>JAQPPZ010016981.1:1175000-11175000 GCA_028583015.1 Wollemia nobilis
TCATGTTGCATTTTTAAGAGTGTTTCCCACATCACCTTCCCCCCAATAAAAAAAACAAACACATAGCTTGGGGGTGTCCAAGATATCACACCTTCTTCCAATCAAACAAACAAGCACACAACTTGGGGGTGTTCAAGGTATCACATCTTCCCCACCAGTTCAACAAAAAATTCAATCACAATTACATCACATCATCAACAAGTCAATTGTTGGGTTCAAAAGGTTGCGCCCTTTGCCTTACATTCACATCATCAACGCATCAATATCTAGGTTCAAAAGGTTACATCCTTTTGTCAAAGGTTGCACCCTTTACCTTGTATTCACATCATCAACACATCAATTGCTAGGTTCAAAAGGTTGCACCCTTTGCCTTGCATTCATATCATCAACACATCAATTGATAGGTTTTGTCAAAGGTTGCACCCTTTGCCTGGAATTCATTCCTTGTCAAAAACCCCTTTTATGTTAGGGCAAAAACATAATCATTCATTACATCATTTACATTTCTTGCATTCAACATCATCAATTTTACTCACCATTACATTTATCAAATTCCTTGGCACTTTTCAAGTGAATCTTGTATTTAGTGGTTTATCCTATTAACCTGGTGGTTGTAGCGACTGGTTATCCATGCAATCTGGTAGGATGGACAAATCACCATAAGGAAAATTGCATTTTTCACAAATTACATTCATATGTTGGGGCAAAAATATATTTAATCATTTACATTTTCACAAAACCCCTTCATCTGTTGGGGCAAAAACAGATTCAATCCTTTACATTTTCACAAAAATCCTTCATCTGTTGGGGCAAAAATAGATTTAATCATTTACATTTTCACAAAACCCCTTCATCTGTTGGGGCAAATTTTTTTTTAATCATTTACATTTTCAAAAAACCCCTTCATCTATTGGGGCAGAAACAGATTTAATCATTTACATTTTCACAAAACCCCTTCATCTGTTGGGACAAAAACAGACTCAATCACTTACATTGTCACAAAACCTTTTCTATTGGGGTAAAAATAGATCACATTCATATTTACATTCAACATCATCAATTTCATTCATCATTACACCTTCATTCAATATTTTTCAAGTACATTTACAAGTACAAGTGAACCTTGTATTTAGTGGTTTATCCTAGTCACCTGGCGGTTGCAGTGACTAGTTATCCATGCAATCCGGTAGGATGGAAAAATCACCATAAGGACACTTACATTATCATAAACCCCTTCATATGTTAGGGTAAAAACAAAATCAATCATACAAATGTCAAAAACCCCTTCATCTGTTAGGGCAAAAATAGACTCAATCACCTGCATTTTCAAAAACACCCTTCATCTGTTGGGGCAAAAATAGAATAAATCATTTACATTATCAAAAAATATTCATCTGTTAGGGCAAAAATATAAATCAATCATTACACTTTTCACAATCATTGCATTTTCCCATGTCAAAAACCCCTTCATCTGTTGGGGAAAAAATAAAATCACTCATTGCATTATCCATACATTAACATTCAACATCATCAATTTCATTCATCATTGCACCTTCATTCAATATTTTCCAAATACATTTGCAATTTCAAGTGAACCTTGTATTTAGTGGTTTATCCTATTAAATTGGTTGTTACAACAACTGGTTATCCATGCAATTTGATAGGATGGACAAATCACCATAAGGACACTTATATTTTCACAAAACCCTTTCTCTATTGAGACAAAAATAGAATCAATCATTGCACTTTTCAAAAGCATTGCATTTTCCCATGTCAAAAACCCCTTCATATGTTGGGGCAAAAATATAATCATTCATTGCATTATTCATTTACATTCGTATTCCACATCATCAACTTCATTCAACATTTGTCAAATACATTTACAATTACAAGTGAACCTTGTATTTAGTGGTTTATCCTATTAACCTTGCGATTGCAGCGACTGGTTATCCATGCAATTTGGTAGGATGGATAGATCACCATAAGGACACTTACATTATCAAAACCCCTTCATCTATGAGGGCAAAAACAAAATCAATCATACACATGTCAAAAACCCCTTTCATTTGTTGGGGCAAAAATAGACTCAATAACTTGCATCCATATATTCAAAAATGTAGCTTACCTCCACAAAATCACTCCATATTGCATCTATCAGTACATTTCTCATCATCACATCTTCATGTCACCATCAAATCCATCAATAATTGCATTTACATTTGCCAAGTTTGTATACAATTTCAAGTGAACCTCGTATCTAGTGGTTTATTCTATCTCGACGATTGCATCGATTTGCATCCATGTAATTCGGTAAGATGAGTAAATCACCATAAGAACACTTGCCCATCTTCATTATCCAATATATCATTGTTTGAAAACAAAATTAAATTTGGTACCTCATCTTTTGAGTGAGACTATGCTAAGACCAATTTGCTCAACATTTGTCATTGATGCCCTTTTCCACGGGGTTCCCAACATGGATAAATTTCATCATTTCATTTACAATTACACCAATATTTGAGGATGTAGGTTGAGTAAAGTGATTGAGCAATCATTTAAGAATTCCGTGTGGGAATTAGCTACAATCATGAGTGGCCCCAAGGGCAAGACTATTTTCTTTTTCTTTTTGCATTTGCATATTTGCATTTCAATGATGTCAAAAGGCACTTTCTTCAACAACATAGAATCACCCCAAACTTGGGGCAACCAAAATTTGATTTTGAATTCCCACAACGGGATACATATTACATGATCATGGCATTTACACTTGGCAAAAACCTCTTTTCTCTATTAGGGCAAAAAAAAAATTAATCATTTGCATTTTACAACAATCCCCTTTCACTGTTGGGGTAAAAACGACATCACATTTTATATCATTCATATTATTTGCATTTACATCTTACACCTACACTTACACCATTCACTTACATTTTTATTGCACAAATTTGTCAATTGGCTTGTGAGATTTATTCTTCACTCACTCTCCAATTGAGAGGGTAAGCTATACAATCAAATGGTTACAATCAAAATTCTTTTGTCTTCAAGTTCATCTTTGCATTCCAACAAGAGAAATTTGCTTCATCATTAGGCCAAACCAAGTGTCTCATATTTTTTGCATTGCATTGTGTTTCACGCAACACGGTACAAAAAGGAGTATCTGTAGACACCAAAATCTAGCCACTTGTCATCCATCTATAACTTCCCACCATATTCATCCATTATTTATATATATTTATATATATTTGTTTAATATATAATTAAGTAATAATATTTTATATATATTTAATAAATATATATACATATGTATGAATTAATCTCAACCACCTAATCCTAACCATCCATCCACCTTAATCCATGCCATTTGCCTAGATTTAATCTCCACCCTTTGTCATGTTTTAATATTGACCACAAATTGTGTTTTGAAACCCTAACATGCCTAAGGGAAGATAGAGGAGTCATTTTGATGACTCAACCATTGAATACTCCCTAAGTTCTCCTTATGCCCTAGCCTAATCACTGCCATATTCCTCCATTGTCACCATTCACATCTTCTGCATCCATCGTTGCACACCTCATGTGAACCAAATCTGTTTAGCAGCTTCTACTTCACACCCTCGAATGCCCTCCAGAGCTTTACAAGCACCCTCCTAAGTCTATCGAGTGGCTGTGGATGTTTCCCATTCTATAAAGCACCCTCTTGAGTCTGTTGAGTGCCCACAGGCTTCTGTCGAGTGCCCACAAATATTTCCCGTTCTGTCGAGTTGCCCACGGGCATTTCCCATTCTATCAATTTCCCACGGGCATCTACCAAGTGCTCACGTATGTTTCCCATCCCTGATATGCAACCCTATGGCCCTCGAACACCGTTAGGGTACATCTGCATTATCATACTCTACTAAAACAAAAAAGACAAAAACAACAAGTCAACATAGACAAGGTAAAAATTCATTTGCAAGTATTTTTAGTACTCTTAGATCTGTTTTACAACTTTCTTTATGCAACTAGAATTTTATTTATTTCTCTTTATGAGGGTCTTGTTGACAATATTGTCACATTCCACCAAGGGGTAGAAAAATTAAAACTTTGTACAATATTTGTTTTCTTGAAAGTTTTATTTTATTTATAAGTTATAGCAATTTTGGTTTTCCCTATCGCCCCCTGGTGGACAAAATGAAAAGAAAAGAACTTCGGGCCCGAAGCGCTTCCAATCATCACTTCGAGCGAGAAGTTGGTCGAAGATACAAAGATAACGCTTCGCACCCGAAACATTTTCGACAGCCGCTTCGGGCGGAAGTTTTGCGAAGCGGCATCCAAACAACTTCGCCAAAGGAGAAAAGATAGCCCGAATCGGCTAAGGCAAAGAAAATACTTCGGTCCCGAAGTATTTCTAATATCCACTTCGACAAGATTTCTCCCGAAGTGGTGCAAGTCGAGAAAGTGTTTCGGCCAACTCCCCCGAACTGCCTTTTAAAAAGAAGATCATCTTCGGCACTCCACGCCCCCGAAGTAATTTTGCGAAGTGGAAATCAGCGAGGCACTTCCAAGAACGCTTCTCGAGTTGGGAATTTTTCCTGAGGCAGTCAGAGGGCCTCATAAATGCATATTTTCTTGCCCGATAAGCCCGTTGCTCATTTTTGGCAATTGGATGCGAAGTATCAGTCCGAGAAGAAGAGCCCGACAAGCATGGCCGCCACTCGAGCACTGCACCTGCAATTTGAGGACACCCAGGTGGCTCATTTAATGCATCTTTCCCCGGTTGACTCGGTCACCATTACTAGTTTTGGTAGCCGATTTGAGAGGTCATCCGCAGCAGCAGCGAGGAGCCGATTTCTCAGGGCTCGAGGGCGTACTCCGTCGTTTTTGTAATAATGATTCAGAGGGTCGGGTCCTCTATAAAAACCTAGGCTTTGCAATGTAAAAGGGGGGGAACTTTCTGCTAGAAAGTTGTTGTAACTTGATGTCTTGCATCTAATACTAAAGATTTTTGTACTCCATTTCTCTCTTTTATGCTACCTTTGTGCTTAATTCTTTTGTCTGTCTGCACTCGTATACTGAGACTCTGAATCCTGAATCCGGTGTGTGATTGGGGACTGTACCCTAAAATTTGCCCTAAAGGATACATAGGAGAGGAAAAACGCTTTGTCGTTTTCTTTTATGCCACCTGGTGGATCGAGGTTTTTGTTATTCCCTCTTCTTAATCGCTGTTACTCTGAACCCTGAATTCCAGCAAGAGAGAGAGGAGAACCCTGCGAACCCATCCAGAGGATACATAGGAAGGTCGAAACTGCGTTTCTTTCATCTATTCTTGGTGTTTTTTGCTGCTATTCGAGTTATTAGTGAGTGATCGTGCTTCCTATTCTTCCCCACCTTGAATCATCAATCTCTAACCCTTACCCCTTTTTATTTCTTTCTCTAACCCGAACTCCTTTTATCTCTTTCCTGCACTCTTATCTCAAACCCCAAAAGTAGATTAGTATAGGAGCCGACCTTCTCCGGAGATTGGCACGAGGGGCATCTCTTCCCTTGGCATTTCAATGTTGGTCGTAGGTCCAGGGCATGCAAACCCACCGAAAGTCCTTTCCTGTGCGGATTTGATGACCAATAGTTTTTGGCATGCCCGGTGGGACACAAGGTCCCATATTTGAGAAAATTTCTAGCCCATTTTCATCGGAGCCAATAGTTCTAACAAGTTTTCGATGAGACCTAGTCAGTCTCATCCCCTGAGTAGTAGTGAGAATCGATGCTCTCATTACTAAGAGACTCTTAGCATCTGGCAACTCTGTTTTACCCGAGAATCTTCAAGTCGTAAAGACCAGTACTAAAGCCTGTGCCTTCATGCAAACAAGATGGAGAGTTAGGAATAGAGGAGAGGAAACTGATTTCTTTGAACTCGATATCGACGCCTTTGGGGAATGCTCTAGGTTAGTTACCCCCAAATATCTCTTACGTGGGACATCCTCGCAAGAGGCTGTTGTTGATGAGCAAGGCCTAACTTTCGATAGCACAGCAGCTAGTTTTCCTTCGAATCCTCCCAACTCATCGAAGCATCCTAGTACCTCCGTTCCCTTTGGCCTTTCGACAAGCAACCCAAGAGGAACTTCGGGGACTTCTGTTCCATAGAACCCAGGCACAAATTTGGCACAACAACAACAACAACAACAACAACCGTCACCCAAATTATTTCCAGCATGGAATTCTTCGTCACCGTTGAATCTTGTGGGCCAAGGGCAAGTTTCGCCTGCAGCAATCAAAAAGCTCTCGACGTTCGACGAAACTGAAAGACTGCTCTGGAGCATATCTAGGACATCATTTTCCTAGCGGCAATCCACGATATCACAGAAGAGCGAGTGATGGTGAAGCTCTTGGTTCTCTCCCTTAGAGGAAAGCTCCTCTATTGGTATAGATCTCTGCCACCCAAAACTATTACGGGATGGGACCAGTTAGCCGGGCAGTTGATGCAAGGTTTTAACGAGTCCGCCGATCCAAGTTCTCTTTTGCAACAATTCACTTCAATCCAAAGACATCCATAAGAAGAGATTGCAGACTTTAATGTTAGGTTCGCCCGAACCTGGCAAAGGGTCCCAGTTGGACTTCGCCCAACTGATGAAGCCACGACGTACTACTTCCTTCGGGCCTTCAATCTTGATATCGGCCTTATGATAAGGTACTCCAATGTCAATACCTTTCCAGAGTTGTATGGGTTAGCCAAGAAAGCAAAAATGGACCTCATAGCCATAGGCAAACTCCCTCAGAGAATGCCAATGCCCATACTCCCCGAGTTCCTTCAAGCCCAGTATGCGAGCGCAATCGCTCCATAGATTTCTGCAATCCCTGCATATCCGATCTCATCTTGGAACCCGAATCCTGTTGTGTCGCAGATCACGGCTCCATAGATACATTTCCCCACACCTTCAACTATGCCACCCACTATCACTCCAACATTTCCAATGTTGCCAGCACCCCTCCAACATCCTGCCTTGCCTCCGATATCGACCATGGCTTCTTTACCATCAGTTCCCAAGGCCAATGATATGCAAGCCAAGATATTGCAAGAAATGCAATCGTTAAATGCCATAGTGCAGACCTTGTCCAATGACATGACCATTGTCAAGAAGAAGCAAGTGCAACAAGAGTTTCTATCGAGAAGGTCTTATCCCATGCCTGCACTTACCAAAGACCAAGCGGTCCATCAAGGAAAAGCTTTGGCAAGAAATGCTGTGATAGAAGAAGCCCCAAGCACTTTCGATCATGTATACTGGTGCTCTACATGTAATGATCCTCATGAGGAGAATACATGCATGTTGCATCAACACTACGTGCAGACGCTAACAAGCAGCAGTCAAGGCGGTCAAGTCAACGTCATCCGACAATTGGATCAGAACTTGTCCATCGGCGAGGAAGAGCCAATTATGGTCCTTACTAGGGGAGGAAAAAGGTCAATAGAGGTGGATGCTACTAAGATGGCTCCCTTGAAAGTACACACTCAATTTGAGAAGGGACAATCATCCTCTTCGACCCCAAACGAAGATCCTCTGCCAGCTCCAGTCAAGGAAAAGGCCCAGAAGGTCACTGTCGAACCACCTCAGGTGGAGACCAAAGAATAGGCTAAGGAGAAGCTCAAGCTTCCCTCTCTCACCAAGCGACAAAGGGTCGAAGAAACAGAGCAATATCGCACCAAGTACAAACCAAGAAAGGAACCTGAGGTGCATAGCTCCCCAGCCTACAACATTGTAGAAGAGTTGAAGAGAATTCCAACCAAAATTAGTCTGTATGATGCTCTACAACTTCCTGGACAAGTGGACCTATTGCAAGAATCCTTGAAGAGGATTAATACAAGGAAGGCAGAGCCACCCGCCCTGGTGCAGACCTTGTCCACATCCATCACGGGGAAAAACAGACCACCACCGTTCTACTTATCCTTACAAATGGAAGGATATATTGTGCATAACTGTATGATAGATTCTGGAGCTACGACGACAGTAATGCCGAAGGCGGTATGCAAAGAGATAGGCATGGAATACACACGAAGCAGTCACGAAGTCCTCCAGTTGGATAGTACCCTAGTGAAGACTGTAGGTGTCATTAAAGACATTCCTATTCGGCTACATAAGACACCTCAAATCATAGTCATACAAGAAGTGGTAGTCGTGGACCTTGAGCCTTACTTCAGCATGTGCCTGTCAAAGGAATTCATGGCAAAGATGGGCGGATATCTGTCCATGGAATACACTCATCTGGAGATCCCCTTCAAAGGGAAGAAGGTGAAGATCTATAATGAAAAGCCTTCTACGTTCCTGGTTGAGAAGATGTCCGAAGAAGAAAGCAGTGGCCCTGTGCATACGATCGCAGAGGAACTAGAGCACATGGATTTGGTCCAGGAATCCCTCGCATAGTTGTGTTATGAAGATGAATTTTCATTGGCAGATTTCAATGCCATGATAGAGACTGAGGTGGGGTGCTACACCATCGCCAAGTCCGAGAAACCAGCTAAAGTGGAAGGAAAGGTTTCTGCTCAAGAAGGACTATGGAAATTGTTCTTCGACGGTGCTCGATGCAGAAATGACGTTGGGGCAGGAATCCTTCTGATTTCTCCATCCGATGAGCAAAAGGAATATTGCTACCGATTGACATGGAGCTGCACCAACAATGCAGCAGAATATGAAGCCTTGTGCTTGGGACTCAAGAAAGCTGACAAGTTAGGTATAAGGCATCTTCAAATCTTCGGAGATTCCAAACTAATTTGCAACTAGGTCACCAACAGATGCTCTTCAAAGAAGCACTATCTTAAATCATTCCACAATAGGGTATGGGACCTGTTCGAACAGTTTGAATCTCTCAATTTACAGTCTATTCCAAGAGAAAGGAATCGACATGCAGATGTCTTAGCATCCATCGCAACCCGATATTCTCCAGTGGATGATATGGTGCATAAGCCGAAGGCTATAAGGATGATCTATAGACCCTCTGTCCCTGACAAAGATTTGCACTAGCAAGTTTTTGACAACGACAAGCAGATCATCAATTTCATGATCCAAGAAGCCGCTACGGTTGAAGACCGAAGCCCGGATGAAGAAGAATATGAAGGATTGGTCCAGTTGAAGAACAACCACGTTCCCAAGGGATTGATCATGCTTGAGAGATTTTTCAATCAAAATGATCGATCGCTCTTCCATAGGATTTAGATCAGTGCACAACAATATCAAGATTTAGAACTGGAACCTGGGAAAGTAATAAAAGTTGGGACCGATTGTACTTCGGAAGAAAAAGAGCGGATCCGATGTTTATGTAAGAGGTACCCAGATATTGTGGCTTGGTCTTATCACGACCTCAAAGGATATGATCGGTAGCTGATCCAACATACAATCAAATTACAAGAAGGGGCCAAACCTTTTTGACAGAAGCAAAGACCGGTCAATCCAAAGATCGAGGTCCTGATGAGGGCCGAACTACTAAAGATGCTCGAAGCAAAGATCATTTATCCCATCAAGCATTCTTCCTGGGTAGCGAACTTGGTCCCTATCAAAAAAAAGAATGGAGACATCCGGTTATGCATGGACTTCCGCAACTTGAATCATGCTTCCCTCAAGGACCACTATCCTCTCCCACAGATCGATCAGATCTTGCATTCGATGACTGGCGCTCAACGGTTCTCCCTGCTTGATGGTTTCTCCGACTATAATCAAATCTGGGTCAGGAACGAAGATCAGCATAAGACCGCGTTCACAACCAAGTGGGGCACATTCGCCTACCAGCGAATGCCTTTTGGCCTCTCGAATGCGGGAGCTACTTTCCAGAGGGTGATGGACCTAGCTTTTGGCGAGCTTCTGAACAAGGTTATCGTTATCTATTTGGATGACATGACCGTCTTCTCCCGAAAGAGAGAAAACCACCCAAAACATCTCCAACAAATTTTTGAAAAATACCGAGAATTTGGCATCTCAATCAATCCAAAAAAGTCTATCTTCGCAGTCAGCGAAGGAAAGCTGCTGGGACATGCAATCTCAGAAAAGGGTCTCATTGTGGATCCTGATAGAGTTGAAGCTCTGATGAAGCTTCCAATCCAAGCAGATAAAAAGGGCCTTCAATCTTTCTTTGGTCAAATTAACTTCATTAGGAAGTTTGTCCCAGACTTCGCCCAAGTCATTAAGCCGATGTCTGAGCTTTTAAAGAAGGGCACAAAATTCGTCTAGATAGAAGAAAGGAGAAAAGCGTTCAAAGAAATCAAGGCCCGAATTTTTCAGGCACCGGTCTTAATCAACCCCGACTACAACCGAGATTTTATCCTGTATGCAATAGGAGAACCTGAAAGCTACGTAGCGGTCTTAACGCAAAAGGGGGAAGATGGAGAGGAACGTCCCATCGTGTTCCTCAGCCAGATAATCAATCCCCATGAAGAGAAGTACAATTTCATCAAGCATCAAGTGCATGCAGTAATGAAGTCTCTCAGGAAATTCAAACAATTCATTTCTCAGAGTCGGACCATAGTCTTCATCATTCACCCCGATGTGCGTAATTTCATTATTCAAGGGGAACTAGGAAGCAAGAGAGCTAGTTGGGTGAGCAAAATCCAAGAGTTCGATATTGAGATCAAGCCCACCAAGCTAGTTCGCGGTCGCGCACTATGTCAAGAGCTGGCGAAGAACGCGACGGCCGAAATAACAGACTGTCAGTCGGACGACTTGTCAACAGGAGAATGCCTCGCTAATCAAGAAGAGGCCGAGAAAGATTGGGTCGGCGAGATAGTGGAATATTTCAACACCGACAGATGCCCCTCACATCTGAATGCTTCATAGCGAAGGCATTTCAGGATGCGGTCCGCCCGATATACTATGCGCCCAAAAGGCCTATTTTTCAGGAACATTGACGGCGTCCTCCTCAGATGCATAAAAGATGATGACAAGAGGAGAATCCTGAGCAAATTTCATTCAGGACTATCTAGAGGACACTTTTTTGGAAGGGCGACGACGCTAAAAATAATCAAGGCGGGTTACTATTGGCCCACCCTCTTTGCCGATGCCTTCTTCGTTTGCCGAAAGTGCGAGCAATGCCAGAGATTCATCGGCCAAAACATAAATGCTTTGATGCCACTTCGATCGATTCAAGTGGAAGCCCCCTTTCAGCAATGGGGACTAGATTTCATAGGGGCCATATCGCCAAACTCCTCCGCTGGGCACAAATTCATTCTGACTGCGACGGATTACTTCACCAGGTGGGTCGAGGTAGTTCCCACAAAACATGCCGATCAAGATACTATGGTCACCTTCCTGGAAGGACTGATTACCTGCTTCGGTATCCTCAAAACAATTATTACAGATAACGGTCCTGGTTTCATAGGTGCAAAGATCAACGAATTCCTATACAAGTATGGGATATATCATAAGGTGTCTTCCAATTATTACCCCCAAGGCAATGGATTGGCATAATCCACCAACAAAACCCTGTTGAGGATACTGAGAAAGTTGATCAATCAAAACAAAAGAACTTGGCACCTCCTTCTGGATCGGGCCCTGTGGAAAGGTCAATCAAGACTTCGTCGTATGCTCTGGTCTACGAAAAGGAGGCCATCTTGCCCACTCACATTGAGATACCTGCATTGCAGCTGCTAGAAGAAGATGAAGCTAACCCGATGGAGGAACGCCTGGTTCAACTATTACAACTAGAAGAGGAATGTGAAAAGGCCTACCAAAACTTCGCACGGCATGCAGAAGTCACCCGAGAATGGTTCAAAAGGAAGTCATCCGATCGCACATTCAAAGCAGGAGACCTAGTATGGAGGTGGGATTCATGGAAGGCCAAGCCTGGGAATCATGACAAAATGGACGCGTTCTAGGACGGACCGTTTGAAATAGTTAAAGCAAATTCAGCCAACTCCTTCATCCTCAAAGATGCGAATGGCCAAGTTTTACCAATCTTAGTCAATGGTCTTCACCTGAAGATCTTCAATCGCTGAGATATGTACTACTCCAAAAAAAAAAATCTTGCACATATTTGTATATAGGATTTCAACGTTTTGTATATACTCTGTTCAAAAGATCGCGGAGAGCAAGTGCCACTTTAACCGCAAAAGCTAGATTCCTGGCTTCACCTTCACAAAGCGTGATCGAAATCGCCTTCGGGGGGTTTCGGTCCGAAGTAGCCGACGAAAGGAGGTTCGTCGCGAAGCAGTTCATCCTCGTAGAACCAAACCACATGCACATCAAGGACGTGCAAAACGCTTCGCTAAAAAAATATATGCCAAAGGCGTGGTCCGAACTAATTCTTGGCGAAGCCCTCCTCGATGAAATGGGTTTCGATCGGCGGTATTCATGAATCGAAGCAACAACATGGCAAAGGGGAACTTCGGGCCCGAAATGAAGAAAATCAGCTCGAAGAAAAGCTTTGCGACAAAGTATTTTTGCCGAACCCCGCTTCGGGGCGAACACATTTAAGATATGCCTCGGGGAACGCATCGACAACAGCCTCAAAAAGGGACCGAAATGGACAAACCCAATGCGAAGGAGGTGGCACTCATCCCAAGGCAATCTATCAACCCAAAAGCCATGCTAAAGCACCAGGTGGCAGCGATCCGCGCCCTCGATACAAAATCAAACTGCCGAATTGCATGGCCCCACGTACGATGCCGCCATATAGCCAATCAGATGTCGTAGCGATACTTTTGGGCCAGGCCAGTAAAGTAATTACAATGGTTACCATAAATGTTAGAGGTTGCCCTCTGAAGCTATAAAATGCAGGAGCCATTTAAGAACAAACCATTTGCAAGTGTGAGGGTCGAGCCTGCATTCTGTCACCTTGGAGAGCTTCTGCATCAAGGACTCTGCTGTTCGCCGTGATTACCCAGTCCTTTGTTTTGCGGTGTTGAACTCTTCTACACTACAAGTTATTCTGCTGCAATCGTTCACAATGGGAAGTGAACGATGGAGGAACCCCACGCGGAAGGGAAAGGAACCAGAAGCAACGACTCCAGAGAAGGCGAGAGCCGCAGAAGAAAAGAAACAGACACCCAGAAGGGTCAATCCTCCCCCACGCAAAGGAAAACATGTGATGGAAGGAAGGGAAGAATCTGATGACGAGCCCAACATAGAACCACCTGTCGATAAGTGGGCAAAAATTAGAGACCCAGAGCTCTCAAAAACTATGGCCAAGCTCCGGTATACTATCGATTTCATGAAAAGCAAGCTCTCAGCGGAGAACAAGAGGGCTGTGGCATATTATTCCCACATATACTGGTATCTGGTCCTTCCTACACATCACTACCCCGAGCTCATATACGCCATTGCTCAGAACTATCAACCACAAACTAGGTAGGTGTTGGACGCCTCGGGTAAAAAATTGTTTTCCATTCTGAAGGAGGATGTGTAGGAAGCATTCGCACCGTAGCAAAGGCCACCAAAAGGCTATACCATTCTCAAAATCAGCCTGAGCGAACAAACGGATAAGTTCGCCTCTAATCCCTTCATTCTGAGTTTTTCGCACGAAAGTCTCAAGAGCGGACTTCCTTCCGACAAGCGACCCCAGATGCCCTTGCCCCTGGAGGCATTTAAGAACACAGATATATTCTCTATCATTGCATGGGTAGGGGGCTTGTCAAGCGATACTTCGGTATGCCCATGGTAGGTGTCGCTAGCCGAATGCATTTCCAGAGGAGAGTTCTACGCTCCCGACGCTTCACGACCGAACACCAACCCAGTTTTCTTCGATTGGGCAGAATGGGTGGCCCGAAATCTGCATATGCGGTTGTCATCCATAAAGGAAGCTAGCAAGGAGCCTCACTTCTAGCCTTGTTCTTTCTTGGTTTGGCTCTTCTTCTTTCATGTACATAAAGCCCTTCCCCATTGTGATGTTTCACCAGTCGGCAAGGATGGGACCCCTTTGCCTATATACCAATGGACCCGACTCTTGCTGAGGTCAGAGTCCTATTACCCTTTCAATCAGCAGTTTTTGGGACCTGCAATGCACATTCTGACAGGGTCTAGCCCTCGAGTGCCTCTCGGCCTTAGAGATAAGGTGGTACTGGAAAGAAGAGGTGATGTGTTTCAATTAACACAAGGGCTTGTGATCCGCCTTTTCGGCTTCACAGGGAAGCCCTTCTTGCTGCCCTTTTTCCCTTCGGAGTACCAATTTGCCTTGGAAGCTGCTCGGCAAAGTGACGCGACCGACGAAACCTATGACCACGGGCGGAAGTGGGCACACACCTGTGACTTCCCCTTCAATATGGGAGTGATCGAAGTCTTTGCCTTAAAATAGAACATATACCTGGAGGAGAAACTCGCTGATTTTGGTCTGCTCCAAATACCACAAAGGTGGCTCTATGACCCGTTGGGGGTGATGAGAGATCATTTGAAAAGAAAAAACTTCCATGTCTGTCCTCACCCTAAAATTTTGGAGCAGAGAAATAACCCCAATGGTACGGACCTGGAGTGGCACTTAGAGGAAATGAGGACGTTGCCTCCTTGGCATGACTTCTATCCTATGGAGGTCGAATTCGACCCAGACCAGTTCCCATTTCCAACTCCCGACTCCACTTTCTGGAGAAAAGCAAGGGACGATTTAAAGGAGGAATTGAAGGATTGGGACGAGGAGCAGCTAAGAGAATGGTGGATTATGAGAGTCCATCGTCGAAAGATGAATTCTTACGGGCTTCTAACAATGGACAAGGAATTTGCAATTGTGTATCAGACCAATATCGGGTCTTGGAAACCCTTGTCCTTCGTCGATTTCGTTCCACCAGCCACTCCAAGTTCAGACGAAGGCCCCAGGAAGACTGATAATGTCCCCAAGGAAAAGGCAGCCAGGACCGCACCTAAAGCTTTACTACAGAGTCCATCCGAAGATCTCGAGATGACGATAGAAGAATCAGAGCAAACCCTCGAGAGGAGGAAAAGAAAGGAGCAGGAACCTACACAGGCACCCCCAAACTTCCCAAAGCGACCGCATACAGGCACTCCGAGCACTCCTACCGAAAGTTCAGTATCGGGCTCGACCGAAGCAAACGACAGAGGAACTCCACCAAGTCCCGAAGCAATCCCAAACGTAGATGTCATCGACGTGGAGGAACTCATGGAAGTCGTGGAGACCAAGGGTACCGAGGCCCAGCAAGAACAAACGCCAATCACCCAGGAGATCGCCATGGTCGCTCTGCCAAGAGGGCACGCAGGTACATTTTCTTCATCCTATGCTCTGGTTGCTCGTAAGTCTACCTCGGTCCTGGCCGAAAGCTCTCACCAGTCCACCCTGCCTCCACAAGGTCAGTCACCTTCTCACATCGTGCCCCTAACTACTCCCCCTGAGTCTTTCGGCCAGGACAAACCCGTCCAAGTTACTTCGCCCAGCCACACCGCCAATCCTCCAGTCGTCAACCAGGGCAAAGCTAACAGTCCAGTACCGAGCCTCGAGGCTCATCCCTCCATTGTACATAACGTGCTCCCACTCGCCGAAGCCCCCGTCACCCCTATTGCCGAACCTTCGGGTGAGGCTATCCCTTTCAACTCCCTATATTTGTTCAACCCCTCGGCTTTGGACCCAGCCGCATTCGACTCTGAGTTGTCCTCAATACGGGAGTCCCCCCTGGCCAAAAAACTTCTCCAAGCCTGATAGAACACAGAGAGAATGTTGAAAGAGGTAAGAAAGAAGAGAGGGCGTTCGCTCGCTCAGGTTGAGAAATGTGTTGTCTTCGACTTCGAGGCGGGAAAGGTGCATAAAGTAAAGAAGATACCCAAAGTCTAGAAGCCCCTGGATGAAATGACTCCAGTGGACTATGAATATCAAGATAAAGAAGAGGACCTGGAGCATCTGAACGTGGACAAGGAGTCCACCTCTATGCACATTGGAATCGAGACCTTCAAGGCACACGCCAACATCGCCAACAAGCGTAGGTTCAAAGCCAAGAGCGCTAACATCAAGCTGGAGGAGGAGCTAGCAAGGACTCGCTCCAAATTGGCAGAGGCCGAGGAGTAGTGTAAGCTGATGAAGAAAGAAGCACACGCCCTAAAGTTACAGATAACACAGCTGGAGTGCACAGCTGAGAATCAGGCACAAAGGTAGGCTAAAAATTATTTGAGGGTCAAGGAATTTGAAAGCAGAATCTTGCAAGCTCAGGTGTAGCTGCACGAGGAGAGCCTAGGGCTATTCGACAGGAGCAAAATCAAGGAAATTCGCTCACAGCTGCTTAAGAGTTTCAGGTCTCGGGCTGCCAGTGCTCTTTCAGTTTTAGTTTACACCATGGAAGCCCAGGTCGCTGTCGTCGAAGGAGGACCAATCATCGACAAAGTCATTCAGAATGTCAGAACCCGACTTAAGCTGGCCCTTAAGATCTAGGATGCGGGGTATCAAGATTTGAAACTCGCAGCAATGAGTCGGATAGCAAGGGATTGGTCAACAGCCCAGGACACAGTTCGCGCCTTTTTCTCCATAGCCAAGAAAGCTCAAAAGGCAAAAATCCTACTGGATGCATTCGAAAGCGAGAGGCATGCGTCAATGGGCTACTTCGAAGACCTCTTCTCCTTAGGCTTCCCGAGCTTCACGGATGATGATGGAAAGCCCTTAGCGAAGGAAGAAATCATGCCGAAGTGGCAGCAGTTTGAAGGCAACGTCTCGGAGATAGACGAGTGGGCCGAACCTATAACAGAGAAGCAGGTTGCTGATTACATATTGAAATACTATAGAATCGCCGCTTCCCTAAATGATCTGTATACCAGGTCCCAGCATGCAAAAATCGGGCAGATCGATAGGTTTCATGCCTTGGTCAAATCTCTGGGAGATCAGGAGCTGTTCACGAAAAGGGTCTAGTCTCAGGTTCGCCGAACCTTGAAGAATATCCATGTCCGCCTGGCCCCACTGCCAATGGCTGAAGATGTAGCGGAAGCGATGGCGACAGGAGAGGAAGAAGGACAAGTTGTGGAAGCATCCCTAGAAAAGGAACAAGGAGAAGGGTCTGGAGGTGACTCTGGCCCAATGGATGAAAGCTGAGGGTTCTACCACCGAGACAAGCTCGTTGCCCCGCGAGCCGCCAAGAATGTTGACAATATTGTCACATTCCACCAAGGGGCAAAAAAATTGAAACTTTGTACAATATTTGTTTTCTTGAAAGTTTTCTTTTATTTATAAGTTATAGCAATTTTGGTTTTCCCTATCGCCCCCTGGTGGACAAAATGAAAAGAAAAGAACTTCGGGCCCGAAGCGCTTCAAATCATCACTTCGGGCGAGAAGTTGGCCAAAGATACAAAGATAACGCTTCGCACCCGAAACATTTTTGGCAGCCGCTTCGGGCGGAAGTTTTGCGAAGCGGCATCCAAACAACTTCGTCGAAGGAGAAAAGATAGCCCGAATTGGCTAAGGCAAAGAAAATACTTTGGTCCCGAAGTATTTCTAATATCCACTTCGACAAGATTTCTCCCGAAGCGGTGCAAGTCAAGAAAGTGTTTCGGCCGAAACTCCCCCGAACCGCCTTTTCAAAAGAAGATTGGCTTCGGCACTCCATGCCCCCAAAGTAATTTTGCGAAGTGGAAATCAGCGAGACGCTTCCAGGAATGCTTCCCGAGTTGGGCATTTTTCTCAAGGCAGTCAGAGGGCCTCATAAATGCATATTTTCTTGCCCGATAAGCCCGTTGCTCATTTTTGGCAATTGGATGCGAAGTATCAGTCCGAGAAGGAGAGCCCGGCAAGCATGGCCGCCACTCGAGCACCGCACCTACAATCTGAGGACACCCAGGTGGCTCATTTAATGCATCTTTCCCCGGTTGACTCGGTCACCATTACTAGTTTTGGTAGCCGATTTGAGAGGTCATCCGCAGCAGCAGCGAGGAGCCGATTTCTCAGGGCCCGAGGGCGTACTCCGCCATTTTTGTAATAATGATTTAGAGGGTCGGGTCCTCTATAAAAACCTAAGCTTTGCAATGTAAAAGGGGGGGAACTTTCTGCTAGAAAGCTGTTGTAACTTGATGTCCTGCGTCTAATACTAAAGATTTTTGTACTCCATTTCTCTCTTTTATGCTGCCTTCTGTGCTTAATTCTTTTGTCCATCTGCACTCGTATACTCGAGACTACGAATCCCGAATCCGGTGTGCGATTGGGGAATTTACCCTAAAATTTGCCCCGAAGGATACATAGGAGAGGAAAAATGCTTTGTCATTTTCTTTTATGTCGCTTGGTGGATCGAGGTTTCTGTTATTCCCTCTTCTTAATCGCTGTTACTCCAAACCCTAAATTCCAACGAGAGAGAGAGGAGAACCCTACGAACCCATCCAGAGGATACATAGGAAGGTTGGCACTGCGTTTCTTTCGTCTATTCTTGGTGTTTTTTGCTGCTATTCGAGTTATTAGTGAGTGATCGTGCTTCCTGTTCTTCCCCACCTTCAATCATCAATCTCTAACCCTTACCCCTTTTTATTTCTTTCTCTAACCCGAACTCCTTTTATCTCTTTCCTGCACTCTTATCTCAAACCCCAAAAGTAGATTAGTATAGGAGCCGACCTTCTCCGGAGATTGGCACGAGGGGCATCTCTTCCTCTTCGACCTTTCAATGTTGGTCGTAGGTCCAGGGCGCGCAAACCCACCGAAAGTCCTTTCCTGTGCGGATTTGATGACCAACAGGTCTCACATAGTGGAGCCCTCACATATATTATTAATATTATTTTGTTTTCTATATGCAGGTGTGAGAAGAACATTCATTGATAATTGCTTAAGCTGGAGTGGTCCTGCATAGGATACCAGAAAGCCCACTCACTTTGTTGGGATCAAAGACGAGCAAGAAGACACCACCAATATTTCTAACTAGGGTTTCAGAGAACCCTAGTACCCTTGTAATAATTGTATCAAAATATTAAGCATTGTAAACCCCCTATTTGGGGTATATTTGATTGTAATGCAAGAGATCCACCGATGATAATAATAAAAGTTCATTTCTTTGTGCAATATTTTGTATCATTCTGCTTATTTATTTCATAGTCTATATTTGGTGTTTCATTTTTGTATTCACAAAAATATCTCATATTTTAGGAGCCATATCTTTGCAAAGGTTTATCTTATTTAGACAATTCTTAGACCATTCTATGTATAATTTGAATATCTTTAAAACAAGTGATCATATGAAGGAATCCAAGCAGGTATCAAGGGAGATATGACCCTATGAAGTCAATAATCCAAAACAAGGGCAGTGATAATTTTTCAAGTCATGGGATATGAAATTGCATATATCAGCCATGGTAAGAAAATTAGCTGTATTTTTCCTTTGAAGAAAATCTGCAAAACTAATTGTTGATAGCAATAAATAGAGGAGATTTGAGCAATTTTATTTTTGAGAAACCCTAGTTTTTCAAAACCCTAACTGCTTTTGAATTTTTTTTTCTTGAGATCATGGAGTTAGAAGGGTTTTATGAGGAAGAAGAGAAATTATGTGAACATATGAAAAAAGTAAGTGAACATATAAGAAAATTAGGGCAAAAAATAATAAAAGGCTTTATAGAAGAAACCAAAAAGTAAGTAATTTACACAAAATTAGTAAAATAAAAAAAGGACAATAATGTGTAAGTAGAAGGAGGCACATCTTTGATGTTAGATAAGCCAAGCAATGATCAAGAATAATTGTTCGAGTCTAAAAATTCTATTTTATAGGTCTAAGGATGCATATAAAGGGAAAAGGCTATTATTTCTAGAAACCCTAGATGTAGACGTAACTTTATTAATATTGCACTCTCAAAAATATGGCCAAAAAAGTCCTACATCATCAGATGTTGAAGGTCATCAAGATTCACATAGACCAAAAATTAGAAAAAACTAAGAATGGTGCAAAGACGAGGAATTATAGTGTGCAAGTTCAAATTCAAAAGGAGTTAAAGGTGTGAAGAAATATGTGAAGGCATATTTAAAAGCAAAGAATGCAGAAGAGATCAAGTTTAATCTAGGTAAATCATCTTCATTTTCCTCAAGTAGTAGGAACCCCTATGGTTTCAAGAGTAACATAATAAATGAGTAACGAGGATATTCATGGGAATTTAGTGTTTTTATAGCATCATAATAAAGTAAGTGCTATGATGGATGGTCCTTTAACTTTAGGATTTTTGATGGCTTTTTAAGCCTTAATACTACCAAAAATATCATAGGATCGAATATAATATAGCCACAATACAATAAGGTCAAGATAATAATATGAGTAGAATAATATGAGCAAATTAATATGTATATCAAGGCTAATAATATATCAAAATAGCATTCAATTATAAGCAACAATATAGATGTAAATAGCCTGAATCATACATGTACTAACCATGCAGAACAACTTACAATATTAATTGCTCAAAATATACGTAATCTTTATTACTCATCTTTCCGTTACAAATATGATAGTGAATCTCACTTTTCTTTGTAATGTGATGTCAACTATGGAGAACTATATCCATAATATAACAACAGTAATGTGACTCTTTGTATACTTGACTATTGCTTTCCATTTTCCAAGTCTCATGACTCTTGGCTAATCTACTTGACACTTTCATCCTTGATGAACACTTGACACTATATTGTATGTACATCTAAATATGACTCTTACACTTCCATAACTTTCACACTCTAATATAAGACACGTGTGCATATATTTGCATTACATATTGTTCTCATACATACAATACACTTGTGCACATAGACTCAACTTACACTTGCACACTAACTCACATGACACGTGTATTTCCTAGACATTACAACTTTAAATGACACTTGTGCATATTTTGCACATTCACACTTACATAGAGGGGAAATATAACACACTCTAATTTATGACTCAACCCTAATATATTATTTACAATATGTACCATGAAGGTACCATGGGGGTACACTAGCATGTACCAAATAATGTAATATACTCCAATAGTTTCTAGGGTAATATAAAGAAGAAAGTGATTTTGAGGTTATTCCTTACAATTCAAGTTATTCAAGGCATCATAAAGCTATATATGATGAGTCTCATTATAAACAACTTAGTAAAATATATTAGATTGATAAGGATGAAAGTGTTGTTGGGAATGGAAAAGGAGAGGAGGACCCTCAAAGCAAGAATAAAGAGAAAAAACAACTTAGGTGGACATTGACTTGGGAAACTAGAAACAAAAATCACAAGTGTTAACAAAAAGAACTAAATCTATAAATGAAAATAAAAATTTAAAAATTATGATGAAGATTATAACCTGGAATGAGGGGTATTAATTTAAGACCCCTAAAATGAGTTATTAGGAAATTAATAGGTTGCTATAGTCCTGAGTTCATTTTTATACAAGAAATAAACATAAATAGTGAGGAATGTAAGGTCGCATTGAAAATTTTATGAAAGATACGTATTGTCTATCAATTTTTGCTATATGAGATTTAGGAGGTGTTAAAACAATATGGGACAAAAGAAAATGGGATGGACAATTGCTAGAAGCAAAAAGTAATTGGGTTGCTAGTCTTTTTTGTAGAAAAGAGGAAAACATCAAATATGGAGATAGAAAGTTATATGCTCCAACTATAGTTACTCCTTATGAAAGATGTTATGAGGGCCCTTTTTTATTTATGTCAAATTTAATAATGATTCATAAATATGGTCATGGATTATTGAGGGGATTTCTACATAGTTTTACCTTCTTCACAAAATAAGGGTAGTACTCTTGGTGGATCTAAATCAATGGATGGTTTTACTTCCTTTTTCAATTCAATTAACCTTTAGTATGCTATTTCTTTGAGATTTCAACATACATGAGATGCTATACATATTGGAAATACTCATGTAGTAGAGAGATTGGATATATATTTGTTATTTGATATATGTTTGCAAATATAATATACAATATAATTAGACATTTTATTATGATTATGATCAAATCACAAGCCCATTCCCTTGGGATGTGATCTAATTCGTATTGACCATCCAAAGCCATTTTAGTTTCATGTATGTCACTCCACAAACCTAATTTTCTCCAAATGGTTATTATAAGGTGGGATGAAGTAGGATTTGAAGGATCATATTTGTATAAGTTTATTCTAAAGATGAAATCAATGGAATGAACCAATATATTTATTTGCAATAAAAATAATTACTTTTTTTAATTATCATAGTGTATTTAAAGAGGAAGAGTTACATTGGGCCTAAAAAACTAGGGAGATATGGCTTAAGGAGGGGGATATAATATTTGATGGTATACTAAAGTATATTTGTTGTTTTGTCAAACAAAAAGTATTTTAACTTTAGACAAAAGAAGTATTTAGGAAGAATAAGAAATTATGAAGAAAATACTATTAGAGGTTGGGCATGATAAGAAGGACCATGATAAGTTTTATAAAATATGCCATCACTTATCACATAAATACAAAATGAAAGCTTCATGATAAAGATCTCTATGGAGAAGCTATAGAGGTGGTTTTCTCTTTTCATCCCAATAAGTCACCTAGACCCAATGGATTTCCTGCAAATTTCTTTCAAGAACTATAGGATTTGTTGAAGAGTGACATGTTTGATGCAATTGAAGAGGCTAGAAAAAAGAAAGCTATAAATAAGTGATGTCAATGTTGCATTTATTGCATTGATTCCCAATAATAGTGACATAAATTTTCTTTATTTGTGTTCAATAATCCTTTATAATAAAATATTATTTTAAAAGTACAATGAATAGATTGAAAAGTATTATAGATTGTGGTGTCCTAAAGGAATAAGATAGGATTTTTATGGTAAATAAACTATTTATGGATTTTTCGAGAAACTATTCAAATGTACAATGGATCCTAAAGACTTACAAACAAATACAACACTTAATAAAAATTTAAGAATATACAATTTTTTGAAAGTATATTCCATATAGGAGCCTATACATACTCTTTATTCCATGAAAAACCAAGTATGCTTAAAAAAATTAGATGTGAAAAAAACATATGATAGGGTTTGCTAGAGTCTTCTATATGATATTATTAGAAAATTTGATTTTGATCAAGGTTGGTGTGAATGGATTAGATGTTATTACAACATCTAAAATATTACATTTTGATTAATATATACCTTGTTGAATAGTTTGAATCATCTCATGCACTCTACCAGGATGACTTAATATCTCCTTATTAATTTATTATTCTTGTCAAGTCATTAGGAAGAGCTTTCTTAAATGCAAAAATAAAAGGAAAATTAAAGGTATTCAGGTTTTAATAAATGGTCCCTTTGGATGCCATATTTAATATAATGATGATACTTTTATTTTGGGTCATCCATAAATCATCAAGGTCATGGATTTTAAACTAATGTTATCATGCAATGAGAATGCTTCTAGACAGTTAATGTTAGGACCCCATCCTAACACCATTTTGTAATTCTCATTTGATTATTGTAATAACCCACTTCCAACATGGGGATCCTTTTATAATGTTATTTTGTAATATTTTGTAGTGGTATGTGGTAAGTAAGGTGCTTAGACAAGTGGGGCCATTTCATATAACCATTATCAAGAATTTAACTGCTATTTGGTAAAAGATTCTAGCTCGAGTGGCATTTTGCATGTAAGCCAAATATTGAGCTTAGGGTTAGGGTTACATGAAGTGTATCCTTAAAATACATGGATCCATGAACGAATGTATCTTTTTGCACAATTGATAAAAGTATTGAAGGAGGTTGCCCCCTCGAAGAGGCCTGCAATTTTGTGTTGTGAGATTATTTAATTTTACATTTACTTTATGCATTGTGATATTTTGTTAGTTATGAATCTCTATTTTATTTATAGTATCTGTGTGAGTGAGTTTATTTTTAATAGTAGGTTCCTAACAAGTGGTATTAAAGCGCTTTTCAGGATCGAGTTTTGCTATGATTGCAATAGTTCTTGCCCATTCATTTCGAATATTAGGTATAATAGTTTTTTATGTTTTTCATATTTTGTTTATCTTTATCTAAAAAAACAACAAAAAACTAGCAAAAATAGATTCCTTTTTGTAGTATTTATGTAGTTTAGACACCATGTGCCAAGGGTTTTAAAATATCATGGAGGAGATATCATTATTGGCTAAGCTAGATAGCCCAAAAAGTGTTTAGCAAAGTGAGGAATGATTAGGATCCAATACCTATGCCTCAAACAACACCCATGTATGGAATTGAGCTCTCACATATCTTCAAGTATCTTGAGAGACCAACTAGGGTTAAACAAGCCTTTAGCACTAGGAATTTTTTTTGGGCTTATATTATCCATAGTACATCGGATACATCATCTAGAAAGATTACCCTCCCATACTATCAAAGAGGCAGGTAGTGTGCTCAAGGGTATGTGTGGAATCCTCCTTGAGTAGTGGCCTAAAATATTGGTCCGAGCACTATTGTTTGTGACTACAATATAACATAGGGCTTATAGGTATTACATACTCCCTGGCTTAGAGTACTTGGTTCTGTTCCACCTGTAAATAATTTTTTTTGTATATGTCAACCTTGCAACCACAAATTTTCCCATAAAAAATCAGCATACAAAGGAGACTTCCCTATCACTAAATAAATTGCATGCATGAAGGAAAGAATTGGGGAACCAAACAAAAATAGTCAAGACAAAGTTTGCAAGTATCTTATTTTAGTAACATTTGGGTCAATATTGTTACTTGGAAGTAACAATTATCTGTAATAGTTAGTAATTATAGAGTTATCTGTGATATAATAGAACATACAATGTCAGTACAAGGGATCATAGAGTTAGGATTATTAGTTGGCAATAACAATTGTCTATAACAATCAGTAATTACTGAGTTATCAATGACAAAATATAACAAACATTATCAATACAGGGAACCAAAAAATAGTGTGAGTATTTGTAGTATAGGTGATAGTACAATGTCAGGAGTGATCAGTAGTCAGAATAGATAGGGTAGAGTTGGTCAAGACAAAACCTAAGTTTTGAACCCAACCTCTAGAGAAAAAACTGAACACACCAGTAGTCTCATCAAAACATCAGTTACAAAAAAAAGTTTGGGGTGTCCAAAATTAGTGTTGGGATACATAGTTCATTGCGATTGTCTTTTAAGAATGATCATTTTGATATATAGCACCTAAACACTTTTTTGGGCTCCATACTATAAATAGTAACTCTTGAAATCACACTTATATTTCTAGTAAGTTAGTTAGGGTTGCTCAAAACACATCAAAATGGCTAGGGGTACTCATGGACATCAAAAGGATATTGACTAGGCCTACGCCTTAGAGCAAGTAAACTCTCAACTTGCCATGCTTCTCGATGTGATGCGGGGTGTACAAGATGGTGTACAACAATTAAGAGGTGACTATCTTTGCTCCAAAACCAACTTTGAAGACCGCTTCTTAGAGATTGAGGCAAAAATTAAGGATGATCCAAAGGTATTTGAGCATCATGACATTGAACCTCCTGATCATGGGAAAGGCATCCATAAGGACAAGGAAGACCTTCAAAATTTTCTTGATGAAGATACTCCCTTTAAGATGCTCAAATTGGACTTTCTTAAGTTCAATGACAAAGTTGCAGATGGGTGGTTATATCGCGTAGATAATTTTTTTAAACTTCATAATATCCCTAAATATTTGTGGATCATTATGGCCTCTTTCAAATTTTAATATAAAGCATTATAGTGGTACCAATGGTTACAACACATAATCCTCAACCCCTCTTGGGAAGTTTTTAAGTCCCAATTACTCACTTGCTTTGGCTTTGGTGAATATGATGAATTTTAAAGAGCACTGAAAAAGTTATGACAAACTTCTACAATTTGAGACTACTAGTCCCAATTTAACAAATTAGCTAATAAAATGAAAGGGTTGAATAAAGGGTTTTTTATGAGTTGTTTCATCAGTGGCTTGAAGGTAGATCTCTAGATCGAGGTCAAGATGTTCAAACCACAAATAATGATGCGGATCATAAGCTTAGCACAGTTGGATGAAGAAAAATTATCAGATCAAAGGAGGACATCTAAATTTCCATAAACTAAACCCTTGTTTCCTCTCAAGTTCCAAACCAATAATGAAAATAAAATTATTCCCCACAAACGCTTGACTACAAAAGAAATGGATGCTAGATGCACCCAAGGTTTGTGCTACAATTGTGATGAAAAATATGTACAAGGACATATGTGCGCCCAAAAAAAGGTGTTTCTAATAGATGTAGAAGACCCAGTCAACAATGAATAAAGTGATGACGAAGCAAAACTAGTTGAAGAACCACCTCAAATTGAGTATGAAATACATGAAGAACCACAATAATTTTTTTTTCCATGCTCTTGCAAGGATTACTACTCTACAAACAATGATAGTTTTGGGTTTTTTCAAAGGCCAACATCTTACAATCCTTATCGATTTAGGAAACACACATAAATTTATTGATCCTTGAATTTCTAAGCAGGTAAATTTTTACATACACATATGTAATTCCTTTGAGGTTATGCTAGCAAATGGAGGGGCTTTGCCTTGTAAAGGCAAATGCCACAATTTTAAGTTGAAAATAAGGGATTATGAGCTCAAAATTGATATGTTTTCTCTTCCTTAGGGGGATGTGATATTATGTTGGGAGCTCAGTGGTTAGGTACATTGGAAATCATCATATGGAATTTTATAGAGTTATGGATGCAATTTTCACATAATGGAAGGTATTACACTCTTCCTGGTTCACAAGCAGGGTTCCTTAGGTTATCAGCTCAAATCATATGGAGAATTTATTGAAAAAATATTCTCATGGGGTCATCACTTAGATATTTGTAATCCAACCAACTAATTTAGAGGTGGACCAAATTCTAAAATATTTACAACTTGTTTTGACAAAGCACAATGCATTTTTTTCCAAACCATCAGAATTGCCATCATGTCACTCTCATGACCATGTCATTCCATTGGTACCTAGAAGTGTATCACCTAACATTAGGCCATATCGATACCCTCATTCCATTAAGTCAAAAATAGAGAATTTAGTATAGAAGTTGTTAAAAGCTAGAGTCATTTAGCCTAATAACAACCCTTACTCTTCTCTTGTCTTATTGGTTCAAAATAAATATGGTTCTTGGTGGTTATGTATAGATTTTCTTGAGCTCAATAAGCTCACCATTAAGGATACGTTTTCTATCCTTGTGGTGGATTAATCACTAGATGAGCTGCATGGGGCTATGTTTTTATCCAAATTAAAAATTTGCTCAAGGTACCATCAGATCAAGCTCAAGAGTGAGGATATCCTCAAAATAACTTTTCACACTCATGAGGATCATTATGAATTCTTAGTTATGCCATTTGGCTTGACCAATGCACCTTTTACATTTCAAAGCCTCATGAACAACTTCTTCCACCTATTTATTTGTAAATTTATTTTATTTTTCTTTGATGATATCCTTGTTTATAGTCATTCTTGGGAAGAGCACCTCATCCATGTGGACCATACTCTACAACTTTTGGCACAACATCAAATTTATATTAAGAGGTCCAAGTGTTCTTTTGGGTTGACTGAAGTAGAGTATTTAGGACACATTATCACTAAGGATGGAATTAAATTCTATCCTAAGAAGATTCAATTCATTCAAGAATGGCTAAAACCTCATACTCTAAAGGGTCTTCATGGATTTTTGGGCCTCATAGGGTATTACGACAAATTTATTTGAAATTATGGCAAAATTGTTGCTCCTTTAATATCCATGTTAAAGAAGAATTATTTTACTTGGACAGGTCCAACTGAGAAGGATTTCCTTGATTTGAAGCATGCTATGACAACCACACCCATATTAGTGATGCTTGATTTTTCCAAGTCCTTTGTAATTGAAAGCGATGCTTTTGGCAATAATATTGGAGTTGTGTTGATGCAAGAAGGGCACCCTATGGCCTTCATTAGTAAAGTGATTTCAAGCAAAGATCTAGGTAAATAAACTTATGCTAAGGAGGTGCTTGTAATTTTGCATGTGGTTACTCACCGGTGGTCTTATCTCATTGGGTGACATTTCTCCATTAAAATGGATCACCAGTCTTAAATACATCCTAGAGCAGTGGGTTGCCACCCACGAACAACAAAAGTGGGTCTCTAAGCTTATGAGCTATGATTATGATATTACCTATAAAAGGGTAAAGAGAACATTGTGGCGGATGCTATCTCTCATTAATTTAAGGCTAAAAGTATGTTATATGCTATTTATGCACCCATACCACAATGAGTAAATTCTCTCCAAGACAAGGTGATTAAGGATTCATAATTGCAAAGTTTTGTTGTATCATTTCAAACAGAGCCTACATCGTGTCCAAGGTACACTTTGGATGGAAAATATTTATGCTATCTCCAACGCCTTATTGTTCCTCATATGTCTCCAATTTGGGAATTCATTATGATGGAAATGCATGTTTCACCTGCTGTAGGCCATTCAGGGTTCCTCAAGACATATAAAAGAATTAAGCAAATTTTTTTCTGGAAGGGTATGAATAAGGATGTTCAAATGTTTGTGGTTAAGTGTGACATTTATCAACGAATGAAAGGAGAAATAGTGCCTTCCCTAGGAACTCTTCAACCCTTGCCTATTTCAAAACAGGCTTGGACAAATATTTCCATGGACTTTATTAAAGGTTTACCCAAATCAAGGGGTAAATTAGTTATTTTTATGGTAGTGGATCATCTCACGAAGTATGCTCATTTTTGTCCCCTCTCCCATCCTTACATGTCCTCTATAGTCACAAAATGTTTCCTCAATTCTATATTTTATCTTCATGGTATACCCACCTCCATTGTGTTTGATCGTGATCCTATCTTCACTAGTAATTTTTGGAAATAATTGTTTAAGTTATAGGGAAGTCAACTCAAAATGAGTTCATCTTATTATCCATAAATAGATGGTAAAATAGAGATTGTTAAGAAATTTTTGGATATATATCTTTGTTGTTTTACCTCTAATCATCCTACATAGTGGTGAGGTGGCCTCCCTTGGTCGAGCGATGGTATAACACTTCTTATCACACTGTAACCAAGGTCACCTCTTTTGAAGTAGATTATGGTAAGCCTCCATCAAATACCTCCTCCTATATTCCAGGTAGCTCCAAGGTCCATGTTGTTGACACTACACTCCACCAACATGCCGAAGTCCTCCGTCAACTGAAGTTGAATTTAGAATTGGACCAGAATTGGATGCACCAACAAGCTGATCAACACTTTATGGAGTGTGGTTTTGAATTCAATGATATGGTCTTCCTCTACTTGAAATTGTATAAATAGTCATCCCTCTAGCTACATAGGTACCAAAAGCTCATGGTCAAATATTATGGTCCCTACTAGGTCTTACAATGGATTGGTACCACTACTTACAAATTGCTTCTACCATTTACATCCAAGATTCATCCTATGTTTCATGTATCCTCTCTCAAGAAGGTATTGGGTAATCAAGTGCAAGTTTAATCTACTTTACCTGAATTGGATGAAGAGGGTTCTATCATGCTTGATCCAGAATAAATTTTGGACTATAAGACACGTACTTTTTTTGCAATTGTGTAATCATTGAGGTTCTTATTTAGTGGTGAGGATTACAACTAGAAGATGCTAGGTGGAAATACCTCCAGTAGCTACAACACTAGTTTCCTCATCTACAACTTTGAGGACAAAGATGTTTTGAAGGGGACGGGCATGTTAGGACCCCATGCTAACACCATTTTGTAATTTTTATTTGATTATTGTAATGACCCACTTCCAACAGGGGGATCCCTTTATATGTTATTTTGTAATATTTTTTAGTGGTATGTGACAAGTAATATGCCTAGACAAGTGGGGGCATTTCATGTAACCGTTATCAAGAATATAACTACTATTTGGTAGAAGATTCTATCTCGAGTGGCATTTTGCACGTAAGCCAACTCTTGATATTAAGGTTAGGGTTGTATGAAGTTTATCTTTAAAAGACATGTATCCATGAATGGATGTATCTTTTTGTGTATCTTTTCGCACAAATAATGAAAGTATTGGAGGTTTCCCCCTTAAAGAGGCCTACAATTTTGTGTTGTGAGATTATTTAATTTTGCATTTACTTTATGCATTATGATATTCTATTATTTCATGAATCTCTATTCTATTTACAATATTTGTGTGAGTGAGTTTATTTTTAATAGTAGGTTCCTAACAATTAATTAATACTATAAAATCTAGGATCATTCTCATTAACACAATAATATACTTAAAATATAAAACAATGTAGAGATTTTAGTATTTACAGTTGGAAAATTACCATCAACATATTTAGGTATTCCTCTGTCTAATAAAGCAAATGAGAAGGGGCTACAAGACTCAATTTTGTATAGAATTAAATCTTATTTGTAGGTTGGAAAGGTAAGTTCTTAACTATGGATGAAGGACTACAACTCAAAAAGGCTACATTGTAATATAACTTAATATATATGATGCTAATTCCAATATTATTATTGGTAATCTAACATTCAAATTTGATAAAGCTCAAAAAGACTTTCTTTAAAATATGTGAGGAATAGTTTGATTTTCCTTTTTGTACATGAGTTAGGGTTTGCATAGAAAAAACATGGGAGGAATAAGCTTGCAAAATTATGGACTTATGAGTTTTGCATTAAGGATAAAACTTAGTTGGATATTATGTAACAATTAAGGAAATATTTGGAAAGTAAATGTTACTTCAAACATGTATAGTTTCAAAATTTTCCATAGAGAGTCTAGGAGATGAACTCCACCCAAGGGCTGGACAATATGGATCTTCATATTATAGAGTTTGTAATTGATCAAGAAATACATAAGGTGATCAAACAACAAAATAAGTTTTTGATTTGATATTTAGTTAAATCCTTATCCTCTTATCTCTAATCCAAATTAGCAATCTATAGCCTAAGAATATTAGCTTATAAAGTTTTGAATTATATGAATGCAAGTAACAATTCTAGATTATCAAATGTTATTAGTAACCTAGTTGAAGGAGAGGACCTCAAAAAAATAGTGGATAAGCTTCAAATTATGCTTCAAGAGTTTTCTTTACCCAATTTTTTTATGTAAAAGGATGATTTGGTTTAGAATTTATCAAAGGATAATGGATATGTAATTTAGTTAGATTTAAGTTTTTAGAGCAATCATAATTTCCTCCTCATGATGATTTCCTTTGGAAGAATGTTTGGTCACTTGAGGCCCTCCTTAAGGCCTCAATATACCTTTGGCTAGTAGTACAAAGAAAAATTATTACAAGTGAGAGTTTGCAAATAACAGAATATCATGGATATTGTAGTGAAGGATCTAGTAATATTATAATCATTAACTTTTCTTATCCCTTTGCTTACATAATTTGGGGATGCTTTTTTAAAATATTAGAATGTATTGGATTAGCTCTATCAACATTGAAAGAATTAATGAAATATTTCATTAGTTGTTTCAAAGCTAAAGAATTATTCATTCTATGGAGGATTGGTCCTCCCATTATTGTTGGAATCTATGGTTTTAAAGGAATAATAATTTTTTTAAAATAAATATCAAAATCATGACCAACTTTGAAATTGTATTATTTTCTTTGTTGTAGAATATCTACATACATCATACTCATGATGGAAAGTCTCAAGCATAGAAAATAAGGTTCTAGTTTATTGGTTATAGGATTTATAATATACATGCAAGGATCATATACAAATTAACAATTAACAATTATCTAAAACAATATACACCCACCAATGTAAATTTAATTGCTTTCAAAATAATCATGGACCTGAAATTTCCATAAATTTATAGTTTTGAAATAAATAGATTGATAATATTTATTCAAAAGAAATAAATATATGCATTTAAGATGTACCCATAATTAAATGGCTAAGGAATATTTTAAGCATAAGCATTGTATAATAGAGACATCAATTTTACAAAATTTTATTCAATGTATCTTTGTAACATTCAATGTCTAATTTTTTTATTTATTGAGTAAATACTTCTTATACATATACATATCCATCGTGGGGATTGAACCCGGGTTACATCACCGATAATGCAAGTGGCGTCCTTGTCGGTAGACCACATCACGCAGATAATGTCTAAATTTTTAAAACTAAAAGACTCTCATTTTCATCTATTTTTTTCTCATCAATAACTACTACTAGTTATCTTCTATCTTACTAGGACAAGATTCATAATTTTCTAATACTATAGCTAATTAATAGCTACCCCTTCTTCATTTCAAAATAATTATCCCTTTCACATTTAAAAAAAATGAGTACGAGAGACAATATGCCTTATCATTACACTCTTTGTCGAATAAAAGACATAACATTGATTTCCATCAAACATCTAAATAATTAACACTAATAAGTCTAATATGTACATTAAAGTAAAATGTATTGTTAGCACTACCATTTTTATACCTCTTTAATATAAAATACCCAATACAAAATATTGAATTCAAGTAAAGCAATCACATTATATCTTCCATTTAATGCTTGATGTATGCCATATGAACATACTCTAACAACTTTCAAGTTTTGACAAATTTCAACCTTTGGTTCAATAAAGATGATACAAGTATAGTAGGTCAACCAAGTAACTCTAACTCCTAATTGGTACAATAAAATCATAAAATAACATTATTCTTCCTATTCCCCATGACAAATTTTAATCTACCATTTTTACTCATTTAATAGTCATTAGTAGAAACTCACATCCTCTTATACAAGATATATAACAAAGTTTTCATGAGAGAGAGAGAGAGGTTTATAGTAATAAATAAAAATAATTCATTTACTTAAATATTATACAAAAAGACAAAAACAACAACCAAAAATGATGGATGCCCGCACCAATAATCACTATATTATCCATAGATAAGAATTACACCACTCCAATTTAATAAATCAAGTAGATGGGGGTATTTATACCAATACATAAACCCTAATAATAATAATAATAATAATAATATAATATCATTAATGTAAGATGACATAGCATAAAGGTTTAAGGTTAACTACAAGTTAGAGTTTAACCGTGACAAAGTTAATCATGGGTCCCTAGCTTTATAAATAATTATTAATAATTACATTCCATAATAATTGCTTATAGGATTACACATGATTACAACATACAATGTTAACCTTGGGCAATAAAGTTAGATTACAACTTTCAACACTCCCTCATAATATGAATTAAGGGGCAAAGGAGAGAAGACATTAGTGACAATAACATATTCCCTCACATAATGGATACTCTAATGGGTATCTATAATAGAGGAAGACTCAATTGAATGCCCCTTCATCTGGAAGTCTAATTATGTGAAGATGCCCCTACACTTACATAAGAATCTGCTCAAGATTGACCATAGTCATAATAACCGATATATGATACTTTTGCATATATACAAAGAATATCTCCTCTATAAATCCATATGAGGAATACGGGCCAAATATACTCCCTCTTAGAAACTATTCCAAACTTTTATAGTAATATAAGACAATACTTGAAAAATTGACCTTCCCTTTTACAACACACTTCTTATTTGGATACTTTGAATTACCCTTCACGCGATCATCGTCACCAAAAGAGGCTTTGCATGAACGTATTTATGAAAAGAGTTATCACAACTCCCCAAGAATACCTAGCCAAAAATATAAGGGATAAGAGTTCATGAAGGGTTAGAGGTTTATGTATAGAATGGACCAATAGCCCACACAACTAATAAAAAAAGGAGTGGGTGATGAGAAAATTTAGAATCATTTTTCTATGTGCATCCAAATAATTTAATAATTACTTTGAACACCTCAAATTCAACTATGTTTGCCGTGAATATAGGTCAAATATTCTTATTCCATAATGTACTATAAATTTACCCCTTTGAATGTAGAATATATTTCTTGAATAAAATAATGCAATGAGACATCCCCCATTAGTCGTAAGTCCTTAAACAAATGCCACCAATGCAAAGAGCTCAAAAAAATATGTGATTTGAAAAAACGAGTCTCAAAACACTTATGCAGGCAAAAGTTATGGCCTACAAAAACTTGCCTTCCAAAATATCCCTAGAGTGATATTTTTTAAAAGCATCATTTTTAAAAAACTCTTGATTTTTTACAAAGAATAATAATAAGAGACAAAATCCTTCTTTTGCTCCTTACATCACCAAATATGCTTATGAATAAGAAGCAATTTACTCTTGTATTCAAAAGAAATATCATAGGCTCTAAATAAACCTTCTATGCGATTAAGCGATGATGATTCATCCCTACTTTGATATAATGTTGGATTTCTCACCAGTTTTCAATAACAAACAAAATACATTTACTTAAATCTTATATAAGAAAGACACAATAATGAAAAAAAGAAAAGTGATAGACATATAAAAATGCTTATACATAATTACATTATACAATGTCGACCTTGGACAAAAAAATCAGATTACAAATTTTAACATATATATGTATGTATTGATTGTTCATACAATATACAATGTCAACCTTAGTCAATGAAATCAGATTACAACTTTTGACATTATGTATATAACAAAAAATCTTATATGAAAATATCATCACCCGCTTTGGTTGTCCTAAGGTGATCACAATTTAACAAGGTAAATATTTTATAAATCCACTTAGAGATCCTAAAAAACCTTTATGATATAGGGTGACATGGGTGGCTTTACCTTGGCCAAGTCCAAAAAGAAGCCTTGTGTTCTAAATCATAAAATTTAAGATGAATTAAAGCAAATAACATGGAATTTTGTTCAATAACCTAGAAGGGGATCTTTTGAAATTGTACTATATATAGTTTATGTTTTTCAAAGATAGTAATACTAGACATACCATGTAGACACACCACTATTGTAACAAATATTTTGGTAATTTCCTTAAACTTATATGTAAGTTTTTTTTTATATGAAGTGTACAACTTTGGTGATTATTGAGGAATCTCATATCCCCTAGCTAGTAATGCTACATGTGCTTCACAAAGTGTGAACTAAAATGTATTCCATTTACTATGCATGATATATATGCTATAGTAAAGTTGTTTTATAGAGATAATGTCCACTACACTATTAAAAAACTAAGCTAAAAAAATAAGTAGATTCTAAACTTATTATCTATCTTGTTCTACTTGAGATACATGAAAAAAGCATGGTCTCTATATATAAGCCAAATGTAATTAAGAATACTTACCTATCCATATTAAATTACTAATAGGTTTAATGTGACTCAGGTTAACACAAATCTCAAAGTTGTAAGCTACTAAACTATTCTCTAGCAAACATCAAACTATTTATGTCTTGAATCATAATTGTACTTCTAAAATTATAATAATATTTACACATGTGACAAAAGTGTATTGATCACCCTTGCCATAATGAAATAAATATTAAAATATTTATTCAACACTATCATTTTTGTCAGTGTCAACTAAATAAAGGATGTGGTTCCCATCTAGACTTTCAAGAATAATATTCATGAAAAATCTACACAATTTATTATTCTCTAGCAAATACCAAACTATTTATGTATTTATCATAATTGTACTCTTAACATTATAATAATATTTATACATGTGACAATAATGTATTATTCACCCTTCTCACTATGTAATAAATATTAAAGAAATTATTCAACACTATCATTTTTGTTACTGTCAACTAAATAGAGGATGTGATTTCCATATAGTCTTTCAAGAATAATATTCATGAAATTTCTACACAATTTATTAACATAAGTTCTTATAAAATTGGATGTAAAGTACAATACAAAGGAACTTACAATTAAAAGTAATAATAAACAATTGATTTCTATGCAACAGACAATAACAAAATAAAGCTAGGAGATTATGCAAGGAAACAATAACAAATATAAAGTAGGAGTGTTTCATTATCCATACATAATTAATATTATTATCACTCAAGTCTAACCATGTCATAGAAAAAATGATCATGAAAAATATGCATAATAAGGAATTACCATACATATTTTCTTCACAATGCACACTAACCAAACTAAAGATTGTTGCTTTAAAAAATAATCCTAAAACTAATGTTTCATAAGATTTTCTAGGTGTAGAAGAAATAAATTTATAGCATTCATTCAAAATATATAATGATAGGCATTTAAAAATCCTATTTATTTCTATTTTTCACTTCAATATAAGTAGAGTAATTATAATATCTATCTCTTTGTTCGAGTTGAACTAACTAATAGATAAATGCTTTGACAATCCCTTTATAAAACATTAGGACTGATAAGGAAATAATACGTAATATATAAATGTAAAAAAATAATATATAATAAATATAAATATATTATAAAACAAATATAAAAGGGGGGCCACTTTTATAATATGTACATGTCCACCTTTTATAAATATAATATTAGTAATATCCATGTCGCCTCCATGTAATTGTTGGAATAAATTACATTATTTGGTACATGCTAATGTATCATATTGGGTACATCTCTTGATTAGGAGAGTGTCTTAGATTATGGGTTGAGTATTTACTTAATGCAATGTAATAAATACACAAGTATTATTAGAATATGCAATGATGTAAATGTGTATATTGTCCATGTGTACATGAGTCTAGAATAGGAATATAGTGAGTCATAGGAAGATGGAAGGCCAAGAGTCATACTCCATTATATATTGGCATTTGTAGGAAGAGAGAAAGTAAGAGAGAGTGCAAGAGCACAATAGAGGAGAGTAGTTCTCAAGTTATATACAATGTAAAGCATGAATGAAGAATGGAGCACTTGAGGTCTCCATATTTTGTATAAAGATCTCATTTTCGTGAGATTTCATTAATGACTATTTTATGAGTATTTTCAGAAGTTTCTCATGCAATTTACATGCTTAAGATATTGCCATTATCATATAGTTAATATTGCATGTTCATTTTATACCTTGTGGTTGCATTTCCTTAAGTATATAGTATCAAAAGCTAACAATAATCAGCTAGGTAGAGGAGTAAAGGTCTTCATGGCCATCCTATATATACGTAGCCTTCCAATCTCATGTATCTCTGGCTATTTAAAGCCATGCTTGTAATGAAATGAAACATGATGGTTTTGGTATTTTCCTAAATTTTGGACATGGAGTTAGTCTGACTTGAAGTCTTTAGAAATATATAACTATAAACTAGTAATTTTTTTAGTTTTGCAATTAAAAAATATTTTCAATGTGCTTCAAGAAAAAATGCGACTAGTTATTTTTAATTAGAATCATGGATCTGGATGATAAAATTCCTTACTTATTTTACCTATCAAATAGAGAGCTCATTTCTCAGTTTTTTCCTTTTTTTTGCCCCACATACGATGTACAATATTCCACTTGTTGCTTGATTTCTTCATAATTAGGGATGGTGAAACCACTCTTATTCACGAAACTATTTACCATCCTAAAGAGAGTTGTAAATATGGGAGGTTTAATATTTTATTTCATTGTTTCATATAATTCCCTTTTCATGGTAAAAAATATTTTGTGCATTCCAACACAAGCTCAGGATAAGGAAAAGTTGACTCAAACACAAAGGTTGTCCAGTTTGGAAAGTTTTAATGATAAATATATTTGGCATATAAAGACTTCTCAACCACATCCTTATAATCTCCCTTTGGCATATCTGAATCAACTCAAATAAGATGAAGGGCAAGTGCTTCTTATAAAACTAAACTTTATTTTTTTTGACATTAGAGTCAAGGAGGTGGAAGGTTGATTTATAATACTTCAAAGAGATACTATAAGGAAATATAATCAACATTAGCTATAGAATTGTTAAGCAAGCTTCAAATATGAAAATGGTTTTTTTTTTCAAGGATAAATAAAGTAAAATAATTTTAAAACTTAGTAATAAGTTGAAATAATGAGTTTGTCAACATAGGAAGGACATATAATCAACATTAGCTATAGAATTGTTAAGTAAGCTTCAAAGATGAAAATGGATTTTATTTTAAAGGATAATAAAGAAAAAAATTGAAAACTTATTAATAAGTTGAAATAATGAGTTTGTCAATATAGGAAATAATTGTTAAATCATGCACATAAGATATTCTCACAAACAATTTCTTCATAATAGACACTCATCAAACAATCAATGTATAAAATTTTAAAATAGCCTTAAAAATCTTATATCATTTTTTCACTTAAACAATAGTTATCTTTATCTTACAAGATGACTCATCATTTTCTATGATTATAGCCAACTAACAAATACCCCTTATCTATTTCAAAATACATAGAGAAGGGGAGGCCTCCTATACTTTTTGTAGAATTAAAATAAAGAGTAGGTTCCCATTGATCATATATAAACAACAAAAAATTCTAAGTTTAATTTCTATATTATATTTTAACCACACCATTATTACCACTTAATTTTAACCATGTAATATACAAAATAGGAAATTATCATAGAAATATTCTTCATAAACATTTACCAAACATCCAAAGTATAATTTTATAGAACAACCATGTAATAATTCCTCTTTCTTCTATTTTTTTGCTTAAATAGAAGTATTACTCATCTCTATCTTATGACACAATTCATCATTTTTTAAGATTATAGGTAGCCAATAGATATCCCTTCTTCATTTTAAAATATAGAGAGAAGGAGAAGCCTCTCTTCACTCAGTAGAATGAAGATAATAAATTTTCATCAAGCATATATAAACAAAAAACTACTATGTTTAATATCTACATTAGATTTTGATCGTCTCATGCAAAAATAAATCATAAAAAATATGATAATAAATTTGATGTATAATTTTTTAAGACAAACACAAATATTCTTGTTACTTGTGTCTTTCATTTGAGTGGAAGGACTAGTTATCTCTATATTTTGAGTTGATTCATTCTTTTTTAATATTATAGCCATCTAATAGGTATACCTTATGTTGGATTTTTAGCTAGATTAATCATAGGTCCCAATATCTAGGATCTTAAACAAACTAAATATTAGAGCATTTAATATCTCTAGCCAATATCAATGAACATAAAATTCATGAAATAACAATAATATATACTCACAATATTATTGATGAATCAAATATACAATTTGAGATTTGCTCTATACTTTCTTTGATTATAATATATGGAGTTTTACCTCTATAATATAACCTTAGAAGATGACTCTTCAATACATGACTATTGCATATTTGGGAGATGCATCCTATATGAAAAAAATCTCATATCTCTTGACTTTACATATTCACTTGTATCTTACATCTTACATCACTACACTTACATATATGACTCTTGTCTTTCTACACACTTGCACACTTTATTACATGACACTTGTACACTCTCACACTCTACAGACTTTATTAGATGACACTTGGAATCTTGTCACACATTAATACATACTTTCAGAGAAATATAAGTCACACGCCTTAATCTAATTTTTACAAATGTACAATTGTACTATGGAGATACTTTAGCATCTATCAAATCATGTAATATTCTCCAACACCTTCACCAAACTAAAGTTTTTTGCTTTAAAAAATAATATTTGAAATAGACTTACAACATTCATTAAATAGATATAATGATAGCCATTCAAGGATCCCATTTCCTTTTATTTTTTACTTTTGTAGAAAAAAATTATCATTTTCATAGAGTATAACTATCTAATAAGGACTACTTTAACTATCAAAACAAAAATCCAACATTATGTTTTTTAAAACATTAGGTAATAATGTGACTTAAAGTATTTAGAATATGTGCTTAAAAATTAACAATTTGTCTTTGTAGAAATATTTTAAAAGGTGTTTCTAGTATACATAAATGAGACAAAATAAATAAATTGTTTTATGTACATTTTTTTGAAATTATTGTTTATTATGCTTCGAGCACAAAATGAGACCAGAGCTTTTTATCTAGAATAATGGATATGGACCATATACTTCCTTACTTTTTTGTCTTGTCAATGAGAGTCAAATTCAACATTATTTTGGTCCATGTACAGTCTCTAGCATCCCACTTATTAATTTTTTTTTTTATGATTTGGGATATTCATGTACTGTAAATTTCACTTGACCACATGAACTCTCCTTTATGGTTGTGAGAAAATGGTGGGCATTATCAATATGTTCTTAATAAACTAAGACTTTATAAAGACCTTGACATGTGAAACCAAGAAGTCATTTTGGAAGTTCTATAAATTAAGTAATCCACCATCCTAAAATTTCTCAATCAATTTGAGTCTTCTCTCCATGGATTCCTTTATTTATTCATTGCAACCTAATAAATCATCTCTCATGGTTACATGAAATAGGGAAATCAAAAAACATATGCCTCACAAAACCCCTCAAAATTTGTTCAAGTCTATCATAGGTGTCAATTCACATGTAAAAGGTGTTGGAAATATTGAGCATGTTATGTTGTCATTGATGTCAAATATTTGATGTCAAAAATTTGATGTCAAAGAGATTTTGGCATGACAAAAATATTCTCTTCTATGGTTGAATAATTATGCAAGGCAAGACTCATCTCAAAGCAAGGAAATTGGTAAAAAAGAAAAAGTTATAATATTTATTTTTAAATATTATACACAGAGGGACAAAGGTTTGCAAGAGAAAAGTAAAGCAAAGGTTTAAAATAAAGGCCATGGTTTAAAAGAGAGGAGATAACATTATAATATTTTTAATATTATAATACTTGGGCCAAAAGGTTTTATTTGAAAAATAAAAAGAAATTGAAGACAAGTTTAGTTTGCAAAGCCCAAAGGTTTTAAAAATAATATTATAATATAAGTTTGAATTATTGAAGGAGCTCAAATCTTGGAGGGCATGTTAATATTTTAATTATTTCTAAAGACACCGACGTCAATGCATGAAGGGGAAAGCATATATAAAGGGGGCAAATTATTTTCATTTGCCTAAGGTTGAAAAAAAGCACAATCATGAGATCCACTCGATTGTTCGATTCATTGAGGGTAAAGAAGAAGGAAAGGAAAGACACATGATTTGTTAAAGGGAAATTCCAAAAGTCAAAAGAGAGTACAACGAGTTTAAAATCACATATGGGCGGTTAGATTAGATGGTAGGGAGGCCCTGTGCTAGATCGCTGATAGAGAGAAGGTCTTGAGTTTGAAGCATGATGGGGATGTTTTTTGCTGAAGGTTTTTGGTTGAGAAATATTTCACGTCGTGTGGTAGGTGAAATAAAATCATGTGTGCCTTGGTGGTTGTGTAGGTAGCTAGCTTACGCGGTATCCTAGCACAAGCTAGGGCATGGGCTAGCTAGAGGTGGCAGGTTCGAATTGTGGCAACAACATTAGCAAGGGCACACATTTTTTAATTAAATTTGCTATAAGGTATGTGTTGGTTTTATTATGTTAGGGAGTCATAAGGGTGTGAGTTATAAATTTTTGTTTTGTAAATAGGGAGTCATAAGGATGTGTTATAAAAGCTTTCTATTTTGCAAATAGGAATCATAAGGGTGTGTTTTATAGAGTATTTATTTTACAAATAGTATAAAGAGAAAATATAAAGGAGATATTTTTGCATATAAGAATAGGAGGTATAAGGTGTATGAAAGTGAAATTAAAAATGTATTATGCACTTAGGATTTTGGATGAATATAAGGTAGATTATTGATGTTGAAAATTATTTGTGCCTTTTTACAAGTAGGAGTTATAAGGTGTTATTGTGGTTTGATTTTTGGTTATAATTTTTGTATGGTGAAAAGAAAGTTTGAGGGGATTTGATAATTGTGAGAACAAAAGGAGAGTCATTGAGTATCATTTTCAGATTTCATTGTGCACATATTTTTGAGAAGAAATTTAATGGTTTGAAAGATAAATCTACTAACTAGTTTTGAAGTGGCACTTTGAAAAGGAAATTCTTTTGAGATAGGTTTTTGAGGTCACATATTCATCAAAGCAAGTTAAGAGGTATAGTGTTATTACTCCTTCTTTAAGGTGTTTGGTTGAGCAAATATCTTTGAATCATAAGGTGGATAAATAAGGATTATATATGTGTATTGTTGGAAATATTTGAGCTGGGGTTTGTGAACAAATTGTGCTTTATTGTTTGATTAAATTTGTGAAGCTTTTGGACATTGGTTTGAGTGATATTGAATGTGAATGAGCAAGTGTTAAGAAACCAGTTTTGTGAAGCAAATTTATGCACTAGATTTAATTAATATTAAGATAAATTTGCAAAGGTTATAGGGCAGTTTTGTGAAGCAATTTGTGTATTGGGCTTGAGTGATATTGGAAAGAACATATTATGAAATTATATTGCATATCATTTTCTACAAGAAATCTAGGTAGAACATGTCTGAAGCAATTTTATCAAAGCAAGTATTATCAGCAGTGTTGAGCATGTTTTATGAGCAGTTTTGACCATGTGTTATGATTAGTGTTGAGCATGTATTATGAGAAATTTTGAGCTTGTGTTATGAGCAATTTAAGCATGTGTTAGAGCAGAGTTGAGCAGATATTATGAGCAGATTAGAGCAAGATTATGAGTTTTTTTGAGCAAACCTTTTTAAGAAGGCTTTTGAGCAGTTCTAAGTAGGATTTATTAGCAGGTTTGAGGCATACTTGTGAGCAGGTGTGAGACAGATCAATACAAACAGTTGAGCAGATTTGATTAGAGTTTTGAGTAGATTTGATCAAAGTTGAGCAAAGTTGAGAGTAGGATTTGGAGCCAATTAGATTAAAGGGGATAGAGCATGTGTTATGCATAGTTTTAAGCATGTGTTAGAGCAGATTTGAGTAGATATAGTGAGAATATTAGAGCAGGATTGTGAGTTATTTTTAGCAGGTATTTTTGAGAAGGCTTGTGAGTAGTTCTAAGCAGGATTTGTGAGTAGGTTTAAGTTAGAATTATGAGAAGGTGTGAGACAGATCAGTACATGTAGTTGAGAAGAATAGTTGTGAGAAGATTTGATCAAAGTTGAGTAGAGTTGAGAGTAGGCTTTGGAGCCAACTAGAGCAAAGGGGATAGAGTTCTCCTACGGATAGAGGTCCACAAACTAGAAGAAATGGAGATAGAGTTATCCTATGGATAGAGGTCCATGCAATTGAGCATAGGGGATTGGTGTCTCCTTTGGACAAAGGTCCATAAAAATTTTAATAGGGATTTGGTTCCCAAGAAATTTGTTGAGAAAATTTATAAGAAATATTTTCTCTGTGGACATAGCCCACATTGGGTGAACCATGTTAAATCCATGTCTCTCATGTGTGTGATGATTTATGCCTTATTATCTGCCTTAATATTATTGTTGTTATCATTTGGATTGAAAAATAAAAAGTATTATCTTATACTGTTCACCCCACTCTCAGTATAAGCTTGTGTTCTTCAAAAGGTGCTAGTCGGCTTCAAAAAATGATTCACTAATAAAATGACCCATTGGATATAGGAAATAAACCACTAAGAATGACTAACAAACTACTTGTAAAAATGAGTAATTAACTTGCTAATTAGAGAAAATTGCTAGGCATGTTTTGGGAACGTAAAATTGAAGGCATGAATCTTGAGGAAAATATTTTAAGATTGATATTTGGGCTATATTCATGGATTAAGTTATTTTGGAAGTCTGTAATCCTATTAGAGATATAATTAGAGGCATGTAACATTTTGTGGTGCATAATTTTCCTAAAGATACTCCCAAATATTTACTTCACTACGAGTGCTAACTCAAGGGTGAACTCTTATTGTAATTAGGAGCCTAGGGCTCCATTGTATTCATCTTATGGCCATAAGAATTCAGAGATACACTTTATGAAACCAACATTGTGCTTTGACCTCATGAGAATGTAAGAAATTTGCGATTCCTTATTCATTACATTAGTGGCACCACCCTTCTAGTTTTGTAAATGTGTGATGATTATGAAATTGCCCTTTTAGCCCATCTTATCATTGACTTGTGAATTTCATACTTAATTAATAGGTGGACACTGATATTATTTAATTTTTCATGTGTTGATTGATCACACACTTTTTAAAGTGGAAAATACTTATTTACTTAACAAAAAGATGCAAAACTCTCTGATTAGAGAGATTAAAGTGAACAAAGCATTCTAGAAAATATAACATAAAGATAGAAAAGGACCTCATTATTAGAGTCCTCATCATCCTCGCATACCACCCATACCATTTTACTTCTTGATTATTTGGTGATAATAACTAGGTTCTATATTTATAGCCATATTTTCTAGTGTGTCGACCTCTTTGTTGAATTCTTGCCTTACAAGTTGATAGGATATTTTACCAATTATCCTTCCAAGTTGTATAATCTTATCTTGAATAATATTTAGTTGTAAAGATCTAAGATATTTATTTTTGGCAAGAGCTATTATTTTTAGTTTAGAATCCTCGTAAATGATGACCCAAGTGATTCCTTCCTTTGCCATAAGCCAATTTCACATCTAATAGCCTTTGCCATGTTATTAGATGTTGTTCCCAAGTTGATCATGTATTTGAGCAGGATCTCATGGGGTCTTGTTAGAATTAGTACCCCTACTACTTATTGATTGGGGTTGGACTTGGAGGTACCATCAAAGAAGAGCATAAAAAATAGATGTCGGGTAAGGAATTGTTTACTCTACGACATCTCTTTATCAAGAAAACTTAGAGATTAAGTTGGTATATCATTCTTCTTTCTATGGGTGATAGGTCTTCTTCATACGGTTGTTGACAAAAATTAGATTTAACATTTAAGACGAGTTCTTCTTTTATCCTTTGTATTAGTGTTTTGTTGCCCTTACATTGTCTTAGAAATCCTCTAATTTCTATCCAACCAGATGCGCTAGATGACAAAATATGATATAGAGATCCACAGATATTTTAGGAGGAAATTACTCACCAGTTACCTTAATATTATTTATTCCACTTAGTAAAAAATGTGTCTATGGTTAACTGTCTAGAGTAGGAAGTGCTAAGAATTATGGTTATTCCTAACCAAATTGAAATTACCTTTGATCATTCAAAAAAAATATAGGAAACTCTTTCACTATTCTACATGCACTTGTAATAAACATGAGGCCTTTCTATAATCATATTTTGTAGATTCTTACTTGTCAATATTTTTTTTGAGAGACTAGCTAGATGAATACTTACAATTTAGGTGGTGCTCGATTTTTCCATACTATAGATAGTTTTTTAATGGTATACCCAATTTGCTTATGTTGAACTCCTAGATGCATTGAGTATTCCTCATTACAGTTGATGCTACTCTAAATATTTTTTTTTGGAATCATAGGATGAAGAGGTCTAATTAGCCACATGAGACTCAAAATAATTCCAATCTCCTTGAAGTTGATATGGAATGGGAGGGGAGATCCGATTCAAATTTTCTGAGGTCCAATAAAACAAGTCACCTAATTTAAGTATTCTTTGAATTTCCAAGTGATTCTATAATCGATTTTAGTTATCTCTCTTAATGGTGGATTTCCTAGGACCAGGTCCTCCCATAGATTAATGGACTTACCATATCTCAGTAGCTAAGAAATTCTATCCTCTATTATGTTCTTTGTTGCCACTATATGTTTCCAAACCAATGAGGATCTGGGAAGTTTGTCTATGTGTTTGAGCATTTGAATACTCGATTGGTTATTTACATACTTGTTGACTAGTATGCGTTTCCATGCTCGATTATGCTTAAGCATGTTCTAGAGAAGTTTTTCTCCCAATGCTTTCAAAAATATCTTCATTTTTTTATTCCTAGTCCTTCTTGAGTTTTACCTTTGGTGACCATCTTCCAATTGATCAAGTGAAACTTTTTTATTTCTAATTGCCTACGTCCCCGCCATAAGAAGTTGTGTATGATTCCATCTGCCTTTTGAAAAATAAACTTGGGAGCATGATATACTAATAGTTGGTAGACTAGAAGAGAATCTAACACTGATTTGATCAATACTGCCATTGAGTGATAATTTTACCCAATTATAAAATCACCATCACAATCAAGGTATTATAAAAAAACCCTCTCTTGCAAAGAAATTTAAAACTTCTCCAAGGTTCTTGTTTGTTTAATCACTTAAAATATGCTTGATTGCTTGTGAAAATATGAAAATGTGTTGAATACCTTATAAGTGCAAGTAACTGTTAACAAGGGTCCAGTGGTTTGGTATTGATTTTGACTTGCAATGTTTCAAGAAATTTGTGAAATGAAAATGTAACATTATTGGTCCTCTATGACCATCCTGGAACGGTGATTTAATCCATTTTATCTTAAATTGTTAAAAAATTTTATCTTGAATTGTTAACGAATTTTATCTTCTTTTGTTAAGATTTGTTTGAGCATGAAAGAAAATGACTAAATCTAACTTTGAAATGTCAATCCTGGAACGATGATTTAATTAATTTTATCTTTTTTTGTTAACAAATTTTATCTTGCTTTGTTAAATAAATTTTAATCTTGCTTTGTTAAACAAATTTTAAAATTATAGAGCCTGTGGAGTGTAAGATTTTTTTCTGAAATCTTAAGAAATGCCTTAATTAAATATGTCCAAATAATTTATTTTTTTAACCTTGAAGAAATAATTATTTGGATATTTTCAATTACTTCAAAACCCAAAATTTTAATGTAGAAAAATATAACCCTTCTAGGGTTTTGAGTGTTTGATGGAGCTTAAAGAAAATAAAATGAAAAATAAATAATAACAAAAGCTAAGGTTAGAGAAAAAAAATAATAAAAATCCGAAATAATATGAAAACAAAGTACGAAAAATCCATCAAAGTGAGCTACTTTAAATTAATCCTGTAGAAAATAGAAGATCATGAACATTAAAATAAAACCAGGTTAGACCTGCATCCACACAATCTAAATCTGGTTAAGTGCAAGAGTCTGAGGAATAAAAACATGTATCAAAAATATTAAATGATGCTACCATATCCATGCATAAAACATCATTGAATAAACTCAATACATGTGTGAGAAAGATATGCAATAAAAAAATTATATTCAAAACCTTCTTTGGTTGCATACAAGGTGGGAAAATCCTTTGCAGTAGCTTGAAAGCCTTCCAATTCTTTTCACGCCCTCTTGTTCCAAAAAATTCCAGCCCTGTTTCATTGGCTTCGATATAATTTCACAAAAAAAACTTTTCCTTTATGTCTTCCCCCTTGCATTTGGATTCCAAAATGTTTTTGATTCCTCCATGCATCCATTCGTATGTTGCGGCAATAGACATAATGGCAAACTTGCTCGACTTGCAACCATTACCTCCTATCAAGTGTTAAATAAAACTTCGGACATGTGGTGAAACGGTCCGTCAGGGTGGAGATTCATCCAAAATGACCATCTCGATATCCGTTCAATGGTCTTGTTCTCCCTCTGCAATAACTCATGCTCATCATCGACCATCATCAACATAGGTAACATTTCTAAAATATGTACGGTGATGACATGTGGAACACATTATCTGCTTTCATCCACAATATGTAATTTTTGCTACCATCAAGTCTTATACAAGACTATATGTCTCTGCTCGTATAGTACATCACATCCAAGAATGTCGTAGACGTAACGAACACCCCTATCGTGCATATAATGGATGCAATCCACCTTGTTTACTGAATCGGTCTACAAGCAACTCAATGCTATGCGATACGAGATCAAGATAAAACTATCTTTCTTGCATTGCTTCATGAGAGCCATCAAAGATAACATTATAACAGATCTTGTTCCTAGCTAAAACATTCTCAAATTACATTTGTTTCGACAATGAACAATTGCTCTGTCACCATGGCATGGGTCCCTATGCAAGTTGTAAGTCCAATGTTGTAGAAAGAGCCACAATGGGGATCGTAAAACGATTTTAGAGATATTTCATGGATGGTGTTATCCCCTCCAACCACTATTGCCATGATAGAACAACACTACTAATTATCCATGAGGGAAATTCCTCTTCACATCCCTGTCAAGCCTGGCATATTCACGGTGCCTTGTTCGTATCGACCACTCCGATCGTAATGGATATCACAAAACCTATCCCTGGTAATGGCTACGTCACGCGGTTAGATGTGGATATCCTGCTGGTGAAGAAGCGAAGACAACAAAGATGTTGCAGCCCCTCCTCAACCTGACGAAGATGAATGTCCCAGAGTGATCTACATGGAATGGGGAATTTTTAGAATCCATATGTGATGATGTGTTGAGCCGCGTACATTAGTAAACATAATCTTCGGTAATTATTGAGCATTGAATTTGTGAGATGATTCATGAAGTAAAACTCTTAGTACTGGGTTAAATTACGTTCATGAAGTATTGAACTGTACAAAGCTTCGAGTTAATTATAAACTAACTATTGGCAGATTCATGTAGGAGAATGGGATTCATAAAATTATCTTCGATGGCTATAGTTGAGGAAATGTCATGATTCGAATCCTTTAACGATTGCAATTGTCTTGGATTGTCAAATATTTACCATTTGACATTTGTGAGATGGCAGCGAATGTGAACCCAAATGTTCACTGCTTCTCTATGGGTTGAGCTATTTGTAACCTTTGGTGAGTGCTGCTCACCATACACTCTTTTGCCAAACAATCTAAATGACCTCTTGACGAAGCCTTTTGGAAATAAAATAGACCGATCACCCCATGAACCGTATTGGACACTTTTTTTTTAAGCTTTACTTCCCCCAACAAACTGTGATGATGACAACTGCGTGACAGAGTCCCATAATTGCTCATCTATTTAACCTTAATCCCACACGTATCCAGTGAGAGTGCAAGGTGAGCTTTATTAATGAACACACGCCCTTTTACTAATGACTTAGTTGTACCCTTTTGGGGCATGTCAAATTCTGTACCTCTATGGACTGTGCTTTGGCATCAGTGTATTCTAATTGACCGAGTCAAAAGTATTCTAGTTGACCGAGTCAAAACTCGCCTAAAAAATTGCACCCAAGACTTTTATGACCTGGAAATAAACATAAAAAAATTAATTCAAAATTAATTTAATCAAACCCATAATATAAAAATAAATTAAAACTAATTTAAACACGATCATAATATAAAAACTAATTTAATGCCAAATCACCTTAATACAAGCATATAAAAGGAACAGGGTAATAAGAACATATAAAAGAAACAAGACATGTTTCTTTCACATTTTTTTTTAATATTTTATTTATTATTATTATTTTAAAACCCCTAATATAAAAGGAACATTAGAGTGCAATGAAAATAATAAATTTTTTTTTTTTTTAATTTTTATTTTATTTTATTATATTCATTTTTCATTTTTATCATTTTTTCTTTGTTTTTTTACACCTTATTATATTTTCATTGATCCCTAGATAGCCAATGATTGGATTCAAGGATGACTCGGTATGAAACATTGAACCAAGGCTTACAAAATACCAAGAGACCACTAGACAAATCTTAAGGACATAAGCAATGTGGGCTCAAAATGAGATGACGCTATTGGTAAAATTATGAGGTCAATCACCTAAGAACAAATGAGATTGATCACAAAAATTTCCAATGCTAAGACCATGATAAAATCAACAAATCACTCAATGTAAACCAAGGCTTTTCATTAATCCTCAAAATTTTAGGTGGGTTCCCAAAATTTGGGGTGTGTTGTGCGACAATCACAACTGCCCTTCCTACAAGATTGAGTCAACCATTACTGTAACTCTGTATTCTCCTAACCATATTGTCCAATGTTGGGGTCCAATAGTTTAAGGCTTTCAGGTGGAAGCTCATAGGAACTCCTAGGTATTTGAAATATTTATCTGTGCCATACCAAAATCCTAGGATAGTGCAAAGAGTTTGACTTTTGTTGCTGCAACATTTTGTGTATAGAACTGACTCTTTTAAGTGTTTATATGAGCCTCGATAGCTTGTGTGAAACAGACATTGCTTGAGTCGTTTAACATTTTCTTGGTGGCTTCACCTAGAATAATGGTATCATCCACAAATTGGGTGTGTGTTACAAATTTACATCCTGTTGTAGCCTCTATCCCTGTTATTTTTTTCTCTTTGAATATTGTTAATTAATCTTCCAAGAGTCTTAATTAAAATTATGTAAAGGTATGGTGATAATGGAATTCCTTGTCTAATTCCCCTTGTAGCTTGAAATAAATTTGTTGGTTCTCCATTTATTAATAAGGCTATCCATGGGTTTCCTGTTGCATGCTCTGATCCAATTGATAACCTGATATGGGAATCCAAACTTTTGTAGGACCAATTATACAAATTGTATATTAACTCGATCAAAGGCATTTACCATATCAAGTTTTATAACAATTTGTTTTTTTATTTTTTATTTTCTACTAGTGTCAAGGGTTTCATGCATCATTATGATATTATCATATATTTATTTTCCAAGCATGAACCCTCCTTGCTCTTCTAATATAAGTTTGTCAAGTTTCTTCTTTATTCGATTGGCCAATAGTTTGGTAATAATTTTATAGGAGTTACATAGAGAAATTGGTCTAAATATAGAGAAAGTAGTAGAATTTGTTTCTTTAGAAATCAATGGTAGAAAGGTGGAGTTGATGGATCTAAGAAGCTTACCTTTCACCTTAACATCCTCAATCATGCGTAGCAAACCTTCTTCGATGATGTGTAAGTATTATTGGTAAAAGTTGTTTATGAATCCATAAGGTCAGGGAGCTTTATCCTTTGGTAGAGTTGTTATAATCTCCTGAAGTTCCTCCATAGCGACTGACTGATTGAGATCTTGTTTGCATTCTAAACTTAATACTATCAATATATTCTACAACAGTATTCCCTAGGAATGTGGGTTTCCATTTTCTCTAGAGAGCAAAGTTGAGTAGTGTTGATTGGCAAGTTCCTTAATTTTCTTCTTGTTTGTATAAGTGGTTCCTTCGTACTCTATCTTCTTGATTATATTTCTTTAGTAGCATTGCATGGTTTTTAGAGGAAAATATTTGGTGTTTCTATGAAAATATTTGGTGTTTCTATCCCCTTGCTTAGCCAAACCATTTGGGATCTAAGCCTCTAATGTGTTTCTTCTACAATGCATAATATATCGAGCTTATGAATCATGTAATTTCTTCCATCTTCTTGCCATGGTTGAGGAGGATGGTCCCCAATTTATGTTTCTAGTTGCTCTAGTTTTTGCATTAACTACTTCTTGTCTGGTTTGACTCTCATTTTTTCTGCCAACCATTTTTTATCATGTGCTTTAATTTTTGAATTTTGCTTTTCCAATTTTCTTAGGGGTTGGTGGGTTGGACCATTGGATCCAAGTGTTTTCCACAAGTTCATTGAAATATTCTTCTACCACCCATTCAAAGTTGTACTTAAATAATTTTTTTGGGGTTGTAGGCTTTGACCGCTATCCAAGAGAATTGGCTTATGATCTGAGATAGAGTTTTGAATGATGTGACTAGAAGTGAGGGGAAAGTGTGTTAGGATATTTTCATTGATAAAAAATCTATCCAATATTTTTATAATATAGTTTACCCCTCCTCTGCTATTGCTCCAAATGTACTTCCATTTGGTCGGTTGATTGTCTTGTAAGATTTCATCCATCATAATTTGACTGAGCATATCTCTATTTGGATCATTTGCTAACTTCCTCCAACCTTATCTAGGTGGTAGAGTATTATGTTGAGATCTCCTCCCCGTATTATGTTGTCAAACTTCTTAGTGTCTATTCATTGTGCTAAGTTTTTCCATGTTATCTTTTCTGGATAGGATAATTTGAACCATAAAAATTTATTACTGCTACACTAGTTCCATCTAGTAAGAGGAATTTTATTCCTATCAAATTATTGTGCTTATGTTGTAAGCTAAAGACTAATTATTGTAGCACCCAAGCCAAATCCACTCCCCTTGAAGCTCCCACATAATAAAAAATTATCAATTTTGATTGTGCCCATATCTTCTGCCATTTTGTATTCAATGTTGTCTCTATTTTTTTTGTTTTTTGAATATAGACTTGATGGCTTTAGAAACATTTCATTACTTCAGAAGACAAATATCAAAGCAATAGAATATATTATTGAATGAATATAAGTGATACATTCGAGTAAGGGTATGAGGCCCTTTATGTAGGAAGATAGGTTCCTTGGCAAACACTCTATCTAGATATGCAAGGGACAACTTGCACATTGACACTTGTGCATTTATTACATTGCATGAAGTAACTAGATAAATTACCCCTAAAGTAATATAAGTATGTATCTTGGAAGATACATTTACATAACCCAAATGATGGAATAGACTCTATTTCTAACATCCTCCTGTATTATAGTATTTGGTATGAGGTTCTATTGAATCGCATAGATGATTTTTGAAGGTTTGAAACTTGATTTTTTTAAGTGCCTTTGTAAATATGCCTGCTAGTTGATATTCTGTAGGAATATACTTGAGGATGATGTGCTTGTTCTGGAAGTGTTCTCTGATGAAATGACATTGAGCTTCAATATGCTTTGTTATTTCATGTATGATTGGATTCTTTATCAGGTTCAATACTCCTTTATTATCATAAAATATCATAGTCAGAGTTCATTTGATTCCCATGTCAGATAGTATGTATTGTAGCCATAGGGCTTTGCAGGTTGTATCTCTTACTGCTCTGTATTATGCTTCAGTTGATGATTGTGCTACTGTATGTTGTTTCTTGTTGTGCCAAGATATGAGCCCTGATTTGATATAGAAGACATAACCTAAGGTATATTTCCTATCATCAATAGATCCAGCATAGTCTGAATCTGAGTATCCTTGTAGATAAAAGTCTTTGACATCCTTCAAATAAGTTAGTCCATAGTCTGTAGTCTTCTTGATATATTGTAAAATTATTTTCGTAGCTTTCCAATGACTTTCTCTTGGTTATTGCATGAATCGTGAATTATAATTTACTATAAATGCTATGTCTGATCTACTGTTTGTTAAGTATAGAAGGATTCCAATCAATTGCCGATACATTGTTGCTAAAATCAAAGGTGTTTTATCATTTTTGGATAGTTAAATTCCTTTTTCCATTGGTGTATCTTTGGGCTTGCACTTTGTCATCATGTATTTTTCAAGAAGGGCTTTTGCATATTTTTATTGAGTGATAACTATGTTATATTCTCCTTGATAAATCTCTAACCTAAGACAATAGTTCATTATCCCTAGATATGTCATTTCAAAAGCATTTTATAGATCCTTTTTTATAGCATTTATTAAATTTTCTAAACTTTTAGTAATCACTATGTCATCAACATATAATATGAGAATCAAGATATTATTTCAAATATATTCTTGATATATAGATTAGGATTTGTTGTACTTCTATTGAAGTTATGATGTAGTAGATGATTATTGATCTTGATGTTCCATGCTCTAGGAGCTTATTTCAAGCCATAAAGAGATTTATCCAATTTGCATACCTTATTTTCCTGTCCTTGAATGACAAAATCTTCAGGTTGTGTCATATAGACTTCTTCCTCTAAGTCACCATTAAGAAATGCAATTTTTACATCCATCTGATGAAGTTTCCACCCTTGATGAGCTGCTAGAGCACAAACTATTCGAATAGTAGTCATTCAAGTTGTTGGTGCGAATGTTTCTTCATAGTCGATTCCCTCTGTCTGAGTATACCCTTTGGCCTCTAGTCTAGCTTTATATTTATCAAGTGTTTCATCTGATTTGTATTTGATTTTGTACACCCATTTGCACCCCACTATTTTTTTTCGAAGGCAGATTTACTAAATCCCATGTCTTATTCTTCTTGAGTGAAGCATATTTAGATTCCATGGCTACTTTCTAGTGTGAGTTTTTTAGTGCTTGAGAAGCTGATATTGGTTCCTCTATGTTACTTAGCATTCCTCTATTCATTTGGGTTATGCTGCGAGTTTGAGGTCCTATAGTGTAAGATATGGAATTCTTTCTAGACTTGATTCTTTGAGAGTATCTCTGAGCCATATTGGTTCCTTTCTCTATAGTACAATTGATGCTTTTGTATCCTATTCTTCTGATCCTGGGTCCATGCTTATTTTATCTTCTTCAAGTAGATTTAGGAGAACTTTTATGTCATCACTAGATTCATTTGTGTTGACTTTGAATTTATCATCAAAGATCACATCTCTGCTAATATAAAATTTCTTTATAGACGGATCTAATATTTTGTACCCTATAGATTCATTGTCATACCCAAAAAATATCCCTATCATAGTTTTGTTGTCTAACTTGGTCCTCTTTTGCTTTGGAATATGCATATAGGCTTTGCATCCAAAGAATTTTAGTTTTTCAATGTTGGGCTTTTATCCTGACCATGCTTCTTTTAGTGTAATATTCTTGACTACTCTTGTTGGAAGTCTATTTTGTATGTAGACAATTATTTGTACTGCCTCAACCTAGTATTTGTGATCAAGTTGTACTTATTTCAACATACATCTTACCATTTCCATTATTGATCTATTTCTTCTTTCTGCAATTCCATTTTGTTGAGGTGAGTATGCTATAGTAAGCTGTATTTTGATTCCATTGTTTTCAAGAAAGGAGTCAAATTATTTAGAAATAAATTATCTTTCTCTATTTGAACAAAGTGCTTTTATGGTATTTTATGATTCTTTTTTAACTTCAAGTTTGAATTGTTTGAAGTAGCTAAATGCTTATGATTTGTATTTCATGAAATATACCCCCATTTTTCTAGTATGATCATCAACAAATATCTGAAATTATTTACGTACTCCAATACTATAAAATTTCATTAGTCCACACAAATTAGTATATATTATTTCTAGAGATGTTGAGTTATGTGTTGACGTAATTCGAAAGGAATCCTATGTTGTTTACCTGCTAAACATTCTGCACATACAGTAGTTTTTGGAGATAAGTTGGGTAGTCCTACCATTTGATATCTATATAATTCCTTCATTTATGTCTCACTGGTATGTTCTAGTCGTTTGTGTCATAGTTCTAAAGCATTGACTAAAAAAGCTAAGTGAATAGCAGTGTCTAGGAAAAATAGGCCATTTTATATGATCCTGATGCTATCATTCTTCCTTGTCTAGAGATGTGACATTGCTTTCTACCATTGAGAACCTTGAACTCAACATTTAAGTCTTGATACATTGAGTTCAAGGTTCTCATTGGTAGAAAGCAATATAATTAAGTCTTGATCCATGAGTTAGTGTTGTACGTCGATCATTGGGGGTTTCTCACAATAACCAAATCCAAAAAAAAGGTCTTGATCCATGAGTTGAGAAACAAAGATAATATTGGTGGTTAATCCTGGAAAATACAATACATTTTTATTATACCTCTTCCATCCTTAAGATTTATTGGAATATTTCTGATTCCTTTTACTTCATATGTTTTCCTATTTGCTACTGCAACTAGATTTTCATTTATCTTCTTCAAAAAATTGAACCAATGTATGTTCCCTGTCATATGCTTATTTACACCTGAATCTATATGCCAACACTCCATGATGTTTTTTAGTATTAGAGATTTTATGATATAGTGCTTTTGTAAAATATAGTTCAATTTTGGTTGATTTTGTATAAATTTTGTAAAAATAAAAAATCAACATCTTAACTCCTTATTACTCCTATTGAACTAAGCACTTTTCAATTTTGAAGAGGTTTTAGTGTTGAATTTATTTTATCCCTTTTTGAGAAATTTTTGAGAGAAGAATATAAATTCAAATTTAATAAAATATTTCAATAACCCCTTTTTGTAACCCTAAGGATTTTATTCAAGTGTTTCTAATTTCCAAAAAACCTAGTTTGATGTTGTAACCCTTATCACTCCCAAATTTGGAAAACTAGAACACATTAATATTTAAAAATATTAAATGGATTAATTCCAAGTAGTATCCCTTATTTCTCTTAAGTTGTATTTTGAAAATATTATATTAATTTCCCTAAATTTTGCTTTCAAATAAAGATTGATTTCAATTAATATATCAACCTTATCTTAAAACCTTATAAATCCCTTTTTAAAGAATGAAAGCAAATTAGATGAGGAAATTTGATTAAGGCTTTGTACCTTTATGAATATGGATGAATATGGCAGTAATCTCTCCTTCTTGAGTGTAAATTCCCTAGGGTAAGCTTTGGCATTAATTTTGGTTGATCGATTCTGGTTGATTGAGAGTGTTTTCTACTACTTTGGACTTGCTATGGTTTGCTGTCGAACTACCATCGAGCATCTGACATCGATATATCAATCTATCATCAATCTACTATCGAGTAGCTTCTAAAATGCTGCATGTATCACTTTCAAACTACTGTGTATCCTTTCCAAGATACAATGTACCTTTAATAGGTGGTCAAGTGATTGAAAAGTATCACGGTAGAAGTTTTAAATCCCTAATGGAAGCTTTGACTATTTGGTGTAGGTGCCGAACTCACTCCATTTCTTATGATAAATGTCACCTTTTGGTTAAGGTGGTTTTATTCCCCTTTGAGCGTTGTCCAAGAAACACTCCTTCAACGTTTACGAGACTTCCTTGTTGTAACATATATCAAGCTATTAGTTGTATGTAACTCCTCTTCTGCATGGAGTATGTGCACAAAGAGAGAAATGTAACGTCTTCTTTGTGAGGGTTATATAGAGGTTTTCTCATAGACTGACAAATGACAGCTGCATACTCTTCTCTTTATTAACGATTTCTTGAAGAGTCTCCAACACGTTTTCCACCTTGTTCTTTGTTGTTTTACGTAGATGCTAAAATATCTCCATCCAAGCAATGCTAATGGTTGAGCTATGGTGGAGATATGGAGGAGCTTTGGTGAAGCTTTTGTGGCCCTTGAATGGAGTCCGAATGGTAGCGCTTGGATGAAGACTCCTTGATGCTTCACTTATGGTAGAAATACTTCATAACTTGCTTTGATAAGATTCTCCTTTGCTTTGAAATCTGCTTTATTTGATAGAGATGCTCCTTTTATTTATACACTGCTTGATCTTCCCCTATGCCTTATCTTTTGTAGGTTAAGCCATCCAAGATTAGTCCTTTGAGTGGATCCTATTACTTGGGAAGAAGAGTGCTTACGTTCAACCTTTATTGGCTATATTTTCCTATAGATATTGTGCCTTTTTAGGGTACATTAGAATATGCTCTTGGGCTATAAAAAACCAGATTAAAGTAGTGCAGTAAAATGTACTATAGATTGTACATAAACCTCCTTTGATGCACCTTATTTTGCACTCTTATTTCAGATCTGAAATTCTGATTTTATGGCAGATTTTTCTCCTACAATACAAGGGTTTTGAGGTTGTATTTTATGAGTAGACACCTTCCCATTTTTTCTTGGATACTTTGATAACAAATCTAAGCTTAGATAACAATAGATAGAAGCTTTTTAATTTATGCAATTTTTTGCATTTTATTTTCTTGCATCCAATATTGTAATGCTTTGGATTTGAGACTCACCAAGTCTCAATATTTGAAGCTTCTATTTCTATTTTTGGTTAGTTGTGTTCTTCTCCAAGTTTTGGAGGATTCTAACCCTTTTTGGGTGGCTTATTTTGGCCACTATGAGTTGCAGGTTTTTGTGCTTAAATAGTGTCTTTAGACACTGGATACAAATTAGATTTTGTGCCCTTGAAGAACACAAAACTAATTTCTTTTGAGAGTAGTATAATAGTGCAAGTCTTTCACTTGTAATGCACTAAGATTACACCTTATCACTCTAATCAAATCTCAAATTAATGCACTAACAATTTAAATAAAATAATCAAGAATAACCTAAAATGAATATTTAAGAGTTATTGTGCAACTTCACTAAAACTAATATTGTAGGACTACGATCAATTTATTTCGGGTGTCATTTAGGGTAAGCAAATTAGTTGCAGTTTGGGGGGAGACACCAGGGAGGGAGATGGAGAGCGGGAGAGTGGAGAGTGGGAGGATTGATATTGGGAGGACAAAGCAAGGTGCAGGAAGAAATAACAATGACAGTCATGTAGGTGGAGGTTCCAAGGCAGAGGGGGCCCCAAATCCTTTAGGTAAGGTTTCGACCGAATGGGTCATCTAGCCACAAGAAGGACCCCCCAAAAAATATGGTCTCACAAGTGGGTCAACTAATACTGCCAAACCCCTAAAGGGGACCTACACTGAAATAGTCAACCATGAACCCTTGGACAAAGCCCCAACCTAGGAGCTGATCTAGAGGTGTCGATCTGGTGATCCCTTAAGATCTAATGGAAAACTACCTTGAACTAGAAAAGTTTACCCTGGTAGGCAAGTTCATTGGAGGGCGCACGAATATGGAGATAATCCAAAAATGGGCATACTACAAGTGGAGAACCAATGGAAATATGGAGATTTTTGCCCTCTCCAAAGAGTTTTTTGCTATCAGGTTAAATAATAAGGAGGATTTCTGCAACATCCTCTCTAGGGGACCCTGGTTCCTAGGGAGGAGGAGCCTTTTCCTTCGCAAATGGGGTGAGGACATTGATCCTGAAACCCTAAACATAAACATAGCCCTGATATAGATTAGATTGCCAAATCTCCCCTTCCAGTATTGGCACGAGGATGTCCTCAAAGGAATATCCAAAACTATTGGTGAGCTGATCGTTGTTGACTCTTCCATCAAGGTCTAATCCTAGATGTTCCATGCTCGCATTTGTGTCAATGCCAACCTGGAAACATAACTCCCCACCCACATGAACCTTTATCGGGGGCCAACCCCCATAAAATGGCAACCACTAGAGTATGAGAATAAACCTACATTTTGTACTCAATGTAGCACCCAAGGCCACATGGACTATCAATACCCTACTTTGAAGGCTCAGAACCAAGGCCCTAAAGGACCTATCAAAGGGGAAAACTAGAGACAGGGAATCCCATAGTAGGTGAGGCATCACCCTTAAGCACCAGGCTGTGACCATAGGTCCCCTCATCAGGATCTGACTCCAGACCAAGGAAACTATGGAGGATCGTTACCAACCCAAGAGGAGTAAGGGAATGATGGAGGATCACAATCAACCTAGGAGGATCCATGGCCCCCACCAAGAACAATGTAGGAAATAGAACCTTGCCTAGAGGATGCTATAACTCAGGTACATTTCCTTACTTCCATCATCACCCCTAATCCCAACATGGATGAGTATCTTGCTACCAACAGGAATTCCCCCACTCAGTCGAACAGGATCAAGGCTTCTTACTTCCCTATCCTTGAAGAAGTGGGAAGTCTCCAGTCCTACCATTTTCCAACTAGGAGAGTTAGCCCTAAAAAACCAGAAGTAAAAAAAAATCCATCGATTTCGACATCGAGAAGAAAAGAGGAAGGCCATCAACCATTGACTAGAGGAATAAAGAAATAGTAGAGGACATCACTAATGGAAACTAGATGACTCTCTTCTCTGAGTATCCCAACCTCCACAAATATGACCCATGAGGATTCAATCCTCCCCTCCAAAATTCAAAGAGAGGCAAGAAAAACCAAAAGAGTTTGAAATGAAAATCCTCTCATGGAATGTGAGAGGCCTGAACGGAGTAGCCAAGTAGTGTCTGGTTTCCAACCTCAGAAAATAAATCAATCCTTCTATCTTCATCATCCAAGAAACCAAAAATGATGAAACTTCCTCTTGGAAGTTGGTCAACATCATATGGAACAAAGGGGAGGCTCCGTTCAGTCCTGCCCAAGGATCCTCTGGAGGTCTCATGTGCCTATGGGACCCAAATTTAGTTGAAGGGAGGTTGTCTTCTTCTAGCAGAATTATCAACATCCTATTCCACTCCAAGACAACCAACCAATCCTAGATCCTGTCCAACGTCTATGCCCCAAACTCTCCCATCAAAAGAGTGAAGATTTGGAATGCCATAAGCCATATGAGGATTACCTTCAATACCATTCTATGGATCATTGGAGGAGATTTCAACAACCTCTTATACCCATACAAAAATAAAGGAGGACTCAATACCCCAAACAAAATCATGGAGGACTTCAGAGACTTTGTCAATCTCAATGAAATCCTTAATATTCAACTCAAATGATCTAGGTTAACATGGAGCAATAGAAGAATCGACAGTGGGCTCATCCAGGTGAAGCTTGATAGATTCCTCATTTACCAAGAGGCTATTCGCACTTTTAGGGATGCCTCTCTTCTTGCCCTCCCTAGGATTGTATCAGATTATAGCCCCCTCATCCTTGAAGTGGGCAAGTCGCTTACTTTCAAGACTCCCTTTAGGTTTAAATCCATGTGGATCCACCATGAGGACCTTAGAGTTGAAGTTACCCTTTGGTGGCAACAAACTTTCTCGGGGTCCCCCACCATGCAAATAGCCCTGAAACTCAAAATGGTCAAAGAAAAACTGAAAGTTTGGAATAGGGAGGTTTTTGGAAATATTTTTGCTAGCAAAAAATCAATCACAGAAATACTCCAAGAGATAGAAATATAGATCGCGGTAGGGGATCACAATAGGTTCATCAGAGATGATGAAAGGAAACTCCTGGTAGAATACCACAACATCCTTGCCAGGGAGGAAACATTTTGGAGATAAATATTCTAAGAACTCTGGGTTAAAGAGGGTGACTCCAACACCAAGTTCTTTCATGCATCCACCATGAGACACAAAGACTCCAACAAAATTTGAGAGGTCACCTGCAGTGATGGATCCACCACTAGGGATATCATCGAGATAAGATCAGAAGTGGTTTCCTTCTAGAATCTCCTTTGCATCCATCCTGAGGGTGATAACCAAGCCAAATCCAACCTCCTAGCCAATATTCCTGCCAGTGTCCTTCAGGATGTCAAACTTATGCTAATTAGACCCTTCTCCTCAGAAGAAATCAAAGAGGCCCTCTTCTCCATGCAACACAACAAAGCCCTTTGGTCTGATGGGTTTCCCCCTCATTTTTTCAAACCTTAAGGGATATTGTCGGGGTCGATGTCTTAGAGAGCTCCAATATTCGAGGGTCATTCCCTGGGGAATTAATTCCACTTTCATAGCCCTCATCCCAAAGTCCCCTGTTTGTAGAACCCTATTGGATTATAGACCCAATAACCTCTGCAATATCCTCTAAAAAATTCTTACTAAGGCTATGGCCAACAGAATGAAGCCCATCCTCCCCCTCATCATTGACCCTAATAAAGGTAGCTCAGTTAAAGGTAGGAACATCTTGGATGGGGTTATTACTATTCATGATACATTACACTCAGCTTACTTGGCTAAGAAGGCTACCCTCTTCATCAAAATTGACATGAAAAAAGCCTTCGACAGGGTCGATTGGGATTTCTTTCGTGATATCCTCCTCAAGTTTAGTTTCCATCCTCTCTAGGTTGATCTCATTCATGGTTGCCTTTCCTCTCCCTAGTTTTTCATCTTGGTCAATGGCTCCCCTGCAGGCTTCTTCCTGAGCATTAGAGGCCTCCGCTAAGATGATCCATTGTACCCCATTCTCTTCATCATCTAGGCTGAGGCTTTGGGTAGAGATTTCAAGGCATCCCGCTTGCAGAGGAAGGTGACGGTCATCCAAGCAACATCTAATACAAGGGTGGTCACTCACCAACAATTTGTGGATGATACCATCCTATCCACCCAAGCCTCTATTGGCCAGGCCAAGCCCATTAAGCACATTCTCTCCCTTTATGAAAAAGATATGGGCCATAAAGTTAACCACATCAAAAGCAAGATCTATTTCATCAACACTTCCGTGGGTCAGTAAGTCAATATTTCAAGGATCCTAGGCTACTCCATTGATGCCCTCCCATCCTCCTATCTTGGCCTTTCCATATTCTATGACAGATCGAAGGAGGCCATGTAGAATAATGTGCTTGAAAGAATTCAAAAAAGTTGATAGCCTGGAAGGGCAAATTCTTATCCCAAGAAGCAAAAGATACCCTCACCATGGCATGCCTCCAAGAATTTCTGATTTACTTCATGTCAATCTTTAGGATCCCCATGATTGTGTGTCATAAGATAGAATAGATGTAGAGGAGCTTCCTGCAGTCAGGTAATGATGATAAGACACAGATTCCCTTAGTAGCATGGGATACAGTGTGTAGAAGCAAAAAATAAGGAGGTCTAGATTTCAGGAATATGGCTAAATTGAACATAGCTCTAGTAGCAAAACATACTTGGAGGATCCTTATCGACAACCCAGCTGAGTGGATCTAGATAGTGAAAAGGAAATATCTAACTGACCACTTTGTTCTAGATGAAGGGATCTTGAGCTTTGGGTTGGCATTCTAGAAATCCATCACTCAGAATCGTTAGCTGATCCAAGACGAGCTAAGGTGGACCCTTAGGGATGGAAGCAACATAGATTTTTGGAGGGACAGATGGATTTAGGATGCACCCCTAATAGAAAGACCTGAATTGGTGGAACTCAAGACCATAATGGATAATAATGAGGGCCAAAGAGTGGCTAATTTCATTACATGGCAGAATGGCTTCCCCTAATGGAAGATCCTCTATGCCAACAACTTAGATGAGGCAACCAACCTCTTATCCTCTGTGCTCTAATAGAACACCATTCCTACCAACAAAGGATAAAAAAATCCCATTTGGAGAGGCTCAGAAAATGACAAGTTCTCAGTCATATCAACCTATGATATATAGAGCTACTACCAAGAATCATCCTTTCCCTACAAACTAGCCTAGAGGAAACTCATAATCCCAAAGGTAAACTTCTTCTCATGGATATCCTTTCAAAATAGAGCTCTCACTATTGATGATCTCCACAAATGAGGCTTCTCAATCCCCAATAGGTGCTACCTATGTGAGGCAAACCGGGAGTCCAAAGATCATTTGTTTTTGCACTATAAAATTTCCTTTTATGTCCTAGGAATCATTCTCTCCTCTTAGATCCAGTGGATCCTCCCTAGGTCCATCAAGGATATCTTCACTCAGTGGACTAACCCTTTCCACAACCCTAGGCTCCATTTCCTATAGAATATTAGTCTTCATCACTTCATCTGACAGATTTGGCTTGAACATAATAGTAGAGCCTTTGGCAATTCCTCCAGGGATCCTAACTATGTAGCTTCAAGATCCATCTCTTTCACCATAGAAAATGCTAATCTTATCCCCTATCCATTTAGCCCTCAGGTGATCAAGGAAGATTCTATTTTTAGGACCCTAAATATCCCTTGTGGGCGAGGGAAGCAACCCACTACCAACCTCACCAGATAGAAGGTCAAGTGGAAGCGATCTCCTAAAGGGTGAATAAAGCTCAATTTTTATGGGGCATCAAGAGGTAATCCTAGTCTGGCTAGAGCAGGAGGAGCGATCCGAGACTAGAATGGTAAGTTTATCTTGGCCTATTATGAAGGCTTGGGAATATAGACTAACCATGTCATCAATGCTAGAGCACTATGGAGAGGGCTCAACCTCCTCTCGGAGGATCCCAGATCTACCTTCGTCGAAGGGGACTCCATGAACATCATCAACTACATGAAGAATTCTAAAGCCCCTTCTTGGAGGGTTAGCAATACTATCAATGAGGCAAGGAAACTTCTCTATATGAGAAATCCTACCCAAGTTTAGCACATATATAGAGAAGGCAATACTATGGTGGAGCACATGGCAAATAAAGGACTCCTTTCCAATCGGTTAGTGGTATGGAGGCACGACTTCCCTGTTGATGTTGAGGATGTGACAAATTAGGATAAGACAAATGAAGAGGATTCTAATTACGATGAGGTGTAAAGCCATGTTAGCTCTCCATAAGTGGAAAAAAGGTAGTGAGGTGTCTAGCTCACATACCCATAATATTATCATTCGGATCTTCCTATCAGGCAACACATTTGGAAACTTTAGCGACGACCATTTTACAGTGGTCCTCAAGGGCCGTCTCAGTAGGTTCTTGAGAAGGCTCTTCAGTCTCAGGAACTGTAGAGGCACCTTAGGGATGATCGTCATCACATCGGGCCCAGCTAATCATCACAATCACACCCATGATAAGGAATCTACTAGAAAATTTTTCATCATCACTAACCACCTTTAGGGCCCGTCCCCATTTTCCTCCTTCAACAATAAAAAACTTGATAGTTTTGAGCTAGCTCGATAGTAGGCCTACGTGTGTCAAATGTGGAGGTAGTCTATCCACCTCAACCACATATTCCACCACCCCACCAGTAATAGTGCCTTTATTATCGATGATGATTTCCCATGCAATCGATGGTGCCCTAAAGTCATTTTTGCTCCCTTTCATCGTGATGTTTATTTAAGTCTAGGCTTCCCAAGGTCATCCACCTTATTTCAATTGATGCTTTTCTATCTTGACCTATCTATTTTTTTGCTTGTATTTTTTCCTTAGCTTGAGAAGATCTCCGCCCCCTTCCCTCTGTCATCCATGGCAGCCCCCTATATTGAGCCCACCAAACTATCCATTTGCAATGATGTCCTAACCTTCATGAAAGCTAAAGGACTGGTCCCTTTCCTGCATAAGTTCCAAGGAGCTGAAGAAGAAATTACTAATGCTTTTGAAGAGACGTGGCAGAGAGGAGAGGTTCACATCTATGGGATTCACTTCAAAGTAACACTAGAGTTAATGTGCGAAGTTACAGGACTGGCGATGACTAGGCATAACATAAGGAGATACAAGCATAATTGGAAGGAGGAATTAGAGCAGTTCCCTAAGAGGAACATGAATCTAGGATGGGATAAATTTTCTTTGCTCTGCACTGCCCTCCTTGAACCTTGGAACTTAGCTATGATCCCTGTAATGTAGTATATTACTAATGGCTTTAACAGTATTTCATTACTTCAGAAGATAAAGATCAAAGCAATAGAACATCTTATTGAATGAAGAGAAGTGATACATTCGAGTAAGGGTATGAGGCCATTTATGTAGGAAGATAGGTTCCTTGGAAAACACTCTATGTAGCTGTGCAAGGGACAACTTGCACATTGACACTTGTGTATTTATTACATTGCATGAAGTAACTAGATAATTTATCCTCAAAGTAATCTAAGTATGTATCTTGGAAGATACATTTACATAAACCAAATGATGGAATAAACTCTATTTCTAATAATACTATTGTTGGCTTTTGCTCATGTATTAGAACTTTGAGATAGTTTTTTTTAGAGGACTTCCTAGTTCCCTATAGTTCCATGACATAATCTTCATTTTTTGGATCGCTTCTTATTTTTTGTAAAGCTCTCCTTAATTTTGACCTACTTTTTGGATTGCAAGTCTTTTTGTGCTTGCTCATTTATAAGTTGTTGGTTCAATTTTCTTCCCTTAGCTATAGATCGTGTGGGCAAAAACCCCTAAGAATCACTATTTGCTCCACTTGCATTTATTCTATCTCTTCCTCTTAGTTCCCATTAGTTTCTTCTCTAGTTATTGTATTCTTTGGTGTATCTCCTAAGATATCTAGCGAGTTGTCAACTTTAATAACAGGTGTCTTCTCTTTATCTTTAGGAGCCATCACAGCTAGAGAGGCAATTTTCTTTTCTTCTTCACTAAGAACTGTAAATTTATTTTTATGCTAGATCCTTTTTGATCTTATGGTTGAGGTTGTCACTTCTTGCTTCTTGATCTGCATGGTCTCCTTTTGGCTTCTTGGAAACCTGGTTCTTCCTTTTTTGTTTCTTGTGCTTGTTTAATTGGATAGTTTTGGGAAAAATACCCATGCTTATGGTAGGTTATAAGCTTGAATGGTATATGCTCATAGTCTAGGGGTTGGTTATATATCCAATCAAACACATTTCTTCCAATATGGTCGTAGTCTATGGGTTGGTTATGTATCCGATCAAACACCTATATTCCAATATGCTCAGGCAAACTCTTTTTTAGATTGACTTACACACATATGCATGCACATATAGCATTATTGAACTTTAGAGGAGCTCAATCAATGAACATTTTGATAATGTTCCCTATTAATTCCATAGGTGTAGTGGCAAAAATGGAAACCTCACCCAAATAGAAACTTCTTCAAGATCCTCCTCTCGAGGATCAAATACCGTGCTCCATAGGGTCATGTAGAGTGGATTGGATCCCAAAAACTAAGGATATCCATGAAAGATAATGCTCTTGTCCTTTGTAGAGGTAAATTTAATGATAAAGTATCCCTTGCCTGTCATCATGAATTCATAAGAGTAAAATTTACCTCCCCAATGTGTGTTAATCCATTTCTTTATTGTGATTGGACTAGGCCATATACCCACAAATTTACATGTAAAGGCTTGGGAGGAAAGCATGAACAAAGGATGTTAGATGAGGGCTAGAGGTACCTCAATCATCAAAGACTCGTCTAACTTGGGCATAAAGGTACCATTGTTAGAGCAAGTAGGTGGTTTTGGATGAGGTGCTTTCCTCGCTTTAAGAACTTGATGCATATGATCCAAATTCTCTTGATCAAAGGGAAACTATTTTGAAAACACAAAAAATGTCTCATTACCTGCTTGTTTAAAACTTGAGATCATTGTCGTCATTGCAACCAACAGACTGCCATAAATCACTTCCCAAAGAAGAGGTCCCTATTGTTTGTAATTTCTTGACTCGAGCCCTAGCCAATGAAATATTTTCAAAGCTAAAGCCAAAGGAATACCATACTTGAACTGATACTTGCGATCTCTCCTGGTAAAAATCAATCGATGTTAGGGTCTTTCATCTTCCCCCAAATTTGTTCCTCCCCTAGTTCGTTCCCACTAATATTTATTTATTTTATTAGAGATTTTTTACAAAATTAAAAAGAAAACCTCGATCATTTAGAATATAATATTATATTGTATTAAAATAGAGATTTTGGAAAACATATATCACTACAATACATCCCTGTTTCCATCCCATGCTTCTTTTGTAGACATCAAACAATAGAACCTTTGGGTATAATCTTCCTTAGATCCCAACTCCTATTCCAATTTCATGCACATAAGTAAAAGAAGACGACACACATTTTTCTTGCTATAGTTTAAACATGTATTTATTGTATCATTCACACCCTTAATATTTCATGTGTGCTTATTTTTTGCAATTTGATTTCCATGCAATTAGTGTAGGTTAGCATAGGAATATTCCACGAGGATAGTGGGGAGAAAACCTACATCTAAAGGTTTGTAGGAGTCATTGGTACTCCCTTCCAAATTTGTTGAAATTAGAATTGGGTTACAAACACTAAATAAGAAGTAAAGACAATTCCATAGTTCAACATAGTTTCTAGCACCTAGTAGGACAAACCCTCATTTCCTCAAATCTTATCTATTTTGGATAAAATTCCTTGATTTTTGTGTTAAATTTGCATTAATAATCAATCAAGGTATTTACTCAAAGTTGAGTGGACTTTGCTAAGTCCACTTTTAGGAAGCAATTTAGTCCAAATTTTGAAGTGATTCATTCCATTTGAATCAATTGCGTAAAAAGTTTTCTAAGTCATATTTTATGAGCAATATGCTCCATTTGACTAGCTTCACTATGATTTTCTTGCACTTTTACATGTTGAATCTAGAGTGATCTATTGAATCTAAGGAATTGATTTATCAATCCTAGTCTCAAATTGACTTTAAAAGTTCATTATTTTTGTTATTTTTGGTTGAATTTTATAGGTATCTTACAAATGACAACTTCAATATGAACTCCAAAATTTTGAAATTTTTACAAGAAAAATAACATGAACAACATCAAAGCACCATAAAACCTCAAATTCGACCTCAAATATGTATCTTCATAGATAGAAAGCATTTAAGGTAGATTCTAAGCCATTTTCCAAAATAAAAAATCTATAAGCAATTCACTCAATTCAACAAGGAATTTGCTCCAAAAATAATAAATCTCACCAAATGAGGTTTGATGAGTGACTCACTCAAGATTTGAGGAGTAATCATTTAGAAAAGACAAGATTCTTCATTTATTTTGGGAAGACGATTTGATCTAATTTCGAAGCAATTTGCTTGGATACTTTTCATTTATTTTTTTCAAAATTAACAATTTGTGATCAAATCTACCAAAATTGCAAGTGAATCACTCTATTTTTTAGGTAAAGCACTCTATGAGCAAAATTGTACTAAGTCAGGCGGCACTTTGGCTTAACACAATTTGTAATGCGCGTGCCTTAGCGTGTCAACATCTAAAATGGAAACATGATAGTGATTATCATGATGCGAAAGTGCTGAAAACCAGGCACGCTTCTCCATGATTTAACTTGTTTAAGGGGCCTTCTGAAAATCATTTATTATTTATAAAATTTAAACTTAAAGAGCCTTCCTGAAAATCATTTATTATTTATAAAATTTGAACGTAACTGAACCTTTCGAAAATCATCTATTATTTATAAAATTTGAACCATACAAAGAGAATTGACGCGCTCTCTCGAAAGGACGGTAAACCATTCTAGCCATGTCTTTTCCCGAAATACCCGTTGAAAGAGGTTCAAGTCCGTCGTGAGTAGGCAGAAACTAAAAAAAACTTGATGGCTCTCTCGAAAGGATGGTAAACCATTCTGTCCATGTCTTTTCCGAAAATACTCGGTTCAGGGCAAAAATTTTAAAGGAAACTTGATGGTCAAGGAAATTCTTTTATTCTAAATCTTAATAAATAAAAGATATTTACCAGTTTAAAAGGAAACTTGATGGTCAAGAAATCTCATTCATTCTCAAACATAACGAGAAACTAAGTGTCTTACGAAACACTTGGCTCTTGCCTGCGTTTTCCGAGAGTACCCAAAGTGGACGCGTCACCCAAGTCGAAGAAGCTCAAGCAAGGGATGTCAGCTCCTCTAGCAAAAGAAAAGGAAGAAGAAGATGAACCAGGAGAAGCGGTTCCGAAACCAGGCAGCAGCCCAAAACCGTCAAGAGAAGAACACGCAAAAGCCAGCCTAGGGCGGCAGAATAATCATAATATCAATGATAATAATTTCCCTTCTATACCATAACCTCAAGGTAATAATTAATTATTGTTATGATTATTGTTCTTGAAATCTGGTTTTATAAGCCCGGATTGTGTATCATGGAGGGACAAATGAACCGGTTTTCATTCATATGATTGTTATTGTTAGATTTTTGGGAAAGCAGGAAAAAAAATGTTAAAACCATCACAAACATAGGAACCTGGTGGTTGTTGTGTATGTATTATTGATTGGTGTTGGATGTTTATGCCTGTATATGTTTCAAATTCACAATCGTAGGAGCAAGTTCCGCCTCTCCTTCCCGCCGTTAGCCGGCCCGCCGCCACTAAGGGGGAATCGGGTGAATGGGATTCTAGATGCTAACCACCCTCTTCATTTTTTTCTTTGTCAAATATTGTTGTTATTTTGGGGTTAAGGGTTGTGACTAATTAATTAAATGAGTTCAATGCAATGGTAACTAAGTACTCTCTTCATTTTTTTCCTCTTTATCAAATATTTTAAATTATTTGTCAAATTATTATTATTATTTTGGGTTCAAGCAATTCAATTCATAGGTGAACATTATTGTCATTGTCTCCTTTGGCACTAGCGTGCATAGGCTTCTGCACCTGCGACAATGAGAGTGAGCGTAGCAGGTTTTCGACGCTTTAGAGTACACAACATACTAATATGCTGGCACATAGGGATCCACGTGGGGTGGTAGAAGGCAATATTTACCCCCTCAAACGCAGTATTTACAACTCAAACCGGGGTTTAATTTAGGTAAATTTATGTTGTTTCTGTCTTTATAAAAACCAAAAACCCGTAAAAAGGGAAAAAAAAAAATGGGTTTTTCTCTTTTTTTTCCCTCCCTTTTTCTTCCGCTCTGCTGTAAGTTGCAACCGACACCACATAGGCCCTACGGCCGTGGCATATCTCTTTTGTTTTAAATTTCTATGGGCTCCATACCTTTTTCATATTGCATCGCGGATAGCACGGTTGGATAAGAGCAGTTCTCTTGTTCTGTGGTTGCAAATGATTGAACTATTTTTCTTTGCAATTTCGTGGCCTTATTTCATCAGCACAGGAGTCAATGCAGAAACTTATGTCATCTGCGACCCTTTTAGATCAATATGAATGTATCACTATTGCAGTATTTTTCTTCCTTATTACAATCTATTATATAGTTGTATTATAACAATTTGAAAGTTTGGTAGTGTTATATCATCACTACCTATTTTTTAGTTGTATTATAAAAATTTGAAAGTTTGGTAGTGTTATATCATCACTAGTTAATGGTATTAAGATAGCCTAAATATTTTTTATATATAACTTCACAAACTCAATATAAATTTTTTCAACAAACCATTTTAATTAAATTAAAAATATTGAATAATTTTAATTAAATTAAAAATATTGGATGATTATGGAATGTTGCATTTGTATTATTATTTAAACTATGCAGAGGAAAACATTAATGAACAAAACAATAACATTCTCTTGGTTTCTAGTGTTGTAACATGTATGACGTTACTTGAAAAATGAGAAGTGAACCAATTACCCCTCAATTTGGGGGATCGAATGGTCGAGATGTGATTCGCTTTATATTTTGGTGAGGTTGAAGTCCTCACGTTTCTGAAACAATGAATTTTTATGCTTCTAGCACAAGGAATTTTTATGTTGAAGTCGGTGATCATAATTCTGACACTTTAATTTTTGTGAGAAAAGGTATCTAGCTGAATCTTTTATATTAACCTTAAAGTTAATTGTTTATTTTATTTTTTTATCATTAAACATCTTTCATATATATTTTTGTGAAAATATGGAATCTTACAAGGATGTTTATTATGTTCAATTTTTAAAATATTTTGGTGATGAAAAAGTGGTGAATCATTTAAGGTTATTTTTGTGTTAGGGTATTAAAAATAAAATAAAATATTTCTTCTTATTTTTTGTTTTGTAAGATCCTATTTTGGTGCTTAATAAGTGCTTGCATTAGGCTAATAACCTTTTGCAAGATCAGGTGTAAGTCCAGACCACTGAACTAGGGGAAGTACATGGGCCAGCATCCACCTTAAAACTCATTGTGAGAAGTACCCTAGGATTTTTTTAAAGTTATATTTATTTTTAATATTATTATTATATTATTTAATATTAAGTATTTATTGTATTATGAAATTAATTATTTTCAAAAAAAAATTATGTGGGATTGATATGGACCCCAATTGTATTATCTTATAAAAACAGAGTAATATTAGAACTTGGTTGTTATACATGTATCTATTAAAACCTTCATCCTAACATCCTATTAATTTATGTATTGTCTACTATTTAGCTACAAGTATGCTTTTTTTCCAGAATTAAAACATTCAACAAGAGCGATGCAAAACACTATATCATATTTTATATTTATTTCATAAAAATGATTTCTACAAATATTATATTTATTACAATTCCTTGAACACCTCGATACTTGGAGATATGTTTAAGCAATATAAACATAATAAGAACAAGAAAAAATAGTGGAATATAATGGTCAATTGCAATAGGTAAAAAAATAGCTCTCCATAGCCCTTACTATAAAAGAACACTATACAAGAATAAAAAACTAAAGGCAAATACTAGATAAATATCCTTGAATATCTCTTCCTTTACAATTTTAATATGTATTTCTACAATTCCATTGACTACATGGCCAAAAATAACACGTAAGCTACCCATGCACACCAATATTGATGGTTTAACAATGCTCATTCATTCCTTTATTTCTTCCTTTGATATGATCTTAAAATTTTGGTCAGAATCCACTTCATTAGATTATTCTTTAGCATCTTCCTCAGAAGTTTTTTTTGCAGCTTCTTCCTCTGCTTTCCATAGGTTAACAAATAATGACACCACTAATTCTCGAATATGTTCATTTTCAAGGATTATCATTTGCTTGATATTATTTTCTAGTTCTTTAACATCTGTCAAACAATTCTTTGTAATGACTTTCTTAATGAACTGCAAAATCAAAACAACTAATATTTTTCAAATTTTAGAACATGATAATTTCAAAGAGAAGACACTGACCATAAATCAATGATATAGAAATCGAAGTACATGATCCAACCGAGGGGTTGGCACTACCTTTGAAGGAGGTTTTGTCAGTCTACACTTTCCAATATTCGAAAATGGAATATGGACAAAATCATAGGTTCTTAAAAATTCTAAAAAAGAAAAGTTTTGACGTCCTATTTAGCCCAAGGATATTAAAAAGATAAATAAAATAGAAAAGTTCTAAAATATGCAATAAGAAAATAAGAGGAAAGAAAAATTCCAAAAAAGTAGACTATGCGATGCAAAACTTCCAAAAAGCAAAACATCAAAAAGTTTTTATGGGAGCACAAAAGAGAGGGCTTCCTCAACATACTTTCGACAAAAAATATTGAGCTCAATCTCTAAAGTTTTGTAGTTCTAATATAGAATATTGAGGAGAAAGTTTTGATAAGCAACTAAGCACTCCAAGAAGCAAAGAGTGATATAGCTAGCTTAGAGGGTGAAAGGATCAAATCAATTTGTAAAACATCAATGATAATGCACAAGATCCAAAGAGGATAGTTGAGCTAAATTTATGAGTGAATTGCTAAGGGGGTTAAAGTACACCTACTAACATCATTTAGGTTTTCTTGTCCTAGAAAAATGGGTGACCTATTGAAAACAATAGCATGGCACCTTCAATGGCAACAATCTCAAATCTGACATAGTAATTAAAGAGGGAATTTTATATCCTGTTTATCTGTAGTTAACATTTCTTGTATGCTTTTCTAATCCTTGTTGTTCTTTTTTTATTTTATATTACTTATGTCGTTCTCTTTATCCTCTTAATCTTCATTTTTTATTTCTTGCTTGTTTACTATTATGCATTTATTTTTTACTGCTTCTTTGTATTATGCTTTGTTAATTCTTTTTTTATTTATTTCACATTTTATATAAAAAAAAATCTTTTGTTTTCACTTTATTTGTCTTTTTTATATATTCTCTACCCAGGTGTTGTAGGTGAGTTGGAGAGGAGAGGGCAATCCTCCAAGGGAGGTCCCATGTTCAAATCTCCACCCTACCAAAAATTTGAATTGGGTATTTAAAATCCAATTGATAATGTTGGTGTGGCAGGGTCGGGTACGACCCTTAGATGACTTTGACGGTGTAGAACCCTCTGTTCATGGTCTCTTAGACCAAGGTGGCTCTGCAAGGGTTTTTCGCTAAAAAAAAAGAAAAAAGAAAAAATGTACTAAGTCAATTTCTACTAGAAAATCACCTAAAATTGTAAGTAAACTGCTCTAGTTTCCAAGTGAGTCACTCAAACAAATTTAATTTTTTTTACAAATTATAATCCTAAAATTCTATCTATTTAGATTTGTATATAAAGGCTTATAAATACATGATTAAAGAATTAAACAATAGAGAAAGAGTATCAATCGAAAAACATCGTTAAATACCATAGAAGAAACATGAAGGGGAAAGAAAAGAGTAGACTGTCATGTCGGTGCACCCAAAGGACAAGTTTGGGGAGATTCTCTTGTTCCCTCAAAAAAGAAAAGACGCATACCTAACCCTACCAATCAAAGATTCACACCCTTAAAAATTGGTTACTTAGGCCAAAAAATGAGCTACTTATCTACTTTAACAAACCAAACTTGGTCTAATATAGATCCAACCATAACATAGATAAATCCCCATTATGGTGTACCCATCGATATAAATAACCTCATTAATAAACCACTTTTTGGAAATAAATACTATGTTGGTAACATGAATCCATTACCTACCTCTAATGCGCAAAGCATCCCTCCTACAAGCACTTCTTTGATGCAAAAACCACTTAGATCTAGCTTTTTAAATACATCTACGTCTTTTGTCTCTAAGTCTATTCATACATCCTATTAAAAAAACTCATATTCTAGTATCCTAATGTCCAAAATACAATTCCAAGCAATGCAACTATTTTCATGAAAAGTTGTTTGTTTTATTTTTGTTTTTGTTTTCATAACTTCACAAGACAAAAATTATCATTGAACAACTTATTTGTTCCTTTAACAACGCCAATTTTCTCCCTAGCAACAACACTAAAAAGTGATGAGTGTCGTTAGTGCTCTCAATTTAATTTACTTATCAAAAGTAGGGTGACGTCCTAAGGTTGTATGCAATATAAGTCTTATTATTGTAGTTTATTTATTAGGACTCTGGACTATCCTAAGAAAATTGAGAATCACAATGTCTTTGCAATAAAAAGGAAACTATACTAAGTTACTTTTCATTGAAAGAAATTCTATCTAATTACATGAATAAAGCAGTTGAAATTGAAAGAATTATACTAATTGCAATTGAAATTAAATGACATAATTAAATGCTAAAATTAAAACTAATTTAATAGAATGGAAAGTGCAAGATTTAACTAAAACCAGCTAACTGAAATAAACTAAGAAATAGTAGAATTAAAATAGAGGAAAATAATAAAATTTAGAAGCAAGGGAGAACATAATCTATACTATAGAAAAACATAAATTAACATAAGCAAAACCATAGTAAATAAATCTAATTCTAAGCTGCTAAAAATAAATAACATAAAAGAAATAACTAAAAAGTAAATCTATAACTATGTTAGTAAACCTTCCATTGACCCTCAAAGTGGGCCCAAGATCTAGGTTCAGTGAAAGGTGGAAGAATTTAGTAGAAAATAAACTAGCCTACGAAATCAATGATTTCATACAATAAAACTAAAATAATCAAGTTTAGGATAAAATACCAATTATTGCATTCTTTATTCTTTCACTTACTTTATCAACATTTTCTACTATCTACTAACTTTACCCAATGGGAATACAACTTTATTTATAATTGAATTGCTAACTTATTTGACTACAAATGAGGGTTAAATTGGAAAATAGTCTATCTTGAATTAATTACATAATCTTGCTATCAAATCTGACTAATCAAATTTAAGATAAATTGATCAAATTGGATGAGTTTCCTTATTTTCACATCTTCATTCACTATTGATTGCTTTGAAATAGACCTAAGATAAATTTGGGTTAAATATAAACTTCTAGTACACCTTTTCCAACCCTTGACTAACTTTAATTAAATTTATAATAAATATAGAATAAATCTAAAATTTTCAACACAATTCTTTAGCTATATTTTCTTGCAATTATGTTCTATTTTGGTATAGAAATGATAGGGACAACTCTTGAAATAAATCTGAAATAAATTTAAAACAAATCTAAAAATTCTAGCACACACTTTCATCTTCATTTCTTGCAATTATGTTCTATTTTAATGCAAAAATAATAGGGTCAGTTTTTGAAATAAGTGGTAGGTCAACTCCATTTTCATGCACATAAACATATATTAATGCATATGCTAATTAGTTTATTTTTTAGTCAAACATATGACTCATGCTTTTGACCAGGTGCTAACATGGTAATTTGACCATTTTTTTTTCTGCGTGGAGCATTTTGTCCTATTTTCCTACACTTTTTCTATTTGTTTATTTGAAGTAGTCTACACTATTTTTTCTACACTTTTTATGTTTTCTAATCTAGAGCATTCTATATTATTTTTCCTGCAATTTTTTTGCACTTCTTTTGTTTGCTGTTCTAGAGCATTCTGCATTATTTTTCCTATACTTTTTTTTTGCTATTTTGGAGCATTCAGCTCTATTTTTTTTTGCATTTTTGTTTTCAGATGTGATGTTTTGGAGCATTTTCTTCAATTCCTGTAATTTTATATTTAGGACTGTGATGTTTTGGAGCTTGTGCAAAATACATAGTTTTGTACCAAACTACTCCAACAACATCGAAAATGGACTGATAAGGGTCTAAACACACCAATCCACTAGATTTTCGTATCCATAAACTCGTCCTAAATTTTGATGCATTTATTTATCACTTTATTCTATGATTTTTCAAGTTGAAATTGTGTAAGTTAATCTAAAAAATAAACAAAAATAAGTCCAAATAGAAGTTAAATACTAGTTATGATTTACTACATCAGCATTACTATTAACATAAATAATAATCAGAATAACTAGTAAATACTATAGTATTTAAATAAAAGTAGGCAAAAATATTTGAAATGTTCTTGAAATAATGAGACATTTTATGGTCTCATCACTCCTTACTACGTATTCTAATGCATGTCCACATGTATTCTATTTGGCTTTGGTGGGATTCAAATCTAGCTCCCTATATAAACTATCCCAGATTTTAGTGGCTATAATTTTAGATTTTGTTTCAAGTTATTCCAATGTATCTTGCCATGTGAAAAATGCTATTTTTTAGGCTTCCTTTGCACACTAGAATGTTCATTACAACACATTTCATGTTGAACTCTTTATGCATATGGCAATTTATTATGTCAAAGCATTTAGAGCATTCATCTCCTTATTTTCAATCCTTTTTAGAAGTAAATCCTTCATAACCAATGGTAGGCCAAAATAACTTTTAATGTACTAATAGGGTATATTTTTTTGTCAATTTATATACATAAGTATGCCAAGCAATTAATCCTTATTTATGTAACATTAAAGCTAATTAATAGTAATATTGAAGAAAATGCGTACCTTACTATCAAAAATATTTCATGCACCTTTTTGGACTCCTTGTTGATTGCATACTTAGGATTTTTGAGATCTGAAAGGTACATAGATGCAGCCATTATAATTTTATGAATGTTGAAAAATATTCAAGGCAAACAAGTCGAAGATCAATTTTCATGTAAGCCTTAATTCAATAGCACCTCAAAGAGATTTTTACTATTGAATTATTCATTCTTTTGTCGTAATAGGTCATAATTTTTGGTTTTCAACCAACTTCTATTTTGATTGCATCCATAAAGGATTTTCACAAACAAGATTGTTTTTTTATGAGTTATAATGAGAGAATATCTCTCATTTTTATTTTGATAAAATAATATTTATTTCTCAAAAAGCACATCTATCTTTTCCTTCTACATGAAAAAGCAACAAGAAGCATCAATATTTTCTTTCATATGAGCAATAAGAATCCCCTCCATATTTTTATGCTATGTGGAACAAGCTAAAAAATGTAGAATTTGTCATTCTTTAGCTTATTTGTTTGGTACATTTTCTAGTGCTTTTATCAAACTTTTCCTCTTTATTCCTCCAAATGAGGTATTGACCTCATTTCTCCTCCTACCATTTGCAATTGATGCATGTCCTCATGCATCCTTATTTTGTGGGATATGCCTTCCCGAATATTGAAGAAAAACATGGCCTTATGATTATTTTTTTTAGAAGGGACCATCATTTCTGATTTTCAGCCATCTTCTATCTTAATTGTGTCCATAAAGAATTTTTAAAACCAATATTTTTTTATTTTATTCAAAGATATGATCATTCAAAATCTTTGTCAGAAGAGGAAGCCTCTTCTATCATATGCAAGTTAGACACTGAAAAATATTGAGTAAATTCCACCTTTGTTAGTGGCTTATGGTACAATCATAAACGATGTTCATTTACCATCAATTTTATTTTTGAATCATTAATAGAAGAAAGTTAAACAACTCCATTATTGAACACTTATTTAATTTGGTATGGTCCTAGCCATTGAGTTTGTAGCTTGCCAAGAAAGCGAGAATCAAACGACAATGTCCAAAAACTTAGTTCATACTTGTTGCTCCTAATGTGACTATCATGGTACATTTTGTTGTTGTTGTTGAATGATCTCCATTTGGTGAACTACTTCCAATCGAAATTCATGCAATGCATTCAATTATAAAATTCTCTCCTAATGTACTTGTGACAACTCAATGTTTACTTCTAAAGATGTATGAAGTGTTAGTAATTTAAATTCATTTGAAAAAAGAGATTTCTTACCATAGACCAATTCATAAGGTGTAAATATTATAGTGGATTTTTATGTAGTATTGTATGTCCAAACGACCTCTAGTAACCTACTCATCCAATATTTCCTATGAGAAGCACCCATTGTTTTTGTTAGAATATTTGTGACTTCTTATGTTTGATTTTATATAATTTAGTAAATATTTATATAACCTTAGATACAAATTGGGTTCCATGATCTATAACAATAGATCATGGAGTATCAAATTTTTGAAAGATCTAGGTATATAGACAATCAACTACCTTTTCTTCTTGAGCACATTTAAAAGCATGCACTTCAACCCACTTTGTTACACAATTAGTGCACATAAGAATATGTTACTTTCCTTAAGATGGTGAGTCAATGGGTCTAATAAAATCCAACCCCCATCTCTCAAATAGTTCTAGAATAACGTGAGGTTGTAAAGGCATTTTATTTGTTGTAGTTGGCTTACCCATTTGTTGACATGAATCACAATGTCTTACATACTTCTTTACACCTTATGAAGTAATGGCCACTAATAACATATTTCAAAAAAAAATTTAATGGTGTATTTTACTAAATAGCACCCTTTTGTTGGTTTATCGTGACATGCATGAAGAATATCATACACCTCATCTTGTCAAATGCATTGACGTAAAATATAATCAGGTCCACATTTAAATACTAGACCATTGATCCACTTGAGTGATGAGTTTTATTTAACTAATTGTCATTCTTCTCTTGGAGTGAAACGATAGGGAACTTTTTTTGTTGCTAGATAGTTGGCAATATCAACAAACCATGATGATTGTATTGAGATAAAAAATAACCTTTAAATAGGAAAAAAATTCCTCCTGGTTCATCCTCACATGTGATGTTTAATATTGATAAGAAATCAACTACTACATTAGCTTTTCTAGGTTTATCTACTATAGTGATGTCAAATTATTGTTGTAGTAGAAACCATTGTATTATTTGTCCACTAAGTTTATTCAAAAGGTAGTTAATCACAATGTGATCAATATGAACAAATACTTGATATCTAGTGATAAAATTTATTAATGATATATACTATATCTAAGAATTATTTTTTAGTAGTAGTATAATTCTTCTCAACTCCTATCAATTTTTTATTGATGAAGTAGATGGTATACTGCTCTCTTACTTGGCCTAAAGATGCTCTGATTATAGTGTTAGATGTCAAATGAAAGTTTCCAATTTGGACCTCATAACACAGGTGGAGTAGTCAATTTTATTTTAAAGTATCAAATGTAATTTGACACTTTTTTGTCCAATTGAATTCAAAATATTTAGTTAACAATGTAAACATGGGGCTTGCAATTGTACTAAAGTTCTTAATGAAATGATGATAGAAACCAATATGACCCAAGAAACTTCTAACATTTGTTTGAGTTTGAGGTGCAGACAAGTTTTTAATAATCTCTATCTTCTTAGGATCTACTTGTATTCCTCTAGATGAGATATGATGTCCAAGAACAATGTCTTCATCCATCATCATAAAACATTTCTTAGAATTTAGGGCTAGATTATAGGTTTCACATTGAGTTAATACTTCATCAAGATTTTATAGTGTTTCATAAAAGGTTTCACCATATATTGTGAAATCATCCATGTAGATTTCAACACAATCATTAATTAAGTCAGAGAAAATAGAAAGAACAACTTGTTGGAAAATTGAAAAGTTTGAAAGGTAAAACTTGATAAGCAAAAGTTCCCCATGGGCAAGTAAAAGTTGTCTTTTCTTGATCTTTAGGAGCAACCTGAATTTGATTATATCCACTAAATATATCAAGAAAACAAAAATACTTCTTCTTAGTGAGTGTAGCTAACAATTGATCTATGAATAGTAATGGAAAGTGGTCTTTATGTGTGAATTTATTTAGCTCTTGGTAAGAAACACACACTTGTATCTTTCCATTTTTTTTTAAATGATAAATAATAGGGAAACCCATTGGCTATCATATATAGGGTAGATGAATCCCACTTTTAATAAATTTTTAATTTCATCCTTAAAAATATCATGTAGAGTAAGATTCAATCTCCTTTGTGGTTGTCTTACAAGTTTAACATCCTCTATATAAATATGATGAGTACATATGTCTAGATGAATTCTTGTCATATCTTTGTATTCCCATGCAAAAGCATTGGGATGTTGGCTCAATACATCAAATAATTTTACCTCATGGTCATTATGCAACCAACTATTGATATTTAAGATTTTTTTTGGTTGTATTGCAAATTGTTGTGTTAGGATGTATTGAATTGATTCCTTCAAATTTACTCATTAATGAGTTGAGAGGGCAAGGTGTGGCAGAAAATAATGCAAGATTTGTATATCTTTCAAAATCAACTCCTGATGAGATTATATTTGATATAGGGCAATGAAAATATGAGAAGATGATGATGTCATCCATGTGGTAAACTAAAAAAATATCTTATATTAAAATGGGAGATAAATGTTTAGGCTCTTGTTATTTATCATTCCATAGTAATTTATGAATAGTAACTTATTCATATTCAATCTTTGAATCATACAATTTGTTAATCAGAATAGTTTCATCTTCAAAAATAACCCTTTCATATGGATCTAAATATTTTGCATGATCCTTTTCAACTATGGTGGCTAAAGTTGAAATGTTCTATTTATTTTCTTCATCTAATTTAGGAAACCATAGGTTACTAAAAAAATTGATTGAAGGTTTTGCAAGAGGATATAGAGATATTTTCTTTAAGTCAATGGTCATATCTCATGATCTACAATCAATGAAAGCAACTTTCATAGCAAGCCAAGACCTTCCTAGAATTATTGGGTAATTGTTCATAGTATTTTAGGTTTGTAATACCAAAAAATCAATTGGATATTCCTATAATGAAACTATCATAGGAAAATTTTCTACAATTCCCTCTGGTTTAACAACTAATCTATCAACCATTTCCAATATTGTAGACATAGGATTTAGATTGTTTAATTGTAGCTTTTGCATTGTATCCTTTGTCATAACGTTAATAGTTGCCCCTAGGTCAATCATAACATTAGATATCTGAATTGATCCTATGGTTACTATGACTACTAGGCTTCTTGGATCACCATACTTAGGTGGAATAAGTTTTCTTGCAAGTAAGTTTGCTAATTTTCCATCTACTTGTATGGTTTTAGGATATGTTTTTTCTTTCTTCCTTGTTTTTTATTACAATATTCATGAATGGTCTTGTTAATCATTGGTACATCTTTAATAGCTTGTAGCAAAGGAATAATAATATTTAAACATTTTAATTCCTTTACCAAATCTTATTCTAAAGATGTTGTTTCTGATATCTCAAATCATTCAAGATATTTTTACTTTCTCTGTTGAATCATCTTGAGGAAGGTATCCTTTTTCTTGTTCTTTTTGTTGCTATATTAGTGTATATGGATCTTCTTGTTTATTCTCACCAACTCCTATTTCTACAATGATAGGTAGAGTAGGTTCAAGAAGTATTCTTATTGAAAACAATTGAATATTATCACAATCAATGACATTTATTTTGGTTGTATCTTCCAATTCAACTATATAGATAAGGGGTACCTATCTAGTATTATTAGAATTAGCCACAAGTTGAGCCAAAAGTGGAGGTTGTTTTACTTGTTGTTGATCCTAAGGAAAATTATGGGTAGGACCAGGTAAAAAATGACACATTTCTATAGAATATACCCTTTCACAAATGGCAGATATAGAAGTCTTATTCAAAGGACATTCATGAAGAGAATGATTCTTCCTACATCTTGACAATAGATGGCTAAAGGTTCAGTAGACCTATTCTTTACGTTCATTTCATCTAATGGCATGTTTAGATGCACTAAAATATTAGTTTTTAGATTAGCAAAATATTCCATTATTTCTTTCAAAGCATTTCTATTGTTACCATTTTTATGTTTTTTATCTTATATGAGATTAATTCTTATAGAGTTCAACAATTTCTTAAAATTCAAGCTTATTTACGTCTCCTTTTCCCATAATATCCAATACATATCTTGATTTATCTTATAATCCTCTCAAGAATATGGTTTTACTAAGTTTTGGTTCTACACCTCCACATCTCTTATGAACAAGGGAAAATCTATCTAGATAATCTTCTAAAGTTTTATCTTCCTCTTGTTTCATCCTAAATAATTCATCCTTCTAATTCTTTACTTGATAATATTCTTGGTATTTTTCCAAAAATAATTTTTCTATTTCATCCCAGGTTTAGATCGAATCAGGTGCTAAGCTCATGATCCATTGTAGGGTTGAGTCTTAAAGAGTGGAAGGAACTAGTTTGAGTTTTTATTATCGTTTGTATAATCATAGGTTTGGCATACAACTTTAAACTTAAATAAAAACTAATCAGGGTCCTCAGATGCAACTCCCCTAAAATTTTGTAATACAAAAGGTGAAGTGGATTCCATGGGAGAGTTTTGATTAGGATATAATCTAATAGGGTATTGGAAAGTTTTGGTTGGTGTACTAATTGTACTAGGGTGGAGCACATTACTAGATCTTTCTGGATTCTCTTGTAAGCCTACCATTATACATTTCCAACACCAAGTATAAATCCTTTTAAATTGTCCTCATTGTATAAATTTGTCAAAGGAATGTGGTGTTGAACTACCAATTTATTCTCCTTCTAATATTTTCTCATGGGATCCTACACTTCCTAAAGTAGATGATTATGATTATTCTAAAATTCTAACGATTTGAGAATCACTAAGTTAGGTAGCTATAGCATAAGTTCAACCTCTTATCATGAATATCTTCTTGTGGATTGTGGGAAGTTTGCTCTACGTCTTTTATATCTAATTTTATTCATACATCCTATTAAAAAACTTCTATTATAGTATCGTAATATCCAAAATGTAATTCCAAGCAATGCAACTATTTTCATGCAAAGTTGTTTATTTTGTTTTCACAACTTCATAAGATAATAATTAACATTGAAAGTCTTATTTGTTCTCTAGCAACACCAATTTGCTCCCTAGTAACAACACCAAAAAGTGATGAGTGTCATTAATGCTCTTAATTTAATTCATTTACCAAAACCAGAGTGACATCCTAAGGCTATATGCAATAAATGTCTTATAATTACAACTTAGATATTAGGACTCTAGACTATCCTAAGAAAACCAAAAATCACAATATCTTTGCAATAAAAATAAAACTATACTAAGTTGCATACTTTGCACTGAAAGAAATTCTATCTAATTGCAAGAATAAAGTAGCTGAAATTGAAAGAATTACACTAATTACAACTAAAATAAAATTACATAAATAAATGTTGAAAATAAAACTAATTTAATAGAATGGAAAGTACAAGAATTAACTAAAAATGGTCAATTGAAATAAACAAGAAATAGTAGAATTGAAAATAGAGAAAAATAAAAGAAATAACATAATTTAGAAGCAGGGAGAACATAATATATACTACACGAAACATAAATTAACAAAAGTTAAATTGTAGTAAATAAATCTAATTTTATGTTGTTGAAAATAAATAACATAAAATAAATAACTGAAAAGTAAATATATAACTACATTAGTAAACCTTACACTGACCCTCAAAGTGGGCCTAAGCTCTAGGCTCAATGAAAGGTGGAAGGATTTAGCAAAAAATAAAATAGCCTACAAAATCAACAATTTCATTCAATAAAATTGAAACAGTCAAGTTTAGGATAAAATACCAATTACTGTGTTCTTTATTCTTTCGCTTACTTTGTCAATATTTCCTACTATCTACTAACTTTATGCAATGGGTATACAACATTATTAATTAATTTCATTGCTAACTTATTTGCCTACAAATGAGGGTTAAATTAGGAAACTCTTACATTAATTATATAGTCATCCTATCAAATCTGACTAATCAGGATTAGGACAGTGGATCAAATTGGACAAGTCTCCTTATTTTCACACCTCTATTCACTATTCACTACCTTGAAATAAACCTAGGATAAATTTGGGTTAAATCTAAAACTTCCAACACACCTTTTCCATCCCTTGACCAACTTGGAATAAACTTGCAATAAATATAAAACAAATATAATTTTTTTAGCACATTGTTGTATCTCCATTTTCTTGTGATTATGTTCTATTTTGGTGTAGAAATGATAGGGACAACTCTTGAAATAATTTTGAAATAAATTTAGAACAAATCTAAAACTTTTAGCACGCTATTTCATCTCCATTTTTCCTACCATTATGTTATATTTTGATGCATAAATAATAGGGATAGTTTTTTAAATAAGTGACAGGTCAACTTCCTTTTTCATGCACATAAACACATTTTCATGCATATGCTAATTAATTGATTTTTTAGTCAAACATATGACTCATGCTTTTGACTAGGTGTTGCCAGGGTAATTTGACCACTCATTTTTTTCTTTTTTTTGCATGGAGCATTTTGTCCTATTTTCCTGCACTTTTTTTGTTTGCTAATATGGAGCATTTTGCATTGTTTTTTTTGCACTTTTTTGTTTTTTTATTTGGAGCATTCTACACTGTTTTTCTTGCATTTTTTTTGCACTTCTTCTGTTTGTTGTTTCGAAGCATTCTGCACTATTTTTCTTGCATTTTTTCTATTTGTTGTCTCGAAGCATTTTGCACTATTTTTCCTGCAATTATGCAATTCTGTTTTTAGGACTATGATGTTTTAGAGCATTTTCTTCAATCCTTGCAATTCTATTTTTAGGCTTGTGATGTTTTGGAGCCTATGCATAATACATAATTTGTACCAGATTACTGCAACAACATAGGAAATGGACTGAAAAGGTCTAAACACATCAATCCACTAGATTTTCATATCCACAAACTTGTCCTAAATTTTTATGCATTTATTTCTCACTTTATTCTATGCTTTTTCAAGTTGAAATCATGCAAATTAATCTTAAAAATGCACAAAAATCAAACCAAATAATAATAGGCCATCATCTTATATCAATTGGTCTCTTCAACTAATCAACCTATTTACCAACAACCCTAACTTTAATAGTCAATCCCTACCATACCCAATCCCAAAAATAACATCCTAGATAATTTTAATACTATAAAGATAAATGAGGTGTCAAAATTTGAAGACGATGCCATATGCATTAATCAACAAGGGTTGAGACTAGGGGTAAGAGGAAATATTTTAAAGAGCAATCGACTAAAGAGAAGACTAAAGCAAGTATGGGTATGATGGTGCTTAGAAGAGGAAGGCCACCATTACAGTTAAAGGATAAAGGAATGATACCAACACAATAAGAGAAACAAAAGAAAAATAATAATACATAAAAGGATTCCATGAGGATACGTTAGAAGGAAAGAGAAGAGGCACAAATAAACAAGGATAGACATATAAATAAAATAATGGATGCTAAAATAAATAGGGGGAAAATAAGGAATACAAAATCTTATAGAAAATAAAACTAATATATAAAGAGGTCAACTTTAGAAATAGGACAAGTGATGATTGAAATACCATTTTCTCACAAGGGAAGGTCATGTGATAAACACAAGATAATATAAAAATGTATAGGATAAATTGAGAGTACCTCTATGGAATTCAAGTTTAATATTGCACAGGAAATGAGAAGACACTAAAGTAAGTATGCTAGAGGCATTGGTTATACTCGAAAAATATGATTTACTCTAGGAGGGTCTAAAGGAATAAGAAAGGAGTTATGCTAGGGGTAAACAATCAAAACCCATCTAGTTCAATATAGCCAATCAATATAATTTTATAGTAGAGAATACAACATATATTTAAGTCAATACGACTAATATATTGAGTGATCCAAATCCTAATACACTGAATCCACCCCAATTTTATGTGACCCTCGAATTTGAAAACTACATACTAAGGAGTTGTATATTCAGGGGTAGTAGTTTTTTATATAGATAAGGAAGGGGTGTTGAAAGGTCCCATAAATTTTTACAAGAATATCATGAAAAAACCCTTAGGATTGTTAAAAAAGATAAGAATAATAGAGTAATCCATGCAGGGAGCCATTTCCAACCAACCTAACAGAGCATAAAAGAAAAACCCAAATACATAAAGGAGATCCCAACCTCTTGAAGAACCTTCCATCATAAACCAACAAAAATATAGTAAAGTGAAACCACCAAAACAAAAAATAAATCCAAACAGAGAGCTAAAAAATACTTAAAACCCCTCATCAAACTAGCCAGGAAGAACCCTCTACTAGATATCCTCTATTTTCTTTTGCTCTTTAGAAGGCGCTGGAACATCCCAGTCAATAACAATTTTGATTTCTTTAGCCCATGAGGTGGCAACTTTGAGGGTCCCAATCAGAGACTTGATGTACTCCTTTTTCACTCCACTACTAGTGGAGAGTTGAGATTCTCTAAAGAACTCTTTCGCAACAAAATGATAGCTCGATTCTCCCTCCCCTTGACCCTTAAATTTATGACACCCTTCAAGGCTAATTCCTAAAAATTCCCCAATGGAATTCAAATTCAAATAAATCATTGGCGTCACTAAAATAATGGGAAAGCACCCAATAGAAAAAGTCTCATCACTATCTTTAAGAGGCATTAAATAGTCTATTCTACTTATAAGGGAAAATTCTCTCCAAATGAAAAGATTAGCCTGACTTAACCCTAAATTTGCTAAAAAATCAACACTTTTGTTACCTTCTCTAAAGATGTGCATGATTTGAATTCCCTCCAAATTCTAACAAAATATTTTAGCTTCTTTGATTAAATTAGAGATGTTACAACTAGGATTTTTATCACCCAAAAAGGCCTTGACCATATTTAGGGAGTCCCCTTCAATAATATATTTTTTACAACTCAAAGACTCCATTAACGTCGTTCCTTGGTACAATACCATCACTTCAACAATATGGCAAGTTTTATGCCTTAATTTATTTACAAAGGCTAGGAGAATCTCCCCATTATGATTCTTAAAAAAACCTCTTGCCCTCGCATGACTAGGGTTTCCTTTTGATGACTTGTAAAAATTGAGTTTAATCTAATCCTAAGGCATGGGTTACCATTTAACAAAAACTCTAATATTATTTGGGGGATCTATCATTCTAAAATTGATTTTAAAACCCAACTTATTCAAAAGAGCAATCTCTATGATCCCTCCATGACTAGGAATAGAGGTCAAATTTCCCACATTTTCAACAATTACCATTAAAACTCTAAGCTAAAATGACTAAACATATCTCTCCACATTTTTGAAAACTCTTTTATTTCTGTCCTTCCAAACACCCTAAAGGAGGTGATGAGGGAGGTCGAAGGACCAAATAAAGCCTAAGATAAGGTTTGAAAATGGAGAGGCCCACTACTTGGTAACATATGGTAACGAGCCAGGAGACACCCAAGAAACTCCCAAAAAAATCATCAGGAAATAATAAGGATTAATTATTGTGTTCACATTGTTCACATGTCATAGTGTTCACATTTCATATTGTTCACATTTGCCATGTGTTGTAATCCTTCATTTAATATTTATTTTCAAGTAGTTGTGTGGATAAGATTGTTGACTTCAACAATTTAATAATATCTCATCCGATCCAAAACATTGTAAGTTCTTATATATAGATGTTTTGATGATAAAAAAATTAGTTATTCATTGATAAATATTGTCGTGCATATCTTGTGGGTGGATTCCATATCAGTTGGTATTCAGAGCCTCGTATTGGATTTGTGAACTTTTCCCAGTCGATCTTGCCAAATTCTTTTAGATTGTGGTTTTCTAGCAACTTTATTCGTTTTCGGGTTTTTGCCACATCCTGCCAGTTCTCTGGTTTTCGCCACCCCTTGCAATTTTTGGTTTACCCTTCTATTCACTTCCTTGTTACATGATATGCCCATCACCCACTTCTCTCATGCACTATCCCCGTTGAAGCTCACTACTTTGTTGTCCGAACCTATTTTTTTTGCTGTCGCTTTGTCGCTTCGATATTTTCTGATCTGCAGCCCTGCGTTTCCTTTGGTATGATATATACCCTTGGCCACAACTCATAGCGTCACTCTCACTACACCCTATTGATGATTATTTGGCATCCGTATCACTGAATTTTCTATAAACCAGTGCATTACGAGTCCTTTTTGGTGCACCAATTCTTGCAGTTCGATCACCGTTTATCGGTGGATCCACTACACGCAGATCAGTGGTTTTTTGCTCCATTATTTCATAATATCATACACCTGTTCGTGTTGAATTTTTTACATCCACCTATGTTCTGGAGTTTTGAAAGCTGCAACCAACTCCGATGACATCTTCTAATTCAGTCTGTTTCATCCAGTTGTGGTGACCGTCACATCTCTAGTGGATCATAATCTGGCATCGTATCCTCTTTAGACATTCCCACTCACACTTTCTAGTCTTTTTGTAGATGATCTATCATTCATGATTTTTGGTGCCCTCCATTCTCGACTGCATACTAAGCCTTCAACGATAATCTATTGTTTCATGCGCTGGAGTTCACCTTGTTGCAGCCTACCATTCATTTATTATTTTTGTACTTGATCACTCCCATCCAATGATTCATAGATGTTTCACGATATTTGTATTTTCTTAATAATTCTGATGGTCTCACTTAGTTTTTCATCCCTCTTCCACCCTTCCTGACATAGCTTAACTTCTTTCGATGGTCCAAATCCATCTCCGATGCTTCTTGTTTGCTCCAACATTACTTCCCTATACGATAAAATACGCATGCCATTTCACTGTGGTTCGATCCATGTTGTCCACCATAACTTGCCATTGATGTTGTCTACGTCTTTACACTTTTGACGATCCCTTCCTCACATTTTGATGCCCTCACCTCTTTTTCGGTGACTTCCCACATTAACGACGATAACAAAATTTACTCCTTCCTAAGGTCCTCGTGCATTCTGATCCTTCTATTTTTTTTTTGGTGAGCTCCAGGTTCTCCTGGGACCAATTAATTTCTTGTGCAAACCCCTCTGACCACCTCTACTTAACTTCCTCGTTATCTGCACCCTATTATCCATTGCACCTTGATCAAACCCGCCTCAAGTTACTTGTCATGCTATCTAGTTCCCCACCTCAGTTTCAACCCCCACATACTCCCATCCCATCACCCTGATGTGTCTTGCTGCATCTACTCAGCCACATCAGTCCATGTAGTTTCACGTGGTGCCATCGTGTCACTCTTGCCTCCTGTCTTCATGCTACCTTGTGTCCTCATTGCTAGCACGTTTTCCAGTACCTACCACCTTTCCTTCCCATCATATATCCCTCGTGTATTGTGTCCATCACCCCATATTTCATGTTACTGACATCACTTTACTTTTTATGCCCTATATCATCTTGCCTTACATCAAATCCTCTGATTTTATGTCCTCAAAGTGCATCGAATTCCATGTTGGTTCAGTTTCACTAACGTATAGCCTATCCACCACATCACCTGCGTATAGCCTATCGTATTGTGCTCCAATCTATTGATGTCATTGTGGTTACCTTGTTCCAAATCATCTACATTATCTCCATTGTTGTGGCCTACCATTATCACATTTAATGGCTATTGTCATTCACATTTAATGTTTATCTATTGAGACCCATAGTATTGAACATTGCTATTAACATTAAATGCAATTGCACATTGCACCTTGATACTTACTGTTGGATATGCATGTACATTAACTTGACTATTGCCAATGCGAGTTGTTGCACATCTTTAATGTTCTTGATAACTACCATTTGAAAATTGTGCCTAATCGTTGGGCTTCACATTGCACCCAATTTTTGCAATTTTATCATTCAGGGAGACCTTTATAATTTTTGATTTTACAGGACCATTATTTATTTGAGTATACCCTTGCATATACTTGTTGGAAAGCTCATTTTGAGCTCTACCAATTCACCATGGTACTTTTTTTATTTGCCCTTGTTTCATCTCCCAAATTGTATCCCAAAGATTTCTTTGTCTTCTGGGATTACCTTTTTACCTCGTGACCACCTTCCTTCATTTTTTGGTTTTTTTTCCTGTCTCACACCAGACATATGGCTGCTAACATAGCCTTAGACAAAAAATTCACCGAAATCTCTATCAATCAGTCCGTTTCCTTGGCCACAGTCATAGCCCAAGTATGTTCTTTGGCACATAAACTTCAAAATATCACACTCAAGTCCTCCTCATCTCATGCCAAATGTGAAGTTTGTATTTATGAAGGCTCCTAAGATCTTAATATTATTGATACTTGGATTCTCGATATGGAGATCTGGTTTGACTATAGTTAAACTAAGGAAGATGACAAGGTTCCATTTGCCAAGCTAAAAATTTCTGGCATGGCTAAGGTTTTGGTCACTGAACATCACATTCTTACATGGGATGACTTGGTCCAAGATTTGAAGGCCATATTTTATCCATCCCATTATGATTTTAATTTGCAGATTTATTGGCTTCACCTTTGAAAAATATAAAATCAATCAGTTCAGGATTGTGTATCAGTTCAACAGGTTGCGTGTTTTGCTGTGCATTGTTGATTTTGCAACTTCCATGATTTTGAAGTTTAAAAGTGGGCTTCTTGCACACTTATTTTGTGAGTTGAAATATACTCCATGCACAACAATTTATAATGTGTTCAACCATGCTTAGCTTATGAAGGAGAAGTTCATTGCACAACGTCGAGGTCCTCACTACTCGTCTGGTGGTTCCACAAATGAGTTTCATCAACAACAACAAGCATCGAGACCCTCTTAGTTTTTCTTCCCTTCTTCTCATTCTACTACTACTCACTCCATTTATTATAAGGCAATATTTCATTATTCTTCTTCTTCTACTTCACAATTCTGTCGATATTGTAAAAGACCAAGGTATGACAAATCTACATGTCTCAAATTATAGAATTCTAACAAGAAGAATTTATTTGTATAGTCTGATGAGGGAACATGTGATAACCCCATCAAGGCTACTAGTGAGGGAGATATTTATGAGGAATTAAGGGGCTAATTAAATGATGTAACATTGATGCATCACCATTACACCGCATAAGATCATGATAATTAGTTAGTCACGTGTGCACATTTGCTGCATAATTTTGTTGTAGATTGTATCATTGACAATGGCTTGTAGAAGAATTTGATTGTGTAGTCCATTGTTGATAGGCTTAAACTTCCCACAACACCTCATCCTCATCCATACACTCTTGGGTGGAAGGATGATAAAAACACTTCCCATATCACACACACGTGCACACTTGCATTTGCTTTTGACCCTAAGTTCAAAGATAGGGTCACTTGTGATGTGACACCCATGGATTGTTGTGGTTTATTACTGGGTAAGCCATATTAGTATGACAAACATGCCACTTATGATGCCTATTACAATACCTATACTCAAGATTATGCATAAGGGGTCGAACCCAAAATGTACTTGTAAAAAATAGGTAAATCCATTTCAAAATTGTGGTGAATCCTGACTAACCTCATGTCGGAGGAAATGGCGAATTACCTTAGTTTTTGAATTTTTTGGAAAAAATGGTGAATTTGATAGTTTTGGCCAAATCAGGTGGAAAACGAGATTTGACTATGGATCGGTGTAAAATATGGTTCGGCCTTGAACTAGGTGTAGAAAATGGTCTGGTCTCAGAACATGGTATTGGTTGTGGAGCTTGATTCTCTCTCTAATTTGGAGGTCTTGTTTTTAGTTGCACTTGGACCCACTCCATGAAGGGGGTGTAGGGGGAACAACGCCCCCCTACTAGGTCACCGAGGGGGTTTAGGGGGGGCGACGATATTTATGGAGGTCCCCCTTGGTGGGGGTTTGGGGGCAACACCCCCAAATTCAAAAATAAATATATTTTCCCTTTGTAAAATAGGGTCTGGTAGTCTATTTGGATGCAAAACAGGGTTTGAATATAATCCTAGTGCAAAATTGGGTCTATTATGGTGTAAAAAAAGGTTTATATATTGTCCTGGTGTAGAATAGGGTTCGACCTGGTGCAAAACAGGGTTTGAAAATCAACCTGGTGCAAAATAGGTTTTGAAAATCAACTTGGTGCATAACAGGGTCCGATTTGGTGCAAAATAGGTTCGAATATCAGCCTGGTGCAGAACAAGGATTGGCCTGGTGCAAAACAAGGTTTGGATATTGATCTGGTGTAGAACAAGATTTAGCCTGGTGTAAAATAGGGTCCAAAAATTGGCTTGGTGTAGAATAGGAATTGGCCTGGAACAAAATACAATTTGGATATTGACCTAGTGCATAATAGGATCTAAAAATTAACTTGGTGTAGAATAGGGTCTAATAGTCCATTTAAATTCAAATAAGGGTTTGGATATCGTTCTGGTGTAGAACAAGTTTTGATAGTCCATCTGAAAGTAGAACAAGGTTCAAATATCAACCTGGTCCAGAACAAGGTCCAAAAATTGGCTTGGTGCAGAATAGGATCCGATAGTCCGTTCGAATGCAAATTAGGGTTCAAATATTGGTCTTGTGTAGAATAGGGTCCGGTAGTTTGTTCAGAAGTAGAATAGGGTCTGAATATTAGCCTAGTCCAAAAAATAATCCAGAAATTGGCCTGGTGTAGAACAGGATCCGGTAGTCCGTTCGGATGTAAATCAGGGTTCGAATATTGGTCTTGCGTAGAACAGGGTCTGATTGTCCATACAGTAGAACAAGGTCTGGATAGCCTGGTGCATAACGTAATCTGATCTACCACAAAAAATAGGTTCGATTTGGTGTAGAATAGGGTCCCATATTATCTGGTGCTAAACAAGATCTAGTTTGGTGTAGAATAGGGTTCGATCTTGTCTAGTGCTAAACAAGATTTGATCTGGTGTAGAAATGGGTCCGATCTAGTATAGAAATGGGTCTAGTCTAGTGCAGAATTGGGTTGGGATATCCATCTAGTGTAGAACAAGGTCCAAAAATGAAAAAGTATTGTTGGGGTGTTAATTATATATAGTGGTATACTTGGTGAATTGGGTGGGATAATTTTAAAATTTTAAAATTTTATGGCGAAAAGGGTCCTCTATTTAGGTGGGATTGTTGGTGAATTTTTTAAAAAATCCGTAATACTATTATCAATGCACGGATAACTGAAACCTAGAAAAAAATTCCAAAATTTTTGGGCGAAAGGACCAATGTTCGGGTCCCCCAAAATAGCAAATTTAAATTTTAAAAATGCAAATATTAGCCCATTTGGTGAATATTCACTGATATGCATAACCCTGCCTATACTTTGCAGCATGAGAACAAATCCTTTTTTGTCTATAGTGTTCCATCCACCACACCTCGATCTAGTACTCATTTGCATTAGGCACGACCCATTGCTTTGATTTTTAGCACACCACAATAGTAGGACGTTCAGCCATACACATTTTTGTTCACTCCACAACACATACATCGATCTCTTGCTCCTGTTGTACTTGTAGTTGTTCCTATTGCACCTATCATTGTTTCTATTGCACCAAAAATTGTTCCTATTGTACCAAAAATTATTCTTGTGGATCTCGCACGTACTCCTGTTACCCTAAAATCTCTTCTTATTACTCCTGCTCCAGTTGCAGTTCCTCCTCCAGTTCTTCATTTGGTTCCCACCACTTTGCATCCTGCTTCCTTCACCTTATAGGCATTTCACTACTTGGTGGTATATTAGAGACTACCATTCATACACACTCATCCTATTCATCTTGGCAGTCCACATTGCATTCACATGGAGCCTCATTATGGAGCATCCCCATAGCCTCTAGGATTCACACCAGCTTCCTTTCCTTTTGAACACATTGGAGTCCAATGCTTCTATGGTGGGGATGAATGATAAGGATTAATCATAGTGTTCACATTGTTCACATGTCGTAGTGTTCACATGTCATATTGTTCACATTTATCATATGTTGTAATCCATCATTTAATGTTTGTTTCCAAGTAGTTGTGTGGATAAGATTGTTGCTTGTAATAATTTAATGTTATCTTATCCAAAAACCATTGTAAATATCTATTTATAGATGATTTGCCAATAAAATTATCAACTCTTCATTGTCAAATCTTATCGTGCGTATATTATGGGTGGTTCCATAAAAGGAAAGATAGCACATCCCTCGAATAGGGGCATTGGAAAAAAAATGATTGGAGGATTCACTAGAGTTTTTGCAAAGGGAGCACCAATTCATAATTATCATTCCTCTTCTTTGCAGATTATCCACCATAAGAATTTTATCCTAAGAAGCCAATAAAAAGAAGAAATTCACTTTTGGCATTAGAAATTTAAGCCAAATTTTCTTGAAACTAGGGCCTTCCTTGGAGATATTAGAAAAAATATTATAGGATGACTTAACTAATAATAGCCCATCACTTTCACACTTTCAAATTAATGTCTTCATCATTTGTATTCTTAATGTAGCCTTAACAAATATTCAATGAGACTAAGACTCCTATGTCCTGGTAAATTTAAATTATGCAAGCTAAGATATTTCCAGCATTTAGCCCCCTGTTGAATCTTCATATAATCAACCACCTTTCAACTAATCACAACTCTAGCGATGGGTTCAACTATAGCCAATTCTTGGGATGAAATTAGAGTTGATCTTGGATCCAAGGGTCCTTCCAAAAGTCAATCAAATTTTTGCTACATAGAATCCAATTATAACCTCTATGGATGATGATTTTTATTTTCAAAATACTAAGTCAAAAGGCAAATCTTGAGGTCAGTGAAGGATTATTTAGGAAGTTATAATTGGTAGATACATATTTAGCCAACACAATATTCACCCAACCAATATTTTCCCTCTTAAACAATTTTTAAACCTATTTCACCATCAAGGCTTCATTCATCAGCTTGACCCTTTTGAAACCTATACCCCCATATTTGATTTCATTGCAAATATTCAAGGGTAGTTGTGACTATGATGCCTAAAGTTATTTATGAAGAGATGGATTTGCCTTATACCAAGACAAATAGATACCCAATACAAATGGATGGAAATAGGGTAAATGTAGTGGGGATATTCAAGTATTTGGTCATAACCATAGCTAGACACTATTAGTTCATAGTAGTTTAAGAAGTAATAGTTGTTGACCTCCCTCCATACTTGGGTATATTGCTATCTAGAGAGTGGACATGCAAGTTATTAGGATATGGGTGCCTAGAAATGAATTATACTCATATGAATGTACCTAAGGATGGGAAGGTTATTAAGATTAAAAATGAGCCACCTTGTAACTAATTATTGCATAATCTAGATGAAGAAAATTCTATAAATTGGAATTAACTCCCATAATCTATGGAAGATGATTAGTATCTCAAATATGACCAAACCTCAAATATTGATATGATAATTGGCATACTGTAAGATGAAGAGGATTCACAAGTTGACTACGAGGAGACTAAATTGGACAAATATCTCATCATAGAAGCATCATCTAATCTCTCGACCTTGAAAAGTCAAGGAGTAGACAAAAATTAGACAATGTACTCCAATGGTGTTAGGACCAAAAATAGGATAGTTGTTAATATTCAATTCATTGATGCATAGGATGCACAAACTCATTTTACATGTAAATTATTATTCAATTATACCAAAAATACGGTAGAACATGAGGCACTTTGTATTGGCTTGAGAAAGTCTAAGAAGTTAGGAATTAACATTTTGAGAATATATAGCGACTTTGAACTAATTATAAGTCAGGTTAATTATCAATGTGCCATAAAGAATAGACATCTAAATTTATATGAGCATCAGGTCTAGGATTTGTTGGAAAGTTTTGACACATATGAAATCAAAGCATTTCCTAGAGAATTGAATGCCAAGGCAGTGAGCTGGTAGGCATGGCAGGAAGATTTGATCCCACCAATTATATATGGGATAAGCTTAAATAATTGGAGGTAGTCTTTAGATATGTCATACTTGATAATTTTTATCATTGATAGGTCTGTCACAATGATGAATGAATCATGTAATTCCTAATAAAAGAAGCAAAATACACTAAAGAGAAGAATGAGTATAAGGATAACATCAAGGATAGGGTCATACAACTAAGGAGGAACCAATTACCAAAGGGTTTGATCACTCTAGAGAGCCTATTTAGCCCAAATGATAATACAAGGAAAACAAACCTTAAATTGAAATCCTCCTTGTATCATCTTGTTAAAGTAGCTAAAGAGGACCTACTACTTGGACAATATTGTACTAAAAAAGAAATGGGTATTTTTCAAAGAGCTTTAAGATAAGCATGGGGACATTATTGCATGGTTGTATAATGATCTCAAGGTATACAACCAATATATCATATAATACATGATTTAGTTGGAACCCAATGCTAGACCTTTTAGATAGAAGTAGTGACTGGTGAGCCCTAAAATGGAGGTAATAATATAAAGTCACTTTTAAAGCTTCTATAGGCCTAAATAGTATTCCTAATCAAATATTTTGCCAAGGTCACCAATTTGGTTCTTGTGTGCAAGAAAAACGTTGACATAAGGTTATGAATTGATTTTAGGAAACTAAACTAAGCTCCATTGAAGGACCACTATCATTTACCTACCATAGATCAGATTATACAAATGGTAGCTAGATCATCAATGTTGTTTCTCCTCGATGGAATCTTTGGATATAATCAAATTTGGGTCAAATATGATGACCAACATAAGACAACCTTCACCACCAAATGGGGAATATTCACATATCAAAGAATACCATTTGGTATATCAAACACAGGTGCAAATTTACAAAGAGCTATGGATATAGTATGTGTTAGACTTGTAGATGAGACAATTCTCACATACCTTGATGACCTAACTATATACTTTAAAGATAGAAGTAAGCACGTTGAACATCTTGAGTTAGTATTCCAAAAATATAGAGTTTTATATCAAGCTTAATCCTAAAGTTTACTTAATGGTCCAAGAAGAAAAAATGCTAGGTTGTAGAGTGTCAAACTAAGGTTTGAACATATACCCTAATCAAATAAAGGTCATGTAAGACCTCCCATTTCCCTCTCCTATAAAGGAAATCACGTCATTCCTAGGTCAACTAAAATTTATTGGGATTTCATCATGAATTTTTTCCATATGGTCAAGCCTATTACCAAAATGTTAAAAAGAATGCCATCCTAGACTGGAATGATGAAGGTAAGAAGGATTTTTAAGACAAAATATGCCATCAGTAAAGCCTCAATTTTGATCAATCCAGATTTTTGCAAAGACTTCAAACTATATGTGTTTGGTATAGATAAAAGCATCATCACTGTCCTAACCCAAAAAAATTATAAATATGAGGAGCCTCACATCTCATTTATGAGCCAAGCCCTCCATTACTATGAAGAAATATACACCCTTATTGAAAAATAAGTGTTCATCATCATGAAAAATCTTAAAAATTTATGTAATATCAATTATTGAACAAAACCACCACCCTCATAGCACACCTTGACATATGATCCATTGTATTTAGTGGTGAGCTAAAAGAAAGGGGAAATAGGTTTATCAACAAAGTTTAAGAATATGCAATCCAAATTAAACCCACTAAGCTCATCAAGGGAAGCGAATTATGTGAAGACCTAGTAATGACAAACCCTAAATATCAGATTGCTCTAATAGAAGAAATAAACGTGGATGTTTGAGTGGGTTAGATGGGTAAGATATGCATTATGGCTATGGGGTAGGTACAAAAAGGTTGATAGCCAGGTAAAGAGCTTGATTTAGGTAGAAAATAATACACTATTACTAGCTTGATGGCATCTTGTTTAAGAAAGGATATGATAGTGTCTTATTTTTTTGCATTAAATAAGAAATGATAGAGGCCCTAATCAAATTATACCATGATGAACAAGGGCATTAATATATGACTACCATATCTCAAAAAATATTGAGGGATACATATTATTGGCCTATCATATTTGCTAATTTCTACCAATGGGGAAAGAATTATAGATCCTATTGCATATTCAGAGGAAAAAAAGAGCAAAAATTCCCATGAAACCCATCATAATGACTAAACCATTCCTATAATAGGGCCTGGACTTCATAGACAAAATCAAATCATTATGAAGTGCAGGATATGGATGGATCATCACTACTATAGATTGCTTCACTAAATGGGTTAAAGAAGTCCTAACCAAATTTGAATAATTAGGAGACAATGGTCCAATTATTAAAATATATTATCAAAATATTTAGTGCTTTGACCACTAGAATCACAACTAATGCTACACACTTCAAAGGGTTAAGGTGATAAAGTTTGATCTGAAATATGGATTCTTACTTAAAATATCTTCCTATTACTATCCCTAGGGAAATATGATAGCTACATAGATTTACAATAATATCATAAGGATCCTAAATAGAACCATTTCCAAATCATAAAGGGATTGGCACACCAGGCTATGTAAAGAATTATGGGTTGACCGAGTAATGAAAAATATATCCACTAGTTTATCACCATACAAGCTAGTCTATGGCAATGAGTTTGTATTATTAATTAATTTGGAGCTCCCGTTCATAGTATATTGAATTGGAAGATACTTATATCAAGCCCATGCAAGCAAGGTCGAATACACTACTGGACCTAGAGGAAGAAAGAGAATAATATTTCAAAAGAATAATGTAGCACCAAAAGGCCATCAATAGGTGGCTTGACAAATAAGCCATGGGAATGGAATATAAATAAGGGGATATTGTATTAAATGGGATGGATACCAGACAAAATATGGGGAACACCAGATGTTTAAATCCTTATGGAGTGAGCCATACCAAATTTAGAATATCATGGGACCAAATGCCTACAATATTTCTGCCATGGATGGGAGTATGCTGCAAATTTTCATGAATGGGCAATGCCTCTACCCAATCTAGCAAAAAGAATTATGACCAAAAGAATATGTAAATAAGTATGTACATTTTCCTTTTTGCAACTATTATTTTGGCAATTATTTTCCCCATTTCTTCTTAAAATATTTCTTCAATTATGCTTTTCCTTTGGAAATTTGTGGTCACTACATCTTCATCTTCTCTCTTCTTCCAAGGGCCTAGTTGGCATGTAAAAACATCTTATCATGTGATTTGTTGTACCATTGTATTATAAAAATTAAGGCAAAAAAGTGAGTAAAGCACTCACTTTGATGAGTGAAACACCCATATTTATCACCTTGTCACAAACCAAACAACCAAACAAGTGAATTGACCCTTTATGGACCAATTGCATGCCTGAGCCATCCCTATGCCCGATGTGGTTGGCACAAGCAACTAAATCCTATGCAAGGTATGGGATATAAATCCCCTTGCCCCACTATTCCCCTTCACTATTTACTTCTAAGCATAAGTAAATATCATTCACTCAAGTGCTAGTAAACTACCACTTGATCTATTTGACCTAATGACATGCAACACACATAAAATCTTGTAGTCCATGTGCTCATTTAGGTTGAGCTCAATGAGATCCCTTGCTTGGACTAGTTGTGTTGGCCACAACACAAGAAATGAGAAACAAGAGAAAAAACAACCAACCATGATTTATTTGCTCATGAGTGCCCACTTGCCAATCCACCTCTTGAGCAAATAAAAACTAGCTATTTTTTCATAGTTACTAAGAAAATCGTTTGGCCCCTTGAATAAATCACTCAAAAGGATCAACTAAGAACCCTCCTATTCAAATTCTAAAATCCCATAATCTAAGTGAACTTATTTATTTTATGAAGTAGATCACTCTAGAATAAAAACTTTCCAAGTGCCTCAAGTTGAGGGAATTTCTCACTTTAACAAGCGAATCATTTGTAATTACAAGAAAATCACTCCATTTGACAAGACTTAATAAATTTTCATATTTAACCTAAAATTTCATAGATACCCCTATTTTACCTATATTCCATCCACAAATATCATGGATACCACTTTTCCTTCAATTGTAAATATTTTCTTGAAGTACATCCCTTTTCACCCCATTTCACTACAATTGCTCCATCCACACCCATTATGCCTTCATCCATACCCATACTCCCAAAAGAGAAATAATCATTAGGAGGTAGGACAAAGACAAAGAGGGGTAAGAGAAATATACAAGTATACCCTCCCCCTAAGATATTTGAGAAGTTATTTGAAGACCCCTATTGAAGGATTAAAAAGGGGAATTACACTCATCCCATCAGGAAGGCTAGAAATAAAGCCCCAACAAGGTTTAAATTTGGTTCTTAGGCTAATTTGTGGAGCATATGTATTGTGTGGAAAATAGGACTAGCAATAAAACTAATTCTATAAGTATACAACTACTTTAAATTGGAGGTTTGTGTTGAGAGATATGACCATTTAGGGAGAAGCTTTTGACTCCCTCAGTTCAAAAAATATGCCTTCTATATCAGAGATGTACATATAAGGAATATGCTCTAGGTAGTAGATGACTTAGCTATGTGGGTGTCCTATAAGACAAATATATAAAATGATTTCTAATGCTAATAGACAAACACCTATTAGTAGGATTTCTTAATCCCATACCTAAAGAAGCTAAAACTTCCAATTGGCTTTACTATTTCACTAGGGTTGGATTTATTTAAAAAAGACATGCAAATGTTGTTATCTAGTATAACCATAGTCTTGGGGGAGAGGAGTGGCATGAAGTTCTATGAAGATAATGTTACACTTCTTCACACTATGCAAACCTATCTCAAGCATTCAAAAATGATTAACTATACCTAGTACATAGCAAATTAGATGGATAGAAGAAAGTTTAACTACACATCCTACTTTGTATGACTCATTAGAAGAAACATTGATTTCAACTCTCTAATTTGACCCTGTAAGGGTATATGGGAAACCCCTTTAAGTAGTTGACTACATAGATGTGCCTTGTTGATAAGTAAGACTTCCTACTAATTTTATGATGAGGTGCACAAAATCATCGTGGATAAATTCAAAGATAAGGCATCAAGTTTGTTATATGAGGTATGATAGCTAATGGAATTAAGAGAATGATAAAGTAAATAATTCTACCTAGGGAGGACCAAATACTTCATCTGCCTCTATGGATTTTTAGCCATGCCTTTGCGTTTCCTACATGTATGTTAGAATACATGCTTAACCTTGAATATGCATGATAACTCATTATATAATATATTTTAGGGGATAGAAGAAAACAACCATCTACCCACTGAAGTAATTGATAATGAAAATCACACCAATGCAATATGGGTTCTACCAAGTGGTGGAGGTGAGGCTAAGATAAATGAGAGTAGACCACCTGAGAGATGGTTGGTCCTATGATCCATGAGGAGTCTTCAAAAATGCCCTTATATGTAATAAGTTGGATATATTCATGCATAATAAAGGATACAACATTTAGAAGGAGACAAATCCCAATGAAGAGTTATCTCTACTCATTATGGGAAGAACATATGGGTATGAATATGAAATCCAAAATTTGTACAATCCACTATAGTGGCATACCTTCTACACTAATAAAGATAATCTTGACTTTGACATAAAATGAACCATCAAAAGTTAGGGGTATTAATAAAATTGGGGTATACATATAGAAAGATCCTAGTATGGCATAGGATGAGATATGAAATAGGTACACTTAGAAGGCCTACTAGAGAAATTCTATTTGATGATGATTTATCTGTAATCTAGGATAAAACACACCCTAAAAGTGCAAAATTAGCTAGTTCCATCAGTGATATATCAGCTAGTCCATCAAGCTCTTAGATACCAAAGAAGAAACCAATGCCTAAAATTAACATCTCTATTGCACCTATGACATTGGAAATGGTTAGTTTGATGGTAATAAAAATTGAAATAAAGGGGTAAAGGGTATTGAGAGATATGGATCAATGTTTGAAAAGGTTACAATGGCTTAGGAATAATAAGAACAAACGATATAGCTTTAAGAGGGGGAAATACCTCAAGGAATCTCCCTTCTGAGTTGAGAATGACCATCATCATGGCCATTATTGCAACATTCATTTCTCTATCATTTTCCATTTATATTACTTCTTTATATATCCATTCTTCTTCTATCTCCACTTCTTCTCTCCATTCCCATCATTTTGTTGCACTTCTCTTGATATTTACTAGTGCAACTCATGGTTTTCCAAGGAGTACCCTATCTTAAATAGTTTTTATCATGTCCAGGACCATGCCTACCATTTCATTTTCATCACCTACCATCATGGTTTCCACTACCCTTGGTTCCATATGTCATGTCATCATTATGAGTTATGCCCTCACCAATAATGTCATTATTACTTGATACACTAGTACAACTAGTATCACATCCTACTCTTACTATTTCCACTCCATTTCCATTCATAACCATGGAATTCACTCCACTCACTCCATATTCCACTTCCACATGCCCACCTTGGTCACTGTCTTAGGCTAGATATCTTCTATAGGTAATAATTCCCACCTCCCTAGCTCAAGGGGCTAAGTTTGTAGGAGCCCCCTTAAACTAGCATACTTGTTAGGCCAAGCATGGACCTTGTATGGAAAATAACGTGTGATCCTAAGGAGACAAAAATCATAAATGTTTTTTATGTCCTTGATGAAAAATAAATGAAATGGAATAAAGGATATAAGAAGCTCAAGGACAAAACCTCCAAGGTATTAATTTTGATGCAGTCATAAGTAACAAGAAGTGGGGAAAAATCTATACAATTATGGAATTTAACCCTTATAAAGTAGGGATATTTCCTACCAAATTAACCTGCCAAGGTGTTTGAGCTTAACCTAAATATAATGGAACCATATAAACTGGTCCAAATTACAAATTAGCTCACACTTGGTGTGGCCATGAAGTTTGGTCACATAAAATTTGAGGATGAAGAAATCCAAAAGGAAAACTAGGGAGCTCAAAGTAGAAGTGACATAGTTGAAAGAAAAAAGAGACCAAATCCAACAAGAGAATGAGGTTCTAAAAGGATATGTTTTAAAGAAATACTAGTTGAATAAATAAGTATAAGACCTTAAATCCTAACTCATTGAGGTTAAAAAGAACCAATAGTAGATATAATAACTCATAGCATAACTCATACAAGAGTAAAGTCAGATAGAACAACTTCAAGAGGCCCTAAAATAAAAATATAAAAATATTATAGAGTTGACAGCCTCAAGGCACATTGATACAACTGTAGACTTCAAGATTTAATACAACATCCAATGGGTCAAGTCCCTCTAGGACAATATCAAGGAAAAAACAAGGAATACTTATGGATATTTTTAGTTGGCCTCCTTCATGGAACAAATCTTAGAAAAGGTAGTATAAACAATTGAACAAGTGGAAGAATTACTATCTAAAAGAGGTGAATACTAGGAGGTTAAAAAACTTCTCTCTTCCATGATAGTATCATAGGCACAACAACTTAGGATGAACCAAAAGTACCTAGTTATGAAGTTAAGGAAGAGCTCAAATATTTAGAGAAACCTCCAAGCTTGCAAAGATAACCTAACATCTTTGAATTTCTAAGTATAGGAAATGAGCAAAGACATTCAAGGGTTAATTACTAATAGAATTATTGACATATTTGATCCACAAATAAAGATCTTGGATGATGACATTATTGGAGCTGTGTTTGAAGAAGAAAATGACTAGGCTAATCAAGAGGATGCAATTGAGATCTACAAAAATATGGAGCCCACATATACCAAGTTGTAGGTGCTAAATGGGAAGAAAGAAGACCTATAAGAGAATCCATTTGAATATATAATAGAGGAAGTTGAAGACCTTGCTTTCATTTAGTTATTGAGTGATAGATAATGGAAAAAATTGCTAGCATTACTACCTTAGAAGATTGGATAAGGAGAACAAATTTTTTAACAATTTTATTATAAAGGTTCCAATTTTGTATATGCTATACCCAAGGAGAGGGAAGGATCTAGGATCTCATGCCAATTGAGCTTTGTGCCCCATGAAATTTTCAAAAATATAGTACCTTAACATTACCTTGGGATTTGCAAATTTTTAAGGAGCATGAAAGTATAAAACCAAACAATAGATGCCTCACAAGATTCCCTAATATTTTTCTAAATATATCATAGATTTTGATCTACTTGAAAAAAGCATTGATTGGATCTAGGGAGTTATTCACTAGACAAATTATGCAATTCACTCCAGGAAGCAAACCACTCAAGATCTAGCAATATGCTCGTAAAAGTTAGCAATTTGCTTGCTTATTAGAGAAAATATCTTGGCATGTTATGGGAAGGTAAAATTAAAAGCATAGATCCTAAGACAAATATTTTAAGAGTGATATTTAAATATGTAGTGGCACACTAAGTTTTTTTGGAAGCCTTCTAATCCTATTAGAGGCATAATTAAAGGCATGTAACATTTGGTGGTGCATCATTTTGCTAAAGATACCCCCAAATCTTTGATTTTGCTAGGAGTTATTATTTCTCACCCTATGTAATTTAGGGGTAAAATATTATTATAAATAGGAGCCCAAATCTTCATTATATTCATATTTTGTCCATGAGAATTTATATCCACAATCTGTAAAACCCATATTATGATTTAACCTCATGAGATTTTAAGAAATTGACAAGTCCTTATGCATTCCATTAGTGGCACCACCCTCTTGGTTTGCTAAGTGTGTAGTGATTATGGCATTGCCATTTTAGTCCTCTTACCATTTGTTTATCAATTTCATACTTAATTAATGGGTGGATATTGATGTTATTCATGTTTTCCTATGTTTATTGATCATAAGCTTTTCTTGCTATGGTTTAAACTTGCATATATTTTGAATCACTCACACCCTTAATCTTTCATGTATGTTTATTTTTCATATGTTATTTTCCATACTTTACTCTCCATGCAATTGTGTAAATTAGCATAGAAGTATTTTGTGAGTATAGTGGGGAGAGGACCTAAATCCAAGGGTTGGAAGGAGTCATTGAAACTCTCTTCTAAATTTGTTCAAACTAGAATTGCGGTACAAATACTAATTCAAAAGTCAAGGTAATTCCTTAGTTTAAAAATTTCTTAACTCTTCTTGGAGGTTTCATTGGGTTACTTCAATTTTTATCCTGAACTCCACAATATTTGTATATTACCTCCAAACTTCTTAATATTTATAAATGGTATTTTTATGTAGTTTTATAAAGTTGTTTATTAATATCTTTTCCAAGTTTACAACATAGTCAATATATTTCAAATTAAAATCTTCCTACATGGATATAAACTATATTGTGCTTTTATGATGTTTTAATGTAGTAGTGATTGAATGATATTCTTATACTCTGTGTTGCTACATGGTTGTCTCTTTTCACCTATATATACATATCCAAACTATTGATTTGATTAAATTATTTTGACTATCCCCAAAAAGTAGTTGTTTGGTCTAGTCAATTTGGAATTCAATTCAATTCATTCATTATTCACATCTTTAGTGTCAAATGTAGTGGTCTCAGTCACACCAACTACTTCATGTATGTCCATTTCTAGAAGCATTACAATAGATAACTTGTAGTCTTCTCTATAAGGTTTTTTTCCTTTAAGAAGACATAGTTTTACTTCTATATTTTTTATGATAACCCACTTTGTGATATAATCATTCTTCCACTCACTTTTGGGTTTCTTTTTTTTTCTCTTTCACTTTTTTTGAAACAACTTGGATATATTAGTGATGAGTATTATTTAATCAATGTCTTTCTCATTAATCATTATTTAAATTATATACTCATAAAAATTAAATTATTAATGAATGTTTACAATATTACCTTTATTATTTGCTTGCATAGACCTAGGTTCATTTCCATCCATGGTTTGATCATCCATAACATTTATACTTTTACTGCCATGTTCCTCTCTTTGCTTCTCATGAAATTTAGAGGAGAAATGCCCAATTTTCTCCTATTCTCTCCTTTACCATAATGGCCATATTTAGATGGATTTGGTCCTCTAGTGCATTGCTAGGTTTAGGATGAATTATCCTTTCCTTTGGAGCTAATTATCTAAGACTCTTCATGTTTATAAAATGGAGTGAAGGTTCTCCTACTATGTGGTATAGAAGCATCTATTCCAATGGTATTAGAAGGGATTTCTAAGCCTAAAATAATGTTGGATGGTAGAAACCATTTCTCAAAAAACCATAGGGCTAGAAGGTGATATGGAATACAAAGAGCATTCAAATATAAGCTCATATTAACTAATTTAATCCTCAACTAGGTCTTCTAGTTTGTGAGGCCCATAATAAATTTGATTTCCTACTACGTGTTCTATGCTTGGAGACTCATATGCCCCCATTTCATTAGGCAACAAATCTCTAGTTATATTTTTGGGTATAATACCTCTTCCTTATCTCTTTATGCCCCTATTTATTTTGGGTTTGTGACCCATTCCACATTTGTTTGTGTTCCTACTTGAGTTTTACCTTGTGCAAAATCCTCCTCACCTATTTAAGTCTAACCTTATGCAAAATCATCCTTTCCTATTTGAGTTCCACCTAATGCAAAATATTCCTGACCTAACTATTCATACCCCCACTTTGAAAAACCCTTAAATTTAGCCTCTCGCATATGAATTCCTTCACTATCAACACAATTGGCCCACATGTATTCTACATCTCTTAGGTGATCAAACCTAACCTTTTACCAAGATTTATTTTTTTGTTAATGGACATTCGTATAGTCATAATTTTCCCTTAAAGGATTCTTATATATATATATATATATATAATTTTAGCCATAAGATCCTCATCCTAACTATTATATTATTGGTGAAACTACAATTTTTGAAAGAGAACAATATATGATTTTAAGATGCTTTTTGAAATATTATTCTAGTAGCAGATTCAACCTCATCAATTTTTATAAGGATGAATTCATAAGTTATATAGGGCAACTGATAAGATCTAGATTTCGTTTTAAAATAACTAATATATGTTTGTGTTGGGTGTTAAGTGAACCAATATACAATGGGGTAAATAATTCATTGAACTTCCACAAAATTTTTGATGTTCTTGTTTATTTTAAACCTAATAAACAAGGGATTAATAAAATCATTTCTAATCCTAAAATAGCTAGTTCTCAAATATTTTTCATGAAAAAATGAATATTTTACAGCAGGTTTTTATTCATATATATTTTTCTTTGATCATAAGGAATTTGTGATATGAAATTATGAAGTAAAGGATAAAATGAGTATGAAGTCATATAGAACTTCCCATAATCTAGAACATGTCTCAGTTGTTGATATATTTATTAACTATTCATCAAAGGGCAATTGATTTGAATTTTATTGACAAATATGCTTTTCAAGAAACAATACAACCATGGTCAAAAATTACAAGACACCTTCCCTCTACCTTACTCAATAATGCTATGGTATTTGCTATTTCTTCTTGGAAACCATTCCTATGCAAATTGACTATATCTTTTAGGGTTTTCATGTTCCTAAAGATAAATTAATCACCCCATATTAATTGTAGATGCCCCTACCCATTCTTTTCCTAATATTGTATTTTCTCTAGTGAGAGAAACTTGCTAGAAGAATGTGGGGATATTCAACAATGGTAATATTATGAGACACAATTATTTTACCTTGATCATTTGATATATTTTATTCATGGCCAATTTTTTTAACACATTCTAACTCAAGATCATGATAGATAGAAGTTGAATCAAACATAGAGACCCTTAAGATTTAAAAAATTGATGTTGCTTATATTTGGTCTCTACTAAACCCTTCACAACTAGGTCCTTATAATATCCATTGCTATTTGAATGTCTATGATTTTAGACCATTTGATGTGATGGGGGATAGGTATTTCATATTATACTTGAATTGAATTCTCTTTGATGTAGAAGTCAAGAAGGTGGAAGTTTGATATGTCATACTTTAGAAATATGGTTTAAGGAAATATTATCAGTGTCAATAATTTATTATTAAGATTTAGATATAATAATGAATTTTCTTCAGACGGTACTAAAGTTGTTCATGGAAAAACTTAGTGACAAGTTTGAATAATCATGTGCTTATTATTTCACATTGTTTCCCTATAGAGTCTGGGATATGGAGGTTCATCCTTAACTGATGCATTTTTATGAAGAGTTCTTAATTACGAGTTTTAAAATCTTTGATATACAAAAAGAGGACATGCCAAAGTGATAAAATTTTAGATTACGATGTTTGGGAGAAGGAAATAAAAAAGGATGAATAGTATCCAAGTAAATATGATTATGCATTCTATAACCATAAAAAACTACCATAATACTAACAACCGTAAGCTTACCAACAAATGAGATGAATTTACTTTTCCAAGAAGTTTTTTGTGGTCTAATGTTGATGGTTCTAGGAGGGTCCCTTTAGTTGCTTGGCGTTATTGTTCTGCTCCTAGATCTCAGGGTGGTTTGGGATTGCTGGATATTCTTACTCAGGGTAAGGTGTTGGCCTCTAAGTGGGTGGTTCGATGTTTGGATGGGAATCTTGCTTGGCAACGTCTTCTTAGACAACGTATTCTTACCTCCCAACATATTGATGGTTTTCGTGACCCTTTTACTTTGGAGGATATTGTTGGTCATCCTGACAAGTTCAAGATCAGGGGTTGTATTCTTATCAAAAGAATTTGGGAAGCTTGGAAGGATGTGGTTGGCCTTCTTCAGTGGAAGTATCTTGACAATAGAAGAGGCTGGACTTTAGCTTCTAGAGCTATTTGCTTATGGAAGGAAGATGGTATCTATGTCTCTGATATTCCTGTTTTTCAGTGTCACGGCTGTCAAAAAAAGGTATTTTTTGTTGGGCTGATTTGTGGGATGGGAATTTGGGACAGTGGATTCCTTGGCAGCATTTATTGGCTAAATTTAAACTCAAGGCTTCAGACAGATTTGCTATCCAGCAAATTCAGGGACTTCTCCCTGATGAGCAGTGCTACAAGTTGACCAATGGTCTTCCAGGGCCTGTTTGGAAGGATTGGAGGTGGACTTATGACAAACCAATTTGGTGTTTTAAGTCCTCTAAGATTTATCAGCAGTTGATCCCTTATGTTCCTTTTGGGGATGTTCTGAACGCTAGATGGGGCACCAATTATTCTGTTGGTAAATGGCAAAAAAGGCTTGGTAGAGTGTGGCAGCTTCGGATTTCCATGCAGCTAAAAGTTTTTGCTTGGCTAGGCTTGATGCAGGGTCTTCAGAGCAAGGCGCGGCTTGCTAAATGGATGTTGGCTTCGGATAGTTGCTCGGTGTGTGGTAGGAGTGAGACCATCAAGCATATCTTTTGGGACTGCCCAAGAGCCAGGAGTGTTTGGAAGTCTATCAGAACCTTTTATTCTACTATTATTTCAGGCCCCCTTTGGTGGCAACTTGTTTTGTTGGGCGATTCCCCCAAGGGCCCGCGTCATATGTTGATTTTTTGGCATGTTATTAGAATTAGTGTGTTGTTTGCTCTATGGAAAGATAGATGTTATATTGTTTTTCAGCAGGACGGTATTGGGGTTGACCATACTGTCAGTTCTGCTTGTAGGCTGGTCTCAGATCAGCTAAGAGTCTTTAGAAATAGTATTCTTAAATATTGCATTAGAATAGACAAATCTCTGAGATCAGACTGCTTGTTGTTGCTGCGCAAGCTTATGTAATGATTTCGTTGTATTCTTTTTTTTGTTATGAATAAGAAGTATTTTTACAAAAAAAAAAGCTACCATAATATTGGACTATAGGTTTACATAGGTTAATGAGGTTATTAGAGACAAACAAAAATGTCAAAGTCTAAGATATTTTCACATGTTATGGACCCTAAATAAATGGGAATGATTATAGTTTTTAAAACAAATTCCTCCAAAAAAAAAAAAAAAAATGATAAAAAAAACACAAATGTTATAAACATTTTATTTTTCTTTTATTAGCATTTTGAAAGTAAAATTATACTCTTTATTTTTAAAAATGGAAAGAAAATTATTTTGTAGCTAAAGAAGCTTAATCCAGAATGAATACAAAGAAGTAGATTGTAACAACAATGTATCAGAGAATCCCATCATCAAAACAGGAATAAATTACCACCATTATAGAGAAAGAGGAAATAACACAACATGTATGAACTATTGTTGAAATTCAATTGTAAAAAAGAGAACACTTGCAACTTTGTGACCTACAAAAATAGTAAAAAATAATGTTGTTCCATTGGAATATGAATTTATAAGATTTTACAGGATGCACCTTACAAATGAGACATCTAGCATGTTATTATAAATGAGACATCTAGCATGTTATTATTTGAACTTATATATATCTATGTAGTGCATGATATATAGAAAATAAAACATCAATGGTGGAACCTATCTCAAAAGCTGACTCTAATTAGTTTTGATAAGTGTTTTGTTAATGGGCTTGTTAATGAGCCAAATCCTATAGGAACATGAGGAACATGTAATGGTTGATGATATTAGCTACCATTTCCATGTGGCATGCAAGAAATAACAAGAAGACCTATCTCAAAATATCAATTCATTTAAATAAAACTTTTCTTATGTAGCATGATGAGGGATTTGGGATACTCATGAAACACATTATCATAGATATTTATTTTGTATCCATAGAGCAAATTTCGCAATGTGTGGATTATAAAAAGTGACGCAAGGGACATTTAAGTTAGGAGTTAGGAGATTTATAATTATCATGTTTTATACCTACCGGCGATAGGAGTTTCACAATAGTTTCACAATCTATGGAATGCAAATATCAAAATTTCTAATATGGGTTATTAGGAGGCCATTACTTAGGTTTTTGTTTAATTACACACATGTAAAGATAAAAATTTAATGTGCAAATATAATTAGTGCTTTTGATAAGTTTCATAAATAACATAATTTAAACATTCAAAAGATGCCAAATATTTAGGTCCAAAGTGTAGACCAATTGGTTTGAACAAACCCCGTAAGGGGGCGGAGGTCTAAGGTTCAAATCTCGGGCCTCATCGGACTGAACGTTTGTCCCTTTCCTAGTGTTTTCAGCGGCGTAAAAGGTTTAAAATGATTGTGGCATGGTGGTTATAGGGCGGACTGAACGTTTGTCCCTTTCCTGATGCTTTCAACGACGTAAAAGGTTTAAAATTATTGTGGCATGGTGGTTATAGGACGGACTGCATGAAGATCTTTGTAACAACTTCCGGGGTGGACATCGCATAATACTATGACGGTCAATAAAAACCAGAAAGCCTACCCGAGTTCGTGGCAACTACCGATTTTACCATATAAATTCAAAAAAAAGAAAGAAAAAAATGCTAAATATTTTCTTCGTAATTATTTTACAAATTTTAAAAAACAAAGATAAAATAAATTTTAGAAAGAAGAGGTTAGGGAAATTGAAAAACATAGACATAGACTAAGCGAACTAAAATACATTATACATCCAAACCTTGACGAAGATTGTTTGAGTTATTTTAAAAAATCTAATATTATTAGCCCTGAATGAACATGATTACCATTCTTAAAGAAAATACATAACAAACTAATAAATATTTAAAAATAATAAAAATTTTATAACAAAGAAATAAAAATTTCCTTTTGTGCACCTTTTAAAAGCCAAAGTTCACTTTGTATTTACTAAAAGAAAATCATTTCATGGTTGTAGAAGCTTTCGTGAGCATCCAGACAAAGAACTATATTGTAAAAACATTGAAAGGTGCACAAAAGTTCACTTTGTATTTTCTAAAAGAAAATTATTTCATGGTTGTAGAAGCATTCGTGAGCATCCAGACAAAGAACTATATTGTAAAAACATTGAAAGGTGCACAAAAGTTCACTTTGTATTTACTAAAAGAAAATCATTTCATGGTTGTAGAAGCTTTCGTGAGCATCCAGACAAAGAACTATATTGTAATAACATTGTAATGAAGAGTACAATCATCTAGAGAAGAATTAATGACCTTGGGAAACTTCGCAATCATCTGCTTTTCTTGGGAAACTTGTACAATCATCTTTTGGATGAAACACATTATTATAGATATTATTTGTATTCATTTAAATTATCCGCTTTTCTTAAAGGTCGTTATATTTTAGATAATATTATGATGGCTTGGGAAACTTTACAATGGGCTATTGATAATAATCAAGATGCTCTCTTGGTTAACTTAGATTTTGACAAAGCTTATGATATAATCAGATGGGATTTTATTTTGAGTATGCTTTTTTGGCTTGGTTTTGGTCCAAAATTCTGTAATCAAATTGGTATGCTTTTTGGTGATGCTTCAGCTTGTGTTCAGGTTAATGGAGCTCTTTTCCCCCTCCTTCCCTCTTCAATGGTCTATCAGACAAGGTTGCCCCCTTGCTCCTTTTTTGTATGTTTTGGTTAACGGTTTATCAGACAAGGTTGCCCCCTTGCTCCTTTTTTGTATGTTTTGGTTGCCGATGCTCTTGGTTATCTTTTTCATAAGGCTCATTCTGATGGCCTCCTTTAGGGTATTAAGCTTCCTGGGGATAAACATGCTCTTAACTCTCATTTTACTGATGATTCCATTATTTTTCTTCAAAATACCTAACAAGAGGTGGAAACGGCTAAAGAGATTGTTCAACTGTTTTGTGATGTCTCTGGTTCTTGTATTAACGATTTTAAAACTGAAGTCTTCTATACCTCTTCCTCTCCTCATGGATACAAATCCTTAACTGAGTGGAAGATCATCCCTCATGGTAAGATTGTGCGTTATTTGGGAATTCCTTTTGGTATTAATATCTCTCCTAAGGATATGTGAAACTGGGTTATGGAAAGACTTCAAAAAAAATTTAATGCTTGGCCAACTCGATTTCTTTCCTTAGCAAGAAGAATTCAAGTTGCGAATAAAATTATGGCAACCTCTCATTTTTATTACTCCTCTTGTTGGATGGCCTCCAAGGTAGCCTATAATAAATTAACTCAGTCAATTTGTAAATTTTTATGGACTAAATGGGATGGAGAGGTTGGTATGACACCCATCTCTTGGAAACTTTGTACTCAACCTAAGGATTTAGGAAGTCTATGCATCATTGATCCTCTTACCCAGAGCAAAATTTTGGCTGCAAAATGGGTTGCGAGAGCCATTATTTGTGATGAAAATTAGAAACACCTATTTCGATATAGAATCTCTCTAGCTACTCACAAAGGTAAATGGAAACAAACCCCTTGGGAGGATAAGGTTCTTAATGCACCTTATTTTACAGTTAAAGGTTCTATTCCAGTTACCCAAAACTGGAAAGCTTGGCAATCAGTTTCTCATTTATTGGCTTGGAAGTTTGACTCCTTGAGACATGGTCTGAGCATCGGTCTTAACAATATTTTGTGGAATAAACTTATTCTCCATAATGATAAACCTTTAGCTTTATGCAATGCTATTCATGGGTTTGTTTTTTTGAAGAAAGGAATTAATAGAATTAGAGATATCTGGGGTCCGGGTAGCTGCTCAATTCTTACCTGGAACTAGATCTACAATAATTTCTCCCTTCCCTCTAGGTTCAAAGAGTCTTATGGTTTAATTGTGGCTTCCATCCCTTGTGAGGTTCTTATGAATTTGGGAACAACTGCCCATAATATTTGGAATGACTGGAGATGGCTTAATGGTCATAGAATCTCTTCTATTACTTCTAGTTGGTTATACAAAAATCTTCTGTGTCCAGCTTCTTTAGACTCTAAGATCAATGTCAAGTGGCAAGTAAATTTTACCAATGCCCAATGGCAGTTTCTTGCTACTCAAATTTGGAAAGATCCTATTGAATAAAAAACACAACTTCTTGGTTGGCGGATTTTGCAATTGCCAACAGCTGAAATTTTGGATATGATTTTACACATTCCCCCTCAATGCAATTTTTGTAATGCTTTAGAAACTCTTATTCACTTGTTTTGGTTTTGTGGCATGGCTAAACAGTTTTGGGATATCTTCTACTCTTTTATTTTTCCCTCTTTTGCTAGATCTTGGAAGCTTTCTCTGCTTGGTTTTTCTCAGCTGGATCAATGCCCCAAACTCTGGGATGTTTGTAGACTCATCCTTCTCAAGCACATTTAGAAGTATAGATGCAAAAAGGTGTTTACTAGATCTGCTCTTCCATGGGATATAGTTTTGGCAGACTTGACCTTTGATCTTTTGCTACATGTGGGACACATTCATTCCCAAGTCTATGGTCCTTCCAACACGCCTCGAGATGTTATTGACAGACTTCATCAAATTTCTCATATGATTCAAGATCTTCAGAAAGTCCAACAGGAAGCTAAGAAGAAGACAATTAACAATGATAAGCAGGTTCAGGGTTTGATTACTTATTTTTCTTCTCTGAAGACTGCAGAAGATAGCACGAAAGACATGCCTAGAATTTTTTCATATAACAGACTCTCCCATAGATGAATTCTGATATATGGTGTATTGCAGCAAGATATAGCTATAGAATTTTTGTTGATATTAGCTTCTATTCTTATGTATATTAAGTTATGGATGCTTTACTCCTAATCCACCTCATTTTTTTTTAGTTGGTGGACAGTATTAACACCAAAATATTGTAATGTTCCGGTTAATGGTTAATGATATAATATAATCTAGCTTTTTTCAAAAAAAAATGATCACCGTTAATAATAATAATGTAATGGATTGGATTAAATTTTGAAGTTCAATAATGAAAATAGGAAGGTAAGAATTTTATTCCAGTTGCAAATGCACAAGTTACAAGATGGTCAAATAAAACCATTGCTATAGAGTAAAAATCAAATTTATAACATCTCAAATAATGTATCCCATAAAGAATACATCCAAGTAATTATTATATGGGAATGTGTTCCATTAATGACCATGTTTTTAGAAATCCAAGGCAAAACCAATGGCTGATGGGAGCAACTTTAAATGATATACAACATACATGTAAAAAATCATTTGTGGAAGCCATGGATAGATGTAATAAACCATCAACAATGGGATATAACTTGGAACATAACTTTGTTTAATTTTGGTTAATGTAATATAAATAAGTCAACTTTTGTAGTAACTCATGGTACAATAATTGATTGGCAAGACTAGAGGTTGTTGGCTCATAGTAGCCATAAATAAAACACTAATAATGGGACCTATCTCAAAATTTGGTCCAATTATGGAGTACCTCTATGGGATGTGGGATTTGGAAAATCAAATTTATATGACTGATTTTAATTATTATTGATAGAATTTCTATAACTATAGGCTTAATATCACAATATATAGATTGTAGACAACAAATCTTCCAAGATACATTGGAAGGTCACTTGTGTTTATCACCTTTGTGTAGTACAAAATTTCAGGCATTAAAGTCATACTAAAGGCTAATTGTCATAGACATAAGTTCCATAGTGGTAAGGAATTTTATTTTTATGTGTGGATTATTGAATACAAACATCCCAGCTCTTATTAGAAGGTCATTTTGTTGTCCGATTTAAGAATATGATTATTCAGGCTAACAATTATTGATATTAGTTATATAACCATAGAAAATAAAATTTTGAAGGATTCTAAAAATATATTCTTATTTGTTTTAAAAAATTCAAATAAAGACACTAGAAACTAATAAGGTTAAAATTTTATAGAGAATAAAATTTTATTAAAAATTTTAGAAAATATAGGTTAAATAAATGAATGATTTATATAAAATCCATAAAATATGAGACCTACCTTTCTCCATATTTAATTTATAGAGAGTTAATAAGAGGCCTTCCCTTCTCCTTGTATCTTTATCTTATAGAGAGTAAAAGGTGAGGCCTCCTCTTATTCCTATGATTTTCATTTTATAATATATCCAATAAATTTTTAGAGTAAAAAACAGGCCTTTACATCTGCCCAACCCTTCACATTATAGAGAGTTAAATTGTTTCTTCATATTATTCATTCTATAAAAAAAAAAGTAAAAATGGAGGTCTCTCTTGTAGTAGTGCCCCTCATGAGCATAATCACTATGCTATGGATTTTATAGAATATTTTCAATAGTAAAGTGTGAATAATGGTCCTAAGTTGTGTAATTATTTTCCTTTGATAAATATTTAACTTGGGTTTGATTTAAAATGATTAAATTTATGAAACATTTTTTTTGGGTAGAATTATAATGAAGAAATATTGGTTAAGGAATTCTTTGATAAATCATCTAATTCAAGTGGTAAACTCAGATAGAGCAATTTCATAGTTTATCTTATAATAAGCTACTACCTTATAAATATTGCCAACTTTACATATAAAAATATAATTAAGTGAATTCTATGCATTTGATGGGCTATTACACATCAAACTAGAATCTCTACTCATCTAAACAAAACAATAATGTTATGGGATATTTTCTAGTAACTATTACTACTTGGAACATTCCTTCATAGGTGTAGGATTTAAATTAATTGAGAGTCCATTACATTAACCAACTCAATGATTTCCTTTTCTATTTCAAATGTAAGAATAATTTAAAAGTTTCCATTTCCATATTATATGTAAAGATAAACCTTTATTCAAAACATGATTGAGCCTAAGATCTAAATTTATAAAATATATTAAACTATTACATTTACCACCATGAAACAAATGGCAAAAAATATTGCTCCAAGTGCAATATTTTAACTACATATAAACACTCTTAAACAAAATATTAAATTGACATTCCAAAATCCCATATGCTAATATAATTTTGTCACAACCATGGGAATTCAAATATTATATTCATAAGTCTTTCTAAAGTGTTGCATGGGTTCTCAAGTTGGCCAACCAACCAAGGGGAGGTCTTGAACCACCCATCTACCCACCAAGTCCTTCCTAACCTTTTTTAGTTTTTGGCTTAACACATTCACTTAAACATGTCATGCATACAAAATAGAAGCAAAAAATAAATACACATATAAAACATTTCACAAGGATTCTTAAGTCTCACAATAGAGCCATAATTATTGTGGAACCACTTAACTCCACACATAAACTAGAGTATCTCCAACTAACATTTTGCATTTAAGCAACTATAAATAGACTCCAAAATATACCTCACAAACCATATCTCAAACAATCATTAGGGTATCTCCAATTAAACCTTGGCCTCAGAGCAATTGCACCTAAAATTAGATAACATTGATCCTCATTCATTACATCAAATCTCCCATTATCAGATTAAAAATATCATGTCACACAATATCACCTCAAGGAGAATATCTCTCCTTAGAAATGACACCAAGAAAGCTCCAAATTAACCTTAACTTAATCTAATGACAATGCCTATACATCATCATGCTATGGCTCTCCCCCTTAGAACCTAAGAGATTTCCAAAGTAGTCATAGAAGAATAATATATGTAACGTGTGTTACACATAAGTCCTATATAAGCTTTATATAATCAGACCAATCCGTGTAAATATAGCACTACACACAATACAAGTATTTTACATATATATAAATATAAATATTACATCAAGAGTCTAATCCACTTGAATATAACATTGTAAAAGAGGAAAATCTCATCAAACACATTAGATAACAATCAAACCTTATCAAATACATCGTAAAGTAGATATTAAATATATCATATAGTAGACAAACCTCATTAAATAAATATGGTATGGTAAAAAGGAAATATCATGGGTTGGAGATTAGTCATAATTACTTGTTATTTAAGTCTTTATTAATCCTACTAATTATGTCCACTAATATCAATTTTTATGGTTTAATCAAACATGAGGAAGGGGTATGTTGATGTGGATCAAAGAAGCTATGAAATGCATTACTCATGGTGCTTAAATAAGCACATAAAACTTACAAATATGGATGACAACTATCCATCCAACAACATGCTAAACATAGCATAACAACTAGATAGGATTATAACAAGCAAATAAACTGATCATGTTGGCATAAAAATGAACATGCAAGAATAATCCAACTACCTAGAAGCTAACAAACGTGAGTTGTAAGAAGCTTCACACAATACAAGCATAGGCCTAACATATGAAGCCTAAAAATAAATAAGCCTAACTACAACATAAATAATTAAGCCTAACTAAGCCTAACTATTACATTCATCAAGTGTGGTCCTCATCATCCCTCCCCACCATAGAAGCATTGGACTCCAATGCTTTCAAAAGGAAAGGAAAATCGTGGGACATCTGATGATGTGATATCCAATGAGCCTAGTGTGGAAGCTAACCATGGTGGGTGACAAGGTAAGAAGTGGAAGATCCCTATCGTGTCTGATGAGTCTTCGTATCAAACACTTGGTCTGAATCAAGCGGAAGTTGAAATTCAGGTACCACATCGATAGGATGGCTGATGATAGGATTGGTCTCCAAAGTGGAATCATGGTATGACTTCAAAATATCCACATTAATGATGTCATGAATGCCTAGATGAGCCAGAATATCAAGGTGAAAGGTATTCTTGGACACCTACTGAAGAATGGTGTAAGGCCCATAGCGAAGTGGTTTGATTTTACTATGTGCCTTGTCTAAAAAATGTCATTTGTCCAAGTAGAGCCAAACTCTATCTCCAACCTGAAATGGATGAGGAACACGATGCTTATCCATAGCTTGCTTCTACTATTATTGAGTCTTCTACAAAATCTGAACCACTCTAGACTATACAAGTTTTGGATGAAATATGTTGCCTTATCTTGCTCCTTCTAAATGTGAATAGTAGCGGAAGAAGGCAAAGATAAAGGTAACTCATATGGTGCCAATGGTTGAAACCCAAGGCAAACCTCAAAGGGGGAGTGTCTAGTGGATGTGTGAATGGCTCTATTGTAGGTGTGCTCAATGTGAGTGAGGCTCAAATCCCACTTCATTGGAGAAGTGTGATGATAAATCCTCAAACTCTAAACAAGAGTACGATTAACCACTTCAGTCTACCCATCTGACTATGGATGGAAAGCCATGGAGAAGTTAAGAGAAACTCCTAAAATCTTCCACAATGATCTCCAAAAATGACCCACAAAACATGAATCCCTGTCAGATATAATGCTGGTAGGTAGACCAAAGGAACGCCATACTATCTCAAAGAAAATTTGGGCTAAGTTAGGTGTTGAACTGGTCTTTCTGCATAGAATGAACTTAGCCATCTTACTGAATTGATCCACAACCACAAACACACAATCATGTTATCAAACTATTAATGGGAAACCACTCAACAAATCCATGGAAATGCTTTTCCAAGGATGAGAAGGAATGGGAAATGGAACACTTAAGCCCAATTTCCTATTTCTTGGCTTGGAGTGGCAACAAACAACACACTACCTCAAAAAATTCAACACATCTCTCTGCATGTGAGGCTAGTAGAAAAACCATTGCAAGTGATGAAGAGTCTTGTGTTTCCCAAAATGTCCACCATAGAGCGTAGAATGTGCCTCTTTGAGAAGAGACAATCGATGCTCCTAAGGTACACAAAGTTTATCCAACTTATACAATAATCCATCCTTCAAATGATAATATTGAAAAGGACTTAGATTAGAAGAAGAAGGATGTAAAAGATGTTGGTAAACTTTGCCAAAATCTAAATCAAGAGGATATTGGGTAGGCCAAGTCTGGAAACCAATGTGAGAAGTAGTCACCACTATCAATGCAAAAGCTGTTGGAGGGTGACTCAAACAATCTGCTACATTGTTACTAGTTCCTTTTTTGTACTTGATCACTAAGTGAAATTGTTGCAAGTAGGTTGCCCACTTCATGTGGCGTGTTTCTTCAATCTTGTTTTGAGATTGTAGAAACTTAAGGGGTAAGTGATCAGTATGTACAATAGTCTCTTTACCAAGAAGGTAATGTCTCTAGTACTTAATAGCTTGCACCAAGGCATATAACTCTTTATCATAGGTGGAATAGTTTTATTTGGCAGCTGAGAATGTCTCAGAATGATAGGCCACTAGATGGCCATTTTGCTTCAATACGACTCCAAGGGCAAACTATGAGGCATCTGTCTCTATCTCAAAAGGTTGAGAAAGGTCAGGAAGGACTAGGATAGGGGTTGTACACAGTTTGTGTTTCAATGTATCAAAGGCACGAACATGATCCTTTGTCCATTGAAACATAACTTTGGCCTTAGTCAAATGATACAATGGGGATGCAATAGTGGAAAACCTAGGAATGAACTTGTGGTAGAAATTGGCAAGTCCAAGAAAACTCCTTAATTCAGTGATAATAGAAGGAGTTGGCCAATGGAGGACTTTGACCTTGGAAGGATCCACTTGAATGCCTTGATCATTGATGATAAAGCCAAGATAAGATATGGAGGATTGAGCAAAAGAACACTTTGGAAGGTTGGCATACAATTGGTTCTCTTGAAGGGTTTTGAGAACTTGTTCTAGGTGATCTAGATGAGCCTTCCAAGTAGGTGAGAAAACTAGAATGTCATCAAGATAAATGATCACAAATTTGTCTAGGCTATCCCTGAACACCTCATTCATAAGCCTCATGAATGTAGCTGGTGCATTGGTAAGACCAAAGGGTATAACAAGCCACTCAAATAAGCCCAACTTGGTCTTAAATGTTGTCTTCCATGTATCCTCTACCTACACTCAGACCTGATGATACCCACTTTTTAGATCTATCTTTGAAAAGAACTTTACCCCTTGTAGCTGATCTAAAAGATCATCAATTCTAGGGAGTGGATACCTATTCTTGATGGTGATTTTATTCAAGGCCCTAAAATCAATACATAGTCACCAAGTACCATCTTTCTTGAGTACCAACAAAATTGGTGAAGCACAAGGAGATGTACTTGGCTTAATGAAGCCTTTAGATAACAAATCATGAATTTGATTTTTTACTTCTTCCATTTGAGGCACTGATTGTCTATACATGGGTGCATTAGGAAGAGATGCTCTAGGAATAAGATCTATGCTATGATTGATTTCTCTTATAGGAGGAAGAGTAGAAGGTTCCTTGAACACTTGTGCATAAGATTGCAAAATTTTGTTAAGTGAAGCATTCCTGATAGAATTGTGATGTGATGCTTGAGTGTCTTCATTTTGTGGCCTTATGAAGATTAATGCCAACTCCTGTGCTTGATTTACTACTTTGCGTGCTTGTCGATAACTTAAAACCAAATTGGTAGTAGGTTGAGTGCACCTAATTAGATATGCCTTGTTATCCAATTGCAAAGTATAAGTGTTCTTGAATGCATCATAAGTGGCTTTCCTATCATATTGATAGGGTTTTCCAACAACAAACCACAACAGTCCATCGATGTGACATCACATGTGACCTTGTCCACAAATTTTGGACCAAATGCAAAGGAGATAGTGCAAGTGTGTGTGACGTCTGAAGTGCTCCCACTATCCTTCCATCCCAAAGAATAAGGATGAGGATGAGGGCTCAATGGAAGCTTCAACTTGTTGACAATGAAACTCGCAATTAGATTTTTCTATGAGCCATTGTCGATAATACAATCTATGAAAAATTCATGAGTCAAGTGGGCCCTAGTGATGAACAATTTGTCATGACCACTTACAAAAGAATTGTGATGCATAAGGGTTAAATTATTCAATTTACCCTTTAACTCTTGATATGTTTTTCCTTCTCCCATAGTCTCAATGGGGCCATCTTTTGGGTCCCCATTAGAAGACTTTACAACTAAGGATTTCTTCTTCATCTTATGCAATTGAAAACATTGATGCCTAAGATGCCCTTGCTTCTTACAATAAGTACAAACTTTTTAAGAATAATAAGAAGAAGATTTTAGAGGAAGAAGAAGGAGTAGGGGAAGGAGAAGAAGATGTTTTCTTCACTTGTTGTTGCTGATTTGACACCTTGGTGGGTCCTGAAGATCGAGCTCCTCTCGATTGGCTAGCAAGCTTCTCCTCTACCAATTGTGCATGGTTGAAAGTTGCATCCAAAGTATCTAAGGGAGTATATTTCAACTCCCGATACAAGGGTTCAAGTAGACCACTTGTAAATTTGATGATAAGGGCTTCTGTTGGATCCTTCACACGAAGCAAAATTCTCAATCTATTGAAAGCAAATTTATTTTTTATCCTTAGGTATCCATTTGTTCTCGTCCATATGAATTATAATAAATCATAAATGGCCTTAGAATTAGTAGATCAAACGATTGCTCTAGCCCAAATAGTTTTTATATTAGCCAATAAGGTCCAAGAAATCACAGTCCAAAGTGCCCCTAATGTAAATATCTATAATAATGATCTAAGGGCAAAAACAAAATGTGATGTAAAAACTTATGATGGGTCTAGGAATCTTGATGTCCTAGGCAGTTGGATAATGGACATGGAGACTTGGTTCTCCTACACATAGGTTCTTGTTGAGGAACGAGTGCATTTTTTCAAACTCAAGTTGTTACGGTTAACCAAGCTAGTGATTATGGAAAGACAAGAAGGACAAAATCCAATTACCACATGGGATGGTTTAGTCCAAGCTTTGAAGGATACTTTTTACCCTCCCAATTATGAACATGAGTTTAATGTTAAATGGTATAGATTATGATAAAATTATCAAATTGAGTAGATCATATGACTGCTTAGCCCATATATTTATTCTATTAGCCAATAAGATCCAAAACATCACAATTAAAAGTGACCCTAATGTAAAGATATTTAATAATTATCTAAGGACAAAATAAAATGTGATGTAAAAACTTATGATGGGTCTAGAAATCCTGATGTCCTAGGAAGTTGGATAATGGACATGGAGACTTGGTTATCCTACATAGAAATTCTTTTTGAGGAACGAGTGTCTTTTTCTAAACTCAAGTTGTTAGGGTTATCCAAGCTCATGATTATGGAAATACAAGAAGGAAAAAATCTGATTACCACATGGGATGGTTTAGTCTAAGTTTTGAAATATACTTTTTACCCTTCCAATTATGAACAAGAGTAAAATGTAAAATGGTATAGATTATAACAACCTTATAATGTACCTGTTCAATATTATGTCTTCCAATCAAAATTTTTGAAAGCTGAAAAGCAAAAGAAAGTATGAGGAACAACTCTTTTCAAATGAGAAAAAGTTTCAATCAAAGGATGATGCTACTTCTGAAAATTTTTGATAAAGAAAGGAAAGTAGAAGTTCTTATGTATCATGATATCTAGAATTTCAAAAGTCAAAACATGGCTAAAGTGCCAAAAGGCATAAAGAAGAGCAAAATGGCTAAAAATTAGATGTTTTAAAAAATTTTAAGAAGAAAAAATAAAAGTTCTGTTAGCTATGAAACATCAAAAAGTTTTGATTGAACCTGTTTTCCAAAAGTGGTAGCTGAGACCATAAAAGCAACAATGGTAAAAAACCTCAAGTTTACCTATCTTCACATCTTAATCTTGATAATCTAAGAGAATGGTTGATGAATTAAAGAAAACAACATGGTAGCTACAATAAGAGCAATCCTAAATCTAAAGCATTGATTATAGATACTTCCTATGCTCAAACTTTGGGAATCCCCAAAAGGAGTAGATGAAAATAGTGGTAGTAGTATCTATTTGAGGCACTGATTATCTATACATGGGTGCATTAGGAAGATATGCTCCAGGAATAAGATCTATGATATGATTGTTTCCTCTTATAAAAGGAAGAGTAGAAGGTTCCTTGAACACTTGTGCATAAGATTGCAAAATTTTTTCAAGTGAAGTATTTTTAATAGAATTATAAAGTGATGCTTGAGAATCTTCATTTTGTGGCCTTATGAAGATTAATGCCAACTCTTGTACTTGATTTACTACTTTGCATACCTATCGATAACTTAAATATACAAATTAGTAGTAGGTTGAGTGCACTTAATTAGATATGCCTTGTTATCCAATTATAAAGTATAAGTGTTCTTGAATGCATCATAAGTGGCTTTCCTATCATATTTATAGGGTTTTCCCAAAATAAACCACAAAATTCCATCGATGTGACATCACATGTGACCTTGTCCACAAATTTTGGATCAAATGCAAATGAGACAGTGCAAGTGTGTGTGACATCCGAAGTGCTCCCACTACCCTTCCATCCCAAAGAATAAGAATGAGGATGAGGGATCAATGGAAGCTTCAACTTGTCTACAATGAAACTGGCAATTAGAGTTTTCCATAAGCTATTACCGATAATACAATTTGTGAAAAATTCATGAGTTAAGTGGGCCCTATTGAATTTTTTTTTATCATGACCACTTATATAAGAATGATGATGCATAAGGGTTAAATTATTCAATTTACCTTTTAAATCTTGATATATTTTTCTTTCTCCCATAGTATCAATGGGGCCATCTATTGGGTCCCCATTAGAAGAATTTACAACTAAGGAATTCTTATTCATCTTATGCAACTAAAAACATTGATGCCTAAGATGCCCTTGCTTCTTACAATAAGTACAAATTTTTTAAGAATGATAAGAAGAAGAAGATGAAGTAGAAGGAGTAGGGGAAGGATAAGGAGATGTTTTTTTCAATTATTATGGTTGATTTGACACCTTGGTGGATCTTGAAGATTGAGCTCCTCTCAATTGGCTAGCAAGCTTCTCCTCTATCAAATTATGTATGATTGAAAGCTGCATCCAAAGTATCTAAGAGAGTATATTTCAACTACCAATACAAGGGTTCAAGTAGGCCACTTATAAATTTGATGATAAGGGCTTATGATAGATCCTTCACACAAAGCAAAATTCTCAATCTATTGAAAGCAAATTTATTTTGTATCCTTAAGTATCCATTTGTTCTCGTCCATATGGCTTATAATAAGTCATAAATGGCCTTAGAATGAGCAGATCGTATGATTTATCTATCCTAAATAGTTGGTCTATTAGCCAATAAGGTCCAATATATCATAGTCCAAAGTGCCCCTAATGTAAATATCTATAATAATGATCTAAGGGCAAAAACAAAATGTGATGTAAAAACTTATGATGGGTCTAGGAATCCTGATGTCCTAGGTAGTTGGATAATGGACATGGAAACTTGGTTCTCTTACACATAGGTTCTTGTTGAGGAATGAGTGCATTTTTTCAAACTCAAGTTGTTAGGGTTAACCAAGCTAGTGATTATGGAAAGACAAGAAGGAAAAAATCCAATTACCACATGGGATGGTTTAGTCCAAGCTTTGAAGGATACTTTTTACCCTTCCAATTATGAACATGAGTTAAATGTCAAATGGTATAGATTATGATAAAATTATCAAATTGAGTAGATCATATGACTGCTTAGCCCATATAGTTATTCTATTAGCCAATCAGATCCAAGACATCATAATTCAAAGTGCCCCTAATGTAAATATATTTAATAATGATCTAAGGACAAAATAAAATGTGATGGAAAAACTTATGATGGGTCTAGAAATCCTGATGTCCTAGGCAATTGGATAATGGACATGGAGACTTGGTTCTCCTACATAGAAATTCTTTCTAAGGAACGAGTACCTTTTTCCAGACTCAAGTTGTTAGGGTTAGCCAAGCTAATGATTATGGAAAGACAAGAAGGAAAAAATCTGATTACCACATGGGATGGTTTAGTCTAAGTTTTGAAATATACTTTTTACCCTTCCAATTATGAACAAGAGTTAAATGTAAAATGGTATAGATTATAACAATCTTATAATATGCCTATTCAATATTATGTCTTCCAATCAAAAGTTTTGAAAGTTGAAAAGAAAAAGAAAGTATGAGGAAAAACTCTTTTCAAATGAGAAAAAGTTTCAATCAAAGGATGATGCTACTTTTGAACATTTTTGATAAATAAAGGAAAGTAGAAGTTCTTATGTATCATGATATCTAGAATTTCAAAATTTAAAACATGGCTAAAGTGCCAAAAGGCATAAAGAAGAGAAAAATGACTAAAAATTAGATGTTTTAAAAAATTTTAAGAAGAAAAATAAAAGTTCTGTTAGCTATGAAACATCAAAAAGTTTTGAACCTATTTCCCAAAAGTGGTAGCTAAGACCATAAAGGCAACAATGGTAAAAAACCTCAAGTTCACCTATCTTCACATCTTAAGCTTGATAATCTAAGAGAATGGTTGATGCATTAAATAAAACAACATGGTAGCTACAATAAGAGCAACCTTAAATCTAAAGCATTTATTATAGAGACTTCCTATGCTCAAACTTTGGGAATCCCCAAAAGGAGTAGATGAAAATAGTGGTAGTAGTATCTCATTCAAAGTCTCAAAACCATTTAACATTAATGAGCTTGGATCCAAGGACCTCAAAGGAACATATTACTTGAAGGAATATATGACCCAACATATAAAGGAACAACCAAAATTGAAATCTTTGTACAAATTTGAAGGGAAAATATCCCCTTTTTTAAACTATAAATAGTAGTTAGTATAGCATTGTAAAGCATTGATGAGTTGTATAAATTTCCCTTCATTTCCCATTGTATAGCAGTACTTGGATTCCTAAGTGGTCTTGCAGGTATGGTTTCGAGCCACCACTTTTGGTATATATTGTAATATTTTATATTTATATATACATGATTTAGGCCATGACTATTTTCTTTCCATCCTATTTCATGTATATTTACTAGAGGCAGTGACGATATCCATCCTATTTCCTTTATATGCAATTTATGCTTAACATGCTTAGAGGAGGAAGTGTTCATATTAGTGCCAAAACATTATACTTAGGGTTGTTGTGCAAGGGGATCTTATTTAGATCTTGGTGCATTACCTCCCTGTTAGCATAGGTTAGCTTAGGACTTTATTTTCCTACATTTTCTCTAACCATTTTTTCGTTGAAGCTAGTATATTAGTACTGTGTGGTCAAGATCACATCTTAAAAGATTTTGACCTTGTAAAAAACTATGGAGGCACTTGATTAAGCTAAATCCTATGCTCTCAAATTTTCCATGCTATGTCACTCCATGCAAGGCATAATCATATCAATAATCTGGTCCCTACGTTCGATGATCGAGACAATACGAAAGAACAACAATTACCATCTTTTTATTCACTTCTTACTACAAGTATGTTTATTTCTAATATTTTGAGTGGAGTAGGATGCTTTTAGATTATTGATGGAACCAAATTGAATTCATCGATCTAGTTGGCCATAGTAAAAGTGATGATAATGATGTCTTGAAGCATTTAACAAATATCATATCTTTAAATGATAAAAACAATATGTGCATATTTTAATGCATTCACTATGTATTTAAGTCAAACATATGGTCTTCTTCATGGATAATAACCACTAATTGAATATGTGAACTAAAAATATTTGGAGAGGTAAAAGGCTCTCATGTCTAGAGTATTTGAGCTACTTTTATAATGACCATCCTTGGTAGGACTTGTTATTGATACTAATTTATGTATTGATGTATGGATATCAAATACAATGCAGTATGTATTTAAGTCAAACATATGGTCTTCTTCATGGATAAGCAACCACTAATTGAAGATGTGAAGTAAAACTATTTGGAGAGGTAAAAGGCTCTCATGTCTAGAGTATTTGAGCTAATTTTATAATGACCCTCATTTGTAGAACTTATTATTGATACTAATTTATGTATTGATGTATGGATATCAAATGCAAGGCTTATTTTATTTTATCAAAATGTGTTGATAGTTGCACTTTATGCTTTGATTATACTACTTTTAGAATATGGTATTGCTGATGGAATTTGTGATTGTAAGACTAGGTACTCTCATAGGTGGATTAGTATGGGACAAACACTAGAGTTGAGAGAAAAGGGAAATGATGGATGCCATTCTCATCAACAACTCAATGGTTAAAAGAATACCCTCATATAGATGTATTGCATATATATATGTTTGATTTAAAATGCATCATAAAGTAAGGAGGTTGCTATAAGTAAAAGCACCATCCTTAGTAGGTGGGTGATAATGTTGTAGTTATAGTAAAATCCTATGCTTAAGGAAAATGTTGGTTGCACATGTTTGATTTGCAAAAGCCCTTGTATTGTTGCATGGTATTGTTTAGTAAATGATTTTATCAAGACAATATTAATAATAATATCTAAGGAAATATTTAATATCAATGTTAATAGATAATATTAATATTCAATATTAATTAAATTAATTAAATGAATAATTAATTTAATTATTATGTTTTTTCCTAATGTTAGTAACTCACACCAACATTAGAAGGATATTAACTTTGAAGTAATAAAATGATTGAGCGGGTGTTTTTCTATTTAAGATAGAACATTACTAATCGGTGTAAGCATTATTTGCAAAGGAGAATATTTCTAATTAAGTCATATTTTTGGAATGTTTTCAATATTTCCAATGTAAATATTTGAAGAAGAATGTTACCTAATTTTATGCAATGCTACAAGAGAGAGTATGGGTGTTGAGTGGAATTCATGCAACTCAAAGGATGGTAAGTCTTCCAAACCATGATCTCCTTTCTTTGATTCCTTGGAGGATTATATGAAGGGGGATGAAAAAATTTATGGGAGTTAGCTAGAAGAAGATCAGAAGAAGAAAGCTAAGGAAAAGAATGAAAGAAGTTATCAGATCTGTTGCTAGATGTACTCCTCTGGTTATGATGTTTTCAATAATTTTGGTTATCTCTTTGATTTGAATTCAATATTACTTGTTGATTTTGGTTGGTAGAGTTACCCCTAATCCAAGTGTAGGTTTTTTCCTTTTTGCAAGACATAGCTTTGGGTATTTTTAAGTCTTATTTTTGGGTGTTTCTAGTGGGTTCATCCTTGCTAGTTTTGTTAGTAGCTTAGATGTAAGAATAGAGTCTGGTAGGTGAGGAAGATTTATAGTTGATCACCAAATAGCATGTTTTTTTTTGCATGTGAGCTGTTATTCCAAACCAAAGCACCATTGCTAGTATTCTAAAAGTTTTTCTAGAATGTTAAGCTCTTTGAATTTTACCTTTTAGAAGGTTTCTTTTATGTTTTGGAATAGCTTTTCTTTTTTGAGTCGTAAAATAGCAAGATGTTTTAATTGAAATGATTCTTTCTTTTGAAAGCTTAGAACCATGGTGAGGTTTTTGGTGAAGGCTAGTGTGGTTTTATTTTATCTTGTTGTTAGTTTTTAGAAGCTTTGGATGTGTTTCTCTAGAGCCTTGCATGCTTTCAAATTTTATAACCATACTCGAGTCTTGTTCTTGATAGCTTTAGAATGTATTTGTTGCATAGAGGTAGTCCAAAAAGTAGGCACTGTGCTAAAGCACAATCTATGAGGAACTAGGCATCAATGTTCTAGTAGAATACCTTTTGGTTCATTATCTTTTTAGTTTTGTTAGATTTATTTTGGATATTTTATGGCTGTCATTTTATTGTTTATTAAAGCTTAAATTTTATTTATCTTAGCTTGAGGTTTAATAATAAAAATGTGATTTTGAAGCTTATAGTTCATAATAAAAAACATTAGTTACATTTAGTAATGTGCTCTAGCCAAATTAAGAAATTAAATGATTTAGATGTCTTTGCTTTAATTTTATTACTTTGGAAATAAAGTTGTACGATTCAAGGTGAATATAGTCTTACCATTATTGATTTGAGATGTGAAGCCAAAATTAAATACAAAGGAAAATCGAGTTACATGTGAATATGCAATTTTTCTTAAGTTAGAATAATATTTTGAATTTCTATGAATAAAGTAGGTTATTATGTTGTATGAGGCCTGAATGGCTAAGGATTTTATTTGAGGGAAGTATGATTTTCCCTCAATGTTATGCAATATAATTTGTTGTTATGTTATTGCATTTTTATAAGCTTACATAGTGCATGTTATGCTTGCATATGCATTTCAAAGAGTTGTCTTGATCCTTAACTTCTTAATTAAGTTGTGAATCCTTGGAGGAGTTGTGGTGATGCAATAACCACATAGTTGTGAATCCTTGGAGGAGTTGTGGTGATGTAATAGCCAGGTATTTGCAAATATGAAAGGAGTTGCAGTGATGCAATAACTAGATAATTATGATGATATACCTTGAATAGTATAGTGGTGGCTTTTAGAATTATTCACAAGATAGTATAGTGGTGGCATCTTGAACGGTGAGGATCGAGTGACCATTCTCATTACCAGGTGAGTGGTAATGGACTTAGTTAACCCATAGAGGTGTGGTAACTAGGCACTAAGGTATTATGCCATAGTAGTGCTACATAGATGGACTTATGCAGGGTTATGGAAAAGGCATCCCCATTTAAGTGTTATGGGACTTAAAGGATAATACCTATGTCATGGTCAAGTTATCCTATACCGTTAAGGGTATAGGAAAAGTGGGGAGACCACTATTGGTATCTTTTATAAATGATGAGGTTTAGAAAAGTGAACCCCAAAAGTACAATATGTTGTCCACTCCTATCCACTTGAGTATCGTTTGCAATGAAATTGAACTCAAAATATGGTTACACCTTATAATACTAGAAAATATTGGGTTTGATTTGTGAGTTATTCCTTGTGTAAAAAAAATTCTCCCTCTTCCTTGGGTTGCATTGGTAGGTTGTTATAGTTGGTATCAGAGCCTAGGTCGTATGACTAGAAGTTTCCATGGAAATAACCTAGGTAGAGCCTTGAATTGATGTGATACTTTGGGGAGGCTTAATATACTAGGGTATTTAAGTTGATTTGGGGTAATATGGGTATCACACGTCATTTGGACCATTCAGATCAAGGTGTAAAAATCCTAGAGAGTATAGTTTCTTATTGGGGAATGGGAACCTTACAATGAGGTAAGTGTGACCAAGATCATTTTTAGGTGATTGATAATGGTCATACCCAATATGGTACCTTACGGGTAGGAAAGTGTGACCATGATCATTATTAGGTGAGTGATAATAGTCTAGTTTACTTCATGGAGAGATGAAACTAACCGATTGTAAGTACAATTTATAGAAATTATAACTTATCCAACTTATTTTTGTGGATAGGGTATGACACCTATTTTGAGAGGAGTATCATCCAAGAATATGGGTTTAGATACATAGGAGGAAGTTGTAGTTCATCCCCAAAAGAATTCTGAAAGAACAATGGACTCCAATAAGAAAACTAGAAGAACAATAAACTTAAGTAATATGTCTGGAAGAACAATGTACTCTAACAAAAAAACTAGAAGAATAGTGGAATCCAGTAACAGGGTGAAAAAAATTACCTCAATGGTTAATTTTCTTTAAGGGTAGATGGAGCAACAATGAAAAATATTATAATCTCTGGTTAATAAAGAAATCGATAATAGGGATTCATATGGTAGACAAGAAGAGAATCTTGGTAGAGAAATCCATGAGGGTAGAGCTCAAATCAAGGTTGATATTTCCAAGGGCATTAAGAATATTAATGTATATAAATTTAATGGAAGATAAAGGGATGATGCAATAGCATCTTGACTGAATGAGTTGGAAACTTTATTTTCCATGAAGAAATACTCACTCGAAATCCAAACTATTTGGGTAGCCCTTCATATTTAGGATGTGGATTTGGAATGGTGAAACACATTTAGGGTAGGTATAGGAGTCCAAGAAGTGGACCTTAAATGGGAAATATTTGTAAGGACATCAAAGAAGGGATTCCTATCAGATCAATTTTATGTAGAGAAGTTTGAGGAGTTCTCTACACTCCAATAGGATACATTGACTATGGAGGTATATTATCAAAGATTCATTAAAATATTGAAATATATTTTTGAGTATGAGATCAATGAACAATTTAAGGTGCATAAGTTCATCTTGGGGATGGATCCTAAGATTTAAAAAATGATTAATTTACTCAAGTCCAAAACCCTTCAAAAATCATATGATTTGGCTTGACATGAAGAGACCAATTTACAAATCAAGAAGACCTTCTTCAATTATGGAGGGTTGAAAGAGGTAGAGAAACAAGAACTCAAGAAGAGGAAGAGTGTGGGATTTATGAAATGGAATAAGGATAAAAATAAGAAAAGTAAAAAGAACCCAAAGTTAAAAAATAAGAACAATGGAAACCAGGGGAGTTATAAGAATTTACAAAAGAATAATTCAAAACCTAGACCTATAAGTAGAATGATTTAGCTCAAAAATAGGAAACAAGGGAGAAAATGTAGGAAAGTTCTCAAGCACCCAAGATAGGTTGTATCATTTGTGGGGATCCTCATTATGCAAGCAAGTGTCCCCAATGACTAGAGTCGAGTAATAGAGCTAAAGAGCAACCACATTGAACCTATGTAGCCATAGGAATTTAGAACCTTTATGAATATACAACTCCAATGTTGTTAAATGGTAAGTTGTTCAATACGAATGTAAAAGTTTTAATTGATAGTGGAGCTATAGATAGTTTTATTTCCACTAGTATTATTAGGGATATACTAAAAATACCTAGATTTTTGGCACAAGGGTGGAAATTTGAGTATGGTTCTGGACAAACTTACACAATGGATCAATGCTTACCTATGGCCGAGATCACCTTACCCTATGGATCCACTATGTGTCACTTACATGTAGCACCACTACATGTCTTTGATATTATTCTAGGAATGAATTGGTTAAAGGCTCATGGAGCCCTAATAAACTTCTAAGAAATATTGATGGACTATACTAATAAGGATAAGAGGAGGTTAAGGATTCAAAGTAGGCAAGGGTATTTTTGGCCACATTTATTGTCAACTATGCAGCTAAAGAAGTAAATTGAAATATGTGATATATTGTATGTATTTAAGATAAATGGCAAGAAGGGTGATTATGGAGATGCAAAAATATGTAAGAAACATTAAATTATGCATGAATTTAGAGATGCATTTCTAGAAGATATCCCTAGCCTACCACCTTAGCATGAATTTAAATTCACCATTGAATTAATGCTTGGAGTAGAACCTATTGCAATGACACCTTACATAATGACTCCTATTGAGTTGCATGAGCTAAAGGTACAACTCCAAGATTTATTGGAGAAGGGTTTGATAAAACCTAGTGTTTCACCCTGGGATGCTCCAATGTTATTTGTGAAGAAGAAGGACGGTTCCTTGAAATTATGCATTGACTATAGGATGTTGAATAATGTAACCATAAAGAATAGGTATCCTTCACCAAGGATTGATGATATATTTGACCAACATAAGGATGTCACTATATTTTCAAAAATTGATTTGATATTAGGATATCAGTAGTCGAGGATTACTGAGGAGGATGCTCACAAAACAACGTTTAAGACTAGATAGGGAAACTATGAGTTCACAACATTTCCATTTGGGTTGATAAATGTACCAAAAAAATTTATGAATCTGATGAAAAATGTGTTTAGCAAATATCTAGATCAGTTTGTGTTGATATTTTTAGATGATATCTTGATATATTCCCACACCATAGAATAATGCTACCAATATTTGAGGTTAGTGTTAGAGGTGTCAATGAAGAACTAACTTTATGGAAAGTTGTCTAAATGTGAGTTTTATGCCTCACAAGTTCAATAATTGGGGCATTATATATGCAAAAGGGATTACTGTAGATCCTAAAAAAATAGAAGCCATTTTAAGTTGGCATGCACCTACTAATGTGTCTGAAGTTAGAAGCTTTATTGGAATCACTGGTTATTATAGGATTTTTTTGAAGGACTATTCAAAAATATCCTACTCTATTACCAAACTTTAGAGAAAAGGAAAAGAGTTCAAATGGATGGATAAGTGTGAGGCCACCTTTAAAACTCTAAATAATAAGCTAACTACAACACCAATTCTTAGGATATCCGATCTTAATGGGAATTTTACAATATGTACATATGCTTCCTTAGAAGGTTTAGGAGGGGTATTATCCCAAAATGAAGCTACAGTAGCATACGAGTCTAGGAAACTCAATAAGCATAAGTTGAATTATGCTACACATGACCTAGAGTTGGTAGTGGTTATGCATGCACTAAAGGTCCGGAGGCACTATTTTTTGGGAAGATCATTTGAGCTAAGGACATGTCACCGAAGCCTAAGGTATATCTTTACCCAAACAATGCTGAATGTAAGATAAAGAAGGTGGATATAGTTCCTAGCCAAATATGAATTTGGTATAGAGTATATCAAATGAAAAAATAACAAGGTTGCCAATGCCTTGAGGAGGAGAAAACATATAGCAACATTAACCCGGAGTCATGTAGACTTGATGGACAACGTAAGGGAAATGTAGTTACAAAATTAGTATTGCATTGAAATCCGGGTTAAAATTGAGAGAAATCCTAAGGAAAATAAGGATTTTAACATAAAATATGGACTTTTATGCTTCAAGGATAGGGTTATCATACCCAAAATTAGTGATTTAAGGAGAATTATTATGCAAGAGGTACATAGTTATCTATATTTTTCTCACCTAGGAGGTGTAGAGATGAGAGAAAATATGACAACGACCTATTGGTATGCAATGAAACAAGATTTTAATAATTTCATTACTAGATGTTTGGAATGCCAAAAGGTAAAGGTAGAACATCAACATCCAGTAGGAAAATTGTACCCACATAATACCTACTCAGAAGTGGTAGGTTATATCTATGGATTTCATTATGGGTTTACCTAAGACTAGGCACCAATGTGATGTAATACTTGTGGTGGAAGAAAAGTTGACTAAAGTTGCACATTTTATATCGAGGAACGTCAAGGATGATGCACTGGTTGTGGAAAATAAATTTGCCAAGGAAATTTTTAGGTTACATGGTTTTCTTGAGGTTATAATATTAGATAGATATTCTAGGTTTATATCAGGGAACATCAAGGATGATGCACTGGTTGTGGAAAATAGACTTGCCAAGGAAATTTTTAGGTTACATGGTTTTCTTGAGGTGATCATATTAGATAGATATTCAAGGTTTACATCAAAATTTTGGTAGGCTCTTCATTACGCAGTGGGCACTAAATTGAATATTAGTTCTACATACCATCCAAAAATATATGGGTAAATGATGAGGATTAGCCAAGTTCTTGAATACATGCTTCACATGTATTACATGGATCAAAAGTCTAAGTGGGAATACTTTTTGCATCTGGTTGAATTTGCATATAATAATGGATGTCATGCATCCTTGGGAATGGATATGTTTGAGGTCTTATATGACATAAGATGTAGAACATCGCTATCATAGGATAATCCGAAGGATTGAATGGTATCGAACCAAACACTATTAGAGATATAGAGAAACAACTTAGAGTGATTCGACAAAGTCTCAAGGAAGCAACCAATCATCAAAAGAGCTATGATAATATGAAAAGATCACCAAGAGAATTCTCTATGGGAGATAAATTATTCTTAAGGGTAAGACCAATGAAAAGTGCCATCATTGATAAGATTAGTCCAATAGCCTATAGGCTTACTTTACCATTCAACCTATCAAAAATCCATGATACTTTCCACATATCCCTACTTAGAAATCATGTTACTAATCCTTCTCATGTTTGGAATGTTTCAAAATTGTAGATGGAATATCCCTCAACCATTGAGGTGCATCTGGTAAGGATTCTAGAGTTTTGTCCTAAAAACTTGAGAAAACAAATCCTAGATCAATGTAAGGTCCAATAGGATAATTATTCTAAAAATTGTGTAGCTTGGGAAGATGTCGAGGAAATGAGGAAGCAATTCCCATATTTGTTTGAATAAAATATATGCTTTACTTTTAGGAAACACAGGGGACTATGTTTAGTTCAAGGGGGGAGTATGTAATGGCCCTCCTTGGCAAGACTTATTCTTGATACTAATTTATGTATTGATGTGTGGATATAAAATGCATAGCCTTTTTTTATGTTATCAAGATGTGTTGATAGTTTCACTTTATGTTTTGATTATACTACTTTTAGAATATGGTATTGCTGATGGAATTTATGATTGCAAGATTAGGTACTCTCACAGGTACATTGGTATGGGACAATCGCTAGAGTTGAGAGAAAAAGGAAAATTATGGATGGCATTCTCATTGATATCTCAATGATTAAAATAATACTCTCATATAGATGTATTGTATGTATAAAAGTTTGATTTAAAATGTATAATTAGACAAGGAGGTTTCTATAATCAAAAGAGCCATTCTTAGTAGGTGGATGATAACATTGCAGTTGTCACAAAATCCTCTGCTTAAGGAAAATATTGGTTGCACATGTTTTATTTGCAAAAACCCTTGTATTTTTGCATGTGTTTGGTTTATGTAATCGTTTAGTAAATGATTTTATCAAGACAATATTAATAATATTACATAAGGAAATATTTAATATCAATGCTAATAGTTAATGTTGACATTTACTATTAATTAAACTGATTAAATGAACAATTAATTTAATTATTATGTTTTTTTCCTAATGTTAGTAACTCACACTAGCATTAGAGGGATATTAAATTTAAGGTAAAAAAATGAATGAGTTGGTGTTTTACTATTTAAGCTAGAACATTAGTAATTAATGGAAGCATTGTTTGCAAAGGAGAATATTTCTAATTAAGTCATATTTTTGGAACGTTGACAAAATTTCTAATGCAAATATTTGAAGAAGAACGTTACCTAATTTTATGCAACACTGCAAGAGAGAGTATGGGTGTTAAGTGACATTAATTCATGCAATTTGAATGATGGTAAGCATTCAAAATGATGATATCCTTTCTTTGATTCCTTGGAGGATTATATGAAGGGGGACGACCAAATTTGTGGGAGTTAGCTGAAATAAGATTGAAAGAAGAAAGTTGTGGAAAAGAAGGAAAGAAGTTATTGGAGTTGCTGCTAGAGATACTCCTATTGTTATGATATTTTATAGAATTTTGGTTACCTATTTGATTTGAATCAAGTATTATTTATTGCTTTTGGTTGGTAGTGTTACTCCTAATCCAAGCACAAGTTTTTTTCCTTTTTGCAAGATATAGCTTTAGGTCTTTTTAAGTCTTGTTTTTGGGTGTTTCTAGTGGGTTCATCCTTGTTAGTTCTATTAGTAGCTTAGATACAAGAGCATAGTTTTTTAGGTGAGGAATATTTATAGCTAATCATCAAATAACATGTTTTATCTACATGTGAGTTGTTGTTATGAACCAAAGCACCATCGTTAGTCTTTTGAAAATTTTGCTAAAATGTTAAGCTCTTTGAATTTTGCCTTAAAATATGTTTCTTTTATTTTTTGGAATAGCTTTTCATTTGAGAGTCATAGAATAGAAAGAATGTTTTCCTTGGATTTGTTATTTTTTTTAAAAGCTTAGAAGCATGGTGATGTTTTTGGTGAAGGTTGGTTTGGTTTTCTTTTATTTTGTTGTTAAATTTTAGAAGCATCGGATGTGTTTCTCTAGAGCCTTATGTGATTTTGGATTTTAGAACCATAGCTGAGTCTTGTTATTTATAGCTTTAGAGTGTCTTTGTTGCACAGAGGTAGCCTAACAAGTAGACATTGTGCCAAAGCACAATCTGTAAGGAATCAAGTGTCGACGTTATAGAAAATCACATTTTGGTTCATTTTTTTTAGGTTTGTTAGATTGATTTTGGATATTTTATGTATTTTGTCTTATTGTTTATTAAAGATTAAATTTTATTTATCTTAGCTTGAGATTTAATAACTAAAATGTGGTTTTGAATCTTATAATTAATAAAAAAAAAATAGTTACATTTAGTAATGTGCTCTAGCCAAATTTAAATAATTAGATGATTTAGATGTCTTTACTTTAATTTTATTACTTTATAAATAAAGTTGTATGATTCAAGGTGAATATAGTCTTACCCTTATTGATTTGAGGTGTAAAGCCAAAATTAAATAAAGAGGAAATTTGGGTTATGTGAATATGCAATTTTTCTTAAGTTAGAGTAAGGTTATGGATTTCTATGAAGAAAGTAGATTATCATGTTGGATAATGCTTAAATGGCTAAGGATTCCATTTTAAGTAAGTTTGGGATTCTATCAAAGTTATACAATGGAATTTTGTTATGTTATATCCTTTTTATAAGCTTGCATAGTGCATGTTAGGCTTGCATATATTTTTCAAAGAGATATCTTGATCCCTAAATTCTTAATTAAGTTTATGGAAAAAGGGGCATCAAGAGGAAGACCTTGAAAGATTAGATATGTTATGGAACCTTTATATTGCTATGTAATAGTGTTGTTGAAGAAAGAGTTGCTTGAAAGTAAATGTATTGATTTTATGTAAAGTTTTGTTGAAGGAAAAGATGTTTGGTAAATGTACTTGTATAACATTTCAAGACTTGTGCAAAGATGAAATATTATATGTTGCAATTATTTTATGTAAGATCTTGGAATGATTATTATGTGTCAAATGGAAAGTATATGTTATCGAAAAGAATGGTGGAATATAATTCCTAGATTATGGTTATAATTATTTTAGATGTTGTTTCATTCTTTCCATTATTAGTAAAGGAATTGCTAAATGCTAGTATTATGAATTGAAAAGTATTTGAATTTACTAGTTTAGCAATGTGCTATGTTGAATTTATAAATGTAATAGCACTTTATTTCCTTTTGGGAGAGATGTTATTGTTTTGTTAATATATATGAATCTTGGGATTTGTATGGGATTTTTGGACATGAATCTAGAGCCATATTAGAGAAACCCTTAAGTCAAGAAGATAACCCAATATTGGGAGGAGTTGTGGTGATGTAATAACCAGGTAGTTATGAATCTTGGAAGGAGTTGCAGTGATGCAATAATCAAGTATTTGCAAATCTGGGAGGAGTTGCGATGATGCAATAACTAGATAATTATGAATGATACACCTTGAACGGTGAGGCTCGGGTGTCCCATAGTGGTGAGGCCTTTGAAATCATTCACAAGATAGTGTAGTGGTGATATATTTAATGGTGAGTATGGAGTGACCATGCTCATTACCAGGTGAGTGGTAATGATCTTAGTTAGCCTACGGAGGTGTGGTAACTAAGCACTAAGGCATTACACTAGAGTAATCCTACATAGATAGACTTATGTAGGGTTAGGGAAAAGGTGTCCCCATTTAATTTTTATGAGCCTTAAAGGATAATCCCTACACTATGGTCAAGTTTTACTGTACTGATGAGGGTATAGAAAAAGTGGGGAGACCACTATTGACATCTTTTCTAAATGGTGAGGTTTAGAAAAGTGAACCCCAAAAGTACGGGATGTTGACCACTCCTGTCCACTTGAGTGTCATCTATAGTGATATTGAACTCAAAATGTGGTTATGCCTTATAATGCTAGAAAATATTGGGTCTTCTTTGTGAGTTATTCCTTGTGTAAAAAAAAAACTATCTCTCTCCCTTGGGTTGAGTTGGTGGGTTGTTACAACTTTTTTTGAGTTGCCTTCATTTCTCAGATTAAATTTTTAGAAAAAAATGTATCATTTCCTCTGTAATTATATTTTATGTAATAAATAATTATCTTTTATTTACTATTATAGTAAAACAAGGCTCATGCTAATTACTTGATTGGTAATAAATGAATACATAACTAGCTATCATAGTTTTATTCCTAATATTCACCATAATTATTCCACTTTATTCCCCTATTTAGGGGATGTGGGAGGTAGACTCATCATGAAATTGACTATAATCAATCCCTCTATTCATTCCTCTTATTTTCCAATTAAAAAAATAGAATTGTAATTCAACATGTTTGCTTTTATAAATTAATGGTAAAACATATTCCTTAGATCAAGAAGTTTTTAAGATAAAACAAATAGAATAATCCATAGTAGTCACTATATATATATATATATATATATCTATTCTCTTATTAATAAGAATACAATAAAATATTTCTACTAAGTACGTAATGGAACTTACCTTGGATTATTCCTTAGTGATCAAACACTAAATTTTATACTATTTCATTTAGAAAAGATACTTCTATTGGCAAATATATCAATGAGTTATGGTATTAACAATAGTTATGGGTTTTAAATGGCCTTAGAATGAAGGTTCTTTAGGGTTAGTTGTTATGGATGTTCTTTTTTAAGGTATATTTTGTTAGCAATTAAATCTTGGCCATCTCTTATTAAGCTTAGTTTAGTGATATTTTCTCTCAATTGTTACTTCTATGTATAAGTTACATGTAATGTAATGTGGATTAATATTACTCTTCATTCTTATTTTTTAATATTTTATTCACATATGACTCTCTAAATCCTCTAAAAAAGGTTTAATACTTGCAATAATTTAGGAATCCTAGTTATTCCTTAGATATAGTAACATAGAGTATAGTAGTTGATGGTTTGTATAAGACGGGGAGAATAGATAAAGCTCTCAGATTATAGATGAAATGAGGGATGTTCACTATTTTCCAAAATTTTTAATATATGAAACCTTGATTTATGTTCCTTTAAGGTAGTAAGAATAAATGAATCTCGTCAATTAAAAACTAAAATGATATAAGATCCTTGATTTTATGATATCCATGCTTATATTAACTTGATATATATCTCTTGAAGGCCATAGAACTACACAAAGCCTATGATTTATTTTTGCAAATGAAAAAGGTGCATTATTCTTTCCAATTTAATGAACATGGATCTATAGTAATTTGATGATATAAAGATATTGGGATTTACCCTAATAGAGGAAACCTATTCCATTCATATTTACTTCCTTTATAAGGAAAATAAAAAATTGCTTCTTTATTAGTGGATGAGATGAAAGAAAATAATCAGAATCAAAAAGTTAACATGTAGAAGAAAGCATGCTTTACCCTTACAGATGAAGAAACAATGTTGTACTCTAGATTGGATATCTATTCAGTTGCTTAGTAATTAGTTGTTTCATGTTGATGAAAATAAAGCATTGATATATTTTACAATTGAAAATGATGCTTTTATTATTTTGGATGAGTGTATAAAATATTATTTGTATACTAATATGTGTCCTTAAATGCTAGTATATGTTAGGTAAGCCATGTAGAATAAGACCTTTAATTAGAAGCTTGAATGAAAAAAGATGGTTGTTTTTGTACCACCTATATATAAAATATAGATTTAGAATAATGAAAATCATGTAAATGTTACACTTTATTTGTGCAATGGTGAAGGTTGGTATTTTGATCAATTCAATGACTACAAATGCAAGTTTAAGACCATGTAATTATGGGAGGTTGGTCATGTCTCTAAAATGCTTTGCTACCATTGAAATATTTGGAATTACTTGAAAGGTTATGATTTATACCATAATAATCAACTATTCTTTAGAAAAATAAAATTTAGATTGATTTCTTATTATTGGATGAAATGATAGGAAAGGGTTTGATTCAATACTAGATGACATGACAAGATAGGGTTTTGTTCCACTACTAGATGAGTTCATAGTGAAGGATTTTATTCTATTATTGAATGAGATGATAATAAAGTGTTTACTTCCAAATTTTATCATATGTAGCAAAGCATTTCATAGCCTTGGAATAATAACGGGTTGGATAATATTGATCATAGATGAATAAATGGAGTTGTGGTTCATATTGTAAAACTATTCCTTTACTTTATAACTATGTTATAGTAATGAAATGGAAAGATCAACAAATTTTGCAAGTGATGATGATTTGATGTATTTTAGAAAAATGTTTTTTTAATACCTTAGTGATTAATTATAGCACATTGGTGAATGTTAAAACTTAGTTTTGAGAATGTCTCCACCAATTTTTAGATCATTTGGACCAAAACAGATCCTAGTGCATCCCTATGTGTGAACGAGACTCTTGGCAAGTGATTATACAAGGGTTTCATCTGGGTTGAGTGCAAGCAGCTCCAGAGGTTGGTTTTCGGGGCCTTCAGGCCCTAGCGACCAATATTTTTGTGGTTTTTGCTCAAGAGTTTAGCAGGATATGTTTTAGGGGATCCAATATGGGTTAGTATATCTTCATGTTGGGAACTTTATTGATAATGACTTCCAATTTGCTGCACAAAAGAAAAGTGAAAAACATATATTTTCATGATGTCTAGGGCATTAATTAAAGAGATCACAAAACAAGTTTCAAGCAGCTGATCAAAAAATAGCTCAAATGAATCTGGTGCTAAGGTGCATCTATAAAATAAATCCACTAGAAATCCCTATCAAGGGTAATAATTTCCAATATTTAGCACCAAAAATAAATTTTAGGGATGCCCTTCATGGTGGAAAGCCTCTGCTTAATGCTAATATTAATATTAGGGCTTCAACATAAACCTCTAAGAATGCCTAAGATGGATCCTAGGAAAATGAAGTTAGGATATATTAAAGCATATGGTGGAACTCCTATTGTTAAGCTTGATATGGGTAACATTCAGACTGATATTGAAGATCTAAAAAAAAAAAAACTAATTTGTCATTTTGTGGGTTTTCATCCAAGCCTATCCGCTTTCAAACTCTGGGCTACACAAAGCTGGAAAACTAAAGGTGAGTTACAAATCTCTATTTATTTAAATGGTTATTTTCTTGTTTTATTTGCTAATAATGAAGATAGAGAGAAAAAATTTCAAGGGGGTCCCTGGTTCTTTGGAAGGGCAAGGCTTTTCATGAAGTCCTAGCATACTAAATTTAAAGTCGAAGAAGAGATGCCTTCTACAGGTCTTGTGTGGGTTAGACTCTTTGCCCTCCCAATTGAATTATGGAATCCAACTATTTTTTCTTCAATTAGAAACTCTCGATGAACTTTTATGATGACTGTTGATTGTACTAAAAAATTTGAACATATTATTTATGCTCGATTTTGTGTTTTAATGGATATTGACAAACCCCTACCTAAAAAGATCACATTATACTTTTGGGAGGACACTTGGGAGCAAGTAGTGGACTATGAGAACATTCCTTTTACTTGTAGAATTTACCATGAATATGGTCATTTGACTAGTGTTTTCCCAAATAAAATTCCAGATCAAAAGAAAGAAGATATAAACTCAACATGTTTCCAAATGCCTAAGATGAACACTCAGAAAAAATAAGTTATGAAGGATCAATCTAAGTTATCTCCTTAATGTTTGAAATTATTTCCACAAATGATGTTCCAAGTGAGAAAGAGGAAATAATAGAAACAAAAATTTTAAAAACACAATTTAAAGATGAAGGGATGAACTCAGAGATAAACCAAATAATCAAAAGTTTTCAATAGAAAAAAGGAAGAAAATATACATAAGAAAAACAATCTTTTAAATGTTAAAAATTTAAATAATATAGGTTCCAATATAGACTCTATTGAACCTTATGGTAACACTTTGGCTGTGTACATGCATTATTTAATGTTAGAAGCCATCTTAAATTCAATTGGAGTAAGTCAAGAAATAGGAAAAGAAATTGAATATGGATTCTAATCAAAATGTAAGTTGTAAAACCAATCAACATCATAAGGTAAAAGAAGGTGAAAATATTCTAGAGGAAGTAAGATTAATATCCTTCCTAATTTTTTTAGCCCTAGTATTAATGGAGATCATCACTTGGAATGTTAGAGGACTCAAAGGGAGTCTTTCAAAATAAAATGAAATTATAAGAATGATTCAGATAAATCATCCACATCTTGTTTTCCTTCAAGAAACGAAGATGTCAATAGAAGAAATACAATCAATTGCTAGTAAAATTTGGCCAGTTGGAAAAGTGATTTCCATCAATTCTCAGGGGACTTCTAGTGGCATTGCTACCTTTGGGAATCAAAATAGGTAGTTATTTACCATATGGTTGGTAGTTGGGGTCTTTTGGCTATAGCCATTCAAAGTAGACATTCTAACCAAATTATGCTCTGCATTACTATTTATGCTCTGACTACTTTGGAGAAAAAGAAGACAGTGGAAGGATATAACTTATATTATCTCTCATTTTTCTAAAGCTTGGATCTTGATCGGAGGAGATTTAAATACCATCCTCTCTCTAGATGATAAAATAGAGGGAAATAAAAATTTGGATAGGAGCATTGAACTCATGAGCGAATATATTGTAAATGTCGATCTTGTGTACATCCAACCAGATAATGGACTTATGACTTGGTCTATCAGAAGGTAAGGTTTATCTTGTATAATGGAGAGAATGGATAGGTTATTGTTATCTAACAATTTCTTAATCCATGGTCACATTCCTAAAGTGAAGACGCTTAAAAATGTTGGTTCAAATCACTGGCCAGTCATGGTGGAAATGTAGAAAACCAATGTGAGTTTCTCTCATTTTCAATTTTAGTTAATGTGGCTTAGAGATAGTTCCTTTACACCTTAAGTGAAACAATGGTGGAAGGAAGGTAAACCTAGGTATGGGACTAAGATGTTCTGTTTTGCCAAAATATTACAATATATTAAATCCAAAATCAAGACTTAGAACTGGAAGGAGTTTGGGGATGTTCATAAAAAAACATGAAGTTATTGCTCAACTTGAAAATTTGAATAATAAAATCCATTTAGATGGACTCACAGAGAGTAGAAGTGTTGTATCGCTCCAAATTTTTCATATCCTTACCTTCAGGCTATAGGATCCGCGCCCGAAAGGGGAATGCAAGAAGGATGGGTCAATACCTCGGACTGAGAGGCCCTTTGAAGGTCACGCCTCTCAGGGGAGGGGTATAAGGGTGAATTTTCGATGGATGGTGGGTTCACCAGGAAAATTTTGAGTGGCAGTTTCCACGCCTAGGTTGAGAGTAGGTTTGATGTGTTCATTTTGTGCTTTAATCATTCAATTCCTAGGTTTTGGCCAAGATGAATCTAAGCTATTCTATATGCCAATGCTGATTCATATGAATACAAATAACATAAATAAGTGCTACACACAAAAAATATGCTAAATGAGACAGAATATACCTAATTTCGGATGTCTGATGCAGATTCTAAGTTTTGCAAAAGTCCAAATCATCTCAAATCATACATAATAGTCTAAAATGTCATAGAATCATCTCAGATCTCAATCGGTCATCTGAGATCAGACGAGATCGTCGTCGATCTAACGAATTTGTTAGACGAATTCGTTAGAAACCTGCAGTCATAGAGACAGATACCAAAAACCAAAAATACAACTACAAAAGCAAGGGGAAATGATATAAATGATAGTAAATTTGCATAAATGACAGATCCAAATAATGTTTAAGGGAAAATGCATTACTTTAATAATTTATTTCAACTTTAGCATGCATCTATACTAAATGAGGTGAACTCCAAGATGCAGGAACAAAATAAACCAAACTAATGCATAAGAAAATGAAGAGAAAAGATAGAAAATGCAAACTTCGGGCTTTGATTGACCCTAATCTAGACTACAGTCAGGATCACCTCCAATCATACGAGACCATCGTCAATCCTCGACAGGATCATCCGAAATCGTCTGGAATCGCCTTCGACGATCCGAGCTTGCTTTGGCTGAAAAACAATAAGATTCCTGCAAGAAAACTTGAAATACAAAATACAAACGATGGTGTGAGGATGTTCTAATGCATAGGAACTAAATTTGCAGGGAAATCAATCAGCCAGGGGGTTCAGGGGGATAAACTGAGAAAATCCCAATTTATATAGGATTAGGGAGAGGTTAGGAGGTTGGAGATCATCCCAATTTGGGAGATCTCCAATGGGGGAGACTCTAACTGCGCAGACACACTTTCTGCCCAAGTTAGAGAAGATGTTGAAACAAAAGCTAATTATGAAAATTCGATTTTGGGACGAAATCGTCTAGACGTTCTATTCCAGACGAATTCGTCATATCTGGGAAAATTTCGTTTGATTTTAGACGATATCATTCAACGGTCAAAACAAATCCTACAAATGGTGTGGAAAACAAGGGGAGCGAGTAACAGGCAGTTTTGGGGTTAAAATTAAAATTTTTATCTTTTTACAAAGGTTTAACTGTGCCAATTTTAGGGTGCTACATTTTGCCCCCTCTTTAGTGAATTTTTCGAAGAAAATTCGTTAAAGATGAATTCTTCCTATTTTATGAGAAAGCAAAATTCACTCAATTTTTTAGACGACGTTTCTTGGTCGAATCGTATGACTACTGACTATGGTGCCCCCTCCGTGTTTTTACCCAAATCGAATGTTTGAGGTAAACGCATGGAAAAGAAAAACTAAAAAAAAGTTGTTTTTAAATAAAAGGGCAAGGGTGTCGAGGTGGGGGAGAGCAGCAAGATGGCGGCTCTCCGGGCTGAGAATGCCCGTCTTCGGGCTTAGGTGCAGACTCTACAGGATGGGGCTACATAGCTTAGGGCTCGAAGCAAAGGGCCGAGCATGGAGGAGCTAGTGCAGTCTATGATGCAGACCACATTCTACCAGGGGGTATAATTCTAGCTGGTTCCAGAGGGCCAGAGGGTACAGCTGCCAGTCGGCATTGCTGAACCAATCAGGATGGGATCATCGAGGACATCCTCATGATCAACAGCGAGGACCCGAGACATAGCACGGACCTCTATGGGACCACCTCCTCCATGCTAGGGTGGGAGAGGAGATGAGGCTGAGAGCTCGAGGGATTCTCGAGACTAGATGGCTATAGACTGCATAGATATTGTATATACTTTTGAGAGGATTGAGGATGCCGGGTGTATCGCTCCAAAATTTTTGCATCCTTACCCTCAGGCTATAGGATCCGCGCCCAGAAGGGGGATGCGAGAAGGATGGGACAATACCTCGGACTGAGAGGCCCTTTGAAGGTCCCGCCTCTCGGGGGAGGAGTATAAAGGTGAATTTTCGACGGATGGTGGGTTCACCAGGAAACTTTTGAGTGGCAGTTTCCACGCCTAGGTTGGGAATGGGTTTGATGTGTTCGTTTTATACTCAATCATTCAATTCCTAGGTTTGGCCAAAATGAATCTAAACTATTCTATATGCCAATAATGATTTAAATGGATACAAAAAATAGAAATGGGTGCTAAACACAGAGAATATGCAGATTAGGACAGATCATACCTGATTTCGGATGTCTGATGAAGGTTCTGAGTCTTGTAGCAGTTCGAATCGTCTCAAACTGCACGTAATCATCTGAAAGGAGACAGAATCATCTCAGATCACAGTCGGTCATCTGAGATCAGACGAGATCATCGTGGATCTGACGAATTCGTCAAAAACCTGCAATCACAGAAACAGATACAAAATACCAAAATACGAGTACCAAAACACAGGGGAAATGATAGAAGTAATGGTAAATTTACCTAAATGATAAATCCAAATAGAAATCAAAGAAGAAATGCATCAACTTAACAATGTATTTTGATTTTATCATGCATTTACACTAGATGAGGTGAACTCCAAGATGCATAAACATAATAACCCAAGATAATGCAGAATTATAATGGAAAAATGCAGGAAAGTTAAGAAAATGCAAACTCTGGGCTCGGATTGCCCCCAATCTAGATTACAGTCAGGATCGCCTCCAATTGTACGAAATCATCTGCGCTCCTCGACAGGATCGTCCGAGATAGTCTGGAATCATTTGCGACGATCCGCACTAGCTTCGGCTAAAAAATAGTAGGGTTCCTGCAAGAAAATGCAAAATGCAGAATACAGACAGTAGTACGAGGATGCTCTAGTGAATAAGGATCTAAATCCATCAGCTAAGGGGTTCAAGGGAATCAAAGGAATCGGGGAGTCAGGGAGATAAACTAGAAAAATCCTAGTTTATATAGGATTAGGGGGAGGCTAGGAGGTTGGGGATCATCCCAATCTGGGAGATCTCCAACAGGGAAATCTCCAACTACGCAGACGCGCTTCCGCCCAAGTTAGAGAGGCTGTTGAAACAGAAGCTAATTATGAACATTCGGTTTTGGGACGAAATCGTCTGGACGTTCTGTTCCAGACGAATTCGTCAGATCGGGGATGATTTCATCTGATCTACGACGATATCGTCCAACGGTCAAAACAAATCCTAAAAATGGCGCAGAAAATGGGGAAAGCGGGTAACAGGCGGTTTTGGGGTTAAAATTTAAATTTTTATCTTTTATCTTTTACTAAGGTTTTAACCGTGCCAATTTTAGGGTGCTACATTTTGCCCCCTCTTTAGCGAATTTTTCGAAGAAAATGCGTTAAAGACGAGTTTTTCCCGTTTTTACGAGAAAGCAAAAAATGTACTCAATTTTTTAGACGACGATTCTTCGTCGAATCGTACGAATGCTGACTATGGTGCCCCCTCCGTGTTTTTACCCAAATCGAACGTTTGAGGTAAAAACGCGAAAAAGCAAAATTTTAAAATGTTGTTGGTTTTGAATAAAATTAAGAAAAATAGGGAAAACCCTAATTCATTTTTTTACTATTCATTTTTACTGGTTTTAGAGCTCTGCAGACAAAAAATGGTGGAGACAGCGCACAGAGCGACAGAGGTCCGACGCGGGCTACGGGTAAGGATCTAATCCTAATAGATTAGGTTTGATTTTGCTTTGTGCAATTTTTGGATTTAAATTTTGATTGTTTGGGGCGTCGCGGCCATTTTTAGGCCGTCGACGACGTCGGGACGAAATCGTCCCTATTTCATCGAAATCGTCTCTAGATCGTCGATTTCGTCTGAGGGCGAAATCGGCGAACTAGGGGCGATCTCGTCCAACAAGGGGCGATCCGCGAGTTGCGAAATCGGAGACGATTTCATCCTAACAAAGGACGATGCTGCCCAATTTGGGATGATATAATCCAATGGTGGACGATATCATCTTGTTAAGAAATTAAGCTTGATTAAAATGTTTTTAATTTTATTTTAATGATTGGTTATTAATAAATTTTGTTGTTTATTGTTTGTTTTGCAGAGGGGATTACTAAAGAGCCGAGAATGGAAATACGGTAGGCTGAGAGACGACTTGGCCGCTCTCGACCAGGCAGAGCGTGACCAACTAGCACAGGTCGGGCTACAGCATGTGGCAGAGATGCCACAAGTACCGACTGACATAGGGCTTCTGATAGCCCTAGCAGAGAGATGGTATCCGGGGGTCATCCTATTTCTGGCTACCGACAGGGGAGATGGCTCCCACACTAGAGGACGTATGGAGGATCATGAGGATCCCCATACAGGGATGGCTCATGATGCCTACGGCCAATCAGGGCCAGGCGATGATGAGATTGACTGGAGACCCGAGCTTCGCCCTGGAGAAGGGCGGAGTGAACATCGAGTCTCTACGGGTAGATGCCCTGGGGCATCTAGGCTGACTCGAGTTTTGGCAGGGGTGGTCGGTGGCTTACTTGCTGTGCCACCAGAGCGGGTGCAGACTACCGTGGGTGCTCTCAGACATAGTTTGCGACATGAGAGACCACGGGTACAGGTTTACATGGGGTAGCTTTGTACTATGTCGCTTGTATAGGATCCTACATGGGGTCGTATACAAGGGAGGTCGATGTCTGGTCTTGACATCGTTGCTACAGATTTGGTGCTGGGAGCACATCACGATGCGGAGGCCGGTAGGGCTCCCATTGACAGGGGTTGACCGGGAGAGGCCCCGGGTTTACTATTGGTGGCTACAGAGAGGGTCACAGCGGCGGATAGATCTGTCGATGTCTCGGAGGTTGTTGGATGACCTCATCCTAGACCAGATCACCTGGAGGCCATGGAGAGAGCACCCCGGGTGGGTAGAGGATGGGCAGGAGCTGGCTCGCATCAGGTGAGTCTGCTGGCTGAGGATGGAGCGGGGAGAGGTAGAGCTCCACCGCTACGATCGGGTACTATGATAGTTTGGTCTACAGCAGGGGATCCCTTCTCTCAGGGATTACGAGTACTCTCGGACTATTCGAGATAGTACTACGTTGAGCGGGGCTCCAGACATGCAACGATTCTAGAGTCAGGACGTGGACGATGCCCCCATCCAGCCAGTGGATGGTGATGACGCTGGGGTTGCAGATGGCTACGATGCCTGGTACGCAGGCATCCGCCCTCCTCGGATGACGAGGGCACAGGGTCCGATGCACGTGGTTGTGCGACGGATGGGGAGGCGGTGCCAGGCTGCCATTGAGGCAGCGCGGGGTCACGATGGGAGAGAGCAGCGATGATCCCCATAGGAGAGATGCCAGCGGATGGGTCAGGCTCCATAGAGGCCATAGGAGACAGGGCGGAGGGAGGAGAGATTCCCTTCGTAGCAGGGGGAGAGACCACCATCGCCTGATAAGGGCAAGGGTGTTGAGGTAGGGGAGAGCAGCGAGACGGTGGCTCTTCGGGCTGAGGTTGCCCGCCTTCGGGCTCAGGTGCAGACACTGCAGGATGAGGCTACATGGCTCAGAGCTCGGGGCAGAGGAGCGAGCACTCGAGATCTGGCATGGTCTATTGCTCAGACCGCATTCTACCAGGGGTTGTACTATCAGGCGGTCCCAGAGGGACAGAGGATACCATTGCCAGCCCCCATTGTAGAGCCGGTTATGATGGGATCATCGAGGACATCCTCACGATCGACGACGAGGACCCGGGACACAGCCCGGACCTCTATGGGACCACCTCCTCCACGTCAGGGCGGGGGAGGAGATGAGGCTGAGAGCTCGAGGGCTTCTCGAGGCTAGCTACTGTAGAGTGCAGATTGCATTATTATATATGTATATATATATATTTGTTTTTGAGGGGATTGAGTATGCCAGGGTTTTGATTGTGGCATACCAATCCGGATGATGTACATAATTGATTGATGATATATATAGATTGTATTTTTGATGATATGACTTGTGTATCTTTTGTATGATGCTTGAATTGTTGATTCATGTAATTATGTCATTGGAAATAAATTATAATGTTATGTCATGCCATAAAATTGTAAATGAAATAATCGATGTGCATAAATTGGTTGTTTTGGTGTGATTTGATGAAAAATAAAAGGGACTTCTAACAATAATTTCAAAGGACATTGTCGTTGTTATAGACCGTTTCATGGAGTCGTCGCTCGCTAGGTCGTCAAGCTAATCCTAGTATAGAAATATTGCTAAAAGTAAAAGAGTGCTTAAGAGACTGTCTTAAGACTTGGTGTTGTGATGATGAAAATGATGATGGTGATGATTTGTTTTCAGATTTTTCACAAAATTATGCATGAAATATATTTAAAAAGTGATTTTTGCTAGGCATAAATTCCTAAGTGTGATAAATTTTTGAATAATTCCTTAGAAATTATACCATGGTTGCAAAATGGAATGTTTGACATAATGACATGAAATAGAATAAGTGTTCGTTCGTTTTGAAGCACAATTGTGTAACATAATGATGTAAGCCATATGTGTTTTTAAAATGGATGGGAAAATAAAATTAGAACAATGGTTTGCGCTAGGCATAGAATTTATAGGTATAGACTTATACCATCATCACGAAATCCAAAGAAGAAATTGATATTTTTAGTTTTATTGCATGATTGATTTTTGATTTTTGATTTTTGATAAACAGAAAATAATAATATGATGAACATGTTGTTTGAAATCGTTTTGCGATTTTGTGAAACAATGTATATAATTGTTTTTATACAAAACAAAATTCTGAAATAAGAGGATAAAATTATTCCAAAAAGAATTACAGAAATATTTTAAATTATCTCAAAAACAAATGTAGGTTTATAAGGGATCCTCATGTGCAAATGTGAGTTCATTACCGATCTTGATTTATCATAATGATACAAAATCTCTCAAATACAAATGTGTGTGCGATTGTATTGTTCATTCACCAATTTTGAGCAAGATAATTTGATATAAGCAATTTGCCTTAACCAAATGAGTGTTCCTTAACCATGATTTATATGCATATAACCGTACCAGACTACTATGTAAGTCGGGTTATCAAGAGCTAGCTGATCCATAAGCTGACATAGGTCTGTACAAAAGAAGGTCGCTAATGTGACAGACATATCACCATGCTAGGAATTACCCAAGGCCAAGTGGGTTGGGCACAAACCACCTGTTATGGGGCTTACCTCACAGTTTTCGAATAATTGAGAATTCCAAGGATTCAAGCTCATTCACCCTTCTTTTCTTTTCAAGGGGTAGGGAAAGGGATTTTATTGCATTTTGCTTTTTCGTTTCACTTTTGCTTTTTTCTTTTTTTCTCTTTTTGTATTTTTGCTTGGAATATTGTTGCGATGGTACAAAATGATATTTTTCTTTTTCTCATTTTTCTTTGACTTTTCTTTTTCTTCCTATGCTAGGGATACTTGCTCGGATTGGCTGTAGAGCAAGGGATTTTTATTCTGGGTAGGGGTGAGCTTGTCCTTTTGTCAATTCTCAAAGATTCTAGACCATGTGCATGATAGGATAGCAGGGGAAACTTTTCGCTCAAGAAACCACGTCTACTATGTAGCATCATATTGAATTTGCAATGAAATCATTTTAATGTGAAAAGATATACTTGGTTCAAGTAAATAACAAGATCAGTTCTCTATGCTCAAAACTTTATTTAATGCCAATGTGGACTTTGATATAAGAGAGATTAATAATCATACTAAATAAAATCAAGATATTTATTCATGTGAGTGTGAAAGTGCGGGATTCCAAATAAATGCTCATTTATCCAAAATAATTGAAAATATAACTGCAATACTTCAAGAATTGACAGGTATGAAAATAAAATATGTTTTTGAAGATTTTGATGTTTTTATATTTTGATTTTGATTGATGAATTGAGAAGATACATAATGTGATTATTTTTTGAAATTTTATTATTATTATTATTATTTTTTTGATGATGGAATTGGTGGTATATACAAGATGATCTATATACACTATACAAGGTTATTTGAGTATAGTATGTCTAAGGTTGCTTCAAAATCAAAGGAGGTTTTGAAGGATAATTTGGTTGTGGTGAAGGTAAGAACAAAAGGTGATGAATAAAAGGTAGTGATAACAAAAGCTTTGTTATAATGTAGAATAATGTAGCAAAATATTTTACTTTTATATGTGTAAAATTGATCATGTTACAAAATAAAATGTCGGAAGGATAAGAAGGTTCTTCATTCTTATCACTATCTTCCAAGTCTTGATAAGATGGAGGGAGCATATATGAAATATATGCATGGGTGTTATTTGGTAAACAAGGATGATCATATATGGATGAAGAAAAGTGATGGATAGAAGATAATTGTGACAATAGAGAATGTATAGAACTTGATGTTTCAACCGTTAAATATTCTTCAAATGGTGTTGGGTCATTATGTATGGTAACAATTTTATTTGCAAGTTCAAACTTTAAACATTGGTGAAGAGTGGAAGGGACAACCCTCATCGTATGAATCCAAGGACTTCTGAGGAGTAGGTTGTAAGGTGAAGGGCAATATGCTACATAAAACAAAGTATCCAGGATCTTGGATCCAATATTAAGGGGAAGAATTATAGTACCTTGAGCTTCTTGAATTTCATTGTTAAAATATTTTATAATAACATTTGATTCATTAAGATCTTCTTCCTTTAATTTGAGTTTTTGGAATAATTGATAAGTGCATAAATTAAGAGAGGAGCCATTATCTACCATGATAGTTTTAACAGGTGTTTCTTTACTAGATCCTGTAATGTAAAGATAGGAGTCTTCTTGTGGAGTAGAGGAAGGAATCTCCTCATCATAAAATGAAATATGGTTAACCTCAAGAGGGCTTACACCATTAATTATGTTCTTAGAGAAAATATGATGAGGAACAAATTGTTGGCTAGGTATCTTGAACAAAGTTTCCTTATGAGAACTTTGTAATACTTCTAAAAGAGATATCTTTGCTTGAGGATTAATCACTTGTTGTTGGCTATCAAAGTGGATTTCAAATTGAGATTTTGATTCTAAAGATGAGCTTTCTATGCTTACATTCCATTTTGGATCATTCTCTAGAGCCAAAGATAGTTTTGAAGGTTGATCAAATGAGGAATCCATCTCTTGAATATCAGATTGAGTTGATTGAACTTGAGGTTGCTCATTTGTAGTTTCTATTACAATATTAGTAATATCATCATGATGGGACACATTAACATGCAATATTTGATTGGTTTCCTATTGTTGATAATTGAATAGGGGTTCTTGGGAGATCCCCATGTCTTGATTGATTATTGGTATTTGTTGTGTAGGAGTTTGATTGTTTACTTGGAGATTTATAATCAGTTGTAGATTGTAATTCCTTTATATTAAAAAGACCCTCATCAATCAAATCTTGAATTGCACATCTTAAATCTTTACAATTTTGTGTCATATGTCCATCTATTCTATGATATTCACAATGTAGCTCAGGTTTAAACCAATCTGTTGTGGCATCAAGTTGTCTTATGGAAGGGAGTTCAATCCTATTTGTATCAAGTAAATGCTTGAGAATTATATCCATTGGTTGATTGAGCTTTGTAAATGTACGTGATGAAGGTTTTCGAGAGGTTTTTGATGAGTGCCTTAGGAGTTCAGTCATAAAAGGACCTAATGGTTTTTTACCTCTCTTTTCTTTGTTATGGGTAGAATGATGATAGGAAGATTGTGAAGTATGATGTGAGTGCATGGTAGGATTGGAAGAATAAGTATTTTCTTGTTGAAATGGATGTGTTGTATTGAAAGAAGAATATTGAAGGGGTGGAGGAGGATTGTATGTGGATTGATAGACATAATATGGATATATGGGAGAATAGATAATATCGTTATGAAGAGGATTGGAAAAGGGATTGTCCTGTTGGGGTATGGATGAAAAATGAGAAAAGTGTGATGGAGGTGGTGTTGAATAGGGATGAGGTTGGTCATAATCAACAAATGTATTTGGCTGAATTCTTCCAACACTACTGATGGGCTCATATTGATTTGAGTAAAAACTCATGGTTTCTTTAGTACTTCTAAAAGTAATATTTAGTATCTACTATTTAGAATTGAATCTAAAACATACAAACTTGAAATGATGATTTTGTTTTTGTTTTTCTTGTATACATATATATATATATATTTGTTTTTTTATATTTTTGAATCAGAAATATGCCTATGTTATTCACGTCGGGTTCACCAAAATGTATCGCTCCAAAATTTTTGCATCCTTACCCTCAGGCTATAGGATCCGCGCCCAGAAGGGGGATGCGAGAAGGATGGGACAATACCTCGGACTGAGAGGCCCTTTGAAGGTCCCGCCTCTCGGGGGAGGAGTATAAAGGTGAATTTTTGACGGATGGTGGGTTCACCAAGAAACTTTTGAGTGGCAGTTTCCATGCCTAGGTTGGGAATGGGTTTGATGTGTTCATTTTATACTCAATCATTCAATTCCTAGGTTTGGCCAAAATGAATCTAAACTATTCTATATGCCAATAATGATTTAAATGGATACAAAAAATAGAAATGGGTGCTAAACACAGAGAATATGCAGATTAGGACAGATCATACCTGATTTCGGATGTCTGATGAAGGTTCTGAGTCTTGTAGCAGTCTGAATCATCTCAAACTGCACGTAATCATCTGAAAGGAGACATAATCATCTCAGATCACAGTCGATCATCTGAGATCAGACGAGATCATCGTGGATCTGATGAATTCATCAGATGAATTCGTCAGAAACCTGCAATCACAGAAATAGATACAAAATACCAAAATACGAGTACCAAAACACAGGGGAAATGATAGAAGTAATGGTAAATTTACCTAAATGATAAATCCAAATAGAAATCAAAGAAGAAATGCATCAACTTAACAATGTATTTTGATTTTATCGTGCATTTACACTAGATGAGGTGAACTCCAAGATGCATAAACATAATAACCCAAGATAATGCAGAATTATAATGGAAAAATGCAGGAAAGTTAAGAAAATGCAAACTCTGGGCTCGGATTGCCCCCAATCTAGATTACAATCAGGATCGCCTCCAATTGTACGAAATCATCTGCGCTCCTCGACAGGATCGTCCGAGATAGTCTGGAATCGTTTGCGATGATCCGAACTAGCTTCGGCTGAAAAATAGTAGGGTTCCTGCAAGAAAATGCAAAATGCAGAATACAGACAGTAGTACGAGGATGCTCTAGTGAATAAGGATCTAAATCCGTCAGCTAAGGGGTTCAGGGGAATCAGAATCAGGGAGTCAGGGGGATAAACTAGAAAAATCCTAGTTTATATAGGATTAGGGGGAGGCTAGGAGGTTGGGGATCATCCCAATCTGGGAGATCTCCAACAGGGAAATCTCCAACTGCACAGACGCGCTTCTGCCCAAGTTGGAGAGGCTGTTGAAACAGAAGCTAATTATGAACATTCGATTTTGGGATGAAATCGTCTGGACGTTCTGTTCCAGACGAATTCATCAGATCGGGGATGATTTCGTCTGATCTACGATGATATCGTCCAACGGTCAAAACAAATCCTAAAAATGGCATGAAAAATGGGGAAAGCGGGTAACAAGCGGTTTTGGGGTTAAAATTTAAATTTTTATCTTTTATCTTTTACTAAGGTTTTAACCGTGCCAATTTTAGGGTGCTACACCAGGGTATAGATTGTGGCATACCAATCCAGATGATGTACATAATTTATTGATATATATATATATATATATATATGATCTTTTTTTGATGATATGACTTGTGTATATGTTGTATGATGCTTTAATGTTTGGATTTGTTTGGTTTGATTATTCATGTAATTATGTCATTTGGAAATAAATTATAATTTTTATGTCATGGCATAAAATTTAAAGAAAATAATCTGATGTAAACAAATTGGTTGTTTTGTGGTGTGTTTTGATGAAAAATAAAAAGGGACTTCTAACAATAATTTCAAAGGACATTGTCATTGTTATAGACCATTTCATGGAGTCGCCGCTCGCTAGGTCGTCAAGCTAATCCCAGTATAGAAATATTGCTAAAAGTAAAAGAGTGCTTAAGAGACTATCTTAAGACTTTGTGTTGTGATGATGAAAAATGATGATGGTGATGATTTGTTTTCAGATTTTCATAAAAATATTATGCATGAAATATTAAAAGAAATATGATTTTTTGCTAGGCATAAAATTCCTAAGTGTGATAAAATTTTTGAATAATTCCCTAGGAATTATACCATCGTTGCAAAATTGAATGTTGACATAATGAAATGAAAATAGAAAAATGTGTTCATTCTTTTTAAAGCACAATTGTGTAACATAATGATGTAAGCCATATGTTTTTATAAATTAAAATGAATGGGAAAATAAAATTAGAACAATGGTTTGCGCTAGGCATAGAATTATAGGTATAGACTTATACCATCATTGCGAAATCCAAAGAAGAAATTGATATTTTAGTTTTATTGCATGATTGATTTTTGATTTTGAGATAAACAAAAAATAATAATATATAAACATGACTTTATTTACTAGGTTTTTGAAGATGTTGTTTGAAAGAAAATTTTGGATTTTTTGAAAACAATGTATGTAATTGTTTTTATACTAAACAGATGTTCTTAAATAAGAAGATGAAATGATTCCAAAAGAATTGCAGAGATATTTTAAATTATCTCAAAGACAAAATGTAGATTTATAAGGAACCCTCATGTGCAAATGTGAGTTCATTACCGATCTTGATTTATCATAATGATACAAAATCTCTCAAATACAAATGTGTGTGCAATTGTATTGTTCATTCACCAATTTTGAGCAAGATAATTTGATACAAGTAATTTGAATTAACCAAATGAGTGTTCGTTGACCATGATTTATATGCAAGTAACCGTACCAGACTACTATGTAAGTTAGGTCATCAAGAGCTAGCTAATCCATAAGCCGACATAGGTCTGTACAAAAGAAGGTCGCTAATGTGATAGACATATCACCACGCTAGGGATTACCCAAGGCCAAGCGGGTTGGGCACAAACCACTTGTTATGGGGCTTACCTCATAGTTTTCGAATAATTGAGAATTCCAGGGATTCAAGCTCATTCACCCTTCTTTTCTTTTCAAGGGGTAGGGAAAGGGATTTTATTGCTTTTTGCTTTTGCTTTTCTCTTTTGCTTTTTTTTTTTTTTTTGTATTTTTGCTTGAAACTGAGATAATGCTGAAATATTGCTGCGATGGTACAAAATAATATTTTTCTTTTTCTCATTTTCTTTGACTTTTCTTTTTCTTCCTATACTAGGGATACTTGCTCGGATTGGCTGTAGAGCAAGGGATTTTTATTCGGGTAGGGGTGAGCTTGTCCTTTTGTCAATTCTCAAAGATTCTAGACCATGTGCATGATAGGATAGCAGGGGAAACTTTTCGCTCAAGAAACCATTTCTACTATGTAGCATCATATCGAATTTGCAATGAAATCATTTTAATGTGAAGAGATATACTTGGTTCAAGTAAATAACAAGATCAGTTCTCTATGCTCAAAAACTTTATTTAATTCAACTGTGGACTTTGATATAAGAGAGATTAATAATCATACCAAATAAAATCAAGATATTTATTCATGTGAGTGTGAAAGTGCGGGATTCCAAATAAATGCTAATTTATCCAAAATAATTGAAAATATAATTGCAATACTTCAAGAATTGACAGGTGCGAAAATAAAAGATGTTTTTGAAGATTTTGATGATTTTGAAGTTTTTATATTTTGATTTTAATTTATGAATGGAAAGAATAAATACTATTACTATTTTTTTGAAATTTTTATATGGATGACGAAAATGAAACAATATGCAAAATAACAATATATACAATGATGAAATGACCAGATTTTATGCATAATAGCGCTTAAGATGCATAATGTTCATAGGTTCTTTAAGATCTTTACCATCTAAGGTAGCTAATCGGTATGCTCCTGAGCCAAATTTAGCGAGTGATGACATATGGCCCAAGCCAGTTAGGTTCAAATTTACCTTTAAGATCTTTAGTTGCATTAGTATTTTTTTGATTTTCTTTTAAGACAAGGTCGCCGATCTCAAAGGATCGATGATGAACTTTCTTGAGGTATGCTCGTTTAAGCTTGTTTTGGTAGGCACGAAGATGCTCCAAAGCATTGATGCACTTCTCATCTAGGAGTTCTAGCTGACTAAGTCTGCCAACACGATATTCATCTCCTACTTCAGTATCTTGAAGTAGTAGAGCCAAAGAAGGAACTTCTAATTCAAAGGGAAAAACTGCTTCAGCGCCATAGACCAAAACAAAAGGTGAAGTGCCCGTGGGAGTGCGAACACTAGTTCGATAAGCCCACAAAGCAGGATATAATTGGATGTGCCAATCTCGGCCAGATTTATTGACCAGTATTTTGAGGATTTTGATTAATGTTTTATTAGATGCTTCTACTTGGCCATTACCCTGAGGATAATAGGGAGTGGACCAACGATGTTGAATTTTATATTTTTGACATAATTTCTTGACATCTTTATTTTTGAAACAAGTTCCATTATCCGAGATGAGATTTGCAAGAATTCTGAACCTACAAATAATTTGATTAAAAATAAATTTGGAAACTTGGGTTCCAGTGCAAGAAGCTAAGGGCATAGCTTCAACCCACTTCGTGAAATACTCGGTGGTGGTTATGATGAATTTGTGTCCATCAGATGACACAGGGTTGATTTTTCCAATGATGTCTAAGCCCCATTTTGAAAAGGGCCAAGGAGATGAAATAGCCTGTAGCTCTTGTGCAGGCGCATGGACAAGGTCAGCATGTTTCTGGAACTTGTCGCAATGGCACACATAATCATGTGCATCATTCTCCATGGTAGGCCAAAAATATCCTATCCTAAGGAGCTTCTTAGCAATGGCGCTACCACTGAAATGTCCCCCACAAGATCCATCGTGGGCTTCACTCAAAGCTGATCTAGATTCTTCTAGATTCAAACATCTCAATAGGATGCCTTCAAAAGATCTCCTATACAAGGTATTACCAATAATTACGAAGCGACTTGCTCGTCTACGTAATAACCGATCGTTGGTTGCTATTACAACCTTCAGGGAAGGTCCCATTTTGAAGAAAATTAAATATATCGGTGTACCAAGGTTCAGGAGTAGTTTCGTTGATTAGAAACACATCCAAAGGTTCTAAGCATGATTTATTTGAAGTGGGTTCCTGGAGTCGATGAATAATGATGGTAGCATATTCGTCATCTAACTCCAAGGGCAAAAGAGATGCGACTGCAGCCATAGCGTCAACCGCACGGTTGCTAGTTCGAGGAATAGCTTCCAAGGTAACTTGATCAAATAAAGATAATAATTGTAAGACATATGCTTTATATGGACGTAATTTATCATCTCTGGTCTGATAAACATCATTGATTTGATTTATGACAAGTTGAGAATCACCAAAAACTAATAAATTTTTAATTTTTAGTGCCAAGGCAGCTCGTAATCCAAGGATTAGAGCCTCATATTCAGCAGTGTTATTAGTGCAAGCAAACATTAATTTGAAGGACAGAGGTATAAGATGTTTCTATGGAGATATTAAAATAATACCTGCACCAGCCCCACTCATGCATCGGGCTCCGTCAAAGTATAGGGACCATTGCTCGGGATGGTCTGCCTCTAGTTTAAGGCATTCATCGAGAAACTCAATGATGAGGGGATGGGTAGACTCTAAGGGTGCAGCAGCTAATTGATCTGCTATGATTTGACCTTTAACAGACTTCTATCCTATAAACGTGAGTTCAAACTCACTTAGCGCAAGAACCCACTTTGCGGTGCGACCAGATAAGTACGGGCGACTCATGAGATATCGCAAAGGATCGAATTTAGCAATAACATACATTTTCTGATTGAGCATATAATGGCGTAATTTTTGTGTAGAAAATATGACTGCTAGACATAACTTCTCTAATACTGTATAGCGAGTTTCATAACTGATTAAGGTTTGGCTAATGTAATAATTAGCACGTTCTTTCTTCTCATCGTCAAGTTGAGCTAACATAGCTCCTAAGGCAAAATCTAAAGCAAAAATATACAAGATAAATGGGCGATCAGATCTAGGTGGTGAAAGCACAGGAGGGTTAAGGAGATATTGTTTGAGGAGGTCAAATGCTTCCTGACATTCGTCATCCCAATGAAAAGAGACATCTTTCTTAAGAAGCTTAAGAAAGGGTCCTGTTTTGTCCGCCAACTTATCGACAAAGCGATGAATAGCTTGAAGTTTACCTTGTAGACTTCGTAATTCAGATATATTTGTGGGTGCGGGCATATCAGTGATAGCCATGATCTTGAGAGGGTCAATTTTGATGCCACGTAAAGAAACTATAACCCCTAATAATTTATCGGACTTAACTCCGAATATACATTTAGCTGGATTCAGTCGGATAAGATATTCCCTTAACCGATCAAAGACTTTTCTCAAGTCATCTAAATGATCATCTTCTTTGATGGAACGAGCTATAATATCATCTACATAATCATGTAGAATATCATGCATCATATCATGAAAGATATAAGTCATGGCTCGTTGATATGTTGCACCTGCATTCTTCAAACCGAATGGCATCACTTTCCAACAAAAGGTTCCCCAAGGGGTAATAAAGGTTGTTTTAGCCTGATCTTCAGGAGCTATCCTGATCTGATTATAACCAGAGAATCCATCCATTAGGGATATCATTCCACTCCCAGTAGTAAAATCAATGATCTGATCCATGTTGGGAAGAGGAAAATCGTCTTTAGGGCATGCAGCATTAATATCTCTAAAGTCTGTGCAAACCCTAACTTTGGTGGCTTCTTTCTTAGTTACTGGAACTACATTCGAGATCCATTCAGCATAATCAATGGCTTGTATAAAAATAACCTTCAAGAGCTTTTCTAATTCCCCTTTGACTAGTAAGGCCACTTTAGGATGCATTTTTCTAAGTTTTTGTTTAACGAGGTTTAGCATCCGGATGGACTACTAGGTGATGCATAACTACAGAAGGGTCTAAACCTGGCATATCTTCATATGTCCAAGCAAAGACATCCTCATAGTCTTTAAGAAATGCAATGTATTTATCTTGTTTTTCTTGACTTAATTCTGATCCAATGTTGATTATGTGAGGGTTATCGTTGGTTCCAATGTTAATTTTTATGACATTCTCTACTTCCATGTGTAGATCTCTCTCAAAATTAGGTGGGGCGGGTGAAACGCCCAATTCTTGTAATTCTTCCAAGGTTAGCTTGGATAATTCATCTTGAGGAGTCGTGGCCTCAAGCTGGGCTATACTAGGTATAGAGCCATCGAAATAAAATCCATTATGTAATAATTCCTCAATGGAGACATCATGGAAAATATCTCCCTCCAACTCATCGTCGGATTCAGCGATCATCTGAGGGTAAGCTATGGAGAGCATATTACATGTAAATGGCTTATTTATTAAACGCAAAGGATCACGTTCATCCAAATAATCTTGGTAAGATATGAGATGGTCATCATCCTCAAATGGGAAGGGCTGACCTTTACTAGGAAATAGGCCCACACCACATCGGGCAGGCCATGGTTCTACCTCAAAAGGTTCTTTCATACCATTTTGGGAAGGTCCCAAACCTTTCCCTTTATATCCCAATTTAAGCATTATAGGCTTAGCTTTAATATACTCATTAGCAAAATAACATCGAGCATATCCATCATAATGTGTCTTGATGTTTCTAGGTATTCTTCCCCAGTCATATCCCTTATAAATAAAAGCGCAACTCCCAACTTGGTAAATACTTCCCATAGGCTGTGGGAGGCCCAAGGTGCGAGGAGAGGGTGGCAATTTATTTAAAATAAGGGAATCTTGCATAGCAACGTTTGTTTTTTCTGATATAAGAATTTTAGATAAATCGGGTAAGAGCTCATCAGTAAGAGCGTAAGAGGTAGAAGGAACATTTCCTACATCTTTGGATGCGGAAAATATGCCTTTAGTAGGTGTAGATGTTGTAGAGATGTCGATGGATGGGTCTATAGGTATGGAAGTTATAGGAGTAAAACAAGAAGCATTGGTTGTGGGTTTAGGATCTTTTGAAAGTCCTAATGTGGTTTGTTCAGAGGATGGTTGAACTATATGTAGAGGTGGAGTTGATGGAGAAAAAGTAGATGATGTTATGGGTGTGTGTTTCACACGTTTAGATGGTTGATGAGAATTAGGATGTGTGGATGATAAAGTAGGGCAAAATTGAACTCCAATAGGTTCTACCAAAGCACACATATCAAAGGTTCTGGGATCACCATGAATGGTAACCAACTAATTTTTAAATTTGAATTTAACACATTGATGTAAAGTTGAGGGAACAACTCAGCATCGCGTTGATCCAAGGGTGACCCAAGAGTATATTGTACGATGCAGGGCAATGTACAATAAACACGGTCGTGTCTAAGGTTCTTGGACCAACTTGCAATGGGATAGTAATAACTCCACATGTTTCTTGTGTTTCGTCATTGAAGGATTTTATGATCATATCAGTTCTTTTCATTTCATCACTTCTAAACCCAAATATTTGGTAGAAGTCAAAAGTGCAAATGTTTAAAGATGAACCGTTATCAATCAAGACTCGTTTAACTGCTACATCTCCAATTAGGGCAGTAATATATAAGGGGTTATCCTTATGTAAACTATGTTGTGGTATATCTCTATCCCGAAAGTCAATACAATCGACTTCACGAGTTATTATAGTATTGGCCATGGCTTCAGGTTGAATATTTTGTGGTACCATCATTTGGCTTAATGTGAGCATTAATTCATCCCTATGTGTAGGAGAAGATCTTAAAAGGTCCAAAAGGGAAATTCTAGCTGTAGTATTTGATAATTGTTCATTAATATTATAAGGAGGTTTAGGTTGAACATTAGGCGCATGATTCCCTTTATTAGGAACTTTCAAAACAAATGGAGCTGATCCATCATTCTGAGTTTGATCTTGTTGAGAATTTTGAGCCTGTTGTCTAGTAACAGCTTCGATGGTACCGACAATATTATTTTGCGGATGATGAATAGGTCTTGGTCTAGCATTTATGGCTTGTTCATTAGAAAGTAATTGGTGAGAAGATGGTCTAGTAGTGACTCTTCTTGGAAATGGTTCTTCTGGAACCATAGAACTTGTGATAGGTTGAATAGGATCTGATTCATCTTCAGAGCTATTCGATTGATTTGAGGTAATTTCCATGTCACTTTCAGTCTCATATTCTACATCACTAAGATCAAGTGTCCGAGTATTATATAGAGGTCTGGTCGTAACCATGGATAAAGTTGTGTCAAATATTTCCAAATCATGAGTAGGTAAATGCCCACTAATAGTTCCTACATATCGGGTAGGAGGGGGAACATTATGATGCTCAATTTGATTAGCCACTTCTTTACCATGCTTTGGTAAAGGATGTTGAAATATGTCCAATGATTGATTGGCATTCGATTCTGATTTTGGGGGATGTTCTTTTGAGCATTATTGGGAGGATTTTGTTTAGGTTGGAAGGCTTGCACCTCCATCTCATTGTTATCAATCAGGTCTTGTATTTTATGTTTTAATATTTTACAAGAGTTGGTAGCGTGTCCAGGTCCTCTATGGAAATCACAGTGTAAATCAGCTCTGTATCCGGGTATAGTTGGATCAGGTTCCTGGATATTTGGTAATTGGATCAAACCTCGTGCTAGTAATTGCGGGAGAATGGTTGATAGAGGTTGATTTAACCTAGTAAATTCTCGAGGTGGTTTATCAGGAGGTTTCAATATGAACTTCTCCGTTGTTTTTGCAGTATTAACATTGGCAACATTTCTGCTATCGGTGACTCCATCACCCACAACTTGTTTATTTTTATATTGATTTCTGGATGTTTTCTCATCATCTTTCTTTTTAAGCTGACCTCTCCTAATGAGAGCATCTTCCACTCTTCGAGCTAAGTCTATAGCTTGATCGAAGGTGGTCAAGGTAGCAATTGATAATTCATAGGATAGTTGTTCTTGTAAATTATTGATAAAGATATCCAACATTTCCCGATAAGGTAACACAAAGTGTAATTTTCCTATCAACTGCCTCCACCGAGCTAGGAAATCAGCAAAACATTCATCTTTGTCTTGTTTTAAGTTGTACAAATATTTAATGGTTACATGCCTTTCGATGTAGGCACTAAATTGATGAACAAAAGACTCGACGGTTTCTTTGAAATTCCTCAAAGAATGAGTGGGTAGTTGATAATACCACTCCAATGCCATTCCTCCTAAAATTTTTGGGAACATTTTTAGTAATAACAAGTCATCATGTGATATATCATGACATGCTATCCTAAACATACGAAGATGCTCTATGGGATCTTCGGTTCCTTTGTATATAGGTAGGACAGGCATAGGAAAGTGTTTAGGATATGGTTGTGCTACAACTATAGGATCTAAAGGCTGACTACACATCTCTCGATAATTGTACGAGGGACGGTAGGGATCTATCTGGTCCATGCGGGAGACTAACTGTTTCACCATGGCTTCCAGATTACTAGTTTGTCCACCATATTGGTTCTGGTGGTATTTGAGCGTATGATGGCGTGACGTAAGGATTGGATGCTATATTGCTATTATGCAAATGGTTGGTAGGAAGAGTATTATGAAGAAGATTTGTAGTAGCATTATGTTGTATCCCAGATTGTTGGAAATTGGTGTTAGGTTTTGTTTTAGGCTTTTGTTGATTTGAGGTATGTTGATCAATAACTTGGCAAAATAGAGCAGTGAATGAAGGTTTCTTTTGTGTGGGAATAACTCTAGGCTTGGTAACAGGCACTCTAGGTGGTTGGGTAACCTGTTGTTGTTGCATGTTCTGGATTATAGCGGCCATATCCAAATTGGATGGTCCAGCTTGATCACTTTCTTGATCAACGAAGGACAAGGGATTAGTGCGTGTGTGATATATTTCTTCTAGGGTTGCTTGAGTGTCACTAATTTGATCCTTGTCCATATGGATTGCTCTATTAAGAGTGCCAATATTAGTATTGAGGAACTTCCAAAAATGTTCCATGTTCTCAAAAGTAACAGCTCCTTCCGGAGTCATTTTAGGGGATGAGGATCCTTCCTCTCTAACAATTTCTCTTTGTTCATTTGCTTCAACAAACTCTTCTTCTTGTTGGTCTAGTGTTCCTTCCTCCTGAATTGGGTCTTCAGGAAGGACATCTCGGTTTATTTACTGGTTTTCCTAACCAATCTTCTTCTACTTCAGTCTATTTTCCATTCCTAAGTCTAGTCATTATGCTTAAACTTAGATTTTAGCAAATATATATTTATATATATATATTTGCAACAAATTTGGGAGGTATATATTTTAATTATATACCTACTATAATACTTAAAAGAAAATGTTTTGATTTTTGTTATGTTTTTGTTTTGTTTTTTTTTTTGTGATTTTATGTTTTTATGATTATAAAGACAACAAACAACACACTAAATGCAAGAAATAATAAAAGAATGGCTTAGTTTTCTATAAATAGTTTATAGATGTCATTGATGGGATCAAGTTCATCAGGAGTCATGAAATGCTCCTCTTCAAATTGGAAATGGTTTTTCAAGAATTTGACAAAGTGTGCTATGGTGATGTTATCTACTTCTGACTTTGACTTGTAAAAATAGAGCTCATGGCAATACTCTCGATATAACACAGCTCTAGGAACTCTATTCCATCTCTTTCTATCCGTAAGAACGACCTCTTGATCCTCTATACGAGATAGAAATTTATGTACTACAACTGCATTGTCGAGGTATTCCTCAAAGGTGTACAACTCGAAAGACACAAGGGCTCTTTTATCTGCTAACCACCTATGGCAAGCTCTCTGAAGCTCATGATATAAGGTCACTTGATCAGGATCCAAGATTCTATCTAGGACAAACCTCTTGATTTGCCTAAGTTCTGTTGATCTAGATGAAATAAGATTCAATCTCCTATTAAGTTCGTCCCATAAAGGTGGGACTCTATATGTTTGAGATACTCTAAGCAAAGAAGTAATCTCTATGGCTGCTAATTGATTTTCAACATTAATGGTGACAACTCGTCTTTTATTATAATCTACCATCTAAATATGATATGCAATATTTAATTGTTTTTCTGATGATTCTAAATGCATTTATGTTTTTTTTTTTGGATTGTTTTCAAAAGGTTTTTAGTTTTCACGTCGGGTTCACCAAAATGTATCGCTCCAAATTTTTTGCATCCTTACCTTCAGGCTATAGGATCCGCGCCCGAAAGGGGAATGCGAGAAGGATGGGACAATACCTCGAATCGAGAGGCCCTTTGAAGGTCGCGCCTCTCGGGGGAGGGGTATAAGGGTGAATTTTTGATGGATGGTGGGTTCACCAGGAAACTTTTGAGTGGCGGTTTCCATGCCTAGGTTGAGAGTAGGTTTGATGTGTTCATTTTGTGCTTTAATCATTCATATCCTAGGTTTGGCCAAGATGAATCTAAGCTATTCTATATGCCAATGCTGATTTATATGAATACAAAGAACATAAATAAGTGCTAAACACAAAAAATATGCTAAATGAGACAGAATATACCTGATTTCGGATGTCTGATGCAGATTCTAAGTTTTGTAGAAGTCCAAATCATCTCAAATCATACGTAATCATCTGAAATGTCACAGAATCATCTCAGATCTCAGTCGATCATCTGAGATCAGACGAGATCATCGTCGATCTGACGAATTTGTTAGACGAATTCGTCAGAAACCTGCAGTCATAGAGACAGATACCAAAAACCAAAAATACAACTGCAAAAGCAAGGGGAAATGATAGAAATGACAGTAAATTTGCCTAAATGATAGATCCAGATAAATATTAAAGGAAAATGCGTTACTTTAATAATTTATTTTAACTTTAGCATGCATCTATACTAAATGAGGTGAACTCCAGGATGCAGGAATAAAATAAACCAAGCTAATGCATAAGAAAATGAAGAGAAAAGATAAGAAAATGCAAACTTCGGGCTCTGATTGCCCCCAATCTGGACTACAGTCAGGATCGCCTCCAATCATACGAGATCATCGCCGATCCTCGACAGGATCGTCCGAAATCGTCTGGAATCGCCTTCGACGATCCGAGCTTGCTTTGGCTGAAAAACAATAAGATTCCTGCAAGAAAACTTGAAATACAGAATACAAACGATGGTGCGAGGATGTTCTAATGCACAAGGAGCTAAATTTGTAGGGAAATCAGTCAGCCTTTAGGGGGTTCGGGGGGATAAACTGAGAAAATCCCAGTTTATATAGGATTAGGGAGAGGTTAGGAGGTTGGAGATCATCCCAATTTGGGAGATCTCCAATGGGGGAGACTCTAACTACGCAGACACACTTTCTGCCCAAGTTAGAGAAGCTGTTGAAACAGAAGCTAATTATGAAAATTTGGTTTTGGGATGAAATCGTCTGGACGTTCTGTTCCAGACGAATTCGTCAGATCTGGGATGATTTCGTCTGATCGTTGACGATATCGTCCAACGGTCAAAACAAATCCTAAAAATGGCATGGAAAACAAGGGGAGCGGGTAACGAGCGGTTAACGGGCGGTTTTGGGTTAAAATTCAAATTTTTATCTTTTTACTAAGGTTTAACTGTGCCAATTTTAGGGTGCTACAAGTGTAGATGAAATTATTCTCACAACTCAGTTAGAGGAATGGAAAAAAAGATAACTCTTATGGAAGAAAAAATCTAGAATTCAATGGCTCAAAGAAGGAGATTGAAACACAAATTTCTTCCACAAATATCTTCTAGCTTGAAGATCTCACAACTTTATTTCTTCCTTGAAATCAGATTTTGGAGATGTTGTCTACACTTGGGATGACATGAACTCTATTGTTGTCAATTACTTTTCCAATCTTTTTTCTGCTACTCCTCTTGACTCGGCTTCTCAACAAAATGTTCTTCAAGAAATCCCTTATCTTATCACTTCTAAGGATAAATCTATTTTGACTACTCCTATTACTATCAATGAGCTTCAACAAGTAGTTTTTAAAATAGAAAAAGGGAAAACTTGAGGTCCTGATGGTTTTCCTATTGAGTTCTACCAAGAGTTCTGGGATGTCCTTCATGTTTATTTATTAGAGGTGGTGGAAGAAGCCAAGAAAGCCAAAGAAATTTTGAAGGTTATCAATAAAACTTATATTAATCTTGTTCCGAAAGCTCAAGAGGTTGATCGTATCTCAAATTTTAGACCTATTGCTATATGTAATATTATTCTCAAAATCATTACTAAGATCATGGCAAAAAGTTTGAAGCCTCTTTTGCATAAGATTATTTCCCTTGAACAAGGGGTTTATGTGGAAGTGCATCAAATAGTGGATGAGATAGTTCTTGCTCAGGAAGCCATTCATTCCATGGATATGCAAAAATCTCCTTCCATGTTCATTCTATTAGACTTATGCAAAGCTTATGACAAAGTGGATTGACACTTATCAAAGTTTTGACGCAATTTGGTTTCTCTTAGGATTGGATGTATTGTATTATGGGATGTATCTCTTCATTTTCCTACTTAGTTCTTCTCAATGGTAGGCCTTCTCAATTGTTCTCAACTTCCAGAGGTATTAGGCAAGGTGACCCCCTATCCCCTTATTTATTCATCATTCTTGTTGAATGCTTGGGTAGGACTATAACCAAAAAGAGAGAAAAAAAACCCTTGAGGGAGTTACCATTACTCATGGAGCTAGACCTATCTCTCATATTCAATTTTTTGATGAATCTACTCTTTTAGGTAAAGCTATAGTTAAGGAAGCTTCTAATATTAAGCAAATCATTAGCTATTTTTCTAAGGCTACCGGGTAACTAATAAATGAAGATAAATCTGAAGTCATTTTCTTTCACTGCTCTGCTAGACAGGATTCCATGGTCTTGGATAAATTAATATATAAGAAATCCTCCCTTTCGATCACTTATTTAGGTATTACCATCAATATTCAAAGACAAAAATAAAATATTGGAATTGGTTGTTGGAAAAATTCAAGAAGAAAATTGGAAAGTGGACCAATAGGTGGCTTTCTTCTAGGGGTAGAATCACCTTGGTAAAATAAGTCCTTCAAGCTATTCCTATTTATATTTCTACCATGTTGAATATCCCAAAGGTTGTTCTTCAAGAATTAGATCAAATCATTCATCGGTTCCTTTGGAGTGGTACTAAGGAGAAAAGAAAATAGGCCTTGGTGAAATGGGACACTTTATGTCCTCCTAATAATGAAGGGAGGTTAGGATCCCGGTCTGCTATTAATAAAAACAAAGCTTTAGCTGCTAAATTATATTGGAGGATTTTGAATAACCCCAATGCTCTTTGGGCCAATAATCTCCATGCTAAATATACTGAGAAAAAAAGTCCTGAAGACCTTGTTCACTATCAATTACCTACCAAAGGTTCTCCCATTTTAGCAGTTTTTAAGACTGGTAAGGATTTGATAAATAAACAATTATTTTGGATCATTCATAATGGTCAACAAGAATTTTTTTGGAAATATTCTTGGGATGGTCACAAGCCTTTGATAACTCAGTTTCTTGATTGGAGGCCTTAGATGGAGGAGCTTCACCGAGCTAACTGGATAAAGGTGGCTAATTACTATCAGTATCATACTGGTAATTCAAAGTTTTATAAATATTAAATCCCTATTGAGTAAAGGTCTATTCAAATCCCAGAAAGGCAAAGATAAGATATCCAATGCATCCTTCATATGGGATCTCTCTCTTGGTCTCATGCAAAAATATTGTTTTGTATGGAACAATACTACTAAGGGTGAGTATTCAGTTGCTCAAGGTTATTTGGCCTTATACCAAAATAATCCTAACCAATATTCTATGATATTTTCTTAGTTGTGGGCTCAAAATATCTGGACTAAGGTGAGGTTCTTTACTTGGATTTTATTGCATCGTAGGGTGCTTACTAGTGAGCAACTTATGAAACATGGTTTTCATGGCCCTTTTAGATGTGAAATGTGTGGAGAGAATGTGGAAACTCTCAGCCATATTTTTATTGAGTGTACTTTAGCCTCAGAGCTATGGAGGAGAATGGCCACTTTACTTGGCTTATAGTGGTCCAATTTTTTACTTTTCAACAACTTTGGAGGGATTGGCCTAAACAAGAGGGTGTTGATCATTTTATTAGGCAGTTAGTTTGGATGGGTTCTACCATTATTCTTTGGAATATCTGGAATGAAAGGAACAACAAAATTTTTAATTAAGATAGGAAGGATATTCACTATATATAGCAAAATACCATTGCCAACTTAGTTGAATCAATCCAACAACTCCTTAATCACCCCCAAAACTCCCACCAAACATGGGATCAAGTGATGCAAATATTGAAGATTAAATCTTCTAAGGGCAACCAACTTAAAGGGAATGTGAGTAATTGTAAGATGGATAGAACAAGGAATTAGCAACCTCCTCCTAAGGATTTTGGAAAAGTCAATACTGATGGAGCCTTTAGGGGGAACCTTGGAAAATCTAGTGTGGGAGGAATTTGTAGACTTTCAATTGGCTCCTTGGTTTTTACTTTTGCTAAGAATTTGGGTATTCTATCCAATAACCTTACCAAGGGGTATGGTATCCTCAGAGGCCTTCAAGAGGCTACTAAGGTTGGATGGGAAAATATGCTAGTTGAGTTTGACTCTCAACTCATGATTAATATTTTGAAGACTCCTAAGAATCATAAGGTTGATTGGAGAATAAAAAGAATTATTGAGAAGATTTAGTTAATCTATATGGGATTTTTGAAAGTTGATTACAATCATGTGGTCAGATATCAGAACAAGAGTGTTGATGCTTTAACTATTTGGGCTTTAGACAAAGGTGATCTTACTTGCTACAACCACCCTCCTAGATGGTGGGCTTCACAAATAAGGGAAGCTATTATTTCTATCATTTCTTTGGGATGGCTCCAATTCTGAAGGGACCTAGTTTCTTCTTGCTTTATTTTTGCTTCTCTTTGGTTCGGTCAGGGTATTTTAGTTCCCTAGCTCAAAATAATATTTATTTTGTTTCCTCTGTTGATTCTTGCCTTCAAAATCTTCTAGTCTAGAAAGGTCATTGTTGTGTTCAATTTTTTTTTTGTTTAGTTTTTTGAGGTGTGTGTGTGTGTGTGTGTGTGTGTTTGTTTTGTTTTTATGTTTTTTGTGTTGTTTTTTGTTGTTCTTGTGTTTTTGTTGTTTTGTATTTTTTTGTGTTTTTTTGTTATTGTTCTTGTGTTTTTATATGTTTGTGTTAATTGGTGTTTTTGTGTTTTGGTGTGTGAGTGTTTTCTATGTTTTTGTTTTTTTTTGTTGTCTGTTGTTGGTTGTTTTTTTGTTTTATTTTTATTTTTTAGGTTTTGGTTGTTTTTGTTTTTCATGTTTTTGTTGGTTGTGTCTTTGTAGCTTTTTGTTATTTTTGTCATGTTTGTGTTTTGTTATGTTGTTCTTGTGTTTTTTTGTGTGGTTCGTGTTGGTTTTTTTTTTTAAATCTTTTTATGTGTGTGTTTGATTGTGCTTTATCTTTTCGACACACTCAAGAGCATGTTTTTTTTAATCTTATTGTGTGTTTGTGTTTGTATGTTCCTGTTTTTTGTTGTTTTAGGTTTTCTCCTTGAGTATATCACAGGTGGTAGGCTAGGTGAGAGACATGGGTGATTTTGATGGAAGAGATAACCCTGCCTCCTTGGGTCTTACCCGAAAGTGGCATACCTTCTGGGATGTTTTCCACACAAAAAAAACTTTGTTTTACATATTGTTAGGACTTCTTCAAGCCAAGAATGTGATAATTCTACTCAATGCTGAATTTAGTACAAAAATGCAATGATTTATATATTTCAAGGAGAAAATGGTTGAATCTAAGAAAGTAGAATTTCATTTCAAGAGACAATAATATAAAGGCTTTCTTCACTACACCGAAAAAGGGCTTTAACGGTGGCTAAAATAAGGTGATTTTTTATGGCGGTAAAAAACCCACCCTAATAGATCCTAAGAGGGTGGTTTAAAAACACCCTCTTAGGATAAACCACCCTCTTAGGGTGACCCTAAGATGGCGGTTTTAAACCGCCATCTTAGGGTGACCTAATATGGTGGTTATAAACCACCCTCTTAGGGCTAAGAGGGTGGTTTAGGCAACCCTAAGAGGGTGGTTTAAAACCACCCTCTTAGGGTCACCTTTAAAAAATTAAGTTTCCCACGTGAGGGAGGGAAAAAGAGGGGGATCACTACATTTCTCATCTATTTGCATGGGTTTTATGGAAATTGCAAAAGATGCATGTGAGTGATGGGCATTCAGATGGTAGGACATGCACAAAGAGAGAGACCATGAGTTCTAGTCATGGTTTGTGTTAAAAGGTGCAAAAATATCAAAATTTGGGTTCTTAGATCTGATATTTTACATTTTGAGGTCTTTGATAGTCTTTATTTCGACTAGTTTTGTAATTGTATTGAAAACCTCATTTGTGTGGAACTTTTAAGTAAATTTTAAGCTCTTATTTTGGATTTATGATATTTTTTGGTTGGTTTTGTTAGTTTGTTGCATTTTTTGGTCATCTTCAGGCTTTTAGAATTAGTATTGGAGGAAAAGTTGTTGGCTATTACTATCTTTGGCCCTCTTTGCATATTTTTTTAAATTATCTATGTTTTCCTGCATTGTGATGTGTTTGTCGTAATGTTGCAGTTTTTTAGATGTCAGGGCTTGATTTACTTATATTGAGAGGTTCGAGGTCAATACTGGATTGCATCTTCTTTTCATTGGCCTATAATGCTATTTTTCCCAAATAAAGGGAGATCTCAATATCATTGTTGGTATTGTGGGTGCCACTACAATACCAAAGGAGATTCCCAAATTCTAGGTAATCATATGATCATATTAGCTTTCAACTTTGCATGAGCCACTTTGGGCAGTCATCTTGTACAATGAGGATAGTTTTTAATTTCTATTCACTGACAATAACTCTAGAAGTTGTAATAAATATTCCAGATATTATAAAATTCTCTATGCTTACTCCCATGAAAGCTCAGGATCAAGTGTTGCATTATTCACAAAATAAATGTTCTAGAGTAAGGGGCTTCCAATTTTCCTTTAGTTTGGGCTACCTCCAAGAAATAACTCAAAGCATCTGTAGCTACCAAGTACTAACTTTGCTTGATAGACATATATAAATCAAGGTTTTCACTTATACATGCATTGGCAGACATATTAAAAGTAGTGTACCCACTGCTCTGGTGAAGCATGAACCCAATTCCCAACCATTTCAACATGTTTGTATGCAATCCTACTCTATCTGATCATAAGTTTTATCAAAAAATAAATCTTCAAGGAGATTGCTTTCTGCTCTATCTCTTTTGCATTTTCAATGATTTATCAACAGTAACAGATTGTATAAAATAACTCATCCTAATATGATGTATGTTTGATTAGGGTGAACAATTCTTGAAGCTATCGATTTGATCCAATTGTCTACCAACTTGGCTAAAACTTTATAAGACACATTATGAATGTGCTAGAGGAAAATGATATTGAGAATCATTGAAAGTAGAAGAAAGCAAAGTATACTAATGCAATGCTTATTGTATCATATTGATGAATGTCATTCAAGTAGAGGAAAATTAATTATTTATTCATAAATACCCTATTCAGGCTAACACAACTATTATGTATTCCACTGAAGTATATACCTTTGACTCACAATGATGTAAACGTGTTTCCAACGTCCTTCTAGACTGAGATTAGCATGTGGTAGGGAATATATCCTAATTTTATAAGTCATAGCTTGTGGCTTATTAATGTTCTAATGCTTATCTGCAAAGTTTACTGGAAAATCACCTTCAACTATTGTGGTAACAGGCCCATAGATACTATTTATTTTATCATTGTTTTTTAATGATAGTTATAGATAAAGATTATGAAATGGATGACATTTTAGAGTCCACCAAAGAATGCATTTTTTTTGGAATATAGATGGTTATTTTGCACACGTATATAAATGGGTCCCATCCATATTATATTGTGACCATATAGTGCTATGATAACGACTTGGCAATTATGCATTTATAGCTTGGCAAGATTTGAATCTGAGTCTCCTCCTTGAAAGTGGATTAGTTTAACTGGTTGAGCTCATGCCATTTGATTATATTTTTCTTATATTTTGAACATCCTAAATTTTCAAAATTTTTATTTACTATAACTTTGTAACATATCCTCTTATTATTGTCATCTTGTAGCCTATCACCATGGCATTCTGAATATTCTTGAAACTAGTTTATTGTTTTAGTTTCTGTAAAATCTGTAGAGCACTGGGATCCTATCATCATCTAAGCATTAGCTCTTAGGACCAGAGGAGGTAACTATTTCTTTTATAACTAAGGTCATAAGATGGACCATGTGATCTGATGTCTTATAAACTAAAAGTAAAGAAAAAAATGGGGCCTCTACCTCATCTAGGTCTTGATTACAAGAAATTGATATGTCCTTAAACATGTTACTTGTTTACTTATTTGTAGAGTAAAATTTTTCCAATTCAATGACACTTTTTTGAGGTAAAGCAGGCCAATAATTTTTCATAATTTTGACTTTACAGAAATCACCTTGCAAGCTATACTAAAGATTATACAACTCAAGTTATTCTAGGGTACTGTGCAACATACATTTTCATGCAGACTTTTATGATCCGTGGGACCATATTCATGTCCTTGCTAGCTAGAAATATTTTTAGAGTAGTCAGAGGTCTTGTTTTATTTATTTTCACAACCATTACTGGTGCATCATCCTATTATTTTCTCTCAAAGTTGATTGGTAGGCCTATTGCCTTGTACATGTGGTCAGACAAGTTGATGTTCTTTTGAGCTGAGGTATATCAAAACTCAACCTTTTACAAAATAGATGGAATTTACTGTGGGTGCCACTCCTGAATCATCATATGACTGCATATATTCATGAAGTTTGTCAAATATGTTAAGCATGGTTGCATTCATGGACTTGAATTTTGGTTTTATGTTCAATTAATTTTTGAGTTGTATTTAGCTATGTAAGGATTGTATGCACTTAGATCTTGAAATTTTATTCTTTAGATAGGCTATAGCATGTCGAATCAAAATATCATCCACAGGGAACTGATTACAAATTATACTTATTGCAGGTGGCCAAATGAAGGGAGAATTTACTGAATTACATGCTTTTTCTTAGGATAACACCAACTTTGCCAAACACATTTATAAATGTTGCATCACCCATTGTGGATGTGCCATATCATATATTCTTCCTTGCAACTATTTTTGGACTTATTCCAGCTGCTTTTGTTACAGTAAGGGTAAGTTTTCAGTCTCTTGAGCAATGTTGTGGTATTTATATCAACTTATTCATTGGTTTGGTTTCCTTCATGAAGCAGCTTGGCTTAGATACAATGTTACTGGTTAAGATCTTTAAATAGGTACAATGGTTGGGACTACAAACTAATTATTATTTGTTGCTCATCAAACTCCAAACTGAAAAGCCACAATAGGAGGAATGATTTGATGTTGGTTTTGAAATAATTCACATAATCATGGCATTACATGCACATCTGCATAGCATTGTATGATTCAAATTGGAAAATACCATACATAAAAAGTAGACAGTTATTTGTTGGATATTACTCTATTTATATTGAAAACTTTCATGGGGGGAATACTTGGATGTTTCTCCCAACACCCTATACCTTTGTTTGTATTATATGTTGAGCATCTTATACAACCTTCATAAGTAAGAATAGGTGAGATTTGGGGGTTAGATAATCTTCTTTACTTTTTCCCAATACATATCTCTATAATGCATAATTTGAGGCTTCTACCCTTGGACCTTCTATTTATACCTTCCGAGGGTGTTGAAAAGAAAAGGAGGAAGAAAAGGGGGAAAAAATAAGCATAGAGTAGTCATTTCAAATGATAGCATACATAGCTATGGGCTTCATTGAAAAGTGATTACCCTATGAGAAATTAAAGGTCATTTGGAGTTTGTTCTTCATGGCTCAATGCAACATTAATTATAAATTATTCCCTTGAGTCCTATTTATCCCTAGTCCTTCAGTATTAGTTACATGTAGAATGGCATATCTCTATACTAGTTAGCTTAGAGTAACCATCCTTCCCTATCACAGGGTTTCTGTTAAATTGATGAGGGGCCATTGTTAGTCTGAAATACCATTTGACAAGCTCCAGCCAATGGCCTTCATTCCTGAGGTATGGAGTTGGGTTAAATGAATTTCACCTTTATTTGTTCTCTTTTCTGACATCTAGATACTGAAAAGAGAAGTTGTGCAACCATCTATTTTCAACCAACAAATTGTGGTGCATATGCATGTGTTTTGGCTTGCTGACAAACATGTTTTACATGCATTTTCTGCAACTTTTTATGTTACATATAATTTGTATGTGCTACTATTAAACTAGGGAATAATTCAATAAATTGAGGACCCTATTGACACATTTTGGGTGTTATGCATGAATATAAAATTTTGGATGATTTCTTGTATTAGGGTGAACTTGGAATCCAATAGATTATACCCTGTAAACTCAGACATGCATGTAGGTAAATATGACAACATTTTTAGAAGCATTTAAAGAAAAAAGTGCAAAAATCAATGCATAATATAATCTATTTGTAACATTTCCTTGTGCTTGATATGGTTTGTCCACTAGCTGTAATTTACTCCTAATATCTTAATGAAGCAAACGTTTGCTACATATGTTATTTAATTAATGTTATTTCCTGGTTTTCCTTATTTAGTGTGTAGACATTGATAAGAACATAGGGAAGATGCTTGCTTCTGTACCCATTGACTGTATTTCTCCTTGTTAGTAATTACACTTGGTCCTCTCTTTGTTGTAAATAAGGCCTTGGAATACAAAATGGGATTTTGCTTTTACATTTGCCTCTATAACAAATAGGGTAGGTTCCATGGTCTAGCGGTGAGGACATTGGACAATGTATTCAACAACCCAAGTTTGAATCTGTGGAATGTAGGTGGGGTGGCAAGACATGTTTGAATAATAAGTTGGCTCATGTTGATTATGATGTGGAGGTTAAGTCTTATAAAGGTGATGCTATAGGTTCAAGCCTTGAGGTCACAAGTTTCTACAAGAGGATATCATGTGTCAGCTTGGTGTGTTGGCTATGTTGTAACCTAGAAAATGACTTTTACCTTTACGTTTTATTTATTTCCATTGAGGATGATGCATGGGCATGGTTGAATAGGAATATTTTAGATGTTATACTGCCATTCCTTCACCACTAAGCATTTATTTTTTGTAATGATATTCTACTAATAAATTCATATGCATTGATCCATAAGTGGATATTTCTATATTGGAAAGATGTTAAAATGTTAATTTCTTTAGTTTCTGAATGGAAACATGACTTGGATAACTTTATAAATTAATGGATAGAGTAGTATGTTTGATGAGCCTTGGATTACATCAAAATATCGTTTTATTAGGAATGTTAATTTATTGTTGGAGGTCCTTTGGAGAACTGGTTCTTCAATAAATGCTCCTATGAGCTCTAGCATGGTCTGTGTTTATAGAATTGATTGTTTGATTAATGTTGTTATAAACATGACTTCAAATTGTTATTATTTTTTTGTATGCAGGCTAGACTTGCTCTTGGAGATTTAAAGTCCCTGGGGGATCTGTATGATACCAAAACTATGTGTACATTATTTTTTATTGGCCTCATGTCCATTGTTCCTACTCTTATTACCAGAAACAAAAGAAGCATGTAAAGCTAACATATCTTAGTAAGTTTAGCACATTAATATTTGTATAAATGGACAGAGCCATTCTGCCTTAGTATTAATTTTTTCAGCCAATGCATTCTATATCTGGAGACTGGTGTCAGCTCCATTCTTTCTTCTATCTTATTAAGAATGCATGGTGCTGCTGATTTAACTAGCGTGCAAATCGTCAGGCTGGATTTTCTTTTGAGGATTACATTCCATTCATTAGGGGATTTGGTGGCCTCAATATTTGGGCGATCTTTCATTTTGGGAGGGTTGTTGAAAGCTGACAACCACGATGAAATGATAAACAGTCATTGTACATAGAAGAATTAAAATGGGAAATTCTTATTTCTTATTTGTGCAATGTTTCTCACCTATTGTGCCATGTCTAATGGAGCAGTATGCTTTACATTTTATATCCTGTTGAATGTTATGTTTTGCGTTGTTGTCAGGACTCTACTGTGGTTGTACCTTGTTATTCACATTTCTCAAAACACAAAAAAAAAAACAAAAAAAAAAAAAAAAAGCTTAAAAAAAAAAAAAAAAAAAGGGAGTAGAATTTTGTGAGGGGCTTGGGACCGTGTTTGAAGAGACCATGTCCACCTTAGCCCCAAGGGAAAATTTCAAAGCACCAAGGAAAAACATGTATCTTAGTCATCCATGACATGGTGGGCACTATCATTGAACAAGAGCATGATTGATGTCAGGGTAGGGAAATCATGGCAAGTTTTGTGTTTAGTCTATGGTATTCAAAAGTGATAGTTTTTGGTTTATAGTATGTGTCTGGTTTTGAGTCAAATTGCAGACTTGTTAGGCTTATATATATATATATATATATATATATATATATTTTTGGAAAAGTCACCCTAAGAGGGTGTTTTTAAACCACCCTCTTAGGTCTTATATATATATTTAAAAAATCACCCTAAGAGGGCTATTTTTTGAGGCGGTTTTAGCCACCATTGTATGGGCACGAACTTTTTATGATGCCCTCATAGACGATGGCTGAATAACCACCTTTAAAGGTCTTTAAGGGTGGTTAAAAACTATCATTAAAGCCCTTTTTTGGTGTAGTACTTCTTCTCATTTATATATACTTTACACATAAATATTAGAGTTAAAATGGGTATGTATGCATTAAATATTAGCAATCAACATTGGTTTCATTATAATTTATTTATAAATCACATGTATGACCTATTTTATTAGAATAAAACTTGTTTATAAACTTTCTAAGATCTGAAAATCTAGTTATCCTGAATGTTTACAACAAAGCACAAGGGGAACCTATATGGTATTTTTATAATATTAACTTTTATTTTTCAATTAAGGGTGGAAATTGCACAAGATTTTATGGTTGCATTTGATATTTCTAAATGAGAACAAAATATATATATTTTTGATTAGGGTGAAAACAGGATTTTGAAAGTGTCTGAACCCTTTTACAACATAAATTTAGCCCATCAATTACACAACTACCAAGGTCAAATAGCCAGAGATCCCTTGGATGCAAGATAAGCAATATCCATCCTAGACCCAAATTAGTTGTAGTCCTCAATTGTAAACTTTTCTAAGTCCTCATGGACCACCCCAAGGGGGATCCATATCGTATCCTCTTATTTAATGGCACTAAATTTCTCCATCCAGTATGATGGTTTGTTACCTTCTCTATAGATATGAATAAAGTCAACTTCTTCAAAATGCTTTATATTATCTCTAATATCTTGCACAATGTAATCAATTCTCCAGTTAGCTTCTCCCTCCTTTTTTAAAATATTGATATTATTCAAGGAGTCTCCTTCAAAGATAATTTTTTTAGCATCTATATCCTTGGCTAGCTTTGCACCCAGATGCAAAGCATTAATTTCAAATTTATGACTAGTAGTAATTACCAAAAACTTGTAGGCTACCCCCACCAATCCACCCTGATCATCCCCAAAATTGATCCTGCTCTGGCCTTACATGGGTTACCTTTGGATGCCCTATCAAAATTTAATTCAACCAGCCATCTCGAGGTGGTTGCCATTTTAGGTTCCACCACTCATAGGTTCCAAATTCCATTCCTTATCTATCATAGTCTCTTAATTATTCTTTGGCTTGATAGGGTACTTGATAGATTTAACATTCTCCTCTAAAAAGTGGGTGATACTTCCAAAATTTCTCATTGTAGACATTTTTTTCCCTCTAAAAATTTTCCTATTCCTTTCTAACCAAACTACCCACACAAAATAAATTTTTTTAACTTTCATGTAAATTTGTAATATGTTAGCATAATAAGAACTATAATTGTAATAGTTTTATATGACTCCAATAATTTTGATTACTATTATATATAGATAAGAGAAAAACACATTTTTTTATAGGTTGTGAACAAATTCCTGTCTTTTGTTGCTAAGGAATTATAGTTTTAGGTTCTTTGTTCTGAAGACATTGAAGACAAGATTATTTGGGCTGGTGATAATGAGGGAGGCTACACTGTCAAAGCAGTATATAATTTGCTTGATCCTGATGCTTTGTGCTTATTTTTGATCTGGAGAATCTGGTCAAAAGGACTAACTCCTAAAGTCAACCTTTTTTTTTTGTTAGCTAACTTTAATTAGATTCTTTCCATTGAGAATCCGCTTAAGAGAGGTATGCAAATTTTAAATAGATGCTACTTGTGTGAAGCTGATTGGAAGTCATATACTCATTTGTTTCTCTTGTGTCTATTCTTTTTGATGTTTTTGTCTACATTCTAGATAAGTTGGGGGTGCAATGGGTGTTGCCTAATTCCTTGGAAAACTTTATTCTGCAATGGACCTCCCCCTTTAATGCCCCTCATCTCAAGTGCATGTGGAGATTTCTCCTACCACATATTTTTTGAGCCATTTGAAAAGAAAGAAATACTAGGGATTTTAAAAATTGTAAAAGAGATGCTCTTAGAACAGGTCTCAGAATCTTGTGGAGTTCAATTAAGAATTTTACCAATGCGTTTCTTGATTTGGGGAGAAATTGCCTGAAGAGTTCTCCTGCTAAAGTTCTATTGGAATCTAATATGGGCTTCCCAAGGTTTGATCCTAGGCATCCTATGTTGAATACAAGGAATAATGTGAGATGGTTACCCCCTCCATTGGTTGGCTCAAATTGAACTTTGATGGGGCATCAAAAGGAAATCCTAGGATCGTTGGGGTGGGTGGCATCATTAGGAACAACATGGGTGAAGTTATTGCAACATATTGTGAGCATTTATCATCCCAAACTTCCCACTTCATAGAGGCCCGAGCTGATTTCCAAGGCATTAAAATATTGGCTGATTTGGGATATCCAAATGCTAAGATTTAAGGGGACTCAAAGAACATGATTAATATTCTTAATTCCACTCTTTATATGAGCTAGAATATTGGAAATATGATGTGGGACTTGAGAAAGTACCTCCAAGGTTTAAATTAATTTAGGATGACACATATTCTAAGGGAGAATAATTCACTTGCTAACTGTTTAGCCAATATTAGAACCAACTTTCATGGCTTTACGGTGTGGAGAAATAACTTCCCAGTAGATCTCCTCAATATTCTTAATATAGAACTATCTTAAAGTCTATTAGGAATCTGATCAATGGCATTTTAGTATGTTACATCACATTTATTTCGAAAGTTCTGGTACTTATGGTAATTTGATTTATTGGAATATCACACCCTATGATTATGATGTTCATATTATCTGTTGGTGGCCTAGTTTATGCTCAAGGATAATAATTCTCCATCTCATCTATTATAGGAAACTGGTGCCATTCACATCCTTCAATAATTACTCTTGTTCAAATTCAAACTATAAGAATGGTGCCTATTTTGACTCTGTCCTTCATGGTAATCGGGTTTCAAATACTCCTTGGTGGAAATCAAGAGCTATATCATCACTGATATTACCTCTGCTTTGCTTGTTTGGTTTGTGGATCCACCTTCTTGTTTTTGGTGCTGGCAATGTTTCCATGTGGTGTTTATGTTTGTCTTTTATGTCCTTTCTTCTGAGCTAGGGTGGCTATTTTGCACAACTGTATTTTATGGTCTGTATCCCATGGGGGAGTTGATGTAAAAGGTTGAGGGATTCCTTTCAAAACCCTCCTTTCCTAATAATACAAAAAAAAAAATTCCTTTGTCACTTTTATTAAAATATAATATACTACTTTATTGTATCATGCCAAGTAATGTGGTGTCATAGAACATGCTTACCAAGTTCTTGACAAAACATCAAGAAAATTATAGCTTTATGAAATACTACTTGATCTACCTAATTGTAATGTGCATCTCAATCCACAATAAGATTATAATAAATTGTTTTCACCTAATAAACCTCCAAAGAGTGTTGAAAACCTATTTAAGAATATGTATTCTATCCAAAATTATGAGGAAAGAGTTAGAAATTATTAAAAAATATAAAAAGGAAACAACAGTGATTGATGAAATTGATCTAGATGGGTTTCTTAGCAACTGCATAACCATGATATATCTCTAAATAGAGATTATATATATATATATATATATATATATATATATAACTAACATCTAAATAAATGACTAAAATTTTTAGCCTCAATCCAACTATAGGTGGTTAAGATGTTACCCATTCACCAAAATGGACAATTGTCTATCATCTAATGTCATTAGCTATATCCATTCACACCTTAGATCCTAGTAATTTGATATAGGCCACTTTGCAAGGAATAAAAATTGACATATTTTCTACATTTACCTAGTATTCATCCCATTTTATCACTAGATCATTCTAAAGTGAATTTTGCTTAGTTCAAGATAATGCTTGATGGCTGTTTGCTATTATAAAACTTATTAAAATATTTTCTCTTTTTCTCTTCAAGTTATAACATTTGATTCAAACTTTATTGCATCAACACAATATCAACATATTCAAGATCCAATTGCTTTTCCATTTTGAGTGATAGAATATCCAAGTTAATGGCCAAAGCAAATTATTTTACAAACACAACCTTATGCTAAGAATTACCAATGGAATACTTGGGAGTTACAAAACCTACCTATAATACATTTTTTACCTGAGTGTGTTTCATGATCCTCCCCTAGAAAACCTTTTCAAAAAAAAGATTTATGATATTGAGTGTAATTATTCATGGCAAATTATGTGACTATAAGATTTTAATGATAAATGGTATGACACTTATAGAATTATCATTTTTGTAGGAATAGACATCTTCACAAATGGGCCAAGGAATGATGATTATTACCGTCAAAATGATTTGACTAATGGTTTATTGATGTGGGAAACACTCTTAATAGACAACACAAAATGGTAAAAATGAAAATTGATAATTGCATTAACAAAAAATATATTTATAGGTATGTTTGTATTTACAAGTTGACATTTAATACACACGATCCATGTGAGTATTGAATGCAATACATCATGATCCATGTGAAAAAGAGATAATATTAGAGAATATAGTAATAATCCCTATCATTCCTCCCCACCGTAGAAGCATTGGTCTCTAATGCGCTCAAAAGGGAAGGAAAATCTTGAACCATCTAATTGTGAGAAAGCCAACGAGCCTGATGTGGAAGTTGTCTGTGATGTTCAACAAGATAGGAATTGGAATAAAATTGATGTGTGGAACGTATCTTGGTGTTGAAAAGATGATATTACTCCAATGGAAGCTGGAAATTAAGGACAACATCTACTGGATGACTAATGACTAGTTCACTCTCCAAAGTAGATTTATGGTACATCCAAAGTAAGTCAATACTGACAACATCATGGATGCCCAAGTGTGTTGGAAAATCAATATGGAAAGTATTTTTGAACACATGATGGATTATAGTGTCAGACCCATAATGAAGAGGTTTGATCTTGCTATGTGTCTTCTTCGAAAAACTACGATGATCAAGGTACAACCAAAATCTATCTCCAACCTAGAATGAATGTGGAACATGATGATGATCCATGGCTTACTTCTACTACTACTAGGTCTTCTACAAAATATGAACAACCTTGGACTAGAGCTGCTACAAATGCTAAATGAAAGAGTGAGCTTTGTCTTGTTCTTTGTGCATGTGGATTGTGATAGGGGATGAAAGTGATAAGGGTAACTCATATGGAGAAAGAGGTTGAAAACCTAAACACACCTTAAATGGGGAATGACTTGTGGATGAATGGACATCCCTATTGTATGTATGCTAAATATGAGTTAGAATAAAATACCCTTAGACAAACTTGAATTATGGAAGACACGCAGTATTTGAATAAGTGTATGATTGATGACTTTTGTTTGACCATATGATTGTGGATGAAAGGCTATGGAAAAAATTAAGGGACGCACCTAATAATTTCCATGAAGCATGCCAGAAGTGATCGATAAATCAATAATCATGATCTAACATAATATTTTTGGGAAGATCAAAGGAACACCAAACAACATCAAAGAACATTTGGGCTAAGTCAGCAGTAGAACTGGTTTTGTGACAAGGAATGAACTTAGCCATCTTACTAAATTGATCCACTATAATAAAGACACAATCATGTTGACAGATAGTCATGAGGAAACCACTGATAATATCCATAGATATACTTTCCTAGGGATGAGAGGCAATGGGCAGGGGCATGCTAAGACCAAACTTGCAGTTGGATGACTTAGACCGACTATAAAGGACATTGTTTCAAGTACCTTATAACATCACGTTGCATGTGGGACCAATAGAAGAATCTTTGCAATTAATGAAGAGTTTTATGTTTTCCAAAATGACCACCATAAAGTGTAGAATAATTTTATTTCAATAAAAAATATCTGCTCTTAGTAGGAACACAAAGTTTATTGAGACGGTAAAGAAAACTCTTCTTGAAATGGAAATCCTGAAAGGGAAGCAAATTTTAGGAGGCAGGATGCTGTAAATACTGATAAACTATGGAAAAATAAGGGTCATGAGGGTAATCAGAAGGCCAAGACTAAAAATCCAAATGAGAGGTAGTGGCCACAGTTAGAACAAGAGCAGATGGGGGTCGACTAAGACAATTGTCAATAAAATTTTGGCTACCCTTTTTGTACTTGATGACTAGGTGAAACTATTGAAGGTAGGAGGCATATTTCATATGGTGTGCTTCTTGAATATTTGTTTATTATTGGAGAAACTATAAAGGCAAATGGTTAGTGTGCACAATAGTTTCTTTGCTGAGGAGATAGTGATACCAATATTTGATAGTTTGGACTAAGGCATATAGTTCTTTATCATTTGTGGAGTAGTTTTATTTTGTTGTGGCAAAAAACTCGAAATGATAAGCTATAGGATGACCATTTTGTTTGAGAATAACACCAAGGGCAAACTAAGAGATATTATTTTCTATTTTAAAAGGCTGTCTAAGATCAGGAATGACTAAAATAGGAGCAGAACAAAGCTTATCCTTTAGAATAGCAAATGCATGATGGTGAGAAATAGTCCAATGAAAAATAAATTTTGCCTTAGTTAAGGAATGCAAGGGAGTAGCAATGGTAGAATTTGCGGTAGAATTTTGCAAGGCCAAGAAAAACGTGTAGCTTAGTTATGTTTGTGGAAGGAGGTCATTTGAGGAGAAATTCTACTTTGACAGGATCAACTTGGAGATCATCATTGATGATGAAGCCAAGGTATGAAATGGATGTTTTCCCGAAGGAAAATTTTGGTAAACTTGCATAAAACTAATTCTTTTGAAGGATTGAAAGAACATGCTCAATATGTTGCAAATGTGCCTACCAAGTGGTGGAAAAGATCAAAATATCATCCAGATAGATAATGACATATCTATCTAAGCACTCATGGAACACTTCATTCATTAGCCTCATAAATGTAGTAGGAGCATTAGTTAGACCAAAGGGCATAACCAACCATTCAAATAATCCCATTTTAGTCTTGAAAGATATTTTTTATGTATCCACAGCCTGTATGCGAACCTGATGGTAGCTACTTTTAAGATCAAGTTTACTAAAAAATTTTACACCTTGAAGTTGATCTAACAAGTTGTCAATGCAAGGGAGTGGATACCTATTTTTAATAGTGATTTTATTGAGTGCTCTAAAATCAATACAAAATCACCAAGTGCCATATTTTTTAGAATAATAAGAATAGGGGAGGCACAAGGAGAAATGCTAGGTTTTATGAAGCCCTTATCTAGCAATTCATGTAGTTGTTTCTTTATCTCATCATATTGTAGAATGGATTGCCTGTACATTGGAACATTTGGAAGAGGTGTTGCTGGAATTATTTCAATACTATGATTAGTTGCTCTTTCAGGAGGCAAAGAAGTGGGTTCTTGAAAAACACTCTCATACTTGTGTAATATTTTATCCACCTGTGTGTTATTACTGCTTTTTGATACTTTTTCTTGGGCTTGCTGTGCTTGTGGACAAATGAAAATTAATGTAAGTTATTGTGATTGATTAGTGGGTCTCTTGGCTTGGTGGCAAGTAAGCAGAAGATTAGTGGTGTGCTTTGTAGATAGTGGATAACTTTCAATAAGATAATTTTTTAATATTTTTGTAAAGTGTATGTGTTTTTAAATGCATCATATGTTTCCCTCCTATCATATTGGTAAGGTTTACCCAGAAGTAACCCACAATAATCCATTGGTGTGACATCACACATGACCAAATCCTAAAACTTGGGACCAAACACAAATGCGATGGTACACATGTGTGTGATTTGTGATGTATTTGTGCTATCCTTCCACCCAAGAGAGTAGGGGCAAGGATATTTTGATGTAGGTATATTGAGCCTATTGAAAATGGATTGTGCAATCAAATTTTTGTGATTCATTTTTGATTATACAATCTACTGTAAATTTATGGAACAAGTGAGCATGAGTGACAAACAAATGGTCACGGTCACCTGCTCTAGAATGGTGATTCATGAGTGTTACATTATTGAGTTACCCTCTCAACTCATAAATTTCTTCTTCTCCAGTAGTCTTGATGGGGTTATCACAAGTACCCTCATCAGACTATACAAAAATATTCTTCTTCTTTTGTAATTATGGATATTGATTTTTGTCATGCCCTTGCCTCTTACAATAGTTACAAAATTTAGTAGTGGAAACATGAGAGAATGAAGAAGAAGAAGAAGAAAATGTATTTTTAGAAGCATGGGATATGTGAGAAGTGGGAGTAATAGAATAACAGTGAGAAGTTCTCTTACGTCGTTGTTTATCCTTGTGCACATATTTTGTCAAACCATATGAAGAGTAGCAAGGCTCTTGACATTGTGCAATGAACTTCTCATAAACTAGCTATGCATGTTTGAATGAATCATCAAATGTAGTGCAAGTAGTATATTTGATCTCCCTATAAAAGTGTGCAAGAAGACCACTTTTAAACTTTGCAATCAAGACATCATCAGAATCTAAAATGCCAAATAAGACTTGAAGGTGGTTGAAATGATGAATGAAATATTGTATAGATTCCCTCTTGCCTTGATGGAGGTGTAGCCATTGATTCAGTAAGTCCTCCTCATAATTTGATGGATAAAATGAGGCCTTCAAAACTTGTACCATCTCCTCCCATGTACAAATTGGATTGTGGCAATTGAAAATGAAGACTTTGGCTATGTTGGAAATTTTTAGCTTTGCAAATGGAACCTTTTCATCATCAGGAGTGTGAGTATATTCAAACCAGGTCTCCATGTCAAGGATCCAGCTATTGAGTACATTAGGGTCTTAGGAGCCTTCATATATTTTTACTTCACACCTTGGACAAGGAGGATGGGAGGAACAATGAAGGTTTTACAACATGACAGTCATCTTCGCCATATTTTCATTTTGGGTTGTAGTGATTTCAGTAAATTTTTCAATAATGGCCATGTTGATAGCCATAGGTTTACTAGGAGTGGCCAAGGGTTTACTAGGCACTAGTTCAGGTGGTAAAAATTTGTGTTCAACTGTTAATGGACCCTCCCTTTATGATTAGACCAAGGACTTGATATTTGAGATTCAATGGTCAATTGTCAAGAGGTGCTTGCATCACAACTCACAACGCTCACTCAAATGGAAACCAACAGTTAGTTTTGGAACCCCCAAAATAGATTGTAACAAATACTAGTTAGCGTTGGGACCTCGAACACAAAACAATAGGCAATGGCCACTATCCATCATGGGACCACGAATACAACATAGTAGGAAACAGTCATCAAGAAATGGTGAGACCTCCAACACAGTACAACACACAATATTATCTAGCCAATGGTGGGACGTCCAACACAACATGACGGATAATACATAATATTATGAAAATCAATAAGGTATGAGGTAGAACAATGATCATAATGGGTGGTAAAAACAATGGTACGATGGACAAGTAGCGGTAGAGGAAACAAACATAAGGTGATGATGACAACTCAGAGGGGGAGGGTAGCAAACTCAACATATGGTGGACTAGCATTTAAAAAATACCTATTATGTTCGTGATATAGTGAATGTGGGAAAATAGACCGAACAACAAATCCTTGAATAGCCTCCTACCAAAAAATAGACCACTGGAAAATTACTACGAAAGAAACCTTAGGAAATATTTTTATTTCTCGCACCAAAAATTTGTGTCTACCAGAAATAACAAATATGTGTTGGAAGTTGTGGAAGATGCCCATGATATGGTTTTTATCTGCTCGAAAGTATAGGTGCTTGTTGGAAATCATATTTTCTTATAAAACATTCCTCGAAGGGTATTGATAATCATCATATGAGGTGATAAAACACCAAAACATCATGGGTGAAGGTTATATTGAGACTACGAAACTTGTCGATAAGGTGGTTTAGTCATTGAAAACTCACATAATGACCAGAGTTGGAGAAAGATTGCAAATATGCATGTAGAAGAAGACATGGTTATCGTTGGAAAAAAACTACAAGTTGGATAGATTGAACACTGGAAAGGGAGCATCAGTATGACCAGAGCATAGAGAATATACCAACACCACTAGAGAAATACTAGAAAGAAAGCAATTTGTCATTGTATTCTATGAAAGGTCATGAAGAGTCAAAAGATGTACAAGTGAAGCCCAAAGGTGCTACTTCAGACAACGATTGATGTACAAAATTAGGAGTTGAAGGTCAAAGTTAGAGGGACCTAGCCAACTGAGGGTTAGAGTCAGAGGAACCCCAACTAAGATTTTTCAAGAACAAAAGTGCTCAAAGGTGTTTACGAAAGGAAAAGAATGTTCACCACTCAAGATCCATGGGTTGGTTTTCTCATTCCTTTCTAAACCAATCTGGTCTCAAGAAGAGGATACTCTCCAAACCCTTGCACCTTGCTTTGATACTAATGATATGGGAAACACTCTTAATAGACAACACAAAATGACACAAATGAAAACTGAGAATTACATTAATCAAAAATATATTTATAGGCATGTTTGCATTTACAAGTCGGTATTTAATACACATGAGCCATGTGAGTATTAAATGCAATACATCATGATCCATGTGAAAAGGGATAATATTAGAGAATATAATATTAATCCATATAATTTATCTATTGATAAATTCATCTATGTCTTTGTAAATTATTATATTATAGCTGCACTTGCACGATAGGTAGTGTTAAGTGGTAATACTAACATGTTTTACAAAGTTTTAATATCGCTTTATGAAGGCCAAAGTATAATGTTTAGTATTGTTTTATTTTACATTATTGCTATAATATTAAAGCATTGAAATGAATAAGAAAAGAAATACTTGTAGTAAATGAAGATACGAAATATTTAAAGTTAAAAACAAACCCAACTTGGAGGGTTTGGGTAGTTTTGAAGTTAGTTTCTTTCAAATAAATTTCTTGAGAGTATCCTTTAAACCCTTATGGAAAAACAAAGAAGGGAGTATGGGATTGTTCATTTTTGGATGAAGAAAGCTTCAAAAAATGATGTAAATCCAGCTGCAAGAGGTCAAAACATAATACCTCCCATTACATAAAAACTGTGATAAATGAAAATAATATATAAAACCCTCCATTTACATAAAAACTACAATAAATGGAAATAATCATAAAAACCCTCCATTCACATAAAAACTACAATACATGGAAATAAACCAATAAATAATTTCTTTTCTCATTCCTGGATTCACTTCCCCCTTTTACAATGCAATACCAAGGGAATATATATCCCCAAAGAAACCCTAAAATAAAACCCTAAAGCTTGAAGCCCTAAAAGAAAACCCTAAAAATAAAAAATTACTATTTTCGATAAATTTATTTTTCCACCAAAAAATACCTTTTTAAGTAATTACTATTTTCGACAAATTATTTTTTCATCAAAATTTGTCTTTTTTAGTAATTACCATTTTTGACAAATTATATTTTGCGTCAAAGAATTCCATTTTGAGTAATAAAAAAATTACTTTAAAACTCCTTTTAAAAAAACCCTCTAAAGATAGGCTCCTACATCATTCTCCTCTGGTTGAAAATAAATTTGATCCTGCGAGTTCCTTTGATCAAACTCATAAGTGCTCTCCATAGAGTATCACACATCTGCAAGTACTCCTCAAAGTACCAATCTCCTTCTCAGGTTTTATATCTCAAACCTCTTGTAAGCACTACACATAGTGCCAATTTATTCCTTCGAGGTTTTAAAATAACAAACCTCCTACAAGCACTACACAAAGTGCCAATTCTTCTCTCTAAGGTTTTTAATGAAAAAAACCTCCTGCAAGCACTACATAGAGTGTCAATTTATTTTTCTAAGGTTTTACAAACCTTCTGCAAGCACTATGCAAAGTGTCAATTCCTCCCTCTAAGGTTTTACATAAAAAAACCTCCTGCAAGCATTTACACAGAGTGTCAATTTTATTCTCCAAGGTTTTACAAACCTTCTGCAAGCACTACACAAAGTGCCAATATTTTTATCTGAGGCTTTTACATAAAAAAACCTCCTGCAAGCACTTACATAGAGTGCCAATTTTTGTCTCAAAGGTTTTACAAACCTTCTACAAGCACTGCATAGAGTGCCATTTTTTTTTAGAGCCCTTTTGCTCTCCTCTCATTTTCTCTTTTCTCTTTTCTCCCTAGCAAGATCCAACTTGCTCTGATACCAAATGATGTAAATCCAGCTGCAAGAGGTCAAAACATAATACCTCCCATTACATAAAAACTGTGATAAATGAAAATAATATATAAAACCCTCCATTTACATAAAAACTGCAATAAATAAAAATAATCATAAAAACCCTCCATTCACATAAAAACTACAATACATAGAAATAAACCAATAAATAATTTATTTTCTTATTCCTCGATTCAATTCCCTCCTTTTACAATGCAATACCAAGGGAATATATATCCCCAAAGAAACCCTAAAATAAAACCCTAAAGCTTGAAGCCCTAAAAGAAAACCCTAAAACTTAAAACCCTAAAAATAAAAAATTACTATTTTTGGCAAATTTATTTTTCCACCAAAAAAATGCCTTTTTAAGTAATTACTATTTTCGGCAAATTATTTTTCATCAAAATTTGCCTTTTTTAGTAATTACCATTTTCAGAAAATTATATTTTGCGTCAAAGAATTCCATTTTGAGTAATAAAAAATTACTTTAAAACTCCTTTTAAAAAAACCCTCTAAATATAGGCTCCTGCATCAAGAAAAAGAGAACGCAGATTGGAGATACCGTTTGAGGATTTGGAGGACCAAAGCAATAGAAGGTCCCTTTCACTGGAGAGAATTCAAAATACCTTCAACAAGTGCTTTCAAAACTATAAGGTACCCTTTTTTATGATAATTTTAAGAGTAATAGTTTTTAGATCAATGAATTGATGTTGGTTCTTAAATAATAGAGCAACCTGGTTGTGAGAACGTAGAACATAGTGGTGTAGGGCATCAAAATATCAAATGAAGAATGTGTCTTTCCTTAAACACAAGCTATAGAAAGAAACATACATATCCTTTGTACCTTAACACACTCTTGAGTGGTGAACACACATTCATAAGGAGCGCTATACAACGCTAATCGGATGTAGTGAAACAATGAGACTATGCCCAACAACACTAAGACCTACTATATAATTTAAACCTCTAGAGCTAGAAAATCTATTGTAGTCATATTTTATTTGATACATGATGAGATATTCATGCACCCATAATGCTAATTTTGACTGAGTAGCATCACCCATATAGATGAGAAATACGTCATGTGTAATATGGTTTAATGAAATTGAGTACAAACTTGTAGATGTAGAACCTCAAGGCCTCTGAATTTAGGTTCTCATCTAGACTCATTGGTACAAATATGTCTACCAATTTATGAAGACAACCCTGATAACTCATCACATTATAGAACACCATCTATTTTAGAACTAGCTATAGAACTAAGTCATGGCACATAGTTTAAGAAGAGGACAATGCAAAAACATTTGATAGATGATTAGGTCTTCTTAAGTAGTGTTAATCTGGAAGTGAAAGGTGTAAAGTTGATTTATAGCCAATGCCTTGGGATGTAGATAATACATAGGATATTTATGAATAGGTTGCCAAGTGAATAGCACTAAATACCTCTTAAGATTACACTTAGATAAGAGCTTAAGATAGACATTTATTTGGAAAATTATTTGTTGGTTTCCACGTTAGAAGTTATAATTTTAAAATAGTCTACCTTAGACTAAACCAAAAGTGTTTGACTAAAGGAAAAGAAAATCTTATTAAAGAATAATACTCCTTAACTTTTGAAATGATTTTTAGATCGAACTTATGTCAATGCGTATGTATTGGATGTGAGCTAATGAATGAATTGATTTTATGGTATTGGATTTTTGTTAAAATAATGTCAATGTGCGTATATATGTATATCTTTGTTTATGGAAAAATTGTTGATGAGATTAATGGTATGGATATGAAATTATTGAAGTTATCTAAAATTAAGATATTTCACTTATGGAATATTGATAGCTTTAGATTATTAAAATTTAATAGCTTGTTTTAGTAAATCTACTTTGGGAGGCTTAAAAAGTATTTACATTATTGGTCTACAAAGAAAATCAATAAAATTTTATTTGAGATAAAGACATCATCTAGGTTACTAAAAGGCTTATAAATTAGAAATAAAGCTAGTGAATAGAAAGGAGCTTATAGGGGATTATTATTTATTTTTGTAAAAGAATGTGAAGGAAGAACTTTAGAATAAACAAAGTAAATAATAGATTGATGAATGAGGTAAGTAGGGGATTCCCTTTCTTGTAAAAAAAGAGAGGTACAATTACCTTGCTTGTAAAAAAAAAGAGGTAAAAAAGAGGGATTCCCTTGCTTGTAATAAAAGCAAAACATAGGAGTTATGGAAGCTCCTATGTAATCAGTAAATTTGTAGAAAGAAAAGGGGGTAATGGTTCTCTTTTTGTTAACTAGATTAATGATTGGCAAATAAAAGAGATGGAATATTTTTGAGGTTGGGTTTATTTCCCATGAGGATTCCCAGGATACATGTTGTGTCTATTTATATTTTGTGGAACTTGTTATGGAATTTGTTATTTATGTATATTGCTTTAAATGCTATGAATGAAGAAGAAATAGGATGTGATTATTCTGCATTGATGATAAGCACTTAATAGATGATGTTTTGATGAATATTGAGTATATCTTTAAGTTTTCACAATTGAATAGATAATAATGGTTAATATGTGATACAAAGGACAATGTTGTTACATTTGTGCTTTAATGAAAAGTAAAATTAGATGGATGTTGAGTATCCATTTACTTTCTGTAAGGGAGCATGGTATTTTTAGTTATGTTTCTTATACTTGAATGAATGACATATAAAGGATATTATTACCTTGAATACCTTGGGGTAGGTGGGTGTAATTTTTAAGGGTTTTACTAAATGAATGCCATCCTAGATAGACCCTAATGTTAGGAATGGAATTAAGGGAGACACAAGTCGACAATCCCTTAGGGTTATAGTGGGCACTTTAGTGGCAGACCACTAAAGTGTGCTCTAAAAAAAAATGAGCTTAGAATTCCATTGTAACTAAATTCTTGTGATGGGATCTACAAAAGAGAGGTACTAATGTGAAAGAAGAAGATACCTCCATTAAAACTAGTTAAGGAATGATAAACACTAGCTTAATTGTGGATAATAATTCTTCACTAAAAGAAGTGTGTATAACTACAAGAAGCTTGTGCCTAAAAATGATACTAGTTAAGGAATAATGGAGCATCCCTATTCTCAAACAAATGAAATAGGGTTAACCCTCACACCGTGCTAAAAAAGTCCTTCAAAAGAAATTCAAGAAATTTGGGGTGACCACACAAAGGTGTTATTTTAAGCTGTATGGGTAGTGAGTAAAGGCAAACCCTTGAGTTAACATAGGAAAATGACCACTCTTATCCACTCAGAGGATGCTATAGCATCTAAAACTTGGAAGTGGAAGAATACGCTTCTAAGGAATTTATCTAGATTATCTAAACTTGCTTTTTGACTTTTAAGAGAAAAACATTTTGAGGATAGATTTTAGGGTTTTATAGTTGGTATCAAAGCATGGTAGTAGGTCTCTTATGCTTATCAAAGTTGACCTCTAATGTAGGAATATAAGCCTACCTTAGAAAGAACCTAACCATATTTGATTTTTATGTGCACCTTTGAAAGGACATAATCTTCCCATAGAAATTATGGTTTAATAGAAATACCATTGATCAAAGCAACGATCATACTCTTGATAACACACTCTGCTAAAATAAAAGTGTGACAAGTGATACTCTTGAATGTTATTTATATATTGATGTTAGTTTTGTTTGATGGAAAAAATAAACTAAGGGTATGCAAGTCTATGGGTTGTTTTATAACATGCGATACTTGAATAGCCAGGAGTAATGGTGTTAGGTACAACATAGGCAAGATGAAGCCATGTTTGATCCCCAAGCCCACTCAATCAAGAACATGATGAGTCATGATCTTGTGAGGGTAATTTGGGAGTCCTAAGTAGAATAGTGGAAGTCATTACGTCTATGGTTTATCGCCTACAAGAAAAAATAGAACTGTAGTAGCAGGCATTGGAGATTTTAGTAAACTTGAGTTCTTCAACCAAAAATTCACAAGAAGTGGACTTACAAATTATTGTAACAAAAAATAAAGAACTTAATGTGTAAGTTCCAAGTGGTGAGTCTAATGAAAGACCTAAATTGAATAAGGTTAGGGCTACTTTCCAGACACAAAAATAGTCTGCACTAGCCCAACCTTATTGGGCCAAGGAATATAGGTAGGAAAAAGCATGTGATAAGGCTCACCAGGTGGAATTAAACCTACAACCATGGAATTCTTACTTAATATATGCTAATCTATCAGAAGGCCATCGAGCCTTGAGAAAGAGAAACAATGCAAGATTCATGTAGTAGGAAAAAGAGTAAATTAAGAAGAATAAAATAAATTCTCATACTACAGAGAAGAAAGAAAAGAAAAAAAATGAGAGTAAGAAGAAAAGGAAAGATAATAATAATGGATCTCAACCCCTACAACAACCAAGTACAAGATCTTTGAAGATGCTTACGAATTAGAATAAAAAACAACACCCAAAATCCAAGATAGGATGCTTTGTCTATGGAGGACCCCATTATGCCAAACAATATCCTCAAACAATTGGATCCAATGCTCAACCAGAAGAACCAAATTCCAAGAATACTACAATATATGGAAGTCATAAACTTGATGGAAAGGCTAGCCGAGTTCATATGAAAGGTATGAACTTGCTTGATAATAATAAAAAATGATAATTTAGTGGAACAATAGATAACTTTATGTTTATTTATTAGCTTAGTCAGGGATATACTAGAAAGACCAAGATACTTGGTAGAAGGGTGGAAAGTAGAGTATGGTTCTAGATAAATCTACTCCATGGATCAATGTTATCTCGATGTAAAGGTCATCCTACCTAATGGTTCCATAGAATGACATCTATATTTAGGTCCCCTCCATGCCTTTGATGTTATTTTAGTGAAGGATTGGTTAAAAGTTCAAAAAGTTGTAATCAATTTCCATGATAGATGGATAGATTACACTGATAGTGATAAAGGCAAATTGCTAGTGAAAAAGTTTCTTTTTGACCTCAGTTACTCTCAAAAATGCAACTAAAGAAAACCATGAAAGGGGTGGATTGATTTTCATGGTCAAATTTAATGAAGTTAAGACAAATGAAAAGGAAGAGGTGTTTGGCAAACACCCAATATTACAGGAGTATAAGGATGTATTTCCTGAAGATTTACCTAGATTACGTCCAAAAAGGGAATTTGATTTCACTATAGAACTAATTTCAGGAATAGAACCAATCCATAGGACCCCTTATAGGATGAACCCTATAGAGATGCAGGAGTTAAAGGTTCAACTCCAGGGGTTGCTAGAAAAAGAGTTGATAAAATCTAGTGTGTCACCCTGGGGTACACCCGTTATTTTTGGAAAGAAGGATGGATCACTGAGATTGTGTATTGAATATATAATTTTGAACAAAGCGACCATCAAAAATAGATATCCATTTCCTAGAATAGAATATTTATTCAACCAATTGAAAGGGGAAACCATTTTCTCAAAAATTTACCTAAAGTATGGATATCATCAGTTAAGAATTTGTGAAGAAGACACTCACAAAAATACCTTCAAAACTAGATATGAACACTATAAATTTATTCTAATGCCTTTTGGACTATCAAATGCTCAAACCTCCTTCATGAATCTAATGAATAGTGTGTTCCATATATAGTTAGATTGGTTTATCTTGACCTTTCTAGATGATATTAAGATATATTTAAAGAATAAGGAAGAGCATAATAAGCACATAAGGATAGTGCTTGAGGTATTAAAATAAAATTAAATTTATGGTAATATCTTGAAGTGTGACATTTATGTCCCTAAGGTCCAATATCTGGGGCATATTATTTCTGCTAAAAATATAATAGTAGACCCAAAGAAAATTGAGGCCATTATGAGTTGGCCACAACCCACCAATGTGTTAGAAGTACAGAGTTTTATGGGCATCATAGGTTATTATAGGCATTTTGTTAAAGACTATTCTAAAATTGCCTATCCAATAACCAACCTTCAAAGAAAGGGAAAGGAATTTAAATGGATAGACAAGTGTGAGGTAGCTTTTGAGCTATTAAAATAGAAACTCACCACCGCTCCTATCTTGAAAATTCTTGACCCATAAGTAAATCTCTCCATGTATACAAATACATCATTAGAAGGTTTGGGAGGAGTCTTGTCCCAAGAAGAATTAGTGGTAGCATTTGAGTCAAGTAAACTCAAGAAACATGAAGTAAATTATGCTACACATGACTTAGAACTGGTAGTAGTAGTGCATGCCCTTAAGATGTGGTGACACTATTTGTTAGGCAAACCTTTTGAACTTCAAATCGATCATCAATGTTTACAGTATATCTTCACTCAACCATTGTTGAATGCAAGACAAAGATGATGGATCAAGTTCTTAGTAGAATATGACTTCGATATAGATTATATCAAAGTTAAAGATAACAAAGTGGCAGATGCCCTAAGTAGACAAGCATATAACTGCTCTAACCCATAGCCATGTAGACTTGATGGACCAAGTCAGAAATATGTGAACTCAAGAATGAATTTGCAATGATATCCATGAAAATATGGTGGAAAATCATGATGGAAACTTAGATTATAGCATTATTGTGGACTCTTATACTTCAAGGATAGGGTTATGATACCCGAATATGGTGACTTAAGGAGAAATATTATGCAGGAGGTACATAAATCTCCTTATTCTACCCACCCAGGAGGAGCCAAAATGAGGGAAAACATGAAAAATACTTTTTATTGGAAAGGAATGAAGAAGGACAAACAAATTTGTTGCTATATGTATGGAATGTTAGAAGGTGAAGGTGGAATACTAACATCCAATAGGTTTTCTATACCCCCATGATATACCTATTCAAAAATGGCAAGTAATATCCATAGAATTTATTGTGGGATTGCCTAAGAATCGATTCCAACATGATGCAATCCTTGTCGTAGTGGACAAGTTGACCAAGATTGCACACTTCATACCAAAAAGCACCAAGGATGATGCAATTAATGTGGCTAATAGTTTTGCTAAGGAAATATTTAGATTAAATTAATTTCCTAAAATAATCATATTTGATAGATATTCTAAATTCACTTCAACATTCTAGCAAGCCCTACATTGGGCTATAGGGATAAAATTGAATATCAGTTCTACTTACCATCCAGAGACTGATGGTCATACTGAGAGAGTTAACCATGTTTTTGAGGACATGCATCGCATGTACTATATGGACTAAAAATTTAAATGGGAAGATTTTCTACACCTGGTTGAATTTACCTATAACAATGGGTATCATGCTTCTTTGGGAATTGATCCATTCAAAGCGTTTTATGGTAGAAAATTTTGAACACCCATCTCATGGGATAATCCAGAAGACTAGATTACCATTATACTAGATACAGTTCAAGAAATAACTAAGAAGATAATTCCAGTTGCCTATCATCTCTTCTTGCCACCCAACTTGTCCAAGATCCATGATACTTTCCATGTATCCTTGCTTAGAAAGTATGTAGCTCATCCTGACCATGTATGGGATTTGTCTAACTTGCAGATAAATGACCCAACAACAATTGAAGTTCAACCGGTAAGGATTTTAGAGTTTCATTCCAAATAGATGAGGAACCAAACTTTGGAATAATGTAAAGTTTAATGGTACTGGTACTCAGAAAAGAATGCTACTTTGGAGAAAGTAGCTGATATGCAAAAATATTTTCCATATTTATTAGAATGAATAAATGTAAATTTTTTTACTGTATTGCAGGATATTGAAGAAACATAACAGACTATGTTTAGTCCAAGGGGGGTAGTATGTCATGACCCTCCCTTGGACAACCTTTTCAAATAAAATATTTATGATATTGAGTGTAATCATTAATGGCATATTATGTGATTTTATAATATTTTAATGATAAGTGGTATGACACTAATAGACTTATCATTTTTGTAGGAATAGACATCTTCACAAATGGGCCAAGGACTGATGATTATTAGAGTCAAAAGGATTTGACTAATGATTTATCTGTTGAGAAATTCATCTATGTATTTGTAAATTATTATATTATAGATTCGTCTGTCTTTACAAATTATTATATTATAGATGCACTTACATGATAGGTAGTGTTAAGTGGTAATACTAACATGTTTTATAAATTTTTACTATCGCTTTATGAAGGCCAAAGTATAATCTTTAGTATTGTTTTATTATACATTAATTCTATAATATTAAAGCATTGAAATGAATAAGAAAAGAAAGACTTGTAGTAAATGAAAAAAGGAAATATTTAAAGTTAAAAACAAACCCAATTTGGAGGGTTTGGTTGGTTTTGAAGTTAGTTTCTTTTGAATGAATTTCTTGAGAGTATCCTTTAAACCCTTATGGAAACATAAATAAGGGAGTAAGGGATTGTTCATTTTTGGAAGAAGAAATATTTAGAAAAAAAGAACACATATCGGAGATACCATTTGAGTATTTAGAGGACCAAAGCAAAAGAAGGTCCCTTTCAACGAAGAGTATTTGAAATACCTTCAAAAAGTGCTTTCAAAATTATAAGGTACCCTTTTATATGATAAGTTTGAGAGTAGCAATTTTTAGAATAATGAATTGATGTTGGTTCTTAAATGATAGAGCAACTTGGTTGTGAGAACGTAGAACATAGTGGTGTAGGGCATCAAAATATCAAATGAAGAATATGTCTTTCCTTCAACACAAGCTATAGGAAGAGACAAGCATATCCTTTATACCTTAAAACCCTCTTGAGCAGTGAACACACGTCCACAAGGAGTGTGCTATATGGCGCTAGTCAGATGTCGTGAAACAATGAGACTATGCCCAACAACACTAAGGCCTACTATCTCTTTTAAACCTCTAGACATGATAGATTTGTTGTAGTCATATGTTGGATAGACGATGAGGTATTCATGCACCCATAATGCTAATTCCAGCTGAGTAGCATCACCTACATAGATGAGAAATATGTCCTATGTAATATGGTTTATTAAAACCGAGTACAAACTTGTAGATGTAGCACCTCAAGGCCTCTGAATTTAGGTTCTCATATGGAATCATTGGTACTCATATATCTACCAATTGATAAATAAAACCTTGATAGCTTGTCTCATTATATAACACCATATGTTTAAGAATGAGCTATAGAACTATGTCATGACATGCAGTTTAAGAAGAGGGTAACACAAAAATATTTGATAGATGATTAGATCTTCGTAAGTAGTGTTAATATAGAAGTAAACGTTATAAATTGGATTAAAACCCAATGACCTTGGACATAGATAATACATAGTAGGTTTATGAATAGGTTATCAAGTGAATAACACTAAACATCTCTTAAGATTACACTTAGATAAGAGCTTAAGATAGAAATTTATTTGGAAAATTATTTGTTGGTTTCTGTGTTGGAAGTTATAATTTTAAAATGGTCTACCTTAGATTAAACAAAAAGTGTTTGACCAAAGGAAAAGAAAAGATTATTAAGGAATAATCCTCCTTGAATTTTGAAATAATTTTTAGATCATAATTATGTCAATGTGTATGTATTGGATGCGAGCTAATGAATGAATTGATTTTATGGTATTGGATTTATGTTAAAAGAATGTCAATGTGCATATATACATATATCTTTGTTTATAAAAATTGTTGATGATATTAATGGTATGGCTATTGAATTATTGAAGTTATTTATAAGTTAAGATATTTCTCTTATGGAATCTTGATAGCTTTAGATTATTAAAAGATATAGCTTGTTTTAGTAAATCTATTTTAGGAGGCTTAAAAAGTATTTACATTATTGGTCTACAAAGGAAATCAATAAAATTTTATATGAGACAAAGGCATCATCTAGGTTACTAAAAGGCTTATGAATTAGACATAAAGCCAGTGAATAGAAAGGAGCTTATGGGGGCTTCTTATTTGTTCTTGCAAAATAATGTGAAGGAAGAACTTTAGAAGAAACAAAGAAAAAAATAGATTTATGAACGAGGGAAGTATGGGATTCCCTCGCTTGTAAAAACAAAAAGACTCACAATGAATTGTAATGAAAGTAAAACATAGGAGTTATGGAAAATCTTATGTAATTAGTAAATATTATAGAAAGAAAAGAGGGGGCAATGGTTCCCTTTTTGTTAACTAGTTTAATGATTGGTAAATAAAAAATATGGACTATTTTTGAGGTTGGGTTTATTCCCCATGAGGATTTCCAAGATACATGTTGTGTCTATTTATATTTTTTGGAACTTGTACAAATTATTTTATTTATGTATGTTGCTTTAAATTCTATGAATGAAGAATAAATAGGATGTGATTATTCTGCATTGATATTAAGCACTTAATAGATTATGTATTGATGAATATTGAGGTATAACTACAAGAATAATACGCCTAAAAAGATACTATTTAAGGAATGATGAATAATAATAGGGAATTTGGTGTCCTTATTCTCAAACAAATGAGATAGGTTTAACCCTCACACCGTGGTCAAGAAGTCCTTCAAAATAAAGTAAGAAAATTTGGGGTGACCGCACAAAAATGTCCTTTTAAGCTATATGGGCAATGAGTAAAGGTAAAACCCAGAGTTAACATGGGAGAATGACCACTCTTATACATTTGATGGATGCTATAGCATATAAAACCTGGAAGTGCAAGAATAAGCTTCTAAGGAATTTATCTAGATTATCTGAACTTGCTTTTTGACTTTTAAGAGAAAAAAAATTTGGGATAGATTTTAGGGTTGTTACAATGTGCTAGTTTCTCCATAAATCAATTATCATTCTCTTGAGCATATAGACCATATTATTGTTATTCAATTTGACTAAGCCAACCCATAAAGGTAGTAATTATACAAAGCCTTCATATCTATGTCATATTCAAAGGTAAAATATGTTAATTTTGAAGCAAATAATATTCGTGCATTATCCACCAACACCACTATATATACTTTGAATATTGTGATGATATTTTCCAACAATAGAATTATTGATTCTTTATTTGAACTATTAATTTATATGGCTTCCACTCATCTCATCATGTAATCAATTATCATTAAAAAACAATCAAAGCTTATGCTAAATGTTTGGTTTATTTTGCTAATGAAATATAAGTCCTATTCCTAAAATTATCTGAGTATAACTATGTGCTATAAAGAAAGTGATTCTTTTCTCCTATTTACAACAAATATGTAACATAGCTTGCATATTTTCACCCACTGGAAAGTATCATGCATGATAATGGTCTAGTAATACCCAAATATCAAGATCTTGTGAGTTATAGTATATACTAAATAATGGTCTATACATCATAGAAATATGCCATCATAGCATTTTTAGAACAAAAATCAATTGCTTAACTAACAATGAATATTTTTTGGTATAAATTATTTCTTCTATATTAGCATGAAATCTCATAAGATGACAATATTATGATTATACTCCATGATCTCACAAATCCGTCTAGACTAGTCTTGAGTATGTTGTTTTGCTTATCGATGTACATATTCACCAATGAATCTAACTTGAATATATGAATGTGATTTTGCCAAATTTTCACAACACTCTACCTTGCACCAATTTTGTTTGACTGGTCTTAATATCAAATTTCTAAATTTACAAATCCAACTATCAATTTTTTCTCTAAGTTTATCTTACAACATGAGAGCTCTGACATCTATATGCACATGTAAATAATAGTATTACTTTAAGATCCATAGTGCCTAAACTTATTTACTATATTTATTATAGAACATACCTAATTTTTAATGAAATTATAACTTACATTATAGTTCTATATATTTTAGCTCATTAAAGCTATCAGGTATTCTTATTCCATCATGTTCTTCTAAGTTAGAAAAATGCCTATGCTTCTATCAATCCTAAATATATAAAGAGTGAATCCTTTGTTATAGTTTAGGTTGACCAATACTAGATATTGGGTGATAGTTTCTTTGATATCCTAAAATATTTGTCTCCCTTCTTGTAATTAAGTAAAACTAGTACGTGTTTTTGTGATTGATCTAGTAACCTAAGTGAAATTATTGATAAACTTCCTTATGAATTTGATTTGGTCCAATAAGGATTGTATACCTTTATTTGATAAGGTTAGAGGAAGTATTAATGTATATTTTACATGATGTAGGTCAATATCTAGCCTATATTTTTAAACTACATTCCCATTACTTTTCCTTCCTATACACAAAAAAATGAATTAATTGGGTTCACTAAAATGTTGTGTACCTTACACCTTTTAAACACTCTATAGAGATGATCCAAATGCTTTTTGTGATATTTTGAAATGACTATCATATCATCAAGATAGATTAAAATGATCTCATTTATTAGTCTTTAAAATTATATCTATTGCACTTTAAAAAGTTACATCTATATTTGAAAAACCAAAAGGCATCCTATTATATGTGAATGTGTCCAACTTGGTGGTGAAAGCAATATTGTGTTAATATTCATCCTCTACTTAGATTTGGTTATATCCTTAGAATCCATATGACAATAATAATATCTTAGACCCAACCACTATTTGTAAAATCTACTCCATAAATGGTAGTGAATAATGGTCTTTCAACTATGGTTTGTTTATATTTCTAAAATTCACATAAAGCGTACTATCTCCATTATTTTGTATCAATACCAAACTCTCAACCTAAATGAAGTGTTGGATTGGGTTGATTATATTGATTTACACAAATTTTAATAAATTCTTTCTTATCTTTTTTTAAGCGAAAAACCCCTTGTGGGGCCGCCTTGGTCTGAGAGACCATGAACAGGGGGTTCTATACCGTCAAAGTCACCCGGGAGTCGCACCTGACCCTGCCCGCACCAAAATTATCAATTGGATTTTGGGTACCCAATTCAAATTTTTGGTAGGGGACCTCCCTTGGAGGATTGCCCTCTCCTCTCCGACTCACCTACAACACCTAGGTATAGATTCTTTCTTATCATAATTTCAATATTTGGGTTAATTTATCATTATTTTTTATTTAAAAGTACTTTATCTTAGCACCAATTTATTTCTATGGTGAATGACCTCTTTGTCATTTACCTTTAGGTCTTTGTAGCTCCATGTCATAATATCCTTGAATTTGGAAATCTTCTTCTCTATGCGTTCTCTTCCTAACAACAAATATTTTTCATTAGAAATTTTAATAGGTTGATAATCAAAGGATTTTATCTAAGTTCTCTTCTTCATGCCATTGTTTGGATGAAAGAAATTTTCTAGTGTAATCAAATTTTATGAGTTGGTTAATTTTTAGATGTATTATGGTGTATTTAATGTTTTCTTGGTATTCATTCTATCCATCAACATGCTAAGCCTCTTGGAACATAAAGTCTATTATTTTCTCATCATTGTGAAAATTTGCCAATGGTTTATGTTATGTAGAATTATTGGGCTTAAAATAACCTCCATATCATCTAGTTTGAACCACATACATAGGATCAAATTTTGTAGCTTGGACAACTAACAAATCTACTTCCTAGATTTTATCTTGTGGTACTGGTAAATTTTGATGGCATCAAAGCTTTGAAATATATTCCAAACCCTATATTTATAAGACTTCATTAATATGTGTTTTATGGAACACAATAATATGACCTATTTCACTACTAAATTAGAATTTCTAAATATCTTCAAGTATTTGTACCTGAGTTATTTTGCTTTCTAGAGTCTTTTGTAAAGTAATTTATACTCAACCATATTATTTATATAGTTGAATAGGCAGTTACATGAATAATTGCATGAGTTTCCTTGAGGACTAGTAAAATTGATCCTAGATCTAACACCATTTCACATTTATACTCCAAAAAAGTGTGTGGTCTATATGTCTCCAATGGTCTAAAATTCTTCTTTAATTAGAGTTGGGAATTCATATGAATTATTAAGGACTACATAATTGACCAAGTTTATCTCTTCATATGAATTCTAAAAGTCCTCATAATCTTTCTCAAGCCTATCTATGATCTTATATACTTAGCTAAGTTGATAATCCTCCGATAGCAACTGATAATCTAATTTTAAGATTATGCTCTACTAAGAAATATTAGATTCCTTAAATGGTTATAAATGACAAGGATATATATTTAGCTTAGATCCAAATGGTATTATATTTATGTTGGACCTTCATGTGCATATAGTCCAATGATATATAACCTTTTTTAATATAGTTTTTAGGTCTATTCATGAGATGAAACACATGCCAATTTATGGAGATAAATTAATTACTATCAATTCCTATACAATAATCATATTTGGATGTGAGTGTTCTATCATAATTAAATTTTTAAATATTCTATGATATTCATCTATGTTCCATTTGTCTAAATGGGTAATTAGTTATTTTGGTATACTTGAGTCCTTTTTTCATAGATAACTTTCAACATAACTATCACTATTGTTCCCAAACATCCTATGATATTTAGTAAGAAAACCTCAATTAAAAACATAATATAAAATGATGGAGATATCATCATATTTGGATTCCATAACTTTTCCAAGGTTGTGTTTACATGTACTTCTGTTAGTTCCACAACCATCAAATTCCATTGTTAGATTTCATAGTAGTTTCTAGAAATGAATGAAATCAATCATTACCCAATATTTCTTAGCAAAATACATACATAGAATAGGGTATCCATGGACACCAAATGATATTCACTATAGGAAATAAAATTACATTTCAACTGATAACAAAATAATGAGAAGTGGTATTTTTACCCAAGTACAAGATTCTTTAGGTGAATAAAATAATATAAAAATCCACAATAGTACCTTTTACAAGGTTTACATGGGACCAAAGGGAAAACATATTAAATACAAGTGCAAATAGTTGGTCATGGCCTCAAGAGAATATTAATCACTACATATTCCAACATCACCCTTTAAGCTAAATGGGAACTTAGAGAGCAACACTTACATTGGATACCCTAAGAAGCTCCTAAATACTCATAAAAGTGATATTGTGCATGATCTTGGTCAAGATATTTGTTGATTTATCTGATGAGGGAAAAAAAACTAGATCTAACATCCCAAGAGCATGAATACATATCACAAAATGTATCTGTATTCGAATATGCTTTGTCTACTGATGAAACACATGATTATAGACTAGTTAAATAATACACTAGTTATCATAGTGAAGAGAAAGAGGAAATATTTGGGAAATTCCAATATCCTACAAAATTATTTAGATGCTTACATACCTCATGGGAAGAATAACATTTAGCCTCTTTGAAAGCTTGAGAAATTATGGATTGGCATCTAGAACACCATGAATCTAGGTTATATCCCTAGTAGAGTACAAAGCCTAAGATTCACCACCAGTCATCCAAATCACCTTCCTCATCAAGATTTAAAAAACATATCAAAATCATAGGGGAACCAAAAAAATAGTAGATACCCATTTGATAGACCCCTTTGATGTATTTGAAAATCTATTTTACTACTATCCAATGGCTCTCCCAAGGTGCCTATATGTACTTGGAGCAATATCTAACAACAAAGGCTATATATAGTCTAGTATGAGCGAGATAGATAAGTCCTCCTATAAGAGATAGAGTGATGTCAACTAAAAGTGTGGTACAATCAACCCAAATTTTTAAAATTGAGGTAAACATGGATTGGTATTCTTACACTCCATTCTAAACTGCTAAAGAAGATCCAAAGTATACTTGGAATAAGAAATAGTAATGCTAGAGTTTGTCTAATTAACATGGATTTCCAAAAAATAGTGCAAACGCTCAAAATAGTTCATCTCAAAGGTGGAACAAATTCATGTTTTCATATCCTAAATTAGAGTAGTGGATCTACCACTGATGATAATATCATCAACATACAATACAATCATCAAAGTTTTCTTATATCGTTATTTGATGTAAACATCATATTTAGTATCACATTGATAGAATCCATAAATAAGATAAAGAAAGGGATATTCTCATACCACATATGAGGAGCTTTCTTAAGGCCACACAAGAATCTAGTCAAGTGACATACCAATTAAGTAGGTCCCTCTAGCTCAAAATATGATGGTTTTTGCATGTAGATTTTATCCTAAAGTTTTTCATGTAGAAAGGCACTCTTCATGTCGATCTGATGAACCTTTGATAATCATTCTAATAAAGTTCATCATAGCCATAGGTCAAAAAGTCTTGAAATATTCCATCCCCTCCTATAAGAGAAATTATTTGTGATAAGGTGTACCTTGTACTTTTCTACTTTACCATATAATGTGTATTTGATCCTATAGAGCTATTTACATCCCATAATATTCTTCCCATCTAGAAGAGTTACCAAGTTCCAAGACTTGTTCTTAATTAACGTCTCATACTCTACTACCATAACATATTCCCATTCAAGCTTAGCTTATCCTAAGAGTATGTGAGAGGATCCTAAGAATGTAATACCTTTGAAAGAAAATCGAAAATGAGCCTTTTAATGTCACTCAAGGGATAGAATAGGTTGAATATATTTCAAAAGTGACTTAACCCACTTGGGTTAGTATGATAAGAATCACATGTATATTGCACTATGATAAATATTAGAGACTAAAATGGAAGAATACAACTCATCATGCTCACCTCATCATGCAATAATAGACTAGTCTGACCTAATGCATCCTACTCATCCTGCCCTACTCATGGGGAAGAAGAAACTTCCTGAGAAGCTCCCTATAAAATGGTCAAGTTGGTAGACAAGGAACAACCACTCAAATAATATGAAGATGAAGATGCTCTAATAGGAATACAACCAAACAAGATGTTTGAAGAACCTACTAAATATGGAATAGAAAAAGACTTAGAAGAATCAATAGCTAAAAGTTTTGGATGGGATGAAAGGAGTACCTAGAAGAACCTCATAAAAGATGACATCTCTTGTGAAAACCTCACACCTTAGAGGATCATAGAGATGATATATTTTTGAGGTATAAGAACACCCTAAAAATATACACTTATGGCTCTTTGGTACCTCCTTCTTATGAATATCCTAAGGTATGTGATCCCATGTTGAAGACTCAAAGATACATTATTTGAGACACATTTGGCTTATTCCATGTCAATATCTCAATGGCGCACACTACCTTGGTAGGAACCTTGTTTATGATGTGTTATTCACAAGTGATAACCTCACCCTAGAACTTATGGTCTAGTCCCCTAGCATGAATTCTACACTGTGCCATCTCTATGATTACCTTGTTTTACTTTTCAAACACACCATTCTGTTTATGAGCATAGCGAATAGTCATATAATATGCTATTCCATGAGAGGACAAAAAATATTAAAATAATAACTAATATACTCACCACCCCCATCTATTCTTTGACACTTGGTCCTCCTATCTAGCTAGTTTTCAACAAGGGCCTTGAAAGTATTAAATCTCTCAAACATCTTATCCTTATTATAAATAGTGTGCACCCACACATCTAGAAAAATCATCAATAAAAATAAGGAAACACATGTTTCTTTAAATAGGAATTATTACCATAGGTCAAAAAATATCACTAGATATAAGTTCCAAAGGATGAGATTCCCTTCTAGCAATTATTTTGGAAAGGCATCCTTGTGATATTTCCCCAAAATCCATCCCTCACATGCACCACTTGGAGGAGATTCATGGAAGTCTAATAGACATCTAATGCTAACTCACATATATCAAGGAACCATAACTATGATGGCTAAGCCTATGATGTCACTTCTAACTCTCATTATTAGCATGGGAAAATATTGTAACAAATATTTTATTTCCAAAAGAAGTAGCAAAAAAGGTAAGTATTTCACCTAAATTATATAGGTGGTTAGTCTCATCACAATATCTTGAAATAATAGTTTTGAAACCATTGTAAATATCCTTAATCACCCATCTATCAAGATGAAATTCTACTTTCTTGTTTGTATGAATAATATGAATAATAGACAAAAGGTAGGGCCAACATTAGGAACATGAAGTACCTCATCAAATTATGAAGATCCAATAGTGATGTATCCACTTCTATCAACCTACAATGAATATTCATATCTAATCACAAAACATTCCCCTACATGAGTTTTGTTATAGCCTTGAAGAAGGTACTTGTGCTTCGTCATATACCTAGTAGCCCCTAAATCAACTATCCACTCATCCAAAGAGGTGGATGTCCAATATGCAAAATGGATTACAACATGTGCCTATGAGGTTTCTCTATTAAAGTTATTATCATCTTATGCATAGAAGAGAGCAACATTAGCACCTATTTTCTTACTACTTCCTCCAATTTCTTGATCTAAATCCTATAAAATTTTGCATTATGTCCTTTCTTTTTTTATTCAAAAGTGGGTTTCTTAAAGGGCTTCTTGACCTTTTCTTATTTTTTTAGGATTTTTGTCATTCTAAAATTTAACAATAGATTATTTATATTGTGTTTGATTAAAAAATGAATTACCCTTATGCCTATTTATTCTAGCTTGATGATGAAAAATATTTAAATACCTCATCAATGGGCATTGCAAGAGAATATGGAAAATACACACAAAATATATTGAAAACCATAGCAACCATCTCATATATTTTTAACACATTGTTGAAGATAATATTGAGCAAATCTATATTCCTTTCTTTCTTCAATGCTTCGTATCCTTCCCTTATATCCTTTGGAAGTCCTCTTGCATTTTGGATGTCATCTTGCAATTTATTGAACTGATTGATATAATCATTAATAGTAATAAATACAAGGAAAAGGTTGTAGGATCCAACTCTAGTCTACTAATCTAAGTAGAATCAGTTTGATCACATAACCCTTGAAACTTCTAAAAAAATTCTTTAAAATTTGTAGTGTTGTTGACATGAGTCTTGTATATATTATCCACATGGAGGGCAATGACACCATGAGATTCATCCTTCTTATCCCTATAAAGCTAATTTACCATTTCAAAATTAGTGTCTTGAGTTTTCTAATTCACATAATTGAGTAGCCCATTGCTTTGAATTGGAGCTTCAATCTTGATCTTCCATGTCGTATTGTTAGGGACACTCAATAAGGGCACATGATGGTCTATAACCATTCTACTAAAAACAAAAAAAATTGCAAGTAGTTGTGACCAGAAAAAATGCTACAATGCATAAAGCTTGAAAAATTGTATTATTTTAAAAGATAGAGAGGATAAAAATGCTTTTGTATGCAAGCGTTATGGCCCCTATAAGTTTAACCCTAAAATTTAAAAAATTACCTCCAAAACCTTTGAATTTTTATTTTTATTTTTTTAGTATCTCTAGCAAATGAGAGGTTGTCATGTGTGTTATATGAATGGCTAATTGGGTGCTTACTATGTGCTAACTATGTAATGTACCAATGAATCACATGAAACCACTTGTTACAATTTAATTTTCTATCTTATTTGTAAACCATTGTATACCCACTTGTTACTATATAATTTGCTCTAAAATCCATGTTTCTCCAAGTTTATTATTGACTGTAGGAGTTTCTTATCACTTTGATGAGTTGGCTAAATGTGATTGGTCAAAACCATATTTATAGATACCAAGTAGCATAGGGTTTGTTGCATTGGCTACTATATGACCTACCACATCAACCCAACTAGATCATGCCATGTTAACCCCTACATCACCCTCTACCAAATGTTTCATTGGGATCTATGCCATGTTAGCACTCTCACCATATACCACGTATCACCCTAAATCACTTGTTTAGATTTCTATATCAGTTTCCATGTGTTTCCTTAGTATTCATGTACTATGTCCATATCACTTATATGTACTACCACATAATACATATGGATTGGCATGTGTTTCCCTAGGATTCATATGCCTAGTGCCACCATAATTGTATGGAATACCATATGGTATATATTTGAACTTACCACATTATTATGCATATGCAAAGGGACACCGCATTATCATCAAATACCATGTCTTTAGAAAGTACCATATCATGAAAGGTGCTAATATCATCATTGGTTTGTCCTATTTGCATGCTAACATCATAATCAAAAGGTTAGGGGGAGGAGATTTGAAATTGAGACCTCCCATGAACATGTGTCTTAAGTCCCTCTAGCTAGCCGTATCACCAAGCCTTAATATTGAGAGATAAAGAAGAAGGCTTAGACTTAAAGTAAACCAAACTATCACCTTTCATCCCTCGTTTGCATGTTGTTGATGCAAGCATGCACTTTTACCCCATTCATAGAATATTCATAAGAATATTCTTTTTTAAATTTATAATTTAAATTTTAGAGGAAAAAAAACAAATTTCAAATGAAATTTGGGATTACCTAGAGGTAAAATGGCAAAAAGTACTAAACTATAACCCCTCTAAAATTTTGTAAAGAATCTAAAAATATTGATAATTTGTTTATATCTATTATAGTTTTCCCTAAACAATCATTTTATCAAATGCAACCAATCAGGACCTCCTCTCACACCTATGAAAGAAAAAAGTTGTTAGACCATTGTTGCAACTTTGTTAAGCCACTCAAGGGTATTTTATAAGAATATAAGCCTACCCATAAATTCTTTGGCACTAGGGATCTGTCTAAAACCACCTTGAGTGGAGAAAGCTACAATCAAGCCAATTATCTTGGAGAACAGTCTGTAGAATTAACATTCATGTTAAGGAAGAAGCTTGGTAGAGCTATCTAACCGATTGAAATTCAAGACAAGTTAAATATTGGAGAATTGTGCTATTAGAGCCACATTTATTCTCATTTTGAGTATGAATATTTGAAGAGAAAATTTGTAGATTAGAAACTAGCATCAAAAGAATTCTGGTGTGAATATTTGAAGGAATTTGGAGTGATATGTTTTAGGTTAGAAGCTAGCCTCTAAGTAAATAAATTTAGTGTGAATTAATGAATTGAAGAAATATTGTAGAAGTATTAAAATATTATTGAGAGAAGATTGATACAATAGAAGTCGAATAGAATCTTTCATGAAGAAAAAAAGAGAGCTAAATTAAAGTCTAAAAAATAATAATATGAAGGCAACCAACGTTGAAGTAACTAAGGCAAGAACGTGAGAAAAATGATAACCAATGTTGAAGAGAATTTAGGCAAGAACTTGAAGAAGAGAGGTTGAGAGCCATTTGAGACTATGAGCCATTCAAAAAAGAAGGTAAAGGTGATTGCCTTGTAATGAATACAAAGTTGTAAAATTTTGATGCAATGAAAATTAGAGAATCCAAGAGTAGACATATACTAGAGATTTGAGATACACCATTTGGAATATTGAGGAAAAGAATTGAAGAACAGTCAAAAGGATACTTTGAGTAATGCTCAAGTTAATTATTTAGTGTAGTCAAAAGTGAGACATTATTTGGTCAAAGCTTTAGAAATATGGTGTATCTAAAGAAGACACTGAGGAGTGATGATAAAAATACCTCTAAAGCAAAGAAAGTAGCACCTTTAAAATCAAAATATAACAATAAACTCAAAATATTCCAACCATCCAAAATCTAGAGGATTGAAGCACCCTTAAAGGACCAAAATGCCTAGAAAAGTGGAGAATATTGAAGCACCTAAGAACTAGGAAAAATAAGAAGCATTTGAGCTTCTAAGAGGACTAAAACTTGAGCACCTAGATTGAAGCATTGTTGGGTATGGTAAGATCCAAAGAAAGAAGACATCAACAAAATGTCTCATAGTAGAGCCTAACAATGTTGATTGAGAAAAGCATAAGAGTTAGGTGAAACACTTGAGTAGCAGTGTCTGGCAGTGAAATAACGTTCATTGCCATGATTGTCATGTGGATATTGCATGCACCAAGGTACCAATTTATCATTCCAAATTTCAAATTTGTGAGCGCATATTTTAGACTTTAGTTATTTGAAAATTTGATTTATATTAAAGTTGATATTTGACATATTAAGTGGAGGGATAATATTAATTAAAAGTTTATTTGGAAAAAATAATTAGGAGTTATAATGGGAATTTAAAAATTGGAATTTGTAAATTGATTCTTGATAATTGAAAATTAAAAATTGAAAATAGAAAATTTGATATTTGATATTTGTAGAAGAATTGAAAATTTTGATTGATATTTGATAAATTGAAATTTGAAATTTTTGGAGAGAAGGTTTTCTACTCCAAAAGAACTTTTGAAATTGAATTTGATAAATTGTTGATTTGAAAAGTGAATGCAAATTGAATTTTTTTCATATTAAAAATTGATAATTGAAAACGATTATTTATTTGACTTTGGAGTTATAAAAAATTCTACATCAAAGGAATTAAAAGTTTTGAAAATTTTATTATAGAATGAATTTGCATATTTAAAACTGATTATTTGAAGAAATTAAAATTTTGGAGATAAAAGGATTTCTACTTGAAGAAAAAAATTATTAAAAAATTCAAAGGAAATTTGTATGTGCAGTTATTTGAAATTTGTTCAAGAAATGGATCTGAATAAAAATAAAGAATACACATAAGGAAATAATATTGATGATTCAAAATTATTGCAAAGATATGAGTTGTTTGAAAGTTTAACAAGCATAGGGAATAGCATAAAGGAATAGATTCAAAACCTAAACTTCAAGCAGTGCCAGAGCCAGAGCAAAAGAACAAATTCAAGAATCAAAGAATGAAGACTAAAGTCTTCAATAACCAAATAATGTAATATAGGGGGGTTTTGGAGAATATTACATTATTTGGTACATGCTAATGTACTCCATGGTACCTTTGGTACAATTGTAAATATTAGATTATAGTGTGAGTCAATAGTTTAGGAGTGTGATTTATATTTTTCCTTATGTTTGTATCTATGTGTAGGATGTGCACAAGTGTGTAGAGTGAGAAAGTGTGCAAGTGTCATATAGTGTGGACTATGTAGGAGAGTGCAAAGTATCTTAGAGTGTATGTAAACAATCAAGAGTCATGTATACAAGTGGCAAGATGTGAAGCCAAGGAACAAGAGAGGTTTGTTTTGTGTGCTAAATAAGAAAGGAAGCATCTCCTAGATATGTGAGGAGAGCAATAGAAAAATATTCCAAGAGTCACCTTTCTAATTTTATATTATGGAGACAAAGATCCTTGAGGTAATCATCGAAGAAACCAATGTATTTATGTATTGAGCTTGTATACAATTTGAGCAATATTATTGTAGGTTTTTTAAATTTATTTCATAAATGATATTGACCATCTATTTCATATTATTTTTATTGTTATTTTTGTGAATGTTATGTTTATTAATATTGCCCATTGATAATTGAATGCTTATATAATGATTTTATATTTGATACTAAATATTGGGACCTACGATAATTTGGCTACAAAGCTAGTAGTGGTATCAAAGCTACCTTGAGTAGAGAAAGTTACAATAAAGCCAAGTATATTGAAGAATAGTCTACAGAATTAACATTCATGCCAAGCAAGAAGCTTGGTAGAGTTGTCTAATCGATTGACATTCAAGCCGAGACAAAGCTTGGAGAATTGTGTTATAAGAGCTACATTTTTTTTTTTTTATTATTTGTGGAAAACATCCCAAAAGGGATGCCACTTTCGGGTAAGACCCAAGGAGGTAGGGGTATCCATTCCGCCAAAAACGCCCAGGACTCGGACCTGGCCTACCACCTTTGACATACTCAAGGAGAAAACAAACACACAAAACCAAATTAAAAAAATAAAATAACAACAAAAATAATAAAATAAAATAAAAAACAAACTCCTTGAGTGTGTCAAAACCAAAAGCACAACCAAACACGCACAATAAGATAAAAGAAACCACAACACAAACCACATAGAAAAACACAAGAACCACATAACAAAACACAAACAAGACAAAAACAACAGAACACTACAAAGACATAACCCAAAAAAACATGAAAAATAAACACAACCAAAACCCAAAAAAATAAAATAAAATAAAAATAAAAACAACCAACAAAAGAAAATAAAAAAAAAAAAAACATAGAAAACACTCACACATAAAAAAAGAAATAACACAAACAAAGAGAAACCCAAGAACAAGAACGAAAAAAACACAAGAACAATAACAATAAACATAAAAAAAAAAAAAAACAATTAAAACACAAGAACAACAAAAAACAACACAAAGAACACAAAAAAAAAACAAAACAAAAGAATCCACCCACCTTAAAAAACTAAACAAAAAAATAAAGAAGACAAAAGAAAAGAAAAAAAAATGAACAAAACAATGACCTATCTAGACTAGAAGACTATTAATGCAAGAATCAACAGAGGAAACAAAATAAAGAATAGAATGAGCTAGGGAACTAAAAAACCGAATGAACCAAAGAGAAAAAAAAAAAACAAGAAGAAACTAGGTACCTTGAGAACTTGAGCCATCCAAAGAAATGATAGAAAGAGGAGCTTCCCTAATTTGAGAAGCCCACCATATAGGAGGGTGGCCATAACAAGTAAGATCACCTTTGTACAAAGCCCAATTAGCTAAAGCATCGACACTTTTGTTTTGATCTCTCGACCACATGATTGTAATCAACTTTCAAAAATCCCATCTGGATTAACTAAATTTTCTCAATAATTCTTTTTATTCTCCAATCCACCTTATGATTCTTAGAAGGAGTCTTCAAGATATTAATCATAAGTTGAGAGTCAGACTCAACTAACACCTTTTCCCATCCAACCTTGGTAGCCTCATGAAGACCTCTAAGGATACCATACCCCTCAGCAAGGTTATTGAAAAGAATACCCAAATTCTCAGCAAAAGTAAAAACCAGGGAGCCATCTGAAAGTCTACCAATTCCTCCCACACTGGCTTTTCCAGGGTTCTCTCTAGAGGATCCATCAGTATGGACTTTTCCAAAATCCTTAGGAGGAGGTTGCCAATTTCTAGTTCTATCCATATTACTAATACTCACATTCCCTTTAAGTTGGTTGCCTTTAGAAGGTTTAATCTTCAATATTTGCATCACTTGATCCCATCTTTGGTGGGATTTTTGGGGGTGATTAAAGAGATGATGGACTGATTCAACTAAGTTGGCTATGGTATTTTGCCAAATATAGTGAATATTGATATTATCACAATGACACTGAGAGGGGGGGGGAATCAGTGTAGCTATTTAAATTCAGATCTACAACTCTTTAAAACTTAAGCAAAGAGAACTTAAAAATAGATAAAGCAATTAAACAAGAGAGCATTCCACAACACACGATTTAACGAGGTTCACCAGATTTGGCTACTCCTCAAAAATTAGACTGCTTGGACTCCCATCCAAATCCAGCCTTTGCAAAGCACCAACTTTACAAACAATTTTCTAAGTACCCATAGGAAGGAGCACCAACCCCTTATTTATCTCGCACCAACATAAAGGAGCACCAACCCCCTAATGCCAAGCACCAACTTGGACTTCAGTTCTGAACAGATTTAATGACATAAAAATGCCTTCTCTTCTACAAGACCCTCACTGGTCTAATGCCTTTTAACAAGAACTGCATATCCTTATAGCTTTGATATATTTTTCTCTTTCAGCTCTGCTATTCTCTCTTGCAGCTCTCTCTTCTGTATCTTTTTCAGCACTATCCACTTGTCTTCTTTTCACAGCTCCTTTTTCCTTTTATTCGGCAAATCACAACACTCATGCCTCGTGCAGAGCTCAACCCTAACCCTAACTTCTTGTACACGAAAATATTCTTTCGGCTCTGCTTACTGCGCTCTTAAATGCTTACTTACGCCTCTGACAACCTTATCTGCCCACTTTACGGCTCTGACAGCCTTTTCGGTGCTCTAACAGTATATCCACCGTTCTGACAGATTTATCTTCTCATTTACGACTCTGATCATCTTATATGCTTATTTATGGCTATGAAAACATTTTTTGTTCTCTTACAACTCGACAAAGACCCTCTATAGCGGAACTCTACATTTTGTCTTCTTCTCACTCGATAACCATCTTATTGTCTTTTGCCTTCCGTACACTCTACTTGGATGCAAAAACATGACATGTCATGAAATCGTGACACTTTTCGCTTCCTTGCACTCTTCTCGCATGCACCAACGAAAACATGACATGTCACAAAATCGTGACACTTTTTGCTACCTTGCACTCTTCTCGACATGCACCAGTGAAAACATGACAAGTCGTGAAATCGTGACACTTTTCACTTCCGTACACTCTTCTCTGCATGCACCAAAGAAAAATGACATGTCACAAAATCGTGACACTTTTCGCTGTCATACACTCTTCTTTGCATGCACCAAGAAAACATGACATGTCCACAAATCGTGACACTTTCTCGCTTGGCCTTTCCTTGCATGCCAGAAATGGAACATGTCACGAAATCGTGACACTTTTCTTACATGTCCAAAATCTGCACATTTCTTGCAAATCGTGACACTTTTTCGTCAATTGATTTGAATTTTTTTTTCTCGTGATATCGTGACACTTTTCCTCTTAGTTCTTTTCTAATCGTGACACTTTTCTTCCTTGCTCTTGCAAATTGTCGCGAAATCGTGACATTTTCTTTGTGAGCTTTCCAACATCGCAAATCATGACATTTTTTTCTCTCTTCCAACATGTCGCGAAATCGTGACAGTTTTCCTTGTGCTTTCTCTCTCTTCCAACATGTCACGAAATCATGACAGTTTTCCTTGTGCTTTCTAAACATGTCACGAAATCGCGATAGTTTTCCTTGCGCTTTCTAAACATGTCACGATATCACGACAGTTTTCCTTGCGCTTTCTAAACATGTCACGATATCATGACAGTTTTCCTTGTGCTGGCCAAACATGTCACGATATCGCGACAATTTTCTTACTTGGCTTCTTTTCCTCCAACATGTCGCAATATCGCGACAATTTTCTTGTCGTGATATCGCGACAGTTTTCTTGTCGCGATATCGCGACACTTTTTCTACTTGCCTTTTTCTTTGATCTTTTGAAATGGCCACTTCGTCTTCTTGGAAATTCACCGTACATGCTCTGACCGACCTCTGAACTCCTGTCCACCGCATCATCAATTGATCTATCTGTCTATGTTGACAACAATGACAATACTATTTCTGCACCTTGCTCAACAATCTCCCCCTTTGGAATTGTTGGCAACACATGTGCAATTTCCTGTAATTCTTCTCCCCCTTTGACAATAATACCAAAGGGCTGCTGCAGACTCCCCCTGAGTCCATGCACAACATTCTCAGGCACACAATATTACAGTTAGCAAAAATTACAAACATGAGCAAACAGATAATCAAATATATAAATGCTCCCCCTGAGAATGTGTTCCCGATAGCTAGTCAGTTCTTGGGTAGTGTGACCACTCCCAACTTACTACGAAGGTATTCAAAAACTTCCTTGGGCAACGGTTTAGTGAAGATATCCGCTACTTGCTCTGTAGTTGGAACAAAATCCAATTTAACCTCACCTTCTGCAACTTTATCCTTCAAAAAGTGATACCGGATTGCAATATGTTTGGTGCGAGAATGCATAACCGGATTCTTTGAGATGTTAATAGCACTGGTATTATCACATTTAACTAAAATTGGCTCTTTGAAGTTAATACCAAGATCTTTCAGGGTTTGTCTCATCCATAAAATCTGCGTACAACATGTTGTTGCTGCAATGTATTCTCGCCTCCGCTGTGGATAGAGAGACCGATTCTTGTTTCTTGCCGTGCCATGCTACCAACCTCGTCTCCAAGATAGAATGCACCTCCACCGGTACTCTTTCTGTCATCTATACATCCCGCCCAATCTGCATCATAATATGCAATAAGAGTGAAGTCCTTACCTTTTGGGTACCATAACCCATACTCCATAGTACCCTTGAGGTACCTAAAGATCCTCTTCACAGCTGTCACATGAGTCTCTTTGGGACTAGCCTGAAATATTGCTACCATGCATACCGCCTGTAAGATATCTGGTCTTGTAGTTGTCAAATACAAGCAGGCTCCCAATCATAGATCCGTACATGGTTTGATCAACATCTGGAGATTTGTCATCCTTGCTCAACTTGCAACTTGTTGTCATGGGAGTGCTAACAAGTTTACAATCCTCCATTGTGAACTTTTTCAGCATTTCTTTCACATATTTAACTTGAGAAATAAAAATGCCCTTTTCATTTTGGTTAACTTGAACTCTGAGGAAATATGAAAGTTCACCAATCATAGACATTTCAAATTCTTTCTCGCATTTTATTTGCTATGTCTCTACATGACTCATCATTGCTGCTGCCAAAAATTATATCATCAACATAAACAACAAGGACAATAAGATGGCCATTGTCTATTTTGACATACAAGTTACTATCCACCATACCTTTCTTGAACCCTTGTTCAAGGGAGATAGTTGTCTAGTCTTGCATACCATGCTCGGGTGCCTGTTTCAAGCCATACAAAGCTTTCTTCAACTTGCAAACAAAGTTGGGATTATCACCGAGTTGAAAACCATCTGGCTGCTCAATATAAACTTCTTCTTCAAGATTTCCATTCAAAAATGCTGATTTCACGTCCATCTGATAAACTTTGAAATTCCCGTGGATTGCTAAAGCTAGAAACATTCTCGATTGCCTCGAGTCTAGCCACCGGTGCAAAAGTTTCCTCAAAATCAATACCTTCAACTTGAGCATAGCCTTTACAGCACCAATCTTGCTTTATTCCTTACAACCTCGTCCATCTTCATTCAATTTGTTTCGAAAAATCCATTTAGTACCGATTATGTTTTTATTTGCAGGCCTTGGTACTAACTCCTAGGTTTTGTTTTTCTCAATCTGATCTAGTTCTTCGTTTATTGCCTTCATCCAACTTTCATCTGTGCTTGCTTCAACAATATTTTTGGGCTCAATGCTGGATAATAGGGAGTAGTTACTTACTACTCTTCTTCTTGTCTTAACACCAACTGTGGGGTCCCCAATAATTTGCTCTCTGGGATGATTTTTCTGCCAGCTTCCTGTTTTGAATTTATTGTTTTCTTCTACTTCTGAATCAATACTTAAATCATCTGGGTCAATTTTCTGATTCTCTTCTGTTTCCTTTTCTTCATCTCCTTCAATAACTTCTTCATAAATAGGGTAGTTTTCTTCACAGCTGATAGCTTGTTTCCTATCTTCATCAAATTTAACATCGGCACTGTCTACAATTTTCTTTAGCCTTTTGTTGTAGCATTTGTAAGCTTTGCTTTTTGATGAATAGCCAACAAAAATACCTTCATCAGCTCTATCTTCAAACTTACCAAGATTATCTTCAGTTCTTTTGATGTAACACTTGCCGCCAAAGACTTTGAAGTATTTTGTTGTTGCCTTCTTGCCGAACCACAGCTCATAAGGGGTTTTGCTTTCATGCGTCCTCAACATGCACCTGTTTTGGATATAAACTCATAGTATGGACTCGCCTCTTTCCAAAATCTGTCTACAATTTTGCTCTCAGTCAACATCGTCCGTGCCATTTCCCGCACAGTTCTGTTCTTTCTTTCTACAACACCATTCTCGCTGAGGTGTCCTTGCTGCTGAAAACTGTCTTCCGATCCCATATTTTTGACAGTATTCTCGCAAACTCCTCTCGAGATGAACTCTCCTCCTCTATCCGATCTTAAGCATTTGATCCTCTTTCCTGTTTCATTCTCAACTTGGTTTTTGAAAGTCTTGAACATTTCAAAAGCTTCAGATTTTTGCTTCAAAAAGAATATCCAGTTCATTCTGGAATAGTCATCTATGCACAACATAAAGTATTTGTCACCATTTATACTTTGTGTTCTCATGGGTCCACATAAATCAAGCATGTATTAGTTCTAAAGGTTTTCTAGTAAAGTACTCCTTTGATTTAAATGTGGCTCTAGTTTGCTTCCCTTTTGGCATGAAGCACAAATACTATTTAGTGGTTTGCCAATGGAGGGTATATCTCTTATCGCCCTTTTTGAGCTTATTTTTACCAAATTGTCAAAGCCGATATGACCGAGCCTCTTGTGCCACAACCAATTTTCATCTTCCTGTCCAATCAAGCATGCTCCTTCCGAAGTCTCTCGAGAGAGTATACAGTTTCCGTAAGTCCTTGATCCAATAGCAATCAACTTCCCACCGTTAGCTTTTCTCACTTCACAACCCCGCTTCTTAAAAATTACTTCATGACCTCTGTCACAGATTTGACTTACGCTGAGCAAGTTATGCTTCAGACCAATCACAAACAAGACTTCTTTTGAATTGATCTTTCCATCACTGATCTTGACTGATCCTTTGCCAACTATCTTTGCTCCATCATTATTTCCAAATTTCACATAACCTCCTTCGTAATTCTGTAACTTCTCAAATTTTTGCTTGTCACCTCGTCATGTGACCGGAGCATCCACTATCAAGTATCCATGGTGCAGATTTGTTCTATGCTTTAAAAGTAGTCCGAACAATCAAAGATTCCTTTTCTTCCCGGAGTTTTTCCTTTTCTTTCCATTCTCGGTTTGATAGCAGCTTTGGCTACTTGTTTTGCCTTTCCCCTTTCATTAGCTTGTGCCTATTTTTCAAGAAATTTTTTGTTTTGTTTCAATCCATTTGGTTGAGATTTTCTACCCCGATATTTATTTGCTGCAAAAGTGCTTCTACGCTTTCTTGCAATGTGTCCAAAATTATGACAGCTTATAACATTCTACCGCATAATCCATCAATGGAGAAAAGACATTTCTACTCGGTGAAATTCCTTTGTGCTACATTATAACCGCAATCTGAAATCTTATGACCATAAGCATTGCATTTAAAACAATAACCAAAAAAGGAATGATTAAACCTCGGGTGAAGGTCTTTGCCATTTTGAAGTAGGAGCCATGAATCTTCTCCTTCTTGGATGTGTGACTTTTGTGAATCCATCTTTGTCAGTACTCTTGAGTCCGGCATTATTGCTTTCTTTGGCATGATTTGTTTTTTCTTGATCAACCCTGATCTTATCTTCTTTCTTTATGGGTTCTACATTTATGGCCTTTGATCCCTTTGATGATTCTCCTTCATCGAAGCCCAAACCAAATTTGATGCCTGAAGGCCTTTGGTTATTTAAAATTTTATCCAGCTTTACAAAACTTTCTTCAAACTTATGATAACAACTCAATTTCCGATTCATCTCCTCTAGCTGCATCCTTAACCTAACAATGTCTTCTTCTAGCTTGCTGCACTCATCTATTTTTATGGTTAATTGTACTTCGAGAACTTCAGACATTTTCTTAAATTCGTCTGTTTGTACTTTCAAGCTGTTTATTATTTCATTGGCATCCTCAAGCTTTCTTGAAACCTTTTTATTCTTTTTCCTTTCTGTGCTCAGCTCTTTAAGTGCAAGCAACCAACTCACCTTCCGTATATACTTCAGCCTCATCCTCGGGTTTTTCATTACATTCCTATTTTTCCTCTCGTTTTTCTTTCTTCAAATGCCATGAACAGAGCTTCATCCGCTTCTTCTTCGTAATCCTCACCTGAGCAGCCTTCGTAAGAGCTGACATTCTTGGATATGAAACTTTTCTTCTTGAAGTTGCTTTTTCTAAAATGTGGTTTCTTCTTCCAATCACTTCTTTCTTGGTGTGACCCTTCATCATTTTTGTTTTTCTCATTCATTGGACATTTAGCTGCAAAGTGCCCGATGCCTCCACAGTTGAAGCACTTAAACGGTAACTTTCCTCTGTACTTTCATTTTCCCTTTATTAGTTTCCTAACAAAGTTTGCTTCTCGTTTCATCTCGAAGACTCTTCTTCTACGGATTCTTGTTTAGCTTTTATATTTTTGTGTGCTTTAAAAGCAGCTTCTCTGTCTCAGGGCTTAGTTTGTCCTATTCTCATTTCATATGCAGTTAAAGAACCATGCATTTCATCCATGCTAAAAGTATTTAGATCTTTAGCTTCTTCTATAGCAGAAACTTTAGAATCAAATATTTTGTGAAGAGTTCTTAGTACCTTTTTCATGACGACCGCATCTTCCATTTCCTCGTCGAGTCCTCTAATCGCATTAATGATTCCATTGACTCTCAAAGATATAGGCCTCTATGTTCTCATCGTCATTCATTTTTAATGCTTCGAACTAAGCTCGATGCATTTGTAGCTTGGCTTCCTTGATCTTGCCGTCTCCTTCATGAATGCTCTGTAGTTTGTCCCACATGTCTTTTGCCATTTTACAGCTCATGATCCTTATCAGTTCACTGTCTACTAACCCACACATTATAGCATTCTTTGCTTTAGAGTTATTCTCAAACTTTTTCTTCTCAAGAAGATTCTGTTGGAGGAGTAGAGGATATTGTGTATCCACCGTCTACCGACTCCCAAATGTCATATCCCAAAGCACACAGATAAGTCTCGCATCCCGAGTCTCCAGAAAGAGTAATTAGTTCCATCGAACAAAGGAGCTTTGTTGGATGAAAATCCTTCACCACCGGCCATTGTGTTTCTTCCAAGATCACCTTAGCTGATTGAGCTTGTTCAAGAACCTTGCTCTGATACCAATTGATATTCTCACAATGACACTGAGAGGGGGGGTGAATCAGTGTAGCTATTTAAATTCAGATCTACAACTCTTTAAAACTTAAGCAGAGAGAACTTAAAAATAGATAAAGCAATTAAACAAGAGAGCATTCCACAACACACGATTTAACGAGGTTCACCAGATTTGGCTACTCCTCAAAAATTAGACTGCTTGGACTCCCATCCAAATCTAGCCTTTGCAAAGCACCAACTTTACAAACAATTTTCCAGTGACCCACAGGAAGGAGCACCAACCCCTTATTTATCTCCTGCACCAACAAAAGGAGCACCAACCCCCTAATGCCAAGCACCAACTTGGACTTCAGTTCGAACAGATTTAATGACATAAAAATGCCTTCTCTTCTACAAGACCCTCACCGGTCTAATGCCTTTTAACAAGAACCGCATATACTTATAAGCTCTCATTATATTTTCCCCACTCCGTTATTCTCTCTTGTAGCTCTCTCTTCTGTATCTTTTTTAGCACTATCCACTTGTCTTATTTTCATAGCTCCTTTTTCCTTTTATTCGACAAATCACAACACTCATGCCTCGTGCAGAGCTCAACCCTAACCCTAACTTCCTATACATGAAAACATTCTTTTGGCTCTGCTTATTGTGCTCTTAAATGCTTACTTACGCCTCTGACAGCCTTATCTGCCCACTTTATGGCTCTGATAGCCTTTTCGATGCTCTGACAGTATATCCGCCATTTTGACAGATTTATCTTCTCATTTATGACTCTGACCGTCTTATCTGCTTATTTACGGCTCTAAAACATTTTCTCGTTCTCTTACAACTCCGACAGAACCACCCTCTACAGAACCGCTCGATACCTTTTGTCTTCTTCTCGACTCGCATGCGCGAAAACACATGTCACGATATCATGACACTTTTCGCCTCCATACACTCTACTTGGCTTGCACCAATGAAAACATGACATGTCACGAAATCGTGACACTTTTCGCTTCCTTGCACTCTTCTCGGCATGCACCAACGAAAACATGACATGTCGCGAAATCGTGACACTTTTCGCTTCCTTGCACTCTTCTCGGCATGCACCAACAAAAACATGACATGTCACGAAATCGTGACACTTTTCGCTGCCGTACACTCTTCTCTGCATGCACCAACGAAAACATGACATGTCACGAAATCGTGACACTTTTCGCTGCCGTACACTCTTCTTTGCATGCACCACGAAAACATGACATGTCACGAAATCGTGACACTTTCACTGCCTTGTGCCTTTCTCTGCTTGCCCGCAAAAATGGAACATGTCACGAAATCGTGACACTTTCGCTGCCTTGTGCCTTTCTCTGCATTTCGCCCGTGAAAATGGAACATGTCACGAAATCGTGACACTTTCGTTGCCTTGTGCCTTTCTCTACCTTTCACCCGCAAAAACGAAACATGTCGTGAAATCGTGACACTTTCACTGCCTTGTGCCTTTCTCTGCCTTTCGCCCACGAAAATGGAACATGTCACGATATCGTGATAGTTTTCCTTGTGCTGGCCAAACATGTCGCGATATCCTGACAGTTTTCTTACTTGGTTTCTTTTCGTCCAACATGTCGCAAAATTGTGACAGTTTTCTTATCGCGGTATCGCGACACTTTTTATCCTTGCATTTTTCTTTGATCTTTTGAAACTGGGCCACTTTTGTCTTATTGGAAATTCACTGTACATGCTCTGACTGACCTCTGAACTCCTGTACACTGCATCATCAATTGATCTATCTGTCTGTGTTGACAACAATGACAATACTGTTTCTGCACCTTGCTCGAATATCCTTCCTATCTTGATTAAAAATTTGGCTGTTCCTTTCATTCCAAATATTCCAAAGAAGAATGGTAGAACCCATCCAAACTAATTGCCTAATAAAATGATCAAAACCCTCTTGATTAGGCCAATCCCTCCAAAGTTGTTCAAAAGTGAAAAAAATGGACCATTGTAAGCCAAGTAAAGTTGCCATTCTCCTCCATAGCTCAGAGGCTAAAGTACACTCAATAAAAATATGGTTGATATTTTCTACATTCTCTTCACACATTTCACATCTAAAAGGGCCATGAAAACCATGCTTCATAAGTTTCTCACCAGTAAGCACCCTACGATGCAATAAAAGCCAATTAAAGAACCTCACCTTAGGCCAGAGATTTTGAGCCCACAATTGAAAAAATATGTCAAAATAATGGTTGGGATTATTATGGCATAAGGTCAAATAACCTTGAGCAACTGAATACTCACCCTTAGTAGTGTCGTTCCATCCAAAACAATCTTTTCATGGGACCAAGAGAGGGATCTCATATGAAGGATGCCTTGGATATCTTGTCTTTGCATTTTTGGGATTTGAATAGGCCAGTCCTCAATAGGGATCCAATATCTACCAACCTTTGAATTACCAGTATGGTACCGATAGTAATTAGCCACCTTTATCTAATTAACTCGATGAAGCTCCTCCATCCAAGGCCTCCAATCGGGAAACTGAGTTATCAAAGGCTTGTGACCATCCCAAGAATCTGTCTAAAAATTTGCATTTTGACCATTATGAATGATCCAAAATAATTTTTTCTTTATCAAATCCTCACTAGTCTTAAGAACTTCTAAAATGGGAGAACCTTTGGTAGGAAGTTGATAGCAAACAAGGTCTTTAGGACTTTTGTTCTCAAGATATTTAGCACGAAGATTGTTGGCCCAAAGAGCATTGGGGTTATGCAACATCCTCCAATATAATTTAGCAGCTAAAGCTTTGTTGTTATTAATTGAAGACCGGAATCCTAACCCCCTTCACTCTTAGGAATACATAAAGTATCCCATTTCACCAAGGCCCATTTTCTTTTCTCCTTAGTACCACTCCAAAGGAAACGATGACTGATTTGATCCAATTATCGAAGAACGACCTTTGGGATATTCAAAACGAAAGAAACATTAATACGAATAGCTTGAAGGACTGATTTTACCAAGGTGATTCTACCCCCAGAAGAAAGCCACGTGTTGATCCACTTTCCAATTTTCTTCTTGACTTTGTCCAACAACCAATTCCAATATTTATTTTTCTCCTTTGAATATTTATGGGAATACCTAAATAAGTGATTGGAAGAGAGGTCTTCTTATATCTTAATTTATCCAAGACCATGGCTTCCTGTCTAGCAGTAGCAGTGAAAGAAAATAACTTTAGATTTGTCTTCATTGATCAACTGCCCAGTAGCCTTAGAAAAACAACTAATGATTTGCTTAAAATTAGAAGCTTCCTTAACTGTAGCTTTACCTAAAAGGGTAGAGTCATCCAAAAATTGAAGATGAGAGATAGGTCTAGCTCCATGAGCAATGGTAACTCCCTCAAGGGTTTTTTTTTCCCTCTTTTTGGTTATAGTCCTACCCAAGCATTCAACAAGAATGATGAATAAATAAGGGGATAGCGGGTCACCTTGCCTGATACCTCTAGAAGCTAGGAAAGACTGAGAAGGCCTGCCATTGATAAGAACTAAGTAGGAAATTGAAGAGATACATCCCATAATCCAATCCATCCAATCCTTAGAGAAACCAAATTGCCTCAAAACTTTGATAAGGAAGTGCCAATCCACTCTGTCATAAGCTTTGGATAAGTCTAACCGGATGAACATAGAAGGAGAATTTTGCATATCCATGGAATGGATGGCTTCCTGAGCAAGAACTATCTCATCTACTATTTGACGTCCTTCCACATATCCCCATTGCTCGGGGAAATAATATTATGTAAAAGAGGCTTCAACCTTTCTGCCATGATTTTGGTAATAATTTTGAGAAGAACATTACATAAAGCAATAGGTCTAAAAGCTGAGATATGATCAACCTCTTGAGCTTTTGGAACAAGAGTAATATAAGTTTTATTGATAACCTTCAAAATTTCTTTGGATTTCCTGGCTTCTTCCACCACCTCTAATAAATCAACATGAAGGATATCCCATAAATCTTGGTATAACTCAATGGGAAAACTATCAGGACCTAGGGTTTTCCCTTTTGCATTTTAAAAACTACTTGTTGAAGCTCATTGATAGTAACAGGAGCAATCAAAATAGAGTTCTCCTCGTAAGTGATAAGAGAAGGGATTGCTTGAAGAACATTTTGTTGAGAAGCTGAGTCAAGAGGAGTAGCAAGAAAAATATTGGAAAAGTAATCAACAACAATAGAGTTCATGCCATCCCAAGTATAAAAAACATCTCTAGAATCTGATTTTAAGGAAGAAATAAAGTTGTGAGATCTTCGAGCTAGAAGAGATTTGTGGAAGAAATTTGTGTTTCGATCTCCTTCTTTGAGCCATTGAATTCTAGATTTTTGCTTCCATAAGATTTCTTCTCTTTTTTCCCATTCCTCTAACTGAGTTGTGAGTTTAATTTCATCTGCACTTCTCTTCTCTGTGAGGCCATCTAAACAGATTTTCTTATTCAAATTTTCAAGATGAGAAATAACTATAAGAGCTACATTTATTCTCATTTTCAGTGAGACGATTTGAAGAGAAAAATTGCAGATTAGAAGCTAGCATAAAAATATTTTTTGTGTGAATATTTAAAGGAATTTGGAGTGATAAGTTTCAGGTCAAAAGATAGCATCAAAGTAAATAATGTTGGCATGAATTAAATAATTGAATAAATGTTATAGAAGGATCAAAATATTATTGAGAGAAGATTGTGACAGTAGAAGCCATCAAAAGAAAAGAATATAGGTAGAGAAGACAAATAGAATATTTATTGAAGAAATAATGAGAGCTAGATCAAAGTATAAAAAAAGATGATTTGAAGGCAAACAACATTGAAGGAACTTGGGCAGGAACCTGAGAAAAGTGGTAACTAATATTGAAGAGAATTCAAGAAAGAACCTAAATAAGAGGGGATCAGAGCCATTTGAGGCTATGAGCCATTCAAAAAGGAAGGTAAAGGTGAGAGACCTATAATAAATACAAAGCCATGAGGTTTTTATGTAGTAAAAATTAGAGAATAAATGAGTAGATATCTACTAGAGATTTAAAATACACAATTTGAAATGATGAAGAAAAGGATTGAAGAGTATTCAAAATACCTTTGTGAATAATACCTTAGTCAAGATTTTTGTTTAATCAAAAGTGAGATATTATTTGGTCAAGATTTAGAAATTTTGTGTATCTAAAGATGTCGAGGAGTGAAGATAACACCTTTAAAGGAAAGAAATTAGTGCCTCTAAAGTGAAGATAAAAACACCTAGAAAATATGCCAACCATACAAAAGCTAGAGGACTAAATCACCTTTGAAGCACCAGAGCACTTGAAAAAGTGGAGAAGACTGAACCACCTGAGCACTTGGAAAAACAAGAAGTATTTGAGCTTCTGGGAGGACTAAAACTTGAGCATCTATATTGAAGCATTGTTGGGTCTAGTAAAAACCAAAGCAAGAAGAGATCAATGAAATGTCTTATAGCAAAGCCTAAACATGTTGGTTTAGAACATTAGAAGCGTTAGGTGAAACACTTTAAAGACCAACATTTGATAGTGAAATAACATCCATTACCATGATTACCACATGGATATTGCATGCACCAAGGTACCAAATTATCATTCCAAATTTCAAATTTATGAGCACACATTTTTGACTTTAGTAATTTGAAAAATTGATTTATACCAAAGTTGATATTTGGCATATTAAATGGAGGGATAAGATTAATTAAAAGTTTATTTGGAAAAATCATTTGTGATTTACAAGGGGAATTTAAAAATTAGAATTTGGAAATTGATTCTTGATAATAGAAAATAGAAAATAGAAATTTTAATATTTGATATTTGCAAATTGAGTTTGCAATTTGAAATTTTGAAAATTTTGATTGATATTTGATAAATTGAAATTTGATATTTTTGGAGAGAAAAGGTTTTCTACTCCAAAAGAAATTTTGAAATTGGATTTTATAAATTGTTAATTTGAAATATAATATTTTGTATATTGAAAATTGATAATTGAAAAATATTATTTATTTGACTTTGGAGCTATAAGGAATTCTACTCTAAGGAAATCAAGTTTTTGAAAATTTGATTATAGATTGAATTTGCATATTTGAAATTGATTATTTGAAGAAATTAAAATTTTGGAGATAAAAGGATTTCTACTTGAAGAAAAGAATTATTAAAAATTGAAAGGAAAATTACATGTGCAATTATTTGAAAATTGTTCAAGAAATGGATCTGAATAAAAATAAAGAATATACACAAGGAAGGTATAGTTATGATTCAAAAGTCTATCAAAGATATGAGTTTTTTGAAAGTGTAATAGGAACATGAAATAACATAAAGGAACATATTAAAAATATGAACTTCAAGTAGTGCCAAATCCAAAGCAAAAGAACAAATGCAAGAATCAGATATTGAAGATTAAAGTTTTCAATAACCAAATAATGTAATACATGTTAGATGATATTACATTATTTGATAATTTAGGATGTGTAGGATATGTACATGTGTCATGGAAGAAGGCTAAGAGTCTTCTATGAAAGTGGTAAGTTAAGAATCTAAAGGTCATATGAAAGGCAATAGTCAAGAATGTGAAGAGTTATCTTGTAAAGCTATATTATGGAGACAAAGCTCCATAAAATGTATTCCTCTATGAATTTATTCAAAAGAAAGAAAGTGAGATTGTATTGTGAGTATTTGTTTTATTTTTGTTATTCAAGACTAGTTTCATATTATGATTATTTTGACCTTTAATATTTGGGCTATTTTATATTTGTGACCTGTGATATTTTATGGTAGTGTTGGCAATTGAACCGGCCTAGATACATATTTTCTAAGTCTGCAGTGCCCTAGGCCCGCTGCGAAGCATTTAATATCCAAAGGAAAGGAATGTCCTCCGTGACAATCTCCAGTAGGGCTAGTTTCAAAAGTAAAAAATGGGGTTTTGAGATAAGGGTTATGAAGATACTGAAAAGTATGAAATGAATGAAAGGAATGGGAAATGGCTAAAAGCCAAAAGTATGAGATGATGGAAATGAAACATGATAGACAACCTAACTATTTGAACCAACAAAAATAAAAAAATAGACTTTTAATAGAAATTAGTATTAAATCTTTAGAACTGTATAAACTCCAGCAAGTATTCTAGTGATTAATCCTCTATTAACAGTGAAATACAAAAAATAGAATTAAACTGTGCAATAGAGAGACTAATTTTAATAGAAATTATAGAATAGAAGTCATACACAGAGATAGAAAACTCAAAACCGGAACCAGAAGTCTTTATTTCAAAAGCATATTTCAAAGTATAAAGTTGCTTCTCTAGCAAAGATTATCCATCCTTGGTTACAAAGAAGAAGCTAGATTTTATAGAAGAATTCTATTGCTTAAAACATTAATGCCCAACCACTCTCGTGACAAGAATATTTGATCCCGATGATGACTTTAAAATAGTCAATTTGGTCTTACAGATAACTCAACATTGAAGACAGAAGGTTTCGACAATGATTTGAAATAGTCAATTCAAATTTATAGATAAATTAGCATTGAAGAAAAAAGGTTTTGGTAATGATCCATGATTAGATGAATTAGAGTATATCTTGGGGTTGGTTTAATTAGTCAATGCCGAATCCAGGAAGTCCCTGATAGTTCTGGGTATTCCATGGTGGTTCTAGGCAGTTTGCACTACATTTGAGGTATGCCAAGAACTTCACTCCATAACTGGAGTGACAGGGTTTTTTGCTCCACAAGTGGAATGCTTGGCTTCTTGACCAGGTTATTTGACTTTTGTTTGCACTTTTAGTTTCATCTTCACTCCACTGGTGGAGCGCTTGGGGAAATCGCTCCATAAGTGGAGCGCTCAGGTGTTTGACCTCCCTTGATTCCTTTGGTGAAAAACTTAACCAAGTTTACCTTTTTCTAAGCTATATAGGCCCTCACCATTCTAACTTTATCATACTTTTCTTTCTTAGTTATCACTTGAGGAGTTTGCTCTATTAGTGGAGAGTTTGGGAGAGGCACTCCACATGTGGGGCGCTTTGTATTTTGATTGAATTGACTATTCTTTGCCTTGGTCATATCTTAATTCCTTTGATTTAAAGTTTTCTCTACTCGTGGAGTGCTTTGGAGAGGCGCTCCTCTTATGGAGCACTATAGAGAGGTGTTCCACTTGTTGGAGCACTTCGCATTTTGACCATTTTTTACTTTCTTGGGAGTTGTAATTTTAGTTAATGTTCTAACTTGTTTCACTTTATTTTACCTTCACTTTGGCAAGGCACTCCACTAGTGGAGCACTTTGGAGAGGCGCTCCACTAGTGGAGCGCTTTGCCCTTTGACCATAGTGACCTTTTACACTTGTTTTTGCTATTTAGAGTGTCGCTCCATGGGTGGAGCACTTTGAGAATGTGCCTCAAGAGTGGAGTGTTGTAGTTCTGACTATGTTCAAGCTTCATTTTCCATACTTAACAATTTTTACCTATCTTTACTCACTACCAAAGCAATTTTATAACTCAATAGAAAAACACACCCAAGTGCCTAAGTGCTATAAATTTATCCATGTGTGCAAATATGAAAAGAGAGGATTTAAAAACAAAAGGAAGAGAAATTATCAGAACATTGCCCATGCTAAAATGTTCACAATTTTGCATGCAACATAATAGAGAAAAGTACATAAAATGTAGGAAAAAGTATAGAAAAGAAGAGGAACCACATAATGCAACAGAATACAATTTTAAACTAAAAGAGACAACCAGTGAAAGCACAATAGCATAACAACGTCTTAACCATTTTTTATGGAAAAAGTAAAGTTTTTACAATGAATGGTCTTGAAATTATATACAATAAAAAAATTAATAAGGTGTGGCAAAATTGGTAACACATATGATAGCTCGTGGGGTATTGAGCCTACCTCAATGTGAATATCCTAGGCCTTTATCCTTGGGTAGCAGAGTCCTCCTTACTCTCAGAGTCTTCAAACTGATTCTATAATTTTTCTTCACTACTGCTAGACTCTTTCTATTTGTCTTATCCATCCTCTGAATCTTCTTCCGTATCTTCTTCTTGTTCTCATATATCTTGTGCCTTAGAATCCGATTCACTTTCAATTTCCTTTTCTTTGTCTTGCTTAGGTGGCTGAGGGAGATACTGGTCCAAAGACTTCTTAAAAACATGCTTGTATACCACGGAGGCATCAACCCAATGTTCCAAAGAGAAAGTCAACTACTTCTGAAGCTCTTGGATTAGGAAATGGTATGCCTCAATGCACTCAACATCAACAAATTCTAGTGTTCTATCAAACTCCTATAAAAAAGATTTGATATAGGTGTATTTGGCCATGATAAGAATCACCTATGCATCAAGAGTAAGGACTTCCCAAGCATCAATGTCTGTGGCACTATCGACGAATGTTGACCATACGGGCTCTAACTCCTCAACTGATGGAATGGGTCCTTCAAGGTCAGTGAAGCCAGGAACGCCGATTTTAGCCAAGGTATTGAAATATCTCAACAAAATATCTATTAGGAGATGAAACTGATGAGATATTATATTGATACAATGAAGTACAATATATAGGCATAAGCCTATATGAGAAACATGACAAATGTCAATGAAACTGACAAGTGTCAAACTAAAGAGGCATAGTGCACTTTAATTCTAACATTCCCCCTTAAAGTGCACTATCCTAACTAAAGAAAAAAACAAGTCAACATTAGGTAACATTCCCCCTTAATGTTGACTTCTCTAAAAGAATCCTATCATCCTAATTTATTACATGATTTGGTCTAGGCTCGTGCTCTTTGCATTTGGCTCTCTAGATATGAATAATGCTATATAAACGGTGTATACATCTCGATCTATTGCCTCAAGGTTAGCCACTTCCTCGGGTCTGTTACCTTTGGGTCAGCCATCTAAGTTCCTCAAGATCATCATGGGTGCCTCAGGATCAACCACTTCTGGGTCTGTTGCCTCTGCAGGTCATCCTTAGAGGATGTTGCCTCTCGTAGGTCACTGACTAGATTCACCATGAATATCATATCTCCTCATGGTGAACTCAATCTAGAAGGTATCGATCTCTACCAAAAATGCACCTTAATACAAAGAAAATACGAGCCATGAAATATAATAAAATTGAGCCTTAGAAGCTAAATATGGAGAAGAAGAAAGAAGAAAATCTTCTGAAGTGTCTTTGTTGTAGTCTTCAGAAGTAGATCCAGAAAAAACCTCGAATAGAGTCTAGCGTGTCTATATCTATAGTCCCTAGAGTAAGTGTCCTTATTGTGACCTCCTCATCCCATCGAAATACATGGGTAACCAGCCACTGCATCCGCTAGGTGCTATAGAGAAGGTGATTGGATACTAGGATCACATACAAATTTTCCTTGGGAGTGTTAGGTTCAACCAAGAGTGCACTCCAAGGTACAATAACTTAGAGGCTAAAAATACCAAATGAAACAGCCTCAGAATTACATATGGATACCACCATTGTGTCCATCGTAGAAAAACCTTTCCAACTATAAATACCCCTATGTTTCGCTATCAATGGAGTCTTTACTTCTTGAATACAATAAAGTGGCCATGAGGGCCTTCCATTTCCACTTCCCCATGTGGAAATCATGAAAAAATGCCAATAGTTATTGTCATAAAGTCTCCATACAATCAAAATTTAAAGTGGTTCCTTCCACTTTACAAAAGATACCCCTAGTTTTAAAAAATACTTGTTTTGAAAAACATTTCACATGAGCAATGATTTGATTTAAATTATTCCCTAAAAGAATATTCCCCCCTTGAAACATTTAAAAAAATTTTTTTTAACTTTCACAACCGTTTAAAAAAAATAGTTCAACATACGGATCTGTCCAACATAATGTGGGCAACCGAATGTAAGGTGAGAAAAACAAACATCTATCTCTTTCTCCAATGCAGCTATCTCTTCCTACCCCATAGCTTGCCTCGAACACAACTATCTGTTCTGCATTAAATATATAGTCAACAACCTCCACTAGCAGAACCTTCGACAACAATCTATTGTAGTCCCCAATGTTCTTGAGAAGGTGGTAATCATCCATAGTGTATGTCACTCATCGACTCCATGGATCCCACCAAAGGTGCCATGATGTCATCATTTTCATGCACGGTTACGTGGCTTTCAGCACTCAAGTCCAATAGCGGTGCAATAGATATGCCACCATTGTGGCTTGTGGGTTTAAACATCATTTCAATCATGAAATTGCAGCCAAAAAATCAACAATCAATTTTGCACGCCCAACATTTTAGGCCAAAGGCGTCACGCCCATATCCACTCGCTGAAATAATAAGGTATTCTTGTTAATCCCGTTTAGTAGAAATCAGAGTGCCATAATGGAAAGATGCACTCCTCCATCCATCCATTTAAAAAAACTTGCCTGACAGAATCTTGAACTGTAGCTTCACCCTCATGGCATCCACGAATCATGCCACAAATCCCAAAATCATGCTTGCATTAGACGACGGTGTTCTGGGAAAAAAAAACATCTCTAGATTTGATACGAATTTTCACGAGCTCAAAATAGAAAAAAATATTAGAGATTGAAAATATAATTATGGAAAAATTAATTTGGCGACCTAGCTCCTCGGGGCCCACCATTGAAAGGACGCCAGCACACTAGGTTTTCATAAAAAAATTGTCATGTTGCTCGAACACTGCTTCTGTGTTCATCAGTATGGCGCCGCTGCAAGCAATGAATGCGTGCATCGATTTCTGGAGGTTGCACTCAACAGGTCTCTGCTACTAAGGGTGCTTGAATGAAAAAATAAGAACTTGGTTGTTATTCACGGGGAAGAGGAAAATGATAAGAGAATGAAATGCGCTCGCCGTGCAACCACCACTGTTTTCTCTTCTGCATCAATCATGGAAAATGCTTCGCAAAAACTTCAACAAAACAATTGGCACGACAACAGCCTCCAACGGATATCTTGGATTCGTTGACCTCCATGTTATCAACAAGTTGTTCTTCAGTCCGCAATGTCAACACAGGCAACACATGGGGGTTACCGGTCATCAACTGACGGACGAGGATGCAATTTATGCACGCGGGGGTTACAAATCGTGAAACTTCAGTAGTGAATGCTCATATAATAACAAACCATGATTTTGATTATGCAGTAGTTGAATTGGAATAGAAGGAAGTGTCATCAATTATGAAGCTGTCGAACGCCAACAAATTAACGTACGTAATAAATCTATCAATTCAACCTCACCTATTAATCAAATCGATGATGTAAATCTCAAAAATTATCATCACCACATCTGTGCATCTGTTCCTCATGGGTTCTTAGCCAAAATCATAGATGTTTTGCTTGTGTGGGATCACATTTCCAATTTAAAAAATAGTATCAAAGTGCAAATTTTTGCTAGGTTGCATGTGCGGCCCTGTATTCCTCCATTTTTCCAATCGATGACGTACTCATGGCGGAATTCATAACAGCACTCCACAATCTTATTGGCTGAGCATCCAGTGCACTGCATGATCTTGCAAAGAAATAAAGAATTTCTTCGATGCCTCGAACACGAGCGCCACTCATATTTTTTGCAATCACATCACGATCGCACCTTTATCCAGGCTTGAGTAACACCATTTGAATATGTGAATATTTTTACGATGAGCACCCACTGAGCGCTGCATTGCAGTGTTGTAGTAAACAGCCACTAAGGACTGTTGCACGTCCATGGTCTAGCGAGTTCTCATAATTATCAAGAGACAAGTGGAGGAAATCACCGTCGAAACCTCAAAAACTTTAAACTTTAGATCTTATTTCCACCCAAAAAAGAATAATGGAAATCCTCTAAACAATCTTTCTTGTGGCTACACCAATTTCAGTGAGCTTCTGTGGAAACCATTGTGCCCATGATTTGGATTAACACCATAATTATCTGCTCCATTGCTGCTAAAAAAATAGCTTCTCTTGAACCAGGAACAAAGCGATGCACAACCTGCAGAAAGAAAATAAAAAATTGCAAATAAAACCCATTAGCTTGCCTTGTATCCCGTTTTTCATTTCTTTTTCAAAAAACTGCTTCTGTGGTTGGATACATAGGAATGGACCTCTCAAAAAAATGGCAGCCATTAATCTTTCAAATTTTTGGTTTCTGATCCATTGTATACAATGGAGAGCATACTCCCTGATTTGAAAAGAAAAATTAGGAAGAAAGAAAATATGAGAGGGAAAAAATGGGGGGATTTCCATGAGGGAAATCCCCCCTAAAATAAATAGGGCAGGGAAAGCCTGCTCTGATACCAAATGCTAGGAGATAAAACTGATGAGATATTATATTGATACAATGAAGTACAATATATAGGCATAAGCCTATATGAGAAACATGTCAAATGTCAATGAAACTGACAAGTGTTAAACTAAAGAGACATAGTACACTTTAATTCTAACAATATATCTTTCTTACATAAGGGAGTCTGAGATCAGGTGAGTTTTTTTGGCTAGCTCAACCTTTGTGAAGAAGTAGTGCAGAGTTGTCTTTGCCGTCGACCATGACCGAGCCAGATCGCTCATAGGGGTAAGGCGGACAGGCACATCTTCAATTTTTTTGAGCTGTGTGGCTAAGTCCAACCAATAATTGATGTCTGCTTGAGCGGATTCCAGGATTGGGCTGCCAACAACAATTGCCTCGTGTGCTTCTCTAAAAAATGTCCAGACTGTAACTCCCTTTGCCGCTCTTGCCATGAACTCTCCCAAGAACTGTATGCATCTCCTTGAGGTGCTCCTTAGAGAATAGAATAGGCTGCTCTGTTCTTTCTGATAACTTAGCCTGCAACTCATTGTTTTGGATAGTGAGCACCTGGATCTCCTGATTCACCTTGGCACGTGACCTCATATGGTGATCGCATAGCTTGGACATTTCTAGATTTTCCTCCTCAAGCGACTGAACCCATTCCTTCAACTGCTCAATTTCAGACTCCAGTGCCTCAACCTATTTCTTTGACTTAGACTCCAGTGCTTCAATCTGCCTTCTTGCCGTTGCTAAGGCCTCTTCGAGCTCATCATTTTTGGATTGTGCTTTGAAAAAGTGGTCCTTATAATACTCACCGTGAGCGTAAATGGAGCCCATGCCAACTTGGACATCACCCATATTTTGTGTTGTGTTCATTCTGGCCACATCTTCTATAGTATGGTGGAAGGCGTAATCAACCGGGGTCATTTCCCCCAAGGGCTTCTGGATGATTGGAATCTTCTCAATGGTATGCAGCTCCATCATCTCTGGGTTGATAATGGAAGCCTTCTGAGTCTGCGCCAGAGCTTGCGCTTCTCTCTTTCTATGGTCCCTTAGCCAATGCGATGTATTCCTATGTGCTTTACGGATGCTTTCTACAGTAGTGAGTTGGTGAGTCATTTCCAACTCAGACTCCAATGGCTCCTGAATGCCTATTTCGAGGACTGGCATGAAGGGAAGAAGTGGGATATGGGACTCAAATTTAGATATTGCATGAGAAGCCGGAGGGGAAGCGACTGCGCTAACCCTCAGAGGTGCTTGGGTCTAGACTGCTACAACGAAAATAGTAGGTTTGGGTGTTGAGAAACCAATAGACCCTAAAGACATGGTGAGAGGAGGTGACATGGAAAAAGGATTCACTTCTGCGGTAGTGGAGACATCTTCAATGGGGTCTTCTGCTACAGAAAAAGGAAGGCTAACTATCGTAGAGATGGAAAAAGCATTAAGGTTTCCTATGAAGGACTCGAATGTTACAGATGAAGAAAAATGATGTAGATAATGGCACAGATAATGTCGAGAAAACTAAAATATTAGGAAATGTGGATTGGGGCAATGAAGGTGTACTTGATACAGGGGCTACTGAAACTGACAATGTAATAGGTATTTTAGGGGTCGAGAAAACAGACATCGGGGCTACAAAAATTGACAATGTAGATGGGGAAGAAGAAGGAGGAGGAGATGAATGCGTACCTTTGGGCTCCATGATCAAGGGAGTCAAGGAAGATGGGCATTGTGCTTCTGCTTCTCCTTTCTCCTCCGTATCTGGCGCATCCATGTTGATGAGCCCTACATCTTCATCCCTTTGCTCCTCAGCCTGTGTTGCCACCACCATTTTGGGAGAGCTCATCGAAGGGGGTTCAGGTGCCACCCAAAAGATTACTTCTAGGTGTTGGTGCATGACTTCTTCGTGGCCGACTGCAAGAGAGGCATCTCAACTTTTCTTTTTGAGGGAGCACTCTTCTTCTGATGAGGCAATGGCCTCTTCTCCTTAATAAATAGTGGGTCACCCAAAATGGCCTTGCCCTTTCCTTGAACTTCATGCCTTGGGTCTGCCAGGTCATCTACTTCATCAGGGTTGCGTCCACCTCGGGGAACAATATCAACAAATGAGAGAGGCTGATAAGTGTTTATGTTCTCATCGTAAAACTTTGAGAACTTATCATCAATCGCCAGTGGGTTGTCCGAGGATGTCTTATCATTGTGGACCCTCATGATCCACCACTATTTGATTTTATCCTCTGACCACTATGGATGTCTGACCTTCATTATCGCTAAAATAGCCCTGGACAGTCTCTACTCCGAATTGATAGTCGGGTTATACTCGGTCTCCATGGTGTAAAAATCCAGCCAGGGAGGCAAGGGCTTCATTTCATCGATGTGCCATTCCAGCTCGAGGCCTAGTGGATTATTACGTTGCTTCTCCATGTCGAGGTGAGGGCAAAAGTGAAAATATTTCACCCTGAGGTGTCTCTGGATGATACCGAGTGGGTCCCATCTCCAGCGGTGGGGAAGTTCAATCAGCCCGTAGTCCAAAAGTGTCACTATAAGCACCATATTCTGGCCACACTATGTTACCTTGATATCTTCGAACTCAAAAGGCATAGAGCATATGACTTTCCTTCCTCGACCCTTCCCGTATGCCTCATTAGTGAAGTCGAGCTACCGGGTGACCTCCATGGAAAAAATATAGGGTGTGGCGTAATAGGGTAACAGAAAAGGCTTTTCTGTAAACCCGTAGAGCCTGATAACCAAGCCCTGGGTGAGTAGAAACGTATCTCCCCATCACTCATCCACCATCTTGTCTTTCAACTCCATAGGAACTCACTCGTAGTGGTCATATATCAGCTCTAGTGTTGGCTCGAGGAAAACCTGGTTGAAGACGTAGTATGATTCATCTCTGGACAAGTTGTTCGTCTAAAGATAAACTGGTAAAGCTCTGCCCTCCTCATCTACCTAATTTTTCATGATGTAAGGAAACTTCTCGTGCATATGCCAAAAGAAGTACCACACCAGGAGGGAGCAGAGTCTGAACTGGTCTGCTCTATGGGTTTGAACATAGGCCAGACACTCCATGCAACTACCACGCCAAAAAATCTACCCAATCATAGAAAACTAGAATAGCGCCCAACCTCACTTTGGAGGGGAAATAAATTTCATTCTCCAATATGGCCTACACCATGGAGACTTTCCAGTCAGAGACCCACTCATCCATTGAAAGCCCCATTACCCATGCCAGAATGGAGTAGATATCAGGGTGGGTGAATTCTGCCAAGGGCTTCAATAACTTCAAAAATTCATCAGTTGATGTTGAGCCTTCAAGCTGATCCCTTACGAAACAACACATCTCTAATGCTAGATGATACCTAGTGCCCTCTTCATCAATGTGGATTCTCCTCAGGATAAACTCAGATGAGTGCTTCCTTCCACAAGTGAAAGCATCTCAAACACATCAACTGTAATAGTGAACAATGCATCTGACTTGGCATTTCGCACCATTCTCGATTGGGCATCATAAAAACGTGATACAACCTATAAAAACTCTGAATAGTGATGTACATGTGTGCACATGTAAAAGAACATGTGCGAATGGTAGACAACAACCAATGGGTTCCTAGTCGGGTCCTCCCTATACGCCTTCTCAACGTCCTAGTGCAATTGCTCCATATCTTTGTGTGTCATCTAGACAATCACGGTACCAAAAGAGATTATTTTGTGGAGCTATCAACTGTACTAGTTTTCTGTCATGCTTCCATGGCTTCTTCAGCTTCTTTGAGCCGGACTCTCCCGTAGGTACTAATTTTTCCTTAGGTGCCTTTTCTCTCGGTGCCTTCTCCTTAGTCTCTTTACTTATTTTACCCATGGCTGCCGAATGTATTGAGATAGCTCACACTCTAAACAGATAGGAGTTCTGGACGAAGGTAGGGTGCTAGAGCAATGGAGAAATTGGAAATGCTATAGAGGGTTTGAAATTTTTTGATAAATCTGCCACCTTATAATACCAACTTCTCATCCACCACCTTGTACCTAGGGTACCTAAAATTAATGTCGGTAGAGATCATGCATGCAAATGTGTGCCTTTAATTACCCATGTGTGGGTGGTTGCTTTTGGAAATGATGAATAATGATGGTGGACAAGGACACTTCCTTGGGGCACGTGCTGCTTGTTGGGAGGGGTGCCCATACGAATCTTCTAGGAGGGCACACTTTTAGCTGATAGGGAGTGAGGGTGTTTTGATTGGATAGTCGTACGACCCTCACTTTAAAACATTGCACTTTAGGGTTTGAAAATGACCTCTTTAAAAACTTATCCCTCCATGACACTTGGCGTAATCTGAAAGGGCAGCTTAATATGACATAAAAACTAACTTTTTTGAGGGAGAGGGGAACGTTCGCTCCCTAGGTGGAGCGAACGGGGCCATCGCTCCACTATGGAGCACTTTGGGGAAGCGCTCCACAGGTGGAGCGCTTGCCACTTTTAAACTTAGAAGAAAAAATACTCTTCCCCTATCTCTTAGGCACCTCCTCTCTCCTCAAGTGCTCCCTAGGTGGAGCACTTTTAGGGAAGCGCTCCATAGGACTTAGGAAACATTTTTTTTATAAACAGAGCTACACTCAAAAAACCAGAGTGACAATGAACTGTACAAAATTTGAAAGAGTATATACATGAGAAATACCTGGTGGATCAATGATCTTCCTCGAAGCTCGACGGGTGATAAGCTTTTAGAAGAAAGTCATTCACTAAAATTGGGAGAGTGAAACCCTCCATGTCTTGCAGAATAAATGAGTTGATCTGGTTAACACCGGAGACTCAAAATGGGCCTTCCCAGAAGGCGTCAAACTTCTTGTGGTTCCTCGACTTGGACTTGTTTTCATTCCACTTTAAGACCAAATCTTCGACACTGAAGGTTCGATCGAAAGTATTTTTTCGAACCATCTCTTGGTGGATTTGGCATGCTTGGTGAAGGCTTCGTAAGCTTTCTCTCTTTCCTCCTCCAACTGTAGCAACTGAGCTAACCTCGCATCCATCGGGTTGAATTGGCCCTCTTCGTTGTCGAGCCACTTAAGTAACTGCAATGCGGGTAGCTCGATGTGTGTAGGTAAGACTGCATCTTTCCCATACACCAGTGAGTAGGGCAATGTTTTGATCGATCACTTGATAGAAATGTGGTCGACCCAAAGTGACTGGTCCAAGAGTAGATGCCAGCTTCACTTATTTTTTTGTAGAGACCTCTTCAAGATCCATAGTAGGTTCTTGTTTGTAGATTCTACCAATCCATTGCCCTACGGGTAATAGTTAGATGAGGTTTTCAAATAGATTCCATACCTGACTATGAAATCATATATTTTTGCATCGATGAAAGGAGAACCATTATCAGACACGATGGCTTTAGGTACACCAAAGCGAGTGATCAATCCTTCAAGGAAGGAGATAACCATGTCTTGGTCAGCCTGCTTGGTCGAAATTGCTTCCGACCACCGAGTGAAGTAGTCTATGGTGGTCAAAATGTATTTGTGGATAGTGGAGGAGTTGGGATTGATGATCCCGATAAAGTCCAGACCCCACTATTGGAATGGGGATTCCACTTGGATGGGGTGGAGAGGAAGCGATGCATTCCTAGTCCTGCTCGAGTAGCGCTGGCAACTATCACAATGCTGACTGAATTTGAAAGCATCGGAGAAAAGGGTGGGCCAATAATAGCCTACTTTGATGATCTTCAGTGCCATCGGTCTACCTGCAAAATGTCCTCCTAAAATCCTAGAGTGAAACTCCTCCAAGATTTTCACCTTCTACGACTCCTTGATACATCTCAGGAGAACTCCATCGATGTTTTGATAAAATAGTCCATTAGGAGTCGGGACATACCTACTAGCCTACAGGCGAAATCTCCTTCTTTGTGAAGCATTGAAGTGAGAAGGACATCTACCCATGTCAAAGTATCTGACTAGGTCATCTATCCAATCTGGACTATCAATCGATAGGTTGGCGAGATTATTGTCGGGTGTAGGGTTGTTCGAGTCGGGGTTCGTAGCTTCGGCCATGGTATTTTTAGCTAGCTCCTGGCAGAGCGCTCTACCTCGGACCAACTTGGTGGGGTGCACCTCGATGTTGAACTCTTGGATCTTAGTGACCCATCCAACTCTCCTATTGCCAAGCTCACCTTGGATGATGAAATTTTGAACGTCTGGGTGTATCACGTACACTATCATCTTGCTCTGAGAGACAAAATATCAAAACTTCTAGAGCGACCTCATCACGGCATGCACTTGTCATTCAATAAAATTGAACTTTTCTTCGTGCGGTTGGATGATTTGGCTAAGGAACGCTATCGGGCGCTCATCTCCATCTTCCCCCTTCTGTGTCAGAACAACTGCGTAGCTTTCTGGCTCCCCGATGCATATAAGATAAAATATCTTGAATAGTCAGGATTGACGAGGACCGAAGCTTGAGTGATCCGCTCCTTGATTTCTTGGAAAGCCTACCTCCTTTCATCGGTCCACTTGAATTCGATATCCTTCTTCAGGAGCTCGGCCATCAGATTTACTACTTGAGCAAAGTCGACGATGAACTTCCTGACGAAGTTTATTTATCCGAAAAAGGATTGTAGGGATTTTTTATTTGCTAGTAGTGGAAGGCGGAGAAGCACTTCAGCTCGAGCGGGATCAATAGTTAATCCCTTTTCAGAGATAAGATGCCCGAGTAGCTTTCCTTCCTTCACTGCGAAGATTGATTTCTTGGGGTTGATGGAGACCCCAAACTCCTAGTATTTCTCAAAAACTTGCCATAAATGTAGGTCATGTTCCTCCCTCTTATGGGAGAAGACTGTCATGTCATCCAAGTAGATCATGATGACATGGTTCAACAATTCACCAAAGGCGAGGTCCATCGCCCTTTGGAAAGTCGCTCCAACGTTTGAAAGGTCGAAGGGCATGCGTTGGTAGGCGAAGGTTCCCCACTTGGTGGTGAACGCAGTCTTGTGCTGGTCTTCATCCTTGACCCAAATCTAGTTGTAGCTAGAGAAGCCATCCAGCAAGGAGAACCTCTATGCTCCTACCACTACGTGTAGAATCTGATCAATCTACGATAGCGAGTAGTGGTCCTTGAGCGATGCTTGGTTGAGATTTTGGAAATCAATGCACAAGTGGATGTTGCCATTCTTCTTTTGCACTGGAACAAGGTTGGCTACCTAGGAGGAATGCTTGATCGGGTATATGATCTTTGCTTCAAGCATTTTTAGAAGCTCAGCCCTCATCAACATCTCAATTTTTGGGTTGACGGGCCGTTGCTTCTGCCTGAATGGTCTGATCCCTTCCTCCAGCTCGATGGTGTGCTGGATGATGTTCTTATCGTACCCCCTTAGATCTTGGTAACACCAAGCAATGATGTCGGGGTACTCCTTGCATAGGGTGCGAATCTGTTGAAGCTCTTCGGTTGTGCAGTCGACCCCTACCTTGATAACTTTTCCTAGCTCTAACTCCAGGTCCATGAACTCTTTCTGGTCCACTTTGATCTTGTGGTCGATAGACCTGTCATTCGGTCGAAGAGACTTTCCAACATGATCAGACCCTTCGGGATGTGGTTATTTTTCAACTGAATCAATCCCTCATGGTCTTCCTCATTGAGGGTCCGCTCTTCGATGGAGGATGCTTCATTTACCAGGAAATTGACAAGCTACTCATCATTGTCGAACACCTGCCAGTGGAGTTTTTTATCAGGCATAAAAGGCCTATAGATCAGCCTCACCATCTTTGGCTTATGCATCATATCATCTACTAGTGAAAACCGAGCATCGATGGAGGCTAAGATGTTTGTAAGCTTATTTTGCTCTCACAAAATTGACTTGATGTTCAGCGTGGTGAAGGATTCGAGCAAATCCCACACCTTGTTGCGGTACGCCTTCAAATAGTGTTGCTTGGAGATGCACTTACTAGTAACCTGGTTGCAGATTAATTTAGAATCTTCGAATATCTGCAACTATTTAATGCCGAGCTTTTTGGCTTTCTTGAGTCCGAGGCACAAAGCCTCATATTCTACTGTGTTATTCGTACAACTCCATGCGAGCCTGTACGAATAAGTTTTCTATTTGCCTGATGGGGAAATGAGCATGATGCTAGCTCCTATGCACCATTCTTGCATCGGGCACCATCGAAGTACAACTTCCAGAGCTGGTCGAGTATCAAGGGACTCCTCTTCGGGTGCTTCTACTTCAACCTTTTCAGGCTTTGTCAATGAATAGCACCCCAAATCGGTCTCGATGATAGCATTAAAATCAGTCATAGAGAACTCATCTTCGACTCGGAGCTCGCCAAGAGATTCTTCCATCAGGTCCACCATTTGCATTTCTTCTATCATCAGGTTGACAGAGACCGAGCTCTTCTCCTCATCTTCAAGTTTTTCAACATGAAAAGTGGTAGGCTTCTCATTGAAGAGCTTAAATTTGTTCCCCTTGAATGGGATCTCCAAGTGCGAGTAGTCGAGGGAGAGATAGCCTCCCAACTTAGCTGTGAATTCTCGCGAGAGGCACATACTAAAGTATGGCTCTAAGTCGACCACCATGATCTCTTGGATGATTGTGACCTACGATATCTTGTGGAGTTGGATGGGAATATCTTTGATAACTCCTACCATCTTCATGGGAGTTCCGTCTAACTGCAACACTCCAGGACTACTCTGGGTATACTCCATGCCCATGATCTCACACATTGCTTTGGGCATGATGGTTGTCATGGTGCCAGAGTCGATCATGTAGTTATGCACGATCCATCCTTCCATCCGAAGGGAAAGGTAGAATGGTGGGGGCCGATTCTTACCTATGGCCAAAGTCATCAGCGGTGATGCAAACACCATCTGCGTCGACCTACTCTCCTTGTCCTTAGCGGACTTGAGAGACTCCTACAAAAGGTCGACTTGACCCGAGAGTTGGAGAGCATCATAAAGGCTTACCTTGGCTGGGGCCTTCTTCATTTCTTCGACTATGTTGTACGTCGAAGTGCTTGGTTCTCCTGCTCCCTTTGTAGATTCATACATTTTTTGGTACTGTTGTGTGGCATCAACCCATTGGTGCTTGGTCAGCAAGGGATATTTGAGTTTCTCCCTAGCCTGGTCTTGTGTCTCGACCTACGGTTGAGAAGTCAGAGCTTTAGGCTGGAGCACCTTTTCTCTAGCGCGAGGTGGCAGGTAGTCCTTCAACAAGTCGGACTGCTCCGAGGTCATTGCTGGATTGGAAGCTTTTGCCAGAGGCTGGGTCTTTTGGTTCCATGGCTTGGGTGGTACTGGTACCTTCAATGGCTCCATATGAGCCGGATCTACCTCAATAGGCTTCTTCCCAGCTCTGGTGAGGACTGAGACTTGCTCGATGAAAGACATCATAAAATTATGACCAGCTTCCCTGATCATGTTGACTTGCTCGTAAGCACCATCAGATAGTGTCTGAACATAGTTGAGGTGCACCATGCAGGTTTCTTCATTGTGCGGATCATTGCATGTGGTACACCAATATGCTGGATCCAAAATATTGGCCTCTCCGTTGCTCATCACAACTAAATTTCTTTTGGGCTATCGATGAGTGGATGATGCTTGCTCTTTCATGATCGAGGGAGGAGGGAATATTCTCTATTGGAAGCCTTGGTCATCCTACCTCCTCCTCATGATGGTCATCTGATTCGCCATCATCTTCATGTATGCCTTCACCTCTTGCAATTATTTGGCCTGAGCTTCATTTACAACTGCTTGATTAGCGGTTGTCTGACTTGCGGATAATGGCAATGGAGCCAACGGTGCAGGTAATGTCGGATATTGGATAGGAGCTGGAAGCTGAGGGATAGTAGGTGCTTGATATGGTGGAGTGGATGCTTGGAATTGTGGAGTGGGTACCACTTGATACTGAGGGGTTGGATTCCATGGTTGGCTAGGATACATCTGGGATGTAGGCGGAGCGGATGCGCTCGGGTACATATTTTGTGGGAAGTCCGGGTAGATCAGAATCATCACCTTGGGAGGCAACTTCTCGATAGCTATCAGGTCGGCTTCCACCTTTTGTGCTTGCTCGTACAAGCCAGGGAATGTATTGATATTAGCATGTTGGATGCTCATGCTAATATCTGAATGAAAAACCCTCAGGTAATAAAACATTGCCTGCTCTAGGGTGGGCCGAAGGTCGGGAGTGACTCTCTACCAGGTTCGGGTGAACCTGACATTGAAGTCGGCTATCTCCTCTTGAGGGTGCCTTTGGATAGTCGTGAATTGGTGCAACAGAGAGAAGGGGTCGACTTGTTCATTGAATCCCCTTATTAATTGTTCTGCTAGTTGATCCCATGAAGTAATGGTGTCGGTCGAGAGTGATCGATACCAGTAGAGGAGCTTACCTCTTAGTGAAAGAACCAGTAGCTTCACCATGATGTCTTCTTTAGTGATCTGATGAATTGTCGCTAGTCTCGTGATGTCTTGGATATGCTCGTGCATCATCTTTCCTGTACCATCATACGTAGGTAGAGCCTTGAGCGTTGTGGTAGGTACTTGGTGTTGAGCTTGTAGGGCAAGCGGTCCCGTATGATTCCAGGTTGGGAACAACCTGGGTGGAGCTGGCTATGCCATATGGGGTGGCAGATTGGTATGGAGCGGTGGAGTCGGTAGAACTTGCTGAGCCAAAATGGTGAGAACACTCGGAGCACCTGATTGAACGTTCGGTGGAGCTAGAGTATACTGATGATCCAGAGAATTTGGTGGATTTGGGGGTAAGCTAGTCACTGTGCTATCGGGAGTTGGAGTTCGTGTAGCAACGACAGCTTCCTATGAAGATGTCCCATCTAGCGGGTTATTCGGCCTGACCACCCTAGGATGTTCTCCCAAAGCATCAATGTCAAGCTCGTAGAACTCGATTTCTTCTTCTTGTTCTACGTTTCTAACTCTCCATATCGTACGCATGAAGGCATGAGTTTTTAGATTGGTCTTCGAGACTTGGAGGTATCTGAGTTCAACAGAGTCACTAGATGTTCAGATTTGATAGCAATAAGATGAACATCACTTCTTAATACTATTTTAACGTGGAACGTTTGCGTCCCACCGGGCGTGCCAGAAACTGTTGGTAATCGAACCGGCCTAGATACAGATTTTCTAAGTCTATAGTGCCCTAGGCCCACTTCCAAGCATTGAATGTCCGAAGGAAAGGAATGTCCTCCGTGACAATCTCCAGTAGGGCTAGTTCCGAAAATAAAAATGGGGTTTTGAGATAAGGGTTAGGAAGATACTGAAAGGGATGAAATGACTGAAAGGAATGGGAAATGGCTAAAAGCCAAAAATACGGGGTGATGGACAGGAAGCACGATAGACAACCTAACTACTTGAACCAACAACAATCAAAACAATAGACTTTTAACAAAAATCAGTATTAAATCTTCAGAACTGTATAAACTCCAACAAGTATTCCAGGGATTAATCCTCTATTAACAGCGAAATCCAGAAAATAGAATTAAACTGTGTGACAAAGAGACTAACTTTAATAGAAATTACAGAATAGAAGTCATACACAGAGATAGAAAACTCAAAACCGGAACCAAAAGTCTTTATTTTGAAAGCAGATTTCAAAGTACAAAGTTGCTTCTCTAGCAGAGATTGTCCATCCTTGGTTACAGAGAAGAAGCCGACTTTTATAGAAGAATTCTACCGCTTAAAACATTAATGCCCAACCACTCCCGTGATAGGCAGATTTGATCCAGTGATGACTTGAAACAGTCAATTTGGCCTTACAGATAACTCAGCATTGAAGATAGAAGGTTTCAGCAATGACTTGAAATAGTCAATTCAGATTTACAGATAACTCAGTATTGAAGGTAGAAGGTTCTAGCAATGATCCATGATCGGATGACTTAGAGTACAGCTTGGGGTCGGTTCAACTAGTCAATGCTAAATTTGGGTAGTCCTTGATAGTTTTGGGTATTCCATGGTGGTTCTGGGTAGTTTGCACTGCATTTGAGGTCTGCCAAGAACTTCGCTCCATAACTAGAGTGACAGGGGCTTTCGCTCCACAAGTGGAGTGCTTGGCTTCTTGACCAGGTTATTTGACTTTCGTTTGCACTTTTAGTTTCATCTTCGCTCCACTGGTGGAGCGCTCGGGGAAATCGCTCCACTAGTGGAGCGCTCAGGTGTTTGACCTCCCTTGACTCCTTTGCTGAAAAACTTAACCAAGTTTACCTTTTTCTAAGCTCTCTTGGCCCTGACCATTCTAACTTTAGCATACTTGTCTTTCTTAGTTACCGCTTGAGGAGTTTGCTCCACTAGTGGAGCACTTGGGAGAGGCGCTCCACTAGTGGAGCGCTTTGCATTTTGACCGAATTGACTATTCTTTGCCTTGGTCATCTCTTAATTCCTTTGCTTTGAAGTTTGCTCTACTCGTGGAGCGCTTTGGAGAGGTGCTCCACTTGTGGAGCGCTTTAGAGAGGCGTTCCACTTGTTGGAGCGCTTCGCGTTTTGACCATTTTGACTTTCTTGGGAGTTGTCTTTTTTAGTTAATGTTCTAACTTGTTTCACTTTATTTTGCCTTCACTTTGGAGAGGCGCTCCACTAGTGGAGCACTTTGGAGAGGCGCTCCACTAGTGGAGCGCTTTGCCCTTTGACCATAGTGACCTTTTACACTTGGCCTCTTTTACACTTGTTTCTGCCATTTAGAATGTCACTCCATGGGTGGAGCACTTTGAGAATGCACCCTAGGAGTGAAGCGCTATAGTTCTGACTATGTTCAAGCTTCCTTTTCCATACTTAGCCATTTTTACCTATCTTTACTCACTACCAGAGCGATTTTATAACTCAACAAAAAAATGCACCCAAGCGTCTAAGTGCTGGAAATTACAACCATATGTGCAGATATGAAAAGAGAGGATTTAAAGACAAAAGTAAGGAAGAGAAATCATCAGAACATTGCCCATGCTAAAACGTTCACAATTTTGCATGCAACATAATAGATAAAAGTACAAAAAGCATAAGAAAAAGTACAAAAAGCATAAGAAAAAGTACAAAAAAGAAGAACCACATAATACAATTTTAAACTAGAATAGACAGTTGATGAAAGCACAACAACATAACAACATCTTAACCATTTTTTATGGAAAAAGAGAAGTTTTTACAATGAATGGTCTCAAAAACTGTATACAATAGGAATTTTAACAAGGTGTGGCAAAATTGGCAACATGTTGTAAGGATTAAAAAGCCAATAGTGGTGTTAGAGCTACCACCTGACTTTGTCTAGTTTTATAGAGTTATTTTATACATATTTATTAATTAACTTTATCCATTTTTGATAAAGTTAATTTAGAGTCTATCCACTTTGAAGGTAGTGAAGACTTGGACTCTAATTTTTAAAGGTCTTATTGAGTAGAAAAGGCTAGGGTCTTTCCACTAGATTGAAGGAAAATCAGTGAAGACTAGGACTTAGCTAGATAGAGGCATAACCAACTTAGGAGTTAGTTAGCCATTCAAGAAAGAACCATCCTGACATTGAAATTGGATTATCTAGTAAGGAGGAGAATCATGTTGGGTTCATAGGTGCAACCTAAGACAGTGAAGATTTTATATTGAGTAGCAAATAAGTATAGCTATACAGGTTGAGAAGCTTCCTACAAAAGATAGAGAATAATTTCAACTTCTAAGTTGTAGTGGATTGAGAAGCATTCAAATATTTCTAATAAAATAGAGAATAGAAGAAGCATATGGCAACAAAGAGAGAAGAAGAATAATCAGGTAGAATTAACCTTGACATATTTGAATAAGATTTAGAATATTCCCAGAATACATTGAAGAACCAAACTAAAGTTATATATCTACATATCATTTTAGTCTTGGTCATGGATCACTTTTTGAAGTAGGTTCTTCAAGGTAGAAATTTTTGTAATAGAATAAAGAAAGGCCCAAGAGACCCATATAGATGAAAGCATCCCAAGAAGATAAAGGAAAGAGACCCAAGATATTTTAGCAAAGGAAATAAGTCATTTGGCCAACATAAGTGGTTAACGTTGAAGAATAGAAGATAAAGTAGAGGACATAGAATATTTGGCCAATGTAAATATGGATAGGTCATTCAACCAATGTAAGAACATAAAGCAAAAGAGAGTCTATTTGGCCAACACAAGGGAATAGCACAATGAACACATAAGGGTATTTAACCAACAACATATAGGACTAGCATTGCATAGATAACATAGTTAAGGCCTAATCGACAATTACAAATAAAGGAAGTTACACAGTCCAAAAAATATACAAGAAGCTACATAATCTAGTACAAGGAACTGGTAAAGAAAACTAGACTAGAATCTAATAATATATTGGATTATCATTGGAGCAAGGTGATTCAAAGGTAACCTAGCATTTGTGTCCACGATCTAAGATATATTCACCTGAGAATGATAAAGTTGAAAGAGAAGCAAAGTGAAGTATTTCCACCTAAAACCTCTCCTACCAAAGGAACTTAAATCACTAGTAGCAAAGCAAAGCATAGCCACCTAAAACCCCTCCATCTAGAGGAACCTAAAGTATTAGTAGGAAAGCAAAGCAAAGAGAACTCTCTAGCCAAAGGAATTAGAGAAATGAACATGCTAAGCATAAATTGAGTTGAAACATTTGAGCCAAAGAAGCATGCATGCAAAGGAACATTGAGCGTTACAAAGAGGATAGCTATTTTGTCACCGATGAAGTCCTGAGGTATTTTCTCATGAATAGCATAATTACATTTTTGAAAGGAATTTAAATTTAGCACAAATAGTGGGAGATATAAGCTATTTTTTTTTAATTAATGTGATTTAATAATAAAGGAAGGTGGAACAATAAAAAGAAAAGGAGAAATAAGGAGGCAAATTTTTTTAAATTTTTTGATTTAGTGTGAGTTTCAAAGTTTTTGAGATATTTAGAAGATTTTAAAAGTTTTTAGATAATTAGAAATACTTTAAAATTTTGAATTTTGAAATTGGAAGTTTTTTGAAGTTAAAAATTTTGCAAATCAAATTAGGAAGTTAAAAGGTTTTCAACATCAAAGGTTTAGAAAAATTAAAATTTGCAAAATTTATATTTGAGTTATTTTTTAATATTAGGGAGACAAGGTTTTCAACTTCAAAGAAAATTATTATGGATTATTGGTAGATTGACTTAGAGAAAGTAGACATATGACTAGAAATAAACAATGGTTTAATACTCTTCAAGAGAAATATGAAAAACTAGTTGTTATAGAAGATAGTATGACTTATGAGGTTAAAGGAGTAGGAAATATTTTAATTGATCTATCAAATGGAAATTATAATAATTAGAGATGTAATATATGTACTTGGATTAACTACTAATATTATTTTAGTATCTCAACTTATGGATCAAAATCTAGCAGTTGAATTCAAAACTATTAAAGACAAAAATATATGTATCACTTTTAAACAAGGAAAATTTATAGCCTCTAGTTCATATAAGAATAGTTTATTTACTCTAGATACATTGTCCAACAAGGCTCTATCAGTGGGGATTTTAGAAACTAGAGAACTTTGGCATAAAATACTAGGACATATAAGTGCATCTTCATTAAATGAAATGAGTAAACAGTTAAAGGATTGGCTAAGATTTCTTGAGAATATACTATATATGTCCATAATGTTTAGTAGGAAAAAAACATAAAATACCTTTTTAAATTAGTTAGCATAGAACTTGAGAACCATTGGAATTAGTGTAGACTAATTTATGTGGTCCAATGAATGTCACTAGTATTGGAGGACAGATATTTTCAACTATTTGTTGATGATTACTCCAAAAAGATGTGGGTGCATTTTATGAAATTTAAATCTAAAGCATTCAGTTATTTCAAACAATTCAAATTGCTTGTAGAAAAGGAAACAAGAAAAATAATCAATAATCTTCGATCAAATAGAGGAGGTGAATTCTTTTCAAAAGAATTTAATCTATTTCTAGAAACCAATGGTATAAAAAGACAACTTACTACAACATATTCACCACAACAAAATGGTATTGCAGAAAGAAGAAATAGATCAATTGTGGAAATTGTTTGCAGTATGTTAAAAGAACCTCATATTGATCATCAATATTGGGCAGTAGTAAAAACAACTATATATTTACAAAATAGATCACCTACAAGAATATTGAAAAATATCACTCCTAAAGAAGTATGGACATGACAAAAATCGATAGTAGAACAATTAAGAATCTTTGGTTGTAAAGCATATATGCATATCCCAAAGCAAAGAAGAACTAAACTAGATGATAAAACTATGTGTGGAATATTTCTTGGTTATGATGATGATTCAACAGGTTAAAAAATAATTGATCTAATAACAAAAAAATCTACATAAGTAGAGATGTAGTATTTGATGAAGGAAAACAAATGTTATTAAAAAACAAAAGGTTGATTTGTAAGCAATTCTAATATTTTTAGAAGAAGACTTATCAAGCAAAGATTCAAAATTAGACATACATGATGAACATATTAAGAACTCAAAGACTACTACAATCCCACAAAGGAAAGAACCAATATGACTTAGAGATACACTTAAGGATTCAAAACTAGAGCAAATACCAGATATTACTACTACAAGATCCCAAAATCATAGTTTAACAAGAATGAATAGGGGATTGATAAGTTCTATAGTAGAACCTACAATGACACTAAATGCTTTAAATCATCCAAAATGGAAAGCTGCTATGGAATTAAAATATGAAACATTAATAAAAAATAAACCATATAATCTAGTTGATTTGCCTCAGGGAAATAAACTAATTGCAAGTAAATGGATCTACAATATAAAAAATAAAGTAGATGGTTCACTTGAAAAATACAAATCTCGACTGGTTGTGAAAGGATATACTCAAAAAAAAGGAATTGATTACAAAGAAAATTTTACACCAAAAATAAGAATGCCTACTATTTGAAAAATTTGTGCTTTAGTAGCACATCATGGAGGGAAAATACATCAGACAGATGTAACAAATAAATTTCTTAATGGTGATCTTGAAGAAGTATATATGTCACAACCAAAAGTGTTTAATAGATGAGAACATAAAGTTTATAAATTGGAAAAATCCTTGTATGGTCTAAAGGAAGCACCAAGGACATGGTCTATAAATATTGATAATCATTTGTTACAACATAATTTCAAAATAAGTATATCAAATCCAAATATCTATACAAAAAAAGGTTGGATGTGACATAATAATACTTGTAGTATATGTTGATGATATAGTAATTATAGAAAGCTCAAAAATTTTGATAAATGAAGTTAAAAAGGACCTAAAGAAGGATTTTGAGATGACAGATTTAGGACTTCATTATTGTATTGGCTTGGAAATTCATTAAAATGAAAACAATATTACAATAACAAAAAAAAACTTTGAAAACATTATTTGAAAATTTTGTTAGCATATTACATTATATATGTGCATATTACATTATAAACCATTGGTTATGCGCTATGTTGATAGGCGCTATTTCCAAATTGGTTAAATAGGAGGTTGGGTAAGTTCCACAACTGCATGGTAGTTATTCAAACCAACATTGTATATTTAATTACCACCTCCAATGCATATGGTGGTTCACATTTTACATGGTATCAGAGCACGTATTCAGATTCTTTGGGCAATGTGGTTTTGGTTTTTGGGTAATGTGATTAAGCTATCCAAGCACAACAATCACTCTAGGAACCTGACAGAACAAAACTCGCAATCGGAGACTCCATAAGCCAGCATGGGTATTCTGATCTGAGAGGACCTGACAGAGCGGGATGTTCTCTAATATGTAGGACTCGTGTGCAAAAATCCTTTGAATAACACATTTGAAATACTTTGGAGAGTGGGACCCTTTGGAATCTAATGCAACACTCATAGTCAAGGAAGCATAGTGCCTGTTGAAGTTGTTGAAGGGAGAGTTGAAGATAATGCTCCGACGCACCCATTAAATCTGTAGGAGGAGTTGTTGTGTGTATTTTTGACTTCAAGACAAACACATAGATGCATATCCTAAATTTTTAATCCAAATATTAAAACTTGAACTAATATGGAGACACCATTGAGTGACATGTGTTGCATCCGTACTCCCTTGATGAATAGCATCACGTGTTGTAGATTTTTTTTCAATTGACGATGACTACGTCATCATAACACATTGATTCTAAAATTCAATCTGGTTAGGAGAAGTCTATAAAGAACTATTTATTCTTTGTTATTACATATGCTTAGCGATTGGAGTTGGTTGAACTCCTCTTGCTAAAGTAATCGGTGGTGGATGAGCACGAATGCAAAGTTTTTTTTAATCTTTAACGGTTCTAAAGATTAAAGGAACAAAACCTCCTACATAATTTCATCTTCCCTCATGGTGGAGATGGTCGAGTGAACTCATGCTCTAGGGAAGTCACCAAGAAGGAGGCATGAGCTCAAATCACGCACAAAACAACTTTTGAAAGAAAAGTTAGTAAAAGTAATTTTTATATACCTTAGATTTTTTTTTGCAATATTAAATCTATCAAAACAAGAAAGTGGTAGCATTTCCAAACTAAGTGAATTTTTGGAGGGATAAGAAACTTGTATTGGGTTTTCTTTTTTGAGCACACATTTTTTTATTCCCACTCAAACAATGCAAGAAATGAGCCTAGTGACTTTTCCATGGAGGGATAAGAAAATTTGGTTTCTTTTGCAATTTCAAAGGGTATTTCACTTTTTTTTCTTCCTAGTTTATTTTGCAACATCAAGGGGGGAATACAAGCATTTTCTCTTGCAAAATTCTAAGACAAAGGGGGGAAGAAAATTTGGTTTTGAATATATTTTTTTTTGCAAACCAAAACTTCATATTTTTACAAAAAAATTGTAACAAATATGCAATTTTGGTGGAAACCAACATCTTAAAAACTGGCATTGTAAGTAGGTGCATTTTCGGTGGGAATCGACACTTATAGATAAAATTTGTGGGCACTTGTGATTGTTTTTGAATTTAATTTCTTTTTTTTGCATGTCAAACATAAGTTAAAATTAAGAAGAAAGCAAAGAAAATACCCCAAATTTTACACCTATTTGTGCAATTTATTGCACAACAACGTTCGATATATATGGTACCTCTGGTCCACACTTACAAGTGATGTTTTCATGCTTGGAATACTGTATATAACACCTAATATAGCTACCACAAAAACGTATGAGCTATTGTTCTCTATAAATCATCGAGGAGAAATAAGGAAAGCCAGTTTTGATATTCACTCAATTTAATACCCTAATTCATTCTGATTGTTTGGCTTAAACTCATCCAACTTATCAACCTTATTTGAAAGGTTTATGAGGTAGGTTCCATCAATTTTATTGAATTTCCTTTCATGTACTCTCGCAAGTATAAAGAAAAGGGGACCATTTGGTGTTATAAGGAACCTTCACAATGGCCACTATTCACAAATATATATCAAATTCACAGTTGCGCAAAGGTTTTAATTTTGCACCATGGAAGACAAATATGAGAGTTATCCTTCAGGTTGAATATTTATGGGATTTAGTGACTGGCACTACAAAATGTCCTACAATAGTAGGGACATATCAAGAGGCCTTTGATAAGAAGGATATAAGATATCTCATGTTTATTTTGCTCGCTACTACAGATGAGGTCCAACCTCATATTTGTGATGCCAAATATGGTAAGGAAGCTTGGGATGCTTTGACTACCATTTATGAAGGGAAGAATCAATCCATTATTCTAAACCTTCAAACTCAATTACATACACTCAATACGAAATCTTATGAGACAGTTGACCTGTTCCTATGCAGAATGGTGGAATTGAAAGTCAAATTTAATGCTATGGGAGAGACAATGGTAGATACTCTCTTGACCTCACTCATCTTGAGAGCTTTACCAGAATCCTACAAGGTTTTGATCACCTCTCTCCATGTGTCTGGTAGACAAGTTACCTTTGTGAAACTGGTAGATTTGCTTCAAACTGAGGAGGCACATCAATTTCAAAAATATGAAGTGCTAGATAATGTTCTCTACTCCAAACAAGGGGGTAAGAAACAAGGTAATTTTTATAAGAGAGGATCTTCATAAAAAGGAAAAGGAAAATAACCTCAATAGAAAGAAAAGCAATATTGCAAAATCTATGATATGAATAATCATGACACCAACAAGTATTGGTTTAAGAATAAACAACACAATAATCAAGATCACAAGAAAAATGGAAAGGATAAATACAAAACATAGAATAAGAATAAGCAAACCAAGTGGAATGTTGCTTATGCAGAATTAGACTCAGACTCAGATTCTAAGCGAGAATAAAAGGTGCTCATGACTCACACATCTTCTCAATAGAAATATGTAGTGTGGTATATTGATTTTGATGCCAGTAAATACATGACTAGAGATAGATCATGGTTTGAGATATTTGAGGCAAAGGAAGGCAAAAAATTTTTAATAGCTGATGATAAGATCTACCAAGTCCAAGGTGAATGTGATGTTTTCGTCACTCTTCCAGATGGAAAATTTTAGATTGACTCTATGTTCCTGGATTGGCCAACAATTTTTTGTCCATCCCTTAGATCTTCGATAGAGACATGGATGTTGTTTTCAGTGTTGAGGAGGGAAAAATGAGGTGTTTCATCACCAGAAAGGGAAATCATGTACCAAAAGGATCATATAAGCATAGCTTGTTCATATTAGATATTGTTTCAACACCTCATGTTGCCTTGGAAGTGACTACAAAGGAGGCTAATTCTCTTTGGCATAAGAGATATGGGAATCTGAGATTAGGATATTTTCTTGATTTGAGTAAATATGAGATGGTGAAAGGTCTTCCCAACCTTTAATCCACATTGCCAGTGTGCTCGGATTGCTTAGTAGGGAAGCAACATCGAGTACCATTTGAGGTTAGCTCTTCATGAGCTAAGAAACCTTTGGAGTTGGAAAGAGGTATTTTCAATTGTTTTTTGATGATTACTCATGAAATATGTGGGTTTTCTTTCTCTAATTGAAGTCAGAGGTATTTTTGTACTTTCAACAATTCAAAAATCTTGTTGAGAAGGAGTCAGGATGTTCCATCAAAATCCTCTACTCAGATCAAGGGGGGAATATACCTCCAAGAAATTTTCATCATTTTTGAATGCACATGGGATTAAGAGATAGCTAACAGTCACCTATACTCCACAAAAAATGAAGTTTTTGAAAGAAGGAATCATTCAATTGTAGAAATAGTTTGATGTATGATTAAGGGGGCACATCTTGAGCATGAGTATTGGGAAGAAGTAGTAAGTACAACATTGTACCTCCTGAATAGAGCACCCACAGAAGATATACAAGGCATGAATCCACAAGAAGCATGGAGTGGTAGGAAACCCTCTATTTCTCATCTAAGGTTTTTTTGATGTAAGGCATTCATGCACATACTAAAGATAGATCCTATGACCAATAAAATGCACACTAGTAGAGACATGGTATTTTATGAAGCTTTCATATCAGATAACACATCTACAATTGTATACCTGGAGAAAGAGAAGCCCAAGAAAGAGGTTCCACCTCCACAGAACAAGGTTCCAAAATGGTATACTAGCACATTGAGAGATTCAAAGTTGACTTCACTTTCAGATCTGACTCTAGATCAACCTTGTAATCATAGCATGACTTAGTATATGAGAGTAGAGGCATAAACTTTAGAGGTTGATGATATTTACCAATAATTTGATAAACTATCTATAGATGTGGAGGAAGAGAGAGAAATAGATATGGATGATGAACGGGTTTATATGTCAGCATTGGATGAGAATGAACCCACTATAGTTCAGTATGCACTTAGTGAGCCTCAGTGGAAGGCTGCTATAGATGCAAAACATACATCTCTCATGAAAAATCATACATGGAAGCTAGTTAATTTGCCTTCAGGAAAGAAACCCATTGGCTGCAAATGGGTGTTCAAAGTGAAGTATAACGTAGATGGTACTATTGATAAGCATAAGGTCCATATTTTTACAAAGAGATATGCTTAGAAAGAAGGCATATATTATGAAGAGGATTTTTCCCCTAGTGCAAAAATGACTACCATTCAAGTAATTTGTGCCATGGTAGCTCAATTTGGGTGGAAGTTACATAAGATGGATGTTAAAAGTGCTTTCTTGAATGGTGACCTACAAGAAGAAGTGTACATGATCCAACCAGAAGGATTTGTGGTTGAAGGGCAAGAACAAAAAGTTTACAAGTTAGTCAAATCCTTGTATGGGCTAAAACAAGCTCCACAAGCTTGGTACATCAAAATAGATAGTCACCTAGTTCAGCATGGATTCAAAATAAGTATTTCAGATGCAAGTCTCTATATCAAGAATAATTGTTATGACATAGTGATTTTGGTACTATATGTGAATGATTTGATCATAACAGGTAGTTCAAAGAACATGATTGATGTAGTGAAATATGATTTAAAATAATATTTTGAAATGATAGATCTAGGACTTCTTCACTATTGTCTTGGTTTGGAAGTGACTTAAAAAAAGAATCATATCAGAGTAACACAAAAGAAGTATGCCAAGAAATTGATAAAAAAATATTGCATGATTGACTACAAGTCTAAAAATACTCCAATGGAGCCAAGACTTAAGTTATCATGATATGATAAATCACCGCAGGTATATGGTACTCTCTATCACCAGCTAATTGGGAGTCTCATATATCTAAATGATCCCAGGCCAGATATCTGTTTTGCTGAAAGTTATATTTCAAGATTCATGTAATAACCTAAGGTAAATTATTGAAAAGCAACAAAGAGAATTCTTCATTATGTTTGTGGTAGTACAGACTATGTCCTAGAGTATAAGAAGAATGACAAGTTCTTCTTACAGGGATACATGGACTTAGATTATGTCGGATCCATTGATGATTGTAAGTCGACTTTTGGATACATTTTCCATATTGGATCTAGAACTATCTCTTGGCACAGTAAGAAGTAGCAGGTGGTTGCTATATCTTTTATAGAGGTAGAATATCACGTAACCAGTGGAGCAGTCCGCGAGATAATGTGGTTAAGTTGTATTCTTACAAAAATGGATCTTCCACTTTATTTTTTTATGACAATCAAGGTATTTTGAATCTTATCAAGAATCCAGTATTTCATGAGCATACCAAACACATTGATACTTTATGTCATTTCATTCGATATGAAGTTCCAAAGCACCACATACAACTCCAGTACATTCCCACTGATGAGCAAGTTGTAGATATTTTCACTAAGGCACTTGCACATGTCAAATTTGAATTGTTTTGCAATGCTCTTTGTATTTAAAAATAATGTAATAAGGGGGGATGTTAGCATATTATATTATATATGTGCATATTACATTATAAACCATTGGTTATGTGCTATGTTTATAGGCACTATTTATAAATTGGTTAAATAGAAGGTTGGGTAAGTTCCACAACTGTATGAAAATTATTCAAAGCAACATTGTATATTTAATTACCATCTCCAATGCATATGGTGGTTCATGTTTTACAAATTACAAGATGGAAACATGTAAATCCAAGGATACTCCTATAGAAAAAGGAATACAATTTTCTAGATATGATGAGATACCTCTAGTCTCAACCACTATTTATCATAAATTAATTGAAATTCTTATATACCTACCAAATATGAGACCAAATATAGTTTTGCTATAAATTATATTTTGATATTTGTATAAGAACCTAGGGAAAGTCATTGGAAAGCGATGATTAGAATGCTACAATATGTTAGCAAAACTATAGAGTATGGACTAACTTATAAAAAGGATGATGATAAATTTGGTTTACAAGGATATTCAAATTTAGATTATACATGATCTATAGATGACAAAAAATCTAAATCAGGCTTTGTTTTCTATCTTGTCTCTAGACCCATTTCATGGTATGATAAAAAACAACATGCAATGTCAATTTAATCTACAAAATTAGAATATCATGCAATAAAAGATGTAGTCTATGAAGCACTATGGTTACAATATATTTTATCAGATATGGCCATTAGAAGAACTCATATACAGATAAATTGTGATAATCAAGAAGTACTTAATCTAATAAAAAATCCAATTATTCATGAAAGAATTAAAAATATTGAAGCTCAATACCATTTTATCAGGAATCATGTTCAAAATCATGATATTCAGTTAAAGCATATTTCTATTGAAGATCAAATTGCAAATCTTTTTACAAAAGCACTATTTCAGAATCTACTATGTACATCAAGAGAAGTATATATCAAATAATGTAATATGATGGGATGTTAGATGATATTACATTATTTGATAAATTAGGATGTGTAGGATATGTACATGTGTCATGGAAGAAGGCTAAGAGTCTTCTATGCAAGTGGTAAGTTAAGAATCTAAAGGTCATATGAAAGGCAATAGTCAAGAATATGAAGAGTTACCCCTGCCTCCTTGGGTCTTACCCAAAAGTGGCATCCCTTTTGGGATGTTTTCCACAAATAATAATAAAAAAAAAAAAAATGTGAAGAGTTAGCTTGTAAAGCTATTTTATGGAGATAAAGCTCCATTAAATGCAATCCTCTATGGATTGATTTAAAAGAAAAAAAGTGAGATTGTATTGTGAGTATTTGTTTCATTTTTGTTATTATTTTGACCTTTAATATTTTGGCTATTTTATATTTAGGACTTGTGATATTTTGTGGTAGTAAGGATTAAAAACCCAACAATACAAGGGGGTGTTGGAGACTATTAAATTATTTGGTACATGTTAATATACCCCCATGGTACCTTTGGTACAATTGTAAATATTAGATTAGAGTGTGAGTCAAAATTTTAAGAGTAAGATTTATATTTACTCCTATGTATGTGTTTATGTGTAGGATGCACACAAGTGTAATGTTACGATGTGTGCAAGTGTGTAGAGTGATAAAGTATGTAAGTATCATATAATGTGCAAGTGTGGAGTGTGTAGGAGAGTGCAAAGTGTCATAAAGTATGAAAGTATGTAGATATTCAAGAGTCATGTATACAACTAGAAATATGTGAAGCCAAGGGACAAGAGAGGTTTGTATTATGTGTGGAAGAGGAAATGATGCATCTCCTAGATATGTGAGGAGAGCAATAGATAAAGATTCCAAAATCACCTTTCTAAGGTTATATTATGGAGACAAAACTCCATGAGATAATCATCATAGAAACAATTGTTTTTGCATATTGAGCTTGTATACAATTTGAGAAATATTATTGTAATTTTTCTTCATATTATTTCATGAATGATATTAGCCACCTATTTCATATTATTATTATTGTTTTTTTGTGAATATTATGTTCATTGATATTGAACATTGACAATTGAATGCTCAAATATTGATTTTATATTTGATACTAAACATTGGAACCTATGATAATATGGCTAAAAAGTCAACAACAAGATTTAACCTCTTCTTTTATTGTTTCATGGTGGCCAAGTAGTCTACCATCTCAATAATGTTACTATTGGAAAATAAAAGCTATAAGAGAAAATGAAATTCATATTTTTAAGAAATCCATAAAAGACAAATGATGTTTTTAAAAAACCTAAAAATCCTAATCTTAAAACTAGGGGATCCATCTAGTTAGAAAAAAATAAAAAATAATATTGAGTGCTAATGAGAGAAAATATGAGCTTGTTGGTGAATATCCCCCCTAGAAAAAATATAATCAATTCTAGTGATATCCTCATGATCCAAGTCCACTTGGGTTTTTTTATCATAAAACCTTCTTCAGATTACACTGTTAGCCTTAAAAGAAAAATTCTTCTCTAGTCCCTAAAAAAATATCTTTAAGAGAAATTGGAAGAAGAAAACTTCTTCTTGTAGAAGCAATTGAATAATGAATATTCACACCTACTTTGATACCATGTTATATTTCATAGTAATTTCTAGAAATGAATATAATTAGTCATTACCCAGTAATGCTTAACAAAAGAAATACATATTGCAAAGAACACAAAAAATAATGGGTTGTCAGTGGACACCAAAAGACTTCACCAAAGGAAATTAAATTACACTCAAAATTATAATAAAATAATCAATGATAAAGGGTATTTATACACATGTACATGATGCCTATGGGTCAAGGTTGTGAATTGAACCTCAGGAATAAAATAAAATAAAAATTACTAAAATACTTTTTTACAAGGTTTGCATGGGCCCAAAGGGTAATTATAATAAATATAATAAATACAGTGCAAATAGTTGGCCATGACCTCAAGAGAAGCTTAACCACAACATAATCCAACATCTATTAGTTTTGCTAGCTAGGATGATTTAGAGCTGCTTTTTATTATGCAAGTTTCTTCCATGTATAAAGTCATTATTTTCTCTTAATACATTCTACAACAAGTTCCATTCACATGGTAATGATAATGCTTTGAGTATATTTACTTTGATGAGGATATTCCTCAATTCTTTAACTATGTTGAATTGGTCATTCATTGCATTCACTTTACCTTTGGAAATAAATCACTTGAACTATATAGTAACCATTTGTCACTCTTCCTAGGTAAACAATAAATATTTTGGATTTTTTTTCATAACTTCTTTATTTACAAATATGCCTAAATATATCATAGGAAAAAATTCAAAGGATCAAATAATCACATTCACATAATCTCACATAAGAATTTTACAATATAACAAGCACTATTGATCAACTTTCACATACAATAATATATTAAAAAACTATTACAAACATGTTAGATTGTGTGGAGCTTTATCTCCAATATATAATAAGACTCATGATTTTTGCTTTCCTCAAACTCATGGGAGATGCAACCTTTCACATACCTCACATTATGACAAAGTCTCTCACAATAACATAACCTTCTACTTCACATCTTAACACATCTCACATGACTCTTCACTTGCACACTTGACACCTATCACACATGACTCTTCACTTGCACACTTGATATCTTTAACTCACAACTCACACTTACACACTTGACACCTTGCACTTATAACTCACTCTTAATTAAATGATGCATAAACACTCTTCATACTTTTACACTTATTATTGACACAAATATTAAATCCACTCTGAATATAAATATTTACAATAGTACTCATTGGTACTCAACGGTACTAAATAATTTAGTACCTGCTAACACCCTTCATATTACATTATTTGGTGTGAAGGTTTTTATCCTTTAATATTTGATTTTGGTCTTCGTTCTTCATCTTGTCTCTATTTTTGTTGTTGGTATCAAAGTTACATTTATCATGATTTTATTGTTTACATGGTAGCTTTTACAATGTTTTGATTATGAATTTCATTTAATACCATCATTAATATACCTTTTATAGTATTCCATACATGATCATAGTTTTGTATGTACCAATAAGTTTTATGGGAATTATTATGTTTTTTGTAATTTATACAATGAACAAGATCCCAAAACTCTTTCACTTTATATCCATACTTATTGCACTATTCACATATGTGAGTGTAATTTGATCTTCTATATTTTTGATGGACTCTAATAGAACAAATAATAAGTTTCTTGATTTTGCGACTTTCCTTGATGTATTAAATGTCACTCCTATATTGAAATCTGATTTAGTATCTTCATAACAATCATTTATACATTGTTTAATAATAATAATAATTACCCTTCCTATTTATTTTTGAATGAATTATATATGATCCATCAAATTTGTTGTTCCATTTTGTCTTTCTTTTGAAAAATTGGTAAATGATTCTTGGAATTTTTTCCTTTTTCTTCATTTTGAATATTCATTTTTCCTTGCTTTCTAGACATGATGTAACTCTTCAATTTTAGATATTTAACCAATATTCTTATTTCTCCTTCAAATTCCCAATCAATTCTTCAAATTTTAAACTTTCAAATTTAGTTTCAAATTCTTCCTTCAATTTTCAAATTTTAATTTCTACTTATGTCTCCTTAATTCTCAAATTTATTTCACAATCAATCTTCAATTCACCATTCATCAATTTTCAAATTCAATTCTTTTATCTTCTTATACCAATTTCCAAATTCCAATTACAAATTTCTCCTTTAATTAATTAATTATTTACTTCATTCATTTTATTATTTCATTTATTTAATATCTCCTTATATCTCCCAAAAAATCCAAAAAATAACACCTTAATAATACACCTTATAACTCTAAAAAATCAATTTGAAATATTTAAATGTACCCCAAATTATTGACCATGTCCAAAATGATTCTTACCTTTAATAGTTCTCAGATAAAACATCTTGTTAGGGCATAATTTAATTCCTTTCCCAAGGAACTCACTTAAATATCTTGTTAGGGCATATTTATTAGAAGTAACACTAGCTCATAGTTAGCCATTTAATTTTCTTGAAAGGTGTTACCTTATGTTTGAATCCTTTATTGCATGACTCTCCTTCATTTCTGCTCAACTATTTCTCAACTCATGACAATGATCCTACGTATAACGTTTTTTTATGTTTTTTATTACTCTCAAAAGCTACATATAATTTCTATGGCTTCTATATATCTCTCTAGACAATGAATAACACTTTAGCTTCTTTTGGACAACAAATAACACCTTTGGCTTCCTCTATTGATTTTTCACATTTACATATTTTGTCTTCAAAGTTCAACATATTCCTCTAATTCTATGTTCTCCTCTATGACATACCTCCAAAGCTCATAACATCTCCTTCAACATGCAATATCAGGTAACTTCTCCAAATCTTCATAGCATCTCCTTCAACCAAATTCTACTACAATCATCTCCTTTTCTTCCTTCAATTTTTCCTCTAATCCTTTGTTCTTCTCTCAGAAATATCTCCTTTTTCTCCCTTCTCTAGAAATAATATCTACTTCATATGATGTTCTTACATAAATTTTTGTTGCTCATCCAAAAATAGACTCACTCTCTTATTTTGTGCTAGTCCTCCAATCTGCCTTTTTGTTTACTTTCACTCCAAACCATCATCTTCTTCAACAATATCTTCTTTCATTGATCTCTAATCTTCTATTTCCACTCTCTTCTCTTAAAAATCCTTTCTCAAATATCTTCTTCAACTTCACTTGTCCAATTATCCCTCACCAACATAGCTATTAGCCAAGATGTCTCTAATAACACTATTCATAAATATGCCTAAATTTATCATAGGAAAAAAGTCCACAAGATCAAATAATCACATTCATATAATATCACATTATAATTTCACAAAATAACAAGCTTTATCTCCAATATATAACACATTATCTCCAATATATAATAAGACTCATGACTCTTTCTCTCAAACTCATGAGAGATGCAATGTTTCACATACCTCAAATTAGGACAAAGTCTCTCATGATAACATAACCTCCTACTTCACATCTTGACACATCTCACATGACTTTTCACTTTTACAATTGACACATTTCACTCACAACCCATATTTTTACACTTGACACCTTGCACTCATAACTCACACAATGACATAAACACTCTTCACACTTTGAAACCAATTATTAACATAAATATTAAACACATTCCTAATCTAAATATTTACAATAGCACTCAATGATACCAAATAGTATAATACTTGTTAATATTCTTGCCATGAACCAAGTTTATTTTACTTTTTAGATGATTTTGATCTTAGTTTTGGTATTGTGGATTCTTTTTCTTTGGTTGATGAGCTTGTTAATTTTGATTTTATGCCTATGTAGGAAAAATAATTAGAGCTTATGGTTACTATTGAATAGGTTCTAACTAAACAAGATTTTTGAATTAGAGTGGTGGCTCTCCTCTTTATAGTAGTATTGGATTTAGCCCTAGGTTAGACTGCCTTTAAGAAGCTAGTTAAGGTATGGGTGTTTGAGGCTGTTCATCAGTCACTCTTCTTTTGACCCTTGTGATAATCTCTTACTGTTGTTGATAAATAATTTAGATATTCAAAGGGCTAGCATTTCACTTTATTTCATGTCCCAAAATTAGAAACTATAGTAGAACCACCTATCAATACATTATATATTATAGTGATTGATTGATTTTTTTTTTATGATGGGTTATAGAAACGACTAATTTTTCTCAACATGTGTCATCACTTAAGCTTCTTGTGTTTGTAAAATAGAATTTATTGGATCATGAGGGTCATTTTAGGTGTAGCATAAATATGGACCTGGATTTACATTCACATTTACTATTGGGTTTTTAATATTCTTCTAAGGTTGATTTAATGCATTGTAAGCTAGCATATCATGTTTTCAATTAACTTCATCTCTTTTTATAATACACATTCATATTTATTTCCATCTACATTCATATCTACAAACATATCCTTGGCTCTTATTTATGGTGAGCTTCTTGGATATATGTTTCATGATCAAATGCATTTAATCTAACTTTTACTTGACTTGATCTAGCCTTATCTTGATTTCAGGTGTTTGATTATAGTAAGCGAATGATGTAGCCAAGGCTAATTATTATGGTTGTAATAGTAGTGTGGTATAAATGATGGATGAAATATAATATTAGATAATAGCATAAGATGTAATGGTAGTAGAAACTAAAACTCTAGTGCTAGATCTTGAATTATGTTTGTTGGAAATTGCATTGGAGGTGATGGTGATTCTCCAACCTATATTAGTATCACTTATACATAGGCTACTTCTTCAAATATTTTTTGTAAAGTAGAACAATTTGTGATTATACCATAATTACTAAATTCTATTATGGAGAGTTCATTTAGTAGACCATGGCTTATTGATTAGATAGCCTTATATTCATTGGGATAATGAACCTCAAATAGAAATCATGAATATTTTCATTGGATGATGATGTGTCTCTGTTAATATTGGAAGAAAGGGTTTTCACCCAATAAAAGTTATCATGTAGTATAGAATCCTTGTATATAGACAAGTACTAATTGTGAAACCAATATTAAGTAATAATGGTGATGTGTACCTCATATTCCAGTAAGATTGGAAGAAAAGGTTTTTACATATAAGGTTAAATCCTTATTTAATTCTATAAAATGTTGACAAAAATGTAAAACATGGAAACAACAGTGATTTATTGAAGTGATCCCAATGGGTTTTTCAAAAAATCCATAGCCATAACCTACTGCTAAATTGAATAAATTTGGAACATACATTCAAAAAAATGACTACAATGAGTAAAAAAGTAGGGTTATAATCATTTATTTTATTTGCATTTGAAGAAGTGAAAAATAATTACACATAGTTTGAAATAAAAAAACTATGCACATTCCATAAACATTTCTTACAAGTACTTTTCCAACTTAGAATTTGTAGCAAAAAGGACATCTTAAATTATTGGATTGCTAAAAGAATATTTCTAAATAATCCTCAACTCTTATTTATATATAAAATATTTAAATAAAACCTTAATTTATCTTAAAAACCCCTAACTTCTATTCCAATATTAAAAAATAGCATGAAACTTCTCCAAAGGAAATATAAACAAAATATTTTTTGTCCCTATTTTTTTTGGTTTGTATTTCAGAGTCAAAGGTATTCGACGCGTGAGATCCAGGCGATCTCCGCCTCTGCAATTCAGCTCAGGATTATGGTTGCTCTTCATCTGGTGGCAGTCTGCATTGTTTCTTGACAGCCTTGTGGAGCCGCGCATAACTGCGCTCGGCATGCTTGCACTAGATCCCACAGATGCTGCACATTGGTTTCAAGAAGATAGACATATTTTTAAGCTGTACAAAATTTGGATTTTTTGCATCATTTGACTACATGCAAAGGTGATAGACATGAAGGAATAGCCGTTAGCGACGCTCCAAACTGTCACCATTGGTAATATTCTTCTCTGCTCAAAGTTTGAGAGAAAGGAATGCTACTGCCTTGGATCGTCTTGGAAAGGAGAATTCGCTGTAAGTACAATTGATTTGGGATTTTTCTTGATCAGCTCTCGAGCGCAATTCTGGTTCGATCTACCAATACTTCGCTGTTGACGCATGCCCTGACTTACTGAAATTAGATCTGCATTAACCTCCAATATCCGTTTCCTCATCGGTGCTTGTTCTCAATAGGTTTGGAGATAGACCAAGTTTGATTGCAGCGGTTACGTCACTTCATCGCCGAGCAAAATTTTTGGTAAAATTAAAGGGCTCTCTCAATGATAATCTCCACTACTCTCATTGGCAGAAAACTGGTGTCAAAAGTGGGCTATCAAATGGTCACATGCCCGTAATTTCATATCTCACCGGACATGATTTTTATGGAATTCAGAGCAACTCCGGTGTCAAAAGTGGGCTATCAAATGGTCACATGCCCGTAAGTTCAATAGTCGTGGCACGCGGATCCCACCAACCGTTCTGGCGTTCAGAGTCTTTGAAAGTTGATTGCTGTTTTGCAATTGAGAAGCTGTTCATCTGGTGGACACTGTTGTTTTTAGATTGATTAATCTGCACACATGACGACAGTCTGCTTATCCTGAATAAAGACTTGAAGAAAGTAACATTTTGTTTGTGATGAAAGAGGTGTAGCTGCAATGTGCTTATGCTGATTTCTGCTGATGAAAGTGCTCTTGCGATAAGATTGCTGTTCATAACTGGATATTTGTTCATCTAGTCGATGTTGTTGATATCAGTTTCACTGATCTACACACACTGTGACCAGGAAGACTGCTATCTGCCCTGCATGGCCTTTTTTATTTTTGTAACACCGTAGAAGATAGTTCAACCAGTTTGACCAACAGTCTGAAGATAGTTCAAACAGCAGCGGTGTCTGAGGACAAATCGCAGTGGCATCTGAGGAAAAATAGATCAAATCAAATCTGGCTTCCAAATGGCGGTAAAATAAATTGTAAACTCTCTACAGAGTTTCATGCGGTTATTTTTTAAAGATTTAAATTTTCTTCAATCATTCACAAGTTTTATCCTCTCTGATCTGCGCTAACACTAAGAAGAAGTGTTCTATGTTTTCTTTCAATCTGTATAAAAGTGAGAGGCCTTCATATTGTAAACAAACTCCTTTTGAGTTTGTAGGACCTCACTTCTATCAAGCCTATTCCAAAAGGCTCATCTTCAAATTGTAAGAAAATGGAATAATTTTTTTTTTTTGGGATATCTCGGTGCTATTTTTCAGCACCATTTGTTGCTTGATTCAGGGGGGATCTTGCTACTTTTCTTTTGCACCTACTTCAGGAGTTCTTGCTACTGCATTTTATCATCTCTTATTAAGAATGAATTCTTCAACACCAAATATGATTGATCCACTCACTCCCCATAATTATCATACCTGGAAACCAAGGATGTTAAATCTAATTGCACAGAAAGGTCTCTCCCATCTGCTAGAAGAGAAACAACCAGAATTTGAAAAGGAATATGAAAAATTTGTTCATAAGGGAAAATTATATGAGACAATGGGCATGATAAGCATGAATGTAAGTGAGAGTTTATGGTTTCACATTTTTGAGTGTAAAACTCCATTTGAAAGTTGGGATAAATTAAAAAAATTATTTGGCAAAGTGGACCAAATAAGATCTATGCAGCTTGAAGTAGAATTAACAGCATTATCACCTGAATATTACAGCACAATTGTGGATTTCCTCACAAAATTTAAAGAACTTCTCACTCAATTAAAAGGAAGTGGCAAAACTAAAACAGATGATGAGTGCATCTATCTTATTTTGGCAAAGTTAAGGGGGGCTTTTCAAATATTTGCAACAACTTTTCTCTCAACTATGGATGCCCTTGGCACAAATTTCAAAATGCCCACATTAGAAGAATTTTGTGAAAGGCTCACTAGAGAAGAAATGAAACTCTCCAAATATGAAACCTCCCCCTCTTCATCCAAAGCCTTGGTAGCTTCCAACTCAAAACAAGAAAAATTCAAAAAGAGGGAAAAAGCACTTGTAACCTATACCCATTGCAAAAAAGATGGTCATTCAGTCAAGAAATGTTGGAAAAGGTTACAAGAATTAGAAGCAGCAATGAAGGATCATAAAATTGATATCAAAAAACAAATAGGCAAAGCCCTAAATGTTAAAGGTAAATCTAACAAGTCTTATTCAAAATATTGGGTTCTAGATTCAAGGGCTACTCATCATATGACTTCCTCAAAAAGGTCATTTGCTTCTCTTTCCTCAAGTTCCACATTCAGTATTGAAGTAGGGGATTCTTCCTTCATTCCTATCAAAGGCAAAGGTGACATTCTCTTAGATGGTGGATGCATCAATGATGTACTTTATGTTCCAGATATATCTACCAATCTTATTTCAGTCTATCAAATTTTTCAATCTGGGATAGGGAAAACAATTTTGTTCACACCCACAAGAGTGGAGATAAGAAACTTACAGGAACCACAATCCCTTATAGCCAAAGGAGAAATTGATCATAATGCCCGATTATATCACTTTGGAGGTTTTTATGACACTACTCAAGCTTCTTGTTTTGTTGCTCATGCAGATCTTGAGAGCAAACTCTGGCATGAAATATTTGGTCATCTCAACTATCAATACTTAAAGGAGTTAAGTAATCATGATATGGTACTTGGCTTACCCAAAATAACTCCTGATGATAATATTTTTCATGGTTGTGCTCTTGGAAAACAACATCAAAATCCTTTTCCCTCAAGTAAATCCCAAAGAGCATCCTCACCTTTGGAACTTGTGCATAGTGATTTGATGAGCTTCCCACATCCCTCCTTCAATGGAGCTAAATATGCTTTGACATTCATTGATGATTTTTCAAGATGTACTTGGGTATATTTTCTCAAGTACAAAAGTGATGTCTTCTTTCACTTTAAAATATTTAAGTCCTTGGTTGAAAATCAGGCAACTTGTCTCATCAAAAAGCTTTGTACAAACAATGGAGGAGAGTACTTCAGTAATGAGTTTTTAGACTTCCTCTCTACTCATGGAATCATTCATCAACATTCAGTACCGCATAATCCTCAACAAAATGGTGTGGCAGAAAGAAAGAACAGATCCTTAAAAGATATGGCAAATTGTATGCTCCACTCAAGGGATATTTCACCAAATTTTTGGGCAGAGGCAATCAATTGTGCAAATTTCATTCAAAATCGCACACCTCACAAGGCTCTTGAACATTTGACTCCAGAGGAGGCATGGTCTGGCTCCAAACCTAATGTCTCATTTTTTTGAGTTTTTGGGAGCACTACTTGGGCCCACATTCCAAAGAAAAAGAGAAAAGCCTTAGATAAAAAAAGCAAAAAACTTATATTTGTTGGCTACTATGAGGATATGAAAGCCTATAGGCTCCTTGACCCAAAAACTCATGAAATTTTCTTTCACAAAAATGTTCAATTTGATGAAAATTACCCTTCTCAAGATCCTCATCCTTCTTCCTCTACCAACATTGATTCCATTGAGCCTTCCTCCTTCTTTGAGCCTCAATATGATGAAGAACCAATCCTTGAGAATACTACACCAAATGAGGATCCTATTCTTGAAAGTCCTACACCAAATTCTACCACACCCATCACTCCTCCAACAATGCCAAAATGGGCCTACACTACTGTGCAAGAGGCAACCCCTTACATACAAGATCTTCCACCCTCTAGACTTGGTCATTCCTTGGGTTCTGGCCTTGTTTTTCAATCAGTTTCTAGTGATCCACAATCCTTTATTCAGGCAAATGGAATAAAAGAGTGGGATGATGCCATGGCAAATGAATATTCCTCCTTGATTAAAAATCAAACTTGGGATCTAGTCCCACTTCCTAAGGGAAGAAAATTGGTTCGATGCAAATGGGTTTACCGAACCAAGTATGCAGCAGATGGTTCCATTGATAAATACAAAGCTCGCTTAGTAGCTAAAGGTTTTTCACATATTGAAGGTATTTATTACATAGAGACCTTTGCCCCTATTACAAAAATGGATTATGTTAGGCTTGTGCTTACACTTTTTGCCTCCCAATATTGGCCCATTTTTTAAATGGATGTGAAAAGTACCTTCCTGCATGGTGAAATCCAGGAAGAAATATATATGGAACAACCCATTGGCTTCATTTAGGATTCTTCTCTTGTTTTTAGACTTAAGAAGTCCCTCTATGGTCTCAAACAAGCTCCTAGAGCTTGGTATGGAAAAATCAATTCGTTCCTTCTCTCCAAATGCTTTTCTCGCTTTGAGTTTGATCCTATAGTCTATATTTGGTAGGACAGAAAGGACATCACGATTCTTATTCTCTATGTTGATTATTTACTTCTCACAAGCAGTTCCACTTCTCATATTTAGAATGTTCAGTGCTCCCTTTCAAAAATATTTGAAATGGCTGATTTGGGATTGGCTCATTACTTCCTTGGATTTCAAATCACTCAAACAGATTTAGGAATTTACTTATATCAACAAAAGTATACTATAGATATTCTTCAGTGGTTTCATATGGCTGATTGCAAACCTTCAACTACACCTTTCTAGTCTGGGATCACTTTGACTTCCTCCTGCACTTCACCTTTATGTGATGCTACTCTATATAAATAATTAGTAGGAAGTCTATTGTATCTCACTCATACTCACCCTGAATTTTTTTCTATTGTTGGTTTGATATCTCGATTTACCTCATATCAGTAATTGGTAGGTATCCAAGTGGATTCTCCGCTATCTATAGGGCACTACCTATTTTGGTTTATTCTATGGCAGAGGCTCTACAAAACTGGTGGGATTCACTGATTCAGATTGGGCAGGATCAATTGATGATAGATGTTCCACCTATAGATATATTTTTTGTCTTGGTTCTTCTCCTATTTCTTGGTCATGCAAAAAACAACAAGCTATTGCATTATCATCTACAGAGGCAGAGTACAAGGCAACAATTTTAGCCAATTAGGAGGCTCTTTGGCTTCATCAGATTTTGGTAGAGTTTGGTTTCTTTCATGATCAACCTATAGTACTTTGGTGTGACAACCAGAGTATAATTCATATTTCTTGCAATCCTATTGAGCATTAGTGTACCAAGCACATTGAGATCCACATGCACTTCATTCGACAACACATTCAAGATGGAGATCTTAGCTTGGAGTATATTTTGACCCAGGAGTAGATTCCAAATATATTCATCAAACCTTTTTCTTCCACGTGCTACCTTCAACTGCGTGAGAGACTTGGGGTTAGGAAGATATCCTAGGGGGATTTTTATAGAGGATATATTCCTCTCCTTCCTCCTCATCTTCTTTTTCTTCTTCTTCTATCTCTTTTGGAAGATGGTTTTTTCCCATATGTTTTTTTTTCATCATCTCTCCAAAAGAAGATCTGCTACATATATTGTACATGAGTACCTTATCAGGCCTTGTTTTGGGACTCATTTCTATGGATATGCCACCTTTTTTTATCTTGCTATTGTACATGAGTACCTTATCAGACCTTGCTATCGAGACTCATTTTTGTGGATATTCCATCTTTTATTTATCTTGCTTTTTTTCTTACCCCTAGTATCACTTAAGAGGGGGTGTTATAATATCTCTTAGGTTCTACTAGGATATTATATTTTGAGTTATCACTCTTGTTGAGATTGGAAAAATCCTAGTTGTGATTATATCATATCTATTAGGTTGTTGTAATCCAATGACTCATAGTGATCTGCTTTGCTATTTATGCACAACTGATATCATGGAATAATCAATTAGTTTTATGATCTTCTCTTCAATCCTCTATGATGATTCATATGTCTATTCATCTCTGAATTTAATATTATCTTGCGATATTTCAACAGCCTATGGGGTGACTTGGTAATAATTATGGATCTCTATATGCACCTCTTTTTACCTCTATCTCACTAAGGTTTTAGTGGGTATTATTTATTTATGGAACTACATGGTTGCTGTGGGCCCTTCCTTGAATCTAATCCTTCCCTTAAAGATAGTGAATTATTGGCTATGTCTTATATCCTCTAGTACCTATGTGGACATCATATGCAACATGGTTGAAGATATGGTATCATTGGTTTAATCCTAGTTTAGTTGATTGGAGCCCAATTTTCCCTCCCTATATTTTTCTAGCCAACTTACTTGTTAAAATGACCATGATGTTGACTTCTAATATATCAATAAATTAGTAAAAAAAACTCTGCCTTTTTCTTCTCCCTAGCAAATTTGCTATTTTAATGGTCAAAGTGACATCACAATGACATGAACCTACCCTATGGATCATATTCTATTGGATCAACAACACATGGAACATAGTTGTTTGAGTGATTAATTTTCAATGGTTCAACTTGTGTGATGATGAGTGATCGCATGTTCAATAGGTCGATGTCAACTAGATCTATCCAAATTTATAAAGTTTGAGCATATTTTTCTTTTAAAATTTTACTACTCCAAAGTTTATCTTGACACTTCTTGATCAATGTAGCTAAATTTTAACCCCTTAGAATGCTATTATTATTATTATTTATTATCTGCTTTGACTATATGACTGATCTATGTTCTAGTACCTAATAGGAGTGGTGAAAACCACTACACTATTATTACATGTAACTCATACAATAGGAAAATTTTATGAAGTATTATATAAGATGAAATTTAAGGTAAGCTCACTACAATACCATGGACTACAATGATTACAAGTTAATATTTTTTTTAAAAGCATGGGTCTATACATCTCATGTCACCTATAATTTTTGTATATTATTATTTGGTGTATTAACATTATTTTGATGTCTCACTGTTAAGTCTTGAGTGTAGAAACCTGGCTTTATTATTGTAATGTAGCGACCCTCCTAAGAACTTCCACTATGCTATGGATTTTGTAGAAGATAATTAAGAGTAAAAGTATAAATAATGGTCCTAAGTTGTGTAATTATTCTCCCTAAAAAATTATTTAACTCAAGTTTTATTTAAATAATTATTTTATTCTTGAAACATCCCTTTGGTGTAAAATAATGATAAAGGGGTATGTCCATACAATATAGTACTAGAGAACCATAATAATTCTATAAACTACAATAGTAGTACAATTATTAAACAAATTGATTCAAACATATCTTACCATTATTGAATATTGCATGATAATATCAAATTAAAGTGATGATAAACTCACCAAGCATTTGTATAACTTTAAGAACAAGAACTCCATATTCAGATAAATATAAGAAGGAAATATTATTATCTTTTTATAGGTAAATCATAGACCGTACCCTTTGTTTCATCTTTTTTTGGTTATAAACACACTCCCTCAGTACATCTTTATAATCATGAGTAGCATGGCTAGGAACATCATACCATATCTTGATGATAATTCAATCCAAATTAATGAAAAATATCATAAGTTTATAAAATAATAGACCAAAATTATAATTTTAAGAAACTAGAAACCTCAAATGGTTCTCAATTACAAGATTCAATGTTATAATAAATTATGGAAGAATAAGTTGCACCTGTATAAATAGTGATCTTTAACATGCTATGCAAACATTTAGAATACCTTATCACAATTAAACACATTTTTTTTAACTAGCTAATATTTATTTGAGAAAAATTTAGAACATTGAACTTATAATACCTTTATAGACAACCTTAGAATGCTAGTATTCATCCCAATTCACTTAATTTTCTTGTATTCTAATTCATCAAGTATTTTACAGAAGATATACTCCCAAGACAATATTAAGTGAAATCAATGATGCTTTGATCAAATAATAAAAATAACTTTATAAAATGGATTAAAAATATGATCAATACCTTATCAATATGTGTTGTGGTATATGTGCTATAAACATAAATACACCTAGAAATAAAAGCATAGTCTCATTTTACATATCTATATAGGAATTACCATACTTGTATGCAATAGGTGGAATGATTGAAAGGTATGCCAATGGATTTTCAAACTCCTCCTTCATGGATATACCATTTTAAATGAAATCTAAATGATTCCATGTAAGAAATTATTTTTTTGATCAAAATATTTTGAAAAATAATTTCACTAGTAAATAATAATAATAAGAAATCCCGTCCTATTTTCTTGCTCCCTCCCTTACCTGAATCTAGATCTACTCTTGGTCCCTGGAAATTTTTTAGGATCGTCTCTCTTGAGTGATGCAGATGGACTAGGTGACCTCTCATCTAGGTGGGAGGTCTGTCACATCCCAAACATTTCATTCCAAAAGTGAGCTTTTTTTCATCTTGTTAAGGATTGTTACTAATATTTTATCAAGGAACAATCCTAAGTTTTAGCAACATACTTTAGGAATTCCTAGTTACAATGTATGCTCATCCTATATTTATTTTCCACTTAGACCCTTCTTCGAGGCACACCCATCCCTACATCTTACATATGTCCGGCTATGTAAGTGTACTAGGTGTAAATACTTAGTTTACAAGCTATCTTTCTCATTAACCCTTCAATGAGCTAGCTTATCCTCTTTCATCCTATCGAAAGAAGCACGCTAACCACCACACACTACATAAGTCCATCTATGTAGGTGCTATGAGCATATAGGATTTGACTATCCTTCTCATCTCCACGATGAGCTAGTCATCCCATTAATAGACCTCTTTCCAAATATTACTTTGTGGAATCAATATATTAGGTCCCTTCTCCCTCTATTGAGATCCCATATGAATAAGGTTCTTCATATCCAAAATTACTTAAGGATTCTATAACCAAAGTTAATCATTATAACAAATAAGTTTTACTATATCATAAGCTTACTTTTTTAAGCACAAAATAAGATAATATATTCTCTTTTTGTGCCTTCATAATCCTCAAGACTTCTACTAGCTACACCCATAAATATCCTTTATGATGTATTTGAGTAATATTCTAGCACATTACATTTCAATTGTAAATTATGATTTACCATGCATGGCTTAAACTATTCCATGGAGTCAATGACAAGCAATTATTGAATACCCAAAGAAAGTATGTTTCCATAATGAAATGCCCCTATATTTTAATGGCATAAAAGCTTTTTTTTTTTTTTTTTGGTGGTGGCCACAAGGGGTAAACAGATTGTGACCACGAGGGAACCATTACATAACATATCCGCAACATGTGAGGCGAGAGATTTGAACCTGGGCCTCTCATCAACTAGAGAGGTTTAACTACCCACTTGCTCTCCAACTCCTCTACATGGGCGGATAATGGCATAAAAGCTTCATTAACATTTTCAATCATTATTTCTTTCTAAATCAAGGTGTAAACTATTCCACATGCATTAGCAAGATTTACCATACATAATTTATAATTATCCCATGGAATTCATATCAAAACTTAATGCATAACCAAATTAAGAATGTTTCTATAAAATGAACAGTTATTTAAAGAATCATAACAATTTTTGTTAGCATTTTAAGTAAAGTACTACCATAAATAAAGAGTCTCCACATAAAGCCACACAAGAACTCGTATATCCTAGGAACCCTCATGGGAAAAAAACCCAACATTAAATCATTTTTTCTTTTATTAATCTCATAAGAAGGTTGGTTCCATATATCAATTTTTTTTTGCACTTCACAATGTCCCTTTTATTCAACATAAGAATTCTCCAATACTTATGTCATTGCTATATGAATATATCCTTCTATTCATAAGTACAAATAGTTCCAAACGCTAAATCAAGACACATGATGGTGCCCTTGTTCTCCAACATAAGAATTTTCTTTATATTATGTCATTACAATAAGATTGAGTCTTTTTCACACGCATCGTTTGGTCCAATCACTTATGCCAAAGACATCCTATAATGCTCTTTTAGATATAAACTCAATGATAAATCCATAACCAAGTAAAGCTTAAGGTCCTGAAGTAATATTTTTGAAATAAAGAATTGATTCCACCAAGAATAATTAATTTCTAAGATAACACTTATTAATATTATACACTAGAACAAAATTGGAAATCAAATCCACTTATCATGGAAATAAATCCTTTATACACTAAACACTCCTAAGATCAACAATACTTTATTGACAAATAAAATACTGCAAATCAACTACAACAATATTTTACTATAACCAAATATCAAACATAGTCTATCATATTTCTTTCTTAAACAAAATTTTCTTGACATGATATACTAGCACAATCTTCCAGTAAATTCTCTCCATTATACTATAACAAGTCATAGCAAAGTAAGCCAATACATAATCTATCAAGTCCTTTAAATAAATTATAGCACATTTCTAGTCAAGAAGTTTACAACATAGTCTTTCATGTTCTTTTCACATAGAAAAAACACATACCAAGCCAAACAAACCAAAACATAGTTTGCTAATTTTTATTCTTTTAGAAAGTATTTTTATTTTTAAATTCTAAAGAAAGTTCTCAGCCTATTTATAATAGAGTCCCCACACCTCATAGACAAACTTGACCAACGTTCATCCTAAACCTCAAAAAAATCCCACAAATTCTTTTGGTAAAGTGAAGTTCCCACCTCTTTAAAATAGATTCAAATTAAATACATTGATAAATATTTTAACATCACTCCAACAAACCAAATTTCCATGATCAAAATACAAGAAGAAAGACGTATAAGAAATTCCTCTACGTAATCCAAAAACCTTTCTTATTGTTGGTATAAAAATGATATAACATAGATATATAATGGCAACAACAATAAACTGAATTGTCCCAGTGTTCCTAGCTATACAACAAACCATGCTATTATCCTAAGCATTTAGGAAATTCCTATGAGCTTTAATTAAATGAAAAGTTTTACTATATTTTTCTTCTTTATGATAGAGTGGCATTTCTAAATAACCATTTATATTTTACCTTAATAAACACTAATTAGGTATTGGGTAACTCCCAACACTCTTGTGTTTTCACACAGAGCTCAATGGTGGTCATCCCAAGCGACGTAATCACCTCGGTAAAATTGTAAAAGGTTTACTCATCACTTCCAGCCACAACAAAGATTCCATATACTCTTTCTAATATTCGTAGTTCATCGAAGATTCTAACCATGATTCAGGCATTTTATCAAATAAAACACATCTCTAAAAACATGCATAGTATAATACACCCTGAAAATAAGGTCCTTAATCGACTAAACTAATTAAACTCTCCTTATTTTATCCCTAGCATATATATTATCAATTAACCATACATTTATATTGAAGGAGGGATTATTTGATGGACCATTTGCCTCACAAGTAAAATAGTTGTTCAGGGATTTCAAATCCATAGTTGCCATCCTCTAGAGCTTGGAATAAAAGATGTAACTTAAGAGTAATATATTTCCATCCTAGTTCATACTATACTCCCATATTAATATGGTCTTCAAATGCCTTTGTTTAGCTGAAACCTATTCGTATATCCTTACTATCAGTTCACTATCTGAAGGAAAGTTTATTAAAGCATGGGTTTTAGAAATGGATGAACCTAGGTCAAGATAGTTTGATGCGTGCCCCCATAGCAAACCAAAGGTCACGGGTGCTAAAGTTCTACTCTATTCAATAGCTCAGAAGGAGAGCTTTTAGTCCAAAGGAGTTTTACTATTGTTGTTGATCTTTCAAACATACAAAACCTAAAACGCGTCATGTTACTAATATTTTAGGTGTTTTTCTATGTGTGGGTTTGGTTGCTTTGGTCAACAATGACGAATAGAGCTTAGCCACTCCTACAGTCAACGACCAACAACAACCACTCTGGTCGATAGTGACCAACGGATAAAAATTACTTTTGAAATTAGCAGCCAGTAGCAGTCGCTCTGGGCGACAACGACCAAGAGAAAAGTTCCACAAAGGTCAGCTTGGGCTTCATCAAACATGGATTTTAGGTTGGGGTAACTCTCTACTTTTTTTTCTTTCTTTGTATGTGTTTTTCTATCAGAATATAGTATGGAAAATTTACATTTAATTAGAAAAATATAAGGAAAAATAGAAAAAGAAAATGCATTAGATGTTTCTTAGACTTTTATTTAGCTTCCTCTAGGTGCTGCTAGGAATAGTGGGCCTCTGCTTTTAAGGTCTGCCCTAGTCTCCAACATGCTAGGCTTTTGTGTGTTTATTTTGCTTGCATGTGGCCCAACCAGTGGCCTCAATTCACAAAGTAGGAAGTGCATTTATGAAAAATTATTTAGATTAAATTAGATATGCATATTTATGAAGACAAATGTTCCTTTTAGGCATGTAAGAAAGTAGTCATGAATGCTAGTTTATGCATCACTTTCTATTTCAAAAAAATAAAAAAAAAGAAACCCACACACTTGCATGCATTACAATAACATTGGTAAGGTTGGATTTCATCACTAGCCCCCAATTCAAATCGATGACGTTGGAATTCACCTCCTTCCACTGACTTTCCTCCTAGATATCCTTAGACAGAATAGGGAATTCCTTTAAGTTTGTGTAGGTAACTTGTGTTCAAACTATCTCCCACTGTTGGAGCAATTATTGTTTCAAAGTGGAAGAGCTAGGTGAACCCTCCACTGGGTTTTAAACAATGTACCCTATACTCTTTTAAGAAATCATGTTTGGAACTAGTGTTCCTTGTCACCACTATGGTTGATTTCCCTCATTCTAATTCCAAAATACGAACAAGAAAGCAAGAGAAACAACACATCTGAAACACACTAAAACTAGTTTGAGGACACACATCTAAACTGTAAAAGAGATAATCATATTGTTTGCTTTGTGTGTTTCTTTATTGTTGGGTAATCAACCTAAGATCCTTGATCTGGGACCAAACCCTAACCCTAAATTTTCAAGGAAATTTATTGAAAAAAAATAAGTAAAAAACTACTTTTGATTCTGCATCCAACGGATCAAAAATTATGCAAATCAGAGCTATAACAAAAATGTTATTTTGGTTTTATGATTACTCTATTTTTGAAGCCAAAAATAGGGGAAAACTACACTAAAACAGTCATAAAATGGGCTAGAAAACTCCAAAAATTTCCAAATTTATTTTGTTGTCTTAGTTAGCCCCTTGTGCACATGTCCCAAATTTTTTAAGTCATAACTATTCATGCTTCAAAATTTCCTAAAAATTCCTAAAAGTGGGCATTTCCCCACGAGCCCCGGTTGGCCAATTATTTAAAAAATACAAAATTTTGACCCAAAAGTCACTTTTTGGAGTTATAGCCCATTGTGATCAGCTCATCACATTGATATTTTTGGTATATAACACTTACAACCTTGTTTAGAAAAGTTAAATTTTTAAAAAATTGGCTAATGGACCCCCCTTTTACGGATTTGGTCCAAATGTGGTTAAAAACAAGACCTCCAATTCAGAGAGAGATTCAAGCTCCATAACCATTCCTGAAGGGCATCCTAGATCTTATCATACCATCAATACCATCCATAGGGACTCAAAACTTCGAGATATCCCTATTGGGGAGGCACCCATTGATCCTCCAGGAAACCTTGTTGATTGGAATACCTTGATAGAATTCTATATGAGGAAAAATCTACCCATTGAGGGGCCTAGTAGGTCAATGTCACAAGCTCACATCCCAGATTTCTCTATACATCAATCGATAGAGGAAAATGAGAGCACACCATGGCCTAGCTTGGATGAACAAACCATCCTGTTTGATCGAGCAAGTCATACTCCTACTCCTCATAGAGAGCATTTTGCATATACACATTGTGCTTCTGTGCAGTCTAAATTTACATATATTATATCTAAGACTGAATATATATCATTCCTCATAGATGAGTAAGATGACCCAAGTCATCCTCCTACTCCTCATGAAGAGTATGTGAGGCAGTCATGTTGCATATCTGCATCGTCAGACTATACAGAGCTAATTCATAAACCAGAGTATCAGGTTGATGCAACCTTTAAGGAGTGTGGAAAACAAGTGATAGATCCTACTAGGGGGAAAAGACATGATAAACCCATTCGTGTTTCCAATATGATGGTACATAGCCCCCATACAACTAAACAACATGATCATACACATCAGGCACTAAGGTCACAACTTAACCAACAATAATATATGGATCAAATCTAGTTGGATAAAAAATAATTAAATCAACAAGTGGAATCACAACGAGCACACCTACAAAGGTTGTATCAATAAAAGATACAAGAACAACAAAATATATAACAAGAGTAAGTGCAAAATACATTGCATAAATTAGTGCTTACGCCTAGCATCTAGAGGATGCAACAACGCATAAGGCATCCAGTGAAATCTCGAGGTCTTTCCTCTTCGACACACAAAAATAATGTTCAACATCAAAGACCATTATCTGGTTATCATCAAGAACCTCATACTCCTCAATAGTACCAAGATAAATACAATGAGGAATCATATGAAGAGTCCCAATGGGAACATCAGGAAGAAGTGGATGCTTACCCTAAATCCATTTATGATGAGGTACCTAATGATTACACTTATTGTTAGCCTCAACATCAAAAGCAACCCCCTCTACCTAATCAAGGGCAACAAAAGGTAGATCATATTATGTCGTTAGGGCTATACAAAGCACTAGCTGATCGGATAAATTCATTCGAGAAACAAAATCAAAGATCAGTTTATAAAAAACCTACACTAAAGTAGCTTAGCAATCAACCTTTGCATACATTAGTGTCATCACCAACATACCCATCAAATTTCAAGATGCCTACACTTGAAAATTTCAAATATGATGAAGATGCACAAGAGCACATGACAACCTTCATCAATATGTGCTTCCATTTTCAAAGAAATGACCCCTTGATGTTAAGAATATTTCTTACTACACTATATAGGGATGCTTTAGAATGGTATAATCATCTACCACATCAAAGCATACACAACTTTGAGCAATTGGTTGATTCATTCCTACAATGTTTTGCCTCTAGTGCTAAGAAAATTATAAACTTGACTGACTTGGCTAGCCTTCATCAACTTGATGATGAGCTAGTAATTGAGTATGGAAATAAGTGGAGGAAGGTGATGTCAAAACTACCTTTCACCCTACCCACAATAGATCTCATTCAAATGTTTATGATAAGTTGTTCAAAACAAATCTTGCTTCTCTTACAATTGCAACAATATCAAAAATTTGAGGAGGCCTTAGAATAGGCTGAGTTCATTGAGGCAATCAAGATACAGGAGGGTGATATTCAACTCCACAAAAAGGAATGGCCAAACAAGAATATTACAAGTGGCAACATGCAACAAAATGTGGCTCCAATCAATCAAGTTGTTTTGAGTATCCATTAATCCTCAAACTAGGTCGTACCTCCTCTACTAATGAAATATAATTACTGGGACCAGCCTCCTCTAGCCCAAAATCATATGTAATAAAATCAGATACAGGGCCAACAATGTCAGCCATAATGATAATATACTAATTTTCTTGAGACATTAGCATCGCTCTTTGATCGATTATATGAGATATGAAGAATCAATATTCCAGATATCCATCCATGGAATCCTAACAAACATAGATTGAAGGTACATAGAGAAAATCTATATTATGTATACCATCGATAAAGGGGTCATGACATTCAAACATTTCATCACTTTAAAGACTTAGTGCAGGATATTATTGAGAGGTAAGATCTTTAGATAAGAGTCTTCTAAGACCCCTTGCCTACACACAAAGCAAACATAGCACCCAACAATCAAGTTGAGCACGTCAATGAGGTGCACATAGCTCCACCTGATGAGGGTTTTATCGGTATGATCAATACTATAACAAAAAATGAAAGATACCTTGATCAACCCAACATACCAAAATATTCAATTAAATATAATAATCTATCACAGTTCACACCAACAATGAATCCAATTCACTTACAAAAGGACCCTGTGATTACCTTTTGCAGACAGGATATTAAGCCAATCTCTATGGATGAACATGATCCTCCGCTACATATCATAGCAAGAATCAATCAAATTCCATACAAGAGAGTCTTTATTGATACTAGTTCATCTACCAACTTCATCATGGCTGCAGCTTTGAAGTATTTAAATTTTCCGCCTTCACGCATTAAGGACTCAACATTCACATTGAGAGCTTTCAATGATGTCACTTTCCCAACAATTGGAACAATAATCCTACCTATACAGGTTGGGATAAAGATGATACCTACATTGTGCTATATCCTGGGGGGTAAGAGGCAGTATAGCATATTGCTAGGCAGAACATGGATGAGGGATATAGAATGTGGGAATTCCATAGTGCACAAAAATATAAAATTCATACACCAAGGATAAGTGTATGTGGTCCCCAATGATCCTAATCCATTCAATTATTACAAGGATTTCGATGAGCCACAAGAAAATTTTGTTGCATGTAGACCTCCAAATATTCATTTGGATAAAATAACCAAACACTCGACTAAGGATTGCATCAAGAAGTCACTACCTTTTCCCATCACCAAAAATCACCGTATCATATTACCTAATGAGGAGAAGAAAACATTAGTTAACATGACTAAAGCAACTTCAACTGGTCCAAGAGCTTAAGCACCTTTTCAATCATTTTTGGCAATGGTTAACATTAAGTCAGAGGACCAAGTGACTCTAAGGCTGATAAAACAAGATATGATGCAATAAGAAATTGCTACAACATTGAAGAGATCAAAACCATTAATATTAGTCACCCCTGACTAACTTCTCATGGTGCCTCCTCAAGAACAAGAATAGGTGTTTCCCCCACATCAGACTGGGGGTACCAAAGCTAACACAGTTCAACACCACAAAGTGAAATAGAAACATGAACTAAGTCATAGACATGAGCATGTGGATACCACTATCGAAGTGGATCATCATGAAGCTTCCACATCGACTCAAATGAAGAAAATGGGTGATTTACAGTTACCTGAAGGATATTTACCATCCACTCTTTCACCTCATTCAGTAGAAAATGGTATTTCGAATCAATCGCTAGAAATACATATGAGAGCCTTGTCAGTGTTGGAGCATATGCAAAATCACCTCTATAATATAGAGGTACAAATGAAGCAAAAAAATGAGGTGTTGCGATATATTTTGATCCAACTTGAAATCCAAGAGATACAAAAGCAACCCTCATCTAAGGTCAAACTATCCCATGTGAAGCCACTAGAAAAGCCTCAGCCAGAGCAAGCACCAACTTGGTTGTTGCAGCAACCTAGAAAGCATCCCTCATTACTTGAGCCTATGGTATCAGTTTTCAACCGATTACATGCCACAAATACTATCAAATTACCTGAGGATCATTGGTTGGACCCAAATCTTCCATGACCATAAGGGTATGAGGAAGAATTACATTTTCTATATCATAGACAAAATGGTCATGATATTAAAGCATGTCAAATATTTTGAGCTATAGTATATAACATGCTTGAAAAGAAGCAACTTCAAGTTGTCAACCAACAGATGGTCTTAGGCTACAATCCACCCCTTGCATCTAAAATGCAAGGGGATCCCCCTAAGGAAGCAAGTGATATACCTAGGGCTCAATCTGGTCCTCAAACCAGGCCAATACATGCTACACGCTCAAAGCACCCACAACGTATCTGGACTCCTTTAAACGAACCTATGTCTATCATCTTCCAAAAGCTTGAAGAGGCTAAGGTCTTAACCTTGTCTGACATAAAACCTTTAGACCCAAACAAATATAAACCTAGGGGTTATAGGGAGGACCATTACTGTATCTATCATTGAATAGAGGGCCATGGCATTTACAATTATCATGGATTCAGGAATGTGGTTCAAGATCTCAAAGATAGTAGGGCTTTTCCCATATATGGTTCATCCATAGAACCTCAATCTACCAAAATAAAGGTTAGATCATACCAATTGTGACCCCAAGGTCAATCTTAGCCTTGTAGGCCTAACAAGCCACCTCAGCGAGTAGTCATATTTGAGATGACTACTGTAACTTTATTTCAAAAGTTGTACGAGGCCAATGCATTTGTACTGCCAAAAGTCAAACAAAGAGAGCCCAAACATGGGCCCACTGATGAAAGACTCTTTTGTATGGATCATCGTATATAGGGGCATGACATCCATGGCTGTCAATAATTCTGGAAGGAGGTCCAAGGCCTATTAGAGCAAAATGAGCTCCATGAAGACAGTTCACTCATTTTTACCACCAAGATAAGGACACCCTATAGAGGTCCATGTCCCAATTGGGAGAGCTAATTTTTGTCACTCTTCCTGAGGAATATGATGACATTATAGTAGGCAACAAGCACACTGGAGGTAACTAAGGTATCATAACTTCCCTTGGTAAAAACAACAAAAAATAAAAAAAATTCAAATAAACCAACAAAATATCAAAAACATTCATAAATTTCAAAATCACAAAAACAATAGAAAACCGTAAAAACAAAAAGCTCCAAAGGCATCTTAAAGCCCTTTGGTCAAATAAAAAAAATCTCCAAAGGCATCTTAAATCCCTTTGGTCAAATCACAAAAATATCCAAAGGCATCTTAAAGCCCTTTGGTCAAATAACAAAAGCTCCAAAGGCATCTTAAAGCCCTTTGGTCAAAAAACAAAAATCTCCAAAGGCATCTTAAAGCCCTTTGGTCAAATCAAAAAAAGCTCCAAAGGCATCTTAAAGCCCTTTGGTCAAATCACAAACGCTCCAAATGCATCTTAAAGCCCTTTGGTCAAATCACAAAAATCCCCAAAGGCATCATAAGCCATTTGATCAACTCCCAAAAAGCTCCAAAGGCACCATAAGCCCTTTGGTCACATCACAAAAAGCTCCAAAGGTATCTTAAAGTCCTTTGGTCACAAGCAAAACATAAAAGCATAAAAACAATTAAAAATAAAAAAGTTCAAAAATATTTGGAATAATCAAATTTCAAAAATAATTGAAAGCATTAAAAATACAAAAACATTTGCATTCTGCATTCATCTAATTGCATTGCATTTAGGCATGACCACCCATCACACTTGCATTAGGATAGGTTGTGTTTGCAATCTTACAAATGACACCATGTTTGTACCTCAATCATGCATCTTCAAAATCCATCATCATCCATAACCCATGTGTGTAACTGTGTTTTTCAACACAACCCCTCCTGTTGCTATAAGGAAGATAGGTTTTGTGGTCATTCAGCCATACCTAGTGGTTTTATCAAACTTTGTGGAAAGTTGTCTTTGCTTTTAATATATGAGGTTTGGTTTTTATAGTGCCTAGCGTATTTCACAATCCTATCACTAAAATCCTAGTTGGAACAAGGGAAAGATGAACGTTGCGAAGCGATATTAGGTATCCTAAGGTGAAAAGTCTATCTTGCTCATCCCCTTGTGTGACCGGTTCAAAAATGCTAAGAATTATCAAAAGGACAAGTTCACCTCTATCCAAAGAAATCCCTTGTTTTACTAAAAATAAGCAAAAATCTTGAAACAAAAGTAAAGGTAAAAAACAAATATAAATTGTGATTATCATCACTACATAAATCCCTTGCTCAAAAGAAAATAAAAATTCAAAATAAATAGTGATTTTCATCACTAAGTATGAGCAAGTATCTCAAACAAATATGAAGAAAAGAAAGGAATATTGAACTTGAATCTCTGGAATTCTCAGCACTGGTGAACCGTGAGGTGATCCTTATTTACGATGATATGTCTTTCACATTAGCATATTGCTTTTGTAAGACCAATTTTTGCATGTGGAAGAACTAGCTTTAGGTGTCTTGTACCACCTAGTGGTCTAATCCAATTGATTCTAACTTAGGATCATCTAACATTTGAGGATATCCAATACAACAATAGGCTGAATGAATCCTGCTTGGCACTAGGGTATTCTTATGTTTTATCTAATATATTTATTTGTATACATAGGGATAATGAGTATCCAGGTCTTCATAATAGGAAATTTATCCTTCAGAAGCTCTATATGATCAGTACACAACTTTTTATGGAGAAACTAGGGTGTTTAAGTCTCATGGAAAACCTCAAAAATCCCCTCATAGCAACAAATCATTCCATCAAATCAAATCATCAAATTTCTTTATGAGGTTTTATTCATTAAAGGATGTTCATGGATAGAACAAATACCAAATAAATATCATCAATGTATTTGGACGACCACTGACTATTTTGTATAGTTATTTTAACTGACAAAAGCTGATAAAGAAAGCACATACATATCACATAATCTCATCTCATTCATGAATGTTTTACATTTAGTGGTGTCGCCCATTAGATTTTTTAACTCATATCACATGTTTTTCGTAGGTCGTAAGTGATTAAAACATACAAGTTCATTTACATTAGATCATCATCATGTAATTAATGCATCACCTTACATACATCATCTATCACATCATAGCACATAGATTAGATGCATACAATTAAATCAAAACAAAAATACATTTAAACACCAATAATTGCATCCATATACACATACATCATAAATAGTCCATCTACACATATAGATCATGGTATCTAATAGCACATCTATCATCTAGCTAGCACATGTCATTAGTACATTGCATAAACATGGAGTAATAAAATCATTATATAAGCATAGCATCCATAACATAAAATCAAAACAAAAATATTTGTTAAACATAATTGGGGCATTATTGGTATCATACCTCCCCTAATCATGCAATCAAACAGTTAAGCAATCAACCTCAAAATACTCCAAAGGTATCCATAAACCCTTTGGTCAACCCAAAAAGCCCCAAAGATATCAATAAATCATTTGGTCAAACCAAAAAGTCCCAAAGGTATCCATAAACCTTTTGGTCAACCCAAAAGTCTCCAAAGGTATCCATAAACCCTTTGGTCAACCCAAAAGGCTCCAAAGGTATCCAAAACCCTTTGGTCACCCAAAAATTTCCAAAGGTATCCATAAACTATTTGGTCAACCTAAAAAGCTCCAAAGGTATCCATAAACCCTTTGGTCAACCCAAAAGCTCCAAAGGTATCCAAAACCCTTTGGTCACCCAAAAGGTTCCAAAGGTATCCAAAATCCTTTGGTCACCCAAAAATATCCAAAGGTATCCATAAACCCTTTGGTCAACCCAAAAGGCTCCAAAGGTATCCAAAACCCTTTTGTCACCCAAAAGGCTCCAAAGGTATCCATAAACCCTTTGGTCAACCCAAAAGGCTCCAAAGGTATCCATAAACCCTTTGGTCACCCAAAAAGCTTCAAAGGTATCCAAAATTCTTTGGTCACCCAAAGGACTCCAAAGGTATCCATAAACCCTTTGGTCAATCCAAAAGGCTTCAAAAGTATCCATAAACCCTTTGGTCACCCAAAAAGCCCCAAAGGTATCCATAAATACTTTGGTCATCCAAAAAGCCCCAAAGGTATCCAAAAAATCTTTGGTCACCCAAAATGTCCCAATGACATCTGCTAACCCCATTGGTCATAATAACAACATGTATAATCTAAATCAACAATTAAATGCTTAATCATAGCTAAGTGCATTCGTTCAAGAATCATTACCGAAGACAATCATGCACTCCCTTGATTGGGGTAAATAAACAAAATATCACAAGCAAATTCAAGCAAGCCAGGTAGCTAGTCTCCTAATTATCGTAAAGGCTAGGATTTGACTTAAGCTTATCTCCTAATTGTTGCCAAGGCTAGGATTTGACTTAAGCTTATCTCCTAATTGCTACCAAGGCTAGGATTTGACTTAATATTATCTCCTAATTGTTGCCAAGGCTAGGATTTGACTTAAGCTTATCTCCTAATTGCCACCAAGGCTAGGATTTGACTTAAGCTTATATCCTAATTTCCACCAAGGCTAGGATTTGACTTAAGCTTATCTCCTAATTATCGCCAAGGCTAGGATTTGACTTAAGCTTATCTCCTAATTGTTGCCAAGGCTAGAATTTTTTTTTTTGTATTTACATGGTGGAATCGGTAGCCGCCATGAATCCGAGTAGGCTATCCGACTTTTATGGCGGCCATAGTATTCTGTGTTGTCCACCCCGAAAGCCGCCACATAGATATTCGCACAGTCCGCCCCTATAACCACCATGCCACAATCATTTTAAACCTTTTATGCCACTGAAAACACCAGGAAAGGGACAAGCGTTCAGTCCGGTGAGTCTCGAGATTTGAAACTTGGACCTCTGCCCCATTTCTGCCAAGGCTAGAATTAGACTTAAGTTTATCTCCTAATTACCACCAAGGCTAGGATTTGACTTAATCTTATCTCCTAATTTCCGCCAAGGCTAGAATTTGACTTAAGCTTATCTCCTAATTGTTGCCAAGGCTAGGATTTTGACTTAAGATTACCAAAATCAAGTTCTTCAACTCATCTAAAGTAATGATTCAATGATGTATGCTCTTTCCATGATTGGGGCTTATAACGTTGAATAGATTATCGAGAATAGTTATTTAACAAAAGCTTAAATAAAATTACTATCACCTTAATTTCCTAAGAAAGCCATTGCGGTCGAACCACCCCATAGGATAGAGATGTACAATTACCAAAAATGGTTGAAATCACACTTGGATGGGAACAACCCTATAACAACAAAAGCAACCCTCTAAGGAGGTCCAAATCATTCATTTTTGTCAAGCGACTCATCGCTTTATTAATTTTCCTTTCCTCATTGACTCGTCACTTAAGGGGGTAGTCAAAATTTTTAACAATCATAATCAAAGTCAACAAAAGATAACTTGATCATGTCAAGTTGCATTCATCTTACGAATCATTTCCAATAACTATCATAATATTACCCTTTGCTAGGGAAAAAAAACATGATAGTTAAGTTTGTAGCTCTCCTCCTTTCGGACCTATAGTAGTACTGAAGCTACCCGATCACATGATGAGCAGTGCAAACTACCACAAATTTAATCCTTCCATTTTGTTGGAAGCAATGATTCTAGAATTCATGCCCTCCTGCATGATTGGGTCATCCAATATTGATCAGATCAATGATCATCATACAACCTACAATGTGACCCTAGGTGGTCTATTTTTACTCAACATTATATTTTCCCATAATGCATCCCAAAAAGGGGTATCTGTAGACACTTAAAACACGTCGTGTTTAAGAGACTACCCATATGGACACATTCATAGACCATATGAATCATCTTGGATCTCTCCAAGAGTAAGTAGTGGTCCTAACCACTCAAAAAATGTAGTTCTAGCCCATCCAGGCTTAGCCGCTCTCAAGTAGAGTGGTGGCCACACCTAGCTGCTGAAGACTACAATGACCACACCTGGTCACTAAAGACTACAACAACCACACCTGGTCTCTAAAGACTACAATGGCCACACCTAGCCACTAAACCTGATAGCGACTAGTACCATGCATAGTTTGACCATGAATACGGGCCCAGATCACGTAGTATGACTACACCTTTGCATTGTGTGCAAGCAGATTTTGGTGAGAAACTACTTGAGTTACCCCTAAATTCCCCTTCAATGCTAGTTGTGATTGATGCTTTCCACCCGGAATGGTCAGTCACATGCAATTTGTATTGAAGCTTTTCCAAGAAGCTGAGGTCCAGATCTGAGAGAGGAAATTCTACATTTGGACTCTCCCACAAAGAACAAAAGATCCAAAATTTTTAGAGTTTATGTAGCAAAGCCCTATCATATTGGAGAGCAAATATACGCACCCTTGAGGAGAAATGAAGTGCTATCCAACTGAGGAGAGACTACGCATCCGCTATTCACATATGTTATTATTCACCACCATTTTGTGTATTTAACACATTCGACGATCCTTGAATATCAATTTAAGTAGAGGATCTGGTGCTACAACCCTTGGATCATGATGAGGAAGGTCTATTTCATGACTACTATCTTGGACAGTGGCCCACAAGTACAACCTAGGGTTTTGACATTAGATTCTTTGTTTTAGCATTAGATTCAATTACTTTTTTCTTTAGCATTTATATCTAGCATAGGTTTGATTTATTGTATGTACTTCATTATTGTTTTTAGATATGCCCACATATTTCATTAGTTTTATTACATTTAGTCATATTACGCTTATTTACATTTTTTATCAGGTTTTATACTAACAACCTCATTCGAGGAGGCAACCCATAATATTAAGCGTACTTTTTTGTTTCCATGTATGCAGATCTACAGGTTTACAGGACCATATCAAGACACTCAGAGCACAGGATCCCTCCTGTATGAGTGAAGGAGAAGGAGGTATCTCTGAGCCCTCAAACAAGTTCGTGTGCAAGATCGGGAAGCCTATAAAAGTGCATCACCCCTTTACGAGGGGTTTTATTCCACTATTTGTGTTTGATATGTAACTGATTGTATCAAAAATTGGTTATCCCTCAGAGGGACGAATATGTAACCGTGGATTAGAAATATAAATAAAAAAGTATTCATTTGTTTTTCTTATTTATGTGTCATTTGCATGCTCATTCCTTTTAATTTGATATAATAAATATATTGCAAGTCGGGTCAGGTGAGGTGCACGCTCCCCGGGGTCACACATTTGCTAGTCCTTCTTTATCAATTCCAAAACTGGAAGTTCTTCAATGGGATATTCTATGGATCTCTTCAACTTCTTAAGGTTTATTTCTTCAATATTCTATCTTCAATCTTCAATGGATATCACCAACCTCAAATATTATTCTATACTCTTCTTTGGAGTCTCTTGAATCAATAGTAAGGCTACTATAGCCTTTTCTTCTTCTATACTTTGTAGGTCTGCAATCTCTAGTAATGGAACATTCTCTATAAGCCTCTAAGTCTTTGCTCTTTTGCTTGTTACTTCTAGTGTTGGATTTATTCTAAAGAATATTTTATTCCTAGCTCTATGTAGGAAGCTTCCCAAATCACTTTGAATATCCTTTCTCTACAACAAAGTATTAGGACTATAATGGAAGAAACTCTAAATCTAGAGATGATGAATCTTCACTAGTTGATTTATCAATCTAGTGGAATCCATGTTGAGTCCTAGTCTTCACAAGTTTTTCTGCAAGGTGGAAAGACTATAGCCAAATGCAATATTAAAAATTCTATATATGAGATTTTTTGATTTCCCTTAATATCACTTATGGCTCTCCCTATTTCCTATCGATCTACCGTGTGCTCTGATACTATGTTAGATTTTGATTGATATATAATATAGAAAATACAACCAAAATATGCAAGACAAGCAAGCTATAATATATATATGATAATGCCATTATAATATGTAGGAACACAAAGAGATAAGCTTCTACAATAACTCACAAATATACCATTACTAAAATTTGACAAAAATAGTACAATGCAGTATAATGGAGGACATGAACACTCCATAAACTATTTTGAAGGACCTACACTGTACCACACTACCAATATATATAGTGCACTTTATATATTCTCTCTTATCACATTTCTCACTATAAGATATTTATATAGAAATATAAGTTCCTTGGCCCTTACTCTACCTTTGAATATATCCTATGACTCATGTACATGTGGACTACATGTACATTTACATCATTGCACATTTTAACACTTGTGCAATTTTTATATTCTAAAGTAACTACTTAAATTTACTCTAAAGTAAACCCCTAATCTGGTAATGTATCAAAGGAGGTACATTGATATGTACCCAATAATGTAATATATTCTCTAACAATGGTGAGGTGAAACAAGGGCCAAAGACACATGCAATTCAATCCTAATATGAAAATACACAGATATAGCTAAAACAATCTTTGTATTAATTCTGCAATGTTACAAAGGCTAAGAAGTGATAGAAATGAATCAAAACCTAAGAAAGACTTGGAAAATATCTTTTATAGACAAGAGCCTTTTCCAAGATCTTCTATTTTCCACAAGGATTAATTATTACAACAAGACTTTGCATATTTTCCCTTCCTAATTTCCAGATTTGCAAGATTTTTACATATTAGAGAATTTGGATAGATAACAAAAGGAAGAGATTTAAACATTTTTTTTATAATAAAACCATGTAGTATTTCTACTAAAATTAGTCTCTATGGTGCATCTCTTGTTGTCCTTTTTCCAATGAGTACAAAAGGATCGAAAACAGAGCCACAATTGAAAAGATATGTCCTTAAGAAAGTTTGCTACCTTTTGGAGAAAATTTTACCCTCTCCCATTCATGAATTTGCATAGTGATTTGGTATGACTATATGGTTCCAATATAGAATTAGGAATGTAGCACAAAATGGTCCACCACATACCACCAGATCTTCAATTGGTGCAACTGTTAATGAATTTGAGAAGGAGGCTCAAAATTTAGTAACATAAAGGAAGACAATCTTTCTTTTTTCATTGTATTACAGATGAAATTCTCATATTTTAGAGACTTCATTATTGAAGATATCTAGAAGATCAAGGAATGATATAATCATACTATAGATCAAATTCCAAAAGAACTAAAGAATAAATAAACTATTTATAACACCATCTAATTTAAGATTCTACACCTATAGAATAAATTTGAAAAGTTATAGATAGAGAGACCATGTGTCTAAAAGTATCACATATTAACAAATATGTATATGGTGAGTTTTAATTATATTAAGCAATTAGCTTGCTTCTCTAATATATTCAGTTGTTTTAAGAATCATGCCAAGGCAATTGTTTTAAAGCTCTTGAAGAACATGGGTTGCATTGACCAAGTATTGCTATAGTATGGCCAAGGTATGGGATGCACCATCAATGTTGAATAATGGCCCAACAATGTAGAAATTGTGTATGTCTATAATCACTCTAAAATATAGGGATATGACTCCATCAAATGCTTCAATATCCACCCATACAAGATTTCTTATAGGCACAAGAATAGCCACTCATCATATTGGTTCCAAAACTCCCATGCAAAGGTTAACCGAGTTGTTATAGATATATTTTGGATGGGAAACTTCTCATAGATGGAAGAAGTTCATTATACCCATTCAAAATACTTACACTTAGTATAAATTCATGTTTACATCTCTATATCCATTTTCTATGCAAGGATCATCTTCATAGCCCTTGGGAATGCCTAGGTAGAGTGTCCATGCTCAAAGGTCCTCTTCACACCTTTAGTGTTGCATGGAACATTGAAACTCTACCTTTATTTCTTATAGGGCTTACTTAGAATCCTCATTGGATATAATTACACAAAAATGCTAACCCATAGATTTTAAGCTCATGATGACTTATCAACTAATGGGCTAATGTTATAATAGATTATGGAATCAAATTTTCTCATGGTATAAACTTCATCTATTACAATAACCTTATCTTTGATACTATAGTGGCACACTTGTTAATGTCAAACTCCACTTGTGGTACCAATATAAACTCTAGAGTTTTGTCTCCCATGATGTCATCCATGTTGTGGTGCCAACACCAACATATAAGAGGGAACCTATTGCCAATGATCCATGTTGCTCATGGATATTAGAACTTGCATAGTAGATGTGTTAATATCAACTAAAAAAATCTAAAGTTCTAATTACCATCTATGTTTGTTTCCTATCTATTCTATTGATCTCTTAGTTTAATAGGAATATTCAAAGGGTAAAGCATCATTACATTAGGGTAGAAAACTGGTCTAATGTTTAGCTAGATTCAATCATGTTGGTCATTTAAATGTTAACCTTAGATGCATTATAATATAGACCATAATATTTCAAAGCTTATTAGGGACATACTCAAAGAAAAAAGCACTGCATTATTATGTCAAAACCATGATCTAATATTTAGATAGATTCAACCTCAAATTTGAATATCCTAGTCATTTAGATGTGATAAAAGATAAAAACTATATGTATCAAAGTCTACTAGGGATATTCTAGAAGAAAAAAGCATCAATCTATTGTGTCAAAGTTATGGACTAATATTTAGCTAGATCCATCCTTGATTTTATTATCCTATACATCTAGATATTCATATTGAGTGTATTGGAAGAACAAACGTAGATTGTTTGACCTATTGGTCATACAAGAATCAAATTCATACAAGAGGACCATTTATTCCTAATAAATGGAAAATTATATGAGCATATAAGTTATCCCTATGCATTTATGGAAGGAAACATTTTCCATCATCCTTCATCATCGATGCTAGTATTGGCTACTAGAATTGATGTCATCTTTCAATATTAGTATCAATATTAAAATTAGTGTAGTTTTCTTGGGGGAAATAACAATTGCTGGTGTAAATTCTATTATCTTCTAGTAGTGGCACTAACACCAACTTCCAACATCAGTGCCATCAACCTCTCGTATTGACACCATCAATAATTTTTGGTGTCAATAATATTATTTAGCATTAGTGCAAATACCAATAAATTGGGCACCAATTTCAAACATGGAGCTAGCCCCATCAACTTTCACACCCATGTGGACTCTTTAACAAAGAGGTTGATTCCAACCCTTGCTTTAGTCAACTACTTTAATTCTAAACCTTTAGTGCCTATCTAGTTAACACTCATTTAGAAATGATAGAATTCATTGGCACTACATGAAATCAATAAATAGTAAATTTTGATTCCATGCTAATCATTTGATAACTCATTGTGATACATAATTTGGAATTTCTACACAAATTCAAATACTTCATCAAGAACTAGTGGTTGATTTGCTAATAACAATAGATTCTTAACTATTTATTGATACAACATTGTGCTTTATTGATCAATGCTATACTTTCTTGATCTATTACATCCTTTTGTATAAGGGAATATTTTATGCATAGTGTAAAGCATTAAAAGAATATAAAAATAGTAGTGGTTGAGATTAAAGTAGTCCACACTAGTCCACATATCACCAGGGAGATTAGTGTATTTAAATATTGTATTCTAAAGCTGTGACTAGTAGCACCATATCTCTACACAAATATTTAACCTATGTCCTCTCACATTCTTCCTTAGAAATATATATTACACCTCTATGCATCTCTCCACATCTCCCCCTCATGGATATCCATTATAATATTTTTTATAATATATAATTAATGTGTTTCATAAAAATATGTTTATGCTCACTTTTGTGTATATGAATTTGATCATTTTTATTTATTCCCCCCTAGCATCTCAACTGCATTTTTGTTAGACTATGAATCTTTTCAATATGCATTATTATCTTAATATCCAACCTAAGTAGTTTCCTAACTAATTTTCTAATAGTTGACCTTAGTACTAACACCTTAGTATATAGGCAACCAACTCTTTATACGAGAGCCATATATTTCTTGGAGTCATTGTATTTGTGACTAGTCAAGTGCTTCCATACAAAAAGCTTCTGCATATTCCTTCCTTCATAGAGTAGTCTTAACATTGATGTCCTCTTTTTTTTTTCATAAGTCTCTTGACACCATAATCTATTTTAGGTAATCTATCCTCTATTCCACCCTCTTGGATCCTATAGCATAGGTCAAGTGGTATTAGAGTAGTTTATGCTCTTATGGTTTCATATCCATTCATCATAGAAAGGAAATAGAAGATAGAATAACAAAGCCAAAGACTACAAAAATACCTTCACCTTTTAACGAGTTAGAATAAAAAGCTATGAAATGATACCCAAGAAAAGGAAAGACTTTATTTCACTATTGTATTCATGAAGAGTTTAAAATTAAAATCTCACATTTGGAAGAATTTGATTATTGAAGGTGTTTAGAAGATGAAGAAATGATATAACTAGACTATATAGTGACTTTAGTAAGATATCATGGATAAAAAATTAATATGTGATGCCATATAATAGAGGATTTTGATCTACAAAATAAGTTTTACAAGTTATAGATAGAGTAGTCATGTTTCTAGTAGTCTCATATACAAAATAAATACTTGTTTGGTGATTTTTATTGCTAAGAAATTAGTTTGCTCCTCTGATTAATTTAGTTTATTTAAGAATTGCATCTAGGGTATTGGCTAATATATTTTTAAAAATATGTACTATTATAGGCCAAACAATTAACACCCCACCACCCCATGGCCTATGTAACTCATGTGGTCCAAAATACAATCCAATATATTCAGTATACTCCTCTACCATAAATTGATCTAGTTCCTAATACCCCATACCAAGTTGAACAAACTTAGCCATAAAACTCACTTTACACCCTCAAATAAATCCAATTCCATTAAATACTCTTGCATATTAATAAATTTTGATTTTACACATAATTATATTTATGGATCAATCTACTCTAAGATTTATGGTGTACTTATGTTAATTATTATCCTCAAACCATCAGTGTTAGTAACTAATTAATATTGATAAGAGGATAATTTCTCATTCATATAAAGGAAAAATGTATGATACCCTTAATTAACCTATAACACAAAGCGATAAATCTACACTAACACCAATTGAAAGTCAATATCAAGAATCACTAGAATTTTCAAAGGAAAAGAGAGCCTATGGAAGATAAAGTAGGGTTTGAAGAAAAAAATAAACAAGATAAATAATATGCTATGATAATTATAAAAAAATTGATAAGGACAATTGTCAAACATACTTTACAAAGAAGTTATTGTGGTTGATCTAATTCCATACTTTGATATGATGTTATCAAAACAATGAATTATATATATCTCTAGAAGTGGCTAAGCTATGAATTACATTCATATGAATGTAAGAAAATATCAACTATTTTCTCCACAAATTGAACAATGATGTGATTGTTAATTGGAATGAGTTATCATATGTGTAAGTGAAAATTTAGTAGAAGGTTGTCCTTCATGATGGTGATGATGATTTAGAATTTTCATTTGAAAATACTAAACTAAGCAATTACCAAGTATTTAAAAATATGAGATGATGCCATCCTTGATGAAGAAATAAATATAAAATATAAAGGTCCATAGATTATGTATTTTTATGGGTTTAGGACTAGTAATGGTGCAGTACCAAGTATATAATTCATACCACAAGGGAAACACTTTGATCACAACTATACACTATATCATTTTCAGAAAGCTCAATTTTAATATAATTGTATGTGCAATTTGTGCTTAACACTGCATGTCAAAAAGTGTTCCTTGTAAGTCTGTAGCTGATTCATGCATTTATTTTTTCCACTCTTATGCACAAAAATCTTATGACCTTAGGTTATCTTAGGACCTTTTTTTCTTTGGGCTATGTTTGTTTCTTGTGGTTTCTCTTTCTTTTTTATATCTAGATTAGAGAGCGTTGAAGATCACTTCTTAAAAGGATTAGTCACTTATTACGTTTTTAGAGTTTTTTTACTATATCACTCCATGTGAGACACGATCTATGACTACTACAATCAAAGAGGATAACAGAAATGAAATGAAATCAGCACCTCCAGGCAAACCAGGTTAACATTACTGCTACCTTGTATTTTCACACAAACCAAATTTATTTTTGATGTAACATATACCTCTGAAAGATATGAAAGATATTAAAGTATATTTTGGAGACTTGCACCCAACGAAGATGAATGATCCGACATACTTGCCCTGAAAAAGGCAACACAATTGGCTTTCCCATACAACCTACTTAAAAATGCAACCAAAAGTGGCTGGTTAACTCTATGTGCACACACATGTAAACTACAGATTATATTATTGCATGATTTGCTAACCAAAATCTCTAGAGAGATGCTTTTCATATCAACTTCAAAGTAAAGCGTATCTCTCATAATTAAAATGTGGAGATCGTACCATGATTCCTTTTATAAACTGCTTCTACATAAATAAAAACAGGAAGACAAGGCAGATTATAAGTTGTAGGTAGGTGGTCCAGACTCCAGGTGATAAAAAATATAGATAACATGTCTGGCCAGGAAAAATAAAAACAGGAAGACATGGCAGATTTTAAGTTGTAGGTAGGTGGTCCAGGCTCAGATGATAAAAAATATAGATAACATGTCTGGTTATTTCAGTTCCTGCCCAACCTAGGTTCGTAATGTTCATTTAACTTTTTCCATTTTTTTTTTTTTTTGGTTTGGATCTCATGGTAAAGAGAATCCACAGTTTCTCAAAAAAGAAAAGGGAAAAAAGAAAGAGAATCCACAGCCAATCAGTAAAGCACACCCACTGCACGAGAAAATCATTCGTCAGTCTGTCCATTACCTTTCTAATTTTATATATGACACTCTTTTTAAATGTTTTCACGGGACTGTCTTCATTGACAACGGTGGTATTATTGCCTCCTCTCGTGAGGGAGTTTTAAATATGCTTCCTTTCGGGTATCAACAGTAGAGCCTGTTTCACTCACCATCGACTATTAAGATGAAGATTTTCAAGACGAAGGATATGACAGTGGTTCTGCTCAAGTTGTTAAGGAAGTCTGGCATATGTTGAGATGTATAGCAAAAGCCACCACGGACTTAAAGGTAGAGGTGGGTACAGTGAAGGACATTCTTCTTCTTCTTTTCAAGAGGAAGAAACGCTGCCGTGGGATTGCAGTAGGGTCCAAATCTCTGTTCGATCTGCCTTCTACTGAAACGGCATGCGACTACTGCAATAAAAGTGAAAGCAGGTATGATGAAGCAGCGACGCATGCACTTACGAATGACCACCTGTCAGAGTTTATCAATGGATGTCCATCGGAGACGAGTACTGCTAATGATGAAGTTGCCGCTGATGCTTTCCCGGTTTCTTTCAGCCACGCATGCATGGAAGAAGTAGATGCCTTAGCAGAAGCCTTTATTTGCGGTTTCTACAACAAAATGAGACCGGAGAAGTAAAGGTCTTTCAAGAATTACGAGGAAATGCTTCCTAGAGGAATTTGAGATAGATGTACATGTTTCATCATTGCTCATCTCATCTCATGTGGCTGTCAATTAATATGAAAGCTCAAAGATATACTGTGTAACACATAGCTGGGACATAAATGGACTAATGTTAGAATCTGCACGTCCGTCTTCTTGTATGTTTCATTGGCAACAACGAACAGATTGTAAATACATGGGAATATTCTGTTTCTTACAGTTTATTTGGAGATGCTTGTTTGTCTATTGATATCATGGAAGGGTTTATCTAAAAGGAGTTCATAACTTAAAAAAATAACCTCATTTGATTCCCTATTTTGAATGGTATAAAAGTGCACACTCGTACAAACAACTGTTTCTTCTTGTTGTTTTTGCTATTTATTTTCATTATATTAAGTTCATTATATTAAGTACATGCAACCAACATTATGTAATCTTAATCATTGGAATTATCTGAAGAACACAAGCCATTGCATGTATGAAGGGAATTAGATTATGATGAACTTTCAACAAATTTCCTATTAACAATTAGAAAACCTTTTGATTTATGTTAAGGCTATGTGACTACACAGTTCAAGTAAACTAGTTACTACCATTGTGAAAGCATGTCTACGGAAACACGGCGTACCGGGTGCGATGCAAACAAAAGCAGATGTATAATGAAACGCTAAGTCCTACGAAAATGCGAAGAACAAGTGCATGAAAAGGGAAAACGATGCAATGAAACGAGATGTAAAGCAAAACTAAAGTGCAGCCTCTTTTATTAATGTTGCTTGTGATCCGGTTACAATACGTTCCCCCCCCTTTCAGGGGCTCGGAGCGTTCGATACAATTTTGTTACACCAACGGATGGTACGCTTCCCTTCGGGATCTTCCGCGTGCCCACATTCGAAATGGGCGGGCCAAACGTCACCGCCGCTTGCGTGAGTGCATCCGTCATTCCTTGCTGCCCCTCCGGTGTCGAGATCCTACGTACAGAGAAACAGCAAACGGTTAATAGCATATGCGGATGGAAGGAAACATGCAATCCCCAAGACCTCCGGCTAGTGAATACATGAAATAATAAAACAGAGATCAAAACGTGTCAGAATGAGATGAAACTTGAACAGGAGCATCCAGACATCATTAGGGACACACTGCAAAAAGAACAGTCAGGAAATCATGCGTGGATTTCTAATCGCTCCGGGGTGGGACGGGGCTCATCGTCCAAAATGTGAGAGCGGGACCTCCCAAATGTCCTATCTAGAGGCCTCCAAAATACCTGCAAACTTGGGGTTAGGCAAAATGGGGCATTTTGAGATGACCCAGAAGGTCGGATTTGGCAGATTCTACCCAGATTGCCCTATATCCGAAGGCGCTCCCTGTAGGTTAGTGAACGCGTAAAACGATAAAAACACAGTCAAAACAGGTCAGAATGCAGTGAAAATTGAACAACAGCATAAAAAAATCACATACAACATGATGCAAAAGAAATAGTAAAGAAATATAATGTAGATTTCTAATCGCTCCGGGGTGGGGCGATTAGGACTGACAACAGTGCGGGGCGCCGGGGGCAGGACGCCCATCGTTTGGGGCTTGGTTTTGACACCAATCCACTTGGGATGGGTCCAAAACCTCCTAGGGGGTTGTGTCAAAAAATTTGGTGTGGGATTGTGGCCGATTGTTCGGGTTTTGGGTCCGGATTGCGCTCCTAGTATTCACCCGATAACCTCCCTTCCAAAAGAGAGATCAAGGATGTAGGAAGCACAATGAGGGGTGAGGGTATAATTTGGCAGCACTCCGTTGCTCCAAATGCTCCTGCTCTATTTTTTGGGGTGAGAAGGCTCACCATTTTATAGACCTGAGGGTCTCCTTTGAATGCGCATGCGAGGGCACCACTTGGCCATCATGCCTTGTCAGGGGAGAGAAGATTCCTCCCTGATTAAGGGCTCCTTGATTTAGGCCTCCATGACTACCTCTTTGAGCTCTGAAATGCTCACTCGCACTCCCATGCCTTGGAGGTGGAGTTGAGTGGTGGATCTGGGCTGCCATTTGTCAAGGTTTGACTTTTTGCCCGTCAAACTTGCTATTCGTCCCACCCTGGAGCGATTGTTGCTAATCGTCCCGGGGTGGGGCGAATAGCATTCTAATCATCCCAGGGTGGAACGAATAGGGAGCAAAGTGCTTGAAAGGTGCCAAATTGACCTTTGACCTTCCAAAACTGCTTTGGGAGTGGTTAGGACCACTGTTTAACCTCTGGGGGCTGCCCTAGGGGCTATGTATGCCAATTCGGTCAGTGCTTGTAGCCACATAATCGGATTGGTGTTGTTTTGGTGTCTATAGATGCCCCTTTTTGGGATGCATTGTGCGTGGCGCAGTGTTGAGAAAAAATAGATAACCAAAGCACTTAATGATTAGGGTTTCTCAGTAACCTAACCAAATTTTGATGCCCCAAGTATGGAAAGGGCACGCATTCTTGAATCCTTGCTTTTGACGAGCTAAGGAGCTTACTTCAAGTGTTAACCTTTTTCGGTGAGGTGTTACTTGATCTTGGACATTGTTCAATCATGAATAGGCAAAGGGCGCAACCTTTTGTCTATGGGAACCTTGAGTTCATGATTCCAGAATGCCAAGTGTTTGATCAGCTTGTGATTATTGCTTGTTTGCTGCCCCAAGCAGGGGCGTGATTGTCTTTGTCAATGATTCTTTGAATGCATGCCATTTCCTTGATCGGGTGTGTATTTGTTGATTGGTAACTGAGTGTGACTACCCCCTCAAGCGATGAATCGATGAGGGAATGACCAAAATGAGAAAAGCGACGAGTCGCTTGACCCAAGATGACTTTTGTAAGGGTGCCTTCAGTTGTTTTTCGTTGAACGCTTATGCAGTTTCCCAACAATCGGACCTATTTTTGGTGGGTTTTGACCCTTTTTTGTGACGTCGATTGGGGTTGAAATTGTCAAAAATTCGTCCTCCCGTGGAGTGGTCCGGCTATGGTAGCCTTCTTAGGGAGTAGGATAGTGATAATTTGTGGTCCCAACATCGGTTTTTCATGCCAATAATGTCAGGTGCAAAGGCACCTTTATTCGGTAGAGTTATTGCTATTTTTGGTGGGTTTTGACCCTTTTTTGTGACGTCGATTGGGGTTGAAATTGTCAAAAATCCTTCCTCCCGTGGAGTGATATGGTAGCCTTCTTAGAGTAGCATAGTGATAATTTGTGACCCACATTTTTCAAGAATTCTGCAAGGCACCTTTTTTTTATTGTTTTTGGTGGGTTTTGACCCTTTTTTTCTTGGGGAATTGTAAATTCCTCCCATGGAGCGGTCCGGCTATGGTAGCCTTATTAGGGAGTAGGATAGTGATAATTTGTGACCCCGACATCAGTTTTGCATGCCAAGAATATCAGGTGCAAGGGCACCTTTGTTTGGCAGCTTTATTGCTATTTTTGGTGCATTTTTGGATGTAGTTTTTGTTGCTTTATTTCTTGCTCTGTAATCGTCCCAGGGTGGGACGAATACCAATTTTGTAATCGTCCCAGGGTGGGATGAGCACTAACTAGAGTGCTCATCCTAGGGTGGAACGATTATAGGCCTAAGAGCCTATATAAGGGCCAAAACTAGGTTTTGGGCTCATTTGCAATCTTTTTTTTTGGCGATTTGGAGCTGTGAGGAGGAGTGCGAGTTTGCGTAGCGGAGCACTGCCAAAATTTCATGGACACCATGAGTGCAAGGACCAGATATTCGAGTGGCGGAGCCGAGGTGAGACCGGTAGGTGCTCCTTCTCTCTTTTATTATTTTTTTTTGTTTTTATATGTACATTTTTAAAATCGTACAAAAAATTTTATTTTGTTTTTTTGTTTTACTTCACTTAAAGGTTAAAAACCCTAGTATAATTTTTTTTTTTGTTTTTATTTGATGTTTATGTTTACACTAAGGTTAAAACCCTAGTGAATTTTTTTATTTTTGTTTGTGTATTCTGCTGTACATTTGTTTTGTTGTTGTACGTTTTTTTTTTGTTTTTGTTTGTATATACTGCTGTACATTTGTTTTGTTGTCATGTTTTAATGTTTTTGTGTTGTTTTTATTTTTCAGGTTGTGAAGAGTCGGTATCGCCAACCGACTGTGTTCTCAGATGCTCGGGATGCATTGACTGTTGTGGATTGGGAGTGGCTTGATGCCCTTGGGCTCAAGCAGGTGACACGGTTGGAGCCTGTGGTGGGGGATCGAGCATATCTGACTACCTTGATCAATTTGTGGGATCCTCACACCAACACCTTTCATCTCCCAACAGGGGAGATGATAGTTACTTTGGAGGACGTGTATCAGATTCTATGGATTTCGATAGATGGACTGCCCATTCGGATGACTCCCCATGATCAACGAACGGTGGTGCTGACACGGTGCTTTGGGCAGGCGAGGAGATGGGGGTGGATAGGGCTATGGAGAGGGCAGAGGCGGACTGCCTGATTGGTGGGATTATGGTGCGGTGGTGGTTTGAGAAGGGCATTTTGGGGGTGAGGCATGCATTGCTCATGACCCTCATCTCCAACATGTTGCTTCCCGACTCCTCAGGTGTGAGGTTCCCTTGGAACCTGCTTGAGGTGGTGTTCAGACTGGTGGAGTGTCCGACAGTAGTGCCACTTATTATGAGGTGGGGTCAGACACTATTGGCATAGCTTTACGATGAGTTGTACGAGGTCTCGCCGCGAGGTGAAAGGGGATCGGGTGCTATATCTTTGTATTTGGGGTTGCCTTGGACCACTCGGGGTGAGATGGTGGACAGGGAGATTGGGTATGCTACTCTATGGTGGAGGTCAGAGGAGCATGGGCAGAGTCGATGGTGGGTAGGTGACGTAGGGCACTATACTGATGCCTTCTCTCATCTAGCTCTAGGGGAGGTGTTCTGGCGGCCATACCGGGACTGTCTAGCCTGGCCTAAGGTTGGAGAGTGGCTCTAATGGGTGCATAGGGGGAGATGGTTGATCGGGTAACATGGGACAGAGTAGGAGTACTTCTCGTATGTCCGGGTGACTCGACAGTTTGGGGTGCGCTAAGGATTTCCTGGTGAGCCTTTGATCTATCGGCATCGGGGTGATGAGAGGACTCTAGCCTGGTCGATTATTGAGTCGTTGGGCGAGGAGTCTGATGTAGTGATTGATGTCCCCGACGTGGACAATGTCGGGGTGATTGTAGAGTATGACCAGTGGTGGACGATGTGGCGATGGTGGGGTGAGGGGCCTCTAGGAGGTCCGGATGCGACAACAACAGGCGATGGGGGTGTGGAGGCATCGATGGAGGGTTGGGGGGCTCCGCTCGATGATGCGGATATGGTGGAGGTAGATGACTTCACTAGGGATGATTTAGGGGTTTCGAAGTAGCCGGATACACAGGACGTCCCGGAGCAGTGGGTGCCGGAGCAGCATGCCATCCCGGAGATGCCCATGCCTCAAGCAGTCCTAAGGGATATGGAGGCTAGGTTTCATGCTGAGATAGCATGATTGGAGGATCTACTATGGAGATGGGATGAGGAGCACAGAGTCGAGAGGGATCTCCTATGGGCTCAGTTGGCATAGTGGGATGACGCATTGGCTATGTACCATCGATGGGATGTGGAGTGGGGTCAATGCTAGGTGGAGTTGGAGGCCGAGATTATCCACCTCGGTGGGCAGTTACCTGAGCTCACTAGAGGTGGATCATCATGTCGTACGAGAGGCAGTGAGACTGAGCAGTCTGCATCCTCTCATCGTAGGTGGGTGGGTGAGGGTAGCGTTAGTGGGCATGATGCGAGGGCTGGCAGCAGTCGCCTTGAGAGGTCCCATAGGACCCACACCACTGGGGGTAGTTCCAGTCGCACCGATCCTACGTGATCATGGTGGCCGACTCCCTAGGCTTTGGGGATTTTGAGTTTTTGGATTTTTGTGAGGTCAGAGGACCATTTTATTGTAGCCTGAGGGTATTTTTGACTTAATATATACATGACTCTCTTTTTGGATTATTTACTTGTTATGGTTTATTGTTTCTTTTATGCACATTTATTTATGTTTATGTATGCATATGTTATTATGAATGCGAATGATGTTAGCTATATGATATGGATGTATGCATATGGAATGGATGGAATGATTTGTTGGTATATTGGTGGTGGCACCATAGACTCGTACAAGATTTACTGGCTTTTTGTACTATGTGATTGCTTTATGAGATGAACTTTGCATTTGTAAGTTTTTTTTGTTTTGTATTTTTTGATGGTGATGTAAGTAATGAAATGTACGACAATTGTTTTAAAATGTAGTTAAGGTTTTTTGGAGACTCGGATGCTTTAACTAACTAATCAAGATTGTACATTATCTTACAAGACTTTCGAACAAGGTACGAATCAGACTTGAGTTTGACCAAGTTATTTCACATCCCTATGTGTGCGATTGAGTTCGTTTATGTGGTATTCATAAGGATACCGCCAGTGCTAGATAGGTTGTCAACCAAACCTGTACTGAGGATCACCTAATTAGCTCCACTAACTCCTTTGTTGTATTTAGTAAGATTAATCCACGGGGCAATCTAGGATACCATAAGCTAGCTCATCCACATGCAAACATTGGTCTACACACATGCAAAGCTAATGTGATAGACATATCGTCATGCATTTAGGATACCGCCATTGCCAGGTAGGTTATCCACCAAACCCGTAATGAGGATCACCTAAATGGTTTTTCGAATGCTGAGAATTCTAGGGATTCAAGCTCAGGCATCTTTCAGTTGCTCAATCTTGTTGGGATACTTGCTCTCATACATAGTGATGAAAATCACTGTTTATTTTTTTTGTTTTTTTTCTTGAGCAAGGGGTTTGAGTAGTGGTGATAACCACTGTTATTATTTTTTTATTGTTGCCTTTTGAGGATTTAGATTTTGAATTTTGCTTTCAAAGTTGAGCTCGTGGGTTTTTGGCTTGTGAATGGCATTGATCCTTTTGGCCTTGGGGATGACTACCCATCCTGTTCAAGGACGTGTAGTATGAATCCTTATGACTTTGGGAATCAAAGGTGGTTGGGAATTTTGCTTTGGAATGGCATTGATATTTTAGGCCTTGGGGATGACTACCCATCCTTCTCAGGGGCATGTAGTACGAATCCTTACGACTTTGGGGATCAAAGGTGTTTCAGGATTTTTGATGGTGGACTTTTGGGATTTTTCTTGTGAATGGCATTGATCCTTTTAGGCCTTGGGGATGACTACCCATCCTTCTCAGGGATGTGTAGTATGAATCCTTACGACTTTGGGGACCAAAGGTGTTTGGAATTTTTGATAGTGGTGAAAACCACTATTTATTATGGGGAATTGGATGGGGAAGAGCTTGTCCTTTTGTCAATTCTCAGCATTCTTGAACCATTCACATAGGGGGATGAGCAGGATAACCTTTCACCTATGGTACCCTAGACTGCTTTGTAGGTTTCTCTTGCGTTCACACAACTTGGGAATTTTTATGTGTTTTAAGCTTGTGTTGGGATGTGATGTAACAAGGTGTGATCCAAGTAAAACTCTACCTTGTAAAATATGTCTGACTTTGTACAACATTTGACTAGAAATCTAAAGACAGCTGAATGATGAAAAACCCTAAAGACATTAGAAGACAACTGACTATGATATGGTGAAAAATGTGGAGGGTGTTATTCTTGATGGATCTTTTTACAAAATGGACTAAATTTGGAAAAATGATGGAATTGCCGAGTAATTACAGTCTATGGTGCTTTTGACATGTATGACCAGCAAATATGCAATGTATGTATGCGATGCCTAATGCGCTTTCTTTTTTTGTTTTGATTTTTAAGAATATGCATGAAAGTGAGATGCAATTTTTTGTTATTTTTGATTATCTATTGTTTTTGAATATTCTTTTTCTACTTTGACCAAAGATTATAGATACCTTTGGGGCTTTTTAGGTGACCAAGCGATTGTGGGAATCCTTGGAGCTTTTGGTGTGACCAAAGGGATTATGGATACCTTTGGGGCATTTTGGGTTGACCAAGAGATTGTGGGAATCCTTGGAGCTTTTGGTTTGACCAAAGGGATTATGGATACCTTTGGGGCATTTTGGGTTGACCAAGCGATTGTGGGAATCCTTGGAGCTTTTGGTTTGACCAAAGGGATTATGGATACCTTTGGGGTGTTTTGGTTGACCAAGCGATTGTGGGAATCCTTGGAGCTTTTGGGGTGGGCTATGGCTCTCTAAATGTGGAATGGCCTCAAATGACTGATGTTCAAGGGTTCTAGTTCCTTGATTCCTTCAAGAGAGGCGAGCCGGTATGTTCCAAGTCCTATTTTACTATCAATTACATAAGGACCTAACCAATTTGCCTATGAACTTGTCCCTTAAATGGGGCGGCAAGTTAGAATTTTGTTGGTTCTCTTTTAAGACCAGGTCACCAACCCTGAAAGTCCCTCAGGTGAACTTTCATGTTATATGCTTTCTTAAGTCACTCTTGATAGATACGTAAATGCTCGAGAGCATTGATGCATCGTTCATCGAGCAACGTAAGCTGGTCTAATCGGGCCTACCATGCACAGTGTCATCATCGATGAACTCTTGCATTGATATGCGTAGGGAGGGTATTTCTAACTCGAGAGGCATGACTACCTCGGAGCCATACACTAACAAAAATGGAGTTGCCCTAGTGGGCGTCCGAATGCTAGTGCGATAAGCCCAAAGAGCAAGTGGTATTTGGATGTGCCAATCCTTATGATTATCTATGACCATATTTTTAAGGATGGCAACTAGCATTTTGTTTGACGCCTCTGCTTGCCCATTTGCCTGTGGATAATAAGGTGTCAAAAAATTATGCTGAATTTTGTACTTTGTTGTCAAAGCACGCACATCTTTGTTCTTAAATGACGTCCCATTATCCGAGATGATCTTGGATGGAATACCAAAATGACATATGATGTTATGTAAAATAAACTCCGCAATGCGGGTCCCAGTCGTAGAGGTAAGCGGAATTGCTTCCACCCACTTGGTGAAGTACTCTGTGGCCATTATGATGAACGTGTGATGGCTTGACGATGTAGGGGAGATCTTTTCGATTAGATCTAAGCCCCACTACGAGAATGGCCAAGCCGATTGGATCGATTGCAAGGCCTGAGAAGGTACGTGTGTCAAATTAGCATGGTGTTGACACTTCATGCACTTCCGCACATACGCGCAACAATCTCGCTCTAAATATGGCCAATAATAGCCCATGCAAAGAATGCGCTTGGCGATGGCCATACCGCTGAAGTGGCCACCGCATGTACCATCGTGCGCTTGGGTGATCACCCAAGTGGACTCCTGCTGGTCCAAGCAATGGAGGAGGATTCCTTCGTAGCTTCGACGGTACAAAATGTCTCCTAGCAAGACATGTTTTGTCGCTTTCTGTTTGAATGATCTTTTCATGATGTGTGACAATCCAAGTGGGAGGTTACCTAACTTGAGGTAGTCTCTTATGGGTGTGTACCAATCCTGCTGATCAAAAACCTCGATGGTATGAATGGCCAATCCCTCTTGAAGTTCATCCCTAGCAAAAGTTGAGTGGGAAAGAACTTGTAAGAATAGTGTTGTGTTGCTATTAAGAGGGGTCGGGGAGAACAAGGACCCCTAGTTGGCATGATTCAGACTATCATGGATTCGAGAGAACCTATCCTGAGATGGTTCAATCTGGATCAGGTGGATTCCTGGCATTAGGTCAGAGCTTGCATGCTCCATCATGGATTGCGATAATGTTTTGACTTGAATGGTTGTCATCTCACCAGAAATGTCTTGCGGGATTAGTGACCCCAAGGAGGCCATAGTGTCCACAAAATGATTCGATGATCGAGGGAGTGCCTCGATGTCGTACCATTCAAGCTTTGCCAAGAATTTATCCACAAGGGCTTTGTAGGCCTACAGAACTGGGCATTTGCATTGGAATACCCCTTTCACTTGGTTGACAATTAACAACGAATCACCAAAGATATTCAAGCATTTGATGTTCATGGTGATGGTTGTCTGAAGACCTATGAGCAAGGCTTCGTATTCAACATTGTTATTGGTGCACGAGAAATCAAGTTTAAATGATAAAGGCATTGGAGCCCCTTGCGGTGTGAAGAATATGATTCCTATGCCACCCCCTTGCTCACATTTAGAACCATCAAAAAATAGGGTTATGTCGGCCTGTGACTCAAGCTCATCAAAATCTAGCGATTCTGAGACATGGAAGACCCCATCATCGGGCAGCTCTACGGTCAGAGGTTGATCATCTTCGAGAGGAGCCTCTGCTAGTTGATCGGCGATGACTTGACCTTTGATGGACTTCTGTCCAATGAATTCGATGTCAAACTCCATCAACAACATGATCCATTTTGTCGTGCGGCTACTATGATAAGTACGACTCATCATGTATCGTAATGGATTCTCCTTAGACACAACATACATCGTATTGCTCAGCATGTAATGGCATAGCTTTTTGGTGGCAAATACCACTGCTAAGCATAGCTTCTCGACGTATGCATAGTTAAGTTCATAACTAACCAGGGTGCGGCTAAGATAATAATTAGCCTGTTCTTTATGTAATTCATTTTTCTGGGCTAGCATGGCACCCAGTGCCACCTCTATAGGCTGAGATGTATAAGTAGAATGACACTCCTGGTCTAGGTGGTGCCAATACTGGTGGTGAAGCCAAGTATTGTTTGATGTCATCGAAGGCGGATCGGCACTCGTCATCCCAATGAAATGCTACCCCCTTGTGTAATAATTTATTCATGGGTCGGCACTTGTCGGATAGCTACGCTATGAAGCGCTTGATTGACGTGACCTTACCCTCGCAAGCTTCTGAGCTGCTTGATGGTGGTTGGGGGAAGCATTTCAAGGATTGCCTTGACTTTATTTGGATCCACCTCGATGCCTCATTTTGAGACTATGAAACCCAAGAGTTTTCCAGATGTGATGCCAAATACGCACTTCTTGGGGTTTAGCCTAACTTTGTGTTCGATGAGGCGATCAAGGATCTTGCGTAAGTCATCGAGATGATCTGGGCGCAAAAGAGATTTGGCCAACAAATCATCCATATAATCTTCCAAATTTTTATGCATGTGATCATGGAAGATGTATGTCATAGCGCGTTGGTAGGTGGCACCAACATTTTTAAGGCCAAAGGGCATGACCTTATAACAAAATGTCCCCCAAGGCATCATGAACGCCATTTTTAGTTGATCATCGAGATTGATACGAATCTGGTTGTATCCCGAGAAACCATCCATGAGGGAAAGCATTTCATGGCCTACTGTAGCATCTACCAATGCATCGATGCTAGGCAAGGGGAAATCATCCTTGGGACTCGCTTTGTTTAAATCTCAAAAATTAGTGCATATGTGAATCCTCCCATCAAGATTTTTGATGGGTACCATGTTGGACAACCATGGTGGGTAATCCATGCAGATGACAAACTGTGCATCCAACAACTTTTGTAGCTCATCTTTGACCATTAAGGCCACTGTTGGGTGCATCTTACGTAGCTTTTGCTTGACTGGCTTGATTGTCGGATCAAGCGTTAGATTATGCATGACTAGCTATGGGTCTAGCCTCGACATGTCTTTGTAGGACCATGCAAAAACCTCCTTCTTCTCTTTGAGAAGGGCAATGTAATCGGCTTGCTCTTCGGGGGATAGACTTACCCCTAGCTTGATGATCTATGGATTCATTGGATCAGAGCCGATGTCTACGTCAGTCATCTCTTCGACTGACATGTGGGACCCATCCTCCAACTGGTGTGGAGTTGGGATCAGGTGGATATCATTTGCTAAATTTAGATCTGCGTTGGGAACGTCGGGTTCCTCTTCAGCATGGAAGATATCCTGAGTTGGTCCTGGGGTGAAATGAAGCATCTCACCGCAAGGCCAGTACTCTGATGGGGATGGTGGCGAGTTAGCATGATCCCAGTCTATGGCATCTAGGTCTAGATACAATGGTCATGTTGGATCGGCTGGATTGTGGATGGGGGTGGTTAAGTCAATGGAGATCATGTTGATGAAATGAATTTGGTCTCCATTACCATGGGGGCATTGACTCGGACTTCCTTGGTGATCCTTATACCCCGGATCTGGCTCTATGGGTATTGGCACGAATGGATCGGCCCTATGTGTGGATAGAAGGATAGGGTCTGCCCTTGGCACTGATGGCTCTATAGGGTCTCTAGGTGGAAGGTGCTCTCTGTATGCCTGAAGTGGTGGATGCAGCACTTGGTCCAACTGTGCTTGGTTCAAATTCCACCTATGCCTTGGCCCCATGTTTAGCTATTCAAACATATCATCAATGTCCATGGGGTGTTGCTGTTGCCGCATATGGTTGAGATATGCCATCTCAGTCTCATCCTCATAATCGCTATCGAAGATCCATAGGCCTTCATTGGCTTCGACAACTATGTGTGGCATGTGAGGCTCATTCTGTTCGAGCAAGTTGATTTGGTCCCATCGGGGTTGTTTCGCTCTCTACGGGAGGACCGGATTCTCTTGAGGTGGCAATTGCTCGATTGGAGCATTCAAGGGGAACATTGTCATGAAGTTCTCCTGATAGTCATCTATGGGTGTCACTTGTGAGTGATTGCTATCAGATTCGAAAGGGTCCCAAGGTGCTACCTCATACTCTGACTCATCTTCAGAAGATCCTCCTTGACCTTGTCTATATCCCTCTTGGAGGTAATTTCTTGAACTTTCCCCTTTCTCGATCGAAGGGAAGGAGTTGTTGAGGTCAACAAGGTTTGTTGTTAACAATGGGAGATAATCCCCCAATGTATATGTTGTGTTGGGATTGGCATATGGATCTTGTGCCAACCCATCCTTGTTGCCTAGCCCTAGGCCTTGCATGTTTTCTACCAAGATGTCAAGGGGCAAAGGGTGGTTGAACCCTACTCCTGATTTATCGTATGGCATCTGATATCTTGGTTGACAAAGAACGTGCATTCCTTGTTCGTATCTACCCAATCCATATCCATGCCAATTACATTGGCCAAGGTATTTCAAGGTGAAGTCTGGGTTGGACAGATAGTCGACGTTCTCAGCAAATGGCTCTTCGTCCTCTTCCTCTTGTAGGTAAGGTTCGATGTCGTTGTCGAGGCCCCCATATACAAAGTTTGTCTGATTTGGTGGGTAGCCTAAAGGGATGATAGTGTCGATGGGGAGGCGAGGTCTCCCCATGTCTTGCATGGATTCGAGCATGGGTGTTGCCATAATGTTCCACACTAGGTACTCCCCTAGGCCCGTATTGGCCATCTCAATGGTAATCATCGACGGTTGAGGGGGAGGGAATGGGAGTTCTTCCTGAGTCCACTCCATGTTGGGTGAACCAGGTGTCTCGACTTCCATTCGGCTGGGCACCTCTTCGGTAGAGATGGTTGAGACTAATGGTGGTATCTCTTCTAGGGGCTTCTTCCCATTGTCCTTCGGTGTGGCCACCATAGGTGGCATCATTGGTGAAGGAACAGACGATGAAGATGGGCCTGGTTGGTGAGTTGAGGGACTTAACAGTGGGGATGTAGGCGGAATCAGACCCTATTTGGATGGATTCAATTGAAAGTCCAAATGTGTCGATGGAAGGGTCGATTGTGGCATCAGCTGCATCGCATTGCAATACTTAAAGGGCTCTAAGTCTACTGGGACTACATGTACTTGCCCTTCGTATGTATATTTTAGGCATTGGTGGGCTATCGAAGGGACACACTTCATGTCCCTGATCCAAGGCCGGCCTAGCAAGATATTGTAGGCCATCTCACCCTCGAGGATGTGACACAACGTAGGAATAGTCTTTTGTCCCACTTGGATGGGTAGGACAATTGTGCCAACCGTCGAGCATAACGCGTCATTGAATGCCCGAAGAGTATAGGTGGAGGCCACAATATGAGATGTTGGCAGCTTAAGGTGTTTTAATGCCATCATTGTGATTATATTGTTGGACGAGCCAGTGTCCACCAACACCCTCTTGAATGGAATCCCATTGACCCATGCAATGACGTGCAGGGGTGGATCCACCATATCACCAATCACCGATTTTAGTTCGTCTTCTCTAAAGGTTATGACTGGTTCTGTGCATCATTTTACATGTCCCACAAAGTTGTTGAAAGAATTTGCTTCATGGGGCTGTAGCTCGATGGCTTTGAGTATCTCCATCAGAGCCTCCCGATGGGGCGGTGATTGTTGGATGAGCTCATAAATGGAGAGCCTAGCCGACGTGGTCCTTAAACTTTGAGTAAGTTTAGTCCGAATCATGGCCACTGGTCTAGGTGGGGGAGGTTGTGTAGGGTGTTGTGGGAGTTGTGACATTGATGGAACATCTCCTATAGCTACAGTGGGGGCAGTTGTGCTTGGGTATCTCTTGTTCCATGTCACTATGCTTATCATCCCTACGTACCCTTGCATGGGGAAATTTTGTGTCACCTCATTTACTTGTAAAGTCTTTGCCTGCGCATCATGGGTAGGCAGGGGGTCTTTGAAGACCTCCATCTATTGGTTGCTCAGTGCTACGGGATTATCCACCACTAGCATTTTGTTGTCTATCAGGTCCTGCACTAAGCTTTTGAATTTCCAACATGCGTAGATGTCGTGTCCTTTCTGTCGATGAAATCTACAATATAAGTCTTCCCTATAGCCCTTGGGTTTTGGCATGTTGGGGTCTACGGGTCGACTTTTCGGCAAGTTTATCAAGTTTACCATGAACAAGTGGTCAAACAAGGAGTCTTTAGACTCTGTGAAGTGTGTGAATTGTCGCCTAGGATGACGCTGCTGATTCTGCTCTTGCTTATGATTTTCCTTTTCATAGCTGTCAAGAGGAACTGCCTGATAATTAGCCTTTGGGGGCTGTGTCGTTTGTGCAGGCTTTGGTATGTTTATGGCAACCTGATTGACCACGATGGGTTTCGGTTGCATGGGCCCAATTTTGGCATTTTTGGGCCACTCTTTCTTGCGTGGCTTGGCAATCTCACCATCTTGTATCTTGATCTCCTCAATTATCCTGGCTTGCACCAGGGCTTCCTCGAGAGTGGCATATTGCTGTAGCTGCAATAGCATGGAGATCGACCTTAGGCAACTCTTCGAGAACATTTGGGTCAGGTCGGCCATGGGAGGGAGGTAAGGTAGCTTTGAAAGCAATGTCCTCCATCGATTTCCATAAGCAGCCATGGTTTCCTCCTCATACTTCCTGAGGCTAGCTAGGTCACTTAATGATGCCTTCTTCTTGGTGTTGAAGGTGAAACATTCGAGGAACGCGTCCACTAGCTGGTCCAGGTTACTGATGCTATGCTTCAACAACTGGGTAAACCAATCCGAGGTAGGGCCTACGAACATGGTTATAAACATTCTTAGAAGCAATGCATCATTGTCCTGAATGCCAAAGCATTGACTTAGGAATCTTGTCACGTGCTCTTGGGCATCCTCATCCCCTCTAAAAATTGCCAATTGAGGCATTTTGAAGTGTTCAGGGTATGGGGGTGCCGACACTGAAGGATGCACAGGGTGACTACGGAGCTGGCGTAATGTGGGCTTTTGGGGCCTAGAAGTCTTGGTCTCCATAGACTCTAAGCGCTCTAGCAATGCTTTGTATGCATCGGAGGATTTGATCTCTTCCTCCTTGGTTTGTTCCCATTGTGAATTATGGGGAACTTGAGGCCTATGGAGGGGTAGCCGGATAGCACCCCCCTGCCTTGGTAGGGCATTTCAGCCCGCTCTTCTTCCCACTCAAATTCCTCATAGGCTTCTTGAGGAGTTCCTGGGCATGACCTATAAACATGGGTGGGTGCCCGAGGAAGGCGCCCATCATTGGTCCTAGGGGTGGCCTCCCGCTCAGGTCTAGGAGGTCTTGGAGGCAACGCTTGATAAGGTCATGGAGACCTGTCTCGCACTAAGGGGTTGTGCCTCTCATAAAGTTCTATCCTATGCATGCGAGGGGTTGGAATCCTCTCATGCATAGTGTTCTGGAGCAACTCATCTATCTAACATCGAATGCGCTCTTTGCTAAGATGATATAGGTGCTCTAACTATTGCTGATCTTGCTCAAGCTGCGTGATTTGCGCTTGGTGGGCGGCATGTTTGGCAAATGCCAAGTCGATTTGTTCCATCGTCTTAGGTCTAGGAGGCCTAGATGCCTCCCCTACATATCTATCTCGGTCATGGTGATCCGAGATCTCTATAGGTCGCTTCCCTCTATCGAGGTTAGCAGCATTCACCCGAGGCTCTGGCCTCAGTAGGTGATCCTGATAATTAGCAGGTGCGGAGGCGCATTGCTCCCATGCTGTGTATTGCTCTTGAGGAATATAGTGGTTTTCCTCATGCTCCCTTTCATACATGTGAAAGGGGTGGGCAGAGTTGGCCCACCCTGTCTGAAGAGCCTTGCGCTCTGGATTTGGCCTATTAGTTCTGACAGTAATGAGGGGTAGAGGAGGGATGATATAATCATGTGGGCCCTCCTTATGAACCCTATGTTGTTCCAACACTTCATCGCGCGGTGGCCACTCATAATGAGTGTCTAAGGGGGTCTTCCCATGTCTGTACTCCTCCTGAGAGGGTCCATGTTGAATGGGAGTGCCCCTCAAAGGGGTGCCTCTATAGTCCTATTCCGTAATGGTATGATGTGGACTATGTTGTGGGTCAGGCCACCAAGGTGGTATGACCAAGTCCTTGGGGCTATAACGGAGGTGACTTGTGCCTCCTTGTACACTTTTTGCAGCTTCTGCCCATGATTGGGCTTGGCTATGGGTGTACACCATGGTGGTGGTCTTTCTACAAGATATGTATGTTTTTATCTCCTTTACGATTTTTTATGCTACACCAAACAAAAGGGACCACACAAACAAAGAAATGATTATCTCGTTTACAGATTAAATGTGTGTCCTAAATCTGGTTCAGTGTGTTTTGATTTTTGTTGTGCAAACCATGTAAAGAAAATTTTGTTATTCATGCATGATGAGGGCTCTTATATCTCCAAAATGGTCACCCCTTCAATATACCACTGCCAGGCCATTATACCGAACCTCTCAATATACCCGCCCTTACGTGAGGGAAACTATTGGTACGCGAGAGCAGAACAGTACATGGAACATAGGCGGTACAGAAGGGGGATCACTCTATTTTTGAAACCTACCATAGAAGACTTATCCTCATGTGCAGGGAATCACCCCCACTACACTTGGTCAGCTTTCATCAGGATTTACGTCTAGCAACAGTCACGATCAGGGTTATGTATGCAAAATCCAAGCCAAGGTGGTGATGAAATCCACCGTTGGTCTTGATCAAGTGTTGGGGTTTTAAGACCAACTCCTTGATGTTAATATTATTACGTGGTGTGTGTGGTTCCTTTTACTTGCACAAAGAAAGAAAACATGCAACAAACTTCCCTATGCAAGCAAAGAAAATAGAAAAATTGCAGAGACAGAAACAGAAAAACATAGAGGATGTCCAGAAAACCTACCTCTTCTCTGCCCAAACCAGATGCCTCTGAGTTTCTGCTCAAAAAATGTATAGAGAGCTAATCATCCTAGGGTGGGATGAATAGCAGGTCTGTATTCATCATAGGGTGGGATGAATGCCTATTCATCTCGAGGTGAAACGAATGCCAGTCTGTATTCGTCACAGGGTGGCACGAGCAGTAGTCCAATGCCCTAAGGATTAACACACCTGCAAGAAAAACACAAAATTTTGATCAAAAACTTGATCCCAATAGTAGGGGATAGAGTCCCACCATGATCGCCACTGAAATCATGTCTACGAAAGCACGGCGTACCGGGTGCGATGCAAACAAAAGTAGATGTATAATGAAACGCTAAGTCCTACGAAAATGCGAAGAACAAGTGCATGAAAAGGGAAAATGACGCAATGAAATGAGATGTAAAGCAAAACTAAAGTGCAGCCTCTTTTATTAATGTTTCTTGTGATCCGGTTACAATACGTTCCCCCCATTTCAGGGGCTCGGAGCGTTCGATACAATTTTGTTACACCAACGGATGGTACGCTTCCCTTCGGGATCTTTCGCATGCCCACATTCGAAATGGGTGGGCCAAACGTCACCACCACTTGCGTGAGTGCATCCGTCATTCCTTGCTGCCCCTCCGATGTTGAGATCCTATGTACAGAGAAACAGCAAATGGTTAATAGCATATGCGGATGGAAGGAAACATGCAATCCCCAAGACCTCCGGCTAGTGAATACATGAAATAATAAAATAGAGATCAAAACATGTCAGAATGAGATGAAACTTGAACAGGAGCATCCAGACATCATTAGGGACACATTGCAAAAATAATAGTCAAGAAATCATGCATGGATTTCTAATCGCTCCGGGGTGGGACGCTGGTGACTATCACAAAATGTGCGAAAGTGACCTCCCAAATGTCCTATCCAGAGGCCTCCAAAATACCTGCAAACTTGGGGTTAGGAAAAATGGGGCATTTTGAGATGACCCAGAAGGTCGGATTTGGCATATTCTACCCAGATTTCCCTGTATCTGAAGGCGCTCCCTGTAGGTTAGTGAACACGTAAAACGATAAAAACACAGTCAAAATAGGTCAGAATGTAGTGAAAATTGAATAGAAGCATAAAAAAATCACATACAACATGATGCAAAATAAATAGTAAATAAATATAATGTAGATTTCTAATCGCTCCGGGGTGGGGCGATTAGGACTACAACAATGCGAGGGCGCCCGAGGGCAGGACGCCCATCGTTTGGGGCTTGGTTTTGACACCAATCCACTTGGGATGGGTCCAAAACCTCCTAGGGGGTTGTGTCGGAAAATTTGGTGTGGGATTGTGGCTGATTGTTTAGGTTTTGGGTCCGGATTGCGCTCCTAGTATTCACCCGATAACCTCCCTTCCAAAAGAGAGATCAAGGATGTAGGAAGCACAATGAGGGGTGAGGGTATAATTTGGTAGCACTCCATTGCTCCAAATGCTCCTACTCTCTTTTTTGGGGTGAGAAGGCTCACCATTTTATAGACCTGAGGGTCTCCTTTGAATGCGCATGCAGGGGCGCCACTTGGCCATCATGCCTTGTCAAGGGAGAGAAGATTCCTCCCTGATTAAGGGCTCCTTGATTTAGGCCTCCATGACTGCCTCTTTGAGCTCTGAAATGCTCACTCACACTCCCATGCCTTGGAGGTGGAGTTGAGTGGCAGATCTGGGCTGCCATTTGTCAAGGTTTGACTTTTTGCCCGTCAAACCTGCTATTCGTCCCACCCTGGAGCGATTGCTGCTAATCATCCCGGGGTGGGGTGAATAGCATTCTAATCATCCCAGGGTGGAACGAATAGGGAGCAAAGTGCTTGAAAGGTGCCAAATTGACCTTTGACCTTCCAAAACTGCTTTGGGAGTGGTTAGGACCACTGTTTAACCTCTGGGGGCTGCCCTAGGGGCTATGTATGCCAATTCGGTCAGTGCTTGTAGCCACATAATCGGATTGGTGTTGTTTTGGTGTCTACACATTGTCCTTCAAAATAAAATTCAATGATGTGAAGAGGGGAAGAAATGAAATTGAAGGAAATTAAGTGATAAAATGGTAGGATATAGTTAGGAAAATTTTCAAAAATATTAAACTGAATGAATATTTGGAAAATCTAGATTAAAACCTAAGAATTTGGAAGGATATTGGTCTTGTTTTGAGGCTAGAATTTTTTTGCTAATGATCCATTTGGTATCTTACAATTTTCTAGACATGTCTTCTAATTTTTTAGTATTCCTCTTAATTGTGAGACAACTAATGATAATCAAGCTAAAGATGATGGTATGGACTACATGGCATAGATTTCAAAGAAACAATTTAGATAATGATATTTTTGTCTCCAAATAATCTCAATGGTATTCTAAATAAATTATTATTTGTCTTTAGCACAAATATAGCTAATAGTGTAGCCTTTTTCCATCTAGTTGTAGGATTCTACTAAAAATAAATAGAAGTAGGGGTTTATGTTTGATTTACTATAGTTAGAAGTAGAATTAGCTTCACTTTTTTATATAAATAAGAGCTAGATTCTTATTTTAAAGGTTTTTTTTTTGTTTTTTTTTTAAATAACAAAGCTACTTCTTGAATTAGATTTGAACATGTTTAAAACTACTATTAGTAAAAAAATGACGCATTGCTTATATGGATCAAATATGTCCATTGATATATTTATTTATGGATGTATGATGGATGGGATGCATCTTCCCAACTCCTATTAGTAATTTTATTTTATTCTAAGTTGTTTGAATATCTAGAACAATTAATTTATTTGGTCCTTTGTGGAGATTTGAAAAAGATCAACACTATAATTTTTTTATAGTTTTATAACTATATTCTTTTATTGCATTTACTTTCAATTCCTCACACCTTTTTTCCTAAATTACTCAGATTAGTTTACGCTAGTAGATTTAATAGAATCCATTGTTGTGATTTTTTAATCCATTGTTGTGATTTTTTGATTTGTTACATCCTCTTATATATGGGAATTTTTTGAGTGAATTATAAATAATAAAAAATAATTAAAAAATAAGAGAGCTTGAGATCAAAGCAATCCACACTAGTTTACATCTCACCACTGAGATTAATGGTTGTATCTATAATCTATAGCTATGACTAGTACCATGGCATATATACATAGAAATTTGGCTCATGTACTCTCATATTATTTCTTAGAAATCTAGTTTATATCTATAGGAATCTCTCCATACCTTTCCCTATTATGCAAGTTCATTTTAATATTCTTTTATAATACAATATTACACTTTATGGAAATCTACTCATATTAACTTTTATATATATGCATTCTCCCTTTGTACCTTATTTTATTTCTATTAGTATTATAAGATATATCCATATGTATTATCATCTCAATATCCATCCTAAGTAATTCCCTCTGTCATTATATAATATCTAACCTTAATATTAGCATCTTAGTAAACAAGAAATTATCCCTTGGAGAGATAGTCATCCATCCCCTAATTCTATAGTATTTATGACTTTTCAAGTCCTTGCAATAAAAATTCTATAATTTCCTTCCTTAATAGAGTTATTTTAATTAATGTTTTATATCATAGTACCACTCTATGTCATAAATATCTTGATATCATAAGCTAGTTTACGAAATTTTTCCTCTATGCAACCATCCTAGGCCTCATAAACCAAATGGTATCAAAGCAATTTATGCTTCAATTTTTTATCCAAATTAGCATGGGAAGGGTACATAATATATGATAGTATAAATGATGACTATAGAAAGAGATTTAGATTTTGAAGAGTCTGAACCAAAATTCATGTGATAATGCATGAACAAAGGAAGACACTCTTTCTTTTTCATTGCATTGTACATGAAATTCTCACATTTTAGAGACTTCATTATTTAAGATATATATAAGATGAAGGAATGATATAGTAATACTATAGATCAAATTCTAAAATAACTAAATAATAAAAAATATACTTATGACACCATCTAATAGAAGACTCTACATATATATAATAAATTTGAAAAGTTGTAGATAGAGAAACCATGTGTCTAAAAGTCTCACACATAAAAAATATGTATTTGATGAGTTGTACTTATCCTAAGAAATTATTTTTATTCTCTAATTCATTTAGTTGCTTTAAGAATCATGGCAAGGTATTTTATTCAAAGCTCTTGAAGAAAATGGGTTGCATTGACCAAGTATTGCTATAGTATGGCCAAGGCATGGGATACGCCATGAATATTTAACAATGGCCCAAGAATGTAGAAATTATGCATGTCTATAGTCACTCTAAAATATAGGGATATGACTCCATAAAATGCTTCAATATACACCATGCAATATTTCTTATAGGTACAACAATACTCAACATATTGGTTTAAAATCTCCCATTTAAAGGTTATCCAAGTAGTTATAGATACATGTTGGATGGGATCCTTATCATACATGGAAGAAGTTAATTATACCCATTCAAAATACTTACACTTAGTCAAAGTACATGTTTGCATATCTATATCCATTTCCTACACAAGGATCACCTTCATATCCCTTGGGAATTCCTAGGTATAACATCCATGCTCATAAGTTATCTTCACACCATTAGGATGCCATGGAGCTTGATGCTCTACCTTTATATTTTGCAGGCTTACTTAGATTCCTCATTGGATATAATTACAAAACAATTCTAACCCATAGGTTTTAATCCCATGATGACTTCTCAACTAATGGGCTAATGATATAATAACTTATGGCATCAAAGTTTTTTAGGGTATAAAATTCATCTATTAAAACAACCTCATAATTAGAATTATAGTACCACACTTGTAAATTTTATGAACTCCACTTGTGGTACCAAGATCAACTCTAGAGTTTTGTATCCCATGGTGCCATCCATGTTATGATGCCAACATCAACTTACAATAGGGAACCTATTGACAATGATCCATGTCACTCATGGATATTAGAACTTGCATAGTAGATGTTCCAATATCAAAAAACAAAATATAAATTTCTAATTACCATCTATGTTTATTTCCTATCTACTCTATTGATATCTTAGTTAAATAAAAATACTGGAAGGGTAAAGCATCATTACATTAGGATAGAGTACTAGTCCAATATTTCAACAATATTCAACCTTAAACTTCAACATATTTGTCATTTAGATATTTACCTTAGATGCATGGAAGACAAACCATATATATTTCAAAGCTTATTCGGTACATACTCAAAAAACAAAGCACTACATTATTGTGTGAAAACCATGAACTAATATTTAACTAGATTCAACATCAACTTTGAACATCCTAGTCATTTAGATATTCATATTAGATGTGATAAAATACAAAAACTAGATTTATCAAAGTCTATTAGGGATGTACTAGAAGAACAAATCATCACTCTATTATATCAAAATTATGGACTAATATTTAGCTAGATTCATCCTTGATTTTATTATCCTATAAATCTAGATATTCATATTAAGTGCATTGGGAGAACAAACCTAGATTATTTGGCCTATTGATCATATGAGACTCAAATTCATACATCATATTCTTACATAGATGGATTCTAAACATGTCAATTCTAGTTCTTGGGATTGAAAAATTAGAGTGATGGGGACCATTGCTTCTTAAGAAAGGGAAAATTATATGAGCATACAAGGTAGCCCTATGCATATATGGAAGGAATCATCCTTCATTATTGATGCTAGTATTGGCTACTAAAATCGATGTCATATTCCAATATTGGTATCAATATTAGCGTTAGTGTAGTATTCTTGGAGGTGATAACAACTATTGGTGTCAATTATATTACCCTCTAACACAAACTTCTAGCATAAATGCCATCAACCTCTAGTATTAACACCAACAATAATTTTTGGTTTCAATACTCTCATTTAGAATTAGTGCCAATACCAAAAAAAGGGGCACCACTTTAAATCATGGATCTAGCCTCATCAAATTTTACATCCATGTGGACTCTTTACCAGATAGGTTGGTTCCAACCCTTGCTTTACTTACACGACTAGTTTATTTCTAAACCTTTAGTGTTTATCTGGTTGACACTCATTTAGAAATGATAGAATTCATTTGCACTACACAAAAATAATAAATAGTTAATGTTGATTACATGATAATTATTTGACTATTCATTCTGATACAAAATTTGGATGTTCTAAACAAATGCAAACACTTCTTCAAGAATTGGTGGTTGGTCTGCTAATAATAATAGATTCTTAGCTATTTCTTGATACAAAATTATGCTTTGTTGATCCAATGCTATGATTTATTGATCTATTACATCCTTTTATATAAGGGAAAATTTTATGCATAGTACAAAGCATCAAAAGAATGTAAAAATAGTAGTGGTTGAGATCAAAGTAGTCCACACTAGTCGAAATCTCACTAGGAAGATTAGTGTATGTAAATATTGCATTCCAAAGATGTGACTAGTAGCACCATATATCTACACAAAAAATTGACCTATGTCCTGTCACATTATTCCTTAGTAATATATATTACACCTCTATGCATCTCTACATCTATCCATATCTCCCCCTCTCATGGAGATCTATTATAGTATTATTTTATGACATATAATTACCATGTTTATTCATAAAAATATACCTATGTTCACTTTTGTGTGTATGCATTTGGTCATGTTTATTTATTATACCTTATCATCTCAACTATATTTTTGTTAGACTATGAGTCTTTTAAAAATGTATTTTTATCTTAATATCCAACCTAAGTAATTTCCTAACTAATTTTCTAACAATTGACCTTGGTCCTAACACTTTAGTATACATACAACCAACCCTTTGTACCATAGCCATCTATTTCTTGGTGTCATAGCCTTTGTGACCAATAAAGTGCTTGATGGATTTTTAATCGTTAATACTACCATGAATATCACAGGAGCAAATATAATATATCCACAATATAATATGGTCAAGATAATGGTAAGATTAGAATAATATGAGTAAATTAATATGTAAAATAAGCCTTATAATAAATCAAATAACATTATCAACTGGCATTTGCTCAACTAGTTAGATTCCTCAACATTTCAAGGAGGAGATCCAAGTTCAAATCTTACCAAGTGATACATGGATAATATCTAATATTTGTTGTAATACTGCTATGTGGTGATGATGTAATAAGGGTGGGATCCATTTTAATCCCATATAACCCATTAAAAAAAATAACATTTGATAATAAGCATCAATATGAATGTAATAGCCTTAATAATTCATCTACTATGCACGAAGAACAACTTACATTATTAATTTCTCAAAATGTATGCAACCTTTATTACTTCACTTTCTCTTACAAAGTAATGCTTGTAATGATCATGACTATGTGGAATTGTATATGATGATCTATGTTATAAAGTATTACCTCCATAATATAGCCATAGTAGTGTGACTCTTTGGATACTTTACTATTCCTTCTCATATGCCAAATCTCATGACTCTCAGCTTGTCTACTTGACACTTGCATACTTGATGAACACTTTTCTCTATAATTTATGCACACCTATACATGACTCTCACACTTATATAACTTGCACACTCTAACGTAAGACACTTGTGCACATATTTACATTACATATTTACACTCTTACATATAAGACACTTGTGCACATAGACTCAAATTACACTTGCACACTAACTCACATGACACTTGTGCATTTCCTACACATTACAACTTTACATGACACTTGTACATTTCTTGCACATTCACACTTACATAAAGGAGAAATATAACTCACACTCTAAACTATGACTCAACCCTAATATATTATTTACAAATGTACCATGCGGGTACATTAACATGTACCAAATAATGTAATATACTCCAAAACCTCCTTGTATTATATTATTTAGTTATTGAAGACTTTAGTCTTCAATCATGATCTTCACCTTTGTCTTCAATATACCTCTTTGAGATCAATATATGAATTTGCACTATATGTTTTCTCTTTGATTTTGAATACATTTTTTCTATTAGGCTTTTTGGTGTGATTTCTTCTATTCTTCTTTCTTCTTCTTCACTTATGGATCTTCATTTGAGATATACCTAATGATGCACCTTATAAGAATTGTGTTATCAAATTATCACAATAATGCAAATTTGATTTTAATGATTCCTTGTTGAAGCTAACGTAAACTTTGTTCAAGTTATATATGCCATTTTTATTTTATTTTTTCTCTTTAGAGATGAGGAGTGGTGGAGGAAGCAGAGGAGGAGCAAAAATGGCAGGCAGGAATTGTTAAACAGTGAACTAGAAAATATTATTGTAGGGGAGTTTAAATAATACAGTAGGCATAAACAGCATTCCTGGATTAGCCCGGGTTGGGCGCATCTCAACAGGATGCAGGTATAACAATATACCAGCCATACCAGCCAATGTCTAATATAGTACGCTAACATCCCCATTTATTACATTATTTGGGTAATGTAATAACTAATAGCTATACTAACATCCCCTTACATCATTGTGCAATACAAAGAGAGCTACGAAACAATTCAAATTTGACACATCCAAGTGCCTTAGTGAAAATTTCTACAACTTGAGCATCGATGGGAATGTGCTGAAGTTGAATTTGGTGCTTTGGAACTTCATCTTGAATGAAATGACATTGTGTGTCAATGTGCTTTGTTCTTTCATGATGGACTGGATTCTTGACGAGGTTCATAACACCCTGATTGTCGCAAAACAAGTGTATTGGATATTTTTATGGATGGCCCATACTTGTCAGAATGCGATGCAACCACATCACTTTGCACACAGCTTCACGTGCGACACGATACTCTGCCTCTGTTGATGAAATAACAACCACCTGTTGCTTCTTGCTGTGCCAAGAGACAGGACCGGATCCCAGATGAAAAATGTATCCAAAAGTTGACTTGCGATCATCAAATGATCCGGCATAGTCGGAGTCCGTGTATCCTTCCAAGAAGAATTTTTTGTTCCTCTTGTATTCTAGGCCATATTCCATAGTACCACAGACATAGTGAAGAACACGTTTTCCTGCTTTCCAATGAGTGGTATTAGGCTCCTGCATGAACCTTGAAAGATAGTTGACAGCAAATATGAGATCTGGCCTAGTATTGGTCAGATATATGAGACTCCCAATCAACTGTTGATAGAGAGTACCATCTACCTGAGGTGAATCATCATATCATGATAACTGAAGTCCATTCTCCATCGGAGTTGCCATTGGCTTGCAATCAGTCATGCGATATTTTTCCAGCAATGTCTTGGCATATTTTTTTTGAGACACTTTGATGGAGTGCTCCTTCTAGCTGAATTCCAGACCAAGACAATAATGGAGAAGTCCGAGATCTGTCATCTCAAAATATTTACACAAGTTTCTTTTGACAAGTAGAGATCATAGTTTCTGAACTCCCTGTAATGAGCAGATCATCCACATAGAGTACAAGCAACACTATCTCAGAACCTTGTTTCTTGAAATAGAGGTTTGCATCTGACGGACATCTCTTAAATCCATGTTGCATAAGGTGATTGTCCATTTTTATATACCAAGCTCGAGGAGCTTGTTTCAGACCATATAAGGATTTGACCAATTTGCAAACCTTCTGCTCTTGGCCTTCCACTTCAAATCCTTCAGGCTGAGTCATGTAGACTTCTTCTTGGAGATCACCATTTAGAAAGGCACTTTTGACATCCATTTGGTGAAATTTCCACCCATATTGTGCTGCCATAGCACACATAACCTGAATTGTGGTCATCCGAGAAGTAGGTGCAAAAGTTTCCTCATAGTCAATGCCTTCCTTTTGAGCATAGCCCTTTGCAACAAGACGGGCCTTATGCTTATCAATTGTTCCATCTGCATTGTACTTGACTTTATATACCCATTTGTAGCCAATGGGTTTCTTTCCATGTGGCAGATCAACAAGCTTCCAAGTTTTATTTTTCATCAAAGACTCATACTCTGTATCCATAGCGGCCTTCCACTGAGGCTCACTAAGAGCATCTTGCACTGATGCAGGTTCAAGATCATCTATGGTAGACATGAATGCCCTGTCATCATCAATATCCATATCCTCTACTTCTGTATGTGGAGTTACAGAAAGTTCCTCAAAAGATTGACAAAGATCATCAACCTCACCAGTTTCTTTGGCTTCTTTTTCCTTTTGAGCCATACTGCGTGTACGAGGTCTATCCAAGTTCAAATTGGGAGGAGTGGATAAATTTGCGTCTCTGATTGTATTTGTACACCATTTTGGGTTCTTCTTCGGTGGTGGTGAAGAAGATGTAGAAGGACCTCTTGTCTGTGTTGACGAAGGAATCTTCTCTTCCTTAGATTCCACAATATCTAGGTGTACTTTAGATGTGCTCTATGATGTGAAAGCTTCATCAAAGACAACATCTCTACTGACATGAATTTTCTTGGTCAAAGGATCTATCAAACGATATCCTTTAGAGTGCTCATCATAACCAAGAAAAATACATCTCGATGTTTTCTCATCTAGCTTCTTCCTTTTCTCTTTCGGTATGTGCATGAAAGCGTGACATCCGAAAATACATAGATGAGATATGGAGGGTTTTCGACCACTCCATGCTTCCTGTGGAGTCATTCTTTTTAGGGCCTTTGTGGGTGCCCTATTCAACAGATATACTGCAGTGGTGACAGCTTCTGCCCAATATTGTTGCCCAAGAGTAGCTCCTGTGAGCATACAACGAACCATTTCCATGATAGAACGGTTCCTTCTCTCAGCAACTCCATTTTGTTGAGGAGTATAGGCAATTGTTAACTGTCTCTTGATTCCATGCTTATCTAATAATGCAAAAAATTCATTAGAGGTAAACTCCCCCCCTTGATCTGAGCGGAGGGTTTTAATAGAAGCTCCTGACTCCTTCTCAACGGATTTCTTGAACTGCTAGAAGAATGTGAAAGCTTCAGATTTCAGTTGGAGAAAGAAAACCCACATATTTCGTGAGTAGTCATCTACGAATAACTAAAAGTACCTCTTCCCTCCACAATTGTTGGGTGTGAAATGATCGCACAGATCGATGTGAATTAACTCCAGAAGTTTTCATGCTCTTGTTGAGCTCTTCTCAAATGGTACTCTATGCTGCTTTCCTGCCAAGCAGTCAGAGCACACTGGAAATGTGGCAGAAAGGGAAGGAAGACCCTTTACCATCTCATACTTACTGAGCTCAAGTAAGTAGACAGAACTAAGATGCCCATATCTCTTGTGCCATAGGGAAGTTGCCTCCTTGGTAGAGACAGTCATGGCAACATGTGGAGTAGAGATAGCATCTAGTGCAAATAAGCCATGCTTATATGAGGTCATTGCAATCTGCTTACCCTTCCCGGTAATAGTACAACACTTCTTGCCATTCTCAACACGAAAGTTGACAACCATATTTCTATCCAGGATTTGTGTGACTGACAACAAATTGTTAGCCAATCCCGGAACATAGAGGACTTTGTCAATCTGACACTTGCCATCAGGAAGAGTGACTGAAACTGTACCCTCTCCCTAAACCCTATAGGTTTTATCATCAGTGATGGTGATAGGTTTTCCCTCCTTGGCCACAAATGATTCAAACCATGATCTATCGCCAGTCATATGTTTGCTAGCTCCATAATCGACATACCAAACATGATCCCTCTGTGTGGAATCTATGGTAGTCATGAGCACCTAGTGTGCCCATTCAGAATCTGAGTTAGATTCTTCAACAACAACATTCACCTGGGGTTGCTTGTTTTTATTTTGTGGTTTGTTTTGGCCTTTCTGCTTGTTCTTATGCCAACACCTGTTGGTGTCATGGTTGTCTTTCTCACAGATCTTGCACCACCTCTTCTTCTGTTGAGGTTGTTTTCCTTTTCCTTTCGTATCCTGTTGAGAATTTCCTCCTTTCTGAAAGTTACCTTCTTTTTGCCCATTACCTTTCTTCCTAGAACCCTGCCTATTGGTGTATAGGGCTGTTTTGGAAGAATCATCCTTGTGAAGTTGGCGTGCCTCCTGTTGTTGAAGCAGATTGACCAACTCGATGTAGGTAATTTTTCGTTGAGACACCTGGATGGAGGTGATAAACATATCAAATGAAGAAGGCAAAGCTCTCATCACAAGTGAAATGAGAAGCTTTTCGTCCACAGTATCTCCCAAAGAATTCAATTTCTCTTTCAATTCAGACACTCTGCACAGAAAGAGTTCAACTGTTTCACCCTGTCTCAAACTCAGGTTATGAAGTTGTTGTTGAATATGAAGAATGGTGGAATCATTCTTTCCCTCATAGATGGTTCTAAGGGCATCCCATGCCTCTTTACCACTTGCTTTGTCAGCTATATGAGGTTGCACTTCATCTGAAACAAAAAACAAAATGAGCACCTTTGCTCGACTGTCTTTCTTGTCAAAAGCTATCTAATCAGCAGGAGCTGTGGATCCTACTGTTGGTGAAGGCCTAGTTGTTACTCCAGTAACAATATCCCACAAATCTTCCATTTGGAGAATTGCCTTCATCTTATGTTTCCATGGTGTATAATTTGGACCTTTCAATAACTGATGCGGATCAGTCATCAACTTTGCAACAGCGGCCATAGTGAAGGTTCCTTACATCACCAATTGGTCCCCCTTTTGATATACCTTTTTCTAGGCCGTTATACCGTACAAAATACCTGCCCTTACGTGAGGGAAACTATAGGTATTTACAAAGATCAACAAAAATCACCCGCCCTTACGTGAGGGAGACTATAGGTGAGTTTTAGAGATCATACGATACGTGGAACATAAGCGGTACTGAAAGGGAATCACCTTGTTGATGGCACCTACCATAGAAGATTCTTCTCATGCGTGGGGCGTAACTTCCCCTAAACACTATGAAGAATACTTCGTCAGGATTTATGCCTAAACACAAGAACGATTAAGGGTAGTGGATGGAGTAAAAAAAATGCAAAAATGGCATACTTATTCCTCCTCGATGATTTATAGAGAACAAGCTCAGACGTCATTGTTGCAGCTATATTAGGCGATAGATACAGTAGCCCAAAGCACGACAACTTTACCTGTAAGTGTGGGCCAGAGGTACCGTTTTTACCGAACGCTACGGTGCAAATAAATTGCACAGATGGGTTTTTTTTTTAATTATTCCAGGGACTTAGGGAGTGATTTATATTTTAATGAAGTAGTGCATAGAAATGAAAATGCATCATACATAAAAAAAATGCCCACAGAATGAAACCCTAAGGTGTCAAACACAGCCGAAAAATGCACCTTTTACAATTCGCCAAATTGCTATTTTTCAGAAAATTACTCACATTCCCCCTTTGATTTTTTGAAAAAATATCCCCCCTAAAAAAAATTCTCTTTAACAAAGCATTTTAATAATTATTATGTATTTAAAGTTAAAATAAATAATTTTAATTTATATAGTTTTAAAAACTTATGAAAAATAAATTAAAATTAAATTTTAATTTATAAAGTTTTAAAACTATTAAAAAATAAATTAAAATTAAAAATTTTAACTTAAAAAATAATAATTATAAAACCTTTGAGAAAAAAAATTTATACCTTTGCAAGGGGGAGTCGGCGGGATTTGAACCCCCGACTGCTAGGTTCCCGGAACCCACCATGCAGCTCACTTGCCAGTGAGCCCGTGGGCTGATCTGGGAGGAGAAAGGGCCCCCTCGTATTTGAGGAGGGTCCTCAACCTGCTGCCCGAGCGCAGCTTCCTCCTCCTCTGCAAACCGCAGCCCACGTCCACAGTCGCGCACGTCCGGGTTTTTTTTTTTTTTTTTAAATACGCTATTGCCCTGCTTTCCCCGTCAGCTCAGGTCCGCTGCCTTCTTTCTCGTATGCTCAGGTTCGCCTGCTTTCCCCGTACGCATCGCGGGGCGACTGTTCGGGGGGGTGGGGGGTGGTTGGCTCTCCCATGACGTAGCGCGTCGGCCGGGGGGATGGGCACTCCCGTGCGTGCAATACGGGCGTCAGCGCGGGGGGGGGGCTGGTACTCCCGCACGCGCAATACGCGCATCAGTGGGGGGGGGACTGGGCTCTCCCGCGCTTGCAATACGCGCGTCAATGGGGGGGGGTTCCTCCTCCAACGCGCGCTGTGTCCACGACAGGTCGGACTGCACGTTCAACGCACCCTCGGATGCGGGGGGGACCTCCTGTGCGTCTGCGCGCCTGCGTCCCTCCTGTGCGTCCACAACACTTCCAGCGCGCACGGCCAGGGATGCCTGCGCTGCATCCTGGAAATATATATATATATATATATATTTTTAATTTTCTCTCCCACAGCTGCTATCACGCGGCAGAATGAAAAAAAATCTCGTCCCAAAAAAAAATTCGCACTGTTCGGGAAGAAATTGCGTTCAGAAAAAACGCACAGCAATTTTTTTTTCTCCAGCCTCTCCCTTCACGCCATTGGCTCTGATGCCATGTTAAACAGTGAACTAGAAAATATTATTGCAGGGGAGTTTAAATAATACACTAGGCATAAGCAACATTCCTTGATTAGCCCAGGTTGGGCACATCTCAACAAGATGCAGGTATAACAATATACCAGCCATACCAGCCAATGTCTAATATAGTACGCTAACAGGAATTTTGAACCAACAGAAGGAGAAGATCTAGAGGCAGGGAAAAATGCTATAGCTGGAAAGGAAAAGGATTCCCTGTCAGCTTAGTTTGAAAAAGCTAAAGGTACAGATCCTCTAGATAAACCCTCAGACAAAGGGTCCCACTGGGGTTTAGGAGCTGGCAACAAGGGCCCAACATTTTTGGAAATGCTAAAATGGAAAAAAATGAGCCAGTCAGTGAACTACCGCCTCTAATACCAAACAATAACAGGTTAACTGCGCCAGTGGAGATTATGGAAATATTCTTGGATATGGAGACATTATCCTTAGTTGGCAAGTTTTTGGGAGGAAGGCCGAACATTGAGACTATTCGCTCATGGGCCGCGATAAAGTGGAAAAAATTAGGAAGCTTAGAAATTGTAGCCATGTCAAGAGATTTTTTTATGATAAGACTCAACAACAAAGATGATGCAGAGTGCATCTTGACAGGAGGACCCTGGTTTCTAGGAAGGTGTAGCCTCTTTTTGAGGAAGTGGGGGGAGGATTTCAACCCTGAGAAGCAAAACATTAATATAGCACCCATTTGGGTCCACTTACCAAACCTCCCAACCCAGTTTGTTAATGAGTACTGGCTTAGTGGCATAGCAAATACGATAGGAGAGCTTGTGGCAATAGACCATTCAACCTGATCAAGGACTAGACTGATGCATGCCAAGATCTGTGTAAATGTAAACTTGGATTCTGATCTACCTTCTCAGGTGGAACTAGCATATGGAGAGTTTCTAAGGATTAAGTCTGTGGAGTATGAGAAAAATCCAATATTTTGTAGCATGTGCAAAACCCAGGGCCACCTTCAAGCCCAATGTCTGACAATAACTGCAAACAAGGAAGCCACAAGCGAAGGTTTTCTAGGGAAAGCTAATGGTAGAGGGATCCCAAAGTTTCAAGGACTGCATATTAACTTGGAAGGATATAGACAAGTTAAGAATAACCAAGCTGACCAAGCCAACATAGAACTGAAAAAAATCTAGGAGAAAGGAAAGCAACATAATGAGGGAGGAAAAAATCATAAGGTATGTAATAAAGATCCTAGCTTGAACATGTTTGATATCCTAGCAAATCTAGAAGTTGAAAAATAAATAGTAAGGATGATACCATCAGTGTCAATTTTCCTAAAACCCTATACTCCCCATCCAAATCGGGACCATCCACAGTTATGAAAAAAAGCCCTAAAAGCTATGCTCAAAATGAAGAAAAATTGCCAGGTCATTTCAGTTTAAACATGAAAAAAATAGAGTCAAGAGTCGAATTTGTGGAAACAAGAGGCAGGAATGTAGCTCCTAATCCGGTAGTGGAGCAAATTATCCCTTATCAGACGAGCCCAACGGTAAAAGGTTCCTTGAAGGAAAGCCCCATGTTTAGGAACCAGATAGGAGAGGTGAACCAAAACAAGGCTGAGGATGAAGAGGGAATTGAAAACCCCCAAAATGAGGAAGAAGGTTCAAGCCCTAGACTATCACAGTATATGCCCCCTCATTTCAGTCCAAAATAGACTAGAAGCACCACCAAGCCTCCGATAGATTATGGAAGTGAAAGAAATAAAGGGAGAATATCTACAACAAAGCATTGTAGAATGAGAATCAATGAAGAAATTGCAAATGAAAAGCAAAGAACATTGTTACAGCAAGCTATTCCTGACCAGGATAATAGCAAAATTGACAAACCCCCTTTGGCTCAGGGAAGGGCGTGGGGAAAAAATATCAAATAGTCTAAATGAAGGTTCTCTCATGGAATGTGAGAGGCCTAAACAGCCCACCAAAATAAAGGATGGTGAAGTTTATAAGGAAGTATTGGAATCCTACTATCATATTTCTTCAAGAAAACAAAACAGATGTGGCACAATCAGCACTTATAGCTAGAAGAATTTGGAAGCAAGGGGAAGTGGCCTTTCAATAGGTGAGAGGAGCATCTGGGGGCCTCATGATCTTATGGGATCCTATTAAAATAGAAGGAAGTATTATTCAGGTAAATGAAAGAGTCTTAAGCGTATTATTTCATGATTTTGATACTAATAAGAATTGGATTATGTCAAATTTTTATGCCCCCACCTCTGTCAAAGGGCGGTCTGAACTGTGGGAATTTTTGGGGTATTTGAGCCAAGCTTTCAAAGACATTCCTTGGGTGATTGGGGGAGATTTCAATACCCCCCTTTACCCATATGATAAGAAGGGAGTATCTGGGTTACCCTCAAGGAGCATGAAGGACTTCAATGAATTCATTAACACAAATGAATTGATGGATGTAAGACTAAAAGGAGCCAAATTTACATGGAGTAACAAGAGGATAGGAAGTCAGTTGATTCAAGAAAGGTTGGATAGGTTTTTTTATCCAAGGAAGCTACAACAATGTTTGGTGATTCAGCGTTACAAGCCCTTCCTAAATGCGCTTCAGACCATAATCTGATTCTATGGGAGGTATTTCAGGCTAACTCCTTTAAAAATCCATTCAGATTTTTGTCATTGTGGGTTAAACATCTAGACTTCAAGAAATGAATAGAGGAATGATGGCAGCAGCTTATCCAGGGAAGTGCTTCCTTAAAACTATCTCAAAAATTTAAGATGGTGAAAAACAACCTTAGAATATGGAATAAAGATGTCTTTGGAAATATTTTTGAGAATAAGAGAGTAGTGGGGGAAAAACTGATAATAATAGAAAGCAAAATCCAAAATGGAACCTATGATGAGGTGACAAGGACTGAAGAGAAGGAAACCCTTTGTGAGTTTTATAATATTTTAACTTATGAGCAGATGTATTGGAGGAAAAAATCAAGGGCATTATGGCTAAAGGAAGGGGACTCTAATTCAAATTTTTTCCATGTTACCACATTGAGCAATAGAAGCAACAATAATATTAGAAATTTAACTAAGGTGGATAGATCCTCAACTCAAAACATTCAGGAGATCAGGGATGAGGCTGTTAATTTTTTTAGTTCATTATTGGGTGAAGAACGGGCCTGTAATGCCCAAGCAAAGGACTCTCTCCTTCAATTCATTCCACAACTCATTGATGAAATGATTAACGAGTCTCTTACAATAGATTTTTTAGACGAAGAGATCAAGGAGGCTTTGTTTAACATGGATCCTGACAAAGCTCCTGGGCCGGATGGGTTTTCACCATGGTTTTTCCAAGTTTGTTGGGATATTGTTGGAGCATAAGTTATTGCTACAATCAAGGAGTTCCAAAGTTCAAATCATATTCCAAGGGGTTTCAATTCAACTTTCATTTCTTTGATCCCTAAAGGCCCCAACCCCAAGACTATGGCTAACTTTAGGCCGGTTAGCCTGTGTAATATATCCTATAAAATTTTGTCCAAAGTTTTAGCCAACCGTTTGAATAAAGTTCTACCGGTTATCATTGATCCAAGTCAAGGAAGTTCTGTACAAGGAATATCAATCTTAGATGGAGTTATTACTATTCATGAGGCTCTTCATACAACCACTCAAACCAAAAAAGTATTCATGGCTTTAAAGTTAGACATGAACAAAGCTTATGACAGGATAAATTGGTAATTCCTAGAGGCAGTTTTATTAAAATTTGGCTTCAACATGAAATGGGTCAAGTTAATAAGAGAGTGTATTTCTAAGCCTTGTTTTTCAGTTTTTGTTAATGGGTCTACTACAGGTTTTTTTCAAAGAAAATATGATCTAAGACAAGGAGATCCCATAAGTCCTATGTTGTTCATTATCGTAGCTGAGGCCTTGGGAAGAACCATTAAGGCAGTAGCAGTTGCTGGACTCATATCTGGTATCAAGGCCACGTCGCTAACTACCCTAGTGACACATCAATAATTTGTTGATGATACATTGCTACTGAATTTGGCTTCTGTGGTTGAGGCAAGAAGGATTAAAAATATTCTAATAATGTATGAAGAAGCGGTTGGACAGAAAGTGAATTTTGATAAGAGCAAACTTTATTTCATCAATACCCCCATTCCTAGGCAAAACAACATAGCAAGGATCATGGAATGTCAGATTGCATCCCTTCCCACCTCCTATTTAGGTCTTCCCCTATTTATGAGGAAACCTAAAGGATCAATGTGGAACATAGTTCTGGAGAGGATCCAAGAAAATCTAGCAGGTTGGAAAGGGCATCTGTTATCTTAAGCTGGCAAAGAAATTTTAACTATGGCTTCACTTCAAAGTATACCCATTTACTTCCTATCAGTGTTCAAAGCTCCCATCAAGGTGTATCACAAAATTGTGCAGCTTCAAAAAAAAATTCTCTGGTTAGGGACTGAGGATAAGAAAAGGATCCATTTAGTAGGTTGGAATAAGGTTTGCAAACCTATAACTGATGGGGGTTAGGATTGAGGAGAGTTGCTCATCTCAATACAACTTTGTTAGCCAAACAAGCATGGCGGTTATTGATTAATGTCGATAATGAATGGACTGCCATAGTTAGGAGAAAATACCTCCAAGGTGTGAACTTCCTTAATGACAACTTAGCTAGCAAGGGGTCTACTTTTTGGAAGGCAATCCTCACGAGCAGGGATATTGTCAAGAAAGGTCTTAGATGGATTCTAGGAAATGGGCAAACAATAGACTTTTGGAAGGATCGGTGGGTGAGAGCTAAGGAGTTATCCCAGAATCCTTGTTTGGCTAGGATTCAAGAGCATATGGAGCAGCATATTGGGAAGAAGGTTGCAAATTATATGTGGTAGGATATAAATATCAACAGGTGGAAACACATCAGAGTACAGGGTTTGGAAGCGGAGTCTGAAGAGCTTTATAACATTTTAACTCAACAAATTATTCCCTCTAGAGAGGATGAAGATAACATTGCTTGGGCTAAGACTGAAAGTGGTGACTTCACAGTTAAGTCTACCTATAATTTGCTTCTCAATGGGGAAGGGCAAAAATTTCCACCGAGTTTGGTTTGGATCAAAGGCTTAATTCCTAAAATATCCTTTTTTTCATGGCTGGTGATTCAAGGAAAAATCCTCACTATGAACAATATGTTATCCAAAGGTATGGTTATTGCTAACCATTGCTACATGTGTAGGTTAGGATGGGAGACAACCCAACACTTGTTTCTAGAGTTTCCAGTAGTGGAGTCCATCCTGGATGAACTTTTCCAAGCCTTTAGGATCTCATGGGTTAAGCCTGCTCTTATATCTGAAGTGTTCCATCAATGGCCTCAACCCTTTGTTAGCCTAAAACTTAAGTACCTATGGAAAATCTGTTGGCATCATTTTATTTGGTAAATTTGTCTATAAAGGAATCATAGAGCCTTTAAGGATACCATTCACAACCCAAAAACATCCTCAACAGGATTATTGTCTTTGCAAAAGAAAAACTTAGCACCTTAGTGGATGAGAACCACTCAATTCCTCCCCAAGAAAAACAATTAGCTTGGGCCTTACGTATTGAGGACAAACCTTCCATTCCTCTACCCAATCCTAGAAATGGGATTTCTTGGGAGCCACCCCCCAGGGTTTTTTTAAACTAAATTTTTATGGTGCAGCCAAGGATAACCTGGGAAGAGCTGGAGCTGGAGGAATAATCAGGTATCATCAAGGAAATTTGGCCAAGGCCTTCATGGAACCATTGGGAATCAGAACTAATAATGAAGCAAAAGCTAGAGCCCTTTGGAGAGGGTTACAAGTAGCCCAAGCAACTCAATGTAACTTTATAATTGAAGGTGATTCGATGAACATCGTCAACCTATTAACCAATGGCAAAAAACCTCCATGGAGAATCAAGGGAGTCATCCATGAAGTGAGGATTCTTTTTGCAACAAGACAAAACAGGAGGGATCATCACGTGTATCATGAGGCCAACAGGTCAGCTAAAAAATTAGCCAACATAGGTGTTGATGTTGGTAGTTTGGTGACATGGACACAAGGTGTGCCACGTGAAGTGGAAAACATTATTAGTCATGAAAAGAAACCTACCCGTTAAGGAGAAATATGAATGGGTGTTCTTTCCCCATGGAGCTCGTAATAACTATGGGGTTTCCCTCTAAATAATACCAAATTGGAAATGAAGGTGATGCAGGAGCATCCGGTGGCAGCAGAGAAATATTGCATCAACCAAAAAAAATTTAAGTGTTTGCCTCGATGTCACGATATCACGACATAAAAAGTGTTGCGATATCGTGACATGTCACGTTTTCACGACTCAAGAAGGAGAGAGAAGGCACAGAGCAAAAAATGTCACGATTTCATGACATGTCATGAAATTGCGACCGAATCAGGAGAGAGAGGGCGTCCGAAGAAAATTTCATGATTTCATGACATGTCATGAAATCGTGACTGAAAGCAAGCAGGAAGGGCCAGAGGAGAGAATGTCACGATTTCGCGACATGTCGTGAAATCGTGATCGAAAGAAAGCAGGAAGGGCCAGAGGAGAAAATGTCATGATTTTGCGACATGTCGTGAAATCACGATCGAAAGCAAGTAGGAAGTGTTAGAGGAGAAAATGTCATGATTTCACGACATGTCACAAAATCGCGATCGAAATAAAACAGGAAGGGATGAAGGAGAAAATGTCACGATTTCGTGACATGTCACGAAATCATGACCAAAGAAGCAGAAAGGAGGCAAGGAAGGAAACTGTCGCGATATCGTGACATGTCATGATTTCGTGACCCAAGAAGCGAAGAGAGAGCAGAGGGCAAAGATGTCACGATATCACGACACGTCGCGATTTCATGACCCAAAAAGGTGAGGAGGAAGCAGAAGGCAGATGTCGCAATATCGTGACATGTCACGATTTTGTGACCAAAAGAAATAAAGAAGAGCCGAAAGGGAAACTGTTGTGATATCATGACATGTCACGATATCACGACTCGAAGGAGAAGAAGACAATGAGAAAGGAAGATGTCACGATATCATGACCCGTAGAAGAGGAAGACAACAAGAAAGAAAGATGTCATGATATCACGACATGTCGTGACATTGCGACCTAAAGGAGGGGAAGGCTGCAAGGAAATAAAATGTTGTGATATCATGACATGTCGCTATAGCGTGACCCAAAGGAAAGAAATGTTGCAAAGGAGAAAATTGTCATGACATGTCATGATAGCACGACCTGAAGGAAAGAAATGTTGCAAGGAAGAAAAATGTCACGATATCGTGACATGTCGCGATAGCACGACCCGAAGGAAAGAAATGTTGCAAGGAAGAAAAATGTCGTGATATCACGACATGTCGCGATATCGCGACCCAATGAAGAGGAAAGGCAGCGAGGAGGAAAATGTCGTGATATCATGACATGTCACGATATCATGACCCGACGAAGAGGAAAGGCAGCGAGGAAGAAAAATGTCACGATATCGCGACATACTGTAGGTTCACGACCTGAAAAGGCATGCATTCCTAGATGGTGCTTCCCGAGGCGGTCAAATGCCTCATCAATGCATGATTTCTTGCTCGATAAGTTTGTTGAGCATGGCGGCCACTCGACTGCTATGCCCAAAGGTCAGAGATGTTCAGATGGCTCATCAATGCATGTTTTCCATGGTTGACCCGGTGGTAGTTGCAGGTTAGGATAAAAAGAGGTGAAGGTTATAGTCACGGTGGGGGAGGAGCTGAGTTTTGGGATTGGAAGATTGTATTCTTCCTGGGAGCGCAAGCAGATCGCCGAACGTGAGGCAGCTTGCATTGTGAAAAGAAAACTACACCTGCAGGCTAGTGTTGTAAAGAAAATGACGCCTGCGGGCTAGTGTGTAATAGATTTTTTGTAATCAAAGAAGAAGATTGGAAATTTGATTTTCATTGTGTGTTATCGCCCCCCCTACATCAAGTGGTATCAGAGCAGGAGTTCCTGAGAGTGTGAGCAGATCGTCGAAAGTGAGGCAGCTTGCACCAGGATCTATGGAAGGGTTGTGAGAAGAGAGCAAGGAAGAGCTTGTAAGAGAAACAAGTAGAATGCCTCCATGAAGAAACCATGGTGGTGGAAGAAATATGGTGCCAACAAAAAATTTTAGAGCTTTGCAGAGGCAAGTTTAGGCCCTGCAAGAGGAGCTGCACAGAGGTCTTGAGCCCAGGAGAGAAGAAGGTAGTGAAGATGAAATTGATGATGAAGAGGACCAGTTTGAGGAAGAAGAAGAGGTTGTAGATCCCGCACAAGCCAGGTTATACAGAGCCATTTCCCAAATTGGAAAGAAACCAAATATGGAGGTTTCTATGTACTCTGGAAATCTAGATCCAAAAGAGTTGATTGACTAGATCAATGACCTAGAGGAATACTTTGAGCATGAGGAGGTCGAATATCCTGATCGGGTCAAATTCGCTAAGACCAAGCTGAAGGGTCATGCCATCATCTGGTGGAAGGGAGTACAACTAGAAATAAATAGAAGAGGAAAGGAGAGAATAACCAGATGGGATAGGATGGTGGAGAAGTTGAAGAGGCAGTTCATCTCAGCTGACTATGAGATGGATCTGCTAAAGAAAATGCAAGGTTTGAAGAAAGCAAACAAGTCTGTTAAAGAATACATAGAGGAGTTTTACAATATTGTAATCAGAACATGCCATTCAGAGGCCAACAAGGAGAAGGTAGCCCATTATATTAATGGGTTACGAGCAAGTATTCAAGAGGAGTTGAGTCTGGTTAGGATTAGCACCATTGAGGATGCTTACCAGTTTGCTCTGAAGGTTGAAGAGAAGCTGAACATAAGGTTTGAGGGTAAGCAAAGAGGAAGAGGTCATGGAGAAAGAACTGGTGGAAGAATAGATGGAGGATGAGATGAGAAGAAAGAAGAAGGTAGCTGCAGTCAGGATTAGAAGGGAGATAATGATTGCAGACCCCATCGTCAGAACAACTACCAAAGAGGAAGAGGTAGATCTGGACATGGGTATGGAAGAGGAGGATTTCATGGAACTAGTTTCCATTTTGGCAAAGGACATCGAGCATTCGAGTGTCCACAACACTAAGAAAAGATGGGTAAGAGACCTGAGGGTCCTGCAAGAGCTGCTATAGCAGATGAAGGTGTTAAATCAGAACATTCTGAGGAGGTAGAGAGAGGAGAAGTGATGTTCACAAGGAGAACCTTGTTGAATGAAGAGAAGGAATTAGACCAGAGGAGAAGCCTATTCCGCACAAGGTGTAGAAGTTTGGGTAAGGTCTGCAATGTTATTATAGATAATGGTAGTACTAATAACTTTGTATTTAAAGAAATGGTTACTAAGTTACGATTAAAGAGGAGGATACACCTACATCCACACCGAATAGCATGGTTACAGAAGGACCATAGGACTTTGGTCAGTGAGCAATGCATGGTGAAATTTAATATTGGTAACTACTGTGATGAGGTCCTGTGTGACATCCTACCTATGGATTCTTGCAATTTGCTATTGGGAAGGCCATGGCAGTTTGATCGGTGTGCAGTGCATGATGGCCGTGCCAACACCTACTCAGTGACGAAGAATGGAGTGCGCCATAAGCTAAAGCCCTTGAAGGAGGTGGAAGAAAAGGTATGTAGCAGCACTAGAATCTGTTTGCTGAAGGGGATGGATGAAAAGAGGTTGCTGACAACAATGAGAGTGGAGGTTGAAGAGGTTGAAGATTTTGCAAGTTGTGAGAAGGTGACAAAATAGTATGGAAATGAAGGTCACTTCTCAATCCACCATGGTTGTTTGATGCAGGAGCATTCGGTGGCAGCAAAGCAATCTTGCATCAACCAAAAAAATTCTAAGTGTTTGCCTCGATGTTGCGATATCACGATAGAAAAAGTGTCGCGATATCGCGACATGTCACATTTTTGTGACTCAAGAAGGAGAGAGAAGGCACAGAGCAAAAAATGTCATGATTTCGTGACATGTCATGAAATCATGACCGAATCAAGAGAGAGAGAGCATCCAAAGAAAATGTCACGATTTTGTGACATATCGCAAAATCGCGATCGAAAGCAAGCAAGAAGGGCTAGAGGAGAAAATGTCACAATTTCACGACATGTCATGAAATCATGATAGAAAGCAAGCAAGAAGGGCCAGAGGAGAGAATGTCATGATTTCGTGACATGTCACGAAATCACGACCGAAAGAAAGCAGGAAGGGCTAGAGGAGAAAATGTCACGATTTTGCGACATGTCACGAAATCGCAACCAAAAGCAAGCGGGAAGTGCCAGAGGAGAAAATGTCATGATTTCGTGACATGTCACGAAATCGTGACTGAAAGAAAATAGGAAGGGACGGAGGAGAAAATGTCACGATTTCATGACATGTCGCGAAATCGTGACCAAAGAAGCAGAAAGGAGGCAAGGAAGGAAACTGTCGTGATATCACGACATGTCACGATTTTACGACCCAAGAAGCGAAGAGAGAGCAGAGGGCAAAGATGTCACAATATCATGACATGTCACGATTTTGCGACCCAAAAAGGCAAGGAGGAAGCAGAAGGCAGATGTCGCGATATCACGACATGTCACGATTTCATGACCAAAAGAAAGAAAGAAGAGCTAGAAGGGAAGTTGCGATATCGTGACATGTCGCGATATTGTGACATGTCGCGATATCACAACCCCAAGGAGAAGAAGACAGTAAGAAAGGAAGATGTCACGATATCACGACATGTCATGATATCGCAACTCGTAGAAGAGGAAGACAACGAGAAATAAAGATGTCGCGATATCGTGACATGTCACGACATCATGACCTGAAGGAGGGGAAGGCTGCAAGGAAAGAAAATGTCATGATATCGTGACATGTCGCGATAGCGTGACCCGAAGGAAAGAAATGTTGCAAGGAAGAAAAATATCATGATAGCATGACCCGAAGGAAAGAAATGTTGCAAGGAATAAAAATGTTGCGATATCGCGACATGTTGTGATAGCGCGACCCGAAGGAAAGAAATGTTGCAAGGAAGAAAAATGTCACGATATCACGACATGTCGTGATATCATGACACGACAAAGATGAAACACATCGAGGAGGAAAATGTCACGATATCATGACCCGACGAAGAGGAAAGGTAGCGAGGAAGAAAAATGTTGCAATATCACGACATGTTGCAATATTGCGACATACTACATGTTCACGACCCGAAAAGGCAAACGTTCCCAGACGGTGCTTCCTGAGGTAGTCAAATGCCTCATCAATGTAGGATTTATTGCCCAATAAGTTTTCTGAGCATGACGGCCACTTGACTACTATTCCCAGAGGTCAGATATGTTCAGATGGCTCATCAATGCGTGTTTTCCGTGGTTGACCTGATGGCAGTTGCAAGTTAGGATAAAAAGAGGTGAAGGTTATAGTCATGGTAGGGGAGGAGCCGAGTTTTGGGGATTGGAATATTGTATTCTTCCAAGGAGCGTAACCAGATCGCCTAACGTGAGGTATCTTGCACTGTGAAAAGAAAACTACGCCTGCGGGCTAGTGTTGTAAAGAAAATGATGCCTACGGGCTAGTGTGTAATAGATTTCCTATAATCAAAGAAGAAGATTGGAAATTTGATTTTCTTTGTGTTTTATCGGCACCCCCCCTACATCAGAAGGTACCAATGTGTAAGCCTTGGAGGATTTCAAAAAATAATAGGAAATGGGCAAGAAACAGGTTCCACAAGTGCAAAGTTCCAAACTTCAATTTCCTGTCAATGTAAGTAATGTTTACAGTTATGTTTAGGTATGGGTGTACCTTGTTAGTAAGGTATTGTAGGGGATTCAACACAAGTTCTAGTAAGAAATTTTCAAGGATGACTAGGATCTACAATCTCAGTAGAAGGCTGGCTATTGTAATAGGTTTTGGGTTAACCTGCAAAACCCGATAATTAATGCAGACTTTTACTTACCAAAAAAAATATTATGATTTTTTTCATAAAGATAGCTTATAAGAGTTGTAATTTTTCTTCTTTTGCAACCTTGAGAAATAAAGATAATTTCTCCTTTGAATCATTAGTCATTTTTTTCTTTCCATCAAAGTCATATATCAGGTTTTGAGAATAAAACTTAAGTTTGTGCATCATTTCTTCACTATCCTCATTGAATTCATTTGCAATAATTTACTCCATAATATGCAATCTATGTTATGATATATTTCCTTTGAAGTAGACAACCTTATATCTCCTAGGTTTAAAATAATTCAAATTTTCTAATTTAATTCCTATGGAGTAGTAAACCTTATGTCTCCCTAGTTTTAGAAACTAAAAATATGAAATTTGCAAATTTCTATGTTTCTAATATTTGATGTAGAGAACCTTTTAACTCCAAAGATTGAATTTGCAAAATTTCAAAAAATTTCCTAATATTAAAATTTCAATTTTTATTTTATTTTTCAAAATACTTCAAATACTAAAAAATAACATTAAATTTATAAAATAACTCACAAAAATTATTTAGAAATCAAACTACTTTAATTCCTTACTACTCCAATTTTTTTAATAAAAAACTATTAAACCTTACTTTAAATAACTTTAATCTATTAACCTTATCTCTCCTACTAAATACTTTAAACTCTAAATTAATTTAAAAAACCTTAAAAGTAATACAATGAACCTCTGCTACTATGTGCATGTCTTGATTTTTTTGCTCCATTTTGTGTGACCTTTACGTTTGCTCTAAACTTGGTCAGTCCTTACAATCTTCTCAAACATTGTTTGTCTTCTCACACATGTAAACATGTATGAAAAGAACAATAGTTTCACTTATAATGATGCTTCTTTCTCAGGCGAGCTACTTAGTTATGTGAATGTAACTCCTTCCTTGTTGGTGTTGTCATCTACCTTTGAATTCCACGTTAATATAAAAGTGTTAGACTACTATTTTTGGATCTTATCCTTAATGATTTCTATTGTAACTTTTAGATGTTACTTTTGCTTTACCTTCCCTAGCACTCGATAAATTTCCAATTTTTGCATTGATTCACCTTCTAACAATGCTTTGCTTGGATTGCTCGACTTCCAATGTTGTGTTCCAACATTGCTTTAGTTGGTGCTTGAACTGATTTTTGAATCAATTAGTTATTGCTTATTCCCTATGAATTATTAAACTAATTGATTCCTTTGCTAGATCTCCTTTATACCTCTTTCTAATACTAATATTATGTTGGTTCTAACCTTTCATATATCTATTACATTGTAGGTCAAATGGGTATTGATATTGTTTGATGCTTAACAATAACTCTTCAAGTATTCCTTCTACATGATCTGCTTGGTTCTGTTATCGTGGGCTACCTTGATATTTTAACATGAGTTACCTCTTTATTTTAATATGGGTTACCACATTTCTTGGACCTTAAGAACCTCTTGAAATCATTTCCTCTTATCTTTAGCTTTAAATATCTTTGTATGCATACCTCCTTTATATTTTTGTCTTGAGCCTTTTATTTATATTGAATGTATCTTATTTCCTTTTATAATGGACGCTTGTTGACTTCTCTATTTTCTATAATCTATTAGATCTCATATAACTTTTCTTATTCTCCAAGAACCTCAATTTCTTCTATATTCAAGCCTCTTTTATGCTCTATAAAAGACTTATATTTTTTTCTATATAAGGTCCTCTTTTCTCTATAAAAACCTCTTTTGATAATATCAAGGTCTATGTGACTTGAATAATTTTTTTATCTTCTTTTTGTAATGGTTTTTTTGATATGTCAAGGTTAATATATCTATGACCTGAATCTTATTAATATCTTGTAGATATTAAAAAGTAATCTAGGTTCTTATTTATCCTTCTTCAAGATCAATATTCTTTCTTTTGTTCTACTTTCTTTATATCTTAGGAAGCTCTAAAATTCTCAATTAATTTCTATTATTTTTCTTCCCTTCAATATGCATTTTTATCTTTGCACTTAGAAGCTAATACTCTTCTCTATTTGTTGTAGGAAGCTTCTCACACTTCTACTACTTTCTTTGCTACAAATATCTTCTAAAATATTTCATCTATACTATCAAGGTGACTTTGGATGTCCCTAAATTCTCTATCAAGGTTACTTTGAATCTCCCTAAATTATCTATTAATTTTAATGTGATATTGAATGTCCCTAAATATTCTATCAATTCCAAGGTGATGTTGAATATATTTGAATATTCTATCAATGTCAAGGGATATCTATGTCCTTGAATATCAACTTGTTAAGGATATATATATATCCCTAAATATCAATCTATTAAGGGATATCTATGTCCTTGAATATCAATTTATCAAGAGATATCTATCCATAAATCCTCTATCAATGTCAAGGGTTGGCTATGGCCCTAAATGATCAACTATCTCAAAGTTGATTCACCTTTCAATCAATATAGTTGAGTCCTAGTCTTCATTGGTTATTCTTCAATCATGGAAAGACCCTAGCCTATTCTACTCAATATGACCTTAAAATATAGAGTTTGAGTCTCACTATATTCAAAGTGGACAAACTCCTAATCAACTTTATCAAATTGGATAAAATCAATTTTGTAATAGTGGCTAAAATAAAATCTTGTCAATCTGAACAAAGTCAGGTGGTAGCTCTGATATCACTAATGGATTTTTTATTAGATGGAAAATGAAGGGGTTTTGATAGGCTCCCCCAAACATTTTACATTAGTGACCAAAATACAACCAAGCAAGAGAACAACCACAAAACCACAAAAAATAAGCTACCAAGAAAGAACCAACCCAACCCAACCAGAAGATCCTAGGCAAGGAGAAGAGAGATCCACATAGAAAAATAGAACTAAATTTTAATCTTGGAAGGAGTCGTAAAAAATGATGAAATCCATCTCCAAGGCATTTGTATTTTGTTTTAACTTCATTCCATTCCATTAAAAAAATAAGTAGTCTACTTAATAGATATTTTAATGGATCTCATTAGCTCCTTAATTGGATCATGATAGGAGCTTAGAATTATAATAGAGTCTTCAATAATTTTTTAACTTTTTATGCAATATGTAGTATGCAATGGGAGATAGCATTCACAAGATGTATAATAATATGAAAGAAAATAAATCTGTGAGATGAATGGAATATGCTATAAATAGAAATGATGAAAATGAATACAATGTAGCTATGGAGAAAATTGGTACTCCATTAACAAAGCTACTGGACTACATTGCACCCATCACCAATATATGGTGATCTACACAACACTAAGCTAATGCCTATGAATATGCTCTAATCTTCTCTATATCCTACTTGTTACAATGAGGCCCATTTTTATATAGTAAGATAGGTTCCTTGGCCAACACTCTACCTAGTTGTGCAAGAAACACCTTGAACATATACAGCTTGCACATTGATACTTGTGCATTTATTACATTGTATGAAGTAACTAGATAAATTCCTCCTAAAGTAATATAATGTTCTAAGTATGTACCTATAAAGTTACATTTACAAGACCCAAATGATGTAATATAATCTATTTCTAACACCCCCATGTATTACATTATTTGGGTATTGAAGACTTTAGTATTCAATATGGATATCCTTCCATTGGATAATAGAATTTGTATTCTCCTTCATTGATTACTGTGATCACGTTCAACAGGTAATCTGTGTCTTCATATGATGCAAATTAAGTTTTAGCTGAAGGTTATTTTACCTTTTGTATGTGTTCAACTGGTTCATTATTCATGATGCCATATTTCTTTCTAGCATGTATTTTCTTCCTTGTCCTCCTCTTCCTATGATTCTACATTGGTGATGGTGGAATTTTTGCTTCATAACAAGTTATTCTATCATCACAATAGTATTTTTATTTATTGCCAAATTTTTTATTTGAGTAAGTACAAACATAATTTATGATAGATAAACCATCAGATACTCTTCTGGTCAAATATAACAAATCTTTGTGAGTTCCATGACGCTGTGAAGAGGATTGCATGAAGATAGTCAATCAATATTGTAAAGTTACCTTCTTTAGATTCTTTAAGAAATAAGGAGAATTTATCTTTGTTGCTAGAGGATAGATACTTGTATCCTTATAGAGTATCTATTAATTTTTGAGAGTAGAATTCTACTTCATGGAATAGTTCTTCATTGTTGAAAGCTTTTCTCAAGATTTCATCCATGATGTATCTTTGAAATAGTGATTCTTGCTATTTCTTAGGATTGAATTGGATAGAATCTTAGTAGTCTACCTTATAACTCCCTATATTGAAGTATATAAGCTTTATTTGATAAAACCTTTGTTAACCCTTAGGTTTTTAGGCTTCCTTATGTCTCCCTAGTAATGAGAGTATATACATAAGTTTTTACATTTTGTAGAAAGCTTATATCTTCCCAATAGATTTACAACTTGATAATATTTGATAAATGCTGATATTACCAAGTTTTGTAGAATGCTTTATGACTCCCTAGTGATTTTGGAATATGATATTGTACTTTTGTAAAATGTAGTTCAATTTTGGGTTGATTTTGTAAAGTTTTGTAAATATCAAAAATCAACTTTTCTAACACCTTATTACTCCTATTGAACTAAGCACTTTTCAAATTTGAAGAGGTTTTAATGTTGGATTTTTTTTCCTTTTGAAAAATTTTGAGACACGAATATTATAAATTTTCAACCTTAGAAAAAACCTTAATAAACTCTTTTAATAGCCCTTAGGGTTTGATTTTAATGTTTCTATTTTTCAATAGCCTAATTTGGTGTTGTAACCCATATAACTCTCAAATATAGAAAATTAGAACACAATAACATTTGCCAATATTTAAAAATTAATTTCTAGTAGAAATCTTATTTTCTCCTATGGTTAATATTGCAAATATTATATTAATTTGATAAATTATTCCCTTTGATGCTTTGCTTTCAATATGGTTATTTTTTTCTAATTTTTTCCTTGGTTTATCAACCTTATAACTCCCTTACATAAAAGCACATTAAAGTAGGGAATAAATCTCACCTTGCAATATTTGAATATGCACTGCTTTCTAATGTGAGATAGTTGTAATGTAAGTGTCTTTGCCTTGACATTTTCCTCCAATGGAAAGCTTGTATTTAGTGCTTCAACTATGACACCGTTAATATCTATCTTTGACTTCCTTTTGCCAAAGCATTAAAGGCTCTTCCACACTGCAACTCGGACCTATGTGCGAAGATTACAAAGTATTGAATGTGAATGCTTCTAAATGCTTTCGAATGTTGCATTCTCCTTGGTCCAAGGTGCCTTTAATAGGCAGTCAATATTTTTATGAGTGATAAGTGTCACAAATGTTATATTCAATGCTTCAAATATGTTCTTGGACATCTATTACAAGTGTCACCCTTGCTTAAATAATGTCTCAAGAATTTTTATTCTTTCATAGTGTGTTATCCGTAAGGCTTCCTTCTGTAATGTCTATGGTTGAATGTAACTCCTCTTCCACATGGACTATGTGTGTCAAAGAGATGCTATTTAACTTTTCCTCACATGTGTGAAATTCCAATGTACCTTTGAGGGTGTTTAGGGTTTATTTTAGAGAATAACAAGTGGCACTTGCATGCCCTAGTCTTATCAATATTTTCTTGCAAGATTTTCAATGTACTTTTCCACCTTCTTCATTGTTGTATTTCAATGGTGCTGAGATGGTTCCATCCAAGCAATACTTATGGTGAAGCTTTGGTGGAGACTTGGAGGATATTTGGTGAAGCTTTGGTGGCTCTTGAATGGAGTTCGAATGGCAACACTTTGGTGGAGATTTCTTGATGCTCCAATGGTGGTATTGAATGCTCCTTGATTGGACATACGATTTTAATTTTCTTGGTTTTATTTCCATTGCTTATGTGCTGCTAAATTTATCTCCTTTAGTGATCAATATGAAACCTTTCTTGTGCTTTGTAGATTACCTATTATGGTTCTCCAACCCATGCACGATTTGAGCCCTTTTTAGAGGCTTATTTATGCTTGGATTGTGTAAGTATTTGGCTATGCTCTTATTGAGGATAATGTACCTTTGAGGCACCTTCAAATATGCCCTCTTTCATGTATTAACCAGATTATAATAGTGCAATACAATGTAACAAATTTGTGTATAAAATAATTTTTATTGCACCTTCTTTTGCACTCCTTTTTCCAGGTCTGCATTTCTGGTTTTGTGGCAGAATTTTTGAATGCAATGTAGGGGTTTTGAGGTTGTCTCTTTGATTAGACACCTTCCCCTTTTTTCTTGGATACTTTGATGAAAAATACAATCTTAGATAGAAGTAGATAGAATCTCCTTATTTGATGCAAGTTTCTACACTTTTCTCCTTGCAATTAACCTTGTAATGCTTTAGATTTGAGACTCACCAAGTCTTAATATTTGAAGCTTCTATTTATGATTTTGGTAAATTATATTCTTCTCCAAATTTTGGAGGATTCTAACCAATTTTTGTGGCTTCTCTTAGCCACTATGTGTTGCAGATTTTTTTGCATTAATAGTATCTTTAGACACTTTGTCAAATTCTGATTTTGTGCCCTTTTCAAGAACACAAAAAATAATATTTTTGAGAGAAATAGAATAGTGCAAATGAATATAATAATATTTCACTTTTAATGCACTAAAAATTTCACCTTATCACTCCAATCAACTCTCAAAATAATGCACTTAATAATGTTATTACAACTAATCAAGAATAATTTGAAATAAACCTTTAATAATTATTCTGCAATTTCACTACAATTAATATTGTAGGGCTTAGTCTTCTTTTTATTTTCCAAAGTAAATAAGAGGTAGTTGATAGATGTAGTTCTAAAATATAATGAACTCCTAACTAATGTACAATTGAACATTAAAAGGAAATTTTCTCTTTTTGCACTTTTGAATACTGTAATCCAATTATCCTTCTTGCAACTTTAATCCAAATAAGGTGCTCCGATGAATCTGATAAGTAATCCAATTAATGAATCTACTTGCACCAATAGTTGCTTTCCTTTTTCAAAAATATTTTGTAGCTCTTTTGCAACTTTTTCAAAATATGTAGATCTTGTAGAGGATCTTGGTATCTAAGATCACCAATTTGTTGCCTTTAGTAAGATCTTGGAGCTCTTTGTAGGCTATCCTAAGTAGCTCCTTCTTCACCAAAATATGGTCTCAAAATTTCTTTCACGAGCCTAGGATTTGGTGGATTTTTCTCCTCTTGTAGTATCATCATTTTTGTTTTACAATTTCAAAAGTTTTTATCTCAGCAAATAATGCCTTCTTTTTGTGAGAGGTAATCTTCAAATATCTTGGATTTGGTACGTTTCTCCTATCTTCAAGTCTTCTTGTCGAATTTTGACTTCAAGCAAGATATTCTTCTCAAGATTATAAATTTCTTAAGGTATTCTGAGATTTGGCACTCCTTGCCAAAATTTTCCTTTTATTTTGGGCTTGTTTTTGGATGGTGACAACTATCCCAAATCTTTCACTATCTTCTGTAGTGAATTTCTCCAATGAGTTCTCCTTTGATGATTTCTTCAGTAAGGCTCTTCAAGAATTTTAATGGATTCTCATTGAGACCTACCCAAGGTCTTTGAAATTACAACTTCTTCTAGTCTTCCTTGAGACCTTTTATTCAAACTTCTACTACCAGAAGTGCTGGGGTGAGATCTTCTTTTGGATATCTGATTCTGCTGCTTCTAGATTCGATAAGGACTCTCCTAGTTCTTCTTCTTCCAAGATTAGAATTTATTTAATGAGATATTCTCTTGGTCTCTTGACCTTCAATTTTGCTTTAGGTTTTGGATTCATTCTAAAGAAGACACTCTTCCTAACTTTATTATAGGAAGTTTCCCAACTCATTGAATCTCCTTTTCTTGAAAAAAAGTATTAGTACTAAAATCTTAATCTACTTATGAATTAGATACTCTCTTCTAGAGTCTTCTTTAGGACCAAGGCTTCTATGGCCATTTTTTAGTATCAAGGTGTAGACACCTAAAACGCATCATATCGAGGGTGACTACTCATATGGACATGCCACAAGACCATATGGAGGATCTTGGATAGACTCCAAGATAGATTAGTGGTTCTAACCACTCAATTTAGGCATTTTATCCTAAGTAGTCTGAACCATAGCCCAGACCTGCAGTATCCAATCTAAACCATGGTTGACATCTGTGGTTTGCAACCTAGATTGCAACTATGACCTGTGGTCTTAACTAAAGTTAAGTTAGGCCTTCCATCTAAGCCAAATCTGTTGGAACGACCAAAATATCTAGAAGGAGGAAGTTGAAGGATAGAATATTCCAAAGGCTTCCATCCCAAATGTCCTAACCAACCTTCTTGGTCTTGGCTTCTCCATGAATCCACCCCTAGCCCTAGGGGTATGATATAAATACCCATTCCAAATGGTGACAAAAAGAGAGCAAGCATTGGAGATTTGAGGAGCGAAGCCCTGGAAAATTGTACACTCAAACTGAGTATACTAAGAGATAGAGCTATTGCACTTAATCCTTGACCCTTTTGCCACTTTTAATGATGAATTGAATTATGGATGCCCTAGGTGCTTAGGAGGATCAAGAAATGCAAATCTAGGCAAATGAAGGCCCTTCACATTGAATTGATTGTCAAATCAGTTTGAGGACAACAAAGGTGACCCTTGAACATCAATTTGGACAAGGAGATTGAGCCCATTGTCCTTGATTTTGAGGGTAAAATTATTAGAGGTCAAACCGCAACTGTCAGCCACGATTCATAGTGCAGACCGCTCACCAGAGCTACAGTTTGCAACAAGTGATAGATCACCTTACTCTTTTCATTTTTGTCCAGCTAGTTAGGTTATATTAGCTATTTGGTTGATTTAATAGCATTTTAGAAGACTTCTAACCATAGAACTAGGCTAGATTCACATTTTATGCTTATGTTTTAATTATGACCAAAATGTTTTCTTTATGCATGTTTATGCTTTATTTTCTATATTTGATCCATGCATAGTGTATATGCTATTTTACTTTATGATATTACCTGAATCTTGATTCAATTTGCATATTTTAGCAGCTTTTTTCATGCTTTCTTGATTATGCATTTTACCTAAAAGGGCCTCATCATGAGAGGTTGCCTATATTTTTGACATTCTTGTTGTTTCTTGACCATAGGGAACAGTTCCAAAGGAGAGATAAATCATCCAATCCCTTCCTCAACATGAAGAAGAGGTTCATCGACACCCTAGAGTAGTTCGTGTCACCATGAGGGGCATTTTGATCACACCTACCCTTGATAGGGATTAAACACTATTGTAATTGATGTATCAAATTGGTATCCCTAAGAGGGATGAATCTGTAATGTGACTCCACTAAAATTAATAAAGGATTACTTGTATTCACATCATTTCTTGTTATCAAATTATGCATTCCTATTTGTGTATTCTTCTTCAATTGCATTAGTTAGATCAGGTGTGAGCCTCTTTGGTGGTTACAAATGGCGATCAAGAACTCTACATTTCTAGCCCCTGAGTGCTGACATTTTTGTTTGTTTTATCTCAGGTGCTAAACGTAGCTAAGAATTACAGTTATTTTTTGGCCTACAGCTATCACCTATGATTTACACTACAATCCATAGACCAGAGCTGGCATTTATAGTAGAAGCAGTAGACAACAGAGAAACCACTTGGTAGCAGATCAAGAGTTGAGGTAGGTTCTATTTTCATTTATTGTTCTGCATTTTCTCCTTTGTATTTTTATAGTTAGTGATAAATCGATGGTAAATTAGGTACATTAAAGGAAAAAGATCAATGAATAACTCCTAATTTGCTTTCGCATTCTTTCCATTAGAAAGGCACTGCTAGGAACAATGGACCTCTAATTGCAGTCCACCCTAGAATATAGTGACCTTGATAAAATTGTGTGGTTGTTTGCATGCGTGAGGTCCAATTAGAGGCCATGTCATCATAATTGCATTTTCATAATGTCATGTAGGGCATAGCATGTATACCTTTGTGAATTTGAAACATTCCTTATTATGCATATCATGTAGGAATGATCATATGAATACTTTTTTATGCATTTGTCTTTGTGCAAAGTAAAATGAACCACACACACCACGTTTCATTTTAAACATGAGTGGCATTGGGCTCTCAAATCCAACCCATTTTATTGAGACCAACAATGGATGTCATTACCACTTGGTTGACTCATTTGAAATTGTATTATCGGGACCCGCTCATTGCTAAGACCGACCCAAGAATTGTCCTATCCATGCAAAATAGCATGCATTCACCTTCAGAAGGGTGTATCACTACACACAATGTGTTGGGTGAGGGTTGGTAGTACCTATGCTACTTCGTTGAGTATGGACTTCATTACCATATTCAGCTTGTGCGAGTATATAGGTGAAAGCCAATTAAACTAAGAATAAAATCCAATGATTTTGCAAAACACGTGAGAGTTTCTCATACTGATACAACACATTTTGAAACAACATCAAATAGTTTAGGGCGCATTTTAAAATTTAAAAATAAGATAAGAATCATTGTATACCTTGTTTGATAATAAAAGAGACATCTAGCCGTTAGGTACACTATGGTGGATACACGGGGTGGTCAGCAAAGGCGCAAGCGTGAGGCCGATGACCAAGCCCCAACTGATTCATAATTACACATGTCTAGTCCTCAACCACATGAGCAAACCACATGACGTTCGATGAGCATTAGACAAGAAAACTCGACATGAGGGGATCCCATTGAATGTACCCTTGATAGAATAGCATCAGTGCATACTATTAGATGTAGATTAGAGCATGGGGATTCCCAACCTGAGGGTGCTCCACTCAAAAGCTATTATCGAGACCGTAGTGCACGCGCATCCATGGGATCAGCCGAAGAGTATGTCATGCGGGGGACCAAATTGGTACCCATCTGCACTAAGTCTATAGGGTGTACTATACCCTCACCTTTTGAATATAGAAGGAATAGAGGTCCATCCATTCAATGGTAAGTAGACGGGTTCCTTGTTGAGCGCAAGTCTACCCATACTCCCACGTGAACTATAGCACGCAAGATCACCATCGATATGTTGAAGGTGGGAGCTAATGGAACACCACCCCATGAGAGGTGGAGGTCTAAATAGCTATACGGTATAGGTAGTGTGCTAGAGAAGCTAGGCTGTAAGCCTTTGGATCCACCCACTCGCGCTCCGAGTGAGCATAGCGGGAGCACCATTAGAACTACTAAAGAGCATGGAGAGGCTTTTAACTACCCTCATGTATCACATCTACCATCCATGAATATGGCACACAGCACAGGACATAGCACAATGTCGATGCCATCTTCATAGATAGAGGTAAAAACATGGCACATCAGTCCGATGGGTACAGAACCCACAAGATCACTCGTCCAAAGCAAGCATATCAAAGGCCTTCGATGGTTGACCAGGTGAAAAGATCATATCGACTGGCCTCTGAGAAAAAATGACAACTCCTCCAATATTAATTGGAGGATGCTCACCTAGAGAGGCAGCACATCGAAGATGAAGATCTTCAGGCATAGAGGCTTACTAGACAAAGGTTGTATGAGTAGTTCTTGCGTGAGGAGCGCATCCTCGTCTAGAAGGAGTGTGTAGAGCAGGAAGATAGGTTGGCTAGGGCTGGCCTATACTCTCAAGAAAAGCATAGAGAGCAGGTGCACAGGAAGGATTTTTTGCAAGCCGAAATGCACCATGAACACGCAAGCATTCACACTCATATCACTACCCATCACAAAGAGTGATTGCCCTCAGTCAAAAATCAAAGGCATCAACATTATGAGGAACAAGAGGGGAATAGATGCAACCATGAATATCCTGAGAGTTCTTGAGCTAAGGAGGAGGAAGATAAACACCCTCCACCTCAATAGAAGAGGAATGTACCTCCTAGATTGCCTCTATGCTGACTTAGGGAGGAGGAATTTCTGTATTCTAAGGCTTACAAAGCTTTGGTTGAGAAGGTCAAGGCAATTGAGAGACAATGCACGACTGTCCAAAAGCCGACACTAAGGAAAATTCACAATGAACCTTTATATCCCTCAGTACCTATGCCCCCATACCCAAAGCATTTTGAGATGCCCAGGTTGGACAAATTCAAGGGTGATGAATAGGCGCAAGAACATGTCACGAGCTTTCTAGACGCTTGCTTCTAGATAGAGAACAAATAAGCACTGTTGTTCCATACATTTTTCATGACACTCTCTGGGTCGGCATGAGAGTGGTTTAATCAGCTAAAGAAACATAGTATTACAAATTTTGAGCAATTAGTTGATGCCTTTCTTGAAAACTATTCCTTTGGCATCAAGAAATAGGCCAACCTTTCTGATTTGGTTGCACTAGCTTAGCGTGATGACGATCCAATAGAACAGTATGGGAAGAGGTGGAGGAGATTAATGGTAAAGTTACCATTCTCGATTCCTACCATAGAATTAACTTGAATGTTTACAAAGATTTATGCCAAGCACATCTCGCTACTGTTGTAGCTGCAGCAGTACACTACATTCAAAGAATCTTGGGAACAAGCCAACGTAATTGAGGACATCAAGTTGTAGGAAGGTAAGTTGAAGCTAAAAACTAGGAAAGAGGGATATAAGAAGAGTATCTCAAAACAACAGTGCAAGCAGGCCCATGTGAATCAGGTGGTACTGAATCTCCAAAATGAGGATAAGGGGCAAAAGAAACAAAATTATCAAGCCCATCCTCCTCCCGTGCAATACGACCAGTGCAAAAATAACTACAAGGGCAAGAACAAAGAGCAACGTCCACCTCACATATTTACACCATTGATGGAATTAAGGACATCGATATTTCATCAGCTTTACGAGGCCAAGGCAATAAGATTACCCGAGGTCAAGATGGTTGATCCAAATCAGTCCAAGCCTAAAGATGAATAGGAAGATTTATTTTACATATTTCATAGATTGAAATGCCATGACATCGAGGTGTGTTGGTCCTTCAAACACATTGTGAAAAATATGATATAAAGGGAGATCTTGTAGTACCAAGAAATCCCCAGGTGCAAAACAACCAAAACATGGGGATTTTTAAAAATCCATTACCAAACCATGAGGCACCTCGTAACCACGCTGGCCACATCAATCAAGTGTGATTCAAACCACCTACCCAAAGGTTCGTTGGCATGGTCAATGTTGTTACCAAACATGGGATGTACGAATGGCCGAATCAACCTCATACTCCCATTCAAATACAAGCCATGCTCCAACAACGACAGACACAAAATATTCTAGGCCCACCAAAGAGATCGATGGTGTCCATTAGGAGTAGGCTGGTTCAAAACCTGCAAATGACTCTTATGAAGTTTTTGATATATGAGATTATACAGTAGTCCCCTAGGCATAGGGATACTATTATGGACATTTTTAGGTCCATTGAGGTACATTACCAGGACACACAGGAGTTCAAAAAATTCATGGGGTAGGTACACTAGTGCTAGGAACCAATGATCCAATTCTATGATCATGAAGTAAAAATGATTTCTGCAAGCATGGCTGACCTGCCACTACATATCATTGCATGTGTTAACCATGTGCCATTCAAAAGGGTCTTGACTAACACTGGTTCATCGATCAATATAATCATGACTAAGGCACTGCACCATTTGAAATTACCTAAATCACTCGTCGTACCAACCACATTTACATTGAGAGCATTTAATGATGCAGTATGCTCTACGGTTGGCATGATTTTCCTACCTATTCAGGTGGGACTAAAGACCATTCCCATAATGTGTCACGTGATAGTGGGCACCTTGCAGTATAACATCCTGCTAGAGAGGCCTTGGATTCGTGAAATGCATTGTGTTCCCTCGATATTGCATCAGTGTGTCAAGTATATACACGAGGGACAAGTTCACATGGTTTCATCAAATGAAGAACCATTCAAGTTCATGAACTTAGCAGATTTACCAAGGGGTTTCGTGATCCCATAAATGCACTTAGATATACATTCCACATCACTGGTGAGGGTTTCAAGAGGTAAAAATGTGGTGCATGTCCAACCATTGGTATCTATATCAAACAGATTTGACCATACCACTACAACTTATCTTAGACTGAGTGCATCGATAATGCGTCAAAACAATGAGAAATTAAAGATGAAATTGGGTAAGAAATAAGCAAAGAACATGCCCAAACCAGTCACCACTTAGGATTCCACTCCCATAGAGGTGGTGGAAGCCCAAGATCAAGTCGAGGAGGCACCTTAGCCTACTTTGCATGCATCATCAATAGGGTCATCCACCCCTCAGGTGACTGTTCACCTAGCCAGCACAGGTCTGGGTGAATATCTTGTGCAAAATGTGACCTTCGGTTCTATTTTAGAGACTACACGAGACATGGGCCGATCGATAGCCCATTGATACCCAGTTGGATCCATAGTACCGTTGGGTGAGCCACACAACCAAACAAAATTTATTTATGTCAGGTTGGATCAAGTTCCAATGTCGGCACCCATGGAGGTGGATGATGACGAATAGTTCATGGTGAACATTCGATACTTGTCCAACCTCGAGTATGCCATGCATATTTTTGAGCTCTATCATTGGCATGGATACGACCTTGGTATTTTTTAACAAGGACAACTAACCCCTCTTGAACCATGTTATCAGTTGGTAACTGATAGGTTTGGATTGGGATTGCAGATTCAAGGACATGATCATTTACTCGTTGTATCATTAGATCATTTGTACTTGGGTCTTGGGGACGACATGGATTTTAATTCGTATCATCCTAACATGTCTAGCCTTTAGGGTAACAACCCAATGGTGTCAATCATCACCATTGAGATACCAAATATTGAACTTGAAGAGTTCTCAAAGAAGAACCCCAGAGGCAGCTTGGGTCATCAAAATTGTATCACAACCGCCGATACCAGTATGCAAGGGCACAAACCCATCATTCTAGGTGATATTGATTCAAGAGATATTTGTAATGAATATGTAGAGGAGTCCACCTCCAAAATGAGCAGATCGAGTTATGATGTAGATGGTGAGTCCTCAAATAATGATCAATCCTAAGAGGAAATTGACTGAGCCTTTGTGGTTCCTATATTTCTATGTGATTTGCTGCCTATAAAGCAATTAGATGAGATATAAGAGCATTTCATGGTCAATAGTGATGATGAATATGAGACAGAGCAAGCCTACTTAAGGCCTCATCTAGCTAATCTCCCAATATTTGTGGACACGATAGAGTGGCCTGCTAGCAATCATAGCGATGAGGTTGAGATGACCGATCCGAGGCTAGTATATCCGCTACATCTATTGCCTATGGAGTCGAAGTATGCTATAGAAGAGGCACCTCTTAACGTAGATCTCTCTAAAGAGGAAGTAGAGCTATTTTTTGCATCGATGTCTTATATACGATCATTTTATCCTATTTATCCACATAGTGATTATAGTGACCACATAATCAGATCCATGGGGCCACATCTGGTAGATCGACCCTTGTATATGGGGGTAAGTGAAGGATTATATCTATACAATGATGATGAGGATTAATTAGAGATGGCCTATTTGGGGCTCATCACCTACGTAATCAAAATCCACCTTGAGGTCCACCACCTATTACAGCTACGGGTTTGCATCAAGAGATTAATCTCCAGCGTTGCCTTAAGGAAAGAATAAATTTGGATGAGGAATATCAAAGGCTCTTTCCCCATCCACCTAATTATGCTGAGCTGCTTGAGCCGAGAGATTCCATTTTGTAGTCAGTGCATAGAGAGGATCCAGTTGTCCAGGCATCCCATAGGAAGGACCCTTTTATCCCCATGCCATTCGATCCATATCTTGGGCACGGAAGCTACACATATAATGTAGATTTCAGTCCGTGTGGTCTTAGAGATCAATTCCATTCCATCAGCATGGTATCCATTGATTTGAAAACTCCACTCTACAATGCAGCAAAACTATCCAAGCCATTGCATCTAAACATGGATTCTATCGATTGGGATCACGTTGATTTGCCAGTAGAGCCTGAAGATTTCTTTCTGAACGAAGAGATGCTACAACCATTTCATTTTTGACCAAGATGTGCTTATGATGTCTATCATGCTAAAAATGCTTCCAACAAAGAACATATAAATCCATTTGATGACATCCATTTTATCCCTATGACTCATCAGCTTGAGGAGGGATCCCATATGTCAGTAGAGGAAACCTTCAAAGTGGATATCGATAATGACCCCACCAATCTAAATAAGGTTAAATTTTGAATGAGTCTCACTCCAGATGAGCACACTAGCATCATCCCTCTATTGAAAGAGAGACCTAACATTTTTTCTTGGACATACAAAGATATGCCCGGTCTAGACCTGAAGTTGGTTACTCATAACCTTTCACTAGACCCATCCAAGAAGCCTGTCAAGTAGAAGCTTATAAAGATACATCCAAAAGTAGACTTAATGGTGAAATACAAATTGCAAAAATTATTGGATGTAGAATTTGTCATTTCCATCAACTATCCAGAATGGGTATCCAATATGGTTCCTGTAGGAAAACCAGATGGAAGGATCCGTATTTGTACGGATTTTAGAGATCTCAACAAGGCAACACCTAAAGATTCATTTTTGTTGCCCAATATCAATGCTCTAGTAGAATCTACTGCCGATCATGAAATGCTCTCTTTAATGGATGGTTTTTCCAGTTACAATCAAATTCAAATTAAGCTCAAAGACTAGCACAAAACTATGTTTATAATGCCATGGGGAACATTTTTCTACAAAGTTATACCATTTGGTCTCAAAAATGTTGGTGCTACATACCAGCGGGCCATGACATATATTTTTCATGACTATATGCGTAAAATTTTGGAATATTATATCGATGATTTTCTAGCCAAGTCATTGCTACGAGAAGAGCATACGAAGGTCTTGAGAAAAGTCTTTGATCCCTTGATAGAGCACAACGTCAGGCTGAATCCTAAGAAGTGTGTATTTGGCATAACTTCTAGAAAATTGTTAGGGTTCATTGTCTCCAAGAGAGGCATCAAAGTAGACCCACCGAAGGTCAAGGCCTTTTTGGAAATGCGTCCTCCCACCAATATTAAAGAATTAAGGAGCCTCCAAGGCAAGGTAGCCTTGATAAAGCAATTTATCACCCAATTATCGAATAAATGTTGACCCATGAATCGACTACTACATAAGGGTGTCCCATTCAACTGGGATGAGGACTACAAGGCAACCTTCATTGAGATAAAGCAATAACTATAAATGCTACCAATGTTAGCTCCACCAAGGCCAAAAGAGCCTTTTTTGCTATATATATCGACAACAGACTTTGCATTAGGGACCATGTTGGCCCAAAAGAATGTACAAGGTAAAGAGCAAGCCATATATTACATTAGCCAAACCTTGGTGAGTTATGAGCTAGGATATGCTTATGTGTAAAAGCTATGTTTAGAAGTAGTGTTCACTACCAATAAATTGCGGCACTACTTGTTAAGTCACATGACATATGTGATATCAAAAAAAAATCCTTTGCAGTATATGATGAGCAAGACATATCATAATAACGTACTACAAAGTGGATCATGCTATTGATAGAATTCAATCTGGAATTTGTAAGCCAAAAGTCCATTAAGGGATAGGTCATAGCAGATCAATTATTTGAGGCGGCACTGTCCAACAGTAGGCCTCTAACAATCAAGCTTCTAGATGATGCAATTTTTGTAGTATCTGAAGCTCCCAAACTAGAAGAACCAGAGAACAATGCTGATATGACTCTGTTCTTTGATGGTTCAAAGTGTGAGCAAGGAGATGGCACAGGGATAGTGTTTTTCATGCTACAAGGAGCTCCAATGCCCTTGTCATTCAAACTAGACTTTCCATGCACCAACAATAATGCTAAATATGAAGCCCTACTTTTGGGCCTTCATACAGCTATCACCATGAATATCAAGAGATTAAACATCTTTGGTGATTCCCTGCTCATAATTAACCAAGTGAATAGACTATTTCAGTGTCGATGTCTGATATTGAAAGCCTATAAATATCTTGTTGCCACATATCTGGATAAACTAGAATGGTACGACATTGAGGCAATCCCTCATTCGTCAAATAAATTCACGGACACCATGGCTTCTTTGGGATCCTTAATACCTCAAAATATATCTACCAACTTCACTATAATCCTTGTAAGATGCTCTTGCATCCTGTAGTAGAGTGTGCAGCCTTTGATAACAAAGAATCAGTCAAAATGATTAGTGTGGAACCAAAAGCTGATTGGTTTTGCAAAGCTGAACACTTTCTCAAGAAAGCACCCTAGGGGTCTTTAACCTCCCAGAGTCCTACAAGGAGTGGCACCACCATCCACCACATGGTTGTCTCCAAGTCTACATTTGTAAAATTAAATATGTAGGAGGTACAGGTTGTCTTAGTGGTCGAATTTGAGGCTCATCAGAATTAGATGTCACATATTCAAGACTTCCTAAGACTTGGTTTTGTCTCGAAGGTACTGTCGCATGCCGTAAGATGCACATTTAAATAGAAAGAAAATAAATTTATCTTTATAGGAGATATTTTGTACCACAAAAGTTATGATGGAGTTATCCTTCGTTGTCTTGAGTCCCAAGAGTCATCTTGGGCAATTTCAGAAGCTCATGACGGTATGTGCAATGGCCATTTTAGTGGCATAGCCATCATCAAGTGCATCCTTTGAATGGGTTATTATTGGCCCACTATGGGGAAGGATTTCAATGTATATGTCAGGAAATGCATCAAATGTCAGCATCATGCTAATTTTATGCACCTACCATCATAGGCCTTATAGCCCATCCAAGCGGCTTGGTCATTTTCTCAATGGGGGTTTGATCTAATTGGAAAGATATCTCCTCCATCATCAAGCCGACATAAATTCATAATTACGGCTACTGAGTATTTTACAAAGTGGGTGGAAACCATTCCCTTAAAAATGACCATGACAGTTCGCATAGCAGAGTTCATAATTAAGCATATCATAAGTCGTTTTGGGGTACCATCCAAAATAGTTTCGGATAATGGAACTTCTTTTAAGAACAAAATTGTGTGAGCTTTAACCTCTAAGTATCGCATCAAACATAGTTTTACAACTCCATACTATCTGCAGGCAAATGGGCAAGCTGAGGCCTCAAACAAGACTATTGTAGCCATCTTGAAAATACAGTGCAGGAACACCACAAGGATTGGCATATACAACTGCCCCTTGCATTATGGGCTTATAGAACTAGCATTCAGACTCCCACTGGGGTAACTTCATTTTCACTGGTATATGGCACTTAGGTCATTATGCCTTTAGATTTGGAAATTCCAATGTTGTGCGTTGCATTGAAAGAGTTCATCAATGACGACGTCGCATGAAAAGCTCGCCTAGATCAACTGACACTGCTCAATGAACATAGCGTGAATGCCCTTGAGCATATCCACATTTATTATAAGCAACTCAAATGAGCTTATAATATCAACGTCCACCAGAGAGATTTTGAAGTTGGGGATCTTGTGCTAAAATAAAACAACCAGAACTCAAATTTTTTGCCCAATATATGAGACAAATTTACGGCTAATTGGTTAGGACCCTATATCATATCTAAAAATATTGGTCCAGGTACCTATCACTTGACGTCGCTAGGGGGTGTTGAAGAGCCTGAACCTCTCAACATCATCCATCTTAAGGCATTCTATGATTAGAGAGCGTAGCAAAAAAAGCTCCAAAGGCATCTGTAAGCCTTTTAGTCAGTCAAAAAGGTACCAAGGATTTCTAAAAATTGCTTGGTCAATCCAAAAGGCTTCGAGAGTTCCTATAACTACTCGTTCATACCAAAAGGCTCCAAGATCTCATTCAAGTGATTTGGTCATGTTAGAAAAAGCTCCAAAGGCATATGTAATCCCTTTGGTCAGTCAAAAAGGCACCAAGGATTTCTAAAAATTACTTGGTCAACCCAAAAGGCTCCGAGAGTTCCTATAACTACTCGGTCATCCCAAAAGGGTCCAAGCTCTTGGTCACGTCAAAAAAAGCTCCAAAGGCATATGTAAGCCCTTTGGTCAGTCAAAAGGCACCAAGGATTTCTAAAAATTGCTTGGTCAACCCAAAGGCTCTGAGGGTTACTTAAAGCCACTTGGTCATCCCAAAAAGGCACCAAGGTTTTCTAAAATCGCTTGGTCAACCCAAAGGCTTCGATGGTTGCTTAAAGTCACTCGGTCATCCCAAAAAGGCACCAAGGATTTCTAAAATTGCTTGGTCAACCCAAAGGCTCCTAGGGTTGCTTAAATCCACTAGGTCATCCCAAAAAGGCACCAAGGATTTATAAAATTTCTTGGTCAGCCCAAAGGTTCAGAGAGTTCCTATAGCTTCTTGGTCATCCTAAAATGCTCCACGCCCTCTTGCTAAGAGTATGGTCAACTAAAAGATTCCAAAGGCGTCTGTAAGACCTTTGGTCAATTCAAAAAGCTCCAAGGATTTCTAAAAATCTCTTGGTCAACCCTAAAAATCTCCAAAGGCATATATACTCGTCGTTTGGTCAAATATGAAAGCTCAAAAATGTATAAAAATTTGAAAATATATAAAATTCCAAAAAAAATTGGTAAAGCATAAAATCCAAAAACATTTGCTTTTACAGTTTGCATTTTCATATATGCATTCACATCATCATATTGCATTTAGGCATTTTTCATCCATTGCATTCCACAGTAGAGTGTAATGTGTCTATCAAAATCTTACAAATGATCGCACATTTGTGTTTCAATCATGCACCCTTGCATTTATCATAATTCATTGCATTCATACACGATATTTGTTGCGGAGAAATATGTATGTATATTAAGTTTTACAGTCACTCAGCCATACCTAGTGGGTTCTTTAGATATTGTAGAAAGATTGCTTTGCTGTTATAGACAAGGTCATTAGTTGGGATAGTGCTTCAACATATCAGAATCCCATCACTAAGAAAAAAAATATAAAATCTTGCTAAGACAAGAGATGATGAAAGCTGTGAAAGTAGTCTTAGGTATCTAGAGATATGGGTTTCACGACCTGCTTATATTGCAAATAGTCGGTTTAGAAAGGTGTACTTTTGCAAAAGGATACGAATTTCCCCTATAAATATCAAATTCACAAAGTTTAAATCCCAAGTTACAAAGTGCAAAAGTACAAATTTCAAGTTCAAAATGTAAAGTGACATAGTAAATCAAAAGCACTATAAAAATCCCTTGCTCAAAGAAAATGGTAACACATGGACTAACAATGATTTTTATCACTACATAGAAGCAAGTAAGAAGGGTGAGAACTTGAATAACTAGATTTTCCACCTTTTGAAAGCCATACAGTGATCCCCGATCGCAATAATGGGTTGGAAGAGTCCTGCCTACAATAAGAGGGGTAGTTCTATTGGGTGATCCCCAAATGTAGCAATGGGTTGAAAGAGTCCAGCCTGCATTTGGAGGGGTAGCCCTGATCAATTTGCAAGATGAGGTAGCTCTAGGTACCTAGGATTGTCTAGTTGTATAAGTCTAATCAAATTTGAAGCAAGGATGGTATGATCGTATGAGGAACCCTATCTCACATATGGGTTGAAAGAGTCCCAAATGACATATGGGGTATGCTTATGATCTATTTAAAAATACTCACATGCACACATAGGGATAATGAACAGTTGGGTCTGTCATGACAAAATCCTTGTCCAATAAAAGTCTTGTACAGTTAGTATGTGATTTTTGGAGAAGTCTACTAGGGTGTTTGGGTTTCAAGGAAAACCCCAAAAATTTCTCTAATATCAACAAGATACCAAATATCATTAAACATCAAAAATAAGAGTCATTCATTCATCAAAATGCATTTACAAAGCACAATCAAACATATAGGATAGATATCGCATTAATATCAGAAATGATGTTTAGACGACCACTTACTATATAGTGCAGCAAAGAAAAATATACATAATGACATATTCATTAATTAGTATTATACCAATCCATTTCACTGCATTTCATAGATGGGTGATTAATTGATTAATTTCTTGTAATGATAATTATCAATTATTTTGCATGATTGTCATACATTCTATGGTGTCGCATTTTAAAATTGTTATACATAGTTTACATTCATTCTTTATGTTTTAAGTGATTAAAGCATACAGGTTCATTACCATTAGATTACAATTATGTACATAATGCATTACCATACATTGCATAACATGCCATAACTTCATAAAAATAAACGCATGCCCACAAAGCAAAAATAAATATGCATTCAAAATAAATACTATATCCATTTGCATCCATTATATATGGCACATCTAATCATATAGATCATTGCATAACATCATCATCATAAAAAAGATAGCTATCTAGTGCATGTCATCCATACATTGCATCATATAAACATTGCATCATATCAACATAGCATTACATAAGCATTGCATCCATGTGCATCAAATAAACATAAAAGCAAAAAAAAAAACAAATAATTAAAAACCAAATGTGCCTCGTATTTAGTGATTTATCCTATACACTTGGCGCTTGAAGCGAGTTGTGATCCATGCAATCTGACAAGATGAGTAAATCACCATAAGGACATTTGGGGTAAAATTGTCATTTCTTTTATGACATATTTCAGTAAATCATCAACAAATATAATTCAACACAATTCTAATTGCATTTGTATCATTTTGATTCCTTAAGACAACTATTGTAGCCTGACTGCTCTAGGGGATAGAAATGTGCCAATACTACTAAGAGTTGCAATCATAAGCTGAACTAGGCCTAGCCAAGGCATTAAAAGGCTCGAATATTAATTTGTTCAAGATCATTCATTATGGTCAAGCGATTTTGTCACTTCATACATTGTCATTACCCTCATCGACTCATCGCTTGAGGGGGTAGTCATAATTTCATAATCATAATCAAATTCAGTAGAAGATCTCTGAGATCGTAGATCCCCTGATCTTGTCAAAATTGTGTTTGTTCTTGCGAATCATTGTCAGCAACTATCATAAGATTCCCCCTTTGCTTGGGCAAAACATCAAATATGATAATTGGTTTGTAACTCTCATCCTTTGGATTTATGGGTCAGAAGATACCCATACTTGAAATTGGTGCTATCTGAATTTCTGATGACGAGGGCAAACTTGTCAAAATGTAAGCCTTTCACAAGATGGAAATAATTATTCCAATATGCATGTCCTTTTTTTGGAACTAGGGCATCTAATGTTGATCTGACTAATGATCATCATAGAACCTTAGACATCATTTTAGGATGTATATTTTTGCTCAGCATTGTTCAATATCACAACGCATCTCAAAAGGGACATTTGTAGACACCTAAAATGCATCATGTCAAGGGTGACTACTCATATGGACATGCTATAAGACCATATTGAGGATCTTGGACAGACTCCAAGATTGAACAGTGGTTCTAACCACTCAATTTAGGCAGTTTGGCCTAAGCAGTTTGAACAGTAGCCAAGACCTACGGTCTCTAGTCTAAACCGTGGTTGACACCTACGGTATGTAGTCTGGACCGCAACTATGACCTACGATATTAATTGAATTTTACTTAGGCCTTCCATCTGAGCCAAATCGGTTGAAACAATCAAAAGATCTAGAAGAAGGCAGCTGAAGGATAGAATATTCTAGAGGTTTCCATCCCAACTATCCTAACCAACCTTCTTAGTCTTGGCTTCTCCATGAAGCCACCCCTAGCCCTAGGGGTATGCTATAAATACCCCCTCCAAATGGGAAGAAAAAGAGAGAAAGCATTGGATATTTTAGCAGCGAAGACCTAGCGAATTGTACACTCAAACTGAGTATACTAAGAGATAGAGCTATTGCACTTAATCCCCGACCCTGTTGCCACCATTCATGATGAATTGCATTATGGATGCCCTAGGTGCTAGGAGGACCAAGAAACGCAAATCCAGGCAAACAAAGGCCCTTCACATCGAATTGACCGCCAAATAAGTCTAAGGACAATAGAGGTGACCCTTGAACATCAATTTGGACAAGGAGACTGATCCCATTGCCCTTGATTTTGAGGTTAAACTTATTAGAGGTCAAATCATGACTGTCAGCCACGGTTCATAGTGTAGACCACTCACTAGATCTATAGTTTGCAATAAGTGATAGATCACCTTGCTCTTTTCATTTTTGTCTAGCTAGTTAGGTTATATTAGCTATCTAGTTGATTTAATAGCATTTTAGGAGACTTCTGAGCATATAACAAGGCTAGATTCACATTTTATGCTTATGTTTCAATTAGGAATAAAATGTTTTATTTATGTATCATTATGCTTCATTTTCTATATTTGATCCATGCATAGTGTAGATGTTATTTTACTTTATGCTATTACCTGAATCTTGATTCAATTTGCATAGTTTAGCAGCTTTCTTCATGCTTTCTTGATTATGCATGTTAACGATGTCATTATGCATTTTACCTAAAAGGGCCTCATCATGAGAGGCTGCCTATATTTTTGACATTCTTGTTGTTTCTTGACCGCAAGGAATAGTTCCAAAGGAGAGATAAAGCATCCAATCCCTTCCTCAACATGAATAAGAGGGTCATCGACACCCTAGAGTAGTTCGTGTCACCCTAAGGGGAATTTTGATCACACCTACCCTTGATAGGGATTAAAAACTATTATAATTGATGTATCAAATGGGGATCCCAAAGAGGGACAAATATGTAATATGACTCCATTGAAATTAATAAAGGATTCCTTGTATTCACGTCATTTCTTGTTATTAAATTATGCATTCCTATTTGTGTATTCTTCTTCAATTGCGATAGTTAGATTGGGTGTGAGCCTCTTTGGTGGTTACACAAGGTTTCTGTGGACTTTTCTTTAGTATCAAGGATTTTGTGGCATTTTCTTCAGTATCAAGGCTTCTATGGCCTTTTCTTCAATATCAAGGCTTATGTGGACTTTTCTTTAGGATCAAGGCTTCTATGGCCTTTTGTTCTGAATCAAGGCTGCTATGGCATTTTCTTCAGGATCAAGGTTTCTATGGTATTTTCTTCAGGATCAAGGCTATTATGGCATTTTATTCTGGATAAATGCTTCTATGGCCTTTTTTTCTTTTGTGAAGTTCTTACTATAGCAATGGATATCTCCAATCTCTTGACTTCACCATGACTCTTCTCCAAAAATATTCTTCCATAGTATTTTTTTCTTGTAAAAGGAACTAATATCTGCACTATGAAGGCACACCGAACTTCAGGAAATGAATTTGAAGTCTCTTATATTTATATTGTAGGAGGAGTTCCAATCATCTGAGAATTAATTTTTTGCAACAAAAGAAACTTTGGGAAATAGTTAACAAATTCCGTATATCTTGAATGATCTTCACTAATTGATTTTTCAATCTAGTGGATTGAATGTCGAGTCCTAGTATTCACGAGTTTTTCCTACAAATATATGGAAAAAATCTAGCCAAATGTAATCTCAATATTACTGTAACTGAGATTTATTTTAGTCCTCACTTGTGGCTCTCCCTAATTTACCATCTACACTTTTATGAGAGTTTTTTATAATGGTTGGTCCAACAGCACATCAGGTTGACAAAAAACTCAGGTTCAATTATAATGGTGGTTTCCCTATTGATCTATTGTGGCTATATATACCATGGTTATGATACCACTATTATATTTTTATGCCATATGTAGTATGCAATGGGAGATAGCATTCACAAGATGCAAAATAATATGAAAGAAAGTAAATCTGCAAGATGACTAAAATATGCTATAAATAAAAATTATGGAAATGAATACAATGTAGCTATGGAGGAAATGGACACTCAATTAAAAAATCTATTAGACTACATTGCACTCATCACCAATAAATGGTGATCTACACAACACTATGCTACTAACTACGAATATGCGCCAAGCTTATCTATATCCTACTTGTTACAATGAGGTCCTTTTATATAGAAATATAGGTTTCTTGGATAACACTCTACCTAGTTGTGCAAGGGACACCTTGCACATTGAAACTTATGCATTTATTACATTGCATGAAGTAACTAGATAAATTCCCCCTAAAATAATCTAATGTCCTAAGTATGTACCTAGAAAGGTACATTTACATGACCTAAATAATGTAATATAATCTATTTCTAACATAATATTATGCCTAGAGAGTGGGATGGCTAGATTCTTAAGCTTCTCCTTAGAAATAGGGGATTCATCTAAATCATTAGAGTCATTTGAGCAGTGAGTTTTCAATATCTTTGCAGCTTTGGAATGGATGCACACCGATATCCTCATGCCTTTCGCTTCAAACTTCATCTTATTTAGGAAGATAGAATTTATTTTCCTAGATGACTCTTCCTCCTTCAAAGAAGATGAATCACTGTCATCAGACTCTAGCAAGTTTTGAGGAGATCTTCCTTTTGAAACCTAAAATTTGTATTTTTCCTAAGGGTCATCTCCCCTAGCTTTGGATCCAAACTCACATCTCCAATAATCTTCCCAATAAGATTATCCAACTCTATTTTATCTAGCACTTTCTTGATATGGGGTTCAGAAAAAATTTCATGACCAATATTATCCTTAATCAGAGGAGCATAACAAGTCCCCCTAGACACAGGAGAAGAAATGTTGATATATTTACTAGAGGTAGAGGTATTCATACGAGCAAAGGACATAACCCAAATTTTTCCTAGAGATCTCAAATTATTTTTTATTGAAACAAAATTAAAAATCAATTTGAATAGACCATGTTGATTAGAAAGGGATATATTATCATATTGAATACCTGATTTTGTTTTATCCATATCTTTAAATAGGAATCCTAGGATTTTCATATGTTTATTTCCCTTGATGTGGTTCACCAGAGCCAGATGAAAGCTATGAAAAACATCTTTATTACATTCAGGAGTGAATAAGTCCATTAGCACATAGATTAATATATTTTATGGAGACATGAAAGAGCTTGTTCTTTAACCATTATGGTATTTATTTGGTTGACCAAATTTACATCCAAAAAATTCCAACTTTTTTGCTAATGAATGTTTATTTCTATCAACACAATCTCCTCAAGCTAAAAGTCTTGTAATTTTAGATAGTAGTGGAATAGATATGGTGAGAGCTACCATTTCACTAAAACCCTCCTATTCCAAGAAAATTCTATCTCTATGACTAATTTTAAATCATGCCCATCAAACATTCTCAGAAAGTGTAAGATACCACTTTTTTCCAAGATATGTAAAACCTCCTTATCTGCCACCATTGAAGAAGGTTCTATTCCTTTGACCACATCCTCCATGGTTCCCAACCACTCAAGCTTGATGCAGAACCAAATAGACACAAGATGCGAGAGAAAAGGATCTAGTAGAATTAAAAAATTTGTATCATCCCATGCCTCCTTAAATAACACACTTTTAAAATCACAATTTAGACAGATATGCCAAATATGAATAAATCCATCAAGAACCCAATCTCAAAGCCAAATGCAAGGATATTGATCAACAAATAACCTCCCAGAAAGGCCAAATATCTCATGCAAAAAGGAATGATAACAACCATAATTATGCTGAGTGGAGTGCATCAAGAAATGATACAAGCCATAGGGAGTATTAACCATTATGGCCTTCGTCTCCAAACCAAAGAGGACATGTAACCAAAAACCACGTGTGAGCATAAGGGGGTGCCAAGTATGACACAATTATAACCAATTTAAATTGACATAGGAAAGGATATGAGATTTTCTAGCATTGTTTCTCATTCAACAAGGACATCTCCAATAAAAAAAAAACAATGTGATCCTGGTTCAAATTTCTTTTCCACAAAAGGAGGCTCAAATTCTTTAAAATTAGCTTTGAAAAAACCAAAATATTTAATATAGGGAAACCAATGTCCACTTTCCAAATTCGAGCACTAGTCCTAGATATTCTACAAGTTAAATACAAAGTGACACCAACCTCTCTCAAAAAATAGAGGAGACCAATATTCAAATCAATGTTGCTAAAATAATTTAAAAATATAGGCTCATAAATAAACTCTAAATAAGGGCTTATCTTTGAATATTTTTCATTATTGCAGAAAAGGGAATCAAAACCTGACATACCAAGAGAATAGAACTTGCCAGATATCCAAAAAATAATTAGAAAAACTATGATAAGCTTTCCTTCTAAATAATTTGCAAAATATCTTGGGGAAAATCCCCTCCCCAAATCTTCAAGCTAGTTTGTATCACTCATAGGTTTACCAAAAAGTATGTTTCTTTATTCTCTTCTTTAAAAATGTACTCAAATTTTAGTTCTTAATCCAAAAAGTCTATTTTTTAATGGATTTTTAATCCTTAATACTATCAAAAATATCATAGGAATAAATATAATATAGCCACAATATAATAAAGTCAAGATAATGGTAAGATTAGAATAATATGAGCAAATCAATTTGTAAAAAAAAGTCTTATAATAAATCAAATAACATTCAATAATAAGTAGTAATATGAATGTAATAGCCTTAATCATTCATGTACTATGCATGAAGAACAACTTACAATATTAATTTCTCAAAATGTATGCAACGTTTATTACTCCATTTTATCTTACAAAATAATGCTTATAATGATTGTGATTGTGTGTAATTGTATATTATTATCTATATTATGGAGTATTACATCCATAATATAGCCATAGTAATGTGAATCTTTGGATACTTGGCTATTCCTTTCCATATGTCAAGTCTCATGACTCTTGACTTGTCTACTTTACATTTGCATGCTTGATGAACACTTGACTCTACAATGTATGCACACTTGTACATGACTCTTACACTTATGACTTGCACACTCTAACCTAAGACATTTATGTACATCTTTAAATTACATATTTTCATCATTACATATAATATACTTGTGCACATAGACTCAACTTACACTTGCACACTAACTCACATGACACTTGTGCATTTCTTGCACATTCACATTTACATAAAGAGGAAATATAACTCACACTCTAAACTCTAACTCAATCCTAATATATAATTTACAAATATACCATGAAGATATGATGAAGGTACATTAGCATGTACCAAATAATGTAATATACTCCAAAAATGCTTCCATACAAAAAGGTTCCACATATTCCTTCCTTCATAGAGCAGTCTTAACATTGATGTCCTATTTTTTCTATGGTGTAAATCTCTACATAAGCTATTTTAGGTAATCCCTATATTCCACAATATTGGGTCTTGCAGAATAGATAAAGTGGTATTATATTATTTTATGCTCTTATGTTTTCATCCACATTCATCATAGAAAGCGAACAAAAGATAGGATAACAGAACCAGTTGTCACAACCCAAAAATTTCTAACCCAAATGTGAGTTTTTTTTTCCAAGAGTATCTAAATTGTTAGCATTTAATATAACTTGTTTGACTAGGAACTATAATAAGCTTCAAAAATAGGCCTTAGGATATCCTAAATAATATGTACACTCATCACTTTAAAGAGTCTCCACTTAGATCCATCTTGAGGCACACCCGTTCCTACATCTTACATAATTTTGACTATGTAACTGTACTAGGTGTAATAATTTGTTTTCAAGCTATATTTCTCACTAACCCCAATGAGTATCTTAACCTTCCTTTAATACTATCAAAATGAGCATGCTAATAACCACACACTACATAAGTCCATATATATGTAGGGATTTGAATATCCTTCTCATCTCCGTGATGAGCTAGTATTCCCATTGATTGGACTCTTCCAAAACTTATTTCATGGAAACATTATGTTAGATCACTTATTCCTCTAATGTGGTCCAATATGATAATGTTATTCTTATCCAAATCTACTTAAGAACATTGTTCTCTAAATTTATCTATGATAATGGGTAGGTTTTACCCATACACAAGCTTATTTTTTTAAGGTAACAACAATGAAGATACCATATTCTAGTTTATTTGTTCCATTTTAATTCTCAAGGTAAATAATATTTACATCCATCAAGATCATTTATGATGTATTAAGAAATATTCCAGCATCTTACCCAATACGAAGGCTTCATAAATATTTTACTAAAACTTCTAAATTTTAAACAACTCTTCAACATGTAAACCTATCTCACTTAAATAACTGAATATATCCACACATAAATATTTAATCCAATCATAATAAAAAAAATTATTTTATATAACCATAAAGATAACAACTATTGACAATTCTTTAACAACAAAGTGAACAGACCAATACAACATATGTTGGCCAAAACTTATTTTCTTCTTATTTCATTTTCTATTATTAAGTTCAACAAATACAAAATCTTAAAGAGTTTACCCTATTTTTAATAGGATTCATCATCAATGTGTGAAAAATAAATACATAGAGTATATTATAATGAATTGTACATTAGCACTCTACTATATAAAGACTTTACAACATGTTCACAAATGATGATTGTGATATTTCTTTGTTGTTCATTGCTCAAGTTCTCCTTCATCCCAACATTCTCGAAGATCTTATTTTAACCACCAAGAAAAGGATGCATTGAGGGATTAGGATAGCTCACTAATTTGAAAATGTATTTCCTAAGTGCAAATGCTTTATTTCATTACATGTAATTAATCAAGCAAGTCACAAACATAATCTATCATGTTCATCACAAACCCTGCATTTTTAATAAGCATGCTCTCTATTTTTATTTCAAAATTTAATTCTCAAAAACCTTACATATTATTGTCCACATGATGGCTTCATGCCCTAGCGTCTAAAAGGTTTCAATAATTCTCCAATTTCAATGATATTTCTTTTAATCTTTACATACAAACTAGAATTATTCAACCATATGAATAAAATATAAATAAATAACACACATGAATTTAAACTAAAGCATAAGCCAATTGCCTTATAAATAAAATGTCCCTTCTACAGGTTTACAAATGTAATCCAAATTACTTTGACCTAAATTTGTAACGTAAATTGTTCTTTCCTGCAACTAGGAAATGTATTTGTCTCCTTTAAATGTAGAGACGTCATATGTAAGTGTAGATCCAACATTCCACCTTATTGCAATTATTTAATAATGAAACAACTATTCTATTAGGTAATATTTTATTCAATATTCTTATTAAATGAAAAATCATTAAAAACCCCCAACACAATTTTCTAATCCTTCAAAAACTATGGTAGGAATATAAAAGTCATACTCCACTCCTTCCTTCGAATGGAGCTCCAAAATGGGTGTAATAGGCAAAGTAAAATCTCAAGTATGGACTTAGACGTACGTATGAGTCACTAAAACCTCATGCATGTGGTATTGACCTACATAAAAATCTCCATGAGGTGTCTAAGACGTCCACAACTAGACAATAATAGACTCAAAATTTAATTATAACATAACTCAATTTTAGACATAATAACTCATGGTTAACTATAGCTCAAGCTTTCCTTGACTTAGATGTAACACCTCTTTACCTAGTGTAACAAAAATTCACAATATTAATTATTACTACATACTATCCAAACAAAATATAGCAATCCCACAAACAAGAAGCTTGGAATATCTTCTATTACCTAAAGTTTCAATCTTTCCCAATCAACGTCGTTACAAGGTTGAAAAATTTTCTAACTTTTCATTCTTCCTAAAAGTTCCAAGGAGTGCCAAAAACTTAGTGAGTTCTACTACACAACACCAAGGTCAAACAAATTGAAGTAGAGTTTCACTAGACATCAACATACCATGGTTACTAGCAAAATCAAGGGTGCATGAGTAGTATGTTAAATCTCAAACAAGTTTCATCCAAATGAATATTTCTACTTAGGATCTACTCCAAATCATATCAAAGATTCAAATTCATTGGTTAAATCAAAACATAAGAATAAATATTAAAAAATCTAACTGATATTTTAGTGTTGATAACAACAACATTATTTTAAGCGATTCCTTTGGTTTTTCTTTCCCCAAGTTTTTTTTCCCGTTTCTACTCCTTGTCCTCTCTTCTTTCCAATGGATTCCAAGATACATTCTTCCCATCACTCGATTCCTCTGAGTGCACTCAAGAGAGCACATATTAATTTTCTAACTAATCATGCCCATATCTTCCATGAAAACAAGCAGTAATCAAATTCACAATAATATTTCATGAAGAGCATAATAATAATAATTCAACTACAAAATGTATTGCTCAACCCACAGTTAATAACTCAATCTATTATTTCTTAATAGTGAAGTATCTTAACCATGTCAATAGGGGTCCTTTATATACGTTCCAAAACTTATTAAAGGAGTTCACCCTTTAAATTCTATCTTATAAATTAAAGCAATGTACTTGAAATATTTCTTTCTTAAGGATAATCAATATTATTGCAAATAAAAGGTTACCCACAAGAATTATTATTTTTCTTTAAACAGAGAGAGAAATAAACTAAATAGCATGAGCAAGTAATCAAATTCAAAAAACAAACAAAATTTATTCAAACAAGCATATGCCAAGGAAAAGCATGAAAGGTTTCTTTTCAATCTAGTACTTCATATATTAAGTTCCATACTATCGACTCTGTTTTATTTCAAAAATAACCTCCCTAACGATGATTTATTTTCACATGCAAGACACATTAAGCAACTACATGAGAGGAAAGTTCATCTCTCTTAGAGCTATAACCTTTAAGAGCAATATTCATTTCCATTTTCCCATGGCATCTCGTTCCTTTGTGGTTAATTCTATCTCTCCACCCACGAGAAAACATATTCCTACAAAAGTGTAAATCTATTAGCAACATCATATTCTTCCATACAATATTTTCTTAGCAAAAAATTAACATGAATTAGTCTATCATTACTATAACAAGTTATATTATATTATTTCCATGACAAATATGTATTTGCAGAAGTTAAGCATGAAATAGTCAATCATTCCATCAACAAAATAACATAGTAAATCATGAATCCATCCTACAAAAAAATTGTTTGCCAAGGGAGGGTCATGACATATTACCCTTCTTAGGCTAAAAATAGTCCTTTGTGTTTTATCAAAGTCCAAATGTTAAAACAACATTTCATTTCATTTTCAAATAGAAATGAAAAGTATCTCTGAATATCTATCACTTTCTCCCAAGTAGCATTTCTCTTGAAATAGTGGTCCCATTGGACCTTACATTGTTTTAGAGTCCCTTCCTCATTGATTTGGACCAAAACTCTAAGATATTTACTAGATGCACCTCAATGGTCTCTAGATCTACCATCTACAATTTAGAAATATCCCACACATGATCAGAATTCGCAATGTATTTTCTAAGTAAGGATATATGAAAGGTGTCATGAATATTCAAAAAATTGGGTGGTAAGATGAGTCTATACGCCACAGGACTAATATTTTCTATGATTTGAAAGGGTCCAAAAAAATTATGATCTATTTTTATGGACTTTATGGCACTCTTATTTGGCGTCACCCACTGAGAACTCTCTTGGTGACCTCTTAGATTGACATAAATTTTTTTACGATCCATGACTTCTTTAAGCCTTTATTTTATCATCCTGAACTATTTATCCATTTTCCTAACCATGTATAGCCCAATAACAACCCAATACTTTGTATTATCCCATTACAATGATGCTCTATACCTTCTATCATACAAAGCTTCGAATGGAGGTATACCTAAGTTCAAATGATAAAAGTTATTGTAAGAAAATTCTACAAGGTGTAGATAGTATTCCCATTGAGACTTTTGATCCATACAATACATACGAAACATATCTTCTAACACCTAGTTCACCCTTTCAGTTTGTCCATTAGTCTTTGGATGATACACAAAACTAATATTTAGCCTGGTACCTATGGCACTATGTAGAGCTTGCCAAAAATCAGATGTGAACCTAGAGTCTCTATATGAAATGATCACCTCAAAAAAACCATGAAGCTTGAATATTTCCTTGGAAAATCTATTAGCCACAAAAACAACATCATCCTTGGTATTTTTAGGTATAGAATATGCAAATTTGGTCAATCTATTGACCAACACAAATATTGCATAATGTTGAAACCTAGTTTTAGTCAAACCCACAATGAAGTCCATCGAAATCACTTGCCATTTCTACATAGGTATGTCATGTGGATAAAAAAATATTGCAGGGTGTTTGTGTTTAGCTTTAACCTTATAGCATACAAGGCACTGGTCAAAAAAGTCAGTGATGTCCCTTTTTCATTCCTGGCCAGTAGAATTTTTTCATGTTTTCCCTCATCTTGACTCACCCTAGGTGAGTGACGTATGGGGATCTATTTTCTTCATTCATGATAATTTTACTTAGATCATCTACCTTAGTAATTATTAATCTATCCTTGAAGCATAAGAATCCGTCCTTGATTTCCTTAGATTTCATTTCCATATTTACCTAAATTTGATTGCATAACACATTTTGATGTTGCATTTCTTTGACTTGATCCATAAAATCTATATGGATGTGGGTGAAAGCAGCAATGTGCCTTCTCCTACTTAGAGCATCAACAACCTTGTTTTCCTTTCTTTTTATGTATTCAATACCAAAATCATATTCAAAAAGAAAATCCATCCACCTTCTTTGCCTAGCATTAAGCAAATATTGAGTAAATAAATAATTCAAACTCTGATGGTCAGTCCTCAATTTGAAAGGTCTTCCCACCAGGTAATGTTATCATATCTTGAGAGCATATACAATTGCTACCAATTTGAGGTCATGAGTAGCATAGTTGAGCTCATGCCTCTTGATATTTCTTGAAACATAAGCTACAATTGCTCTATATTATGAAATCACTCCACCCAAACCTTCCAAATATGCATTTGTGCACACAAAAAACTACCTTGACTATCTAGAGTTTTTAGTATGGGAGCTATAGTGAGTTTTTGTTTGAGAAGATTAAAAACTACCTTATATTTATCTATTCACTTGAACTCCCTTCCCTTCATCTAAAGGTTAGTTATTGCAACTGCTATCTTGGAGTAATATTTCACATAGCATTTGTAATATCTAGTCAAACCCATGAAGCTCTGCACTTTAGTCACATTTGTAGGTGCTAGCCAATTTAGTATAGCCTCAATATTCTTGGGATCCACTGCTATCCCTTCAGATGATATTATATGTCCTAAGTACTATACTTCTAACACATAGAAGTCACACTTAGATATATTTCCATATAGTTGGTTCTTCCTTAATAAATCTAGCACAATTCTAATATGTCTATCATTCTCTAACTTATTCTAAGAATACACCAAAATATCATACAAAAATATAAGGACAAAGTGATCCTGATTCTTCCTAGAAACACTATTCATCAAGTTCATAAATGTTGCTAGAGCATTCATCAGTTCAAAAGGTAAAATTGTAAACTCGTAGTGTCTGTACCGAGTCTTAAATGTTATCTTATGGGTGTCCTCTTCGTAGATTCTTCGTTGATGATATCTAGATTTTAGATCAATCTTTGAGAAAATGGTGGCATCCCTTAGTTAATAAAAAATATCTTCAATTTTGGGTAGAGGATATCTATTTTTAATGGTTTCCTTGTTGAGCATCCTATAATCTATGCACAATCACAAGGAACCATCCTTTTTCTTAACAAACAACATAGGTGCACCCCATGGTGACACACTTGATCTGATTAATAATTTCTCTAGCAACCCTTTTAGATATACTTTTAGTTCTTGCATTTCAATGGGATTCATTCTATAAGGGACCCTATGAATGGGTTCTATTCCTGGTTTTAGTTCAATTATGAAATTAAAGTCACATTTTGAAGGTAGCCTTGGTAAATATTCTAGGAATACATCCCTAAATTCTTGGATTACTAGGTGTTTCTCAAACACCTCTTCCTTATTTTCCTTTTCAATTTCATTTATCTTAACCACATAAACTTTTCTTCCTTTTTAATGGCTTTATTAAGTTGCATTGTCGAGAGAATTTGAGGTTGCAAAGCCCCTTGTAGGCTATACACCCTCTATACTTTCCTGCCATCCTCAAAATACTCAATCCATATGTCCTAGAAATTGAGTACATCCTTATGTACTTGTAACTAATCCATTCATAGGACTACATCAAAAGCATGTAACAGTGCTACATAAAGACATCCAATGGTTGTACCACTAGGCAAGGTAATTTTAGTCATAGGATAACACTGATCTACAAAGTAGGTTTATCCCAAACCATACTCAATAGTCCACCCATGTGCCAAGATTATTGGCCTTTTTGATATATCCTTAATAAAATTAGTAGAAAAAAAGCTATATTTAGCTCCACTATCTATCAAAATTTTAACATTTCTATCAAAAACCTTACTCTTTATAAGCAAAGGAGTGGCTTGCCCTTCCATATTTTGACTCCTTGTCATTGCATAAATCTTGTGGGTAGGTTCCTTGTGCATAGGTTCTTTGTAAGAAAGTTATTTTATCTTTTGAACTTGGTCTTGCTCTGAGCGGGTAAGTGTTGGCGTAATGTGGACCTCCACAATCAAAGCATCCCCATTTAGAAATTGGATGTATTTCCTGCTTCTATCCCTCTGTCTTAACTACTAGTGGAGGGTTAGGCTACCTTTGTGGTGGTGGATTGTTATTACTGTTGTTGCAATTGTTAGGATTGTTGTTCTTTCCCCATAATTTATTCTTAAAATTTCCCTATTTCCTATCATTTATTTTGTCACATCCTTGGGAACTTGTGTTTGACTATTCTCTCTCCCATTTCATGAAACTTGCACTATTTATTTTCTTGAGTGCCTATTTATCTTGCTCAAAAGCTCCTTCATAATCAAAATAGGGCTTAAGATAAGTCTCAAATTTTCTAGCCAAGTCATAGGCCTTCTAAAGAGTATTAGGCTCTCACATGTTCACTTCATGTCCTATTATGGGATCAACACCTAATATGAATTTATGAATTGTCATATTCTTATTATAAGTAGACACATAGTTCAACAATTTAATAAATATTTGGTAATAAGCCTCCACTATATTATTTCCTTGTTGAAGATTGGTGAATTCTTCAAAATTCTTGGCATAAAAATGCTCTTTGAGTAACCTATCCTTAAAATATTCCACAAAGTCCTATTTTAGATCAATTGTTGCCTTAATTCCTCTTTCTATAATAAAAGTCTCCCACAAATCTAGTCCAACACCCTATAAATGTAAGGTGGCATAGGACATTCAGGTTCTAGTGGAGTGATTATTCATATTGCAAAAGGTTTCTAACTCCTTCAGCCAGGATTTTATTGCATCACCACCTTCCTCTCCATTAAACTTGGAGGATTTTACATGCTTTAGATCCTTACCCAATTTTACCTTTAATTGAATTTTGGCCTGTTGTACCTTTGTAAGGGGTTAATTCTCTTGACAACTCTAGAGTTCCTAGCCTATGAATCCTAATTCACTATGACTTCCAATAATTATTTCTGTGTTTCCATATATTCACAAAGTAAAGAAACTATTACTGTGAGATCTTCCTTCTTATTATTAGGACTATTTGAACCTACATTAGAATTTTTGACCTCAAAATTAGTTTTTCATGTCTAACTCATTGTTGGGGTAACACTCTTTCTCCTTATATTTGGTGGTATTGTACTTGGCCACACATAGGAGAGATAGTAGGAATTGGATCACAATTACTTCAAATTGTTCCTCCTACTATTACTAAATTCCTAGTTATCTCAACTAGAGAGATGGGATTAAATTTTAGTAGATATTCTATTCATGTAAAGTATAGTCCTTACCTGGGTATGCATCCTATTACACACCACCATATCATATCACACAAGAAATATTATATCCCTATGAACCTCCACTCTCATACCAAATATCACAACCCAAACATGAGTTTTTTTTCCAAGAGTACCTATCTTGTTAGGATTTGATCTAACATTTTTGACTAGGAACTATCCTAAGCTTTAATAATATGCCTTAGGATATCCTAAATAATATGTATACTCATAACTTTAAATAATATCCACTTAGATCCATATCGAGGCACACCCATCCCTACATATTACATATGTCCAACTATGTAAGTGTACTAGGTGTAAATACTTAGTTTACAAGCTATATTTCTCATTATCCCCAATGAGCTAGCTTACCCTTAATTTCATCCTATTGAAAGGAGCACACTAATCACCACACACTACATAATTCCATGTATATAGGTGTTATAAGCATGTAGGGATTTGACTATCTTTCTCATCTCTATGATGAGCTAGTCTTCCCATTGATTGACCTCTTCCAAAGATTATTCCATGGAAACATTATGTTAGATAACTTCTTCCTCTAATGTCATCCAATGTGATTAAGGTTCTTCTTATCTAAATCTACTTAAGAACATTGTTCTCTAAAGTTATCTATGGTAATGGGTAGGTTTTACCCATACACAAGATTATCTTTTTAAGGTAACACAAATGAAGATACCATATTCTCATTTATTTATTTTGTTTTAATTCTCAAGGTAACTAATAGTTACATCCATCAATATCCTTTATGATGTATTAAGAAATATTCCAACATCTTACCCAATAAGAAGTCTTCATAAATATTTCACTAAAACTTTAAAATTTTAAAATCTTCAACATGTAAACCTATCTCACTTAAAAATTTGACTATATCCACACATAATATCTAATCCAATTATAATAAAAATTTTATTTTATAAAACCATAAAGATAATAAGTATTGACAATTATTTAACAACAAAGTGAAAATACCAATATGTCATATGTTGACCCAAACTTATTTTCTTCTTATTTCATTTTCTATTAAAAAGTTCAACAAATACAAAATATTAAAGAGTTTACTCTCTTTTCAAGAGGATTCATCATCAATGTGTGAAATATAAATACACAAAGCATTTCATAATGAATTGTATATTAGCACTCGCCTATATGAATACTTTACAACATGTTCACAAGAATGATGATTGTGGTCTTTATTTGTTATAGCTTTTTAATCCTTCAAAAACTATGGTAGGAATATAAAAATCATACTCCACTCCTTTCTTCGAATGGAGCTCCGAAATGGGTGTAATAGGAAAATTAGTCTCAAGTATGGACTGAGACATACATATGAGTCACTAAAACCTCATGCATGTGGCCTTGAACTCCATAACAGTCTCCATGAGGTATCTAAGGCATCCACACATAGCCAATAATAGACCCAAAATTTAATTATAACATCACTCAATTTTAGACATAATAGCTCACGACTAACTATAGCTCAAGATTTTCTTGACTCAGATGTAACCCCACCTTTACCCAATGTAACAAAAATCCACAATATTAATTATTATTGCATACTATCCAAAGAAAACCTAGTAATCCCATGAAGAAGAATCTTGGAATATCTTATATTACCTAAAGCTTAAATATTTACCAATCGACATCATTACAAGGTTGAAAACTTTGCTAACTTTTCATTCTTTAAATTGGAGTTTTTCTAGACATCAACATACCTTGGTTACCAATAGAATCAAGGGTGCATGAGTAGTATGTTAAATCTCAAGAAAGTTTCATCCAAATGAATATTTCCACTCATGATCCACTCCAAATCATATAAAAGATTCAAATTCATTATTTAAAGCAAAACATAAGAATGAATATTAAAAAATCTACCTGATATTTTTGTGTTGATAACAACTGTAGAAACCTAAAGCACATCATTTTGAGGAGACTACCTAAATGGAATCCTTTTAGACCACATAACCCACCTGGGTAGTCGAAAGGCTAACACAATAATTTTCACCACTTTTGGGAACTTTTCCTCATGAAAAGTATAGCCATATCAACCCGGGATGACTGTTGGATCTGGACCATCTCAACTCAAGATAACCATAGAAAATCAGGTTTAAAAATAAAAATGTGCATAACTAGCAATAAAAACTACTTGTTAACCCTGCACATGATATCACAATGAAATTAAGTGCCTCGCATGGACCAAAATTTGAGAAAATACATACCATTATCAATCGCATGAGATTCAGAGATAAGCATTCACTTTTCTTAATGTGAACTACATATTTAATTTTTCTGCTCTTGCCATTCTTAGCTTCCATCCGAGAAGTCTATAAAATGGTACTTACCCCTCAATTGAAAAAAGATCAATAATTGATGTTTTTGAGCAACGAAGTGCTACCTAAATCGAACCTCAAGCTTAATATTTCATGCAATGAAGTGCTATCCATTTTTTATACTCCAAGCCCTCTTACTACTAAGACTATGTTGTTGGATTGCTATCAAGGATTGAAATTTGTGCTTTCATTATTTGTGTAATCAAACATACTCACACTGATCCAACCCATCAAGCTATTTCCACAATGCAACAATATTTTGACAACACACCTCAAGGTATCTCAAACGCCGCCTAGTCTTGGTCTTGAAAAGATATGATCCTGGAATAGCAGCCATCTCAACACGAGATAGTCCATAGATAAGGCCATATTGACCCGAGATGGTCTTGGTCAAAGATCTAATTTTTCCAATTTTCTTTTAGTATTAGCATAGAAAAGCAATTTTTTTATTTTTGTATTTAGTTTATATTTATTTCATGCATCTGCTTTCTTTCTATTTTAGCATTTATCATCTTTAATATGGGTCCAACCTCGATGGGACCTACATATGCTTTTGATACATTTTGTGTTTCTTTATGTGCAGACAACAATATTTTACGATGATAAAGATTCCAAGATTCACATTCGATTAGAATTAGTGATCACAAAAAATCCACTCCCAGACAAACCACATTAGAAAGGATATCATTAATTATAGTGCACTTGCATATTTTATTGTAATCCTTGTATCATGGGCAGCGTCCCCTCAGAGGGGATATTATTAAAACACATTGAAAAAAAATATAATATAAAGAGGGCTCCATATTTTACTATTTTATCATCGTGTTTCAATTATATATATTGCTATATTTACTTTATTATTAGTGCATGATTTTCTTACTTTCATATGGCAATCATGGTAGGACCTAGTAATTTTTTTCATTATATTGCATTGCTATTTATTTATATGATTTCAAGTTGTAGTATTAGTCGTATCTACCTAATATGATCCCTGTTCTAAAATTATCTTGATCCAAGATGATCTCTATCCTAAAACTATATTGACCTGATATGGTCCCTGTTGTGTAACTGTCTTGACCTAATATGATCCCTGTTTGAAACTATCTCACCCTGAGACGATCGCTAATTAGAGATAACTTATTGTACGATTTTACGAATGACCAAAATTTTTTCTTGGGGACTCCACCCCCAAACCCCCAGATAAGTAGGAACCTAGTTGGTTCCTCCATAAGACCCCCTCAGTGCACCTGATGCATACGAATAAAACATGGAGAAGGACTACTAAATTGCACCACCATACACCTCATTGATTAGAGGTATGAAACAACTACAAATCTACATTTTGATAGTAAAAGTAGGCTTTCACGGTGAGTTATATATATATATATATATATATATATATTTTAAATTAGGTATAAAAGGTTATATTTAAAGCATTTGCAAATATTACATTTGGTTTTAAATAGTCATACAACAATCATCTTAGGTCAATATGATCTCTATCTATGATCATCTTAGGTCGAGATGGTCTCTATTTGTGGACGTCTCAAGTCAAGATGGTCTCTATCTACATTTTTCTAGTTTACCTACCTTGTTGCCTTCTCAAAGGTTGAATACCATATAAGGTTTTTTGAATATTAAAGATATATTTTTACATTTCATTTGTATGCTCTATGTTTCCTTTTTGCAAAAAAATTAAAATGAACCCACACACTCATAAGGCAATATAAAATCAGTTAGTTGGATTTCATAACCAACAACTGATAGCAATCACTCGATGTGGGCATTTATATTCCACAATATATTGGCTCATTTACAAACCATAGAAGCCCTCGTGCAGGGATTTTTGGACTTTATCATTGAAAAGTCCCCTACTCTTGGGTACATCCTAGTGTAGGTCAGGATTAGATGCCCCTTAACCACAGGGCTCAATAATAAGTGGACCATAGTTTAATTATTATCCAAGAAAATTTGAGTGTGGAGCAAAAGTTTGACTGGATAAGTAGTAGGACTCAAATAGAATATCCTCTTTTAAGAGGTAAGTTTAATTCCTTAGGATACCTAACAACCATAACCAACATCCTAGGAAGCCACTCTTACCATTTATGTTGCTTTCCTCACTAGGGGGTGTGCCCAAAATACCTTTCAATAGTTTTTATTTTATTTCCCTTTAGTTATCATAGTAATAGGATCTTAAAATCAAAACACACAAAAACAAACCATAAAAAAATCATAAAAAATCATAAACACAAAAAAAATATTTTCTTGCTTGTTTGTTTATTCACTATTTTGCATAGTTTATATTATGGTAACAACACATAGTCAAGCTCAATCAAGAGCCAATACTATTGAAAAATCATAAAGAGACATAAAAAGTCTCTGAATTGATCCACATAACCCACCCATAGATCTTGAGTATGACCACAATGATGATATTCTTGATCAAGCCACTTTAATTACCTTCTATAAGAACACATATTCTCACACTAAAGCACATAGAAGGTCGTTACCTTAAATTCATATTCCATATTTCCCAACATCACCACTGAATCAAGAAAAGGTGTCCACATTACACCAAAATGGGGGTAACCAAGCTACCATAATCAAACCCCTCGATTTGAATCATGAATTTGAGCATGTGGACACATACACTGGATAAAATCATAACAAACCATCTACATATGCTCATGTGTTGAAGGATTTTAAATTAAAATCATCCCTTTACATCCTTTGATAAATAACTCACTCAAGTATGTTGTGCATTGGCATCATTTACCTAGTGGAGCCTATGAATTGCCCCCAACATTAGGAAAACAAGACTATGCATGGTCCTAGAAAAAAGTTGCCAACAATTCTAGAGTCCATGTACAACATCATCAAAGGTATATAAGACAATATCACCATCCACCACCTCAGTCTCATCAAGGTAGGCAATCAACATGAGATTACTAGAAGCTTACCAATTATTGAATGATCACATTGACTTCCTTAAAAGGCAAATATTATGGTAATTCAACCATCAACCCATTCATCAATTGGTTCCATCACCCTTACATCCATCCCATGTTGAGAGGTCTAAGCTTGACAAGTTTGAAGGTGATGATGAGCTAAAATGGAGTTACAAACAAACTCCTCTAATTTTACAAATCTTGAATTGACTCACAAACGTTAATCTGCAACTAATATATTATCAACCTTCTCAATATCTACATCAAAAACTCCAACAATTTTTAAAATCTACTTCAACAAATTGTATCCCAAGCCACACTACCTCCCCTACAACCTCAAAATTAACCACAACCAGATAAACACAATAAGCCAACTCGTAATTATACGCCACTTCCAAAGCCTTATTCAACCATATTTAAGAGGCTCTATGAAGCTCAAGCAATCATCTTACCAGAAATAAAACCAAAGGACTTGAATAGACCTAAACCTAGTCTTACAATGAAGATCGCTACTATGTTTACCACAAACTAAGGGGTCACGACATCAACAATTGCTATGCATTTAAAAATACGGTCCAAGATCTTATCAACAAGGGGGTCTTTTCCATAAATTTTCCTCTCACTTCATCTCATCAGAACCTTGGTGTCCATCAAAATTGCAGTGGGGATGCTCAACGTGTTGCACCTCCCCTGTCATCCACATCACAAATAATAAAACAATTTAGGTATTCTCAAGGTATCATACCTTCCCCACACTCATTAGTCATGAAACACTTTGGGGATGCTTAAGGTATCACACCTTCCCCATGAAAAAACACAAAAAATAATAATAATATCAACAAAAATAACAAAAATATAAAAATATCACATCCGATCATTCCATCATGCATTGCATATCACTCCATTGGTTGTCTAGTTGCATTAGGCATATGCTTTCATTGCACTAGCATTAGACTATATTTTGTTTTTGCATACTAAGCATAAATGTAATAACCCAAGTCATACCACTTGGTTTCATGTGTCGAGAAATAAAAAAAAAAATTCACTTTCCATGTCAATTTTCAATTTCCATGCCGTCCATTTAATCTTAACATCTAGATAAACATTCTTTAATATTTCACGATTGCCATTCTGCTATAGCTATAATAATCATGAAGATGAGATTAGATAGATCCCATATTGAGTTGCCTTATCATAATTTCTACTCCTACCCGAGTACCCAAGTATTGGCAGGGGTTTTCCTACTCTAGGGACCATATCGCCTAGAGCTTGAATGCTTAATTTCTCCATATCTACTATGAGATATTAACATATGCATGTTGGGGCTGATGAAAATTCATTTCCCTGAATTGCATCATGAGTTCATCTTGCCATGATAACACTCTAGAAGTCTCTTTTATGCATAAGCCCATATCAATATGCAGATTCCCATGAAACTTCTTGCATAGGTTCTATATGGGTTAGTCAAATATTTATGCCCATATCATAAATATTTCATTTCTCCTCATGTTCCGGAGTTCGAATTAACCAAATCGGATTGAGAGCTCCGCTCCTCATCCAAGGCTGGAAAAACATGAATGTCTTCCCACATTCATGGTATATAATTTGCCTTCCGAAAACCTTTAGGATAATCTCATTGTCTACCCACAACTATTATCCTTTTAAAATTATAATCCACACCCCTATGTTTACCTTTAGAATAAGTTTAATCCAAATTTAAATGATAAGATCTATTGTGTATCTTAACTACAATTTTAGAGTAATTTTGACATAAAATTGCTAAACTAACTTTATAAAACTAAAACAATTTTATTTATTACATGCTATGTTCTACATAAAGCAAATATGACAAAAACTAAATTAAAGTACATTTCTAATAATTATAATTCTAACTTTTATCCAACCAACAGTCAATTTAAAATTTAATCAAATTATTTTTCAAAAAGGAAACTTATTTAACTCTAATATCTTCACCATCTATTTAAGAGGCTATTGAAACCCACTATCGACTACGTAATATAAGAAAAACCATTTTATTTTTCCCATACAAACGGTCCTTATATAATTATTTTACACTTCTTAAAGACAATAATTTCTGCATTGGAAATCATCAATCTCTCTCTATGTTAAACGAAGTATAACTTATCACATTATCATAAAACACAAATTAGCAATACTTAAAATTGCAGAGCATTTATTTCAGGAGTAAGCTATGGCTTCTTTCTTAGGACCCTCATTGTTTTGATGTTCAAAAAGTTACCTCTTCAGGTCTTCATATTTTACACAGTAAATATAGTCTAGCTATAAAATTTCCAGGTATGAAACGAATGTAATTGGGGTTCTCACTTAATATACACATAGTTTGAAAAACTATTTCATGAATCCCTCTTTAATAAAAATTACATTTTTTTTAATAAGTCATTCTAGTTATCATGAAGGAACTATAACTTCGACAGATGGAAATAAGGCTTATGTTTTTGTCTTGAGCATCTACATATTCATTATATTTTTCCAAAATCCTTATGACAGATTTAAGTGTTTCTTTTGTTTCTTTTCAACACATTTATGTTTTTCCCTCTAGAAAGATTTTAAACTATTGTTCCTTTATATTTCAATTGGTAAATGTAGTTGGTGCTTAATCTATTCAATCATAACTCAAGGTAGCTTATAGATTTACACTGAAGTCATAGCTTTCAATTCTTCATATGTCTCAACCGGCAAATCATGAGTTCAAAACTCATTCTTTATCTATACAAATGTCAAGTTGTTTAAGAGCTCTGGCTAGGAAAGGTCTTTATGGCAGTAATATTTTCAAAGACCTGTTCAGTCTTCTTAAAATTTATGTTTTATACATGAAAAACATTGTCTAAATCTTGGCACAACACTCACGACTTTTATTGCCTCCTAAGTTCAAACTCTATTCAAAATTTAGTACGAAACAAATAACACACAACACAATGTTTATATTTTTATTGAAAATCAATCTTCAATGGTCCACGAAATATTTTAAAGGAGAAATACACTTTAAAGGAAAGCCTAAGCTATCTTATAATTTCCCTTTCAGCCATACAACTATAAAAAATATACATTTGTATAGACAATTCTGGAGCATGCAAGCTTTCCGTTAGTCATACAACTATCAAAAGAAAATAAATACATTTCTATAGACAATTCTAGAGCATGCAAGCTTTTAAAACATTTTTATCTCTTTATTTTTTGGAATGATTTATACACAAATGTTTCGTTTCCTAATTCAAAAAGGGAATAACAAGATTAACATTCAATTCATTTCATCCTTAATTTCTTTATTATTTAAATCAAAGATTGCATAATCTTTACAATTCATTTCCTCTACAACGAATTGATTTTAACAAGAATTTTGATAAAATAATTTCCATACTTCAAAAAACGTCTTCAAAAAATCTACGGGCCATATACAAATTATTACAACAGTTTTCAATGGTCAATTTTGGCTGTAAAACTCATGGTATCTAAGAGATAACTTCCAATGAATCAGTTCTCTAAATCCAGGCTTTAGTTGTGTGGGATTTTCATGGTTCTTTTATAAATATATACATGCAAATGAATACCCTTCAACAGTCGTTTATTTTGGTTTTTCGTTCTTCACCAATGCTTTAAAGGAACAAACATATTGCTCTATCAACATAAAATTTTAAACTTGAACTTAGCTTCACTTTGCACGAACCAGAAATGAGCAAGCAGTGTTTCTGAAAGGACTCGGTAATCCAGGGTCGGAGCAGTCAACTAAAGAATGAATGCACTCTAAAACTGTCATGCACCCAAGTTCTATAATGTAGTCTAAATTTTAGATTTTGTTTCCATGAACACAACAAGAAAAAGTATAGAATCTAATACCAGATTCATAAATATTTCTTTAAAAACATTTAACACACATATTATGGCATTTAGACCAAGCATAAAGAATGAAACACATACAATTCAAACATGAAATCAGGTTGTAGTTTTTCTTCTTCATTTCTTCTTCGCTATAACTTCACACTCTCGCCTTCACTACCATCTCTGCCACACTTTCCCCCACACACCACCTTTGTATTTATCCTTATTTAATGTTCATCCCACATGCTAATCATGGCGGAGACTTGCCAAGTGGTAAGTCACGCCTCCTTGCATACCGCAAACATAATTTGAAATTATAATTTTCTTCATATCAGCAATGGAACAAATATTACTTTTATTGTTAGTTTTTATTCTATATTTTAGTTTACCATTGGGATATCCACATTCTTATGTTTTGTATTATAAATATTTAATTAATATATATATATATATATATATTTATATTATTTATTTTTTAATTATTTTCATTATTATTTATAGTGTGGACATTGTTATTAACAATAACATCATTATGATTCTTGCTTATTATATATTTCTAAATTTTTATTAGTAAAAAAACAACCTAGAATGCATCTATATGACATGCAGTTATATGGATTGCTGGTGGGCACTGCCTCTAGGACACACTGATCCATAAAATGGTGAATACACCATCGCTCATCATATCCCTAGACTTACCTTGAGCTGATTATCCTTTTCATAGAAGAAATCCCAGCTCCAAGCTATAAATAATACTTATACCTGCATCCACATTGACATTAGAAGTACCTTGCCCTTAAGATAAAAATAGACAAAGTAAATAGTGCAAAAATTGAGTTGTTACATACTCACCCCCTAAGATTAAACATAGTCCTTGTGTTTGCAAATATTAGACATCATCAATAATAATTTTGATCTATACATAGCAATGAGCATAACCAAAATTCATCATCCATATTTCTTTTGAATCTTTCACAAATTCTCTTTTACTTATCACTGATTACAAGCAGTATAAAATTTTATCAAATAAAAAAATGTATACATCAGTTTCTTTTGCTCATAACAAACCAAAAAAATATGACATAGTGTTTTATCATGGTTCAAACAAAAAGGGAAACTTTATTTTCATCAATTCCACATCTTCCCATGTGGCATTGTTTTTAGAATACTGGTCCCATTTGACCCTACATTGATTAATATTCCTTTTTGTAGTTGCTTTGTATGGAATCCAAGTATCCTAACTGGGCATACCTCAATGCGCATGGGATCCATCATCGACAAGTGACCAAAATTCAAAATATGAGAAGGATCTGATAGATATTTCTTAAGGAGAGACACATGGAAAGTATAATGGATTTTGGACAGATTTGGGGGTAAAGTTAATTTGTAGGCTATTGGGTCAATTTTATCAGTGATGGTAAATGGTCTTACAAATATTGGACTAATTTTGGAGGATTTTATAGAGCTCTTGGTGGGTTTAACTCTTAGGAAAACTCTGTCTCCCACAGTTAATTCCCTAAGAGTTCGTTTCAGATCAACATAACTCTTTTGTTGGGCAGAGGCCTCCTTGAGCCTAACTCGAATTTCCTTTAACTATTCTTCCATCTCCTTCAACATTTCCGGTCTGATAATTACTCGATCTTCCAAATTTCCCCAAGACAAAGATGTCTTGCACCTTCTTCCGTATAAAGATTCAAAAGGTGCTATTTTTAGTGAATCATGATACCCATTGTTGTAGGTAAATTCTACCAGATACAGATAAACTTCCCATTTTGTCTAATGATCCATGCAATACATTCACAACATATCCTCTCAAACTTGGTTAACCTATTCAGTTTGTCCATCAGTTTCAAGATAATATGAGGTATTGATGTTAAGATTTATACCCCAAGCCTGATGTAATGCTTGCCAAAACTCAGATGTAAATCAGGAATCCCTATCTGATATAATTGTTTCAGGAAAACCATGTAGCCATACCACTTCCCTGGAAAATTTTGGGCTACAACAGGTGCTCCATCCTTTATATTTCTAGGTATAAAATGTGCTACCTTAGTCAACTTGTCAACCACTACCAGGATAGCATCATACTAAAAGTTATTTTTAGGCAACCCGACTATGAAATCCATGGTTACCACTTGCCATTTATACTTTGGAATTGCATGCAATTGCAAACGTCCTACGGGATGCAAATGTTCTGCCTTAACTTTCTAAAACTCTAAGCATTTTTCTACAAATTAAGCAACATCCGTTTTCATTCCTGGCCAATAATAATCTCTTCTAATATTTTCATACATATTTACATACCCAAGATGGGCAAAATATGGAGTACAATGTGCTTCTTGCAATATTTTAATTTTAAGGTTTTGATCATTAGGTACCACCATCTGATTTTAGAAAAATAGAGTATTATCTTTGATTTGAAATTCCTTGGCTTTTTTAGATCCTTCCTGTACCATATTACAACATGTTTGAGAGAATTCATCCTAAAGTTACAGGGTCTTTATCTATTCGACTAAATCAAATTGGCATTGAGACATAGCATAAATGTGTCTTCTTCTACTCAGTGCATCGAAAAGCTTATTTTATTTTCCTTTAATGTACTCAATGCTAAAGTCATATTCTGCCAAAAATTCCATCCAACGCCTCTATATGGCATTGACCATTGGTTGGGTAAATATTATCCTAGGATTTGATGATCGGTTCGCAACTCAAAGGGTTTACCCAATAAATAATGATGCCTCATTTTGAGAGTATGCACCACTGTTGCTAATTCTAGGTCATGGGTGGCATAGTTTAGTTCATGCTTCTTAAGTTTTCAAGACTCATAGGCTATTAATCCATCCTTCTACATGAGTATGCCTCCTAATGCCTCAATAGAAGTGTCAATGCAAATAGTAAATGGAAAATTTGGATCTTGTATTCTAAGAATTGGTACTATAGTTAACTTTTCTTTGAGTTTTTTGAAAGCATCCTCACACTGTTATGTCCATTTAAAAACTTATCCCTTATTTTGCAAATTGGTTATGGGGTAATCTATCTTGGAGAATTCCTTGAAAAAATGTTGATAATATCCAGCCATTCCCATGAAAATCCATACTTCAGATACATTTGTTGGAGCAGGCCATCCAATGATAGCCTCTATTTTCTTCGGATCTATAGACACCCCTTCAACAGAAATCACATGTCCTAAATATTGTACTTGAGGAGTATAAAATTCACACTTGGATAGTTTCCCATATAACTAATTTTGCCTTAGAACTTTGAGAACAACCCTCATAGGTTGATCGTGCTCATCCCTATTTTTTGAATATATCAATATATCATCCAAGAATATCAATACAAACCGATCCAATTGTTCTTGGAAGACATTGTTCATGAGGTTCATAAATACTACTAGGGCATTAGTTAATCCAAAAGGTAGGACTATGAATTCATAATGCCCATATCTGGTGTGAAAAGCTATTTTATAGGTATCCTCCTCTCAAATTCTTAACTAATGGTAACCAGATCTCAGGTCAATTTTTGAGAAAATGGTAGCTCCTTTCAATTGATAAAAATGATCATCTATTCTGGGTAAATAATATTTATTCTTGACAATAATTTTATTCAACATCCTATAGTGAATACAGAGTTTTAAAGTTCCATATTTCTTTTCACAAATAGAACAAGTGCTTCCCTTGGTAAAACACTTGGCTTAATATACCCCTTTTATAGCAGGTCTTGAAGCTGAGTTTTAAGCTCTTGCAATTCAATAGTTGTCATTTTGTATGGTACTCGATCTATAAGTTCCGCTCTAGGGAGTAACTCTATTGAGAAATAAAAATTTCTTTTGGGTGGTAGTCTAGGTAAATTATCAGGAAAAACATCCCGAAAATCATTTAATACTGGATAGGTCTAGAAATAGCTTGCTTTCGACTCTACTTATTTTTTATTAAGTTTAACTACAAACGCCTTGCTTCTTTTCCTAATAGCTTTTTTGACTTGCATTGCTATAAAAAGATGAGGTTCTACTAACTTACGTTCACAACAAATTAAAATCCTCTGATTGGAATCATCAGTGAACTCCAACCACCTTTCTTCAAAATTTAATAATGTCTTATGAGCCTTGAGCCAGTCTATTCCTAAAATTATGTCAAAAGTATGTAAGGGTGCTACATAAAGTTGCCATATAGTTTTTATCTGAGGTAAAATTATCTGAGGATCAAACAAACATTGTTCTACTATATAAGTTTACCTAGAGCCATACTCAACCTTCCACCCATTAGCCATAAATTCAAGTTTTTCGGTATGTCTCTCAATAAATTAGGTGAAATAAAACTATCATTAGCTCCTTAATCAATTAAAATTCTTACATTCTTGTCATAAATTTTTCCAATTAACAAAAAAGGTAGGGCTTGGCCACTAAGTTTTAAATTACCTATTGCAACATAGATTTTATGGGCTGGCTCTACTGGCTCTTGCCTCCTGTCAACTATCATAGGGCATTTGTCAGCATAATGTAGATGCTGACATATCCAACATTCAGTTCAGGATGCCTTTCCCTATTTTCCCCATTGTTACCGCCCTGTGCATTATCTTTAGCTCTCTGTTCAAACTTGTTGAAATTTCCTTTAAACTGGTCTCCCCGTTTGCCTTGTTTCCTATTTTCTTGGAATCTATTCTTGCCCATGTCATTTCTATTTTTGTTTTCATATCGACCCTTATTTCCCTTGGTATTTTCCCATATGGGTGGTCCATCACTCTTTTTATTTAACAGTTCTTCCCTGTTAGAAGTTTTTTGGTAATAAGCCTTTTTGACCTTATGGTTTTCTTCACACTGCTTTTCCAAATCCTAGGTAGCTATTAAGGATGCAGGCTTAAGCCTGAGTAGTAGGTCATTGTATTTCGGATGGAGACCTAATAGAAATTTTTGGACCTTGACTTCAGTTCTTTGCTCATATTCTAGCATGTATTTCAGTAACTAGACAAACCATTGGTAATACTCGATGACTGTCATATTTCCTTGAGTCAGTTTGGCAAACTCTACAGTTGTCTCCAGGTAAAATTGGGGAGATAAATATATTTATTTAAATATAGTCACAAAGTCCTCCCAGGGCACATCTGCAACTTCTACATTGTGTGTTTTCTATAAGTGTCCCACTAGTCTACAACAGCTCCTATCAAACAGAAGACTACATAAGAAATTTTGGACTTGGAGGACAAAGTTTTGACAGTAAAGTAGGCTTCCAAGCTATTCAGCCACCTTTCAATTTCTTCACCATTTCCTTTGCCATAAAATTTAGCTATATCAAAATTTTACATATCTTTATCAAGTTTAGACCCAACTTGCCTTCTTCTAGGGTCTATAGAGTTTCTTCCCCATTGACCATCATTTCTTTTCCATTTGACAAATTTTCAATTATCTTTTACTGTTGTGTAATCTTATCTTGTTGTTGGTTTAATCTGGAACTTTTGCTATCCATGTGTTCTAATATTTGTGCCTTTTGTTGAGCCATATGTGCTAGCATATGAACCTTTTGCTGATCCATCTATTATTTTTGTTGACTCATTTTCTCTTGCATTAATTGGAGCATTCGAGTTACCTTGTCATCCTTGGCCATAGGCTTCTTTTCCCTCCTTGTTACACGATGGGGTTCCACTGTTTCCTTAGTAGCACTTGTCCTTACTACTTTTCTAAGAACTCTTCTTGGATTCTCGATTAGCCTCTCCCATTGAGCCACTGTTATCAATATTTTTAGGAACTAATTCCTTATCCAAAAGCCATTTCTTGTTAGCATAGAAGAGCTTTGTTAATCTTCTTTTAATTTTATATATGTAATCTATTTGTTATAAACTAATGGTTTTATTATCTAAGAATTCACGTTGATCTCATACCAACTGTAATAACCCAAGTCATACCACTTGGTTTCATGTATCGAGAAATAAAAAAAATTTACTTTCCATATCAATTTTCAATTTCCATGCCAGCCATTTAATCTTAACATCTAGATAAACATGCTTTAATATTTCAATATTACCATTCTACTGCAGCTAGAATAATTATGAATATGAGATTAGCCAAATCCCAGATTGAGTTGCCTTATCATATTTTCCACTCCTACCCTAGTACCCAAGTATTGGCAGGGGTTTTCCTTCTCTAGGGCACATATCACCTAGAGCTTGAATGCTTAATTTCCCCATATCTACTACAAGATATTAGTGTATGCATGTTGAGGCTGATGACAATTCACTTCCCTGAATTGCATCATGAGTTCATCTTGCCATGATAACACTCCAGAAGTCTCATTTATTAATAAGCCCATATCATTATGCATATTTCCATGAAATTTCCTTCCCAGGTTCTAGATGGGTTAGTCAAATATTTATGCCCATATCATAAATATTTCTTTTCTCCTCATGTTCTGGAGTTCGACTTAACCAAAGTGGATTGAGAGCTCTGCTCCTCATCCAAGGTTGTAAAAATATGAATGTCTTCCCACATTCATGGTATATAAGTTGCCTGTCCACAAACTTTAGGATAATATTGTTGTCTACCCACAACTATTATCCTTTTAAAATTATAATTCACACCCCTATGTTTACCTTTAGAATAAATTTAATCCTAATTTAAATGATAAAATCTATTGTGTATCTTAACTACAATTTTAGAGTAATTTTGACATAAAATTGCTAAACTAACTTTATAAAACTAAAACAATTTAGTTTATTACATGCTATATTCTACATAAAGTAAATATGACAACAACTAAATTAAAGTACATTTCTAATAATTATAATTCTAACTTTTATCCAACCAACAGTTGATTTAAAATTTAATCAAATTATTTTTCAAAAAGGAAACTTATTTAACTCTAATCTCTTCACCGTCTATTTAAGAGGCTATTGAAACCCACTATCGACTACGTAATATAAGAAAAACCATTTTATTTTTCCCATACAAACAGTCCTTATATAATTATTTTACACTTCTTAAAGACAATAATTTCTTCATTGGAAATCATCAATCTCTCTCTATGTTAAACGAAGTATAACTTATCACATTATCATAAACCACAAATTAGCAATACTTAAAATTGCAGAGCATTTATTTCAGGAGTAAGCTACGATTTCTTTCTTAAGACCCTCATTGTTTTGATGTTCAAAAATTTACCTCTTCAGGTCTTCATCTTTTACACAGAAAATATAGTCTAGCTATAAAATTTCCAGGTATGAAACGAATGTAATTGGGCTTTTCACTTAATATACACATAGTTTGAAAAATTGTTTCACGAATCCCTCTTTAATAAAAATTACATTTTTTTTTTTTTAAAGTCCTAGTTTTCACTAAGGAACTATAACTTTGGCAGATGGAAATAAGGCTTATGTTTTTATCTTGAGCATCCACATATTAGTTATATTTTTACAAAATCTTTATGACGGATTTAAGTGTTTCTTTTGTTTCTTTTCAACACATTTACGTTTTTCCCTCTAGAAATATTTCGAACTATTGTTCCTTTATATTTTAATTGATAAATGCAGTTGGCGCATAATCTAATCAACCATAACTCAAGGTGGATTACAGAGTTACACTGAATTCATAGCTTTCAATTATTCATATGTCTCAACCGGAAAATCATGAGTTAAAAACTCATTATTTATCTATACAACTCTCAAGTTGTTTAAGATTTCTGGCTAGGAAAGGTCTTGATGGCGGTAATATTTCCAATACCTATTCAGTCTTATTAAAATTTATGTTTTATACATGAAAAACATTGTCTAAATATTGGCACAACACTCACGGATTTTATTGCCTCCTAAGTTCAAACTCTATTCAAAATTTACTATGAAACAGATAACACACAACACAATGTTTGTATTTTTATTGCAAATAAATCTTCAATGGTCCACTAAATATTTTAAAGGAGAAATACATTTTAAAGGAAAGCCTAAGCTATCTTATAATTTCCCCGTCAGTAATACAACTATAAAAAGAAAAGAAATACATTTCTATAGATAATTCTGGAGCATGCAAGCTTTCCGTCAGTCATACAACTATCAAAAGAAAAGAAATACATTTCTATAGATAATTCTGGAGCATGCAAGCTTTTAAAACATTTTTATCTCTTTATTTTTCGGAATGATTTATACACAAATGTTTCATTTCCTAATTCAAACAGGGAATAACAAGATTAAAATTCAATTCATTTCGTCCTTCATTTCTTTATTATTCAAATCAAATATTGCATAATCTTTACAATTCATTTCCTCTGCAGCGAATTGAGTTTAACAAGAATTTTGATAAAATAATTTCCATACTTCAAAAAACATCTTCGACAAATCTACGAGCCATATACAAATTATTACAGTTTTCAATGGTCAAGTTTGGCTGTAAAACTCATGGTATCTCAAAGATAAACTTCCAATGAAACAATTTTATAAATCTAGGCTTTAGTTGGATGGTATTTTCATGGTGCTTTTATAAATATATACATGCAAATGAATACCCTTCAACCATCATTTCTTTTGGTTTTTCGTTCTTCACCAATGCTTTAAAGGGACAAACATCTTGATCTATCAACGTAAAATTTCAAACTTGAACTCTTCGCTTTGCACGAACCAAAAATGATCAAGTAGTGTTCCAAAAGGACTCAGTAATCCAGGGTCAAAGCGGTCAACTAAAGAATGAATGCACTCTAGAACTATCATGCACCCAAGTTCTACAATGTAGTCTAAATTTCATATTTCATTTCCATAAACACAACAAGAGAAAGTATACAATATAATACCATATTCATAAATATTTTTTTAAAAATATTTAACACACATATTATGGCATTTAGACCAAACTTAAAGAATGAAACACATACAATTCAAACAAGAAATCATGTTGTAGTTTTTCTTCTTCTCCCAAGCTTCTTCTTCCTTTCTTCTTCACTGTAACTTACCACTCTCACCTTCACTACCGTCTCCACCACACTTTTTCCCACACACCACCTTCGTCTTTCTCCTCCCTTAATGTTCATCCCACATGCTAATCATGGCGGAGACTTGCCAAGTGGTAAGTCACGTCTCCTTGCATACCGCAAACATAATTTGAAATTATAATTTCCTTCATATCAGTAATGGAACAAATATTACTTTTATTGTTAGTTTTTATTCTATATTTTTAGTTTTTCATTGGGATATCCACATTCCTATTTTTTGTATTATATATATATTATTTAAAAAAAATTATTTTCATTATTATTTATAGTGTGCGTATTGTTATTAATAATAACATCATTATGATTCTTGCTTATTATATATTTCTAATTTTTTATTAGTAAACAAACAACCTAGAATGCATCTATATGACATGGAACTATATGGACCTCTAGTGGGCACTATATCTAGGACACACTGATCCATAAAATGGTGAATACACCATTGCTCATCATATATCTATACTTACCTTGAGCCGATTATCCTTTTCGTAGAAGAAATCCCAGCTCCAAGCTATAAATAATACCTGTACCTGCATCCACATTGACATTAGCAGTACCTTACCCTTAAGAGAAAAATAGAAAAAATAAATAGTGCAACAACTGGGTTGTTACAATAACACCATGCTTTTATGATTGTCATCCATCTCAACTAAACCTTTTCTCTTGTCATCATTTGTACTTTTCTTTGTAATATTTTTATTATTAAGGTGTCCTCATAAGATATGATAGATATCGTATGACCATCAACAACGATGTTTATATGGCCACTAACTATTTTATGCACATCTCTTCATTTTTAAAATTTCATAAGGAAAACCCACACATCCAACCAATCATTTCCTTTCACATTCCCCTCCCTTGGTGATTGTATTTTTACCATCACCCAATAAGTTGTTAGAGGGTGTTCAATAGGGTCTTTCAGTCATTTAGCCATTCATAGTTTTCTTTTTAGATTTTGTAAGAAAGTTATCTTTATTTTTGAAGGTAGGCTTTTATATCTCAAAATCCCAACACAAAAACATATTTTTAAATATAGTTTTGAACAAGGAAGGGAAACACTACAATGTAGTCCTTACCCCTTAAGTGAAATATTTCCCTTGATTATCCTATTATGTGCATGGTCTAGAATATTAATATTTGACAAAAGGACAAGCTCCCCCTACCCAAAGTAATAAAAATCCTTTTCTCTTCCACAAAATGAGCAAGTATAAAAAAAAATCCCTTGTTCTTCCACAAAATTAGCAAGTATCCAAAAATAATTCCTTGCTCTTCCACCAAACAAGCAAGTATCCCCCCAAAAAAAAGAGAAAATCAAAAGAAAATAAGGGTGAAGAGATTGAATCCCTAGAATTTTTAGTTTTTGAATGCCATGGGGCAATATCCATCACTAACAATGGTCTATAGATGTCATATTGGCATTGGAGTAGCCTTATGTGTGGTGACACATCTATCACATTAGTGACCTTCTTTTGTACAAACCAGTGTCAACTTGTGGATGAGCTAGTTGTTGGTGGCTTTTATTGCCTAGTATTTTAGTCCAATTGTGTCCAAAATTGGGGTAATGATGACCATAGGGTGATCCCCATTATAAAAATGAGCTATAAATATTAACCTAGTAATGGAAATATATTACACATCATATTCATGAATTTCATTATGCACACACAGGGATATTGAATATCTTGGTCTTCCTAGCAGATTTTATCTTTCAAACTCTTGCATTTTTAGTATATAACTTTTGACTAGTCATCTATGGTTTTTGAGTCTCATGAAAAGCCTCATTTTTCCCTTGTGACATCTCACTATTTGACAGCCATCATTCAAATTTTGTAACATTATATTTCATTTCATATAGTTTTTTCAAATGTATAACTTTTGTGAAAAGGTTAACATTTTGATTCATGAATTTTATACATTTTGTGGTGCTCACACTTAGTTTGTTTTTGCATATTAGAATAATTCATTATAAAATTTAAACATACAAATCATATTGTGCATCATCATATCATTTGTACATCACATACATACCTAGGTTTATGCATACGTACTACCTCTAACATACATACATCATCATATCACATCATCAACACCAACTAGGGGGGTTAAAGGTATTATTCCTTCCCCAAAAATCACATCAAGCAATCATCCAACTAGGAGGAATATTTAAGGTCTCACACCTTCCTCATCCATCACATCAAATATTCATCAAGCAACTTGGGGTGATCAAGGCATCACACCTTCCCCGCCAATCAATCACATCAATCAATCAAATCCGAACTTTCAATCAAATGAACCCAACAAAAATTAGGGGTGTTCAAGGTATCCCACATTCCTCAAAATCAATTAAACATACCATAAAATAGCTTGGTGGTGTTTGAGGTATCACACCTTCCCCCAATAAAACAAGAAATCAACCAACTTGGGGCAATCAAGGTAGTGCACTTTCCCCAAAAAAATATAATTCAAGTCAATCATCAATCAATTACACAATCATAAATCAACAAATTAACTACTAGGTTCAAAATATTTCATCCTTTTGTCTATGTTTGTGCCCTTTTACTTGCATTCAATCAATCAACACATCAAATTCTAGGTTCAAAATGTTACATCATTTTGTCAAAGGTTGTGCTCTTTGCCTCGCATTCAATCAATAAACAAATCAACTACCAGGTTCAAAAGGTTACATCCTTGTGTTAAAGGTTTTTCCCTTTGTCTCACGTTCATAGAAAAATTTAATTATATTTTACTTTCTAGCATTTTATTTTTCTCATTTAACCCCTACATTCAAAATCTTAGATGAACCTTGTATCTAGTATTATCCTCTAATCCCCTGGAAATTGTAGTGATTTGTTATCCATGCAATCTGGTAGGATGAGTAGATTACCATAAAGACACTCATCATTACATTAGTTCAAAATGATCGAAATGCACCTAAAACCTTTGGTAAAATCAATTCAAAGAGGCACCAAACACCTTTGGTCACATTCACACTTCAATTCAACAACTCCAAAGGCACCTAACCGCTTTGGTCAAATCAATTCAAAGGCTCCAAATGTACCAAATTCCTATGGTCACATTCACACTTCAATTCAACAACTCCAAAGGCATCAAACTCCTTTGGTCACATTCACACTTCAGTTCAATGACTATAAAGGCACCTAACGCCTTTGGTCACATTTCAATTCAATAAATTCAAAGGCACCTAACCCATTTGTTCAAATCAATTCAAAGGCTCCAAAGGCACCAAAATTCTTTAGTCACATTCACACTTCAATTCAACTAATCCAAAGGCACCTAACCCCTTTTGTCACAATTCAATTCAAAAACTCCAAAGGCACCTAAACCCTTTAGTCAAATTAATTCACAATGCTCCAAAGGTACCCAAACTCCTTTGGTCACATTTCAATTCAACAAGCTCCAAAGGGCCTAACCCCTTTGGTCCAATGATCCTCAAGTAAACCTTGTATCTAGTGATTTACTCTAATCACATGGCGGTTGCAGCGACTATTTTTTCATGCAATCTAGTAGGATGGGTACATTAACATAAGGACACTTATTTTAATTATCATCCATAAGCTCAAAATCACATTTCAATTCAAAAGGTCCCAAAGGCTCCTAATATTTTTGGTCACATCAATTCAAAATGCCCCAAGGGAAACTAACCCCTTTGGTCAAATTTAACTCAAAATACTCCAAAGGAGGCATCCCTTTGGTAAAATCTAACTCAAAAGGCTCCAAAGTTACTTAAAACCTTTGGTCAAACCAATTCCAAAAGCTCGAGTGAACCTTGTATCTAGTTATTTACTCTAGTCACCTAGTGGTTGCAGTGATTGGTTATCCATGCAATCTGGTAGGATGAGTAAATTACCATAAGTGTTGGACATTGATTATGTTTTCCCTATGTAGTTATGCTTAGTTCTATTCTAGAATTTGTTGAGTGCAAATAGGAGATTTATTAGTATCTTCTAAGTTAAGTTTTGGTTACGAGAATAAGTGAAGGCCATCTTGTTTGCTTCAAAATAGGTTCTATCATTTCCTATAAATTGTAACCGATGATTGGAAATAAATACAATGAGTTTACAATATAATTTTGGTGTTAGAGTGATAGGGAAATTCTCCATGTTTTTGGATTTCCCATCACACCAGTTGTGATTTTAGTATTTTGCAGTGTGGAGAGATCTAGTTCGTAAAGATATCTGGTTCATGATGTAAAGATGCATTGAAGGTCTGCGTGCAATTCACCAAGGAAGAAGGCCAAAACATGCATTTCATGTAGTTAAATAATATGTCACTACAAATGTCCACCAAGAAAGAGTCAGCGTTGTGCTGATTTGAGAGGAAGGAGTGTTGAGTTCCTCACAAGTGCTCGCGATCATGTTTGAGAAGAGACAGATCTCATGTTTGAGAAGAGACATAGATATCATCAGAGATGGTGTTTTATTCATCGAAGGATTAATCACAATAAAACATGTGATTAATAAGGCATGTTATACTGGAGAAGATTACTACACAGTCTATCTAATAGCTAAAAAAACATGATTCATTGTTGTACACTGTATTGGGTACATCCATATTGGCTGTATTTCAGTAAGTGAGGAAAGATTAGTGCACAATGTGCGATAGAAAAAGGATGATTCAAAAGGTTGTATTATATGCAAATGTTGTATTGGTAGTCTTCATATGCATGGAGAGGATATCTGTATGAGAGAAGCATGTCGTGGCAGCCAAACCATCCAATGTGACATTCAAAGAGTCTGCCAACCTACCCTTTGTATTATTTATGAGAAGAAGAAATTAAGAGTGTATGCAAACCAATTTGAATGAATCGCATGAAGTCAAATTATTTTGGAATATGTAATATAAGGAGAAGACTGTGCTTGGGTGAAGTTCGTCACACTTGGATGAAGTCCGTAACATTTATGTTGAAATATGCAAGAGAAGAAGTCCCTTTGGCTGAGTCATGCAATGATCAAAGGAAGACATACCACACCCTTTGAGTGGAAGAGAGGACCAGTGATCCCTCTTAGAGCTGTGAAGAGATTGACAAATAGGAGTAAAGATATTTTTATGTTATCAAACCTAAATTTTGTTTTCTTACTACTGTGAGAATTATTCTTGCTATAAGTGAGTGCAAATATATACTGGTATTATGGTTGTTTGTTGTAAACAGATATAGAGTGTTATTATTTTGTAGTTATTATTGCAAATTAAGATAGAAGAGTGTTATTTTTACATTAATTTTAATGGCTACCAGTAATAATCTACCAATTCCTGAATTTAATGGGTTAGATTACGAGTATTGGTCTATCAAGATGAAGACCTTACTCATTGGAAAAGGGTTATGGGACATAGTCGAAGAAGGCTACACCTAACCCAGAGATTGGACCATCTTGAGTGTAGCTCATAGAACTTCTAAGAAGGATACCTAAAATAAGAACTTCTTTTCTCTCTACCATATCCAAGCAGCTTTGGATAAAAGCATTTTTCCAAGTATTGCTTCTTGTTTAATAGCCCTAGAAGCATGGAAAACCTTGCAAGATATCTCTCAAGGGAGCACTCAAGTGAATAAAGTGAGTCTTCAAACCTTGAAGAGAGATTTTGAAAATCTCAAAATGCAAGATGATGAAAGAGTAGGTATTTATTATGTTAGAGTGAAAGACATTGTAAACAAAATGCAAACCCTTGGAGAAGACATCAAAACTGAAGTGGTTGTGAAGAAAGTGTTGAGAACACTTCTTCATAAGTGGAATCATATTGCAATCATTATTGAGGAATCTAAATATTTATCTACTCTAACTTTTGATGCACTAATTGGTTATTTTATGTCTCATGAAGAGAGACTACAGGGTTCTACAGATTCAATCTTTGGAGGTGATGACAAAGCATTCTCATCCAAGGAAGGTGAGACTCAAGGAAGAGGACAATGAAGAGGCCAAATGAGAGGTAAAGGAAGAGGAAGACGCAGATCAAGAGGTGGAAACCAAGGATGAGGAAGAGGAGGTGACAAATCAATGAAATCTTGTTACAATTGTGGTAAGATTGGTCACTTTGCTAAAGATTTTTGGTCCAAAAATTTTCAATAAGGGAGAGGTCAATATGGACACTATGGAGAAGAGGAAGGATATTCTTCAAATTTGTTCCTCGCATATGGAAAATCAGATCAAAATATTAATGAAACTTGGATTTTGGATACTGGTTGCTCAAATCATATGAGTGGCAAAGAAGAGCTATTTGCTACAATGGATTCCACCTACAAGTCAAAGATCAAATTGGGATATGACAAGGCACTACAAGTTGAAGGCATGGGAGCCATGGAGGTTCCAAAAAAATAAGGCACAAAGAAGGTGAACGATATCCATTACACTACTAAAAGCCAACATAATTTGCTTAGTGTTGGACAAATAATGGAAAAGAACTCTAAATTTTTTTTTTAAGATGGAAAATGTTTAATTTTTGATAAAAATAATTGTAATAGAATTGTCACAAATGTACCTATGACAAAGAACAGACTATTTCCTCTTAAGTTTGGGGAACAAGGAGGTGCTCAACTTGCTAGTCTAGAAATAGAAAATCCAAGTGTGCTTTGGCACTTTAGATTTGGTCATATTAATTTTGCAAGTTTAAAGTTGTTAACTTCTCAAGCTATGGTGTGTGGGTTACCAAAATTTGAAGAGCATAAGGATGTGTGTGAAGGATGTGCTTTGGTAAATCACTCAAGAACCAAGTTTCCAAGAGGTAAATAATGGAGAGAAAGCCATCCACTATAATTGGTACATTCATATATTTGTGGTCCAATGCATACCAAAAGTTTGGGTAAAAATCCTTACTTTGTCACTTTCATTGATGATTTCTCTAGAATGTGTTGGCTTTAGTTTTTGAAAACTAAGGATGAAGCTTTGAATGTTTCAAGGATTTGAAAAATAATGTAGAGAATCAAAGTGAGTATGTTGTAAAGAGATTAATGACTGATAGAGGAGGGAAGTTTTGTTCAAATGCATTTCTCAAATATTGTAAGGATTGTGGGATCAAAAGGCAATTCACTACTGCCTACACCCCACAACAAAATGGTGTGGCTAAAAGAAAGAACCACACTATTATAGAAATGACTAGATCAATGTTTCAAACAAAGAAACTAAGTAACATGTATTGGGTTGATGTTGTTAGGATAAGTGTTTACATTTTGAATATGAGTCCCACTTCTAGTTTAGATGGGATAACTCCTTATGAGGGATGGTATGGAAAAAATCCAAATGTAAAGCACTTCAAAGTTTTTGGTTGTCTTGCATATGCACACATTCTTGATGAGATAAGAAAGAAACTTGATCCCAAAATTCAAGCATGTATTTTCATTGGATATTATGAGTCTTCAAAGGCATATAGACTCTAAAATCCAAAAACTCACAAAGTTGTAATATCAAGAGATGTAATTTTTGATTAAGGGAGAGTATGGGGTCATCAATTTTTTTTTGTTTATGATGAATATCAAGGTGTAAGCTCCTCCAAAATGCAGCCCATTAACAAGAACATCAATGGAAGTCCTCCTCCAAGTCCAAGAAAGAGTTCTACTTCAAGTACAACAAGTTCTACTCCAAGTCCACAAAGACCACCAAGATCATCAAGTTCTTCTCCAATGCAAATGGAGGAAGATACACCACCAAAAACATTAAGAGGTAAGAGAACACTTCAGTACTATCATTCTTTTCAAATTATGGACAAGAATTTTCAAAGAAGGTACACTAGAATCCAAGCTAGTGAGATGAATGAAGTCTTGCAAAGACTTAAAAATTTACACATGTATGGTGATGAATATTCTCAAGAACCTAAGGGAGATGTTGTAAACTATGATTTAATAACTAGTGTAGAGATAGATGCATCTAGTTATGAAAAATCATGTACTCATGATGTATGGCAACATGCCATGAAATAGGAAATAACCTCTATAAAAAAGAATGATACATGGGAGCTAGTGGAGCTTCCTAAGGGCAAGAAATGTGTTGGATGTAAATGAGTCTATAATACAAATTTCAATGCTTATGGGAGCATTGAAAGACACAAGGCAAGGCTAGTAGCAAAAGGATTTACTCAAAAGTATGGGATTGACTATGAGGAGACGTTTGCTCCTGTTGCTATACAAGAGACCATTAGACTAGTGCTTTCTTTAGTTGCCCACAAAGGGTGGAAAATTCAACACATGTATGTTAAGAGTGCCTTTATCAATGGGTACTTGAATGAAGAGATTTTTGTGCAAAAACCACAAGGCTTTGAAGAACAAGGTAAGGAGAACCTTTTATGCAAATTGAAGAAAACATTATATGGCCTAAAGTAAGCACCAAGAGCATGGTACTCACACATTGATGGCTGCTTTCAAAAGTATGGATTCACTAGGAACAAAAGTGAACCTAGTCTCTACTACATGAAACAAGGTAAATATATTCTCATTGTGTGCTTATATGTGGATGATCTAATATTCATGGGTAGTAGTGATAAAATGAATGAGGAGTTCAAACACTCCATGATGAAAGAGTTTAAAATGAAGGACCTAGGTTTGATGCATTACTTCTAGGAATGGAGGTACATCAAATAGGAAATGAGATCTTTATATGTCAACATAAATATGCTCATGATATGATAAATAAATGTTATATGGAGCAATGCAAGTCTGTTGCAACTCCAACAGGTCATGGGATACAATTATGCAAAGAAGATGGAGCACCAAAAGTTGACAAGACCACTTACAGGAGCATGGTTGGGAGTCTAATGTTCCTCACCAAAACATGGCCAGATATTCAATATGATGTTTCTCTAGTATCAAGGTATATGGCTAATCCATATGAACTTCATCTACAAGAAACTAAAAGAATTTTGAGATATGTAAAGGGTACAATGGATTATGGGATCCATTACCACAAAAATAATGATGTAAAATTAGTTGGATTTAGTGATAATGATTGGGGCAGCAATATAGATGATAGGAAATCTACTTCAAGGAATTTTTTTAGTCTTGGATCAGGACTAATTACTTGGAGTTCTAAAAATCAAACTATTGTAGCACTATCATCTACTGAGGCTGAGTACATATCAATCACAAATGCTAGTATCCAAGCCTTATGGTTGAGAAAAGTACTTGAAGAAATAGGTGAAATACAAAGAGGTCCTACCATATTGTATTGTGAAAATATGAGTGTCATACAATTGTCCTATAATCCTATCCACCATAGCAAGTCAAAACACTTTGACATGAAGTATCACTTCATTCGAGACATGGTGGAGAAACAGGTGGTTGAAATTTGACATTGCAACACTTTGGAAAACATAGTGGATATCTTCATCAAAGGAGTTACTAAATATTAGTATATAAAGCTGAGAGACTGTATTGTCAACCCTCTCAACTTTAAGGAGGATAATGTTGGACATTGATTTTGTTTTCCCTATGTAATTATGCTTAGTTCTATTCTAGAAGTTGTTGAGTGCAAATAGGAGATTTGTTAGTATCTTTTAAATTAAGTTTGGTTACGAGAATAAGTGAAGGCCATCTTGTTTGCTTCAAAATAGGTTCTATAATTTCCTATAAATTGTAACCTATGATTGGAAATCAATACTATTATTTTACAATCTCAATAAGGCCCTTCATAAAAAAATAAAAAATAAAAAATTTATAAAATATAAAATCTATCTATAGAAAGTTACCCGAAGTTTATAAGGCCTTGGAAAAGTCAATTTTTCTTGGAGTGCCCAAGTTCATCATTTCATTCTGGTCAAGCGACTCGCCACTTTCATCATTTTCCATCTCCTTTATTGACTAGTCACTTGATGGGGTAGTCATATAATTTACAAAATTCAAAATTAAATCAATAATCAAAAACTCAAAAGTGCTAATTGCATTCATTCAAGAATCATTACAAAATACAATCATACACCCTTCTTTCTTGGGTCAAACAAAAAGCAAAAAAAAATTCAAATAAAATAAATTAGGTAGATAAAATGCTCGATTGGTATCCCTAAAGCCTAAAGTGTAGACTAATGCCTATCTTCCCATGACTAAAAGGTTACCAAAAATTTAGTATACATGAAGCCATAAATTGTGAAATCATATTATAATGTCTACTCATGGCTAAGAAGTTTACTAAAATCAAATCCATCAATGTGTTGGAAGTAATGATTCAAAAGTGCATGTTCTTTCCATGATTAGGGCATCTTACATTGATTTGATCAATGAATATCATTAACCATCAAATTGACTATTTTAGGTTATCTATTTTTGCTTCACATTGTGTTGTCACACAAAGCATCCCAAAAAGAGGTATTTGTAGACACCTAAAACATGTCATTTTGATGAGACTACCTAAATGGACTCCTTTTAGATCACATAACCCACCTAAGGTAGTCTAAAGGTTAACACAATGGTTTTTACCACTTTTGGGTACTTTTCCTCATGAAAAGTATAGTCGTCTTGATTCGAGACGATCGTTGGATCAGAATCAATTCAACCTAAGATGACAATAGAAAATAAAGTTTAAAAATAAAGAGGTACATAACTGGTAGTTGAAAATACAATTTAACCCCACGCATGATCTAATGCTAACATTAAGCATACCACATGGGCTAAAATTAGAGAAAACATATACCATTATCAATTGCATGAGATTTCAAAGATAAGCATTCATTTTTATTAATGCTAATTACCTCTTTGCTTTTTTATGTAGGGTTCTCTTGCCATTTTTAGCTTCCATTTAAGAAGTCTATAAATTTGAACTTACCCCTTAGTTGAAAAAAGATCCGAAATTAAAGTTTTTGAGCAATGAAGTACTGCCAAAATTGTACCTCAAGCTCAAGCTTTCACGTAATGAAGTGCTACCCATTTTCGATCCTCCAAACCCTCCCATTGCTAAGACCATGTTGATAGATCACTATAAAGGATTGGAATCCATGATTTAGTTCTTCATGTAATATAATATTTTCACACCAATTACTGATCCAACCCATTAAGCCGCTTCCATAGTGCAACAATCTATCGACAACACACCCCAAGGTATCTCAAACACCACTTGAAATTTGTATCAAATAGACATAGACCGAGGATAGGAGCCATATTGACCCAAGATTTTTTATAGACAAGGCCATATTGACCTAAGATAGTCTCGGCCAGAGACTTTCTTTTTCTAAATTTCTTTTCAGATTAGAATAGAAAAGCAATTTTCCATTTTTTGCATTTAGTTTATATTTGTTTCATGCACATTCTTTCTTTCTATTTTAGTATTTATCATATTTAATACAGGTCCAACCTTAGTGGACCCTACATATGCTTTTGACACATTTTGTGTTTTTTTTATGTACTAATAACAATATTCTACGATGACAAATATTCCAAGATTTGCATTCAATTAGAAGAAATGATCACGGAAAAACCGCTCCCATATGAAGCATGTTAGCAAGGAGATTATTTATAATGCACCTAGATATTTTATTGTAATCCTTGTATCATGGGTAGCATCCCCTTAGAGGGGATATTATTATAACACATTGAAAAAAGTAAAATTATAATATAAAGAGGGCTCCATATTTCACTATTTTATCATTGTGTTTCAATATATATTGCTATATTTACTTTGTTTTTGGTACACAATTTTCCTACTTTCAATAGCATAATTCTTTTAAGTGATTCCTCTCATTTTTTGTTCCCCATGTTTTTTTTTAGTTTCTCCTCTCGGTCCTCTCTTCTTTCCAATGGATTCTGAGAAAAAAATTTCCCATCATGCTAGAACTATGATTATCATCTCTTGAGATTTGAAGATGAGCACCCGCTGATCACAGCCTAGAATAAACATTAGAAGAACCAAATTGCCTTGGTTAAACCTCTAGAGTAGGCTGGCTCCTTTTAAAATTAATGAGTGTTGACTCTATTTATCTCAATTGTAGTAAATTTAAGGCTAAAAATCATAGGGTTAGAAGTAATGGAGCTAACATTATAGACAACCACATAATATCCTTTAACAAATGATTTTAGAAAAGCATCCTAAAGGATTAACAACATTCAAAAATTATGCAGTTATGCTATTGAAATGGTGTTTTACACATTCACAGAATTATTCCAAATATCTAGAAATATTGATTATCCAATTTCAGTAGAATAAGATCAATACCCTGATTTGATAGAAATAGAATTCTCGATAAACATGTATGTAGAAATAATTAACTTGGTCTACTCTAAGTTAGCTTTTCAATTTAATAGAATAGACTAACCATAGCAGTGAGATGATATTATATCAAGTCTACCATAAAACATAGGTACAAATTTGAGGTAAACATCCCTTGTAATGATTTATTCATCAATTTACAAAGAACTACACAGTGGTGCAAGAAAACACTCTAGAGTTGACCATTTGGAAGGAGGTAGCTACCCATATTTATAGGTTTTACAATAGTAATTTTACTCTCAAGAATTATAGGGAGATCTAATTTTATTGTGATTTCTTTAACCACTTGCCATTCATTATGCCCACCAACTATGACCCTCTAGTTCTATTGCAACGCCCTTCTTATTGAGCCAATCGTAGCCATTGATGATTATTGGAATCAATTCCTCTCCATCGATATCTCAACTGAATTTGGTTCAGTAGGATGCTTATGGAAGGTTCTAGGCTGCAACTGCTTTTCGTTTGACTTTTTTGGCATAAAATGTAGATTTTTCCTATTTCCCATATTATGCGCATAAAACTTCATCGAAAAATTCTTGAGGGAGACTAAAGTTTAATTGTGGTTATAGATCTTTCCATCGGACAACTAAAGTACCACTTTCTGTTTACGTGATGGCAATGAAGAAGGAGGGAAAGTGTGACTTTTCATTCTTCTATATTTTTGACTTTTCTCAACACTTATCAACTTCTACCTTTTCTTAGCACTTTCTCATTTGCATGGCTCACATGAAGGAAGAGGGAAAGCATGACTTTTGTTCTTCTATATTTTTTCTCTTATTTGCACTTCTCAAATTATGCCTTTTCTTAGAACTTATCAACTTTGGTGCTTTTTAGTTTGCATGGATTATGTGAAGATGCTCAAGAAGTGCGACTTTCATGACTTCTTTATTTTCCTTTCTTTTTAGCACTTCTCAGCTTCAACCTTTTTTTGGCACTTTTTGGCTGCACAATTGATACAAGGGAGGTTGAGAAGCATGGTATTCTTAGACTTCTAAATTTTAGCTCGATTTCAACACTTTCTCACTTTTTGCCTTTATGCGGTGCTTTTTAGTTTTAAAAGCATTTTAATTTTGCATGGTGAATACACAAAAAACTGAGAAGCACACCCTTTGTTGGCCTTCTCATTTTTGAGCTGATTTTAGTGCTTCTCACATTTGGGTGATTTGTAGTGCTTTTGTATCTTTCTTACATACTTAGCCAAATTTTGCAAAATTTTGGCCTAAGTATGAATGTAGCCTTTTTTGGCCTACATTATTGGCACCTCCTAGGGAATCTTGCTTGCAATATTTTGAGAACTCAAAGCCTTATTCATTGGGTTTATGGAGTTTATGGGATGGATGCTTTATGGAATGGAAAATAGGAATGAAATGGAAGGTATGATTCAGGATGCATGGGAATGGATGGAGGAGTGGAAAGGGTGAGGATTCATGAGATGATATGGAGGGAAATGAATGGTGAACTTAGACTCAACATCATGGCTCAAAAATTTCTCCTTCATGACTATCGACTTCTTGATTAGAGATAAAACATCCAGTAGCCGATAGTCATGAAGAAACTATTCATGAGGTAAAAAATAATCCTTAATCTTCAAGAGGATTTATTTTATAGGTTGCTTCTTAGAAATATTTCATGCCATGAGCATGAGGCTCTGTATGTGTTCATGCTTTATTTATTTATCAACTGTTGTCATACCATAAAAAATTCATAAAAAATGTGCTTCTCACAGGTCTCTTGATCATCTAGATTACTTGTTCCTCCTGGATTGGTTCGGTCCACCCTTCTATTTTAGAGTCATATTGTATGATGGAATCTATACAACTTGATAGTATTGCTTCTCTGATGACTTGACAATATTATCCAAAGTAGTTGGGAAAGTATAGCTACCTTATGTGGGAGAGTTTGCTCATCATATTGCTAGTCTTCTCCTCTAGTTTGGATAGAAATTGCAAACCTTCCATAGCAACTTATTTTTGTCTAGGATATCCTTGGCTATTCCCTTGGCTATATACCATTGCCTATTTGAAATGATTCTAAACATGACTCTAGACTTGGTATTTGCTAGCTTACAATTTTTTTTTGCTAGAGCTATCTTATGTTGAAGCTCCTCTTTGACTTTTCAAAGGGTATTCCTTACACTTACTAGTTCATTTGTGGCTTTGTCTAAAAAAACAAAGATTGGATTAGCATCTACACTTTTACTTTGATATTTGACCATACCCTTCTCTGAGCTTGCTTTATGATTTCTTTGGAAAACCTAGCAATTCTGGCTCTTTATGACAATAATTGTTGATTCAGGTAATTTTTGTGTTCTGTAAGAGTTGATAGCTAGGCCTGGAGGCCCTCTACTTGTTCTCTAAAATTAGCTATTTCATTATATTTACATCACCACTCTTTTACCTCATCTTTGAGAGAGTTGGCCAAGTCTTCACGTTCTCTGAGAGAGGTCTCCAATTGTTCTATTCTTCATTTTAGCTCTTTATTTTCCTCTCTTCTAACATATCCTTGCAATAATATTGTATCCATGTGAGCTTTGGCCATTACCAACTCATCATAAGCTGGTAGTTGCATGATATCTACAAATTTTTTGACTATCTCGTAGTCTTCCAACATCATCTCCCTTCTTGGTTTCTTCACTTTAGGAGTGATAGTGTACTTTATCCTTTTTTTGGACATGAGATCGGTGATTACAGTATTTATTTTTCATGCTATCTCTTCAGATTCCTTTGCTATCTTCTCATTCCACCAAGATGCTACATTGAAGGTTGTTTCTTCTATTCTCTATTGTTGAGCTGCAACAGAGTCAGTGGTGGGAATAGATGTAGTGATCAAAGATGACCCCAAAATTACAGGGGTAAGTGGAGAGGTCAAAATAGTGGATTCTTGGTGTGAAGGAGTGGTTATCATGACCTCTTCTAATGTAGGGGGAGGGAGCGATGTTGTGATTTGTGGACCTACCGATATGGTGGATGGAATTATGGGGAATTCTTGTGACTATGGGAGTGGAGTTCCAATGGAAACTAATGGATGTTGCATGGATGGAGCTGGGATGGTTGAAACAACATGGGGTGATACAAGAGGGGGAACCTCTACTGATGAGACATGACTTTTAAAATGGGAGGGAATATTATCTTGGAAAATTAGAGGTGAAATATTAGGGGTAGAAGAGATAGAGAATGTACCTGGGTCCCTTGGTGGGAATAGATGTGTATCTTGACCTAAGATTGATTGCTCATTTGGAGGAGCTTGAATTTGCTCCTCTTCTATCCCTCTTTACTCTTTTTCTTATTCCCATTGTTGACGCATTCCAAAGAGGGATGCCATGGATTGTAACCTAGAGATGTCCACCATAGATTTATCTATTCTAATAAGCTCTTAACTATGTGGTTGTGGAGCATTGGGTTGTTCTGATAATTGAGGGGAGGTAGAACATGTGAATATCACCATATAAGTACCTGACATAATTTATTCTTGATTACCTTTATGTCTGGGTTCCACATAACCTTTGAAAGATGCTCCTAGAACCAATATTTATGGTCTTTGCTTTATTGGGATAGGCCTTGTGCTACCTGACTCATTATAACTCAATCCCCCTCCTTGGTACCCTTACCTTTGCATTAGGTGAGCACTTGGTCCATCTGTTTGTAATTCATCTATTAGGGATTGGAAAGAAACCTGTTTGCCTTTTCCATCAAGGATATCTTCTGTAGTACTCCTAGTACATTGAGGAGAGGACAAGGGTGTTCGAATGGTGAAAGGCCTTAGTCTCGCCTTGATGGCTTGTTCATTACTAGCCTCCTTTATTGGTCCAATAGGCCTCTTGAAGCTTAAATCTAGGAAATTTTTAGTTCCCTTCTAGGTTTCGACATGTGTATCATAGTAGTCCTCAAACATCCTATCAGTCTTTATGGGATATTTGGAACTTATGGTATCTTTTTCTACCCATATTTTCCAAAATTCAAACAACTTTGTAGAATTCCAAGTATTTGTTTTCACCAAAGCTTTAACATCATCTTCTATAAAAACATGCGTTGGGTTATTTTTTGGCTCATAATATACCACCTGATCATAGAAGTCTCTCTAGGGGGTAGTGCCTCCATATGTTGAACATCCCACTCTAGTTCATATTTTTCATCATTTTTTTTGAATTTCTTGATGTGGGGATGGAGAGTTTGTTTGAACTTATTTTCAAAGAACTTATTTTCTGGGTTGTACCTCCATCTGTGAGGAAGTTCTACTAAACCCATTTCTCACATGTATTTGGTAATGCTTTTGTGTTATCCCTTACCAACCACTATATCACTCACTTTTAAGGGATAGGTGCAGGTGCCCTTCCTACCCTTGCCCGTTCCAAATATGATGTTAGTATAATCTTTCTGGTGATAATATTCAAGAGAAAAAATTCACTCAGTGACATAGTGAGGTAGGACAAAAGGTTTCTCAGTGAAACCATACACATGAATGACTATCCCTTCTATTAGGATATACCAGTCGCCTTCTTATTTGCCCTTATTTCTCAAAATATCTCTCACTAATTGGGGAATTCTTGGGATTTCTCCTTTTATTAGCTTCAAGGTTGGTCCTAGGAATTCCCTATTGAAATTATAGAAAGACTCTCATTTTCTTAGAGCATTCATCCATTTATAAATAGGTCGAGCGGTTTCATCAGGATTAGCTATTTGTGTAGGAATGAATGGCAATTCGTCGTGGTTAAAGTAGAAGAAAATCCAAGCCAAATGGGAATAATACTTGAATGAGGCTCTTTCCTTATTTGTTTTCATATAACTTAGGTATTATTAGGACCAGACTGCTAAGTATTGAGACCAATCATAGAATATTGGATTGTTGTTGTATCTAGAAGACTTGTAATTTTTAGGATTGGAGATGCAATGGATTGCAGCTATCTGCCAATTATACACTTGCTTGTATGACTATAAACCAGCAATTACACCTAACATGGATTAAATTTTTGGATATTAAAATTCTTCAAATTTTATGGGGACTAGAGGTAGGGTATTTCCACACCATGTTTCCTTTAATTGTCTCGCTACCAAGTTTAGAAATTTCCTTCCCCCTTCAGCATGCTTACTTAGGGCATAATATTGAGCTTGGGCCTTAGTGGAAAATTTTTTGGCTCTTGAGCCTAGTTCTTCCCCTGGGGTGAAAGCATTGTTGAAGGACTGAGTTTTAAAATGCATCAGGGTTTTACCCTCGATACTCTACAATTTCTTTTGCTTGGGATCAAAATTTTTCGTGATAGCTTGGATGAGTTCAGGGCATGGATGTATAGAATCACACATGTAAAAATATAGTAATGAAATTATCACTATCACCTTGGGACTAAAGAGTGATATGCACTTAGCGACCCTTTTTCCACCTCCATTCCCATTTGGGACTTCTCCTTGAAGGTGGTAACCGTATCAAAAATTTTACTTGCATTATCTTGGAAATGGCTACTAACTTGGATTTCCTTAGAAGGGCTCTTCTTGGTGGTAGTAGATGATGATGCCATGGTTCTAGGTAGAATTGAACTGCTTCTTTTTGGAAGAAAATTTTGAGCTCTTGGTTGCTCCATAGAAAACTATTCTCCTCTTCCTCTCGCACAATTCTCAGATTTCAAATTTTGTAGCAAGAGTAAACTCTGTTGAGAAGTACCAAAAATATAGTTATCCGTAGTATGTGCAATTTAAATGAGGTCGTTACAACATTCTTTCGCATGCGAACCAATGTCAATGCCATTGTTTCCCATGATTGGGTCACCTTTGAGGTTGGCGGTATTTCTTGAACAAATATATACTTCTCATGCTTGGGAATATAAAACATAGTGTTGGCTTTGCTTTGGATAGTGGACCCTACATTTATTTTGAGTTTTTCTCGACTGAGTGTAATCTTCCTCGAATATTTCTTTTCTCATTAATGTAGCAATATTATTTTCTTGTAATGAGGTGATGCTACTATGAGCCACGTAGCATGGTTGACTTTATGAGGCATTTTGGCATTTGCAGCTTGTGAGGGAACTTGCCACCGTGGATCAAATTTTATCTTTTAGTTACCCATATCACAAAATAAAGTGTAAAAGTAGAAATATTTACAAGTTTATGATACATATGATACAAGGAAAAGTTCACTATTGGACGTACAACTTGAGGTGATATCCATTAACTGGGATGGGTAGCACCTCTCCTTCTTGATTTTTCAACTGGAAGGTATTCTTCTATTTGACAGATTCAATCTAGAAGGGACCTTTCAAGAACGAATTAAACTTTTCATGCTTACCTGGCTTGGCTTTGTCTACATTCCATTTTAAAACCAAGTCATCAACTTTAAACTTTTTGGGCATGTTTTTCTTATCAAACCAACCCTTTGTATATATAATTTCCTTTGCAACCTTTGGTAAGATTCCTCCCTATGTTATTCCAAGTGCATCAGTTGAAGCTGTATTTAATTCATAGGGTCTTCCTTATTAGAATCACTCTTGTTGATGTATTTCAAAGCTAGCAATTCTAAATGGATTGGTAGCATAGCTTATTTCCCATAGACTAGCGTATAACGAGATGTACCTATAGATTTTTCATGGTTATTCAATCTACCCATAATACCTGGTTCATCAACAAATGCCAATATTTCTTATTATCTGTTAGTGAACTTTTGAGCATTCTGAGGAGATTTTTATTGCTTGATTCTGCTAGGCCATTTCCCTGTGGGTAATAATTTGAAGAATTATTTAAGTAAATGCCATATTTTCTAGCAAATTCTATATACTTGGCTCCTATGAAAGTTGGGCCATTATCACTTACCAAATATTTGGGGATTCCAAACCTGGTGATCATAATCTCAAGGAATTCGAGCACTACATCCTGATCGCACCTCTTGGATGGTATTGCCTCCACCCATCTAGTGAAATAATCAGTGGTAGTTAAGATGTACCTATGGTATGTCAAAGAATTAGGATTGATCTCTACTACAAAGTCCAAATCCCACTATTGAAAAGGTTGCTCAACTTGTATTGGCTATAGAGGCATTGCATCCTTTTTATTTATACCTGTGTATCTTTGGCATTTGTCACAAGCTTTGGCAATTTTGAAAGCATCAAAAAAAATATTAGGCCAAAAATAACCTGCTCTTATGATTTTTAATGTAGTAGATATTTTTGAATAGTGGCCTCCATATGGTCCATCGTGAAACTCCTTTAAGACCTTATGCTTTTTATTTTCTCTTATACATCTTAAGAGGACGCCATCGAGATTTTTTTGTAGAGTTCTCCAAAAATTATGGTGTAGTGCAACGCTTGGAGCCTATACCTCCTTCTTTGTGAAGCATTGATATTTTGAGGATAAATATGTTGAGCAAGGTGCAGCAAAAGAATTGCAAAAGTATTGTCATTGTTGTCAACACGCATGCATTGATGTAGTTGATGCAGCTCGGAGGTCGACCGTATCAAGTGCAGTGAATTTCAAGGAAAACAGAGGTGACCCGTATTCATAAATTGGCGTAAAAAGACAAGGAAGAAAACTGTCGCGATATCGCGACATGTTTTCTGTCGCGATATCGCGACAAAACAGAGGAGAGAGAAAATGCAAGAAAAATTGTCACGATTTCGCGACATTGCCGAGGAGAGAGAAAATGCAAGAAAAATTGTCGCGATTTCATGACATTGCCGAGGAGAGAGAAAGTGCATGAAAAATTGTCACGATTTCGCGACATGGCCGAGGAGAGAGAAAGTGAAAGGCAAACTGTCGCGATTTCGTGACATGCTGGCAGAGAAGGAAGCAAGGTGAAAAGATGTCATGATTTCGTGACATAAATGGAGGAAAGGAGCTTGCAACGAAAAGTGTCGCGATATCGTGACACGTCGGGTTTTCGTGACCCGAAGAGGAGAGAGAATGCTCAGCAACAAAGGTGTAGCGATTTCGCTGCATGTTGAAATGAATGGAAACAAAGGTGTAGCGATTTCGCTGCATGATGGAAATACATGGCACAAAGGTGTAGCGATTTCGCTACAAATAGGAAGTGCAGAAAACAAAGGTGTAGCGATTTCGCTACAAGTGAAAAGGCACAAACAAGAAGATGTAGCGATTTCGCTGCATGACAAAATGTATGGAAACAAAGGTGTAGCGATTTCGCTACCAGTCAAAATTGCAAAACTGAAAGATGTAGCAAGTCGAAAGCACAAGGCACAAAGTTGTCACGATTTCGCTACTGCATAAAGCAAAGATTGTACGGAAGCAGAGAACGTCGCGATTTCGTGACATGTTCCATTTTCGCGGTTGCTGGCAAAGAAGATTGTACGGAAGCAGAGAACGTCACGATTTCATGACATGTTCCATTTTCACGGTTGCTGGCAAAGAAGAGTGTACGAAAGCATCGTGATTTCATGACAAGAATAAGGATGACGTCAACAAAATTGAAAATGTCACGATATCATGATAAAGTGCAAGGAAAGCTGCTGGAAGTCGGAAGTGTCACGATTTCACGACAAGAATGATGATGACGTCAGCAAAAGTTGAAAGTGTCGCGATATCGCGACAAGGTGCAAGGAAAGCTGCTGGAAGCCGAAAGCGTCATGATTTCATGACATGCTTAAGGATGACGTCAGCAAATTTTGAAAGTGTCACGATATCGTGACAAGGTGCAAGGAAAGCTGCTGGAAGCCGAAAGCGTCACGATTTCGTGACATGCTTAAGGATGACGTCAGCAAATGTTGAAAGTGTCGCGATATCACGACAAGGTGCAGGGAAAGCTTTCAAGAGCCAAAATGGTCACGATTTCATGACAGCAAGGGCATGAATGGTACGGCTATAGAAAGTGTCGCGATATCGCGACAGGTAACAGTTTGGTGGGTAAAAGCCAAAAAAGCATGCAAGGTGACACATGTCAAAAAAGCAGACAGGAAAATCATGCAACCAGTTACGTAAAAAGTAACTGATGTCAGATCTGCAGTTACAGATTGACAAGTGTTAGTCATGCACTAGAACAAGTTGATATTCATGATTGAAAAGCATTCGATGCATCACATATGCAGTTTTGAAAAAGCATTCGAAAAGCCGTATTTGAAGAAATTGAACAGCCGAATATGAAGGATCAAAAAAGCTTTCAAAAAGACGTATTTGCAGCATTCAAAACAACCGTATTGCAAGGAATCGAACCGCCATATTGCAGGGTTTCGAATAGTCGTATTGCATGGATTCAACAACCGTATTGCAGGGTTTCAAACAGTCTAAGTGCATGGAATCGAACAGCCGTATTGCATGGATTCGAACAGTCAGAGTATGTGATTCGACTGCATGCAGGATTGAAAGGTTATAAAAGAATAGTCGTACAGAGAAGATGTTGCTACTGTAAGAGGGAAATTGCTGTAAAAAGAGGGTTAGAAAAGAGTCAAGAGAAAAATTAGCAGAGCCGTGAGAGTGTGCAGAGTTGGGTTAATTGCAGACCAGTCAGGGTCGTGCATGAAGTGAAGACATTCTTATGTCATTTTAAATTGAACAGAATTGCAGTCCAAGTTGGTGCTTGGTACTAGGGGTTGGTGCTCCATCTGTTGCAGCAGAAAATTAAGGGGTTGGTGCTCCTTCCAGTAGATGCTGGTAAAGTATTTGTAAAATTGGTATTTTGCAAAGACTGGATTTGGATTGGAGTCCAAGCAGTCATTTTTGAGGAGTAGCCAAATTGGTGAACCTCGGTATATTGAGTGTTGTGGTGTGCTCTCTTGTTCAATCTATTTTTCTAGTTTTCAAGTTCTCTTTATTTCATATTAAATGCTGTAGATATAAAAATTAATAGCTACACTGATTCACCCCCCCCTCTCAATGTCATTGTGTGAATATCAATTGGTATCAGAGCCAAGGTGCCTTGTTCAAGCTTAATCAGCTAAGGAGATCTTGGAAGAAACAATGGCAGAGCGATGAAGGATTCTCATCCAACAAAGCTCCCTTATTTGATGGAACAAATTACACTTTCTGGAAACTCAGGATGCAAACATATCTGAGTGCATTGGGATATGATATTTGGGATTCTGTAGATAGTGGATACACAACACCCATTACTCCTCCAACAGATATCGCCGAGAAGAAAAAATTTGAGAACAACTCCAAAGCTAAGAATGCCATAATGTGTGGGCTTGTTGACAAGTGAACCGATAAGAGTCATGAGCCGTAAATCAGCAAAAGACATGTGGGATAAACTGAAGAGCATCCATGAAGGAGACAACAAGATCAAGGAAGCCAAGCTGCAAACTCATCGAGCACAGTTCGAAGCACTGCAAATGAATGAAGATGAGAACATAGAGGCTTATATGCTAAGAGTCAACGAAATCATTAATGCAATCAGAGGACTCGGTGAAGAAATTGATGATGCAGTTGTTGTGAAAAAGGTTCTCGGAACACTGCACAAAAGATTTAACTCCAAAGTTTCTGCAATAGAAGAGGCAAAAGATCTAAACAACTTCAGCTTGGATGAGATGCATGGTTCCCTCGACAAAGATATGAAATGAGAATAGGACAAACCAAGTCTATAGACAGAGAAGCAGACTTTTAAAGCACACAAGAATATAAAAGTCGAACATGAATCCGAGGATGAAGAGACACCTGGATGAAACAGAAGCTAATTTTGTTCGAAAACTCACAAAGGGAAAAGGAAAATATAGAGGAAAGCTACCTTTTAAGTGCTTCAATTGTGGAGGAGTCGGTCATTTTGCAGCCAAATGTCCAATGCAGGAGAAAACCAAAAATGGTGAAGGCTCACACCAAGAAAAAGGTGACTCGAAGAAGAAACAAAATTTCAGAAAGAACAACTTCAAGAAGAAAAGCTTCATATCCAAGAATGTCAAGCACTTCGAAGAAAGCTCGGATGAGGATTCTCGAAGAAGAAAAAGGTGAAGCTCTGCTCATGGCACTTGAAGAGGAAAGAACAGAAGAAAATCAGGAAAGTGATGAAAACTTTAAAGATGAAGCTGAAGTTTATCTGGAAGGAGAATTGGTTGCTGCACTTGAAGAGTTGAGTGTTGAAAGGAAAAAGAACAAAAAGTTTTCAAGAAAACTAGAAGATGCCACTGACATAATAAATAGTTTAAAAATACAGACAAAGGAATTCAAAAAAATGACTGAAGTTCTTGATGAACAATTAACTGTAAAGACAGTTGAATGCAACAAGCTAGAGGAAGACATGGTTAAGTTAAGAATGCAGCTAGAGGAGATGAATAGAAAATTGAACTGTTTTCATAAGTTTGAAGAAAGTACTGTAAAGCTGGATAAAATGTTAAATAACCAAAGGCCTTCCGACATCAAATTTGGTTTAGGCTTCGATGAAGGAGAATCATCAAAGGGTTCAAAGGCCTTGAATGTAGAACCCATAAAGAAAGAAGAAAAGATCAGGGTTGATCTAGAAAAAACAAAACATGCCCAAGAAAGCAATAATGCCAGACTCAAGAAGAGTACTGACAAAGATGGCTTCATAAAAGTCACACATCCAAGAAGGAAAAGATTTATGGCTCCTACTTCAAACTGGCAAAGACCGGCACCCAGGTTTAATCATTCCTTTTCTGGTTACTGTTTTAAATGCAATGCTTATGGCCATAAGATTTCAGATTGCAGGCATAATGTATCTCAAAGGAATTTCACAAGCATAAATGTTTTTTCTCCTTTAATGAATTATGCAGTTGAATGTTATAATTGTCATAATTTTGGACATATTGCTAGAAACTGTAGAAGCACTTTTGCAGCAAATAATTATCAGGGTAGAAAATCTCAACCAAGTGAGTTGAAACAAAACAAGAAATTTCCTGAAAAACAAGCACATGCTAATGAGAAGACAAAGGCAAAACAAGTAGCCAAATCTGTCATCAAACCATAATGGAAAGAAAAGGAATCTTTAATTGTTCAGACTCGCCTTTAAAGCTCGGAACAAATCTGCACCTTGGATACTTGGATAGATGGTTGTTCCAACCACATGACAGTGACAAGCAGAAATTTGAGAATTTGCAGAATTATGAAGGTGGTTCTGTGAAATTTGGAAATAATGATGGAGCAAAGATTGTTGGAAAGGGATCAGTCAAGATCAATGATGGCAATATAAAATCAAAAGAAGTCTTGTTTGTGATTGGTCTGAAGCATAACTTACTGAGTGTAAGTCAAATCTGTGACAGAGGTCATGATGTAATCTTCAAGAAGGAGGGCTGTGAAGTAAGAAAGACAAAAAATGGAAAGATAATAGCCACTGGACTGAGAACTTCTGGAAATCTGTATACACTTTCAGAGACTTCAGAAGGAGCTTGCTTGGTTGGTCAAGAAGAAGAAAACTGGCTGTGGCACAAGAGACTCTGGCCACATAAGCTTTGATAATCTGGTAAAAATCAGCTCAAAAGGGGCAAGAAGAGACATACCAACTATTGGTAAACCTTCAAACAAGGATTTGTGAGTCATGCCAAAAGGGAAAACAAACCAGAGCCACTTTCAAAGCAAAAGAATATTTCACGAGCAAGCCATTAGAACTAATTCACACCGATTTATGTGGACCCATGAGAACCGAAAGCATAAATGGACACAAATATTTTATGCCGTGTATAGATGACTACTCAAGAATGACATGGGTACTATTTCTGAAACTTAAATCGAAGCCTTTGAGATGTTTAAAACCTTCAAAAATCTTGTTGAGAATCAATCAGAAAAAGAATTAAATGCCTAAGATCGTACAGAGGAGGAGAGTTTATTTCGGAAGAATTTGCAGAATACTGTCAAAAATATGGGATAAGAAGACAGCTTTCAGCAGACTAGAACACCTCAACAGAATGGTGTTGTAGAAAGGAAGAATAGGACAAGTGCAGGAAATGGCACGGACAATGTCGGGCCGAGAACAAAATAGCCGACATATTTTGGAAAGAGGCAGGACATACTGCAGCTTTACATTCAAAACAGGTGCATGCTAAGACCACATGAAAGCAAAACACCTTATGAGCTGTGGTTTGGCGTAAAGGCAACAACAAGACATTTCAAAGTATTTGGCAAGCAAGTGCTACATCAAACGGATCGAAGATAATCTCGATAAATTTGAAAATAGAGCCGATGAAGGTATCTTTCTTGGTTACTCAACAAAAAGCAAAGCCTACACATGTTACAACAAAAGGCTAAAGAAAATTGTTGAGAGTGCTGATGTGAAAGTTGATGAAGGTAGAGAACAAGAAATTACTTATCAAGAAAACTACCCCATCTATGAAGAAGTCATTGAAGGTGATGATGAAAAGGAAACAGATAAGAATCAAAAAATTGATCCAGATGGTGTAAAAACTGAATCAGAAGAAGAAAACAAGAAATTTAAAACAGCAACCGGCAAAAAAATCATCCAAGTGAACAGATTATTGGGGATCCCAAAGATGGTATTCGAGACAAGAAGAGCAAAGAAGTGCGGAACTATTCTCTCGTTATCTAGCATTGAACCTAAAAATGTTGCTCAAGCAAGCACTGATGAAAGTTGGTTGAAGGCAATTAATGAAGAACTAGATCAGATTGAGAAAAACAATACCTGGGAATTAGTACCTAGACCAACAAATAAAAACATAATTGGCACTAAATGGGTTTTTCGAAATAAATTAAATGAAGATGGACAGAGTTGTCGTAAATAAGGCAAGATTGGTCTGTAAAGGCTATGCTCAGGTTGAAGGCATTGATTTTGAGGAAACTTTTGCACCGGTAGCCAGACTAGAGGCAATCAGAATGTTTCTGGCATTAGCAGTTCATAAAAACTTCAAAGTATATCAAATGGATGTAAAATCAGCATTTTTGAATGGAAAACTGGAAGAAGAGGTTTACATTGAACAGCCAGATGGCTTCCAACTTGGTGACAACCCGGATTTTGTTTGCAGTGTTAAAGAAAGCATTATATGGTTTGAAACAGGCACCCAGAGCATGGTATGCAAGGCTGGATAATTATCTAATTAAACAAGGGTTCAAGAAAGGTTTGGTGGACAACAACTTATATGTCAAAACAGAGAAGGGCCATCTTATTGTTCTTGTTGTTTATGTAGATGATATAATATTTGGCAACAGAGATGGATGAATACCGCAAAGACATATCAACTAAAATGAAGAAAGAATTTGAGATGTCTATGATTGGTGAACTTTCTTATTTCCTAGGACTCGCAGGTCAATCAAAATGAAAAAGGCATTTTTATTTATCAAGTTAAATATGTAAAAGAAATGCTGAAAAAGTTCACAATGGAAGACAGTAAACCGGTTAGCACTCCCATGACAACAGTCGCAAGTTGAGCAAGGATGATAAATCCCCATATGTAGATCAAACAATGTACAGGTCTATGATTGGAAGCCTACTGTATTTAACAACCACTAGACCAGATATATTACAAGCAGTATGCATGGTTGCAAGATTTCAAGCCACCCCAAAGAAACTCATGTAACAACTGTAAAGAGGATCTTCGAGATATCTCAAGGGCACTATGGATTATGGGTTGTGGTACCCAAAAGGTAAAGATTTCACTTTGATTGCATATTCTGATGCAGATTGGGCAGGATGTATTGATGACAGAAAGAGCACAAGTGGAGGAGCATTTTATCTTGGAGACAGGCTGGTAGCATGGCACAACAAGAAACAAGAATCAGTATCTCTATCCACTGCAGAGGCAGAATACATTGCAGCAACAACATGCTGTACTCAGATATTATGGATGAGACAAACGTTGAAAGATCTTGGTATTCATTTCAAAGAGCCAATTTCAATTAAATGTGATAACACTAGTGCTATCAACATATCCAAGAATCCAATAATGCATTCAAGAACCAAACATATTGCAATCCGATATCATTTCTTGAAGGATAAAGTTGCGGAAGGAGAGGTCAAATTGGATTTTGTTCCAACTACAGAGCAAGTAGCCGATATATTCACAAAACCTTTGCCAAAGGAAGTATTTGAATACCTTCGGAAGAAGTTGGGAGTAGTCACACCACCCAAGCACTGACTAGCTATGGGAAACACATTCTCAGGGGGAGCATTCAAACTTTTTAAGTCTGAGAATGTTGTGCATAGACTCAGGGGGAGTCTGCAGCAGCCCTTTGGTATTATTGGCAAAGGGGGAGAAGAAATTGAGCAAGGTTGCAGTGTGTTGCCAACAATTCCAAAGGGGGAGATTGTTGAGCAAGGTGCAGCAAAAGAATTGCAAAAGTATTGTCATTGTTGTCAACACAGACAGATTGATGCAGTTGATGCAGTTTAGAGGTCAGTCAGATCAAGTGCAGTGAATTTCAAGGAAAACAGAGGTGACCCAGATTCAAAAATTGGCAGAAAAAGACAAGGAAGAAAACTATCGCGATATCGCGATATCGCGACATGTTTTCTGTCGCGATATCGCGACAAAACAGAGGAGAGAGAAAATGCAAGGAAAATTGTCGCGATTTCGCGACATTGCCGAGGAGAGAGAAAATGCAAGGAAAATTGTCGCGATTTCGCGACATTGCCGAGGAGAGAGAAAGTGCATGAAAAATTGTCGCGATTTCGCGACATGGCCGAGGAGAGAGAAAGTGAAAGGCAAACTGTCGCGATTTCGCGACATGCTGGCAGAGAAGGAAGCAAGGTGAAAAGATGTCACGATTTCATGACATAAATGGAGGAAAGGAGCTTGCAACGAAAAGTGTCACGATATCGCGACACGTCGGGTTTTCGCGACCCGAAGAGGAGAGAGAATGCTCAACAACAAAGGTGTAGCGATTTCGTTGCATGATGGAAATACATGGCACAAAGGTGTAGCGATTTCGCTACAAATAGGAAGTGCAGAAAACAAAGGTGTAGCGATTTCGCTACAAGTGAAAAGGCACAAACAAGAAGATGTAGCGATTTCGTTGCATGACAAAATGTATGGAAACAAAGGTGTAGCGATTTCGCTACCAGTCAAAATTGCAAAACTGAAAGATGTAGCAAGTCGAAAGCACAAGGCACAAAGTTGTCGCGATTTCGCTACTGCATAAAGCAAAGATTGTACGGAAGCAGAGAACGTCGCGATTTCGCGACATGTTCCATTTTCGTGGTTGCTGGCAAAGAAGATTGTACGGAAGCAGAGAACGTCACGATTTCGTGACATGTTCCATTTTCACGATTGCTGGCAAAGAAGAGTGTACGAAAGCGTCACGATTTCACGACAAGATGAGGATGACGTCAGCAAAATTGAAAATGTCACGATATCACGACAAAGTGCAAGGAAAGCTACTGGAAGTCGAAAGTGTCACGATTTCATGACAAGAATGATGATGACGTCAACAAAGTTAGAAAGTGTCACGATATCATGACAAAGTGCAAGGAAAGTTGCTGGAAGTCGAAAGTGTCACAATTTCATGACATGCTTAAGGATGACGTCAGCAAATGTTGAAAGTGTCACGATATCGCGACAAGGTGCAAGGAAAGCTGCTGGAAGCCGAAAGCGTCATGATTTCACGACATGCTTAAGGATGACGTCAACAAATGTTGAAAGTGTCGCGATATCGCGACAAGGTGCAGGGAAAGCTTTCAAGAGCCAAAATGGTCACGATTTCACGACAGCAAGGGCATGAATGGTACGGCTACAGAAAGTGTCGCGATATCGCGACAGGTAACAGTTTGGCAGGTAAAAGCCGAAAAAGCATGCAAGGTGACACGTGTCAGAAAAAGCAGACAGGAAAATCATGCAGCCAGTTACGTAAAAAGTAACTGATGTCAGATCTGCAGTTACAGATTGACAAGTGTTAGTCATGCACTAGAACAGCTGTATATTCTTGATTGAAAAAGCATTCGATGCATCACATATGCAGTTTCAAAAAAGCATTCGAAAAGCCGTATTTGAAGAAATTGAACAACCGAATATGAAGGATCAGAAAAGCTTTCGAAAAGACGTATTTGCAGCATTCAAAATAGTCGTATTGCAAGGAATCGAACCACCGTATTGCAGGGTTTTGAATAGTCGTATTGCATGGATTCAATAGCCGTATTACAGGGTTTCGAATAGTCGAAGTGCATGGAATCGAATAGTCGTATTGCATGGATTCGAACAGTCAGAGTATGTGATTCGACTGCATGCAGGATTGAAAGGTTATAAAAGAATAGTCGTACAGAGAAGATGTTGCTGCTGTAAGAGGGAAATTGCTGTAAAAAGAGGGTTAGAAAAGAGTCAAGAGAAAAATTAGCAGAGCCGTGAGAGTGTGCAGAGTTGGGTTAATTGCAGAACTCAGCCAGTGGTCGTGCATGAAGTGAAGACATTCTTATGTCATTTTAAATTGAATAGAATTGCAGTCCAAGTTGGTGCTTGGTACTAGGGGTTGGTGCTCCATCTGTTGCAACAAAAAATTAAGGGGTTGGTGCTCCTTCCAGTAGATGCTGGTAAAGTATTTGTAAAATTGGTATTTTGCAAAGACCCGGATTTGGATTGGAGTCCAAGCAGTCATTTTTGAGGAGTAGCCAAATTGGTGAACCTCGGTATATTGAGTGTTGTGGTGTGCTCTCTTGTTCAATCTGTTTTTCTAGTTTTCAAGTTCTCTTTATTTCATATTAAATGCTGTAGATATAAAAATTAATAGCTACACTGATTCACCCCCCCTCTCAGTGTCATTGTGTGAATATCAAAATATCGATCTGGAAGTAACTTGTGAGTTGATTTATTCAATCAGCTTCTTATGGGAGAGTCTCATCCGCTCGATCTTGTGTATTTATCTGGCATACTACTTCTCATGAATTTGTTGTAGCTGGTAATTCTTGGTAGAGATATCTACCTCTTACTACCTTGGTTGGGTGAATTTCAATGTCAAACTCTTGAATATTTGTAATCCAACCTACTATTTTCTCACCAAGTTCTCCTTGTAAGATGAAAGCTCTTATGTCGGGATGGACCACATAGAATAGTGTTTTGCTTTGAGCTAGGTATTGTCTAATTTTTTTAATGACTTTATGAATGCAAATATCTACCTTTATATGAAGTTGTATTTTACCTGGTATTCGTGCAAGGTTTGGCTCCAAAAATATATAGAATGTTCATTCCCTTGTTCATACTTTTGGGTTAGTACAACAACATAACTTTCTTTAGTTCCATAAGCATAGAGAATGAAGTCTCTATCAAAGTTTAGATTGACCAATATAGGAGTTGTGTTGATTTCCTATTTTATCATTTCAAATGCTTACTTTATTTTATTAGTCCACTTATAATCTTCTTTCTTTTTGAGCAATTATGAGATTGGTATTATAATTTGAGCAAAGTCTAAAATGAATTTTCTCACAAAATTAATCTGCCCAAAGAAGGATTGCAGAGCTTTCTTATTCATCAGGAGGGGTAATGCTAGTAGCACTTTCACTCTATCAGGGTCAATAGACATCCCCTGTTTCAATACTACATGCCCTAGTAATTTTCCTTTGTGAACTGCAAATATGGATTTCTTAGGATTTAATGATATGCCAAATTCTCTATATTTTTGGAACACCTATTCTAAATGACAAATATGATTATATTTTTCATGTGAGAACATAGTCATATAATCTAAGGATATCAAAATTATTTTGTTAAACAATTTACCAAATGCATAATCCATAGCTCTTTGAAAAGTAGCACCAGGATTTGATCGATCGAATGACATTCTTTGATAGGCGAAAGTACCCCACTTTATCGTAAATGTAGTTTTGTGTTGGTATTCATTCTTTAACCAAATTTTGTTGTACCTAGAGAAACCGTCTAGTAAGGAGAATATTTCTACACCTTCTACCATTTGTAATATTTGGTCCATGTGTTAAGGGATAGTGTTCTTTCAGAGAAGCTTGATTCAGGTTCCTGAAATCCATACAAATGTGAATATCACCATTATTATTTATTACTGATACTAGATTGGCTACCCAAGTGGAGTGTTTGACTGGGTAAATTATCTTAGCTCTTAGTAGCTTAAGTAATTCTTCTCATATAATTGTCTCAATCTTGGGATTTAATGCCCTTTGCTTTTGTTTGAATGGCCTAGCATTCAGAACTAACTCGATAGTATGTTGGAAGATGCTTTTATCATATACTTTTAAGTCACCATATAAACAAGCTATTATGTCTTGATACTTGTGGCATAAATCTCTAAAGTTCTCAATTTATTCTACAGTAAAATGGATATCGAAATTCATATTTTCTTCATTATGCATTTCAATTTCTTTGTATATTTGATCATCGATTTTAATTTTTTTTAACCTTTTGATATCTTCATTATCGAATAGGATCTCTAGAGTAATTAAGACTTTGGGTATGTGGTTGCTTTTCAATTGAATCATTCCTTTTTTATAAAACTCTTGAACAAGCTCACCATTTGAAAGAGCACAGTTTGCTTATTTGATTAAAAAATCTACAATTTTCTCATCATCTTCAAAGACTTGCTAGTAAACCTGTTTATCAGGCATAGATGGTCTGAAAACTAGTTTAACTATCTTATTTTTTGGAGATCCATAATATGCTGAGAGAGATAAATTAGCCCCATTAAATGCTAATGCATCTACCAAGGAATTCTATTATCTAGGGATAACCCATATATTCAAAGCATCAAATGACTCCATCATGTCCCAGACTCTATTTTTATAATATTTTAGATAATGATGCTTATTACTATACTTTTTAGTAACCTAATTTATGATCAGTTCTTAGTCACCATAAATGTCTAGCATTTTAATGCCCATCAACTCTGCTTGCATTAACCCTAGACATAGAGCTTCATAATCTACAATATTATTGGTGCAAAACCATACAAGTCTAAAAGAAAATATCTTTGTTCAATCGAATGGGGATTTAAGAACTACCCCTACTCCAAATCCATTTCTGCATTTTGATCCATCAAAATGCATTGTCCAAATTTTGAACTCTCTTAATGACTGATTGGAAATCGCATGGATTTTCTTATCTACTTCTGATATTATACTATATATCCCAAATCCTATCTCTAGTAGATCTTGGTAATTTTAGAAAGGTAGCTAATCATCAACTTCTAAATATTCTAGGAGTTCTACCAGTTATAGCTCTTCCATTACTAAGTGATTGTACATTTTCTCCTCTATCTTCTCAATATGGTAAGTGACTGGCTTTTCAGGGATCAATATTATTCTTCTTCCTTTATGAGGTATCATCATACCAGAGTATTTGAAGTACATGTATCCTCCCATGTTGGTATTAAATTATCTAGACAAACATAATCCAAAGTATGGTTCGAGGTCTACCACTATAATATCTTGTACAATAGTGACTTCAGGAGCTTTGTGCAACCTCATTAATACATATTTTACTACCCCCACAATTTTTATTGGGGTACCATCTAGTTGCAGAATACCTTGATAGGAGTGGGAATATTCCATATCCATATTGTCACAAACAACCTTGGGCATTACCGTGGTAGATGCTCTAGAATCAATAATATAGTTATGGACAATCCATCTCTCCATTCTTAAGGAAATAATAGAATGGGGGAGGCGTATTTTTCAAAGAAGTAGGTGTTAGTTGTCTCTGTTATGGGGGATGGTTGAGCATGGTAGCCATGTATTTTCCTTGAGATTTCTTGTTAAGAGATGCTTTTAACAAATTGGTCTGGCTAGGGAGGAAAAGAGTATAATAGAGACTTGCTCTTGATGGTGTCTTTTTAAGCTCTTCTACAATTTTAAAGTCAAGTTTATCTAGAGGGTTTCTCTCTTGCCTTCTGTCCATATCTCTGAATATTATTTTGTACTATTAATTAACTTCAACATTTGTATTTTGGTGATAGAGGGGAATTGTAGTTTTTCTCTAGCTTCCTCTTTAGAACATAGTTGTTCTTTATCCTTGTATATTGGTTTTGGTGTAACTTTACATTTTTCATATCTCTTAGGAGTCAATTATGTAGCATCTTGAGGAATAGGTAAATTATCCTTGTTTGACGAGGGTTGGTCCTTATTATTCTGAGAAAGCACCTGAAATGATCCCAATTTTTGAGAACCAACTTGTATTGGTTTATTTTCAGATCTAGTCAATACTATGATATGTTATGACTCGTGTCTTAGCATATTAATTCTCCCTTTTTGGTTATTTTTCACTTTTTCCATAGCTTATTGGATATGTTTTTGATACATATAACAATACCGAGGGTCATGTGGATCATTGCAAACCAAGAACAATACATTGACTAGAGTTGTTTCAGGATTTAAATCATATTATTATTTATTAATATTGACTCTAGGTCTTGCATTGTTGCTTGAACTAGGTTTTTTATCTTTATTTATGTAAGAAAATATTCTTAGTTGAGATCTCTCAACTTCTCTCTTATCTATAGCATTGAACTTGTTGTTGATAGTCTTAAAATAATTCTAAATGCTGAGAAAAACTAAGGAGTCTTGAGATGGTTGTGAAGGAAGAGGAGGAAAAGGTATGCTAGCAGGTAACTTTGGAGTTAGGCTTGCTATTGAGAGATGAGTTGTAATAGGCATAGGATTCATGGAAGGAATAGATAGCACAAAGGGTAGCTGCATGATTTCAGGAGTATATGGAGTAACATGCTTAGAGAGTAATCTTCCAACTAAAATCAAGATATCTTCAGTGTAAGATATAACTTGATAAATATTAGAAAATGTGTTGATTCCAGATTGTTGATTTTATAATCCAATATTTGGCCCTAAAGCTCTGATGTAATATTTGTAAGCTAAGGGCGAAGTAGGTCTAAAATCATTAGGGATTATTTTCCAAGTTTTACTAAATATGAGATTAAAATCTAACAATGATTCTTGCAGATGTCTCTGAATGATGGTAAACTAAGTCAGGAGTGAGAATGGATTTGCAAAATCATTGAATTTTTATGTAAAAGAACCCACCAAATCAGCCCAATTCATGATAGAACCATTTTCTAAAGTTTTGAACCAATACAAAATTTTACCTCTGAAGGAAAGAACTAATAGCTTTAAAATAACATCTTCATACCTTATTTCATGAACATTTGCCATTGATAATACATCCTAAAAATGCTCATATGTTATTCTTCCAACGCCATAATAAGTAGGGATGGCTTTAATAGTAGCTTAGGGAATGTCATGTGAAGCTAGAAATGAAAGTGGATTTGGGGCATCCCAATTTGGATAATTATGTAGAACATCATATCGTTCTTCTGCCATATCAATCTGAGTACTGGAAGAATATGAAGAAGATGATGTTGTTGGGGTTTCCTCTATGGAATTTTCAGAGGAAGAGTCTCTAGGATACTTGGATCCTGAGAATAGCTCGTAAAAATTTGTAGGCTACTTACTTTTCTTAGCAATGCCTCTAGTGAACATGAAACTTTAAAGTTAGGATTGAGGCTTTACTGGATTTTATTTTTAGGGAGTCACCAAGTGAATTTACTTTCTCTGCATATGAGGTCAAAATAATTCACTGAATTTTTATTCCTCTGGGTAAAACATATGTGGTGGATTGGTCCCACTAGGTATGCCAAAAATTGTTGTAGCCTAGTTTTTCATCTATCTCATGCTAGAACTATGATTATCATCTCTTGATATTTGAAGGTGAGCACCCACTTATCACTGCCAAGACTAAACATTGGAAGAACCAAACTGCCTTGGTTCAACCTCCAGAGTAGGCTGGCTCCTTGTCAACTTAATGAGTGTTGACTCTATTTAGCTCAATTGTAGTAAAGTTAAGGATAGAAATGATAGGGTTAGAAGGAATTGAGCTAATAGCATAGACAACCACATAGTGTCCTTTAATAAATGATTTCAAAAAAGCATCCTAGAGGATTAACAACATTTATAAATTATGCAATTATGCTATTGAAATGGTGTTTTACACATTCACATATTTATTTCAAATATCTAGAAATATTGATTATCCAATTTCAGAAGAATAAGATCAATATCCTAATTTTATAGAAATAGAATTCTCGATAAATATGTATGCAGAAACAATTAACTCAATCTACTCTAAGTTAGCTTTTCAATTTAACAGAATAGACTAACCATAGCAATGAGATGAGATAATATCAAGTCTACCATTCAATACAAACATAAATTTGAGGTAAACATCCCTTGTAATGCTTTATTCATAAATTTTGGTCGTATATCTGTCCATCGAACGACTAGAATACCACTTCTTATTTTCACGATGGTAATGAAGGAAGGAAAGCGTGACTTTTTGTTCTTCTATATTTTTGCCTTTTATCAGCGCTTCTCAACTTCTACATTTTCTTAGTGCTTTCTTGTTTCCATGGATCATGCGAAGGAAGAGGGAAAGCATAAATTTTGTTCTTCTATATTTTATTGTTAGCACTTCTCAAATTATGCCTTTTCATAGCGCTTCTCAACATTGGTTCTTTCTGGTTTGCACAGCTTATGTGAAGATGGCTGAGAAGTGCGGTTTTTGTGACTTCTTTATTTTCCTTTCTTTTTAACACTTCTTATCTTTGGGATTTTTCTAGTACTTTTCTACTGCACACTGATACAAGGCAGGTTGAGAAGCGTGATCTTCTTAGACTTCTAAATTTTAGCTTCATTTCAGCGTTTTCTCACTTTTTACCTTTGTACAATGCTTTTCAGTTTTAAAATATTTTCACTTTTGTGCAGTGAATACACATAAAATCAATAAGAACACTCTTTGTTGGCATTCTCACTTTTGAGTTGAATTTAGCAATTCTCAGCTTTGGGTAATTTGTAGCGCTTTTGTGTCTTTCTTACATACTTAGCCAAATTTTTCAAAATTTTAGCCTGAGTATGAATGTAGCCTTTTTTGGCCTACAAAGAGTAAAGTTCATCTTTCTTGGAGCTGTCACATTTAATAAAAATCTTCATTTCCTTTTTCTCATGGCATCTTGTTCCTTGGTGGTTAATTCTTTCTCTCCATCCATGAGAAAACTTGTTCCTGCAAAAGTGTAAATCTATTAGCAGCATCATATTCTTCTATACAATATTTGCTTAGCAGAAACTTAACATGAATTACTCTATCATTACTACAACAAGTTACATTATATCCTTTCCATAACAAATATGTATTTGTAGAAGTTAAGCATGAAATACTCAATAATTCCATCAATAGGATAACATAGTCAATCATGAATCCTTACTACAATTTTTTTTTTACCAAGGGAGGGTCATGACACCAATGACTACAAAAATACCTTCAAATTTTGAAGAGTTAGAACCAAAATATGTGAAATGATACCTAAGAAAAGGAGGAGAAACTCTATTTCACTATTATATCTATGAAGAGTTACAAATTAAACTCTCATATTTTATTGAAGTTGTATATAAGATGAAGAAATAATACAACTAGATTATATAGTGAATTTAGTAAGATCTCATGGAAAAATAATTAATCTATGATGCCATATAATAGAGGATTAGATCTACAAAATAAGTTTTACAAGTTATATATAGAGTAGCTATGTATCTAGCAGTCCCACATACAAAATAGATACTTGTCTAGCAATTTTTATTGCTAAGAAATTAGTTTGCTCCTTTGATTTATTTAGTTTATTTAAGAATTGCATCTAGGGAATTGTCTAAATATCTTAAAAAATATGTACTATTATAGGTCAAACAATTAATACCCCACAACCCCATGGCATATGCAACTCATGGCCCAAAATGTAACCCAATAGATTTAGTATACTCCTCTACCATATATTGATCTGGTTACTAATTATTAGAAATAGAGTATATTCCATCATTTGGTTCATGTAAATGTATCTTCCAAGGTACATACTTAGGAAATTAAATTACATTAGTGGTAAGTTATCTAGTTACTTCATGCAATGTAATAAATGCACAAGTATCAATGTGCAAGCTGTATATGTGCAAGTTGTCTCTTACACAACTGGGTAGAGTGTTTGAAGGAACCTATCTTCCTATATAAGAAATACCTCATTATTAGATAGATATGAGAAGGAGGACATAGTTAGATAGAGCGGCTTATAGCATAGTCGTATGTAGTAGTGCAGTGTTGTGTAGATAACCATATATTTGTGATGGGTGCAATGTAGTCTAGTAGCTTCATTAATGGACTATTCATTTCCTCCATAGCTACGTTGTATTCATTTATGTTATTTATATTCACAACATACTTCAGTCATCTTGCAAATTTACTTTTTTTTATATTATTTTTCATCTTGTGATTGTTGTCTCCCATTGCTTGTTACATAAAAATCTAATAGAGGTATCAGAGCTACAGTAGATATAGCCTATGTAGATCAAAATGAAAACCACCATTATTATTGAGCCTGAGTTTTTTGTCAACCTGGTGCAATACTGGACCATCCACTATCAAAAAATCTCAGAAGATTCTAGGTGGTAGAAGTAGGGAGAGTCACAAAATTAGGACTAAAAGAAATCTTAGTTCTAGAAATACTGATATTATATGTGACTAGAGTCTTTTACACAGATTTATAGAAAGAAATCATGAATACTATGACTTAGCATTCAATCCACTAGATTTACAAATCATCTAGTGAAGATCATCCAAGATATCTAGAATTTACTAACTATTACCTAAAGTTTCTTTTGATGCAGACAATTAATTCTTAGAGGATTGGGACTTCTACAATATAAATATAGGATACTTCAACTTTGTTTCCCGAAGGTCGGTGTGCCTTCATAGTGCAAATATTAGTTCCTTGTGCAAGAGAAGAATAATATGGAAGAAGACTTCTGGTGAAGAGTCATTGTGAAGTCAGGATATTAAAGATCTCCATTGTTGAGTGAATAAATTCATAGTTGAAGAACATGTCATAGAAGCCTAGAAGAAGAAGCCACAAAAGTCTTGATACTAAAAATGCCACAAAAGCCTTGATACTGAAAAAGACCATATAAGCCTTGGTACTAAAAAAGGCCACCAAAACCTTGATACTAAAAAATGCCATAGAAGCCTTGATATTGAAGAAGAATTCAAAAAGAATAATTGATTTAGAAGTAAACTAAATATTTTAGTACTAATACTTTGTTGTAGGGAAAGAAGATTCAACAAGTTGGGGAACTTCCTACAAGAACGTTAGAAAGGGAATCTTCCTCAAAATCAATTTAGCACCTAAAGCAAAATCAAAGAGATTAGAAGAAGATCTGATTGAAGAAATTCTAGTCTTGGAAGAAGAAGAAGAAGAAGGATTATATGATTCCTACTCAAATCCATAAGCAGTAGAATCAAATATCCAAAATAATATCTCACTACCAATACTTCTAGGAGTAGAAGGTTGAAGAGAAGATCTCAAGGATGACCATAAAAAACTGCAAGATCAAATATCTTGGGAAGGTCTCATTGAGCATCTAAAATAAGGCTAGGAGGGTCTTACTAGAGAAGTTCTCAAAGGATAACTCATTGAGAAATCCACTACCAAGGAGAAGCCCTTGATAGTGAAGAACTTGGGATGATTATCGCCATTCGAAAACAGGCCCAATAGAAGAAGAATTTAGCAAGGAGTACCAAATACATGAAGAAGAATTTGACAAGGAGTGTTAAATTCATGAAGAAGAATTTGGCAAGGAGTACCAAATCTATGAAGAAGAATTTGGCAAGGAGTGTCAAATCCTAGAAGAAGATCCTTCTTAAAGTCAAAATTCGAAAATAAGACTTGAAGATAAAATAAGCTCACCAAATTTTTAATATTTGAATATTACCTATCACAGCAAGTAGGCACCACTTTAGAGATAAAGACTTATCCAAATATACAATAAAATGAGGAGAACACAAGAGGAGAACAATCCACCAAATCCTAGGCTCATGAAAGAAAGTTTGAGACCATCATTTTGTGAAGGAGTTGTTCAAGATAGTCTACAAAGAGCTGCAATATGCTACTTGAAGCAGCAACCTGGTGATCCTAGACACCAATATCTACATCCTCTACAGAAGCAGTAAAAGAGCTACATAAACTTTCAAAAAGGTAAGCAACTTTTGGTACAAGTAGATTTATTAATTGTATTACTTATCATATTTGTTAGAGCACCTGAATTTGGATTAAAGTTTCAAATTGAATTACAGTCTTCAAAAGTGTAAAAAGAAAGGTCATTTTAAGGTTAATTTGCACATTAATTAGGATTTTATTAGACTTTAGAATTAATTATCAAATACTTATCATCTACTTTGGAAAAAGAGAAATAAAAGTCCTACAATATTGATTGTAGTGAAATTGCAGAATAATTATTGAAGGTTCATTTTAAATTATTCTTGATTAGTTGTAGTAAATTTTTTTAAGTGCATTATCTTGAGAGTTGATTGGAGTGATAAGGTGAAATTTTTAGTGCATTAAAATTGAAATATTATTAGATTCATTTGTACTATTATATTGCTCTCAAAAGGATTAGTTTTGTGTACTTGAGAATGGCATAAAATTAGAAATTTTCAAAGTGTCTAAAGACACAATTAGTGCATAAAAATATATAACACATAGTGTACAAGTGAAGCCACAAAAATAAGTTAGAATCCTATAAAATTTTGATAATAATATGACTAACCAAAAATAGAAATAGAAGCTTCAAATATTGAGACTTGGTGAGTCTCAAATCCAAAGCATTACAGGGTTAATTGCATGGTACAAAGGGTATAAAATTATAGCTACAAAGAAGCTTCTATCTACATCATCAAGGGTTTGGATTTATCATCAAAGTATCCAAGCAATAAAGGTAAGGAGTCTAGCCAAAGAGACATCCTCAAAACCCTCATATCTACATTCAAAAATTTGCTACAAAACTAGAATTTCGAATCTGCAAAAGAGTGCAAGAAAAGGTGTAATAAAGAAGTTTTTATATACATATAAGTTACATGGTATTGTACTTCTACAATACGCCATATGCAGGAAGAGAGCATATTTTAAGGTACCTCAAACGACACAATATCTACAAGGTAAACTAGACAAGGAAGATTGAATATTAACACTCTTCTTCTACAACAAAAGGAGCCACTCAAAGGGCTCACTCTCCACATATCTTGGCTGGATGAACCTACAATATCAAATCCCACATAAGGCTATTATCAATCCGCATTTACATAGAGAAAAAGAGAGCTCATATACAAAGAGAAGGTCTCAAAATCTCCTTCTACCAATGTGGGATGGATAGCATAATAAGCGACTATCAACACTATAAAGAAGCACAAAAATCAACACATTGAAGGTATAGTAGACAAGGATAAAAGATGATATATTCAAGATCTTAAACTTGGTGAAGATCATCCACCAAATGAAGCACCACTATCATTTTCAGAATGGCCATTCGAAGATCCATAACACATCAAATCACCTACAAAAGAATAGTTTACTTGTTATCCAATAAATAAAGTAAGCTAAGGAAATACATACGAAAGGAGTTATAACATTCTTCTTGGAAGAATTATAGCAAAGGTCTTCATGCAAAATTTTTGAATGCCACTCGGCATAAAATTTCTAAAGCGCCATTCCATCTCTCAACGCTCAAGAAACCTCACACAATGGTTACAAGGAATATTAAGGAGGTGGTACCACTTGTTATCCTCCACAAGCCTCACACAAGTTCCCACATGAGTGTTCATACATTATAGAGTAACCAAGAAGTGTTAGGTAAAGAAGGTGGTACATTAAAAAATGAGGGAGTGTTCATACGTAACAGGTGTGACACTTGTCACAAAAATCAAGACCTATATTCCATAAAAAGGTAGGGGAAAGCGTAGTCAAAGCAAGCAACAATGACAAAAAGTGAGTTTGAAGTGATTCAATAGTAATTTGGTGGTATTTTTATTGTATCACGATAGTAGATTAGTAGATACACAATATTAAATCAGTAGCAATTTAAAGAACAATCCGAGAGCAATTTGGAGAAAAGTGGCTAAGAACATTACTCTTGGTCAAATGGGTCAAGGAAGTATTAAATTGAGTGTTGAAGCAAATATCAAGTGGAAGAATATTCCATTACTCACAGTGTCCAAGAATGACAATCTACCACTGGTTTCATAAAGGTACAATTTCCTATTTAATTTACTTTACTTAAAAAGGGAATTATAAGGTTAAATTATAAGGTTGAATTATTGAAAGGAATCAATCTTCATTTGAAAGAAAAACTTAGGTAAATTAAATATCAAAATTGAATAATATTTGCAAAGCATAACCTAGGAGAAATAAGGGATACTACTTGGAATTAATTCATTTAAAATTTGAAAATATTAATGTGTTCTAATTTTCCAAATTTTGGATTCATAAGGGCTACAACTCCAAACTAGGTTATTGGAAATCAGAAATAATATAAGGGATATAAAGAGAGGTTATTAAACTTTTTACTAAGGTTATAAAATTATAGTAATCTTGTCTCAAAAATTCTATCAAAAAAGATACAAGAAATCCAACAATAAAACCTCTTCAAAATTTAAAAGTGCTTAGTTCAATATGAGTAATAAGTTGTCAAGAAGTTGATTTTTTATCTTTACAAAACTTGTACAAAATAAACTAAAATTGACCTATATATTTATAAAAGCAATATATTATATTCCAAAAATCACTAGGGAGATATAAGAAAGTCTACAAAATCTAAGAATTGATATGGCATCAAACAAATTCTTCCTAGCAAAATCTCAACTACTCAAGGGTCCAAATTATTTTTCTTAAAAAAATAAAGTGAAAGCAATCTTAGTTTATAAAAAAATTTAGGATGTTTTCAAAGGGAAAACTCAGAGACCTGCCATAGGTGAAACTAAAATCTTAAAGTTTGAAGAAAATGATTCAAAGGCTTTAATGATAATAATGTTTGCTATCACTGATGAGATTCAACCATATATCAATTTAGCCAAAACATCTTCATATGCATGGACAAATCTAGAGAAAAATTTTGAAGGAAAGAATAAGGTAACTATCCTTCATATCCAAACTCAACTTCACTCATTAAATATGAATAGTGGAGAAATCATAGAATTATTACTAAGGAAGGTAGCAGATATTAAAGAGAAATTATTGACCTTAGGAGAAGTAATTAAGGGTGAACTTCTCACTCAATACCATTTTGGGTGTGTTAGAAATAGATTCTATTTCATCATTTGGGTTATGTAAATGTATCTTCCAAGGTACATACTTAGGACATTAGATTACTTTAGGGGGAAGTTATCTAGTTACTTCATGCAATGTAATAAATGCACAAGTGTCAATATGCAAGTTGTCCCTTGCACAACTAGGTAGAGTGTTGGCCAAAGAATGTATATTCCTATATAAGAAATGCCTCATTGGTAGATAGATATGAAAAGGGGGACATAGATAGATTGGATTATAGTATAGTTGTAGGTAGTAGTGTAGTGCTATGTTATATTGGTGATGGGTGCAATGTAGTTCAGTAGATTTTTTAATGGAGTGTTCATTTTCTCCATAGCTACGTTATTTTCATTTATGTTATTTCTATTCATAGTATACTTCAGTCATCTTGTAGATTTACTTCTTTTATATTATTCTGCATCTTGTGATTGCTATCTTTCATTACTTGTTACATCAAAAGCTAACACTAATACCCCATACCAAGTTGAACAAATGTAGCCACAAAACTCACTTTACACCATCAAATAACTCCAATTCCATTAAATACTCTTGCATATTAATAAATTTTAACCGTAGACATAATTACATATATGGGTCAATCCACTCTAATATTTATGGTGTACTGATGTCAATCACCAACATTTCTACACCACCATATATCAATCCAATATATCAAAATAAAATTGCATAATAAATTAGAGTGGTAAATAATCAAATGGATCCATGTGCATATGAGTTTTATTTATTAATAAGATACATGGCTAATAAAATAATAATTAGGTAATGACAAGATAACATTTGATAGAAAGGTAAAATTTGCAAATAAAGGATAACGTCTTACTTCACTAAAGATCAAGTTTCTTAATAAATAAGTAAACATACAACAAATCAAGTACATAACAACATGGTAAATATAAATTCAAAATTGAACATGTTGCGGTGCTTCTCTTAATTAAATAAAATGTGTAGTGGTCATTCACCATGCTTGAATGATGATCTACAACCATCAGTGTTAGGCTTAATAGTCATAATTGACATAGTAACTAATAATTAACCAATCTATCATGGTTAACCAACTGGCTAATAAACAAACAATGATGAGTCAACCAATGACCAACCAACTAGTTATAAATCAACAAATAGTGGGTTAACAATAAGTAGCCTTGGTACTAATTTCTAATAATGAAGTATTTTCGAGTTTTAATAAATTAAAAGATGATGAAATTTCCTTTTGACAATGAAATAGTTTCAACAAATCAACAAGGAACCATAATGTGAAGTAAGATAAAAGCAATCATCCATAATTAGTTACTCCCTAGCTAAACTCATAAAAATAGATCAAGTATCAATACTATAATATTGATAAGAGGAAAATATCTCATTCATATCAAGGTAAATTGTATGATACCCTCAATTAACCTATAACACAAAGCAATAAATCTACACTAACACCAATTGAAAGTCAACATCAAGAATCACTAGAATATTCAAAGGAAAAGAGCCCATGGAAGATAAAGTAGGGTTTGAAAAATAAAATAAACAAGATAAATAAGATACTATAATAATTCTAAAGAAATTGTAGGGACAATTGTCAAACATGCTTAGCTTATTATAGTACAAGAAGTTATTGTGGTTGATCTAATTCCATACTTTGATATGGTGTTATCAAAACAATGGATTAGATATATCTCTAGAAGTGGTTAAGATATAAAATACATGCATATGGATGTAAGAAGATATCAACTATTTTTTCCACAAATTGGACCATGATGTGATTGTTAATTGGAATGAGTTATCATTATCTGTAAGTAAAAAATTAGAAGGTTGTCCTTCATGATAGTGATGATAATTTAGAATTTTCATTTGAAGATACTAAACTAGACAATTACCAGGTATTTAAAAAATATGAGGTGATCCAACCTTGATGAAGGAATAAATATAAAAATATAAAGGTCCATAGAATATGTATTTTCATGGGTTTGGGACTAGTAATGGTGAAGAAGCAAGTACATAATTCATACCACAAACAAAACACTTTGATTACAACTATAAACTATATAATTTTAGAAAAACTCAATTTTAAGATAATTATATGTGGAATGTGTGCTTAACCCTACGCGTCCATAAGAGAAAGTATTCCTTTTTGCATTGTTTGTAGTTGATTCATAAAATTATTTATGATCTTAGCACATCGCCCTCGCTTAGCTTAGATTATCTTAGGACTTTTTTCCTTTCCCCATGTTTATTTCTTTAATGTAGACTCAATAACTAAGTAGATTAGATTAAAGAGCAATCGAAGGTTACATCTTAAAAAAGCCAATAAAATAGCTCGGTAGATTAGGTTAGAGAGCATTGAAGATCACATGGCCAAGCTTGTAAAAAACTCATAAATAATATGATTGAGTGGTTTATTGTGTTCTCAAAGCTATTCTATTGTATCGCTCCACGCGAGACACGATCATCCGATCATCTAGTCTTCCTCATTTGTGACTACTAAAACCAGGTTATCCTTTGAAAGATATAAAGGTATATTCTTGTGCCCAGAGAAGATGAATGATCGGACATACTTGCCCTGAAAAAGGCAACACAATTGGCTTTTCCATACAACCCACTTAAAAAAGCAACCAAAAGGCTGTCTAACTCTATGAGGACACACATGTAAACTACAGATTATATTATTGCATGATTTGCTAACCAAAATCTCTAAAGAGATGCTTATCATATCAATTTCAAAGTAAAACGTATCTCTCATAATTTAAATGTGGAAATCGTGTCATGATTTCTTTTATAAACTGCTTCTATAGGAAGACATGGCAGATTATAAGTTGTAGGTAAGTGGTCCAGGCTCCAGATATCAGTTCCTGCCCAACCTAGGTTCGTAATGTTCGTAAAGAGAATCCACAGCCAATCAGTAAAGCACACCCACCGCACAAGAAAATCATTCGCCAGTCTGTCCATCACCTTTCTAATTTTATATGACACTCTTTTCAAGTGTTGTCACGGGACTGCCTTCATCGACAACGGTGGTATTATTGCCTTCTCTCGTGAGGGAGCTTTTTATAGTGCATGCTTCCTTTCAGGGATCAACACAGGAGAGCCTGTCTCACAGTCTTCACTCACCATCGACTTTTAAGATGAAGAATTTCGAGAGGAAGGATATGATAGTGGGCAAATATGGTGGTGGTGGTATTCCTCCTGCTCAACTTGTTAAGGAAGTCTGGCATATGTTCAGATGTATAGCAAAAGCCACCACGGACTTAAAGGTGGAGGTGGGTACAGTGAAGGACATTCTTCTTCATCTTTTCAAGAAGAAGAAACGCTGCCGTGGGATTGCAGTAGGGTCCAAATCTCTGTTCGATCTGCCTTCTACGGAAACGGCTTGCGACTACTGCAATAAAAGTGAAAGCGGGTATGATGAAGCAGCGATGCATGCACTTACGTATGAACACCTGCCAGAGTTTATCAATCGATGTCCATCGGAGAGGAGTACTGCGAATGATGAAGGTGCCGCTGATGCTTTCCCGGTTTCTTTCAGCCACGCATGCATGGAAGAAGTAGATGCCTTAGCAGAAGCCTTTATTTATCTGAGATAGATGTACCTGCTTCATCATTGCTCATCTCATCTCATGTGGCTGTCAATTAATATGAAAGCTCATAGCCGGAACATAAATGGACTAATGTTAGAATCTGCACGTCATTGGCAACGACAAGCAGATTGTAAATACATGGGAATATTTTGTTTCTTAGAGTTTATAATAATAAAGTTTCGTGTTTCGTTTTTGACCTTATTTAAAACATTCGGATCAGATCCTTTAAGGTTTGACCTGTACTTATCTTTTAAGGTTTAAATCTGAGTCTAATAAATATCTAACTAAACTTACATAGAGTTGGCTTGACCCTTCCAAGGATTCTTACAAATAGGAAAAAAAAATTGTTTGCTAAATTGTAAAGTTATTAGCTTTAAATATAGCCAGGTTTGTCTCTGATTATTTCCGTAGAGACATTCAACACTGGGCTTTGCTTGCAGATGAGGAGTGGGTATACAACAGATATAAGGCTTTCGAAATTTTCGAACAGAATCTTACTTATATGTTCATAGCATCCTTGAATAGTGATTTGCGTTGAGAGGAGAAAAACACATTTCCCAAATATACTTATTTATATGGAATATTGACGTACACTATTCCTTTTATCTTTATCCAATTATCGTAGAGGTATTGTCCTCTATTGTCGACGAGTCCAATTATCGTAGAGGTATTGTCCTCTATTGTCGACGAGTCTAATTATCGTAGAGGTGTTTTCCACCATTGTCGAGTAGTCGTCAAAAAAAGAAAGATGATACTATACGAAGGTCGGCTAATGATTTAATCTTTGAAATAATTGTAATGTAAGGTTGAGTTTTTTTTTATGTTTTTGAAATTTAATAAAAAGAAGAATTGATATTATTATTGGGTGTTATTATTATAAATCTTAGTTATTTGTATTATATAATTTTAAAGAGAGGTCAAAGCCCTTACCGTCCTTATTCTTGTTGGGCTTAAATTCTCTAATTTTTATATCTTAAATGTCTAGTTATAAAATATATGTATAAGTTTTATATAACGACGATATAATAGATATGTATTAAGATAAATGTTAATTGTGAATGCCAATGTCCAAAAAAAAAAGTTGATATAATTATCTAATTTTATGATCACATTCATTAAGTCAAGAGGTTTTGAGTGAGCTCTTTAGATGGAGGTATTAGTAACTTATTCAAGGGCACCATTGAGAAGACCAACAAATACCTATAAATTTGATGTACGTGTTACCACTCTCTAATACATAATGATACTTTTTGCTTGAGATGGTTTTGATTGGTGGTTTCATGTCAATTACACTCTCCTATGCTTTGGGCACCTAGAGTATTCAATGATTTTAGTATGTATATATATTTTGTAACAAGTTTTTTTTTTTTTTTTGTGGATAAATGTATAAATGTATTGAATTGTGATCACTCTAATTCTGTCAAGAAGATATTTGTGCATTTCATGAGCATTTCCTAGTCTTTCAATTTTAGTTCTATATTTATTATGTTTTTTTTTTTTTGTCAAGTTTTGAAAATTGAACTAATTTGAATTATGACCTAGTCAAAAAATTACTTTCAAAGTTACAACATTATTAAATATTTCTTATAAGTTTTTTAGCTTTGACATGTGCTACATATAAAGGTGTATCTTTTACAAGTGGTAGGTAGTAAACCAAGGTCACCAACCACAATTATGGATCTTCCATCAAAATAGGTATTTATTTTACGTGGGAATGATTTTCATAAATGGTAGTTTATTTATAAAAGTAGATTTGGTTCTGTGAAGCTCATCTTGTCAATGAGAACATAGTGGATATACTTTATTTTATCTTAGAATATTGCAAGAGCCTATCCTTGTAAATGTTGTAAATTATTTATTGATATCCTTAAATTTGTATGTATTGTTAATGCTTGTATGCTAAATGCTATGACATCTATTAGAGCAAATCTTAGCAATGGAATCTACAAAGAAAATTCTAATTTTTTTTTAAAAGACATTCATGATATTGTTAATTAGATAAAATATTCTAGTGTGTGTTATCCCTTGATTTAGTCAATGTAGAATGATTAAGGATGATATTCAATGCTTGTCATTATTTAAGAGATAATACCTATAATAAAGAGGGATATTTAATGGTTTGTATAAATATTATTGTGATGAGTAGTTACTTTCTATAAAAATTAGAACAGTGTTATGTAAGTGATTAGGTATTGTATCAAATATTCATTTATGACTATTATTGAAGTTGATATGGTAAAGCATTTATAAGTTATTTAAGTCTACATTGCTTGCTAGAGGTAACTATGATAACCAATCCCATTCATTTAAGACTCATTTTTATTAATGTAAAGGCTTAAATTTTAATTAATTTAAAAATACAAGTCTTTACAACCAAAAAAATAGGTGGATAGGCACACCCCAATAGTTATTCACACTAACTAAGATTGATTTAGGAAGCAGTTACTCAAAACAACAAAAACATGGTTAAACTCGTCATCAACCACAACACCAAAAAGTATGCATTAAATCATGTCAATCATGGGGGTATGCTCAAGCGGTGAATGTCCCTCACCTTCCATATGCTACTAATTTGTATTAGAAGGAATGGAAATGAGCCACCCATCATCACTAGGTATGCAAAAATTATCACTTGTACTAGAGCCATCAATGATATCAAATACACCCTAGCCCACCACATTAGTTGGAGCAATTAGGCACATGGCAATGGGATCTCCCCAACCAACAACTGAGTTTGGATCCACTTGGTGAACCTCCTAGACACTACCATGATGAGATGTACTATTTCTAATGTTGCCTTGGGGTCAAAAAATAAGAGATGGATGATACCAATATCTTTCTACAAATCAGGAGGGAAGTCACCGACAAGAGCACGATCGAGAAACTTTGTGAGACTGAGAAGGCTATATAGAAGGCATTTGGTTGATCATACATGGGGAATTACCCCAGTGTTGCATAAGAGCACGAAGATGCTCCACCTCCATATGAAATTTCTCCACTTGAACTAAAATCTAGAGCTAAAAATCAAAATAAATCGTGCTCTAATCAACAATTGAAAATTCAACTAAACTATGATACTAAGAAAAGATAACTTTATTATGAGTTTTACAAATATGAAAGAGCACACTGATGTGAATAATGTTCCACACTTCCAACAAGTGTGAGGAAAAATTTGGTGTATCACCAAGAAAAGCATGATTTCAGGTGAATGAACTGGCCATATGAGGTTGAAAGAAGGACTCAAATCAATCCCAAGCCATTTAAGCTTTTTTACACTACCAAAAAATATGAAGGGGGTCCTTTGGAGCATTGTAAAAATGATAGGAAGGATTCTCTATTCCAAGGTATTTTGATCTTTGTCCAAGAGGAATACCATAGGATAATAAGCTCCAAGCAAAGAAAGCATGTTTAGGTCCAATATATCCTACCAAAACTATTTTAAATCATAGACTCCAACGAGTCTAAGTGGAAAGAAGATCCCACTAGACATTGAGTCTTTGAACCATAGGGACATTAGGAGTAAGCCAAGCACACCCTAACTTAGGTTTGTAAGACTTAATTTTCATTTTCATGCACTTTATTTTAATATCATTTATTTCTTTAGGTAGAACTTTTGGTTGAGTGGTAAAATCAATGTGTTATGCATGAAATTCACTTTTTAATATTTTTCAGTATTTTATGATATCTTATTTGAAGATGCTTACTTCCTTATTAATGTCATGGAAGGGTTTATCAAAAAGGAGTTCAAAACTTAAAAAAAAAAACTCATTTGATTCCTCATTTTTAATGGTATAAAAGTGCACACTTATACAAACAATTATTTCTTCTTGTTGTTTTTGCCATTTGTTTTCCTTGTATTAAGTACATGTGTCTAATATCATATAACCTTAAATAATGGAAGCATATAAAGAACAAAATACATTGCATGTATGATTGAAGAAAATTAGATTATAATGAGATTTCACCAAGTTTCCTATTAGTAATTAGAAAACCTTTCAATTTATGTTCAAGGCTATATGACTATGTAGTTGAAGTAGATTGGTTACTACCATTGCACTTCAAAATCAAACTCAATAATGTAAAGAGAAAAAGAAATTAAATTAAAGGTAATTAAGTGATAAATGGTAGGATATAGTTAAGAAACTTGTCAAAATTTTTAAATTGAATGGAGATTTGGAAAATCTAGATTAGAACCCAAGAATTTGGAGGGATATTGGTCTTGTTTTGAGACTAGAAATTTGTTTGATAATGATTCATTTGGTATCTTCCAATTTTCTATACATGTTGTAGACACCAAAATCTAGCCACTTGTCCTCCATCCATAGCTTCCCGCCAAAAAATATTCAATATTTATATATATTTGTTTAATATATATTTAAATACTCGGGTGTTGTAGGTGAGTTGGAGAGGAGAGGGCAATTCTCCAAGGGAGGTCCCAGGTTCAAATATCCACCCTACCAAAAAGCTGAATTGGGTATCCAAAATCCAATTGATAATGTTGGTGCGGGCAGGGTCGGGTGCGACCCCCGAGTGACTTTGACGGTGTAGAACCCCCTGTTCATGGTCTCTCAGACCAAGGCGGCCCCGCAAGGGGTTTTTCGCTTAATATATATATATATATATATATATTTAAATAATAATATTTTATATATTATATTTTTATATATTTAAAAAATATATATTTACATAAATTAATCCTAGTCATCCATCATGTTTTAATCTTAGCCATTCATCTACCTTAATCCATGTCATTTGCATCACTTTAATCTCCACCCTTCCTCATGTTCTAATCTCAACCACACATTTTGTGTTGTTGAAACCCTAACATGTCTAAGAGAAGATTATAAAGAGTCATTTTAACGACTCAACCCCTAAGCACTTTTTGAAGCCTAAGTTTTTGAATTCCCTAAGTTGTTAAGATATTTATGGAGTTCAAACCCTATCTTTATCATACCCATCCTCACATCCCCTCGCTACTATTTGCATCCTCTGCATCCATCATTACCCACCTCGCGTGAACTAGATCTGGTTCTCCAACCCTCTCCTCAGTTGTTGAACACCCTACAGAGCTTTCCAAGCACCCATCAAAGTCTACAGAGTACCTTTGGGTGTTTCTGATCAGCACCAAATTCTCATGGGTGTTTCTTATTTAGATCTGTAGCCCTACGACCCTCAGGTGACCATTAGGGTATCTATGTAATCATTTCATACATTAGTGATGAAGACAAAACAATGTTATTCGACAATATAAAATATCATTATTCTTATTTCATATTCTCATATTTGTTTATAAATTTAATTTCGCAACTAGGGTTTAGTGATTTTATTTTTTGAGGGTCTCACACAGTGGAGCCCTCATAGATATTACTGACTCTTGTCATTATTTTTTGTGTGCAAATCTGAGAATCACATTCATTTGTAGCTACTGAATCTTGAGTGGCCCTACATAGGATATCAAAACCCACTCACCACTATGTTGGGATCAAATCATGCGTGAAGACACCACCATTATTTCTAACTAGTGTTTCAAAGAACCCTAGTACATTATAACAATTGTATCAAAATAATAGGTATTGTAAACCCCCTATTTGGGGGTACATTTGATTGTAATACAAGAGATCCATCAAAAATAATAAAAGAGTTTCTTTCTTTGTGCAATCATTTGTGTTACTTTGCTTATTCAATTATTTCATAGTTTATGTTTGGTGTTGCTTGATTTTTGTATTCATAAATGGTGATCACAATGGGACCCATAATGGGTTCTTTATGCTAATAATATTTTCATTAACTTACTATTTTTTTATCTCACAGGTTTTAGAAATTTTATCAGAGTTTCTTGAGATGCAGAAGGTTATCCAAGGTTGCGTGGATGCCCTAAAACACTCGAGGGATGCCCCCTAGAGTTAGAATGTGCCCTGGTGCATTTCAGAGACTCTGAGAGGTATTTCACAGAGTGGGAAAAGGATACGTATGCTTTTTTAAAAGTCTACCTCAAAATCCTAACCCCTCTATTTCATTTTTGCATGGGAGATTTGGCCTTTCTAGGCCAAATTGCCTGGTTTCTTTCAGCCATGTAAGCATGGAAGAGGTAGAAGAGTTAGCATAAGCCTTTATTTTTGGTTTCTACAACAATATGAGACTGGAGAAGCAAAGGTCTTTCAAGAATTATGAGAAAATGCTTGCTCGAGGAATCTGAGATAGATGTACTTGTTTCATCATTGCTCATCTCATGTGGCTGTCAATTAATATGAAAGCTCAAAGATATACTGTGTAATACATATCTGGGACATAAATGGACTAATTTTAGAATTTGCACATCTGTCTTCTTGTATGTTTCATTGGCAACAACGAACAAATTGTAAATACATGGGAATATTTTATTTCTTATAGTTTATTTGGAGATGCTTGTTTCTCTATTAATATCATGGAAGGGTTTATCTAAAAGGAGTTCAAGACTAAAAAAAATAAACTCATTTGATTCCTTATTTTGGATGGTATAAAAGTGCACACTCATAGAAATAATTGTTTCTTCTTCTTGTTTTTGCTATTTATTTTCATTATATTAAGTACATGCAACCAATATCATGTAATATTAATCATTGAAATTATCTCGAAGAACACAAGCCATTGCATTTATGATTGAAGGGAATTAGATTATGATGAGATTTCAACAAGTTTTCTATTAGAAATTAGAAAATGTTTTGATTTATGTTCAAGGCTATGTGAGTATACAGTTCAAGTAGACTAGTTACTACCATTGTGCTTCAAAATCAAAGTCAATGCAGGGGAAGAAATTCAAATTGAAGGCAATTAAGTGATAAAATGGTAGGATATAGTCAGGAAACTTGTCAAAAATCTTAAACTGAATGGAGGTTTGGAAAATCTATATTAGAACCCAATAATTTGAAGGGATATTGGTCTTGTTTTGAGGCTAGAATTTTTTTGCTAATTATCCATTTGGTTTCTTCCAATTTTCTAGACATGTCTTCCAATTTGTTGGTATTCCTCTTATTTGTGAGACAACTAATGATAATGAAGCTAAAACTGATGGCTATGGACTACAAGGCATAGATTTCAAGGAAACAATTTAGATAATAATATTTTTATCTTCAAATAATGTCAATGGTATTCTAAATAAATTATTATTGGTCTTTAGGACAAATATAGCTAATAGTGTAGCCTTTTTTCATCTAGTTGTAGGATTCTAACAAAAAAATGGAAGTAGGAGTTTAAGTTTGATTTACTATAGTTAAAAGTATAATTAGATTCACTTTTTATATAAATAAAATCTAAATGCTTATTGTAAAGGGTTATTTTGTTGTTTTAAAAAGAACAAAGCTCTTGAGTTAGATTTGAACATGTTTTAAACTACTATTAGTAAAAAAACTATGCATTATGGATAAACTATGTCCATTGATATATTTATTTGTGGATGTATTATGGATGGGGATGAATATTCCCAACTCTTATTAGTAATTTTATCTTATTCTAAATGTTGTTTGAAAATATAGAGCAATTAAGTCATTTGGTCCTCTCCAGAGATTTCAAAAAGATCAACACTATAACTTTTTTATAGTTTTATAACTATATTCCTTTATTGCATTTACTTTCAATTCCTTACACCTTTTTTCCTAAATTACTTAGATTAGTTTACGCTAGTATATTTAATAGGATCCAACCCTTAAACTTGAATATCAGGGATTAAATACTATCCCCTTTCTATATTGAAGTCTAATCTTTTGGGCATATAACCAAAATTAATAATTTTGTGTATCAATAGTTGCATGCTTGGTGGGACTCATCGGTGTGATTTATTTATGAAATAAAGCTAACCCACTTACATTAATTAGATTTATCATTCTAGAGTTTTTTTTATAGATTTATGTAAATCCACTCCAAATATTTTTATATTCATTAGAGTTTGTGAATAACATCAAGACGAATGTATCCCATAAATGAATTTACATATTACTTGTCTTAGCTCCAAATATTGTAGTTTTACATAGAAATTATAAATCCTTTAGATTTAATCAAAGACATAAAACCTTCATATAATGGTGACTTTGATAATGAATGAAACCATCAATTTTATTTAGATCTAACAAAATTTAAATTTTATTGCTTTTCATAAGTTCAAATCTAATAATTTTTGTAGGAATATAGCTTCCTAAGAGAATGAAAAGTTGTAAAGGATATTATATATGTCCTCAAGCCTTTGATTTACCAACATTTCAACAATTTTTAGTTAGGTACAAAATATATATGGAATATTTCAATTCATTTGAATTTTCCTAACCTATCAATCTTATAAACTCAGATAATCCACTACGTATCAAGTCTCCCAATTTATGGAAAACATTCAAGATACATGTCTATTTTAGAAACTCAAAACTTATTTAATTTCTAGAGCTTCTAATTCATTGTAAATCCCCAATAAATATAGAAGCCAAATCTTTTTCTTACAATTTTTCTAAGTACTATAGCAAACAATTTATTAGACTAGTCTTCCGGTTCATCAAATATACCTAGTATTCATTGTGATTCATACACTTTTGGTCAAATTTTGGGTAATTTATCTTAATTCATCTAATTTCATTGATATCTAATTATTTTTTGTACATATAAAACCTGTTTTTATTTTCATAAAAATCAAGGAATTGATTCTACTTTTATGAGTTTTTCTTTAAATATATAGATAATAGATGATATTAGTATGGTGAGTAGCCCCATGTATACATTAAGGATGCATTTATCATCACACTTTAGCATTTGTGTTAGTACTAAATACTAGCACTAATGCTACCTTCCAAAAATTATGCCAACATTAACATCAATACCATATTTACCATTGGCTCTAACATTAGCTGCTGAAGTTAGTGCCATTAGCCTATAGAATTAATGCTAGCATTAGTTACAATGTTAGTACAAAAAACTCTAGCATTGATGTCAATACTAATTATGAGGATCAATACCATCATTCAATTTTGACCCTAATACCAATAGACTAGCCACCACTTCCATATTTGACACTAGCTTAGTTTTGTTGTTGAATATTCACTAGATAAGTTGGTGTCAACCCATACTTTGGTATCATTACTTCTTTAAAGTTAAACCTCTAACACCTATCTAGTTGGCAATCATCTAGAAATGATAAATATTTTTTTTAATCATTTGAATATGATAAATCATTTACGTCAATGTTATGCATTATCATGTGATGACTATTGCAACACCTCACTTGGATTTCCCAAAGTAGTTTAGCCACTTGGACACTCCATGAAATAGATTATAGTTTTCTACAACCAAGAAAATAGTTCTTGATTATTTCTTGATTCAATGCTACTGTTTTTAATCCATTGTTGTGATTTCTTGATTTTTTACATTCTTTTATATATGTGAATATTTTGAGTGAATTATAAAAATAAAAAAAAGGTAAAAATAGGAGATATCGAGATCAAAGCAATCCACACTTTTTTACATCTCACCAATGAGATTAATGGTTGTATCTACAATCTATAGCTATGACTAGTACCATGGCATATCTACATAAATATTTGACCCATGTCCTCTCATATTCCTTCCTAAAAATTTAGTTTATATCTCTAGGAATATCTTCATACTGTTAGAATATTATTATTTTTATAATGTGCACTATGCCTATAATTGACAGGTTGACATTTGTCTTCTGCCACTTGTCCCTGTCTTCAGTTTGAGTTGGAGTGGTGTCTTCTGAAAGACACTTGGAGTGGAGCTTATGACACTTGTCATATCTCCCTCCTAAGCTTGATGCTTATATATTGTAAGATAACTTGTAAATAAAGTGTGCCTTATTTTTAAGTCCCATCATCTAGTATCAGAGTAGGCTTTCCCTGCCCTATAGGTCTTAGGGTTTGAGAAAGTTTTTTTTTTTTTTTTTGGAGTATCCTCTTCACTTGCTAAGTTGATCCTGTGAATGAGAAACGGAAGAAAATTTACGAAGGTTGTATTTTTTTTCTATGTTGAAAGTCATATATCCGTGTTGAAATTCAGGAGTTTGTGAGAGCATGTTGATGAAAAATCCATATTGTTGAAAAATTTCAAAGTTTGTTTCAAGGTCTGCTTTTATTTTGAAAAATTTTAAGGGGATTTTAAGATATTTTGTGGTTGATTTTTTAGAAAACTCTATTTTTTTTTTAGATTTCATTTTTTTCAAAGGGTTCCAGATCTATCAGCTGGGAAAGGAAGTAGCAGAGTCATATATCCTCTACAGGAAAATGTTGAATATCGCCTGTGTTGTGTCATTTTACCTGAGCGATGGAAGTACCTGACCGACGAACTATTGCATTTTTTTTTGGTAACCAAAGTGCGACATTGTGGAGGATTCATTCCTCTTCTTTGTTAAAAAAAAAAGGTGAAACACGTAGCCAAAAAATTGCATTATGCCAAGATGTTGAACATTGAGGATTTGTTCGTGTCTTTGGGTGCTGAGCATGGGTGCTGCTTGTCCTATTTGTGGTCGTGTGAAGAAGTGACTGCAATTTGAAACTATAGATCATAGATGATATTTACCTATTGTGCGTGAAAGACGTAGACACCTATCCTCCATTGTGCTTTCATTGTTCTTGGGTATAGATCTTAAATAGAAAAACACCACTTTGTACTGTGCTATAGAATCCCCTGAGAATAAGCATCAAAGGGTATTAGTTTGATATTGAAGAGGTCCACGACCCGATTCCACTAGATCTGAGAAGTCAAGGAACATGTAAAGTTTTTCCAAGTAGTGTATTTTTATATTACCGTCACTAGATCATGCTCGTATAAGGGTTTATCGATTACCTGGTTTGAGTGTTTGTCTTTGAACCTATTAGAAGACGCATAATGGAAAGTTATGCTACACAGTCAAAATAATCTCTCGCCACTACAAGAAACACTAGTGATCTGAGGCTGAGAGTAAAAGGTGAACCATGACCGTGAAGATTAAATCAATCTCAAAAAAATTCATGATTGCTGGTAGTATATTCATGTGACGAGAGCAGTTAAATTTATTTATTTTAACCTTTTGTCTTTGGTGTAATAACGACTTGCATTTCCCTTATAATCGGTTTGCCTCACCCCTCATCGAGGCATGATGATTTGAGGTCCCGTTCACCAGAAGCAATGCCTTTCATTCATTTTCATCATGATTTTGATCGCACTCCAAATGACACCCCACAAAACTTGACCACGCTGTAAGTATTGATGCTACCTATTTTAGCGCTGACGTGTTGATGATCAGGACTACAAAGAACTCACAATTTGGCCACCAATACCAGAGGAGTCCCCATTGAAAATGCTTTGCTCACCATGCGGCTTAGTAAACCTAGTCAGAATAAATGATGCTAGTCCACGTCCTATATCACATTTGTGGAAAAATCATAGCTTATGAACTTTGATTACTTAATGAATCTATCCCTTATTAATAAGTGACAAATATTTGAATATTGCTATGTATGAAAAGGGGGATTTGTTTTGATATTTTCATATCATTTTGAAGGTTGGATTTTAAGCAGAAGTTTTATAAAAACTCCCGAGTCAAGCATTATTGTCCAGAACACAACTCGGAGGGGTGACTACTTCGGAATGTCTTGGAGTTGCACACATTTTTGAGGGTCATTGTTGTTTTGCTTTGTTGAAGCATCAATTTTTATCCGACTATAGGCTTATATATAGTCGTTGGAAAGGATTTTTTGAGGGGAATCCATTGGTGCAGTTTATTTTCAGTTTTGAAATCATTTAATATGCTAAATTGAAGTTTGAAATTGACATTGTAATTTGGAGTGCATTTTCAGTAGTATCCGACACTCCTTGACAAAATATTTGGCAAACTTGTGGGAATATCAATTTTAAGTCTTTGGGGGGGACATTATGCCAAGTCATTCATTGAATTTGGCAAGTTTGAAGGCAATCTTGTAAAAGGAGGCATTGATATTGTCTCATATTTTGGAGGCACATTTGGGGCTAATTTGTTTTTAGCCAAATACAAATCATCAACTTAAGGGGTGATTTAGGGCCCCTTGTCCCTTGTCGATGGATTCATTTTGTGGCACTCTCTTGGCCACTAGGTGTTTGTTGCTTGCATCTTCTATTTGGGCTTTGTCTACATTTTATGCTTGCTATTACCCTTGCATGAATTTGGGTTTTATAATTGTAATCAAGTGTAGTTCCATTTCATACACACTTGACACTAAGCCATATACAAGAAAGAAAACACATACAGGCAAATTCTTATAAAGCAATAATACATTGGCACATCTATTGTAACAATTCTACAAAAAGCAAGCATCACATTTTTATAACCGCCTATGTTCCACGTATCAACTGCTCAAATACTTATAGTCTCCCTCACGTAAGGGTGGGTATATTGAGTAGTTTGGTATAAAGGTATGGCAGGTTATTCCCTTTTAGAATCACCTATGTTCCACATATCAACTGCTCAAATGCTTATAGTCTCCCTCACGTAAGGGCGGGTATATTGAGAATTTTGGTATAAAGGTCTAGAAAAATTCTAATTCTTACTCTCTTTGGATAGAAAAAGGCACTTATGTTCAACTTAACCCTCCCACTATTGGAATCACTTGAAGATTCAGAGTGGAAAAACTAGGCGAACCCTCCTCTAGATCTTTAGCGGTGTACCCTAGATTTTTTTGAGGGATCTAATTTGGCATTTGTCGTTCTTACTTCATCCTTTGTTGAGCTCCTTTTTTCTTTTTGATCCTTTTATAAATCATGGCTACTACAAATCTATTAAGTGGACTTACAAAGAAACTTGAAGGAGCACAAACTTTTGCAAATTGGAAGTATGAGATGGAATCAATATTAATGATGAATGACATGTGGGACTTTGTGAAAGATAGGCAGGCTAATGAAGACCCACTCACTGCACCTATAGACCCTAAATAAAAAGCACAATTTGAGAAGAATTCCAATATAGCTTTAAGTCTAATCAAGCTAGCTACAAGAATTCAATGCAGAGAAACTATAAGGGCTGCAAAAACACCTAAACAAGCATGGGATGCTCTCAATAGATTGTTTGATAGGCCAAGTCAAGATAATATTTTGTATCTCAAACAAAAATTGCACAATCTATGTATGAAAGGCTCACTTACTGATTATCTTATGGAAGTGAAGTCTATTAAGAATGATTTCTTAGTTGTTGGTAAAACCCTAGATGATAATGAGTTAATTCCAATAATGTTGCATGGTCTTCCTTCAAATTTTCACTCCTATGCTACCATGTTAGACTTGAGTGGTAAAACAATGAATTCCACACTTGAGGATATTGAGATCCTACTTAAGAAACATGAGCAAGCCCTAATCAAATATGAAGAAATTGAAGCCACATCAATAGATTTTGCCACCAAGGCAACTTTACAGCCTAAACAAAACAAGGGTCAAAATCAGCATAATTAGAATCAAAGGGGTAGACAACAGAGATACACACAGTACCAACAACAACCAAATCAATAGTACCAATAGCAACCACATCAGCAACAGTACCAACAACAACCAAATCAATAGTACCATCAGCAACCACATCAGCAGTAGTACCAATAGCAACCAAGATGGCAAACAAGACCTCAAGGGGGTCAAAACAACAATCAACAAGGGTGTGAATATTGTGGAAAATGGAATCATAATGTTTCTAATTGCTATAAAAGGCAAAGAGAATAGGGAGAACCACAAAATAATAATCTAAACACATTGTATGCATCCAACCAAGTTAATGTTGAAGATAAAGAATGTTGGTATATTGATTCTAGAGCAACAAAGCACATGACAGGAAGGCAATATTGGTTGACCAAGGTTCAGCCTACATCAAATCAATTCATTAATTTTGGTGATGAAAGTGCTCTACCCATTGAAGGTGTTGGGGAGGCACCACTTACTTTGCATGATGGTAATAATGTTCCTACAACAGATGTTTTGTATGTGCCTGGTCTTAAAAGGAGTCTTCTTTCTATTGGACAACTTACAGATAAGGGCTATAATGTCTATTTTTAAAAATAAAAATGCTACATTAAGGAACCCAATGGCAATGTCAAGGCCATGGGAGTGAAAAAGGATGGTGTTTACTACCTCCTTACAAAATCTGTAACACAAACATCTTTGCATACAACTACTTTCTCTTTGGAGTACATGTGGCATGAAATATTGGGACATTTAAATTTTAATAATCTTCAAATGATGGCTACAAAAGGATTAGTTAAGGGACTTCCACATCTTAAGGAGTCAAAATGTTTTTGTGAGCCATGTGTAATAGCCAAACACCATAGGCAACCATTTGAAACAGGAAAGGCATGGAGAGCCAATAGACCTTTGCAATTGGTTCATTCAGACATTTGTGGGCCAATGTCTGTTCAATATTATATGGGGGCTAAATACTACATCACTTTCATTGATTATTACAGCAGAAAGGTATGGATCTACCTAATTCAATATAAGTGGCAAGCCCTTGATAAGTTCAAAGAATTCATCGCACTTTTTGAAAGAGAAAGTGGCTATCAAATCTCCACCTTAAGATCAGATAATGGTGGAGAATATGTATCCAATGAATTCTTTAATTTTTGTAAGTATCATGGGATAAGGAGGCAATTCACAACCCCTTATACCCCACAACAAAATGGAGTTGCTGAGAGGATGAATCAAACAATCACAAATAGGGAAAAATCAATGTTACATGCTGCTATATTACCTAACTCATTTTGGGGAGAAGCTGTTCTTACTGCCGCATACTTGACTAATAAGTCATACACAAAGGCCTTACATGAAAGAACACCTAAAGAAGCATGGAGTGGAAGGACGCCCTATGTGGGCCATTTGAGAATCTTTGGATGTGATGCCTATGCTCATATTCCTCATAAGAAAAGGAAGAAGTTTGATGATAAGAGCCAAAAATGCATCTTTGTTGGCTATAGTGATAGTGCCAATGCATATAAATTATATGAACCTATTTCCAAGAAAATCATTTTATCTAGGGATGTTACCTTTCATGAGTATCCCCCATCTAATCCTCCTAAGGCCCCCACTTTAGAAATAACTAATGAAATAGTTGCTCCATTCATGCATACAATATCATCTACTCCTTCTCCTTCACTCATAAATCAAGAAATTCATCCACAAGAAGAACTTCCTACAAATGATCCATGTCCTCCATCTCCTCCTCCTAATGATCAAGTAACATCATCCAATCCTTTACCCAAGTGGGTTCAAGCCACAATAGATGAAGCCCAAAATCATTTGCCCACCTATACAGGTAAAAGGCCTTCAACCCTAAGACACCAAGTGAATTATGCCCTAATGGCCAAAGTCCTTAGCCAACCTGAACCTTCTAATGTCAAAGAAGCACTTGGTGATCCTAAATGGGTTCATGCCATGGATCAAGAATTGGATTCCATTGAAAGGAATCACACTTGGGAGTTAGTTGATTTACCCAAAGGAAAATATACCATTGGCACAAAATGGGTATACAAAGCAAAATATAAAGCAGATGGCTCACTAGATCACTACAAGGCTTGCCTAGTAGCTCAAGGATATAAGCAACAAGAGGGAATTGATTATGAGGAGACCTTTGCTCCTATGGCTAAGATGACTACAATCAGGATAGTTATTGCTATGGCAGCTCAAAAACATTGGCCAATATATCAAATGGATGTCAAAAGTGCATTTCTCAATGGTCATTTGAAGGAGGAAGTGTATGTGAAACAACCACCAGGGTACATAGTTGAAGGCCAAAACAACAAAGTCCTTAGATTAAATAAAGCTCTATATGGGTTGAAGCAAGCACCCCGAGCTTGGTATGCAAAGATTGACTCCTATTTTCTCAACCTTGGTTTCACTAGATCTCACAATAGAATCTACTCTATCTGTGAAACATTGGAGGAATCACATCATTTTGGTTACATTGTATGTGGATGATCTTCTCATTACAGGTGATGACATAGAAGGAATAAGGTTGCTCAAGGAGGACTTATGCAAGAACTTTGAGATGACAGATTTAGGCCTCCTCCACTATTGCTTAGGAATAGAGGTATGGCAACAGCCTGGTAAGATTTTTATCTCACAGGCTAAGTACATTTAGTCTATTTTGGAGAGGTTTCACATGGAGGAGTGTAAGCCCTCTCTAAATCCCATGGAAACTAGATTGAAATTGGTAAATAATGATGAAGAAGAAAGGGTTGATGGTACACTTTACAGGAAACTAGTTGGAAGTTTGATCTACTTAACTTCAACTAGACCAGATATTTTCTATTCAATTGGCCTTATTTCCAGATTCATGTAGGATCCTAAGAAGAGCCATTGGATAGCAGCTAAGAGGATTATGAGATTCCTAAAGGCCACACCTCATCATGGCCTTATGTATAAATCAAGTGATAATTTTTCTTTGATTGGATACACAGATTCAGATTGGGCCAGTTGTCCTGAAACTAGAAGATCTACATCAAGTTATTGCTTTCAATTAGGCCAAGGCTCTATTTCATGGAGCACAAAGAAGCAAAACATAGTTTCACTATCTTTAGTAGAAGCAGAATATAGAGCAGTAGTTGAGGAAACTAAGGAGGCAATATGGTTGAGGCAATTAATTCAGGATATTGGGCTATTCATACATGGTCCAACATATATATATTGTGACAATCAAAGTACCATAAAGATGACCAAGAATCTAGTTTTCCATGCTAGAACAAAGCACATTGAGATCCATCATCACTTCATTAGAGAAATGGTCCAAGAAGACATTATACACATGGAGTATGTACCAACTCAATATCAAGTAGTAGACATCTTCACCAAGTCACTTGGGAAAGACAAGTTTTCTCAGTTTAGCAATTTGCTATATCTATGTAAAAGAAGTCAACATTAAGGGGGAATGTTATCTAATGTTGACTTATATTTTTAGGATAGTGCACATTAAGGGGGAATGTTAGAATATTATTATTGTTATAATGTGCACTATGCCTATAATTGATAGGTTGACATTTGTCTTCGGCCACTTGTCCTCGTCTTCAGCTTTGAGTTGGAGTGGTGTCTTCTGAAAGACACTTGGAGTGGAGCTTATGACACTTGTCATATCTCCCTCCTAAGCTTGATGCTTATATATTGTAAGATAACTTGTAAATAAAGTGTGCCTTATTTTTAAGTCCCACCACATACCTCCCCATATTATGTAAGTTCATTGTTATATTCTTTTGTAATACAAGATAACACTTTGAGAAATCTACTCATATTCACTTTTGTATATATGCATTCTGCCTCTGTACCTCATTTTTATTTCTATTAGTATTATAAGATATATCCATATGTATTATCATCTCAATATCCGTTCTAAGTAATTCCCTCCATCATTTTCTAATATCTAAGCTTAATATTAGCATCTTAGTAAACAAGAAACTATCCCTTAGAGAGATAGCCATCCATCCCCAAATTTCATAGTATTCATGACTTTTCAATTCCTTGCAAAAAAAAGTTCTATATCTTCCTTCCTTCATAGAGTTATTTTTATTAATTTTTTATATCATAGCACCACTGTATGTCATAAATCTCTTGATATCATAAGCTAGTTCAAGGAAATTTTCCTCTATGCAACCATCCTAGGCCTCATAACCCAAATGGTATCAAAGCAATTTATGCTTCAATTTTGTTATCCCAATTAACATGGGAAAGGCACACAATCTATGATAGTACAAATTATGACTATAGAAAGAGATTTATATTTTGAAAAGTCATAACCAAAGTCATGTGATAATGCATGAACAAAGGAAGACAATATTTCTTTTTTCATTGCATTATACATGAAATTATCACATTTTAGAGACTTCATTATTGAAGATAGCTAGAAGATGAAGGAATGATATAATCATACTATAGATAAAATTTCAAAATAACTAAAGGATAAAGAAGCTATTTATGACACCATATAATAGAATATTCTACATATATAATAAATTTGAAAAGTTGTAGATAGAGAAACCATGTGTCTAAAAGTATCACACATAAAAAAATATGTATTTGATGAGTTTTACTTATCCTAAGAAATTAGTTTGATTCTCGAATGCATTTAGTTGCTTTAATAATCATGAGAAGGTATTTTATTCAAAGCTCTTGAAGAGCATGGGTTGCATTGACCAAGTATTGCTATAGTATGGCCAAGGTATGGGACTCCATCAATATTTAATAATGGCCAAAGAATGTAGAAATTGTGCATGTCTATAGTCACTCTAAAATATAGGGATATGAATCCATCAAATGTTTCAATATCCACCCATGCAATATTTATTATAGGTACAATAATATCCACTCAAAATCTTGGTTCAAAATTCCCCATTTAAAGGTTATCCATGTTGTTATAGATACATGTTGGATGGGATATTTCTCATAGATGGAAGAAGTTCATTATACCCATTCAAAATACTTACACTTAAAAGCCCATGTTTGCATCTCTATCTCCTTTTTCTACACAAGGATCACCTTCATATCCCTTGGGAATTCCTAGGTATAACATCCATGCTCATAAATATTCTTCACATCATTATGGTGTCATGGAGCATTGATGCTCTACATTTATGTTTTGTAAGGCTTTCTTAGATTCCTCATTGGATATAATTACACAATAATTATAACCCATAGGTTTTAAGCCCATGATGACTTCTCAACTAATGGGATAATAATATAATAGCTTATGGCATCAAATTTGTTTATGGTATAAACTTAATCTATTACAACAACCTCATATTTGGTATTATAGTGCCACACTTGCTAATTTTATCAACTCCACTTGTGGTACCAAGATCAAATCTAGAGTTTTTCCTCCCATGGTATCATCCATGTTATGATGCCAACACCAACATATAACAGGGAACCTATTGACAATGATCCATGTCACTCATGGTTATTAGAACTTGCATAGTAGATGTTCCAATATCATCTAACAAAACATAAAGTTCTAATTACAATCTATTCTTATTTTCTATCTACTCTATTGATCTCTTAGTTCAATATGAATACTGGAAGGATAAATCATCATTACATTCGAATAGAATACTAGTCCAATGTTTAGAAAGATTCAACCTTAAAATTCAATATATTTATCATTTAGATGTTTAGCTTAGATGCATTGGAAGATAGACCACAAACATTTCAAAGCTTATCAAGAACATACTAAAAAACAAAGCACTACAATATTGTGTCAATATATAATCTCATATTTAGCTAGATTCAACCTCAAATTTGAACATCCTAGTCATTTAGATATTCATATTAGATATGATAAAAGATAAAAACTAGATTTATCAATTTCTATTAGGGATATTCTAGAAGAACAAAGCCTCCCTCTATTATGTCAAATTTATGGACTAATATTTAGCTAGATTCATCCTCGATTTTATTATCCTATACATCTAGATATTCATATTAAGTGCAATGGAAGAACAAACCTAGATTATTTGGCCTATTGATCATACGAGACTCAAATTCATACATAATATTCTTACATAGATGTATTCTCAACATTTCTATGCTAGTTCCTTTTGATTGAAAACTTAGAGTGATGGGGACTACTGCTTCCTAAGAAAGGGAAAATTATATGAGCATACAAGGTAGACCTATGCATATATGGAAGGAAGTATTTTTCATCATCCTTCATTATCGATGCTAGTATTGGCTACTAGAATCAATGTCATATTACAATATTGGTATCAATATTAGAATTAGTGTAGTACTCTTGAGTGTGATAACAAATTTTGGTGTCAATTATATTATCCTATAGTATTGGCACTAACACAAATTTCCAACATCAATACCATCAACCTCTAGTATTAACACCAACAATAATTGTTGGTTTCAATACTATCATTTAGCATTAGTTCCAATACCAACAAATTGGGCACAAATTTTAATCATGGAGCTAGCCTCATCAAATTTTACATCCATATGGAATATTTACCAGAGAGGTTGGTTCTAACCCTTGCTTTAGTTACACTACTAGTCTAAACCTTTAGTGTCTATCTAGTTGACACTCATTTAGAAATGATAGAATTCATTGGCACTACATGAAAATAATAAATAGTTAATATTGATTTCATGATAATCATTTGACAACTCATTGTGACACATAATTTGGATGTTCAAAAAAATTCAAACACTTCTTCAAGAATTGGTGGTTGGTTTGCTAATAATAATAGATTCTTAGTTATTTCTTGATACAAAATTATGCTTTGTTGATCTAGTGTTATAATTTCTTGATCTATTATTTCATCTTGTATAAGGGAATATTTTATGCATAGTACAAAGCATAAAAATAATATAAAAATAGTAGTGGTTGAGATTAAAGTAGTCCACATTAGTCGAAATCTCACTAGGGAGATTAGTGTATGTAAATATTTTATTCCAAAATTGTGACAAGTAGCACCATATCTCTACACAAACATTTGACCTATATCCTGTCACATTCTTCCTTAGGAATATAGATTACACCTCTATGCATCTCTCCATATATTCCCCTCTCATGGAGATCCATTATGATATTCTTTTATAATATATAATTATCATGTTTATTCATAAATATACTTATGTTCACTTTTATGTGTATGCATTTGGTCATGTTTATTTATTCTACCTTATCATCTCAACTAAATTTTTGCTAGACTATGAGTCTTTTCAAAATGTATTCTTATCTTAATATCCAACCTAAGTAATTTACTAAATAATTTTATAACAATTGACCTTGGTACTAATAATTTAGTATATAGACATACAACCCTTTGCACCAAAGCCATCTATTTCTTGGTGTTATAGCCTTTGTGACCAATAAAGTGCTCGATGGATTTTTAATCCTTAATACTACCATATATATTACATGAACGAATATAATATAGCCACAATATAATATGGTCAATATAATGGTAAGAGTAGAATAAAATGAGCAAATTAATATGTAAAATAAGGCTTATAATAAATCAAATAACATTATCAAATGTTATTAGCTCAACTAGTTAGATTACTCAACATTTCAAGGAGGAGATCCAGGTTCGAATCTTGCCAAGTGATACATGGATAATATCTAAGCTTTGTTGTAATACCACTATGTGGTGATGATGTAATAAGGGTGGGACCTGTTTCAATCCCATATAACCCATTATAAAAATTATTAAATAACATTCAATAATAAGAATCAATATGAATGTAATATTCTTAATCATTCATCTACTATGCATGAAGAACAACTTACAATATTAATTTCTCAAAATGTATGCAACCTTTATTACTCCACTTTCTCTTACAAAGTAATGCTTGTAATGATTATGACTATGTGGAATTGTAAATGATGATCTATGTTATAGAGTATTACCTCCATAATATAGCCATAGTAGTGTGACTCTTTGGATACTTGACTATTCCTTCTCATATGCCAAGTCTCATGACTCTAAGGTTGTCTACTTGACAGTTGCATACTTGATGAAAACTTTACTCTATAATGTATGCACACCTATACATGACTCTTACACTTCTATAAATTTCACATTCTAACCTAAGATACTTATGCACATATTTACATTACATATTTACACTCTTACATATAAGACACTTGCGCACATAGACTCAAATTACACTTGCACACTAACTCGCATGACACTTGTGCATTTTCTATACATTACAATTTTATATGACACTTGTGCATTTCCTGTACATTTGCACTTACATAAAGGGGAAATATAACTCACACTCTAAACTATGACTCAACCCTAATCTATTATTTACAAATGTACCATGGGAGTACATTAGCATGTACCAAATAATGTAATATACTCCAACACTTCCCTGTATTATATTATTTGGTTATTGAAGACTTTAGTCTTCAATCATTATCTTCACCTTTGCCTTCAATCTACCTCTTTTAGATCAATATCTGAATTTGCACCATATGGTTCCTCTTTGATTTTGAATTCAGATTTTCTATTAACATTTTTTATTCTTCGCTTTTGGATCTTCATTTGAGATATACCTGATGATGCACTGATGCAGGAGCATCCAGTGGTGTAAGAGTGATCTTGCATCACCCAAAAAAAAATTGTAATTGTTTAATTTTGTAAAACTAGTAAAACTAGTTTAACTTGCATGAGATTTTTGAAGGTCTTAGAGGTCAAATTTGAGATTTTTTGGCTATATGTGAACCTTGGCACAAAGAAGTAAGGTTTTTCCCGCTTAGCTCGTTTCATGCCATTTTCGAAAACATGCTGTAATAGTCAATCAGGTCAACGAGTGCGAAGTTATGACTTCGAAAAGTTGCCCCCAAAATTCAAATTTGAATTTTAATGGTTTTAGGTGGGAAAAAGGGAAAAGAGGGTATTTGAGGGAATTTTCAAAATTGTAAAGGGGTATTTTATCTTGTATCCTTATTTTTGGCATGAAAGTAATGAAAGGTTTGATTCTTTGACTTGTTCAAAGGAAAAATACCTGTGTATCATTTGTTTGGTGTTGCTTGTGTAACGTGATCTCCACCATGCACCTTCTAAGTATTGTGTTATCAAACTATAACAATAATATAAATTTAATTTCAATGATTCCTCATTGAAGCTAACATAAGCTTTGTTCAAGTTATATATGTCATTTTTCTTTTCTTGTTTCTTTTCTTGGAAAATCTCAAAACTAAGTAATGATAAATACATCATTAAGCATTCTTCTAAAGAAAGTATAATGGTGTTTTATGAATTCCACCATATTATGTATTTTTTTCATGAAGATAGCTTATAAGAGTTGTAAAATTTTCTTCTTTTGCATCCTTGAGAAATAAATATAATTTATCCTTTAAATAATTAGTCATTTGTTTCTTTCCATCAAAGTCATCTATCAAGTTTTGATAATAAAACTTAAATTTGTACATCATTTATTCACTATCCTCATTGAATGCATTTGTAATAATTTCCTCCATAATATGCAATCTATGTTATGATCTATTTCCTTTGAAGTAGACAACCTTATATCTCCTAGGTTTAAAATAATTCAAAGTTTCTAATTTAATTTCTATGGAGTAGTAAACCTTATGTCTCCCTAGTTTTATAGGTAAAAAATATGAAATTTTTAAATTTCTATGTTTCTAACCTTTGATGTAGAAAACCTTTTAACTCCAAAATTGAATTTGCAAAATTTCAAAAAATCTCCTATATTAAAAATTTCTTTTCTTTTTCGAAATACTTCAAATACTAAAAAAAGATAAATAAGCTTATAAAATAACTCACAAATGTTATTTAGAAATCAAACTACTTTAAATCCTTATTACTCCAATTTTTTAATAACAACCAATTAAACCTTACTTTAAATAAATTTAATCTATTAACCTTATCACTCCAAATATAAATGCTTAAATAAACCTTATTTCTCCTACTATATACTTTAAACTCCAAATTAATTTTAAAAACCTTAAAAATAATACAATGAACCTTTGCTACTATGCGCACATCTCAATTTTTTGCTCTGTTTTGTGTGGCCTTTACATTTGCTCCAAACTTGGTCAGTCCTTATAACAAGCTTCTCAAGCATTTTTTATCTTCTTCCACATGTACACATGTATGAAAAAATAATAGTTTCACTTAAAATGGTGCTTCTTTCTTAGGCAAGTTGCTTAGGTAGGTGAACGTAACTCCTTCCCTATTGGTGTTGTCATCTACCTTTGAATTCCACGTAAATATGAAAGTTCTATACTACTATGTTTGGCTCTTATCCTTAATGATTTCTATTGTAACTCTCAGATGTTACTTTTGCTTTACCTTCCATAACACTCAACAAATTTCCAATGTTAGCATTGATTCACCTTCTAACAAGGCTTTTCTTGGACTTCTCAACTTCCAATGTTGTGTTCCAATATTGTTTTACTTGGTGCTTGGACTGCTTCAACATTATGCTTTTGACTCATTCAGTTATTGTTTATCATCTATGAATTTTTTATCCAATTGATTCCTTTCCTAGATCCCGTTATACCTCTTTCTACTAATAATATTATTATGGTTCTATCCTTTCATATATATGTTATGTTGTAGGTCAAATGGCTCTCGATGTTGTTTGATGCATAACAATAACTCCTCAAGTATTCCTTTTGCATGAGCTGCTTGGTTCTGTTATCGTGGGTTGCCTTGATATTTTAACATGAGTTACCTCTTTCTTTTAACATGGATTACCACATTTCTTGGACCTTAAGAACCTCTTGAAACCATTTCCTCTTATCTTTATCTTTCACTAGCTTTGTATACATACCTCATTTATCTTTTTCTCTTGAGCCTTTTCTTTATATTGAATGTACAGTGTTTTCTTTTATAATGGATACTTGTTGAATTCTCTCTTTTCTATAATTTATTAGATCTCATATAGCTTTTATTATTCTCCAATAACCTTAATTTATTCTATATTCAAGCCTCTTTTCTGCTCTATAAAGGACTTCTATTTGTTTTCTATATAAGGACCTCTTTTCTCTATACAAACCTCTTTTGCCAATATAAAGGTCTATGTGACCTGAATATTTTTCTTATCTTCTATTTGCAATGGCTTATTTGAGCCTATGTCAAGGTTAATATATCTATAATATGAATCTTCTTAATATCTTGTAGCTCTTAAAAAGTAATATAGGTTCTTCTTTATCCTTCTTAAAGATCAATATTCTTTCTTTTATTCTGCTTTCTTTATCTCTTAGGAAGCTCTAAATTATTTTCAATCCATTCCTATTATTTTTCTTCCCTTCAATATGCATTATTACATTTGCACTTAGAAGCTAAATATCTTCTCTATATGTTGTAGGAAGCTTCTCACACTTCTACTGCTTTCTTTGTTGCAAATCTCTTCTAAAATATTTCATCTATACAATCAAGGTGACTTTGTATGTCCCTAAATTATCTATCAAGGTGAATTTGAATGTCCCTGAAATCTCTATTAATGTCAAGGTGATATTGAATATCCCTAAATATTCTATCAATTTTAAGGTGACATTGAATGTTTTTGAATATTTTATCAATGTTAAGGGATATCTATGTCCTTGAATCTCAACCTGTTAAGGATATCTATATCCCAAAATCTCAATCTATCAAGGAATATATATTTTATTGAATTTAAATTTGTTAAGAGATATCTATATCCCTAAATACTCTATCAATTTCAAAGGTTGCTATGGCCCCAAATGATCAACTATCTGAAAATTTATTCACCTTTCAATGAATATAGATGATTCCTAGTCTTCACTGGTTATACTTCAATCGTGGAAATACCATAGCCCATTCTACTCAATATGACCTTCAAATATAGATTCTGAGTCTCACTATCTTCATAGTGGATAGACTCATAATCAACTTTATCAAATTGGGTAAAATCAATTTTGTAATAGTGTCTAAAATAAACTCTTGTCAATCTAGATAGAGTTAGGTGGTAGCTCTTATATCACTAATGATTTTTTTTTATTATATAGAAAATGGAGGGGTTTTGAAAGGCTCTCCCAAACCTTTTACATTAGTGATCCAAATACAACCAAGAAAGAGAACCATTGCATAGCCACAAAAAAATAACTACCAAGAAAGAACCAACCCAACCCAACCAGAAGATCCCAGGTGAGGAGAAGAGAGATATAAAACCCAAAAAAGGAGATCCACATAGAAAAATAGACCCAAAATATAATCTTGAGAGGATTCATAAAAAATTATGACATCCATATTTAGGGTATTTGGATTTTTTTTGAACATCATGTGATTTCATTAACAAAATAAGCGGTTTCTTAACAAATATTTTAATGGATCTCATTAGCTCCTTAATTGGATCATGATAGGAGCTTAGCATTACAATAGAGTCTTCATTAATCTTATGCCTAGAGAGTGGGATGGCTATATTATTAAGCTTATCCTTATAATAGGGTATTCGTATAAATCATCAAAGTCATCTAAGTAGTGATTCTTCAACCTCTTTGCAGCTTTGGAATGGATGCACACCGATATCCTCATGCAATATTCAACTTCTTTAGGAATCTATACTTTATTTTCCTAGACATATATTCCTCCTTCAAATAAGATGATTCATTTTCATCAGAATCTAGTTATTTTGGAGATCTTCCTTTTGGAATCTTAACTTCAACTTTGCCCTAAGGGTCATCCCCCCTAACTTTGGAACCAAACCCACATCTCTGGTAATCTTCCCAAAAATATTATCCAACTCTATTTTATCTAGCACTTGCTTGATATGGGGTTCATAAAAATTTTCATGACCAACATTATCCTTAATCAGATAAGTAGAACAATTCCCCCTAGATCCAGGATAAGAAATATCGATATATTTCCTAGAGGTAGAGGCATTCATAGGGGCAAAGGAAACAACCCAATTTTTCCCTAGAGATAGGAAATTATTTTTAGGGAGATAAAATTAAAAATAAATTTGAAAAGACCTTGATGATTAGGAATGGAGATATTACCATATTGAATATCTGATGTCGTTTTCTTCAAATATTTAAATAGGAAGCCCATGATGTTCATATGTTTCTTTCCTTTGATGTAAATCACCAGAGCCATATGAAAGCTATGAATAAAATATTTATTGCATTCAAGAGGTAATAAGTACATTAGCATAAATATTACTCTATTCCACGAAGACTTGAAAGAGATTGTTTTGTAATCATTGTGTTATTTATTTGGTCGACCAACTTTACCTCCAAACAATTCCAACTCTTTTGTTAATGAATATTTCTTTCTATCAACACAATCTCCTCAAGCTAAAACTCCTATAATTTTAGCCAAAAATGGAATAGATATGGTGAGAGCTACCCCTCCACTAAAAACCTCCCTCTATTCCAAGAAAATGCCATCTTTGTGGCTAATTTTGAATCATGCCCATCAAACATTCTCAGAAAGTGTAAGATACCAAGTTTTTCCAATATATGTAAAACCTCCTTATCTGCCACCATTGAATAAGGTTCTATCCCTTTGACCACATCCTCCATGATTACCAACCACTCAAGATTGATGTAGAACCATATAGACTCAAGATACGAGAGAAAAGTATCTAGTAGAATAAAAAAAATTTACCAACCCATGCCTCCTTAAATAACACATTTTTAAAATCATAATTTAAACAGAGATGCCAAAATAGAATAATCCATCAATAACCCAATATCAAAGTCAAATGCAAGGACATAGATAAAAAAAGAACCTCCTATAAAGTCCAAATCACCCATGCAAAAAGGAATGACAACAACCACAATTATTCTGATTGGCATGCATCAGGAAATGATACAAGTCACAGGGAGTACCAACCATTATAGCCTCCCTCTCCAACCCAAAGAGGAAACACAACCAAAAACCATGTGTGAGCATAAGGGGTTGCCAAATATAATACAATTATAACCAATTCAAAGTGATATAGGAAATATCCAAGATTTTCTAGCATTGTTTCTCATGCAAAAAGGACATATCCAATCAAAAAAACAATGTGATCCCGATTCAAATTTCTTTTCCACAAAAGGAGGCACAAAATTCCTTGAAATTAGATTTGAAAAATCCATAATCTTTAAGATAGGGCAACCAATATCCACTTTCCAAATTCAAGCACTAGTCCCAAATTTTCTACAAGTTCAATAAAAAGTGACACCAACCTCCCTCCAAAAATAGATGAGACCAATCTTCAAATCAATGCTGCTAAAATAATTTGAAAATATATACTCATAAATAAAATTTAAATAAGGTCTTATCTTTGAATATTTTTTATTCTTGTAGAAAAGGAAATCAAAACCTGGCATCCCAAGATAATAGAACTCACCAGATATCCAAAAAGAACTAGAAAACTATGATGAGCCTTCATTCTGAATAATTTGCAAAAGCTCCTAGGGGAAATCCCCTCCCCAAATTTTCAAGCTGGTTAGTATCACTCCTAGGTTTACCAAAAAGTCTACCACTTTATTCCCTTATTTGAAAATGTACTCAAATTTTAATCTTTAATCCAAAAAGTCTATATCACTAATGGATTTTTAATCCTTAATACTACCAAAAATATCACAAGAATAAATATAATATAGCCACAATATAATAAAGTCAAGATAATGGTAAGAGTAGAATAATATGAACAAATCAACATGTAAAAGAAGGCTTATAATAAATCAAATAATATTCAATAATAAGTAGAAATATGAATGTAATAGCCTTAATCATTCATGTACTATGCATTAAGAACAACCTACGATATTAATTTCTTAAAATGTGTGCAACCTTTATTACTCCATTTTCTCTTACAAAGTAATGCTTGTAATGATTATGATTGTGTGTAATTGTATATTATGATCTATGTTATGGAGTATTTCCTACATAATATGGCCATAGTAATGTGACTCTTTGTATACTTGACTATTCCTTTCCATATGCCAAGTTTCATGACTCTCAGCTTGTCTAGACACTTGCATACTTGATGAACACTTAACTCTACAATCTATGCACACCTATACATGACTCTTACACTTCTGACTTGCGCACTCTAACCTAAGACACTTGTATACATATTTACATTACATGTTTGCATTATTACATACACTTGTGCACATAGACTCAACTTACACTTGCACACTAATTCACGCGAAACTTGTGCTTTTCCTACATATTACAACTTTACATGACACTTGTGCATTTCCTACACCTTCACATTTACATAAAGAGGAAATATAACTCACACTCTAAACTATAAATCAACCCTAATCTATTATTTACAAATGTACCATTAAGTTACCATGGGGGTACATTAGCATGTACCAAATAATTTAATATACTCCAATAATGCTTCCATACAAAAAGCTTCCACATCCTTCATAGAGTAGTCTTAAAATTGATGTCCTATTTTTTCTGTCATAAGTCTCTTGACACCAAAAGTTATTTTAGGCAATCCCTCTATTCCACCATCTTGGGTATTTTAGCATAGGTCAAGTGGTATTAGAGTATTTTATGATCTTATGGTTTCATATCCATTCATCATATAAAGGGAATAGAATATAGGATAACAAAACCAATTATCACAACCCAAAAATTCCTAAGACAAATGTGAGTTTTTTTCCAAGAGTACCTAACTTGTTAGGATTTGATCTAAATTTCTTTACTAGGAACTATATTAAGCTTCAATAATAGGCCTTAGGATCTCCTAAATAATATGTATACTCATCCCTTTAAAAAATATCCACTTAGACCCATCTCGAGGCACACCCATCCCTACATCTTATATAAGTCCAGCTATGTAAGTGTACTAGGTGTAATACTTAATTTTTAAGATATATTTCTCATTAACTGCAATGAGTTTGCTTACCCTTCCCTTCATCCTATCAAAAGGAGCATGATAATAACCACACACTACATAAGTCCATCTATATAGGTGTTATAAGCATGTGGGGATTTGACTATCCTTCTCATCTCCACGATGAGCTAGTCTTCTCATTGATTGACCTCTTCCAAAAATTATTCTATGGGAAAATAATGTTAGATCACTTCTTCCTTTAATGTGGTCCAATATGATTAAGGTTCTTCTTATACAAATATATGTAATAACATTGTTCTCTAAAGTTATCTATGATAATGGGTAGGCTTTACCAATACAAAAGCTTATTTTTTTAAGGTAACACAAATGAAGATACCATATTCTCATTTATTTTTTCCATTTTAATTCTCAAGGTAAAAAATAGTTACAGCCATAAATATCCTTTATGATGTATTAAGAAATATTCCGACATCTTACCCAATATGAAGGCTTCATAAATATTTCACTAAAACTTAAATTTTAAACAACTCTTCAACATGTAAACCTATCTCACGTAAATAACTCAATATATCCACACATAAATATTTAATCCAATTATAATAAAAATTTTCTTTTCTAAAACCATAAATATAACAACTATTGAAATTCATTAACTACAAAGTGAACAGACCAATACAACATATGCTGGCCAAAAATTATTTTCTTCTTCTTTCATTTTCTATTATAAATTTCAGAAAATACAAACTCTTAAAGAGTTTACTCACTTTTCAAGAAGGTTCATCATCAATATGTGAAACATAAATACACAAAGTATTTCATAATGAATTATACATTAGAACCCGGTTCTATAAAGACTTTACAACATGTTCACAAGAATGATGACTATGATCTTTCTTTGTTGTTCATTGCTCAAGTTCTCCTTCATCCCAGCATTCTTAGAGATCTTCTTTTAACCACCAATAAAAGGATGCATCAAGGGATCGGGATAGCTCCCTAACTTGAAACTATATTTCCTAATTGCAAATGCTTTATTTCATTGTATGTAATTAATCAAGCAAGTCACAAACATAATCTATCATATTCATCACAAACCTTACATTTTTAAATCTTGCTCTCAATTTTCTTTTCAAAATTTTAATTCTAAAAAACCTCACATATTCTTTTCCAAATGGTGGCTCCATTCCATAGCATCTGAAAGGTTTAAATCATTCTCCGGTTTCAATGGTATTTCTTTTAATCTTTACATACAAACTAGAATTATTCAACCATATGAAAAAAATATAAATAAATAACACACATGCATTTAAACTAAATCATAAGTCAATCACCCTATAAAAAAAATGTCCCTTCTACAAGTTCACAAATATAATCCAAACTGCTTTGACCTAAATTTGTGAGGTAAATTATTCTTTCCTGCAACTAGGGAATGTATTCATATCCTTTAAACGTAGAGATGACATATGTAAACGTAGATCCAAAATTTCACTTTATTGCTATAAGTTAATATTGAAACAACTATTCTATTAGTAAGTTTACAAAAATATGGTAATATTTTACTCAATCTTCTTCTTAAATGAAAACTCATTAAAAGCATCCAACACAATTTTTTAATCCTTCAAATACTATGGTAGGAATATAAAAGTCATACTCCACTCCTTCCTTCAAATTGAGCTCTGAAATAGGTGTAACAGGTAAAGTAAAGTCTCAAGTATGGACTGAGATGTACGTATGAGTCACTAAAACCTCATGCATGTGGCCTTGACCTTCACAATAGTCTTCATGAAGTGTCTAATGCATCCACATATAGCCAATAATAGACCCAAAATTTAATTATAACATCACTCAATTTTAGATATAATAGCTCATGGCTAACTATAGCTTAAGATTTCCTTGACTCAGACGTAACCCCCCTTTACCCAGTGCAACAAAAATTCACAATATTAATTATTACTGCATACCATCAAAATAAAAAATAGCAATCCCATGAATAAGAAGCCTGGAATATCTTTTATTACCTAAAGCTTCAATATTTCCCAATCTATGTCGTTACAAGGCTAAAAAATTTGCTAACTTTTTATTCTTCCTAAAATTTCCAGGGAGTGTCAAAAACTCAGTTAGTGCTATTACACAACACCTAGGTCAACCAAATTGAACTAGATTTTTTCTAGATATCAACATATTGTGGTTACCAAAAAAATCAAGGGTGCATGAGTAGTACATTAAATCTCAAGCAAGTTTCATCCAAATGAATCTTTCCACTCATGATATGCTCATAATCATATTGAATATTCAAATTTATTGTTTAAAGAAAAACATAAGAATGAATATTCAAAAATCTACCTGATATTTTAGCATTGATAAAAACAAAATTATTTTACGTTATTTCTTTGGTTTTTGCTTCCCCAAGTTTTTTTTTTCAGTTTCTACTCCTTGTCCTCTCTTATTTCCAATGAATTTCGAGCTACCTTCTTCCCATAACTTGATTCCTAACAGTACACTCAAGAGATCACGTCTCAAGTTGCTAACTAATCACCCCAATCCCTTCCACGAAAATAGACAGTAATCAAATTCACAAAAATGTTTCATGAAGAGAATAACAATAATAATTCAACTACAAAAATTATTGCTCGACCCACAATTAATAACTCAAGATATTATTGTTTAATAGCTAAGTCTCTTAACCATGTCAATAGGGATCCTTTATATACGTTCCAAAACTTATTAAAGGAGTTCACCCTTTAAATTCTCTCTTATAAATTAAACCATTATTGCAAATAAAAGGTTACCACAAGTATTATCCTTTTTATTTAAACAGATAGAGAAATAAACTAAAGAGCATGAGCAAGTAATCAACTTCATAAAATGAACAAAATTTATTCAAACAAGCATATGTTAAGCAAAATCATGGAAGGTTTCTTTTCAATCTAGCACTTCAATATTAACTTCCATACTATCGAATCCATTGTTTTATTTCAAAAACAACCTCCTTATCGATGTTTTTTTCACATGCAAGACACATTTTACCACTACATGAGAGGAAAGTTCATATTCCTTGGAGCTGTTGCCTTTAAGAGTAATATTAATTTCCCTTTTCTGATGGCATATCATTCCTTGGTGGTTAATTATTTCTCCCCACCCACAAGAAAACTTGTTTCCAAAAAAGTGCAAATCTATTAGCAACATCATATTCTTCCATACAATATTTGCTTAGGATAAAATTAATATGAATTATTCTATCATTACTATAACAAGTTACATAATATTCTTCCCATGACAAATATATTTGTAGAAGTTAAACATTAAATAGTCAATAATTCCATCAATAGGATAAGATAGTCAATCATGAATACATATTACAAAAATAATTTTTCCAAGGGAGAGTCATGACGTCCTACCCCACTTAGGCTAAACATAGTTCTCTATATTTTATCAAAGTCCAAATTTTAAAACAACATTACATTTCATTTTCAAATAGAAACAAAAAGTATCTCTGCATATCTACCACTTTCTCCCAAGTAGAATTTCTCTTGGAATACTAGTCCCATTGGACATTACATTTCTCTAGAGTCTCCTTTCTCATCAATTTTATTTGAAACTCTAATATCTTTACTAGTCACACCTAAATGACCTCTAGATCCACCATTTGCAATTTAGAAGTATCCCACACATGATAAGGGTTAGCAATGTATTTCTTAAGTAAGGATATATGAAATGTGTCACAAATTTTCCAAAAAATGGGTGGTAAGGTGAGTCTATACACCATAGGACTAATATTTTCTATGATTTTGAAGGGTCCAACAAAATGAGGATCTATTTTTATGGACTTTATGGCACTCTTCTTTGGTCTCACCCTTAGAAACACTTTGTCACCCACTGAAAACTCTCTTGATGACCTCTTAATATTGACATAAATTTTTTTGATGATTCATGATTTCTTTAAGCCTTTCTTTGATCATCCTTAATTGTTTATCCATTCCCTAACCATGTATAGCCCAAGAACAACTTAGTCCTCTATATTATCCCATGACAAAGGTGTCCTACACCTTCTACCATAAAAAGCTTCAATTTGAGCCATGTCTAAGGTCGAATGATGACCATTATTGTAAGCAAATTCCATCATGTGTAGGTAGTCTTCTAATTGAGAATTGTGTTCCATACGATACATACAAAGCATATCTTCTAACACCTGGTTCATGCATTCATTTTTTCCATCAATATTTTGATGATATACAAAACTAATATTTAACCTAATATCTATGGCATGATGTAGAGCCTGCCAAAACTTAGATGTGAACCTAGAGTCCCTATCTAAAATGATTACCTAAATAAAACAATGAAGCCTAAATATTTCCTTGGAAAATATATTAGCCACAACCATGACATCATCCTTGGTATTTTTGGGTATAAAATATACAACCTTGGTCAATATATTGACCACAAAAAAGATTATGTCATGTTGAAACTTGGTTTTAGGAAAACCCACAATTAAGTCCATCATAATCACTTACCATTTTTGCATAGGTATGTCATGTGAATACAATAATCATGTAGGATGTCTATGTTCAACTTTAACCTTTTGGCATACAAGGCATTGGGCAACAAAGTTAGTGATGTAGCTTTTCATTCCTATCCACTAGAAAGTTTTTTTCATGTTTTCCCTTATCTTGAATCCCCCTAGGTGAGCAAATTAAGGGTATCTATGTGCTTCATTCATGATAATTTTTCTTAGATCACCTCCTTAGGAATTATTACTCTATGTTTGAAGTATAAAAAACCATCCTTGATGTCATAATCCTTGCTTTCCTTGGGTTTCCTTTCCATATTTTCCTAAATTTTATTGCAAAACATATCTTGATGTTGCATTTCTTTGACTTGATCCATAAAATCTATATGGATGCAGGTCAAATAAGTAATTTGCCTTCTCTACTTAGAGCATCAAAAACTTTATTTTCCTTTATTTTGATGTATTTTATCACAAAATAATATTCGACGAGAAACTCCATCACCTTTTTTGCATGGAATTAAGCAAATATTTAGTAAATAAATACTTCAAACTCTAATGGTCAGTCCTAAATTTGAAATGTCTTCCCACCAGATAATATCGTCAGATTTTGAGAGTGTACACAATTACTACCAATTTGAGGTCATGAGTAGCATAGTTGACCTCATGCCTCTTGAGTTTTCTTGAACCATAAGCTACAACTACTCCATCCTATGAAATCACTCCACTCAAACCTTCCAAATATGCATTAATGCACATAGAAAACTACCCTAAGGATCTATAATATTTAGTATGGGAGCTATAGTGAGTTTTTATTTGAACATATTAAAAGTTGCCTCACATTTATCTATCCACTTAAACTCCCTTCCCTTCCTCTGAAGGTTAGTTATTACAACTGCTATCTTGGAGTAATATTTCACATAGGTCCTATAATATCCAATCAAATCCATGAAAATTTGAACTTTGATCACATTTATAGGCACTAGACAATTCAGTATAGCCTCAATATTCTTGGGATATATTTTTATCCCTTCAGATGATATTATATGTCCTAAGTATTGAACTTTTGACACATAGAAGTTGCACTTAGATATATTTTCATATAGTTAGTTCTTCCTTAATAAATCTAGTACGATTCTAAGATGTTTATCATGCTCTAACTTATTCTAGGAATACACAAAAATATCATCCAAAAATATAAGTATGAAGTGATCCATATTATTCCTAAAAATACTATTTATCAAGTTCATAAATGTTGTTGAAGCATTTGTCAATCCAAAAGGTAAAACTATAAACTTGTAATGTCTGTACCGAGTCTTAAATGATATCGTATGGGTTTCCTCTTCATATATTCTTAGTTGATGATATTCGTATTTCATATCAATATTTAAGGAAATGGTGGCATCCCTTAGTTGATCGAAAATATCCTCAATTCTGGATAAAGGATATCTATTTTTAATAGTTCCCTTGTTGATCATACTATAATCTATGCATAATAGCAAGGAACCATCCTTTTTCTCAAAAAACAATATAGGTGCATCCCAAGGTGATACACTCGGTCTAATTAATCACTTCTCTAGAAACCCTTGTAGATGTACCTTTAGCTCTTGCATCTTAATGGGATTCATTCTATAAGGGACCCTATGAATGGGATCTATTCTTGGTTTTAGTTCAATTGTGAAATCAAATTCATGTTTTGGAGGTAGCCCAAGTAAATACTCTATAAATACATCCCTAAATTCTTGGAGTACTGAGTGTTTCTCAAACACATCTTCTTTTCCTTTCCAAATTCATTTATCTTAACCACAAACTATTCATCCCTTTTTAATGGCTTTCTTAAGTTGCATTATCGAGAAAATATGAGGTTGAAAACCCCATTGTAGGCTATACACCCTCTGTAATTTTCTACCATCCTTAGAATACTCAATCCATCTATCTTGGAAATTGATTATAGCCTTATGTGCTTGTAACCAATCCATTCCTAGGACTACATCAAAAGCATGTAGCGGTGCTACATAAAGACATCCAATGGTTGTACCACTAGGTAAGGTAATTTCAGTCATAGGATAACATTTATCTACAGAGTAGGTTTATCCCAAACCATACTCGACCTTCCACCCATGTGCCAATATTCTTGGCCTTTCTGGTATATCCTTAATCAAATTAGTAGAAACAAAGCTATCTGTAGCTCCACTATCTATCAAAATTTTAACATTTCTACCAAAAATATTACCCTTTATAAGCAAAGGAGTGGCTTACCCTTCTAAATTTTGACTCCTTGTCATTGCATAAATCTTGTGGGCAGGTTCCTTGTACGTAGGTTCTTTGTAAGCGAGTTCTTTTCCTTTTAAACTTGGTATTGCCCTGAGAAGGAAATTGTTGGTGTAATGTGGACCTCCATAATCAAAGCATAACCTTTTAGGACCTGGATGTATTTTTTGATTTTTCTCCTCTACCTTCACTACTAGTGGAGGGTTAGACTACCCTTGTGGTCGTGGCTTGTTATTACCATTGTTGTGATTGTTAGAATTTTTGTTATTTCCCCATAATTTCTTCTTAAATTTTCCCTATTTCTTATCATTTATTTTGTCACATCCTTGATAACTTGCATTTGACTGTTATCTCTCTTATTTCATGAAACCTACAATGTTTCTTTTTCTGAGGGCTTGTTTGTCTTGCTCAAAAGCTCCTTCATAGTAAAAATAGGGTTTGAGAAAAGTATAAACTTTCTTAGCCAAGGCATAGGCCTTATAAAGAGTATTAGGCTCTCGCATGTTCACTTCATGCCCTATTATGGTATCAACTCCTAATATGAATTTATGAATTTTTGTCTTATCATCATAAGCAAACACATACTTTAACAACTTAACAAATTTATGGTAATAAGCCTCTACTGTCTTATTTTCCTATTTAATATTGGTGAATTATTCAAACATCTTGGCATAAAAATGCTCTATGAGGAATCTATCTTTAAAGGCTTCCACAAATTCCTCCCATTTTAGATCAACTACTACCTTAATTCCTCTTTCTATACTAAAAGTCTCCCACCAATCTAGTCCAACTCCTTGTAAATGTAAGGTGACATAGGATGTTCAAGTTCTAGTTCAGTAATTATTCATATTGAAAAATATTTCTAGATCCTTTAGTCAGGCTTCGGCTACATCACCACCTTCCTCTCCATTAAACTTGGAGGATTTTACATGCTTTATATCCTTACCCATTTTTACCTCTAACTAAATTATGGCCTGTTGTGCCTCTGTAAGGGGTTCATTCTCTTGACCAAATCTAGAGTTCCCAGCCTGTGAATCCTAATTTACTATGGCTTCCAAAAATTATTTTGGTGTTTCCATATGTTCATGAAGTAAAGCAACTATTGCTATGAGATCTTCCCTCTTGTTATTAGGACTATCTAAACCTACATTTGGAGTTTTGACCTCAACATTAGTTTATCGTATTTACCTCATTGTTGGGGCAACACTCCATATCCTTATATTTGGTGGCATTATCCCTAGCCATACACAAGAAATGTAGTAGGAACTATATTACAATTACTTCTTTGAATTGTTCCTCCTACTATTACTAAATTTATAGTTTTCACAACTAAAGAGATAGGTTTAACTTTAAACAGATATTATATTCATGTAAATTATAGTCCTTACCTGGGCATGTATAATATTACACACCACCATCTAATCTTATGCAAGGAAGCTTGTATCCCTAAAAACCTCCACTTTGATACCATATGTCACAACCCACAAATTCCTAACCCAAACATGAGTTTTTTTCTAAGAGTACCTAACGTGTTAGGATTTGATCTAACTTGTTTGAGTAGGAACTATCATAAGCTTCAAAAAGAGGCCTTAGAATTTCCTAAATAAGATGTATAATCATAAATTTAAATAATCTCCACTTAGATCCATCTCAAGGCACATCCATTCCTATATCTTACATAAGTTCGACTATGTAAGTGTACTAGGTGTAATACTTAGTTTTCAAGCTATATTTCTCATTATCCCCAATGAGATAGATTACCCTTCCTTTTATCCTGTTGAAAGGAGTACGCTAATAACCACACAATTTCATATATATAGGTGTTATAAGCATGTAGGGATTTGACTATCCTTCTCATCTCCGCGATGAGCTAGTCTTCATATTGATTGACCTCTTCTAAAACTTATTTTGTGGAAACATTACATTAGATCACTTCCTACTCTAATGTGGTCCAATATGATTAAGGTTCTTATTATCCAAATCTACTTAATAATATTGTTCTCTAAATTTATCTATGATAATGGGTAAGTTTTACCCATACACAAGATTATTTGTTTAAGGTAACACAAATGAAGATACCATCTTCTCATTTATTTGTTTCATTTTAATTCTCAAGGTAACTAATAGTTACATCCATCAAGATCCTTTGTGATGTACTAAGAAATATTCCAACATCTTACCCAATAAGAAGTCTTCATAAATATTTCACTAAAACTTATGAATTCTAAGCAACTCTTCAACATGTAAACCTATCTTTCTTAAATAACTAAATATATCCACACATAAATATTTAATCCAATTAATAATAAAACTTTTATTTTATAAAACCATAAAGATAATAAGGATTGATAATTATTTAACAACAAAGCGAACAAATCAATACAACATATGTTGACCTAAAATTATTTTCTTCTTATTTCATTTTCTATTATAAAGTTCATAAAATACAATCTTTTAAGAGTTTACCCTCTTTTCAAGAGGATTCTTTATCAATGTGTGAAACATAAATACACAAAGTATTTCATAATGAATTGTACATTAGCACTCGGTTATATAAATACTTTACAACATGTTCACAAGAATGATTACTATGGTCTTTCTTTGTTGTTCATTGCTTAAGTTTTCCTTCATCCTAGACTTCTTGCAGATCTTCTTTTAACCACAAATAAAAGGATGCATCAAGGGATTAGGATAGCTCCCTAACTTGAAAATAAATTTTCTAAGTGCAAAATATTTCTTTCATTGCATGTAATTAATCAAGAAAGTTGTAAACATAATCTATCATGTTCATCACAAACCTTACATTATTAATAAGCATGCTCTTTATTTTCCTTTCAAAAATTTAATTCTCAAAAAACTTACATATTATTTTCCAAATGGTGCCTTTATGCCCTAGCATCTGAAAGGTTTCAATGATTCTCTAGTTTCAATGATATTTCTTTTAATATTTACATGTAAAATGGAATTATTCAACCATATGAACCAAATATAAATAAATAACACACATACATTTAAACTAAAGCATAAGACAATCACCTTATTAAAAAAACATCCCTTCTACAGGTTTAAAAATGTAATCCAAACTACTTTGATCTAAATTTGTAGGGTAAATTGCTCTTTCCTACAACTAGGGAAAGTATTCATCTCTTTTAAATGTAGAGATGGCATATATAAATGTATATCCAACATTCTGCTTTATTACCATAAGTTAATATTGAAATAACTATTCTATTAGTAAGTTTACAAATATATGGTAATCTTTTATCAATATTTTTCTTAAATGAAAAATCATTAAAAACACCTGACATAGTTTTCCAATCCTTCTAAAACTATGGTAGGAATATAAAAGTCATAATCCACTCCTTCCTTTGAATGGAGCTCCAAAACGGGTGTAACAGGTAAAGTAAAGTCTCAAGTATGGACTGAGATGTATGTATGAGTCACTAAAACCTTATGCATATGGCTTTGACCTCCATAACAACCTCCATGAGGTGTCTAAGGTGTCCACAAATAGCCAATAATAGACCCAAAATTTAATTATAACATAACTCAATTCTAGACATAGTAGCTTGCGACTAACTATAGCTCAAGCCTTCCTTGACTCACATGTAAACCCTCCCCCCCTCTTTACCTAGCGCAACAAAAATTCACAATATTAATTATTACTGCATACTATCAAAACAAAATGTAACAATCCCATGAATAAAAATCTTGGAATATCTTCTATTATCTAAATCTTTAATATTTCCTAATAAAAATCATTACAAGACTAAAAACTTTGCTAACTTTTCATTCTTCCTAAAAGTTTCAGGAAGTGCCAAACACTCAGTGAGCACTACTACACAACACCAAGGTCAAACAAACTAAATTGGAGTTTCATTAGACATCAACATACTGTGGTTACCAGCAAAATCAAGGGTACATGAGTAGTATGTTAAATCTCAAACAAGTTTCATCCAAATGAATATTTCCACTCATTATCTACTCCAAATCATATCGAAGATTCAAATTCATTGTTTAAATCAAACCATAAGAAAGAATATTAAAAAAACTACCTGATATTTTTGTATTGATAACAACTGTAGACACCTAAAACATGTCATTTTGAGGATACTACCTAAATGAACTCCTTTTATACCACATAACCCACCTAGGGTAGTCGAAAGGCTAACATAATGGTTTTCACCACTTTTGGGCACTTTTCCTCATGAAAAGTATGGCCATATCAACCTAAGATGATTTTGGATTGGGATAATCTCAACACGAGATGACCATAGAAAATAAGGTTTAAAAATAAAAAGGTGCATAACTGGTAGTCGAAACTACCAGTTAACCCTACACATGATCTCACACCAACATTAAGCACCCCGCATGGACTAAAACTAGAGAAAACACATATCATTATCAATTGCATGATATTTCATAGATAGGCATTCATTTTTCTTAATTCAAACCACCTCTTTGCTTTTTATGCAAGGTGCTCTTACCATTTTTAGCTTCCATCCAAGAAGTCTATAAATTAGCACTCACCCCTCAGTTGAAAAAAAAATCAAGAATTGAAGTTTTTGAGCAACAAAGTGCTACCAAAATCGTACCTCGAGCTCAATCTTTCATGCAATGAAGTGTTACCCATTTTTTTCCTCCAAGCCTTCCTGCTACTAAGACCATGTTGTTGGATTACTATCAAGGATTGAAATTTGTGCTTTCATTCTTTGCATATTCAAACATATTCACACTAGTGACTGATCCAACCCATCAAGCTTCTTCCATAGTGCAACAATCCATCGATAACACATCTCAAGGTATCTCATACACTGCTTGGACTTGGTCTCAAAAAGATACAATCCTAGGATAGTGGCCATCTCAACCCGAGATAGTCCGTAGATACGGCCATCTCGACCTGAGATGGTCTCGACCAAAGACCTACTTTATTTCAATTTTATTTTCATATTAGCATAGAAAAGCAATTTTTTGATTTTTGCATTTAGTTTATATTTATTTCATGCATCTACTTTCTTTCTATTTCAATATTTATTATCTTTAATATATGTCCAGACTTAGTGTTCCCTATATATGCTTTTGATATATTTTGTGTTTCTTTGTGTGCAGATAACAAGATTCTACAATGACACAAATTCTAAGATTCACGTTCGAACAGAAGTAGTTATCACAAAAAATGCACTTCTATATGAACCACATTAGCAAAGATATTATTTATAGTGCACCTGGATATTTTATTGTAATCCTTGTATCATGGGTAGTATCCTATCAATGAGGATCTTATTGTAACACATTGGAAAGAAAAATTATAATATAAAGAGGGCTCCATATTTCACTATTTTATCATCGTGTATCAATTATATATATTTCTATCTTTACTTTATTATTGGTGCATGATTTTCCTGCTTTCATATGGTGATCATAGTGGGACCTAGTCCCTATTTTTCATTACATTGCTAATTGCTATTTATTTTTGTGATTGTAGGTTGCAGGATTAGCCATCCCTACCTAATACGGTCCCTGTTATAAAATCATCTTGACCCAAGATGGTCCCTATCCTAAAATTGTCTTGACTTGATATAGTCACTATTTTGTAACCATCTTGACCTTATATGGTCACTATTTGAATTTGTCTCACCATGACATGGTCACTAATCAGAGACTACTTATTTTATGGTTGTACAAATGATGAAAATTATTTCTTGTGGCTCCATACCCAAACCCCTGGATATGGGTGAACCTATCTAGTTCTCCCATGTGACCCCCTCGATGCACTTAATGCATATGAATAACACGGAGGACTACAAAACTGCACCACCATATACCTCATAGATTATATGTCTGAAACAACTACAAATATACATTTTGATAGCAAATATAGGCATTCATGGTGAGTTATTCTATATTTATTTTTTTTCTTCTAAAAAAAATTAGAAAGTGATATATTTAAAGTATTTGCAAAGATTTTTTTTTGGTTTTAAATAGTCATACAATAGCCATCTCAGGTCGATATAATCTCTATCTATAATCATCTCAGGTTTAGATGGTCTCTATCTGTGGTCATCTCAATTTGAGATGGTATCTATCTGTATTTATATGGTTTACCTGCCTTGTTACCTACTCAAAGGCTGAATACCATATAGGGTTTTTTGAATATTAAATGTACATTTTTTACATTTAGTGAAATATCATTTGTATGCTCTCTATTTCATTTTTGCAAAAAGTTTAAAATGAACCCACACACTCATGATGAAATATAACACCAGTTAGTTGGATTTCATCACCAATGACTGATAGCAATCACACAATGTGGGAATTCATCTCCCACCATAGATTGGCCCCTTTACAAACCTTAGCAGCCTTCACGATTGGCTTTTTGGACTTCATCACCAAAAAGTCCCCTACTCTTGGGTGCATCTCAATGTAGGTTAGGATTAGATACCCCTTAACCACAGAGCTCAATAATAAGTTTATTGTAGTTATTTTTCTTGTCCAAGCACACTCGAGTGTGGAGCAAAGTCCTGGTTGTGTAAGTAGTAGGACTCAGATAGCATGGCCTCTTTCGAGAGGTAATTTTATTTCCTTAGGATATCCAGTAGCCATAACTAGCATCCTAGGAAGCCACTCTTACCATTTGTGTTGCATTCCTCTATAGGGGGTGTGTGCAAACTCCATTTCAATAGTTTTTATTTCATTTCCCTTTAGTTATCATAGGAATAGGATCTTAAAATCAAAACACACAAAAGCAAACCATAAAAAAATTATAATAAATAAAAAACACAAAATTGTTTTCTTGCTTGTTTATTTATTTACTAATTTGCATAGTTTATATTATGGTAACAACACATAGCCAAGCTCAATAAAGAGCCAACGCTGCTAAAAAATCATAAAGAGACATAGAACGTCTCCAAATTCATCTGCAAAACCCACCCACAAGTCTTGAGTATGGTCAGGATGATGATATTCCTAATCAAGCCACTTTAATTTCCTTCTATAAGAACACATATTCACATACTGAAGCACATAGAAGGTCCTTACCTCAAATCCATATTCAATCTTTCCCAAAATCATCATTGAATGAAGAATAGGTGTACACATTACATCAAAATAGGGATAACCAAGCTACCACAGTCAAACCCCTCGACTTGAATCATGAATATGAGAATGTGGACACATACACTGGAAAAAATCATAACAAACCATCCACATATTCTCATGGGTTGAGGTATCTTAATCAAAATCATCCCTTTACATCCTTTGATAAAAAAATCTCTCAAGTACATTGTGCTTTGGTGCCATCTACCTACGTGGAGCCTATCACTTACCTCCAACATTAGAATAATGGGACTATGCATGGGCCTAAAAAACAAGTTGCAAACCACTCTAGAGCTAATGCACAAAATCATCAAAGGTGTCCAAGACAACATCACCATCCACCACCTCAGTATCATCAGAATCCAAGGTGGACAACCAACATGATGTTACTAGAAGATTACCAATTGCTGATTGATCACATCAATTTCCTTGAAAGGTAAATATTATGGCAATTCAACCATCAACCCATTCATCAATTGGTTCCATCACCCTTACATCCATCCCATGTTGAGAGGTCTAAGCTTGACAAGTTCAAAGGTGATGATGAGCTACAATGGAGTCACCAACAAACTCCTCTAATTTTATAAATCTTGAATCAACTCACAAACATTGATATACAACTAAGATATCATCAACGTTCTCAACCTCTACATCAATAACCCCAAAAATTTCAAAATACACCTCAACAAACTACATCCTAAGCCACACCACCTCCATTGAACCTCAAAATCAACCACAACCAGATAAGTGTAATAAGCCAACTTGCAATTACACACCACTTCCAAAGCCTTATTCAACCATATTTAAGAGGCTCTATGAGGCTCAAGAAATCATATTACCAGAAATAAAACCGAAGGACCCAAATAGACCTAAACCTAGTCTTACAATGAATGTCACTACTATGTGTACCATAGACTGAAGGGTCATGACATCAACAATTGATATGCATTTAAAAATGTGGTCCAAGATCTTATCAACAAGGGGGTATTTTCCATAAATGGTCCACTCAAATCATCTCATTAGAACCTCAGTGTCGATCAAAACTATAGTAGAGATGCTCAAGGTATCACACCTCCCACATCATCCACAACACAAATAATAAAATAATTTGAGGATTCTCAAGGTATCGTACCTTCCCCACACTCAATAATCACAAAACACTTTGGGGATGCTTAAGGTATCACACCTTCCTATATCATAAGGGTGCAATATTCCTAGTGGGAATGTGGTTATTAGAGGCTTAGAATGATCAATTTACTATTCTTAATTAAATAACCCAATCGTACAATCGTATAGTCTTCACAAAAATTAATATGTGACCACAAAATAGCTTGTAAAGACTTAAATCGTGTAACTGTACGATCCCAAATCATACAGTATCAATGCATGTATGATTTTACACTTAGTCAATCCTTCATATTTGGTTTTGTAAGTTGTCGTACACAGTTTTGTAACTAATTTGTTCAATTTACCAATATTGCCAAATTGGGTAAGTTTCCTTCAATCGCATAACTACCAAATAGGGTAAATTTCTTTTGTACAATTTGTAACATGTTTGGTGTATGATTTGTACAAACTAAAAGTGCAACAAGGTACCAAATTGGATACTCTTCTATAAAAATATCTCTCATACAAGTTTTGGGAAGTTCTGAAATGTCAATTACTCCATCTTTACCAACATGCAAGTGTTGTCCTTAGGGTTTGAGAAAGTTCTTCACAATGGCAATATCCACGAATCGTACAATAGACCCCAAGACATGTTTCCTGATGCAATATTTCTCATAGATAATTTCCAAGGCTTACACCAATGGGTATTTACTTCCATTATACATACTAGTGCATTAACATCATCCACAGAAATATAGAAGTAACATGCAACAATCAGATACTATAAAATACTAATCCATCATTCCAGAAGCATACAACACATGAGAGAATATTGTGGAATGTGATTCCTCATTTATTACTCTCAATGGAACATTACAATCAATAAAAAAGTTCACAATGATACACAATAACCAGTAATTCCACACAATAATCAAATAGATGCATTTAATAATCAGACTAATCAAACCAAACTTATGAAATTTAAAGGGGGTATTATATAATGTTACCTAGGCCATTCCAAGTGGTTCCTAAGGCAATTTTTTTTTCACAACTAACCATGTATAACAGAATTCTTAATTACACCCTTTTACTAAGTCTAATTACACCTATTATCAAATTCATTCACAATTACAACTCAAATTGCATTTCATTTGTATTTCATTGCACTTTGTATGTTTTACCTTCCAGTTTGTACATTTTGCTTCCTCCTTGTACATTTTACCCTATTTTGTATGTTTTGCCGCAACTATCAAAATTGTCAAAATTTTTAGAACTAGGCAAATCCTCGTTGTCATTTCTTCTTAGTTAAGGAATATTTGCTACCTACATCTGCCCTCCCCTCTACTTTAATCAGTGTCCTCGTTGACTCATATTTATATTTCAGCTAGGCCTCATATTATTTGACTAAGGTTTCACTATCTTACTGTTGGGCATGAAGAATTGCACGTTGATTCTACAACTTGGCTGCATAGTTTCCCATTTCTACTAATTTCATACCATACTAGTTGGCTATCTCCTCAACAATATTCAGGAGTTCCCTTAATTATTGTTCGTGCTTAGTAGCACTATTCTTAAGCTTCTCCTATAAATGTGCTTCTTTTTGAGTTGCTACTTCTAACTCTTCGTTCTTATTTATAATGATCTTCAGATGGTGATTAATATCAGCCTCCAAATCACAAAAAATCTCCTCCTTGAAATTCAATTGTGTTTGCTTCTCTAGGATCATATCATTGTATCACTTATTATCCTTTGTAAGCTCTTCTATCTTCTTATATTTTACTACCAATTGCTCATATTATAGCAAGCTATGTTTTTAGTTGTTCATCCTTCACCTGCAACTATTCTTCTTTTTTTTAATTGGGCTTCCAAATCCTTGATCCTTTCTTTTGCCATTTGGGATACCTATCACTTCTCCTCTTCTAGAAAACTAATTTTGGCCTCAAAACCAACCCTGTTACTTAGCAGTTCTTCTTCCAATTTCTTTAACTTATCTTCTGTTGTAGCCTTACTCTTATTCAATTCTTCCTCCATTGCAACCATTTCCTTTTGAGTGGCCTCTATATCTTCTTTCTGAGCTTCCTTAAGCTAATATATATGCTCCAATCCTATTCTCAACCACTCTATCCAATGTGTTAGGATGGTCAACTTCCTCAGAGTGAGCCAAGACTAATTTTACCCTCTTATGTTCCAACTTCGTTGTATTCAAGGGATAAGTTGGATAATTGGCTCTATCTAGGTACAAACTCAAATGCTACTTGTAGTTTATTCTCACTCAGTCTAGTAATTCATATTTTCTTAACATTGTTGTTACCTCTTCCTCGGGTAACCTCCATGGGTGTTGTACATGGGTATAAGAAATTATCTTTATATGATCCTCGCTACTCACACATTCTATTATCTTTTCCAGTTTGATAAACACTTGTTCCTCCCATAGCTTAAATTCTCCTACGCATCCAATACAAAACTATAGTTTGGTGTTGACCATGGCATTTCCCATCTGAGAGAAGAAATGGTCCACTTGATCCTCTACCCTTTTTACATTCTCCTCGGTTTCAATATTTGAGAACTATGGTATTTCTAGGAGTTAGATTTTCTACATCCTCCATAGTTCTTCATGTGTAGGATTTTGTTCTTCCTCTTCCTCCAAGTGGTGACCAGAGTTTCCTCTAAGCTCTATTAGTGATTTCTTTGTGTTTATCTTTTCTTGCAGTGGAGTATATCCCGTAGTTATCTCAACCTCCACATCATCTTTAATATCAACAACCTCAGGATGATATTTTTTTTCTCTATAGGTTCATGGACTTCATTTTTCTATTTAGGTAAGTCTACATATTTTTCTTCTATCACCTACTTTTCTTCCTGATTCTGCTAGACTTTCATTGTTGTGATCTCTTCAATAATACGATCTTCTTGTTCCTGTGATGCATTTGTATCTTCTTGTGCATCAATCTATTTAGTTTGATTAGTACCTCCTCCCATAACAAATCTGAAGTGGGGCTTCTTCTTCTCTCTTGAATATTATTTTGAGGCTTACACTACCATATTGTCATTCTCACTTACTTTCTGTGTAGTGGCTACCACTTCTTGTACTATTTTCCTCACTTCTATATCATCCATAATTTTAGAAGAGTCAAAATTTTTGAGATCGATAGAATAGAAAATCTATGGGGACTCTACCTCTCCTATACCTCTACCCAATTCCAATTATGCAAATCTAGATTCTTCGAGTCTGACTATCCTTCCTCTTGTTGATCATCCTATATAGGCTCAGCTTGATTTTTTGGAATGGGATTTTTTGCCATTATCTCCTATTTTCTTCTTATCTATACTAGACTAGATTACCTCCCCACAAATTTTCCCTTTCCTGGACTGACAAATGCTCCTACTGCCATTGTTGAAGTGCTTTTTGTTTTAGTTTAGGTTGTAAATTTCTTAGCATTTTCCTTCGATGGTGTACCTCCTCATCCAAATAAGTATCCTCATGCACTATAGTGGCTTACTGCTTAGGTGCTTTCTTTGCTTGAGACTTATCTGGAGTCTCCTTCTGAATTAGCACTGAATTTACCCATCATAGAATGGTTGGCCTACCTGCATCAATATTCCTAGGCTTTGTCAAGCCTAAAAAATGAATTCCTATATGTGTAACAACATTCAATAATAATACAATGGCATGGAAAGTCATACCAAAATTCTTTAGCCTTTTTTTAGTACGTGATGCATATTTCTCTTCAGATAAGTATCCCAATCATACCAAACTTTTTTGGTAATACCTTCCATGTATTGATCCATCTAGATTGGCATCTCTGTGGCTCATGTTTCTCTTGATAGTCGAGCCATTACAATATTCATGGTGTATGGCCAATCCTTTCCTATCAATTGGCTCTGTTTAATCCCTCGAGTTCCTAAACCCGAGATCTTTGCTTCTATCAATGATTTCACATTGGTGAGTGAAGTGATGATGTGATGTGTCTCAATCAAATCAAGCAACTTCTTGACTACCTTAGTGTCATATTCTTGCAATCCAAATTTTCTTCTAAACACATCTGCTATAAACTCTACCTTCATCAACTGCTTGCCCACATTAACATAGGTAAGTTTTTTTGTAGGATTGTATGCCTAAATAATTTGCAACAGATAGTTGTAAAAGAATATCTTCTAGTGCGGTGGCACCTATGCTATTATAGCTACACCAACCTTCTCAAATTATTTCCTCCATGGATGGTTCTTATTTTCTTCTTTGTTCCACAAATTTCTACATGTATCTCCCCCATTTTGTATAAATGATATCCTTGTTATATCAACCTGGTCCTCCTCGTATTCATTGCTTAGATCCTCCTTTGGATATGGGTAATGGACTTCAATACACAATTCCCTCCTCGAGGCTCTTTCCTATGCCATTTCCTCCTCTCAAAACCTTGACGGTGTCCTTTGATCAACCCTTTAATACCTCTGCTCTCTCCATGACCTATATCCTCCTCTCCTCCAAGGATGATTACCACGTCAACTGTAGGACTAAAATTATCACCCTTGGTGTTGTCATAGATGTGATTCTCTCTCATGCAAAGGTCTTGGTGACCATTCAACTTTATTAGCTGCAATTCTTCTTAACTAGTGTCCAATCACTTCAATAAAAATAATTTTCCTACCATTCCTCTAGTTAGATATGCTTTCTATACATTAACAATCATGCAACCAGAAGTCCTTTGAAAATTGTACAATGCTACTATAAATTATACTATACACCCTCAAAATTGTTCATGTACGCTTTCTGTTCATACAACAACCTCCAAATCATACAATCCTTCATCTGCTTCAAATTTTTCAAAAATTGCAATTTGTACACCAGTTGCACCAAAATGTATAGGGGCCATACCAATCTATACAACGCCACTTTCCACCTGTTCTCCTTTGTTGAATCTATACAATTTTTTATGATTCTATATGATTTTCTCTAAAAGGCTTAAATAAGCCTTTGAACTACTTGAAATCACATAATTTCTTCCTAAAATTGTACAATATATCCTCAAAATCTTACAAAACATATTCTGAAACCCTTATTCACCTGAAACTTACATTTTAATCTTTCTTTCCATGATTTTATCACCGACCTAGTTGCTAAAATGTCTCGATCTATCTTTCTGGTGCAATTCTAGTGCAAATCTGTATTTTTTCCTTTACTTGGCATAATTTATCCCAAAACAAAAAAATGGCTATGTTGTAGGGTTGTACGATCGTCTCCCCTTTTTCTTCTACCTTCTACAATTTATTTTTGTCGCTTTTTCTCTGATTAGGGCTGGTAAGTTATTTTTCTTGCAATTTCTTCACTCCAGCTCCAATATGCAATTTGCTTGAATCCTGGGTGGATGTTTTCATCAACCGGTTCTTGCTTTAATACCTTCTACTACAAACCCTCACTTCCCTTCAACTAAAATTCAAAATTTGCTTTTGATGGAGTCAAAACCCTTGATTTTCTCTTTCGATTTTATTTATTTGAATGCAAAAAGTCTCCTTGGTGCAAATTTTGAGATGGATCATGCAATATTGTAGTTTATTAAATGAATTTCAATGCCCATTCATAATATTTTATCTAGTTGCACGATTTTCTCCTTCACTCTCCTCAAAATTTTGAATTTGACCTTGTATGGTTTGTAAAATTACTTTAAATGTCCACTATTTAAATTGTTGCAAAACCCTAACCGTTCAACTTATAAAATTGTGCCACTTCACCTTATTTTCATGCATTTTTGTCTTCTTTTGCCCAAATGATCGACAACTTACTACTTTTTGTATGTGATTTCATATTTTTTCCACTTTTCTTGATAACTCATCATTCCACGCATGCGAACATTGATTATGGTGGTTGCAAATAATATATCTATATCATCAAATCATACACTGTATGATCTAAATTATACAACAAGCTCCCTTGTATGATTTATACTTGTGCATTTTCTATTTATGTTTGTACGATTTCAAACTTGTGTTTTTTTCCACTTCTAATTGACTTGTACGATTTGTCACTTGGAGAATTTTTCCATTTTTTCTCTTCAATAGCTTGTCATTTCAAGTTTTCACATAACTTCCTTCTTAATTGCATCCCGAGGGATTTTCACAACTACAATTTTTATTTTTTTTTTTTCTTTTCTTTTTCCTTTTATTTTTCTTCAGAAGGGGTTGCCATTGCTAGTTTTCAACCCACTTCTGAATAACTTACTGGTATCACTTATCATGTTCCTTTCTCTTTTGCCTATTCCATAAGTTTTCTACCACTGACATCTCTTCAATCTATAGCTCATACCACCTTGTGGCCTTAAACATGATCAAGATGAATAACATCATCAACATTATGGGAAATGCATATCACCACCTGTGATGGGGGTCAAGGGGATGAAAGCTCCCTTGCAGGATCAAGGGATAGCATCCCTTGTAGGGTCAAGGGAAAACATCCCTCGTGTGTTCCCTATCACAAGACAGGGTGGGATCGAGAGGTAGCGACCTCGCAAGGTTTGGGGTAGTACCCCAAAACCTCAACAACAAAACTAATACAACCATAACCATCCCAACCAATTTTTTCTCTTTGTTGGATCTTTGGAATCTATTGCTCAACCCACTTAAATAGCTCACTGTCGACTCTAGTTTAACCTATCTTAACCATTGATGGAAAACCTTGTAAGGTTCTAATTTGTACGATTTCATTTTGTATGACTTCATCTTGTAAAATTTCAAATTGTACGATTTGAATTGAAATCATACAATCTCTGCCAATTGTATGATTTCACCCAATAAACATACAGTTCCCTCTTGCAAAATCATACAATCCCATTCTTCCTTAGGAAATTTTGATTGTATGATGGGTTTTTCTATTTGGGAAACATATTCCATAGAAAAATATTCCATCAAAACATCTTCCATGTCAACATCTTTCATGTCAACATATTCCATGACAACATCTTCCATGTCATACCATATTTTACCTCTTTTATTACTATGAGGAGTGTCACAAACTACATCACTAGTGACAACCTTCCTCTTTACACCCATGAAGGGTGGGCATCTTTGTTTCCCAACCTTCATAGCTATCTTTGGTGAATCATCCTTGTCACTTGAGGTGTCCCATGGAATCTTTGTCTGATTCCTCCTTGGGGGTGTTTTACTACGCTCATCATCAGAAGTTTCTATCCGAGGTATCTTGTACCCTCCCACCAGTCCTTGACCAAACTCATGGGAATCTTCACTTCATGAATTCATTCACTGATATTATGGATATGGTCTTGGTATTTCTTCTTGAGATCCTATGCTTTGTTTCCTTGGTACCTAACTCCCATCCTCTCCACTCCCTTGGAACCCTTCCATCACTTTCTCAAGTGTCACCATCCACTCTCCTTCCTTGTGCACTACTTCTATGTCAACTTTCTCCTCTACGTTAGGTGGTTTTGGTACCTCCTATTCTATCCCTATCAATAGCACCTCAAAATATCCTTCTTCAGATGTCCAAACTTGCTCTATTTTTGGTTCATGTGTATTATGGTTTGAATTACTTGCATTCCCTCTTTGAGCAATTCTCATGCTCCTTATCACTGTAATGTTCTCCCATACTTCTCATGTCCTATGTATTTGCACATTGGTGTCTATCATTCACCTCCAATCTTGAAATATTCTTACTTTGTCAGTTTGACCTGTTATAACAAAAATGCCAAGTTCGATAAGGCAATGATGCCAAATGTAGCACACTTTGGTGCAACCTATAAAGTGGTAATGGATCCATCCAACTATGGAAATGGTACCAAATGTAGCACAGGGGTGCAATATTATCGATTGGGATGTGGTTCTAAGAGGCTTAGAATGATCAATTTACTATTCTTAATCAAATAACCCAATCGTACACTTGTATAGTCTTCACAAAATAGCTTGTACTGACACAAATCGTGCAACTGTATGATCCCAAATAATATAGTGTTGTGCTTGTACGATTTGACACTTAGTCAATCCTTCAGATTTATTTTTTCATGCTACCTGTTGGCATTTTTGCCACATTGATTCTCATTGATGAATGCATTGATGTATTGTTGGGGATCTGACCTTTGATTGATGCAGCTTGGGCGAAAAAAGGAGAAAAAATGAGCAAAAAATGACTAAGTCTGAAAATTGCAGCGACGCGCTGACATGTTGCAGAATCGCGGTCAACTCGAGTCAACGCAGGCAGGTTTGCGGAACCGTCGCGATATCGCGACGTGTTCCGGAATCGCGGGTCGACGGGCAAAAAAAAATTAAGTTGAAAACATGCAGCGATTCGCTGACATGTCAGCGAATCGCGACCCGGGAAGCGTCGAAGGCGTTAAGTGAAAATTTGCAGCGCGTCGCTGACATGTCAGCGAATCGCGACCGAAAATGGTGATTAATGCGGCGACGGAAACATGTAGCGAAATCGCGACATGTTCCGTTTTCGCGGGGCAGAGCGCAGGGAGGAGCCAACGGCGGAAACATGTAGCGAAATCGCTACATGTTCCATTTTCGTGGGTCTTCAGCAGCGAAGCGTACGGCGGAAAAACACGTCGCGATTTCGCGACCCGTCGCATTTTCGCGACCTGCGCAGTTTTCCCGCCAAGTGCAATATGAACGGCCGAAAGGGTTTTTTCGATTTCCGATGATTTAATGCTAACCCGAATTAAATAATTTGCGGATTTCCGATGCGGTTAAGGTCGAAGAGTGCCCAGGCCACCAAAATTAAAGGATTTATTGGTTCAAAGCCGCGGTTCATGGATTATTTTAACGGCTTCATGCACATGTTTGAAAAAATGAATTTAATGAAGGGCCGCGAACGTTTCATGGTATTTAATTTGTATTTCCTCGAGGCCGCTATTAAGGGGTCGTGTTCCTGATTTCCAAGATATTATTGTAGATCACGAGGAAGTTGGTTTTACGTTTTTAATGCTCCAAAGAGGACGGACCTCTATAAAAACCAATGTAATTTTCATTTGCAAAGGTTGGAAAAACTTGTCGCTAGAAAGCTGGAATTGTATCTGCGGGAATAAAAGGATCGACTTCTAATTTTTCAAGCGTCGCATGGATGAATTTGCTTTCTGTTTTCTGCATTTCTAATAGCATTCGTACTCTTGCATTGCTATTACATTTAAATTCTGCATACTGGATTTAAATACTGCGGTCGAGTACAATTCTCGGAATGTGGGTTTGGAGGGATTTGCGGCATGTGATTGTGCGAGGATGAAGCTGATTTCTTATGTTACTTGTTGTTGTTGCGTTTGTAGTTTCCTGCTGTTGTTTTTCTGATCCCATCACTTCGGCTTGTGGCCATATTTCCCATTTCTTTCTGCAACCTTTTAAATCTCTTTCCAGCAACCCTATCTTAAACCCATTTTTAGAGTAGTGAAGGGAACCGGCCCACTCTGGAGATTGGTCTGGGAGCCATTTCTTGCTTCCAGCCTTTCAATGTTGGCCGGGTCTAGGGCGCAATTGTAAAAATCCTTTCCTGTGGCAGATTCGTGACCAACAGTTTTTGGCACGCCCGGTGGGACAGACTATTTCTGTCTCCAAGAATTCATAATCGGTGGGATACGCATAATTTTCCAAAGTGATAACCCCACCGGTGCCAACAGTTTTTGGCACGCCCGGTGGGACAGACTTTTCTGTCTCCAAGAATTCATAATCGGTGGGATACGCATAATTTTCCAAAGTGATAACCCCACCGGTGCCAACAGTTTTGGCATGTTTTAACACCCGGAGGTCTCAAGATTTGATGAGTTGTCTTGGCCTCACAGCGGAGATTTTTAAGTTCATCTGGCGACTTTGCTGAGTTGAAGATCTGTTCGTGGACGCCTGTTTTTGTTTAAAAAAAAAAAAAAAAAAAAAATTCAAAGAATGTTTTTCTGGCGACTCTGACTTAATGGCGATGGCCGTGATTCCGCAGACTACTGCCACAAAGGTGAGGGTTTTTTATAGATGGGATGATCCTGGCCCTCCGAATCTGCAAGTTCGGCATGAAATTCCCGAAGGTGCCTTGAAGAATCTGACAAAATATGATGGTACCGAAGGCATGGCTCTGGCACATGTTGAAGATATTGCTATTCTGTCCATGATCCATGTCATAGAACACGAAGATGTCATGATCCAAATTCTGGTTCAGTCTTTGGAAGGAAGAGCATTGCAATGGTACAGATTGCTCAAATGTCAAAGCATCAGCTCATGGGATGATCTAGCGGGAGCACTGATCAAAATATTTGACGAAGATCCTTTCTACTGTTCTTTGGATCTCTACCAATTTTTCATGTACATCACGAGAGCACCTCAAGAGAGCATCACGGACTTCAATGTCCGATTCTTGATAAGTTGGAAGAGAATTCCAGAGAAGATTCGTCCATCACCCACCCAAGCCCACCTCTTTTATGTTCGAGCTTTGAACTCTGACATAGGTCTCTTTTTGCTGCAGTCAGGTGAACAACGCTTCCCACAAATATTTGAGGAAGCAGTGCGAGCAGAACAGATGTTGCACTTATCAAGAAAGTTACCGTGGGGAGAAACTCCATTACCTTCTCCGGTGGTTGCTGCTCCTGTTTACCCTGCACATTCATGCCAGATCCCTGAGATGCAGTCATGTGGAGTTCAAGGGACGGATCTCGTCCAAAGTCAAGGATTGGAACATGCAAGCACTTTTCCAGCAATGAACAATATGGTTGCTTGCAGTTTTCAGCAAGAGATGGGCCAAGTAGAAGAACAAGTGCAAATTTCAGAGTCTGAGGAGATCCCAGAATCCGAGTTCTCACTTGAAGAGCCCTATGATCACATCAAGGAGATAGAGGAGCCTGTACTTAACCCACAGCCAGTAAATTCTGCAAAGTGGTGGTGTTGGTTCCAGCCACTACATCCAGTACCTGAAGAAGTCTTCCATATGGGTACTAGTAAGAAGGATAATCTGCTGAATTGCATCCTATCGGCACCATGGAGAACTTCAGGAAGGAGCCAGCCTAATTTCAAGGACCGACTTAAGTATGATCAGATCTGGTCGGGACATTGCAGATTTACCGGATAACATTCTGAGATTGGGTGTCTGGTGGCGACATGCCAATCATGTCGTGCATTATTGTATATAGTATTTTGAAAAAACAAAAAAAAATAGAAAAATAAGAAGAGAAAAAAAAAAAAACTGGTATTGTTTTTATTTGTTCATCTCGGTTCTTGTTGCCTGCGAGCCGTAGATGCTTGTTTTTTCCTTTGTTTTTCTCCTCCCAACAGTTTGGTGGCTTTCTAGCACTTTCTTCTTTTCCCTTCCCTTTTTCTTTCCTTTCCCTTCTTCATCTTCCTTCTTTTACTTCTTTTTATTCTGCATTAAAACAAAATGAGCCACAGCTGTTGTTGCTTTTCCCTTTTCTGTTTTTCCCCGTTCCTTCTTATCCCTTTCCTCTAAGTTCAGTATTTTATGCTTATTTCGCAGTCTAGTTCATTTCATTTCACAGCTTTCCTAGTTCCATTCCCACTCCATAACTTCGTTCATTTTCATTTCATCATTCCATTGCAGTCACCGCTTGTGCAACCGCAAGAGCTCACTCCATCATCGCGTTCCATTAGTTGTTTCATAATCAGTTGTATGCAGGTTTTTTCCAGTTTCAATTTTTTAGCAGAACATGTATTGTAGCAGCCCGCCTTCTGTTCGGATATGACTCTGTGCCCAATGGACTAAGGCCTGGATTCTTGCATACAGCGAGCTGTATACCCCGCGAGCCACCAAGAATGTTGGCATTTTTGCCACATTGATTCTCATTGATGAATGCATTGATGTATTATTGGGGATCTGACCTTTGATTGATGCAGCTTGGGCGAAAAAAGGAGAAAAAATGAGCAAAAAATGACTAAGTCTGAAAATTGCAGCGACGCGCTGACATGTTGCGGAATCGCGGTCAACTCAGTCAACGCAGGCAGGTTGGCGGAACCGTCGCGATATCGCGACGTGTTCCGGAATCGCGGGTCGGCGGGCAAAAAAACATTAAGTTGAAAACATGCAGCGATTCGCTGACATGTCAGCGAATCGCGACCCGGGCAGCGTCGAAGGCGTTAAGTCAAAATTTGCAGCGCGTCGCTGACATGTCAGCGAATCGCGACCGAAAATGGTGATTAATGCGGCGACGGAAACATGTAGCGAAATCGCGACATGTTCCGTTTTCGCGGGGCAGAGCGCAGGGAGGAGCCAACGGCGGAAACATGTAGCGAAATCGCTACATGTTCCATTTTTGCGGGTCTTCAGCAGTGAAGCGTACGGCGGAAAAACACGTCGCGATTTCGCGACCCGTCGCATTTTCGCGACCTGCGCAGTTTTCCCGCCAAGTGCAATATGAACGGCCGAAAGGGTTTTTTCGATTTCCGATGATTTAATGCTAACCCGAATTAAATAATTTGCGGATTTCCGATGCGGTTAAGGTCGAAGAGTGCCCAGGCCACCAAAATTAAAGGATTTATTGGTTCAAAGCTGCGGTTCGTGGATTATTTTAACGGCTTCATGCACATGTTTGAAAAAATGAATTTAATGAAGGGCCGCGAACGTTTCATGGTATTTAATTTGTATTTCCTCGAGGCCGCTATTAAGGGGTCGTGTTCCTGATTTTCAAGATATTATTGTAGATCACGAGGAAGTTGGTTTTACGTTTTTAATGCTGCAAAGAGGACGGACCTCTATAAAAACCAATGTAATTTTCATTTGCAAAGGTTGGAAAAACTTGCTTGTAGAAACTGGAATTGTATCTGCGGGAATAAAAGGATCGACTTCTAATTTTTCAAGCGTCGCATGGATGAATTTTCTTTCTGTTTTCTGCATTTCTAATAGCATTCGTACTTCTGCATTGCTATTACATTTAAATTCTGCATACTGGATTTAAATACTCGCGGTCGTGGTACAATTCCTGGAATGTGGGTTTGGAGGGATTTGCGGCATGTGATTGTGCGAGGATGAAGCTGATTTCTTATGTTACTTGTTGTTGTTGCGTTTGTAGTTTCCTCGTTGTTGTTTTTCCGATCCCATCACTTCGGCTTGTGGCCATATTTCCCATTTCTTTCTGCAACCTTTTAAATCTCTTTCCAGCAACCCTATCTTAAACCCATTTTTAGAGTAGTGAAGGGAACCAGCCCACTCTGGAGATTGGTCTGGGAGCCATTTCTTGCTTCCAGCCTTTCAATGTTGGTCGGGTCTAGGGCGCAATTGTAAAAATCCTTTCCTGTGGCAGATTCGTGACCAACAATAATGTTCTCCCATACTTCTCATGTCCTATGTATTTGCACATTGGTGTCTATCATTCACCTCCAATCTTGAAATATTCTTACTTTGTCAGTTTGACCTGTTATAACAAAAATGCCAAGTTCGATAAGGCAATGATGCCAAATGTAGCACACTTTGGTGCAACCTATAAAGTGGTAATGGATCCATCCAACTATGGAAATGGTACCAAATGTAGCACAGGGGTGCAATATTATCGATTGGGATGTGGTTCTAAGAGGCTTAGAATGATCAATTTACTATTCTTAATCAAATAACCCAATCGTACACTTGTATAGTCTTCACAAAATAGCTTGTACTGACACAAATCGTGCAACTGTATGATCCCAAATAATATAGTGTTGTGCTTGTACGATTTGACACTTAGTCAATCCTTCAGATTTATTTTTTCATGCTACCATATATAGTTTTGTAACTGTTAGAATATTATAATGTGCACTATGCCTTAGTTTAACACTTGTCTTCTACCACTTGTCTTATGTCTTCAGTTTGAGTTGGAGTGATGTCTTCTGCATGACACTTGGAGTGGATATTATGACACTTGTCATATCTCCCTCATAGTATTTATGCCTATATATTGTAACATACTTGTGAATACAATTTGTACCTTTTTCTTATGTCCCAACATTTGGTATTAGAGCGGTAATATCCACTTGTGGGTACTAGTCTATGGAGTCAGGGAGTATGATCTCCACTCATTGAGTGGATTAGAAACCAAAAAATCCATTGTGGGAGAAAATATTTTTTTGTGAGAGTTTGTATTAGCTGAGAATGTTTTTATTCTGGTTTGAAAAAAATTTAAGACTTCTTTTTTTAGAGAACTTGTGGTCCACCAAGATTATATCAAATAAGTTCTTGAAATGCAACAGGAAATGTTGTGATTATTCCCAAACTAAGTTGCAGAAACGGTTTAAGAGGACCCCTAGAGTAGATTATCATCCCTATCTAGTGGAGATTCCTATTCTTGGAAGTGACGCTCTTCATTTTTAAATATTTTTTATAGCACCTGAGCTTCATATTTCTATGGACCCCCTACCTTGCTCGATATACCGACACAAATAATGTCTCTAGATCATAGAAAAATTTTATGATCCAACCGCTCCATCATATAGGTATAGATTGTGCCCAATAGAGCGACATATTTTTTGTTTACCAAGATTCTGGGTGAGCCGAGGAATCCCAACAAGATCTTGGTTGTTGTTAACTTGGCTATATCTATGGCTGAAAAAAATATTAAAATAGTTGTTGTGATGTTGTTGAGATTTATACGCTAGAATCAGATTTATTTTAAATTTGACACAGTGATCGCACAATACATGCCCATATTTGGAATAAAATAGCAACAACTGTAAATTTTATTTGGTGGAAGCAAATATTTTTTGGTAGTGTTCTAGTAGGAAAGCAGGAATTACATTTGAAGAGAGTTGCTCCTAAAAATCCAGTGTAGATATTTTTTGCTATGCTACATCATTTGGAGTGTGTCTGGCAAAGGATTTAACCACCATTTGCAATGACCAAGGCTCTGACAGTCTATTATGGTGTGGTGAGCATGGAACTATTGAGATAAGTGTTGGTGCTTCAGTCAAAAAAACCATAAAAGGAAGGATTCTGATGATTGTTATCGTTCATATCCTTCTGTACTCAAAATGAAGTTCGCTATCTAGACACCCTCCCTCCATTTTTGCCTATGATTTGAATATTTATAGCTTTAATATTTAGATCAAAATTTTTGTGAAACTCAAATTTGTGGCTTTAAATACAGGCTTATCGAATGAGATATCTGCCTGATCCACCGTGAATAATATTTGGATGTCCTATGATCTGGAGGAGCCCACTGTGTCCACCCATCCATACACACACAGTGTCCCACTATAATTTTTTTTAATCAAGGACCTGTTGGAGCAAAATCTACCTTTGGTTACATTTGCACCCAAGACTTTACCAACATTGAATGACCAGGTTAGAACAAAGTCTTCCTGGTTCAATCTCTAGAGGAGGTTGGTTCCTTTGTTTCTTTTAGGAAAAGGGGGAGAAAAGGAAATGCATAAAGAGAGGGAAATATAGCTGATGCTAGAGAATAAATATGGTATAGTTTAATCAAAAGCAACAACTACTACATCCTTTTGTAGAAAAGCACAACAAAACTAAAATGTAGAAACTTAAACTCCTTGGTGAATGCTTTATGATAATACAACTCTATTTGTGAAGATAAATTGCAAATCTTAACAGAATGATAATGCAAGAATTCATATTAAGAGTCAATGCATATCACATTCAAACTAGATTTAATTAGCAATAGATAACACATACATACTTGATTTTATAACACCAATGAGCCAAGAACCAGAGTGTAGATCTTTATTTAGCTTTCAAAAGTCTGAATACATAGCCTTGTAAACACCTAAGAGCCAACCATTTATTTTGGTTGCTCATTCTATATATAATATTTTTACATAACATAAAACTAAAAGTTGTTACAAAAGTATGCCCGTAGGCTTATCCCAGTAAAGAATAAAGTTAAGGAGTGATGGAGCTTCTAACTGAAAGAGGTTGGGATATTCTTGTTATGTCAATATTTATCAAATATTTCAGGCTTCGTGGTCTCTATGGCCTTCAAAATGTCATGCCATAAATGAATTTTAGCCACTGCTTGGACCTTAGTCTTCAAAATGTCATGCCATCGTGACTTTTGGCTGCTACTAGGTCCTTAGACTTCCAAATGTCATGCCATTGTGACTTTTATCCACTGCTTGGCCCTTAGTCTTCAAAATGTCATGCCATCGCAACTTTTGGCTGTTGCTGGATCCTTGGCCTTCAAAATATTGTACCATAATGACTTTTGGCCACTGCTTGACCCTTAGTCTTCAAAATATCACACCATCATGACTTTTGGCTGTTGTTAGGTCCTTGGCCTTCAAAATGTCATGTCATTATGAATTTTAGCCACTACTTGATCTTTAGTCTTCAAAATTTCATGCCATCATGACTTTTGGCTATTTTTGGGTCCTTGGCATTAAAAATGTTGCACCATCATGAATTTTAGCCACTGCTTGGACTTTAGTCTTAAAAATGTCACACCATCATAACTTTTGGCTGCACTTGGGTCCTTGGCCTTCAAAATGTCACACCATCACAAATTTTGGCCACTTCTTAGCATTTAGTCTTCAAAATGTTATGCCATCATGACTTTTGGCTATTGTTGGGTCCTTGGCCTTCAAAATATTGTGCCATCACAACTTTTGACCACTGATTGATCTTTAGTATTCAAAATGCCGTGTCATCATAACGTTTCACCACTGCTTGGTCCTTGGCCTTCAAAATGTTGCACCATCATGACTTTTCTCTATAATTGGTATCTCAAGGAGATTTATTCCATATTTCCCTGGATGTGGTCATTTATACCAACATTCTTGGTGCCTCCTGGGGTAATATTGTTAACTGAATGTTAAAAATTAGAGCCTTTATCTATTGGATAATGGAGTCAAAAAAAAAAGAGTAAAAAATAATAAAAATAAGGGAAATAATGGAGAAGATACCAAGTAGATAGAGAAAAATAAAAAAACAAAAAAAAACTTTGAGGCGATCATTCGTCTAGAGTACTTCCACCAAAATTGCCTATTTCCTTTTGACCTAAAGGTGATGCACTGCTAGATGAGATCTTCTTGGTTTTTGTTTGCTTCTCATTTTATTATTTATCTTTTCTAGAACAACCTCATTGTAGGTGATGCAAGCCTTCTTCCAGGTCTCCTCATATGTATGTGCATTTTCTTTAAATGTGGTGTACAGGTATTCTAGTTCTTCGATATTATCATATGATAAGAATTTTGCTTTAATATTCATCTCATGTAGACAAGCATTCATCTAGGTGATGTCTTGAGCCATGGTGAATATTGAGTCTTCTTGAACTAGCTCTTCCCAACTGTCAATCTCGGATTCATCCTCTAGGAATTTTTTCCAGGAATATTTTAGCTCATCTTCTATCAGGAGTTTCAAATTTTTATCCCATAAAATAGGCATGCCATAATTTTTGGCTATACTCATATGTTTAGTAATTTTATTAGCCTCTGTCTTCAGTTCATGCATTATCCTTGCACCTTTTGTTATCAACTTGTGTATTTTGAATAAAATCCTGGTAACTAACTTGGCTTGAGACCAGTTTGCATCATGAGCTTTGTAACCTATTATTGCCTCAGTGATATCTGCCAGGACCTAAATTTTTTTAGAGACTGACACCCTTTTTTCCAAGAGCTTGATTGATGATTCAAATTCATTTTCCACCTGGCCTAGTGTGCTTTGGATTTTGAGTAAGTACGCACATGTGGGTCTAGCCCATAGGATTATTTGGATGACCTTTTCAAGCATATCTTTCTAAAATATTTTTTCTTTCTCTTTGGTCAGTCCACTGGTCTTGTCTGTACTCTCAGATAGCTACTTCTTGAGGTCCTCAACTTGTTGTTGCAGCATTTGGATTTGTTCTTTGGCCTTCCTTGCTCTCTCATTTGTAAGGGGCCACCTCGTTGAACCTCTCCTTCCATTTCTTGGCTTCATTTTTCAAAGCCTTCTCTATGGTTTTATTATGGTTAAGGTCTTCTTCTAAATGCTTTCTTGATTGCTCTGCTCAAAGGAATTTTTCTTTGTAATACTCTACGTTTAGATAAATCATCCCCATATGAGTCTGAGCCTTGCTCCACTCATCGTCCATGGGTAGCTGAGTCATGTCTTCCTGAGTGACCTCATCCTGATAGTCCTCTAGGATAATTTTCTTCTCTAGATTTTGCACCAGGTGGGTCATCTTCATTGTGGACCACTACATGCTGATGGGGTCTAGCACTGTCCCTTATTGGACTCATGCTATATTGGTGGAAATTTTGGAGCTTCACAACTTCAACCATGTGGTTGCATTTATGGTAGATTTTTTCAACCTTTTGAATTTGGCAACAGTAGGGTTAGTTACAGGGAAAGCATTTTGCATGGCTTGGAAGCTTAGCATATTAGTGGACAATGGGAAAGAAGTGGTGGCTAATGAGACTTCCATACTCAATTGTTTAGAAGGAGACTCTTGGTGAGCAGATGGAGACACTGGTGGGGTCTTCTGTGTTGATGGTGAAGTTGGAAAATATTTTTGAGTGGATGGTGGAGTTTGATGGGAATATGATGGTGGAGGTTGGCATGAAGTTGGTGAACCAACCTGACCTTCATAACGGGAAGGGGAAACTTTTTGGGAATGAGGATAAGGAATATTGAGAATGATGGAAGACATACCTAAGACCTTTGGTGGAGTGATGTCCTTGGTTCCCTATGGCTTCTTAGTGTAGACCTCTGTAATTTTTTTTAGGCTTAAGTTGTCACCTTTAGCTATTGCTTGTGTCAGGGTTTGCACTTCACCAGTAGTTTTCTCTTTGCCAAAGGTTTCTTCCAAGGGATGTTTCTCGACTATTTCCACCTGTTGTTCAATTGTTTATTTCTTTCCAGGGGCTTCCTCTAAGGGAGGTTTCTCAGCTATTTCAACCAGTTGTTCATCTATCTTTTGTTTTTTAGAAGTCTGTTTTGAACTCTCCCTTATTTTTTCTTGGTCTTCTGACTTCTCATGTTCCTTAAACTCTTCTTGTTGTTTCGATTCTTCATGCTCTGACTCATCGGAAGATGTTACTATTATTTTCTTCTTTTGTGCCCTTTATTTTTCCAACTCTTATTTTCTTTTCTTTGACTTCACCTTCTTCTACCTATGCTCAAGCTGAGCACTGTCATATGATTCTATATCTAATACTAAAGGGGGGATGAAATCTCGACGTCTTATTTTTTGAACTTTCACTTGTTTGGTTGCCACTGCTTTCTCCTTCAATTTTCTTGATGGGAATGCCATCGATTCCCATGGGAACCTTGTATGCTAGAGTTTCAAACCATTCATCATGATGTGCATCATACTTTGTGGCAAATTTTGTATCTATATTTAACCCATGTCTAGTGAAAGTTTGAATGTGGCATCTCATTTGCCATCATGCCAATATTTTAGCATGATCCCAATATTTTTCTTTCCTCTTCATCTTCTTGATGGTTTCATCTGTGAGTTCATGCTTTGGGTTTGAATCTAGGCTCCAATCCAATGGTTGCTCATAAAAATCATGCCATGGGGGAAGTGGTTGCATCCTTTCGACATGCCATTCTAACGGCTGATCTTAGCTATTATTCCTACCCTATTTATCGATTTGCCTATCAAATGCATGGAACTATTTGAAAGGAGCTTTATTTAGGGTAGCCTACCTCTAGGTAAATTTTTCTTTGGGGTTATATTTCCACCTTTGTGGTAATTATATCAAATTTAGACATATTAGGACTTGAGAAATTTACTCATGATATCCTTTCTTTGATACTATCACTCCTTCATATTGTAAGGGTATTAGGCAAGTGTGTTTCCTCTGAGCACATATCCTATATTTGCAGTTGATGACAACTATTTGCCTTACATATTCCAAAGAAAAAATTTGTTTGGTGACATAGTAAGGCAACAGGAAAGGCTTCTCTATGAAGCCATAGAGCCTAATGACTACCCCTTCCATCAGGATGAACCAATCCCCTTCCTATGCGTGGGGGTGCCTCAAAGTATCTTGCATTTTTTTTAGGATTCTTGGCATTTGGCCATTTACGAGTTTTAGAGTAGGGCCTAAAAACTCCATGTTAAAGTGGTCGTACAAACTCGTATTTGAAAGAAGGGGTGTCCACTCACACACAGGTAAATATTCCCCTTTTTGATCTTTAGTGGTGATGGAAATAGAACCCAAATGCTTGGCTTGAAAGAAGAAAAATAACCATACCAAATGTGAAGAATACCTGAATGCATCTAGGATCTCCTTTTGCAGTTTGTAGAGGCCTGTGTGCAGCTGTTGGGCCAAGTATACTGGCCAAACAAAAAATATAGGTACTCTACCTAGATCTAGGCACGTCCTATCATATAACTAGGGAATAGAGATACATTGTGCCACTACAATTTGCCATCCATACAATTAAGTGTCATCCACCAATCCTGCCACCATACCCAACATGGAAAAGAGTTCTTTATTCTTGAAATTGGATGGGGGAATGGAGTACTTGGGCACAGACTTATCTAAAAGAGTATCGACTAGATTTTTTTGTAGGAATAACTTGATATTCAGGGCATTGGTGTAGTACTTCACAGAGTTCTCAAGATAAAACTAGATGGATGGGGTGATCCATGGGTTTCCTTCCATAGGTGAAGATGACCCTAATCATATCTAGGTCAAGGGTGAACATGGTTCCCCCTTTGAAATTCTTGACCACTCTATGTTTGATGTCGTACATTTTTTCCATCACTTGGATTAGCTTTGGATAGGAATGGACCTGGAGGCAGATGTATCAGTAGAGGAAATACTAGTACATGAATGTGCTTGGATCAAATGGAGATATGTTTATGGTCATCCTTGTAGCTATATATTTCTGAATTTGCTTTGGCTCCTTCCAAGTTATTCTTACATCTGTAATATGGGCATCAGGGTCCACAAAGTTGTTTTCCTTTTTACTCGAGCTTCTATTTTTCTTAGTTGCTAAATAACTAGCAACTGGTGGAGTGGCCATCATGGTCGCATTTTGAAACTTGGTAGTAAGTAGAAGAGTGAGTAGCAGAGTTTTCAGAGCTCTCTTGAATAGAAAACAAACACACAAAAAGTAGAAGGTGAAGAAGGGGGATGGAAGGTGGGCATAAAAAAGGGTTATGCATGCTCATGTCAATTTGACATGCAATAACTAGAAAACTGATGTGGCATGATTTTGGTTGGTGGTACTTATTTCAATGTTGATTTTGAATGCTTCCTGGAGCCTTGGTTTGCGTGCTAGTATTCAAAAATCCATGAACTATTAATTGTAATTTTTAATCAGGACCAATGATTTGCTCTACCATTGTAATGGGTTAATAAATCGACACTACTTCTATATTGGGCCAATATATTTCTACCATTTTACTTTGTGCCAATTGGTGGGTATGGTAGTACCTCAAAAGGAACACTTTTTATGGTTTTGAGGTTACTATTTTTACTACCAATCAATACCTCGTTGTTCTGACATGGCACTTTTTGCTCCTTGATTCTAGTGCCAGGCTATCGTGATATGGTGCACATTTTTAAGGATCCTCCCTTATGTCTAATGTGGCACCCACTACGAGTCTCATGAGTTTTAGATTGCCATGTGGTGCTCATCTAAACAAAATTCATGCTATCATGAAAATTTCCTTTGAAAGGGTGCTTGGAAACCCAAAAGTCACGCCATTGTGAAAATTTTCTTTGAAAGGGAACTTGGACACCAAAAATTCACGCTATCATGAAAATTTCCTTTGAAAGGGCATTTGGACACCCAAAAGTCATGTCATCATGACAATTTGCTTTGAAAGGGCACTTGGATACCAAAAAGTCACGCAATCATGATAATTTCCTTTTAAAGGGCGTTGGGACATCCAAAAGTCACGCCGTCGTGACAATTTTCTTTGAAAGAAAAAGGAAAATACATATTTACATAAAAATACATACAAGGGGAGGAGGAAATTATTTATTGAAGTATAGCTTCAGGTGGAAGCCGTTAACAAGGATAGGTTGAACCCGACCCTCTTCATATTTCAACTATAAGGAGTTTTGTTGCTTTTTTTCTATTATATCGAAAGGGCCTTCCCAGAATGCATCAAATTTATCATGGTTGTCAGGTTTAGACTTCCTCTCATTCCATATGAGGACGAAGTCACCTACCTTGAATTTTCTTAGGGTGGTATTCTTATCAAACCATCCCTTTGTGGCAACAACATTCTCTAGGTGGTGATTATAGGCCCATACCTTTTGTTCCTCTAAATGTAGGAGTTGGACCAACCTATTCTCCATTGGTTCTACCTCTTCTATACCAGCTTGATTGAGAAATTTCAAAGCTAGTATTTCTATGTGCACTTGTAGGACTGCTTCTTTGTTGTAGACCAAGGAATAAGGAGATGCGTTGATAGACTTCTTGATGGCTATTCTATCAGCCCACAATGCTTGATTTTTTAGGGAGTGCCAACTTTTCTTGTTTTTTAGGGTCCGTTTCAAAATTTTGAGCAGGTTCTTATTCATAGATTTAGCTAGTCCATTTTCTTAAGGATAGTAGTTTGAGTATGTTTTTAAATAGATCTCGTACTTGCATGTGAAATCAATCATCTTGGCACCTACAAAGGATGAACCATTATCTATGACTAACACCTTTGGGATGCCGAATCTCATGATAAGAATTTCCACAAACTCTATCATGACCTCTTGGTCTACCTTTTTGGTGGGTATTACATCTGACCACTTCATGAAGTAGTCTGTGGCCATCAGGATATACTTATGTTTGGCATATGATTTGGGCTCTATTATCCCAATGAAATCCAGTCCCCATTGTTGGAAAGGTTCCTTGACCTAGATGGACTTAAGGGGTAATGGAGAATTTCTATTTCTTCTAACGTACATTTGGCATTCTCCATAGCCTCTTTTTATTTTTAAGGAGTTTACAAAAATGGTTGGCCAGTAGCACCTAGTCCTGATGATCTTCAGGGTGATGGTTCTTCTTGAATAGTGTCCTCTTGATAATCCGCCATGGAAATATTCAATGATATTTTATTTTTTTTCTTCTTTTATGCAATAGAGAAGTACTCCATCCAAGTTTTTCTATACAACACTTCAATAAGAAGGGTGTATTTCAAAGCCTAGATCTGATACCTTCTTATTTGTGAAGAATTTAAATTTGTTGGACATATCCCAATTTAGAAATATTTGATCAATTTATTCATCTGGTCTAAATGCTCTGGGGGTTGCTCATCGTTTGATATTGTTTCCTGAGTCTGGCACACTACGTGCTATGGTGAAGCATTATTGGTGAGTTCCTGGCATAATACTCATCCTCTTACTAGCTTGGTCGGGTGTATTTCTACCTCATATTCTTGTATTTTAGTCACCCAACCGGCTCTTGTGTTACCAAGCTCTCCTTGTATGATGAAGCTTCGTACATCGGGATGGATGGTGTAGATGATTATCCTACTTTGTGACAAGAAGTGCCTAAAATTTTTTAAAGACTTCATTATTGCATATATCTATTTTTCAATGAAGTTATATTTCTCTTCATGTTCCTGCATAGTTTAGCTTAGAAAAGCTATGGGTCTCTCTTCATTGTCAGCACCCTTATGTGTGAGTACCGTGACATAAATTTCTTTTTTGCCTATAGCATATAGAATAAAATCCCTGAAATAGTCTGGATTTACTAAGACAAGGGCTTGAGCTATCTATTCTTTGATCTACTAGAAGGCTTGTTTCCTTACATCCGTCCACTTGAACACAACATATTTTTTCAAATTTTTGTCATTGGTTTGACAATTTGTGCAAAGTTAGTTATGAATTTATGCACAAATTTGATCTAGCCAAAGAACGACTGTAAGCCTTTTTTGTTTTATGGACGGGGAATATCGATCAGTGCTTTCACCCTATTTGGGTCTATAGCTAGACCAAAATTAGAGACAACATGGCCAAGCATGAGTCCTTCTTCTACGGTGAAGATATATTTTCTAGGATGTATGGAAATTCCAAACTCCCTACACTTTTTAAATACACTTCTAAGGTGTGCTATGTGATCTCCTTTCTAGTGAGATAAAACTATCATGTCATCTAATCAAATCACTATTATATTATTCACCAATTCTCCAAACGCTACATCCATAGCTCTTTGGAAAGTTGCTCCAGCATTGGACAATTTGAAAGGTATTCTTTGGTAAGAAAACGTTCCCCACTTAGTTGTGAATGTGTTTTTAAAATGATCTTCATATTTGACCTAGACCTAATTGTACCCAGAGAAGCCATCTAGAAGTGAAAATATTTCTACTCCTACTACTGCGTGTAAAATATGATCAATCTGTGGGAGGGGATAATGATCCTTTAGGGAATATTTATTCAAGTTGTGAAAGTTGACACATAACTGGATGTCTTCGTTCTTCTTTCTGATCGAGACCAAGTTAGCAACCCATGTTGAATGTTTGATTGGGTAAATGATTGTACCTTTGAGGAGTTTCAACAGTTCCTATTTCATCAAGGCTTTTATTTTGGGGTTTACTGGTCGTTGCTTTTGTTGAAATGGATTTGCACCTTCTTCAAGTTTGATTGTATGCTGTATTGTTTCTTTTGAATAGACCTTTAAGTATTTGTAGGTCCAAGAAATGATATCAGGGAATTCCTTGCACAATTCTCTGATTTCCTCCATTTTTATTTTTGTAGTGTTTACCCCTAATTTAATAGTCTTATCAGGATCCATTTTAGTTTCTTTGTATCTATGTTTGTCGACTTTCATTTTATGACCGGTTGACTTATCATTGTTATCAAACAGGCTCTCAAGAGTAACCAATCCTTTTGGAATGTGGTTGTTTTTTAATTGAATAATGTTCTCATATTCTTCATCTTCAACCATTTTTCTATTAGAGCAATTCATCTCATGGACGAGGAAGTCCACTATTTTCTGATCATTCTCAAAAACTTGCTAGAAGGTATCTCTGTATAGCACAGAATGTCTATACATTAATCTAACTATTTTAGAATTTTGGATGACATTGCTTATAGGGTAGAAGTTTTCTCCTACTGAAGCCAATAAGTCTGCATGAGTGTTTTTCACTCTAGGAATCACCTTTATATTCAGATATTCAAAATATTCTAACAGATCCCAGACTCTATTTCGGTAAGATTTGAGATAATGTTGTTTACTTACGCATTTTTTAGTAACCTGTTTCACTATCAGCTCAGAGTCACTGAAGATCTGTAGTTGCTTTATGCCCATTTTTTTAGCCTTATTGATGCCCAAATAGAGTGCTTCATACTCTGCCACATTATTGGTGCAACTCCAGGTTAACCGATAAGAAAAAACCTTTTGCTCACCAGTTTGGAAAATCAAGACGATACCCACTCTAGCTCTATTTTTACATCTGGCCCCATTGAAGAAAAGCTTCCAAAGTTGATCAGTGGGTTGGTTTACCAGAGGGGAATCAACGGGATCGTTCTTCTTAGGTTTTGTAATCGTATAACTCCCAATGTCAGTCTCAATCATAGCATTGAAATCCTGAAGGGAGAACTGGTTACATTGAGATCTTATTCCATCAATTTTAGGTCTTCAAGTTCTTCAATCATCATGTTCACTATGGTGGGCTACATATTTTCATATTCAAGCTTTTCAATATGGAAGGTTGATGGTTTTTCATTGAATATTTTCACCATTTTTCCTTTGAACGGGATTTCCAGGTGTGAAAAATCTAGTGATAGACATCCTCCTATATTGGTGGTGAACTCTCTGGAAAGGCACATAGTAAAATAGGGCTCTAAGTACACTAATACCACTTCATGTATGATTGTGAGTTGGGGCAGCCTGTGGAGTACTATCAAAATATCTTTGATTATCCCTATGATTTTCATAGGGGTACCATCTAGCTGTAATATGCCAGGACTACTTATTGTATATTCCATACACATGATGTCACATACTGCTTTGGGAATCACAGTGGTTGTAGCTCTGGAGTATATCATGCAGTTGTGAATGACCCAGTCCTCCATTTGGAGAGACAAGTTAAAGGGGGAAGGTCTAATTTTTTTTGAAGTGGATGTCATACTTGTTTGTGCAGAATCCATCTGAGTGGGAGTTTTATTATTATTTTTCATGGACCTCAATGATTCCTGTAGCAAATAAATCTATCCAGTAAGTTGTAGAGCTTCATACATAGTTTATTTAGGAGTTTTTTAAATTTCTTCAACTATGTTAAATGGGAGGGGTTCAACACTTAGTTTATTTAGAAGGAGTTTTTTAAATTTCTTCAACTATGTTAAATAGGAGGGGTTCAACACTCTTTTCCTTTACTATTGCATCATACTTTTTATATACCCCTGAGTAGTGTCAATCCTTTAAAGTTTAGTAAGCGAAGGATATCCCAATTTAACTCTTGCTTTCTCCCATGTTTCAGTTTCTTTGTGCCATGGTGCTTCCTTGCAAGTCTCTATATCTTTCTGGCTTGAACTTTGGGGAGATTTTTTATAAGGAGTCATTTTCTGAACAAATTTCCTTAAGGGTGAAGGTAATTTCAAGGGGTTGAGTTATTGGGGATCAAACTGTAAAGGTTTCTTTCCTAAACTAGTAAGGACAACTACTTGTTCCATAGAAGGCATCATGAAATTTTGATTTTCTTCCTTGATAATGTTAACTTGACCCTTTAGGCTTCTTTCGGCCTTCTCTCCAGTTGTCTTCTATATTTGATGCTTATGGATCATACAAGAAGTCTCACCATGAGGGGCATTGCATGTGGAACATCAAAACATTGATTTCATTGAAACATCACTAGGTTCACTATCTTCATTAGCATAAATTGTACTAGATTTATCATAGTTTCTAGCACTCGAAGAAACTTTATCTCTAGTCACTTGAGGAAACCTTCTTGGTTGGGAATTTCTTTCTGCCTCTCTTCATTCGATGGATATGAAATTATTTTCTAGAGTTTTATAAGAAGCTTCCAAATATTTTAGAACTACCAGTTGGGGATCTGGTGCAGATGGGACTATAGCCATGGATAGTGCAGGAAGAGGAGAGAGCAGTGGAAGTGTAGTAGGAGCTTGTATTGATGGACTGTTAGGTTGTTTGATCCACTTGGGGAGACTAGTATTAGTTGGGCAAGCGACATTTGATGCATAGGGTAGATTTAGAAAAATAGGAATCATTTATTTGGGTGGAAAATGACCAATATCTATTAGGTCCTTTTATACCCTTTGTGATTCTTGATAAACATCAGGTAAAGTGCACACATGATACTGTCTAATTACATGCTTATATCTGAGTTAAAAGATCTCAAATAATAATACATTGTTTGTTCATGAGTTGGTCTCAAACTGTCAGGTAATCTCAACCAAGTTCTACTTAATTTGATATTAAAATCTATGATCTCTTCTTGTGGGTGTTTCTGAACAATAGTGAACTGCTTCAACAGGGAGAGGATTTTTCTACTCATTAAATTCTTCCACTAATTTTCCAGCAATTTGAGTCCATGTAGATATGGAATTATTTTCAAGATCTCTATACCAATAGAGCATTTTTCCTTTTAAGGAGATTGCTAGCAATCTTATCATAACATCTTCTTCATGGATGTCATGTATGGGAGCTAATGTAGCCACATCTAAAAAATATTCGTAAGTTGTATTTTTAGTACCATCATACTAGGGTATATCTTTTAGAGTTGCTATCAGGATTGGATACTGTGCTATCAGGTTCAAGGGGCTTGTATGGTTCCATGTTGGGTATGGCAGAATCAGTCGATTTCCAGCTATTATGACTATGCAGTTAACTAGGGATAATATTTGACTAGCAACAATGCTAGGGAGGGCTACAGGAGAATTATTGGAGTGCCTTGAGTTATTGATATGAGCAGAAGTTGTTCTAGCAACTAAAATAGGGTTAGCCTAGAGGCTACCAAGGTGTAGTTCAAAAAACTCTATGGGTTATTCAAAATTATTTGCCTTAGATATGGTTATCATGTAAGATGGTTCATGACCAATCTCTAGGTAAGTGATTTTCTAAGGTTCTATTTTGGTGCAGAGTCGCCAGGTGATATAAAAATATTGATGGGGCAAAGCTATTCACCAGGGCTTTGATCTATATATTGCATGGGATTTGGGTCCCACCGGGTATACCAAAAATTGTTGGAGCAAAATCTGCATTTGAATACGTTTGCACCCAAGAATTTTCCAACATTGAATGATGAGGTCAGAAAAAATTCTTCTTGGTTCAATCTCTAGAGGAGGCTGGTTCCTTTGTTTCTTTTAGGAAAATGGTGGAGAAAGGGAAATGCATAAAGAGAGGGAAATATAGCTGATGCTAGAGAATAAAGATGGTACAATTTAAGAAACAACAACACCTAATACAACCTTTTGTAGAAAAGCACAGCAGAACTAAAATGTAGAAAATTAAACTCCCTGGTCAATGCTTTATGATAATACAACTCTATTTGTGAATTTAAATTGTAGATCTTAACAGAATGATAATGCAAGGATTCATATTAAGGGTCAATGCAGATCACATTCAAACTAGGTTTAATTAGCAATATACAACACATACATACTTGATTTTATAACACCAATGAGACAAGAACCAGAGTGTAGATATTTATTTAGCTTTCAAAAGTCTGAATACATAGCCTTGTAAATGCCTAAGAGGTGACCATTTTTTTTTGTCGCTCATTCTGTATATGAGTTTTACATAACATAAAACTAAAATTTGTTACAAAAGTATGCTCATAGACTTATCCTAGTACTGAAGAAAGTTAAGGAGTGATGGAGCTTCTAACTAAAAGAGGTTAGGATATTATTGTTACGTCAATATATCAAATATTTTAGGCTTCGTGGTCTCCATGACCTTCAAAATGTTGCACCATCATGACTTTTGGCCACTGCTTGGCCCTTAGTCTTCAAAATGTTGTACCATCATGAATTTTGGTTGTTGTTGGGTCCTTGGCCTCTAAAATGTTATGCCATCATGGCTTTTAGCCACTGCTTGGACCTTAGTCTTAAAAATGTCATGCCATCATGACTTTTGGCTGTTGATGGCTCCTTGGCCTTCAAAATATCATGCCATCCTAAATTTTAGCCACTTCTTGGCCCTTAGTCTTCAAAATTTCATGCCATCATGAATTTTGGTTGCTACTGGGTCCTTGGCCTTCATAATTTTGCACCTTCATGAATTTTGGCCACTACTTGGCCTTTAGTCTTCAAAATGTTGTGCCATCACAACTTTTGGCTGCTGCTAGGTCATTGGCCTTCAAAATGTTGTGCCATCACAACTTCTGGCCACTCCTTGGTCCTTAGTATTCAAAATGTCATGCCATAATACCTTTTGGTTGCTGCTGGGTCCTTGGCCTTCAAAATATCACACCATCATGAATTTTGGCCATTACTTGGCATTTAGTCCTCAAAATGTCGTGTCATCGTGACTTTTGGATGTTTTTGGGTTCTTGGCCTTCAAAATGTCATGCCATTGTGACTTTTGACCATTGCTTGGTATTTAGTCTTCAAAATATTGTGCCATTGTGACTTTTGGCCGCTGCTTAGTCCTTGTCCTTCAAAATGTCATGCCATCATGACTTTTATCTATACTTGGTATCTCATTGATATTTATTCCATATTTCCCTAGATGTGGTCATTTATATCAAAAGGACCCCCCTTTCAGAGGCTAGAGTGGATTTTTTTTGTGGAGGGCTTGCGACACTCAACCTATTAATGTTGGAATTATTTTTTATGACCACCTGATATTTCATCAATGCTACAACTAGCTTGGATATTTTTTTGTTATCAAACGGAGATCATAGACTGTGTTAATATTTTTTTCTCTACATAAGTTTAGATCTGGTTGCATAATGCATTCCAATGAATCATGTGGAGCACTGTTGAAGTGGACCAAATTTACCAACCAAATTTTGGCCTCAATATTTGTGGCATGAGTCTAGCCTCTATGTTCTGTAGTTGCAATATTCAAACTTGACACCTCCTCGCTTACAGATTCCATCAACACTCACTAGCAAACATATCTGAGGACCTCGAAGCCTACGTGAGAGCAATTTGATGTACATGTTGATGCATGATAGCCTATCATGCAACTTTGAAAAATATGGAGACTTTCATAACCTTTACTGAAGAGGATAATATTCAAATATGATTTGACCTATGTTAAATTATATGTTAATTTAGCATTCCACAAGTTTCAAACCCTCACACCATACGACATTCATGGAGTGCATGAACCACTAGAAGCTCACCATCCACATTAAAGTCCAGCATAGGGTAAATTTGAAATCTAGATGTTGTTGTAGATGAAGCCCCGTAGTATCCCACCCATGTCGTGAAATCGTTGCACTGCCTCAATATTGATGCCTATCAAAAACCTTACAAGTTGGATTAAAATATTTAAATTATTTCTATTGTTTCAAAATTTTTAAGGGGTAAAATATTCATTTATGCTAAAAAATATAATTTATTTGTGTTACTTTGAAATTCTTTAGTCCTCATAAGGATAGTTGGAATAGTGGCAACAACTTTCATAAAACTCCCAAGTTAAGCATTGTTTTTTAGAAAACAACTCATATGGGTGACTATTTGGATAGTATTGGAGCTACAAAAACATAGAGGGATATTATCTACTTGAGAAATATGAGAAAGCCCTAATAAAATATGAAGAGATTGAATCCTCATCAGTAGCTTTTGCCACCAAGTCACCCTTACAACCTAGACAAAATAAGAGTCAAAATCAGTAGAATCAAAATTAGAGAGGTAGACAAAATTAGAGATACCCATAGTAGCCACGTTAGTAATAGCATCAAAAACCACATCAGTAGTACCAACAATAGCCAAATTAGCAATACAAGTAGCAGCCTCATAAATAACAACCAAAATAATATAATCAGTAGTAAAATCAGTAGCCAAGATGGCAAACAAGACCTCCTCAAGGGGGTCATCCAAATAGAGGGCCTCAAAATAAAAATCAACAAGGGTGTGATTATTGTGGCAAATGGAATAATAATTTCACTAATTTCTATCAGAGGCAAAGAGATCAAAGGGGTCCTCAAGATAATAATCTTAATACATTGTATGCAATAAATCAAGTTAATATTGAAGATAAATATTGTTGGTATATTGATTCTGGGGAAGCAAAGCACATGATAGGAAGACAAGATTGGTTGACAAAGGTTCAACCTACTTCTAATCAGTTCATTACTTTTGGTGATGAAATTGCCCTTCCCATTGAAGGTGTTGGGGAGGCACCACTTTCTTTGCATGATGGTAATAATGTTCTTGCAACACATGTTATGTATGTGCCTGGTCTTAAAAGGAGCCTTATTTCTATTGGGTAGCTTACAGATAAGGACTATGTTGTCTATTTTGAAAAAGACAAGTGCTACATTCAGTAACCAAATGGCACTGTCAAAGCCATGGGAGTCAAAAAGGATGGTGTTTACTACCTTCTTACCAAATCTGTAACTCAAAACTCTTTGCATACAATAACTACTTTTTATTTGGAGTACATGTGGCATAAAAGAATGGGGCATTTAGATTTTCATAATCTTCAAATGATGGCAAGGAAATATTTGGTAAAAGAACTTCCACATATTGAGTCAATTTTTTTTTGTGAGTCATGTGTTATAGCCAAACATCATAGACATCCTTTTGAGTCAGAAAGGCTTGGAGAGCCAATAGACCATTGCAATTGGTTCATTCAGATATTTGTGGGCCAACGTCTATTCAATATTATACTAGGGCCAAATACTAAATCACTTTCATTGATGATTATAGTAGAAAGGTATGGATATACCTAATTCATTACAAATGGAAAGCCCTTTATAAGTTCAAGTAATTCATGGCATTTGTTGAAAGAGAAAGTGGCTACCAAATATCCACCTTAAGATCAGATAATGGTGGAGAATGTCTCTAATGAATTCTTCAATTTTTGTAAGTACCATGGGATAAAGAGGCAATTTACAACTCCTTATACCCCCAAAAAATAGAGTACCTAAGAGGATGAATCAAACAATCACAAATAGAGAAAAATCAATGTTACATGTTGCTACATTGCCTAACTCATTTTGGGGAGAAGTTGTTCTTACGGTTGCATACTTGACTAATAGGTCCTACACAAAGGTCTTACATTAAGGAACATCTGAAGAAGCATGGAGTGGAAAGATGCCCTATGTGGTCCATTTGAAAGTCTTTGGATGTGATGCCTATGCTCATATTCCTCATAAAAAAAGGAATAAGTTTGATGATAAGAGCCAAAAATGCATCTTTGTTGGCTATAGTTATAGTGCCAATGCCTATAAATTGTATGAGCATGTTTCTAAGAGGATATTTCTATCTAGGGATGTTACCTTTCATGAGTATCCCCCATCTAATCCTCCTCCTATGGCCCCCACTTTGGAATTAGCTAATGAAATAGTTGCTCCCTAGATACATACAATAACATCTAGTCCTTCCTCTTCACTCATAAATCAAGAAATTCCTCCACATAAAGAACTTACCACAAATGATCCATGTCCTCAATATCCTACCACTCCATCTAATGATTAAGCCGCATTGTCCAATCCTTTACTTAAGTGGGTTAAAGCCACCATAGATGAAGCCCAAAGTCATTTGCCCACTTATACAGGTAAAATGCCTTTAGCTCTAAGACACCAAGTTAATTATGCCCTCATGGCCAAATTCCTTAGCCAACCTGAACCTTCTAATGTCAAAGAAGCACTTGGTGATCCTAAATGCGTTCTTGTCATGGATCGAGAATTGTATTCCATTGAAAGAAATCACACTTGGGAGTTAGTTGATTTACCATAAGGCAAATATACTATTGGCACAAAATAGGTATACAAGGCAAAGTATAAAGTAGATGGATCACTAGATTACTACAAGGCTCGTGTAGTATCTCAAGGCTATAAGCAACAAGAAGGAATTGATTATGAGGAGAATTTTCTCTTGTGGAAAATATGACTACAATTAGGATAATTATTGCTTTGGCATCTCAAAATCATTGGCCTATATATCATATGGATTTCAAAAGTGTATTTCTTAATGGTAACTTAAAGGAGGAAGTATAAGTGAACCAACCACCAGGGTACACAGTTGAAGGTCAAGAAAATAAAGTCGTTAGATTGAATAAAGATCTATATGGATTGAAGCAAGCACCCCGAGCTTGGTATGCAAATATTGATTCATATTTCATCAACCTTGGTTTCACTAGATATGCAACAAAATCTACTCTCTATGTGAAACATTGGAAAACCACATCATTTTGGTTACATTGTATGTGGATGATCTTCTCATTACAGGTGATGATACAGAAGGAATAAGGTTGCTCAAGGAGAAATTATACGAGAATTTTGAGATGACAAATTTAGGCCTCCTCTACTATTGCTTAGGCATAGAGGTATGGCAATAGCTTGGTAAGATTTGTATCTCATAGGATAAATACATTCAGTCTATTTTGGAGAGGTTTTGCATGGAGAAGTGTAAGCCCTTCCTCACTCCCATGGAAATCAGGTTAAAATTGGTTAATAGTGATGATGAAGAAAGGGTCTATGACACCCTTTACAAGAAGCTAGTTGTAAGTTTTGTTATGAGAACCAACAATTGAGTTTGAATTGAGTTGCAAATAAATAATACAATGGAATGTTGGATTAGTCTGTAACAATTAGAACTAACCAAACGGACTAAGCCCACTTTAGGTGGAAGTTCAAACTAATAAGATACGTCATTGTCTACCCAATAATTTAATAATAAAATACATACCAAATATATGATACGCTAATCCCCCATTTATTACATTATTTTACAATACATAGAGATCTACAAAACATCTCAAATTTGACACGTGCAAGTGCCTTGGTGAAAATATCTACAACCTGAGCATTGGTGGAATTGTACTAAAGCTAAATTCGATGTCTTAGAACTTTGTCTTGAATGAAGTGACATTGTGTGTCAATGTGTTTGGTTCTGTCATGATGCACTGGATTATTAACAAGGTTCAAAACACCCTGGTTATCGCAGAACAAGTGAATTGGATATTTGGATTGATGACCCATACTTGTCAAAATGTGACACAACCATATCACTTCACACACGGCTTCATGTGTGACATGATATTCTACCTCTATAGATGAGATATCAACCACCTATTGCTTCTTGATATACCAAGAGATATGACCAGATCCAAGATGAAATATATATCCTAAAGTTAACTTACAATCATCATATTGTTTGGCATATTTGGAGTCCATGTATCCTTGCAAGAAGAATTTATCATTCTTCTTGTATTTTAGGCCATATTCGATAGTACCATAGACATAGTGAAGAACATGTTTTACTACTTTCCAATGAGTAGTCTTAGGTTCCTGAATGAACCTAAAAATATAGTTGATGGCAAATACAATATCTGGTCTATTATTCATCAGATATATGTGACTCCCAATAAGTTGTCGATAGAGAGTACCATCTACTTGAGGTGAATCATCATATCATGATAATTGAATTCTTGATTCCATAGGAGTTGCCATTGGTTTACAATCAGTCATGTGATATTTTTCTAACAATTCCTTGGCATACTTTTTCTGAGACACCTTGATGTAGTGCTCCTTCTGGATCACTTCCAGGCCAAGAAAATAGTGAACAAGCCCAAGATATGTCATCTCAAAATATTTACACAAGTCTCTTTTGATGGTAGTTATCATTATTTTTGAGCTACCTATAATAATTAGATCATCAACATAGAGTACAAGCAACACTATTTTAGAACCTTATTTCTTGAAATAGAGGTTTGCATATGATGTACTTCTCTTAAATTCATGTTGTAGGAGGTGATTATCCATCTTTATATACCAAGCTCGAGGAGCTTGTTTCAAACCATACAAGGACTTGACCAATTTGCACACTTTCTACTCTTGGCCTTCCACTTCAAATCCTTTAGGTTGTGTCATGTAGACTTCCTCTTGGAGATCACCATTCAAGAAAGCAATACTGACATCCATATAATGAAATTTCCACCCAAAATATGCTACCATAGCACAAAGAACTCGAATGGTTGTCATCCGAGCAGTAGGTGCAAAAGTTTCCTCATAGTCAATGCCTTCCTTTTGTGCATAGCCCTTTGCAACAAGGTAGAACTTATGCTTATCAATTGTCCCATCTACCTTGTACTTGAATTTTTACACCCATTTTTAGCCAATGGGATTATTTCCTTGTGGCAGATTGACAAGATCACAAGTTTTGTTATTTTTCAAAGACTTGTACTCAACATACATAGCAGTCTTCCATTGTGGCTCACTAAGATAATATTGTATAGAGGTAGGTTCATGCTCATTCAATGAAGAAATAAACACCCTTTCATCATCCATGTCCATATCCTCTATTTATCTCTCTAGATCTACTAAAATCTCCTCGAAATATTGACAAATATCATCAACCTCAGTAGTCTTCGTTGCTACTCTATCCTGTCGATCCATACTATGAGTACAAGGTCTATTCAAAGTCAAGTCTGGTGGTGTGGATAAATTTGAGTCTCTGATAGTACTTGTATACCATTTAGGATTATTATTCTATGGTGAAGAATAAGAATAAGAAGAATAACCTCCAGTCTGAAGTGATGAAGGAGACTTCTCATTTTTATATTCCACAAAATCTAGGTATACATCATATGTGCTTTGTGATGTGAAAGCCTCATAAAAAAAAACATCTCTACTGATATGAATCTTCTTGGTCAAAGGATCAATCAAATTATAACCCTTAGAGTTCTCATCATAGCCAAGAAGAACACGTTTCAATGTCTTCTCATCTAGCTTCTTCCTTTTCTCTTTTAGTATGTGCATAAAAGCTTTACATCAAAAAATGCGTAGATGAGAAATGGAGGGTTTTTGACCACTCCATGCTTCCTGTGGATTTATTCCTTTTAGGACCTTTGTGGGTGCCCTATTCAATAGGTATACTACTATGGTTATAGCTTCTATCCAAAATTATTGCTCTAGATGGGCTCCTGTGAGCATACAATGAACCATTTACATGATGGAATGGTTCCTCCTTTAAGCAACTCTATTTTTCTGAGGAGTATAAGTAGTAGTGAACTGTCTCTTGATTCCATTTGTAGTCAAATATGCAAAAAATTATTTAGAGGTGAACTCCCTCCCTCAATATGAGTGGAGGGTCTTTATAGAAGCCCTTGACTCCTTCTCAACAGATTTCTTGAATTGCTGGAAGAAACTAAAGGCTTAAAATTTTTGATGAAGAAAGAAAACCCACATATTTCATGCGTAGTCATACACAAACAACTGAAATTACCTCTTCCCCAAAACACTATTTGGTGTGAAATGACCACACAAATCAGTGTGAATTAACTCTAGAGGTTTCTTTGATTGTGTAGATCTCTTCTCAAATGGTACTCTATGCTGCTTTCCTACCAATAAATCAGAGCACATTGGCAATGTATAGGAAAGGGAGGGAAGTCCATTTACCATCTCATACTTACTTAGCTCAAGAAAGTAGCCAAAACTAAGATGCCCATATCTCTTGTGCCATAGGGAAGTTGCCTCCTTTGTAGATACTGTTATGGAAATATGAGGAGTAGAGATAGCATATAAGGCAAATAAGTCATGCTTATATGAAGTTGTTACGATGTTTTTAACCCTCCTGGTAATAAAGCAACACTTCTTGCTATCCTCAATACAAAAATCAACAACCATATCTTTATCTAGAATTTGTATGACTGACAAATTTTTTTTTGCCAATCCTAGAACATAGATAAATTTTTCAATATGACACTTGCCATCAGGAAGGTTTACTGAAACTGTATCCTCTCCCTAAACCTTGTAGCTTTTGTCATCAACAATAGTGATATATTTTCCCTCCTTGTCCTCATATGTTTCAAACCATGATTTATCACCAGTCATATGCTTACTGGCACCAAAATCAACATACCATACAAGATCCTTATGCTTGGAGGTTGTGGTAGTCATGAGCACCTTGTGTACCCACTTAGAATCAGAGTCAAATTCTTCAACAACAAAATTCACCTTGAGTTGCTTGTTTTTGTTTTGTGGTTTTTTATGGCCCTTGTTCTTAGGTTGCTTGTTCTTGTGCCAACACCTATTTGTGTCATGGGTGTCTTTTAACAAATTTTGCAATAGCATTTTGCTTGTTGAGGTTTTTTTCCCTTTGAATCCTTGTGAGAATTTCCTCCCTTCTAAAAATTACTCTTCTTCTTAAAACCCTTCCTGTTGGAATACAGGGCTATATTAGAAGATTCATCTTTTTGAAGTTGGTGAGCCTCCTATTCCTAAAGCATATTGACCAAATCAACAAAGGTAACCTTTATCTATGACACTTGAAGAGAGGTTATCAATATTTTGTAAGAATCAGGTAAATCTCTCATTACTACTGAAGTAAGAAGCTTATATTCTACAGGTTCTCCCAAAGAATTCAATTTTACTTTCAACTCAGACACTCTACAAAGAAAGAGTTCAACTATATCATCCCGCTTCATACTCAAACTATGAAGTTGAGATTGAAGGTAAAGAATGGTGGAATCATTATTTTCCTCATAAATGGTTTGAAGGGAATCCCATGCCTCTTTACCATGTTCTATGTTAGCTATGTGAGGTTGAACTTCATCTAAAACAACAAGCAAGATGAGCACTCTTGCCTTGCTGTATTTCTTATCAAATGCTATATGATCAGTAGTTGGAGGTGTAGCTAGAGTTGATCCAATTGCTGGTGAAGGTCTTGTTGTTGTGCCAGAAACAACATCCCATAAATCTTCCATGATAAGGATAGCCTTCATATTGTTTTTCCATGGTGTATAATTGGGACCTTTAAGTAACTGATGAGCATCAGTCATGTACTTAGTAGCCATAGTGAGGGTTACTTATACCACAAATTGGTCCCCATTTCTTTATACCTTTGCCAGGACTTTTTACAAAAAATTTCAAAAAATACCTGCCCTTATGTAAGGGAGACCATAGGTATTTTAGAGATCATAACGATAAGTGGAACATAGGCACTACTAAAAGGGAATCATCTTGTTTATGACACCTACCATAGAAGATTGTCAATCCTCATGAATGGGGTGTAACTTCCACTAAACACTTTGGAAATCTGAACATTCATCAGGATTTACGTCTAACAACAAGATCAATTAGGGTATTGGAATGGAGTAAAAAATAGCAAAAATTGGTAGACTTATATCTCCTCGACGATTGATAGAGAACAAGCACTGACGTCATTGTTACATCTATGTTAGAGGATGAATTAGCATTTCATTAAACATATGCAATTAAATAGTACAATAAATGCTCAGATTATCTCGTAACAAACAGAACTAACCAAACAGACCAAGCCCTCATTAGGTGAAAGTTCAAACAAACTAGATACACCACCTACCTAATAATGTAATAACTAAATACATACCAAAAATATATGATATGCTAACAAGTTTGATCTACTTAACTTCAACTAGACCAGATATTTCCTATTTAGTTGGCCTTGTTTCCAGATTCATGTAGGATCCTAAGAAGACCCATTGGATAACAACTAAGAGGATTTTGAGATTCCTCAAAGCCACCCCACATCATGGTGTTATGTATACATCAAGTGATGATTTTTCATTGATTGGCTACACATATTCAGATTGGGCTAGTTGTCCTAAAACTAGAAGATCCATATCAAGTTATTGTTTTCAATTGGGCCAGGGTCTATTTCATGGAGCACCAAGAAGCAGAACATAGTTTCATTATATTTAGTAAAGGCTAAATATAGAGCAGCAGTTGAGGTAACTAAAGAGGCTATTTGGTTGAGGCAATTACTTCAGGACATTGGGCTATTCATATATGGTCCAACTTACTATATTGTGACAATCAAAGTACCATCAAGATGACCAAAAATCCAATTTTCCATGCCAGAACAAATCACATTGAGATCCATAATCACTTCATCAGATAAATGGTCCAAGAAGACATTATACACATGGATTATGTACCAAATCAATATCAAGTGGCTAACATATTTACCAAGTCACTTGGGTAAAACAAGTTTTCTCAATTTAGCAAATTGCTCTATGTATGTAATAGAAGTCAACAATAAGGGGGAATGTTATCTAATGTTGACTTATTTTTTTCTTTTCTATAGTTAGGATAATGTAAATTAAGGGAGAATTTTAGAATATTATAATGTGCACTATGCCTCAGTTCGACACTTGTCTTCTACCACTTGTATTATGTCTTTAGTTTGAGTTGGAGTGGTGTCTTCTGCATGACACTTGGAGTGGATATTATGATACTTGTCATATATCCCTCATAGGATTGATGACTATATATTGTAACATACTTGTGAATACAATTTTTACATTTTGCTTATGTTCCAACAGTAACTAATTTGTTCAATTTGCCAATATTGCCAAATCGGGTAAGTTTCCTTCAATCACATAACTACCAAATAGGGAAAAGTTCTTTTGTATGTTTTGTAACACATATGGTGTATGATTTGTATGAACTAAAAGTGTATCAAGGTACCAAATTGGATACTCTTCTGTAAAAATATCTCTCATACAAGTTTTGGAAAGTTATGAAATGGCAATTACTCCATATTTACCAACATGCAAGTGTTGTCCTTAGGGTTTGATAAAGTTATTCATAATGGCAATATCCAGGAACCATACAATAGCATCCAAGACTTCTTTATTTATAAAATATTCCTTAGATAATTTCTAAGGCTCATACAAGTGGGTATTCACTTCCATTATTCATATTAGTGTATTAACATCATCCATAGATATAGAGAAGTAACATGCAACAATCAGATACTATAAAATACTAATTCATCATTCCAAAAGTGTACAACACATGAGAGAATACTGTGCAATACGATTCCTCATTTATTAATCTCAATGGAACATTAAAATCACTAACAACATACACAATTATACACAATAATCAGATAGGTGCATTCAATAATAATATTAATCATACCAAACTTACAAAATTGAAAGGAGGACCTTCTATAATGTTGCCCAGGCCATTCCAAGTGATTCCTAAGGCAATTTTTTATTCACAATTGTCCATGTATAACGGAATATTACACCCTTTTACTAAGTATAATTACACCTATTATCAAATTCATTCACAATTACAACTCAAGTTGCTTTTCATTGCACTTTGTACATTTTACCTACTAGTTTGTACTTTTTGCTTCATCCTTCTACATTTTACCCTGCTTTGTACATTTTTACAAAACTATCAAAATTGTCAAAACTATCAGAACTAGGAAAATCCTCTTTTTCACTTCTTCTTCTTCTTCTGGGAGGTGGATTTAATGCCTACACTTCCCGATGAAAAACCAAAAACAAAAAAAATAAAAAACAATAAAAAACCAAAAATAAAAAAAATACAAAATATTGCATTTGCTCATTCCATCATGCATTGCATATCACTACATTGGTTGTCAAGTTGTATTAGACATATTCTTTCATTGCACTAGCATTAGACTATTTTTTGTTTTTGCATACAAAGCATAGCACCATGATTGTATGATTGTCATCTATATCAACCAAACCTTTTCTCTTATCATCATTTACACTTTTCTTTGTGGTATTTTGATTATTAAGGGGTCCTTATAATATAGGATAGATACCATATGACCATCAATAATTATATTTATATGACCACTGACTAATTGATGCACATATCTTCATTTTCAAAAGTTCATAAGGAAAATCCACACATCTAACCAATCATTTCCATTCACATTCCCATCCATTGGTGATTGTGTTTTTTACCTCACCTAGTAATTTTTTATAGGGTGTTCAATAGGGTATTTCGGTCATTCAACCATTCCTAGTTTTCTTTTCATTTTTAAGAAATATATCTTCATTTTTTAAGGTAGTGTCTTGCTTTGATTGTACCTTGTATATCTCAAAATACCAACACAAAAATACGTTTTTAAATATAGGTATGAACAAGGAAGGATGACACTACAATGTAGTCCTTGCCCCTCAAGTGAAAATTTTCCGTTGCTTATCCTATTATGCACATGGTATAGAATGGTGAGAATTGACAAAAGGACAAGCTCACCCCTACCCAAAGTAATAAGAATCCATTGCTATTCCACCAAATGAGAAAGTAATCCAAAAAAAAATCCTTGTTCTTCCATAAAATGAGCAAGTATCTAAAAAAAATAATAAAATTCCTTGCTCTTCCACCAAACAAGCAAGTGTACCCCCCCTATTGATTCCATGCAATTCTTAGTTTTTGAAAGCCATGGGGCAATCTCCATCATTAGCAATGGGCTATAGATGTTGGATTGGAAGTGGAGTATCCTTACACATGGTGACACATCTATCATATTAGAAACATCATTTTGTATAGACCAATGTCAGCTTATGGATGAGCTAGTTGTTGGTGGCTTATATTGCCTAGTATTTTATTCCAACTGCATCCAAAATTGGGTTAATAATGACCATAGGGCGATACCCATTACAAAAATAGACTATAAAAATTGACCTGGTAATGGGGTAGTCCTATGCATCATATTCATGAATTTCACTATGCACACACATGGATATTTAATATCTTGGTCCTCCTAGCAAATTTTTATCTTTTAAACTCTTGCATTGTTAGTATACAAATTTTTACTAGTCAACTAGGATGTTTGAGTCTTATGAAAAGCCTTATTGTTCCCTTGTGACATCTCATTGTTTCACATCCATCATTCACATTTTTTTACATTACATTCTCTTTCATATAGTTCATTTTCAAATGTATGACTTTCGTTAATATTTTGATTCATGACTTTATACATTATGTGGTGCTCACACTTAATTTGTTTTTGCATATTATATTCATTCATTATAAAATTTAAATATACAAATCATATTGTGTATCATAATATCATTAGTAGATCACATAAATACCTAGGTATATGCATACATACTAGATCTAACATACATACATCATCATAAAACATCAAAACCAACTAGGAGGTTTCAAGGTCTTACACCTTCCCCAAAAATAACATCATGCAATCAACCAACTATGGTGAGGGTTTAAAGTCTCACACATTTTTTTCCATCACATCAAACAATCATCAAGTAGCTTGGGATGATCAATACATCACACCTTCCACACCAATCAATTACATCAATCAATCAAATCATAACATTCAATCAAATAAACCCAATAAAAATTGAGGGTGTTCAAGATATCCCACCTTCATCAAAATAAATCAAATAGAAAATCAAACAACTTGGGGGTGTTTGAGGTATCACACCTTAATCCAATCAAAAAAGCAATCAACCAACTTGGAGCAATCAAGATAGTGCACCTTCCCCACAAAAAATCTAATTCAAGTCAATCATAAATCAATCACATAATCATCAACAAACAAATAAAATACTAGGTTAAAAAGGTTATGTCCTTTTGTCTAAGGTTGAGCTCTTTGCCTTTCATTCAATCAATCAACACATCAATTTCTAGATTAAAAATATTACATCCTTTTATCAACTATTGAACCCTTTGCCTCTTATTAAATCAATCAATAAATCAACTTCCAGGTTCAAAAGGTTGCATGCTTTTGTCAAAGGTTGTGCCCTTTGCCTCACCTTCGTAGACACATTTGATTCCATTTTAATTTCTAGTATTTTATTTTTCCCATTCAACCTCTACATTCAAAAGCTTAGGTGAACCTCATATTTAGTGATCTACTCTAGTCCCCTAGTGGTTGTAGTGATTGGTTATCCTTGCAATACAATAGGATGAATAGATTACCATAAGGATACTCATCATCACATTAGTTCAAAAGGCTCCAAAGGCACCTAACCCCTTTGGTCAAATCAATTCAAAGGCTCCAAAGACATCAAACTCCTTTGGTCACATTCACACTTCAATTAAACAACTCCTAATGTCCCAAACTCCTTTGGTTACATTCACATTTCAATTCAACAACTCCAAAGACACCTAAACCCTTTGGTTAAATCAATTCAAAGGCTCCAAAGGCACCAATTTTTTTTTATCACATTCACACTTCAATTAAACAACTCCAAAGGCACCAAAATTCTTTGGTCACATTCACACTTCAATTCAACGAATCCAAAGGTACCTAACCCCTTTGGTCACACTTCAATTCAAAAAATCCAAAGGTGCCTAACCCCTTTGTTCAAATAAATTCAAAGGCTCCAAAGGCACCAAAATCCTTTAGTCACATTCACACTTCAATTCAACAACTCCAAAGGCACCTAACCTCTTTGGTCATAAGTCAATTCAAAAACACCAAAGGCACCTAAACCCTTTGCTCAAATAAGTTTGCAATGCTCCAAAGGTACCCAAATTCCTTTTGTCACATTTCAATTCAATGAGCTCCAAAGGGCATAACTCCTTTGGAGCTCATTACTCTAGTAAACCTTGTATCTAGTGATATACTCTAGTCACCTAGTGGTTATAGTGACTATTTTTTCATGCAATATAGTAGGATGGGTACATTAAAATAAGTACACTTGTTTTGATTATCATCCATAAGATCAAAATTACATTTCAATTCAAAAGGCTCCAAATAACCCTAATCCATTTGGTCAAATCAATTCAAAATGCCTCAAAGGCAACTAACCCCTTTGGTCAAATTTCATTAAAAATACTCCAAAGGAGGCATCCCTTTGGTAAAATTTAATCTAAAAATCTCCAAAGGCTTCTAATCCCTTTGGTCAAATCTAACTCAAAAGGCTCCAAAGGAACTTAAAACCTTTGGTCAAACTAATTCCAAAAGCTTGAGTGAACATCGTATCTAGTGATTTACTCTAGTAACTTGGTAGTTACATCGATTGGTTATTCATACAATCTAGTAGGATGAGTAAATTGCCATAAGACCACTCATTAAACAAACATAAAAATTGAAAATTTTGCAAAATAAAAAATTTATCCACAGAAAGTTACCCTGAGTCGATAAGTCCTTGGAAAAGTTAATTATACCTGGAGTACCCAAGTTCATCATTTCATTATGATCAAGTGACTCATAACTTTCGTCATTTTCCATCTCCTCTATTGACTCGTCGCTTGAGGGGGTAGTCGTATAATTTACAAAATTTAAAATTAAATCAATAATAAAACACTCAAAAGTGCTAATTGCATTAATTATTACCAAAGAAAACCATACGTCCTTCTTGCTTGGGACAAACAACAAACAAAAATAAATTCAAACAAAAAAAAATATGTAGATAAAATGCTTGATTAGTATCCCTAAAGCCTAAAGTGTAGACTAAAGCCTATCTTCCCATGATTGAAAGGTTACCAAAAATTTAGTATACTTGAAGCCATCGATTGTGGACTCATATCATAATCTCTATTCATGGATAAAAATTTTACTAAAATAAAATTCATCAATGAGTTGGAAGCAATGATTCAAAAGTGCATGCGCTTTTCATGATTGGGGCATCTTACGTTGATTTGATCAATGAATATCATTAACCATAAAATAAACTATTTTAGGTTATCTATTTTTGCTTCACATTGTGTTGTCACACAAAGCATACCAAAAATGGGTATTTGTAGACATATAAAACATGTTATTTTAATAAGACTACCTAAATGGACTTCTTTTAGATCACATAAACCACCTAGGGTAGCCTAAAGGCTAACATAGTGGTTTTCACCACTTTTGGGTACTTTTCCTCATGAAAAGTATAGTCATCTCGACTCGATATGACCTTTGGATTGGGACGATATTGACCTGAGACGACCATAGAAAATAAGGTTTAAAATAAAAAGGTTCATAACTAGTAGTAAAAAATACCATTCAATCCCACACATGATCTCATGCTGACATTAAGTGCCCCACATACATACCATTATCAATTGCATTATATTTTAGAGATAAGCACTCACTTTTCTTAATGCAAATCGCCTCTTTGCTTTTTTATGTAGGGTGCACTTGCCTTTTTTAGCTTTCATAAGTCTATAAATTGAAATTTATTCCTCAGTTGAAAAAATATCTAGAATTGAAGTTTTTGAGCAATGAAGTGCTGCCAAAATTGTACCTCAAGCTCAAGCTTTCACGTAATGAAGTGCTACACATTTTTTATCCTCCAAGACCTCTCTCTATTGAGACCATACTGCTAGATCACTATCAAATATTGGAAGTAATGATTTTATTCTTCATGTAATCAAACATTTTCACACCAGTGACTAATCCAACCCATTAAGCCACTTCCACAGTGCAACAATCTATCGACAATACACCCTGAGGTGTCTCAGACACCACTAAAACTTGGTCTTGGAAAGACAACCCTAGGACAATGACCATCTCAACTCGATATGGTTCATAGATAAGGCCATATCGACCTGAGACAGTCTTGTCTAGAGATCTACTTTTTCCATTTTATTTTTAGATTAACATAGAAAAGTAATTTTTTAATTTTCATATTTAGTTTATATTTATTTCATGCATCTGCTTTCTTTCTATTTTAGCATTTATCATCTTTAATATGGGTTCAACCTTGGTGGGCCCTACATATGATTTTGATATATTTTGTGTTTCTTTGTGTGTAGATAACAGGATTCTATGATGACAAAGATTCCAATATTCACATTCGATCAAAAACAGTGATCACGAAAAACTCGCTCCTAGATGAAGTGTGTTAGCAAGGAGATCATTTACAATGCACCTAGATATTTTATTGTAATCCTTGTATCATGGGTAGTGTCCCCTTAGAGGAGATATTATTGTAAGTATATTTATAATATAAAGAGGGTTCCATATTTCACTATTTCATCATCATGTTTCAATATATATTGCTATCTTTACTTTGTTACTGGTGCACAATTTTCCTGCTTTCAATAGCAGAATTATTTTAAGTGATTTCTCTGATTTTTTCTTCCTCAATTTTCTTTTAGTTTCTCCTCTCGGTCCTCTCTTATTTCCAATGGATTCTAAGCTACCTTCTTCCCATCACCTGGTTCCTCTGAGTGCACTCGAGAGCACATATCAAGTTGCTAACTAACTACCCCCATTCATTCTATGGAAACAAGCAGTAATCAAATTCACAACAATGTTTCATGAAGAGCATAACAATAATAATTCAACTACAAAAATTATTGATTGATCCACAGTTAATAACTCAAGCTATTATTTCTTAATAGCTAAGTCTCTTAACCATGTTATCAAGGGTCCTTTATATATGTTTCAAAACTTATTAAAGGAGTTCACTTATAAATTAAACCAATGTACTTGAAATATTTCTTTCTTAAGGATAATTAGTCTTATTGCAAATAAAAGGTTACCACAAGCATTATAATTTTTTTTGTGACCTCGGGATGCACACACCGCTTTACTCTACTTGCAATGTTATTAAAAACCCAATATGAAATGGAAGACAATGAAAAGCATATAACATGGAAATAACAAAGATAGATATCTTTATTCATATTGAAACTTGGTTACATGTCGGTCCCTCTTAGGGATACCCATTTTGATACAATGAGGTTACAAATAGGCAAAGAGTACCCCTTTCATGAAGAGGTGGTACGCTTTCAAAAAGCTTCCCAATTCCACACATGGAAATGTATGAGGGCTTACAGATGCCTCCTTCTCTAGGTATATTTCCTAGAGGGATCCCTTTTGCTCTTGTATGTTGCAGATTCCGTCTGATCAACCTATGGCCCTGTAAGAAATGAAACAACAACACACGCTTAGATGTCCGAGAATGCCTCCCTAGATGAGGTTGTTAGCAATGGATATAGAAAATTAAAGTAAGTGCAAATTATAATAATGCTATGAAGGAGAATGAAATGATGCTATGTTAATGATATACTAAAATAATGAATCTAATGTTTAAAACTCTAAGCTAAGCCTACGGGCCACTGTCCAAGATAGCGATCGCTAAAGTGACTCTCATCCTCTTTGCTCCAAAGATATGGACCAAATATTGTATTCGATGTTGAAATTATGGCTGCTATGCTCTTTAATCCATCAGGGCTTCGTCGTACTTGTGATCTCCAAGGAAACTCTCCAAGTCTTGAAAGATCTCCTCAATGACCAATATTGATGGATAAAAGGTTGATGATGATGGATGAATTTCTCTCTGATAAAATATCTCTCTTTGATGCTCTTAGGATTGCACCTTTTATAGTATGAAACCCTAGGTATATGTAAAAGCCCTAGGAATGGATTTATCATGTGTAGTGCAAGTTAGCATGAGAGGCTTTTTGTATTTTCTATGTTTGGAAGTCAGTTAACTAAAATATAACTGCCAAATTGAGTCTCCTATGTGAACTGGTCATTAACATGAGAAGCTTTTGTCCTTTGTTTATGTTTGGAGACCAGCTAACTAAAGTCTAAATGCAAACTCAAGTCTCCTATGTGAACTAGTCATGAAAAGGAATACAAATTTACTCTCGCTCACCTTTATTGCATGCATACTGCCACTTTCACCCATGATTAGGCCTGTTTGTTGGCAAAAAATACTATTAGGGTTTATCCACTATCATCTGTAGTGACTAAGATCTGGCCGCTATCGTCTGCAATGGTTAAGTTTTGGTCATTCTAGGCTTGAGCGACTAGGATATGGCTACTCTTGGCTTGAGCATATAGGCTTGGATGGCTTGAAAATTCCCCAAATGAGTAGTGAGAACCACTATTGATGCTTGGAAATTCCAATATTATGTCATGTGATCTTATTAATGTGTCTATGTGAGTAGCTCCCAAAATCATGACATGATTTAGGTGTCTACAAATGCCCCTTTTTGTGATGCGCTATGTGGAAAACACAACATTGAGCAAAAATGTAGACTGATCTATTTGTAGGGTGTATGGTGATCAATGGTATGATCAACACTAGATGGCCCAATCATGCAAGATGGCACACATCCCTTGAATCATTGCCTCAACATTCGGAGGACTTAGCTCAGTGTCTTGGGCATGTTAACTTGCACTCATTCCTGAAACTCAATCGAGTAACTCCAACCACTACAACAATTTTGACCAGTAGGAGAGCTACAATTGAAGATGTCATGTCTGCTTACGTTCCCAACAAACAAGAGAAATTTGTGATTGTTGTATGCAATGATTCATAGGATGAACATGATTCTGTTATGATCGAGTGATATTTTGTTGATTTTTATTATGATTATATTGAATTTTTGAAGTACTTCCTCACACAATGAATTGGTGAAGAAATAACAATGAATGAAGCGACAAGTCTCTTGACCAATATGACTAATCTGGTTCCTCTCTAGAATTTGTTGCTTTTAATGGGTAATCCCATATCCAAGTGTGATTCCAATTGTTTATGATAATCATCCATCCTTATCCCGAGGAGCATTCTAGCTATCAATAGCCTTCTTAGGGAGTTAGAGTGAGTGATTCTATTTATGTTTGTATTGTATCACTTTGGCTTAATGTTTTTGGGATCATAGGGGAATTAGGATGATCCTTTCGCACCCGTGGAGTAGTCCTACCATCTTGGTCTTCTTCGAGATTGAAGGGTGGAACATCATAATTTCAAAATTAAATGCTTTTGCCCCAAGTGGCCTTATGATAGCCTACTCATCTAATTAAAATGCATGGAGTGTGAATCACTATAATCGTCGAGTTGATAGAGTAGGTGACTGAATACTATGCCTGCCTGATATTATGCTTTTATGTGATTTTTTTTTTTTTTTTTTGAACATTTTGATGATCTTAAACCATCAAAGTGTGTATATTTATTGTTTTTGTGTGATCTATCAAGGAGAAAGACTTTTATTTTGATCTATGGATCTAGCCGCTGTCAGGTCCAACAGCCTCTGAGTTCTTGCTTGTGGTATTTGTCACCTTGAGCAGCCATGAATTTTGGGTCGTTGACGTCAGTAGTGGCCAATGCATAATTTGAAAATATAAATTTTACATTTTTTAGGGTTTGACCTTTCATTTCATTGTTGAAGATTCACTTTTTAGAGCTCTAGTATGACAACGACAGTTGTGACTTTGGAGTTTACTTGGCATAGAGGACATGGCTGGGCAGGGCAAGACATCAGCTATTGGATGAGCCAGAGATTCTTGGGTATTTTTACTTTTCTAAACCCTAACCCTATTTTCATTTATTTTGGTAAAACTGAACCTCACTAAGTAATTGGTAAAATGAACCTCACTAAACATGTTGTTAACGAATCAAAACCCATAGCTAGGTTTAGCTTACTTTCTGCTCTGGTGGGTTAGTCCTCATTTTTTTATTTTGTTGCTTTGCCTTGGTAGTTTTTGGCCTAGGGTTTCTGAATTTTTCTGTTACTCACCTGTTGCTACCATTTTAAGTGTGTTTGGACTTAGCTTTGATCTGATGCCTGAGTGGGAATTTACCTTTAATTTTTTTATTTTCCCTTCTCTCTTTGATATTTTTATGTTATTTTTGTAACATTTTGATTTTTTTGTTCTCTTCTAGCCGAGGGTTCATGGGTTTGTTGTGTCATCCCTCAACCATTGTCGCTCAGAGCGATTGGTTCTGAGCTATTGTTGCAAAGAGTGACTAGGTTTGAACCCCAATGGTAAAAAATTGAACCGTTGGGTCTTGGCCGCTGTTGTCTCCAATGACCAATTTTTTGCCACTGTAGGCAACAACGACTAAATCCCTTAGCCATTTTTTTGCACAATTTTTGCTTTTTATTGGATTTTTGAGATAGTTTTTGATTTTTTTTTAATTTTGAACTACTCTTTAGTATGTATTGCACTGTAGTTATGTTTTGTCTTTATTTTTCTTTATTTAGATCCTTGCTACTTGGGCTCGGGACCCAATGCTCATGAGTGACCTACTACCTATTTTGGATGATACATATTGGGTGTGGCTTAAGGCTCGTGGGCTCTAGTATGTTACCATATTACCTCACCTTATGTCGAACTAGGCTTACCTTATAGCTTTGGCCCATCACTGGGACCATTGGACTAACACTTTCCACCTCCTGACTGGTGAGATGACCATTATGTCAGAGGATGTCTATAGGATCTTTCGAATCCCTTTTGATGGGGTGGCTATTATTTCTTTGGCCACTAATGCTAAGATGGCTATCTTCACTCAGATGTTTGGGAGGCATTATGAGGATGCTCTTAAGGACAATAATTCTGGAGGAGTGTCTATCATTCACTAGTATCATAAGCATGTTTTCACAGTGAGGCATGCAATGCTGTTGATGGTCATCAACAATGTCCTCATCCCAGATTGCTCAAGCTTGAGGTTCCCTTGGAACCTCCTTGCGATGGTTCAAGATCTGATAGATAGTGAGGAGCCTATCATATATGCATGGGGTAGGTATCTACTAGCTTAGTGTTATGATGAGTTGTACCACATCTACTGGAGGGGTCGTGTAAGCATCACTTATAGTTGGCTTCTGCAGGTCTGCATATGGGAGCACATTAGGGTAGATATCCCTAAGGGGCTTCCTATTGAGATCATAGTTGTGGATAGGAGGATGCAATTATATGATGCTAGGTGGGCCAGAGAGAGTGAGGAGTGCAAGATCCACACATTCATAGGGGAGCTGACTCATTACACTGATACTTTCACTAGAATCTAGAATGGATATATCATATGGTGCCCTTATCATGAGTGTCCTACTTGGGATGATCCTGATAGATTTACTGCTAGGACGTGGCACAAGTGATGGCTCATTGACCACAAGGTTAACATTTGTGAGAACTTATTCTACTCTTGGGTTCTTCGTCAGTATGGGTTGTAGTAGGTTGTGCCACTAGTACCATTTTTGTATAGGCGCATTAGAGCAGAGAGAGACCTCCCTCCCCAACAGGTTACATATTTGGCTTATGAGGAGGATGCCCTAGCTATTGATATTGGAGTAGCTGGTGGAGTTATAGAGGCACTTGTGTGGTGGTGGGGTGACATGATGTGGTATGGCAAGGTCAGTCTGGATCGAGAGGATTATGGTGGAGATGGGGCAGACCCAACGAGGCGCAGGGTTCGTGCTAGGACTGCGGTATGAGAAAAACAAGTAGAGAAGGTGGCAACGAAGGGGTAGGAGGATATGGAGCTTGAGGAGAGAAATTATCCTCGTAGGAAATAGATACATGATGTGGAGGTTGAGCTCTAGTCAACTAAGATACAGGTACATCAGCACGACACTATCATAGCTTAGCAAGATACTACTATAGCGCAGCTATCGAACTAGATACAAGATTTACAAACTACTATAGGAGGAGCTACCAAAATGCAGGTTATTTTTACCCCTCCTTCTCCCAAGGATCCTTTGAGGGTAGCTCTCGAGACTGAGATCCATCATCTATAGGGTTTGCTGAATGAGAGTGATGTTCAGATTTCTAAGGATGCAACCTAGATTGCCACTCTCTCAAGGAAGATCATTAGGCTAGGTGCCATCCCTAGGGTGAGATGAGCCATAGGTGGGTCATAGGTAAATAGGAGATATATATGAGGGTAGTATTCCATCCATCCTGATCATGGGGCCCAACCTCATATAGAGAGACCAACAGGGTCCAGCTCGCACCATTCTCCCAGAGATTTGGCTATAGGGGGCAGTGCTATAGGGGGCACAAACCCAATATTTTATTGATGGTTTACTTGGTTTTGATTCATTTTTGAGGTCTAATGACCTATATGACTATCGCCCATAGATATTTTTGTACATCCATGGACTTGACACACATACTTTTATGATATCTTTTCATTATGACTCATTATGTGTATCATTTATTACTCATGTTTTTGTTGTTATTTTGTTTTATGATGTGATGTGATGATGGTGTTATGATGATTTGATGTATACGTTAGATGATAGTTGATATTGTAGCTACTTATATGGATGTGTAAATGCTTATATTATTTGATGATGTGACATGATGTATTTTAATGATGAATGATAAATTCATGATTGTATGCAAATGGATATTGCCTATATGTTTTATAATGTGCTTTATGATGTGATTATGAACGATTAATGAATTGTGTTTGTGGATGCGATGTTATTGTTAAATGCATGTTTAATTTTTCTTTAATTGTACGCATATAACTTATGTGATGGGATGGTATAAACGAACTTGCATGTTCTAATCACTTAAAACATACGGAATGCACATGAAATTGGCAATCTTAATGGGTGATACCATAGAAAGTAAAAAAATAATCATGAATTTAAATAATCACTCTTATCATAAGAATTGATTAAGTATTCATATATGAGATGTAATGGTGTGTAATGCATTTTATTAATAAGTTTCTGTAAATTAAAAGATATAAATTAGTCAATGGTCATCTATATACTATTTCTAATATATATGCACTATCTATCCTACTTCGTTGATACCCCTAATTTATAGAATCTAATAAAGAAAATGATGGTGTGAATGATGTTATGATTTGTTTCTATTTAATAATTTTTGGGGCTTTTCATAGATTCGAACACTCTAGTTACCCTATCAACAACTTTCTACTGACCACTTAGACTTTTGAAAAGTAATTCTTTTAACATGGACCTATTTTTTCATGATCTCTGTGTATGCAAGTGATTGTATATTTTGAGATAGAACTCAAGAATTTCCATCAATGTCATGTGGGATTCTTTCAACCCATTGCTAATATCAGGGATCCTTAAGTGTTCATCTCATCCTTATGTGGACTTAGTTGGACTATACCACTAGGCAATATTGGGTTACCTAAGCTAGATCATCCACATTCAAACATTGGTCTACAAAAATACATGAAGCAATTGTGGTAGACATATCGTCATGCATAAGGATCTCTCCTTCCGGTTCTGTACAATGCTGAGAATTCCAAGGATTCAAGCTTTATTCCTTTTTTTGGCTTCCTTTTGGCTTTGGATATTTTCTCATATGTAGTGATGAAAATCACTTTTTATTTTTGATTGATTTATTTCTTTGAGCGAGGATTTTTTTAGTGATGATAATCACTTTTTATTTTTCTCATATTTAGAGATAAAAATCATAGTTTATTTTTTATTGGTTTTTGAGCGATGTTTCTTTGAATTTTTGATTTGTGTATTGGATCATTGCTATGAAATATGGACTGTATGCTTGGCTTATTTGAATATGTACTTTGCTTCAGGATTTTGCTTATTTTTATTTAAGCAAGGTATTTGGATAGGGCAAAGCTTGTCCTTTTTCCAATTCTCAGCACCTTTAAACCGGTTGCACAAGGGGATAAACAAGGAAAATATTTTTCGCTTAAGGTAACCTAGACCGCTTTGCAACTTTCATATTTTCCTTGTACCAGCTAGGATTTTAGTGTTTCAATTAGTGACAAGATCTTGAATATCCAAGATATTATCACAGCTAGACCTTACCTTCTACTAATCAGAGTTATTTTCCATAAAAGTTGATAAGATCACTAGGTGTGGTTGATTAACTGAAAAGCCTTATTATATTATGTATAACAACAAATAATGGTTGTGTTGAAAAATACAATTACACACGTGTTAATGGAGGTATGGATTTGAATGATTTGTGTGAAAAAATATGGTATCACTTTTAAGGCTCTCATGACATATGCAATTGTTAGTGGATATGAAAATGCAATGCAATGATGTGGATGCAAGATATAAAATGCAATTGTTTTTGTATTTTTGATTTTTATGTTGTTTTTGTATTTTTTTTTATTTGACCAAAGGGCTTATTATGCCTTTGGGGCTTTTTGATTTTTGACCAAGTAGCATGAAGTACCCTTGGAAATTTTTTATTTGAAGTTGACCAAGCATTTTGAATACCCTTGGAGCTTTTTGATTTGATTTTGACCAAGCGGTTTGAATGCCCTTGGAGCCTTTTAATTTGATTTTGACCAAGCTTTTGAATACCCTTGGAGCATTTTGAATTGATTAGAATTGACCAAGAGGTTTGAATACCCTTGGATCATTTTATTGTATTGATTTTGACCAAGCAAGATGAATTACCCTTGGAGCCTTTGATTGTATTTTGAAATTTAATGTTTTTATGATTTGTTTGTGTTTTTTGATATTTTTGTTTTATGACATATTTGATTTTTTTTGTATTTTATGTGTATTTGAATGTTTTTGTGTTTTATGTGTAGAATGCCTTTAAGTGAATGATATTGAGAGGCTCAGGCTCCTCAACACCATCTAATGTTATAAGGTGATATGCTCCAGGCCCAACTCTCTATGAAATCATGTATGCGCCTATCTAGTTTACCATGAACTTATCTCATAGATGCGATGACAAATTCAAATTCTATTGGTTTTATTTGAGCACTAGATCTCCAACCTTGAATTACCTTAAGTGGACTTTACTATTGTAAGCTCTAAAAGCACGAGATTTCGGACGAAAGAAATACTAATTGCGATGTATTCAAAATCAAACACGCTTAAATCCTAAAATGTGAAATGCATGAAATGAAAGAGACGAATCGAACGGAGATAAAAGAAAATGGAGAAAGCACAACCCTTTTATTTAACTCTCTTAATATCGGTTACAAAGATGCCTCCTCCATTTTTAGGGGCTAGGAGCTTTAAATGAATTTTGGTTACAATCATGACTTAGTATTCCTCCTTTTGCATGCCCACATTTGAAATGGGTAGGGCAAAGTGTTGCCGTCGCTTGTGTTGATGAATCCTTGATCCTTGTTGCTCCTCATGCGTTCAGAGACACAACAAAGGCATTAGTAGGACCTGCTGCAAATAGGAAACATTTGTTCTCTAAAATTAATGAAATATGTATGTAAAATATTAGCTAAACTGGTAAATAAACTGATTCCAAACGACCTGCAAATTTGATAGAGACCAAAAAAAATTACCAGAGGGCCACTGCCATCGAAACAGTCAGCCAATTTGCATTCAACTGTAATTCATCCCTAAGAAGGATGAATTCTATTGTAATTCGTCCTCGGGTAGGACGAATTCGACTGTCATTCGTCCTCGGGTAGGACGAATTCGACTATGATAAAATGCCGAGATGATGCCATCCAAATGTCGTGTCTCGAGATCTCCAAATGACCTGCAAACATAGGGGTTAGCTAATTGGGGACATTTTTGGATGACCCAGATGGCCGGATTCTCCCAATTTGACCTCCATCAACAAGAATTTGACGTCGCTACCTGCAAGTTAGTGGGACAACAAAAGCGACAAGAACATGATGAAATCTGATCAAAACATTATGAAATCGAATATATAAACTATCTAGACAACATAAAATGAAATGAAAGATGAACAAATAACAAAATAACAAATTAGAATGAAACTTAAAAGTGTGGGGCACCCGAGTGGGCCACCCACCGTTGAAACTTGATTTTGGCACCAATCCACTTGGGATGGGCCCAAAATCTCTTGGGATGGGTTGTCGTCGAATTGGTGGATAAAATGTGGTCAAATGTCGGGTTTTGGGTTTAGATTCACACTTCCAATAACCACCCAATGACCTCCCTTGCGAAAGAGATCAAGGATGTGAAAGAGATGAATCAAAAGGGTAAAATCTTGATATCAAATCCAGCAGCACTTCCTTGCTTGAAAATGCCTCCAACTTGTCTCCTCCTTTGGGTGAGAAATTTCACCATTTTATAGACCCAGGGGTCTTTTGGGAGGGGCATGCAGGGGTGCCATGTGGTGGCCATGCCTTCCCAAGAGGGAGGAGACTCCTCCCTGACTTGGGCTTCCATGATCGCCCTTGTGACAGTCCTCTAACGGCCAATCTACCCACCTACACGCGCATGCAAGGCAGGAGTCATTAATTGACTGTCCTTGGCTGCCACTTGGCATAATTTTTCTTTTTGCCCGTTAAACCTTGAATTCATCCTGACCAAGGACGAATTCAGAATTCATCCTTGGGTGAGACAGATCCTAATTTGAATTCATCCCAGGGTGAGACGAATACTGAGCAAAGTGCGTGGATGTGCTAAATTGCCTTTTGACCTTCCAAAATTGTTGGAAAAGTGGTTAGGACCACTATTTAACCTCTGAGGGATGCCCTGGGGGTTGTGTGTGTCAAAGCGATCAGTGTTTGCAGTCACATAATCAGATTTGTGTTGTTTTGGTGTCTACAAGCTCATGCAAGGTGATACTGGTAAATGCAAAGATGCTCTAAAGAATTGACTCGATGTTCATCAAGAAGCATCAACTGATCAAGGCGGCTTTGTTGCGCGACATCATCATCTATGAAGTCCTTTAATGCTATGCATATAGTCAAAATTTCCAACTCTAGTGGCATGATGGCCTCAGTGCCATATACTAGTAAAAATGATGTTGCCCTAGTGGGAGTCCGTATACTAGTCCTGTATGCCCATAGTGCAAGAGGCAACTACATGTGCCAATCCTTGTGATTTTCTTGCACCATCTTCCTTACGATGGAGATTATTGTTTTATTTGAGGCTTCTACTTGCCCATTTGATTGCGGATAATAATATGTTGAAAAACCATGCTGAATATGGTATTTTTTCATTAAATCATACACATTTTTTTCTTGAAATATGGCCCATTATCCGATATTATCTTTGAAGGGACCCCAAAACAACTTATGATATTGTGGAGTATAAAATTCTCAATCCTTGGTCTAGTTGTTGATGTTAATGGGATCGCTTCCACCCATTTAGTGAAGTATTATGTGGCTATTATGATGAATGTGTGTCGACCTAAGGATGGGGGTGAGATCTTCCCAATCAAGTCTAGTCCCCACTAAGAGAATGACCATGCAACCTGTATGGGATGCAATGCTTGTGATAGTAAGTGCATTAGATTTGCATGATGCTAGAGCTTACTATATTTCTTGAAATAATCATAGCAGTCCCTTTCCATTGTGGGCCAATATTAACCCATTCTCAAGATGCGCTTAAATATGGCCATGCCACTGAAATGCCCTCCACATGTGTCGTCATGAGCTTACAAAATTTCCCAGGATGCTTCCTGGGGCTCAAGACAACGGAGTAATACTCCATAATATCCTTTTCTATAGAGGATTTCTCTTAACAAGATGTATCTCGTTGCTTTCTGTTTGCACGTTCGCATTTTGGTATGCAAAAAATCTTGAGGTACTATTCTAAGCTTTAGGAAGTCCTATAGTTGGGAAAGCCAATATTGATAAGCCATGGCTTCTATAGAAAATACGGTTTGCTTTTCTTGTATTTTTGAGTCAGTGAACATGGATTGAGGAAAAATCTATGGTGTATGGTTGCACCACACTCCATAGGTCCTTGGGAGATCAGAGACCCCAAAGGTGCCATTTGCAAGAAATATCTAGCTGCAAAGGACCAATCCTGATTTGGATAAATGTTGATCATGTTGACTGATTATTGATTATCAAAAGCTTCACGGTGTATTGATAAGTGCAAGAGCACTTTCACATGAACGATTGTAAAATCAGTAGATGTATTATGAGGGATTAAGGATCCCAAAAAGGCCATGGTGTTTGTAAATCTATTCAATATATGAGGGATTGCCTCTATGTCATACCATTACATTTGGGCTAGGTAGGTGTCAACAAGTTCCTTGTAAGTTTTTAGGAGTGGGAACCTACATTGAAATAGTCCTTTGACCTAGTTTACTATAAGAAAGGAGTCACCAAAAATATTCAATATTTTAATGGCCATTGCTACGGCTATTTGGAGTCCCACAATCAATGCTTTATATTCTGTGTTGTTGTTTGTGCACAGGAAGTCTATTTTGAATGATAAGGGCAATGGAGTGCCCTATGGTGTGATAAAGACAATCCCTGCTCCGCCCCCTTGTTCATAGTTTGAACCATCGAAGAACAATGACATGTCTCTTTATTTCTTAGGTTCTTCGAGCTCTGGTGGATCTAATAATGCAAAGACCGTATCATCAAGAAATTCTATAGTGAGAGGTATGTTATCCTAAAGAGGCACCTCTACTAATTGATATGCTATGACTTGTCCCTTGATGAACTTTTGGCTTATAAACTCTAGATCAAATTCTATCAATAGCATGATCCACTTTGCGATACATGTATTGTGATATGTATTGCTCATCATGTATTGCAAAGGATTTTGTTTTGATATGACGTAGGTCATATGGATCAACATGTAGTGTCACAACTTTCGAGTTGCAAAGACCACTGTTAAACATAACTTTTGGACATACGCATATCCTAGCTCATAACTCACCAAGGTGCGACTAATGTAATATATGGCTTGCTCTTTGTCTTGTGCATTCTTTTGGGCTAACATGGTGCCCAATACGAAATCAATAGCTGATATATATAGTAAAAATGGTATATCTAACCTTGGTGGAGCCAATACTGGCAATGTGGCCAGATAAGTTTTGATCTCTGCAAAGGCTTGATGGCATTCTTCATCCCAATGAAAAGGGACCGCCTTGCGTAGCAACCGATTCATAGGTCAAAATTTATCTGATAATTGTACGATGAATATTTTTATGGATGCTATCTTTCCTTATAGGATCCTTAGCTCCCTAATGTTGGTAGGGGCGTCCATTTCCAATATAGCCTTTACCTTTACCGGATCAACTTCAATGCCTCTCTTGGATACGATGAATCCCAAAATCTTGCTAGAAGTTATGCCAAATACGCACTTCTTAGGATTCAATCAGACATTGTGTTCTATGAGGCGATCAAAGACTTGTCTAAGGACTTTAGCGTGCTCTTGCCGCAATAGGGACTTGGCCAGTAAGTCATTTATGTAATCCTCCAAGATCTTATGCATATAGCCATGGAATATGTATGTCATGGCCCACTGATATATGGCATCAGCATTTTTGAGACCGAATGACATCACTTTGTAACATAATGTCCCCCACAGGGTAATGCAAGTAGTTTTATGCTAATCTTCAGGCTTAATCTAGATCTGGTTGTATCTAAAAAAACTATCTATTAGGGAGAGCATCTCATGACCTGTAGTTGCATCTACAAGAGCATCTATGTTTGGCAATGGAAATGAATCCTTTGGTGTTTCCCTATTTAAATCTTTGAATTATGTGCATATACAGACTCTTCTGTCGAGTTTCCCCACAAGTACCATGTTTGAAACCCACTTAGGGTAGTCGATAGGAACTATGAATAATGCCTCTAGTAGTTTTTGCAATTCGTTATTCACCATCAAAGTGATGGTTGGGTGCATTTTCCTTAGCTTTTGCTTGATTAGCTTCTTCATGGGATCCAATGAAAGGTTGTGAACAACTAAATTTTAATCTATCTCTAGCATGTCTTTGTAAGTCCAAGCAAAAATGTTTGGCCTCTCTTTGAGGAGAGGAATTAGGATGGCTTGTTCCTCTAGAGATAAAATTTCTCTGAACTTGAATTTTCTTGGTTGGGTAGGATCATCGTTGATGTCCACCTTGAAAGTTTCTTCTATAGCCATATGTGACCCACACTCTAGCTGATGAGGTGTGGGTATCAAATGAATATCATCGACAGGATTTATAGGACCTACTAACTCAGGTTCCAAACCAACATGGAAGACGTCATATGCACAACCTGAGGAAAAATGAAACGGTTTTAACATATCTTCATTGGGGAAGAGGTCTTCTAGCTCTATGGGCAAATCAACACGATACCAATCAATAACCTCTACATCAAGATGCAATTATTTGGTAGGATCTGCTAGATTATGAAGTGGAGTGGTCAAATCAATGGAGATCATATTGATGGATGGGATGAAATCTCTAGGACCACATGGGTGTAATCTTGTTTTAGGGGTTTCCTTTCCATACTTATAATGAGGCTCTAGAGGAATCAGAATTTTTGGATCTGGCCCATGAGCAGGGTGGATAATAGGATCATTGGGCTCTAATCACTCTCTGAATGTAGGCGGAGTGGGATTAACCATCTGATGAATGACATCTAGGTCAACAGGTCTCCCCAAAAATTTTAGATGAGGGTCTATAGCACGGAGTACCATCTCTCTCTTTACTAGATCATTGACTTGTCGTAAGTGGTGAGGTCCAAGATAAGCCATTTTGATCTCATCCTCAAATTCATCATCACTTATCTAGAAATTTTTAGCATTGGTATGTAGACCTAAGACAAGGGAATCATGTATTGGCCCTAAGTAGGCCATCTCTATTTCATCTTCATATTCTTAATCACTTATGAAGAGTTCATTTGCATTTGTCTCTTTCCCCAAAGTTAGGGGTTGATGGCTTAGGCCTAAGTAGGATCTTTCTGTTAAGTCTTCTGATTCATAGTCACTTTCATCTGATGCAAACCCACTCTCATCATGGATGGACCATGTGAATATTCGTAAATAGTGAGGCCCCGAGTAGGCTAAGCCAAGTTGCACCTCATTATCTCTTACTTCATATACATTCTCCTCATCCCATGAGTTGTACCCTATTGGGGTGGAATCAATTGAGATGTTTGGATGATAAATTTTTGGTGGTCGTATGTTTACTGTGGCCACTTGTATGTTGCTCAAATTTCTTGTTCTTAGGGGGTGATAAGGAATGAAATCAATGTCTTCTTCTAACCCTAAGCTTAATTTATCTAATGCCACTACAAGAGAGTCATCTCAACCTTCGATATAATAGCCTAACCCAAATCTATCTAAGGGAAGCTGATATTGTGGCTCGTGTGGTCGCCTGATCCCCTACTCATATATACCAATGCCATAGCCATGCCAATGGAAATGCTCATAGTAGCTTAGAGCAAACTCAGGATTAGAGAGGTAACAAAAATTGACCATGAATAATTTATCACTATCCTCTTCTATGTCCGAAGACTTATGGGCGTAGTCTATGTCGGCATAGAAAAAATTGGTTTTGTTGGGAGGGATTCCAAGTAGACCCACTATTCCCACTGGTAGCATCAAGTCCTTAGGCCTTCCCATGTTTTATGCAAACTCAATGATAGGTATAAATGTAATGTTCTACACAAGGTATTCCCCTACGCCTGTGCTTGCCAAGTGTATTGATGCATACGATGTGGATGATCCTACAGATGATACTGGCGAAGTAGGGTGGTAATCACTATCTTCGTCTTGATATTGAATATCTTCTTCTTCCATAGGACTTGGAATTTCAGAAATGGATATGGTTGGCACTTCCTTGGGCATTTATTCTTTTACTAAGGGTGCCTTTAGCTTCTGATTGTCTTTTGGTTTTGACATTGATGGTACTTTAGAAGCATTGACTATTTTGAGTGCACCAGGAGGTGTTGATGTGCATGGGTATTTTCTTACCCTTTTGTCTTCGTTATCCACTTGTGTGGTTGGGGATGAAGGTGCTACATACAGGTGGGTAGAAGGAATTACAAATTCTCCCAAAATGTCCACCTGATGGATGTATTTAAAAGGCTCTTTATCGGCTAGAACCACATGGAATTTGTTCTCGTGCACATACTTGATGCACTGGTGCACAATCGAAGGCACACACTTCATGACAATTATCCAAGGATTCCCTAAGAGGATGTTGTACTGCATATCTCCTTCTAAGACATGCCACATCACAGGGATGGTCTTGTGCCCTACATTGATGGGCACGACTATCGTTCCCATAGTATTGCATAAAGAATCATTAAAATATCTCAATGTGTAAGCTTCGGGAATGATATTGGACTTGGGAATCTTGAGGTACTCTATTGTTGTTGTTGTAGTAATGTTTATCGATGAACCTGTATTGAAAAAGACCCTCTTGAAAGGTAAGTTGTTGATTGTCGCTATAATGTTTAGCAGAGGTTCTAGTAAATCAGCAGGTACTATCTTAATCTCATGATCATAGAATCGAATCACAGGTTCTTGGAATTCTTGTACTTTTCCCACAAAGTGAGTGAATTCATTCTCATCTTGCGGTTGGAGCTCAATTATCCTTAAAATTTCCATTAAAGTCTTCCTATGCTTTGGGGACTGTTGTATGAGCTCATAGATGGATAACTTAGCTAGAGTCATTTGTAGGTTTTGCTCTAATATACTCCAGATAGTTACCACAGGTCATGTTGGTGGACCTGGAAGGTTATCTTGCCTTTGTCTAGGAGTGGCTGGGACATTCATGGGAGCTGTAGGATGTTGCGGTTGACCATACTGCTTAGTCCTTGTTGCTATGTTGACAATATTAACCATTCCAACGCATCCATGGGTAGGTATATCAGCTCAAACCTGATTGAATTGGGCCCCTTGCTCTATAGGGGACTCATGATTGGGCAATGGATTTTTGTATATGCCCATGTCTCTGTTATCAAGAGCCAGTGGGTTGTCAACTTTGAGTTATCCAGCCTCAATCATGTTTTGCACTTGATGCTTAAAACAAATGCAAGCCTCAATGTCATGCCTCGGTATCCTATGATAAGGGCAAAATTGATCTTCCCTATATCCTTTTGGCTTAGGATGGTTGGGATCTATAAGATCTATATCAAGAAATTTGATCCTCTTGGCATCGCTCAACTGATTAAATATTGATTGCATTGATTCTATCAGAGGCGTGAAATAACAAGACGACTTGCATTCTATGTTTCTTCCCTGATTGTTCCTTTGGTCATAATTGGTTGGTGGGGGATGTGATTGATAGTTCTAGGGTTGTTTTACACCCCCATCCTTGGGTGTAGCCAATATGACTTGATTGACTGGAGCAGGGTTGGCCCGCTTCTGTTTATACTTGTCATTCTTACCATTTTTGTTCCACTCCTTTTTTTTTCAAAGTTTAATGGTTCCCTCATCTACTTTTATTTCTTCGATGAGCTTGTCCTGTGCCAAATATTCCTCAAATTAAGGACAATACTGAAGTTTTAGCAAGAGGGAGATGTGTTTAGAGCAACTCTTGGTGAACATGTGAATGATCTCTTCTATGGGGACGGAGAATGATAATTTCACCATGACTTTTCTCCATCTATTCCTATAATCCATTACTGGCTCATCATCATATTGTTTCAAGTTGACCAGGTCTGAAAGGTTCACCTTCTTCTTAGCACCAAAGGAGAAATGCTTTAAGAATGCGTTTACTAGTTGTTCAAAATTGGTTATGCTATGCTTAGGTAGTTGGTTGAACCATTGAGTGGTAGCACCTGAAAATGTCATTATGAATGTTCTTAGCATGAGAGCATCATTGTATTCAAGATGAAAATAGGAGTTGATAAAATTTGTGACATGCTCTTATGCATCCTCTTAACCCTTAAAATTTTCTAACCTAGTCATCTCAAAGTTGTTAGGATATGGAGGGCTAGGGATTGATGGGCATAATGGTTGGTTGTATATCTTGCTTAATGTTGGCGAGTTCCTGACTGCCTCTTGTTTCTAAAAGGCTTTCATATTTTCAACAATCTCTTGAAATACCTTTGATGCACGTATTTCCTCCTCTTATAGGCCTACTCGTAGTGGCAATGGAGGTAACTATCTATCCATTTGATTTATTCTATTTTCCTCCCTCCTATGAGGGGACTCAAGATTGTGATCCTGGTTTGTTGTGTTTGCCCTTTCCCCACTAGTTGAATTTTGCTCATGGTTTGGTGGGGGATTTGATTATGGGTTGTCTTGCCTAGTGTGCCTCTCCTTAGGTGAGTCAATGCATCTAGTTATTTGGTGGTAACCACCATTTTTCTATAAATTGTTAAGAGCTAACCGCTCAACCTACTCTCTTAAGCATTTCTCATGTTGGTGCAAGAGTCTTTCTCTTTGTTTATCTTGTTCAAGATCTTCCACTAGCTCTCACTCATTACGTAATGCATTTTCTAACCACCTCATTTGGTTAGTTTATGCTATCATAGAAGACTCATGTTTATCTAACTTTTTTCTTGTTGTCTTGACTCACAGGTTCCTCGAGGAGGTTTTTGTTGTACCTATACTCTTGCTAGCTAATGTGACTTGTTCAATGTACTATTGAGTATCCCTATGATCAGACTCCGAGTGTTTACTGTAGGGTCACTCTGAGATACCCCCAGACTAAGAGATGTGTTTAGAAGTCACAGTTCATGAGCTTCCAGATGTAGAGTTCTCAGTAGCTACAATTCTTTGAGTTGGTCATGTAGGAAATTGATCCAACCCATATAGCTATATTTTTTCCACGGATGGTCCCGTGGGGTGCCATTCACTCCTATGAGGTCATAGTATATAGGAATATTTCCTTTTGCATAAGGGGTTTATTCTATTTTATTTCCATGGCTAGATGTATCTCTAGTTTCTTGCCCTTCAGTGGGTAGACCTGTTTCATATGTTTCTTATGAATCTTGAGGTGTTGTGACTCTTTCTTGCCTTCTTTATGAAGAGGGCTTTGTGGTGACATGTTTTCTCCATGTAGATGGAGATGTAGCAGTCTCGTCATTCCTATGTGAAGAATGAGTTTTAGAACCTTATTTATGTCCATGTGAGGAGGAAGCCCTTGAAGCTTCCTCATGTCTTTAAGATGTTTCTGTGTGTTTAGAGGAGGTCCTTGAGGTCTCCTCATGTCTCCTTGATGAGGATGGCTATGAAGCCTCTTTTTGTTTATATGATTTTGTTCCATGATGTGGTTACTTACTTGGGGTTTCTTGAGGAGATCCTCCAAGGGTTGAGTTATCACCCCTTAGGCTCATAGAGCTACATCTCATGATATTACAGGTAGGTCATTCAATGTTACTATGACTTCACCTATGGGTGTGAGTTGCTTCAGTCTCTCTCTCGGTATCATACCGAGGGTTTTTACTTCTTGTTTTAACCATGTTGTCAATGAATTAATCTTTTGAGTTACAATTTAGGAATAGCCACACAATACCAAACAAATGTTTATCTTGATTATTGATTTAAGTGTGCTCTAAATTTTTTGGTGTGTTTTGATGTTTTGTTCTTTCAATTTCTTGCTCTTGTTCTTGGATTAAGAATGAGAAGACTCATCCATAGTGACAATCAAGTACACCCATGCCAAACATGATTTTCTCAAAAGAATCTAGAGTACACCATTGAAGACCCAGTGGGGGTTGCCTAGATCTTCCACTCTGAACCAATAATTGTTCCAACAGTGGGAGACAGTTTGAGCACAAGTAACTTAGTATCACTATAAATAAGTTTCTCAATATATTTCTAGGAAGATCTAGGGGGAAAACTAGTGGAAGGATATGAATTCCAACATCACTGGACTGAGTTGAAGGTTGGTGATGAAATCCAACTCCCCAATGTTTAAATGAGACATGCATGTGTGGTGTTCATTTTAAGCTTGTGTAACATAAAGTGCATCATATAGCAACAATGAATATTTCCTATATGCCTAAGTGCAAAAATACATTTCAATATTCAGAAAGATGCATGAACTACTATGATTTGTTTGAGCGCATTTTATTATGTGCAGCTATGGCCTCTAGCAGGGCCTTAAAGCAAGCAAACAACATAAAATGTATAGCACATTGAATTCTAAGGAAATTTTTTTGGGTATAATCCGTTGTTCCTAGCAATGCCTAGTGGAAATCTAAAATAAGATCTAAGATATGCAAAATGCTTAATTATTTATCCTTTTATTCTTTCAATTTCCAAACATAAATGCGCTTTAAGTTCTCTGTTTTAGACACACATAGCCAGAAAAAAAATGGTAAAATATTAGATAAGTTATACCAACCTTTGATCCAACTCAGAGAGTCAGTGTTTTGACCTTTGCCCCACTCCAGTTCTGGCTGCTATTGAACAAAGTGGTTGGTTTTTGGCCGCTGTTAGTAGGAGCGGCTAAATATCTATTGGCCGTTGAAGCTCAGAGCGGCTGATTTTTGGTAGCTGTAGCTTAGAGCAGCTAGAACTATACATAAAACTAAGTTAGTATTCTGACAAAAAATGAAAAATCAGTGGGGGTACCACTGTGATTGCCATTTGTAGCGACCTTGGATGCATGCACTGCTTTACTCTACTTGCAATGTTATTAAAAACCCAAGATGAAATGGAAGACAATGAAAAGCATATAACATATAAATAACAAAGATAGATCTCTTTATTCATATTGAAAATCAGTTACATGTCGGTCCCTCTTAGGGATACCCATTTTGATACAATTAGGTTACAAATAGGTAGAGAGTACCCCTTTCATGAAGAGGTGGTGCACTTTCAAAAAGCTTCTTGGTTTCGCACATGAAAATGTGTGAGGGATTACAAATGCCTCCTTCTCCAAATATGTTTCCTAAAGGGATCCATTTTGCTCTCGTATGTTGCAGATTCTGTCCGATCAACCTGTGGCCCTGTAAGCAATGAAACAACAACACACGCTTAGATGTCCAAGAATGCCTCCCCGGATGAGGTTGTTAGCAATGGATATAACAAATGAAAGCAAGTGAAAATTAGACTAATGCTATGAATGTGAATGAAATGATGCTATGCTAATGATATACTAAAATAATGAATCTAATGTCTAAAACTCTAAACTAATCATGCGGGCCACTGTCTACGACAATGGTCACTAAGTGACTCTCGTCCTCTTTTCTCCAAAGCTATGGACCAAAGCTTGTATTCGATGTTAAAATTATGGTTACTATGCTATTCAATCCGTTAGGGCTTCACCGTACTCGTGATCTCCAAGGGAACTCTCCAAGTCTCGAAAGCTCCCCTTAATGACCAAGATTGATGGATAAAAGATTTATGATGATGGATGGATTTCTCTCTGATAAAATATCTCTCTTTGGTGCTCTTAGGCTTGCACATTTTATAGTATGAAACCCTAGGTCTATGTCCAAGCCCTAGGAATGAATTTCTCATGCGTAGTGCAAGTTAGCATGAGAGGCTTTTTGTATTTTCTATGTTTGGAAGACAGTTAACTAAAATATAACTGCCAACTTGAGTCTCCTATGTGAATTGGTCGTTAGCATGAGAATCTTTTGTCCTTTTTTTATGTTTGGAGACTAGTTAACTAAAGTCTAAATGCAAACTCAAGTCTCCTATGTGAACTAGTCATGAAAAGGATGGCAAAGTTACTCCCACTCACCTTTTTTGCATGCAGAATGTCAATTCCACCTGTGATTAGGCCAGTTTGTTGGCAAAAACTACTTTTAGGGTTTAGCCGCTATCATCTACGATGACTAAGATCTAGCCACTGTCATCTGTATCGACTAAGGTATGACCACTCTAGGCTTGAGTGGCTAGGATCTGGTCGCTCTTGGCTTGAGCGGCTAGACTTAGATGGCTTGAAAAGGTCCCAAATGAGTGGTGAGAACCACTGTTGATGCTTGGAAAGTCCAATATTATGTCATTGGATATTATGGATGTGTCTATGTGAGCAGCTCCCAAAAGTATGACATGATTTAGGTGTCTATAATTTTTATTTAAATAGAGAGAGAAAGCAACTAAAGAGAATGAGAAAGTAATCAACTTCAACAAACAAACCAATTTTTTTCAAACAAGCATATGTCAAGAAAAAGCATGGAAGGTTTCTTTTCAATATAGTACTTCAGATATTAACTTCCATACTATCAACTCTATTGTTTTCTTTCAAAAAAAACCTCCCTGTCGATGATTTATTTTCACATGCAAGTCACATTATTCAACTATATGAGAAGAAATTTCATATTATTTGGAGCTATCACATTTAAGAGTAATATTCATTTCCCTTTTCTCATGGCATCTCATTTCTTGGTGGTTAATTATTTTTCTCCACCCACGAGAAAACATGTTTAGCAACATCATATTCTTCCATACAATATTTGTTTAGCAAAAAATTAACATGAATTAGTCTACCATTACTACAAAAATTTACATTATATCCTTTTCATGACAAATATGTATTTACAGAAGTTAAGCATAAAATAGTCAATCATTCCATCAAGAGGATAACATAGTCAATAATGAATCCAACCTACAAAAAAGAGTTTACCAAGGGAGGGTCATGACACCAATGACTACAAAAATACCTTCAACCTTTGAAGATTTAGAACCAAAATATGTGAAAAGATGTCTAAGAAAAGGAGGATAAACTCTATTTCATTGTTGTATTCATGAAGAGTTATAAATTAAACTCTCACATTTGGAAGAATTTGTTTATTGAAGGTGTCTATAAGATGAAGAAATGATACAACTAGATTATATAGTGAATTTAGTAAGATCTCATGGACAAATAATTAATCTATGATGTCATCTAATAGAGGTTTTTGATCTAAAAAATAAGTTTTATAAATTATAGATAGAGTAGCCATGTAGCTAGTAGTCTCAAATATAAAATAGATCCTTGTTGGGTGATTTTTATTGCTAAAAAATTAGTTTACTCCTTAGATTCATTTAGTTTATTTGAGAATTTCATCTAGGGCATTGACTAAAATATCTTAAAAATATGTACTATTATAGGTCAAACAATTAACACCCCACAAACCCATGGCGTATGCAACTCATGTGGTCCAAAATTCCACCTAATATATTTAGTATACTCCTATACCATAGATTGATCTAGTTACTAATACCCCATACCAATTTGAACAAACTTAGCCACAAAACTCACTTTCCAACCTCAAATAACTCCAATTCCATTATATACTATTGCATATTAATAAATTTTAACCCTACACATAATTATATTTATGGATCAATCCACTATAAGATTTATGGTGTTCTGATGTCAACCACCATCACTACACCACCGTATATCAATCCAATATATCAAAATCAAATTGCATAGTAAATTAGAGTGCATAATTATCAAATGGATTAGTGTGCCAACGAGTTTTATTTATTAATAATATACATGGCTAATAAAATAATCATTAGACAATGACAAGATAGAATTTTATAGAAAGGTATAAGTTGTAAACAAAGGATAATGCCTATCAAGTCTCTTAATAAATAAGTAGACATACAACAAATCAAGTACATAACACCATGGTAAATATGAAGTCAAAACTGAACATGTTGTGGTGCTTCTCTTGATCAAATAAATTATATATGGCCATTCACCATGCTTGAATGATGATATACAACCATCAATGTTAGGTTTAATAGTCATCATTGACAAAGTAACTAACAATTAACTAATCTATCATGGTTAACCAACTTGTTGAATAAATAAACAATGATGAGCCAACCGATGATCAATAAACAAATAGTGGGTTAGTAATAAGTAGCCTTCGTACTAACTTATAATAATGAAGTATTTTCAAATTTTGTTATATTAAAATATGATAAAATTTCCTTTTGAAAATGAAATAGTTTCAACAAATAAAATTTCAAATAAGAGAAAAGCAATAGATGATCAACCATAATTAGTTACTCCTTAGCTAACCTCATAAAAATACATCAAGTATCGGTACTATAATATTGATAAATAATATGTTATACTGATTCTAAGGAAATTGATAAGGACAATTTTCAAACATCCTTAGCTTATTATGGTACAAGAAGTTATTATGGTTGATCTAATTCCATACTTTGATATGGTTTTATCATGGATTAGATATATCTCTAGAAGTGGTTAAGATATGAATTACATGCATATGAATGTAAGAAAATATCAACTATTTTCTCCACAAATTGGACCATGATGTGATTGTTAATTGAAATGAGTTATAATAATCTGTAAGTAAAAAATTGGAAGGTTGTCCTTCATGATGGTTATGATTTAGAATTTTTTATTTAAAGATACTAAACTAGGTAATTACCAGGTATTTAAAAAATATGAGGTGATTCCAACCTTGATGAAAAACAAATATAAAAATATAAAGGTCCATAGATTATGTATTTTGATGGATTTGGGACTACCAATGGTGTAGGAGAAACTATATAATTCATACCAGAAGGGAAAAACTTTGATTACAACTATAAACTATATCATTTTAGAAAAGCTCAATTTAATATAATTCTATGTGCAATTTGTGCTTAACCCTACGTGTGAAGAAGAGAAAGTGTTCTTTTGCATGTAGCTGATTCATGAAATTATTTGTCCTATTGTTATGCAAAATAATCGTATGATCTTGGCACATCGTCCTTAGTTAACTTATATTATCTTAGAACTTTTTCCATGTGGTTTTTTTTTATGCACTCAATAGGTAGATTAGGTTAAAGAGCATTGAAATTCATATCTTAAAAGAAGCCAATCTTATAAAAACTCGTAGATAGCACATCCGATCATCTAGTCTTTCGTATTTGTGACTACTACAATCAAAGAGAATAACAAAAATGAAATGGAAATAGTCCCTCCAGAAAATCCAGGTTAACATTACTAGTACCTTGTATTTTCACACAAACCAAAATTTTGATGTAATATATGCCTTTGAAAGATATAAAGGTATATTTTTAATTAAATTTGGGATGGATACTTGTGGCCAACGAATATGAATGATCTAACATACTTACCATAAAAAAGGCAACACAATTGTCTTTCCCATATAGCCCACTTAAAAGAGCAACCAAAATGTTGTCTAACTCTATGTGCACACACATGTAAACTACATATTATATTGTTGCATGATTTGCTAACCAAAATCTCTAAAGAGATGCTTATCCTATCAACTTCAAAGTAAAGTGTATCTCTCATAATTTAAATGTGGAAATCATACCATGATTCCTTTTATAAAATGCTTCTACATAAATAAAAACATAAAGACATGGCATATTATAAGTTTTAGGTAGGTGGCCCAGGTTCCAGATGATAAAAAATATAGATAACATGTCTGGTCATTTCAGTTCCTGCCCAACCTAGGTTCGTAATGTTCATTTAACTTTTTCCATTATTTTTTTGTTTGGATCTCATGGTAAAGAGAATCCACAACCAGTTAGTAAAGCACACCCACTGGATGAGAAAATCATTTGCTAGTATTTTCATTACCTTTCTAATTTTATATGACACTCTTTTCAAGTGTTTTCATGGGACTGACTTCATTGACAATGGTGGTATTATTGCCTCCTTTCATGAGGGAGATTTATATAGTGTTTTTTTGGTGCATGCTTCTTTTCAGGGATCAACAGTAGAGCCTTTTTCATAGTCTTCACTCATTATCAACTTGTAAGATGAATATTTTCAAATATTCCTCTTAATATTTGAAAATTTTGTTGTTTGCTTGAGGCAAATAACAATAAAAAACAAATTCAAAAAAACAAACTAGGTAGCTAAACTGCCTGATTAGTATCCTTAAAGCTTAAAGTGTAGATTAAAGCCTATCTTCCCATGATTGAAAGATTACAAAAAATTTAGTATACTCGAAGCCATCGATTGTGGACTCATATCATAATGTCTACTCATGGCTAAAAAGTTTACTAAAATAAAATTTATCAATGAGTTGGAAGAAATGATTCAAAATTGCATGTTCTTTTCATTATTGGGATATCTTACATTGATTTGATAAATGAATATCATTAACCATCAGATTGACTATTTTAGGTTATCTATTTTTGCTTCACATTGTGTTGTCACACAAAGCATCCCCAAAAGGGGTATTTTTAGACACCTAAAACATGTCATTTTAAGGAGACTACGTAAATGGACTCCTTTTAGATCACATAACCCACCTAGGGAAGCCTAAAGGTTAACACAATGGTTTTTATCACTTTTGAGAACTTTTCCTCATGAAAAGTATAGTCATATTGACCCGAGACGACTATTACATCGGGATCATCTTGACCTAAGATGACCATAGAAAATTAGATTTAAAAATAAAAAGGCACATAACTGGCAATTGAAAATACCATTTAACCTCATGCTTGATCTCATGCTAACATTAAGCGTCTTGCATGAGCCAAAATTAGAGAAAACACATACCATTATCAATCGCATGAGATTTCAGAGATGAGATAAGCATTAGCTTTTCTTAATTCAAATTTCATCTTTGCTTTTTATGTAGGGTGCTCTTCCCATTTTTAACATCCATTCGAGAAGTCTATAAATTGGCACTTACCCCTCATTTGAAAAAAGATTTGAAATTGAAGTTTTTGAGCAACAAAGTGCTTCCAAACTTGTACCTCGAGCTCAAGCTTTCGAGCAATGAAGTGCTACCCAACTTCGATCCTCCAAGCCCTCCCACTATTGAGACCATGCTTCTAGATCACTACAAAGGATTGGAAGTTGTGATTTCATTCTTCATGTAATCAAATGTATTCACACCAGTGATTGATCCAACCCATCAAGTCGTTTCCACAATGTAATAATCTATCGATAACACACCCCGAGGTATCTTATACACCGCTTAAACTTGGTCTCAGAAATACATAGTCCCGAGAGAGTGGTCATATTTACTAGAGATGATTCGTAGATAAGGCCATATTGAACTGAGATGATCTCGACCAAAGACCTGCTTTTTCCATTTTTCTTTTCAGATTAGCATAGAAAACAATTTTCTAATTTCTAAATTTAGTTTATATTTATTTCATGCATTTTCTTTCATTCTATTTCAGTATTTATCATCTTTAATACGGTTACAACCTCTGTGGGCCCTACATATGCTTTTTATATATTTTATGTTTCTTTGTGTGCATATAACAAGATTCTACAATGACAAATATTCCAAGATTCACATCCAATAAGAAGCAGCGATCATGAAAAACCTGCTCCTATATGAACCACGTTAGCAAGGAGATCATTTACAATGCACCTAGATATGTTATTGTAATCCTTGTATCATGGGTAGCATCCACTCAAAGGGGATTTTATTGTAAAACATTGAAAAAAACAAATTTCTAATATAAATAGGGTTCTATATTTCACTGTTTTATCATCGTGTTTCAATATATATTGCTATATTTACTTTGTTATTGGTGCACAATTTTCCTGCTTTCAATAGTAGAATTCCTATAAGTGATTCCTCTAGTTTTTCCTTCCCCAAGATTTTTTTTTAGTTTCTCCTTTTGTTCCTCTCTTCTTTCCAATGGATTTCGAGCTACCTTCTTCCCATAACTTGGTTCCTCCAAGTACACTCAAGAGAGCACATCTCAAGTTGTTAACTAATTATCCCCATCCCTTCCATGAAAACAAGCAGTAATCAAATTCACAACAATGTTTCATGAAGAGCATAACAATAATAATTCAACTACAAAAATTATTGTTTGACTCATAGTTAATAATTCAAGCTATTATTGCTTAATAGCTAAGTCTCTTAACCACGTTAGCAGAGGTCATTTATATATGTTCCAAAACTTATTAAAGGAGTTCACTCTTTAAATTCTCTCTTATAAATTAAACCAATTTACTTAAAATATTTATTTCTTAAGGATAATCATTCTTATTGAAAATAAAATGTTACCACAACCAGTATATTTTTTCTTTAAACAGAGAGAGAAATCAACTAAAGAGCATGAGCAAGTAATAAACTTCAACAAATGAAAAAAAATTGTTCAAACAAGCATATGTCAAGCAAAAGCATGAAAGGTTTCTTTTCAATCTAGCACTTTAGATATTAACTTCCATACTATCGACTTCGTTGTTTTCTTTCAAATATAACCTCCCTGACGATGATTTATTTTTGTATGCCAAACACATTATGCAACTACATGAGAGGAAATTTTATCTTCCTCAGAGCTACCGTCTTTAAGAGCAATCTTCATTTCCATTTTCTTATGGCATCTCATTCCTTGGTGGTTAATTCTTTCTCTCCACCCACAAGAAAATATGTTCACACAAAAGTGCAAATCTATTAGCAACACCATATTCTTCCATACAATATTTTCTTAGCAGAAACTTAACATGAATTAGTCTATCATTACTACAACAAGTTACATTATATCCTTTCAATGATAAATATGTATTTGTAGAAGTTAAGCATGAAATAGTCAATCATTCCATTAATAGGATAACATAGTCAATCATTAATCCATCCTACAAAAAAAAATTTACCAAATGAGGGTCATGACACCAATGACTACAAAAATACCTTCAAATTTTGAAGAGTAAGAATCAAAAGATGTGAAATGATACCTAAAAAAGGAGGAGAAACTCTATTTCACTATTGTATCCATGAATATTTACAAATTAAACTCTCATATTTGAAAGAATTTGATTATTTAAGGTGTCTAGAAGATGAAGAAATGATACAACTAGATTATATATTGAATTTAGAAAGATCTCATGGACAAAGAGTTAATCTATGATGTCATATAATAGAGGATTTTGATCTACAAAATAAGTTTTACAAGTTATAGATAGAGTAGCCATGTATCTAGTAGTCTCACATACAAAATAGATGCTTTTTTGGCGAGTTTCATTGCTAAGAAATTATTTTGCTCCTTAGATTCATTTAGTTTCTTTGAAAATTGCATCTAGGGCATTGACTAAAATATCTTAAAAAATATGTACTATTATAGGTCAAACAATTAACACCCCACCACCCCATGGTGTATGCAACTCATGTGGCCCAAAATGCAATCCAATATATTTAGTATACTCCTCTACCATAGATTGATCTAGTTCCTAATACCCCATGCCAAGTTGAACAAACTTAGCCACAAAAATCACTTTACACCCTCAAATAACTCCAATTCCATTAAATACTCTTGCATATTAAAGAATTTTAACCCTACACATAATTACATTTATGGGTCAATCCACTCTAAGATTTATGGTGTACTGATATCAACCACCAACATCACTACACCACAATATATCAATCTAATATATCAAAATCAAATTGCATAATAAATTAGAGTGGTAAATAATCAAATGGATCCATGTACAAATGAGTTTTATTTGTTAATAAGATACATGGCTAATAAAATAATCATTAGACAATGATAAGATATCATTTTATAGAAAGGTAGAATTTGCAAACAAAGGATAATGCCTTACTTACTAAAGATCAAGTCTCTTAATAAATAAGTATACATACAATAAATCAAGTACATAACAACATGGTAAATATGAATTTAAAATTGAACATGTTGTGGTGCTTCTCTTGATCAAATAAATTGTATAGTGGTCATTCTCCATGCTTAATGATGATCTACAACCATCAGTGTTAGGTTTAATAGTCATCATTGACAAAGTAACTAACAATTAACTAATCTATCATGGTTAACCAACTTTTTAATAAATAAACAATGATAAGCCAACCAATGATCAATAAAAAAGTATTAAATGAACAAATATTGGGTTAACAATAAGTAGCCTTGGTACTAATTTCTAATAAAAAAGTATTTTCAATTTTGATATATTAAAATATGATGAAATTTCCTTTTAAAAATGAAATAGTTCCAAAAAATCAACAAGAAATCATAATGTGAAGTAAGAGAAAAACAATAAATGATCATCCATAATTAGTTACTTCCTAGCCAACCTCATAAAAAAAAATCAAGTATCCGTACTATAATATTGATAAGAGGACAATCTCTTATTCAAGGAAAAAGGTATGATGCCCTCAATTAACCTATAACGCAAAGCAATAAATTTACACTAACATCAATTGAAAGTTAATATCAGGAATTGCTAGAATCTTCAAAGGAAAAGAGCCTATAGAAGATAAAGTAGGGTTTGAAGAATAAAATAAACAAGATAAATAATATGCTATAATGATTGTAAAGAAATTGATAAGGACAATTGTCAAACATAATTAGCTTATTATGGTACAAGAAGTTATTGTGGTTGATCTAATTCCATACTTTGATATGGTGTTATCAAAACAATGGATTAGATATATCTCAGAAGTGGCTAAGATATGTATTACATGCATATGAATGAAAGAAAATATCAACTATTTTATCCACAAATTGGACTATGATGTGATTGTTAATTGAAATGAGTTATCATAATTTTTAAGTAAAAAATTAGAAGGTTGTCCTTCATGATAGTGATGATGATTTAGAATTTTTAGTTGAAGATACTAAACTAGGCAATTACCAGGTATTTAAAAAATATGATGTGATGCCAGCCTTGATGAAGGAACAAATATAAAAATATAAAGTTCCACAGATTATGTATTTTGATGGGTTTGGGGATTAGCAATGGTGTAGGAGCAAGTATATAATTCATACCACAAGGGAAACACTTTGATTACAACTATAAGCTATATCATTTTAGAAAAGCTCAATTTTAATATAATTGTATGTGCAATTTGTGCTTAACTTTAACTTTGCGTGTCAAGAAGAGAAAGGGTTCCTTGTACGTTGTATGTAGCTGATTCATCCATTTAATTTTCCCACTATTATCCACAAGAATATCATGATATTGGCATATTGCCCCTGATTAGCTTAGGTTATCTTAGTACTTTTTTCCCTTTCTCCTATGTGTTTTTATTTTTTTTAAACCCTCAGTAGCTAAGTAGATTAGGTTAGAGAGCACTGAACATCACATGTTAAAAGAAACCAAGCTTGTGAAAAAGTCATAGATAGTATGATTGAGTCGTTTATTGTGTTCTCAAAGCTGTTCTGTTGTATCCCTTCACGTGAGACACGATCATCCGATTATCTAATCTTCCACATTTGTGACTACTACAATCAAAGAGAATAACAGAAATGAAATGGAAACAGTCCCTTCAGGAAAACCAGGTTAACATTACTACTACCTTGTATTTTCATACAAACCAAATTCTTGATGTAACATATGCCTTTGAAAGATATAAAGGTAAATTTTTCATTAAATTTGGGATGGAGACTTGTGCCCAGCGAAGATGAATGATCCGACATGCTCTGAAAAAAGGCAAAACAATTGGCTTTCCCATACAGCCTACTTAAAAATGCAACCAAAAGGCTGGCTAACTCTATGTGTGCACACATGTAAACTACAGATTATATTATTGCATGATTTGCTAACCAAAATCTCTAAAGAGATGCTTATCATATCAACTTTAAAGTAAAGCGTATCTCTCATAATTTAAATGTGGAAATCGTGTCATGATTCCTTTTATAAACTGCTTCTATAGGAAGATATGGCAGATTATAAGTTGTAGGTTGGTGGTCCAGGCTCAGATGATAAAAAATATAGATAACATGTCTGGTCATTTCAGTTCCTGCCCAACCTAGGTTCGTAATGTTCATTTATCTTTTTCCATCTTTTTTTGTTTGGATCGGTAAGGAGAATCCACAACCAATCAGTAAAGCACACCCACTGCACGAGAAGCAAAGGTCTTTCAAGAATTACGAGGAAATGCTTGCTCGAGGAATCTGAGATAGATGTACCTGCTTCATCATTGCTTATCTCATGTGGCTGTCAATTAATATGAAAGCTCAAAGATATACTGTGTAACACATAACTGGGACATAAGTGGACTAAAGTTAGAATATGCACGTCCGTCTTCTTGTGTGTCTCATTGGCAACAACGAGCAGACTGTAAATTCATGGAAATATTTTGTTTCTTAAACTTTATTAAAATTAAATTCGTTCCTTGAAAACTATGCAGTTTCAATTCTTTGTTTATTCTCAGATTTGTCTTGACCCGTTTAGGGATTCTTAAAAAAAAATAAAAAAAATAAAATTTGTTTGCTAAATTGAAAAGTTATTAGCTTTAAATATGGCCAGGTTTGTCTCTGATCATTTGCGTAGAGACATGCAACACCGGGCTTTGCTTACATCGAAGGCGTGTCTGACGCTGCATACAACAGATATAATAATTGCCTTTCAACAGAATGTTTTCTTTAAGGGAATGTCTTTTGTTGATCCCATGTGATGGGACTTTTGCTGACCAGGATTGATACGGGAGTAGTTGGACTGGCAGACACTCATAAGTAAACTTACTACTTTACACAAATAAACATATTTTAAAACAAATAAACATATTTTAAACTTAAATCTTTTCTTGGTATGCTTCCAAACATACCTATCTATAACCGTTAATTTTTTTGGTAAGCTTCAAAACATACCTATCTATAACCGTTAGAGACAAATTTTCAACAGAATATTACTTATATGTCCATAGCATCCTTGAATATGTTGTGCGTTGAGAAAAGAAAAAGGCATTTCCCGAATATATTCGAAGGTGCAATATTTATATGGAATATTGAGGTACACTTGTTTCTTTTAACTTTTTAAAGAGGTTTATGTGATGTTGTTTTATACAAGTTGTTTATTTTTAGTGACATATTTATATGTTGGAATTTTGTTTCACTTTAGCACCTCTTCTACTTAGTTAGTGTAATGTGTGCATGTGTTAATAATATCACATTGACTCGATTGTAGGACCTGAGTGGTTTATGAGCTCCAACACTTGCCAAACTTTTTACCAATAGGGTAGTAGGCTTAAAGGTAGAAGTCCTTGGTCTTATTTATATGGGACTCCTCACCCCTATTAACATCGAGTTGCGGCGTGTGTGTGGGGGGTAGTTGGCCCTTTTGCTTTCTAACTGGTTCATGTGATGTTGTCCCATACAAGCTGTTTATTTCCAGCGACATATTCCTATGTTGGAATTTCGTTCTTCTTTAATACCTCTTCTACTTAGTTAGTGTAGTGTGTACGTGTGTTAATAATCCCACATTGACCCAATTGTGGGACCCGAGTGGTTTATGAACCCCAACACTTGCCAAACTCTTTGCCGATGGGGTAGCAGGATTAAAGGTGGAAGCCCTTGGTCTCGCTTATGTGGGACTCCTCACTCCTATTAACATCAAGTCACGACATGTGTGTGGGGGGTAGTTGGCCCTCTTGCTTTCTAACCAGTTCATGTGATGTTGTGTGTGGGGGTAGTTGGCCCTCTTGCTTTCTAACCGGTCCATATTTTGTTGTCCTATACAAACTGTTTATTTTGAGTGGCATATTCCTATGTTAGAATTTGGTTTCACTTTAATACCTCTTCTACTTAGTTATTGTAGTGTGTGCATGTGCCAATAATCCCATGTTGTCCCGATTGTGGGACTTGAGTGGTTTATGAGCCCTAACACTTGTCAAACTCTTTGTCAATGGGGTAGCAGGATTAAAGGTGGAAGCCCTTGGTCTCACTTATGTGGGAATCCTCACTCCTATTAACATTGAGTCACGGCATGTGTGCAGAGGGTAGTTGGTCCTCTTGCTTTCTAACCGGTCCATGTGATGTTCTACCATACAAGCTATTTATTTCTAGTGGCATATTCCTATGTTGGAATTTAGTTCCACTTTAGTACCTCTTCTACTTAGTTAGTGTAGTGTGTGTGTGTTAATAATCCCACATTGACCTGGTTGTGGGACCTGAGTGGTTTATGAGCCCCAACACTTGCCAAACTCTTTGCCAATGGGGTAGCAAGATTAAAGGTGGAAGCCCATGGTATCGCTTTGAAGAACACAAGCTTATACTGAGAGGGGGGGTGAACAGTATAAGACCTCTTTTTACTTTTTCCTTTATACTTCAAAATAGTAAAGCAATATACCCAAAGCAATATCAAAACAATGCACAATATCATCCACAAAGTGACACCAATTTTAACGTGGTTCACCCAGAATGGTCGGGCTACGTCCACAAAACTTTTCTCTAAAAGTTATCTCAAAGTTCTTTGGGAATCCTTCCCAATTACAATGTTTATGAGCCTCGGCCCAAAGGAGATACCTTCCCCCAATCAGAATTTATGAGCCTCTGCTCAAAGGAGATACCTTCCCCCAATCTAAATTTATGAGCCTCTACTCAAAGGAGATACCTTCCCCTCAATCTGGATTTATGAGCCTCTGCTCAAAGGAGATACCTTCCCCTCTGCTCTGGAAATGATCCCTCAGAAGATCAACTGCCTCTACCTCTTGCCAGCACGTGGAACTCCTTTCCACCGAAGACCTCCTATCCTCAATGCTTAGCCTAAGAGACCTCTGCCTTCTATGATCACGTCCACAACAGCTCAACAACCTGTACCAAACACAGTCAGTCGGTCTAGTACAAGTCTTCCTCTATCTGTTAGATCTGTCCAACACTTGAACAAATCAATCCTCTACACACAAGCCTTCTCAAAGACTTGCCAAATATATCCTCAGGTTCTTCTCAAAGAACCAATGCACCTCTGTCCTCAAGTTCTCTGATAGAACTAACAAACTCAGCTCACAAGTCCTCTGCTAGGACCTGTCCAAATCTGCTCACAAGTCCCCACCGGAACCTATCCAAAACCTGCTCACAAGTCCCCATGGAACCTATCCAAACCTGCTCACAAGTCCCCACCGAAACCTGTCCAAAACCTGCTCACAAGTCCCCACCGAACCTGTCCAAAACCTCAGCAAGCTCACCAAGAAAAACTTTCTTAGTAGGAAATCACAAGGTGAATTGTTAGAGACCCAATGTGATTTGTCAAACTCATAGAAGCATAAAGAGAATTGTTAGAGACTCAATATGTTCTATACTCAACTCCCAATCTCAAAACTCAACTCAAATCAACTCAGCTCAAACTCAATCTCAAATCTGAAAACTCAACTCAAAATCTGAAATGGATAGGATAGAATGCTTTCTTTCAAGAACATGAAACCCCAACAATTGCCAACTATGCAAAGAATCACATAACAATGATACTCATGTTCTTTTCACCATCAATTAGGGCTTCAACAACAATGCTCATCAAACAAGGTTCAATCAACACCATTCAGCTCAAAACACAACCTTGAAGCATTTCACAATCAACATCAGAAAAGGAAACAAGTAGAACTCCTTTTCTCTCCAATATTGTTTGAACAAAAAGCATCCACCAACTCAACTCACAATAGCATAAAACAACTTTTCAATTCATCAACAAAGGAGTAAGCCCAACACTTTAACCAAGTAAAGAATAGCTTGATTATAACCAATTTAATGAAAGCAAATGTCAATCTCAAAGCTGCCCACTTAAGGTTTCACAACTTCACACAAGAAGCAATTAACCTTAAAACATCATGCTTTCATTTCCATAATCAACCAAAAGCACTCTCAACATTACAAGAAAGATTTATCCATTATACACCTTATTTCTCCCTTATTGTCTCATCAAAAATAAAGTTTATCTCTTATAAGAATGCAATAAGATATTTCAACAACACCTTCAAACTAATATTTTATCAAAATAACAACAAGCTTTAAAACCCTTATTACTCCTAAGCTGTTTTTCTTCTAACAAACTTCGTCCATCCGCAACATACACTTAGCAAAAGATTAAATTCGAAAATACCTTAGCCAACATCAAAAAATCGCTTTGGAGAAATTTGCGCCCGAAATCTAACACCACCCGCTGCGTCCACGATGAAAAACCCTTTCGCGTGATTCGAACGCGGAACCTCCCGTTCGGATAGCACGCCAACAGCCTAGCCGCTACCGGTGCACCAAAGGCACCCGATGAGGTTAAAACCTCACGCTGTTATGCTTGTCCCTTCTATGCCAGGAAAATAAAACACAGTCCTCCCTTCCTTCTGACGTGAATTCGTAGACAACAAGCTCTACGGTGGATTCGATAAACGGTGAGACAAACGAACGAACAACGGATACGAAAAATGAAGACAAACAAACGATCAACGGATTACGAAAACCGGCGAAGACACACAGTCGAATTTATAGCGAGCAACTCCTTTCAAAAATCGGATGGGATCAATCTTTGTTTTCATCGAGGGGTATTAATATGAATCCTTGCCATAAGCTCTTTGACGTCGACGAGGAGTTTAACACGTCGACGGAGGTCTTGGCTAGCGCCCACCATGTTAAAACATTTGCGCCATGGATTAGGAGAACCCATTGCAAATAATTAATATTTATTTTAAAAATAATTAAAGGGAACCTTAACAAGGTTTTTAATTATTAAAATAAATATTTCCTCCTGGACCCAATTGCATTAAACTAATGCATCCACCTGTAATCTTTAAACCTGCCAACTTGGGGTTTACAAAAGACCTTTGAAGTTGTCATGCCGAACCTTCATCAAAACAAATTATTTGACATCAAATCAAATTCCTTCAAGAGCTTCTTGACATCAATGACAACTTATACACTTGAGCAAAGGCAATGTACCCAAAGTACCCAAAATTGCCAACAATCTCCCCCTTTGTCATTGATGGCAAACCTTTACTGAAAACACTTCTCAAGAGCCAAAACTGAAACCAACTGTGCTAACAACCGACCAATCTGTGCCCACAACCGAGAATCTTCCTTTGAAGTTTTGCTCCCCTGACTTGAAGCTTTCCTCTTCACTTGAAGCTCTCCCCCTTACTCATATCTCTCCCCCTTTGTCATCAATGGCAAAGGGCCACCTTTGGGGCTCGGGACTAAGAATGAGCCTCTTAGCTTAGTCCCTCCCCCACCTCCTGATGAGGTGATTAATTTTGGGGTGGGAGTAAAACTCCCATTAAGCACTGATCATCATCAGCGTCTATAACTTCCTTGTCGGGCCTTCTCTTGAACTCTTTGTCCATATTCCTGTTCTTGTCACCTGTTCTTGTTCTTGTTCTCATCCCTGTTCTTGTCCATGCCTTGATCCTTGGACCTGATCATGCCACTGTTCCTGTTCCTGTATTCTAGAATTTCAGCTCTACACTGTCTGATTATGTGACCTTCATTGTTGCACTTGAAACACTTGATGATGTTGTTTCTCTGAGGTAAACCTGATCTTTGAATCCACCTGTTTTGACCAAACCTGTTTTGACCAAACCTGTTATGACCAAACCTATTTTGATCAAACCTGTTCCTGTTATTTACCTTGCAATAGACTGCCTTGTGCCCAAACTGTTGACAAGAGTAGCAATACCCTTGAAAGAAACTAGCACTTCTGAAATTGTCATTTACCTTCTTCACTTGAGCCATGCAATGTGAAGCCATGTGACCAAACTTATGACAAGCAAAACATCCTGCCTTGAAATTTTCCTTTATTTGACCTCTTGGGTCCTGAAAACTTCTTCTTCTCATTCTGAATTCTGTTTTCTATTTCTGTGCATCTATCATTCAAGGACTCATGATCTGAAATACTTTCCTCATAAGAACTCTCTTCCTTTTGGAGTCTCTTACTAGACTCTCCAACTTGTTCCTTGTGTGGCTTAACAAAACCAAGGCCTGTTTTATCTCGTTGTCTTTCTTTGACCTTTGATGAGTGACTTAACCTTTTTGGAGCTATCTTGAAACCTGTAAAGCTTATCCTTGTACTCTTTAGTTTCCTCTTTCAAAGAAGCCATTTTCTGTTCTAACTCACTATACTCAAGAACCTTAGACTCTAACTCATCCTTGAGTTCTTGTGTCTTAGCTATAGAGAAATCAAGACTTTCTATAAGATCATCTCTCTCCATACAACATTCATCTAACTTATCCTTGAGTCTAGCATTCTTCTTTCTTTCCTTTTTCAAAGCACTAAGAGCATTAATAAGTTCACTTTCAAGATCCTTTATTTGTTTGCTTTCCGAATCATCAAAGCCTTTTTCAGATTTCTTATCACTAGAGGTGCTACCTTTTTCAAAAACCATACAAGCATCTTCCTTATAGTTTTCTGAAGCATCCTCATACATACTAGAAACCAAATCATTATTTGTACAATCATCCTCAAGGTGACCAAAATTTCCACATCTAAGACATTTCATGATAATGAATCTATGTTTCGGTTCTTCCTCTTTTTCTCGATATGAACAACATCTCATTTTCATTATCACTTGAAGAACTTTCACTATCACTACTAGAACACTTACTTGCTTTGTCTAGATAGAAACTCTTCTTGTGCTTGTGAGAATACCTCTTTCCTTGATTGTTGTGCTCATCTTTGTTCTTTCTATGATGCTTATGCTTTTCAGAAACCTTGCTCATAGAATCCTGTTTATCTTCATCACTTTCATTCTTGGGAACAGTACAGTTAGTAGCATAATGACCAAACTTTCCACAATTGAAACATCTTATATTTTTCATACTTTTGTGTTTTCTAGAGAACTTGCCTTTCTTGTCGTAATATGCCTCTTCATCACTAGAAGACTCGTCACTATCTTGAAGTTGTTTACCCTTGGATTCTTTGGTAGCCTTGAAAGCCGCCTCTTTCTTGACATCAACCTTCACTTGAGTTCTCAACTCAAATGTTGCAAGTATACTATGGAGCTCATCCTTTTTCAACTTATCCAAATCTTTAGCTTCCTCAATAGCAGAAATATTTTCACTAAATCTATTAGGAAGAGATCTTAAAATCTTATCACAAACATCATTTTCAGCAAGCTCAAGACCTAAGTCTTTCATGGAGTTAACAACCTCATCCATACGAAGCATGTAGTCACTAATATTTTCATCATCATTCATCTTGAGTTGTTCAAACATACCTTTGAAGTGTCTCAACTTGGCCTTTTTGACATTTGTATCACCTGTATGAACCACCTTCAACTGTTTCCACATTTCACTAGTTGTCTTGCAGTGAATCACTTTGGTGAGATCTGCTTTCTATAAGCCTTTCAGGATTGCATTCATTGCTTTTGAATTGTTGTGATGTAGGAGCCTTTCTTCTTTAGTATTAGGACCATGTACAGGAATAGTGTACTCATCTTCAATCACTTCCCATACCTCATTACCAAGTGCCATTAGATGAACCTTCATCCTTGCACTCCAAAGACCAAAATCTGACCCATCAAGAATAGGTGTTGCATTGCTACTTGAATGATCCATTGTGTTCTTTACTAGCTTTTCCTTCAAGCTGTTAAACTTTTTGAAGGCACCTGCTCTGATACCAATTGAAGAACACAAGCTTATACTGAGAGGGGGGGTGAACAGTATAAGACCTCTTTTTACTTTTTCCTTTATACTTCAAAATAGTAAAGCAATATACCCAAAGCAATATCAAAACAATGCACAATATCATCCACAAAGTGACACCAATTTTAACGTGGTTCACCCAGAATGGTCGAGCTACGTCCACAAAACTTTTCTCTAAAAGTTATCTCAAAGTTCTTTGGGAATCCTTCCCAATTACAATGTTTATGAGCCTCGGCCCAAAGGAGATACCTTCCCCCAATCAGAATTTATGAGCCTCTGCTCAAAGGAGATACCTTCCCCCAATCTAAATTTATGAGCCTCTCGCTCAAAGGAGATACCTTCCCCTCTATCTTTTTGACCCTCCTCAAAGGAGATACCTTCCCTCTGCTCTAGAAATGATCCCTCAGAAGATCAACTGCCTCTACCTCTTGCCAACACGTGGAACTCCTTTCCACCGAAGACCTCCTGTCCTCAATGCTTAGCCTAAGAGACCTCTGCCTTCTATGATCACGTCCACAGCAGCTCAACAACCTGTACCAAACATAGTCAGTCGGTCTAGTACAAGTCTTCCTCTGTCTGTCAGATCTGTCCAACACTTGAACAAATCAATCCTCTGCACACAAGCCTTCTCAAAGACTTGCCAAATCTATCCTCAGGTTCTTCTCAAAGAACCAATGCACCTCTGTCCTCAAGTTCTCTGATAGAACTAACAAACTCAGCTCACAAGTCCTCTGCTAGGACCTGTCCAAATCTGCTCACAAGTCCCCACCGAAACCTGTCCAAAACCTCACATCCCCACCTCCAAAACCTGCTCACAAGTCCCCATCAGAACCTGTCCAAAACTTGCTCACAAGTCCCCACCGAAACTTGTCCAAAAACTCAGCAAGCTCACCAAGAAAAACTTTCTTAGTAGGAAATCACAAGGTGAATTGTTAGAGACCCAATGTGATTTGTCAAACTCATAGAAGCATAAAGAGAATTGTTAGAGACTCAATATGTTCTATACTCAACTCCCAATCTCAAAACTCAACTCAAATCAACTCAGCTCAAACTCAATCTCAAATCTGAAAACTCAACTCAAAATCTGAAATGGATAGGATAGAATGCTTTCTTTCAAGAACATGAAACCCCAACAATTGCCAACTATGCAAAGAATCACATAACAATGATACTCATGTTCTTTTCACCATCAATTAGGGCTTCAACAACAATGCTCATCAAACAAGGTTCAATCAACACCATTCAACTCAAAACACAACCTTGAAGCATTTCACAATCAACATCAGAAAAGGAAACAAGTAGAACTCCTTTTCTCTCCAATATTGTTTGAACAAAAAGCATCCACCAACTCAACTCACAATAGCATAAAACAACTTTTCAATTCATCAACAAAGGAGTAAGCCCAAAACTTTAACCAAGTAAAGAATAGCTTGATTATAACCAATTTAATGAAAGCAAATGTCAATCTCAAAGCTGCCCACTTAAGGTTTCACAACTTCACACAAGAAGCAATTAACCTTAAAACATCATGCTTTCATTTCCATAATCAACCAAAAGCACTCTCAACATTACAAGAAAGATTTATCCATTATACACCTTATTTCTCCCTTATTGTCTCATCAAAAATAAAGTTTATCTCTTATAAGAATGCAATAAGATATTTCAACAACACCTTCAAACTAATATTTTATCAAAATAACAACAAGCTTTAAAACCCTTATTACTCCTAAGCTATTTTTCTTCTAACAAACTTCGTCCATCCGCAACATACACTTAGCAAAAGATTAAATTCGAAAATACCTTAGCCAACATCAAAAAATCGCTTTGGAGAAATTTGCGCCCGAAATCTAACACCACCCGCTGCGTCCACGACGAAAAACCCTTTCGCGTGATTCGAACGCGGAACCTCCCGTTCGGATAGCGCGCCAACAGCCTAGCCGCTACCGGTGCGCCAAAGGCACCCGATGAGGTTAAAACCTCACGTTGTTATGCTTGTCCCTTCTGCGCCAGGAAAATAAAACACAGTCCTCCCTTCCTTCTGACGTGAATTCGTAGACAACAAGCTCTACGGCGGATTCGATAAACGGCGAGACAAACGAACGAACAACGGATACGAAAACGCGAAGACAAACACACGATCAGCGGATTACGAAAACCGGCGAAGACACACAGTCGAATTTACAGTGAGCAACTCCTTTCAAAAATCGGATGGGATCAATCTTTGTTTTCATCGAGGGGTATTAATATGAATCCTTGCCATATGCTCTTTGACGTCGGCGAGGAGTTTAACACGTCGACGGAGGTCTTGGCTAGCGCCCACCATGTTAAAACATTTGCGCCATGGATTAGGAGAACCCATTGCAAATAATTAATATTTATTTTAAAAATAATTAAAGGGAACCTTAACAAGGTTTTTAATTATTAAAATAAATATTTCCTCCTGGACCCAATTGCATTAAACTAATGCATCCACCTGTAATCTTTAAACCTCCCAACTTGGGGTTTACAAAAGACCTTTGAAGCTGTCATGCCAAACCTTCATCAAAACAAATTATTTGACATCAAATCAAATTCCTTCAAGAGCTTCTTGACATCAATGACAACTTATACACTTGAGCAAAGGCAATGTACCCAAAGTACCCAAAATTGCCAACACGCTTATGTGGGACTCCTCACCCTTATTTACATCGAGTCATGGAATGTGTATCGGGGGTAGTTGGCCCTCTTGCTTTCTAACTGATCCATGTGATGTTGTCCCATACAAGCTATTTATTTTTAATGGCATATTCCTATGTTCAAATTTTGTTCCACTTTAATACATATTCTACTTAGTTAGTGTAGTGTGTGCGTGTGTTAATAATCCCATATTGACCCGATTGTGGGACCTGAGTGGTTAATGAGCCCCAATAAACTCTTTTCCAATGGGGTAGAAGGCTTAAAGGTGGAAGCCATTGGTCTTGTTTATGTGGGACTTCTCACTCCTATTAACATCGAGTTGTGGCATGTGTGTCGGGGGTAGTTGGCCCTCTTGCTTTCTAACTCGTCCATGTGATGTTGTCTCATACAAGCTATTTATTTCTAGTGGCATATTCCTATGTTAGAATTTCATTCCACTTTATATCTCTTCTACTTAGTTATTGTAGTATGTGCGTGTGTTAATAATCCCACATTTACCTTGACTCGGTTGTAGGACCTAAGTGGTTTATGAGCCCCAAAACTTGCCAAACTATTTGTCAATGGGGTAGTAGGATTAAAGGTGTAAGGCCTTGGTATCGATTATGTGGGACTCCTCACACCTATTAACATCGAGTCATGGCATGTGTATGGGGTATTTGGCCCTCTTGCTTTCTAAGCAGTCCATGTGATGTTGTCTCATACAAGCTATTTATTTCGAATGGCATATTCCTATATTTAAATTTTGTTGGACTTTAATACCTCTTCCTCTTCTTTATCTAATTATAGTAGAGGTATTGTCCTCCATTGTTGAGTAGTCAAAAGAGAAAGATGATACTATACAAAGGTCATATAATGATTTAACCTTTGAAATGATTGTAATCTAAGGTTTATTTTTTCATGTTTTTCAATCTTAAATATTTTAGTTTTTATATCATAAATGTTTAGTTTATAAAAATATGTATCAAAATTTTATATAAAAAGGTATAATAGATATTAGTTAAGATAGATGTTAATTGTGGAATGACAATATTTTAAATAGGGTTGATATTTTTATTTAATTTTATGATCACATAATTTAAGTTAGGAGGTTTTGAGTAAGCTTTGCTAGTGGTGATATTAGTAACCTATTCAAGGGTACCATTGAGAAGACCAACAAATACCTACAAATTCGATGTAAGCATTACAACTCTCTAAAATATAATGATACTTGTTGCTTGAGATGGTTTTGAGTGGTGGCTTGATGTTAATTACACTCTCCTATGATTTGGGTGACTAGAGTATTCAATTATTTTAGTATGTATTTAGTGTGTACTACAAAAAGTTTCTTTGTTGTGGATAAGTTTTGATTTATAATATTTGATGATATTTCATTTGGAGATGCATGTTTCCCTATAATACCATGGAAGGGTTTATCTAAAAGGAGTTAAAAAAAAAACTCATTTGATTCTTCATTTTGAATGGTATAATAGTGCACACTCATACAAACAATTATTTCTTTTTGGTGTTTTTGCCATTTGTTTCCCTTGTAATAAGTACATGTGACCAATGTCACATAACCTTAATCTATGGAATAATATCAAAGAACACAAGCCATTGCATGTATGCTTGAAGAGAATTATATTATGATGAGCTTTCAACAAGTTTTCTATTAGCAATTAGGAAACATTTCGATTTATGTTCAAGGATACATGATTGTATAGTTGAAGTAGACTAGTTACTACCATCATGCTTCAAAATAAAACGCAATCATGTGAAGAGGGGAAGAATATAAATTGAAGGCAATTAAGTCATAAAATGGTTGGATATAATAAGGAAAATTTTTCAAAAGTCTTGAATTGAATGGAGATTTGGAAAATCTAGATTAGAACCCAAGAATTTGGAGGGATATTGGTCTTGTTTTAAGACTAGCAATTTTTTTGCTAGTGATCCATTTGGTATCTTCCAATTTTCTAGACATGTCTTCCAATTTTTTAGTATTCCTCTTATTTGCTAGACAACTAATGAATAATCAAACTAAAAATGATGGGTATAGGGTGCAAGGCATAGATTTCAAGGAAACAATTTAGATAATAATATTTTTATCTCCAAATGATGTCAATGATGCTCTAAATAAATTAGTATTGGTCTTTAGTGCAGATATGGATGATAGTTTAGCCTTTTGCAACAAAATTAGGAGTTTGAGTTTGGTTTACTATAGTTAGAAGTAGAATTAGCTTCTCTTTTTCTATAAATAAGAGCTAGATACTTGTTGTAAAGGGTCCTTGAGAATTTTTTTAGAAAGAACAAAGCTACTTCTTGAGTTATATTTAAGCATGTGATTTAAACTACAACTAATAAAAAATTATGACATGCTTATATGGATCAACTATGTTGGTTGACCTCTTTATTTATGGATGTATGATGGTTGGGGATGCATCTTCCCAAATCCTATTAGTAATTTTGTTTTATTATGCAATTTGTTTGAAGATCTAGCACAATGAACTTATTTAGTCCTTTCTAGAGATTTCAAAAAGATCAACACTATAAAGTTTTTATAGTTTTGTAGCTATATTTCTTTATTGCATTACTTTCAATTCCTCACATATTTTTCCTAAATTGCTTAGATTTCCTTTAGTAGATTTATAGGAGCCAACCCTTAAATTTGAATATGGAGGATTAAATACTATCCCCTTTCCATTCCCTATATGTTTTGTAACTATTCTCTTTGTACAATAAAATATTTGTTTAAAAAGAAAATACTATCCCCTTTCTATATTTAAGTTTGATCTTTTGGGCATATAACCAAAACAAATAGCTTTTGGATAAAAAATTCTAGCATGCTTGGTGGGACACATTAGTGTGATTTATCCATGAAATCAAACTAACTCACTTACATTAATTAGATTTATCATTCTAAAATTTATTTTCTAAATCTATGAAAATCCATTCCAAATATTTTTATATTAGTTAAAAATTTTGTGAATAACATCAAGATAAACGTATCCCATAAATGAATTTGTATATTCCTTGTCTTAACTCTAGATATTATAGTTTTACATAGAATTTATAAATCCTTTAGATTTGCTCAAAGTCATAAAATTTTCATGTAATGGTGACTTTGATAATGAATGAATCCATCAATTTTATTCAGATCTAACAAATTTTAATTTTATTTATTTTTCATATACTCAATTCTAATAATTTTTATAGGATTTATAATATTTTCCAAGAAAATAAAAATATATAAAAGATATTATACAAGTCTTCAAGCCTTTGATGTGCCAAAATCTAGATTATTTTTTAGTCAAGTACAAATATCAATTCATTTGATTTTTTCTAATCTATCAATCTTAGAAGCTCAAATAATCCATTAAGTATCAAGTCTCCTAATTTGTTTAAAAAAATCAAGCTACATGTCTATTTTAAAAACTCAAAACTGAATTAATTTCTAGAGCTTCTAATTCACATAACTATACCTCTAATTCATTGGAAATCCCCAATCAAATCCAATTAGAATCCAAATCTTTTTCCTAAAAATTATTTTAGGAAGTACTATAGCCAAAAATTTGTTAGACTAGTCTCTCGGTTTATTAAATATACCTAATATTCATTATGATTCAAACTCTTTCGGTCAAATTTTGGGTAATTCATCTAACTTCATCTAATTTGATTGAATCTAATGATTTGTTGGACATATAAAAAGTTTTTTATTTTCATAAAAATCAAGAAATTACTTCTATTTTTATGAACTTAGATATAAATAATAAATTATCTTAGTGTGGGAAGTAGCCCATGTATACATGAAACAGGTATTTGTTGTTGCCATCGCACAACATATTCAATTTGAAGACCTGCTTGATAGTTTTTATTTTATATTAATAAGAACTTTTTATCTGCTGGGAATGTTTTGTTTTATAATTTTCATTTAGGCATCATGAGGCTCACTAAAACTTTTGAACTCTCTTGAGATTTAAACCTTTCCCATAGTTTAAATCTTAATATCTTAATAGTTTATGAGATTTAATTAATACATAACAAACTTTAAAATAATTCCAATCTCATCTATTATTACGATGTACAAGGCTTCTAGTCTCCATCTTGTGATTCACCACTTGAAGGATAAAGCATGCTGTGTAGTTAACAATTTTCAATAACTTCACTTTATTAACCTGCCAGTTTGAAATCAATGAAGATTACTGGTCACATTTGCATGAATTCATTCGAGTGTTGTTCTTTACATTAATTGATTAATTATATTTTGTTTCTAATGTAGGTGACGATATGCGATTCCGAAGGTGATTAATTATATTTTGATTCTGAAGGAGAATACACCTAGTCATGGTGACAACCACTGGGAGATTGAACACTGGAATAAATGGAGCTCTGCAAGGTAATATGGCTATAGAATATCAACTCCATTTCTAGGAATCGATTGGGCGATTTGGGACCCGTATTGGCTCATGAGCACGTGCGGTATTTTGGAGGATTCCCTACTGATGTTGTTCATTGACAATGAGTACGAGTAACCGACGGATCTGTGCATAGAGGGATTATCGGCATAAATTACTATTTATAAAATCTGACAACGCTACGGAAAATGGTACTTGATTTCAGCATGTCATAGTCAAATGTCGCCAGTACCTGTTTACTATTTGTTTTTTATTCAAAGATTGCAGGGATCCATTCCAATGAAGGGCATTACAGTTTAAGCAGCATTCTAGAAGCATTGAATTTTGGTAGTGGATACACCACACAGATGAATCGGGAAATAAAATATTGTATCAAAGCTATTTTTATGCGTAGATTCTGATGGATTGACCGGTTCTTCCTGCAAATATGAATTAAAATGCTTGATTGAGAGGAGCTGCTTTTCCCACTGCACTTAGCCTGTTTCTGGATGGCACTATTGAGGTATATGTAAATGGATGTTCACTCTTGCTGGCATCGGGGGCAATAACACTGCAGAGTGTGGCAGTAGAATACTTGTTGAAAATGGTGGAAGGTAGCTATTTCACTATAAAATCGTTTGCAGTCATGTGGAATAGGATTGCAGCGCGCAACGGATACTTGCAGCTTTGGCAAGATACTGAGAAATAGAAAATTGTACAAAAATAAAAGGTGTGGAGTATGTTATTACACCATGGCAGACTGGGAGTTGCTTCTCAGTTATTTGACTGATGGTAATAACTGATCGTGATTGGAGGAAACATCATTTTGCTTTCATTACTCTCATCCGAATAGTGAAGGTTATGCTAAAGTGATGATAAAATATAATTTTAGGTTACGCTAAAGTGATGATAAAATATAATTTTGAAGACCCACATCCATGTGTCCCATAAGCAGACATAAATGCTTACTTCTAAACATATAATTAAATACCAAACCTAAATCATTGCACCAGTGGAATATTGAAATGTTTGTTAAAACAAGAATATGAAGGCAAAAAAATGAGAATGAAGGAGAACGAAGTCCGGTGGATAAATAGTTATGAAACTTTTTTAACAATTTTCAACAAATTGAATAAACTAAGTTTTCAAATTATAAATAAACCATGGAGATTTATGGAAAAAGGCCGAAAGATGAGCAGAAGATTTTTTGAGAAGGAAAAGTTGAAGAACGAGATTGTCGTATTAAAGTCACTATTGTAATTGCAGAGTGAAGGTTTTCTGAAATGGAGTTTATTGAATATATTTTCTTAATATATTGATTTTGTTAGTGAGATTTATGCATGTGGATGTAGCCTTTCTAATTAGTTTATTATATTATTTATTTCCGTAGAATATTGCACTTAATCTATATTTAATTCCGATCAAATTAGAATAGGTTTAAATTTTAGCCATTTCCATTCTATTATGCACAATTTATTTAGTTTATTTTATTTATTTTTCTAAATCTAGCATTTTATTTTTATTAAAGTTTCACCAAATAAAATCAAAACCCTAAAAAGAAATAATTCAAAATTTTCATTTTACTTAAATTTACATTGTTTTCATGAAAATTTGAAGTTATAAACATTGCATAGTTTTCAAATAATCGAAATTTCAATAAATTTCAAAAATTTAATTAAGGTGAAATGATTAAATAATCCAAAGTTTTTATATTGCAAAGTTTAGATTAATTATTTTATTTTTATTATTCTCATGTAAATCTTAACAATTTGAGATAACAATTTGAAATAAAATTTGATTAACAATTTGAGATAAAATCAATTAAAATTAAATATTTATTAAATTTCAAATGTCGTTACTTCAAAGTAAATATTTGATCAATAGTTTTACATTTCTCATAAATTCCATGAACAAAAAAATTATTGTAAATTAAATCAACCAAAACAGACCCCTTGTTAATAGGTATATGCAACACTGAGGTATCCAACTAACTTTTGGAATTTCATATTTTTCACTAAGAATTGCAAGAACATTAAACAGAACCTTGGGAAAATCGTAAATATTTCCTTGCAAGAGAGAATATCTGTTGGGATTGAAAATAGATAAGATATATTGATACAAGAATAAGTATAATATATAGGCAGGAGGTCTATATGAAAATATGACAAGTGTCAAGGATACATGTCACAATATGCAAAAGATAAAGTATACATTAATTCTAACATCCCCCCTTAATGTGTACTTTTCTAAAATAAGAACCTTATCATCCTATTTTATTATATAATTTAGTCTTGGCTCATGCTCTTTGCACTTGGCTCTCCAACTGTGAATAATTCTAGATAAAAAATGTATATATATCGGTCTATTGCCTTAGGGTTAGCAACTTCCTTGGATATATTACCTCTAGGTCAGCCATCTAAGTGCCTCAAGGTCAACCACTTTTGGGTATATTGCCTTTGTAGGTCATCCTCTAGGTATATTGCCTCTCATAAGTCATTGACTAGGTTCACCATGAATAGCATCCCCCTCATGGTGAAAGATAATCAAGAAGGTATCGGTCTCTACCAAAAATGTAACTTAATACAAAAGAAATGCGAGACATATAAGAGTGTTAGTATCTACCAAAAATGTACTAAAAAATACAATAAAATGAGCCATAGAATCCAAATGTGGAGGAGAAGAAGAAAAAAAATAATAGAATCTTCTGAAGTGTCTATGTCTGTAGTCTTCAAATTTAGATCCAAAAAAATCCTCAGAAATAGTCTAGGGTATCTATGTTTGTAGTCCATAGAGTTGGTGTCCTTATGGTGACCTCCTCATCATACCAAAATGCATGAGTAACCAAACACTGCATCCGCCAGGTGCTATAGAGAAAGTGATTAGATACTGGGATTACATATAATTTGTTTGGGAGTGTCGGGTTCAACCGAGAGTTCACTCCATGATAGAAAAATTTTTGAGGCTAAAAAAGACATGGAACAACCTCAAAATTATATGAAAACATGACAAGTGTCAAGGGCACATGTCACAACATGCAAAAGATAAAGTACACATTAATTCTAACAATATCCAGGCAAAATCCTGACTATGAGTATATTCTTGTGATTGCACAAAAATATCACTCAAAAGAATTAGCGCTAGAAGGAGGGCATACTTGAAGGTATTTTCTTCGATTTACGAAGTTCTTTTTAAGTTGTTCACATTTATTGTTGGAAATTCTCTAATTTACAATGCATTGATTCTAATTATTTATAAATTTGAGAATACTCCTTATTATTATGATTTAATTAATGCATTTTTAATGAACATGATGATTTATCAGTTAAACATTTGAAACTTTGGAGGTATTTTCACTTCAAAAATTTTAAAAACATGTTGTTTTCATTATCAAAATTGGAACCCAAAGTCATTAACACAAGATCTAAGGTTTTGAAAGATACTATTTTTTATAGTATTTATCCTACAAAGAGGATTAGAAGGTCTAAGAGTTAGACAATTGTTATTCCACCTAGTAGTAGTTCATCACTACCCATCATCCCATTTGTTCCTCCACTAGTAGTTCCAATGGTAGGAAATGCAGCTTGGTTGGGTGCTCATACTAGTCCTTTAAACATTGTTGGAGTATCCCATGATATTCCAAAAAATACAAAAAAGTATTTACCTAAATATAAATATGATGGAATTAGAATTGTTGAAGAACATATTCAAGCTTACAAGGATACAATGATTAGACTGCAAGTTGAACATGAGGATGTTTCTTGCAAAATTTTTCCACTTACTTTAGATGAAATGGCATATAATTGGTACATTAGTTTGCTTGTCAATTCCATTACGTCTTAGGCCTAGTTGAAAATATATTTTGTGAATCAACTTAGGCTATCCATAGATCCTGTTATAATTTATCATTAGTTTTCTTCAGCTAAGAGAGAGCCTAATGAACCTCTAAGGTTGTATATAGGAAACCAACCATTTGCAACTGAGCAATCTATTTCTTGGTGTCATAGTCTTTGTGACTAGTCAAGTGTTTCCTTACAAAAAACTTCCACATATTTCTTCCTTCATAGAGTAGTCTTAATATTTATGTCCTATTTTTTCTATTTCACAAGTCTCTTGACACCATAATCTATTTTAGGTAATCTATCCTCTATTCCACCCTCTTGGACCTTGTAGCATAGGGCAAGTGGTATTAGAGTAGTTTATGCTCTTATGGTTTCATCCTAATTCATCATAGAAATGGAATAGAAGATAGGATAACAAAACCAACGATTACAAAAATACATTTAACTTTTGAAGAGTTGGAATCAAAAGCTTTGAAATGATGCCCAAGAGAAGGAGGAAAGTCTTTATTTCACTATTTTATCCATGGAGAGTTTAAAATTAAACCCTCACATTTGAAAGGCTTTTATTATTGAAGGTGTTTAGAATACGAAGAAATGATACAACTAGACTATATAGTGACTTAAGTAATATCTCATGCACAAATAATTAATATGTGATACCATCTAATAGAGGATTTTTATCTACAAAATAAGTTTTACAAGTTATAGATAGAGTTGCCATGTATCTAGAAGTATCACATACAAAATAGATACTTGTTTGGTGAGTTTTATTGCTAAGAATTTAGTTTACTCCTTTGATTCATTTAGTTTATTTGACAATTGCATCTAGGGTATTGACTAAAATCTATAAAACAATATATATTATATAGGCCAAACAATGAATGCCCCACCACCCCATAGCCTATGTAACTCATGTGGCCCAAAATACAACCCTATATATTTAGTATACTCCTCTACCATAGATTGATCTAGTTCCTACCCATACCAAGTTGAAATGACTTAGCCATAAAATTTACTTTGCACCCTCAAATAAATCCAATTCCATTAAATAGTCTTTCATATTAATAAATTTTGACCCCACACATAATTACAATTATGGATCAATCCACTCTAATATTTATTGTGACTGATGTCAACCACCAACATCACTACACCACCATATACCAATCCAATATATCAAAATCAAATTGCATAATAAATTAGAGTGGTATATAATCAAATGGATCCATGTGCAAATGAATTGTATTCATTAATAAGATACATGAATAATAAAATAATTATTAGATAATGACAAGATATCATTTAATAGAAACATAAAAGATGTAAACAAAGGATAATACCTTACCTCTCTAAAGATAAAATCTCTTAATAAATAATTAGACATACAACAAATCAAGTACACAACAACATGGTAAATATGAATTCAAAATTGAAAATTTTGTGGTACTTCTCTTGATCAAATGAATTATATAGTGGCCATTCATCACACTTGAATGATGATATACAACCATTAGTGTTAGGTTTAATAGTCATAATTGACAAAGCAACTAACAATTAACTAATCTATCATAATTAACCAACTTGTTGATAAACAAACAAAAATTTATAAATAAAAAAATAGTGGGTTAACAATAAGTAGCCTTGGTACTAATTTCTAACAATGAAGTGTTTTTGAATTTTGATGTATTAAAAGATGATGAAATTTCCTTTTGAAAATGAAATAGTTTCAATAAATCAACAAGGAATCATAATGTGAAGTAAGAGAAAAGCAATAGATAATCATCCATTATTAGTTAGTCCTTAGCTAACCTCATAAAAATAGATCAAGTATCGGTACTATAATATTGATAAGAGGATAATATCACATTCGTATCAAGGGAAAAGGTATGATACCCTCAATTAACCCATAACACAAAGCAATAAATCTACACTAACACCAACTGAAAGTTAATATCAAGAATCACTAGAATATTCAAAGGAAAAGAGCCTATGGAATATAAAGTAGGGGTTGAAGAATAAATTAACAAGATAAATAATATGCTATAATTATTCTAAAGAAATTGATAATTCCAATTATCAAACATACTTAGCTTATTATAGTGCAATAAATTATTGTAGTTGATCTAATTCTACACTTTGATAAGGTGTTATCAAAACAATTGATTATATATATATATATCTGTGACTAAGCTATGAATTACATGCATATGAATGTAAGAAAATATCAACTATTTTCTCCACAAATTGGATAATGATGTGATTGTTAATTGGAATGAGCTATCATATGTGTAAGTGAAAAATTAGTAGAAGGTTGTCCTTCATGATGGTGATGATGATTTAGAATTTTCATTTTAAGATACTAAACTAGGAAATTACCAAGTATTTAAAAAATCTGAGGTGATGCCAACCTTGATGAAGAAACAAATATAAAACTATAAAGATCCATAGATTATGTATTTTTATGGGTTTAGGACTAGCAATGGTGCAGGAGCAAGTATATAATTCATAATTTCATACCACAAGGGTAACACTTTGGTTACAACTATAAACTATATGATTTTCAAAAAAAATTAATTTTAATATAATTGTATGTTCAATGTGCTTATCTCTGCATGTCAGGAAGAGAAAGTGTTCCTTATGGGTTGTTGTTTGTAGCTGATTCATGTATTTATTTTTTTACACTATTGTGCATAAGAATATTATAATCTTGGCACATTGCCCCTGTTAGCTTAGGTTATCTGAGAACCTTTTTTTCTTTCTGCTATGTTTATTTCTTATGGTTTCTCTTTCTTTCTTTTTTTTTGCACCCAATAGCTACATAGATTAGGTTAGAGAGCACTGAAGATCACATGTTAGAAGAAGCCGATCTCATAAAAAACTCAGAGGCAATATGATTGAATTACTTATTGTGTTCTTAGAGATGTCATGCTATGTCACTCTATATCAGACACGATCATCATCAGATCATCTAATATTTTGTATTTGTGATTACTACAATCAAAGAGGATAACATAAATGAAATGAAATCAACTCCTCCAGGCAAACCAGGTTAACATTGTTACCTTGTATTTTCACACAAACCAAATTTTTTATGTAACATATGCCTTTGAAAAATATAAAGGTATATTTTTCATTAAATTTGGGATGGATACTTGTGCCCAGCGAAGATGAATGATCCGACATACTTGCCCTTAAAAATACAACACAATAGGCTTTCCCATATAGCCTAATTAAAAATGGTAAACTATAGATTATATTATTGCATGATTTGCAAACCAAAATCTCTAACAAGATGCTTATCATATCAACTTCAAAGTAAAGAGTATTTCTCATAATTTAAATGTGGAAATTGTACCATGATTCCTTTTATAAACTACTTCTACATAAATAAAAATAGGAAGACATGGCAGATTATAAGTTGTAGGTAGGTGGTCCAGGATCAGATGATAAAAAATATAGATAACATGTCTGGTCATTTTAGTTCTTTCCCAACCTAGGTTCGTAATGTTCATTTAACTTTTTCCATTTTTTTTTGTTTGGATATCATGGTAAAGAGAATCCACAACCAATAAGTAGAGCACACCCATCACACGAGAAAATCATTCGTCAGTCTGTCCATCACCTTTCTAATTTTATACGACACTATTTTCAATTGTTTTCATGGGAGTGCCTTCATTGACAATGATGGTATTATTGCCTCCTCTTGTGAGGGAGTTTTATATGGTGTTTGTCTGGTGCATGCTTCCTTTCGAGGATCAACAGGAGAGCCTGTTTCACACTCTTCACTCACCATCGACTATTAATATGAATTTCAAGATGAAGGATATGATAGTGGGCAAATATGGTCGTGGTGGTGTTGTTGTTGCTCAACTTGTTAAGGAAGTCTGGCATGTGTTGAGATGTATAGAAAAATCCAATATGGAATTAAAGGTAGAGGTGGGTATAGTGAATGCCATTCTTCTTCATATTTTCAAGAGGAATAAACACTACCATGGGATTGCAGTAGGTGTGTCCAAGTCTCTGTTGGATCTGCCTTCTACGAAAATGCCTTGCGACTACTGCAATAAAAGTTAAAGCGACTATGATGAAGCAGCGACACATGCACTAACGTATGACCACCTGGTAAAGTTGATCAATGGATGTCCATCATAGAGGAGTACTATGAATGATGAAGATGTTGCTAATGGTTGCCTAGTTTCTTTCAGCCACGTAAGCATGGAAGATGTAGACGAGTTAGCAGAAGCCTTTATTTCTGGTTTCTATAACAAGATAATACTGGAGAAGCAAAGGTATTTCAAGAAGTACGAGGAAATACTTGCTAGAGGTACTAAGATAGATGTACCTGCTTGTTGTGATGAGAAATTGCTTTCAATAAAAACTAGAACAATGTTATGTAAGTGATTAGGCATTGTATAAATTCTTCATTTATGGCTATTATTGATGTTGCTATGGTAAAGCATTTCTAATTTATTCAAGTCTACATTGCTTGCTAGAGGTAACTATGATAACCAATCCCATTTATTTAAGACTCAATTTTTATTTTCATAACTTCATTTCTAATGTCATTTTATTTCTTTAGGTGGATCTTTTGGTCGAGTTGTACAATCAATGTGTTATGCATGAAATTCACTTTTTAATATTTTTCAATCTTTGATGATATCTTATTTGGAGATGCTTATTTCTCTGTTAGTATCATGGAAGAGTTTATCTAAAAGGAGTTCAAAACTAAAAAAAAATTAACTCATTAGATTCCTCATTTTTAATTGTATAAAAATGCACACTCATACAAACAATTGTTTCTTCTTGTTGTTTTTACAATTTTTTCTTTGTATTAAGTACATGTCACATCCCTACTATTTATTAGCATTTTATTTGGAGGAATGTGATTCTGCATCATGTTGTTTGCGATGCAGGAGCAGGTACATATCCTGTGGTGGAATAAAACACCTACCCTGGCAGGATTAGAATTAGAAGTGTCAGGTGAGTGGGATATGATGTTGTTCTTTGTGCACCTTTGTTCGAGGGTACATGGAAGCCCTCCATAGGATTTGCATAAAAAAAAAAAATCATCATGCCTGTGAATGCATTCATTGCTCTCTTACGATTACATATGTGTGATTGCTCTTGTATTATTGTTTTAAAAAAAAAATTGTTGGACTTAGCATAATAAAACTATATATATAATAAAGTAATAATAAAAACTGAAATAAAAATATATAAACCTAAGAACTTAGAAGGAATAAAAATAATGATAAATATATAATAGAATATATATGAAATATAAATAATAATAAAATATATCTATAGCATTAATAAAGTGGAAGGTCCAAGGTGTAGACCAATTGGTTCATCCAAACCCCATAAGGGGGACGGAGGTCCAAGGTTCAAATCTCGGGCCTCGTCGAACTGAATGCTTGTCCCTTTCCTTGTGATTTCAGTAGAGTAAAAGGTTTAAAATGATTGTGGCATGGTGGTTATAGGGGCGGACTACGTGAAGATTTGTGTGGTGACTTCTGGGGTGGACAACACATAATACTGTGGCAGCCATAAAAATCTGGACAGCCTACCCGGATTCGTGGCGGCTACCGATTCCACCATGTAAATTAAAAAAAAAAAAAAACATTAATAAAGTGGAAATTAAAATGTGTTAAAAGAAATAAAGGTTTCTAATTTTTTTCAAGCCACAAAGACGTTTCCATGGGTATTTTTAAACAATGTATAAACTTATAACCTAATGGCATGATCATTTGGAAATATAAGGTAAGTTCGAATATTAAAAGAGAATGCATAGCAATCCCTATGTAATTGGAGGTGAAATGAAATTAAAATATATAATATTATCCACTCAGACCTTGAGAATGCCTCCACGTGGCTAAGGTAAAAGGCAATACCTGGCATTGGAACCGTGATGTGTCTAGCATCCACGAAGGAAATGAAACTATTTAACCATGCAAACCTTAAGAAAAGAAAGATCATCTAAAATTTTTGGGGAAATGTCTATCATCAAAAAAAGAATAGTGTGAAGGCTGCAGAGGTCTGAAATTCATCAGACAATGAACATAGTGAAGGTAAGGTCATAACTGATGTCCTCTAGCATGTATTGCTAATGTTTAAAACTTGGAATTAATGTTTTGTTTTCTTTAAAAAAAATTGAAAAGAAGAAATTTAATTGAAGACAATATTTGGGAACAAAACTCTAAATTTAAAACTCTGGAAATAATGTTATTTGAATTGTGGAAAAAAAATTTAAACCAGTGAGAATTTTTATCTAAGAAATAAAACCCAAATTTAAGAGTAACTCAGGAATTTAAAAAAATATATATATTTAATTGGGAAATGAACCGACTGTTCCTTGTTTAGTGAATGCTATGAGCTTAAAAAAAATTACAATGGTGGGAAACTGCATTACATATATGAGATTCGCATTTTGTGAAACTTGCATTGCATGTATGAATTACTATTTGCATGTAGCGTTGCATTATGGGCCATGTTGATTCCCTAAAATGCTCCCTTTCTTATACTGTCCAGGTGGCTGGTTACCGAACACATTAGGGAAATGTTTGAGCTTCTGTTGAGTGGTTTGGAAACCATTGAATATGGAAGACGTCTCTTACCAGATGAAATTAAATTTAATAATAGACTTAAGCTTTTGACTGATCTTGATTATGAAAATATACCAAAGTCTAAAAGAGTGTAGAGCAATCAAAGACTTATGTGTGATAGTTATGTGTATTTACAACTTGTGTTTGGTTAAGTACAATGACTTTGTCGTGGCATTGGGTGTAATTTCTAGTTTAAAATTTGTTTATAAACAACGAAGAAGAAATAAAAGTTTCTTTTATTAAAAAAATGGTTTATGGTTACATAGCTAGTAATGAGTTATTTTTCTTAGATGTTAGCCATTTTATTAATGCCAAATTATGCCTTTGGAGATATTATTCTTATAACTGGGAAAAGTAATACTTACAACCCTATAAGGTTGGTATAACAATATTCTCCTGAGTGAAAACGTAGTGTTTGTTATTCCTAGCTTAAAATAAAATTTTGTTGGAGCACATGTTCTATAACTTAATTAAAATCTTTCTTTCAAGTTGTTAGAAAATAGGTTTTTAATTATTCAATATGATGAAAGATCTTTATTAGAATCGATAGAATCTAGTGACTTTTTAAAATATGTTTATATAAAATTAGATGATTGTTAATTTGTTCCCTTTTGAATGGATTATGTGGGATTAAATGGGTTCCAAATCTAAATTACGTAGCTGAATAAGAGGATGATGGAAGAAATATTTTAGTAGCATGCTTATGCTATACTAGGATGGTCTAAACTTTAATTTCTTTTAATATTAATTTAAGGTATATTTTCTTTGAGAATATGGAAATGGTTTAGTGTTATAATAGGTGTAAAGTAATTCTTAGACTTAAGTTTGCAATTAAGGGTTTTCAGAATGATTTTCTGATCCTACGTTGTCTAATGCTTATGGAAGTAGATTAAGTGTTTATTTTCAAAATATAAAAATGGGTCTTTGATATTTTCATATGTTGTTAGTTAAGCATTAAATGTATTGCATTAGTGTTTTATGTTTAAATATATAAAAGTAAATGGTATAGATGTTTTAATACATAGCAGAATGATTTATATTTACTAAATAGGTCTTAGTTGGATATTGGAAAATTACTTTATTGAAAATTTATTTTAATGGGTTGTCTTTACATTACTATGTTGTGAAGATTAATTAGAATTTCATGTTATTTATTTAAATAGTTTTAAAACTAAGCATGTATTTTTAATAATGTTTCCAAAGAAATAATTCAAGAGTTAGATATTTCCTTTATTTGAATAATGTGGAATTTTCTTAAATTATCTAAACATAAAACATAAAAAAAAAGAATAGAATATTATTCTGGAGCTTAAACCTATACTACTCAGATGAGATAATATAACACTTTGCCTTGTCAAGGGTAAGTCGAGCAAGGACTTTCTCTACCCAACACACTAGGTCACGCAGTGACTTAGGTGAGACTGTACCACTGTACTCCAGCTTTTTAGGATAGGAGGGTCCAAGCTGTCGAGTGTAAGAGTGGTGGTATGGGACGTCACTCTAGGTGGTCAGTCAGTTAGTGTGGTGATATTCATCATTCCACTCGGGCTGGGGAGGTGCCAACGTATTGCAAGAATAGAGAGTCACTCATGTCATTGGAATATCCAACGGTAGATGGTTATGAGTAGAATTACCATCAACACGAGGAAGGTCATGGATATATAGTCCCTATGCGATGTAATGGTGAACTCTAGCCAAACCTTAGTAGAAGGCCAAGGGCTAGCACTGACATACAAACACTAGTTCCAAAGCAATGAGTCGAGACCTCAAAAGATCTAAAATATTACGACTTTGGACAAGGGAGATAGCATACCCCTTTCTAGTGATATGGGCCCTTAATGGATAACCCTTCATCGAATTTCAAATATACTCATGTGAGGAGTCAAAATCCTACTTGGTGACTTGTGGGATATGGCCAGTCCCAAGCACTTAAGACACCAGCTATAGTGTGAATGTAGTGGTGGTCATTCTTGAAGTGATGTTGTTTTAAACAAAAAAAGTTAGTGTACTTAACTTGACGAAATGTGGTTGTGATAGTTGGTATCAGAGCCTAGGTTTGTGAAACCCTGGCCAACATAGCTATTCTAACAAAATTTTGTGATGTCAGTTATGGCAGGTACCTCACGGAGGACTAGCCTAAATCTGCAAGAGGGAATTGTAGAAGTCTTGAGGAAAGGACCTAGGAGACTCATAAGGGAGTCAGAAAGAGTGCAAACTGCTGAAACACCACAATGTGTGGCTAGAAAGGATAAAGAGCCGGTAGCAGTAAAAGCTACCTCCAGTGATGGAAACATGGCTTGCATGATCCAGCTCATGCAAGACCAACTCAATTAATAGTGAGAGCTGATGGAGAGCCAGAGGGCTCAAATGAGTGAAGACATCGAACAACAACAGGCACAGATGACCCAATAGCAGTAAATTATCACTCAAAAATAGAAGGTTATTGAAAACCTAACCCAAAAGAAAACAAACAGCAAAGTTAGTCAGTTACCCGAGGGATCCACCAGAAGAACTATAGGGGAATAACTACAAAAAGAATTAAAGAAATTGAATATTTCTAAGTTTGATGGATGTGGTGATGGAGAGATCGTCATGAATTAGCTAAGTGATGCTGAAGGATATTTTTCCATCCAACCCCTTAGCTTTGAGGGAAAAACTACATGGGTAGTTGCTCACCTGGAGGGGCCTGCCAAAACCTGGTGGACCACTTATAAGAAAGCTGCTCAAAAAGAGGTGACAAATATACCATTAGAGGAATTTGTAAGAGAATTCAAAATTCATTTTCTTACTGAGTAGTTCTTTATTGAGAAACATGCAGAGTTTACAAACTTACATCAAAATAACCTGATTGTAGTCTAGTATTAACAAAAGTTTGTATAGTTACAAAAGTATACCCCAAAATTTGATGGATAGGAAAAATTTAAAGCACACAAGTTTGTCATGGGTCTGCACCCAAAAATTAGTCAACCTATAGGAGGGAAGTCACCTCAGACCCTAAAAACTACTTATGATGTTGCTCGGTATTATGAGTCAAGTCAGAAAGAGGTAAAATCATTCTATCAACAAGAGAAATATAACTCAAGGAAAAGAATGTACCCTATGTAGAATCATGGTACATATCAAAACCAAAGATATAGAGATAGGTGTCAAGGAAGAAATGATAACAGAAATAGAGGCAGGAACCAGGGGCATAAGGGGTAGTCAGGTCAAAGGATATTCTATGAAAGGAAAACTATTAACAGAGAGTAAGAAAAAAATGGGAACCAAGGCAAGCAATATGACAAGCAAAAGAATGATGGACCCAATGCCTGTTTTGTATGTGGAGCTCAGGACCACTTTGCTAGGCAGTACCCAAAAAGAGCAGATCGTGGGAACCCCACTAGAGAATCATTCCATAGAATATTTGCAACCACAGGTAGTCCTAACCTTATAGTACAAACCAGTCCATTTTTTATTAATGGAAGAATTGGCAAAAGAAATGTAAATATTTTGATTGATAGTGGTGCTAGTGATAGTTTCATTTATAATAATGTTTTGAGGGATATACCTGTTAGACCTAGGATTATAGAAAAGGGGTGGCAAGTAGAATATGGCTTGGGATAAACCTATCTAGTTAGCCAATGTTTATTTGAGTCCCAAATAGAGATACCCCAAGGAAAAATAAATTGGTATTTATATGTAGCTCCTTTGCATGCATTTGACATAATTTTAGGGATAGAATGACTTAAGGCTCACAAGGCTATATTAAATTTTGAGGAGAGATGGATGGATTTTACTGATAATACCAACCAAAGAATCTATATTCAATGCAGAACATATTTAGAACTACATCTGATTAGTAGTATGCAAGCCAAAATATCCTGGAGGAAAGGATGCAAATTATATGTGGTAAAAATGAATAAAAAGGAAGAAACAGACTCAAGTCTAGCATTGTTTCAACAGTATCTAGTGTTGGGAGAATTTAGAGACATCTTTCCTGAAGATCAACCTGGTCTACCACCTAAAAGAGAGTTTGACTTTTCTATAGAACTGGTGCTTGGAGCAACCCTAGTAGTTTGAAAACCATATCGAATGACACCACTTGAACTACAAGAGCTTAAAATACAACTGTAATATTTATTAGAAAAAGAGCATATCAAACCCAGTGTGTCACCTTGGGCAGCGTCGATTCTGTTTGTAAATAATAAATATGAAACCTTGAGACTATGTATTGATTATAGAAAGATTAATAAAATGACTATCAAAAATAAGTATCCATTGCCAATAATTGATTATTTGTTTGATCAACTAAGAGGAGCCACCATTTTTTCCAAAATTGATCTTAGGTTCGGATATCACCAACTGAGAATCCGGGAAGAGGATACCTATAAAACTGCTTTTAGGACAAGGTATGGGCATTATGATTTCATAGTTTTACCTTTTGGTCTGACTAATGCACCAGAAACTTATATGAACTTGATGAATAACATGTTTCAATAATAGTTGGACCGATTCATGCTCATATTCTTAGACGATATACTGATTTATTCCCGAACCAAAGAGGAGCATGATGAGCACATGAGAATAGTGCTACGGATACTCAGGAAAAATAAACTATATGGAAAATTGTCCAAGTGTGAATTTTATACACCTTAGGTACAATATTTAGGACATATTGTTTCTGCTGATGGTATAGCTATAGATCCCACGAAAATAGAAGCTATAATAGACTAGCCAGCTACAACTAATGTATCTGAAGTAAGATGTTTTATGGAAATGACCAAATATTATTGGAGATTCGTGAAAGGATATTTCAAAGTAGCATACTCCATAACTAATCCACAAAGGAATGGAAATATATTTAAGTGGATAAACCAATGTGAAGAAGATTTTAGAACTCTCAAGGATAAATTGACCATTGCACCGATATTAAAGATACCTGATATGAATAAACCATTTAGAGTTTGTACTGATGCATTAATGGAATGATTAGGAGGTATACTGTTACAAGAAGAAGCTATAGTGGCTTATGAGTCCAAGAAACTCAAGAAGCATGAAATAAATTACACCACTTATGACTTGGAACTAGTAGTTGTAGTTGATGCTCTTAAAATTTGGAGATATTATCTGCTAGGGAGACCTTTTGAACTAAAAACTGATCACCAAAGCCTAAAATATATATTTACACAACCAATTTTGAATGCTCGATAGCAAATATGGATGGAATTTTTGGTTGAATATGACTTCAGCATAGAGTATATCAAGAGGAAAGAAAATAAATTGGTAGATACCCTTAGCAAGAGAAGACACATAATTACTATCTCAAGGTGCCAATATGAAATAAAGAATCAGATTGCAGAGCTACAAAAGATGGATGAGTTTTGCAAATCATGTCATAATAAAATTAAGCAAGGAATCAATAGGCATGGGGATTATGGCATTAAGAAGGATTTGGTATACTTTCGAAATAGAGTTATAGTACCCAATAATGAAGAGCTTAAAATAATTATTCTGCAAGAAGCTCATTATGCACCCTATTTTGCACATCCAGGGATAGTCAATATGAAAGAGAACTTGAAGAAGGACTATTTTTGGTCTGGAATGAAGATGAATATAGTTCAATATGTTGCAAAATGCCTCGAGTGCCAAAAATTTAAGGCATAACATTAGCATCCTGGATGGAAATTATATCTGTATGAGGTACCAGAACATAAATGGCAAGTCATATCTATGGATTTCATTGTGGGACTTCCGAAAACCCATTTTTAGCATGATGCCATATTTGTGGTAATGGATAAGTTAATTAAGGTGGAACATTTCATAGCAGGTAGTGTACATGATGATGCTTCAACTATTGCTCAAAAATTTGCATGGGAAATTGTGAGGCTACATGGATTTCCTAAAGTAATAATATCTAATAAGGATTCACGATTTACATTTGATTTTTGGTAAGCCCGAGCCTGGGGAACAAGACTCAATATTAGCACTACTTATCATCCAGATATGGATGGCCAGACCGAGAGGGTCAACCAAGTGCTTGAGGACATGATACGTATGTATTGCATGGACCACCAAAGAAAATGAGAATATTATCTCTTCTTGATGGAATTTTCTTACAATAATAGCTATCATATCAAGTTGGGCATGGCCCCATTTTAGGCTCTATATGGGAATATGTGCAAGAAACCATTAACGTGGGATAAATTGGATGATCAAGAGATGATCGGTCCTAAAGCTGTAAAGCAAATGAAAAACCAAATGAAAGAAATTTGTCAGTGACTGCGTTAAGCCGATGACCGACAAAAAAGCTATGCTGACCTGAAGAGAACACCCTATGAATTTGTTGTTAGAGATAAAGTTTTCCTTAGATTCAAACCTACCAATAACTCTATCAAATCCACAAAACTAAGTCCTAGGTTTGTCATACCATTTGAAATAATTGCCAAAATTAGTTTCATTGCTTATAAACTTTCACTGTCGACCAATTTGTCAAAAATCCACAATGTCTTCCATGTATCCTTTCTCCGTAGATATTTTGTTGACCCATCTCAAATTTTGGATACCACTCATTTGCAGATGCCAGACCCACAACTCATTGAGGTGCGACCAACCAAAATTTTTGGGTTTAAAACCAAAAAAATTAGGAAAAGAACTATGGATCAATGCGAGTACGAGTGGGATCAGTACTCCGAGAGGAATGCTACATGGGAGGATGTCACTAGCATGAAAAACTAGTTTCCATATCTGTTTGAAACATGATACTAAGAGATAATATTTTATTTTTGGAAAGTGAACTTCTTTGTGATATAATGGAACTATTTATGTATATTTAATATGAATATATATGATTTGATTAAGCAATTATGTGATGAAATCTGCTATGTGATAGAGTTATTATTTTGTAAGAAATTACATAAGTATTGAAATATCTATTTATGTGTTTATGCATCTATCTTTTCTTGCAAGCTACACAGGGATTGTGTTATTCCTAAGAGGGGGAGTATGTCACATCCCCACTGTTTATTAGTATTTTATTTGGAGGAATGTGATTCTGCATCAAGTTGTTTGCAATGCAGGAGCAGGTTCACATGCTGTGACGAAAGAAAACACCCGCCCTAGCAGGAACATAATTGGAAGCATAGAGTGAGTGGGATATGATGTTGTGCTTCGTGCACCTTGGCTCGAGGGTACATGGAAGCCCTCCATAGGATTTGAATTAAAACAAAAAATATCATCCTACCTGTGAATGCATTCATTGCTCTCTTAAGATTACATATGTGCGATTGCTCTTGTATTATTGTTTAAAAAAAAAAATTTGGACTTAGCACAATAAAACTATATATAATAAAATAATAATAATAAACGAAATCAAAGAAATATATATATATATAAACCTAAGAACTTAGAAGAAATAAAAATAATAATAAATATATAATAGAATATATATGAAATATAAATAATAATAAAATATATCTATAAAATTAATAAAGTGGAAATTAAAATGTTTTAAAAGAAATAAAGGTTTCTATGTTGTTTCAAGCCACAAAGATGTTTCCATGGGGAGTTTTAAACAATGTATAAACTTATAACCTAATGGTATGATAATTTAGAAATATAAGGTAAGTTCGAATATTAAAAGATAACGCATAACAATCCCTATGTAATTGGAGGTGAAATGAAATTAAAATATATAATATTCTCCACTTGGATGTTGAGAATGCCTCCATGCAGACAAGGTAAAAGGAAATACCTGGAGTTGGAACAGTGATGTGTCTAGCATCCACGGAGGAAATGAAACTAATTAACCATGCAAACCTTAAGAAAATAAAGATCATCTAAAAATTTTGGGGAAATGTCTATCGCCAGAAAAAGAACTATGTGAAGGCTACGGAGGTCTAAAATTCGTCAGGCAGCAAACATAGTGAAGGCAAGGTCAGAACTGACGTTCTCTAGCCTATATTGCTAATGTTTAAAACTTGGAATTAATGTTTTGTTTTCTTTAAAAAAAATGGAAAAAATAAATTTAATTGAAGACAATATACAGGAACAAAACTCTAAATTTAAAACTATGGAAATAATGTTATTTGAATTGTGGAAAAAGAATTTAAACCAGTAATAATATTTATCTAAGAAATAAAACCCAGATTTAAGAGTACGTAACTTAGGAATTTATATATATATATATATTAAATTGGGAAATGAACCGGCTATTCTTTGTTTAGTGAATTTTATGAGCTTAAAAAAAAATTACAATGGTGGGAGACTACATTACATATATGAGATTCGTGTTTTGTGAAACTTGCATTGCATGTATGAATTACTGTTTGCATGTAGCGTTGCATTATGGGCCATGCTGATTTCCTAAAATGTTCCCTTTCTTATACTGTCCATGTGGATGGTTACCGAGCACGTTAGGGAAATGTTTGAGTGTCTGTTGAGTGGTTTGGAAACCATTGAAGATGGTGGACGTCTCTTACTAGGCGAAATTAAATTTAATAATAGCCTTAACCTTTTGACTGGCCTTGATTGTGAAAATATACCAAAGTCTAAAAGAGTGTAGAGCAATCGAAGACTTATGTGTGATATTTATGTGTATTTACAGCTTTTGATTGTTTAAGTACAATGACTCTATTGCAGGATTGGGTGCAATTTCTAGTTTAAAATTTGTTTATAAACAACGAAGAAGAAATAAAAGTTTATTTTATTTAAAAAAATGGTTTATGGTTACATAGCTGGTAATGAGTTCTTTTTCTTAGATGTTAGCCATTTTATTAATGCCAAATTATACCTTTGGATATATTATCCTTATAACTAGGAAAAGTAATACTTACGGCCCTATAAGGTTGGTATAACAATATTCTCTTGAGTGAAAACCTAGTGTTTGTCGTTCCTAGCTTAAAATGAAATTTCATTGGAGCACGCGTTCTATAACTTAGTTAAAATATTTCTTTCAATTTGTTAGAAAATAGGTTTTTAATTATTCAATATGATGAAAGATCTTTATCAGAATCGATAGAATCCAGTGACTTTTTAAAATATGTTTATATGAAATTAGATGATTGTTACTTTGTTCCCTTTTGAATGGCTTATGTGGGATTAAATGGGTTCCAAATCTAAATTATGTAGTTGAATAAGAGGATGATGACAAAAATATTTTAGTAGCGAGGCTTATGCTATACCAGGATGGTCTAAACTTTAATTTCTTTTAATATTAATTTAAGGTATGTTTTCTTTAAGAATATGGAAATGGTTTAGTGTTATAATATGTGTAAAGTAATTTTTAGACTTAAGTTTGCAATTAAGGGTTTTTAAAATGATGTTCTGATGCTACGTTGTCTAAATGCTTGTGGAAGTAGATTAAGTCTTTATTTTCAAAATTTAAGAATGGGTCTTTGATATTTTCATATGATGTTAGTTAGGCATTAAATGTCTAGTATTAGTGTTTTATGTTTAAATATATACAATTAAATGGTATAGATGTTTTAATACATAGCAGAATGATTTATATTTAGTAAATAGGTCTGGATATTGAAAAATAATTTAAATGGATTGTCTTTACATTACTATGTTATTAAGATTAATTAGATTTTCATGTTATTTATTTAAATAGTTTAAAAACTAAGCATGTGTTTTTAATAATGTTTCCAAGGAAATAATTCAAGAGTTAGATATTTCCTTAATTTGAATAATGTAGAATTTTCTTAAATTATCTAAACATAAAACATAAAAAAAATAATAGAGTATTATTCCAAAGCTTAAAACTATACTACTCAGATGAGATAATATAACACTTTGCCTTGTGAAGGGTAATTCAAGCAAGGACTTTCTCTACCCAACACACTAGGTCACATGGTGACTTAGGTGAGACTATACCACTGTACTCCAGCATTTTAGGACAAAAGAGTCCAAGCTTTCGAGTGTAAAAGTGGCAGTATGGGACGCCACTCTAGGTGGACAGTCAGTTAGTGTGGTGATACTCATCATTCCACTCGAGCTAGGGAGGTGCCAACGTATTGTATGAAAAGAGAGTGACTCATGTTGTTGGAAGATCCAACGGTAAATGGTTATGGGAATCATTACCATCAACTCGAGGAAGGTCATGTATATCTAGTCCCTATGCCATGTAATGGCGGACTCTAGCCAAACCTTAGCAGAAGGCCAAGGGCTAGCACTGGCATACAAACATTGGTTCCAAAGCAATGAGTTAGGAAATCAAAATATTGAGAATCTTATAGCTTTGGACAAGGGAGATAACGTACCCCTTTTAGGTGAAATAGGCCTTGAACGAATAATCCTTCACCGTATTTCAGATAGACTCGTGTGAGGAGTCAAAATCCTACATGGTGACTTGCGGGATGTGGCCAGTCCCGAGAACTTAAGACACTAGCTGTAGTGGTGGTCATTCTTGAAGTGTGAATTTAGTATGCCTGAACTAACATTATGATGGGTTTACAAGCAAAGTGATGTTGTTTTAAACAAAAAATTTTAGTGTACTTAAGTTGACAGAATGTGGTTGTGATAGTACATGCGTCCAATATCATATAACCTTAATCAATTGAAGCATATGAATAATAGAATCCATTGCATATATGATTGAAGATAATTATATTATAATGATATTTCACCAAATTTCCTATTAGCAATTAGAAAAAACTTTTGATTTATGTTCATGGCTATGTGACTATACATTTGGAGTAGACTAGTTACTACCATTTTGCTTCAAAATCAAAATCAATTATGTGAAGAGGGAAAGAAATGAAATTGAATGCAACTACGTGATAAAATGGTAGGATATACTAAAGAAACTTGTCAAAAATATTGAACTGAATTGATATTTGGAAAATCTAGATTAGAACCCAAATATTTGAAGGGATATTGATCTTGTTTTGAGGCTAGAATTTTGTTTGCTAATGATCCATTTGGCATCTTCTAATTTTCTATACATGTCTTCTAATTTTCTATTATTCCTCTTATTTGTGAGACAAATAATGATTAATCAAATTAAACATCATGGGTATAGACTACAAGGCATAGATTTAAAGAAAACAATTTAGATAATTATATTTTTGTCTCCAAATAATATCTACAAGGCATAGATACTCTAAATAAATTATTATTGGTCTTAAGCATAATTATAGCTAGTAGTGCAGACTTTTACCATCTAATTGTAGTATTCTACCAAAAAGAAGTAGGAATTTAAGTTTGATTTACTACAGTTAGAAGTAGAATTAGCTTCACTTTTTTGATAAATAAGAGCTAGATGCTTATTGTAAAGGGTTATTTTATTATTTTTAAAAAGAACAAAGCTACCCCTTGAGTTAGATTTGAACATGTGATTTATACTGCGATTAGTAAAAAAGCTATGCATTGCTTATATGGATCAACTATGTCTATTGGTCTCTTTCTTTATGGATGTATGATGGCTGGGGATGCATCCTCCCAACTACTAGTAAATTTTTTTTATTCTAAAATTTGTTTGAATATCTAGAACAACTGAGTTATTTGGTCCTTTCTAGATATTCCAAAAAGATCAACACTATAATTTTTTTATAGTTTTATAACTATATTCCTTTATTGCATTTACTTTCAATTTCTAATACATTTTTTCATAAATTGCTTATATTAGTTTACATTAGTAGATTTAACAAGAGCCAAAACTTAAATTTAAAGGTCAGGGATTAAATATTATCTCCTTTCTATATTAAATTCTAATATTTTGGGCATATAACCAAAAATAATAACTTTATGGATCAATAATTTTGGCATGCTTGGTGGGACTCATCGGTGTGATTTATCCATGAAATCAAGCTAACCCACTTACATTAGTTAGATTTATCATTCTAGATTTTTTTTTCTAGATTTATGTAAATCCACTCCAAACATTTTTATATTTATTGAAGAGTTTGTGAATAACATCAAGAAAAATGTATCCCATAAATGAATTTGCATATTAATTTTCTTAACTCCAAATCTTGTAGTTTTACATAGAAATTATAAATCCTTTATTTTTGATCAAAGTCATAAAACCTTCATCTAATGGTGACTTTGATAATGAACAAACCCTATAGAATATTATTCCAAAGATTAAACCTATACTACTCAGATGAGATAATATAACACTTTGCCTTGTGAAGGGTAAGTCGAGCAAGGACTTTCTCTACCCAACACACTAGGTCACACGGTGACTTAGGTGAGACTGTGCCACTATACTCTAGCTTTTTAGGATAGTAGGGTCCAATCTGTCGAGTGTAAGAGTGGCGATATGAGATGTCACTCTAGGTGGACAATAATTTAGTGTGGTAATACTCATCATTCCACTCGGGCTAGGGAGGTTCCAACGTATTACATGAATAAAGGGCTACTCATGTTGTTGGAAGATATAGCGGTAGATGGTTATGAGCAGCATTACCGTCAACTCAAGGAAGGTCATGGATATCTAGTCCTTATGCCATATGTATGCATAAAAAGTAACACCATTGCAATAAATATGAAACATTGTATTAAATTTTGGAAAGTCCCTTTTGACACACTTTGACCCTTTTAGGGTGTATTTTACAAAGAGACATGCCAAAGGAGAATCCATTTTACATATCAAGGATGGTGTCTTCGTCTCTTCATGATACAACAATGTGGGAGGTGGTTTTGTGATGGCAAGGTCGATATTACAACGAACAGCTTCTCATTAAATTTTAGTAAAATAAAAAAAATACAGTCTCTGTTACAATGTCCAGGCACACTACTTCTTCCCCAATCCCGAACTCACCATCCCTTTCCCATACAAATTTTCCCCGTTTTAATGTGGTCTCGGCCTTCCTTGCAATTAATCCTCCCGCCCAAAGACCAATTCGAATTTCATCTTCCCTCCGTTGAAATTTCAAGATTTTCCTTTCCTTTTGTTTTCTGCCATAAATGGCAACTGTTCGATCCGTCCAGAGCCTGCATTCATAGCTTCCCATACCCTGCACCCGCTGTTTTAATCTGACTGTCTTTAAGTACCGTTGTATCCGTCATTAAGTCTTTCACCTGTAACTACGATTTCTTCAGAAACAACATTCCAAGATACTTAAACTTGGTCGAATTCTATATCTCTCTCCTCCGATTACGTGGCCCTCATCCTTTTGATCTGTTACAAGTGTGTCTCCACGTGTCAAATTTAAATCTATCCCCCACTGGTCGTGTTGCCTTCAAGACATGTGGCAACCACGTGTCTATTTCACCCTGTCCGACCGTCCGCATGTTCACTTCAGTTGACCTTTTCTTGGGCCGCGATATCGCGACATGTCGCAATATCATGACCCAACTGACGTCCGCCCTCAGCTTTGAAACAAAGTCGCGATATCGCGACAAAAGTACGTCTTGCACTTAACTCCGCCTTTGACGTCACAAAATCGTGACGTGTCGTGAAATCGTGACGCATCGCGATTTCGTGACTCCAAACCCCACTCCTTGCAACAAATTCAACATGGTCACGATATCGTGAACTTAAGACTCGGCCAACCCAACCATCGCGATATCGCGATGTCGCGATATCGTGACGAAACTCGCTCCGCATTTGCTATAGCAAATGAGGTCACGATTTCGTGACCTCACACCAACTTTGGCCTTGTTTCCTTTAACAACTTCCCTTTTTGTCTTACGACATCTCCTTCCCCGGAAAAGAACCAAATTGCTTCAAAAATACAAGAACTTTAAAGAAAAATTAAAAGATGCAAGATTGCTCATACTTTCACCGGATGCTCCTACATCAGACACCCGGGGTAGATTAGAAGTGACCCTCACTTCTATTTTGTTGGGGGAAGACCCAATCGGTCAACCTTCGCCTCCGATACCCAAGTTGCATCTTCAATAGGCCTACCTTTCCACTTGATCAAATACTTAGTATACTGTTTATTCCTGGTGCTTCTGCCTTCACGAGTATCCAATACTTCCTCGGCCTCATCTGTGCTTGGAGTAGATGCTAGAATTTGCCATAATTCTGGACTTTGCCTTTCTGTACCTTCTCCCTCATGATATTCCACTAAATCTGAGATATTAAAAATTGGTGAAATATCAAGCCAACTTGGCAATTCCACTTCATAAGCATTTTCTGACTCTCGCTTTCCCAATATTCTGCATGGTCCAAACATTTTCATTTTCAATTTATTATAAGTCTTGGTAGGAAATCTCTCCTTCCTGAGATGCACCATGACCTCATCTCCTACCTTGAACTCCTTGAACCACCTCTTCTGGTCTGCCCTCTCCTTATATTGAGTATTCATCTTCACAATTTGTTTCCTTACTTCTTCATGCAGACTTTTCATATGTTCTACAAATTCTTCTGCCTCGGCACTACACTTTTCTTTCCTGTCCAACTTTCTCAGTTCAGACACATTCCTCGGGCTATGTCCATATATTATCTGGAACGGAGATTTATCTGTGCATTTATTAACTGAACTGTTATACGCAAATTCTTCCTGCGATAAAACTAAATCCCATCCCTTGGGCTGATCTGCTATCAAACACCTCAATAGATTACCCAAGCTTCTGTTCACCACCTCTGTCTGTCCGTCAGTCTGTGGGTGGTATGCAGAACTAAATTTTAGATCTGTTTTCATCTTCTTCCATAGAGTTCTCCAAAAGTATCCAACAAACTTGGTATCTCTATCAGAAACTATGCTTCTTGGCAGACCGTGAAGTCTAACCACTTCCTTGAAGAACAACCCTGCAATGTGAACTGCATCACTGGTCTTTTGGTAGGGGATAAAATGTGCCATTTTGGAGAATCGATCAACCACCACAAATACAGAGTAATTTCCTCTTTGTTTCCTCGGTAATCCAATGATGAAATCCATACTTATGTCTTCCCATGGCCTCTCCGGTACAGGTAATGGCTGGTATAGTCCTGTGTTTTGCCTTGCACCCTTTGCCATCTGGCATATTCTGCAACTCTGCACAAACTTTCGCACATATTGCTGAAGTTGTGGCCAGTAGTAATTTTCCTCCACCAGTGCAATGGTCTTATCTCGACCAAAATGCCCAGCCAGTCCTCCGCTGTGCTTTTATTTGATCAAGTTCTCCCGCATAGAGCTCCTTGGAATGCATAATTTGCTTCCCTTCAACAACATTCCATCTTGGATTAGGAAATCCAACCATTTTGTTCGGTCCACCGTAACAGGTGTTAAGCAAGCCTTCCAGGGCTTCGCAAAATCTGGATCTCGCAGGGTACAAACCCTTCGCTTCTTCAAACCCCACTACTTCCACTGTCAATCTAATCGCAAAGTCCGCCTTCGCTCAAGGCATCTATAACTCTGTTCGACTTCCCACTTCTGTGCTTCAGCACAAAGGTATAACTTTGGAGGAACTCCACCCATTTCATGTGCCTTTGATTCAGTTTTGTCTGACTGTTAATGTATTGCAAAGCCTGATGGTCAGTAAATAGAACAAAATCCTTTGGCAATAAATAGTGTCTCCACTTTTTCGGAGCCTGAACTATGGCATAAAATTCTTGGTCATAAACTCGAATACTTTTTCCGAGCGTCATTTAGCTTCTCACCGAAATAAGCAACTCGGTTTGCCCCCTTGACTCAGTACAACCCCTATTGCACTGCCACTGGCATCACAGTCCACCTGAAATACCTTGTTAAAGTCTGGAAGTGCCAACACAGGTTGTTCTATAACTTTTCTCTTCAATGCATCAAAGCTTCTTTCATCCCCTGATGTCCACTTGAACTCCTTTTTATCCCCCCTCATTGTTTCCATGAGAGGTGCACAGATGCTGCTGAAGTTCTTTATGAACTTCCTATAAAAGCTGGCCAAACCATGAAAGGATCTTACTTCTGTTGTGCTTCTTGGGGTAGGCCATTCAATGATGGCTCTTACCTTCTTTGGGTCCATTTTTAGGCCTTCTGCTGAGATTACAAACCCCAGGTATACTAACTCATTTTTGACAAAATTACACTTTTTCAGATTTATTAACAACTGCTCTTCCCACAGCTTCTCAAAAACCTTCCTGATGTGCATCAGGTGTTCCCCCAGGGTCCTGCTAAAAATCAAGATATCATCTAAATAAACAATTACAAACTTTCCCAGGAATTCCTTCAGTACTTCATTCATCAGCCGCATGAAAGTACTTGGTGCATTGGACAGCCCAAATGGCATGACCAACCATTCATACAAGCCTTCTCTTGTCTTGAAGGCTGTCTTCCATTCATCTCCCTCTCGGATACGGATCTGATGATAGCCACTCTTCAGGTCAATCTTTGTGAAGTATTCAGCTCCACTTAAACAGTCCATGATATCATCCATTCTTGGCAATGGGAACCTGTACTTAATAGTGATTTTGTTGATGGCCTGTGAGTCTGTACACATCCTCCATTCCCCATCCTTCTTTGGCGCCAGCACTGTAGGTACTGCGCATGGAATCAAACTTTCCTGAATCAATCCCTTTTCTAACAATTCCTAGACCTGTCTATTTAACTCCTCAGTATCTACAGGCGTCATCCTGTGTGCAGCTTTATTTGGCAAGCTTGATCCCGGTACTAAGTCTATATGATGGCTAATTTTCCTTACTGGGGGTAAACCCTCAGGCACATTGTCTGACACAATATCTAGAAATTCCTCCAGTAGATTTTGGACTTCTACTGGGGTATCCTGGCATTCCTTCTCCCTAACTCTAGGGATTATTGCATAACATAAATGTTCATGCTTCAACCCGTTCAGGAACTCTCTCCCCTCAACTAAACAGACTCTGGAATTGTTACATACATTTTCATCCGCATCCTTCAAGGGCTTTAGTTTATGGCGTACACCATTCTTTGTCAATGAGTAGGTGTTGGCACGGCCATCATGCACTGCGTTCCGGTCAAACTGCCAGGGCCTCCCCAGCAACATGTGGCAAGCATCCATGGGCAAGATGTCACACAGGACCTCATCACAATAATTTCCAATGTTGAATTTAACGGAACACTGCTCATTGACCAAAGCTCCGTGGTCTTTCTGTAACCATGCGACCTGGTATGGGTGTGGGTGCTTCTTCCTTTCTAATTGTAGCTTTGTAACCATTTCCTCGGAAACCAGGTTATCCGTGCTACCATTGTCAATAATGATATTGCAAACCTTGCCTGCACATTTACATCTGGTGCGGAATAAACTTTTTCTCTGGTCTGTGTCCTTCTACTCATTCAACAGGACTCTTCTTACAATCATTGTTTCTCCCCTCTCCGCTTCTTTGGAATGCTTAGACTCAACATCTTCCTCTGCCACAGCAGCTATGGCTAGACCTTCAGGCCTCTTGTTCGTTCTTTCCTGGTGTTTTGGACACTCGAATGCATGATGCCCTTCTTCACCACAGTGGAAACATGTTCCACGGAATACTCCCCTTCCAAATCCCTGTCCAGATCCACCCCGTCCTCTTGGGTAGCTGTTCTGGTCTTGGGGTTGATGAGCATCCTCCTCCCTTTGATCTGGGCTACCACTGGCTTCACTAGTCTTCTTCGGGTCCTTATAATTTTATCCACTGGTCCTCCCACCAGTTCTTCCACCACGACCCCTTCCTCTTTGCTTGCCTTCAAACCGCCTATTCAGTTTTTCTTCTACCTTTAAGGCAAACTGGTAAGCATCCTCAATGGTGCTTACCCGAACTAGACTCAGCTCTTCCTGGATGCTGAGTCTCAACCCATTGATATAACGGGCTACCTTCTTTTTGTTCCCCTCTAAATGCCCAGTTCTAATGGAAATTTTGTAAAACTCTTCGGTGTACTCTTGGACAGTTCTGTTCGTCTGTCTCAAACTCTGCATCTTTCTTAACAGATCCAACTTGTAGTCTGTCGGGATGAACTGTCTTTTCAGCTTCTCAACCATTATGTCCCATCTGGTTATTCTCTCTTTCCCTCGTCTGTTTCTCTCCAACTGTATCCCCCTCCACAAAATGCTGGCATGACCCTTCAAATTGGTCTTAGAAAATCTGACCCGATTAGGGTCCTCAACCTCCTCGTACTTGAAATACTCCTCTAAATCATTTATCCAGTCAATTACTTTTTCTGGATTCAAGTTACCCGAGTACGTGGAAACCTCCATTTTTGGTTGCTTTCCAATCTGAGAGATGGCCTTGTATAACCGAGCTTGCACAGGGTCCATAGCCTCTTCCTCCTCCTCAAATTGGTCTTCCTCTTCAACTTCGTCCTCACTGTCCTCATCCCTTCCGAGCTCATGCGTTCTGCATAATTCTGCTTGCAGGGCTTGAACTAGTCTCTGCAAGGCCCGAAAGTCTTCGGCCGACACCACATTTCCTACCCCGCCATGGTTCCTTCGTGGAGGCATTATAATTTTTTTTTTTTAAATTCCTCCCATAGATCCTGGTGTAACTGCCTCTTTTCGGCGATCTGTTACATGCTCAGGAGCTCCCGCTCTGATACCACTTGATGGCAAGGTCAATATTACAGCGAACAACTTCTCATTAAATTTCAATAAAATAAAAAAAATACAGTCTCTGTTATAATGTCCAGACACACTACTTCTTCCCCAATCCCAAACTCACCATCCCTTTCCCATACAAATTTTCCCAGTTTTAATGTGGTCTCGGCCTTCCCTGCAATTAATGCTCCCGCCCAAAGACCAATTCGAATTTCATCTTCCCTCCGTTGAAATTTCAAGATTTTACTTTCCTTTTGTTTTTTGCCATAAATGGCAACTGTCCTATCCGTCCAGAGCTTGCATTCATGGCTTCCCATAACCTGCACCCACCGTTTTAATCTGACTGTCTTTAAGTACCGTTGTCTCCGCCATTAAGTCTTTCACCTGTAACTACGGTTTCTCCAGAAACAACATTCCAAGATACTTAAACTTGGTCGACTTCTATATCTCTCTCCTCCGATTACGTGGCCCTCATCCTTTTGATCTGTTACAAGTGTGTCTCCATGTGTCAAATTTAACTCTATCCCCTACTGGTCGTGTTGCCTTTAAGACACGTGGCAACCACGTGTCTATTTCACCCTGCCGACCGTCCGTGTGTTCACTTCAGTTTTACATTTTGGTCTGACTGATGCACCAACAACTTATATGAACTTGATGAATAACATGTTTCAATAATAGTTGGACCGATTCATGCTCATATTCTTAGACGATATACTGATTTATTCCCGAAACAAAGAGGAGCATGATGAGCACATGAGAATAGTGCTACGGATACTCAGGAAAAATAAACTATATGGAAAATTGTCCAAGTGTGAATTTTATACACCTTAGGTACAATATTTATGACATATTGTTTCTGCTGATGGTATAGCTATAGATCCCATGAAAATAGAAGCTATAATAGACTAGCCAGCTACAACTAATGTATCTGAAGTAAGATGTTTTATGGAAATGACCAACTATTACTGGAGATTCGTGAAAGGATATTTCAAAGTAGCATACTCCATAACTAATCCACAAAGGAATGTAAATATATTTAAGTGGATAAATCAATGTGAAGAAGATTTTAGAACTCTCAAGGATAAATTGACCACTGCACCGATATTAAAGATACCTGATATGAATAAACCATTTAGAGTTTGTACTGATGCATTAATGGAATGATTAGGAGGTATACTGTTACAAGAAGAAGCTATAGTGGCTTATGAGTCAAGAAACTCAAGAAGCATGAAATAAATTACACCACTTATGACTTGGAACTAGTAGTTGTAGTTGATGCTCTTAAAATTTGGAGATATTATCTGCTAGGGAGACCTTTTGAACTAAAAACTGATCACCAAAGCCTAAAATATATATTTACACAACCAATTTTGAATGCTCGATAGCAAATATGGATGGAATTTTTGGTTGAATATGACTTTAGCATAGAGTATATCAAGAGGAAAGAAAATAAATTGGTAGATACCCTTAGCAAGAGAAGACACATAATTACTATCTCAAGGTGCCAATATGAAATAAAGAATCAGATTGCAGAGCTGCAAAATATGGATGAGTTTTGCAAATCATGTCGTAATAAAATTAAGCAAGGAATCAATAGGCATGGGGATTATGGCATTAAGAAGGATTTGGTATACTTTCGAAATAGAGTTATAGTACCCAATAATGAAGAGCTTAAAATAATTATTCTGCAAGAAGCTCATTATGCACCCTATTTTGCACATCCAGGGATAGTCAATATGAAAGAGAACTTGAAGAAGGACTATTTTTGGTCTGGAATGAAGATGAATATAGTTCAATATGTTGCAAAATGCCTCGAGTGCCAAAAATTTAAGGCATAACATTAGCATCCTGGATGGAAATTATATCTGTATGAGGTACCAGAACATAAATGGCAAGTCATATCTATGGATTTCATTGTGGGACTTTCGAAAACCCATTTTTAGCATGATGCCATATTTGTGGTAATGGATAAGTTAATTAAGGTCGAACATTTCATAGCAGGTAGTGTACATGATGATGCTTCAACTATTGCTCAAAAATTTGCATGGGAAATTGTGAGGCTACATGGATTTCCTAAAGTAATAATATCTAATAAGGATTCACGATTTACATTTGATTTTTGGTAAGCCAGAGCCTGAGGAACAAGACTCAATATTAGTACTGCTTATCATCCAGATATGGATGGCTAGACTGAGAGGGTCAACCAAGTGCTTGAGGACATGCTACGTATGTATTGCATGGACCACAAAAGAAAATGAGAATATTATCTCTTCTTGATGGAATTTTCTTACAATAATAGCTATCATATCAAGTTGGGCATGGCCCCATTTTAGGCTCTATATGGGCATATGTGCAAGAAACCATTAACGTGGGATAAATTGGATGATCAAGAGATGATCGGTCCTAAAGCTGTAAAGCAAATGAAAAACCAACTGAAAGAAATTTGTCAGTGACTGCGTTAAGCCGATGACTGACAGAAAAGCTATGCTGACCTGAAGAGAACACCCTATGAATTTGTTGTTAGAGATAAAGTTTTCCTTAGATTCAAACCTACCAAGAACTCTATCAAATCCACCAAACTAAGTCCTAGGTTTGTCATACCATTTGAAATAATTGCCAAAATTAGTTTCATTGCTTATAAACTTTCACTGTCGACCAATTTGTCAAAAATCCACAATGTCTTCCATGTATCCTTTCTCCGTAGATATTTTGTTGACCCATCTCAAATTTTGGATACCACTCATTTGCAGATGCCAGACCCACAACTCATTGAGGTGCGACCAACCAAAATTTTTGGGTTTAAAACCAAAAAAATTAGGAAAAGAACTATGGATCAATGCAGAGTACAGTGGGATTAGTACTCCGAGAGGAATGCTACATGGGAGGATGTCACTAGCATGAAAAACTAGTTTCCATATCTCTTTGAAACATGATACTAAGAGATAATATTTTATTTTTGGAAAGTGAACTTCTTTGTGATATAATGGAACTATTTATGTATATTTAATATGAATATATATGATTTGATTAAGCAATTATGTGATGAAATCTGCTATGTGATAGAGTTATTATTTTGTAAGAAATTACATAAGTATTGAAATATCTATTTATGTGTTTATGCATCTATCTTTTCTTGCAAGCTACACAGGGATTGTGTTATTCCTAAGAGGGGGAGTATGTCACATCCCCACTGTTTATTAGTATTTTATTTGGAGGAATGTGATTCGGCGTCAAGTTGTTTGCAATGCAGGAGCAGGTTCACATGCTGTGACGAAAGAAAACACCCGCCCTAGCAGGAACATAATTGGAAGCATAGAGTGAGTGGGATATGATGTTGTGCTTCGCGCACCTTGGCTCGAGGGTACATGGAAGCCCTCCATAGGATTTGAATTAAAAAAAAAAAGATCATCCTACCAGTGAATGCATTCATTGCTCTCTTAAGATTACATATGTGCGATTGCTCTTGTATTATTGTTTAAAAAAAAAATGTTGGACTTAGCACAATAAAACTATATATAATAAAATAATAATAATAAACGAAATCAAAGAAATATATATATATATATAAACCTAAGAACTTAGAAGAAATAAAAATAATAATAAATATATAATAGAATATATATGAAATATAAATAATAATAAAATATATCTATAAAATTAATAAAGTGGAAATTAAAATGTTTTAAAAGAAATAAAGGTTTCTATGTTGTTTCAAGCCACAAAGATGTTTCCATGGGGAGTTTTAAACAATGTATAAACTTATAACCTAATGGTATGATAATTTAGAAATATAAGGTAAGTTCGAATATTAAAAGATAACGCATAGCAATCCCTATGTAATTGGAGGTGAAATGAAATTAAAATATATAATATTCTCCACTTGGACGTTGAGAATGCCTCCATGCAGACAAGGTAAAAGGCAATACCTGGAGTTGGAACAGTTATGTGTCTAGCATCCACGGAGGAAATGAAACTAATTAACCATGCAAACCTTAAGAAAATAAAGATCATCTAAAATTTTTGGGGAAATGTCTATCGCCAGAAAAAGAACTATGTGAAGGCTACGGAGGTCTAAAATTCGTCAGGCAGCAAACATAGTGAAGGCAAGGTCAGAACTGACGTTCTCTAGCCTATATTGCTAATGTTTAAAACTTGGAATTAATGTTTTGTTTTCTTTAAAAAAAATGGAAAAAATAAATTTAATTGAAGACAATATCCAGGAACAAAACTCTAAATTTAAAACTATGGAAATAATGTTATTTGAATTGTGGAAAAAGAATTTAAACCAGTAATAATATTTATCTAAGAAATAAAACCCAGATTTAAGAGTACGTAACTTAGGATTATTTATATATATATATATATATATATATATATATATATATATATATATATATATATATATATATTAAATTGGGAAATGAACCGGCTATTCTTTGTTTAGTGAATTTTATGAGCTTAAAAAAAAATTACAATGGTGGGAGACTACATTACATATATGAGATTCGTATTTTGTGAAACTTGCATTGCATGTATGAATTACTGTTTGCATGTAGCGTTGCATTATGGGCCATGCTGATTTCCTAAAATGTTCACTTTCTTATACTGTCCATGTGGCTGGTTACCGAGCACGTTAGGGAAATGTTCGAGTGTCTGTTGAGTGGTTTGGAAACCATTGAAGATGGTGGACGTCTCTTACTAGGCGAAATTAAATTTAATAATAGCCTTAACCTTTTGACTGGCCTTGATTGTGAAAATATACCAAAGTCTAAAAGAGTGTAGAGCAATCGAAGACTTATGTGTGATATTTATGTGTATTTACAGCTTTTGATTATTTAAGTACAATGACTCTATTGCAGGATTGGGTGCAATTTCTAGTTTAAAATTTGTTTATAAACAACGAAGAAGAAATAAAAGTTTATTTTATTTAAAAAAATGGTTTATGGTTACATAGCTGGTAATGAGTTATTTTTCTTAGATGTTAGCCATTTTATTAATGCCAAATTATACCTTTGGATATATTATCCTTATAACTAGGAAAAGTAATACTTACGGCCCTATAAGGTTGGTATAACAATATTCTCTTGAGTGAAAACATAGTGTTTGTCATTCCTAGCTTAAAATGAAATTTCATTGGAGCACGCGTTCTATAACTTAGTTAAAATATTTCTTTCAAGTTGTTAGAAAATAGGTTTTTAATTATTCAATATGATGAAAGATCTTTATCAGAATCGATAGAATCCAGTGACTTTTTAAAATATGTTTATATGAAATTAGATGATTGTTACTTTGTTCCCTTTTGAATGGCTTATGTGGGATTAAATGGGTTCCAAATCTAAATTACGTAGTTGAATAAGATGATGATGACAAAAATATTTTAGTAGCAGGCTTATGCTATACCAGGATGGTCTAAACTTTAATTTCTTTTAATATTAATTTAAGGTATGTTTTCTTTAAGAATATGGAAATGGTTTAGTGTTATAATATGTGTAAAGTAATTTTTAGACTTAAGTTTGCAATTAAGGGTTTTTAAAATGATGTTCTGATGCTACGTTGTCTAAATGCTTGTGGAAGTAGATTAAGTCTTTATTTTCAAAATTTAAGAATGGGTCTTTGATATTTTCATATGATGTTAGTTAGGCATTAAATGTCTGGTATTAGTGTTTTATGTTTAAATATATACAATTAAATGGTATAGATGTTTTAATACATAGCAGAATGATTTATATTTAGTAAATAGGTCTGGATATTGAAAAATAATTTAAATGGATTGTCTTTACATTACTATGTTATTAAGATTAATTAGATTTTCATGCTATTTATTTAAATAGTTTAAAAACTAAGCATGTGTTTTTAATAATGTTTCCAAGGAAATAATTCAAGAGTTAGATATTTCCTTAATTTGAATAATGTAGAATTTTCTTAAATTATCTAAACATAAAACATAAAAAAAATAATAGAGTATTATTCCAAAGCTTAAAACTATACTACTCAGATGAGATAATATAACACTTTGCCTTGTGAAGGGTAATTCAAGCAAGGACTTTCTCTACCCAACACACTAGGTCACATGGTGACTTAGGTGAGACTATACCACTGTACTCCAGCATTTTAGGACAAAAGAATCCAAGCTTTCGAGTGTAAAAGTGGCAGTATGGGACGCCACTCTAGGTGGACAGTCAGTTAGTGTGGTGATACTCATCATTCCACTCGAGCTAGGGAGGTGCCAACGTATTGTATGAAAAGAGAGTGACTCATGTTGTTGGAAGATCCAACGGTAAATGGTTATGGGAATCATTACCATCAACTCGAGGAAGGTCATGTATATCTAGTCCCTATGCCATGTAATGGCGGACTCTAGCCAAACCTTAGCAGAAGGCCAAGGGCTAGCACTGGCATACAAACATTGGTTCCAAAGAAATGAGTTAGGAACTCAAAATATTGAGAATCTTATAGCTTTGGACAAGGGAGATAACATACCCCTTTTAGGTGAAATAGGCCTTGAACAAATAATCCTTCACCGTATTTCAGATAGACTTGTGTGAGGAGTCAAAATCCTACTTGGTGACTTGCGAGATGTGGCAAGTCCCGAGAACATAAGACACTAGCTGTAGTGGTGGTCATTCTTTAAATGTGAATTTCGTATGCCTGAACTAACATTATGATGGATTTACAAGCAAAGTGATGTTATTTTAAAAAAAAAAATTTAATGTACGTAAGTTGACAGAATGTGGTTGTGATAGTACATGCGTCCAATATCATATAACCTTAATCAATTGAAGCATATGAATAAGAGAATCCATTGCATATATGATTGACGATAATTATATTATAATGATATTTCACCAAATTTCCTATTAGCAATTAGAAAAAACTTTTGATTTATGTTCACGGCTATGTGACTATACATTTGGAGTAGACTAGTTACTACCATTGTGCTTCAAAATCAAAATAAATTATGTGAAGAGGGAAAGAAATGAAATTGAATGCAACTAAGTGATAAAATGGTAGGATATACTAAAGAAACTTGTCAAAAATCTTGAACTGAATTGATATTTGGAAAATCTAGATTAGAACCCAAATATTTGAAGGGATATTGATCTTGTTTTGAGGCTAGAATTTTGTTTGCTAATGATCCATTTGGCATCTTCTAATTTTCTATACATGTCTTCTAATTTTCTATTATTCCTCTTATTTGTGAGACAAATAATGATTAATCAAATTAAACATCATGGGTATAGACTACAAGGCATAGATTTAAAGAAAACAATTTAGATAATTATATTTTTGTCTCCAAATAATATCTACAAGGCATAGATACTCTAAATAAATTATTATTGGTCTTAAGCATAATTATAGCTAGTAGTGCAGACTTTTACCATCTAATTGTAGTATTCTACCAAAAAGAAGTAGGAATTTAAGTTTGATTTACTACAGTTAGAAGTAGAATTAGCTTCACTTTTTTGATAAATAAGAGCTAGATGCTTATTGTAAAGGGTTATTTTATTATTTTTAAAAAGAACAAAGCTACCCCTTGAGTTAGATTTGAACATGTGATTTATACTACGATTAGTAAAAAAGCTATGCATTGCTTATATGGATCAACTATGTCTATTGGTCTCTTTCTTTATGGATGTATGATGGCTGGGGATGCATCCTCCCAACTACTAGTAAATTTTTTTTATTCTAAAATTTGTTTGAATATCTAGAACAACTAAGTTATTTGGTCCTTTCTAGATATTCCAAAAAGATCAAAACTATAATTTTTTTATAGTTTTATAACTATATTCCTTTATTGCATTTACTTTCAATTTCTAATACATTTTTTCATAAATTGCTTATATTAGTTTACATTAGTAGATTTAACAAGATCCAAAACTTAAATTTAAAGGTCAGGGATTAAATATTATCTCCTTTCTATATTAAATTCTAATATTTTGGGCATATAACCAAAAATAATAACTTTATGGATCAATAATTTTGGCATGCTTGGTGGGACTCATCGGTGTGATTTATCCATGAAATCAAGCTAACCCACTTACATTAGTTATATTTATCATTCTAGATTTTTTTTTCTAGATTTATGTAAATCCACTCCAAACATTTTTATATTTATTGAAGAGTTTGTGAATAACATCAAGAAAAATGTATCCCATAAATGAATTTGCATATTAATTTTCTTAACTCCAAATCTTGTAGTTTTACATAGAAATTATAAATCCTTTATATTTGATCAAAGTCATAAAACCTTCATCTAATGGTGACTTTGATAATGAACAAACCCTATAGAATATTATTCCGAAGCTTAAACCTATACTACTCAGATGAGATAATATAACACTTTGCCTTGTGAAGGGTAAGTCGAGCAAGGACTTTCTCTACCCAACACACTAGGTCACACGGTGACTTAGGTGAGACTGTGCCACTATACTCTAGCTTTTTAGGATAGTAGGGTCCAATCTGTCGAGTGTAAGAGTGGCGATATGAGATGTCACTCTAGGTGGACAATAATTTAGTGTGGTAATACTCGTCATTCCACTCGGGCTAGGGAGGTGCCAACGTATTATATGAATAAAGAGCTACTCATGTTGTTGGAAGATATAGCGGTAGATGGTTATGAGCACCATTACCGTCAACCCAAGGAAGGTCATGGATATCTAGTCCTTATGCCATATGTATGCATAAAAAGTAACACCATTGCAATAAATATGAAACATTGTATTAAATTTGGGAAAGTCCCTTTTGACACACTTTGACCCTTTTAGGGTGTATTTTACAAAGAGACATGCCAAAGGAGAATCTATTTTACATATCAAGGATGGTGTCTTCGTCTCTTCATGATACAAAAATGTGGGAGGTGGGTTTGTGATGGCAAGGTCGAGATTACAGCGAACAGCTTCTCATTAAATTTTAGTAAAATAAAAAAAATACAGTCTCTGTTACAATGTCCAGGCACACTACTTCCCCAATCCAAAACTCACCATCCCTTTCCCATACAAATTTTCCCGTTTTAATGTGGTCTCGGCCTTCCCTGCAATTAATGCTCCCGCCCAAAGACCAATTCGAATTTCATCTTCCCTCCATTGAAATTTCAAGATTTTCCTTTCCTTTTGTTTTTTGCCTTAAATGGCAACTGTCCGATCCGTCCAGAGCCTGCATTCATGGCTTCCCATACCCTGCACCCACCGTTTTAATCGATCTGTCTTTAAGTACCGTTGTCTCCGCCATTAAGTCTTTCACCCGTAACTACGGTTTCTCCAGAAACAACATTCCAAGATACTTAAACTTGGTCGACTTCTATATCTCTCTCCTCCGATTACGTGGCCCTCATCCTTTTGATCTGTTACAAGTGTGTCTCCACGTGTCAAATTTAACTCTATACCCCATTGGTCGTGTTGTCTTTAAGACACGTGGCAACTATGTGTCTATTTAACCCTGTCCGACCGTCCGTGTGTTCACTTCAGTTTGACCTTTTCTTGGGCCATGATATCGTGACATGTCGCAATATCGCGACCCAACTGACGTCCGCCCTCAGCTTTGAAACAAATTCACGATATCATGACATCACGATATCGCGACAAAAGTATGTCCTACACTTATCTCTGCCTTTGACGTCGTGAAATCGTGACGTGTCATGAAATCACTATGCATCGTGATTTTGCGACTCCAACCCCCACTCCTTGCAACAACTTCAACATGGTCACGATATCGCGAACTTAAGACTCGGCCAACCCAACCGTCGCGATATCGCGACGTCGCGATATCGTGACGAAACTCGCTCCGCCTTTGCTATAGCAAATGAGGTCGTGATTTCGCGACCTCACACCAACTTTTGCCTTGGTTCCTTTAACAACTTCCCTTTCTGTCTTACAACATCTCCTTCCCCGGATAAGAACCAAATTGCTTCAAAAATACAAGAACTTTAAAGAAAAATTAAAAGATGCAAGATTGCTCATACTTTCACCGGATGCTCCTGCATCAGACACCCAGGGTAGATTAGAAGTGACCCTCACTTCTGTTTTGTTGGGGGAAGACCCAATCGGTCAACCTACGCCTTCGATACCCAAGTTGCATCTTCAATAGGCCTGCCTTTCCACTTGATCAAATACTTAGTATACTATTTATTCCTGGTGCTTCTGCCTTCACGAGTATCCAATACTTCCTCGGCCTCATCTGTGCTTGGAGTAGATGCTGGAATTTGCCATAATTTTGGACTTTGCCTTTCTGTACCTTCTCCCTCATGATATTCCACTAAATCTGAGATATTAAAAATTGTTGAAATATCAAGCCAACTTGGCAATTCCACTTCATACACATTTTTTGACTCTCGCTTTCCCAATATTCTGCATGGTCCAAACCTTTTCATTTTCAATTTATTATAAGTCTTGGCAGGAAATCTCTCCTTCCTGAGATGCACCATGACCTCATCTCCTACCTTGAACTCCTTGAACCGCCGCTTCTGGTCCGCCCTCTCCTTATATTGAGTATTCATCTTCACAATTTGTCTCCTTACTTCTTCATGCAGACTTTTCATATGTTCTACAAATTCTTCTGCCTCGGCACTACACTTTTCTTTCCTGTCCAACTTTCTCAGTTCAGACACATTCCTCGGGCTGTTTCCATATATTATCTGGAATGGAGATTTATCTGTGCTTTTATTAACTGAACTGTTATACACAAATTCTGCCTACGATAAAACTAAATCCCATCCCTTGGGCTGATCTGCTATCAAACACCTCAATAGATTACCCAGGCTTCTGTTCACCACCTCTGTCTGTCCGTCAGTCTGTGGGTGGTATGCAGAACTGAATTTTAGGTCTATTTTCATCTTCTTCCATAGAGTTCTCCAAAAGTATCCAACAAACTTGGTATCTCTATCAGAAACTATGCTTCTTGGCAGACCGTGAAGTCTAACCACTTCCTTGAAGAACAACCTTGCAATGTGAACTGCATCACTGGTCTTTTGGTAGGGCATAAAATGTGCCATTTTGGAGAATCGATCAACCACCACAAATATAGAGTCATTTCCTCTTTGTGTCCTCGATAATCCAATGATGAAATCCATGCTTATGTCTTCCCATGGCCTCTCCGGTACAGGTAATGGCTGGTACAGTCCTGTGTTTTGCCTTGCACCCTTTGCCATCTGGCATATTCTGCAACTCAGCACAAACTTTCACACATCTTGCTGAAGTTGTGGCCAGTAGTAATTTTCCTCCACCAGTGCAATGGTCTTATCTCGACCAAAATGCCCAACCAGTCCTCCGCTGTGCTTTTCTTTGATCAAGTTCTCCCGCATAGAGCTCCTTGGAATGCATAATTTGCTTCCCTTGAACAACATTCCATCTTGGATTAGGAAATCCAACCATTTTGTTCGGTCCACCGTAACAGGTGTTAAGCAAGCCTTCCAGGCTTCTACAAAATCTGGATCTGCAGGGTACAAATCCTTCAGTTCTTCAAACCCCACTACTTCCACTGTCAATCTAATCAGTAAAGTCTGCCTTCTGCTCAAGGCATCTGCAACTCTGTTCGACTTCCCACTTCGTGCTTCAAGCACAAAGGTATAACTTTGGAGGAACTCCACCCATTTCATGTGCCTTTGATTCAGCTTTTGTCCGATTGTTAATGTATTGCAAAGCCTAATGGTCAGTAAATAGAACAAACTCCTTTGGCAATAAATAGTGTCTCCACTTTTTCAGAGCCTGAACTATGGCATAAAATTCTTGGTCATAAACTAAATACTTTTTTCGAGCATAATTTAGCTTCTCACTGAAATAAGCAACTGGTTTGCCCCCTTGACTCAGTACAGCCCCTATTGCACTGCCACTGGCATCACAGTCCACCTGAAATACCTTGTTAAATTATGGAAGTGCCAACACAGGATGTTCTGTAACTTTTCTCTTTAATGCATCAAAGCTCCTTTCAGCCCCTGATGTCCACTTGAACTCCTTTTTATCCCCCCTCATTGTTTCCATGAGAGGTGCACAGATGCTGCTGAAGTTCTTTATGAACTTTCTGTAAAAGCTGGCCAAACCATGAAAGGATCTTACTTCGGTTGTGCTTCTTGGGGTAGGCCATTCAATGATGGCTCTTACCTTCTCTGGGTCCATTTTCAGGCCTTCTGCTGAGATTACAAACCCAGGTATACTAACTCCTTTTTGACAAAATTACACTTTTTTAGATTTATTAACAACTGCTCTTCCCGTAGCTTCTCAAAAACCTTCCTGATGTGCATCAGGTGTTCCCCCAGGGTCCTGCTGAATATCAAGATATCATCTAAATAAACAATTACAAACTTTCCCAGGAATTCCTTCAGTACTTCATTCATCAGCCGCATGAAAGTACTCGGTGCATTGGACAGCCCAAATGGCATGACCAACCATTCATACAAGCCTTCTCTTGTCTTGAAGGCTCTCTTCCATTCATCTCCCTCTCGGATACGGATCTGATGATAGCCACTTTTTAGGTCAATCTATGTGAAGTATTCAGCTCCACTTAAACAGTCCATGATATCATCCATTCTTGGCAATGGGAACCTGTACTTAATAGTGATTTTGTACACATCCTCCATTCTCCATCCTTCTTTGGCGCCAGCACTACAGGTACTGCGCATGGACTCAAGCTTTCTCGAATCAATCCCTTTTCTAACAATTCCTAGACCTGTCTATTTAACTCCTCAGTCTCTACAGGCGTCATCCTGTGTGCAGCTTTATTTGGCAAGCTTGATCCCGATACTAAGTCTATATGATGGCTAATTTTCCTTACTGGGGGTAAACCCTCAGGCACATTGTCTGACACAATATCTGGAAATTCCTCCAATAGATTTTGGACTTCTGCTGGGGTATCCTGGCATTCCTTCTCCCTAACTCTAGGGATTATTGCATAACACAAATGTTCATGCTTCAACCCGTTCAGGAACTCTCTCCCCTCAACTAAACAGACTCTAGAATTGTTACATACCTTTTCATCCGCATCCTTCAAGGGCTTTAGTTTATGGCGTACACCATTCTTTGTCAATGAGTAGGTGTTGGCAAGGCCATCATGCACTGCGTTCCGGTCAAACTGCCAGGGCCTCCCCAGCAACATGTGGCAAAAATCCATGGGCAGGATGTCACACAAGACCTCATCACAATAATTTCCAATGTTGAATTTAACGGAACACTGCTCATTGACCAAAACTTTGTGGTCTTTCTGTAACCATGCGACCCGGTATGGATGTGGGTGCTTCTTCCTTTCTAACTGTAGCTTTGTAACCATTTCCTCAGAAACCAGGTTATCCGTGCTACCATTGTCAATAATGATATTGCAAACCTTGCCTGCACATTTACATCTGGTGCGGAATAAACTTTTTTTCTACTCTGTGTCCTTCTCCTCATTCAACAGGACTCTTCTTACAATCATTGTTTCTCCCCTCTCCGCTTCTTCGGAATGCTCAGACTCAACATCTTCCTCTGCCACAGCAGCTCTAGCCGGACCCTCAGGCCTCTTGTTCATTCTTTCTCGGTGTTGTGGACACTCGAATGCATGATGCCCTTCTTCACCATAGTGGAAACATGTTCCACGGAATACTCCCCTTCCAAATCCCCGTCCAGATCCACCTCGTCCTCTTGGGTAGTTGTTCTGGTCTCGGGGTTGATGAGCATCCTCCTCCCTTTGATCTGGGCTACCATTGGCTTCACCAGTCTTCTTCGGGTCCTTATACTTTTCTCCACTGGTCCTCCCACCAGTTCTTCCACCACGGCCCCTTCCTCTTTGCTTGCCTTCAAACCGCCTATTCGGTTTTTCTTCTACCTTTAAGGCAAACTGGTAAGCATCCTCAATGGTGCTTACCCGAACTAGACACAGCTCTTCTTGGATGCCGAGTCTCAACCCATTGATATAAGGGGCTACCTTCTTTTTGTTCCCCTCTAAATGCCCAGTTCTAATGGAAATTTTGTAAAACTCTTCGGTGTACTCTTGGACAGTTCTGTTCGTATGTCTCAAACTCTGCATCTTTCTTAACAGATCCAACTCGTAGTCTGTCGGGATGAACTGTCTTTTCAGCTTCTCAACCATTCTGTCCCATCTGGTTATTCTCTCTTTCCCTCGTCTGTTTCTCTCCAACTGTATCCCCCTCCACCAAATGCTGGCATGACCCTTCAACTTGGTCTTAGTAAATTTGACCCGATTAGGGTCCTCAACCTCCTCATACTCGAAATACTCCTATAAATCATTTATCCAGTCAATTACTTCTTCTGGATTCAAGTTACCAAAGTACGTGGAAACCTCCATTTTTGGTTGCTTTCCAATCTGAGAGATGGCCTTGTATAACCGAGCTTGCGCAGGGTCCATAGCCTCTTCCTCCTCCTCAGATTGGTCTTCCTCTTCAACTTCGTCCTCACTGTCCTCATCCCTTACGGGCTCGTGCCTTCTGCGTAATTCTACTTGCAGGGCTTGAACTTGTCTCTGCAAGGCCCGAAAGTCTTCGGCCGGCACCACATTTCCTACCCCTCCACGGTTCCTTCGTGGAGGCATTATAATTTTTTTTTTTTTTTTTTTTTTAATTCCTCCCACAGATCCTGGTGTAACTGCCTCTTTCCGGCGATCTGTTACATGCTCAGGAGCTCTCGCTCTGATACCACTTGATGGCAAGGTCGAGATTACAGCGAACAACTTCTCATTAAATTTCAGTAAAATAAAAAAAATACAGTCTCTGTTACAATGTCCAGGCACACTACTTCTTCCCCAATCCCGAACTCACCATCCCTTTCCCATACAAATTTTCCCCGTTTTAATGTGGTCTCGGCCTTCCCTGCAATTAATGCTCCCGCCCAAAGACCAATTCGAATTTCATCTTCCCTCCGTTGAAATTTCAAGATTTTCCTTTCCTTTTGTTTTTTGCCATAAATGGCAACTGTCCGATCCGTCCAGATCCTACATTCATGGCTTCCCATACCCTGCACCCACCGTTTTAATCTGACTGTCTTTAAGTACCGTTGTCTCCGCCATTAAGTCTTTCACCTGTAACTACGGTTTCTCCAGAAACAACATTCCAAGATACTTAAACTTGATCGACTTCTATATCTCTCTCCTCCAATTACATGGCCCTCATCCTTTTGATCTGTTACAAGTGTGTCTCCACGTGTCAAATTTAACTCTATCCCCCACTGGTCGTGTTGCCTTTAAGACACGTGGCAACCACGTGTCTATTTCACCCTGTCCGACCGTCCGTGTGTTCACTTTAGTTTTACCTTTTGGTCTGACTAATGCACCAGCAACTTATATGAACTTGATGAATAACATGTTTCAATAATAGTTGGACCGATTCATGCTCATATTCTTAGACGATATACTGATTTATTCCCGAAACAAAGAGGAGCATGATGAGCACATGAGAATAGTGCTACGGATACTCAGGAAAAATAAACTATATGGAAAATTGTCCAAGTGTGAATTTTATACACCTTAGGTACAATATTTAGGACATTGTTTCTGCTGATGGTATAGCTATAGATCCCACGAAAATAGAAGCTATAATAGACTAGCCAACTACAACTAATGTATCTGAAGTAAGATGTTTTATGGAAATGACCAACTATTATTGGAGATTCGTGAAAGGATATTTCAAAGTAGCATACTCCATAACTAATCCACAAAGGAATGGAAATATATTTAAGTGGATAAATCAATGTGAAGAAGATTTTAGAACTCTCAAGGATAAATTGACCACTGCACCGATATTAAAGATACCTGATATGAATAAACCATTTAGAGTTTGTACTGATGCATTAATGGAATGATTAGGAGATATACTGTTACAAGAAGAAGCTATAGTGGCTTATGAGTCCAAGAAACTCAAGAAGCATGAAATAAATTACACCACTTATGACTTGGAACTAGTAGTTGTAGTTGATGCTCTTAAAATTTGGAGATATTATCTGCTAGGGAGACCTTTTGAACTAAAAACTGATCACCAAAGCCTAAAATATATATTTACACAACCAATTTTGAATGCTCGATAGCAAATATGGATGGAATTTTTGGTTGAATATGACTTCAGCATAGAGTATATCAAGAGGAAAGAAAATAAATTGGTAGATACCCTTAGCAAGAGAAGACACATAATTACTATCTCAAGGTGCCAATATGAAATAAAGAATCAGATTGCAGAGTTGCAAAAGATGGATGAGTTTTGCAAATCATGTCGTAGTAAAATTAAGCAAGGAATCAATATGCATGGGGATTATGGCATTAAGAAGGATTTGGTATACTTTCGAAATAGAGTTATAGTACCCAATAATGAAGAGCTTAAAATAATTATTCTGCAAGAAGCTCATTATGCACCCTATTTTGCACATCCAGGGATAGTCAATATGAAAGAGAACTTGAAGAAGGACTATTTTTGGTCTAGAATGAAGATGAATATAGTTCAATATGTTGCAAAATGCCTCGAGTGCCAAAAATTTAAGGCATAACATTAGCATCCTGGATGGAAATTATATCTTTACGACGTACCAGAACATAAATGGCAAGTCATATCTATGGATTTCATTGTGGGACTTCTGAAAACCCATTTTTAGCATGATGCCATATTTGTGGTAATGGATAAGTTAATTAAGGTGGAACATTTCATAGCAGGTAGTGTACATGATGATGCTTCAACTATTGCTCAAAAATTTGCATGGGAAATTGTGAGGCTACATGGATTTCCTAAAGTAATAATATCTAATAAGGATTCATGATTTACATTTGATTTTTGGTAAGCCCAAGCCTGGGGAACAAGACTCAATATTAGTACTACTTATCATCCAGATATGGATGGCCAGACTAAGAGGGTCAACCAAGTGCTTGAGGACATGCTACGTATGTATTGCATGGACCACCAAAGAAAATGAGAATATTATCTCTTCTTGATGGAATTTTCTTACAATAATAGCTATCATATCAAGTTGGGCATGGCCCCATTTTAGGCTCTATATGGGCATATGTGCAAGAAACCATTAACGTGGGATAAATTGGATGATCAAGAGATGATCGGTCCTAAATCTGTAAAGCAAATGAAAAACCAATTGAAAGAAATTTGTCAGTGACTGCGTTAAGCCGATGAGCGACATAAAAGCTATACTAAACTGAAGAGAACACCCTGTGAATTTGTTGTTAGAGATAAAGTTTTCCTTAGATTCAAACCTACCAATAACTCTATCAAATCCACCAAACTAAGTCCTAGGTTTGTCATACCATTTGAAATAATTGCCAAAATTAGTTTCATTGCTTATAAAATTTCACTGTCGACCAATTTGTCAAAAATCCACAATGTCTTCCATGTATCCTTTCTCCGTAGATATTTTGTTGACCCATCTCAAATTTTGGATACCACTCATTTGCAGATGCCAGACCCACAACTCATTGAGGTGCGACCAACCAAAATTTTTGGGTTTAAAACCAAAAAAATTAGGAAAAGAACTATGGATCAATGCAGAGTACAGTGGGATTAGTACTTCGAGAGGAATGCTACATGGGAGGATGTCACTAGCATGAGAAACTAGTTTCCATATCTCTTTGAAACATGATACTAAGAGATAATATTTTATTTTTGGAAAGTGAACTTCTTTGTGATATAATGGAACTATTTATGTATATTTAATATGAATATATATGATTTGATTAAGCAATTATGTGATGAAATCTGCTATGTGATAGAGTTATTATTTTGTAAGAAATTACATAAGTATTGAAATATCTATTTATGTGTTTATGCATCTATCTTTTCTTGCAAGCTACACAAGGATTGTGTTATTCCTAAGAGGGGGAGTATGTCACATCCCCACTGTTTATTAGTATTTTATTTGGAGGAATGTGATTCTGCGTCAAGTTGTTTGCAATGCAGGAGCAGGTTCACATGCTGTGACGAAAGAAAACACCCACCCTAGCAGGAACATAATTGGAAGCATAGAGTGAGTGGGATATGATGTTGTGCTTCACGCACCTTGGCTCAAGGGTACATGGAAGCCCTCCATAGGATTTGAATTAAAAAAAAAAAGATCATCCTACCAGTGAATGCATTCATTGCTCTCTTAAGATTACATATGTGCGATTGCTCTTGTATTATTGTTTAAAAAAAAAATGTTGGACTTAGCACAATAAAACTATATATAATAAAATAATAATAAAAAATGAAATCAAAGAAATATATATATATAAACCTAAGAACTTAGAAGAAATAAAAATAATAATAAATATATAATAGAATATTTATGAAATATAAATAATAATAAAATATATCTATAAAATTAATAAAGTGGAAATTAAAATGTTTTAAAAGAAATAAAGGTTTCTATGTTGTTTCAAGCCACAAAGATGTTTCCATGGGGAGTTTTAAACAATGTATAAACTTATAACCTAATGGTATGATAATTTAGAAATATAAGGTAAGTTCGAATATTAAAAGATAACGCATAGCAATCCCTATGTAATTGGAGGTGAAATGAAATTAAAATATATAATATTCTCCACTTGGATGTTGAGAATGCCTCCATGCAGACAAGGTAAAAGGCAATACCTGGAGTTGGAACAGTGATGTGTCTAGCACCCACGGAGGAAATGAAACTAATTAACCATGCAAACCTTAAGAAAATAAAGATCATCTAAAAATTTTGGGGAAATGTCTATCGCCAGAAAAAGAACTATGTGAAGGCTACGGAGGTCTAAAATTCGTCAGGCAGCAAACATAGTGAAGGCAAGGTCAGAACTGACATTCTCTAGCCTATATTGCTAATGTTTAAAACTTGGAATTAATGTTTTGTTTTCTTTAAAAAAAATGGAAAAAATAAATTTAATTGAAGACAATATCCAGGAACAAAACTCTAAATTTAAAACTATGGAAATAATGTTATTTGAATTGTGGAAAAAGAATTTAAACCAGTAATAATATTTATCTAAGAAATAAAACCCGATTTAAGAGTACGTAACTTAGGAATTTAATATATATATATATATATATATATATATATATATATATATATATATATATATATATATATATATATATTAAATTGGGAAATGAACCGGCTATTCTTTGTTTAGTGAATTTTATGAGCTTAAAAAAAAATTACAATGGTGGGAGACTACATTACATATATGAGATTCGTATTTTGTGAAACTTGCATTGCATGTATGAATTTTTTGTATGCATGTAGCGTTGCATTATGGGCCATGCTGATTCCCTAAAATGTTCCCTTTCTTATACTGTCCATGTGGCTGGTTACCGAGCACGTTAGGGAAATGTTCGAGTGTCTGTTGAGTGGTTTGGAAACCATTGAAGATGGTGGACGTCTCTTACTAGGCGAAATTAAATTTAATAATAGCCTTAACCTTTTGACTGGCCTTGATTGTGAAAATATACCAAAGTCTAAAAGAGTGTAGAGCAATCGAATACTTATGTGTGATATTTATGTGTATTTACAGCTTTTGATTGTTTAAGTACAATGACTCTATTGCAGGATTGGGTGCAATTTCTAGTTTAAAATTTGTTTATAAACAATGAAGAAGAAATAAAAGTTTATTTTATTTAAAAAAATGGTTTATGGTTACATAGCTGGTAATGAGTTCTTTTTCTTAGATGTTAGCCATTTTATAAATGCCAAATTATACCTTTGGATATATTATCCTTATAACTAGGAAAAGTAATACTTACGGCCCTATAAGGTTGGTATAACAATATTCTCTTGAGTGAAAACATAGTGTTTGTCATTCCTAGCTTAAAATGAAATTTCATTGGAGCACGCGTTCTATAACTTAGTTAAAATATTTCTTTCAAGTTGTTAGAAAATAGGTTTTTAATTATTCAATATGATGAAAGATCTTTATCAGAATCGATAGAATCCAGTGACTTTTTAAAATATGTTTATATGAAATTAGATGATTGTTACTTTGTTCCCTTTTGAATGGCTTATGTGGGATTAAATGGGTTCCAAATCTAAATTACGTAGTTGAATAAGAGGATGATGACAAAAATATTTTAGTAGCAGGCTTATGCTATACCAGGATGGTCTAAACTTTAATTTCTTTTAATATTAATTTAAGGTATGTTTTCTTTAAGAATATGGAAATGGTTTAGTGTTATAATATGTGTAAAGTAATTTTTAGACTTAAGTTTGCAATTAAGGGTTTTTTAAATGATGTTCTGATGCTACGTTGTCTAAATGCTTGTGGAAGTAGATTAAGTCTTTATTTTCAAAATTTAAGAATGGGTCTTTGATATTTTCATATGATGTTAGTTAGGCATTAAATGTCTGGTATTAGTGTTTTATGTTTAAATATATACAATTAAATGGTATAGATGTTTTAATACATATCAGAATGATTTATATTTAGTAAATAGGTCTGGATATTGAAAAATAATTTAAATGGATTGTCTTTACATTACTATGTTATTAAGATTAATTAGATTTTCATGCTATTTATTTAAATAGTTTAAAAACTAAGCATGTGTTTTTAATAATGTTTCCAAGGAAATAATTCAAGAGTTAGATATTTCCTTAATTTGAATAATGTAGAATTTTCTTAAATTATCTAAACATAAAACATAAAAAAAATAATAGAGTATTATTCCAAAGCTTAAAACTATACTACTCAGATGAGATAATATAACACTTTGCCTTGTGAAGGGTAATTCAAGCAAGGACTTTCTCTACCCAACACACTAGGTCACATGGTGACTTAGGTGAGACTATACCACTGTACTCCAGCATTTTAGGACAAAAGAGTCCAAGCTTTCGAGTGTAAAAGTGGCAGTATGGGATGCCACTCTAGGTGGACAGTCAGTTAGTGTGGTGATACTCATCATTCCACTCGAGCTAGGGAGGTGCCAACGTATTGTATGAAAAGAGAGTGACTCATGTTGTTGGAAGATCCAACGGTAAATGGTTATGGGAATCATTACCATCAACTCGAGGAAGGTCATGTATATCTAGTCCCTATGCCATGTAATGGCAGACTCTAGCCAAACCTTAGCAGAAGGCCAAGGGCTAGCACTGGCATACAAACATTGGTTCCAAAGAAATGAGTTAGGAACTCAAAATATTGAGAATCTTATAGCTTTGGACAAGGGAGATAACGTACCCCTTTTAGGTGAAATAGGCCTTGAACGAATAATCATTCACCGTATTTCAGATAGACTCGTGTGAGGAGTCAAAATCCTACTTGGCGACTTGCGGGATGTGGCAAGTCCCGAGAACTTAAGACACTAGCTGTAGTGGTGGTCATTCTTTAAATGTGAATTTCGTATGCCTGAACTAACATTATGATGGATTTACAAGCAAAGTGATGTTATTTTAAACAAAAAATTTTAGTGTACGTAAGTTGACAGAATGTGGTTGTGATAGTACATGCGTCCAATATCATATAACCTTAATCAATTGAAGCATATGAATAAGAGAATCCATTGCATATATGATTGAAGATAATTATATTATAATGATATTTCACCAAATTTCCTATTAGCAATTAGAAAAAACTTTTGATTTATGTTCACGGCTATGTGACTATACATTTGGAGTAGACTAGTTACTACCATTGTGCTTCAAAATCAAAATAAATTCTGTGAAGAGGGAAAGAAATGAAATTGAATGCAACTAAGTGATAAAATGGTAGGATATACTAAAGAAACTTGTCAAAAATCTTGAACTGAATTGATATTTGGAAAATCTAGATTAGAACCCAAATATTTGAAGGGATATTGATCTTGTTTTGAGGATAGAATTTTGTTTGCTAATGATCCATTTGGCATCTTCTAATTTTCTATACATGTATTCTAATTTTCTATTATTCCTCTTATTTGTGAGACAAATAATGATTAATCAAATTAAACATCATGGGTATAGACTACAAGGCATAGATTTAAAGAAAACAATTTAGATAATTATATTTTTGTCTCCAAATAATATCTACAAGGAATAGATACTCTAAATAAATTATTATTGGTCTTAAGCATAATTATAGCTAGTAGTGCAGACTTTTACCATCTAATTGTAGTATTCTACCAAAAAGAAGTAGGAATTTAAGTTTGATTTACTACAGTTAGAAGTAGAATTAGCTTCACTTTTTTGATAAATAAGAGCTAGATGCTTATTGTAAAGGGTTATTTTATTATTTCTAAAAAGAACAAAGCTACCCCTTGAGTTAGATTTGAACATGTGATTTATACTACGATTAATAAAAAAGCTATGCATTGCTTATATGGATCAACTATGTCTATTGGTCTCTTTCTTTATGGATGTATGATGGCTGGGGATGCATCCTCCCAACTACTAGTAAATTTTTTTTATTCTAAATTTGTTTGAATATCTAGAACAACTGAGTTATTTGGTCCTTTCTAGATATTCCAAAAAGATCAACACTATAATTTTTTTATAGTTTTATAACTATATTCCTTTATTGCATTTACTTTCAATTTCTAATACATTTTTTCATAAATTGCTTATATTAGTTTACATTAATAGATTTAACAAGAGCCAAAACTTAAATTTAAAGGTCAGGGATTAAATATTATCTCCTTTCTATATTAAATTCTAATATTTTGGGCATATAACCAAAAATAATAACTTTATGGATCAATAATTTTGGCATGCTTGGTGGGACTCATCGGTGTGATTTATCCATGAAATCAAGCTAACCCACTTACATTAGTTAGATTTATCATTCTAGATTTTTTTTTCTAGATTTATGTAAATCCACTCCAAAAATTTTTATATTTATTGAAGAGTTTGTGAATAACATCAAGAAAAATGTATCCCATAAATGAATTTGCATATTAATTTTCTTAACTCCAAATCTTGTAGTTTTACATAGAAATTATAAATCCTTTATATTTGATCAAAGTCATAAAACCTTCATCTAATGGTGACTTTGATAATGAACAAACCCTATAGAATATTATTCCGAAGCTTAAACCTATACTACTCAGATGAGATAATATAACACTTTGCCTTGTGAAGGGTAAGTCGAGCAAGGACTTTCTCTACCCAACACACTAGGTCACACGGTGACTTAGGTGATACTGTGCCACTATAGTAGGGTCCAATCTGTCGAGTGTAAGAGTGGCGATATGAGATGTCACTCTAGGTGGAAAATAATTTAGTGTGGTAATACTCATCATTCCACTCGGGCTAGGGAGGTGCCAACGTATTACATGAATAAAGAGCTACTCATGTTTTTGGAAGATATAGTGGTATATGGTTATGAGCAGCATTACCGTCAACCCAAGGAAGGTCATGGATATCTAGTCCTTATGCCATATGTATGCATAAAAAGTAACACCATTGCAATAAATATGAAACATTGTATTAAATTTGGGAAAGTCCCTTTTGACACACTTTGACCCTTTTAGGGTGTATTTTACAAAGAGACATGCCAAAGGAGAATCCATTTTACATATCAAGGATGGTGTCTTAGTCTCTTCATGATACAACAATGTGGGAGGTGGGTTTGTGATGGCAAGGTCGAGATTACAGCGAACAGCTTCTCATTAAATTTTAGTAAAATAAAAAAATACAGTCTCTGTTACAATGTCCAGGCACACTACTTCTTTCCCCAATCCCGAACTCACCATCCCTTTCCCATACAAATTTTCCCTGTTTTAATGTGGTCTCGGCCTTCCCTGCAATTAATGCTCCCGCCCAAAGACCAATTCGAATTTCATCTTCCCTCCATTGAAATTTCAAGATTTTCCTTTCCTTTTGTTTTCTAGCCATAAATGGCAACTGTCCGATCCGTCCAGAGCCTGCATTCATGGCTTCCCATACCCTGCACCCACCGTTTTAATCTGACTGTCTTTAAGTACCGTTGTCTCCGCCATTAAGAAACAACATTCCAAGATACTTAAACTTGGTCGACATCTATATCTCTCTCCTCCGATTACGTGGCCCTCATCCTTTTGATCTGTTACAAGTGTGTCTCCACGTGTCAAATTTAACTCTATCCCCCACCGGTCGTGTTGCCTTTAAGACACGTGGCAACCACGTGTCTATTTCACCCTGTCCGACCGTCCGCGTGTTCACTTCAGTTTGACCTTTTCTTGGGCCGCGATATCGCGACATGTCGCGATATCGCGACCCAACTGACGTCCGCCCTCAGCTTTGAAACAAAGTCACGATATCGCGACGTCGCGATATCACGACAAAAGTACGTCCTGCACTTATCTCTGCCTTTGACGTCGCGAAATCGTGACGTGTCGCGAAATCGTGACGCATCATGATTTCGCGACTCCAACCCCCACTCCTTGCAACAACTTCAACATGGTCACGATATCGCGACGCTTAAGACTCGGCCAACCCAACCGTCGCGATATCGCGACGTCGCGATATCACGACGAAACTCGCTCCGCCTTTGCTATAGCAAATGAGGTCGCGATTTCGCGACCTCACACCAACTTTTGCCTTGGTTCCTTTAACAACTTCCCTTTCTGTCTTACGACATCTCCTTCCCCGAAAAAGAACCAAATTGCTTCAAAAATACAAGAACTTTAAAGAAAAATTAAAAGATGCAAGATTGCTCATACTTTCACCGGATGCTCCTCGCATCAGACACCCGGGTAGATTAGAAGTGACCCTCACTTCTGTTTTGTTGGGGGAAGACCCAATCGGTCAACCTCCGCCTCCGATACCCAAGTTGCATCTTCAATAGGCCTGCCTTTCCACTTGATCAAATACTCAGTATACTGTTTATTCCTGGTGCTTCTCCTTCACGAGTATCCAATACTTCCTCGGCCTCATCTGTGCTTGGAGTAGATGCTAGAATTTGCCATAATTATGGACTTTGCATTTTTTGTACCTTCTCCCTCATGATATTCCACTAAATCTGAGATATTAAAAATTGGTGAAATATCAAGCCAACTTGGCAATTCCACTTCATACGCATTTCCTGACTCTCGCTTTCCCAATATTCTCGCATGGTCCAAACCTTTTCATTTTCAATTTATTATAAGTCTTGGCAGGAAATCTCTCCTGAGATGCACCATGACCTCATCTCCTACCTTGAACTCCTTGAACCGCCGCTTCTGGTCTGCCCTCTCCTTATATTGAGTATTCATCTTCACAATTTGTTTCCTTACTTCTTCATGCAGACTTTTCATATGTTCTCGCAAATTCTTCTCGCCTCGGCACTACACTTTTCTTTCCCCGTCCAACTTTCTCGCCTCAGACACATTCCTCGGGCCATGTCCATATATTATCCGGAATGGAGATTTATCTCGTGCTTTTATTAACCGAACCGTTATACGCAAATTCTTCCTGCGGTAAAACTAAATCCCATCCCTTGGGCTGATCTCGCTATCAAACATCTCAATAGATTACCCAGGCTTCTGTTCACCACCTATGTCTGTCCGTCAATCTATGGGTGGTATGCAGAACCGAATTTCAGGTCTGTTTTCATCTTCTTCCATAGAGTTCTCCAAAAGTATCCAACAAACTTGGTATCTCTATCGTAAACTATGCTTCTTGGCAGACCGTGAAGTCTAACCACTTCCTTGAAGAACAACCCTGCAATGTGAACTGCATCACTGGTCTTTTGGTAGGGGATAAAATGTGCCATTTTGGAGAATCGATCAACCACCACAAATACAGAGTCATTTCCTCTTTGTGTCCTCGGTAATCCAAGGATGAAATCCATGCTTATGTCTTCCCATGGCCTCTCCGGTACAGGTAATGGCTGGTACAGTCCTGTGTTTTGCCTTGCACCCTTTGCCATCTGGCATATTCTGCAACTCTGCACAAACTTTCGCACATCTTGCTGAAGTTGTGGCCAGTAGTAATTTTCCTCCACCAAGGGCAATGGTCTTATCCCGACCAAAATGCCCAGCCAATCCTCCGCTGTGCTTTTCTTTGATCAAGTTCTCCCGCATAGAGCTCCTTGGAATGCATAATTTGCTTCCCTTGAACAACATTCCATCTTGGATTAGGAAATCCAACCATTTTGTTCGGTCCACCGTAACAGGTGTTAAGCAAGCCTTCCAGGCTTCTGCAAAATCCGGATCTGCAGGGTACAAACCCTTTAGTTCTTCAAACCCCACTACTTCCACCGTCAATCTAATCACAAAGTCCGCCTTCTCGCTCAAGGCATCTCGCAACTCTGTTCGACTTCCCACTTCGTGCTTCAAGCACAAAGGTATAACTTTGGAGGAACTCCACCCATTTCATGTGCCTTTGATTCAGCTTTGTCCGACCGTTAATGTATTGCAAAGCCCGATGGTCGAAGAATAGAACAAACTCCTTTGGCAATAAATAGTGTCTCCACTTTTTCGGAGCCCGAACTATGGCATAAAATTCTTGGTCATAAACCGAATACTTTTTCCGAGCGTCATTTAGCTTCTCACCGAAATAAGCAACCGGTTTGCCCCCTTGACTCAGTACAACCCCTATTGCACTGCCACTGGCATCACAGTCCACCTGAAATACCTTGTTAAAGTTTGGAAGTGCCAACACAGGCTGTTCTATAACTTTTCTCTTCAATGCATCAAAGCTCCTTTCAGCCCCTGATGTCCACTTGAACTCCTTTTTATCCCCCCTCATTGTTTCCGTGAGAGGTGCACAGATGCTGCTGAAGTTCTTTATGAACTTCCTGTAAAAAGCTGGCCAAACCATGAAAGGATCTTACTTCATTGTGCTTCTTGGGGTAGGCCATTCAATGATGGCTCTTACCTTCTCTGGGTCCATTTTTAGGCCTTCTGCTGAGATTACAAACCCTGGGTATACTAACTCCTTTTTGACAAAATTACACTTTTTTAGATTTATTAACAACTGCTCTTCCCGCAGCTTCTCAAAAACCTTCCTGATGTGCATCAGGTGTTCCCCAGTGGTCCTGCTGAATATCAAGATATCATCTAAATAAACAATTACAAACTTTCCCAGGAATTCCTTCGAGACTTCATTCATCAGCCGCATGAAAGTACTTGGTGCATTGGACAACCCAAATGGCATGACCAACCATTCATACAAGCCTTCTCTTGTCTTGAAGGCTGTCTTCCATTCATCTCCCTCTCGGATACGGATCTGATGATAGCCACTTTTCAGGTCAATCTTTGTGAAGTATTCAGCTCCACTTAAACAATCCATGATATCATCCATTCTTGGCAACGGGAATCCGTACTTAATAGTGATTTTGTTGATGGCCCGTGAGTCTCGTACACATCCTCCATTCCCCATCCTTCTTTGGCGCCAAGCACTCGCAGTACTGCGCATGGACTCAAACTTTCCCGAATCAATCCCTTTTCTAACAATTCCCGGACCCGTCTATTTAACTCCTCGCCTCTACAAGCGCCATCCCGTGTGCAGCTTTATTTGGCAAGCTTGATCCCGGTACTAAGTCTATATGATGGCTAATTTTCCTTATCGGGGGTAAACCCTCGTGCACATTGTCTGACACAATATCTGGAAATTCCTCCAATAGATTTTGGACTTCTGCTGGGGTATCCTGGCATTCCTTCTCCCTAACTCTAGGGATTATTGCATAACATAAATGTTCATGCTTCAACCCATTCAAGAACTCTCTCCCCTCAACTAAACAGACTCTGGAATTGTTACATACCTTTTCATCCGCATCCTTCAAGGGCTTTAGTTTATGGCGTACACCATTCTTTGTCAATGAGTAGGTGTTGGCACGGCCATCATGCACTGCATTCCGATCAAACTGCCAGGGCCTCCCCAGCAACATGTGGCAAGCATCCATGGGCAGGATGTCACACAAGACCTCATCACAATAATTTCCAATGTTGAATTTAACGGAACACTGCTCATTGACCAAAGCTCTATGGTCTTTCTGTAACCATGCGACCCGATATGGGTGTGGGTGCTTCTTCCTTTCTAACTGTAGCTTTGTAACCATTTCCTCAGAAACCAGGTTATCCGTGCTACCATTGTCAATAATGATATTGCAAACCTTGCCTACACATTTACATCTTGTGTGGAATAAACTTTTTCTCTGGTCTCGTGTCCTTCTCCTCATTCAACAGACTCTTCTTACAATCATTGTTTCTCCCATCTCCGCTTCTTCGGAATGCTCAGACTCAAGATCTTCCTCTCGCCACAGCAGCCTCGGCCGGACCCTCGTGCCTCTTGTTCATTCTTTCTTGGTGTTGTGGACACTCGAATGCACGATGCCCTTCTTCACCACAGTGGAAACATGTTCCATGGAATACTCACCTTCCAAATCCCCGTCCAGATCCACCCCGTCCTCTTGGGTAGTCGTTTTGGTCTCGGGGTTGATGAGCATCCTCCTCCCTTTGATCTCGGCTACCACCGGCTTCACTCGGCCTTCTTCGGGTCCTTATACTTTTCTCCACTGGTCCTCCCACCAGTTCTTCCACCATGGCCCCTTCCTCTTTGCTTGCCTTCAAACCGCCTATTCAATTTTTCTTCTACCTTTAAGGCAAACTGGTAAGCATCCTCAATGGTGCTTACCCGAACTAGACTCAGCCTCTTCCCGGATGCCGAGTCTCAACCCATTGATATAACGGGCTACCTTCTCTTTGTTCCCCTCTAAATGCCCAGCTCTAATGGAAATTTTGTAAAACTCTTCGGTGTACTCTTGGACAGTTCTATTCGTCCTGTCTCAAACTCGCATCTTTCTTAACGGATCCAACTCGTAGTCTATCGGGATGAACTATCTTTTTAGCTTCTCAACCATTCTGTCCCACCTGGTTATTCTCTCTTTCCCTCGTCTGTTTCTCTCCAACTGTATCCCCCTCCACCAAATGCTGGCATGACCCTTCAACTTGGTCTTAGCAAATCTGACCCGATTAGGGTCCTCAACCTCCTCGTACTCGAAATACTCCTCTAAATCATTTATCCAGTCAATTACTTCTTCTGGATTCAAGTTACCCGAGTACGTGGAAACCTCCATTTTTGGTTGCTTTCCAATCTGAGAGATGGCCTTGTATAACCGAGCTTGCGCAGGGTCCATAGCCTCTTCCTCCTCCTCAGATTGGTCTTCCTCTTCAACTTCGTCCTCACCGTCCTCATCCCTTTCGGGCTCGTGCCTTCTACGTAATTCGGGCTTGAACTTGTCTCTGCAAGGCCCGAAAGTCTTCGGCCGGCACCACATTTCCTACCCCGCCACGGTTCCTTCGTGGAGGCATTATAATTTCTTTTTTTTTTTTTAAATTCCTCCCACAGATCCTGGTGTAACTGCCTCTTTCCGGCGATCTGTTACACGCTCAGGAGCTCCCGCTCTGATACCACTTGATGGCAAGGTCGAGATTACAACGAACAACTTCTCATTAAATTTCAGTAAAATAAAAAAAATACAGTCTCTATTACAATGTCCAGGCACACTACTTCTTTCCCCAATCCCGAACTCACCATCCCTTTCCCATACAAATTTTCCCTGTTTTAATGTGGTCTCGGCCTTCCCTGCAATTAATGCTCCCGCCCAAAGACCAATTCGAATTTCATCTTCCCTCCATTGAAATTTCAAGATTTTCCTTTCCTTTTGTTTTCTCGCCATAAATGGCAACTCGTCCGATCCGTCCGTAGCCTCGCATTCATGGCTTCCCATACCCTCGCACCCACCGTTTTAATCTGACCGTCTTTAAGTACCGTTGTCTCTCGCCATTAAGTCTTTCACCCGTAACTACGGTTTCTCCGTAAACAACATTCCAAGATACTTAAACTTGGTCGACATCTATATCTCTCTCCTCCGATTACGTGGCCCTCATCCTTTTGATCTGTTACAAGTGTGTCTCCACGTGTCAAATTTAACTCTATCCCCCACTGGTCGTGTTGCCTTTAAGACACGTGGCAACCACGTGTCTATTTCACCCTGTCCGACCGTCCGCATGTTCACTTCAGTTTGACCTTTTCTTGGGCCGCGATATCGTGACATGTCGCGATATCGCGGCCCAACTGACGTCCGCCCTCATCTTTGAAACAAAGTCGTGATATCGCGACGTCGCGATATCGCGACAAAAGTACGTCCTGCACTTATCTCTGCCTTTGACGTCGCGAAATCGCGACGTGTCGCGAAATCGCGACGCGTCGCGATTTCGCGACTCCAACCCCCACTCCTTGCAACAGCTTCAACATGGTCGCGATATCGCGACCCCTTCGTAACTTAAGACTCGGCCAACCCAACCGTCGCGATATCGCGACGTCGCGATATCGCGATGAAACTCGCTCCGCCTTTGCTATAGCAAATGAGGTCGCGATTTCGCGACCTCACACCAACTTTTGCCTTGGTTCCTTTAACAACTTCCCTTTCTGTCTTACGACATCTCCTTCCCCGAAAAAGAACCAAATTGCTTCAAAAATACAAGAACTTTAAAGAAAAATTAAAAGATGCAAGATTGCTCATACTTTCACCGGATGCTCCTGCATCGGTTTGTCGTGACCACCGTGATGAGCTTTGAGCTTGTTGAACCTAAAATCTGCACACATGGAAATGGACAAGGGTTTAGTAGCACCTGTCACAATGATAATGATAAATGTAAATAAAAATGACTAATGTAAATGAATATGGATAGAAGAAAAACAATGAATATGGGGAGATGGAAAAGGAAAACAAGATGAGTATGGCTTACACAAGCACAATCCGAGCAGCATAACATTAGCATTTTCTCCTCCCCTTCTTTCTTGGACATGTGATGGTGCCTTTATAGGCCTTTGAGGGTTTTGGAGGGAAGGATAGGTGGCAATCCAGGACTGCCAAGTGGCAAGGATTGGGTAGCCACCTATCCTAGATAGTTGTAGTGAGTCACTAGAAGTGTCTCACTTAACTAGGGAGATGTGGCAAGTGGGTAGGTGGAAGTGGAGTGATGTGTGGAGTGAGGTGTGAGATGTGGCAAGTGGGTAGGTGCAAGTGGAGTGAAGTGTGGAGTGAGGTGTGAGATGTGGCAAGTGGGTAGGTGCAAGTGGAGTGAATTATGGAGGGTTGCCCCATGTGAAGGGACAAAGGGGACAAGGGTGTATGAGAGGTGGCAAAGGAGTGATGGTGATGTGGCCAGGACACATGTCAAGTGAGGAGAGAGGGTATCCTAGGAGGATATTTTCTAGATTTAATAAAATCTAGAAAATATAATTATGTGCAGGATTTTATGCCTAAGTCAAAACTTAGGCACATAATGTTATGTAGAACTGAAATGTGCAATGTGGATGAATAATGTGCAGGAATTATATGCCTAAGTTTAGACTTAGGCATATATTATTATGCAGAATTGTGATGTGTAATGCCAATGAATAATGTGCAAGAATTATATGCCTAAGTTTAGACCTAGGCATATATTATTATGCAGAATTATGATGTGTAATGCAAATGCCTAGATTTTAGTGTCTACAGATGCCCCTTTTTGTACCGCATTGTGTGAAACACAATGTGGTGCAAAAATAAAAGACACCTGGTTTTATTTGATGGAGGAATGGACTCAAATCTTCTCGACGTAAAGAATGAATGACTTTTTTTGAAAATTTTGATTTGTTTGCTTACCCCCTCAATTGGCGAATGGGTAAAGGATGAAACCCATGAGCCAATTGACCAAATGTGGATGATGAAAGGAGGTGGTTGATTGAATGATGTGGATGTGATGCAAATGTATGTCATTTTGATCAACTTGATGCCCCAAGTTTGGGATTATTTGTGTTCTTGCAAATTTACCTTTGGTTTCGATGATGCACAAAATGTTGTGGTAAAATATTCGATCATGTTTGGAGTTCTTGTTCCACTATGACTTTAGCAATTCCTTCCAAATGATGGGTTCAAGGAACCAATCATTCGGGAATTTGATACTCGAGTGATTTTTGATTATTACCAAATTGTTTTTGGTTGTTTTTCATTTTTGACCCAACGAAAGGGGTTGAAGGATAACCTTGTGCAAATTTATTTTGAACACATCTAAGCTCAAATATTTAGGGACCTAGCTGATTTAATACCATAGTGATTTGATGTTGAATGTTTGAATGAGTGTCCTTATGGTGAGCTACCCATCCGACCGGATTGCATGGATTGCTAGTCGCTGCAACCGCTAGGTGTATAGGGTAATCCACTAGATACAAGGTTCACTAAATGATGTGATGATGATGATGATGATGTTTGTAAAAATGCATGATGTGATTGATATAAATATTGGAAATCAATATCAAGTTGGATGCCCCAAGTTTGGGGTGGACTTATGTTGTCGTAAATTTGCATTTTGGTTTAATTGACATGCAATATGATGAGGTAAAGGAACCAATCACCCTAGGAGCTCGTTGTCCTAGTGACTATTAGCAATTCCTTAATGCAAAATGATGAAGTATAAGTTTTCCATGTTTTGTAACCCCATGGAGTAGGCATCAATGACAACCTTGGACAAATCTGCTTGAACACAAGTCACTCAAAAATTGAAGGATCAACCTGATTTAATTTCAAACATTATGATGTGAAATGATTTTGAATAAGTGTCCTTATGGTAATTTATTCATCCTACCGGATTGCATGGACAACCAATCGCTGCAACCGCCAGGTGTCTAGAGTAAATCACTAGGTAGAAGGTTCACTTGAGATGATGATGATGTGAGATGATTATTTGGAGGGTTTGCAATATTTTTGTAGCCATTTGCATTTGAAGGGGAGTTGTGTAAGATGGTCACAAATGAAATTCAACTTGTGTTGCCCCAATCATGGAAAATATGCTCATTTTAATGAGCGTAATTTGCATGATTAAGTGTTTTGAGTGTTGACTTTGATTATGAAACTGAATTTGTTGATTTTATCTTTCCCTTCAAGCGATGATTTGATGGAGAAGATATGAAATGATGAAAGCAATGAAACAAATGATAGTGGTTGGAATGAAATAAATGTTTTTGTTTTTGTTTCAACTATGATTTTGACCTTTGTTGATAATTGTGCACTTCTATCCCTTGGAGCAGTCCAGCCTTATGGCTTTCTTAGGGAATTGAGATGATAACAATTCATTTTTTTGCATGAGGTGAATCACTTTTCCAGGGCCTTATGGTAACTTATCCATCCTACCGAATTGTATGGATTGCTAGTCGCTGCAATCGCCAGGTATATAGGATAAGTTACTGTATACGAGGATCACTTTGAGGCTAAGTAGAAGAAGGAAAGGTACACCTCTATCCCTTGGAGCAGTCCAGCCTCATGGCCTTCTTAGGGAGTTGAGATGAGGGCACTTCTATTCTTTCAAAAGCCTATTGAATTTGTTTTTGACCAAAGGAATTGAGATATCTTTGGAGTTTTTCTTTGTTTTTTTGTTTGTTCTTTTTTTTTTTTTAGAATGCATGATTGTTTTGTGTGTGTGTGTGTGTTTTTTTTTGTAAGACAAAAGATGTATGAAAATGTTTTTGATGTTTTATGTTTTGTATGACGAAAGATGCATGGAAATATTTTTGATGTTTTATGTTTTTGTATGTCAAAAGATGCATGGAAATGTTTTTGATGTTTTATTTTTTTTGTATGACAAAATATGCACGGTGTTTGAATTGAATGTGACCAAAGGGGTTGATTCCTTTGGATCCTTTTGAATTGAATGTGACCAAAGGGGTTGATTCCTTTGGAGTTTTTTGAATTGAATGTGACCAAAGGGGCTTGATTCCTTTGGAGATTTTTGAATTGAATGTGATCAAAGGGGTTGATTCCTTTGGATATTTTTGAATTGAATGTGACCAAAGGAGTTTTGATTTCTTTGGAGCTTTTTGAATTTGATTATTTGAAATGTTAATGTTTAATGTGATTGTTGGGGTAGGTGTGAGACCTTGAATCCCCCCAAGTTGTTTGATTTATTGTTTGATGTGATTGATGGGGAAGGTGTGAGACCTTGAACTCCCCCAAGTTGTTTTGTTATTATTTATGCAAATGTGTAATGATTGATTGTTCAAATTGTTTTTTTGTACATGTTATGAAATGAATATGTTATGAATGAATGCAAATGAATGAAGGATGTTGCTTTATTAATCATTGTTCAAAGATATTTTGAACCCTTTTGAATGAATGGTGTTGCTTTATTGATTGTTCAAAGAGATTTTAAACTGTTTGAATGAATGGTGTTGTTTTGTTGATCATTGTTCAAAGAGATTTTGAACCTTTTTAATGAATGATGTTGCTTTATTGATCGTTGTTCAAAGAGATTTTGAACTATTTGATGAATGATGTTTCTTTATTGATCGTTGTTCTATTTTTCTTTGCTTTGTTTTTTTTTGTATTGTTTTTGTAAATGGAAATTTGAGACCATTATTGCGATTTTGTAAAATGGATTAAATGAAATGAGATGTGCAACGAATATAGGTGATGTTTTTATGAGACTCAAACATTCTAGCTATTTTGATCAATGTTTGTATACTGACTTTTCAAGACTTTTTGACAAGGTATGAATCTTGCTATGACGACCAAGGTACATCATATCCCTGTGTGTGCAAGTGAGTTCATTCCTGTGAGATGCATAAAGATACCGCCAGTGCCAAGCAGGCTCTCAACCAAACCTGTACTGAGGATCACCAAATGAATGCCACCATCCTAGGTTTTGTACTAAGTATGACTAGACCACTAGGCAATCTAGGTTACCAAAGCTAGCTCGTCCACATGCAAACATTGGTCTGCACACACGCCGAAGCTAATGTGACAGACATATCGTCATGCGTAAGGATACCGCCAGTGCCAAGTAGGCTATCAACCAAACCTGTACTGAGGATCACCTTATGGTTTTCCAAATGTTGAGAGTTCCAGGGATTCAAGTTCGACTCCCTTCTTTTCTTTAATTTTATTGGGATACTTGCTCTCATATATAGTGATAAAAATCACTGTTTATTTTTCTTTTTTTTTAGTGACAATAATCATTGTTTATTTTGAGTTTTTTTTTTTTTTGAGCAAGGGATTTGAATTTTGAGTGATGGGGATCACTATTTCTTGTGCTTTTTGATGTGTGCACTTTGAGGGTTTTGATGTCGAACTTTGGAGTTTGTACTTTGACTTTTGCAATTTTTTGATGTTTGCAACTTTTTGAGAATTTGGGATTTCTGATAGTGGTGAAAACCACTATTTATTTTGGGGAATTGGGTAGGGAAGATGCTTGTCCTTTTGCCAACTCTCAGCATTCTTGAACCATTCGCACAGGGGGATGAGCAAGATGACCTTTTCGCTTAAGGTAACCTAGACCACTTCACGGATTTCATCTATCTTTGTGCAAAACTTGGATTGTTAATGTTAAAATGTGTTTGGGATATGATGTACACAAGGCATTATCTAAGCAAGACTCTACCTCCTAAAAATCAAGATAGCTTTCTACGAAACCTGAAGAGAAGCTAGAAATGGTTGAGTGACCAAAACCCCTAATGACATTCTACAACAAATGATTAGGTGAAGCGGTGGACACAAATATGGAATGTAAAAAAAATGTGGGTGGAAATGATAAGTATAACATTGAACTATGATTACTTTCACTACATTGATTTTGAACGGTAAGTGGTGTACCATCATGGTGCTAGACACGTATGAGCAACTCTAAAAATGTAAAGTGCTAATGATGAGTATGTCTAAATGCAAGCGATGATAGAATGCAATGGGATGCAATGTGATGAGATGCAATTTTTTTGGATTTTTGATATTTTGATAATGTTTTTGAATTTTTGATTGATTTATATGTATGAAAAATGCAATGCGATGCAATGTTTTTGTATTTTGATGTTTTGATGATTTTTGAAATGCAATGCGATGCAATGTTTTTGTATTTTGATGTTTTGATGATTTTTGAAATGCAATGGGATGCAATGTTTTTGTATTTTTATATATGTATGTACATGTGACCAACGGGCTTATTTGGGGCCATTGGGGCATTTGGGGGGGACCAAAGGGCTTATGGATGCCTTTGGGGCTTTTTGGTTGACCTAGACAATTTTTGACCGCCTAGGAGCATTTTGGGTTGACCAAGCGGGATGTAGGCACCCTTGGAGCATTTTGAAATGAAATTTGACCTAAGGGGTTAGGTTTATTTGGGGCCTTTTTGAATTGACCAAAGGGGTGTTTCCTTTGGAGCATTTTGAAATGAAATTTGACCAAAGGGGTTAAGTTCCTTTGGAGCCTTTTTATTTGATTTGATCAAAGGGTTTGTTCCTTTGGAACCTTTTGATTTGATTTGACCAAAGGGGTTTGTTCCTTTGGAACCTTTTGATTTGATTTGACCAAGGATTTGGTTCCTTTGGAGCCTTTTGATTTGATTTGACCAAAGGGTTTTGGTTCCTTTGGAGCCTTTTGATTTGATTTGACCAAAGGGGTTTTGTTCCTTTGGAGCCTTTTGATTTGATTTGACCAAAGGGATTTGGTTCCTTTGGAGCCTTTTGATTTGAATTGACCAAAGGGGTTTTATTCCTTTGGAGCATTTTGATTTGATTTGTTTTTTTTTTTATTTTGAATTTTGATATGAATGTGGAAGGTGGTTGAGGTGAAATGAGGTGGCGAATGTGAAGGTATGTGTGTGAAAATGTAGTGGAAATATACATGAATAACACACAAATCAAATACACAAACAATGTTTTCTAAGTTTTTTTCAAATTTTGTTTTTGATGTTGGATTTTTTTATTGTTTTTGGATTTTTGAAGTTTTTGATTTTTTTGTTTTGAGTTTCAGTGAGTTTTGATGTTGTTGGAATTTTGAAGTATTTTTTTTTTTTGATTAGAATAAAGGAGCTCGATTAATATGGTGATTAAGAACACTAGTGTCAAGCATGATTTCTCAAAAGAGTCTAGGGTACACCGCTTAAATCCCAGTGGGGGGTTCGCCTAGCTCTTCCACTCTGATTCAACAATCATTCCAATAGTGGGAGATAGCTTGTACACAAGTGACCTATACCAACTCAAGAGAGTGCCCTATTCTATCTAAGACATCTAGGGGCAAGCCGGTGGAAGGAGATGAATTCCAACGTCACCGGTCTGAATTGGAGGTTGGTGATTAAATCCAACCTACCAATGTTATTGCGAAACGTGCAAGTGTGTGAAGGTTTTTCGTTTTCTATTGTTTTTGAAGCAAAGTGCAAAAATAAATTCTAAAATGCAATCTATGATGCAATTTTACTTTCAATGCACACAAATGCAATGTAACACAAAGAGCATGCAATTTGACAAATTTTGACATTTATTTTTTTAACATGTTTTTGAATTTTTTTTATATAAGCGTTTATTGTTTATTTTTGAATGGTTTTTGAACAACAATTTTTTTTTTTTGTGTGCTTTTGTTTTGCAAATTAAAAAAATGAAATGAACCATACATATATATTTTTGTTTTGAAAACCCAGTTGAAAATCAAAATGTTATTTTTTTTTTTTATTTGAATGTTTTGGTTATTTTTATTTTTTTGATTTTATAAGTTAATTTTTTTTTTTAATGTTTCTGTTTTTTATTATTTTTGCTTTTAATTTGTTTTTTTATTTTTATATTTAAATTTTCTAATTTTTGCTTTTGAATTGTTAGTTTGTGAGTTTGCAAGTTTTTATTTTTATTTTATTTTTTTGCTTATGTTTGATTTTTATTTTTAATTTTTTTTTTACAGTTAAACTGCATTGCACAATTCTGTGTAGTGCAGTCTACACAGTCTAACTATGCAGTTAGACAACATAGTTATACTATACAGTGTAGTATAACTGTGCAGTTTAACTGCATAGTGCAGTTTGCACAGTTAGACTGTGCAGTGCAAAATGCACTACACAGTTAGACTATGCAGTGTAGTCTAACTGTGTAGTTGGATTGCATAATGCAAACTGCACTACACAATCTAAGTGCAGTTAAACTGCACAGTTAGACTATGCAATGTAGACTGCACAATCTAACTATGCAGTTAGACTACGTAGGGCAGACTATAGTGCATAGTCTAAGTGCAGTTAGACTGCACAGTTCGACTATACACTGCACAGTCTAAGTGCAATTAGACTGCACAGTTCGACTATACACTGCACAGTCTAACTATGCAATTGCACGGTGTAGACTATGCAGTTAGATTGCACAGTTACACTACATAGGCTCCACAGATGATTTTTTTTATTATTTTTTTTAATTTTTTTAAATAAAAATATAATAAGTTAATGAAAGTAGAGTTTTTTTTTTAAAAGTAAAAAAAATTAAAAAATAAATTAAAAAATAAATAATAAAAATAAAAAGCAGAAAAATTTGAAAGTTTTTTTTTTTAAATTAAATTAGAACACTAACCTGGATTTTGAGTGGAGGAGGAGATTTTCAAAAAGTCAAATCTTGCAACCACACAAAGAAAGACCAAAAATTAGTGTTCTAAAAATAAATAAATAAAAAAAGAGGGAAAAGGGATAAGAAGACCATGATCGTCAATTTGTAAGCATAAAAAGTAACACCATTGCAATAAAGATGAAACATTGTATTAAATTCGGTAAAGTCCCTTTTGATACACTTTGACCCTTTTAGGGTGCATTTTACAAAGAGACATGCCAAAGGGGAATCCCTTTTACAGATCAAGGATGGTGTCTTCATCTCTTCATGCTACAACAATGTGGGAGGTGGGTTTGTCGTGACCACCATGATGAGCTTTGAGCTTGTTGAATCCTAAACCTAAAATCTGCACACATGAAAATGGACGAGGGTTTAGTAGCACCTGTCATAATGATAATGATAAATGTAAATGAAATAATTAATGTAAAATGAATATAGGAGAAGATAAACAATGAATATGGCTAAATGACTAATGCATAATGGAAAAAGGAAAACAAGTATGATTATTGCTTACACAAGTCACGATTTGAGCAGCATAACATTAGCATTCTCCTCCCCTTTCTTTTCTTGGACATGTGATGGTGCCTTTATAGGCCTTTGAGGGTTTTGGAGGGAAGGATAGGTGGCAATCCAGGACTGCCAAGTGGCAAGGACTGGGTAGCCACCTATCCTAGATAGTTGTAGTGAGTCACTAGAAGTGTCTCACTTAACTGGGGAGATGTGGCAAGTGGGTAGGTGCAAGTGGAGTGATGTGTGGAGTGAGGTGTGAGATGTGGCAAGTGGGTAGGTGCAAGTGGAGTGAAGTGTGGAGTGAGGTGTGAGATGTGGCAAGTGGGTAGGTGCAAGTGGAGTGAATTGTGGAGGGTTACCCCATGTGAAGGGACAAAGGGGACAATGGTGTATGAGAGGTGGCAAAGGAGTGATGGTGATGTGGCCAGGACACATGTCAAGTGAGGAGAGAGGGTATCCTAGGAGGATATTTTCTAGATTTAATAAAATCTAGAAAATATAATTATGTGCAGGATTTTATGCCTAAGTCAAAACTTAGGCACATAATGTTATGTAGAACTGAAATGTGCAATGTGGATGAATAATGTGCAGGAATTATATGCCTAAGTTTAGACTTAGGCATATATTATTATGCAGAATTGTGATGTGTAATGCCAATGAATAATGTGCAAGAATTATATGCCTAAGTTTAGACCTAGGCATATATTATTATGCAGAATTGTGATGTGTAATGCAAATGCCTAGATTTTGGTGTCTACACCATGTAATGGCAGACTCTAGCCAAACCTTAGTAGAGGGTCAAGGGCTAGCACTAGCATATAGATGCTAGTTCCAAAGCAATGAGTCGAGAACTCAAAATATTGAGAATATTACAGCTTTGGACAAGGGAGATAGCGTACCCCTTCAGGTGATATGGGCCCTAAACGGATAACCCTTCACCGAATTCCAAATGGACTCATATGAGGAGTCAAAAATCTACTTGGCAACTTGTGGGATGTGGCTAGTCTCGAGCACTTAAGACACCAGCTGTAGTGGTGGCCATTCTTGAAGTGTGAATTTAGTATGCCTGAACTAACATTATGATGGGTTTACAAGCAAAGTGATGTTGTTTTAAACAAAAAATTTTAGTGTACTTAAGTTGACGGAATGTGGTTGTGACAGTTGGTATCAAAGCCTAGGTTTGTAAAACCCTGGCCAACATAGCTATTCTGAAAAAATTTTGTGATGTCAGTTATGGCAGGTACCTCATGGAGGACTAGCCTAAATCTGCAAGAGGGAATTACAAAGGTCCCGAGGAAAGGACCTAGGAGACTCATAAGGGAGTTGGAAAGAGTGCAAACTATTGAAACACCATGATGTGTGGTTAGAAAGGATAAAGAGCCTATAGCAGCAAAAGCTACCTCTAGTGATGGAAACATGGCTCGCATGATCCAGCTCATGCAAGACCAACTCAATCAACAACGAGAGCTGATGGAGAGCCAGAGGGCTCAAATGAGTGAACACATGGATCAACAATGGGTATATATGGCCCAACAATAGGAAATTATGACTCAGCAACAGAAGGTTAATGAAAACCTAACCCAAAAGAAAACAAACAACAAAGTTAGTCAATTACCCGAGGGATCCACCAAAAGAACTGTAGGGGAAGAACTGCAAAAAGAATTAAAGAAATTGGATATTTCTAAGTTTGATGGATGTGGTGATGGAGAGATCACCGTAAATTGGCTAAGTGAGGTTGAAGGATATTTTGCCATCCAACCCCTTAGCTCTGAAGGGAAAACTACATGGGCAGTTGCTCATCTGGAGGGTCCTGCCAAAACTTGGTGGACCACTTATAAGAAAGCTGCTCAAAAAGAGGCAACAGATATACCATGGGAGGAATTTGTAAGAGAATTCAAAATTCATTTTCTTACCGAGTAGTTATTTATTGAGAAACATGTAGATTTTACAAACTTACGTCAGGGTAACATGACAGTAGTCGAGTATTATCAAAAGTTTGTGCAATTACAAAAGTATGCCCTAGAATTTGATGGACAAGAAAAATTTAAAGCACACAAGTTTGTCATGGGTTTGCACCCAAAACTTAGTCAACCTATAGGAGGGAAAACACCCCAGACCCTAACAACTACTTATGATGTTGCTCGATATTATGAATCAAGTCAGAAAGAGGTAAAAGCCTTCTATCAACAAGAGAAAGATAACTCAAGGAAAAGAAGGTACCTTGAGCAGAATCGTGGTGTAGATCAAAACCATAGATATAGAGACAGGGGTCAAGGCAGAAATGATAACAAAAATAGAGGCAAGAACCAGGGGTATAAGGGGTAGTCTGATCAAAGGAGTTTCTAGGAAAGGAAAACCAATAATAGTGGGCAAGACAAGAATGGGAACCACAGGCAAGAGAATGATAAACAAAAGAATGATGGTCCCAATGCCTGTTTCGTATGTGGAGCTCAAGATCACTTTTCTAGGTAGTGCCCAAAATGAGCAGATCGTGGGAACACCACTGGAGAAGCACCCCATAGAATATTTGCAGCCACAGGTAATCCTAACCTTGAAGGACAAACCACTCCATTTCTTATTAAAGGAAGAATAGGCAAAAGAAATGTGAATATTTTAATTGATAGTGGTGCTACTGATAGTTTCATTTCTAATAATGTTTTGAGGGATATACCTGTTAGACCTAGGATTATGGCAAAGGGGTGGTAAGTAGAATATGGCTCGGGATAAACCTATCTAGTTAACCAATGTTTATTTGAGTCCCAAATAGAGATACCCCAAGGAAAAATAAACTGGCATTTATATGTAGCTCCTTTACATGCATTTGACATAATTTTAGGGATAGACTGGCTTAAGGCTCACAAGGCTATATTAAATTTTGAGGAGAGATGGATGGATTTTACTGATAATGCCAACCAAAGAATCCATATTCAATGCAGTAGAACATCCTTTGAGCCCCATCTGATAAGTAGTATGCAAGCCAAAAGATCCTGGAGGAAAGGATGCAAGTTATATGTGATAAAAATGAATAAAAAGGAAGAAACAGACTCAAGTTCAGCATTATTTCAACAGTATCCAGTGTTGGGAGAATTTAGAGACATTTTTCCTGAAGATCTACTTGGTCTACCACCTAAAAGAGAGTTTGACTTTTCTATAGAACTGGTGCCAGGAGCAACTCTAGTAGTTCGAACACCATATCGAATGACACCACTTGAACTACAAGAGCTCAAAACACAACTACAAGATTTATTGGAAAAATGGTATATTAAACCTAGTGTGTCGCCTTGGGGAGCGTCGGTTCTATTTGTCAAGAAGAAAGATGGATCCTTGAGACTATGCATTGATTATAGAATGCTTAATAAGATGACGATAAAAAATAAGTATCCATTGCCAAGAATTGATGATTTGTTTGATCAACTTAGGGGAGCCACTATCTTTTCCAAAATTGACCTTAGGTCAGGATATCATCAATTGAGAATCCGGGAAGAGGATACCTATAAAACTACCTTTAGGACAAGGTATGGGTATTATGAGTTCACAATTTTACCATTTGGTCTGACTAATGCACCAACAACCTTTATGAACTTGATGAATAGCATGTTTCGAGAATAGTTGGACCGATTCATGCTCATATTCTTAGATGATATACTGATTTATTCCCGAAACAAAGAGGAGCATGATGAGCACATGAGAATAGTGCTAGGGATACTCAGGAAAAATCAGCTATACGGGAAATTGTCCAAGTGTGAATTTTATACACCTCAGGTGCAATATTTAGGACATATTGTTTCAGCGAGGGTATAGCTGTAGATCCCAAGAAAATAGAAGCTATAATAGACTGGCAGCTCCAACTAATGTATCTGAAGTAAGAAGTTTTATGGGAATGGCCGGCTATTATCGTAGATTCGTGAAAGGATTTTCCAAAGTGGCATACCCCATAACTAATCTACAAAGGAAGGGAAAAACATTTAAGTGGACAAATCAATGTGAAGAAGCTTTCAGAACTCTCAAGGATAAATTGACCATTGCACCAATATTAAGGATACATGATCTGAATAAACCATTTACAGTATGTACTGATGCATCAATGGAAGGATTAGGAGGTATATTGTTGCAAGAAGAAGCTATGGTGGCTTATGAGTCCAGGAAACTCAAGAAGCATGAAATAAATTATGCCACTCATGACTTGGAACTAGTAGTTGTAGTTCATGCTCTTAAAATTTGGAGACATTATCTGCTAGGAAGACCTTTTGAACTAAAAATTGATCACCAAAGCCTAAAATACATATTTACACAACCATTGTTGAATGCTCGACAATGAAGATGGATGGAATTCTTGGTTGAATATGACTTTGGCATAGAGTATATCAAGGGGAAAGAGAATAAATTGGTAGATGCCCTTAGCAGGAGAAGACACATAATTGCTATCACAAGGTGTCAGTATGAAATAAAGAATCATATTGTAGAGCTACAAAAGACGGATGAGTTTTGCAAATCCTGTCATAGTAAAATTGAGCAAGGAATCAATAGGCATGGGGATTATGGCATTAAGGAGGATTTGGTATACTTTCGAAATAGAGTCATAGTACCCAATAATGAAGAGCTTAAAAGAATTATTTTGCAAGAAGCTCATTATGCACCCTATTCTGCACATCCAGGGGTAGTCAAGATGAGAGAGAACTTGAAGAAGGACTATTTTTGGCCTGGAATGAAAAGGGATATAGTTCAATATGTTGCAAAATGCCTCGAGTGCCAAAAATTTAAGGTAGAACATCAACATCCTAGAGGGAAATTATATTTGTATGAGGTACCAGAACATAAATGGCAAGTCATATCTATGGATTTCATTGTGGGACTTTCAAAAACCCATTTTCAGCATGATGCCATATTTGTGGTAGTGGATAAGTTAACTAAGGTGGCACATTTCATAGTAGGTAGTGTACATGATGATGCTTTAGCTATTGCTCAAAAATTTGCATGGGAAATTGTGAGGCTACATGGATTTCCTGAAGTAATAATATCTTATAGAGATTCATGATTTACATCTGAATTTTGGTAAGCTTTACACCGAGCCTAGGGAACAAGGCTCAATATTAGCACTGCATATCATCCAGAGATGGATGGCCAGACCGAGAGGGTCAATCAAGTGCTTGAGGACATGTTGTGTATGTATTGCATGGACCACCAAAGAAAATGGGAAGATTATCTCTTCCTGGTGGAATTTGCTTACAATAATAGCTATCATACCACGTTGGGCATGGCCCCATTTGAGGCTCTATATGGGCGTAGGTGCAAGACACCATTAACATGGGATAACTTGGACGATCGAGAGATGATCGGTCCTAAAGTTGTAAAGCAAATGGAAAACCAACTGAAAGAAATTTTCCAACGACTACGTGAAGCCGTTGACCGACAAAAAAGCTATGTTGACCTAAAGAGAACACCCCATGAATTTTTTGTAGGAGATAAGGTTTTCCTTAGAGTCAAACCTACCAAGAGCTCTATCAAATCCACCAAACTAAGTCCTAGGTTTGTCGGACCATTTGAAATAACTGCCAAAATCAGTCCTGTTGCTTATAAACTTGCACTGCCACCCAATTTGTCAAAAATCCATAGTGTCTTCCATGTATCCCTTCTTCGTAGATATGTTGCTGACCCATCTCACATTTTGGATACCACTCATTTACAGATGTTGGACCCACAACTCATTGAGGTGCGACCAGTCAAAATTTTGGGGTTTAGAACCAAACAACTCAGGAAAAGAACTGTGGATCAATGCAGAGTACAGTGGGATCAGTACTCCAAGAGGAATGCTACATGGGAGGATGTCACTAGCATGAAAAACCAGTTTCCATATCTGTTTGAAACATGATACTGAAAGATAATATTTTATTTTTGGAAAGTGAACTTCTTTGTGATATAATGAAACTATTTATGCATATTTAATATGGCTGTATATGATTTGCTTAAGTGATTCTATGATGAAATATGCTATGCGATAGAGTGATTATTTTGCAAGAAATTACTTAATTCTTGAAATATCTATTTATGTGTTTATGCATTTATTTTTTCTTGCAAGCTAACACAGGGACTGTGTTATTCCTAAGAGGGGGAGTATGTCACATCCCCACTACTTATTAGTATTTTATTTAGAAGAATGTGATCCTGCGTCAAGTTGTTTGTGATGCAGGTGCAGGTTCACATGTTGTGGCGGAAGAGAACACCCACCCTAGCGGGAACATAATTGGAAGCGTCAGGTGAGTGGGATATGATGTTGTGCTTTGTGCACCTTGGCCCGAGGGTACATGGAAGCCCTCCATAGGATTTGCATAAAAGATCATCCTGCCTATGAATGCATTCATTGCTCTCTTAAGATTGCATGTGTGTGATTGCTCTTGCATTGTTGTTAAAAAAAAAATTGCTTTGTTGGACTTAGCATAATAAAACTATATATATATAAATATAAATATATATATATAAACCTAAGAACTTAGAAGGATTAAAAATAATAATAAATATATAATAGAATATATGAAATATAAATAATAATAAAATATATCTATCTATAAAATTAATAAAGTGGAAATTAAAATTTTTTAAAAGAAATAAAGGTTTCTAATTTGTTTCAAGCCACGAAGATGTTTCCATGGGGAGTTTTAAACAATGTATAAACTTATAACCTAATGGCATGATCATTTAGAAATATAAGGCAAGTTCAAATATTAAAAGAGAACACATAGCAATTCCTATGTAATTGGAGGTGAAATAAAATTAAAATATATAATATTCTCCACTCGGACGTTGAGAACGCCTCCACGCGACCAAGGTAAAAGGCAATACTTGGAGTTGGAACTGTGATGTGTCTAGTATCCACGGAGGAAATGAAACTATTTAACCATGCAAACCTTAAGAAAATAAAGATGATCTAAAAATTCTGGGGAAATGCCTATCACTAGAAAAAGAATAGTGTGAAGGTTGCGGAGGTTTGAAATTCATCAGACAACAAACACAGTGAAGGTAAGGTTAGAACTGATGTTCTCTAGACTGTATTGCTAATGTTTAAAACTTGGAATTAATGTTTTGTTTTCTTTAAAAAAAAAATTGGAAAGAAGAAATTTAATTGAAGACGATATCCGAGAACAAAACTCTAAATTTAAACTCTAGAAATAATGTTATTTGAATTGTTGAAAACAAATTTAAACTAGTGAAAATATTTATCTAAGAAATAAAACCCATATTTAAGAGTAAGTAACTCAGATTGAAAAAAAAAATTATTTAATTGGGAAATGAACCGACTGTTCTTTGTTTAGTGAATGCTATGAGCTAAAAAAAAAAATGCAATGGTGGGAAACTACATTACATATATGAGATTCGTATTTTGTGAAACTTGCATTGCATGTATGAATTATTGTTTGCATGTAGCATTGCTTTATGGGCCATGCTTATTTCCTAAAACATTCCCTTTCTTATACTGTCCAAGTGGTTGGTTACCGAGCACATTAGGGAAATGTTTGAGCGTCTGTTGAGTGGTTTGGAAACCATTGAAGATTGCATACATCTCTTACTAGGCGAAATTAAATTTAATAATAGCCTTAAGCTTTTGACTAGCCTTGATTGTGAAAATATACCAAATTCTAAAATAGTGTAGAGCAATCGAAGACTTATGTGTGATAGTTATGTGTATTTACAGCTTGTGTTTGTTTAAGTACAATGACTCTGTTGCAGGATTGGGTGCAATTTCTAGTTTAAATTTTTTTTATAAACAACGAAGAAGAAATAAAAGTTTCTTTTATTAAAAAAAATGGTTTATGGTTACATAGCTAGTAATGAGTTCTTTTTCTTAGATGTTAGCCATTTTATTAATGTCAAATTATGCCTTTGGAGATATTATTCTTATAACTGGGAAAAGTAATACTTACAGCCCTATAAGGTTGGTATAACAATATTCTCCTGAGTGAAAACATAGTTTTTGTCGTTCCTAGATTAAAATAAAATTTCGTTGGAGCACGTGTTCTATAACTTAATTAAAATATTTCTTTCAATTTGTTAGAAAGTAGGTTTTTAATTATTCAATATGATGAAATATCTTTATTAGAATCGATAGAATCCAGTGACTTTTTAAAACATGTTTATATAAAATTAGATGATTGTTACTTTGTTCCCTTTTGAATGGCTTATGTGGGATTAAATGGGTTCCAAATCTAAATTACATAGTTGAATAAGAGGATGATGGAATAAATATTTTAGTAGCATGCTTATGCTATACTAGGATGGTCTAAACTTTAATTTCTTTTAATATTAATTTAAGGTATGTTTTCTTTAAGAATATGGAAATGGTTTAGTGTTATAATATGTGTAAAGTAATTCTTAGACTTAAGTTTGCAATTAAGGGTTTTCAAAATGATGTTTTGATGCTACGTTGTCTAAATGCTTATGGAAGTAGATTAAGTCTTTATTTTTAAAATTTAAGAATGGATATTTGATATTTTCATATGATGTTAGTTAAGCATTAAATGTCTTGTATTAGTGTTTTATGTTTAAATATATGAAAGTAATTGGTATAGATGTTTTAATACATAGTAGAATGATTTATATTTACTGAATAGGTCTTACTTGGATATTGAAAAATTACTTTATTGAAAAACTATTTTAATGGTTTGTCTTTACATTACTATGTTATTAAGATTAATTAGATTTTCATGTTATTTATTTAAATAGTTTTAAAACTAAGCATGTGTTTTTAATAATGTTTCCAAGGAAATAATTCAAGAGTTAGATATTTCTTTTATTTGAATAATGTAGAATTTTATTAAATTATGTAAACATAAAACATAAAAAAAATAGAATATTATTCCAAAGCTTAAACCTATACTACTCATATGAGATAATATAACACTTTGCCTTGTGAAGGGTAAGTCAAGCAAGGACTTTCTCTACCCAACACACTAGGTCACGTGGTGACTTAGGTGAGACTGTACCATTCTACTCTAGCTTTTTAGGATAGAAGGGTCCAAGCTTTCGAGTGTAAGAGTGGCGGTATGGGATGTCACTCTAGGTGGTCAGTTAGTTAGTGTGGTGATATTCATCATTCCACTCGGGCTGGGGAGGTGCCAATGTATTGCATGAATAGAGAGCTACTCATGTTTTTGGAAGATCCAACGATAGATGGTTATGGGCAGCATTACCATCAACCCAAGGAAGGTCATGGATATCTAGTCCCTATGCCATGTAATGGCAGACTCTAGCCAAACCTTAGCAGAAGGCCAAGGGCTAGCACTAGCATGCAAATGCTAGTTCTAAAGAAATGAGCTAGGAACTCAAAATATTGAGAATCTTACAGATTTGGACAAGGGAGATAGCATACCCCTTTCAGGTGATATGGGCCCTTAACGGATAATCCTTCACTGGATTCCAGATAGACTTGTGTGAGGAGTTAGAATCCTACTTGGCAACTTGCGGGATGTAGCTAGTCCTAAGCACTTAAGACACCAGCTTCAGTGGCAGCCATTCTTGAAGTGTGAATTTAGTATGGTTGAACTAACATTATGATGGTTTTACAAGCAAATTTATGTTGTTTTAAACAAAAAATTTTAGTGTACTTAAGTTGACAGAATGTGGTTGTGATAGTACATGCGTCCAATATCATATAACCTTAATCAATGGAAGTATATGAATAACACAAGCCATTGCATATATGATTGAAGAGAAATATATTATAATGATATTTCACCAAGTTGCCTATTAGCAATTAGAAAAAACTTTTGATTTATGTTCACGGCTATGTGACTATACATTTGGAGTAGATTAGTTACTACCATTGTGCTTCAAAATCAAACTCAATTATGTGAAGAGGGAAAGAAATGAAATTGAATCCAACTAAGTGATAAAATGGTAGGATATACTCAAGAAACTTGTCAAAAATCTTGAACTGAATGGAGATTTGGAAAATCTAGATTAGAACCCAAATATTTGGAGGGATATTGGTCTTGTTTTGAAGCTAGAATTTTGTTTTCTAATGATCCATTTGGTATCTTCCAATTTTCTATACATGTTTTCCAATTTTCTATTATTCCTCTTATTTGTGATACAACTAATGATTAATCAAATTAAACATCATGGGTATAGACTACAAGGCATAGATTTAAAGAAAACAATTTAGATAATGATATTTTTATCTCCAAATAATATCTACAAGGTATAGATACTCTAAATAAATTTTTATAGGTCTTAAGCATAATTATAGCTAGTAGTGCAGACTTTTACCATCTAATTGTAGTATTCTACCAAAAAAAAAAGAAATTTAAGTTTGATTTACTACAGTTAGAAGTAGAATTAGCTTCAATTTTTTGATAAATAAGAGCTAGATGCTTATTTGTAAAGGGTTATTTTATTATTTTTAAAAAGAAAAAAGCTACCCCTTGAGTTAGATTTGAACATGTGATTTAGACTGCGATTAGTAAAAAAACTATGCATTGCTTATATGGATCAACTATGTCTATTGGTCTCTTTATTTATGGATGTATGATGGCTGGGGATGCATCCTCCCAACTATTATTAATTTTGTTTTATTCTAAAATTTGTTTGAATATCTAGAACAACTAAGTAATTTGGTCCTTTCTAGACATTCCAAAAAGATCAACACTATAATTTTTTTATAGTTTTATAACTATATTCCTTTATTGCATTTACTTTCAATTTCTAATACATTTTTTCATAAATTACTTAGATTAGTTTACATTATTAGATTTAACAAGAGCCAACCCTTAAATTTAAAATTCGGGGATTAAATATTATCCCCTTTCTATATTAAAGTCTAATATTTTGGGCATATAACCAAAAATAATAATTTTATGGATCAATAATTTTGGCATGCTTGGTGGGACTCATCGGTGTGATTTATCCATGAAATCAAGCTAACCCACTTACATTAGTTAGATTTGTCATTCTAGAGTTTGTTTTCTAGATTTATGTAAATCCATTCCAAACATTTTTATATTTATTGAAGAGTTTGTGAATAACATCAAGACAAATGTATCCCATAAAATAATTTGCATATTAATTCTCTTAACTCCAAATCTTGTAGTTTTACATAGAAATTATAAATCCTTTATATTTTATCAAAGTCATAATACCTTCATCTAATGGTGAATTTTATAATGAACGAACCCACAATTTTATTTAGATCTAAAAAATTTAAATTTCATTATTTTTCATAAGTTCAAATCTATAATTTTTGTAGGAATATAGCTTCCTAAGAAAGTAAAAATTTGTAAAGGATATTGTATAAGTCCTCAAGCCTTTGATCTACCAAAATTTTAACAATTATCAGTTAGGTACAAAATATGAAAGGAATATTTCAATTCATTTGAATTTTTCTAACCTATCAATATTAGAAACTCAGATAATCCACTAGGTATCAAGTCTCCCAATTTGTGAGAAAAATTCAAGCTACATGTCTATTTTAGAAACTCAAAACTTATTTAATTTCTAGAGCTTCTAATTCACATGACTATAGAGGTCCGAGGTGTAGACCAATTGGTTCATCCAAACCCCATAAGGGGGCGGAGGTCCAAGGTTCAAATCTCGAGCCTCACCGTACTGAACACTTGTCCCTTTCCTGGTGCTTTCATCGGCGTAAAAGGTTTAAAATGATTATGGCATGGTGGTTATATGGGAGTACTGTGTGAATATCTGTGTGGTAGCTTTTGGGGTGGACAACGCAGAATACTATGGCGGCCATAAAAATCTGGACAGCCTGCTCGAATTCATGGCGGCTGCCAATTCCACCATGTAAATTAAAAAAAAACAAAAAAAATTCACATGACTATACCTCTAATTCATTGGACATCCCCAATCAATATGAAATAGAATCCAAAGATTTTTCCTAAATTTTTTCTAAGTACTATAGCCAACAATTTGTTAGACTAGTCTCTTGATTGATCAAATATACTTAATATTCATTGTGATTCATACTCTTTTAGTCAATTTTTGGATAATTCATCCAAATTCATATAATTTCATTGATATCTAATGATTTTTTGGACATATAAAACCTTTTATATTTTCATAAAAATTAAGGAATTGATTCTACTTTTATGAAATTTTCTTTATAGATACAAATAATAGATGATCTTAGTGTGGGAAGTGGCCCCATGTATACATGGAAGGAGGTATTTATCACTATAATTTAGCATTGGTGTTAGTTCTAACTACTAGCACCAATGCTACCTTCCAAAAATTATGCCAACATTAGTTTCAGTACCATATTTAGTGTTGGTGCTAACATTAGTTGCTAAAGTTAGTGTCACTAGCCTATAGCATTAGTGCTAGCATTAGTTAAAGTGTTAGTAAAACAACCTCCAACATTAATTTCAATTCTAGTTATGAGGGTTAATTCCCTCACCCTACATACATTTATCTATGTAAAGTTGTTTTGGTGTAATACCTTAGTGCTTAGTTATCACACCTCCATGGGGTAAGTAAGGCCATTACCACTCACTTGATAATGGAAATTATCACTTGATCCTCACCGTTCAAGGAGCCACAACTATACTAACTTGTGAATGATTTCCCAAGATCTTGCTACTATGGAAGCACCTGAGCCTCATTGTTCAAGGTGTATTATTCACAACTATTTGGTTATTGCATCACTATAACTCCTCTCAAATTAAGAAACACTTAGTTATTGCATCACCACAACTCCTCGTAGTATTGGGTTATCTTCGTGACTCAATAATTCTAATATGAATTTAAATCTCACCCAAGCCCTTCCCAAAACCAAAGAATCATTTAATAAGTAAACCATAACATCTCTCCCACAAAGCAATATAGTTTTATTCTTAACATGCTTAATTATAACATATTTCTAAAACTAAAACTAAAATTTATCCATTTAATACTAGCATTTAGCATTTCAAATGAAAGAATAAACATATCTAAAGGATTTATAATCCCAGAAACAAAAATCAAATTCTAACACATTCTTTCATAAGCATTCCAAATACTTATCAAAAATAGTCACAACATTTAATTTTCCATTTACAAATAGATTATTTTCAAATATTTTAATGAAATGACACATACTCTTTCATTTTTGTTCAAATCTTGAAATACAAAACAAGATTATCTACAAAAATAATAATCATAATGTCAAAATTACAAAGAATTAAAATATTTCTCAAATTCCTAGAATACTCAAAGAAATTCTCTTGACAATATTTTCTTTTAACATAAGCACAATATTTCCATATTTCATCAAGATCTTCCACTTGCAATCTCGTTTCTAGAGCCATGAGAGTAATGCTAGGGATCATGATAACTCATTATATGCAAATGCAATCCTATTATCCAGATATAATATCCATAATGCACAACATATAGATGTATAGTAATGCAACTATAACAACCCAAGTTTACTCACCTGGTTGTACCACTTAGTTTAGCTCATAAGTTCACAACATATTTTTTTGTAGTTTACTATCATAGCTCATCCTAAGGGAAAATTTTTCAAGTTAACTGGTTTGATGTTCACCTAATATTTTATTTAGTACAAGGTATATTTAGCCACATATAGATTTTTAAATCGCTGTTATTTCCAAGTGGATGAGATTGGCCAAATCTCATAGAAGGTGCCTATATGTGGGTCTATCTTCTTATTTGACATCCTTTTGTTTTGGTATGAGTGTAGATCCACATATAGGGTTATCCTCTAGGGCCCATAATACCTATAGGATGGATGCATACTCTCACCATCCATTAGTATTATGAACCTTGGCCTAACTGGCCAACTTGTTCTAGACATAGCATGCAAGGGGGTTAGCGTATATACGCCTAGTTTCTAGATGATTTTCCATTCACCTGGAGTCGGCTAGGGATATGTCATTACCTTGAATTTGACTTAGTACCACTCGACCATTTATGACTCACGAAATATTATCCCATATTAATTATCATGAACCAGACTAGTTCCCCATTCATACTAGTCTTCTCTTAGTCATACATAGTGCATGGACCTATCACTGTACTACTTGTACAATGACCTAGAGGAGGTATCCCATATTGCCCCTCATCATCTCATCTTGACTCATCTTTTCGAGAAGCGATCATTCTCGAGTCACATTTGTTATCTCTATGTAACAAATGGTATTGGGTTACATGTTTAGATAGATGTTCACCCTTCTCGATGAATAATTGTTAAGGTTAAATTATGATCAAAGCTTCATCTATAGCATTAGATGAGAGTCCTACTATCATGATCCTCCCTTGGTAGACCTTTTTTAGGATGGATTCTTGTTTGGCTATGGAATGACTAACTATTTATTGAGTAGCATATGGAGGACATATATTTTATAGAAAGATATGATGAATATTGTCAAAGGAATGATTAATTACTTCATGTATATTTTCTACAAATTATATATTGGAAGAATATGATGATACTAATATATTTACACTTCTACAAAAAAATGACTTTCTCATGGTAGAAGAAAGACTTAAACATCGAGAAACGAGATGTCATTAGAAAAAAATACCAAGATAATATGAAACTTGTTTTTTGCAAGGTAATATTAGTTTAGATTAAATTTTATTTGATACAAAAGATATATTGCAAAGAAAGAATAAATATTTAAGTTTACTTTATATTTTGTTTATTAAAAGAGATACAAGAAAACTTGTCTTTTTGATTGGTATTATTGCTTGGATTTAAATAAGGAAAAAGTGCAATTGTGCTTGCTAAAATTTAACAATGACGGAGGTCTTTAATTAATATTCCTAGCAAGACTTCATGTTTTGACCCTGTAAAAAAAGAAACTATTGTTTGGATAGATAAATTCATTATTAAGGACTTAATGACATGGTCAAGATTGATTAAATATTACCTTGCTTTACTGTGAAATTTGTTGTTGAGAGGTTAATTAAAAGAGGATAATATTAATTGTTATGATGTTGATAAAATTTTGGACTAGCAAAGATGTGTTGTAGGTTGTATCCCTTTTGTTGGATGGAATAAAAGACCTGGTTTTTTTCTTCATGGATGTATCTCATATTGGGTGAACCACGTATATTTGTGTCTCTTTTATACTATGTTTTTCTACGTTATATTTCTACATTTTATTTATTTCCCGCGTTATTATTCCTAAAAACTAGTATCAAAGCGAAGTTTAGGGTTTCACTTGAAATGAGGGTTTCCTAGTTTGAGTAGGAGCAATGGCAAAAGAAGGCAAGTTTAGGATTGATAAGTTTAATGGACCAAATACCAGCTATGGAAGATGCAAATGGAGGACTATCTATATCATAAGGATATTTACCTACCATTATGTAGAATAGCAAAGAAGTTGATGAAATTGTCAGATGAAGAATGTAAAGTTATTGATAGAAAGACATTAGGAACAATACGACTGTGCTTGGTAGCATCAGTGGCCTTCAAAATTTCAAAGAAAAAGACAACAAAGGATATGATGAAGGCACTAGATAAACTATATGAAAAACCCTCAGCTTCAAACAAGGTATTTTTTATGAAGCGTTTATTTAATATGCAAATTTCATAAGGTGGCTCTGTTATTGATCATTTAAATGAGTTTAATACGATCACAAATCAGTTATTTTTTATAGGAGTAAACTTTGATGATGAGGTTAGGGCTCTTTTTATCTTATGATAATTTTCATATATCTGGAATAACTTGGTCATAACTATGAGTAATTTTGTCTCTAGTTTAAACACTTTAAAGTTTGATGATGTTATTGGTATTATCCTTAAAAAGGAAATACAATAGAAAAGCACATGTGAAACATCAGGTAATGCTTTGACTATAGAGAACAAGGGGAGATAAAGAGAGAGAGGAAATATTATAGGGAATCATGGAAATTCAAAGAAATGTAAATCCTAATCTAGAGGGAAGAAGTTGGAATTCTAGCATTGTGGGAAGAAAGAACACCTAAAAAGAGAATGTCGGTCTCAAAAAGAAAAAAAGGGAGATGAAAAATAGGATAATAATAATCAAGAAGCAAATGTAGTAGGTGATGTGTTGCAAGATGCTTTAATTCTTCCATTAGATAATATTAATGATTGTTGGATGCTACACTCAGGGGCTTCATATCATACCACACCCCATAGAAAATATTTTCTAGACTATATTCAAGGTGATTTTGGATACATTTATTTGGGTGATGATCAACCATGTAAAATTGTTGGAATGGGTAAGATACAAATAAAATTACCAAATGGAAACCAATGGTTGCTAAAATAGGTAAGGCATATTCCTGATTTGAAAAAAAAAAAAATTTCAACAAGGTAGTTGGATAGTGGAGGTTGTACAGTTACATTCTCAAAAAAATCATGGAAGGTTACTAAAGGATCATTGATGTTAGCAAAATGAAATAAGGAAGGTGGATTGTATGTATGTACTGGTAATACTCATATTTCTATTGCACCGGCTTCTACAAGAATAGATATAACTTTATGGCATCATTCGCTTGGGCACATGAATGAGAAGGGGATGCAAATTCTCCAGTCAAGGAACTTGTTGCTAAGTTTGAAGCAGGTTGATTTGGACTTTTATGAGCACTATGTTTATGTAAAATAGAAAAGAGTCAGATTTATCAAATTTGGGAAGTAAAATAATAGTGAAAAGTTAGAGCTTGTGCATACAAATATAGGGGGATCAGCTTAGGTATCATCTCTTGGTAGCTCTTATTATTATGTTACTTTTATTGATGATGCAACTAGAAAAACTTGGGTTTATTGTATTCGAATAAAATCTGATGTCTTTGATACTTTTAATAAATTGAAATCTTTGGTTGATAATGAGATAGGAAAAAATTTGAAGTGTCTCAAATTAGATAATGGAGGAGAATACTGCAATAATAATTTTGATAGTTATTGTTCATACCATGGGATTTGTAGAGTGAAAATGATTCCAAGAACACCATAAGAAAATGGTGTGTCAAAAAGGATGAACAGGATAATCATGGAATGTGCTAGGTGTATAATATTACATGCAATATTGCCCTTACAATTTTGGATATATGTTGTGGATATTGTTGTTTACTTAATAAACAAATGACCTTCAAGTTTCTTAGATGGTGGTATTCCAGAAGAGGCATGGATAGGTAAACCAGTTAAGTACTCATTTCTAAAAATGTTTAGTTGTGAAATATTTGTTCATATTGATAAAGAAAATAGAACACAACTTAAGGCAAAGTCCAAGAAGTGTACTTTCATTGGATATGGAGTTAATGATTTTGGCTATCACTTTTGAGATTATGAAAATCACAAAATCATTAGGAGTAGATATTTGGTATTCAATGAGAAGGTCATGTATAAAGATCAGTTACAGAGAAAGAAACAAAAAAATATAAACACTACATACACAGTGCTTGATGAAATCATACAAAATGAAACTCCAAAGGTACTAGAAAATCAAAATATTCAACAACTACTACAAGCACCTCAAACTCCTACAAGTACTATTAGAAGATCTACCAGGTTAAGTAGACCCCCTAAACATTACTCTCCTTCATTGTATTATGTATTGTTGACTAATTTTGGTGAACCAAAAACATATGAAGAAGCAATGCAGGTAGAAACTAGAAAGAAGTGGGAGCAAGGCATGAAAGAGGAGATGGACTCTTTGGTACATAAATAGACTCGGGATTTGGTTTAGTTACCTGCAAGAAAAAGAGCATTGCAGAATAAATGAGTTTATAGGGTGAAGGAAGAAGATAGAGGTAAGAAAAGGTATAAGGCTAGACTTGTTGTATTTGATATATAAAGTACAAATTCATAATTGTATAATTATAGGAAAACTGAATATTCTATGTGGTTTGGAACGATAAAGAGAGTTGCCTTTGATTTTAGATATGAGAAAATTGTACATATAAATTGATAGAATAATTTATATTGTAAGTAATTATGATTATGGAACTCCTTAGTTGGAAATAAAGGTAATATGGGTTGTTTTATTATCCAATGTAAGGACCAAATGGTTTATGAAAGTAGTAAAAATTTCAATTTCAAGGCTAGGTTTTTCCCATAGGGTTTTCTTAGGATAAATGAGATGTTATGTGATTCTTATGGAGACTCTTTCTTTATGGTGATACTTTGTTTAAAATGCTATTGAAAAATGGTTATGATTCTTTAAATAAATGACCAATTCATTATGGAGTGATTGTTTATTTGGCTATGCATTAAATATTGTTATGAAATATATGGGATGATTATAAATCCTGTATATTAAATCTGGCTAAAATATGTGGATTAGTTGTACGTTGATTTTAGAAAGAAATCAAAATTGAAATGTTAATGATACTTCTTATGCTCTTCAAATATATGAGCATTTCATTATGGAATCATACTTTCTTTGGGTATTCAATAATTTCTTGTCATTGACTCCATGGAATAGTTTAAACCATGCATGGTAACTTGCAATATGCAATTGAAATGTAATATGCTAGAATTAATGGATCTTTATTGGAGTAGCTAATAGATGACTCAAGAAAATGAGAGGAGAGTAACTTTTTGTGCTAAAAAAAAAAAGCGTGCGATGTAGTAAAACTTATTAGCTTTTAATGATTAATTTGGTTACCTAAAATATTGATTTTATGAAGTAATATTTGAAAGCATACCTATTAATGGAATGACTAGCTTATTGTAGAGATTAGAGGGATAGTCAATTCCTATACACTCTTAGCACCTACATAGATAGACTTATGTAGTGTGTGATTTATAGCGTGCTTCTCTAGACAGGATGAGAGAGGGAAAGCTAGCTCATTGAGAGTTAATGAGAAAGATAACTTGTAAACTAAATATTTACACCTAGTACATTTAAATTATTAGAAATATGTAATATGTAGGGATGGGTGTGGCTTGAAAAGGGTCTAAGTGGAAAATCAATATAGGATGAGCATACATTGTAACTAGGAACTCCTAAAAGTATGTCATTAAAAACATAGGATCGTTCCTTGTAGAAGGTGAAAAACACCCTTATCAAAAGGAAAAAAAAAACTTACTACTGGAACGGAATTTTTGGGATGTTACACCTACCTCTTCCTTATAGTTCTCTAAATAACAATAAATAAGTCATTTGCATTTTTTCAAGGTTTAAGGTTTCACAAGGAAGATTCACCTAAATGTTCTCCTAATTATCTTCACAAGGAAGATTCACCTAAATGTTCTCCTAATTATCTCACTCCCTTTTTCTAAAAAAGAAAAATAAACACTTCATTTGCATACATTTATATATCTATTCCCATAAACCAAATAAACTATCATAACTTGTTGTTTCAAATGAAATTAATCATTGATATCAAATTTAAAAGTAAATTCATTCCATTCACTATGATAACAACTTTTAAACTATCATAAGTTGTTTTTTTTCAAATGAAATTAATCATTGATATCAAATTTAAAAGTAAATTCATTCCATTCACTATGATAACAACTTTTAAAAAGAAACTATTTTATTCGATAAAGTAAATCAAATGAAACTCAATGATATTGAATTTAAGAGTAAACTATTTCATCCAATAAATTCTATATAATATTAAATATAGTGGCCTCCAATTCATAAATCAATAGTGGAAGTTCGGTAATTGTTGATTAGTTCCATTTTGAACATGCAGGTAATATGTTTACTACTTAAAGTTTGACTCCTTAGATTAAGAATGGACCCATCTTGATAATCTAATGTGTTTGATTAAATCTTCTATGAACACAACCTACACGACTATATGACATTATATTAAAGGTTTTATCCTTCTCCATACCTTAAAACAAAAGGAATTTAGCACCTCAAATAATGCATGGACGTTCACTTTGGTTGAGGTTTCTTGAGGTTTTTAATAGACGGGTTTCAAACATCATTTTCAACAGGAAGATGTCCAATTTTTTGGATAACTCATAGATCAATGTCTTTATCTTTAAATATCTATATCATTTTACAACTAAGATTTCAAATTCAGAGATAGTAGCAATTACATAATTTAGTTTAGTGAAGCTCCTACACTAAAAAATGTAATTACAAACTTCTTCGATATTGTACCTATGGTTTTAAGATACTCATATTTCATATTTATTTTATTGGAAAACACCATGCAGATATTTTATTAACATACCATTATTTCATATAGTACTTTACATGCATTGAACTCATAATAGAACATTGATATTCTTAGTCTGGTAAATACAATTAATGAGTAAAATAAGTAATAATTATTTCTTATATTAAAGCTTGTAATATTAGACATAAAATACATGACGCGACAAATCCCATGCAACAATACAAATGTTAACAAATATCTCAACTAATAATTCCTTCAGTTGTGTGATAACGAATCTCTCTCCAAAATTAATATTGCTATCAATTTAAGACATCATGGACGCTCGACACAGCAGTCCCATTGTATGTTTAACATAGGAAGAATAGTGTCTGAATAGAATTGTCTGCCTGAGTACTTCTATTTCATGATATATTCAACGAATGAGGTTTAGAACAACATCAATTAGGGATCCGATGACTAGGAGAAGTATGCAATGCATGATAAATTGAATACAATGGTTTTCTAAAACTAAAAATGCATAGCATTTTTAACACTTTGTCCATTGTATACAAAAAAATAAATTTTATTAAGCATTATATTTTCCACGAGGCACACATGCAAAATCTAGAGATTTTTCTTCAACAAAAAAATGTTTACCATAGACTTAATAACATAGTAGCAATCATGAGATAATGTTTAGATATTTTTCAACTTAGCCATATTCAAGGAAATGAAATATGTTTCAACCAATATCTTAAAAAATAAAGTCTAGTTTCTATTTCTTTATCTTTCATGGGTTTTAGATAAAACATTCTGACTGTTCTAAATACTTTTCACTGCTTATCATTAGCATACAGTAAATACAAGGGGTTTGGTCGGTGAGAAATCATATATACACACAAGTAAAAAACTATTCATTTTTACTGCAACGCATAGCCAAGTAGGACAATACAACAAGCACCCAATCTTAGGACATCATTTCAAAAAAAATGTAACAGTAACAAAAAAAAAAAAATAATGATATTCATGTAATCAAGCCAATACAGTTGAACTATTGAAGATTAAAATTTAATCCGCGTGATGTAGTTTACCCACAAAGACGCCATTTGCATTATCAGTTATGTAACCCGGGTTCAATCCCCACAGTAGATATGTATATGTATAAAAAGTATTTACTTAATAAAAAAAATTAAAATTTAACCATATATTTTTTTTATATAAAACAAAGTGCGGGTCGTATCTTGCATTATAGTGTTTCCAATTCATCACAAACAACAATTCAAAAACCCAATCAAACCGACCAACCTGTAAATCCTTCGTTTTCAACTTTGTTTTCTTCTTTTTCCAATCCAATCCACAAGTAGGATGCCTCTACCAATATGCCAAAAAAAAATAAAAAATTAAAATCATGCAAAACAAAATGCTCTCTCCCCTCAACCGACTTCCTCCTATCTTATTTTGCCCTCTCCCCTCAACCAACTTCCTTCTATCTTGTTCAAGAGAACATGGGTGAGGTTAAAAAAATAATCATGAAAATTATATGTCATTATACAACTCACCTGCCACAATCCATTATACCCACTACCTAATAAGGTATAAATGGTTGTTATATATAAAAGGTAGGTAGAAATGGTTGTTATATATAAATAATCATGAAAATTATATGTCATTATACAACTCACCTGCCACAATCCATTATACCCACTACCTAATAAGGTATAAATGGTTGTTATATATAAAAGGTAGGTAGAAATGGTTGTTATATATATATATATATAACAACCATTTCTACTTATTAGGTAGTGAGTATAATGGATTGTGGAAGGTGAGTTGTAATTTTATTAATTATAATTTTTTTATTCTTAAATTATTTTATAAATTCCATTACAAATATTACATAATTTTCAAATCACCAAAAATGGTTCCCATGTTCTTAGCACTTTTATTGCAATTGAAAGATTGGATATTCACTAGAGGTAAAGTTATATATATATATATATATATATATATATATATATATATATATATATATATATATATATATGTATGTATGTATATCATGCAATCAAGTCAAACATTATATATGCTCCTATATGTATACATTTATGTGATTGTCCATGTACTCAGGAGTCATGGTGATATTTCACATTGTCATCATATCCCACTTACCTCCTTCGATTAATATTTTTACGTCTGTTAAAGAAGTATACCTGGTCGCAAGCAAAATAGCCATCAGGAGTACCACATTCTTAGAAATAAAAATAAGTATAGTTCATCAATTCATCTATATAAAATGGATGCGCTAGGAGGGTTATTACAACAACATTTGAGAGGCCCCCAAACTTCTCTTAAATTATGGACTCCTTGGCTTCCAAAGCCTAATCCATATTTACAAAACCATTTTATAAAAAAATAATTCATAAATTCCTTAAACATAGTTTCCTATCTACGAAAATCTAAAAAATATTTATTTAAAAGAAGACAAGTCTATTTCTTAATGATATTTTTCTCCAAGAAACAATATTTCCAAATAATAAAAGCAAGTACAATTATCCTTCAAAAAATAACAATACCAAATTTACTTCTCATAATTCTATAATTTAAATAAACCTTAAATTATTGCACTTAAAAATATTATTTAAAACAACTTCAAAATAAGCAAGGAAGCTATAACACATGGCAAAAATAGATCTCATAGGTCCACTAGGTTCTAATGATGCTAACTAGACTTGATTGCTTAACACTATGGCTAGAACAATAATGGTCTTAGATCTGCACTCTCCAAACAACCCTATAATAACCACAATTCTTGAACCCTAACTATGGATGCATTTGGCTAATAAGATCAACACCCATAACTCTCAAGTATCCCAGGTGTTATAGGCCATCATACACTTAAGCTAATGAAATGATAATAGATAAAGGTTCACAAACCAAGACAAGATGCAACTCTACCATCCTAAATTTCTAAAATGGAACACAAAACTGGATTTATATCCAACCAGTTCTCAGATCCAAATGTTATGAATCCTACCATAGCTTTACCATGGCTACTAAGGTAGGAACTAACCCAAAAACCCAAAAAATCTTGTGAATTATATAAAAACAAAGGTTGGTTATTAGGTGACCTGGATGAAACTCAAACATCATGATCAACATGCCTACACCAGCCCTCAATAGGTTCTAAAGATAGCAATTTGAGTGATAATACTAAGCTCATAGAGCAAAAACCAACGGACTCAAGGCAAGCCTGATAAAGCAAACGATAAGCAAAAATACTCGAAACAACATAGATTAAAAATATTTAACATAAGAATTCAGTAAGAATATGTTTCACTAAAGTCTATGTTCACTGCATGTAACACAGGAGGGAAAATACCTCTATTAAAAATTATCCATATATTTATCCTCCCTTCGATGCTTTGCTCCTTTCTCTTTGCTTTCGTACTAGCCCCAAAAACTCCTTCATATTCTCCCATATAAACTCCAAACAACCTCCTTTCAAGAAGGTGACATCATACCTCTTTCCATTGCCATAAAATTAATGTCTTAACTATGTTACAAGAAAATTTTCCGAATCACTAGCAAACATCCATGTTCTAAAGGATTAATCTTTGCCTAAATTTAGCTTTAATTTACTCATGAATTACCTTAGCTTTAAGTTATCTTAATACTATCATTGAAAGGTCAAGCTTTACACTTAATAATTCCTTTAATTTTATTCTAATATCAATGTGATTCATTAACTCTAAATATTGAATGTTAGTATTAATGACTAACACCAATATTAACTATCAACACTTGACTTGAAGAAAAGTTTACAAATAAAACAACCTCCATAATCCAACACATGCATGAATGTATTACAAAAACTAAAATTTCTATTGATAATATGCTCAAACAATGATATTCCTTAAGCAAGTGGTCTTACAATGACTAACATGCTATGACCCGCCTACTAAGGATGGCTCTTTTTCCAATAGCAAGCTCCTTTCCTGATGGTTTATTTTAATAAAAAACATAAACATATGCAATGCAACTATATGAAGGTATCCTTTTTACCCTTTAGTTTTCAATGAGAATATCATCCATCATTTCCTATTTTTCTCTCAACTCTAGTGGTTGTCCCATACCAATCCACCAATAAGAGTACTTGATCTTGCAACCACAAATACATCAGTAGTACTATATTCCAAAAATAATATAATCAGATCATAAAGTAAAACTACCAACACTTGGTAACATAATATGATATTATGCATTAGATATTCACACATCAATACATAAATTAAATATCAAGAGTAAGTCCTACGAAGGAGGGTCATTACGATAACCAAGAAAAATATTATTGGTTGTTTCTTGATTCAATGCTACTATAATTTTATCCATTGCTATGATTGCTTGATTTGTTACATCCTATTGTATATGGGAATGATTTGAGAGAATTATAAAAAATAAAAGGAAAAATAGGAGAGGCTGAGATTAGATCAATCCACACTAGTTCACATCTCATCAACGAGATTAATGGATGTATCTACAATCTATAGCTATGACTATTAACATAGAGGCCCACATCCTCCCATATTCCTTCCTAGAAATCTAGTTTATATTTCTAGGAATCTCTCCATACCTCCCCCTATTATGCAAGTCCATTGTATTATTATTTTGTAATACAAGATTACACTTTATGAAAATATATTCATATTCAATTTTGTATATATGGATTCTATCATTTTATGCATTCTACCTTTGTAACTCATTTTTATTTCTATTAGTATTATAAGATCTATCTATATGTATCATCATATTAATATCCATCCTAAGTAATTCTCTCTCATTTTCAAAAAGCTAACCTTAATATTAGCATCTTAGTATACAAGCAACTATCCCTTGGAGAGATAGCCATCCATCCCCCAATTCCATAGTCTTTATGACTTTTCAAGTCCTTGAAAAAAAAAAACTTCTATATCTTCCTTCCTTCATAGAGTTGTTTTCATTAATGTTTTATATAATATCATTACTCTATGTCATAACTCTCTTGATATCATAAGCTAGTATAGGGAATTTTTCCTCCATGCAACCATACTAGGCCTCATAAAACAAATGGTATCAAAGCAATTTTTTGGACAACTCACATAACAATGTCTTTTTGTATAAATATCTATATCATTTTATAGCTAAGATTTCAAATTTGAAGATAGTGACAATTACATTATTTAGTTCTGTGAAGTTCCTATACTAAAAATATATAATTATGAACTTCTTGTAGATTGTACTTGTGGTTTTAAGATGCTCATATTTCAAATTTATTTTATTGGGAAACACCATGTAGACATTTTATTAACATACTATTATTTCATATAATACTTTACATGCATTGAACTCATAATAGAACATTGATATTCTTAGTCTGGTAAATACAATTAAGGAGTAAAATAAGAAATAGTTTCTCCTTATATTAAATATTATAATATTGGACATAAAATACATGATGCAGTAGATCCCACATGACAATACAAATGTTAAAAAATATTTCAACTAATAATTCCTTCACTTGTTGGATAATGAATCTCTCTCCAACATTAATATTGTTATCAATTTAAGACATCATAAACACTCGACACAATAATCTCATTTGATTCACAAGCACCCTGTGACTCATTTTGGGAAATAAAAATAGAAATGAACTCATATTTTTAACATGAAGAACACAGGCTTATACTGAGAGGGGGTGAACAATATAAGACCAACTTTTACTTTTCTTTCAAAACAATATTATCCAATATTATCAATGGCAATATCAATAGAAGTAATCAAAGTAATGCACAAATCATCACACACAATAGAGATACCAATTTAACGTGGTTCACCCAATGTGGGCTACTCCACGGAGAAAATATTTCCACTAAAATTTTCTCAACAAATATCTTGGGAATCACTTCCCTATTACAATGTTTATGGACCTCTATCCAAAGGAGACACCAATCCCCTAATGCTCTGATTTGTGGATCACTCTCCATAGGAGAACTCTTTCCCCTTTTCTCTGGTTCATGGAACTTGACCCAGGAGAACTCTTTCTCCTCAACTGGTTCGTGGATCTCTCTCCATAGAAGAACTCTATCTTCCTAGTTGGTTCATGGATCACACTCCATAGGAGAACTCTTTTCCCTTGCTCTGGTTTGTGGATCTCTTTCCATAGGAGAACTCTTTCTCCTCTACTCTGGCTGATGATCTTCTAGAAGACTTTTGTCCCCACTACTCTAGCTTGTGGATCTCTCTATCCACTGAAGACCTCTATCCTCACTACCCTGGCTAATGGATCTCTATCCACTGAAGACCTTTGTCCTCACTACCCTGGCTAATGGATCTCTATCCACTGAAGACCTCTATCCTCACTACCCTGGCTAATGGATCTCTATCCACTGGAGACTACATGTCCTCTACTCTATCACCTCCAAAGCTTACTCTCAACTCTATCTTAGATCTACACCAAACTCTGTCCCAAGTGTAGTACAAATCTGCTCTAACTCTATCTCAGGTCTAGCACAAATTACACCAAACTCTATCCTCAAATCTGTCCTCAAGCCTTAACACAAAGCTTGATCAAATCACCAATCAACTCTTCTTAGATTTACCCCAAGCCTTAACACAAAGCTTGAACAAATCAAACATTCTCTTAATGTTATCTCAAGTCTTCAAAGACTTGCTCAAATATACCTTCAAGTCTTCACCAAGACTTGCTCAATTCTGCCTACAAGTCTTCTCAAGACTTGCTCAAATCTACCTTCAAGTCTTCACAAAGACTTTCTCAATTCTACCTACAAGTCTTCTCAAGACTTGCTCAAATCTACCTTCAAGTCTTCACCAAGACTTGCTCAATATGCCTACAAGTCTTCTCAAGACTTGCTCAAATCTACCTTCAAGTCCTCACCAAGACTTGCTCAATTCTCTACAAGTCTTCTCAAAGACTTGCTCAAATCTACCTTCAAGTCTTCACCAAGACTTGCTCAAATCTGCTCTCAAGCCTTCACAAAGACTTGCTCAAATCTTCTCAAACACATGCTCCAAAATAGCTCACAATATATGCTCAATCAATCTCAAATCTTGCACACAATGCTATCAAATGCTTTGTCTAATATTCAAAGTAATTCCTTTAACTTGAAGTAGTTTAGACATATTCTATTCAGAATTTGTTTAACCTCTGGAAAATATAGAGAATGATGTACTCTATCAAAAACTCAATATGTTCTACTCAATCATTAAGTCTGTCACTTTCACAAATCTGATTTCTAATGTTTGCACATTCACTTTCAATATCACTCAAAACCAATGCTCAAGAAGTTTCACTCAATCATTCAATCAATGAAACACAACTTGCTCATAAACCCTAAACAAGTATTTTCATACTTCTTCAAACAAAGAGCACAATTTGGGTCTCAAACCCTAACTCAAATAATCTTCAATCTCTATCTCAAATGTTCTCTAAACATTCACCAATGAAGCATATAAAAACTCACTCAAATATTTCCAACAATGCTTATCAAACAATCCTTTTCACTCCACCTTATATTTCACACACTCATTCCAATCACTTTAAACAAAATATGATTTACCCATACCTCTTATTTGATTGATGAAGAATTGTCCACAAAACCTGTCTTACTCACAACCAAATCCTTTTGCCAATTCAAGGTTAGATAGCAACAATCTATCTCAAAATCTTCACAAGAATATTCACCTCAACAAATATTTCTCCATACAATGCCAAATCACTTATACACCTTATTACTCCTATCTTAAAAATAAATTTCATCAACAAGAGTTATAAACAAAAATTCTCACATCCACCTTATAACTCCTTTTTAACAATAAAGCACTTTAAATAAATTCAAAGTATTACTCACTAACCCTTATGACTCCCAACTATGAGCATACACAATAATATTTATTTAACCCTCATAAATTTCAAATCATGGCAACAAAAACTTTATCAAAACCTTATAACTCCCAACTATGGCAAATAATAAAAATTTATTTAAACCTTATAACTCCCAACTATGGCAAATGCACATACCTTAATAAAAAATCAAATGTCATCGTCGTCGCTCGAACCTGTGACCTCCTAGCCCCACGTGCCCTAACACAAGGACCACTTTCACGTGGGCTATGCTTCCCCACGTGAACCAAGGAGCATGCACTCCTTTATTTCCTTCTCCATCGATGCAAAAGTTGAAAGGTCTACACCCAAGCAAAACCTTCATGCGGTTCGAACTCCGCACCTTGTTGCTCCCAATGTGTCATGCAAGCCAACTCGGCTGCCACCTCACTTCGGTGGGGATAGGCACCTTCCACGGTTTGACCTTCTACTTGCTCCAAAAATCATGAACACCTGTGCCTTCCTTCCTCTGCCATGTGAGAGATATAAAACATGCAAGACTATTACTTTGGGCAAATATCGAATGCATACCATACACCAAGGCTTAGGCTAACCTTAGCCTTATTTATACACATGCCAAATTTAATATTTGACATCGGCTGCATTTTTGTTTTAATTCAAATTTGGATATTTCGAATTATTATATTTAATTATAATTATTTAAATCCTAAAGGATTTAAATATTATAATTTAAATATTTAAAACCTTTTGGGCTTTTTCCTTTTAGGGAGAACCTTGCCACCATTAGTAAATATTTTAACCTTTGCCAAATTACCACCAAGGTAATTTATTGCCATCATTAATATTTTAACCTTTGCCAAATTACCACTAAGGTAATTTATAAATCCTTTTCAAATATTATGGAGAGATCTTCCTTTCTTCTTGTTGCCTTATACCTCATATGCCATCAAGAGAAATATTCTCACAAATATTTCCATCAATTTAGGACCTCTAACCTTTTGACATTAATCAACCCTTTTGACATTAATTTCATCAAATTGGGACATCCAATCTCTTGACATCAATGACAACAAAACATGCTCAAATTTCCAACAATCTCCCCCTTTGTCATTGATGGCAACCCTTTTTATTTAAGCATTCCTTTTACCTTTTTCAATTCTGCTCCCCTTGAGAAACTACTCCCCTTGACTAAATGCTCTCCCCCTAACTCAAATCTCTCCCCCTTTGATATCAATGGCAAAGGGACTCCTTTGGGGCTAAATATAAGACTCTTAGCTCAGCCCCCTCCCCACCTCCTCTCCTTGAGGTGATTAATTTTGGGGTGGGAGTATCTCTACTCCTAGCATACAATGCTCTTTTTCTTTGTCCACCTTCTTTCTCAATTGATTCTTCTGATTCTTTTGAATATCCCTGTTCTTGCTTGTCTCTAGAAATTCTGTTCTACACCACTTGGCCATATGCCCAACATTATTGCACTTATAACACTTAATTTTGTGGTTCCTAGAAGGTGCAAATATTTTGAAGTTCCTCCTAGTGAAGCCATACCCATTCCTGTCATGAACCCTGCAATTAATTGCTTTATGACCAAAATGATTACAAGAGTAACAATACCCTTGAAAGAGATACCCATTTCTGAAATTTCTCTTAGTGAAACCATATTCCTTCTTTTCATGTGTCCTGCACTGCATAGCCTTGTGACCAAACCTGTTACATGAGAAGCAACATCCTTTGAAGAAATATTTCCTTGGACCCATTGGTCTCTTAGTCCTTTCTTCCTTGTGATGTTTCATATTCCTTATTTGTGCATTGTTTCCTTCCTTGTTGAACCTTCTATTTTTCAACTTATCCTCATAAGTCTCACTTTCTCCTTCACTCTCTTTTTTTGAAGCTTCTTCTTCTTTGGAGCTTGAGCTTGACTCCTCTCCTTGTTCTCTTTGTTCCTCTTCAAAACCAAGTCCTGTCTTGTTTGATGAAGATCTTTGTGCATTGATGATCTTATCCAAGGTCTTTGAGCTTCTTCCAAACTTGTGTAGCTTATCTTTAGACTCTTTCACTTTCTTCCTTAGTGAAACTACCTCATGCTCTAATATTTCACATTCTAAGACTTTTACCTCTAAATTTTCTTTAAATCTCCTTGTCTTAGCTATTGAATTTGTCAGATCTTGTATAAGATTTCCTTTTTCTTCATCACATTCTTGAAATTGAATCTTGAGTTTTGAATTCTGCTTTCTAACCTTTCTTAATTCCTTAAGAGCAAAAATAAGCTCAGCTTCTAGATCTACTACTCCTTCCTCTTCATTTTTTGATTCTTCCTCTACTTCTTTGTCTTCAAGAGCATCTTCATACTTTTTAGATTTATCTTCAATAGAAGCACTTCCTTCTTCCTCTATTGCCAAGAAGAGAATTTCTTCTTCTTCATTATCTGAGGATCTTCCATCACTATCACTTGAACTCTTGCCTATATTATCTACATAGAAACTCCTCTTATGCCTTTTGAAAAACTTATTTCCATGCTTGCTTTGTCCATCCCTATTTTTCTTTTGATACCTGGATTTTCTTGCTTCCCTGTTCTTATGATCTTGTTTCTCTTCATTGCTACTACTTTCGACTTCTATACAGTTAGATGCATAATGACCATATTTACCACAATTGAAACACTTTACTATTTTCATACCTTTGTGCTTTCCTGAATCCCTCTTGTTCCTTCTACTATAGTTAGCTTCCTCATCACTGGTTGACTCATCACTTGAAACATATTTCTTATCCTTTGCTTTCTTTGCTGCTTTGAAAGTTACCTCTTTCTTCGGGATATGATCCTTTACTAATCTCATCTCATATGCTATGAGTGTTCCTTGTAACTCATCCAAAGTTAGTTTTTCAAGATCTCTTGTTTCTTCTATGGCTAAAACCTTTCCTTCATACCTCATAGGAAGTGACCTTAGAATATTTTGACAAACATCAGATTCTTCAACTTTAAACCCAAGTCCTCGCATGGAGTTAACAACCTCATCCACATGAAGTAAGTATGTAGCAATGTCTTCCTCATCCTTCATCTTCAAGTCTTCAAATATTTTCTTGTGATTTTGCAACTTTACCATCTTGACCTTTTTATCTCCCTCATATGCATTCTTCAACTTTTCCCAAATCTCTTTTGCTAATGTGCAATGCATAACTTTTACAAATTTTGCTTCATGTAATCCACCCAAGATTGCATTCATTGCCTTTGCATTATACAGGTGTAAGAGCTTACCATATTTATCTGTAGGAGGACTAGCTGGCGGTGTGTACCCATCCTCAACTACTTGCCATATCTCAATTCCTTGTACCATTAGGTAAGTCTTCATTCTTACACTCCAAAAAGCATAATTGTTCCCATCAAACAATGGTGCCTTGTTTGTTGAAGATCCACTTTGATATGCCATTTGTGTTCCTATACACTCTTCCTTCAAGTTGTTAAACTCTTCCTAAGGAACCCACTCTGATACCAATTGAAGAACACATTCTTATACTTAGAGGGGGTGAACAGTATAAGATCAACTTTTACTTTTCTTTCCAAATAATATTATCCAATATTATCAATGGAAATATCAACAACAATAATCAAATAAATGCACAAATCATCACACACAATAGAGACACCAATTTAACATGGTTCACCCAATGTGGGCTACTCCACGGAGAAAATCTTTCCACTAAAATTTTCTCAACAAATCTCTTGGGAATCACTTCCCTATTACAATTTTTATGGACCTCTATCCAAAGGAGACACCAATCCCCTAATGCTTTGATTTGTGGATCACTCTCCATAGGAGAACTCTTTTCCCTTTTCTCTGGTTCATGGAACTTGACCCAAGAGAACTCTATCTCCTCAACTGGTTTGTGGATCTCTCTCCATAGAAGAACTCTATCTTCCCATCTGGTTCATAGATCACTCTCCACAAGAGAACTCTTTCCCCTTGCTCTAGTTTTTGGATCTCTTTCCATAGGAGAACTCTTTCTCCTTTGCTCTAGTTGATGATATTCTAGAAGACTTTTGTCCCCACTGCTCTGGCTTGTGGATCTCTCTATCCACTAAAGACCTCTGTCCTCACTACCTTGGCTAATGGATATCTATCCACTAAAGACCTTTATCCTCACTATCCTGGCTAATGGATCTCTATCCACTGAAGACCTATATCCTCACTACCCTAGCTAATGGATCTCTATCCACTGGAGACTATTATCCTCTACTCTATCACCTCCAAAGCTTACTCTCAACTCTATCTCATATCTGCACCAAACTCTATCCCAAGTGTAGTACAAATCTGCTCTAACTTTTTCAGGTCTAGCACAAATCTGCTCACAAATATGCACCAAAATCTATCCTCAAATCTATCCTCAAGCCTTAACACAAAGCTTGATCAAATCACCAATCAACTCTGCTTATATTTTCCCCAAGCCTTAACACAAAACTTGAACAAATAAACACTCAACTCTACTCTAAATGCTATCTCAATTATTCACAAGACTTGCTCAAATCTACCTTCAAGTCTTCACCAAGACTTGCTCAATTATGCCTACAAGTCTTCTTAATACTTGCTCAAATATACCTTCAAGTATTCGAAAATACTTTCTCAATTCTACCTACAATTCTTCTCAAGACTTGCTCAAATATACCTTTAAGTCGTCACCAAGACTTGCTCAATATACTTACAAGTCTTCTTAAGACTTGTTCAAATATACCTTCAAGTCCTCACAAGACTTGCTCAAATCTACCTTCAAGTCTTCACCAAGACTTGCTCAATTCTGCCTACAAGTCTTCTCAAGACTTTCTCAAATCTGCCTTCAAGTCTTCACCGAGACTTGCTCAATTCTACCTACAAGTCTTCTCAAGACTTGCTCAAAGCTACCTTCAAGTCTTCACCAAGACTTGCTCAAATATTATCTCAAGCCTTCACAAATACTTGCTCAAATATGCTCAAACACATGCTCAGAAACAACTCACAATATATGCTCAATCAATCTCAAATATTGCACACAATGCTATCAAATGCTTTGTCTAATATTCAAAGTAATTCATTTAACTTGAAGCAGTTTAGACATATTCTATTCAGAATTCGTTTAACCTCTAGAACATATAGAGAATGATGTACTCTATCAAAACTTCAATATTTTCTACTCAATCATTAAATCTGATACTTTCACAAATCTGATTTCTAATGTTTGCACATTCACTTTCAATATCACTCAAAACCAATGCTCAAGAAGTTTCACTCAATCATTCAATCAATGAAACACAACTTGCTCATAAACCCTAAACAAGTATTTTCATACTTCTTCAAACAAAGAGCACAATTTGGGTCTCAAACCCTAACTCAAATAATCTTCAATCTCTATCTCAAATGTTCTCTAAACATTCACCAATGAAGCATATAAAAACTCACTCAAATATTTCCAACAATGCTTATCAAACAATCCTTTTCACTCCACCTTATATTTCACACACTCATTCCAATCACTTTAAACAAAAGATGATTTACCCATACCTCTTATTTGATTGATGAAGAATTATCCACAAAACCTGTCTTACTCACAACCAAATCCTTTTGCCAATTCAAGGTTAGATAGCAATAGTCTATCTCAAAATCTTCACAAGAATATTCACCTCAACAAATATTTCTCCATACAATGCCAAATCACTTATACACCTTATTACTCCTATCTTAAAAATAAATTTCATCAACAAGAGTTATAAACAAAAATTCTCACATCCACCTTATAACTCCTCTTTTTTTTTTTGTTAATTTAAGGATTTCATTAAGTATGGGTTTTAACAGGTTGACCCAAAACCTTTATACAAAATACAACTTGGAAGCTGAACCAAATAGACCTTACAGAGCTAAGGACCCTCAGTCCTACTTGACTACTAACCATACTAAGGATAGCACCCATACATCAAGACATCCAATAGGATAGCCATCGAGGTAGTAAAACAAGACATCCATACATTCAGACAACCAACATGACAACCAACAAGGAAGTAAAATGGAACACCCATATTACCGATATGACAACCAATGGAACAATAAAAATGTAAGCCTTAAAAATAAAAATGGCTCCATGTAGGGCAGCCAATGGGATTGAACAGGATACGATTGCTTAGTCCTCCTTGAGGTCATCATCTTCTTCTTCATCTTTCTCATCGTCCTTGTCCTCTTTCTTCACGTCCACCTCGAAAATGGCCTCCATCATCTTGTAATCACCTTGGCCCTGATGGCCTTCGTTTAATAACAAGACATTCAATGTGTCATGATGTCCCTTCATCTACTGGATAATGTTTGAGGATTTCGTAATGACGTAATTCTTCAAGAAAATATTTGAAGGATCCTCATCCTCAAAATCCACCTCAAGGATCTTTGATCTCCCCTATATTTTCTTGTTATTTAGATACTAAAAATATCTTATAGGGCCTTCATGGTCCTCGGTCTTCAGCATTTTTCTCGTGGGCCCTCCTTTGGCTAGAAACTCCACCACCCTTTTCTTTGACGGGGATGTCGCATATGGCTTAGGAAGCCTAGGGCTATCCCTACCTCTAGATAATTCACCTTGGGTAACAGTCGGAGATTCATTATAAGGGGAATTGGCTAGAATATGGCTATAAATAATCCTATACAAGCCCTAGTGGATAGGTAGGTCTGACCCTTTCTTCTTCCTATAGGAGTTTATAGTGTAATTGATTGAGTTAAATAGAAAATGGAGGATGTTGATGGGGTTTACATATTCGAATAAATTGATAAAGGTGTAATGAAAACTAATGATGACCTTGCCATGATCCTCAAAAGTGGTAAACTCCATCACATTCTTCATAACATAATTTTATGGGGTGGGGAGGTCATTTCGTAGTAGACCATTCTTGGCTTCCTTGTAAATCCTAAAGTTATATTTGAATTATTTTAACTCCACCTCCCAATTATGTTTTTCACTATGGATTGACCTACCTTTGGCTACCTGTCCCATGATAGTTATTGTTAGGTGAACATCAATAACAAAATCCTGACCTCAAACCACCACTCTATCTTTGTCCCATGACTCTAGCACTGCCATGATGATCTCATCCTTGTCCCCAAAATATAGGTTTAAGAATGGGGTGAAACCCCTCTTGGTTAGAATGGATTCTTCCAGGGATTCCATATCAAAATAGCTCGTCTCAAAAAAATTCATGGTGTCCTCATGCTCATAATTGCTATCAACCCCAAGGAAATTCGTGAGGCAACTTCTCTTAGAATTTATAACGGGTAAAACAGTATTTGGAAGAATGCAAAGCTTACTTTTAATAGAAATATGAAGAAGCTTCTGGATGTACTCACAACTCAAATATAAATTAACATGGAGGATGGTACCCTACATGGGGATGTGTGCCAATCTGGAGTCCACCTAGATGAAGATCCACTTGGCTCCCTTAGTCAACAAAATTTTTGTGTCGGTATACAAAGTAGCGTAAGTGTTTGGATCCCCAATCTTTGAAATCATGGATAGATTTGAAATGGTAGGCATGATACTCCCTGGATCCACATAATCAAACTATATAAATTCACTCTAGATTTGCCATCTTGTATGCCACCTTATTGGATTCTCTCAAACCATGTTGGACTACCATGTCACTTTTGTACCCTAGCATGATCCTCATTTCTTTGATGCAATCCTCCATCCTCCAAGGGAGACTTTTATTATTTCTAAGGAGGTTTATGATGTTGAGTGAATCGCCGTCCACTATTAGTCTACCCTGGAATTCACTTGCCAAAACCACTCGTCTCCACATTGCTCTAGATTTGGCTTCATTGTTGGTCTAGGTTCCTAGATATTATACAAAAGCAAACACAATGTAACCTTGATGATTTCTCATCACTCCTCCTATCCTGGTCCTGCCAGGATTACCCTTGATAACTCCATCAAAATTTAATTTGATCCATTCTAGTGGGGGAATCCATTTTGACTCTAATCTAAGGTTAGGATGACCTGGATTGGATGTGTCCTCTAAAGGGATACTCAAGGATTGTCCCAAAGACTTCTCACTGGAAGAAATTGGATGAGAGGATAAGGGATGTAATATGGCATTCTATTTGGCAAAGGCTAGGATTTTGTTGGTGATGGACATAGGAGACCTTTTGGACTCAGAGAAGGCTCTATGGTTCCTCTCCAACCATATTTTCCAAAGGAAATGATGGAGATAAATTTTCCACATGAACCTTAGCCTAATGTTAGAAAAGGGGTTAGACCATTTATAGAATAAATCATATATGGAAGCCGATTTAACCCAGTAAATGTGGAAAATTTGAAAGAGCCCATTCAGGATGGATGTGGATACTGGGAAATCAAGGAATAAATGTTGAATAGACTCCCAATTTTCCCTACAAAGAACACATATGTTAGGAACCACAATACCTCTCTTAATCATGTTGTCTATGGTGAGAATTTTGCCTTGGATGACAAGCCAAGAAAAAAAGGATATCTTAGGAATCAACTTCTTAGTCCACACTAGCTGGGCTTGAAATGGAGGATCCTTAGGACTCAAAAATAGCTTGTAGGATGACTTAATAGAGAAGTCGCCACTCTTTATTACAACCCAACAAACATGGGCTTCTTTCCCACCTGATAAAATAAATTTTTACCTCAAGATATTTGCTAAAGCCTCAAATTCAACCTCTAAACCTTAAATATTTATAGGTCTCCACCTAGACCTATTTTTGTCATGGTGCATAAAACCCACCACATTTTTCCCAATTATTTTTTTAGTATGGACTTTGAACCTAGCCATGTTAGGATTTTAAATGAGGGCTTTGCCTCTATCCCACTTGTCCTCCTAGAACCTAATATTTTGGCCATTCCCCATGATCCACCTCAAGCCTTTACTTATTGTGTCTCTACTTGTCAATATTGCTTTCCAGAAGGTCGATCCTCTACTTGGGATTGTACTGCTCAAAAACTTTGATCCTTGAAGATACTTCCTTTTTACAATTGTAGTCCACTCATTCTCCACGTTGGTAATCAAGTGCCAGTATTTTTTGGCCAAAAAGGTTGTGTTGAGGTGAGTAACTGTTCTAAGGCCTAATCCTCCATTCTCCTTTGGTTGACAGACCTTGTTCCAACCAACGAGATGGATACATTGCTTATATTTTGAGCTTGACCAAAGGAAGATTTTTTATACTATTATATTTTATGGTACACCTTGGTCAGGGCCTTGAAATATGATAAGAAGTAAACTGGGATGCTTTGGAGCGATGCCATGGTTAGAGTTGCTTTGTCAGCCTGGGATAAGATGTGCCCTTTCTACCATGTGAGTTTATTTTGAATTATTTCCAACACATTATTCCACATTGACTCGATTGGAGCACCCGTGAACAACGAAAGGTCCAGGTAAGATGTGGGAAGGGTGGATATAGAATACTCCAGTATCCTAGCTATCTTGACCTTCCTAGAACTAGGGGTATTGAGGAAATAAATCTTACTTTTGTTAAAGTTTACCTTTTTGCCTACAACATCCTTGTAAAGAGAGAATATGTTTAACAATCTTGGCCTCTCCCATATATTCTAGGGTGAGAAATAAGGTGTCATAAACAAATTATTAGTGATTTACCCGGTTGGTTAAGGACATTGCTTTTATCTCAAAGATGAGGCCAGCATTACAGACAACTTTTATTGTCCTTCCAAGGGCTTCTACAACAATTATGAAGAGCATAGGAGAGATTGGATCCCCTTGTTTGAGGCCTCTATTGCTCTAAAAGTACCCTATCGTGGACCCATTTATGAGGATAGAAAACCAAGGTTTACAAATGCAGCCTTTGATTTTGGATTGAGACACAGAGTGGAGGGCCTCATGGATAGTGTTGACTCCATCTAGAATTGACCTTCCTTAGACCGAACTTCCTTGGCAAGGTTCAATGATTAGAGGAAACACTTATTTCATGTGATTCATGATATATTTGATGAGGATTTTATAAATAATATTGTAAAGGCTAACTGGTCTAAAATCCACCATTCATTTGGGTGCAAGACCTTTAGGAATGAGAGCAATGAAGGTTGAATCGTAGCTTCATGGAATGTGCTTGGAATATTAGAATTATTTGATGGATAAACACACATATGGCCCTACTACATCCCAAAAGGTTTGAAACAAATGGGGTGGAAATCCATCTAGTCCTGGGGCCTTGTCAGGGTCCATGGAAAATAGGGCTTGTCTAATTTCCTCATCCGTAAAAGGTGCATTGATTTTTGCATTGATATCACTAGTTATGGACTAAGGAATGAATTGTAGCATGGACTCTTTAGCTATGGCCAGGCAAGGGGTCTCATCTCCAAGGAGGGAGCTGAAGTAAGAGATTGCTTCATCTCTAATCTCATGGATGTCTTGAGTCAAAGAGACATCCCCTTTGACCAACTCCTTGATCCTATTATTGCTTATATTCCTTAGAGTTGTAACATGGAAGAATTTGAAATTTGAATCACCAAATTTAAGCCACAGATCTCTAGAATTCTACCTCTAAAATATTTCCTTATAGGCCAAGATGTTGTAGTATTCATCTAGAGTGTTTCTTTCCTTTTTCCTAGTAGCTTCATCACATATTCCATTTTGAATTTTCTTTTTGATGTGGGTTAATATTTCGGACACGGCTTGCTTATTCTCGAACAAGTTCCCAAATACCTCCTTGTTCCACACTTTGAGGTTGTCTTTGATGATCCTTAGTTTTTGGGAGAGTTTGAAATATGGGCTTCCTTGAGAGAAGTGTTTCCACAACTGACTGATGTGGTCTCTCAGATCATGTGTTTTATCCACATTTCTTCAAATTGAAAAGACCTTCTGAATGGATGGACCTCCTACACTTCAATAGGGTTGTGGTTCGATGCAATATTGGGTAAATATTGAAGAGTTGCATATGCTAACATTGTGATGGTCATCTGGGACAGTAAGCACATTTCCAATATTTTTTGAATGAGTTGATTTCTTGATCATCTGTTACTCCATGTGAACTTGGCATCTTTGAGCTTGACATCCATGAGGTCATTGGAGTTTATGAACTCGTTGAACTCATCCATGCTTATGTTGGGTAAACCTATCCCTCATATTTTATCTGAAGTATATAGGGGCATATTGAAGTCCCCTGCTACCACCCAAGGAATATTGTGGAATGCCTCTTTCATGTTGCTCAAATATTCCCACAAAATTGCTCTCCCTTGAAGAGAATTAGGTGCATAAATATTTGATAGGATCCATGAAAGGTTATTGTCCATGTCATGGAAGAAAACACCTATAACCCTATCATCTTACTATATGACTCTACCTTCCACCTTCCTTGGGTCCCATAAACACATTAGTCCTCTTGAGGTGCCTCTAGCCTGACTGAAGGTAACTTCGCCTTGTTTCCAAATTTTAGAGGTAATTTATTTTGGTAGCACTACATCTATTTTTTTTTTGTAATATGAAAATTGTAGGATTAATTTATCTCTTTAATGAACTAACCACCATTTATTTTTTTGGGCCATTAAGTCCTCTCACATTCCATGAGAGGAACTTCATTTAGACTGGTTGGAGTTCTTCTTTCTTCCCCTACCCTGAGGTGAAGGATGTTTGTAGAATTTGTTATCATATTTAAGGCTGATGATAACTAGAGGAAAAAGTGTCTTTTGAGTCCCATTTGTAATATCATTTTCAAGCCCTATTCTAAACTGTTCAGCCGTTGAGTTCCTACCTAACTTTATTTCACTACCACAATCAATGGGTGATTTCATTGAACTCCTTATTTGTTTGGGGCTAAATTTGGGAGGAACAATTTTCTATAGAGCTGGACTAACACAACCCTTTCTCACCATCATTTTTATGGTTTATATCCTGGATACTTCTTCATCCATACTTTGACTATATTCTCTTAATTTTTGGGGTATGCCATAAGGGTAGTTTGGGGGAGGGCACATTGAGGGGGAATTTTAGGGCCCTGATTTTTATGGGGACTCTAGGCTTATCGAGAGGTTTAAAATGACCTCCTTCATTCCTTATTTAATCTACTCATCCTCAACCTCAACTAGTATTTCAAATTTATTGTGATTGGATATCAAAGGACTTACCTATTCCTCCAAGTCTTCCTAAAATACGATCTATTGATTTTATTTTGCTGGCTATTGGGGTTGGGCTCCTTTATCCTTGTTGTGTTGACCAATATTGGCTTACTTGTAGACTCATTTGTTTGGTGGAAACCAAAATACATAATTCCTTGTACTTCCTTTGCCATTAAACCTTCTTTGATCGGGTCTCTTCGGTGCTTCTTTTGGAACTACCAAATTTGGGCATTGATTTTTGAGGTGGCCCTGAGTTTGGCACTCCACACAAAATATTGGCTTGTTCTCGTATTCAACAACTTGCTTCCTCAAATACATTCCATATATGAGTTCCACAAATTTGGGAAGCTCATAATCCATATTAACATTCACAAAAATTCTTACATGGGTCATTCTCGACATGGACAAGGTGGAATGGTCAATCACTACTAATTTGCCAATAGTCCTTGCAATCCCTTTTAGGAAATATTCAAGGAAAAAATAAGCTAGGAGATTTGGTAGATGGAACCATATGGGGGATTTTATAATGCTCTATGTTTCAGGTTAGAAATCCTCCCCCCATGGTCTAAGGAAGAGGCTTCACCTGCCTAAAACCCATGGTCCTCCTATTAGGATGCGGCTGGCATCTTCCTGGTTATTTATATGGATGATGAAAAATCCTTTGGACAACACCACAATATCCATATTTCCTACTGTCATCCACTTGGAAAAATCCAAGTCCTTATGGTTTCTATGTTTGACCTTTCACCTATGAACTTCCCTACCAGGGAATAGGTTTCCAAAGATAAAAACCATCCATAATTTTTGAAGGAGTGATTACTCTATTATTATTAGGAATGAGAGGTGGGAGGGAATGAAAGATCTCACTTCTTTTAACTTTAAGAGTCTTTGCGAAGGAAATGATATTTTTGGGACCCACAGCTCCCAAATGGGGCCCCTTGATAGGATCTTTGTCAGGGGGTTCAATTCCCCATACTTTTCCAACTTGATCAGGGATATAATCCTATATGTTTTCTATATCATAAGGAGACTTACCTACCCCTGTATCCTCACTCATCACATCTTGGTGACCTGGTTTATGAGGTTCCTTCCCACCTTCCACAATTCAAATTCCTCCTCTGCTACTACTGTTGGTCCTCCATCCTTTTTAACAATAAAGCACTATAAATAAATTTAAAGTATTATTCACTAACCCTTATGACTCCCACCTATGAGCATACATAATAATATATATTTATCCCTCATAAATTTCAAATCATGGCAACAAAAATTTTATCGAAATCTTATAACTCCAAACAATGGAAAATAATAAAAATTTATTTAAACCTTATAACTCCCAACTATGGCAAATGCACATACATTAATAAAAAACAAATGTCTTCGTCATTGCTCGAACCTATGACCTCCTAGCCCTGTGCACCTTAACACAAGGACCATTACCATGTGGGCTATGCTGCCCCACGTGAACCAAGGAGCATGCACTCCTTTATTTCTTTCTCCACCAGTGCAAAATTTGAAAGGTTTGCACCTAAGAAAAACCTTCGTGTGATTCAAAATTTACACCTTGTTTCTCCCAATGTGTCATGCAAACCAACTCAGATATCCCCTCATTTTGGTGGGGATAGGTAGCTTCCAAGGTTTGACCTTCTACTTGCTTCAAAATTATGAACACCTATGCCTTCCTTCCTCTATCGCGTGCGAGATATAAAAAGTGCAAGACTATTACTTTAGGTAAATATTGAATGCATACAATACACCAAGACTTAGGCTAAACTTAGCCTTATTTATACACATGCCAAATTTAATATTTGACATTGACTACCTTTTTGTTATAATTCAAATTTGGATATTTCAAATTATTATATTTAATTATAATTTTTAAATCCTAAAGGATTTAAATATTTAAAACCTTTTGGGATTTTTCCTTTTAGGGAGAACCTTGCCACCAATAGTAAATATTTTAACCTTTGCAAAATTACCACCATGATAATTTATTTCCATTATTAATATTTTATTTTTTTCTAAATTACCACTAAGGTAATGTATAAATCCTTTTCAAATATTATGGAGATATCTTCCTTTCTTCTTGCTTCCTTATACCTCATATGCCATAAAGAGAAATATTCTCACAAAAAATTTTATCAATTTAGGACCTCTAACCTTTAGACATTAATAAACCCTTTTGACATTAATTTCATCAAATTAGGACATCCAATCTCTTGACATCAATGACAACAAAACATGCTCAAATTTCCAACATAACACAAGAAGAATAGTGTCTGAATAGAACCGTCCTCTCGAGTACTTCTATTTCCACGACATATTTGGTGAATGAGATTTTGAACAACATCAATTAGGGATTAGATGACTAGGAGAAGTATGAAATGCATTCTAACTTGAATATAATGGTTTCCTAAAACTAAAAATGCATAGCATATTTAACACTACGTCCATTGTATACCAAAATTAAATTTTACTCAACATTATCTTTTCCACAAGGCACACATGCAAAATTTGGAGATTTTTATTCAACAAAATATGTTTATCACAAACTTAATAACATAATAGCAATCATGAGATAATGTCTAGGTGCTTTTCAACTTAGCCATATTCAAGGAAATAAAAGATGTTTCAATCATTAACTTAAAAAATAAAACCTTGTTTCTATTTCCTTATCTATCACGAGTTTTAGATAAAACATTATAACTATTATAAATATTTTCTAGTACTTATCATTAGCATATAGTGTCATACAGTAAATACAAGGATTTTGGTCGATAAAAAGTCATATATACACACAGGTAAAAAATTATTCATCCTTACTACAATGCATAGCCAAGTAGGACAGTACAACAAGCACCCAATATTAGGACATCATGTCAACAAAATGTAATATTAGCAAGAAGAAAATGATGATACTCATGTAATCAAGCCAATACAGTTGAACTATTAAGGATTAAAATTAAACCATATATATATATGATATAAAATAAAGTGCAGGTTGTATCTTGCATTCTAGTGTTTCCAGTTCATCACAAACAACAATTCAAAAATCCAATCAAACAGACCAACTGTAAATCCTTTGTTTTCTTCTTTTTCCATCCAACCCTTTTTTTCTATTGTCCACAAGAAATATACCTCTACCCAAATACCCAGATGCCAAAAAATAAAAAAATCATGCAAAACAAAATTCCCCCTCCCCTCAACTGACTTTCTCCTATTTCGCTTGAGATAACATGGAAGAGGTTAAAAAAGATAATCATGATAATTACATGCCATTATCAAAACTGCATGCCACAATCCATTATACCCACTACCTAATAAGGTAGAAATGGTTATTATATATATATATATATATATATATATATATATATATATATATATATATATTTTTTTTTTAATTTTATTAATTATCATTTTTTTTATTCTTATATTATTTTATAAATTCCATTACAAACATTAAACAGTTTCTAAATCACCAAAATGGCTCTCATGCCCTTAGCACTTTCATTGCCATTGGAATTTTAGATATTCACTATTTAGAGGTAAATAATATATATATAGATATATAGATATATATCACACAATCCAAGACATTCACACAATGCAAGTCAAACATTCTATATGCTCCTATATGTATTATTTTATTTGAGAGTCCATGTACTCATAAGCCATGGTGATATTTCACAGTACCATCATATCCCACTTCCCTCCTTTGATCAATATTTATCCATTTTCTACAGAAATATACCTGGTCCTGCAAGCGTAATAGCCATCAGTAGTACCACATTATGGAAATAAAAACAAGTATAGTTCACCAATTCATCTATATAAAATGCTTGTGCTATGAGTGTTGTTACAACAATATTTGAGAGAATTACATACTCCTCTCAAATTATGGACTTCTTGGCTTCCAAAGCCTTATCCATATTTCTAAAACCATTTTATAAAAATTAATTCATAAATTCCTTAAACATAGTTTCCTATCTATGAAAATATAAAAAATATTTATTTAAGACAAGTCTATCTCTTAATGATATTTTTCTCCAACAACAATATTCCCAAATAATATAAGCTAGTACAATTATCCTTCATAAAATAACAACACTAAATTTACTTCTCATAATTATATAACTTAAATAAACCATTAATTATTTCACTTAAAAATATTGTTTAAAACAAATTCAACATAATCAAGGAAGCTATAACACATGGCAACAATAGAGCTCATAGGTCCACCATATTCTAACAATGCTAACCAAACTTGAATGCTTAACACTTTATGGCTAGAACAATAACGGTCTTAAATCCATACTCTCCAAACAACCCTACAATAACCATGATTCTTAAACCCTAACTATGGATGTATTTGTCTAATAATACCAACAACCACAAATCTCGAGTCTCCTAGGTGTTATAGGCCATCATAAACTGAATCTAATTAAAATACAATAGATAAAGGTTAACAAACCAAGACAATATGCAATCCTACCATCCTAAACATCTAAAATGGAACACAAAACTAGATTGATATGAATAACACAAGCTTATATTGAGAGGGGGTGAATAGTATAAGATAAAACTTTTTAATTTTCAATTCAAATTATAATAACAATAATATCAATGCAGTAATGAAACAATGCATAAATTATCATACAAATATAGATTTAACGTTGTTCACCCAATATGGGCTACATCCACGAAGAAATATTGCTTATAAATTTCTTAAAAAATTTCATGGGTACCAACCCACAGGAGACACCAATCCACAAGAGACACCAATCCCCTCTCAAGTTCATGGACACCAATCCACAAGAGACACCAATCCCCTCTCAAATTTAGGGAGACCAATCCCCTCTCAAGTTCATGGACACCAATCCATAGGAGACACAAATACCCTCTCAAGTTTATGGACACAAATACACAAGAGATACCAATCCTCTCTCAAGTTCATGGACACCAATCCACAAGAGCCACCAATTGCCTCTACTCTACTTCAAAATATACTCACAAAACCTGCTCAAATATGCTCCAAACCTGCTCACAAAACCTGCTCAAATATACTCCAAAATTGCTCATAAATTTTGCTCAAATATTCTCCAAACCTACTCACAAATATTGCTCAAACCTTCTCACAAAACCCTACTCAAATATATTCTATATACTGCTCAAATATTATTCAAACAATGCTCATCTATTCCCAAATAATGCATACAAAACAATGCTCATCTTTTCCCAAATTATGCATACAAAAAAATGCTCATCTATTCCAAATCTTGCATAATAATATCATCAAGTTCTTCACTTATTATTCAATGTGCTTTCCTCAACTAAAGAAATTTAGATATATTCTTTTCATAATTCTATTATCTTCATGAACATTTAAAGAATGATATGCACTAACAAATGTCCAATATTTTCTTCACATTCATTAAGTTTATTGCTTCCACATGTCTCACATTTATTAAGTTAAAAGGTAGATCTAGTCTAGAACTTGATAACAAACCTTGTAATTGTTGATTTTCACCTTTCCTTCCCTTTTGTAGATAGTTGAAAATATCCTTATTTTCAATTGAATTCTTTCACACTATCCTTGCACTATGTGACACTTTGACTTGCTTTAAAACAATCCTTCTATTTGTGTGAGACTATACTATTTTGCTTATTTCCACATTCACTTCAAAACCAATCACAATGCACAAATATGTCCTTCTCATCTACTCCCAAAATAAATCATGAACAATGCACAAATTTGCTTTCAAATTTGATCTATAACCCTTGCACATTTACTTCCAATTTCAAGCAAAAATAATACACATCCAATAATTCCTTATACCTCCAAGCATATGACAACAAAAATATATTCCTCAAACAAAACCACCTTGAGAAAGGAATTAAATCACCATACCTCTAAATTTACCTCAATGATGATGATCTTCTTTTGCAAGAGCCTTCCAAACCTATTTTGACAAAGATAATTTTCCTTTTGTTTACCCCTTCAAAAACTGGTTAGCAATTCTCTTTTTCTTTTCTTGATTAGATATCAAATCAATCACTTTAAAAACCCTTATAAAAAGGATGCACAATAAAGCTTAAAAAATAACTCCTTATATCTCCCTTTTTGAAACTCACAAAAATAAAGCTTTATTAATAGCAAAAACCCTTATATCTCCTTTTATTAATTTTAAAAAATGAAACCTTTATGCTAACATCACAATCCTTATTTCTCCTTTTATTAATTTGCAAAAAATCACAATTTATATATTAACACCTTGACCCTTATATCTCCATCAAATTTAAATTTTAATAAAAAATTTAAATACCTTTGCACAACTGTGAATTGAACCCTTGATCTGTAGAAGCACAACGCTTTCACAAGCAATTATGACCAACTGTTCTACCATAGAAGGTGAGACAAAAATGGGTGCTCGAATATTTATTCATGTCCTTGTGATATCTTAACAACAAAACCACATCAAAAGGACATTGACTAGATTTGACCCCTTAACCTCCTACATAGCAGTGCTCCATGCAAAGCCACACAACCGGTTGGGCTACCCCAATAAGTGAAATCAAAGGAGCACAATGTGATATTTTTCCATATCCTCCAACAACAGAAACTCAATAAAATGACATCGACTAGATTTAACACCCTAACCTCCTGCATAGCAGTGCTCCGCGCAAGCCAAGCAACCAGTGGGCTACTCTAGGAGGTGAAACAAAAATGTTTCCATGAATATTTATTCTTGTCTTGCTCTTCCTCAAACTTTCACTACTCTTCTCCTCTTTCTACCATTTTCACTCACAATGTCAGATGTAATCAAAAATTTTATCACACAAAGGTGAATTAATTCCATGTATTTATACATTTCACAATTGCTTCGATTTTATCCAAGGAGGTTGGCACAAATTTATGTGCTTTCAAGCTTTATAATTTCTCCCAATGATGTTAGCACTTTTTCTTATAGAATCACTTTATATTATAATATTTTAAATCTTATGATTTAAATATTATAATATTAACTTTTAAACCTATTTCCCTTTCTTGTAATATTTAAATCTTTTTGCCTCAAAACCTTTGTCCTTCTCTTGTAATATTTTTGTTCCAAGCAACTTTTAAACCTTTGTCCTTCTCTTGTAATATTTAAATTTGATATTTAAACAAATTGCCTTTCTTTGAAATATACCTTACCTTGAATAATTATCCATTATTTGCTATTCACCAAGTTCTTTTTTGACACCATTGATATGTTGTCCAACCTTATAAACTTCTCACCCTATAATAATATTTCTACCTTGAATATCATGCACCTTTGACATCAATGACAACTCAATATTTCCAACAATATCTCCCTTTATCATTGATGGCAACCCTAAAAAAAAAAAATTATTGCAACTGGATTCATTGTCTGTTTCCCCTAACAAGTTGCTCCCCCTCACTAAAATTATTCCCCTTTGACATCAATGGCAAATGGCTCCTTGGGACTAAAAATAAGATACTTAAGACAACCCCCTTACCACCTTCTTTTCTTGAGGTTATTAAATTTGATATGGGAGTGAAACTCCCAAGTTACTATGCTCCTCTTCTTGTTTCATTTTCTTTCTCCAAACTTTTGAGATCATACCCTTTTGAACATTTTGATCATTCTCCTTTTTGCTTGACTTCAAAAATTCAGATAATACTATTGTACACCATCTATATATATGCCCAGAAATTTTACATCTATATCATATGATGTTGTAGTCCACAGGAGGTGCAAATGAATTGAAATTCTTCTTGATGAAGCCAAGATCATTCATAGCATGAACCCTACAATTTATAGCTTTATGACCAAAATGGTTACATGAGAAACAATAGCCATGAAAGAAATATTCATCTTGCCTTGGAGGATATGGTCACATGGTTCTTTCTTTGATTTTCTGTGATGGTCCATGTTCCTTTATGGTGCATTGTTTTCTTCCTCATTGATGCTTCCTCTTTTTAACATATTAGCATAGGTCTTGGGCTCTTCTTCAATTACTTTCTTTGATTCTTCTATTTATTTTGGGCTTGACTCCCCCTTTTGTTTCTCTTGACATTCTTCAAAACTAAGTCTAGTCTTCATAAATGGTGATCTCTGTGCTTTGATAATATCATCCATATTTTTTGATCTTTTCCTAAAATGATATATCTTATCATTAAATTTTTCAAGTCCCTTCTTTAGAATGATAGCTTCATATTCTAGTCTTTCACACTCTAGTTCTTTTACCTTTAATTGTTCAGCCATACCTTATTCAATTCTTCTTAATTCTTCAACCTTTACTTTTAAGTCGGTGAGATCTTGTAGAAGTTTTGCCTTTGTTTTCTCATCCTCTTGTATTTGAGCCTTCAATTTTGAGTTCTTATTTCTAACCCTCTTCAACTCTTCAAGAGCAACAATAATTTCTTCTTCTATGTTGACTGTGGCTTCTTCTTCTCTTTTTGAATCTTTATCTTCTTCATGGTATTTGACAATATTAGCATCTTCTTTCTCTTCTATGGCTAAACATTTTTTCTTCTACGATATTTTCATCACTACTACTGGAAGAATTGCTTGCTTCTTCAACATAAAAACTCTTCTTGTGTCTTTGAAATATCTTCTTCTCATGCTTGTTTTGACCATACCTATTTTTCTTTTCATGATAAAATTTTCTTTCTTTCTTTTTCTCATATTAATTTTCTTCTTCACTGCTATTACTTATAGCTTGTGTACAATTAGATGCATAATGACCAAGGTTACCAAAACTATATCAACAAGATTCAAACCCTTAACCTCCTGCATAGTAGTGCTCCATGCAAAGCCACACAACTGGTTGGGCTATCCCAACAGGTGAAACCAAAGGAGCGCAATGTGATATTTATCCATATTTTTCAACAGAAAAACCTCAACAAATCAGCATCAACCAGATTCGACCCCCTAACATCCTGCATAGCAGTGGTCCACGCAAGCCAAGCAACCGACAAGGCTACTCCAATAGGTGAAACAAAAAGGTGTGCACGAATATTTATCCTTGTCTTGATTTTCCTCAAAATTTCATTGTTCTTCTCCTCTTTCTACCATTCACACTCACAATGTCGGATGTAATCAAAAAATTTCATCACACAAAGATGAATTAATACCATGTATTTACACATTTTCCAATTGCTTCAATTTTTTCCAATGAGGTCAGCTCAAATTTATTTGCTTTCAAACTTTATAATTGCTCCCAAAGACATCGGTGCTTTTTCTTATAGAATCACTTTATATTATAATATTTTAAATCTTATGATTTAAATATTATAATATTAACTTTTAAACCTATGTCTCTTTCTTGTAATATTTAAATATTTTTATCCCAAGCAACTTTTAAACCTTTGTCCTTCTCTTGTAATATTTAAACAAATTGCCTTGCTACTTTACTTTGAATAATTATCCATTATTTTCTATTCACCAAGTCTATTTTTTACACCATTAATATGTTGTCCAACCTTATAAACTTCTCACCCTTGAAGAATATTTTTGCCTTGAATACCATGCACCTTTGACATCAATGGCAATTCAATATTTCCAACATAATATCTAGCCAGTGCTTAGAACCAAATGTGATGACTCCTACCATAGATTTACCATGGATACTAAAGTAGGAACTAACCCAACGACCCAAAAAATCTTGTGAAGGCTATAACAATAAAGGTTGGCTATCGGGTGACCTAGACGAAGCTCAAAAATCAAGATCAACATGCCCACACTAGCCCTCAATAGGTTCTGAAGATAGCAACTTGGGTGATAATCTGAAGCTCATAGGGCAAAAACCAACGAATTCGAGGTAAGCCTGATCAAGCAAACAATAAGCAAAAATATACAAAAAAACATAGATTAAAAAATGTAACATAAGAATTCAGTAAAAATATATTTTACTAAAGCCTACATTCACTGCATGTAACATAGGAGGGAAAATAGCTCTATTAAAATATAATCCAGGTATTGCTCCTCCCTTTTATGCTTTTCTCCTTTCTCTCTAATTTCACACTAGCCCCCAAAAATCCCTCATATCCTTTCCATATAAACTTCAAAGAGACTCCTATCAAGAAGGTGACATCAAACCTTCTTGCATACCCATAAAAGTAATGTCTTAACTATGTTACGAGAACTTTTTACGAATCACTAGAAAAAATACATGTTCTAAAGGATTAATCTTAATACTATCATTGATAGGTCAAGCTTAACACTTAATAATTCCTTTAATTTTCTTCTAATATCAATGTGATTCATTAACTCTAAATACTAAATATTAGTATTAATTACTAACATCGATCATAACTATCAATACTTGACTTGCGATCTCCATAATACAACACATGCATGAATGTATTACAAAAACAAAAATAACTATTGACAATATACTCAAAAAATGATATTCCTTAAGCAAGTGGTCTTACAATGACTAACACGATATGACCCATCTACTAAGGATGGATCTTTTACCAATAGCAATCTCCTTACCTTATAATTTATTTTAATAAAAAAAACATAAACATATGCAATGCAACTATATTAAGGTATCTTTTTTACTGTTGAGCTGTCAATGAGAATGTCATCCATCAATTTCCATTTTTCTCTCAACTCTAGTGGTTGTCACATACCAATCCACCAATGAGAGTACTTGATCCTACAACCACAAATACATCAATAGTATTGTATTCCAAAAATAATATAATCAAAGCATAAAGTGAAACTACCAACACTTGGTAACAGAAGATGAGATTGTGCATTAGATATCCACACATCAATACATTAATTAAATATCAAGAGTAAGTCCTTCCAAGAAGGGTCGTTACAACAACCAAGAAAAAGGTTATTGGTTGATTCTTAATATAATGCTACTATTTTTCAATCAATTTATGTGATTTCTTGATTTGTTACATCCTGTTATATATGGGAATGTTTTGAGAGAATTATAAAAAAAAAAAGGAAAAATAGGAGAGGCTAAGATCATATCAATCCAAATTAGTTCACATCTCACCAATGAGATTAATGGTTGTATCTAAAATCTATATCTATAACTAGTAACATAGAGGCCCACATCCTCTCATATTCATTCCTAGAAATCTAGTTTATATCCCTAGTAATCTCTCCATACCTCCCCCTATTATGCAAGTCCATTGTATTATTCTTTTGTAATACAAGATTACACTTTATGGAAATCTACTCATATTCAGTTTTGTAAATATGCATTCTATCATTTTATGCATTCTACCTTTGTACCTCATTTTTATTTCTATTATTATTTTAATATCTATCCATATATATCATCATCTTAATATCCATACTAAGTAATTCTCTCTCTCATTGTCTAATTGCTAACCTTAATATTAGCATCTTAGTATACAAGCAACTATCCCTTGGAGAGATAGCCATCCATCCCCCAATTCCATAGTCTTTATGATTTTTCAAGTCCTTGCAAAAAAACTTCTATATCTTCCCTCCTTCATAGAGTTGTTTTCATTAAGGTTCTATATAATAGCATCACTCTATGCCATAACTCTACTGATATCATCCACTAGTTTAGGGAAGTTTTCCTCCATGCAACCATCCTAGGCCTCATAAATCAAATGGTATCAAAGCAATTTATGCTTCATTTTTTAAATCCTAATTAGCATGGGAAGCGCATAAAATATAGGATAGTATAAATTATGAATATAGAAAGATATTTAGCTTTTGAAGAGTTAGAACTAAAAGTCATGTGATAATGCATGAACAAAGGAAGGGAATCTTTCTTTTTCATTACATTACAAATGAAATTATCACATTTTAGATACTTCATTATTGAATATATATAAGATATCAAGGATTGATATAATCATACTATAGATCAAATTCCAAAAGTACTAAAGGATAAAGAAGCTATTTATGAAACCATGTGTCTAAAAGTATCACACATAAAAAAATATGTATTTGGTGAGTTTTATTTCTCTTAAATAATTAGTTTACTTCTCTAATACATTTAGTTGTTTTAAAAATCATTCCAGGGGCACTTCTTCAAAGCTCTTTAATAACATGGGTTGCATTGACAAAGGATTGTTATAGTATGGCCAAGGCATGGGGTGCACCATCAATGATGAATAATGGCCCAATAATGTAGAAATACTTCATGTCTATAGTCACTCTAAAATAAAAAGATATGACGCACCATCAATATTGAATAATGGCCCAACAATGTAGAAACAATGCATGTCTATACTCACTTTAAAATATAGGGATATGAATCCATCAAATGCTTCAATCTCCACCCATGCAATTTTTTTTATGGGTACAATAATAGCCACTCAACACCTTGGTTCCAAAACCCCCATGTAAAGGTTATCCAAGTTGTTATAGATATATTTTGGATGGGATCCTTCTCATAGATGGAATAATTTCATTATACCCATTCAAAATGCTTACACTTAGTTGAAGTCCATGTTTGCATATCTATATCCCTTTCCTACACAAGGATCACCTTCATATCCCTTGGGAATACCTAGGCATAACATCTATGCTCAAATATCCTCTTCACAACTTTAGGATTCTATGGAGCATTGGTGCTCTACCTTTATATCTTATAGGGCTTGCTTAGATTCCTCATTGGATATAATTACACAACAATGCTAAACCATAGGTTTTAATCCCATGATGACTTCTCAACTGATGGGCTAATGCTATATTAGCTTATGGAGTCAAATTTTTCATGGCATAAAATTCTTCTATTACAAAAATATCATCTTTGGCATTATATTGCCACACTTGCCAATGTCATGAGCTCCACTTGTGGTAGCAATATCAACTCTAGAGTTTTGTCTCCTATTGTGTCATCCATGTTATGGTGCCAACACCAACATATAAGAGGGAACCTATTGCCAATGATCCATGTTGCTCATGGACATTAGAACTTGCATAGTAGATGTGCTAATATCAACTAACAAAATATAAATTTATAATTACCATTTATGTTTATTTCCTATCTATTTTATTGATCTCTTAGTTTAATAGAAATATTTGAAGGGTAAATCCTCATTACATTAGGATAGAATATTACTAGTCCAATTTTTAGCTATATTCAATCATCTTGGTCATCTATATTTTAATGTTAGATGCATTAGAAGTTAGAACATAATATTTCAAAGCTTATTAGGGACATACTCAAAGAACAAAGCACTACATTATTGTGTCAAAATCATGATCTAATATTTAGCTAGATTCAACCTAAACTTTGAACATCCTAGTCATTTATATGTGATGAAAGATAAAACCTAGATGTATCAAAGTCTATTAGGGATATTCTAGAATAAAAAATCATCACTCTATTGTATTAAATTTATGGACTAATATTTAGCTAGATCCATACTTGATTTTATTATACTATACATTTAGATATTCATATTGAGTGCATTGGAATAACAAACCTAGATTATTTGGCCTATTGATCATACAAGACTCAAATTCAAACAAGGGGACAATTGCTTCCTAAGAAAGGGAAAATTATATGAGCATACAAGGTATCCCTATGTATATATGGAAGGAAGTATTTTCCATCATCCTTCATTATCGATGTTAGTATTAACTACTAGAATCGATGTCATCTTTCAATATTGGTATCATTATTAAAATTAGTTTAGTATTTTTTGTGGTAATAACAACTATTGGTGTCAATTCCATTATCCTCTAGTATTGGTATTAACATCAAATTCCAACATCAACTCCATCAACCTCTAGTATTGACAACAACAATAATTATTGGTGTCAATACTATTCTTTAACATTAGTGCCAATACCAACTGTAACACCCTAAAATTGACCCATATTAGTTCATCCTAAGTCAAAAATATTCAAAAAAGTAATCAAAACAACTTCCTAACCTTTTATCTTTATTTTTGTTCCCTCTTGATGATATTAGCTCTATTTTACTGATATCAGAAGTTCGATCAATTATCAGACCTAAATGTGTGAGATCATATGTCCAATATTATCCAAAACTAAAAAGTGCCTAGAACAAAAAAGCAAAAAAAATGTTGCAACTTCTTTTGTCCTTATCTTCCTAATAGTACAGAGGTTACAGGATCAAATTTTTTAACCACTCCTAGAGTGGAAGAAGTTGTAACTCATATTTTTGACCCAACCCCTCCAACCTAACTAGCCTATTTAATCAAACATCCTCCTAGGCTCCCCCTCAATTCCTCCTGACTCCCTAGCTGATTAGTAATCACTTTCACATTTTTTGCATCATTATTTTTTTATTGTTTTCATAAATACTTGAAGGTTTGTATGTACAGTAGCTACGCATCGGTGGATACGATACGATATCGAACATTCGATATCACTCAAAATCACCCGATCTTGTTTTACATCATCTAATCTTCTCTGCAGGTTGCTTGGGGGCACCTTTAGACTTTGGTTTGCATTCCTTAATCTCAGATCTACATTTCTAGTATCATATTTATCATTTACCATCACATTTAATATAGAAATAATTGTTTATCATACTTGGAGTTCACCATCATTGCATTCAATTATGTTATTTGCATATCATAGTTCATATTCATATTGTTTCCTTTAAAAGAAGTATACAATAGACTTTTACTTAACCTAATACATGCTTAACAAGATCTATATTTGTATTGAAAGTTTTTGTTTTATTATCTATATGCAAAACTATAGGTTTCTAACTAGATTAGGTCTGACGATATCATATTGGACCTACCTATAGTAGATTGAACATCTGATATCACCCTACAACATCTGATCTAGCCTACAGCAAGTAAACATACTCTACATTATACATATGAGTTGAGTAAGAGTGTCAAATGTCTTTTGCAACTAAGCACTGCATTAATTTATCTTTTGTGATTCGCTATATGTTGTATTCATTTGAAAAGAAATTGCATTTAGTATATATTAGTTGCATTTGGCCAAAACTAGGTGATTGTGAGAAAAATAAAAATAACACATCAAAAAAACTCCCAACCTAGGCATGGAAATTACCATAATAAATGTTTCCTAGTGAACCCACCCAATTCATCAAAAAATCACCAAAGAGGGCATGACCTCAAGTGCCTCTCCTCTGAGGTGTAGACCTAGCATTTTTGCATTCCCCTTCGAGACACATATCCATTAGCCTAAAGGAAAGGAGTGCAAAAAATTTATAGCTATATTCTTTGGTGAACCCGGCGTGAATAACATAGGCATATTTTTTATTCATAAAAATACTTAAAACATCAAAAAAACATAAAACACAAGAAAAATCCAAAAAAATCATTAGTCAAACTTGCATACTTTAGATTTATTTCTTAGATGTTAGTTTTCAACATAACAAGAGTTTCAATCATAGATGTTAGAGCATTATTATCTACACAGGAAATCTCCCTAGTAGTTGAAAATTCTAGTATTCCATCTCAATAATAATGGACTAAACTTTGGAAGAAACTAGACATTATAAAAGCCAACACACCAAGACTCAGCCAAATTAAGAGATTTGACATAGCTAGAATTCTGGAGCCTGATAATTCTTCTCACTACTTTGATATTCAAAGGTCATGTGAGAGGTGGCTAGAGGATAAAAGAGAAAGTGTTTCTTCAACTATTTATACTTTTGAATATTATATTGAAAATGCTATAATAGTACACATATTTCTAGCACACATAGAGGATCAAGAGATAGTCTTGGAAAACAAAATAAGATATCACAAAACTCCTATGGCAGTTCATTTTCATGAGTATTGTCACAAAATATATTTTTATGCTCAAGAAACTAAAATTGATAGTATTACCATAGCTCATTTTGTCAAATTTTTAAAAGCAAACTTTCAATTTGAAGAATAGCACTATATGATGGCAAGCCAGGATTCACACAAACACATTCACAGTGCTTTCATGGTAATTTCATAAAAAAAAATAGCATTAAAACGGGTTACAATATTCTCTTCGGCATACCACTTCTCCCCTAATCCCGAACTTCACCATCCCTTTCCCATACAGATTTTCCCCGTTTTAATGTGGTCTCGGCCTTCCCTGTAATTAATGCTCCCACCCAAAGACCAATTCGAATTTCATTTTCCCCCCGTTGAAATTTCAATATTTTCCTTTCCTTTTGTTTTTTGCCATAAATGGAAACTGTCCGATCCGTCCAGAGCCTGCATTCATGGCTTCCCATACCCTGCACCCGCTGTTTTAATCTGACTGTATTTAAATATCGATGTCTCCGCCATTAAGTCTTTCACCTGTAACTACGGTTCCTCCAGAAATGATGTCCCAAGATACTTAAACTTGGTCGACGTCTAAATATCTCTCCTCCGATTACGTGGCCCTCAACCTCATGATCTGTTACAAGTGTGTCTCCACGTGTCAAAATTAACTCTAACCCCCACTGGTCGTGTTGCCTTTAAGACACGTGGCAACCACGTGTCAATTTCACCCTGCCCGACCGTCCGCGTGTTTATTTTCGTTTGACTTCTTCTTGGGCCGCAATATCGTGACATGTCGTGATATCATGACATGTCGCGATATCGCGACCCAACTGACGTCCGCCCTCAGCTTTGAAATAACGTTGCGATATCGCGACATGTCACGATATCACGACATGTCGCGATATCGTGACCCAACGGTCACCTCTCTTCCATTTGTAAAATATGCCGCAATATCGCGACGTCGCGATATCACGACGTCGCGATATCGCGACCAAAACCTTCTCCCCTTCTTCATGTGCATCGAGCCTTTGAACGCTGCTGAAGTCGAAACATGTCGCGATATCGTGACGTCGCGATATCGCGACTCAAACTGGCCATTGCCCTTCCAAAGCTTTGGGGTCGCGATTTCGTGACCCCAATGCAACTTGAGCCTTTGCACTAAAACTTCCTCTTCTTTTTACAAAACCTCCCTCTTGGTCCAAGATTCAAAACAAACCCAACACAAGTACTTAGAAAATAAAAGCAAACAATAAAATGATTTTGAGGATGCAAGATTGCTCCTTGACCACCGGATGCTCCTGCATCAGACACCCGGGGTAGATAAAAAAAAGTGACCCTCACTTTTGTTTGGCTAAGGGGAGACCCAAGCGGTCAACTTCCATCTTTGAAAACCAAGTCGCATCTTCAGTTGGTCTGCCCCTCCACTTGATCAAATACTCAGTATACTGCCTGTTTCGGGTGCTCCGGCCTTCACGGGTATCTAATACTTCCTCGGCCTCATCTGTGCTTGGAGTAGAGGCTGGAAATTGCCATGGTTCTGGACTTTGCATGTCTATACTTTCTCCCTCATGATATTCCATGAGATCTGAAATATTAAAAATAGGTGAAATATCAAGCCAACTCGGCAATTTCACTTCATACGCATTTCCTGACTCCCGCTTTCCCAGTATTTTGCATGGCCCAAACTTTTTCATCTTCAATTTATTGTAAGTCTTGGCAGGAAATCTCTCCTTCCTGAGATACACCATAACCTCATCTCCAATCTCAAACTCCTTGAACCGTTGCTTCTGGTCTGCCCTTGTTTTATATTGACTGTTCATTTTTGTAATCTGTCTTCTTACTTCCTCATGCAGACTTTTTATATGCTCTATAAATTCTTCTGCCTCGGCACTACATTTTTCTCTTCTGTCCAACTTTCTTAGCTCAAACACATTCCTCGGGTTGTTTCCATATACTATCTGGAATGGTGATTTATTTTTGCTTTTATTAACTGAACTGTTATATGCAAACTCTGCCTATGGTAAGACCAAATCCCATCCCTTGGGTTGATCCACTATCAAGCACCGCAGTAAATTGCCCAGGTTTCTATTGATCACCTCCATCTGTCCATCTATCTGTGGATGGTATGTTGAACTGAATTTCAAGTCTGTCTTCAATTTCTTCCACAGAGTTCTCTAGAAATACCCAACAAACTTTGTATCTCTATCTAAAACTATACTTCTCGGTAAACCGTGAAGTCGTACCACTTCTTTGAAGAACAACCCAGCAATGTGAACTGCATCACTTGTCTTTTGGCATGGAATAAAATGTGCCATTTTGGAGAACCGGTCCACCACCACAAATATTGAATCATTTCCTCTCTGTGTTCTTGGCAATCCAAGAACAAAATCCATGCTTATGTCCTCCCATGGTCTCTCAGGCACAGGTAATGGCTGGTATAGTCCTGTATTTTGTTTTACACCCTTTGCCATCTGGCATATTCTACAACTTTGCACAAACTTCCGTACATCTTGTCGAAGTTGTGGCCAGTAGTAATTTTCCTCAATCAAGGCAATGGTCTTATCCCTACCAAAATTCCCATCCAATCCTCCGCTGTGCTTTTCTTTGATTAAATTCTCCCGCATGGAACTTCTGGGAATGCACAACTTACTACCCTTGAACAGCATCCCGTCTTGGATTAAGAAATCCAACCATTTTGTTCTATCCATGGTAAGAGGTATTGAGCAAGCCTTCCAGGCTTCTGCAAAATCCGAATCTGCAGGGTATAGACCCTTTAGTTCTTCAAACCCCACTACTTCCACTGTCAATCTGGTCAGCAGAGTCTACCTTCTGCTTAAGGCATCTGCAACCCTGTTTGACTTCCCACTTTTGTGCTTTAGTACAAAGGTATAACTTTGGAGGAACTCCACCCATTTCATGTGCCTTTGGTTCAGTTTTGTCTGACTGTTAATGTATTGCAAATCCTGATGGTCAGTAAACAGTACAAACTCCTTTGGTAATAAATAATGTCTCCACTTTTTCAGGGCCTGAACTATAGCATAAAATTCTTGATCATAGATAGAATACTTTTTCCGAACATCATTTAACTTTTCACTGAAATAAGCAACTGGTTTGCCTCCTTGACTCAGTACCGCCCCTATTGCACTGCCACTGGCATCACAGTCCACCTGAAATACCTTGTTAAAGTCTGGAAGTGCCAAAATAGGTTGTTCTGTAACTTTTCTCTTCAATGTGTCAAATCTCCTTTCAGCCCCTGATGTCCATTTGAACTCCTTTTTATCTCCCCTCATTGTCTCTATGAGAGGTGCACAAATACTGCTGAAGTTCTTTATGAACTTCCTATAAAACCGGCCGGACCATGGAATGACCTCACTTCGTTGTGCTCTTTGGAGTAGGCCATTCAATGATGGCTCTCACCTTTTCGGGGTCCATCTTCAGGCCTTCTACTGATATTACAAACCCCAAGTATACCAATTCCTTCTTGACAAAATTACACTTTTTCAAATTTATTAATAACTGTTCTTCTCGCAGCTTTTCAAAGACTCTCCTGATATGCATCGGTGTTCCTCCAGGGTCCGGCTAAATATCAATATATCATCTAAATAAACAATAAAAAACTTTCCCAGAAATTCTTTCAGTACTTCATTCATCAACCACATGAAGGTACTTGGTGCATTGGACAGTCCAAAGGGCATGACTAACCACTCAAACAGGCCTTCTCTTGTCTTGAAGGATGTCTTCCATTCATCCCCCTCTCGGATACGAATCTGATGATAACCACTTTTCAGGTCAATCTTTGTGAAGTACTCGACTCCACTTAAACGAATCCATGATATCATCCATTCTTGGTAACGGGAATCAGTACTTAATAGTAATTTTGTTGATGGCCCGTGAATCTATACACATCCTCCATTCCCCATCCTTCTTTGGCGCCAAGACTCGCAGTACTCGCGCATGGACTCAAACTTTCCCGAATTAATCCATTTTCTAATAATTCTTGGACCTCGTCTATTTAACTCCTCGCCTCTACAGGTGTCATCCCGTGTGCGACTTTATTTGGCAGTGCTTGATCCCGGTACTAAATCTATATGCTAATTTTTCTCACAGGGGGTAAGCCCTCAGGTACATTGTCAGACACAATGTCTAGAAATTCCTCCAGTAGATTTAGAACTTCTGTTGGGGTATCCCGGCATTCCTTCCCCCTAACTCTAGGAATTATTGCATAACATAAATGTTCATGCTTTAACCCATTCAAAAACTCTCTCCCCTCAACTAAATATACTTTGGAAATATTACATACCTTTTCATCTGTATCCTTCAAGGGCTTTAGCTTATGGCGTACACCATTCTTTGTCAATGAGTAGGTGTTGGCACGGCCATCATGTACTGCACTCCGGTCAAACTGCCAGGGTCTCCCCAGCAACATGTGGCAAACATCCATGGGTAAGATGTCACAAAGGACCTCATCACAATACTTCCCAACGTTAAATTTAACAGAACACTACTCATTGACCAAAGCTCTGTGGTCCTTTTGTAACCATGTGACTCGGTATGGGTGTGGGTGTTTCTTCCTCTCTAACTTTAACTTTGTAACTATTTCCTCTGAAACCAGGATATCTGTGCTACCATTATCAATAATGATATTGCAAACCTTGCTCGCACATTTACATCTAGTGCAGAATAAACTTTTCCTCTGGTCTGTGTCCTTCTCCTCGTTCAACAGGACTCTTCTTACAACCATTGTTTCTCCTCTCTTCGCTTCTTCGAAATGCTCAGATTCAGCATCCTCCTCTGCCACAGTAGCTCTGGCTAGGCCCTTAGGCCTCTTGTTTATTCTTTCTCGGTGTTGTGGACATTCAAATGCCCTGTGTCCTTCTTCACCACAATGGAAACATGTTCCACGAAATACTCCCCTTCCAAACCCTTGTCCAGATCCACCCCGTCCTCTTGGGTAGCTGTTCTGATCTCGTGGCTGATAAACATCTTCTTCTTTTTGGTCCCGGTTACTATCGGCTTCCCCAGCTCTTCTTCGGATCCTTGTACTTTTCTCCACTAGTCCTCCCACCGAGTCCTTCCACCTTGGCCTCTTCCTCTTTGCTTGCCTTCAAACCACCTGTTTAGCTTTTCTTCTACCTTCAAGGCAAATTGATAGGCATCCTCAATGGTGTTTACTCGAACCAGGCTCAGTTCTTCCTGGATACCAAGCCTCAACCCATTAATGTAATGGGCTACTTTCTCTTTATTTGCCTCTAAATGCCCCGTTCTAATAGAAATTTTGTAAAATTCTTCGGTGTACTCTTGGACAGTTTTGTTTGTCCTGTCTCAAGCTCTGCATTTTTCTTAGCAGATCCAACTCGTAATCCGCCGGGATGAACTGTCTTTTAAGCTTCTCCACCATTCTATCCCATCTTGTTATTCTTTCTTTCCCTCTTCTCGTTTCTCTCCAACCGCATTCCCCTCCACCAAATGCTGGCATGACCCTTTAACTTGGTCTTAGCAAATCTGACCCGGTTAGGGTCTTCAATCTTCGCATACTCAAAATATTCCTCTAAATCATTTATCCAGTCAATCACTTCTTCTGGATTCAGATTTCCCGAGTAGGTAGATACCTCCATTTTTGGTTGTTTTCCAATCTAAGATATGGCCTTATACAACCGGGCCTGAGCTGGATCCACAGCTTCTGCTTCTTCCTCAGACTGTTCTTCCTCTTCAACTTCATCTTCACTTTCCTCTTCCCCTCCGGGTTCGTGCCTTCTGCGTAACTCTGCTTGCAAGGCTTGAACTTGTCTTTGCAAGGCCCGAAAGTCTTTGGCCGGTACCACATTTCCTGCTTCGCCACGGTTCCTTCGTGGAGGCATGATATTTTCTCTGTATTATTATTTTTTTTTTTTTTTAAGAATTCTTCCACAAATCCTGGTGCAACTGCCTCTCTCCGGCGATCTGTTACACACTCAGGAGCTCCCACTCTGATACCACTTGATGGCAAGCCAGGATTCACACAAACACATTCACAGTGCTTTCATGGTAATTTCATAAAAAAAAATAGCATTAAAACGGGTTACAGTATTCTCTCCGGCATACCACTTCTCCCCCAATCCCGAACTTCACCATCCCTTTCCCATATAGATTTTCCCTGTTTTAATGTGGTCTCGGCCTTCCCTGTAATTAATGCTCCCGCCCAAAGACCAATTCGAATTTCATTTTCCCCCCGTTGAAATTTCAAGATTTTCCTTTCCTTTTGTTTTTTGCCATAAATGGCAACTATCCGATCCATCCAGAGCCTGCATTCATGGCTTCCCATACCCTTCACCCGCCGTTTTAATCTGACTGTCTTTAAATATCGATGTCTCCGCCATTAAGTCTTTCACCTGTAACTACGGTTCCTCCAGAAATGATGTCCCAAGATACTTAAACTTGGTCGACGTCTAAATCTCTCTCCTCCGATTACGTGGCCCTCAACCTCATGATCTGTTACAAGTGTGTCTCCACGTGTCAAAATTAACTCTAACCCCCACTGGTCGTGTTGCCTTTAAGACACGTGGCAACCACGTGTCAATTTCACCCTGCCCGACCATCCGCGTGTTTATTTCCGTTTGAATTCTTCTTGGGCCGCGATATCGCGACCCAACTGACGTCCGCCCTCAGCTTTGAAATAACGTCGCGATATCGCGACATGTCATGATATCACGACATGTCACGATATCGTGACCCAACGGTCACCTCTCTTCCGTTTGCAAAAGATGCCACGATATCGCGACGTCGCGATATCGCGACCAAAACCTTCTCCCCTTCTTCGTGTGCACCGAGCCTTTGAACGTCGCTGAAGTCGAAACATGTCATGATATCGCAACGTCGCGATATCGCAACTCAAACTGGCCATTGCCCTTCCGAAGCTTTGGGGTCGCGATTTCATGACATGTCGCGAAATCATGACATGTCACGATTTCGTGACCCCAATGCAACTTGAGCCTTTGCACTAAAACTTCCTCTTCTTTTTACAAAACCTCCCTCTTGGTCCAAGATTCGAAACAAACCCAACACAAGTACTTAGAAAATAAAAGCAAACAATAAAATGATTTGGAGGATGCAAGATTGCTCCTTGACCACCGGATGCTCCTGCATCACTATATGACACCTGAAGAACTTGAGCCTATTAATGAAATTCATAAACTATTTCACGAATATTAAATCTATTATTAAGAGTTTTATAGTTTTTATTTTTGCTTTCTTTTCAAAAGCAAAAACCAAAAACAAAATATAATATATATTTACAATATTTATATAGGTATATATAACATATATACCTAGGAATTTAAAACATACATACATATATATATATATATATATATATATATATATATATATATATCCCTGAAACAAAATATCCTAAAAATAAAATGCCTAGAATCTTGAGAAATGGTAAACAAATAGAATCTGATGAACCAGGTCAAGAAAAACTTGATGATAGGGTAATTATTGAAGATGATAAACTCATAGAACAAGGTGAGGATGATAATGGATAAGGGGAAGAAGAGGAAGATCCTAAAAAACCTTTTGTATATCCTCAAGGTAATGTTAGTTTTAAATCTATCCAACATTTTGTTGACTTTTTAAAAGGTAATATAGATCAAATCAATCATGTGTTGGAAACAAAGCATTTAATTTCCATGGGAGATTATTCAATAGAGGTCGCTATAGAATCCACTCTTTGATTGAATGCAAATCCAATGATGTACATAAATAAAACAAATCAATATCAAGTTGGTCCATATCAAAACACCAATCAAAACATAGACTTAAAGAGTCAAAAACTAGCAACACAACCAAATTCCAAGAAAAAACAACATTCTTCTTCATCTCAAGATCCTAACCAAAAAAAGGCTAAGAAGATGCAAAATTCCAATCATTATCAATAGAAATTTTAACAAAATGTAATCCCATATAAACTTCACAGTACCCTTCCCACAAATGCTTTACACTAGTATTTCTACTGGAAATTATTATATGACAACACAACCATATCATCAAAGATACAACAATATGATACCACAAAATCAAACTAATGAGCAACCACAAGGACTTGAAGCCTTAGTTAAACAATTATCTTCATGTCTAGATCAGATAGATCCTTACCGTCCCTCCTACAATTATAGAGAGATCTGTAGTCAACCTTTGGATCCTATTGTAGTTGCTCAACCTTACCCCAAACATTTCCCTATGCTGGTCCTTTCGATATATAAAGGAACTAAAGATCCCATTGAGCATCTTCGCATTTAGGATAGCCAATCATGATATTTCTTATGATGACTTATTGTTACTAAAATTTTTCCATAAAAGTCTCGGAGGCATGGCCTTAGAATGGTATTATCAACTACCAACAAATTATTTGAGAAACTTTTAAGAGATAGAAAAAATATTTGTGCACCAATTTAGTGCCTACATAGAAATACATGTCACTATTAAGAATTTAAATAAATTAAAGCAAGAGAAGTATGAAATCTTTTCTAAATTCCTAGCCAAATGGAGGTAACTGCTAGAAAATTTGCATTTTGCTTTACCTCGTCAAGAGATGTTGGAAATATTCATTGGTAATTTAGAATAACAACTATCTTATGAACTTTCTATAGCTACAATAACCTCTTTTTATCAGGATATAGGCTTAAAAATAAGGGTAGAAGATGCCCTTATTAGAAGAGGACAGTTCAAGAAAAAGGATGAAGATAAAACTTCCAAAAACTAGTATAAGAATAAAAAAGTAGTAGGTGATGGAGTCACTGATAGTAGAAACACCTCAAACATAAAAAATACTGAGGCTATAAATAATTTTATACTAAAAATCCCTAATAAAACTCTAAGATAATTCATAAGACTAAATCAGACCTTAACTTTGATCTTACCCCAACTATTAGAAAAAGGTCTAATACAATTTCTAGAGATACAACAATCGGATACCACTACAGCTATATATAGGGCTGATATATATTGTTACTTTCATAGGGTAGATGGACATTCAACTATTTCTTGTAAACTATTGAAAAACATGATACAATATTTGATTGATAAAGGTGAATTGGAAGTAGAACAATTTCCCTCAAACAATAATCCTCAAAATAATACCCAGAAACAACCAACTCAAAATGCAAATCAAACTTTAGATATTTTATAACATCCTTTACCTAACCATGGTAAAGAGGTTGTAAATCAACTATAACATCATAATGTTCCTCCTCCAACTTGGTATGTGGGTACCATTAGCAACATTTTACCACAACAAAAATTTTAAATTTCATATGTGCCTTCTCAATCTGCAGTTACAATTAGGCCCATACAAAATTTTCAATCTTCATCTTTAGAAGATTTGAGAAGTGACACAAAAATTGAAACAAAAAATGAAATGGACATCACCTCAAGTAATTTAAATAGTTATGAATATGAGTCATATAAAATTCTTCCCATCACATATTTATTAGTTCTAGAAGAACCATTCCCTAGAAGAATGACCACTTGACCCTCATCTCGACAAACACTTTCAAATGAACAAGTAGTAAATGCTAGACCCCACTTTGGTTATGTACAAAATAATAACATTGTGGGAACTATTGGAGCCATCACTAGACAACAAGACCAAAATCAAAATTCTCAATCACAAACTCAAACTCAAAATGAGAAATCACCTCCAATTGTATTAAAAGCACCCACAAAACATAATAATGTATCAAATTCATAACAAAAATATCCTTATGACATTAATGAACAATTGGTAAATATCACAACTAGAATTTCTCTTTTGGATCGTCTAAGAACGTCATCTATACATAGAGAGGAATTAATGAGTACCTTAATCAAAATTATGGTACCTCAAAATATAGAACTTGATGTTGTGGTAAATGTTGTTATTCCTCATGGAACAAATTATATAGATTTTCAAGATAAGGACATTCCTCCTCAAAGCATGTATAGAGATAATCCTCTATATATTACAACATTTATTGGGGATGTAGGTGTTAAAAGAGTCTTAATTGTTAATGGATCATCATTAAACATATGCACATATGATTGTTTTCAAATATTTAGATTTAGAAATGAATATTTAAAAAGAACTAAAATGATTATCAAAGCATTTAATGATGAAACCCAAGAAACATGTGGAGTATTATCGATACCATTACAAGTTGGTCCAAGAATTTTGGATATGACCGTGTTTGTTGTATCTTACCCTGTATCATACAACATCCTTCTAGGTCAACCTTGGATCAATGTAATGAGATCAGTGCCTTCTACATTACATCAATGTGTTAAGTTTGAGTTTAAAAATTAATTTGTCACTATCCATAGTGACCCTAGACCATTTGACATGTGTGATATTAAATAACCAATAGGAGTCCCATTTTGACCTATCATATATTCAACAAACCCTAGTCTTAAATATTATCCTCCATTATATAAACCTGCACCATCAAAACCTACAACAAAAATGAATATTCTTTCTACTTCATATCCTCTTTCAGACAAATTTTTACCAGATTTATCTTCAATACTCACAAATTCAGAACATACTAATTTTGCTACCTAATATTCCCTTGTTTTATCCCAACTATCACCATCTCCCTGAATGATGGGCTTACCATGAAATTTGGGAAACATCTACCATATAGGGAGTTGTGCCTTTATCTATGCAGGGTATGATCTTGGCAAGATTAATATTAAAATGAGCTTCACTCTTGATCAAAATGGATTTGCTAGATGTTATTTTTCTAATGGATATGTAAAGTCAAAAAAAAATGATGTGCAACATGGGTTATAAAGGTAGAGGTTTGGGAACTCTCAAAAATTGTATACATGAACCTTTAGAAATAGAGGATGGCCTGCCCGATGTGGTATTGGTTATATCCCTACCAAAACTCAACCATTACCATTTGAGGATGATGACCAACCAATAACATATCAAGAGTACTTAGCACATCAAGAATACTTTGAAACAAGTAAAAGGATACATTCTTGTAACATTTTATCAATAGCATTTTTGGAAATGATTGCTTTCCCAGATGAATGTTTAGAAGGAGATATTTTTCATGTTATTTCTATTGAAGAAATTTTGAGAAATGAATTCTTCTTTGATGGGTCTATACCATGCATAACCCATGTTCAAAAAACAACCCCACATGAATAATTAGCTAAGTTAACCTTAGAATAATTACAATAAATGGGTGTGTCACATGCTCCTCCCAAATTTGAAAGACATTTAAACATTGTAGTAGAAGATGTGCTAAAAACAACATTGGGACTGAAACCAAACCTCACTTGGTTAAATTTTGGAGCAAAATTAAGTGAAGATAGACAAAAATAACATATTACATTTATCACAAAATATGCTAATGTTTTTTCTTGGACATATGTAGATATTCCAAGCTTAGAATATTCTATGGTCATACACCATTTAGTGGTGTGCCCGGATGCAAAAACTTGTTAAATAAAAGTTTATAAAAATGCATCAAAAAGTAGCATTAATAGTTAAATATGAATTACAAAAAATTTTGGATGTTAACTTTATTCAAGCCATTGATTATGCTGATTGGATATCAAATGTTGTTCCAGTAACCAAGAAAGAGGCCACTAAAATTAGAGTGTGTACTAATTTTAGATACATTAATGTTGCATGCCCTAAGGATGATTTTCCTCTCCAAAATATGGATTAGATTATAGATTTTTGGGCTGGGAGTGGGATGTTATACCTTATGGATGGTTTTTTAGGATACAACCAAATCTGAACAGCTCCTAAATACTAATCCAATACTACTTTCATTACACCTTGGGGTACTTTCTGTTAGAAAGTAATGCCCTTTGGTTTAAAGAATGCAGGTGCAACCTATCAAAGGACTATGAAATACATATTTAATGTCATAATGTATGATATTATGCATGATTATGTATATTACATCATAGCTCACTCAACTACAGAAGAAGATCATATCATTAACCTAAGAAAAGTGTTTGATAGACTAAGGGAATATAAGATTTTCTTGAACCCAAACAAATGTGTATTTGGAGTAAAATCAAGAAAATTGTTAGGAGTTATTGTTTCTATACATGGCATTGAGATAGATCCCCTTAAAACTAAAGCTATCCTTGATATACCACCACCTAAAAATATATTATAATTAAGGAGTCTACAAGGTAAACTTTAATCTATCCATCGCTTCATTGACAAATTGGTAGATAAAACCTGACCTTTTTGTAAGCTCATTAAGAAACAAATTCCATTTCAATGGGATAATGAATGTCAAGAAGCATTTAAAACCCTTAAATAATATCTTCTTACTCCTCCAGTGTTTGTTCCCCCTAAACCAGATTGTTCTTTTATTTTGTATATTTCTGCTTCTGAACTGCAACTTGGAGCAATGTTGGATCAAATTGATGATGATAAGAAATAATGAGCCACATATTATATAAGTAGAACATTAATAAGCTATGAAACCTACTATACACTTGTAGAAAATATTTTTCTAGCTATTGTGTTTTCTACACAAAAGTTATGCCACTATATGCTTAGTCAAAAGACATTTGTTCATGCTAAATATGACCCATTAAGGTATTTGATGAGTAGACCTTATTTATTAGGCTACACAGCTAAATGGGTTCTTGATATAAGTAAGTTTGAACTCATATTTATTGGTCAAAAATATATCAAATGCCAAATTATAGTTGATCAACTTGCTGCTACACCTCTTAAATCTACTCACCCTATGATCATTGAATTTCTTGATGAATGTATTAACTTAGAAGAACATCTTTCTGAGTCTTGATTCTTGTATTTTGATGGAGCTAGGTATATGAGTGGTGCTAGTGTGGGTATTATATTAATATATCCACAAAAGCACCTTATTCCTTTTTCACTTAAAATTTAATTTACTTGTACTAATAATACTATAGAATATTAAGCTCTAATCCTTGGATTACGAGCTCCTTTAGCCTTAAAAATTAAATTTTTATTAGTCTTCAGATATTCTCATCTTGTGATAAATCAAATTAATTAAGTATATCAAACATGAGATGAGAAAATTCATCTCTATAAAGAATATGTTCTTAATATTATATCCTTATTTGAGAAAGTAACTTTGGAAACCATCCCTCGTACTAGCAATCATGGTATCAATGCCATGGTTTTTGTTGCCTCCTTTTTAACTTTGGATTTGGATGGTCAATATGCTACAATCATTATTCACCAAATCCAAGAACCAACTTCATCTAAGTTGTGTCTAGAACCATTGGATGTTTTTTTATTACTGATATAAATTCAAAACATTGGTACATAGACATCTTTAATTTTATCCAAAAAGGAACCTTCCCGTAACGATTATATAGAAACCAATGTAGGCTATTACATAAGTGAGCTATTCACTTCGTAATTATTGATAATACCCTATATAAAAGATCTTTTGAAGGCATCCTTTTTAGATACCTCAATTTAGAAGAGTCTAAGAAAGCATTAAGTGAAGGCCATGATGGATCTTGTGGAGGACATTTTAGTGGAAGTTCCATTGCTAAAAAAACTCCTACGAATGGGATATTTTTGCCCTTCCATGGAAAAATATGCTAATGATTATGTGTCATTGTGACAAATGTCAAAGACATGCAGATTTTGTTCATGCTCCTTCTTAGGAACTCCAAGCTATATCCTCGCCTTGGCCATTTTCTAAATGGGGTTTAGACATCATTTGTAAAATTAATCCTATCTCTTATGATGGATAAATTCATCATAACAACAACATACTATTTTATAGAATGGGTAGAAGCTATACTATTAGTTTCTTGTACGAGATTCCAAGTGTCCAAATTTATATTTAATCAAATTATTTGCAGATTTGCTATTCCGTCAACTCTCATATATGATAATGTAATATGCTTTAAGAACAAAGACATTAACAAACTTTATCAAAAATATAATATTGAACATCAATGGTCCACTCCATACTATACATAAGGAAATAGCCAAGCTGAAACTTCTAATAAAACTAATTAATATTTTAAAAATATTGCTTAATAAATCAAACCATGATTGGCATATGCAATTATATCCTACCTTATGGGCCTATTGAACAAGTGTTCGTACTCCCATGGGTGATTCACCTTTTATCTTTGTCTATGGTGCTAAAGTGGTTTTTCCATTTGAGTTAGAAGTTCATTCTTTAGATCTTCTACTTCAATATGTCGAAGTAGGGTATGAATATTGTGTTGACAGACTAAGTCATTTGGAGCTTCTATATGAGAAACATATTCACGCTCTAGAGCATCTTCGCTCTTACCAAGATAAACTCAAAAGATCATATGCAAAGAAAGTTCACAGTTGATCTTTTGAAGTTGGTGATTTAGTACTTAAATAAAACTAGAAAAATATTAATGCTATAAAAGATCTTAAAGGTAAATTTCAACCTAATTGGCTTGGACCATTTTTCATTACTACTAAATTTGGATCAGGTGCATATTGCTTGGCTACTTTGGATCAAAAAGATATCAAAGAACCAATGAACATCATGCATCTCAAATGATATTATGCATAAAGTAAAAGTTCCATTTCTATATATAATTATAAATCACTTCATCATTCAGTTTGCAATTGTCATATTATCAAAATAACCAAAAAATCAAAAATATGAAAAATTTCCAAAAATATTTCAAATTGTTAAGTTTTTATTTTTTGTATCAATGTGTGTTGTCTTCCAAAAATTTAAGTTATATTTTATTTTCTTTGAGATAAACTCAAAAGTTATCTTGAACCAATAACTTAATTCACATATTTACTAAATTTTGATTTTGTCACTTTGATTATAAATCTCTCTTGAACCAAAATCGCTATTACTTCACTAAATAAAATTTTGAGTTTTGGGAACTGGTCTTGTTACTTCTTGACCCAAGAAAACATTTTCACATCTTAAAATGATTTTTGCAAATTCAAAAAATGATAGTACATAGTAGTCTTAGTTCCTTAAGCAAAAATTTTTCTTGCTATCCTATTATGCACATGGTCTAGAATACTAAGAATTGGAAAAATGACAAGCTCCCCCCTACCCGAATAAAATCCCTTACTCCTTATCTAATATGAGAAAGTATCCCAAAAAAAAAAGAAAAAGCAAAAAAATAAAAATAAAAAAGCAAAGAAAAGAGCAAAGAAAAGAGAAAAGAAAAAAAAAAGTAGTTTTAATACAAAAAGCAATAAAATTCCCTTGTTAAAAAATGAACAAGAATCCCTACTCCAAGAAATCAAAATAAAAGAAGGGGGTAATGATCTTGAATCCCAGGAATTCCTAAGTTATTCAAACATCATGGGGTGATCCTCATTATAGGTTCGATGGAATCAAGCTAGCTTGGTAATGGCAGTATCCTTATGCATTGCAATATGTTTATCACATTAGCGATCTTATTTTGTATAGAAAAAATGTTCGTTTGTGGATTAGCTAGCTTTTGGTGACTTTACTTACATAGTAGTTCAATACAATTGCATGCACAAAATCATGGTTAATGAATATTTCACTTGCACACACATTGGTTCATAAAGTTGTCTTGCAGCATTACCTCACTCGAAATCGGTAAATCAATTTCACAAGCACACACATTTGACCCTTGAGATATTTTTTATCATTATGACAAATCAATATGGATAATGAACTTACACATCACACACTGGTTCTTGATAAATTTGACTTTGTCTTGGAAATAATTTAAAATATTTCTTTAAAATTTGTTAGAAAACATTAGTTTATAACTATTCACATTAATCCATATAACTTCATTTTTGCAATTACATATATATTATCTTCAAAATATTCAAAAATGAGGTCCGAGGTGTATACCAATTGGTTCATCCAAACCCCATAAGGGGGAGAGGTCCAAGGTTCAAATCTTGGGCCTTGCCGGACTGAATGCTTGTCCCTTTCCTGGTGCTTTCAATGGCGTAAAAGGTTTAAAATGATTGTGGCATGGTGGTTATAGGGGTGGACTGCACGAAGATCTATGTGGCGGCTTTCGGGGTAGACAGTGCAGAATACTGTGGCGGCCATAAAAGCTGGACAGCCTGCTCGGATTCATGGCGGCTACCGATTCCACCATGTAAATACAAATATATATATAAAATTATATATATATATATATATATATATATATATATATATATTCAAAAATGTGACAAAATGATTTATTCCAAAAGAACTTGCATTTCTAAAAATCACACATCATCTTATCATGCATTGCATTTTGACTTCATGATGATGGTATAATTCCTAGTAATTATTTCTCTCAAATTTCACACTAGGAATTATATGCCTAATGCAAGTCATCCTTCCCAAATTTTCATGCTTAAATTACTTTATATCCATCACAAATACAATATTTATCAACCTATGTTCTCAAAATAAACTTCTTTTAAAATCAACATCTTCTTTCATCATCATGAGCCTCAAGATCACTCTTGAGCCCCACAAACATTCTTATTATTAGAAATACAAAACTTCCTGACAACAGGATCCGCTCCATGATCTAGTGAGCATCAATATCCACCAATGGTCATATAACATCACAACATCCTTTGAGGTTCATTGCTAATCCATCAATTCTATCATCATACAAAAACATCTTTTTCAAAAAACACACTTTACAAAAATAAAATCATTTTCTTTTATGTTAAGCATGATAAAAATATTTAAAGCATGATTACAAGAAATTCAAAAATGATAATCAAATGCAATAATTCATACAAATAAATCACACAAAGTTGTATAGATAAAATAAAGATCAATATATATATATATATATATATCAAAATATGTGTACAAAATAAAGTCAACTGGTATACCACAATATCCAAGATCAGCATACTTAGTCACTAAGGTATATAGAAAAAACCATAGCATAAACCCATCCCTATCCTATCAAATCCCTAGAACTATAAGCATCATCATCCCCACCAGGGGTTCATGGTGGTCAAAACTCTACCACCCCCATAGTAGTAGCCCTGGATGTAGCACAAGACTCTGATCTCATATGACTGGAAGGATCATACACTGTAGGCAATGACTATCTCTAATTTTCAAACACTGCTACAAAGTACAATTCTTGATAGAAATTTACCCACTTGATAGCTTGAATTAGCTCATCCCTTGAATCACTCCTCTCAGATCAAGTAGACTAGGAATATGTCATAGTAGGAACCATTGCTCCCTAAGCCACCTGAGCTCATGCTTGTGCAAGCCCTATCTTTAAATATTGAATATTGGTATTTAGACTCATATCCTCCTCTTATAGAGTCTAAATTTGAGTCCTCAAACTTGTGTTCTCCACATGTAGAGCTGCCATCTCACTACTGTCTCCCTCCTCTATCATGATGTCCTTATTGGGTGAGTCATATCTCCTATCCTACTAAGGATATGCTCTCCTCTCCTATCTCCATCCCTTAGATCCCTCTCCAATCCCAAGGGCTCTCTCCCACCTCAAATGGATCTGGTGTCCTCCCCTGGTGTGAGGTTCCCCTCTCTTAGGAGATACCTATGTCCTCGATTGCTATTGTTGCTCACTATTAGCATGTCATTGTCGATGGACCTGCTCAACTACCTATTACACTACACTCCTTGGCCTAGTTAGTTGTGTAGTTTGGATGTTGGTATACCACTATTGGTACCTTTCAGTCACCCTAACATCATATCCTTCTATCATGCAAACCACATCATCATCATTATACCACTGACCTGCCCATGGTTCCCTCTATGCAAATGCTAATAAAACACCCTGGGCCTCCCATACTTTACCTTGGGTCTCCCATCCTCTACCTATATCAAAGCTAACCCTAAAAGTCTCCTTATGGCCATGTGCTCCCAACACCATACCTGTAGGAAGGAGGTAAGTATTGATGCCTTACCCCCTTTGTAGAAAACCCTGTGCAGCATCCTGTATAACCTACATATAATTTATGGACCACAAACAAAATATACACTCTGGTCCCTCATGTCGTAGATGACCTCTACCAAAGTCCATGGTAAGTTACAACCACTCAGATGGTATAGTAAAATTCCTACCACTGTACAACTCAAAACCACTATCAACCTAGAGATGCCCTCCATATGTCCAAGCCTCTCAATGCTAACCCCACCCTTCTTCAATAAGAAGATCAGATCTCCAATAAACCTCTGCATCACCTAGCCTTTATTTCCAAATAGAGATATAAAAATACCTCTAATAGGCACCTTGAGTATCCTTTAAACATCCTCTAATGTGGATGTCATATCCCCTATCGGTAGCTAGAAGCAAGATGATCCCATATACCATCTCTCAGCCAATGTTGTAAGTAGACTCAAGTCTACCAAAAATTTTGGCATCTCTACCACATGTCTTAGACAAACCGCCTCTAGAGTGGTCCTCTCTCCATCTGAAAGAGTACCCAAGTCTGCCTGAAGATTGCCATACCTCCACTCCCTATTTTTCAAAGTTGGTTTCTGTTAACAAACAAAGCAACAAAAATTTTAAGTTAGTAATCAAACTTAAAATTTCAAGATTGAATCTAAATTCGTAATATCATACACAATTGGCCAATATCAGATCTATTTTTATGATATCTTACTCTTCTATATCATTTAAATGAGCTTGATATTGACAAATATCAGATCCATGTTGACAATATTGGATAGTCCAATATTACTAAAATCAATATGATATTGCAGAATCAATCCGATCTCGATGGCATGGCTGCATGATGGTAGTCATGCCCTAAAAATGCAAATTTAAATCAAATTAAATGTAAAAACATGAAATTCCTAAGCTAAAGAGGTGTAATATGCTTACCCTTTTTCTTCCAGTCCTCACTCGTACTTCATCCATGTGATATATAGCATATGCCATATTTTTATCCTCAGAAAATCACAGCAGAAAATAGTGAAAAGCAAATGAATTAGGTTTTGCATATAATTTTTCTATTTTATTCATTTTACCCTCAATTAAAATTTTTTGAGTTTTCCACCAAACATAGAATTTGGCATAAAAACTCGAAGGAGGTATCACACCTAATGCAGTTTATAGTAAAACTTTAAACATTAATAATTTTTGCAATAAATTTTTTCTTTCTCGTAAAGCATACCATCTTCTTCTTTAATGAATATTTTCAAAAATATGATAAATATGGGGAAAAATGTGATACCCTAAAATTTACCCATATCAGTTCATCCTAAGTCAAACATATTCAAAGAGTAATAAAAAAAAATTCCTAACCTTTTGCCTCAATTTTTGTGCCCTACTGACGATATCAGCTCTATTTGACTGATATTAGAAGTATTATTAGATATCGAACCTAAATGTGCAAGATCAGATGTTTGATATTATCTAAAACTAAAAAGTGCCTAGAACATCAAAGTGACAAATTTGTTGCAACTTATTTTGTCCTTATCTGCCTAATAGCGTGGAGGTTACAGGATCAAATTTGTCGATCACTCCCAGACTAGAAGAAGTTGTAACTCCTATTTTTGGCCCAACCCCTCCAACCTACCTAGCCTATTTAATCAGACATCCTCCCTCTAAATTCCTCTTGACTCCCTAGCTAATTAGTAATCACTTTCACATTCTTTTCATCATTATTTTATTTGTTTTTCATATACACTTGCAGGTTAGGACATATGGTAGTTGTGCATCAGTGGATACGATACGATATCGAATATCTGATATTGCTTAGAAGCACCCAATAAATATCTACATCACTCGATGTTGTCTACAGGTTTCTTGGGAGCACCTTTAGACTTTGGTTTGAATTCCTTAATCTCAAATATGTATTTATAGTATTATATTTATCATTTACCATCGCATTTAATATAGAAATCATTGTTTATCATACTTGGAGTTCACCATTATTGCATTCAATTATATTATTTGCATATCATAGTTCATAATTATCTTGTTTCCTTTAAAATTTGTATACAATAGACTTTTACTTAACCTAAACCATGGTTAACAAGATTCATATTTATATTGCAAGTTTCTATTATGTTGTCTATCTATAAAACTACAGGTTTTTGACCAAATCGGGTCTAATGATATCAGATCAGACCTACCAATAGTAGACCAGACATTCGATATCACCCTACAACATTCGATATGGCCTGCATCAAGCAAACAAACTCTACATCATCTAGGTTGAGTAAGAGTGTCAAATTTATTTTGTAACTAAGAATTGCATTAATTTACCTTCTGTGATTTGTTGTATGTTGTATTCATTTGAAAATAAATTGCATTTAGTATAGATTAGTTGCATTTGGCTAAAACTAGGTGATTGTGAGCAAAATAAAAAGAACACATCAAACAAACTCCCAACCTAGGCGTAGAAACAACCATAACAAAAATTTCTGGTGAACCCACCCAATTTGTCAAAAAATCACCAAATATGGCATGATCTCAAGTACCTCTTCTCTGATGTGTAGACCTAGCATTTTTCCATTCCCCTTCGAGATGTGGATCCATTAGCCTGAAGGAAAGGAGTGCAAAAATTTTAGAGCTACACCAACAAATTGGGCATCAATTTCAATCATGTAGCTAGCCCCATCAACTTTCACATCCATGTGGACTTTTTACCATAGAGGTTTATTCCAACCCTTTCTTTAGCTGCATAACTACTTTAGTTCTAAATATTTAGAGTCTATCTAGTTGACACTCATTTAGAAATGCTAGAATTCATTGGTACTACATGAAAATAATAAATAGTTAATGTTGATTCGATGCTAATCATCTAAAAAATCATTGTGAAACATAATTTTTATGTTCTAAAAAATTCAAACACTTCTTCAAAAATTGGTGGTTGGTTTGCTAATAACAATAGCTTCTTAGCTATTTCTTGAAACAACATTGTGCTTTATTGATCCAATGATATGATTTCTTGATCTATTACATCCTCTTGTATAATGGAATTATTTATGCATAGTTGAAAGCATTAAAAAAATATAAAATAGTAGTGGTTGAGATTAGAGTAGTCCACACTAGTCCACATCTCACCAAAGATATTAGTGTATGTAAATATTGCATTCCAAAGCTATGACTAGTAGCACTATATCTCTACACAAATATTTAACCTATGTCCTCTCACATTGTTCCTTAGGAATATAGATTACACCTCTATGCATCTCTCCATATCTCCCCATCTCTTAGAGATCCATTATAATATTCTTTTATAATATACAATTATTGTGTTTCATAAAAATATACTTATGTTTACTTTTGTGTGTATGCATTTGATCATGTTTATTTACTCTACCTTATCATCTCAACTGTATTTTTTCTAGACTATGAGTCTTTTCAATATGCATTATTATCTTAATATCCAACCTAAGTAATTTCCTAACTGCTTTTCTAAAAATTGACATTGGTACTAACACCTTAGTATATAGACAACCAGCCCTTTGCACTAAATCCATCTATTTCTTGGTACTTGGTGTTATAGTCTTTGTGACTAGTCAAGTGCTTCCATACAAAAAGTTTCCACATTTTCCTTCCTTCGTAGAGTAGTCTTAACATTGATGTCCTATATTTTCTATGTCATAAGTCTCTTAATACCATAATCTATTTTAGGTAATCTATCCTCTATTCCACCCTCTTGGACCCTATAGCATAGGTCAAGTGGTATTATATTAGTTTATGCTCTTATGGTTAGGGTTTTGTATAAGGGTTTGGACTTGAAATGTACTTGTAAAATAATAGCGAATCCTAATCAAAATAAATGTGAATCAAGGTGAATCCTAAGAAAATCAAATTAATCATCTTCATACCAAAATTTGGGGCATTTGAAGCCCTAAAATATAAGATCATATTTAGGGGAAATTTTGACCTATTAAATCACCATATAAATTTATAAAAAACACCACCATTATATCAGGCTCAAAAATATCTTTCCAACGAGTATAAATATACCTATGTTTGGATATATATTGTGGTGAATTGAACCTAAGAAAAAATTGGTCCCAAAAAATTTAGGAAAATGGGCCGACATCGAGGGTCCTCATATTCACCAATTTTTAATTTTATAAATCTTAATATTCATCCAGTTTGTGAATATTCACCATTGTGCATAACCCTGCTTATGGTTTCATCCCCCTTCATCATAGAAATGGAATCGAAGATAGGATAACAAAACCAATGACTACAAAAATACCTTAAAATTTTTAAGAGTTAGAATCAAAATATATGAAATGATGCCCAAGAAAAGGAGAGGCTTTATTTCACTATTGTATCCATAAAGAGTTTAAAATTAAAGTCTCACATTTGGAAGACTTTGATTATTGAAGGTGCCTAGAAGATGAAGAAATGATACAACTAGACTATATAGTGATTTTAGTAAGATCTCATGGACAAATAATTAATATGTGATGCCATCTAATAGAGGATTTTGATCTACAAAATAACTATTACAATTTATAGATAGATTAGCCATGTATCTAGTAGTCTCACATACAAAATAGATACTTATTTGGTGAGTTTTATTTCTAAGAAATTAGTTTTCTCCTCTGATTCATTTAGTTTTTTTAAGAATTACATCTTGGGTATTGGCTAAAATATCTTAAAAACTATGTACTAGTATATGCTAAAAAATTAACATCCCTACACTCCATGGCCTATGTAACTCATGTGTCCCAAAATGCAACCCAATATATTTAGTATACTCCTCTACTATAGACTGATCTAGTTCCTAATATCCCATACCAAGTTGAACAAAATTACCCATAAAAACTACTTTACACTCTCAAATAAATTTAATTCCATTAAATACTCTTGCATATTAATATATTTTGACCCTACACATAATTAAATTTATGGGTCAATCAACTCTAAGATTTATGGTGTACTGATGTCAACCACCAACATCACTACACCACCATATATCAATCCAATATATCAAAATCAAATTGCATAATAAATTAGAGTGGTATATAATCAAATGGATCCATATACAGATGAAATGTATTCATTAATAAGATACATGGCTAATAAATAATTATAAGATAATGAAAAGACAATATTTGATAGAAACATAGAAGTTGCAAACAAATAATAATGTCTTACCTCACTAAATATCAAGTCTCTTAATAAATAAGTAGACATACAACAAATCAAGTACATAACAACATGGTAAATATGAATTCAAAATTGAACATGTTGTGGTACTTCTCTTGATCAAATAAATTGTATGGTGTTCATTCACCATGCTTGAATAATTATCTACAACCATCAGTGTTAGGTTTAATAGTCATCATTGATAAAGTAACTAACAATTAACTAATCTATCATGGTTAACCTACTTGTTAATAAATAAACAATTATGAGTCAACCAATGATCAATAAAAAAGTTATAAATCAAAAAATAGTGGGTTAACAATAAGCATCCTTGGTAATAATTTCTAATAATGAAGTATTTTCAAATTTTGATATATTAAAAATGATGAAATTTCCTTTTAAAAATGAAATAGTTTCAACAAATCAACATGGAACCATAATGTGAATTAAGATAAAAGCAATAGATTATCATCCATAGTTAGTTACTCCCTAGCTAACCTCATAAAAATGGATCAAGTATCCATACTATAATATTTATAAGAGGACAATATCTTATTCATATCAAGGAAAAAGGTATGATTCCCTCAATTAACCTATAACACAAAGCAATAAATCTACACCAACACCAATTGAAAGTCAAGGAATCACTAAAATATTCAAAGGAAAAGAACCTATGGAAGATAAAGTAGGGTTTGAAGAATAAAATAAACAAGATAAATAATATCCTATAATGATTCTAATAAAAAATATAAGGGCAATTGTCAAACAGACTTCTAATTTTATATGACACTCTTTTCAAGTGTTTTCATGGGACTGTCTTCATTGACAACGATGGTATTATTGCCTCCTCTCATGAGAGATTTTTAAATAGTGTTTTTTTGGTGCATGCTTCCTTTTGGACATCAATAAGAGAGCCTGGTTTACACTCTTCACTCACCATCGACTATTAATATGAATATTTTCAAGAGGAAGGATATGATAGTGGTAAAACATGGTGGTGATGGTATTCCTCCTACTCAACTTGTTAAGGAAGTCTAGCATATATTGAGATGTATGGAATAGACTTAAAGGTAGAGGTGGATACAGTGAATGACATTCTTCTTCATATTTTCAAGAGGAAGAAATGTTGTTGTGGGATTACAATAATTGGGTCCAAATATTTGTTGGATCTACCTTCTATGGAAATGGCTTAAAATTACTGTAATAAAAGTGAAAGTGGGTATGATGAAGCAATGATGCATGCACTTACGTATGACCACCTGTTAAATTTGATCAATGGATGTCCATCACATAGGATTGTTAATGATGAAGGTATCGCTGATGCTTTCCCTATTTCTTTCAGCCATGTAAGCAAGGAAGATGTAGACAAGTTAGCAGAAGCCTTTATTTGTGGTTTCTACAAGAAGATAAGATTGGAGAAGCAAAGGTCTTTCAAGAATTATGAGGAAATGCTTACTAGAGGAATATTAGATAGATGTACCTACTTCATCATTGCTCATCTCATGTGGCTATCAATTACTATGAAAGCTCAAAGATATACAGTGTAATACAGAGCTGGAACATAAATGGACTAATGTTAGAATCTCCATGTTTGTCTTCTTGTATGTTTCATTGGCCACAATCAATATATTGTAACTACGTGGAAATATTTTTGTTTATTAAATTTTATTTGGAGATGCTTGTTTCTCTATTAATATCATGGAAGGGTTTATCTAAAAGGAGTTCAAAACTTTAAAAAATAAACTCATTTGATTTCTCATTTTGAATGGTATAAAAGTCCATACTCATACACTCATACAAACAACTATTTTTTCTTGTTGTTTTTGTTTTTTATTTTCATTATATTAAGTACATGCAACCAATAGCATGCAATTTTAATCATTGGAAGCATATGGAAGAACACAAGCCATTGCATGTATGATTGAAGGGAATTAGATTATGATGAGCTTTCAAAAAGTTTCCTATTATTAATTAGAAAACCTTTTGATTTATGTTCAAGGCTATGTGACTATACAGTTCAAGTAGACTAGTTACTACCATTGTGCTTCAAAATTAAAGTCGATGATGTGAAGAGGGAAAGAAATTCAAATAGAAGGTAATTAAGTGATAAAATGGTAGGATATAGTCTAGAAACTTGTCAAAAATATTAAACTGAATGGATATTTGGAAAATATAGCTTAGAATATGATCCATTTGGTATCTTGCAATTTTCTAGACATGTCTTCCAATTTGTTAGTATTCCTCTTATTTGTGAGATAACTAATGATAATCAAGCTAAACATAATGGGTATGGACTGTAACGCATATATTTCAAGGAAAAAATTTAGATAATGATATTTTTGTCTCAAATAATGTCAATGGTATTCTAAATAAATTATTATTGGTCTTTAGCACAAATATAGCTAATAGTGTCGCCTTTTTTCATCTAGTTGTAGGATTCTACCAAAAAAATAGAAGTAGGAATTTAAGTTTGATTTACTATAGTTAAAAGTAGAATTAGCTTCAATTTTTATATAAATAAGATCTATATGCTTATTGTAAAGGTTTTTTTTTTTTGTTTTTAAAAAGAAAAAAGCTCTTGAGTTAGATTTGAACTTGTTTTAAACTACGATTAGTAAAAAAACTATGCATTGCTTATATGGATCAACTATGTCCATTTATCTATTTATTTGTGGATGTATGATGGATGGCGATGCATATTCCCAAATATTATTAGTAATTTTATTTTATTCTACAAGTTGTTTGAAGATCTAGAGCAATTAAGTTATTTTGTCCTCTTTGGAGATTTCAAAAATATCAAGACTATAATTTTTTTTTTATATAGTTTTATAACTATATTCCTTTATTGCATTTACTTTCAATTCCTCACACATTTTTCCTAAATTACTCATATTAGTTTACGGTAGTAGATTTAATAGGAGCCAACCCTTAAACTTGAATATCAAGGATTAAATACTATTCCTTTCTATATTGAAGTCTAATATTTTGGGCATATAACCAAAACAATTAATTTTATGGATCAATAGTTTTGGCATGCTTGGTGGGACTCATCGGTGTAATTTATCCATGAAATAAATCTAACACACTTACATTAATTATATTTATCCTTCTAGAGTTTTTTTTTTTCTATTTTTATGTAAATCCACTCCAAATATGTTTATATTCATTAAAGAGTTTGTGAATAACTTCAAGACGAATGTATCCCATAAATGAATTTACATAGTACTTGTCTTAGCTCCAAATATTGTAGTTTTACATAGAAATTATGAATCTTTTAGATTTTATCAAATACATAAAACCTTCATCTAATGGTGACTTTGATAATAAATGAACCCATCAATTTTATTTAGATCTAACAAAATTTAAATTTTATTATTTTTATAAGTTCAAATCTAATAATTTTTGTAGGAATATAGCTTCCTAAGAGAATAAAAAGTTGTAAAGGATATTATATAATTCCTCAAGCCTTTGATTTACCAAAATTTCAACAATTGTTAATTAGGTACAAAATATGTATGAAATATTTTAATTCATTTGACTTTTCCTAACCTATCAGTCTTAGAAAATCAGATAATCCACTACGTATCAAGTCTCCCAATTTGTGGGAAACATTCAAGCTACATGTCTATTTTAGAAACTCAAAACTTATTTAATTTCTATAACTTCTAATTCATTGGATATCCCAAATCAATATAGAAGCCAAACCTTTTTCCTACAATTTTTCTAAGTACTATAGCAAACAATTTGTTAGACTAGTCTTCCAGTTCATCAAATATACCTAATATTCATTGTGATTCATACTCTTTTGGTCAAATTTTTGGTAATACATCTTAATTCATCTAATTTAATTGATATCTAATTATTTTTTGGACATATAAAACCTTTTTTTATTTTCATAAAATCAAGGAATTGATTCTACTTTTATGATTTTTTATTTATAGATATAGATAATAGATGATATTAGTATGGTGAGGTATTTATCATCATCATTTAGCATTGGTTTTAGTACTAACTACTAGCACTAATGCTACCTTCCAAAAATTATGCCAACATTAGCATAAATACCATATTTAGTGTTGGCTCTAACATTAGTTACTAAAGTTAGTGTCATTAGCCTATAGAATTAGTTCTAGCATTAGTTACATTGTTAGTACAAAAACCTCCAAAATTGATGTCAATACTAGTTATGAGGGTCAATACCATCATTCAATTTTTACCCTAATTCCAATAGACTAGCCACCACTTCCATATTTGACACTAGCTTAGTCTTGCTGTTGAATTTTCACCAGACAAGTTGGTGTCAACCCATACTTTGGTATCATTACTTATTTAAAGTTAAACCTATAGAACCTATATAGTTGGCAATCATATAGAAATGATAAATATTTTTATTAATAATTTGAATATGATAAATAAAAAATATTTATCATATTCAAATGATTGCTTCACCTGCCTAAAACCCATGGTCCTCCTATTAGGATGCAGCTGGCATCTTCCTGGTTATTTGTATGGATGATTAAAAAGCCTTTGGACAACACCATAATCTCCATTTTTCCTACTGTCCTCCACTTGGAAAACTCTAAGTCCTTATGGTTTCTATGTTTGGCCTTTCGCCTATTAACTTCCCCACTAGGGAATAGGTTTCCAAAGATAAAAACCATCCATAATGTTTGAAGGAGTGATTACTCTATTATTCTTAGGAATGAGATGTGGAAGGGAATCAAAGATCCCACTTCTTTTAACTTTGAGACTCTTTGCGAAGGAAAGGATATTTTTGGGACCCACAACTCCCAAATGGGGTCCCTTGATAGGATCTTTGTCAGGGGGTTCAATTCCCCATACTTTTCCAACTTGATCAGGTATATAATCCTATATGTTCTCTATATCATAAGGAGACTTAACTACCCCTATATCCTCACTCGTCACATCCTGGTGACCTATTTTATGAGGTTCCTTCCCACCTTCCACAATTCAAATTCCTCCTCTTCTACCATTGTTGCTCCTCCAACCTTTTTAACAATAAAGCAATTTAAATAAATTCAAAGTATTATTCACTAACCCTTATGACTCCCAACTATGAGCATACACAATAATATTTATTTATCCCTCATAAATTTCAAATCATGGCAACAAAAACTTTATCAAAACCTTATAACTCCCAACAATGGAAAATAATAAAAATTTATTTAAACCTTATAACTCCCAACTATGGCAAATGCACATACATTAATAAAAATCAAATATCTTCATCATCGCTCAAACCTATGACCTCCTAGCCCTATGCACCTTAACACAAGGACCACTACCATGTGGGCTATGCTACCCCACGTGAACCAAGGAGCATGCACTCCTTTATTTCTTTCTCCATCGATGAAAAATTTGAAAGGTTTACACCTAAGAAAAACCTTCATGTAATTCAAAATTCACAGCTTGTTTCTACCAATGTGTTGTGCAAACCAACTTAGATACCACCTCAATTTGGTGGGGATAGGCACCTTACAAGTTTTGACCTTCTACTTGCTTCAAAAATTACGAACACCTGTGCCTTCCTTCCTCTGCCGCATGTGAGATATAAAAAGTGCAAGACTATTACTTTAGGCAAATATTGAATGCATACAATACACCAAGGCTTAGGCTAACCTTAGCCTTATTTATACACATGCCAAATTTAATATTTGACATTGACTACCTTTTGTTTTAATTCAAATTTGGATATTTCAAATTATTATATTTCATTATAATTTTTTAAATCCTAAAGGATTTAAATATTTAAAACCTTTCGGGCTTTTTCCTTTTAGGGAGAACCTTGCCACCAATAGTAAATATTTTAACCTTTGCAAAATTACCACATTGGTAATTTATTACCATTATTAATATTTTAATCTTTTCTAAATTACCACTAAGGTAATTTATAAATCCTTTTCAAATATTATGGAGAGATCTTCCTTTCTTCTTGCTTCCTTATACCTCATATGCCATAAAGAGAAATATTCTCACAAAATTTTTCATCAATTTAGGACCTCTAACCTTTAGACATTAATAAACCCTTTTGACATTAATTTCATCAAATTAGGACATCCAATCTCTTGACATAAATGACAACAAAACATGCTCAAATTTCCAACATAACTGATGCAGGAGCATCCGGTAACCGTAGAGCAATCTTGCATCTTCCAAAAATGTTTTTAAATTTTCTAAGTACCTTGCATTTGTTTTATTTTTGGTGTTTTCCAAGGGGGGAAGTTTTGTGGAGCAAAGAGGGCAAGTTTCTTGAAGCATGGGGAGGGGTCACGAAATCGCGACATGTCACGATTTCGCGACATGTCACGAAATCGCGACCTCAAAAGGCTTGGCGGGGCTTGAGCCAGTTTTGTCGCGATATCGCGACCATAGTCCGAAGCAAAGGTGGGAGTGAAGTCCCGTCGCGATATCGCGACGATAGTTCGAGGCAAAGGTAAGCAGTGAAGTCCCGTCGTGATATCGCGACGTCACGATATCGTGACGATTGTTCAACGCAAAGGCAGAGGGGATGGTGTCGTCGCGATATCGCGACGATTGTTCAACGCAAAGGCAGAGGGGATGGTGCCGTCGCGATATCGCGACAGGTCACGATATCGTGACCTGTCGTGATATCGCGGCCAGTCAAAGGCCGACACGTGGCGTAACATTTGATAACTGCAGAAGTTAGAGAAGATAGAGAGCAGGGCAAGGCCCAAAAGAGAACAAGCGGACGGTCGAGCAAGGCCGAGTTTGACACGTGGACGGCCACGTGTAGCATGACAGTTGTGAAGGGCGCATGTTTCAAATTTATTACGTCAAGGAGAAGGCATGGCCAGATTTACATGCGGACAGCTACGTGTATTGAAACAAGATGAGGGCCACGGTCGCGTATATTTTTATTGTTGGCAAAGTAACAGGTACGGACAATGAAACAGACACAGGCGATGGCCATTATGGAGGAGACCACAGTGCAGAAGAACGATCTGACCAAGACGGCGGTTGCAGGTCGAGGAGAGCCATTAATGAAAGCTTCCTGGTAGATCGGGCAGATGGCCCATTTATGACCGAAATTTTGAAAAACCCAGGAAGGGGGAAAAATCGAATTTGAAATTTTGTTAGGCGGGCATTAATTGCCGAGAGGATCGGGGCCTCGATAAAAACCCAAAAAATTGTAATGGAAGGGATGGTGAGTTCGGGATTGTAGAGGAGGAGTTTTAAGCCTGGAAATGATATTGTAAAAACGTCTTAAAAGCAATTTACAGCAAATTCTTGTGAAGTGTTGTTGTGTGTTTCCCGGCTTGCCATCAAGTGGTATCAGAGCGGGAGCTCCTGAGCGTGTAACAGATCGCCGGAGAGAGGCAGTTACACCAGGATCTGTGGAAGGATTTAAAAAAAAAAAATATATATATATATATAATGCCTCCACGAAGAAACCATGGTGGAGTAGGAAATGTGGTGCCGGTCGAAGACTTCCGAGCCTTGCAGAGACAAGTTCAAGCCCTGCAAGCGGAGTTACGTAGAAGGCACGAGCCCGAAAGGGATGAGGAAAGTGAAGACGAAGTTGAAGAAGAAGACCAATCTGAGGAAGAGGAAGAGGTTGTGGACCCTGCACAAGCCCGGTTGTACAAGGCCATCTCTCAGATTGGAAAACAACCGAAAATGGAGGTTTCTACATACTCGAGAAACCTAAATCCAGAAGAAGTGATTGACTGGATAAATGATTTAGAAGAGTATTTCGAATATGAGGAGGTTGAAGACCCTAACCGGGTCAGATTTGCTAAGACCAAGTTGAAGGGTCATGCCAGCATTTGGTGGAGGGGAATACAGTTGGAGAGGAACAGAAGAGGGAAGGAGAGAATAACAAGATGGGATAGAATGGTGGAGAAGCTGAAAAGACAGTTCATCCCGATAGATTACGAGTTGGATCTGCTAAGAAAAATGCAGGGTTTGAGGCAGACAAACAAAACTGTCCAAGAGTACACCGAGGAGTTCTACAAGATCTCTATTAGAACTGGGCATTTGGAGGCAAACAAAGAAAAGGTGGCCCGTTATATCAATGGGTTGAGACTCGGTATCCAGGAGGAACTGAGCCTGGTTCGGATAAGCACCATTGAGGATGCTTACCAGTTTGCCTTAAAGGTGGAAGAAAAACTGAACAGGCGGTTTGAAGGCAAGCAAAGAGGAAGGGGCCGTGGTGGAAGAACTGGTGGGAGAACCAGTGGAGAAAAGTATAAAGACCCGAAGAAGACGGGTGAAACCAGTAGTAACCAGGATCAAAGGGAAGAGGATGTTTATCAGCCCCGAGATCAGAACAACTACCCAAGAGGACGGGGTGGATCTGGACGAGGATTTGGAAGAGGAGTATTTCGTGGGACATGTTTCCACTGTGGTGAAGAAGGACATCGGGCATTTGAGTGTCCACAACACTAGGAAAGGGTGAACAAGAGGCCTGAGGGTCCAGCCAGGGCTACTGTGGCAGAGGAAGAAGCTGAGTCTGAGCATTTCGAAGAAGCGGAGAGAGGGGAAGCAATGATTGTAAGAAGAGTCCTGTTGAATGAGGAGAAGGACACAGATCAGAGAAGAAGTTTATTCCGCACAAGATGTAAGTGTGCGGGCAAAGTTTGCAACATTATTATTGATAATGGTAGCACGGATAACCTGGTTTCGGAAGAAATGGTTACAAAGCTACAGTTGGAGAGGAAGAAGCACCCGCATCCATACCGGGTTGCATGGTTACAGAAGGACCACAGAGCTTTGGTCAATGAACAGTGCTCCGTTAAATTTAATATTGGAAATTATTGTGATGAGGTCCTGTGTGACATCCTGCCTATGGATGCTTGCCATATGTTGCTGGGGAGACCCTGGCAATTCGACCGGAGTGCAGTGCATGATGGCCGTGCCAACACCTACTCATTGACAAAGAATGGTGTACGCCATAAACTAAAGCCCTTAAAGGATGTGGATGAAAAGGTATGTAACAATTCCAGAATCTGTTTAGTTGAGGGGAGAAAGTTCCTGGATGGGTTGAAGCATGAACATTTATGTTATGCAATAATCCCTAGAGTTAGGGGGAAGGAATGCCAGGATACCCCAGCAGAAGTCCTAGATCTGTTGGAGGAATTTCCAGATATTGTGTCTGATAATGTGCCTGAGGGTTTACCCCCAGTAAGGAAAATTAGCCACCATATAGATTTGGTACCGGGATCAAGCTTGCCGAATAAGGCTGCACACAGAATGACACCTGTAGAAACTGAGGAGTTAAACAGGCAAGTCCAGGAGTTGCTGGAGAAGGGATTGATTAGGGAGAGTCTTAGCCCGTGTGCAGTGCCAACAGTACTAGCACCCAAGAAGGATGGAGAGTGGAGAATGTGCACTAGACTCTCGGGCAATCAATAAAATCACTATCAAATACAGATTCCCATTGCCAAGGATGGATGATATAATGGACTGTTTAAGTGGGGCTGAGTACTTCACGAAGATTGACCTAAAAAGTGGCTATCATCAGATCCGTATCCGAGAGGGAGATGAGTGGAAGACAGCCTTCAAGACAAGAGAAGGCTTGTATGAGTGGTTGGTCATGCCATTTGGGCTGTCCAATGCACCTAGTACCTTCATGCGGCTGATGAATGAAGTACTAAAAGAGTTTCTGGGAAAGTTTGTCATTGTTTATTTAGATGACATATTGATATTCAGCAGAACCCTGGAGGAACACCTAATGCATATCAGGAGAGTTTTTGAAAAGCTGCGGGAAGAGCAGTTATTAATAAATCTGAAAAAGTGTAATTTTGTCAAGAAAGAGTTAGTATACCTGGGGTTTGTAATCTCAGCAGAAGGACTAAAAATGGACCCAGAGAAGGTGAGAGCCATCATTGAATGGCCTACCCCAAGAAGCACAATAGAAGTAAGATCATTTCATGGTCTGGCTAGCTTTTATAGGAAGTTCATAAAGAACTTCAACAGCATTTGTGCACCTCTCACAGAAACAATGAGGGGGGATAAAAAAGAGTTCAAGTGGACATTAGGGGCTGAAAGGAGCTTTGATGCATTAAAGAGAAAGGTCACAGAATAGCCTATTTTAGCACTCCCAGACTTTGACAAGGTATTTCAGGTGGACTGTGATGCCAGTGGCAGTGCAATAGGGGCTGTACTGAGTCAAGGTGGCAGACCTGTTGCTTATTTCAGTGAGAAGCTAAATGATGCTCGGAAAAAGTATTCAGTCTATGACCAGGAATTTTATGCTATAGTTCAAGCTCTAAAAAAGTGGAGACACTATTTATTGCCAAAGGAGTTTGTTCTATTTACTGACCATCAGGCTTTACAGTACATTAACAGTCAAACAAAACTGAATCAAAGGCACATGAAGTGGGTGGAGTTCCTCCAAAGTTATACCTTTGTGCTGAAGCACAGAAGTGGGAAATCAAACAAGGTTGCAGATGCCTTGAGCAGAAGGCAGACTTTACTGGTTAAATTGACCGTGGAAGTAGTGGGATTTGAAGAACTGAAGGGTTTGTACCCTGAAGATCCGGATTTTGCAGAAGCCTGGACGGCTTGCTTAACACCTGTTACGGTGGACCGAACAAAATGGTTGGATTTCCTAATCCAAAATGGAATGTTGTTCAAGGGAAGTAAATTATGCATTCCAAGGAGCTCCATGCGGGAGAACTTGATCAAGGAAAAGCACAGCGGAGGACTGGCTGGACATTTTGGTAGGGATAAGACTATTGCCCTAGTGGATGAAAATTATTACTGGCCACAACTTCAGCAAGATGTGAGGAAGTTTGTGCAAGGTTGCAGAATATGTCAGATGGCAAAGGGCATAAGGCAAAACACAGGATTATACCAGCCGTTGTACCTGAGAGGACATGGGAGGACATAAGCATGGATTTTATTCTTGGATTGCCGAGAACACAGAGGGGAAATGACTCTGTATTTGTGGTGGTTGACCGATTCTCCAAAATGGCACATTTTATTCCCTGCCAGAAGACAAGTGATGCAGTTCACATTGTTGGATTATTCTTCAAGGAAGTGGTACGACTTCACGGTCTACCAAGAAGCATAGTTTTTGACAGGGATACAAAGTTTGTTGGGTACTTCTGGAGAACTTTGTGGAAAAAGATGAAGACAGATCTGAAATTCAGTTTGCATACCACCCACAGACTGACGGACAGACAGAAGTGGTGAACAGAAGCCTGGGTAATTTATTGAGATGTTTGATAGCAGATCAGCCCAAGGGATGGGATTTAGTTTTACCACAGGCAAAATTTGCGTATAACAGTTCAGTAAATAAGAGCACAAATAAATCTCCATTCCAGATAATATATGGAAACAACCCGAGAAATGTGTCTGAACTGAGAAAGTTGAACCAAAGAGAAAAGTGTAGTGCCGAGGCAGAAGAATTTGCGAAACATATGAAAAGTCTGCATGAAGAAGTAAGGAAACAAATTCTTAAAATGAATACTCAATATAAGACAAGGGCAGACCAGAAGCGGCGGTTCAAAGAGTTTAAAGTAGGAGATGAGGTCATGGTGCACCTCAGAAAGGAGAGATTTCCTGCCAAGACTTATAACAAATTGAAGATGAAGAAGTTTGGGCCCTGCAGAATACTGGGAAAACGGGAGTCAGGGAATGCATATGAAGTGGAATTGCCAAGTTGGCTTGATATTTCACCTATTTTTAATATTTCAGATCTAGTAGAATATCATGAAGGAGAAAGTACAGAGGTACCAAGTGCAGAATTATGGCAAGTTCCAGCATCTACTCCAACCACAGACGAGGTCGAGGAAGTATTGGACACTCGTGAAGGCAGAAGCACCAGAAACAAGCAGTATTCTGAGTATTTGATAAAGTGGAGAGGCAGACCAGTTGAAGATGCAACTTGGTTGTCGAAGACGGAGGTTGACCGCCTGGGTCTTCCCCTAACAAAACAAAAGTGAGGGTCACTTTCTTTTATTACCCCGGGTGTCTGATGCAGGAGCATCCGATAACCGTAGAGCAATCTTGCATCTTCCAAAAATGTTTTTAAATTTTCTAAGTACCTTGCATTTGTTTTATTTTTGGTGTTTTCCAAGGGGGGAAGTTTTGTGGAGCAAAGAGGGCAAGTTTCTTGAAGCATGGGGAGGGGTCGCGAAATCGTGACATGTCATGAAATCGTGACCTCAAAAGGCTTGGCGGGGCTTGAGCCAGTTTTGTCGCGATATCGCGACGTCGCGATATCGCGACCATAGTCCGAAGCAAAGGTGGGAGTGAAGTCCCGTCGCGATATCGCGACGTCGCGATATCGCGACGATAGTTCGAGGCAAAGGTAAGCAGTGAAGTCCCGTCGCGATATCGCGATGATTGTTCAACGCAAAGGCAGAGGGGATGGTGCCGTCGCGATATCACGACGATTGTTCAACGCAAAGGCAGAGGGGATGGTGCCGTCGCGATATCGCGACAGGTCGCGATATCGCGGCCAGTCAAAGGCCGACACGTGGCATAACATTTGATAACTACGGAAGTTAGAGAAGATAGAGAGCAGGGCAAGGCCCAAAAGAGAACAAGCGGACGGTCGAGCAAGGCCGAGTTTGACACGTGGACGGCCACGTGTAGCATGACAGTTGTGAAGGGCGCGTGTTTCAAATTTATTGCGTCAAGGAGAAGGCATGGCCAGATTTACATGCGGACAGCTACGTGTATTGAAACAAGATGAGGGCCACGGCCACGTATATTTTTATTGTTGGCAAAGTAACAGGTACGGACAATGAAACAGACACAGGCGATGGCCATTATGGAGGAGACCACAGTGCAGAAGAACGATCTGACCAAGACGACGGTTGCAGGTCGAGGAGAGCCATTAATGAAAGCTTCCTGGTAGATCGGGCAGATGGCCCATTTATGACCAAAATTTTGAAAAACCCAGGAAGGGGGAAAAATCGAATTTGAAATTTTGTTAGGCGGGCATTAATTGCCGAGAGGATCGGGGCCTCGATAAAAACCCAAAAAATTGTAATGGAAGGGATGGTGAGTTCGGGATTGTAGAGGAGGAGTTTTAAGCCTGGAAATGATATTGTAAAAACGTCTTAAAAGCAATTTACAGCAAATTCTTGTGAAGTGTTGTTGTGTGTTTCCCGGCTTGCCACCAATAACACAAGAAGAATAGTGTCTGAATAGAATCGTCCTCTCAAGTACTTCTATTTCCATGGAATATTCGGTGAATGATATTTTGAACAACATCAATTAGGATTATATGACTAGGAGAAGTATGCAATGCATGCTAACTTTAATACAATGGTTTCCTAAAACTAAAAATGCATAGCATCTTTAACACTACATCCATTGTATACAAAAAATAAATTTTGTTCAACATTATCTTTTCCACAAGGCACACATGCAAAATTTGGAGATTTTTATTCAACAAAATATGTTTATCACGGACTTAATAACATAATAGAAATCATGATATAATTTCCAGGTGCTTTTCAACTTAGCCATATTCAAGGAAATAAACTATGTTTCAATCAATAACTTAAAAAATAAAACCTTGTTTCTATTTCCTTATCTATCACGAGTTTTAGATAAAACATTCTAACTATTCTAAATATTTTCCACGACTTATCATTAGCATATAGTGTCATACAGTAAATACAAGGGTTTTGGTCGATAAAAAGTCATATATACATAGGTAAAAAATTATTCATCCTTACTACAATGCAAAGCCAAGTAGGACAGTACAACAAGCACCCAATCTTAGGACATCATTTCAACAAAATGTAATATTAGCAAGAAGAAAATGATGATATTCATGTAATCAAAGCCAATACAGTTGAACTATTAAATATTAAAATTTAACCATATATATATATATATATTTGATATAAAATAAAGTGCAGATTATCTTGCATTCTAGTGTTTCCAATTCATCACAAACAACAATTCAAAAATCCAATCAAACAGACCAACTGTAAATCCTTTGTTTTCTTCTTTTTCCATCGAACCCTTTTTTTCTATTGTCCATAAGAAATATACCTCTACCCAAATACCCAGATGCCAAAAAATAAAAAAAATCATGCAAAACAAAATTCCCCCTCCCCTCAACCGACTTTCTCCTATTTCGCTCGAGAGAACATGGAAGAGGTTAAAAAAGATAATCATGATAATTACATGCCATTATCCAAATCGCCTGCCACAATCCATTATACCCACTACCTAATAAGGTAGAAATGATTATTTTATTTATTTATTTATATACATATATATATATATATTTTTTTTAATTTTATTAATTATCATTTTTTTATTCTTATATTATTTTATAAATTCCAAAACAAGCATTAAACAATTTCTAAATCACCAAAATGGCTCTCATGCCCTTGGCACTTTCATTGCCATTGGAAGTTTATATATTCACTATTTAGAGGTAAATAATATATATATCACACAATCCAAGACATTCACACAATGCAAGTCAAACATTCTATATGCTCCTATATGTATTATTTTATGTGAGAGTCCATGTGCTCATAAGCCATGGTGATATTTCATAGTACCATCATATCCCACTTCCTTTCTTCGATCAATCTTTATCCATTTGCTGCAAAAATATACCTGGTCCTACAAGCATAATAGCCATCAGTAGTACCACATTATGGAAATAAAAACAAGTATAGTTCATCAATTCATCTATATAAAATGTGTGTGCTAGGAGTGTTGTTACAACAACATTTGAGAGAATTACGTACTCCTCTCAAATTATGGACTTCTTGGCTTAAAAAGCCTTATCCATATTTCTAAAGCCATTTTATAAAAATTAATTCATAAATTCCTTAAACATAGTTTCCTATCTATGAAAAAAAGATTTATTTAAGACAATTCTATCTCTTAATGATATTTTTCTCCAACAACAATACTCTCAAATAATATAAGCTAGTACAATTATCCTTAATAAAATAACAATACTAAATTTACTTCTCATAATTCTATAACTTAAATAAACCATTAATTATTTCACTTAAAAATATTATTTAAAAGAACTTCAACATAATCAAGGAAGCTATAACACATGGCAACAATAGAGCTCACAGGTCCACCATATTCTAATGATGCTAACCAAACTTAAATGCTTAACACTTTATGGTTAGAACAATAACGGTCTTAAATCTATACTCTCCAAATAACCCTACAATAACCATGATTCTTAAACCCTAACTATGGATGCATTTGTCTAATAATACCAACAACCACAACTCTCGAGTCTCCTAGGTGTTATAGGCCATCATAAACTGAAGCTAATAAAAATATAATACATAAAGGTTAAAAAACCAAGACAAGATGCAATCATACCATCCTAAACTTCTAAAACAGAACACAAAACTAGATTGATATGAAGAACACAAGCTTATACTGAGAGGGGGGTGAATAGTATAAGATAAAACATTATAATTTTCAATTCAAATGATAACAACAATAATATCAATGCAGTAATGAAACAATGCATAAATTATCATAGAGATATAGATTTAACGTGGTTTAGCCAATATGGGCTACATCCACGAAGAAATATTACTTATAAATTTCTCAAAAAATTTCATGGGTACCAACCCACAGGAGACACCAATCCCCTATTACAATTTTTGTGGACACCAATCCACAAGAGACACCAATCCCCTCTCAAGTTCATGGACACCAATCCCCTCTCAAGTTCATGGACACCAAGCTATAGGAGACACAAATACCTTCTCAAGTTTATGGATATCAATACACAAGAGACACCAATCCTCTCTCAAGTTCATGGACACTAATCCACAAGAGCCACCAATCACTTCTGCTCTACTTCAAAATCTACTCACAAAACCTGCTCAAATCTGCTCCAAACCTGCTCAAATATACTCCAAACTTGCTCACAAATCTTGCTCAAATATTCTCCATACCTACTCACAAATCTTGCTCAAACCTGCTCACAAAACCCTACTCAAATTTGTTCTAGATACTGCTCAAATATGATTCAAACAATGCTCATTTATTCCCAAATAATGCATACAAAACAATGCTCATCTATTCCCAAATTATGCATACAAAACAATGCCCATCTATTCCAAATATTGCATAATTATATCATCATGTTCTTAACTTATTATTCAATGTGCTTTCCTCAACTAAATAAATTTAGATGTATTCTTCTCATAATTCTCTTATCTTCATGAACATTTAAAGAATGATATGTAATAACAAATGTCAAATATTTTCTTCACATTCATTAAGTTTGTTGCTTCCACATGTCTCACATTTATTAAGTTAAAAGGTAGCTCTAGTCTAGAACTTGATAACAAACATTGTAATTGTTGATTTTCACCTTTCCTTCCCTTTTGTAGATAGTTAAAAATATCCTTATTTTCAATTGAATCCTTTCACACTATCCTTGTACTATGTGACACTTTGACTTGCTTTAAAAAAACCCTTCCTATGAGAGATCTTGCTTTAAAACAACCCTTCTAGGTAATTTATAAATCCTTTTCAAATATTATGGAGAGATCTTCCTTTCGTCTTGCTTCCTTATACCTCATATGCCATAAAGAGAAATATTCTAACAAAAAAATTCATCAATTTAGGACCTCTAACCTTTAGACATTAATAAACCCTTTTGAAATTAATTTCATGAAATTAGGACATCTAATATCTTGACATCAATGACAACAAAACATGCTCAAATTTCCAACATAACACAAGAAGAATAGTGTCTGAATAGAATCGTCCTCTCGAGTACTTCTATTTCCATGACATATTTGGTGAATGAGATTTTGAACAACATAAATTAGGGATTAGATGACTAGGAGAAGTATGCAATGCATGCTAACTTGAATACAATGGTTTCCTAAAACTAAAAATGCATAGCATCTTTAACATTACGTCCATTGTATACAAAAAATAAATTTTATTCAACATTATCTTTTCCACAAGGCACACATGAAAAATTTGGAGATTTTTATTCAACAAAATATGTTTATCACAGACTTAATAACATAATAGCAATCATGAGATAATGTCCAGGTGCTTTTCAACTTAGCCATATTCAAGGAAATAAAATATGTTTCAATCATTAACTTAAAAAATAAAACCTTGTTTATATTTCTTTATCTATCACGAGTTTTAGTTAAAACATTCTAACTATTCTAAATATTTTCCACTACTTATCATTAGCATATAGTGACATACAGTAAATACAAGAATTTTGGTCGATAAAAAGTCATATATACATAGGTAAAAAATTATTCATCCTTACTACAATGCATAGCCAAGTAGGACAGTACAACAAGCACCCAATCTTAGGACATCATTTCAACAAAATATAATAGTAGCAAGAATAAAATGATGATATTCATGTAATCAATCCAATACAGTAGATCTATTAAAGATTAAAATTTAACCACATATATATATGATATAAAATAAAGTGCAGGTCGTATCTTGCATTCTAGTGTTTCTAGTTCATCACAAACAACAATTCAAAAATCCAATCAAACAGACCAACTGTAAATCCTTTGTTTTCTTCTTTTTCCATCCAAACCTTTTTTTCTATTGTCCACAAGAAATATACCTCTACCCAAATACCCAGATGCCAAAAAATAAAAAAAATCATGCAAAACAAAATTCCCACTCCCCTCAACCGACTTTCTCCTATTTCGCTCGAGAGAACATGGAAGAGGTTTAAAAAACAATCATGATAATTACATGCCATTATCCAAATCGCCTGCCACAATCCATTATACCCACTACCTAATAAGGTAGAAATGGTTATTTTATTTATTTATATATATATATATATATGTTAATTTTATTAATTATCATTTTTTTTATTCTTATATTATTTTATAAATTCCATTACAAAAATTAAACAATTTCTAAATCACAAAAATAGCTCTCATTCCCTTAGCACATTCATTGCCATTGGAATTTTGGATATTCACTATTTAGAGGTAAATAATATATATAGATATATAGATATATATCACACAATCCAAGACATTCACACAATGAAATTCAAACATTCTATATGCTCCTATATGTATTATTTTATGTGAGAGTCCATGTACTCATAAGCCATTGTTATATTTCATAGTACCATCATATCCCACTTCTCTCCTTTGATCAATATTTATCCATTTTTCGTAGAAATATACCTGGCCCTACAAGCATAATAGCCATCAGTAGTACCACATTATGGAAATAAAAACAAGTATAATTCATCAATTCATCTATATAAAATGCTTGTGCTAGGAGTGTTGTTACAACAATATTTGAGAGAATTACATACCCCTCTCAAATTATGGACTTCTTGGCTTCCAAAGCCTTATCCATATTTCTAAAACCATTTTATAAAAATTAATTCATAAATTCCTTAAACATAGTTTCCTATCTATGAAAATATAAAAAATATTTATTTAAGACAAGTCTATCTCTTAATGATATTTTTCTCCAACAACAATATTCCCAAATAATATAAGCTAGTACAATTATCCTTCATAAAATAACAATACTAAATTTACTTCTCATAATTCTATAACTTAAATAAACCATTAATTATTTCACTTAAAAATATTATTTAAAACAACTTCAACATAATCAAGGAAGCTATAACACATGGCAACAATAGAGCTCATAGGTCCACCATATTCTAACGATGCTAACCAAACTTGAATGCTTAACACTTTATGGCTAGAACAATAACGGTCTTAAATCCATACTCTCTAAACAACCCTACAATAACCATGATTCTTAAACCCTAACTATGGATGCATTTGTCTAATAATACCAACAACAACAACTCTCGAGTATCCTAGGTGTTATAGGCCATCATAAACTGAAGCTAATAAAAGTACAGTAGATAAAGGTTAAAAAACCAAGACAAGATGCAATCCTACCATCCTAAACTTCTAAAATGGAACACAAAACTAGATTGATATGAAGAACACAAGCTTATACTGAGAGGGGGGTGAATAGTATAAGATAAAACTTTTTAATTTTGAATTCAAATGATAATAACAATAATATCAATGCAGTAATGAAACAATGCATAAATTATCATAGAGATATAGATTTAATGTGGTTCACCCAATATGGGCTACATCCACGAAGAAATATTGCTTATAAATTTCTCAAAAAATTCATGGGTACCAACCCACAAGAGACACCAATCCCCTATTACAATTTTCATGGACACCAATCCATAAGAGACACCAATCCCCTCTCAAGTTCATGGACACCAATCCCCTCTCAAGTTCATGGACACCAATCCACAGGAGACACAAATACCCTTTCAATTTTATGGACACCAATACACAAGAGACACCAATCCTCTCTCAAGTTCATGGACACCAATCCACAAGAGCCACTAATTGCCTCTGCACTGCTTTAAAATATACTCACAAAACTTGCTGAAATCTGCTCCAAACCTACTCACAAAACCTGATCAAATATACTCCAAACATGCTCACAAATCTTGCTCAAATATTCTCCAAACCTACTCACAAATATTGCTCAAACCTACTCACAAAACCCTACTCAAATCTATTCTAGATACTGCTTAAATATGATTCAAACAATGCTCATCTATTCCCAAATAATGCATACAAAACAATGTTTATCTATTCCCAAATTATGCATACAAAACAATGCCCATCTATTCCAAATCTTGCATAATAATATCATCAAGTTTTTCACTTATTATTCAATGCTCTTTCCTCAACTAACGAAATTTAGATATATTCTTCTCAGAATTCTCTTATCTTCGTGAACATTTAAAGAATGATATGCACTAACAAATGTCCAATATTTTCTTCACATTCATTAAGTTTGTTGCTTCCACATGTCTCACATTTATTAAGTTAAAAGGTAGCTCTAGTCTAGAACTTGATAACAAACCTTGTAATTGTTGATTTTCACCTTTCCTTCCCTTTTGTATATAGTTGAAAATATCCTTATTTTCAATTGAATCCTTTCACACTATCCGTGTACTATGTGACACTTTGACTTGCTTTAAAACAACCCTTCTATTTGTGTGAGACTATACTGTTTCAATTATTTCCACATTCACTTCAAAAACAATCACAATGCACAAATATGTCATCTACTCCCAAAATAAATCATGAATAATGCACAAATTTGCTCTCAAATTTTATCTATAACCCTTACACATTTACTTCCAATTTCAAGCAAAAATAATACACATCCAATAATTCCTTATACCTTCAACCATATGACAACAAAAATATATTCCTCAAACAAAACCACCTTGAGAAAGGAATTAAATTGCCATACCTCTAAATTTACCTCAATGATGATGATCTTCTTTTGCAAGAGCCTTCCAAACCTATTTTGACAAAGATAATTTTCCTTTTGTTTACCCTTTCAAAATCTGGTTAGCAATTCTCTTTTTCTTTTCTTGATTAGATATCAAATCAATCACTTTAAAAACCCTTATAAAAAGGATGCACAATAAAGCTTAAAAAATAACTCCTTATATATCCCTTTTTGAAACTCACAAAAATAAAGCTTTATTAATAGAAAAAACCCTTATATCTCCTTTTATTAATTTTTAAAAAGAAACCTTTATGCTAACATCACAATCCTTATTTCTCCTTTTACTAATTTGCAAAAATCACAATTTCTATATTAACACCCTGACCCTTATATCTCCCTCAAATTTAAATTTTAATAAAAATTTTAAATACTTTTGTACAACTATGAATTGAACCCTTGATCTGTAGAAGCACAACTCTTTCACAAAATATTATAACCAATTGTTCTACCTTAGAAGGTGAGACAAAAAGGGGTGCTCGAATATTTATTCATGTCCTTGTGATGTCTTAACAACAAAACCACATCAAAACGTCATCGACCATATTTGACCCCTTAACCTCCTACACAGCAACGCTCCATGCAAAACCACACAACCAGTTGGGCTATCCTAATAAGTGAAACCAAAGAAGCACAATGAGATATTTGTCCATATCCTTCAACAACAGAACCTCAACAAAATGACATTGACTAGATTCAACCCCCTAACCTCCTGCATAGTAGTGCTCCACGCAAGCCAAGAAATCAGTGGGCTACTCTAGTAAGTGAAACAAAAAGGTTTCCATGAATATTTATCCTTGTCTTGCTCTTCCTCAAAATTTCACTGCTCTTCTCCTCTTTCTACCATTTGCACTCACAATGTCAGATGTAATCAAAAATTTTATCACACAAAGGTGAATTAATTCCATTTATTTATACGTTTTCCAATTGCTTCGATTTTATCCAAGGAGGTTGGCTCAAATTTATGTGCTTTCAAACTTTATAATTTCCCCCAATGATTTTAGCACTTTTTCTAATAGAATCACTTTATATTAGAATATTTTAAATCTTATGATTTAAATATTATAATATTAACTTTTAAACCTATTTCCCTTTCTTGTAATATTTAAATATTTTTGTCTCAAACAACTTTTAAACCTTTTTCCTTATCTTGTAATATATTTTTTCCAAGCAACTTTTAAACCTTTGTCCTTCTCTTGTAATATTTCAATTTTATATTTAAACAAATTGCCTTTCTTTGAAATATACCTTGCCTTGAATAATTATCCATTGTTTTCTATTCACCAAGTCCATTTTTGACACCATTGATATGTTGTCCAACCTTATAAACTTCTTACCCTTGAATAATATTTTTGCATTGAATACCATGCACCTTTGACATCAATGACAACTCAATATTTCCAACAATATCTCCCTTTATCATTGATGGCAACCCTAAAAAAAAAATTCTTTTGCTGCAACTGGATTCACTGTATGCTTCCCATAACAAGCTTCCCCCCCTCACTAAAATTATTCCCCTTTGACATCAATGGAAAAGGGCTCCTTGGGACTAAAAATAAGATACTTAAGAAAACCCCCTTACCACCTTCTTTTCTTGAGGTTATTAAATTTGATATGGGAGTGAAACTCCCAAATTACTATGCTCCTCTTCTTGTTTCATTTTATTTCTCCAAAATTTTGAGATCATACCCTTTTGAACATTTTGACCATTCTCCTTTTTGCTTGACTTCAAAAATTTAGATAATACTGTTGTACACCATCTATATGTATGCCCAAAATTTTTACATCTGTATCATATGATGTTGTAGTCCATAGGAGGTGAAAATTAATTGAAATTCTTCTTGATGAAGCCAAAATAATTCATAGCATGGACCCTATAATTTATAGCTTTATGACCAAAATGGTTACATGACAAACAATAGCCATGAAATAAATATTCATTTTGCCTTGGAGGATATGGTCACATGGTTCTTTATTTGATTTTCTGTGATGGTCCATGTTCCTTTATGGTGCATTATTTTCTTCCTCATTGATGCTTCCTCTTTTTAACATATCAACATAGGTCTTGGACTCTTCTTCAATTATTTTCTTTTATTCCTCTATTTATTTTGAGATTGACTCCCCCTTTTGTTTCTCTTAACATTCTTTAAAATTATGTCCAGTCTTCATAAATGGAGATCTTTGTGCTTTGATAATATTATCCATGTTTTTTGAGCTTTTCCTAAAATGATATATCTTATCATTAAATTTTTCAAGTCCCTTCCTTAGAATGATAGCTTCATATTATAGTCTTTCACACTCTAGTTCTTTTACCTTTAATTGTTCAGCCATACCTTATTTAATTATTCTTACCTCTTCAACCTTTACTTTTAAGTCAGTGGAATCTTGTAGAAGATTTGCCTTTGTTTTCTCATCCTCTTGTATTTCAGCCTTCAATTTTGAGTTCTTATTTCTAACCCTCTTCAACTCTTCAAGAGCAACAATAAGTTCCTCTTCTATGTTGATTGTGGCTTCTTCTTCTCTTTTTGAATCTTTCTCTTCTCATTCGTATTTGACAATAGGAGCATATTCTTTCTCTTCTATGGCTAAATAGGTTTTTTTCTAAGATGTTTTCATCACTACTACTGGAAGAATTGCTTGCTTCTTCAACATAAAAACTCTTCTTGTGTCTTTGAAAGATCTTCTTCTCATGCTTGTTTTGACCATACCTATTTTTCTTTTCATGATAAAATTTTCTTTCTTTCTTTTTCTCATATTAATTTTCTTCTTCACTGCTATTACTTCTAGCTTGTGGAAAATTAGATGCATAATGACCAAGGTTACCACAATTAAAAAATTTCATAGAATGTATACCTTTGTGTTTTCTTGGACCCTTCTTATTCCTTCTCATAAAATTGACTTCTTCTCCACTACTTGATTCTTCACTTGATTTTGGTTATTTATTATTTACCTTATTTGAAGATTTGAATGCTATCTCTCATTTGGATGTTTGATATTTTTATGTCCTCATCTCATAGGTTGTGAGAATCCCATGTAGCTCATCCATGCTCAAGGTTTTGAGATCCTTCATTTCTTCAATTGCTAAAACCTTTGCATCAAACCTCATGGGAAGTGTCCTCAAGATTTTTTGAACAATGTTAGAGTCTCCAATACTTTCTCCAAGTCTACAAATGGTGTTGACAAAATCATCAACATGAAGTAGATACCTAGCAATATATTCCTCATATTTCATCTTCAAGTCTTTAAATTTTCTCCTGTGGGTTTGAAGTTTTGCCATTTTAACATTTTTATCTCCTTCATATGTTCTCTATAACTTATCCCACATTTATTTTTCTAAAGTGCATTGCATGAATTTCACAAATTCTGATTCATATAACCCACTTAATATTGTACTCATTGCTCTGGCATTGTTTTCATATATTTTCTTGCCATCTCAATCTACGGGAAGATTTGCAAGTGGTGTGAACCCATCCTCAACTAATTTCCATATATCATATCCATGTACCAACAAATAATTCTGCATCCTTATTCTCAAGAAAGTATAGTTAGTTCCATCAAACATTGGTGCCCTGTTTGATGAAAAACCTTCTTGGCCAGCCATGTGTATTCTTGTAAGATATTTCTTCAAGCTATTAGGCTTTCATGAATGAACCCGCTATGATGCCAATTGAAGAACACAAGCTTATACTAAGATGGGGGGTAAACAGTATAAGATAATTTTTTTTACTTTTCAATCCAAATGATAAAAGCAATAATATCAATGCAGTAATGATAAAATCAATAATATCAATACAAAAAGTGATAGGTCAAGCTTAACACTTAATAATTCCTTTAATTTTCTTCTAATATCAATGTGATTCATTAACTCTAAATACTAAATGTTAGTATTAATTACTAACATTGATCTTAACTATCGATACTTGACTTGCGATATCCATAATACAACACATGCATGAATGTTATACAAAAACAATAATAACTATTGACAATATTCTCAAAAAATGATATTCCTTAAGCAAGTGGCCTTATAATGAATAACACGATATGACCCATCTACTAAGGATGGATCTTTTTCCAATAGCAACCTCCTTACCTGATGGTTTATTTTAATAAAAAAACATAAACATATGCAATGCAACTATATGAAGGTATCCTTTTTACTATTGATCTATCAATGAGAATTTCATCCATCATTTTCCATTTTTCTCTCAACTCTAGTGTTTGTCACATACCAATCCACCAATGAGAGTACTTGATCCTACAACCAAAAATACAGTAGTAGTATTGTATTCCAAAAATAATATAATCAAAGCATAAAGTGAAACTACCAACACTTGGTAATAGAATATGAGATTGTGCATGAGATATCCACACATCAATACATTAATTAAATATCAAGAGTAAGTCCTTCCAAGAAGGGTCGTTACAACAACCAAGAAAAAGGTTATTGGTTGATTCTTAATATAATGCTACTATTTTTTAATCCATTTATGTGATTTCTTGATTTGTTACATCCTATTATATATGGGATTTTTTTGAGAGAATTATAAAAAATAAAAAATAAAAAAGGAAAAATAGGAGAGGCTGGGATCATATAAATCCAAACTAGTTCACATCTCACCAATGAGATTAATGGTTGTATTTAAAATCCATATCTATAACTAGTAACATAGAGGCCTACATCCTCTCATATTCATTCCTTGAAATCTAGTTTATATCTCTAGTAATCTCTCCATACCTCCCATTATGCAATTCCATTGTATTATTCTTTTGTAATACAATATTACACTTTATGGAAATCTACTCATATTCAGTTTTGTAAATATGCATTCTATCATTTTATGCATTCTACATTTGTACCTCATTTTTATTTCTATTATTATTTTAATATATATCCATATATATCATCATCTTAATATTCATACTAAGTAGTTATCTCTCTCATTGTCTAATAGCTAACCTTAATATTAGCATCTTAGTATACAAGTAACTATCCCTTGGAGAGATAGCCATCCATCCCCCAATTCCATGGTCTTTATGATTTTTCAAGTCCTTGCAAAAAAACTTCTATATCTTCCTTCCTTCATAGAGTTGGTTTCATTAAGGTTCTATATAATATCATCACTCTATGCCATAACTCTATTGATATCATAAACTAGTTTAGGAAAGTTTTCCTCCATGCAACCATCCTAGGCCTCATAAATCAAATGGTATCAAAGCCATTTATTCTTCAGTTTTTAAATCCTAATTAGCATGGAAAGCGTATAAAATATAGGATAGTAGAAATTATGACTATAGAAAGAGATTTAGCTTTTGAAGAGTTAGAACCAAAATTCATGTGATAATGCATGAACAAAGGAAGGCAATCTTTCTTTTTCATTACATTACAAATGAAATTATCACATTTTATATACTTAATTATTGAAGATATCTAAGAGATCAAGGATTGATATAATCATACTATAGATCAAATTACAAAAGTACTAAAGGATAAATAAGCTATTTATGAAACCATGTGTCTAAAATTCTCACACATAAACAAATATTTATTTGGTGAGTTTTATTTCTCTTAAACAATTAGTTTACATATCTAATACATTTAGTTGTTTTAAAAATCATGCCATGGGTATTTCTTCAAAGCTCTTTAAGAACATGGGTTGCATTGACAAATGATTGCTATAGTATGGCCAAGGCATGGTGTCCACCATAAATATTGAATAATTGCCCAACAATGTAGAAATACTTCATGTCTATAGTCACTCTAAAATAAAAATATATGACGCACCATCAATATTGAATAATGGCCCAAAAATGTATAAAAAATGCATGTCTATACTCACTTTAAAATATAGGGATATGAATCCATCAAATGCTTCAATCTCCACCCATGCAATATTTGTTATAGGTACAATAATAGCCACTCAACACCTTGGTTCCAAAACCCCGATGTAAAGGTTATCCAAGTTGTTATAGATATATTTTGGATGGGATCCTTATCATAGATGGAATAAGTTCATTATACCCATTCAAAATGCTTACACTTAGTTGAAGTCCATGTTTACATCTCTATATCCCTTTCCTACACAAGGATCACCTTCATATACCTTGGGAATACCTAGGCATAACATCTATGCTCAAATATCCTCTTCACAACTTTAGGGTTCTATGTAGCATTGGTGCCCTACCTTTATATCTTATAGGGCTTACTTAGATTCCTCATTGGATATAATTACACAACAATGCTAAACCATAGGTTTTAATCCCATGATGACTTCTCAACTGATGGTCTAATGCTATATTAGCTTATGAAATCAAAATTTTCATGGTATAAAATTCTTCTGTTACAAAAATCTCATATTTGGAATTATATTGCCACACTTGCTAATGTCATGAAATCCACTTGTGGTAGCAATATCAACTCTAGAGTTTTGTCTCCCATTGTGTCATCCTTGTTATGGTGCCAACACCAACATATAAGAGGGAACCAATTGCCAATGATCCATGTTGCTCATGGACATTAGAATTTGCATAGTAGATGTGCCAATATCAACTAACAAAATATAAATTTCTAATTACCATCTATGTTTATTTCCTATCTATTTTATTGATCTCTTAGTTTAATAGGAATATTTGAAGGGTAGAGCCTCATTACATTAGGATAGAATATTACTAGTCCAATGTTTAGCTATATTCAATCATCTTGGTCATTTAGATTTTAACGTTAGATGCATTAGAATATATAACGTAATATTTCAAATCTTATTAGGGACATACTCAAAGAACAAAGCACTACATTATTATGTCAAAATTATGATATAATATTTACCTAGATTCAACCTCAACTTTGAACATCCTAGTCATTTAGATGTGATGAAAGATAAAACCTAGATGTATCAATGTCTATTAGGTATATTCTAGAATAAAAAATCATCACTCTATTGTATCAAATTTATGGACTAATATTTAGCTAGATCCATACTTGATTTTATTATACTATACATCTAGATATTCATATTGAGTGCATTGGAAGAACAAACCTGGATTATTTGGCCTATTGATCATACAGACTCAAATTCATACAAGGGGACAATTGCTTCCTAAGAAAGGGAAAATTATATGAGCATACAAGGTATCCCTATGTATATATGGAAGGAATTATTTTCCATCATCCTTCATTATCGATGCTAGTATTAACTACTATAATCGATGTCATATTTCAATATTGGTATCATTATTAAAATTAGTGTAGTATTTTTTGTGGTAATAACAACTTGGTGTCAATTCCATTATCCTCTAGTATTGGTACTAACATCAACTTCCAACATCAACTCCATAATTTTTTTAGGTCCGAAGTGTAGACCAATTGGTTCATCCAAACCCCATAAGGGGGGCGAATGTCCAAGGTTCAAATATCGGGCCTCGCTGAACTGAATGCTTGTCCCTTTCCTAGTGATTTTAGTGGCGTAAAAGGTTTAAAATGATTGTGGCATGGTGGTTATAGGGGAAGACTACGCGAAGATCTGTGTGGCGACTTTCGGGGTGGATAGCACAGAATAATGTGGCGTCCATAAAAGTTGGATAGCCTACTCAGATTCATGGCGGCTATCGATTCCACCATGTAAATACAAAAAAAAAACATCAACTCCATAAACCTCTAGTATTAACACCAACAATAATTATTGGTGTTAATACTATTATTTAGCATTAGTGCCAATACCAACTGTAACACCCTAAAATTGACCCATATTAATTTACCCTAAGTCAAAAATATTCAAAAAATTAATTAAAACAACTTCCTAACCTTTTACCTCGATTTTTGTGTCCTCTTGATGATATCGACTCTATTTGACCGATATCGGATGTTCGATCTGATATCGGACCTAAATGTGCGAGATCGGATGTCCGATCTCATCCAAAACTAAAAAGTGCCTAGAACAGAAAAACGACAAATTTGTTGCAACTCCTTTTGTCCTTATCTGCCTAATAGCATGGAGGTTATGGGATCGGATTTGTCGATCACTCCAGACTGGAAGAAGTTGTAACTCCTATTTTTGGCCCAACCCCTCCAACCTACCTAGCCTATTTAATCAGACATCCTCCCCCTGAATTCCTCCTGACTCCCTAGCTGATTAGTAATCACTTTCGCATTCTTTGCATCATTTTTTTTCTATTGTTTTCATAAGCATTTGTAGGTTTGAAAGTACGGTAGCTATGCATCGGTGGATACGATCCGAGATCGGACATCCGATATCGCTCAAAAGCATTCGATCTTATTCTGCATCATCTGATCTTGTCTGTAGGTTGCTTGGGGGCACCTTCAGACTTTGGTTTGCATTCTTTCATCTCAAATTTGCATTTCTAGCATCATATTTATCATCTATCATTGCATTTAATATAGAAATTATTGTTTATCATACTTGGAGTTCACCATCCTTGCATTCAATTGTGTTATTTGCATATCATAGCTCATATTCATATTTTTTCCTTTACATACAAGTATACAATAGGCTTTTATCTAACCTAATCCATGCTTAACAAGATTCATATTTGTATTGCAAGTTCCTATTTTGTTCTCTATTTGTGAAACTACAGGTTTTTGATTAGATTAGGTCTGACGATATCAGATCGGACCTACCGATAGTAGATCGGACGTCCGATATCACCCTGCAACATCCGATCTAGCCTGCAACAAGCAAATAGACTCTACATCAGACATCTGGGTTGAGTAAGAGTGTCAAATTTCTTTTATAATTAAGCATTGCATTTATTTACCTTCTGTAATTTGTTGTATGTTGTATTCATTTGAAATAGAAATTGCATTTAGTATAGATTAGTTGCATTTGGCCAAACTAGGTGATTGTGAGAAAAGTAAAAAGAACACATCAAAAAAACTCCCAACCTAGGCATGGAAACTACCATAACAAATGTTTCCTAGTGAACCCACCCAATTCATCAAAAAATCACCAAAGAGGGCATGACCTCAAGTGCCTCTCCTCTAAGGTGTAGACCTACCATTTTCCCATTCCCCTTCGAGGCACAGATCCATTAGCCTAAAGGAAAGGAGTGCAAAAATTTTAGAGCTACATTCTTTGGTGAACCCGACGTGAATAACATAGGCATATTTCTGATTCATAAAAACACATAAAACATAAAAAAATATAAAACACAAGAAAAATCCAAAAATATCATTAGTCAAACTTGCATACTTTAGATTTATTTCTTAGATGTTAGATTTCAACATAGGAAGAGTTGCAATCATAGATGTTAGAGCATTATTATCTACACAGGAAATCTCCCTAGTAGTTGAAAATTCTAGTATTCCATCTCAAGAATAGTGGACTAAACTTTGGAAGAGACTAGACATTATAAAAGCCAACACACCAAGACTTAGCCAAATTAAGATATTTGACATAGCTAGAATCCTGGAGCTCGATAACTCTTCTCACTACTTTGATATTCAAAGGTCATGTGAGAGGTGGTTAGCGGATAAGAGAGCAAGTATTTCTTCAACTATTTATACTTTTGAAGATTATCTTGAAAATGCTATAACAGTACACAGATTTCTAGCACACATAGAAGATCAAGAGATAGTCTTGGAAAACAAAAGAAGATATCACAAAACTCCTAGGGCAGTCCATTTTCATGAGTATTGTCATGAAATATATTTTTATGCTCAAGACTCTAAAATTGATAGTATTACTATAGCTCATTTTATCAAATTCTTAAAAGCAAACTTTCAATTTGAAGAAGAGCGTTATATGTCACCTGAAGAACTTGAGCCTATCAATGATATTTATAAACTATTTCAAGAAGATTAAGTATAATATCTAAAATATTATAATTTTTATTTTCTACTTTATTTTCAAAACAAAAACCAAAAACAAAATATAATATATATTTATAATATTTATATATATATATAACATATATACCCAAGAAATTTAAAACATATATATATATACATATATATATATACATATATATATATATATATATCCTAAACAAAACATCCTAAAACAAAATGCCTAGAATCTTGAGAAATGGTAAACAAATAGAATCTGATGAACCAGATCAAGAAAACCTTGATGATAGGGTAATTATTGAAGATGATAAACTCACAGAACAAGGTGAGGATGATAATGGAGAAGGGGAAGAAGAAGAAGATCCTAACAAACCTTTTGTAGATCCTCAAGGTAATGTTAGTTTTAAATCTATCCAACAATTTATTGATTTTTTAAAAGGTAATATAGATGAAATTAATCATGTGATAAAAATAGAACATTTACTTCCAATGGGAGATTATTCAATGGAGGTCGCTATAGAAGTTACTCTTCGATTGAATGTAAATCCAATGACATACATAAATAGAACAAATCAAGATCAAGTTGGTCCATCTCAAAACACCAATCAAAACATAGATTTGAACAATCAAAAACCAGCAACACAACCAAATTCCAAACAAAAACAACATTCTTCTTCCTCTCAAGCTCCTAACCAACAAAAGGCTAAGAAGATGCAAAATTCCAATCATTATCAACAAAAAGTTCAAAAAATGCAATCCCATATAAACTTCACAACACCCTTCCCACAAATACTTTACACAATAGTATTTCTACTAGAAATCCTTATATGACAACACAACCATATCATCAAAGACACAATAGTATGATACCACAAAATCAATTTAGTGAGCAACCACAAGGACTTGAAGCCTTGGTTAAACAATTAGCTTCACGTCTAGATCAGATAGATCCTTACCATCCCTCATACAGTTATAGAGAGATGTGTAGTCAACCTTTGGATCCTATTGTAGTTGCTCAACCTTACCCCAAACATTTCCCTATGCTGGTCCTTTCGATATATAAAGGAACCAAAGATCCTATTGAGCATCTTTGCATGTTTAGGATAGCCTATCATGATATTTCCTATGATGACTTGTTGTTACTAAAAATATTCCCTAAAAGTCTCGGAGGCATGGCCTTAGAATGGTATTATCAATTACCAACAAATTCTTTGAGAAACTTTGAAGAGACAACAAAAATGTTTGTTCACCAATTTAGTGCATACATAGAAAGGCATGTCACTATTAAGGATTTATATAATTTGAAACAAGGGAAATATGAGAGCTTTGCTGAATTCCTAGCCAAATGGAGGCAACTTCTAGGAAAATTGCATTTTGCTTTACCTCATCGAGAGATGTTGGAAATTTTCATTGGTAATTTACAAGAACAATTATCTTATGAACTTGCTACAGCTACAATAACCTCTTTTGATCAAGCTATAGACTTAGCAAGAAGGGTAGAATATGCCCTTATTAGAAGAGGATAATTCAAGAAAAAGGATGAAGATAAAACTTCCAAAAACCAATATAAGAATAAACAAGTAGTAGGTGATGGAGTCACTGATAGTAGAAACACCTCAAACATCAATACTACAGAAGCTATAAAGAAGTTTTTGTTAAATATTCTTGATAAACCTCCAAGAGAATTCACAAGACTAAATCAGCCCTTAACCTTGATTTTACCTCAATTATTAGAACAAGGTTTAATACGGTTGCCAGAGATAAGACAATCAGATACCATTGCAGCTGGTTATAGGGCTGATCTACATTGTAATTTTCACCAAGTGGATGGACATTCAACTAATTCTTGTAAACGATTGAAACATATGATACAAGATTTGATTGATAAAGGTAAAATGGAAGTAGAAAAATTTCCTTCAAATAATAATCCTCAAAACAATACCCAAAAACAACCAACTCAAAATGCAAATCAAACTTTAGATATTTTCCAACATCCTTTACCCAAGCATGGTAAAGAGGTTGTAAATCAACTAGAACATCATAATGTTCCTCCTCCAACTCGGTATGTGGGGACCATTAGCAACTTTTTACCACAACAAAATTTGCAAACTTCATATGTGCCTTCTCAATCTGTAGTTACAATTAGGCCCATACAATATTTTCAATCTTCATCTTCAGAAGATACAAGAAGTGACACAGAAAGTGAAACAGAAAGTGAAATGGACATCACCTCAAATAATTCAAATAGTTCTGAAGATGAGTCAGATCAAATTCTTCCCATCACAGATTTATTAGTTCCAGAAGAACCATTCCCTAGAAGAATGACCACTCGACCCTCATCTCGACAAACACTTTCAAATGAACAAGCAGTAAATGCTAGACCCCACTTTGGTCACTTACAAAATAATAACATTGTGGGCACTATTGGAGCCATCACTAGACAACAAGCCCAAAATCAAAATTCTCAATCACAAACTCAAACTCAAAATGAGAAATCACCTCCATTTGTATTAAGAGCACCCACAAAAGGAAATAATGTATCAAATCCACAACAAAAATCTCCTTATGACATTAATGAACAATTGGCAAATATCACAGCTAGAATTTCTCTTTTGGATCTTCTAAGAACTTCATCTATACATAGAGAGGAATTAATGAGTACCTTAAGCAAAATGATGGTACCTCAAAATATAGAACCTGATGTTGTGGTAAATGTTGTGATTTCTCATGGAACAAATTATATAGATTTTCAAGATAAGGACATTCCTCCTCAAAGCATGTATAGAGATAATCCTCTATACATTACAACATTAATTGGGGATGTAGGTGTTAAAAGAGTCTTAATTGATAATGGATCATCATTAAACATATGCACATATGATTTTTTTCAAATATTTGGATTTAGAAATGAAGATTTAAAAAGAACTGAAATGATTATCAAAGCATTTAATGATGAAACCCAAGAAACATGTGGAGTATTATCGATACCATTGCAAGTTGGTCCAAGAATTTTGGATACGACCGTGTTTGTTGTATCTTGCCCTGCATCATACAACATCCTTCTAGGTCGACCTTGGATCAATGCAATGAGAGAAGTACCTTCTACATTACATCAATGTGTTAAGTTTAAGTTTAAAAATCAATTGGTCACTATCCATGGTGACCCTAGACCATTTGACATGTGTGCTATGGCAGAACCAATAGGAGTCCCATTTTGTCCTGCCATATCTTCAACAAACCCTAGTCCTAAATATTCTCCTTCATCATCTAAACCCACACCATCAAAACCTACAACTAAAATAGATAGTCCTTCTACTTCATATCCTCTTTCGGATGAAGTATTACCAGATTTATCTTCAATACTCACAACTTCAGAACATACTAATTTTGCTACCCAAGATTCCCTTGTATTATCCCAATTACCACCATCTCCTCGAATGATGGGCTTGCCACGAAAGTTGGGAAGCATCTACCATATAGGGAGTTGTACCTTTATCTATGCAGGGTATGATCTTGGCAAGATTAATATTAAAATGAGCTTTACTCTTGATCAAAATGGATTTGCTAGATGTTATTTTTCTAATGGATATGTGAAGTCAAAAAAAATGATGTGTAACATGGGTTATAAAGGTAGAGGTTTGGGACCTCTCAAAAATGGTATACATGAACCTTTAGAAATAGAGGAATGGCCTACCCGATGTGGTATTGGTTATATCCCTACCAAAACTCAACCATTCCCATTTGAGGATGATGACCAACTAATAACATATCAAGAGTACTTAGCACATCAAGAATATTTTAAAACAAGTAAAAGGATACATTCTTGTAACATGTTATCAATAGCATTTCTGAAAATGATTGCTTCCCTGGATGAATGTTTAGAAGGAGATATTTTTCATGATATTTCTGTTGAAGAAATTTTGAGAAATAGATTTTTCTTTGATGGGTCTATACCATGCATAGCCCATGTTCAAACAACAACCCCACAAGAAGAATTAGCTAAGTTAACCTTAGAATAATTACAAGAAATGGGTGTGTCACCCACTCCTCCCAACTTTGAAAGAGATTTAAACATTGTAGTAGAAGATGTGCTACAAGTCAACATTGGGACTGAAACCAACCCTCACTTGGTTAAAATTGGAGCAGAATTAAGTGAAGAGAGACAAAAACAATATATTGCATTTCTCATAGAATATGCTGATGTTTTTGCTTGGACATATGTAGATATGCCAGGCTTAGACTCTTCTATGGTCATGCACCATTTAGTGGTGCACCCAGATGCAAAACCTGTTAAACAAAAGCTTAGAAAAATGCATCCAAAAGTAGCATTATTAGTCAAAGATGAATTACAAAAACTTTTGGATGTTGACTTTGTTCAAGCCATTGATTATGTTGATTGGATATCAAATGTTGTTCCAGTAACCAAGAAAGAGGCCACTAAAATTAGAGTATGTACTGATTTTAGAGACATTAATGTTGCATGCCCTAAGGATGATTTTCCTCTCCCAAATATGGATCAGATTATAGATTTTATAATTGGGAGTGGGATGTTATCCCTTATGGATGGTTTTTTAGGATACAACCAAATCTGAATAGCTCCTGAAGACCAACCCAAGACTACTTTCATTACACCTTGGGGTACTTTCTATTGGAAAGTAATGCCCTTTGGTTTAAAGAATGTAGGTGCAACCTATCAAAGGGCTATGACATACATATTTCATGATATGATGTATGATATTCTACATGATTATGTAGATGATATCATAGCTCACTCAACTAAAGAAGAAGATCATATCATTAATCTAAGAAAAGTGTTTGATAGACTAAGGGAATATAAGATTCGCTTAAACCCAAACAAATGTGTATTTGGAGTCAAATCAGGAAAATTATTAGGAGTTATTGTTTCTATGCATGGCATTGAGATAGATCCCCTTAAAATTAAGGCTATCCTTGATATACCACCACCCAAAAATATATCAGAATTAAGGAGTCTACAAGGTAAACTTCAGTCTATCCATCGCTTCATTGACAAATTGGTAGATAAAACCTGACCTTTTCTTAAGCTACTTAAGAAAAACATCCCATTTCAATGGGATAATGAATGTCAAGAAGCATTTGAAGCCCTTAAACAATATCTTCTTACTCCTCTAGTGCTTGTTCCTCCTAAACCAGATTGTCCTTTTATTTTGTATATTTTTGCTTTTGAACTGGCACTTGGAGCAATGTTGGCTCAAATTGATGATGATAAGAAAGAATGAGCCACATATTATATAAGTAGAACATTAATAAGTTATGAAACCCATTATACACCTGTAGAAAAGCTTTGTCTAGTGGTTGTGTTTTCTACACAAAAATTATGCCACTATATGCTCAGTCAAAAGACATTTGTTATTGCTAAATCTGATCCATTAAGGTATTTGATGAGTAGGCCTTATTTATCAGGATGCACAACTAAATGGGTTCTTGCTCTAAGTGAGTTTGAACTCACATTTATTGGCCAAAAATCTATCAAAGGCCAAATTATAGTTGATCAACTTGTTGTTGCACCTCTTGAATCTACTCATCCTATAACCATTGAATTTCTAGATGAATGTCTTAACTTAGAAGAGGACCTTTCTGAATCTTGGTCCTTGTATTTTGATGGAGCTAGGTGTATGAGTGGTGCAGGTGTAGGTATTATATTAATATCTCCACAAAAGCATCTTATTCCTTTGTCATTTAAACTTCAATTTGCTTGTACTAATAATACTACAGAATATGAGGCTCTAATCCTTGGATTACGAGCAACTTTAGCCTTAAAAATTAAAGTTTTATTAGTCTTCAAAGATTCTCAGCTTGTGATAAATCAAATTAATGAAGTATATCAAACACGAGATGAGAAACTTCATCCCTATAAATAATATGTTCTTAAGCTTATATCCTTATTTGAGAAAGTAACTTTGGAGGCCATCCCTCGCACTAGCAACCATGTTATCGATGCCATGGTTGTTGTTGCCTCTTTATTACCTTTGGAGTTGGATGATGAATATGCTACAATCATTATTCACCAACTCCAAGAACCAACTTCATCTAAGTCTTATCTAGAACCATTAGATGTGTTTTTAATTAATGAGATAACTCCAGAACCTTGGTATATAGACATATTTAATTTTCTCCAAAAAGGAACCTTCCCAGAAGGATTAGATAGAAACCAATGTAGGCTATTACGTAAGTGAGTTATTCACTTTGTAATTATTGGCAATACCCTATATAAAAGGTCTTTTGAAGGTATCCTTTTGAGATACCTCAATTTAGAAGAGTCTAAGAAAGCATTAAGTGAAGCCCATGATGGATCTTGTGGAGGACATTTTAGTGGAAGTGCCATTGCTAAAAAACTCCTACGAATGGGATACTTTTGGCCTTCCATGGAAAAATATGCTAATGATTATGTGCATCATTGTGACAAGTGTCAAAGACATGCAGACCTTGTTCATGCTCCTGCTCAGGAACTTCAAGCTATATCTTCTCCTTGGCCCTTTTCTAAATGGGGCTTAGACATCATTGGTAAAATTAATCCTATCTCTTCTGATGGTCATAAATTCATCATAACAACAACAAAGTATTTTACAAAATGGGTAGAAGCTATGCCATTAGCTTCTTGCATAGGAGTCCAAGTGTCCAAATTCATCTTTAATCAAATTATTTGTAGATTTGGTATTCCATCAACTCTCATCTCTGATAATGGAACATGCTTTAAGAACAAAGACATTAAAAAACTTTGTCAAAAATATAAAATTCAACATCGATGGTCCACTCCATACTATCCACAAGGAAATGGCCAAGTTGAAGCTTCTAATAAAACCTTAATTAATATTTTAAAAATATTGGTTAATAAATCAGGTCGTGATTGGCATATGCAATTATATCCTGCCTTGTGGGCCTATCGAACTAGTGTTCGTACTCCCATGGGTGCTTCACCTTTTGTCTTGGTCTATGGTGTTGAAGCAGTTTTTCCATTTGAGTTAGAAGTTCCTTCTCTAGCTCTTCTACTTCAAGATGTCGAAGTAGGGGATGAATATCATGTTGGCAGACTAAGTCAGTTGGAGCTTCTAGATGAGAAGTGTATTCATGCTCTAGAGCATCTTCGCTCTTACCAAGATAAACTCAAAATATCATATGCAAAGAAAGTTCACAATCGATCTTTTGAAGTTGGTGATTTAGTACTTAAAGAAAACCAAAAAAATACTAATGCTAGAAAATATCTTAAAGGTAAATTTCAACCTAATTGGCTTGGACCATTTGTCATTACTGCTAAATTTGGATCAGGTGCATATCGCTTGGCTACTTTGGATGGAAAATATCTCAAAGAGCCAATGAATATCATGCATCTCAAAAGATATTATGCATAAAGCAAAAGTTCCATTTTTATATATAATTGTAAATAACTTCTTCATCATTCAGTTTGCAACTATCATATATTCATCAAATTATCAAAACAACCAAAAAAATCAAAAAACATGAAAAATTTCCAAAAATATTTCAAATTATTGTTAAGTTCTCATTTTTTGCATCAATGTGTGTTGTCTTCCAAAAATTCAAGTTATATTTTATTTTCTTTCGGATAAACTCAAAATTTATCTTGAACCAATCACTTAATTCACATCTTTACTAAATTTTGATTTTGTCACTTTGATTATAAATCTCTCTTGAACCAAAATCACTATTACTTCACTAAATAAAATTTTGAGTTTTGGGAACTGGTCTTGCTACTTCTTGAACCAAGAACACATTTTCACATCTTAAAATGATTTTTGCAAATTCAAAAAATGATACTACATAGTAGTCTTAGTTCCTTAAGAAAAATTTTCCCTTGCTATCCTATTATGCGCATGGTCTAGAATACTGAGAATTGGAAAAAGGACAAGCTCCCCCCTACCCGAATAAAATCCCTTGCTCCTTGTCTAATCTGAGCAAGTATCCCAAAAAAAAAAAGGAAAAAAGAAAAAAAAAAAAAAAAAAGCAAAGAAAAGAGAAAAGAAAAGAAAAAGTAGTTTTACTACAAAAAGCAATAAAATCCCCTTGTTCAAAAATGAACAAGAATCCCTACTCCAAGAAATCAAAATAAAAGAAGGGGGTAATGAGCTTGAATCCCTGGAATTCCTCAGTTATTCGAACACCATGGGGTGATCCTCATTACAGGTTTGGTGGCATCAAGCTGGCTTGGCAATGGTGGTATCCTTATGCATGGTGACATGTCTATCACATTAGCGACCTTATTTTGTACAGACCAATGTCCACTTGTGGATTAGCTAGATTTTGGTGACTTGAATTACATAGTAGTTCAATACAATTGCATGCACAAAATCATGGTTAATGAATCTTTCACTTGCACACACATTGGTTCATAAAAGTTGGCTTGTATCATTACCTCACTCAAAATTGGTAAATCAATTTCACAAGCACACACATTTGATCCTTGAGAGATTTTGTATCATTATGACAAATCAATATGGATAATGAACTCACACATCACACATTGGTTCTTGATAAATTTGACTTTGTCCTGGAAATAATTTAAAATATTTCTTTAAAATTTGTTAGAAAACATTAGTTTATAACTATTCACATTAATCCATATCACTTCATTTTTGCAATTACATATATATATTATCTTCAAAATATTCAAACATGTGACAAAATGATTTATTCCAAAAGAACTTGCATTTCTAAAAATCATACATCATCTTATCATGCATTGCATTTTGACTTCACGATGATGGTATAATTCCTAGTAATTATTTTTCTCAAATTTCACACTAGGAATTCTATGCCTAGCGCAAGTCATCCTTCCCAAATTTTCATGCTTAAATCACTTTATATCCATCACAAATACAATCTTTATCAACCTATTTTCTCAAAATCAATTTCTTTTAAAATCAACATCTTCTTTCATCATCATAAGCCTCAAGGTCACTCTTGAGCCCTACAAACTTTCTTATTATTAGCAATACAAAACTTCCTCACAACAGGATCCGCTTCATGACCTAGCGAGCATTGATCTCCACCAACGGTCATATAACAACACAACATCCTTTGAGGTTCATTGCTAATCCATCAATTTTATTATCATACAAAAACATCTTTTTCAAAAACACACTTTACAAAAATAAAATCATTTTCTTTTATGTTAAGCATGATCAAAATATTCAAAGCATGATTACAAGAAATTCAAACATTATAAGCAAATGCAATAAATCATACAAATAAATCACACAAAGTTGCATAGACAAAATAAATATCAATATATATATATATATATATATATATATATATATATATATATATATATATCAAAATATATGTACAAAATGAAGTCAACTGGTATGCCACAATCTCCAACATTGGCATACTCAGTCACTAAGGTATATAGCAAAAACCATAGCATAGACCCATCCCTATCCTCTCGAAGCCCTAGAGCTCTGAGCATCATCATCCCCACCAGGGGGTCATGGTGGTCGAAACTCTACCACCCCTATAGTAGTAGCCCTAGATGTAGCACAAGACTCTGATCTCATCCAATTGGAAGGCTCATACACCATAGGAAATGGCTATCTCTGATTTGCAAACACTACTACAAAGTACAATTCTGTTGTAATCACAATGACACTGAGAGGGGGGTGAATCAGTGTGATCTTTAAAAACTTCTAAAACAAATAGTTTTAAATCTAGCAGTAGTTTAAAACTGATAAAATAACTATCAAATGCAGCAAGAAAGCAAGACACACAACACAACAATTTAACGAGGTTCACCAATGTGGCTACTCCTCAAAATGACTGCTTGGACTACCATCCAAATCCAGCCAAAGCAAAGCTACAACTTTACAATGTCTTTTACCAGCACCAAGCTGGAAGGAGCACCAACCCCTTTGCTTTGTCTGCTACAAACAGAATGGAGCACCAACTCCCAATCTACCAGCACCAACTGGAAAGAGGCACCAACCCCTTATGCCAAGCTGCAACTTGGAAATCAATAAAGATAATAAAATGACAGAATACAATTTTCACGTTGTTCCTTACAGTCTGCTATTTTCTGCATTCTATTACTTCTACGCAAAAATGTTTCGCACTGTCCGATCGCTTCTGTATTCTTCTTTGCACTCTCTGCTGCAATCGGCTGATCGACACTTCTGCTATTCATGTGCTAACATTTTGAACTTAGAACTCCATCTCTACACATTGCGCTTTTCATCCATGCAATCACGATATGCAGATTCGAACTACGACTTTGCACTCTACTCGGCCGAACTTCACTTGCGCAATCACTCTATTCGCATTCGCACATTATCTCAACGCAACGCACTCTGCTCGCTCTCGCACTCTATCTTCACACAGTTTCAACCGAAGTAACCATCCTTTTATAGACGAAATCTCAGAGACAAACCCTAAGAAACGTCAGCTGTGAACCCTAGAAAATGTCGGTCGTAAACCCTAGAAGATGTCGGCTTCAACCTCTAAGAACATCCACTGTGAAACCCTAAAAGATGTCGGCTTCAGATCCGCTGTAAAACCCTAGATGATGTCGGCTTCAACCTCTAAGAACATCCGCTGTGAAACCCTAAAAGATGTCGACTTCAAACCCTAAAATCCATCGGCCCAGATTTAACTTTGTCGGCCTCAAACTCTTCTGCCACCTTCATCACCTTCCTGTAGCTTATTGCCATGAAATAGCAACACGTCATGATATCACGACACTTTTTGTGGCCGTACGCCTTCTTGACCTTGTCGTCATGAAATCATGACCCTTTTGGCCTTTGAACGCTTCACTACCATTCTTGTCACGAAATCATGACACTTTGATCAGTTGCTGACGTCATCCTCATTCTTGTCGAAATCGCGATGCTTCGACTTCCCTTTTCTTGCATCCTAAATATCATGAAATCGTGACACTTTCAGCTTTTGCTGACGTCATCCTCATTCTTGTCATGAAATCATGATGCTTTCGGCTTCTAGCGGCTTTTCTTGCAACCTGTCGTGAAATCATGACACTTTCAACTTTCGCTGACGTCATCCTCATCTTTGTCGCGAAATCACGACGCTTTCGGCTTTCGTACATTTTGAGCTTCATGCAGTAGCGAAATTGCTACAACTTTGTGCCTTGTGCTTCCAACTTGCTTTTTCCCGTGAAATTTTGACTTGTAACATAATCGCTGCATCTTTAAGTTCTGCACTTTTTTCTGGTAGCGAAATCGCTACACCTTCATGTTGTGCAACTTTTACCCATAGCAAAATCGCTACACCTTTGTTTTGTGCAACTTTTACCCATAGCGAAATCGCTACACCTTTGTTTTGTGCAACTTTTACCCGTAGCGAAATCGCTACACCTTTGCTTTGTGCCTTTGCAACTCGTAGCGAAATCGCTACAACTTTTTCACTTAACACTTTCTCCCTGCTTCTGCCAGCAAAAATTCAACATGTAGCGAAATCGCTACAGTTTCTCGACTTAGCTTCTTGGCCTCCGACATGTCACGAAATCGTGACAGTTTGCCTTGCGCCTTCTCTCTCCTCTGACTTGTCGTGAAATCATGACATTTTCGACTGTGCTTTCTCTCTCCTCACTTTCGTCGTGAAATCATGACATTTTTGGCTATGCTTTCTCTCTCCTCATGACAGTTTTCTAACTTGTCTTTTTCTTTGAATTTTTTCTATCTTCTGCATCTGAATGACTTCTGATCTGTCTATCCACTGCATCCTTGGATCTAACTGCCTGTGTTGACAACAATGACAACCTTCTTGCAACACCTTGCTCAACAATCTCCCCCTTTGGAATTGTTGGCAACACCTGTATACATTCCTGTAACTCTTCTCCCCCTTTGTCAATAATACCAAAGGGCTGCTGTAGACTCCCCCTGAGTCCATCCTCACACTTCTCAGGCACAATTTGTTGCAACTGGCACAAATTATGATCATGAGCAAAAGAATAGTCAAATACTCAAATGCTCCCCCTGAGAAAGTGATCCTTGTAGCTAGTCACTTCTTAGGAAGTGTGACTACTCCTAATTTGCTTCGAAGATACTCAAATACTTCCTTGGGCAAAGGTTTTGTAAAAATATCTGCTACCTATTCTGTAGTTGGGACATAGTCCAATTTAACTTCTCCTTCTGCAACTTTTTCTTTCAAGAAATGATACCTTATAGCAATGTGCTTTGTCCGTGAGTGCATTACTGGATTCTTAGAGATGTTAATTGCACTGGTGTTGTCACACTTTACTGATATTGGTTCACTAAAATTAATACCTAGATCTTTCAAGGTTTGTTTCATCCACAAGACTTGTGTGCAACATGTTGCTGTTGCAATATATTCTGCCTCAGCTGTAGATAAAGAAACTGACTCTTGCTTCTTCTTATGCCATGCAACCAATCTGTCCCCCAAATAGAATGCTCCTCCACTGGTACTCTTTCTGTCATCAACACATCCAGCCCAATCTGCATCTGAATATGATATAAGAGTGAAATATTTGCCTTTTGGATACCACAACCCATACTCCATGGTGCCTTTGAGATACCGAAAAATCCTTTTAACTGTTGTTACATGAGTCTCTTTGGGACTGGCCTGAAATCTGGCTACCATGCAAACTGCCTGCAGAATATCAGGTCTGGTTGCAGTTAAATATAGTAAGCTTCCTATCATTGATCTATACATGGTTTGATCTACAGGTGGAGATTTGTCTTCTTTACTCAACTTGCAGCCTATTGTCATGGGAGTGCTGACTGGCTTACAGTCCTCCATAGTGAACCTCTTTAGCATTTCTTTCACATATTTGATTTGGGAAATGAATATACCTTTCTCATTCTGATTAACTTGTAGCCCCAAAAAGTAAGACAGTTCACCAATCATTGACATTTCAAATTCATTCTGCATCTTGTTTGCTAAGTCTTTACAAGATTCATCTTTGTTGCTGCCAAATATGATATCATCCACATAGACAACAAGAACAATGAGATGCCCACCTTCTGTTTTCACATACAGATTACTGTCCACTAAACCTTTCTTGAATCCCTGTTGAGAGAGATAATTATCTAGCCTAGCATACCATGCCCGTGGTGCTTGTTTTAATCCATACAGTGCTTTCTTTAATTTGCAGACAAGGTTAGGATCTTCACTGATTTGAAAGCCATCTGGTTGTTCAATATAGACCTCTTCTTCAAGTTTCCCATTTAAAAACGTAGATTTTACATCCATCTGATAAACTCTGAAGTTCTTGTGAACTGCTAGTGCCAGAAACATTCTAATAGCTTCTATTCTGGCCACTGGTGCGAAAGTCTCTTCAAAATCAATGCCTTCGACCTGTGCATAGCCTTTGCAAACCAGTCTTGCTTTATTTCTAATGACCTGATCGTCTTCATTTAATTTATTTTGAAATATCCATTTGGTGCCTATTACATTCTTATTTGCAGGTCTAGGTACTAGTTCCCAAGTTCTATTCTTTTCAATCTGATCTAACTCTTCATTTATTGCCTTCATCCAGCTGTCATCTTTGCTTGCTTCATCTATGTTTTTGGGCTCAATCTCTGGATAAAAGAGAGTAATTACTTATTACTTTCTTTCTTGTCTGAATGCCAACTGTGGGATCTCCAATTATTTGGTCTCTAGGATGATTTTTCTGCCAGCTTCCCGTTTTGAATTTTCTATTTTCTTGCACCTCTGAGTCATCTGATAAGTTATCTGCATCAACCGTAGACGTGTTTTCTGTTCCATGCACTTCATCTTCTTCAATGACTTCTTCGTAGATTGGGTAGTTTTCTTCAAAGTTAACTGTTTGTTTCCTCCCTTCATCGAATTTAACATCTGCACTGTCCACAATTTTCTTGAGTCTCTTGTTGTAGCATTTGTAAGCTTTGCTATGTGGAGAATAACCAACAAAAACACCTTCATCTGCTCTATCTTCAAACTTTCCAAGGTTGTCATCAGTTTTTCTGATGTAGCACTTATAGCCAAATACTTTGAGATGTTTTGCTGTTGCTTTTCTACCAAACCACAACTCATACGGTGTTTTGCATTCATGAGTTCTTAACATATACCTATTTTGAATGTATACTGCTGTGTGAACTGCTTCTTTCCAGAATCTATCTGCTATTTTGTTTTCTGCCGACATGGTGCGTGCCATTTCTTGTATAGTTTTGTTCTTCCTCTCTACTACACCATTCTGCTGAGGAGTTATGGTTGCTGAATATTGTCTCCTGATACCATATTTTTCACAGTATTCTATAAATTCATTCGAAATGAATTCTCCTCCTCTGTCTGATCGCAAGCATTTAATCCTTTTTCTAGTTTCATTCTCAACTAGCTGTTTGAAGGTTCTGAACATTTCAAAAGCTTCTGTTTTATCTTTTAGGAAGAATATCCATGTCATTCTGGAATAATCATCGATACACAGCATAAAGTATTTGTCACCGTTTATGCTTTGAGTCCTCATGGGTCCACATAAGTCTGTATGAATGAGTTCCAAAGGCCTGCTAGTGTGATATTATTTTGTTTTAAATGAAACTCTGGTTTGCTTTCCCTTCTGACATGAAGCACAAACACTGTTTGAAGGTTTCTTAATGGTTGGAATATCTCTCACTGCTTGTTTAGAGCTGATTTTCACCAAATTATCAAAACTTATGTGTCCAAGCCTCTTATGCCACAACCAGTTCTCTTCTTCTTGTCCAATGAAGCACATACCTTCTAAAAATTCTGAGAGTGTGTACAGGTTGCCAGACGTCCTTGAGCCGGTTGCTATCAATTTCCCGCTGTTTATTTTTTTGACTTCACAACCCTGCTTCTTGAAAACCACTTCATGTCCTTTATCACATATTTGACTCACACTTAACGAGGTTATGTTTCAAACCATCCACATATAAAACTTCTTCTGACTTGATTTTCCCTTCACTAATTTTGATAGATCCTTTACCTATTATTTTGGCTCCATCATTATTTCCGAACTTCACAGAACCACCCTCATATTTCGTAGATTTTCAAATTTCTGTTTATCACCTGTCATATGACTTGAGCAACCACTGTCAAGAATCCACGGTACATATTTATTCTGAGCTCTAAAAGTTGTCTGCACTATTAAAGATTCTTGTTCTTTCCTGAGCTGTTCTTTTTGTTTCCATTCTGTTTTAACTGTGGTGTTGGGTTCTAGCTGGGATTTCCCCTTTTCAAAATTTTGCACATATCCTTCAGAAGAAATTCTATTTTGTTTTGCCCTATATGGTTGAATTCTTCTTTTCTGAGATTGATATGAAACAGAAATACTACGACAGTTTCTGGCAATATGCCCAAAGTTGTGACACTTAAAGCATTCTATTGCATAACTCATTAGAGGAGCAAAAGCATTTCTACTAGTGAAACTTCTTGGACCTATATTGTACTTGCAGTCAACAATTTTATGCCCATAACCATTACATTTAAAATAGAAACCATAGAAATAATGATTGAACCTAAAATATGGTCTTGGCCAAGTTGTTGCAGGAGCCTTAGATCTTCTTTTCTTTTGATGTGTGACCTTGGTAAAGCCATCATTGTCAGCTGCTATTTCAGGACTGGCATTACAACTTTCTTTTGCCTGATTTGTTTTTCTTTCCACAACCTGTTTCTTGTCTTTACTCTTTTCACTTTCAACATTGCTTGCCTTTGGTCCACTTGATGATTCTCCTTCAGTAAAACCCAGACCGAATTTGATACCTGTGGATCTTTGATCACTTAGAATTTTGTCCAGCTTCATCGAACTTTCTTCACGTTTTAAATGACAGCTAATTTTTTGATCCAGCTCTTGTATCTGTATTCGGAGACTAACATTTTCTTCTTCCAATTTGCAACAGTAATCTATCTTCATGGTTACCTGTACTTCAAGATCTTCGGACATTTTCTTGTACTCTTATGTCTGTGTTTTTAGGTCGGCTATAATGTCATTTGCATCCTCAAGTTTCCTTAACGAGTTTTTTATTCTTTCTTTTCTCAGATTTCCATTCCATAAGAGCAGACACCAGCTCACCTTCTAAATCAACTTCAGCCTCACCTTTTTCAATAGATACTTCAGAGTTCATTCCTTCTCTGTTTTCTATGTTTTCTGCCTCTTCTGATTTGTCTATTTCAAACGCCATAAAGAGAGCCTCACCTGTTCCTTCTTCAGAGTCTTCACTAGAACTGTCCTCTGAAGATTCTGCATTTTGGGAGATAAAGCTTTTCTTTTTGAAATTGCCTTTTCTGAAGTTTGTTTTCTTCCTCCATTCACCTCTTTCTTGATGTTGAGTTTCTTCACCTTTGTTTTTGTCATTGAGAGGACATTTGGTAGCAAAGTGTCCAATGCCTCCACAATTGAAACATTTAAAAGGTAGCTTTCCTTTGTATTTTCCTTTTCCTTTTCTCAGCTTTCTTACAAAATTTGCTTCCATTTCATCTGAAGCATCCTCTTCTTCGATTCTTGTTTTGTGCTTTTGCCTTTTAGGGCTTTGAAAGTCTGCTTCTCTATCTGTGGGATTAGACCTTCCTATTCTCATTTCAAAAGCAGTCAAAGAACCATGCATCTCATCCATACTAAAATGATTTAGATCTTTGGCTTCTTCTATGGTAGAGACTTTAGAATCAAATCTAGGAGGAAGCGATCTCAATACCTTTTTCACGATAGCAGCATCGGTTAATTCTTCGCCAAGACCTCTGATTGAATTGGTGATCCCATTGACTCTTTGCATGAAAGTCTCTATGTTCTCATCATTGTCCATCTTTAAAGATTCGTATTGAGCTCGATGTGCTTGAAGTTTGGCCTCCTTGATCCTATCATCTCCTTCATGAATGTTCTCTAGTTTATCCCATATATCTTTTGCTGATTCACAATTTATGACCTTGACTAGCTCACTGTCAACTAGTCCACACATGATAGCATTTCTTGCTTTTGAATCATATTCAAATGCATTTTTACCTGCAGTGTCAGTTGGAGCGATGGCAGGAGCTTTGTAACCATTAACTACCACACCCCAGATGTCAAAACCCAAAGCACTGAGATATGTCTGCATTCTAATTTTCCAGAACGCATAATTAGTCCCATCAAACAATGGTGCTTTGTTCGAGGAGAAACCTTCACCACTTGCCATTGCATAACTTCCAAGATCACCTTAGCTGTTTAAGCCTGTTCAAGAACTTGGCTCTGATACCAATTGTTGTAATCACAATGACACTAAGAGGGGGGTGAATCAGTGTGATCTTTAAAAACTTCTAAAACAAATAGTTTTAAATCTAGCAGCAGTTTAAAACTGATAAAATAACTATCAAATGCAGCAAGAAAGCAAGACACACAACACAACAATTTAACGAGGTTCACCAATGTGGCTACTCCTCAAAATGACTGCTTGGACTACCATCCAAATCCAGCCAAAGCAAAGCTACAACTTTACAATGTCTTTTACCAGCACCAACTGGAAGGAGCACCAACCCCTTTGCTTTGTCTGCTACAAACAGAATGGAGCACCAACTCCCAATCTACCAGCACCAACTGGAAAGAGGCACCAACCCCTTATGCCAAGCTGCAACTTGGAAATCAATAAAGATAATAAAATGATAGAATACAATTTTCATGTTGTTCCTTACAGTCTGTTGTTTTCTGCATTCTGCTGCTTCTACGCAAAAATGTTTTGCACTGTCCGATCGCTTTTGTATTCTTCTTTGCACTCTCTGCTGCAATCGGCTGATCGACACTTCTGCTATTCGTGCGCTAACATTTTGAACTTAGAACTCCATCTCTACACATTGCGCTTTTCATCCATGCAATCATGATATGCAGATTCGAACTACGACTTTGCACTCTACTCGGCCGAACTTCACTTGCGCAATCACTCTATTCGCATTCGCACATTATCTCAACGCAATGCACTCTACTCGCTCTCGCACTCTATCTTCCATAGTTTCAACCGAAGTAACCATCCTTTTATAGATGAAATCTCAGAGACAAACCCTAAGAAACGTCGACTGTGAACCCTAGAAAATGTCGGTCGTAAACCCTAGAAGATGTCGGCTTCAACCTCTAAGAACATCCGTTGTGAAACCCTAAAATATGTCGACTTCAGATCCGTTGTAAAACCCTAGATGATGTCGGCTTCAACCTCTAAGAACATCCGCTATGAAACCCTAAAAGATGTCAGCTTCAAACCCTAAAATCCATCGACCCAGATTTAACTTTGTCGGCCTCAAACTCTTCTGCCACCTTCGTCACCTTCCTGTAGCTTATTGTCGTGAAACAACAACACGTCGCGATATCACGACACTTTTTGTGGCCGTACGCCTTCTTGACCTTGTCGTCACGAAATCGTGACCCTTTTGGCCTTTGAATGCTTCACTACCATTCTTGTCACGAAATCGTGACACTTTGATCAGTTGCTGACGTCATCCTCATTCTTGTCATGAAATCATGATGCTTTCGACTTCTAGAGGCTTTTCTTGCATCCTATCATGAAATCGTGACACTTTCAGCTTTTGCTGATGTCATCCTCATTCTTGTCGTGAAATCGTGATGCTTTCGGCTTCTAGCGGCTTTTCTTGCAACCTGTCATGAAATCGTGACACTTTCAACTTTTTCTGACGTCATCCTCATCTTTGTCGTGAAATCGCGACGCTTTCGGCTTCCATACATTTTGAGCTTCATGCAGAAGCGAAATTGCTACAACTTTGTGCCTTGTGCTTCCAACTTGCTTTTTCCCGTGAAATTTTGACTTGTAACATAATCGCTGCATCTTTAAGTTCTGCACTTTTGTCTGGTAGCGAAATCGCTACACCTTCGTGTTGTGCAACTTTTACCCGTAGCGAAATCGCTACACCTTTGTTTTGTGCAACTTTTACCCGTAGCGAAATCGCTACACCTTTGTTTTGTGCAACTTTTACCCGTAGCGAAATCGCTACACCTTTGCTTTGTGCCTTTGCAACTCGTAGCGAAATCGCTACAACTTTTTCACTTAACACTTTCTCCCTACTTCTGCCAGCGAAAATTCAACATGTAGCGAAATCGCTACAGTTTCTCGACTTAGCTTCTTGGCCTCCGACATGTCGCGAAATCGTGACAGTTTGCCTTGCGCCTTCTCTCTCCTCCGACTTGTCGTGAAATCATGACATTTTTGGCTGCGCTTTCTCTCTCCTCATTTTCGTCGTGAAATCATGACATTTTTGGCTGCGCTTTCTCTCTCCTCCGACTTGTCGCGAAATCATGACAGAAAACATGTCGCGATATCGCGACAGTTTTCTAACTTGTCTTTTTCTTTGAATTTTTTCTATCTTCTGCATCTGAATGACTTCTGATCTGTCTACCCACTGCATCCTTGGATCTAACTGCCTGTGTTGACAACAATGACAACCTTCTTGCAACACCTTGCTCAACAAATTCTTGATATAAAGTTTCCCACCTGATAGCTTGAATTAGCTCATCCCTTGAATCACTCCTCTCGGATCAAGTAGACTAGGAATATGTTAGAGTAGGAACCATCACTCCCTAAGCCACCTGAGCTCATGCTTGTGCAAGATCTATCTCTAGAGACTGAATATTGGTCTTTAGACTCACATCCTCCTCTTATAGAGTCTAAATGTGAGTCCTTAGACTCATGTTATCCACATGTAGAGCTGCCATATCACTACTCTCTCCCTCCTCTATCGTGATGTCCTTCTCGGGTGAGTCTTATCTCCTCTCCTACTAAGGATATGCTCTCCTCTACTATCTCCCTCCCTTAGATCCCTCTCCAGCACCAAGGGCTCTCTCCCACCTCAAATTGCTCTGGTGTCCTCCCCTGGTGTGAGGTCCCCATCTCTTACGAGGTACCTATGTCCTCGATTGCTATTGTTGCTCACTATTATCATATTATTATCGATGGACCCGCTCGACTACCTGTTACATAGCACTCCTTGGCCTGGTTAGTCATGTAGGTTAGATGTTGGTATACCACTATCGGTACCTACATCATCATTCGAATAAGGGTTCATAAACTAAGCCATGTTGGAAGAACAACTAATTGTCGTGTGGTCCCGAGTCACCCTATAAAATATGACATCCCTAGTCCAAAGAATGTCCTATTGTAGTCCAAACTGGTTTAGCACTCGATCCACACAATGTAGCTCTACCTATCCCTACCCTATCTGCACCCAAATGACTCACCTCATGTGAGCTAGCTCATAACCATACTCTCCCCATCCAGGTAGCTCTCTCTAGGGTCTCCATCAGATGTCCTCTACTATCAACTCATAAAACAACCTCCTCGTTGTATCAAGACTAACCCACCCATGGTGCCCTCCATGCAAATGATAATAAAACACCCTGGGCCTCCCATAATCTACCTCGGGTATCCCATCCTCTACCTATATCAAAGGTAACCCTATAAGTCTCCTTATGGCCATGTGCTCCCAGCACCATACATGTAGGAATGAGGTAAGTATTGATGCCTTACCCCCTTTGTAGAAAACCCTGTGCATCATCATGTATAATCTACATAGAATGTATGGACCCTAGACAAACCATACACTCTGATCCCTCATGTCCTAGATGACCTCTACCAAATTCCATGGTAAGTTACAACCACTCATATGGTATAGTAAAATTCCTACCACTATACCACTCAAAACCACTATCAACCTAGATATCCCCTCCATCTGTCCAAGACTTTGAATGCTAACCCCACCCTTATTCAATAAGAAGCTCGGATCTCCAATAAACCTCTCCATCACCTAGCCTTTATTGTCAAAACAAGCTATAAAAATACCTCTACTAGGTACCTCGAGTATCCTCAAAACATCCTCTAATGTGGATGTCATATCCCCTATCAGTAGCTAGAAGCAAGATGATCCTATATACCATCTCTCAGCCAATGTTGTAAGTAGACTCAAGTCTATCAAAAATTGTGGCATCTCTACCACATGTCTTAGACCAATTGCCTCTAGATTGGTCCTCTCTCCATCTGAAAGAGTACCCAAGTTTTCCTGAAGACTGCCATACCTCCACTCCCTATTTTTCAAAGTTGGTTTTTGTTAACAAACAAAGCAACAAAAATTTTAAGTTAGTAATCAAACTTAAAATTTCAATATTGAATCTAAATTCGTAATATCATACACAATTGGCCAATATCAGATCTATTTTTATGATATTGTACTCTTTGATATCGTTGAAATGAGCTCGATATTGAAAAATATTGGATCCATGTTGACAATATTAGGTAGTTTGATATTACTGAAATTGATCTAATATTGCAGAATCAATCCGATCTCGATGGCATGGCTGCATGATGGTAGTCATGCCCTAAAAATCCAAATTTAAATCAAATTAAATGTAAAAACATGAAATTCCTAAGCTAAAGAGGTGTAATATGCTTACCATTTTTCTTCCAGTCCTCGCTCGTACTTCATCCATGTGATATATAGCATATGCCATATTTTTATCCTCAAAAAATCATAGCAGAAAATAATTAAAAGAAAATGAATTAGGTTTTGCATATAATTTTTTATTTTATTCATTTTACCTTCAATTCAGAAATTTTGAGTTTTCCACCAAACATAGAATTTGGCATAAAAACTCGAAGGAGGTATCACACCTAATGCAGTTTACAATAAAACTTTAAACATTAATAATTTTTGCAATACATTTTTTATTTCTCGTAAAGCGTATCATCTTCTTCTTTAATGAATTTTTTTAAAAATATGCTAAATAGGAGGAAAAATGTAATACCCTAAAATTAACCCATATCAGTTCATCCTAAGTCAAACATATTCAAAAAAGTAATCAAAATAACTTCCTAACCTTTTGCCTCAATTATTGTGCCCTCCTGATGATATCGGCTCTATTTGACTGATATCGGAAGTCCTATTAGAGATCGAACCTAAATGTGCAAGATCAGATGTCTAATATTATCAAAAACTAAAAAGTGCCTAGAATAGCAAAGTAACAAATTTGTTGCAACTTATTTTGTCCTTATTTTTTTAATAACATGGAGGTTATGGGATCAAATTTACCGATCACTCCCAGACTAGAAGAAGTTATAACTCCTATTTTTGGCCCAACCCCTCCAACCTACCTAGCCTATTTAATCATACATCCTCCCTTTGAATTCCTCTTGACTCCCTAGCTGATTAGTAATCACTTTCACATTCTTTGTATCATTATTTTCCTTTTTTTCATATACACTTGCAGGTTAGGACATATGGTAGTTGTGCATCAGTGGATATGATACGATATCGAATATCTGATATCGCTTAGAAGCACCTGATCCTATTATACATCACCTGATGTTGTCTACAAGTTTCTTGGGAGCACCTTTACACTTTGGTTTGAATTCCTTAATCTCAAATCTATATTTATAGTATTATATTTATCATTTACCATCACATTTAATATAGAAATCATTGTTTATCATACTTGGAGTTCACCTTTATTGCATTCAATTATGTTATTTGCATATCATAGTTCATATTCATCTTGTTTCCTTTAAACGTTGTATACAATAGACTTTTACTTAACCTAATCCATGCTTAACAAGATCCATATTTATATTGCAAGTTTCTATTATGTTGTCTATCTATAAAACTAGGGTTTTTACCAGATCGGGTCTAATTATATCAGATCAAACCTACCAATAGCAGACCAGACATTCGATATCACCCTACAACATTCGATTTGTCCTACAGCTAGCAAACAGACTCTACATCAGACATATAGGTTGAGTAAGAGTTTCAAATTTCTTTTGTAACCAAGCATTGCATTAATTTACCTTCTGTGATTTGTTGTATGTTGTATTCATTTGAAAAGAAATTGTATTTAGTATAGATTAGTTGCATTTGGCTAAAACTAGGTGATTGTGAGCAAAATTAAAAAAAAAAACACATCAAACAAACTCCCAACCTAGGCGTGGAAACAACCATAAAAAATGTTTTTTGGTGAACCCACCCAATTTGTCAAAAAATCACCAAAGAGGGAATGACCTCAAGTGCCTCTCCTCTGAGGTGCAGACCTAGCATTTTTTCATTCCCCTTCGATATGTGGATCCATTATCCTGAAGTAAAGGAGTGCAAAAATTTTAGAGCCACATCAACAAATTGGGCATCAATTTCAATCATGGAGCTAGCCCCATCAAATTTCACACCCATGTGGACTTTTTACCATAGAGGTTTGCTCCAACCCTTTCTTTATCTACATAACTACTTTAGTTCTAAATATTTAGTGTCTATCTAGTTGACACTCATTTATAAATGATAGAATTCATTGGCACTAAATGAAAATAATAAATAGTTAATGTTGATTCGATGCTAATCATCTGAAAAATCATTGTGACACATAATTTGTATGTTCTAAACAAATTACACTTCTTCAAAAATTGGTGGTTGGTTTGCTAATAACAATAGATTCTTAGCTATTTCTTGATCCAACATTGTGCTTTATTGATCCAATGCTATAATTTCTTGATCTATTACATCCTCTTGTATAATGGAATATTTTATGCATATTTGAAAGCATTAAAAGAATATAAAATAGTAGTGGTTGAGATTAGAGTAGTCCACACTAGTCCACATCTCACCAAAGAGATTAGTGTATGTAAATATTGCATTCCAAATCTATGACTAGTAGCACTATATCTCTACACAAAGATTTAACCTATGTCCTCTCACATTGTTTCTTAGGAATATAGATTACACCTCTATGCATCTCTCCATATCTCCCCCTCTCTTGGAGATCCATTATAATATTCTTTTATAATATACAATTATTGTGTTTCATAAAAATATACTTATATTTACTTTTGTGTGTATGCATTTGTTCATGTTTATTTACTCTACCTTATCATCTCAACTGTATTTTTGTTATACTATGAGTCTTTTCAATATGCATTATTATCTTAATATCCAACCTAAGTAATTTCCTAAATACTTTTCTAACAATTGACCTTGGTACTAACACCTTAGTATATAGACAACCAACCCTTTGCACCAAATCCATCTATTTCTTGGGACTTGGTGTTATAGTCTTTGTGACTAGTCAAGTGCTTCCATACAAAAAGTTTCCACATTTTCCTTCCTTCATAGAGTAGTCTTAACATTGATGTCCTATATTTTCTATGTAATCTATCCTCTATTCCACCCTCTTGGACCCTATAGCATAGGTCAAGTGGTATTATATTATTTTATGCTCTTATGGTTAGGGTTTTGTATAAGGGGTTGGACTCGAAATGCACTTGTAAAAAAATAGTGAATCCTAATCAAAATAAAGGTGAATCAAGGTGAATCCTAAGAAAATCAAATTAATCATCTTCACACCAAAATTTGGGGCATTTGAAGCCCTAAAATATAAGGTCATATTATGGAAAATTTTGATGTATTAAATCACCTTATAACTTTATAAAAACACCACCATTAGATTAGGCTCAAAAAGATCTTTCCAATGAGTATAAATATACCTATGTTTGGATATATATTGTGGTGAATTGAACCTAAGAAAAAATTGGTCCCAAAAAATTTAGGCAAATGGGCCGACGTCGAGGGTCCTCATATTCACCAATTTTTAATTTTAGAAATCTTAATATTTGTCCAGTTTGTGAATATTCACCATTGTGCATAACCCTGCTTATGGTTTCATCCCCCTTCATCATAGAAATGGAATCGAAGATAGGATAACAAAACCAATGACTACAAAAATACATTAAAATTTTTAAGAGTTAGAATCAAAATATATGAAATTATGCCCAAGAAAAGGAGAGGTTTTATTTCACTATTGTTTCCATAAAGAGTTTAAAATTAAAGTCTCACATTTGGAAGACTTTGATTATTGAAGGTGCTTAGAAGATGAAGAAATGATACAACTAGACTATATAGTGATTTTAGTAAGATCTCATGAACAAAGAATTAATATGTGATGCCATCTAATAGAGGATTTTGATCTACAAAATAAGTATTACATGTTATAGATAGATTAGCCATGTTTCTAGTAGTCTCACATACAAAATAGATACTTATTTGGTGAGTTTTATTGCTAATAAATTAGTTTTCTCCTCTGATTCATTTAGTTTTTTTAAGAATTACATCTTGGGTATTGGCTAAAATCTCTTAAAAACTATGTACTAGTATAGGCTAAACAATTAACATCCCTACACCCCATGGCCTATGTAACTCATGTGTCCCAAAATGCAACCCAATATATTTAGTATCCTCCTCTACTATAGACTGATATAGTTCCTAATATCCCATACCAAGTTGAACATAATTACCCATAAAAATTACTTTACACTCTCAAATAAATTTAACTCCATTAAATGCTCTTGCATATTAATATATTTTGACCCTACACATAATTACATTTATGGATCAATCAACTCTAATATTTATGGTGTACTTGTGTCAACCACCAACATCACTACACCACCATATATCAATCTAATATATCAAAATCAAATTGCATAATAAATTAGAGTGGTATATAGTCAAATGGATCCATGTACAGATGAACTATATTCATTAATAAGATACATGGCTAATAAATAATGATAAGATAATGAAAAGACAATATTTGATAGAAACATAGAAGTTGCAAACAAATAATAATGTCTTACCTCACCAAATATCAAGTCTCTTAATAAATAAGTAGACATACAACAAATCAAGTACATAACAACATGGTAAATATGAATTCAAAATTGAACATGTTGTGGTGCTTCTCTTGATAAAATAAATTGTATGGTGGTCACTCACCATGCTTGAATAATTATCTACAACCATCAATGTTAGGTTTAATAGTCATCATTGATAAAATAACTAACAATTAACTAATCTATCATGGTTAACCTACTTGTTAATAAATAAACAATTATGAGTCAACCAATGATCAATCAAAAAGTTATAAATAAAAAAGTAGTGGGTTAAAAATAAGCATCCTTGGTAATAATTTCTAATAATAAAGTATTTTCAAATTTTGATATATTAAAATATGATGAAATTTTCTTTTAAAAATAAAATAGTTTCAACAAATCATCATGGCATCATAATGTGAAGTAAGAGAAAAGCAATAGATGATCATCCATAGTTAGTTATTCCCTAGCTAACCTCATAAAAATGGATCAATTATCTGTACTATAATATTGATTCCCTCAATTAACCTATAACACAAAATAATAAATCTACACAAAAACCAATTGAAAGTCAAGGAATCACTAAAATATTCAAAGAAAAAGAACCTATGGAAGATAAAGTAGGGTTTGAAGAATAAAATAAACAAGATAAATAATATCCTATAATGATTCTAAAGAAATTGATAAGGACAATTGTCAAACATAATTCTAATTTTATATGACACTATTTTCAAGTGTTTTCACAAGACTATCTTCATTGACAACGATGGTATTATTGCCTCCTCTCACGCGGGAGTTTTAAATAGTGTTTGTCTGGTGCATGCTTTCTTTTGGACATCAATAGGAGAGCTTGGTTTACACTCTTCACTCACCATCGACTATTAATATGAATATTTTCAAGAGGAAGGATATGATAGTGGGCAAAAATGGTGGTGATGGTATTCCTCCTACTCAACTTATTAAGGAAGTCTAGCATATGTTCAGATGTATGGAAAAAGCCACCATAGACTTAAAGGTAGAGGTGGATACAGTGAAGGACATTATTATTCATATTTTCAAGAGGAAGAAACGTTGTTGTGGGTTACAGTAAGTGGGTCCAAATATTTGTTGGATCTACCTTCTATGGAAATGGCTTGCGATTACTGTAATAAAAGTGAAAGTGGGTATGATGAAGCAGCGATGCATGTACTTACGTATGACCACCTGTCAAATTTGATCAATGGATGTCCATCACAGAGGATTGTGAATGATGAAGGTATCGCTGATGCTTTCCCTATTTCTTTTAGCCACGTAAGCCTAGAAGATGTATACAAGTTAGCATAAGCCTTTATTTGTGGTTTCTACAAGATGAGACTGGAGAAGCAAAGGTTTTTCAAGAATTACGATAAAATGCTTGCTATAAGAATCTGAGATAGATGTATCTACTTCATCATTGCTCATCTAATGTGGCTATCAATTACTATGAAAGCTCAAAGAAATATAGTGTAATACAGATTTAGGACATAAATGGACTAATGTTATATTCTCCATGTTTGTCTTCTTGTATGTTTCATTGGCCACAATGAATAGATTGTAACTACATAGAAATATTTTTGTTTATTGCATTTTATTTGGAGATGCTTGTTTCTCTATTAATATCATGGAAGGGTTTATCTAAAAGTAGTTCAAAACTTTAAAAATAAACTCATTTGATTTCTCATTTTGAATGGTATAAAAGTGCATACTCATACAACTATTTTTCTTCTTGTTTTTGTTTTTTATTTTCATTATATTAAGTACATGCAACCAACAGCATGCAATCTTAATCATTGGAAGCATATCGAAGAACACGATTGAAGGAAATTATATTATGATGAGCTTTCAACAAGTTTCCTATTAGTAATTAGAAAACCTTTTGATTTATATTCAAGGCTATGTGACTATACAGTTCAAGTAGACTAGTTACTACCATTGTGCTTCAAAATCAAAGTCGATGATGTGAAGAGGGGAAGAAATTAAAATTGAAGGTAATTAAGTGATAAAATGGTAGGATATAGTCTAGAAACTTGTCAAAAATATTAAACTAAATGGAGATTTGGAAAATATAGCTTATAACATGATCCATTTGGTATCTTACAATTTTCTAGACATGTCTTCCAATTTGTTAGTATTCCTCTTATTTGTGAGATAACTAATGATAATAAAGCTAAACATGATGGGTATGGACTGTAAGGCATAGATTTCAAGGAAACAATTTAGATAATGACATTTTTGTCTCAAAATAATGTCAATGGTATTCTAAATAAATTATTATTGGTCTTTAGCACAAATATAGCTAATAGTGTTGCCTTTTTTCATCTAGTTGTAGGATTCTACCAAAAAAAATAGAAGTAGGAATTTAAGTTTGATTTACTATAGTTAAAAGTAGAATTAACTTCAATTTTTATATAAATAAGATCTATATGCTTATTGTAAAGGGTTATTTTGTTTTTTTTAAAAAGAAAAAGCTCTTGAGTTAGATTTGAACATGTTTTAAACTACGATTAATAAAAAAACTATGCATTGTTTATATGGATCAACTATGTCCATTTATCTATTTATTTGTGGATGTATGATGGATGGCGATGCATATTCCCAAATAATATTAGTAATATTATTTTATTCTACAAGTTGTTTGAATATCTAGAGCAATTAAGTTATTTGGTCCTCTTTGGAGATTTCAAAAATATCAACACTATAATTTTTTTTTATAGTTTTATAACTATATTCCTTTATTGCATTTACTTTCAATTCCTCACACATTTTTTCTAAATTACTCATATTAGTTTACGCTAGTAGATTTAATAGGAGCCAACCCTTAAACTTGAAGATCAGGGATTAAATACTATTCCTTTCTATATTGAAGTCTAATATTTTGGGCATATAACCAAAACAATTAATTTTGTGGATCAATAGTTTTGGCATGCTTGGTGGGACTCGTCGGTGTAATTTATCCATGAAATCAAGCTAACCCACTTACATTGATTATATTTATAATTCTAGAGTTTTTTTTTTCTCTTTTTATGTAAATCCACTCAAAATATTTTTATATTCATTAAAGAGTTTGTGAATAACATCAAGACGAATGTATCCCATAAATTAATTTACATATTACTTGTCTTAGCTCCAAATATTGTAGTTTTACATAGAAATTATGAATCTTTTAAATTTTATCAAATACATAACACCTTCATATAATGGTGACTTTGATAATGAATGAACCCATTAATTTTATTTAGATCTAACAAAATTTAAATTTTATTATTTTTATAAGTTCAAATCTAATAATTTTTGTAGGAATATAGCTTCCTAAGAGAATAAAAAGTTGTAAAGGATATTATATAATTCCTCAAGCCTTTGATTTACCAAAATTTCAGCAATTGTTAATTAGGTACAAAATATGTATGAAATATTTCAATTCATTTGACTTTTCCTAACCTATCAATCTTAGAAAATCAGATAATCCACTACGTATCAAGTCTCCCAATTTGTGGAAAACATTCAAGCTACATGTCTATTTTAGAAACTCAAAACTTATTTAATTTTTAGAAATTCTAATTCATTGGATATCCCAAATCAAGATAGAAGCCAAACATTTTTCCTACAATTTTTCTAAGTACTATAGCAAACAATTTGTTAGACTAGTCTTTCGGTTCATCAAATATACCTAATATTCATTGTGATTCATACTCTTTTGGTCAATTTTTTGGTAATAAATCTTAATTCATCTAATTTAATTGATATCTAATGATTTTTTGGACATATAAAACCTTTTTTTATTTTCATAAAAATCAAGGAATTGATTCTACTTTTATGAGTTTTTCTTTATAGATATAGATAATAGATGATATTAGTATGGTGAGTAGCCCCATGTATACATGAAATGAGGTATTTATCATCATCCTTTAGCATTGGTGTTAGTACTAACTACTAGCACTAATGCTTCCTTCCAAAAATTATGCCAACATTAGCATCAATACCATATTTAGTGTTGGCTCTAACATTAGTTGCTAAAGTTAGTGTCATTAGCCTATAGAATTAGTGTTAGCATTAGTTACAGTGTTAGTACAATAACCTCCAACATTGATGTCAATACTAGTTATGAGGGTCAATATCATCATTCAATTTTGACCCTAATACCAATAGACTAGCCACCACTTCCATATTTGACACTAGCTTAGTCCTGCTATTGAATTTTCACCAGACAAGTTGGTGTCAACCCATACTTTGGTATCATTACTTCTTTAAAGTTAAACCTCTAGAACCTATATAGTTGGAAATCATCTAGAAATGATAAATATTTTTATTAATCATTTGAATATGATAAATTATTAACATCAATATTATGCATTTTCATGTGATGATTGTTGCAATACCTCACTTGGATTTCCCAAAGTAGTTTAGGCACTTGGACACTCCATGAAATAGCTTCTAGTTTTCTACAACCAAGAAAATAGTTCTTGGTTATTTCTTGATTTGTTACATCCTCTTATATATGGGAATGTTTTGAGTGAATTATATAATGCTACTATTTTAAAATTAATTGTTGTTATTTCTTGATTTGTTACATCCTATTATATATGGGAATGTTTTGAGTGAATTATAAAAAATAAAAATAAAAAGGAAAAAAATAGGAGAGATTGATATCAGATCAATCTACACTAGTTCACATCTCACCAATGATATTAATGGTTGTATCTACAATCTATAGCTATGACTAGTACCATGGAATTTATACATAGATATTTGGCCCACGTCCTCTCATATTCCTTCTTAGAAATCTATTTTACATCTCTAGGAATCTCTCCATACCTCCCCCTATTATGCAAGTTCATTGTTATATTCTTTTGTAATACAAGATTACACTTTATGAAAATCTACTCATATTCACTTTTGTATATATTATACATTGAGAGAATTCATATTTGCTTGTGTTAATCCCATGGATAGCATATTGTGCTTCTATTTTTATAACCTCATTTTATGAACAGGTTGTAGATTAGGATTTAAAGAACCACCAGATTCATAATAGAGCTACTTGAGAACCTATAGAAGACATTCATTGAATAAATTTTCACCAAGGTCAACACAATAGAAACTATCTAGACAAGGGTGGTTTACAACCAAAACCATCTAGACTAGGACAGTTCCTATCAGGAGCCAATTTCAGTTAGCCATATCACAGTAGATTAGTCATAGAGATGAATAAGAAGGTTTAATGTGTTTTAGCTTGTTCTATTCTCTACTTAATGTGTTAGTTTAAGGTTTATCTATTTTCCCTTTTATAAGTTTTGGTCCAACTTAGGTGGACCCATCAGGTGCTACTAGCATTTACTTTGTTTATGTAGGCTTGAAGACTCTACAGAGTTAGTAGTGGTATGCAAGCCCACCCCCCTATTGAGGTGGTCAAAGAAAGCAGGAGTGCCAAAGATTATATTGCCTAGGGATTCCATATTGGAAGAACATCATTGTAGCCCAAGGGGTATTTGTAAAAATCTATATTGTAATATCTTTTATTTTAATGAAATATCATGTTTTATTGTCTACAACAAGTTATAAGGAGGGTTTAGCCATGATAAGGTTAATCACAACCTATAGGGTTTACATAATAAAATAATATAGTAAGTTAAAAACATTTATATAACGATTGCCCATAGGCTTATACAAGATTGCATCATACAATATTAGCCTTAGTCATAAGTGTAATTACACTTTTAGCACATGCAAGTTACTAACCTTAATATTCTTGATCATCGAGAATTTGAAAACAACTATGCTTGGGGCCAAAATTTCTTAGCTAAAAAATGGTTGCATCAATTGTAGAATTTATAGAAATAAACCACTCATGTTATTTTGTGTCAAATGATGATGAAACAACACACTCATTAGCCTCTTTCACTACTAAGCTATGGGTTTTGCTTCAAATCATTTTATAATATTATGCTCAGGATGGTAATTTTCCCCTTTCAAAATGATTTTACAAGGGATGAGTAGCACAAGGAAGTTATACTAGATCAACATAATAAAACATAAATTTTTTGTAGTGAATTATCACTACATTCAAATTGAAGAACACAAGCTTATACTGAGGGGGGGGTGAACAGTATAAGACCATTTTTTACTTTTCTTTCCAAATAAATATTATGCAATGTATAGATAGTAATATCAACATAAGTAATCAAATCAATGCACAAATAACCACACACAATAGAGACACCACAATTTATGTGGTTCACCCAATGTGGGCTACTCCACGGAGAAAATATTTCACTAAATTTTTTTTAATCAATATCTTGGGAATCCTTTCCCTATTACAATATTTATGGACCTCTGTCCAAAGGAGATACCAATATCCTAAATCAAGTTCATGGATCTCTATCCATAAGAGAACTCCTTCTCCTATTCTCTGGCTAGTGATCCTCTAGAAGACTATTGCCTCCACTGCACTGGCTTGTGGATCTCTCTCCACTTAAGACTCTTATCCCTACTCAGAAGACCTATCATCACTACCCTGGCTAAGGGATCTCTATCCACTAGAGACTACTCTCCTCTCTGCTATGTCATCTCTAAAGCTTTGTCTCAAATCTACACTAAACACAATCCTTTGATCTAGCACAAATCTACTCTATCTTTGTCTCTGGTCTGGCACAAACCTACCCTCAAATCTGCACCAAACTCTACTCTCAAATCTACACTAAACATGGTCCTTCATTCTAGCACAAATATGCTCAACAAATCTACACAAAACTTATACAGATCTACTCTACAAGTCCTCTCTAGAACTTGCTCAAATCTGCTCAACAAGTCCACCCAAAACTTGCTCAAATTTTCTCAACAAGTCCTCTCCAGAACTTGCTCAAATCTGCTTAACAAGTCCACATAGAACTTATCTAAATCTGATCTACAATTCCTCTATATAACTTGCTAAAATATACTCAATAATTCCACACAAAACTTGTCCAAATTTTCTCAGTAAGTGTATTGTAAGCTTCCACAAAAGCTCACACCAAATCTGTCCACAAGTCTTCTCAAAGACTTGCCTCAAATCAGCTCAACAAGTCCACACAGAACTTGTCCAATATCATAGAAACATAAAGAGAATTGTTAGAGACTCAATATGCTCTATACTAATCACAATGCTCAATTTATTTCAATCACTCTCTTAGAAACATAAGGATAATTGTTAGAGACTCAATATGGTTCAAATTCAACTCAATGCTCAATCACTTTCTCAACTCAAATCAGAATATAGAATAGTTTGTTTTATGGAATTTGAAAAATCACTTCACATACCCACTTGACTAGGTTCAACCAACTTTACTTAACCAAACACTCAATGAAAAAACCCTTGCTCACAAACCCTAGTCCAATTATATGATCACTCAACTCAAAATGTTTCCAACAATGCTCAAAATTAAATCTCACATAACAATGATACTCATATTCTTTTCAAACTCTAGTTCAAGTTCTTTTCTCAACAACTCACTTCAACAAAAATGATTATAAAACAATATTCTCATAGCAATGATACTCAATCCTTAGTTCAAGTTCTTCACACAATCAATGACTTCAACAACAATGCTTATAAAACAATCTTCTCATAGCAATGATACTCAATCCTTAGTTCAAGTTATTCACACTACCAATGGCTTCAACAACAATGCTTATAAAATAAGGTTTTAACAATAACTATTTATTCCACAAAACCTTGAAGCATTAACTCAACTTATTCAATAGGAAAACCTAATCAAGTCCTTTTCACTCCAATCTTATTTTCTATAAAACCAACCAATCAATTTAACTATGGAAGAATGTGCTCATGTATGTTTCTTGATGATGAAGGAATCTCATAAATCTGCCACAACCATAAAAAATCTGTATTATAATATATATCCATATATATTATCATATCAATATCCATCCTAAGTAATTCCCTCTGTCATTGTCTAATATCTAACCTTAATATTAGAATCTTAGTAAACAAGAAACTATCCCTTGGAGAGATAGCCATCCATCCCCAAATTCCATAGTCTTTATGAATATCATAACACCACTCTATGTCATAAATATCTTGATATCATAAGCTAGTTCAAGGAAGTTTTCCTCTATGCAACCATCCTAGGCCTCATAAACCAAATGGTATCAAAGAAATTTATGCTTCAATTATTTTATCCCAATTAGCATGGTAAGGTCACACAATATATGATAGTAGAAATGATTACTATAGAAATATTTTTAGCTTTTGAAGAGTCATAACCAAAATTCATGCAATAATGCATGAACAAAGGAAGACAATCTTTCTTTTTTCATTGCATTATACATGAAATTCTCACATTTTAGAGACTTAATTATTGAAGATATCTTGAAGATGAAGGAATGATATAATCATACTATAGATCAAATTTCAAAATAACTAAATTATAAATAAGATATTCATGACACCATCTTACAGAAGATTCTACATCTATATAATAAATTTGAAAAGTTGTAGATAGATAAACCATGTGTCTAAAAGTCTCACACGTAAACAAATATGTATTTGATGAGTTTTACTTATCGTAAGAAATTAGTTTGATTCTATAATGTATTTAGTTTCTTTAAGAATCATGGCAAGGGATTTTATTCTAAGCTCTTGAAGAACAAAGGTTGCATTGACCAAGTATTGCTATAGTATAGCAAAGGTATGGGATACCCCATTAATATTTAATAATGGCCAAAGAATGTAGAAATTGTGCATGTCTATAGTCACTCTAAAATATAGGGATATGATTCCATCAAATGCTTCAATATCTTTTGGACATTTTGAGATCATTTAGTTGTCATTGATGTCAAGGTGAGAAGTCATCATTGATGCCAAAGTGAACACATGAAGCTATTATTAATACCATGGAGTACACCATTACTAACACCAGGAGCAATGCAAAGAGATGGAGAAAAGTTGTCCAAATATGATTTTATAAGGGTTTTTGTTAAAACCATGGTGGCACATTAAAAGGTTTTTTATTAAAACCATAATTATAGTTTTCTAACATTGTGATGGCAGAATTAAGGTTTTTATTAAAACCAAGGTGGCGGAATTATTTTTCATCAACCCAGTGAAGTGCAAATGATAGTTTTGATAAAAACTCAAAGAAAGCTTTAATTTTTTATTAAAGTCTAAAGTTTATAAATTAAATTTATAATATTTAAATTCCTATTGAATTTAAATTAATTATAAATTGTAATTTATACAAGTCGACATCATCAAGTCGAATCATCCGTTGACACTGTATGCAAATAAAATGAAGGGTATTTAAACCCTAAGACAAACCTTAGGGAATATGGCAATTTGAATTCAAAAACAACAAAAAATCTAGAGCCTCCAAAAAATGTGGAGTGAGGTATTGTAGAAGCAAGACAACACATCATTATTAAGGTAGGGTATCGTGTTCGAGCGAGGAATAAGGCAGAGGGAGTAGCGCTCATGGTCTAGCTTGGTGCTAGACGTAGAAGAAGGCCAAAGCCTTTAAAGCCTTGGAGAAAAGGCTTAAGCTAAGCATGTGGAGCGCTTAGCTCACATGGCTAGCTAGCCACAGCTAAGGTGCCAGCCGAGGGAGAAGGCATAGGGTCAAAACTCCAAAAAATGCGGAAGGAGGATTCACCAAAGGTTTTTATGATTTAATTTTGATTTTTGCATAATACTAAGGTTTAGGAGGCATAAGGGAATATTTGTGATATTTGATCATTATGCTAAGGTTTTAAGGGTGTTTGTGGAATTTGATTAATTGTGCTAAGGTTAGGGAGTTATAAGGTGATATTAATTTATTTACCTAAGTGGTAAATAGGTGCTTTATTAAGGTAAATATTATTTTACCTTAGGAGATAGAAACTAAGTTGGAATATCAATTCTATGAAATTGACAAATTGAAGGTGTGTTTTGAAAATAAAATTTCTATGAAGATATTATTGTCAAATATTGCTATTGATATGGATTGATAAGGTGTAATTGAGTTTTTACATTACATTGTGAGAAATATTTATCTTCTAACCTCTTTGATCTTGGCATAGAAGTGTTTGTGGTTGTGACAGATTTATGAGATCCCTTCATCATAAAGAAAAAGGTATGAGCACATTCTTCCATAGTTGAGTTGATTGATTGGTTTTCTGGAAAATAAGTTTGGAGTGAAAAGGACTTGATTAGGGTTTCCTATTGAGTGTTTTGAGTGAATGCTTCAAGGTTTTCTAGAATAAAGAAGTGTTTTTAAAACCTTGTTTGATAAGCATTGTTGTTGAATCCATTGGTTGTGAGAAGAACTTGAATTAGGGTTTGAGTATCATTGCTATGGTAAGATTATTTTGTAAGCATTATTGTTAAAGTGAGTTGTTGAGCAAAGAACTTGAACTAGGGTTTGAATAGAACATGAGTATCATTGTTATGTGAGAGTTGTTTTTATAAGCATTGTTGTTGAAGTGAGTTGTTGAGCAAAGAACTTGAACTAGGGTTTGAAGAGAACATGAGTATCATTGTTATGTGAGATTTGTTGTTGAGCATTGTTGGAAACATTTTGAGTTGATATTTATATGCTTGGACTAGGGTTTGTGAAAAATGATTATTTCATTGAGTGAGTAGAGTTGGTTGAGCTTGGTCAAGTGGATGTGTGAAGTGATTGTTCATGTTCCATAAAACAAACTATTCTATATTCTGAATTGAGTAATAAAAGTGATTGAGAATTGAGTTTAATTTGAAGCATATTGAGTCTAACAATTCTCCTTATGTTTCTAAGAGAGTGATTGAAAGTAATTGAGCATTGTGATAAGTATATAACATATTGAGTCTCTAACAATAATATTTATATTTCTATGAGATTGGACAAGTTCTATGTGGACTTGTTGAGTAGATTTGAGGCAAGTATTTGAGTATACTTATGGAATGGTTTTGTGTGAGCTTTTGTGAAAGCTTACAATACATATTTTGTTAAGTTATTGAGAGGACTTATTGAGCAGATTGGATAAGTTGTAAAGAGGACTTGTGGAGCAGATTGAGCAAGTTTTAGAGAGGACTTATGGATCAGATTGAGAAAGTTCTATAGAGGACTTGTAGAGCATATTTGAGCAAGTTCTAGAGAGGAATTCTAGAGCAGAATTGAGCAAGTTCTAGAGAGGACTTGTAGAGCAAATTTGAGCAAGTTCTAGAGAGAACTTGTGGACAGATTAGGGTTACCTTTTGTGGAAGCCTACAAGGCAGATTTGATACAAGTCTTTGAGAAGACTTAAGAGTAGATTTGATTGATTTTTTCAAACCTTGAGTTAAGGTTTGGGGAAGACCTAACAGAGTTGAGACAAGCCTTGATTTAAGGCTTGAGGACAAATATTGAGGATAGATTTGTGCTAGATCGAAGGACTATGTTTAGTGCAGATTTGAGAGCAGAGTTTGGTGCATATTTGAGGATAAGTTTGTACCAAACTAGATACAGAGATTGAGCAGATTTGTGTTAGACCGAAGGACTATGTTTAGTGCAAATTTGAGAGCAAAGTTTGGTGCATATTTGAGGATAATTTTGTGCCAGACCAGAGATAGAGATTAAGAAAAGTTGTGCTACACCGAAGGACTATGTTTAGTGTAGATTTGAGAGCAAATTTTGGTGCATATTTGAGAATAATTTTGTGCTAGAATAGAGACAGAGATTGAGTATATTTGTTCTAGATCGAAAGACTATGTTTAGTGTAAATTTGAGATAGATATTTGGAGGTGATAGAGTAGAGAGTACAATAGTCTCCAGTGGATAGAGATCCATTATCCAGGGCAATGAGGATAGGTATTATGAGTGGGGACAAGAGTCTTCAGTGGAGAGAGATCCACAAGCTAGTGCAGTGGATGCAGTAGTCTTTTAGAGGATCACCAACCATAGCAGGGGATAAGGAGTTCTCCTATGTATAGAGATACATGAAATTGATTTAGAATATTGGTGTCTCCTTTGAACAGAGGTCCATAAACATTGTAATAGGGAAATAATTTCCAAGATATTGATTGAGAAAATTTTAGTGAAATATTTTCTCCGTGGAGTATCCCACATTGGGTGAACCACATAAATTGTGGTGTCTCTATTGTGTGTGGTTATTTGTGCATTTATTTGATTATTGCTATTGATATTGCTATCTATACATTGCATAATATTGATTTGGAAATAAAAGTAAAAAGTGGTCTTATACTGTTCACCCCCCTCTTAGTATAATCTTGTATTATTCAATATCCACCCATGCAAGATTTCTTATAGGCACAACAATAGCCAATCAATATCTTGGTTCAAAATCCCCCATTTAAAGGTTATCCATGTTGTTATAGATACATGTTGGATGATATCCTTCTCATAGATGGAAGAATTTCATTATACCCATTCAAAATACTTACACTTAAAAGTCTATGTTTACATATTTATCTCCCTTTTCTACACAAGGATCACCTTAATATCCCTTGGAAATTCCTAGGCATAACATCCATGCTCATAAATCCTCTTCACACCATTAGGGTGCCATGGAGCATTGATGCTCTACCTTTATGTTTTGTAGGGCTTACTTAGATTCCTCATTGGATATAATAACACAACAATTATAACCCATAGGTTTTAAGCCCATGATGACTTCTCAACTAATGGGATAATGATATAATAGCTTATGGCATCAAATTTTTTTATGGTATAAACTTCATCTATTACAACAACCTCATATTTGGTATTATAGTGCCACACTTGCTAATTTCATGAACTCCACTTGTGGTACCAAGATCAAATATAGAGTTTTGAATCCCATGGTGTCATCCATGTTATGATGCCAACACCAACATATAATAGCGAACCTATTGAAAATGATCCATGTTACTCATGGATATTAGAACTTGCATAGTAGATGTTCCAATATCAACTAACAAAACATAAAGTTCTAATTACCATCTATGTTTATTTTCTATCTACTCTATTGATCTCTTAATTCAATACAAACACTGGAAGGGTTAAGCATCATTATATTAGGATAGTGTTGTGGTTGATCCACAACACACCCCAAAATTGGGGACCCACCTTTTTGCAGGCTTGCAGAGAAGAATCTCGGTGACCCAGATGCTAAAATTGAAGAAAAGAGAAAAAAATGCCTAAGTGTTGAAAGTGTCGCGAAATCGCGACTTGTCGCGCCATCGCTGCCGAAAACAGGAAAGTGTCACGAAATCGCGACATGTAGCTCCATCGCTGCCGAAAAGAAAAATTGAAAGTTGTCGCGAAATCGCGACATATCGCTAGAAAAGAGTGAAAAGGTGTAGCGAAATCGCGACATGTCGCTGAGAAGAAAAGAAAAGGTGTCGCGAAATCGCGACATGCCGCTGGAAAAGAATGAAAATGGTCGCGATTTCGCAACGTGTTTTGCCGAAGCGTACGGATGATGAAAAGTGTCACGATTTCACGACGTGTTTTGCCGAAGCGTACGGATGATGAAAAGTGTCACGATTTCGCGACGTGTTTTGCCGAAGCGTACGGATGATGAAAAGTGTCACGATTTCGCGACGTGTTTTCAACGAGAGAAAAGGTGATTTCGCGACGTGTTTTCGAAGCGTACGGATGATGAAAAGTGTCACGATTTCGCGACGTGTTTTGCCAAAGCGTACGGATGATGAAAAATGGTCGCGATTTCACGACATGTTTTGGCAAACTATACGGATGGAGAAAATGGTCACGATTTCATGACGTGTTCTGGCAAAGTGTACGGATGAAGAAGTGGTAGCGAAATCGTGACAAGTTTCGACAAAACGTACGGATGGCAAAAGCGGTAGCGATATCACGACAGTTTGCGGCAAGAAGGTCCGAAGGCGAGAACGGTAGCGATTTCGCTACAGTTTGTGGAAAGGAGGCTTAAAATAGAAATCGGTAGCGATATCGCGACAGAAAGCGGCATGAAGGTCCGAAGGTGAAAAACGTCGCGATATCGCGACAGAAAGCGGCATGAAGGTCCGAAGGTGAAAAACGTCGCGATATCGCGACAGAAAGCGGCATGAAGGTCCGAAGGTGAAAAACGTCGCGATATCACGATAGAAAGCGGCCGAAGGCATACGAACGAGGAGGGCGTCGCGATATCGCGACATGTCACGATTTCGCGACATGTCACGTTTTCGCGGCTAGGAAGGTGAACAGGTTGCATGCAGTTTTTGTCATGATTTGCACAGGAAAACGTTACAGAAGGCGCAGAAAACGTAGGACACGTGGCGTACAGATGTCAGAGTTGCAGAAGCGTTACATGCAACGAAGGATTTCAAAGGTCTCGGCATCGAGTGAGTCAAAAGCAACGAAAAGAAAGGGAAGTTGAAGGGTCACATGCAGGAAGATGAAACAAAGCGACACAGGGAGAATCGAAGAGCCGTTTCCGTTAGTATAAAGCCAGAAGTGCAGATTGAAAGAGGGGTTGGAAATTGCCGATTGCAGAGTTGCAGAGACAAGAGCTTCATGCTATTCTGGGCCTGCACTTGGGCAATTTCCTTCTTTTGTTCTGGAATATTTATGCCTGGAACATTCTTTGAATGTAATTGACATATCATTTAATACAAAATACAGAGAGTTGGCATCTAATTGATGAGAAAGAAGGAGTCATTTTTTGTATGCATGATTTAATGTTATATCATTCATTTCAGATTTATAAGGCTTTTAGGTGAAGTTTAATGCAAGTGCTCTTGGTTGCTTCATGCGAATGCCTGAATCTAGAATTACAAGAGAAACCTTAGAAGCCCGCACCTAGCTTATTTGGATTGTGCGAGTTTGCAGGTTCATTAGGTTAGGTTGCATGTAGAAAACCTCATTATCTTCGGTTTCATCGAATTGATGGCAGCATTCTGATTGTAGTTTAGTTTCTCTTTCATTTACTTTTCTTTATTGTTCAAACCCTTGCTTTATTTTCTGCAGCTTTAATTACTGTATCCAAATAAATAACTGAAAATCCATCAAAATCCAAGATTAAAGTACAATTATTCACTTTGAGTCCACTGTAAATTCAAATTATATAAACCCCAGTGCCCCTTGTTAACATCCACTTGCAAACCCTAAGGTATTCCTAGCATTTCACTTGAATAACATCATTGGTAGACAAAGAATCAACATAACAGGAACCTTGGAGAAGTTACCTTCTTTGCAAGCAGAGGATTTTAGGACTCAGATCCTACCGGAGAGTGTGCTTTCACAATTGGGTGAAAACACCACTCAACAGATTGGCGCTAGAAGGAGGGCCCGAACTGGTTTATTTGATTTTGATTTTCATATCTGAATGTCTTGTTTTTGACTTAATTTTGAAATCATTTACGGCTAAACTGCAACACTGTTTTTGTTTTTGTTGCAGGTTTTCTTCGAAATAGCCGAGGGTTTCCTCAGGCAGGCTGGACCCACCACGCCGTATTGCGACCAGGTCTCAAACAACCGGAGAAACCATTTTTCACGACCTTACTGGTACTCCCAAGGGTAAAGCCAAGCAAGTCGTAAGCACACCAGTCGCAAAAGACCTATTTTCTCCAGGAACGTCGAGTGGACCTACGCCAGTAATATCCGTTGCCCCTAGTGTGCCTATAGTTAGTAATATTTCTACTGCTATTGTAGGTCTGTCTACATCAATTCCGAGTCAAATGGCTCAAGCTCCGGCGGCATCCTTGGTATGGAGCTAACAATACTCCTTTGAATATTGTTGGGGATATCCATGAAATCCCCAAGAACATTGAAATATTTCTGCCTAAATACAAGCCAGATGGCCTAAGAACAGCAGAAGAACATATCCAAGCCTATAGGGATGTTTTAATTAGGCTGCAAGTTCAATATGAAGATGTGGCCTGCAGACTTTTCCCTATGAGTTTAGATCCAATAGCATATGAATGGTATATATGCTTGCCAACTGGTTCAATCACCTCTTGGACACAAATGGAAAATGCCTTTGTCAATCAATTTAGGTCACCCTTAGATCCCGCAACTATTTACAATCAGTTTATTACATGCAAAAGGAACCAAGGGGAACCAATCAGAATGTTTAATCAGAGATTCCAAAAGTGCTATAATAGAGCAATCAGGCACTTTGCTATTGATCCCGCAGTGGCTTTGCAGATATATTTTGGGGCATTGGACCCCATGACAGCCATGTTTGCAAGGCGCAATCCTCAGGTTACCACGTTGGCTTTGGCCTATAACGAAGCCATGACTATCGAGCAGCAAATGACGCCACAAGGCTACGGGTTTACCCAGATGCCTGTGATGGGACAGTATGCTCCATATGGTCAAGCTCCCCAGGCAAATCAACTCTTGGCACCACAAATGCCAAGCATGAACGCCTTTCCATATCAGCAGCCGTATCCACCAGCACCCGCGTATGCACCCATTCCAATCCAACCAATCACAGCCATTCCACCTGTCCCTGCATTTTTGCAGAGCAGTCAACCTACTATGCAAGGAACTAGTCATGCCAATCCTCAGGCCATAGTTCCATTTCCAAATCCAACCCCGATTCAAAGTGTCAACCCATACGGGAATCCAATTCCTCAGAACCCGACCCCAGTGTTGAATCAAGACCCCATTAATTATGCGAATCCAACGGGGGTTAACAACAATATGATTCCACCAAAAGATGTTTATTCAGAAGTCGAGGAGCTCAAGAAACTAGTGCTTAAACTGAGCAATGACAAGGTTCAACAACAGAAGTATGAGTCCCATGCCCCTCACCCAAATCAGAATTTTAACAATAGAGGGAGGCACTGGAACACCAAGCCAAACAATGGGGGAGTTCCTGCTCCCATTGCTAATCAATTAGATGCTTCTGCAGGCCCTAGCCAATCCAATTCTCTTTTGAATCTTTCAGATTTGGCATGGGAAAGGGGGTGCAGGTTACATAACACAAAAGAACACAATGAGAGGAATTGTCCTGAGATTGCTAGATACACTCATTGTCTTCAAGCACAAGTTGATGATTTGGAATTGGTATCAAATGAGAGTCCATCACAACACCAAGATGATAATGTTATGGTGATGGAAACTGTATATCATCAAGAGGGTGAGAGTGAGGAAGAAGAAGACGAAATTCTGGAACAGGAGGTGCAAGCTTTTCGAGATTTCAGAAAGGGGAACCATGGATACCATTTGAGAAGTAAGTCTAAAGCCCCTAAAACCTCATCAACACCTCCAAACAATTCTATTCTTCCTCCAGATACAAAGGCAAGTAACAACCCTCCCCCTCCACTCAGAAGAGAAATGTCTAATGACGTCCAGAAGACAGTCAAATTCGAAAAACCAAATTATGACGTAGTGGAGGATATGAAGAAGTCCAAATCTAGCCTTTCATTCCTGGACGCAGCTAAATTGCCTGGTCAAAAGGAGGCGTTGATAAGAGCTTTGAACTCACCTGATCCGATGTGGAAGGAAAAAAGAGTTGAATCCCATCTTATTTTGCGAAAGGAGAGAAGGGATGTCCCGCCATTCTTACTGACTCTGAGAATTGCGGGTAAGAATTTGCATAACTGTTTGGTGGACACGAGTGCCACGAGCAACCTCATGCCTACAAAAATATGTAAAATGCTAGGTCTGCAGCCTGTTTCATCCAAATGTACAGTCCTGCAACTGGACAGATCAGAAGTAAATGTAGTGGGGACTTTATATGATGTCAAGATTCAATTGAATTCTGAACCCAGGGTTCAGCAGGTTGTGGACATTTTGGTGGTTAATATCCCAAGTAGGTATGGAATGTTACTTGCTAGGGATTGGATGAAAACGTTGAATGGCTATTTTGCAACAGACTGCTCGCATATGTGGCTACCATGGAAGGGAATTGCAAATCAAATAAGAGTGGAAAACGAACCGAGGCTTAAAGAGATTATAACAGATTTTAACAAGCCGAATGAAGTTCAGTTTTCTGAGCCAGACTTAGGAGTCTATGCACTTGATGTTGAGGAAGCTGCTGAAGAGTTTAAAGAAGAAGTGTGTCATGGTCATTCTTCTGAAGAAAATGATTACACGTGGTTGCTCAAGTTCGATGGATCAAAGTCTAGACAGGGAGCAGGAGCTGGAGTCGAGCTCACTGGTCCAGGAGGCAAACCATTGCTAGCTGCTTACAGACTGCAATTTCCTTGCACAAACAATGTGGCAGAGTACGAAGCATTGATCTATGGTTTACGTCTAGCATTGAGCAAACATGTTAAATGCTTGAAGGTTTTGGGAGATTCTGAGTTGGTAGTCAAGCAAATCAAAGGACAGTATACATGCCGTGACAAAAGACTGAGCCTTTATAGAACTAGGGTTATGGACCTCATGGAAGAGTTCGACGCATTCAACATAGCCCTTATTTCTAGGAAAGGAAATCGAATAGCAGACTCTCTTGCAGTCGCCGCGGGCATGTTGAATCCGGTTGATATAAGAAGATGTAAAAAGTTTTCCATTGAACTGGTTCCTTGTCCATCAATACCCGATAACGTAAAGAATTTCCAAGTTTTTGAAAGTGACAGACATATTTTCAAATTTGTCACGAACTCGGGTATTTTTGAAAATCGGGTGATTGATGAGGAGCAAAGGTGGCATGATGGAATAGAAGATGAAAGTGAAACTACGTATCAATCCAACAAAATTCCTAAAGACGTGGTTTCATTAGAGAAGATGTTCGACATGGAATGCAAGAACAAGAAAAGAAAAAGAGTCCCACTCCCCAAAGATGCGTGTGATTCAATTAATCTAGGGAGTGCAGACAATCCAAAGGAGGTGTACATAGCAAAGGCATGTACAGAGGAAGAAAGGAGCAATATAATACAGGCATTGAAGCATTACATAGATTGTATTGCTTGGAACTACAATGAGCTGAAGACTTACAACCAAAACATTATCACACATACCATCCCTTTGAAGCCAGACTCCAAGCCTTTTAGGCAAAGACAACGAGTTGTTAACCCGCTATTGGAGCCGTTGATCGAAAAGGAGGTTAAAATATTATTGGAAGCGAAAATCATTTTTCCTGTTAGGCACTCAACCTGGGTGGCTAACCTCGTTCCAAGTGAGAAAAAAGAGTGGAGAGATTAGGCTGTGCATAGATTTTTGAAATCTTAATAAAGCCTCTCAAAAAGATAATTATCCATTGCCATCAATCGATGAAATTCTACAAATGGTAAATGGATCTGAAATGATGTCCTTTCTCGATGGATATTCGGGGTACAACCAAATTCTTATACATCCAGATGACAGGATGAAAACAGCCTTCACTACCAAGTGGGGGACATTTGCATATAAGAGAATGTCGTTCGGATCGTTAAATGCTGGTGCAACTTTTCAACGCGCCATGGATTACGCATTCAAAGGGCTCATAGGCAAATGCATCATCGTGTATGTGGATGATATCCCAGTTTTCTCGAAGAGGAGAGAGGATCATGTCAAAGATTTAAAGAAAGTGCTTCAAAGATGCAGAGAACATGGAATTTCCTTAAATCCCAAAAAGTGCATTTTCGGAGTGACAGAAGGAAAATTGCTGGGTCACATTATTTCGAAAGAGGGCATATCCATCGACCCAGAAAGGATACAAGCCATCCAAAACCTACCTCTCCCGAGTAGTAAGAAAGAATTGAGATCTTTCTTTGGGCAGGTTAATTTTGTGAGGAAGTTTATCTCTAGCTTTGCTGAGATAGCCAAGCCTCTGAACAAGATGCTAAAGAAAGATGTGGATGTAAAATGGAACGAGGAAAGTAGAGCGGCCTTCCAGAACATCAAAGATGCCATTTCCAGAGCCCCTGTCCTTATAAGCCCGGACTACTCCAAGCCTTTTTATATTTATGCTTTTGCATCAGAACACTCCTTTGCGAGTGTATTAACCCAAAAAGGCGAGGATAGTGCCGAAAAACCCATAGCATTTTTAAGTGCCCCCCTGAAAGATGCTCAATTAAGGTATTCAATCCTTGATAAGCAAATGTACGCACTTTTCAAAACTGTGAAAAAATTTAGGCACTACATCGTACATAGCAGAGTTATTGCCATCGTGCCCGATTCTACTGTCAAGACCATGTTTTTACAGAATGAACTAGGTGAGAAGAGAGGAAAATGGATTTCAACCATCCAAGAATTTGATCTCGAAATCCAACCAATGAAACTAGTTCGAGGACAGGGACTGGCGAAGGCGATCGCAGAAAATAATCCGCAAATAACAGGTCAATGCTCAAATACGGAATACATGGCTAAGGATGACTGGTATGTTGATATTGTGCAATTTTTATTGACTGGTAAGTGTCCTTCTAATCTGAATTCAACACAGAGAAGAGCCTTAAGGCTTAAATCTATCAATTATCTGATAAAATCTGGTGTGCTTTACAGGAAGAATCATGAAGGTATCTACCTGAGGTGCTTGAACAAAGAAGAAGCTGCCAGGGTGTTGCAAGAATTTCACGGGAAACATGGAACTCGGTCATGGTGCAGCCAATGCTACAACACATCAAATCCTGAGAGCAGGATACTACTGGCCACATATTTTCAAGGATGCGCATACCCATGTACGATCTTGTCATATCTGTCAAGTGGCTGCAAATAGAGAGAGAAATGCAGCCATGCCGTTGCAACCTGTAGTTGAAATGAGACCATTTGCATAGTGGGGACTAGATTTCATCGGGGTTATTAACCCAAATTCTTTTGATTCTCATAAATTCATTTTGACAGCTACAGACTACTGTACAAGGTGGACAGAAGCGATTCCTACTAAACATGCCACCACAGATGTTGTGATTAAATTTCTTGAGGATCAAATTATAACAAGATTTGGAATGCCCGACTCTATTGTCAATGACAATGGTAAAGCTTTTATTTCTACACAATTTGCGGATTGGGCATATGATAACAAAGTGAGCTTAAAGTTTGCATCCAATTACTATCCTCAAGGAAATGGGTTGGCCGAGTCTTCAAATAAGAATTTGTTGAATACTATTAAGAAGTTGCTGGAAAAGAACCCTCGGGACTGGCACAGCCAACTAAAGTTTGCCCTTTGGGCAGATAGGACCAGAGTGAAAGAGTCCATAGGGAATACTCCCTATCATTTGGTCTATGGGCAAGACCCGATATTTCCAACAAATTTGAAGTTGCAGACCTTACATTTCATACAAGAGTACTTGGGGACAGATGATCAAGTTGAAGCCAGGTTGAGCCGCTTGTTGCACCTTGATGAAAAGAGAGAAGAGGCCATGAATCACATGAATAAACACCAGGAAGTTATCAAGAGATGGTTTGACAGAAGGGCCAAAGTTAAATCATTCAGAATTTCAGATTTGGTATTACTATGGGACAAAAGACATGAGGAAAAAGGGAATCATCAAAAGTTTGATTGTCTTTGGTTAGGCCCATATCAGATTTCAGAGATTCTTGGGAAGAATACCTTCAGGCTAAAAACCTTAGAAGGGAGAGATTTCATGCTACCGGTTAATGGGCAGATTTTAAAGCATTATTTTAGCCCTTAGGTTGTGAGATTTTGATATTATTCTTTTGGTTTTGGTGGGGGATTTTCAGATTTTGTTTTTATTGTTTAGGATTGTTAGTCTAGCTAGGATTTTGGTTATGGATTTGATTTCAATTGACATGTGTGTTAATTTTGATTAAAAAATAAAAAATAAAAAAATAAAAAATAAAAAAAAAAAAAAAAATAAAAAAATAAAGAATAAAAAATTGAGATGTCAACTTATGCTTAAGGTTAGGAGAATATGAAATATTGGAATTATCTTGTAAAAGCTCCACAAGTAACATAAAACATTTTAAGTTATATTGTTTGATTTTGTGATGCATGAAAGAATCAGTTTTGCATGACAATTCATTCCATTTGTAATTCAAGAAATAATGCATTCATGTTCCATCTCACCTTACATACATCTCATCTTAGTTACATATGCATCTTAGGTACAAGCCATTAAAGTATGTCAAATCCTCTTAGGGTTGTGTTATAACATATATGTAAGTAAATCCTAAGGTTGGAAACTGAGTCTTGAGGTATCTAGAACCAAGCACGTCTCATACATTAAAAAGGATCTTGAGCAAAATGATCAAAACCTAACTTGGAGGAAAAGGTTGGGCGAAAGAAGTTATTCATGTCTATCCTATTATGCAACATGATCCTTAAAACAATGGTTTTGACCACTTCCATTAAGCTTAAAGCCTAAAATCAGAGTAGTAAGGATAGGGTTAAATCCTCATCGAACTTAGGTTGAGGATCCAATTCCCCAAAGCTTTGATTTGACCTACATGGAGTAGTAAGGATAGGGCATAAATTCTCATCTCGCTTAGGTTGAGAATCTGATTCCCCAAAGCTCCTATGTCTCATTTCATAATAAATCTTGGATTGTAAGGATCGTACTACTTGTCCTCTGCAAAGGATGGGTAGTCATCCCCAAGGTCTAAGCAACAAAATTAATATTTTTCATCTAAAGTTTGGATTGTAAGGATCGTACTACATGTCCCTAGCAAAGGATGGGTAGTCATCCCCAAGGTCCAAGAAGTAAAAAAAAATAATAATAATAAATAAATAAATTTTTCCCATCTCATCTTTATATTGGATTGAAAGGATCGTACTACTTGTCCTCTGCAAAGGATGGGTAGTCATCCCCAAGGTCCAAAGAAATGAAGATAAGTTTTGGATTGTGGGGTTAGATATGCCCATGCATGGCATCATGTCTTGCCTAAAAAACAAGACCACTGATTGTCTAGAGGGTTAGACTAGCATGACCATTTCTTCCATAACTAGTTTAATTATTTTGCTTAAAGTGAGGTAATGAACTCTAAATCAGAATAGTAAGGATAGGGTTAAACTCTCATCTCGGTTGGTTGGGAGTCTGATTCCCCAAAGTTCTGATTTCACATTCACTTGCACATGGGTTCTAGAGGGTAGAGACTCGTAACCAACTTTGGGATACAATAAGGTAATGAATTAGTGGATCCTAAGAGGGTTTGGCAATCTTGAATGCTTGTACATAATAATAGAAGAAGGACCATGCCTTTTATGAAAGCAAAATCTCCTTGCACATTCATTAGGGTACACAAATCATTCACCATCCCACATATGCATTCATGCAAAACTGATAATGGAATGTTGATCAATTTCAAACGATAGGGAATGAAAACACATTGCACACACTCAGCTAATACTTGATAATTCTGATGATTCATGTACTTCTGATCTTTGGGCATTTGTTATTTTGCTTATGTGCTAACATATGTTTGCGAGTTTGTGATATGTTTCAGGTTGGGTTCTTACTAAAATGCTCAAGAGCATTTGACAGCAGAGTCGCCATTTGTTGTGGTTGATCCACAACACACCCCAAAATTGGGGACCCACCTTTTTGCAGGCTTGCAGAGAAGAATCTCGGTGACCCAGATGCTAAAATTGAAGAAAAGAGAAAAAATGCCTAAGTGTTGAAAGTGTCGCGAAATCGCGACATGTCGCGAAATCGCGACTTGTCGCGCCATCGCTGTCGAAAACAGGAAAGTGTCGCGAAATCGCGACATGTAGCTCCATCGCTGCCGAAAAGAAAAATTGAAAGTTGTCGCGAAATCGCGACATATCGCTGGAAAAGAGTGAAAAGGTGTAGCGAAATCGCGACATGTCGCTGAGAAGAAAAGAAAAGGTGTCGCGAAATCGCGACATGCCGCTGGAAAAGAATGAAAATGGTCGCGATTTCGCGACGTGTTTTGCCGAAGCGTACGGATGATGAAAAGTGTCACGATTTCGCGACGTGTTTTGCCGAAGCGTACGGATGATGAAAAGTGTCACGATTTCGCGACGTGTTTTGCCAAAGCGTACGGATGATGAAAAATGGTCGCGATTTCGCGACGTGTTTTGGCAAACTATACGGAAGGAGAAAATGGTCACGATTTCGTGACGTGTTGCTGCGAAAGTGTACGGATGAAGAAGTGGTAGCGAAATCGTGACAGGTTCCGGCAAAACGTACGGAGGGCAAAAGCGGTAGCGATATCGCGACAGTTTGCGGCAAGAAGGTCCGAAGGCGAGAACGGTAGCGATTTCGCTACAGTTTGTGGGAAGGAGGCTCAAGATAGAAAACGGTAGCGATATCGCGACAGAAAGCGGCATGAAGGTCCGAAGGTGAAAAACGTCGCGATATCACGACAGAAAGCGGCATGAAGGTCCGAAGGTGAAAAACGTCGCGATATCGCGACAGAAAGCGGCATGAAGGTCCGAAGGTGAAAAACGTCGCGATATCGCGACAGAAAGCGGCCGAAGGCATACGAACGAGGAGGGCGTCGCGATATCGCGACATGTCACGATTTCGCGACATGTCACGTTTTCGCGGCTAGGAAGGTGAACAGGCTGCATGCAGTTTTTGTCGTGATTTGCACAGGAAAACGTTACAGAAGGCACAAAAAACGTAGGACACGTGGCGTACAGATGTCAGAGTTGCAGAAGCGTTACATGCAACGAAGGATTTCAAAGGTCTCGGCATCGAGTGAGTCAAAAGCAACGAAAAGAAGGGGAAGTTGAAGGGTCACATGCAGGAAGATGAAACAAAGCGACACAGGGAGAATCGAAGAGCCGTTTTCGTTAGTATAAAGCCAGAAGTGCAGATTGAAAGAGGGGTTGGAAATTGCCGATTGCAGAGTTGCAGAGACAAGAGCTTCATGCTATTCTGGGCCTGCACTTGGGCAATTTCCTTCTTTTGTTCTCGGAATATTTATGCCTGGAACATTCTTTGAATGTAATTGACATATCATTTAATACAAAATACAGAGAGTTGGCATCTAATTGATGAGAAAGAAGGAGTCATTTTTTGTATGCATGATTTAATGTTATATCATTCATTTCAGATTTATAAGGCTTTTAGGTGAAGTTTAATGCAAGTGCTCTTGGTTGCTTCATGCGAATGCCTGAATCTAGAATTACAGTAGAAACCTTAGAAGCCCGCACCTAGCTTATTTGGATTGTGCGAGTTTGCAGGTTCATTAGGTTAGGTTGCATGCAGAAAACCTCATTATCTTCGGTTTCATCGAATTGATGGCAGCATTCTGACTGTAGTTTAGTTTCTCTTTCATTTACTTTTCTTTATTGTTCAAACCCTTGCTTTATTTTCTGCAGTTTAATTATTGTATCCAAATAAATAACTGAAAATCCATCAAAATCCAAGATTAAAGTACAATTATTCACTTTGAGTCCACTGTAAATTCAAATTATATAAACCCCAGTGCCCCTTGTTAACATCCACTTGCAAACCCTAAGGTATTCCTAGCATTTCACTTGAATAACATCATTGGTAGACAAAGAATCAGCATAACAAGAACCTTGGAGAAGTTACCTTCTTTGCAAGCAGAGGATTTTAGGACTCAGATCCTACCGGAGAGTGTGCTTTCACAATTGGGTGAAAACACCACTCAACAATATAGAATACTAATCCAATGTTTAGCAAGATTCAACCTTAAAATTTAACATATTTTTCATTTAGATGTTTACCTTAGATGCATTAGAATATAGACCACAAATATTTCAAATCTTATTATGAGCATACTCAAAAAATAAATCACTACATTATTTTTCAAAACCATGATCTAATATCTAGATAAATTCAACCTCAACTTTGAACATTTTAGTCATTTAGATATTCATATTAGATTTGATAAAAGATAAAAACTAGATTTATAAAATTCAATTAGTGATATGCTAGAAGAACAAAGCATCACTCTATTACGTCAAATTTATGGAATAATATTTAGCTAGATTCATCCTTAATTTATTATACTATACATCTAGAAATTCCTATTAAGTGCATTGGAAGAACAAACCTACATTATTTTACCTATTGATCATACAAGACTCATATTCATACATCATATTCCTACATAGATGGATTCTCAACATGTCAATGCTAGTTCCTTTAAACTTAGAGTGATGGAGACCATTGCTTCCTAAGAAAGGGAAAATTATATAAGCATAAAAGGTAGCCCTATGCATATATGAAATGAAGTATTTGTCATCATCCTTCATTATCAATGCTAGTATTGGCTACTAGAATCAATGTCATCTTCCAATATTGATATCAATATTAGAATTAGTGTAGTATTATTGGTGGTGATAACAAATATTGGTGTCAATTCTAATATCCTCTAGTATTGGCACTAACACAAACTTCCAACATCAATACCATCAACCTCTAGTATTAACACCAACAATAATTGTTGGTTTCAATACTATCATTTAGCATTAGTTCCAATACCAAAAAATTGGGCATCAATTTCAATCATCTATCTAGCCTTATCAAATTTTACATCCATGTGGACTCTTTACTAGAGAGGTTGGTTCCAATCCTTGGTTTAGTTACACGACTAGTTTAGTTCTAAACCTTTAGTGTCTATCTAGTTGACACTCATTTAGAAATGATAGAATTCATTGGCACCGCATGAAAATAATAAATAGTTAATGTTGATCTATGATAATAATTTGATAACTCATTATGACACATAATTTGGATGTTCTAAACAAATTCAAACAATTATTCAAGAATTGGTGGTTGTTTTGCTAATAATAATATATTCTTAGCTATTTCTTGATCCAACATTGTGCTTTGTTGATCTAGTGCTATGATTTCTTGACCTATTATTTCCTCTTGTATAATAAATATTTTATGCATAGTACAAAGCATCAAAATAACAAAAAAATAATAGTGGTTGAGATCAAAGTAGTCCACACTAGTCGACATCTCGCTAGGGAGATTAGTGTGTAAATATTTCATTCCAAAGCTGTGACTAGTAGCACCATATCTCTACACAAAAATTTGACCTATGTCCTCTCATATTCTTCCTTAGGAATATAGATTACACATCTATGCATCTCTCCATCTCTCCCCCTCTCATGGAGATCCATTATAATATTATTTTATAATATATAATTATCATTTTTATTCATAAAAATATCCTTATGTTCACTTTTGTGTGTATGCATTTGGTCATGTTTATTTATTGTACCTTATCATCTCAACTATATTTATACTATGAGTTTTTTCAAATTGTATTCTTATCTTAATATCCAATCTAAGTAATTTCCTAACTAATTGTCTAACAATTGACCTTGGTACTAACACTTTAGTATATATACATACAACCATTTGAACCATAGCCATCTATTTATTGGTGTCATAGCCTTTGTGACCATTAAAGTGCTTGATGGATTTTAATCCTTAATACTACCATAAATATCATAGGAATGAATATAATATAGCCACAATATAATATGATCAAGATAATGGTAAGAGTAGAATAATATGAGCAAATTAATATGTAAAATAAGGCTTATAATAATTCAAATAACACTATCAATTGGTATTAGATCAACTAGTTATATTCCTCAACATTTCAAGGAGGAGATCCAAGTTCGAATCTTGCCAAGTGAAGTGTGGATAATATCCAAGCTTTTTTGTAATACCACTATGTGGTGATGATGTAATAAGGGTGGAACCCGTTTCAATCCCATATAATCCATTATAAAAAAATATTAAAATACATTCAATAATAAGCATCAATATGAATGTAATATCCTTAATCATTCATCTACTATGCATGAAGAACAACTTACAATATTAATTTCTCAAAATATATGCAACCTTTATTACCCCACTTTCTCTTACAAAGTAATGCTTGTAATGATTGTTACTATGTGGAATTATATATGATGATATATATTATAGAGTATTACCTTCATAATATAGCCATAGTAGTGTGACTCTTTGGATACTTGACCATTCCTTCTCATGTGCCAAGTCCCTTGACTCTTAGCTTATCTACTTGACACTTGCATACTTGATGAACACTTGACTTTATAATGTATGCACACCTATACATGACTCTTACACTTCTATAACTTGCACACTCTAACCTAAGACACTTGTGCACATCTTTACATTACATATTTGCACTCTTACATATAAGACACTTGTGCACATAGACTCAACTTACACTTGCACACTAACTCACATGATACTTGTGTATTTTCTATACATTACAATTTTACATGATACTTGTGCATTTCCTGTACATTCGCACTTACATAAAGGGGAAATATAACTCACATTCTAAATAATGAATCAACCCAAATATATTATTTACAAATGTACCATGGGGGTACATTAGCATGTACCAAATAATGTAATATACTCCAACACCTCCCTGTATTATATTATTTGGTTATTGAAGACTTTAGTCTTCAATCATGATCTTCACCTTTGCCTTCAATCTACCTCTTTTAGATTAATATCTTAATTTGCACTACATGGTTCCTCTTTGATTTTGAATTCAGATTTTCTATTAGCCTTTTTGGTGTGATTTCTTCTATTCTTCTTTCTTCTTCTTTGCTTTTGGATATTCATTTGAGATATACCTGATGATGCACCTTCTAAGCATTGTGTTAGCAAATCATCACAATAATACAACTTTAATTTCAATGATTACTCATTGAAGCTAACATAAGCTTTGTTCAAGTTATATATGTCATTTTTATTTTCTTGTTTCTCTTCTTGGAAAATCTCAAAACTAAGTAATGATAAATACATCATTAAGCATTCTTCTGAAGAAAGTATAATGGTGTTTTGTGAATTCCACCATGTTCTAAATTTTTTTCATGAAGATAGCTTATAAGAGTTGTAAATTTTTCTTCTTTTGCATCCTTGAGAAATAAAGATAATTTCTCCTTTAAACCATTAGTCATTTGTTTCTTTCCATTAAAGTCATCTATCAAGTTTTGAAAATAAAATTTTTGTACGTCATTTCTTCACTATCCTCATTGAATGCATTTGCAATAATTTACTCCATAATATGCAATCTATGTTATGATCTATTTCCTTTGAAGTAGTCACTATTATATCTCCTAGGTTTAAAATAATTCAGAGTTTCTAATTTAATTCCTATGGAGTAGTAAACCTTATGTCTCTCTAGTTTTATAAGCTAAAAATACGAAATTTTCAAATTTCTATGTTTCTAACCTTTGATGTAGAAAACCTTTTAACTCTAAATATTGAATTTGCAAAATTTTAAAATATCTCCTCATATTTAAAATTCAAAATTTTCTTTTATTTTTCAAAATACTTAAAATACTAAAAAATAACTTTAAGCTTATAAAATAACTCACAAACATTATTTAGAAATCAAACTAATTTAACTTCTTATTACTCCAATTTTTTTAATAATAACCTATTAAACCTTACTTTAAGTAACTTTAATATATTAACCTTATAACTCCACATATAAATTCTTAAATAAACCTTATTTATCCTAATATATACTTTAAACTCTAAATTAATTTTAAAAACCTTAAAAATAATACAATGAACCTTTGTTACTACATGCACATCTCGATTTTTTGCTCCGTTTTGTGTGACCTTTACGTTTTCTCCAAACTTGGTCAGTCCTTCTAACAAGCTTCTCAAGTATTGTTTATCTTCTTCCACATGTACACGTATGAAAAAACAATAGTTTCACTTACAATGATTCTTCTTTTTTAAGTGAGTTACTTAGGTAGGGGAACATAACTCCTTCCCCAATTGGTGTTGTCATCTACCTTTGAATTGCACATAAATATGAAAGTGTTATACTACTATGTTTGGCTCTTATCCTTAATGATTTCTATTATAACTTTCGTATGCTACTTTAAATTTACCTTCCCTAAAGCTCGAAAACTTTTCAATGTTAGCATTGATTCACCTTCTAACAATGCTTTGCTTGTACTATTCGACTTCTAATGTTGTGTTCCAACATTGCTTTACTTGGTGCTTGGACTACTTCAACATTACGCTTTTGACTCATTCAATTATTGCTTATAATCTATGAATTATTTAGCCAATTATTCCTTTGCTAGATCTCTTTTATATGTTTTTCTACTACTAATATTATGCTAGTTCTAACCTTTCATATATCTGTTATGTTGTAGGTCAAATCGCTCTCGATGTTGTTTGATGCTTAACAATAACTCTTCAAGTATTCCTTTTGCATGATCTGCTTGGTTCAATTATCGTAGCTTTTAACATGAGTTACCTCTTTAATTTAACATGGATTATCATATTTCTTGGATCTTAAGAACATATTGAAACCATTTCCTCTTATCTTTAGCTTTCACTATCTTTGTATACATACCTCATTTATCTTATTGTCTTGAGTATTTTCTTTATATTGAATGTATCTTATTTCTTTTTATAATGGATGCTTGTTGATTTCTCTCTTTTCTATAATATATTATATCTCGTATAACTTTTATTATTCTCCAAGAACCTCAATTTCTTCTTTATTCAAGCCTCTTTTTTTCTCTATAAAGGACTTCTATTTTTTTTATATAAGGACCTCTTTTCTCTATACAAATCTCTGTTTCCAATATCAAGGTCTATGTGACCTGAATATTTTTCTTATCTTCTTTTTTTAATGGTTTATTTGATCCTATGTCAAGGTTAATATCTCTATGACCTGAATCTTCTTAATATCTTATAGCTTTTAAAAAGTAATCTAGGTTCTTTGTAATCTAAGTTCTTCTTTATCCTTCTTCAAAATCAATATTATTTCTTTTATTATGCTTTCTTTATCTCTTAGGAAGCTATGAATGATTCTCAATCCATTGTTATTATTTTTATTCCCTTAAATATGCATTTTTCTCTTTGCACTTAGAAGACAAATCTCTTATCTATATGTTGTAGGAAGCTTCTCACACTTCTACTACTTTATTTGTTGCAACTCTATTCTAAAATATTTCATCTATACTATCAAGGTGACTTTGGATGTCCCTAAATTCTCTGCCAAGGTAAATTTGAATGTCTCTGAATTCTCTATTAATGTCAAGGTGATATTGAATATCCCTAAATCTTCTACCAATATCAAGGTGACATTGAATGTTTTTTAATATTCTATCAATATTAAGTGATATTTATGTCCTTGAATATCAACCTATTAAGGATATCTGTATCCCAAAATCTCAATATATCAAGGGATATCTATGTTCTTGAATCTCAATTTATTAAGAGATATCTATATCCCTAAATCCTCTATCAATTTCAAGGGTTGGATATGGCTCTAAATGATCAACTATCTCAAAATTCATTCACCTTTCAATAAATATAGTTGAGTCCTAGTCTTCACTAGTTACACTTAAATTCTGGAAATGCCATAGCCCATTATAATAAATATGACCTACAAATATAGATTCTGAGTCTCACTATCTTCAAAGAGGACATACCCCTAATCAACTTTAACAAATTGGATAAAATTAATTTTGTAATACTGGTGTAGGCCAAAAATTTTCACACTCCTTTCCTCAAGGCAGATGGATCTACATCTTAGAGGGGAATGGGAGAATGCATGGCCTACACCTCGAAAGAGAGGCACTTAATCGTGCCTTCTATATATGGTGATTTTTTGACAAATTGGTTTTGGGTTCACTAGAAAGTATTTGTGGCAATTTTTGAGCCTAGGTTTTAGGATCTATTTAGATGAGTTTTTTTTTTTTAAATTCAAATCATACATACACCTAGGTTTGGACTTTATCTGAATAAAACTATCTATATGCAATTTTGATTCAATGAAGATAGTAGATGGTGGATATTTATTTTTATTCAATTTTGATTCAATTTTTATTTTTATCTTTATCTATATAGAATAAAATGCAATGCCTAAAACTAGGGCTAAAATAAATTATAAACCTTACTTGATCCGGATGTTTGATGAAGATTCTAAGGCTTGTAGCAGGACAAAATCGCCTTTGTTTTAGATAAAATCACCTTTGATATCGCAAAATCATAGGTAATTTTGCTACAATCTCGCAGCAAGAAAAATTAAAAGAAAACAGGGGACATAAAACAGGGTTTCTTGCAAATTATGATAGTTTCTTGTACTCCAAGTCACATATTAGCTTTAATTTCTATATGAAAATGGATATGAAACAACATGAGAACAATATGATAACAATTCAACCTACTATACCATGAATTTTTGTAGTTCTAATCTTGATTTTATAATGCAATTAATTGAAATGATGGTGAACACCAAAGATGCAATATCTAAATCTGAGTAGTAAATTAAATGAACATTGTACAATGCATAAACAAATGGAAAATAGGGAAAGAGATGCAAAATAGTGGTTTGAATCCTTACCCCCAACTGATCTGAGGATAAGATAGCCTATTCTATAACAAAATTGCCTGCTCTCTAACAAAATTGCTTGTTGTTTATATCGATCTCCAGGTGATTATGTTGATATTTAGGGTGATTATAACTATGACCTTCAATGAAAAAAATAAAAATAGGGATTTCGAGAGGTGGAATTGCATAGCAAATTGATGCGAGGGATCCTCAAGGGAGTTTAGAAGCAATATTGGGGAATCAGAGTCCAACTAGCTAGGGGGAAAGAGGGAAAAGGGTCTATATTAAATAGGCCAAGGAGGGGTTTGAGGAAGTTGGGAGGTTAGGCTAAACATGGAGGAGGTTTTGATCCCTCCTATGTTTACCACCTTCAATCTAGTCACCAACCTCCCTGAACCGAATGACTGCTAAACTAGGTAACACGTTTTAAACCAGATTTTATCTTTTAGCAAATTTGGTAAAAAAATTTTGGGATAAAATCACCTGGCGATTTCATCGATCATCGCGCGATTTTGTTGATTGGTGGGCGATTTTGTCCAATGGTCAAGAATTTTTGGTTTGTTGGAGCAAAAAATGAGGAGGTTGGTTTTCTGATCGTTTTAGCCGAATTTTGAGTTAATTTGAATAATTTTAATAATTTTTTGACTTTTAGGTAAATTAAATGTGTCAAATTTACCCTACTACATTTTGCCCCCTCTTTGATGTGTTTATGAACAATAAATGCATCAAAGAAAATTGTAGACACTTGAGTAGAAATGATTATGATTTGACATGGGCAAAAATGGAGTAGATGGTTTAGAATGAATGGTTTATGTGAAATTGATGTTTTATAAAAATAATTGCTAATTTACTGACTAGGATTCCCCCTTGAGTTTTTACACCAAATTCTATGTTTGGTGGAAAACTCAAAATTTTCTTATATATATTGATCTTCTTTGTTTCATGTGACTTCGTATGGTTTATTGGATGATTTATTACATTTTCTTATGATGGTTGTGTTACATAATTTCTTGTAGTCATGCTTTGATTTTTGAACATTTTGATCATGCTTAACATAAAAGGAAAATGATTTTGTAAAGTGTGTTTTGAGAAATATGTTTTGTATGGTGATAAAATAGATGGATTAACAATGAACCTCGAAGGATGTTGTGTTGTTATATGACCGTTGGTGGAGATCAATGCTCGCTAGGTCATGAAGCGGATCCTGTTATGAGGAAGTTTTGTATTGCTAATACCAAAATATTGTGTGCTTAAGAATAATCTTAAGGCTTTATGATGAGAAAGAAATGTTTGATGTTGTTTTGAGACAAGATGTTTGATAGATGTGAAAATGTATGAATTTAAGCATGAAAAATTCGAAAGATGATTTGCGCTAAGCATATAATTCCTAAGTGTGAAATTATATGAAATAATTACTTAGGAATTATACCATCATCACGAAAATCAAAATGAAATGCATGATGATATGAAATTATTTGTTCTTTTTAAAATGCAAAGTAATGTAAAATAAATCATTGTGTCGCATGTTGGAAAATTTTGAAGATAATATATATATTGTATGTGCTAAAATGAAGTGAGTTGTGGGGATTAATGCAAATGGTTACAAACTTATGTTTTATAGCAAAAATCAAAGAAATATTTTAAATTATTTCAAGGATAAAGTCAAATTTATCAAGAACCCAGTGTGTGATTGTGTGAGTTCATCATCCATTTTGATTCATCATAATGACACAAAATCTCTCAAGGATCAAATGTGTGTGCTTTGTAATGTTCATTTACCAATTTTGAGTAAGGTAGTGATGCAAGCAAACTTGAATGAACCAATGTGTGTGCAAGTGAAGGGTTCATTAACCATGATTTTTGTGCATGAAACCGTACCAGACTACTATGTAAGTCAAGTCATCAAAAGCTAGCTAATCCACAAGCGGACATAGGTCTATACAAAAGAAGGTCGCTAATGTGACAGACATGTCGCCACGCAAAAAGGAATTACCCAATGTCAAGCAAGTTGGGCACAAATCACTTGTTATGGGACTTACCTCATGATTTTCAAATAACTAAGAATTCCAAGGATTCAAGCTCATTCACCCTTCTTTTCTTCACTTTCAAGGGGTAGGGATTTTGTTCATTTTGTTTTGAACAAGGGGATTTTATTGCTTTTCTTTTTCTCTTTTCGTTCTCTTTTTTATTTTTTCTCTTTCTTTTTCTTTTGATTTTTGACTTTTTCTTTTCTTGATTTTTCTTTTGGGATACTTGCTCGGATTGGCTGTAGAGCAAGGGATTTTTATTCGGATAGGGGTGAGCTTGTCCTTTTGCCAATTCTCAAAAATTCTAGACCATGCACATGATAGGATAGCAGGGGAAACTTTTCGCTCAAGAGACTAAGACTACTATGTAGTATCATTTTTCGAATTTTCAACAAATCATTTTAATGTGTAAAAGTGTACTTGGTTCAAGAAGTAGCAAGATCATTTCCCAAAACTCAAAATATTATTTAGTGAAATAGTGATCTTCGATACAAGAGAGATTTATAATCATAGTGATAAAATCAAAATAATTAATTTGTGAAATTAAGTGTATGGTTCAAGATAACTTCTGAATTAATACGAAATAAAGGAAAATATAGCTTCAAAATTTTGAAATACAACAATAAATAACAATGCAGAATGATTTGAAATAATTTTGAGATTTTGATACTTTTTGATTTTTTTAGTTGTTTTATTTGATTTTTATTTTTTATTTTTTACTTTTGATGATGGAATTGGTGGTATATACAAGATGATCTATATACACTATATGAGATGATTTGCGTATAGCATGTCTAAGGTGGCTTCAAAATCAAAAGAGGTTTTGAAGGATAATTTGGTTGTAGTGTATGTGATTGAAGTTGATTGGTTGATAGTTGAGATTGTTGTGATGGAGGATGATGATCAGATATAGATGAAGAAAAGTGATTGATAGGAGGTAGTTGTGACAATGGAGAATGTATAGAACTTGATGTTTCAACCATTAAAGATTCTTCAAATGGTGTTGGATCATCATGTATGGTAACAATTTTATTTGCAAGTTTAAACTTCAAACATTGATGAAGAGTGGAAGGGACAACCCTCATCGTATGAATCCAAGGACTTCTGAGAAGTAGGTTGTAAGGTGAAGGACAAGATGCTACATAAAACAAAGTATCCAGGATCTTGGGTCCACTCTTAAGGGGAAGAATTATAGTGCCTCGAGCTTCTTGAATTTCATTGTTAAAATATTTTATAGTAACATTTGATTCATTGAGATCTTCTTCCTTTAATCCAAGTTTTTGGAATAATTGATAAGTGCATAAATTAAGAGAGGAGCCATTATCTACCATGATAGTTTTAATAGATGTTTCTTTAATAAATCCTGTAATGTAAAGAGAGGAGTCTTCTTGTGGAGTAGAGGAAGGAATCTCCTCATCATAGAATGAAACATGGTTAACCTCAAGAGGGCTTACACCATTAATTGTGTTCTTAGGGAAAAGATCATGAGGAACAAATTGTTGGCTAAGTATCTTGAACAAAGTTTCCCTATGAACATGAGAACTTTGTAATACTTCTAAAAGGGATATCTTTTCTTGAGGATTAATCACTTGTTTTTGGCTATCAAAGTGGATTTTAGATTGATATTTTGATGCTAAATATGGGCTTTCTATGCTTACATTCCATTTTGGATCATTCTCTAGAGCCAAAGATAGTTTTGAAGGTTGGTCAAATGAGGAATCCATCTCTTGAATATCAAATTGAGTTGATTGAACTTGAGGTTGCTCATTTGTAGTTTCTATTACAATATTAGTGATATCATTGTGATGGGACATATTAAGATGCAATATTTGATTGGTTTCCTATTGTTGATGATTGAATAGGGGTTCTTGGGAGATCCCCATGTCTTGATTGATTATGGGTATTTGTTGTGTAGGAGTTTGATTGTTTATTGGAGATTTATAATCAATTGTAGATTGTAATTCCTTTATAGTGAAAAGACCCTCATCAATCAAATCTTGAATTGCACATCTTAAACTTCTACATTTTTGTGTCATATGTCCATCCATTCTATGATATTCACAATGTAGCTCAGGTTTATACCAATCTGCTGTGGTATCAGGTTGTCTTATGGGAGGGAATTCAATCCTATTTGTATCAAGTAAATGCTTGAGAATTATATCCATTGGTTGATTGAGCTTAGTAAATTTACGTGGTGAAGGTTTTCGAGAGGCTTTTGATAATAGGCTTAGGAATTCAGCCATAAAAGGACTTAATGGTTTATTACCTCTTTTTTCTTTATTATGGGTAGAATGATGATAGGAATATTGTGAAGTATGATGTGAGTGCATGGTAGGATTGGATGAAGAAGTATTTTCTTGTTGAAATGGATGTGTTGTATTGAAAGAAGAATGTTGAAATGGTGGAGAAGGATTGTATGTGGATCGATAGACATAATATGGATATGTGGGAGAAAAGATAATATCTTTATGAAGAGGATTGAAAAAGGGATTGTTTTGTTGGGGTAAGGATGAAAAATGAGAAAAGTGTGATAAAGGTGATGTTGAATATGGATGAGGTTGGTCATAATCAACAAATGCATTTGGGAGAATTTTCCCAACATTATTGATGGGCTCATATTGATTTGAGTTAAGACTCATGGTTTCTTTAGTACTTATAAAAGTAATATTTGGTATCTACCATTTAGAATTGAATCTAAAACATACAAATTTGAAATGATGATTTTTTTGTTGTTTTTCTTGTATACTTTTATTTTTATTTATTTATTTTTTTTTGTTTTTGAAATCAGAAGAAATGCCTATGTATTCACGTCGGGTTCACCAAATAATGTAGCCCAAAAATTCTCGCACTCCTTTCCTCTAGGCAAATGGATCCATGCCTTAGAGGGGAATGGGGGAATAGGTGGTCTACACCTCAAAATGAGAAGTACTTAATCGTACTTTCTATATATGGTGATTTTTTGATGAATTGGTTTTGGGTTCACTAGGAAACATTTGTGGTAGTTTTCGAGCCTAGGTTTTAGGATTTGTTTAGATGAGTTCTTTTTTTTTTAATTCAAATCATACATACACCTAGGTTTGGCCTTTATGCTACTAATCTAGATCTATATGCAATTTTGATTTGTATGAAGACAGTAGACAGTGGATACAAAATAAAATGCAATGCCTAAAACTAGGGCTAAAAGAAATTATAAACCTTACTTGATCCGAATGTTTGATGAAGATTTTAAGGCTTGTAGAAGGACATAATCACCTCTATTTTAGACAAAATCATCTCCTATCTGGCAAAATCACAGGCAATTTTGCTACAATCCTGCAACAAGAAAAATTGATAGAAAAAAAGGGATAGAAAATAGGGTTTCTTGCAAATTATGATAGTCTCTCATACTCAAAGTCACATATTAGCTTTAATTTCTATATGAAAAATTATATGAAACAAAATGAGAACAATATGATAACAATTCAACCTACTATGCCATTAATTTGTGAAATTTTGATCCTGATTTTATAATGCAATTAATTAAAATGATGGTGAACACCAAATATGCAATATCTAAATATGAGCAGTAAATTTAAATGAACATTGTACAATCCATAAACAAATGGAAAATAGTGAAAGATATGCAAAATAGTGGTTTGAATCCTTGCCCCCAACTGATCTGAGGACAAGATCGTCTGTTATCTGACAAAATCACCTACTCTTTGACAAAATTGCTTGCCATTTCTATCGATCGCCCTGTGATTATGCTGATATTTGGGGCGATTTTAACTAGGACCTATAATGACAAAAATGAAAATAGGGATGTCGGGAGGTGGAATTGCATAGAAAATTGATGTGAGGGATCCTCAAGGGAGTTCAGAAGCAATCTCAGGGAATCAGAGTCCAACCAGCTAGGGGGAAAGAGGGAAAAGGGCCTAGATTAAAATAGGCCAAGGAGGGATTTGAGAAATTTGGGATGTTAGGCTAAACATGAAGGAGGTTTTGATCCCTCCTATGTTTACCACCTTCAATCTGCTTGCCAACATCCCTGATCTGAATGGTTTCTAAACTGGGTAACACGTTTTAAACTAGATTTTTTCTTTTAGAAAATTTGGCAAAATTCTATTTTGGGATAAAATCGCCTAGCGATTTCGTCGATCGTTGGGTGATTTTGTTGATCGGTGGGAAATTTTGTCCAATGGTCAAGAATTTTAGGTTTTTTGGAGCGAAAAATGAGGAGGTTGATTTTCTGACCATTTTAGTCGACTTTTGAGTTAATTTTGAATAATTTTAATAATTTTTTGACTTTTAGGTAAATTAAATGTGTCAATTTTACCCTACTATAATTGGATAAAATAAACACTTATCAATATAGATAGAGTCAGGTGGTAGCTCTTATATCACTAATGAATTTTTTATTAGATAGAAAAGGGAGGGTTTTTGAAAAGCTCTCCCAAACCTTTTATGTTAGTGACCCAAATACAACCAAGTAAGATAACCACCATAGAGCCACAAAAAATAGCTACCAAAAGAAAACCAATCCAACCCAACCAAAATATCCTAAGCAGGGAGAAGAGAGATCAAAAACCCAACAAAGGAGATCCACATAAAAAAATAGACCCAAAATCTAATATTAGGAGTCATAAAAAATGATGACATCCATATCCAGGGTATTTAGATTTTGTTTTAACTTCATGCTAGTTCATTAACAAAATAAGCAGTTTACTTAATAGATATTTTAATGGATCTTATTAGATCCTTAACTAGATCATGATAGGAGCTTGGCATTACAATAGAGTCTTCATTAATATTATTTCTAGAGAGTGGGATGACAATATTCTTAAGATTATCCTTAGAAATAGGGGATTCATATAAATCATCAGAGTCATCTAAGCAATGAGTCTTCAACCTATTTGTAGCTTTGGAATGGATGCACACCGATATCCTCATACCTTTTACTTCAACCTTCAGCTTCTTTAAGAAGCTAGAATTTCTTTTCCTAGTCATATCTTCCTCCTTCAAATAATATGAGTCACTATTATCAAGCTCTAGTGAGTTTTGAGGAGAGCTTCCTTTTGGAACCTGAACTTCAACTTTATCATAAGGGTGATCCCCCCCGACTTTGGGACCAAACCCAAATCTTTGGTAATCTTCCCAACAATATTATCTGACTCTATTTTATCTAGCACTTACTTGATATGGGGTTCATAAAAACATTCATGACCAACATTATCCTTAATCAAGGAAACAAAAAAATTCCCCCTAGATGTAGGATAAGAAATGTTGATATCTTTCCTAGAGGTAGAGGCATTCATAGGGGAAAAGGGCACAACCTCATTTTTTCTAGAGATAGTAAATTTTGTTTTAGGGAAATAAAATTAGAAATCAATTTGAAAAGACCTTGATGATTAGGAAGGGAGAAATTACCATCTTGAATATCTGATTTTTTTTATCCAAATATTTAAATATGAAGCCCATGATTTTCATATATTTATTTCCTTTGATGTGGTTTACTAGATCTAGATGAAAGCTATTAACAACATCTTTATTGCATTCAAGAGTTAATAAGTACATTAGCACAAAGATTACTCTATTTCACGAAGACTTGAACGAGCTTATTTTGTAACCATTGTGGTGTTTCTTTGGTCGACCAAATTTACATCCAAACAATTCCAACTCTCTTTCTAATGAATGTTTCTTTCTATCAACACAGTCTCCTTGAGCTAAAACTCCTGTAATTTTAGCTAGAAGTGGAATAGATATGGTGAGAGCTAGCCCTTCACTAAAACCCTCCCTCTATTCCAATAAAATGCTATCTCTATGGTTAATTTTGAATCATGCCCATCAAACATTCTCATAAAGCATAAGATACCACATTTTTATAAGATATGTAAAACCTCCTTATCTTCCACCCTTTAAGAAGGTTCTATCCCTTTGACCACATTCTCCATGATTCCCAACCACTCAAGATTTATGCAAAACCAGATAGACACAATATGCGAGAGAAAAGGGTATAGTAGAATTAAAAAAACAAATTATTGGTCCATGCCTCCTTAAATAACACATTTTTTAAATAATAATTTAGATAAAGATGTCAAATATTAATAAATCCATCAATAACCCAATATTGAAGTCAAATGCAAGGACACAGATAAAAAAAGAACCTCCTAGAAATTCCAAATCTCCCATGCAAAAAGGAATGACAACAACCATAATTATGTTAATTGGCATGCATCAAGAAATGATATAAACCACTGGTATTATCAACCATGATGGACTCCCTCTCCAACCCAAAGAGGATACACAACCAAAAACCATGTGTGATCATAAGGGGTGCCAAATATAATGTAATTATAATCAATTCAAAGTGACATATGAAATGAGCTAAGATTTTATAGCATTGTTTCTCATATAACAAGGACATCTCCAGTAAAAACAAACAATGTGATCCTAATTTAAATTTCTTTTCCACAAAAGGAGGCATAAATTCTTTGCTTTGAAAAAACCAAAATCTTTAAGATAGGGCAACCAACATCCACTTTCCAAATTTGAGCACTAGTCCCAAATCTTCTACAAGTTGAATACAAAGTGAAACCAACCTCCCTCCAAAAATAGACAAGACCAATATTCAAATAAATGCCGCTAAAATAATTTGAAAATATAGGCTCATAAATAAACTATAAATAAGGGCTTCTCCTTGAATATTTTTCATTCTTGTAGAAAATGGAATCAAAACCTGACATCCCCAGAGAATAGAAATCACCAGATATCTATAATAACCATAAAAACTATGATGAGCCTTCATTCTGAATAATTTGCAAAATCTCCTGGGAGAAATCCTCTCCCCAAACCTTCAATCCAGTCTATATCACTCCTAGGTTTACCAAAAAGTCTATTGCTTTATTCTCTTCTTTGAAAATGTACTCGAATTGTAATCCGTAATTCAAAAGTCAATATCACTAATGGCTTTTTAATCCTTAATACTACACAAAATATCATAGGAATAAATATAATATAGCCACAATATAATAAAGTCAAGATAATTGTAAGAATAGAATAATATGAACAAATCAATATGTAAAATAAGGCTTGTAATAAATCAAATAATATTCAATAATAAGTAGTAATATGAATATAATAACCTTAATCATTCATGTACTATGCATGAAGAACAACTTACAATATTAATTGCTCAAAATGTATGCAACCTTTATTACTCTATTTTCTCTTACAAAGTAATGCTTGTAATGATTGCGATTGTGTGTAATTGTATATTATAATCTATGTTATGGAGTATTTCCTACATAATATAGCCATAGTAATTTGATTTTTTGGATACTTGACTAGTCCTTTCCATATGCCAAGTCTCATGAATCTCGGATTGTCTAGACACTTGCCTAATTTATGAACACTTGAATCTACAATGCATGCACACTTATACATGACTCTTACACTTCTGAATTGCACACTGTAACCTAAGACACTTGTGTACATATTTACATTACATATTTACGTTCTTACATATAAGACATTTGTGCACATAGACTCAACTTAAACTTGCACACTAATTCACATGACACTTGTGAATTTCCTACGTATTAAAACTTTACATGACACTTGTGCATTTCCTACGTATTAAAACTTTACATGACACTTGTGCATTTCCTGCACCTTCACATTTACATAAAGAGGAAATATAACTCACACTCTAAAATATAACTCAACTGTAATCTATTATTTACAAATGTACCATGAAGTTACCATGGAGTACATTAGCATGTACCAAATAATGTAATATACTCCAACAATTCTTCCATACAAAAAGCTTCCACATATTCCTTCCTTCATAGAGTAGTCTTAACATTGATGTCGTAATTTTTCTATCATAATTCTCTTGACACCATTAGCTATTTTAGGTACTCCCTCTATTCCACCATATTGGGTATTGTAGCATAGTTCAATTGGTATTAGAGTAGTTTATGATCTTATGGTTTCATAACCATTCATCATAGAAATGGAATAGAAGACAGGATAACAAAACCAATTGCCATAACCCAAAAATTTCTAACCCAAATGTGAGTTTTTTTCCAAGAGTACCTAACTTGTTAGGATTTGATCTAACTTGTTTGACTAGGAACTATACTAAGCTTCAAAATAGGCCTTAGTATCTCCTAAATAATATGTATACTCATAAATTTAAATAATCTCCACTTAGATCCATATCGAGGCACACCCATCCCTACATCTTACATAAGTCCAGCTATGTAAGTGTACTAGGTGTAATACTTAGTTTTCAGGCTATATTTTTTTGTAACCATAATTATCTTGCTTATCCTTCCCTTCATACTATCAAAAGGATCACACTAATCACCACACACTACATAATTTCATATATATAGGTGTTATAAGCATGTAGGGATTTGACTATCCTTCTCATCTCCACAATGAGATAGTCTTCCCATTGATTGACCTCTTCCAAAACTTATTTCATGGAAAAATTATGTTAGATTACTTCTTCCCTTAAGGTGGTCCAATATTATTAAGATTCTTCTTATACAAATCTACTTAAGAACATTGTTCTCTAAAGTTATCTATGATAATGGGTATATTTTGCCCATACACAAGCTTATTTTTTTAAGGTAACATAGATGAAGATACCATCTTCTCATTTATTTGTTCCATTTTAATTCTCAAGGTAAACAATAGTTACATCTATCAGAATATTTTTTTATGTATTAAGAAATATTTTGGCATCTTACCCAATATGAAGGCTTCATAAATATTTCACTAAAACTTCTAAATTTTAAATAACTCTTCAACATGTAAACCTATCTCGCTTAAATAACTGAATATATCAACACAAATATTTAATCCAATTATAATAAAAAATTTATTTTCTAAAACCATAAATATAACAACTATTGATAATTCTTTAATAACAAAGTGAACATACCATTACAACATATTCCGGTCAAAACTTATTTTCTTCTTATTTCATTTTCTATTATAAAGTTCAACAAATTGAAACTCTTAAAGAGTTTACCCTCTTTCAATAGGATTCATCATCAATATATGAAACATAAATACAAAAAGTATTTCATGATGAATTATACATTAGAAGTCGATTATATAAAGACTTTACAACATGTTCACAAGAATGATGACTGTGATCTTTCTTTGTTGTTCATTGCTCAAGTTCTCCTTCATCCTAGCCTTCTTGGAGATCTTATTTTAACCACCAAGAAAAGGATGCATTAAGGGATCAGGATAGCTCCCTAACTTGAAACTATAGTTCCTAAGTGTAAATTCTTTCTTTTATTGCATGCAATTAATCAAGCAAGTCACAAACATAATCTATCATGTTCATCACAAACCTTACATTTTTAAAGTATGCTCTTTATTTTCCTTTTAGAATTTTAATTCTCAAATTCCTCACATATTCTTTTCCAAATGGTGGCTCTATGCCCTAGCATATAAAATGTTTCAATCATTCTTCAGTTTTAATGGCATTTATTTTAATCTTTACATACAAACTAGAATTATTCAACCATATGAACAAAATATAAATAAATAACACACATGCATTTAAACTAAAGCATAAGCCAGTCACCTTATAAAAAAAACATCCCTTCTATAGGTCTACAAATGTAATCCAAACCGATTTGACCTAAATTTGTGAGGTAAATTATTATTTCTTGCAACTAGGGAATGCATTCATCTCCTTTAAATGTAGAGATGACATATGTAAACGTATATCCAACATTCCACTTTATTACTATAAGTAAATATTAAAACAACTATTCTATTAGTAAGTTTTTAAAAAAATGGTAATATTTTACTCCATATTCTTCTTAAATGAAAACTCATTAAAAACATCCAACACAATTTTCTAACCCTTCAAAAACTATGTAGGAATATAAAATTCATACTCCACTGCTTCCTTCAAAAGGAGATTCGAAACGGGTCTAAAAAGTAAATTAAAGTCTCAATTATGGACTAAGACGTACATATGAGTCACTAAAATCTCATGCATGTGGCCTTGACCTCCACAATAGTCTTCATGAAGTGTCTAAGGCATCCACAACTAGCCAATAATAGACCCAAAATTTAATTATAACATCACTCAATTTTAGACATAATAGCTCATGGCTAACTATAGCTCAAGTTTTCCTTAACTCAAACATAACCCTCCCTTCACCCAATGCAACAAAAATTCACAATATTAATTATTACTGCATACTATCAAAACAAAACGTAGCAATCCCACGAATAAGAAGCCTGGAATATCTTCTATTACCTAAAGCTTCAATATTTCCAATCGATGTCATTACAAGGCTGAAAACTTTGCTAACTTTTCATTCTTCCTAAAATTTCCAAGGAGTGCCAAAAACTCAGTGAGTCATACTACACAACACCTAGGTCAAACAAATTGAACTAAAGTTTTGATAGATATCAACATACTATGGTTACTAGCAAAATCAAGGGTGCATCAGTAGTACATTAAATCTCAAGCAAGTTTCATTCAAATGAATATTTCCACTCAAGATATGCTCCAAATCATATTGAAGATTCAAATTTATTGTTTAAAGCAAAACATAAGAATGAATTCAAAAATCTACCTGATATATTAGCATTGATTACAATAGAATTATTTTAAGTGATTCCTTTAGTTTTTCCTTCCCCAAGTTTTTTTTTCAATTTCTACTCGTTCTCTCTTATTTCCAATGGATTTCAAGCTGCCTTCTTCCCATAACTTGATTCCTCTGAGTACACTCAAGATAGCACATCTCATGTTGCTAAATAATCAACCCATCCCTTCCATAAAAATAGACAGTAATAAAATTCACAAAAATGTTTCATGAAGAGCATAACAATAATAATTCAACTACAAATATTATTGCTCGACCCACAATAAATAGCTCAAGCTATTATTTCTTAATAGTTAATTCTCTTAACCATGTTAGTAGGGGTCCTTTATAAATGTTCCAAAAATTATTAAATAAGTTCACCCTTTAAATTCTCTTATAAATTAAACCAATGTACTTGAAATATTTATTTCTTAAGGATAATCAATCTTATTGCAAATATAAGGTTACCACAAGCATTATCCTTTTTCTTTAAATAGAGAGAAAGAAACTAAAGAGCATGAGCAAGTAATCAACTTCAACAAACAAACAATTTTTTTTCAAACAAGCATATGTCAAGTAAAAGCATGGAAGGTTTATTTTCAATCTAGCACTTCATATATTAACTTCCATACTATTGAATCCATTGTTTTCTTTCAAAAACAACCTTCTTGTTGATGATTTATTTTCACATGCAAGAAACATTTTGCAACTACATGAGAGGAAAGTTTATATTTCTTAGATTTGTTGCCTTTAAGAGTAATCTTCATTTCCCTTTTCTCATGGCATATCGACTTCAACAAACAAACAATTTTTTTTCAAACAAGCATATGTCAAGTAAAAGCATGGAAGGTTTATTTTCAATCTAGCACTTCATATATTAACTTCCATACTATCGAATCCATTGTTTTCTTTCAAAAACAACCTTCTTGTTGATGATTTATTTTCACATGCAAGAAACATTTTGCAACTACATGAGAGGAAAGTTTATATTTCTTAGATTTGTTGCCTTTAAGAGTAATCTTCATTTCCCTTTTCTCATGGCATATCGTTCCTTGGTGGTTAATTCTTTCTCCCCACCCACAAGAAAACTTGTTTCTACAAAATTTCAATTCTATTAGTAGCATCATACTCTTCCATACAATATTTACTTAGGAGAAACTTAACATGAATTAGTTTATCATTACTATAAAAATTTACATTATATTATTTCCATGACAAATATATATTTGTAGAATTTAAGCATGAAATATTCAATCATTCCATCAATAGGATAACATTGTCAATCATGAATCCATCTTACAAAAAAATTCAAGGGAGGGTCATGACATCCTACCCCCCTTAGCCTAAACATAGTTCTCTATGTTTTATCAAAGTCTAAATGTTAAAACAACATTATTTTTCATTTTCAAATAGACATGAAAAGTATCTCTGCATATATACCACTTTCTTCCAAGTAGAATTTCTCTCAAAATAGCGGTCCCATTGGACCTTACATTGCTCTAGAGTCCCCTTCCTCATCAATTTGAACCAAAACTCTAAGATATTTACTGGACACACCTTAATGGCCTCTAGATCCACCATTTAGAATTTAGAAATATCCCACACATGATCAGGATTAGTAATATATTTCCTAAGTAAGCATATATGAAAAGTGTCATGAATATTTAAAAAACTGGGTGGTAAGGTGATTCTATACACCACAAGACTAATATTTTTTGTGATTTTGAAGGGTCCAACAAAATGAGGATCTATTTTTGCAGACTTTATGGCACTCTTCTTTGGCCTCACCTTCATAAATACTTTGTCACCCACTCAAAACTCTATTGATTACCTCTTAATATTGACATAAATTTTTTGATGATTCGTGACTTCTTTAATCCTTTATTTGATCATACTTAACTATTTATCCATTTCCCTAACCATGTCTAGCCCAAGGACAACCCAATCCTCTATATTATCCCATGATTGAGGTTTCCTACACCTTATACCATACAAATATTTTAATGGATCCATGCCTAAGGTCAAATGATTACTGTTATTGTAAGAAAATTCTACTACGTGTAGATAGTATTCCCATTAAGACTTCTATTATATACAATACATACAAAGAATATATTCTAACACTTGGTTCACCCTTTTAGTTTGTCCATAAGTCTTTGGATGATACACAAAACTAATACTTAACCTATTATCTATGGCATGGAGTAGAGCTTGCCAAAAATTAGATGTGAACCTAGAGTCCCTATATGAAATGATTACCTCAGGAAAACCTTGAAGCCTAAATATTTCCTTGGAAAATCTATTAGCCGCAACCATGAAATAATACTTGGTATTTTTGGGTATAAAATATGCAACCTTGGTCAATCCTTTGACCACAAAAAATATTACGTCATGTTGAAACCTGGTTTTAGGCAAACCCACAATGAAGTCCATTGAAATCACTTAGCATTTCTACATAGGTATGTTGTGTGGATACAATAATCTTGCAGGGTGTTTGTGTTCAAATTTAATCTTCTGGAATATGAGGCATTGGAAAAAAAAGTTAGTGATGTCCCTTTTCATTCCTGGCTAGTAGAAATTTTTCTTCATGTTTTCTCTCATATTTAATCTCCCTAGGTGAGCAAAGTAAGGGGATCTATGTGCTTCATTCATGATAAATTTCCTTTGATAACCTACCTTAGGAATTATTACTCTATACTTGAAGTATTAAAAATCATCCTTGATGCTATAATCCTTGCTTTCCTTGGGTTTCCTTTCCATATTTGCCCAAATTTGATTGCAAAACACATCTTGATGTTGCATTTCTTTGACTTGATCCATCAAATCTATATGGATGTGGTTCAAAGAAGCAATGTGCCTTCTCTACTTAGAGCATCAACAACCTTGTTTTCCTATCCTTTGATGTATTTAATACCAAAATCATATTCAAAGAGAAACTCCATCGACCTTTGCATGGCATTAAGCAAATATTGAGTAAATAAATACTTCAAACTTTGATGGTCAATCCTCAATTCAAAAGGTCTTCCCACCAGATAATGTTGTAAAATCATGAGAGTGTATACAATTGCTACCAATTCGAGGTCATGAGTAGAATAGTTGATATCATGCCTATTTAAATTTTTATAACCATAAGCTACAAATACTCTATCTTGTGAAAGCACTCCACCCAAAACTTCCAAATATGCATCCATGCACATAGAAAAACTACCCTAAGGATATAGAATCTTTAGTATGGGAGCTATAGTGAGTTTTTTTTTAATAGATTAAAAGTTACCTCACATTTATCTATCCACTTGAACTCCCTTACATTCCTCTAAAGGTTAGTTATCGTAGCTACTATATTGGAGTAATCTTTCACATAGGGCCTGTAATATCTAGTCAAACCCATGAAGCTCTACACTTCGATCGCATTTGTAGGCACTGGACAATTTATTATAGCCTTAATATTCTTGGGATATATTGTTATCCCTTAAGATGATATTATATGTCCTAAGTATTGTACTTATGACACATAGGAGTCACACTTATATAAATTTACATATAGGTGGTTCTTCCTTAATAACTCTAGCACAATTCTAAGATGTTTGTCATGCTCTAACTTATTTAGGGAATACACCAAAATAACATCCAAAAGTATAAGTACAAAGTGATCCAAATGCTTCCTAAAAATACTATTCATCAATTTCATAAATGTTGTTGAAGCATTCATCAATCCAAAAGGTAAAAATATAAACTCATAGTGTTTGTACCGAGTCTTAAATGCTATCCTATGGGTGTCCTCTTCGTAGATTCTTAGTTGATGATATCCATATTTCATATCAATATTTGATAAAATGGTGGTATCCCTTAGCTGATCAAAAATATCCTCAATTCAATGATATACCTTGAGGATTGCATTGAACTGTGATAGAGGTAGAGGGCAGCGATGGCGATGGTGGGATCCATCCTTCTGGAATGGCGGATGAAAGACCTAGACCAGGTAAGAATGGTGTTGTTGATGGTGAAGCGGGTTTCCACGGGAAGCCCCCCGAGGGCCCTCGGGACAAGGAGCCTCCCGATAAAAGACCTATTGAGGGCCCCATCCCCAATAAGGAACCTATTCCTGGGAGCCCTGGTGGGCCTTCATATGCACAGGTCATCTCCAATGGGGTGATCACTCCAAAAACCTCAGATATCCACCTAACTCCTATCGAAATGGATATTGTCATCCCATAAGAGGTTTTCTCCAGCTATGTTTCAAAGGCATCTTATTCCCTAATCGGCAAGTTCATTGGGGGATGACCAGATATGGAGACAATAAGGCACTGGGCCTTCTCCAAATGGAAAACCTCAGGAAACATGGAGATTGTAGCCCTCTCCAGAGGGTTTTTTGCCATAAAGCTATGCAACCATGATGATGCAAGCCGAATCCTAATAGGGGGGCCCTGGTTCCTAGGTAGGAGGAGCTTATTTCTCAAGCGGTGGGTGGCGGATTTCAATCCCAATACCCAGAGTATCAACTTTACACCCATTTGGGTCCGCATCCTAGATCTGCCTTTCCACCTATGGCATGAGGACGTCCTGAGAGCTATTGCAAGAACTATTGGTGAACTAGTGGCTATCGATTCTACAACCAAAGCGTGCTCTAGAATGGTCCACGCCCGCATCTACGTGAATGCCAATCTCGAGACCGAGCTGCCCATGTTCGTAAACCTAATTTTGGGATCCTTCAGATGGTGTCAACCTCTAGAATATGAAAACAAGCCAGTATTTTGCGTCCAGTGCCACATGCAAGGCCACCTCAAAACCAATTAGTGCCCTCTTCTTAGAGCCAAACCTTCAAAGGAAACCGAGGATGGTGACTCTTTCTTTTCGAGGGCTCCTCCTAGATTCCAAAATCATCCTCTTCCATCCCAAGAATATCCAACCCTTTCCTAAGAAGAACAACTCATCTACGCAAGCAAACCAAGTCTCAAGTCAAAGGAGGGACGGTTCCTCAGAAGACAAAGGGAAAAAAATTGTTGATCCTCCTCCGACCCCAAATACTAATCAAGTATGTCTATCATTTGAATCTAACCCTATTTTATTTGAGGGTAAAATGGACCCCCATAGCTGATCCCCCTCCCCCTCTTCACTCTGACCCTCCCCAGGCCATTTCAATAGAGATAGTTCCATCTGAGTCCCCATATAAATTTGGTCCATCCCACCCCCCACTAGAAGCTTTTGAACTAGCATCCATTCATTATGATGATGAAGATGAGGGAAGTCCTATCCCATCCCAATCCCTCCTAGAGAGCTTCAGCCCCAAGTAGACTTAAAGCAAAAAATCCCTCATTGACTATGGAAGTGATAGAAAAAGAGGAAGGTCATCCATTATTGAGCAAAGAAGGAAAGAGGTCGAAGAGGATATAGCAAATGGCTTCCAAGCCACCTTGTTGTCTGACTCTCTCAACATGATAAGAGATAAACCCAAGAAACCCAAACCTCCCTCTTAGCAGGCGAAGGGAGGAAAAAAATCCCTCAAAAATTTTAAATGAAGATTCTCACTTGGAATGTGAGAGGGCTCAATGGTGCCCCCAAGAAATGGTTGGCTACAAATCTAAGAAAATATTACAGCCCCACAATTCTCATCTTGCAAGAAACCAAAGTAGATGAGATCTCTTCCCCCAAAGTTGCCAAAGCAATATGGAATAAAAGTGAATTCATCTTCACTCCCACCCAAGGAACGTTCGGAGGGTTGTTATGCATGTGGGATCCGACTAAATTTGAAGGAAGGTTGATTTCCTCCTCAAGAAGGATCATCAACATGCTTTTTCACTACAAAACCAACAATAACACTTGGATCCTTTCCAATGTCTATGCTCCTAATAACCCTCTCGAAAGAGCCTCGCTGTGGAACTCAATTAGCCATATGCGAAACTCGTTCAATACCATCCCCTGGATCCTTGCAGGAGATTTCAACAACCCCCTATTCCCATATGACAAGAAAGGAGGTAACACCTTGCTTACCAGAAGCATGGAGGAACTTGGGGAGTTCATAGATGTGAACGAACTCATGGATGTTCAGTTGAAGGGAGCAAAGTTCACCTAGAGTAATAGAAGGGCTAGAAACAATCTCATCCAAGTCAAATTGGATAGGGTCCTACTTTCAAGAGAGGCTATCCCTATTTTTGGGGATGCCACCCTCAAATCCCTCCCTAAAATTAGCTTTGATCATAGTCCCCTTCTATTTGAAGCCACCAAATCTCCCTCTTTCAAGAGCCCCTTCCACTTCGAGGCGATGTGGTTCCACCATCCATATTTTAGGAACCAAGTCTCTCAATGGTGGCAGTAGCCCTTCAAGGGGTCCCCTTCTAGGTAACTATATCAAAAACTTAGATTCATTAAGGAAAATATCAGGACTTGGAACAGAGAAACCTTTGGTAACATTTTTGAAAGCAAGTGGATAATCAAAGAGAAACTAGAAATCATAGAATAGCAAATCCAAGAAGGCAACCAGGACAACAACATTAGCTAAAGAGAGCAAGCTCCTAGCTAAGTTTCACAACATCTTGGCTAGAGAGGAAATGTATTGGAGGTAAAAATCAAGAGCCCTTTGGCTCAGGGATGGTGACTCGAATACCAAATTATTTCATGCATCTACCCTAAGAAATAGAAGCTCCAACAAAATTTTAGAGCTCACCTATAGTGATGGAAGGGTCACAAGGGAAATATTTGAGATCAGGAATAAATATATCAATTTCTTCCAGTCCCTTCTGGGCACATCCTCTCCTAGATCCCCTTAGGATGCAGAAGCTCTCTTGGGCAATATTCCCCACTCCATCTCCTCCTCCACTAATGAAATGCTCATTAGCCCTCTCTCCATTGAAGAGATCAAAGGAGCTCTATTCTCTATGCAACCTGACAAGGCCCCCAGACCAGATGGGTTCCCTCCATGCTTCTTCCAAGTATTTTGGGACCTGATTGGGCCCAAAGTGTGTGCAGTAGTCAAAGACCTCCAATCCTCCAAGGCCATTCCCCGAGGGATCAACTCAACCTTCATTGCCTTGGTTCCCAAAGTGCTAGCTTGCAAAGCTCTATCTAACTTTCATCCCATCAACCTCTACAATGTTCTCTACAAGATCCTAACCAAAGCCTTAGAAAATAGGCTCAAGGAGATCCTTCCCCTTATCATTGATCCCTTCCAGGGTAGCTCTATCAAAGGAAGGATCATAATAGATGGAGTGATAACCATCCATGAGGCCCTGCACTCTACCACCTTGGCCAAGAAACCAACTTTCCTACTAAAACTAGACATGAACAAGGCCTTCGATAGGGTCAGCTGGGAGTTTCTCATTGATGTCCTCCTCAAATTTGGCTTCCACCCAGCATGGGTTGATCTCATCAAAAGATGCATATCCTCTCCATGGTTCTCCATCTTAGTCAATGGGTCCCCTGTTGGGTTCTTCCCTAGCTCTAGAGGTTTGAGACAAGGAGATCCTCTATCCCCAATCTTGTTCATCATCCTAGCTGAGGCTTTAGGGAGGTCCATTGCAAGTGCCGACAGGAGAGGCCTTATTTTTGGGATCAAAACTGCTTCTAGTCTTAACCCTGTTACTCACCAGCAGTTTGTCGATGATACCATTTTGTCCACTTCAGCTTCAGTTGCTCAAGCCAAGGCCATTAAACACATCCTCCACCTTTATGAGAATGTTGTAGGTCAGAAGATCAACCTCCTCAAAAGCAAAAAAAATTCATCAACACTCCCCATACCCGACAAATCAAAATTGCACAGATCCTTGGATGCTCCCTGGAGGCTCTCCCCACTTCCTACCTTGGGCTCCCCCTATTCTCTGGCAACCCCACTGCTCCCATGTGGAATAATTTCATTGAAAGAATTCAAAAAAAGTTGACCTCTTGGAAAGGTCACCTCCTTTCCTAGGTAGCCAAAGCCACCCTTACTTTGGCCTATCTTCAGAGCATCCTAGTGTACTTCCTATCTGTCTTCAGAATCCTAGCCTCTGTGAGTTCCAAGATTGAGCAAATCCAAAAGAGATTCCTCTGGTCTAGGAGTGAGGATAAGAAGAGAATCCCCCTAGTGGCTTGGGACTTGGTTTGCCATAGTAGAAGCAAAGGAGGCATTGGACTCAGGAAAGTCACTCAAATGAATCTCGCTCTCCTAGCCAAGCATGCATGGAAGATTTACACCAACAACAATGCATATTGGGTCGAGATAGTCAAGAAGAAATATATGTAGAACCACCAATTCTTGAATGATCAAGGGCCCCAGAATGGTTCAACATTTTGGAAGTCCATCACCCAGACCAGAAGTCTCATCTAGGAAGGTAGCAGATGGATTCTAGGTAATGGGAACACCATCGACTTTTGGCATGATAGGTGGCTTCAAGAGGAACCTCTAAGTGAAAATAGGGAGTTGGTGGTCCTTAAACCATCCACTGATACCATCCTGGGGAGCAAGGTTGTAAACTTTATCACCAATCACAATGGAGGCCCTAAATGGAGAACCATTGATGTGGCCAACTTCCCTAATCAAGTTGTTGCCCTATCTAGCTTGCTCAATGCAGTCACCATTCCAACAGGAGAAGCAAAAGATAGGCCCATATGGAGGGGAACTGATGAAGGGTCATTTTCTATAAAGTCAACCTACACCTTCCAAGAGAAGGCCCAGGTTACAACCATCCCTTTCAACCTCATCTAGAAGAAGAAACTCATCCCCAAAATAAGTTTATTTTCTTGGACTGCTATCCAAAATAAGATCCTCACGCTCAAAAATCTGGCCAAAAGAGGATTCATGATCCCCAACCATTGCTACCTATGCCTTTCAAGCTGGGAATCTATGAATCACATCTTCACCAACTATGCTTTTTCCTCCGCAACCCTTGGCCACTTGCTCAATTCCTTCCACATCCAGTGGGTCCAGCCCAATTCAATCATTGACCTTTTCTCCTAGTGGCCAAACCCGTTCAACAATCCTAGGCTTCGCTCCCTCTGGTCCTTCTGCCTCCATCACTTCATTTGGTAAATCTGGCTAGAGTGCAACAATAGGGCCTTTTCATCCTCCTCTAGGGACCCCCTATCTATGGCTTCCAAATCCATTGCCTATGCTATTGAAAACATCTGGCTCATCCCCTGCTCCATGACCCCTTCCCAGGCTCTCGAATGTGCCCTTTTCAAATCTCTTGGTATACCTGAAGAGGATCCTAGAGCTCAGCCAAGGCCCAATCCCAGAGCCAATCTCAAGTGGATGCCACCTTCGAAAGGGTGGATCAAGCTGAATTTTGATGGGGCTTCTAAAGGAAATCCTGGCAATGTTGGGGTAGGAGGGGTCATCAGAGACCATAATGGCAACCTGATCCTTGCGTTTGTAGAGTTCCTTGGGCCTCAATATAATAATTTTGCAGAAGCCATGGCTCTGTGGAGGGGGCTTGTCCTACTCCAAGAGGACCCCAGAAAGGCAATCATAGAGGGTGATTCCTTAAATATAATCAACTACATGATGAATGACAAGACTCCTTCCTAGAAAGTCTTCAACACCATCCAAGAATCCAGGAAGATCTTTCGAAGTCGTCCATAGATGACTATCCACCATAACTATAGGGAGGCTAATTAGCTAGCCGATCTCATGGCCAACCTGGCAGCATCCTCCAATAACCTCAGAGTTTGGAGAGATAACTTTCCCCAAGACATCACCAATGCAACAAGTCATGAAAAGGATAATATTCAAAATGGCAAGTCCCAATGAATTGAATTTTGAAATGAAGCTTATCACAGGAGCTTTCCTCGCCATTGCTGGATTTCTTAGACCTTCTTCTCGAAATGTGGGCAATTGTCATGAGTGGATCGGGTATGCCATCAGGTTTGAGCTCACGGGTGGAAAAACATGGGAAAACCTTCACACTCCCCACTTGGTTGATTTATGGTGTTGCCCAGACCTCAAGGCCAATGGCACGCGCACCATCAAAGTCATCATGTTCCAAGTTATCAGAGCCCGACATATTTTTTGCTACGTGGCTAATCGCAAGAAGTTGGGAAGGCATTTTTGCCCCTGCCCCGCTAATCATGGCGAGTTTCTTTGGATTTTTCTTCCATCCCAAGTTGTCCATTGCTTTTTCCAACACCCCCTGTTTCCCCTCGTAGAGTTTTTTTTGGAAGCTTCCTAGGTTTCTCGTGCATGTTTCGATCTTCCAAATCTTAAGCGGGTCGAGGTCGATATTTCCATATATTGGAATAATTGTCTGCTCCTTCCCAATCACTCCCAAGGCCCGAGTCATACCTTCTCCCATCGTATTATCATCCAACCCGACTCCATCACTTTCAGCTCTCTCCACTCGACCCACTCCCTTTTAACTAGCAAAGGCTCCAACCCTTCTGCTCGCACTCCCTCCATTGCCACCCTTGCCTCGGCTCTGCAAAACTTTCACTTCGGCTCCCTCCACCTCCCTTCTCCCTACTTTCACCCCTTTTCCCCTACTAAGAGCATGGCTTTCGTCGAACCAGCTCAGCTGAACCTCAACCCAACAACCCAAATTTTCATGGATGCCAAAGGATTCACTCCTTTCTTGTAAAAATTCTCTAGAGTCGAGGACCAAATCACCAAGGATTTTATCACCTCTTGGAACCAGGGTGAGGTCACCATCCAGGGAGTTCACTTCAAGGTGATGATTGAAATGCTAGCAAAAATCATCGACCTCCCACTGATAGGTCGCTTCATCCACCATGATAAGCACAACTGGGAAGAGGAGACGGATCAGTTCCTAGACAAAGGTAAGAGTTTGGGTTGGGATAAATCCACCCTTCATGTTTCTTCCCTCCCAGCTCCTTGGAATATTGCCATTATCCCCATAATGCAGTATGTGACCTGCGATGACCCGGAGAAGCCTCTGCGAAGCTTCCACCTCACCTTCATCAACCACCTCTGAGATGGCAAGGCAATCTATGTCCTTGATTACCTCCTGTACTCCCTCTCCCTGACCCTCAAAAAATATCAAAAGTCGAATGGGAAGCTGCTTCACCAAGGGCTCTTACCTATCATCTTCAAGCATGCCCTAGCCAATAGACCCCCTATCCATAATGTCAAGCCTATGTCTACAAGTCCCCTCGATGAGGTCCCCCCTTCGCCCAGTCATCTTGTTGAATCCCCTGTCGACCCTGGTCCAGTTGGGGGCCACTCCAAGCCTTCCCCTCTCAGGAGTGCTAGGCGAAGCAAGCAGAAGAAGTGTGCAGCTACGTCAAATACTCCTCCGATGGCCAGATCCTCGACCAGGCTCAAAAGGCCAAAAGTGGAGCCTTCCTCCTCTACTCACATCATATCCAATTCTAAGAGTGACAAGGAGGACCTATGTGTTAGTCTTACAATGGCACTGAGAGGGGGGGTGAATCAGTGTAGCTATTTAAAACTTAAAACTTTAACTCTTAAAGCCAAAACAATGAAAGCTTAAAACCAGAAACAACAAGTACCACAAGAGAGCATCACATAACACAAGATGTAACGAGGTTCACCAGTTTTGGCTACTCCTCAAATTAGACCGCTTGGACTCCCATCCAAATCCAGCCATTGCAAAGCACCAACTTTACAATCAATTTACCAACATCCACTGGAAGGAGCACCAACCCCTAATTTACAAGCACCAACTGGAAGGAGCACCAACCCCTGATTCCAAGCACCAACTTGGATTTCTAATTTTAAATCTTGATTGACATAAAAATGCCTTCTGTGTTACAAGACCCTCACTGGTCTATCTTAACTCAAATCAATCTCATGGAAGCATAAGGAGAATTGTTAGAGACTCAATATATTCTATTTCTTACTCTTAATCTCAACTTCCTGTCCACAAAGCATACACTCTTTTATAGCTCTACCTATTGCACACTTACAGCCCTTTCATATGGCTTGCACTTGCAACTCTCATAGCTTTGTACTTCTTACAACATTCTTCCAGCCCACAACATTATCCCTCTATACAGCAGCACTCTTTCCTCATCACTCTTTTCTCTTAGCAGTTCTCTATCACTCTTAACCAGCTCACCAACGCACCTTCTCTACAAATAGTGACACACTTTATATTCTATTATTGTACTGAGCTTAAACCCTAAATTCTTACAGCTCTGCGCTCTGACAGCCTTATCTTCTTATTTTGGTGCTCTGACATCCTTATCAGCAACACCTTCCCTATTTATGGCGGCACCCTTTTCAATTTTGAGCTACATTCACTTCTGCATGCAACTGCCCTTTTATAATAATATATTCATCTTGAAACCCTAAGTCTTCTGTAACTGCCATAATCCCGCATGCAGCCTATTAATAGATTTGTCTCTTTAATTGGGATTCTCGATAGCCATCGCTCGTCGAATTTACTTCGTAATGGACCCTGTAACTGTCGCTCTGACTTCACTGACACTCCTGTAACTGTAGTTCTAACTCCCATTTACTGTTACTATAACTGCCCCTTTAACTGTCACTCTTTCTTAGCTTTTGCATGTTTTTATAGCAACCTATTATATTCTATTATAGCCCATGCTTTTTGTGCTCTTTTTACAGCACTGCGGACCCACTACTGCACTCTACTTTTTCCTTATTTTCCCACGTTTTCCTTTTTACCATATTTTGCTACACTTCCTTTTTCTTGTTTTGCCATGCTTTCATTTTCCTCATTTGTCGTGCTCATTTCGCCGCACTATAGTTTTAGTTTGTTGTTACACTGAGCATTTCTATAACCCCACCTATAATAGATATTGTTTTGCTGCATGATTTTATTCTGCACTGTCCCTGTGTATGCTTCTCGAATTTTACCCATGAAACTAAGACATGTCACGATATCGCGACATTTTTGCCCCTTTGACTTTTCTTGGCGTTTGACCACGAAAACAAGACATGTCATGATATCGTGACACTTTCGCCTTCTTGCTTCATTATTCGGCTTGCACCCATGAAAACACAACATGTCATGAAATCGTGACACTTTTGCTGCCTTGAACTCTTCTCTGTCTCTTGCCCGTGAAAACAGAACATGTCACGAAATCGTGACATCTTTCTCTTTTGTACACTCTTCTCTGTAAGCCCCAATGAAAACTCGACATGTCATGAAATCGTGACACTTTCTGCCTTGTGCCTTTCTCTTTCTCTCGCCCATGAAAATGGAACATGTCACGAAATCATGACACTTTCACTTCCTTGCACTCTTCTCTGCATGCACTAGCGAAAACATGACATGTCATGAAATCGTGACACCTTTCTCTGCCTTGTACATTCTTCTCTGCATGCACCAGCAAAAACAAGAACATGTCACGAAATCGTGACACTTTCGCTGCCTTGAACTTTTCTCCTTGAATTTGTCATGAAATCATGACGCTTTTTCTTCCTTGCTCTTTCGTTTTGCTTCTATCATGAAATCGTGACACTTCATCCTTCGGAGCCTTCCTCTCTACTGCTATCACGAAAATGCGACATGTCGCGAAATCGTGACATCTTTTCTCCTTAGCTCTTCTCTTCTCTTCAGGTCGTGAAAACGTGACATGTCGTGATATCGTGACACTTTTTCTCTCGAGCTCTTCCTTATGCAATATGTCATGAAATCGTGACACTTTTTATCTTCCCTTCTCTCTCCTGCAATATGTCGCAAAATCGTGACACTTTTTCTCCTTAGCGCTTTCTCTTGACATCGGATCGCGAAAACCCGACATGTCGTGAAATCGTGACACTTTTTCTCCTTAGCGCTTCCTCTTGCAAATTGTCATGAAATCGTGACACTTTTCTTTGCGAGCTCTTTCTCTCGAACTTGTCACGAAATCGTGACACATTTTCATCCGTACCATCCTTCTTGCAAATTGTCACGAAATCGCGACACTTTCTTTGCAAGCTCTTTCTATCAAACATGTCGCAAAATCGTGACAATTTTCTTTGCTTGCGCCTTCTCTCCAAACATGTCGCGAAATCGTGATAGTTTTCTTTGCCTGCGCCTTCTTTCCAAACATGTCGTGAAATCGTGACAGTTTTCTTTCACTTGCCTTCTTCTTCAAACATGTCACAAAATCATGACAGTTTTCCCACTTGGCTTCTTTGCCTCCAACATGTCGCGAAATCATGACAGTTTTCCTTGTGCCTTCTCTCTCCTCGACCATGTCACGAAATCATGACAATTTTTCTTGCACCTTCTCTCTCCTTGGCCATGTCACGAAATCATGACAATTTTGCTTGCACCTTCTCTCTCCTCGTCCATGTCACGAAATCATGACAATTTTTCTTGCGCCTTCTCTCTCCTCGGCCATGTCGCGAAATCACGACAAAAAACATGTCGCGATATCGTGACAGTTTTCTTACTTGTCTTTTTCTTTGATTCTTTGAATCTGGGTCACTTCTGTCTTCTTGGAAATTTATTGTACATGCTCTGACTGCTCTAAACTCTTGTTCACTTCATCAACCGATCCATCTAATGACTTCTGCACTCCTGTCCATTGCATCAACCGATTAGCCTAACTATGTTGACAACAATGACAATACTTTGGCTGCACCTTGCTCATCAATCAACTCCTATCCATCACCTTGCTCATCAATCAACTCCAATCCATTGCATCAACTGATCAACCTGACTGTGTTGACAACAATGACAATACTTTGGTTGCACCTTGCTCATCAATCTCCCCCTTTGGAATTGTTGGCAACACATGTAATTGCGTGCAATTACCTGTAATTCTTCTCCCCCTTTGACAATAATACCAAAGGGTGGCTGCAAAACTCCCCCTGAGTCCATGCACAACATTCTCAGGAAAAAATTATTACAGTTAGCAAAAAGCATAAACATGAGCAATATGATAAAAAAATGCATAAATGCTCCCCCTGAGTCCAAGACCACTTCATTTCACTGATTGACAACATCATGATAAGCATAATAGGCATCAACAAAATCAACAATGTGAATAGCAACAATAACCAGTGAATGACACCATCACCATCAACTTCACCAATATAACATGTGTAAGAACATGACTGGACCACTGTCTTCTGTGCAACTACCCTCAGTTGCTTTGCAAACTCAAACTTGTCCACTGTTAGTGAAGGCATACAATAATCTTATATAGCCAACTTTTTGTTCTGCAATGCCGCAACATCTGCATACATCTCCACCATGCATCTTGGATGTTCTCAATAAGCTTGAACCCAATGATAGTTGTTTGTCTCTCTCTGCAGTGAGAATCCAACAGACTACCTCAATCCACTCAGCCACAACCAATTTTCTTCTTCTCAACCAATTAGGGCTCTAACAACAATGCTTATAGACAAGGTTTAACCAACATCATTCAACTCAAGATTAACCTTGAAGCATTCAACCAATCACTACATGAAAAGGAAACTAGTAGACATCCTTTTCCTTCCAAAGGTATTTGAACAAGACAGCCACCAACATAAATCACCAATGCAAAGAATAACTTGCTCAAATCAATCTCAATGGAGTAAGCCCAAATCATGTATCAAGTAAAGCATTAACTTGATCAAAACAACCTCTATGAAGGCAACTCAACCATCAATCTCAAAATAGCCAACTAAGGGTTTCACCATCTCAATGCAAGTAGCAAGACTTGCTAACATAAACCCTAGTGCAAAATGCTTCCTCTTTGTTTGAGGAAGAAGAGAATAGTTCTTCAACCTATTACCAACACCACCCTCAACTTTGCCACCAAGTTAGGGTTAGATCATAAAAGTAACCACAAAAATATTTATTCCATTAAAACACCTTATGACTCCAATCCTTAGAAGTCAACTATCAAAGAATATATAAAGCATACAAACAATATATCCTTTTACACCTTACTCAAACTCATACTTCTGGACCGTTACCTCTAGCATTGGAACCTCAATCAGCACATAGTCAACAACTCTCGGTATTCTGCTTCCTCAGGAAATATCTCACATTCCTCAAATAATGCAAGACTTTCTTAGGTGCATAGGCATCTTGTCCTCCTTGACGCTTCACCACCTGGATGCTATTCTCTCAACGTCTCTGCCTTGCAAGTGCCACTTGGCACACTTGACGAACTGGGAGCTAGTGCCACTATTTTCTTTGAATCTAGCATCTCTTTGCTACATGTTCTATCTCAGATAATGCCTATCAACTGCTGCATCGAAACACAAGTATGCAGCTAGGGCACGCATGCATTCTTTCATTAAACACAAAAAAAACTTAACTGTTATGATCTATAATTTTGAACAGTGGCAGAAGAATCATCAATAGTATAACAATGACAAATATCAAAACTACCAAGGGTGCCAGCTCTCAATTTAATCACAACCCTTCATGGTACTTCCATAGTCCACTACATAAACCGACAAAAACTTTGACAACTGTACAACAATTTCTCGACTGCTGGTCTTTCATCCTTAGATACCCAGACAAATACATAGGAGCATTAAAATAAAACTTTAATATTGCTCCCCCTGAGGATGTGCCACCTAGAGTTGCTTAGAGCAATGGCGGAGTAGTCTCCTTCAGTCCAAGGAGACATGATTTCCTTTCTTCTACCTTTCTCCAGACTTTCCTAAACTTGGGCTTGAGTTTTTCAACTACATCCCTATTTTGCCCCTGTTCGTGAACTTGAACATTTCTCTTGTGCAGTTGTTTCTTGTGCATTCTTGATGGATGATTATTTTCTTTTCTTTTATGCACATGATATGTTCCTTGTCTGTGTTGTCCTCTTTGAGTCTGATGAAATCTAGGGTTTTGCCTTAGATTAGATACATAAGTGCTTGGACAGAACCTTGCTATGTGCCCTTGACCATTGCATTTAAAACATTGCACATGTTTTATTCCATGTCTGTATTGCATTCTGTGTGTATGATGAAATCTATGGTCTTGCCTTAGATTGGATACAGAAGTGCTTGGACAAAACCTTGCTATGTGCCCATGGCCATTACATTTAAAACATTGCACAGGGTGTTCACTCAGGAAAGCAGATGAGTTTTTATCAGCATAACTTTTTGATCTATTGTTCAGTCCACAATAAATTGCCTTGTGACCAAAGTGGTTGCATTTAGAACAATAGCCATTAAAAGCATTATTATTAAAAGAGTGAGAGTGAGAGAACCTCTTTTGCTGTGGTTGCTTTGTTGTAGATCTTCTTTGATATTTTCTTCCTTTTGAGGATTCAGCTTCAATGACTTCAGACTTTTCTTGCTTCGATCCTTCAACCGTGGACTTCTTCTTCTCTATATATTTGGAGGATGAAGGTTGTTCAGCTTCATATCCAAGACCAAACTTAGCCGTGGAGCTTCTTTGTTGATTTATCATTGTATCTAGCAACTTTGTGCTCTTCTCAAATTTGAGATTTATATTGGCCTCTTTTAGTTGTTTCTTCAATGAAACAATCTCTTCTTCTTGTTGGTAGCAAACAGTCTCTTTCTCATTGATTTGAGACCTGAGAATATCTTCAATCCTTTTGTATTGTTCTACTTGTAGCTTTAGATCAACAATAACTTTGTTAGATTCCTCTTCACTTGTGCTGCATACATCATCCTCATCATCCAGGTGTGTCTTCAAGGCTTCTTCTAATTTCTTGGCCTTTTGAACTTGTAGGAAGAGATCTTCAATCTCATCCCCATATTCTTCTAACTTCTTGGACATTCTTTTGTTCTTTTTCTTTTCTATACTCAACTCTTCAAGTGCAGATATCAACTCTCCTTCAAGATCTACTTCAACCTCAAGGTTTTCATCACAAACTTTAGGATTCACTTCTTCTACCTTTTCTGGTTCAAATTTCTCTTCTACAAAAACTGAAACTGACTGGGATGCCTTTTTGGAGGAGGATCTATTCTTCTTAGCCATTGTGTACTAATCCAAGATCAACCCTGACTGATTTAGTCAAAACTGGGAACTTGGCTCTGATACCAATTGTTAGTCTTACAATGGCACTGAGAGGGGGGGTGAATCAGTGCAGCTATTTAAAACTTAAAACTTTAACTCTTAAAGCCAAAACAATGAAAGCTTAAAACCAGAAACAACAAGTACCACAAGAGAGCATCACATAACACAAGATGTAACGAGGTTCACCAGATTTGGCTACTCCTCAAATTAGACTGCTTGGACTCCCATCCAAATCCAGCCATTGCAAAGCACCAACTTTACAATCAATTTACCAGCATCCACTGGAAGGAGCACCAACCCCTAATTTACCAGCACCAACTGGAAGGAGCACCAACCCCTGATTCCAAGCACCAACTTGGATTTCTATTTTAAATCTTGATTGACATAAAAATGCCTTCTATGTTACAAGACCCTCACTGGTCTATCTTAACTCAAATCAATCTCATGGAAGCATAAGGAGAATTGTTAGAGACTCAATATATTCTATTTCTTACTCTTAATCTCAACTTCCTGTCCACAAAGCATACACTCTTTTACAGCTCTACCTACTGCACACTTACAGCCCTTTCATATGGCTTGCACTTGCAGCTCTCACAGCTCTGTACTTCTTACAACATTCTTCTAGCCCACAACACTATCCCTCTATACAACACTCTTTTCTCACCGCTCTTTTCTCTCACCAGTTCTCTATCTCTCTTAACCATCTCCAACATCTTCTCTATAGATAGCACACACTTTATATTCTCTTATATACGAGCTTAAACCCTAAATTCTTGCCTCTATGCTCGACACTTTATCTTCTTATTTCAGCTCTCGACATCCTTATCAGTGACACCTTCCCTCTTTATGGCGGCACCCTTTTCAATTCTGAGCTTCATTCACTTCTGCATGCAACTGCCCTTTTATAATAATATATTCATCTTGAAACCCTAAGTCTTCTGTAACTACCATAATCCGCATGCAGCCTATTAATAGATTTGTCTCTTTAATTGGGATTCTAACCACCAAAATTACCGTAATGGACCCTAACTACGCTCGACTTCCGACACTCTGTAACTGTTCTCCCATTTCATTCAACCCCTTTAACTCCGCTCTTTCTAGCTTTTGCATGTTTTACAACAACCTATTATATTCTATTACAGCCCATGCTTTCTACTCTTTTTGCAGCACTACCCCTTCACTCTCTTTTTCCTTGTTTTCCATTTCCTTTTTACCACTTATTTTCCATGCTTTCATTTTCCTCGTTGCACTCATTTCCACTATATTTCCTTGTTACAAGCATTCTAACCCCACCTAGTTCTTGTTTTGCTGCATGATTTTATTTCCAACTTCCTCTGTATGCTTCTCGCTTTTACCCATGAAACTAAGACATGTCACGATATCGTGACATTTTTGCCCTTTGACTTTTTCTTGGCAGTTTGACCATGAAAACAAGACATGTCACGATATCGTGACACTTTCGCCTTCTTGCTTCATTATTCGGCTTGCACCCATGAAAACACATGTCGCAAAATCATGACACTTTCCTCCTGAACTCTTCTCTCGCTTGCCGAAAAATGGAACATGTCAAAATCGTGACACTTTCTCTTCCTTACCTCTTCTCTGCATGCACAAAAACGACATGTCACAAAATCGTGACACTTTCCTCCTACCTCTTCTTTGCATGCACCAAAATGGAACATGTCACAAAATCGTGACACTTTCCTTCCTTACACTCTTCTTTGCATGCACCAGCGAAAACATGACATGTCACGAAATCGTGACACTTTCGCTGCCTTGTACTTCTTTTCGCATGCACCAGCGAAATCGAAACATGTCACGAAATCGTGACACTTTCGCTGCCTTGCACTTCCTCCTTGACTTTGTCATGAAATCATGATGCTTCCGCTTCCTTGCTCTTTCATTTTGCTTCTATCATGAAATCGTGACACTTCATCCTTCGGAGCCTTCCTCTTTGCTTGTCGCGAAAATGTGACATGTCACGAAATCGCGACATCTTTTCTCCTTAGCTCTTCTCTTCTCTTCAGGTCACGAAAACGCGACATGTCACGATATCGTGACACTTTTTCTCTCGAGCTCTTCCTTATGCAATATGTCACGAAATCGTGACACTTTTTATCTTGCCTTCTCTCTCCTACAATATGTCACGAAATCGTGACACTTTTTCTCCTTAGCGCTTTCTCTTGACATCGGATCGCGAAAACCCGACATGTCGCGAAATCGTGACACTTTTTCTCCTTAGCGCTTTCTCTTGCAAATTGTCATGAAATCGTGACACTTTCTCTCCTTGCAGCTCTTTCTCTCGAACATGTCGTGAAATCGTGACACTTTTCTCACCCTTCTTCAACATGTCATGAAATCATGACAGCTTTCCTTGCAGCTCTTCTCTCCAACCATGTCACGAAATCATGATAGTTTTCTTTGCTTGCGCCTTCTTCTCCGAACATGTCGCGAAATCGTGACAGTTTTTCTTCTTGCCTTCTTTGCTTCCAACATGTCACGAAATCATGACAGTTTTTCCACTTGGCTTCTTTCTCTCCAACATGTCACGAAATCATGACAGTTTTTCTCTTGCCTTCTCTCTCCTCGCCATGTCGCAAAATCGTGACAATTTTCCTGCTTTCTCTCTCCTCGAACATGTCATGAAATCATGACAATTTTTCTTATGCACTTTCTCTCTCCTCCAACATGTCACGAAATCATGACAATTTTTCTTGCATTTTCTCTCTCCTCCGCTATGTCACGAAATCGCGACAGAAAACATGTCGCGATATCGTGACAATTTTCTTACTTGTCTTTTTCTTTGATTCTTTGAATCTGGGTCACTTCTGTCTTCTTGGAAATTCATTGTACATGCTCTAACTGACCTCTGAACTCTTGTTCACTTCATCAACCGATCTATCTAATGACTTCTGCACTCCTTCCATTGCATCAACCGATCCTCTGTCTGTGTTGACAACAATGACAATACTTTGGCTGCACCTTGCTCATCAATCAACTCCTGTCCATTGCATCAACTGATCAACCTGACTGTGTTGACAACAATGACAATACTTTGGTTGCACCTTGCTCATCAATCTCCCCCTTTGGAATTGTTGGCAACACACGTAATTGTGTGCAATTACCTGTAATTCTTCTCCCCCTTTGACAATAATACCAAAGGGCGGCTGCAAAACTCCCCCTGAGTCCATGCACAACATTCTCAGGCAAAAATTATTACAGTTAGCAAAAAGCATAAACATGAGCAATATGATAAACAAATGCATAAATGCTCCCCTGAGTCCAAGACCACTTCATTTCACTGATTGACAACATCATGATAAGCATAATAGGCATCAACAAAATCAACAATGTGAATAGCAGCATTAACCAGTGAATGACACCATCACCGTCAACTTCACCAATATAACATGTGTAAGAACATGATTGGACCACTGTCTTCTGTGCAACTACCCTCTGTTGCTTTGCAAACTCAAACTTGTCCACTGTTAGTGAAGGCATACAATAATCTTATATAGCCAACTTTTTGTTCTGCAATGCCAGCAACATCTGCATACATCTCCACCATGCATCTTGGATATTCTCAACAAGCTTGAACCCAATGATAGCTGTTTGTCTCTCTCTGTAGTGAGAATCCAGCAGACTACCTCAATCCACCTAGCCACAACCAATTTTCTTCTTCTCAACCAATTAGGGCTTTAACAACAATGCTTATAGACAAGGTTTAACCAACATCATTCAACTCAAGATTAACCTTGAAGCATTCAACCAATCACTACATGAAAAGGAAACTAGTAGACATCCTTTTCCTTCCAAAGGTATTTGAACAAGACAACCACCAACATAAATCACCAATGCAAAGAATAACTTGCTCAAATCAATCTCAATGGAGTAAGCCCAAATCATGTATCAAGTAAAGCATTAACTTGATCAAAACAACCTCTATGAAGGCAACTCAACCATCAATCTCAAAATAGCCAACTAAGGGTTTCACCATTTCAATGCAAGTAGCAAGACTTGCTAACATAAACCCTAGTGCAAAATGCTTCCTCTTTGTTTGAGGAAGAAGAGAATAGTTCTTCAACCTCGTTACCAACACCACCCTCAACTTTGCCACCAAGTTAGGGTTAGATCATAAAAGTAACCACAAACATATTTATTCCATTAAAACACCTTATGACTCCAATCCTTAGAAGTCAACTACAAAGAATATATAAAGCATACAAACAATATATCCTTTTACACCTTACTCAAACTCATACTTCTGGACCGTTACCTCTAGCGTTGGAACCTCAAACTGTGCCCAGTCATCAACTCTCGGTATTCTACTTCCTCAGGCAATATCTCGCATTCCTCAAATAATGCAAGACTTTCTTAGGTGCATAGGCATCTTGTCCTCCTTGACGCTTCACCACCTGGGCGCTATTCTCTCAACGTCTCTGCCTTGCATGTGCAACTTGGCACTCTTGACGAACTGGGTGCAAGTGCCACTATTTGTTTTGACTCTGGCATCTCTTTGCTGCATGTTCTATCTCAGATAACGCCTATCAGCTGCTGCATCGAAACACAAGTACGCAGCTAGGGCACGCACGCATTCTTTCATTAAACCAAAAAAAATCTGAACTGTTATGATCCATAATTTTGAACAGTGGCAGAAGAATCATCAACAGTATAACAATGACAAATATCAAAACTACCAAGGGTGCCAGCTCTCAATTTAATCACAACCCTTCATGGTACTTCCATAGTCCACTACATAAACCGACAAAAACTTTGACAACTATACAACAATTTCTCGATTGTTGGTCTTTCATCCTCAGATACCCAGACAAATACATAGGAGCATTAAAATAAAACTTTAAAATTGCTCCCCCTGAGGATGTGCCACCTGGAGTTGCTTAGAGCAATGGCGGAGTAGCCTCCTTCAGTCCAAGGAGACACGATTTCCTTTCTTCTGTCTTTCTCCAGACTTTCCTGAACTTGGGCTTGAGTTTTTCAACTACATCCCTATTTTGCACCTTGTTCGTGAACTTGAACATTTCTCTTGCGGGGTTGTCTCTTGTGCATTCTTGATGGATGATTATTTTCTTTTCTTTTATGCACATGATATGTTCCTTGTCTGTGTTGTCCTCTTTGAGTTTGATGAAATCTAGGGTTTTGCCTTAGATTAGATACAGAAGTGCTTGGACAGAACCTTGCTATGTGCCCTTGACCATTGCATTTAAAACATTGCACATGTTTTATTCCCTGTCTGTATTGCATTCTATGTGTATGATGAAATCTATGGTCTTGCCTTAGATTGGATACAGAAGTGCTTGGACAAAACCTTGCTATGTGCCCATGGCCATTACATTTAAAACATTGCACAGGGTGTTCACTCAGAAAAGCAGATGTATTTTTATCAGCATAACTCTTTGATCTATTGTTCAGTCCACAATAAATTGCCTTGTGACCAAAGTGGTTGCATTTAGAACAATAGCCATTAAAAGCATTATTATTAAAAGAGTGAGAGTGAGAGAACCTCTTTTGCTGTGGTTGCTTTGTTGTAGATCTTCTTTGATATTTTCTTCCTTTTGAGGATTCAGCTTCAGACTTTTCTTGCTTCAATCCTTCAACCGTGGACTTCTTCTTCTCTGCATATTTGGAGGATGAAGGTTGTTCAGCTTCATATCCAAGACCAAACTTAGCCGTGGAGCTTCTTTGTTGATTTATCATTGTATCTAGCAACTCTGTGCTCTTCTCAAATTTGAGATTTATATTGGCCTCTTTTAGTTGTTTCTTCAATGAAACAATCTCTTCTTCTTGTTGGCAGCATATAGTCTCTTTCTCATTGATTTGAGACCTGAGAATATCTTCAATCCTTTTGTACTGTTCTACTTGCAGCTTTAGATCAACAATAACTTTGTTAGATTCCTCTTCACTTGTGCTGCATACATCATCCTCATCATCCGGGTGTGTCTTCAAGGCTTCTTCTGATTTCTTGGCCTTTTGAACTTGTAGGAAGAGATCTTCAATCTCATCCCCATATTCTTCTAACTTCTTGGACATTCTTTTGTTCTTTTTCTTTTCTATACTCAACTCTTCAAGTGCAGATATCAACTCTCCTTCAAGATCTACTTCAGCCTCAAGATTTTCATCACAAACTTCAGGATTCACTTCTTCTACCTTTTTTGGTTCAAATTTCTCTTCTACAAAAACTAAAATTGACTGGGATGCCTTTTTGGAGGAGGATCTATTCTTCTTAGCCATTGTGTACTAATCCAAGATCAACCCTGACTGATTTAGCCAAAACTGGGAACTTGGCTCTGATACCAATTGTTAGTCTTACAATGGCACTGAGAGGGGGGTGAATCAGTGCAGCTATTTAAAACTTAAAACTTTAACTCTTAAAGCCAAAACAATGAAAGCTTAAAACCAGAAACAACAAGTACCACAAGAGAGCATCACATAACACAAGATGTAACGAGGTTCACCAGTTTTGGCTACTCCTCAAATTAGACTGCTTGGACTCCCATCCAAATCCAGCCATTGCAAAGCACCAACTTTACAATCAATTTACCAGCATCCACTGGAAGGAGCACCAACCCCTAATTTACCAGCACCAACTGGAAGGAGCACCAACCCCTGATTCCAAGCACCAACTTGGATTTCTATTTTAAATCTTGATTGACATAAAAATGCCTTCTGTGTTACAAGACCCTCACTGGTCTATCTTAACTCAAATCAATCTCATGGAAGCATAAGGAGAATTGTTAGAGACTCAATATATTCTATTTCTTACTCTTAATCTCAACTTCCTGTCCACAAAGCATACACTCTTTTATAGCTCTACCTACTGCACACTTACAGCCCTTTCATATGGCTTGCACTTGCAGCTCTCACAGCTCTGTACTTCTTACAACATTCTTCCAACCCACAACACTATCCCTCTATACAACAACACTCTTTCCTCACCGCTCTTTTCTCTTAGTAGTTCTCTATCTCTCTTAACCAGCTCTCCACTGCACCTTCTCTATAGATAGCGACACATTTTATTTTCTCTTACTGTACTAAGCTTAAACCCTAAATGCGGCTCTATGCTCTGACAGCCTTATCTTCTTATTTCGATGCTCTGACATCCTTATCAACGACACCTTCCCTCTTTATGGCGGCACCCTTTTCAATTCTGAGCTACTTTCACTTTTGCATGCAACTGCCCTTTTATAATAATATATTCATCTTGAAACCCTAAGTCTTCTATAACTGCCATAATCTCGCATGCAGCCTATTAATAGATTTGTCTCTTTAATTGGGATTCTCGGTAGCCACCGCTCATCGAATTTACTTCGTAATGGACCCTGTAACTACTGCTTTGACTTCATTGACACTCCTGTATTCTACGACTCCCATTTACTTTATTATTGCCCCTTTAATTCACTTTTTCTTAGCTTTTGCATGTTTTAAATCAACCTATTATATTCTATTACAACCCATGCTTTCTGCTCTTTTTACACTACCCACTCACTCTACTTTTTCCTTATTTTCTTGCGCTTTTCTTTTTACCATGTTTTTCCATGCTTTCATTTTCCTCTTTGCCTGCTCTTTAGTTTCCTTGTTACACCGAATTTCTTTAACCCCACCTATAACTTCTTGTTTGCTACATGATTTTATTCTACAACTATCCCTGTGTATGCTTCTCGAATTTTACCCATGAAACTAAGACATGTCACGAAATCGTGACATTTTTCCCCTTTGACTTTTTCTTGGCGTTTGACCGCAAAAACAAGACATGTCACGATATCGTGACACTTTTGCCTTCTTACTTCATTATTCGGCTTGCACCCACGAAAACACATGTCACAAAATCATGACACTTTTCCTTCTCTCTCTCTGACATGCATGCACTTCCTCTTTTCCCAACATAATTGTACACTCTTCTTTCCATGCACAAAAATGAAACATGTCACGAAATCGTGACACTTTTGCTTCCTTGACCTCTTCTTTGCATGCACTAGCGAAAATCATGACATGTCACGAAATCGTGACACTTTCGCTACCTTACACTCTTTTTGGCATGCACCACGAAATCGAAACATGTCATGAAATCATGACACTTTCGCTACCTTGCACTTCCTCCTTGACTTTGTCATGAAATCGTGACGCTTCTGCTTCCTTGCTCTTTCATTTTGCTTCTGTCGTGAAATCGTGACACTTCATCCTTCGGAGCCTTCCTCTCTGCTCTTGTCACGAAATCGTGACATCTTTTCTCCTTAGCTCTTCTCTTCTCTTCAGGTCGCGAAAACGTGACATGTCGCGATATCGTGACACTTTTTCTCTCGAGCTCTTCCTTATGCAATATGTCATGAAATCGTGACACTTTTTATCTTGCCTTCTCTCTCCTGCAATATGTCATGAAATCGCGACACTTTTTCTCCTTAGCGCTTTCTCTTGACATCGGATCGCGAAAACCCGACATGTCACGAAATCGTGACACTTTTTCTCCTTAGCGCTTTCTCTTGGAACATGTCATGAAATGACCCTTCCCAATTCCAAATCCCACTTTCCTTGCACTCTTTCTCCAACATGTCATGAAATCGTGACAGTTTTCTTTGCTTTGCCTTCTCTCCAACCATGTCACGAAATCGCGATAGTTTTCTTTGCTTTAGCCTTCTTTCCAAACATGTCGCGAAATCGTGATAGTTTTCTTACTTGCCTTCTTTGCTTCCAACATGTCGCGAAATCGTGACAGTTTTCCCACTTGGCTTCTTTCTCTCCAACATGTCACAAAATCGTGATAGTTTTCCTTGCGCCTTCTCTCTCCTCGGCCATGTCGCGAAATCGCGACAATTTTGCTTGTGCCTTCTCTCTCCTCGGCCATGTCACGAAATCATGACAATTTTGCTTGCGCCTTCTCTCTCCTCGGCCATGTCGCGAAATCATGACAATTTTTCTTGTGCCTTCTCTCTCCTCGTCCATGTCGCGAAATCGCGACAGAAAACATGTCGCGATATCGCGACAGTTTTCTTACTTGTCTTTTTCTTTGATTTTTTGAATCTAGGCCACTTTTGTCTTCTTGGAAATTTATTGTACATGCTCTGACTGCTTTGAACTCTTGTTCACTTCATCAACCGATCCATCTAATGACTTCTGCACTCTTGTCCATTGCATCAACCGATCAACCTGTCTGTGTTGACAACAATGACAATACTTTGGCTGCACCTTGCTCATCAATCAACTCCTATCCATTCCTGTCCATTGCATCAACTGATCAACCTGACTGTGTTGACAACAATGACAATACTTTGGTTGCACCTTGCTCATCAATCTCCCCCTTTGGAATTGTTGGCAACACACGTAATTGCGTGCAATTACCTGTAATTCTTCTCCCCCTTTGACAATAATACCAAAGGGTAGCTGCAAACTCCCCCTGAGTCCATGCACAACATTCTCAGGAAAAAAATTATTACAGTTAGAAAAAAGCATAAACATGAGCAATATGATAAACAAATGCATAAATGCTCCCCATGAGTCCAAGACCACTTCATTTCACTGATTGACAACATCATGATAAGCATAATAGGCATCAACAAAATCAACAATGTGAATAGTAGTAATAACCAGTGAATGACACCATCACCGTCAACTTCACCAATATAACATGTGTAAGAACATGACTGGACCACTGTCTTCTGTGCAACTACCCTTTGTTGCTTTGCAAACTCAAACTTGTCCACTGTTAGTGAAGGCATACAATAATCTTATATAGCCAAATTTTTGTTCTGCTATGCCAGCAGCATCTGCATACATCTCCACCATGCATCTTGGATATTCTCAACAAGCTTGAACTCAATGACAGCTGTTTGTCTCTCTCTGTAGTGAGAATCCAGCAGACTACCTCAATCCACTCAGCCACAACCAATTTTATTCTTCTCAACCAATTAGGGCTCTAACAACAATGCTTATAGACAAGGTTTAACCAACATCATTTAACTCAAGATTAACCTTGAAGCATTCAACCAATCACTCCATGAAAAGGAAACTGGTAGACATCCTTTTCTTTCCAAAGGTATTTGAACAAGACAACCACCAACATAACTCACCAAAGCAAAGAATAACTTGCTCAAATCAATCTCAATGGAGTAAGCCCAAATCATGTATCAAGTAAAGCATTAACTTGATCAAAACAACCTCTATGAAGGCAACTCAACCATCAATCTCAAAACAACCAACTAAGGGTTTCACCATCTCAATGCAAGTAGCAAGACTTGCTAACATAAACCCTAGTGCAAAATGCTTCCTCTTTGTTTGAGGAAGAAGAGAATAGTTCTTCAACCTATTACCAACACCACCCTCAACTTTACCACCAAGTTAGGGTTAGATCATAAAAGTAACCACAAACATATTTATTCCATTAAAACACCTTATGACTCCAATCCTTAGAAGTCAACTATCAAAGAATATATAAAGCATACAAACAATATATCCTTTTACACCTTACTCAAACTCATACTTCTAGACCGTTACCTCTAGCATTGGAACCTCAATCGTGCACAGTCATCAAATCTCGGTATTCTGCTTCCTCAGGCAATATCTCGCATTCCTCAAATAATGCAAGACTTTCTTAGGTGCATAGGCATCTTGTCCTCCTTGGCGCTTCACCACCTGGACGCTATTCTCTCAACGTCTTTGCCTTGCATGTGCCACTTGGCACTCTTGACGAACTGGGTGCTAGTGCCACTATTTGCTTTGACTCTGGCATCTCTTTGCTACATGTTCTATCTCAGATAATGCCTATCAGCTGCTGCATCGAAACACAAGTACACAGCTAGGGCACGCACGCATTCTTTCATTAAACCCCCAAAAAAAAAAATTGAACTATTATGATCCGTAATTTTGAACAGTGGCAGAAGAATCATCAACAGTATAACAATGACAAATATCAAAACTACCAAGGGTGCCAACTCTCAATTTAATCACAACCCTTCATGGTACTTCCACAGTCCACTACATAAACCGACAAAAACTTTGACAACTATACAACAATTTCTCGACTGCTGGTCTTTCATCCTCAGATACCCAGACAAATACATAGGAGCATTAAAATAAAACTTTAATATTGCTCCCCCTGAGGATGTGCCACCTGGAGTTGCTTAGAGCAATGGTGGAGTAGCCTCCTTCAATCCAAGGAGACACAATTTCCTTTCTTCTGTCTTTCTCCAGACTTTCCTAAACTTGGGCTTGAGTTTTTCAACTACATCCCTATTTTGCCCCTTTTCGTGAACTTGAACATTTCTCTTGTGTGGTTGTTTCTTATGCATTCTTGATGGATGATTATTTTCTTTTCTTTTATGCACATGATATGTTCCTTGTCTATGTTGTCCTCTTTGATTCTGATGAAATCTAGGGTTTTTCCTTAGATTAGATATAGAAGTGCTTGGACAGAACCTTGCTATGTGCCCTTGACCATTGCATTTAAAACATTGCACATGTTTTATTCCCTGTCTGTATTGCATTCTGTGTGTATGATGAAATCTATGGTCTTGCCTTAGATTGGATATAGAAGTGCTTGGACAAAACCTTGCTATGTGCCCATGGCCATTACATTTAAAACATTGCACAGGGTGTTCACTCAAGAAAGCAGATGTGTTTTTATCAACATAACTTTTTGATCTATTGTTCAATCCACAATAAATTGCCTTGTGACCATAGCAGTTGCATTTAGAACAATAGCCATTAAAAGCATTATTATTAAAAGAGTGAGAGTGAGAGAACCTCTTTTGCTGTGGTTGCTTTGTTGTAGATCTTCTTTGATATTTTCTTCCTTTTGAGGATTCAGCTTCAACCTTGAACTTCTTCTTGCTACATATTTGGAAGTGAGGGTTCTAAGCTTCACACTTTCCATTCCGGACCTTCTTAGCTTCTTCTTTGCATATTTGGAAGATGAAGGTTGTTTAGCTTCATATCCAAGACCAAACTTAGCCGTGGAGCTTCTTTGTTGCTTTATCATTGTATCTAGCAACTCTGTGCTCTTCTCATATTTGAGATTTATATTGGCCTCTTCTAGTTGTTTCTTCAATGAAACAATCTCTTCTTCTTGTTGGCAACAAATAGTCTCTTTCTCATTGATTTGAGACCCGAGAATATCTTCAATCCTTTTGTATTGTTCTACTTGCAGCTTTAGATCAACAATAACTTTGTTAGATTCCTCTTCACTTGTGCTTGCATACATCATCCTCATCATCCAGGTGTGTCTTCAAGGCTTCTTCTGATTTCTTGGCCTTTTGAACTTGTAGGAAGAGATCTTCAATCTCATCCCCATATTCTTCTAACTTCTTGGACATTCTTTTGTTCTTTTTCTTTTCTATACTCAACTCTTCAAGTGCGGATATCAACTCTCCTTCAAGATCTACTTCAACCTCAAGATTTTCATCACAAACTTCAGGATTCACTTCTTCTACCTTTTCTGGTTCAAATTTCTCTTCTATAGAAACTGAAACTGACTGGGATGCCTTTTTGGAGGAGGATCTATTCTTCTTAGCCATTGTGTACTAATCCAAGATCAACCCTGACTGATTTAGTCAAAACTAGGAACTTGGCTCTGATACCAATTGTTAGTCTTACAATGGCACTAAGAGGGGGGGTGAATCAGTGCAGCTATTTAAAACTTAAAACTTTAACTCTTAAAGCCAAAACAATGAAAGCTTAAAACCAGAAACAACAAGTACCATAAGAGAGCATCACATAACACAAGATGTAACGAGGTTCACCAGTTTTGGCTACTCCTCAAATTAGACTGCTTGGACTCCCATCCAAATCCAGCCATTGCAAAGCACCAACTTTACAATCAATTTACCAGCATCCACTGGAAGGAGCACCAACCCCTAATTTACCAGCACCAACTGGAAGGAGCACCAACCCCTGATTCCAAGCACCAACTTGGATTTCTATTTTAAATCTTGATTGACATAAAAATGCCTTCTGTGTTACAAGACCCTCACTTGGTCTATCTTAACTCAAATCAATCTCATGGAAGCATAAGGAGAATTGTTAGAGACTCAATATATTCTATTTCTTACTCTTAATCTCAACTTCCTGTCCACAAAGCATACACTCTTTTATAGCTCTACCTACTGCACACTTACAGCCCTTTCATATGGCTTGCACTTGCAGCTCTCATAGCTCTGTACTTCTTACAGCATTCTTCTAGCCCACAACGCTATCCCTCTATACAGCAGCACTCTTTCCTCACCGCTCTTTTCTCTCAGTAGTTCTCTATCACTCTTAACCTGCTCTCCAATGCACCTTCTCTACAGATAGCGACACACTTTATTTTCTCTTACTGTACTGAGCCTAAACCCTAAATTCTTGTGGTTCTACGCTCTGACAGCCTTATCTTCTTATTTCGGTGCTCTGACATCCTTATCAGTGACACCTTCCCTCTTTATGGCAGCACCCTTTTCAATTCTGAGCTACATTCACTTGTGCATGCAACTGCCCTTTTATAATAATATATTCATCTTGAAACCCTAAGTCTTCTATAACTACCATAATCTTACATGCAGCCTATTAATAGATTTTTCTCTTTAATTGGGATTCTCGGTAGCCATCGCTCGTCAAATTTACTTTGTAATGGACCTTGTAACTGCCGCTCTGAGTTCACTGACACTCCTGTAACTACAGTTCTGACTCCCATTTACTATTACTGTAACTGCACCTTTAACTACCACTCTTTCTTAGATTTTGCATGTTTTTACATCAACCTATTATATTCTATTACAGCCCATGCTTTCTACGCTCTTTTTGCAGCACTACGGACCCACTACTACACTTTGCTTTTTCCTTGTTTTCCCACATTTTCCTTTTTACCATATTTTGTCATGCTTCCTTTTTCCTATTTTGCCATCCTTTCATTTTCCTCATTTGCCGCGCTCATTCTGCCGCACTGTAGTTTCATTCTGCTTGTTACATTGAGCATTTCTGTAACCCCACCTGTAACAGTTCTTGTTTTGCTACATGATTTTATTCTGCAACTGTCCCTGTGTATGCTTCTCGAATTTTACGCACGAAACTAAGACATGTCGCAATATCATGACATTTTTTCCCCTTTGAATTTTTCTTGGCGTTTGACCGTGAAAACAAGACATGTTGCGATATCACAACACTTTCGCCTTCTTGCTTCAAAATTTGGCTTGCACCCATGAAAACACATGTCACAAAATAATGACACTTTCACTGCCTTGAACTCTTCTCTGTCTCTTGCCCACAAAAATAGAACATGTTGCAAAATCATGACATAATTCTCTTTTATACACTCTTCTCTGCAAGCCCTAGCAAAAACTTGACATGTCGTGAAATCGTGACACATTCACTGCGTTGTGCCTTTCTCTGTCTCTCGCCCGTGAAAATAGAACATGTCGTGAAATCACGACACTTTCGCTTCCTTACACTCTTCTCTACTTTCATTAGCAAAAACATGACATGTCACGAAATCGTGACACCTTTCTCTTTCGTACACTCTTCTCCCCATGCACCAGCGAAAACAAGACATGTCACGAAATCGTGACACTTTCGCTGCCTTGAGCTTTTCTCCTTGACTTTGTTGCAAAATCGCGACGCTTTTTCTTCCTTGCTCTTTCATTTTTCTTCTGTCACAAAATCGTGACAATTCATCCTTTGGATCCTTCCTCTCTGCTGTTGTCACGAAAATGCGACATGTCACAAAATTGCAACATATTTTCTCCTTGGCTCTTCTCTTCTCTTCAGGTCACGAAAACGTGACATGTCGTGATATTTTGACACTTTTTCTCTTCGAACTTTTCCTTAAGAAATATGTCACAAAATCGTGACACTTTTTGTCTTCCCTTCTCTCTCTTGCACTATGTCGCGAAATCATGACACTTTTTCTCCTTAGCACTTTCTCTTGACATTGGATCATGAAAACCCTACATGTCACGATATCGTGACACTTTTTCTCCTTAGCGCTTCTTCTTGTGAATTGTCGTGAAATCATGACACTTTTCTTTGCGAGCTCTTTCTCTCGAACTTGTCACAAAATCATGATACTTTTTTGTCCATACCATCCTTCTTGCAAATTGTCACAAAATCGCGACACTTTTCCTTGCAAGCTCTTTCTCTCAAACATGTCACGAAATCACGACAGTTTTCTTTGCTTGTGCCTTCTTTCCAAACATGTCACGAAATCACGACAGTTTTCTTTGCCTGCGCCTTCTTTCCAAACATGTCGCAAAATCGTGACGTTTTCTTTTCCTGCGCCTTCTTTCCAAACATGTCACAAAATCACGATAGTTTTTCCACTTGGATTTTTCTCTGCCAACATGTCGTGAAATCATGACAGTTTTCCTTGTGCCTTCTCTCTCCTCGGCCATGTCACAAAATTGCGACAATTTTGCTTGTGCCTTCTCTCTCCTTAGCCATGTCATGAAATCATGAAAATTTTGCTTGTGCCTTCTCATTCCTTGTCCATGTCGCAAAATCGTGACAATTTTTCTTATGCCTTCTCTCTCCTCGACCATGTCGCAAAATCGCAACAAAAAACATGTCGCGATATTGTGACAGTTTTCTTACTTGTCTTTTTCTTTGATTCTGAGAATCTAGGTCACTTCTGTCTTCTTGGAAATTTACTGTACATGCTCTGACTGCTCTGAACTCTTGTTCACTTCATCAACCGATCCATCTAATGACTTTTGCACTCCTATCCATTGCATCAACCGATCAACCTGACTATTTTGACAACAATGACAATACTTTGGCTGCACCTTGCTCATCAATCAACTCCTGTCCATCACCTTGCTCATCAATCAACTCCAATCCATTGCATCAACTGATCAACCTGACTGTGTTGACAAAAATGACAATACTTTTGTTGCACCTTCCTCATCACTATGCTCCTAGATGTTTTTGGAGCTATTGGCTTCAATCATAGACACAAAAATTAAGTACTTGGAGGAGGCCTCCAAGATTTTATCTCGATATACTACAAGGAAGAAGGATGACACCAAAAATTGACAAGCATGGGACCCTTTCTATGGGTCGGTGGCATGCAAGATGGCTTTATTTATTCATTGGTGGATTTGGATTAATATCTTATTTTCGGGTGCGATAGTGTTCAGGTGAGACTTTTGAAGCTGATACAACTGGTTTTTGGGTTATGCCTTTGTCTGATGGGAATTTATTTTTTTATTTTTTTTATACAGCTGGTTTTTTGTTTTAAATGGTTTTTCCTTTGGGTCTTAGAGGGTTTTGTGATGGTCATTAGTACCTCTATGGAAATTTTGTCCCTACGTATGTTTGTATATCCATGAATGTAATAAGGTATTGGGCTCCTTTCAAAAATTGTAATGTAAATACAACTCAAATTATCAAAAAGAATGATCCTCAATTCTAGGTAGAGGATATCTGTTTTTAATGGTTCCCTTGTTGAGCATCCTATAATCTATGCACAATCATAAGAAATCATCATTTTCTTAACAAACAATATAGGTACACCCCAAGGTGATACACTCGGTCTGATTAATGCCTTCTCTAGCAACCCTTGTAGCTATACTTTTAGTTCTTGCATCTCAATGGGATTCATTCTATAAGGGGCCATATGAATGGGCCCTATTCTTGGTTTTAGTTCAATTGTAAAATCAAATTCATGTTTTGGAGGTAGCCCAGGTAAATCCTCTATAAATACATCCCTAAATTCTTGGAGTACTAAGTGTTTTTCAAACACCTCTTCCTTTTTTTCCTTTTCAATTTTATTTATCTTAACCACATAAATTGTTCCTCTCTTTTTAATGGCTTTCTTAATTTGCATTGTCGAGAGAATTTGAGTTTGAAAAGCCCCTTGTAAGATATACACTCTTTGTACTTTCATACCATCCTTAGAATACTCAATCCATTTATCTTTAAAATTGATTATAGCCTTATGTGCTTGTAACCAATCCATTCCTACGACTACATAAAAAGCATGTAGCGGTGCTACATAAATACATCCAATGGTTGTACCAATAGGTAAGGCAATTTTAGTCATAGGATAACACTAATATACAAAGTAAATTTATCCTAAACCATACTCAACCTTGCACCCATGTGCCCTTCCAAATTTTGACTCCTTGTTATTACATAAATCTTGTGGGCAGGTTCCTTGTACACATATTTTTTGTAAGTGAGTTCTTTTCCTTTCAAAATCGGTCCTGCTCTGAGTGGGCAATTATTGGTGTAATGTGGACCTCCATAATCAAAGCATCCCCATTTATGACCTAGATGTGTTTTCTACTTCTGTCCCTCTACCTTCACTACTAGTGGAGGGTTAGGTTACCCTTGGGGTGGTAGATTGTTATTACGGTTGTTGTGATTGTTAGGATTGTTGTTCTTTCCCCATAATTTCTTCTTAAACTTTTCTATTTCCTATAATTTCTTTTGTCACATCCTTGGAGACTTGTATTTGACTATTCTCTCTTCCATTTCATGAAACCTACACTGTTTCTTTTCCTGAGTGCTTGTTTGTCTTGCTCATAAGCTCCTTCATAGTCAAAATAGGGCTTAAGATAAGTCTCAACTTTCCTGGCCAATTCATAGGCCTTCTGAAGAGTATTAGGCTCTCACATATTCACTTCATGCCCTATTATGGTATTAACTCCTAATATGAATTTATGAATATTCTTCTCATTATAAGCAAACACATACTTCAATAACAAATTTCTTGTAATAAGCCTCCATTATCTTATTTTCCTATTGAAGATTGGTGAATTCTTAAAAATTCTCGGCATAAAAATGCTCTGTGAGGAACCTCTCCTTAAAAGCTTCGACAAAGTCCTATGTTAGATCAAATGCTGCCTTAATTCTTCTTTTTGTACCAAACGTATCCCACCAATCTAGTCCAACTCCTTGTAAATGTAAGGTGACATAGGATGTTTGATTTCCAAAGGAATAATTCTTCATATTGTAAAAGTTTTCTCTCATTCAACTAGGCTTTTGCTACATCACCACCTTCCTCTCGATTAAACTTGGAGTATTTTACATGTTTTATATCCTTACCCATTTTTACCTCTAATTGAATTTTTGCCTGTTGTGCCTCTATAAGAGGTTCATTCTCTTAAACAACTCTAGGATTCCTAGCCTGTGAATCCTAATTCACTATGGCTTCCAAAAATTATTTTGGTGTTTCCATATATTCATGAATTAAAGCAACTGCTGTTGTGAGATCTTCCCTCTCGTTATTAGGACAATCTGAACCTACATTCAGAGTTTTGACCTCAACATTAGTTTGTCATGTTTACCTCATTGTTGGGGAAATACTACCTCTCCTTATCTTTGGTGGTATTTCCCCTGGCCACACATAGGAAAGATAGTAGGAATTAGATCATAATTACTTCTTTGAATTGTTCCTCCTACTATTACTAAATTCCTAGTTATCTCAACTAGAGAGACGGGGTTAACTTTTAGTAAATATTCTATTCATGTAAAGTATAACACTTACCTGGGTATGCATAATATTACACACCACCATATAATATTACTCACTGAAGCTTATATCCCTATGAACCTCCACTTTGATACCAAATGTCACAACCCAAAAATTCCTAATCCAAACGTGAGTTTTTTTCCAAGAGTACCTAACTTGTTAGGATTTTATATAACTTGTTTGACTAGGAAATATCCTAATAGTCAACAATAGGCCTTAGGATATCCTAAATAATATGTATACTCATCACTTTAAACAATCTCCACTTAGATCCATCTCGAGGCACACCCATTCCTACATCTTACATAAGTTCGACTATGTAAGTGCACTAGGTGTAATACTTAGTTTTCAAGCTATATTTCTCATTAACCCCAATGAGATAGCTTATCCTTCCTTTCATCTTGTTGAAAGGAGCATGCTAATCACCACACACTACATAAGTTCATCTATATAAGTGTTAGAAATATGTAGGGATTTGACTATCCTTCTCATCTTCGCGATGAGCTAGTCTTCCCATTGATGTCTAAAACATATTTCATGGAAACATTACATTAGATCACTTATTACTCTAATGTGGTCCAATATTATTAAGTTTCTTCTTATCCAAATCTACTTAAGAACAATGTTCTTTAAAGTTATTTATGATAATGGGTAGGTTTTGCCCATTCACAAGCTTATTTTTTTTAAGGTAACACAAATGAATATACCATCTTCTTATTTATTTCTTTCATTTTAATTATTAAGGTAACTAAAAGCTACATCCATCAAGATCCTTTGTAATGTATTAAGAAATATTCCAACGTATTACCCAATAAGAAGTCTTCATAAATATTTCACTAAAAATTATGAATTTTAAACAACTCTTCAATATGTAAACCTATATCACTTGAATAACTGAATATATCAACACATAAATATTTAATCCAATTATAATAAAAATTTTATTTTATAAAACCATAAAGATAATAAGTATTGACAATTCTTTAACAACAAATCGAACATACCAATACAACATATGTTGATCCAAACTTATTTTCTTTTTTCATTTTCTATTATAAAGTTCAGCAAATACAAACTCTTAAAGAGTTTACCCTATTTTCAAGAAAATTCATCATCAATGTGTGAAACATAAATACACATATTATTTCATAATGAATTGTACATTAGCACTCGACTATATAAATACTTGACAACATGTTCACAAGAATGGTGACTATGGTCTTTCTTTGTTGTTCATTGCTCAAGTTTTCCTTCATCCCATCCTTCTTGAGATTTTCTTTTAACCACCAAGAAAAGGATGCATTAAGGGATTGGGATAGCTCCCTAACTTGTAAATAAATTTCTAAGTGCAAAATATTTCTTTCATTGCATGCAATTAATCAAGAAAGTCACAAACATAATCTATCATCTTCATAATAAACCTTGCAATTTCATAAGCATGCTCTCTATTTTCCTTTCAGAATTTTAATTCTCAAAAACCTTACATATTCTTTTCCAAAGGGTGCCTCCTAAAAGGATTCAATCATTCTTTGGTTTCAATAACATTTATTTTTATCTTTACATACAAACTAGAATTATTCAATCATATGAATAAAATATAAATAAATAACACACATGCATTTAAACTAAAGCATAATCCAATAGCCCTATTAAAAAAATATCCCTTCTACAGGTTTACAAATGTAATACAAACTGCTTTGACCTAAATTTGTAGGCTAAATTGCTATTTCTTGCAACTAGGAAATGTATTCATCTCCTTTAAATGTAGAGACGACATATGTAAATGTAAATACAACATTCTAATTTATTACCATAATTTAATATTGAAACAACTATTCTATTAGTAAGCTTACAAAAATACGGTAATATTTTACTCAATATGTTCTTAAATGAAAACTCATTAAAAACACCTAGCATAGTATTCTAATCCTTCAAAAACTATGGTAGGAATATAAAAGGCATACTCCACTCCTTCCTTAATGGAGCTCCAAAACGGGTGTAACAGGTAAAGTAAAGTCTCAAGTATGGATTGAGATGTACATATGAGTCACTAAAACCTCATGCATGTGGTATTGACCTCCATAGAAGTCTCCATGAGGTGTCTAAGGTATCCACAACTAGCCAATAATAGAATTAAAGTTTAATTATAACATCTCTCAATTTTAGACATAATAGCTGTCGTCTAACTATAGCTCAATATTTCCTTGACTCAAACGTAACCCCCCCTTTACCTAGCACAAAAAAAATTCACAATATTAATTATTACTGCATACTATCCAAAAAAAACCTAGAAATACCATGAATAAAAAGCCTAGAATATCTTCTATTACCTAAAGCTTTAATATTTCCCAATCGACATCATTACAAGGCTGAAATCTTTGCCAACTTTTTATTCTTTGTAAAATTTTCAAGGAGTGCCAAACACTCAGTGAGCGCTACTACACAACACCAAGTTTGGAGTTTCGCTAGATATCAACATACCATGGTTACAATAAAAATCAAGGGTGTATGAGTAGTACATTAAATCTCAAGCAAGTTTCATCCAAACAAATATTTCCACTTAGGATCTACTCCAAATCATATTGAAGATTCAAATTCATTGTTTAAAGCAAAACATAAGAATGAATATAAAAAATATACCTGATATTTTTATGTTGATAACAACTGTAGGCACCTAAAACACATAATTTTGAGGATACTACCTAAATGGACTTCTTTTAGACCACATATCCCACCTAGGGCAGCCGAAAGGCTAACACAATGGTTTTCACCACTTTTGAGATATTTTTCTCTTAAAAAATATAACCATATCAACCTGAGATGAATGTTGGATCGGGACCATCTCAACCCAATATGACCATAGAAAATAAGGTTTAAAAATAAAATGGTGCATAACTGGTAGCCAAAACTACCAGTTAAACCCACACATGATCTCACACTGACATTAAGTACACCACATGGACTAAAATTAGAGAAAACACATACTATTATCAATCGCATGAGATTTCAGAGATAAGAATTCATTTTTATTAATGCGAACCACCTCTTTGCTTTTTTATGTAGGGTGCTCTTACCATTTTTAGCTTCCATCCGAGATGTTTATAAATTGGCACTTACCCCTCAGTTAAAAAAATTAAGAATTGATATTTTTGAGCAACAAAGTGCTACCAAAATCATACCTCGAGCTCAATATTCCATGCAATAAAGTGTTGCCCATTTTTTATCCTCCAAGCCTTAAATGAGAACTTCGTGAAAATAATGTAAGAACATAGATCGAATGAATTAAATCCAAAATATCTTTGCCACTTAAGGAGGGCTAAGTCTCTTGCTAATACGTAAATGATTAATAAATATGATTGATGATCAAATGTAAATCAACCTACATCTATAAATATGAATAAATCAACAAATCAATGAACAAATGGAAATATAGCCGACTAGCTATATTGGAGTTGTAACATGGCTCCCCTCCTCGAAAAGCTTTGTCCTCAAAGCTGGAAATGACTCAAAAATACTTTCTGGTTCCCATGTAGCATCTTCTACTGGTAGGTCCTACCATTTGATTAGAAATTATTTAATCTGGCGTGATCGAAGATGACGTGATATGATGTGCAATATTTCTTCTGGTTGAAGAGTTATACGTCCTTCTTCATCTAGTATTGGGAGCTCTGTCTGGAAGTGCACTTTTTGGCCAATCACTTTTTTGAGGTAGGATACATGAAAAACTGGATGTATACGGGAAGAAGGTGGAAGCTCCAATTGATATGCTACTTCACCTATGCGATGAACTATCTTGTAGGGCCCGTAAAATCGAGGAGCCAACTTTTGACTGGTCTTGATCTTCAAGGATAGCTGCTTATAAGGTTGTAGGTGCAAGAAAACCATATCTCCTATATTGAATTGTCATTCTAAACGATGTAAGTCATGTTGCTGCTTCATACGATTTTGTGCCTGGATCAAATTATCCTTAAGAAGGTTGAGCGTTGACTGACGATGTTGGAACAAGTCATCTATTTGAGCTACTTTGGAAGATCCTAGAACATAATATGTGATTGTTGGTGGTTTTAACCCATACAATGCTTCAAATGGAGACATCTTAAGGGAAGAATGGTAAGAAGTGTTATACCACCATTCTGCTAATGAAATCCAGTGACTCCATTGATATTGCTTATCTTGAGCAAAGCAACGAAGATAAGTACCCAAATATTTGTTAACAATTTTTGTTTGACCATCGGTTTGGGGATGGTATGCAGAAGACATATTTAATTTGGTACCACTAAGATGGAATAATTCTCTCCAAAAATTGCTAGTAAATATGGGATCACGATCACTTACAATAGTTTTGGGTATTCCATGTAACTTGAAAATGGAGTCAATAAATACCTTGGCCACTTTGCTTGCTGAATAGGGGTGTTGTAGAGCACTGAAGTGAGCATACTTGGAAAGACGATCCACAACTACAAAAATCATTGTTTTACCCTCTGACTTGGGAAGACCTTCAATAAAATCCATTGATATGTGTTCCCACTGGCGGTTTAGAATTGGTAAGGGTTGCAAAAGTCCTGGATATTTGACTGTTTCACCTTTATTGTGTTGGCATACTTCGCATTCGACCACAAATGTCTTGACATCTGATTTTAATCCTTTCCAATAAAAATATTGTTTCACCCGTTGATATGTTTTCAAGAATCCTGAGTGCCCTGCTGATGGAGATGAATGTGATTCTTCAAGGATCATTGATTTAATAGTGGAACCCTACGGAATGTAAATGCGATATTTCTTGCGTAGCACCCCATCAATATATGAAAAATAAGGATGCTTTGATGATCCTTTATTCATATCTTGAATAATTTGAGCAGTTTTAGTATCAACCAACCATTCTTCTTGGAGTTGAGAAACCCATTGAGAACAAGGACCCAAAATGGCATTGATGGAGACTTCATCTTCATATTTATGGGATAATGCATCTGCTACTACATTTTCTTTGCCCTTCTTATACTCAATGATGAAATCGTACCCCAATAGCTTGGTCATCCACTTGTTTTTTTTAGGATAAGAGAAACGTTGTTCTAGAAAGTGCTTAAGACTACTATGGTTAGTTTTTATGATGAAGCGACTACTGAGTAAATAATGCCTCCATTTCTTGATGGCATGTAAAATAGCCAATATTTATTTCTCGTATGTGGATCACCCCAAATTTTTACCTGAAATTTGCTTGCTTTTGAATGCCAAGGGATGACCATATTGCATTAAAACTGCACCAATTCCTGTACCCAAAGCGTCACACTCAATGATGAAGGGTTTACTAAAATCTAGAGTAGCTAATACTGGAGTGGAGCACATAGCATCTTTGAGTGCTTGGAATTCCTGAGATGCAACTTCATTCCAAATAAATGCATCCTTTTTGGTAAGTGTTGTGAGAGGGGTGGCAATTTTGCCATAGTTGCGAATAAATTTTTTGTAATAACCTGTAAGGCCTAGGAATCCCCTAAGTTTTTTGAGGGTTTTAGGTAACGACCAATCTTGAATAGCTTTGATTTTTTGTGGATCTACTTTGACTCCTTTATGAGAAACAATATGACCTAAGTATTCGACTTCTTGGACCCCAAAGGAACATTTGGATCTTTTAACAAAATTTTTTCCTTTTGTAGTAAATGTAGAACCTTATCAACATGGCTTAGGTGATCTTTCCAAATTTTGCTATAAATTAGGATATCATCAAAGAAAACTAGGACAAACTTGCGAAGGAATGGCCTAAATATGTGATTCATAAGGCTTTGAAAGGTTGATGGAGTATTAGTAAGACCAAAGGGCATGACTAGGAATTCATAATGACCTTCATGAGTGTGAAAAGTGGTTTTAGGTATGTCTACTTCCCTCATCCGGATTTGGTGAAAACCAGAGTGAAGATCTAGTTTAGTGAAATAACTAGCACCATGTAATTCATCTAATAGGTCATCAATGATAGGGATAGGGAACTTATCTTTGATGGTAATTTTATTGAGAGGTCAAAAATCGGGACACATGCACCATGAAGTATCCTTGCGATGAACCATTACTACTGGTGATGAATAAGGGCTGATGCTAGGACGAATGATGCCATGTTCTAACATTTCTTGAACCAAATTCTCTATTTCTATCTTTTGTGGTTGAGGATAATGGTAAGGATGAACATTAGGAGGAAGACTTCTAGGGACAAGATGTATGGCATGGTCATGAGATCGCTTGGGAGGTAGCCCTTTTGGTTCACTGAAGACTTCATCATATTTAGCCACAATATCTTGAAGATATTTTGAGGAAATTGTAGGAGTATCCAGTGCTTGAGCTTCCATGAAATTGATTTGAGCTATGAATCCATAGCCTCCTTTATTTAATAACCTTTCCATGCAGTGTGAACTCACCACCTTGGATGGTGGAGATTGAATTCCTTGGAGACAAATAGTCTTCCCGTTCTCATTCCATTTGATATATAATCTTCAAAAATTAAAAGTAACATCATCTAGCTATGATAACCATTCGACGCCCAAAATAACATCTGAACTTCCCAGGTTCATAATGAAGAGAGTTCCTCGCCAAGTGTAATTTCCCATTTGGATTGAAACTAGAGATGTTCTACCTACACATTGAGTGTTTCCTCCATTTGCAATTAAAACTTGGAACTTATCTTGATTGGTCGTATTAATGTACAAGTTCAATGCTTTAGCAGTTTTGATATCAATAAAGTTATGTATTGTCTGAATCAATCAACACATTAATACGCTTATGCCTAATAAATCCTTGTACCTTAATTGTATGATGAGCTGTTAACCCCATAAGTGCATGTACTAAGAGAGCAATAGTGTCATCCTCTGGTGTTGCTTCATTAGTATCTGCTGAGAGTTGTTCTGTATTCGTGGGTGACTCTTGCTGAGTTATATCTTCTTCTTCTTATTCTTCCTTATTTTTAAATTCTACTTGAAAGGTTTGATGCACTACACATGCTTGATCTCTGGGATGATAAGAACAACATTTAAAGCAGAAAAATCTTGATGATTGTTCATTATTGCAAAAAGGTCGATGAAAATTAGAATCACATTTATAGGACACCCCATATTGAAGTTTAGTTTCAATTGCTTGAGCTATTCTGGTAGCCTCATCTAGAGTACATGGATCATGAATGTCAACTTATTTTCATATTTTATCCTTGAGACCATGATGGAAAGTAGACACCACTACTATTGGGTTTAATTCATGTGTGTAAGTAAGAAGACTTGTGAACTCCGATACATAATCTTCTACTAAACCGGTTTGCTTGAGATCCATGAGGTGGACCACATATGATGAAGATGAACCCTTATCAAATATTTTAAGGAAAATTTCCTTAAATTTAGGCCACATAAGAGATTGGTTATGTTGACGAAGCTGCCATAACAACCATTGATAAGCTTGGGTGCCTAGTTTACAAGATGCATATGCAACTTGACCAGTTTCAAGAATACGATATAAATGAAAAATACCATCCATCTTGGCTATCCAACCTCTGGGATCGTATCCTTAAAAAGTGGGCATGTCGGTATGGGGCATTTGAGCATCATTAGGCCAAGTTAAGAATCAAGAGACATCCCCTGTGGAGGGATCAAAATCAAAATAATATTTTGGGGGTACCAATGTCTGATGAGTATTCAATGGTGGAGGGTTGATAATGGCTTGAGAAGCTTGATTATCTAGGGCTCTTTGTACCATATATTTAATATCATGTAGTACTGAATACACTTGACCAATGTCATCTTCTTGTTGCTTAAGACATTCACGAACACTGGAATCCACACTAAGTGGAATATTTTTGACAAGGTCTCTTTTAGGGGGAAGGTTTACTTGATTAAGGACATGGTCTACTCTATGAGAGTCTAGGTCATCTGGGTTGGATGAAGGGCTAATGTGGTTTGGTGAAGGAGGAGGGACATTGTTATGATTTGGTGAAGCCATGGACCAGTGGTGAGGGTTGAAACTGTTAATTCTAAAAGGAGAGTTGTGTTGCATACCTTTATTTCATGGATGTCTTCTTGGTGAATTTAGTGATCCTTCATTTGGATTACTAGAACTTTGTAATATTCTATTTGATCCTCTATTCCACTTGTTAGGAGTGTTTTGATCACTCATGCAATTTGTGGTTTAGCTAGAACTTCATCTTCTTTTGTGAAGTATGAAATAATTTATAATACGTATTGCTCAACGATCCTTTGAAATTGCTCAACTATTCCTTTAAAATGCTTTAATGGATACTTTGAATTTGAAATGCTATAACAGATACTTTGAATTTGAAACTGCTTTAACAACTATAATTTGCTTACGGATGCTTGCCTCTTACAACCCCAATTTTTTTTTTTTTATATATGGATAGCATGAAGAGGATGAACCAATCAGCACAAGAGTTAACAAAGGTGAAGCATGTGGGAGGACGTGTGGTGATAGTTAGCAAAAGTGGAACCTTTAAGATGTGAACACTTGGCAAAAAATGATGGACACATGAGACACTCGAAAGCTATGACGGATGGACATAATGTCTACTAGAAGAAGATGGACATGGACCTTTGCAATGGGAGTATGTTTAGCACACTAAGGAAGGACATGCAAAATGTAGGAACACCGTATAGGAGAGTTTGGAATTTAAAAGCAAACGTTTGTGCTCCTCACCACCCTGAATGTGGGAGAAATCGATCCTGAAATTAAAATTTATGATAGAATAATTGGAGTTGTAACAAAGCCCTCCCACTACTAAGACCATGTTGTTGGATTGCTATCATGTATTGGAAGTTGTGCTTTCATTCTTTGCATATTTAAACATCTTCACACCAGTGAATGATCCAACCCATCAAGCTGCTTCCATAGTTCAATAGTCAATTGATAACACACCCCGAGGTATCTCAGACACTACCTGAACTTGGTCTCAAAAAGACCAAGTCCTTGGATAGTGGTAATATCGACCCTAGATATTCCATATATAAGTCCATGTCGATCCGAGATGGTCTTGGCCAAATACCTACTTTTTTCCAGTTTTCTTTTCAAATTAGCATAGAAAAGCAATTTTTTGATTTTGCATTTAGTTTATATTTATTTCATGCATCTACTTCCTTTCTATTTAAGCATTTATAATATTTAATATGGGTCCAAACTTAGTGTTCCCTACATATGCTTTTGATACATTTTGTGTTTATTTGTATGCAGATAACAGGATTCTACGATGACACAAATTCCAATATTTGCATTTGATCAGAAGTAGTAATCATGAAAAATTGGCTTCTAGATGAACCACATTAGCAAGGTGATCATTTACAATGCACCTAGATATTTTATTGTAATCATTGTATCATGGGTAGCATCCTCTCAAAGGGGATCTAATTGTAACACATTGAAAAGAAAAATTATAATATAAAGAGGGCTCCATATTTCACTATTTTATCATCATGTTTTAATTATATATTGATATATTTACTTTATTATTGGTGCATGATTTTCTTGCTTTCATATGGTGATCATGGTGGGACCTATTACTTGTTTTCATTACATTGCTTATTGCTATTTTTTTATGTGTTTGCAAGATGCAATATTAGCCATCCCTACCTAATATGGTCCCTGTTATGAAATCATCTTGACCTGAGACAGTCCCTATCCCAAAATAATCTTGACCTAAGACGGTCCCTATTCTGTAACCATCTTGACCTGAGATGGTACCTATTTGAATCTGTCTCACCTTGACATGGTCGCTAATCAGAGACAACTTCTTATATGGCTGTACAAATGGTGAAATTTTTTTCTTGGGGGCTCCACCCTTGAACCCTTGGATAGGGGGGAAACAAGCCAGTTTTCCCTATGACCCCCTCGATGCACCCAACACATACGAATAGCACGAAGGACTATTAAACTACACCACCATACACCTCATTGGCCTGAAACAACTACAAATCTACATTTTGATAGCAAACATAGGCTTTCATGGTGAGTTATTCTATCTTTCTTTTTTTGCTTTTGAAAAAAGCAAGTAAAAAATGATATATTTAAAGCATAACAAAGTTTTTTTTGGTTTTAAATAGTCAAACAACAGTTGTCTCAGGTCGAAATGATATCTATCTATGATCATCTCAGGTCAAGATAATATCTGTCTATGGTCATTTCAATTTGAGATGGTCTCTATCTGCATTTGTTTGGTTTACCTGCCTTGTTTCCTTTTTACAAAACTTTTAAAATTAACCCACACACTTATGAGGTAATATAACATTAGTTAGTTGAATTTCATCACCAACAATTGATAGCAATCACACGATGTGGGTATTCATATCCCACCATATATTGGCACCTTTACAAACCTTAGAAGCCCCATAGTGGAGTTTTGGACTTAATCACCAAAAATTCCCCTACTCTTAGGTGCATCTCAATGTAGGTTAGGATTAGATGCCCCTTAACCATAAGGCTCAATAATAAGTGGACCATAGTTTTTGTTCTTGTAAAAGCACACTTGAGTGTGAAGCAAAATCCTAGTTGGACAAGTAGTAGGACTCAAATAGCATGGCCTCTTTTGAGAGGTAAGTTTATTTCCTTAGGATACCCAACAACCATAACTAGCATCCTAGGAAGCCACTCTTGCCATTTGTGTTGCATTCCTCGATAGGGGGTGTGCACAAACTACCTTTCAATAGTTTTCATTTCATTTCCCTTTAGTTATCATAGGAATAGGATCTTAAAATCAAAACACACAAAAAAAAACCATATAAAAAAATCATAAAAAATAAAAAAACATAAAAAATTGTTTTCTTGCTTGTTTGTTTATTTACTATTTTGCATAGTTTAGATTATTGTAACAACACATATTCAAGCTCAATCAAGAGCCAATGCTACTAAAAAATCATAAAGAGACATAGAACATCTCCAAATTTATCCATAGAACCCATCCACAAGTCTTGAGTACGGTCAGGATAATGATATTCCTAATCAAGCCACTTTAATTACCTTCTATAAGAGCACATAGTCACACACTAAAGCACATAGAAGGTCATTACCTTAAATTTGTATTCCATATTTTCTAACATCACCATTGAATAAGTAATAGGTATATGCATTACACCAAAATGGGGGTAACCAAGCTACCACAGTCAAACCCCTTGAGTTAAATCATGGATATGAGCATGTGGACACATACACTAGGCAAAATTATAACAAACCATCCACATCTACTCATGTATTGAGGTATATTAATCAAAATCATCCCTTTACATCCTTTGAAAAACAACTCTCTCAAGTACGTTATGATTTAGTGTCATATACCTACGTGAAGCCTATCACTTACCCCTAACATTAGGATAGCAGGACTGCACATTGTCCTAGAAAACAAGTTACCAACCACTCTAGATTTGATGCACAACATCATCAAAGGTATCCAATACAACATCACCATCCACCACCTCAATCTCATCAAAATCCAAGGTGGGCAACCAACATGAGGTTACTAGAAGCTTACCAATTACTGACTAATTGCATAGATTTCCTTGAAAGGTAAATATTATGGCAATTCCACCATCAACCTATTCATCAATTGGTTCTATAAGCCTTACATCCATATCATGTTGATATGTCTAATCTTGACAAGTTTTAAGGTGATGATGAGCTACAATGGAGTCACCAATAAACTCCTCTAGTTTTATAAATCTTGAATTGACTCACAAAAAATGATCTACATTTAATATGCCATAAAAATTATCAACCTCTGCATCTATGACCCCAAAAATTTCAAAATACATCTCAAAAAATTGCATCCCAAGCCACACCGCAACCAGATAAGCGCAATAAGCCAACTTGCAATTTCATGCCACTTCTAAATCCTTATTAAACCATATTTAAGAGGCTCTATGAGGCTCAAGCAATCATCTTACCAGTATTGAAACCAAAGGACCCAAATAGACCTAAACCTATTCTTACAATGAATATCACTATTATGTTTACTACAAACTGAAGGGTCATGACATAAACAATTGCTACACATTTAAAAATGTAGTCCAAGATCTTATCGACAAGGGGGGCTTTTCCATAAATGGTCTACTCACCTCATCTCATCAGAACCTCGGTGTCCATCAAAACTACAACGAATATTCTCAAGGTATCACACCTCCCCCATCATCTACATCACAAATAATAAAAGAATTTGGGGATTCTCAAGGTATTGTACCTTCCCCACACTCACTAGTCACAAAATAATTTTGGGATGCTTAAGATATCACACATTCCCGATAAAAATAAAAATAAAAAATAAAAAACAATAAAAACAACAAAAATAATAAAAATACAAAAATATTGCATCTGCTCATTCCATCATGCATTGCATATCACTGCATTGGTTGTCTAGTTGCATTAGGCATATTCTTTCATTGCATTAGCATTATACTATTTTTATTTTTGCATACTAAGCATAGCACCATGATTGTATGATTGTCATCCATCTCAACTAAAAATTTTCTCTTATCATCATTTACACTTTTCTTTGTGATCTTTTGATTATTAAGGGGTCCTCATAAGATAGGATAGACATATGACCATCAGCAATGATGTTAATATGGCCACTGACTAATTTATGCAAATATCTCCATTTTCAAAAGTTCATAAGGATAACCCACACATCTAACCAATCATTTCCATTCACATTCTCCTCCATTGGTGATTGTGTTTTTCCCCTCACCTAGTAATTTTTATAGGGTGTTCAATAGGGTCTTTCAGTCATTCAATCATTCCTAGTTTTATTTTCATATTTTGTAAGATATCTATCTTGATTTTTTAAGGTAGGGTCTTGATTTTATTGTACCTTGTATATCTCAAAATCCTACCACAAAAACACATTTTTAAATATAGGTATGAACAAAGAAGGATGACACTACAATGTAGTCCTTGCCCCTTAAGTGAAAGGTTTTCCTTACTTATCCTATTATACACATGGTCTAGAATGTTGAGAATTGACAAAAGGACAAGCTCCCCCCTACCCCAAGCAATAAAAATCCCTTGATCTTCCACCAAATGAGCAAGTATCCCAAAAAACAAAAATCCCTTGTTCTTACACAAAACGAGAAAGTATCTAAAAAAAGAAGAAAATTCCTTGCTCTTCCACCAAACGAGCAAGTATACGCCCCAAAAAAAAAGACAAAATAAAAATAAAAATGGAGGTGAAAAGCTTGAATCCTTGGAATTCTCAATTTTTGAAAGCCATGGGGCAATATCCATCGCTAGAAATGGGCTATAGACGTTGGCTTAGAAATGGATTAGACTTACACATGGTGACACATCTGTCACATTATCAACATTATTTTGTATAGAACAATGTCATCTTATGGATGAGCTAGCTGTTGGTGGCTTGTATTGCCTAGTATTTTAGTCCAACTACATCTAAAATTAGGGTAATAATGACCATAGGGTGATCCCCATTACAAAAATAGCTTAAAAGTATTGACATGGCAATGGGGTAATCTTACGCATCATATTCATGAATTTCACTATGCACACACAGGGATATTTAATATCTTGGTCTTCCTAGCATATTTTTATCTTTCAAACTCTTGCATTGTTAGTATACAACTTTTGACTAGTCAACTAGGGTGTTTGAGTCTCATGAAAATCCTCATTGTTCCCTTGTGACATCTCACTATTTCACATTCATCATTCACATTTTGTTACATTACATTTCATTTCATATAGTTCATTTTCAAATGTATGACTTTCATGAAAATGTTAATATTTTGATTCATGAATTTATACATTCTGTGGTGCTCACACTTAGTTTTTTTTTTGCATATTAGATTCATTCATTATAAAATTTAAACATATAAATCATATTGTGCATCATCATATCATTAGTACATCACATACATACTTAGGTCTATGCATACATACTAGCTCTAACATACATCATCATAAAACATCATCAACACCAACTAGGGGGGTTCAAGGTCTTATACCTTCCCCAAAAATCACATCAAGAAATCAACTAACTATGGGGAGGGTTTAAAGTCTCACACCTTCCTCGTCCATCACATCAAATAATCATCAAGTAGCTTAGGGCGATTAAGGTATCATACCTTCCCCACTAATCAATCACATCAATCAATTAAATCCAAACATTTAATCAAATGAATCCAACAAAAATTGGGGGTGTTAAAGGTATACCACCTTCCTAAAAATCAATCAAATAGAGCATAAAACAACTTGGGGGTGTTCGAGGTATCACACCTTCCCCCAATCAAACAAGCAATCAACCAAATTGGGGCAATCAAGATAGTGCACCTTCCCCAAAAAAATCTAATTCAAGTCAATCATCAATAAATCACATAATCATCAACCAACAAATCAACTACTAGGTTCAAAAGTTTACATCCTTTTGTCTAAGGTTGTTCTGTTTGCCTTGCATCCAATCAATCAACACATAAACTACTAGCTTAAAAATATTACATCCTTTTGTCAAAGGTTGTGCCCTTTGCCTCACCTTCACATACACATTTGATTCCAATTTACTTTCTAGCATTTTATTTTTCCCATTCAACCCCTACATTCAAAATATTAAGTGAATATCGTATCTAGTGATGTAATCTAGTCCCCTGGTGATTGTAGTGATTGGTTATCCATACAATCTAATAGTATGAGTATATTACCATAAGTATACTAATCATAACATTAGTTCAAAATTCTCCAAAGGCACCTAATCCCTTTGGTCAAATCAATTCAAAGGCTCCAAAGACATCAAACTCCTTTTGTCACATTCACACTTCAATTCAACAACTCCAAAGGCCCCAAAATCCTTTGGTCACATTCACATTTCAATACAACAACTCCAAAGGCACCTAACCCCTTTGGTCAAATCAATTCAAAGGCTCCAAAGGCACCGAATTCTTTTGGTCACATTCACACTTCAATTAAACAACTCCAAAGGCACCAAACTCCTTGGATCACATTCACACTTCAATTCAATGAATCCTAAGGCACCTAACCCCTTTGTTTAAACTTCAATTCAACAACTCCAAAGGCACATAACCCCTTTGATAAAGTAAATTCAAAGGGTCCAAAGGCCCCACAATCCGTTAGTCACATTCACATTTCAATTCAACAACTCCAAAGGCACCTAACCCCTTTGGTCACAATTCAATTCAAAAACTCCATAGGAACCTAAATCCTTTCGTTAAATCAGTTCACAATGCTCCAAAGGTACCCAAATTCCTTTGGTCATATTTCAATTCAATGAGATCCAAAGGGGCTAACTCCTTTGGTCCAACGATCCTCAAGTAAACCATGTATCTAGTTATATGCTCTAGTCACCTAGTGATTGTAGTGACTGGTTTTTCATGCAATCTATTAAGATGGGTACATTAACATAAGGATACTTATTTTTATTATCATCCATAATATCAAAATCACATTTCAATTCAAAAGGCTCCAAAGGCCCCTAATCCCTTTGGTCAAATAAATTCAAAATGACCCAAAGGCAACTAACCCCTTTGGTCAAATTTAACTCAAAATGCTCCAAAGGAGGCATCCCTTTGGTCAAATTTAATCTAAAAATCTCCAAAGGTACCTAATCCCTTTGGTCAAATTTAACTCAAAAGGCTCCAAAGGCACTTAAACCCTTTGGTCAAACCAATTCCAAAAGCTTGAGTGAACCTCATATCTAGTGTCACCTGGAAGTTGCATCAATTGGTTATCCATGCAATCTAGTAGGATGAGTAAATTACCATAAGGCCACTCATAAAACAAACAAAATTTTTGAAAAATTTGCAAAATAAAAAAGTTATCCACATAAAGTTACCTTGAGTCGATAAGGCCTTGGAAAAGTCAATTTTATCTAGAGTACCTAAGTTCATCATTTCATTTTGGTGAAACGACTCATTGCTTTCATAATTTTCCATCGCTTCTATTGAATCGTTTCTTGAGGGGGTAGTCATATAATTTATAAAATTCAAAATCAAATCAATAATCAAAAACTCAAAATTTCTAATTACATTCATCCAAGAATCATTGACAAATACAATCATACGTCTTTCTTTCTTGGGACAAACAACAAACAAAAAAAATTTAAACAAAACAAACTAGGTAGCTAAACTGCTTGATTGGTATCCTTAAAGCCTAAAGTGTAGACTAAAGCCTATCTTCCCATGACTAAAAGGTTACCAAAAATTTAGTATACTTGAAGCCATCGATTGTGGACTCATATCATAATGTCTACTCATGGCTAAAAAGTTTACTAAAATCAAATCCATCAATGAGTTGGAAGCAATGATTCAAAAGTGCATGCTCTTTTCATGATTGGGGCATATTATGTTGATTTTATAAATGAACATCATTAACCATCAAAGAGACTATTTTAGGTTATCTATTTTTGCTTCACATTGTGTTGTCACACAAAGCGTCCAAAAAAGGAGCATCTGTAGACACCTAAAACACGTTATTTTGAGGAGACTACTTGAATGGACTTCTTCTAGATCACATAACCCACCTAGGGTAGCCTAAAGGCTAACACAATGGTTTTCACCATTTTTTAGCACTTTTACTCATGAAAAGTATAGCCATCTTGACCCAAGATAACCTTTGGATTGGGATTGTATCAATCCAAGATGATCTCATGCTAACATTAAGCACCTCGCATAGGCCAAAATTAGAGAAAACACATACCATTATCAATTGCATGATATTTCAGAGATAAGAATTCACTTTTCTTAATGTGAATTACCTCTTTGCTTTTTTATGTAGGGTGCTCTTACCTTTTTTTAGCTTCCATTCGATAAGTCTATAAATTGGCACTTATTCCTTAGTTGAAGAAAGATCCAGAATTAAAGTTTTTGAGCAACGAAGTGCTGCAAAAATTGTACCTCAAGCTCAAGATTTCATGCAATTAAGTTCTACCCATTTTTGATCCTCCAAGCCCTCTCACTGCTGAGACCATGTTGCTAGATCACTATCAAGTATTAGAATTCGTGATATTATTCTTCATGTAATCAAACATCTTCACACCAATGATTGATCCAACCCATCAAGCCACTTCCATAGTGCAAAAATCCATCGACAACACACCCTAAGTATCTCAAAAACCAATTAAACTTGGTTTTGGAAATACATTCCCATGATAGCAGCCATCTCAACTCGATATGGTTCATAGAAAAGGCCATCTCAACTCAAGATGGTTCACAGACAAGGCCATCTCATCCCGAGACGATCCTGGCCAAAAATATACTTTTTCCAAATTTATTTTTAGATTAGCAAAAAAAAGTAACTTTTTTTATTTTTGCATTTAGTTTATATTTATTTCATACATCTTCTTTCTTTCTATTTCAATATTTATCATCTTTAATACGATTCCAACCTCAGTGGGCCCTACATATGATTTTGATACGTTTTATATTTTTTGTGTGTAGATAACAGGATTCTATGATGACAAAGGTTCCAATATTCACATCTGATCAGAAGTGGCAGTCACAAAAAACCTACTCCCAAATGAAGCACGTTAGAAAGGAGATCATTTACAATGCACCTAAATATTTTATTGTAATCCTTGTATCATGGGTAGCATATCCTCAAAGGGGATCTTATTGTAAGTAGATTTCTAATATAAAAAAGGGCTCCATATTTCACTATTTCATCATCGTGTTTAAATACATATATTGTTATCTTTACTTTGTTATTGGTGCATAATTTTCCTGCTTTCAATAGCAAAATTCTTTTAAGTGATTTATCTAATTTTTTCTTCCCCAATTTTTTTTAGTTTCTCCTTTTGGTCCTCTATTCTTTCCAATAGATTTTGAGCTACCTTCTTCCCATCACCTGGTTCCTCCGAGTGCACTCAAGAGAGCACATCTCAAGTTGCTAATTGACTACCCTATCCATTTTGTGGAAACAAGCAATAATCAAATTCACAACAATATTTCATGGAGAGCATAACAATAATAAATCAACTACAAAATTTTTTGCTCAGCCCACAGTTAATAACTCAAGCTATTATTGCTTAATAGCTAAGTCTCTTAACCATGTTAGCAAGGGTCTTTTATATATGTTCCAAAAATTATTAAAGGAGTTCACCTTTTAAATTCTCTCTTATAAATTAAACCAATATACTTGAAATATTTCTTTCATAAGGATAATCAATCTTATTTCAAATAAAAGGTTACCACAAGCATTATCATTTTTCTTTAAATAGAGAGAGAAAGAAACTAAAGAGAATGGGCAACTAATCAACTTCAACAAATGAATAAACTTTGTTCAAACAAGCATATGTCAAGCAAAAACATGGAAGGTTTCTTTTCAATCTAGCACTTCAGATATTAACTTCCATACTACCAACTCTGTTGTTTTCTTTCAAAAACAACCTCCCTGTCGATGATTTATTTTCACATGCTAGACACATTATGCTACTATATGAGTGGAAAGTTCATATTCCTCAAAGCTATCACCTTTAAGAGCAATATTTATTTCTTTTTTATCATGGCATCTCATTCCTTGGTGGTTAAATATTTTTCAACACCCTTGAGAAAACATGTTCCTACAAAAGTACAAATCTATTAGCAGAATCATATTCTTCCATACAATATTTTCTTAGCAGAAACTTAACATGAATTAATCTACCATTACTACAATAAGTTACATTATATCCTTTCCATGATAAATATGTATTTGTAGAAGTTAATCATGAAATAGTCAATCATTCCATCAATAGGATAACATAGTCAATCATGAATCCAACCTACAAAAAAAGGTTTGCCAAGGAAGGGTCATGACACCAATGACTACAAAAATACCTTCAAATTTTGAATATTTAGAATCAAAATATGTGAATGATGCCTTAGAAAAGGAGGAGAAACTCTATTTCACTATTGTATCCATGAAGAGTTACAAATTAAACTCTCACATTTGGAAGAAATTGATTATTGAAGGTGTCTAGAAGATGAAGAAATGATACAACTAGAATATATAGTGAATTTAGTAAGATCTCATGGACAAATAATTAATCTATGATGTCATCTAACAGAGGATTTAGATCTACAAAATAAGTTTAATAAGTTATATATAGAGTAGCCATGTATCTAGTAGTATCACATATAAAATAGATACTTGTTTGGCAAGTTTTATTGCTAAGAAATTAGTTTGCTTCTTAGATTCATTTAGTTTATTTGAGAATTGCATCTAGGGCATTGACTAAAATCTCTTAAAAAATATGTACTATTATAGGTCAAACAATTAACACCCCACAACCCCATGGTGTATGCAACTCATGTGATTCAAAATATAACCTAATATATTTAGTATACTTCTCTACCATAGATTGGTCTAGTTCTTAATACCCCATACGAAGTTGAACAAACTTAGCCACAAAACTCACTTTACAACCTCAAATAACTCCAATTCCATTAAATACTCTTGCATATTAAAAAATTATAAGCCTACACATAATTACATTTATGGATCAATCCACTCTAATATTTATGGTGTACTGATGTCAACCACCAACATCACTACACAACCATATATCAATCCAATATATCAAAATCAAATTGCATAATAAATTAGAGTGGTAAATAATCAAATAGATACATGGCTAATAATGACAATGACAAGATAACATTTGATGGAAAAGTAGAAGTTGCAAAAAAAGGATAATGTCTTACTAAAGACCAAGTCTCTTAATAAATAAGTAGACATACAACAAATCAAGTACATAACAATATGGTAAATATGAATTCAAAATTGAACATGTTGTGGTGCTTCTCTTGATCAAATAAAATATATAGTGGTCATTCACCGTGCTTGAATAATGATCTACAACCATCATTGTTAGGTTTAATAGTCATCATTGACAAAATAACTAACAATTAACTAATCTAGCATGGTTAACCAACTTGTTAATAAACAAAAAATGATGAGCCAACCGATGGTCATTAAAATTTATGTAAATGAACAAATAGTGGGTTAACAATAAGTAGCCATGGTACTAATTTCTAATAATGAAGTATTTTTGAATTTTGATATATTAAAATATGATGAAATTTCCTTTTGAAAATGAAATAGTTTCAACAAATCAACAAGGAATCATAATGTGAAGTAAGAGAAAAGCAATAGATGATCATCCATAATTAGTTACTCCCTAGCTCACCTCATAAAAATAGATCAAGTATCAGTACTATAATATTGATAAATAATATGCTATAATAATTCTAAAAAATTGATAAGGATAATTGTCAAACATACTTAGCTTATTATGGTACAAGAAGTTATTGTGGTTGATTTAATTTCATACATTGATATGGTGTTATCATGAATTAGATATATCTCCAAAAGTGGCTAAGATATGAATTACATGCATATGAATGTAAGAAAATATTAACTATTTTTTTTTTTTGAGTAAATACTTTTTATACACATCCGTCATGGGGATTGAACCCGCATCACATCACTCATAATGCAAGTGGCATCCTTGCCAGTAGACCACAATATCAACTATTTTCTCCACAAATTAGACCATGATGTGGTTGTTAATTGGAATGAGTTATCATAATATGTAAGTAAAAAATAGAAGGTTGTCTTTCATGATGATGATGATTTAGAATTTTCTTTCAAGATACTAAACTAAACAATTACCAGGTATTTAAAAAATATAAGGTGATTCCAACCTTGATGAAAGAACAAATATAAAACTACAAATATGAGGTTATCCTTTGAAACATATAAAGGTATATTTTTCATTAAATTTGGGATGGAGACTGGTGCCCAGAGAAGATGAATGATCCGACATACTTGCCCTGAAACAGGCAACACAATTGGTTTTCCCCTACAACCCACTTAAAAAGCAACCAAAAGGCTGTCTAACTCTATGAGGACACACATGTAAACTACAGATTATATTATTGCATGATTTGCTAACCAAAATCTCTAAAGAGATGCTTATCTTATCAACTTCAAAGTAAAGCGTCTCTCATAATTTAAATGTGGAAATCGTACCAGGATTCATTTTATAAACTGCTTCTACAGGAAGACATGGCAGATTATAAGTTGTAGGTAGGTGGTCCAGGCTCCAGATGGTAGAAAATATATATAACATGTCTGGTCATTTCATTTCCTGCCCAACCTAAATTCGTAATGTTAATTTAACTTTTTCCATTTTTTTTGGTTTGGATGTCATGGTAAAGAGAATCCACACCCACAGCACGAGAAAATCATTCGCCTGTCTGTCCATCACCTTTCTAATTTTATATATGACACTCTTTTCAAGTGTTTTCAAGGGACTGCCTTCATTGACAACGGTGGTATTATTGCCTGGTGCATGCTTCCTTTCAGGGATCAACAGGAGAGCCTGTCTCACACTCTTCACTCACCATCGACTTCTAAGATGAAGAATTTCAAGAGGAAGGATATGATAGTGGGCAAATATGGTGGTGGTGGTGGTATTCCTCCTGCTCAACTTGTTAAGGAAGTCTGGCATATGTTCAGATGTATAGCTAAAGCCACCATGGACTTAAAGGCAGAGGTGGGTACAGTGAAGGACATTCTTCCTCATCTTTTCAAGAGGAAAAAACGCTGCCGTGGGATTGCAGTAGGTGGGTTCACTTCTACGGAAACGGCTTACAATAACTGTAATAAAAGTGAAAGCGGGTATGATGAAGCAGCGACGCATGCACTAACGTATGACCACCTGCCAGAGTTTATCAATCGATGTCCATCGGAGAGGAGTACTGCGAATGATGAAGGTGCCGCTGATGTTTGCCCGGTTTCTTTCAGCCACGTAAGCATGGAAGAGGTAGAGGAGTTAGCAGAAGCCTTTATTTCCGGTTTCTACAACGAGATGAGACTGGAGAAGCAAAGGTCTTTCAAGAATTATGAGGAAATGCTTGCTAGAGGTATCTGAAACGGGTGTGCCTGCTTCATCTCCGGGACATAAATGGACTAATGTTAGAATCTGCACGTCATTGGCAACGACATGCAGATTGTAAATACATGGGAATATTTTGTTTCTTAGAGTTTATAATAATAAAGGTTCGTTTCAATTGGTTACATCTTATAAGGCGTATCCGTTTTGTTAATTCAGTGTTCGTTGGTACCCTCATGATTCATCGTGTATTTAGAGAATTTGAATCAAACTTTATAAAGTTTGAACTTGACTTTCTTAATCAACTTTACACTTTTAATTCAAATATTTTATTGAATTTTCAATTCTTTATTTGTTCTTAGAGTTGTCTTTAACCCTTTCACGGATTCTTACAAATAGAATTTAGCTTTAAATATAGCCAGATTTGTCTCTGATTATTTCCGTAGAGACATTCTCTCGAGAGCCAGGTTAAGACTTTTCTTTCGGGATCGAGATCCTGTTCTTCTCAGTCGGATAGTCTTCATGGCCCAGTTATCGTTCCAGTTCCCTCTCTATTCTAGAAATGGGGCATGCCTCCACCCCCACTCCCACTCCCACTGTTTAAAATAAAAGGGCAAAGTCACTTAAAATTATTAAAGAGGCCCGCTCTTCACTCTTCGAATCAGTCGTCCGAGCTACTGAACACTGGGGTTTGCTTGCATAGGAGGAGTGGGTATACAACAGATGTAAGGCTTTCGAAATTTTCGAACAGAATCTTACTTATATGTTCATAGCATCCTGAAATAGTGATTTGCGTTGAAAGGAGAAAAACAAATTTCCCAAATATACATATTTATATGGAATATTGACGTACACTATTTTTTTTTCCTTTAACTAATTATCGTCGAGGTATTGTCCTCCATTGTCGAGTAGTCGTGAAAAGAGAAAGATGATACTATACAAAGGGCAGCTAATGATTTAATCTTTGAAATGAATGTAGTGTAAGGTTGTTTTTTTTTTATGTTTTTGAAATTTAATTAAGAGAGGAATTGATATTATTATTAGGTATTACTATTATAAACTTTAGTTAGTTGGGTTATACGATTTTAAAGAGAGGCCAAAGCCTTTACTTTTGTCCTTAGATTTAAATCTTCTAATTTTTATATCTTAAATGTCTAGTTATAAAATATATGTATAGGTTTTATATAACGAGGATAATATAGATATTTATTAAGATAAATGTTAATTGTGAATGTCAATATTTCAAAAAAAATTTGATATAATTATTTAATTTTATGATCACATACATCAAGTTAAGAGGTTTTGAGTGAGTTTCGTAGATTGAGGTATTAGCAACTTATTCAAGGGCACCATTGAGAAGATCAACAAATACCTACAAATTTGATGTAGGCATTACAATTCTCTAATACATATTGATACTTTTTGCTTGAGATGGTTTTGATTGGTGGTTTCATGTCAATTACACTCTCTTATGCTTTGGGCAACTAGAGTATTCAATGATTTTAGTATGTTTTTATATGTGTATTGCAACAAGTTTTTTTTGTTATGGATAAATGTATAAATGTATTGAATTGTGATCACTCTAATTCTGTCAAGAAGATATTTGTGCATTTCATGAGCATTGCCTAGTCTTCCAATTTTAGTTCTATATTTATAATGTTTTTTTTGGTCAAGTTTTAAAAATTGAACTAATTTGAATTATGACCTAGTCAAAAAATTACTTTCAAAGTTGCAACTTAATTAAATATTTCTCATAAGTTTTTTAGCTTTGACATGTGCCACATATAAAGGTGTACCTCTTACAAGTGGTAGGTAGTAAACCAAGGTCACCAACCACAATTATGGATCCTCCATCAAAATAGATATTTATTTTACCTGGGAATAATCATCATAAATGGTAGTTTATTTATAAAATTAGATATGGTTATACGAAGCTCATATCGTCAATGAGAACATAGTAGATATGCTTTATTTTATCTTGGAATATTGCAAGAGTATATCCTTGTAAAAGTTGTAAATTATTTATTAATATCATCAAACTTGTGTGTATTGTTAATGCTTGTATGCTAAATGCTATGACATCTATTAGAGCAACTCTTAGCAATGGAATTTACAAAGAAAAATCTATTTTTTTTTAAAAGATATATATGATATAGTTAATTACATAAAATATTCTAGTATGTGTTGTCCCACGATATTCAATGCTTGTCATTATTTATGAGATAATACCAATAATAAAGAAGGATATTTAATGATTTGTGTCAATATTGTTGTGATGAGTAATTACTTTCTATATAAACTAGAACAATGTTATGTAAGTGATTAGGCATTGTGTCAAATCTTCATTTATGACTATTAGTGAAGTTTCTATGGTGAAGCATTTCTAGGTTATTCAAGTCTACATTACTTGCTAGAGATAACTATGATAACCAATCCCATTCATTTAAGACTCGATTTTTTGAATGTAAGGTCTAAATTTTAATTAATTTAAAAATACAAGTCTTTACAAACAATAGGTGGATAGGCACACTCCAATAGGTAGTCACACTAACTCATGTTGATTTAGGAAGCGGTTACTAAAAATAACAAAAATAGGGTTAAATCTATCACCAACCACAATACCAAAAAGCATGCATTATATCATGTCAGTCATGGGGGGTATGCTCAAGAGGTGAATCTCCCTCACCCTCCATATGCTACCAAGTGGTATTAGAAAGAATGTAAATGATCCACCTATCCTCGCTAGGTGTGTGATCATTATCACCTGTACCAGAGCCATAAATGCCATCAGATACACCCCAGCCCACCACATTAGTTAGAGTGATTGGGCACATGGGAATGGGATCTCCCCAATAAAAAACTGGGTCTGGCTCCACTTGGCAAACCTCCCAACCACTACCATCATGAGATGTACTATTGTCAATGTTGCCTTGGGGTCAAAAAATAAGAGATAGATGAGATCAATATATTTTTGTATATCAGGATAAAGTCATCGATGAGAGCATGATCGATAAACTTCGTGAGACTGAGAAGACTCTATAGAAGGTATTTGGCTGATCGTACATAGGCAATTATCCCAGTGTTGCATAAGAGCATGAATATGCCACCTCCATATGAACTTTATCCACGTGATATGAAATATAGAGCTAAAAATTATAAAAAACCATGCACTTATCAACAATTAAAAATTCATCTGAACTATGCTACTAAGAAAAGATAACTTTATTATGATTTTTTCAAATTTGAAAGAGCACACTGATGTGAAGAATGTTCCACACTTCCAACAAGGGTAAGGAAAAATCTGGTGGGTCACCAAGCAAAGCATGATGCCAAGTGAATGAACTAGCCATATGAGGCTAAAATAAGGACTCAAGATAATCCCAAGCCATTGGAGCTTTCCTACACTACCAGAAAATATGAAGGGGTTCCTTTGGAGCATCACAAAAATTGCAGGAAGGATTCTCTATTCCAAGGTATTTTAATCTTTGTCCAAGACGAATACCATAGGATAATAAGCTCCAGGCAAGGAAAACATGTTTAGGTTCAATATATCCTGCCCATACCATTTTAAATATTAGACTCCAACGAGTCTAAGTGGAAAAAAGATCCCATTGGTCATTGAGTTTTTGAACCATAGGGACATTGGGAGTAAGCCAAGCACACCCTAACTTAGGTTTGTAAAACACAATTTTCATTTGCATGCACTTCATTTTTAATTTCATTCATTTAATTACGTGGATATTTTGGTTGAGTTGTAAAATCAATGTGTTATGCATGAAATTTACTTTTTAATATTTTTCAATATTTGAAGATATCTTTTTTTTTTTGGTAGATTAAAGTGGGTTTTTATCAAGGATCCCAAAACTTGATTACATTGAATCATGATTACATCAAAAGGAAGACGTCCAAGGAAGGACAACAGGACACTGCACGAAAAACGTGCAGGAAAGGAAATCCTGCCAGAAAATCAAATTTGAAACTTTAGGTGCTAAACCAAAAATTTGAAGCTTTCCAAGGTTGGTAAAAAGCACCAAACTGTCCATTCTGCCAACAAGATATTTAAAACATCCCAAAGGCAAGAAAATGACAAGAGTCAGAATTTAAAATTTGAATCCTCCCAAGGGTGGGAAAACCAGAAACCACCCTTGGGAAACCAAGACTTGAGAATTTGAATCCTCCCAAGGGTGGGAAAATGGAAATCACCTTTGGGAAACCAAAATTTGAAACAAGTACCAGAATTTAAAATTTGAATCCTCCCAAGGGTAGGAAAACCAGAAACCACCCTTGGGAAACTAGGACCTGAGAGGAAACTACTTCCCACACAGGGAAAAACCAAAGTGAAGCTAGAAAACCACCCTGACCAAAAGGGTGGAGTAGTGGATCAGAAAAACTATAAATCCCACCAAAACAAGGACGAGAATCACATAGGGATGATGAAAATTAAGAAAACTAGAAAACCTACTCCTTGAATTCCTAAAAAATGAATCAACATCAAGAGGATCTTCGTAGGCCTCGAAATCCTCATGCAATGGAACAAAATCCTGAAGGATGGTGCAGTAGTGGATCAGGAACAAGAGGAACTTCTAGGCTATGAAGTCCTCAAGTAGAAAAAAAGGAAGTCTTCAAGAAACAACAACCCAAAGGAGGTAACAACAATAGCAGATCAATACATTTGAAGGAAAGGCGGGAAAATGCCATAGGAACCCAAAAGGAATGAGTCACGAGGAGGCATGAATGTAGGCATTAGAGATCAAAATAAAAGGAAATATCTAGGCATACCAGACAACCTCAAAAACCACAACTTCAAGGATGCAGCAAAGGAAATATTGCAAGGAATCAACATCAAGAAATGTAGAGGCCATCCCAGAAGCCACAAAAGAAATTGAAAACCTGTAGGAAACATCACCACAAACCCAAAGAGCAGAGTCATGGTAGAAATCACATGGTACCCACTAGAACCGAAAGTATGATGTGTAAAACTTCTCATGAAGCCAGAATTCCTTAGACCCATCAACAACAGCTTTAAGGTCACAGAAGAGGAAGTCCTGAAAGGAATCAGCATCAAGAAAAATAGAGGCTCTCCTACAAGCCACGAAAGGATCTGAAATCCTACAAGAACCACCACTTCAAACCCAAAGAGCAGAGTCATAGTATAAAGCGCATGGCCCTCCAAACCAAAAGGATGTTGTGCAAAACTACTCATGAAGCCAAAATCCTCAGACCCAGAAAACCACAGCTGAAGATCCCCCTAAGAACTATTGTGAAGAAGACTTCCAAAAACAACCTGAGAAAAAAGGAAAATTCAAGGAAAACCCTGAAAGATCCAAAAAACCCAGGAAAAGTCCCAGGGAAAACCTAAACCCATCCCAAAACCTAGACATTGAAGGGAGGACAATGGAGTAGAATGAAACACAGGTTTTCCCACCATAGGGCATAGAAAGGTGCAGAACAATGGAACAATGATCTCCCCCCAAAGGATATTGTCTACAAAACATTCCAACCAAATAGGATGGGAAAAGGAGGTGTCAAGGAAACTAGGAAAGGATCAGGGACCTGGGACAGGGTCGAGGAGGGGATGCAGAAAAGAGGAACATGACTTCCAAAGGAAATCACCTACAAAGCCCTCAATATTTGATGATATCTTATTTGGAGATGCTTACTTCCTTATTAATGTCATGGAAGGGTTTATCTAAAAGGATTTCAAAACTTAAAAAAAATAAACTCATTTGATTACTCATTTTTAATGGTATAAAAGTGCACACTCATACAAACAATTGTTTCTTCTTGTTGTTTTTACCATTTGTTTTCCTTGTACTAAGTACATGTGTCCAATATCATATAACCTTAAATAATGGAAGCATATGAAGAACAAAAGTCATTGCATGTATGATTGAAGGAGATTAGATTATAATGAGATTTCACCAAGTCTCCATTAGTAATTAGAAAGCCTTTTGATTTATGTTCAAGGCTATGTGACTATATAGTTGAAGTAGACTAGTTATTACCATTGCACTTCGAAATAAAACTCAATAATGTGAAGGGGGAAAGAAATGAAATTAAAGGCAATTAAGTGATAAAATGGTAGGATATAGTTAAGAAGCTTGTCAAAAATCTTAAACTGAATGAAGATTTGGAAAATATAGATTAGAACCCAAGAATTTGGAGGGATATTGGTCTTGTTTTGAGACTGAAAATTTGTTTTCTAATGATTCATTTGGTTTCTTCCAATTTTCTATACATATTATAGACACCAAATATATCCACTTGTCCTCCATCCATAGCTTTCTGCAAAACATTATTAATTATTTATATATTTTTTAATATATATTTAAATAATAATATTTTATATATTATATCTATATATATTTAATATATATATATATACATAAATTAATCCCACACATCCATCATGTTTTAATCTTAGCCATCCATGCCACTTGCTCCACTTTAATACACACCCTTCCTCATGTTTTAATCTCAACCACACATTTCATGTCATTGAAACCCTAACATGTCTAAGAGAAGATTATAAAGAGGATTCATTTTGATGACTCAACCCCTAAGAACTTTTTGAAACCTAAGTTTTTGAATTTCATAAGTTCTTTGAGAGAATTTTGGAGTTCAAAACCTATCTCTATCAAACCCATCCTCGCATCCCCTCACTATCATTCGTATCCTTTGCATCCACCACCACCCACCTTGTGCAAACCATATATGGTTCTACAACCCTCTCCTCATCTATTGAATGCCCTCTAGAGATTCTAGAGCACCTACTAGAGTCTCTAGAGCACCTTTGAGCATTTTTGGTCAGTACCAAATGCCCATAGGTATTTTCGATTTAGATCTGCAACCCTATGGTCCTCAAGTGACCGTTATGACATCCACATAATCATTCCCTGCATTAGTGATGAAGACATAAACAATGTTATTCAACAAGGTAAAATCTTATTATTCTTATTTCATATTCTCATATTTTTTTAGAGCTTTATTTCTACAACTAGGGTTTAGTGATTTTATTTCCTAAGGGTCTCATGCAGTGGAGCCCTCATAGATATTACTAACTCTTGTCATTATTTGTTATGTGCAATTCTAAGAATAATATTAATTTGTAGCTATTGAATCTTGAGTGGCCCTACATAGGATATTAAAACCCACTCACCACTCGTTTGGGATCAAATCAGGTGTGAAGACACCACCATTATTTCTAACTAGAGTTTCAAAAAACCCTAGTACATTGTAATAATTGTATCAAAATAATAGGTATTGTAAGCCCACTATTTGGGGTACATTTTATTGTAATATAGGAGATCCACTGATAATAATAAAAGAGTTCCTTTCTTTGTGCAATCATTTGTGTTAATTTGCTTATTCATTTACTTCATAGTTTATATTTGGTGTTGCTTGTTTTTTGTATTCACAAATGGCAATCACAACAAGACCCAAAATGGGTTATTTATGCTAATAATATTCTCATTAACTTGATATTTTTGTTTTCTATCTCGCAGGTTTCATAATCACACAATTTTCACCAAACTAGGGTTTTTGGAGCTATAAAAGTTGATCCAAGGTTGTATGGATGCCCTGCGGTGCTCTAGGGATGTGCCCTAGAGTTTATAAGGTACCCTCATGCATTTTAGAGACTCTTATAGGTGTTTTACAGAGTGGTAAAATAATACCTAAACTTTTTTGTAAGTCTACCTCAAAACCCTAACCCCTTTGTTTCATTTTTGTTTTACATTTTTAGATATTCATTTTTAAAAAGAACATCTTTCAATGTCTGTTAAAAATAATCGTATTACATCTGCATTTTATAAATTTGCATTCATTTATACATTGCATTTAGATTCATGTTGCATCCATATTCACATGAGCACACATTTCAAATTTAAAATTTTGTTGTTTTTTGATGTGTTTGTCATTCAAATATATGCATACTATTTTCATGTCAAATGAGAATTGCGTAGAATACTTTGCACAATAGGGTCAATAATTCCTCTTTTGCTTGTCTAAATAGGAATAAAATCAAGATAACTAAGTATACTCCCACTATTGGAATCCTTTGTTGATTCAAAGTGGAAGAGTAAGTGAACCCTCCACTATCCAGAGTGGGTCTTAAGTGGCATACCTTACATATTTTGAGGGGCTTAGTCTTTCTATTTTTGGCTTTTGATTTAGTCCTATAAAATTGGTTACTATTTATTTTATATGAGACACAATAGAAAACATATAATTTGTAAAAAGAATCACACATAAAATGTCTCACATTAAATAGTAATGAGTTGGATTTCATCACCAACCATTGCTTGATATTTGGTGACTGTGGGCTTCATATCCATTCGTCGATCTCTACCCTTATCCACAATAGGATACCCATGAGAAAAAATTTTGGACTTCATCACCAGAAATAATCTCATGGCCTAGCCAAGCCACATATTTCACCCTCCATAATTTAGATTAGCACATAAAAAAAACACAAAAAAATATTAAAATGAGATAAAAAAGGAAAGGAGGTAAGAAATACTGTTGTAAAACATAGAATTGAATTGCTTATTTTGTGAAGTTTTCTTCTGCATTTTCTTTACTGCACATTGCACATTTGATTAAGTAGCTTATGGTGTTAACTAGAAATAAAACTAAAGTATTGAATCAAACTTCCATCCACCAAGACAATTGATCCATGAATTGTTCATCATCATTTCTCACCACTTCTATGGTCAACCCCACTAGTGTGGAACAGACAAGTTGTTCAAATTTGTATGTGGGTCCCTCACTCATTGTGTCATCTACATAATCATTTCACATGGCCATTCCACAAATAGAATCATATTCACTTACCATTCATCACCAAATAACCCATATGGACATGGCCAAAGTGGAGGCTCTTTGTAGAAATGCTAACTATGTCTTAGAACCATTCCATAGCCCACCTAGGCATAATCCTTCTTTCTAGCAGGAAATTGTCTCCTCCCATCATTAAAGACTTAAGAAGGTGTATAACAACCCTCTTTTTGATGCATCAAATACACCTTCCCAACATTGGTCCATACCCTAATCATCATGTGCTCAAAGCACATCCATCTCATCATCTTACACCACTACCTATGGCAACCCTTTGTATTAAGCACATGTCAAAGATGCTTCATAGATGCTAGATTCTATCTCAGTCAATGTTATCCATTTAGCTATAACTATGGTTGCAACTTATCCTTCACATATAGCCATCACATACAACCCTTCCACTTTAGATATAGAAATACATGAAGCATGGGAACACCTTAATAAATTGCTTAAGAAGCAACAAAATGCTCAGTACTATCCTCAACAACAAGTTTATGTGGTCAATACTAAGCCTCAACCTATTTATACTAAACCCGCCTTTATCACCCAAGGTCCATCATGGGTACCACAATATTTTGTGGTTTCCATTCCAACACCGCCATCAACCCACACCCATTCTATGAGTTAATTCATCCATAGTACTCATGCATCTTATCCATTTATTCATTCACAATCATTTCATCAATATTATCATCACTAATTCTAATCCACTCCACCACATCATATTCATCTCATTACGCCTCAACATATTTCCACTCCGTCTTCACAGAATCATCAAGTAATTCAAGTTTTCCACATTCCTAGGAAGGACCCTAGAATTCAAGTTATGCAACAATGGATTGATAGTCTAATACAAAATACTCCTGGTATTATAAAACAAAAACCCACTTTACGTCAACTAATCAATCAGCCAATCCATCCTTCAGTACCATCCCTACCATATCTGGTAGATTTCACAATACCAAAGTTTGATAAATTTAAAAGGGACTGAGGACCTTAAAGAACATGTGAGTACATTTATCCATTCATGCTCTAATTCTTCAAAATTTTCCTCAAAAAGTAGGAGGAGATGTTGTAGAATGGTATAATCACTTGCCTCACCATAGTATTTATACTTTTGAGTAATTGATTGACCAATTTCTAGAAATATTTTCCTTGAATGTTAGAAAGAAAGTCTCATTATCTGATATATATGGTTTAAAATAATAGGATGAGTCTATTTATGAATTTGGTAACTATTTGAGGGTCATTATCACCAGATTACCATTCGCCCTACCAATGGAGGATATGATATGATTATTTACTAAGAGTTGCTTAAAACCCATCTCTTGGTTATTACAATTACAACAATATAGATAATTTGATTAAGCTCTTACCCAAGGTAGCACAATTGAGGAAATAAGAATCCAAGAAGGCATGCTTAAGCCTTAAAATAAAGAATGGAAAAATAAGGGCCAATATAGAGGTAGTTATTCTTTCTAGTCAAAATCAAACCAAGCCAATCTGGACAACCAAGCTAACCAAGTTAATCAAGTGGTCATGAGCTAGCTAGTGATGGCTCAACAACAGCCTGTGCAATAGAATACATGATAAATTGAATATCATGTGGTTCCTTCAACTACTCAATCAAGTCAAAACATAGATTCAGTTATGGAAAACCAATCGCATTAATAATCTATTTGACAAAACTGTCAATACACCCAATTGGACAAATCTTATGCTTCCATCTTCTGCAGGTTATATGACACCAACTAACTTACATTGTCTGAGGTTAAACCAAAATATTCCATTAAACATGGTAAAAACTATAGAAAGTATTTTTTTTTCCCTTATCAGAGGCAAAATGGGTATGATATTAACAACTAACATGTATTTAAATATAGAGTGCAAGATCTCATTGACTTAGGGACCATCGAGCATGATAGTCCCTTAGCTCAGCAAAATCAAAACCTTAGAATTTATCAAACAACACTTTCTCATCATGAGGAGGTGCAACCAACAATGGGAGGGTCTAATACCAAAAATCCTCCTAATCAAGTCAATCATATCCAACAATACTAAGGTTTTGTAGGTGTTATTCATGTAGTAACCCGAAGTCAACAACAATGCACTAATCAATAAAATGCTTAGCAGTAGTTTGTTCAATCACCCATACCTCCACAGGAAAGTGTATCTCAACCTACAAATTTATCACCACCCATCCAAATTACTACCAATCATTATCAACCCATCCATATTCCAAGTAATCCAAATTCCTCCATTCATCCCATCAATCATACATCGAGGTCAATCATTTCTTTGAGTAGTCGGTTAACCACAAGTCTTAAAATAGCTTCAGCTAAACTATATATATATGAGCTCATTCAACAATCTTCTCCACATTGTGAGGCATTAATGGATATTATAAATCCATTTAATTCCAATCTCAAGATGCTAATGCCTTCAACAATTTTGTGGGGATATTCAAACATGTATGAAGTCTTCCATTACATTCTATGATTTTGATATTAAACCAATATCATCAGAAACGGTGGACCCTCCATTACACATCATGGTTCAAATTGATAATAAACCATTCAAAAGAGTTTTAATTGATACTTGCTCCTCTATTAACATCATCACCACATCTAATCTTCATCATCTTAATCTCCCTCCATCCCACATCACCAAATCCATTTTCACCCTAAAAGAATTTAATAATGCTATATGCTCCAAAGTTGGCACTGTCATTTTACCCATCAAAGTGGGGGTCAAAATATTACATACCATGTTATACATCTTGGAAGTATCCATGGCATATAATTTACTCCTTGGATGACCTTGGATGAGGGAAATGAGATGTGTACCCTCTATACTACATCAATGAGTGGAATACATACATGAGGAAAAAGTCCATTGCATACTGATGGATGTTGAATCGTTTAAGTATTACAATTTCATCTCCAATCCCTATGAATCCATGCTTCCTTCACTCATCTATTTTAACATCATCATCCACTTCATCATCCACATAATCTAGATCATCATCTAAAGCTCCTATCCCTGAGGAGCTTCCCATAAACACATCACATCAAGCTTCCACTTCCATGCTCCCATATTCATCACCTTTGACTACATGCACATGTGGCCAAAATCAATCCACATTAGTTTCAACAGCATCATCAGCATCATCCTCCATCATTCCTTCCACATAATTGCCAATTTAAAAATCATCTCAATCAAATCCACCACCATCCACATTAGCCAATGTCTCACAAGTCGAGTTAACAAATTGTGAGACACCATCTCAGTCTATATCCCAAGCCAATCATGAGTCATCCATTTCCATATTTTCACCCATGTTATCCCAATTTGAGGTCCACCTCACTAATCCTAATATTGGTTAATATGTGGTCCAAGACATTATAGTCACACCATTCAACATCCAAACTACCAAGGATTATGATTGACCACGTGACCCACCCTTATCTATAGGAGTGGTGTATAATATGGATTCCATGTCAAATAGCATAAATTTTGTGTATGGAGGAATTGATTCATTATTCAATCCTTCTACTCCATATGAACCCAAGAAACCAACAACTAAAAATATAAAACAAATGTCGGGTTTTCCATCCCATTATTTTCATTGACATAACTTGCAAATAAATGTCCTAGGCCAATATAAACAGGGAGTGCATGAGCTAATTGATACTCTATATCAAGAAGTACATGACCATTGAGGTCTAGGCTACCATCCATTTTCTTCCATATCTTCTTTTGAAAAATCCTTTCAAAGATTTAATTTAAATTCAGAAGAAGACAATCACCATCCTGATGACTGTGAAGAAGAAATTTATGAATAATTTAACCTATATCAATAATTTTTTATGAATATGATGAGGAATCAGAGCCCATCATTTTACACATTGAATAGGATTAATTTTACCTTATAAATCTCCCCATTCATCAGCTTATCATTAACTTGATTCTTCCATAAGAGCAATCCAAACCAATTGGTGAACCACCACCTCCATTCCATTGATCTACATCACCAACCATTTTACTTGTAATATATGTACATAATTCAAAAAAAATTCAAAATTTAAAAAAAAAAAAAAAAACAAAATCATTTTGCATTACATGTACATTACATTTATTTGTGTTTCTTGCTACTGTTCAGGTTCTTAAAGTTCTAGCATCAGTTCTAGAAAACAAGATCTACCCATCCTTTCCATTGTCACCCATTTTTCCTTAAGTCAACATGAATCCTACTGACTTATTCACCCCACTCCATAATCCATACAATTTGGCAAAGCCAATTCCAATTGACATGAGCCTTATTGACATGGACTAGGTATTATCACCACCATCCTTTTCCAAGTTTATCCTATCTGAGGAATTGTTAAGGGCTTCAACCAAATAAATTCCTCCATCACCCCCACTATCACCTTCACCTTCACTTTCACCTTCACCTTCATATCCTGAGGTTTTCTAGGTAAACATAGATTATGTCGAATCATAAGAATTTGATAATTTCATTGACATCTGATCCCTATGCCCCATCAACTTGAGGAAGATGCTCACATATCCATTGAAGATAATATCAATGTGAACCTTTGTTCAGATGCAAAAAATCATTAAAATTGTCAACCTTGGTAAAATTTTATCCATAGATGAACAAGAGCAATTAGTTGCTCTCCTCAAGAAGAAGAAGGATATTTTTGCATGGTCCAACAAAGACATGTCTGGTCTTGACCCCAACTTGGTTTTTTACAATCTCACCTTGCATTTTGATGCTAAGCTAGTCAAACAAAAACTTAGAATGATGCATTCTACCCTGGTCCTCATAGTCAAAGAAGAGCTTCAAAATATTTTAGGTGTGAATTTCATTGTCCCCATTGACTATCCTGAGTGGCTCTCAAACATGGTACCCGTTCGCAAGCCTAACAAGGTGATACACATTTGCACTAATCTTCAAGACCTTAACAAAGCATGTCCTAAGGATGATTTTCGTCTTCCAAAAATTGATACTCTTGTCAACATTTGTGTTGGCCATGAAATAATTTCTTTAATGGATGGTTTTTTAGGATACAACCAAATTTGAATCAATCCTGATAACCAACACAAAACATCATTCACTACAACTTGGGGGACTTTTTGTTACAAGGTGATGTCTTTGGACTCAAAAATGTAGGTGCCACTTATCAACATGCCATGACATACATATTTCATGATTACATGCATAATATTATCAAATATTATGTGGATGATCTCTTAGAAAAATATAAAACTCAATAAGAACACATTGGTGTGTTGGAAAAAGTCTTTGATCGACTTCTAGAGCATAATATAAGGTTGAATTTTAAGAAATGTGTCTTTGGTGTTACCTTAGGTAAACTTCTAGGGTTCATTGTCTATAAAAGAAGCATTGAGGTGGATCCATATAAATTCAATGCCATCATAGAGATGCCTCCCTCAACAAACTTAAATGAATTGCGTAGTTTACAAGGAAATATTCAATCAATCCATCATTTCATTGCATATTTTTTTGATAAATGCAAACCATTCAATCACCTACTACAAAAAGGGGTGATATTTTCATGCACAGATGAGTGTCAAAAGGCCTTTGATGATATCAAGCAATATATGGCTCAGGGTTATGCATAAGGGGTCGGACCCAAAATGTCCTTGTAAAAAATTTGCGAATCCGCTGCGAATCCCTGGCGAATCCAGGTCAACCTCTTGTAGGAGGACATGGCGAATTATCTTAATTTTTGAAAAAAATTGAAAAAAATGGCGATAATCGAGGACCGGGTAATGGCCAGGGTGGAAATCGAGGACCGGGTAATGGTCCGGGTGGAAAACTATGATCGAATAACAGCCTGGGTGTAAAACTATGACCGTTCGAGTGAAAAACTATGACCGACTAATGGTCTGGGTGTAAAACTATGACCGTCTGGGTGAAAACTGTGTTCGGTTGGTGGGTCGGGTGGAATTCATAGACCGGCCAATGACCCGGATGGAAACCATAAGGCGGTAGGCGTACCGGGTGGTAATCATCGTCCGATCGATGGACCGGGTGGAATTTATGTCCAGATAACGGATCGGGTGTAAATCATAGGCCGGACAAGGATCTGGGTGGAAACCATTTTTGAGACAGGGTGGAAATCATTTACGAGGCTTGAACGGGTGTTTACTCTGCCACGTGTCAGGTGATCCTTCAGCAATAGTGCATGTCGAATGACTTTCTGCCACGTGTCCAAATCCTATCATTTCTATCTATAAATAGACATTGGGAAGTCATTTTTTTGGTTACATTTTTGTGATTGCTCTTCCACTTCCCGATACACCGTCACCCCACACTCTTTGCAATCCAGTTTCTCATTTTACTTAATCAACAATGGCCACCTCTACTGCTACACACACTGCAATAGGAAATTTGGTTTTCAAGAACCCTACTTGCACTGCGATGATAGATTTGTCAACCACCCCTGATTATGACAATACGTGGCTATCTGCATCAGGTTTGCAACACTTGCTTAGAATGTCATAGTTCAAGATGGACAAGCACCTTTTGCAGAGTATCATTGATGGTTACGACCATGACCATGCAATAGTGAATGTCCTATTTTGGAATAAACAAGTGTCATTCAACATCACACCTTCTAACATACAGAGGTTAACAGATCTTCCACACAAGAGTTTCCCTATCGTGTCTACGAAGTTCTCAATGGGTAAGCGTGAAAAACAATACTTGGAGGATGAGTACGACCTTTCCTGGAAAGTTGTTGAAGGTAATATTCCCATCAATTATTTTTGTTATTGTTCCAAATTTTACATTTTTTATTTTTCATCTATTTTTTTTATGCAGCTTCCATGGCTAAGTCCAAGAGAGGCTTAACAAACTCCTCCATTGGAAATAAAGATCTGAAAGCCATTATTGAGTTCTTCCAAGCAAGACTATTTTTGTTTGGAAGAACAGAACTTCCATTATGGGCATTGACCTATATCGTTCACACTGTTCAAGGTGCACAGTTTGACTGGTGCTCGTACATTTTAGAACGCATCAGAATAGAGTTGCACGACGTTGGGACAGAGGAAGTCAAAATGGTTTTGACCGTGAACTTTATTTTAGCTCTTTTTTATGAAAGTTTTTATGATTTAAAAAATACTGAAATACCAATAGTTCTGCACCCCACACTGCTGAATTTGGGTATGAGTTCAGAGGAGTTGAGGGTAAGTCCATGTTTCATTCATTTTTTTAATATATTTTAGCTCTATTTTTAGTTTTAATTTTTTTACACCTGATTGCAGAGAAAGGTTGTGACAAAAATTAAAAAACATGATGCTGGTGTAAGGGGTCACATGCATGAGGCTTGTGGTGATTCTGAAGAAAATGAATCAGAATCATCACCATTGTCGAGGCCAGAAAAACGTACATGACAGGTCACAATTACTCCTCATCACCCTGAAATTGAATCTAGTCAGATCAACCGTCCTACACGTAAGTTTCAATTTCAATATTTTATCATTATACTTCTTAGTGTGTTACATAAAATTAAGTTTTTTTTAATTTTCATGTTTTCAAAAATGTGCACAACCCCCATCCGCAACATTGTACAAGAGATCGAATCGTCGTCAGGTAAATCATTCTATTTACTTGAAATTAAAGTTTTTTTTTTTTTTGGAAAATAATTTTTGTAATTTCTTATTTGAATGTCACTGGTCAGGTGGCTCTCAAGATCAAATCATGAGAAGCCAGGAAAGGCAACAGATGAGGCCACCGCCAGCATGACAACAACCGCCAGCATGACAACAACCACAGGTGCAACAAATGAGAGGGCAAATCAATATGGCCCAAGGAAGGGGAAAAATACTTTTGTAGCCAAGATCGTAGGGTGTTTTCCCCACTTTTTCTTTTAACACAAGTCAAGTACCGGAAGTGTCCAATGAAAATGTTGGTTTAGATAATATTCAGCTTGATGATGAATTTTTTTTGCAAGGAAACATTGAGGGCTTTCAGGCGACAGAGGTGCTTGAAGATGCACATGCAGAGGTAGAAGAAACAACACCCCCAATAGCTGAGCAAACAGTATCCGCTCCTGCGATGGAAGCCCACTGTCATCCTCAATCCGAGGATGACAAAGTTAAATTTGATATTCAATCTTCTATGTGTGATGGTATTGAAGCAACCCTCCAAGAGAGGGTGCTTAAAGATTTACAATATATGAAACAATGGGAAGTTCAGGCTAAAGTGCTTATCAAGCAAATAAATGCCCATTACAAAAACTTTAATAAAAGGGAGAATATTTTTTCTCGATATGAGAATGAACCAGAGAAGCTTACTGGTCTGCTACATCGAGCAACATCAGGATTAGTGAAGTGCAGGACTTCATCCGATGATGAAGTTTTAAATATTATGTTGAATAGAATTGAGAACATCAATGTTGAAGCCCAAGCATACTATAACCAATGGGCTTTCAACAAGAAAACTGTTGATGTTGCTTTAGCCGCAAGAGATGTGGTCGAGGTGAGAATTTAGTTGCATTTTTTCTTTTGCTAACTCTACTAACTCATGTCTTAAAACTGTTGAAGTTGCTTAAATTATGTCATATAACTGTACTAACTTATGGTTTTTTTTTGTAGTCAAACTTTGAAAATTTGAAATTACAGGTTCAGAGCATGCAAGTCAACATAGAGGCTGCAAAAAAAATTCTGGAAACGTCCATTATAATGAAGAGAACAACCCAACAGAAAGTAAGAGATAATAACATTCTAAAAAAATATTTACGGGAAAAACTGAAAGTGGATCCGGAACTGTTGATAAGGGAAGGACTGGAGAAAAATCCTAGTTTGAAAGAGCTTCAAGATCCTGCCAAAGAAGATGTTGGGCTGTTGGAAAATTTCAAGAAAGGACAAGAAAGTTTAGTCAGATCCGGAGCACTGCCAACGCCTGGTGTAGAAGAAGTAGAAAAAGTAATAGAACAGGCAGCTCTAGGAGAAACCACTGCAGAACACACATCGGTAGAACAACCAGAAATTCAAACATAGTCTCAAAAATTTCAGTGTTGGGAGGAAGTTTGTGTTGTTTTTCAACACAGTTAAACTTTAAAGACATCTTTATATATTTTAAATCTATATATTTTAATTTTGTTGTTCTTCCTATTTATAATTTTTTGATGCGTTTTTCGTCTATGGCAATATGCATATGAATATGATTGAAATGATTTTAACTGATTATAACATCAATATGAATATGAATGCAGTTAGAATCAATATGAATGCAGTTAAAATCAGTATGAATGCTATTCTTGTCCAAAATGATAAATATGAATGTTGTGCTTGTGTCAATATGAATGCTCTTATTGTGTCAATATGAATGCACTTCTTGTTTTTGAAATGATTTTAACTGTTTATAATCTCAATATGAATATGAATGCAGTTCAAATCAGTATGAATGCTATTCTTGTCCAAAATGATAAATATGAATGTTGTGCTTGTGTCAATATGAATGCTCTCCTTGTTTCAGATAAAATCAATATGAATGCTTTTCTTGTGTCAATATGAATGCACTTCTTGTATTTGAAATGATTTTAACTATTTATAACCTCAATATGAATATGAATGCAGTTAGAATCAATATGAATGCAGTTAAAATCAGTATGAATCCTATTCTTGTCCAAAATGATAAATATGAATGTTGTGCTTGTCTCAATATGAATGCTCTTATTGTTTTATATAAAATCAATATGAATGCTCTTCTTGTGTCAATATGAATGCACTTATTGTTTTTGAAATGATTTTAACTGTTTATAATCTCAATATGAATATGAATGTAGTTCAAATCAATTCAAAAACAACAATACTCATACATTTATAATCGGTTATGAAAGACAATGCTATGTTAAAAATCATAAAACATATAATTTGAAAGACAATATTGTGTAATAAATCATAGTTACAATTCATATAGATGAAACACTCTTGTGATGAAAAATAACCAGAAATTCATATTGAAAATGAATATGATAACTAACAAATCCATATTGATCAATGTTGTAAATACTTGTAAAAAACTTACAATTCATGTAATTGAAACAAACAAATACTAATATATCAGGCAATTAAAACCATTGCAAAAACAACAAAAGGACAGAACATGAAAACTTCTTCATAATCAAATTTTGTGAAATCTAACAAATCTGATACAATATTGTAAAATTTGATATCAAATCAAATCCGGTTTATTGTGAAATACTGGAAAAATCACAAAATCGGTAAAAACCCAAATCAGGTAGCTGAAACATACAATGCTCAGCTTGTCAAATCTATTGTCAAATGAATTCAACTTGTGAAAAAAATCACAAATCAGGTAGCTTAAACAAATAATTTTCTGCTTGTTCAACATCAATATATAGCATACTGGATAGTTGTGTCTCCGCATTCTGATCACTACGAGCATCATTATCTTCCATATCGGTCATATTCAACACACTCCTTCTATCTGCAAGGGAATTCCATAATACAATTGCCCTGTCATAGGGAAAAGTTTCCAACTGATAAGATGATACATAAATTCTCAAACAATTTTCCAAATTTTTGTCCAGCCTATTGCGAAGCTTTGATTTCACAAAAGATAGTGCACTGAAAACCCTCTCGTCTTCCACTGATCCCAGAATCAATGTTTGACATAATTCATATAAACATAAGTATTCACTTATAGTATCTTGTAGGATAGTACTTGGATACAATTTTTGCCACAAACGTGCAATGGAACCAGTCTCATGGATGTCATTCAAAAATGTTGTTTGCCCAACCATTGTTCTTCCAAAATGTGTTGACTGTTCTTTCAAAATATTTTTGTTTAGTATACCATTGATTGTAACACCATTGATTTCCATAATTTTACTGAAATGTTGAATAAGTATCATCATATATTTAACAAACAACTCATTTGTAGAATTGAAGTCACTATTAGAAGCCCAAAACATGGGGTTAACCACACCCATCGCCTCAAGCAACTCATCTCTCTGAAACCGATCTCTTATCTCACTTGTCAAATATTTTGCTATATTGGACAAATTTGTTCTAATTTTCTGTAAAACAACATGAAATCTATTGTGTGTTACAGGAACTTGTTCAATACCATCCATACCTATACTTGATTTCCTTTCAAAACAATAAAGAGGTATCAAATTTCCATGATTGTTAATACAAAGATGATCATTGATGTCAAACTTCAAATAGCTTCCTGGATCGTTCACGTTTGTCAATGTATTCCAACTATGAAACAAGGGATCTTTAAAATCTGCTTTGAACACATAAATTTTCAATAACAAGACATATTTGTTTTCTCATCCTTATGAAATCAATGATATAGATGGATCTCTCTTGTGCAAATTTAATCAATCTATTCATTTCTTGTAACATTGGAAGAATACCACATAACGTCAGCAGGGTTTCAAAGTTAGTCAAACGAAACAACAAATATTTTGCCTTATCAACTCTCTGACTACTTGTGTACATAAACCCTGTTAATGATTGATATTCTGTAAAAACTCTGTGTGCAGGTTTATACAATGAAATCCACCTTGTATCTACATATTTTAACATTTTATTTCCTTCTGTAACTCCTAGTGCAAACTGTTGAAACTCTGAAAACCTTTTTGGACTGCAAGAAAAATAAGAATGTATTTCATGAATGAGGTCTTCCACTCTCGCAACATTTTCAAAAGTGCTCACGATTTTATATGCAAGATTGATTCTATGAGCCATGCAATGAATGGGTATCATATATGGTGCAATTGTGGTTTGCAGTCGAACACAGAGACCACTCCTATGCCCTTGCATAATAGCAGCTCCATCAGCTCCAACGCATATTAACTTTGTGGCTATGTCCATGTCATTCATTCCCGCAATATCTTTTAAACTAGTCACAACAACATTATAAATATTTTCTGCATTTGAATTTTCAACCATCTTATGTAATCCTAGCAAACTAGGCTGCCTGACATTATTTTGGAAAGTATACACATGCATACAAATCCAGGATGTGTTGTCCACAACCGTCACCTCATCAATAGATAGTGAAATGAATTTGGAAGTTTTTACTTTCTCCCTCAGGTCCTCCTTCTCTACTAATGATAGACATTTTGCCATTTCCCAACCACTTCGATCAGACCAATGGCAACTCAGAATTTTTTGCAAACCAGCCAGCTGAAACAGGTGCTTATAATCAATAAAATCGGACATGGGTCTACCCTTCTTGAGAATACTAAGTACAACAACAAACTGTAATCCTTTTACCCCTAAGGTGATCTTTTCCATTTTTTGAAAATGGGCTTCAATTGTTGCACCTTTCTCAACAAGAGATTGTTGTTCCTTAAAGTGATTTTCATATTCTATTGCATATCTGACATGCATACATTCTGATGCATCCTTCCACCTAACTGTTCTAATAATTTCTCCATCACTTCCTTTAACTTTTACATAAACTTTGCCAGCATGTTTTTCTATTGTATCTATCTTATTTTGCAACCTATGCTCCTTGCCCAGTTTCCAACTACAAATTTTGCATCTACATACTTTATCATCGATTTGGTTGTCATTAGTTAGGATGGGCTCTATCCATGGAAATTTTTCTGCCCATTCATTCTTAAATGCCCTTCCAATAGCCCAAGTAAGATGCCTTCCGCTTTTTATTTTTTTCTCTTGTAGATTCAAAAGAAGATGGTAATGTATTTGATTTATCGCTCTCATTTTCAACTATGTTATTTTGAGGATTATCTTCAAGTGTTTGTTGGATGTCATTGTTAAGAGAATTTTCAATAGAAGTCATCTCTTGGGGATGAATATCTTCAAGCGAAGGCATATCAGGGTCCACATGGTTTTCTGCATAGTAGCATACAATAATATTCTTAATTATTTTTTAATTTAACAAAATAAACTAACAAACAGAAATATAATTTATATCATCATGCAATATGGATAGAGGCACACTAACCATTTGAGGAAGAAGGCATTATTTAAAGTAACAAATACACGGTACACCTAACTATTAAGTATTCAAGAATCATGTGTACCTTGAATTTGCACAGATGTCGATGGCTCACTCGATTTCAACATATGGCTAAAATAATTTAGGATACCCTTTTCATATTTGGCCCCCTTCTTTGCATCGCCAGTAGGTGACATTTTACTTGTAAAGAAAAAAATTCAATTTAGAAAAGTAATAAAATGTTGAACACAATATTGTATTTAGAATGAACGTATAGATGGTTGGTAGAAAATAGATACCTGTTTCCAGTCATTCTTTATTGTGATATTTTTAGAGTATTCAGATACTCTATTTTCTGGAGATAGTAGTGTAACTAATAAGTGCAAAAAACCAATCAATATAAAATTTGAAAAAATTATAAGAATTTTTTTTGTTTATGCAAAATTTAATCAGAGATACAAATGTTGAAAAATATAAAATTCTTGTACAAAATGGACAAGAAGTAGAGCATCACAATGTACATAGAGAACCAAAGTATTTGTCTATTTAAAAAATAAAAAAGGGGATATTAATGGAAATAGAGAATCAAAGAGTTTTAACATAGAAAATCTGGGAAAAAATGAACAGAAAATTGACTTATTTTCAGTAAATGGTAAAAAATAGCAGATATTAGATGACAAAAAAATAGGATCACAGATTCAAATGTCTGAAGAGAAACAGAGTACCTGTTGTAGGAAAAGAGACCCAGAGGATCGATAGTCAGTCCGGGTGGAAAAAAGGTCCAGCGGACGGTCGGTCCGGTGAACGGTCTAAACTTCTTGCGGTCCGGGTAAAAATATTTACCCGTAACCGATCCGGTGAAGTTGTCGATCGATTTCGGTCCGGTTGGAGTTGTCAGTCCGACAATCGGTCCGGGTGGAGATTCAGTGTTGCAAACGGTCCGGGTGGAGTTGTCGGTCAAAATCGATCCGGTGGAGATTCAGTGCGGTTGATGGTTCGAGTGGAGTTTTCAGTCCGGTAATCGGTCTGGGAGGATTCAGTGCGGTAGACGGCCCGATTGGAACTGACTATCCGGGAGATATAAGTTCCTGTCGTCGGGTCGGGTGGAGAATTATGTCGTGTCGATCCGGTTACAGAACTACTCTGAAGACTGAATCCGATTGCACTTTTCGCATTAGAGTTTTACTTTTTGAATGTTATAAATGAAAACTATCTCTGGCTTGTTACTTATATAGTGGTATAGTTAGCGAATTTGGTGGGATAATTTTAAAATTTTAATTTTTTTTTGCGAAAATGGTCCACGACTTAGGCGGGAGTGTCGGCGAATTTAAAAAATAATACGTAATACTATTATCAACGCACGGTGAATAGATACTTCTAAAAAAAATTGATCCAAAAAATTTGGGCGAAGGGCCGACGTCGAGGGTCCACCAAAATCGTAAATTTGCATTTTCAAAAATGCTAATCTTCGCCCAAATTGCGAAGATTCATCGTTAAGCAAAATGTTGATTTAGCTTCTCCACTAGTCTTAACTTATACTCATTTGGGGGTCCTCTTTTATCTTTATATTTCAGCAATGGACTTTACATTAGGGACAATATTGCATAAAATAATGAAAACAATCAAGAACAAGTTGTCTATTACATTAGTCGAACATTGCTAAGCTATAAAACTAGATACTCTTACATAGAAACATTACTCCTAGCAGTGGTTTTTTCCACTAATAAACTCAAATATTACATGCTTAGTCACACCATATATGTAATATCTAGAGAAAATCCTCTGCATTATATGATGTCTCACACTTAAAATAACACCCACACCGCTAAATGGATAATTCTTCTCACTTAATTTAATCTTAAGTTTATTAGCTAAAATCCATTAAATTTTAGGTCATAGTTGATCATATTGTGGAAGCTCCACTTCCTAGTGACCAACCCTTGATTATTGATCTCCCATATGATTCAGTATTTGTTGTTACTAAACAAGAAGAAGATGTTATTCCGAAGTAAGATGTTGATATCACACTTTTCTTTGATAGTTCTAAGTACTAAAAAAGGTCAAGGTGTTGGAGTCGTGTTTCATACATCCTAGGGAGTGCCTATCCTCTTATCATTCAAACTTGACTTCCAATGCACAAATAATAATATAGAGTATGAAGCTTCAATATTAGGTCTTCAAGCAGCCATAGATATGGGCATTAAGCATATCAGGATATTTGGTGATTCTCAACTTGTTGTTAGACAAATCAATGGAGAATACCAATGTAAATAACCTACCATAAAACTTTACCATGAAGTAGCAATGAATTGCTCTCTAAGTTTGATTGGTATGAAATTGATAGTTTTCCACATTCAACTAATGGATTTCCAGATGCAATGGCCTCTCTTGGATCATTGATTCCAAAGGAATCCTTAGGAGAGGTACAACCACTCATTATCACAATAATCTCTAAATATGAAATTGTCTGTGTTGAATCCAAAGATGAAAAGTATGTTTGCTTTATCCTTTTGGAACCATATGAGCCTTTTTCAAACCAAATAATAGCCTTTCTCAAGTTTGGAACCTTCCATATGATATATCACGGACTTTTAAATGAACTTTCAAGCAAAAGGTAGCTCATTTTACACTGGGGATGTGTTGTATAGACGTGGTTATGATGGAATACTCCTTCATTGTCTTGAGTCTGCTGAGGCACAAATAGCCATATATGAAGCTCATAATGGTACTTATGGTGGTCATTTTAGTGGAATGCCCATTGTAAAGCATATTTTATACATATGTTACTATTTGGTCACCATAGAACGTGATTGTTGCACATATGTCAAACATTGTAATCAATGTCAAGAGCATGCTAATTTAACTCATATGTCATCACAAGAATTACAGTATATTCAAAGCATTTGGCCCTTCTCACAATGGGATCTTGGTTAAATTGGAAAAATCTCACCTCCTTCCTCAGGAAAACATACATTCATCATCACAACCACTGAATATTTCACAAAGTGGGTTGAGGTAATTCCTCTCACCAGTATGATAGGGCCCAAAATTGTAGAGTTTATACTTCAACATATCATCTATCATTTTGGTATTCCCTCAAAAATCATCTCTGACAATGGAAAGTCTTTAAATAACAAGGATGTTTGAGAACTTTGCAAGAAACATAATATCCAACATAGTTTCTCAACTCCTTACTACCCATAAGCAAATGGACAAATTGAGGATACCAACAAGACCTTAATTGCTATTCTCAAGAAACTTGTTAAAGAAAATCATAGATATTGACACACAAATTCCCTTGGCATTATGCATTTATTAAACAATATTCTACACGCCTAATGAGTTAACACCATTTTCATTGGTTTATGGAGCTGAAGCAATCATGTCTCTTGATCTTGAGATCCCTTCATTATGAATTCTACTACAGGAATTCATAAATGACAATACTACTAGACAAATATGTCTTGACTAACTCACGCTTCTTGATGAAATGTGGGTCAATGTTTTAGAGAATTTATGAGTTTATTAAAACCACCTAAAGTATGCTTACAAGGCCAAAGTTCATCTACATGAATTCCAAGTAGGAGATATTTTTCTTAAAGAGAATCAACAAAACACAAATGCATTACCACATCTTCAAGATAAATTCATGGCTAATTGGCTAGGTCTACAAATTGTTACTCAAAAAGAGGCTAAAGTAATTTATCAACTTGACATTCTAGAGGGAATTGAAGAGCCCAAACCACTTAACGTTATACCCTTGAAATTATTCTATGCATAATGTGATTTATATATATGTATATATACATGGCTATTACACAAAAACATTGCATTTCATACGTTGCATTTTATTTCACACATTTTATTTCCATATATTTTATTTGCACACATTTCATTTCAAAACTCACATATCATACATTGTATTCACAACTACATTTCACATTTCATATTGTAGAGATCATTTATTCAGTTTAGATATTAATTGGTCTGCCTTAATCAAGGGCACCTTCAAGTCATCATCCATTACACCAGTCATTGAGTCAAAATTGTCATTTGCAACCACATGTCCATAATTCCTAGGTATTTTCGGCCACTTAGCCACTTATAGTGTTTTAATAAACCTACAAAATACATGTCAAGTTTTATTTAGGACCAAGACACATTTTCAAAAATAAAATCTTGAGTTTTTGGAATTGAATCTAAAACATTCTTGAACCAAACACAATTTCACATATTAAAAACATCTTGTGTAAAAGAGAGATAACACATACTTGGGTTGTACCTCGAAGTGAAAAAGGTATTCCTTGCTTGTCCCATTATGCAACATAGTCTACAAAAACAATGGTTTTCACCACTATAACATTTTCTAAATAAATGAAATAGTAGGGTAAAACCCCTAAAATTTGTAAATCTTCTACATCACACACCAAAGATCCTCCAGTTGTAATGATAGTACTACATTTCCAGTTAGACGGTTAGGTAGTCATACCAAAAACTTAGAGATCAAAATTATTGGAATATGAAGCTAATATCCACTAGGGCTATAGGCACTTGAATTGTAGTGGAGTACACTCACATGTGGAAACACATATATTTTAAAGAGACCTTTGACAACACATAAGGACAAGTTAGCTTCTTGGTCTTCCCCATAATAGGTTTCACACAATTTACTAAATATGAGTTAATAAACTCACTTGTACACACATTGGTTCTTTATTGCGTTGAGTCATTACCATGCTCATGATTCAGTAAATTAATTCACTACACACACATTTGGTCTTAGAGGAATTAGGTAGTATTTAGTATGTTTGTTTGATACCATTAGTATGTCTATGTCTCTACAAAATAATCAATTTTCCATATCAACATCCATATCTTCTTCCATGTCAACATCCATTACTTCTTCCATGTCAACATCCATATTATTGCATGAGTCATCCATTTTCACATACCACCAGTTTGGTACCCCTGATTAAACAATACTGATAAACATGGCCAAGCAAAATCTAAACTACGAATGATGATTATAAAATTTGCATTCATCCACATTATCACTTGTATTAATCATTCATATACATTTGCATTCATACACATTATCATTTGCTTTAATCATCCATATACACGTGCATTCACTCAAAATCATAACACAAAAAGTAAATCCATGTATATATATGTATGTATAAATATTATATGTATAATAAATGCCCAAAGGCTATATACAATAGAGCACCAAGGCTCATATACAAAAGTGCATCTAAGAAGTAGCTAATGCTTATACGAGGATCCCTGTGACCTAGAAGGAGCCCTAAACCTAGATATATGCCTAGACTCATGAGGCCTAATAGACCCGGATATGGATGAGGAGGGTGGATTTGGAATCTCAATGCCATGCTACATCAACCGATGCTCCAACAACCATATATCCATCCCAAGCCTAAATATGATGTACATCATGTATCTACTAATGATCCTTCTCTAGTAGCTCTATATAGAGCCTCACGCTCCTATCCTTGCCTCCACCTATAGTTGATCATACCTCTAGATCCACCCATAATCGAGCTATCTCTGCATCTTGATCCACTACCATAGCATACCACTCTACCACTAGTTGCTATAGCTTCACCCTATCCTCCTCATTTTTACCAAGAGGCCCATCCAAATATCCTCTCTATCCCCCATGCCATATTCACCATCTCCATCCCCTCCAATCCTTGGTGTCTACTCAATTATACCCCCAGACCACCTCCTTCGACTACTATATTAATGGTACCTTTTATGCTTAGGATCCTCATCAACCTCTTTGACCTCTACCTCATACCAATCCCCATTCCCCCCATCCTTACCCTTTCAATTTTTTCATCTATATTAGGATGATAAGCAGTACTAATATTGAGTTTTATTCCCTATGCCTGATGCAATGTCTACCAAAAATTATATGTAAATTGATAATCCCTGTCTGATATAATTGTTTTAGGAAATTTTTGTAGTTGTACCACTTCCCTAGAAAATTTATGGGCTACAATGGGAGCTCCATATTTAATATTTCTAGGTAGAAAATATGCCACTTTAGTCAATTTTTCAACTACTACTAGAATGGTATCATGCTGAAAATAATTTTTAGGCAATCCAACAATGAAATCCATAGTCACAACTTGCCATTTGTATTGAGGAATGTCATGTGAAAGTAAGTGTCCAACTGGATGTAGATGTTCCACCTTCACCTTTTGACATTGTAAACATCTAGCCACAAATTTAGTGATATCCTTTTTCATATCCTGGGCAATAATACTCTTTTTAAATTTTTATACATATTTACATAGCCTGGATGAGCGGAATAAGGAGTCCTATGTTCCTATTGTAGTATCATATTTCTCAAGTCCTTATCATTAGTCACTACCATTCTATTTTTAAATAATAACGTATCTACCTAGATTCTGAATCCCTTTGCTTTAACATAATCTTGATGAACCAATTCCAGATACTTTGGAGAATATTCATCTTCAATTTGCAATTTTCTTATTTGATCAATTATAATAGATTGATAGTGTGACATAGTATTGATATGCCTTCTTCTACTTAAATCATCTGCTAATTTCTTTTCTTTTCCTTTTATGTACTCTATGCCAAAATCATATTATGCAAGAAATTCCATCCACCACCTTTGTCTAGCATTGAGCATTGGTTAAGTAAAGATATATCTTAAGCTTTGATGATTTGTTCTAAGCTCAAAATATTTACCAAGTAGGTAATAACACCACATTTTTAGAGCATGCACTACCGTAGCCAACTCTAAATCAGGTGTGGCATATTTTAATTCATATTTCTTAAGTTTTCGTGACTCAAGTGTAGACACCAAAATAGCACCAATCCGATTATGTGACTGCAAACACTGATCGCATTGACACACACAGCCCCAAGGGTAGCCCCTAGAGGTTAAACAGTGGTCCAAACCACTCTCACAGTAGTTTTGGAAGGTCAGAGATCAATTTTCCACCTTCAAGCACTTTGCTCAATATCCATTCCACCCAAAGACGAATTCAAACTGGGATTCGCCCCACCCCGGGATGAATTCCAAATTTGCTCCAGGGTGGGGCGAATTGCAGGTTTGACGGGTAAAAATTCAAATCTTGACAAATGGTAGCTCAGATCTGCCACTTAATGCTTCCTTCATTGCATGGGAGTGTGGGTGAGCGTTTTTTAGCATTAGAGGATGTTACAAGGGCAGTCATGAAGTCCCTATTCAAGGAGGAATCTCATCCCCCCTGGGAAGGCATGATTTCCAAGTGGCACCTCTACATGCCCAATTCAAGAGACCACCAAGTCTATAAATTTGTGAGTTTCCTCACCCAAAGAAAAAGGAGAGAAGGAGCATTTTGGAGCAACGAAGTGCTGTCATTTTACTTTCACACCCACGCCCTTTTGAGTTGTGCCTTTCACATCCTTGATCTCTTTTGGAGAAGAGGTCATAGGGTGGTTATTGGAAGCACCCCAATTTTCCAAAAATACCCCACAAGAGGTTTCAGACCCATCCCAAGTGGATTGGTACCAAAATCAGGCCCTAAATGGTGGGCAACCTGCTCCATGGGCGCCCCCTCCCACACTGTTACAGTCCTAATTGCCCCTCTTCGGAGTGATGGGAAATCTATGATAGATCTACTTTCTTTAATTTTTACATTCAGTTCTATGATGCTTATATAGGTTGTCATTTAAATTTCACTTTGTTTTGAGCAACTTTGATCATGTTTCCATCTTCGTTCGCCTTCACTAACTTGCAGGTAGCATCATCAAATTCCTATTTACAGAGGCTAAATTGGGAAAATCTGACCATATGGGTCTTCCCAAAATGCCCCCAATTAGCTAACCCCAAGTTTTTAGGTCTTTTGGAGCTTCCTAGGTAGGACATTTGGGATAGTACCATTTCGACATTTTGTTGCAGGTGAATTCATCCCGCCTCGGAGTGAATTCAAATCAGCAAGGAATTTTCCAACTTTTCCTTTTGTAGTGCCCTCCTGGTGATGTCTTGATGTCCCTATAAAATTTTTAGAGCATTTGGATTCATTTTAGTCATAGTTTAATTTAGTTTTCTCATTTGCTTATCGTAGGCTTGGGGATTGCATGCTTTATTTCATCCGCAGGTGCTATTGACCGCTCATTGTTTATTTGAATGTAGGATCTAGACATTAGAGGAGTAGAAAGGATCCAAGACTCATCCATGTGAGTGGTGGCAATGTTTGGTCTGCCCATTTTTACATGTGGGCATGCGGAAGAAGGAACGGCACACATGGATGTGACTAGAATGCATTTTTAACGCTCCTAGCCCTTGGAAAGGGATGAAGCACATTGTAACCAAATTTGGAAACAATATCAATAAAAAGGGTTGTCTTATTTATTGGATTTTGTTTAAATTTTTTGATTCATTCATGCTTTCCCTCTTTTCAAGCACTTTTAATTTGTAGGATTTAGCATTCATTCTAAGTTCAATTCGCATCGCTTATTTTCTTTCCTTTTTGATTTCGTATCCTTGTGCTTTCAATAAGTGATAATACCATCCTATTGCATGATAACCCCACCTAATCCTTCCATAGATGTATTAGCGCATACTATAAATGGTTGTTTGGGATCTACTATTCTAATAATAGGTACTGATGTTAGCTTTTCTTTAAGAGTTTTGAAAGCTTCTTCACATCGTTCTGTCCATTTAAAAGCTTTTCCTTTATTTTGGAGATTGGTTATTGGATATGCTAACTTAGAAAAAATTTGGATAAAATGGTGATAATATCCGACCATCCCCATAAAAATTCACACTTCAAACATATTTGTTGGAGCAGGCCAATCAATAATAGCCTCAATTTTCTTTGGATCAACAAACACTCCTTCAGCAGAAATCACAGGACCCAAATACTATACTTGGGTTGCATAAAAATCACACTTGGATATTTTTCCACATAATTGATTCTTTCTAAGGATTTCAAGAATAGTCCTCATATGAAGATTATGCTCTTCTTTTCTTTTGGAGTAGATCAGTATATCATCTGGGAATATCAATACAAACTGATCGAGTTGCTCTCAAAACACACTACTCATCAAATTCATAAAAAAATTTGGGGCATTGGTCAATCCAAAAGGAAACACTGTAAATTCATAGTGGCCATATCTAATTAAGAAAGCAGTTTTATTGGTATCTTCTTCTCAGCTCCTCAACTTATGATAACCAGATCTGAGATCGATTTTGGAGAAAATTATGGCTCCTTTTAGTTTATCAAATAAATCATCTATTCTGGGTAGAGAGTACTTATTCATAATAGTCATATTGTTTAGCATTTTTTAGTCAATACATAGCCTTAATGTTCCATCCTTATTTTTCACAAACAAAACGGGTGCACCCCACGGTGAAACACTAGGTTTAATATGTCATTTTTCTAAAAGTTCCTGAAGTTGAGTCTTGAGTTCTTACAACTCTATTGTAGTCATCCTATATGTGTTCGAGCTATAGGAGTTGCTCCTAGAAAAATTTCTATGGTAAAATAAAACTCCTTTTGGTGTGGAAGACCCGCTAATTCCTCAAGAAAGACATATCAAAAATCATTTAACACTGGATAAGTTTGGAAAAGACTTTCTCTAGACTTGTCTTATTCCTTTTTATTAAGTTTAACCACAAAGACTCTACTACCCTTTTTCAATGCTATTTTAACTTGAATTGTTGTCAAAAGATGTGGTTCCACTGATTCACGTCTGCAGAAAATCCAAATCCTTTGCTTGGTGTCATCAGTGAATTCCATCCATCTTTCCTCAAAATTTAACAATGCTTTATGTACCTTGAGCCAATCAAAACCTAAAATTATATCGAATACATGTAATGGAGCTACATATAAATGCCATCGGGTTTTCCCTTAAGGTAGCATTATTTGAGGGTGAAATCAACATTGATTAATAGTATAGGTTTGTCTAGACCCATACTTGACTTTCCACCCATTCGCCATATATCCAGGTTTTTCTGGTATGTCACTCAAAATATTTGGTGAAATAAAGCTATCAGTTGCTCCAAAATCAACTAAAATGCAAACATCCCTATTATAAATTTTACCTTTCAATAAAAAATGTGTTGCTTGACCATTGAGTTTAGAATTACCTATTGTTGCATATATCTTATGAGTAGATTCCACATGTTCTTTTCTCTTATTGGCTTGCAAAGGATATTTATCAATATAATGAGATTCTTGAAAAATCCAACAACTAGATCTTGGTGCCCTCTCTTTCTTATTTCCCTCATTATCTTCCTGATTACCAACTCTTGGTGTATTGGTTCTTCGATCATACCTATCCCTAAAATTTCTTTTGCCACCATAAAAGTTTTGATTTCCCCTGTTTCCTTGGTACCTATTCTTATTATTGTCAAACCTGTTTCTATTACCATTACCACGATTTCGAAGAACATAAGCTTATACTGAGAGGGGGAGTGAACAATATAAGACCACTTTTTAACTTTTTCCTTTTACTTCAAAAATCAATGCAATGAACCAATAGCAAAATCAAAGTAGTAATCAAACCAGTGTACAAGTCATCACACAATTGAGACACCAATATAACATGGTTTACCCAAGGTGGGCTACTCCACAGAGAAAATATTTCACTAAATTTTCTCAATCAAATCCTTTTTGAATCCTTCCCAATTACAATGTTTATGGACTTCCTATCCAAAGGAGAATCCTTCCCCTAATCAAATATTTATGAGCCTCCTGCCAAAAGGAGATGTTTTATCCCCCAAAGAAGAATTTATGAGCCTCCTGCCCAAAGGCGATGTCCTATCCCCAAAATCTTTGGAAATGATACTTCAGAAGATCACTGCCTCTTCTACCACTAGTATGTGGAACTCCTTTCCACAGAAGACGTCATGTCCTCCTTGATTTGGATCTAGATACTTTTGTCCTCACTGATCACCTCAAAATCTACTCATAAACACTTGTACTAAACACAGTCAGTCGGTACAGCACAATTCATCTCAAACTCTATCACAAATCTGCACCAAAATCAGTCCTCTGGTCTAACACAAATTTGCACTCAAATCTTTATCAGATTTATCCCAATATTAAGCCAAAATCTTGAACAAATCAATCACAACTGTTCATAAGTATTCACCAAGACTTCATCAAATATGTCCACAAGTTCTTCAACAAGAACCTGTCCAAATCAGTCCACAAGTTCTCCACAAGAACCTATCCAAATCAGTCCACAAGTTCTCCACAAGAACCTGTCCAAATTTGTCCTAGCAAGCTCACCAAGAACTTGCCCAAATCATCTCAAGAAATTTTACCAAGAAACTTCCCCAATGTGAACACACAAAGAGAATTGTTAGAGACCCAATGTGTTTCATCCAATCATATCAAATCATTCTCATAGAAGCATAAAGAGAAATGTTTGAGACTAAATATGTTTTATCCTTCAACTTTCAATCTCAACTCAAATCAATATTATAGAAGCATAAAGATAATTGTTATAGAATCAATATGTTTTATCCTTAAACTCTCAATCTCAACTCAAATCAATATCATAGAAGCATAAAGATAATTATTAGAGACTCAATATGTTCTATCCTTCAACTTTCAATCTCAACTCAAATCAATCTCATAGGAGCATAAAGAGAATTGTTAGAGACTCAATATGTTCTAATCTCACTCTCAACTCAAATCAACCTCAACTTAATTAGGTTTTCAAAAACTTATAGCAATTTCATAAGCTTATCACTCAAAAACCCTAAAGCAAACTTCAAATACTTCCAGTCTCATAAACCAGAATTATGCAATAACTCATAAACTCATCATGATCTCATAATGCTTAATCAATACTTCCACTTTCAGAAAATAAAATCCACTCCAAATAAGGAAACTTAATTTAATCCTTTTCACTCCAAACTTATTTTTAGAAAACCATCAATCAATAATAACCATGGAAGAATGTGCCCATACCTTTACTTTGATGAAGAAGGAGAACTCAAAATCTGTCACAACACTAACTCTAAATTTACCACAAATTAGAGTTAGCAACAATGGAATAATGCACAATGATAAGAGTCCTAATAACACCTTATCACTCCAACTCATCAATAATAAAAACTCACAAATATGCATATCAACAATATTCCTTTACACCTTATAACTCCTACTTAATATATCACAAAATAACTTCAACCTCAAAAATAATTACAAGAGAATATCCACTCAATAACTCCAAAGGCTTTCTAACCCCAATATGACATTAAGCACAATTATTCCTTAAACCCTTATAACTCCTAAAATGCATTTACTTCTAAATGCATTTACCACATAAAAATAAAGCATCAATAATAACAATGTCAAAGCAATATTTCTATTTAACCTTATACCTCCATCCAATTACCAACAATAATTGCCAAGTCAAATCAAATATTCCACATTATCAACAAAATATCTACCTTTGCTAAAAATCAATTCTCAAACCTTAGGATAAGTGTGGAGACACCAAAATAAGCGCCAAAGTGCTTCCTCCTCCAAACTTGTTGCCCAAAGCAACCGTCATACCATGTGCACAATAATCGCAACCAAGAAAAAATTGAAACACATTGTCACAAACCAAACTCGGCACCTCTTCTTAGCAAGCATATTTGCTCCACTACCTCCGTCATTGGAGCACAAGTGCCCAACAAAACTCTCAAGTGCTACTCATCATTTTACCTTCCCTTTTCTCACAAAAGACAACCACAATTTCCTTCCTCACAAGCACACGAAATCTGAATTTAACACAGACCAGATTTGTCTTCCTCACTGCGCATGAAATCAAAATTTAACACAGACCAGATTTGTCTTCCTCACTGGCACACAAAATCAAAAATTAACATAGAGCAAAATGAGACTAAAAAATCATAGCGCAATTCGAAATCGAAGGTCACAGAGCAATACAAATTTGAAGGTAATCGTGCAAATCGAAGGTTCTTAAAACCTTAGGAATTAATACCCTTTGATAGTCTTTTGCATCCCATGCAAGTTGACATCGGTGCTCCTTCCAAAAAAATGATGTCATCGAGGTAAGTCTTCTAGATTGGTGTCGCTAAGGGTTTAGAAACCCTTTCAATAATTATTATTAAATTAATAATTATTATTTTATTAATAATAAACTTAACTTAAAACCTTTTCAAAGGTTTGAGTTAATTTATTTATTAATAATCAAAATGGACTTTTAAGGTTTTTTCAAGGAGCAAAAAACTTTTCATTAAGCCAAGATGGTTTTAATAAAAACCCTTAATGAGTCCAGATGGTTTTAAGAAAAACCTTTAACCTTGTCACCATGGTTTTAATTAAAAACCCTTAAATAAACATCATGGGACTTTCATGATATTTTTGGCACCAAACTATTTTTTACATCATCACAAATTCCTTTTGATATCAACACAAACTCCTTTTGACATCAATGACAAATCACAACCGTGAAGCTAGGCAACATACCCAAAATTGCCAACAATCTCCCCCTTTGTCATTGATGGGAAACCACTACTAAAACCACTACCAACTATCAAAACTGAAACCAACTGAAAACCATCCTCTGAAGCTTTACTCCCCTTGACTCAAGGTTCTCCCCCTTACTCAAATCTATCCCCCTTTGTCATCGATGGCAAAGGGTCACCTTTGGGGCTCAAGGCTAAGAATGAGCCTCTTAGCTTAGCCCCTCACCCACCTCCTATTGAGGTGATTAATTCTGGGGTGGGAGTAAAACTCCCATTAGGTATTGATCATCATCAGTGTCCATAGTTACCTTTCCATGATTTTTCTTGATGTCATTATCCACGTTCTTGTTCTTGTTCTTGTTCATATTCTCATCCCTATTTATGTCCAAGCCATTATTACTATTCCTATCATTATTCTTATTCCTGCCATTATTCATGTTCCTATTCATAGCCCTGAACCTGTACCTTGGAAATTTTTCTCTACACCATTTGGTTGTATGTCCTTCATTATTGCACTTGCAACATTTGATAATGTTATTCCTTTGAGATGTACCTATTTTCTGAATCCTCTCTGTTGCACCAAACTTGTTCCTGTTGTTAACCCTGCAATTAACTGCCTTGTGCCCAAACTGGTTACAAGAGTAGCAATACCCTTGAAATAAATTACCATTTCTAAAATTTCCATTAACCTATATTGCTTGAGCCTTGCACTGTGAAGCCATGTTTCCAAACCTATGATATGCAAAATATCTTCCATTGAAATTTCCTTGCCTTGACCTCATAGGTCCTTTAGTCTTTCTCCCATTATGTTGATTCCTATTTTTTGATTCTATGCTATTTGAATCACCATCTGAAAAATTACTCTCTTAAGTACTCTCTTCATTTGAACCATATTCTTCTTGGGAGCTCATACTAGATTCCTCAACCTGTTCCTTTTGTTTCTTTCCAAAACCAAGACTTATTTTATCTGTTGTCCTTCTTTGATCCTTGATGATTTATTTTACCTTCTTGGAACTTTATTCAAACCTATAAAGCTTCTCCTTGTAATATTTAGTTTCCTTTTCAAGGAAGCTACTTCATGTTTTAACTCTTTACACTCAAGAGACCTAGCTGCCAACTCTTCTTTGAGTTCCTATGTCTTTGCTATAGAGATATAAAGATTCTCTATAAGATCATATATTTCATAACGACATTCATCAAACCTATCAATGAGTCTAGCATATTTCTTTCTTTATTTCTTTAACACATCAAGATCATTAACAAGTTCAGCCTCAAGATCTACTTCTGCCTTTTCTAAAACATCCTCTATTTGTTTACCTTTTGAAACATCAATATCCTTTTCTGATTTCTTACCACTAGAGGTGCTACCTTCATCTAAAGCCGTAAGAATATCTTCCTAATAATTTTTTGAAGCATCCTCATACATAGTATTACCAGAATTCAAACCATCATTTGTACAATCATCCTCAAGGTGACCAAAATTTCCACATCTAAAGCACTTAAGCACAAAAAATATATTCCTCTTTTATTTTCCTTCCTTTTATGTTAGAAATAATGTATCATTTCTATCATCACTTGAATAACTTCCATCATCACTACTATAACACTTACTTGCTTTGTCTGTGTAGAAAATTTTCTTATGTTTTTAGAATTACCTCTTCCCTTGACAGTTTTGCTCATTTATGTTCTTCCTTTGATATCTGTGCTTCTCAGATTCCCTGTGCTTATAATCTTGTTTTTCTTCATCACAATCATCTTTGGGTTTCGGATAGTCAGTAGCATAGTGACCAAAATTTCCACAATTGAAACATTTAACAAATTTTATACCTTTGTGCTTTCTTGAGAACTTGCCTTTCCTACTGTAGTTTACTTCTTCATCACTAGAAGACTCATCACTATCTTCTTGTTTTTTACCCTTGGACTTCTTGGTAGCTTTGAAATCTGCCTCCTTCTTAGGATCAGGTACCACTTTAGTTCTTAACTCAAAATATGCAAGTATACTATGAAGCTCATCCTTTTTCAATTTATCCAAATCCTTGGCTTCCTCAATAGCTAAATTTTTTTCACTAAATCTATTTGGAAGAGACCTCAAATTTTTATCACAAACATCATTTTCAGGAAGCTCAAGACCTAGTTCCTTCATGGAATTAACAATATCATCCATAAGAAGCATATAGTCACTAATATTTTATTCATAATTCATCTTGAGTTGTTAAAACATACCTTTGTAATATCTAAATTTTACTTTTTTGACATTTGCATCACCTATATGAACCACTTGCAATTGATCCCATATTTCCTTTGTTGTATTACAATGAATCACCTTTGTAAGATCTACCTTTTGTAGACCTTTCATTTTTGCATTCATTGCCCTTGAATTGTTGTGATGTAGAAGTTTCTCATCTGCTATAGTAGGAGGAAAATTTGTAATATTGTACCCAAACTCAACTGCTTCTCAAACTTCATTTCCAAGAGCCATTAGATGAACCTTCATATTTATGCTCCATAGAACAAAATCTGTCCCATCAAGAATAGGTGTTGAATTACCACTTGTAAAATCCATTGTGTTCTTTTCAAGATTTTCCTTCAAGATGTGAAACTCTTCCGAAGGAACCTGCTCTGATACCAATTGAAGAACACAAGCTTATACTGAGAGGGGGGATGAACAGTATAAGACCACTTTTTAACTTTTTTCTTTTACTTTAGAAAGCAATGTAATGAACCAATAGCAAAATAAAAGCAATAATCAAACCAGTGTACAAGTCATCACACAATTGAGACACCAATATAACATGGTTCACCCAAGGTGGGCTACTCCACATAGAAAATATTTCACTAAATTTTCTCAATCAAATCCTTTGGGAATCCTTCCCAATTACAATGTTTATGGACTTCTTGTCCAAAGGATAATCCTTCCCCTAATCAAATATTTATGAGCCTCCTACCCAAAGGAGATGTCCTATCCCCCAAATAAGTATTTATGAGCCTCCTACCCAAAGGAGATGTCCTATCCCCCAAAGCTCTGGAAATGATACTTCAGAAGATCACTACCTCTTTTTTCACTAGCATGTGGAACTCCTTTCCATAGAAGACGTCTTGTCCTCCTTACTCTGGCTCTAGAGACTTCTGTCCTCACTGATCACCTCCATAGTTGCTCATCAACACCTGTACTAAACACAGTCAGTCGGTCCAGTAAAATTCCTCTCAAACTCTATCACAAATCTACACCAAACTCAGTCCTCTAGTCTAGCACAAATCTTCTCTTAAATATTAGTTAGATCTATCCCAAGCTTAAGCCAAAAGTTTGAACAAATCAATCACAATTGCTCACATTTATTCACCAAGACTTCATCAAATTTATCCACAAGTTCTTCAACAAGAACCTATCCAAATCAGTCCACAAGTTCTCCACAAGAACCTGTCCAAATCAGTCCACAAGTTCTCCACAAGAACTTGTCCAAATCAGTCCACAAGTTCTCCACAAGAACCTGTCCAAATCTATCCTAGCAAGCTCACCAAGAACTTTCCCAAATCAGCTCAAGCAATTTTACCAAGAAACTTGCCCAATGTGAACACATAAAGAGAATTGTTAGAGACCCAATGTGTTTCATCCAATCATATCAAATCAATCTCATAGAAGCATAAAGAGAATTGTTAGAGACTCAATATATTCTATCCTTCAACTTTCAATCTCAACTCAAATCAATCTCACAAAGCATAAAGAGAATTGTTAGAGACTCAATATGTTCTATCCTTCAACTCTCAATCTCAAATCAAATCAATCTCATAGAAGCATAAAGATAATTGTTAGAGACTCAATATGTTCTATCCTTCAAATTTCAATCTTAACTAAAATCAATCTCATAGGAGCATAAAGAGAATTGTTAGAGACTCAATATGTTCTAATCTCACTCTCAACTCAAATCAACCTCAACTTAATTAGGGTTTCAACAACTTATAGCAATGGCATAAGCTTCTCACTCAAAAATCCTAAAGCAAACTTCAAATGCTTCCACTCTCATAAACCATAATTATGTAATAACTCATAAACTCATCATGATCTCATAATTCTTAATCAATACTTCCACTTTCAAAAAATAAGATCCACTCCAAATAAGGAAACTTAATTTAATCTTTTTCATTCCAAACTTATTTTTAGAAAACCATCAATAAATAATAACCATGGAAGAATGTGCCCATACCTTTACTTTGATAAAGAAGGAGAACTCAAAATCTGTCACAACACTAACTCTCAATTTACCACAAAATAGAGTTAGCAACAATGGAATAATGCACAATGATAAGAGTCCTAATAACACCTTATCACTCCAACTCATAAACAATCAAAACTCACAAATATACATATCAACAATATTCATTTACACCTTATAACTCCTGCTTAATATATCACAAAATAACTTCAACCTCAAAAATAATTACAAGAGAATATCCACTCAATAACTCCAAAGGCTTTCTAACCCCAATATGACATTAAGCACAATTATTCCTTAAACCCTTATAACTCCTAAAATACATTTACTTCTAAATGTATTTACCACATAAACATTAAGCATCAATAATAACAATGTCAAAGCAATATTTCTATTTAACCTTATACCTCCATCCAATTACCAACAATAATTGCCAAGTCAAATCAAATATTCCACATTATCAACAAAATATCTACCTTGGCCAAAAATAAATTCTCCAACCTTAGGAGAAGTGTGGAGACACCAACATAAGCGCCAAAGTGCTTCCTCCTCCAAACTCATGGCCCAAAGAAACCATCGTACCACATGCACAATAATCGCAACCAAGAAAAAAATTGAAACACGCCTATCGTGAATCGAACTCGGCACCTCTGCTTAGTGAGCACCTTCGCTCTACTGCCTCCATCATTGGAGCACAAGTACCCAATGAAACTATCAAGTGCTACTCTTCATTTTACGTTCCCTTTTCTCACAAAAGACAACCATAATTTCCTTCCTCACAAGCGCACGAAATCCGAATTTAACACAGACCAGATTTGTCTTCCTCACTGCGCACGAAATCAAAATTTAACACAGACCATATTTGTCTTCCTCACTAGTGCACGAAATCAGAAATTAACATAGAGAAAAATAAGACTCAAAAATCATAGCGCAATCCGAAATCGAAGGTCACAGAGCAATACGAATTTGAATGTAATCGTACAAATCGAAGGTGCTTAAAACCTTAGGAATTAATGCCCTTTAATAGTCTTTTGCATCCCATGCAAGTTGACGTTGGTGCTCCTTCCAAACAAATGATGTCGGTGATATAAGTCTTCTACATTGGCATCACTAAGGGTTTACAAACCCTTTCAATAATAATTATTAAATTAATAATTATTATTTTATTAATAATAGACTTAACTTAAAACCTTTTCAAAGGTTTGAGTTAATTTATTTATTAATAATCAAAATGGACTTTTATGGTTTTTTCAAGGAGCAAAAATCTTTTCATTAAGCCAAGATGGTTTTAATAAAAACCCTTAATGAGTCCAGATGGTTTTAAGAAAAACATTTAACCTTGTCACCATGGTTTTAATTAAAAACCCTTAAACAAACATCATGGAACTTTCAAGATCTTTTTGGCACAAAACTCTTTTTGACATCAACACAAATTCCTTTTGATATCAACACAAACTCCTTTTGACATCAATGACAACTCACAACCATGAAGCTAGGCAACATACCCAAAATTACCAAAAGATTCTTGTTCCAATTCCTATCTCCTTTTGTTGGACCCACATTTTTATTTTTTTGTGGTTCTTCCTTTTCAGATGATTGTTGATAATAATCTTTCTTGGCCTTAAAGTTGTCCTCTTCTTTCTGAGCCAAGTCACAGGTAGCAGTTAAGGTAGCAGGTTTCAACATAAGAATTAGGTGTCCAATTTTCAAATGTAACTCTAGGAGAAATTTTTGAATTTTGATCTCATTTTTTGATCTCATTTTTTTATTCATATTTGGGTATGTATTTGATCAATTACACAAATCGCTGATAGTACTCAATTACAGTCATATTATCCTATGTTAACCTTGAAAATTTTGTGGTCCATTCAAGGTAAAATTGTGGTATTAGAAACCTATCTTTGAATGTTAATACACATATTTCCCAATGAACATCGACAACCTCGACATTGTGAGTTTTCCTGTAGGTATCCCACCAATTAGCGTCAGCTCCATTCAGATGAAAAATTACCCATAAATTTTTCAATTTAGATGAAAGGGTTCTAAACCACAAAGTATGCTTCCACACTATTCAACCATCTTTCAGCCTCTTCCCCATCATCTTTGCCATCAAATTTGGCTATGTTGAGTCTTCACATATCCTTGTCTAAAAAATCCTACTTGTTTTCTTCTTGGGTCAATAGTTATCTCATCCTCAACTATTACCGTTTTGTTTCCTTTAGATATATTTTCTATTATTTTCTGTTGATGGGAAATCATCTCTTGCTATTGAGTCAGCTAATATTTTTGTTGCTCCATGTGTTCTAACATTTGGGTCTTTTTTTTATCTATGTGTTCAGCCATTTGAGAACTTTGCTACTCCGTTTGTTCTTTTTATTGGCTCATTTGTTCCTATAATAATTACACCATTTGGACCATTTTACCCTCTTTTATAGTTGGTTATTTTTTCCTCCTATTTTTTCGAGGATGTTGTATGACTTCCTCATTAGCCTCGATCCTCATAAATTTTTTAAAGACCCTTTTAGGGTTTTTGGTCAGCCCTTCCCACTGAACCACTATAGATAATTTTTAAGAACTAGCTTTTTTTCTAGATTTCATTGCCTACCTAGCAAAACAAAGAGCCTTATCAAGTTTTCAAGTTTAGGTGAACACATTGGAAACATAAATAGGATTTCTAAAATTTTATTGCCTAAAGATTCACAAAATGTAACAACCCAAGTTCTGCCCACTTGGTTGTCCAAACACCCCAAGTCTGCCCATTTGGTTATCCGACATCAGAGGTTACAGTAAGAGAAAAAATTTCTTTTATTTCAATATTTTTAATTTATTTTCTAGTATAAGCATGTTGGCCCATATTCATGAGTGCCATTCTGTTACAGTTGAAATACTCATGAGATCGAGATTGGACAAATCCCATATAGTTGCCTATTTTTAACTTCACTCTCCACCCGATATCCTAAGTTTAGGCATGGGATTTCTTTTCCTCTAGGGCCCATATCACCTAGAGGTGTGATGCAAAACTTACCCATATCTTGACATGAACTCATGTAATTAAATATTGTACTTATGTCATGTAAGACTTAGTGCATACATGCTTGAGATAGATGATCAACCATCCTCCATGGAGCATCATCTAGGGTCTTACAAATACCCTAGTAACCACTCGGTGTTTTGTTTTTATTAACCAACATGATATCGTATACCAACGTGTTGTCAGTATTACCTAGTCAAGAAAAATTCACCACTCATAACTAGCAAGTATAACCTAGAAAGTATGCCCATACAACCTTTCGTTACCTCTCGTTATGACCTTTTTATGTTAGAAGTATAATTAGAGCCTTGATTTATGATGATTGCCTACTCGTAAGCACCACTAGTAGTTGTCTCACAAGATTGTCCTACATGTAATATTGGAATAATATCAAGGTTGTCCTACCGATAACCTTAGGTTGCAAGTTTATATTTTCCTTCCCACAATATTGTAATTTCTTAACCAAAGGTTTATCTAAGTTTTGATTATTTAGAAAATTTTATCTATGCAAAGGTTTACTAACGAATACAATTTCACAATCACTCAAAATTTATATTGTATATTATAAGATTTCTAGTTTCCATTTGGCTACTTGTATGTTTTCATTAAGAAAGAATAAAAGATAGAGGAACTATGAAAAACCATTTCAATAAAAACTAAATATTCTTATAACTTGCTAAAATAATTTTAACTAAGATTCTTTTTTATTTAATATTCTATTGGAGTAGAGACTTCATTAAAATCTATTCATAAATCACTTTCTCTTTCAAAATTACACTATATAACTATGAAAAAGAGTGGACTAATCTTATAATTTTAAGTGAGGTTGCAACTACACTATAGTTTTAATCCTATAATCTAAATGACTTTTAAATATTTTGACTCTAACTATTTTAATTAAGGTAATACCACTCGAGCTATTCTTAAAAAGTAACCTTACTCCAAAGTACCCAAGCCATAATGCATGCTTCTTTTAGGTAATCTCGTTATCACACTATCATACGAAAATAGCTTATGTTTAAGATACCATTCCTTTGTATCTATTTTAACTTATACAGAGGGGTTATAATATGAGCAGAACTTCTAAGTTTTCAAGTTCTAGTTTTGATTTTATACTGACTCTACTAGTCCTTGATTAGAAAACAATACATAATTTTTTTGCTTAATAATAGATTTCCCATTAATTTTCCATAATTTCCAATGAATATTTTTCTAAACATATGCTCGGTTTGAAGACTTAAACCAAGAAAAACTATAACTTATGTTGTATTATTTATATTCATGTTCATTATATTGCCATGTAGATGGTATTTTCCTCAAACCACCGTGATTACTCTTACTAATCAATTTATCCTTGCTAAACTTCTAAAAAACCCTACCATACTAGTTTGGACTGACAAATCCACTTATTTCAAGTCATAGTCTTCCCTAAATACCTATTTCGTAAAATGAATGGGTAATCCCTATTGTGCAAAATTATTGGTTCAAATTTGTTACAGGTTAAGAAAATTTATTTTTTGTTTTAAAGTGTTTCTCATCAACCGAAACAAGCACATTATATGAATAATTCTAAAACATAGGGAATCCCATAATACAAGCTAAAGTTTTCCTTTGCAGCTTGCCAGAATTACATTTCTAGTAAGGTATTCATCCATATTCAATTACGTAGAATTTAAAAGCATGTGAATAGACTAACCATATATGGTAAAGAAAAATATAAACTAATAAATTTAATCTAGAAACCATTCTCCATATCAGAAGGATATAGCATTCAAAATAGTGCAAGTCTCTTTCCATGAATGCAAGTCTATTCCTCATAATTTTAGAAGGTAAATGACTATATTGTTTTCCATTACATCAAAAGAATTCTCAAAATACTACCATGCAATACCACAGAGTCTACATTTTTTGAACTACAAATATATGCAATTTCAAAAAAAAAAATTGAACTTTTAATAGCTCAAATTTCACCATTCTAATGAGTAAATTTCATTAGCTTATACAGTTTACAATAAATTATTTTTAGTTTAAAATCAACTCTTGATGACTGAACGTAGTCTAGCATCCAATAGTAAGTAAAATACTTTGACTTTATTTCTTCATAGTGCTCCAACTTTTTGATATAGGTTTTTGGTGTCTCAAGGGTCAGAGTGATTAAACTAACATGACATGCATCTAGTCATAACATGCATACAATATTTGCATTTCCAACACAGCATGCAGGATTTTATAAGCTTCCCAAGACACCATAATTTTTCAACACAACATGCAAGTATCACAAAATTTTCCCAACATAGCATGTAGAAATAAAACGAGTTTCAATACGAAAACTATTCTACTTAGGTTCACAAACAACCATAATCCTCTTTATTTTTCAATAATCCATTCGAACACATGCATCCTGATGCATTGTCGTTATGCACATCATTAATTCTCAATGAATTTGTCAATCCAGGGCAGTGTACAAGGCTATTTGCGAAAGAAGGAGTGAACAGGGCTATAACTTAGGTCATCTGGGAGCAACAGGTCTTATTGGTGAAACCGATTGTGTGGGGGATTTAGGACATTTCTATCTCTAAATTGCATAAATTAAACCTTAATCTAGTTGCAAAAATGGAAACTAATCATTAACTACAGAAATGAAATCCTAATTACAATTGCAGAATGAGACCTAATTATGTTGCAGAAATAACAGTTGCAGAATTAGAAATCTGATTATAATTGCAGAAAGGAAATCTATTTACTTTTGCAGCAATGGAAACCTAATTATAGCATGGAAATTAAGCCCTGTCAATGCTCTGTAATAGAAGGTTGTCAATCTTCTATGCAGGGGTTGACAACAAAACACAAAATGCAGCAAATTGCAAAAAATAGTAAATTCTGGAAATGATAATCTACAGTATTTTGAAAGCTTGCTGAAAGTGGAGATTACAACCAAACCATTAATCACAAGATCATCCCAATCATAAAATAAGCTAATATTACAAATACTGTTAGTTGTTTACAAGGAAATGAAATGACAAGTTCTACAACTCATTCTGCTACAGCAAAATCAGAATAAAAACCTGTTGTTAGTCCTCCTCCTAGGTCTGGAAGTGGCCAGCCTCCTTGTCCAGAAGAAGGTATGAGTCTTTCTTTCTCTAGATCTTACTCACACTCATTCACAACAACATGAATAAAAATAGTGCACTTTTATTGATTCAGAACATGATTACAGTATTGCTGCTAAAAACCTGTTACAGGACTGTAACAGTCACTTTTCTTACTATTACACTACTTGCCTATTTTCTCCTATTCTCCTCTCTCTCCATCTCTCTAGCTCAACCTGGATGGGAGCCATATTTATAGATGTCCTAAGATCTACTTACAAACTGAGAATATCTCATTTCTATCCTAAATATCTAATCCTATTATGCTGTAGCTTTTCCTGGTTTTATCCTAGAAGAGGATCAAACTTGATCTTTCCATAAATGGTGGCTTTGGTCGGCAAGGACGACAAAGTCAGATGGGAGATATTTTCCCTTACCCTTTTCAATATTTCTTTCCCTTTTTCCAGCATCAAAAATCGGTCAACAAGTCAAAAAGCACATTCTGTTTTCATTTCGAAGATAAGTGGCTCATTCCGAAGAGACTGCAATTCTCATTCTGAAGATCCGCTCATTTCGAAGAGACTGTGTTTTCTCATTCCGAAGATGTCTGTTCATTCCGAAGAGACTTTGGAATGAACAAATGTGTGCTCTTTAAATGATTTCCTCTGCATTTCTCAGGTGGGTTATCTCTCAGGATCAGATTTCAATGGTCTTCATCTCTTTCCATGTGTGAATTCCATGCCTTGCCATTCATTGGCAGCTGGCTGGAATTTACATTGGAAAACTAGTTTTTGCTGCACAGTAATAGTTTGCTTGCACTGTTTGCTAGATTTAGATAAAATGAATGCTTGAGACATATTAAAACAAAATTAGTGAAATGTTGCTATCAACCTAAGCATATTTCTCATTTAGCAAGTCATAACAAAATAACATAAAACTATGCAAAAAGTTGTAAAAATCAGAATATAGTATTTCAAATACATTGATCATGCAAATAGTTAATACACAACATATTGAATCAACTTAACTAGCATATCAGATTAAACATAAGAGTTTTTAGGTAATTTTAATGTTCAAAACATGCTATGATTGAGGCATTTCCAGGCCTCATCATTTTCCCCCCAACTTATATTAATGCATGTCCTCATGCATTCTATTGGGCTATGGAATCACATATGTCCATATTCAAATTCCATGATCTGTAGAACAATTTGGTGCCTATATAATATCCCCTATTCTCCTGAAGGTTTCTGAGCCATTCTTCAAACTGATCATCAGGTTGAGCATCTTCTTCAAAGTAGAAGGGAACTGGAGTAATGATGGTTGGAGGCCTAAATCTGAGACCTATCCAATGATGTTGCATGATTTCAATCAGTTGTATCACTCCTTCTGCCCTTCTTCTAGACCATTCTAAGTTAATGGGGGAGATGGGTTCTCTTTTCTGTAAAGACATGGAAAGTTCAACCCATCTATTTCTGCAGATTGATAATGCTGGAACAAAATTGTCATTACAAAAATTCTGAAATCTGGTCACACAGTCCCTCAAATTGTTCAAGTACATCCTCTTTACATCATCCCTGTTCATCATGGTGAAGTGTTGTCTGGTGATAATTGGGTGATTTGGCTGAACTGCTCTGACTAACAATTCAGCTCTTGATTCAATTTCTTTATTCTGCCTTTTCTCCTGGTCCCAATAAAAGTGATTTTGCAAAGTGGACATGAATGCCCTCAATTGAACATCTCCTATGTAAATTTGAGGGTGAAATTCTACTTCTTCTGGAATAAAGAAGTTGTGTAAAAATAGTTCACATAGGAGATTTTTCTGCTCTACAGGGCTGTCAAAATATGCTTCCAGGAAATCTGTAGTTGTGTCTAATTTATATGGGAGACCTGAGCTAATCCTCATGACCTGCCATCTGAGATATTTCTCTTTTAGAATAAGACTATAAAATCTGGTTGGTCATCTGAATTGGACCAAAAACTCAGCAATCTGACATAAATCAGTCACTTTTTCTTTTAATGCCTTGATCTCTGTTTCCTTTGCCTCTAACTATTTTCCTTCCAATTTGAATTTTTCAATCTTAGTGGCAAGCTTCTCATATCTGATCACCCAACTGGCTATGTCTGCATTATATTGTTCTAGGGATACAGTATTAGGTGGTCTAACTACAGGTGGAACTCTAGGTAGCAGATCTACCTGAACCCCTTTTTTTACCACTTCTACTGGTTGATCATCTATCAACAATTCTACCTATACCCCATTTTTTGCTATTTCTACTGGTTTGTCATCAGACAGTAATTCCACTTGTACCCCCTTATCTGCTATTTCTACTGAAGGTGCAATAGTTTGAAATACAGAGACCTCAATTGAAGGAGTACTTACTTGAACAATTTCATGCTGCTGCTTGGACTATTCCTATCTTTGGTGTTTCTTGTTGTGACTCATCTCCAGTATATTTTTCTATGCTCTTTACCAATTCTGGAGCATCTTCAGAATGAGAAGGCAATGCTTCAGAATGAGAAGGCACTTCTTCAGAATGAAAGGGTGCTGCTTTAGAATGAGCACCTATGTCTGTCTCAATAGAGTCATCTGCCCTAGATAAATCCATAAGTAATTGAGCCAAATCATCCTCATCAATGGATACAGTTGGCTATTTTTTAGACTGTGACAACCTTTTTCTCAATTCTGCCACTTCCTACTATAATTCTGCAATCCTCCTTTCCTGCATTTCAATGATACTTTCTCTCTCTTCAATCCATCTGGTTTGTGTTTTGACAACACTTCTTGCTGCTCTCAGCTATTCTGTGATGTCTACCTCCTCTATTTCTGGTTCAGAATCTGATGCAGACAAATCAGCTATAGTTGGCTGCTCAACAACTATCTCTTCTTCTACTTCAGTTGTCTACTCTTGTTCAGGAGGCTCCATGAAACTGTCTATGATTGCATCTACAATTTCTGTGGCCTGTTGAACTGTAGCCACTTCAAAACTATCCTGCCCAGTCTCTTCCTCAATTATCTATTCAAGGAATTCTGGAAAGTCTTCAGGGGCTGGTTGTATTTTTGTGACATCTGGACTGCTTTGTCCACCTTCTTCTTCTATCACCTATTCTGCCATTTCCCTCAAGTGGAGTCTTGTAGACCTCCTAGTTCCTGATGCAAATTTCTTCTTTTTGCTTTGTTTTCTGGTGACAGTAGGGGTTGTGGGGACAGTTTTAGATGCTTCTATTTCCTTTGTTGTTCCTTCCCCTTTTTGGCTAGGTACTTCACTCCCCTATTCTGATAGATCAGTAACAACTTCAAAAAAATGGACCTTCTTCTATTTTTTGTTCTGCTACCAGTTCCAGACCCTCTCTTCTTTTGTTTCTTAGTTCATGAGGTTGAAGGTTCTGGAGCAAGGTGCTCTATTGGGTGTGTTTCTTTCTCTGCAATAGCCTCTATGATAGTATCTATTTCTTCTTCTACAACAGCATCTACAGTAGCTATTTCTTCTTCTACAACAGCATCAACATCTATTTCTTCTTCCTCCTCATCCTCATCTCCAAAAATTACATCATTTAGGGTAGAGTAAAACCTATCAAAGCTCCTAGGGTTTCCTCTAAAATGGTGTTGGTAGACTAGTTTAATAAGACCATGGTGGCGAGGGCTTCCTTTTCCTTCCTGATATCTTTTTGCCATGTTTTTCAACTCCTGGTGCAGGTACAGGGGAAGATTTACCCTAACTTCTGGTTGTTGCCTCCCATGTCTTAGATGGTTTAAAATTTTGAGATGATGCCCTGATAATAGTACATACTGCCCTTCACAGGTTAGAAATTTGATTACCCATGTGGCCACTTCATCCCAGGGTTCCTGTAGGCTGGCCCTTTTTACCCCCTTGCATGTGTTGTTATGTGTTAAATATTCTGGCTCCCTATCATTTTCTTCCAGAAATTGATTAACTATATTCACCAATGTATTTTTGCCAGATCTAGAAATTGGAAGACCTTCTAATGGAAGCTCAGTAATTTGACTTAAAACTTTAGGGGTTACCTCAATTGTCATGTCGTTAATGTGTGCCCGATTATTTCTGAATGTGTGGGTGAACATGCCGGCCAAATCTTCAGAGGACCCATTAAATTTGTCCAAGAATGGCATAAGTCCTCCATCTTCAAAAATCTGTAGCACTTCTAGATTTTCTCGGAGGTGGGTGGTATCTGTTGGTTCCATTTTTGTCTTTCGCCCCATTTTCCTATTTTGGTACGTTAAAAACCGCTCACTTCTACTGCTATTCCTCTGTTGGATCACTGGTTTTTGGTGTTTGCAGACTTGCAGGGTTTGGTTCTAGGTTTTCAATTGCCCTATTTTTCTTCTTCGGAATGAACTGTAATCTCTGCACTGTTCCTCGTAATCATTTTGCGTTAGCAAATATGTCTTCGGAAGGAAGGGTGGCACGCATTTCTATTTTTTCTCCGAACACATGTCCGTTAATGGTTGCGTAGATGTCCTTGCCATCAGATCCACCTTACTCATTTTTAGTTCTTCTGTTTCACCCGTAGATTTTCACGTGCATGATTATTAGCATCAAAAAATGGTGGCATATTGTTGGTCACGTCCCCGTGATTCTGGCACTTTATTAATGGGTGCAAGATAAAACAAACCACATCTCAACTGACACGTGTTTATTTATCGTATGCAGTCAAAGAATTTTTACTTGATCGTATATTTTCCTTTCCTTGGATGCCACGTGGAAATGTTATATTGAATGCTCATTCCGAAGATTATGATTTATTGCAAAAACAATACCTCATTCCGAAGATTATGATTTCATTCCGAAGACAAGTCTTCATTTCGAAGATCATGCTTCATTGCGAAGGCAAATCCTTATTTCGAAGATAAATCCTCATTCCAAAGACAAATCCTCATTCCAAGACAAAGCTTCATTTCAAGACAAATCCTCTTTTTGAAGGTCATGCTTGATTTCGAAGACAAATCCTCATTCCGAAGATCATGCTTCATTGCGAAGGCAAATCGTCATTCCGAAGACAAAGCTTCATTTCGAAGACAAATCGTCATTTCGAAGACAAAGCTTCATTTCGAAGACAAAGTGCAACATTCATTCTATTGTCATTCCGAAGACAATTTCAATCCGAAGACAATACAACAATTAATCTGAAGAAGATAGCAGGCACTATTTTTGGCATTCTTGTTTCGAAGATTAGGCAGAAACCAATATTCTCATTCTCAAAACATGTTTTAAGTATGCCAACTCTTATGGATACCTTTTATGCTAATGGTTAATTGTTATATACTATATACCAATCATTTACAATGAAGAAATGTAAGAAATATATACCTGATTAAAACAAGTTAATGCAAGTTTTGAAGAATGACTGCTTCTGTTGATGTTCTGCTGAGATTTTTTGCAATATTTCAAAACAAGTGCAGTTGGTGAATTTGTACAATGATGATTCAAAAATTTTCAAGGTTATGCATGCCAGAAAACTGGTTTTCATGCATACCAACCCAGTAGTGCCTTAGGAAAGGTTTTCACTGTTGAGCTATTCATTTTTCTCTCTTTTTTTCTTGTTTTTTTTTTTTTACCTCTCCTTTTCTCTCTTTTTTCTTGATTCTGATTATGCCCATGAAGGAATTCATGATTTCCCTGAAATCATGCCCATGAAGGAATTCACAATCAGAATTTATTCATCTTTTTGTTTTCTACTTTTTTTAATTTTTTTTATTTTTCTGCTTTTCTTGAAATCCATGATCATGTTGATTGTTTTGAAGTGGAAGAGGAAATCTCTTCCACCTGTTGTGTATCCAAACTGTCAAGCTACTGCAAGAATTCCTCTTTAGTTAGAGGTGTATGATACACCCTGAGGTGATGTCCATTCACTACCAATTTTCTCTGGGACCCATCAATAGGAGATAGACGAGCTGCTCCATTGTCAAATACCTCTTCAATCTGGTAAGGTCCAAGCCATCTAGTTCTCAGCTTTCCAGGGAAGTCCTCATAGCGAGAATCAAATAGCAAAGCCCAATCTCCTTTTTGAATGTGACTGTCATGCCATAGCTTCCTCTGCTCCTGAATTACTTTAGTTTGGTGTAGAGCATCCAACCTAAGTTCATCCAATGCATTCAACTGCAGAATCCTATCTGTCTATGCCTGTGACAATTCAATTCCAATTTCCAATGTTGTGCGCAATGTTAGTAGCTCAAATTCAATAGGTAGGAGGGGCTTTTTACCAAAAACTAGTTCATAAGGTGTGAATCCAGTAGTGGATTTCCAAGTAGTATTGTAAGCCCAAACTGCTTCAGGTAATTTATCTAGCCAGTTTTTCCTATGAAAAGCTACTATTTTTGTCAAGATTCATTCCAGTTCTCTGTTTGTTACCTCAACCTGGCCATTTGCTTGTGGGTGGTAAGGTGATGATTTCCTATGTTTGATTTCATATAATTCTGTAAAAGCCTCAATGACTTTAGATGCAAATTGGGGTCCTTGGTCTGTGGTGATAGACCGTGGAGCTCCAAATCTCTAAAAAATCTGAGTATACAAGAAATCGATGACCTTCTCTTCATGAGCATGTTTGAAAGCACGCACCTCTACCCACTTTGTCAGGTAATCAGTGCATACTAGAATATGCACCTTTCCTTGAGAAGGTGGATCAATAGGTCCTACAAAATCAAGCCCCCACCTCTCAAATGGCTCTAAAACCAATTGAGGCTGTAGTGGCATTTCATTTGTATGAGTGGGTTTCCCCATTCTTTGGCATGCATCACAATGCCCGATGTACTTTTTCACATCCTTGTGAAGAGATGGCCAATAATATCCTGTCCCTAAAATTTTTCTAATTGTGCTTTTTACAGAATAGTGTCCACCTGAGGGTTCATCATGACAAGCCCTAAGGATATCATATACCTCATCCTTTCGGATACACCTGCGTAACACATGGTCAGGACTGCACTTAAAAAGTATACCCTTAATCCACTCAAAGGAAGAACTCTGTTTGATCAATTGTTTTTCTATTTTGAAGTGAAATGTGGAGGAACCTTTCCTGTGACCAAATAATTGGCTATATCTACAAACCAAGGTGATTGGACTGATATAGCAAATAATTTTTCATCAGGAAAAGTGTCCTCAACTAATTCCCCTTTATCTGTGTTCTGCAACCTGGACAAGAAATCTGCTACAACATTAGCTTTTCCTGGTTTGTTGATTATTGTGATATCAAATTCTTGTAGCAACAATAACCAACGAATAATTCTTGCACTTACCATAGGCTTATTCATCAAATACTTAATGGTTGTGTGATCCGTGTGAATAAATATTTGATAACCTGTGATGTAATGCCTGAATTTGTTGATGGCATAAATTACTGCCAAGAACTCTTTCTCAGTTGTGGTATAATTTTTCTCAGCTCCTGTCAAATTCTTGCTAATGTAGTAGATGGCATAGTGTTCACCATTGTCAATTTGTCCTAATGCTGCTCCAATTGCAGTATTGGAAGCATCAACCTGTATGTGAAATGGTAATGTCCAATTAGGTCCTCTTAACACAGGTGGAGTTACTAATTTCTCTTTCGAGCTTCAAATTATTCTTGACACCTTGCAGTCCAAGAGAATTCAGAATCTTTAGTCAATAGGGCAAACATGGGATTGGCTATTGTGCTAAAGCTAGGAATAAACCTACGGTAAAAACCAATGTGTCCTAGGAAGCTTCGGCATTAGTCTGAGTTTTAGGAGGAAGAAGATTCTTGATAATTTCCACCTTCTTTGGATCAACCTGGATTCCTTGAGGAGAGATGTGATGACCAAGAACTATTCCTTCCTCCATCATCATAAAACATTTGTCTGGATTCAAAGATAACTGGTATGTTTCACAGTGAGTTAAAACTCTGTCAAGGTTTTCTAATGTAAAGTCAAAAGTCTGTCCACATACTGTGAAATCATCCATGTATATCTCAACATTGTTGGTAGTCAGATCAAAAAAAATTGCTAAGACCGCTCGTTGAAATGTTGTTGGGGCATTACACAAACCAAAAGGTAAAACCCTATAGGCAAATGTTCCCCATGGACAGGTAAAGGTTGTTTTCTCTTGATCTTCAAGTGCAACCTGAATTTGATTATACCCACTAAATCCATCAAGAAAACAAAAGTATTTCTTTCCAGCAAGGGTATCTAACACCTGATCTATGAAAGGTAATGGAAAATGGTCTTTGTATGTCACTTTGTTCAGCTCTCTATAGTCTACACATACTCTCATTTTTCCATTTTTCTTAGGAACTATAACCAATGGAGAGACCCACTGGCTATCAAAAATTGGGTAAATGAATCCTACCTCCAGAAGTTTTTCAATTTCTTCCTTTACAATATCCCTCAAGGCAGGATTCAGTCTTCTCTGGGGTTGTCTTACTGGCTTGACTTCTTCAGTATAAATCCTGTGGGTGCATATATCAGGGTGAATTCTTGACATATCCTTGTAGTCCCACGCAAAAGCATGAACATGCTTCTGCAAAACTGTTATCAACTTTTCTTCCTCTTCCCTAGTGAGCCAGCTGTTAATGTTCAGTAATTTTCCTGGTTGGACTTCTATTTGTTTTGTATTTGGAAGGACTGAACTCACTTCTTCATACTTGGTGATTAGGGAGTTAAGAGGGCAATAAGAAGTTTCTATTTCATTGATTTCTAATGGAAGCATATCCTGTATGGAATAGTGAGAAGGGAAAATCAGGTGATGATGCCACCCATGTGGTAGTGAAACTGATGTTTCCTGTGATAGTGCAGATGGCTCACCTTCAGAATTTTGGTTCTCCTCATTCCCTAACAACTGATGGATATTTACTGCTTCCTCTTCTAACCCTTGTTCATGCAGAACATTTATTAGGATAGTTTCATTCTCTAAAGTTTCTATGTCATGGAGGTCTTCTGTGTGTTCCCTTACTACCAAGGTGGCTAGTGTGGAAATAACCTCTTCTGGTTCTTCATCTGAATCAGGAAACCATAACTGACCTAAAAAATTGTTGGAGGGTCTTGCAAGAGGATACAGAGAGATCTATTTTAGATCAATACCATTTGAAATAGTCATTTTTCTAGATCTGCAGTCTATGAAGGCTGCTGCAGTTGCAAGCCAAGGTCTTCCCAGAATGATGGGATATCCATGTGCTGAATTTCTTGGCTGTAAAACCAAAAAATCTATAGGGAATTCCCAAGAAGAGACTTCTATAGGGACATCTTCAATGATACCTTCAAGTTTTGCAACTGACCTATCAACCATTTCTAAAACTGTAAATGTGGGACTGAGATGTTTGAGTTATAATTGTTCCATTATATCCTTGGTCATGACATTTATTGTAGCTCCTAGATCTACTAAGACATTTGATATTGGTACTGAGCCTATGGTAACTATGATAACTGGACTCCCTGGGTCACTATACTTTGGAGGTACTAGTTTTCTAGACAAGAGATCAACTATCTTTCCTTCAACCTGAACAGTCTTAGGAAATGCTTTCTTTTTTCTTCCTGCTCTTCTAATGCACAAATCTCGGATAGTACTTTTAATCATTGGTATATCCTTAATGGCTTGCAATAAGGGCAATGATATAGTTAACTTTCTAAGTTCCTTGACCAGGTCTGACTCAGAATTTTTTGTTGTGGTATTAAATCTTTCAGGATATGGAATTATCCTTGATGAAGGTAATTGTTCTGCCTGTGGTTCTATTTTTTCTTCTTCTTTCTCTATTGTTGGTTTAACTCTAACTGGTTCCAAAGGTTCTTGCTTTTCATTTTCCTTGATTTTAGTTGAAACAGGTTCAGGTACAACTTTTCCTGAATGAAGTTGGATGTTACTACAATCAAGAACATTTATTTCAGCATTTTCTTCAACTTTAGCCACATAGACAGGGGATGCCTGTCTCATGTTGTTTGGATTAGTGACTGATTGAGCTGGAAGTTGAGGTTGTTTCACCTATTGTGTTTGTTGTGGTTGGTTCTATTTTTCTTGAAAATTTTGATTAGGTGCAGGCAGCAAATGCTGAGTTTGACCTTGATTTCTTTGTTGCCTTGGATAGGACTGGTATTGCTGACTCCATTATGGTTGATTTTGCATCCAATGTGGATTATTCTAATTCCAGGGTGGGATGTTTTGATTCCATGATGGATTATTCTGATTCTGATTCCAGGTTGGATTACTCCAACTTGTTTGTGGCCATTCTTGGGAATTTGTCCATTGAGAATAATTCCAAGGACGTTGGGGTGGCTCTGATTGTCCCCAAGGCATAGTCCAAGGATTATGCCCCAAATTTGTAGGAAAATGAGGGGGATTTTGGTTTTGAGAGAAATTTCCCCCTTGTTTTGGTCCAACATAGTTGAGTTCCTCAGTCTGACTCTCTAACATAGTTTTGAGTTGTGGTAGCAGGTGGCATTTATCAGTCAAATGCTTCTTTGAACAGATACTACAAATGGTTGAGATAGATGTTTTATTCAAAGGACACTCCTACAAAGCATGTTTATTTCTACATCTTGGGCAATAAATTGCCAAAGGTTCTATGGTTTTTGCTTTTGCAGACATTTCTCCTAAAGTTGTGTTCAATTGCACCAAAATATCAGTTTTAAAATTTGCAAGTTCCTCTATTAGGTCCTTCACATCAGTGCCATTTGTATTTTTTTTCTTCTTCCCTGCTTAGTGCGAGAGTAATTCCTACAGAGACCCACAATTTCCTCATTACTGAGAGTATTTACATCCCCTTTTCCCATCAAATCCAATACCTCTCTGGATTCATCTTGTAATCCTCTCAAAAATATGGTTTTGCATAACTCTGGTTCTACAAGTCCACATCTCCTTTGAACAAAGGAGAACCTATCAAGATAGTCTTCTAATGTTTCATCATCTTCCTGTTTAATCTTGAATAACTCATCTTTCCTATTCCTTACATGAAAATACTCTTGATATTTGTCTAAAAACATAGTTTCCATTTGATCCCAAGTTCGGATGGAATTTGGCTCTAAGCTCATGAACCAGCGTAATGCTGAGTCCTTGAGTGTTGAGGGAAAAACCTTAAGTTTTTGATTGTCATTTACATAGTCATAGGTTTGACACACTACTTTGAATTCAAACAAAAATTGATCAAGATCTTCAGATACAACACCTCGAAAGGTTGGAAGTACTGAAGGTGAAATGGTTTTCATGGGAGAGTTTTGTGTTGGATTCAAATGGATAGGATATTCAAATGTTCTGGAAGGTTGGGGCATATCCTGATCATCTCCTTCATTATGGACATAGCCATGTTGGCCATCCCTATCTAGATTGCCTCCCTCTGCCATAGTTTCATGTTCCTTGGGAACAGTTAAACCTATCCAAATTTCACTCTCAAGAGGTCCAAGATCCTCTGTTGATGATGAGTCTGATGATTTTTCTTTCTTAGGATGTTCTAATGATGATGAAGCTAGTGATTTTTCTTTCTCAGAATGTTCTAATGATGATGAGACTGGTGATTTTTCTTTCAATATTTTTGGTAGTTCAAACACAGGTGATTCACCCCTTAGGCATGAAGATCTTCTTAATGGAACAAGCCAGGGATCCTTTTGGGTAATTCTACCTTTTTCATCCCTAGGCTTACTCATTCATGTTTACTCTTGAATGACATAAATTATAGGTCAATAGTTGTTACTTTAACCAACTGTTATATTCAGATTTTATCCTGAATTTCATAGCTCAGTCTAATTAATAGCTATTGGACTGTTGTCACCTTCCAACAACACTATTCCCCAACAACGATGCCAAAATGATGCATTGTCATTATGCACATCATTAATTCTCAATGAATTTGTCAATCCAGGGCAGTGTACAAGGCTATTTGTGGAAGGAGTGAACAGGGCTATAACTTAGGTCATCTGGGAGCAACAGGTCTTATTGGTGAAACCGATTGTGTGGGGGATTTAGGACATTTCTATCTCTAAATTGCATAAATTAAACCTTAATCTAGTTGCAGAAATGGAAACTAATCATTAACTACAGAAATGAAATCCTAATTACAATTGCAGAATGAGACCTAATTATGTTGCAGAAATAATAGTTGTAGAATTAGAAATCTGATTATAATTGTAGAAAGGAAATCTATTTACTTTTGCAGTAATGGAAACCTAATTATAGCATGGAAATTAAGCCCTGTCAATGCTCTGTAATAGAAGGTTGTCAATATTCTATGCAGGGGTTGACAACAAAACACAAAATGCAACAAATTGCAGAAAATAGTAAATTTTGGAAATGATAATCTGTAGTATTTTGAAAGCTTGCTGAAAGTGGATATTACAACCAAACCATTAATCACAAGATCATCCTAATCATAAAATAAGCTAATATTACAAATATTGTTAGCTGTTTACAAGGAAATGAAATGACAAGTTCTACAACTCATTCTACTGTAGCAAAATCAGAATAAAAACCTGTTGTTAGTCCTCCTCCTAGGTCTGGAAGTGGCCAGCCTCCTTGTCCAGAAGAAGGTATGAGTCTTTCTTTCTCTAGATCTTACTCACACTCATTCACAACAACATGAATAAAAATAGTGCACTTTTATTGATTCAGAACATGATTACAGTATTGCTGCTAAAAACCTGTTACAGGACTGTAACAGTCACTTTTCTTACTATTACACTACTTGCCTATTTTCTCCTATTCTCCTCTCTCTCCATCTCTCTAGCTCAACCTGGATGGGAGCCATATTTATAGATGTCCTAAGATCTACTTACAAACTGAGAATATCTCATTTCTATCCTAAAGATCTAATCCTATTATGCTGCAGCTTTTCCTGGTTTTATCCTAGAAGAGGATCAAACTTGATCTTTCCATAAATGGTGGCTTTGGTCGGCAAGGACGGCAAAGTCAGATGGGAGATATTTTCCCTTACCCTTTTCAATATTTCTTTCCCTTTTTCCAGCATCAAAAATCGGTCAACAAGTCAAAAAGCACATTCTATTTTCATTTCGAAGAGACTACAATTCTCATTCCGAAGATCCGCTCATTTCGAAGAGACTGTGTTTTCTCATTTCGAAGATGTCTGTTCATTTCGAAGAGACTTCAGAATGAACAAATGTGTGCTCTTTAAATGATTTCCTCTGCATTTCTCAGGTGGGTTATCTCTCAGGATCAGATTTCAATGGTCTTCATCTCTTTCCATGTGTGAATTCCATGCCTTGCCATTCATTGGCAACTGGCTAGAATTTACATTGGAAAACCAGTTTTTGTTGCACAGTAATAGTTTGCTTGCACTGTTTGCTAGATTTAGATAAAATAAATACTTGAGACATATTAAAACAAAACTAGTGAAATGTTGCTATCAACCTAAGCATATTTCTCTTTTAGCAAGTCATAACAAAATAACATAAAACTATGCAAAAAGCTATAAAAATCAGAATATAGTATTTCTAATACATTGATCATGCAAACAGTTAATACACAACATATTGAATCAACTTAACTAGCATATCAGATTAAACATAAGAGTTTTTAGGCAATTTCAATGTTCAAAACATGCTATGATTGAGGCATTTCCAGGCCTCATCACATCCCATTTCAAACTTTTCCACGCATGCATTGGAAAGATTCAATTTCTCTTCAGTTTTGCAAAACAAATATTAAACTATAATCACATACATGCTTCACATTTAAAGCTTTTCCACACATGCACTGGGATGATTCATTTCCTCTTCCATTTACAAAGCAAATATCAAACTATATTCGCATGTAGAACAGAATTAAACAATGCTTTTGAACCTTCCATTTTCCCACTATCCCATTTATCTTATCTTATGAATTTTTCTAGTTCAGACTTATTGATTTACGCAGACTGCTTCCCTTGCTTTCCAAAGTCCTTCTCTCTTCGTTGCTCTCGCCTTGCCTTGCCGAAAAACATCAGACCATCATACCTCTCGTCTTCTCTTTTTTCCATTTTGAAGATAAGTCCTCCTTTTTCCCGCTAGCAAGCTCACGTTCGTTTTGAGATTCCTTCTATGTAAAGCATGCCATGTGGAATCCACTTCCTTCCATGTTCAACAACCCAAGCTTAATAATAATTTCCCCAAAATACCGACAGTTTCCAAATTGTCTTCTTTTTGTTTTATAATGCCAAGCAATAACTCCTTCATATTCATTTTAATATTAAACATTTTAATATATTATTGGTTATAATATTTTGCTTACCTTATTTTAAAACAACAAATATTATTTATTTTTAATGCCTTCATATATTTATATTTATACATATAGTTATATATAAATATGTTATTTTTAAATAAATAAATTCCTCTCAAACACACATTAATATACATAAGTATATGATTATTATTTATCTTACTTTGCCCCTTTCCTTATATTCTCTTTCAGATCTTAAAACAACAATAGTCATATCATTACTTCACATTTATCTCGTTATTTAAAACTATGGCTCCCATGCATTTAAGCATTTTCATTGCCAACCAAACATCATAAATTCATAATTTGACAAACATCAAACATTCCTACAAATGCAACTACATGATATGCATCTACATGGACCATTGGCGAATGCATTGCCTATAGGGTTCTTTGCCCCTATCAACCGATGAATACACCACCACTCATCATTTCCCTTGACTTACCTTGCATCGGATAATCCTTCTGCCCATTGAGAAGACATCCTTCCTTTGCATTGTCCTCACCAGTAACAATACATGTCCTCTACATCCATAGATACATTAGCAGTATCTCATCCTTGCAGACAAATTAGGCATAAAATAAAGTAGATTTTTGGAGGGTTATTACATACTTCCCCCCTAATATTAAACACAGTCCCTGTGTTTGCATTTCCCATTGAAGCGTAAAAAAAACAATATTGCCATGGATAATAGAAAATCAATACAATACATCAACAAATTTACATTCTCCAAAATTGAATCATCATTTATTGTTAATACTAAACATGCACAAACATCAGATATATTTATCATACTTCACAAACCAAGATATGATAATATCATTGTTCAAAAAAAAAGAAACTATGACATGATGATAACACTATTCAAATAAAAATGGAAACTATCTTTTCATGATGGCCACATCCTCCCACGTGGCACTATTTTTAGAAAACTGGTCCCATTGGACCTTGCACTGTTCAATATTCCGCTTTCTTAACTATTTTGTTCGATAACCAAGGATCTTAATAGGTCGCACTTCAATGTGCAGGGGATCATCCATCTGCAAATGATCAACATTCCAAACATGTGAGGGGTCAAGAACATATTTCTTGAGAAGGGACACATGGAATGTATCATGAATTTTTTGACAAATTGGGTGGCAAGTCTAATTTGTAGGCTATCGGGTTTAGTTTATCAACAATTTCAAAAGGCCCTACAAATCATGGACTAAGCTTAGAGGATTTGATAGAACTTTTGGTAGGTTTAACTCTTAGGAATACTCTATCTCCCACAGTGAATTCCCTGGGTGTTCTCTTAAGATCCGCATAACTCTTTTGTCGATCTGAGGCTTCTTTGAGCCTTTGACAAATTTCATTGAGTTGGTCTTCCATTTCTCTGACCATATCCGGCCCGATCATCACTCGATCCTCTGGATTACTCCATGATAATGGCATTCTGCACCTCCTCCCGTATAGAGCCTCAAATGGAGCCATACCTAGAGAAGTATGGTAACTATTATTGTAAGAAAATTCTACCAAAAAAAGGTAATCTTCCCATTTCGTTTGATGATCCATACAATACATGCGGAGCATATCCTCTAAGACTTGATTTACCCTTTTAGTTTGTCCATCTATCTCAGGATGATAAGTAGTACTAATATTGAGTTTTGTTCCCCATGCCTGATGCAATGTCTGCCAAAACTTGGATGTAAATCGAGAATCCCTATCTGATATAATTGTTTTAGGAAATCCATGTAGCCATACCACTTCCCTGGAAAATTTGTGGGCTACAATGGGAGCTCCATATTTAATATTTCTAGGTAGAAAATGTGCCACTTTAGTCAATTTTTCAACTACTACCAGAATGGCGTCATGCTGAAAATGATTTTTAGGCAATCCAACAATGAAATCCATAGTCACAACTTGCCATTTGTATTGTGGAATGTCATGCAAAAATAAGCATCCAGCTGGATGTAGATGTTTCGCCTTCACCTTTTGACATTCTAAACATCTAGCCACAAATTCAGTGATATCATTTTTCATTCTGACCAATAATACTTTTTTTTCAAATTTTCATACATCTTTACATAGCCTGTATGAGTGGAATAAGGAGCACTATGTGCCTCTTGCAGTATCATATTTCTCAAGTCCTGATCATTAGGCACTACCATTCTGTTTTTAAAGAATAATGTATCTTCCTAGATTCTGAATCCCTTTGCTTTATCAGAATCTTGCTGAACCAGTTCCCGATACTTCTGAGAATATTCATCTTGAATTTACAATTTTCTTATTTGATCAATTATAGTAGATTGACAGTGTGACATAGCATTGATATGCCTTCTTCTACTTAAAGCATCTGCTAATTTATTTTCTTTTCCCTTTATGTACTCTATGCCAAAATCATATTCTGCTAAAAATTCCATCCAACGCCTTTGTCTAGCATTGAGCATTGGTTGAGTAAAGATATATCTTAAGCTTTGATGATCTATTCTAAGCTCAAAATATTTACCAAGTAGGTAATGATGCCACATTTTTAGAGCATGCACTACCGCAACCAACTCTAAATCATGTGTGGCATAGTTTAATTCATGTTTCTTAAGTTTTTGTGACTCATAAGTGATAACACCATCCTCTTGCATGAGAACCCCACCTAATCCTTCCATGGAGGCATCAATACATACTATAAATGGTTGTTTGGGATCTGCTATTCTAAGAATAGGTGTTGATGTTAGATTTTCTTTAAGAGTTTTGAAAGCTTCTTCACACCGTTCTATCCATTTAAAAGCTTTTCCTTTCTTTTGGAGATTGGTTATTGGATAGGCTACCTTAGAGAAATTCTAGATAAAATGGTGATAATATCCGGCCATCCCCATAAAACTTCGCACTTCAAAAATATTTGTTGGAGCAGGCCAATCAATAATAGCCTCAATTTTCTTTGGATCAACAGACACTCCTTCAACAGAAATCACATGACCCAAATATTGTACTTGGGTTGCATAAAACTCACACTTGGACATTTTTCCATATAATTGATTCTTTCTAAGGATTTCAAGAATAGTCCTCATATGAAGATCATGCTCTTCTTTGCTTTTGGAGTAGATCAATATATCATCTAGGAATATCAATACAAACCGATCTAGTTGCTCTCAAAACACACTATTCATCAAATTCATAAAATTTGTTGGGGCATTGGTCAATCCAAAAGGCAACACTATAAATTCATAGTGGCCATATCTAGTTTGAAAAGCAGTTTTATGGGTATCTTCTTCTCGGATCCTCAACTGATGATAACTAGATCTGAGATCGATTTTGGAGAAAATTGTGGCTCCTTTTAGTTGATCAAACAAATCATCTATTCTGGGTAGAGAGTACTTATTCTTAATAGTCATCTTGTTTAGCATTTTGTAGTCAATACATAGCCTTAATGTTCCATCCTTATTTTTCACAAATAGAACTGGTGCACCCCACGGTGAAACACTAGGTTTAATATGTCCTTTTTCTAAAAGTTCCTGAAGTTGAGTCTTGAGTTCTTGCAACTCTATTGTAGTCATCCTATATGGTGTTCGAGCTATAGGAGTTGCTCCTGGTAAAAGTTCTATAGTAAAATCAAACTCCCTTTGGGGTGGAAGACCCGGTAATTCCTTAGGAAAGACATCTCAAAAATCATTTAACACTGGATAAGTTTGGAAAAGACTTGCTTCGGACTCGTCTTCTTCCTTTTTATTAAGTTTGACCACAAAGACTCTACTACCCTTTTTCAATGCTCTTTTAACTTGCATTGCTGTCAAAATATGTGGTTCCACTGATTCACGTCCATAAAAAATCTGAATCCTTTGCTTGGTGTCATCAGTGAATTCCATCCATCTTTCCTCAAAATTTAACAATGCTTTATGTGCCTTGAGCCAATCAATACCTAAAATTATGTCGAAGGCATGTAATGGAGCTACATATAAATGCCATCAGGTTTGCCCTTGAGGTAGCATTATTTGAGGGTCAAATAGACATTGATTAACAATATAGGTTTACCCAGACCCATACTCGACTTTCCACCCATTCACCATAAATCCAGGTTTTTTTGGTATGTCCCTCAAAATATTTGGTGAAATAAAGCTATCAGTTGCTCCAAAATCAACTAAAATGTAAACATTCCTATTATAAATTTTACCTTTCAACAAGAAAGGTGTTGCTTGACCATTGAGTTTGGAATTACCTATTGCTGCATATATCTTATGAGCAGATTCCATAGGTTCTTTTCTCTTATCGACTCATAAAGGACATTTATCAACATAATGAGGTTCTTGACAAATCTAACAACTAGTTCGTGGTGCCCTCTCTTTCTTATTTCCCTCATTATCTTCCTGAGTACCAACTCTTGGTGCATTGGCTCTTTGATCATACCTATCCCTAAAATTTCTTTGGCCACCCCAAAGTTTTGATTTCCCCTATTTCCTTGGTACCTATTCTTATTCTTGTCAAACCTATTTATGTTCCCATTACCACGATTCTTGTTCCAATTCCTGTCTCCTTTTGTTGGACCCACATTTTTCTTTTTCTGTGGTTCTTCCTTTTCAGAGGATTGTTGATAATAAGCTTTCTTGGCCTTAAAGTTGTCCTCTTCTTGCCGAGCCAAGTCACAAGCAAGTTAAGGTAGTAGGTTTCAACATAAGAATCATGTGTCCAATTTTTGGATGTAACCCTAGGAGAAATTTCTGAATTTTGATCTCATTTCATTGTTCATATTTGAGCATGTATTTGAGAAATTGCACAAATCGCTGATAGTACTCAATTATGGTCATATTACCCTACATTAACCTTGAAAATTTTATAGTCCTTTCAAGGTAAAATTGTGATGTTAGAAACCTATATTTGAATGCTAATACAAATGTTTCCCAATGAACATCGACAACCTCCACATTGTGAGTTTTCCTATAGGTATCCCACCAATCAACAGTAGCTCCAATCAAACGAAAAAATACCCACGAAGTTTTTGATTTAGATGAAAGGGTTCTAACCGCAAAGTATGCTTCCACACTATTCAACCATCTTTCAGCCTCTTCCCCATCACCTTTGCCATCAAATTTGGCTATGTCGAGTCTTCGCATATCCTTGTCTAACTCGAAACCTACTTGTTTTCTTCCTGGGTCAATAGTTATCTCATCCTCAACTATTACCATTTCTTTTCCTTTAGATAAATTTTCTATTGTTTTCTATTGATGGGAAATCATCTCTTGTTGTTGAGCCAGCTGAGATTTTTGTTGCTCCATGTGTTCTAACATTTGGGTCTTTTGTTGAGCTATGTGTTCAGCCATTTGAGCACTTTGCTTCTCTATTTGTTCTTTCTGTTGGCTCATTTGTTCCTATAATAATTGCACCATTCAGACCATTTTACCCTCCTTTACAGCTGGTTCTTTTTACCTCCTCTTTTCTTGAGAATGTTTTATGGCTTCCTCATTAGCCCCGATCCTCATAACTTTTTGAAAGACCCTTTTAGGATGTTCGGTCAGCCCTTCCCATTGAACCACCATAGATATTTTTGAGGAACTAGCTTTTTGTCCGGATGCCATTGCCTGCCCAACAAAACAAAGAGCCTTGTCAAATTTTTGAGTTTAGGTGAACACATTGGCAACATAAATAGGATTTCTAAAATTTTATTACCTAAATATTCACAACCTTCGCTCTAATACCAAATGTAACAACCCAAGTTCTACCCACTTGGTTGTCCAAACACCCCAAGTCTACCCACTTGGTTGTCCGACATCAGAGGTTACAGTAAGAGAAATTTTTTCTTTTATTTCAATATTTCTAATTTATTTTCTAGTATGAGCATGTTAGATCCATCTTCATGAGTGTCATTCCATTGTAGTCGAAATACTCATGAGATCGAGATTGGCCAAATCTTGTATAGTTGCCTATTTTGAACTTCACTCTCCACTCGAGATCCTAAGTTCAGGCAGGGGGTTTCTTTTCCTCTAGGGCCCATATCACCTAGAGGTGTGACGCATAATTTCCCCATGTCTTGACATGAACTCATGAACTTATATCTTGTACTTATGTCATGTAAGACTTAGCGCATACATGCTCGAGCTAGACGATCAACCATCCTCCATGGAGCATCATCTAGGGTCTTACCAATACCTTGGTAACCACCCGATATTTTGTGTTGATTAACCAACACGATGTCCCATACCATCGTGTTGTCGATATTACCTAGTCAAGCACAATTCACCACTCATCACTAGCAGGGATAACCTAGAAAGGATGCCCATACAACCTTTCGTTACCTCCCATTCTAACATTTTTCCATCAAAAGTACAGTTAGAGCCCTAATTTATGATGATTGCCTACCCACAAGCATCACTAGCAGTTGTCTCACAAGATTGTCCTACCCGTAATCTTGAAATAATATCAAGGTTGTCCTACCCACAACCTTAGGTTGCAAGTTAAGATTGTCCTTCCCACAATCTTGGAATTTCTTAACCAAAGGTTTATCTAAGTTTTGATTATTTAGAAAAGTTTATCTATGCAAAGGTTTACTAACGAATACAATTTCACAATCGTTCAAAAGTTATATTATGTATTATAAGATTGCTAGTTTCCATTTGGCTACTTGTATGTTTTCATTAAGAAAGAATAAAAGATAGAGGAACTATGAAAAACCATTGCAATCAAAACTAAAGATTCTTATAACTTGCTAAAATAATTTTAATTAAGATTCCTTTTTATTTAATATTCTATTGGAGTAGGTACTTCATTAAAATTTATTCATAAATCACTTTCTCTTTCAACATTACACTATATAACCATGAAAAAGAGTGGACTACTCTTATAAGTTTAAGTAAGGTTGCAACTACACTATAGTTTTAATCCTATAATCTAAATGACTTTTAAATATTTTTGACTCTAACTATTTTAATTAAGGTAATACCACTCGAGCTATTCTTAAAAAGTAACCTTACTCCAAATTACCCAAGCCATCATGCATGCTTGTTTTAGGTAATCCCATTATCACACTATCATACGAAAATAGCTTGCATTTAAGACATCATTCCTTTGTATCTATTTCAACTTATACACAGGGGTTATAATATGAGCAGAACTTCTAAGTTTTCAAGTTCTAGTTTTGATTTTATATTGACTCTACTATTCCCTGATTAGAAAACAATATGGACATTGTTTGCTTAACAATAGATTTCCCATTAATTTTCCATAATTTCCAATGCATCTTTTTCTAAACATAGGCTCGGTTTGAAGACTTAAACCAAGAAAAACTATAACTTATACTGTATTATTTATATTCATGTTCATTATATCACCATGCGGATGGTAGTTTCCTCAAACTATCGTGATTACTCTTACTAATCAGTTTATCCTCGCTAACATTCTAAACAACCCTACCATACTAGTTTGGACTGATAAATCCTCTTATTTCAAGTCATAGTCTTCCCTAAATCCCTATTTCATAAATCGAATGGGTAATCCCTACTGTGCACAATTGTTGGTTCAAATTTGTTATAAGAAAATAAAATGTAATTTTCATTTTAAAATGTTTCTCATCAACTGAAACAAGCACAATATACGAATCATTTTTAAAACATAGGGAATCCCATCATACAAACTAAAGTTTTCCTTGGCAGCTTGCCAGAACTACATTTCCAGTAAGATATTCATCCATATTCAATTACACAGAATTTAAAAGCATGTGAATAGATGAACCATATATGGTAAAGAAAAATATAAACTAATAAATTTAATCCAGAAACCATTCTCCATATCAGAAGGATATATCATTCAAAACAACGCAAGTCTCTTTCCTTGAATGCAAGTCTATTCCTCATCATATTAGAAGGTAAATGATTGTATTGTTTTCCATTACATCAAAAGAATTCTTATAATACTACCATGCAATTCCATAGAGTCTATGTTTTTCGAATTACAAATATATACAATTTCAACATTTGTTTTGAACTTCTAATAGCTCAGGTTTCATCATTCTAATGAGTAAATTTCATAAGCTTCTACAGTTTACAATAAATCATTTTTAGTTTAAATTCAACTCTTGACACCTGAACGTAGTCTAGCATTCAATAGCAAGTAAAAGACTCTGGCTTTATTTCTTCACAGTGCTCCAGTTTTCTGATGCGGGTTTTCGATGACATCTCAAGGGTCAGAGTGGTCAAACTAACATGACATGCAACTAGTCCTAACATGCATACAATATTTTCATTTCCAACACAACATGCAGGATTTCATAAGCTTCCCAACACACCATAAGCTTTCAACACAACATGCAAGTATCACAAAATTTTCCCAACACAACATGCAGAAGTAAAACGAGTTTCAATATGGAAACTATTCAACTCAAGTTCACAAACAACCATAATCCTCTTTATTTTTCAACAATCCATTCGAACACATGCATCCCATTTCAAACTTTTCCATGCATGCATTGGAAAGATTCAATTTCTCTTCAGTTTTACAAAATAAATATTAAACTATAATCACATACATGCTTCACATTTAAAGCTTTTCCACACATGCACTGGGATGATTCATTTCCTCTTCCATTTACAAAGAAAATATTAAACTATATTCGCATGCAGAACATAATTAAACAATGCTTTTGAACCTTCCATTTTCCCATTATCCCATTTATCTTATCTTATGAAATTTTTTAGTTCAGACTTACTGATTTACGCAGACTGCTTCCCTTGCTTTCCAAAGTCCTTCTCTCTTCATTGCTCTCACCTTGCCTTACCAAAAAAACATCAGACCATCATACCTCTCATCTTCTCTTTTTCCATTTTGAAGATAAGTCCTCCTTTTTCTTGCTAGCAAGCTCGCATTCATTTTGAGATTCCTTCTATGTAAAGCATGCCATGTGGAATCCACTTCCTTCCACGTTCAACAACCCAAGCTTAATAATAATTTCCCCAAAATACTGATAATTTCCAAATTGTCTTCTTTTTGTTTTATAATGCCAAGCAATAACTCCTTCATATTCATTTTAATATTAAACATTTTAATATATTATTGGTTATAATATTTTGCTTACCTTATTTTAAAACAACAAATATTATTTATTTTTAATGCCTTCATATATTTATATTTATACATATAGTTATATATAAATATGTTATTTTTAAATAAATAAATTCCTCTCAAACACACATTAATATACATAAGTATATGATTATTATTTATCTTACTTTGCCCCTTTCCTTATATTCTCTTTCAGATCTTAAAACAACAATAGTCATATCATTACTTCACATTTATCTCGTTATTTAAAACTATGGCTCCCATGCATTTAAGCATTTTCATTGCCAACCAACATTTTAAACTATGGCTCCCATGCATTTAAGCATTTTCATTGCCAACCAAACATCATAAATTCATAGTTTGACAAACATCAAACATTCCTACAAATGCAACTACATGATATGCATCTACATGGACCATTGGCGAATGCATTGCCTATAGGGTTCTTTGCCCCTATCAACCGATGAATACACCACCGCTCATCATTTCCCTTGACTTACCTTGAACTGGATAATCCTTCTACCCATTGAGAAGACATCCTTCCTTTGCATTGTCCCCACCAGTAACAATACCTGTCCTCTGCATCCACAAATACATTAGCAGTATCTCATCCTTGCAGATAAATTAGGCATAAAATAAAGTAGATTTTTGGAGGGTTATTACACTATGTAACTTCTTGCCTTAGTTCGAACTACCGTAGCACCCGTGAGAACTAGATCAGTTTCATCTAACTCTTGTGCCTCCCAAATACCCACCTAGCCCATTGAATCCTCCATAACTACTCACCATAACCTATCCACACAACACCTTGCCATGGCCTCTATATCACCTGAGTTGATGTCAATCCATCCCACAAATCCCTATACCACTGGATCATCTGAATAGGATGACTTGATTGTAACTCATCTACCACTAGCCACCTCATGGCATAAGGATACTCCCTATCCCATACCACGATAGGAAATCCCATAGGATGAGCCACATTGAAATTCTCCTAGCCCCAACACTACAGTAGCACACTATACCCCAACCCTTTCTGTCTATGCCTTATCATATCATACAATTATTGGTACAAATGCACCAATAATATAAGATCCTATGTATATACCCAAGGTGTAGCGATCATATCACACACAAACCTGATAAGGTTCCATAGGAACCAAAAACCAGTACTGTTTGGGGCCATTATATTGGCCAACATGAACATCACCAAAGAAATAAGGGCATACAATCTCTTGTCTATATACATGGACAAGCATGGTATCCCTCCACCCCACCTTCATATTCCACCACCCACATTTGAATAAGTGGATCAGCTCATGCCCCTTAGTGTCCAACCTCTACATGTAAACCCTCCACTGGTAACTTGAGGATGCAATATACATCCTGAATTTGCATTGCCATATCTTAGGTAGGGAGCTGTAATACCACCCTATTTGGATCCCATATCTCTACCAAGGTAGAGAGATACCCCTCATCTACACTCACCATATCTATTTAGGCTATCCCAACCAAAATAACCTCCAAGCACTCCTAGTAGTCCTCTTGCACCACCTTCTTCATACCTGTGATGAGAGGTCAAGAACTAATGTCGAGGCTCTAAAATCCTCAACTAAAAGAAAATACATAAAGGCAAAACATTAATATCATAAAATAAATACACAAGTCAACAAAATATTCAAAGGCACTTACCTTATAAAAATGCACATCTACTCTCGCTACCACATCTGCACCCTCCATTGCCATAGCTTCTGTAACAATTCATCCACTCACTCCACTCCACTCCACTCCCTCAGACATAGCTTCAAAAATTTACAAACATAAGAATGAAATAGATTCCATTCTATTGGTTATTTATAGCTATTTTAGGTGCATTGAAATGCCCATGGGTGCTTGCAAGTGCATTGAAATGCCTTCCTTAGTTTGGAGAACAATAAAATATGGTAGACATTTACACATGCATTAGGCACCCACTGGCATTTACCATGAAAATTGAAAAAAGATAAAAAATGATTAAAAAAGGTAGCTTACCTCCACAAAATCCAAATTGCATTCATACAACAATTTCATTACAATATCATGTGTTAAGAAATTCTAAACCGATTTGGATGCATAATCTTTATTTGTATCCAAAAGGCACAAAATTGCTTATCACTTTTCAAAATGCTTTAAAATGGTCCAAATTTTCACAAACGACCATTTTCATTGTTACCATCAACCATCCCATCATTGCATTTATATTTGTGATAATATGAATTGATTTAGATGATTGTAGACACCTAAAACGCGTCATGTCGAGGTGACTACTCATATGGGACATGCTAGAAGACCATATGAAGGATCTTGGATAGATTCCAAGGTGTAGCAGTGGTTCTAACCACTCATTTAGGCATTTTGGCCTAATCAGTGTTGGTCACGGTTGACACCCATGGTTAATGAGCTGATTGTACCTATGGCTAGCCTCAAAAATTAGTTGGACCTTGGCCGACCCAAAATCGGTTTCAATGGCCAATTGGTTGCAGATTAGAGCAGTTTGAGGGTGGAAAGTTCCAGAAGCTTCCCTTCAACTACTCCAACTACCCTTTCTTGATCTTGGCTTCTCCATGAAGCTAAGACATGGCCTTCCTAAGTGCTATAAGAACCCCCTCCAAATTGGGGAAATAGAGATGAATCTTGAGTTGAAAAGTGGTGAAGCCCTATCAAATTGCATACTCACTTGCATCCATTGAGAGGAATACTTTTCTTGCCCAATTGGAGATCACATGGCACTTGGAACCAAGAAGGCTATGGAGGGCTAGGAGGAATCAAGAAATGCAATCGAGCCCATTCCATCACCGATCTGAGCAATTCAACCACCAAATCTATCAGAGGACATCATGGTGACCCTTGATCATCAATTCCTCGAAGTGAATTGAGGAATCAAGCCTTGATTTGGAGAGCAAGGACATCCATGCCTCAACTCATGGCTATCAACCGCGACTAATAGTGCCAACCGCTTGAAGGACCCATGGTCAAGGTTTAATACTCAATTCAGCCAATTTTAGCAGTAGATTTATATTTCTATTTGATTATTTAGGTAGATTTACTATAGATTGGCTTTTTGTATTTTCATTAGATTATTAGAATCAGTGATTTAGGGTAGATTCCTTTCATTTTCAAGTATTAAGTAATTCTAGACTAGATGTCATTATTTCATGCATATATGCTCTCAATTCTTAATTAGGATGTTAGATGAATTGATCTATGCTTCCTTTACATTTCTTGATGGTCAATTATCATGTTTAGTGTAGTTTACTATGTTTCTTGCACTTTCTTGATTTCAAGCTTTCATGGCATATTTCGTATAATTTCCTCTAAAAGCCTCATCAAGAGAGGTCTCCTTTGTGTTTAATTATGCTTCTTGTTGTTTCTTGAATGTAGGATTAATAGGGTCTTGTCATTCAATGCAACAAATACCTCTAATCATGGAGAAGAAGGCTACATTTGCCTTGGAGCAGTTCGTGTCAATCTAGGAAGTCTTGGAATTACACCTACCCTTGCATGGGGATTTTCCTATTATTGTAATAATTGTATCACATTGGGTATCCCTAAGAGGGATGGATTTGTAATCGAGTTTCAATGGAAATTTAATAAAAGGAAGCCCTTATTTGTGTTTATTTGCAAATTCATTTATATTTCATGCTTTATGTGATGTTTCAATTATTATTAGCTTAGGTGTATGCTTCCTAGGTTGCCATAGAAGGTGATCACAGTAGAACTCCACAATTTATATGATTTAAAAGCTAAATTGCTCTATTTTTTGTGTTAGGGCTTAGCCATGGTTGACAACCATGGTTAAAAATTATCACCATGTGACAGAGCCATGGGCAATAGTTGCAGTCGTGCCTGACAGATGTAGTTAGCACAAAACAAAAAAAAGTAGACATCAGACACCATTATTAGACTTGGATCTGAGGTAGGACCCATTTTCTATCTCTATATTTTTATGTCTATGTTTTTATAGAAGTAGAATGAATAGATGGATGTTAATTAGAAAATATAGCAAAAGGTAGAATGGGAAATTCATAGATGCATTTTTAGTTTTCTACTAGCCATTGCTAGGAATAGCGGTCTAGGACATTTCATGTTTTAGAGTTTGTATGCTTGAGGCCCAATCAGTGGCCATTTCTTCATAGATAATTGCATTCTTTAAAAAATCATATAGCATAGTCATGCATTCTTTTAAAGTGAAACGTTCTTTTGAAAAGCATGTAGCAAAATCATTTGAATGTTATTTTATGCATTTTTATTTCATGCAAAGTAAAAATAACCCCACACACCATGACACACTGTAAATGCTAGTGAGTTGGAAGTCACATCCAACCACTAGTAGGGTTCAATTATGGTGGTAGTGATTTCCATCCATTGGCCCAACTCCCTCGATCCTTTTGTTACTAGACCAATACTAGATCCAAGATGCCATCATAGCCCATGGAAAATTTGCATGTATCTCTCTTAGGAGAGGTATATAGCTGACTGCGGGTGAACTAGGTGAGGACCGGGAGGACATGTGCTCCCTGACCATGTGTGGACTTCATTACCACATATTATAGGTGGGATTACGTGACCTGGAGTTCATTGCTAGGTTGTCAAGCTACGAGCATACAGGTGAAAGCCCTTTAACAATTGAGTATATCATCAACATATTGAAAACATGATGAGAGTTACTTCTTGATACAACAAATTTCAAAACACATCAAATAGTTTAGGGCTCACATTAAAACTTTAAAAGAGATAATCATCATTGTATTCTTTGTGTGCTAATAAAATTTAAATCTAGACATAGGATACACATCATGGTGGTTACACAGAGAGGTCGATCTAGGCATAGACCCAAGGTCGAGGCCGAAGCTCCACCCAATGCACAACAAGATGCACAGGACCCTCAACCACAAAATCCTCCCGAATGTCATTCGATGAGTATTAGAGGGGATAATTCTATGCGTGGGGTATGTTGAGAATACCCCCCATTAGAGGAGCCACTAGACACTCCTCGAGACATAGATCAGAGCATGGAGCTTCCCAACATGGGGGTTCTAAACATGTTAGCATTTACCATGACCGCACTCCACGTGCATCCATAGGATCTGCTAAAGAGTATGTCATAGAGGGATCTAGATTGGTACCCCTTCAACCTGTAGCTAAGGGAGGCTTGAGGCCCCCACCATTCGAGTATAGACGAGTTCAAGATCCACCCATTCAAGGGCAAGTAGAGAGGGCCACTTCTGAGTGTAGGCCCATGCAAACTCCCAATAGAAGTGAGCCTTGTAGGATCACCATAGATATGTCTAAAGTGGGAGCTAATGGTACGCCACCTCATGAGCCATGGCATAGTAGACAGTTAGATGGTCTAGATAAAGTCTTAGGATAGCTAGGTTATAAGCCTACTCCTACACCTTCTCATTCTATGAGTGTATGTAGTGGTAGTACCATTAGGACCATTAGAGAACCTAGAGAATGCTCCAAATGTTCTCATGATATGCATGCCCTTGCATCCCATGCAGGCATAGAGTATAGGCAATAGCTAGACATGAATGTCATCTTCATAGACAAGGGCAAGAGCATAGCAAATCAATCCATTGGGGGACACACCCACAAAGTTGCTCGAATAGAGTGCACACACTAGAGGCCTCATACGATTGATCACATAGATAGATCTCACAAAATAGTGTCAGAGCAGAGACGTCAGATCCTCCAAGACCAATTAGAGGATGTTCATGTAGAGTGGGAATACCTTGAAAATGAGAACACTTAGAGGCAAAGGTTCATAAGACAATGCTTATATGAATAGCGCATGCATGAGCAATGCATCCTTGATCAAAAGGAGCATGTTGAGAGGGAGGATCGATTAGCTAGTGTTGGTTTACATCCTTATAGTGAGCATAGGGAGTGCATTGATAGATGAGATGCTTCATAGCTTGATTTGCACCCTAAGTATATAGATACCCATACTCACTATATGACCCAACATAGAGATCGATGTCCTGCATCTGAACATCATGGGCATAGGTAGTATGAAGAAGAAGTGGGAGATGAATTAGATCAAGAATATCCTAAAATCTCCCAATTCGAAGAGGAGGATGAGCCTAGTCCTTCACCTCGATCGAAGAGGAATATGCCTCCAAAGGTGCCTCCAAGGCAATCCAGAGAAGAGGAGTTCCTATCTTCGTAGGCTTATAAAGCCTTGGTAGAAAAGGTTAAAGCTATCGAGAAGCAAGGAATGACTTATCAAAATCCTACCTTGAATAAGATTCATAATGAACCTTTATGCCCATCAGTGCCTATTCTGGCTTATCCTGAGCATTTTGAGATGCCTAGGCTAGAAAATTTTAAAGGAGAGGAGGATGCTCAGGAGCATGTCACAAGTTTTCTAGACATGTGCTTTTAGATCAAAAGCAATGATGCCTTGCTCTTGTGCACCTTCATTACAACCCTCTCAAGCCTAGCCCGGGTGTGGTTTAATCAACTCAAGAGGCACAACATCACCAATTTTGAGCAACTGGCTGATGCATTTCTTGAATGCTTCTCCTTCGACATCAAGAAAAAGGTGAACTTATCCGATCTGGCTACTTTAATGCAACATGATGATGAGCCAGTTATGGATTATGGGAAATGATGGAGAAAGATGATGGCAAAGCTACCATTCTCCATCCCTGCTTCTGAATTAACTTGGATGTTTACGAAAAGTTATGCAAAGCATATTTCATTATTGTTGTAGTTGCAGCAATATCAAACCTTTGAAGAGGCTTTGGTGCAAGCCAAAGTGATAGAGGATATCAAGTTATAGGAGGGTAACTTGAAGCTCAGAAACAAGAAGGAATGGAATAAGAAGAGCACTGAGAAATAATAGGCCAAGCCGGCCCACATTAATCAGGTGGTTTTAAACCTTCAAAAAGGGGATAAGGGGCAACAACAATGAAATTATCAAGCCCAACCTCCTCCTGCATAATATGAGTAGTGCAATAACAATCATAAGGGTAAGGACAAAGAAAGACACCCTCCTCACATATTCACTCAATTATCAAAATTATTGACAGTGATTTTCCATCAATTATGTGAGGCAAAGGCAATAAACTTACCCGAGGTCAAATTAGTGGACCCTAATCAACCCAAGCCTAAGGGATATAAGGATGATCAATATTGCATATTTCATCAAATGAAAGGTCATGACATAGAGGTATGTTGGTATTTCAAACATTTAGTGCAAAATATGATTGAAAGAGGTACGCTTCTTGTGGACAATCCACAAGTGCTAGATAATTAGAATATGGGGATTTACAAAAATCCTCTACCCAACCATGAGGTGCCAAGGAATAATGTTGGCCAAGTCAATCAAGTACGCATCGAACCACCAACCCATGGGTTCATCGGAATGGTCAATGTCATCACAAGACATGTGAGGTATGAAAGACCAAATCAACCTCCAACTCCTATTAGAGTCCAAGTTGTACCTCCTCCAAGGCCAGCCCAAAATGTGCCAGGCCCACCAACTAGACCGATGGTGACAATCAGGAGTAGGTTAGTTCAAAACCTACAGATAACTCCAGCAAAGTTGTCAATTTATGAGTTGATTCAGTAGTCTCCCAAGCATAGGGAGATGCTTATGGATATTCTAAGGTCCATAGAAGTGCAGTCCCAGGATCCTGAAGCATTCACACACTTCGTGGGACACATGCAACAGTGTCAGGAACTGATCATACAATTTTATGATCATGAAATCAAGATGGTTTCCACTATCATAGTGGACCCACCACTCCACATCATTGTGTGTGTGAATCACATACCGTTCAAGTGGGTTTTTATTGATACGGGATCATCAATCAATATAATCATGACCAAGGCATTAACATACCTGAAGTTACCAAAGATGCATATCATACCTTCTACCTTCACGTTGAGAGCTTTTAATGATGCATTATGCTCAACTATCGGCACGATAGTCTTACCTATTTAGGTGGGACTGAAGACCATCCCCATGATGTGTCATGTGATTGAAGGTGCTATGCAATACAATATACTTCTAGGGTGGCCTTGGATAAGAGAAATGCATTGTGTCCCTTCCATTCTCCATCAATGTATTAAATACATGCATGAGGGATAGGTTCACGTGGTACCTTCAGATGAAGAACCATTCAAATACATGAATCTAGAAGATTTTCTAGGGGACTTCATGCTCCCCTCAATGCACCTGGACATATGGCTAGTGTCACCGATCAAAGAGCCAGGAGGTAAAATAAAAGAAGTGTGTGCCAAACCTACAACATCCGCATCTCAACGATCGGAGCACACGATAACTACTTCTACCAAACTATCTGCATCCATAATGCATCGGGATGATAGGAAGATAAAAGCAAATATGGGCAAAAAAGAGATAAAGCAAGTGCCCAAACCAGTTGTTATCGAGGTCCCTACTCCCATGGAAGTAGAGGATGCTCAAGGAGAAGTCGAAGAGGCACCTCAACCTACTTCACCTACATCTTCAGCAGGGTCATATGCATCGTAGGTGACCATTCATTTGGTTAATCCCAGATTAGGGGAATATATCATGTAGAATGTGATATTTACGCCGATCATCGAGACTGCATAGGATATGGGCCGACCACAAGCCCATCACCTTCCCATAGGGATGGTGGTACCGCTAGGGGTACCTCCTAACCAAACCAATTTCATCTATGGAGGGCTCGACCAACTTGCATCTCGCACCCCCATGGATGAGGATGATGATGAACCATTCACTATGAATGTTCATTATCTCTCTAACCCGAAGTACACCTTATGATATTTTGAGCGTTACCATTGGCATGGTTATGGTCTCGGATTATTTGAGCAAGGGGCGTAGGAGGCCTTATGAACCATAGTATCAGTTGCCTACTGATAGGTTTGGGTTAGGATATTATATTGGAGGACATGATGAACTCCTCGTGGCATCTTTAGACTACTTGTACCTCAGTCTAGGGGTGAAGTTGATTTCAATCCTTATCACCCCAATCCCTCTACCTTTTGAAGGGATAACTGGTTAGTGTCTTACGTCACTATAGAACCACCCGAGATATATCATGAAGACATATTGGTGGAGACCAGTCCAGAGCACATACCAAGAGATAACTTGGATGAACAAATCTATGAGGCAACCGATGACATAGGCCTACAAGTTCAGAATGCTAGCATAGTGATAGATTCTAAGTTAGAAGATCATTCTGATGAGGATAGAGTAGAGTCCATATTTGAGATAGGTGGACCGAGTTGCATGTATGAGAGTGGTGATGATGATGAGTCCTCAAACAATGAGCAATCTGAGGATGAGACTGAGTTGGCTTATTTGGACCCTCTTAATTTACGTCATCTATTACCCTTAGATACAATCATCGAGGATGAGCAATCCTCCATGTGATGATGAGTGATGCAAGAGTGGGCTTTCATGGGGCCCCATATTCCTGATCATCTAGTTCCAGTAGGTAGTGGTGAAGGTTTCTATTATGATAGTGATGATGAAGATGAAATAGAGAGAGCCTATTTGGGGCCTCCCTACTTGCATCATCATAATGCACCTTACACTATAGAGGATATGTATAGAGATATCAATCTCCATCCTCACCTCAGAGGAAGACCACCTAATTTGGATAGGATTTATCATATGGTCTTCCCTGATCCACCAACATTTAGAGAGCTCCTTGAGCCTAGTGATCCTATTTTTGAGTCTATCCATAGACCGGATCCAGAGATCCCCATACCCCCAGAACCACATCTCAGGGATGGAAGTTATACAAATGTAGAGTCACATGCATGTGGTCCTGGAGATATAATCCATTCCATCAATATGATCTCCATTGATTTGACCACTCCACTTTGCAATCCAACCGATCCATCCAAACCATTGTATCTTAATGTAGATGCTATTGATTGGGATCATGCTGACTCACCACTAGAGCCTAAAGATTTCTTCCCCAATGAAGAAATGTTGCAACCTTTTCATTTTGTGCTAGGCTATGCACATGATGTTTATCATGTTGAGGATGCTTCCAACGTGGAACCCATAAACCCAATAGATGACATCCACTTGATCCCTATGCCTCACCAGCTTGAGGAGGGATCCCACATGTCAATAGAGGAAACCTTTGAAGTGGATATCAGTGATGATCCCATGAATCCAAGGAAGGTTAAATTTGGAGAAACTTTATCTCCTGATGAGCATGCCAACCTCATCCCTCTACTGAAAGAGAGACCTGATCTCTTTTCTTGGACTTATAAGGACATGTCGGGTCTAGATCCGAAATTGGTTACTCATAACCTTTTGCTAGATCTCTCAAAAAAGCCAATCAAGCAGAAACTTAGGAAGATGCATCCAACAATAGCCTTAATGGTTAAATATGAATTGCAAAAGCTGTTGGATGTAGAGTTTGTCATTTCCATTGACTATCCAGAATGGGTATCAAACATGGTGCCTATAGGAAAACCTGATGGAAGGATCCATATCTGTATGGATTTTAGAGACCTCAATAAGGCAACACCAAAAGATTCATTTCTATTTCCGAACATAGATGCTCTCGTAGATGCAACTACGGGTCATGAAATGCTCTCCCTAATGGATGGTTTTTCTGGTTACAACCAAATTTGGATTAAGCCCGAAGACCAGCATAAGACCACATTCATAATGCCATGGGGGACATTTTGCTACAAGGTTATGCCATTCAGCCTTAAGAATGTTGGTGCTACATATCAGTGGGCTATGACATATATCTTTCATGACTACATGCACAAGATCTTAGAATATTATATCGATGACTTATTGGCAAAGTCATTACTGCATTCAGAGCATGTAGAGGTCCTGAGAAAGGTCTTCGATCACCTGATAGAGCATAATGTCAGGTTGAATCCTAAGAAGTGTGTATTTGGTGTGACTTCAAGAAAACTCTTGGGATTCATCATTTCAAAGTGAGGGATCAAAGTTGATCCAACAAAGGTCAAGGCTATTTTATAAATGCATCCTCCCATGAATATCAAGGAATTAAGAAGCCTATAGGGCAAAGTAGCATCCATAAAGTGATTTATCACATAATTATCAGAAAAATGTCAACCCATGAATCGACTACTACACAAGGGGGTCCCATTCAATTGGGATGAGGACTGTCAAGCAACCTTTGTTGAGATTAAGCAATACCTGGTGATACCACCAATGCTAGCTCCACCAAGACTATATATACCATTCTTGCTATATATATCGGTAACTAAATTTGCATTAGGGACCATGTTAGCCCAAAAGAATGTGCAAGACAAAGAGCAAGCCATATATTACATTAGCCAAACCTTGGTGAGTTATGAGCTAGGATATGCCTACGTGGAAAAGCTATGTTTAGCAGTAGTGTTCGCTACAAAGAAATTACGACATTATATGTTAAGTCATATGACGTATGTCATATCAAAACAAAATCCTTTGCAATATATGATGAGCAAGACGTATCATAATACATGTACTACAAAGTGGATCATGCTATTGATAGAATTTGATTTGGAATTCATTAGCCAAAATTCCATCAAGGGACAGGTCATAGCTGATCAACTAGTTGAGGCACCTCTAGAGAATAGTAGGCCCCTCACCATTGAGCTTCTTGATGATGTCGTATTTGCCTTATCAGAAGCACCCAAACCTGAAGAACCAGATAACAAAGTTGATATGACCTTGTTCTTTGATGGTTCAAAGTGTGAGCAAGGGGGTGTTGGGAAGGTTCATGTTCACAAGGTGCTCCTATGCCCTTGTCATTTAAGTTGGACTTTCCTTGCACTAACAATAATGCTGAATATGAAGCCCTAATATTGGGCCTCCAAACAGCTATCACCATGAAGATTAAAAGGTTAAATATCTTTGGTGATTCCCTTCTCATTGTCAACCAAGTGAAGGGACTATTTCAATGTAGGTGTCCTATCCTGAAGGCCTACAAAGATCTTGTTGATACTTATCTAGCTCAGTTGGAGTGGTATGACATCGAGGCAATCCCTCATTCATAAAATAGATTCATAGACACTATGGCATCTTTGGGATCCTTAATCCCTCAGAATCCATCTATCAATTTTACTACCATCCATGTAAAAATATTGTCACACTCTATTGTGCAACATGAAGCTTTGGATAACAAAGAGTCAATCAACATGATTCATGTAGAACCAAACCATGAGTGGTTCTACAGATCAAGAGACTTTCTCAAGAGGGTGCCTTGGGGGTCATTGATCTCATAGGGTCCTACGAGGAATGGTACTACCATTCACCATAAGGTTGTTTCCTAGTCTGCATTTGCAAATGTTAAACCATAGGGGGAACATGTTGTCTTATCAGTTGAGGCTGAGGTCTATCAAAACTGGATGTCACAAATATATGACTTCCTAAAACTTGGTGTAATCCCTCAAGGATTATTATATGCTACAAAATGCACATTTAAATAGAAAGTGACAAAGTATGTCTTGTTAGGAGATATTTTGTATCATCGAAGCTACGATGGAGTTCTCCTTCATTGTCTTGAGCCCCAAGAATCATCTTGGGCAATTTTGCAAGCTCACGATGGTACGTGTAATGGCCATTTCAGTGGCATGGCTATCATCAAGTGCATCCTTTGCATGGGCTATTATTGGCCTACTATGGAGAAGGATTGCAATGTGTATGTCAGGAAATGCATTAAATGTCAAGCATCATGCTAATCTTGCACACCTGCCATCATAGGCCTTACAACCCATTCAAGTGGCTTGGCCATTTGCTCAATGGGGTTTGGATCTCATTAGTAAGATCTCTCCTCCATCATCGGGCCGGCATACATTCATTATTATGGCTACTGAGTACTTTACTAAGTGGGTGGAAGCAATCCCGTTAACAATGACAACTAGAGCACGTATTGTGGAGTTCATACTCACCAATATCATAATTCATTTTGGGATACCATCCAAGATAATTTTGGATAATGGAACATCATTCAAAAACAAAATTATGAGAGCTTTGACGTCCAAGTACAAGATCAAACACAGTTTTGTGACTCCATATTATCCATAGGAAAACGGGCAAGCTGAGGCTTCAAACAAGATAGTGGTATCCATATTGAAAAATATGGTACAAGAGCACCACAAATATTGGCACATCCAGTTACCCCTTGCATTATGGGCTTATAGGACTAGCATTCGAACACCCACTAGGGCAACTCCATTTTCACTAGTATATGGCATTGAGGCCATTATGCCCTTAGAGTTGGAGATTCCAATATTGTGCATCACATTGAAAGAGTTCATTGATGATAACACTGCACGACAAGCTCACCTAGATCAATTGATGCTACTTGATGAACGTCGTATGAATGCCCTTGAGCATCTCCATGTTTATCAAGAGTGCTTAAAATGAGCTTACAATAACAAAGTCCATCTGAGAGACTTTGAGGTTGGTGATCTTGTGCTGAAAGAGAACCAACAAAACTCAAATCTACCATCAGAATTATGAGATAAATTTATAGCTAATTGGTTAGGTCCTTATATCATCTCTAAGAATATTGGACCTAGGACATATCGCTTAACATCACTTGAAGGTATTGAAGAGCCTGAACCTCTCAACATCCTTCATCTTAAAGTATTCTATACCTAAAACCATTAAAAGGCTCCAAAGGCATCTGTAAGCCCTTTGGTCATCCCATTAAAAGGCTCCAAAGGTGTCTGTAAGCCCTTTGGTCAAATCAAAATTTCAAAAATCCATAAAAATTAAAAAGCAATAAAATCTAAAAATTTGAAAAATATCAAAATTCAAAAACATTTGCATCATTGCATTTCATTCAAAAACATTGCATTTCATTTGCATCATGCATTTTCATTTTGCACATGTATTTCATTTTGCATTGCATTTAGGCATTTCCATCCGTCACACTTGCATTAGGATAGGTTGTGTTTGTAATCTTACAAATGACACCACATTTGTATTTCAATCATGCATCTATGCACTATCATTATCATCCATTCACCCTTGTGAGTAATTGTGTTTCTCAACACAACCCATCCTATTGCTATGAAGAATATACTAGGGTTTTCTGATCATTCAACCATACCTAGTGGTCTTCTCAAGAGTTGGTAGAAAGCTTGCTTTGCTTTTGTAGATGAGGTCTAGTTTTGATAGTACTTAGCATATCAAAATCCTATCACTAATCAACAAATTAAACAATCCTAATTAGGATAAGGGAAAGATGAACACTACGAAGTAGTACCAGGTATCCTGAGGTGAAAGGTTTATCTTGCTTATCCCTTGTGTGGAATTTTTGAGAAATGTTAAAAATTGGCAAAAGGACAAGTTTCCCCTACCCATATAAATCCCTTGCTTACAAATGAAGGAGCAATATCCCAGAATGAAAATATTAAAATCAAGTCAAGTCAAGATCAAGTTTTATCATAAATCAAATCAATATCAAATCCCTTGCTCAAAAGAAAAGAAAAATATAATAGAAAACAAAAAAAAGATTACAAAATAAACAGTGATTCTTATCACCATACATGAGCAAGTATCCCGATAAATTGAAGAAAATAAAGGAGTGAACTTGAATCCCTAGAATTTTCAACACTACTGTACCTTACATGTTATGATATATCTGATACATTAGCATCTTTCTTTTGTGCATACCAATGTTTGAATGTGGAAGAGCTAGCTTTAGGTGTCCTGTATCACCTAGTGGTCTAATCTAACTGAAATCCAAACCTAGGATTGGATAGACATTTGAGGATCCCCAATACAACAATGGGCTGAATGAATCCCACCTGGCACTGGGGTATGCTTATGCCTTATCTAATATACTCATTTTCACACACAGGGGTAATGAATAGTTAGGTCTATCCTAGCGAAAGCCTTATTTTTCAGAAGTCTAGTATGGTCAGTATACAACTTTTGATAAGTCAACTAGGGTGTTTGAGTCTCATGGAAAACCTCAAAAATTCCCAAATAGCAATAATCAATTTTCAATGCAATCATCAAATATCAATTTCTTTTATGAGAGTTTGTTTATTAGAAATATTTATAATATATGTTAGATACCGGATGGATGTCAGAAATGATATTTAAATGGCCACTGACTATATTATCCATATTCTTCTAATTTACAAAAGCTTATGAACAGAAACAATACATCATTGCATCTCACATATGGGTGTCCAATTGATTAATTCTTATAATGAGATATAGCAATTACAGTACATGATTGTTATACATTATGTGGTGTCATCCATTAGATTATCAAACTCATACTGCATTCATACATTATGTTTTAAGTGATTAAAGCATACATGTCCATTTACAGTAAAACATCATCATAAAAATTATGCAATACATACATGGCATAAATCATGTCATAACATCATAAGTTAAAGGTATACAAGTACTATAAATTAAAACATGCATTTAACATCAAACATTGCATTCATATACATTCATCATAAGTAGTCCATCTACACACATATTACTACATCTAATCATACATCACATAGCTATCTAGTGCATGTCATCCATACATCACATCATATAGCATAAAATAAAGCATAATATCAACATTGCATCCATATGCATCTCATAAACATAAAACAAATAAAAACTACACATATAATAAGTCTCAAAAGTCTGATCATATATATATATGTGTGTGTGTGTGTGTGTGTGTGTGTTGTGTATCAAAAATAATAAATAGTATATCGACATATGTCAAAAATGCCCATAGGCTACAACTGTGTAGGTCCTCGACCTTACACATAAAAATGGTATAGCATCTATCATAGATCTGTACTAAACAAGGCTTATACCCCATAGTCTGAGAGGCTCCACCCTCGCCTCCACCATCCCTGGATCTAAAACTAGGACCAGAAGTCCTCTCTGACTTGTGACTCCTATGACTGGAGCGAGATGAGGACTGACCTATCTCCCAAGTGTGAGTCCTCTGAGATCCTGAAGCCATGGGCCTCTTTGAAACCTCACCCCCAAGTAGCTCAATCTCTCCTCTCAAGGTAGAGATGTAGGCAGCATCTGATGCTCTATCATCGATGTGTTGCTGCACCGAGCCTACAATCTCTTCATCTCTATCATCAGGTCCATCACTACAAATATAGGTACTTCCTACACTACTGGTACTACTAGAGATGCTAGAGTAGTTGGAGCTACTAGAGCAACCTATGAAGCTGAGGGGTCCTCCCTCCTAGCCCTGAGTGAGTCATGCTATGCACTCATAGCATCTAGCTAGAATTGTAGGAGGATACACTGCCCTATGATCCTCTGGATCTCTATATATGTTGAGGCAATCTATGCCTCGAGAGTAGTCTTCTCCTCCTCATAGTCATGCCACTAAGCCTGCCCTACTACAAGTTATGTCTGGAGATCCTGAACCTATGCCTCTAAGATAGCTATGGTGGTATCCCTCCCTAGCATCTACATCTGGAGTGTGCCTACTTGAGTCTGTAGGCTAGCCACCTGAGCCCTGAGCTATCCAATCTCACTAGCAAGAGGTGCCTCACCCTCCTCTAGAGCCTCATCCTCCTCCTCGATCTAGGGGGTCTCCTCTGTAGCTACTCCCTCACCCCATCCACCCTCAGTCCTCTAATGGACTCGATACCCATGAGGATCAACCTCGACTCCCTCTGCACCCTCTGCTATAGTCTCATCTGCTATCCTACCCAAGGGGCCCTCCATGCCCTACCATACCCTGGTAGTCCACCAAGTATCATAGTCAAGAGTAGTCCCTGCATCTGTCAGGACCGACTCCTAAAAGTCATCATCCTCCTCGCCTAGTGGAGTCACCCTGGGCCATGTCAAGTCCCTCTCTAAAGTGAGGTGATAGTAGATGGTAGGAAGCTCTGGAATGTCCTACCTGATTCCAAACTATCTGGTGACATGAGAGAAGTAGAAGAACTCACATACCTTGGACTTGCATCCGAGGAGCCATCTATCTCTACGTGCCTATCATAGGTATCTATCAGCCTCCATCCATGGAGGGTAATCTAGATAAGAGTGCCACTCAATATGGCCTACCTATAGTCATGCAAACTACCCAATGTAATAGTCTAGGTCCCCTGCATGAGACCTACTCCAGAAGCCCTCCTGCTCGTGAGGCCAGCATGCTGCATAACACTGGTGCACTACCTCAATGGTGCCAATATCGAGTGGTAAGCCAGTAGGGCACTCAATATTAATATGCTACCATCCCTAGATCTAAAGTAGTAAGCTGTAATCGATGCCCACTCTGCTCCTCTAAGTGATCTGGTACAACTCATTATAGAGCTATGCTAGTAGGGCACTCCCTAGGACAGGATCAAGGACTGATGTAGGGCTCGCTAGGACATCCTACATCCTAGCCAAGAGGTTCCAAGGGAACCTCACTCTAAAAGTGTTAGGGAGCATGATCTGCATAATCAAATGCATAAATATGGCCACTCATTGAGAGAAAACCTACTGAGTGTACCAGTGCTCAATGTGGACCCCTCCGTGGTCTGAGTGTCATTGCGCCTCATCACTACGATGTCCAAAGATATGATTGAATACTACCTTTTTTTCTTCATTCGATGAAGATGTGATGGCCTCACCATCTAGGAGGAGTCGAAAGATGTGATATACATCCTCTAGAGTCACAGTCATCTCACCTATCGGTAGGTGAAAGGTATTGGTCCACGTGTTCCAACATCGGGCCAATGCAGTCATGTAGGCTTGATCGACCTAAATGGTGGGCAGGCACAGTACATAGCCAAATCCCACGACCCCAAACCAATCACTATCTACCTGAGTTAGGGCACCACGCAGGTTATGAAGGATATTTGATTCCCTCGCCCTCGTAGTTAGAGTCTAGTCGATAGCAGGATAATAAGGCAAAAATAATTAAAAATCAACCAAAAACATAAAAAATGACTTAAAAAATGACAAACAAAATCATAAAAAATTCAAAAACACATAAACATCAAAAAATGCACTCAAAAATTTCAAAAAAATGGATAAAGCACTTAAAAAAAGTTAAAACAAATCAATTAATTTCCTTAAAATTAAAAAATTTCCCTAAAGTGGTCAAATCATGATTTAGACCCGTGGTCGAGATGACGGTCAATTTACTGACCATTGGGATTTAAATCCCGTTACGATTGATAGCCACGACCATCAATTTGCCAATTGGGGACCGCGTCTGCCAACCGTGGCTAAGAGGGATGACCTTTTTAATGTCATTTCCTATCCCGAGACACCAAAAAAATAATTAAAAACCCTCCCCTTAATCTAACCTAGGCTAAACCTAACTAGGGTGAGGTTCATTACCAGTGGTTTAATGATGTTCATTTGACCCATTACTTAGTGAGGTTAATTTTAAAATCGGTAAAAATAAATAATGGTCGAGGGTTTTGTGTGCTTCTACCTTAGTCGCACCGGCTCCTCCAGGTTGGTCTGCCATCAGTTCGGGTGGTAGTGAGGTCGAGTTGCAGTAGTGCTTCACATAAATTTTTTTAATCACCTCTCAGAGCACTCAAGTTTTGCAAAGCTATCAGTTGAAAAATGACATTGAAAATGATACAATTTTTTTAAATATTTCCTATGTTGCTCTTAATCGTGGTTGGCACCCACGGGCGTAGAATTAGGGTTTTCTAATTGCAAGTCGGATCCACGACTAAGAAATTTTGAAAAATTGGCTATGTTTGACAAGCGTGGCTAGAAACCTATAATAAATGCTCCAAAATCCCACTGTGAGGAGTTTTAAAATGCTAAATTAAAAATACCCATCTGACCAAAATTGCCAAAAACATTAAAAATAACAAAAAAATTAGATAAAATAAAAAGCCAAATGCGCCTCGTACCTAGTTATTTACCCTATACACTTGGCGGTTGCAGCGACTTGCGCTCCATGCAATCCGACAAGATGAGTAAATTACCATAAGGACATTTGGGGTAAATTAATCATCGTTGAATTGATATGCTTCATTTCAATCCCTAAGAAGGCCAAGACGACCAGACTGCTCCATGGGAATGAGGTATTCATCTCAATTCTTCTATGACATTTTTAGTAGATCATCGAACAATATGATTCAACACATGCCTAATTGGAATTGTTATCATTTCAATTCCCTAAGAAGGCCTTCGTGGCTAGACCGCTCCATGGGATAGAGATATACAATTACTATTAACAGTTGTAATCATAGCTGATTAGGCCTAATCAAGTAATCAAATGCTAAATCTTAAATTGTTCAAAGTCATTCATAGTGGTCAAGCGACTCGTCGCTTCATTTAATTGTCATTACCCTCATCGACTCATCGCTTGAGGGGGTAGTCATAATATCATAATCATAATCAAAGTCAACAGAATATCCCTTGATCATAGATCCCTTGATCTTGTCAAAATTGTGTTCGTCTTATGAATCATTGCCAACGACTATCATAAGCTTACCCTTTGTTGGGGCAAAAAGCAAATATGATAGTTAAGTTAGTAGCTCTCCTCCTTTCAGATCTATATGGCATGGAATCCTATAGTAGCACTAAAGCTACCCGATCACCACTGGAGCTTGCCAAAGCTTTGCAAATTTAAGCCTTCCATCTAGTTGGAAGCAATGATTCTAGGATGCGCATCCTTTTGCAGGACCTGGGACATCTAATGTTGATCAGACTAATGATCATCATCCAACCTATGACATCATTTTAGGAGGTCTATTTTTGCTCAACGTTGTTCGATCTCACAATGCATCTCAAAAGGGGCATCTGTAGACACCTAAAATGCATCATGTCGAGGTGACTACTCATATGGGACATGCTAGAAGACCATATGGAAGATCTTGGATAGATTCCAAGGTGTAGCAATGGTTCTAACCACTCATTTAGGAATTTTGGCCTAATCAGTATTAGCCGCGGTTGACACCCATGGTTAATAGAGTTGATCGTGCCTCAGAGCCATGGCTAGCCTCAAAAATTAGTTGGACCTTGGCCGACCCAAAATCGGTTTCAACGACCAATTGGTTGCATATCAGAGTGGTTTGAGAGTGGAAATATCTAGAAGCTTCCCTCCAACTGCCCCAACTGCCCTTTCTTGATCTTGGCTTCTCCATGAAGCTAAGACATGGCCTTCCCAAATGCTATAAGAACCCCCTCTAAATTGGGAAATAGAGGAATGAATCTTGAGTTGAAAAGTGATGAAGCCCTATCAAATTGCATACTCACTTGCATCCATTGAGAGGAATACTTTTGCTGCCCAATTGGAGATCACATGGCACTTGGAACCAAGAAGGCTATGGAGGGCTAGGAGGAATCAAGAAACACAATCGAGCCCATTCCATCACCGATCTGAGCAATTCAACCACCAAATATTTTAGAGGACATCATGGTGACCCTTGATCATCAATTCATTGAAGTGAATTAAGGAATCAAGCCTTGATTCAGAGAGCAAGAACATTCATGCCTTAGCTATGGTTGTTAGTCATGGCTAACAGTGCCAACCACACGACATACCTATGATCAAGGTTTAATCCTCAATTCATTCAATTTTAGTAGTAGGTTTATATTTCCATTTGTGTATTTAGGTATATTTACCATAGATTAGCTTTTTATTTGTTCATTAGATTGTTAGAATTACTGATTTAGGTAGATTCCTTTCATTTTCAAGTATTAAGAAATTCTAGATTAGATGTCATTATTTCATGCATTTATGCTCTCAATTGTTAATTAGGATTATATATGGATTTGGTCTATGCCTCCTTTACATTTCTTGATGGTTAATTATCATGTTTAGTGTAGTTTACTATGTTTCTTGCACTTTCTTGATTTCAAGATTTCATGGCATCTTTTGTATAATTTCCTCTAAAAGCCTCATCAAGAGAGGCCTCCTTTATTTCTAATTGCTTCTTGTTATTTCTTGAACACAGGATTAACAGGGTCTTGCCATTCAACGCAACAAATACCTCTAATCATGGAGAATAAGGCTACATTTGCCTTGGAGCAGTTCATGACAATCTAGGAAGTCTTTGGAATTACACCTACCCTTTCGTGGGGATTTTCCTATTATTGTAATAATTGTATCACATTGGGTATCCCTAAGAGGGATGGATTTGTAACCGAGTTTCAATGGAAATTTAATAAAGGAAGCCCTTCTTTGTGTTCATTTGCAAATTCATTTATCTTTCATGCTTTATGTGATGTTTCAGTTATTATTAGCTTAGGTGTATGCTTCCTTGGTTGCCACAATGGCTAACTATTATTTGTGCCCAAAAGGCACAAAATTATCCAAAATTGCTTCAAAATGCTCCAAATAAATACAAATTTTCATAAAATCACTCAATTCAATCATCAATGTATTTCTCATCATCACATATTCATTCCAATATTATTTTCATCCATCAATCATTGCATTTTCACATTTGCCAAGTTTGTACACAATTTCAAGTGAACCTTGTATCTAGTGATATATTCTATATCCTTGGTGATTACAACAATTTACATCCATGCAATTTAGTAATATGAATAAATCACCATAAGAACACTTGATAATATTCATAATCACACATATCATTGTTTAATAGCAAAATTATTTTTGATCCCTCATATTTTTGAGTGAAACTATGTCAAGACCAATTTTCTCAACAACTGTCATTGACAATCTTGTTTGTGGGGCTTGAAACACAGAAAAAATCATAACTCATCATTCCTTTTACATTGACAGTCATCACAGATACAAGATCTAGTTAGGATGATTGGTTCCAATTGTGGGAATTATCTGATAATCACTAGTAGGCCTTCCAAAGTTAACTCTTTTTCTTTTGTTGCATTTTCATCAATTTTCATTTCAGTGATGCCAAAAGGTATTTTATTCAATAACATGGAATCACCCAAAACTCAGGGTAACCAAAAATTAATTTTTAATTCCCACAATGGGATACATATTACATGATCATGACATAAACACTTGGAAAAATTCCCTTTCTATGTTAGGGCAAAAATAGACTCAATAATTTGGATTTCACAACAATCCCCTTCCATTGTTGGGGTAAAAATTGCATCACATTTTACATCATTCATATCATCTGCATTTACATCCTACACTTACACAATTCCATTACATTATTCATCCCACAATTTTATCAACTGGCTTGTGAGACTCATTTTTCACTCATTCGCCAATTGAGGGGGTAAGCCACACTCCAAAATTCTTGTCTTCCAAGATCATTTTTGCATCCCAATGAAATAAAGTTATGTCTTCATCAGGCCAAACCAGGTGTCTCATGTTTTTGAACCATATTGTGTTTCATGCAACATGGTACAAAAAAGGGCATATTTAGACACCAAAATCTAACCACTTGTCCTTCATCCATAGCTTACAACCAAAAATTATTCATTATTTATATATTTATATATATTTTTTTAATATATATTTAAATAATAATATTCTATATATTATATTTGTATATATTTAAGAACTATATATATTTATATGAATTAATCCCAACCACCCTCATTTTTTAATATTAGTCATCCATCTGCCTTAATCCATGCCACTTACCCCACTTTAATATCCACCCTTCTTCATGTTCTAATCTTAGCCACACATTTTGTGTCGTTGAAACTCTAAATGGAAGATTATAAAGAGGAGTTAGTTTTATGACTCAACCCCTAAGAACTATTTAAAGCCTAAGTTTTTGAATTCCCTAAGTTCTTTGAGAGATTTATGGGGTTCAAACTTTATCTTTATCATACCCATCCTCACATCCCCTCGCTATCGTTCGCATCCTCTGCATCCACCATCGCCCACCTTGCATGAACTAGATTTGGTTCTACAACCCTTCCCTCATCCATTGAACATCCTCTAGTGCTTCTCAACTACTCACCGAAGTCTCTAGAGTGCCTCTGGGTGTTTTTGATCAACACCAAGCACCCATGAATGTTTCCCATTTAGATATGTAGTCCCAAATTCCTTGGGTGACCATTAGGGCATCCACGTAATTATTTCTTGCATCAGCAATGAAGATAGAAACAATGTTATTTGACAAGGTAAAATCTCATTGTTCTTATTTTTTATTCTCATAATTGTTTACAAATTTGTTTCTACAACTAGGGTTTAGTGATTTTATTTTATGAGGGTCTCACACAGTGGACACCTCACAGATATTACTGACTCTTGTCATTATTTGTTGTGTGTAGGTCTAATAATCACATTCATTGGTAGCTATTGAAATTGAATGGCCCTGAATAGGATATCAAAGCCCACTCACCACTCTGTTGGTATCAAATAAAACATGAAGACACTACCATTATTTCTAACTAGGGTTTCAGAGAACCCTAGTAGATTATAACGATTGCATCAAAATAATAGGCATTGTAAACCCCCTATTTGGGGTACATTTGACTATAATACACGAGATCCACCAAAAATAATAAAAGAGTTTCTTTATTTGTGAAATATTTTGTGTTACATTGCTTATTCACTTATTTCATAGTTTATGTTTGGTTTTTCTTGATTTTTGTATTCACACGTCTTCCAATTTGCTAGTATTCTTTTTATTTGTGAGACAACTAATGAAAATCAAATTAAACATCATGGGTATAGACTACAAGGCATAAAATTCAAGGAAATGATTTAGATAATGCTATTTTTATCTCCAAATAATGTCAATGATACTCTAAATAAATTATAATTGGTCTTTAGCACAAATATAGCTAATAGTGTAGCCTTTTGCCATCTAATTGTAGGATTCTACAAAAAAATAAGTAGGAATTTAAGTTTTATTTACTATAGTTAGAAGTAGAATTAGCTTCACTTTTCGATAAATAGGAGCTAGATGCTTATTGTAAAAGGTTATTTTGTTGTTTTTAAAAAGAACAAAACTACCCCTTGAGTTAGATTTGAACATGTGATTTAGACTACAATTAGTAAAAAACTTCACATTGCTTATATGGATCAACTATGTCCATTTATCTCTTTATTTATGGATGTATTATGTCTAGGGATGCATCCTCCAAGTTCCTATTAGTAATTATTTTTATTCTACAAGTTGTTTGAATATCTAGAACAATTAAGTTATTTGGTTTTTTTTGGAGATTTCAAAAAGATCAGCACTATATTTTTTTATAGTTTTATAACTATATTCCTTTATTGCATTTACTTTCAATTCCTTACACCTTTTTTTCTAAATTTCTTAGATTATTTTACATTAGTAGATCTAACAAGAGCCAACCCTTATTTTTGAATATTGGGGATTAAATACTATCTCCTTTCTATATTAAAGTCTAATATTTTGGGCATATAACCAAAATAGATAATTTTATGGATCAATAATTTTTGCATGCTTGGTGTGACTCATTGGCATGATTTATCCATGAAATCAAGTTAACCCACTTACATTAGTTATATTTACCATTCTAGTGAAGAACACAAGCTTATACTGAGAGGGAGGTGAACAGTATAATGCCACTTTTTATTTTTATTTCCTAATAAATTTTATGCAATGTATAGATAGCAATATCAATAGTAGTAATAAAAGTAATACAAAAATCACAACACATAATAGAGACACCAATTTAATGTGGTTCAACCAATATGGGCTACCCCATGGAGAAAATATTTCACTAAAATTTTCTCAATCAATCTCTTGATAATCCTTTCCCTATTACAATGTTTATGGACCTCTAACCAAATGAGACACCAATACCCTAATCAAGTTCATGGATATCTATCCATTGGAGAACTCTTTCTCCTTAGCTCTGAGTGGTGATATTCTAGAAGAGTTGTTGCCTCCACTCCACTATCTAATGGATCTCTATCCACTGAAGACACTTGTCCTCACTCAGAAGACCTATCCTCACTACCCTAGCTGATGGATCTCTATCCACTAGATACTGTCATCCTCTATACTCTATCAACTTCAAATATCTATCTCAAATCTATACTAAACACAGTCCTTTGGTCTAGAACAAATCTACTCAATCTTTGTCTCTAGTCTGGCACAAACATGTCCTCAAATATGCACCAAAATTTGTTCTCAAATATGCACTAAACATAGTCCTTCAGTCTAGCACAAATATGTCCTCAATATCTATCCTCAAGCCTTAACACAAATCTTGAATTAATCTCAAATCAATTTTGCTAGATCTACCCCAAACCTTAACCCAAGGTTTGAACAAATAAATCAATCAACTCTACTCTCAAGTCTTCTCAAAGACTTATCTCAAATCTACCTTTTAAGCTTCCACAAAATCTCACACTAATATTTCCACAAGTCCTCTCTTGAACTTGTCCAAATCTACTCACAAGTACTCACTAGAACTTGTCCAAATCTGCTCAACAAGTCCTCACTAGAACTTGTCCAAATCTGCTCTACAAGTCCTCACTATAACTTGTCCAAATATTCACTACAAGTCCTCACTAGAACTTTTCCAAATATGCTCTCAATATTTTTTCTCAAACTGTATTGTAATATTCCATAAAAGCTCACACAAATCTATCCACAAGTCTTCTCTAAGACTTACCTCAAATCTACTCAACAAGTCCTCACTAGAACTTGTCCAAGTTTCATAGAAACATAAAGAGAATTGTTAGATACTCAATATGATTCACATTCACCACAATGCTCAATCACTTTAAATCACTATTTTTACCATAGAAACATATAGATAATTGTTAAAGACTCAATATGTTTCACATTCACCAATACTCAACCTCTTTCTCAAATCAATTTAGAATATAGAACAATTTATTTCACAAAACATGAACTATCAAATCAACACATCCACTTGACTAGGCTTAACCAACTCTACTCAACCAATAACTCAATGAAATAATACTTTCTCACAAATCCTAGTCCAAACTTATGAACATTCACTCATTTGTTTCCAACAATGCTTATCAACTAATCTCATATAACAATGATACTCATGATATTTGCAAACCCTATTTCAAGTTCTTCACTCAACCAATCACTTCAACAACAATGCTTATAAAATAATCTTCACATAATAATGATACTCATGATCTTTGCAAACCCTAGTTCAAGTTCTTCACTCAACCAATCACTTCAACAACAATGCTTATAAGGCAAGGTTACTTTTCTTAACCTCTATTCCAAAAAACCTTTAAGCATTAATTCAAAACATTCTCAACAAGGGAAAACCTTAACCAAATCCTTTTCACTCCAAATTAGCATTCACAACATCCAACAATCACTTACTAGGAATATGTGCCCATACATTTTGTTCGATTTAGAAGTGCCCTTATAAAATCTGTCTCAATCACAATTTTCTTCTTTGCCAAATTTAATGGTTAGATGACAAAATATCACACTAAAACTCTTTCAAAATATTTCTTAAACACAAAAATAATCAATCCCAAATACACCTTATTACTCCTTGAAATTAGAAATCATCAAATCACACATAAAAATAATCACTCAAATTACTCCTTATAATCTCCAATTTAATAAATCAATATTTCAAAAATAACCCTTCAGAAATAATATTTGCCTACCCTTTTATCTCCCTCAAAACACTTAATAACAAATATTTGTTAGTCTCACAATGACACTGAGAGGGGGAGTGAATCAATGTAGCTCTTTAAAACTTAAATCTTCAACACTTTACAATCCAAATCTAATCTAATCATTTGGGCATATAACCAAAACAGATAATTTTATGGATCAATAATTTTTGCATGCTTGGTGCGACTCATTGGCATGATTTATCCATGAAATCAAGCTAACCCACTTACATTAGTTATATTTACCATTCTAGTGAAGAACGCAAGCTTATACTGAGATGGGAGTGAACAGTATAATACCATTTTTTATTTTTATTTCCTAATAAATTTTATGCAATGTATATATAGCAATATCAATAGTAGTAATCAAAGCAATACAAAAATCACCACACATAATAGAGACACCAATTTAATGTGGTTCATCCAATATGGGCTACTCCATGGAGAAAATCTTTTACTAAAATTTTCTCAATCAATATCTTGGGCGTATAACCGTAGAAACACATAGAGAATTGTTAAAGACTCAATATGTTTCACATTCACCAATACTCAACCTCTTTCTCAAATCAATTTAGAATATAGAACAATTGATTTCACAGAACTTGAACTATCAAATCAACACATCCACTTGACTAGGCTTAACCAAATCTACTCAACCAATCACTCAATGAAATAATACTTTCTCACAAATTCTAGTCCAAACTTATGAACATTCACTCATTTGTTTCCAACAATGCTTATCAACTAATCTCACATAACATTGATACTCATGATCTTTGCAAACCCTAGTTCAAGTTCTTCACTCAACCAATCACTTGAACAACAATGCTTATAAAATAATCTTCACATAATAATGATACTCATGATCTTTGCAAACCCTAGTTCAAGTTCTTCACTCAACCAATCACTTCAACAACAATGCTTATAAAACAAGGTTACTTTCCTTAACCTCTATTCCAAAAAATATTGAAGCATTAATTCAAAACACACTCAACAAGGGAAAACCTTAACCAAATCCTTTTCACTCCAACTTAGCATTCACAACATCCAACAATCACTTACTAGGAATATGTGCCCATACCTTTTGTTCGATTTAGAAGTGCCCTTACAAAACCTGTCTCAATCACAATTTTCTTATTTGCCAAATTTAATGGTTAGATGACAAAATATCACACTAACACTCTTTCAAAATATTTCTTAAACACAAAAATAATCAATCCCAAATACACCTTATTACTTCTTCTTGAAATTAGCAATCATCAAATCACACATAAAAATAATCACTCAAATTACTCCTTATAATCTCCAATTTAATAAATCAATATTTCAAAAATAACCCTTTAGAAATAATATTTGCCTACCCTTTTATCTCCCTCAAAACACTTAATAACCAATACTTGTTAGTCTCACAATGACACTGAGAGGGGGGGTGAATCAATGTAGCTCTTTAAAACTTAAATATTCAACACTTTAAAACATAAAACCAAATAAAGCAAGTATAACAAGAGAACATCACACAACACAAGATGTCTTGAGGTTCACCGATTTGGCTACATCTCCAAAAATAATTGTTTGGACTCCCATCCAAATCTAGCCTTTGCAAAGCACAAACTTTACAATCAATTTACCAGCACCCATTGGAAGGAGCACCAACCCCTGATTTATCTACACCAACAGAAAGGAGCACCAACCCCTGATTTATCTGCACCAACAGAAAGGAGCACCAACCCCTCTACCAAGCACCCACTTGATTTTTATTTTGATAATAAAATGACATATATGAATATCTTCACTGAAACCATAACCCTCTATGTTCTATAAGCTCAAAATCTAAAACTTTCTATTTCACCCAGTATAACATCCCTCTCTCTGCATTACTCAAAATTTGAATCTTCTCTTCTAAAATAAAAAACAGATTGTTCTCTTAGCCTGTTCTTTCAATTACTAAAATATTTATGGGTATTGTGCATCACTTTTTCTGATAACTTCTCTCAAAATTAAAGCCAAAATGGATATCATATGATAAAGTTATGCCCAAAATACTGATGTGACATTTTTTACCTCTCTCCAAAAATCACAGATTTTCACTCTTTCTTTTTCACACACTCTTCTCTCTTCACAAAATAAAGTCTCCACTTTTCAATAAAATCCCTTGTCACTTAAAAAGCACACTTGCATTATTTTTTTCCCTTTTCAATTTTAAAAATATTTTCTTTAATGAAGCTTCTTAAAACAATATAACTTCTTTTTTTTTTATTTTGAGAAGGCATTTTGTCAAACACGTCACATGCAAAGAATTGACACCTTACTCCTTCTCTTACTTCGGAGCCACATGACACCTTAAAAAAAAATGAAATATTCTCTATTTGATGCCTTGAAGGTCTAACAACACTGAAACCGAAACTCTGGTGACTCTATAAGGTCGAAACGGCCAACTGAAGGATTTTGCACAAGTGGAACAAATTGACATAAAAGTGACCTGTACCATTTTTGCAACAATCATAACTCTCACCTCGTAACTCTGTTTTCTTTAAAATTTGAAACATAGAATCTATGCAATTATGAATACATCCAATCTGAATATCGCTGCATAAATCCTTACGGTTTGCCTATACCACCTCCACAAAAACTGTTGCTGACACACTTTTTCCAAAAAGAGCATTTTTATGACAGTCTTGTAACACTTGTAACATTCGCCTCGTTTATCTGTTTTTGTGGAAATTTGGAACAAATGTTCTTGACTATAACAACCACCTCCAGTTAAAATTTCACTATCAAATTCTTCTTGGTTTTCTTGCAGTACTTCTGACAATACTGCCCTTTTTCAGCCTATACAACCACTTGCCAAATCATCCGCCAAGATACCGAAAACATCACCAATCAATCCAAACACTATGTTGGTACCTCCAATGCTATTATATACTTTTCCCTGACATGTTGGAATGTTCCAAACTGATCCATCCTGTCCAACTACGCCCGTGATGACTTTTACAAATTTTTGACAACTTCTTGACGATTTTTTCAACTTTTGCAAATTTGCACGAACAACCTGTAACAACTTCACCCGAACATCAAAAATATCCTCATAAGCATTGAACATAATTGTATATAATCTAAATAAATATCCACTACATCAACCTATCCATCTAAGTGTGTTGACAACAATGACAATACTGTCGTTGCACCTTGCTCAACAATCTCCCCCTTTGGAATTGTTGGCAACACACGTACAATTTCCTGTAACTCTTCTCCCCATTTGAAAACAAGACCAAAGGGCTGCTGCAAAATTCCCCTAAGTCCATGCACAAAATTCTCAGGCAAAAATTATTACACTTAGCAAAAATCACAAACATGAGCAAAAAGATAAATAAATACACAAATGCTCCCCCTAAGAATGTGGCCCCAATAGCTAGTCAATTCTTGGGAAGTGTGACCACTCCCAATTTCTTGTGAAGGTACTCAAATACTTCCTTGGGAAATGGTTTGGTGAAGATATCCACTACTTGCTATGTTGTTGGAATAAAATCCAACTTAACCTCACCTTTCGCAACTTTCTCCTTCAAAAAATGATACCAGATATCAATATGTTTTGTGCGAGAATGCATAACCGAATTCTTTGAGATGTTAATGGCACTGATGTTATCATACTTAACTAAAATTGGCTCACTAAAATTAATGCCAAGATCCTTCAATTTCTTTTTCATCCATAACACCTGTGTACAACACGTTGTCACTACAATGTATTCTGCCTTAATTATGGATAAGGAGACTGACTCCTATTTCTTACTATGCCATGCGACCAACCTGTCTCCAAGATAGAATGCACCTCCACTGGTACTCTTCCTATCATCTACACATCCTACCCAATCTACATCTGAATACACAATAAGGGTGAAGTCCTTACCTTTCAAATATGATAACCCATACTCCATAGTACCCTTGAGGTACCGAAGAATCCTCTTCACTACTGTCACATGAGTCTCCTTGGGACTAGCCTGAAATCATGCTACCATGCATACTACCTATAAAATATCTGGTCTAGTAGCTATCAAGTACAATAAGCTCCCAATCATAGATCTATACATAGTTTTATCAACATGTGGAGATTTGTCATCCTTGCTCAACTTGCAACCTATCGTCATGGGAGTGCTAACTGGCTTACAATCCTCCATTGTGGACTTTTTTCAGCATCTCTTTCACATATTTAATTTGAGAAATAAATATACCCTTCTCCTTTTGATTAACTTGCAATCCGAGGAAATACGAAAGGTCACCAATCATTGACATTTAAAATTCTTTCTGCATCTTATTTGCTAAATATTTACACAACTCATCTTTGTTGTCGCTAAATATGATATCATCTACGTATACAACAAGAACAATATGATGACCATTTTTTGTTTTGACATACAAATTACTATCCACCATACCTTTCTTGAACCCTTGATGAGTAAGATAATTGTCTAGCCTTGCATACCATGCTCGGAGTGCTTGTTTTAAGCCATATAATGCTTTCTTCAACTTGCAAACTAAGTTGGGATCATCACCAAGATGGAAACCATCTGGCTGCTCAATATAAACCTCTTATTCAAGTTTCCCATTCAAAAATGCTGATTTCACATCCATTTGATAAACTTTGAAATTCTTGTAAATTGCTAAAGCCAAAAATATTCTAATTACCTCTAGTTTGGCCACAGGTGCAAAGGTTTCCTCAAAGTCAATACCTTCAACTTATGCATAGCCTTTGCATACCAATATTGCTTTGTTCCTGACTACATGTTTGTCTTCATTCAATTTGTTTTGAAAAACCCATTTAGTACCGATTATAATTTTATTTGCGGGTCTTGGTACTAACTCCCAAGTCTTATTTTTCTTGATCTGATCTAATTCTTCATTTATTGCCTTTACCCAAATTTCATATTTTCTTGCATCAGCAACATTTTTGGGCTCAATGTTAGATAATAAAGAGTAGTTACTTACTAATCTTCTTCTTTTCTGAACACCAACTATAGGGTCTCCAATTATTTGCTCTCTAGGATGATCTTTCTACCAGCTACCTGTTTTGAATTTCTTGTTTTCTTCCACTTCTGAATCATTGTTTGAATCCTTTGAGTTAATTTTTGGTTTCTTTTCTGTTTCCTTTTCCTCATCTCCTTTAATGACCTCTTCATAAATTAAGTAGTTCTCTTCATAGCTAATTACTCGTTCCCTTCCTTCATCAACTTTAACATCGACACTATCCACAATTTTCCTTAGCCTCTTGTTGTAGCATTTGTAAGCTTTGCTTTTTGATGAATAGCCAAGAAAAATACCTTCATCCGCTCTATATTCAAACTTACCAAGGTTTTCTTCAGTTCTTTTGATGTAACACTTGCTGCCAAAAACTTTAAAGTATCTTATTGTTGCCTTTTTACTGAACCACAGCTCATAAGGAGTTTTGCTTTCATGCGTCCTCAACATGCACCTATTTTGGATGTATACCGCACTATGGACTGCCTCTTTCCAAAATTCATCTGCTACTTTGCTCTCAATCAACATGATCTGTTCCATTTACTGCACTATATTTTTCTTTTTTTCTACCACACCATTTTGCTGAGGTGTCCTAGCTACTTAAAACTGTCTCCTAATACCATATTTTTCACAATACTCTATGAAATCCTTTGAATGAACTCTCCTCCTCTGTCTGACCTTAAACATTTAATCCTTTTTCCTGTTTGATTCTCAACTTGGTTTTTGAAAACCTTGAACATCTCAAAAGCTTCTGATTTATGCTTCAAAAATAGTACCCATGTCATCCTTGAATAGTCATATATACACAACATGAAATATTTATCACTGTTTATGCTTTGCATTCTCATGGGTCCACATAAATCAATATGTACTAGTTCCAAAGTTTTTCTTGTGTAGTAATATTTTGTTTTAAATGAGACTCTAGTTTGATTCCCCTTTTGACATGAAGAACAAATGATATTTTATGGTTTGCCAATGATGGGAATATCTCTCACTGCTTTCTTTGAGGTGATTTTTACTAGATTGTCAAAATTGATATGACTGAGCCTCTTGTGCCACAACCAATTCTCTTCTTCCTGTCCAATCAAGCAAGATCCTTTTGAAGTCTCTTAGAGAGTGTACAGGTTGCCAGATGTCCTTGATCCAGTTGCTATCAACTTCCCATTGTTTGCCTTTTTGACTTCACAACCTTGCTTCTTAAATATCACTTCATGACCTCTATCACAAATCTGACTTACGCTCAACAAGTTATGCTTCAGACCAACCACAAACAAGACTTCTTTTGACCTGATTTTTCCATCACTAATCTTAACTGAACCTCTCGCAAACTATCTTAGCTCCATCATTGTTTCCAAACTTTACTGAACCACCTTCATATTGCTGCAACTTCTCAAATTTTTGTTTGTCACCTGTCATATGACTAGAGCATCCACTATCAACTATCCATGGTGTAGATGTATTTTGCACTTTAAATGTCATCTGTATGATCAAGGATTCCTTTTCTTCCTTAGGTCACTCTTTTTCTTTCCACTCAGGTTTGATTACAATTTTGGGCTCTTGTTTTGGCTTTTATTTTTCAGTAGCTTGTGCATGTTTTTGGGAAATTTTCTATTTTATCTTATTCCATTTGGCTAAAATTTTCTTCCCTGAAATTGATTTTATGCAAATGTACTTTGACAATTTCTTGCAATATGTCCAAAATTATGACAATTATAACATTCTACCGCATAATCCATCAAATGTGAAAAAGCATTTCTATTGGTAAAATTCCTTGGTCCTACATTATACTTGCAATCTGAGATCTTATGTCCATAACCATTGCATTTAAAATAGTAACCAGAAAAGATATGATTGAACCTGGGTGGTGGTATTTGCCATGTTGTCATAGGAGCCATAAATCTTCTTCTTCTTTGATGTGTGACATTGGTGAAGCCATCATTGTCAATTCTCCTTTCATGCCTTGCATTATTGCTTTCCTTTGCATGATTTGTTTTTGCTTGATCAACCTATTTTTTCTCTTCATTCTTTGTGGATTCTTCATTTATGGCCTTTGATCCATTTGACGATTCTCCTTCATCAAAACCCAAACCAAATTTGATGCCTATAGTATTTTGGTTATTTATGATCTTATCCAGCTTCATAGAACTTTCTTCACATTTGTGATAACAACTAATTTTCTTATTCATCTCTTCTAGCTGCATTCTTAAACCAACAATCTCTTCTTCTAGCTTGTTGCAATAATCTATTTTTATGGTTATTTGAACTTCAAAATATTTGAAGATTTTCTCGGATTCTTCTATCTATACTTTTAAATTTGTTATGATTTTATTTGCATCCTCAAGATTTCTTGAAATTTTCTTATTCTTTTTTCTTTCTATCTTCAATTCATCTAGAGCTACAATTAGTTCCTCTTCCAAATTCACTTCTGCATCAATTTCTTCTTCATCACATTCTTATTCTTTTTCTAGTTTTTCTTCTTTGAGTGCCATGAAAAGAGATTCACCTGTTTTCTTTTTAGAATCCTCACTGAAGCTATCTTCTGATGAACTAACATTCTTGAAGATGAAACTTTTCTTCTTGAAGTTACCTTTTCTGAAATTTGTTTTATTTTCTTCCAGTCACTTCTTTCTTCATGTGATCCTTACTCACTTATGTTATTCTCATTTATTGGACATTTAGCTACAAAATGCCCAATGCCTCCATAGTTGAAACATTCAAATGGTAACTTTCCTCTGTATTTTCCTTTTCCCCTTTTTATTTTTTGAACAAAGTTTGCTTCCATTTTATCTGATGTCTTTTCTTCCTCGAATTCTTGTTCTGCTTTCATATTTTTATGGACTTTAAAAGTAGCTTCTTTGTCCGTGGATTTAGATTTTCCTATTCTCATCTCATATGCAGTCAAAGAACCATGCATCTCATCGATACTAAAAAAATTTATATCTTTAGATTCTTCTATAGCTAAAACTTTAGAATCAAATATTTGGGAAATGGATTTTAATACCTTTTTCATGATGATATAATCTTTGATTTCCTCACTGAGTCCTCTAATCACATTAATGTCTTCATTAACTCTCAATATGTATGCCTCTATATTCTCATTGTCATTCATATTTAATACTTTGAACTGATCTTGATGCGTTTGTAACTTGGTCTCCTTGATATTAATGTGTCCTTCATGAATTCTCTTTAGTTTGTCTCATATTTCCTTTGTCGTTTTACAACCCATAATATTTACCAGTTTTTTGTCCACTAATCCACACATGATAACATTCTTTGCTTTTGAGTCATTCTCAAACAGTTTCTTACCGACAGCATCGGTTGGAGAAGTGGTGGGTATTGTGTATCCACTATCTACTGAATCCCAAATGTCATATCCCAAAGCACAAAGATATGTCTGCATCCTGAGTCTCAAAAATGCATAATTAGTTCCATAAAATAATGGTGCTTTGTTTGATGACAAGCCTTCACCACCTACCATTATGTCACTTCTAAGATCACCCTAGCCGGTTAATCCTGTTTAGGAACCTCGCTCTGATACCAATTGTTAGTCTCATAATGACACTGAGATGGGGGGGTGAATCAGTGTAGCTCTTTAAAACTTAAATCTTCAACACTCAAAGCCAAAAAAATGAAAACATAAAATCAAATAAATCAAGTATAACAAGAGAAAATCACACAACACAAGATGTACCGAGGTTCACCGATTAGGCTACATACCTAAAAATGACTGTTTGGACTCCCATCCAAATCCAAAATTTGCAAAGCACAAATTTTACAATCAATTTACCAGCACCCACTGGAAGGAGCACCAACCCATGATTTATCTACACCAACAGAAAGGAGCACCAACCCCTGATTTATCTGCACCAACAGAAAGGAGCATCAACCCCTCTACCAAGCACCCACTTGATTTTGATTTTCATAATAAAATGACATATATGAATTTCTTCACTAAAACCAGAACCCTCTATGTTTTGTAAGCTCAAAATCTAAAACTTTATATTTCACCCAGTATAACATCCCTCTCTCTGCATTACTCAGAATTTGAATATTCTCTTCTAAAATAAAAAATAGATTTTTATCTTAGCCTATTATGTCAATTGCTAAACTCTTTTTGGGTATTGTGCATCACTTTGTCTAAGAACTCCTCTCAAAATTGAAGCCAAAATGGATATCATATGAGAAAGTTATGCCCAAAATATTGAAGTGACATTTTTCACCTCTCTCCAAAAATCATGGATTTTCACTCTTTTTTTTCACACACTCTTCTCTCTTCACAAAATAAAATCCCCACTTTTCAATAAAATCCCTTGTCACTTAAAAAACACACACTTGCATTCTTTTTTCCCCTTTGCAATTTTAAAAATATTTTATTTAATGAAGCTTATTAAAACAATATAACTTCCTTTTTTTTATTTTGAGAAGGCATTTTGTCAAACACGTCACATGTAAAGAATTGACACCTTACTCATTCTCTTACTTAGGAGCCACGTGACACCTCAAACCAAAAATGAAATATGCTCTATTTGATGCCTTGAAGGTGTAACAACACTAAAACCGAAACTTTGGTGACTCTGCAAGGTCAAAACAGCCAACTAAAGGATTTTGCACAAGTGGAACAAATTGACATAAAAGTGACATGTACCACTTTTGGAACAATCATAACTCTCACCTCGTAACTCTGTTTTCTCTTAAATTTTAAACATAGAATCTCCGCAATGCTAAATATATCTAGTCTAAATCTCCTTACATAAATCCTTAGGGTTCGCTTGTATCACCTCCACGAAAACTATTGCTGACACACTTTTTCCAAAAAGAGAGTTTTTGTGACAGTATTGCAATGCTTGTAACATTCGCCTCATTTTTCCATTTTTGTGGAAATTTAGAACACATGTTCTTGAAGATAACAACCACCTCTAGTTCAAATTTTGCTATCAAATTCTTCTCAGTTTTCTCACAGTACTTCTGACAAAACTACCCTTTTTTAGCCTGTACAACCACTTACCAAAAATGTCATTGATCAATACAAACACTGTGTTGACACCTCCATTGCTATTATGGACTATTTATTGACATACTGGCATGTTCCAAACTGATCCATCCTGTACAACTGCATCCGTGATGACTTTTACAATTTTTTGACAACTTCTGATGATTTTTTCAATTTTTGCAAATTTGCATGAACAACCTATAACAACTTCACTCGAATATCAAAAACATCCTCATAAGCATTGAACATCACTGTACATACTTTGAACAACTTTCCACTACATCAAACTATCCATATGAGTGTGTTGACAACAATGACAATACTATCGATGCACCTTGCTCAACAATATTAATTCGAGCAAAAATTAAATCTCATAAACCATCAAAAAAATTATTTTTCAACATTAGTCACATAAAAATATTTTTATTTTCATTCAACCTTAGCACATCTAAAATTAATCAACCAACATAATAACATCAGCGCATACCTTTGTCTCAACCAAAAAAGGCCTCGATGGGTTTTGAACAAGAGACCTTTCTGTCGAGTGCCTTACCAAGGTGCTAGCCCACCACGTGGGCTAGGTGCTTCCATGGGGAGGGGAAGGCGCCAACCTCCCTTTATGTCCTCATTGGCATTTTTCAACAAAACAAATACCTTCCTTCCTTGCAAAATATGAACCCATAGGATTCAAACCACGTCCTCCCTACCAGCAACACATCTTTACACCTTTCATCATTGCCAACTACGCTATGCGGTGCTTGTGCAAGGTGAGAGGAGCTTCGCTCCTATTTCTTCATTCTTCTACCATGTGATACTTTTCAACATGAAAAGCACTGCGTCCTTTTTGGGAACTATATATAACTTAGGCATTAGAATTATTGCTTGGGGGTTCTAAGGCAAAGGTTTTGCTTTTATTTATACATTATGCCTTATTGCCATAACACATCGGTGCTCAAATAAAATTTTAAATTTGATTTACAAACTTAGATTTATAACCCTTTTTAGGGTTTATTAAATTAATGAAAATTAATTTATAATTAAATTAAAATTAACTTATAATTAACTTAAGTAACTTTTTTTTTTAAAGCAAAAAACCCCTTGTGGGACCTCCTTGGTATGAGAGACCATGAACAGGGGGTTATACATCGTAAAAGTCACCTGGGAGTCACACCCAACCCTGCCCGCACCAACACTATCAATTGGATTTTAGATACCCAATTCAGATTTTTGGTAGGGTGGAGATTTGAACCTGGGACCTCTCTTGGAGGATTTCCCTCTCCTCTCTAACTCACCTACAAGACCTGGGTGTAACTTAAGTAAATTGAAATTTAATTAAATTATTTAATAAATTAATTTATTATAAAATTCTATTAATTAATTTATAATTAATTTAAATGTCCCTCTTTAATATTATAATATTATTTGCTTGGGCCTCTTCTTTGCACTTTGGACTATATCTTACTTCTTGGAATCGGGTCTTGATCAACTGAAGGTAAACTCTTTTTTTTTTGCACTGACTACATGACTACTTCCCTTTGCACTACTTAGTAAAATTGACATCAATGACCATTCACTCTTGAAATCAATGACAACTCATCTACTCAAAATGTCCAACAATCTCCCCCTTTGTCATTAATGGCAACCCAAAATCATTTTACCAAAACTTGACCTTTTCTTGTTCTACTCCGTCTGGTAAATTGCCCCCCCTGACTCAATGCTCTCCTCATTATACCAAATCTCTCCCCCTTACTCAAATATATCCTCTTTTGGCATCAATGGCAAAGGGTCACCTTTGGGGCTTGGGGCTAAGAATGAGTCTCTTAACTTAGCCCCTCCCCCACCTCCTATTGAGGTGGTTAATTCTAGAGTGGGAGTATTTCTACTTCTAGCAAGAACTAGTCTTTACCTTTTTCCTCTTTCCTTATCATTTGATCCTTCTGATTCCTTTGACTGTTCATGTTCCTATCCATATTCCTATTTTTGTTCTTGTCCATATTCCTATTCCTATTCCTATTCTTGTTCATGTTCATGATTGATTCTAGAATGTCTTATCTACACCACTTTGTTGTATTTCCATGATTATTTCAGTTATAACACTTAATAATATTATTACTTGGAGGTGTAAATGTCTTGGGATTTCTCCTGGTGATGCCATATTTGTTCCTATCATAAACCCTGCAATTCATTGCCTTGTGACCAAACTGAATACATGAGTAGCAATACCCATTGAAAAGCTACCTATTTTTGAAGTTCCCATTTTCTTGTCTTTCATGTGTCCTACACTGTAAAGCCTTATGACCAAATTTGTGGCATAAGAAACATCCTCTTAGTCTCTTTTTATTTGTGTTGGTTCCTATTCCATCTATTTATTCTTTGTGCATTGTTCCTTTCCTTGTTGAACTTTCTATTATCTAATTCTTCCTCATAAGTCTCACTTTATCTCACACTATCTTATTTTGAAGTTTCTTCTTCTTCAGAACTTGAGGTTGAACCTTCTTCTTATTTCTTTTGAGCCTATTCAAAACCAAGACCTGTCTTTCTTGATGTAGGCTTTTGTACCTTGATGATCTTATCCAAATTCTTTGAGCTTCTTCCAAAATTATGTAGCTTATCCTTAGACTTCTCTACTTCTTCCCTTAGTAGAGATACTTATTTTTCTAATATTTCACATTCTAAGACCTTTTCTTCTAACGTATCCTTGAACTTCTTTGTCTTAGCAATTGACTTATTTAGACCCTCTATAATATTTTCTCTCTCTTCATCACATTCTTGAAACTGAAGCTTAAGTTGGGAGTTTTGCTTTCTTACCTTATTTAATGTTTCAAGAGCATAAATAAGCTCTGCCTCAAGATCAACTCCTTATTTTTCTAATTCTTCCTCTATTTTTTTATCTTTTAAAACATATTCATACTTTTTTGGCTTGTCTTCTATAGGATGACCTCCTTCTTCTTCTAGTGTAATTAGAATATTCTCTTTTGGTCCTTCAAGTGTATCTTCATATTCATAATTACTAAAAATGAAAGCATTCATTGTACAACTATCTTCAAGATGTCCAATATTACCACATATAAAACACTTGAGAATTATTGGTGACCTTTTTTTAACTTCTTTTTATTCTATCTGAAATAGAACTTCATATTTGTCATTATTTGAGAAACTATTATCACTATCACTTGAGTACTTACTTGCCTTGTCTGCATAGTAGCTCCTCTTTTGTCTTTGAAAGAACTTCTTTCTTTGCCTGCCTTGTCCATCCTTACCTTTATTTTGGTACCTATATTTTTATGATTCCTTATTCTTATGATCATATTTTTCTTCATAATTGTCATTTCTAGCTTCTTGAAAATCATTTGCATAGTGACCATACTTTCCACAATTGAAACATCTAAAAAAATTTGTATCTTTAAATCTTCTTGAATCCTTATTATTATTTTCATAATTTGCTTCTTCATCACTAGATGACTCATTGCTTGAATCTGACTTCTTGCTCTTTGTCTTCTTAGTAGCTTTGAAGGATACTTCCTTTCAGATATTAGGTTTCTTTTTTGTTATTGTAGCACCCTAAAATTGGCATAGTAAAATTACAATAATTATATTCACCTTAGTAAATAATTTAAAATTCAAATTTAACCTCCCAAATCGCCCGTTAACAGTCGGGTATTCTGTTTCCTCTTTTTTTGTGCCAATTTTAGAGGTTGTTTTGACTGTTTGATGATATCATCGCCGATTAGACGATATCACCCCAGATTTGATGATTTCATCTAGACTAGGACGTCTAGACGATCTTGTCGCAAAACTGAATTTGCAAAGTTGGAATCTGTTTCAACGGGTCTCCAATCTGGGTAAAAGCGTGTCTGTGCCGTTGGGACCCTTCCCCCATTGGAGATATCCCAAATTGGGATGATCTCCAACCTCCTAACTACTCCCCCTAAGCCTATTTAATCTTTAGGATTTTCCCTCCCCAACCCCTGGCTGAAATTATCTACAAATTGACTCCCTTTACGTTAAAACATCCTGATCTTGCATTTGCATTAGTCCCATACTAATTTTTTTGTAGGTACATCATTATTTTTCAACCGGAGCCAGCACCCATCGTCGTCGACGAACCTGTCCAGATTGAAGGCGATCTTGTCAAATTCGAGGCGATTTCATACTGATGCAAGACAATCTCGACTACAGTCCACATCGAGGCAATCAGTGCCTGAAGTTTGCTTTTCTCATATTTTTCCCTGTCATTTTATGCTACAAATTAGATCATTTATTCGGTTTTTATATTATTTTGCATTTGGAGTTCACCCATTTAGCCTAGATTGCATACTAAGATCATATTTTGCCATTAAAGTACAGTAATTTGCTTGAATTTCTGTTCTTAAATATTGTTTAGTATTCGTACTATTATTTGGTATAATTTGCCTCTGTTTGCATAGTAGGACTTTTTGTATTTTGCATCTGTTTTCTGTCTTGCAGGTCTTTGACAAATTTGTCTGACGAATTCGTCAGATTTTAGACGATTCTGTCAGTATCAAACGATTCTATCAGATTGTAAGCGATTCCGTCGAATTCCAGACGATCCAGACTACTTCAAATGTCAGAATATTCTTCAGACATCCGGATCAGGTATTCTTCATTTGCATCCTATAAATTCTTTGTTTTCTGCTTTTAAATCTATTTTTTGTATTCATTGAACTTGCATTTTCATATAGATTAATCTAGTTTCATTCGGCCAAACCTAGGATGAATGCTTAAGGTTAAAAACGAACACATTAAAACACATTCCAAAACCTAGGCATGGAAACTACCGCTAAATGTTTCCTGGTGAACCCACCATCCATCGAAAAATCATCAAAATGCACCTCCCTTGAGAGGCGGGACCTTCACAAAGTCCTCTCAGTCCGAGGTACCGCGCCATCCTTTTCCCATCCTCCTTTCGGGCACGGATCCTATAGCCTGAAGGTAGGGATGCGAAAAATTTGGAGCGATACAGATTATTATCTCAAAATTTGTAAGAATACCAAGTAACATATCTCTTGTCAAAGAATCACCATCTTTTGATTCTTATATAGCAAAAATATTTTCACTAAATCTTTTTGGGAGAGATCATAAGATATTATCACAAAAATTTGATTCTTTAATATTAAGTCCAAGTATTTGCATGGCATTAACTACCTCATCTATACAAAGTAGATAAGAACTAACATTTTCCTGATAATTAATTCTTAATTCTTCAAATTTTCCTTTGATATTTTGTATCTTTGCCTTTTTGAAACTTTTATCTCCTTCATATATGCTTTACAACTTATCCCAAATTCCTTTTGCATCTTTACAATGCATAAATTTTATGAATTTTGTTCTATGCAAACCTCTCAAAATTGCATTCATTGCTTTTGAATTGTAATGATGTAGAAGCTTAGCTTCTTTATCTGTAGGTGTATCAACTGGTGATATGTATCAATTTTCAACTGGTTCCCAAATTTCATTGCCAAGTGCCATCAAGTGAATATTCATTCTCATACTCCAAAATACATAATAACTTCCATAAAATACTTGAGTTGAATTATCTAAGAACCCATTTTTAGAATCCATTGTGTTCTTGTAAGATTTTACTTCAAGTTGTTAAACACTACTGAAGGAACCCACTCTGATACCAATTGAAGAACACAAGCTTATACTAAGATGGCGGTGAACAGTATAAGACCACTTTTTACTTTTCTTTTCCAATAAATATTATGCAATGTATAGATAGAAATATCAACAAAATTAATCAAAGAAATGCATAAATCACCACACATAATAGAGACACCAATTTAACATGGTTCACCCAATGTGGGCTACTCCATAGAGAAAATATTTCACTAAAATTTTCTCAATCAATCTCTTGGGAATCCTTTCCCTATTACAATGTTTATGGACCTCTATCCAAAGGAGACACCAATACCCTAATCAAGTTCATGGATATCTATCCATAGGATAACTCTTTCTCCTTAGATCTGACTAGTGATCTTCTAGAAGAGTTGTTACCTCCACTCCACTGGATAATGGATATCTATCCACTAAAGACTCTTGTCCTCACTCAAAATACCTATCCTCACTGACCTAGCTAATGGATATCTATTCAGTAGAGACTATCATCCTCTATAATTTATCACCTTCAAAGCTCTATCTCAAATCTATACTAAACATAGTCCTTCGGTCTAGCATAAATCTTCTCAATATCTATCTCTATTCTGGCACAAACATGTCCTCAAATATACACCAAAATTTGTTCTCAAATATGCAATAACCATAGTCCTTCAATCTAGCACAAATATAATCCTCAATATCTATCCTCAAGCCTTAACACAAAGCTTGACTTAATCTCAAATCAATTCTGCTAGATCTGCCCCAAACCTTAACCCAAGGTTTGAACAAATCAATCAATCAACTCTACTCTCAAGTCTTCTCAAAGACTTATCTCAAATTTGCCTTGTAATCTTCCACAAAATCTCACACTAATATTTCCACAAGTCCTCTCTTGAACTTGTCCAAATCTACTCAACAAGTACTCACTAGAACTTGTCCAAATCTGCTCAACAAATCCTCACTAGAACTTATCCAAATATGCTCTACAAGTCCTCACTAGAACTTGTCCAAATATGCTCTACAAGTCCTCACTAGAACTTATCCAAATATTCTCTCAATCTCTATCCTCAAACTGTATTGTAAGCTTCCATAAAATCTCACACAAATTTATCCACAAGTCTTCTCTAAGACTTACCTCAAATCTGCTCAACAAGTTCTCATTAGAACTTGTCCAAATCTACTCTACAAGTCCTCACTAGAACTTGTCCAAATTTCATATAAAAATAAAGAGATTTTTTAGAGACTCAATATGCTTCACATTCACCACAATGCTCAATCACTTTCAATCACTCTTTTTACCACAAAAACATATAGAGAATTTTTAGAGACTCAATATGTTTCACATTCACCAATACTCAACCTATTTCTCAAATCAATTTAGAATATAGAACAATTTGTTTCACAGAACTTGAAATATTACATAAACACATCCACTTGAATAGGCTCAACCAACTCTATTCAACCAATCACTGAATAAAATAATTCTTGCTCACAAATCCTAGTTCAAAATGATGAACATTCACTCAAATCTTTTCCACAATGCTTATCAACCAATCTCACATAACAATGATACTCATGATCTCTGAAAACCCTAGCTCAAGTTCTTCACTCAACCAATCACTTTAACAACAATGCTTATGAAATAATCTTCACATAACAATGATACTCATGATCTTTACAAATCATAGTTCAAGTTCTTCACTCAACCAATCACTTCAACAACAATGCTTATAAAACAAGGTTACTTTCCTTAACCTCTATTCCAAAAAACCTTGAAGCATTAATTCAAAACACACTCAACAAGGGAAAACCTTAACCAAATCCTTTTCACTCCAACTTAGCATTCACAACATCCAAAAATCACTTACTAGGAAGATGTGCCCATACCTTTTGTTTGATGTAGAAGTGCCCTTACAAAATCTATCTCAATCACAATTTTCTTCTTTGCCAATTTCAATGGTTAGATGATAAAATATCACACTAACACTCTTTCAAAATATTTCTCAAACACAAAAATAATCAATCTCAAATACACCTTATTACTCCTTCTTGAAATTAGAAATCATCAAATCACACATAAAAATAATCACTCAAATTGCTCCTTATAATATCCAATTTAATAAATCAATCTTTCAAAAATAACCCTTAAGAAATAATATTTGCCTACCCTTTTATCTCCCTCAAAACACTTAATAACCAATATTAATTCAGGCAAAAATTAAATCTCATAAACCATCAAAACATTTATTTTTCAACCTTAGGCACATAAAAATATTTTTATTTTCCTTCAACCTTAGCACATCCAAAATTAATCGACCAACATAATAACATCAGCGCATACCTTTGTCTCAACCAAAAAAGGCCACGGTGGGTTTAAAACAAGAGATATTTTCATCGAGCACCTTACCAAGGCACTAGCCGGCCATGTGGGCTAGACGCTTCTATGGTGAGGGGAAGGTGCTAGCCTCCCTTTATGTCCTCATTGGTGTTGTTCAACAAAACAAAGACCTCCTTTCCTTGCAAAATGTGAACCCCACAGGATTTGAACTACGTACTTCCTACCAACAACATGTATTAACACCTTTCGTTGTCACCAATTGCACTAAGCGCTTGTGCGGGCTGAGAGGAGCCTCGCTCCTATTTCTTTGTTCTTTTATCACCTGAGACTTTTCAACATGAAAAATACTACATCCTTTCTACGCACGATTTAGAACTTAGGCATTCAAATTATTGCTTGGGGGTTCTAAGGCAAAGGTTTTACCTTTATTTATACATGATGCCTTATTGCCATAACACATCGACGCTCAAATCGAATTTTAAATTTGATTTATAAACTTAGCTTTATAACCCTTTTTAGGGTTTATTAAATTAATAAAAATTAATTTATAATTAAATTAAAATTAACTTATAATTAACTTAAGTAACTTGAAAGTTAATTAAATTAATTAATAAATTAATTTCTAATAAAATTATATTAATTAATTTATAATTAATTTAAATGTACATCTTTAATATTATAATATTATTTTCTTGGGCCTCTTCTTTGCACTTTGGACCATATTTGACTTCTTGTAACTGGATCTTGATCAACTGAAGGTGGACTCTTCTTTTTGCACTGACTACGGGACTGCTTCCCTTTGCACTGCTCACTAAAACTGACATCAATGACCATTCACTCTTGAAATCAATGACAACTCATCTAATCAAAATGTCCAACATCTAGAGTTTGTTTTCTAGATTTATGTAAATCCACTCCAAATGTTTTTATATTCACTAAATAGTTTTTGAATATCATCAAGACAAATGTATCCCATAAATGAATTTGCATATTAATTGTCTTGACTCCAAATCTTATATTTTTACATAGAAATTATAAATTCTTTATATTTTTATCAAAGTCATAAACCTTCATCTAATGGTGGCTTTGATAATGAATGAACCCACAATTTTATTTATATCTAACAAAATTTAAATTTTATTATTTTTCATAAGTTCAAATCTAATAATTTTTGTAGTAATATAACTTCCCAAGAAAATAAAAATTTGTAAAGGATATTATATAAGTCCTCAAGCCTTTGGTTAACCAAAATTTCAACAATTTCCAGTTAGATACAAAATATGTATGAAATATTTCAATTCATTTGATGTTTTCTAACCTTTCAATCTTAGAAACTCAGATAATCCACTAGGTATCAAGTCTCCCAATTTGTGAGAAAAATTCAAGCTACATGTCTGTTTAGAAACTTAAAACTTATTTAATTTTTAGAGTTTCTAATTCACATAACTATACCTCTAATTCATTGGACATCCCCAATCAAGTGAAATATAATCCAAACATTTTTCCTAAATTTTTCTAAGTACTATAGCCAAAAATTTGTTAATTTTGTCTCTCAGTTCATCAAATATACATAATATTCATTGTGATTCATACTCTTTTGGTCATTTTTTGGGCAAATCATTTGACTTCATCTAATTTAATTGATATTTAATGATTTTTTGGACATATAAAACCTTTTTTATTTTCATTAAAATCAAGGAATTGATTCTACTTTTATGAATTTTACTTTGTAGATATAGATAATAGATGATATTAGTGTGGTAAGTAGCCTCATGTATACATGGAAGGAGGTATTAATCACCATCCTTTAGAATTGGTATCAGTACTAACTACTAGCACTAATGCTACCTTCCAAAAATTATGCCAACATTAGTGTCAATACCATATTTAGTGTTGGTGCTAACATTAGTTGCTAAAGTTAGTGTCATTATCCTATAACATTGGCACTAGCATTAGTTACAATGTTAGTAAAACAACCTCCAACATTACTACCAATACTAGTTATGAGGTTCAATGTCATTATTCAATTTTGACCCTACTACCAATATACTAGCCACCACTTCAATATTTGGCACTAGCTTAGTCTTGTTGTCAAATATTCTCTAGACAAGTTGGTGCCAACCCATACTTTGGTACCATTACTTATTTAAATTTAAACCTTTGGCACCCATCTAGTTGGTAATCATCTAGAAATGATAATTAATTTTGTTAATTGTTTGAAAATGATAAATGATTGATATCAATATTATGTGTTATGTGATGACTAGTGCAACATGTCACTTAGATTTCCCAAAGTATTTTAGCCACTTGGACACTCCACAAAATAGCATCTAGTTTGCTACAAATGTAACAACCCACAAAACTAAACCAATACATATATTTAACAAGTAAGGTTTAAAATTATACTCTAGTATTTATAAGGCATAACCACATTTTGAGTTGATGTCACTATAGACGACACTCAAGTGGATAGGAGTGACCAACATCCTATATTTTTGGGGTTCACATTTCTCAACCTCACCATTTAGAAAGGAAACCAATAGTGGTCACCCTACCTTTCCCATATCCTCATCGATATAGGATAATTTGACCATGGTGTAGGGATTATCTTTTAAGGCCCATAACACTTAGAGGGAGACACTTATTCTGTAACCCTACATACATTCATATATGTAGAGTTGTTTTGAAGTAATGCCTTAGTGCTTAGTTACCACACCTTTGTGGGTTAACTAAGGCCATTACCACTCACCTAATAAAGAACATGATCACCCGATCCTCACTATTCGTGGTCCCACCATTATACTAACTTATGAATGATTTTCCAAGACCTTACAACTATGGGAGCATTTGAGCCTCATCATTTAAGATTTATTATTCATAATTATTTCATTATTTCATCACCACAACTCTTCCTAGAATAACAAACATTTTGTTATTGCATCATCACAATTTCTCTTAGGATTGTATTATCTTCTTGACTCAAGGGTTATAATATGTCATTAAATCTCACCCAAACCCTTACGAAAACTGAATAATCATTTAATAATTAAACCATAACTTCTCTCCCACAAAGCAATAAAGTGTTATGCTTAACATGCTTAATTATAACAAATTGCTAAAACTAGAACTTAAACTTGTCCATTTAATACTAGCATTTAGCATTTCAAATGAAATAATGAACATATCTAAAGGAATTAAAATCCTAGAAACATAAATTAAATTCTAATACATTATTTCATAAGCATTCCAAATACTTTTCAAAGATTGTCACAATATTTAATTTTCCATTTACAAATAAATTATATCTCAATATTTTAATGAAAGGACAACTACTCTTTCTTTCTTTGTTCAAATCATGAAATACTAAACTAAGAGTATCTAGAAAAATAATAATATTAATGGTAAAATTAGAAAGCATTAAAATATTTCTCAAATTCCTAGAATACTCAAAGAAGATTGTCTTTACAATATATTATTTTTACATAAGCACAATATTTCCATTTTCATGAAGATCTTTTGTTTGCAATCTCGTTTCTAGAGACATGAGAGTAATTCTAGGGATCAAGACAACTCATGATATGCAAATGCAACCCTATTATACAAATCTCATATCCATAATGCACAACATATAGATGCAAAACAATGCAATATTTGAGAGAATCCCATACTTCTATCAAATTATGGACTCCTTGGCTTCCTCAGCTTTATTAATATTTCCAAAACTATTTTATAGAAAATTAATTCATAAATTCCTTAAATATAGTTTCCTCTCTACAAAAATCTAAAAAAATAAATTTAAAATAAGACAATTCTATCTCTTAATGATATTTTTCTTGAACAACAATATTCTCAAATAATTAAATATTGTACAATTATCCTTCATAAAATAATAATATGAATGCTACTTCTCATCATTCTATAATTTAAATATTCCATAAATTATTGCACTTAAAAACATTATTTTAAAACAACTTCCAATATAAGCAATGGAGATATAACACATGATAACAATAGACCTCATAGGTCAACCAAATTCTAATGACACTAACTAGACTCAAATGCTTAATGCTTTATGGCTAGAACAATAGTTGTCTTAGATCCGCACTCTCCAAACAACCCTACAAAAACCATGATTCTCAAATCCTAACTATGGATGCACTTGGCTAACAATACAAATGCCCATAGATCTCGACTATTTGAGGTGTTACATGCCATAATGTATTAAATCTAAGGAAAATATAATAGATAAAGGTTTATAAACCAAGAAAAGATGCAACCCTACCATACTAAACTTCTAAAATAGAACACAAAACTAGATTGATGTCCAATCAATACTCATAACCAAATGGGACAACTCCTACCATAGTTTTACCATATCTATTAAGGTCAAAAACTAACCTAGAAAATATCACTAAGGATAGAACATTAAAGTTTGTCTATTGGGAGACCTAGAAAAAGCTAAAAAAATAATATCAATACATCTACACCGGCCCTCAACAAGTTTTAAAGATAGTGACTTGAGTGGCAATGCTAAGATCATAGGGCAAAAACCAATGGAATCGATGCAAGCCCAATCAAGCAAAAAATAAGTAAAAATACTCCAAACAACATAGGTTAAATAAAATTATTGTAAGTATTCAATAAAAATATATTTTATTAAAGCCTATGTTCACTACATGTAACATAGGAAGGAAAATACCTCTATTTGAAACTTATCTAGATGGTGATCCTACATTCAATGTTATGCTCCGTTCTCTCTACTTTTGTACTAGCCTCCAAAAATCCCTCATATTCTCCCATATAAACTCTAAAGAGCCTCCTATCAATAATATAATATTGAACCTCCTTGCATACCCACAAAAGTAACATCTCAACTATGTTACAAGAACTTTTCCTGAATCAATAGCAAACATCCATGTTCCAAAGGATTAATATTTACCCAAATATATCTTTAATTTATTCATGAATTACCTTAGAATTAAGTTTTTGTAATACTATCATCGATAGGTCAAAATTAACACTTAATAATTCCTTTAATTTTCTTCTAATATCAATGTGATTCATTAACTATAAATATAAAATTTTAGTATTAATTACTAACACTAATATTAACTATCAACACATGACTTGAAGAAAATATTACAATTCAAACGGTCTCCACAATCCAACACATGCATGAGTGTATTAAAATAACCAAATACTTATTGATAATATACATAAACCATTATACTCCTTAAGCAAGTGGTCTTATGATAAATAACATGTTATCACCTGTCTACTAAGGTTGGCACTTTTACCAATATTAACCTCCTTGTCTAATGGTTTATTTTAATAAAACACACATAAACATATGCAATGCAACTATATTAGGGTATCCTTTTTACCCTTGAGCTATTAATGAGAATGTCATCCATCATTTCCCATATTTTTCTCAAATCTGGTGTCTATCCCATACCAATCCACCAGTGAGAGTACCTGATCGTGCAACTATAAATATACCAATAGTACCGTATTCCAAAAATAGTATAATCAAAGCATAAAGTGCAACTACCAACACATATTGGTAACATAAAATGATATTATGCATTAGATATCCACACATCAATACATAAATTAAATATCAAGAATAAGTCCTACCAAGGAGGGTTGTTACATATTCCCCCCCATGGACTAAACATAGTCCTATGTGTTTTCCTAAAAATAAAGCATATATATTTTAGTCAAATATGGAAATTGCTTTCTAGTTTCCTTTGCATCTTTCTATGTTGCATAATTTTTAGAATATTGGTCTTATTGGACCTTACATCGATCTAGGGATCATTTCCTCAACATCTTGGAATGAAACCTTAAAATCCTTACCTATCACACCTTAATAATTGAGGTATCTACCATATGCAATTTTGAAACATTCGAAACATGAGTAGGATAAAAAACATACTTCTTAAGTAGTGATATGTGGAAATTATCATGGATCTTTGATAATTTTGGTGATAAGGAAAGCCTATAGACTACTAGACTAATATTATCAATGATATAAAAAGGCCCAACATAACGAGGATCCAACTTAGTTGACTTGATGGAACTTTTCATGGGTCTTACCCTCAAGAAGACTTTGTCTACCATAGAGAATTATCTTGATGATATCTTCAAATTAGCATAGCTCTTCTAGCAATCGATTGCTTCCTTGATCCTTAGTTGAATCACTCTAAGATGCTTACCCATATCTTTGATAGTATTTGGTCTGATAACCACCTAATATTTTAGATTTTCCCATGATAGAGGTTTTCTACATCTTCTAGCATACAAGGCCTTAAACAAAGCCATTCCCAAGGATGCATGGTATCCATTATTATAAGAAAATTCCACCAGATGCAAAAAGTCTTTTCACTTAGACTTTTGATCCATGAAATACATGTGAAGCATGTCCTTTAGGACTTGGTTCATCCTCTCTATTTTACCATCTATTTCTAGATGGTAAGCATAATTGATATTCAATATAGTACCCTCTACATGATGAAGACCCTGCAAAAATTCTGATGTAAATATGGAATCTCTATTTGATATTATCACCTTAGTAAAACCATGTAGCCTAAAACTTTCCTTTGCAAACATATTTGCTACAATTGATGCATCATCCTTCATGTTCCCCAACATAAAATGTTCAACCTTAGTCAACTTGTCGACTATCACAAGTGTTACATCATGTTGGAACCTAGTATTAGGTAAACCCACAATAAAATTCATAAACATAACCTATCACTTTTGGCTAGGTAAATCATCTGGGTATAATTTCCCTATTGGGTGTCGATGCTCTACCTTAACCTTATGGAATTATGAGCATCTAGAAATAAAACTAGTGATATCCTATTTCATTCCTGGCCAACATAAGGTATTTTTCATATTTTCTCTCATCTTTGCACCTCATAGATGAGAAAAATATTGATAAATATGCACCTATTACATAATATTTCTCCTTAAATCATCATTTTTTGGGTATGACAACCCTATCCTTTAAAGATAAAAATCCATATTTTATGTTAAAATCCTTATTTTCCTTAGGATTTCTCTCAATTTTTGTCTAGATTTTAATGCGATACTGGTCTTGTAGCTACATTACCTTGAATTTATCCATCAAGTCTAAATGACCTTTGGTCAATGCTAATATATGCTTTATCCTACTTAAGGCATCAACAAGCTTGTTTTCCTCCCCTTTGTTATACTCAATACCAAAGTCATATTCAACTAGGAACTCTATCCACCTTCTTTATCTTGCATTTAGAATAGATTGAATAAATATATACCTTAGACTTTGGTGGTTTATCCTTAGCTTGAATGGTTTCCCAAAAAAATAGTGCCTTGAGACCTTTAGTGCATGCACCAATGCTACCAATTCTAGGTCATGTGTAGCATAATTTGGCTCATGCTTCTTGAGTTTCTTGAAATTGTATGCTATTGAAGATTCATTCTAGGACAACATACCTCCTAAAACTTCAAAGAAAGAATCTATACATAATATAAATTTTCCAAGAGGATCCAAAATCATGAAAATTGGTGTTTTAGTCAACTTATTCTTTAGAGTTTCAAATGTGGCCTCACACTTATCCATCCACTTGAACTCTTTTTCATTTCTCTAAAGGTTGGTGATAGAGTAGGTAGTTTTTAAATACTCCTTCACAAAATACCTATAATAACCAATGATACCAATGAAGCTTCTAAATTCTAACATATTAGTGGATGTAGGCCAACTCAAACTGGCCTTAATTTTCTTAGGGTCTACAATAATCCCTTCTACAGATATGATATACCCCAAATACTGAACTTGTGAGGCTAAGTAACTCACACTTAGACAACTTTCCACAAAGTTAGTTTGTCCTCAACACCTCTAATACTAACCTCAAATGTTGGTTACTTTATTATTTGGTGTGAAAATATATGAAGATATCATCTAAAAATATCAAAATAAAGCAATCTAGATATTTTTGGAACACATTGTTCATCAAATTCATAAATTTTTTTGGTGCATTTGTTAACCCAAATGGAAACATTATGACCTCATAGTGATCATATATAGTCTTAAAGGCTATTTTGTGAGTATCCTCCTCATGAATTTTTAGCTAATGATATCCTGATCTAAAGTTGATCTTAAATAATATAGTGGTATCCTTTAACTGATAAAATAGATCATCTATCCTTGATAATGGATACCTATTATTGATAGTGACCTTATTAAACTTTTTGTAATCAATGCACAACCTCAAGGAACCACCCTTATTTTTCACAAATACTATCGATGATCCCTAGGGTAATACATCAGGTTTAATCAAACCCTTCTTCAAAAAATATTGAAGTTGCACCTTTAGCTCTTGCAACTCAATAGTAGTCATTCTATAAGGTGTTCTTGCAATAGGTTCAGCACTAGGTATTAATTCAATAGTGAAAGCAACTTCATGTCAAGGTTTTAGACCTAGAAGATCTAAAACACATCCTAAGTTCATATAAAATTGGATGCTTTTTAAATATTTTCTCATACCTATTATTGCCTATCTTGCCATTTATCTTCACTATATACAATATACCATCACTTTTGATTACATTATTTAGCTACATAGATGATAATAAATGATATCAAAAAGACCCTTTCCTACTTTGAACCATAAATCTCTTCTTATCCTTATCAGTATAGTCCATCCACATTTCTTGGAAGATGATTAGGGCTTTATGAGTCTTTAAATAAAATCCATCCCTAAGATAATATCCAATGCATGTAGCGGTGCTACATATAAGTGCTAAATAGTGGATCCATTAGGTAAGGTGATCTTGAATTTAGGTAAACATTGATTCACTGAGTAGGTTTGTCCAAAACCATACTCAACTTTCCACCCTTGTCCCAAAATCTAGGTCTTTTTGATATATCCCTGAAAATATTAGTGGAAATAAAACTATTTGTAGCTCCACTATCAATTAAAATTTTAAAATTCTTACTAAACAACCATTTAGTAACATAGGGATTGATTGTCCATCCATTTTATGACTCTTTGTAGTGGCATAGATTTAGTATAGTTTCTCCTTGGCTCAATTACTTGATTTTGGCTATTGAGGACACTTATTTGCATAATGAAGATCCCCACAAATGAAACAATTTATCATGGGAGTCTAAGATATTTCTTGCATTTTCTTCCCTATTCTCTCTTTCTGAACCAACTCATTCTACTTTTGAGGTTGAGATTTTGAATTGCCATCCTTTGAAAAAATATTCTAATTATTCTCTTAATTCCCTTTGTTTCATTTTTTGAACTTTTGTCCTTCTCTTGTGTTTTCCTTGTCTTATTTTTTTTGGATTCCCATTCCACAATTATTTCCATAATTATCCATTGTTGCTCCATCTGATCTTGAAGTATTCTAACTAATGATGTAAGTTACTCCATTTCTTCTTGTATCAACTTAACTATAGATGTGACGTTGTTTATTATTTGGGTAGAATTATTTGTTTTTCTAGTTCTCTTGTTAGAGTCAATTTTCCTCCCAAGCTTCTTATTGGATTCCATGGTTCTCCCAGTTCTCTTGTTGGAGTCTATTATTCTTCCAAAATTCTTATTAGAGACCATTGTTCTTCCAAACTTATTTTGGATATGTACTGTAACTTCCTCCCATGTAGTTGATCCCACCTTCTTGGATGATACTCCTCTCAAAATAGGTGCCATATCCTATCTACAAAAAGGATCTAGGTAATTTTAATCTCCTAAATTATACTTACAAATAGTTAGTCCCATTTCCCCATGAGCTAACTTAGACCATTATAATTAACCTAATAATGATCATGGTCACACTTGCTTCACTACAAAGTACCATTCGTAATAAGAAATTATACATCCTAACATTTTTACTCCTTGGTTGAACTAGTACAGTTGATATATAATACTTGTATTATCCTAGATTAATTCAAGGTCCCTAGAGGAGTAAGTCTTCCCAAAGTGGCACATTAATTTAAGGCTTATCCTAGGTTCTCTCCATGAAAGTTTCTAGTCATACGATGTAGAGCACCAATTGTAACATCCCACCAAGCCAAACCAATATATATATATATTTAACAAGGTTAAAAAATAAGTCCCAATATAGCCCAGTACTTATAAGGTATAACCACATTTTGAGTTGATGTCATTGTACATGACACTCAAGTGGACAAGAATGGCCAACATCCCACATTTTGAGGTTTCACCTTTCTAAACCTCCTCGTTTATAAAGGATGCCAATAGTGGTCCCCCCACCTTTCTCATATCCTCATCGATATAGGATAAATTAACACTTAAAGGGAGATACCTATTCCCTAACCCTACATTTATCCATCTATATAGAGCTGTTTTGGTGTAATACCTTAGTGCTTAGTTACCACATATCCATAGACTAACTAAGGTCATTACCACTCACCTAATAATGAATGTCATCACCCGATACTCACCATTCAAGGTGCCACTACTATATTTACTTGTGAATGATTTCCCAGGACTTCACTATTATGCAAACACTTGAGCCTCATCATTCAAGGTATATTATTCAAAATTATCTATTTATTGCATCACAACAACTCCTCTCAAATTAACAAACACTTGGTTATTGCATCACCACAACTTCTCCTAGGATTGGATTATCTTCTTGACTCAAGGGTTCTAATATAGATTTAAATCTCACCCTAGACCTCCCCAAAGCCCAAGAATAATTTAATAATTAAACCATAACATCTCTCCCACACAAGTAATATAATGCTATGCTTAACATGCTTAATTACAACATATTGCTAAAACTAAAACTTACAATTATCCATTTAATACTAGCATTTAGCATTTTAAATGAAATAATGAACATATATAAAGGAATTAAAATCCCAAAAACATAAATCAAATTCTAAAAAATTCTTTCATAAGCATTCCAAATACTTCTAAAAATAGTCACAGCAATTTATTTTCTATTTACAAATAAATTATTTTCCAATATTTTAATGAAAAGACACATACTTGTTTGTTATTTGTTCAAATATTGAGATACTAAAATAAGAGTATCTACAAAAATAATAATCATAATGCCAAAATTACAAAGCATTGAATTATTTATCAAATTTCTAGAATAATCAAAGAAGATTCTCTTTAGAATATAGTATTTTTAAATAAGCACAATCTTTCTATATTTCATCAAGATATTCCACTTGTGATCTCATTTCCAGAGCCATGAGAGTAATGCTAGGAATCGAGACAAATTATGATATGCAAATGAAACCCTATTATGCAAATATGTAATGTCCCCTTTTTGGAGCGATAAGGGTAATTTAATAATTTATTTTATAGTTGCCCGATATGACTTTATTTTTATTAATAAAGTGCAACTATAAGTGAATTATTGAATTAATGAGGAATTAATGAGTATTTATTCATTAAAGTGAATATTTAATATTTTCTCTCTCCTTCCAAAAAGTTCTCGAGGTTATTATAAAAAAGGGTTTGAGAGAGTCATTTGGATTCATTCTGGATATTGTATTTTTCTCTTCACGAGATTTGTGCCTGTGGCCAAATTTCCACCAGCGGGATGAAAACCCCGAAGGATTTTCTTGACGGACGAAACCCTGGAGGGTAGATCAATTCCACTCAGGGATTGACAGAGTGCTAAAGGTTTGGGTGAGGATGAAAACCCTCATTCATGCAGTCTTAAAGGCAGATCCAGGTAGGGGTTGCAAGAGAACAAATTCATGAAGTCTCCTTTGGAGATGAAATTGTAGGACCAAATTTATGGGTATTTGTTTACAAATCATATTGTTCATTTTGATTTAAGGAAGTTGTAGAATTAAGAGAACATTGTATTTGAAGGTATTATCAGGGTTTGTAGTTTGTTTGATCTGAATTACAAAAAAGAGAGTTTAGTTTATTAGCCGCGTATCATCTTACCACCATCGTATGAGTTAATGTTGGATGCTTGGGCAAAGATACGAGAGTTTGGAAGCTAATGTGGGGAGATATTGTGGGCTCCGTCGACCTGGCCTCACACACCACAAATATCATCGCATCTTATGAAAGTGTGCTGAAGGCTATAAATCCCAATGCCACTGCCGAACTAAGTATATCGGGTTTTCCTTGGAGTTGACCGTGTCTATTGGCTGACACATTTCCAATAGATTACCATGACAAATCAAAGGTGTTGGCATGGCTAGGAGTTTGCAGCAAAATAAAGGAAGAAGGCAGCGTAAGAGGGAAATAGGGGTATCGGCCATACAATAGTCATGAAATGCTTGGAGTTGGTGCCATTCAACGCCAATGTGATATCGTGCCTTCCCCAAGGCCTGCGTATATCGGTGAATGATAGACATAAATACCACAACCTGCACAAAGAGGTTAGAATCAAGCTATTATTACTTCTTATGATTTGTAATACGTGCTGAATTGAATTTACTATCAGTTTGGAGAGATAAATATGAACGCTTGATAAATATGGTATTTGTAATTGTAAAGCTATTATGAATGCTTCCTATTTTCAAAGAAGTCAAAAATATATGATCATTGTTGGTTATCCTTTATGCATGTATGAACTTGTATGAATATATGAGAATTCACTTTGCTGCAAAACAATATTCGAGCAAAAACTCTGCATATCATAACCTGGACAAATACAAATAAATTATCAATACATTTAGAGGTAACAAGAAGTTGGGAAAAAATTGGGCTCTATTCCAACCCGAGATATTACAATGGTATCAAAGCACAGAGAATCCTGCTAGCCTACTCGGGTAGTTCAAAGAGTTGATTTTCAGTTGTTTGCATGGCCTCCAAATGTGGAAATGAGTTGGACAAAAAACTCTAGATAACAGGTAACAAACTGTGGTATCTATCTCAGTCAAGTGTTGTTGCTCTTGAAACTTTTGAAGAGATAGAATAATGTTTGACCATTGTGGAATAGTCACCTTTTGTGGTGTGGCAGATAGCATTAACTCCTATAGTAACTTCCTTGGGTTAGGATAGGTGGTTGAAACACACAGATAAGGATGTGAGATTGGCAGTCACCTCTTGTCTTAGTGAAATCACAAGGATTACAGCTCTAGAAACACCCTACAATGATGACATAATGAGGGAGATATTACAGCTGATGATTGATAGCTTTCATGGTTTAGATGACATCAAGAGCCATTCTTTTGGGAAGAGGGTTAGGATTTTGGAATTGATGGCAAAAGTCAGATCATGTGTCCTTTTGATTGATTTAGATTGTGATGATCTTATTCTTCAAATGTTTCATCATTTCATAGCTTCTATCAGTGAGGATCATGAAGAAACTATATCTTCTTGCATGCTAAACATTATGACCCGAATCATTAAGGAAAGTGATGCTATCACCCAACCCATATTATCTAGGTTAATGGTTGTTTTGAGGCAAGGACAAATTACTTCTTCAACTGCACATAAATTGGTTAATAATATTTCCAAACAGTGTGAGAAGAAGCTAAAACATCTCTTGGTAAAGGAGGAACATGAGGAAGAAAAGAGATCAAGTGGTTTACAGGTTTTAGGACTACCTCACAGGAGCAAGAATCAGTTGAGAAGAGAACAACATTGTTTCATTTGCCAAGGTGAGTGGGCACTTGGTCACACATGTGGAATCAACAAAGGGAGTGACTTATTGCAGCCAAGCAAAGTTGAGGATAGCAGGAAGGTTGAGACTTTAGAGCTAGAAAAATATGCCTTACCTCAAGAGGTGTGCATAACAAAACTCCAAAATGAATCCACCACAGTGCTTGTGTCTTCATCCATTGAGGATTTGTGTAACAATGATGACAGAACAACAACTTTGAATATGCATTTAGAGCAATCCAGTGAGGACTGTGAGACCTTTGACAATAGGTATGAGGAATCATGTTTGTTTCCTAGCAGCAGTTCTTTAATGCATAATTGTGGCATTCTTGATGAAGTTCTTGGGGATAAAGGATTGAACTTTGGAGACCCCAAATTTGATGAGGAGATCGGTGTTGTTAAGGATGCCTCCTTGATGAAATCAAAATTGGAAAGAATCAACAGGTTGTTGGAAGGAGATTTTTCCAACGAGATTGAGATTATTGTAGATCTAGAAGATGAAGTTGTAGTTGTTGATGAATTTCCTCTTGAGCAGGGTGTTGTCCTAGATGATGAGCCTGCTGAAAGTTTGAGTATAATCATGCCTTCTCTTCAGGAAACTTGCATGGGAAGACAGGAAGACAAAATTGATGAAGATGAAATTAATTCATCTTGTGCATCTACTACTAGAGAAGTGTACAATGGTGGTGATATCATGAAGTACATTGATTTAGATGTTGCTAAATTAGTAGCTGATGAGGATATGCATCCATTGGATGATTCTTGGGTTGAGCACGAATCTATCCTAACTTCAGTGCACAAAATTGGAGAGTGTAGTGTTAAGAGGGTTGCTGATTTTGATCATTGTGCTAAGGATGGCAAATCAGAAACTCTATTGTGTGTTGTTGATCATGATCTAGAACCTGATTCATTATAGGGTTGGAAGGACCAGTTACAGGTTACGGAAGAAAAGGTTATCCAAACCTTAACTCATTTGGATGGCACACACAAATTTGTTGAATACCTCCTATGGATAACTCAACTCGAAGAAAGACAAAAAGGGTTGACAGATGGCTCCTCTATTTCAAGCTTGCAAAATATCAAACATGCCTTGGAGGTAATCAAATATGATTACTTGCAGTTGCTTTCGGATAGAGACCAAGCCATTCAGTTTGCTGAGACAACTTATCAAGCGCTCACAGGAAAAGAGAAAGTAATTGATGAACTTAACATTGAGTTAAGTTTAGCTTATTTTTCTCTTTTCAAAGTAGGAATTCAGTCACCTATCGCAGCCACATCAAAGAATATAGAATGTGATACAGGAACCATGGTGGTCAGGCAGTTGATTGAGGGAATCAATGAGAGTGGGAGTGATGAAGAATTGCACAATTGTGATAGTGATTCTTCTACCATTGTTAGGATTCTACTCCTAACTCTCTTATTAATTACTTTTAATCACTTATTATACTTTTCATTAATCACTCACAAAACAATAGGTTGTGACCTTTGATCACACCTGCTAGGCACATAGAAATATGCATTGCAATTGGATGTAATTAGGCATCCAAGAAAATACAATTCAGTTTATTGTTCGGGTCTTCCAAATAATCCAAAAGTGATTCTAACAAAAGTGATTCTATCCTTATTTTACATTTAAATTTTCTCATTTCATTCCATAGGTAACTAGTGTCCTTACATATAGATCAGAGCCATCACATCCACCTTCCACTATCACAAATTGTTTTTTCATTTTGAGCCAAACTAAGTCGATATTCACCCTCCGCTGCCATATTCCAACACCTACCATATTCACCTACCATTACCATATTCCAATGAAATCTACCATTTTCACACTCCATTACCTCCAAACAACATCGACTGAGTCCTCGTAACCTGAGTACAATGAATACATAATGTAAACCGATGATTTTGTGAATGAAAATCTATTGCACCTGACATTCAACTCTGCCATCGATCACGGTTTCCTAAGTTGTTTGAAAATAAAACTCGTTCCCCATCTGAGATTTATAGACATAAATTTTATGCATCTTGTGTAAAATTGTATACAATACCATCTTACACTAGATGCCAAATAATTACGTATAAAATTACACATTAGTCTGCTCATCACATCCTGGATATAACCTATATCTAGTGATTACCTTCAACAAAAGGAACTAAACTGATAGGTAAATTATGCAGTGGTGCAATAAACTACTGCAGGTGGTGTCAAACCTAATTTTTTTCATGGTTGAAATAAGTGGTGAAAGGCTTTATCGAGCATTTAACTATACCTCCACCCTGATAGTTCACTATTGCTTCTCTATCATAGCACAGGAAGAATTTGTGGCAAGCACAAGATCACTATGAACTAATTAAAAAATAAAAAATACCAAGCATTGTCGTCCATATTTCGTAGCATCTAGTCCATCTACAATTGTAGGTAGACAACGTCAGATAGCCACCATCGTAGCCGATGATCAACAAATCTAGTAGACAACAAAATATTTTACAACAAATCTAGTATGTAGAGGATGAATTAGCCAAAGCACACATGTTTCATTCTTCGTAAGATGAATATCCAATCACGCAAGTATTAGAATCATACATTGAAATTAAATATTAAATTAGGAGGATAGAATATAGAATGTGTAGGTTGATATTCAGCCAATCAAAAAATGTGCAGCAAACCCAAAATTATTTTTATATTTCACTTGAAGATATGTGATGGATATTTTGTGATTTCAATGCTAAACCAACATATTCAATAATTTTTACGAGCATATATTGTTGATACATCCTCGTAACAAGTTTAGAACGTCAGCATAACTATGATAAACGTCTGCTATTATTTTGGAACGAAGTTGGAATGTAGGTGTATCTCAAAAAAAAAATTGGTGAACCTATAGAACTCATGTGATAATTCATAAGGTTAAAAGGTTTTTAATTAAAGGTTTAAAATTTTCTTTTCTTCCCGACATAGACAACAAACTCCGGCACTGAAGAAGGCAACAAAAAAAAAACATATGATGGGGAATAACATTGATTCCAGCATCAAGATACAATAAATCTTACAAAAAAATTGCACCCAAGACAAACCAGATCACATGAGTATCTAAAAAATCTAAAAAAACTCATCACTAAGACATTTTCCATTAATACTACAGTTTCCAATGAGATATTATAAAAAAAAAAAAACCTAATTTTAAAATATTTTTGACCACCAAAAAAAATTTGGCGGTCATCAGATAAAGGCAAACATCGAAATTTGGTTTTAACACTCAGGATATATATCCCACATTGTTGGTGTGTGGGGAGATTGTCCAATTTAAAAAATACAAACCACACTAAGATGGTTGTGACTACCTTCGGGTAGTCATGTGCACACAAACCTCCAATCAACTGTCACCTTGTTTTGTCACCCCCACTTATCCGTATGCCTCTTGCTCAACTGTCACCTCATTCTAATTCCCTCTATCACAACCTCTCTTCAACCTCCAGCTGTCATCCTTCCACCACTCCCCTAAAACCATCATTTCTCCACCACCCTTACACCTCTCCCCTATAGCCGCCCACTACTCTACCACCTAAACCACCACTATTGTCGTCGCTCCTTCCATCTACCTCAACCGTTGTTTGGTTTTTACATACCTCGCTAGTCTTTCCCAAAAAATTTGACAAAAAAACTAAAAATTGACAAACAATTTTTTGTCAAGAAGCAAAACAATTGAAAATATTGTCAAGCAAAAAATTGAAAACATTTTCAATCAACTTTGAAACAAAAAAAAAAAATTGCAAATTTTTGACAAACAAAAAGTGAAGAGTTATCAAACAATTTCTGGAAAATATTTTTTGCAAAATCCCACCATGGCAGAAGGCAGAAGGTCACAATATATTACTCTCAAGAAAATCTATCATGAACTTCACCAATTCAAAGAGGATAATATAGCTACAAGACAAGAATTTGAACAAAGGATATCAGCAATTGACTTGAAAATGGATTCTTCAATCAGAATATGGCACTAGTTCAAACTAGCCAACCGACCGGAGGACCAACACACTAGACAAAATTGGGGGGCCACATACGTCTATCCTTCCCAGGACTACTAAGCTAGACTTTCCAAAATTTGAAGTTGGTGATCCTACTAACTGTATTTATTGTCCAGAGCAATATTTTTCTTTAAATCAAATACCTAAAACACAAAAAGTTCATATTGCATCTTTTCACTTAGAAAATGAGGCTATCCAATGGTACCAATGGTTTGAGAAGACCAATGACACCCCTACTTGGTTAAACTTTACACAAAATATGTTAGTAATATTTGGCCCTAGCAAGCTCAAAAATTTCATAGGAGCTCTCACCAAACTATGTCAAACCACTTTGGTACGCGAATATCAAGCAAAATTTGAGAAATTGGCAAACCAAACAATAGGGCTAGATGCCTCATTTTTTTAGGATTATTTCATAAATGAATTAAAGGAAGATATCTATCTAGAAGTACAAATGTTTTACCCTAGTACCATGATACAAACTATTAGACTAGCCAAATTACCTGAGGATAAAATCAATGCACAACGTCGATTAGGGAAACCCCCTATGGGGAAATCACAATCCCCTTACATTAACCCCAAACCTACGCATAATGGAAAGGCACAAGGTACTTACAAAACCCCTAAAATTAATCCAACCCTACCAATTAAATGTCTCAATTTTTAATAAATGAAAGAACGACAAGAAAAAGGTCTTTGTTTTCATTGTGATGAGAAATTCATTCTGAATCACAAATGTATTGCACCCAAACATTATATTCTAGATGCAACTATCCCTTGTCAATCAACACCTGATGAAGAGGAAATCGAGGTTGAACTAGTGGAAGATATACCTAAAGATAACCCTTGAGGTCCATTAGAAATTTCCTTCAACGCCCTCATCGAAAATTCTTCTCCCCAAACTATGAAAGTCCTCGACTCCTTTAAACAACAAAATATTATTGTGCTTATTGACTTTGAAAGTACACATAACTTTATCGACCCATGTGTGGCAAAACAAACTGACTGTTTTATCCATCCTTGTAATAATTTTGAAGTCATGATTGGTAATGGGGGAAGAATCACTTGTAAAGGGAAGTGCCATAATATTAAGCTCACCTTGGGTGATTACGCCATGAAACATGACATGTATGCAATTCCCTTAGGAGGATGTGATATCATTTTAGGAGTACAATGGCTTCGAACGCTCAACACAATTCAATGGGACTTTGATGAATTATGGATGAAATTCACACAAAAGGACCAAACATATACTCTTAAAGGGATAAAATATGACCCTTCTCCACTAGCAAGATCTCATCACATGGAGAAAGTTGTTCGTAGAAGGGACAAGAAAATGGTTGCCCATTTCTTTTCTCTCCAAGCCACTACAAAGCCACCAACACTTCAACCTTCTCGATATCCCTATTTACAAAACAATGATATTAAAAGGGTGCAAGAACATGAGTGAATACTACTAGGAAAACATGGGATAAAGTTTCTCACTTCGAGCTTTGAGGACAAATCTCATTTTAAGGAGGGTGGCATGTTAGGATTCTACTCCTAACTCTATTATTAATTACTTTTAATCAATAACTCACAAAACAATAAGTTGTGACCTTTGATCACACCTGCTAGGCACATATAAATATGCATTGCAATTTGATGTAATTAGGCATCCAAGAAAGTATAATTACATTTATTGTTCGGGTCTTCCAAATAATCCAAAAGTGATTCTAAAAAAAGTGATTCTATCCTTATTTTAAATTCAACTATTCTCATTTCATTCCATAGGTAACCAGTTTCCTTACATCTGGATTAGAGCCATCACATCCGCCTTCCACTATCATAATTTTTTTCCATTTCGAGCCAAACTAAGTCGATATTCACCCTTCGCTGCAATATTCCAACAACACCTACCATATTCACCTACCACTGCAATAGTCCAATGACACCTACCATTTTCACACTTTACTGCCTCCAAATGGAATTGATTGAGTCCTTGTAACCTGAGTACAACGAACGCAAAACACAAACCGATGATTTTGTGAACGAAAATCTATTGCACCTTACATTCAACTCTGCCATCAATCATGGTTTCCTAAGTTGTTTGAAAATCAAACTCGTTCTCCATCTGATATATATAGATTTCAATTTTATGTATCTTATGCAAAATTATATACGACACGATATTACACTAGATGCCAAATAATTACGTACAAACTTACACATTAGTATGCTTGTAGATCGATTCCACTCAGGGATAGATAGAGTGTTGAAGGTTTTGGTAAGGATGAAAACCCTCATTTGTGCAATATTAGAGGTGAATCCAGGCAGGGTTTGTAGGAGAACAAATTCATGAAGTCTCCTTCGGAGACAAAATTGTAGGACCAAATTTATGGGTATTTGTTTACAAATCATATTGTTCATTTTGATTTAAGGAAGTTGCAGAATTAAGAGAACATTGTATTCAGAGGCATTATCAAGGTTTGCAGTTTGTTTGATCTGAATTACAAAAAAAAAGTTTAGTTTATTAGCCACGTATCATCTTACTACCACCAAAAGAGTTAATGTTAGATGCTTGGGCAAAGATACAGAAGTGTAGAAGCTAATGTGAGAATATATTGTGGGCTTCACCAACCTGGCCTCACACACCACAAGTATCATCCCACCTTAGGCTATAAATCCTAGTGCCATAATTGAAGTAAGTATATCAGTTTTTTCTTAGAGTTGACTGTTCCTATTGGCCGACACATTTCTAACAGATTACCATGACAAATCAATTTTTTTGGCATGGCTAGGAGTTTGTAATGAAATAAAGGAAGAAGGTAATGTAAGAGGGAAATAGGGGTATCAGCCATACAATAGTCACAAAATGCTTGGAGTTGGCACCATTCAATGCCAATGTGATATCGTGCCTTCCCCAAGCCCTGCGTATATCGGTGAATGATAGACATAAATACCACATCCTGCACAAAGAGGTTAGAATCAAGCTATTATTACTTCTTATGATTTGTAATACATGCTGAATTGAATTTACTATCAATTTGGAGAGATAAATATGAATGCTTGATAAATCTGGTATTTGTAATTGTAAAGTTGTTATGAATGCTTCCTATTTTCAAAGAAGTCAAAAATATATGATCATTGTTGGTTATCCTTTATGCATGTATGAACTTGTATGAATATATGAGAATTCACTTTGCTGCAAAACAATATTCGAGCAAAAACTCTGCATATCATAACCTAGACAAATACAAACAAATTATCAATACATTCAGAGGTAGTAATAAGTGGGAAAAAATGGGCTCTATTCCAACCTGGGATATTACAAAATCTCATATCCATAATGCACAACATATAGATGCAAAGAAATGCACATTTGAGATAATCTCATACTTCTCTCAAATTATGGACTCCTTGGCTTCCTCATCCTTATCCATATTTCCAAAACCATTTTATAAAAACTTAATTCATCAATTCCTTAAACATAGTTTTCTATCTATGAAAAATATTAAAAAAATTATTTAAAAGAAGATAATTCTATCTCTTAGTGATATTTTTCTCCAACAACAATATTTCCAAATAATTAAATCTAGTACAATTATCCTTCATAAAATAACAATACTAAATTTACTTCTCATCATTCTATAATTTAAATAAACCATAAATTATTGCACTAAAAAATATTATTTAAAACAACTTCCAACATAAGCAAGGAATCTAGGTCCGAGGTGTAGACCAATTGGTTCATCCAAACCCTATAAGGGGGCGGAGGTCCAAGGTTCAAATCTCGGGCCTCGTCGGACTGAATGCTTGTCCCTTTCTTGGTGCTTTCAACAGCGTAAAAGGTTTAAAATGATTGTGGCATGGTGGTTATAGGGGCGGACTACACGAAGATCTGTGTGGCGTATTCTAGGGCGGACAACGTAGATTATTGTAGCAGCCATAAAAGTTGGAAAACCTACCTAGATTCGTGGTGGCTACTGATTCCACCATGTAAATTAAAAAAAACAAAAACAAAAAAAAACATAAGCAAGGAAGCTATAACGCATGGCAACAACAAACCTCAAAAGTCCACCAAGTTCTAACTATGCTAACCAAACTTAAATTCTTAATGCTCTATGGCTAGAACAACAATGGTCTTAGATCTACACTCTCCAAAAAACCCTACAACAACCATAATTCTCAAACCCTAACTATGGATGCACTTGGCTAATAAGACCAACACCCACAACTCTTGAGTCTCCTAGGTGTTATAGGTCATCATGCACTGAATATAATAAAAATATAATAGATAAAGGTTCACAAACCAAGGCAAGATGCAACCCTACCATCCTAAAATTCTAAAATATAACATAAACCTAGATTTACATCCAACTAGTGCTTATAATCAAATAGGACAACTCCTACCATAACTTTACCATGGATACTAAGGTAGGATCTAATCCAACAATCCACAAAAGCTTGTGAAGGCTATAACAAAAAAGTCTAGCTATCAAGCAACCTAGACAAAGCTCAAACATCAAGATCAACATACCCACACTATCCCTCAATAGATTCTAAAGATAGCAACTCAAGTGACAATGCTAAGCTCACAGGGAAAAACCAATGGACTTGAGGTAAGCCTGATTAAGCAAATGATAAGAAAAAATACTCAAAATAACATTGATTAAACAAAATTAGTATAAGCATTCAATAAGAATATATTTCACTAAATCCTACATTCACTACATGTAACATAGGAGGGCAAATACCTCTATTAAAATTTTATCTAGATGGTGCTTCTCCATTTGATGCTTTGCTCCTTTCTCTTTGCTTTCGTGCTAGCCTCCAAAACTCCCTCATATTATCCCATATAAACTCCAAAGAGCCTCCTATCAAGAAGGTGGCATCAAATCCCCTTGCATATCCATAAAAGTAACATCTTAACTAAATTACAAGAACTTAATCCAAATTGCTAGCAAACATCCACGTTCCAAAGGATTAATCTTTGCCCAAATATAGCTATAATTTACTCATGAATTACCTTAGCATTAAACTATCTTAATAGTATCGTCGATAGATCAAGCTTAACACTTAATAATTCAAAAAATATTCTTCTAATATCAATGTGATTCATTAACTCTAAATATAAAATGATAGTATTAACTACTAACATTGATATTAACTATCAACACTTGAATTGAAGAAAAGATTACAAATAAAAATATCTCCATAATCCAACACATGCATGAATGTATTACAGAAACCAAAATTCCTATTGATAATATGCTCAAACCATGATATTCCTTAAGCAATTGGTCTTACGATGACTAACACATTATCATCCGTCTACTAAGGATAACTATTTTACCAATAGCAGCCTCCTTGCTTGATGGTTTATTTTAATCAAACACGCACAAACATATGCAATGCAACTATATGAGGGCATCCTTTTTACCCTTGATCCATCGATGATAATGTCATCCATCAATTCCCATTTTTCTCTCAACTCTATTGGTTGTCCCATACCAATCCACCAGTGAGAGTACCTGATCCTACAACCAAAAATATATTAGTAGTATCATATTCCAAAAATAGTATAATTAAAGCATAAAGTGAAACTACCAACACCTATTGGTAACATAATATGAGACTATGCATTAGATATCCACACATCAATACACAAATAAAATTTCAAGAGTAAGTCCTGCCAAGGAGGGTTATTACAATAACCAAGAAAATGGTTATTTATTATTTCTTGATTCAATGCTACTATTTTTTCATCCATTGTTGTGATTTCTTGATTTTTTACATCCTATTGTATATGGGAATGTTTTGAGAGAATTATAAAAAATAAAAAATGGGAAAATAGGAGAGGTTGAGATCAGTACAATATAAACTAGTTCACATCTCACCAATGAGATTAATAGTTGTATCTACAATCTATAGCTATGACTAGTACCATGGCATATTTACATAGATATTTGGCCCACATCCTCTTATATTCATTCTTAGAAATCTATTTTATGTCTCTAGGAATCTCTCGATACCTCCCCCTATTATGCAAGTCCATTGTAATATTATTTTGTAATACAATATTACACTTTATGGAAATCTACTTATATTCATTTTTGTATATATGTATTCTATCATTTTATGCATTATACCTTTGTATCTTATTTGTATTTCTATTAGTATTATAACATCTATCCATATGTATCATCATCTTAATATCCATCCTAAGTAATTCTCTCTCATTGTCTAATATCTAACCTTAATATTAGCATCTTAGGATAGAGGTAACTATCCCTTGGAGAGATAGTCATCCATACCCCAATTCTATAGTCTTTATGAATTTTCAAGTCCTAGCAAAAAAAACTTCTATAAATTCTTTCCTTCATAGACTTATTTTCATTAATGTTCTATATCATAGCATCACTGTATACCATATTTATCTTGATATTATAAGCTATTTCAGGGAGTTTTTCCTCCATGCAACCATCCTAGGCCTCATAAACCAAATGGTATAAAAGTAATTTATGATTTATTTTTTTCAATTCCAATTAGCATGGGAAAGGCACAATATTTATGATAGTAGAAATGATGACTATAGAAATATATTTAGCTTTTGAAGAGTTAGAACCAAAAGTCATGTGATGATGCATGAACAAAGTGTTGACTGCTAAAAATGTATGCTCATACTTGCACCCATATATAGCATCAACATGGGAATTTTCCTCTCATGTGGGATTGCCTAAGAGGAAAAGACCTCCAGAGAGAGTTGGCTCTCAAAACCTACAAAGGGAAAAGGGAAAAAGGAAAACAAAAACAACAAGACAAACAAGGAAGACAAAAGGAAAATGAGGTGATACACCAAGAGGAAATGATTGATTGATCCACCTAAAACTTTGTAAGAGACACAATACAACACACATATAAAAAATATATATATCTTGAAACAACTGCAAGAGGTATGGTGAGGTGAAACAAGGGTCAAAGCCACATGCAATTCAACCCTAATATATAAATAAACAAATAAAATTAAAATAATCTTTGCATTAATTTTGCAATGATAGAAATAAATAAATTCCTAAGAAATACTTGAAGATCAATAGAATAATGTAAATATGCCTTACCCTTCCAATATTCCTATTAAACTAAGAGATCAATAGAATAGATAGGAAATAAACATATATAGTAATTATAAATTTATGTTTTGTTAGTTGATATTGGCACATCTACTATGCAAGATCTAATGTCCATGACTGACATGGATCATTGGTAATAGGTTCCCTCTTATATGTTGGTGTTGGAACCATAACATGGATGACATCATGGGAGACAAATGCTAGAGTTGATATTAGTACCACAAGTGGCATTCATGATATTAGCAAGTGTACCACTATAATGCCAAATATGAGGTTGATGTAATGGATGAAGTTTATACCATGAGAAAATTTGATTCCATAAGCTATTATAGCATTAGCCCACTAATTGAGAAGTCATCATAGGATTAAAACCTATGGGTTAGCATTGTTTTGTAATTATATCCAATGAGGAGTCTAAGTAAATCCTACAAGATATAAAGGTAGAGCACCAATAATCCATAGAACCCTAAATGTGTGAAGAGGACCTTTGAGCATGGACACTATTCCTAGGCATTCCCAAGGGATATGAAGGTGATCCTTGTGCAGAAAAGGGAGATAGAGATGCAAACATAGACTTATACTAAGTGTAAGTATTTTGAATGGGTATATTGAACTTCTTCCATCTATGAGAAGGATCCCATCCAAAATGTATCTATAACAACTTGTCTAACCTTTACATGGGAGTTTTGAAACCAAGATATTGAGTGGCTATTCTTGTGCCTATACAAAATCTTGCATGGGTAGATATTGTAGAACTTTATGGAGTCATATCTCTATATTTTAGAGTGACTATAGACATACACAATTTCTACATTGTTGGGCTATTATTCAACATTGATGGTGCACCCCATGCCTTGGCAATACTATAGCAATACTTGGTCAATGCAATCCATATTTTTTAAGAGCTTTGAAGCAATGCCCTTGGAAGGATTCTTAAAAACACTGAATGTATTAGAGAAGCAAACTAATTGCTTAAGAGAAGTAAAACTCATCAAATACATTTTTTTTATGTGTGAGACTTTTAGACACATGATCTCTCTATCTATATCTTTTCAAATTTATTCTATAGATGTAGAATATTCAATTAGATGGTGTCATAAATAACTTCTTTATCCTTTATTTGTTTTGGAATTTGATCTATAGTATGCTTATATCACTCCTTTATCTTCTATATATCTTGAATAATGAAGTCTCAAAAATGTGAGAATTTCATTTGTAATGTGATAAAAAAAGAAATATTGTCTTCCTTTGTGTTAATGAATTTTTACCCTCCTCAAATTTATTAACTATTCCACCAATTGAATATCTGGTAGTATGTGGTGGATTAGTTTGTTCTATCTTCTTCTTTCCATATTGGAACCTCCATTGAGCCTTGACAGCTCAAATGCATTGTTGTCTCTACAACCTATGACAATATATGACCTGCTTCAAATAGAGTCAAATTTTGTATGCTTTCCTAGCTTCACTCTATCTTCATCCCCTTTTAGGACCATATCCACTTCTACAAATCTCTTTGAGGTAGCCTTCTCATCAAAGTGCTTAATTATCATTTGGTTCTCTTAAAGCTTCTTTTTAGTTTGATCTCTAGTCTCCTCTAGTTGTATCAACTCTACAAGCTTAAGCTTCATTGTATCACAATGCTCTAAATCCATTTGATGAAGTAGCTCCAAGGTGGGAAGCTCTAGTGAAATAGGGAGCCTTGCTTCCTTGTCATGCACAATTCTAAAGGAAGACTAGCATGTTGTCTGCTTTGGTGTACTTTTATCCTCTCACAAGGTAATTTTTAGCTTGGACGACCTTTTCATATGCATCAAGAAATGTATTGACTCCCATAGATTGGATGGTCATGCCTATATCGGAACTCAAGGCTCTCAAGAAATAAAAAATTAGATTGTGCATTTGGACTTACCTCCATGAGTACTCTAAACCATGTCCTTTGGAATCTAAAATTGAAATTTGCAATTTTCTCATTGGGAGCTCTTTTGATGGAAGTTAGCTACTCCATGAGTGACAAGCTATCTAATTTATCTTTGAATTGCTTGGTCAACTTATCAACCAAGGCATTTGTGATGGAACGAATAGGATGGCTTATGAACCATTGAAGGGCTTTACCCTTCAAATAAGATGCTAAGAATGTAACCACCACATTATCTTCAGTCACTTTATATAGTTAGCGTAATTTTTCTATCTTGGAGATATTCCATAGGAGTCACTCATGTACATGTGGACTACATGCAAATTTACATCATTGTATATAATAACACTTGTACATTTATTACATGTTGAAGTAACTACTTAACTTTACTCTAAATTAAACCCCTACTCTAGTAATGTATCAAAGGTGGTACATTGATATATACCCAATAATGTAATATATTCTCTAACACCCCCATGTATTACATTATTTGGGTATTAAAGACTTTAGTATTCAATATGGATCTTCATATTTAGATGTTCTTAAGCTTGATATGGTTCTCTTATTCTTCTTCTTTATTCTTGTATTTGGAGTCAATTACTACACTTTCATAGGTGGACGTACTATCACCTGATTCTTGCAAAAGTATCTTCTCTTTGCCTTTGTCATTTTTATCATTTTCCAAGTTATGTATAGAAGCTTATGAACAAACACTTAAGGCACCATGATAATATTTAATGTTATTATAAATTGAAATATCAATATTGCATGAGGATTGAAATATCTTCTATAGGTATGATTCATCCATTTTTGTTTTCATTTTAAGTAATTCTATAAATCCTTTTTGTTCTACATTTTCATCCTTGTAAAATTTGAATGTAAGTAATGCCATATATAATATGCTACCAAAGTCTAAAGGAATTTGAATGTCACTCTTTCCATTATCAATTGCTTCAGTGAGTCGAGCATGTAGATAATATTCCATGGTTTCAAAGTTATCTTTTAGAGCTTCATTATTAATATTTTTTGAAGTAAGGTCTAAGTCTCCTTCAGACTTTATAAGTAAATTCTTGATTCCAATTTGTATGACACTCGTCCTTTCCTTTCTAATAGTGTTTTTCATATCATTGTTAACTGTATTCTTTGATGTAGACATATTTCTTATTTTTAGCTCTTTATGTTTTAAGAACACTTTTGATATATCCTTTGTAGTAGATTAACTTATGACTCCCTAGTTCAAAGTATGTGAACTAGTTTGATAAAACTTTTCTAAGACTTAGGTTTTGTATGATCCTTATGTCTCCCTAGTGATTATAATATATTATAATATTGGTAATAGTTTACCTTTTGTGTTAATTTTGTAATTTTCTGGGAATGATAATAATCAACTCCTATTTCACCTTCTTTCTTCTATTGAACTATGCACTTATCAATCTGATGGAGTTTTCTATGGTTCAATTTCTTTTGTAGTATGAGTATGAGACAAGTGTAAGTAAATAACTCCAAATCCTTTAAGTAAATAATGAACTTCCTTTTATACCCCTTAATATACAATAGTTTAATATTTCTAAATTCCAATCATCTATTTTTGATGTAGTATACCTTATATCTCCTTAATTTTGGAATATTAGAAATTAATAATATTTGCAATAATAATGTTTAATTTTCAAGTAGAAACCCTTATATCTCCTATGGTGTTTAATTGTAAATATTAAAATATTTGTATTTCAATTAAAGTGGTTTGAAATACTATTAACTCCTTTGATATGCTTTCAATGTTACTAAGGCTGATTTTCAATGTTAATGAATGGATTCAACCTTAAGTCATGCACCTTATCACTCCTTTAATGAAAGCAATTTTAATTAACTTAGAACCTTACCTTATAATGATGTATTTCCTTGATGGTGGATGTATGGTAGTGGCAGTGATTTTAATGCTCCTTTGATTCTTTGGATTTGTGCCTTGAACCTTTAATATAGTCTCAACCATACCTTAAATTCTCCCTTACTTAATGTTGGCTAAAAAATATACTACCACACCTTGCGCTTCTAATGTAGGCAGCTATAAGTATAATTCCACTCTCTTGACATACATACCAAGTGGCACAAGTATTATTCAACTATTTTGACTTCTTAGGTGGCACAACATTGATGAAGGACTTGTTAGATGATATGACACATGGTACAATAGTTCTTGAGTATTGAAAATGTAGGTGAGCACTCAAGATGCTCTTCTTGAACGTTATTTTAAATATGAGTGTTACTTGGTTGAGCGCTCTTCCTACTTGAGCATGAGTTTTAGGGTTTGACGATTATATTATACCTTTGTAACAAGAGGTATAATATTCCCTCTATGCTAGAACAAGTTTTTGAGTCTTATGGATTTATCAATGCATTCTTGCCAAATATTGTAAGCTTTCCTTAACTCCTTTATGACAGTAAATCATGATATGGCTCCTCATTTTCTCCAGTGAAAATGTATGATGTATTACAACATAGTTGGATCTAGCTATGAAGATTCTAAAGCATTCTAATAGATATTTTATGGTGTTTTCTCTTGTCCAGTGGTTTTACCATGTTGAGCTTTGGTAAGAATCTCCTTGTAAGCTTCTTATTTTATGTAGGATGTGTTGTGTTATCCTTAGTATTGACCACCTTGTAATGAGTGCTAATTTATTACATAGGATTATTGATGTTGCAAGTGGATTGTTGTGTAGGTGTTGAGTTGGTGTCATGCTACACCTTGGTGATGTAGATGTTGAGCCCTCTAGGATCTCCTCTTTCTAGCACCTTGGTAGTGCTGATGTTGTATGTTGAGCTCTTTAGAATGGCTCCTATTTGAATACTTTGGTTGTGCTTCTCCTCTACCAATGATGGTCGCTTGTAGTTAGGATGATAGGCTACGTAGAGTGTCCTTAAGACACTTTGTTTTTGTCTTCTCTTATTATAATAATAGAGATAAAATTGGTGTTTGTATAACCTTGTAATAAACCTATGATGGCTTTTGTATTGCACCTGTAATGTGAGACTCTCATAGTATCATTTTGTAGCTCATTTTCTTAGTTTTGATGGTGGTTTTTTTCTCCACACCTTGGAGGAATATAACTTTATTTGATGGCTTATCTAGGCTAGTGTCTCTAGACACTTTGATAGTATGAAATTTTTGTTTTATTGATCTTAACCTTAACTTAATCATCAATGCACATAATAATCCTTTGAGAGTGACTAGTTTACTGAATAACTAGAATAGTGCAATCAGTCCTTAATGTACTGGTAATATCTCTAACTCAATGCACTTAAGGATAATAATAATTTCATCTTATTGCTCTTGTAAATAAACTCTCAAAGTAGTTTGAAATATGCACTTAATTTTCATTACAACTTAAAATACTTAGTGCACCTTAAAACTATTTAAGAACAACTAGTATAGTGCAATATTGATCTCACCTTATTACTCCTTCAAATGAACCTTAAATTATGCACTAGTAATTGCTCCTAAATGCACTATAATATCTATAACTTAATATAGTCTTCTTTGTTGTAACTAGATAATAATAAGATGATATTTTTCTTTCTATAAAAATATATCTAACTCCTATTTTAATGTGTAGGTATAAACCTTAAAAGAAACTATCTTCTGCACTCCTTTTGAAGACTAAAATGCAACCTTCCTCCTTGCAAATTTTAAACTTTAATAAGGTGCTCAATGAAACTAAATAATGAACCGAATATAAGTGTTCATAAAATTAACCCTTTGCACCTAAGTTGCTTACCTTTAATATATCTAAAGATGAAGTATTTCTAGGTGATTAAATTCACCTTATTGCTAACTTTAACTAAATGAACTTATAGCTATTCTTGTGTAACAACTGCCTAAACTTTCCAATATATGACATATTTTTTAATATTTATTTCCAAATTCCCTTTCACTAAGAAACAAGAATCTCCATAACTAGAATAATTATGTTCAATACACCAATCTCTACTTCACATAATTATTTTAATGTGAAAGTACTAGGTGTTACACCCTTTCAAGCTATTACCCTCATCGACCACATGAGATAGCTTGCATCTCTTTTCATTTCATTGAAAAGAAGCGACTAATCCCTACTCTCCACGTAGATCCTTTAGCATGAGAGCACTTAGTGCATTGAGTGTATTTCTAACTCTTACATCATTTGAGAGCTATCCATTATTCATGAACTTTATTTTTTCCTCATATAAAAATTATCTATCCCAAGGGTGGTTCTATCCACACCTCTAATGATCTTGCGAGGATCTAAAAACTTATTCATTAAAGAAAACCATTAATCTATTCATAAATATTCTATCTAAAAATACCTATAGGAGAGAAATGTCTCAACTTAAATTAACTAAGATTTAAATAAATCAAAGTTTCCTTAACACGTCCCAACATGCACATGCAGCCCCAAAAACTCAAAACCAAAAATAACCAGCTAACTTAAATTAACTTTTAATTATATTTTAGCAAGGGGTAAGGAGTTCAACTAAAGGATTATAATTAAATCATCTATAAAATTCAACCCAAGACCCAACCAATAATATCAAAGTGCATAAGAGACATATCAAAGCTTATATATAATTTTTCCTTTGACTAAGAAACACTTCATTAAACAATGGCATGCTACCATCGCTACTAAGAGATTACAAAAAGATTGTGAATCGATCCAAGCTCCAAAAATTTTGGTCATCAATTAAACTAAACATATCACTATTAAGAGTCATTGCCCCACTAAAGAGGAGTTCAAATCATAATTTACATCACTGACAGTTCAGTCAAGATAACCAATACATATCTTTCTACAAAGGAAAGGGATTCCATAGTTGTGGTTCATATCCAACACTATGCATCCCAACATGAGTCATACATAATTTTTTTAAAATTCTTAACACCATGCGAATGCAAAACATTCTCTCGATAACTCCCCATTAGCCTAAATTTCTAGAAGATATCCTTCCTCTTTTGCACATCAATGCTAGCCACCAAGAAATATTACCTCTTCTTGGGGATCAAATATGGCTCCAAAACATTGGTTTTAGCAACCATTAACCATGGTATAATTACAACCACCATACAGGATACACCCATTTCATCTAGTATCCTTCCATATGAATGCATTATGCTACTTTCCAACATTTTATTTCAGTAAAAAGAAAGAACATCATAGCCATTGGTTTCATTTCTCTAAGGATGGAAAATCATTTATCCAGCATCACATTCCACACAACATCAACAGATTTATTTTCTACTATAGAATAATCTCTACAACGATCATTCATTTCATAATTTCTATCAACAAGAAGAACACATCTTTCACATTCTCATTCATTCCATAACTTCTATCAACAAGAAGAAACATGTCTTTCACATTCATAGACACACATACATGCTAGCACTCTCAAAAAATATACATCAACTAGATATAACTTATATTTATTCCTACTATAGCTCATTCCATACATTCACAATCAATGGTTACCACCAGATTTGTTTGATCAACCATTTACCATTTTATTAAAAAATAAATACAAAATTGGGTCACCTATCATTACAGGTACAAATAATATTTCATTTTACTACAACCCCATCAAAATGTTTTAGCTCACTCTAATTTGCTTCTACCCATCCATTCTTTCATTGGTTTAAAGATAAGGTAACACAACAAATCATTTATTTTAGCTCAACTAGTTTTCTTCTATCCATCTATTCTTTCATTAGTTTAAAGATAAGGTAACACAACAAATCATAAAAACATTTCGACTTAACTAGTTTGCTTCTACCCATCCATTATTTCATTGGTTTAAATATAAGGTAACACAACAAATCATAAAAACATTTCAGCTCAACTAGTTTACTTCTAAAAATACGATACAACAAAACAACATAACCACATAATGAGATGAGCAAGGAATTTCCAAAAGGAACCTGGTTTCTTCTGCAACCTTTTTTGAGATCCACTTCATTGCTAACTTATTTTGTTGCTCCTCTTCCTCCATGTTGCATGCCCCTATGCTACCTTTTTCTTGCTCTCCTCCCTTATTTTCCTTTTGGGTTCTCCCTCTCAACATATCCACTCCTCTATCATAAATGAAAAAATTCAGCCAACTGCATGATCCGAACAAGCCACAAACACTCACAGCATACTTTTATTTAAATTAAACTGAAGTTCCCTTCCAACTAGAGTTATAATTATTACTCTAAAGTGTATCTCTATGTTTTGGTTTGTTGGATTCTTTTCAATGTTGTTTTTGAAATCTATGAAAATACATTATGTTCCCTTTTTTTTACACAATAGAATAAATAAAATAATTTCATTTTTCTATCTTTAAAAATTCATAAACATATTTCCCAAATACTCATTGCAATTTATCAACTATAATAATTAAAATGTTAGCACTCTTTACTAGTATTAATGCCATTTCAATGAACTCTTTCATAAGGAAGAAATATGATATAAGAATAAATCTATCTAGCTTTTTTTTTTTTGGTAGATAAGATACTATAGCATTAATACCGGGTTTTACAGGTTGACCCAAAACCTTTTACAAAAATCATCCCAGGCTTGTTGTTGAACATATCCTTACTAAGGATCCTATATATGTAAAATCTACATGCCACCAAAGCCATTACATCCGGTAAGGCACATAGCCTATTATCAAAAAGAAACTTCCCATACAAAATTTTGGGTATACCCCAAGAAAACACACATGCATCATAATTACAAAAAAGAAACAGACATGGATCCCTTCCTTGAGACAATGGAGAAATAAAAAGCTACAGACACACATAGCAAAGTACTGAAAAAAAATTCCCACAAGCTCTGTATTGACAATTACTCTTAATAATTCTTTGGCAATTGCTTTCTTCCGTATATGACATGCTTTGGTACCACATACTATCTTGGCCAATCAGCCTTGGAGAAGTGAACCTGCTGGCTAGATTTATGGCGGTGGATATCTAGTGGTCCACATGGCTTTGGTTTGAAGTATTATATTGTCATTTCTTTCCTTCCCTGTGATTATCAACCAACCTCAAATTACTAAGACAACTAGGAGCCATGTTATCTAACATGTGATTGTCCCCATTAGTCTTTGTGGTATTTCCAAGGAGCATCCATGAATACTGACAACTCAGATAATTTTTATTGTGAGTCCAATTCAAAAAAAATATGGGAATACTCCTAGCCTTTGAACTTACAGTGCCTTCCCTGTTGGTAAATTCGACTATCATTCTTGGAATTCTTGTTGAATAAGCTCCTCTACTTCACTCAAGACACCGTGTTCCCATTTGAAAAGTCTGTCACCATCAACACCCAAATTGGCCAGCTTATCAACAATTTTGTTAGCTTCCCAAAAGACATGTTGGGATTTTTTGTCCTGTCTTCCCTGGAAAAGGATCCTAGCCTCTTCAAAAATTGTTTTAATCCTCCAAGGAGGTGTTTTCCAATTATTGAGGAGATTTATAACATGCATAGAGTCTTCTTCTATGATCAAATTGCCTTCTAAGTCTTGAGTCATTTGAAGGCCTCTCCACATAGCTCTAGCTTCAGCTTTGTTGTTCGTCCTTATTCCCAAATATTCAAAAAATGCAAGCATCATATTCCCATTATGATCTCGCACAATGCCACCAGCGCCTGCTCTACCAGGATTTTCCTTAGTTGCTCCATAAAAATTAAGCTTAAACCAACCCGTAGGAGGTGGAGACCACTTAACATTGGCTCTAGGGTTGACTACCCTAGGCACAAAATCATCTAACAAGGTTAAGCTTAAATATTGAGCAATCGTGGTCTCCTGCAGATGAGGTTTACAGCTATCAAAAGGGATAAGGTTCACATTCTCGTTGGCAAAGGATAGGATCCTAGCAATGATAGTTTGATGATCATGGATAGACTCATTAAAGACTCTATGGTTCCTTTCTAACCACACCTGCCAAAGATAGTGATTAAGACAAATTTTCCACATGTATCTAAGTCTTTGGCTTGAAAATGGGTAATGCCGCTAGATGAACAAATCAAGTATGGTGGTTGGTTTAACCCATGAAATATTGAAGGTCTAAAAAACCCCACTTAGGACAGTCAAGGAAAATGTGATAAATGGTCTCCTAATTAGCCCTGCACAGATAACAATGATTAGTGATATAAATACCTTTACGCATCATATTATCAATGGTTAGAATTCTTCCTTGGATAACCAACCATGAAAAGACTACAATTTTTGGAATTAATTTTTTATCCAAACTAAGTCCTTTTGGAGGACAAAATCTTTGTCATAAAGTAGAAGCTTGTAAGTTGATTTAACAGTGAACTGCCCATTTTTCGTAGGATCCTAGGTCACTTGATCTTCCTTGGGTCTCATGGGGATAAACTGTTGCTCGAGAATGTTATAAATATCATTTGATTTTGCTTGAAATTCCTGAATTCTTATTTGTTTCCACTTCATTCTACCTCTGTCCTCAACCATATAATCGAAGAATTTTCTTCCAATGAGTTCTTTTGTGATATCTCTAATTTGGGATAAGTTAGGATATTGTGTCAGTGCTTCGTCCTTAGCCCACCTGTAATTACAATAATTTATCCTCTCACCATTGTAAAACCCATATTAAACCTTTTTTGATGATTTCCTTACAATTAATAATTTCTTTCCAAAAAGCAAAACCTCTTATTGGAACTGAGTCACTTAGAAATTCCATATTTTGAATATACTTTCATTTGATGATAGATTTCCATTCATTTTCTTCACTAGAAATGAGATGCCATGCTTGCTTAGCTAGTAAAGCTAAATTTATATGAACAATTATCCTCAGGCCTAAGCCCCCATTTTCCCTAGGTCTACACACTTTGGTCCATCCTACAAGGTGTATCCTTTTTTTCTCCTCTGATACAGTCCATAAAAACTCTTTTTGGAGTTTCTCAATTTTTTGGAAAACCTTCACGGGGGCTTTGAAAATGGAGAGGAAATATATTGGAATGCTCTTAAGAGAAGCCTTAGTGAGGGTCAGCTTTCCTGCTTGATATAGAAGATGACCTTTCCATCCAGCAAGATTTTTTTGAATTCTTTCAATAACCCTGTCCCACATTGACTCTCTCGGAGAACCAATGAAAAGAGGGAGACCAAGATACGAAGTGGGGAGTTTTGTTATATCACATCCTAAAAATTTTGCAATCCTTCCTTATCTCTGAATGGGGGTATTCAAGAAATATAACTTGCTTTTACTGAAATTAATTTTTTGACCAGCAGCATCCTCGTAGAGTTGTACGATGTATTTAATTATTTTGGCCTCAACCACTGATGCCTTAGTCAATATAAGGGTATTATTGATGAATTATTCATGAGAAAAAATCCCTAGTGACAGATGTTGCCTTTATTCCTGATATTAGCCTTGAACTCTAAGCATTTTTTATGGTTCTGCCTAAAGCTTCTGCCACAATTATGAATAACATGGGGTTGATAGGTTCCCCCTTCCGAATTCCTCTATGACTTTGAAAGTAACCAGCAGTTGTTCCATTAAATAGAATCAATAACCATGCTTTATAAATACATTATTTGATAAAATTAACCCATTGGTGGTGAAAACCAAACTTAAGGAGGACAATAATCAAAAAGTCCTAATTTAGCCTGTCAAATGCTTTGTTCATATCAAGCTTGAGGGCAAAAATAGACCTGTTAGTCTTATGAGTAGAGTGTAGAGCTTCATGAACTATGATAACTCCATACAAGATTGACCTACCCTGGATAGAGCTTCTCTGGCATGGATATATGATGCGAGGTAGAATATCTCTCATTCTATTTGCAATGGCTTTAGTTAGGATCTTGTAAGAAACATTGCACAGACTGATTGGCTTGAAATCAGCCATAGATTCAGGGGTTTTGATGGTGAAGTTCGGGATTAGGGGGGAGAAGTGGTATACTGGAGAGAATACTGTAACCCGTATCAGGCTATTTTATTTTTTTTAATGAAATTACCATGAAATTACCGTGAAATTACTATGAAATCGTGCTGACGGGGCACGAAAAATACCCTTCTACACAAACCCTACCTTTCCATTAAAAACAAGTAAAAATATACATGCCGAAAAAAAAATGTCACAGCCCGCAGGCTTACAATCACCGAAACTCGGCTCGGTTCTCCGCTTCCTCACTCCTAGACTCTAAGGATATTCTCCGGTCCACCATCCCCATTAAAATAATAAAATGGGTTTTTATAGAGGTCCCTGACCCTCTCACGCAATTAAAGCCCCCCACATAAAACAAAATCAAATCTTCCTTTTCACCCCCCGGGAAATACAAAATTTCTGGCATTAATGGCAATCTCTGCCCGATCCACACTGTTGCTTGCATTGATGGCCTTCCTCGACCTGCAACCGCCGCCATACCCTGTTACAGTTATTTTTCGTCAAACCCATCCGAAAGATGGTTCTCTCCCTTTAATGCACGCGGCTACAAAATTAAATTCAATGATACGTGGCCTCCATCTTCACTTGGATACACGTATTCTCCCGCGTGCAAAATTTTCCATGCCTCCTCCTGGAACATGTGTCCTTCACAATTTTTAAGCTACACGTGGCTGTCCACGTGTCAATTTCGAACAGTCCCCGAAAACACCGTTCCCGCCATCTTTTCCTCTTTCTCCCGCACCATTTTCTCTCTCCGTCGTGATATCGCGACATGTCACGATATCGCGACGTTTCTGGCTCCTTGTGCCTGCTTCCCATTTTGGTCGCGATATCGCGACATGTCGCGATATCGCAACCATTTTGCTTCCTGCACCTGCTTCTCCTTTTGGTCGCGATATCGCGACCATTTTTCCTCCGCACCCGCTCGTCCAATTCGCGTCGTGATTTCACGATGTCGCGATATCGTGACCGTTTTCTCGTTCTCTCCTCTGCTCTGCAACCTGTCACGATTTTGCGACATGTTGCAAAATCGTGAGTCGTGATTTCGTGACATGTCACGAAATCGTGCCCCCTTCTGCTGCATCTTCTTCCTCCTTGCTTTGACGTCACAAATTCGCGACGTCACAAAATCGCGACGTCACGATTTTGCTACACCTTTCCGCCTCTTCGTCCGCTTCCGAAATCTATCGCAATTTCGTGACATGTCACAAAATCGCGGGTCGCAATTTCGCGAAATGTCGCGAAATTGCGTCACCTTCTGCGCCTTCGTCCCCCTTCGACAAACTGTCACGATTTCGTGACACGTCACAAAATTGCGGCCCCTTCTGCTGCACCTCCTCCTTGCTTCCTGCTTCTTCTTCTCCCGACTCTTCAGCACGATTTATCTCGGTCTTTGCTGCTTCTACTGCTCGTGCTACCGGATGCTCCTGCATCAGACACCCGGGGTAAGTGAAGAAGTGATCTTCACTTCTGCTAGGTCCGGTTGCCGCCTCCCGTAACACTTTTGGACTCATCTCTGTCTCTGCAAACTGCTTCGACCTCGGCTCCGGGCCCGTACTTCTGTCTTCAACTGGACAGATTTCTCCACTGCTGCAAACTTCTGCTACAGCCTGCGGTATGTCCTCTTCTTGCATAGAAAAATCTATGCTTTCTTTCGAGAAAATCCCGGTACTGCTATACTCCTCTACAACCTCCTTTATCTTTTTTTCTTTCTTTCTCCGTCTCTCTTCCCGCCTTTTCTGTCGTTCTTCTTTCTCTCGTAATTTCATTACGGACCATTCCTTTTGCAAGGCCTTTAATTGCCATTGCAAAGCCATGTATTCTTCTTCCGTAACCACATCTTCCTCCTTGTCCCGTATCCTTCGGGAATGCATTCTTCTTGCTTGCTTTTCTCACAAATGTAAACTGATCCCGATGTAGCTGCCTCACGTCCGACGGTCTGCTAATACGCCCGGGAATCTCAACTCTCTCTCAAACCCTCCCGCAGGTCCTGGTGCAACTGCCTCACCTTCGACGGATCTGCTGCACACTCAGGAACTACGGCTCTGATACCACTGACGGGGCACGAAAAACACCCTTCTGCACAAACCCTGCCTTTTCATTAAAAACAAGTAAAAATATACATGCCAAAAAAAAAATGTCACAGCCTGCAGGCTTACAATCACCGAAACTCGGCTCGGTTCTTCGCTTCCTCACTCCTAGACTCTAAGGATATTCTCTGGTCCACCGTCCCCATTAAAACAATAAAATGGGTTTTTATAGAGGTCCCCGACCCTCTCACGCAATTAAAGCCCCCCACCTAAAAAAAAATCAAATCTTCCTTTTCACCCCCCGGGAAATACAAAATTTCTGGCATTAATGGCAATCTCTGCCCGATCCACACTGCTGCTTGCATTGATGGCCTTCCTCGACCTGCAACCGCCGTCGTACCCTGTTACAGTTGTTTTTCGTCAAACCCATCCGAAAGATGGTTCTCTCCCTTTAATGCACGCGGCTACAAAATTAAATTCAATGATACGTGGCCTCCATCTTCACTTGGATACACGTATTCTCCCGTGTGCAAAATTTTCCACGCCTCCTCCTGGAATATGTGTCCTTCACAATTTTTAAGCTACACGTGGCTGTCCACGTGTCAATTTCGAACAGTCCCCGAAAACACCGTTCTCGCCATCTTTTCCTCTTTCTCCCGTGCCATTTTCTCTCTCCGTCGCGATATCGCGACGTTTCTGGCTCCTTGTGCCTGCTTCCCATTTTGGTCGTGATATCGCGACATGTCGCGATATCGCGACCATTTTGCTTCCTGCACCTGCTTCTCCTTTTGGTTGCGATATCGCGACATGTCACGATATCGCGACCATTTTTCCTCCGCACCCGCTCATCCAATTCGCGTCGCGATTTCACGACGTCGCGATATCGCGACGTCGCGATATCACGACTGTTTTCTCGTTCTCTCCTCTGCTCTACAACCTGTCACGATTTCGCGACATGTTGCAAAATCGTGAGTCACGATTTCGTGACATGTCACGAAATCTTGCCCCCTTCTGTTGCATCTTCTTCCTCCTTGCTTTGACATCGCAAATTCGCGACATCGCGAAATCGTGACGTCACGATTTCGCTACACCTTTTCGCCTCTTCGTCCGCTTTCGAAATCTGTCGTGATTTCGCGACATGTCGCAAAATCGCGGGTCGTGATTTCGCGACATGTCGCGAAATTGTGCCCCCTTCTGCGCCTTCGTCCCTCTCCGACAAACTGTCACGAAATCGCGGGTCGCGATTTCGCGACATGTCGTGAAATCGTGGGTTGCGATTTCGTGACACGTCACAAAATCACGGCCCCTTCTGCTGCACCTCCTCCTTGCTTCCTGCTTCTTCTTCTCCCGACTCTTCAGCATGATTTTTCCCGGTCTTTGCTGCTTCGTTCTTGCTGGTGTTGTCGGATGCTCCTGCATCAGACACCCGGGGTAAGTGAAGAAGTGATCTTCACTTCTGCTAGGTCCGGTTTCCGCCTCCCGCAACACTTTTGGACTCATCTCTATCTCTGCAAATTGCTTCGACCTCGGCTCCGGGCCCGTACTTCTGTCTTCAACTGGACAGATTTCTCCACTGCTGCAAACTTCTGCTGCAGCCTACGGTATGTCCTCTTCTTGCATAGAAAAATCTATGCTTTCTTCCGGGCAAGTCCCGGTACTGCTATACTCCTCTACAACCTCCTTTATCTTTTCTTCTTTCTTTCTCCGTCTCTCTTCCCGCCTTTTCTGCCGTTCTTCTTTCTCCCGTAATTTCATTACGGACCATTCCTTTTGCAAGGCCTTTAATTGCCATTGCAAAGCCATGTATTCTTCTTCCGTAACCACATCTTCCTCCTTGTCCCGTATCCTTCGGGAATGCATTCTTCTTGCTTGCTTTTCTCACAAACGTAAACTGATCCCGGTGTAGCTGCCTCACGTCCGGCGGTCTGCTAATACGCCCGAGAATCTCAATTCTCTCTCAAACCCTCCCGTAGGTCCTGGTGCAACTGCCTCACCTTCGGCGGATCTGCTGCACACTCAGGAACTACGGCTCTGATACCACTGACGGGGCACGAAAAATACCCTTCTGCACAAACCCTGTCTTTCCATTAAAAACAAGTAAAAATATACATGCCGAAAAAAAAATGTCACAGCCCGCAGGCTTACAATCACCAAAACTCGGCTCGGTTCTCCGCTTCCTCACTCCTAGACTCTAAGGATATTCTCCGGTCCACCGTCCCCATTAAAACAATAAAATGGGTTTTTATAGAGGTCCCCGACCCTCTCACGCAATTAATGCCCCCCACCTAAAACAAAATCAAATCTTCCTTTTCACCCCCCGGGAAATACAAAATTTTCGGCATTAATGGCAATCTCTGCCCGATCCACACTGCTGCTTGCATTGATGGCCTTCCTCGACCTGCAACCGCCGTCGTACCCTGTTACAGTTGTTTTTCGTCAAACCCATCCGAAAGATGGTTCTCTCCCTTTAAATTCGCGTCGCGATTTCGCGACGTCGCAATATCGTGACCGTTTTCTCGTTCTCTCCTCTGCTCTGCAACCTGTCGCGATTTCACGACATGTTGCAAAATCGTGAGTCGTGATTTCGTGACATGTCGCGAAATCGCGCCCCCTTCTGCTGCATCTTCTTCCTCCTTGCTTTGACGTCGCAAATTCGTGACGTCGCGAAATCGCGATGTCACGATTTCGCTACACCTTTCTGCCTCTTTGTCTGCTTCCGAAATCTGTCGCGATTTCGTGACATGTCGCAAAATTGCGATGTCGCAAAATCGCGGGTCGTGATTTCACGACATGTCGCAAAATCGCGGGTCGCGATTTCACGACATGTCGCAAAATCGTGCCCCCTTCTGTGCCTTCATCCCCCTCTGACAAACTGTCACGATTTCGCGACATGTCGCGAAATCATGGGCTGCGATTTTGCGACATGTCGCGAAATCGCGGGTCGCAATTTCGCGACACGTCTCAAAATTGCAGCCCCTTCTGCTGCACCTCCTCCTTGCTTCCTGCTTCTTCTTCTCCCGACTCTTCAGCACGATTTTTCCCGGTCTTTGCTGCTTCTGCTGCTGGTGCTGTCGGATGCTCCTGCATCAGGTTTGCTTCTTAGGAATTAGAGAAATAAAAGTAGAGTAGATACCTTTTGGGATATGATTGCTTGCTTGGAATTCTATGATAGCAAAAATTACATCATCACTTCATAAAAATGAGGGGGAAAGTCATCGGGTCCCAGGGCTTTGTCTGACTCCATGCTAAACAAGGCTTCCTTAATTTCCTCATAAAAAAAGGGAGCTAGAAGCTTAAGGTTTATATCCTCATTTATTATGCTAGGAATATATTGCAAGAGAATATCTTTGGCCTCCTCATTGCACTACAATTCCTGACCAAGGATAGAATTGAAATAAGTTACTACCTCCTTTCTGATTTCTATTAAGTCTTGAGTAATAGAACCATCTGATTTTTAAAAAAAATTATCTTGTTATTGCTTTTGTTTCTAAGCATGGTGACGTGAAAAAACTTGAAATTTGAATCTCCATATTTCAACCAAAGAGCCCTTGATTTTTACCTCCAATAGATTTCCTCACAGGCCAAAATTTTATGAAACTCTGCTAGTTTTGTTCGTTCCTCCTGCCTAGTAGTTTCATCAGCATCACCATGTTGGATCCTCTGATCAATTATCTTCAAAATTTCAACAACCTATTTTTTATTTTCAAAGAGGTTCCCAAAGAACTCTTTGTTATAAGTTTGAAGCTTTTCCTTAACAAAATTTAATTTGCCAGCAATTTTAAAAGTTGCACTACCCCTGACAAGCTGCTGCCACCATTGACTTAAGTTATCTCTGAAACTGGAATGTTTGATCCACATAGATTGAAATCTGAAAGGTTTATTGAAGGACAGAGAATTAGGGATCTCCAAAAAAATAGGATTATTATCAGAGGAAATTTTAGGAAGGGCTTGCAAGGTAGAATCATCGAACAAAGTTGTAGCCTTCTTTGATAGAAAAAACCTATCAAGCCTTTCTTGAATGAGATGACACCCTATCTTCCGATTGTTCTAGGTATAATTCGCTCCTCTAAGTTTTACATCCATCAACATGTTAGAGTTCACAAAGTCATTGAAATCATCCATGCTCCTGATAGGTGGTCCATTTACACCCATTTTTTCTAAAGGGTAAAGAGGAGTGTTAAAATCCCCACTAGAATCTAGGGGATATTATGGAAGATTTCACTTAGATTGCCTAAGTACTCCCATAGTAGAGCTCTCCCTTGAATTGAAGTCGGGGCATAAATATTTGAAAGGATCCACAACCTGTTGCTATTTATTTCCTTAAATAAAACACTAAGAACCTTGTCATCTTTCTGAATAATGGTGCCTTCTACTATCTAGGGATCCCAAAAAGTCATAAGGCCTCCAAATTTTTTTTGCTATTTTTTTGACTGAATCTCATCAGTTTTTGTTTCTTGAAACATGATAATAGTTGGATTCACTTGATTTATTATTGCACTGACTTCCCTGTGTTTGGGTAGGCCATTGAGGCCTTTCACGTTCCACGAGAGGAACTTCATTTAGATTGTTTGGGATTTCTTCCTCTCCCCCTCCCTTGAGGGGGTTTTCCTAATTTGTTGTCTTCAGAACCTGAAATAACTTTGTTGAAACAAGGTTCTCTATTTTCCATTGGCAATGTCATTATCGGTTTTAATTTTTTGATGCTTAGCATTTGATATTCTCCCTCTTATTTTTTCACTGCAAAAATCTATAGGAGACTTCACAGTGCTTCTGGTTTGTTTAGTACTAAACTGAGGGGAGGTAATTTGTTACAGAATAGGACTGCCATATTCCTTAGCCTAAAGAGTTTCACATATCTCCACCCCTACATCCAAATCTTTTCCTTTTTTCCTGTATTCCTGTAGTTTGTGGGATGGCCCCTCAGTAGGATTCACTTGGCTCCTAGTGATGATGTTAGGGAGATGAGATTTTTTATTTTCCAATACCTCAAATTTCTTCCTAAGTTCTTCAGCATTAGGTTTTGGCTTTGGGATGCCCACTCGGCTTGAAGTATTTCCAACATTGGGGTTTAAGGATCCTGACTTGGATGTGGATTCTAGAGATCATGCATTAGGGTTTGGATTTGTGATGCCCATGGGGATTACAGTAATTTAAGCATTAGGTTTTGAGGATCCTAAATTTTATGGGAATTCGAGAGAGTCAGAAAGGTTAGCCTAAAGGTGTTGTGCTTCCATGTCTTCTGATAATCCTCCTACTCCCATATTGGATATAATTGAAATTTTATTTGAAACTAGAGGATTGGAACTTACCTAAGTATTTTGGTTTCCAAAAACCTGTTGTTTTCCTTTGTCTTCTTTGGGACCTCGTACCCTCTCTTTTCTTTTTTTGGTAGACATAGTTTGCCTGATTGAAATCACCTCTGCCAAGGAAACTCCTTAAATTTCCTCTATATAGCATTCCCTAATTCTACTTTTCTCTATTCATTGTCAGGTTAGGGCACTGATTGCATAGATGTCCTTGATTTTTATATTCTGCATAGAATGTCGGTCTATTATCGTATTCTACCAACTATTTTCTATAGTATTATCCATACTCTAGCTCCACAAACCTTGGCAATTCATTATTCAAATTAGCATTTATGCAGATTCATGCATGAGTCATCCTTGTCCTGGCCAAGGTCGCATGGTCAATGGAGATCAGGTCCCCTATAGTTATGGCTATGCCATGCAACCAATATTCATTTAAGAACTAGGTAGGTAAACTTGGGAGACAAACCCAAATAGGGTCAATGTTAATATTTTGCTTTTTAGGTTCAAAATATTCACCCCATTTTCTGAGAAAAAGGCTCCTTTTGCCTAGAAACCAAGGACCTCTTGTTAAATTATAGATAGCATCCTCCATATTGTTAAAATAGATAATGAATAACCCTAGAGTTAGAGCTACCAACTCCAAGCTACCTACCAGTCACCATTTACCCATCGCCCAAGCCCTGATAGTCTCCATATCCGGCCTACCTCCCAAAAACTTACCTACCAGGGAGAATTCTTCCATTAAAAGAAAAGGGCTCATGGAACTTATCGAGGCTGAAATTTTATTATTTACTAGAACTAGGGGTGGAAGAGAGAGAACCTCCTTTCTTTTTCCTCTAAGAGTCTCAGCAAAATATAGCCACTTCTTGGGCCCTACATTATCCTTCATATTTTTTTGGTCGGGGTCTTTCTAAGGAGGATCAGGCCCCCGTGTGATGCCTGCCTCCAAATCTTCCATAGCCTGACCGTCTTCCTCTGGATCCTCACTTGATACATTCTCAATGTTTCCACCTACCCCTTTCATACCTGCTCTACCTATACTACCTTGGCTGAGATTCCTGCCCAAAAAATTCAAACCCTCACTCCCGTCGCACCCGCTAAACCTCAGCTCATTCATTCCTCTTGCTATATAAATCTATCTAACTTAATATATATTTTCTTATGCAATTTATGATATGCATCTCCATGAAAGAGGGCATTTATCCATGTTGCCTTCTCAAATATCCGATCAATTTACCCATCACATCATTTTCCCAAGGCAATCTTTCTCGGTGACTATTTATTTTTCCACCATGAAGAGATATGTTCCTACAAAAGTGCACTTCATTAGCAGTATCATATTCATATATAAAATGCAAGTTTTCACAAAACCAAACATGGAATTATCCTACATCCCACATTAATATTTACATCTCACATTTCCAATAATAAACAAATATTCAAATACTAAAACTGAAATAGTCCATCATTTCATCCATAAGCCATATAGCAAACATAAATCCATCAAAATAAAATTTTACCAAAGGGTGGGTCATGACATCATCCCCCCTGAGGCTTAACACAGTCCTCTATGTTTAATTGATTAAAACATAAAATGTTTTTTTTATACGTCATTTTCAAATAGAAATGAAAAGTATGTTTGCGTATCTGTTACTTTCTCCCAAGTAGCATTTCTTTTAGAATACCGGTCCCACTAGACTCTAAGGTTCCTTTCCTCATTGATTTGGATCAAAACTCAAGGATTCTTATCGGTTGACCCTATATACCCTCTGGGTTCATCATCTATAAATTAGAAATATCCCACACAAGCTTAGGATTAGCAACATACTTTTTAAGTAAATAAATATGAAAGGTGACGTGAATACTAGACAGATTGGGTTGCAAGACAAGTCGATATGCTACAAGACTAATATTCTCTATGATTTCAAAGGGTCCCACAAAGAAAGTATCTAGATTTGTGGACTTAATTGCACTCTTCCTTGTATTTATCCTCAGAAACGTCCTATCACCCACAACAAAATATTTTGGTGATCTCTTAAGATCTGCATAACTTTTTTGATGGTCTACGACTTCACCCTCAACTATTGCTCCATTTCTTTGACCATGTTTGATCCAAGCACAATCTTTTCTTTTGTATTATCCCATGACAATGGTGTTTTACATTTTCTACCATACAAAGCTTCGAACGATGTCATACCTATGGTCAAATGATGACCGTTATTGTAGGTAAATTCTACCAGATGTAAGTAATCCTCCCAATGGATTTTTTTATCCATAGAGTATATACGAAGCATGTCCTCTAACACTTAATTCACTCTTTCAATTTTCCCATCAATTTTTGGATGGTAAGAAAAACTTATGTTCAATCTAGTACCAATGGCACGATGCAAGTATTACCAAAAATTAGATGTGAATTTTGGGTCCCTATCTAATATAATTACCTCTAAAAATCCATGAAACCAGAATATCTCTTTGTAAAATCTATTAGCCACAATTACAACACCATCCTTGGTGTTCCTAGGTATAAAATGTGTAACCTTGGTCAATCCTTAAACCACTACTATGATTGCATCATGATGAAACATGTTCTTAGGCAATCCTACTATAAAATCCAATGAAATCACTTGCCATTTTTGCATAGGCACATCATGTGGGTACAACAATCCAGTAGGATATCTATATTTTGCTTTTACCTTTTTGCACTTAAGGTGTAAAATGATAAGATTTGTTATGTCTCTCTTCATTCTTGGCCAAAAGTATGTCTTTTTCATATTATCCTTCATCTTTGCCCCTCCTAAATGAGCAAAATATAGAGATATGTGTGCTTCATTCATAATCATATTTCTCAAATTTCCAGTCTTAGTAATTACTACCCTATTCTTAAAGCATAAGAAACTATACTTGATGTCAAATTCCTTATTTTCATTAGGTTTTCTTTCCATCCCTTCCTGAATTTGGTTACAAAATGCATCCTGATTTTACTTCCATTAAGTCGACATGGATGCAAGACAAAACTATTATAGTCTCCTACTCAATGCATCAGTAACTTTATTCTCTTTTCCCTTTATATACTCAATGCCAAAATCATATTTTGTGAGGAATTGCATCCACTTTCTTCGTATAGCAATGAGTAAAGGTTGAGTGAATATATATTGTAAACTTCGATGGTTTGTCCTTAGCTCAAAGGGTCACTCGACTAGATAATATCACCAACTATTGAGAGCAAACACTATGGCTATCAATTCTAAGTTGTGGGTTGCATAATTAACCTCATGTATTTTTAGTTTCCTAGATCCATAGGCTACCACTATTTATTCCTAAGAGATAACTCCTCCCAACCCTTATAATGATATATCAGTACAAACAAAGAAACTTCCCTAAGGATCGGGTATATTTAGTATAGGAGGCATAGTAAGCTTTTATTTAAGCAATTCACAAGCTACCTCAAATTTATTTGTCCATCTAAACTCTTTTTCTTTCCTCTGAAGGTTAGTTATTGGGGAGATAATCTTGGCATAATCCTTCACATATCACCTATAGTAACCAATCAAGCCCATGAAACTTCAAAATTCTATCACATTTGTTGGTGACGACCAATTCAAAATAGCCTCTATTTTTTGAGGATATACTATGATCCCTCTTTCTAAAAAATGTGTTTTAAATATTGTACTTATGACATAAAATTTACCTTTGATAAATTCCCATACAAATAATTTTTCCTTAGCATCTCTAGCACAATTCTTAGGTGCTTGTTGTGCTCTATCTTGTTTTTGAAATATATCAAAATATCATCCAAAAATATAAAAAAAAATCTATCCAAGTACTCCTTGAAGATGATATTCATAAAAATTCATAAATCTCATTGGATCATTTGTTAAACCAAAAGGTAATACAACAAACTCATAATGTTCATAACGATTTTTAAAGGTTGTCTTGTGAGTATCATCCTCACAGATTCTCATTTGGCAATATTCTGATTTCAAATCAATCTTTGAAAATACTATGGCATCTTTGAGTTGCTCAAAGAGATCTTCGATTCTCGGTAGAGGATATTTTTTCTTGATAGTTACCTTGTTAAAAATTCTTTAATCTATGCATATTCTCAAGGAACCATCCTTATTTAGAAATAGTACTGGTGCACCCCAAGGTGATACACTTGGTTTGATCAAACCTTTCTCTAGTAAACCTTGCAATTGCACCTTCAATTCTTGTATTTCTATGGGATTCATTCTGTAAGGAGATGTATGGATGGGTTATGTTCCAGGTTGAAGATCAATAATAAAGTCAAATTTCTATTTAGGAGGTAATCCAGGTAAATCCTATAGAAAGACCTCCCTAAATTCTTGAAGAATTGGGTGTTTCTAAAAACACTTCTTCCTTTTCATTATCAATTTTGTTTATCTTAACTACATATACCATTCCTCCTTTCTTTATGGCCTTCTTAAGTTGCATTGCTGACAATATTTTAGGTTGAAAATCCCCTTGTATTCTATACACCCTTTGCACAACACCCCTATATTCTGTATACTCAATCCATATATCCTAAAAATTGAGTATTGCCTTATGCACTTGCAACCAATCTATTCCTAATATTATGTCAAAGGCATGCAGAGGTGCTGCATACAACCATTCTACTATTATTCCACTAGGTAAGGTGATTTCTGCCATAGGGTAACATTAATTCATGGAATAGATTTGTCCTAAACCATACTCAACCTTCCACCCATGAGACAAGATTCCTGGTCTTTTTGGGATACTTTTAACTAAACTAGTAGAAAAAAAACTATCTGCAACACCACCATCAATAAATATTTTAAAAAAATATTAGGACTATAATGGAAGAAACTCTAAATCTAGAGATGATGAATTTTCACTAGTTGATTTATCAATCTAGTGGAATCCATGATGAGTCCTAGTCTTCACAAGTTTTTTTACAACATGGAAAGAATCTAGCCAAATGTAATCTTAAATATTCTTTAAATGATATTTTTAGATTTCTCTTAATCTCACTTATGGCTCTCCTTATTTCCTATCGATCTACTGTGTGGTATGATCCTATTGTTAGATTTTTATGAGTATATGATATAGGAAATGCAAGCACAAGATGTAAGATAAACAAGCTATGACATCTATATGATAATGACATTATAATATGTAGGAACAAAAAGAGATAAAATTCTACAATAACTTAGAAATATATCATTAATGAAAGCTCACAAAAATAGTACAATGTAATATAATGGAGGACATGAACACTCCATAAATTATTTTAAAGGGCCTATATTGTAACACGCTACCAATCTATACAGTGCACTTTATATATTATCTCCTCTCACATTTCAATCACTATAAGACCTTTATATAGGAATATAAGTTCCTTGGCCTTTACTCAACCTTTGAATATATTCTATGACTCATGTACATATGGACTACATGCACATTTACATCATTACACATTTTAACACTTGTATATTTTTTATATGCTAAAGTAACTACTTAAATTTACTTTAAAGTAAACCCCTACTCTAGTAATGTATCAAAGGTGATACATTTATATATACCCAATAATGTAATATATTATCTAACAATGGTGAGGTGAAACAAGGGCCAAAGCCACATGCAATTCAACCCTAATATGAAAATACACAGATATAGTTGAAATAGTCTTTGTATTAATTCTGCAATGTTACAAAGGCTAGCAAGTGATAGAAATGAATCAACCCCTAAGAAAGACTTGGAAAATATATTTTATAGACAAGATATTTTTCCAAGGTCTTCTATTTTCCACAAGGATTAATTATTACAATAAGACTTTGCATATTTTCCCTTCCTACTTTCCATATTTGCAAGATTTTTACATATTAGAGAATTTGGATAGCTAACAAAAGGAAGAGATTTAAACAATTTTTTATAATAAAACCATGTGGTATTTCTACTTAAAATAGTCTCTATGGTGTATCTCTTCTTGTATACTTTCCAATGAGCACAAAATGAATTAAAATAGAGCCATGATTGAAAAGATATGTCCTTCAAAAAGTTTGCTACTTTTTGGAGAAAATTCTACCTTCTCTCCTATTCATGATTTTGCATAGTGATTTGGTATGATTATACGGATCCAATATGGAAGGAGGGACATAGCACAAAATGGTCCACCACAGACCACCAGATCTTCAGTTGGTGCACTCATTAATGAATTTGAGAAGGAGGCTCAAAATTCATTAACATAAAGGAAGACAATCTTTCTTTTTTCATTGCATTACAGATGAAATTCTCACATTTTAGAGACTTCATTATTGAATATATCTAGAAGATCAAGGAATGATATAATCATACTATAGATCAAATTCCAAAATAACTAAAGAATAAATAAGCTATTTATGACACCATCTAATTAAATATTCTACATCTATAGAATAAATTTGAAAAGTTATAGATATAGAGACCATGTGTCTAAAAGTCTCACGTGTAAACAAATATGTATATGGTGATTTTTACTTCTATTAAGCAATTATTTTTCTTCTCTAATACATTAAGTTGTTTTAAGAATCATTCCAAAGGAAATTGCTTTAAAGCTCTTGAATAACATGGGTTGCATTGACCAAGTATTGCTATAGTATGGCCAAGGCATGGGGTGCACCATCAATGTTGAATAATTACCCAACAATAAAGAAATTTTGCATGTCTATAATCACTTGAAAATATAGGGATATGAATCCATAAAAGGCTTCAATCTCCACCCATACAATATTTCTTATAGGCATTAGAATAACCACTCATCATCTTGGTTCCAAAACCCCCATGTAAAGGTTAACCAAGTTGTTATAGATATATTTTGGATGGGATGCTTCTCATAGATGAAAGAAGTTCATTATACTCATTCAAAATACTTACTCTGAGTAGAATTTCATGTTTTCATCTCTATCTCTTTTTTATACACAAGGATCACCTTCATATCCCTTGGGAATGCCTAGGCAGAGTGTCCATGCTCAAAGGTCCTCTTCACACCTTTAGTGTTCCATGGAACATTGGTGCTCTACCTTTATGTCTTATAGGGTTTACTTAGAATCCTCATTGGATATAATTACACAACAATTCTAACCTGTATATTTTAAGCCCATGATGACTTCTCAACTAATGGTCTAATGTTATAATAGTTTAAGGAATCAAATTTTCTCATGGCATAAACTTCATATATTACAATAACCTCATTTTTAACATTATAGTGGCACACTTTCTAGTATCATGAACTCCACTTGTGGTACCAATATCAAATCTAGATTTTTGTCTCCCATGATGTCATCCATGTTGTGGTGCCAACACCAGCATATAAGAGGGAACCTATTTCCAATGATCCATGTTGCTCATGGACATTAGAACTTGCATAGTATATGTGCTAATATCAACTAACAAAATATAAAGTTCTAATTATCATCTATGTTTATTTCCTATCTATTCTATTGATATCTTAGTTTAATAGGAATATTCAAAGGATAAAGCATCATTACATTAGGATAGAAAAATGGTCTAATGTTTAGCTAGATTCAATCATGTTGGTCATTTAAATGTTAACCTTAGATGAATTATAATATAGACCATAATATTTCAAAGCTTATTAGGGACATATTCAAAGAACAAAGCACTGCATTATTATGTCAAAACCATGATCTAATATTTAGCTAGATTCAACCTCAAATTTGAATATCCTAGTCATTTAGATGTGATAAAAGATAAAAACTATATGTATAAAAGTCTACTAGGGATATGCTAGAAGAACAAAGCATAAATCTATTGTTTCAAATTTATGGACTAATATTTAGCTAGATCCATCCTTGATTTTATTATCCTATACATCTAGATATTCATATTGAGTGCATTGGAAGAGCATACCTATATTATTTGGCCTATTGGACATACAAGACTCAAATTCATACAAGGGGACCATTGCTTCCTAAGAAAGGGAAAATTATATGAGCATACAAGGTATACCTATGCATATATGGAAGGAAGTATTTTCCATCATCCTTCATCATCGATGCTAGTATTGGCTACTAGAATCGATGTCATATTTAAATATTAGTATCAATATTAAAATTAGTGTAGTTTTCTTGGTGGAAATAACAACTATTGGTGTCAATTCTATTATCCTCTAGTATTGGCACTAACACCAAATTCCAACATCAATACCATCAACCTCTAGTATTGACACAATACTATTATTTAGCATTAGCACAAATACCAATAAATTGGGCAATTTCAATCATGGAGCTAGACCCATCAACTTTCACACCCATGTGGACTCTTTAACAAAGAGGTTGGTTCCAACCCTTGCTTTAGTTACACAACTACTTTAGTTCTAAATATTTAGTGCCAATCTAGTTAACACTCGTTTAGAAATGATAGAATTCATTGGTACTACATGAAATCAATAAACAGTTATCATTGATTCCATGCTAATCATTTGACAACTCATTGTGACACATAATTTGGATGTTCTAAACAAATTCAAACACTTCATAAAGAATTGATGGTTGGTTTGTTAATAAGAATAGATTCTTAGCTATTTCTTGATCTAACATTGTGTTATGTTGATCCAATGCTACACTTTCTTGATTTATTACATCCTTATAAGGGAATATTTTATGCATAGTGTAAAGCATTAAAAGAATATAAAAATAGTAGTGGTTGAGATTAAAGCAGTCCACATCTCACCAGGGAAATTAGTGTATGTAAATATTGTATTCTAAAGTTGTGACTAGTAGCACCATATCTCTACATAAATATTTAACCTATGTCCTCTCACATTATTCCTTACGAATATAGATTACACCTCTATGCATCTCTTCATCTCTCCATATCTCCCCCTCATGAAGATCCATTACAATATTCTTTTATAATATATAATTATTGTGTTTCATAAAAATATACTTATGTTCACTTTTGTGTATATGTATTTGATCACTTTTATTTATTCCACCTTAGCATCTCAACTGTATTTTTGTTAGACTATGAGTCTTTTCAATATGCATTATTATCTTAATATCCAACCTAAGTAATTTTCTAACTAATTTTCTAATAATTTACCTTGGTAATAACACCTTAGGATATAGGCAACCAACCCTTTACACGAGAGCCATATGTTTCGTGGAGTTATAGTATTTGTGACTAGTCAAGTGCTTCCATACAAAAAGCTTCCACATATTCCTTCCTTCATAAAGTAGTCTTAACATTGATGTCATTTTTTTTTCTGTCATAAGTCTCTTGACACCATAATCTATTTTATGTAATATATCCTCTATTCCAACCTCTTGGATCCTCTAGCATAGGTCAAGTGGTATTAGAGTAGTTGACGTTCTTATGGTTTCATCTTCATTCATCATAGAAAGGAAATAGAAGATAGGATAACAAAGCCAATGACTACAAAAATACCTTCAAATTTTGAAGAGTTAAAATCAAAATCTATGAAATGATATCCAAGAAAAGAAAATACTTTATTTCACTATTGTATCCATGAAAAGTTTAAAACTAAACTCTCACATTTGGAAGACTTTGATTATTGAAGGTGTCTAGAAGATGAAGAAATGATACAACTAGACTATATAGTGACTTTAGTAAGATCTCATGGACAAAAAATTAATATGTGATGCCATCTAATAGAGGATTTTGATCTTAAAAATAATTTTTACAAGTTATAGATAGAGTAGCCATGTATCTAGTAGTCTCGTATGCAAAATAGATACTTGTTTGGTGAGTTTTATTGCTAAGAAATTAGTTTTCTCCTCTGGTTCATTTAATTTCTTCAAGAATTGCATCTAGGGTATTGGCTAAAATATCTTTAAAAATATGTACTATATAGGCCAAACAATTAACTCCCCATCACCCCATGGCCTATGTAACTCATGTGGCCCAAAATGCAACCCAATATATTTAGTATACTCCTCTACCATAAATTGATCTAGTTCCTAATACCCCATACCAAGTTGAACAAAATTAGCGATAAAACTCTCTTTACACCCTCAAATAAATCCAATTCCATTAAATACTCTTGCATATTAATAAATTTTAACCCTACACATAATTACATTTATGGATCAATCTACTCTAAGATTTATGGTGTACTGATGTCCACCACGAACATCACTACACCACCATATATCAATCCAATATATCAAAATCAAATTGCATAATAAATTAGAGTGGTATATAATCAAATGGGTCCATGTGTAGATGAGTTGTATTCATTAATAAGATACATGGCTAATAAAATAATGTTCAAATAATGACAAGATAATATTTGATAGAAACATAGAATTTGCAAATAAAAGATAATGCCTCAACTCACTAAAAATCAAGTCTCTTAATAAATAAGTAGACATACAACAAATCAAGTACATAACAATATGGTAAATATAAATTCAAAATTGAACATGTTGTGGTGCTTCTATTGATCAAATAAATTGTATAGTGGTCATTCACCATGCTTGAATGATGATCTACAACCATCAGTATTAGGTTTAATAGCCATCATTGACAAAGTAACTAACAATTAACTAATCTATCATGGTTAACTATTTTTTTAATAAACAAACAATGATGAGACAACCAAGGATCAATCAAAAATTTATAAATCAGCAAATAGTGGGTTAACAATAAGTAGCCTTGGTACTAATTTCTAATAATGAAGTATTTTCGAATTTTGATATATTAAAAGATGATGAAATTTCCTTTTGAAAATGAAATAATTTCAACAAATCTACAAAGAATCATAATGTGAAGTAAGAGAAAAGCAATAGATGGTCATCTATAATTAGTTACTCCCTAGGTAACCTCATAAAAATAAATCAAGTATCGGTACTATAATATTTATAAGAGGACAATATCTCATTCATATCAAGGAAAAATGTATGATGCCTTCAATTAACCTATAACACAAAGCGAAAAATCTACACTAACACCAATTGAAAGTCAATATTAGGAATCACTAGAATCTTCAAAGAAAAAGAGTCTATGGAAGATAAAGTAGGGTTTGAAGAATAAAATAAACAAAATAAATAATATGTTATAATGATTCTAAAGAAATTGATAAGGATAATTGTCAAACATACTTAGCTTAATATAGTACAAGAAGTTATTTGTGATTGATCTAATTCCGTACTTTGATATGGTGTTATCAAAACAATGCATTATATATATCTCTAGAAGTGGCTAAGCTATGAATTACATTCATATGAATGTAAGAAAATATCAACTATTTTCTCCACAAATTGAACAATGATGTGATTGCTAATTGAAATGAGTTATCATATATGTAAGTGAAAATTTAGTAGAAGGTTGTCCTTCATGATGGTGATGATGATTTAGAACTTTCATGTGTAATACAGAGCTGGGACATAAATGGACTAAAGTTAGAATCTGCACTTCCTTCTTCTTGTATGTTTCATTGGCAACAACGAACAAATTGGTGTTAGAATCTGCACTTCCTTCTTCTTGTATGTTTCATTGGCAACAACGAACAAATTGCAAATACATGTGAATATTTTGTTTCTTACAGTTTATAATAATAAAGTTCGTTCCTTTAAACTATGCAGTTTCAATTCTTTGTTTATTCCCCGGTTTCTTTTAGCCCTTTCAGGAATTCTTACAAATAGAAAAAAAAAAATTGTTTGCTAAATTGTTAAGTTATTAGCTTTAAATATTGCCAAGATTGTCTCTGATCATTTGCGTAGAGACACTCAACACTGGGCTTTGCTTGCATAGGAGGCGTGTCTAACGCTGCATACAACAGACATAATAGTTGGCTTTCGAAATTTTCAATAGAATCTTATAGCATCTTTGAATAGTGAAGTATGTTGAGAACCAATGCATTTATTTGCTTTTTAATTTATCGTTTATCTGTTTTGCACCTACGTAATTGGGATGTAATATTTTTATTATTATTATTAATTTTAAAAAGGTTTTGAAAGGTCTTTCATGAAAAAGGTTTTGAAAGATATTCTTCAATTTTTACACAATTTCAATAGAAATAAAATTCTAAAGTTTTAAAATGATCCCACAATATTCTAAAGGGGTTAGCCAACCAAATATCGCAATCTAAAAAAAAATTACATCTTTTACATCAAAGGCACCATGGCACAACCCTAAATAAGGGGTCAACAACTTCTAGAGGAGGCGGCAATCTAAGGGGTCAACAACTTCTAGAGGAGGCGGCAATCTTCGAAAATAAAACATTAAAAACCCTAGAGGACAAATCCGGCTAACCAGACGAATTTGAAATTTAAAAACTAAAAAACCCGTTCAAAACCAGAATTGACGCCTTGAAACATGGGAAACACCCTGCACCCAGCGAAATTGGGAAACAACCTCGGCAAAAGGAGCACGAGCGAACTGGAAAACTGAAACTTACAAGACATAGTCCCACGCAACAGAGAATCCAACTTAACCAAGAAACTGGAACGTGAAGGACAAGAATTTTCCTGTACAACAAACAACGGGGTGGATTAAACTCCAAACAGGAATCCAACTAGAGACTGGAAAATCTTCCATATCAGCACAAATATATAGATCTTGGATGGCAAACCCATCACGCCCGGGGTCCACAAAAATCACCCAGGGAACAGAAACACCAATAGAAGAACACTTTTGATGGGTCCAACCCAAAGATTCTAAAAACTTAACTACCCAACAAAAGCAGCAAGCATTTTGAAAACAAAAACAAGAATATAACACCCTGCCTAGTGGGGATTGATTAACAGCCAACCTACAAAAACTATAGGGAATAGAGGGCTCCTGACCCAAACCCGGAGAAGGATCCTCCTCCAAAGCTTCGGAGCCAGCGCATGATAGGGACCAAAAACAGGGGATCACGAATCCGATAGAAAAAGGCAATTATTAACTCAAAAGATCCTGCATCCCACCCATCACTAGAAGAAATGCCTGAAAACAAAGAAACTCCCACGAAATAGGAGAACCATCATCACTTAATTTAAGAGCCTCCGCCTCCACCTCCAACTTGGAGGCCATGGAGCAACCTTGAAACTTGTGGGTTTAAAGTCCACAGGCAAACCAACAAGATAAAAACTTCAACTCCTGCGGGTACTAACCTTACAGGCACATAGAAGAATAAATCTTCCACCAAAGAGTGAACCCAGTATCTATAAATCAACCAAACACCACCCTCCGAAAAATCAAGACTAACAGCCTTAGGCACAAACCATCATCCAACCACCTGCTCAACAACATCTTAAAGAAATCTGGAACAGAAGACTCTCCTGACTCTAACACAGGGTTAACACTAACGAGAGCTCCGCCACCCACAATGACCGGACTAACAACCACAATCCTCCTTCTCTCCTGCAAACCAGCAGTAGCAGTGTGACAGTCTCAAGAATAAAGACGCAAGGAGTATAAGCGCCGCCGCCTATCACCCCAATCTCGACCATTGTAAAAGAGACATGAGTTGCGGAAAGACATCTATACCCCTTCCCTTTCGGGATTTCAGCAGCAGGCTCTCGATATCCAGAAGCAACTCCAGCTCCTCAACGGGATGGTAATATTCTTATTACTTCTTAAGTTTCATATTTATGTATACTTTGTCTTTTTATAAGTCCTAGTTCAGAGGTTTGGCTCATGTTTTATCCCTTTTGACTACATAAGTTACGTGCCCTCCCAATTGTCAATTCAAAACTTGCATGGTGGTTATGTAGGATGTGAGTTGCAACCTAACATAAATGAGTTATTTGCTTCCTAAATTAAGACGGAATCTAGGAACGCCACGATCACCCTAATTTTTTTTAGAAGTACGTTTATAAATTACATCAACAATTATCTTTAAAAAGTTTTGAATATAAAATTATTTAAGAAATAACCACCATCTTATTTAAACCACCTTCAAGGGGTTTTAAACACAAGACCACTTAAAAACAACCACCATCTTATCCACTAGGACAACTACCTGTCTACAACGATCACCCTAAAATTTTCCTTGACGTACACTTGATTCCTTTCTCCTTTATCTAATTATACTATAGGTATTGTCCCCCATTGTTGAGTAGTCATCAAAAGAGAAGATGATAATATACAAAGCTCAGGTAATGACTTAGCCTTTGTAATGATTAGTTGATTTTTTTTAAGTTATGTTTTTCTATATATAGATATTTAAATAAAATAAATGTTAATTGTGGAATTTAATTTTATAATTACATATATTAAAAAATCAAGAGATTTAAGGAAGTTTTGTAGACGATGATAGTAATAATTTATCTAGGGTATCATTGAGAAGACCAATAAATACCCACAAATTTGATTATAAATTTGATATAAGCATTAAAATTGTCTAATACATAATGATAGTTTTTGTTTAAGATGGTCTTGATTGGTGGCTTGATGTCAATTACACTCTCTTATGCTTTCGGTGACTAGAGTATTCAATGATTGTAATATGCATTTGATGTCTACTATAACAAGTTTCTTTGTTGTGGATAAATGTATAAAAGCATTGTAATATGCATTTGATGTCTACTAGAACAAGTTTCTTTGTTGTGGATAAATGTATAAATGCATTGAACTATGGTGGCTCTTATTCTATTAAGAATATATTTGTGCATTTCATGAGCATTTCTTAGTCTTCTAATCTTAGTTCTATATTTCTAATGTCTTTTTTTAAATCTTTGAAACTTGAACCAGTTTAGATTATGGCCTTGTCAATTTTTTTTCAATGTTTTAACTTTATTAATTGTTTCCCATTGGTTTTATAACTTGAACATGTGTTGCATATAAAGGTGTATCTTTTACAAGTGGTAGTAAACCAAGGTCACCAACCACAAGTATGGATCTTTCATCAAAATAGGTATTTTTTTTATTTGGGAATGATTGTCATAGATAATAGTATATTTATAAAAGTAGATTTGGTTCTATGAATCTTATATCATTAATGAGAATATAGTGGGCATGTTTTATTTTCTCTTGCAATATTAAAAGAGCTTATCCTTGCAAAAGTTTTAAATCATCTATAGATATTCTCAAACTTGTGTGTATTGTTAGTGCTTTTATGCTAAATGCTATGACATCTATTAGAGTAACTCTTAGCAATGGATTCTACAAAGAAAATTTTAAATTTGAGTAGACATACAATATATAGTTAATTAGATAAAATATTCTAGTCCGAGTTGTCTCTTGAATTAGTCAATGTAGAACAATTAAGGATGATATGAAGAACACAAGCTTATACTGAGAGGGGAGGTGAACAATATAATATCACTTTTTACTTTTCTTTCCCAATAAATATTATGTAATGTATAGATAGCAATATCAATAGTAGTAATCAAAGTAATGCACAAATCACCACACACAATAAAGACACCAATTTAACGTGGTTCACCCAATGTGGGCTACTCCACGGAGAAAATATTTCACTAAAAATTTCTCAATCAATCTCTTGGAAATATTTTCTCTATTACAATGTTTATGGATCTTTTTCCAAAGGAGACACCATTCCCCTAATCAATTTCATGGATCTCTATCCACAGGATAACTCTTTTCTCCTTAGCTCTAGCTAGTGATCTTCTAGAAGAACTGTTGCTTCCACTACACTGGCTAATGGATCTCTATCCACTGAAAACTTTTGTCACACTCAAAATACCTATCCTCACTACCCTAGCTAATGGATCTCTATCCACTGGAGATTATCATCCTCTATACTCTATCATATCCAAAGCTTGCTCTTAGCTCTATCTCAAATCTATACTAAACACAATCTTTTGGTCTAGCACAAATCTGCTCAATATCTGTCTCTAGTTTGGCATAAACCTGTCCTCAAATATGTACCAAAATCTATTATCAAATCTACACTAAACACAGTCCTTTGATCTAGCATAAATCTGTCTTCAATTTTTTCCTCTGATTTGCACTAAACACAGTCATTTGATCTAGCACAAATATGTCCTCAATATCTATCCTCTAATATGCACTAAACACAATCCTTATACCTAGCACAAATCTATCCTCAATATTTGTCCTCAAGCATTAACACAAAGCTTGACTCAATCACAAATCAACTTTTCTAGATCTGCCCCAAACCTTAACCCAAGATTTGAACAAATCAATCAATAAAATCTGTTCTCAAGTCCTCTCAAAGACTTGTCTTAAATCTGCCTTGTAATATTCCACAAAAGCTCACACTAATCTATCCACAAGTTCTCTTTAGAACTTGTTCAATATTCTCAACAAGTCTTCACCAATACTTACCTCAAATCTGCTCAATAAATCCTCACTAGAACTTATCCAATCTCATAGAAACATATAGAGAATTGTTAGAGACTCAATATGCTTCACATTCACCACAATGCTCAATCACTTTCAATCTCTCTTTTTACCATAGAAACATATAGAGAATTGTTAGACTCAATATGTTTCACACTCACAAACACTTAACCTCTTTCTCAGAGCAATTCAGAATATGGAATAGTTTGTTTCACAGAACTTGAACTATCACTTCAACACATCCACTTGAATAGGCTCAACCAACTCTACTCAACCAATCACTCAATGAAATAATCCTTACTCACAAACCCTATTCCAAACATATGAACACTCACTCAATTGTTTCCAACAATATCACATAACAATGATACTCATGATCTTTGCAAATCCTAGTTCAAGATAGTTCACAACTTCTTATAATAATGATACTCATGATATTTCACAACTTCTAGTTCAATATAGTTCACAACTTCACATAACAATGATACTCATGTTCTTTGCACAAACCCTAGTTCAATTTCTTCACTTAGCCAATTACTTCAACAACAATGCTTATCAAGCCAAGTTTATATCATTCACTTCTATTTCATAAAATCATCAACTCAACAAAGGAAACCTTAACCAAATATCTTTCACTCCAGTATTATTTTTAGAAAACCTCAATCAATAACTTCAACCAAAGAAGAATGTACCCTTACCTTTTTGTTTGATGTAGAAGTTCCCTTAAAACCTGTCTTGAACATAATTTTCTCCTTTGCCAATTTCAATAGTTAGATGACAAAATATCACACTAACACTCTCTCAAAATATTTTCCAATTACAAAAATAATCAAACTCAATTACACCTTATTACTCCTTTGAAATAAGCATTCACCAACACACATTCATAAAAAGATAATTCCTTGCATACACCTTATTGTTCCAACTTTAGAGCAATATTCATCAATACACATAAGAAATAAAAAGGACTTTATTTATTCCTTATACTCCAAATTTATAATTCAAACCTTCCAAAATCAAAATAAAATATATAATCTTTAAAACCCTTATATCTCCTTTAGAAACCTTAGCCAATATTTATTTATCACAAACCAAGCATCTCCGAAATCACACAACCTTAGCACAAAATATACGACGTATACCTTGCAAGCAAAACGTCATCGCAGGTTTCGAACACGTGACCACTCCTTCGCCAAGCGCCTTACCAAGATGCCCCACCACGTGGGCTACTAGTTGCCACATGATGGGGAAGGCAAAAGCCTTCCTCTTGTTTATATCCAATCGATGCTACACCCAAAAACTAACACTTCACCTTGCAAAACCGAAATTGATGAGTTTCGAATCTTGCACCTCGAGCCTGCCAATCCTTTGCACCTTCCTCGATTGCCAGCTACACTACATGGCACTATGCGATGAAAACAGAGCCTCCGCTCCTCTTTATCCTATCCTCTACTGCTAAAAACTTTGGAATCATGAAAACCTTGTCTTCCCTTTTGCGCACGATGGTCAAAAACTTAGCATATATCAAATTGCATAATCATAGTTTTAAACAATGTTTTGCCCCCTTCTTATATGCATAGTCCATGCTTTGAGAGACATCGACGGATGATTCGAATTTCAAATTCAAATTCGAATAAACTTTATAACCCAACCTTAGGGTTATAAATTAATTTAATAATTAAATTATAATTAATCTATAATTAACTTAATAACTTGTAAAGTTAATTAAATTATATTTTTTTAATTTATAATGAAATTATTCAAATTAATTTAAATCTTTCCATTTAATATTATAATAAAATATTATAATATTATTTTGCTTGGGCCTCTTCATTTCTCTTGAAACTCATCTTGACCACCTGGAAGCGGACTTTCCTTTTGCACCTATTGCGGAACTGCTTCTTTTTGCACTCTTCACTGAAACTGACTTTCGACATCAATGAAAACTCAACTACTTGCGTAATCACTTCCTATTTCATTGCTTCACTAAAATTGACTCTTAACATCAATGACAACTCAACTACTCAAAATGTCCAACAATCTCCCCCTTTGTCATTGATGGCAACCCAATTACCTTTTACAACTTCCTTAACATTTTTCTATTTTTCTCCCCCTAACTCAATGCTTTCCTTTAAATCAAATCTCTCCCCCTTACTCAAATATCTCCCCCTTTGACATCAATGGCAAAGGGTCACCTTTGGGACTCGGGTCTAAGAATGAGTCTCTTAGCTTAGCCCCTCCCCCACCTCCTCTTGATGTGGTTAATTTTGGGGTGGGAGTATTTCTACTCCCAGCAAGAACTGATCTTTACCTTTGTCCACTTTCCTTCTCATATGATCCTTTTGATTTATCTGACTATTCATATTCCTGCTTGTATCTGGAATTTTTGCTCTACACCACTTTGTTGTATATCCATCATTATTGCACTTGTAACACTTAATATTGTTATTCCTTTGAGGTGAAAATATCTTGGGATTTCTCCTGGTGAAGCCATACTTATTCCTATCATGGACCTTGCAATTCATTACCTTGTGACCAAACTGATTACAAAAGTAGCAATACCCTTGAAATAGCTGCCTATTTTTTAAGTTCTCATATTCTTGTATTTCATGTGTTTTGCGCTGAGAAGCCTTATAGTTATGCCCAAATATGTGACATGAGAAACATTATCCATTAAAATGTCCTTGCCTTGACCTCATTGGTCTCTTAGTCTTTTTTACCATGTGTTGGTTTCTGTTCCATCTGTTCCTCTTTTGCGCATTGTTATTTTCCTTGTTAAACTTTCTATTGTCCAAATCATCCTCAGAAGTCTCAGTTTCTCTCATACTGTTTTCTTCTAAAGTTTCTTCTTCTTCTTTAGAACTTGAGGTTGACTCATCTTCTTGTTTATTTTGTGCCTGTTCAAAACCAAGACCTATTTTTCTTGATGTAGGCTTTTGTGTCTTGATAATCTTATCCAAATTATTTGAGCTTCTTTCAAACTTGTGTAACCTATTCTTAGACTCTTTTATTTCTTCCCTTAGTAGAGCCACTTCATGTTCTAACATTTCACATTCTAAGACCTTTATTTCCAACTTATTCTTGAACTTCTTTATCTTAGTCATTGACTTGTTTAGATCCTCTATAAGCTTTCCTCTTTCTTCATCATATTCTTGAAACTGAAGCTTAAGTTGGAATTTTGCTTTCTTACCTTATTTAATGTGTTAAGAGCATAAAAAATCTCTCCCTCAAGATCAAATTCTCCTTTTTTTTATTCTTCCTCTATTTATTTGTCTTTGAAAACATATTCATTCTCTTCTAAATTGTCTTCTATAGGATCACCTCCTTCTTCTTCTAGTGCCATTAGAATATTCTCTTCTAGCCCTTCAAGTGTATCCTCATATTCATCATCACTGAAACTGAAACCATTCTTTGTACAACTATCTTCAAGATGTACAAAATCACCACATCTAAAACACTTGAGAATTATTGGTGATCTTTTCTTAACTTCTTCTTTTTCTTCTATCAGAAATAGAACTTCATCTTTATCATTATTTGAGAAAATATTATCACTATCACTTGAGTACTTACTTGCCTTGTCTACATAGTAACTCCTCTTATGTCTTTGAAAGAACTTATTTCCTTGTTTGCCTTGTCCATCCTTACCTTTCTTTTGGTACTTGTATTTTTCTAATTCCCTATTCTTATGATCCTATTTTTCTTCATCATTGTTATTTCTAGCTTCTTGACAATCAGTTGCATAGTGACCATACTTTCCACAATTGAAACATCTAATAGATTTTGCATCTTTAAATCTTCTTGGATCCTTATTTCTTCTACCATAATTTGCTTCTTCATCACTGGATGACTCATTGCTTGAATCTGACTTCTTACCCTTTGTCTTAGTAGCTTTGAAGAATGCTTCCTTCTAGAGATTAGGTTTCTCTTTTTTTCTCATCTCAAAATCTATAAGAATACCAAGCAATACATCTCTTTTCAAAGAATCACTATCCTTTGACGCCTCTATAGCAGAGATATTTTCACTAAATCTTTTTGGGAGAGATCTTAAGATCTTATCACAAATATCAGATTCTTCAATCTCAAATCCAAGTCCTTGCATGGCGTTAACAACCTCATCTACATGAAGTAGGTCAACACTAATTTTTTCCTCATCCTTCATTCTTAATTCTTCAAATTGTCCTTTGAGATTTCATATATTTACCTTTTTGACACTTTTATCTCATTCATATATGCTTTGCAACTTATACCAAATATATTTTTCTGATTTGCAATGCATAACCTTTATGAACTATGTTCTATAAAAACCTCTCAAAGTTGCATTCATTGATTTTGAATTGTAATGATGTAGAAGCTTACCATATTTATCTGTAGGTCGAGTAGTTGGTGGTGTGTATCCATTTTCAACTACTTCCCATATTTCATTGCCAAGTGCCATCAGGTGAATCTTCATTCTCATACTCCAAAATACATAATCACTTCCATAAAATACTAGTGTTGAATTATCTAAGGATCCATTATTAGAATCCATTGTGTTCTTATAAGTTTTTCCATAAAGTTGTTAAACTCTTCTAAAGAAACCCGCTATGATACCAATTGAAGAACACAAGCTTATACTGAGAGGGGGGGTGAATAGTATAAGACAACATTTTACTTTTATTTTCTAATAAATATTATGCAATGTATATATAGAAATATCAACAAAATTAATCAAAGCAATGCACAAATTACCACACATAATAGAGACACTAATTTAACGTGGTTCACCCAATGTGGGATACTCCATGGAGAAAATATTTCACTAAAATTTTCTCAATCAATATCTTGGTAATCCTTTCCCTATTACAATGTTTATGGACCTCTATCCAAAGGATACACCAATCCCCTAATCAATTTCATGGATCTCTATCCATAGGAGAACTCCTTTCTCCTAAGCTCTAGATAGTGTTATTATAGAAAAACTACTGCCCCCACTACGTTGGCTAATGGATCTCTATCCATTGAAGACTCATGTCCTCAATCAAAAGACCTATCCGCACTACACTAACTAATGGATCTCTATCCATTGAAGACTCATGTCCTCACTCAGAATGCCTATCCTCGCTGCCCTAGCTAATGGATCTCTATCCACTAGAGACGGTCATCCTCTATACTTTATCACCTCCAAATATTACTCTTAGCTCTATCTTAAATTTGTACTAAACACAGTTCTTAAATATAGCACAATTCTGCTCAATATTTGTCTTTGGTCTAGCACAAATCTGTCCTTAAATATGCACCAAAATTTTTCCTCAAATCTACACTAAACACAGTCCTTCGATCTATCACAAATATATCCTCAATCTCTATCCTCTGATCTACACTAAACATAGTCCTTTGGTCTAGCACAAAATTCTCCTAAATATCTATCCTCTGATCTACACTAAACACAGTCCTTTGGTCTAGCACAAATATATCTTCAATCTCTATCCTCAAGCCTTAACACAAAGCTTGACTCAATCACAAATCAACTCTACTAGATCTACCCAAAATCTTAAACCAAGGTTTGAACAAATCAATAAATCAACTCTGCTCTCAATTCTTCTCAAAGACTTATCTCAAAACTACCTTGTAAGTTTCCAAAAAAGCTCACACTAATCTATCCACAATTTCTCTCTAGAACTTGTTCAATCTGCTCAATAAGTCTTCACCAAGACCTGTCTCAAATCTACTTAATAAGTCCTCACTAGAACTTGTTCAATATCATAGAAACATATAGAGAATTATTAGAGGTTCAATATGCTTCACATTCATCATAATGATCAATCAATTTTAATCTTTGTTTTTACCATAGAAACATATAGAGAATTATTAGATACTGAATATGTTTCACACTCACAAACACTCAACCTCTTTCTCAAATCAATTCAGAATATAGAATAGTTTATTTCACAGAACTTTAACTATCACTTCAACACATCCACTTGACCAAGATCAACCAACTATACTCAACCAATCACTCAATGAAATAATCCTTCCTCACAAACCCTAGTACAAACATATGAACACTCACTCAATTGCTTCCAACAATCTCACATAACAATGATACTCATGATCTTTGCAAACCCTAGTTCAAGATAGTTCACAACTTCTTATAACAATGATAATCATGATCTTTCACAACTTCTAGTTCAATATAGTTTACAACTTCACATAACATTGATACTCATGTTCTTTGCACAAGCCCTAGTTCAAGTTCTTCACTTAGCCAATTACTTCAACAACAATGCTTATCAAGCCAATTTTATATCATTCACTTCTATTTTAGAAAACCATCAACTCAACAAAGGAAACCTTAACCAAATCCTTTTCACTCCAGTATTATTTTTAGAAAACCTCAATCAATCACTTCAACAAAAGAATAATGTACCCATATATTTTTGTCTGATTTAGAAGTGACCTTAAAACCTATCTTGAACACAATTTTCTCCTTTACCAATTTCAATAGTTAGATGAAAAAATATCACACTAACACTCTCTCAAAATATTTCCCAATTATAAAAATAGTCAAACTCAATTACACCTTATTACTCCTTTGAAATAAGCATTCACCAACATGCATTCATAAAAAGATAATTCCTTGCATACACCTTATTGTTCCAACTTTAGAGCAATATTCATCAATACACAAAAAATAAAAATGACTTTTTTTATTCCTTATTACTCCAAATTTATAACTCAAACCTTCCAAAATTAAAGTAAAATATTTAATCTTTAAAACCCTTATATCTCCCTTAGAAACCTTAGCCAATATTTATTTATCACAAACCAAGCATCTCCGAAATCACACAACCTTAGCACAAAATACACGATGCATACCTTGCAAGAAAAATATCACCACAGGTTTTGAATGTGTGACCACTCCTCCGCCAAGTGCCTTACCAAGGTGCTAGCCCACCACATGGGCTACTAGCTCCCACACGATGGGGAAGGCAAAAGCCTTCCTCTTGTTTATCTTTGATCGATGCGGCACCCAAAAATTAACACTCCACCTTGCAAAACCAAAACCGGTGGGTTTCAAACCTTACACCTCGAGCCTGCCAACCCTTCGTGCCTTCCTCGATTGCCAGTTGCACTACATGGTGCTATGAGATGAAAACGGAGCCTCTGCTCCTCTTTATCCTATCCTCTGCCACTAGAAACTTTGGAATCATGAAAACCTTGTCTTCCCTTTTGCGCACGATGGTCAAAAACTTAGCATATATCAAATTGCATAATCATAGTTTTAAACAATGTTTTGCCCCCCTTCTTATATGCATAGTCCACACTTTGAGAGACGTCGATGGATGATTCAAATTTTAAATTCAAATTCAAATAAACTTTATAACCCAACCTTAGGGTTAATAAATTAATTTTATTATAACCCAACCTTAGGGTTATAAATTAATTTAATAATTAAATTATAATTAATCTATAATTAACTTAATAACTTTTAAAGTTAATTAAATTAATTAATAAATTAATTTATAATGAAATTATTTAAATTAATTTAAATATTCTCATTTAATATTATAATAAAATATTATAATATTATTTTGCTTGGGCCTCTTCATTGCTCTTGAAACTCATCTTGACCACCTGGAAGTGGACTTTCCTTTTGCACCAATTGCGGAACTGCTTCTTGCACTCTTCACTAAAACTGACTCTCGACGTCAATGACAACTCAACTGCTTGTGTAATCACTTCCTCTTGCACTCCTTCATTAAAATTGACTCTTGACACCAATGACAACTCAACTACTCAAAATATCCAACATGATATTCAATTATTTTCTTTGTTTAAGAGATAATGTATATAATAAAGAGGGATATTTAATGGTTTGTGTAATTATTGTTGCAATGAGCAATTATTTTCAATAAAAATTATAACAATGTTATGTAAATGATTATATATCGTATGAGTTCCTCATTTATGACTATTATTGAAGTTGTTATGGTAAAGTATTTCTAAGTCATTCAAGTTTGCATTGCTTCTTAGAGGTAACTATGATAATCAATATCCTTTATTTAAGCTTCAAATTTTCATTCTCATGCACTTCATTTTTATGCTATTTTTTCTTTAGGGGCCTTCTAGTTGAGTTGTACAATCAATGTCTCACACATGAAATTCACTTTTTAATATATTTTCAATCTTTGATGACATCTTATTTGGAGATGCTTGTGTCTCCATCAATATCATGGAAAGATTTATCTAAAAGGAATTCAAAACAAAAAAAAATTAAACATGTGATTCCTCATTTTGAATGGTATAAAAGTGAACACTCATACCAACAAATGTTTCTTCTTGTTGTTTTTAAAATTTTTTCCCCTTGCAATAAGTACATAGGACCAATATCATATAACCTTAATCAATGAAAGCATATTAAAGAACATAAGTTGTATGTATGCTTGAAGGGAATTAGATTATGATAAGCTTTCAACAAGTTTCTTATTATCAATTGGAAAACCTTTCAATTTATGTTCAAGACTATGCGACTATACACTTTAAGTAGACAAGTTACTACAATTACACTTCAAAATCAAACTCAACCATGTGAAGAGGGGAAGAATAGAAATTGAAGGTAATTAAGTCATAAAATGGTTGGATATAGTCAAGAAACTTGTCAAAACTCTTGAATTGAATAGATATTTGGAATCTATATTAGAACCCAAGAATTTCGAGGGATATTGGTCTTGTTTTGAGGCTAGAAACTTTTCTACTAGTGATCCGTTAGGTATCTTCCAATTTGCTAGACATGTCTTCCAATTTGACAGTATTCTTTTTATTTTCTCGACAACTAATGAATAGTCAAACTAAACATCATGGTTGTAGACTCCATGGCCTAGATTTTACGAAAATGATTTGGATAATGATACTTTTATCTCCAATGATTTTAATGATGATCTAAATAATTTAGAATTTTTATTTAGTGTAAATCTAGTTGGTAGTGTAGCCTTTACCATCTAATTGTAGGATTCTACCAAAAAATAGAAGTAAGAGTTTGAATTTGATTTACTATAGCTAGAAGTAGAATTAGCTTAAATTTTTCTATAAATAAGATCTAGATGCTTATTGTAAAGGGTTATTTTACTATTTTTATAAATAAAAAAGCTACTATTTGAGTTATATTTTAACATGTGATTTAAACTACAATTACTAAAAAACTATGCTTTGCTTATAAGGATAACTATGTTTGTTGACTTCTTTATTTATGGATGTATGATGGTTGGGGATGCATCCTCCAAAATTCTATTATACATTTATTTTATTATATAACTTATTTGGATATCTAGTGCAATAAAGTGATTTTGTCCTTTTTAGAGATTTCAAAAAGATCAATACTATAAGGGTGTTGTGGTTTTGTAGTTATATTAATTTATTGTATTTACTTTCATTTACTTGCATCATTTTTACTAAATTGATTAGGTTAGTTTAATTTAGTATATTTAATAGGATTCAACCCTTAAATTTAAAGAATACATATTAATTTAATCATCTTTCAATATTGAAGTTTGATCTTGTGGGTATATAATCAAAACAAAATTTTGTTGGTAATTTTTTTTGGCATGCTTGGTGGGACCCATCAATGTGATTTATCCATGAAATAAAACTAACCTAATAATTTTTTTTTAATTTAGAAAAAAACTCCTTGCAGGGCCACCTTGGTCTGAGAAACCATGACCATGGGGTTCTACATCATTAAAATCACCCGGGAGTCATGCTCGACCCTGACCGCACCAACATTATCAACTAGATTTTGGGCACCCAATGTGCATTTGGTAGGGTGGAGATTCGAACCAGGGACCTCCCTTGGAGGATTTCCCTATCCTCTCCAACTCATCTACAACACATGGGTACTAACCTACTTACGTTAATTTATCATTCTAGAGTTTATTTTCTAGATCTATGTAAATTCACCCCAAATATTTTTATAATTGTTAAACAGTTTATAAATAACATCATGACAAATGTAACCCATAAATGAATTTGTATATTACTTGTCTTAACTCCAAATCATGTAGTTTTACATAAATTTATAAATCCTTTAGATTTTATCAAAGTCATAAAATCTTTATGTAATGGTGACTTAAGTAATGAATAAACCCATTAATTTTATTTAAACCTAACTAATTTTAAATGTTATTATTTTTCGTAAGTTCCAAACTAATAATTTTTGTAGGAATTTATAATAGTTTCCCAAGAGAACAAAAAATTATAAAGTATTTTATATAAGTCCTCAAGGCTTCAATTTTCTAAACTTTTAACAATTTGTTATTCAAGTACAAAATATGTATGGAATATTTCAATTCATTAAACTTTTTCTAACCTATCAATCTTGAAAGCTTAAATAATCCAATAAGTATCGAGTCTTTAAATTCATAAAAAAGATTTAAGCTATATGTCTATCTTAGAAATTCAAAACTTAATTAATTTTGGATATTCTAATTCACTTTAGTATACCTCTAATTCAGTGGGTATTCCTAATCATGATCAATCAAAATCCAAACATTTTTCCTAAAATTTTGCTAACCACTATAACCAGCAATACATTAGACTAGTCTCTCAACTAATCAAATATACCTAATATTCATTGTGATTTAGACTCTATTATTTAAATTTTGGGTAATTCATTTTATTTTATCTAATTTAATTCACATATAATGATTTATTAGACATAAAAACCTTCTATTTTTCATAGAAATTAAGGATTTGAATCTATATTTATGAACTTATCTTTATAGACATAGATAATAGATGATCAAAGTGTGGAAGTTAACCCCATGTACACATGGAGGAGGTAATTAACACCATACTTTATAATTGGTGTCATTACTAACCACTAGAACCAATTCTACCTTCCAATATTGGTGCCAAAATTAGTGTCTATACCATATTTAGTATTGGTTCCAACACTAGTTGCTAAAGTTAGTGCTATTAGGTTGTAGCATTAGCACTAGCACTAGTTACATTGTTAGCTCATCAACCTCTAACTTTGATACCAATACTAACTACCAATGTCAACACCATCATTTAATTTTGACCCTAATACCAATAGACTAGCTACCACTTCCATACTTGGCACTAGACTCATCAGTCTTGCTACTATCGAATCTTCACTAGACAAGTTGGTACCAACCCACACTTTGGTACCATTACTTCTTTAGTTTTAAATATTTGGAACCCATCGAGTTGGCACTCATCTAGAAATGATAATCTGTTTTCAATCATGTGAATATGATAAATTATTGTCATCAATATTATATATTATCACCGTTGTAGGACCCTACTTGATTTTTCTAAAGTAGTTTAACCACTTGGATACTCCATGAAATATGGTGTCTAGTTTGTTACAACCAAGAAATAGATTATTGGTTGTTTCTTGATCCAATGCTACTATTTTTTATCCATTGTTGTGATTTATTGATTTTTTACATCCTCTTGTATAAGGGAATGTTTTGAGTGCAATATAATTAATTAAAAAAAGAGAAAATAGGAGAGACTAAGATCAGAGCAATATAATTTTGTTTCCATCTCACCAATGAGATTAATAGTTGCATCTAAAAGCTATAACTATGACTAGTACCATGACATATCTACATAGATATTTGGCTTACCTCCTCTCATTTTCCTTCTTAGGAATCTAGTTTATGCCTCTAGGAATATCTCCATACCCCCCTATTATTCAAGTCCATTGTAATATTATTTTGTAATACAATATTATTATACATATGTATCATCATCTTAATATCCTTCCTAAGTAATTTTCTCATTCATCATCCAATATCTAACCTTAATATTAGCATCTTAGTATACATGCAACTATCCCTTGGAGAGATAGCCATCCATCCCCCATTACCATAGTCTTTGTGACTTATTAAATCTTTGCAAACAAAATATTCTATATATTCCTTCCTTCATATATTTATTGCTATTTATATCCTATTTTGTAGCACCACTCTATGTCATAACTCTCTTGATGTCATAAGCTACTTTAGAAAAAAATTCCTCTACGCCACCAACATGGGCCTCATAGTGCAAATCAAGTGGTATTAGAGAAATTTATGCTTTAACATTTATATCCCTAATCATCATGGGAATGACACAAAAACCTATGATAGTAGAAATTATAACTATAGAAAGAGATTTATATTTTAAAGAATTAGAACCAAAAGTTATGTGATAATGCATGAAGAAAGGAGGAGAGTCTTTTCACTACATCCATATCAAAGTTACAAATGAAGTTCTCATATTTGAGAGACTTGATTATTGAAGTTATCTACAATATCAAGGAATAATATAACCATACTATATATCAAATTCAAAAATAACTAAAGGAAAAATAGTTTTTCTATGACACCATCTAATAGAATCTTCTACATCTATAGAAAAAAATTAAATTTGCAAATAGATAAACCACATGTCCAAGAGTCTTACACATAAAATACATGTATTTGATGAGTTATACTTCTCCTAAGCAATTACTTGTTTTTATCTAATACATTTAGTTGCTTTGAGAATTATGCCAAGGGCATTGGTTCAAATATATTGAAGAAGATGGGTTGTATTGACCAAGGATTTCTATAGTATATCAAAGGCATGAGATACCCCATCAGAGTTGAATAATGGCCTAAGAATATAGAAATTGTACATGTCCATAATTACTCTAAAACAAAAGGATATGAATCCATTAGATGATTCAATCTCTACCCTAAGAAGTTTTTTGCAAGCACAACCATAGCCAGTTGACATCTTGGTTCAAAATCCCCGATGTAAAGTCTAGCCATGTTTTTATCAATAAATTTTGGATAGGATCATTCTAAAATATGGAAGAGTTATGCATAAGGGGTCATCCCCAAAATTTATTTATAAAAAAATGGTGAATCAGTTTTAAAATCTAGGTGAATAGTGTCCAAATGCATGTAGAAGGTTAGCTATTATTGGGGGTAATGTTGGAAATTTAATCAAATTATTATAAAATTGGGGCGAATCGACCCCCAAAAAAAATGCACCCAAATTTTTTTGGCTAATGGGCCTTGGTCAAGGGTCCCAAATATTTCCAAATTTCAAAAATCCTAATTTTAGCCAATTGGCTAAAAATAACCACTATGCATAACCCTAGAAGAAGTTTATGGCTATTTAAAACACTTATACTTACTATAAGTTCATGTTTGCATCTCTATCTCCCTTTCCTACACAAGGACCATCTTCATATCCCTTGGGAATGCCTAGGAATAGCATTCATGCTTAGAGTTACTCTTCACACATTTAGGGTGCTAGGGATCATTGTTGCTCCACGTTTATGTTTAGTATGGTTACTTAGAGTCCTCATCAAATATAATGCCATAACAATTCAATCCCATATGTTTTAACACCCATCATGGCTTCTCAACTAATGAGATAATGCTATAATATCTTATGGCATAACATTTTCTCATGACACCAATTTCATTTATTACACCTATAGACAATTAAGACATCATTTTGAGGATACTACCTATATGGACACCTTTTCAGGCCATGTGAACCACCTTGGGAATCCTCAAGGCTTAACAATGATTTTTACCACTTAAATAGGGTAAAATTACCTTTTGCAACCTGGACCGCTATACCTATCGATGGCCCTTGACAGGCCACTATACCATTGATAGCCCTTTAGAGGAAATAATACCCATTAATGACCTCTTCCAAAGGCCATTGTACCCCATATATGACCCCGTAGAGGCTATCACACCCATCAAAGACCCCCCTAGAGGTCGTCGTACTCATTGATAGCTTCCAAAGGTTTTTGTACCCATCAACGACCCCCAAGAGATAATTGTACCCATCGATGACCCCCCAGAGGTTGCTATACCCATCAATGACCGCCCAAAGGCCACCATACCCCATATATGACCCTCCTAGAGGTCACCATACCCTATAATAGCCAATAGATCTGATTTTCATAACCTTTGATGGCCACACTTGTAACAAACTTGAGATCTTAAGCCAAAATAAATCTAGTTACAGGACAACTAAGAATCAATTGTCAAGTGCGATAAGGTTCTGGAATGGACATTTGGTCTTCCCAAATCCTAACCACTTCTTGGTTCTTGGCTTCTCCTACAATCCAATATTCTAATTTTAAAAATCTATAAAAATATACCTTGCCTTCATGAAAATATCTCAGTCTAATGCAATGAAGTGCTATCAAATTAAGGAGTAAAGAGAGCAATTTGATCATAAGAAATGAATTGCTACCCAAATACAGCCATGGAGCTTGCAATTGCAACAATGGAATGTTTCAAGGCTTGAAGATCAAATTCAACAGTCTTGCATCATCAACGACCTTATTTTGTGCTAATGTTTGCAATCAAACTGTGCTTCAAGAGCACACCAAGAATGGCAACCCATTGACAGATCACTCCCAATGATTCTTGCATAGGTCATGCAAATTTCTTCCACTGTCTAGTAGCCACCTTAACCCGAGGTGACCCGCAGGTGCCACCACCGTACCCTATAACAACTAGTAGGCCAGAATGCTATGCCCCATAGCGGTCTCCCAATGACATCTATTTTACCAATTTTTTTAGTTACACTAGCTTTAACATCATTTTATCTATTTATTAAGATAGTTTTATTCAGTTTTTCATGCACTTGTTTATAGTATTCAACAATTTCTTTTCAATTTTTTTTATCTTTAATCAGGGTCTCATCATGAAAGGCTCTAGAAATGCTACTAATATTTTTTGAGTGTTCTTGTATATAGGTTTCAGGTCTTGGCAAGAGCTATCAACATAAATATTCATCACATGCACATCATACTTGTGGATATCACTAGAAACTCCTCCCCCATTCAATTTTGAGGATGCAACGATTATGCATGTTACACCTAATATATTTTTTTATTGTAAATTGTATGAAGTTGGTATAAATCCTTGAGAGGAATAACATTGTAACTTCCTTTTCAAGGATATTCAATATTAATAAGGACACCATTTCTTTAATTCTTTGTCATTTCTTGACGGTTACATGATTATGCTTTCAATTTGATTTTATAATATTTTTTGGGTGTACGATTTTTGCATACTACAGTGGTAATCATGACCATACCTTGGCCACTTTTTGCAAATTTTGTTGCTAATTGTTTTTTTATTTATTTTCTTGAATTGCAGGTACCACTACCCTAGACTAAGGCAGTTATAGTCCTTACCATCTTACCCTAGGATGGTCCACATTCACGGTTGCTCTACCTAGCAACGACCCCCAAAGAAAAATTTAGAAATATAGAAACAACACCTTCATCAGATGTAGGCTTTGTTTTTGAGTTTTTTTGTACTTAATTTTCTTGCTTTTCACACAAAAAGAAAAATTTTCATGTTTGATTGGAAAATATAGAAGATTTTTTTTTAATTTAAAAAAAATTGTTTGTGACTGCCCTTGGGTTAGGCGGCCTCTGTTTTTGGCTGATATTGGGTTATGTAGCCTCTATTTCTAGCTAATCTTAGGTGAGGGGCCCCTTGTTTTTCATTGTTTTTGTGTATGATGACCACTTATATAGACCGTTTTACATAAATATGGTCTTTTTTTGCTTTCTATATGGATTGTGTGCTTGCTACCTGTGCAAAGGATGACATCATATTAGGGTTTAGCAATTTTAAATTTTTTAAATTGAAATATATTTACTTAGGAATTTGAAAAATTTTAATGTTATTTTATGCATTAGCAAAAAGATATCAATTTCTCTATGATTGCATTTATATTTTTGCATAAGAAATAACAAATCCATACACACCACACATCATATTAAACATCAGCGAGTTGGAATTCACACCCAACCAGTGATCAAGACTAGTGATAGTGGCCTTCATCACCACCTTGTTTTCTTATTTATGGTTATTTTGCACCCTATTTTTTGCCAAGGCCAGTCAGAGAGCTATCATAGTGAGGATTGGTAGGACCTGGGCTCCCTTCTAGAATTTGTACTTCATCACTAAATCTTGGTGGATTTCACAGATTGGACTTCATCATGAAGTCTGTGTGTGAGATCATACAGGTGAAATCCGTTAAATTGAGTAATATCATCAACGAAAGCAAAAACATGAACAAGAAAGCAAAAACAACAAAAAATAAAAACACACCAAATAATTTAGGACTCATAAAAAAAATTTAAATGAGATAAACATATTGTATACTTTGTTAGTTTTTTTTTTATTTACAAAATTAAAAAAATTGACCATAGTAGTTGAGTATTTTGCTACTTTTTTATTCTACACTCAAAAAATAAAAAATTGTGCAAATCGGAGCTATAACGAAGAAGTTGTAGTGGTTTTTATCATTACTATATATTGAGTAATTTTTAAACCAAAACTAGGGAAAAATGACACTAAAAAAGTCATAAAAAGCCCTAGACAACCACAAAAATCCTCAAATTTATTTTTCTATATTAGTTAGTCCCTTTTGCACCTTTCATAGAATTTTTGAGTCCTAACTCTTTATTTTCTCAAAATTCCTCAAATTTATCATTTTTCCACTAGCCCTTTTTGGCCAAATATTCCACAAATACAAATTTTGATCCCAAAAACACTTTTTTGAGTCCTAGACCATTGTGATCAGCTCGTTGTATTGATCATTTTGATATATAACACCCACAACTTTTTTTTAAAAGTCAAAATTGTGATCAACTCATCGCACTGATCATTGTTTTCTTTATTGTTTGCTTAATTGACACATGATGATAACTACGCATAGTCAATCTCAACCATGAGCTGGTAAAGTGAAAAATCACAAAGAGGCCCTAAACACCTCTGATACAATCTTGAGGATCTCCTCATTGTCACATGATACTCTAGTAGTTGTCGTAAAGCTAAGTCCTCACATAGAGGATCAGACCACCAATATACCTCTACCATGGTAACATCAATGGGTTATTCACATGATCAAGTGGATGATTTGGTTAGCCAATATCGATACCAAGCCATAACTAAACATAACCAGTCCATCAAGGGACCTAATAGGGAATTCTACATGATTTCTAGGTCGTAGCCTTCGTTGCCCTAAAATATCGCCCAAAGCCCAACAACTCAACCAGTGATCATAATCAAAAGTAGGTCGACGTAAAGTCTGCATTCATCATCAAACAATATGACCATGATCAGGTTAATATAACAGTCCTCCAAACATCGATAAAATCTCATGAAGATTTTAAGTTCAATGAAATTACAACCCCATGATCTTGATGCTTTCACCAAATTTGTGGGACATACAAATGTAAAAATATCCTATTATAATCTTTTAGGATCATGAGATCAAACCCATGCCTATCAATATACCTGAACTCCTTTGCACATCACCACATGCATCAATAGGATCCCTTATAAATGGGTATTGATCGACATGAACTCCACGATAAACATTATTACAAAAACTACACTAAAGCATCTCAACATTCTACCTTCACACATCGTAGTGTCCACATCACCCTGCAAGCATTTAATGATGTTGTATCTCCCATGATTGGCATAATAGTCCTTCCTATTTAGGTTGAATATAATACTATTCCTACATTATGCTACATCTTGGAGGGTGAAATATAGTATAGTATATTGATTGGAATGCCATGGATGAGATACATGGAGTGTGTACCATCCATAGTGTATCAATGCATTAAATACATACATGAAGGTTAGATCCATGTGGTTCATGTCGACCTAGACCCCTTCAACTATTACCATAAGGTGGATCATCTATAGGAGCCTACCCTATCACCCATGCATCTGGATACTAAACCCAATGATGTTATCCAGAGTCTAGATTCAACCCTATGGTTAGTTGTGGAATTAGCTCCACCACTGCCCTTACCATTGGTCTCTCTTGTTACTCCATTCTTGATTTATTTGAGCAGGGATAGATTGATAAAACCAACCATGGAGATTCTTGTAGCCATCTCAAACATGTTAGAAGAGAACCTCCATACTCCCACCAATAAGGAAGAACCCATAGTTGTTATGAATGAATCATATTATATCATACCATCTTCATCCACCACATCGTAGGTCATAGTTCACTTGACAAATCCAAAACTTGGTGATACAAAGTATAAAACATTACATTTATACCTTTCATCGAGTAAATAAAGGATCTAGGTCAACCTCCAATCAAGTTACCACCCATTGATACCATCCTAAGTTAATTATCTCAAAATAGGGGACAAGTCGATCACCCTAAACAAGTTGACGAGTCATCCATCACTTGTCTAAATGCCAATATATCTTCCCATGAGTTTGTGAGAATGATCAATGTTAAGACAGAGAACCAAGGCTTCCTAAATCAATCCACACAACTAGTAGCCTCATCTAACATTTCCTCTACATCAAAACTGCTACCACCACCAAAAATAGTCACAAATACTCCATATTTCCCAACATATTCAAAAGAGCAAGAGTAGGTGTATCCAGTATACCAAAATGGAGGTGATCAAGTTGTTACAATCGAACACTTCAAGGTGGAATAAGAGCATGAGTTGAAAAAAATAAGAGCATGTGGATATACCCACTAGACAGGATCATCATAATACATACATATCCTTTCAAGTGATGTTGCTTCCGATTTATATCTAAGGTTCTTCTGGAACCTACACTCAATTCACCTCCATAGTCCATAAATTGCCATACAAATTCATCAACAACTATGCAATCATCATCCCCATTATTATTACAAAACATTATGGATATTTTAGCCAAAGTTGAGATACAAATGGATCACAAAAATGATGCTTTATAGTAAATCATGTATCATATCACAACCATGGAGCTACAGTAGCAAATTGCATTCAAGACCAAACCACCTTAGCCACAAACACAAAATGGTTCCCTACAAAATCATATTCAAAAGCAACAACATCATCCACCTCACATTTACACGCCTTTATCTAAATATTTAACATTGATCTTCAATCGATTGAGGCAAAGACCATTAATTTTCCTAATATTCACCTCTAAGATCCAAAACACAAAAAACCCAAAGGGTATAAAGTAGATTTATACTTTTTATATCATAGACAAAACAATTATGATATTCAAGCATACTACACTTTCTAGAACATAATACAAGACATGCTCGAGAAGAATCAACTTCAAATAGACATTACTCTCACTACTAAATATCAACAAGTAGGTATAGTTAATGGTTATTACCTACACCAAAAAAACAAGAAGAGCAACCTAGGCAAGTTACTGAAACAACCACAACCCTACCACCTCACCAAACGGATTTATCGTATCCATCTCATTTAAGATGCTAGCTTCATACCTAGACTCCGTTAATTGAGCCCATGTCGACCATTTTATAAAATTTACAAGAAACAAAGGCAATTACTCTACCTAACATATTACCATTAGACCAAAATATGATTAATCCTAAGGGTTATAGGGAGGATCAATTTTGCCTTTATCATAGGATAGAGGGTCATGACATTAACAATTGCTACGCATTCAAAAATGTGGTTCAAGATTTTATGGATAAGGAGACTTACCCCATAAATGGTCTGCTTAAGTCACCTCAGCCTACCATAATTCAAGCCACATCATCCCATTAGAAACCCTTAGATCAACCATAGCCTCATAAGCATGACAAGATACCTCGCCAGTACGTCATATTTTCAATGGCTACTTCGGTCCTATTTCAAAAACTCTATGAGGCACATGCAATCACATTATCAAAAATCAAACCAAGATAAAATAATGAAATACTCTACTATACTTATCATTGTATGAATGGGCATGACATTTATAATTGCTACTCGTTCAAGAATCTATTTGAAGAGATGATAGAACAAAACAAGCTCCACATGGATGGTTCACTCGTTTTACCCCATTGAGACATTGAAATCACACAAAATTTTGTGTCACAATAGGGGAATCATTTCCTATCACTCCCCCTAGTTGAGCTTATCATATCACATTAGATAAATTGCACACTGGGGTCCTCAAGGTGTCACACCTTCCCCACCATCGATATCATAATCATTGAAGCAAGATGGGGATTTTGAAGGTATTACACCTTCTCTACACTCGTCGTTCATCACACATGATGGGGGTGCTTAAAGTATCATAAATTCCCCCTAAAAATGATCATAAAAACAATCAAAATTACAAAAACAATTTTATTTTATCAAAAATACCAAACAAATTAGAAATAAACATAAAATCACAAAAATAATACAAAACATGAAAATACAAAAAATTTTACATTATGTTATCATGCATTTCATTGCATGTATTAATTAGTTGCATTAGGCATATTCATCCATTGCACTTGCATTAGGATAAGTTATGTTTACATTCTTACGAATGATACCATGTTTGTATGCCAGTCATGAATCCACATATCATTATCATTAACTTTCCCCTTGTGAGTAACTGTATTTTTCAACACAACTAATGAGTTGCTATAGGGTGTTTACTAGGATTTTTGGTCATTCAACCATCCCTAGTTATATTTTCAAATTTTATAGAAATCTATCTTGTCTTTAGAAGGTAAAGTCTCACTTTGATAGTACCTTGCATATCTCAAAATCTCAACATGATTTAAACATTAAAATCCAAATATGAACAAGGAAAGATGACACTACAACGTGGTCCTTGTCACCTTAAGAAAAAGGTTTTCCTTGCTCATCCTATCATACGCATGGTCTAGGATGCTGAGAATTGGCAAAGGACAAGCTCCTCATACCTAAGAAATTCCTTCACTCTTCCACAAAATGAGCAAATTTCCAAAGTAAAAGAAACGGTGATTTTCATCACTAAACAAATCCCTTACTCTCTAAAAAAAGAAAAAAAAAAAGTGGTTTTCATCACTATAAATGAGCAAGTATCCTAATTAATAAAAATAAAATAATGGGGTAACGAGATTGAATCCCTGGAATCCTTAGTATTCAAAATCCATGGGACAATATCCATTACAACAATGGGTTGAATGAAACCTTCCTAGAAATGGAGTAGCCTTACACTTGACGATATGTCTGTCATATTAGTGACTTTGTTTTGTATAGAACAATGTCAGTTTATGGTTGAGCTAGCTTTTTGTGACTTATACTACCTAGTAGTCTAGTCCAACTACATCCAAATTTAGGATAAATATGACCATAGGGTGATCCTCATTATAGCAATGGGTTGCATGAAACTTGTCTGGTAATGAAATAGTCTTATGCATCATCAAAAATACATTCACTTTTACACACATAGGGATATTGAATATCTAGGTCTTCTTAACAAACTTGTATCTTTCATAAGTCTTGTGTAGTTAATACACAATTTTTTATTAATCAACTAGGATATTTGAGTCTCACGAAAAACCTCAAAATCTCCTCATAGCACCAAATCATCTCATCAACATTCATAGTTTTCCTTATGATCTTTTGCTTTCTAAGGGGTCCTCATAAGATAGAGTAGATATCGTATGAATATCGCAATGATGTTTAGATGGACACTAACTATTTTATGCACACCTTTTAGTTTACAAAATCTTATGGGGAAAACCCTTAAATTTTCACATATTTCATCTCACATATCCTCATACAAATGTATGACTCTTGTGATAAGGTTAAAATTTTAATTCATGACTTTTATACATCCCGTGGTGTTCATACTTAGTTTGATTTTGCATTTTTGCATCATCCTATAGTTAGTGCCTAACATACATGTATACATATATGCATTCATACTACAATGTCTAGGCATACATCTAGCATCCATCATCACATGTTATTAGTACATCACATACATACATAGTTCTATGCATACATAATAGCTTTATCATATCAAAGCATCCATTTAACATACATGGATAATCATGTCACATCTTAAACACCAACATGGGGCATCAAAGGTATCAGACCTTCCCCAATGATCAATAAAAAAATCAACAATATGGGGTAAATCAAGGCAGCGTGCCTACCCAATTCAAAATATAATACAATACAACCACCAATCAACCAATAAATTACCAAGTTTAAAAAGGTTATGCCCTTTGCCTTGCATTAAATCAATCCAAACACTTCATCTACTAGGTTTTAAAAAGGTTGCACCTTTTACCTTGTATTTAATCATTTAACAAATCAATTGCTAAGATTAAAAGGTTATGTCCTTTACGTCGCTATCTAAAATATCACAAGGCTCAAAATATGCTTAAATTCCTTTGGAAAAATTCAAAAGGTTCTAAAGACACCTCCCCCATTGGTCATTTAAATTTCAAAAATCCCCAATGAAACCTATACCTTTGGTCAAATCAATCTAGTCATCTTGCAAAATATCACCGCCTTACCCCAGGATAGCCTCAAAATGGCAAAATTTACAAGCATTTTGTAAGCATCATTAACATCAATTTGGGCATTTAACCACATCTAATGGTCCAAAATCACATAATTGTAAATCACACAAACATTTTCAAACATCAACTGGGGCATTATTGGTATCATACTTCCCTCAATAAGAAATCAAATAATCAAGCAACATTGAGCTAATCAAGGTATCACATCTTCCTAATCAAAATTCTAATTCAATCCAATCAACCCATCAACCCATAAATTGCTAGGTTTCAAAAGGTTGCACTCTTTACCTTGTATTTAATCATTTAACAAATCAATTGCTAGGATTAAAAGTTTACACCCTTTGCCTTGCTATCTCAATTTCAAAAGGCTCCAAAGATGCCCAATTTATTTGGTCAAATTTCAAAAGGCTCCAAAGATGCCCAATTCCTTTGGTCAAATTTCAAAAGGCTCCAAAGACACCTAATTCCTTTGGTCAATTTCAAAAGGCTCCAAAGAAAATTATACCTTTGGTCAAATCAATCAAGTCATATTATTCAAGTGACTCATCGCTTTCATCATCTTTCATCTCCTCATCGACTTGTTTCTTGAGGGGGTAGTTATAATCACAATATTCATCAAAATCAATAATCAAACACTCAATCATACTAATTGTGTTCATCGTGAATCATTTCCAAAAACAACCATGCCCTTGCTTGGGGGAGACAACCAGCAAAAATATTAACCAAAAAAATGCTTGGTATTCTTGAAGCATGAAGGTTTCATAGAACTTTGTCTCTCTTTATGACTGAACAATGTACCAATATTAAGTATGTTTCAAACCTTGTAGATCGCTTGTGTTTATCAGCTGAAAATATTACCAAAGACTCAAGTTCTTTAACTTGTTAGAAGCAATGATTCAAAGATGTATGCTATTTTCATGATTGGGGCATCTAAAATTGATCAAATCAATCAACATCAATCAAACTTTAATTTGAATTTAGGTTATCTATTTTTTCTTAGCATTGTGCTTTCACACGATGCATCCCAAAAAGGGGCATATGTAGACACCTAAAACACATCATTTTTAGGAGACTACCTATATGGACACCTTTTCAAGCCATATGACCCACCTTAGGCGTCCTCAAGGTTTAACAATTCTTTTTACCACTCAAACAAGGGCAAATTACCTTTTCTATCCTGGACCATTGTACACATCGATGACCCTGAGAGGCCATCATAACCATTGGTGCCCCCCAATAGGCTACCATACCCATAAATTAATTCCCATAGAGGTTGATGTACCCCATCAATGGCCCCCAAAGGTCGTTGTACCCATAAAAGACCCCTCTAGAGGCCATTGTACCCATTGATAGCCCCTCAGAGGCTATTGTACCCATTGATGATCCTCCAATAGGCCATCGTACCCATTGATAGATCCCCAGAGGCCATCATACCCATTGATGGCCCCCAAAAGGCTATTGTACCCCATCGATGACTACCCCAAATATCACCATATCTATCGATAGCTCCCCAAAGGTCATTGTACTCTATGATGGCCAACACTCCTGGCCACCATACCCTTTGATGGTTGTGCTTTTAACAAACTTGGGATCCCAATCCAAACCAAATTCAGTTGCAAGATAAATGAACGTCAAGCATGAGAAAGTTCTAGAATGTGCATTTGGTCTTCCCAGATCCTAACCATTTCTTAGTTCTTGGCTTCTCCTATAAGCCAAGATTCCAATTTTGAAAAGCTATAAGAAGATACCTTGCCTTCATGAAAAATATCTCAGTCTAATATAATGAAGTGCTATTAGATTGGGGAGTAAAGAGAGTAATTTTATCATAAGCAATGAAGTGCTACCCAAATCTAGCCATGGAGCTTGCAATTGCAACAACGAAGTGATTCAAGGCTTGAAGACCAAATCCAACACTCTTGCATCATCAAAAACCTTATTTCATGCCAATTTCTGCAATTAAACCATGCTTCAAGAGTGCACCAAGAACATCAACCCATTGATAAATCAATATTGGCAATTATTACATGGATCACACAAAATTCCTCCATCGTTTGATGATCACCTTACCCTGAGGTGGCTTGTGAGCACTGTTATTATACCCTATGATGGCTAGCATGCCAAAATTCTATGTCCCATAGTGGCCTCTCGATGACATCTATTTTACTACTTTTCTTAGTTACATTAGCTTTAGCAGCATTTCATCTATTTATTAGCATAGTTTTGTTTAGTATTTCATGCACTTGTTTATAGTATTCAACAATTTCTTTTTAGTTTATTTAACTTTAATCAGGACCTCATCATGAAAGGCTCTACAAATGCTATTGATATTTTGTGAGTTTTCTTGTATGCATGTTTCAGGTCTTGGTAGGATCTATCAACATAAAGATTCATCACATGTACATCATACTTGCATAGGTCATTGAAAACTCCTCTCCCATTCAGTTTTGAGGATGCAATGATTTTGCATGTTACACCTACTATGTTTTTGATTATATATTGTATCAAGTTGGTATAAATTCTTCAGAGGGATATCATTGTAACCTCATTTTCAAGGATATTCAATATTAATATAAGGGCACCATTTCTTTAATTATTTGTCATTTCTTGATGGTTATATGATTATGCTTTCAATTTGATTTCATAATATTTCTTAGGTGTACAATTTTTTCATACTACAACACCAACCTTATCTTTGGTATTATAGTTCCACATTTGTTAATATCACCAAGTACACTTGTGGAACCAAAATTAGCTCTAGATTTTTGTCTCCTATGGTGTAATTCATGTTCTAGAACCAACACCAACATATAAGAGGGAACCTAGTGCTAGTGGTCCATGTCATTCATAGACCTCAGAACTTGCATAGTAGATATACTAGTATCAACTAACAAAATTTAAATTTCTAATTACCATCTATATTTGTTGCCTACGTAATCTAGCCATATCTTAGTACAATAGAAAAATGATAAGGGTAAAGCATAATTATATTTGGGTAGGATACTGGTCCAATATTTAGCTATATTCAACCTTAAACTTCATCATATTGGTTATTTATATGTTCAACTTAGATGTATTAGAAGGTAGACCATAAATATTTAAAATCTTATTACGAAATAATCAAAGAACAAAGCACTACATTACTACGTCAAAACCATGATCTAATATTTAGCTAGATTGAACCTTATCTTTTTCCATCCCATTCATTTAGATGTTCATAGTAGATGTGATAAAAGATAAAACCTAGATGTATAAAAAGATATGCTAGAAGATAAAATAATCACTTTATTGTGTCAAAGCTATGGACTAATAGCTAGAACTATCCTTGATTTTATTATCTTAGACATCTAGATATTCATATTGAGTGCATTGGAAGAACAAACTTAGATCTATTTGGCCTATTGATCATACAAATCCTACATCATATTCTTACATAGATAGCATGTTAGTTCAGATTATTCAGTAGAGAATGGTTATGATCTCAAGGGAGAACTTATCTATGCCCTTGACACACTAAAGAAGGTAACAAAGCAAGACTCTAAGATTGAAAGTTAGTTTCAAGAATATGATGAATAAAGATTATTTATCATAGAGAATTTAAAAAAGTCAAAGGCTAAGGCAAGCAAGTTCAAATATAAGTTAGAAGCAAAGATTCTGGAATGTGAAAAGTTAACACAAGAAGTGGCCCTACTAAAGGAATATTTATAGGATTCCAAGAATAAGCTATACAATTATGTAAACAGTGCAAAGAGTGTGGATAAAATAGTCAAGATGAAAAGAAGAGCAACAAACAAGACAGGTCTTGGTTCTAAATAGGTTCAAAATAAAATGGAAGAAGAGTCTACTTCAAGTCTTGAAGAAGAAGAAACTTCAGAAGAAGATACATCAAAATAAGACAATGTAAGTGGGAGTGAGACATAAGAGGATGAGTTGGACAACAAATAGTTAAACAAAGATAGGAATAATGCATAGAGAAGATACAAATGGAACATCAATCAGAACAAGAGACCAATAAGGTCAAGACAAGGAAGCTTCAATGGAAGATGTTTTTCATGTCACAGGTTTGGGCACATGGCTTCATAGTCTAGGACACATGAAAGATAGGAATATGGAAAAGTATAACTTTTCCAAGGGTATTGCTACTCATGTAATGAGTTTGGTCACAAGGAAATGAATTGTAAGATTCATGACAGAAGAGAATATGGCTTCACTAGGAGAAATTCTAAAACAATTGCACCTCCAAGGAATAATAACATTAAGTGTTATAAGTGTAATAATGATGGTCACACAACAAGATGGTGTAGAGAAAATATTCTAGAAATAGGCATGAATAGAAACAGGAACATGAACAAAAATAGAAATATGAATAGGAACAGGAATAGGAACGTGGATGAGAACAGGAACATGAATGAGAACAAAATTAGGAACAAGAATAGGAGCAGGAATATGGATGAGAACAAGAATAGGAACAAAAGTGATGACAAAAATAGGGATGATGACTTGGGAAAGAAGATTCAGAAAACTCAAAAAATAAGAGAAAAATATAAAGGTAAATAACAGTGCTTTCGGGGAGTAAAAATACTTCCACCCCAGAATTAACCACCTCATGTGGAGGTGGGGGAGGGGCTAAGCTAAGAGGCTCATTCTTAGCCCCGAGACCCAAAGGTGACCTTTTTCCATTGATGTCAAAGGGTGAGAGATTTGTGTATTGGGGAGAGATTTGATATTTGAGAAAGCATTGAGCCAGGGGGAGCAATGTCCTAGGGGTAGCAATGTCCCAGGGGGAGCAAAATTACAGAAAGGTCAAGTTTTCAATAAAAAAAAATTTGGGTTGCCATAAATAACAAAGGGGGATATTTTTGGACATTTTGAGTCCTCTAAGTCAAATTTGTCATTGATGTCACCTGATAGAGTTATCACTCATATCAAGGAATTCGACAAGAAATAAATTCGTCAAAGTTTGTCACTATCATCTAGGAAAAACCTTCAACAATGCAAAAGTTAAAGGTAAAAGGGCTCCATAATATTTTAATATTATTGGGAGCAGAGATTAAGTGATTGGTTCATAAAAAACCAAGAATGGTTATTGCAAAGGTTAAAAATGAGGTTCAATATTTATTTTATAAATTATTTAAATTCACAAGGAATTTAAATTTTATAAATAAATATTCATTACAATGTTGTGCAATAATACAAGGCTCCAAGGTTTAATTAAGTTAAAGCCTAAGGTTGGTTTGATTTAATTTATAATATTTAAATTTAATTTTAATTAAATTTAAATACCTTATAACCTAATTAACCAAGCCAACGTCGAATTAAATCGATGTGCCGACGTGATTGCATGGAAGACAAAGGGCACTATATATAATGCCTAAAATACATTGATTAATTTATCCTTGCTTGAAAAAATAAAAGGCATACGAATTGGTGGTTGAGCTCATGAGAAACAATGAATAGATTTGAAGGACGGTGATCGAAATAAACCAGAGTGCATTGAAACCCTCAAGCCAGCTGGGAAGCGTGACATAGTGGTAAGGAGACATTGGTTAAGTTTTTGTGGAAACATTGAGCTGCGTTCGAATCCTGGCAAGATGCAATTTGGTTGGTGTTGGGAACACCAAAGCGTTGCGCACATTTTTGTTTTTACTGACAGCATAAGGAACTTAGAGCACGTGGTGCTCTCAATGCTCCAAGTGAGCTCTTAGATCGTTTGGAAATAGATCCATGGCTAAGGTGCAGGTCATGGGCAGAGTTAGAGGTTCGAATATCCTCCAAGGTAGAGGTAATATTTTTGTTGAGCACTTGAATAATATTGCCTATGTTGATGATTAATTACTTTTGGCAAAGTGGGAGTTAAAAGGTTTTTATTATTTGTAAAATTGCTATCTGAGAATTATTTATTGGAAATAAAGTTAGGAGGCATAAGGAGTTTAGGTACTATTTTAATTAAAGTCTTAAATAATAAATTTTGGATATTTGAGAAGTAAGACTTTAATAGAGTTGATTTTTTTGTGAAAGAGATATTTGCCAAGGATATTATTTTTGAAAGATATTGAGCATTGTATTTAGATGGAGTTATAAGGTGTATTTTGGTTGATATTATTTTTGTTGTGATTTATTAAGAAAATAAATATCCTCTAACCCTTATTGATTTTGTCAAAGAAGTAATTGTGAGTGTGGCAGATTTGCAAAGACAACTAATTTTCAAGAAAAGGTATGGGCAAAATTTTTCTTTGTTGAGTTAGGTGATTGGCTTGATTGAAAATTAAGTTTGGAGTGAAAAGGAATTGATTAGGGTTTCCTTTTTAAAAGTGGTTGGTTTAATGCTTCAAGGTTTTCTGATTTGAGAGTTGTGATTAAAACCTTGGTTTATAAGCATTGTTGTTGAAACCATTAGTTGTATGAAAAACCTGAGTTAGGGTTTGAGAAAAACATAAGTATCATTGTTATATGAAGAATGTTTTATTAGAATTTTTGTTGAAGCCAATTGGTTATGCAAAGAACTTGAACTTAAGTTAGAAAATAACATGGGTATCATTGTCATGTGAGATTTGTGTTGGGCATTGTTGGAAATATTTTGAGTTGGATGATACATGCTTGGACTAGGGTTTGTGAGAAAGGGTTGTTCCTTGAAGTGATTTATTGAGTAGAGTTTATTGAGCCTAGTCAAGTGATTGTGTGAAGTGGTTGTTCAAGTTCCATGAAAAAAATTATTCAATATTCTGATTTGAGTTGAGATTGAGTTTTGAGAATAAAACATATTGAGTCTCTAACAATTCTCTTTATGCTTCTATGAGATTGATTTGAGTTGAGATTGAGTTTTGAGAATAGAACATATTGAGTCTCTAACAATTCTCTTTATGCTTCTATGATATTGATTTGAGTTGATATTGAGTTTTGAGAATAGACCATATTGAGTCTCTAACATTTCTCTTTATGCTTTTATGATATTTGGACAAGCTCTGAGTGAGCTCGTTGAGAAGATTTGGACAAGTTCTGAGTGAGCTTGTTGAGCAGATTTGGACAAGTTATGAGTGAGGTTGTTGAGCATATTTGGACAAGTTCTAAGTGATCTTGTTGATAATATTTGGACAGGTTCTGAGTGAGCTTGTTGAGCAGATTTGGACAAGTTCTGAGTGATCTTGTTGAGTAGATTTTGACAAGTTCTGAGTGATCTTGTTGAGCATATTTGGAAAATTTCTGAGTGAGCTTGTTGAGCATATTTGGAAAAGTTTTGAGTGAGCTTGTTGAGAATATTTAGACAAGTTCTAAGTGAGCTTGTTGAGAATATTTGGACAAGTTATGAGTGAGCTTGTTGAGCAGATTTGAGCAGGTTCTGAGTGGACCTGTTGAGAATATTTGAGTAGGTTTTGAGTGGACCTATTGAGCATATTTTAGTAGGTTCTGAGTGGACCTATTGAGAAAATTTTAGTAGGTTCTGAGTGAACCTATTGAGTAGAGCTTTAGAGGTGACATAGTAGAGAGGACAGAGTCTCTAGTGGATAGAGATCCATCATCTAGGATATTGAGGATAGGTCTTCTGAGTGAGAACAAGAGTCTTCAAGTGGAGAGAGATCCATAGTCAGTGCAGTGGAGGTAGTGTCTTCTAGAGGATCACCAACCAGAGAAAAGGAGGAGTTCTCCTATGGATAGAGATCCACAAACCATATTTATGGGATCAACATCTCCTTTGGATAGAGGTCCATAAACATTGTAATTGGGAAGTATTCCCAAAATATTATTTGAGAAATATTTAGAAGAAATATTTTCTTTATGGAGGTAGCCCACATTGGGTGAACCACATTAAATCTGTGTCTCTATTGTGTATGGTGTTTTATGCATTGCTTTGATTACTACTATTGATACTGCTATCATCTCCTTTGGACAGAGGTCCATAAACATTGTAATTGGGAAGTATTCCCAAAATATTATTTGAGAGATATTTAGAAGAAATATTTTCTCTGTGGTATTAAATATGTGTATCTATTATGTATGGTGTTTTATGAATTGCTTTGATTACTGCTATTGATATTGCTATCTATACACTACATAATATCGATTTAAAAAGAAAATTAAAAAGTGGTCTTATACTGTTCACCCCCCTCTTAGTATAATCTTGTGTTATTCATACAAAGGATTCATGGTATCCATTATTATATGTAAATTCAACTAGATTTAAAAAGTCTTCCTGTTTAGACTTTTAATCCATGCAAAACAGGCAAAGTATGTCCTCTAAAACTTGGTTCACCCTCTTTATTTGTCCATCAATTTTTTGATGATATGTAGAACTGATGTTCATCTTGGTTCCCATTGCATGGTGAAAAGCCTACCAAAATTTAAAAATGAACTTAGAATCCTTGTCTTATATGATCACCTCAAGAAAACTGTGTAACCTAAAAATTTCCTTGGAAAAATTATTTGCCACCATCGATGCATCATCCTTGATGTTCCTTGGTATAAAATGTGTAACCTTGGTCAAATTATTGACCACCATAAGGATTACATCATACTGGTACCTAGTATTAGGTAAACCCATAATATAATCCATAGATATAACTTGCTACTTTTGAGTAGGTATATCATGTGGGTATAATTTCCTTGCTAGGTGTTGATGTTCTAGCTTAAGCTTCTAGCATTCCATACATTTTTCAATAAAACTAATGATATCTTATTTCAACCCTACCCAATAAAAGGCCTTTTTCATTTTTTCTCTCATTTTTGACCCTCTTAGATGAGCAACATATGGAGAACTATGCACCTCTTGCATAATCATTCTCCTTAATTCACCAGTTTTAGATATGACAACCCTATTCTTGAAGCATAAAAGACCATATTTTATGTTTAAATCCTTGTTTTCCTTAGTATTTCTGTCAATTTTAGCCTTGATTTCCATGCAATACTGATCTTGTAGTTGCATTTTTTTAACTTTGTCCATCCAGTCTATATGACTCCAGGTTAATGTTGTTAAGTTCCTTCTCCTATTCAAGGCATCTTGTAATAACCCACAAAAATCAACCCAAGAGAGAGACATACATATTTTAACACTCAAGAAAGGTTCACAAAAGAGTCCCAATTTTATTTTTAGAATTCTCAAGTATTCACCATATTTAGGTTTCATGTCACTACAAATGACACTCAAGTGGATAGGTGTGGCCAACATCCCATAATTTTGGGATTAACCTTACTAAACCTAATAATTTAGAAGGATGCCAAAGTGGTCCCCCCACCTTTCCCATACCCTCATAGGCATAGTACACATTTACCATAGTGTAGGGAGTATTCTTTAAGGCCCATAAGACTTAAAGGGGGATGCCTATACCCCAACCTAACCACAAGTCTCTCTATGTAGATTATTCTGGAATAAATCCTATGTGCTTAGTTAGAGCACCTTTGTGGTCTAACTAAGGTCAACACCCATAATTTGGTAATGAGCATGGTCACTTGAACCTTACTTTTCAAGGTACCACCATTGCTAACTTGTTAATTATTCCATTAAATACATAGTTAGGAGACACCTGATCCTCACCATTCAAGGTGTATCAATTACAAGTATTTGGATATTACATCACTACAAATCCTTCCAAATTAGTGAGTAATTGGATATTGCATCACCACAACTTCCAAAAATCACCACTACCTAGTTATTGCATCGCCATAACTCCTCCCATAAATGGATTAACTTTTGACTCAAATTTCTTAATCAGGTTCTAGATCCATCCTAGACCCCCCAAATTAACCCAATACATTAAATAAAATAATATCTCTCACATAAAAAAAATTAAAGTGCTATAATAACATGCTAAATTATATCACAATATAAATAGATCTTTGCATCTCAAATAAACATAAGTTCCAATCATCATGCTATCACCAATAAGCAACACTCTAAATTTAGCACCATAATAAATTGATCACATTGCTTACATCTAACACAAAATTATTATGAAAAATGATGCTAAAATATCTACTTAATGACATCATAAATATCTCATCATTAAATAATTCATAGTGATAGCTTTAAAATTCTTCTTCTATTTATATCAAAAGAAAACTTTTCAAAATAAGATCATATCCAAAACATTTCTTGTTTTTGCTTTTCAAACATTTGCTATTTTACCAAAAAAACTTCCATGCTTCTAATAAATTGGGAGTATCATCTAAGTATTACAAAGAAAACTTCCATTTGCAAAATTTTTCATTTCCAAATATATTAGAGCAATTTTACGCAAGTGGTATTTGCACCACCTTATTTTCACAAACCTCTTCATGAAAGGAATCTCCCATTGGTTTCAAGAAAAGCATAGGGATCGAGAAAACTCTTAGATTGCTTATACAATCCAACTATGCACTAAGCAATCTATCAAACAATACATCCTAAAATGAAAGCATTCATATAAATGCATTCAATCAATCAAGGAGAGAATCCCATACTTCTCTCTATTATGATTGCCTTATCTACACAAGTATTAGGAAAATATTTAAACTTTTTATCTTCCACTACAAGATATCCCACAACTCCAAAATTTCAAAACAAGCAATTAAAAGGAGATCGTTAACTTTCTTCATCTCTATTTTTAAAAGAACTACATGATATTTAGTTCATCACCTTCTAATAACAATATACCCAATGTGATTAAAACCTCTATCTAAAAATTTCTAAAGCATTATTAATTAACTTCATTACCATCTATTTGATGTCTCAATCTTATCTAAAATATTCAACTTCTAACAAGACATTCAAATAGAAGAATACATCCTACATAAGGCTTATTTACATGTAAGGCATCATTACATAACATTCACAAAAAACATTTTTTATTTTCTTTCAACTAAAGAAAAACCATAAGCTAATATTCAAACACAATATTTTCCCTTAAAACTATTCAATAATCCTAATTAAAGGAAAACTTCAAATTTTTTTCTAATAAAATATCTTCCAATGATCTATTATTCATAAATATTAAAAAATATATAGATAATAACTCTACCAAAACTTAAAGTAGAGTACCCTAAGCTAGATTAAGGTGTACAACACAACACTAGAACTTACTAGAGTTGAATACCCTTGGCTCTACAACTGACTAGAATTCCTATTAACAACATAGGCCTAAACACATATGTCTGGGTCCAAACAAGAAAAAAAGTAAACTTCTACTAGAGATAAAAGTGAAGAAAGAAAGCAACAAACATAACACACAACTATCATGAATCAAGTGTGGTTATGAAGGATTTGAAGAGCTAATGCTACAATGGATGATCTAACCCCAAACTAACTTAATCATAATGTATAATAGAAACTCTAATGGCGCTACTCTAAATGTACAAAGAAAAAAATGAAATATTCCATGGGCTTGGACCAGAATCAACACCAAAGAAAAAAAATAAAAGCTACAAAAATAACCTCATTCCCTGAGCAAGCGGTCAAACAACATTGAGTAACAAAAAAGTGTTCAAGGAAAATAGGCCACATACCAATAACAAGATAATGATATCAAGCATAAAAGGAAACAAGAAGGTACTCACTGCAAAAACCCAATGTTGTGACATAAAAAGTACAAAGTATCATGAGCCTAAATCCCTATTTCCCACTTCTCCTTCACCACTAAAACTCTCTATCTAGAGGAACCATCTCTCCATTTATAGCCTAGCTTCTTCCAAGGCATAGGAGGTTCCTCCATAATATTTCAAACACTAGCCACCCATGTTGTTCCAGCTAGCACTTTCTTCCTTGAACATTTCCAAGAACTATAGGTGAATGTATCATAACGTGTTTTGAATAGCTTATACTCCACTAAGGTTAAATTAATTAACAACCTTATCCCTTAAAACGTTATCAAACCATTAATATATCTACCATAAATATAGCTTGCTAATATTAATTAAATTAATCACTCATTTTAATTAATTAAATTAGTGTTGATTGTAAATATTGATTATTAACATTGACTACTAAATAATCTTGGGTATTATTGATGCCAACCATCTTAGAAATAATCCATAATCATCAATAACAAACAAGGGGGTATTCCAAAATAATCAATAAGGCATACACCAATTCTCCATCCTTGAGTAGGTGGTAATTTTTTAGATAACTGCAAAAATATCACCTGCCTACTAAGAGTGACTCTTTTGCAAGAACAACCTCCCTACCCAATGGTGTATTCATACATCAAACAAAATTGTAATGCATCTATATGAAGGGTGCTTTACTACCCTTGAACTGTCGATAACAAGTCATCCATCATTTCCCAAATTTTCTCTCAACGTAGGTGGTTGTCCCATATTCATCCATCAATGAGAGTACTTGGTCTTGCAACCATAGTTATATTAGTAGTATCATATTTCAAAAATAAAAAACAAAGCATAAAGTGCAACTACCCACTCTTATTAACAACATAAAATCAGACTATGCATTACATATCCACACATTAATATATAAATCAATGTCAAGAATAAGTATTACTAAGGAGGATCATTACATACTCCCTACCTTGGACTAAACATAGTCTTCTATGTTTCTTGCAAGTGAGTATACATATATCTTATTCAAATAAATATGGAAATTTCTCTCATTTCTTTAGCATCCTCCCAAGTTGCATACTTTTTAGAATATTGGTCCCACTAGATATTATATTGATCTAGGGTTCATATCCTTAACATATTAGAATGATACCCTAGAATATTTACCGGTTGCACCTCAAGGGTTCAAGGATCTACCATCTGTAATTTAGAAATATTCCAAACATGAGAAGGATCAGCAACATATTTCCTAAATAGGGATATGTGTAAAGTAGCATTGATATTTTATAGTTTGAGTGGTAAGGTGAGTCTATAGGCTATTGGACTAATATTATAAATGATCTCAAAAGCCCCAACATAGCAAGGATCCAATTTAGTTGACTTGATGGCACTTTTCATGGGTCTTCCATATATAATTATCTTAGTGATATTGTAATATTAGTATAGCTATTCTGGTGATCGACAACTTTCTTCAGCCTCTATTGAATCCCTATGAGTTGCTCCTCTATCTCTCTGATAGTGTTTGGTCTGATAACCACCCAATACTCCAGATTGTCCCATGATAGAAGTGCTCTACATATTCTACCATATAAAGCTTCAAACGAAGCCATTCCCAAGGATGCATGGTATCCATTATTATATGCAAATTCCACTAGATGCAAAAATTCTTCTCATTTAGACTTTTGATCCATGTAGTACATGTGAAGCATGTCCTCTAAAACTTGGTTTAAACCTTTCTATTTTACCATCTATTTTTGATGATATGTAGAACTGATTTTTAACTTAGTTCCCATTGCACAATGAAGAGCCTATCAAAAGTCTAATGTGAACCTAAAATTTCTATTTGATATAATTATCTTAGGAAAACCATGTAACCTAAAAATTTCGTTAGCAAACTTATTTTCCACTACATGTGCACCATCCTTGATATTCTTGGATATAAAATATGCAACCTTGGTTAAGTTGTTGACCACCACAAGGATTGCATCATGTTGATACCTAGTCTTAAGTAAACCCACAATAAAATTCATGGATATAACCTACCACTTTTGAGTAGGTATATTATGTGGGTATAATTTCCCTTCTAGGTGTTGATGTCCTACCTTAACCTTTTGTCGTTATAAACATATTTCAATAAAACTAGTGATATATTATTTCATTCCTATCCAATAGAACATATTTTTCATATTTTCTCTCATCTTTGACCCTCCTATATGAGAAAAAATGGAGAACTATGTACCTCTTGCATAATCATTCTCCTTATATCATACATTTTGGGTATGACAACCCTATCCTTGAAGCATAAAAGTCCATATTTTATGTTGAAATCCTTAAAATTTCTCTTAATTTTAGCTTGAATTTCCATGCAATACTGATCCTACAATTGTATTTCCTTGACTTATCCATCAAGTCTATATGACTCTGGATTAATTTTGTTATGTGACTTCTCCTACTCAAGGCATTTGCAACATTGTTTTTTTTTTCCTTTGATATACTCAATACCAAAGTGTTATTTTTCTAAGAACTCTATCCATCTTCTCTATATTGCATTTAGCATAGGTTGGGTAAAATATACCTTAGAATTTGATGGTTTGTCCTTAGCTCAAATGGTTTACCCAATAAATAGTGCCTTCAAACCTTTAGTGCATGCACTTCTACCAATTATGGGTTGTGTGTAGCATAATTAAACTTATGCTTATTGATTTTCCTAGACTCGTATGCTACTGTGGCCTCAACACCCCACCCAAAAATTCTAATAAATCATATGTACACATGATGAAATTACCAAGAGGATCTGGTATCTTGAAAATTGGTGATGTAGTCAGCTTATTCTTCAAAGTATCAAAGGTGGTTTCATATTTCTTTGACCATTTGAAATCCATTATTTTTCTTTAAAGGTTGGTGATTAAGTAAGCAATATGTGAATAATTCTTCATAAAACACCTATAATAACCAGTGAGTCCCATGCATCTTCTTACTTCAAAAATATTTTTTGGTGCACGTCAACTTAATATAGCCTGAGTATTTTTAGGATGTACACCAATTCTTTCTACCAAGATGATATGTCCCAAATACTAAACTTTTGAGGTATAGAACTCACATTTAGAAAAATTTCCATATAGTTGGTTTTTCCTTAGCACTTCTAACACTAACCTTAAATGATAGTCATGTTCTTATTTAATGCAAGAATATATTAGGATATCATATAAAAATACCAAAACAAACCGATCTAGATATTGTATGAACACTCGTTCATCATATTCATAAAAGTTGATGGTATAATTGTCAACCCAAATGGAAACACTATGAACGCATAGTATCCATACCTAGTAATAAAGGCTATTCTATGACTATCCTCCTCTCAAATCCTCAACTGATGATATCCAAATCTCAAATAATCTTTGAAAATATAGTGGCATATTTTACATGATCGAAAAGGTCATTCATCCTTAGAAAAGGATACCTATTATTGATGGTTACTTTATTCAACATTTTATAATTAGTGCACAACCTCAAGTAACCATAATTATTTTTCACAAATAGTACTGGGGCATCCCAAGGTAACACACTTGGTTTAATTAGACCATGTTCTAACAAATATTGAAGTTGCACCTTTAACTCTTACAAATCAATCAAGGTCATTCTATACGATGTTCTTGCAATGGGTTATGCCCTAGGCATTAGTCTAGTGGTGAAATAAAATTCATGTCAAGGTAGTAGGCCTAGGAGATATTCTAGAAATACTTCCCTCAATTAATGCAAAATGGGATGTTTCTTTTATATTTACTCATCCCATTTATTGCCTATTTTGCCATATACAATATATTGCCTTTCTTAATGCCTTTCTTTAGCTGCATAGCCAATAATAGATCGGGTTAAAAATACCCTTGCCCACTTTGAACTCTTACTCTTCTTTTATCCTTATTGATGTAATCCATCCACCTATCTTAGAAATTGATTAAGGCACCATAAGCCTTTAACCAATCCATCCCTAGGATAACATCAAAAGCATGGAGTAGTGCTACATATAAGTTTTATATAGTGAATCCATTGTATAAGGTAATCTTATTTTAGGTAAATATTGATCCATTGAGTAGGTCTATCCAAAACCATACTCGAATTTCTACCCTTGTGCCAAAAATCCAAGTATTCTTGACATATCCCCAACAATATTAGTGGAATAAAACTATCTATGGTCCTCCTATATGTAGCAACACTTATGTTACTAAATGGTAAGTTGCTTGTCCATCTAGATTCTAATTCTCTATAGTGACATAGATTTGGTGTTGCTGCTCCTCTACTCTATTGCTCTACTATGGTCTTTGGGAGCACTTATTAGCATAATGAGGACCTCCATAGATGAAGCAACCTATTATAGGTGCTTGAGGTATTTCTTGAATATTCTCTCATATTCCATATTTATGTTTTGATTCATTCTACATATGTGTTTGAGGGTTGGAGCTGTCATTTTCTAAAATTTCTTCTTATATTGCCCTTGGTTCCCATTGTTCTTATTATCAATTTTTTTTTTTTTAAAGTGAAAAACCCCTTACGAGGCTGCCTTGGTATGAGAGACCATGAAAATGGGGTTCTACACCATCAAAGTCACTCGAGAGTCACACCCGACCCTACTCGCACCAACATTATCAATTGGATTTTAGATACCCAATTCAGCTTTTTGGTAGGATGGATATTTGAACCTGGGACCTCACTTGGAGGATTTTCCTCTCCTCTCCAACTCACCTACAACACCTAGGTTCTTATTATCGAACTTTGGTTTCCCTTTGCTCTTCTTATTTTGATCCTTATCACATTTTATAAACCTCACACTCTATATTTTCTTAAGATTTTGCTTCTCTACCTTTTTTAGCCTTGAATAGTTGAATAAGAACTTTTTGATTTGAAGATTAGTCTCTTCCTACCTGGCCAAATCATAAGCCTTTTGCAGAGTTTTGGGTTTGAGCAAATTGATTACTATCCTAATCTTGGGATCCATCCCTAAGATGAACTTATGCACCTTTAGTTGCTCATTGTTATTGTACTCTAGAACATACTTCAAAAGTTTAACATATCTTTGAAAGTATACCTCTACTAATAGTGAACCTTACTAAAGTGTAGAGAATTCCTCAAACTTCTCTACATAAAATTGATCAGAAAGAAATATTTTCTTAAATACCTTGATAAAATTGTTACATTTAAGATCTTTAGCTTGGATATTTTTGCCTATCTTGAATGTGTTCCACCATTCTAGGGTTGTACCTAAATATTGAGGGTTCCCCAAATAGTCTTGATTTTGAAAGAACAAATATTCATAGAAAAGAATATTTCCAACTTATTCAGCCATGAATTTGTTGCATCTCCCCCTTCCTTTCCATTAAATTTAACTACCTTAACATTCTCAAGGTATTTAGCTAGTTTAGCCTCTATATGGGATTTTACCCTTGTGGCTTCCTTTAACATGATTCTCTTCATGATTACCCCGTAATTATTTGTTATTAGTTTCCTTATTGATCAAGGTTTTTAACATTTTTTGTTTTTGTTCCATTTGTTCTTGAAGCAACTTAACTATTGAAGAAAGGTCTTCCACCCTATCACTAGAATTGACTATTCCTATAGTTTCCTTACTAGAGTCTATTTCTTTTCTAGACTTATTAATGGGGCTTGTTGTTCTCCCAACTCCTTTACTAGAGTCCATTTTTTGTTTAGACTTATTTTGGAATGTACTATAGTTTCCTCTTGTCTAGTCAATCTTGTTTTATTGGATGATCCTCCTCTTAAAATAGGCATCATTTTCTATCCATACAAAGGAGTTGGGTATGTTATAATTTCTCTCAATTACACTTACACTCAATTACTTTCATTTTCCATATGAAATAACTTAGATCATTATCATTCACTCGATAATGATCATGGTCATGCTTACCTCTACAAGGTTCCATTCCCAATAAGAAACCATAATCTCTAGGATTTTTACTCCTTGGTCTGATTGGTCTAGTCAGCATGCAATACTTGAATTATCCTATATCACATTAATATCCCTAATAGAGTTCTCCTCAAAGTAGTAAATCAAGTCAAGGCTCATCCTAGATGCACTCCATGGAAGCTCCTAGTCCTATGATCTAGAGATCTAATACAAACTATAATAGCCCACCAAAACCAACACAAGAGAGAGACATATATTCTTTTTTTAACACACAAGTAAGATTCAAAAAGAAGTCCCAATTTTATTTTTAGCATTCTCAAGGATTCACGATGACACTCAAGTGGATAAGAGTTGCCAACATCCCATATTTCTAGGGTTCACCTTACTAAACCTCACCATACAGAAGGAGGTCAAAGTGGTCCCCCTACCTTTCCCATACTTTCATTGTCATAGAATAATTTGACCACCACATATGGATTATCCCTTAAGGCCCATAACACTTAAAGGGGGATGTCTATTCGCTAACCCAACCATAAGTCTCTCTATGTAGATTATTTTGGTGTAAATCCTTGCTTCTTATTTACCACACCTCCATGGGCTAACTAAGGTCACTACCACTCACTTGATAATTATATTGGTCACTTGAACCTTACTTTTCAAGGTACCATAACTATTGAATTATGCATAATTTTACGTTCGATCCTCATCATTCAAGGTGTGCCACTCATGAGTATCCAACTATTGCATCACCATAAATCCTTCCATATTTATGAGTAACTAGTTATTGCATCACTACAACTCCTAGAACTTACCACTACCTATTTATAGCATCACCATAACTCCGCCCAGGAATGGGTTAACTTTTCACTCATGTTTCTTAATCAGGTTCTAGATCCATCCTAGCCCCCCCTCCATTAACCCAAGACATTAAATCAAATAAAATCTCTCACATAAAATAAATTAAAGTGATATACTAGCATACTAAATTATATAATAATATAAATAGAACTTTGTATCTCAAATAAACATAAGTTCCAATCATCATGCTATCACCAATAAGCAACAGTCTAAATTTAGCATCATAATTAATTGATCATATTTCTTACATCTAACACAAGTCTATTATGAAAGAATGATGGTAACATCTCTACTTAATGATATCATAAACATATAATCACTAAATAAATGTAAGTGATAGCTTTAAAATTCTTCTTCTCTTTATATCAAAATAACACTTTTCAAAATAGATCATATCCAAAACATTTCTTATTTTTGCTCATCAAGCATTTGTTATTTTACAAAAAACTTCCAATATTCTAATAAATTGAAATTATCATCCAAGTATTACAAAGAAAACTTCCATTTACATTATAATTTTTCATTCCCAAATACATTAGAGCAAGTTCACCCAAGTGGCCTCTACACCACTTTCTTTTCATAATCCTCTTCATGAAAGGAATCTTATATATGTTTCAAGAAAATCTTAGGGATCAAGACAACTCTTATATTGCTTATGCAAGCCAACTATGCACTAAGAAATTAATAAAACAATGCATCCTAACTTGCAATAATCCATATAAATGCATTCAATCAATCAAGGAGAGAATCCCATACTTCTCTCTATGATGATTCCCTTATCTACACAAGTTTTAGGAAAACATTATAATAAAAAAATATAAATTTTTTCTCTTCCTCTACAAGATATCCCACAACCCCAAATTTCCAAAACAAACAATTAAAAGGAGATCACTAACTTTTTTCCTCTCTATTTTTGAAATAACTACATGACAGATAGTTCATCACCTTCTAATAACAATATGCCCAATGTTATTAAAACCTCTATCTAAAAATTGCTAATAAATTATTAATTAATTTCATTCCCATATTTTTCATATCTCAATATTATCTAAAATTTTAACAAGACATTCAAAGAGAATAATACACCCCACATAAGGCTTCTTTATACATAAGACATTATTATATAACGTTCACAACAACATTTTCAATTTCCTTTCAACTAAAAAAAAACCATAAGCTAATATTTAAACACAATATTTTCATTTTTGCTAATCCTAGTTAAAGGACAACTCTAGAAAGTTCTCTAATGAATATATTGCAATGATCTATTAGAAAAATTAAAAAATATATAGTTAATAACTCTACCAAAACTTAAACCAGAGCACCCTAATCTAGATTAAGGCACACAACACACCACTAGAGCTTACTGAAGTGAAATACCCTAGGATCTATAACCAAATAAACTTCTTATTAACAACATGGGCCTTAATGCCTATATCTGGGTCCAAACATGTAAAAATAAAAATTCAGCTCAAAGTTAAAAATAAATAAGGAAAGCAACAAATATAACAAACATCCATCACAACTTAGGTGTGGTTATGAAGGATTTGAAGATCCAACACCACAGTAGATAATCTAAACCCAAACCAACTTCATCAAAATGTAGAAGAGAAAATCTCTTAGATTGTGTTACTCTAAATGTAACAAATAATAGATAAAAGAGTCTGTGGGCTGGAACCAGAATAAAAAATAAATCAAAACAATAAAATATAGAAACAACCTCATACCCTAAGAAAGCATCCAAATAACATTGAAAAACCAAGAACCACTCAAGAAAAATAGACCACATACCAACAACAAGATAACAATATCAAGCAATGAATGAAACAAGAAGGCACTCACTACAAAAACCTAATGCTCTGATGTCCAAAAGCATAAAGGATCCTAAACCTAAATCCTAGTTTCTTGCTTCTCCTTCATCTCAAAATTCCTTATCTAGAGGAACCATCTCTCCACTTATAGTCTGGCTTCTTCCAAGGCACATGAGGTTCCTCCATAATCTTCATTGAACATTACCAAGAACCATAGGCCAACACCTCATAATGTGCTTTGAATAGCATGCACTCCACTAAGGTTAAATTAATTAACAACCTTATCCCTTAAAACCTTATCAAACCATTAATATCTCTACCATAAATGTAGCTTGCTAATACTAATTAAATTAGTCACTCTTTTTAATTAATTAAATTATTGTCTATTGTTAATATTTATTATTAACATTTACAACTAAATAATATTGGGTATTACTGATGCCAACCATATTAGAAATCATCCATTATCATAAAGCACAAACAAGGGTTCATTTCATAACAATAAATAAAGCATACATTATTGCTCCATTTTTTAGTAGAAGACAATTTTTAAGATAACTACAATGTTATCACCTACCTATTAAGGGTGACTCTTTTTTAAAATCAACCTCATTTCCCAATGGTGTATTCATACATCAAACAAAATTTTAATGCATCTATATGAAGGATACTTTACTACCCTTGAATTATTTATGAATAAGTCATCCATAATTTTCCAAATTTTCTCTCAACTCAAATGGTTGTCCCATATTCATCCATAAATGAGAGTACTTGGTCCTACAACCATAATTACATTAGTAGTACATTATTTCAAAAATAGAAATCAAATCATAAAGTGCAACTACCCACTCTTATTGATAACATAAAATGAGACTATGCATTAGATATCCACACATCAATACATAAATCAATGTCAAGAATAAGTCTTACCAAGGAGGGTCATTACACATTTGCAACCTTTTTTCTTTTCCTTTGATATACTCAATACCGGAGTCATATTTTGCTAAGAACTCTATTCATATTCTCTATCTTACATTCAACATAGCTTGAGTAAAAATATATCTTAAAACTTGATGATCTATCCTTAGCTTAAATGATTTACCCAATAAATAGTGCCTCCAGACCTTTAGTGCATTCATTACTGTTGCCAACTCTAGGTCATGAATAGCATAATTCAACTCATGCTTCTTGAGTTTCCTAAACTCGTATGCTACTATAGCCTTAATTTGGGACAAAACCCCACCCAAAACTTCTAAGTAAGAATTTATACACACTATAAAATTCCCAAGAGGATCCGGTATCTTGATAATTGGTGCTAAATTCAACTTATTATTCAAATATTCAAAGGTTATTTCATTATTTTTTGACCATTTGAAATCCTTTCCTTTTCTCTGAAGGTTGGTGATAAAGCAAGCAACCTTTGAATATTCCTTCACAAACTACCTATAATAACCAATGAGCCCCATGAAGCTTCTTACTTCAAATATATTTGTTAGTGTAGGACAACTTAAGATAGCCTCAATTTTCTTAGGATCTACATCAATTCTTTTTGTCGAGATGATATAACCCAAATACTAAACTTGTGAAGTATAGAATTCATATTTTGATAACTTGCCTTATAGCTAGTTTTTCCTCAACATCTCTAACACTAATATTAAATTTTGGTTATGTTACTCTTTGGTGTGAGAATATACCAAGATATCATCTAAAAATACCAAAAATAAATCAATCTAGATCTTTCCTGAACACACTGTTCATCAAATTCATAAAAGCTACTGGTGCATTTGTCAACCCAAATGGAAACACTTTGAACTCATATTTTTCATATCTAGTCTTAAAGGCTATTTTGTGAGTATCCTCCTCTTGAATCCTCAACTGATGATATCCCAATATCAAGTTAATCTTTGAAAATAGTGCGGTATCCTTTAATTGAACAAAGCGATCTTCAATTCTTGGTAGATGATACCTATTATTTATGGTAACCTCATTCATCATCCTATAATAAATGCATAATCTGAAGTAGCCATCCTTTTTTTCATGATAGTATTAGATCACCCCAGGGTGACACACTAGGTTTAATCAGATCCTTTTCCAAAAAATCTTGAAGTTACACCTTTAACTCCTATAACTCAATAGGGGTCATTCTATAAGGTGTTCTTGCAATGGGTTTTACCCCAAGCATTTTTTCAATGGTGAAATCAAATTCATATTTAAGTGGTAGGCCTAGGAGATATTCTAGAAATATATCCCTAAATTCATGCAAAATGGAATGTTTCTTAAATATTTATCATCCTCTTTATCACTTGTCTTATCATTTATTTTGACTATGAACAACATACCACCCCTTTTTAAAATCTTTCTTTAGTTGTATAACTAAAAATAGATGGGGTCAAAAAGACCCTTGCCTTATTTTAAGTCTTACTCTCCTTTTATCCTTATCAATGTAATCCATCCACTTCTCTTTGAAGTTTATAATGACTCCACGAGCCTTCAACCAATCCATCCCTAGGATAACATCAAATGCATAAAGTGGTGCTACATATAAGATTTATATAGTGGATACATTAGGTAATATTATCTCAGTCATAGGTAAACATTGATCCATTGGGTGAGTCTGTCTAGACCCATAATTGACTTTCCACCCTTGTGCCAAAAATATAGGTCTTTCCAACATATCCTTGATAATACTAGTGGAAATAAAACTATTTGTAGCTCCACTATCTATTAAAAATTTAACATCCTTGTCAAATAACTTACCATCTAGTAGCATAGGTGTTGCTTATCCATCCAAGTTTTGACTCTCGATAGTGGCATAGATTTGGTGTGGTTAATCCTCTACTCTTTTACTCAATTTTGGCCATTGGGGAAACTTATTAGCATACTAAGGATCCCCACATATGAAGCAACTTGTCCTAGGTGCTAATATATTCCATACCTTTTCTCTCTTATTTCCTCTTTCTATGCTGAATTATTCTACTTATGAGGTTGGAGACTTGTATTGTTTCTTTTTCTAATTTATGGTCCCTCTCTTGAATTACTCTTTCCCTTCTCATTTTTGGATTCTTGTTCAGCAATCATCTCTAGCATTACTCACTATTTTTTTAGTTTGTCCCATAGTTCTTTCACTAATTATGTAAGTTGCTTCATTTCTTCTTGTAGCAACTCAACTAAGGAAGTAACATCTATCCTTTTTCTAATGGAATATTCCATTTTCCCACTTCCCTACTGAATTCTAAGGGCCTTCTAGTTATCTTGCTGGATTTTTTTGTTCTACTAGACTTCTTACTTGGGTCCATTATTTTACCAATCCTCTTTCTAGAGTCCATTTTTCTTCCAGAATTCTTTGGATAATGTATGAAAACTTCCCTTTGCATAACCATTCCAATATTACTATATGATCTCAATATAGCTTCCATCTCTTATCTACACAAAAGATCTGGTTAAATTACAATTTCCCTTGATTTTACTTACAATTAGTTTTATTTTCCCATGAACTAAATTATTATCATTTCCCTGATAAAGGTCATGGTCAAACTTGCTTGCCATTTATGATAAGTCCATTATCACTCCCTTTATAATTATCATGGTGTAGGCATGGTAAATTTTCAACCTAACCACATCAAGTACATGTGGAGGGAATTCACAAGAATCCATGATTCCCCACTTGAGGGTCTCTTTCCAAAGGAGAGCCCAAGGATATGAATATCCTCTATACAATTAGACCCCTACTCAATGCAGTTTTTCAAGGTGTAAAAGTAGATGTAATTTCTTGTATATCGGCGTTATATGAGTTTATTCAATAAAAAATCTAAAGTTTTGATTCACTAAATCTTGACTCTTTTTCAAGACTTAAATGATTATTTAAAAATTAAGGCTAAGATCATATAAAATGCATGCTAAGCTTATATTACACAAATGCAATAAAATAAGAGTTAACCTATATGCTTTTCATTTTGATGATAGACTAAAGGATATATTTGATTCCCAAGGCAAACAAGAGATGATGCAAAAATAAGATAGCCTATAATGAAAATATATGATTTTGATTTCTTGCCTAGATATTTGTAAAAATAAGAAATAAGTTGAGATTTTGACCTAATATTATTTGATTTTGACCAATGTAAATGTGTTTTGTAAAATAAGTTAATACTAGATTAGGGTTCCTTGATTTTCAAAATTGAAATGTGATTTTTAGACACAAAACATTGATAGATAGAGATAATAACACATGAAAATGCTAAAAAGTAGATTTTAAAGTGATGCCAAGTGGCTGGATTACCTTTACCAATGTCTAACCAAAAATGCATCTTTTTCCAAAAACACCACTAGTGATTTTGGTGTTGACTGGTGAATTTGATACCTGCAAAAGAAAAAAAAAATTAAGTTTTTTGTTTTAGGGGGTTTTTCCAAGTATTGGGAAGGGTGTTTTCTTATATTTTCAGTTGATCAAACCTCCTATTTTTGATAAAAAAATGAGTATGATCACCTGATCAGAGTGGAATTATGCTAATCAAAAATGCTAGTGGCATTTTTGGTATGAGTTGAATTTTTGGTTCTATGTTCGAGAGAGCCAAAATCACGAGTTATAGTGATATTTTTTGTCTACAACAAGATTGATATGGTATCGAGGTTGATTTTAAATTGATTTTTGGTTGATTTTATTATGAAAATGGAGTATGATGTTTCTTGAGGGATGTACTAGGTTTATGGATTACAAATTCAAGGATTTGAGTTACAAAACCCTACAAATTTAAGCCCAAAATGAATATGTGTGCAAAGAGAATGGATAGTCATAAAATTATTTAAATTTTGATAAAATACAAGTGTAAGGAGTGAATAATGGATGTAGTGGTGTTAGGAATGATGTAGAATAACTAATTTAACTTCTAGCCAAAGCAATACAATCCTACAAAAGAGAAGGTTATGGCCAAAATATGGGTAACAAATGAAAGTAAACCTAAATGGACCTACAAAGAGATGTTAGGAAGTAAAATTAAGATGATATGCTTGAGCTAAAGGTTTAAAATACAATTTTATATGGCTTCCAATAGATATAAAACCTTGCAAAAAGGAATTAGAAGTGTGAAATATAGAAATATTAAGAGAAAGCCCAATTTAGCAAGGCTACAATATAGAGGACAAAATGCAAAATGAAGCAAGGATTAATGAGAGGAGGCATATGCTAGGAGATATATCACCTAAAAAAATCCTTCCTTGCCTCCAATATGACCTCCTTACACAAAATTCCTCCTTTGTTTTCTTGGATTTCCTCCAAAATGCTTGCAAATGCTTGAAAATGCTTGAAAATAAATAATGCTAAAGAAGAACTAGAAGAAGAATGCTAGAATAATTTTAGTAGAATATAATTAGCCTTAGAATGCTCTCTATATATTACCCCAGGGTCTACTTAAATAGATTTTGAAGGAGGTATTAATGGGGATTAAATTTGTATGTTTGGTTCATTATTGGAGTGTGTGATGTTAGAACAAGGAGTGGGAGGATGGAATCTGCATACCCCTACCTATTTTCAAATTCACCACTTGTGCACATATTAACTAGTGGCAATTTTGGTTCTAATTGGTATTTTTGGTCAAAGATAAAATTTGAATGTCAGGGTTTGACTTTTGGAGGTTTACCAAATTTGGTAGTGGTATTTTTGTTCAAGGTGGTAAATTTGGTACAAGCAAGAAAAGGTACCCAAATTATTGGGCTTGGGTTGGATTGATATTTTATGATGTTAGTGACTTGTTCAATATCTTTTGCTTTTCTAGTGTGTCAAAATTGGGTGTCCACACATGGCCACTCTTCCCTAACTACAAGATTCCACCTCTAATAAGATCATCATCACTCACCTGATAATGATCATGGCCACTCTTTCCTACCTGTAAGATGCCACCTTTAATAAAACCATTATCACTCACCTGATAATGATCATGATCAATTTTACCTAACTATAAGGTACCACCTATTATAAGACCATTATAATTCACCTATTAATGATCATGGCCATTCTTGCCTACCAGTAAGGTGACATCCCCAATAAAAAACTATATCCTCTAGTATTTTTACTCCTTGGTATGACGTGTCCAATCAGTGTGTAATACTTGGCTTATCCAAGATCACATTAAGGTTCCTAGTAGAGTAAGTCTCCCCAAAGTAGCACATCAAGTCAAGGCTCATATTATGTGCACTCTATGGAAGCTTCTATCCCTATGACCTAGAGTTCTGATACCAACTATAACAACCCACAAAAAACAACCTAAGAGAGATTTGTTTTTTACAAGCAAGGTTCACAAATGAGTCTCAATATTATTTTTAGATTTCTCAAGGCTTCACCATATTTGAGCTCAATGTTGCTGTAGATGACACTCAAGTGGATAGAAGTGATCAACATCCTATATTTTTTGGGGTTCACCTTACTAAACCTCATCATTTAGAAGGATGCCAAAGTGGTCCCCCCATATTTCCTATACCCTCACTGGTATAGGAAAATTTGACCACAACATAGGGATTATCCTTTAATGCCCATAACACTTAAAAGGGGATGCTTATTACCTAATCTTACCATAAGTTCTATCTATGTAAGTTATTCTGGTGTAAAGACTTGGTGCTTAGTTACCACACCTCTACAGACTAACTAAGGTCATTACCACTCACCTGGTAATGAGTATGGCTACCTAAAATTTACCATTTCTAGCGCCACCACTTTTGTCTCATGAATGATCCCATTAACTTTAGAGTTATGGAACACCCAATCCTCATCAATCAAGGTGTATCAATCACAAGTATCTAGCTATTTCATCTTTGTAACTCCTTCCAAATTAGTGTATACCTAGCTATTGCATGACTATAACTCCTTCTAGGACTCACACTTACTTGGTTATTGCATCACTGCAACTCCTAGGATTGGGTTATTATCTCGACTTATTGGTCCTATTAAGGTTTTAGATCCATTCCCTAGAACCCCCACCAACACAAAATATCATTATCTCTCGTAAAAGAGATTTAAAGTGCTATAATAACATGCTTGATTATAAAAAATATTAAATATTGAATTTAAATAGAACATTACATCCCAAATAAACATAAGTTCCAACATCATGCTATCACTAAGAAGCATCTCTCTAAATTTAAAATCATAATTAAATTGATCATATTGCTTACATCTATCATAAATCTAATATGAAAGAATGATCAATAAATCACAATGCTAACATCTCTACTTAATGATAGCATAAATATCTCATCATAAATTAGATCATAAAGATAATATTTAATTCTTCTTCTCTTTTCATCAAAATAACATTTTACAAAATAGATATTATAATCCAAAACATTCCTTGTTTTTGCTCATCAACCAAGCATTCTCTACATTACAAAAAGACTTCCAAGATTTTAATAATTCGGAAGTATCATCTAAGTATTACAAAACAAACTCCCATTTGTATAACAAATTTTCATTCCAAGATACATTAGAGCCAATCCACCTAAGTGGCCTCTACACCACCTTCTTTTCATGATCTTCTTCATGAAAGAAAATTTCTTGCAAACTTGAGGAACACTTAGGGATCAGGACAACTCTCTATGAAATCAACTTAACATACTCTATGTATAAATGCAATACACCATTCATACCATATTTTTTAAACAAACAAGAAGATAATCCAATACTTATCTTTATAATAGTTACCTTACCTGCTCAAGTCTCAAGAAACCATTATAATTGTTTTCCCTCTTTTTACAAAAAAAATAAAGCTCTCTTTTATTTTTACCAAGATAACCCTTAACCCAAATTTCTAATCATTTGAACTTGAATGTCACTAACATATTAAAGCACTATGATAAAATCACCAATAAAAAGTCCTATCTTTTCTTTTGCAAAGAGTTATAGTAATATAAAAAGACTCAATTCTTTCTTTGAGAAAATAAAAGAATGTCAAACATAAACCAGCCCCAACTTTTATTTCCGGCTAAAGTGCTTAAAAAATATAAAAATTTTAAGTGGCCATTATAAACCATCTTCCAACAATTCCTTTCTTACAAAGAAAAATAATTAAGTTCCCATCTAACTAAAATAATAATGCTCTTTCCAAAATCAAAACTTAGCATGGGTAGCTTACACCAAAAATAAAAAAAAATAACATATGATCTAATCTGGTTTCCAACCATAAAAGCAACAACAAGGAACACTTTCTTTTAATATCAAAACAAAATACATCTACGCATTACCTTGACAATCAAATACTCAATGCTTTTAAGCAAATTAAAAGTTCTTAATTAAAATTTTACCATCCAAACATAGAAGTAAAGAAACCTTTACCAAAGTAACATTAATCCATCATAAATTAACTTCTCCATGCAAAACAATGGATAAATTTATTCATACAAAGGTGATGATTAAAGATTTCTAAAATATTCAAATTTTTAGAATGACCTGCCATAGAGCTGACTTGGCCCTTGTAATGTAAAATAGGTACAAATATTCTAACATGAAGGATCCTCCTTCACCTCCAAGCTAAAGATAACACAACAATATAGGGAGAACTAACTAGGATCCAATCGGGTCTTGAGATGTGAAACTGAACTAACTAGCTTGGGTGGACATCCATGCACACTTTAACCAAATACTAGCATATAACGCACAAGAAAAACATCAACTCTAGATACTAAGCAATCAACAAGATCCTCTCAAGCCTATGAATTGTTTCTATAGAGCGTTGTCATAAAGATAAACCACAAGCTAAATTAATAAAGGCTCGACCAAACTCAACTAGTGGTTCATATAAAACATGCCAACAAGAGCACTAAACTACAACAAACTCAATGTTCACAAAGCATGGTGGAGGTAATCAAAAATATAGAGTTTATAAACCAATCATCTACTATATTTAATATGATTACCACATAGAACAAAGTTATATTTCCAATGCTTTTTACAATGATTCTTGCTCTTGGTCCATGCTAGAGTGCTCCTGTCTTCCAGCCCCAAATGCTTCCAAAGAGAAATCTCTCAAAAACTCATCCAAGTCAACCTTCAAATAAACATCGTGCAACCTTCTTGCATGAACAAAGTAACGTATGAAACACCTCCAAATATTGTGTTGCCCAAATTGTCACATTTTCATTCTTTGGAATTAAGGTGCCTCTAATGCATGTTATAATTATAATTTTGAAAGGCTTACCAAACCTTAGCACTTATAATGCTCATCCTAAAAATATTATTACCTTTAACCACAAGATAATTGAATTAATTACTTTACCATTTAATATCAATTGTTAATATTAATTATTAACATTGATATTAATTCTTCAAGTATTAATATTATTATCCATATTAATACTTCATTGGATTAATCAATCAATTCTATGCTTCCAATTCAAGCAATACAAAGACTTTATCAAATCCATAATACATCACGTTGCTTTATCCTTAAGTAGGTGGCTTTTTAAGATAACTAACATGTTATCCCCTACCTACTAAGGATGACTCCTTTGCCAATAGCAATCTCATGGTCCAATGATGTATTCAAACAACAAGCAAATGCAATGCATCTATATGAAGGGTATACCTTTACCCTTGAGTTGTCGATGAACAAGTCATCCATTATTTCCCATATTTCTCTCAACTCTAGTGGTTGTCCCATATCAATCTACCTAAAAGAGCACCTGGTATCACACCCATAAAATTCATCAACAATACCATATTCTCCATATAAAATAAACAAAGCATAAAATACAAATACCAACTCATCTTGATAACATAGAAATAAGAACATGCATTAGATATCCACACATCAATACATAATTCAGTATCAAGATTATGTTCTACCAAGGAGGGTTATTACAACTATACTTTTGTGATCTATTAAATCTTCTTTTATAAGGAAATATTTTATGCATAGTACAAGGCATAAAAATAATATACAAATAGTAGTTATTGAGATCAGAGTAGTCCACACTAGCTCACATCTCACCAATGAAATTAGCATATGCAAATATCATATTCCAAATATTGGAATAGAAGCACTATATATCTACACAAATATCCAACCTAGGTCCTCTCACATTATTTCTTAGTAATATAGACTACACTTCTAGGCATCTCTCCATATCCCCCCCTCTCATGGAGATCCATTGTAATATTCTTTTATAATAGATGATTACTAAGTTTGATAAAATTATGCTTTTGTTCAATTTTGTAAGTATGCAATTGGTCACATTTATTTATTATACCTTAGTGTCTCATCTATATTTCTATTAGACTATGGGTTTTTCCATATACATCCTTAACTTAATAGCCAACCTAAGTAATTTTATAACTAAGTGTTGGTCAAATATCTACCTAATTAAAAAAACTACGTTTGTGTGCCCTAGACATGGCCAACATTGAAAAGTTGAAGGAAAGAAATGTCCTTTGTGCCAATCTATAGAAAGGGTTAGCTCCCTTACTAAATTCTATACTGATTCAAGACTAAGGTTGCAGGACAAAAATTAGAAATTGCAGAAAGAGATAGGAAATAGGGCCACAGGCTAAAGGTGTAGGATTGGGGTCAGACTAGCAGCAGGAGATCCACACAAGCATTAAAATAGCATGTATTTAAAATAAATACAATAGAATTTACTTATAACCTTGCATAAACAACCTCTAGGATTGCACTCCAAAACTCACTCCCTCACCAACAATGTTCAAATTCAGATGCAAAATTTAAACTAAACAACAAATAATGAATATGAGCGTAAGATAGAAATGCATGAGGATAGAAAGAAATCACATGCAATATTACTTGTAAATTTAGAATCCCAGTATCTTCTATTGATACAAAAAACTTGAATAGTTTTCTCACAGAATGTCTAACCTCCATTTACAATGGAAATTGGTTAGTATTTATAGAGGATTTCCCCTCTTTCATTAAATGCAAATGAGAAAAAAATGATCATAGATCAGGGACTATGGTGAGGAAATTCCTCCTTGGAAATATAAAAAACTCATCCTTTCAATGCAATGATCCAACTTTTAAGGAAATTCCTCTGGGAAATCAATATTTTTGGGTGTCTGTGTATGGGAAAACTGCAAGGCTCGATTGTTGACTAGATACATTTGCTATCTCGAAAATATACTTCTAATTGGAAATCATGAAAATTGCTTGGAAATTTTAATATGGTTGTTTCCTTTGCTTTAGATTCACAATCTAAGTTACTTCTTTCCCCAATCATTTAATGCTCTTCATTCGCCTGCCTTGGGCACTCTTGAAAACCCATGATGTCGATGATAGCACAATTCACCCAAACTGGACAACAAGCGACTACTCATTTACTCCTTCAATGGTGCACATTGGTGAAGAGGGCACATTATGACAACAATTATAGTCTATTCCTATGATAAAATACCTGTAATAGCCACATCATTCTCTTTTGAATTTATGTTCACCCCTAAAAGAGATGAAAGGAGTTGTCGCCTTCCTCTTGGGGTGAACGTGAAATTTTATTTTCAAATTCACCTAAAATTTGGACTTCTTCCTACTTTACCATTCATGACATGTTCGCCCTTTAGAGGGGCGAATGGATATTTCACCCCTCTACTAGGGCGAATGCGTTGTTGACTTTTCAACACTACTCTTTTAAATGTGTTTGCCCCAACTTGGGGTGAACGAATATTTCATCCCATATTTGGGGTGAACGGGATTTTGCATTTTAACTCGTCGACTTATTTGCTAAGTCTATAACAACTCACAAATTTTGTTGAACCTAATTTCAACCAATTAATGAGATGGAAAAATGAGCTTTTTTCAAATTTTGAGGATGTTCACCCCAAAGTGGGGTGAACGAAGATTTCACCCCACATTTGGGGTGAACATGATTCTTTTTTCTATTATCTCAGGATAACTTTGGCACTTAGCTAATTTCCTAAAACTTAACTCCTTAATTTATTTATTTGCTTTACTTCAAAGAAGCATGCATAGAGCTTTCACCTGTCCATTTGGTGTAAACTGTGCTTACTGAAGTTGGTCATGTTTGCTTCCTTTTACGCTCACCTCAGAATAAGGCCAATGGGCCTTTCATCCATCACTTGGGGTGAATGCGATTTTCATCTTCAACGAAGCTCTCATTTTATGCCTTAGTCTTTTATACACTGTTTTACAGGTGATTCGAACCAATGTCTCCAATCCACTTTCCCATTAATTTTCCTTAAAACACCCATTATTTTCAATCCAAAAGGATGCAAAAAAATAAAGAAGAAAAATAAAATATAACTACAACATATTATATCGGTCAAAATATTGTAACATAATATTATTTTCTTGTCGATATTTTCTGATTTTACATCAATATAATTTCATCAAAATTTTAATGTGGCATATCATAAAACTGCCAAAATTTCTAGTGGCTCATGTGGTCTCCATCTCGCATGGATGCAAGAGATACTAGGAATTTATCCATTGGGCTTCTATAGAGTCTTTTTATCAACTGCTTTGGCTAGCACTTTTGATGTGAACACCTTTCTCCATGCCTCCTCTTCTACCTTCTCAAAGGCTTTGGCTTTGGCTACCACTCAAAGTACATCTGCCTGCTTTGCTTCCTTTGCTACCTTCTCTGTCATTGTGTGCTCTACTGCTGCTCGTTGCTCCTATTCCTTGAGGCTTTTAGAGGTTACCTCATAGACTGTAACTACTTCCTTCCAAGCATGAGTGGTAAACAAACACGGAATACTCAATGATTCAAAAACAAAGTGGAGATTTTGGACATCCTCTAGGCTGAGGAGTTTATCTCACTAGGCTAGATCAAACATTGATAGCTCTATGCAGGTGAATTTTTGCATTAGAGGTAATACTTGTACTTTTGTTATGGGCTCCTCCCATGCATCAATCTTTGAAGTATCCTCCACAAAATTACTCCATGCCACTATCATTTGGTCTTTTGGTAGAGGTTCACCCCACTCATTTGTAAAATCCAGGAAACCCATATTGGTGAGAGCATAAAAATGAGTCATGGACACAGTAGGATTTCACTTGATTGCATTAAGAATTATCCAGCCTTCTCTTCGCTAGATCCATCCTCTGAAAGTAGTTGCATAGTGTGACCTTGGAAACTGACCAAGAGTGATCCATATCACTTAGGGGACAAATGTATATGCTGGAATTAGTCAAAGCTTATATTTTTACCACCATTTCCATGTATAGCTCTAGAATTTACTCAGTGTTATCAATAAATTATTGACACATTTGAATCTAAATTTGAGCTACCCAAAGATAATGCAATACTTAAACTACTTGTGCGACCAACTTTTATAGTTCTGGGCCAAGCGAAGGCGTGCCTCCTTGATGCTTTTCAGAGAAGAACTTGTAGCTTGTATGACCTTATCTACCAATTTTTTTTGTATGGATTCCAACTGCGTTCAGAGTGCTTGCATAGCTATTCTTGTTGTGTCTCATTATTTTAAGTGTACTCCTACCTATCGATGCAAGTGTTCATTATCTGTGGCTATCTTCTCCTCTTGTGCTCTGCTTTTGGCCAAGGCACTTTTGAGTTTGATAATTTTATTCTCCTAATAAAATTATTTTTGTGTATAATACTCACCATGCAAGTATACCAAACTCATATCAACCTATATATTGCCCATTTTCTCTATAGGATTAATCCTGATCAGATCCTCTGTTAGAGTATCAAAACCATAATCGCTTGGCAACATTTCTCCTTTTGGCTTCTGGACTAGGAAAGTGAGCTTGGTTTTATGGACTTCCATGGCCATTGGATCAAAATCGACCTTCTTGAACGGATGCACTAGAGCCAATTTTCAACCACTATGAATAATTGAGGTGCACCCAATTGATTTTCTCCACATCAGGCTCCTTCGGTGCCACCTCAAATTTAGGTAGAACTTGTAGTTCCAAAAATATTATGAAAGGTATAAAAATTTGAGTGGTTAGGATCAAAGGAAGTGTAAGAGATGGATAGAAGAGGAGGGACTGAAACAACATATTGAGTGGAGGAACTGGGTTTAGATACAATAAGGTCACTCTGGGAGAAGCTTGCATACTTACAGCTTCGGTTAAAGTGGTGGTGACAATGGATGGGTAAGGGCACACAAGTGGGTTCGACCATGATGCATACAAACTAAAATAAAGGGAGATCGATGAAAGAAAAATAGTGGAAGGAGTAGTAGTGGCTTGCAAAGTGGAAGAAGAGGGAAGCAAAATTGATACATAAGGCATAATGAAAGGTTGAAATACTAACACAAAAACTGATGGAAGTGAACTGATAGTCACTACATGCTTTGAAGAAGAAGAAGAGGGAACATAGGATGTACCTTCAAATGATAGTGCTATGTGCTATGGTGATGGAAGTAGTTGTGAGGTGATTTCCTTCTGTTTCTTATCCACTTTCGCTTCAACATTCACATCTTTCTCCAAATTCACAACCTCCACTTGAGGACTCTTCGACTGTTGGTGCTCCTCCTATTCGTGAATCATTGAAAATATTTGTGCAATCATAATTGGAGAGGAATAGTCATTGAAAAAACTAGATCTATGGTAACTGTAGCAACCAAAATTATAGTAGTAGAGGAGGAAGTGGTGTCGGTCCTTAGTTTCTTTGCAACTTTGGGAAATGGGAGCACATCTCAAACAATCTGCTTCTCCAGCAAAGGTGCCTCCTCAAATTTACGCTTCGTTTGCTATGACCTTCATTTAAATACATACTACTATTCTTCCTCCTCAGAAATCTCCTCTTCAACTGTAGGGTGTTCTCCCTTTGCCTTGCTTTCACCACTACTAAAATTTTGGAAAATTTGAGGCAAAATTTTGGTGAAAGTGATGGGTTGACAAGCATTAATGAATTTATCGTAGGTATCCAAAAATGCCTCATCCATATTCAACCCATAAGGAGACATGGTTTTTCCTCTGTGGACCTGCATTATCCACCAGTTCGTAATTTTTTCCTTAGTCCACAAGGGTCGAATTTATTTTACTTGACTAAACAACCTGGGTGGAGGAATCTAATTTTTTTACTTTGTCGAATTATATTCAACTTTTTGTTCATAGTAGTGATGTCATGTATTTAATGTGCCACTCCAAATCAGGTCCATCAAAATTATTTTACTTTTTCTCAATATCAGGCCATGGACAATAGTGAAATGTCGTGCCTTTATTATCTCTATGAATTTCCCAACGGGTCATACCTCCATTGTTGTAGCCATTATATCAATCCCAAGTCCTGAAGTGTTATTGTAAGCAACCTATTCTATCCTACTTGGCTCACTTCTATACTACCAAACTTGAAATTCATAGTGCATTTTGTCTTTTTACCATGTCCTACTCCATATACATCATTCACATAGTCTGATTGGTGCACCACCTCCATAGCAAAACCATGTTCGATGGCAAATTATGGCAGCAGGAATGGCTTACCTGTGAAGCCAAAAATTCTTATGATCATACCCTGATTAAGCATAAATATGTATCCCTTTTTTGTTATAGCCACTGCTTCTCTCATTTCCCATGGTACTCGTTCACATGCACCACAAAGAAATTCTATTGCGGGTCCCAAAAAAAAATGGTTGAAACTGTAATATGACTCTCTACTTGACAACATGGAAGTCCACATGTAGACTGGTAAAATATCATACCTCTCATCCATTTACCTCACTACAATGAAGGAGAAATGTTTATGTATATGGAAGAATAAATACCATACCAGAAAGGAAGTGTGCATAAATGATGTCTCCTCTCTAGTCTACAATCTCTCTAGCTAAAAATGTAATTTTCTAGATGTAAAATTTACCCATTCAAAGTAAATCGGATTGGTGCCCTTATTCATGGCTAACAAAAAGTAAAATTCTACCTGGAAAATGCATTGTGCTAGGGTTGCCTATAACTTATGAATGGTAGAATATTTGGGTAAACCAAAAACCCACATCAACATTGAATATATATCTAGGCTCTTAAATTTTGTGAGCAACTTTGATAGTTTTGGTATTTTCCCCATCTGTAGCTCTTTAATAAACTACATATCCATGAAGCAATGCATCATTACGGTGGATACATATCTATCCTCTTGCTCGTTGATATGTAATTTCTTGATGATTGCATATGAAGGAGCCTTCTAACCACAAGAAAATGATTCCTGTACTTCTTAAGTGATAATAGTAAAAAGTGATTATTTATTTTCTTTCTACACTATCCTGGTAAGTGGATTATACAATCGAGCAATCCACTTCACCAGCTCCATAAAAGGGTGTACGGTCATACACAAATACCAAGACAACTACACATGATATGCCACTATCAATGGGCTCTTTGTCATCAAACCCTAATTTACGCTCAACTCCACATCTTATCGTAGTTTCTCCATGCCTTTGTGAGTAATTACATAGTTCTCAATTTCTACCATTGTGTTAGCATACAGGTCTAAGTCCACATTCTCATTCCTTTGGGCTTTCTTGGACTTCAACCCTCATTCCTTATTTCTATATTTCTTAGGCTCTATAGCTTCTGTCATCTCTTTGCTTATTTTTCCCATTATATCCTCCTAGAGGCTACTCTAAAATTTCTTTGTAATTTCTATAACAACAACTTGAAAACATAGTGGTAGTAAAAAATTTAAAAATTAAAATGGGTAGCTTGTACCTGGTCCTTTATATAGAGCACCCTTCCAACCACCTCAATAAATACAAAATTTTCCTTGAGCGATTTCGAAAGAACGTGTGTTTTTTTTACCCACCCGATACTATTTCCAACATTTTAATAGTATCATATTTTATTTGTTGCAAGATCATCCTTGGAAAGTGTGCCCTCATTTGCCACATAATTTTATCATAAAACATGCCCTATCTATCAAAGATTACTTGGAAAATTAAATCGACCTCTCAAAAATGTTTTGTGGTAGTTTTCAAGCCTAGATGGAGTATTGTTTTGATGAGTTCATTTTATTTCAAAATTGATCATACACCTAGGGTGGTCAAAATGTGACTACATTAATCTATATGCAATTTACAATTTCAATGCAAACAACAAACAAATAATCAATTAAATATAACTAAATGTAGTTCTTTTGAAGAAATTTGACTAAACGTATCTGATTCCTATCATCTGATAAAGTTTATGTCTCTTGATGAAGTCTAAATAATTTACAATCTGATAGAATTATCTGTAATTTAATCGAATCATTTGCAATTTTGTAGAATCGTCTGAGATTGCACATAATCATCCAAGATTGGACGTTATCATCTGCAATTAGAGAAAATCATCTGAGATGATTTTGTGAGAGACCTGCAATAACAAAATTGAATTCTAAAAACAAAGAAACATGCAATGATTTGATTTTAGAGATGCATAAAAAATAGTAATGAATAAGTGTACTACTTCACAGGTTGAATCTAAGATGGATTTTATGAAAGAAATGTTTATCCTAATCTAAAAACAATAATTACATGCAAATTATAAATAGAATGAGGTGAACACCAGATGTAGTGCATAAAATAAATTAAACTAAAGCAATTTAAACAAAGTTTAGAGGGAGAAAATACAAACTGATCTCTACAATTTCTCGCAAGTATGTTGCAGACATAATCATATCTGATCCAGTAAAAACATCTCTGATCTAGCAAAATCATCTAAAATTTGGGTGAAATCGTCCAAGATGATTTCGTATTCCTCTGGCCGATGCACAGTGATAACCTGCAAATAAATTAATGAAAATAATGCTAAACAAGAATGCTTTCAGAGCTCTAGAACTTCATGGATTTGGCAATGGAGGGTATTGATTAGCCAAGGGAAATTCTATGGGAAAACAAGGATTAAATAGGGTTAACAGGTTGTTAGAGGGTTGGGATCCATCCCAACTTGGAAGATCTCCAAGGAGGTGGTGACCAACAACCCAGACATGCTTATCCCCATATAAGCATGAGCGTTGGAACTATTTTTGTCATGTATCTGACTGGGAAAATTTTAGTTTTGGACAAAATTGTCTAGACATTTTGTGTTAGAAGATTTCATTCAATTAGGGACGATTTCATCAAATCATCAACAATATCGTCTAACGGTTATAACAAAGTGTATTTTTGGCATGAAGATCGAGGTAGGGTTGTTTTTTGGCTAAATTTGACTGATTTCTAGATTTTTAACTTGGGCAATTTGTTGAACGGATTTTTAACTTAGGTAAATTGATATTTACCTAGGTAAATTATTTTTAGTAAATTTATTTTAGGTAAATTAACATTATTTTATTAAATTGTGATTTTAGGTATTTTAATTTAGGTAGACTAATATTAATTTGATTAATCATAATCCTAAGTAAAATTGAGGTGTGTCAATTTTTATGTGTTACATTTTACCTCATATTTAGCACATTTTTGAAAAATGTGTTAAAGAAAAAGGTGACACGATTTTTGAGGAAGCAAAAAAATTATTACAATTTTTTGTTGATGATTTTAGGTTGGTTTGTTAAACTATTTTATGTATGGTGCCCCCTTCGAGTTTTGTGCCAAATCATTAGTTTGGTGGAAAATTTGAAATTGATCTTCTTCTTTTTATGTGACTTTGTGTGATTTATTGGATGATTTATTACATTTGCTTATGATGGTTGTGTTACATAATTTCTTGTAGTCATGCTTTGATTTTTGAACATTTTGATCATGTTTAACATAAAAGGAAATTGATTTTGTAAAGTGTGTTTTGAGAAAGATTTTTTGTATGGTGATAAAATAGATGGATTAACAATGAACCTTGAAGGATGTTGTGTTGTTATATGACCGTTGGTGGAGATCAATGCTCGCTAGGTCATGAAGCAAATACTGTTGTGTGTATGTTTTGTAGTGCTAATACCAAAAGATTGTGTGCTTAAGAATAATATTAAGGATTTAAGATGAGAAAGAAATGTTTGATGTTGTTTTGGGACAAGATGTTTGATAGATGTTGTGAAAATGTATGAATTTAAGCATGAAAATTTTGAAATATGATTTGCGCTAAGCATATAATTCCTAAGTGTGAAATTATATGAAATAATTACTTAGGAATTATACCATCATCGTGAAAATTAAAATTAAATGCATGTTGATATGAAACTATTTGTTCTTTTTAAAATGTAAAGTAATGTAAAATAAATCATTGTGTCGCATGTTGGAAAATTTTGAAGATAATATATATATTGTATGTGCTAAAATGAAGTGAGTTGTGGGGATTAATGCAAATGGTTACAAACTTATGTTTTATAGCAAAAATCAAAGAAATATTTTAAATTATGTCAAGAATAAAGTCAAATTCATCAAGAACCTAGTGTGTGATTGTGTGAGTTCATCATCCATTTTGATTCATCATAATGACACAAAATATCTCAAGGATCAAATGTGTGTGCTTTGTAATGTTCATTTACCAATTTTGAGTAAGGTAGTGATGCAAGAAAACTTAAATGAACCAATGTGTGTGCAAGAGAAGGGTTCATTAACCATGATTTTTGTGCATGAAACCGTACCAGACTACTATGTAAGTTAAGTCATAAAAAGCTAGCTAATCCACAAGTGGACATAGGTCTACAAAATAAGGTCGCTAATGTGACAGACATGTTGCCACATGAAAAGGAATTACCCAAGGCCAAGTAAGTTGGGCACAAATCACCTGTTATGGGGCTTACCTCATGATTTTTGAATAACTAAGAATTCTAGGGATTCAAGTTCATTCACCCTTCTTTACTTCACTTTCAAGGGATAGGGATTTTGTTCATTTTGTTTTGAACAAAGGGATTTTATTACTTTTCTTTTTCTCTTTTCGTTCTCTTTTTTATTTTTTCTCTTTCTTTTGATTTTGATTTTTGACTTTTTCTTGTCTTGACTTTTCTTTTGGGATACTTGCTCGGATTGGTTGTAGAGCAAGGGATTTTTATTCGGGTAAGGGTGAGCTTGTCCTTTTGCCAATTCTCAAAAATTCTAGACCATGCGCATGATAGGATAGCATGGGAAAATTTTCACTCAAGAGACTAAGACTACTATGTAGTATCATTTTTTTGAATATGCAACAAATCATTTTAGTGTGTAAAAGTGTACTTGGTTTAGGAAGTAGCAATATTATTTCCCAAAACTCAAAATATTATTTAGTGAAATAGTGATATTCAATACAAGAGATATTTATAATCATAGTGATAAAATAAAAATAATTAATTTATGAAATTAAGTGTATGGTTCAAGATAATTTTTGAATTAATCCGAAATAAAGGAAAATATAGCTTCAAATTTTTGAAATACAACAATAAATAACAATGCAAAATGATTTGAAATAATTTTGACATTTTGATACTTTTTTATTTTTTTAGTAGTTTTATTTGATTTTTTTACTTTTGATGATGGAATTGGTGGTATATAAAAGATGATCTATAGACACTATATGAGGTGATTTATGTATAGCATGTCTAAGGTGGCTTCAAAATCAAAATAGGTTTTGAAGGATAATTCGGTTGTAGTGTATGTGATTGAAGTTGATTGGTTGATAGTTGAGATTGTTGTGATGGAGGATGATGATCAGATATAGATGAAGAAAAGTGATTGATAAGAGGTAGTTGTGACAATGGAGAATGCATATAAATTGATGTTTCAACCATTAAAGATTCTTCAAATGGTGTTGGATCACCATGTATGGTAACAATTTTATTTCCAAGTTTAAACTTCAAACATTGATGAAGAGTGGAAGAGACAACCCTCATTGTATGAATCCAAGGACTTTGGAGAATTAGGTTGTAAGGTGAAGGGAAAGATGCTACATAAAACAAAATATTGGGTCCACTATTAATGGGAAGAATTATAGTGCCTCGAGCTTCTTGAATTTCATTTTTAAAATATTTTATAATAATATTTTATTCATTGAGATCTTCTTCCTTTAATCTAAGTTTTTGGAATAATTGATAAGTGCATAAATTAAGATAGAAGCCATTATCTACCATGATAGTTTTAATAGATGTTTCTTTAATAAATCATGTAATTTAAAGAGAGGAGTCTTCTTGTGGAGTAGAGGAAGGAATCTCCTCATCATAGAATGAAACATGGTTAACCTCAAGAAGGCTTACACCAATAATTGTGTTCTTAGGGAAAATATCATGAGGAACAAATTGTTGGCTAAGTATCTTGAACAAAGTTTCCATATGAACATGAGAACTTTGTAATACTTTTGAAAGGGATATCTTTGGTTGAGGATTAATCACTTGTTGTTGGATATCAAAGTGGATTTTAGATTGATATTTTGATGCTAAAGAGGGTTATTGATGTTGGAAGAACCCTTTCAACTGCCTGTAACAGGGGTCTTATTTTCGAGATCAAACTAGCCTCAACATCTAGAGCCATCTCCCATCAACAGTTTGTTGATGACACTATTTTAACCTCTCATGCTTTTGTACCCAAAGCAAAAATCATTAAGAACATACTTGACTCTTATGAAGAGGTAGTTGGTCAGAAAGTCAACTATCATAAAATCAAGCTGTACTTTCTCAATACCCCCATTCACAGACAAAATGGGATTGCTGAGATCCTTGGGTGCAACATTGGGAGTCTTCCAACTACTTGTCTTGGATTACCACTTTTCCATGGTAGATCTGTCTCGGCTATGTGGAACCCTGTTTTAGAAAACCTCAACAAGAAACTAGAAGGGTGGAAAAGCTCAATGCTCAGCCAGGCTGCCAAAGCCACTCTGGTCCAAGATTGCCTTCAAAGTATCCCTGTTTACTTCTTATATATCTTCAAAGCTCCAACTGCCATATACCAAAAAATTGAACAAATTCAATGCAAATTCCTATGGGCTGGAAACGAAAACAAGAATAAATTCTCGCTAGTCACCTGGGACAGGGTCTGTTCCAAGAAAAAGGACAGAGGCCTTGAATTCAGATACATCAACCAGATGAACATGGCCCTCATTTCCAAGAAGGCCTGGAGACTCACCATCAATGAAAAATCCACATGGATTGATATCATTAAAGCTAAGTACCTTCAACAAATTTCCTTTCTTGGAGAGCACAACCTACCTATCGGATCCCATTTTTGGAATGGCGTAATCAAAACAAGAAAAATCATCATGGAAGGCTTAAGGTGGTGTCTAGGAACAAGAACGAGCATCCATTTTTGGGATGACCTGTGGATCCATGATAAACCTCTCAGCCAAGATCCACATATTGCAGTGCTCAAGGTGACTACAGAAGCTACTTTTGGAGATAAGGTGTGTCACTTCATTACCCAAGGTTATACAAGATGTCAATGGAAACACCTAGCTCTTAACGGGCCCAAGAAAATCATCGAGTCTCTCAGGTGGTTACAAAACCTGTTGAGGACATGCATCATTTCGAGCTCACACAAAGATGATTCCATGGTATAGAACCTTGAAGAATCTAGAAATTTCACTGTCAAATCAGCTTACTACAGTCAAGAAACTCCCATAGATGGATGGGACTTATCAAATCAGGTTTGGGTTCCCAAGATCATTCCCAAGGTCAAATTATTTTGTTGGTTGGCCACCCAAAATAGAATCCTCACCATAGACAACTTGATAATCAGAGGGTTACTCATTCCCAATTGGTGTATCCTGTGCAAAAATGTCTGTGAGTCTATTTTACATGTTTTTTTGGAATGTCCCTTATCTCTAGCAGTTCTCAACTAGGTCCTTAACATCTTTGGCATCTCCATAGCCCTCCCACCTTCAATTCCCTTCCTTACTAAGCAATGGCCTCGACATTTCAAGAGCACACAATTAAAATTCATGTGGCAAGCTTGCCTCCACTTTTACCTATGGCAGATATGGCTTGAGAGAAACACCAAAATTTTCAAAAATCAAGCCACTGATAAGAGGATTACCACTACCAAAATCTTGGCCCTATCTGCGGAGAATGCCTCTCTTGTATCTTCTACAACCCCCCCCTCCTAGATTAGAATAGGATCTGGCCAAAATTTTCAATCTGTCTAACATCTCTGTTGTGCTTTGTAATTTTGTTGACAGGTCTGCCATCAAGTGGGTATTACCACCCACTGGGTAGCATAAGCTCAATTTCGACAGTGCGGCTAAAGGCAACCCAGGAGTATCTTGTGGAGGAGGAATTCTCAGAAACCACCAGGGAGAAATAATTTTGGCCTTCACCCAAAACCTGGGAATTCAATCCAATAATATGGCAGAGGCTCGAGCTCTGTTCCAAAGTTTGATCCTCATGGAAGTGTTGACCATCAATAAAATTATCATCAAAGGAGACTCGTTGCACTGTATCAACTGCCTCAAAGGTATAGCTAGGCCTCCCTGGTCCCTAGCTTTGATTTTCCAAGAATACAAGGCTCTAGTTGGCAATTACCTAGAATTAGTCATTCATCATCAGTACTGGGAAGGAAACAAAGCTACAGACTGGCTAGTTAACAGGGGAGTCGATGAATCTAACATTCAAGTTTGGAGAGACTCCTTCCCCATTGGCCTAAGGAATGACCCTACAATTTTCAATGTTTGCACAATGTGAGTTGCTGCCAAGGGGCTTGGTATGGATGAGACATGGTTCTGAGGGAACCAATCCTAGGTTTGTTGTTGCTCTAATAACCTATGCCATGTTGACAAATTCCATCCACAAATGTATCCACAAGCATCACAATAATTTCTAGATTGAGGACATTTGGAACCTGATCATTTGGTCCTCACGTTGCCTGCCGACCATGGAGTCTTTCCATGACATTCTCAAGGAGGTTTTGTTCAAAATCAGAGACAACATCAACTCCTATGCCCATATGTTGTGGAATTCTGGTAAATAGAAGGAATATCGGTCCAAAGGCATTCACAAGTGACAGTTTCCTTGGAGTGCCTTTCGATGCCCGGTCCTGGGCAGTTCTATAGATGGCTTTCTATCATCAATGTTTTTTCCTCCAACTGGTGAATTTCTCTATTTAAGTTTCGCTTTCCTTTTTCTGTTGGCCACTGGTCATGTTTCACTTTAGTTAGTTCTTCCAGTTAGTTCTTCTAGGTGCCTTTACCTTAGGTGGCCCCTACTATTTTTGGGCTTACTTGTTCTGTTGCCACCGTAATTCCCCTTTGCATCCCCTCTTTGGAGGCCCATGGTTGTTTTGTACAAGGTTCAGGGACCTTTCAACACCATTTCAACCAATCAAAAAAAAATATGGGCTTTCTATGCTTACATTCCATTTTGGATCATTATCTAGAGCCAAAGATAGTTTTGAAGGTTGGTCAAATTAGGAATCCATCTCTTGAATATCAAATTGAGTTGATTGAGCTTGAGGTTGCTCATTTTTAGTTTCTATTACAATATTAGTGATATCATTGTGATGGGACATATTAAGATGCAATATTTGATTGGTTTCCTTTTGTTGATGATTGAATAAGGGTTCTTGGGAGATCCCCATGTCTTGATTGATTATGGGTATTTGTTGTGTAGGATTTTGATCATTTATTGGATATTTATAATAAGTTGTATATTGTAATTCCTTTATGGTAAATAGATCCTCATCAATCAAATCTTGAATTGCACATCTTAAACTTCTACATTTTTGTGTCATATGTCCATCCATTCTATGATATTCACGATGTAGCTAAGGTTTATACCAATATATTATGGTATCAGGTTGTCTTATGGGAGGAAATTCAATCCTATTTGTATCAATTAAATTCTTGAGAATTATATCCATTGGTTGATTGAGCTTAGTAAATTTACGTGATGAAGGTTTTTGAGAGGCTTTTGATAATAGTCTTAGGCATTCAGCCATAAAAGGACTTAATGGTTTATTACCTTTTTTTAATTTATTATGGGTAGAATGATGATATGAAGATTGTGAAGTATGATGTGAGTGCATGGTAGGATTGGAAGAAGAAGTATTTTCTTGTTGAAATGGATGTGTTGTGTTGAAAGAATAATGTTGAAATGGTGGAGAAGTATTGCATGTGGATCGATAGACATAATATTGATATGTGGGAGAAAATATAATATCATTATGAAGAGGATTATAAAAGGGATTGTCTTGTTGGGGTAAGGATTAAAAATGAGAAAAGTGTGATAAAGGTGATGTTGAATATGGATGAAGTTGGTCATAATCAACAAATGCATTTGGCTGAATTTTCCCAACATTATTGATGGGCTCATATTGATTTGAGTTAAGACTCATGGTTTCTTTAGTACTTCTAAAAGTAATATTTGGTATCTACTATTTAGAATTGAATCTAAAACATAAAAATTTGAAATGATGATTTTGTTGTTTTTTTTCTTGTATATATATATATATATATATATATATATATATATATATATATATATATATATATATTATTTTTTTATTTTTATTTTTGAAATCAGAAGAAATGCCTATGTTATTCATGTCGGGTTCACCAAAGAATGTAGGCCTAAAATTTTTGCACTCCTTTCCTCTAGACTGATGTATCCACGCCTCAGAGGGAAATGGGAAAATAGTAGATCCACACCTCGAAACGAGAAGTACTTAGTTGTCCTGTATATATGGTGATTTTTCAATGAATGGTGGGTTCACCAAGAAATATTTTATGGCAATTTCTGAGCCTAGGTGGAGTATTGTTTTGATGAGTTTGTTTTATTTCAAAATTGATCATACACCTAGGGTGGCCAAAATGTGACTACTTTAATCTATATGCAATTTATAATTTCAATGCAAACAAAAAATAGATAAACAATTAAATATAACTAAATGCAATGCTTTTGAAGAAATTTGACTAAACTTAGCTGATTTCGACCATCTGATGAAGTTTCTATCGCTTGATGCAGTCCAAATCATTTGAAATCTGATAGAATCATCTGTAATTTAATCGAATCATCTACAATTTTGCAGAATCATCTAAGATTGCATAGAATCATCCAATATTGGACGTTATCATCTGCAATCAGACAAAATCGTCTGAGATAATTTTGTCAGAGACCTGCAACAACAAAATTGAATGCCAAAAACAAAGAAATATGCAATGATTTGATTTTAGATATGCATAAAAACTAGTAATGAATAGTGTACTACTTCATAGGTTGAATCTAAGATGGATTTGATGAAAGAAATGTTTATCCTAATCTACAAATAGTAATTACATGCAAATTCTAAACATAAGGAGGTGAACACCAGATGCAGTGCATAAAATAAATTAAACTAAAGAAATTTAAAAAAAGTTCAAATGGATAAAATGCAAACTGGTCTCTGTAATTTCCCCCAAGTGTGTTGCAGACAAAATCATCTCTGATCCAACAAAATCATCTCTGATTAGGACAAAATCATCTAAAATTTGGGTGAAATCACCCGAGACAATTTCATATTCCTCTGGCCGATGCACAGTGATAACCTGCAAATAAATTAATGAAAATAATGCTAAACAGGAATGCTCTCAGATCTCTAGAACTTCATGGATTCGAGAATGCAGGGTATTGATCAGCCAGGGGAAATTCTATGGGAAAACAAGGATTAAATAATGTTAACAGGTTGTTAGAGGGTTGGGATCCATCCCAATTTGGGATATCTCCAAGGAGGTGACAATCAACAACCTAGACACGCTTATCCCTAGATAAGCATGAGCATTGGAAATATTTTTGTCATGTATCTAATTGGGAAAATTTCAATTTTGGACGAAATCGTCTAGACATTTTGTGTCAGATGATTTCGTTCAATTAGGTACAATTTCATCAAATCATCGACGATATCGTCTAACGACTATAACAAAGTGTATTTTTGGTGTGAAGATCGAGGTAGGATTTTTTCCCAGCTAAATTTGACTATTTTCTGGATTTTTAACTTGGGAAATTTGTTGAATGGATTTTTAACTTATGTAAATTGATATTTACCTAGGTAAATTATTTTTATTAAATTTATTTTAGGTAAATTAACATTATTTTATTAAATTGTGATTTTAGGTATTTTAATTTAGGTAGACCAATATTAATTTGATTAATCATAAGCCTAATTAAAATTGAGGTGTGTCAATTTTTATGTTTTACAACATGTTTTGAATTAAATGCCTAAGGAATGCACCTTAGCTTGCATGCACACTTTTCAATATTTACCACGCATTGGGGGGTGAAATTGCTTTGATAGAATGCTCTTGAAATTACAAACTCAAGGCACTTCATAAAATAATGAGGGCAAAAATATCCTTGAGGTGAACTTGTTTTCATTTTCGCTCTTGTCAAAATAGTCGTGCTCCAAAAAATAGCACACTTCAATTTCTTTCATTTTTGCTCTGAAACTACTCTTCACATGATTAATGGAAGTCATAGTGAATGCCTTCTTTTAAAACATCTTCCATCTTTATTTTTTGCCCAGATTTAAAAAAAAAGCATGATTTTATAAAAAAAACAATTGCTTTTAGGGCTTTTCTTTATTTTTAGATTTTTATTTATTTTAAGTTCACCTGCATGCTGGAGACGATTCATGCCTTTCACATTTTCTTCTCCTTCACTCATACCTTGCATTAAAATCACAACACATTTGTCCAAAATGGCCAGTGTGCACTTTTATTTTTTGTAAAGCACTTCCCATCTAAGACACAAGTGCTTTTAGTGCAAGTTAAAAGGTATTATCTATGTTTTCATCCCTAAGGGGGTGAATGGGATTTTCACCCCTCTTTGGGGGTGAATTTATTTTAAATTCCCATTTTAACCCTTTGGGCACACACTTTTTTTAATTTGGAGATGAGTCTTCGCCCCAACAAGGGGTGTACAAGAGTTTTGCTCCTCATTGGGGGTGAAGCTTATTTTGACTCCCTTATGAATTTCCTTAAAAATTGGTGGCATATATTTGAACTGATACGCTCACCCTGACAAGGGGTGAACATGATTTTGACTAGCTCCATATCATGTTGACTCAGCGATGCCACTCTTCTTAGTATGTTTACTCTCAAAGGGTGTGAATAAGGCTTTTTGTCCTTCCTTTGGGCAAAAATTCCTGAAAGCACCTTTCATTCAATCACTACCTTAGGCTTCAAAGTGGGGTAAAAATACTTTGCTTTTTACCATATGCCTCTGGTTGTAAAACATGTTTTTTCTTGAAGGTGCATTCTTAGCTAGAAGTTTCTTAATTCCATCTTCTTGGAATTAGCCAAATTCTTTCAGAGATATCAAAGGGATTATCAAGGTGAAATCAATTTTCAAAATGAACATTCCTCTCTCTTTTTCCATTTTTCTTTTTTCTTGTCATTTTTTTCTTTTCTTATTTTTATTTTTTATAAAGCAAATAAAATACTAAAAAGAAAATATGTACATATTTATAAGATGATACCTCTTAAAATCTAATAATTGAACACAGACCTTCATATGAAGGCCATTTACTAGAATAGAAATATCCCATCCATCCATGTCCCGAATATGGTATGCATTTACTAAATTCACTATAGATATATGAAATGGGTCTTCCTAGATCATATCAAACTTATGGTGTTTTCCCAGCTTGGCCTTGTTATCATTCCATTTAAGAACTAAGTCTCCTACTTAGAACCTGTGCTCTATTATCTTCTTTATGAACCACTTCTACATAATTTTTGTGTGTTCAGTGAAAGATATATCTTTTCTCTATCTTCCTCCAACTACAATAATTGGACCAACCTTGCAATCATTGGATCATATTCATCATATTCATATTTGAATAACTAAATGTCTGGAGCACTGGAATCTCAATGTGAGCAGGCAAAACTGCTTCTTTTACATACACTAGGGAGTAAGGGGAAGCTTTAATAGTTTTTTTTATAAATATGCAGTATGCCCATAGAGCCTCGTTCAACAAGAAGTGCCAACTCCTTTTATTTCTACCTAGTGTCCTTTTCAAGATTCGTAATAAATTATTGTTTGTATATTCGGCCAACCCATTTCTCTATGGATAATAATTGGACAATGTTTTAAGATAGATCTTGTATTTACTTACAAATTCAATAATATTGGACCCAATAAATGGAGTGCCATTATACATTAAAATAGCATCTAGGACACCAAAATAGGTGATGAGTTCCTCCAATAAAGATATGATAGTCATTTGATCTACTTTTTTGGTAGGAATAGACTTCGTCCACCTATTGAAATAATTTGTTGTTGTCAAGATATATGTGTGCTTTGTAGAAGAGTGTGGTTCTATGACTCCAATGAAGTTAAGGCCCCACTACTGAAATGGTGCTTCTACTTGAATTGATCGTAGGGGTAGTGCTCATTTCTTGGTTCTGCCAATATACCATTGATAGTTATCATAGTTTTGACTTACTTTATAAGCATCAACGAACAGAGTAGGATAAAAGTAGCCATATTGAATGATCTTCAAGGCCATGAGCCTTCCTACATAATGAACACCTGATAGACCACAATGAAACTCCTCAAAATCTTTTCCTTTTTGAATTTCTTCACACATCTAAGGAGAACTCCATCAATATTATTATGAAACAACCCATTTGGTAACAAAACATATTTGAGCACTTATAGCTTAAACCTATGACGATGTGAAGCATTAAAATGTTATGGACATTTACCTATGGTAAATAATTCGACAAGGTCCTTTTTCCAATCACGATCGCCTATTGCATGATTTGCACAAATGCTTTTGTCAATATCATTCTCCTATACCATAGCCAATGCATATGTTGCACTTTTGGCTAATTCTTGACAAATATCTCACCCATGATCTAGCTTTGTTGGTTGGATATCCATGTCATACTCTTGAGTCTTTGAGACCCAACCTACTCTTTTGTTGCCTAGTTCTCCTTGGAGAAAAAAGTTTCTAACATCTGGGTGTATGACATAAATGACCGTTTTACTCTGTGAGACAAAGTGCTAGAATTTATTCAAATATTTCATCACTGCATACACTTTTTTCTTGATAAAATTATACTTCTCTTGGTGTGGTGCAATGATTTGGCTCAAAAAGGCAATCAAATTTTCATCTTTGTATTCTTGCTTATACGTGAGAATAGTAGCATAACTCTCTTGTTGGCCCACTACATGTAATATGAAATCCTTAGAAAAATTTGGGTTGATTAATACTTGCACTTGGGTTATTTCTTTGATCTTCCAAAAATCCTGTCTTCTTGCCTCAGTCCATTTGAAATCAACATTCTTGTTTAGGAGCTCAATCATGGGTTTCACTACCTAAGAAAAATTGGCAATGAAATTTCGAATGAAATTTATCTGATCAAAGAAATATTGTAAGTCTTTTTTATTATCTGGTAGTGGTAGCTTCAGGAGCACCTTGGCCCTTGCAAGATCAATTGCCAATACTTCTTGTGAGATCACATGACCTAAAAATTTCCCTTCTTTGATAGAGAATATAGACTTATTTGAATTAATGGAAATCCTGAACTCCTAACATTTTTTGAACACCTGCCTCAAATGAGAAATGTGCTCTTCTCTACAATATGAAAACATGGTCATGTCAAGAAGATATATTACAATAGTTCTATTTAACAACTCATCAAAAGTGATGTCCATGGCCCTCTAAAAGGTAGCACCAACATTTGAGAGTCTGATGGTATCCTTTGATAGGTGAACATTCCCCAATTGGTAGTGAACACTGTTTTATGATGGTTCTCATCCTTTACCCATATTTGGTTATAACTGAAAAAACCATCCAACAATGAAAATATTTGCACTCTAGAAACCACATGAAGGATTTGATCAACCTGCGATAGAGGGTAATGATATTTTAGTGATGCCTGGTTCAGGTTTTTAAAATCAACACACAATTAGATATCTATATTCTTCTTCTGTATTGGCACTAGGTTTGCCATCCATGTTGAGTGCTTAACTGGATATATTATATTTGCTTCTAGCATATTTAATAGTTTCACCTTCATTAGTACCTCTATCTTTGGATTAACGAGTTGTTGTTTCTGCCAAAAAGGTTTCACTCCTTCTTATAGCTCAATGGTATGCTAGATCATGTTCTTATCATATCCTTTCAAATCCTGATACCTCCATGCAACAATGTTAGGGAACTCGTAACACAAGTTCTTGATATATTCTAGTTATTTCACCATGCAATCAGTTATGATTTTGATGATCTTCTCATGTTCTAACTACAATTCCTTGTATTCTTTCACATCCATCTTGATATTATGCTTTTTAGCTTTGTCACTTTTATTGAAATTAGTCCCCTGGGAATGTGATTATTCTTTAGTTGAATCATCCCCTCCATCTCTTATTTGAAAAGTAATCTGTCATCTGTGCTTGCAGCTTCCTTAATTAAAAAATTGACTATTTGCTCATCATTATTGAACACTTGCCAATAGAGGTTATTATAAGGGACTGAGGGTCTATAGATTACCCTGATAGTTTTGGGTTTCCTGACTACTTGTTCTATGGGAGAGTAATTTGCACTAAGAGAGGCTAAAATATCTGTATGTTTGTTCTACTCCCGTGAAATTTCTTGAATGTTCAAGGTTGTAAAGGACTCAAAAAAATTCCATACTTTGTTGCGATAATATTTCAAGTAGTGTTGCTTTGACATACACTTGTTTGTGGTCTGGTTGACAATGAGCTCAGATTTGCCAAAGATTTGCAGCTGTTTGATGCCTAAATTTTCAACCCTTTTCAATCCAAAACACAATGCTTCATATTCAACTGCATTATTCATGCAACTCTAGGTTAGTCTATAAGAATAGGTCTTCTATAACCTTGTAGGAGAAACTAGAACAATACTAGCTCCTGCACCATTCTTCCACCTTGCGCTATCAAAATACAACTTCCATAATTGATCTGCAGTAGGGTTAGGGGACTCAGGGACCTTTTCTTCAACCTACTCAGGTTTGGTTATAGTATAACAACTGATGCCTATTTTAACCATTGCATTGAAATCCATGAGTGAGAACTCATATTCAAGGTAAATTTCACCAAGCGCTTCTTCCATCAATTCATATTATTGTAGTTATTTAGTCATCATATTGACTGATCCAGTGGGTCTTTCATCTTCTTCCAAATTTTCTATATGAAAAGTAAATGGATTTTCATTATAAATATAGATTATTTTTCCTTTGAACAGAATATCCAAATGCGAATAGTCCAAGGAAAGGTATCCTCCCTGTTTTGTTGTAAACTCCCTTGAGAGAAACATGCTGAAGTATGGTTCCAAATCAACCACAAATACTTCTTGAATAACAGTGATTTATGGTATGATGTGTAGGACAATAGGAATATCCTTGATTAATCCCACTATTTTTACTGGGGTTCCATCTAGCTGCAACACTCCTAGAATACTTCTTATATATTCCATCCCCAAGACTTTGCAAACTACCTTTGGCATGATAGTAGTCGCAACATCAAAATCGATCATACAATTGTACAAAATCCATCCCTCCATTATAAGTGACAAATAGAATTAGGGTGGCCTATTATTTCCAGTGGTACAAGTTGGCAACGTTTGTGCCAACATTGTTTGAGAATGACTCTTATTTTGATCTTTTATAGTATTAAGAGACTCTTGTAGCAAGTCAACCTATCTAGGTAATTGTAGTGCATCGTAAAATCTCACTTTTATAGGTATCTTATTCATATCTTCCATGATTTTATAATTAGAAATACCATGATATTTTTCCTCTACAACCCACTCATACTTGTCCTGATACTATTGTGTAGCTTCCACTATTTTTTTCTTAGTTAATGACAAGTACTTAAGGTGATCCTTAGCTTGTTCTTTTATCTTATTTTGTGTATGAGCTACTACAGGTTGAGAAAATGATGCCTTTGGTTGTGACTTCTCTTGAGTTGGTTTAGGTAGTAGATCCTTCAACAAGATAGAATCTTGTTGTTTCTCTATCGCACCAAGTGCTTTTGCTGGTGGTTGCACTTTTTTGTTTTGCACCTTTGGTTTTGTAGGAACCTTCATAGGCTCCAACTCCATTGGATCTATAGTTACTGGTTTCTTTCCAGATCTTGTAAGAATTGATACTTGCAACAAAGAAGGTACCATAACATTATGATCAAATTACATTATCATATTAACTTGGCTATTGATAGAAATTTTTGCTAGCATCTGTACATAGTTCAAATGAACCATGCACATGTTTTCTCCATGAGGATCATCGCACTTTGAGAACCAGTACACCTTCTTTGATGTGCTAGTTTCTTCATTAGCCAACACCTTTGGGATCCTCCTAGGGCCCTTGCTAGTATATGCTTGCTCTTGGTTAATTGGTGGTGTTTGAAATCTCCTTTTATTGAAAGTCTACTTCAACTTATTTCTTTCTTACTATAGTCAGTTTTTTTGACATTGTTCTTATAGCTGAATTAGCAGATTGAACCTCTTACAATAACTTCATATAAGGATCAGAATTTGGGGGTGAAAGAGATGCTGGTAAAGGTACAGGTGCTTGTGGGATAGGCAACGACAATGGAACTGGTGGTGCTGGTAACGCTGGGAAAGGAATAGGTGCTAACAACTATGGTATTACTAGAGAAGATAACTACATAATAGTTGGAGTAGAAAGTTATGGGATAGGAATTAGAGTGATTTGACGTGGAACCAAGCTCCATGAGGGAACTAGGTACATAGAGGGCATGGACTGTGAGAATGCACTTGAATACAAATATTGTGGAAGGTTAGGGAGAATGGGTATGGTCACTTTCAAGGGAAGCTTACCTATGGTGATCAAGTCTAATTTGAACTTCTGTGCTTGTGTGTATAGTTCTGGAAACATATTTACATTGGCTTGATGAACAACCATACCAATATCAGATTTGAATGATCTAAGATAATAAAATGTAGCTTGTTCATGTATGGACCGAAGATCATCAAGAACCCTTTGCCAACTTTGGGTGAACCTGATGATCTACTATCTCTTCTTGTGGATGCCTTTGAATCATGATAAATTTGTGTAGTAAGGAGAATGGATTGGCCTGCTCATGGATATTCTTGAATAGTATTTCCACCAACTGATCCCAATGGTGATAGTCACGGGCTATAATAATCGATACCAATACAACAACTTTCCTCTAAGCGATAATACCAGCAATCATACCATGATGTCTTCATATATTATGTTGTGGATCATAGCCAAAGAAGCCACATATTGAATATGCTCATAAGTGGTTTTACTAGTACCATCATAGGTAGGCAAAGGATTCAAAGATGCTTGGGGATATGGATTTTGTGCTTGTAAATTCAAGGCTTCTGAGCTATTCTATGCTAGGAATTTCCTTGGTGGATGTGGTTGTTGTGGTGGTGGGTTCTAAGCCATGTGGACTGGTGTGTGGGGTTGAGCTTGATGAATGCTAGAAGTAGTGATAACTAGACTTGTGGGAGCAGAAAATACACTAGCTAATTGTGAGGATGTTGTGGATGATGTATGAGGTATATGAGGTAACAATGACATACAATGTAAGGTAACTAGTTGAGGATGCTCTCCTAACCTTTGGGTATCAAGTTCATAGAACTCAATGGGATTTTAAAGATTTCTTGGCCTTTGATATTGTAATCATGAAGCATAGCTTTCGCTATCCTCATGTTTGGAGGTTTATAGGTATAATCAAGTTGCCATATTTTTTGACTAGTAGCACAAAGGCAAACATAAAACCTTAATACTTTTGAAAGTGGAACTTTCGATGTTCCATCAGGCATGCCAAAAACTATTGGTCAAATATCTACCTAATTAACAAAACTATGTTTGTGCCTCCTAGACATGACCAACAATTATTGGCATGGAGGACATTTCTTTCTTCTAGTATTTCAATGTTGGTCGTGTCAAGGGTGCACAAATGTAGTTTTGTTAATTAGGCAGATATTTGACCAACACTATTTTTCTAACAATGTGGACTCTTTACTAGAGAGGTTAGTTCCAAAACTTTAGTACCTATTTTGTTCAAAATAATTTAGAAATGTCAAGTCATTGGAACTACATGAAAATGATAAATAATTAATGGTGATTCCATGATCATCCTTTTACAATAATTGTAACATAACTTGGATGTTCTAAACAAATTCAAATACTTCTTCAAGAATTGGTGCTTGGTTTACTAATTACTAACAATATATTCTTGGCTATTTCTTGATCCAATATTATGCTTTATTGATCCAATACTATACTTTTTTGATATGTTACATCCTATTATATAAGGTAATATTTTATGAATTGTACAAGTCATTAAAAAAATAAAAATAGAAGTGGATGAGATCAAAGTAGTCCACACTAGTCCACATCTAACCAATGATATTAGTGTATGCAAATATCATGTTACAAAGTTTTAACTAGAAATACTACATCTTGACATAAATATCCAACCTACGTCCTCTCAATTATTTCTTAGAAACATAAACTACACCTCTAGGCATATCTACATATATCTCTTCTCATGGAGATTTATTGTAATATTCTTTTATAATATATGATTACTAAGTTTCATTAAAATATGCTTATGTTTACTTTTGTGTGTATGCATTTGGTCATGTTTATTTATTCTACCTTAGTGTTTCATCTATATATCTATTAGACTATGAGTTTTTCCATATGCATCCTTAACTTAATAACCAACCTAATTAATTTTATAACTAAGTTTTTAACAACCAAACTTGGTGCTAACATCTTATTATATGTGCAATTGATCCTTTGCACCACAACCATCTATTTCTTGTTGTTGTAGTCTTTGATACCAGTCGATTCTTTGTATACAAAAGCTTCCACATATTCCTTCCTTCATATAGTAGTCTTATCATTTATATCCTATTTTGTAGTACCACTTTATGTCATAAATCGACATCATAAGCTATTTTAGAAAATATGTCCTCTATTCCATCATATTAGGCCATGTAGCATAAGTAAAGTGGTAATAGAATAATTTATGCTCCAATATTTTCATCCCCATTCACCATATAAAGGGAATAGAATATAGGATAACAAAACCAACAACTACAAAATGACCTTCAACTTTTGAATATTTAGAACCAAAAGCTAGGAGATAATGCCCAAACAAAGGATGAGAGACTTCATATCTTTATTGTATCCATGGGAGAGTTACAAATAAAATTCTCACATTTGGGAGATTTGAATATTGAAGGTGTCTAAAATATTTTGGAATGATACAACAAGATTAAATAGTGAATTTAGTAAGATCTCAAGGAAAAATAATAATTATATGATTCCATATAATAGAGGATTTTTATCTAAAAAATACTTTTTACTAGTGGTATATAGAGTAACCATGTATCTAGTAGTCTCACATACAAATGAATACTTGTTTGGTGAGTTGTACTCCAAAGAAATTAGTTTGCTTCCCTGATTTATTTTGTTTCTTTGATAATATCATCAAGGGAATTGCTTCAAATATCTTGAAGAATGTCTACTATTATAGGCCAAATGATTGCCACCCCGTCACCCCATGGCCTATGCATATCATGTGTCCTAAAAGAAAACCCAATATATTTAGTATACTCGTCTACCATGGATTGATCCAGTTTCTAATAACCCATACCAACCTAAACAAACTTAATGACAAGACTCACTTCTCTCCCTTTAATCACTCCAATTCCATCAAATAATCTTACACACTAATAGTATTTAAAACCCTCATACAATAATATTTCTAGGTCAATCCACTCCAAGCTATATGGTGTACTAATGTCAACCACCAAAATTATTACACTACCACATATTAATCCAATATATAAAAATCAAACTACATAGTAAATTAGAGTTAAAATAATCAAATGGATCCATGTGTAGATGATCTATATTCATTAATGAGAAACATGGCTAGTAAAATAATGATTTTATAATAAAAATATAGTGTTTGATAGAAAGGTAGAATATGGTAATAATGGATAATGCCTTACCTCACTAAATATAAAATCCCTTGATAAATAAGTAGACATATAACAAACCAAGTATATAACAACATGGTAAATACAAATTAAAAATTAAACACACTATGGTGCTTACCTTAATCTAATAAATTGTGTAGTGGCCATTCACCATGATTGAATTATGATCTACAACCATCACTCTTAGGATTAATAGTCATCAATGACAAACCAACTAATCATAAACCAATATCTCATGGTTAACCAACTTGTTAATAAAAAACCAATGATGAGTCAATTAGTGGTCAATCAACTAGTTATAAATCAATAAATAGTGCCTTAACAATAAGTAGCCTAGGTCCGAGGTGTAGACCAATTGGTTCATCCAAACCCCATAAGGGGGGCAGAGGTCCAAGGTTCAAATCTCGGGCCTCACCGAACTGAACGTTTGTCCCTTTCTTGGTGATTTAAGCATCATAAAATATGTAAAATGATTGTGGCTTGGTAGTTATAGGGCGGACTACATGAAGATTTGTGTGGCGGCTTTCAGGGCGGACATCACAGAATATTGTGGCGGCCATAAAAGCTGGACAGCCTACCCGAATTGGTGGAGGCTACCAATTCCACCATGTTAAAAAAAAACAATAAGTAGCCTTAGTACCAATTTCTAGTAATAAATTATTACCAAATTTTGGTACATTAAAAGGTGATGGAAAATTTATTTTGAATATAAAATAGTTTTGACAAATCAACAAGGAATCATAATATAAAATAAGAGAAAAACAATAGATGATCATTCATAATTAGTTATTCCCTGGCTAACATCATAAAAATAGGTCAAGCATTGGTACTATAGGTTTTAGAAGAGGATACATTTCAAGGAAAATGATATGATGGCCCTAATAAACCTAGAACATAAAGCAATAATTCTACATTAAGACCAATTCAAAGTCAATATCAAGAATCACCAGAATATTCAAAGAAAAAGAGCTTATGGAAGTTAAAGTAGGTTTGAAAGAATAAAGTAAACAAGATTAATAAGACTAGTTATGTAAGATTACTAAAAATAATTTTTAAGTACATATACTACATGAAAGTTGGATGATTTTAGGAAGTTTTGTGCCACAAAATTAGGGGAATGGCATAGAATCAATCTTTATCATAGCTAATGAGTTGAAGAAAATGCCTACAAAAGTAAACATGATAGAAGCATTATCATCAATAAGGAAATTGGATTTTCTATAAGAAGCCTTTAAATACCAAGAAAAAACTTATGCTAAAATCAAGCTAGCTCAACAAAAGTAAGTTTTAATGTGATCTAACCTAGTTGAATAATAGAACTTAATTTTTCAATATTTGTCGATAGAAGGTAAAGGTAAAAGGGTAAAGTAATATTTGACATTCATAAAACCATATACCATATGATAAAACCCTTATAGAGGATGTTTTTTTACCTAATTTATGTATTTCCAACCAAATTCTAGTTACCAAAGTATGGTGTACAACTCTACATTCCATTGTATTTGAACCTTGAACCTTGTATTCAAAGTTCCAAATTCTTATTATTAGGACCACTCAAGTTTTACAAGAGATGTTTTAAATTCTTATAAAACCAAGATAATAAAGCCATCAAAATATTGAGGGATATCCATTATGAATTTGTGTATAGTTGATTTTGGGAATCAATCATAGTGACGTCAAGAGATGTGTCTGAAGAAATAGGTCTCCCCCATAACAATACATCAAGAGGTCCAATTCAAGTTGATGAAACAAGGGAAAATGATATAATTATTCTAAATAACTTGATCATGTCAATTATAAAATATACTTAGCTTATTGTAGTACAAGAGTTATTGTTCTTGATCTAATGTTATATTTTGATATATTGTTATCAAAACAATGGACTAGAAATATCTCTAGAAGTGGATAATTGGCTAAGAATTACATGCATATGAAGGTGACAAAAGATCAACTATTATCATCCGCCCATGTAGAGGAGTTGGAGAGCAAGTGGGTAGTTAAACCTCTCTAGTTGCTGAGAGGCCCAGGTTTAAATCTCTCGCCTCACATGTTGCGGATATGTTATGTAATGGTTCCCTCGTGGTCACAGCCTGTTTATCCCTTGTGGCCACCACCAATCGAAAAAAAAAAAAAAAATATCAACTATTATCTCCACAAATTGGACAATGATGTGAATGCTAACTGGAATGAGTTATCATAATTTATAAATGAACAATTAGTAGAGGGTTATGCTCATGATGACAATGATGATTTAGTATTTTCATTTGAAGATACTAAACTATGAAATTACTAGGCATTCAAAAAATATAAGATGATTCCAACTTTGATGAAGGAGCAAACATAAAAATATAAAGGTCTATAGTTTATGCATTTCAATGGTTCTAGGACTAGCAATGGTGTAGGAGCAAGTATACAATTCATACCACAAGGGAAATACTTTGATTACAATTATAGACTATATCATGTTAAAAGCTCAACATAAATATAATTATTGAGAATAGAAGATCCATTATTGATTTTCTTATGGGGGATGAATATGAGTATAATACCTCATGAAAAATGATTATAAAGGAGAAGATATTAGAATTATATAATAAACTATTTTATGAACTTATTAGATTATTCATTTTTTTGAATAATTTGTTTGAATCACTTTGGAATAAGTTGTTAAAATTAGTTCCATCAATTATTTTTCAAAATTTGGATGATTTACAAAGATCGAAAATGATAGATGAACGAGTAATAACATTTTATTTTTGAATAAGATATCGATGAGTCAATTTATTATTGATTTATTAGATAATGAAAATAATTACATGGAATTTGTTTATAACACTAATATTTTAGCATTATTCAATGATCAAAATTGGTTGAATCTCTTAAAAATGTCTAATCAAATCTCATTGAGAGATTATTTTAACATAGAAAATACAATCAAATTTTTGATTATTTATATTATCCTAGACTAAATTATAAGATGATATTATTTTCTCATATGGAGAGGATTCATATCAAGAAGACAAATCTAACACATGGACAATTACTCAATATTTTCCTGACCATAATAATCTCTTTCATTTACCTATTTATGAAATAAAACATGTTCCCTTAGAGAAACATATTGTTTCTCTCATAAACTCACAAGTGTCTAACATATTAATAGCAAAATATTTACAAGACCAAATGTTGATTTATGCTTATATAACTAGTTCAATCTATTAACTCAATTGAACTCATTTTTCATGATAAGGGATATATTTCCTTGATCAAAGAGACTTCTCTAACATATTTTACAGGAGAAAAAAAAATAATTAATTTTGAAAAAACTTATTGTCCTCCCTTTTTCAATAATTTTGATGATGATGAAAAAAATTATCAGTGTGAAAAGAGTGTCAATATGAAATACATGGACTTTATTCAAATTCAATCTTATCAAGATGATTTATGATCGGTGTTGTTAAACCTCACTTTAATTTTTCAAATCCAGGGTGCTGTCTAAAGATTGTATGCTTTAGGAACAACTTATGTATGTTTCGGTAGTGGAGTTCCTAAATTATTCTTATAAAAAATTAAATTAATCCTTGTATAAAATATGCTTATAGAAAATAAAATCACACTTGTTAAAAAGTAAATTAATATGCTTGTAGGAAATGAATAACACACATGCAAAAATAAAATCTAGCAGCTACATGAAACTACCTTGGGGAACTAAAATATTCTATAGACACATCCATAATGATAACACTCTAAAATAATTAAAATAACATGCATATCTACAAAGGTTATGCTTTCTATTATGTTGATGGAGTAGCCCCTTACTCCTCAGCTCAATGGAAAAAAAATCTCAATTCAAAAAAATTAGAAACACCTACAAATAAAAAATAATTATTTTTTATTAAGGAAGAAAATCATCTCTTACAAATAATATTTAATGCATCCTCTTATTTGTCTTCATATTCCATATTGTTCTAACAATAATATTACAAAATGTAATAGATAAATATAATAACAACATCATTACATTGGCAAATTCTACTACTACTTCTAACCTAGTTCTTTTTTAAAGTAATACGAAGTACAACTGGTGGCAAAACTAGGGGCCACACTCCCTATGAGCATAGAAACAGAGGGTCTCCATCACCATGATTTGAATTGAGGTTATTAAGATGAAATGACAATGATATACCATTGGGATGTCCCCATAGGGACTCTAACCTAGTTCTTAGAGTTGCATATTTTAATTGTAATTGAGGACAAGACCCTCCCCTGCCTTCATTACTAGATTATTTCAACAATAAAAATGTAGGTAATATATTTAATCACGTAATTATAATAATAAGGTATAACAATAGTTAAACTATTTACACCCACCTACTTTGAATCCTAGCTACCATGGTTGAAGGGATGGGAATAGGAAAATGCAGTTTTAAAATAGTTTCCCAAGTCAACACGTGTAAATATACCTTTGTATTTTTCATGGAAATTGTTACCAGTTGTGCTAAGTCAAAAAAAATTGAGTACCTATTGATATCATGCATAGGTGGCTAAAAAACTAGAAATTAATTTGACTAAAATAGCAAAATAGAATTTGGGTGGTTTGTTTCCATTTCATCCATATCTTATTTTGTCCTCTACTACCTCATCAAATTTTGTTTTCTACTATTACATCCTAAGTTATCTACAACTACCATGTCTAAAGTTCTTTTCCTTCCCAAAATCTAGCACCAACTTGTCTTCCAATATTTGATACTAATTGTGTAGTTTGTTTTTGGTGTTTGATCTTCATTACCAAAATATTTTAATAGCAACATATGTGGTAGATTCACTTCAACAAATGCAAAAAATAGGTGCAACAACTTCTATTTTGGAATCATTTCTTAGATTATATCTTTAGTTGCTATGGTTATAGGGTATGGTTGTTCTTGGAAAATATATCTAAAAGTATCCACATTTGGTTGCTAGCTATGAAAATAGATTTGTCTTTGACCCAAAAATTGAAAATAGGTTTATATTTTCCGTAGTAGTTGAAAATAGATTTGTCTTTTTCCAAACAGTTGAAAATAAATTTATCTTATCCACAATAGTTAAAAATAGGTTTTTCTTTTTCCATATATGGTTGATAGTTATGTTGAGTCAATAGGCAATTGACTAGCTACTAACATGAGCACTAGGAGGCTATTGTAATGGGAAATCCTTGGCTAAAATAGTAAAGATACACCCTATAGGTATACAATAGAAATAGTCTTCAACCACATCCTCTACCACCACTTGCTGATATTTCACCATGTTTGATGCTGACACCATCATATTTGGTGTTGATGTCATCATGTTTGATGCTATTTTTTACTTGTTTTATGTTGTTGTTTGATAATATACAATGCTATTCTATATTATTTATTTTACAACCCTATCTACTATTGTTCTATACTATTCTATATTATTATCTGGCATTACCTAGTGTTATTCTCTGTTGTTATCTAGTATTGTTCTATATTTTTCCAAAGTTGGCTATTTTATGTTGTTTCAGAGCCCTAAAATACTATCTTCAAACCTATAAAATGTTAATATTCCTTTCCATTCCATAATATCCATTGATTACATGTCAAAGTTTATATTTTTGTTGGACATTTTGAGTCCTCTAAGTCAAAGTTGTCATTGATGTCACCTGATAGAGTTATCACTCATATCAAGGAATTCGGCAAGAAATAAATTTGTCCAAGGTTGTCACTATCATCCAATAAAAAGCTTCAACAGTGCAAAAGTGAAAGGAAAAAGGCTCCATAACATTTTAATATTATTGGGAGCATAGGTTAAGCGATTGGTTCATAAAATCTCAAGATGGGTTATTGCCAAGGTTAAAAAGGAGGTTTAATAATTATTTATAAATTATTTAAATTCACAAGGAATTTAAATTTTATAAATAATATTTGTTACACCAAGGTTGTGCATTAAGACAAGGCTCCAAGGTTTAATTAAATTAAAACCTGAGGCTGGTCTAATTTAATTTATAATATTAAAATTAAAATTAAAATTTAAATATATTATAAATTAATCAACCAAGCTGACGTCGAATTAAATTGATGCACCAACGTGATTGCATGGAAGACAAAGGCATTATATATAATGCCCTAAAAATCATTAATAAATTTTATCCTTGCTAATTCGTTTGGAGTGCATGCGAATTAAAGCTCATGTTTTAAAAGACTTTACGAATTGCAGGGAATGTTTGACTTGTGGAGCACATAGGCCAGCTTGGCCTAGCAGTGCATTGGCTTGGTGAGACATAGGAGGTCCTATGTTTGATTTGCTTGGAGGTTGCTTGCAAGGTCAAAGCACTCGAAATGTGTTTTGATTATTTTGAAAGGCATAGTTTTGAGAGGTTATTGATGCAGTTCATTCCTTCTTAGGCACGTGTGGGCATATGACCCAACGATGGCTTGGACATAGTTAAGGAATTGGGAAATAAGACATCAAGGGATAAAATCCCTCTGAGAGGCAAGGCAAGTTAATTTTTATATTTTATTTTTTATTAAATAGCCTTAAGGGAGAAATAAGGGTTATGCTATGCCTTAGAAAATTGAGAGATTTTTGATGGTTTTATTTTTGGAAGGTTAGCATATTATATATTGTTGGAAAGCATTTTTCAAGGGCTATTTCATTAAGTTTCTTAGAAGGAGAAATAAGGTGTTTGTAAATAGATATTTCTATTTTTGTAAAGGGGTTCAAAAGTGAGTTTGATTTATTCTTTTTCAAAGGGGATTATTTCTTTCATGAGAGGACATGGTGAATTTTATTGAGTAGGAGTAATAAGGTGTTATTGGGATATTATTTTTATTGTTGTGATATTACTCAAGTCCTCTAACATCTTTGTGATTGAAAAGGAAATATTTGAAAGTGTGTTGAGTTTGACATATTTTGTGGACAACTCCTTGGCATCAAAAAGGTATGGGCAATATTATCCATTGACTTGATTGGGTGATTGATTTTTGAAAATATCATTGTAGATAAGAGGATTTATTATGGTTTCCTTTTCAAAAGTGGTTGGTTTAATGCTTAAAGGTTTTATGGATTGAGATTTGTGATTAAAATTTATTTTATAAGCAATGTTGTTGAAGCCAATTGGTTATGCAAAGAACTTGAACTTGAGTTAGAAAATAACATGAGTATCATTGTTATGTGAGATTTGTGGTTGAGCATTGTTGGAAAAATTTTGAGTTGGTTGATACATGCTTGGACTAGGGTTTGTGAGAAAGGGTTTTTCCTTGAGGTGATTGGTTGAGTAGAGTTGATTAAGCCTAGTCAAGTGGATGCATGTGGTTGTTCAAGTTCCATGAAACAAACTATTCTATATTCTGATTTGAATTGAGATTGAGATTTAAGAATAGAACATATTGTGTCTCTAAAAATTCTATTTATGCTTCTATCAGATTGATTTGAGTTGAGATTGACCTTTGAGAATAGAAAATATCGAGTCTATAACAATTCTCTTTATGATTCTATGAGGTTTATTTGAGTTGAGATTGAGCTTTGAGAATAGAACATATTAAGTCTCTAACAATTATCTTTATGCTTCTATGAGATTGATTTGAGTTGAGATTGAGCTTTGAGAATAGAACATATTGAGTCTCTAACAATTCTCTTTATGCTTCTATGATATTGAGTTGATAAAGTGATTAAGTATTGATTGTAGAACATATTGAATCTCTAACAATTCTATTTATGATTTTATGATATTGAACAAATTCTGTGTGGACTTGTTCGGCTGATTTGAGGCAAGTCTTTGAGAAGGCTTGTGGACTAATTTTGTTTAAGATTTGTGGAAGCTTTCAATGCATATTTGAGTAAGTCCTGGAGAGGACTTGTTGAGAAAGTTTTGAGTGAACCTATTAACAGAGATTTTGAGGTGACAGAGTCTCAGTGGATAGAGATCCAGTAGCTAGGACTATTGAAGATAGATCTTCTAAGTGAGGAGTCTTCAAGTGGAGAGAGATCCACCAGTAAGTACAATAGAGAGACAAAGTTTTTTAAAACATCACTAGCCAGAGTTGAATGGGAAAGAGTTCTCCTGTGGAAGAGATCCATGAACTTGATATTTAGGGGATCAACATCTCCTTTGGAAAGAGGTCCATAAACATTGTAATTGGTAAGGATTCCCAAAGGATTATTTGAGAAATATTTAGAAGAAATATTTTCTCTGTGGAGGTAGCCCACATTGGGTGAATGACGTTAAAATTTGTTTCTCTATTGTGTATGGTGTTTTGTGCATTGCTTTGATTATTGCTATTGAAATTGCTATCTATACACTACATAATATTGAATTGAAAATAAAAGTAAAAAGTGGTTTTATAATGTTCACCCCCCTTTTATTATAAGCTTGTGTTCTTCAATTGGTATCAGAGTAGGTTCCTTTAGAAGAGTTTGATAGCTTGAAGGAAAAGCGGTGTAAGAACACAATGGATCAAAAGGATAAAAAATATGGGTCCTTCAATAATGCAATAGCAGTATTTTATGGAAGTGACTTCTTGTATTGGTGTGTGCTAATGAGATTTCACATGATAGCACCTAGCAATGAAGTTTGGGATGTAGTGGAATTTGGATATGATTCAGCAACCAATACTCCTACAGATAAGGAAGGCAAGATTCTAATGCATACAAATTCAAGAGCTATGAATGCAATTATAAAAGGATTGCATAGATCAAAATCTATGAATTTTATGGATTGTACAATAGCAAAAGATATGTGGGAACTATTGCATATCATATATGAAGGAGATAAAGGTGTCAGAAAAGCTAAAATCAAAAATCTCAAAGGAGAGTTTGAAAATTTAAGAATTCGAGATGATGAAAATATTTGTGACTATCTCAGTAAGATTGATGAACTTGTACATGAGATGAGAGGTCTTGTAATGAAGGTTGATGAGTCTGATGCTTGTGATAAGATCTTGATAACTCTTCCAAAAGGGTATAGTGAAAAGGTTTTTGCTATATAAACATCAATTGATAGTGATTCTTTGATAAGTTCTTTTCTTGGCATGCTTACTACTTTTGAGATAATAACAAAAGATCATATTCCTCTGAAAGAAGCTGCATTCAAAGTGGATAAAAAGAAAAAGGGTAAGAAGATAGAATCAAGCAGTGAGTCTTCCAGTGATGAAGAAGAAAATTATGGCAGAAGAGATAAAGGTTCAAAAAGAACCATAGATCTAATATTTGTTAAGTGTTTTAACTATGGAAAGTATAGATATTATGCAACAGAGTGCAAAGAGCCAAAGAGCAACAATTATGAAGAAAAATAGGATCACGGGTACAAGGAATAAAAAAAACATAGGTACCAAAAGAAAAGCAAGGATGGACAAAACAGATAAGGGAAGAATTTCTTCCAAAGGCAAAAGAGAAGCTACTATGCGGATAATGCAAGTAAGTACTCAAATAATAGTGATGCTAGTTTTTCAGACAATGATAGATATGAAGTCCTATTTATGGTTGAAGAAAAAGAACAAGTTAAGAGAAAGACTCCAGTTATTATCAAGTGTTTTAGATGTGGTATATTTTGACATCTTGAAGATGATTGCACAAGGGATGGTTATAGTTTCAGTGATGATGATTTTGAAGATGCACTTGATAGACTAGATGAAAATATTCTAATGGCATTAGAAGATGAAGTGAGTGATCCTATAGAAGACAATTCAAAAGAAATAAATGATATGGACAAATGCAAACAAATAGAGGATTATTCAGTAGATAATGGCTATGATCTCAAGGGAGAACTTATCTATGCCCTTGACACAGTAAAGAAGGTAAGAAAGCAACACTCTAAGATTGAAAGTCAGTTTCAAGAATGTGATGAAGAAGATTATTGCTCATAGAGGATTTAGAAAAGTTAAAGGCAAAGGAAAGCAATTTCAAGGATAAGTTAGAAGAAAATATCTTGGAATGTAAAAAGTTAACACAAGAAGTGGCCCTACTAAAGGAATATTTAGAGGATTCCAAGAATAAGCTATATAAGTATGTAAACAGTGCAAATAGTGTGGATAAAATAGTCAAGATACAAAGAAGATAAAAAAACAAGATAGGTATTGGTTCTAAACAGGTTCAAAATAAATGGGAAAAATAGTCTACTTCAATTCTCGAAGAAGAAGGAACTTCAGAAAAAGATACTTCAGAAGAAGACAGTGTAAGTGGGAATGAGACATCAAAGGATAAGTTGGACAACAAAGAGTTCAAAAAATATAGGAACAATGCATGGAGAAGATATAGATGGAACAATAATCATAATAGGAGACCAATGAGGTCAAGACAAGGAAGCTTCAATGGAAGATGTTTTTTGTCATAAGTTTGGGAACATGGCTTCACAGTGCAGGATGTATGAAAGATAGGAATACGGAAAAGGACAACTTTTCCAAGGGTATTGCTACTCATGTAATGAGTTTGGTCACAAGGCAATGAATTGCAAGATTCATGATAGAAGAGGATATGGGTTGTTGTCAATGACAAAGGGGAAGATTGTTGGAAATTATGAGTCCTCTAAGTCAAAGTTGTCATTGATGTCACCTGATAGAGTTATCACTCATATCAAGGAATTCGGCAATAAATAAAGTCATCCAAGGTTGTCACTATCATCCAAGAAAAAGCTTCAACAGTGCAAAAGTGAAAGGAAGAAGGCTCCATAATATTTTAATATTATTGGGAGCACAGGTTAAGTGATTGGTTCATAAAAGCTCAAGATGGGTTATTGCCAAGGTTAAAAAGGATATTTAATAATTATTTATAAATTATTTAAATTCTCTAGGAATTTAAATTAAAATTTAGATATATTATAAATTAATCAACCAAGCCGATGTCGAATTAAATCGATGTGCCAATGTGATTGCATGGAAGAAAAATGCATTATATATAATGCCCTAAAAGGCATTAATCAATTTTATCCTTGCTAATTCATTTGGAGTGCATGCAAATTAAGGATCGTGTTTTAAAAGACTTTACAAATTGCGAAAGGGTTGAAGTAGGGAATGTTTTACTTGTGAAGCACATAGGCCAACTTTGCCTAGCAGTGTGTTGGCTTGGTGAGACACAGGATGTCCCACGCTCGATTCACTTGGAGGTTTCTTGAAAGGTCAAAGCAGTCGAAGCGCATTTTGATTAATGCTTAATGTAAGGTCAAGGTTGGTTTCCTTTTCAAAAGTGGTTGGTTTAATGCTTCAAGGTTTTTTGGATTGAGAGTTATGATAAAACTTTATTTTATAAGCATTTTTGTTGAAGCCAATTGGTTATGCAAAGAACTTGAAATTGAGTTATAAAAGAACATGAGTATCATTATTATGTGATATTTGTGGTTGAGCATTGTTGGAAACATTTTGAGTTGGTTGATACATGCTTGGACTAGGGTTTGTAAGAAAGTATTATTCCTTGAGGTGATTGGTTGAGTAGGGTTGATTAATCCTAGTCAAGTGGATGCATGTGGTTGTTCAAGTTCCAAGTAATAAACTATTCTATATTCTGATTTGAGTTGAGATTGGGCTTTGAGAATAGAACATATTGAGTCTCTAAAAATTCTATTTATGCTTCTATTAGATTGATTTGAGTTGAGATTGAGCTTTGAGAATAGAACATATTGAGTCTCTAAAAATTCTCTTTATGCTTCTATGAGATTTATTTGAGTTGAGATTGAGCTTTGAGAATAGAACATATTGAGTCTCTAAAAATTATCTTTATGCTTCTATGAGATTTATTTGAGTTGAGATTGAGCTTTGAGAATAGAACATATTGAGTCTCTAACAATTGTATTTATGCTTCTATGAGATTGAATTGAGAAAGTGATTAAGCATTGAGTGTAGAATATATTGAGTCTCTAACAATTCTCTTTATGATTCTATGAGATTGAACAAGTTCTATGTCAACTTGTTAGCTAAATTGAGGCAAGTCTTTGAGAAGGCTTGTGGAATGATTTTATGTAAGCTTTGTGGAAGATTGCAATGCATATTTGAGCAAGTCCGAGAGAGGACTTATTGAGCATATTTGAGCAAGTTCTGAGTGAAAATATTAACAGAGATTTGGAGGTGACAAAGTATAGAGGATAGAGTCTCAGTGGATAGAGATCCAGCAACCATGACAATTGAAGACAGATCTTCTAAGTGAGGAGTCTTCAAGTGGAGAGAGATCCACCAGTCAGTGCAATAGAGAGACAAAGTCTTCTAGAAGATCACTAGCTAGAGCTGAAGAAGAAATAATTCTCATGTGGAAGAGATCCACGAACTTGATATTTAAGGTATCCACATCTCCTTGGGATAGAGGTCCATAAAAATTGTAATTTGGAAGGATTCCCAAAGGATTATTTGAGAAATATTTTCTCTGTGGAGGTAGCCCACATTGGATGAACCACATTAAAATATGTGTCTATATTGTGTATGGTGTTTTATGCATTGCTTTGATTACTGCTATTGATAATGCTATCTATACACTACATAATATTGAATTGAAAAGAAAAGTAAAAAGTGGTCTTATACTATTCACCCCCTCTCAGTATAAGCTTGTGTTCTTCAATTTTTATCTCCAAAAATACATAAATGTATTTTATTCAATTTAGTATTGTATTCCTCATTTTTACTATGCTTAAATATAATATTTATGCAAACTATATTCTAATACATAGTTAAGTGGCATAAAAAAAGAGTTAAATATTGCATTAAATTACGCTTTTTAGATTATCATAAATTTATAGTTCATTTTGAAACCTTATTCATGAAAATGAATAAGTTTATAAGAAATTCTAGTTCAATAGGAAGTTCAAAAGACATAACTAAAAATAAGGGTATGGATTTCACTTCTCCATGGTGGAAATATTTTGAGAATATACTTTTAGATACTTATATTAAAATGAATTAAAATAACCTTTTGAGTAAAGATAAATAAAAAACTCCAAAGTTTTTCAATTTTAAATAATTGATCATTGGTAGGTCTTCAAGAATGATGGGTAGATAATAGAATTTCTAATTAGATAAGCTTAATATATTGAATAAAATAATGAGTATGGTGATGACATCAAGGATGGAATCATACAATTAAAATCAAACTAGTTGCCCAAAGGTCTAATCACCCTAGATAGTTTATTTAACCTAGATAATAGTACAAGGAAAGGTAGTCTAATGGTAGAGTATTCTTCATATAACCTAGTTGAGGTAACTAAAGAAAAGAGTTTGCTACTTGTGAAAGGTTTCACTTAATAATAAAAGGATATTTTTAAATATATCTATGGTAGGTACAAAGAGATTATTGTCTAGTCATACGAGGATCTTAAAGTCTATGACTACAATATCATAGAACAATTTTAACATTGGATCCTAAGTTAGGGACAACATTACAAAGAGTAATGCCATAGATTTTTTTAGGCCTATAGATGAAACTACCCTTATATACCTCAATTATTTGATAGTATTTTTCAATATCAGGAGCAAGTATATCAACCACCTATAGTCAGTTTTCTAGAAGTATAGAGAAATTATTTTTTTTAACCCTAAGAAATCTATTTTAATGATTCAAGAAGGTAAATTTCTAGGTCATTAGGAATAAAAATAATGTTTACCCATATATCCTAACCAAATCAAATCCATTTAGTACATATCATCGCCCATAATAGTAAAAGGTATCATATCTTCGGTCAAATCCTATTTACAGGACTAAAGAAATAAATAAATCCTTTCAAGATGTCAAAGATGCCATCACCAAATATTCCATCCTAATTAATCCATATTTATCCAAGGAATTTAGGCTATATGTGTTTGGTATATATGAGAATATTGTATCTCTCCTAACCCAAAATTTTGACTAATATGATGGATATTTTTATCAAGAAATAAGTATTTTCCATCATGAGGGCCTTAAAAAAGAGTACATGCTACCTTATATAAAGCAAGACCACTATCTTTGTAGTACATATTGCTATTTGGTATGGTCTACTACATCAAAAAGTAGGAGTAAAGAGGTTTGGGTGGATCGAGAAAATACAAGAACTCAATATTGAGATAAAACCTGCTAAGATAATCAAAGAAAGGGCAAAGGCTAGCAAATAAAATTTTTGAAGAATAAGTTGCCCTAGTTAAAGATATGGATATCCATGAAGAAACCATATGTATGGGATACATATATAGACACATGGCTATAGGATATGTCTCTAAAGGATTGTTTACCAAAGAGACAACTAGGTTTAGAAAAAATGCAATGCACTACCAATGGTTAGACAACATCTTGTTTAGAAAAGGATATTTGACATTTTACTCTATTATATAGAATAAGACCTAAAGGGATACTTAATAAAGTTGTACCATGATGAATGTGTTCACTTCTATGTAGCCATATCATCCCATAAAATCATTAAGAATTGGTATTATTGGCCTACCATGTTTATTGATTACTACTTATGGGTAAAAAATTAGAAATATCATTGCATATTCTAGGAAAAGAAGAAAAAAGTCCAATGTCTTTAAAATCCATCATTTTAATTGAATAATTCCAATATTAGGGCCTTAATTACATAGGCAATATTAACCCATTATCAAATTTGGTCCATGGATGGATTATCACCGCTACGGACTAATTTATTAGATGGATTGAAGTAGTCCCATATGAGGTAGCTAATTAAGAAATAATGGTATAATTACTCAAAGATATCATCAATAGGTTTGGATCTTGTGTTTCCATTGTCACAAATAATACCACATATTTTAAGGAAGATAAAGTGATGAAATATTCCATAAAATATGTATTCAAATTAAAATTTTATCTAGTTATTATCCTCAAGGAAATATATTGGATGATTAGACCAATAAAAACATTACAATAATCTTAAAAATGACCATTTTATATTCACAAATAAATTGGCATACAAATTTACATAAAACATTATGGGTAGATAGAGTGATTCCAAAAGCTTCCATTAGGCCATACCCCTACAAGCTAGTAAATATAAAGGAGGCAATACTTCTAATTAACCTTGAGATCCCTTCTCTTCAAATATCATAGCAGCTTGAGTTGGAGGACATCAACAATAAACCCATACAAGGAATATTGAATGCTATTATTCTTGTTACTAAATTTGGCAGATGTGTTGTTTGTTCATTGAAATAAGTATCATCCTTCCATTTATGGTGGAAATTTTATAGGCATTTGTACCTATGATATTTTTAGTTTAATAGGATCTCTTCCATAAGGAATTAAAATTTTGGTATTCCCTTGTATTTACTCAGTCTTTGTTCTATTTAAATATGAGATATCCTTTTTTATAGTTTACCTTCATGACTCATTTGTCAATCCACATTTTGATAGAATCTTGCTATTGCATTATCCTTTTCAAATAATTTTCTCTTTTCTCTTCAAGTGTCAATAATGTGTTCATACTATCTTGCAAGGGTTTGATGTCTATGTACTTGAATTCAAGTTATGATTTTTTTTTTCCTCGAAAAAAATCATAATTTCTATTTCACCAGAAAAAGATAATTACATTGTGAAGTTGCCCAAGGCAAGCTGTAATAACCAGGCAGGAACACACAGGCTGTCCCCATCTAAAATTTCTTAGAACCATCAAGGAAGGGCTAAGAGTTAAAAATTTCCCATAAGACCTCTACACAGAGGTATCAATAATGCTCAGCTACATTGTCTACAAGTGAAAACCAGAAAGGAAAGAAAAAGCGTACAAGAAACTGCCTCCCGATTTTTTTTTTTTTTAAATTATCAAGCCAAGAAATCGCTGTCTCTTGGATAGTCACACCATACTTTATTTCCATAAGTTCCCATCTTCCTTGCACCAGCTGTAGAACTTCCTTTGACAAAGCATCCGCCCTAGAGTTGAGTTCTCTGTAGATATGAGTATAGGATATGGGGTTTACAACATCTACCAGAATTTTTACCTATTGAAAAATTGGCTGCAAAATTAAGTTCTCCATTTTGAAAATTTTCTTCATCCAATTGATGACCAACAAGGAGTCTCCTAAAACTTGGAGTTGTTGAACATGGTGGTCCAGAGCAATTTTCAAGAGTAACTTCAAAGTAATTAATTCGGCATAATTATTTGTGCCCCCTCTTAGGCCAGCCTTAAACTTAATGAAATGAGAATCCTTAAGAAAAAGGATTCCCCCTGCCCCACACATAAGAGGGGTGCCTTGACAAGCACCATCAAAAAAACCCCAGGGAGCTAATTTGTTGACATTTGCAGCTTTCGTTTTTCTTGGGCCTTTTTGCATAGTAGGTTTCACAAGATCAGGAATGAAAGAATGGATCTAAGTAGCAATTTGAAATGCTGGTTGAGAAGAGGCTTGGAAAATATTTGAGTTTCTTGCTAGCCAAACTCCCCATGACACCACAAAAGGGAGGGCCTTGTATGACTTCAGATATTTAGAATCAAACCATTGTTGCAAACAGTGTTCCAATTTGTAGGAAAATAATCTAATAGATGATTTTGGTGTTACTTTATGTATAAATAATGCCTTATGTGGTTTGGTATGCCAATCCTTTTGTGATTTGAAAATGCTTCTTATGAAGATCCTTATGATATTCTTGTTATTTGACTTAGCTAACCCATTTTATTCGGGATCATAGTTAGAAGATGTTTTAATAAATAACCCATATTATAGAACAAATATCATCAACTTGTATGCTTGAAGTAGGTTATGTTACATATTGTTGGTAGTAGGTACCCCAAATTTGGTGATGATGTCTTCTAAAAAGTGAACCACTGTTTATTAATTGGCTACTTTAGTTTTGACCACTTTAATCAAATTGGTGAAATAATCCATAGTGGTGAAGATCAATCCATGTCCTACACTTAACAATGTGCTGGTTTTTCCTATAATGTCTAGGTCCCATTTTTAGAAAAAGGTTTGGTCATGATGATGGGTTTTTGGAGCATAGAAGTTATTTTATTTCCTTAAAAATATAGCAAGATATCTAATCTTTAGCACATTAGTAGATATTGGTAAATATGATAGGATAATAGTATCTAATTATTAGGATATTGTGAGTTGTTGTGAGTGTAAATTAATTCCCCTTCATCATGGTATTACTTAATTAGGTCTTGTTGTCATCTCTAATTATCCCAACCATCATGTAGGGTGTGGACCAAGAATATGGGCTATCATACCTTTTGTAGAGTGACATAGAAGGGTTAGTACTAAGAGTGCAAGATTTAGTTTATATGGGGGACTCTAGGGTTTTAATACTAGATTCTTTACAAGATATGCTCTTGGGTACAAGGTTCCTAATCTAACAACTTGGGGATAAAAGGGTTAGAGAAAGAAAAAACAAAGATAGTAGAAAGGAAAAAACCTAAGCTAAAAAGAGGTGATGTGCCAAAGATCAAATAAGATCCCCTACACAATAAATTTCACCATAGTGCACCAATGTGAACACTTCATATTTTCAATATACATAAGCACAAATTGAAATGCAAGCACACACACAAAATAGATGGATCAAGATATGAGAACCAAACAAAATTGGAACCAAATAGATGCATAGATGTCCAAAATACACACACACACATGCAAACATAATTATTACAATATTCTACCAAAAGTATGGATTTGGATTTCCTATAATACCACCTAGAGATACACATCCTACTATACAAAGGAAAATGAAGGAAAAGTTTATACAACTCATCAATCCTTTACAAGGCTAAAACTACTACTATATATAGCAATTAGGGAGAGTTTCCCTCCAAAATGTTTAGGATTATCTTACAACCTTAGCTACTCCTTCTGTAAATGTGAATGAGGGAACCCTTTGTAATTAATATTATATGATGTAGGACTATAGCTATCATGTTCATATTTAATATTTATCCTAGAATGCTAAGATGATATGATATTGGTAGGTGCTATTTAAATATTTTAATAATGACATATCCATATATTTTACCTACTTTATTTGGGAGTTCATGCAATAATACTTCTTTTCTATAGCCAAATCTAATTTTCCTTGGGAGTCAATAGCTCATCGTATTAGGGTTCAAACATTGGTATAATCTTAGTTACTTTGAATTCCTTATGTAGGGTACTAGCTACTCGTCAACAAATTTATTTGTCAACCAGCATTGAGATTCTTAAAATTTTTTATATCATATAGAATCTCTCACTAGGAATAGTTTGGAAAAAGGATATTTTTATTTTCCATCAATTTTTTTGATGTTATGCTCTTTGAGTTTTTTTTCTTATAATTTTCCTTTTTTGGAACTCTTCTCTTTCTTCACATCTTATCAAAATATCTAATCATTAAAGATACCCTCTTTTAATATCGATCAATACTTTCTTCCATTTTTCCTATTAAGAGAAGCCATGCATGGAAACTCATAACTTTTATATTTCTCCTCTACTCAAAACTTTCATCAAATCATGATATCCTTTAATCAAGATTTCTTTATCTTTTGCCATGTTTCCTTTGTCTTCCTAAATTCCAACTTGTAGTGTATTGAGAAGTCACTATAGTTATGATGACTCATATGGGATTTCTTGCTTGTTGAAGGAGAACTTAGAATTATCACATTCATCCTTGGGCATAGGGTCAAAACTTCATAAATCCTGCAAAAGAAAAACACAAAAAGGAAAAATACTAAATAGCAACAAAATCACAAGGTCGAAAGCCTTTCAGTTCTTGCTTTATTTTTTCCCACCCCTCTTATTATGGGCATTGAATTATTTTGAATTGGTCATAGATTGACTCAAGCTCAATTTGGTCAATTCTGAGATACTTCTTGTGTTATTGGTTACCAAATATTTTTTGGGTTCTCAATTCAACTATAGGTCCAATTTCCCCCATAACGTTTTCCACTTCTAGAGACTTTGGTCAATATTTGAATGACAAACTATTTTACTTGTAAATATTTAGTAGTTGCTTGTACTCCTATTTTAAGACAATTTTATTCTTTTCATTCCAAGGTGAAGGGAGTTATTTTTGTAGCAATATATCAATTTTACCTCTAAACCATGCAACAAAATTGTTTAAGGTGATAATTTGAGTTTCACATATACGTACAATTCAATCCTTTTGAATGAAAGCCATTAATTTTCATATTATCATATTTCTATCATGAATTACCATGGACCCTAACTCAAAGTTTGTCATAGAGGCCAATATTGATCAATTTTGACTTCATATAATCTTAAATAAGCTTCATAAATCTAAGATTAAATTTCTTGTTTTATTTGGATAATTAGTCTAGCAACTATATTTATGAATTTGAATCTATAGAAGAATGAGTTAGCCATGTTGATGATTTCATCCCAATAGGCATAATTGATTTATTTTTATCATATTTTCAATATTTCATCATTTCCCTATTTTATTTTTTCATTTGATCTTTTCCATATTCCTCTAGATGCCTTATTTCTCCTCACAAAATCCAATACCTTGTTCAATTATATCTCTTGAGAGCCTCTTAATTTGTTATTATTTTATATTTATAAGAAGGTTTACAAGTTTCTTTCTTAGATGCTCAACTAGCTCATCTATGTATTTTGGGATTACTTAGGTCTCTACCTAAGAGTCACTCAAAGTTTTTATTAGTATTTTCAATTCCCTTTTATTCTCCTTTAATTTTAGTTTAAGTATCTCATAGTTGTAAGAAACTATTTTATCTACTTCTTCCCTGAGCTACATTTTATTTTTGGTTTGTACATTTCTAAAATCAAGTCATTTTGCTACCACTTGCCATTCCTATTATATCATCTCATCTTTGGGATTTGCTAATAGTAGGTATTTTCTCAAGAATAATAATATTTTATTTTATAGAGGAAAGTGGAAGTTTATTTGGGTCATGGCTAGTAGTTTTACTAACAAAGCCTACTTCTACTAGTTGAACTACATTATTTGATACTTAATTCTCTAAAATACCTAAGCTGGAAGGAAAATAGTTAGAGCCTTGATAGATGAGGTCTTTGATGGAAGGGAAGTTGTGTCAACTAGAGGCTATTAGGTTGTCTCTTCCTGGTAAGCCAAGATAAAAATAAAATTCATAGGGTTATCAAATTTTATAGTTACTATATTTGGGACCTTCGTAGAAGGATTTTGTTGGTGAAAAAATTGGTACCAGATAAGCGGGTGGTGTGCACAGTGATATTTGGCCAACATTGAATGACCACTAGGCCTGAGAGAGACTAGGCAATTAATCTTTTGAGGAGGCTAGCTCCTTAAGGGAGAGAGGGAAAGAAATCAAAGGGAGGCCATAGCTAGAACTCATAAGGATGGGTTATGATCACATAAAGACACATGCATGCTCAACATCATCGATGGAAACATGAGCATACCACCTAAAAAATAAGCCTATCACACCTCCACTCATTGTTCACCGTAGTGGGCTAGAGCAAATTCTATAACTAGCAGGAGGGTGCATGAAATATAGGATGTATAATTAGAGTGCTCCCACCTGACCAACCTTAGCATAAATAAATACCTAAACCCAAAGGTGAATGAAAATTCTAGAACAATCAAGCAAAATCCATGAAATCTAGCACTGAACGCTTAGAGGATTTAACAGGAAATAATCTCAAAAGAATTTTATTCACAACTGTAAAAAAATAATTTACAAGAAAAGTTTACCTATCTTCAGGGGTGGCCTGCATATTTATAAGATATACAACCACACCCTATTACAATTTGCAAAACAAATAAAAAATATGATTCTATTTTACAACCTCCTGCATGAATAAAGGGATCAAGAAAAATATCGAGCTTGGTGAGTTATTTCAATGTATCTTATTTTTAGAATATGTCTGATATTAGCATTACTTGATTTACATAAATCTTTCACGTAGCAGCTAGAAAATAGATGGCTAGTCACCTTTGATGTCATACCTTGGTTGGATTCAATTCTAAAATTCTCTTTATGTTTGTTACTAAATTTTCACTCTGTTCTACCGACCATAGAGTCATATTGGAATTTGGCTTTAGTGGAAATTATGTGCCTCATCTGTAGAATTTAGGAAGTAGGAACCTTTTATGTAGAAGTCAAGAAGCAAGTACCAACATGGGATTCAGGCACCTAACAGAAAGTAGGCACTTAACAGGAACAAGTTCTTAAGGAGAATATGTGTTTAATGGAAAGTAGGTGCTAAATGAGAAGCATGAACCTAATGGGAAGTAGGTGCTTAACGGGAAGTAGGTGCCTCATAGTTAAGTGCCAAATAGAAGTTGGGTGCTTCAAAGGGAATCAGGTACCTAACTTTGTACTTCACACTAATGTACCACATATTTCTTGCCTTCATGAAATCATAAATGCCAAGTCTAAATAGGACCTCAATGAAAACATGCTAAAAGACAATAATTTCCATGAAATGTACATAAAATGCACTTAAATATATATATTAAATAACATGTAAATTAAACTATTAAATAAATATATATATATATATATATATATTTCATAAAACATATATCTACAAGAATAAGTGTCGCACTTTATAGGAAAAGAAGTACAAAAAATGAGCATTTTTGAGGCTTATCATCCCCTTATTCTTAAGAGGTGGCACATCCCTGTGCCACTTTGTACTTGTAATTACTAGTTCTATTTACAAAATCCCGATAATATTTTTTTATCTATTTCCTTTTCCTTGTAGTAGCCTTTAACTTTTCCTTATCTTTGGTATTTCACTGCTTTGGTGCTTTGGGAATAGCCACCTCCTATTCCTACTATTTTTGGTTCTTGCTACACTGAATTGGTTGGCTTGGTCCTTATCCTCTTCTTATACATGTGCCCTATTATGTTATTGTTCTTTACTATTGTCCTACTCTATCCCTTAGAGAAAGACATGTAGGAGTTAAAATATCTTTTTGAAAAACTTCTTCAACTTGTTTCCAGTAGTCATGGTAGGTAGTCAATTTATCTAAAATAGAAATTGTAGACTCTTCTATGAATGGGACACTAGATTTATTTTCCATTCAGGTCTTGGAAAATTAGACATCCATAGCTCAAGGTTAGAATCATAATATTCTTCTTCAACTACCATAGGGACTTTACTTGTTGTAGCCTCCTCTATTGGTGATGGTATAGGTTCTAAGAAACCCATCCTCATAAAATATGCCTTCATAATTGAAGTTTTATTACCTACCGATCCATACAAAACCTAGAATTGATGAGGTTGGGCACATGGTATTATCTTGGGAGGCCTCTTGGCATTATTTTGGTTTGTTTTTTAGCTACCTTGGCTATTTTCTTCGCATCCTTCTTACAATTCTTTATATCTACTGCAATCTCTTCCTTAAGCTATTCATTTTTTTTCTTGCATCAAACAATTCCTTTACTGCCTCCTATTATTCATCTGAATCCATTTTTTATTCTTCATTGGATTTGATGTCCAATTCCTTTAATTTTACAACTCTTACTTTGGTTTTAGATCAATATTGAGATGCCCTCATAGCTTTTCATTTTAAATGTATCTTTATGGGCTGCCTCTTAGAGTATGCTAGTGTTGTTTCTACTTCTTGTTATTTAGCAGATGTAGGCTATTGAGGCTCTTCTACCTATGAAGATAATTGTTGCTTCACTTCCTCTTCTTCCTCTTGAGGCTATTTGGCCTTTGCATTGGTGGGAGAATGCTCTGGATCTTCCTTTTCTTCTACAACTTGAGGCTCTTCATCCTCCAATTCATTCTCCTCCTCATATCCTTTTTCTATAGACTATTTTGAATTTTGAGGTTCCTCAACCTCAAATTCATCTTCTTGAAGTACTTATTCTATAGAAAGAGATGTGGGATAGGATTGCTCTACCTCCATTGTAGCATCCAATTCTTCTATCTGGGAGTGTAGGGAGTCACTCTTAATTACAATTATGGGAGACCTCTTCTGAGGTGAGGGCTCCCCTATTTAGAGGAACTTTTAGTAGCAACCTTTGATTTGTCCCCTAGATCAGTATCTTATATGATGTTTCATGCATCCAACATCCAGGCACCCATTAATGCCACCTTATCTTTCAAATTTGTAGATGTGGTGGGCATTTCTATTGCCTAATTTATTTGAACCTCTACATCCACCTTAATTAGCTGCACGAATTCTATCGATCTACCATAAAATTATGATGCTCTAATTTACCCCTACAACTTACAATTTTTTTGATACAATTCATGCATTTTTATGGAAGCTACCCTTCTAGACTCTTGAAATAGAGTCTATTATTCATTAAATTTGGCTTCCCAAGTGGAAGCCTTCCATTTATTCAACTATAGTTGTTGCTACATATCCATGGTTTGGTCCTCCTACGATGAATTTATCATTGATACCTCTTGTTGAGGAGTTGGCCCCTAGAAATATCTTGTAAAATTTGGGCTAGATACTCCTCCCTATTTAGCTCATCAATTTTTGCCTCATCATTTTATGAGTTTGAAACCACATTAGATTCCAACATCCTTATGCTCCTTGTTCTTGTGGACATTGACATGAAAGTAGGGCTTGGTGGTTCCTACCTTACCCCATCATCAATTTGAGGACCAGTGGAGGATAGAGATCATCCTGCTTTCTTGTCAAATTGAGGAGAAATAGGAGACATGGCGTGTCCTGCTTTCCATGTAGTTTTTGCAATTTGGGATGCAGGCACCATATATTCTTGCTCTATCATCTCTTGGGCTAATTGCTCATTCTATACTGACACCTCCTCCTCTTCTTGTGCCCTTTTAACTATATTTGTGCCCTCAATCTTCTCAACTATCACATTTCTATGTGACTCTACATGTCTTACCAAGGCCAAAATCAGGCCATGGTGAGCCAAGGTAGATTTTGCACCTTATGGGTATCATATAGCCTCATCTCTAAGGGAACATGCAAGGTAATATTGGACATTGATTTATTCCCATGTAGTATGTGATTGAGAAAGAAAAAATAATTTGCATTCAGTGTGGAGTACCTACTAGAATAGGTGAATAATTGTATGATTTGTTCGAAGACCAGCCTCCAAAGCTTAAGGATGTGGTATTTAGGTAAACTAGCATGCATTGGGTGCTTGGTTCACACCCCAAAGAATCTCTATGTATAGAGAGCAAGGTTATATTCCTTGTACATGCACTCTCCTGTTAGAGGGAGGCCCGTAACCCTGGTGAATTAATATTTAGTGACTAGAATCTCCATTCCCCACATGCGCATTATACCATCCCTCATAGATGCTATGAATTCATTAGCTACCATTGCATCCTAGCCCTAAATGACTAGTCAACAATACTCCATCCATCCTACAATCGCAAATTGGATTTACACATTTGCAAAAATCCTTGAGCAATCATGGTTCTTTGATCTCCCCCCTATGCTCAGAGTTCAAGTTCCTCTGGTTTATAGTTCACTTAACAACGCTTCAAAATTTTCCCCCAAATTGCTACAACATTTTACACTCTGGTTTTTTCTTTCTGAAGACAATTTACAGTGGTTGTTAAGTAATTTCTACAATAGCTACTTTCTTGCACATAGGGAGTTAATTACCACAATCAATAGTGATTATGGTTATTCATGGTAAGTTTCCTTCGAGCATGTTCCCAATTGTGTGGAGGTGAAAACCATAAACAATTGACCAATCAGATCCATGACACATAGCACCATTCCAAGTGGATTTATTTGAGTGGTTAAGGCAATAATGGGGGTTGTGCCGACACTTTTCCATAAATACACATACATATGAAAATAATATAGACAAAAAACAAAAAAATTAATAATGCACCTAAATTCATTCTGTGGGTGTACATGCATAGATATATATGGTGCATTTCTATTGGCTAGTGTTTGATTATTGGGAAAACTACAACAAACAATGATGGGCATAGTTTCCATACGGTGAAGGAGTGAATTCTCATTCCACGTGATTGGTTCTCGATAGCTGCAATGTAACGTATTTGAAATATCCTATTGTAGACACCTAAAATGCATCATATCGAGGTGACTACTCATATGGGACATGCTATAATACTATATGGAAGGCCTTGGACACATACCAAGGTGTAGCAGTGGTTCTAACCACTCATTTAGGTAGTTTAGCCTAATCAGTGTTAGTCCCAGTTGACACCCATAGTTAATAGAATTGATCGCACCTTAGAGCCGTAGTTAGCCTTAAAAATTAGTTGGACCTTGGTCGATCCAAAATTGGTTATAACAAATAATTGGTTGTAGATCAGAGTGGTTCAGGGGCAAAAATATCCAAAACCTTCCCTCCAACTGCTCCAACTGCCCTTTCTTGATCTTGGATTCTCCATGGAGCTAAGACACAGCCTTCTTAGGTGCTATAAGACCCCCATCCAAAATGGGAAACATGAGAGATGCATCATAGAATTCTAGCAGTGAAGTCCTATTGAGTTCATTAATCACCTATTTTCATTGAGAGAGAACTTTTTTGCTAGCCTTGAGAGATCAAAATGGTGATTGGATCCATGGAGGTCCTAGGAGGCTAGAAGAGCCAAGAAATGAGATTATGAGAAATTCATCAACCATATAAGAACTTTAGCCACCAAATATATTAGAGGACACAAAGGTGATCCTTGAACCATCAATTCGTCAAGTAAATTAGAGATCTAGGCCACATTTGGAGGACAAGTGCATTTTTGGCTCTATCGCGGCTGTCAACTGTAGCTAACAGTGCCCATCATGCAACATACCCATGGTCAGGTTCAATTTCTATATTTCCTTGATATTTAGTTGCAAGTTTTATTTCATTTGCATTAGATTAGATATATTTAGTGTATACTTGCATTATTAGAGATATTTTTCCGATAGAATTAAGATTTTAGGCATCTTTATGCTCATTTTGGCATTTGTAGTAAGTAGGACAAGAATGCTTACATTTCATGTTTTCATGCTTTTGATTTCATAATTAGGGTATTAGATAGATTAATTGATGTTTCTTTTACATTATTGATGGTAGAGTTATCATGTTTAATGTAGTTTACCATACTTTTTGTATTTTATTGATTTCATGTTGATATGGCATATTTTATGCAATTTTCTTCTAAAAGCCTCATCAAGAGAGGTCTCCTTTATTACTAATTTGTTTCTTGTTGTTTATTGGGTGCAGGATCAATAGGGTTTTGTCATTCAAGGCAAAAAATACCTCTAATCATGGAGAAGAAGGTCATCGACACCTTGGAGCAGTTCATGTCATCTTGAAGGGCACTTGGAATACACCTACTCTTGCGAGGGATGTTTCAAATATTGTAATAGTTGTATCAAAATTGGGTATCCCTAAGAGGGACGTATCTGTAGCAATGAATTAAATCTCAAATTTAATAAATATATACTTCTTTTTGTGCTTTATTTTTTATCAATTTATGCATATCCATTTTGTATCATTTACAACTGACGCACTCATTAGGTGTTCCTTTTAGGATCGTATAGAAGGTGATCATGGTGTAACTCCATAATTTAAGCATTTTGAAATCTAACTTGCTCTATTTTTTGATGATAGGCCTTATCCATGGTTGATAGTCATGGTTAATAGTTGTCACTGCGGCTGACACCTATGGGTAACAGTTGCAATCGTGCATGACAGATGCAGTCAGTAAAGAACATAATAGACAACAGGAAGCAAAATTTCATCAAACTTAAATTTGAGGTAGGAATATGTTTATCTCTGTAGTTTCTTTTTTGTGTTTTCTTTTCTATTAGAATGCATAAATGTTAGGTTAAGTATAAAAAATAGCTAAAATTAAAAAGGGAAATCCTAGATGCTTTATTAGGTTTCTACTAGTTATTGCTAGGAATAACAGATCTCTGATTGCAGTCCACCCTAGTCTCCAGCGGTCTAGGAAATTTTATGTTGTAGAGTTTGTATGCTTGAGGTCCAACTAGTGGCCATTCCTTCATAGATAGTTGCATTCTCTAAAAATAATCTAGGATAGTTGTGAATTCTTTGAAAAGAAAATATTCTTTTGAAAAGCATATAGAATCATTTGAGTGTTGTTTTATGCATTTTTATTTCATGGAAATTAAAAAGAACCCCACACCATGACACACTTTAAATTCTAGTAAGTTGGAAGTCACATCCAACCATTAGTAGGGTTCAATTATGGTGGTAGTGATTTCCATCCACTAGCCCAACTCCCTTGATCCTTTTGTTACTATACCAATACCAGATCCAATAGCCATTTTTAGCCTATAAAATTTGCATATAATCCTCTCTAGAGGATATGACGCTAACCAAGTGAGATTCGATGAGGGTATGGAAGGATCTATGCTCCCTGACCGTGTGTGGACTTCATTACCACACATTATAGGTGGGATTATGTGACCTAGAGTTCATAGCCAGGTTGTCAAGCTACAAGCATATAGGTGAAAGCCCTTTAACAATTGAGTATATCATCAACATATTGAAAACATAATGAGATTTACTTATTGATACAAAAAAATTGCAAAACACATCAAACAGTTTAGGGCTCACATTAAAAATTTAAAATAGATAATCACCATTGTATTCTCTATGTGCTAATAAAATTTAAGTCTACATAGGATACACACTATGGTGGTTACACAGAGAGGCTGATACAGGCGTAGACCTGAGGTTGGTTCTGAGGCTCCACCCAATGCATAGAAAAATGCAAAGGATCCTCAACCATAAAATCCTCTTAAACATTGTTCGACAAGAATTAGAGGGGATAATTCTACACTCAAGGATCTTGTTGAGAATACCCTGATTAGAGAAGCCACTAGACCCTCCTCTAGACATAGATCAAAGCATAGAGCTTCCCAGCATGGGGTTTCAAACATGTTGGCATTTATAGTGATCGTACTCCATGTGCATCCATGGTATTTGCTGATGATTATGCCATAGAGGAATCTAAGTTGATACTCCTTTGACCTGTAGCTAAGGGAGGCTTGAGTCCCCCAATATATGAGTATAGACGAGTTCAAGATCTTCCCATTTAGGGATAAACAAATAGGGCCACTTCTGAGTGTAGAACCATGCAAAATCCCAATAGAAGTGAGCCTTGTAGGATCACGATAGATGTTTCTAAAGTGGGAGCTAACGGTATGCCACCTCATGATCCATGGCATAGTAAACAATTAGATGGTCTAGGTAAATTTCTAGGACAAATAGGTTATATGTCTACTCTTGTACCTTCTCATTCGATGAGCGTGTGTAGCGGTAGTACTATTAGGACTGTTAGAGAACCTAGAGAATGCTCCAAGTATTCTTGTAATATGTGTACCCATGCATCCCATGCAGGCAAAAAGTATATGTAATAGCTAGATGTGAATGCCATCTTCACAGACAAGGGCAAGAGCGTAGCAAATCAGTTTATTGGGGACACACCCACAAAGCCACTTGAAAATAGTACATGTACCAGAGGCCTTATACGATTGATGACATAGATAAATCTCAAAAACTGGTATCAAAGAAGAGATGTCAGATCCTCCAAGACCAATTGGAAGGTGTTCATGTAGAGCAGAAATGCCTAAAAAATGAGAACACTCAGAGGCAAATGCTCATAAGACAATGCTTATACAAACAGTGCATGTGAAAAAAATACATCCTTTATCAAAAGTAGTGTGTTGAGAGGGAGGATTGACTGGCTAGTTTTGCCTTACATCCTCTAAGTGAGCACAGGGAATACATTGACATATGAGCTACTTTGCAGCCCAATTTGCACCCTGAGTATGTAGATACCCATACTCGCCATACAATCCAACAAAGAGATTGTTGCCATGCATTTGAACATCATGGGCATAGCCAGTATGAAGAAGTGGAAGAGGAATTAGATCAATAATATCCTGAAATATCCCAATTCAAATAGGAGAATGAGCCTAGTCCTTTGCCTTGACCGAAGAGGAACGTACCTCCAAAGGTGCCTCCAAGGCAATCCATAGAAGATGATTTATTATCTTCGTAGGATTATAAAGCCTTGGTAGAAAAGGTTAAAGCTATTGAGAAAAAAGGAATGGCTTATCAAAATCCTACCTTAAATATAATTCATAATGAACCTTTATTCCTGTCAATGCCTATTCTAGCCTATCCTAAGCATTTTGAGATGCCTAGGCTAGAAAATTTTAAAGGAGAGGAGGACACTCAGGAGCATGTGACAAGTTTTCTGGACATGCTCTTTTAGATCAGAAGTAATGATACCTTGCTCCTACACACCTTCATTATAACCCTCTCAAGCCCAACCCAGGAGTGGTTTAATCAACTCTAGAGGCACAACATCACTAGTTTTGAGCAACTAGCTGATGTATTTCTTGAATGCTTCTCCTTCGATATCAAGAAAAAGGTGAACTTATTTAACTTGGTTGCTTTAATGCAACATGATGATGAGATAATTATGGATTATGAGAAATTATGAAGAAATATGATGGCAAATCTCCCATTCTCCATACCCACATCTGAATTAACTTGGATGTTTACAAAAAGTTACGCCAAGCACATTTCATTATTATTGTAGTTGTAGCAATATCAAACATTTGAAGAGGCTTTGGTACAAGCCAAAGTGATAGAGGATATCAAGTTATAGTAGGGTATATTTAAGCTTAAAAACAAGAAGGAATGGAATAAGAAGAGCACTGAGAAACAATAGGCCAATCTAGACCACATTAATCAGGTGGTTTTAAACCTTCAGAAAGGGGATAAGGGGCAACAATAATGCAATTATCAAGCCCAACCTCCTCCTATGCAATATGAGCATCACAATAACAACCAGAAGGGTAAGGAAAAGGAAATACACCCTCCTCATGTATTCACTCAATTATCGGAATCATTAGCATCAATTTTCAATTAATTATGCGAGGCAAAGGCAATAAACTTACCCGAGGTCAAATTAGTGGACCCTAATCAACCCAAGCCTAAGAGGTATAAAGATAATCAATATTACATATTTCATCAAATGAAAGGTCATGACATAGAGGTATGTTGGTATTTCAAATATTTAGTACAAAATATGATTGAAATAGGTACACTTCTTGTAGACAATCCACAAGCACTAGACAATCCAAATATGGGGATTTACAAAAACCCTCTTCTCAACCATGAGGCACTGAGTCAATCAAGTACGCATTGAACCACCAACCCATGAGTTTTTTGAAATGGTCAACGTCATCACAAGGCATGCGAGGTATGAGAGACCAAATAAACCTCCAGCTCCCATTAGATTCCACACTGCACATCCTCCAAGGCTAGCCCAAAATGTGTTAGGCCCACCAACTAGACCGATGGTGACAATCACGAGTAGGTTAGTTCAAAATATACAGATAACTTCAGAAAAGTTGTCAATTCATAAGCTGATTTAGTAGTCTCCCATGCACAGTGAGATACTTATGGATATTTTAAGGTCCATAGAGTGCAGTCCCAGGATCCTGGAGCACTCACACACCTCATGGGGCATGTACAACAATGTCAAGAACCACCATACAATTTCATGATCATGAAGTCAAGATAATTTCTATTATCACAGTGTACCCACCACTCCATATTATTGTGTGTGTGAATCACATACCGTTCAAGCAAGTTTTGATTGATACAGGATCATAAATCAATATTATCATGACCAAGACATTAGCATACCTTAAGTTACCAAAGATGCATATCATACCTTATGCCTTCATGTTGAGAGCTTTTAATGGTGCATTATGCTCAATTGTTGGCACTGTAGTTTTACCTATTCAAGTGGGACTTAAGACCATCCCTATCATGTGTCATGTGATTGAAGGTGCTATGCATTACAATATATTTCTAGGACGACCTTGGATAAGAGAAATGGGTTGCATCCCTTCCATTCTTCATCAATGTATTAAATACATGCATGAGGGACAGGTGGTGCCTTTAGATGAAGAACCATTCAAATAGATGAATTTAGTATATTTACTATGATATTTAATGCTCCCCTAAATGCACCTGGACATACAACCAACGTCTCTAACCAAAGAGCTAGGAGGTAAAATAAAATAAGTGTGTGCAAAACCTACAATGTCTGCATCTCAAAGATAAAAGCACATGATAGCCGCTTCTACCAGACCGTCTACACCCATAATGCATCAAGATGATAGGAATTTGAAGGTAAATATGGGTGAATAAGAGATAAAGCAAGAATCCAAAACAGTTATTTTCAATATTACTACTCCCATGGAAGTAGAGAATGCTCAGGGAGAAGTCGAAGAGGCACCCCTACATCTTCAGTAGGGTCATATCATGTTAGTGGAGTACATTATGTATAATGTGCATTTACACCAATCATCAAGACTGCACAGGATATGTATCGACCACAAGCTCATATATTTCCCATAGGGATGGTGGTACCACTAGGGGTACCTCCTAACAAAACTAATTTCATCTAAGGAGGGCTTTAATAGCTTGCATCTCTCACCCCCATGGATGAGGACAATGATGAACCATTCACTGTGAGTTTTCATTATCTCTCTAACTCAGAGTATGCCTTATGATATTTTGAGCATTACCATTGGCATGGTTATGATCTTGGATTATTTGAGTAGGGGTGCATGAGGCATTACAAACCAAAGTATCAGTTGTCTACTGATAGGTTCAGGTTAGAATATTATATCAGAGGATAGTATGAACTCCTCATGGTATTTTTAGACTGCCTATACCTCAGTTTTGGGGATGAAGTCAATTTCAATCCTTATCACCCCAAATCCTTCACCTTTCGAAGGGATAATTGATTAGTGTATTATGTCACTATAGAATATCCTGAGATATATAATGAAGACATCTTGGTGGATATCGGTCTAGAGCATATACCAAGAGATAACTTGGATGAAAAAATCTATGAGGTAGCCGATGACACAGGCATGTAGGTTCAGAATTCTAGCTTAGCTATAGAATTCTAAATCAGAAGACCATTTTTATGAGGATAGAGAAGAGTCCATAATTGATATAGGTGGATCGATTTGCATGTATGAGAGTGATGATGATGATGAGTCCTCGAATGATAAGCAATATGATGATGAAACTGAGTTGGCTTACCTAGGCCCTCTTAATTTATGTCATTTGTTACCTTTGTAGATAGTCATCAAGGATTAGAAATACTCCATTGACAATAGTTGTTATCAATAGTGGGCTTACATGGGACCCCATCTTCTAGATCACCCTATTCCAGTAGGTAGCGATGAAGGTGTCCATTATGACAGTGACGAAGAAGGTGAAATGGAAATAGCCTATTTAGGACCTCCCTACTTGCATCATCATAATGTGCCTTACACTACTGAGGATATGTATAGAGATATCAATATTCATCCTTGCCTCAAAGGAAGACCACCTAATTTGGATAGGATTTATCATATGGTTTTCCTTGACCCACCGAAATTTAGAGAAGCTTTGTTGGCAATTTGAGTTATTTTATGTTGTCATTGATGTCACATGGATCACATTAAGTTTTTGTGGCCAAATGATATTTTGGAAAGCATGGATAAATACAGGGTTTTTGTGAAAACCAAAGCATACAAAATAAAAGGTTTTATTTAAAATCATGGATGGCAGATTTGAACTGGGTTTTTCTTAAAACCCAAGTTGGCATTTCGTTTCATCAAAAAATGTGCCCCAGTGATGGAGGTATTTAATTTTTAATATTTAGTTTAAATTTTAATTATTTAAAATTAAATATGCAATATTTCCATCGACGTCATTGAAAATAATAAGGAGGCTATATAAAGGGGATACCTAAGGTTCATAAACAAATATGAGCTCATGGTTAATAATCATTGGATAAGCATCCAAATTGAGCTCATGTGAAAATATTTTAGAAAGCAGAAGCAGCGAATAAACGAAGGTTGGTCGAAGTCCAAAGTTATCATGGATAGAGTGGTGCATTGGCAGTTGGATTTTGGCTAAGGTGTGTGGCAACATAAACGTCAAGGTTTTGAATCCCCTTAATTGTGTTCGGAAGGCATTGGAAGAAAAGTTCTCGAAGTGCTTTTGATTTGCGAAAATGGAGGAAAGGTTTTAAGGCACGTTGTGCCTGTCCCTTTCGAATGAGTGGCTAGCTGGTGTGGCAACCTTAGCCACGACTAAGGTGCTCGTAGTGTGGGCAAGTCAGGGGTTCGAATCCCCTTGAGGAGGTAAATACATTTTTGCTCTAATTAATTTTGCTAAGCCCTAAGTTGGAGTTATAAGGTGGTTAGGAATAATTAAAATTTTTAATTAAACTTTGTTTTTATAAGGGTTGTGATTATTATTTCAAAGGTGGATGAATTTTTGATTTAATTTGATGTTCATGAAATTGAGAATTAAGATTTAGGAGAAATAAGGAGTTGTTATAAAATAATTTTTGAGAGGTTTATTGATTATTATTTTTTGATAAGGGTTTTTATTAAAAGGAATTTGGTGGATGTGTTTATTAATTTGGAGTAAAAAGGTGTAAATTGATTTATGATTTATCTTGTGATTAGTATTTGAAGTCCACTAACCCTTATTGAGATTGGAAAGGAAAGTTGTGTTTAGTGTGGCAGATTTTATGGATAACTTCTTGGCATCAAAATGGTATGGGAACATTCTCCTATTGATTGTTTATGGTGGTTGATTTTTGAAATATCATTGGAGTGAAAGTATTGATTATGGTTTCCTTTTTGAAAGTGGTTGGTTGAATGCTTCAAGGTTTTATGGTTTGAGAGTTGTGTTTAAACCTTGTTTTATAAGCATAGTTGTTGAAGACCATTGTTTATGTAAATAACTTGAAAAGAACATGAGTATCATTGTTATGTGATATTTTTGGTTGAGCATTGTTGTAAACATCTGATTTGGTTGATACAAACTTGGAATTGGGTTTTGTGAGAAAGAGTATCCCTTGTGGTGATTGGTTGAGTTGAGTTTATTGAGCCTAGTCAAGTAATTGTGTGATGTGATTGTTCAAGTTCCATGAAAAAAATAATTCTATAATTTGATTTGAGTTGATATTGAGCTTAGAACATATTGAGTCTCTAATAATTATCTTTATGCTTCTATGAGTTGACTTGAGTTGATATTGATTTGAGTTGAGTTGAGTTGAGATTGAGCTTAGAACATATTGAGTCTCTAAAAATTCTCTTTATGCTTCTATGAGTTGACTTGAGTTGATATTGATTTGAGTTGAGTTGAGTTGAGATCATTATGGATCATTATTGTCATCCATTGTAGAGTGCATTGCCATTCATTGTTGAGTTCATCTTTGAGCCTTGAATTCATAGATTTGTGGATGAGATTTGAGTACTACTTGAGCATGATTGATTGACCCTTTGATAAGGCCTTTGGGATAGATTACTGGATAAATTTGTGGCAGTTTGTGTATGATTGATTGAGCCTTTGAGAAAGCTTTATGGATAGTTTTTGGGATAAATTTGTGGATAGTTTTAGACAGATTTTTGGATAGATTTAGGACATATTTTGATGAGGTTCTAAGTGATTCTATTGAGAAGATTTGAGCAAGTTCTTGGTGAGCTTGCTAGAGTAGTTTTGAACAAGTTCTTGGTGAGCTTGTTGAGAAGATTTGAGCAAGTTATTAGTGAGCTTGTTGGAGTAGATTTGAGCAAGTTCTTAGTGAGCTTGTTGGAGCATATTTGAGCAAGTTATTGGTGAGCTTGCTAGAGCAGATTTGGACAAGTTCTTGGTGAGCTTGTTGAGCAGATTTGAGCAAGTTCTTAGTGAGCTTATTGGAGTAGATTTGATCAAGTTCTTAGTGAGCTTGTTGGAGCATATTTGAGCAAGTTCTTGGTGATCTTGCTAGAGCATATTTGGACAAGTTCTTAGTGAGCTTGTTGGAGAATATTTGAGCAAGTTCTTGGTGATCTTGCTAGAGTAGATTTGGACAAGTTCTTAGTGAGCTTGTTGAGCAGTTTTGGACAAGTTCTATGTGAGCTTGTTATGCAGATTTGGAAAAGTTCTATGTGAGCTTGTTATTACCTAGATTTGAGCAGATCAAAGAAATTTGGACAAGTTATGTGTGAGCTTGTTGAGAAGTTTTGGACAAGTTCTGTGTGAGCTTGTTATTGCCTAGCTTTGAGTAGATCAAAGAAATCATTGTATTGGATAATTATCCTTATTTATGTGTGAAATATTATAAGGATATTATCTTGTGAGTACCCCATATTGGTGGAACCACATTAAATCTTGTGTCTCAGTTGTGTGTGGTGACTTCTGCTCTTTCTTACTATTGCTATCTGAGTTATTAATGCACACTGCTATATTTGGTTATTGCAATTAAGGACATTAATTGATATTGGTTTGGAAATAAAGTAAAAAGTGGTCTTATATTGTTCACCCCCCTCAATATAAGCTTGTGTTCTTCAAGCTCCTTGGGCCTAGCGATCCTATTTTTGAGTCTATCCACAGACCAGATCCAGAGATACCCATACCCCCAAAACCATATATTAGGGATGGAAGTTATTTAAATGTAGAGTCACATGCATGTGGTCCTAGAGACATAATCCATTCCATCAATATGATCTCCATTTATTTGACCACTCCACTTCACAATCCAACCAATTCATCCAGACTATTGTATATTAATGTAGATGCTATTGATTGGGATGATGTTGAATCACCACTAGAGCCTGAATATTTCTTCCCTAACAAAGAAATATTGTAAACTTTTCATTTTGCACTAGGCTATGAACATGATTTTTATCATGTTGATGATGCTTCCAATGTGAAACCCATAAACCCAACAGATTACATCCACTTGATCCCTACACCTCATGAGCTTGAGGAGGTATCCCACATGTCAGTAGAGGAAACATTTGAAGTGGATATTAGTGATGATCCCAAAAATAAAAATAAGGTTAAATTTGGAGAAAATTTATCTCTATATGAGTGTGCCAACCTCATACCTCTAGTAAAAGATAGAACTTATCTCTTTTCTTCAACTTATAAAGACATGTCAGGTCTAGATCCAAAATTTGTTACTCATAACCTTTCACTAGATCTCTCAAAGAATCCAGTCAAGTAAAAACTCAATAATATGTATCCAACAATGGCTTTAATGGTTAAATATGAATTACAAAAGTTGTTGGATGTAGAGTTTATCATTTCCATTGACTATCCAAAATGGGTATCAAACATGGTACTTGTAGGAAAACTTGATGGAAGGATTCACATATGTACAAATTTCAGAGACCTCAATAAGGCAACACCAAAGGATTCATTTCCATTACCGAATATAGATGCTCTCGTAGTGCAACTGCGGGTCATGATATGCTCTCCCTAATGGATGATTTTTTTTTTTACAACAAAATTTAGATTAATCTTTAATACAAGCATAAGATCATGTTTAGAACACCATGGGGGACATTTTTTATAAGGTTATGCCATTAGACCTTAAGAATGTTGGTGCTACATATTAGTGGGCTATGACATACATCTTTCATGACTACATGCATAAGATATTAGAAGATTACATCGATGACTTGTTGGCAAAGTCATTGCTATAAGAAGAGCATGATGAGGTCCTGAGAAAGGTCTTCGATCGCTTGATAGAGCATAATGTTAGGTTGAATCCTAAGAAGTGCATATTTGGTGGGACTTCAAGAAAAATCTTGGGATTCATCATTTCAAAATGAGGCATAAAATTTGACATAGCAAAGGTCAAGGTCATTTTAGAAATGCGTCCTCCCATGAATATAAAGGAATTAAGGAGCCTTCAGGGAAAAGTAGCATCCATAAAGTGATTTATCATATAATTATCAGATAAATGTTGACCCATAAATTGACTTCTATACAAGAGTGTCCCATTAAATTTGGACAAGGACTATCAAGTAGCCTTCATAGAGATTAATCAATAACTGGTGATACCTCTAGTACTAGCTCCACCAAGACTAGATGTACCATTCTTGATATATATATCGACAATTGACTTTGCATTAGGGACCATGTTGGCACTAAATAAAGTGCAAGATAAATAGCAAGCCATATATTACATTAGCCAAATCTTGATGAGTTACGAGCTAGGATATACCTACGTGAAAAAGTTGTGTTTATTAGTAGTGTTCACTACAAAGGAATTGTGGCATTATATGTTAAGTCATACGATGTATATCATATCAAAACAAAATCCTTTGTGGTATATTATGAGCAAGATGTATCATAATACACATACTGCAAAGTGGATCATGCTATTGATAGACTTTGATTTAGAATTCATTAGTCAAAAGTCCATCAAGGGACAAGTCATAGCTGTTCAAATGGATGATGCACCTCTAGAGAATAACAAGATTATCATGATAGAGCTTCCTTATGATGTAGTCTTTGCATTATCAAAAGCACCTAAACCTAAAGATCTAGATAATAAAGTTGACATGACCTTGTTATTTGACGGTTTGAAGTGTGAGAAAGGGGGTGGTGTAGAAATAGTGTTGTTCATGCCACAAGGTGCTCCTATGCCCTTATTGTTCAAGTTGGAATTTCATTGAACTAACAATAATTATGAATACAAAGCCCTAATCTAGGGCCTCCAAACAACTATCGCTATGAATATCAAAAGGTTAAATATCTTTGGTGACTCCCTTATCATTGTCAACCAAGTAAAGGAACTTATTCAATGTAGATGTTCGATTCTAGAGGCCTACAAAGATTTGGTTGATACTTATCTATCTTAGTTGGAGTGGTATGACATCAAGGAAATTCCTCATTCATCAAACATATTTGTAGACACTATGGCATCTTTGGGATCCTTAATCCCTCAGAATTTGTTTGTCGATTTTACTACCATCCATGTAAAAATACTATCACACTTTGTTGTTCATCATGAAGCTTTGGATAAAAAAGAGTCAATCAACATGATCCATGTAAAATCAAACCACGAATAGTTCTACAGAGCTCAAGAATTTCTCAAGAGTGTGCCTTGGGGGTCATTGATCTTGTAGGGTCCTACAGGGAATGTTACTACCATTCACCATAAGATTGTTTTCCAGTATGCATTTGTGAATGTAAACCACAGGGGGAACATGATATCTTGTCAATTGATGATGAGGTCTATCATAACTAGTCACAAATTTATGATTTCCTAAAACTTGATGTGATCCCTCAAGAATTATCGTGTGTCATGAAAAGAACATTTAAGAAGAAAGCAACAAATTATGTCTTGTTAGGAGATATTTTGTATCATCAAAGCTACGATGGAGTTCTCCTTCATTGTCTTGAGCCCCAAGAATCAGCTTGGGTAATTTTGCAATCTCACAATGGTATGTGCAATGGCCATTTAAGTGGCATGGCTATTGTTAAGTGTATCCTTTGCATGGGCTATTATTGGCCTACTATGGAGAAGGACTGCAATGTGTATATCAAGAAATGTGTTAAATGTTAAGATCATGCTAATATTGCACACTTGCCATAATAGGCCTTACAACCCATTCAAGCGGCTTGGTCGTTTGCTCAGTGGGGTTTGGATCTCATAAAAACTATCTCTCCTTCATCATTGGGCTGAAATACATTTACTAAGTGGGTGGAAGCAATCCCATTAACAACGACAATTGGAGTGCATATTGCTGAGTTCATACTCACTAATACCATAAGTCATTTTGGGATACCATCCAAGATAATCTTGGATAATGGAATATCATTTAAGAACAAAACTATGAGGGCTTTGACATCCAAGTACAGGATCAAACATATTTTTATGACTCCATATTATTCATAGGCAAATGGGTAAGCTGAGGCTTCAAACAAGATAGTGGTATCTATCTTGAAAGAGACAGTGCAGGAGCACCATAAATATTGACACATCTAGTTGCCCCTTGTATTATGGGCTTATAGGACTAGCATTTGAACATCCATTGGGGCAATCCCATTTTCACTAGTATATAGAACTGAGGCCATTATGCCCTTATAGTTGGAGATTCCATTGCATGTCGCATTAAAAGAGTTCATTGATGATGACACTGCACAACAAGCTCACCTAGATCAATTGATGCTACTTGATGAACATTGTGTGAATGCCCTTGAGCATCTCCATATTTATCAAGAGTGCTTAAAACAATATTACAATAACAAAGTCCATCTGAGAGACTTTGAGGTTGGTGAACTTGTGCTAAAAGAGAACCAACATAACTCAAATATACTACTAGAATTGTGAGATAAATTTATGGCTAATTGGTTAGGTCCTTATACCATCTCTAAGAATATTGGACCTAAGACATATCACTTGAAACCACTTGAAGATGTTGAAGATCCTGAACCTCTCAGCATCCTTCATCTTAAAGTTTTCTATGCCTAAAACCATTAAAAGGCTCGAAAGGCATTTGTAAGCCATTTGGTCGTCCCATTAAAAGGCTCCAAATGCATCTGTAATCCCTTTGGTCATCCCATAAAATGCTCCAAAGGCATCTGTAAGCCCTTTGGTCAAATTAAAATTTTAAAAATCCATAAAAAATTAAAAAGCAATAAAATCTAAAAAATTTGAAAATATCAAAAATTCAAAAACATTTGCGTCATTGCATTTTATTCAAAAACATTACATCTCATTTTACATTACATTAGGCATTTCCATCCGTCACACTAGCATTAGGATATATTATCTTTGCAATATTACAAATGATACCACATTTGTGTTTCAATCATGCATTCATGCACTATCATTATCATCCATTCACCCTTGTGAGTAATTGTGTTTCTCAACGAAACCCTTCCTTTTGCTATGAAGAATATACTAGGATTTTCTGGTCATTCAACCATACCTAGTGGTATTATTAATATTTTGGTAGAAATATTGATTTACTTTTGAAGATAAGGTCTAGTTTTGATAGCTCCTAGCATATCAGAATCCTATCACTAATCAACAAATTAATCAATACTAATTAGGACAAGGGAAATATGAATGCTACGAAGAGGGACCAGGTTTCCTAACGTAAAAAGTTTATCTCGCTTATCCCCTTATGTGAAAAATCCAATAAATGCTGACAATTGGCAAAAGGATAGGTTTCCCCTACCTATATAAATCTCTTACTTACAAATTGAAGAGCAATATCCCAAAATGAAATTTCAAAATCAAGTCAAATCAAGATCAAGTTTTATCATAAATCAAATCAGTATCAAATCCCTTGCTCGAAATAAAATAAAAAAATAGTACAAAATAAATAGTGAATTGTCACTTATAAAGAAAATAAATAGTGATTATTATCAATTTACATGATCAAGTATCCCAATAAATTGAAGAAAAGACGGGAGTGAACTTGAATCCTTGGAATTGTTAGCACTACCAAAACCTTACGCACGATGATATGTCTAATACATTAGCATTTTGCATTTTTACAGACCAATGTTTGAATGTGGAAGATCTAGATTCAAGTGTCCTATATCACCTAGTGGTTTAATCCAACTGAAATACAAACCTAGGATTGGAGACATTTAAGTATCCCCAATATAGCAATGGGCTGAATGAATCCCACCTGGCACTGGGGTATGCTTATGCTTTATCTAATATACTCATTTGCATATATAGGGGTAATGAATAGTTGCGTCTATCCTAGAAAAAAAAAATCATAAGTCTAGTATGGTAATTATACAACTCCTGATAAGTCAAATAGGATGTTTGAGTTTCATGGAAAACCTCAAAAATTCCCAAATAGCAACAATCAATTTTCAATGCAATCATCAAATATCAACTTATTTTATGAGAGTGTTTATTAGAAATGTTCATAATATAGGATAGACACTAGATGGATGTTAGAAATGATATTTAAAATGCCACTGACTATGTTATCTATATTCTTCTAATTTACAAAAACTTACGAACATAAACAATACATCATTGCATCTCACATATGGGTGTACAGTTTATCAATTTTCATAAAAAGATATAGAAATTATAGTTCATAATAGTTATAGATTTTGTGGTTTCATCCATTATATTTCTAAGCTCATATTGCATTCATACATTATGTTTTAAGTGATTAAAGCATACATGTCCATTTACATAAATCATCATGAAAAATTATGCAATACATACATGGCATAAATTATGTCATATTAACATAAATTAAATGCATACAAGTACAATAAATTACACATGCATTTAACAACAAACATTGCATTCATATAAATTTATCATAAGTAGTCCATCTACACATGTATATCATCACATCTAATCATACATCCATTATCTAGCTAGTGCATGTCATCCATACATCACATCATATAGCATAAAGTAAAGCATAATATCAACATTGCATCCATATGCATCTCATAAACATAAAAAATAAAACAAATAATAAACTACACATATAATGAGTCTCAAATTTCATATATATATATGTGTGTGTGTGTGTGTGTGTGTATAAAAAATATGTAATAAGTAGTACATCGACATATGTCAAAAATACTCGCAGGCTACAATTGTGTAGGTCCTTGAACTTACACACAAAAATGGTATAATAATATCTATCATATATCCGTACTAAATAGGGCCTATGCCCCCAGTCTAAGAGGCTCCACCGTTGCATCCACCCTCCTTATGAGTCCTCCTAGAGCTAGTACCTAAGGTCCTCTTTGACCTATGAGTCCTATGATTTGAGCTAGCTGAGGACTGCCCTATCTCTCGAGTGTTAGTCCTTGGAGATTCTGGAGCTATAGACCTCTTAGGAACCTCACCCTCGAGTAGCCCAATATCTTACCTCAAGGTAAATATGAGGGAAATATATGATATGTGCTTGTTGATGTGCTATTGTACGAGGGCTCATAATATCTTGATATCTATTGTAGGATCAAAACCTACTAATCCCTATACTATCGGAGCTACTAGAGTAGCTGGATGTGCTAGAGCAACCTATGAAGTTGATGGGTACTCCCTCCCATCCCTGGGTGAGTCACACTCTACTATCAGAGCATCCAACTAGGACTAGAGAAGGATGCACTGCCATGTAATCATCTAGATCTTTATCTCTATAGTGTCAATCTTAGCTTGGAGAGTAGTCTTCTCCTCCTCGTAGCCATGCCACTAGGCCTACCCTACTGTGAGCTATGACTATAGGTCCTTAAATTGTGCCTATAAGGTAGAAATGGTGGTATCTTGATGTAGAAGCTATGTTTGAAGAGTGCCTACCTAAGACTTTGCCTACCTAGGCATTGAGCTACCCAATATTGCTATCAGGTGTAGTATCACCCTCCTTGAGAGCATCACCCTCCTCATTAGCTAGGGGTACCTCCTTTGTAGCTCCCTCACCCCATCCACCCTCAGTCCTCTAATAGACTCAACAATTATGAGGATCGACATCAACTCCCTCTACACCCTATGTTGCATCATCTAGGGTCCTATCCAAGGGGCCCTCCAAGCCCTACCATACCTTGGTCATCCACCAGGTGTCATAGTTATGAGAATTCCCTGCATCTGTAATATTTGAATCTTGAAAGTCATCGTCCTCATCACCCAATGGAGTCATCCTTGGCCATGTTAAGTCCCTATTTATAGTGAGGTGACGGTATATGGTAGGCAACTCTGGAATATCTTGACTTATGTCAAACTGTTGGGTAATGCAATAGAAGTAAAAGAACTCTTGTACCTTAGACTTACATCTGAGGAGCCATCCGTATCTGTGTATCCATTGTAGGTATCTGTCAACCTCCATCTATGGAGGGTAGTCCAAGTAAGAGTGTCATGCAATCTAGTTTGCATGCATCCGTGCAAACTTGCCAATGTAATAGTCTAGGTATCTTGTGTGAGACTTGCTCTAGAAACCCTCATACTCGTGAGACCAGCATGCTGCATAGCATTGGTGAATTTTTGTAATGGTGCTAATGTCGAGTGGTAATCTAGTGGGATTCTCAATATTAATGTGCAACCACCCCAAGATATAAATTAGTAGGTTGCAACCGATGCCCACTCTACTCCTCTGCCTGATATGGTACAACTCATTATAGAGCTATGCTAGTAGGGTACTCCCCTAGGATAGGATTAGGGGATGGTCAGTGTTGCTTGCTAGGACATCCTACATCCTATCCAAGAGGTTACATAGGAACCTCACTCTAGAAGTATTTGGCAATATGATCTACATGATCAAATGCATAAAGATAGTTTCTCGCTAAGAGAATACATGTTGTGTATACTAATGCTCGATGTGGATGCCATCGTGGTCTGAGTGTTGATGTGCTGCATCACTAGAGTAACCAAATATCATGGAGAATACTACATTATTTACCTCCATAGGTAAATATGTGATGGCCTCACCATCCATAGGAAGTCTAAAGATGCTATATACATCCTCAAGGGTCGCATTCATCTCACCTATCGATAGGTGAAAGGTATTGGTCCACATGTCCTAGCGTCAGACCAATGTAGTCATGTAGGCCTGATAAAACCTAATGGTGGGTAGGCATAGTATGTAGCCAAATCCCATGACCCCAAACCAATATTGCTCTACCTGAGTCAAGACACCACGTAGGTTGCAAAGGATATTGGATTCCCTCACCCTCATAGTTAGAGTCTGGTCGATAGCAAGATAATAAGGCAAAACATGAATAATAATAATTCATAAACATTAAAAAATGACTTTAAAATAATAAAAATTCAAAATACATAAACATCAAAAAATGCACTCACAAATTAAAAAAAATGGATAAAACACTTTAAAAAGTCAAAAAAATCAATTGATTGCTTTAAAATTTAAAAAAATTGAAAAAATAAAAAACATTTCCTAAGGTTGTCGAACCATGGCTTAGACTCACGGTCGGGATGACGGTCAACTTTGTGATCATTGGGATTTAAATCCCATCGTGGCTAACAACTGCGACCCCCAATATGCCAATTAAGGACCATGCTTGCCAGTCATGACTAGGAGGGATGACCTTCTCAAGGTCATTCCTCATCCCGAGATTCCCCAAAAGAAGAAAACATAAAAAAAAAATTCACCCTCCCCTTAATATAACCTAAGCTAAACCTAACTAGGGTGAGGTTCATTACCGATGGTTTAATAATGTTCATTTAACCCATTACTTAGTGAGGTTAATTTTAAATCGGTAAAATTAAATAATGGTTGAATTATTTGTGGGTTTTTACCTTGCTAGCACTGGTTCCTCTAAGTTGGGTTGCCATTAATGTGGGTGGTAGTGAGGTTCAATTGCAATAGCGCTTCACATTAGATTTGTTCAATCACCTCTCAGAACACTCAAGGTTTGCATAGTTTTCAGTTTGAAAATGACATTGAAAATGACAAGAAATTTTTTAAATATTTCCTATTTTTCTCTTGATCATGGTTGGCACCTGTGGGCACAAAATTAGGGTTTTCCAACAGTGGGTCACAGCAACGACTAGGAAAATTTTAAAATCTAGCTACTTTTAACAAGCACGGTTAGCAGTCTGCAATAAATGCTCCAAAATTCCACTATGAGGAGTTGTAAAATGCCAGCTTAAAAATACCCACCCGACCAAAATTGAAAAAAATTAAAATAAAAAAATTAGATAAATCAAAATCCAAATGTGCCTCGTATGTAGTTATTTACCCTATACACTTGGCGGTTGCAATGAATTACACTCCATGCAATCCGACAAGATGAGTAAATTACCATAAGGACATTTGGGGTAAATTAATCATTGTGGAATTGATATACTTCATTTCAATCCCTAAGAAGGCCAATACGGTTAGACTGCTCCAAGGGAATGAGGTATTCATGTTAATTATTCCATGATAATTTTAGTAGATCATCAACAATATGATTCAACACAAGCCTAATTGGAATTGTTATCATTTCGATTCCCTAAGAAGGCCTTCATGGTTGGACCACTCCATGGGATAGAAATATACAATTAATATTAATAGTTGTAATCATAGCTGATTAGGCCTAATCAAGTATTCAAATGCTAAATATTAATTTATTCAAATTCATTCATAGTGGTCAAGCGACTCTTTGCTTTAGTTAATTTTCATTACCCTCATCGACTCATCGTTTGAGGGGGTAGTCATAATGTCATAATCATAATCAAAGTCAACAAAATATCCCTTGATAATAGATCCCTTGATCTTATCAAAATTATGTTCATATTATGAATCATTGCCAATGACTATCATAAGCTTACCCTTTACTGGGGAAAAAAGCAAATATGACAGTTAAGTTAGTAGCTCTCCTTATTTTGGATCTATATGGCACAGAAGCCTATAGTAGCACTGAAGCTACCCGATCACCACTGAAGCTTGCCAAATCTTTACAAATTTAAGCCTTCTATCCAATTGGAAGCAATGATTCTAGGATGCGTGTCCTTTTACAAGACCTGGGGCATCTAATGTTGATCAGATCAATGATCATCATCCAACCTACAACATTGTTTTAGGAGGTTTATTTTTACTCAATGTTGTTTTATCTCACAACGTATCTAAAAAAGGGCATCTGTAGACACCTAAAATGTATCATGCCAAGGTGACTACTCATATGGGATATGCTAGAAGACCATATGGAAGGCCTTGGACAAATACCAAGGTATAGTAGTGGTTCTAACCACTCATTTAGGCAATTTTGCTTAATCAATGTTAGCCACGGTTGACACCCATGATTAAAAGAGCTGACCGTACCTCAAAGCCCTGGCTAGCCTCAAAAATTAGTTGGACCTTGGTTGACCCAAAATCGGTTATAAAAACCAATTGGTTGTAGATAAGAGCGGTTTGGGGGCGAAAATATCTAGAAGCTTCCCTCCAAATTCTCCAACTACCCTTTCTTGATCTTGGCTTCTCCATGAAGCTAAGACATAGCCTTCTCAAGTGTTATAAGACCCCTATACAAAATGGGAAATGGGAGAGATGCATCAAATAATTTGAGCGATGAAGCCCTATCAAGTTCATTACTCACCTATTTGCATTGAGAGAGAACTTTGTTGCTAGCATTGAGAGATAAAAATGGCAATTGAAGCCATGGAGGTCCTAGGAGGCTAGGAGAGCCAAGAAATAAGATTACGAGCAATTAATCAATAATATGAGCAATTTAACCACCAAATATATACGAGGACATAGAGGTGACCTTGAACCATCAATTCATCAAGGAAATTGGAGATCTAGGACACATTTGGAGGGCAAGTGCATTTTTGGCTCTATCGTAGTTGTTTGTCATGGCTAACAGTGCCCAACGTGCAACAGACCCATGGTCAGGTTCAATTTCCATATTTCCTTGATCTTTAGCTGTAGGTTTTATTTCATTTGCATTAGATTAGATAGATTTAGTGTATACTTGCATTATTAGAGACATTTGTCTGGTAGAATTAAGATTTTAGGCATCTTTCTTCTCATTTTGGCATTTGTAGTAAGTAGGACAAGAATGCTTACATTTCATGTTTTCATGCTTTTGATTTCATAATTAGGGCATTAGATAGATTAATTGATGTTTCCTTTACATTCTTGATGGTAGAGTTATCATGTTTAATGTAGTTTACCATGTTTCTTGCATTTTCTTGATTTCATGTTGCTATGGCATATTTTGTGCAATTTTCTTCTAAAAGCCTCATCAAGAGAGACCTCCTTTATTACTAATTTATTTCTTGTTGTTTATTGGGTGTAGGATCAACATGTTTTTATCATTAAAGGCATATAATGCCTCTAATCATGGATAAGAAGGTCATCGACATCTTGGAGCAATTCATGTCCTCTTGAAGGGCATTTGAAATAAACCTACCCTTGCGAGGGATGTTTCAAACATTGTAATAGTTGTATCAAAATTGGGTATCCCTAAGAGGGACGTATCTATATTAATGGATTGAATATCAAATTTAATAAAGATATACTCCTTTTTGTGCTTTATTTGTTGTCAATTTATGCATATCCATTTTATGACATTTACAACTGTTGCACCCATTAGGTGTTAGCCTTTTAGGATCGTACACCTACAAAATTTAAAAGCAAAGGTTATAACAAACATGCCTCCATAGGATGACACACATCCCCACCATGGACGTTGGTTTCTAGTAATTTTTATTTCATCCATGACATATTTTATTTTGTGCATGAGTGGGGTGTTGATGTGGCTCGAGCCACTTATCAATATTGATATTTATTTTTACAAGGCAGAAAATGACCAAAAAATTGAAATCAAGTGCCTTTTTCATATGGAAATTAGGCACCTTATTTTTGAATGATGGCATGCAAGTGCCTTGGAAATTGAAAACATGTACCTTAGGAATCAGGTGCCATGTTTTAACATGGGAAGTAGACACCTTAAGAATTGGGCACTTATGCTTAGTATGGGAAGAAGTTGCCTTAGCAATCGGGTGATTATGCTTAACATGCGAAGCAAGCACATTTTGTTGACAATAATGTGCTCTGATTTTTAAAAGTAAACTTTATAAAAACTATTTTTTGTGTTCAAAATATTTGGTATCAATTTTCCAAAAATTGGAATTTGGGCGCCCGTCTAGAGAAACCAAGAATCAGGTGTCGGTTTTCCAAAATATGGGATGTAGGTGCCATCTTCTTAAAATACTAGGATTTAGGCATTGTGTACCATATAATAGGAATCAAGCATCTTCTACAATAAAATGGGAATCAAATACCTTACACTATAATATGGGAATCATGTGCCTTTCCCATCAGAAAAAACAAAAAATAGATGCTTCTATTTATTCAAAAGGTGCTGAATTTTCCTCGTATGTGCACTGTAAGGTTGACTATGCCTTTAGAACTCTGGTTGAAGAACAATGACAAAATTAGCATCCATACCTGAACCAAATTTGAGTGTTTTATTATATGTAAAGACCAATCCAAACACTCTTGTGTAGATTCAGGTTTAGTATTTCCCTCACTAAGTGGGGATAAGCTACTCCTACTAAAAGCAATTCTCCTAGAAATTTAGGAAGGTATAGGTTCATGGATCCCATGATTGTTAGGCCTAGGTTTCCTAGGCTACCTAATAGTTGCACTCAGGGCATCATTCCTGCAAAACAAAAATACAACTAAAAAATGAAAAATTGAAAGAATAATTATCTTTGGGACTATGTGGACTATGTCCACATATTACTAACTCAAGATAAAATTAGAATTAACTTCTTTAGAAATATGGTATGGATGCAAGCAGTGGTCATTGACTATTAAGGTAATGTTGATGTCGTCAATTGTTCTAATCCTTATAGCCCCATTGTTGATGACTTCTATCACTTCATATGACCCCATCCAATGTTGCATGAGCTTGCCTTTCCTTTATTAGAAATAAGAATCATATAGTAATGCTCATTCTACTACTGTAAGCTACTTTGGCCTGATGTGGCGATCATACCACTGACCCTTTATTTCTAAATGATATTTATTTTTTACAGAGCATCAATGTGGTACCCATCTAGCTGATTAAGTTGTTGAATTCATTCTTTCTATGAATCATCCATATTTATATTTAATTATACAGGTAGTCCTAAGTGTTTTAACTTTAAAATATATAGGCATCATAAAAATTTGCCCATAGACTAATTAAAATGGTGTGAAACTAGTAGTAGTCTTCTAGGTGGTCCTGTAGGCCCACACTGCTTGTGGCAATTTAGTAGCCCAACTCTTCCTATGTTGTTGCACTATTTTTGTTAGGATATTTTCCAACTCTCTGTTGGTTACCTCAACTTGCCCATTTGCCTATATATGATAGGGAGTGGTTTTATTATACCTAATTTTGTATCTTTGCATGAGTTTTTGGATCATACTTGAATTAGAATGATGTTCTTGATCAGTTGTGATCTCCCTTGGAACCCCAAATATTGTAAAAAATGATGAATACAAGAAATATACTACAGTTTTTCCTTTTATTCAGGCAAAGCCTACACTTCAACCCACTTAGTCACATAGTTAGTACAAACTAGGATATACATATTTCCTCCTAACTAAAGATTAAGGGATCCTATAAAGTCCATTCCCTATTTATCAAATGGATCTATGTGAATATTATTGTAATAAAAAACCTTTCTCATTGATAATGTAAGTATAAATATTACAATATTATTTAGTTGAATTCGATGAACTAACTCAACGAACCACATGACCTCACATACTGCATCATGAGTTGCATGGTATTCTGCCTCTATAGAAGATAAAGCAACCACCTGCTACTTTTTACTATGCTAAGAGACAACTCCAGACCCAAGGTGGAAAATGTATCCAAAAGTGGATTTCCTATCATCAATGGATCCAGTATAGTCTGAGTCCGTGTATCCTTGTAAGAAGAATTTGTCATTCTTATTGTACTCCAGGCTATAGTCTATACTGCCATGAAAATTATGTAGAACATGTTTGGTTACTTTCCAATGACTCACTTTAGGCTCCTGCATGAACCTTGAAATATATCCAACAATAAAACAAAGATATGGCCTGGTATTTGTCAGATATATGAGACTTCCAATCAGTTGATGATAGAGAGTTCCATCTACCTGAGGTGAAGTATCATACCACAATAACTGAAGCCCTGGTTCCATTGGTGTTGCTTTTGGCTTACAATCAGTCATGCGATACTTTTCTATCAATGTCTTGGCATACTTCTTCTATGTTATTTTGATATGATTTTTCATTTGTTCTACTTCTAAGCCAAGACAATAGTGAAGAAGTCCTAGATCTATCATCTCAAAATATTACTTCAAATCATATTTCACTATATCAATCATGCTCTCTAAACTGCCCGTGATGATCAGATCATCCACAAAGAGTACTAAAATAACTATATTAGAATCATTGTTCTTTATATAGATATTAGCATCTGAAGGAATTATTTTTAATCCATGCTACAGGAGGTGACTATACATTTTTATATACCAAGCTCATGGAGCTTGTTTTAACCCATACAAATATTTGATAAACTTGTAAACTTTTTGTTCCTTGACTTCAACCTCAAATCCTTATGGTTGGGTCATATAAACTTCTTCTTGTAAGTAACCATTCAATAAGGCACTCTTAACATCCATCTGATGTAATTTCCACCTAAACTGAGCTACCATGGCACAAAGTACTCTAATGGTAGTCATTATTGCTATGGGTGAAAAATTTTCCTCATAATTTATGCCTTCTTTTTGTGTATAGCCCTTTGTAACAATTTGGCCCTTATTCTTATCAATAGATCCATATACCTTGTATTTCACTTTGAACACCCATTTGTATCCTATGGGATTTTTTCCTATTGGAAAATTGACTAGCTTCCATGTTTTATTTTTCATGAGAGATTGATGTTCTGCATCCATGGTAGCCTTCCACTGTGGCTCACCAAGTGCATCTTGAATTGTTTTAGGTTCATTCTCATACAATGTGGATATATAAACCCTTTCATAATCCACATATTCTTCTCTCTCATCCTCTACATCAACTAAAGAATCATCAAACTATTGGCAAAGTTCATAAATATCTGAAGTAGATGCCTCTACTCTCATTTGGTGAGTCATACTGTGAGTACATGGCCTATCTAGAGATAGATATGGAAGTGAATTCAACTTGGAATATCTCAATGTGCTAGTATACCACTTTGGAACTTTCTATTATTTTTGTGGAAGTTGAACCTCTTTCTCTTTCTTAGGTTCTTCTTCATCTAGGTATACTGTTGTAGATGTGTCATTTGATGTGAAAGCCTCATCAAATACAACATCTCTACTTAAGTGTGTCTTCTTGGTCTTAGGATTAATTAGATGATATCATTTTGAATGTTCATCATAGCCAAGAAAGATACACTACAGGGTTTTCTCATCCAATTTCTTCCTCTTTTCCATTGGTATATGCATGAATGCCTTACACCCAAAAATATTCAGATGAGAAATGGAGGTTTTTCTACCACTCCAAGCTTCTTGAGGAGTATTTCCTTGTAGAGTCTTTATGGGTGCTCTATTAAAAATATATGTAGATGTACTCATTGCTTCTGACCAATATTGCTACTCAATATTTGCTCTCTTAAGCATACAACAAACCATTTCCATGATAGAACTATTCCTCCTCTTAGAAAATCCATTTTGCTATGGAGTATAAGTTGTGGTCATCTATATCTTAATACCATGTGCATCCAAAAATGATGAAAATTATTTGGAGGTATATTCCCCCCTCTATTTGAGTGGAGGATTTTGATGGAACATCCTGACTCCTCAACATGCTTCTTGAACTATTGAAAGTATAGAAATGCTTATGACTTCAATTGAAGAAATAAAACCCACATATTTTGTAAGTAATCATCAAAAAACAACTGAAAATACCTCTTTCCACCATATTTTTTGGGCATAGGACCACACAAATTGGTGTTCACCAACTCCAAAGGCTCCTTAGCTCTTGAAGAGCTAGTCTCAAAGGGCACCTAGTGTTGCTTCCCTACCAAGAAATATGAGAAAACTGGCAATATGGATGAAAGGGTGGGAAGGCCTTTCACCATCTCATATTTACTCAATTCAAGTAAACATCTAGAACTCAGATGCCCATATCTCTTATTCCAAAGAGATGTAGCCTCCTTGGTGTTATTTGCCAGGGGAACATGAGGCATTGGAATGACATCCAAGCTAAACAAGCCATGATTGTAAGATCCTATTTCTACATGCTTTCCTTTTATGGTGATGAAGCATCTCTTATTTCCATATACAATCATAAAATCAACATCCATATTCTTATCCAAAATTTGAGGTATTGACAACAAATTATTGGCCAATCCTAGGACATAGAGAACCTTCTCAATATAACAATGTCCATTTGTAAGAGTAATAGAATCATCCCCTTCTCCTTGAAATTGATAGGTCTTATCATCAATAATTATCACTGGTTTGCCTTCCTTTTTCTCAAATGTCTCAAACCATGATCTATCACCAGTCATATATTTACTGGTATCGAAATCAATATAGCACACTGAATTCTTCTACTGTAAAGATATGTGGGTCATGAGCACCTTATGTGCTCTCTCAAAATATGAGTCTAATTCCTCATAAGCAACATTGTCCTTGGGTTGTGTATTCTTCTTCTTATATGTTTTATGTTTTCCCTTTCCTTTGTTCTTCTTATTTTGGTCATTAGATTGCTTGTTTTTGAACCAACACCTGTTGGTGTCATGGTTATTCATATCACAGATTTTTTAGTATTTTTTCTCATTCTATTGATATTGTTTCCTTTTTCCTTTAGAGGAAGAGCCTCACTTCTAAAAATTACCTTGTTTCTTTCCCCCCTATTTTGTGTAGAGTGCATTTTCTTGCACGTCATCTCTTTGTAGCTGATTTGCCTCCTTAGTCTGAAGCAGATTGACTAACTCCACAAAAGAAACTTATCGATTAGACACTTGAAGAGAGATGATCAACATCCCGTAGGAGTCTGGTAAAACTCGCAAAATCACATATTAGAGATTTTAATCCACTACTTCTCCCATAGCATTCAATTTGAATTTCAATTCTACCACTCTGCATAGGAATAACTCAATTGTCTCACCAGATTGCATATTGAGAATATGCAACTGAGATTAAAGGTTAGAATTGTTGACCGATTATTTCCTTAAAAATAGTAATCAAAGCATCCCAAGCTTCTTTACTATTCTTAGCATCATAAATATGATACTGGACCTCATCTATAGTAGTAAGAAAAATGAACATAAAATCTTTTCTATCTGTCTTATCAAATGCATCTTAATATGTCCCAGCTATTTAAGGACGTTTGATAGTGCCAATGGCTACATCCTATAAATCCTCCACCTGAAGGATAGCTCTCATATTTGTATTCCATGGTGCAAAATTATAACCTTTCAACAATTATGAATCTGATAGATATTTGTGAACATTGGTCATTGTAAAGGTTTCTTATAACACCATATGGTCTCTTCTTTGATATACCTACTAGGCCATTATATTGAACCTTTCTCAAGACACCTGCCCTAATGTGTGGGAGACTTTAGGTACTTGAGATTAGAATAGTAAGTGAAACATAGGTAGTAATAAAAAAGAATTCAATCAAATTGATGGCACTTGCCTCAAAATCCTTAGGAAAAGGATAATGAGTTGGAGGAGTTTAAGCCAAACAATCAAAAGGAATTAGGGTAAAATATAGAGTGAATATCAAAAACTTGTTTGCCTTATTTCTCCTCGATGATTTATAGAGAACAAGCTCAAACATCATTGTTGCAGCTATGTCAGGTGGAATATGTAGTAGCCCAAAGCATTATAGAATTACCTATAAGTGTGGGCTAGAGGCATCGCAAATACCAAACACTTTCATGCAATTGAATTGCACAAATAGGTAAAAATTTGGGGTCTTGTCTTTGTATTGCTTGTAAATTTTACCTTATGATTGAAATGCACAAAAACAAGAAATTTAAATGCAAAAACAATCACAAGAACCCACAAATTTAAACACTTAGGTGTCAGTTACCATCGAAAATGCACCTATACCATTTTTAAAATATTTTGGTTACCACCGAAAATGCATCTTTGTTACAATGATTTTTGCAAAAAAACTGATTTTTTTTTTTACTTTTGTAAAAATAATGATATTCAAACTCCCAATTATGCTTTCAAATCTACAATTTTTTCTTTCCCCCCTTGTCTTAAAATTTTGCAAAATAAATTCTTGTGAGCTCCCCCTTTGTTGTTGCAAAAAAAACTAGAAGGAAAAAATTGGAGGTACATCCTTTTCAAAAATGCCAAAAAAATGCTAAGCATTAGGGTGCAAGAAGAAAATGTGTGTCTTTGTCTGTGGAAGGAAACTACACAAAAAAATGAAGCCCTTATACTTTTAAAAAAAATCTTGTTTCAATTCTTGTTGACAAAAAAATGGCAAAAAAAAAATTGCTAATTTGATGGGTTTCCTGTTGACGAATTTTGCAATTTCTTGTTAGCAAATTTCGTAATTTCTTGTTAGCAAATTTTTATTGTAAGCAACTTTTTAAAATTTTTTGTTAGCAACGTTTTCTTGTAAGAAAATTTTTCCAATTTGTTGTTTCAAAAAAACTGGCAGTTTCTTTTGCAAATTTGTTGTTTCAAAAAAAATGGCAGTAACTTTTTCAAATTTGTTGTTGCAAAAAATATTCAATTGTGATTTGGTTGTCTTCTTGGAAAAAAAAATGCAAAATATGTCAAATGCAACCGTAATCTCCTGCCTTAACAAATTGAAATTTTTAAGAACAAAATTTTAGTAGAGTACCTAATCTCGCATACGTAACCTGCTAGCTCCAATCACAGTGTGGGATAGGCAGGAACACCATCCATAGGGGACACATCATAAGGGACATCACAAGGCACATCACAAGACACTATTGATTAGTACATCACTAAGCAATAACAGAGACAATGTATGTTTCTAGTCGGTTGCACTCTTGGTGATGGCCCATTATGTCACGTGAAAGAATGTGCATCAGGAAACATGAGGTCATAAGCCAGGTAGGGATTTGATGGCCTCCATGTCTTGTATGCCCACATGGGTCCTCCACTCAATTCCCATAACCAATAACCTCTACCACTTCAGCAATCTGCATACAATAGTATCAATCTTTCATGCACGTAGAACACGTTGCATTTGATTTTTTTAATAATAGTGCAAGTAAAGTGAGCGAAACACGTTGCATTTGATTTTTTTAATCACATTGCAAGTAAAGTGAAAATTGAATCAAAATATTATTTGGACCTCCATGAATGATATCGTTAAACAGACTATCAGACACATAGAGCAAGGTCACTTGTCATACATGCATAGCAAGGTTTCCTGGTGGTCAGTGGCATGGACTGGAAGTGTTGGTCGTGATGCAATTTTTATTTTAAAAAAATTGTGTATCATGTCAAAAATGGCCACTGTGCAGCAAAACACTATGGTCTCCTATATCCAACCATGATTGCAAAATAATGAATGCACAATTTTTGGCACTCTTCAATATCCAACCAAACATCCACGAAGTGAATTGGCATCCAGAAGCAAAGAGGAACCATTTTCTCACGCACAAAAATAGGGATGTTACTATATTGACTCAAATTTGCTGTTGTTTTAGACACGATAAAAAAAAAACCTTATGCAATGTATATTATGGACAATTAAAAAAATTCACATATCCAAATGAAAAAAAAATTATTGTGCGTTTATGATTAGAATGGCAATGGTGTGCATTCTAGAGTAAGTTAAGATATTTGCCTATCATGGATAAAGAACAAAAATCTTAAAACCTACGTTCCCTAGAACAATACCAAACTTACATGCCCAAAAAAAATGCACAAGGTTCTAATACCATATTGTAATCAGCAACCTTTCTCATTGATAATGCAGGTATAAATATTACAATATGATTTATTTGAGTTCGGTGAACTAACTCAATGAATATTTGTAACGTCCCCAACCAAATGCATATCCGATCAAAATAATGTAATAGTAATATATGACTATGCTAACAAACATGTGGTTGAAGTGGCATCTCATCTATGAGAGTAGGTCTACCCATCCTTTGGCATTGGTCACACTGGCTCACATGCTTGGTTGCATCTATAAATAGTGAAGGCCAGTAATAACCAGCCTACAACACTTTATATGTAGTCCTTTTTCCTACAAAATGTCCACTACAAGGTTCATCATATCAAGCCTTCAGTATTTTAGTTATTTTATTTCTAGCAACACACCTTCTCATGACCTGATTAGGTCCTGTTCTAAATAGGCACCCATCAATCCATGAGAAATCTGTACTTTTTTCAATTAAAGTCTATTTTTCATGAGGGAAAAGTGTAGGGCATACTTTAATAGTGGCTAAATAATTAGCCATATTTGCATACCAGGGTATCTTATCATTCAAATAAAATAAATGTTCATCTAGAAATTGGTCTTCTATAGCTACATAGTTTGGAGGTATCAATCTAGATAGAAAATTAGCTACCACATTGTTCTTTCCTGGCTTGTCCACTATTATCACATAAAATTCCTACAAAAGCAACAACCATCTAATAATTCTACCACTAATGCCAAGTTTGTTTATCAAGTATCTGATCATTGAGTGATAAGTGTGAACAAAAAATTGATAATCTATGATATAATGATAAAATTTATTAAGAGCATGTATCACTGCAAGAAACTCCTCTATGATAGTATAATTGATTTTATCACTTGTGAGGTTTTTACTAACATAATAGATGGCATAAAAATCATCAAAATATTTTTATCCTAGTACTAAGCCTATTGCATTGTTAGATGCATCAATATATATGTGAAAAGGTATGGTCCAATTAGAACCTCTCAATTATGGAGAAGTAATTAGTTTTTCCTTTAAGGTGTTGAATGCTTGTTCACACTCTTCAATCCAGATAAACTCTATATCCTTAGTTAACAATGTGGTAAGAGGTTTAGCAGTTTTACTAAAGTCTAATATAAACCTCTTATAGTAATAGGCTGATCCTAGGAAACTAAGGATATCTTTCTATGTTTTTGGAATAAGGAGGGTTTGGATGACTTCTATTTTTTCCAATCTACTTTGATCCCATCTATAGAAATGTGATGTCCTAAAACTATCCCTTCCTACATCAACATATAACATTTTTCATTGCTTAGAAATAAATTAGTTTCCCCACATCGTTTAAGTTTCTTTTCCATATTTTATGTGGTGGTTTCAAAAGTTTCTCTATATATAGTGAAATCATCCCTATATACCTCCATAGTCTCTTAAATCATATCAAAGAAAATGCTCAAAAATTCCCTCTAGAAGCTGGCAGGTGCATTGCATAGACCAAATGGTAAAACTCGGTAAGCAAATATCCCCCATGGACAAGTGAAGGTGGTTTTGTCTTGATCCTCTTCCCCTATCTGAATTTGATTGTATCCACTGAACCCATCCATGAAATAAAACTATTTCTTACCTACTAAGGTGTCAAGGACATGATCTATGAAGGGTAAGGGGAAGTGGTATTTCTTGGTTTCTTTATTTAGAAACCTATAATCAACACAAATTATCCACTTTCCATTTTTCTTGGCACCACCACTAATGGTGACACCCACTCACTATTTGAAATGGGGTAGATGAATCCAACTGTGAGGAGTTTTTGTAACTCTGTTTTGACAATTTCTTTCATAGTTGGGTTCATTCTCCTTTGTGGTTATCTTATTGGTTTAACCTGGTCTTCCAGATATATTATATGAGTACAAATCTCAAGAACTATTTATTTCATGTTAGAATACTCCCACAAAAAAGCAACTTGATGTTTTTCCAATGTTTGTTTCATTTTGGTTTGTTATTTAGCTATCAATTTGTTATCTATGTTCAACATTCTACCAAGTGCAACTTCTATTTTCTGAACATGGTGGTATTTTCCTCCCACTAATGGTAACTCAGGATGAGGATAGGAAGTTTCTCCCTGAAAAATGTAAGATATCAACTTATCCTCATCACTTTCATATTCCAACTCATCAAGTGTCATGATAGGTTGGATCATAGATAGACCATCAATATTTTGACTCTCATTCTCAGGTTCTCCCAAAAAAATTGTAGACTATGTAGGTGGATGTATGATTAATTTATTTATATTCTGACCATATGAAATGGTCATTTTCCCATCTCTACAACTTATGTAAGCATCAATTATTGCCAACCAAGGTCTACCTAAGATCAATGGGAATCCACCTAGTCTAGACTTTGATTGTAGCATTAGTAAATCTGCTAGATATTCCCATGCATCCACTATAACAGTGATATCTTCCAGCATTCCCTTGGGGAGCACTATAGACCTATCTACCAATTGTAGCATAGTTTTAGTGGGATTTAGATTATTCAATTTTAGTTTTTGCATGATTTCCTAGGACATGCCATTGATGGCAACCCCCAAATCTACTAGTGTATTGGGTAAAACATAGCCCTTTATTTTTACAGTTAACACAAGGCTTCCTGGATCTAATTACTTTTGACTATAGATATTTCCTAACATAAGGGTATATAAATGACCTACCAAATGGATTTATTTAGCTGGTTTCCTCCCTAGTTTCTTGAGGCAAAATTCTCTTATGGCCTTGCCATAGATAGGTATATATCTAATGGATTGAAAGAGAGGGATTGTAATTTCCAAGTTTTTTAAACTAGAGAGAATATCAAAATCTATTTGTATTTTTTTCTTGGGTTCCTACAACCTTTGTGGAAAAGGTGGAACCCCCTCTTTGTTATGTACAAGTATTGATTCTTTACACCTATTTTTTTTCTTGATAGTAACTAGACAGGATCACAATATACCATAATATTATGCATGAGGTAGATCTCATTTTCCATATGGTAGGCTAGCTACTATTTATTGTTTGGATTTGTTGTAAGTTGTGCTGGTAACTGAGTCCTTGAAGTAGGAAGAGCAGGCAAACTTGGCTATGGTGGAGCTAGAGTAGGATATTGTGGATACTTATTCTAAGTATTTTGGTTTCTCCACTACTAACCAGGCTACTGGTATTGAATCCCAGGTAGGGTTATGCATAAGGGGTTGGACTCAAAATGTACTTGTAAAAAAGTGGTGAATCCTAATCAAAATCAAGTTGAATCATGGAGAATACTAAGAAAATCAAATCGAGCATCTTCACACCAAAATTTGGGGTATTTGAAGCCCTAAAATGTAAGGTCATATTTGGAGCCAAATTTGACCTATTAAGTCATCTTATAACTTCATAAAAATACCACCATTAGATTAGTATTGAAAATAATTTTCCAACAAGTACAAATATGCCTATGTTTGGATATATTGTGGCGAATTGACCTTAATAAAAATATGATCCTAAAAATTTTAGGCAAATGGGTCGATGTTGAGGGTCCTCATATTCACCAATTTCTAATTTTGGAAATCCTAATATTCACCCAATTTGTGAATATTCATCCCCTAATCCCAGGGTAAGGGTTGTAAGGATTTTCTCCTTGGGGAAATGGATTCCAAGGTTGTTGTCCATACCAACCCATATTAGGTAGCTGGGCTTGACATTGGTTTTGGTAATTGTTGCCTCCATAAGATGGAATTCCTGATTGCATATTGTTATCCATAGGATATTGTTTCTATTCCTCCTATTTCCCATTAAGTATACCTTTTCTAATTTAGGTTCCTCTTTATACTTCATTAAATGTAGACACAACTTTATTTTATGATTCTTTTTACAGATAGCACATACACAAAATTTATTTTATGGGCACTCATTTATGGGGTGTTTGCCTCTACATTTGGGACAGAATTAGGCCAATACTACGTCATTTTCCTGCTTCTTTATCTGAAGCAAAAGGGTATCCATTTATAGAGAAAGAGAGGATAACATATCACTCTTGATATCCTCCAGTATATTACCTATTTCTGTCTTAGTGATAGTGGCTGACTGCTTACCATTTCTAGGGGTTAACTTACCTTTTCTTCTTGAAATTTTTTGACACAACTATTGAATATCGTCCATTTGATATTGATAAATATCCCCCTAGATATCATGTTTAAGGCTTCTATGGATTCATTCATCATTCCTATATTCTAAATGGACCTATCTCCTAGTTTTGAATGGGGTGATCTTTGTAAATTGAAGCTAAATCTATTCCAATATTCTTCCATATATTCCCCTTCCTTTTGATTCATGTCTAGGACTTCTTCTCTTGCATATTGTGCTCTCCCAAAATCCTGATACTTCTCTAGGAAAATTATTTTCATACCCTCCCAGGTGGTTATCCTTTTGTTCCCTAGATTTATGAACCAGTGTAAAGATAAATCATCTAGGGTGGATGGAAATAACTTCAATTTTTGAGCATCAACTGTATAATCAATCGATCTATATAGAACACCAAATTTGAACAAAAATAGATCGAGATCTTCTATGGGAAGTCCTCTAAATTTTGGAAGGTGGTAAGGAGAGATGTTTCATATTGTGGTCTCCTCCTGCCTCTCCTATTGGAAAACTAAAACTAGTGGATGCTTCCTCTATATTTTTTGCCATTCTGTCTGCAATTGGAATATCTACACCTGTTGCATTTAGAGCAGCTATTAATGCCTCTAGTTCATTTATTGTATACTTCAAAAGGATGACTAAGTTAGTATTTGATATTGTTCCATATAATACTACTTTCCAACATTGGGTATTCAGTAAATCCTCCTCAGATTAAACCCTACTTATATCCAACCCTACTCTAAGATTTTGCTAAATTGTTTTAGAAGGATCTTGTGTAAATAGTGGGTGTTCCCGCCAATGCACAGGTGGATATTGAGATAGAGAATTTTTAGTCTTAGGTTCAGATTATACTAAAATAGAAGGGTTTTGAGAAATAACATTTTCATTTTTGATAAAACTACCATCCGGTCCTCTATTATTAGGTGGAATCTTACAAAGTTTTAGATGAAGGTTTCGGAGAAAGTAGTCTAAACTACTGTAACTATGCTTCCTTCAAACAAGAAATTATAATGGATACTCCTAAAAAATGGTTCCAAAATATAGGGAAAAACATTGGTTAGTTTTCTACAGTTCAATTAATTGCCTTCATTTAATTGTCAACCTGGGGTAGCTCATAGACTTGTAAGAAGTCATGCAAAATATATGCTTATAATTTCTCTTTTAGAGATGAGTCCCTTAGATTTTTGGTTTGGGGGGTGTTGATGTTCATTGAAGTTTTAATTCTTAATTCCAAACCAATAACCTATCCTACGTCTATGAAAGTAAGACTAAATGCATACAAAAATTAAAATGGTACTATGCTGGAAATCACAGGAAATAGGGAAAATAATAGGAAAGTAAATTAATCTATAAACATAAATAGTAGAAAATAGAGGAAAGTGAAGGGAAGAACTTTATTGTAAGTTTTCCCATGCTTCCAATAGGTTCTACCCACATTAAATATTCACCAGATGCTTAGATTATTTAATAGGAAATAATCTTGGAAGAATTTATTCACAACTGTAGCAAAAGAATTTACAAGAAAAGTTTAGCCTGTCTTCAAGGGTGGCTTGCATATTTATAAAATATGTAGCCACACCCTATTACAATTTGCAAAAAAAATCGAAAATATGATTATATTTTACAACGGCCTACATGAATGAAGGGATTGAGAAAAATATTGAGCTTGGTGAGCTATTTTAGCATATTCTATTTGCAAAATATGTTTGATATTAGCATCACCTGATTTCCATAAATATTTTATGTAGTAGCTAGAAAATAGGTGGCTAGTAACCTTTGAAATCATCCCTTGTTTGGATTCAATGCTAAAATTCTCTTTATGTTTATTACTAAACTTTTGCTCTATTCTATTGACCACAGAGGCATGCTAGAATTTAGCTTTAGTGTAAATCAGGTGCCTCGTCTATATAAATCAGGATGCAGGTGCCTTATTTGTAGAAGTAAGAAAGCAGGTGAAAATATGGGAGTTAGGTACCTAATGAAAAGTAAACGCTTAATAGGAAAAGAAACTTAATGGTAACATGCGCTTAATGGAAAGCAGACGCTTAATGAGAGGTAGGTGTCTAATGGGAAGCAGGAACTTAACAAGAAGTAGACACTTAATAGTTAAGTGCCAAATAGAAGTTGGACACTTCAAAGGAAATCAGGCGCCTGACTTCATGCTTCACACCAATGTACTACAGATGTCTTGCCTTCATTAAATTGCAAATACTGGGTCTGAATGGGACCTCAACGAAAACATGCTAAAATGCAATAATTTCCATGAAATCTACACAAAATGCACTTAAAGACAAATATTAAATAACATGTAAAATAAATTGTTATATATATAATTTTCATAAAACATATATATCTACAATAATAAGTGCCACACTTTATAGGGAAATAAGTACAAAAAATGAGCATTTTTTAGGCTCATCACTGAGGCAACATTATGGTGCTAAAACTCTCCTTGTAACTCATGGCTGCTTGATCAACTTTTTCTCTCTCCTACATTTGGATTCTATATCGACCCAAATTTTTCGTGCCCTTACCTTCAGGCTAAAGGATCCACGCCCGAAAGGGGGATGCGAAAAGGATGAGATGGTACCTCGTACTGAGAGGCCCTTTGAAGGTCGCACCTCTCGGGGAGGGGTATTAGGGTGAATTTTCGACGGATGGTGGGGTTCACCAGGAAACTTTGAGTGGCAGTTTCCACGCCTAGGTTGGGAATGAGTTTGATGTGTTCAGTTTTATGCTTAATCATTCAATTCCTAGGTTTGGCCAAATGAATCTAAGCTATTCTATATGAAAATGTAGATTATATGAATACAAAAAGCAGGATTAAGTGTAAAATATAGAGAATATACTAAATGAAAAATAACATACCTGATTTCGGATGTCTGATGGAGATTCTGAAGCTTGAAGTAGTCCAGATCGTCTCGAATCTGATAGGATCATCTGAGATCAGACAAGATCGTCCCTGATCTGACGAATTTGTCAGACGAACTTGTCAGACCTACAATCATAGAAATGGATACCAAGAACAAAAAATGCAATTGCAAAAGCAAGGGAAAATGATAGAAATGAAAGTATAAATGCTAGAATGAGAACTACAGATAATAGATTAAAGGAAATGCATTATTTTAATGACTAACTTTGACTTTATCATGCATCTATGCTACATGAGGTGAACTCCAAGATGCAAAATAAGAATAAACCTAACTAATGCAAAACAAAACAATAGATAAAGGACAAAAAATGCAAACTCAGGGCATTGATTGCCCCCAATCTTGGCTGTAGTCGAAATCGCCTGCAAAATACGAAATCATCTCGGATGTCGATGGGATCATCCGAAATCATACAGGATCATCTGCGATGATCCGAGCTTGCTCCAGCTGAAAAATAGTGAGGTTCCTGCAAGAAAACTTGAAAATGCACAAATGCAGACAATGATTCGAGGTGTTCTAATGCACGCAAAACTCAAATTACAGAGAAATTCAGCCAGGGGAAGAGTCAGGGAAAATCCTAAGTTAAATAGGATTTAGGGAGAGGTTAGGAGGTTGGAGATCATCCCAATCTAGGAGATCTCCAATGGGGGAGGTCTCTAACTATGCAGACACGCTTCTGCCCAAGTTAGAGAAGCTGTTGAAATAGAGGCTAATTTTGAAAAATCAGTTTTGGGACGAAATCGTCTGGACGCTCTGCTCCAGACGAATTCGTTCGATCTAAGATGATTTCATCTGATCGGCGATGATATCATCCAACGGTCACAACAAATCCTAAAAATGGCACGAAAAATGAGGGGAGCGGTTGAACGGGCGGTTTCGGGCGGTTTCGGGTTAAAATTCAAATTTTAATCTTTTACTAAGGTTTAACTGCGCCAATTTTAGGGTGCTACATTTTGCCCCCTCTTTAGCAAATTTTCCAAAGAAAATGCGTTAAAGACGAGTTCTTCTCACTTTACGAGAAAGCAAAAATTTATTCCAATTTTTAGGCGACGATTCTAGGTCGAATCGTACGACTGCTTACTATGGTGCCCCCTCCGTGTTTTTACCCAAATCGAACGTTTGAGGTAAAAGCGCGAAAAAGCAAAAATTTAAAATGTTGTTTAATTATTTTTAAATAAAATTAAAAAATAGGGTAAAACCCTAATTCATTTTTACTGTTCATTTTTTTGGTTTTGGAGCTCTGCAGACAAAGATGGTCGAGACGGCGCACAGATCGACGGAGGTCCGGCGCGGGCTACGGGTAAGCATCTAAACTTAATTTAGCATGTTTTTAATTGAATTTATTTAATTTTTGTTGAATTTTAATCGAATTTAGGGCATCGCGACCGTGTTTTATGCCGTCGACGACATCGGGACGAAATCGTCCCTACGTCGTCGATTTCGTCCAGGGCGAAATCGACGGAATAGGGACGATTTCGTCCAACAAGGGTCGATTCCCAAGTTGGAGAAATCGGAGACGATTTCGTCCTACTAAGGACGAAATTACTACATTTTGGACGATATCGTCCAAGATTGGACGATATCATCATTGTTATGAAATTAAACTATTTTAAATTGCATTTGATTGATTTTAATAACTGTTTTATTAATGAATTTTTTATTGTTTTGTTGTTTATTTTGCAGAGGGGTTTGCTAAAGAGTCGGGAATGGAAGTACGGGGGCCTAAGGGATGACGTGGCCACTCTAGATCAGGCAGAGTGAGACCGACTGGCAGAGGTCGGTTTGCAGCATGTGGCAGAAATGCCACAAGTACCGACAGACATGGGGCTGCTGACAGCCCTGGCAGAGAGATGGTATCTCGGGTTCATCATGCTTTCGGTTACCGACAGGGGAGATGGCTCCCACCTTGGAGGATGTATGGAGGATCTTGAGGATCCCCATACAAGGACGGTTGATGACTCCTATGGCCAATTAGGGCCATGCTATGATGAGACTATGCGGTGACCCTAGCTTCACCCTGGAGAAGGGCGGAGTGAACATCGAGTCACTACGATAGATGCCTGGGGCATCTAGACTGACTCAAGTTTTGGCAGGGGTGGTGGGTGGTCTTCTGTTGTGCCATCAAAGTGGGTGCAGACTACCATGGCTCCTCATGGATGTGGTCTACGACATGAGAGACCATGGGTACAGGTTTGCCTGGGGTAGCTTTGTACTATGCCGATTGTATAGGATCCTTCATGGGGTCGTATACAAGGGCGGCCGATGTCTAGTCTTGACATCTCTACTACAGGTCTGGTGTTGGGAGCACATTGCGGTACGGAGGCCGACAGGGCTTCCACTAACAGGGGTTGACCGAGAGAGGCCCCGGGTTTTCTACTAGTGGCTCCAGAGAGGGTCACAATGGTGGATAGATCTGTCGATGTCTCGGAGACTACTTGATGACCTTGTCCCCGACCAGATCACCTGGAGGCCATGGAGAGAGCATCCAGGGTGGGTGGAGGATAGACAGGAGCTGGATCACATCAAGGAAGTTTTCTGGCTTAGGATGGAGCAGGGAGAGGTGGAGCTCCACCGCTACGACCGAGTTTTGTGGTAGTTCGGTCTACAATAGGGGATCCCTTCTCTCAAGGATTACGAGTTCTCCTGGACTGTCCAGGATAACACTACACTTAGCGGGGCTCCAGACATGCAGCGGTTCTGGAGTCAGGACGTAGATGATGCCCCCATTCAGCCAGTGGATGGGGACGACACTGGGGTAGTCGACGAATATGATGCCTGGTACATAGGCATCCACCCTCCTCGGATGACGAGGGCACAGGGTCCGATACACATGGTTGTGCATCAAATGGGGAGGCGGTGCTAGGCTACGATCGATGCAACAAGGAGTCATGAGGAGAGAGAGAGGCAACGGTCTCCATAGGAGAGATGATAGAGGAGGCCACAGGCACAACAGAGGCCACAGTAGCAGGAGAGGAGGGAGGAGGAGCTCCCTTCTCAATAGGAAGAGAGGCCACCATCGCCCGATAAGGGCAAGGGTGTCGAGGTAGGGGAGAGCAGCGAGATGGTGGCTCTCCGAGAGGAGAATGCCTGCCTCCAAGCTGAGGTGTAGACATTACGGGATGAGGCTACACGACATAGATATGAGGCCACATGGCTCAGAGATGAGGCCACACGGCTCAGGGCATAGAGCGGAGGGGCGAGCACTCAGGATCTATCATGGGCTATTGCCCAGATCACATTCTACTAGGTGCTATACTACCAGGCGGTGCCAGCGGAGTAGAGGATACCGCTACCAGCTCACATGGCAGAGCCTATCGTGATGGGGTCGTCGAGGACATCATCACGATCGACGTCCAGGACTCGCGACACCACACAGACTACGATGGGGCCACCTCCTCCACCTCAGGGTGGGAGAGGAGATGAGGCTGAGAGCTCGAGGGCTTCTCGAGGCTAGCCAGTGACTACATAGAGACTGTACCATATTGTTTATTATTATTTTGAGAGGATTGAGTATGCCAAGATGTAGATTGTGGCATACCAATCCAGTTTTGATATGATGTACATAATTTTGTTGATATATATATATATGATTTTTTGTGATATGACTTGTGTATATGTTTTATGATGCTTTAATATTTGAATTGTTGATTGATGATTCATGTAATTATGTCATTTTTGAAATATTATAATTTTATGTCATGCTTTAAAATTTAAATGAAATAATCTGATGTGAACAAATTGGTTGTTTGTGGTGTGATTTGATGAAAAATAAAAGGGACTTTTAACAATAATTTCAAAGGACATTGTCGTTGTTATATGACCATTTCATGGAGTCGCCGCTCGCTAGGTCGTCAAGCTAATCCCAGTATAGAAATATTGTTAAAAGTAAAAGAGTGCTTAAGAGACTGTCTTAAGGCTTTGTGTTGTGATGATGAAAAAATGGTGATGATGATGATTTGTTTTCAGATTTCCATGAAAATATTATGCATGAAAAATGATTTTTGCTAGGCATGAATTCCTAAGTGTGATAAATTTTTTGAATAATTCCCTAGGAATTATACCATCATTGCAAAATTGAATGTTGACATAATGAAATGAAATAGAAACAGTGTTCATTCTTTTTAAAGCATAATTGTGTAACATAATGATTTAAGTCATATGTTTTTATGATTTAAATGAATGGGGAATAAAATTAGAATCAATGGTTTGCGCTAGGCATAGAATTATAGGTATAGACTTATACCATCATCGCGAAATCCAAAGAAAAATTTGATATAATAGTTTTATTGCATGATTGATTTTTGATTTTGAAATAAACAGAAAATATAAGATGAGGACTTGCGCTAGGCATAAAATTCCAATTTAAGTTTTGGAACTATACCATCGTCACGAAAGTCAAAAATATAAATATGATTTTATTGCATGTTTTGAAAGATGTTTTTGGATTTTGAAAAGAAATGTATGTAATTGTTTTTACATAAAACAAATGAAATCATTCTAGAAGATTTGCATAAATATTTTAAATTATCTCAAAGACAAAATGTAGATTTATAAGGAACCCCATGTGCATATGTGAGTTCGTTGCCAATCTTGATCTATCATAATGATACAAAATCTCTCAAATACAAATGTGTGTGCAATTGCATTGTTCATTTACCAATTTTGAGCAAGATAATTTGATACAAGTAATTTGAATGAACCAAATAGGTGTTCGTTGACCATGATTTATATGCATATAACCGTACCAGACTACTATGTAAGTCGGGTCATCAAGAGCTAGCTAATCCATAAGCAGACATAGGTCTATACAAAAGAAGGTCGCTAATGTAACAGACATATCACCATGCTAGGAATTACCCAAGGCCAAGCGGGTTGGGCACAAACCGCCTGTTATGGGGCTTACCTCACAGTTTTTGAATAATTGAGAATTCCAGGGATTCAAGCTCATTCACCCTTCTTTTCTTTTCAAGGGGTAGGGAAAAGGGATTTTATTGCTTTTGCTTTTTCTTTTCTTTTCTTCTTTTTCTTTTCTCTTTTTGTATTTTTGCTTGATATTGAGATAATGCTGAAATATTGCTGAAATGGTACTGAAATAATGCTTCTTTTCTCATAATAATTTTTCTTGATTTTCTTTTTCTTTTTCTTCCTATACTAGGGATACTTGCTCGGATTAGCTGTAGAGCAAGGGATTTTTATTTTGGGTAGGGGTGAGCTTGTCCTTTTGTCAATTCTCAAAGATTCTAGACCATGTGCATGATAGGATAGCAGGGGAAACTTTTCGCTCAAGAAACCACTTCTACTATGTAGCATCATATTGAATTTGCAATGAAATCATTTTAATGTGAAAAGATATACTTGGTTTAAGTAAATAACAAGATCAGTTCTCTATGCTCAAAACTTTATTTAATTCAACTGTGGACTTTGATATAAGAGAGATTAATAATCATGCCAAATAAAATCAAGATATTTATTCATGTGAGTGTGAAAGTGAGGGATTCCAAATAAATGCTAATTTATCCAAAATAACTAAAAATATAAGTGCAATACTTCAAGAATTGATAAGTGCAAAAAATAGAAAATGTTTTTGAAGTTTTTGATGATTTTGATTTTTTTGTATTTTGGTTTTAATTTATGAATTGAGAGAATAGATAATATTGCTATTTTTTTGAAATTTTTATATGTATTATTAAAATGAAACAACATGCAAAATAAAAATATATACAATGATGAAATGACCAGATTTATGCATAATAGCGTTTGAGATGCATAATGTTCATGGGTTCTTTAAGATCTTTACCATCTAAGGTAGCTAATTTGTATGCTCCCGATCCGAATTTAGCAGTGATAATATATGGTCCAAGCCAGTTGGGCTCGAATTTACCTTTAAGGTCTTTAGTTGCATTAGTATTTTTTTGATTTTCTTTTAAGACAAGGTCGCCGATCTCAAAGGATCGGTGATGAACTTTCTTGAGGTATGCTCTTTTAAGCTTGTTTTGGTAGGCACGAAGATGCTCCAAAGCATTGATGCACTTCTCATCTAGGAGTTCCAGTTAACTAAGTCTACCAACATGATATTCATCTCCTACTTCAGTATCTTGAAGTAGTAGAGCCAAAGAAGGAACTTCTAATTCAAATGGGAAAATGACTTCAGCGCCATAAACCAAAACAAAAGGTGAAGTGCCCGTGGGAGTGCGAACGCTAGTTCGATAAGCCCACAAAGTAGGATATAATTGGATGTGCCAATCTCGGCCAGATTTATTGACCAGTATTTTAAGGATTTTAATTAATGTTTTATTAGATGCTTCTGCTTGGCCATTACCCTGAGGATAATAGGGAGTGGACCAACGATGTTGAATTTTATATTTTTGACATAATTTCTTGACATATTTATTTTTGAAACAAGTTCCATTATCTGAGATGAGATTTGCAAGAATTCCGAACCTACAAATAATTTGATTAAAAATAAATTTGGAAACTTGGGTTCCAGTACAAGAAGCTAAGGGCATAGCTTCAACCCACTTCGTAAAATACTCAGTGGCGGTTATGATGAATTTGTGTCCATCAGATGACACAGGATTTATTTTGCCAATGATGTCTAAGCCCCACTTTGAAAAGGGCCAAGGAGATGAAATAGCCTGTAGTTCTTGTGCAGGGGCATGGACAAGGTCAGCGTGCTTTTGGCACTTGTCGCAATGGCGCACATACTCATGTGCGTCATTCTCCATGGTAGGCCAAAAATATCCTATCCTAAGGAGTTTCTTAGCAATGGCGCTACCACTAAAGTGTCCCCCACAAGATCCATCGTGGGCTTCACTCAAAGCTGATCTAGATTCTTCTAGATTCAAACATCTCAATAGGATACCTTCAAAAGATCTCCTATATAATGTATTGCCAATTATTACGAAGTGACTTGCTCGTCTACGTAATAACCGGCACTGGTTTCTATTAAAACCTTCAGGGAAGGTCCCATTTTGAAGAAAATTGAATATATCAGTGTACCAAAGTTTAGGAGTAGTTTCGTTGATTAGAAACACATCCAAAGGTTCTAAGCATGATTTATTTGAAGCGGGTTCCTGGAGTCGACGAATAATGATGGTAGCATATTCGTCATCTAACTCCAAGGGTAAAAGAGATGCAGTTGCAGCCATAGCGTCAGCCGCACGGTTGCTAGTTCTAGGAATAGCTTCCAAGGTCACTTGCTCAAATAAAGATATTAATTGTAACACATATGCTTTATATGGATGCAATTTATCATCTCTGGTCTGATAAACATCATTAATTTGGTTTATAACAAGTTGAGAATCACCGAAAACTAACAGATTTTTAATTTTTAGTGCTAAGGCAGCTCGTAATCCAAGGATTAGAGCCTCATATTCAACAGTGTTATTAGTGCAAGCAAACGTTAATTTAAAGGACAAAGGTATAATATGTTTTTGTGGAGATATTAAAATAATACCTGCACTAGCCCCACTCATGCATCGGGCTCCATCAAAGTATAAGGACCATTGCTCTGGATGGTCTGCCTCTAGTTTAAGGCATTCATCAGGAAACTCAATGATGAGGGGATGGGTAGACTCTAAGGGTGCAACAACTAATTGATCTGCTATGATTTGACCCTTAATAGACTTTTGTCCTATAAACGTGAGTTCAAACTCGCTTAGCGCAAGAACCCACTTTGTTGTGCGACCAGATAAATAAGGTCGACTCATGAGATACCGCAAGGGATCAGATTTAGCAATAACATACGTTTTTTGACTGAGCATGTAATGGCATAATTTTTGTGTAGAAAATACGACTGCTAGACATAAATTTTCTAATGTTGTGTAGCGGGTTTCATAACTGATTAAGGTTCTGCTAATATAATAATTAGCACGCTCTCTCTTTTCATCATCAAGTTGAGCTAACATAGCTCCTAAAGCAAAATCTGAAGCAAAAATATACAATATAAATGGGCGATCAGGTCTAGGTGGTGAAAGCACAAGTGGGTTAAGAAGATATTGTTTGAGGAGTTCAAATGCTTCCTTGCATTCGTCATCCCAATAGAAAGGGACATCCTTCTTAAGAAGCTTAAGAAAGGGTCCTATTTTATCTGCCAGCTTATCGATGAAGCGACGGATAGCTTGAAGCTTACCTTGTAAACTCCGTAATTCAGATATATTTGTGGGTGCAGGCATATCAATGATAGCCGCAATCTTGAGAGGGTCAATTTCGATGCCACGTAAAGAAACTATAACCCCCAATAATTTATCGGACTTGACTCCGAATATACATTTGGCTGGATTTAATCGGATAAGATATTCTCTTAACCGATTAAATACTTTTCTCAAATCATCTAAATGATCATCTTCATTAATAGAACGAGCTATAATATCATCTACATAATCATGTAGTATATCATGCATCATATCATGAAAGATATAAGTCATGGCTCGTTGGTATGTGGCACCTGCATTCTTCAAACCAAATGGCATCACTTTCCAACAAAAGGTACCCCAAGGGGTAATAAAGGTTGTTTTAGCCTGATCTTCAGGAGCTATCTTGATCTGATTATAGCCAGAAAATCCATCCATTAAGGATATCATTCCACTCCCAGTGGTAAAATCAATAATTTGATCCATGTTGGGAAGAGGAAAATCATCTTTAGGGCATGCAACATTGATATCTCGAAAGTCTGTGCAAACCCTAACTTTGGTAGCTTCTTTCTTAGTTACTGGAACTACATTCGAGATCCATTCAGCATAATCAATGGCTTGTATAAAAATGACATTCAAGAGTTTTTCTAACTCCCCTTTGACTAGCAAGGCCACTTTAGGATGCATTTTTCTAAGTTTTTGTTTAACAGGTTTAGCATCCGGATGGACTACTAGGTGATGCATGACTACATAAGGGTCTAAACCTGGCATATCTTCATATGTCCAAGTGAAGACATCTTCATATTCTTTAAGGAATGCAATGTATTTATCTTGTTTTTCTTGACTTAATTCTGATCCAATGTTGATTATGTGAGGATTATCCTCGGTTCCAATGTTAATTTTTATGACGTTTTCTACTTCCATGTGTAGATCTCTCTCAAAATTAGGTGGGGTGGGTGAGACGCCCAATTCTTGTAATTATTTCAAGGTTAGCTTGGATAATTCATCTTGAGGAGTCGTGGCCTCAAGCTGGGCTATACTAGGTATAGAGCCATCAAAATAAAGATCGTTGTGTAACAATTCTTCAACGGAGACATCATGGAAGATATCTCCCTCCAACTCATCATCGGATTCAACAATCATCTCAGGGTAAGCTATGGATAGCATATTACATGTAAATGGCTTATTTGTTAGACGCAAAGCATCGCGTCCATCCAAATAATCTTGGTAACATATGAGTTGATCATCATCCTCAAATGGGAAGGGTTGACCCTTACTAGGAAATAGGCCCACACCACATCGGGCGGGCCACGGCTCTACCTCAAAAGGTTCTTTCATACCATCTTGGAAAGGTCCCAAACCTTTCCCTTTATATCCCATTTTAAGCATTATAGGTTTAGCTTTAATATACTCATTAGTAAAATAACATCGAGCATATCCATCATAATGAGTCTTAATGTTTCTGGGTATTCTACCCCAATCATATCCCTTATAAATAAAGGCACAACTCCCGACTTGGTAAGTACTTCCCATAGGTTGTGGGAGGCCCAAGGTACGAGGAGATGGCGGCAAATTATTTAAGATAAGGGAATCTTGTATAGAAGCATTTGTTTTTTTTGATATAAGAATTTTGGATAAATCGGGTAAGAGCTCATCAGTAAGAGCGTAAGAGGTAGAAGGATCATTTCCTACATCTTTTGATGCAGAAAATATGCCTTTGGTGGATGTAGATAATGTGGAGGTGTCAATAGATGGATCTATAGGTGTGGCAATTATAGGAGTAGAACAAGAAGCCTTGGTTGTGGGATTAGGATCTTTCTGGGGTCCTAATGTGGTTTGTTTAGAGGATGGTTGAGCTATATGTAAAGGTGGAATTGATGGAGAAGAAGTAGATGATGTTATGGGTGTGTGTTTCACACGTTTAGACGGAGAATGAGAATTAGGATGTATGGATGACAGAGCAGGGAAAAATTGAACTCCAACAGGTTCTGCCAAAGCACACATATCAAAGGGTCTGGGGTCACCATGAATGGTAACCAACTGATTTTTGAATTCGAATTTGACACATTGATGTAGAGTTGAGGGAACATCCCGCATCGCGTTGATCCAAGGGTGACCCAAGAGTATATTGTACGATGCAGGGCAATGTACAATAAACACGATCGTATCTAAGGTTCTCGGACCAACTTGCAATGGGATGGTGATAACTCCACATGTTTCTTGTGTTTCGTCATTGAAAGCTTTTATGATCATGTCAGTTCTTTTCATTTCATCACTTCTAAACCCAAACCTTTGGTAGAAGTCAAAAGTGCAAATGTTTAGAGATGAACCATTATCAATCAAGACTCTTTTGACTGCTACATCTCCTATTAGGGCAGTGATATATAAGGGGTTATCCTTATGTAAACTATGTTGCGGTATATCTCTATCCCAAAAATCAATACAATCGACTTCTCGAGTTATTATAGTATTGGTCATGGCTTCAGGTTGAATGTCTTGTGGTACCATCATTTGGCTTAATGTGAGCATTAGTTCATCTCTATGTGTAGGAGAAGATCTTAAAAGGTCCAAAAGGGAAATCCTAGTTGTAGTATTTGATAATTGTTCATTGATATTATAAGGAGGTTTAGGTTGGACATTAGGTGCATGATTCCCTTTATTAGGAACTCTCAAAACAAATGGAGTTGATCCATCATTCTGATTTTGATCTTGTTGAGAATTTTGAGCTTGTTGTCTAGTAACAGCTCCGATGGTACCTACAATATTATTTTGCGGATGATGAATGGGTCTTGGTCTAGCATTTATGGCTTGTTCATTAGAAAGTAATTGGTGGGAAGATGGTCTAGTAGTGACTCTTCTCGAAAATGGTTCTTCTGGAACCATAGAATTTGTGATAGGTTGAATAGCATCTGATTCATCTTCAGAACTATTCGATTGATTTGATGTGATTTCCATATCACTTTCAGTTTCATATTTTGTATCACTAAGATCAGGTGTCCGAATATTATGTAGAGGCCTGGTCGTGACCATGGATAAAGTTGTGTCAAAGACTTGTTGATCATGAGCAGGTAAATGTCCACTAATGGTTCCTACATATCGGGTAGGAGGGGGAACATTATGATGCTCAATTTGATTAGCCACCTCCTTACCATGTTTTGGTAAAGGATGTTGAAATATGTCCAATGACTGATTGGCATTCTGATTTTGATTTTGGGGGATGTTCTTTTGAGCATTGTTAGGAGGATTTTGTTTAGGTTGAAAGGCTTGCACCTCCATCTCATTATTATCAATTAAGTCTTGTATTTTATGTTTTAATATTTTACAAGAGTTGGTAGAGTGTCCAGGTCCTCTATGGAAATCACAATGTAAGTCAGCTCTGTATCCGGGTATAGTTGGATCAGGTTCCCAGATATTTGGTAATTGAATCAAACCTCGTTCTAATAATTGTGGTAGAATGGTTGATAAAGGTTGATTTAACCTAGTAAATTCTCATGGAGGTTTATCAGGAGGTTTCAATATAAACTTCTCCGTTGTTTTCGTAGCATTGACATTAGCAATATTTTTGCTATCAGTGACTCCATCACCCACAACTTGTTTATTCTTATACTGATTTCTGGATGTTTTCTCATCATATTTCTTTTTAAGTTGACCTCTCCTAATGAGAGCATCTTCCACTCTTCGAGCTAAGTCTATAGCCTGATCGAAGGTGGTCAAGGTAGCAGTTGATAACTCGTAGGATAGTTGTTCTTGCAAATTATTAATGAAGATGTCCAACATTTCCCTATAAGGTAGCACAAAGTGTAGTTTTCCTATCAACTGTCTCCACCTAGCTAGGAAATCAGCAAAGCATTCATATTTGTCTTGTTTTAAGTTGTACAAATATTTAATGGTCACATGCCTTTCGATGTAGGCACTAAATTGATGAACAAAAGCTTCGGTTGTTTCTTCAAAATTTCTCAAAGAATGAGTGGGTAATTGATAATACCATTCTAATGCCATTCCTCCTAAAATTTTTGGAAACATTTTTAGTAATAACAAATCATCATGTGATATATCATGACATGCTATCCTAAACATGCGAAGATGCTCTATGGGATCTTCGGTTCCTTTGTATATGGGCAGGACAGGCATAGGGAAGTGTTTAGGATATGGTTGTGCTACGACTATAGGATCCAAAGGCTGACTACACATCTCTCGATAATTGTACGAGGGACGATAGGGATCTATCTGATCCATGCGGGAAACTAGTTGTTTCACCATGGCTTCAAGATTACTATTTTGTCCACCATATTGGTTTGGTGGTACATGAGTATGGGATTTATGAGCATATGATGGCGTGACATAGGGATTAGATGCTATGTTGCTATTATGTAAAGTGTTGGTAGGAAGGATATTATGAAGAGGATTTGTAGCAGTATTATGTTGTGTCCCAAATTGTTGGAAGTTGATGTTTGGCTTTGTTTTGGGCTTTTGTTGATTTAAGGTATATTGATCAACAACTTGGCGAAATAGAGCAGTGAATGAAGGTTTCTTTTGTGCAGGAATGATTCTAGGCTTGGTAACAGGCACTTTAGGTGGTTGGGTAACCTGTTGTTGTTGCACGTCCTGGATCATAGCGGCCATATCCAAATTGGATGGTCCAGCTTGATCACTTTCTTGATCAACGAAGGACAAGGGATTAGTGCATGTGTGATATATTTCTTCTAGGGTTTCTTGAGTGTCACTAATTCGATCCTTGTCCATATGGACTGCTCTATTAAGAACACCAATATTATTATTAAGGAACTTCCAGAAATGATCCATGTTCTCAAAGGTAACAGCTCCACTTGGAGACATTTTAGGGGATGAGGATCCTTCCTCTCTAACAGTTTCTTCTTGTTCATTTGCTACAGCAAACTCTTCTTCTTGCTGGTCTTGGTTTCCTTCTTCCTGAGTTGGATCTTCAGGAAGGACATTTGGGTTATTTCTCAACCAATATTCTTCTACTTCAGTTTGTTTTCCATTCCTAAGTCTAGTCATTGTGCTTAAACTTAGATTTCAGCAAATATATATACTTATATATATATATATATATGCAACAAGTTTGAGAGGTATATATTTTAATTATATACCTACTATAATATTTAAAAGAAAATATTTTGATTTTGTTTTTGTTTTTATTTTTATTTTTTTGTTTTATGATTGTTTTTATGTTTTTATAACAATATTATAAAGACAACAAACAACACACTAAATGCAAGAAATAACAATAATAAAAGAAATGACCTAGTTTTCTATAAATAGTTTATGGATATCATTAATAGGATCAAGTTCGTCAGGAGTCATGAAATGCTCCTCTTCAAATTGGAAATGTTCTTTCAAGAATTTGATAAAGAGTGCTATAGTGATATTATCTATTTCAGACTCTGGCCTATAGAAATAAAGTTCATGGCAATACTCTCGATATAACACAGCTCTAGGAACTCTATTCCATCTCTTTCTATCCGTAAGAACGACCTCTTGATCCTCTATACGACCTAGAAATTGGTGTACTACAGCTACGTTCTCGAGGTATTCCTCAAAGGTGTACAATTCGGAAGACACAAGGGCTCTCTTATCAGCTAACCACCTATGGCAAGCTCTCTGAAGTTCATGGTACAAAATCAATTGATCAGGATCCAGGATTCTATCTAGGACAAACCTCTTAATTTGCCTAAGTTCTGTTGACCTAGATGAAATGATACCCAATCTCCTATCAAGTTCGTCCCACAAGGGTTGGACTCTATCTGTTTGAGGTACTCTAAGCACAGAAGTAATTTCTATGGCTGCTAATTGGTTTTCAACATTTATGGTGACAACTAGTCTTTTCTTAAGATCTACCATCTAAATATGATATGCAATCTTAACAATCTTCTAATGATTCTAGATGTTCTTTAATAATGCATTTATATTTTCATATATCTATTTATTTTGTTTTTGTTTTCAAAAGGTTTTAGTTTCACGTCGGGTTCACCAAAATGTATCGACCCAAATTTTTCGTGCCCTTACCTTCAGGCTAAAGGATCCGCGCCCGAAAGGGGGATGCGAAAAGGATGAGACGGTACCTCGGACTGAGAGGCCCTTTGAAGGTCGCGCCTCTCGGGGGAGGGGTATCAGGGTGAATTTTTGATGGATGGTGGGGTTCACCAGGAAACTTTGAGTGGTAGTTTCCATGCCTAGGTTGAGAATGAGTTTGATGTGTTCAGTTTTATGCTTAATCATTCAAATTCCTAGGTTTGGCCAAATGAATCTAAGCTATTCTATATGAAAATGCAGATTTATATGAATACAGAAAGCATGATTAAGTGTAAAATACAGAGAATATACTAAATGAAAAATAACATACCTGATTTCGGATGTCTGATGGAGATTTTGAAGCTTGAAGCAGTCCAGATCGTCTCGAATCTGACAAGATCGTCTGAGATCTGACAAGATCGTCTCTGATCTGACGAATTCATCAGAAGAACTCTTCAGAGACCTACAATCACAGAAATGGATACCAAGAACAAAAAATGCAATTGCAAAAGCAAGGGGAAATGATAGAAATGAAAGTATAAATGCTAGAATGAGAACTGCAGATGACAAATTAAAGGAAATGCATTATTTTAATGACTAACTTTGACTTTATCATGCATCTATGCTACATGAGGTGAACTCCAAGATGCAGAATAAGAATAAACCTAACTAATGTAGAACAAAACAATAGATAAAGGATAGAAAATGCAAACTCAGGGCACTGATTGCCCCCAATCTTGGCTGTAGTCAAAATCGCCTGCAAAATACGAAATCGTCTCGGATGTCGACGGGATCATCCGAAATCGTACAAGATCATCTGCGATGATCTGAGCTTGCTTCGACTGAAAAACAGTGAGGTTCCTACAAGAAAACTTGAAAATGCACAAATGCAAACAATGATTCGAGGTGTTCTAATGCACGAAAAACTAAAGTTGCAGAGAAATTCAGCCAGGGGGAAAGTCAGGGAAAATCCTAAGTTTAAATAGGATTTGGGGAGAGGTTAGGAGGTTGGAGATCATCCCAATCTGGGAGATCTCCAATGGGGGAGGTCTCTAACTACACAGACACGCTTCTGCCCAAGTTAGAGAAGTTGTTGAAACAGAAGCTAATTATGAAAAATTAGTTTTGGGACGAAATCGTCTGGACGTTCTGCTCCAGACGAATTCGTTCGATCTAAGATGATTTCATCTGATCGGCGATGATATCATCCAACGGTCACAACAAATCCTAAAAATGGCGTGGAAAACGAGGGGAGCGGTTGAACGGGAGGTTTCGGGCGATTTCGGGTTAAAATTCAAATTTTAATCTTTTACTAAGGTTTAACTGCGCCAATTTTAGGGTGCTATAGGTTCACCATGAGGAGGAATAATTTGTGGGAGACCATTTTCCCACTTGTATTAATATATTCTCAACTTAAATAGCCTTCTTCTAAATATGTGGGAATCTCTTTTTTCCTAACTACTGAATGATAAGGCTTACGTCTGAGCAGAGGGTTTGTGTATAGCATAGATATGCTTAAGTAGGATATGGTTGGAACTCATAAGGGATCCTTTTCCAAGTTATTTTTAATTGGATGTTAAAATCAATGATATTTTCTTGAGGCTCTTGTTTGATGTACAAGAATTGATTTCACCTCAATATAGGGTCCACTAACTCATCAAATGTCCTGATGAGTGCCTTTGCTAAATTAGCCCATGTATGAATAATTTTGTCCTCCAAAGTCTTGTACCATAGCAATATTCTTACTCTAATATATAGAATGAGCAACCTGGCCATCACATATTCATGTACAATATTATAAATCATGGACAAGGAGACTATATCCTGACAATGTTTGTATACAGTTTTATCAGTATCATCAAAACTTGACAAATATTTTAGGATGGACTTGGGAATATCATGTTGAATAGGAATATTGAGGGTGCTAGGATCATTCTATATAGGTAAATTAAGCTTAGCCATTATGGTGCTAGTCTTTGGGAGTCCTAATTCTTAATTTGGAGTCAAAGTCATCAGATGAACATACTTTATTCACTAATAAGGTCAAGGCTACTCATCGGACCTCAATTCCTCTAGGATGTGGAAATAGGTAATTTATTTTGAAATTTACATATTTCATGTAGAGGGGTCACTAGGTGATTGAGTAAGATATGGGTAAACTAGAGTATCATTAAGCTCTAATTTTCTTAAACAATGGAGATCTTTTGGGTCCCTAATACAGTCACAAAAAACTATTGGTGCACAAACTAGCACTAGATGAGTGGGTGGTGCACCCAGTGATATTTTTCCAATATTGAATGAATTCTAGGCCCAAGAGAGTTGAGGTAGAATATCTATGGAGGAGGCTAATTACTTAAGTTACAGCTACCTACACTGCAAAGGAAAGGGAAAAATGAGAGAGGGAAAGAAAGCAAAATGAGGTCATAGCTAGAACTCACAAGGATGGGTTATGACCGCATCAAGACACATGCACACTCAACATCCATAGAAGAAAAATGAGCATACCACCTAATAGATCATGCCATTACACCCTCACTCATTGCTTAGCATAGTAGGCTAGAGCCAATTCTAAAATTGGTGGGAGGGTGTATGAAATCCAGGATGTAAAATTAGAGTGATCCCACCTGACCATACTTAGCAAAAATAAACCCCTAAATATAAAGGTGAATGCAAATTATAGAACCACCTAGAAAAACCCATGAAATCTAGATTGTAAAATTAAATGAGCAAACTCATATGACCATTGCATAAATAAGCATTCAGGTTCAATCACAAGGAAGTGAAGATGAAATGAGAGACCAAATAGTAGTATCCTTATATTTACAAGGCAATGAAGAATTACATATGCATTTTAATGGCCAAAGATTCACCCTTTGAAATGGCTCTCATACCACTATTTATAGAGGTTTTACAATAAATTTGAATTTAGGCATTAATTGTGATCAATGGGAAGATCATGTTGAAACAAATGGATGATCTACTGATAGTCCACTTCATGGAGGAATGACAGTTATCCAAAAGATGTCAGGAACTTCTACATAGATCTGGACCCTTGATCCCTCTAAAATTTCTATTGAGTAATAAATTTCCATCTACTTTTTCCCTTCATGTGGATAAAAGGCTTGGGATTGATTACCTCTAGACTTGTGCATTTCAAATCACCTTCTTCACACCCATTGAAAACTCATACAAAAGTATTTAAGATCATTAATGTTGTCTCCTAGTGATTCTTGGTACTTTCTTCTTGATGGGTGATGACTTCAATATTAAACAGGTAATCAGGCACACTTCTCTATCCGCCAGCCTCTCAATTTTATATCCCTTGCAATATCACTAGAATTATGGATGATCGAGATTGGTGCTTTGCTATGGCTTTCCCAAAATTTTATCTTAATAGAGAAAAAAATTTGGGGGTGCACTCTCTTCTTCCATCCTTGCAAAAATTTTCCTTCACTAGGAGGGGCTTCTCAATTGGTGGTGATATCTTTTCGTGTTGAGACCCCCTATTCTACTGTTCCATTCTTTCACATGACTTGAATGGAAATTTGGGATCCCATTATTTCATCCAAAGGTAGGATGGGAAATGAGGATCTGTACTAAACATTTATCTGCCCAATTATCAATATTGTTATATTCTCAAACCATCCAAAATTCTTTTGTCCTTTTGCATTCAATACGAGTTCCACCTGCATTTTATTCCTAGATCCACCTTGCTCATTAATTCAAGGTTCTAACTCCAAAATTTAGCCATTTATATAGGACATCATCTTGTAAAAAAGAGAGTGGGTGGAAGGATGCAAAATTTCACCCGTAAGTTTACTATTTTTTGAATAGTTGGAGCTTCCCCAAGGGAGGATGAAGAAGCTAGTGGAGGAACCTTTTTTTTTCTTTACCTATTTCTTCTAGATTGGTTGTTTGACCCAAAATGGTAATTAATGCTACAACTACATCTTCTATTAAAACCTCTTCCTCATGTATCTGATTACTCAGTTTGGTTATTTTATCTTGGTATCAAGGCTGACTCTTTTGGGGTTGAAGTTCATGTCTCTCTTCATTCTCTATCTATTCTAGCTAAATTATCAACTTTTGCTTTCTTGGAGGAGTTTCACCTCTTCTTGAAATTTTTTACACTATTTCCTTATTTAGATAATCTAATAAGACTATTGTCATCTATTTTATTTTTTTGGGTATAATATACATTGTAGGATTTATTTCTTAAGTTTTATATTTTTCGGTTAGAAATTCCTCTAGGTGCTCCACATCATAATACAATATGAATAATTTATCTTCATCTAGGTCTAAAATTTGAACAGGAGCTTCATTATGATCAATCTCTTGATAGAATTTCCACCATAGTTTGATTTTTTCACTACTCCATTTTAGTTTTCACAATGTCTTTTGCATGGTGGTATTTATTAGGAGTGCAATATTAGTTTCTTTTAATATTTTTATAGAATATCTCATATAGCCTTTTCTAGGGATCTCACTATAAGAATTACTTCTTCTTAAGTGGAAAAAATATTCCTTCCTATATGCTTTATTAAATATTTTGAGATCAAGCCTAGGTTCATGTACAAATATTCTAGAAATGTGGGCACTTTTTAGCCACACAATAAATTTATTATCTAGGTCACAGCTTTATGTATATTCCATAAATTCCAACCCTAATTCCTTTAATTTAGTGTTTAGATCCTTAGTTGCTTTCCTCTTATCTTGAGTTATAATCCCTAGTTGCTATAGGATTTTGTAAAATGCTAATTTGCTTTTCTAACTTGCATAGGCTACATCTATCAAATCCACCTATGTTAATATTTCAATACATACCCATCTTTTAGTTACATATGTTGGCAATAGAAATATTGGCTTATTGAAACAAAAAATATAAATCATGGCCCCTTCCTCAAAAAAATACCAATTATATTCTATTTGAACCCTTAATATATATATGATATCCCCTTTTATTTGCTTAACCCTTTCTTATTTGAATGTGGCTATTGCTAGGACTAGAAATTCACTTGAAAAATGATCATAGGTATAATCTTAATATAGAAAATTTCTCCCATAGGGAAGTAGGGTTTGCTTGTACCTTTTCATTTTCCATCCTTAGCTTTAAATGTTCAAATTTTCAACCATTTTGGTGTAAAACTATATGAATTAGAATTGAGTAATATGTAAATTCCTGATTAGTCTTTCATTACTTTTGATGGGCTATGAAATCACTAAAATATAGGGCTAGCGACTTAATTTTTGCATTATTTATTAGCATGTAAATGTAGCGAATTCTTCTCATGTTTTTATTGCATAATTGTTAGATCTGAAGATGAATTTTTCCATAATAAAAGCATATATAGCTTCTTGTGTGAACATCTCTCACTCCAAGGGAAACTTTAGCATGGTTTCTCTAGCTTTGTTGAGTTCTTGGTTTAAGCATTTTAGCTTATACTTGAGCTTTTATTAATACCAATTTGTAATTTATGTATCCATTCTAAAATATTTTGGTAGCTATAATATTCATTGAACACCTTACCTAGATATAACCACTTTGAGGGAGTCATCCTAAGGTGTGACAACCATCTTGAGGTGGGATTCATAATGTCTTGCATATGCTTGCACTAGCTCATAGTAGGTATGGACCTATAGGAGGAGGTATTGGGTGATACAACTAGTCTAGACCTTTGCTACAAATGATTCTTCTTTAGCTTCTAGTTATTTCTAGTTGGCTTTATCTCTAAGCATCTTTATCTCCGTCAATAATATAGGATCTATGGCCTTATTGGATTTTTCCTCTATGCACCTCAAGGGTTTTGTCCTTGTGGCTTGGGCATGCTTTAACTTATTTCTAATAACCTTTTATGATGTGGTTACCACCTTGTTCTTTCTTTTATACTTCATGGCTATTATTAGCTTTTCTATTTAGGAGCTCTTTCTATGTTTTGGAACTTGGTACTTGCAGGGTTTTTGGGAATGAGGTATAGAACAATTTTGTGGATGAGTAGGTGCTTTAATAAATAGTATTCCATTTTTATCATTATTATTAATGCATCATTATTTTTTTAGTTGTAAGGGATGTCCTTAATTTTTTCTTGATTGATGGAACTACTTGGTTTGTATGCTAGGATCTATGATTGGCAAAATTTTAAAATATTCTACTCTATCGGTGTCCATCTATCACAATATTTATAAATCCTTTTTGTTTTTTTATGATTTATTTTATAAGTTAGGGTTTCCTTGATTATTGTGGCCATTCATATGTTATGACCCCACCTTACAAGCTATAGTTTAGCCTTTGTAAAATAACTAATATACTATAAGCATATATATATATATATATATTGAACTAAAGGGTTTCATTTTATGCTCAACCCACACTAGTAACTTGGAATGCTTAAGAAGGGCTAGGATCCCATTTTTGAGTCACTCTTTGTTCCCTTTTATCATCTAGGATAGAAAAGTATATTTTGTTCTTCATTATCTACACCTTAGCTAATTCTACTCTTATTAGGAAGTTTGTTAATAACTAACCTAGATAGCTATAAATATTTTCTATAATGCAAACAAGGTTATTATGATGATATTTTCCTTATCTTTGTAGTGTATCCTAAAGTTCATTAGTGCCTAGTTTAGATAGAGATTTCTTCTTGTCTTTGTAGCCAAGAATATGGATAGGCAGTCATTATGACATGTGAATAAATCATTCATTATCTTATCTAGAATCACTAAAAATCTTGGATCATCATTTAATTCAAGTGTAAACTCCATTAGACTAATATTTTAATCATACTACCTTTTATCTATAGATTTTTTGAACCTATTGACCAAAAATTCAAACCCAACTCATTCATCATTTCTTCCTAGTTGAGTACCTTGCATGATCTAACTTTGAAAATTAGGAGGTTATAGAAACACTTTGGCCTATTAAATTTGGGGGAGTCTATTTTTCTTACTTTAGTGTATGTTCCTCCTATGTTCATGCCCATCCTTATTTGGTTGTTTTTTAGGGGGCTTATCATTGCAGGATTATTTTTTGTTTAATATTAAGGGATTTAATATCTAATAATGCACTTTATTTAAGAAAAATGGTGATCCATATATTATGATCGGATTGGGGTATATCAAGGGATGCTTATTTAATGTAGATCTGGTCATCACTAGATTGGGTGGTTATTTTATTAGTCACGCTTTCAAATCCATTCATGATCATAGTGGTAAGCTAGTCCAAATATATGATTTAATATGGGAGAAGCAACCAATAAATTCGATGTGTTTCCCATTTGAGAGATACCTCTAACAACCTTAGAGCCTTATTTTGCTCCATAGTATTATGAACTTTGTACAAGAGGATTTTTTCTCATAGGTTCTCAAGTGGAGTTGTTTGTCCCTCACCAACAAATTCTGGTAGTATGTCTAGTATTGACTCTAGGATATTTCCTTGCATGGATGGTGGCTTTGAAGGTTGTAGTGGCCTTATAGTCTTCCAATATAGAGGTACTTTTATTGATAAAGTGTCCATGTTTGGATATTATGCTCTTATTTTTTTGGGATCAAAGTTACTATAAATAATAATAAAGGATCTAATAGTGAGTTTCTATTTATGTACCTCTTGGTCCTTTGTTTAAAAATGAGTCACCAAGTGAATGCAACTATAATCTAAGAGTAGATATACTAATGCCTTCATTAGAACCTCAATATGGTGTCCTTCAAGTGTATTTTTCTAGATCTTCATTCTTGGGAAGATTCACTAGGGGAATTTGAAGTGCTTAAACAAGCAAAAATAGGCAGATATCCTCACCAGAGTCTAATCCTAACTTGTTATTACAAAAGTGGGACCAAATATAAATAAATGGGGTCATATTGGATGTTTCATTAAACCATTCTCTCTAATCATCCCAACTATAAAATAATGTGTGGATCGGGTGGTCAGGGCTATCACACTTTGCATAGAATGACATAGTAGGATTTGTCCCAAGAGCATAGGATTTGGCTCAGTTGGGGGCCTCCAAGATTTTTACAAAGGATGGATCCTTTACAAGATGTGACATTGGATGTATGGAATCTAATCTAACAACTTGGGTGAAAAGGTTCATAGAAATAAATAACAAATATAGTAAAAAGAAAAAAACCTAAGCTAAAAATATGTGATGCACCAAATATAAGATAATATCCTTATGCACAATAGATCTAACCATATTACACTCATGTGAACACTTTATCTCCTTGATATACATAAGCACAAATTGAAATGCAAGCACACATACACACAAATAATATGAGTTAGGGCATGAGAACCAAATAGACTTAGAACTAAATAGACATGTAGGCCTCTATAATATATATGTAAGCATAAGTATTACAAAGATTATGCCAAAAGTGGGGGTCTAGGTTACCTACAAGACTAACAAGAGATACATGTGTTATTATAGAGAGGGAACTAGAGGAAAATTTTATACAACTCATGGATCCTTTATAAGGCTAAAAATACTACTATATATAGATTACAATTAGGAAGAGCTTCCACCAAAAAATTTTAGGATGATTTGACAACCTCAAATACTCCTTCTATAGATGTGAATGAGGGCACCTTTTGTAATTTTTGTTGTTAGATGCAAGACTATAGCTATCATGTTCATATTTAATATTTATATTATAATGTTAATATAAGATGATATTGGTAGGTTTTATTTAACTCTATTAATAATAACATATCCATCTATCTCACCTAATTTATATAGGAGTTTGGATAACATTACTTCTTTTTTACAATCAAATATAATTTTATTTGGGAGTTGATAGCTCATCATATTGGGCTTCAAACTCTGGCATAATATTGATTACCTTATATTCCTTATGCAGGGTATTGGTTACTCATCAAAACATTTATTTGTCAACCTACATCACGATTCTTAAAATTTTTGAGATCATATTGAGCCTTTCATTGGAAAAAATATGGTGGAAGGATTTTTTAATTTTCCATCATATTTTTTAATTTTTTGCTCATTGAGGCTTTTCTTTTCATCCATTCTACCTTTTCCATAAGCTACACATAAAAACTTAGAACTTTCACAAAATCATGATCTCCTTTTATTGATATTCCTTTGTCTTCCACCATATTGCCATAATCAACTTGAAGTCCTACTCTTTGTGTAGTAAGAAGTCACTACATGTTCTTTGTCCTTTCTTCTCTAATATAACATAGTAAGATGCCATTATACCCTTTCTTAAATATAAAAATATTAAACAAGTAATAGTAGATAATGCTTTTTCTAAGTCAGACTCTTTGTTTAGATATTAGTCCTTTTGGTACCTATATTATGGTCATATATCTACATATGTGAACCATTTGACTAGTTTTTTCATCTATATCTATTTCTTCTACTAGAGCAATCTAATATTTAGGGTTTTCATTATTAGAATTTCGCATAAAATCCTTCCCATTATGGGATTAGTGGGTTTGATATCAATTTAAAATTCTTATATTTTATTGATCCGACCATTCCTCTTTTCCCCTAACTTGCCATAAAATGTAGTGGACTAAAAATTAGGATGTATCATGAAGATGGTAGTTTTTCTTTGTGACAAATAATACCTAAATTTATTAAGAGCTTTCCTAATAGTAAACACATGTTTTTCATCGAGGATATAACTTTATTTGTGGTTATGAGGGGTATGGATTATGAATAAGATGGGATGCTCCACTTCTTTATCATTATTTTTGGTTAGGATAGTAGTGATGTTGTCATATATACAAAATATATATAACCTAAAATATTTTGTAGAAATTTGGTTTTATCAAGACTAGAGAACTACTGATGGCATCTTTAACATCCTAGAAAACTTTCTTCCCCATGTCAATCCATTCTAAAATAGATTCTTCTAATATTTTGGTTTTAGACCTAACTATTTGGGAAATGTTTGTGATAAATTTAGAAAAACTAAATTTGACCTATGATGAGCATCAAAAATATTCATATTTTTGTATGAGTTCTAGCGGTTGTATGAAAATATTATAAGAGTTGTATTTTTTTATGACTTATTATGTATATATTTAATAAAATTGTGTGCATTATCTAATTTGTGTGTGAAGTGTGTTTTGTGTAGATATTTTTGATTTTATTATCTTTAGAATAGTCGAGGTTCTACGTGGACCTGGCATGCTTCTTCTTCAATGAGTCTAAGGTATATTGGGAAGGTGCCTTGATCTTTAGGTAGGTTCTTTGATTGAAGGTGCCTTGATCTTCAAGTAGGTGCCTTGGTCAAATGCACCTTACTCTACAAGTAGGTACCTTACTATAAAAGTAGGCGCCTTGTTCTAAAAGTAGGCACCTTGCTCAAGTGTGCCTTACTCTTGAAGTAGGTACCTTGGTCAAGGGTACCTTAATATTCAATTTGGTGCCTTGATGTCATACATCAAGGGTGCATTTATCTTCAAGTAGGCATCTTGATTTTAATTGCCTTGAATTTGCAATTTAAGGGGGCCCTATTGACTATGGTAGACCTTTGACTCCACGTCACGCAGGATATCCTTGGAAGGCTACCGAATGCATGATATGTCCTAGATGCATTGGAGAAAATGCACAATAACTTACAAAGTAGAACATGAGCAACATAGAGATCGAACCTAAAAATATTCTATCCCTAAAAATATGCAAAATTTGATAACTATTTTTATCGTATGCCTATTACAATAGCTAAACTATCTTAGTTTAGACTATAACTAAGTCTTCTGTTGTAACAACATTGTACAAGAATATTTGTATGTGTTATATAAACACACATACTTATTTGAGAAGGATAGTACTTTTTTAAGAGTGTTGATGTATGTAAGAATGTAGCATTGTACTACAATATTAATAAAAGTGCTCGAGAGTTCTTCCATTCACATTCTATCTTCGTAACTAGTCGAGTGGAATCTACTGGAGCCTAGGCCCACTCTAAGCTAGTATTCCTCCCATTATTTCTATTACTTTCTAGATTATATAATTTATTTGCAAGTGTGCTGTATTTTTATTTTTGCAAGTGTGATTTACTGCTTTCCTTTATTTTCCAAGCACAATATGGTGTGATTTATTTTCTCGTACTTTTATTTACACATGATTTAATTGGTATGGATGAATCAATGACACTTTACAAACACTCCCCCCAATTATAGTCTTAGTGGACTCATCTCAAAATGATGTTGTAATTAGCCTTGAATGTGGTACTTCGCAAGCTTACAAGTTCCTTGGTTTGACAATTTAAATGAGAGGGCCATGACAAAAATAAGACCATATTTAACTAGTGTTTTTGCCCCAATATTTTGGTGCCATTTTTGGGGAAGTACCAATAATCAATTAATTACAATAACTTAAACATTCCATATAACTTTACATGACTCCATCAAGAAAAGAGGACCCAACGGTCATTTCATAAAGTAGAGCCCATAGGAAAAACCTGAACCACATGAAAATTATGAAACTAAGTTAGAATATCATCAATAACCATTAGTAGATCTACATAGTACCAAAACTCTTTGATGATATCGACTTGGAAAACAAACATATCACCACCTGGGAGGAAATGAAAAACTCTTCCTATAATAGTACCAAGACTTTAGCAAAGTGTGATACTCAAGGGAGGAGGTCTTGAGCATGACGCAAAATGAGGATGAATCCTTGGAGGAGTACTAGGAAAGATTTAACTTTAATCTATAGAGATAACCCCATACAAAGCTAGGTGATAAGTCCCTTAGGAATATTTTCTTGAGGGGACTTAACAATGAATCACTCAAAGCACTCAAAATGATCTCTAGAGGTGACGTTTACCAGCACCCAATGGAAGATATTTGACAATTGTGTCATAATTACTCATGAAGAAGAGGTAAATCAACTTCCAAGACCATGAAGATAACTACTTCAGTCATGAAGATAGAGATAGTTAATATGCTAGAGAATTTGAAGAGTGAAATCCTATCCTCTCTAGCATTGCAGTTGGACATACTCCTACTAGAGAAAAATAAGTAAGACAACAAAGTTGCGCTAGCCTAATTTTGTTATAAATGTAGAGGAAAACATGCAAGGAATGCATTTACAAAGAATAAAGTTAGAGTATGTGTTATTTTATAGCAAAATCATAAGAATCGACTATACCCATAATTGCCAAATATTAAGGAAGATGCTAAAGTCACTAAAGATTATTTCATGGGTAATCGAAGGAACTAGCAGCAACCCCCTATGGGGAATATACCAGTTGGAATGTCACACTATGGAGGAGGACCTTACATGCCACAAGGGTAGGTTCAACCACCCAAAATGGGATGGTGGGAATCACCACCATGGATGAAAGCACCTCTAGGGGCCTCATTTTCCAACCAACATCGGTGGATGTCATACCAAAAATCTAGGAATCAATGGAGAAACCATAGTTTGTGGAACTTAGCTCCATAGAACATAGCACATGATCCACCATAGTAAATCTTACTAACTCTCCTTGTAGCATGACCTACACAACTACCAACACAACCAATGATCAATCCAAATAACAAGGCAAACTAGCTCGCATACCAACTAGAAGGAGAGATGTATCCAATGTATAATATTAGTTGTAATCTAATTCAGCTTAGATTAGGTAGGTAGTTAGGAGTAGAAGTTACTCCTCTGATAGAAGAGGAGGAGAATGTAGGAGAAGCACCTCTCATAGAAGAGGTTGAAGAAGAACATGTTGCTGATAAAATAGAAGCTCCTTTTCCCAAGAGGTTACAAGAGCAGAAGAAGCTAACACAACTTGAGTTTGATATTATTTCAATCTTGAGGAATTTAATGGTTACCATCCCACTTTTTCAAGCTATTAGAGACATTCTTATTTACACCAAAGTAGTCAAGGAATTTTTTTGATAAGTCTAGGATGAAATATAGCCCAAACCATCAACGTAGTAGGGAAGTTGGTCGATTTAATGATAGGAAATACGTGCCACCCTAAATATGTAGATCCAGACAGTTTAGTTTTGACTGTAAAAATAGGTGGTCACTTGTTGGCTAACACTCTGGTTGATTTAGGTGTAGCCATCAACATTATATTGAAGGAAACTATGTGGAAGTTGAGTCTCATAGATTTAAAGCCCACCAAGATGGTGTTGCAGCTAGTTGATAGGTCGATTGTAGCACTAGAAGGGATGCTAGAAGATATCATCGTGATGATGGATTCATGGGAGTACCCAATGGATTTCTTGTTTTTGTAGTCCAAATCAGGATTGGGTGGCTACCCACTCATCTTGGGGAGGCCATGGCTGGAAATATTTGATGCCTACATAAGCTACATAAATGGAAAAATAACCATTTCAAATGGTCTAAATTTCAAAAGGTTGACATCTCCCCCTACACAGTCTGTAGACATGTTGAGAGAGTTCATGTGGGACAACCAAGATGACGGTTCACTGTCAATTTTATAGCTGATGATGGCACTAAAGGAATTATATCAAGAAGATGATGAATATGGCATTATAATGAGATTATTCCATGGAGAGTCCTCTCCTATTATGCCTATATCACCATTGGTCGATGCCCAAGATCACCACACCAAGTAGATCAATATAGGGCTTGGTAGAACATTAAATGTCAAAAGTGGATTGACACCCATATAACTGACTAAATTAAAATAAGTTTTGACTAGGCATCAACAAGCCTTTACCTGGGACTACTTAGACATGAAAGGAATCAGCCCAAATATTTGCATCCATTGAATTTATCTCAAAGAGTAGGTGACTCCAATTAGATAGCTACAAAGGAGGATGAATACTACCATGAAAGAGATCATCAAAGTAGAGTTACAAAACCTCCTATCAGCAGAATTTATCTATCCTATATTTGATATTGAATGGGTGTCTCCACTAGTGGTGGTTCCCAAGAAAATAGGAAATGGTGGATCTATGTCGACTATAGGTCACTAAAAAAAGCAACCAAGAAAGATCATTTCTTGCTACCCTTGATTGATCGGGTCTTAGATACACTATTAGGGAGAAAGGCTTTTTTTTCTTTTTTGAATGAATTTAATGAATATAACCAAATCAATATTGGATAAGAGGACTAGGAAAAAACAATGTTTACTCGCTCATGGGGGATGTTTGCCTATAGAGTCCTACCTTTCGAGTTTTGTAATGCACCAACCACCTTCTAGGGGGTGGTGTTGAGCATCTTCTTAGACATGATGGGGGAAGCAATAGATGTTTACATGGATGATTTTACCATTTATGGTGAGACCTTTGATGAAGTGAGGACCAATTTGGAATGAGCACTCTAGCGATGTGAAGAAAATAATGTATCCCTTAGCAACAAAAATGATTCAATATGATGCGTGAAGGAATAGTGCTATGATGCCACATCTCATCAAAAGGGATTAATATGGATAAAAATAAAATGAAAGTCATTATGGATCTACCTAGTCCCAATACACAAAGAGACAGGAAGATTTTTCTTAGCTCCGCTGGATGCTATAGGTGATTCATCACCAAATTTAGTAAATTTACTAAACCCCTACACACATTGCTCTCCAAAGATGTGGAATTAATATGGATAAAATACTATGAATGAGCCTTTCAAACATTGAAATAAAATTTGATTACTGCCCCAATTCTATGGGACCCAAATTGGGTTGTCCCTTTCCATATTTATTTTGATGCATCCAACAATACAATTGGAGCAGTCCTGGGATAGGAGGATGGAAAATAATTCTATGCCATCTACTATGATAGTAAAAATTTAACTAGATATGAGCGTAATTACATGGTGATGGAGAAATAATTCCTTGCATTTTTTCATGTCATCAATAAGTTTCACCACTACATTATGGGCTACAAAGTGTTCATCCATACAGACCATGCGAATATCCAATATTTAATGAGAAAACCCATAATTAGTGGTAGAATAATTAGATGGCTCTTACTCCTATAGGATTTTGATATCAACATCATGGATAAACCCAACAAATATAACATAGTAGCATAATTCTTGTCTATACTAGTACCATTAGATCATGTAGTCGTAGAAGATCAGTTCTCAAACAAGAATATTTTCATAATCAGTGAGCAGACACTATGGTATGTAGACATAGCCAATTACTTGGTCATTGATAGAACATCCCCTGCTATTTTACCTTATAAGAAGTAGATGATGATATAAAATAGATCATATTTTTTTATGGATTGATGACCTCCTATTTAAAAAAAGGCCTGATTAAATCATGAGGAGGTGCATAGCTAAGCATGAATTTTTGAAAGTTCTCAAAGCTTACCACAATGAGCCATATGAAGGAAATTTTGTAGGAAGGACTATGTATAAAGTCTTACAAACTAGGTATTATTAGCCTACATTGTTCAAAGATGCAACCAAATATGCTAGTCAATTTGATGAGAGCCAAAGGATGGGCAGGCCAAACCCTAGGGATGAAATACCTCTCCAACTGCATGTGCACATAGAACCCTTTGATAAATAGGGAATGGATTTTATGGGGCAAATCAACCCACCTTCAACCAAAAAGAAATACATTCTATTCTACACTGACTATGTCACCAAATAGACCGAAGTGCAGGCATGGAGGGATTCCAAAGAAGGAATGGTGGTATAATTCCTATTTGCTGAAATTTTCATGATGTTAAAAGTATCCAAATAAATTACAATGGACCAAGGGTCTCAAAGCTACCTACAAGCTAATTCAAGAGCTAATGTAGCAATACAGAATTCAACACAACAAAACCACCCCCTAGTATCCATAGGCAAATGGAAAGGTAGAATTAACCAACAGGGATCTAGAGAATATCCTTACAAAAACTATGTAACAACATAGGAAATATTGAACTGGAATACTACCAGATGTGGTATGGACATACATAATGACATGGAAAACAACCACAGGATTTACCCCATTCCAATTGGTATACAGGAAGAGTACGATGATGCCCATCGAGTTTGAAATCAAAACACTCAGAACTATAATGAAAATAAACTTGAGCCTAGACAATTCATAAATGGAGAGGATTCGATGGCTAAATCACCTAGATGAACATCAATTAGATGCCCTACAAAATATGGAAATCATCCAAAGGCAAAGGGAACAATGGCATGATCGCCACATTAGGTTGAAGCAATTCAAGGAAGGAGATTGGGTATTACTGTATGATTCCAGATTCCAAGAACAAATGGGTAATTTGATGCAGAGATGGATGGGACCATACAAGGTGGTAGAGCTGATCAAAATTGGTGTTGTGCATGTCAAGACAATTTATGGCAGCAACACCATATTGATAGTTAACAGTCATCGACTGCGTCCATATCACATATCCAAAAATTTAATAATAGAGTCCAAAATAGGTATGGGGGAGAACCCATCCAGTTAAAAATGTCCCAACTTCCCATAAATATAGTGGACATAGATTTTTCCACTTAAAACAATTTATTTCTTAGTTTTTATTTTTTTGTGTTGCAAGAATGGTGGCCGCATGCAAGCTACAAGTATCCTAAGAGCCAGGGCCTAATAGGTATAGATTGCACCAAACCTATATTTTACTACTTTCTAGTTTATAGTGTGTTTTACAGGGACAACACCCACATGCAAGCTACAAGCATCCTAAGATCTAGGGCCTAATAGCCACATATTGTGTTTAACTGCATTTTCCTTTTGTTTTTTCATTTTATTTTGTAGGTGAAATGGCCTGATTGTACAAAAAATAGGCATCTTGGGAGACAAGGCCTAAATTAGCTTAGCATCCATGAACCTGCACATTTTTAGGATAAATTCCTTATCTGAGCATGGACATGGACATTAATTTCCTACAAATAAAAAATACTCATCTTTGTGCTTGGATGAAGCAGATGCTGACATGACATTAGAAAATTTTTGGAGGGCTTAATCAACCCTGCACCAGCAAACACATCAACTACTGCTAACTTTTCTACACTAAGAAAATGCCATGATCTTCAAGTAGGTACCTTGATAAGGGCACCTTGATCTTCAAGTAGGCACCAGGGTCAGGAGTACCTTACTATACAAGTAGGCACCTTTGTCAAGTGTGCCTTAATCTACAAGTATATGCCTTGGTCAAGGGCACCTTGCTCTACAAGTAGGAACCTTGGTCAAGGGTGCCTTACTCTACAAGTATATGCCTTGGTCAAGGGCACCTTGCTCTACAAGTAGGCACCTTGGTCGAGGGAACCTTACTCTACAAGTAGGCACCTTGGTCAAAGGGTGCCTTACTCTCCAAGTAGGCACCTTAATGTCCATCACTAGGGGTGCTTTATTTCTATTGAAAATTTGAAAAACAAATTGAATAAGTGTCAAGGTGCCTTGATATCATACAAAAGAGGTGCCTTGGTCACATAAAAAAAAGTAATAATAAGTGCCTTGATCAGGGGTACCTTACTCTACAAGTAGATGCCTTGGTTATAGGCACCTTCTACAAGTAGGTGCCTTGGTCAAGGGTGCCTTACTCTACAAGTAGGTGCCTTGGTCAAAGGTGCCTTACTTTACAAGTAGGTACCTTGGTCAAGGGTGCCTTACTCTACAAGTAGGCACCTTGGTCAAGGGCGCCTTACTCTACAAGTAGTTACCTTGGTCAAAAGGATGCCTTACTCTACAAGTAGGCACCTTGATCAAAGGTGCATTTCTCTTAAATTAGGTGCCCTGATGGCATGCATCAAGGGTGCCTTGATATACAAGTAGGCACCTCAATATCATACAAGCACCTACATAATTTGATGGCATGAGGGATCAACCAAATCTAACATCATCACTTCATGATATGGAAATCTGAAGTCATGCAAATATATTGAAGAATGATTGGAGAGAATTTCTACACGTCCCAAATCTAAATCAGAAAAAAATATGCTTCCTATTACCTAAACCAAATGGATCTTCGTATTTTCAGCATGGGACCTTGAGCAAGCAAGAGGTGTAGTATCCAAGGTAACATAATTAGCACATGGGAATATGCCATCACTCGTATCACAGACTACCAAATCAATATGCTCCATAGTACACAAACAACCAATCAGGCATGTGCATCATTTTTGTTAAATATTTACATAATATTTCATGATTAATACTTCTCTAAAAATAATGCTATCACAAGAATTGTATTTACCCCCCATGTCCAATACATCATGCCAAAAATTAATTCATGTGGCATATCCTATCAACCCCAACGTAAAATTAATTCATTGGGTAGGTGCCTTAATCTATGATAAGGCACCTTACTACAATAGTAAGGTATCAAACCAATCAAGGGAAAAAGAAGTAGAGAATCCACAATGGGAGGCTGATCGAATAACCATGCATAGAAGAAAAGTGAGACCAATAGTATCGAGGGAATTTGTGGTGAAGTTATAGACTAGTCTAAGGTGTTCGGATGGATGAATTACTACCTCCTGGTTAGCCAAAATTAGGACCCAAAAGTAGCAAAGGAGTTTGTTGCTATTGTGAGAGGGGAGTTTGCTCAACTACATGGACTAGAAATCCCAATCACATTGAAGTACATCTCAATTATTACTGGTCTCCCCCTCACTAGAGAGTGCACTTATAAGGAGGTTGTGGTAGTTCAATGTGTGGAGCTACTACTAGGGTAGAGGAACATATGCCTCGACTCTGTAGGGCTACAAAAAGAAAGACTCCTAGAGCACTTGCAAAAACTCTTCGATCGGGTAGCAAGGTTCTTCACATGCACGGGTAAATACTCCTACCTAAATGCAAACCACATGCAATTCATTAGTCAACTGGTGCATGGGAAAAATATTAATGTACCCTTCTACCTAGAAATCACTCTAAAGTATGAGGCTCACCAGTATCAGGGAGGGGTAATCTTTGTCTTGGTCCATAACAGGCTAATTATAGCCCTGATTAACTATGTTGAGGAACATAGGGAGAACCTACCGATAGAGGAGGTTGAAGATTCTAGCACGTAGATGTAGTTTGCTATCAAAATAGAGCAAGAAGCTAAGTTATATGGTATGGTTGAAGAAGAAGAAGAACGGACCCAAACCTCCCAAGATGTTGCAGTTGAAGGGTAAATTTATCTTTCCAATTATACAAAGGATAGGTTGGATTCTTCTAGCCCTGAACAAATGGCTCATCGTACAAAATGCATAAGTATTAAGACACACCTACGATGATTAATTCTATTAAGAAAGGAATAAGTGGAGGATAATGAGGTTGGATTCATGACTCAAACATTGCAAACTTTGGCTGCTCAAATTCCATCAGACTTGCAAGCTTTGGCAGACCTATGAAGGCAGCTTGACTCGATGTTGGAAGAAGGCATCACTTGGTAGAGTGAGTTTTTTGAAGCATAGATGTTTTTTTATAGATTTCAAGAAATTATTATAGGGAAATTGCAAAGGTATGAGGCCACCATAGCTCAGCTACAATAGATGGTTCAACAACTCAAAGTCAAACATTAACAGCTATAAGCCAAGATGGTGCAATTATTAGATGTATACACCCAAATAGATTGGGTGTTTGGAGTACCCACAAAGTCCCCAACCTCTCCAAAAAGGGTAGTTTCATCTGGGTCATTTAGTTTTGATGCCAAAAATGAAGGTAGGGAAGTAGGAGAGAGTTTTTTTATTTTTGATAGGATGACTGTGGAGGAACAGGGGAACTCTATTTTTTAAATAAAGCCCCCTATTATAGATATTATTTATGATGAAGACCACTTATATCAGAGCCAATGGAAAGGCCCTGATCCCAAAACCAAGGAATAATCTTAGGAGCAACAAATACCTATAGTGGAAGGACCCATAGAGCAGTCATCTAGAAAGCCTGCAACAAAGGAATCAACTATGGATAACATAAGGCTAGAGGGGCAGACACCTGAACCCTCTAATTATAAAAAGGAAGCATCTCTTGTGGAGTAGGGGGGCATCCCCACACAATCTACCATGATATCAATGAGGTCCAAGAGGAAGGTACCACAGACACCATAGAAGAGGGCCAAGAACAAGGTCAAGATTATGTTTGCATAACCAACTATCCAATCAAATGAAGAATGGGTTGAAGGCTTCATGAGTTTTTCCAAGCAGAAGGATAAGTTTGAGAGACTCTACAAAGAATTCAAGGTGGAAAAGTCAACAAGGAAAGCTGATAAGAAGGTAGAAAGAGGGCTCAATATTTGCATCAACCCTGCTATGAAATACCATTGGTGGATATATGACTCATCCCAAGGATGACCCTCTAGAATGATAAAATACATGGAGAGGCATGGGATATTAGGTTCATAAGTAGAGGTAGTGGCAATAACTAAATAAAATGTTAGTCTCACCCTTAAAGAATATTGGTTATACAAAGCTAGGATGGTCAGATAACAACAGGACAACTACAATATCCCATTGGGAAAGTTATGGCCTCAACATGCCAATATTTTGTAGGAAGCAGAAGCTACATTCCAGAATGGGGAAACCACCATGGATGTGTTGCCTAGCATAGGTTCTGAGTGAAGTAGAATAGGGAAGTGTAGCCAGCACATCCAAAAGTTAGTGCAGCCGAAAGCCACTCACAGCAGATCAATACCCCTTAGTAAAAACAAAAACCCTAGAACAAAGGGAAGGCAAAGGTCACCAATAAGAAAAATAAGGTAGAAGGATAAGGCCTATTAGAATGAGGTGACTACCAGCCTCAAGTGCCATAAGGGCATGGCACATGTTAGGTGTGGGGTGATGAGCATCAAAAATGATAATATTTTTGTATGAGTTCTAACAGTTTTTGTGTGGTAGTATTATAAGAGTTGTATTTTTTTATGAATTATTATTTATATATTTAATAAAATTTTGTGCATTATATAATTTATGTGTGAAGTGTGTTTTGTGTAGATATTTATTGATTTTATTATCTTTATATTATTTGATGTCCTACGTGGACCTAACATGCTTCTGATTCAATGATTCTAAGGCATATTGAAAAGGTGCCTTGATCTTTAGGTAGGCACCTTGATCGAAGGTGCCTTGATCTTCAAGTAGGTGCCCTGGTCAAAGCTGCCTTACTCTACAAGTAGGCACCTTGGTCAAATGTTCCTTACTATTCAAGTAGGCACCTTGGTCAAGGGCACCTTACTCTTCAAGTAGGTTCCTTGATGTATGACATCAAGGGCACATTTATCTTCAAGTAGGCACCTTGATGTTAAGGACCTTAAATTTGTAGTTGAAGGGGACCTTGTTGACTATGGTAAACCTTTTACTCCACATCACACAGGTTATCCTTAGAAGGTTATTGAATTCATGAGCTATCCCAGTCTCATTGGATAAAATGCATAACCACTTTTGAAGCTGAACATGGACAACACAAATATTGAACTTGAAAATCTTCTATCCCCCAAAAAATACAAAAGTTGTTAACTATTTTTATCATACGCCTATTATAGTAACTAAAATATCTCAGTTTAGACTGTAACCAAGTCTTCCATTGTAACAACATTGTACAAGAAGCTCTTTGTGTGCTATATAAACACACATAATTCTTTGATAAGGATAGTACTTTTCTAAGAGAGTTGATGTATGTAAGAATTTAGCATTGTACTGCAATATTAATAAAAGTGCTCAATATTTCTTCCATTTGCATTCTATATTCATAACTAACTGGGTGAAATTTGTTGGATCCTGGGCCCACTCCAAGCTATTATTCCTCTATTGCAAGTGTGTTGTATTTTTATTTTCGTAAGTGTGATTTACTGCTTTCTTTTATTTTCCAAGCATGGTGTGGTGTGATTATTTTCTTGTACTTTTATTTATGCATGATTTAATTGGTGTGGATGAATCAATGACACTTTACAAACAATCCCCTCAATGATAGGCTTAGTGGACTCATCTCAAATGGTGTTGTAATTAGCCTTGAATGTGGTACTTCGCAAGCTTATAAGTTCCCTGGTTTGACAATTTAAATGAGAGGATCATGACAAAAATAGGACCATATTTAAGTAGTGTTTTTTCCCCAACAACCTAGAAACAACCTAATGTCTTTAATAGATGAGGGAAATGGGATATCTTGGATGTATTTTATTAAATTAGGATCTATAGCTAAACCTTATTTTAATACTATGTGACCTAGCAATTTTCCTTTTTGAACCATAAAAATAGGTTTATTAGGATTAATGAGATAGAAAACACTTTACACCTTTAAAAGACTAAGTCCACATGCTCAATGTGTGTACTTCTACCATTTGAATTTATTGTTAGGTAATATTTCTATATGAGAATTTCCTTACCTATAAATCTAGCAAATGATATTTCCATAGCCATTTGGAAGTTCAATCCCATGTTTGATTGACCAAACATTATTCTTTGATATGTAAAGGTCCGCCATTTAGTGGTGAAGGTTGTGTTATATTGATCATCAAATTTCACTCAAGTTTTATTATACCTATAGAAACCATAAAGGAGAGACAATGTCTAACACCCAATAAGATCAATTTAGGTTCTTGAAATCAATACATAACCTTAAGTCACCATTGTTCTTGTATACTAGGACCAAATTGGTAACCTAGGTGGAGTACTTCATTAAAAATATTATCTAGACCTATAGAATTTTCAAAAGTTATTTTTTACCACTACATATATTTTAGGGTTCATTGATTACTACTTTTGTTTGAAATATCTAGTACCTCATTCCAATTTGGTTGTATATTGTATCAATTTTTTCTTGTAGACTTGGAGATCTTCATATGACCATTTATTAATGTCTATATACTTACCATAGATCTATTTGAAAAGGTATATTTTCTCTTGTATGTAATCCCTTCAAAGCAGTATTTCATTCCCTTTAGCTACTTCAAACAAATGATATGAGGTAAATTTCACTTAACAACTCATTTTCATTGTAATATGATATAGATTAAATGGTATTTCTAAAGTGATCAAACCATTGGGTAAATGATTTTATTTTAGTTGTATGATTCTATCCTAGATGTTCTCCTTGTATTCATTTTTTTTTTTTTGGTAAATTAAAAGTTTATATTACTGAAAGGGTTTTAAGGATCCCTTAACCTTGATACAAAACCAACAAGAAAAGTTGTAACATGATGAAGGATGCACCTTTGACCCCCTACAAACCTTAGACTATCAAGAGCCACAACTGAGGACGCAACCTCGGGCTTAAGGACCCAGATACAATAGAAGAAACAAAAAAGTGAGGTCGCAACCTCAGACTTGAGGACATTGAGATACAGGACAAAACCTAAAACGTGAAAACTATAGCTAAAGAAGTAAAGGCCTCCATGCAGGGAAGGCATAAACAAAAAAAAAAAGACCTATTATCCGAAAGAGACCAGGCTCCACGCAGGGTAGCCTTAGAAACAAAAAACATGGATAAAAGGAAATTAGTCCTCAACTGAGGTCTTATCCTCATCCTTGGTGTCCTCCTTATCAGTTTCCTTGGGCTCGTCATCCTTAGGCTCCTCTTTAATAGTAAACTTCTCCACTTTGGACCCTCCATCAACCTCCTGGCTAATCTGCCCACCAAAAAATAGTTTCTGCAGACCTTCCCGGATGTCTATCATAGAATTAACCATCGCATTCATCATAGTAGTGGTGGACGAGATGATGAACTCTTTCAGGTGCTTGGTTTCATCTTCATTTTCCTCTTCCTCATTCTTGATCTCAATGACGTTGTGCTTAGCTCCAGTTTTGAAGTCAGGCATACTTCCTAACAGGTTCCTCCGTGCTATCAAAGCTAATGCTCTTCTTGGCCCTCAATTCTGTGACATCCTCAATGGCTTTTCTCTTTTTCTCTACTAGGGTGAGGTGAGCCGAGGACCCTGTAGGCTTAGCAGGGCTGGGAATAATAGGATTGGGTTTGGGACTGTTTGCCAGGATGTAGGTGTAGATGACCTTGTACAAACCCTGATGGTGAGGAAGGTCATGGCTCTTCTTATTCCTACAAGAAGTAATGGATTTGTTCATGGAATTGAATAGGAAGAGGGGGATGCTGAGAGGATTAATGTCCTAAAAATGGTTTACGAAAGCCAAATGGTAGGTTTTGAGGAGTTTATCAGGATCATCGACAGTGATGAATTCCATGATGGGCTTCATCACTACATCCCAGGGGGAATTCAGGTCACTCCTAAAGATCCTAGGGCTCTTAGCATTCTTGAGGATTTTCTCATTTCCTTTAAACTCGCTAAGCTCAACTTCCCAATTATGTTTATGCCTATGGATGGAATGACCTTTAGGGTTTTGGCTAGTAATGGAAGACAACAGGTGAACGTCAACCCTGAAGCTCCTACCATGCATAGTAACAACACCATTATCCTAGGTCTCAAGGAAGGCAAGCGTGATCTCAAGATCATCTCCAGAAAACATGTGGAGGAAGGGGAAGAAGTGTCTATCCTTGAGAATATTTTCCACCATAGAGTCACAGGCAAAGGAAATGGGCTCAATAAAGTTGTTTGCCATGGTGGATGGGGGAAGGGGGATGATGAGGGAGTGGACAAGAAAAAAAGGGGTGGGTGATAGGGACAATAGAATGTGCCTACAAAGAGAAATAGGTTGGCAAGTGAAGGCAGAGCGGGGAGGACCGATGGTGATAAAAAGGATAGGTGCTTGGAAAAAATACCAAAAAAGGTGGGGGATACTAAATAAAATCATTATCGAGCAAGGCGGGGAGATGAAAATGCAAGCATGGGAGCAAGGGAAAAATGGCTCATGGGGATTGGGAGGCTCGCACAAGAGAAAGGTCCACCAGCTTGGAAGAGGACATGCAACATAGAAAAAGGGACATTTTGGAAACATGCCCTTGACAAAACTATCAATGAAGATCAGCCTAGGAAATCTGAAAGGAAAAGATGCTCCCCAAAAATTTCTTGGGACAATAAATTTCAAAGACTAGAGTGCCATCTCATGATGACCATTGGCCTCGATGGTCTCCCTCGTGTTGTGCCACGTCCTCAGGCTGTAAATGATGGTGGTGAACATTCCTCGGGCATCCACACTGAGTTGGGAATTGAGGTTACGAGGCCCAAAGAATGTGGGTTTATGATGCCAAATCGGGCGCATTGATTGATTAAGGTGAGAATATTTAGGAGATATTCTGATTTTGAAATTAAACACCACATGATGGTACCTGCACAAGCTTGACAAAGGATGCCAAAAAATAAAATAATTGTTAGCGTACATTCCAAAAATTATGGCCTAGATAGAAATGACCTTTCGATGGAGGGTGACATGGATGGGAGATTGGAATATTTGATGGCGGTGGAGGGTGACGTGGATGGACATATGGAAATTATGGTGGCAGTGATTGTTGTTAAACAAAAGGGACAACTAGATGATATACTAGTGGTAAAAAGGAATGATGTGGAAAGACACATGGACCTTATCAATCGAAAGGGTGTTAAGGATCTTCCACTTGCCGTGTTGATTAGGAATGATCACGTGGCGCATGAATATTCCTAAGAATATGATGGTGTTACACATGAGGGGAAGGTTGGATATCCTGGAGGATAGCCTCCTACTGAGGAAGATTCCTTTGAGGTTTCTCTTGATCTGCAATAGCATGGATTTCCTCAGGAATGTCATCATACCAGGTCTAAAAGTTGACCATGTTAACTCCAATGTTGGCTAATATATCGGCAACCCTATTTGCTTCTCTGTAAGCATGCTAAAAAATGACTTGTTGCATGTCAAGGACCAAGGTCCTAGCTTCCTCAATATAGTCTCTGACTCTCCAGGAAGGTCTACAATTGCTATGCCTGAGGTAATTGATAATGTTGAGGGAGTCTCCTTCGACTATCAGATTGTTGGTAAAATTATTTGCAAGGCAAATACCCCTCCACATGCTTTTGGCTTCAACAACATGATTTGTCTGCTCACCTAATCCTTCAGCAAAGGCAAGGATGATTTCTCCTTGGTGATTTCTAAGGATACCTCCTGCCCTAGCTTTCCCTGGATTACCTTTAGCAGCTCCATCAAAATTAAGTTTGAACCATCCCATCGATGGAGGAACCCAATTAGAAACAAGTCTGAGGTTGGTTGGAGGGCGTAAATCCTCTAAGGATAGACCAAGATCCTTGCCAAGATCGGATTCAGACTTGGAGGCCAACTTAGAGGAAGGGGGAATGAGAGAGGTATTCTCCAAGGCATTGGCCAAGATTTTGGAAGAGATGAGCTTGGGGACCTTAGGCCTTTGGGAGAAAACTCTATTGTTTCTTTCAAGCCAGACTTTCCAGAGGAAGTGGTGGAGGCAAATCTTCCAGAAGAATTTGAGGTGGGGGTCATGGAAGGGGGAGGGCCAATGGTTGAAAAGATCACCTATGGAGCTGGGTTTGGCCCACTGGATATGGAAGGAATGGAATATGGAGTCAAGGATGGATGAGGAGAAGGGGCACTGGAGGAAAAGGTGAGAAGAGGATTCCCAGGCATTTTGGCAAAGATAGCATCTGTTAGGGATGGGAATGCCTTTCTTGATGAGGTTATCTATGGTTAGGATTTTCTCTTGGATGGCAAGCCAAGAAAAGAAAGAAACCTTAGGAATGAGAGACTTGACCCAGACTAGGTTAAAAGGCAATAGGATGACCTCATTATCAAGGAGGAGGAGATAGGCTGATTTGACTAGAAAATTCCCCACTTTCGGAAGGCTCCCAAATGAGCTGATCAACAAAATTGTTTGAGGGAATGATGGTTGAGTGCAGGAGGGAGTTCAAGATAGCTGATTCATTCGAGAAAGTAGGGCTCCTAATGGGAATCCAACTGGTGGTGTTATTCTGAGTGTTAAGGAAATCAGAGACCTTATGCCCTATCCTAGAATCAGTAAAGGATTTGAGTCTAGATAGAATAGGGTCATTGATGAGGGGGTCTTGGGTGATCCATTTGTCTTCCCAGAAGTCAATATTGCTTCCATCTCCCAGCTTCCACCTTAATCCTTTCTTGAGGAGAGGCCTCGTACTCATGATGGAATTCCAGAAAGCTGACCCTCAGTTGGGGGTGTCATCATTTAGGAAATCACCATTTTGAAGATACTTCCTTTTGACAATGGAAATCCACTCATTTCTATCTCCTGACACCAATCTCCAAGCTTGCTTGGTAACCAAAGTTGTATTGAGGGAATGAACCCTTCTAAGCCCAACTCCTCCTTTGTCTTTGGGTTTGCAAACCTTGTCCCAAGCCACAAGATGGATCCTTTGTTTGTTCTCAGCTCCTGTCCATAAATTTTTTTGAATTTGCTCTATCCTGAGGGAGACTGTAACTGGTGCCCAAAAAATGGAAAGAAAGTAGACAAGGATGCTTTGAAGGGTAGCTGCAGTTAAAGTGCATTTGGCTGCTTGAGATAGGAGATTACCCTTCCATCCTGCAAGTTTTTTTTGAATCCTCTCTATAACATTGTTCCACATTGAAGCTGCAGGTTGGCCACAGAATAGAGGGAGCCCAAGGTAAGTAGCAGGGAGAACAACTACAAAACATTCCAGAATTCTGGCAATCTTGATCTGTCTCTGAACAGGTGTATTTAAAAAATACAATTTACTTTTGTTGAAGTTGACTTTTTTCCGGTAGTTGCTTCATAAAGCTTGAGGATGTATTTGATCACCCCCCTTCAAAGACAAATGCACTGGTTGACAATATGGTATCATCCACAAATTGTTGGTGTGAGACCAGAGTAGTCTGAGATGAGGCTTTGATCCCTGATAGGAGGCCAACTCTGCAAGTAGCCTGAATGGTTCTACCTAAGGCTTCGATGATGATAATGAATAAAAGGGGTGAGATGGGGTCCCCCTGCCTAAGGCCTCTACTACTTTTGAAATAACCACGATGGAGCCATTAATGAGAACAGAGAACCAAGGAGAAGAAATGCAGGCTCTGATGAGGTCAACCCATTCAGGATGGAATCCAAACTTGTGCAAGATGGCTAAGAGAAAGTTCCAATTGACTCTATCATAAGCTTTTTTCATGTCAAGCTTGAGGACACAGGTGGGATTTTTAGTCTTTGAAGCTGAGTGCAGGGCTTCATGGATGGAGATGACCCCATCGAGGATAGATCTACCTTGAACCGAACTTCCCTGGTAGGGATCAATGATTCTAGGTAAAATTCTTTTCATTTTGATAGCCATGAGTTTAGTGAGGATTTTGTAAACGACATTGCATAGGCTAATGGGTCTGAAGTCAGCTAAGGATCTGGCAAGATTTTTAGGAATGAGGGCAATGAAAGTGGAATTGTACCCTCATAGAATTATTTTGAAATACTGGAATTCTCTAATGGCAAGGCAAACATCAGAACCAACAATATCCCAAAAATTTTGAAAAAAGTGGGGGGGATAACCATTAGGACCCGAGGCTTTGTCAGGATTCATGGAGAAAAGGGTAGACTTGATTTCTTCATCCTGAAAAGGGGCAATGAGATAGGAATTGACATTTTCTGAAATGGAGTTAGGGATGTGATGAAGCAAGGAAGCTTGGGCAAAGGTCGAGCAAGAATTGTCATCCTCAAGCATATTTCTGAAATAAGAACTTGCTTCATTTATGATTTCCTCTAAATCTGAAGTGGAGGTGCCATCACTTTTAGTCAGTTCCTTGATGCGATTGTTGCTTCTATTTCTTAGAGTAGACACATGAAAAAATTTGGTGTTAGAGTCTCCTTATTTGAGCCAGAGAGCTCTGGATTTCTACCACCAAAAGGTCTCTTCACAAGCAAGGACATTGTGGTACTCGACAAGGATTTATTTCTCTTCATTTCTGATTTGATCATCTAGAGCCCCATTTTGTATTTTTGTTTCAATATGTTCAAGTATTTCTTTGAGAGATTGTTTTTTGGCGAAGAGGTTGCCAAAAACTTCTCTATTCCAAATTTTTAGGTCTTCCTTGAGAGTTTTAAGCTTCTGAGCCAGTCTATAGGAAGGATGTCCTTGGAAATCTTGTTTCCAGTAGTGTGAGACTCTCTACCTTAGATCTGGGTGGTGTAACCACATAGCCTCAAATATGAAGGGCCTTTTGTAGGGTTTGGATTTGTCAATATCAAGGATAAGAGGATTATGATCTGATCCAATTTTAGGGAGAGGATGGAGAACAACATCACCAAACACCTGAACAACTTCTTGGGAAAGGAAAACCCTATCTAATTTGACTTGAATGTGTTGGATCCCAGCTCTTCTATTGCTCCAAGTAAATTTTACCTTTTTGAGGTTTATGTCCATTAAGCTATTGGCATTGACAAATTCATTAAAATCCTCCATACTTTTTACTAGGGTTTTAGATCCTCCCTTTTTTATCTGAAGGATAAAGGGGGGTGTTAAAGTCTCCTACCACAATCCAGGGAATGTTTTGAAAGGATTATTTTATACTAGTTAGGGTTTCCCACAACTGAGCTCTCCCAGCAATGGTGTTAGGAGCATATACATTAGTAAGAATCCAAGACAAGTTGTTATTGCAATCATGAAAAATAACACTTAAAAGTCTTTCACTAGAATGAAGTAGATGCCCATCAACATTCTGTTTGTCCCATAGGCACATAAGACCTCCAGAAGATCCTCTAGCATCACTAAAAACCACACCTACTTTTTTCCATATTTCTTTAGCCACTGTTGCGGAGCTATTGGCATTTATCTTAGTTTCTTGCATGATGAGAATTGAGGGTTTGATATCTTTCCTCATAGACTTAACAAGTATTTGTTTAGCTACCCCATTGAGGCCTCTCACATTCCATGAGAGGATATTCATTTAGAATATTTGGGTGCTTTCTTGCCTCCCCTTCCATGATGGTGAGGGGGTTTGGAGCTTCTACTCTCCTCTTTGAGTTGAGAGGTGATGGTGGGAAAAAGGGTTTTCTGAATTCCATTGGCAATGTCATCCGCTACATGACAGTTCCAGATTTCCTCTTTGGAAGGCCTACCTCTTTTTTTCACTACCAAAATCAATGGGGGATTTGGTAGTGCTTCTGGTTTGCTTTGGACTGAACTTGTAAGGAATAATCTGCTCCAGAACTGGACTCAAGGGTCTACTATTAGCCTGACTTATATGGGGAGATAACATTTCTTCCACAAGGTTCTTATTAGAGTTTGCCAAAATTTCATCCTAAGGACTGTGAGAAGGTCCAGACTTAGAAGGGGTGTTGACAAAGCTTAGGTCAATGTTCAGATCAAGAGGAAATTGAGGAGCTTGAGGAGACTTGGCTTCTACTTGAGGTTGAATGGGAGAACATTTCCTCTCTTCCTAAGGGGGAGGGTTGGACAAGGGGATCTATGACTTCTGAGGGTTGGGATTTGGGGGACCACTCTTCACCCCTAAAAGAGTGGGGTTAGGGACACCTTTTTGAGTTTCCTTAGAAGGAGGTTTTAAAATAGAGGAAATCAAGGCATTTCCTTCTAGAATCTTATCAGATTCATTTAAGATATTAAATCTGTTGGAAGTCACAAAAGGGGAACTTACTTGATGCTGCTCTGAGTTCATCATTTCCTTGCCTTTGAGTGATTGAGACCCTTCTTGAGGTTTTGGAAGCTTTTTGCTACTGATGACTTTTCCCTGTCTAGTTTTGGTGTTGCCATTTCTTTTATGGTTTGGGGAAGCCACTGTTAGGTGGGTTTCTACTGCCTCTGTGTTGGTCTACAAGGGCTCCTTGGGAATGGGAAGCACCTTCATCTTGCCTTTGATATTTCTCCGAGGTAGCCTGAGCTTTGAGGATGGGGCACTGGGATCTCAGATGTCCTTGGGTGTGACATTCCACATAGAAGGCCAGTTTATTTTCATACTCCAAGGGTTGATTTTTGTAGTAGGACTTATGAATAATATTGACATAGGTTGGTAGCTCTGATGCTAAGTTGGCATTTACATAGATCCTAGCCACGTTCATGCACTTGCGAGCTCTAGTGACCGGATCAATGGCAAGCAGATCCCCTATAACATTTGCAATGACAAGGAGAATATCATCATGCCATAGGTGGAAGGGGAGATTGGGAATGCGCACCCATATAGGGGTATAGTTAATATCCTGAGTATCAAGATCAAATTCCAGGTCCCATTTCCTTAGAAATAAACTTTTGTGGCCTAAAAACTAGGGACCCCCTGTGAGGATGCGGTTTGTGTCTTCATCATTGCTTAGCCTGATAGCAAAAAAGCCTCTGGAAAGAACAACCAGCTCCATATCTCCTAGGGTCTTCCATTTGGTGACAACCCATCTATGGATGGTCTCAATATCAGGCCTTCCTCCAACAAACTTCCCAACTAGAGCATATCGTTCCATAGATAGATAGTTGTTGGTGATGTTATTAGGGATGTGAATATTTTAACCATCAGGAACAATCATAGTAGTAGGAAGCTTGTGAGGACCTCTTCCTTCATTGGAAAGGATATTTGCATAAGATGCTACCTTGGTAGTATCACCAATGGGTCCCTTAGAGCATAAGGGAGGGGGCCCAGTGTCGGGAGGTTCATCTCCCTAGAAGATAAATGGTTGTTCATGAGGTTTAGCCATATTTGGCCATCCATCATATGTATCACCTTTGTCCTCGTTTATGCCATCCTCGTCCTTGCTGTCATCCTGGGTTCCTACCTTCCTACCATCCTTTCCTGCACCAGAAGAATCCAAACCAGGTTTCCTACCTTCACCATCTATCCTTGCTACCATCTTGGGTTCCTGCATTCCTACCATCCTCATCCTTTTTTATTTCCCAAGGATAATTCTCTTTCTCATTGGAGGGTTGTTATCACAAAAATTCCATCCGTCTAAAGAACATAAGCTTATACTAAGAGGGGGGTGAACAATATAAGACCACTTTTTACTTTTTCTCTCAAACCAATATATGTAATGTAAAGATAGTAATATCAATAGTAGTAATCAAAGCAATGTACACAACACCACATATAATAGAGACACCACAATTTACGTGGTTCACCCAATGCAGGCTACTCCACAAAAAATATTTTACTAAAACTTTCTCAATTATTCTATTGGGAATCCTTTCCCTATTAAAATGTTTATGGACCTCTATCCAAAGGATATTCTGATCCCCTAAATCAAGTTTGTGGATATCTATCCATAGGATAAATCCTTCTCCTCTGCTCTGGTTGGTGATCATCTAGAAGATTAATGCCTCCACTGCACTAGCTTGTGGATCTCTCTCCACTGAAGACTCTTGTCCCCACTTAGAAAACTATTTCTCACTGCCTTGGCTGATGGATTTCTATCCACTGGATACTACTGTCCTCTTTTCTTTTTCACCTCCAAAGCTCTATCTCAATTATAGACTAAACAAAGTCTAGTCGGTCTAGCACAACTCTGCTCAACTCTTGTACTAAACATAGTCCAGTCGGTCTAGCACAAGTACACTCAAATATGCACTAAACATAGTCTAGTCGATCTAGCATAAATCTGCTCAACAGGTCCACTCAAAACCTGCTCAAATCTACTCAACATGTCCACCTAGAACCTACTCAAATATGCTCAATAGGTCCACTTAGAACCTGCTCAAATCTGCTCAATAGGTCCACTTAGAACCTACTCAAATATACTCAATAGGTCCACTCAAAACTTGCTCAAATCTGCTCAATAGGTCCACTCATAACCTTCTCAAATCTACTCAATAGGTCCACTCAGAACCTACTCAAATATGCTTAATATGTCCACTTAGAACCTTCTAAAATATGCTTAACAAGTCCACTCAGAACCTGCTCAAATATGCTCAATAAGTCCTCTGTAGGACTTAACCAAATCTGTATTTTAAGCTTCCACAAAAGCTCACACAAAATCAGTCCACAAGTCTTCTCAAATAATTACCTCAAATCAGCTTAACAAGTCCACACAAAACTTGTCCAATCTCATAGAAACATAGAGATAATTTTTAGAGACTCAATATGTTCTATACTCAATGCTCAATAACTTTCTCAACTTAAATAAATCTCATAGAAGCATAAATAGAATTGTTAAGAGACTCAATATGTTCTATACTCAAAAATCAATCACTTTCTCAACTCAATCTCATAGAAGCATAAAGAGAATTGTTAGAGACTCAATATGTTCTATACTCAAAACTCAATCACTTTCTCAACTCAATATCATAGAAGCATAAAGAGAATTATTATAGACTCAATATGTTGTATTCTCAAAACTCAATCCCTTTCACAACTCAAATTAGAATATAGAATAGTTTGTTTTATGGAACTTAAACAATCACTTCATTCATCCACTTGACTAGGCTTAATAAACCCTACTCAACCAGTCACTTCAAGAAACAATCCTTGCTCACAAACCCTAGTCCAAGTATGTAAACATCAACTAAAAATGTTTCCAACAATGCTCAACAAAAAATCTCACATAACAATGATACTCATATTCTTTTCAAACCCTAGTCCAAGTTCTTTGCATAACAACTCACTTCAACAACATTGCTCATAAATCAATATTCACATAACAATGATACTCATGATATTTTCAAACCCTAGTCTAATTTCTTTGCATAACAACTCACTTTAACAACCATGCTTATAAAACAAGTTTTTAAACAAAACTCTCAATTTCAGAAAACCTTGAAGCATTAACTAAAACACTTTTGAAAAGGAAACTCTAATAAAATACTTTTCACTCCAAACTTAATTTTAAAGTAAGCAATAAATAAACTCAACCAAGAAGAATTTTCCCATGCCTTTTTGCTTGACAAGGAATTGATCTCATAAATCTACCACACTCACAATTTATTCTTTGCCAATATCAACAAGGGTTAGAGAGTAATAATTTCTTCAACAAAAGACAATGCAAAATAATACCAACATAACACCTTATCGCTTCACCTCAAGAAATATTCAAATACCCTCACAATAATTTTATTTAACACAAACCCTTTATTAAATATCAAACAATACTCAAAAAAGTCTTAACCCTTCAATATCTGCAATATAATAATTTAAGAATTTATCAAAAATATTTAATACCAAAGCTTCCTTATTACTCCAAGTAATACCTTCAACTACTAACATTATTCACCAAACACTCTTTAAACAATTTCACAAGAAAACCTTATACCTCCAAAGACCTTGTATGAAAACCATAGGCAATAAAATTAATTTCAATAGCTTTTACCTTGGCCACCAATGGGTTTCGACCCCGTAATCTCTACCTCCGTAAGCAACCTATCGTGGGCTCCATGACCACATGCTCTATGAGCACGTTTAAGAGCCAAAAGGCTCTTTTCCTCATTAGCTTTTGCGCTCAACAAAAATGTATGAAAAATGTTTCCCTTTGGTGCTTACCACCATGAGTTTCGAACACAACACTTGCTTCCTCCAAACGTCTGTACTTTGCCACTTGGACCATTGTGTCCAATGTGCTTCGAATACTCCAACCTTTCTAGTTTTTCCTTGGTGTTAAATATGAAAATATTTTTCATCTTCTTCCTAAATGAATCCTTTCAAAAATGCAAACGAAGCTCTTTTACCTTGGCACAAATATTATTCGATCAAGGGATAAACTTTGCAATGTCTTTGAGGCCACCTTTTATACACAACCATGTGTTTTCTTCAAACATCGGTGCTTCCTTGTTTTAATTATGTCGGTGCCTTTAAACACTTTATAATATATGCAAAGTGCTTAAATTAAATTTGATGACATCAGCATTATAATTTATAAATATTTTAAATTCAAAAGAATTTAAATTTTATAAATTATAATTGTAAGGTTTAATTTTTAAACCCTTCTTTTACTTTGCATTGAAACTCTTGACCTTTGGCCTTATTTATGGATATCAAATAGCACCTTTGACAACTTTGTTTCTTGACAAAAACCTTGATATTAATATTAACTACATTTCTTGACATCAATGACAATTTTGGCTTAGGGACTCAAAATGTCCAATAATCTCCCCTTTGTCATTGATGGTAACCCACATTCTTCTTACTGAAACCTGACCTTTCTTTTTCTTCTGCTCCCCCTAGGATATTGCTCCCCCTAGCTCAATGCTCTCTCAAATATCAAATCTCTCCCCATTACACAAATATCTCCCCCTTTGACATCAATAGCAAAGGGTCACCTTTGGGGCTCGGGGATAAGAATGAGCCTCTTAGCTTAGCCCCTCCCCCACCTCCTTTTGAGGTGGTTAATTATGGGGTGGGAGTATTTATACTCCTAAAAGGCATTGTTATTTACCTTTATCCTCTTCCCTTATTTTTTGAATTTTTTTATTCCTCTGACTATTTCTATCTGTGTTATCATTCTTGTTCCTATTCCTATTCACATCCATGTTCTTGTTCCCGTTCCTATCTATATTCCTATTCCTATTCCTGTTCTTGTTCTTGTTCATATCCATGTTTCTATTTATGTTCCTATTCATGTTCATGTTCCTATTCCTGCTCATACCTATTTATGGAATGTTTGCTCTACACCACTTTGTTGTGTGACCATGATTATTACACTTATAAAACTTAATTATATTATTCCTTGGAGGTGCAAATGTCTTATGATTTTTCCTAGTGAATCCATAGCCTCTTCTTTCATGAACCCTGCAATTCATTGCCTTATGACACAACTGATTACATGAGTAGCAATACCCATGGAAAAGTTATCCATTACCATATTCTTGTCTTTCATGTGTCCTACATTGTGAAGCCATGTACCCAAAACTGTGACATGAAAACATATTCCATTAAATCTTCCTTGTTTTTACCTCATTGGTCTCTTGTTCTGATTGTTGTTCCATATGTATCTTCTATGTGCATTGTTCCTATATTTGTTGAAATCTCTATTGTCCAACTCTTCCTCTGATTTCTAACTTTATTTCACACTATCTTCTTCTGAAGTATCTTCATCTGAAGTTTCCTCTTCAGAACTTGAATTTGACTCTCCTTCCTATTTCTTTTGAGTTTGTTCAAATCCAAGACCTATTTTGTTTGTTGACCTTCTTTGTATATTTACTATCTTATCCATAATATTTGAGCTATTCTTGAATCCTTTCATCTTGATATTGGAGTCCTCTAAATCTTATTTTAGTAGTTCCACTTCTTGTGCTAACTTATCACATTCCAAGATATTTGCTTATAACTTATCTTTGAACCTTTTTGCCTTAGCCTTTGATTTTTCTAAATCCTCTATGAGCAATCTTCTCTCTTCATCACATTATTGAAACTAAATTTCAAGTTTAAAGTGTTGCTTCCTTACCTTCTTTACCATGTCAAGGGCATAGATAATTTCTCCCTTGATATCATATCCATTCTCTTCTGAATATTCTTCTATTTTTTTGCCTTTGTCCACATCATTAAATTATTTTGGCTTGTATTCTATATGATCACTTACTTCTTCTTCTAGATCCATTAGAAGATTTTCATCTGGTCCTTCAAGTGCATTCTCATATTCATCATCATTGAAACTATAACCTTCCCTTGTACAATCATCTTCAAGATGTCCAAAGTTACCACATCTAAAACATTTGAGAATAACTAGAGTCTTTTTATTAACTGGTTCTTTTTATTCAATCATAAATAGGACTTCATCTCTATCATTATCTGAATAACTAGTATCACTATCATTTGAGTACTTAATTGCATTATCCACATAGAAAATCATTTTTTTATTTGGAAGAACTTATTTCCTTGTCTGTTATGTCCATCCTTGCTTTTTTTTATGCCTATATCTTTCTGATTCCCTGTACCTGTGATCTTGTTTTTATTCACCATTATTATTATTTGGTTCTTTATAATCTATTACAAAATGTCCATACTATACACAACTGAAACACTTAACAAATCTTAGATCTATGGATCTTCTAGAACCTTTATCTCTTCTACCATAATTGGCTTCTTCATCACTAGAAGACTCATTGTTTGATTTTGACTTCTTACCCTTTGTTTCCTTATTTGCTTTGAATGTAGCCTCCTTTGAAGGGATAATATATTTTGTTCTTATCTCAAAGGTTGTAAGCATGCCAAGTAAATAATTTCTTGTTATACAATCACTATAAATTGATGTTTCTATAGAAGAGACTTTTTCACTGTACCTTTTTGGAAGAGTTCTCAAGATCTTATCACAAGCATCAGATTCATCGACCTTCATTCCAAGTCCTCTCATATCATGTACAAGTTCATCAATATTATTGAGATAGTCAGGAATGTTTTCATCATCCCGCATTCTTAAGTTTTCAAATTATCCTTTGAGATTTATAATATTAGCTTTCTTGACACCTTTATCTCCTTCATATATGTTATGCATTATTTCCCACATTTCTTTTGCTATTTTACAATCCATAACCTTCATAGATTCTGATCTATGCAACCCTTTTATAATTACATTCATAGCTCTTTAATTTGCATGCATTATAAGCTTACCTTCCTTATCTATAGGAGGATTGATTTTTGGATCATATCCAAATTCCACTGCATTCCAAACTTCATTTCCATGTTCCATCAGGTGAAATATCATCATCATACACCAATACAAGAAGTCACTTCCATCAAAGATTGGTGTTGTATTATATGAGGACCCATCCCTTTGATCCTTTTTATCCATTGTGTTCTTGACCATTTTTATTTCAACCTGTCAAACTCTTCTAAAGGAAGCCACTCTGATACCAATTGAAGAACACAAGCTTATACTGAGAGGGGGGGTGAACAATATAAGACAACTTTTTAATTTTTCTCTAAAAAAAATATATGCAATTTAAAGATAGCAATATCAACAATAGTAATCAATAAATGTACACAACACCACACATAATAGAGACACCACAATTTACATGGTTCACTCAATGCGGGCTACTCCACGAAGAAAATATTTTACTAAATATTTCTTAGTTAATATCTTGGGAATCTTTTCCCTATTACAATGTTTATGGACGTCTGTCCAAAGGAGATGTTGTTCCCCAAAATTAGGTTTGTGAATATCTATCCATAGGATAACTCCTCCTCTACTCTAGCTGGTGAACCTCTAGAAGACTACTACCTCCACTGCACTAGCTTGTGGATATCTCTCCACTAAAGACTCTTGTCCCCACTTAGAAGACCTATCCTCACTGACTTGGTTGATGGATCTCTATCCATAGGAGATTACTATCCTCTCTACTTTGTCACCTCTAAAGCTCTATCTCAATTTTGTACTAAACATAGTCTAGTCGGTCTAGCATAGCTCTGCTCAAATATTGTACTAAACAAAGTCCAGTCGGTCTAGCACAAGTCCACTCAAATATACACTAAACACAGTCCAGTCAACCTAGCACAAATCTGCTCAATAGGTCCACTCAAAACTTGCTCAAATCTACTCAATAAGTCCACTCAGAACCTGCTAAAATCTACTAAATATGTCCAATCAGAACCTACTCAAATATGCTCAATAGGTCCACTCATAACCTGCTCAAATATACTCAATAGGTCCACTCAAAACTTGTTCAAATTTTCTCAATAGGTCCACTCAGAACCTGCTCAAATCTACTCAATAGGTCCACTCAGAACCTACTCAAATCTGCTCAATAGGTCCACTCAAAATCTGCTCAAATCTTCTCAATATATCCACTTAGAACCTACTCAAATCTGCTCAATAATTCCTCTGTAGGACTTAACCAAATTTATATTTTAAGCTTCCACAAAATCTCACACAAAATCAGTCCACAAGTCTTCTCAAAGACTTACCTCAAATCAGACTATCAAGTCCACACAGAACTTGTCCAGTCTTGTAGAAACATAGAGAGAATTGTTAGAGACTCAATATATTCTATACTCAATGCTCAATCACTTTCTCAACTCAAATCAATCTCATAGAAGAATAAAGAGAATTGTTAGAGACTCAATATGTTCTATACTCAAAACTCAATCACTTTCTCAACTCAATATCATAGAAGCATAAAGAGAATTTTTAGAGACTCAATATGTTCTATACTCAAAACTCAATCACTTTCTCAACTCAATATCATAGAAGCATAAAGAGAATTGTTAGAGACTCAATATGTTCTATTCTCAAAACTCAATCCCTTTCACAACTTAAATTAGAATATAAAATAGTTTGTTTTATGGAACTTGAACAATCACTTCATACATCCACTTGACTAGGCTTAATCAACCCTACTCAACCAATCACTTCAAGAAATAATCCTTGCTCACAAACCCTAGTCCAAGCATGTAAACATCAACTCAAAATGTTTCCAACAATGCTCAACAAAAAATCTCACATAACAATGATACTCATGTTTGTTTCAAACCCTAGTTCAATTTCTTTGCATAACAACTCACTTCAACAACAATGCTCATAAATCAATCTTCACATAACAATGATACTCATGATATTTTCAAACCCTAGTCCAAGTTCTTTGCATAACAACTCACTTCAACAACCATGCTTATCAAACAAGGTTTTAAACACAACTCTCAATTTTAGAAAACCTTGAAGCATTAACTCAAACACTTTTGAAAAGGAAACCCTAATAAAATCATTTTCACTCCAAAATTAATTTTCAAGTAAGCAATCAATCAACTCAACCAAGAAAGAATTTTCCCATACCTTTTTTCTTGACAAGGAGTTGATCTCACAAATCTGCCACACTCATAATTTCTTCTTTGCCAATCTCAACAAGGGTTAGAGAGTAATAATTTCTTCAACAAAATACAATGCAAAATAATACCAACATAACACCTTATCACTCCACCTCAAATAATATTCAAATACCCTCACAATAATTTTCTTTAACACAAACCCTTTATTAAAGATAAAAAAACACTCAAAAAAGTCTTAACCCTTCAATATTTGCAATATAATTGTAGCGATCTCGAGAACGCACGCACCAGTCCATTTTTTGTTAGTCTTATAATGGCACTGAGAGGGGGGGTGAATCAGTGTAGCCTTTTTAAAACTTAAATGCACAACTCTTAAAGCTAAAACAATTGAAACTTAAAACCAGATAATGCAAACATCACACAACACAAGATTTAATGAGGTTCACCAATTTGGCTACTCCTCAAAAAATGACTACTTGGACTCCCATCCAAATCCAGCCTTTGCAAAGCACCAACTTTACAATAAATTTACCATCACCCACTAGAAGGAGCACCAACCCCTAATTTATCTGCACCAACAGAAAGGAGCACCAACCCCTGATTTACCAGCACCAACTGGAAGGAGCACCAAACCCTGATTCCAAGCACCAACTTGGACTTCTATTTTGAATCTAGTTTGACATAAAAATGCCTTCACTTTTACAAGACCCTCACTGGTCTATTGCTTACCCAACCTCTCTTTCAATTCACAAAACACACCCACTCTTACGGCTCTGCTTACCACACTCTTATAGCCCTATCTTACGGCTCACTCTTACTGCTCTACTTACCGCGCTCTTACAGCCTTGTCTTGGCACTTACAGCTAAACTGTTCCCTCTTTTAGCCGCTATCTCTTAGTCGTGCTCTCTCAGTCATGCCCTCTTAGCCACTTTCTCTATCCTCTTTTTCATAGAACTTTTCCTCTATTCAACGACACTTTTTCACTATGAGTAGCACTTTCATTCTCCACGCAATGCTCCTTTTATAACAATATTTTCATATCGTAACTCCTGGTCTTCTGTAACTTCCATATTCTCACATGCAGCCTATCAATAGTAATTTCTATATGTAACTCCTTTATGACACAATATTCTTACATGCAACCTATTAATAGTTTTGGCTTTTTGATTGATGACTTTCAGTATAACCACCGCTCGATGATTTCACTCCGTAACGGGCCCTGTAACTGCCGTTCTGACTTTAGTTCACTGTTCTTATTTTAGCTACATGATTTATCTCTGTAACTACCGTATGACTTCAGTTAACTCCTCTTATTTTAGCTGCATGATTTTCCTCTACAACGGCCCCTGTAACTACCGTATGACTTCAGTTAACTATCACATATATTATTTCAGCTAGGTTCTTCTTCTTACATCGTGCCAATGCGACCTGTCATGAAATCATGACATTTCTACCTCTTTACCTTCTTCTTGGCTTTTGGTTATGAAAAAAAACATGTCACGATATCGCAACATTTCTACCTCTTTGACCTTTTCTTGGATTTTGACCATGAAACTACAACATGTCGCGATATCGCGACACTTTTGCCTTCTTACTCTATCTCTTCTCTTTTGGTTGTGAAACTATGACATGTCGCGATATCGTGACACTTTTTCTCTCTAGCTCTTTCTCTTCTCTTCGGGTCACGAAAATGTGACATGTCACAATATCATGACACTTTTTCTCTCGAGCTCTTCCTCTTGCAATATGTCGCGATATCGTGACACTTTTTCTTCCATACTATCTCTCTTGCAATATGTCATGATATCGCGACACTTTTTCTTCCATACTATCTCTCTTGCAATATGTCATGATATCGCAAAAAATTTTCTTCTGTACTATCTCTCTTGCAATATGTCACGATATCACGACACTTTTTCTTCCGTACTATCTCTCTTGCAATATGTCATGATATCGTGACACTTTTTCTTCCGTACTATCTCTCTTGCAATATGTCATGATATCGTGACACTTCTGTCTCCGTAGTCTTCCTCTTTGCTTTTGTCGCGATATCGCGACACTTTTTCTACTTACACTCTCTCTCCTCTTTTAGTCACGATATCGCGACACTTTTTCTACTTACACTCTCTCTCCTCTTTTAGTGGCAAAAATGTGACATGTCGCGATATCACGACACTTTTTCTACTTACACTCTCTCTCCTCTTTTAGTCGCAAAAACGTGACATGTCGCGATATCGTGACACTTTTCCTTTCTATTTTTCTTCTAACATGTCGCAAAATCGTGACACTTTTTCCTGCTTGCGCTTTCTCTTCCAACATGTCACGAAATCGTGACACTTTTTCTTGCTTGTGCTTTCTCTTCCAACATGTCATGAAATCGTGACACTTTTTCTTGCTTGCGCTTTCTCTTCCAACATGTCGCAAAATTGTGATAGTTTTTCTTCTTTGCTCTGCATGTCGCGAAATCACGACAGTTTTTCCTTTTTCCTCTACATGTCAAAAAATCGTGACAGTTTTTCCTTCTTCCTCTACATGTCATGAAATCGTGACAGTTTTTCCTTGTTCCTCTACATGTCACAAAATTGTGACAGTTTTTCCTTCTTCCTCTACATGTCGCGAAATCATGACAGTTTTTCCTTCTTCCTCTACATGTCGCGAAATCACGATAGTTTTTCCTTCTTCCTCAACATGTCGCGATATCGCGACAGTTTTTCCTTCTTGCTCAACATGTCACGATATCGCAACACTTTTCTTACTTGTATTTTTCTTTGATATTTTTGCATATGGGCCACTTCGGTCTTCTTGGAAAATCACTTTACATACTCTAAATAACCTCTGAACTCCTGTCCACTGCATCAACCGATCTATCTGTCTGTGTTGACAACAATGACAATACTGTTGCTGCACCTTGCTCAACATTTTTAACCCTACTTACAATGTTATTAAAATACCAAATATGAAATGGAAGACCAAAAGAAAAATCATATAACACGAAATAACAAAGATAGATCTGTTTATTGATATTGAATCTCGATTACATGTCAGTCCCTCTTAGGGATACCCATTTTGATACTATAAGTTACAAGTAGGCAAAGAGTGCCCCTTTCAGGAAGAGGTACTGCACTTATAAAAGCTTCCCATTTCCACACACAAAAATGTATGAGGGCTTACAGATGCCTCCTTCTCCAGGTCTGTTTCCTAGAGGGATCCCTTTTTCTCTCATATGTTGCAAACTTCGTTTGATGAACCTGTGGCCCTACAAGAAATGAAACAACAACACATGTTTAGGTGTTCGAGATGAGGTTGTTAGTAATAAAATAATGTAATGAAAATATGATGAAACTATACCATGAAATCATGTAAATATATGCTAATGATATGAAATTGTAAAGAAGAAAAATAAAATAAGCTATGTCTAAAACCTAAGATAATCCCATGGGCCACTGTCCAAGACAGCGGCCACTAAGGTAAACCTTGCTCTCTTTGCCTCAAAGCTATGGGCCAAATCTATGGGTCAATCCATCAGAGCTTCTTCGTACATGTGATCTCAAAGAGAAATCTCCAAGTCTCGAAAGCTTTCCTCAAAAATATGTCTCTCTCTCTAATATGATAAATGATCGATGGTTGGTGCTCTTAGGCTTGTACCTTTTATAGTGTGAAACCCTAGGTCTATGTTCAAGCCCTAAGAATGAATTTCTCATGCGTAGTGCAAGTTAGCATGAGAAGCTTTTGTCCTTTTTCTATGTTTGAAGGCTAGTTAACTGAAATCTAACTACCCACTTGAGTCTCCTATATGAACTAGTCATGAAAAAGAATGCAAAGTCACTCCCTCTCACCTTTATTGCATGCAGACTGCCACTTCCACCTATGATTAGGTATTTTTGTTGATAAAATATTTATTATGGCTTAGCCACTGTCATATACAGTGGCTAATATTTGACTATTTTCATTTGCAATGGCTAAGGTTTGGCCACTCTAGGCTTGAACGGCTAAGATCTGGCTACTCTTGGCTTGAGTGGCTAGGCTTGGATGGCTTGAAAAGGCCCCAAATGAGTGGTGAGAACCATTGTTGATGCTTGGAAAGTCCAATATTATGTCTTATGCTGTAATGAGTGTGTCTATGTGAGCAGCTTCCCTAATCATGACATGATTTAGGTGTCTATAGATGTCCCTTTCTACAATGCACTGTATGGAAAAAACAACACTGAGCAAAAATGTAGACTGATTAGTTTGTAGGGTGTATGGTGATCAATGGTCTGATCAATACCGGATGGACCAATCATGCAAGATGGTGTGCATCCCTTGAATCATTGCCTCAATGTTAAGAGGACTTAGCTTAGTGGTTTTTGCATGTTAAATTGCACTTGTTCCTCAAAATCAACCAGGTAGCTTTAGCTGCTACAATAATTTCGATCGGTAGGAGAGCTACAATTGAAGATGTCATGTCTACTTACATTCCTAGAAAACAAGGGAAATCTGTGACTGTTGTATGCAATGATTCGTAGGACGAACATGATTTTGCTATGATCGAGTGATATTTTGTTGATTTTTATTATGATTAAGTTGAAGTTTTGAACTACTTCTTGACACAATGAATTGGTGAAGAAATGACAATGAATGAAGCGACAAGTTGCTTGACCAATATGACTAATATGGCTCCTTTCTAGCATTTGTTGCTTTTAATAGGCATTCCCATATCCAAGTGTGATTCCAATTGTTTATGATAATTATCCATCCTTATCTCGAGGAGTGGTCCAACCATTAATAGCCTTCTTAGGGAGTTAGGATGAGTGATTCAATTTATGTTCATATTGTATCACTTTGACTTAATGTTTTTGATGTCATAGGGGAATTAGAATGATCCTTTCGTACCCGTGGAGTAGTCCGACCATCTTGGTCTTCTTAGGGATTGAAGGGTGGTACATCGTAATTACAAAATGAGTTGTTTTTACCCCAAGTGGCCTTATGGTTACCTACTCATCTCACCGAAATACATGGGATGCAAATCACTACAATCGTTGAGTTGATATAGTAGGTAACTAGATATGAGGCCTACCTGAGATTGTGGTTTTATGTGTTTTTTTTGTTATTTTGAACATTTTGATGATCTAAAATCACCAGTGTGTTTATTTATTGTTTTTATGGGATCCCTCAAGGAGAAAATCCCTTATTTTACTCTGTGGATCTAGCCGTTGTCAGGTCCAGTGGCCTCTAAGTTTCTACCTATGGACACTATCACCTTGAGCAGCCAAGAAGTTCAGGTCGTTGATGTCAACAACGGCCAAGGCATAATTAGAGAAATATAAAATTTGCTTTTCTAGGATTTGACCTATCACTTTCACTATTGAAGATTCGCTTTGGGAGCTCTGGTGTGACAACGACGGTTACGACTTTGAAACTTGTTGGTGCTGAGGACATGGCTGTGTAGGGTGAGACATCAGTTGTTAGAGGAGCTAGAGCTTCTCGAGTATTTTTCTCTTCAAAACCCTAGCTCCCTTTTCCTTATCTACGTAAGACTAAACCTCAATAAGTAATGGGAAAAATGAACCTCACTAAACCTATTGCATGAACAAAATTTTGTAATTAGGCTTAGCATCCCCTTTGCTATGGTGGGTTAGTCCCCAATTTTTCTTTCTGTCAATGGCTTCAGCCTAGGGTTTTTGAAATTCCTCCATTATTCACCTGCTACCACCATTTTGGGCGTTTTGAACTTAGCCTAGTTTTGATGCTTGGGTGGGAAATTTTGCTTTCCAATTTATTTGTTTTCCCTCCCTATGTTGTTTTGTTGAAGTTATTTTGTTATTTTTGCAATTTTTTTTAAATTTTTTGGCCAAGGGTTCATGGGTTTGCCGTGTTGCCCCTTGGCCATTGTCGCTCAGAGCGGTCGGCTCTGAGTCACTGTCACTCAAAGTAGCCACACTTGAATCCCAACAATCTAAAATTTAACCATTAGGTCTTGGCTGTTGCTGCCTCCAGCGGCCAGGTTCTGACCACTGTAGGTGATGAAAACTAATCCCTAAGCCTTGTTTTTTGCATTTTGTTGATTTTTTATGACTTTTTTTTAGAATGTTTGGTTTGGAATTTTTGAATTTTTTTATTAGTTTGATTAGGTGCAATATGGTTTTTTTTCTTAGACTTCGATCAACTCATACTCTTTTGCACCATTTTCATGTTTATTGTGAATTATGCCTTAGATGCACTATATTTATGCTTTGTCTTTCTTCTGCTTTTCTTAGATCCTTACTGCTCGAGCTTAGGACCCGAAGCTCCTGCTTGACTTACTTCCTAGCTTTAATGATATGGATTGGGCATGGTTCAAAGCCCGTGGGTTGTAGTATATCATTAGGTTGCCTTATATAATGGCAGATCATGCTTACATTATATATTTATCCCATCGCTAGGACCCGTGGACTAATACCTTCCACATCTTGATCGGTGAGATGACCATTACACCAGAGGATGTTTATAGGATCTATCAGATTCCATTCGATGGGGTGGCCATTATCTCTTCGATCACTAATGATTAGGTGGTTGTCTTCACTCGGGTGTTTAGAGGGCACTCTACGAATACTCTCAAGGACATCAATTCCGGAGGAGTGTCCATCAGTCGTTGGCATGGAAATAGAATCTTTACGATGAGGCATGCCATATTGCTGATGGTGATAAACAAAGTTCTTATCCTAGACTGCTCGAGTTTGAGGTTCTCATGGAACCTTCTGGTGATGGTGCAAGATCTATTGGATAGCAAGAAGTCTATCATCTATGCATGAGGTATATCACTATTGGATCAGTACTATGATGAGTTATACCATATCCATCGATGAGGACATGTTTGTATTACCTGCAGCTTGCTCCTACAGGTTTGGTAATGGGAGCACATTGTGGTAGATCACCCAAAGGGGCTCCCAATCAAGATTATAGTGATTGACACTCAGATACAATTTTATGTTGCCATATGAGCTCAAGAGCATGAGGAGCATAAGAGCCACACTTTTGTAGGGGAGCTGTCCCACTACACTGATGCTTTTACCAGACTATTAGATAGAGATGTCGTGTTGCGACCTTACTATGAGTGTCCTACTTGGGATGATCCAGTTAGTTTTACTGCCAGGACACGACACAAGTGATGGCTCATTGGCCATAATATTGTCATCCAGGAGTATTTCTTCTACTCATGGGTTCTTCATCAGTATGGATTGCAGCAGGATGTGCCCTTGGTATCGTTCTTGTATAGGTGTCTCATAGCAGAGAAGGACCTACCTCCATGGTATATTACCAAGCTTTCATATGAGGAGGATGCCCCAGTTGTTGACCCTACCATGGATGGGGGAGTTATAAAGACCTACACTCAGTGGTGGGGTGATCAGATGTGGTATGGAATCGATAGCCTAGGGCACGAGGATGATGGCAAGGATGATGGCATAGATCTGATAGGATGTAGAGTCTGAGCCAAGACCAAGGTATGGGGCCATCCAGTAGAGTAGGTGTCAGCAGAGGATCTTGATGTTCCTGAGGAGGAGGAGGAGTTAGAGCTCAAGGAGAGAGACTCTGCTCTGAGAGCACAGCTACACGAGGTCAATGTTGAGATTCAAGCCACTAAGATCTAGGTACATCAGTGAGATTCTATGATTGAGTAGCTCACAGCACAGATACAGGCTCTATAGGCTACTATTGGGGGTGGCGATGTCAGGATGCAGTCTATTGTTCTTCCTTCTATACGAAAAGAGGCTCCAATAGTAGGTTCAAGAGTAGATTTGGGACATCTCTATTATCTATTGGATGAGCATGAGGTGCAAATCTGGGGACTTGTGTATCATGTTACCCTTCTTTAGATGAAGCTCAGAAGGCATGACATTATCCCTAAGGATCCAGCAGGTGCGGGTGATTCGTAGGTTAGTGGGCGCTCCACCTCGGGGTAGTATTCTGCCTGTCCTATCCAGAGAACCTGGACTCAAACAAAGATATCAAGAGGCTCGCATCATTTGATTTATGACACCGTCACAGGGGGAGGTGGCACTGGAGGAGGTGATGTAAGTGGATCAGGCCCGGTACTTGATTGATGCTTTACTTGGTCCTTGATCCATTTTTGAGGTTGACTGACCTAGATGACTGTAGCCCATGGGCATTTATGTACATCCATTGGACTTGACACACATACTTTTATGATATCTTTTCATTATGACTCATTATGTGTATCGTTTATTGCTCATGTTTTTGTTGTTATTTTATTTTATGATATGATGCAATGATGGTATTATGATGATTTGATGAATATGTTAGATGATAGATGATATTTGAAGATGCTTAGATGGATGTGTAGATGCTTATATGATTTGATGATATGATGCAATGTATTTTGATGATGAATGATAAATTTATGATTGTATCCAAATAGATATTGCGTATATTTTTTATGATGTAGTTTATGAATGATTAATGACTTAATTTTATGAATGTGATGTTATTGCTAAATGCATGTTTTAATTTTACTTTAATTATATGCATCTAACTTATGTGGTGGAATGGTATAAATGAACATGTATGCTCTAATTACTTAAAACATACAGAATACATATGACATTGTCAATTTTAATGTGTGATACGACAGAAAGTAAAAATAATCATGAATTTAAATAATCACTCTTATCTTAATAATTGATTAAGTATTCATATATGAGATGTAATGGTGTGTAATGTATCTTCTTAATAAGTTTTTGTAAATTAAAATATATAAAGTAGTCAGTGGTCGTCTATATACTATTTCTAATATATATGCGGTATCTGTCCTACTATGTTGATACCCCCTAATTTATAGAATCTTATAAATAAAGTGATGGTGTGAATGATTTTATGATTTGTTGCTATATAAGTTTTTTGGGGCTTTTCGAAGATTCAAACACTCTAGTTACCCTATCAATAGCTGTCTATCGACAACTTAGACTTTTAAAAAGTAAGGCTTTTACCATGGACCTGGTTTTCCATGATCTCTGTGTGTGTGCAAGTGATTGTATATTTTGAGGTAGAACTCAAGAATTTCCACTGATTTTAGGTGGGATTCTTTCAACCCATTGCTAAGATCAGGGATCCTCAAGCGTTTATCTCATCCTTATGTTTGACTTAGTTGGACTATACCACTAGGCAATATCGGGTTACCTAAGCTAGTTCATCCACATTCAAACATTGGTCTACACAAATGCATGAAGCAATTGTTTATAGACATATCATCATGTGTAAGGATTTCTCCTTCCAGTTTTGTACAATGCTGAGAATTCCAGGGATTCAAGATTTATTCCCTTATTTTTGGCTTCTTTTGGCTTTGGATATTTGCTCATTTTTAGTGATGAAAATAACTTTTTATTTTGATTGTTTTTTTTCTTTGAGAAAGGATTTTTGTAGTGATGATAATCACTATTTATTTTGCTCATATGCAATTATGAAAATCAATGTTTATTTTTTATTGACTTTTTTTTTGAGCTATGATTTTTATTTGAATTTTGCATATATGATTTGTGTATCAGATTATTGATTTAAAATCTAGATTGTATGCTTGGCCTTTTGAATATGTACTTTGCTTTGGGATTTTGCTTATTTTGATTTAAGTAAGGGATTTGGATAGGGTAAATCTTGTCCTTTTGCCAATTCTCAACACCTTTAAACCGGTTGCACAGGGGGATAAGCAAGGAAAATCCTTTTCACTTAAGGTAACCTAGATCGCTTTGCAACTTTCATCTTTTCCTTGTACCAACTAGGATTTTAGTGTTTCAATTAGTGACGGGATCTTGAATATCCAAGGAATTATCATGGCTATACCTTACCTTCTACTAATCATAGTTGTTTTCCACAAAAGTTGATAAGATCACTAGGTGTGGTTGATTAACTAAAAAACCTTAGTATATTCTGTATAGCAACAAATAATGGTTGTGTTGAGAAACACAATTACACACATGTATTAATGGAGGTATGTATTTGAATGATTTGCATGACAAACTGAGGTATCAATTTTGAGGCTCTCATGACATATGCAATTGTAGTGGATAGGAAAATGCAATGCAATTATGTGGATGCAAGATGTGAGATGCAATTGTTTTTGTATTTTTTTATTTTATGTTGTTTTTGTATTTTTGATTTATTTGACCAAAGGGATTATTATGCCTTTGGGGCTTTTTGAATTTATGTTGGCCAAGCGGTTTGAATTACCCTTGGAGATTTTGATTGTTTGGTTTTGACCAAGCAGTTTGAAGTACCCTTGGAGCCTTTTGAATTGATTTTGACCAAGTGGTTTTACTTACCCTTGGTGCCTTTTATTTTATGGGACTTGACTAGCCAGTTGAATTACCCTTGGAGCCTTTGATTGATTGGATTTGACCAAGCGGTTTGAATTACCCTTGGAGCCTTTTATTTTATTTTGACCAAGCAGTTTGAATTACCCTTAGAGTGTTTTTATTTGATTTTGACCAAGCAGTTTGAATTACTCTTGGAGCCTTTGATTGTATTTTTGAAATTTTAAGTTTTTATGATTTGTTTTATGTTTTTGACATATTTGAATGTTTTTGAATTTTATGAAATATATTTGAATGTTTTTGAATTTTTGACATATTTGAATGTTTTTGTGTTTTATGTGTAAAATTCCTTTAAGTGAATGAGTTTCAGGCTCTTCAACACCATCTAATGATATAAGGCGATATGCTCCAGGCCCAACTCTCTATGAAATCATGTATGGACCTATCCAGTTCATCGTGAACTTATCTCGTAGATGCGGTGACAGATTTGAATTTTGCTGGTTTTCTTTGAGCACTAGATGTCCAACCTTGAATTCCCTTAGGTGGACTTTACTATTGTAAACTCGTGCAAGGAGATCCTGGTAAACTTGAATATGATCTAAAGTATTGACTTGAAATTCATCAAGAAGCATCAACTGATCAAGGTGGCCTTGCTGTGCAACTTCATCATATATGAAGTCCTTTAATTCTATGTGTAGAGTCAAAATTTCTAACTCTAGTGGCATGATGGCCTCAGTACCATATACTAGTAAAAATGATATTACCCTAGTGGGCGTCCGTATGCTAGTCTTGTATGCCCATAGTGCAAGAGGCAACTGAATGTGCCAATCCTTGTGATTTTCTTGCACTATCTTCCTCAAAATGGAGACTATTGTTTTGTTTGAGGCTTCTGCTTACTCGTTTGCTTGTAGATAATAAGGTATTGAAAAACTGTGTTGAATATGGTATTTTTTCATTAAAGCACACACATTTTAATTCTTTAAAGATGGCCCATTATCCGATATTATATTTTAAGGGACCCCAAAATGACTTGTGATTTTGTGGAGTATAAACTCCGTAATCCTTGGTCCAATTTTTGATGTTGAGGGGATCGCATATACCCATTTAGTGAAGTATTTTATGGCTGTTATGATGAATATGTGTCAGCCTGAGGATGGGGGGAGATTTTCCCAATCAAATCTAGTCCCCATTTCAAGAATGGCCATGTTGCTTAGATGGGCTGCAAATATTGCAATGGTAAGTGCATTAGATTTGCATGATGTTGGCACTTACTGCATTTATTGACATACTCACAATAGTCATTTTCCATTGTGGGCCAATAGTAACCCATTCTCAAGATGCGCTTAATGATGGCCATGCCACTGTAATGGCCTCCACATGTACCATCATGAGCTTACAAAATTGCCCAAGATGCTTCCTTGGGTTCAAGACAATGGAGTAATACTCCATCATATCCTCGTCTGTAGAGGATTTCTCTTACCAAGATGTATATTGTTGCTCTCTGTTTGAATGTTCACATTTTAGTATACAATAAACCTTGAGGTACTATTCTAAGCTTCATCATCTATGAAGTCCTTTAATGTTATGTGTAGAGTCAAAATTTCTAACTCTAGTGGCATGATGGCCTCAATACCATATACTAGTGAAAATGATGTTGCCCTAGTGGGCATCTGTATGCTAGTCTTGTATGCCCATAGTGCAAGAGGCAACTGCATGTGCCAATACTTGTGATTTTCTTGCATAATCTTCCTCAAAATGGAGACTATTTTTTTTTGAGGCTTCTGCTTGCTCGTTTGCTCACAAATAATAAGGCATTGAAAAACTATGCTGAATATAGTATTTGTTAATTAAAGCACACACATTTTTGTTCTTGAAATATGGCCCATTATTCGATATTATCTTTGAAGGGACCCCAAAATGACTTGTGATTTTATGGAGTATAAACTTTGCAATCCTTGGTCCAGTTGTTGATGTTGAGGGGATCATGTATACCCATTTAGTGAAGTATTATGTCATTGTTATGATGAATATGTGTCAGCTTGAGGATGGGAATGATATTTTCCCAATCAAATCTAGTCCCCATTGCGAGAATGGCCATGTTGCTTAGATGGGCTGCAAAGCTTGCAATGGTAAGTGCATTATATTTGCATGATGTTGGCACTTACTGCATTTATTGACATATTCGCAATAGTCATTTTCCATTGTAGGCCAATAGTAACCCATTCTCAAGATGCACTTAATGATGGCCATTCCACTGAAATGGCATCCACATGTACCATCATGAGCTTGCAAAATTTTCCAAGATGCTTCCTTGGGCTCAAGACAATGGAGTAATACTCCATTTCCTCATTTGTAGAGGATTTCTCCTAGAAATATGTATCTTGTTGCTCTCTATTTGAACATTCACCTTTTAGTATGCGAAAAAACTTAAGGTACTATTCCAAGCTTTAGGAAGTCCCGCGGTTGGGAAATCTAATCCTGATAAGCCATAGCTTCTATAGAAAAGATAGTTTGCTTTTCTTGTATTTTTGAGCTAGTGAACATGGATTGAGAAACAACTCTATGTCGTATGGTTGCACCACACTCCACAGTTCCTTGGGAAATAAAAGACCCCCAAGGTGTTGTTTGTAAGAAATATTTGGCTGCGAAGGAGCAATCCTGATTTGGTTCGATGTTGATCATGTTGACTAATTCTTGATTGTCAAAAGATTCACGGTGTATTGCTGAGTGTGAAAGCACTTTCACATGAGCAGTTGTAAAATTACCAGATGGATTCTAAGGGATTAAGGATCCCAAAGAGGCCATGGTGTCTAAAAATCTATTTAGCATACAAGGGATTGCCTCGATATTGTACCATTATAGCCGGGCTATATATGTGTCAACAAGTTCGTTGTAAGTATTCAGGAGTGGGCACCTGCATTGGAATATCCCTTTGACCTGGTTTACTATGAACAAGGAGTCACCAAAGATATTAATTCTTTTAATGACAATTGCTACAGATTTTTGGAGTCCTAGGATCAATGTTTCATATTTCGTGTTGTTGTTTGTTCACAAAAAGTCTAGTTTGAACGATAAGGACAGTGGAGCACCCTATAGTGTGAAAAAGACAATCCCTACTCCACCTCATTGTTCACACTTTGAACCATCGAAGAACAATGATATGTATCTTTCTTTCTTATGTTCTTCGAGTTCTGGCAGATCTAATAATGCAAAAACCGTATCATCAAGCAATTCTATGGTGAGAGGCTTATTGTCCTGAAAAGGTGCCTCTACTAATTGTTTAGCTATGACTTGTCCCTTGATGGACTTTTGGCTTATGAAATCTAGATAAAATTCTATCAATAGCATTATCCACTTTGTGGTACATGTATTGTGATAATTCTTACTCATAATGTACTACAACAAATTCTATTTTGATATGATGTAGGTCGTATGGCTCAACATGTAGTGGCACAACTTTCGAGTTGCAAAGACCACTGCTAAACACAACTTTTCAACATACGCATATCCTAGCTCATAGCTCACCAAGGTGTGACTAATGTAATATATTGCTTGCTCTTTGTCTTGTGCATTCTTTTTAGCTAACATAGTGCCCAATGTGAAATCAGTAGCCAATATATAGTAAAAATGGTATGTCTGGCCTTGGTGGAGCCTATACTGGCGATGTTGCCAGATAGGTTTTGATATCTACAAAGGCTTGATGACATTCTTCATCCCAATGAAAGGGGACCTCCTTGCATAGAAACCGATTCATAGGTCTGCATTTGTCTAATAATTGCATGATGAATCTTTTGATGGATGCTATCTTGCCTTGTAGGCTCCTCAACTCCCTAATATTGGTAGGGGCGGCCATTTCTAGTATAGCCTTTACCTTTGCAAGATCTACTTATATGCCTCTCTTGGATACAATGAATCCCAAAAGCTTGCCAGAAGTTACCCCAAATACACACTTCTTAAGATTCAGTCAAACGTTACATTCTATGAGGCGATCAAAGACTTGTCTAAGGACTTTGGCATGCTCTTACCGTAACAAGGACTTGGCCAGTAAGTCATCCATGTAATATTCCAAGATCTTATGCATATAGTCATGGAATATATATGTCATGGCCTGCTGATATGTGGAACCAACATTTTTGAGACAGAATGGCATCACTTTATAATAGAATGTTCTCCATGGAGGAATAAAAGTAGTTTTATGTTGATCTTAGGGCTTAATCTAGATCTAATTATATCTGGAAAAACCATCCATTAGGGAGAGCATTTCATGACTTGTGGTTGCATCTACAAGAGCATCTATATTTGGAAATGAGAATGAATCCTCTGGTGTTTCCCTATTTAAATCCCTAAAATCCATGTAGATACAGACTCTTTCGTCAAGTTTCCCCATGGGTACCATGTTCGAAACCCACTCAGGGTAGTCTATGGGAATTATGTATACTACATCCAGTAGTTTTTGCAATTAATTCTTCACCATAAAAGCGATGGTTGGATGCATTTTCCTTAGTTTTTGCTTGACTGGCTTCTTCATGGGATCCAATGAAATGTTGTGAATGACTAACTTTGGATCTATCCCTAGCATGTCTTTGTAATTCCAAGAAAAAATATTTTGCCTCTCCTTGAGGAGAGGAATTAGGATGTCTTGTTCCTCCAGAGATATACTTTCTCCAAACTTGACTTTCCTTGGTTGGGTAGGATCATCGTTGATGTCCACCTCGAAAGTTGCTTCTATAGCCATATGTGACCCATACTCTAGCTGATGAGGCATGGGTATCAAATGAATGTCATCAATGAGATTCATAGGACCTACTAACTCATGTTCCAACCCAACATTGAAGACATTATACGCACAACTTGATGAAAAATATAATGGTTGTAACATCTCTTTGTTGGGGAAGAGGTCTTCAGGCTCTATGGGAAAATTAGCACAATCCCAATCAACAACCTCTATATCAAGATGCAATGATTTGGCAGGATCTATTGGGCTATGAAGTGGAGTGGTAAAATCAATGGAGACCATGTTTATGGATAGAATGAAGTCTCCAGGACCACATGGGTGTAATATTGTCTCAGGGGCTACCCTTCCATACTTACGATGAAGTTTTGGAGGAATGGGAATTTCTAGATCTAGCCCATGAGCAGGGTGGAAAATAGGATCATTGGGCTCTAATTACTCTCTGAATGTAGATAGAGGGGGATTGACCATCCAATGAATGGTATCTAGATCCACGGGTCTCCTCAAAAATTGTAAATGAGGGTCTATGGCATGGAGTTCTGCCTCTCTATCTACTAGCTCGTTGACTTGTTGTAAGTGCTAAGGTCCAAGATAAGCCATATCGGTCTTATACTCAAAGTCATAATCACTTATCCAGAAATCGTTAGCATTGGTATGTAGCTCTAATACAAGGGGCTCATGTCTTGGCCCCAAGTAGGCCATATATGTTCCATATTCATATTCTTCATCACTTATGAAGAATCCATTTGTATTTTTCTCTTGCCCCAATGTCAGGGGGGTTGATGACTTAGGCCTAAGTAGGCTATTTGATGCAGAGCAAAAAATTGCACACCCCAAATCCCAATATTTCATTCAAATACTTGGAATAAATCTACAATAACATCCCATAGGCTTTACAGCAACTAGCACATAGCATAGTTTTCTCCACTTCTCTAATGCAATTCTCTAATTCTGCATCCCTAGCCTATTGCATTAACTAGGTTTTTATAGAGGCCTCGACCCTCTGAAACATCATTACACAAAAGGCAGAGTACAATATACACTCCATAGCTCCACTCCACATGGCCCTATCATCATAATCTAATCGTCGCTCCTGTCAGATTACTCTGCACGACCCTTCGTTTCCATTCCACAACTAGTCATTTTTGTTTCCCGTGCCTCTTGGTCTTCACCTGCTTTCATTGCACCTTGGTGCCATGTGTTGTTCGATGCTACCACATGTCGCTTAGTGGACTCATTCTATGATGGCCCCTATAACCGTCTACCCCTTCTGAGTCATGAAGCAGCATGTCGTGATATCGCGACATCTTCTCCATCCTGTTCTTCCCCTTCTCTTTCGATCATGATATCGCGATACCTTTTCTTTCATGATATTGCAACATTTCTACTTCCTCTCTTTCTCTCTCCTCCTTGGGTCGCGATATCACGACATGTCACGATATCGCGACATATTCCCTTTCTTGCCATTCCTTTTCCTTTTTGATCACGATATCGTGACACTTCTCTTCCTCGCTTCCTTTCTCCTCTTTGGGTCATGAAATCGTGACATGTCGCGATATCGTGACATCTTTCCTATCTCTCATTTCTCGCTTCTTCGGGTCACGAAATTGTGACATGTCGCAAAATCATGACATCTTCTCTTTCTGCCTTCTCTCTCTTCTTCTTTTCGTGAAATCATGACATGTCATGATATTGCGACAATTCGGCATCCTTGCCTCTTCCTTGCCAACATGTTGTGATATTGCGATAGTTTTCCTCCTCGCTAAAACATGTCGCGATATCATGACAATTTCCTCCCTTGTCTGCTTTCTCCACTTTGTGTCGTGATATCGTGACACTTTTTTTGTCATGATATCACGATAGTTTTCCCCGTTGGATTCTTTCTCCACTTTGTGTCGTGATATCACGACACTTTTTCTGTCATGATATCACGAAATTTTTCCCCACTGGCTTCTCTATCCACTTTGTGTCATGATATCGTGACACTTTTTTTGTCACGATATCGTGAAAGTTTTCCCCACTGGCTTCTTTATCCACTTTGTGTCACGATATCGCGACACTTTTTTTATCACGATATTGTGACAGTTTTCCTCATTGGCTTCTGTCTCCACTTTGTGTTGCGATATCATGACAATTCTTCTGTCACGATATCACGACAGTTTTCCCCGCTGGCTTCTCTCTCCACTTTGTGTTGCAATATCATGACACTTTTTCTATCGCAATATCGTGACATATTTTTTCTCCTTGACTTCTCCTTCTTCTTCGGTCACGATTTTGCGACATGTCACGAAATTGCGACATCTTCCTTCCTTAGCCAAATTTTTGAATATGGCCCTCCTACCATTGGATGATCCTGCATCAGATGCCATCGGATGCTCCTACATCAGACACCCGGGGTTGATGGAGATGTGACATTCACTTTTGTGTTGTTCAGTCATCATCTTCTGGAACATCTCCAAATGTGCACCTACCTCTACAGCCCGCTTAAACCCTATCTCCTAGCCAAAAAAAAAATTGCCTTCTACCAGACATATCCTAGCACTACTACACACCTTCTCATCCACTGCCTACAATGGCTTCAACTTGTGGTGCACTACATATTTCATTAGGGAGTATGTATTTGCATGACCATCATGCACTACACACCGATCAAACTGCCATGGCCTTCCCAACAGTAAATGGCAAGCATCCATAGGGAAAACATCACACAGGACCTCATCTTGGTATCTCTCAATATTAAATGTGACTAAGCACTATTCATGGACCCATGCCCTATGGTCCTTCCGCAACCATGCAATCCGGTATGGATGCGGGTGTCTCCTCCTCTCTAGTTGTAACTTAGTAACCATTTCTTTGGAGACTAAGTTATCAGTACTACCATTGTCTATAATAACATTACAGACTTTACCTAAACTTTTGCACCTCATGTAGAACAGGATCTTCCTCTATTCTAGTTTCTCCTCCTCATTCAGCAAGGCTCTCCTTGCGACCATGACTTCTCCTCTCTCTGCCTCCTCAGAGTGCTTAGATTCAACTTCGTCATCTGCTACAGCCGCTCTGGCATGACCCTCGGGTCTCTCACGCGTCCTCTCTTGGCATTGGGAACACTCGAATGCCCGATGTCCCTCTTCTCCATAGTTGAAATAGGTTCCATGAAACACTCCTCTTCCATACCCTCGACCAGATCTACCTCTGCCTCTTGGGTAGTTGTTCTGATTACAGGAGCTGTAATCATTGTCTCCCTTCTGGTCCTGACTACTGCTGGATTTTTTGTTCTTCTCATCTCATCCTCCATCATTTCCTCCACTGGTTCTTCCTCTAGTTCTTTTGCCCTAATCTCTTCCTCTCTGCTTACCCTCAAACCTTCTGTTCAGCTTCTCTTCTACCTTCAAAGCAAACTGGTAAGCACCCTCAATGGTGCTCATCCTAACCAGACTCAACTCCTCTTGAATACTAGTTTACAATCCATTGATATAATGGGCTACCTTCTCCTTGTTCACCTCAGAATGACCAGTTCTAATTGAGATCTTATAGAACTCCTCTGTATACTCCTTGACATATTTGTTCGACTGTCTCAAACCCTACATTTTTCTCAACAGGTCCAGTTCATAATCCCCTATAATGAACTGTCTCTTCAGCTTCTCGACCATTCAATCCCATTTGGTGATCTTCTCCTTTCCTCTTCTATTTATTTCTAGCTACATGCCTTTCCACCAGATGCTAGCATGACCCTTCAGCTTGGTCTTAGCAAATCTGACCCTCTCAGGATCTTCAACTTCTTTATACTCGAAGTATTCTTCCAAATCATTGATCCAGTCACTCAAATCCTCTAGATTAAGATTTCTTGAATACACAAAAACCTCCATCTTTGGTCTCTTTCCAATCTGATATATGGCTCTGTATAACCTATCTTGTGTAAGATCTATAGCCTCTTCTTCTTCCTCAAACTGGTCCTCTACTTCCTCCACTTCATCTTCACTGCCTTCTTCTCTCTTGGGCTCTAACCCTTTGCGCAACTCCTCTTGTAGTGCAGAAAATTGCACACCCCAAATCCCAATATTTCATTCAAATACTTGGAATAAATCTATAGTAACAGCCCACAGGCTTTACGTCAACTAGCACACAGCATAGTTTTCTCCACTTCTCTAATGCAATTCCCTAATTCTGCATCCCTAGCCTATTACATTGATTGGGTTTTTATAGAGGTTCTGACCCTGTCACCACCGTCTGACCACTGATCCTGTTAGATTACTCCACACGACCCTTCGTTTCCATTCCACAATTGGTCATTTTCATTTCTCGTGTCTCTTGGTCTTCACCTACTTTCACTGCACCTTGGTGCCACGTGTCGCTAGTGTACTTGTTCTGTGATGGCCCCTATAATCGTCTGCCCCTTCTGAGTCATGAAGTAGCATGTCACGATATCACGACATCTTCTCCATCCTATTCTTCCCCTTCTATTTTGGTCACGATATCGTGACACATTTTTTGTCATGATATCATGACATTTCTTCTTCCTCTCTTTCTCTCTCCTCCTTAGGTCGTGATATCATGACATGTCGCGATATCGTGACATCTTCCCTTTCCTGCCCTTCCTTTTCATTTTTGGTTGTGATATCATGACATGTCACGATATCGTGACACTTCTCTTCCTCGCTTCCTTTCTCCTCTTCGGGTCATGAAATCATGATATGTCACGATATCGTGACATCTTTCCTATCTCCCATTTCTTGCTTCTTCAGGTCATGAAATCGTGACATGTTGTGAAATCACGACATCTTCTCTTTCTGCCTTCTCTCTCTTCTTCTTGTCATGAAATCATGAAATGTCACGATATCGTGACACTTCGACGTCCTTGCCTCTTCCTTGCCAACATGTCACGATATCGTGAAAATTTCCTCCCTTGTCTACTTTCTCCACTTTGTGTCATGATATTGCGATAGTTTTCCCGTTGGCTTCTTTCTCCACTTTGTGTCGTGATATCGCGACACTTTTTCTATCATGATATCCTGACACTTTTTCTGTCATGATATCACGACAGTTTTCCCTGCTAGCTTCTCTCTCCACTTTGTGTCGTGATATCGTGACACTTTTTCTATCGTGATATCACGATAGTTTTCCCCACTGTCTTCTTTCTCCACTTTGTGTTGCGATATCGCGACACTTTTTCTGTTGCGATATCGCAAAATTTTTCCCCGCTGGCTTCTCTCTCCACTTTGTGTCACGATATCGCGACACTTTTTCTATCGCGATAATGCGACATATTTTTTCTCCTTGACTTCTCCTTCTTCTTCAGTCGTGATTTTGTGACATGTCACGAAATTACATCTTCATTCCTTAGCCAAATTTTTGAAGATGGCCCTCCTGCGATTGGATGCTCCTGCATAAGATGCCACTGGATGCTCCTGCATCACTATTTCTATTGAGTCTTCTAATTTATAGTCAATTTCATCTTATGTATACTCACTCTCATAATGGATGGACCATGTGAATCTTTGTAAATAGCGAGGCCCCTGATAGGCTAAGCTAAGTTGTGCCTCATCATCACTTGCTTCATATCCATTCTCCTCATCCCACGAGTTGTACCCTATTGGGGTGGAATCAATTGAAGTGTTTGGATGATAATTTTTTGGAGGCGGTATGTTTACCGTGGCCACTTGTCTGTTGCTTAAATTTGCTATTCTTAGGGGGTGATAAGGAATGAAATCAATGTCTTCTCCTAACCCTATGCTTAATATTTCCAATTTTGCTACAAGAAAGTCATATCGACCTTCGCTATAATAGCCTAAGCCAAATTTTTCAGAGGGAAGCTGATATAGTGGCTTATAGGGCCACCTACACCCCTGCTCATATATGCCAAGGCCATAGCCATGCCAGTGGTAACGCTCAAAGTAGCTTAGATAAAACTCAGGGTTAGAGAGGTAACAAACATTTATCATGAATAATAAATCACCATCCTCTTCTATGTCTGAAGACTTATGAGCGCAGTCCATGATGACATAGATAAAATTGGTTTGGTTGGAAGGGATTCCAAGTGGAACAACTATTCCTACTAGCAGTCTCAAGTCCTTCGGCCTCCCTATGTCTTATGTAGACTCAATGATAGGCATAAAGGTGATGTTCTACACAAGGTACTACCCTATGTCTGTGCTTGCCAAATGTATTGATGCATGTGATGTGGATGACCCCATGGATGACACTGGCAAAGTAGGGTGATAGTCACTATCTTCATCTTGATCTTGAAAAATCTTCCTCTGCCATAGGACTTGGCATTTCAGCAATGGCTATAGTTGGCACTTACTTATGCCTTTCTTCCTTAACTAAGGGTGCCTTTAGCTTCTAATTATATTTTGGTTTTGATGTTGATGGTACCTTAGAAGCATTTACTATCTTGAGTGCACTAGGAGGTGTTGATGTGCATGGGTATTTTCTTATCCCGTTGTCTTCGTTATCCACTTATGTGGTTGGGGATGAAGGTGCCACATACAGGTGAGTAGAAGGGATCATGAATTCTCCTAGAATGTCCATCTAATTGACATATTTAAAAGGCTCTTCATCAGCTAGAACCACATAGACTTTGTTCTCGTGCACATACTTGACACACTAGTGTAAGATCGAAGGTACACACTTCATGGCCCTTATCCAAGGGTGCCCTAAGAGGATTTTATACTGCATAGATCCTTCCAATACATGACACATCACGAGGATGGTATTGTACCCCACCTTGATGGGTAGGACTATCATTCCCATAGTATTACATAAAGCATCATTAAAAGCTCTCAATGTGTAAGCTCCTAGAACGGTATTTGAATTGGGTATTTTGAGGTGCTCAATTGCAGTTGTTGTAATGATGTTTATCGATGAACTTGTATCGACAAAAATCCTATTGAAATGTAAGTCATTGATTGCTACTACAATTTTTAGCGAAGGGTTTGGTAAGGCAGCAAGAAATGTCTTAATCTCATGATCATAGAATCAAATTACAAGTTCCTAGAATTCTTGCACTTGTCCTAGAAAGTGAGTGAATGCATTTGCATTTGTGGTTGGAGCTCAATAATTCTTAAAATATCCATTAGAGTCTCCCTATGCTTTGGGGACTATTGTATGAGCTCATATATAGATAACTTAGCTAGATTCATCTGTAGGTTTTCTCCAATCTACTCTGAATAGTTACCACAGGTCGTGTTGGTGGACCTAGAAGGTTGTCTTGCCTTTGCCTAGGAGCGGCTAGGATGTTCATGGAAGATATAGGCGGTTGTGGTTGACCATACCACCTAGTTCTTGTTGCTATGTTAATGATCTCAACCATCCCAATGCATCCGTGGGTAGGTATGTCAGCTCAAACCTGATTGAATTGGGTCTCTTGCTCTCTAGGGGCCTCATGATTGGGCAATGGGTTTTCATATATGCCCATGTCTCTATTATTAGGAGCCAGTGGGTTGTCAACTTTGAGTTTTCCTGCCTCAATCATGTTTTGCACTTGATGCTTAAACCTGACGCAAGCCTCAATTTCATGCCCCGGTATCCTGTGATAAGGGCAAAATTGATCTTCCCTATATCCTTTTGGCTTAGTATAGTTGGGATCTATAAGAGGTATATCAAGAAATCTGATCCTCCTAGCCTCGCTGAACTGATTAAATATTGATTGCATTGATTCTATCAGAGGTGTGAAATAACGTGGCGTCTTCCATTCTCAATTTCTTCCTTGATTGTTATTTTGGTCATAGTTGACTAGTGGGGGATGTGCATGATAATTCTATGGTTGTTGTGCACCCCCATACTTTGGTGTAGCCAATATGACTTGATTGACTAGAGCAGGATTTCTCTACTTCTTCTTGTACTTGTCATTCTTACCATTCTTGTTCCACTCCTTTTTGTTTCGGAGCTTAATGGTCCCTTCATCTACTTTTCTTTCTTTTATGAGCTTGGTCTATGCCAAAGCTTCTTCAAATGAAGGATACTATTGGAGTTGTAGCAAGAGGGAGATATGTTTAAAACAACTTTTTGTGAACATGTGAATGATCTCTTCTATGGAAATGGAGAATGATAATTTTACCATGAATTTTCTCCATCTATTCCCATAATCCATTACTGGCTCATCATCATACTATTTAAAGTTGGCCAAGTCTGAAAGGTTCACCTTCTTCTTAGATCCAAATGAGAAACACTTTAAGAACATGTTTACTATTTATTCAAAGTTGGTTATGTTGTGCTTAGGTAGCTGGTTGAACCATTGAGTTGTAGCACCTGAAAATGTCATTATGAATGTTCTTATCATAAGAGCGTCATTGTCCTCAAGATGAAAATAGACGTTGATAAAGTTGGTGACATGCTCTTGTGCATCCTCTTCACCTTTAAAATTTTCTAACCTAGGCATCTCAAAGTGCTTAGGATATGGAGGGCTAGGGATTGATGGGCACAATGGTTTATTGTGTATTTTGCTCAATGTTGGTGAGTTCCCATCTACCTCTTGTTTCTCAAAGGTTTTCATATTTTCAGCAAGCTCTTGAAATGCCTTTGATGCATGGATTTCCTCCTATTGTAAGCCTATTCATATTGGCAATGGAGGTAACTCTCTATCCATTTGATTTATTTCATTTTCCTCCCTCCTACGAGGGGACTCTGGATTGTGATCTTGGTTTGTTATGTTTGCCCTTTCCCCATTAGTTGGATTTCGTTCATGATTTGGTGGGGGATTTTATTGTGGGCTATCTTGTCTAGTGTGCCTCTCCTTAGGTGATTCAACGTGTCTTGTTCTTTGGTGGTCACCACCATTTTCTTGTAAATTTTTAAGAGCTAGCCACTCAACTTGCTCTCTTAAATGCTTCTCATGTTGGCGCAAGAGTATTTCTCTTTGTTTCTCTTGTTTGAGAGCTTCTAATAACTCTCGTTATTTACGTAATGTATTTTATAACCACCTCATTCGGTCAGTTTACACTGTCATAGAAGACTCATGTTTATCTGACTATGTTCTTGTTGTCTTGACTCACAAATTTCTTGAGGAGGTTTATGTTGTATCTGTACTTTTTCTAGCTAATATGACTTGTTAAGTGTACTGTTGAGTATACCTATGGTCAGAATCCATGCATCTACTATGGGGTTGCTCTAAGGTACCCCCAAACTAAGAAACATGTTTAGAAGTCACTATTTGTGAGCTTCTAGATGCAAAGTTCTTAGTAGCTACAGTTCTTTGAGTTGGTCATGTAGGAAACCATTCCAACCCGTCTATTTGTCTTGTTTTCCATGGCTAATCCCGTGGGGTGCCATTCAATCCTATGAGGTCATAGTCTATGGGAATATTTCCTTTTGTATGAAGGGTTCTATCTGATTCCCATGACTAGATGTAGCTCTAGTTTCCTACCCTTCAGTAGGCAGTCCTGTCTCATATGTTTCTTGTGAGTCTTGAGGTGTTACAATTCTTGTTTGCCTTCTTGATGAAGAGGTTTTTATGGTAACATGTTTTCTCCATGTGTATGGAGATGTAGCAGTCTCATCATACCTATGTGAAGAATGAGTCTTAGAACCTTCTTTATGTCCATGTGAGGAGGAAGCCCTTGAAGTTTCCTCACATATTTGAGATTTTTCTGTGTGTTTAGAGGAATCCCTTGAGGTATCATCATGTCTCCTTGATGAGGATGGCTATGAAGCCTCTTTTTGTTTATGTGACTTTGTTCCATGACGTGGTTCCTTACTTGGAGCTTCTCTAGGAGATCTCCCAAGGGTTGAATTATCACCTCTCAAGCTCATGGAGCTACATCTCATGGTATTACGGGTAGGTTGTTCAATGTTACTACGACTCTGCCTATGGGTATGAGTTGCTTTTGTCTCTCCCTCAATATCAGACTGAGGGTGCTTACTTATTTTTTTGACCATGTTGTCTTATGACTTGATCTTTTGAGTTGCAATTTAGGAATGACCACACAATACCAAACAAATATTTATCTTGATTACCGATTTGAGTGTACCCTAAACTGTTTGATGTGTTGTTCTTTTGATTTCTTTGATCTTGTTATTGGATTAGGAATGAGAATACTCATACATAGTGACAATCAAGTACACCCATGCCAAAAATGATTTTCTCAAAAGAAGCTAGGGTACACTGCTGAAGACCCAATGGAGGGTTCACCTAGATCTTCCAGTCTTAACTAATGATTGTTCCAACACTGGAAGACAATTTGAACATAAGTAACTTAGTGTCACTATAAGTAAGTTTCTCAATCTTTTTCTAGTAATATTTAGGGGTAAACCAGTGGAAGGATATGAATTCCAACGTCACTGTACTAAATTGAAGGTTGGTGATGAAATCCAACTCTCCAATGTTTAAATGAGATGTGCATGTGTGGTGTTCATTTTAAGCTTACGTAACATAAAGTGCATCATATAGTAGTAATGAATATTTCCTATATACCTAAGTGCAAAAATACATTTCAATATTCAGAAAGATGCATGAACTATTATGATTTGTATGAGTGCACTTTATTTCATGCAACTATGGCCTCTAGCAGAGCCTCAAAGCAATAAAACAACATACAATGTCTAGCACGTTGGATTCTAGGGTGAACTTTTTAGGTATAAGTCACTATTCCTAGCAACACCTATTGTAAAATTTAAAAGAAGATCTAAGATATACGAAATGCTTAATTCTTTTTTCTTTTATTCCTTCAATTTACAAATACAAATGTGCTTTATGTTCTCTATTTTAGACATACATAAGTAGACAGAAAGCTATTAAATATCAAAGAAGCTATACCAACCTTTGAACCAACTCAGAGAGTCAATGTTTTGACCTCTGCTACACTCTAGTTCTAGCCGCTGTTGACCATAGAAACTGGTTCTTGGCTGCTGTAGCTCAGAGCAGCTAAGCTCTATTGGCCGCTGTAGCTCAGAGTGGCTAGTTTTTAGCCACTGTAACTCAGAGTGACTAGACCTGCATACAAAATTAAGTTAGTATTCTAGCAAAAAATAAAAAATTAGTGGTGGTCCCATCGTGATCGCCATATGTAGCAACCTCGAGAATGCACGTACTAGTCCCTTTTTAACTTGCAATGTTATTAAAATATTGAAGATGAAATGGAAGACAAGAAGAAAAAGCATATAACACGAAATAAAAATATAGATTTCTTTATTGATATTGAAGCTCGGTTACATGTCGGTCCCTATTAGGGATACCCATTTTGATACTATAAGTTACAAGTAGGCAAAGAGTGCCCCTTTCACGAAGAGGTGGTGCACTTATAAAAGCTTCTCATTTCTGCACACAAAAATGTATGAGGGCTTACAAATGCCTCCTTCTCCAGGTCTGTTTCCCAGAGGGATCCCTTTTGCTCTCATATGTTGCAAAATTCATCCGATGAACCTGTGGTCCTACAAGGAATGAAACAACAACACATGTTTAGGTGTCCGAGATTGCCTTCCTGGATGATGTTGTTAGTAATCAAAGAATATAACAAAAATATGATGAAACTATACCATGAAATCATGTAAATCTATGCTAATGATATGAAAATGTAAATAAGAAAAATAAAAGAAGCTATGTCTAAAACCTAAGCTAATCCCATGGGCCACTGTCCAAGACAGTGACCGCTAAGGTAAAGCTTGCTCTCTTTACCCCAAAGTTATGGGTCAAAGCCTATATCTGATGTTGAAATAATAGGTGTTATGCTCTTCATTTCATTAGAGATTTGACGTACACGTGATCTCAAATAGAACTCTCCAGGTCTCGAAAGCTTTCCTCAAAAATATGTCTCTCTTTGATATGATAAAATATCAATGTTTGGTGCTCTTAGGCTTGCACCTTTTATAGTGTAAAACCCTAGGTCTATATTCAAGCCCTAATAATGAAATTTTCATGTGTAGTGCAATTTAGCATGAGAATATTTTGTCCTTTGTATATGTTTGAAGGCCAGTTAACTGAAATCTAACTGCCCACTTGAGTATCCTATGTGAATTGGTCATGAAAAAGAATGTAAAGTCACTACCGCTCATGTTTATTGCATGTAGACTACCACTTTCACTTGTGATTAGGCTTGTTCGTCGGTAAACTATTTCTTATGGCTTAGCCGCTATCATCTGTAGTGGCTAAGATCTGGTCATTGTCATCTGTAGTGACTAAGGTTTGGCTGCTCTAGGCTTGAGTGGCTAATATTTGGCCGCTCTTGGCTTGAGTGGCTAGGCTTGGATGGCTTGAAAAGGCCCCAAATGAGTGGTGAGAACCACTGTTGATGCTTGGAAAGTCCAAGATTATGTCTTATGAACTTATTAGTGTGTCTATGTGAGCAGCTACCCTAATCATGACACGATTTAGTTGTCTACAATAATAATTTAAGACAATCAAAAATATTTAATACGAAATCTTCCTTATTACTCCAAGTAATACCTTCAACTACCAATGTTATTCACCAAACACTCTTTAAACAATTTCACAAGCAAACCTTATACCTCTAAAAAACTTATATGAAAACCATAGGAAATAAAATTAATTTCAAAATATTTTACCTTGCCCACTGACGGGTTTCGATCCCATAATATCTACCTTCAGAAGCAACCTAAAGTGGGCTCCATGACCACGTGCTCTATGAGCATGTTTAATTGCCAAAAGGCTCTTTCTCCTCCTTAGATTTTGCACTCAATGAAAACATATGAAAAATGTTTCCCTTTGGTGCTTACCACCACAAGTTTCAAACACGGCACTTGCTTCCTTTAAATGTTTGCGCTTTGCCACTTGGACCACCGTGTCCAATGTGCTTTGAAGACTCCAACCTTTCCACTTTATCCTTGGCGCTAAAGAAAAAAATGTTTTTCATCTTCTTCCTCAACAAATCCTTTTGAAAATGCAAACGAAGCTCTTTTACCTTGGCGCAAATATTATTCAATCAAGGGATAAACTTTGCAATGTCTTTGAGGCCACCTTTTATACATAACCATGTGTTTTTTTAAAATGTCGAGGCTTCCTTGTTTTAATGATGTTGACGCCTTTAAACACTTTATAATATATGCAAAGTGCTTAAATTAAATTTGATGATGTTAAAATTACAATTTATAAATATTTTAAATTCAAAAGAATTTAAATTTTATAAATTATAATTGTAAGGTTTAATTTTTAAACCCTTATTTTACTTTGCATTGAAACTCTTGACCTTTGGCCTTCTTTCTGGATATCAAATAGCACCTTTGACAACTTTGTTCCTTGAAAAAAACCTTGATATTAATTTTAACTGCATTTCTTGACATCAATGACAATTTGGGCTTAGGGACTCAAAATGTCCAACACCATCCTTTTTTCAAACATATCATAATTATCTCTCTCCTTGTATTCATTTTTATCTACAACATATCAAACATATTTTATTAATAATTTTATGATTTTTTTATCATTATCAAAGACTTGTCAATAATCAAAACTATCAGGGATGGCTACTCTAAAGACTACCTCTAATTACTTAGTATTATCCACATATAATTGGTGGTTTTAAATTTAGTTACCATGCCTACCATTTCATCTACCATTGTGTTAAATTCACTATAATTTTCATGAATCTCATGTGTCAAAAATTTCTAACAAATATCATACCTAATACTTATATAAATTTAGATGCTTGTTACTTATTGTATATTAATGATTTCTAGGTTTATAATTAGTTTGGAGTCACCATATATTCCTGTCTTTAATTCTCAATATTTTGGACTTTCTTATATTGGTACAGAGTTTCTTGTATTCTACCATGTTGTTGGTACAATTGAATAGCAATCTACATATAAAATAAGTTTTTACACCTTATGAATCAATGATTTGAATACCAACACCTATATCATTCCTAGTTTTAGCACCATCAATGTGCATAATCCAAGCCTTATCTACTCAACTTATTAGGTTAGGATATTAGATGATGCTTTAGTGATAATATAGTTTCATAGTTTAGTCTCCTCGTACTCAACCTATAAATATTCTTCATCTTGTAATACCTTAATTATCATGTCAACATTTTAGTATTGTTCATATTTGAGGTACTCATAATCCCTTATAAACTTTAGGAGTTTGTTCTAGTTTATAATATCTTTGTCATATAGTTTATATAATAACTAATTTCAAGGTGTCTCATTTTCAATCTATATAACCTTCTGGTCTTTAGACAAGTTTGTATGACTATAATTCATTACTAGGAAACCATATTTTGATAAATTTTGTATCCACTCTTTAGATAACAATATGCTAATGTATCAAAAACTATTACCTCTTACAACACCATAAGCTTTAGCTGCCTAGCTATAGTCATGACCATGTCCTTGAGCAACACCATTGAATTAACCCTAGTTCCATCCATTTGGATTTGGTGCCTATCTATTTTGGTATAAGTTAATTGCATCTCTTCATGAACAACTTTAGGCATAACTATCACTATTGCCCCTGAATAAACTATGCACCTCCTTAGTATGTAGTTTCTAATTTTGAGGGTGGCATAATGTAGCTTTAGTATTTTAGGATTTGGGGCATTTAAAATATCGATCATAATGGTTTGGATGTCTATTGGATGTTATTCCATCAATTTATTTTTATCATCTACATTTGCTAAAGTGTGTTTTGTTTGTTTACCCCTAGCATAACTCCTTCCTTGATATTTTAAGTTTCCTATAGTAAATATTGCTAGCTAGGTAGGCTAACAATTCTAGAATCATGAATTTAGTAATAGTTTTTTTTTTTTTAATTTCCTCTATGATGTTAAAATTTAATTTCATAAAGGCACTCTCACTTCATGTTGTGAACTTTTAATATTTCCTTGTAGCTATTGCACAACCTTTGCTTGTGTGAGAGAGATATTTATTCATCATTTAGCCTCTTTCTAAAGCTGAAATAAATATTTATTACCCTTCCTTTTTGTAGGATTATTTCTTCCTCCTCCATATTATTTATTTATTTTAGCTTATCTATTAATTTTCTTCTATTGGTTTGTGCCTCTCATATTTCTTTTAAGGTATACTTATGGCCTCAATTTTATGTTTTCCTTATTTTATTTCTATTTTTATGTCATTATAGGCCCTCTATATTTTAATTTCATGGGTGGCCTCTCCCTACTAATTATTTTTATACATTTTTTTATCTTTAGTCTACTTTTGGACTCCTTTTTGTGCTCGCCTTCTTCTAATTCTCTTGCTATGCCACTATAGGTTATTTATATTTTAAATGTAAAGGTGGTCTTCCCTCTATAATAAATATTATAACTTTTGGGTTTTAGTATGTTTCTTAGTTGGTTGATCTTTGGAAGATTTTATTTTACCTTTAGTCTCAACCCATTTTTTATTAGTGCATATGACATCATATTCAAATGTTGACTCTTCATACATTTATATAGCACTAAACATAGCTAAGACAATATTTTTGGGGTTGGCTAAAGCAAATGTTAACTCTTGAGTTTGAGATTGTTGCTACATAGGATAATTAGTTTGACCCAAAATAGAAGCCTCTTAAGCCTAATATTGTTGATTATATTAGATAGTCTAAGAATACCTGATAGTTCCAACATATTCTATTAGATCATATCTATCATTACATAGAAGACACCATGCTGGATCTACTTCTAAATTGGTGTACACCATATTGTTATTAGTTTAAATTTTACTTTGGTTAGCACCATAACAAGGAATATAATATTTTGTGAGATATAGAGTCTTACAAGGTTGTAAATTCTATGGTTGTTGCCATTATGGCCTTACAACATTTTTCTAATTTATCAAGGTCTTGATAAATTCCACCATCTCACTAATTACAGATTTATATTTTGAATTATTTATTTAGTTGGATGAAGTAGGAAGGGATTTAATAAGTTGTTGATGGATGATGTGCTCTAGGTAATATGGGCTATTTAGACCATATGTAGAGTAGGGAGCAGTTTTTGTACTTGAATAAGAACATATTCTTCCCTAGCCACCTCTTCAAAAGCTGAAACTAGTGTATAATGATTATCATTACATACCATTGTAGAGGGGAAACTACCCTACCATCTACGATTATCAGCTAGATCCACTGGGAGCCAAGGTCATTATGGGGGTATGTTATAACTCTGCACTCAGTGGAAAAGGGGAAGGGTTAACCAATAATGGTTTTAGGAATCATTCCAATTTTGGGGTAGAAATAATTTTGAATGTTTCAATTATGCTTGCACCTACATTTGGCCTTTCTACAACTATACTATAAAAATAAAAAGGTAATGCAAGATACACAAGATGTAGGAAGACAATCACTAAACCTAGTATGATTATTTACTTGAATTATAACTAAGCCTAGGATTGCAAAATAAGTCCTTTGAGCAAGGGTCCAAGGCAATGCACAAACAAGATTAAAAATCCTAGATGCACACTATATGCTTTTATTCTTTCAAATGCCTAGAAATTTGATCATATGCTTTTCCTTACTTGTGATATAGGTTTTTAATAGAAATTAATAGAAAGTAAACATAAATTAACCTAAATATCTATTAGGGAAATTATCTAATTCAATGGTTATTCTAAGCTTTATCTTACATCCAACAATATCCCACAACTTCAATCCTACAAAATAACTTCACAAAACCCTCAAAAAATATGATCAACATTAGGGGGCCTGCTTAGGCTACTATATAACTATGCTTGGAGGTGCAACAGTCAAGCTCCCTAGGTCTTTTTAGCTAAAATTTAGAATACAAAAGTGTAATTTTACCTTCTTGGAAAATGAAAAAATATAATATAATGCAACATAACAGTATGATTAGTAGAGTGCAAATTATGCTATTATGCTCTAAATATAACATGAAATGCAAATCTAGGGTTTGGAGGTAAATTTTTTCCCCCAAGATTGACATAGAATTAATCACATCCTATACAAGGTAGCCATGATTTCACTCCTTATGAAATCGCACCTTGTAATTACAAGATATGATTTTGCAATAGAAAGTAAAAGCAATAGATCAATGCAAATGAACTAATGAGAGATGCAAAATTAATAATATATAAATTAAAATGAATGAAAATAACCTAGTCGTAGCAAAAAAGCAAACAAAATGATGAAGAACTTAAATATAGTGGACTCCTCCTTAGAGCTCCGACTCCTCCTTAGAGCTCCAACACTTATCCACCAAGGGCATCAACATACATTAGAAGAGTATTCCACAAATATTTGAAAATATTCAACAAATCACTTGGAACTTTAGCAATTAGAAACTTCTTGCTTGCTTCTATGATTATATGATACTTTTCTTAAAAATTATTGGGATAAAAGAAGGCTTCAAACCCTCTATTTATAAGGGATTTGAAACAAGCATGGGTAGGAAAACCTAAGGGAAATCGATGTGAAAGAAGTCAATTCAAAAAGATAATATTTTATTAAGAAAAATCCAAACACGATGAAATTGCATCCTGCAAGGGCCGACCATGATTTCTTCAAAACTAGGAAAAAATGAGAGAGGCCCAAACCTACTTTGGGCAAGTTGGAGGGTCTCTTTAGGGATCTAGAGAAAATGACTCACTCCAATGGGTCAATTTTTTGTGTCTATATTTTGCCCCATATTTGATGCATTTATGGCCTAATAAATGTGTCAAAGAAATATGTAGATGCCTATGGACAATGGAAAACAAATATTAAAAAATGGTGGTTGGTTTAGAAGAAAGAAGTGGTGCAAAAATGGTGTTATTCTAGAAACTTTCTTTTTTTACATGCAAATAAAGATATTAGGAACATTAATTGCCTCTCAGGCTAGGGTGCCCCCTCAATTTTTGAAAGGAATGTAAAATTCCTGATGAAACTCAAAATGGTAGATGCAAAAGTAAGAAGATCAAAAAGGAACAAAAAAGAAAGATGAGAGAGAAAATAAAATTAAAAAACAAGAATAAAAGGGAAAAATGGTGAAAACCCTAATTCATTTTCACCGTGCAAAGAAGAAGAAAAGGGCTTTGGAGAAAAATATAAAATGATGCTACCTACACATCGTTCAACCATTACGATGGGTGAGGTCAGTGCAATAATGTACCTAGCATGAGTAAGGGCTAAAACCATCCCTATATATTAGTCTAGGTTAGATTTTAGGTCTTTTTTAAGCAATTTTTTTTATTTTCTCCAAGAATCATTGTGCACAACCTAAGCACAATTTCATGGCATGACCAAGATTTTTCCTATTTCATGGTAGTGAATGAAATTGTGCCCGAAAAACATGGGATAAGATTTCACAAAATTGTGCCCTAAAAGGAAAGGGCACAATTTTGAAAAAGAAAATAAAAATGAAATCACAACCAAAGCTGAAGGGGCATGATTTCATAGAAGAGAAAAGATAAAAATGAAGTAAACTAGCAAGAAAAATAAGTTCAAAATTTGAATTTTATTAATTATGTATTATTAATGTGCATAATAAATTGATGAAAATTTTATTATATTTGTGGATGCAACACGATATACTAGAGAGTCATGAGTGGTGACCAAGCTCCATAGAGGTAGAGCTAAATGTCCACTCACAGGTAGAGAGAGGTACCTTGGGGCTACACCATTTAGCAAAGATGCCCTAGGTGGAGGTAGATAGAGTTCTACTAACAATGTTGGTGAAGAGGTGGTACCCAAAATCATCAATATTTCAGTTACCCATAGAAGAGATGAAAGTCACATTGGGGGATGTGTGGTACATCTTACACATCCCCATTAGGAGGAGAGTAGTTTACAAAGCAATAAGGTAGTAGGCCATATTGCAAATATTATTAGGAGGTTGGACCTACCAATTCTAAGAGAGTGTGACATCAGTTGATGAGATGGTAGGGCACTATAGGGCTGATGCTTTGATGATTGTGCTCTTTGGGATTGTGACAGGATTACTGGTATTCCACATGAGTTAGCGATACATTCCATGGGAAATAGTAGGAGTAGTGGAAAACATGCAATATTAGTGGGTTAGATTCACATGGGGTTCATATGTGTTGGACCAATTGTATAGGACATTGGACAATGTTGTGTACAAATAATATATAGGGATAGTCTATACGATGTTGCTCTAGGTGTGGTCTTGGGAACACATAATAATATAAATATTGTATTCACTTCTAGGAACATTTCCCAACCCACATTAATAAATAACATACATATGGTCTAGGTGCTACAATAAAGTCCAAAGGACATATGCTAGGAACATGCCACTAGGAAGAAATGGAATAGATGAGTTGTGGAAGCCTAAGATCATATGTAAACCATGGTGTATGCACCCTAAATGGATATAGAACACAAATGGTATAGCTAGGATCAAGATGATGAGGTGGATCTCTATGAAGAAGGGGGAGTTGGAGCTCTTCATATTTTACTAAATCTAATGATAGCTTGATATCTTTTAGGAGATCCCAAACTTGTATGACCACTGGTATAAGTGGACGCATTGGGATCCATCAAAATTTAGAGGTAATATTGATGTGGGGATATGGGTAGAGGACTTGGATGATTCACTCTATGTGGATCAAGGGGTGGACAATGTTAGAGTGGATATTGGGTACTAGATATGGTATGGGAGTATCATACCCCTAAGGATATCCCAATGAATGCTAGAGTAGAGGTACATAACCATGAGCCAACACATGCACCTAGCATTGTGATAGGCCACTCGACACTCCACAAAGCAACAATGATAGGGATAGGAGGTTCTACAATAAATATAAGCATGGGTTCAAATAGAGATAATATTTTTTGTCATCACTAATGCTAGGACCAAGGATATAGGAGCGATTGAAGTTTCTCCCATGATGGCTGAAGAAGGACCAAGAAGAGGGATTGGAGAGGCCTCTACATTAGTAGTAGTCAGCTTGAGTGAGGACACAAGTTAGGAAGAGGATACATAGGTACTATAGGATTAGATATCAACCCTATAGAGGGATATGGACCTACTCTAAGAGGATAGGGAAAATAGGATTTATGGTCTAAGGAATGCATTGAGCACTATAGAGATAAATATGGACATGATATTAGTGGAGGTAGACTACCTTCAAGGAGATATGAGTTGGTTTTACCAGGAGTGATATTGAGCTCAGGAAAATAGGATTGCTATGGTTAGCAGTAGCCATTAGGGTGATAGGATTTGACTACTATAGGTAGATCTACAAAGAGTGAGAGAGAGGTTTAAGGTAGTTGTGTAGAGGGTGACCTTCTACCAGATGGTGTACTATTAGGAAGTTTTGGTAGAGTAGTGAGTGCCACCGCCTTCATATCTATAAATACCAAGATAGACTCAATCTAGATCATGGATGGTTTTATGATATATGAACATGCCCCCACCAAGACAACCTTTGATGAACGAAGTAGAGGAGATAGGGTCCTAGAGATAGGTAGAGTATCAAGGTGACATGCTAATTTTAAGTGTGGTATGCATAAATGGGGATGGTTGAGTGTATCGAGTTTAGACTATGGTACACTTACCAGGTAGACCTATGTACCTTTATCTATCTCTTGAGTAATATCATCTTTATTTTTAGTGCAATGTGTGTACATAAGTGCATTTTATATTTTTATGATATTTTCATGATGATTATAATGTTTATGCATGACATGATTTACATATGAAATGCACTAACCTAAAATGCAAATGTATGGGTACAATGGAGTGAATGCAATGCATGAACTTGCATGTATGGAAGAAGGGGAACAAAAGAAGATAAGAAGAAGAGGTAAACAGGAAGAAGAGAAAAGGAGAACATAAATCTAGATGAAATTGAGCCCCAAAATAATGGAGTATGATAATGTCACAGATAAAAATCATGACCTATAAATATGGGATACAATTTTAGAAAAGGAGAAGAAGAAGAAAAATAAAAAAAAGGTCAAAGAGAGAGAAAATGGGACCTTGAGGTATGATGCTTGGTTCAATGTAGACCGTATCAGATTAGAGTGACCAATTATACATACATCAAGCAAAAAGGAAAGAAAGGAAGTGAAACCCTATAGGGATGTATGCTCATAAATGACTGAGATGGAGGTTTACCCTCACATGTGGCCATGAAGCTATACTATATAGGTATGACACTCAAAGAAGATGGACAAGTGTGGAGTGATACCTACTATGGGTGTGTAATCACTAAGATGGTAAAATATGGAGTGAAACCCACTATGGATGCAGTGCTCACTAAGATGGACAAAGAGAAAGATATACCCACTAGGATGTATGCTCACAAATAATTGATATGGAGGTTACCCCTTGCATATGGCCATGAAGCTATCATGTATGGGGTGCTCTATGTGTGCATGATGAGACAAAGTGAGTATTCACCCCATAGGTATGTGGTATGTGCAAAAATGTTTATGGATAAATTAATAAAAACAAGACATGAGTGTGTGTAGGTACTATAAGAAAAGAGAGGAAGAAAGCAAACAAAAAAGAAGAGAGTGTGTGTTCATCCATATTTAGGTTTTAATTATTAAGTAGTGTGTGTAAGATAGTCAAGGACTATAAAAAACCTATAAATGGCATCCATCCGATATCTATCCTTTCCCATGAGGACCACTTAATAGCTAAAAATTCAAGAAGGAAGAAGTAGAAAAACCAATAAAAAAAGAATGCATATCCTTGTAAATACAAGAGAAGAACAAGAAAATGACAAGGATATACCAAAAAGAGCAATATTCCTTTACTTGAGGAGAAATTGATGGTCATAAATAAAAATTTCAAGGTCAAGGAACACAAAAATCAAAGAAAGGAATATATAAACAAGAGTAATAACAAAAAGCAAGAGCCCTAGGTTAGGGACTTCACTAGGCATCAAATTTCGAGTGAAAGTGCAATGCATGTGGGCTACAACCTAACTAGGTGTCATCATGTGCTATTATCATGATATCCCCAAAAATTTATATGATCAAGTAGCCATGATAAAGTAGCAATGCAAATATGACAAGCATATATGCAAGTGAAACAAAATATTAGGAAAATCATGCAAAATATGATAGGAAAACATGTAGTATGAATAGACAAGCGAATGTAGAAAAATAAAATACAAAAGCATACCTAATTAGTGGTTTATTATTTTATTTTTAGTTTTTTAATGCAAGTGAGTAGAATGATAGTCGACACATGGTCTGATTGTGCCTCCTATATTAACAAAAATAACAGGCGTACAAGGGACTGATCCATCAAAGAAAAATCTAGAATGGGGATAATCTTGATAATAAAAAACACAAGAAGCTCCTTCATAGATTTTTCTTCAATAACCATTACACAAAAATATTTACAAACCCTAATTGAACTATCTTTCTTAAGAAAATGAGGGGTGATCCCTAATTTTGTAAAATCTCTATAATATAGTGAAGGTCTCCTTTAGGAGAAGAATATTTACCATCAGAATGCATAAAATTAATCATATTACAAAATAAAATGTTAGAGGGATAAGGGGGGCCCTCATGCTCATCACTCCACTCCAATATTTGATGATCTAAGTATTCAACATAATTTTTAAGGTCATCATCATTATCGAATGGTAAAGGTTGGTATTATTAGGGATGTAGCCTACACCACACCTCCTAGGTCAAACTTCAACATCCAAAGGATCTTGAATGCCTTTCTATTGGGACCCCAAACCTTTACCAACATATCCCATGCTAGATAGGATTTGTTTAGGGTGTGGGTAATCATTATATAAGTAATAATGGGAAAATTAATGCTCCATAGGATAAGGGTTGCTACCACATATCTTTTCTTCAAAGGTAATTCTTGCAAAGATAAAGGTATGTGTGCTAATATCTAAAACTTCACCCTTATTACGAGGTAAACCCATAGTTCTCTATGAAAGTGGTAGCTTGACAAGATCTAGAAGAGGTTATTGAAGAAACTGATTAACTTGATCCCATGATGAAACTTTGATTTAGGGATCCTCACTCACTTTTATACTTTCAAGTTATTCAGATATTTGAGATGAGGAACTTGGAGGAGTAGATGATGAAATTGAAGGATATATGTTGAGACCAGATTGAGATTGGTCAACCATCGAATAATATTCAAATGGATGAGGGTTGCTTTGAACAGTAATAATTTGATCCTTAAATTCAAACTCTAAAAATTGATGAAATGTAGAAGGAACAACCTTCATCGCATGGATCCAAGGACATCTGAGAAGAATATTGAAAGATGCTGGGAAAGGTACCACATAGAACAAGGTATATAAGATCTGATGTTTGACCCTAATGGGGAGAGATACAATGTCATAGGCCTCTTGGGACTTCTTGCTGAAAGCCTTGATGATAATATTGTATTTATTTAGGTCTTCCTTTTTTAATACAAAATTTAGGAAAATTTGATAAGTGCATAAATCAAGGGAAGAACTAATGTCAATCAATATTTGCTTGACAAAATTTCTCCTAATAAATTTTGTGATGTAAATGGAAGAATCCCCTTATAAGTTTGAGGAAGGCATATCATCATCCAAAAATATGATGTGATGAATCCCAAGAGAACCTATGACATTAACTAGAACACTAGGGGAAATTTCTCTAGGGATATATTGTTGTCTTAGAATTTCCAACAAAGCTTCCCTATGAATAGGAGAAGTTTGCAAGAGTTCTAAGATAGAGATCTTGGTTTGGGTACTAGCTAACTGTTGTTATTATACTGAGTTTTAGTGGTCCTATCTTGTTTCACTTTAATTTGTCCTCTTCTAATAAGAGCTTGTTCTACCTTTCTTGCTAGGTCAATTACTTGATCAAAATATGTGATAGTCATTGTTTCCAATGCATAAGATAGTTGCTCTTGCGAATTTCTAGTAAATATTTCAAGCATGTCTCAATGAGGTAAGGTGTATATCAAGCATCCAACTAGACTCCAATGAGACATAAATTCTGAAAATTTTCCTCTTTGCATTTTTTTAGCATGTAAACATCTTTCATGGTCACATTCTTTTTAATATAAACACCAAATTGTTGAACAAATAATTTAGTTGTCTCTTTAAAATTCCTCAAAGAATGGTTGGGAAACTGATAATACTATTCTAATGCCATTCCACCAAGACTCTTAGGGAATTTCTTTAGGAACAATATGTCATCATTTATGATATCATGGCAAGCTATTCTAAATATTCTTAAATGCTCAATTGGATCTTCCATTCCCTTATAGATAGGCAAAATTGGCATGGGAAAATTCTTAGGATAGGGTCTAGTGGAAACGATAGGATCTAAGGTCTGATTGTATATTTCTCTATAGCTATAGGTGAAACTAGGAGGTTGAATCATATCCACTCTTGAAACCAATTGTTTTACCATATTAGTTAATATTTGCACCTTAGTATTGTTGTTGTGTAATACCCTTAGATTCCATAGAGGATGAGTATATGTAGTATATTAAAAGGGTACTTGGCCTATGTTGGAGGAATTAACATTGTTATGGTATGGGTTATGATATGTGGTATATTATTGAAGAGGATAACTAATAGTTGGTGTAACAGAAGCAAGAGTGTTGAGTTTAGCAGAATGAGAAGGAAATTGAAAATAATATTGAGTGGTACTACTAGTTGGAAAAACTTGTTAACTCCTTATAATTTTGGTGGTTATAGTAGTTACATAAGTTTGTTGATGGATAATATTACTATGATTCAAATATTCAAACAAAGGGTTATCATGAACATGCCTAGGAGAGACTATTGGAGGAGAAGTTTCACCTCTTTCGAGGTGATATTCTTGCTCTATAGCTTTAAGCATGTCTACCTTATGGCATTTAATGAAACTCCAAACATGATCAATTGATTTAAATATGTAGACACCATCATGCCCTTTAATGGGATCATAGTTTGTTTTCATTTACAATTTTTCTTACTCTTCTACATCAAGGTTAGGGTTCTCTCCATCAATCTGATCATCTTCTTGGGGAACATGATCAGACTCTAAAAACCTTTACTGACTTCTAAGGAATGGATCCATTAGAATAAGTGAAAGGATAAAAGATAAAACTAACAAAAGACACACAAAAATATTTTAAAGATATTTATTAATGTTCTTCTAATTATAAGCAAACAAACTAGTGGTCTTGTTTAAAAATTTTCAAAAGAAAAATAAAAATGAAAAGGTTTCCTAATTTTGCCACTAAGACATGTCTTTCACGTTGTGATCACCTCAATCTGCTAGAAGTTGAGGTGATCACAAGGGTATGTTATAAATCTACACTTGGTGGACAAGGGGAAGGTTTCACTAGGAAAAATTCTAGGAATTGCTCCAAGTCTAAGGTGGAATGAGTTTAAATTTGTCAATTAAGCATGCACCTACATTTGGCATTTCTACAACTATACTACAAAAATGAAAAGGCAATGTAAGACACATAAGATGCATGAAGACAATCACTAACCCTAGTATAATTCTTTGTTTTAATGTTCACTAACACTATTATTACAAAACAAAGCCCATGATCAAGGGTCCAAGAAAATGCAAAAACAATATTAAAAATCCTAGATGCACTCTATATACTTTTATTCTTTCAAATTCTGATAAATTTGATCAAATGCTTTTCCTTACTTGCGATCTAGGATTTGAATAGAAATGAATAGAAAGTAAACACCAAACAACCTAAAGATCTATTAGGGCACTTATCTGATTCAGTGGTTGTTCCAAGATTTATCTTGCATCCAACAATGTCCCACAACTTCAATCCTACAAAATAACTTCATAGAACCCTTAAAAAATATAATCAGCATTAGGAGGCTTGCTTAGGATTCTATATAACTATGCTTAGAGGTGCAATAGTCAAGCCCCCTAGGTCCTTTTAGCTAATATTTAGAATACAAAAGTGAAGGTTGACCTTATTGGAAAATGAACAAACAAAATATAATGCAGCATAATAGTATGATGAATAGAGTGCAAATTATGCTATTATGCTCTAACATGAAATAAAAATCTAGGTTTGGAGGTAAATTCTTGCCCCCAAGCTTGATACATATGAAATCGTACCCTATATGGGGTAGCCATGATTTTACTACTAATGAAATTATACCTTGTAATTACGATATGTTATTTTGTAATAGAAAGTAAAAGCAAAAGATAAATGCAAATGAACTAATGAGAGATGTGAAATTAACAATATATGAATGTAAATGAATAAAAATAACTTGGTGGTAGAAAAAAAGTAGAAAAAAGGATGAATACCTCCAATATAGTAGACTCGTACCTAGGGCTCCAACACTTATCCACCAAGGACAACAAAACATAGAAGAAGAGCATTCCAAAAATATTTGAAAAGCTTCAACAAATCACTTAGCACTTTAGCAATTAAGAACTTCTTTCTTGCTTCTATGATTCTATTGGCACTTGTCTTAAAATTTTTTGGAGGAAATGAAGGCTTCAAACCCTCGATTTATAAGGTATTTGAAACAATAATGGGTGGGAAAACCTAAGGGGAACCGATGTCAAAGAAGTTGATTAAAAAATATAGGATTTTCTTAAGAAAAAATAATAACGCGATGAAATCGCACCTCACAAGGGTTGACCACGAATTCATAAAAACTAGAAAAAAAGGAGGAGAGTGGCCCAATATTGTTTTGGGCAAGTTGAAGGGTCTATATAGAGATCTAGGTAAAATGACTCACTCAAGTGGGTCAATTTGTCATGTCTACAACCATTAATGGTAAGTCAAATTGTAAATATTTGAGGTAGTAATGCAATTCTTGTTCTTAATTTGGCCTTATATGTTATGGGATTAAATTCAAGGTTGTCAAGAATATAATATTGAAATCATGTATATTTTCTTTAGGACATATTTTATTTGTGTTTAATTAAAAAAACTAGACTAACCAATTCCCATGCTATCAAATCTATGCATAAATGCTTTTGGGATTGATGATTAACTTGTAACTAAATTATATAGTAGTCCTCTATACCATAAAGCATCCTTATCATGAAGAGAGTAAATTAATAAATGTTTAATTATGTGTATAGATATTATGGAGTGTATGGAGGGTATAGAGAATATGTGTATGGAGTATATTGAGGTAAAGGATACTAAGGTAGTGGATTTCAATAAAACCATTATTAATTTGAAGGTTGTGACATATTCATTTGTGGAGAAGGTTAATGCAAACCTAGTTGTGAAACTTGTTGATTTTGAGGAGTTGGAACTTGCAAATTTGGTTGTGCCTAACTAGATGGAGGTAGTTTTTATTCCTTTATGTTTTTATGGGATATTTATGACCCTTTTCATCCAACTATAACTTGGGAATTTTGATTAAAATATTTATTGTGATTTAGGTTTAAAGATCCTACAATATGAGTCATATACTACCTTGGTGAAATATGATATGTATTTGACAAATTGGATCTAGGTGAGGTTTGTGTTGAAGAAGCACTTACAGGATGGATTTTCTGTGCATTAGAAGTTGACGATGTATTACTAGTATACTATTGGATTATAAAAATTTAGTTGTTTATGATATTATTTACATCGTTAGGTATCCCATACAAGGTGTTGGTATGTGTTAAGTTTGGACCAAGTTTGATTAACTAAAGTGGATTTATAACTTATTTGTTGAACCAATTAATCTATTTATGAGGATATGAAGCCTTCTCTAATAGGGTTTGCCAAGAGTCTTTTGCCTTTTGATGAAACTAGCTTGGACACTAGAATCTCCTCAAACTCATCTTTTGGATGCACCCACATAGTGATTTCTTATTTTCTTTTCCCCCTCATATTTCTTTGATGGTATGCAATTATGTCCATTTATTGATGTTTCTTCCCATTTTTCTAAGTATTTGATGACATATTTATAAGCTTATATGTATGAACCTACATGGATAGAATTTCAAAATCAAACATTATATTAAAATAAAAAGAATTCTTATAAAGCAATTTGCTTGTAAATTGAAGCGATTCACTTGCAAAATCAAGCAATTCACATGCAATTTGAAGTGATTCACTAATAGAAAATTACATAATTTTACTTATAGAGAACTTTACCCATAAAATAGAGTGATTTGATTATAAATGCAATTGATTCACTTATAATTTTGGATGATTTACTTGCTAATTGTAGACTTAGAAAAACTTGAGGAAATATGTACCCAATCAAAAAACTCAAATCAAATCACCTTAAAACTAGAAAAAATTACCTAGTGAATCACTTATTATATTTAGAGTGAATCACTCATCAAATACGACTTTTAGATATTTTACTATTATTGGAGTAAACTACATCCTGAGTTGAGTGAATTAGTTTTTGATTTTATCTTTTATGCAAAATATTTTAGAATCTATCTTAAATACATATTGTGTATGAAAAGTGTATATATGCAGCTATATTTGAGTTTTTATGATGCTTTTAAGTTATAGGATTCATTGAATTTGCAAATTTTTATAGTTTATATTAGATTTTTACTTCACAAAGTACCTACAAAATTCAAGTACAAATAACAAAAATGGTGAGTTCTTAAAGTAAATTTAAAACCGAAACTAATAAATCAAGTGCTTGAAATCAAAAATTTGATCTAGATTAGCCTATGAAAGTATAGGAATTTTAGATTGAATCACTTATGAAATACAGAAAACCACTACAAAAGCAAGAAATTAAAATTTGGAGCAAAGTGCTCACTTAATTAACTTTGAAAATTTTTAGACATTTTACTCAAAATAGAATGAATCACTCCAATGTTGGAGCAAATAATTTCTTAAAATTAGACTTAGTAAATAAATTTTTAATTTTGAGCTAACCGCCTCATCTATGGTGAATGCAAATTCAGCATGAAAATTGAGTAATTAATAGTAATTTGAAGATAATGACAGTTATTCCAATTGGGTGTGTACAAAACTATGTTGAATTGAGTAATTGTCTTAGCTTCTAATTAATATTTGCATCCCAATTCTATTTTCAACAAAATTGAAATGGATTGCCAATGGCTTCTTCCAACCTCTAAATTTAGGTTGGCTCCCTACTATCCTCATTGAACACCCCTATTCTAATATACACTTTTTTGTATTGATAAAAAAAGAGGGTTGGAGGACCCCAACCCTGTACAAAGAGCTCGAAATATGTACAAGAAAACAACAAGAGAATATTAGATAAATGCAAGATAGCCATATCTTAGTAAAATAAATAAACCTGGGCTAAACATACTTATGGAGAAGCTAAAAATATATCCATCCCGCTATCCTCCTATTTGACAAGGCTTATGCAGTATTCAATGCTTTACATGACTGATAAAGAAACCATTGATAGAAATGTAATTTAGTGTGCTCAAATCCTTCATTGCATGATCCCAATAAGTATTCTACTTTGACCTGCCCTCTTTATCTGCTAGTTTCATTATCAATTCTTATAATATCTTTTCAATTCCATGGGGGTGTATGACCAGACCTTGAAATTCTTAGATCTAATCATCATATTTGCTAGCCACCATATTTTCCATTTTTTGGTAACTTTGTTTCCCTCTCTATAATTATGTTTAATTCAACTTGCTTCTAGGTTTTCCAAAATAGTCCTTGCACATGTCATTATTTGGAAAATGCTAGAATTAGTTAGCTCCTCTTTTTGAAGGGAATTTATAATATTCTTGGAATACCCCTCAAGAAAAATTCTCCTAAAACCCAAAATTACTACAATTCAAAGCCCTGTAAGCATTTCCCTTGCTTCACTTGGTGATTTGTGGTAATTCCTAGATCCTTAGCATATGCAACAACTACCTAACCTCTATCATTATTGATGATACCCCCACCACTAGCATGACCTGGGTTGCATTTCAAAGCCCCATCAAAGTTAAAATATACCCAATATTTTTGAGGACGTTCGCATCTAGTATCTAGTATAACCTTATTGATTTTGTCCAGATTTAAGATATATTTTTCTCTAGAGAGAATAATTGTAATATTAACTTGACACATAATGTTTTTAATACAATCCTCCAAGAGGTATGTTCTTATCCTAGCATAAACCCCAATTATTCCTTTGGTTTTATTTTTTAACACTTATCTATTTATTTCCAACTAAATCCCCCAAAAAATATATGGAATGCATTTTTACCAAAAAATACTGCTTCCTAAGTGCCACTATTTCCAAACCTTTATTAGAGAATCTAGAATGACCTAAGCAACATTAAATTCTCTCAATAACATATTTAGCATATCTAAAAAAAATCACAAGTTCTAAACAGATGGTTTATGCACTCATCCTCTTTGTTACAACACAAACAATTGGAACCACAATCTCTATTTTGAACACATTATCTTTTGTGAGGATCTTATTGAGAATGGCAGTCCAAAAAAACATAGCAACCTACACTAAATTTCATTAAAAGTTAAATATAGAAAATAAAGTAAAGAAATGTAAAGTGTGGAAATAAAAATAGATGAAAGTTTGAAGGCACAAGTGATTCAAAGCAAATAAATTTCAACCTTAGTAAGGAAAGTGTGTGACCAATCAACATAGGATATGTTGAATAAGATTGATTTCCACCTATTCATTAGATTAAAAAATGATAAGCAAACAACAATATGGGATAAAAGAAAAATGTCACAATTGTAACACAAATAGAAAACTAAGAGAGTGGTTATATTGATGAAATGCATAAGGACTTACCAATTTCTTACAATCTCATGAAGTAAAATTATAATGTGGGTTTCATTGAGTGTGAATATTGATGGTCAAAATATGAATGAAGAACACAAGCTTATACTAATAGGGGGGGTGAAAATTATAATACCACTTTTTACTTTACTTTTCAAATCAATATTATGTAGTGTATAGATAACATTATCAATAGCAGTAATCAAAGAAATGCACAAAACACAATAGAGACACAAATTTAACATGGTTCACCCAATGTGGGCTACCTCCATAGAGAAAATATTTCTCAAATAATAGTTTGGGAATCCTTCCCAATTACAATGTTTATGGACCTCTATCCAAAGGATATTAAAACTGGTTTGTGGATCTCTATCCACAGGATAACTCCTTCTCCTTTGCTCTAGATGGTGATCCTCTAGAAGACACTCCCTCCACTACACTGACTGTGGATCTCCCTCCACTTGAATACTCTTGTCCTCACTCAAAAGACCTCTCCTCAATGTCCTAGCTGATGGATCTCTATCCATTGGAGACTCTATCCTCTCTACTCTGTCACCTCTAAAGCTCTATCTTAAATATTATACTAAACATAGTCTAGTCGGTCTAGCAAAAATCTACTCAATAGGTTCACTCAAAACCTCCTAAAATATGCTCAATAGGTCCACTCAGAACCTACTCAAATCTGCTCAACAGGTCCACTCAGAACCTGCTCAAATCTTCTCAACATGTCCACTCAGAACCTGCTCAAATTTGATCAATATATCCCCTCAGAACCTCCTCAAATATTCTCAACGGGTCCACCCAGAACCTGCTCAAATATGCTCAATAGGTCCACTCAAAACCTGCTCAAATATGGTCAACATGTCCACTTAGAACCTGCTCAAATATGCTCAATAGGTCCACTCAGAACCTGCATAATCCTACTTAACAAGTCCACTTAGAACCTGCTCAAATCTTCTCAACAGGTCCACACATAACCTGATAAAATTTTCTCAACATGTCCACTTAGAAACTGCTCAAATCTCCTCAAAAATCTCACATAGAACTTGTCCAAATATGCTCAATAAGTCCTCTCTAGGGCTTTCTCCAATCTACATTGCAAGCTTCCACAAAATTTCACATAAAAATAGTCCACAAGACTTCTCAAATACTTACCTCAAATCAGCTTAACAAGTCCACACAGAACTTGTCCAATCTCATAGAATCATAAAGAGAATTGTTAGAGACTCAATATTTTCTATACTCAATGCTCAATCACTTTCTCAACTCAATCTCATAGAAGAATAAAGAGAACTATTATAGACTCAATATGTTCTATTCTCAAAGCTCAATCTCAACTCACTATCATAGAAGCATAAAGAGAATTGTTAGAGACTCAATATGTTATATTATCAAAGCTCGATATCAACTCAATCTCATAGAAGCATAAACAGAATTATTAGAGACTCAATATGTTCTATTATCAAAGCTCAATCTCAACTCAAATTAGAATATAGAATAGTTTGTTTTATGGAACTTGAACAACCACTACTTGCATCCACTTGACTAGGCTCAATCATACTCAACCAATCACTTCAAGAAACAACCCTTTCTCACAAACCCTAGTCCAAGCATGTATCTCCCATATCAAAATGTTTCCAATAATTCCCAACAACAAGTCTCACATAACAATGATACTCATTTTATTTTCTATCTCACGTTCAAGTTCTTTGCATAATCCATTGGCTTCAACAAAAATTCTAATAAAACAAGGTTTTAATCACAACTCTCAATTCAAAAAACCTTTAAGCAGTAACTCAAATTTATTTACTCAACCAATGGTCTAAAAAATAATGCTTATAAAATAAGGTTTAATCACAAATCTCAATCCAAAAAACCTTGAAGCATTAACTCAACCACTTTTAGAATGTAAACCCTAATCAAATCCTTTTCAATCCAAACTTAATTTTCAATCAAGCCAATCACCTAACTCAACAAAGAATAATTTTTCCCATACCTTTGAAGAGTAGTTGTCCTTGCAAATTTTCCACACTCACAATTAATTCTTTGAAAAACTCAATAAGGGTTAGAGGATAATTTTTATTTCACAAAAATAATATCACAATTACACCTTATCACTCCAACTTAAACAATAAACAATATCCTCACAATAATTACAAAACCCTTTATTCAAAATAACATACAACCCACAAAGTCTTAACCTTTCAATATTCCATAATAGCAAAATTTAAGACTTGAAAATAAAAATAGAATTCTTCTTATAACTCCTAATGGTATTCCTCCACTACCAACCTTTATCACAAAGCAAAGACTTCAACCACAAAATACCTTATACCTCCAACTTAGGAATTCATAAAATAAAACATAAAAATGTACCTATGCCTGGAGATTTTTGAACTCTCAACGCAGCCCATACAAACGTCTTTGCCCATGGTGCAAACCACCACACGAGCTACAAGCTCATTGGGAAGGAATAAACACCACGTGCTTCAACATCGCTTCCTTGCCTTGCAAAATGTATGCACCTAACGATTGGCTCCTTCAACACGTCCACCAAAAGCTTCCATGGGATTTGAACACTATCCACCATGCACACCAAAATGTAAGATTGCAACCCACTTGCCACTAGGCTTAGGTGCCTTTTTGGCTTCCAACTAATCAACGCGCTTTCTTTTGTTTCCTTTAACCATCATGTCAAACATAAATTTTACAATTCTATCTCACGATATCTGCATTTAATTCGTATGCTTTCTCTTTATAATTCAATCAAGGATAATTAAAAAATCAACTTTGGGCATGGTATTTATGCATTTCCACTAAATAAAAAACATCGACGCTTCCCTTTAGCTTCTATGACATGGGAGGAAATAATTTTTGCCTTGTTTAAAACTTTAAATCCAACCTTTGGATTTATTAAAATATTCTTTGGTCTTAAACCTTTAAACCCAACCTATGGGTTTATTAAAATATTTTTAGAATTTATAAACCCACTTTTGCAATATAAAATATTGTATGAAAATTACAAATATTTTATTTTGGGTTTTCACCATGGCACTTCTAACCATTATAATATTTCACCTTTGATAAAGTACCTTTTAATATTTATTTATAAAATTTAAACTCATCCCGAATTTAAATAATTTATAAAATAAATATTATAACTCCTTTTTAACTTTTATATTTTGCACTATTTCACTTGAACTTTTGTCTTCTTGTTGAATATCAAATGACCATAATTTTCACCTTTATTTACTACTAAAATATTTGGTATTAATGATGACTCCATCTGGTGGCATCAATGGTGACATCAATGACAAATTTGACTTAGGGACTCAAAATGTCCAGCAATCTCTCCCTTTGTCATCGATGGCAACCCATATCCTTTTACTAAAACCTGACCTTTCTTTTTCTTCTACTCCCCTTGGTACATTGCTCCCTTTGGCTCAATTCTCTCCCCATATCAAATCTCTCCCCAATATACACAAATATCTACCCCTTTGACATCAATGGAAGAGGGTCACCTTTGGGGTTCGGGGCTAAGAATGAGCCTCTTAGCTTAGCCCCTCCCCCACCTCCATATGAGATGGTTAATTCTTGGGTGGGAGTATTTCTACTCCATGAAAGCATTGTTCTTTACCTTTATCTTTTTTTATTCTTTTTTTATTTTTTTGAATCCTCTAACTGTTTCTTTCCAAGTCATCATCCCCGTTCCTATCATCACTTCTATTTCTATTCTTGTTCTTGTTCTCATCCATGTTCCTATTATTGTTCTTGTTCTCATCCATATTCCTGTTCCTATTCTTGTTATCATCTATATTCATGTTCTTGTTCTTGTTCATATTCCTATTTCTATTCATGTTAATATTATTGTTCCTGTTCATGCCTATTTCTAGAATATTTGCTCTACACCATCTTGTTGTGTGACTGTTATTATTGCACTTATAACACTTAATGTTATTTTTGCTTGGAGGTGCAACTATATTATCTCCTAGTGAAGCCATATCCTCTTCTGTCATGAACCTTGCAATTCATTGCCTTATGACCAAACTCATACCCTTGGAAAATTTATCCTTTTCTATATTCTTGTCTTTCATGTGTCCTACACTGTGAAGCCATGTGCCCAAACCTATGACATGAAAAACATCTTCCATTGAAGCTTCCTTGTCTTGACCTCATTGGTCTCCTGTTCTGATTGTTGTTCCATCTGTATCTTCTCTATGCATTGTTCCTATATTTTTTGAACTCTTTGTTTTCCAACTTATCCTTTGATGTCTCACTCCCACTTACACTATCTTTTTTGGATGTATATTCTTCTGAATTTTCTTATTCTTCAAGACTTGAAGTAGACTTTTCTTCCCATTTATTTTGAACCTATTTAGAACCAAGACCTGTCTTGTTTGTTGCTCCTATTTATGTCTTGACTATTTTATCCACACTCTTTGCATTGTTTACATACTTGTATAGCTTATTCTTGGAATCGTCTAAATATTCCTTTAGTAGGGCCACTTCTTTTTTTAACTTTTCACATTCCAAAATATTTGCTTCTAACTTATCTTTGAACTTGTTTGCCTTAGCATTTGACTTCTCTAAATCCTCTATGAGCAATAATATTTCTTCATCACATTCTGGAAAATGACTTTCAATCTTATAGTGTTGCTTTCTTACCTTATTTACTTTGTCAAGGGCATAGATAAGTTTTCCCTTGAGATCATAACCCTTCTCTGCTAAATAATCCTCTATTTGTTTACCTTTGTCCATATCATTTCTTTCTTTTGGCTTGTCTTATATAGGAACACTCACTTCTTCTTCTAATTCCATAAGAATATTTTCATCTGGTCTATCAAGTGCATCTTCAAAATCATCATCATTGAAACTATAACCATCCCTTGTACAATAATCTTCAAGATGTCCAAATTTACCACATCTAAAACAATTTAGAATAACTGGAGTCCTTTTCTTAATTGGATCTTTCTCTTCAACCATAAATAGGACTTCATATCTATCATTGTCTAAAAAACTATCATCACTATCATTTGAGTACTTACTTGCATTATCCACATAGTAGCTTCTCTTTTGCCTTTGGAAGAACTTATTTCCTTTTCTATTTTGTCCATCCTTGCTTTTCTTTTGGTACTTGTGTCTTTTTGATTCCTTGTAACTGTGATCCTATTTTTCTTCATCATTGTTGCTCTTTGGCTCTTTGAAATTTGTTGCATAATGTCCATACTTTCCATAATTAAAATACTTAACAGATCTTAGATCTATGGGTCTTCTAGAACCTTTATCTCTTCTACTATAATTTTATTCTTCATCACTGGAATACTCACTGCTTGATTATGAATTCTTACCCTTTATCTTTTTGTTCATTTTGAATGTAGCTTCTTTCGGAGGAATAGGATATTTTGTTCTTATCTCAAAAGTTGTAAGCATGCCAAGCAAATAATTTCTTGTTAGAATATCACTATCAATTGACTGTACCTTTTTGGAAGAGTTCTCAATATCTTATCAAAAGCATCAGATTCATCAATATTCATTCCAAGACCTTTCATCTCATGTATAAGTTCATCAACCTTGTTGAGATAGTCATGAATATTTTTATCATCCCGCATTCTTAGATTCTCAAATTCTCTTTTGAGATTTCTGATCTTAGATTTCCTAACACTTTTATCTCTTGCATATATGGTATGCAATAGTTCCCACATATCTTTTGTTGTTTTAAAATCCATAACCTTCATAGATTATAATCTTCGTAATACATTTATAATTGTATTTATTGCTCTTGAATTTGCATGCATTAGAATCTTACCTTCCTTATCTATAGGACGATTTAATGTTGAATCATATCCAAGTTCCACTACATCCCAAACTTCATTGTCAAGTGCCATTAGGTGAAATTTCATCATCACACACCAATACAAGAAGTCACTTCCATAAAATATTGGTACTGCATTATTGATGGACCTATCCTTTTGATCCTTTTGATCCATTGTATTCTTAGACCGCTTTTCCTTCAAGCTATAAAACTCTTTTGAAGGAACCCACTCTGATACCAATTGAAGAACACAAGCTTATACTAAGGGGGGTGAATAGTATAAGACCACTTTTTACTTTTCTTTTCAAATCAATATTATGTAGTGTATAGATAGTAGTATCATAGCAATAATCAAAGCAATGCATAAAATACCATATAAAATAGAGACACATATTTAACATGGTTCAACCAATGTGGGCTACCTCCATAGAGAAAATATTTTTTCTAAATATTTCTCAAATAATCTTTTAGGAATCCTTCCCAATTACAATGTTTATGGACCTCTTTACAAAGGAGATGCTGATAACCTAAAATCGGTTTGTGGATCTCTATCCACATGAGAACTCCTTCTTCTCTAATCTGGATAGTGATCCTCTAGAATAAACTACCTCCACTACATTGACTCTGGATATCCCTCCACTTGAATACTCTTTTCCTCACTCAGAAGACATGTTCTCAATGTCTTGGATGATGGATCTCTATCCACTAGAGACTATATCCTCTATGCTCTATCACCTCCAAAGAACTATCTCAAATATTGTACTAAACATAGTCCAATCAGTATAGCACAAATATGCTCAATAGGTTCACTCAGAACCTTCTCAAATCTGATAAATAGGTACACTCAGAACCTTCTAAAATCTACTCAATAGGTCCACTCAGAACCTTCTCAAATATTCTCAATAGGTCCACTCAAAAACTACTCAAATTTGCTTAATAGGTCTACTCAAATCTAATCAATAGGTCCACTCAGAACCTGCTCAAATTTGCTCAATAGGTCCACTCAAAACTTGCTCAAATCTGCTCAATAGGCCCACTCAAAACCTGCTCAAATCTGCTCAACAGGTCCACTCATAACTTGCATAATCCTGCTCAACATGTCCACTCAAAACATGCTCAAATCTACTCAATAGGTCCATACAAAACCTGATCAAATCTGCTTGATAGGTCCACTCAAAACCTGCTCAAATATGCTCAACAAGATCACATAGAACTTGTCCAAATATACTCAATAAGTCCTCTCTAGGACTTGCTCAAATCTGCATTGCAAGATTCCACAAAAGCTCACACAAAAACAATTCACAAGCCTTCTCAAAGGCTAGCCTCAAATAAACTTAACAAGTCCACACAGAACTTGTCCAATCTCATAGAATCATAAAGAGAATTGTTAGAGACTCAATATGTTCTATACTCAATGCTCAATCACTTTCTCAACTCAATCTTATAGAAGCATAAAGAGAATTGTTAGAGACTCAATATGTTCTATTCTCAAAGCTCAATATCAACTCAATATCATAGAAGCATAAAGAGAATTGTTAGAGACTCAATATGTTCTATTCTCAAAGCTCAATCTCAACTCAATATCATAGAAGCATAAATATAATTGTTAGAGACTCAATATGTTCTATTCTCAAAGCTCAATATCAACTCAAATTAGAATATAGAATAGTTTGTTTTATGGAACTTGAACAACCACTACTTGCATCCACTTGACTAGGCTCAATCAACTCTACTCAACCAATCACTTCAAGAAATAACCCTTTCTCACAAACCCTAGTCCAAGCATGTATCTCCCAACTCAAAATGTTTCCAATAATGCCCAACAACAAATCTCACATAACAATGATACTCATGTTCTTTTCTAACTCACATTAAATTTCTTTGCATAACCCATTGGCTTCAACAACTATGCTAATAAAACAAGATTTCAATCACAACTCTCAATTCAGAAAACCTTTAAGCATTAACTCAATGTTCTTTACTCAACCAATGGTCTAAAAAATTATGCTTATCAAACAATATTTAATCACAACTCTCAATCCAGAAACCCTTGAAGCATTAACTCAACCACTTTTGAAAAGTAAACCCTAATCAAATCCTTTTCAATACAAACTTAATTTTCAATTAAGCCAATCACCTAACTCAACAAAGAATAAATTTTCCCATACCTTTGAAGAGTAGTTGTCCTTGCAAATATGCCACACTCACAATTATTTATTTGAAAAAATTAATAAGGGTTAGAGGATAATTTTTATTTCACAAAAATAATATCACAATTACACCTTATCACTTCAACTTAAATAATAAGCAATATCCTCACAATAATTATAAAACCCTTTATTCAAAATAACATACAACCCACAAAGTCTTAACCTTTCAATATTCCACAATACCAACATTTAAGACTTGAAAATAAAAACAAAATTCTCCTTATAACTCCTAATGGTATTTCTCAACTACCAATATTTATCAGAAAGCAAATACTTCAACCACCAAATACCTTATACCTCCAACTTAGGCATTCATAAAATAAAACATAAAAATGTACCTTTGCCTTTAGAGAGTTTTGAACTCTCAACGCAGCCCACACAAACATCTTTTCCCATGGTGTAAACCACCACACCATCTACAAGCTCATTGGGAAGGAAGAAACACCACGTGCTTCAACACCCCTTCCTTACCTTGCAAAATGTATGTGCCTAATGATTGGCGCCTTCAACATGTCCACCAAAATCTTCTGTGGGATTCGAAAACTATACACCATGCACACCAAAACGTAAGCTTACAGCCCACTTGCCACTAGGCCAAGGTGCCTTGTTGGCTTCCAACTAATCAATGCGCTTGCTTTTGTTTCCTTCCACCATCAAGTCAAACACAAATTTTGCAATCCTATCTCATGAGCTCTGCATTTAATTCATATGATTTCTCTTTTCAATTCTAGCAAGGATAATTCAAAAATCAACTTTGGGCATGATATTTATGCATTTCCACTAAATCAAAAATGTCAACGCTTCCCTTTGGCTTCTATGATGTCAGCAGAAATAAACTTTGCCTTGTTTAAAACTTTAAATCCACCCTTTGGATTTGTTAAAATATTCTTTGGTCATAAAACTTTAAACCCAACCTTTGGGTTTATTAAAATATTTTTAGATTTTATAAACCCACTTTTGCAATATAAAATATTGTAATGAAAATTACAAATATTTTATTTTTGGGTTTTCACCATGGCACTTCTAACCATTATAATATTTCACCTTTGATAAATTACCTTTTAATATTTATTTACAAAATTTAAATTCATCCTGAATTTAAATAATTTATAAAATAAATAGTATAACTCCTTTTTAACTTCTTTCTTTTGCACTGTTTCACTCGAAATTATGCCTTCTTGCTAAATATCAAATGACCATCTTTGTCACATTTATTTCATGCTAAAATCTTTGGTATTAATGATGACTCAATCTGGTGGCATCAATGGAATGACAACTTTGACTTAGGGACTCAAAATGTCCAACAATGAATACAATGTGTCTTTTGGCCCCTATTTATAGTAAGAGTTTACATCTAAGTTACCTAGGGTGAGAAACAATTCCTAATAAAAGTAAATATTTGGGGATATATTTATTAAAATTATGCATCACCAAATAGTACATGCATCTGATGATATCTCTAGTAGTATTCTAAGGCTTCTAAAGTAATTTAGTATACCACTACATACCAAAATATTGCTTTCTAAAATATTCACCTTGAAATATATTCCTTCTAATTTACCTCTATGACCTTCTAAGAAATTTTATCCAATTAGCAAGTGAATAGCTCACTTTTACAAATGAATAACTTGCTTTTACAAATAAAATAATATTATCCTTTAGAAAATCATGTATCAGCTCCAATTGGCCCCTTTTTTTAGTGAATCACTCCTTGGAATCAATTTATCTCTTTTGCAAATAAATTTATACCTATATCAAACATACAATTTTTGATAGGCTTTATGAGGCATTGATTATCTGATTTGTTTGCTCATGCTCCTTCAAAATTTGTGAATCCCAAGGTATTGTCAAGGTACTACAATAAATAATTTAGAAAATATAATGTTTTGATATTTTGATGAAGGACCCACAATAGATGTAATTTTAATAAGCATAATATTATAATATATTCCCCTCACTTTCTTTGTCTCTCAAATAAGGGTGAATATATATTCAAGTAAAATATTATAAATTATCTATAAGAATTTAATTTATGCAATATTTATTATTATCTATCTATCTATATATCTATCATTCTTCTTAACTTTACACTTAGAAGAGATGTATAATAGTTTACCAAAATTATTGGTTATAAGAAAATAAAGAGATTTTATATTTTCAATGTTCAATTTTAGATGGTTCTAATTTGAGCCTTTCACTAGAGAACCTAAATGAGGATATGAATTAGGAAGAGTTTGTGTGAATTATGAGGAGAATATATCAAGAGATAAATATGAACAATAAAGAACTAATGTATTTGAAATATATCATGTACTTTTGAAACTATAATCTAACTTATGGCCATGGTCGACATTGTATGATGTAATAATATTTAGTCCTAAAGGGTGTGATTTTTAGGGAGAAACCATGGTGATAGTTGAAGATCCATCTATAGTTTTTTTTGTGTATGTGAACGACAATTTGAAGAAGTTTATTTGGCTAGAATCATGGAGTGCATGCAACAAAGCTAGGGTTTGCAAAGTGAATCACAAAGAAAAAAACACAAGTGTTAGTGTTGATACAAAAATGCAACACCAAATAATGCAAAATAAATTTAACACAAAGAATCTAGAATTGCACAATGAATGATCTTATATTAATTGGGGGAGCCTAAAAACTTCATTGTTATAATGAGGATATTTGAATCCCTTTTTACAATGGTTAGGATTCTCTGAAACCCTAATAGACAAGGTTGGTGGTATCTTCAGGCGTGTCCTTGCTCCCAACTCTAGCTTAAACATTTATCAAATGTTGATGTAACACATTTAGATCTACACACAATAACACAAAAAATAGATTAGTACTACTTGTGAGGTCTCCATAGTGTGAGGCCCTCTATAAACAATAGTAAAACCCTAACTATTTATTGCAAATAAGATGAACATAAATAAAAGTGCATAAATGAAATAATAAATAATAGATTTCCCTTATGTATTTCTTGTCTTATGATTTGTGAGATTTGTTGCAGTGAATCAGTGCAAAAATACCTGAGCATCACCTAAATACTAGGAGGACCTCAAAATCCTTACATAAAATACCTACGGGTGCTCAATGGCTGCAAAAGATACCTGTGGATGCTCAATAATGATAGGGAGGCACCCAAAGGTTCTTGGTGGTGAAGGGGAAGTGCCCAGAGGTGCTTGAAGGTGATAGAAAGTGCTCAAAGGCATTAAACAATTGAGGAAAGAGTCTACAAAAGCATATATGGAAAGGGGAGATAAATGGTGATGGGTGCGAGGATTACGACGAGTGAAGATGGAGGCAAAAGTACTCAAATAATCCAATGGATTCAAAATGAACACTCAAGGGAATCTGAGCACTTACGGAATTTGGTGACTCAGAAAACTTAGGGCTTAGAATACTTAGAAAAGTTAGGGGTTGAGCCATCAAAATGGCCCCTATTTATAATCAAACCTAGGGCATGCTAGGGGTTCAATGATACTAATAGTTTGGCTAATATAAAATAACATCAGAGGGCGGATATTAAATTTAGGATGTGGCATGAATTTATGTAGATTGATGGATAAGTTTAAGTGAAATTGGATGGTTGGGATTAATTCACTTATATAAATATATATAAAATATAATATATAAAATATTATTATTTAAATATATATAAAATAAATATAAATGAATAATGGGTAGAAATGGTGGGAAAGTTAGGATGTATGACAAATGACTAAGTTTTGGTGTCTACAGATGCTCCTTTTTGTATTGTGTTGCATGAAACACAATGCAGTGCAAAAATACGACACCTATTTGGATGAGGTGCAAAAGCAACTTTATTTTGGGATGCATAGCGCGAGCTTGAATACAAAATAATAAAAGAATTTGAATTTGCATAGCTAACCCCCTCAATTGGTGAGTGAGTTTGCAAATGAATCTCACTAGCCAATTGTAAAATTTATGCAAATGAATGATGGATAATGTTATATGTGATATCATTTTTACCCCAATGGAGGGAAGGGAAGTGGTGAAAAATGTGATATGATGCATCTATTTTTTCCCCAATATATGAAGGAATTTTTGACAAATGGGTATCTATTTTTACCCCAACATATGAAGGGATTTGTGAGAAATATGCATCTTTTTTTCCCCAATAGATGAAGGGATTTTTCCAAGTTTGGATGTCATGATCATGTGATATGTATCCCATTGTGGGAAAGTCAAAACCAAATGTGGTTTCCCCAAATTTGGGGTGATTCAATGCTATTTAAGAGTATGCCTTCCGGTGTCATTGATATGCAATGATGAATATGCAAAGAAAAATAAAAGGAGTCAACCTCAAAGGGCCAACTAGTGACTATCATATAATTCCTATGATCATAACCAATCATCCTAGTTAGGACCAATTGCCATGATGACTATCAAGGAAAAGTGTAATGATGAAATTTGATTTTGTCCATGTTTTAAGCCCCATGAACTAGGCCATCAATGACAACTTTTGTGCAAATTATTCTTGGCAAGGTTTCATGCAAAATGTGAAGTACCAAATCTGATTGTAATTTTGAAGACGAAGATATGTGATGATGAAAATGACCAAGTGTCCTTATGGTATATTTTTCATCTTACCGAATTGCATGGATGCAAATCATTGCAATCACCAAGTATATAGAAAAACTCAATAGATACAAGATTCACTTGAATGTTGTTTGAAATTGACAAATATGCAAATGATGATGTCAAATGTATGATGTATGAATGATGAAAATTATGATTATAATTATTTTGTGAATATTTATACTATTTTGGGGTTCTTTTCTAACTTGTTAGGCAAATTTACAATATGTGGTCATAAACAAAAATTATGCATCCAAATCAGTTGGAATCTTAAAAAAACCTATTAATATGATGGAATAGATGCTTGGATGCAAGATGAAATGATTTGGTGGTGATAAGCCACTATTTTGTAAGAATTTTTTCATCAAAATTAGTGCCAAATGCTTGTTGGTGCTTTAAGCCTGTGTAGACACCATTCAATGTTTGGGCACTACTGTAAATGCCCTTGTAGACACCTAAAATGTGTCATATCAAGGGTGACTACTCATATGGACATGCTATAAGACCATATGGAAGATCTTGGATAGACTCCAAGATAGAGCAGTGGTTCTAACCACTCAATTTGGGCTCCTTGGCCTAATCAGTCAGAACCACATCCTAGACTTGTGGTTTACAACTGAACCATGACTGATACCTATGGTTTGTAGTCTAGACCACGGTTGTGACCTACGGTCTTAACTGAAGTTCAGTTGGCCTTCAATATGAGCCAAATCAGTTTGAACGACTATTGGATCTAAAAGAAGGTGATTAATGGATAGAAGATTCTAGAGGCTTTCATTCCAACTGTCCTAACCACCTCTTCTTGATCTTGGCTTCTCCAAGAAGCCACCCCCAATCCTAGGGCATCTTATAAATACCCCTCCAAATTGGGAGAAGATATAGATGATTTGTATAGTGAAGCGCTAATGAATTATCGAGTGAGCATGAATTGATCAAGTGAGCAACGAAGCCCTGTTGGATTGCATACCCAATTTGTGCATTCAAAGGCCACTTTTCTATTCATCCAATGATCAGTTGGCCATGGAAGTTCTAGGAGCCTAGGAGGATAAAGAAACACAAATTTGGACAAACAAATGCCCATCATAGTGATTCGACTGCCAAACCTATTAGAAGGACACTGAATGTGACCCTTGAACATCAATTGGACAAGGAGGTTAAGCCCATTACCCTTGGAATTTAGGGTAAGCCTATCAGAGTGCTAACCACAGCTGTAAGCCATGGTTTACAGTGTAGAACATGCACCAAATATGCAATTTGTATTAGAGGTATAACCACCTTCCTATTTTCATTTCTATCCATATAATTAGGTTATATTAGCTGTTTTTATGGTTTAATAGCATTTTAGCAGACTTTTGACCGTAGAATTAGGTTAGATTTACTTCTTATGTTTATGCTTCAATTAGGACCTAAATGCTTTCTTTATGCATGTTTATGCTTCATTTTCTATATCTAATCCATGCATAGTATAGCTGCTACTTTCCTTTATGTTATTACATGAATCTTGATTCACTTTGTATAGCTTAGAAGTATTCTTTATGTTTTCTTGATTATGCATGTTAATGGTGTCATTATGCAATTTACCTAAAAAGGCCTCATCATGAGAGGATGCCTATCTTTTTGATATTCTTGTGTTGTTTCTTGATCTCGAGAAATAGTTTCAAAGGAGAACCAACCATCAAGTTCCTTCCCCATAACGAAAAAGAGGGTATCTCCACCCTAGAGTAGTTCGTTCCATTCTAAAAGGCATTTGGAAATCACACCTACCCTTAAGAGGGAGAACAATTATGTACTCCTATTGTAATATTGTATCAAAATGAATATTCCTAAGTGGGACGTACTTGTGATTAAATTTTGAATTCAAATATAATGGAATAAAGCATTTTATTTCTTGTTTCATTTGTTGTCAATTTTGTTTTCTTGTATGCATGTTATATTTTATCATTCATTGCAATAGGATATGCCATCGGGTGTGACCCTTTCTGGTGGTTATAGAGGTGATCATGATGACACCCTATATTTTTAGTATTTTACTATGCTTTTTTGGTTTTTGCACTTGTAGGTATAGACCGTAGCTATCAGCTATGGCCCAACAACTGAACTGCAAGTACAAGGTATGGTTTAAAGTCATAACCATAGGTCAGACCTACGGTTTCCTACTGACAATATAGTTAGCCAATTTTAGAATTTTAGATAGTGCAATACTTTAGGTAGGTCCTATTTTTAGACCTTTGTCACTTTTCTATTCTCTATGTTTTTATAATAGGTCTAATTTGAATGCAAATTAGGAAATGAACTAAAAAAAATGGTAAATCAATTGTCCTAGTTTGCTTTCACACTTTTCTTTCAATAGAAAGGCATTGCTGGGAACAATGGACCTTTGATTACAGTTCGCCCTAGGCTACAATGTGCTTGATAGAGATGTGTTGATGGTTTGCATGTGTGAGGCCCGATTAGTGGACATTTAGCATCATAATGTGCATAGTCTTAAAGAGCATCTAGAGTAGCTTGCATTTTTTGAATTTGAAATGTATTTCATTTGCATAGCATTTAGAGAATGAGCATGTGTGCTATATGATGCATTTATTTTATGTATATTAAAAGAAACCACACACACCACGAAGCACTTAAATTCTAGTGAGTTGGGCTTGACATCCAACCACTAGTAGGGTTCAACGATGATGGGCGTAACTTCCATCCATTGGCCCAAATCCTATGAAACCTTGATATATAGACCAATACCAAATCCAAGAACCTTTTGTACCCTAGAAAATTTACATGTATTCTCTTTGGAGGGTATAACACTGACTAGGGGAAAATGGGTGAGGATCTGGGAGGACCTGTGCTCCTTGTCTGGGCATGGGCTTAATTACCACACACAGGGGATTTACGTGACTTGGAGTTCACAGCCAAGTTGTCAAGCTACGAGTGTATAAGTGAAATCCATTAAACTGAGAATAAAATCCAACAAGTTTTGCAAAACATGATGAGAGTTTCTACACTAATACAACATATTGAAAACACATCAAACAGTTTAGGGCTCAAATTTTAAAATGTAAAGGAGATAATCACATTGTTTACTTTGTACGCTTCTTTATTGATTAATACATCAAGATAAGGCCCTCCTTGAGACCATAATTTTTAGTAAGAGAGGAAGCCTCTCGAGTCTTGTTTAGTCATTTCATCATGACGACTAGACATGATAGAGCTCAATCATGAGCTAATGAGTTAGAGAATTCATGGACGGACTCAAAATGCTCACGATGTTCTCCTAAGAATCTTTCAAACCTCGTACACCTCCTTGCTAGGCATCGCACTCATTGTGCACCTGAGGATCCAATCCTCCTAGCATGACATTTTGAGAGTCATCATGAGCTCCCTTCATCATGTAGGGGGTTCACCCACACAAATCATGGGGTTTCTTCACATTCAGTGAGAACCCAAGTCACTAGGTCTCAGCCTAGGGAGATAGATATTCATGTATCATAATCCATGAGTTAGTATTATAGGGAGTCTGAGTCTCATGTATCCCATGAGATGCAATTACTCCAATATCAATTGGAGGAAGTGCACCGTCAACATAAGCACCTAGAGCGTGAGTCCACAGAGAGAAATAGAGTGCATCAAAAAAGGTTGGATGAACTCCAACGACATGAAGAGAGGATTTACCAACAAAAATCATGTGAAAAACAATCATGTGAGGTAATTCCCAAAAAGAAGCTCATACCTAGAGTTTTTAGGCAACAAGTCAATGCGACGCACCCAGTGCATCATCAATATTTACCACTTAAGAAAGTAGATAGCCATGCTTATAGATAGATAGACATGCCTAGGGTTATCAAAGAGCAACCAAAAGATACATCTAGGGATCCCATGTGTAAGCATGAGGTAGAGAGTAGTCAAGTTTGATAGGTGAGCAGTGTCAATGCTCGAAAGTCATCACAATCCTTGGGAATATATAGTCTATTCCACCATATAAAGAACCTATGATTAATTTCCATAAATAGGAAGTCAAACCTGTCCCTGTCAGGGAATCTTATCCTCCATTGCACATCATAGCAAGGATACAAAAGATTGCATATAAGCAAGTATTGGTGGATACAGGATCATCAATTAATATAATTACCACCTCAACATTCAAGCATCTCAAAATTCTAGCTTCTCACATCAAGGAAACAAATTTCATACTACAAGCCTTTAATGATGTGGAATTCCCTACAGTAGACACAATAGTCCTCCCCATTGAGGTGGGATGAAAGACTATTCCTATATTGTGCTACATTTTAGAGGGATCAATACAATATAATATATTTCTTGGTAGACCGTGGATAACAGCCATGGAGTGCGTACCATCAATAGTGTATCAGTGCATTAAGTACACTCATGGAGGTGAATTTCATGTAGTTGAGCAGACCCAGATCCCTTCAAGTATTTTAAGTCTAATGATAATCCGTAGGAACTAGGGGAGGTGCTTATGCATATACAAGCCCAATTGGATGAGCCTATCCAAAGTGTGGATGCAACCTCACAAACTGTGTTGGAATTGCCATCCCCACCGCTATCACCTATGGAGTCACCTATAACCCCTACACTCTCGATGTCACTTAGTAGGGAAGGATTAATGAATGCCCTTACGGAGTTGCTCATAGCTGCTTCAGAGGTATCATTAGAGGACCTTCATACTCCTATCAAGGAGGAAGAACCTAGCATGGTCATGGATGCACCTGAGTGTATCACACCCTCTTCATCCATCATGACACCAAATAGTTCTTATGAGGACTATGGTGAATATGAAGAGCTTATGGAGGCTATTATTATGATGTTGCCCACCATAGAGTCCACTAAAGATTTAGGTAAGCTTTTCATCGAGTCTCCACCTATGGATCCTATCCCAAAGACATCAGGTGAGCATGAGGAAGGTTTAGTTATCACAACTAAAATAGAACAGCCTCAATATGTGGACAAATTATCTGTGATGCATGCAATTTTAGAGTTTTCTCATGATTTTGTGGGGATGGTCGACATTAATCCAGATGATCAAGTGATTCTTAATCACATAAAGTAGGATATGGGGGAATCCAATTATATTTTCACACTTCTAGGGCCAAATTTTTTGATATTAGTCACTCCTGACTCATTTCTCAAGGCACCATCTCGAGAGCACAAACAAGTAGGTTCCTCACATCAAATTGAGGGTACTAAAAGTGACACAGTTCAACACAACAAAATAAAACAAGAGCTTGAGCTGAGTCATATGCATGAGCATGTGAATAACATTGACAAAATGTATCATCAATAAATATCTACATCAACTCAAGTGAAGGAAATAAGTGAGTTGCAATTACCTAATGGATCCATAACATCCACTTTTTTGTTTCCTTCAAATGACAAAGGTATTTCTAATCAGTGACTAGAAATGCATATGAATTCTTTATCAGTATTGTGATCCATTTTAAGTCGTTTAGAATGGATGAAGCATCAAATGGACGAGCAAGATAAAGCATTACAATTTATCAAGAGCCAGATTGAAAATATGGAATTACAAAAGCAACCCTTGCCTAAGGACGAATCACTTCCTATGCAAGTACAAAAAAAGCCTTGATGGAAGCAAAAGCCCATGTGACCAACCCAACCATTGGATTCTCAAAGCAAACCAATGTGGGGCAAGAGCCCAAAACAATCGCAGCATAGTGAGACTCCATTAAAAGAGTCTATATCTGATATATTTCAGAAGATGCAAGAGGCTAAGGTCATCACCTTGCCTAATGTCATCCCTCTAAACCTAAATAGATTTAAACCTATGGGTTACAAGGAGCATCAATATTGTCTCTACCATTGAATAGAGGGTCATTGCGTTTGAGATTGTCATGAATTTAAGAGTGTGGTGCAAAATTTGATAGATAAGGGGGTTTACCATGTAGATGGTTCTCTCAGAGTGTCCCAATATGATGAAGTGGAGGTCACGCCTCCTCATGAGTGACCTCAGAGTTTTCAATCACCTCGTAGGCCCAATAGGCTAGTGCAACGAGTAGTAGATGACTACTTTAACATTGTTTCAAAAGTTACACGAGGCATAGGCATTCATATTACCTAAAGTTAAGTGTAGGGCATCTGAGACTGGGTCACCTGATAAATTTCCCTTTTGTGTGTATCATCGAGTGCATTGACACAACATTCAGATTTTTCATTCATTTAAGAGGGTCGTCAAAGACCTAGTAGAACGAGATGAGATTCATGAGGATGGCTCTCTCGTTCACCTATGCCAAAGCATAGGCATAGGTGTGAGGTCCAATATTCACCTAGGGAGGTGAGTTCAGTCACTCTTCCTAAATAGGCTGATTAATTTTTAGTAAATAACATGCACACTAGGGGTATTCAAGGTAGCATACCTTTCCCACCAGCCATACCATATTCGATAAGGAAAAATGATGAATTTAGAGGTATTTCACCTCCCTCATCATTGTTGAATGGCACACTTATTGGGGGTATATAGGGAAGCATGCCCTTCCCAAAAGGTCCCAAGGGTTCCTAAGAACCACTTGGTCAAGTCAAGTAAAAAGATACAAAGGCATCTGTAAGCCCTTTGGTCAACCTCAAAAGCTTCGAGGGTTTGGTCAAAATTGCTCGATCATCCCAAAAGGCTCCAAGGGTCCTTGAAACTGCTTGGTCTTGTCAGTTAAAAGCCCTAAGGATTCTCTTATAATATCTTTGTCATCCTAAAAATATCCAAAGGCATGTGTCAACCCTTTGGTCAAATGCAAAAGGTACCAAGAGTTTATGAAAAACTGTTGGGTCAACCCCAAAGGCTCCAAGGATTCTCAAAATAACTTGGTCATACTGAAACACCCCAAAGGTACACAAAATCATTTTGGTTGATCCCAAAATCTCCAAGGATTCCTAAAAATTGCTTGGTCAATCTAAAGGATCCAGAGGCATGTACTCACCGTTTAGTCAATTATGAGGCTCAAAACCCATAAAAATTACAAAATCAATAAAATCCAAAACAAATTGGTAAAGCATAAAATCCAAAAATATTTGCATTTGCATTTGAATTTTTTGCATTTTTATTTTGCATTCACACATGTAACTTATATCCCTAAGTTGGACGAGTGCTAGACCTCTTTGGGCTAGGTGGTAGTTAGGGCTCTCAGTGGGATCCATAGTAGATAGCAGGGTAGCAGGCAGAGTAGGCTCCTAAGCATAGTACTGAGGGAGCCAGCGAGAGCTCTGATACATGGGGAGCAGATCAGAGCTAGAGATCCACTATTGTAGGATACATTTTTGATGTATATCATTTTTGGTGTAAGGTCGAGGACCTACACATTTGTAGCCTATGGGTATTTTTGTACTCCCGATGTACTCTAAGACACACATTTATATATATGATATGATCATTATTATGGCTCATTATTGTGTACTCATTTATTTTTTATTTTATGTTTATGTGATGCACATGGATGCAATGCTTATGTTATGCTGATGGTATATGATATAATGTATTAATGACATGCACTATATAGCTATTTAATTTATGATGATGATATGCAGTGATCTAGATGATTATATGTGATTTTTATGATGGATGCATATGGATGTGATGTTTTTCTTAACGCATATGTGATATTACTTTCTTTTCATGCATTAATGTATGTAATGTTGTATTTACACGATGCTAATCTAATGTAAATGAACCTGTATGCTTTAATCACTTAAAACATAAGGAATGAATACATATATGCTTATCAATCTAATGGATGACACCACAAAATGTATAAAAATCATGAACGTAATTAAAAATCCTAAAAATAAGAATTTAATCAATCAATCACCCATATATGAAATGCAATGGTATGCAATGTTTATGATGTGAATGATATAATGTGTCATTCAATTTTATTTTGCAAATTTGAAAAATGTGCACGATATAGTCAGTGGTCATCTAAATATTATTACTATTATCCATCAGGTATCTATCCTATAAATTAATTGTGCTTTATATAATGATGTATCATGGATTCGATACTTTGCAATTTGATGATTTATATGGTTGCAATTTTTAACACTTTGTTGTTATGGGACAAAATTTTGAGGTTTTCCATGAGACTCAAACACCCTACTAGAATTATCAAAAGTTGCATACTAACCACACTAGAATTTTGAGATAATAGGGTTTTGCTAGGATAGACCCTAACTATTCATTATCCCTGTGTGTACAAATTATTATTTTAAGATAATACACGAGCGTTCCCCGATGTCAGGCAGGATTATTTCAACCCATTGCTAAGATAGGGGTTCCACATATGTCTTATCCAATATAAAATTTAGATTTTAGTTGGACTAAACCAATAGGCCATGCAGGACACCTAAATATAGCTCTTCCACATTCAAACATTGGTCTTGATCATAAGCGAGATGCTAATGCGTCAGCCATATCATCATGCATAAGTTACAGTAGTGCTGAAAATTCCAGGGATTTAGGCTCATTGATTGTTGGGATTTTGAATTTTGACCATAGCTGGCAGTTGCGGTCCCCAGTTGACCAATTGGGAACTGTATTTGGTACCTATTATCTCTATTTTAGATCCGGTTAGGCACGATACTATGGCAAAAAATACAAGACAATTAAAATCTAAGCTACCCTAGCCTAAGATGAGGTTCATTACCAATAGTTTAGTGAAATTGATTTTCCAATTACTTAATTGGGTTCATTTTAACTGGTAATGGATGTGAGGTCTTGGTTTTTGAGTTACCTTTCCCTCGCCTCATCCCCCGCGGCTAGAAGATGCTTGCCCATGCTCGACCATCGTGCTGTGAGTCGGTATGCGGGTAAAGTATGTAGGTTGCAGGTCATTTTTGCTAGCTGTCACTATCAGAGCTCTAGTTTGTAACTTGCTATCAAGGAATAATGAGAGACATTTAAAAATGAGCATTTTATAGGCTTCTCATATTCCACGCGGACGGCAGGCCCTAGCCGCAGTTCCCAAATTTCAAAATGGGAACCATAGACCCTAGCCACAGTTTGGAACTGGAAAGTAATTTAGGAAAATCCCACCATGGGAATGGCCAAAAAGATAAATTAATGCCTCCCATTGGGTCAAAACTCAATAAAAGCAAATTAATTTTGAAATTTTGTGATAATCAAGCACTGGGATCCAATTAAAAATCAAAAACTTGGCTGAGATTATAAAGTACATTTAACCGAGGTCATTGCTATGACAATCCTCCCAGCCAAATAAATAATCTCAATGCATAATTCAAAAACATTAAAATAAATAAAATAAATTAAAACACCAAATGCGCCTCGTATTCAGTAACTTACCCTATACACTTGGTGGTTGCAATGACTTGCACTCCATGTGATCTGGCAAGATGAGTAAATTACCATAAGGACATTTGGGGCAAAAATTGTCATCGTTGATCTGAGATGCTTCTTTTCAATCCCTAAGAAGGCCTTCATGGTTGGATTTCTCCATGGGAATGAGGTGTTGCATGTCATTTCTTCTATGACCCATTTTCAGCAAATCATTGATAATTTGATTCAACACAAATCTGATTAGATTTGTATCAATTTGATTCTCTAATATGGCTATTGTAGCCCGACTGTTCCATGGGATAGAAGCATGCAAATACTATTAATAGTTCAAATCAAAAGCCAAACTAGGCTTAGCAAAGGCATTAATATTCTTAAATATAATTTTTTTCAGATCATCCATGGTGGTCAAGCGACATCGTCGCTTCATTCATTGTCATTACTCTCATCGACTTGTCACTTGAGGGGGTAGTCATAATATTAAATTATAGTCAAAATCAAGAGAAGATCCAAGATATTATAGATCCCTTGATCTTGTCAAAATTGTGTTCATCCTTGCGAATCATTGTCAACAACTATCATAAGCTCACCCCTTTTATTGGGGCAAATAGCAAATAAAATTTTGATTGTTGTTCTCCGTATTTTAGATCTACGGGTCATAATATACCTATGGAATGCACAACAGCATCGAATGAGATGAGAAGGGCACAATATTTTCAAGTTTAAGCCTCCAAAGAGTTGGAAGCAATGATTCCAGGATGCACATCCTTTTTTTGGACCTGGGGCATCTAATGTTGATCTGACTAATGATCATCATAGAACCTTTGGCATCATTTTAGGAGGTCTATTTTTTCTCAACGTTGTTCAATATCACAACGCATCTCAAAAGGGGCATATGTAGACACCTAAAACCTGTCATGTCTAGGGCGACTACTCATATGGATATGCTACAAGACCATATGGAATATCTTGGATAGACTCCAAGATAGAGCAATGGTTCTAACCGCTCAATTTGGGCTCCTTGGTCTAATCAGTCTGAACCATAGACTAGACCTGCAGTTTATAGTTGAACCATAATTGAGACCTACGGTTTGCAATCTAGACCACAACTATGACCTACAGTATTAACTAAAGTTTAGTTGACCTTCAATCTAAGCCAAATCGGTTGGAAAGACCATTGGATCTAGAAGAAGGTGGTTATTAGATGGAAGATTCCAGAGGCTTCCATTCCAATTGTCCTAACCACCTCTTCTTGATCTTGGCTTCTCTAGGAAGCCACCCCCAGTCCTAAGGCATCCTATAAATACCCCCTCCAAATGGGAAGAAGATATATAAGATTTTTATAGTGAAAATCTGACAAATTATTGAGTGTGAATTGATCAAGCAAGTAGTGAAGCCCTATTAGATTGCATACCCAATTCGTGCATTCAAAAGCCACTTTTCTATTCATCCAATGATCAGTTTGCCATGGAACTTCTAGGATCCTAGAAGGATCAAGAAATGCAAATTTGGGCAAATGAAGGCCCATAATAGTGATTCGACTACCAAACCTATCAGAAGGACACTGAAGGTGACCCTTGAACATCAATTAGACAAGGATATTAAGCCCACTACCCTTGGAATTTAGGGCAAGCTTATTAGAGTGCTAACTATGACTGTCAACTAAGGTTTATAGTGCAGACCATGTACCAGAGCTATGGTTTGTAGCAGAGGTATAACTGCCTTCCTATTTTCATTTATGTCCATATAATTAGGTTAGATTAGTTGTTTTTATGGTTTAATAGCATTTTAGCAGACTTCTAACCATAGAATTAGATTAGATTTACTTATTATGCTTATGCTTCAATTAGGACCTAAATGATTTCTTTATGCATGTTTATGCTTCATTTTCTATATATGATCCATGCATAGGATAGTTGCTACTTTCCTTTACGTTATTACATGAATCTTGATTCACTTTGCATAGCTTAGAAGTATTCTTTATGTTTTTATGATTATGCATGTTAATGGTGTCATTATGCAATTTACCTAAAAGGGCCTCATCATGAGAGGTTGCCTATCTTTTTGATATTCTTGTGTTGTTTCTTGACCACAGAGAATAGTTTCAAAGGATAACCAACCATCAAGTTCCTTCCCCATTGCGAAGAATAGGGTATCTCCACCCTAGATCAGTTCATGCCATTATGAAAGGCATTTGGAAATCACACCTACCCTTAAGAGGGAAAACAATTATGTACTCCTATTGTAATATTATATCAAAATGAATATCCCTAAGAGGGGTGTACTTGTGAATTGATTTTGACTTAAAATATAATGGAATAAAACATTTTATTTCTTGTTTCATGTGTTGTCAATTTTGTTTTCTTGTATGCATGGTATATTTTATCATTCATTGCAATAGGATACGCCATCGGGTGTGACCCTTTCTGGTGGTTAAAACCCTAGTGTGCTTCAATGCACCAAGAAACACCCATGGGCATCTCAAGGTGCCTGAAGTAGATATAAATAGCTGGAAAGATGAGAAATGAAGCTCATTTGTGCATTTGAGAGTTTGAGAAGTTACATGTGGGAGAGTGTAGTGAAGTGAGGTGGAGTGATTTATGTGCAAAAGCTATGGTAGTGGAGGGAGTTGGTGTGGAGGTCGGGGTTGTGGCTGGAGCATGGTTTTCTAAGGTAATTCTCTATTATTATTGTGCATTTTGCAAAATTTTTTATGATGATATTTTTTTCAAAAATTATTGATAAATATTGTGTTGTGTTGTAGCTTAGGATTTTGGAGGATCGACATTGGTTATCATTGTATATTACTAGGATGAGGAAGGTGGTGGTGAAGAATTAGTGGGATATTCTAGAGGCAATGGGTCTAGAGGAGGTAGCCTAAATTGATGAGGTGACGGTGGATGAGGAGTATCTCTTTGCCTTGGCAGAGAGATGAGATGCAGATAGGGGGACTTTTCAGCTCCCCACAGGATATGTTACCATGACCTTGGAGTATGTATATCACATCCTCAAGGTATAGGTGGAGGGGATCCATGTTGAGGTTAGGCTCAACCGAAAGATAGATGTGATGAAGATGTTTGAATATGCATGGCAGGGTGTGAGGGTAGAGAGTGGATGTATATCGTATTTATCCATGTATGTAGACAATGAGTTGGATGCCATTTGTGCCTTGGTTATGCTCATATTGGCCAATATCATGGCCCCAAACAACAATAGATGCATGTTCCCTTGGAACCTAATAGGGGTAGTAAGTGATATGCTCACTAGGTAGCAGGTGTATGTATGGGCTCCTACTTTATTGGTGCAGGTATACTAGGATTTGTATGATGTGCTGAGGCAGAGGAAGAAGATATTGGAGTGTAGCTTTTTTCTATAGTAATGGGGATGGGAGAAATTTATTATGGATCAACCGAATAGTTTGCCAATGGTAAACTTGGGTAGGAAGTAGCCCTATGCTAGGCGATGGGCAAGGGTTAAGGAGGTACAGTCGAGTTAGCCTGTGCAGATGAGTTAGTAGTACCAACATTTATGGGTTGGATTGACATTTACCCAAGTGATATGGAGGCCATGGTGGGCTTGTAGGTGGATTGATTATGGGGAGCACTTGTGATGAGTGCATAAGGCTAGGTGGGCGGTTGGAGGACATCAGAGTGAGGTTGAGTATATTTAGTTCTCTTGAATACTCCAATAGTTTGGACTGACACAAGATGTCCTATATGAGCTGGTGCACTATAGGAGACATCGAGAGAAGACAAGGCTATCATGCATGGATCTATAGAGGGTAAACTACGAGGATGATGAGGAGATGAATCTCCCAGATGTAGGTGATGCAAGGAATACCATGGATTATGATGCATGGTTTGTAGCTCAACCACCATGCGTACCACCTCAAAGAGTGGATAATGGGGATGATGATGGTGATGAGGATAGGGATAAGGGTACCCATGAGGCCCCCAAGTGGAAGTGATGCCTTTGATCAGATAGTTAAATAAGGAGGACTAAGGGTGCAGTGATATAGGTTCTCGAGATTGGGAGATATAGTGGATATGCACATGATGTGGAGGAGGTTCCAAATGGTATTCCATATCAAAGCAAGGAGGATTGGTCACAATTGGAGTAGTAGGTGGTGAAGTGGGATGCAAATATTGTGAGGCTTTAGGTAGAGCTAGTAGAGAGGGAGCACTAGTATATTATTGATATGACATCTCTTCAATATTGGGATAGGTATATCGAGGCATTGGAGGATTGGTTGATGGAGCATCATATTCCAATTCTTGATACTCCGACCTCATTTGTATACAATGGTGCTAGGCATAGTGATTCTAGGCATAAATCTAGGTCTAGGGCTCCTCCTAGGTCACAAGGATCTTCATGGAGGACTTAGCTTAGTGCTTAGATGTAATTTTTGTATATGAGCCTTGGTGCTCCATTGTATGTAACCTTTTGGCACTCATTGTACATGCAATATTTATACACATATATACATGGATTTTACCTTTTGTTATATGTTATTGTGAATTCTTTATGTGGAATGCTTTTATGGAATGCATACTTTCTATTTATGATGAATACATATTCTATGTTATGGTTGATTAATATAATATGGAATGTATGGATGATTAATGCAAGGTAGAATGTATGGATGATTAATGCAAGGTGGAATATATGGATGATTAATGCAAGGTGGAATATATTTATGATTAATGCAAGGTATGGAATGTAAGTTTTCTAATAATTATTTTTAGTTTAGATATTTCTTGGCCATTTTCTAGCATTGTCGTTTAATCACGGGCACCAAAATTGGTGGCATATGATATGAATGACTCATGAAGTGACATGGATGTTGATATGGAAGAAAATATAAATGTTGATATGGAAGAAGATATGGATGTTGATATGGAAAACTGATTGTTTTACAGAGACTCAGACATACTTGTAATATCAAAAAAACTCACTAACACTACCTAATTCCTTTAGGACAAAATATGTGTGCAATGAGTTCATTAACTCATATTGAGTAAATTGGGTAAACCTATTATGGATGAGATAAAGAAGAAATCTTGTCCTTGTGTGGTTAGAGGTCCCTTTAAAAGAGATGTGTCACCACACATGAGAATACTCCACTACCATTCAAGCGTCTATAGCTCTAGTGGAGGCTAACTCCATAGTCCATGACTTTTTATTGACATCTTAAGTTTTGGGGATGACTACCTAAACGTCTGACTAAAAATGGAGTATGATCCTTACAACCCAATGATCAGTGGTGTGTGATGTAAAAGGTTTAGAGCTTTGGGAAATAAAATTCTCAACCTATGTGTGATGATAATTGTACCCTATCCTTACTACTCTATATTTTATATTTGAAGCAATTGTGATAGTGGTGCAAACTACTATTCTTATAGAATATGTTGCATTATGGTATAAGCAAGGATGACCCTTTTCACTTAAAAATTCATACCAAGTATGATGTTATCCCTCTTTGACACAAGATGTTTTTAAGATGTGAAATTGTGCTTGGTTCAAGAATGTTTTGGATTCAATTCCAAAAAATCAAGATTTTCTTAGTGTATATGTGTGATGGTCCTAAAAAGAACTCGACATGTATTTTAGAGTTTGCTTAAAACACTAGGAGTGGTTAAAGTGATCGAAAACACCTAGGAATTTTATGGATGTATGGAGGCAAATGACAATTTGACTCAATAGTATTGAATAGATGATATTGTGAAGGTGCCCCTGATTAAGGCAACATGATTTTATTTGGACCAATTCAAAACCTTGAACTTAATAAATGATCCCTAATATGATATGTGAAATGTGGATCTAAATGCAATGTATGTTATGTAATTTTGTGAAATGTAGTATGATATGTGGGTGAATACAATGTTTTGTGAAGTGTATATGTAAAGGGAATGCAATGTTGTGAATGAAATGTATGCAAATGTTTTTGTGTATTAGCCATGTATATATACATATATAGAAATAAAATCATGCATAGAATGGGACCCCTAGACAAAGAGAATATAAGACTTGTAGAGAAGCTAGGTATTGCTTAATGTCATAAAATGCTTTTTGAAATTCATCTATCCAAGAGAATGGCACACCCTTTTGTAGTAGGTGATTGAATGACCTACATTTATCAAAAATTTGCATAATACAATTACGTATCAATTGAATATTCCATTGTAAACTATGTAATTTATTTAAGTTAGTTGGGGGAGGCATCTCCATGATGGCTTTGACCTTGCTAGGGTCCACCTCAATACCTCTTTTAAAGATACTGAATCCTAGAATTTTGCCTGAGGTAACACCAAAGACACATTTCTTGGGATTCAACCTGACATTATGCTCTAGGAGTCTATCAAAAACTTTCTGGAATACACCAATATGTTCTTGTAAAGTTTTAGATTTAGCCAAGGTATCATCCACATAATCTTTGATAATATTATGCATGTAGTCATGGAAGATATATGTCATGGTACATTGATAGGTGGCACCTACATTTTAGAGGCCAAAAGGCATCACCTTGTAACCAAAAGTACCCCAAGGTGTGGTGAATATTTTTTTGTGTTGGTTATAAGAATTTATTCGAATTTGTTTGTATCCTTAAAAATTGTCCATGAGTGAAATCATTCCATGGCCAACGTAGGTATCAACAAGAGTATCAATGTTTGGAATAGGGAAGTCATCCTTAAGACATGCTTTGTTAAGATCTCAAAATTTAGTGTAAATGCATATCATCTTGTTAGGTTTTTGAATGATATTAGATAGGAACAATGGCGTTCACATCTAAGAGTTTTTGAAGCTCTATTTTTACCAAGAGGGCCACGATAGGATGCATTCTTGTAAGTTTTTTTTTGATCGGCTTAACAGCAGGCTGTAAGGTAAGATTATGGACAACCAAACTAGGGTCAATACTAGGAATGTCCTTATAGGACCATGAAAATATACCCTTCTTCCTTTTGAGGAGAGCAATTAATTTCTCTTGTTCATTGGGTGATAAAATTTTGCCAAGCTTGACAATTTGGGGATTGTATTTGTTTGAACTAAGGTCCACATCGATCGTATCTTAAATGGACATGTGGGAACCTTCCTCAATTTTATGGGGCATAGGGATCAAGAATATCATCTAAGATATCATCAAAATCTTCTATCTTATCCTCATCTATTTTTTCCTAAAAAACCTCGAGGTTCAAAGGTGGAGGTGAAGGTGAAGGTAGAGGGGATGGAGGAATGTAGTTTGCGGAAGCCCTTAATAATTCCTTGGATAAGACAATTTCAAAAAAGGATAGAGGTGAGGAAATCTAATCCATATCAATAATACTTGTTTCAATTAGAATTGGCTTAGTCGGATCATATGGATTATGGAGTGGGGTGAATAAATCAATAGGATTCATGCTGACTTATGGGTAAAAGTGGATAAGGTTGTATGGAATGGATGGAATCTAAGAACCAGTGCTAGGGGTTTGGTTAACCTAGATAGCAACAAGCAACACAAATAAATACATTTATCTAAGTGATATACACACATGCAATGCAAAGAAAGAAAATAGTTTTTTTTATTTTGATTTTCTATTCTTTTTGTAGTGGTGAAAACCACTATTTTTGTGTCACGTACATATGTTACAATATTTTCTTATGAAATGGCTTAATGGAATGGAGGTGGTGGTTCACCGCTAGGGGTAGTTAATTCTTGTGGAAGAAGGAAGGAAAATATGACCTTATGAATGGGGAACATGTTGAGATAAAAATTATCTTATTCAGTATGGGGAATAATGGGCTTCGATTCTTCTTCAAATTTATCTAAAATTATCAACATAAGTTTGAATTATTCATAGAATTCATTGGCAGAATTATCAATATGAAGGGCTTCTTCTTCTAAATTTAGATTGAGTCATTGGAAGGCTTGTTCAAGAGACGAGGTTGTGGAAATTGGATGATAACCTAGACCTAAACGATCATCCACCTCTTGATATGAAACATCAATGGGCTGAAGCATTCCTATTTCATGGGATACTAGGCCATGGCCTTGCTAATTGATTATACAAAAATAGTAGGATGGAAATCCTAATATGTTTGGAATGTTGGCAAGTACTGGTTCTTTGGGTTCCTCTAGGGGAGATAGATTGAATGACGAATAAATCCCCCGATAGACAAAATTTATACTATTTGGAGCTGAACCTATATCATATAATTCTCCTATTGCTAAATGTGGGTCACTTGGGTGATTGAAATCCTTAGCACTAAGGATGGTGAGTGGCATTATGGTGATTTTTTGAACCACATATTCACCAATACCAGGGTTAATAAAGTGGATATCAATATATGTGGAAGGACTATGGCTAGATGATGGATCTAGGAATGATGGAGATGAATGTATCTCACAATACATCAATTTGACTTGTTAAACATAGGGTGAAGGAGATGGATTGGATTGGGAAGGTTGCTGAGTGGATGAAGCTAATGAAGTGGATGGAAATGATGTTGATGATGTGGATTAACTATGACCACATATGCATGTAGTCAATTATGAATATGATGGGGGTGTAGAAGCTTGATGGGGAGTGGTGATAGGGATCTCCTTCAGAATGGGAGCCTTTGATGAAGAAATTAGTGATGTGGTAGATGGATTGGCTAATGGTGATAGGAAAATATGAGTGGAAGGAAGCATGGACTCATAAGTATTTGAAATGAAATTGCAATACTTAAACAACTCGATGTCCATCGGTATGCAATGTACCTATCCCTCATGAATGTATTTCAAGCATTGATGTAGTATTGAAGGGACACATATCATTTCTCTCATCCAAGATCTTCCAAGGAGTACATTGTATGCCATGGATCCTTCCAAGATGTGGAACATGGTATGAAATATTTTGGCCCCTACTTCAATGAGTAAAATAATAGTGCCAATTGTGTAACATAAGGCATCATTAAATGCTTTTAAGGTGAATGATGACTTGGTGATATGATATGAAGGTTCAAATGATGAAGGGTGGATGTGGTGATGATATTTATGGAGGAACCGATGTCAATTAACACTCTTTTAAAGGGCTTATTGTCAATTAGAGCCATAATATGCAATGGAATATCTACTGATTCTGATGAGATTGGATTAATATCAAAGTCATATAATGTGATGGAAGGCTCCATGCATTTTTGGATGCTCCCCATAAAGTTTTTGAAGGTATTAGAATCTTGAGATTGGAATTCAATGGATTTCAAAATGTACATTAATACCTTATGATGTGGGGGTGATTGTTGAATTAAATCATAGATTTATAATTTAGTGAAAGTCATATTTATACTTGTAGTAAACTGGCTACTAAATGAGATGATTGGTCTTGGTGGACAATTGATGGATGGATTTAGAATATTTTATTGACTAGGTATATGGATAGGCGATGAAGGTTTGGAGGAAATTTGGATGGGAGGTGAAGTGGGATGTTGTGACACACTTACTTGAGGTGGTTGCCTTAAATTTTATTGGTTGTTTATTTGACCTCTAATGACCATGTGTATGGACCCTACAAACTCTTGGTATTGTTGAATGTGATTGACTTGATTAGGAGGAGTTTTGGTGTTAGATCCCCCAATATTTGGTTGCACCTCCTCGTGATGAGGAAGTGGTGTTTGAAATATACCAAGGTGTTGATTTTTTTGAGCGAGGGGGTTGTCAAGGTTGATTTTCCCCAAGTCAATAAGGTCTTGCACTATTTTTTGCATGGCTTGAGTTGTTGAGGGTAATGTATGATAACAATTTGTTATGGTGTTTTTTGCATATATTATTGTTGATCCATTACTGATTGGCTCATGAATACTTGATTAAATTGATTGGGTTGAGTTGTTAGGGTAGTCTATGTTGATTTTGGTTGGCTAGAATAGTTACTTTTATATTGGCCCGTATTTTACCATTCTTTCTTTTTAGGCTTAAGTATTCCTTCTTGGATTTTTATTTCCTCAATGACACTAGCCTGAGCTAAAGCTTCTTCAAATGAATGATAGTTTTGTAGTTGAATAATATAAGAGATATGTTTTAAACAACTCTTGGAGAATAGCTTGATTAGCTCATCCATTGGTAGGGTGAATAGCAATTTGGTAATGACAACCCTCCAACAGTTTCCAAAAATGTAGATAGACTCATCATCATGTTGTATTAAAGTATAGACGTCAGATAATGAGACTTTCTTTCTAACATGTAAGATGAAATACTCAAATAATTGGTCAATAAATTGCCCAAAAGCATAAATACTATGGCTAGGTAATTGATTATACCATTCTATTTTTGAGGAAATTTTTGGAGCATGAGAGCATTGTCATTTTGAATTCTAAAACATGCATGTACAAATGTGCTCACGTGCTCTTTGGGATCCTTAGTTTCCTTGAATTTTTCAAACTTAGGTACCATGAAATATACCAAATATGGTGGTGATGGTACCAAAGTATGAATAGGTTGATTGATAAATTAATGTAAAGTTGGCTTCTCGTTTGTCAAACCAGGAGTATGTTGTATCAACTGATCTATTTGTTTTTGCATGGTCTTAATTTGAGGGTCTTATTTAGGAATGTTGAAGCCCTAAATTACCTGATGATTTTTATGTGGAGTGGAAAAATTTTGTGGGGTGACCAAGCAATGATGAGATTGGTAATGATGACTAGGCAAATTTTATGGAAATTTATGAAGGGGAGATTGATGATGAAAAGATAGAGAATTCTGGAATGAGGTTGATGAGAGTTATGGCTAGGTTAGCCAATGGGAATAGGATGGGTAGTGGTATGACCTTATGGAGGGATAGGTATAGAAACCATATAATATTGTGGGGTCCATGATGGACCTTGGTTAATGAGGACAACCTGAGAAAAATTTGGAAAAGGCTTAGGGTTCACTTGCACTTACTGTTGAGAATTTTGACATTGTCTAAGCAATTTGTTTAAGTGTTCCCATGCCTCATTAATATCTCTATCATAATTTGAGGGTATGAAGGTAGATGGTATGGAAGACATGGCTTGGGGATAAATTACACTAGGTATGGCAACTTGCAAGGCTGAAACTTGTGAAGCAGTATTTACATGTGCTTCATACAAGGGATTTGTGTAAGTGGAAGTGTATGAAGTGCTAGGAGCACATGAGGTTTGGGGAATGGACATATAGGAGGAAGGTGAAACTAATGCCTAAAAAAGAGAGTTGGTGTACAACTGGGTAAAGCTATATGGTGGTTGGGAATAAATAGGCTCCTACTATAAAGTAGAATCCTATATAGGTGAGTTGGGGACTAACTCTAAGACATAGCTAGAAGATTTCATGAGAGCTTCTACTCTTGCCATGTATATATGGGTCATATGGTGGTTGATGGTTGGGGATATTGACTCCTATTGGGGAATGGTCATATAAAATGTTGTGGATGGCAAATAATGTGAGGGACCTGCAAACAAATATGCTTGTGTCACATTCAAGGATTCTACCACAAAAGTGGTGGGGAAGGTGTAGGGTTATGCATAGTGGAAAATATTCACAAATTGGGAAAATATTAGGATTTTCAAAATTGAAAATTGGTAAATATTAGGACCCTCAATGTTGGGCCATTTGCCTAAAATTTTTGGGACCAATGTTTTCTTAGGGTCAATTCACCATAATATATATCCAAACATAGGTATATTTATACTCATTGGAAAGCTCATTTTGAGACTAATCTAATGGTGGTGTTTTTATAAAGATATAAGGTGATTTAATAGTCAAAAGTTACCCCAAAATGACATTAATTTGTAGAGCTTCAAATACCCTCAAATTTTGGTGTGAAGATGATTGATTTTATTTGCTTAGGATTCACCTTGATTTTTATTAGGATTCACCATTTTTTTACAAGTACATTTTAGGTCCAACCCCTTATGCATAACCCTGGGAAGGTAGATGAAGGTTCCATTTGATTATATTAATTTAATGCTTTCTTTTTTTTCCTGTTAAGACCATAAAGCAAATAAATCAAAATACAGATTATGCAATAAAATGAAACACCCAATTTAAATTTCACAACAAAAATAAAAAACCAATGCTAAATTTTTTTAACACGTGTTTTACCTCATTTATTGATTATCTCATTTTAATATGAGTTAAATTTCTTAAGTTTCATCTTGTGTGTTTCAAATGTGCTAATTTGAATTAATAAAAGAAAGGTAAAAACTATGGCTAAGCTAGGGCAACAAGATTCTTGCTGCTGATGAAATCTAGCAAGTTTGCTCAAGGGTAAACTAGGATTTCTAAGGGTAGATATTGGTGGATGGAGATGAAAGCCACTGTCACCAAATCTCAATAACTATTGATGAAATCTAGCCACTATTGTTAAATTTGAATCATGTAGTGTGTGGTTCCTTTTAAAATTTATGATTTTTTATTGTGTTCATACAATGTTAGAAATATAACCACTTTTTATGGTCTAAATCATAAGCCAATATTCATAATACCAATTTATCCAAAGGATGTAGATTACACCGCTTAAGACCCACTCTAGACAACTAGGGGGTTCATCTACTCCTCTGTATGGAATCACCCAAGTATAGGGATACTCTTGGTATATGAACAATGTTCCTACTTAGACCTACAAAAATAGCAATATCTAACCATATAATGAAAACTAACTATACAATTTTGATTCACATGCAATTAGAATACAATATATATATTTTTTAGAAAATAGAGAATAAAAAATTTTAAATAAAATATGTGGATGGATGCAAATGATTAATATAAATCCTAAAATGCAAGCTAATATGATTTTTCTTTTCTAGATTACTTAATGAAGTTATTTTTATCTCAAAAACTTGAAAAAGACATAAAACTGATAGAATACATAAATAGAAAAGCTAGGGTTTGGATAGTAGACTTACAAACGACCTACGTATCTGCTCTAGCTCTTTGTAAAACATACTTGGGAAATTTTGAAATGTACTTGGGCATTTTTGGATGGCCCTCAAACACCATCGAGCATTTTGCGCACCTTTTGCAACTTCCTACAACTCTTCAAAAACACTAACCAGCAAAAATGCTTGATTTACACCTTTAAAAATCCTGTAAAATAAGATTGAAAACAAAAACAATTAGTAAGGTAAATCATAAAAATAAACCCTTAGGGGGTCCCACTATGATCACCATTTGTCGATACAAAAATGCAACACCAAATAATGCAAAATAAATTGAACACAAATAATCTAGAATTGTAATGAATGATCTTATATTAATGGGGGGAGTCTAAAAGCTCCATTTTTATAATGAGGATTTTTGAATCCTTTTTTATACATATTTACAATGGTTAGGATTCTCCAAAATCCTAACAGACAAGGTTGGTTAGGATTCTCCAAAATCCTTATGTAAAACACCCATGGGTGCTTGACGACTATAAAAATGTCCATGGGTGCTCAATAATGATAGGGATGTTCCTAGAGGTGCTTGGCGATGGAGGGAAGCACCCAAAGATTCTCAAGGGTGGTAGAAAGCACTTGAAGGCATTCAATTATTGAGGAAAGAGTCTATAGAAGTAGGTCTATTGAGGGAAGATGAATGGTGATGGGTGTGGGGGTTACAAAGAGCGAAGATGGAGGCAAAAGTACTCATATACTCAAGGGATTCAATATGTACACTCAAGGGAATTTGGTCACTTAGGAAATTTGATGAATAAAAAAACTTAGGGCTTAGAACACTTAGAAAACTTAGGTATTGAGCCATAAAAATGGCCTCTATTTATAATCCAACCTAGGGCATGCTAGGGTTTCAAAGACACTAATCGTGTGGCTGATATAAAATAACATCAGAGGGTGGATATTAAATTTAGGTTATGGCATGGATTGATGTAGATGGATGGACATATTTAAGTGAAATTTGATGGCTGGTATTAATTTACTTATATAAATATATATAATATAATATATAAAATATTATTATTTAAATATATATATATATAATAAATATATATAACTATATATGAATAATGGGCAAAAATTGCGAGAAAGTTAGGATGGATGACAAATGACTAGGTTTTGGTGTCTACAATTAGTAATATATTTTTTTAAAAAAATCTTTTAATTGTTGGATGAGGAAAAAATTTGGAAGTCAAAAAACCCTAGCATCGGTTGATTTTTATAGGAGATATCGTGAGTATCAGTTTAGGTATGGTACTTCTTTGGCTTTAGCTTTGAAAATATTTCATTGGCTAGGGATTTAAAAATAAGGACCTCTTCTTTGGGAAGTTATTTATGGTAGTCTGTTTGTTGCAATGATGATTGTAGCCTCACTTTTCAAACAAGAAGTCAATTAGGCCTTCTCCATGTTTTCATAATAGTTTCCCTTTGATGAGGAGAAGTTGGATCATATGTGTCAAGTGCTTAAAGTGAGGAAAGCACCCCATCCAAAACCACCTACTCACTCTAACAATGGTACCTTTATGCCCAAGTTAGATGAGTATCCTGTGATTGAGGCACCTCGAGCCTTCATCCAACAACCTTTGCTCACACTTTCCACCCAAGCCTTGCATGCAAATTTATAGGAATATGGTCTCATCCAATCATAATATAAAAATGGATTAACACATATTGGATGGTTAAATTATCTTATGAATTCATTAATATAGGTAGGGGATAATTTGTCATTAAATTTTCCTCTATGAAGGACAAGAGCACTATATTTCATGGAGGTCCTTAGTTTCTAGGATCCAAACCACTCTACATGACCTCATGGATCATGAAATTCGATCCTCAAGAGGAGGATCCTGAATAAGTTTTTATCTAGGTTAGGTTGCCATTTCTACCACTACACCTATGGAACAAACCTTCGATGTAATTAATAAGGAATACTATTGGAACATTCATTGAATGAGCTCCTCCAAAGGCCAATAATTCTATATGCACATGGATATGTATGCAAGTCAATTTTAAAAAGTATTTACCTAAGCATATTGGAATAAAGGCATTTGATTGGATACATAACCAACCCCTAGAATATGAGCATATACCATTCAAGTGTATAACATATCATGAGCATGGGCATTTCTTTTGAAAATTCCCAATTAAACAAGCATAGAAAACAAAAAAGGAAGAACTACGATCTAGGAAGTCAATAGGAGACCGTACAGATCAAGAAGCAATAATCGACAACCTCAACCACATGATAAAAAACACTTCTAGCACAAAATAAATTTACAAGTATTAATTAAGGAGAAAATTAAATCACCCCTCCAGATGTGATGGCTTCTAAATATAAAGAGAAAATACCTACAACTGAAGCTGACAAGTCACCAAAGGTCTTAGGATACACCAGAGAAATAATTATTGGAGAAGAAAATTATGGGAACTCAAAGTAAGAGGTAGAAGAAACAGAAGTGGAGGAAATAATGATTCTTGGGGGCTTGATAACCACACAATCTATATCTAAGGTAATAAAATCAAACCAGCAAATCAGAAATGAGCAAGCACAAAAAGACTTGCAATCCAAAATATAGGTCAAGATTGAGGAGAGATTCATAAAAAATAAGAAGCAATCAAAAAATGAAGATTATATCATGAAACTATAGGGGACTAGGAAGTCCTCTAAAAAAATATCTCAAAGTTCTAATACAGGATAAAGAGCCAATAATAGTTTGTATTCAAGAAAAAAATAGTAGAGGCAACACTGACTACAAAATGGTAGAAGATATGGGAACAATCAAAATTGATGACTATTGATTATGTGGAAGCTTCAACAGAACTATATTTGGTTTGGGATCCACAATAATTAGTTTGTAGCTTACAACATAAGCATAATAACTGGATAGGTACAAAATTTGTCTTACTATATGGAACTAGTGTAACATTTAAAAAAAATTAATGGTCCAAATCATCCTATCTAGAAAAGAGAAGTATGGAAAAATTTAGCACAATGGCTATATAGTGAGAAGTTTGACAACATCATATTGAGAGGAGATCTCAGCATGATTATCTACCACTGGGAAAATACTGGGGAAATTTTAGCAAGGGATCCAAATAGAGATCTGCTCAATAAAATTATGATATATGAAATCTTACAAGACATTCGACCGACCAAATAAAAGTACACTTGGAGTAATAGAATAGTAATGGCAAACTATACTGCAAAAATATTGGATAGATTTTTAATCAGTAAAAATATTTTAACACATTTTTCCCTCACTTCTAGTCACATCATTCAGAACTCTATCTCAGATCATAAACCAATTCTCTTGGATAGCAACCAAATCCTACAACCCTAAAAATTTCCTTTTAAATACAACTTTGAATGGGTGGTAGAAGATAATTTCAGTAAACTTGTGGAAAGCACTTGGAACCAACATGTCCAATCAACCACCCCCAAGAAAAATTGGAAAAACAAAATTCAAAAATTGAAGCACATGATAAAAAATGTTAGAAATATGAGCAAGATTTGATGTCATTGATGTCAAGAGTCAATTTTAGTGAGCAGTGCAAGAGGAAGGATGTCAAGAGCCAATTTCAATAATCAATGCAAGAGAAATAATATTCAAGGTGGTTAGATAAGGTCTACAAGATAAATAATAAGGCCCAAGAAAAATAATATTATAATAGTTTATTATAATATTAAAAGGTCTAATGATAAGACCTAAAACAATTAAATTAATTATAATAATTTCATTATAAATTAATTTAAAATTAATTTTTTTTTGGGTAGATAAGATATTATAGCATTAATACCGGGTTTTACAGGTTGACCCAAAACCTTTTACAAAAATCAACCCAAGGTTGTTGATGAACATGTCCTTACTAAGGATCCTATATATGTAAAATCTACATGCCACCAAAGACATTACATCCGGTAAGGCACATAGCCTATCATAAAAAAGAAACTTCCCATACAACATTTTGGGTATAACCTAAGAAAACACACCTACATCATAATTACAAAAAAAAAAACAGACACGGATCCCTTCCTTGAAACAGTGGAGAAAGAAAAAGCTGTAGACACACATAGAAGAGTACTGAAAAAAACTCCCACAAGATTTGTATTGACATTTACTCTTAATAATTCTTTGGTAATTTCTTTCTTCTATATATAACATGCTTTGGGACCACATCCCATATTAGCCAAACAACCTTGGAGAAGTGAACCTGCTAGCTAGATTTATGGTGGTGGCTATCTGGTGGTCCACATGGCTCTAGTTTGAAGTCTTATATTGTCATTTCTTTCCTACCTTGTGATTATCAACCAACCTCAAATTACTAATATGATTAGGAGCCATGTTATCTGACATGTGACTATCCCCATTAGTATTTATGGTATTTCCAAGAAGCATCCATGAAGACTGACATCTCAGAGAATTTTTATTGAGTCCATTTCAAAAAAGAGATGGGAATACTCCTAGCCTTCAAACTTACAATGCCTTCCCTATTGGTAAATTTGACTATCATTCTTGGCATTCTTGTTGAATAAGCTCCTCTACTTCACTCGGGACACCATGTTCCCATTTGAAAATTCCATCACCATCGACACCCAAATTGGCCAACTTATCAACAATTTTGTTAGCTTCCCAAAAGACATGGGATTTTCTATCCTGTCTTCCCTGTAAAAGGGTCCTAGCCTCTTCAAAAGTTGTTTTAATCCTCCAATGAGGTGTTTTATAATTATTGAGGAGATTTATAACATGCATAGAGTCTCCTTATATGATCAAATTGCCTTCTAAGTCTTGATTCATTTGAAGGCCTATCCACATAGCTCTAGCTTCAGCTTCATTGTTCGTCCTTGTTCCCAAATATTTGGAAAATACAAGAATCATATTCCCATTATGATCTTGCACAATGCCACCAGTGCCTACTTTTCTAGGATTGCTCCATCAAAATTAAGCTTAAACCAACCCGTAGGAGGTGGGGACCACTTAACATTGGCTCTGGGGTTGACTACCCTAGGCACAGACTCATCTAACAAGGTTAAGCTTAAATATTGAGAAATTATGGTATCCTGTAGATGAGGTTTATGGCTATTAAAAGGGATAAGGTTCACATTCTTTTTGGCAAAGGATAGGATCCTAGCAATGATATTTTGATGATCATGAATAGACTCATTAAAGACTTTATGGTTCCTTTCTAACCACACCTACTAAAGATAGTGATTGAGACCAATTTTCCACATGTATCTAAGTCTTTGGATTGAAAATGGGCAAGGCCACTAGATGAACAAATCAAGTATGGTGGCTGGTTTAACCCAAGAAATATTGAAGGCCTAAAAAACCCCACTTAGGATAGTCAAGGAAAAAGGGCACTCAAGGAAAATGTGATAAATGGTCTCCCAATTAGCCCTGCACAGATAACAGTGATTATTGATACAAATACCTTTATGCATCATATTATCAATGGTTAGAATTCTTCCTTGGATAACTAGCCATGAAAATACTACAATTTGAGAATTAATTTTTTTATTCAAACTAAGTCCCTTTGGAGGACAAAATCCTCGTCATCAAGCAGAAGCTTGTAAGTAGATTTAATAGTGAACTTCTCATTTTCCATAGGAGCCTAGGTCACTTGATCTTCCTTGGGTCTCATGGGGATAAACTTTTTCCTGAGAATGTTACAAATATCATTTTATTCTACTTGAAATCCCCGAATCCTTATTTGTTTCTACTTCATTCTGCCTCTGTCCTCAACCATATAATCGGAGACTTTTCTACCAATGAGTTCTTCTATGATATCTCTGATTCGGGCTAAGTTAGGATATTGCATCAGTGGTTTGTCCTTAGCCCACCTGTCATTCTAATAATTTATCCTCTCTTCATTGCCTAAAACCCATATTAAACATTTTTTGATTATTTCCTTACAATTGAGAATTGCTTCCCAAAAAGCAGAACCTCTGATTGGAACTAAGTCACTTAGAAATTCTATATTTTGAAGATACTTTTGTTTGATTATAGTTGTCCATTTATTTTATTTAAAATTGTGCCATGCCTACTTAGCTAGTAAAGCTAAATTCATATGAGCAATTCTCCTCAAACCTAAGCCCCCATTTTCCCTAGGTCTACACACTTTGGTCCATCCTACAAGGTGTATCCTTTTTTTCTCCTCTGATCCAGTCCATAAAAATTCTTTTTGGAGCTTCTCAATTTTTTGGAAAACCTTCACAAGAGCTTTGAAAATGGAGAGGAAATTGACTGGAATGCTCTGAAGAGAGGCCTTAGTGAGGGTCATATTTCCTACTTGAGATAGAAGATGACCTTTCCATACAATAAGTTTTTTTTTAATTCTTTCAATAACCCTATCCCACATTGACTCTCTGGGAGAACCAATGAAAAGAGGGAGACCAAGATACGAAGTGGGGAGGTTTGCTATATCACACCCTAAATTTTTTGCAATCCTTCCTTGCCTCTAAATGGGGGTGTTCAAGAAATATAACTTGCTTTTACTGAAATTAACTTTTTGACCAGCAGCGTCCTCGTAGAGTTATAGGATGTATTTAATTCTTTTGGCCTCAACCACCGACTCCTTAGCCAATAGAAGGATATCATCAACTAATTTTTGGTGAGAAATAGCCCAAGTGAGTGATGTTGCTTTGATTCCTGATATTAGCCTTTAACTGCAAGCATTTTTTATGGTTCTACCTAAAGCTTTTGCCACAATGATGAATAACATGGGGTTGATAGGGTCCCCTTGCCGAATTCCTCTACGACTTTGAAAGTAACCAGTAGTTGTTCCATTAACCAGAATTGAAAACCATGCTTTAGAAATGCATTCTTTGATAAAATTAACCCATTGGTGGTGAAAACCAAACTTAAGGAGGACAACAATCAAAAAGTCCTAATTTAGCCTATCAAATGCTTTGTTCATATCAAGCTTGAGGGAAAAAATAGACCTGTTAGTCTTATGAGAAAAGTACAGATCTTCATGAACTATGATAAATCCATCCAAGATTGACCTACCCTAGACAGAGCTTCCCTGGCATAGATCTATGATGTAGGGCAGAACATATCTCATTCTATTTGCAATGGATTTAGTTAGGATCTTGTAAGAAACATTGCACAGACTGATTAGCTTGAAGTCAACCATAGATTTAGGGGTTTGCTTCTTAGGAATTAGAGAAATAAAAGTAGATTTGATACCTTTTGGGATATGATTGCTTGTTTGGAATTCTTTGACAGCATAAATTACATCCTCACTTACGATGTCCCAAAAATATTGATAGAAACGAGGGGAAAAGTCTTCGGGTCTCGGGGCTTTGTTTGGCTTCATGCTAAACAAAGCTTCCTTAATTTCCTCATCAAAAAATGCATCTAGAAGCTTAAGGTTTATATCCTCATTTATTATGCTAGGAATGGATTTCAAGATAATATATTTGGCCTCCTCATTGCACTATGATTCCTAACCAAGGATAGAATTGAAATAAGTTACTACCTCCTTTCTGATTTTTGTTAAGTCCTAAGTAATAGAACCATCTACTTTTTAAAAAAAAATTATCTTGTTATTGCTTCTGTTTCTAAGCATGGTGACGTGAAAAAACTTGGAATTTGAATCTCCATATTTCAACCAAAGAGCCCTTGATTTTTACCTCCAATAGATTTCCTCACAAGCCAAGTTTTGTCCATTCCTCCTACCTAGTAGTTTCATCAACATCACCATGTTGAATCCTCTAATAAATTATCTTCAAACTTTCAACAACCTATTTTTTATTTTCAAAGAGGTTCCCAAAGACCTCTTTGTTCCAATTTCGAAGCTTTTCCTTAACAAACTTTAATTTTCTAGCAAGTTTAAAAGTTGCACTACCCTTGACAGGCTGCTGCCACCACTGAATGAAGTTATCTTTGAAAACGAAATGTTTGATTCACATAGATTGAAATCTTAAAGGTTTCTTGAAGGACAGGGAGTTAGAGATCTCCAATAAAATGGGATTATGATCAGAGGAAATTTTAGGAAGGGCTTGCAGGGTAGAATCATAGAACATAGTTGTAGCCTCCTTTGATAGAAAAAACCTGTCAAGCCTTTCTTGAATGAGATGAAACCCTATCCACCAATTGCTCCAGGTATAATTCGCTCCTCTAAGTTTTACATCCATCAACATGTTAGAGTTCACAAAGTCATTGAACTCATCCATGCTCCTAATAGGTGGTCCATTTCCACCCATTTTGTCTAAAGGGTAAATAGGAGTGTTAAAATACCTAGCCAAAATCTAGGGGACATTATGGAATATTTCACTCAGATTGCCTAAGTACTCCCACAGTAGAGCTCTCCCTTGAATTGAAGTCGGGGCATAAATATTTTAAAGGATCCATGACCTATTGTTGTTTATTTCCTTAAATAAAATACTAATAACCCCGTAATATTTTTGAATAATGGTGCATTCTACTATTTGGGAATCCCACAAAGTCATAAGGCCTCCAGATTCTCCTCTGGCTAATTTCCAAACCATCTCCCCTTGATTCTAGATTTTTTTGGCTACTTTTTTGACTGAATCTCATCAGTTTTTGTTTCTTGCAACATGATAATAGTTGGATTCACTTGATTTCTTATTGCACTGACTTCCCTGTGTTTGGGCAGGCCATTGAGGCCTCTCACGTTCCATGAGAGGAACTTAATTTATATTGTTTGGGATTTCTTCCTCTCCCCCTCCCTTGAGGGGGTTTTCCTAATTTTTTGTCTTTAGAACCTAAAATAACCTATTGAAACAAGGTTCTCTATTTTCCATTGGCAATTTCATTATCAGTTTTAATTTTTTTATGCTTAGCATTTGATATTCTCCCTCTTTTTTTTTCATTGCAAAAATCTATAGGAGACTTCATAGTGCTCCTGGTTTGTTTAGGACTAAAATGGGGGGAGGAAATTTGTTGTAGAACCGAACTACCATATTCCTCAGTCTGAAGAGTTTCACATATATCCACCCCTACATCCAAATATTCTCATTTTTTCCTATATTCCCTTGGTCTACGGGATGGCCCCTCAGTAGGATTCACTTGGCTCCTAGTGATGATGTTAGGGAGATGAGATTTTTTATTTTCCAATGTCTCAACTTTCTTCATAATTTCTTTAGCATTAGGGTTTGGCTTTGGGATATCCACTGGGCTTGAAGTGTTTTCAGCATTGGGGCTTAAGGATCCTGACTTGGATGGGTATTCTAGAGATCGAGCATTAGGGTTTGGCTTTGTTATGCCCACGGGGCTTACAATAATTTTAGCATTAGGGTTTGAGGATACTTACTTGGATGGGGATTCTAGAGAGTTAGAAAGGTTAGCATTAAGGTTCTGGGCTTCCATGTCTTTTAAAAATTCTCCTACTCCCATATTGGATAGAATTGAAAATTTATTTGAAACTAGAGGATTGGAACTTACTTGAGTATTTTGGTTGCCAAAAACCTATTGTTTTCCTTTGTCTTGTTGGGACCCTGCACCCTCTCTTTTATTTTTTTGGTAGACATAGTTTGCCTTATTGAAATCGCCTCTATAAGGGAAACTCCTAAAATTTCCTCATTCTAGCATTCCCTGCTTTTGATTTTTTCTATTCATTGCCAGGTTAGGGCACTGATTGCATATATGTCCTTGATTTTTGCATTCTACATAGAATGTCGATCTGTTCTTGTATTCTATTGGTTTTTTTTGATAGTATTCTCCATACTCTAGCTCCACAAACCTTGGCAATTCATTATCCAAATTAGCATTTACGTAGATTCATGTATGAGTCATCCTTGTCCTGGCCAAGGTCACATGGCCAATGGATATCAGGTACCCTATAGTTCTGGCTATGCCCTATAGCCAATATTCATTGAAGAACTGGGTAGGTAGACTCGGGAGACAAACCCAAATAGGGGTAATGTTAATATTTTGCTTTTCAGGTTTGAAATCTTCACCCCATAATATGAGAAAAAGGCTCATTTTGCCTAGAAACCAAGGACCTCTTGTTAAAATGTGGTTAGCATCCTCCATATTGTTAAAACAGACAATGAAGAACCCTCAATTTAGAGCTACCTACCGGTTGCCATTTACCTATCGTCCAAGCCCTGATAGTCTCCATGTCCGACCTACCTCCCATAAACTTGCCTGCCAGGGAGAATTTTTCCATTGAAATAAAAGGGCTCATCGAACTTGCTGGGGCCAAAATTTTATTATTTATTGGAACTAGGGGCAGAAGAGAGAAAACCTCCTTTCATTTTCCTCTAAGAGTCTCATCAAAAGACAACCACTTCTTGGGCCCCACATTGTCCTTCGTATATTTTTTGTCGGGGTCTTTCTAAGGAGGTTCAGGCCCCCACATGATGCCTGCCTCCAAATATACTGCAATCTAACCACCTTCCTCTGGATCCTTTCTTTATCCATGCTCGAGGTTCCCACCCGCCCCTTCCATACCTACTCTACCTCTGCCACCTTGGCTGAAATTACTACCCAAAAATTTCAAACCCTCACTCTCGTCGCACCCACTAAACCTCAGCTCACTCATTCCTCTTGGTGAGCTGATCTCCTTACTCATTTAAAATTTAATTTAATTAACCTTATAGTTATTAAATTAATTATAAGTTAATTATAATAATTTTATTATTAATTAAATTATAATCTAATTTAATTAACCCTAAGATTAGGGTTATAAGGGCAAATTTAATGTGTCAATGTCATACATTATTTCCCTTTATAGAAGTCTAAATGGTGATGGCATAATGGTATAAATACCATGTGCCTTGGTTGCAAAGATGGACCTTTGTTCGAATAACATTAATATAGCCTGCGCTTTCTACGATTTGCATGCAAGGAAGAAAAAGTTTTTTGTGGTTTTATTGGTGCCAGTGAAGGGATAAGACAAGAGAGGCTCTAAGTCTCATAACCAACTAGCTGGTTGGGCTAGTGGCAAGCAGCTGTGACTTAAGGCATTGGCAATGCGGGAGGACCCACGATCGAATCTCGATGGTAGTTTTTACGTGGACGTTCTCTTTTTTTAAGGGCCAAAGGGAATAAATAAAGTGCACAAGGCACTTCTTTCTTCTACGCTGAGCACCTAGCTCACACGGTAGTTGAAGCCGTGACTAGGGCGCTGGTGGCAATGAAGTGTGGGATTGATTCCCACAAAGGGTAAAAAGGTATTTAATTTTTAAATTAAATTTGTGTCCTAAGATTTGTTTGGCATGATATTTTAAGGAGGCATAAGGTTTATGAAAGTTAAATTTTATAGTGTGATTTTGATGGTTAAGTATTGAATGGAGTGATAAGGATTTAAAGGAGTTTATATGTTATTTTAAAAATAAAGTCTTATTATGTTTAAATATTTGAGAAGAGTAATAAGGTGTAATTGAGATTTAATATTTTGTAATTATGAAAATATTTTGAGGGAATAATTGAATGAAGTTTTGAGAAGGTTTTATCTACCTAACCCTTGAGATTGATAGAAAGAGTGATTGTGATTAAGATAGGTTTTTAAGTTCAATTCTTCATAAAATAAAAGGTATAGGCACATATTCCTTGTGAGTGATTTTTGGATGTTGTGAATGCTAAGTTGGAGTGATAAGGATTGTTAGCATTATTGATTTTTTTGGTTAAACATTTGAAAGTTGATGATAAAAACCTTGTTTGATAAACATTGTTGGAAACATTGAATGAGCCTTCATATGCATGATTAGGGTTTATGCAATATCATGAGTATCATTGTTATGTGGGATTGTTTGATAAGTATTGTTGGAAATAATTGAGTGAGTGTCCATATGCTTGAACTAGGGTTTGTAAGAAAGGAATGTTTCATTGAGTGATTGGTTGAGTGGATTTGATTGGGCCTAGTTGATTGGAAGTATTGAAGTGATAGTTCAAGTTTTGTAAAAAAAATTATTCTATATTCTAAATTGATTTGAGAAAGAGATTGAAAGTGATTGAGTGTTTGTGAGTGAGAAATATATTGAGTCTCTAACCATTATCTATATGTTTTATGGTAAAATAAGAGATATTGAAAGTTATTAAGCATTGTTGTGAGTGTGAAACATATTGAGTCTCTAACCATTCTCTATATGTTTCAGTGATATTAGAACAAGATTCTATGTGAAACTTATTGGTGTGATTGAAGAGGTTTTTTGTGATAGATTGAGTTGAGTAAGATTTTGTGGAAGATTACAATATAGATTTGAGGTAAGTCTTGGTGAAGACTTGTTGAGCATATTGAACAAGTTCTAGTGAGGACTTGTTGAGCAAATTTAAGGGAAGTCTTGTTGAAGACCTGAGATTAGTGAGAGCAATTTATAGAGAGGACTTGTGGATAAATTTAAGGAAAGTATTTGAGAAGACTTGTGATCAGAATTGATTGATTAATCTATTCAAACCTTGATTTAAGATTTGGGGCAGATCTAGCAGAGTTGATTTATGATTGAGTCAAGTTTTGAGTAAGGTTTGAGGATATATTTGAGACAGAATTTGGTGAATATTTGAGGATAGGTTTGTACCAGACCAGAGATAGATATTGAGAAGATTTGTGCTAGACTAAAGGACTATGTTTGGTGTAGATTAAAGATATATATTTAGTAAATTTGTGCTAGACCGAAGGATTGTGTTTAGTGCATATTTGAGATAGAGCTAATATAAATATTTGGAGGTGATAGAGTATAGAGGATAATAGTCTCCAGTGGATAGAGGTCCATTAGCTAGGGTAGTGAATACAGGTCCTTTGATTTAGGGTAGGAGTCTTCAGTGGATAGAGATCCATAACCTAGTGTAGTGGAGGCAACAGTTCTTCTAGAAGATCACTAGATAGAGCAAAGGATAAGGAGTTCTCGTATGGATAGATATCCATGAACTTGATTAGGGGATTTATGTCTCCTTTGGATAGACATCCATAAACATTATAATAGGGAAATAATAGGGAAATTATTCCCAAGATATTTGTTGAGAAAATTTTAGTGAAATATTTTCTCTATGGAGTAGCCCACATTGGGTGAACCACATTAAATCATGTCTCTCATGTGTGTGATAGTTTGTGTAATGATTTCTAATTTAATATTGTTGTTGTTATCATATGGATTGAAAAGTAAAAATTTTTATCTTATATTGTTCACCCCCTATTAGTATAAGCACATATCCTTCAATTAGTATCAAAGTGGGTCTCTCTGTGGAAATACTAATAGCTTGGAGAAGGGTCCATCAGAAACACAAATAACTTCATAAAATGAAGAAGAGACCATGTTTGATATAAAAGATAAATTCTTCACTACTATTAAGAATTTGGAAAGGATTAGAAATAAGAACTCAAGTTTGAAGGAATAAATTCAATAAGAGCAAGCAAAATGGAACTTCTATAGAGTTTCACAAAATTTAAGATAAAGTTAGAAGAAGGAAATAAAATTGAACAGGATATGATAGATCTATTAAGAGCAAGGGAAATAGAGTGAAATATTGGAAGCAAAAATCGTATCAGTAAGGCATGAAGTTAAAAATACCAAGCTTCAAAAAGATATAAAGTTAGGGAAAAAAAAAGAGGAATCCAAATTTCAATAAATAGATACATTAAACAGAGATAAGCTTGCTACTCATACCTTGGAAAGAAAATGTATCAGGAAAGAAAAAAGTAAATAATAACCATGGATGAGAGTTAATCACAAAATGAGAAGCACTCAACCACATTCTTAAAGTCATCCAAACAAGTTACATAATTTATTCCATGGCTATTGCTTTTCTTGTAACAAATATGGTCATAGAGATGTACACTACACTGGTTATGTAAATAATGATGTCAATAGAAATTTTAACTATTTTGCATCTCTTATGAATAATGATATCATGTGTTACAAATGCAATAATTTTGGGCACAAGGCTAGATGGTGCAAAATGGTACTTCCTGAGTCTAGTAAAAAGAATACAACTTCAACAACTAGAAAAGATAAAAAGGGAAATGAAAAGGCTAGATCAATGTTAGTTCAAACAACTCTTCATGCTCAGGATAAATAAGAACAATGGTTTCTTGATAGTGGTTGCTCTAGACACATGACAGGATATAAAGACAAATTTATTGTACTCAATGAAACTAATAGAGGATCAGTAAGTTTTGGTGATAATAGATCAACAAAAAATGGTGGAAAAGGAACTCTGAGTTTAGATAATGGGAAAAAAAGAACATAAAATGTACTATATGTCAAAGGGTTAAGACACAATCTGCTAAGTGTAAGCCAACTTTGTGATCAAGGTTCACCCAGATATATGTGAGATAAGAAAGTCAGAAACTAGAAAAGTCATTGCAAATGCAAGTAGAACTCCAAACAACCTTTATATGCTTAGTGAGATTAAAGGGGAAAAGTGTTTTCTATCACAAGAATATGAGATTTGGTTGTGGCATAGAAGAATGGGTCATTTGAATTTTAACAACATAGTCAACATAAGCAAGAAACAAGTTGTCAAAGATTTACCCAAGCTAAAAAGGCCATAAAACATAATTTGTGCACCTTGTCAACATGGAAATCAAACTAGAACAATTTTTAAATCAAAGGGATATATGTCATTAGAGCTATTAAAACTAATACATACTTATCTATGTGGTCCTACCAGAACACAGAGTATTCAAGGTGAAATTTAATTCATATTTTTCATAGATGATTACTCCAGAATGACTTGGGTAGATTTCCTAAAAGATAAGTCAAAAGCATTTGATAAATTCAAGGTATTTAAAGAACAGGTTAAAAATGAAACTGACAAAAGGATGAAGTGTTTCAGATCTAACAAAGGAGGAGAGTTTACCTCAAATGAATTTGTATATTTGTGTAAACAACATGGAATCAAGAGAGAATACTCAGCTGCAAGAACTCCTCGACAAAATGGAGTAGTTGAAAGGAAATATAGGACTATTGAGAATATTTCTAGAGCTATGTTGAATGAGTCCAAGATTTCAAATGGATTTTGGAGGGAAGCAGTAAACACAATATTATATATAATCACTAGGGATAAAATGATGGTAAACCATCACAAGAATCCATATGAACTTTGGAAAGGAATATCAGCCACTGTAAAACACTTCAATATTTTTGGAATCAAGTGTTACATAAGACGAAAAGAGAAAAACTTGGGAAAGTTTGACCCAAGTTGTGATGAGGGAATTTTCTATGGTTATTCTAAAGCTTATAGATGCTACAAAAAAATGACATGCACTATTGTAGAAAGTATGAATGTAACAGTTGATGAGAAGATAGATTAAAGAGAACCAGTTCAAAAAATTATGTATCAGGAAGATGGAAGTTTTCAAGAAGAGTTTCATGAGGAATCAGATGAAGATGAGGAAGAAACATAAGGACTTCTTCTGAAGACTCCATCAAGGTATGTACAAAAACATAATCTAAAAGAGATAATCCTTGGGAATTCACATGAGAGACAGACAAGGATAAGAATAATAACACCATATCAACAAGCAAATATTTCTTTGTTATCTAAAATTGAGATAAAATACTTCAATTAGGAGAGTGAATATAAGTTATAGATTAAGGAAATGGATGAGGAATTAGATTAGATAGAGAAAAGTAATACTTGGGAACTTATTCCATGACCAAAAGACAAAAATGTGATCGATACTAAATGGGTATTCAGAAATAAGTTAAATGAATATGGTCATGTGGTCAAAAATAAAGCAATATTAGTGTGCAAAGGTTATGCACAGGTAGAGGGAATTGACTTTGATGAGACATTTTCTCTAGTTGCATGACTTGAAGCTATCAGAATGTTCTTATCCTTTTCAAGCTTCAAAAACTTCAAAGTATATCATATGGATGTTCAATAAACCTTTCTAAATGGTGTTTTAGAAGAAGAGGTCTACGTTGAGTAGCCAGAAGGTTTCAACTTGACTGATAAATTAGACTATATATCCAGATTGAAAAGGCATTTGATGGACTAAATCAAGCTCCTAGAGCTTGGTATTCAAGATTGTATAAGTACCTACAGGAACAGGTTTTCAGGAAAGGAATAGTGGATAGTAACTTATACATCAAAAATAATGGAAATGACTTACTAATTGTGGTTTTTTATGTTGATGATATCATTTTTGAAGGAAACAATGATAAGATGTGTCAAAAATTTGCAAAGAGCATGTGGAATGAATTTGATATGTCTGTGCTTGGTGAGTTGTCCTGCTTTCTTGGACTCCAAATTTCATAATCAAAGAAAGGGGTGTTCCTTTCACAAACCAAGTATATAAAAGAGATGCTAAAGAAATTTAAGTTAGAAGAGTGCAAAACAGTAAGTACTCCTATGGTTACAGGATGTAAGTTAAGTATAGATGATGAATATCTAGAGGAAAAATAGAAATTATATAGATCTATGATTGGTAGCTTATTGTACATCACAACTACTAGACCAGATATCATGTAGGTAGTGGGATTAGTGGCAAGGTTTTAGGTAACACCCAAGGAAACACATGTAGTAGCACTAAAAATGATTCTTATGTATTTAAAAGGAACTATGAATTTTGGGCTATGGTATCCCAAAAGTGATAGTTTCACTCTCACAGCTTATACATATGCATATTGGGCTAGTAGCATTAATGACAAAAAAAAGTACAAGTGGAGAAGCATTCTTTCTTGGAGACTATTTGGTCTCTTGGTTAAGTAAGAAACAGACATCAGTATCCTTATCTAAAACAGAGGCATAGTATATTGCAACAGTTCCCAGTTGTACACAGGTATTATGGATGAAGCGAACTCTAGAGGATTTTAAGAAAAAACATGATCATCCTATTCCCATACTATGTGATAATACAAGTGCTATAAATATCTCAAAGAATCCAGTGGTGCACTCCAATACAAAGCATATTATAATTAAGTATCATTTTCTAAGAGAGTAGGTGATGGATAAATAAGTTAGGTCGAAATATGTCACTACAAAGGAGCAGATTGCAGATATTTTTACTAAGCCACTTTCAAAAGAAACCATTGAGTACCTTCGAGAAAATTTGGGAGTAGTTATACTCCCACACCAGAATTAACCACCTCAAAAGGATGTGGGGGAGGGGCTAAGCTAAGAATCTCATTCTTAGCCCTAAGCCCCAAAGGTTGCCCTTTGACATTGATGACAAAGGGGGAGATATTTGAGTTAGGGGGAGAGCATTCAATCAAGGGGAGCAGTTTCTTAAGGGGAGCAGATTAGGAAAAGGTAAAAGAAATGGTAAAAGGTAAATGGGTTTCCATCAATGACAAAGGGGGAGATTTTTGGAAATATGAGCAATATTTGTTGTCATTAATGTCAAGAGTCAGTTTTAGTGAGCAGTGCAAGAGGAAGGATATCAAGAGTCAGTTCCAGTAATTAGTGCAAGAAAAATAATATTCAAGGTGGTCGGATAAGGTCTATAGGAGAAATAAGAAGGCCCAAGAAAAATAATATAATAATATTCTATTATAATATTAAAAGGTCTAATTGTAAGACATAAAAGAATTAAATTAATTATAATAATTTCATTATAAATTAATTTACAATTTAATTTATTTAACCTTATAGTTATTAAATTAATTATAAGTTAATTATACTAATTTTATTATTAATTAAATTATAATAATTTACCTAGGTGTTGTAGGTGAGTTGGAGAGGAGAGGGAAATCCTCCAAGAGAGGTCCCAAGTTCAAATCTCCACCCTACCAAAAAGCTGAATTGGGTATCCAAAATCCAATTGATAATGTTGGTGCGGGCAGGGTCGGGTGTCTCCCGGGTGACTTTGACGATGTAGAACCCCTTATTCATTGTCTCTCAGACCAAGGTGGCCCTGCAAGTGGTTTTTCACTTAAAATAAAATTATAATATAATTTAATTAACCCTAAGGTGAGGGTTATAAGGGCAAAGTTAATATGCCAAAGTTATACATTATTTCCCTCTGTCGATATCTAAATTATGATGGTACAATGGTATAAATACCATGTGCCTTTGTTGCAAAGATGTAGCTTCATTCGAATAACATTAATCTGGCCCGTAATTTCCATGATTTACATGCAAGGAAGAAGATAAAGTTTTTATGGTTTTATTGGCACCAACGAAGGGATAATACAAGAGAGGCTCTAAGCCTCATAACCAACTGGTTGGTTGGGCTAGTGGCAAGAGGATGTGACTTAAGGTATTGGTAAGGTAGGAGGACCTACGATCGAATATCGTGATCGAATATCGATGGTAGTTTTTGCATGGATATTCTTTTTGGTTTAAGCACCAAAGGGAAGTAATAAATTTAATAAGGTGCTTCTTGCTTCTAAGGTGAGTGCCTAGCTCACGTTGTAGTTGAAGCCATGGATAGGGAGTTGGTATCAGCGCAACGTGGGATCGATTCCCACCAAGGGCAAAAAGGTATTTAATTTTTAAATTAATTTTTTTTCCTAAGGTTTGTTTGGCATGAACTTTTAGGGAGGCATAAAGGTTTATGAAAGTTAAATTTTATAGTGTGATTTTGATGGTTAAGTATTGAATGGAGTGATAAGGCTTTAAAGGATTTTATATGTTATTTTAAAAATAAAGTCTTATTGTGTTTAAATATTTGAGAATATTAATAAGGTGTAATTGAGATTTAATGTTTTGTAATGGTGAAAATATTTGAGGGAATAATTGAATTAATTTTTGAGAAGGTTTTTGCTACCTAACCCTTGAGATTGGCAAAAAGAGTAATTGTGATTGAGACAAATTTTTAAGGTCAATTCTTCATCAAAAAAAAAGTATGGGCACATCTTCCTTGTGAGTGATTGTTGGATGTTGTGAATGCTAAGTTGGAGTGAGAAGGATTTTTTGACAAGCATTGTTGAGTTTATTTGTTAAAGATTTTTCTGAGTGAAAGTTGATGATAAAAGACTTGTTTGATAAGCATTGTTGGAAACATTGAATGAGCCTTCATATGCATGATTAGGGTTTGTGCAAGATCATGAGTATCATTATTATGTGAGATTGTTTGATAAGTATTATTGAAAATAATTTATTGAGTGTCCATATGTTTGAACTAGGGTTTGTAAGCAAGGAATTTTTCATCGAGTGACCGGTTGAGTGGAGTTGATTAGGCCTAGTTGATTGGAAGTATTGAAGTGATAGTTCAAGTTATATGAAACAAATTGTTCTATATTCTAAATTGATCTGAGAAAGATATTGAAAGTGATTGAGTGTTTTTGAGTGAAAATATTTAGTCTCTAACCATTCTCTATATGTTTTTGAGGTAAAACAAGAGTCTAACCATTGTTGTGAGTGGAAATCATATAGAGTCTCTAACCATTCTCTATATGTTTCAGTGATATTAGAACAAGATTCTATGTGAAACATGTTGGTGTGATTGAAGAGGTTTTCTATGATAGATTGAGTTGAGTAAGATTTTGTGGAAGCTTACAATATAGATTTGAGGTAAGTCTTGGTGAAGGCTTGTTGAGAATATTGGACAGGTTCTAGTGAGGACTTGTTGAGAAGATTTGAGGTAAGTCTTGGTGAAGACTTGAGAGTAGTGAGAGCAAGTTCTAGAGAGGACTTTTGGATAGATTTAAGGAAATTCTTTGAGAATACTTGTGAGTAGAATTTATTGATTGATATGTTCAAACCTTGAGTTAAGATTTGGGGCAGATCTAGAGGAGTTGATTTATGATTGAGTCAAGTTTTGAGTTAAGACTTGAGTACAAATTTGAGGATAGATTTTGGTGCAGATTTGAGGATAGGTTTGTGCCATACTAGAGATAGAAATTGAACAGATTTTTTCTAGACTAAAGGACTGTGTTTAGTGCAGATCAAAGATAGAGATTGAGCAAATTTGTGCTAGACCGAAGGATTGTGTTTAGTGCAGATTTGAGATAGATTTGAGAGAAATATTTGGATGTGATAGAGTATAGAGGACAATAGTCTCCAGTGGATAGAGGTCCATTAGCTAAGGCATTGAATACAAATACTCTAAGTGAGGGCAAGAGTCTTCAGTGGATAGATATCCATAAGTCAGTGCAGTAGAGGCAATATTTCTTCTAGAAGATCACTATCCAAAGTAGAGAAGGAGTTCTCCTGTGGATAGATATACATGAACTTGATTAGGGAATTGGTGTCCCCTTTGGATAGACATCCATAAACATTGTAAAAGGGAAATGATTCCCAAGATGTTTATTGAGAAAATTTTAGTGAAATATTCGCTTTATGGTGTAGCCCACATTGGATGAACCACATTAAATCATGTCTCTCATGTGTGTTATGCTTTGTGTAATGATTTTTTATTTAATACTATTTATGTTATCATATGGATTGAAAAGTAAATTTTTTTATCTTATACTATTCACCCCCTCAGTATAAGCACATGTTCTTCAAAAATGGTTGGAAAAAAAATGAGAGTCAAACTAGATAAGAAGCAATTGATGCAACAACTAGAGCAGCTAGAAATAGAAATTGAGGATCATCCTCCTCAACCATGGCAAGAAGATGCAAGAAATGACCTGATTCATAAGCTCAATAAATTAAACATTAAAAAAGAAACACATTGGAGGCTTAGATACAAAATGGTTTGGATAAGAAATGGGGATAGAAACACCATATATTTTCATCTTAAAACCATGTAATATTTCCAAAGAAAAAAAATCAAGGATATAGAGCATGAAGGAACCACTTATACAGATAGGGAGAAAATTAAAGAATTTGCCAATAAAAATTACTCAGATCTACTCTCAAAATAAAATGGTAACCCTCATTCCATAGGAATACTATTGTAGCATATACCGATAATATTAATTTTGGAAGACAAATAGGATCTTAGTCAACCAATCACTATGGAGGAACTTAAGGAGATTATAGTAGCTCTACCAAAGGACAAAGCTCCTGAACCCGATGAATTCACAAAAAACTTTTACCAAAAATGCTTACAAATCATCGAAGAAGATTTGCTATGCATGATTGAGTATGTTAGGGTGAAATTTAAGCTTCTTAGAGTGATAAACTACACCTTTCTAGCATTGATTCCTAAAGAAAAAATGTCACTACTTTCTCTAGATTCGGACCAATTTCTCTATGTAACTCTTCCTATAAAATTATTACCAAACTATTGGCCAATAGAATAAAGAAGAAACTTGATAAACTAATATCAAAATAGCAAGGGGGGTTCATGCTTGGAAAAAAAATATATGATAATATCATAATAGTGCATGAAGCCCTCCACAATTGTAGAAAACAAAAAATAAAAACAAATTATTAAAACTTGATATGGCAAATGCCTTTGATTGAGTTAATATAAAATTTGTAGAATAGGTCCTACAAAAGTTTGTATTTCCACATCATGTCATCAAGTGGATCGGAGCATGCATAAAAAACCCATGGATAGCCCCCTTAATAAATGGAGCACCAAAAAAATTATTTTTGACTACAAAGGGAATTAGACAAGGTTGTCCACTATCACCATATTTTTACATCATTTTAGCTGAGACTCTTGGAGGATTAATTAACCATATTCAAAGAAAAATAAAAATAACAGGGATAAATATTGCAGTAGGATGTAAAGCTATAACACATACCCAATTTTTAGATGATATCATTCTTCTAGGTGAAGCCACCAAGAAAAATGTTAGATAATTCAAGCAATGTTTGGATTGGTTAACATAAGCTATCAAGGCTTATATAAACACTCAAAATAGTTAGTTCTATACACAAAATATTGCAACAATAAGATTCAAACTCTTTTGCACTATCCTAGGATTTTGGTCTGACACAAAAAGATACTTTAGATATCTAGGAGTGCCTATGAGCTTCCACCTCAATGTTTTAGACTGTTGGACCTGAATGTTGGACAAGATGGTTAGGAGGATACAAAGTTATAGTAATAGTTGTCTTAGAAAAGGGCAGTATTGATAAAATTAGTGTTAGATTCTCCTCCTTTCTACCAACTATTAGTATATCATGCTCCCAAGTTTATTTTGCAAAAGTTAGATGTAATCATACACAACTTCCTATGGCAAAGAAGTAGGTAATCAAAAATAAAAAAGTTTCACTTGGTCAATTGGGAGATGGTAACCAAAAGTAAAATTTATGGAGGACTGGGAATAAAAAATGGAGATAGTTTTGAAAGCATTGGGAGAAAAACTTCTCTAGAGCATGCTTAAATATAATTGAGCATGGTAGTGCATACTAGTTAGGAAGTATGTAAATAATCAAACAGGTATTCAAATGCTCAAACACATAGACAAACTTCCTAGAGCCTTGTTGGTTTGGAAACATATAGTGGCTACAAAGAGCATAATAGAGGATATAATTTCTTGGCTACCAAGATATGGTAAGTCAATTAATCTATGGGAACACCCGATCCTAGAAAATACACCATTAAGAGAGAGAACTTGAATTGAATTGCATAATCACTTGGAAATCCAAAGAATACTCAAATTAGGTAACTTGTTTTATTGGACCTTAGAAAATTTGAATTGGATCTCCCCTCCCATTCCATCTTAGCTTCAAGGATATTGGGATTATTTTAAGTCCCACATGGTGAGCATTAGATATCTTCATCCCACGATGCTAGAAAAACTTATTTGGGGTAGCATCAATAGTAATGGGGAATACTCAGTATATCTAGAATTCCAACATTAGTAGAGTGGGCATGCCAACAAAAACTATCGATATTATGGAAAAATAGAGTACCACCTAAACTACAAGTATTCAGGTAGCTAGTATCTCAAAATAAAATATTAATAGGTAATAATCTGTAAAAGAGGAGTATAGAAGGGCCTCATGTTTATTAGATATGCAGGAAGAATAATGAAACAATTTTCCATCTTTTGTTTGAATGCACAAAGGTAATTTCAATTTGTTTAGGAATAACCCAAATTATTGCCATTTCCTACTTTGGAAGGTTAACCATAAACACAAGTTTTACCAAGTGGAACAAAGAATATAAAGGTAAATTATCAGGTAAGCCCCTCCTAAAATATATATGGAGCTCTATACCATATTTTATCATCTAGAACATTTGGTTGGATAGAAACCAAAGGATTTTTGAAGGCAAAGGTAAGGAAAATAAAACTCTAAATATCAAATCTGGTTTTTTTCAACAACAATATGAAGAAGATATATCACCTATAGAAAGAAGAATGATATACCAAATTAATATCTAAACTTTCCTGACATAGGTAGGATGCAGATCAAACAACTCTTTGTCTGACATATTTTTTTAGTGCTCTTCTTTGATGGTGCTTCCAAGTCCAACCCCAATCAAGCAGTGGTAGGGGAACTAATTCTTATAGGACCCCATGAGATCCTACTCAAATACATGATCAACTTGGGAACAACATAAAATAGTGTGGTAGAAGCTATTCGATGTGAAATTGACTTAAAATTTATGGTAAATCAAGGAATCACTTAGGTCATAGTTTACAAGGATTCTAAACTAATAATAATAGCTCTTGCCAAAAATAAATATTTTAGATCTTTATAATTGAATATTATTGAAGACAGGATTAGAAAACTCAGTAGGATAATTGGAAAAATATCCTATCAACACGTAAGGTAGGAATTCAACAAATATATCCTCTAGTTATTACCTCCAAATCATCAAGAACTATAATGGAATGGGTGGTATGCAAAGATGATGAAGACTCCAATAATGATGTCCTTTTTTGTCTTTATGTTCTATTTTTTAGAATGTTCTATTCACTTTGATCTCTATGATTAGAGAGTTTTGTAGATTTTTTTAAGTAAATAAATATTTTCCTTTTAATATATATATATATATACCTAAGGTAAGTCATTATACAATGTGTTTAATTTATTCTATTATGTAAGCCCTATAGGCCATGGTTAACCATGCTATATTTAAACCTAACTTATAACTTTTAAATAACCTTTAAACCATCTTGTTATGTTGGATTAGGTTAAACTCATTTATGTAACTGTGGTTTTGGTATTTTTATAAATACCCCCACAATTCTATACATTGTATTGAAGTTTTGTGATGCTTATATATGGATTAAATAGTGATTATTTATGGATCCTATGGGTGCCAAGTATATCATTTTTCGCTTTCATACTTTTTTTATGCTTTGAGTGTAGGGATTGCATCTATTCATTTCTTGTAATAGGTATAAATATCAATATTGTATTAGAGTAGGTATGAAGAATCATAGTTTGGTCATGCAAAAAGACTATTTGGAACCTTCAATCCTTTCTCTAAAATTTAGGGTAGATTATCTCTCTAAGATTCATAAGCATCTTTTGCACAAGAGGAAAATAGGAAATATATATCCATGATTCATTATCTATTTTGTATATATTATGAAGAATTTATTCCTTCTCTACCCTTCGCTATATTTTCACCAAGGCATATTTGCAAATTCAAATCCAGTTGATTTTGATCAACCTTTCTTGGTATGTCATAAAATTCAATTTGAACAAGAAAAGGGTAGTTACTTTTTGTAATAACCTGTTTTCACCTAACCAAAAACTAACCATAATACCCATCGAATTTTTTTTTTTTTACTTACAACCTTAAGTAATGTATGAGAGTCTTTTATATGATTTCCATTTGAGCAAGTAATCACATGAGTTCAAGGTTGTGCACCACATAGGAATCAACTTGATCAGAGTCTATCCATGTGCATGGGAGTGGCCAGTGTCCCATAATGATCAGTGGGAATTTTCCAGTCTTGTTTCAACTAGAATGCACATTTCCCTTTTTGTTTAACCCCATGTTAAACCGTCTCAACCATAGGTGTCTTTCAACCTAACCAAAAGTGTATGCCTTGTTGACTACTCATTTTTTAACAATAAGATAATATTTTAGGTGCAATGCTTAACCATCTAACCATGTTACATATGGTTGTTAAGGGAATCATCAGACAGATTCGCATAGACAGATTGTTGTCTAACATTTTTCTCATTGATTACCACTCTTTGGTTTTCATTTAAGTACTCTTGGAAACACTTATAATCATTCATAGATACCACATTTATGCTCATAAGAAAGTAAATATCAGTTACTTCAAATGTAAGTAAAGCATCTACTAAAGCATTCTAATAACATAATATAACATATAAACAAAACATGTATTTCCAATATACATAATCTTCAATGTAATTACATAGCTCATATCCTTTGTACATAATCAAGTATTTGGAAACTACAATATTCAATCATGCTCATAGCTTAAATCACAAGCTCCTAGAATCTATTACAAAGCTTCTTCCTCTAGGGAATATTTGTAGTACAATGATATTTTTACAAGACTGAATGCAGATTCAACTTCTTCTAGTCTTCACTTCAATTCAGGTTCATCAGGAACGTCAGGTACTAGTTGTCTCATTTCCACCAGTACTAAGTAGTTGGGTAATTTAGGGATCAGGACAATCCATTTATGATTGTGCATAACTAATCACACAATGCCATGCAGTAGTAATCCATAGAATGCAAACAAGCTCTTTAACAAATACTTTAAGCATTTGTAAAAAACAACATTCACACAATTCAAGAGTAGGAAATCCCATACTTTCCTAAGAATGAAACTTTTCTCTTTCCTCATTTCATCCCATATCCCATCACACAAAAGACATGCCCTTGAATCTATACTAACTGCATTCATTGTCATGGCCATGAGGAACCCCCATAAGTTCCCGAGAAATGCAACCCAGTTACCATTTCCCCCATATTAGATTATGCTTTTATATTCCTTAATTCCATATTTATCATATGCATGATTTGTAGCTATATGGTTTCTATTTATGCATTTCATTGTAATCACAACAATGCAAAACAAATCATTCTATACTAGGTTGTCTAATTCTTTAAGACATTAGCACCCAGAAATAGCATTTAAACAAACTTTGTACACAACTCATCATCACAACATTAAAGGAGAAAACTCTTTCATTCAACCCTTTTCGGCCTAAACATAATCATGTTCTTCAAGGGATTTTAACATAATTTCATCTTACATAGCCTGTCTAAAAGCAATCATCATAGTGACTTAACCTTCTGTGATAAAGCTATTTAAATCATAAGCTTTGTCTTATACTCATATAACCAAACACACCATATCCTATATGTCATCTAGAGCAAGCCGATCCTTTTTCCAACTATAGATTAATTCTCTAAGTTGGGACATAGAATAATTATTCATATATAATATGTTTGTGTCATAACTCCATGGTACTAGACTAGGGATATCTTAACCCTTAAATAACTCAATAAATGGTTAAGTTTACCTATGATGTTCTTTTTTTTTTAAATACTTATTTTCCTTTGTTGAACTTAGCTTTTAGCTAAAGTCCTAAGCTTGAGTCTTTATAAGATAATGGGTCTAATATTATTGTTTAGACCCTTTTTCCCATATAAAAAAAATAAAAAATAAAACATTAAATATATATTTAAGACCAATAATATTGGTATGTGTTAATTTGTTTCTTTAAACACATAAAACTTACAATTAAATATATATTTAAGACCCAATAATATTGGTATGTGTTAATCTCATTTCTTTAAACACATAAAACCCTTACAATTAAATATATATTTAAGACCCAATAATATTTATGGTATTTAACTCTAATGGCTTATACTCCTTCCAAGAGTATTTTAAATCAAATATTTTTATGCTCACATATCTTGACCCAATTTAATTTCATTAAATCCAAGATATTCATTTTTGGTCAATTAGCTTTTGACCCTTTTAATTATTATGTCTACCAAGTGGACATTTAAATAGGGGTGCTTTCCCCATATTTGATTTTATTTCACTATATTAGTTTCTTTGGGCGCATTTATCCTAGCCCAATATTTAAAACTAATTTCTTTGGACTCATCGTTATATTTATTCCACACAATATTCCATACAATACCACATTTTATTTATTACTTTGTCACAATATTCCATAATATCACCTTTGGTAAAAGGTGTATTTCCCTTAACATAATATCTTTTAGTCTTCATGCTAAAGTATATTTAACTCTATACTTACGCATTCCCTTACGATCATAATTCCTTTTGCCTACAATATTTAAATCAACATTTAAATCATAGATTGCTCAAGCCACTAAAAATAAAATATTCCCTAAATTGTCAGGGCTACCTAGCCATATTACTAGAGGGCTTTAATATCTACACTAACCAAATAGATCACAAATCATAGATCAAATATCACAAATCATAGATCACATATCATAGATCACAAATTGGTTTCCAACATCAAGATGAAATTTTTGGAGGTTCTAATAGTGTACTACTAGAAACAAGGTTTTACTCCTTTGTTTGACCTTTTAAAATGAACCTCACAATGATACGTTAGCTCTTGGACACCATTCTAAGCATGTGCGAGGTTAACATCTTGGCCCTAAAGACCTATCAACAAGCCATGCTAAGCTACGTTTATTTCCCAGACAATATTCTAAATATATATGAGACCAGTAGCTATTTCAAGAAGACCTCTTCATCTATATTTTAGTAAAACCAAACATGATTTCCAAGAAAAATCTCATAAAACTCAGATCAAAAACCTTCTAACACACAGTTCATTTCAAACCCTTAATCTCAACAACAAGAAATATTACCATTATACCATTAACACATACACAAAACAACATGCTCATCATTTAACCTATAGTTTAGGATCTTCATCCTGACCTAAAATTTTCTGCAGACTTTCTTCGATCCAAGCTCCGAAAAGACTTCAAGCACTTCGACTTACTCCACAAAAATTTTTCTCAACAAAGCAACGAGGTGAAGGAATCTATGGTAAGTCTCAAGGACCATCTAGTTTCTGATCCGAGCAAAGCCGGAGAGCATACTCCCTAGGTTTCTTGAGACTACCTATGCCAACTTGCTAGAGATGGTGAGATTTCTGATTTTTGATCCAACTTAGTTGGAGAGCATAGTCTCTGATCTCAACTCTACAAATTTTTCCTATCCCTTTGCCTTACCGAATGCTTCTATTTATAATGGAACTCACCCCCCTCCCATAACCATTATTTTATTATTAAAAATTGCTCGAGGGATGCCCACAATAAATGTTGTCTAGAGAGTAGAGTTGTTATTAAGTTATCTTTGACTTTGTGCCCAAGGTGGTCCAATCACACTCAAACACCTAGCAGCCCTTCAACTAATCTTTGCTTCACCATTAAGCAACTAATATTTAGCTAAGTTAATTACAATTAGCTTGCAACTAATCTAGGGATAAAATAGCACTAGATTAAATGTCTCTTTAATGTTGTCCTTTAATCAAGCTTAACACTAATTAAAGACCATAGTTAACTAAATCAATCAATCTTAACAACTAATTTCCAACTAACTAAGGAGACAAGGAAACACCTTAAATAAATGCTTTAAATGCCATTAACATCTCATGTTTAGCACCAAACAAACCTTAGTTAGCAAAGCATAATAACAATTTCTATTTCATAATCACTCCTAAGAAATCAAGCCTTAAGCCATATGTTGCAAACACAAGAAAGGGGTAAAAATTGGGATGTGACATACTCCCCCCATAGACTAAACACAGTCCCTTGTGTTTCTTTCCCAAGGTTAGTAAAATGCAATTTCATTCATCATGAAAAACAACTCAAGCACCATACTAATATTTTGCTATTTGCAAACACATTCAAACCATGCACTCTACCATGCAATTGATCATGCAAACCCCATTTCCACACTATTATTTTTTTCCTGTGGCTGGCATTTTTAAGATAGCCAACTATCACCAACCCACAAGGAGACTAGTCTAGGACATCACGGTCCAATAGTGTAGTCATGGAGATATGAGGGTAAATTTTCCTGCCTTTTTTTTTTAATTCTTTACCCTCGGATTGTATTTGTCATCCTTTCCCTTTTGCTAGTTTCCCATTCCTGGTGGTTGAGCAACTCCTTTTAAAATGAGAAGAACAACCTCTTCCACCTGACGAGAATACCTGGACCTGAAATGCAGCAACACAAACATCAATAGTACCATATTCTAAAAGATAAAGTACTCATACTGCATAATCAAATGTAAAATCATACTTTAGTTTTACATAGTATTGTCCATAATACCAACATGTATCATCAAAAATTATCCAGTCCATACATAACATAACAAAGTTCATTAGTTTACTTAATATGCATAAGTACCATCTATGCCATAATAAAGTCTTAACTGAATTTAAACACTATATCGTGTCTTCAAACAAGTATGGAAAGTGTCTTTTCATGTCTTCCACCTTTTCCCAGGTGGCATTTTTCTCAGAATAAAGATCCCATTGGACCTTGCATTGTTCCAGGTTCCATTTCCTCATCTGTTTAGTGTGAAACTCGAGGATCTTCATGGGCTTGACCTCGATGTACGTCGGATCTACCATCTGCAACTTTGAAACATCCACAACATGAGTAGGATCATATATGTATTTCCTAAGTAGGGACACATGGAAAGAATCATGGATCTTTGCCAAGTTAGGTGGCAAGTCGAGTCTGTAAGCAACAAGACTGATCTTTTCCAGTACAGTGAATGGCCCTACATATCTTGGATCAAGCTTAGTGGATTTAATTGCACTCTTCATAGGTTTGACTCTTAAGAACACCTTATCTCCCATGGAGAATTCCAAAGGAGTCCTTCTCAAGTCTGCATATTTCTTCTGGTGATCCGAAGCTTCTCTGAGCCTTTGATGAATTATCTTTAGTTGCTCTTCCATCTCCTTCAAAGTATCTGGTCCAATACTGACCCGATCTTCAGTATTATTCCAAGACAAGGGAGTTCTGCACCTACGACCATACAAAGCCTCAAAAGGAGCCATTTTTAGAGAGGCATGGTATCCATTGTTATAAGAAAACTCAACTAAATGCAAGAAGTCTTCCCAATGAGACTTTTGGTCCATGCAATACATGTGAAGCATGTCCTCTAACACCTGATTGACTCTCTCAGTCTATCCATCCATCTTAGGATGATATGCAAAACTTATGTTCAGTGAAGTACCAATTTCTCAATGGAGAGCTTGCCAAAAATCTGATGTAAACCTTGAGTCTCTATCTGAGATGATCATTTTTGGAAATCCATATAATCTGAATATTTCCTTAGCAAACTTGTTAGCAATGACTACTGCATCATCAGTAGTACTACCAAGAATGAAGTGTGCTACTTTGGTCAACTTGTCAACTATTACCATTATGGCATCATGTTGATACCGAGTCTTTGGTAATCCAACAATGAAGTCCATAGAAATCACTTGCCATTTCTTTGTAGGCACATCATGAGGGTATAGCAGACCAGTAGGATGCTTATGTTCTACTTTCACCTTTTGACACTCTAGACACTTAGCCACAAAATTAGTAATATCTTTCTTCATTCTAGGCCAATAAAATATTTTCTTCATATTCTCCCTCATCTTAGCTCCTCCAGGATGAGCAGAATAAGGAGACCTATGAGCTTCTCTCATGATAAGTCTTCACAAATAATTTGTTTTGGGAATCACTATCCATTCTTTAAAACATAATAAGCCATATTTGAAGCTAAAGTCTTGAGCTATCTTCGGATCCTTACCTATTTTCTCTTGCACTTCCCTACAATACCGATCTTGAAGTTGTGCTCTTTTAACCTGTTCCATTAGATCAACATGACTTCTAGTTAGCGCAGTGATATACCTTCTTCTACTTAGTGCATCTGCCACCTTATTCTCTTTACCCTTTATGTATTCTATCCCAAAGTCATACTCTACTAAAAATTCAATCCACCTCCTTTGACATGCATTTAATAGAGGTTGAGTGAAGATGTACTTCAAAATTTGGTGATCTATCCTTAGTTCAAAGGGTCTACCTAGTAGATAATGCTACCAAATTTTCAAAGCATGAACTACTGCGGCCAATTCTAAGTCATGTGTGGCATAATTTCCTTCATGCTTCTTTAATTTCTTGGACTCGTAAGCTACTACTACTTTATCCTATGATAACACTCCACCCAGTACTTCTAACGAAGCATCAATGCATATCGATAAATCACCCTATAGATCTGGGATATTTAATAGTGGAGTGGTAGTCAACTTCTATTTTAGCAATTGGAAAGTAGTTTCACATTTGTTCATCCATTTGAAGGACTTTTCTTTTCTTTGAATATTGGTTATGGGGCAAGCTATTTTGGCATAATCTTTCACAAACCTCCTATAATATCCTAATAAACCCATAAAGCTTCGTACCTCTATTACATTCGTAGGAGTTGGCCAGTATAAAATAACTTCAATATTCTTAGGATCAACTGTAATGTACTTGTGACACATAAAAATCACACTTTGCTAGATTTCCATATAATTGATTTTCCCTCAACACCCTAAGTACTATCCTCAGATGTTCATCATGTTCTTCTTTGTTGTGATAATAGAACAAGATGTCATCTAAAAACACTAAGACAAACCAGTCCAATTGCTCCCTGAATACGCTATTCATTAAGTTCATAAAGGTAGTTGGTGCATTCATCAACCCAAATGGTAAAACTATGAACTCATAGTGTCTGTATCGGGTTTTGAATGTTGTCTTATGCGTGTCTTCTCCCTTGATTCTTAGTTGATGGTAACTAGACTTCAAATCTATATTTGAGAAAATAGTTACCCCTTTCAGTTGATCAAAAAAATCCTCTATCCGTGGTAGAGGGTATCTGTTCTTAATTGTTGCCTTATTCAACATCCTATAGTCAATACATAGCCTCAGGGATCCATATTTTTCTTGATAAACAACACCGATGCACCCCACGGAGACACACTTGGCTTAATTAGCCCCTTATCCAACAACTCTTGTAGTTGTACTTTCAGTTCTTGCATCTCTATAGGGTTCATTCTATAAGGTGCCCTGTGTATAGGTTCAGTATCGGGTAATAGGTCGATAGTAAAATCAAACTCTCGCTTAGGGGGCATTCTCAGTAATTCAGATGTAAAGACATCCTTAAAATCCTAAAGGATTGGAAATCTCTTAAAAAATTCATTCTTATCTTCCTTAACCTATTTTATTTTGACCACATAAACCAAACCTCTTTTCCTAATCACCTTCTTTAGTTGCATAGCAGAGATTAATATGGGTTCAAATGACTTTTGCTCACTATACAACTTGGTTCTCCTTTCCTTATCGTCAGTGAATTCGACCCATATTTCCTAAAAATTGATCAAGGCCTTATGAGCCTTTAACCAATCAATCCCTAGAATTATATCAAAGGCATGTAGCAGAGCTACATAGAGTTGCCAAGTGATAGAATTAGTGGGTAGGGAGATTTCCATTGAGGGGTAATATCGATCCATGGAGTAGGTCTATCCAGACCCATACTCAACTTTCCACCCTTCCACCAAAGATCTTGGACTCTCTGGCATGTCCTTGACTAAGCTACTAGAAATGAAACTATTAGTAGCACCACTATCTATCAATACTCTAAATTTTTTATCCCTTTTGATAGCTATAAACCTCATATGTAGGAGACCATGATTTCTCAATGTTTAAGATTAACCTTGTTAGATGAGTCTGTGCCTAGGGTAGTCAACCCCCAGAGCCAATGTTAAGTGGTCTCCACCTCCTACCGGTTGGTTTAAGCTTAATTTTTATGGAGCAACTAAGGAAAATCTTGGCAGAGCAAGCGCTGGTGGCATTGTGCGAGATCATAATGGGAATATGATGCTTGTATTTTCTGAATATTTGGGAACAATGATGAACAACGAAGCTGAAGCTAGATCTATGTGGAGAGGTCTTCAAATGACTCAAGACTTAGAAGGCAATTTGATCGTAGAAGGAGACTCTATGCATGTTATAAATCTCCTCAATAATTGGAAAACACCTCCTTGGAGGATTAAAATAATTTTTGAAGAGGCTAGGATCCTTTTCCAGGGAATACGGGATAGAAAAGCCCAACATGTCTTTCGGGAAGTTAACAAAATTGTTGATAAGCTAGCCAATTTGGGTGTCGATGGTGATGGACTTTTAAAATGGGAACACAGTGTCCCGAGTGAAGTAGAGGAGCTTATTAAACAAGAATGCTAAGAATGATAGTCGAACTTACCAATAGGTAAGGCACTGTAAGTTCAAAGGCTAGGAGTATTCCCATCTCTTTTTTGAATTAAACTCACAATAAAAATTATTTGAGCTATCAGTCTTCATGGATGCTGCTTGGAAATACCACAAAGACTAATGGGGATAGTCACATGTCAGATAACATGGCTCTTAGTCATCTTAGTATTTTGAGGTTGGTTGATAATCATAGGGAAGGAAAGAAACGGTAATATAAGACTGTATCACTCCAAATTTTTCACACCCTTACCTTCAGGCTATAGGATCCATGCCCGGAAGGGGGATGTGAAAAGGATGGCACGGTACCTTGGACTGAGAGGCCTTACGAAGGTCCCGCATCTCGAGGGAGGTGTATTATGGTGATTTTTTGATGGATGGTGGGTTCACCAGGAAACGTTTGAATGGCAGTTTCCACACCTAGGTTGGGAATGTGTTTGATGTGTTCAGTTTTAGCTTTAATCATCCAAGTCCTAGGTTTGGCCAAAATGCGTCTAAGCTATTCTATATGAAATGCAGATTAAATGAATACAGAAAAGCAAATTAGGATAGAAAACAGAGAAAGTAAACAAGATTAAACAGTCATACCTGATCCGGATGTTTGATGAAGATTCTGATGTTTGAAGCAGACAAGATCGTCTAAAATTTGACAGGATCATCTTCGACCTGCAGGATCGTCTGAGATCTGACGAATTCGTTAGAGACCTGCAAACAGAGAAACAGACACAAAATGCATAAAATGTAACTATTCTAACAGAGGGCAATGATGTAGAATAACAACAATAACATTAAAATTATGGTAATAAGCAAACACAAGTGCACTACAATGATTTGATAACAATTGGTGACTTTATTATGCATTTAAAGCTACATGGGTGAACTCCAAAATGCAAAGTAGTAAGGAATAAACTTAGATTTAGCTAAATGCAAAAAAATGTAGCAAAAAAAGGAGGAAGAAATGCAAACTCTAGGCACTGATTACCCCCAATGTGAATTGCAGTTGAAATCATCTCTGATTCGACAGGATCACCTCCGATCTGAACAGGATCGTTTGCGACGATGTAAGCTGGCTCCGGCTGAAAAATACTAAGGTACCTACAAAAAAATTTGGATAGAACTAATGCAAATAGCAATTTAGGATGTCTTAATGCGTGTGAAGTCAATTTACAAGGAATTTCAGCCAGGGGGATGCTAAGGGGAGGGCCTAGGAGTAAATAGGCTTAGGATAGAGGTTGGGAGGTTGGAGATCATCCCTATTTGGGAGATCTCCAACGGGGGAGGTCTCTAACAGCACAGACATGCTTTTGCCCAGATTAGAGATGTCGTTGGAACAGAGACTAATTGTGAAAAATCAGTTTTGGGACAAGATCGTCTAGACGTCCTAGCCTAGACGAAATCGTCCGATTTGAGGCAATATCGTCTGATCGGCGACGATATCGTCAAACGATCAAAAAAACCTCTAAAAATGGCATGGGAAAGGAGGAAACAGATTAGGCGATGGTTTGGGAGCGGTTTTGGAGGTTAAAATTTGAATTTGAATATTTACTAGAGTAATTGTAATTATTAAGGTTTTACTGCGCCAATTTTAGGGTGCTACATTTTGCCCCCTCTTTAGCGAATTTTCCGAAGAAAATGCATTAAAGATGAGTTCTTCTCGATCTACGAGAAAGAAAAAAATATTCCCATTTTTAGGCGACGATTCTTAGTCGAATCTTACGATAGCTTACTATGGTGCCCCCTCCATGTTTTTACCCAAATCAAACGTTTGAGGTAAAAACGTGGAAAAGCAAAAATTTTAAAATGTTTTTAATTGTGTTTTGAATAAAATTTAAGAAAAATAGGGTAAAACCCTAATTCATTTTTTTTTACTGTTCATTTTTAGTTTTTAGAGCTCTGCAAGCAAAATGGTCGAGACAGCGCATAGATCGACAGAGGTCCGGCGCGAGCTACGGGTAAGAGTCTAAACTTAGCTTAGAATGCTTGAAGTTGAATTTACATGCTTTTTAGGTTAATTTTGAGCAATTTTTGAGCATCATGGCCATTTTTGGGCCGTCGACGTCGTCGGGATGAAATCATCCCAATTTCGATGAAATCATCCCGATTTTGATGAAATCGTCTCAAGTTCGCCGATTTCATCGAAGGGCGAAATCAACGAAAGGGGGACGATTTCGTCAAACAAGGGACGATTTCGGCTTGCAAAATCAAAGATGATTTTGCTCAAATTTGGGACGATATCATCCAATAGTGGACGATATCATCATTTATATAAAATTAAACTGATTTTACTTGCATTATTAATCACTTGAGTATTTATTAATGATTTTTTATTGTGTTGTTGTTTATGTTGCAGAGAGGTTTACTAAAGAGCGGAGAATGGAAATATGGCAGGTTGAGAGATGACTTGGCCGCTCTATCATAGGCAGAGCAGGATCAACTGGCTCAGGTCGGCTTACAGCATGTGGCAGAGATGCCACAAGTTTCTACATACATGGGGCTACTGACAGCCCTGGCAGAGAGGTGGTATCCAGGTTCTTCCTATTTTTGGTTACCGATAGGGGAGATGACTCCCACACTAGAGGATGTATAGAGGATTTTGAGGATCCCCATACAAGGATGACTGATCACTCCTATGGCCAATCAGGGCCATGCTATGATGCGGTTGTGTGGTGATTTGAGCTTTGCCTTGGGGAAGGGCGGAGTGAACATTGAGGCGCTACATCAGATGCCTGGGGCATCTAGACTCACATGGGTTTTGGCTGGAGTGGTGGGTGGACTTCTGTTGTGCCACCAGAGTGGGTGCAGGGTACCATGGATGCTAGCAGATGTGATCTGTGACATGTGAGACCATGGCTATAGATTTGCTTGGGGTAGCTTTATTCTATATCAGCTATATAGGATCCTACATGGGGTCGTGTACAAGGGTGGTCGATGTCTAGTTATGAAATCGCTACTACAGGTTTGGCGCTAGGAGCACATTGCAGTGCGAAGGTCAGTAGGGCTTCCACTGATAGGGATTGACAAGGAGAGGCCCCGAGCTTTCTACTGGTGGCTTCGGAGAGGGGCATAGCAATAGATAGATCTGCCAATGTCCCGAAGACTGCTGGATGACCTTGTCCCAAACCAGATCACTTGGAGGCCTTGGAGGGACCATCTAGGGTGGGAAGAGGATGAACAGGAGCTGGCTCACATTAGGCAAGTTTTTTGGCTAAGGATGGAGAGGGGAGAGGTGGAGCTCCATCGCTACGATCAAGTTTTGCGATAGTTCGGTCTATAGCAGGGGATCCCATCTCTCAGGGATTACAAGTTTTCTCGGACTGTTCGGGATAACACTACGGTTAGCGGGGCTCTAGATATGCAGTGCTTCTGGAGTCAAGACACAGATGATGCCCCCATTCAGCCAGTGGATGGGGATGATGCTGGAGTAGCCGATGGCTATGATGCCTGGTACGCAGGCATTCACCCTCCTCGGATGACGAGGGCTCAGGGTCTGATTCACGTAGTTGTGCATCGAATGGGGAGGCAACGCCAGGCGACCATTGAGGTGACGTAGGGTCACGAAGGGAGAGATATGAGGAGAGCACAAGTACAACAGAGGCCATGGTAGTGGGAGAGGAAGGAGGAGATACCCCCTTCTCCACAGAGATAGAGGCCACCATCACCCGATAAGGGCAAGGGTGTGGACACTAGGGAGAGTAATGAGACAGAGACTTTCTAAGCTGAGGTTTCCCGCCTATGGGCTCAAGTGCAAACATTATAGGATGAGGCTACATGGCTTAGAGCTCGTGGTGGAGGATCGAGCACTCAGGATTTAGCATGCGCTATCACCCAGATCACATTCTATTAGGCTCTATACTACTAGGCGGTGCCAACAGAGCAGAGGGTGCCATTACCAGCTCATATTGTAGAGCCTGTCATGATGGGGTCATCTAGGACATCATCACGATCGGCATCCAGGACTCATGGCACCACATGGACTATGATGGGGCCACCTCCTCCACCTTAGGGGGGGGAGGAGATGAGGCTGAGAGCTCGAGGGGCTCTCGAGACACTACACAGAGGATATTTGATTGAGGGGATTAAGTATGCCAGGATGTAGATTGTGGCATACCAATCTATTTTTGATATGATGTATATATATTTGATATACATATAGATGAGATATTTTTTGATCATATGACTTGTCTTATGTATTTTTATGATGCGTTTAATGTTTTGATTGATTGATTTGATAATTCATGTAATTATGTCATTTGGAAATATCATGGTTGAAATTTCATGCTTGAAAAATTTAAATGAAATAATTTGATAGAACAAATTGGTTGTTTGTGATGTAATGATTTGATAAAAAATAAAAGGGACTTTTAACAATAATTTCAAAGGACATTGTCGCTATTATAGACCATTTCATGGAGTCGCCGCTCACTCGGTCGTCAAGCTAATCCCAGTATAGAAATATTGTTAAAAAGTAAAAGAGTGCTTAAGAAACTATCTTAAGACTTTGGTGTGATGATGCAAATGATGATGATGATGGTTTGTTTTCAGATTTTCATAAAAATATTATGCATGAAATAATTTAAAATGATTTTTGCTAGGCATAAATTTCGAAGAGTGATAAAATTTTTGAATAATTCCCTAGGAATTATACCATCATTGCAATTTTGCGTGTTGACAAAATGACATGAAATAGTAATAATGTTTGTTCTTTTGAAAGCATAATTGTGTAACATAATTATGTAAGTCATATGTTTTTATGATTTTAAATAAATGGAGAATAAAAATTGGTACAATGGTTTGCGCTAGGCATAGAATATGTAGGTATAGACTTATACCATCATCGCAAAATCCAAAAAGAGATAGTTTTATTACATGGTTTATTTTTAATAAACAAAAAATATGAAGATGAAGACTTCCGCTAGGCATAAAATTCCAATTTTGATTTTGGAACTATACCATCATCATGAAAGTCGACAATATATATATATATGTGTTTTGATTGTATGTTTTGAAAGAAATTTTGATCTTTTTGATTATGCATGTAGTTGTATTTATACTAAACAACTGTACTTTAAAGAAGAAAATGAATTATTCCAGACAATTTGCAAAAAAAAAATATATATATATTTCAAAGTATTTTAAAGACAAAAGTTAGATTTATAAGGAATCCCATGTGCATATGTGAATTCATTTCCAATCTTGATTTATCATAATGATACACAAAATCTCTCAAATACAAATGTGTGTGCAATTGCTATGTTCATTTACTAGTTTTGAGGAAGATAATTTGATACAAGTGATTTGAATGAACCAAATAAGTGTTCATTAACCATGATGTAGATGCATATAACCATACTAGACTACTATGTAAGTCGGATTATCAAGAGCTAGCTAATCCATAAGCGGACATAGGTCCGTACAAAAGAAGGTCGCTAATGTGATAGACATATCACCACGCTAGGAGTTACCCAAGGCCAAGCGGGTTGGGCACAAACCACTTGTTATGGGGCTTACCTCACGATTTCGAATAATTGAGAATTCTAGGGATTCAAGCTCATCAACCCTTCTTTTCTTTTCAAAGGGTAGGGAAAGGGATTTTATTGCTTTTGCTTTTGCTTTCTTTTCTTTTCTTTTGTATTTTTGCTTTCTTTTGGAGATAATGCTTGGAACATTGCTGTAATGATATAAAATAACTTTTTTCTTTTTCTCTTTTTCTTGAACTTTGCTTTTCTTCCTATGCTAGGGATACTTGCTCGGATTAGCTATAGAGCAAGGGATTTTTATTCTGGGTAGGGGTGAGCTTTTCCTTTTGCCAATTCTCAAATATTCTAGACCATGTGCATGATAGGATAGCAGGGGAAATTTTTTGCTCAAGAAACCACTTCTACTATGTAGCAAAGCATGGACATTACAAATATAATCATTTTATTGTGAAAGGATGTGCTTGGTTTAAGTAAATAACAAGATCAATTCTCTGTGCTCAAACTTTATTTAATTGAATTTTGTGAACTTTGATATAAGAGAGATTAGTAATCATGCCAAATAAAATCAAGATATTTATTTTGTGAGTGTGAAAGTGAGGGATTCCAAATAAATGCTAATTTATTCAAAATAATTTGAAACATATAACTGCAACATTTGTAAGAAGATATATATAAATACTTTTTTGAGAAGTTTTGAGAATGTTGAATCTCTCTTTCTTCTTTATTGTGTTTTGGTTTCGAAAGAGTCAAGAATATTGTTGTTTATTTTTTATTATTATTATTATTTTTTTATTGTTTTTGAAAGAATTAACAAGTGCCATAAATAAATACAACAAATAGTTTTGAATATTTTGATGATTATGAATGTTTTTGGTGTTTTTGAATTTGAAAGAAATACAAAATAGTGATTTGTGAAATATTTTAAACAAATATATACAAGGATGAAATGACCAAATTTATACATAGTAACGTTTAAGATGCAAAATATTCATGGGTTCTTTAAGTTATTTACCATCCAAAGTAGATAATTTGTATGCTCCCGATTCAAATTTAGCAGTGATAATGTATGGTCCAAGCCAGTTGGGCTCAAATTTACCTTTAAGGTCCTTAGTTGCATTAGTATTTTTTTTATTTTCTTTTAAAACAAGGCCGTCGATCTCAAAGGATTGATGACGAACTTTCTTAGCATATGATCTTTTAAGCTTGTTTTGGTAGGCACGGAGATGCTCCAAAGCATTGATGCATTTTTCATCTAGGAGTTCCAGCTGACAGAGTCTGCCAGCTCGATATTCATCTCCTACTTCGGTATCTTGAAGTAGCAGATCCAAAGAAGGAACTTCTAATTCAAAGGGAAAAACGGCTTCAGCACCATAAACCAAAACAAAAGGTGAAGTTCTAGTGGGGGTTCGAACACTAGTTCGATAGGCCCACAAGGCTAGATATAACTGAATGTGCCAGTCACAGCCAGATTTATTAAACAATCTTTTAAGAATTTTGATTAAGGTTTTGTTAGATGCTTCTGCTTGACCATTACCCTGAGGATAATAGGGAGTGGACCAGCGATGTTGAATCTTATATTTTTGGCATAATTTTTTAACATCTTTATTTTTGAAACAAGTTCCATTATCAGAGATGATATTTGCAGGAATTTTGAACCTACAAATGATTTGATTAAAAATAAATTTAGAGACTTGTGTGCAAGTGCAAGAAGCTAAAGGCATAGCTTCAACCCACTTCATGAAATACTCGGTGGCGGTTATGATGAATTTGTGTCCATCAGTTGACACAAGATTGATTTTGCCAATAATATCTAAACCCCATTTTGAAAAGGGCCAAGGAGATGAAATAGCCTGCAGTTCTTGTGCAGGCACATAGACAAGGTCAGCATGTTTCTGGCACTTGTCGCAATGGCATACATAATCATGTGCGTCATTCTCCATGGTAGGCCAAAAGTATCCTATCCTAAGGAGCTTTTTAGCAATGACACTGCCACTGAAGTGTCCTCCACAATATCCATCGTGGGCTGCACTCAAGACTGATTTGGATTCTTCTAAATTCAAACATCTTAATAGGATACCTTCAAAAGATCTCCTATATAAAGTATTTCCAATTATTACAAATCAACTTGCTCGTCTACGTAATAACCGATGCTAGTTTCTATTAGAATTGGCAGGGAAAGTCCCATTTTGGAGAAAATCAAATATATCCGTATACCAAGGGTCAGGAGTAGTTTCATTGATTAGAAACAAGGTTCTAAGCATGACTTATTTGAAGTGGGTTCCTAGAGTCGATGAATAATGATGGTGGTATATTCGTCATCTAACTCCAAGGGCAGGAGAGATGCAGCTGCAGCCATAGCATCAGCTGCACGGTTGCAAGTTCGAGGAATAGCTTCCAAGGTAACTTGATCAAATAGAGACATTAATTGTAAAACATAGGCTTTATATGGGTGCAGTTTATCATCTCTATTCTAATAAACTTCATTAATTTGGTTTATAACAAGTTTAGAATCACAAAAAACTAACAGATGTTTAATTTTTAACGCCAAGGCAGCTCATAATCCAAGGATTAGAGCTTCATATTTAGCAGTATTTTTGGTGCAAGAAAATGTTAATTTGAAGGACAAAGGAATAAGATGTTTTTGTGAGGATATTAAAATAATACATGCACCAGCCCCACTCATGCATCAGGCTCCATCAAAGTATAAGGACCATTGCTCAATCTAGTCTGCCTCTAATTGAAGGCATTCATCAGGAAACTCAATGATGAGGGGATGAGTAGACTCTAAGGGTGTGGCAGCTAATTGATCTGCTATGATTTGACCCTTAACAGACTTTTGTCCTATGAACGTGAGGTCAAACTTGCTTAGAGCAAGAACCCACTTGGCTGTGTGACCCGATAAATAAGGTCAACTCATGAGATACCTCAAGGGATCATATTTAGCAATGACATAAGTTTTCTAACTAAGCATATAATGGCATAATTTTTGCGTAGAAAAAATGACTACTAGACAGTTTTTCCAATGCTGTGTAGTGGGTTTCATAACTAATGAAGGTTCAGCTAATATAATAATTAGCACATTCTCTCTTTTCATCATCAAGCTGAGCTAACATAGCTCCTAAGGCAGAATTTGAAGCTAAAATATATAGGATAAATGGGCGATCAGGTCTAGGTGGAGAAAGTACAAGTGGGTTAAGGAGGTATTGTTTGAGAAGTTCAAAAGCTTATTTACATTCATCGTCCCAATTAAAAGGGACATCCTTCTTAAGAAGTTTAAGAAAGGGACCGGTGTTGTCCGCCAGCTTATCGATGAAGCGACGGATGGCTTGAAGATTACCTTGTAAACTTCGTAACTCAGATATATTAGTAGGTGCGGGCATATCAGTGATAGCCGCAATCTTGAGAGGGTCAATTTTGATACCAAGTAAAGAAACTAAAACCCCTAATAGTTTACCGGACTTAACTCTGAATATACACTTGGCTGGATTTAATCGAATAAGATATTCTCATAATCAATTAAAAACTTTTCTCAAATCATCTAAATGATTATCTTCATTAATAGAGCGAGCTATAATATCATCTACATAATCATGTAGGATATCATGCATCATATCATGAAAAATATAAGTCATAGCTCGTTGATATGTTGCACTCGCGTTCTTTAAGCCAAATGGCATCACTTTCCAACAAAAAGTACCCTAGGGGGTAATAAAGGTTGTTTTAGCCTGATCTTCAGGAGCTATCCTAATCTGATTATAATCGAAGAATCCATCCATTAAGGACATCATCCCACTCCCGACAGTAAAGTCAATGATTTGATCCATGTTTGGAAGAGGAAAATCATATTTAGGGCATGTAGCGTTAATATCTCTAAAATCTGTGCAAACCCTAACTTTGGTAGCTTCTTTCTTGGTAACTAGAACTACATTCGAGATCCATTTAGCATAATCAATAGCTTGTATAAAGACAACATTCAGGAGTTTTTCTAACTCTCCTTTGACTAGAAAAACCACTTTGGGATGCATGTTTCTAAGTTTTTGTTTAACAGGTTTAGCATCCGGATGGACCACTAGGTGATGCATGACTACAGAAGGGTCTAGACCTGGCATATCTTCGTATGTCCAAGCGAAGACATATTCATATTCTTTAAGGAATGCAATGTATTTCTCTTGTTTTTCTTGACTTAATTATGACTCAATATTGATTATGTGAGGGCTATCCTCAGTTCCAATATTAATTTTAATGATGTTTTCTACCTCCATGTGTAGATCCCTTTCAAAATTAGGTGGGGTGGGTGAAACGCCCAATTCTTGGAATTATTGTAAGGTTAAATTGGATAATTCATCTTGAGGATTAGTGGTCTCAAGTTGGGCTATAGTTGGTATAGAACCATCAAAATAAAATCCATTGTGTTACATCTCTTCAACGGAGATGTCATGGAAGATATCTCCTTCCAACTCCTCATCAGAGTCAGCAATTATTTCAGGGTAAGCTATGGATAGCATGTTACATGTAAATGGCTGATTTTTTAGAGGCAAATCATCACGCCTATCCAAATTATATTGATAGCATATGATTTGATCATCATATTCAAAAGGAAAGGGTTGACCCTTACTAGGAAATAGGCCCACACCACAACGGGTAGGCCACGGTTCTACCTCGAAAGGTTCTTTCATGCCATTTTGGAAAGGTCCCAAGCCTTTCCCTTTATATCCAATTTTAAGCATCATGGGTTTAGCTTTAATATATTCATTAGTAAAATAACATCAAGCATATCCATCATGATGGGTTTTGATATTTCGAGGGATTCTTCTCCAGTCATATCCTTTATAAATGAAGGCACAACTCCCAACTTGGTAAATACTTCCCATAGGTTGTGGGAGGCCCAAAGTACGAGGAGATGGTGAAAAGTTATTAAAAAGAATTGAATCTTGCATGAAAGCATTTGTTTTTTCTGATATTAAGAATGTGGATAAATCTGGTAAAAGTTCATCAGTAAGAACATAAGATGTAGAAGGATTATTCCCTATATCTTTAGATGTGGAAGGTATGATAGATGTTGATAATGTTGAAGTGTTAATAGATGGGTCTATAGGTTTTGAAATTATAGGGATGGAACATGAAGGATTGGTTGTAGATTGAAGATCTTTTTGAGGTTCTAGAGTGGTTTGTTTAGAAGATTGTTGATCTATATATGAGGATGAAATTAATGGAGGGGAAATAGGTGAAACTATGGGTGTGTGTTTCATAGTTTTAGATGAAAAATAAGAATTAGGATGTGTGGATGACAGAGTAGGACAAAATTGCACTCCAACAAAGTTCTCGCCAAAGCACACATATCAAAGGGTCTAGGATCACCGTGGATAGTGACCAACTAATTTTTAAATTCGAATTTAACACATTGGTGTAAAGTTTATGGGACAGCCCGCATTGCATTGATCCAAGGACGACCTAAGAGTATATTGTACGATGCAAGGCAATGTACAATAAACACAGTGGTATCTAGAGTTTGAGGACCAACTTGCAATGGGATGGTAATAACTCCACACATTTCTTGTGTTTCGTCATTGAAAGCTTTGATAATCATGTCAGTTTTCTTCATTTCATCACTTCTAAAGCCAAATCATTGGTAGAAGTCAAAAGTGCAAATGTTTAGAGATGAACCACTATCAATCAGGACTCTTTTAACGACTACATCTCCAATTAGAGTAGTAATATATAAGGGATTATCCTTATGTAAACTGTGTTGTGGGATATCTTTATCCCGAAAGTCAATACAATCAACTTCACGAGTGATGATAGTATTGGCCATGGCTTCAGGTTGAATGTTTTGTGGTACCATCATTTGGCTTAAGGTGAGCATTAATTCATCCCTATGTGTAGGAGAAGATCTTAATAAATCCAAAAGGGAAATTCTGGCTGTAGTATTAGATAATTGCTCATTAATATTGTAAGGGGGTTTAGGTTGAACATTAGAAGCATGATTCCCTTTATTGGGATTTTTCAAAATGAATGGAACTGATCCATCATTTTGGTTTGGTTCTTGTTGAGAATTTTGAGCTTGTTGTCTGGTAACAACTCCAGTGGTACCTACAATGTTATATTGAGGATGTTGAACTGGTCTCGGTTGAGCATTTATGGCTTGTTCATTTGGGAGGAATTGATTAGAAGAGGGTCGAGTAGTAACTCTTCTAGGAAATGGTTCTTCTGGAATCATAGCATCTGTGATTGGTTGAATAGGATCTGATTCATTTTTAGAACTATTCGATTGGTTTGAAGTGATGTCTATTTCACTTTCGAGTATCCGATTCTATATCACTAGGATCTGGAGTTTGAATATTATGTAGGGGCCTGGTTGTGACCATGGATAAAGTTGTGTCAAATATTTGAGGATCATGATTAAGTAAATGTCCACTAATAGTTCCTACATATTGGTTAGAAGGAGGAACATTATGATGTTCGATTTGATTGGCCACCTCTTTACCATGTCTTGGTAAAGGGTGTTGAAATATGTCTAATGATTGATTAGCATTTTGATTTTGATTTTGGGTAATGTTCTTTTGAGGATTATTAGGAGCATTTTGTTTAGGTTGGAAGGCTTGCACCTCCATTTCATTATTATCAATCAGATCCTGTATTTTATGTTTCAACCTTTTACAAGCATTGGTAGAGTGTCCAGGCCCTCTATGGAAATCACAGGTGTAAGTCGACTCTGTATCCGGGTATAGTTGGATCAGGTTCCCGGATAGCTGGTAATTGGATCAAACCTCTTTCGAGTAATTGAGGTAAAATAGTTGATAATGGTTGATTCAATATAGTAAATTCTTGAGGAGGCTTATCAGGAGGTTTCAATATAATTTTTTCTGTTGTTTTCGTTGCATTGATATTAGCAAAATTTTTGCTGTCAATGACTCCGTCACCTATGACTTGCTTGTTTTTATATTGATTTCTAGAGGTTTTCTCATCATATTTCTTTTTAATTTGGCCCCTCCTAATGAGGGCATCTTCTACTCTTCGAGCTAAATCTATAGCTTGATCAAAGGTAGTTAAAGTATCAGTTGATAGCTCATAAGATATTTGTTCTTGTAAATTATTAATAAAAATGTCCAACATTTCCCTATAAGGTAGCACAAAGTGCAGTTTTCCTATCAACTGCCTCCATATAGCTAAGAAATCGACAAAACGTTCATCCTTGTCTTGTTTTAAGTTGTATAAATATTTAATGGTTACATGCCTCTCGATGTAGGCACTAAATTGATGGACAAAAGATTCAGCTGTTTCTTCAAATTTTCTCAAAGAATGAGTGGGCAATTGATAGTACCACTCTAATGCCATTCCACCCAAACTTTTTGGGAACATTTTTAGTAATAGCAAGTCATCATGTGATATATCATGACATGCTATCCTAAACATGTGAAGATGCTCTATAGGATCTTCGATTCCTTTATATATAGGCAGGATGGGCATGGGAAAATTCTTAGGGTACGATTGTGCTACAACTATGGGATCCAAAGGTTGACTACATATCTCTCGATAATTGTACGAGGGACGGTAGGGATCTATCTGGTCCATACGCGAAGCTAACTGTTTCACCATGGCTTCCAGATTCCTAGTTTGCCTACCATATTAGTTCGGTAGGGCATTGATATGGGATTTGTGAGCATATGATGGAGGGACATGAAGATTAGATGCTATGTTGCTATTGTGTAAATTGTTGGTAGGAAAGGTGTTATGAAGGAATTTTGAAGTTGTATTATGTTGTATTCCAGATTGTTGAAAATTGGTTTTTGGCTTCATTTGAGGTTTTTGTTTACTTGAAGCATATTGATCAATAGTTTGGCGAAGTAAAGCAGTGAAGGAAGTTTTCTTTTGTGTGGGAATGGTTTTAGGCTCAATAACAGGTTCCTTAGGAGGTTGGGTAACCTGTTGTTTTGGCATGTTCTGAATCATAGTGACCATATCTCTATTGGATGGTCCAGCCTTATCACTTTCTTGATCAATGAAAGACAAGGGATTAGTGTGCACATCAAACATATGTTCCATGGCTGCTTGAGTTTCACTAATTTGCCCTTTATCAATACGAACTGCCATATTAAGAGCGCCAATGTTTTTATTGAAAAATTTATAGAAATGATCTACGTTGTCGAAATAGTTCCATTTGGAGCTACTCTAGGGGATGAGGATCCATCCTCTTTAACATTTTCTTCTTATTCATTGTCTTCACCTAAGTCATCTTCTGGTTCATCTAGAGTTTCTCCTTTCGAAATTGGATCCTCAGGAAGGAAATTTGGGTCTCTAGTTTTATCTTCTAACCAATCTTCTTCTTCTCCTTCAGATTGTTTACCATTCCTAAGTTTAGGCATTGTGCTTAATTTAGATTTCAAAATATATATATATATATTTATATATATATATGCAACAAGCTTAAGAGGTATATATTAATTATATACCTACTACAATATTTAAAATGAAATGTTTTGGTTTTTGTTATGTTTTTTTTTTTGTTTTTCTTGTTTTTGTAATAATATTGTAAAGATAACAAACAACACAATAAATGCAAGAAATAATACTGAAAGTAATGATCTAGTTTTCTAAAAACAATTTATAAATATCATTAACGGGCTCGAGTTCTTCAGGAGTCATGAAGTGTTCTTCTTCAAATTGGAAATTTTCTTTCAAAAATTTAATGAAAATAGCTATAGAAATACCATGTATTTTAGATTCTAGTTGATAATAATAATTCTCACGATAATATTCACGATACAATATAGCTCTAGGAGTTCTATTCCATCTTATCCTAATCATAAGATCAGTTTCTTGGGATTCTATATGAACTAAAAATTGGCGTACCACAGCTGTGTTCTTGAGGTATTCCTCAAAAGTGAATTTTTTTGAAGACACAAGAGCTCTCCTATAAGCTAACCATCTATGGCAGGCTCTCTAAAGTTCATGATAAAAGACGAGTTGATGAGGATCCAGGATTCTATCTAGGACAAACCTCTTAATTTGTTTAAGTTATGTTGACCTAGATGAAATGACACCTAGCCTTCTATCAAGTTCATCCTACAAAAGTTGATTTCTATCTGTTTCAGGCACACTAAGCACAGAATTGATTTCTATGGCTACCAATTGGTTTTCAACATTTATAGTAACTGCTAATATTTTCTTAGGAGCTACCATCTAAACATGACATGCAACTTATTAATTTTAAATGATTTGAAATGCATTTATGTTTTGGTTGTTTTATTTTTTTTTTGTTTTCAAAAGGTTTAAAATGCATTCACATCGGGTTCACCAAAATGTATCGCTCCAAATTTTTCACACCCTTACCTTCAGGCTATAGGATCCGTGCCCGGAATGGGGATGTGAAAAGGATGGCACAGTACCTCGGACTAAGAGGCCTTGCGGAAGTCCCGCCTCTCAGGGGAGGTGTATTATGGTGATTTTTTGATGGATGGTGGGTTCACCAGGAAACGTTTGAATTGCAGTTTCCATGCCTAGGTTGGGAATGTGTTTGATGTGTTTAGTTTTAGCTTTAATCATCCAAGTCCTAGGTTTGGCCAAAATGCATCTAAGCTATTCTATATGAAATGCAGATTAAATGAATACAGAAAAGCAAATTAGGACAGAAAATAGAGAAAGTAAACAAGATTAAACAGTCATACCTGATCCGGATGTCTGATGAATATTTTGATGTTTGAAGCAGACAAGATCGTCTAAAATTTGACAGGATCGTCTCTGACCTGCAAGATCATCTGAGATCTGACGAATTTGTTAGAGACCTGCAAACAGAGAAACAAACACGAAATTCAAAAAATGTAACTATTCTAACAGAGGGCAATGATGTAGAATAACAACAATAACATTAAAATGATGGTAATAAGCAAACACAAGTGCACTACAATTATTTGATAACAATTGGTGACTTTATTATGCATTTAAAGCTACATGGGTGAACTCCAAAATGCAAAGTAGTAAGGAATAAACTTAGATTTAGCTAAATGCAAAACAATGCAGCAGAAAAAGGAGGAAGAAATGCAAACTCTGGACACTGATTGCCCCCAATGTGAACTACAGTCGAAATCGTCTCTGATTTGACAGGATCACCTTCGATCTGAACAGGATCATCTGCGACGATGTAAGCTGTCTTCGGCTGAAAAATACTAAGGTACCTGCAACAAAATTTGGATAGACCTAATGAAAATAGCAATTTAGGATGTCTTAATGCGTGTGAAGTCAATTTACAAGGAATTTCAGCCAGGGGGATGCTAAGGGGAGGGCCTAGGATTAAATAGGCTTAGGATAGAGGTTGGGAGGTTGGATATCATCCCTATTTGGGAGATCTCCAATGGGGGAGGTCTCTAATGGTGCAGACACGCTTCTGCCCGGATTAGAGACATCGTTGGAATAGAGACTAATTTTGAAAAATTAGTTTTGGGACAAGATCATCTGGACGTCCTAGCCCAGACGAAATCATTCGATTTGAGGCAATATCGTCTGATCGACGACGATATCGTCAAACGGTCAAAACAACCTCTAAAAATGGTGCAAGAAAGGAGGAAACAAATTAGGTGGCGGTTTGGGAGTGGTTTTGGAGGTTAAAATTTGAATTTGAATATTTACTAGAGTAATTGTAATTATTAAGGTTTTACTGCACCAATTTTAGGGTGCTACAAAGACTTTGAACCAAAGTCACATGGACCACCAGATAGCCATCGCCATAAATCTAGCCAGCAGGTTCACTTCTCCAAGGCTGATTGGCCAAGATAGTATGTGGTACCGAAGCATGTCATATATAGAAGAAAGTAATTACCAAAGAATTATTAAGAGTAACTGTCAATACAAAGCTTGTGAAAGTTTTATTAGTACTCTGCTATGTGTGTCTGTAGCTTTTTGTTTCTCCATTGTGTCAAGGAAGGGATCCGTGTCTGTTTCTTTTTTGTAATTATGATGCATGTGTTTTTTCTCTAGGTATACCAAAAATGTTTTATGGGAAGTTTTTTTTTGATAATAGGCTATGTGCCTTACCATATGTAATGGCTTTGGTGGCATGTAGATTTTACATATATAGGATCCTTAGTAAGGATATGTTCATCAACAGCCCTGGGCTAATTTTTGTAAAAGGTTTTGGGTCAACCAGTAAAACCTGGTATTAATGCTATAGTATCTTATCTACCAAAAAATACACTAACATTTTTATTAAAAATCTTACCCTATAAAATCATAGAGGTTGCATATCCATCAATATTCTGACTCCTAGTAGTAGCATAAATTTTGTGTCCTTTCTCGTTTTTCCTTGGGTTAGCACTTGTACGATGCAAGAAATTTCTTACATAGTGAGGACCTTCTCATTCATAGCATCCAACCTTCAAAATATGAGTCAAAACTTGAACTAACTTATCCTTACCATCACTAGGGATTGGTTCTACCTAATTCATGGGTTTGGCCTTGTCTACATTAATAGAGTTTCTATCCTTTGGCTAATACTTCTTTAATAATTTTGCTAACCAATTGTTTCTTTTACCAAAATTAAATCCTTCTTTTTTCTTTTGAGTTGACTTATTATTCCACTTTATATTCTATGGATTTTGGTAGTTCTTCTTGGGTGCTTGAGAGGGATCGTTGCTCTTTTTATGATTGTACTCCGCTTAACAAGCCAGATCATATGCAACTTCTAAGTTAGTGGGTTTGAACATGTTGACAAATATCTTGAGCTAATGATCTAACCCTGAAAGAAACTGATGCACCTTTATTTTATTTTCATTTTCATAAGCTATAATGTACTTAAGAAGTCTAGTGAAGTTCCTATAGTATATATCCACTATTTGCTCCATTTGCTTTAGCTGAGTAAACTCATCTAGCTTCTTGGCATAATATTGCTCAGTAAGGAATCTCTTTTTTAATACATTTTCAAACATGTCCCACTCATAATGAATGATGTTTATCTTTTTATCCTTGTAGTAATTTTCCCACCATTCCAACCTAGCTTCTATAAAAATTCCTATGACAAATACTGTCTTTGTGGTTGAGGAGTAATTTCTTATAGAGAAGTAAATTGCTAGTTCATTTAGCCATGACTCGACACAATCTCCACTTTCCTTTACCAAAAATTTTCTAACCTTAACATGCTTTAGGTATTTCTTTAATTCAACATTAATACGAACTTTAATTGCCTGATCAGGGTCATTTGGTTCTTCCATAATTGCTTTAGCAGGAGCTTCGGGTGCCCTATTATTATTTCTTTGAATTTCATCCCTAAGAGCTTCCAAAAATTATATTTTTATGTCATTTTCTCTCTGTAGGTTGACATCTCACCTTGCATATTTTGAACTAAATTTGTGAGATTCTCTATCTTCTTAGGGTTTCCTGAACTCTCTCCCACATGATCCTCTCCAAAATTATCAATACTAGTTAGTTGAGTTCTCTGAGGAGGTATTTTTGCTCCACTACCAAGTTTTGGTGGCATATTCCTTGGTTAAATAAATGTGTTAGTTCATAATATTATATCGAAGGATTTCACTAACTATGCACCTAATCCCATCTAAATAACTAAATTTTTTGATGGTTCTACTAAATTTGCTAAAATATTTCATCATTTTCTCCTTTCTATATGGTGAATTCAGTTGAATGCAAACACAATGACTAAATAAGGAAGAGTCTTTACTAGGAGCTTAAAATTGAAAGTATGATCCCCAAAAGAGCATCAAGTACACCGCTTAAAACCCACAAAGGTGTAGGGTTCATCTAGCTCTTCCAATCTAATTCACTAGGGGTTCAACATGGGGGGCAAGACTTGCTCATTTTTTAAATCCACACCATTTCTCTTTCCTTTGCATATATTTATTTTAGAGTCATAAAATTTATATTTTTGCACCTATCTACCTAGGCTTTGATACCAACTGTAATAACTTGTTTTCACCTAACCAAAACTACAATTTTTTTTGTTTTTACTTACAACCTTAAGTATTGTATGCGATTCTTTTATATGATTTCCATTTGAGAAAGTAATAACATGAGTTCAAGGTTGTGCACGACATAAGAATCAAATTTATTAGAGTCTATCCATGTGCATGGGAGTGGCCAGTGTACCATAATGATCAGCAAGAATTTTCTAGTCTTGTTTCAACCAGAATGTACATTTCTCTTTTTGTTTAACCCCATGTTAAACCTTCTCAACCATAGGTGTCTTTCAACCTAACCAAAATTCTATCTTGTTTAATACTCATTGTTTAACAATAATATAATCTTTTAGGTGCAATTATTAACCATCTAACCATGTTACATATGGTTGTTAAGGGCATCATCAAACAGATTCGCATAGATAGATTATTGTATAACATTTTTCTCATTGATTACCACTCTTTGGTTTTCATTTAAGTACTCTTGTAAACACTTATAATAATTCATAGATACCACATTTATGCTCATAAGAAAGTAAATATCAATTACTTAAAATGTAAGTTTTTACTTCTACTAAAGTATTCTAATAACATAATATAACATATAAACAAAACATGTATTTCCAATATACATAATCTTCAATGTAATTATATAGCTCATATCCTTTGTACATAATCAAGTATTTGGAAACTACAATATTCAATCATGCTCATAGCTTAAATCACAAGCTCCTAGAATCTATTACAAAGCTTCTTCCTCTAGGGAATATTTGTTGTACAATGATATTTTATAATATTGAATGCAAATTTAGCTTCTTCTAGTATTCACTTCAATTCAGGTTCATCAGGAACGTCAGGTACTAGTTGTCTTATTTCCACTAGTACTAAGTAGTTGGGTAATTTAGGGCTTAGTACAATCCATTTATAATTGCGCATAACTAATGACACAATGTCATGTAGTAGTAATCCATAGAATGCAAACAAACTCTTTAACAAGTACTTTAAGCATTTGTAAAAATTAACATTCACACAATTCAAGAGTAGGAAATCCCATAATTTTCTAAGAATGAAACTTTTATCTTTCCTCATTTCATCCCATATCCCATCACACAAAATACATGCCCTTGAATCTATACTAACTGCATTCATTGTCATGGCCATGAGAAACCCCCATAAGTTCCCGATAAATGCAATCCAATTACCATTTCCCTCATATTAGATTATGCGTTTATATTCCTTAATTCCATATTTATCATATGCATTATTTGTAGCTATATGGTTTCTATTTATGCATTTCATTGTAATCACAAAAATGCAAAACAAATTATTCTATACTAGGTTGTCTAATTCTTGAATACATTAGCACCTTGAAATAGCATTTAAACAAACTGTGTACACAACTCATCATCACAACATTAAAGGAGAACAATATTTCATTCAACCCTTTTAGGATTGAACATAATCATGTTCTTCAAGGAATTTTTACATAATTTCATCTTACATAGCCTGTCTAAAAGCAATCATCATAGTGACTTAACCTTTTGTGATAAAGTTATTTAAATCATAAGCTTTGTCTTATAATCATATAACCAAACACACCATATCCTATATGTCATCTAGAGCAAGCCAATCCTTTTTCCAACTATATATTAATTGAATAAGTTGGAACATAAGATAATTGTTCATATATAATATGTTTTTATCATAACTCCATGGTACTAGACTAAGGATATCTTAACCCTTAATTAACTCAATAAATGGTTAAGTCTACCTGTGAGGTTATTTTTTTTTAAATACTTATATTCCTTTGTTGAACTTATATTTTAGATAAAGTCCTAATATTGAGTCTTTATAAGATAATGGGTCTAATATTATTTTTTAGACCCTTCTTCCCACATAAAAATAAATATATATTTAATACTTAATAATATTTTTTTTGGTAAGTTAAGATTTCATTAAAAAGAGTTCTAAAAAGGCCCCAAAACCTTTTTACAATATGTAACTATACTAAATACAAAGCCACGGGAGAGACCAAAGGAAAATCCCAAGGATGGTCCAAAGGAAAGGCTAAAGGATAGGCCAAAGGAAAGGCCAAAGGATATCCTAAAGGAAAAGCACAAGAAAATGACACCCGAAGTGGGAAAACAGAGCGCTCCGTCCAAGCGGGAATTTTTTTAAAAATCCTACCTAACATGAAGTTTGAAAATCCTGCCCAACGAGAAATTTGAAAATTCCCTCCAAAGAAGGGATAATACAATTTTGAAAAATCCCGTGTAGGGGCTAAACCAAAGAAGTGGTATTCCATGAAGGAAATACCAAAAAACAAAACTACCTTACATGAAACCACCCAGAACAATAGGATGTAATAGAGGAGCCACTAAGAAGGAACATCCCACCTAGGGAGGATCGAGATACACGTAGGGATGCAAGAAAAAACTAGAAAAATGGAACAGTAATCTGAGGATCTCCATAGGCCATGAAATCTATTTGCAATAAGGTAGAGCTACAAAGACACCAGAAGAAGCAAATAAAGTAGTATGAGTAGAACTAAAAGCCATGAGATAGAGATGGAAAGTTCTTAGGGAATCCAAAATGAAGGAGCCATATGGTTAACAAGTTGCAGGCATTAAGTACAGGTCTCCCCAAGACCAAAAAAATACAGCAATAAATGCTAGACAACCTTCAACATCACCAATGAGCAGCTTTATAAAACTAGAAAATGAAGACCACTAGGATCATAGTAGTAAGCAAAGTAGAGGCCCCTCACAAAGCCATGAAAAAATGTTGAGAACCCACCAAGAATCCCACATCCATGAACCCAAAGAGTAGAATCATAGGAATAAGTGCATGGTCCCTCCTAGACCAAAAATATGCTATGAAAAATTGCTCAAGAAGAACGTCATCCAAAGCCATGATGCACCACACCTGGAGAACCTCTAAATCCTGGAACCAAGTAGAAACCTACAAAAAAATTGGGACAAACTGAGAGCACCAAGGAAAAAGGATCCTTGAAGCAACACAAAAAACCTAGGGAAGGTCCCAGGGACGTCCTAAACTAGAGGCACACAAAAAACCCTTCAAATAGGTATGGAAAGGGGTAAACAAAAGGAAAAGTGACCTCCCACCCCAAGGAGATCATCTACCAAACCATCCAGCCAATAAGGAAGGGCCAAGGAACTAGGATGGGACCAAGGAAGGTGGAAGTAAGGAAGTAGAATAGGACTTCCCAGGGAAGTTCCCTTAAGACCTAATAATATTGGTATGTGTTAATCTCATTTTTTTAAACACATAAAACCCTTACAATTAAATATATTTAAGACCCAATAATATTGGTATGTGTTAATATCGTTTCTTTAAACACATAAAACCCTTACAACTAAATATATATTTAAGACCCAATAATATTGGTGTGTGTTAATATCGTTTCTCTAAACACATAAAACCCTTACAATTAAATATATATTTAATACCCAATAATATTTATGGTATTTAACTCTAATGGCGTATACTCCTTCCAAGAGTATTTTAAATCAAATCTTTTTATGCTCACATATCTTGACCCAATTTAATTTTATTAAATTCAAGATATTCATTTTTGGTCAATTAGCTTTTGACCCTTTTAATTATTATGTCTACCAAGTGGACATTTAAATAGGGGTGCTTTCCTCATTTGATTTTATTTTTCTATATTAGTTTATTTGGGTGCATTTATCCTAGCCCAATCTTTAAAACTAATTTCTTTGGACTAATAATTATATTTTTTCCACACAATATTCCATACAATACCACCTTCTATTTATTACTTTGTCACAATATTCCATAATATCACCTTTGGTAAAAGGTGTATTTCCCTTAACATAATATATTTTAGTCTTCATGCTAAAGTATTTTTAACTCTATACTTATGCATTACCTTACGATCATTTCCTACAATATTTAAATCAACATTTAAATCATAGATTGCTTAAGCCACTAAAAATAAAACATTCCCTAAATTGTTAGGGCTACCTAGCCATATTACTAGAGGGCTTTAATATCTACATAACCCAACCATTTAACCAAATAGATCATATCATAGATCATATATCACAAATCATAGATCACAAATTGATTTCCAACATCAAGATGAAATTTTTGGAGGTTCTAATAGTGTACTATTAGAAACAAGGTTTTACTCCTTTGTTTGACCTTTTAAAAAAAACCTCATAGTGATATGTTAGATCTTGGACACCATTCTAAGCATGTGTAAGATTAACATCTTGGCCCTAAATACCTATCAACAATCCATTCTAAGCTACATTTATTTACCAAGCAATATTCTAAGTATATATGAGACTAGTAGCTATTTCAAGAAGACCTGTTCATCTATATTTTAGTAAAACCAAACATGATTTCCAAGAAAAATCTCATAAACCTCAGATAAAAAACCTTCTAACACACAATTCATTTCAAAGCCTTAATCTAAAAAACAAGAAATATTACCATTATACCATTAACACATACACAAATAAAAATGCTCTTCATTTAATCTATAGTTTAGGATTTTCATCCTGACATGAAATGTTTTGTAGACTTTATCCTATCCAAGCTTTGAAAACACTTCAAGCACTTCGACTTACTCTACAAAACTTTTTCTCAGCAAAGCAATGAGGTGAAGGAATCTATGGTAAGTCTCAAGGACCATCTAGTTTATGATCTGAGCAAATACTAATAGCATACTCCCTAGGTTTCTTGAGACTACCTATGCCAACTTACTAGAGATGATGGTATTTATGATTTTTGATCCAACAGTTGGAGAGCATAGTCTCTGATCTCAACTCTATAAATTTCACTTATCCCTTTGCCTTACTAAATGATTCTATTTATAATGTAACTAACCCCCCTCCCATAACCATTATTTTATTATTAAAAATTGCTCGAGGAATGCCCACAATAAATGTTGTCTAGAGAGTAGAGTTGCTATTAAGTTATCTTTGACTTTGTGCCCAAGATGGTTTAATCACACTCAAACACCTAGTAGACCTTCAACTGATATTTTCTTCACCATTAAGCAACTAATATTTATCTAATTTAATTACAATTAGCTTGCAACTAATATAGGGATAAAATAGCACTAGATTTATTGTCTCTTTAATGTTGTCCTTTAATCAAGCTTAGCACTAATTAAAGACCATAGTTAATTAAATCAATCAATATTAACAACTAATTTCCAACTAACTAAGGATACAAGGAAACACCTTAAATAAATGCTTTAAATACCATTAACATCTCATGTTTAGCACCAAATAAACCTTAGTTAGAAAAGCATAATAACAATTTATATTTCATAATCACTCCTAAGAAATCAAACCTTAAGTCATATGTTGCAAACATAAGGGGTAAAAATTTGGGATTTGACACTTCTTTTAATTTGAATTTGTATGCATTTATATGCATGTCTACCATATATTGGCTCTACTATTCTATGATAAATATAACATCATTCTTAAAATAGAGGACTAAGGCACAAATGCAAAAGGACTAGGTGCCAATATGATTAGTAGGGGATATTTTAAGGTGTTTTCTCCTTTGTGACATGGGCTTAAGTCTAAAATTATACATTTTTATAGGTTTAAAGTATTTTTTTATCTTCTTTATGGTGTGAATTGAGCCCTTCTACATGGAAAAAGCATGACCATTTGTCATCCTAGAAATGGTGTTAACATTGAAAGTTTGATGCCCTCTAAAATCCATCTTTTCTATGTTCTAGTTTGATTAAAAGAGAATAGTATTTTTCAAACATGTTTTCTATCTTCCACTTAGCATGGAAGCATGACATTTTATCCATAAAAGCATTAGTTTACAAGATTAGATAGGGATGTCTATGGTTTAAATCACATGCACCCATATTTTACTATTTTTTAATTTTTTGTAGTGAATTCAGATGGCATTGTCTATGGAAGCATCAATAACTTTATTACTATAAGATTGGTTTCTGTATTGGTTATGCTAGGTGTACAAAGACTATTATAGCAAAAAGTATCTATTTTCAAATATAGTGAAGGCAATATTTTTGGAGTAGCTTGAGTGGACAGACTATATTCAGAAAGTTCTATTGTGTCTCCCTTACATTGCATATAGCTCTTTGGCACCTTGGATAGTGTAATATTTCTAGCCCACAACAGACCTAAGTTTGAGTACTATTAAGCATATTGGCACACTTACATGAATTATTCTTGGCTAACATGATAGCTGACATGACATCACATTATGTCATATAAAAGCATTCATTACCTACTTATGCATCTTCAATCAACTAGAAAATTGAAAGTGATCAGATTCTAATAAATCAAAGGTGGTTAGTTAGCATAATATTGGGTAGCTATTACCAACAATGTGCAGGCGTAAAGTGGTAAATTAAATTTTATTATTGCTCTGTTAATTTTTAAGGCTTTTAATTCTTGTATTCTTGGGGTCTATTTGGGAAAATATTTTGAAGACCATAAATTTTGCATGTAGAAGAAATGTTAAGCCATTTGTTTTCAAAGTTTACAAATTTTCAAGTTGTATGCATTGGTATCATCATTTAATAGATTTGTTCTAGTGTCAAGATCCAAATTGTGTGTAGTAGTCCTCAAGTTGTACTACCTATTTTTGAAAGGGAAAATTTACTATATTCTATGCAATCATAGTCATTGATATATTTTTTGGAGATATGTAGTTGGATTTATTGCAATTGTAGTAGATTTTTAGTTTTTTTCTTGCATACAGAAAAAGGATTCAAGATGTGCTTTAGTCAATCTCTCTTCCTCCTTTTGATATTGATGTAACTTATTCATGAAGATTAAATCATTCATTATCTTTTTAGTTTTTTATCTCTTATCTAGGTACTCTTGAAAGTTTATAATAGACCTTTTTTAAGTAGGTTTATATAAATCCATTTTTAATGATAGATATTAGGTGGCCCAATGACAAATATAAGACTTTAAACAAGGTTATGTATGTTGTAAAAAAAAAAAGCTATGTCTTCAAGACATACCTTATGTGACTATGGAATATTGAAGTTGCTTTTATTTAAAGGTGGCGGTGATATTGACTTCTCTTCCTCATATAGAGTCTTAGTATAAGTGTTAATTGAACGTGTGTTGAAGTATAAATTAGTGGCAATGATGACTATGGTCTAGCATAAGACAATTCTTGTGAAAGAGGTAATTTTATAGTAGCATATTTTATATTATGAGGGGGATTCACATGATTATTTTCCAAGTGTGGAGACATGTTAGAGCATCCATTATGGGGGGAGATATTATTTTGACTGATGTTTTATCTCCTTGGTCCCTTAATTTATATTATGTGAGGGTGTTAAAAGTGTAATCTAACTCATGGTTAAGGATGACTTTGTATGATGTAATAATGTATAGGCCTAAGGGAAATTATTGTACTAAGTATTTAATTTTTTATATTTCTTTATTATGTTAACCTTATGGTCCACATATAACCTTGTTATGTTAAAGCCACCTTACAAATTATAATTAACCTTTAATCCATATTTTTATGTTATCTTAGGTTAATCTTGTTTATGTATTTATGATTTTATTATTGGTATAAATACCTACACCACTCCATTCATTGTATTAGACTATTGTGATTCTTATTTAGTGATAAAATAGTCATTCTTTATGGTTCCTATATGTGCCTAGTATATATTTATCTCTTAGATCCTATTATTTATTCTTTCTATATAAGGTTTGAGCAGATGGATTAATTCAAATTATTTTTTGAAATAGGTGTGAATCTTAAAATGAACTAAAATTTATTCCTTGGGTGAACTAATATAGTTATTTTATAGGCTCACCATGAATCATATCTATGATGCTTGATGTCAATTATTGTGTTAAAATTTTAGTTGAGTAATTCTAATGAAATTTTGTTCTACTTTGATTTCTAGCTGAAACATTATTTTATATTTCACTTTCTAAAGTTTTATAAGCCTTCTTATTAGTGTCAAGAGAAATTCTAATATCAATGTCTAGATTTAAAATTTAGTTTATTTTTTTTAAATATTATTACTTTGTAAAATGATAAAATGTTATAAGAGTACACTACCAATCTTGGATTACTTAGGGATAAACATGTATGTATGCATTTTGTGAAATATGCCTTTTTACATTTATTAATATAAATTATGAAACAAAATATTTCCTTAATTTACTTTATTGTAGTTAAAGGATATATTTTGGTAGTAATTTAAAAATGTTCTATTTTTTCAAATATTTATTACAACCCACTTGGCCATAAAGCAATTGCTTTGTCTTTTTGGATCAATTTATCTTAATCCTTCTTTATTCCTCCCTTATTATTAGATAATATACATCGTAATCAAGAGACTACGTTCACGGTTAAAGACCCATATAATGATATTATATTAAGTTATGTATAAAATTGGTGAGAGAAATGTAATTGGTCTTACTATGAATCAAACATGAGATATAATACACATGAATAAAAATGATAATTTTTTCCAACAATATAACACTAGCCAATAACAAGTGACTACATAGAAGTTCAACTATTAAGGTTTTGTAAAGCTTTTACATGGAGCTTAGAACCTAAATGGATCCCAAGAAATCAATCATCATGAAGGATCTATTTTTGGAAAACCATTTTCCAACAAGGACTAGGTTGATCAAGAATGAACTAAGTATTAGTGACATCTTATTTGGTGTTCTATGAAAATGATGAAATAATATGCAATCAATGACTTAGAACACTTTGATATGAAGATCTTATGGGATATATAGGTTATAGTTTATTACACAATAACTTGTTTTATTTCTACCATAAATGCCTTATTTTATGTTGTACTAACTAAATTACATCAATGGAATTTTATCATGACAACATAAACAAGAAATGAAATGGAATCAAACCCTAAAGGTAAACACGATTAATATTCTTGTTATGATTATTTCCATATATAAATGTATATTTTAATTATATATATGGTGAAGAAGATTGACCAACCAAATTAAATAATTAGCTATAGTTACCCTAAAAGGGTAGTACATCTAGATTTCCTATACAACCACCTAAAAACACTTAAAAGTTCAATTGTATGGGCATACTAGTTTTCATAATTATAAAATTTATTGACCAAAATATATAAAGAGTTACCTTACACTATAAAATTTAAATTAAAGTGTCCCTACAAAAGCATATATGTGGATATTGATCCTATAATATATTTCTATACAATTAACAATCTATTTTAATGACACATTATATGTTGTAGGTAAATAGTCCAATCACTAGGTCATGAAAAAGGTGGATAAGATACATGATCATGTAAGTTCTATATTAATGTATAATAATAGTGTTTTGTAAACTTATTTTTATATGAGGATAATGAGAAGATTTATCCAAATGTGTTGGAGAAGAAAATAAATTTGTATTCTATCCATCACATTTTTTATTTTATATGGCATTTATTTTATAAATTTCCACAAGATTGTTTCCAATGACAATTGTGATACTATTTTGTACTTTGATGAAAAAAGAACTAACTATTATTTATTTGTTGTATTCTTTTTTAAAAAGTTCAACTAGAGAGTTTATAATATTTAATCATCATTGACATTTAAGATGAAGAATATGACAATGGAAAATTAAGGTGTTAGTGTTATTGTTTCTCCTGTTTAAGTTGTGAAATAAATTTAATATGTGTCTAGATAAAATATTAAGCCTGCCATGGATATAAAGGTGGATGTAGGTATCTTGAAGCACATTCATATTAAATTTTAGGAGGAAGGAACATTATTGTGCATTTGTAGTGTGATAAATATGTCCTATTAGGGGTGACATGATAATGATGAGGTTATTATTTTTTAATGCATTTATATGATTTTACCTCATTATCCTAGTTAGAAGTATTACCTTTTCTATCTTAGTATGATGTGTTCAAGTGTCATTCTAGTTTACATGTTGGTCTAGCTTAAATGGTTTAGACATATAAAATGTATCACATTTGCAAAAGTTAATATTAATATTCAATAATATGTGATGTATTACAAACCTTAGAAATTATTAATATTGGTTATTCTAGCCCCTTTGACCTACTTTAACACCTTCCTTCACCTAACCATGTGTAGACACCTAAAACGTGTTATGTCGATGGTGACTACTCATATGGACATGCTACAAGACCGTATGGAAGATCTTGGACAAACTCCAAGATAGAGTAGTGGCTCTAACCACTCAATTTGGGCTCCTTGGCCTAATCAGTCTAAATCGTAGTAGAGGCCTACAGTCTTCAGTCTGAACCGTAGATGACACCTGTGGTTTATAGTCTAGATTGCAACTGTCACCTATGGTCTTAACTAAAGTTTAGTTGGCCTTCATCCGAGCCAAATTGGTTTGAACAACCATTTGATCTAGAAGAAGGTAGTTAAAGGATGTAAGCTTCCAATCCAACTATCCTAACCACCCCTTCTTATTCTTGGCTTCTCCATGAAGCCACCCCTAGCCCTTGGGTAGTCCTATAAATACCCCTTCATATTAGGGCAATGATATAACACATTTTGATAGTGAAGTGTTGTCAAAATATAGCAAGAAAGAGAGCATTTGAGTAGCGAAGCCTTGTCAAATTGTGGACTCACTTGAGTGCACTAAGAGAAATATTTGTTGCTATCACTTTGCCAATCTAAGCATCATGACAAATTATTCCATGGATGCCCTAAGGAGCTATAACTCCAAGAAATGCTAATTTGGGCAAACAGATGCCCTATCGAGTAATTAAACCACCAAATATATCAGAGGAAACTAAGGCAACCCTTGATCATAAATTTTACAAGGAGGATCAATTCCACAACCCCTGATTTGGAGAGAAAAACTACTTGGTTTCTCATCGTGGCTTTCAGCCATGGTTTATAGTGCAGACCACTCATTAGAGCTACGGTTTGCAATAGGTATAAGATCTCCTTACTATTACTTTTACAGTATGCTTAGCTAGGTTAGATTAATCATTTTAGCACTTTATTTGGTAGTTTAGAGACTCTGACTGACCAAATTAAAGATTTAAGTAGATTTACTTCATTTCAACAAGTAGGGCATAATTGGTTTCTTTTCATGCTAACATGCTTCATTTCATACATTTGATCTACTAGATTGGTAGTTGTAGTTCTCATTTACATGTTTCTAACAATATTTATGAGAATTGCTTATGTTTAGCATGGTTTATCCACTTTATTGATTTCATGTTGCTATGCTATCTTTGTGTATATTCTCTTTAAAGGGCCTCATCATGAGAGGCTTCATATGCTTTTGATACTTTTCTATTGTTTCTTGACCATAGGGAATCATATTTAAAGGATATTCAACCATTCAATTCCTTCCTCAATGTGAAGAAGAGGGTCAACTCTGCCCTAGAGCAGTTCGTGTCACCTTAAAGGCTTGAAAAGTGCATTGTATTCCCAAGGGAATCACAACATTGTAATTGCATATCAAAAAGGGGTATCCCTAAGAGGGATTCATTTGTAACACATGGATTGGTTTAAAAAGGAAATAAAGATGCATTTTACTTAATTATTTCATCTTTGTCAATTTGTGTTTTAACATCACCTTTTACTTTATTTTACGCAATTGCAATATTGGTTGCACGCCTTTATGGTTGTACATAAGGCAATCACGATCGAAAGATTAAACATATTTGGTGACTCCTTGGTCATAGTTAACCAAGTTAAGGGGCTCTTTTAGTGTCGATGTATTGTACTAAAAGCTTATAAAGATCTTGTTGTTACATATTTGGCTAAATTGGAATGGTATGACATCAAGGCAATCCCTCGTTCATCAAACAAGTTTGCAAACACCATGGCATATTTGGGATCCTTAATCCCTCAGAACCCGTCTGCTAATTTCATGACCATTCATGTTAAAATGCTTTCACATCCTACAAGAAAACTTGAAGCCTTTGATAATAAAATGTCAGTCAACATGATTAGCATAGAACCAAAAGTTGAATGGTTTTGCAGAGCTGAAGACTTTCTAAAGAAGGCACCCTGGGGGTCATTAACCTCCAAGAGTCTGATGGGGAGTGGTACTACCATTCACCACAAGGTTATTTCTTAGTATGCATTTGTAAAAGTAAATACGCAGGGGGAGCAAGTCGTCTTGGCAATCAAATTTGACGCTTGTCAAAGCTAGATGTCATAAATCCAAGACTTCTTAAAACTTTGTCTGATCCCAGAGGGATTGTCGCATGTCGCAAGATGTACATTCAGATAAAAATTGACTAAATATGTCTTGATAGGAGATATTTTTTACCAACGAGGTTACGATGGAGTTCTCCTTTGTTTTCTAAAGCCCCAAGAGTCATCTTGGGCGATCTCACAAGCTCATGATACATACGGTGGCCATTTCAACGGCATGGCCATTGTCAAGTGCATCCTTTGAATGGGTTACTATTGGCCCACTATGGAGAAGGATTGCAATGTGTATATCAAGAAATGCATCAAATATCAACATCATGCTAATATTACACACTTGCCATCATAGGCCTTACAGCCCATCCAAGTGACTTGGCCATTTTCTTAGTGGGAATTTGATCTCATAGGCAATATCTCTCCCCCATCATCAAGACAACATACATTCATTATGATGGCTACTAAGTACTTTACAAAGTGCATGGAAGAAATACCATTAACAATGACTACTGGAGCTCGCATAGCAGAGTTTATACTTGAGTTTATCATATATCATTTTGGTATTCCATCCAAGATAGTTTCAGATAATGGAATGTCATTCAAGAACAAAACTATGAGAGCTTTGACATATAAATATAGAATCAAACATAGTTTTGCGACTCCATACTATTTGTAGGTAAATAGGCAAGCTAAAGCTTCAAATAATATAGTGGTTTACATATTGAAAAATATGGTACAATAACACCACAAATATTGGCATATCCAGCTTCTTCTTGCGTTATGGACTTACAAGACTAGCATTCGGACACCAATTGGGGTAACACTATTTTCACTAGTATATGGTGCTGAGGCCATTATGTCATTGGAATTATAAATTCCAACATTGCACATTGCATTGAAAGAGTTCATTGATGATGACACTACACAACAAGCTCACTTGGATCAACTGACGTTGCTTGATGAACATCGTGTGAATGCCCTTGAGCATCTTTGTGTTTATCAGGATTGGCTAAAATGAGCTTATAACATCAAATTCCACCAGAGAGACTTTGAATTTGGGGATATTTTCTTGAAAGAGAACCAACATAACTCTAATTTTTTGCTTGATATGAGAGACAAATTTATGGCTAATTGGCTAGGACCGTATATCATATCTAAAAATATTGGTCGAGGTACCTATCGCCTAACATAGATAAGGGGTGTTGAATAGCCTAATACTCTCAACATCATCCATATTAAGGCATTATATGCTTAAAATTTTAGCAAAAGGCTCCAAGGGTTCATGAAATTGCTTGGTCATGTCAGTAAAAGGCTCTAAGAGTTTGCTTAAAATTGCTCGGTCAATACCAAAGGCTCCGAGGGTTTTCTAAACATCGCTCGATCATCCTAAAAGGCTCCAAGCTCTTTTATGAGTAGTTTGGTCAATAAAAATCTCCAAAGGCATTTGTAAGCCCTTTGGTAAATCCATGTGTTACAAATGAATCCCTCTTAGGGATACCCCTTTTTGATATGCAATTACAATGTTGTGATCCCCTTGGGAATACAATGCACTTTTCAAGCCTTTAAGGTGACACGAACTGCTCTAGGGTGGAGTTGACCCTCTTCTTCAAAAAGGAAATAAATATGCATTTTACTTAATTATTTCATCTTTGTCAATTTGTGTTTTAACATCACCTTTTACTTTATTTTACGCAATTGCAATATTGGTTGCACGCCTTTATGGTCGTACATAAGGCAATCACGATCAAAAGATTAAACATATTTGGTGACTCCTTGGTCATAGTTAACCAAGTTAAGGGGCTCTTTTAGTGTCGATGTATTGTAATGAAAGCTTATAAAGATCTTGTTGTTACATATTTGGCTAAATTGGAATGGTATGACATCAAGGCAATCCCTCGTTCATCAAACAAGTTTGCAAACACCATGGCATATTTGGGATCCTTAATCCCTCAGAACCCGTCTGCTAATTTCATGACCATTCATGTTAAAATGCTTTCACATCCTACAAGAAAATGTGAAGCCTTTGATAATAAAATATCAGACAACATGATTAGTGTAGAACCAAAAGTTGAATGGTTTTGTAGAGCTGAAGTCTTTCTAAAGAAGGCACCCTGGGGGTCATTAACCTCCTAGAGTCTGATGGGGAGTGGTAATACCATTCACCACAAGGTTATTTCTTAGTCTACATTTGTAAAAGTAAATACGCAGGGGGAGAAAGTCGTCTTGGCAATCAAAGCTGAGGCTTGTCAAAGTTGGATGTCACAAATCCAAAACTTCTTAAAACTTTGTCTAATCTTAGAGGGATTGTCACATGTCGCAAGATGCACATTCAAATAAAAATTGACTAAATATTTCTTTATAGGAGACATTTTGTACCGACGAGGTTACGATGGAGTTCTCCTTCATTGTCTAAAGCCCCAAGAGTCATCTTGGGTGATCTCACAAGCTCATGATGGTACATGCGATGGCCATTTCAGTGGCATAGCCATTGTCAAGCATGTCCTTTGAATGGGTTACTATTGGCCCAATATGGAGAAGGATTGCAATGTGTATATCAAGAAATGCATCAAATATCAGCATCACGCTAATATTACACACTTGCCATCGTAGGCCTTACAGCCCATCCAAGTGACTTGGCCATTTTCTTAGTGGGGATTTGATCTCATAGGAAAGATATCTCCCCTGTCATCGGGACAACATACATTCATTATCATGGCTAATAAGTACTTTACAAAGTGGGTGGAAGCAATACCATTAACAATGACTATTGGAGCTCGCATAGCAGAGTTTATACTCGAGCATATCATATATCATTTTGGTATTCCATCCAAGATAACTTCAGATAATGGAATGTCATTCAAGAACAAAACTATGAGAGATTTGACATATAAATATAGAATCAAACACAGTTTTGTGACTCCATACTATCCGTAGGTAAATAGGCAAGCTAAAGCTTCAAATAATATAGTGGTTTACATATTGAAAAGTATGGTACAAGAACACCACAAATATTGGCATATCCAGCTCTCCTTGCGTTATGGGCTTATAGGACTAGCATTCAGACACCCCTTGGGGTAACACTATTTTCACTAGTATATGGTGTTGAGGCCATTATGTCCTTGGAATTATAAATTCCAATGTTGCACATCACATTGAAAGAGTTCATTGATGACGACACTACATGACAAGCTCGCCTGATCAACTGAGGTTGCTTGATGAATATCGCGTGAATGCCCTTGAGCATCTTCGTGTTTATCAGGATTGGTTAAAATGAGATTATAACATCAAATTCCACCAGAGAGACTTTGAATTTGAGGATATTTTCTTGAAAGAGAACCAACATAACTCTAATTTTTTGCCTGATATGAGAGACAAATTTATGGCTAATTGGCTAGGACCGTATATCATATCTGAAAATATTGGTCTAGGTACCTATCGTCTAACATCTATAAGGGGTGTTGAAGAGCCTAATACTCTCAACATCATCCATATTAAGGCATTCTATGCTTAAAAGTGTAGCAAAAGGCTCCAAGGGTTCATGAAATTGCTTGGTCATGTCAGTAAAAGGCTCTAAGAGTTTGCATAAAATTGCTCGGTCAATCCCAAAGGCCCTGAGGGTTTTCTAAACACTGCTCGGTCATCCTAAAAGGCTCCATGCTCTTTTATGAGTAGTTTTGTCAATAAAAATCTCCAAAGGCATTTTTAAGCCCTTTGGTAAAATTTAAAAATACCCTGAGGGTTTGTTGAACACCACTCGGTCATCCTAAAAGGTTCCAAGCTTGTCTATGAGTAGTTTGGTCAATCAAAAGGCACCAAGGGTTTTTGAAAAACTACTTGGTCAACCCAAAGGCTCCAAGGATTCTTAAGAACCACTTGGTCATCCCAAAAAGCCCCAAAGGTGCTCATAATCCCTTTGGTCAATCCTAAAAGCTCCAAGGGTTCCTAAGAATCACTTGGTCAATTTAAAGGCTCCAAAGGTATGTACTTGCCGTTTGGTCAAATATAAAGGCTCAAAAATGATAAAAATTATAAAATCCAAAAAAAATTGGTAAAGCATAAAATCCAAAAATATTTGCATTTGCATTATGCATTTTCATTCACATATGCATTTATTTCATTGCATTGAAAATAGGAATTTGTCATCTGTTACATTTTGCATTAGAAGAGATTTTGTTTGTCAGTCTTAAAAATGACACCACGTTTGTGTTTTAATCATGCACCTCTACATTTATCATAATCCATCATTCATGTGAGCAAATGTGTTCTTCAACACAACCCATAATGTTACTATGAAGAATATTTTCAGGTTTTCTGGTCATCAAGAGTTGATAGAAAGCTTACTTTGCTTTTACATATGAGGTCTAGTTAGTATAGCCCTTAGCATATCATAATTATATCACTAATCAACAAACTAAACAATCCTAATAAGGAATAGGGGAATATGAAAGCCAAAAAGTAGGACCAGGTGTGACAAAAATTGTTCTTGCTTATCCCCCTAGGCAGACGATATGGGAAATGTTGGTAATTGGAAAAAGGACAAGTGTATTTCCTACTCAGGATCCCTTGCTTACGATAAAATGAGCAATATCCAGAGTGATATCCAACATGAATCCTCAATATTGATATCCTAGATTGATATCATAGATTGACATTTCAGATTGATATCCTATATTGATATCATAGATCGATACACTCAATCGATATTACAGAAATGATTTCCCCCAAAGGAAAGTTTTTGAAGAAAATTATCAAATGTAAATTCTAGAAAGTGAAGATAAAATGAAGATCAAAAATCAAAGCTCAAGTGAAGATCAAATGAAGATTAGAAATAAAATTTCACATCAAGATCAAGTGAAGATCAAAAATCAAAGTTCACATAAAGATCAAATGAAGATCAAAAAGTAAGTTCAAATGAAGATCAAATGAAGATCCAAATAAAGTCAAATTCAAAGTGCAATCGACTCCCTTGCTTCACTACATATGAGAAAGTATCCCAAAAAACTAAAAAAGAAAAAGAGAGGGAGCAAACTTGAATCCTTGGAATTTCTAGCACTATTGTACCTTACGCATGATGATATATCTGACACATTAAGCACCTTGCTTATGTACCAGACCAATGTTTGAATGTGGAAGATCTAGCTTTAGGTGTCCTATATTGCCTAGTGGTCTAGTCCAACTAAAATATAAACCTAATATTGGATAAACACTTGTGGACCCCCAATATTAGCAATGGGCTGAAAGAATCCCGCTTGACATCGGGGTATGCTTGTGCCTTATCTTAAAATATTCATGTGCACACACAGGGATAATGAATAGTTAGGGCCTATCCTAGCAAAATCCTTACATTTTAGAAGTCTAGTATGATTATTATATAGCTTTTGATAAGTCAAATAGGGTGTTTGAGTCTCATGGAAAACCTAAAAAATCTCTCTAATAGCAACAAATATCAAATATCACAAACCATAAAAGGTAAAAGCTATTGCAAATCATCAAATTGCAAAGTATCCAATAAGCGATACATCATTACATTGAGCACAATCAAGATATAGGATAGATATCGGATGGATATCAGAAACGATATCTAGACGACCACTGACTATATTGTGCATATAATTCAAAAGTGTAAAAAGAAAAAAGAGTGACATACTATATCATTCGCATCGTACCGCTGCATATCATCGTATTTCATATATGGATGATTAATTGATTAAATTCTTATTATGAGGATTTTCAATCACATTCATGATTTTTACATATTCTGTGGTGACATCCATTATATTGTTACACATATTGCATTCATTCCTTATCTTTTAAGTGATTAAATCATACAGGTTCATTTACATTAGATTACCATCGTGTAAATAAAGTATTACATACATTAATGGATACAATAAAGCAATATCAAATATGCATAAAGAGAAGGCATCACATTCATATGCATCCATCATAAATAACACATCTAAACATCTAGATCATTGCATATCATCATCATCATAAATTAAATAGCTATCTAGTGCATGTCATCCATACATCGCATCATATAAACATAGAATCAACATAAGCATTACATCCATGTGCATCACATAAACATAAAATACACAAATAAATGAGTACACATAATGAGCCAAAATGATCAAATCTCATATATATATGCGTGTCCAAACATGAGTACATAGAGTGTATCAAAAATACTCGTAGGCTACATCCATATAGGTCCTTGACCTTATAGAAAAAATTAGTACATCATAAAATAACACATGTATATACTATGGAGAGCATGCACCCCCAGCCTGAGAGTCATCAACATCACTTCTATCATCCCTATGACTCTTGTGTGAGCTAGCATCGTGAGTGCTAGAGGACCTATGTATTATATCAGTTCTGTGAGTCCTATGGCTCAAGCTCATGGATGACTGCCCTATAGTCTTGGATCTGGTCCACTTAGACCCTAAATCATGTGGATCCTCTGGAACCTACCCACCTATCAACCTAATATGTCCCTTTAGCTGGTCTATGTGGGCTACCCTGCATGTATGTCTAGAATTACCGTCCTCCATGAGGGCCTATAAACATTGGATCTCTAACATGGGATTGTGGCTGTCTAAAAACAATGACAATGGTGTTGTGGGTGGTTCCATTATAGTACATGAATATGAAGGGCTCCTCTCCTATCCTAGGATTGAGTTAAGTCCCTCTCTGCTATAGTCGCAACCCATTGTACCTCTACTAGATCTAGTGGACTGGTAAGCTCCTGGACTCACCTCTCCACCACTTTAGCATGTGTTATCATAACCATGATTTTATCTTGGGCCTCATGAAGCCACCTCTCCCTATCAGCTAGCTTCACCTCCAGAATGGTGATAGAAGTATCTTGCTACAGCTGTTGGGTCTATAGCCTCCCAACCTAACTGTATAGATCTACCACCTGGGATAGCAACTACCCTACCTAACTATCTGGAGGCACCTCACCCTCATTTGAAGCCTCCTCCTTGGCCTCCATCAGTGGTGCATCCTCTACCCTCCATCCACCCTTAGTCCACGGGTGCACATTGCACCCCTGTGGATCAGCCTTCATCATGTCATCCACCCGAATGAGAGGTCCATATCCCTACCACTGAAGTAGGGACCACCAAGTATCATACACCAAGGTGGTCCCAGCCACAACAACTCTCAACTCCTAGAAATCATCCATAGCATCGCCTAACGGTGTAGGCTGCACCTATTATAGATCTATTTCCAACACTAGCCACATGTAGATAATAGGTAGGTCTGGGATGTCCTACACTAAGTCGAGCTATCGTACGACTCTAGATAAGAACTAATACTCTCATATCTCATCCTTACAGCCCAAAAGCCATCTATCTTGATAAGCCTGGTGCAACTACTCACCAGCCTCTAGCCATACATGGCAATCCATATATGGACATCACTCAATATCATCAGGTCAAAATGCTATAAATTGGCTGATATAATGCTTGATGTTCCCTGCATGGGACCTAGTCTGGAACCCCTCCTCCTCATGGGTCTAGCATATGACATAGCACTAATGATCATCATAAATAGAAGTAATCACTAGGGTTAGATCTACAAATCACTCGATCTAGATGTGCTGCCAACCCTAGATCCATAGGAATAGACTATAGCTAATGCCTACCCGGCTCTTGCTTGTAATATGGTGTAGCTCCTAGTAGAGCTAGCATAGTAAAGTGCTCCCACAAGATAGGAGTAATAGCCATTGTATGGAGCTCTGAATGACCCTCCTAACACTGGCCATAAGGTTCCATGGGATACTCATGCTCAAGGAGTCTGGAAGCACAATCTGCATGACCAAGTGCATAAAAACTACCTCTCTGATGGAGAAGACCTCCTCCCCATACCAGTACCTAATGTGAACATCTTCGTGGTCAATATTATGATGTGCCTCTAGGCTCTGATCACCGAAGATCTCATAAAAAAAAGTTCCTCTACTCTGAAAGGTAGATGAGGTGATGGCCTTTCCATAAATAGGGATCCTAAATATCCTATAAACATCCTCAAGTGTGATGGTCATTTCACTTGTTGATAGGTGAAATGTGTTGGTTTGGGCATTCCAGCTCTGAGCCAATGCAATCATGTAATATTGATCTACCCTGATCATGGGTATATCCAAGACATAGCCAAAACCTATGGCCCCAAACCATTGCTGCTCCCTGTTAGTCAACAGTGGGTGAATAGTATTAAGGAGCTTTAGCTCCCTAGCTCTAGAGGTTAGTCTCTACAAAGATATATGGTATAAGGAAAAATCTAACTAAAAGCTAGCTAAATGAAGCTAAAAATGACCTAAAAAGAGATAGATCAAGCTAAAAATAGCTAACAATGCAAAATTATGCTAAGCATGATCACAAATTTAAAAATACGTCTCATAGGTGCAATAAATGGCATTAACTGCCAATAAAACCACAAAAAAATTAAAAAAATTAAAAAAGGAAAAAAGAAAAAAGGGAACCGTAGGTCAAATCCACGGTCCACACAATGGTCAATTTTTTATTTTTGTAATTTAAACCTAAATGTAGTTTATACTTGCGGTCCCCAATCTGTCAAATGGGAACCACAACTAGTAGTTGTAGTTTAGGAATACGACCCTTTGGGGTCATTTTCTAGCTGATAAAAAATAATAATAATAAAATAATGAAACCTAAGCTAGCCTAACCTAGGGTGTGGTTCATTGCCAATAGTTTAATGAGATTGATTAACCTGATTAATTAATTTGGTTCATTTTATTGGTAATGAATGCAAGGACTCAATTTCAAATTACCTTGCTCGCATTGAGGACTCGACTGGAATAGGGTTGTTCATGGTCTACCATCCTAATATGTGTAGGGTAGTAGGTTTTAGTTTTATTAGTGTTTTGCATCAAGTTTACTCTCACACCTCTCAGAGCTCTTCAAATTGTAGTTGTTGTCAAGGAATTATGAGGAATTTTGAAAATGATAAATTTTTAAACCTGCTCATATTTTTTTCAGACTACAGCTGACACCCATGGTCCCAGGATTAGGGTTTTCTGCCTATGGGTCAGACCTACAGTTTCCAAAAATTGAAATTTCCAACTATAGACTATACCCACGGTTTGCAACTGGCATCAAAAATAGCAAAATGGGAAGATCTTAAATGATAAATCAATGTCTCCTAATGGATCAAATTTCAATAAGAGCAATCAATTTGCACATTTGGTGATGATCAAGCACCAGGATCCAATTAAAAAATTCAAAACATTCAAAAAAATCAAATAATCAAAAGCCAAATGCACCTCGTATTCAGTTATTTACCCTATACACTTTGTAGTTGCAGCGACTTGCACTCCATGCAATACGGAGAGATGAGTAAATAACCATAATGACATTTAGGGTAAAATTGTCATAATTGATCTGATATGCTTATTTTCAATTCTGAAGAAGTCATTTGAGGCTGGACTACTCCACAAGAATGAGGCATTTCATGTCATTTCTTCTATGACATCTTTTTTAGCAAATCATCGACAAAATTTATTCAAGACAAAACTAATTGTATTTGTATTGTTTTGATTTCCTAAGATGGCTATTGTAGCCCTACTGCTCCATGGGATAGAAATGTGCAATTACTATTAATAGTTGGAATCATAAGTTGAACTAGGTTTAGCCAAGTAATTAAGAGCTCAGTTCTAAGTTTGTTTAGATCATTCATTGTGGTCAAGAGACCTCATAGCTTCATACATTGTCATTACCCTCACTGAATTGTCGCTTGAGGGGGTAGTCATAATATTGAATTATAGTCAAAGTCAATAGAAGATCTCTAAAATTGTAGATCCCTTGATATTGTAAAAATTACGTTCATCCTTGCAAATCATTGTCAACAACTATCATAAGATAACCCCTTTGCTTGGGTAAAATATCAAATATTATAGTTTATTTGTATCTCACCTCCTTTCACTTATATAGGCTTAAATCCTATTGTAGCACCAAAAATACCCAAATTACTGATGATGAGTGCAAACCCTTTAAAAATTAAACCTCAAAAGTTTTGGAAGCAATGATTCCAGGATGCACATACTTTTGCTGGACCTGGGGAATCTAATGTTGATCCAACTAATGATCATCATAGAACCTTTGACATCATTTTAGGAGGTCTATTTTTGCCCATGTGTTGTTTGATATCATAATGCATCTCAAAAGGGGCATCTGTATACACCTAAAACATGTCATGTCGATGGTGACTACTCATATGGACATGGTACAAGACCATATGGAATATCTTGGACAAAATCTAAAATAGAGTTCATTTGGAATATCTTGCTCCCCCTGCATATGGTTTATAGTCTAGACCATAGTTGTCACCTACAGTCTTGACTGAAGTTCAGCTAGCCTTTATCTGAGCCAAATCGGTTTGAATGGCCATTTGATCTAGAAGAAGGTAGTTAAAGGATGAAATCTTCCAATCCAACTATTCTAACCACCCCTTCTTGTTCTTATCTTCTCCATGAAGCCACCCATAGCCCTTGGGTAGTCCTATAAATACCCCTTCATATTAGGGTAGTGATATAGCACATTTTGATAGCAAAGTGCTATCGAAATGTAGCAAGAAAGAGAGCAGTTGAGCAGCGAAGCCCTATCGGATTGTGGACTCACTTGAGTGCACTAAGAGAGAGATTTGTTGCTATCACTTTGCCAACCCAAGCATCATGAAAAATTGTGCCATGGATGCCCTAAGGAGCTAGAACACCAAGAAACGTTAATTTGGGCAAACAGAGGCCCTATCGAGCAATTCAACCACCAAATATATCAGAGGACACTGAGGTGACCCTTGATCATTAATTTGACAAGGAGGATCAATTCAAAAACCCCTAATTTGGAGAGCAAAACTACTTGGTTGCTCACTACAGCTTTCAACCGTGGTTTACAATGCAGACCAGTCATCAGAGCTATGGTTTGCAATAGCTATAAGATCCCCTTACTGTTACTTTTATATTATGCTTAGCTAGGTTAGATTAATTATTTTAGCACTTTATTTTGTAGTTTAGAGACTTTGACTGACCAGATTAAAGATTTGATTAGAATTACTTCATTTTAGTAAGTAGGGCATAACTGGTTTCTTTTCATGCTAACGTGTTTCATTTGATACATTTTATCTACTATATTGGTAGTTGTAGTTCTCATTTACATGTTTCTAACAATATTTATGAGAATTTCTTATGTTTAGCATGGTTTATCCACTTTCTTGATTTCATGTTGCTATGTTATCTTTGTGTATATTCTCTTTAAAGGGCCTCATCATGAGAGGCTTCATATGCTTTTGATACTTTTTTGTTGTTTCTTGACCATAGGGAATCATATTTAAAGGATATTCAACCATTCAATTCCTTCCTCAATGCAAAGAAGAGGGTCAACTCCACCCTAGAGCAGTTCATGTCACCTTAAAGGCTTGAAAAGTGCATTGTATTCCCAAGGGGATCACAACATTGTAATTGCGTATCAAAAAGGGGTATCCCTAAGAGGGATTCATTTGTAACACATGGATTGGTTCAAAAATTAAATAAAGATGCATTTTACTTATTTATTTTGTCTTTGTCAATTTGTGTTTGAGCATTGCTTTTTACTTCATTTTACGCAATTGCAATATCGGGTGCACGCATTTATGGTCGTACACCATGGTCATCATGATACCACCCCACTATTTTAACTTTGGGTCACATTAACTTTGGTTGGTATTTATTTCCCCTCTTTCCTCCACTTTCCAAGTGTATTTATTGCATTTGGGTGAGGATTCCCTCAACCTAGACAATTTGATGAGAAATACCAATTTAGTTGGTGAGAAATCTCTCCAAAAAATGGTATTAATATGACACATCATAATGCATCATGGCATGTCATATTGCATTACAACATGTCATAAGGTGTTATGATACATCATAATATGTCATATGATGTCATAAGCCAAACAAGAAAAGTTGCACATTTATCCATCCCAGGTGGGGATTCCCTAAGATTCCTCTCTTACGCACCCATGCCACTTGCCACTCTTTCTATTCCATCCTCACCACTATCCTCCACCCATGGGAGACTTTAAAAATAGGTCTTCATTTTCATTTTCATGTGTGCACAAAATTTATAATGAAAATTTACTCAAATTTTATTGGATCTTGCTATGTTTTTGTTTCACATTGTGGTTGTAGGATCACCATTTGGAGAGCTCGAAGGCATATACCATGGATTATTTTAGGCTTATTCTCTAACATTTAATTTTGTATCCACACTTACGATCAACATAAAACTATACATTGGATTTGTAGTAAAGACCCCAAAACAAATATAGAAAGATTCAAATTCAATATCAAAACCCTATGCCAGATAAAAGTCTCAACCACATAGGGTGGTTAACCAACAACACAAATACCTAGGGTAGTTACCCAAAGTCTCAACCACCTAGGACATAAGAAGCACAATCACATAGGGCAGTTACCCAAAGAGCCTATCACCACGGGTGGTCAAGTTTCAAGGCCAACAATAGCTCCAAACAAACCACATATTGTACATATAGGTAAATCATGTATTTTATAAGGCTTTGAAAGAATTTCATGCATTTTTGTTACATTTTAGTCACTTTTAAAACCTTATTTCACTATTTTAGATCTCATCTCGATAGGCCCCACATATGCTATTAATGTTGTTATTATTATTTTGTGTGTAGGTAATGGATATGCATGAAATCTTAAGAGTTCAAGCAACATGTATTCTAAACCCTCCCACAACCTATTGTGCACTCAAGGAGATAACTTGCAATACCATAGATCCTACTTATAAAAGAAAAACCTCCATTTGGGAGGTCGATTATAACCAAAAAGGCCAATTTATCAAATATCAAATCTATTCCAAATATATTTATATTTCATTTTGTCTATTTTTCAATTGTTATGGTGTATTTCCTCTTTCACACAAATGGTAGTCATGGTGGGACCCTTTGCTTACAACACATTTGATACTTGATGTACTGCATGAGCTTTGACACTTGCATCAAGCATATAATATCTTATGTGTTTTTCTTAAGTTTCTTTGTGTTTGCATTCTAATTTATCTTGCTTTCCTAATATCCTGCTTATAGTCATTATTATAGGTACCTAAGGGTAGGAAATACACAATCACACTTCTCATATTAGGGTTGGGTATTACAAGATCTACCCTCACAAGCTCAGGCACAACTACCCAGGGTGGTTCATAGGCTCAAAAAACTACACAGAGTGGTTCATAGGCTTAGACACAACCACCCAAGGCAATTTTCAAGATCAATATCAGCTACCCATGGTGGTTCTCAAGCTTAGTCTCAACTTTCCAATGTGATTTGAAGCTCAATCTCAACTTTCTAGGGTGATTCTCAAGCTCAATATCAATTGCCCAAGGTAGTTCTCAAGCTCAATCTCAACTTTCTAGGGTGATTTTCAAGCTCAAAAAATACTACATAGATTGAGATTCAAAGATACAATATGCTTAGTTTTCTTTTCTTCTAGCATAGGCTTACAAGTTAGTCACTCATGTCCTTTAGTTTTGTGCCAAAATTCATAGTGTTCACTGAATTTGTTTTTTTGTGTTAGTCTCACAATGACACTGAGAGGGGGGGTGAATCAGTGTAGCTTTTTAAAACTTAAATCCACAACTCTTAAAGTTGAAACAATGAGAACTTAAAACCAAATATAGCAAGTATAACAAGAGAACATCACACAACACAAGATTTAACGAGGTTCACCAATTTGGCTACTCCTCAAAAATTACTGCTTGGACTCCCATCCAAATCCAACCTTTGCAAAGCACCAACTTTACAATCAATTTACCAACACCCACTGGAAGGAGCACCAAACCCTTATTTATCTGCACCAATAGAAAGGAGCACCAACCCATGATTTACCAGTAGCAACTAGAAGGAGCACCAACCCCTGATTTATTTGCACCAATAGAAAGGAGCACCACCCCTGATGCCAAGCAGCAGCTTGGACTTCAATTTTGAATCTATAAGTTTTGATAGAAAAATACCTTCGCTTTTACAAGACCCTGACTGGTCTATTGCTTACCCGATCTCTCTCATGATTCACGAAACACACGCATATTCTGTATCATTATAGCCGAACTTAGTGATCGTCTTCACCCTTTGCACTCTCTGCACACTCTGCTCTCTTTGTGCACTCACTTCACACACTCTGTGCCGTTACAGCCAAACTTAGCGATCGTCTTCACCCTTTGTGCTCTCTATGCACTCTGCTCTCTCTATGCACTCACTTCGCACACTCTGCGCCACTACAACCAAACTTAGTGATTATCTTCGCTGATTCTCTGTGCTCACTCTACTCATTTAGCTGCCTCTACACTCACTCTACACTCTTCACCATCTATCACCGCCTCTGCACTCTCTACACTCTTACGGCCACATTTTGCACACTTCGACACTACTTAGACACACATTCAACTTCCCCTCAATTCTCCAAACAACCCTCCTTTTATAACAATATTTTTCATCATGTAAACCCTAATCTTAGTCGACTTTCATTGCAATATTTTCATAATGTAAACCCTAATCTTAGTCGGCTTTCATTGCAATATTTTCATAATGTAAACCCTAGTCTTCGTCAGCTATCATCGGTCTTCGTCGGCTTCAACTCATGAAGATGTTTGGTAATTCCACCGCTCAAAGATTTCATTCTATAATAGTCCCTATAGCCATCGCACTGACTTTTGTTCACTCTTCTTATTTTAGCTGCATGAATTCACTCTATAACTACCCCTGTAAATGTCGTAGTGACGTCGGTCCACTGTCATACTTCTCATTTTAGTTGGGTTCTTCTTCTTGTATTGCGCACATACGACTTGTCATGAAATCATGACATTTTTGCCTCTTTATCCTTTTCTTGGCTTTTGCCCATGAAAATATAACATGTCGTGATATCATGACACTTTCGCCTTCGTACTCTTCCTCTTTTCTTTTGTCGTGATATCGTGACACTTTTGCCTCCGTACTCTTCCTATTTGCTTTTGTCGTGATATCGCGACACTTTTTCTTCTGTACTCTTCCTCTTTGCTTTTGTCGCGATATCATGACACTTTTTCCTCTAGCTGTTTCTCTTCTCTTCGGGTTGCAAAAATGTGACATGTCGCAATATCGTGACACTTTTCTCTCTAGCTCTTTCTATTCTCTTTGGGTCGCAAAAATGCGACATGTCACGATATCGCGACACTTTTTCTCTCTTACTCTTTCTCTTCTCTTTTGGTCGCAAAAATGCGACATGTCACGATATCGTGACACTTTTTACTTCTTACACTCTCCTATTTTAGTCGCGAAAATGTGACATGTCATGATATCGTGACACTTTTTCTTTTTACACTCTCTCTCCTCTCTTAGTCATGAAAATGCGACATGTCGCGATATCATGACACTTTTTCTTGTTACACTCTCTCTCCTCTTTTAGTCGTGAAAATGTGACATGTGATATTGCGACACTTTTTCCTGCTTGCTCTTTTTCTTCCAACATGTCATGAAATCGTGACACTTTTTCTTTCTTTCTCTTTCTCTTCCAACATGTCACGAAATCGCGACACTTTTTCCTGCTTTCTCTTTCTCTTCCAACATGTCACAAAATCGTGACACTTTTTCTTTCTTCCTCTACATGTCGCGATATCGCGACACTTTTCTTTCTTGCTCAACTTTGCTTTTCCTTTGATCTTTAGCATATGGGCCACTTCGGTCTTCTTGGAAAATCACTGTACATACTCTGAATAACCTCTAAACTTCTCCTTTCCTCTTTCTCCTCGCATCAACCGATCTATCTGTCTGTGTTGACAACAATGACAATATTGTCGCTGCACCTTGCTCAACAATCTCCCCATTTGGAATTGTTGGCAACACACGTGCAATTTCCTATAACTCTTCTCCCCCTTTGACAATAATACCAAAGGGCTCTTCTATTCAAATGTCCATGCACAACATTCTCAAGAAAAAATTATTACACTTAGCAAAAATCACAAACATGAGCAAAAATATAAACAAATACATAAATGCTCCCCCTGAGAATGTGGTCCCGATAGCTAGTCAATTCTTGGGAATATCTCCCACTGCCCCTTTTGAGCTGATTTTTACTGGATTGTCAAAACTGATATGACCGAGCCTCTTGTGCCACAACCAATTTTCTTCTTCCTGTCCAATCAAGCAAGCTCCTTCTGAAGTCTCTGAGAGAGTGTACAGGTTGCCAGATGTCCTCGATCCAGTTGCTATCAACTTTCCACTATTTGCTTTTCTGACTTCTACACATCCTGCCCAATCTGCATCTGAATACGCAATAAGGGTGAGGTCCTTACCTTTCGGATACCATAACCCATACTCCATAGTTCCCTTGAGGTACCGAAGAATCCTCTTCACTGCTGTCACATAAAACTATCCAAAACTTTAGTTCAAATTTCAGCATCTAACTCTTTCCGGATTGCTTGGAATTATTCCTGCAAACAGGCCTCCTGCACTGATTTTGCACCTGTCAAAAATTGTCAAGTGACTCACACTTGTACCAACTTTTTTCCAACACTGTACCGACACTACAATTTCACTGCCAACTCTGTACAAGCACCAAACACTGCACACACAAATCCCTTTTTTTTTTTCACCGCCCTTTTTTCACCCACCTTACTTTCAACTGTTCAAATCAGGAGAAGACATTTTGTCAAACACTTCACGGCCAACTATAGTGCACCTTACTCAAACTCATACTTCTGGACCTCGGATTGGCATTTTATCAATAGTTCAAAAGAAAATTGTCTCACAAAAAAAATATTTCCACCAAAGCCAAAAAAAATATCAAAAAAAATCCAAAAAAAAGAGAAAAAAAAAAAAACACTTCTTTAAAAAAAAAAAAAAAAAGGGGAGAGAAAAAAAAAATAAACCAAATTATCTAAACTATTATAATCCATAGCTTTGAACAGTGGTAGTAAGAACCATCAATAGTACAACAATGACATATAGCAATACTACCAATGGTGACAACTCTCAATTTAATCACCACCCTTCATTGCACTTCCACAAACAACTACATGAACTAAAAACACACTTTGACAACTATACGACAACTTCCCTGACTACTTGCCTTTCATCCTCAGATAACCAAACAAATACATAGGAGCATTAAAATGAAACTTTAAGATTGCTCCCCCTGAGGATGTGCTACCTGGAGTTGCTTAGTGCAATAGCGGAGTAGTCTCCTTCAGTCCAAGGAGACACGATTTCATTTCTTCTATCTTTCTCCAAACTTTCTTGAACTCGGGCTTGAGTTTTTCAACTACATCCCTGTTTTGCACCTTTTCATGAACTTGAACATTTCTCTTGTGTGGTTGTCTCTTGTGCATCCTTGATGGATGATTATTTTCCTTTCTTTTATGCACATGATTTATTCCCTGTCTGTATTGCATTCTTTGTGTCTGATGAAATCTACGGTCTTGCCTTAGATTAGATACAGAAGTGCTTGGACAAAACCTTGCTATGTGCCCATGACCATTACATTTAAAACATTGCACATGGTGTTCACTCAGAAAAGCAGATGTATTTCTACCAACATAACTCTTTGATTTATTATTCAATCCACAATAAATTGCCTTGTGACCATAATGGTTGCATCTGAAACAATAGCCATTAAAAGCATTATTATGAATAGAATGAGAGTGATAGAACCTATTTTGTTGTGGTTGCTTTGTTGTAGATCTCCTTTGATATTTTCTTCCTTTTGAAGATTCAGCTTCAAACTTTTCTTGCTTCGATCCTTCAACAGTGAACTTCTTCTCTGCATATTTGGAAGATGAAGGTTGTTCAGCTTCAAACTTTTCTTGCTTTGATCCTTCAACAGTGAACTTATTCTTCTCTACATATTTGGAAGATGAAGGTTGTTCAGCTTCATATCCAAGACCACACTTATCCATGGAGCTTCTTTTTTGGCTTATCATTTTATCTAGCAACTCTGTGCTCTTCTCGAATTTGAGATTTGTATTGGCCTCTTCTAGTTGTTTCTTCAATAAAACAATCTCTTCTTCTTGTTTGCAGCAAACAATCTCTTTCTCATTGATTTGTGACCTGAGAGTTTCTTCAATCCTTTTGGATTCTTCTACTTGTAGCTTTAGATCACTAATAAATTTGTTAGATTCCTCTTCATGTTTGCTACATACATCGACTTTATGATTCATCTCTTCTGTCTGCATCCTTAAACCAACAATCTCTTCTTCTAGCTTACTGCAATACTCTATTTTCATGGTTATTTGCACTTCGAGATCTTCAGATATTTTCTTGGATTCATCTATCTGTACTTTCAAACTGGTTATTATTTCATTTGCATCCTCAAGCTTTCTATCCAGAGCTGTAATTAGTTTCTCTTCCCAATTTGCTTCTGCATCAATTTCTTCTTCATCACATTCCTGTTCTTTTTCTATTTCTTCTTCTTCGAGTGCCATGAAAAGACCTCCACCTGTTTCCTTTTCAGAATCATCCTCTAGGACTTCAATTTTGAAAGTATCATCTTCATCTTCACTGCTACTAAACCCATGGCAATGATGTGCATCATGACCGAGTTGACCACAAACAAAACATTTTTTACCTTGTGAACAATTAGCTGCAAGGTGACCTGTCTTCCTACATCTGGTACAAAACTTTATTAATCTAGACTTTTCTCCACTATTTGATGCATATTCATTTTATTTCATGACCATGTGTGTTATTTTCTTCTTGTGTCTCATGGTTCTACTTTTGTTTTTCTTTGCCATTTGTGTTCTTGTAAGATCTTCCTTCAAGCTGTTAAACCTTTTTCGAAGGAACCCGCTCTGATACCAATTGTTAGTCTCACATTGACACTAAGAGGGGGGGTGAATCAGTGTAGCTTTTTTAAACTTAAATCCACAACTCTTAAAGCTGAAACAATAAGAACTTAAAACCAAATACAAAAAGTATAACAAGAGAACATCACACAACACAAGATTTAACGAGGTTCACCAATGTGGCTACTCCTCAAAAATGACTGCTTGGACTCCCATCCAAATCCAGCCTTTGTAAAGCACCAACTTTACAATCAATTTACCAGCACCCACTGGAAGGAGCACCAACCCCTGATTTATCTACACCAACAGAAAGGAGCACCAACCCCTGATTTATCTAGCACCAACAGGAAGGAGCACCAACCCCTGATTTATCTACACCAACAAAGGAGCACCAACCCCTAATTTACCAGCACCAAGGAGCACCAACCCCTAATGCCAAGCGACAACCTGGACTTCAATTTTGAATCTAGAAGTTTTGATAGAAAAATACCTTCACTTTTACAAGACCCTGACTGGTCTATTGCTTACCCGATCTCTCTCATTGTTCATAAAACACATGCATCTTCTGCATCGTTATAGCCAAACTTAGCGATCGTCTTTGCCCTTTGTGCTCTCTACACACTCTGCTCTCTTTACACACTCACTTTGCACACTTTGCACCGTTACAACTAAACTTTAGTGATCGTCTTCGCCCTTTGCGCTCTCTATGCAATCTGCTCTCTCTGCGCACTCACTTTGCACACTTTGCGTCATTACAGCCAAACTTTAGCGATCGTCTTTACCTCTTCTCTATGCTCACTCTATGCATTTAGCCACCTCTGCACTCACTTTGTGCTCTTCACCATATATCACCGCATTTGTGCTCTCTATGCTCTTACGATTGCATTTCACACACTTCGACACACATTCGACAACCCTTCAATTCTCCAAGCAACCCTGCTTTTATAACAATATTTTTCATCATGTAAACCCTAATATTAGATGGCTTTCATTGCAATATTTTCATAATGTAAACCCTAATCTTAGTTGGATTTCATTACAATATTTTCATAATGTAAACCCTAGTCTTAGTCGACTGTCGTCGGTCTTCATCGGCTTCAACTCATGAAGATGTTTGGTAATTCCACCGCTCAAAGATTTCATTCTATAATAGTCCCTGTAGCCGCCACACTGACTTTTATTCACTCTTCTTATTTTAGCTGCATGAATTCACTCTATAACTGCCCTTGTAAATGTCATAGTGATGTCGGTCCACTATCATACTTCTCATTTCATTTGGGTTCTTCTTCTTGTATTGCGCACATACGACCTGTCACGAAATCACGACATTTTTGCCTCTTTATCTTCTTTTGGCTTTTGGCCATGAAAATATAACATGTCGTGATATCGTGACACTTTCGCCTCCATACTCTTTCTCTTTTATTTTGTCGTGATATCGTGACACTTTTTCCTCTGTACTCTTTCTCTTTTCTTTTGTCACGATATCATGACACTTTTTCTTCCGTACTCTTCCTCTTTGTTTTTATCGCGATATCGCGACACTTTTTCCTCTAGCTCTTTCTCTTCTCTTCGGGTCTTGAAAATGCGACATGTCACAATATCACGACACTTTTTCTCTCTAGCTCTTTCTCTTCTCTTCGGGTCACGAAAATGCGACATGTCGCGATATCACGACACTTTTTCTCTCTTGCTCTTTCTCTTCTCTTCTGGTCGCGAAAATGCGACATGTCGCGATATCGTGACACTTTTTACTTCTTACACTCTCTCTCCTCTTTTAGTCATGAAAATGCGACATGTCGCGATATCATGACACTTTTTCTTTCTTACACTCTCTCTCCTCTTTTAGTCGTGAAAATGCGACATGTCACGATATCGTGACACTTTTTCTAGCTTACACTCTCTCTCCTATTTTAGTCATGAAAATGCGACATGTCGTGATATCGCGACACTTTTTCTTGCTTGCTCTTTTTCTTCCAACATGTCGTGAAATCGTGACACTTTTTCTTGCTTTCTCTTTCTCTTCCAACATGTCGTGAAATCGTGACACTTTTTCCTACTTTCTCTTTCTCTTCCAACATGTCACGAAATCGTGACACTTTTTCTTTCTTCCTCTACATGTCGCGATATCGCGACACTTTTCTTCCTTGCTCAACTTGTCTTTTCCTTTGATCTTTAGCATATGGGCCACTTTGGTCTTCTTGGAAAATCACTGTACATACTCTGAATAGCTTCTGAACTTCCTATCCACTGCATCAACCGATCTATCTGTCTATGTTGACAACAATGACAATACTGTCTCTGCACCTTGCTCAACAGTTTGAATCTCTTTTCTCTCTTTTCCATTTCAAATTTTCCAAAAAAAAGAGCATTAGTATAGTTATTTCATGGTTTTTTCTTTCAAAAACTCAAATGCACATTAGTCTAGTTGTTTATTTCTATTTATTTTCAAAACTCAAAGGCATAGTACCTTGTTATCTCTTTTTTTTCTTCTAAAAAACTTAAGGTGCATTAGATTAGCTATCATATATCTTTAAAAAACTCAAATATTCCTTAAATTAATTATTATTTGCTTTTCAAAACTCATAGTTGTTGTTTGTATCCAAGCCTAATCGAGGGTGAAGCAAAAGCTTGATTGGGAAAGTAGCAAGACATAGATAATATGAGCTCTCTTGAGAGGTTTGTTTTACTCCATTAGGATACCTAGAGCCAACCCACCATCCTAGGAAGCCATTTTATCTGTTTATGTCTCATTACTCATTAGGGGGTGGACATAAACACACCTTTCTATATTTAATTCTAGCATCCTTCATAGTTCCTAGACCTAGGGAACATCAAACACATAGAAACCCCCCAAAAAAACATGAAGAAAAAATCAAAACATCAAAACATTCTTTATTTGCTTGCTTTTCTATTTGCATAGATAATTTATTTTTCCTTAAAAGAAAAAGAAAAGTAAAATAAAGCATCCACCAACACACTCTCATTCTGGGTAGTCTATGGTAATGAACCATAGTCAATCCAAGGCTCACTTACAAACCTAATTTTCCATGGAACACTCAAGTCAATCCACCCATTCTTCAATCACTCTCCTTACTTATCAGGGGGATGCATCTCAAATATATCAAGGTAGCATGTCCAATGAAGCCCATAATCACATCTCTCCTCCACTCGATACTCATCATATTAGGTCTGATCAAGGTTCCAATCACCACATCACTCATACCACCCATTCTAAGTCTCCTCATCCTAAAAATACCCTTTCTCCAACTAAGCCAAACATCATACCCATTGATCTTGATGCAACCACTTGCTTCCTTTTTACCAATATAATATACCATTCCCAATCACCTCCTACTTCCTCAAACCCTTCTTAATCACATCCTCTACCACCTAGTTCATTCCCTTTATCTTTTCCATCACTACACATTCTTATCTAAAACTAAATCCATACTCACCTAGGTGTAAACTTATAAATCTTATCATCCTCCATCACCTTTCACATCTTCTATTTTTTACCATACATCAAGCGTATAAACTTTTGGAAAGCCATTAATGTCCTTACCACATGGGGAAATTAGTGCCACCCATCTGCAACACATCGTAGGCCCAATGTCTATGCTCATCGATATTAATAACCCATATTATTCTAATAATATCCATTCATCACAATGCCCATACATTTCTATAACACCTCCTTACATCACACACTTATCACCCATATCATTTGGCCCAAGTTTGTTCCACTTCCCATATACACTCATCCAGTCCATAATTTTCTTTCCAATTTCCTAACTTACCTCCTCAATCCGTAGTTTTCCTTATCAGTCCTCCCACCACTTATCCTTCATCCCCTACCATTAATATAATTAGAGCACATGTTGCATATTCTTCTACCATATGTTCTGTTTGTCCCCCACCATTCTATAATCCTAGGGTATATTCTCATTAGTCATATTACCATCGAGTACCTCCTAATCATTGCCCATATTTTCACATTATTTATTCTCACACAATCCACATTTCCCAAAAACCATCTCAAACCCCTCATCCTTCACCACATCCATTAGCTAAGGGATCATTCTTTTCTCAATCATAATCATGGACCTTATATTTGCCTATAGTACCTATGATCTATTATCATCCTCATGAGTCTCATCAATGGATTACAATGTAGTTGTATAACCCAAAACTACATGAACCACCACCTCATCAATACCCTTTCACTCTTGATCTATATCAACCCACATATCGACCATACCAATTGTACCCCATCCAACACAAGCATCATCTAACCTCTAAAAATATATTTATTCCTACCCATAATTGTATCCCCCATTTCAACTGCCTACTTATCATAAATAATACACTCAACAATGACCATCACACCCCTCACATACCCATAATAATTCTCATAAACATCATCAATATCTATCTTTAGGACCTCAAGTCTTGCAAGAAAAATATTCTAACTCTAACCACAACCATTACCATCACCTCTATTTACACCAATCATATCTCCCCATTGAGCCATCCCATATGACTAATCATAGCACCCACTACTTAGTTCCCAAATCTAATTCAAACATATTTTAATAGTTGGTCAACAATATCAATAGTTTGGAATCTCAAGTGGTAGGTACGAGGTATCAAAATCTACACTTGAGTCAAATTCAACACTACCCCATCATCCCATTGGTCCCAATGCTACCTTATCCTCTCCTATTTGAAATTTACAGATTCAAAAAGTTTAAATTCAAAGAGGATCCTTAGGACCACTTGAGCACATTCATCAATACCTATTATCTCATTAATGAGAGAGAACCCATCATGCTCCATACCTTTTCACTATCCCTCATGGGAGGAGCCTTGGATTGGTACAACCATATACCTAGACACAAATTGTATAATTTTTAACTGACCAATATCTTCTTAGAGTGATTCACTCTAAATGTTAAGAAGAAGATCACCTTAATGGATCTCACCAACCTTCAACAATTTGATGATGCATCTATCCTCAATTATGGAAATTTATAGGGAGTGGTACTAAATAAGTTAGCTTTCTCTATCCCCATCACTGAGCTAACTTGAATTTTTACTTAGAGTTGTTCCAAATCAATATCCCTCCTTATTTAACTCCAATAATACCAAAGTATTGAGGAATCCCTAACTCAAGCCAAAATTATCAAGGATATTAAAATTCAATAAGGAGAAATCAAGCTCTAAAAGAAAGAATGGCTAGGTAAAATTACTAAGGACAACAAAAATAATCAACCGAAACTTTCCCAAGTCAACTAGGTAGTGTTGAGTTGCTCGACCACTCAACCTCCCCAATAACAATCTCAACCTCCACCATAATAACCTTCTTATCAACCATAAAAACTGGCATATAGCACTATGCCACCTCCCTAATAGATTAAAAATACCACTCTTTAGATTGCACACACTCAACAACCCCAACATAATTTCACACATATCTTAGAGCCTTTGTCTAATATTTTTTAAAAACTTGTGGATGCACAACTGATTTCCCTACTTGAGGTGAGACCCAAAGATCCAAATAAGCCTACGGTAAGAGGGTATAGAGAATATTGATATTGCAACTACCATCGATAGAAGAGTTATGATATTGATCAATGCATCCAACTTAAACATAGAGTGCAGGTTTGATTGATAGGGAACCATCAAAGTTGACAACTATTGGAATATATTACATTATTTGGTACATGCTAATGTACCATATTGGATACATCTTTAGATTAGGATTTTGTCTTATATTAGGATTTGAGTAGTTACTTTATGCAATATAATAAATGCATGAGTGTTGTTAGAATGTGCAAGGTACTTGATGATGTAAATGTGCATGTTGTCCATATGTACATGAGTCTATAAATAGGAATATGAAGTGTCATAGGAATATGGAAGATCAAGAGTCATATTATATTATATATTGGCCTTTTTAGTAGAGAGAAATGGGAGAGAGTACAAGAGCACATTATATTAGAGTACATGATCAAGTTGGATACAATATAGAGCATGCATGAAGAACAGAGCAATTGAGATCTCCACATTTTGTATGAAGATATTATTTTCATGAGATTTCATTAATGAAAGTTTTAAGAGTTATTATAGAAGTTTCTTATGAATTTTACATGCTTATTATATTGCCATTATCATATACTTAATATCGCATGCTCATTTTATGCCTTGTCATTGCATTTTATTAAGTAATTTAGAGTCAAAAGCTAACAGTGGTATCGGAGCACAAGGTAGATTGATAGGCGATACAGAGAGCCACAAAAAGATTGAGAGAAGAAAGGGATATTTTATTTTCAATATTTTTAGAATTAATTTTTGGCTAAGAGTCTTTCCATAGGCCTACAAGAAAACTTATGAATAGTAGGACTCAACATAGATCTCTTTACACTAGATTGAGGAATAACTAGTGATGTTTATTGATTTATAGAGATCTAAATATTTTCATGGATTTTCTTACTACGATATATTTTTTTACTACAAAAACTTAGTTCCCAAAAAATTAGAAGCTTCCTGTAATTGATAGATAATATTTTCATCTTCAATTGCCTTAGAGTCTATGTGCTTTCCTTGTGTAGGGTTTAGTTCTTTGTTGTAGAAAAATAAAAATTTGAAGATTGAGGAGGTCCAAGAAAAAAGACTTCATTGGAGATTGAAGGTAGAATATTAAAGAGACCCAAGAAGGAGGTCCATATAGAATCTTGAAGACTATAGATCAAGGAGGAGATCGAAGAAAAATGTCCCATTAAATAACTTTTAGATTTGGAAGTTACAAGTGTAGACACCCAATTTTGACACACCTAGTCAACATCATCCTCAATCAAGGCATCAAATAACACCTCATCAGGGCATCCTAACTTTGGAAAATTAGGCATCAAGTTTGGAATATTTTATCAATTTCCAATCTTATCAAAACCCATCAACCACCTTACCTTTATAATCCTTTCAATCAAAGCAAGTCAAATCAATTTTCTTCATATGCAAATTTAGGATTTTTATAATCCTAAAATGTAAGGTCATCATTCATATAAAGTTTGACCTATTAAATCTTCTCTAAATTTCATAAAATAACCACCAGTGGATAGCCCTCAAAATGATCTTTCCAGCAAGTATCAATATACCTATATTTGGATTCATATCCATGCCTAAAACTATTAGCATATAATATATTTTAGCACTTATTAGTTTATTACATTGTTTTCTCGTTACACTATTAGCTAAATATTGAGCAGATTATTGTTGGGATCCACTTCTCCCGAGCTAATTGAAGCATACTATGTATTATTTAATCACTGCTTCAATAATGAAATTCTGTTCATTTCGTCCAACATGGCATCAGAGCCAGAAGTCTGAAAGAATTGTTTTTTTTGAAGAAGAGCTGGTGTGTGGAAAACATTGCACAGCAGAAGCTTGCTGGAGAATGAATGCGCTCATGGAAAATGTGCTAAGAGATAAATTGAGGCTGCAACACTGAGCCCGCTGCACTGACTACCTGGAACCTTTAATTAAAAAAAAAAAATTCAGGTGCTGCAGCATCCAGGCCGTAGCACTAAGGCCGCGGCACTTAGGTTTTCCTGCACGTTTTTCCCTCCCCCTGTGCGCACTCCCACGTGCATTTTTTTTTCCATGCATTTTCCCCACCCTCCCCCCCCCAGTCGCATGACTCCAACGCGACATCGCGGACCATCCCCCCACGTCGCGTGACTCTTGCACAACGTCGCGGACCACCCCCCCCCCACGTCGCGCGACTCCCGCATGATGTCGTGGCTCCCCCCCCTCCCTGCCACCATTGTAGCAAAGGTAGTAGAAGCAGCCGCGTTCCCATTCCACCACTTGTAGCAGAGGCAACCGTGGCCCCATGCCACCCCCAGCAGCGGAGGAAGCCGTGGCCACACGGTTGAGATGCGGACGGGCTCCAGGACCCTCCTCAAATAGGAAGGGGTCCTTGATCCTATCAGATCAGCCTGCTATTCCACCTAGTGGTGGACTGAGTGGTAGGGCTCGGGGAGCCCTCAGGTCATGGGTTCCAATCCCGCCGACCCCCCCTCTTGAAGAAAAAAACAAAAAAAGGTAAAAAAAAAAAAAATTATAAAGTTTTTTTTTTAATTTTTTTTTTTGAGTTAAATAAAAATTTGATTTTAATTTATTTTAATAGTTTTTAACTATATAAATTTTTTTTTTTTTTTTTAAGTTTAAAACTATACAATAATTATAAAAATGCTTTGTTGAGAGAATTTTTTTTTCAAAAATCAAAGGGGGAAAGTGAGTAATTTTTTGAAAAGCAAATTTGGCATTATTGTAAAGGTGCATTTTCGGATGTGCCCGACACCTAGTGGGTCATTCCTGTAGGCACTTTTATGTTGTAGGTTGCATTTTTTTCTGTTTTGCACTACTTCATTAAAAGTTAAAAAAAAATCAAATTCACTCCCTAAGTCCCCGGAATAATTAAAACCCATCTGTGCAATTTATTGCACTGCAGCGTTCGATATTTGTGATACCTCTGGCCAACACTTATAGGTAAAGCTATCATGATTGCTCTACTGTATCCGTCGCCTAATATAGCTGCCAAAATGACATGTGAGCTTGTTCTCTATAAATCGTCGAGGAGAGATAAGTTTGCCATTTTGCATTTTTTTACTCCATCCATTACCCTAATAGTTCTTGTGTTTAGGCGTAAATCCTGATGAAAGTTCTAAAATCCAAAGTGTTTAGGGGAAGTTACACCCCACGCATGAGGATTGTAGACTTTCTATGGTAGGTGCCATCAACAAGACTATTCCCTTTCAGTACTGCTTAAGTACCACGTATCGTATGATCTTTAAAAATTACCTATAGTTTCCCTCATGTAAGGGCGGGTGATTTTTTTTATATTTCTAAATACCTATAGTTTCCCTCATGTAAGGGCAGGTATTTTGTATAGTATAATGACCTAGCAAAAGGTATATCGAAAGGGGGACCAATTGGTGTTATAAGGAACCTTCACCATGTCTACAAAATTAATGACTGATTCTCATCAGTTGTTGAAAGGTCCTAATTACACACCATGGAAAAACAAGATGAAGGCAATCCTAGCAATGGATGACTTATGGGATGTTGTATCTGGAGCAAAAATAGGACCTTCATCTACTGTTGGTGCTACAACTCCATATACTACTCAAAAGGACTTTGACAAGAAATATAGCAAAGCAAAAGTGCTCATTTTGCTTGTTGTGTCTGATGAAGTTCAACCCCATATTTTTGACTGTGAACATAGTAAAGAGGCGTGGGATGCCCTTAATACTATATATGAGGGAAAGAATGATTCCACTATTCTATTTATTCAATTTCAATTACGCAGTCTAAGCATGAAGTAGGGGGAGACAGTTGAATTTTTTCTTTGCAAAGTGTCTGAATTGAAAGCAAAGTTGAATTCTTTGGGAGAACCAATTGATGACAAGCTCCTACCTCAATTGTATTGAGAGCTTTACATAATTCTTATAGGGTGTTGATCACTTCCCTTCAAGTGTCACAACGGAAAGTTACTTTTGTAGAGTTGGTTAATATACTTCAAGAGGAGAAAGCACGCCAACTACAGTGAGATGATTCTTCTAACACTACCCTCTACATTAACAGGAAAGGGCAGAACTAGAAGAAGGGTAATTTTCAGAAGGGAGGGAATTCACAAAAGGATTCAAAAGGGAAACAAACTCAACAACCTCAACAAAAAAAGAGATATTGTAAGATATGTGACAAAGAAGGTCATGATACAAACAGATGTTGGCATAAGAATAAACAATCAAAACAGAAAGGCCAGAACAAACCAAAAAAGAACAAAAAACAAGTGAATGTTGTTGTTGAAGAATTTGACATAGATTCTGAGAGATCCCACAAAGTTTTCATGACTACCACAGTGTCCAAGCAGATGGATCCTATATGGTATGTTGATTCTAGAGCCAGTAAGCACATGACTGGTGAAGAATCATGGTTTGAGTCTTTTGAGGCCAAAGAGGGCAAACCGGTCACTATTGTTGATGATAAAACCTATAAGGTTCAGGGAGAAGGAACAGTCTCTATCACTCTTTCTGATGGCAAGTGCCAAATTGAGAAATTCCTCTATATTCCAGGACTGGCAAATAACTTATTGTCAGTGACACAAATTCTGGACAAAAATATGGTTGTAAATTTTAGTGTTGAGGGGGGCAAGAAGTGTTGTTCTATCACCAGGAGAGGTAAGAACATTGCAACCGCTTCATATAAGCACGACTTATTTTCCCTAGATACTATCTCTTCTCCAAATGTAGCCATGTTTGCTTCTACAAAGGAGGAAACTTCCCTATGGCACAAGAGATATGGACATTTGAGTTCTGGTTACTTACTTGAGTTAAGTAAGTATGAAATGGTAAAAGGTCTTCCTTCCCTTTCTACCACTTTATCAGTTTTCTCTGACTGCTTGGCGGGGAAAGCAACATAGAGTGCCTTTTGAAAAGAGCTCTACAAGAGCAAAGAAACCTCTGGAGTTGGTTCACACCGATCTATGTGGTCCCTTCACTCCCAAAATTTATGGGGGTAAGAGGTATTTTCAGTTATTCGTGGATGATTACTCACGAAAGATGTGGGTATTCTTTCTTCAACTAAAATCTAAAGCATTTGGCTTTTTTTAGCAATTCAAGAAATCTATTGAAAAGGAGTCAGGGACTTCTATAAAGACCCTCTGCTCAGATCGAGGGGGGGAGTTCACCTCTAAATAATTCTTTGAGTTCTTGAAATAAAATGGGATCACATGACAATTAACTACTGCTTATACTCCTCAACAAAATGGAGTTGCTGAAAGGAGGAATCATTCCATCATGGAAATGGTTCGTTGCATGCTCACAAGAGCTAGTCTTGAGCAATTATATTGGGTAGAAGTTGTCACCGCAGTAGTATATCTATTGAATAGGGCACCCACAAAGGCCCTACAAGGAATGACTCCATAGGAAGCATGGAGTGGTAGGAAACCCTCCATTTCTCATCTATGCATTTTTGGATGTAAAGCTTTCATGCACATACCAAAAGAGAAAAGGAAGAAGCTAGATGAGAAGACATTGAAGTGTATTCTTCTTGGCTATAATGAGCACTATAAGGGTTATCGTTTGATTGATACCTTGACCAAGAAGATACACATTAGTAGAGATGTAGTTTTTGATGAGGCTTTCACATCAGAAAACACATCAGATGTATACCTAGACCTTGTGGAAACTAAGGTTGATAAATCTCTTTCATCAAAGGTTGGAGGTTCTTCTTCATATTCTTCAACACCTCGGAAGAAGAATCCAAAGTGGTATACAAATAAAATCAAAGACTCTAAGCTATCCACTCCACCAAATTTGACATTGGATAGGCATCGTACTCACAGCATGGCTCGACAGGAGAAATTTGCAACAGAGAATACTGGGGTTGATGATCTATGTCAATATTTTGAAGAACTTTTTGTAAATCTAGAGAGAGATACAGAAGATATGGATATTGATAATTATAAGGTGTTTATGTCTTCAATAGACGATCTTTAACCTACATTAGTGCAAGATGCTCTAGGTGAGCCTCAGTGGAAGGCTGTTATGGATGCAGAGTATAAGTCTTTGATGAAAAACAAAACTTGGAAGCTTGTCTATCTACCATACGGAAAAAAGCCCATAGGCTGAAAATGGGTGTATAAAGTTAAGTATAAATCATATGGGACAATAGATAAGCATAAATCTCAACTTGTTGCAAAGGGCTACGCTCAAAGAGAAGGCATTGACTATGAGGAAACTTTTGCACCTACTGCTCGGATGACAACCATTCGAGTTCTTTGTGCTATGGCAGCACAGTATGGGTGGAAAGTACACCAAATGGATGTCAAGAGTGCTTTTCTAAATGGTAATCTCCAAGAAGAAGTCTACATGACTCAACCAGAAGGATTTGAAGTGGAAGTTCAAGAGCAGAAATTTTGCAAGTTGGTCAAATCCTTGTATGGTTTGAAACAAGCTCCTCAAGCTTGGTATATAAAAATGGATAATCACCTCCTACAACATGGATTTAAGAGATGTTCATCAAATGCAAACCTCTATTTTAAGAAAAAAGGTTTTGAAATAGTGTTGCTTGTACTCTATGTTGATGATCTGCTCATTACAGGGAGTTCATAAACTATGATCTCTACTGTCAAAAGAGACTCGTGTCAATATTTTGAGATGTTAGATCTTGGACTTCTCCATTATTGTCTTGGTCTGGGAGTCAGACAGAGGGAGCACTACATCAAAGTGTCTCAAAAATAATATGCCAAGACCTTATTGGAAAAATATCGCATGACTGATTGCAAGCCAATGTCAACTCCGATGGAAACAAGAATTCAGTTATCACGATATGATGATTCACCTTAGGTAGATGGTACTCTCTATCGACAATTGATTGGGAGTCTCATATATCTAACCAACACTAGGCCAGATATCGTATTTGTTGTCAACTATCTTTCGAGGTTCATGCAGGAGCCTAAGACTACACACTGGAAAGCAGTAAAGCGAGTTCTTCACTATGTTTGTGGCACAATGGAATATGGCATAGAATACAAGAGGAACAACAAATTCTTCTTACAGGGATACATGGACTCCGACTATGTCGGATCATATGATGATCGTAAATCAACTTCAGGATATTTGTTTCATCTTGGATCTGGTCCTGTCTCTTGGCACAGTAAGAAGCAACAAGTGGTTGCTATTTCATCAATAGAGGTAGAATATCGTGCCACACGTGAATCTGTGTGCGAAGTGATATGGTTACATCGCATCCTGACAAGTATGGGTCTTCCATAAAAAGCTCCAATACACTTGTTCTGCGACAACATGGGTGTTTTTAATCTTGTCAAGAATCCAGTACATCATGAAAGAACCAAGCACATTGACACACAATGTCACTTCATTCGAGACGAAGTTCCAAGGCACCGAATTTAGCTTCAGTACATTCCCACAAATGCTCAAGTTGTAGACATTTTCACTAAAGCACTTGCACGTATAAAATTTGAATTGTTTCACAGCTCTCTATGTATTTCAAAATGATGTAATCTAGGGGGATGTTAGTATAGCTAGTTATTGTTCCATTACCCAAATAATTTAATAAGGGGGGATGTTAGCGTATAATATATTTTAGCACTTATTAGTTTATTACATTATTTTCTCATTACACTATTAGCTAAATATTGAGCGGATTATTGTTGGGATCCACTTCTCCCGAGCTAATTGAAGCATACTGTGTATTATTTAATCACTGCTTCAATAATGAAATTTTGTTCGTTTCGTCCAACGAAAACTACAAAATAAAAATTGTTGTCCAGAACAGAATTTTTTAGTCCTACCAAATTTACCAGTGGTGAATTTTGCAAGACCAAATTCACTAGTGGTGAATTTTGCAGGAGGACCAAATTTACTAGTGGTGAATTTGGTCAGCAATGGAAAAGTTGGCAAACATCCTAATTTAAAAATTTGAAAAGTCAAACTTTGCCTCCTTACAAAATTCACCACTCAAAACCAAATTCACCACCCCTGTGGTGAATTTGGTCAATAGTGGTGAATTTGACAAAATGGTCAGGAATATTCCATGTAAAGTTACCTCGTTTCACCTCTACCATTGATTTTACACACCCTAGCAATGCATCAGATGCATTCATTCCAAATTGATCTTATCCATTTATTCCCCCCACTCCTCCTCTAAATCCTATTTAAGAACTCCCTTGGGTAGGCATTTGGCAAAGTTTTATATTGTAGAAAAGCTCTACCCATATATATATAGCATTTGCATTTCTTCTCTAGGCTCTTTTCAAGCACTTTCATAAGCATTCTCAAGCATTAGAGTGTTCTTTCTAGCATTGGAGGCAAGGTAAGCAAGGCTAGGGAGGGCTTGGGAGCAAGCAGGTCACAATTGGAGGCAAGAAGGAGAGCTCTCATATATTCCTTCTTATCTCCTCTCACATTTTTTTCACAACATTTTGTCCTCTAGGTTGTAGCCTTGCTAACTTGACACCTTTCTTTTTATGCATTTCATTCCATATGCTTCAATTTCTATTGTAGAATTTCTATATTTTCTTTGTCATCCTCTAACCCTATTTTTGTAGCATTCTAACTATGTTTGGAAGCCTTATTTATCAATATTATCATCCTTGAATCATATCTAACACTTATTTTTTGGGATATTTTAGTTTACATTTACTTTTAACAACACTTTTGCTTCTAATCCTTTATTTTGCAGGATTTTGTTGTGCTTCCCTTTGCATAGAGTTGGATAGAATCTTGGTAGCTCTCTTGTTTATAGTTTCTAATTTTTATCTACAACATACTAATATTTTGTGTCTTCCTCCATGCAATTTTATTTCACATATTAAGCACATTTTACATTCTATATTCCATTTGTTCAAGCATTCTAATAACATTCCCTTCATTTCATGAACTCTCATTTTATTGTAAATTTATTATCATTTGAAGACTAATTTTACTTTTTATTAAGTTATATTAGTTCTATATTTCATTTTATAATAGTTAGAATTATATTTAAGATCCTTTTATACTGCTATTGCATCTAATTTTAGTTCTATTTCTTCATACTTGTTCATTTACTTTGAGTTTTGAGCAAGTTATTAACAAAGTTTATTAAATTATCAAATCTATCACTTTAATTCGATGTTATAATCTGGTTGGAAGTTATTTTTTCCCTAATAAAATATTCCTAAACATTTTTAATGCATCCCATATCCTCTTATAAGTATGATTTGTAAAATTTACAAACCCCTAGGGGGATTTCACAATTTTCCTCCATTATTAAAAATTTAGTCCTTCAATTATCTATTTCAAGGGTTTAATTCCATAATTTATCTACACATAGACCTTCTAGAATACACTAATATCCTTAACTTTCAATATCAGCCAAAACCCCTTTCAAATTGGCCCCAAATCTGCCCTAAACCTTCAAAAATACTACCTAGAACCAAATTCACCACCCCTATGGCGAATTTGGTAAAACCAACTTTTAGAGGTCCAATCCTCTAATTTTATGATCCAAAGACCATTTACATCATAGTAGGACCATTATTAGAAATTTTAAGATAAAAATCACAAACAATACCTTTCAAAATTGACCCCAAAACCTTAAAATCGTTGCCTAGGACCAAATTCACCACCCCTTTGGAAATTTTGGAAAAATCAACTTTTAGAGGTTCAATCCTTAGATTTTTCTATCCACAGACCTTATATATCACATTAGGGTCCTTATAATCAATTTTTAGCCCAAAAGCATAACTAGAACTAGCCAAAATTGACCTTGAAACCTCAAAATTCTTACATACGACCAAATTTGCCACCTTGCTCGGTCCTAGTGGAAAATTTGGCATCAGTGGTGATTTTGGAAAGGGGTCAAAAGAGCCATTCTTGGAGGTATTTTATTACTTTTTTTATGCATACCTAAATCAAAATTAGGGACAAATTTGCTCTCATTTTTTTATCTCAAAACACTTCAACTTTCTATTACAAATAAGATTCATTTATCAAATTGTGGCAACTTCATCATTTATTTTCCCACTCCAAGGAAGTTATGCATAATAATTATTATTTTAAACATGGGTTATGATCATTTTGGAAGGTATATTATCATATCATTATGCTTAGACAGGACCACCAAATCAGATATGCCTAATTTTTTGTTCATGTTTTGTAGGTTTCCAAACTCTCCATCAAAGTCTAACAATACTTCAACTTCTACTCAAGATTTGAGATAAGTAATTCAGCCACTTGGCCCTTCTCTAGCCTTTCAATTTCTATTTATCTATGTTTTATTTTTGTTTTATAATTGTTTTATAGCTATATCACATTTTATTTGGTAAATTAAAAAACCTTAGCTAGAAAAACATAAATCATTTACAAAACCTTGCAATCTCTTTACAAAATACCTTAATTTATTTACAAAACAATAAAATAATAATCAATTAAGGAATATTAGGAATTATTTTAACATATTTTCCATTTTCAAGTACTTAGGCAAGAAATTAAAATTCATATAGTTGCATCTAGGCTAGCTTGTTTGTTTGCATTTTCTCTTGTTTGCTCTAAAATCGAAATCTCCTTAGCTTAGATCATTAAAATATAAAAAGTATATAGGATAGCTCTTGTTTTCATGCATTTTGTGTGATTTAAACTTAAGAATTACATTCAAATTATTCTTTATGATTTAGATTTAAATAACCATTAAGGCTCAATAGAGATTCTAATAGATAGAGATCAAAACACTCTTAGGTGTTTGTCTTAATTGAACTCATAAATATAGACAACACAAGAATTACATCAAATCACACACAACCATACAAAAATCATTTGATTAGTAGTCTATTTGTGTTGAGGATCTTCATATCCTTAGGATATCCTTTGGAAATATATCCTCAAGTGGGGAAGTAAAGATTCTAATGAATCTCCCATGCACATACTTGATATTAAATTAGATTTTAAGATGAAGAACAAACATTTTTACCATATACATAATTGGTGAACTAGACGTGAACACTACTTTTGCCTTGACAAAGATAAAATTTTGTTAAATTCAAACAAGATGATCTAAATTACTTGCTTAGCTTACTATTGGGCACTAAATTGCACCAAGTTTTCATTCGATACTGTGGTTGTATATCTTCTTATTTTCTGTCCAAGCTTGCACCCGATAGCTACAGCTCATCACTCAACATTGGATGGACCAAAATAGGGGTTTCTGATCCAACCTCCAGAGTAGGTTGGTTCCTTGTCAACTTAACAATTTTTTAACACAATTATGCTCACTTAGGGTTTGAAGTTTAGGGTAAGAGAATATTAGGATTAGAGAAATGTGAATAACAGTGGATGGATAGGTTAACAAAATTGCACTACCATAAGAAGATCCCAAAAACCATAACAAAGATACATACTTAGACCAACAATATATCAAATCAGATTGTTACTTATTCATTAATGCACAACAAAGAAATATTGCAACAAGCAATTTCAATACCCAGATAGTGATCATCCAAATAATAGAATTCACCTAATTTTATGATCCAAAGACCTTTTACATCATAGTAGGACAATTATTAGAAATTTTAAGATAAAAATCATAAACAATACCTTTCAAAACTGACCCCAAAACCTTAAAATCCTTGCCTAGGACCAAATTCACCACCCCTTTGGAAATTTTGGAAAAATCAACTTTTAGAGGTTCAATCCTTTGATTTTTCTATCCACAAACCCTATATATCACATTAAGGTCCTTATAATCAAGTTTTAGACCAAAAGCATAACTAGAACTAGCCAAAATTGACCTCGAAACCTCAAAATTCTTGCCTAGGACCAAATTTGCCACCTTGCCTAGTCCTAGTGGCAAATTTGGCATTAGTGGTGATTTTGGAAAGGGGTCAAAAGAGCCATTCTAGGAGGTATTTTATTACTTTTTTTAGGCATACCTAAATCAAAATTAGGGACAAATTTACTCTCATTTTTTATCTCAAAACACTTCAACTTTCTATTACAAATAAGATTCATTTATCAAATTGTGGCAACTTCATCATCTATTTTTCCACTCCAAGAAAGGTATGCAAAATCATTATTATTTTTAACATGGGGTATGATAATTTGGGAAGGTATCTTATCATATAATTATGCTTAGATAGGACTACCAAATCAGATATGCCTTATTTTTTGTTCATGTTTTGTAGGTTGCCAAACTCTCCATCAAAGTCTAGCAATACTTCAACTTCTACTCAAGATTTGGGAGAGGTAATTCAGCCCCTTGGCCCTTCCCTAGCCTTGCAATTTTTATTTCTCTATTTTTTCTTTCTTTTTGCTAATTGTTTTATAGCTAGATCACATTTCATTTGACAAATTAAGAAACATTAGCTAGAAAAACATAAATCATTTACAAAACCTTGCAATCTCTTTACAAAATACCTTAATTTATTTATAAAAAAATAAAATATTATTCATTTAAGGAACATTAGGAATTATTTTAACATATTTTTCATTTTCAAGTACTCATGCAAGAAATTAAAAGTCATCTAGTTGCATCTAGGCTAGCTTGTTTGTTTGCATTTTCTCTTGTTTGCTCTAAAATCGAAATATCCTTAGCTTAGCTCATCCAAATCTAAAAATTATATAGGATAGCTCTTGTTTTCATGTATTTTATGTGATTTAAACTTAAGAATTATATTCAAATTATTCTTTATGATTTAGATTTAAATAAAAATTAAGGCTCAATAGATATTCTAATAGATAGAGATAAAAAAACTCTTAGGTGTTTCTCTTACTTAAACTCATAAATATCGACAACACAAGAATTACATTAAATAACACACAACCATATAAAAAGCATTTTATTAGGAGTCTGGTTGTGTTGAGGATCTTCGTATCCTTAGGATATCCTTTGGAAATATATTCTCAAGTGGGGAAGCAAAGATTCTAATGAATCTCCCATGCACACACTTGATATTAAATTATATTTTAAGATGAAGAAAAAATATTTTTCCCCATATACATAATTGGTGAACCAGACATGAACACTCCTTTTACCTTAACAAAGATAACGTTTTGTTAAATTCAAACAAGATGATCTAAATTACTTGCTTAGCTTATTGTTGGGCACTAAATTGCACCAAGTTTTCACTCGATACTATGGTTGTCTATCTTCTTATTTTCTGTCCAAGCTTGCACCCGATAGCTACAGCTCATCACTCAAAATTGGGTGGACCAAAATAGGGGTTTCTGATCCAACCTCCAGAGTAGGTTGGTTCCTTGTCAACTTAACAGGTTTTTGACACAATTATGCTCACTTAGGGTTTGAAGTTTAGGGTAAGAGAATATTAGGATTAGAGAAATGTGAATAACAGTGGATGAATAGGTTAAAAACATTTCACTACCATAAGAAGATCCCAAAAAACCATAACAAAGATACATACTTAGACCAACAATATCTCAAATCATATTGTTACTTATTCATTAATGCACAACAAAGAAATATTGCAACAAGCAATTTCAATACCCAGATAGTGATAATCTAAATAATAGAATTCACCTAATTTTATGATCCAAAGACCATTTACATCATAGTAGGACCATTATTATAAATTTTAAAATAAAAAGCACAAACAATACCTTTCAAAATTGACCTCAAAACCTTAAAATCCTTGCCTAGGACCAAATTCACCACCCCTTTGGAAATTTTGGAAAAATCAACTTTAGAGGTTCAGTCCTTTGATTTTTCTATCCAAAAACCTTATATATCACATTAAGGTCCTTATAATCAAATTTTAGCCCAAAATCATAACTAGAACTAGCCAAAATTGACCTCGAAACCTCAAAATTCTTGCCTAGGACCAAATTTGCCACCTTGGCCGATCCTAGTGGCAAATTTGGCATCAATGGTAATTTTGGAAAGGGGTCAAAAGAGCCATTCTAGGAGGTATTTTATTACTTTTTTATGCATACCTAAATCAAAATTAGGGACAAATTTACTCTCATTTTTTATCTCAAAACACTTCAAATTTCTATTACAAATAAGATTCATTTATCAAATTGTGGCAACTTCATCATTTATTTTTCCACTCCAAGGAAGGTATGCAAAATCATTATTATTTTGAACATGGGGTATGATCATTTGGGAAGTTATCTTATCATATAATTATGCTTAGATAGGACCACCAAATAAGATATGCCTTATTTTTTGTTCATGTTTTTTAGGTTGCCAAACTTTCCATCAAAGTATAGCAATACTTCAACTTCTACTCAAGCTTTGGGAGAGATAATTCGGCCACTTGGCCCTTCCTTAGCCTTGCAATTTTTATTTCTCTATGTTTTTTTTCTTTTTGCTAATTTTTTTATAGCTAGATCACATTTCATTTGGTAAATTAAGAAACCTTAGCTAGAAAAACATAAATCATTTACAAAACCTTGCAATATCTTTACAAAATACCTTAATTTATTTATAAAAAAATATAATAATAATAATTTAAGGAACATTAGGAATAATTATAACATATTTTTCATTTTCAAGTACTCGGGCAAGAAATTAAAAGTCATCTAGTTGCATCTAGGCTAGCTTGTTTGTTTGCATTTTCTCTTGTTTGCCCTAAAATCGAAATCTCCTTAGCTTAGCTCATTCAAATCTAAAAATTATATAGGATGGATCTTGTTTTCATGTATTTTGTGTGATTTAAACTTAAGAATTATATTCAAATTATTCTTGATGATTTAGATTTAAATAACTATTAAGGCTCAATAGATATTATAATAGATAGAGATAAAAAAACTCTTAAGTGTTTGTCTTAATTGAACTCATAAATATTGACAACACAAGCATTACATCAAATCACACACAACCATAGAAAAAAGCATTTTATTAGGAGTCTAGTTGTGTTGAGGATCTTCGTATCCTTAGGATATCCTTTGGAAATATATCCTCAAGTGGGGAAGCAAAGATTCTAATGAATCTCCCATGCACACACTTGATATTAAATTAGATTTTAATATGAAGAACAAATATTTTTCCCAATCTACATAATTGGTGAACCAGACGTGAACACTCCTTTTGCCTTAACAAAGATAAAATTTTGTTAAATTCAAACAATATTATCTAAATTACTTGCTTAGCTTATTGTTGGGCACTAAATAAGTTTTCACTCGATACTATGGCTATCTATCTTCTTATTTTCTGTCCAAGCTTGCACCCGATAGCTACAGCTCATCACTCAACATTGGATGGGCCAAAATAGGGGTTTCTGATCCAACCTCCAAAGTAGGTTGGTTCCTTGTCAACTTAACAAGTTTTTTACATAATTATGCTCACTTAGGGTTTGAATTTTAGGGTAAGAGAATATTAGGGTTAGAGAAATGTGAATAACAGTGGATGGATAGGTTAACAACATTGCACTACCATAAGAAGATCCCAAAAACCATAACAAAGATACATACTTAGACCAACAATATCTCAAATCAGATTGTTACTTATTCATTAATGCACAACAAAGAAATATTGCAACAAGCAATTTCAATACCCAGATAGTGATAATCCAAATAATAGAATTCACCAGTACCTATATTTTACATAAATGCACTCCCTAACAATATAGAACAAACTTAGAAGTAGATTTAAATTACTTTAGTAGCCAGTAATTCATTAATTAGACACAAACTAACCATTCAAGCATTTACAGAAATACAACTAAAGAATCTAAACCTTTGATATTGAGCACGAGAACATATATTTGAGGCAGAGATCAATGTAATGCTCCTTGCATTATATTTTCAAGAATATTTATAATAGCACAGACAAACACGCTAGAGCTGATCCTTTAAAAATGAGGGCTCGACCTCTACTTAGAGTTTTGCAAAATTAAAATAATCAAGAAGCATTACAAAGATCTTGTTTTGACAGTGCAATAGAGAGATCTAGTTGGCCTATGATTACTGGTTCATCCTTCAGGAAATATACTAAAAATGATTTGCCATGGTAGCTTGGGGCTCTGTAACTTGTTGATAACTTGATAAAACTAGAGTTTAGGTTAGTGGGAATCATGCCCTTTCATCAATTCTTCTTGGGATTCATCCACTATTGTCAATCTGTAACCACATCTAGTTTTATTTTCTAGAAAAAACCTTTGACGCTTCATCTCCCAACTGACTATTACCAACCTGATGGAGAAATGTTCTTTAAACATCTAAAATTTGTCAACACAACCTCCACCATTGATTCTCCTCATCGTATGGTTCAGATTCAATCTAACATAAGCTTATCAAAAATGGTAAGGAGGATACAATGCCATTCCACTTTAAAATTTTGGTGACATCATCTTTCTAAATCAGAAGCTGCAAAATCTCCAATCCGGACCTTTGAAAGTTGAATAACGAATCCACTCTTTGTTTCTCATAATACACCATATTTCGCATAGTCTTCTTCAATCCGCATTAGAATGTTGATGACATCATCCTTTCCTTATTTTTTTTCTAGATTCCATTCTGGTTAGAACAAGTGTGCTTGTATGTAATCACCAATCTAGGCCCACCATAGTGTGAAGTAACTCCTTCTCCATTCCGGATAGCCTTCAAGATGAAACACTCTACCTTGTCACCATTTCGGGTCCGGGGTTAGTCACATAACCTCTTTTCGTGAATCTGCACCTTCATCATTCTATTGTCTTGCCTTGTCATCATTCTGGAAGGAAAACACTCCATTCATCCTCTAAATCACAAATCCGCACTTCTTCGTTGCTGACACCATTGTTTCCTCATAGACTTTTGTGGATTTGAGACCCGCCACTATTCCAGAGCTGGAAAGAAATTGCTCGAAATTGCTTCAAGTATGAAAAAATTCACTAAGTGTTGGGTAGGTTCATATCTTCTATTGCGGATCCACTTCAAAGTGCACTGCAAGGTATGCGGAATGATGACTCTATCACTTAGGAAAAATTCTACAAAATTTTACTAAGTATGTGGCCATTTTGGGCCTACATTCTGGTGCCTCCCAGGTGGATTTTCTTGCAAAGCCAATCGAACTCAAAGTCTTATCCATTGGGCCTTAGGAGTCAAATATACTTCTCTAAATATATACTTTATAGAATAAATTCCATACAAACACTACTCTCTGAAAGTTTTATCAATTTACTGAGAGAGTAGAGATTCATATCGAAGTGATGCCAAAAATATATAGCACTGATCCGCAAATACCGGTTATTGCTACTGTCTTTAGAACTGTACACAAATCTACCCCCTTTATAAAGCCTTATTTCAAAGAATGAAAATTGCTGCTCTATGGGCTTCATGCCTTTTTTGCTTATTTCTAACAAATTGTCAGAGTAAAAACAAAAATACAAAACTTATGTATATGTACAAACAAAAATGACTTAAGTGTGAGCCCTTTCTAGGCCTGTAACTATTCCATATTGTTCTCCTTCTTCCACAACCTCTTCATCTACTTCTTCTTCTTCTCCTCCTTCTAGAGTAGGCACTTTTTGATTACCCTCACCAAAGGTATCTCCAAACAACTAGATCATTGATTCTAGGGACTATAGAGCCTATTTCCAAGCTTCTTCTAAGGGATTTGATGTTTCTTTAAGCTGCTTATAAACATATTGTAGCTCTCCAACATCCTCATAGTTAGTAGAATTCCCTCTAGTCACTAGATATTCCATGAGATCTCTCAATCGGGTACAATCCATAATCATTTTGGTAGCTTGTTCTTGGGATAGTGGCTCTTCCAATGAATCAATTCCAGCTTCATCTTGTAAATTTTCATTGATGCTTTGTTGGACCTCTTCCATAGATAAAAAGTTGTGATCCTCCTTCCAGAGTCCCTTAAAACCAACCTAAATCATTTCCTCATTTATTTCAATAATATCTTTAATCCCCCTATCCATCCTGTCAACCAATAGCCAAGCCCTTTGAACTACCCTATGCTTTTTAACCACTATTTTGGCAGTAACTCCGGCCAGATTCCATTCTTTATTGGGAATTGGTTTAGCAGCATTATTGAGTCTACTATCAACTAGCCTGTATATATGTTCTACCATAATTACCATAGGCTGCAACTCTCTAGTGATTTGATCCAAATCCTTCTGAATGGTGGAGAGTAATCGGTTGGCATCTTCAAGATAATAAATCATAAGTTGAAGTCCTGAACACTTTTCCTGAACCTCAGAAAGCAAATCCTTCTTAATATTTTTCAAATCATCCTTAGAAAATCCTGAGGATTTAGCCTTCTCTATCTGAAGCTGATGCTTCAAGTTCTAAATTTCTTTTGCCTGATCTTCATTCAACTTCTTTTGTTCTTCTAATTGGTCCTTCAACTTATTGGCCTTTTGAAACTTTTCCTTCCAACCCTTAGCCTCTTTCCTCAGAGCTTTTTCTATCTCTTTTTTATCATTGAGGCTCTTTTTAAGCTTTTCAACTTGTTTTTTTAGCTTATCCACCTTCTCTTTGGCTATATCATTTTCACATAGAAGGTATCTAAGTGGGCCTTGGCTATCACCAGCTCGTCTTTAGCAAGGAGCTTGTCAATATCTTCGATGACCTCCTCTGCTCGATAATATTTAATAGTAATTTCATTATCAAGTTTACTTACCAGTGGAATAAGAGATATTTATATCCTCTACCTAGTAATAGGGTCAAAATACATAATTTTTCTTGACACAACCATCCTATTGGAAGGCTTGGTAAGATTTTTGGCCCAGTAATCATTTATGCTCTGAGTGGCTGCCTGATCCTTTGGTATAGTAACAGGTTTTGAAAAACTAGTAGCCAGGGGAGATGATGACATTAAAAAAAATAGGGCAAACTAACTTGTTGTTGGTGGGGGTGAAGATATAGCTACAACAGCCTCTATTACAACAGTGGACTCTGTAACTACCATTGTCATAGATATAGGTAAAATCAAAGAGATAGATACATGATTGACATTGGAATGGGTGGATGTACTTGGAACATAGTGTCCCATTGATGGTGGTGATGAAAAATATGGAGGTGGAGTGATGGTAGATGCTGAAGTGGAAACCTCATAAGTGGAAGGTGGGGTTTGAGGTGGTTGTGACAAAACATAACTGACCTATACCTCCATAACTATTGATGAAACATGGGTTGGACTTTGAGAGATAGGAGGTACATTTGCCACATTTTCTTGATTAAAAAGGGAGGGAGGTTCCTTTGGGGATTCATGGAGATGAAGAGGAGAAGAGGGATTAGAAACCATACCTTCACCTACAAATGTAGGGTGTTCTTGTTCTACTTCTGTTTCTAGCTATTGCTCTTGATCAATCAACCCTTCTATGGTAAAATTAGCTACCTCTTTAGCAATTTCCTCAGTGTCCATTTTCTATTTCTTCAAAATTTCTTTGTCCTCTCTTTCTGGGGCTCTCTTAGTCCTCCTACGAACTAGTTGGAAAGCAGCCATCTCATCTTTGGAATCTTATTCTAATACATCTTATTGCACTACTCAAGAAATTAGTGATTTCTCAACAAGGGAACATATCTCAACAGATGCTACAGGAGAAAAATAAAGCAGTCTGAACCTAAAACTTTCATGTTTTTTCTCTAATCAATATCTATGTCCGAAGGTTGTCCCCCCAAAGCTAAATGTCTAGGCCTGGATATTGTTTCAATGATAGGGGTATTCATAGCCTTTTCCTTAGAATACTGCATCTTGCTCATCAACCTAGCCCCCTTAGGAAATTTCTCTACCTGCTCAGAGGTAGGATTAAATGTTTTTAGCACATCATCTACTATCAAAGGAGATTTTTGATCTGTAGGATGTGGGAGGGATTCAGAACCACTTTGGGTTTTTTCAACTATCAATACTATATGTCTGACATCCTTCAGTCTCCAAGTATTGATATTATTGCTATATCTTCTTGAAAACTCGTTATCAATATTCATTTCAAATTTAGATTTCAGATTTCCAATTTCAACTCTCATACACCACCAATCCATGATATTTGCTTCATCCCATGGCCCTTTATCCTCCTCTTATTCTTCTCCCTCTACAAATTCTTCCTCAGGTAGAGGTTCCTTTTTTTTTGCAAAATTTGTCTTGGAAGGAGGATCTTTTTTCTTTATATATTCTGCTTTAATCTTACTAATAATATCCTCTATAATCTGATGACTGGGCTTATGATCTAGATCAAAATCCTCAATCTGCTCATAAAAATCCAACCATAGAGGTAACTGATCCATATTTGTGATGTTCCACTCCAAAAGAGTAGTCTCATCATTATTTCTCCCTTGTTCAAAATGTGCCCTAGGCCTTTTCTCAAACTTGTAGGCCTTATCTCCATTTAGGGTTTTGTTTCTTGCAGTGAAAATGTCATCAAGGTCATAACTCCATATTTGGGGAATATAAAATAGACCTAACCTATCAAGGTATTGGTCAATCTATAGACTTTACCCCTTCTTGGTGATGGTGATATCCCCCAAAGTGTGGTGATTAACTAGAGACTTCCTTTCTCTCCTCAAACCATAGTTTACATCAATGTACTCTGCCTGCCTCAGATATTCCAAGGCAAAAAGTATCTCTATGACAAAGTGGAGAAAAAGGAAAGGTTTATCCATGAAACCATACAGTTTTATGAATGTGCCTTCAGTTAACAAATACCAGTCTCCTTCTTCTGCACCCTTAGTCCTCATAATCTCCTTGGCCAAGGGTGGAAATCTAGGGAACTTATCATACATTATTTTGAGGGCTGGTCCAAGAAATTCCAAATTGAATCTATAGTAAGACTCACTGCTTCTTAAGTGACTTGTCCAATAATACACCGAAAAGGGTTCTCCATTATTGGTATTATCCTTGATCGGAATCCATGGCATTGTCTTTAACAACAGCATAGAACATCCATACCATATTTGAGAAATGCCTAAAACTAGGAGCATTAGTGCCCCTCTTCATTCTTACTATCTGCTCATGTATTCTTTGGGTGAGAAAATTTGGCCAATCAAAATAAATCACTCATCCCTTTCTTTCTCGCATCCTTTTCATACATTATTTCATTAGAGATATAGTATGCAACATCGATTTTCTAGTAATGAACCATTCTATTAGAGTCCAAACCCTCCATGCAAGCCAACATAGATAACATAACGGGATTGGCAAATTTGTTAATGGATATGGGGACTTTGGGTAATTTTTCTTGGGGTTTGGTATTAAGCTTCTTATAAACCCAATTTTTGAATGACTCACCATCATTAGCTCATTTCTCTATGGTGTAAAAACCAGTTTGTTCAACGACCCTAAATGGTTTTGGTGTTACTAGTGGGTCATCCCCTAGGGCAAAGATTTTGTGGTAGAAAGAAGTAGTGATACTGAAAAGGGTTTTTCCCTCATGGGTCTTTACTGCCTTAGCTAATGGGTCATAAAATTTGACTATCGCAGCTACCAACTCAGGGTAGGGATGAACGAAATCATAAATATAAAAAGAGAGATAAGAAAGGATGGATCATCTACCTTATAATGAAAAAGCAACCCTTTTATTATATCTATCATTCATGCTCCTTCTCAGCCTCGTCCTCTCCATGATGGTAATTTTTGTGTCCACCATAGTTTTGGCTTTGTCGAGGTATGGTGCCATCGACTTTTTATCCAGAGTTTTGAATTCCAGAACATCCTCTACGGTCTTGGTGGGTGATTTCTTAGGATCCTTCTTAGTAGCAGTATGACCTTGTTCACTATAATTAGCAAGAAAAATATTTTTATACTATTGCTCTGCCTCCTAACTGCTTCGTGGTTTCTAAATGAGCCTCATGTATGCCTTTGTCACTTTTATCTTTTGGAACATGTGTATCTTCCACCATTAATATGGCTGCTACATGATATTCCTCCTAGCATACTTCACAATCCTTTCTGTCATTTACTTCGGCAGCTCAAAGGTGGCATCCTATCTTTTTAATGGTCAAATTTTCAAATTGCACTACCATCATCACATCCCTTCGGCTACTCTTTAATCCAAGCGTGAGTTCATCAGGATTGAATGTGAGAATGTTCTCTAGCCTCCATGTGTCAAATTTGAATTTGTTGCTTGGCTCCAACTTGATTCCATTCTAGTAGCTTAAGAGCCTTTTGGGTCCATTTGGTACTTAAACATTCTATGCTCAAAAAGTCACCTTGATTTCACTCTAACTATCTTTAGCTTTGAGAGGTTTACGAATTGGTGTCGCCTTTGTCCTTATTTATGCGGAATAGAAATCGATACACCACTCTATGGAAATCTAGAATACTTTGATGTGGATTCGATAGGGGAACGTCGTTCTAGAAAATATTACATGACACTGTGTGCGAAATGGAACATTACTATGCACTTGGCCAATACTTAGTCATTTTTTTTGCAATTTTTTCTTTTTTCAGATTTTTTTTGGAATAAAATCAATTACAAAGTGCAAAAAAGAATTCAAAATACAAAGTGTAGAAAGGAGGAAAAATAATTATTTAATTTATATAAATATGTTACAATGAGCTTACTCCTTACACATAGTAGAGCTTGAGGTGAAAACCATTTACCGGAATGGATTGTATGATTCCCTCTGGACCTTCTAGCTGGAATACATTAGACTCCTTAGCTTCCACTATTTTGAAAGGACTATCCCAAAAAGAATCAAACTTTTCATGCTTGCCTAGCTCTGCTCTGTCAACATTCCATCTAAGGACTGAATCCCCAACTTAGAATTTTTTGAACCTGGATTTCTTATCAAACAATGCTTTAATGTCTAATGAATGCTTTTGAAAACTATTATATGCCTAAGCTCTACTCTCTTCGAACTGTAGCAAGTGTATTAACCTAGTTTTCATAGGATCTCCCTTTGATTCTTCTTTTGTCCTACCAAGCTTAAGTGTTGAAATCTCTTAATGAATTGACAATACTACCTCTTTCTCATATACCAGTGCATAAGGAGAAGTCTTAATGGAATTTTTAATAGTAATCATGTATGCCCACATAGCTTGGTCTAGCAATAAGTGTCAAATTCTTTTATTAACTTCAAGATATTTCCTCAAAATTCTTAACATGTTCTTATTGGTAGATTGTGCAAGTCCATTACCTTGTGGATAATAATTTGAAGTATTTTTAAGAGTGATGACATACTTTCTGGTAAACTCAATATACTTGGCTCCTATGAAAGCAGGGCCATTGTCACTCACTAAGGTTTATGGGACTCCAAACCTGGAAATCAAATTTTCCATAAAATTGATGACAACCTCCTGGTTTGCCTTCTTAGTGGGAATGGCTTCTACCCATCTGGTAAGATAATATGTTGTAGTCAAGATAAACTTATGCTCTGCTGAAGAACTAGGGTTAATAACCCCTATGAAATCTAGCCCCCATTATTGAAAAGGATCCTCAACCTGTATAGGCCTTAAGGGAGATGAAGCATTTATTGTTCTTCCAACATACCTCTGACATTTGTCACAAGCCCGGGTAATTTTAAAAGCATCAGTGAATATAGTGGGCCAATAATAGCTTGATATTATAATATTTGAAGTTGTAACCCTACTTGAGCTATGTCCACAAGCTGACCCTCCATGGAATTCTTCCATGACTCTTTTTTGTTGGTCATATTTCAAACATTTTAGGAGAATTCCATTTCTTTTTATGCATTTCATTTCATATGCTTCAATTTCTATTGTAGAATTTCTATATTTTCTTTGGCATCCTGTAACCCTATTTTTGTAGCATTATAACAATGTTTGGAAGCCTTATTGTTCAATATTAGCATCCTTGCATCATATCTAACACTTATTTTGCAGGCTATTTTAGTTTGCATTTACTTTTAACAACACTTTTGCCTCTAATCCTCTATTTTGCAGGATTTTATTGTGCTTTCCTTTGCATAGAGTTGTATAGAATATTGGTAGCTCTCTTGTTTATAGTTTCTAATTGTTATCTACAATATACTAATATTTTTTTTCTTCATCCTTGCAATTTTATTTCACATATTAAGTACATTTTACATTCTATATTCCATTTGTTCAAGCATTCTAATAACATTCCCTTAATTTCATGAACTCTCATTTTATTGTAAATTTCTTATCATTTGAAGACTAATTTTACTTTTTTTAAAGTTATATTAGTTCTATATTGCATTTTATAATAGTTAGAATTATATTTAAGATCCTTTTATACTGCTATTGCATCTAATTTTAGTTCTATTTATTCATACTTGTTCATTTACTTTGAGTTTTGAGCAAGTTCTTAACAAAGTTTATTAAATTCTCAAATATGTCACTTTATTTCAATGTTATAATCTATTTGGAAGTTATTTTTTCCCTAATATAACATTACTAAACATTTTTAATGCATCCCAAATCCTCTTATAAGTATGATTTGTAAAGTTTTCAAACCCCTAGGGGGATTTCACAATTTTCCTCCATTATTAAAATTTTAGTTCTTAAATTCTCTATTTCAAGGGTTTAATTCCATAATTTATCTACACATAGACCTTATAGAATACACTAATATCCGTAACTATCAATTTAAGCCAAAAACCCTTTCAAATTGGCCCCAAATCTACCCTGAAACTTCAAAAATCCTACCTAGAACCAAATTCACCACCCCTATGGAAAATTTGGTAAAACCAACTTTTAGAGGTCCAATCCTCTAATTTTATGATCCAAAGACCTTTAAAATCATAGTAGGACCATTATTATAAATTTTAAGATAAAAATCATAAACAATACCTTTCAAAATTGACCCCAAAACCTTAAAATCCTTGCCTAGGTCCAAATTCACCACCCCTTTGGAAAATTTGGAAAAATCAACTTTTAGAGGTTCAATACTTTGATTTTCTATCCACAAAAATTATATATCACATTAGGTTCCTTATCATAAAGTTTTAGCCCACAAGCATAACTAGAACAAGCCAAAATTAACCTCGAAACCTCAAAATTCTTGCATAGGACCAAATTTGCCACCTTGCCCAGTCCTAGTGGCAAATTTGGAATCAATGGTGATTTTGGAAAGGGGTCAAAATAGAAATTATAGGAGGCATTTTATTACTTTTTTAGGCATACCTAAATCAAAATTAGGGACAAATTTGCTCTCATTTTTTATCTCAAAACACTTCAACTTTCTATTACAAATAAGATTCATTTATCAAATTGTGGCAACTTCATAATAAATTTTTCCACTCCAAGGAAGGTATGCATAATAATTATTATTTTAAACATGGGGTATGATCATTTTGGAAGGTATATTATCATATAATTATGCTTATACAGGACCACCAAATCAGATATGCCTAATTTTTTATTCAAGTTTTGTAGGTTGCCAAACTCTCCATCAAAGTCTAGCAACACTTCAACTTCTACTCAAGCTTTGGGAGAGGTAATTCGACCACTTGGTCCTTCCCTAGCCTTGCAATTTCTATTTCTCTATGTTTTATTTCTGTTTGCTAATTATTTTATAGCTAGATCAGATTTTATTTGGCAAATTAAGAAACATTAGCTAGAAAAACATAAATCACTTACAAAACCTTGCAATCTTTTTACAAAATACCTTAATTTCTTTACAAAACAATAGAATAATAATAAATTAAGGAACATTAGGAATTATTTTAATATATTTTTCATTTTCAAGTACTTAGGCAAGAAATTAAAATTCATCTAGTTGCATCTAGGCTATGTTTGCATTTTCTCTTGTTTGCTCTAAAATCGAAATCTCCTTAGCTTAGCTCATCCAAATCTAAAAAGTGTATAGGATAGCTCTTATTTTAATGCATTTTATGTGATTTAAACTTAAGAATTATATTCAAATTATTCTTGATGATTTAGATTTAAATAACCATTAAGGCTCAATAGAGATTCTAATAGATAGATATCAAAAAACTCTTAGGTGTTTGTCTTAATTAAAATCATAAATATCAACAACACAAGCATTACATCAAATCAGACACAACCATAGAAAAAGCATTTGATTAGGATTCTAGTTGTGTTGAGGATCTTTGTATCCTTAGGATATCCTTTGGAAAGATATCCTCAAGTGGGGAAGCAGATATTCTAATGAATATCCCATGCACACTTGATATTAAATTAGATTTTAAGATGAAAAAACATTTTTCCCCATATATATAATTGGTGAACTAGATGTGAACACTCATTTTGCCTTAAAAAATATAAAAGTTAGTTAAATTTAAACAATATGATCTAAATTACTTGCTTAGCTTACAGTTGGGCACTGAATTGCACCAAGTTTTCACTTGATACTGTGGATGTCTATCTTCCTATTTTTTGTCCAAGCTTGCACCCGATAGCTACAACTCATCACTCAATATTATATGGACTAAAACAGAGGTTTCTAATTCAAACTCCAGAGTAGGTTTGTTCCTTGTCAACTTAATATGTTTTTGACACAATTATGCTCACTTAGGGTTTGAAGTTTAGGGTAAGAGAATATCAGGGTTAGAGAAATGTGAATAACAGTGGACGGATAGGTTAACAACATTGCACTACCATAAGAAGCTCCCAAAAACCATACCAAAGATACATACTCAGACCAACATTATCTCAAATCATATTGTTACTTATTCATTAATGCACAACAAATAAATATTGCAGCAAGCAATTTCAATACCCAAATAGTGATAATCCAAATAATAGAATTCACCAGTACCTAGATTTTATATATATGCACTCCATAACAATATAGAACAAACTCATAAGCATATTTCAATTACTTTAGTAGCTAGTAATCCATTAATTAGGCACAAACTAACCATTCAAGCATTTACAGAAATACAACTAAAGAATTCGAACCTCTAATATTGAGCACGAGAACACATATTTGAGGTGAAGATCAATGTAATGCTCCTTCAATTAGCTTTTTACGAATATTTATAGTAGCATAGGCAAACACGCTAGAGCTGACCCTTTAAAAATGAGGGTTCGACCTCTACTTATAGTTTTGCAAAATTAAAATAATCAAGAATCATTACAAATATCTTGTTTTTATAGTGCAACAAAGAGATCTAGTTGGCATCTGCTTATTGGTTCATCCTCTAGGAAATCCACTAAAAATGGTTTGCCATGGTATCTCAGGGCTCTGTAACTTGCTAGTCACTCAATAAAACTAGAGTTTAGGTTAGTGGGAATCATGCCCTTTTGTCAATTCTTCTTGGGAGTCATCCACTATCGTCGATCTGTAACCACCTCTAGTTTGATTTTTTGGAAAAAAACCTTCGATGCTTCATCTCCCAACTGACTGTTACCAACCTGATGGATAAATGTTCTTTAAACATCTAACATTTTTCAACACAACCTCCACCATTGATTTTCCTCATAATATGGTTCAGATTAACATAAGCTTATTGAAAATGGTGAGGAGGATACAACGCTATTTTACTTTAAAATTTTGGTGATATCATATTTCTAAATCAGAAGCTGTAGAATCTCCAATTCGGACTTTTGAAATTTGTACAGTGAATCCGCTCTTTGTTTCTTAGAATACACCATATTTCACATAGTCTTCTTCAATCCGCATTAGAATGTTGATGATGTCATACTTTCCTTATTGCTTTTCTGAATTCCATTCTGGTTAGAAAAAGTGTGCTAGTATGTAATCACCAATCCAAGCCCGCCATAGTTTGAAGTAACTCCTCCATTTCAAATAGCCTTCAGGATGAAACACTCTACCTTGTCACCATTCTGGGTCTAGGGTTAGTTACATAACCTCTTTTCATGAATTCGTACCTTCATCATCTATTGTCCTACCTTGTCATAATTATGGAAAGGAAACACTCCATTCATCCTCTGAATCACCAATCTGCACTTCTTCATTGCTGACATCACTATTTCCTCATAGACTTTTGTGGATTTGAGACTCGCCACTATTCTAGAGTTGGAAAGAAATTACCCGAAATCACTTCAAGTATGAAAAAATTCACTAAGTTTTGGGCAGGTTCATATCTTCTATTGCAGATCTGCTTCAAAGTGCACTACAAGGTATGCGGAATGATGACTCTATCACTTATAGGCAAAATTCTACAAAATTTTCCTATGTATGTGGCCATTTTGGGCCTACATTTTGGTTCTTGTCGGGTGGATTTTCTTGTAAATCCAATCAAACTCAGAGTCTTATCCATTGGGCCTTAGGAGTCAAATATACTTCTCTAAATATATACTTTATAGAATAACTTCCATACAAACACTACTCTCTAAAAGTTTTATCAATTTGCTAAGAGAGTAGAGATTCATATCAAAGTGATGCCAAAAATATATAGCACTGATCCACAAATACCGATTATTGCTACTGTCTTCAGAACTATACACAAATCTACCCCATTTATAAAGCCTTATTTTTATGAGTGCTTTCACACAAAAATTGCTACTCTATGGGCTTCATTCCTTTATTGCTTATTTCTGATAAATTGTCAGAGTAAAAATAAAAATACAAAACATTTGTATATGTATAAAAAAAATGACTTAGCCCCTTCTAGGCCTATAATTGTTCCATATTGTTCTCCTTATTATGAAGCCTCTTCATCTACTTCATCTTCTTCTCCTCCTTCTGCAGCAGGAACTTTTTTATTACCCTCACCAAAGGTATCTCCAAACAACTGGATCATTGATTCTAGGGACTGTAGAGCCTGTTTACAATATTCTTCTGAGGGATTTGATGTTTCTTTAAGTTGCTTATAAACATATTGTAGTTCTTAAACATCCTCATAGTTAGTAGCATTCCCTCTAGTCACTAGATATTCCATGATATCTCTCAATTAGGTACAATACATAATCAGTTTGGCAGCTTGTTCTTGGGATAGTGACTCTTTCGATGAATCAATTTTAGCTTCATCTTGTAAATTTTCATTGATGCTTTGATGGACCTCTTCCATAGATAAAAATTTGTGATCCTCCTTCCAGAGTCCCTTAAAACCAACCGAAATAATTTCATCATTTATTTCAATAACATCTTTAATTCCCTTATCCATCCTGTCAACCAATAGCCAAGCCCTTTGAACTGCCCTATGCTTTTTAACCACTATTTTGGCAGCAACTCTGGCCAAATTCCATTATTTATTGGGAATTGGTTTAGTAGCATTATTGAGTCTGCTATCAACTAGCCTAAATATATGTTCTATCAAAATTACCATAGGTTGCAACTCTCCAATGATTTGATCCAAATCCTTTTGAATGGTGGAGAGTAATCGGCTGGCATCTTTAAGATAATCGATCATAAGTTGAAGTCCTAAACACTTTTCATGAACCTTAAAAATCAACTCCTTATTAATATTTTTCAAATCATCCTTAGGAAATCCTGAGGATTTAGCCTTATCTATCTGAAGTTGATGCTTCAAGTTCTGAATTTCTTTTACTTGATCTTCATTCAACTTCTTTTGTTCTTCTAATTGGTCCTTCAACTTATTGGCCTTTTGAAACTTTTCCTTCCAACCCTTAACCTCTTTCCTCAGAGATTTTTCTATCTCTTTTTTATCATTGAGGCTCTTTTTAAGCTTTTCAACTTGTTTTTTTAGCTTATCCACCTTCTCTTTGGCTATATCATTTTTCACATAGAAGGTATCTAAGTGGGCCTTGGCTATCACCAGCTCGTCTTCAACAGGAAGCTTGTCAATATATTCTGTGACCTCCTTCACTCGATAATATTGAATAGTCATTTCATTCTCAGGTTTACTTACCAACAGAATCATAGATATTGATACCCTCTACCTAGTAATAGGGTCAACATACATACTTTTTCTTGACACAACCATCCTGTTGGAAGGCTTGGTAAGATTTTTAGTCTAGTAATCATTTATGCTCTGAGTGGTTGCCTGCTCCTTTGGTATAGTAATAGGTTTTAAAAAACCAGTAGCTATGGGAGATTATGACATTAAAAATAATAGGTCGAAGTGAATTTTTGTTGGTGGGGTGAAGATATAGCTACAAAATCCTCTATTACAATAGTGGACTGTAACTACCGTTGTCATAGATATATGTAAACTCAAAGAGATAGACACATGACTAACATTGGAATGGGTGGATGTACTTGGAACACAGTGTCCCATTGATGGTGGTGATGAAAAATATGGAGGTGGAGTGATGGTAGATGCTGAAGTGGAAACCTCATAAGTAAAAAGTGGGGTTTGAGGTGGCTGTAACAAAATATAACTGACATGTACCTCCATAACTGTTGATGAAACATGGGTTGGACTATGAGAGGTAGGAGGTACATTTGCCACATTTTATTGATTAGAAAGGGAGGGAGGTTCCTTTGGGGATTCATAGAGATGAATAGGATAAGAGGAATTAGAAACCATACCTTCACCTACATATGTAGGGTGTTCTTGCTCTTATTCTATTTCTAGCTATTGCTCTTGATCAATAAACCCTTTTGTGGTAAAATTAGCTACCTCTTTAGCAATTTTCTCCATGTCCATTTTCTATTTCTTCAAAATTTCTCTATCCTCTCTTAGTCCTCCTACAAACTAGTTGGAAAGTAGCCATATCATCTTTGGAATATTATTCTAATACATATTCTTACACTACTCCAAAAAGTAGTGATGTCTCGGCAAGGGAACATATCTCAACAGATGCTACAGGAGCAAAATAAAGCGGTTTGAACCTAAAACTTTCATCCTTTTTTATCCAATCAATATTCATGTTCGGAGGTTGTCCCCCCAAAGCTAAACATCTAGGCCTACATATTGTTTCAATGATAGGGGTATTCATGGCATTTTACTTAGAATACTTCATCTTGCTCATCAACCTAGCCCCCTTAGGAAATTCTCTACTTGCTCAGAAGTAGGATTAAAGGTTTTCAACACATCAGCTATTGTCAAAGGAGATTTTTGATCTATAGGATGCGGGAGGTATTAAGAACCACTTTGGGATTTTTCAACTGTAAATACTATATGTATGAAATCCTTCAGTATCCAAGTATTGATATTCTCGGTATATCTTCTTGAAAACTCCTTATCAATATTCATTCCAAATTTAGATTTTGGCTTTCCAACTTCAACTCTCATACACCACCAATCCATGATATTTTCTTCATCCCATGGCCCTTTATTCTCCACTTCTTGTCCTCCCTCTGTAACTTCTTCCTTAGGTAGAGGTTAATTTTTTTTTATAGACTTGGTCTTGGAAGGAGGATCCTTTTTCTTTGTAGATTCAGCTTTAATTTTACTAATCATATCCTCTATAATATGATAAATGGGCTTATGATCTGGATCAAAATCCTTAATCTACTTATAAAAATCCAACCATGGAGATAACTAATTCATCTTTGTGACGTTACACTCCAAAAGAGCACTCTCATAATTATTTATCCCTTTTTCAAAATGTGCCCTGGGCCTTTTCTCAAACTTGTAGGCCTTATCTCCATTTAGGGTTATTTGGAGAATATAAAATAGACCTAACCTATCAAGTTATCGGTCAATCTATAGACTTTGCCCCTTATTGGTAATGGTGATATCCCCCAAAATGCGGTGAGTAAGTAGAGACTTCCTTTCCCTCCTTGAACCATAGTTTGCATCAATGTACTCTGCCTGCCTCAGATATTCCAAGGTGAAAAGTCTCTCTATGACAAAGTGGGGAAAAAGGAAAGGTTTATCCATGAAACCATATAGTCTGATGATTGTACCTTTAGTTAAAAAATACCAGTCTCCTTATGCACCCTTAATCCTTAGAATCTCCTTGGACAAGGGTAGAAATCTAGGGAACTTATCATACATTATTTTGAGGGTTGGTCCAAGAAATTCCAAATTGAATCTATAGTAAGACTCACTGCTTCTTAAGTGACTTGTCCAATAATACACTGGCAAGGGTTCTCAATTATTGGTCTTATCCTTGACCGGAATCCATGACATGTTGTCTTTAATAGTAGTATAGAACATCCATATCATATTTGAGAAATGCCTAAAAATAGGAGCATCAATGCCCCTCTCCATGCTTACTATCTGCTCATGTATTCTTTGGGCGAGAAAAGCTGGCTTGTAAAAATAAATTAATCTTGTCCCTTTCTTTCCTGCATTCTTTTCATACATTATTTCATTAGAGATATAGTATGCAACATTGATTTTCCAGCCATGAACCATTCTGTCAGAGTCCAAACCCTCCATGCCAGCCAACATAGAGAATAGAATGGGGTTGGCAAATTTGTTAATGGATATGGGGACTTCAGGTAATTTTTACTAGGATTTGGTATTAAGCTTCTTATAAATCCAATTTTTGAATGACTTGTCGTCATTAGCTCGTTTCTCTGTGGTGTAAAAACTAGTTTGTTCAATGACCCTAAATAGTTTCGGCATTACTAGCGGGTCATCCCCTAGGGTAAAGAGTTTGTGTTATAAAGAAGCAGTGATACTAAAAATGGTTTTGCCCTCATGGGTCTTTACTACCTTAGCTAATGGGTCATAAAATTTGACTATCGTAGCTACCAACTCAAGGTAGGGATGAACGGAATCACAAATATAAAAAGAGAGATAAGAAATGATGGAGCTGATATTCTCACAATGACACTGAGAGGGGGGGGGTGAATCAGTGTAGCTATTTAATTTAGATCTAAAAATCTTAAAATAGAAGCAAAGAGAACTTAAAAGTAGATAAAGCAATTTCAACAATAGAGCATTCCACAACACACGATATAACGAGGTTCACCAATTTGGCTAATCCTCAAAAATGACTGCTTGGACTCCCGTCCAAATACAGCCTTTGTAAAACACCAATTTTACAAACACTTTTCCAACACCCACTGGAAGGAGCACCAACCCCTTATTTTTTTGCTGCAATAGAAAGGAGCACCAACCCCTTATTTTTTTGCTGCAATAGAAAGGAGCACCAACCCCTAATGCCAAACACCAACTTGGACTACAATTCTGAATTATATCAATGACATAAAAATGCCTTCGCTGTCTACATGACCCTGACTGGTCTGCAATTAATCAAACTTTGCATACACTTACGGATCTGCTTATCTCTATTTTGACCCTCTTCTAACCCTCTTTTCATAGCACTTTCACACTCTCAGCAGTTACTTAATTCTCCATGCAGACCTCCTTTTATAACAGGATTTTCTCTCTATTTTTAACTTCCGTATTTACTCATGCAGTCTATCAATAGCCACTTCTATGAGTAACTCCTTTTTGGCACATTATTTCTACATGCAACCTATTAATAGTTTTGTCTCTTATTTCAGACTGACAGTATAATGACTGCTCGATGGTTTCACTGCGTCACGTGCCCTGTAACTGCCGTTCTGTCTTTAATGCATTGTTCTTATTTTAGCTTGTATGATTTCTATCTGTAACTGCACCTGTAACTATCGCACTAACTTCAGTTGACTCTTCTTATATTGGCTGCATGATTTTCCTTTGCAACTGCCCCTGTAACTGTCGTTCTACTTCAGTTAACTTTACTTTGGCTTTTTGTCATGAACAAACAACATGTCGTGATATCGTGACATTTCTGCCCCTTTGAATTTTTCTTGGTGTTTGACCGTGAAAACATGACATGTCATGATATCATGACACTTTTTGCCTCTTTGTCCTTTTATCGGCTTGCACCTGTGAAAACATGACATGTCATGATATCGTGACACTTTTCGCCTTCTTGTCCTCTTCTCAGCTTGCACCCGTGAAAACACATCATGTCGCAAAATCACGACACTTTCGCTGCCTTGTGCTCTTCTCTGTATTTTGCCCCCAAAAACACATGTCATAAAATCATGACACTTTTGCTACCTTGTGCTCTTCTCTGTATTTCGCTCGTAAAAACACAACATGTCACAAAATTATGACACATTCGTTGCCTTGTGCTCTTCTCTGTCTTTCGCCCGTGAAAACACATGTCACGAAATTGCGACACTTTCTCTCCTTAGCATTTTTCTTCTCTTCAGGTCGCGAAAACCTGACATGTCACGATATCATGACACTATTTCTCTTGAGCTCTTTCTCTTCGAACCTGTCACGAAATCATGACACTTTTTCATCTATACAATCCTTCTTGCAGATTGTCACGAAATTGTGAAACTTTTCCATGTGAGCTCTTTCTCTCAAACCTATCGCGAAATCGTGAAAATTTTTTGTTCGTACACTCCTTGCAAATTGTCGCAAAATCATGACACTTTTCTTTGTGAGCTCTTTCTCTCCGAACATGTTGCAAAATCATGATAGTTTTCTTTGCTCTTTCTCTCTCTTCCAACATGTCACAAAATTGTGACAGTTTTCCTTGCGCTTTCTCTTTCTTCTACCATGTCACGAAATCGTGACAGTTTTCCTTGTGCTTTCTCTTTCTTCCAACATGTCATGAAATCATGACAGTTTTCCTTGTGCTTTCTCTCTCTTTGAACATGTCATGAAATCATGATAGTTTTCCTTGCACTTTCTCTTTCTTCCAACATGTCGTGAAATCATGACAGTTTTCCTTGTGCTTTCTCTCTCTTCGAACATGTCACAAAATCATGACAGTTTTTCCTTCTTGCTCAACATGTCGTGATATCGTGATAGTTTTTCTTTCCGACCAAACATGTCACGATATCGTGACAGTTTTTCTTTCTAGCCAAACATGTCGCGATATCACGACAGTTTTTCTTTCTGGCCAAACATGTCGCGATATCGTGACAATTTTCTTACTTGTCTTTTTCTTTGATATTTTGAATGTTGGCCTCTTTTTTCTTCTTGGAAATTCATTGTACATGCTCTGAATGACCTCTGAACTCTTGTCCACTGCATCAACTGATCTATATGTTTGTGTTGACAACAATGACAATGTTGTTTCTGCACCTTGCTCAACAATCTCCCCCTTTGGAATTGTTGGCAACACATGTGCAATTTCCTATAATTCTTCTCCCCCTTTGACAATAATACCAAAGGGCTGCTGCAGACTCCCCCTGAGTCTATGCACAACATTCTCAGGCAAACACTATTACAGTTAGAAAAAATCATGAATATGAGCAAAGATATAAACACATACATAAATGCTCACCCTGAGAATGTGGTCCCGATAGCTAGTCAATTTTTGGGAAACGTGACCACTCCTAACTTACTCCGAAGGTACTCAAAACTTCTTTGGGCAATGGTTTTGTGAAGATATCTGCTACTTTCTCTGTAGTTGGAACAAAATCCAATTTAACCTCACCTTTCGCAACTTTATCCTTCAAAAAGTGATACCAGATTGCAATATGTTTGGTTTGAGAATGCATAACCAGATTCTTTGAGATGTTAATAGCACTAGTGTTATCATATTTAACTAAAATTGGCTCTTTGAAGTGAATACCAAGATATTTCAGGGTTTGTCTCATCCATAATATCTGCATACAGCACGTTGTCGTTGCAATGTATTCTGCCTCTACTATGGATAGAGATACTGATTCTTGTTTCTTGCTATGCCATGCTACCAGCCTGTCTCCAAGATAAAATGCTCCTCCACTGGTACTCTTTCTGTAATCTATACATCCTACCCAATCTGCATCTGAATATGTAATAAGAGTGAAGTCCTTACCTTTTGGATACCATAACCCATACTCCATAGTACCCTTGAGGTATTGAAGAATCCTCTTCATAGCTATCACATGAGTCTCTTTGGGACTAGCTTGAAATCATGCTACCATGCATACTGCTTGTAAGATATCCGGTCTAGTAGCTGTCAAATACAGCAGGCTCCCAATCATAGATCTGTACATGTTTTGATCAACATCTAGAGATTTTTCATCCTTGCTCAACTTGCAACCTGTCATCATGGGAGTGCTAACAGGTTTACAATCCTCTATTGTGAACTTTTTCAGCATTTCTTTCACATATTTAACTTGAGAAATAAAAATGCCCTTTTCATTTTGATTAACTTGCAGTCCGAGGAAATATGAAAGTTCACCAATCATCAACATTTCAAATTCTTTCTTCATTTTATTTGCTATGTCTCTACATGACTCATCATTGCTGCTGCCAAATATGATATCATCTACATAAACAAGTACAATAAGATGGCCATTCTCTGTTTTGACATACAAATTGTTGTCCACCATACCTTTCTTGAACCCCTGTTGAATAAGATAGTTATCCAGCCTTGCATACCATGCTCTGGGTGCTTGTTTCAAGCCATACAAATCTTTCTTTAACTTGAAAACAAAATTGGGATTGTCACCAAGTTGGAAACCATCTAGCTGCTCAATATAAACTTCTTCAAGTTTTCCATTTAGAAATGTTGATTTCATGTCCATCTGATAAAATTTGAAATTCTTGTGAACTGTTAGAGCCAGAAACATCCTAATTTCCTCGAGTCTAGCCACTGGTGCAAAGGTTTCCTCAAAATAAATACCTTCAACCTATGCATAGCCTTTACAAACCAGTCTTGCTTTATTCCTTACAACCTGTCCATCTTCGTTCAATTTATTTTGAAAAATCCATTTAGTACCGATTATATTTTTATTTGCAGGCCTTGGTACTAACTCCCAGGTTTTGTTTTTCTCAATCTTATCTAGTTCTTCATTTATTGCATTCATCCAAATTTCATTTGTGTTTTCTTCAACAACATTTTTTGGCTCAATGCTGGATAATAGAGAGTAGTTCCTTACTACTGTTCTCCTTGTCTGAATACCAACTGTGGGGTCCCCAATAATTTGCTCTCTGGGATGATTTTATTGTTAGCTGCCTATTTTGAATTTTTTGTTTTCTTCTACTTCTGAGTCAATACTTAAATCATCTGGGTCAATTTCTTGATTCTCTTCTATTTCCTTTTCTTCATCTCCTTCAATAACTTCTTCATAAATAGGGTAGTTTTCTTCATAGCTAATTTCTCGTTCCCTTCCTTCATCAAATTTAACATCAGCACTCTCCAAAATTTTCTTTACCCTCTTGTCGTAGCATGTGTAGGCTTTGCTTTTTGTTGAATAGCCAAGAAAAATCCCTTCATCAGCTCTGTCTTCAAACTTACCAAGATTATCTTCAGTTCTTTTGATGTAGCACTTGCTACCAAAGATTTTGAAGTATCTTGTTGTTGCCTTTTTGTCGAACCATAGCTCATAAGGATTTTTTCTTTCATGCATCCTTAACATGCACCTTTTTTGGATGTAAACTGCAGTATGTACTACCTCTTTCCAAAACCTATCTGCTATTTTTTTCTCAGCCAACATCATCCGTGCCATTTCTTGCATTGTCCTGTTCTTTCTTTTTACAACACCATTCTATTGAGGTGTCCTTGCTGCTGAAAACTATCTTTTGATCCCATATTTTTGATAGTACTCTGTAAACTCTTCTGAGATAAACTCTCCTCCTCTATCTGATCTTAAGCATTTAATTATTTTTCCTGTTTGATTCTCAACCTATTTTTTTAAAGATCTTGAACATCTCAAAGGCATCTGATTTAAGCTTTAAAAATAGTATCCATGTCATCTTGGAATAGTCATCTATGCACAACATAAAGTATTTGTCACCATTTATGCTCTACGTTCTCATCGGCCCACACAAATCAATATGTATTAGTTCTAAAGGTTTGCTCATGAAGTACTCTTTTGCTTTGAATGTGGCTCTGGTTTGGTTCCCCTTTTGGCATGAAGCACAGATGCTATTTGAAGGTTTGACAATAGTGGGTATATCTCTTACTGCCCTTTTTGAGCTTATTTTTACCATATTGTCAAAGCTAATATGACCAAGCCTCTTATGCCACAACAAATTTTCATATTCCTGTCCAATCAAGCACGCTCCTTCTAAAGTATCTGAGAGAGTATACAGATTTCTAGAAGTCCTCGATCCAATAGCTATCAGCTTCCCACTGTGTGCTTTTTTGACTTCACAGCCCTGCTTCTTAAAAATGACTTCATGACCTCTATCACAAATTTGGCTTATGCTCAGTAGGTTGTGCTTCAAACCAATCACAAATATGACTTCTTTGGAATTGATTTTTCCATCACTTATCTTGACTGATCCTTTGCCAACTATCTTGGCTCCATCATTATTTCCAAATTTAACTGAGCCACCTTCATATTTCTGTAACTTTTCAAACTTTTGTTTATTGCCTGTCATGTGACTGGAGCATCCACTATCCAGTATCCATGGTTCATATTTGTTTGTACAATCAAGGATTCCTTTTCTTCCTTGGGTCGCTCCTTTTCTTTCCACTCTGGTTTGACTACAGTTTTGGTCACTTGTTTAGAATTTTCTTTTTCAGTGGCCTGTGCATGTTTTTCTGGAAATTTTTTGTTTTGTCTTAAACCATTTGGTTGATATTTTCTTCCCTGATATTTATTTACTGCATATGTACTTCTACAATTTCTTGCAATGTGTCCAAAGTTATGACAGTTATAGCATTCTACTGCATAATCCATCAAGGGCGAAAAAACATTTTTACTGGTGAAATTTCTTTGTCCTATATTATAAATGTAGTCTGAAATCTTATGACCATAAGCATTGCATTTAAAACAATAACAAAAAAAGGATTGATTGAACCTGGGAGTTGGTCTTTGCCATTTTGTAGTAGGAGCCACAAATCTTCTTCTCCTTTGATGTGTGACGTTTGTGAATCCATCATTGTCAGCACTCTTCTCATGCCTGACATTGTTGCTTTCTTTTGCATGATTCATTTTTCCTTGATCAACCCTGATCTTATCTTCTTTCTTTATGGGTTCTACAGTTATGGCCTTTGATCCACTTGACGATTCTCCTTCGACAAAGCCCAAGCCAAATTTGATGCTTGTAGTCCTCTGACTATTTATAATATTTTCAAGCTTCACGTAGAACTTCCTTCAAGTTTGTGATAGCAACTCAATTTTTGATTATTTTCTTCTAGCTACATTCTTAAACCAACAATCTCTTCTTCCAGTGTGCTGCACTCATCTATTTTCACGGTTAATTGTACTTCAAGTTCTTCAAACATTTTATTAAATTTGTCTGTCAGTACTTTCAAACTGTTTATTATGTCATTGGCATCCTCAAGCTTTCTTGAAACCTTTTTATTCTTTTTCCTTTCTATACTCAACTCTTTAAGTGCAGCAACCAACTCACCTTCCAGATATACTTCAGCCTCATCCTTAAACTTTTTATCACCTTCCTATTTTTCTTCTATTTTTTCTTCTTCAAATGCCATGAATAGATCTTCACCTGTTTCTTCTTTAGAATCCTCATCGGAGTTGTCTTCAGAAGAGCTGACATTCTTGGATATGAAACTTTTCTTCTTGAAGTTGCTTTTTCTAAAATTTGGTTTCTTCTTCCAGTCACTTTTTTCTTGGTGTGACCCTTCATCACTTTTGGTTTTCTCATTCATTGGACATTTAGCTACAAAGTTCTCGATGCCTCCACAGTTGAAGCACTTAAACGATAACTTTCCTCTGTATTTTCCTTTTCCCTTTATAAGTTTCCAAACAAAGTTAGCTTTTGTTTCATCCGATGTCTCTTCATCCTCAAATTCTTGTTTAGCTTTTATATTTTTGTGTGCTTTAAAAGCAGCTTCTCTGTCTATGGGCTTAGTTTTTCCTATTCTCATTTCATATGCAGTCAAAGAACCATGCATCTCATCCATGCTAAAAGTATTTAGATCTTTAGATTCTTTTATAGCAAAAAATCTAGAATCAAATCTTTTGTGAAGAGTTCTTAGTACCTTTTTCACGATGACCGCATCTTCCATTTCCTCGTCGAGTCCTCTAATCACATTAATGATTCCATTGACTCTCAGTATATAGGCCTCTATGTTCTCATCGTCATTCATTCTTAATGCTTCAAACTAAGCTCGATGCGTTTATAGCTTGGCTTCCTTGATCTTGTCGTCTCCTTCATGAATGCTCTTCAGTTTGTCCCACATGTCCTTTGCCATTTTATAGCTCATGATCCTTATTAGTTCACTATCCACGAAATCGCACATTATAACATTCTTTGCTTTAGAGTTATTCTCAAATGGTTTTTTATCGATAGCATCAGTTGGATGTGTGGCAGGTATTGTGTATCCACTTTCTACTGAATCCCAAATGTCATATCCCAGAGCACAAAGATAAGAATGCATCATGATTTTCCAAAATGAGTAATTGGTCCCGTCAAACAATGGTGCTTTGTTTGATGAGAATACTTCACCACCTACCATTACGTTTCTTCCAAGATCACCTTAGCTTATTAAGATTGTTCATGAACCTAGCTCTGATACCAATTGATATTCTCACAATGACACTAAGAGGGGGGGTGAATCAGTGTAGCTATTTAATTTAGATCTAAAAATCTTAAAACAAAAGCAAAGAGAACTTAAAAGCAAATAAAGCAATTTCAACAATAGAGCATTCCACAACACGCAATATAACGAGGTTCACCAATTTGGCTACTCCTCAAAAATGACTGCTTGGACTCCTATCCAAATCCAACCTTTGCAAAACACCAATTTTACAAACACTTTTCCAGCACCCACTGGAAGGAGCACCAACCCCTTATTTTTCTTCTACAACAGAAAGGAGCACCAACCCCTAATGCCAAGCACCAACTTGGACTACAATTTTGAATTATATCAATGACATAAAAATGCCTTCGTTGTCTACATGACCCTGACTGGTCTGCAATTAATCAAACTCCGCACACAATTACGACTCTATTTATCTCTATTTCGGCCCTCTTCTAACCCTCTTTTCATAGAACTTTCACACTCTCAACAGCTACTTAATTCTCCATGTAGACCTCCTTTTATAACAGGATTTTCTCTCTATTTTTAACTTTCGTATTTACTCATGCAGTCTATCAATAGCCACTTCTATGAGTAACTCCTTTTTGGCATAGTATTTTTGCATGCAACCTATTAATAGTTTTGTCTCTTGTTTTGGACTGACAATATAACGGCTGCTCGACGGTTTCACTACGTCACGTGCCCTGTAACTACCGTTCTGTCTTTAATGCACTGTTCTTATTTTAGCTTGCATGATTTCTATCTGTAACTACACCTGTAACTATCGCACTAACTTCAGTTGATTCTTCTTATATTGGCTGCATGATTTTCCTTTGCAACTACCCCTGTAACTATTGTTCTACTTTAGTTAACTTTACTTTGGATTTTGGTCATGAACAAACAACATGTCACGATATCGTGACATTTCTGCCCCTTTGACTTTTTCTTGGTGTTTGACCGTGAAAGCATGACATGTCACGATATCGTGACACTTTTTGCCTCTTTGTCCTTTTCTCGGCTTGCACCCATGAAAACATGACATGTCACGATATCGTGACACTTTTTGCCTTCTTGTCCTCTTCTCAGCTTGCACTCATGAAAACAAATGTCTCAAAATCGTGACACTTTTGCTGCCTTGTGCTCTTCTCTGTCTTTTTCCCGTAAAAACACATGTCGTGAAATTGTGACACTTTCACTGCCTTGTGCTCTTCTCTGTCTTTCACCCGTGAAAACACAACATGTCACAAAATCGTGACACATTCGCTGCCTTGTGCTCTTCTCTGTCTTTTGCTTGTGAAAACACATGTCACAAAATTGTGACACTTTCTCTCCTTAGTACTTTTCTTCTCTTCGGGTCACTAAAACTTGACATGTCGTGATATTGTGACACTATTTCTCTTGAGCTCTTTCTCTTCGAACCTATCATGAAATTGTGACACTTTTTCATCTATACAATCCTTCTTGCAGATTGTTGCAAAATCATGACACTTTTCCTTGCGAGCTCTTTCTCTCGAACCTGTCACAAAATCGTGACACTTTTTCGTCCGTACACTCCTTCTTGCAAATTGTCGCAAAATCATGACACTTTTCTTTGCGAGCTCTTTCTCTTCGAACATATCATGAAATCATGACAGTTTTCTTTGCTCTTTCTCTCTCTTCCAACATGTCGCGAAATCGTGACAGTTTTCCTTATGCTTTCTCTTTCTTCCAACATGTCGCGAAATCACAACAGTTTTCCTTGCACTTTCTTTTTCTTCCAACATGTCATGAAATCATGATAGTTTTCCTTGTGCTTTCTCTCTCTTCGAACATGTCGTGAAATTGTGACAGTTTTCCTTGCGCTTTCTCTTTCTTCGAACATGTCATGAAATCGCAACAGTTTTCCTTGCGCTTGCTCTCTCTTCAAACATGTCACAAAATCGCGATAGTTTTTCCTTCTTGCTCAACATGTCGTGATATCGCGACAGTTTTTCTTTCCGACCAAACATGTCACGATATCATGACAGTTTTTCTTTCTGGCAAAACATGTCGCGATATCGCGATAGTTTTTCTTTCTAGCCAAACATGTCGCAATATCATGACAGTTTTCTTACTTGTATTTTTCTTTGATCTTTTGAATTTTGGCCTCTTCTGTCTTCTTGGAAATTCACTGTACATGCTCTGACTGACCTCTGAACTCCTATCCATTGCATCAACTAATCTATCTATTTGTGTTGACAACAATGACAATACTATTTCTGCACCTTGCTCAACAGGAGCATGTACCTTCTAATGATAAATCAACCCTCTTCTTATATCTATCATTCACACTCCTTCTCAGCCTCATCCTCTCCATGATGGTCATTTTTATGTCCACCATAGCTTTGGCTTTGTCAAGGTATGGTGCCACCACATTTTTATCTAGAGTTTCAAATTCCAGAACATCCTCTACGGTCTTGGTGGGTGATTTCTTAGGAGCCATCTTGGTAGCAGTATGACCTTGTTCACTGTAATTAGCAAGAAAAATATTTTTAGAATATTGCTCCGCCTCCTAACTACTTCGTGGTTTCCAAATGAGCCTCACGTATGCCTTCGTCACTTTTATCTTCTGGAGCGTGCGTATCTTCCACCATTAATGTGGCTGCTGCGTGATATTTCTGTTGGCACACTTCACAATCCTTTCCATCATTTACTTTGGTGGCTCGAAGGTGGCATCCTATATTTTTATTGGTCAAATTTTCAAATTGTGCTACCAGCTCATCACATCCCTTTGGCTACTCTTTAATCCAGGTGTGAGTTCATTAGGATTGAATGCGAGAACGTTCTCTAGCCTCCACGTGTCAAATTTGAACTTGTTGCTTGGCTTCGGCTTGATTCTATTCTGGTGGCTTAAGAGCCTTTCGAGTCCGCTTGGTACTTAAATATTTTATGCTCAAAAATCTACCTTGATTCCACTCTGGCTATCTTTAGCTTTGAGAGGTTTCCGGATTGGCATCGCCTTTGTCCTTCTTTATGCAAAATAGAAACCGGTACACCACTCTACGGAAATCTGAAATACTTTGATGCGGATTCGAGAGGGGAACGTCATTCTAGAAAATATTACACGACACTATGTGTGGAATGGAACATTACTATGCACTTGGCCAATACTTAGTCATTTTTTGCAATTTTTTCTTTTTTCAAATTTTTTTGGAAGAAAATCAATTACAAAGTGCAGAAAAGAATTCAAAATACAAAGTGCAGAAAGGAGGGGAAATAATTATACAATGTATATACATATGTTACAATGAGCTTACTCCTTACACATAGTAGAGCTTGAGGTGAAAACCATTTACCGGAATGGGTTGTATGTTTCCCTCTGGACCTTCCAGCTGGAATACATTAGACTCCTTAGCTTCCACTATTTTGAAAGGACCATCCCAAAAAGAATCAAACTTTTCATGCTTGTCTGGCTTTGCTCTATCAACATTCCATCTGAGAACTGAATCCCCAACTTGGAATTTTTTGAACCTAGCTTTCTTATCAAACCATGCTTTAATGTCTGATGAATGCTTTTGAAAACTGTCATATGCCTGAGCTCTGCTCTCTTCCAACTGCAACAAGTGTGTTAACCTAGTTTTCATAGGATCTCCCTCTGATTCTTCTTCTGTACTGACAAGCTTAAGTGTTGGAATCTCTAAATGAATTGGCAACACTACCTCTTTGCCATATACCAGTGCATAAGGAGAAGTCTTAATGGAATTTTTAATAGTAATCATGTCTGCCCATAGAGCTTGGTCCAGCAATAGGTGCCAACTTCTTTTATTACCTTCAAGATATTTCCTCAAAATCCTTAACAGGTTCTTATTGGTAGATTCTGCAAGTCCATTACCTTGTGGATAATAATTTGAAGTATTTTTAAGAGTGATGCCATACTTGCTAGTAAACTCAATGTACTTGGCTCCTATGAAAGCAGGGCCATTGTCACTCACCAAGGCTTCTGGGACTCCAAACCTAGAAATCAAATTTTCCATAAAATTGATGACAACCTCCTGGTCTACCTTCTTAGTGGGAATGGCTTCTACCCATCTGGTAAGATAATCTATAGCAGTCAAGATAAAATTATGCTCTACTAAAGAATTAGGGTTAATAACCCCTATGAAATCTAGCCCCCATTGTTGAAAAGGCTCCTCAACCTGTATAGGCCTCAGGGGAGATGAAGCATTTCTTGTTCTTCCAACATACCTCTGACATTTGTCACAAGCCCGGGTAATTTTAAAAGCATCAGTGAATATAGTGGGCCAATAATAGCCTGCTCTTATAATATTTGAAGTTGTAACCCTTGCCTGAGCTATGTCCACCAACTGATCCTCCATGAAATTCTTCCATGACTCTTTTTTGTTGGTCATATTTCAAACATTTTAGGAGAATTCCATCCAAGTTTCTTTTGAACAACCCTTCAGGTAGTAGTACATATTTTAAAGCATGAAGTATGTATCTCCTTCTTTGAGATGCATTCATATCAGGTGGGCATACTCCAGTTTGGAAATACCTAATCATCTGGTCAATCCAATCAGAATCTGCAGTGTATACTATTTCTACTTGATCCTCTTATGTTGCCTGACAAGCTGTCACTTTGGCCAATGTTGAAGCTTCTATCAATCCTTGGCACAAAGCTCTACCTCTTACCAGCTTGGTGGGATGTATCTCTACATCGTATTCTTGGATCTTGGTAATCCAGCCAACTCTTTTATCTCCTAGATCACCCTGCAAGATAAAACTCCTTACATCTGGATGAACCACATACACCAGGGTTTTGCTCTGCACCAGATACTGCCTGAACTTCTTCAGTGACTTCATCATAGCAAACACTTGTCTTTCAATGAAGTTATATTTGACCTGATAATCATGCAATGTCTGGCTCCAAAAGAACATAGGGTGTTCATCCCCTTGATCATATTTTTGAGTAAGTACTGAGGCATAACTCTCTTCAGCTCCATATGCATAAAGAATAAAATATTTACTAAAATCTGGGTTTACCAATACTGGAGCTATTGCAATGGACTGCTTGATGATCTTGAAAGCTTATTTCCTGGCCTCAGTCCACTTGAACTCAGCTTTCTTCTTGAGTAGTTCAGATATAGGCCTCACTTTCTATGCAAAATCAGAAATGAATTTCCTGACAAAGTTGATTTGGCCTAGGAAATACTGCAAGGTCTTCTTATTCGTAGGCAAGGGAAGAGCAAGAATTGCTCTAATCCTATCTGGCTCTATGGCCATACCTTCTTTTGAAACCACATGACCTAGTAATTTTCCCTCATGAACTGCAAAGAATGACTTCTTAGGATTGAGTGAAATGCCGAATTCTCTACACTTTTGAAAAACTTGTTCTAAATGGGACAGATGATCCTTTTTATCATGGGAAAACATTGTCATGTCATCTAGGTAAATCAAAATAACTTTGTTGATCAGTGTCCCAAAGGCATAATCCATGGCTCTCTGAAATGTAGCTCCTGCATTGGACAACCCAAAAGGCATTCTTTGGTAGGCAAATGTACCCCATTTTGTGGTGAATGTTGTTTTGTACTGATCCTCATATTTTACCCAAATTTGGTTGTATCCAGAGTAACCATCCAGTAGTGAGAATCTCTCTGCTCCTACCACTACCTATAATATCTGATCAATCTGTGGGAGGGGGTAGTGATCTTTGAGGGATGCTTGATTCAAATTTCTAAAATCCACACATAAGCGTATATCCCCATTCTTCTTTCTTATGGGTACCAAATTGGCTACCCAAGTGGAATGTTTTATTGGATATATTATCTTAGCCTTTAACAAATTTAAAAGTTCTTCTCTCATAATGGCCTCTATCCTTGGATTGACAGGCCTCTATTTCTATCGGAATGGTTTTGCATCAGGTTCTAACTCAATAGTATGCTGGATAATCCTTTTGTCATACACCTTGAGGTCCTCATATGACCAAGCCACAATGTCTTGGTACTTCAAGCATAAAGCTTTAATATCTTCTGCTTCCTTAGGTGAACATTGGATTCCAACATTAAGCTTCTTTTCTATTCTGACCTCTACTTCTTTATAGATCCTTTCACTGACCTTCATGGCTTTGACCTTCTTTCTATCCTCATTATCAAACAAACTTTCAAGGGTGACCAACCCTCTTGGGATATGATTGTTTCTTAGTTGGATAATGTCTTGTTGATCCATTTCTTCCAAGTTCTCCTCTTGGACCATTGAGAGACATGCCTCCCTTACCAAAAAGTCAAGAATTTGTTCATCACTTTCAAAAACCTGCCAGAAAATCTGCTTGTCTGGTACTGCAGGCCTAAAAATCATTTTAATTCCCTTGGTCTTCTTGGTTCCAAAGTCTACAGAAGGGTTGAAATTGGCTCCCTTCATTGCTAATGCATCAGCCAGGGTATTCTTTTCTCTGGGCACAAAGCTTAAATTCAGGGCATCAAATGATTCCATCAGGTCCCATACCCTATTTCTGTAAGCTTTCAAATAATGGTGTTTACTGCTGCACCTATTCCTTACTTGATGGACTATTAACTCAGAATCACCATATATGTTCAGAATCTTGATGCCCATACTCTCTTCTTGTATCAATCCAAGACATAGGGCCTCATATTCTATGGCATTGTTGGTACATGACCATGTCAGTCTGTAAGCAAAATTCTTTATCCCTTATGATTGTGATTGCAAGACTACACCAGCTCCTGCGCCATTCCTGCATTTAGCACCATCAAAGTGCATAACCCATGTTTCTTTCTCTCTTAGGGATTGATTAGATATAGTAGGGATTTTATTTTCTGATTTAGTTGTGATGCTATATGTACCCATACCAGTTCCAAACTGACTATAATCCTCTCTGAAAGGTAATTCATCTTCAATGTCTAGCTCCTCGATGTTTTCTACTAGCTCAAATTCCTCCAAAGGATTAAGATTGCACATATCTTCTTCAATCTTCTCAATATGATAAGCTACTGGTTTCTCAGGTGTTATCCTTATCCTTTTTCCTTTGAAAGGGATTATCATGCTAGAATAGTCCATGTACATACATCCTCCTAGCTTTGCAGTAAACTCTCTTGAGAGGCATAATCCAAAATAGGGTTCTAAGTCCACCACCACTATTTCTTGCACCATTGTCACCTCAGGGGCTCTGTGCAACCTCATCAGTACATCTTTAATAACTCCAATTGTCTTGACAGGTGTCCCATCTAGTTGTAACACTCCAGGACAAGATCGGGTATACTCCATACCCATCTCTTCATAGACTGCTTTAGGCATTACTGTAGTTGATGCTCCTGAGTCAATCATACAATTTTGGACTACCCAACCTTCCATTCTTAGGGATATATAGAAAGGAGGAGGCTTATTATTTAGCACAACAGGTGTCATTTCTTTATTTTTTGATGGCATACTAAGGATTGTGGTGGCCAACCTATTCTATGGGTTTTTGTTGAGGGAGGCTTTAAGCAAGTCAATCTGACCAGGAATGAACAGAGTGTCATACAGGCTAGCTTTTGAGGGGATTCTCTTCATTTCTTCAACAATGTTGTATTCAGATTTAGTCAAAGAGAGTTTTTCCAACCCTCTTTCTGGCTCACCATATCTTCTTTTATATTTTTGGGTGGCCTCTAACCTTTGTCTTTTAGTAATAGAGGGGAACCTAAGCCTTTCTTGATCTTCACCTTTAGATCTCATTCGGTCTCCCTCTATTTCTCATTCTGGTCTCTTTGGAAGAGTATCTGTCTTCTCTTTTCCCTTAGCTTGGGGAATAGGGAAAGTGTCACTGCCTTGAAGAGGGGAGTCAACTTTCTTCTGAGAAGGGACTTGGAAATGCCCCATTTTTTGTGGATCCACTTGCAAAGCTTTCTTTCCAGACCTTGTCATAACAACAATTGGACTTTCTTCATCCAGCTCTTTTCCAGCCATGATTTGATCCGGGTGCCATAACATATTGACTCTTCCCTTTTGATTCCTCTCATCTTGATCCATAGCTTGTTGAACATGGTGTTGATACATCACACAAGACTATGAGTCATGGGGGTCATTGCATACTAAGCACCAAATATTTGCAAGAGTAGTATCTGAAGAGCATTCTGGCTCCTCATATGCTGCATTCACCCTAACCCCAGTACTGTTACTAGGACCAGGTCTCTGATATTTGTTTACATATGGGAATATCCTCTATTGTGACCTTTCTTGATCTCTTTTTTCCATTGAATTAATTCTATTGCTCAGAGTTTTTAGGGTATTTTGTATATCAAGGATAGCAAAAAACTCCTGAGATGGTTGAGAAGGTAGGGGAGGAAAAGGGGGTGCAGAGGATATAGGCTTTGGTAGAGGAATGGCATTCATTTATGGATATGGAGATGATAGGGAAAGGGGGTCCATGTGTGATTGAATTTGGCTACTAGTGGTTTCTAAGTTATAAGGCAACACAATTTTGGGGGGAAGCCTTCCTACATTAATTAGGATATTTTTAGCATGAACAACTACATTATAAACCTGGGGGAAGATTTCTACTCCTGATTGTTGTGTCTACAACCCTAACTTAGATCCAAGAGCTCGGATATAATACATATAAGCCAAACATGTAGTTGGTATAGCAGTGGGGGGAATTCTTTTCCATGTTCTGCTAAATCTCAAATTAAAGTCCGAGATAGTTTCTTGCTAGGTTTTCTGCATAGATGTAAACTGATTAAGTAGAGAAAAAGGATCAACAGATTCATTAAATTCCTCTATGAATGGCTCAACCAATGCTCACCATGAAGTAATAGAATTGTCTTCCAGAGTTCTAAACCAATGCAATATCTTTCCTCTGAAGGATAGGGCTAGAATTCTGACAATAATATTTTCTTCTTTTATGTTGTGGATTGCTGCTAGATTCAAGATATCCTGATAGTGCTCATAAGTTATTTTCCTAGATCCATCATAAGTGGGAATAGCCTTAGATACAGCCTAGGGAATGACATCCATTTGGGCTAATCTAAGGGGACCGGTTGTGTTCCAGTCAGGGTACTTCTATAATGGCTGATTGGGAGCCACATTTTATGCCATACTTCCTGCTGCAGGTCTTATTGGGGGAACTACTAGATTTTCTTCTAGAAGTTGTTCCTCCTCGAGGAAATCTTGATCTAAAATTCTAGCAACAGTAGCCCCTCTGTAAGGTAACTCACAGTAAAAGTAGGAATTAGGGTTATTTCTTTTGAAAGACCTGGTATACATGAAAGGACACTGGTCTACAGGGATAATCCTTTTTCTGGGTCTAATGACCAGGGAGTCACTAGGTGAACTTTCTTTTCTCTGCTTATAAGGTCAAGACAATTCACCAAATCTTGATTCCTTCGAGTTGAGATAATAATACTCATTAGATGGGTTTCATGTTCCTTGTGAACTGGTCCCATCAAGCATGCCAAAATATATTGGGCACTGAATTGCACCAAGTTTTCACTCGATACTATGACTATCTATCTTCCTATTTTCTATCTAGGCTTGCACCCGATAGCTACAGCTCAGCACTCAACATTGGATGGACCAAAATAGGGGTTTTCGATCCAACCTCCAGAGTAGGTTGGTTCCTTGTCAACTTAACAGGTTGTTGACACAATTATGCTCACTTAGGGTTTGAAGTTTAGGGTAAGAGAAGATTAGGGTTAGAGAAATGTGAATAATAGTGGATGGATAGGTTAACAACATTGCACTACCATAAGAAGCTCCCAAAAACCATACCAAAGATACATACTCAGACCAACATTATCTCAAATCAGATTGTTACTTATTCATTAATGCACAACAGAGAAATATTGCAGCAAGCAATTTCAATACCCAGATAGTGATAATCCAAATAACAGAATTCACCAGTACCTAGATTTTATAGAAATGCACTCCCTAACAATATAGAACAAACTCAGAAGTAGATTTCAATTACTTTAGCAGCTAGTAATCCATTAATTAGGCACAAACTAACCATTCAAGCATTTACAGAAATACAACTAAAGAATCCAAACCTCTGATATTAAGCACGAGAACACAGATTTGAGGTGAAGATCAATGTAATGCTCCTTCCATTAGCTTTTCAAGAATATTTACAGTAGCACAAGCAAACACGCTAGAGCTGACCCTTTAAAAATGAGGGCTCGACCTCTACTTATAGTTTTGCAAAATTAAAATAATCAAGAAGCATTACAAAGATCTTGTTTTGACAGTGCAATAGAGAGATCTAGTTGGCATCTGCTTACTAGTTCATCCTCTAGGAAATCCACTAAAAATGGTCCACCATGGCAGCTCGGGGCCTCTACAACTTGTTGGTCACTCGACAAAATTAGAGTTTAGGTCATTGGGAATCATGCCCTTTCATCGATTCTTCTTGGGAGTCATCCACTATCATCGATCTGTAACCACCTCTGGTTTGATTTTCTAGAAAAACCTTTGATGCTTCATCTCCCAACTGACTATTACCAACCTGATGGAGAAATGTTCTTTAAACATCTAAAATTTGTCAACACAACCTCCACCATTGATTCTCCTCATCGTATGGTTCAGATTCAATCTGACATAAGCTTATCAAAAATGGTGAGGAGGATACAATGCCATTCCACTTTAAAATTTTGGTGATGTCATCTTTCTGAATTAGAAGCTATGAAATCTCCAATCCAGGACCTTTGAAAGCTGAACAATGAATCCGCTCTTTGTTTCTCAGAATACACCATATTCCGCATAGTCTTCTTCAATCCGCATTAGAATGTTGATGACATCATCCTTTCCTTATTGCTTTTGTGGATTCCATTCTGGGCAGAACAAGTGCACTGGTATGTAATCACCAATCCAGGCCTGCCATAGTGTGAAGTAACTCCTTCTCCATTCTAGATAGCCTTTAGGATGAAACACTCTACCTTGTCACCATTCTGGGTCCGGGGTTAGTCACATAACCTCTTGTCATGAATCCACACCTTCATCATTCTATTGTCCCGCCTTGTCATCATTCTAGAAAGGAAACACTCCATTCATCCTCTGAATCACCAATCCACACTTCTTCATTGTTGACATCACCATCCTTCCTCATAGACTTTTGCGGATTTGAGACCCGCCACTATTTCGGAGCCGAAAAGAAATCACCCAGAATCGCTTCAAGTATGAAAAAATTCACTAAGTGTTGGGCAGGTTCATATCTTCTATTGTGGATCCACTTCAAAGTGCACTGCAAGGTATGTGGAATGATGACTCTATCACTTAGGCAAAATTCTACAAAATTTTACTAAGTATGTGGCCATTTTGGGCCTACACTTACATCATATTAAATTAAGATAACAAGTGTACAACCCTGGAAAGCAGGCATCTAGTCTACTTGAAGCATAGTATCAAAATAAAAGACCATAAATGCGTAAATAACATAGAAGTAACAAAATAAAGAGACATTTATTAATTTATCTAAAAATTCTATTACATATTGTTCCCTCTTAGGGATATCCTATTTGATACAATGAATACAAGTATAAATAAATACCCTCTGCAAGGGGATGGTGCACTCTATAGGCCTACCGATATTGTACATGAACTTGTATAAGGACTTATTGATGTCTTCTTCTCCTTCTCTTGTTTGGAGGGATCTAACACCTTAAATGCTTTGACTTAGTCTTAGAACCTGTAACCTGCTGTATCGCTCCAAATTTTTTGCATCCTTACCTTCAGGCTATAGGATCCGTGCCCGGAAGGAGGATGGGAAAAGGATGGCGTGGTACCTCGGACTGAGAGGCCTTGCGAAGGTCCCGCCTCTCGGGGGAGGTGTATTATGGTGATTTTTTGACGGATGGTGGGTTCACCAGGAAACGTTTGAATGGCAGTTTCCACGCCTAGGTTGGGAATGTGTTTAATGTGTTCAGTTTTATCTTTAAACATTCGAGTCCTAGGTTTGGCCAAATGAATCTAAGTTGTTCTATTATGAAAATGCAGACTAAATGAAATACAAAAAACATATTTGAACAAAAAATAGAGAGAAAAAGCTAAATTACAGAGCCATACCTGATCCGGATGTCTGATGGAGATTCTGATTTTTGAAGCAGTCAGGATCGTCTGGAATTTGACAGGATCGTCTCCGACCTGCAGGATCGTCTGAGATCTGACGAATTCGTCAGACGAATTCGTCAGAGACCTACAAGCAGAGAAATAGACACAAAATACAAAAAATACAACAATGCTAATAGAGGATAATGATGTAAAATGATAATAAAGATGTTAATAAGATAATCCTAAATAGGAATGCAAGCAAATTACAATGTTTTAATAGTTAATCATGATTTCATTATGCAATTAAACTACATGGGTGAACTCCAAGATGTAGAATAGCAAAAAATAATAAATAAACTGACTAGATGCAGAATAAAACAGCAGATGAGAAGAGAAAAATGCAAACTCTGGGCACTGATTGCCCCCAATGTTGATTGCAATCGAAATCATCTCGGATTGGTACGAAATCATCTCGAATTGAACAGGATCGTCCACGACGAACTGAGCTTGCTCCGGCTAAAAAATACTAAGGTTCCTACAACAAAATTTGGATAGGACAAGTGCGGATGGTAATTCAGGATGTTTTAATGCGTGTAAAGTCAAGTTACAGGAAATTTCAGACAGGGGTAGGTTAAGGGGAGGGCCTAAGTTTAAATAGGCTTAGGAGGGAGGTTAGGAGGTTGGAGATCATCCCAATTTGGGAGATCTCCAATGGGGAGGGTCTCTAACGGCGTAGACACGCTTCGCCCAGATTAGAGACGTCGTTGGAACAGAGGCTAATTGAGAAAAATCAGTTTTGGGACAAGATCGTCCGGACGTCCTAGTCCAGACGAAATCGTTCGATCTGAGGCGATATCGTTTGATCGGCGACGATATCGTCAAACGGTCAAAACAAACTCTAAAAATGGCACGAGAAAGGAGGAAACGGGTTAAACGACGGTTTGGGAGCGGTTTTGGGGGTTAAAATTTGAATTTGAATATTTACTAGAGTAATTGTAATTATTTAAGGTTTTACTGCGCCAATTTTAGGGTGCTACATTTTGCCCCCTCTTTAGCGAATTTTTTAAAGAAAATGCATTAAAGATGAGTTCTTCTCGATCTACGAGAAAGCAAAAATTATTCCCATTTTTAGGCGACGATTCTAGGTCGAATCGTACGACAGCTTACTATGGTGCCCCCTCCGTGTTTTTACCCAAATCGAACGTTTGAGGTAAAAACGCGAAAAAGCAAAATTTTAAAATGTTGTTAATTGTTTTTGAATAAAATTAAGAAAATAGGGTAAAACCCTAATTCATTTCTTACTGTTCATTTTTCTGGTTTTGATATGATGTACATAAATTTGATATATATATAGATGAGATATTTTTTGATCATATGACTTGTCTTATGATGATATGTCTTGTTTATATGTTTTATGATGCTTTAATGTTTGGTGTGATTGATTTGATGATTCATGTAATTATGTCGTTTGAAAATATTATGGTTTAAATGTCATGCTTTAAAAATTTAAATGAAATAATCTGATGTAACAAATTGGTTGTTGTGATGATAATTTGATAAAAAATAAAAGGGACTTTTAACAATAATTTCAAAGGACATTGTCGTTGTTATAGACCATTTCATGGAGTCGCCGCTCACTCGGTCGTCAAGCTAATCCCAGTATAGAAATATTGCTAAAAGTAAAAGGGTGCTTAAGAGACTGTCTTAAGACTTTGGTGTGATGATGCAAATGATGATGATGATGATGATTTGTTTTTCAGACTTTTCATGAAAATATTATGCATGAAATATTTTAAAATGATTTTTGCTAGGCATAAATTCCTAAGTGTGATAAAATTTTTGGATAATTCCCTAGGAATTATACCATCATTGCAAATTTGCATATTGACATAATGACATGAAATAGTGATAGGTGTTTGTTTGTTTTAAAGCATAATTGTATAACATAATGATTTAAGTCATATGGTTTTTATGATTTTTAAATAAATGGGGAATAAAATTGGTACAATGGTTTGCGCTAGGCATAGAATATTTAGGTATAGACTTATACCATCATCGTGAAAATCAAAGAAGAAAATAGATTGTTTTATTGCATGGTTGATTTTTAATTTTTGAAAATAGTCAGAAAATATGAAGATGAGGACTTGCGCTAGGCATAAAATTCCAATTTTAGTTTTGGAACTATACCATCGTCGCGAAAGTCGACAATATATATATGGTTTGAAAGAAATTTTGATTTTTGATAATGCATGTAGTTGTCTTTATACTAAACAACTGTTCTTTAAAGAAGAAAATGAATTTATTCCAAACAATTTGCAAAAATATTTCAAAGTATCTTAAAGACAAAAGTTAGATTTATAAGGAATCCCATGTGCATATGTGAGTTCATTTCCAATCTTGATTTATCATAATGATACACAAAATCTCTCAAATACAAATGTGTGTGCAATTGCTTTGTTCATTTACCAGTTTTGAGCAAGATAATTTGATACAAGTGATTTGAATGAACCAAATAAGTGTTCATTAACCATGATTTAGATGCATATAACCATACCAGGACTACTATGTAAGTCGGATTATCAAGAGCTAGCTAATCCATAAGCAGACATAGGTCTATACAAAAGAAGGTCGCTAATGTGACAGACATATCGCCACGCTAGGAGTTACCCAAGGCCAAGCAGGTTGGGCACAAACCACCTGTTATGGGGCTTACCTCATAGTTTTTGAATAATTGAGAATTCCAGGGATTCAAGCTCATCAACCCTTCTTTTCTTTTCAAAGGGTAGGGAGAGGGATTTTATTGCTTTTGCTTTTGCTTTCTTTTGCTTTTCTTTTGTATTTTTGCTTGATTTTTGAGATAATGCTTGAAACATTGTTGTAATGATATAAAATAACATTTTTCTTTTTCTCTTTTTCTTGAACTTTGCTTTTCTTCCTATGCTAGGGATACTTGCTCGGATTAGCTTTAGAGCAAGGGATTTTTATTCGGGTAGGGGTGAGCTTGTCCTTTTGCCAATTCTCAAAGATTCTAGACCATGTGCATGATAGGATAGCAGGGGAAACTTTTCGCTCAAGAAACCACTTCTACTATGTAGCATAGCATGGACATTACAAATATAATCATTTTATTGTGAAAGGATGTGCTTGGTTTAAGTAAATAACAAGATCAATTCTCTGTGCTCAAACTTTATTTAATTGAATTTTGTGGACTTTGATATAAGAGAGATTAGTAATCATGCCAGATAAAAATCAAGATATTTATTTTGTGTTTGTGAAAGTGAGGGATTCCAAATAAATGCTAATTTATCCAAAATAATTTGAAATATATAACTGCAACATTTGTAAGAAGAAATATATACAAATACTTTTTTGAGAAGTTTGAGAATGTTGACTCTCTCTTTCTTCTTTATTTTGTTTTGGTTTCGAAAGAGTCAAGAATATTGTTGTTTTTATTTTTATTATTTTTGTTTGTTTTTGTTTTTGTGTAAACAGTTTGATATATTTTTAAAATAAGACAACATGCAAAATATGTACAAATGATGAAATGACTAAATTTTATGCGTAATATCGCCTAAGATGCATAATATTCATAGGTTCTTTTAAATATTTACCATCTAAGGTAGCTAATTTGTATGCTCCGATTCAAATTTAGCAGTGATAATGTATGGTCCAAGCCATTTGGGCTCAAATTTACCTTTAAGGTTTTTAGTTGCATTAGTATTTTTTTTTTAAGATTTTGAGGATTTTGATTTTTTTTGTATTTTGATTTTAATTTATGAATTGAAATTGGTGGTATATACAAGATGATCTATATATACTATACAAGGTTATTTGAGTATAGCATGTCTAAGGTTGCTTCAAAATCAAAGGAGGTTTTGAAGGATAATTTGGTTGTGATGAAGGTAAGAACAAAAGGTGATGAATAAAAGGTAGCGATAACAAAAGCTTTGTTATAATGTAAAATAATGTAGCAAAAGATTTGACTTTTATATGTGGAAAATTGATCATGTTACAAAATAAAATATCAGAAGGATAAGAAGGTTCTTCATTCTTATCACTATATTCCAAATCTTGATAAGATGGAGGGAGCATATGTGAAAGATATGCATGGATGTTATTTGATAAACAAGGATGATCATATATGGATGAAGAAAAGTGATGGATAGAAGATAATTGTGATAATAGAGAATGTATAGAACTTGATGTTTCAACCATTAAATATTCTTCAAATGGTTTTGGGTCACCATGTATGGTAACAATTTTATTTGCAAGTTCAAACTTCAAACATTGGTGAAGAGTGGAAGGGACAACCCTCATCGTATGAATCCAAGGACTCTGAGAAGTAGGTTGTAATATGAAGGGCAATATGCTACATAAAACAAAGTATCCAGGATCTTGGATCCAATATTGAGAGGAAAAATTATAGTACCTTGAGCTTCTTGAATTTCATTGTTAAAATATTTTATAAGAACATTTGATTCATTAAGATCTTCTTCCTTTAATTCGAGTTTTTGGAATAATTGATAAGTGCATAAATTAAGAGAGGAGTCATTATCTACCATGATAGTTCTAACAAGTGTTTCTTTACTAGATCCGATAATGTAAAGATAGGAGTCTTCTTGTGGAGTAGAGGAAGGAATATCCTCATCATAGAATGAAATATGGTTAACCTCAAGAGGGTTTACACCATTAATTATGTTCTTAGAGAAAATATGATGAGGAACAAATTGTTGGCTAGGTATTTTGAACAAAATTTCCTTGTGATAACTTTGTAATACTTCTAAAAGGGATATCTTTGCTTGAGGATTAATCACTTGTTGTTGGCTATCAAAGGGGATTTCAGATTGAGATTTTGATTCTAAAGATGAGCTTTCTATGCTTACATTCCATTTTGTATCATTCTCTAGAGCCAAAGATAGTTTTGAAGGTTGGTCAAATGAGGAATCCATATCTTGAATATCGGATTGAGTTGATTGAACTTGAGGTTGCTCATTTGTAGTTTTTGTTACAATATTAGTAATATCATCATGATGGGACACATTAACATGCAATATTTGATTGGTTTCTTGTTGTTGATAATTGAATAGGGGTTCTTGGGAGATCCCCATGTCTTGATTGATTATTGGTATTTGTTGTGTAGGAGTTTGATTGTTTACTGGAGATTTATAATCGGTTGTAGATTGTAATTCCTTTATATTAAAAAGACCCTCATCAATCAAATCTTGAATTGCACATCTTAAATCTTTACAATTTTGTGTCATATGTCCATCTACTCTATGATATTCACAATGTAGCTCAGGTTTAAACCAATCTGCTGTGGTATCAAGTTGTCTTATGGAAGGGAGTTCAATCCTATTTGTATCAAGTAAATGCTTGAGAATTATATCCATTGGTTGATTGAGCTTAGTAAATTTACGTGATGAAGGTTTTTGAGAGGTTTTTGATAAATGCCTTAGGAATTCAGTCATAAAAGGGCCTAATGGTTTCTCACCTCTACTTTCTTTATTATGGGTAGAATGATGACAGGAAGATTGCGAAGTATGAGGTGAGTGCATGGTAGAATTGGAAGAATAAGTATTTTCTTGTTGAAATGGATGTGTTGTATTGAAAGAAGAATATTGAAAGGGTGGAGGAGGATTGTATGTGGATTGATAGACATAATATGGATATATGGGAGAATAGATAATATCGTTATGAAGAGGATTGGCAAAGGGATTGTCCTGTTGGGGTAAGGATGAAAAATGAGAAAAGTGTGATGGAGGTGGTGTTGAATAGGGATGAGGTTGGTCATAATCAACAAATGTATTTAGCTGAATTCTTCCAACATTACTGATGGGCTCATATTGATTTGAGTAAAAACTCATGGTTTCTTTAGTACTTCTAAAAGTAATATTTAGCATCTACTATTTAGAATTGAATCTAAAACATACAAACTTGAAATGATGATTTTGCTACTTTTTTTTTTTGTATACATATATATATATATATTTGTTTTTTTTATATTTTTGAATTAGAAAGATGCCTATGTTATTCACGTCGGGTTCACCAAAATGTATCGCTCCAAATTTTTTGCATCCTTACCTTCAGGCTATAGGATCCGTGCCCGGAAGGAGGATGGGAAAAGGATGGCGCGGTACCTCGGACTGAGAGGCCTTGCGAAGGTCCCGCCTCTCGGGGGAGGTGTATTATGGTGATTTTTCGATGGATGGTGGGTTCACCAGGAAACGTTTGAATGGCAGTTTCCACGCCTAGGTTGGGAATGTGTTTAATGTGTTCAGTTTTATCTTTAAACATTCGAGTCCTAGGTTTGGCCAAATGAATCTAAGTTGTTCTATTATGAAAATGCAGACTAAATGAAATACAAAAAATAGATTTGAATAGAAAATAGAGAGAAAAAGCTAAATTACAGAGCCATACCTGATCCGGATGTCTGATGGAGATTCTAATTTTTGAAGCAGTCCAGATCGTCTGGAATTTGACGAGATCGTCTCCGACCTACAGGATCGTCTGAGATCTGACGAATTCGTCAGACGAATTCGGCAGAGACCTGCAAACAGAGAAATAGACACAAAATACAAAAAATACAACAATGCTAATAGAGGATAATGATGTAAAATGACAATAAAGATGTTAATAAGATAATCCTGAATAGGAATGCAAGCAAATTACGATGTTTTAATAGTTAATCATGATTTCATTATGCAATTAAACTACATGGGTGAACTCCAAGATGCAGAATAGCAAAAAATAATAAATAAACTGACTAGATGCAGAATAAAATAGCAGATGAGAAGAGAAAAATGCAAACTCTGGGCACTGATTGCCCCCAATGTTGATTGCGATCGAAATCATCTCGGATTGGTACGAAATCATCTCGAATTGAACAGGATCGTCCATGACGAACTGAGCTTGCTCCGACTGAAAAATACTAAGGTTCCTACAACAAAATTTGGATAGGACAAGTGCAGATGGTAATTCAGGATGTTTTAATGCGTGTAAAGTCAAGTTACAGGAAATTTCAGCCAGGGGTAGGTTAAGGGGAGGGCCTAAGTTTAAATAGGCTTAGGAGGGAGGTTAGGAGGTTGGAGATCATCCCAATTTGGGAGATCTCCAATGGGGAGGGTCTCTAACGACGCAGACACGCTTCTGCCCGGATTAGAGACGTCGTTGGAATAGAGGCTAATTGAGAAAAATTAGTTTTGGGACAAGATCGTCTGGACGTCCTAGTCTAGACGAAATCATCCGATCTGAGGCGATATCGTCTGATCGGCGACGATATCATCAAACGGTCAAAACAAACTCTAAAAATGGCACGGAAAGGAGGAAACGGGTTAAACGGCGGTTTGGGAGCGGTTTTGGGGGTTAAAATTTGAATTTGAATATTTACTAGAGTAATTGTAATTATTTAAGATTTTACTGCACCAATTTTAGGGTGCTACACTTGCATATAAGAAACAATAGAAGATGATTAGTAGCATGGGCAACCTCTCATGATGAGGCTTTATTAGATATGTAAAGAATGATATGTAAGCATAATAAGATCAAAGTGCAACAAAAACTAAGTGATAAATACATATATAACTCAGAAATAACAATGCAAATGCATTAATACAAATAGATATATGCTAAAACTAAGATGAAGCAAAAAGTAATGATAGATCTAGGCTAAAACTTAGGAAATGATACCTCAGATCCTAGCCACTATTTATCAAAGCAGTCATGACTGTAGGCCTCTATCGAAGATATAAACTACTAACCTACAACTTTTACCTCAATATCTAGGGGTTGTGGCACTCAGTCCCTTATCTAAATTGATGTCCAAGGGTTGCATATGTGTCTAGACACTGGTTAGCAGTGAAGAATGGGTTGATCTGAATGATGGTGCATAGTCGTTGCTCAAATGGATAGTACTTTTCTAGTCCTCAAAGGAGCATGAAATCATTCTCCAATTTTCTAGGGCTTGATTGTACAAAATTTGAATTCTCTATATATTTTTATTCTTGGGAGGTTGCATATGTAGACCTCTTAGATTTAGATCTAGATCTAGATCTTGGATTCCTAGGGAAGCCAAGATATAGATTTGTATGTAAAATAATCATCAAAGGGGGAAGTTTCAGTCACAAATTAGGATTAAAGGGGAAGTCAGGAGGAGATCTGGGAGTTCCTCACTGAAAACCATTTGCAAACCATGCAACTACCATCACTGCTCATGATTTGGGCCCTCCTTCATATCCAATTTGTGTTTTAGTGCTAGCCACTATCCTCAACAGTGGCTATTGGCAGTCGCTCTGAGATTCAATAACCTAGATTGGTGGTCACTCTGGTCGATAGCGATCACTCCTAAATGGGCTAGAACTACCATTTATGAGTGGTTAGGACCACTGCTACCTCTTGGAAAGTTCCAATATTAGTCATATGGTCTATGAATGTGCCCATATGTGTAGTATCCTAAATATGACATATTTTAGGTGTTTACAGATGCTCCTTTTTGGTATGCGTTGTGGAGAAAATACAACGCTAAGAAAAAATAAACCACCTAGAGCCACATTGTAGGGTGTGTGATGATCATTGATCTGATCAACATTAGATACCCCAATAATGAGAAAGGCATGCATCTTAGAATTATTACTTCCAAAGGTGTAAAAGGCTTAGTTTGCATAAGACTTTAAAGTCCACTAGAGTCTCGGGTCGCATTGCTTAGCATTCATAAAAGATCGAAAGTCAAATTATCAAAGGTTTAAAATTTGAATTCCACCAAAGTCTCAAGTCACATTGCTTAGCATTCACAAAGGATCAAAAATCGAATTATCAAAGGTTTAAAATTTGAAGTCCACCAGAGTCTCGGGTCGCATTGCTTAGCATTCACAAAGGACAAAAAGTCAGATCATCAAAGGTTTAACCTTTGAAGTCCACTAGAGTCTCGGGTCGCATTGCTTAGTATTCACAAAGGATCGAAAGCTGGATTATCAAAGGCTTAAATCAGCATATTTTCTTTTGCCCCAAGTAATAGGGTAAGATTATGATATTTTTTGGCAATTATTCATAAGATAAATACAATTTGACATGATCAAGTGATCATTTTTTAAGTTTGATTATGATTGTTTGAAATTTTGATTACCCCCTTAAGTGATGAGTCAATGAGGGAAGGACAATGAACAAAGTGATGATTTGCTTGACCATGATGATTGATTTGGATTCTTTTCAGAGGGTTGATTGGTTGTTATAGGGTAGGTTCCATTGTAGGTGTGATTTCAACCATTAATAATAATTGTACATCTCTATCCCATAGGGTAGTCTGACTGCAATGGCCTTCTTATAGAATCAATATGATATAAATCCCATTCAAGCTTGTGTTGAATCACTATGTTCGATGATTTGCTGAAAATATCATAGAAGAAATGAGGTGACTCCTCGTTCTCATTGGGCATTCCAACCGCCATGGTCTTCTTCAGGATTGAAGTGATCATATCCATTCACCAATGACTAATTTACCCCAAATGACCTTATGGTGATTTAATCATCTTGCTGGATTTCATGGAGTGCTAGTCTCTACAACCACCAAGTGTATAGAGTAAATAACTAAATATGAGGCGCATTCAATATTTTGTCATGATTTAATATTTTTGTTACTTTAAAATTTTTATTATTTTTTATTTTTGATATATGTGATTTTTTTGTAGATCAGGTAGCTACAGTATTGCCTAAAACCTAGTATGGTGGAGTCTTTATGGCTTGATGGTATTAGGAAGATGATTTCTCATGGTGGTAGGCGGTCCTGATGCATGTTATATATAACATGCTTTTGCAGGATACTTTAGGAGCGAGGTTCCCATGGAACCTCTTGGATATGGTTCAAGACCTCCTAGATAGTGAGGATCCTATTATTATGACATGGGGGAGTGCATTATTGGCTCAATGCTATGACGAGCTCTATATGATTCAGTGGTGTAGATGAACTAGTGTTGCTTACAACTTGTTTCTTCATATCTAGGGCTGGGAGCACATCAGGATGGACTACTCTGGTGGATTACCTATTAGTATCACTACCATAGCAGAGGTGGCCCAGTGCTATAGATGTAGGTGGCCTTAGGAGTGAGAGGAGCATTGAAGTTGATGTCACCTAGGGGATATGACATATTATACAACCACCCTGACTAGCCTGCAAGCAAGGGACATTATATGGATGCCTTATTTTGAGTGTCTTTCATGGCCAAAGGTAGAAAAATTCATGGCTCATAATAGGTGCAATTGATGGATTATCAACCATAAGGGAGGTATTAGAGAGTTCTTTCATTACTCTTGGGTGATTCACTAGTTCGGGGTTTAGTAGGATGTCCCCTTCAAGCCAATTTTGTACAGATAGATTATTGCAGAGAGGGACATTCCACCACCTTGAGTTGTAGTAGTTTTATAGGAGGACCCTCCTATAGTTGATGCAAGCATAGGTGATGTTGGGGTTATCGAGGCATATACCCAATGGTGGATTACACAGTTGTAGCATGGTGGTGGCTACCTAGGGCATACTGAGTATGAGATAGTTGCAGAGGAGGATCCTGATGCACGATGGGTTTGATATAAGACTAAAGTATAGGGCTAGGTAGTATATCAATAGGTAGTAGAAGAGCAGGTAGCTATAAAGTAGGAGGAGGAGTTAGGTATAGAGGAGTAGGAGTCTCCTCTCTAGTCTTAGTTGCATAGTGTTGAGGCTGAGCTTCAGATAGCTCACCTTTAGATCTTGTAGATGGACACCACAATAGCTACTCTCTAGACTCAGGTTAGGGGTTTTTATGAGGAGAAGACCACCCTTCAAGCATAGATTGACTCAACATAACTCAAGATAGAGTAGCTTACTATAGATATGGATGTTGTGCGAGGACAAGTTGTATCTATTACTTCAACTACTTAGGGGTCAACGGGTTTAGATTCATGGTAGAGATCAAACGTCTATAGGGGCTCCTAGGGGACTAAGAGGATCATATGGCATCAAATATTGTATACATTTTCACTTTGTAGTCCTAGATCAAGATGATAGATATTACTCCTCGAGTGAGGATTACAGCTAGGGACTCACATTAGAGTGGGTAGAGCATGTTAGAATAGTCTTTAGTGTAGCCCACCAGTAGGTCAAGGGCCAGGTCAGAGAGGACTATAGGTACCAGCTCTAGGAAACCTCATAGAGAGGGTGATGAGGGTGGAGGTGACACTAGTGGTGCATGCCACTCATGAGCATACCTTAGGGATTTTTGTATCATTTTTAAGTGTAAGGTCAAATGACCTACACAGTTGTAGCTTGCGAGAAATTATGTATCTCTATGTACTTATTGACACACATATATATATATATGACATTCCATTTTATTATGGTTCATTTATGTGAATCATTTGATTATCTTGTGTTTGTGTAATGTAATATGGATGCAATGCTTATGATATTATTCTATATGATTTTATTATATGGTATTATGCTATATGATGTGATGTATCATTTGACATGCACTATCTAGATGATGGATGTCTGATTAGATATTGTGATCTAGATGTGTAGATGGACTACTTATGATGTATGTATTTATGGATGCACTGCTTATTGTTAAATACATGTTTAGTTTTAATTTAATTGTATGCATCTAACTTATGTTGTTATGATATGGTAAATGCAATGTGTGTAATGCATTATTTGCATGATGTCGATCTAGTGTAAATTAGCCTATATGCTTTAGTCACTTTAAACATTAGGAATTAATGTGCTATGAATTCAACAATATAATGTGCGACACCACATAATGTATATCAATCATGAATGTAAATAATAACTCAGCGTAAGAATATATTATTTAAGCATTCAAATGTGATATGAGATGATGTGATATGTATGTGCTTTCTTTATAAGCTTACGTAAATTAAATGGTATACACAAAATAGTCAGTGGCCATCCAAATATCATTGTTGATATTTATACGGTATCTATCTTACTTCATGAACACATTTTAGTCAATAAAATATCATAAAAAAATTTGATAATGTGATTGATGACATGATTTTTTGCTATTTAGGAAACTTTGAGGTTTTCCATGAGACTCAAACACCCTAGTTACCTTATCAAAAGTTGTATACTGACCATACAATACTCCTGAAAGATAAGGTTTTTGTTATGATGGCCTAGATATTCATTATTCCTATGAGTGCAAATGAATATATTATATGAAACATAAGCATATCCCAATGCCATATGGGATTTATTTAGCCCATTTCTGTATTGGGGATCCTCAAATTTTCATCCTGATCCTAGGTTGGACTTAGTTTGATTAGACCATTAGGTAATACAGGGACACCTAAAGCTAGATTTTTGTACAAATTGCTTAGAACTACCCTAATTCAAGGTGGGATTCATTCAGCCCATTGTTATATTAGGGATCACTCAATGGTTTGGGAAGATTGACCATTGCAAGGATTCAATTTCTTCACCCCCTTCTTTTCTTCACATTTATTTGGATACTTGCTCATGTTTAGTGATGACAATCACTATCTATTTTGAAATTTGTTTTCTTTGAGCAAGGGATTTATGCAGTGATGATAATCACTGTTTATTTTTATTTTGAAATTTTCTTTGTTTTAGAATTTTTGCTTGTTTTGATGAAAGCAAGGGATTTTTTTTGGTAGTGGGGAACTTGTCCTTTTGCCAATGATCAAAATCCTAGACCATGTGCATCTCAAGATGAGCGAGTATAAACCTTTTAGGATGCCTAGTACCACTTTGTGTTGTTCATATTTCCCTTTTTCCAACTAATAGTTTAGTGTTTTGATTAGTGATAGGATTCTGATATATTCTAGGTACTATAAAAACTAGACCTCATCTTCTACTAATCAAGATAGCTTTCTACAAAATCTAATAAAATCACTAGGTATGGTTGATTGACCGAAGGGCTTTAAAATGCCTTTAGTGCATTTTGTAATTTGAAAAAAGGGCTTTAAGATGTCTTTGAGGTATTTTTTGATTTGACAAAAGGGCTTTAAGATGCCTTTGGAACCTTTTGTGATTTTACTAAAGGGCATGTGATGCCCTTGGAGCCTTTTGTGAGTTGAAAAAATGGCTTTAAGATGCCTTTGGATCCTTTTGTGAGTTGACAAAAGGGCTTTAAGATGCCTTTGGGCCTTTTTGTGGTTTGACCAAAGGGTTTTAAGATGCCTTTGGAGCCCTTTGTGAGTTGACCAAGGGGCTTTAAGATGCCTTTGGGGCTTTTTGTGATTTGACCAAAGAGCTTTAAGATTCCTTTAGGGCATTTTGGATTTGACCAAAGGGCTTGTGATGCCTTTGGAGCCTTTTTTGGAGTGACCAAAGGGCTTTAAGATGCCTTTGTAGCCTTTTGTGAGTTGACCAAAGGGTAGTTTCCTTTGGAGCCTTTTGTGAGTTGACCAAAGGGCTTTAAGATACCTTTGGGGTTTTTGTGATTTCACCAAGGGACTTTAATATGTCTTTGAAGTTTTTTGTGAGTTGACCAAAGGGCTTATGATACCTTTGGAGCCTTTTGTGAGTTGACCAAAGGGTTGATGATGCTTTTGGAGCTTTTTTTGAGTTGACCAAAGGGTTAATGATGCCTTTGGTGCCTTTTGTAAGCTGACCAAAGGGCTTTGTGATGCCTTTGGAGCCTTTTGTGATTTGAAAAAAGGGTATATGATGTCTTTGGAGCATTTTATGAGTTGACCAAAGGGCTTTAAGATGCCTTTGGATCCTTTTATTAGTTGACCAAAGGGATTTAAGATGCCTTTATGGATTTTTATGATTTGACTAAAGGGCTTTAAGATGCCTTTGGAGCCCTTTGTGATTTGACCAAAGGTCTTTAAGATACCTTTGGGAATTTTTATGATTTGACCAAAGGGCTTTAAGATGCTTTTGGGGCATTTTGGATTTGACCAAAGGGCTTGTGATGCCTTTGGAGCCTTTTGTGAGTTGACCAAATGGCATTTGCCTTTGGAGCCTTTTGTGAGTTGAAAAAATGATAGTTACCTTTGGATCCTTTTATGAGTTGACCAAAGGGTATCAATATGCCTTTGGAGCCTTTTGATTTTGATGTTTTTTATTTGTTTTGATTTTTATGTTTCTATTTTTTTTGAAATTTTGAAATTTATTATTTTGAAAGGGGGAAGGTATGATACCTTAGGTACCTCCCGTGTGCATGTTTTCCATTTCAATGTAATCAAATTACTTAGGAAGAGTGATAGAAGTCAACTCTTCCAATTGGGTCAAGGACCTGTATAGGGTGCCCATGTCTTTATGGGGTGAAATGAGAGAACTGTCTACATAGAGCTCATTTCATTCTAATAGGTCATGGACCTATTTCAAAATGAATGGCAACTATAGATGTCATACCCCTATATACGATGATACATACAAAAGAGGTTTTAATTAGGTGACCTAGGCTTGGGTGCTCTTTGCTTGATCTCAGGCAATACAAATGCGTTTGTCTTATACAAATTTTGAAATAAAGTTGCAGTAGTCATATCAAACATGACTACTCGATGAGGTGGTTTTTTAGGCTTACGAGGCTATGAATGACCTTGAGGTCTCAACTAGGATGATGTGGAATATATTTTGGTAGGTTGAGGTGTCATGGATGAACCTTCTATAGGAAACATCCCACTATATATGAGATTCTGAACCACATTATTGAATCCATGACAATTGCAAATGCCATGGCCCTCTATTCAATTATAGAGACAGTAATGGTCCTCCCTATAACCCTTAGGTTTAGCTTTTTTTGGGTCTAGAGGTTTTATGTCAGGTAAGGTTAAGAACTTAGCCTCTTGTAGCTTCTGGAAGATGATAGAAATAGACTCGTTGTTGCCTTTTTTCAAGTATGTTGTATACTATGGCTCAAAAACCTTGACATGATTGAATATCATGCCCATTTTGTCTATGATATAGATAGTGTGACTCTTCCTCATACATTTGGTATTTTGGACAATCTGGATTCAACTAGAAAACCTCAGATAAGTTGATGGTATTTTCATCATATAATCAATTAAAAATCAATATCGTGGGCTCAGGCATTAAGGGATGCTTGTCAAGTTACTGAGGCAGCTGAGTTGGCACTAGCTCTAGTTGAAGATTTTCCTATGGTTGTACAAGAAACAATTTGACCTCATATGAGGGTTGCTTTTGTATTTCCTGGCTCTTAAGTTGGTTCATGATATATTGCAATGCCTCAGAGTATGATCATCCATTTGGTAATCCATTCTATTTAGATGACTTAGAATGGATTGCAAGACTGACAAGGATCTCATGTGTACCTCCAGTTATGAGATTGGAATATCAATGTAGACTTATGGGGTGAAAGAGTGGATGTTAAAAATTCACATGGTAAATATAAATCATCCATATCCTTCATTTGGGATGATGTGGATGGTTCATGATGATCCACTTTGTTAGTGGCATCCACATTCTCATGCTTATAACTTAGTTCATATTTCAGTTTCACCTTGTAGTTTTGAACTATGCCAACTTGAGTACCCCTAATTTGATGTGGGGAGAACATCTATTCTTGCTCTTGATGATGCACCATGGGAAGTGAATCAGTGATGACTAATATAGATGGATTCAACCCCTTTGATGTGGTAGTAACATATGGTTACACCATATCTTGTTTTATCTACTTTAGCGTCACTCGGTCCTCTGAATTAATGTCAACCATTTAGTCAAACTCGTGTGAAGGCACATCAATATTTGAATGAGTTGTGGATGACTCCTCAACTTGTTAAAGTTGTTCTATTTCTAGTGTGGTAATTGTTATTTTCTCATGTTCAGGTGAAGAATCAATAATGAGGTCACCAGGTAGCGACTCGATATATGGTTGACATAAATCCTTAATGGACTCAATAATAGGTGTAAACATAGTGTTTGCCTTTATATTTTCTTTGCATTCAATTACATACAAATGATATGTGACATATGGTGTGGTGGATGAAGTTGGTATGATGTGATTTGATTCATTCGTAACCATAATAGGCTCTTCCCCTTTAATAGGAGTATGAGAATCTTCTAATGACATGTTTTATATAGTTGCAAGCATCTTTGTGGTTGTCTTCATTGATTTCTCATTACTGGGAGAGATCGATGATGGAGGTGTAATGGGAAAAACCATGGGTGATGGCAGTGGTGAAGGTAACTTCATAGCATACTGTAGGGTTGCATATAGACTCTGGATAACATCACTAGGTTTAATGTTTAGATGCGTGGGTGATACAAAAGGCTCCTACAGATGGTCTATTGATTTATAATACTTGAAGGAATCTATGTCAGCCTCCACTACATGGACCTTATTTGCATGAAAAAATTAATGCAATGATGTATTACAGATGGTATGCACTCCATGGCTCTTATCCAAGGCCTTCCTAGTAGCATGTTATATTGTTTTGGACCCTCTAATATGTAACACAATATAGAATTAGTATTTTATCCCCCTTAAATGGGGAGGACTATTGTGCCTATCGTGGGATATTCCAAATCATTAATGGCTTGCACGATGAAGGTAGATGCTCTAATGTGGAAAGGCAAAATATGGAGATGCTTCAATGCAATGGTAGTGATGGTGTTGATGGATGAACCAGTATCCGCTAAAACTCACTTGTATGAAATCTAATTAATGTGAGCTATAATGTGTAATGGTGGATCAGCTCCATGAATAGGGACTAGTTTAATTTCATGTTTGTGAAATATAATCATAGGGTTCACACATGATGTAATGTAATTCAATTGCTATGAGGACTATGATGTAATATTGGTATTGATCTGGTTTAGTAATGACATAGACTGGTTAGAGAGTTCCTCCTTATCTGTTGTGGCACCGACCATGCTGATAATTTTCTCATTAGGTGAGGCTATGTACATATTATTCATCTACTTTATTTCATCTTCCTTGACCTTAATATTGGGTAAGGGGTCTTTGGATATATCATTTTGTTAATGGTTAACAGTAGAGGGTTTTTCTATCTATTTAGAAGGCAACTCTTGATTATGTGTAGTGCATTTTGCATTGAGTTGTTGTTTATGTGTCCCAGGAATTAATACCTCTTTAGGAATTACCCCACATGACTATTTTTTATGTTCCCTTTGTCCCAAGGTATGTTGATCCTTTAGGCTTTGTTCATATACACATTGGTGCCACTTTTGCTATGCTCATGCTACCTCTTTCTCGAGGGTGTCTAGGCACTCTCAATATATACATAGTGATTCCATTATCCTTCGTACATGGTCATATTGTTTTGCTATGGATGGTATCTAACTATGCATCCCTGTGCAAGGGGCCCTAATGGCAAGGGTCTTAGTAGAATCCCTTGCCATATTTGTGCCTTTATCTATAAAAGTGACATCATCCATGTGCAGAGATCTATAATTTGTACTTCCATGAGCAAAAGTAGTATAAGTGCTATGGGATTATTCTAAAACTTCTCCCAAATGGTGCAGGTCCTCCAATTGAGCTTGGATTAATTGTTCTTTCAAGCTAATGGTAGGCCTAGTCAATCGATCTAGGTGATCTTTTGTGCATGGAAAATGGATTTCCCTATCACTATGAGGGGTTTCAACTATGTTAGATCCTACCATGTATGTGGCAACCTTATCACTTTGGTGGGTAGATCCCCTATGCGAGGAAGTGGCTTCACGATTACTATCAAGGCATTGTGTAGGAATGATGCAATCCTTAGGAGAATAATACGTGTGATGACTATCAAGGTGTTGCACAAGGATTGTGATATCATCAGGTGAATATCAGAGGCACTCAAGGCCTCTCCATAAATTTTCTACTTCACCAGCTCGTGCTTGAGCTTGACTAATTATCATGATGTGCTGACTAGGCAAATCCGGAAGGAAACCCACATTGAAGGAAATTTTGACTTTCAAAAAAGGTTGTGGGTCTTATATATCAAAATTATAAGTGCAACGAGCTGATCACAATGGGCTATGACCCAAAAAATTTGTATTTTGAAATAATTGGCCAATCGTGGCTCCTAGGGAAATGCCCACTTTTAGGAATTTTTGGGAAATTTTGAAGCATGAAGAGTTAGGACTCAAAATTTTTGTGAGAGGTACACAAGGGGATAACTAAGAAAATAAAATAAATTTGGTAAGTTTTGGAGTTGTCTAGACCATTATATGACCATTTTAGTACAGTTTTTTCCCTATTTTTGGCTTCAAAAATAGAATAATCATAAAACAAAAATAACTTTTTTGTTATAGCTCTAAATTTCATAATTTTTTATTTTTTGTATGCAAAATTAGAAAGTAGTATTTTTTTAAATAGGATTTTGTCCCAGATCAAGGATCTTAGGTTTATTACCCAAACTATGAAGAGACACACAAAGTAGACAATATGATTATCTCTTTTAAAGATTCTTGGTGTTCCTAGACTGGTTTTGTGTGTTTCAAATTTGTTGATATCCTAGACTATTCTCATCATATTTTGAATTCATTGATATAATAATTGAATAGTTAAAGGCATTTCACCTATATACTCACAACTCAAAAACCAACAACAAAAGTCACGATCACCTTATCCAACCAAAAAGGTGTGGTGATGAAGTCCACAGCCAGTCAGGAAGCATAGGTCCTCATGTTCCTCATCCAGTTCACCCATAATCAGTGATATACCTCTCTGAAGAGAGATATGTGCTATTTCCCATAGGTTATAATGGATCTTGGAAACTAGTATTGGCAAATAATAAAAGGTTAATGGGATTTAAGACAATGGGTGGAGATCAAAGCCACTTCGGTGAACTATACTAGTGGGTGGGAATGACTTCCAACTCACTAGCGTTAATATGAATCATGGTGTGTGAGTGTTCTTTTTAGATTTTTGTATAATTAAAAACAATGCATCAAGAAGCACTCATGATATTCCCATATATACCTAAAAGGAACATTTTATTTTCAAAAAAATGCATGTCTAACTGATTCAATGACTTTTAGAGAATGCATTTCTACTTTGTAAAATAATGGCTTCTAGCTGGGCCTCATTCAAGCAAAATTTACAAGCAAAACCTACACCACTGGAGACTAGGATGGATCTAAAACTAGAGGTCCACTATTCCTAGCAGTGACTAGAAGAAAACTAAAAAAACTAAGAAAACTAATAAACTTTATGCATTGTGCTTTTAATATTTTTCTATGTTTTCTTAATGAAATGTTATTTTCCCTACTATATTCTTGAAACAAATTACAGATAGAGAAAGAAAATAAATCAAATATTTGTCCCAACTTGAAATCCACATTTTATGAAGCATAGGCTGCCCTCTGTTGCTAATTTTTTGTTGTCCGCTATCACTCAGGGTAGTCATTACTGGCCATTATATTCAAAAGAGACCTCTATCTACTAGTTTTTGTTAGTCATAGAGGCTATTATTGCACAAAAAACACATAAAGACATCAACAAATCAACTAAAAATAAAAAACCAGGTGGGATTCCCATTGTGATCACCATATGTACAACCTTGAAAAGCAGGCACCTAGTCTACTTGTAGAATAATATCAAAATAAAATACCATAAAAGCGTAAATAACACAGAAGTAACAAAATAAAGAGATATCTTTATTAATTTATCTAAAACTTTGGTTACATATTGGTCCCTCTTAGGGATACCCTATTTGATACAATGATTATAAGTAAAATTAAAGACCTCCTGTAAGGGTATGGTGCACTTCGTAGGCTTCCTAATCTCATACATGAACTTGTATAAGGACAAACTGATGCCTTCTTATCCTTCTCTTATCTTGAGGGATCTGATGCTTTAAACGCTTTAACTTGGTCTTGGAACCTGTAACATGCATACAAGAAACAACAATAGATGGTCAATAGAATGGGTGGCCTCTCATGATGAGGCTTTATTAGTATATCTATAAAGAACGATATGTAAGCATAATAAGATCAAAGTGTAGCAAAAACTAAGCGAGAAATACTTATATAACTTAGAAATAATAGTGCAAATGTATTAATAGAAACAAATCTATGCTAAAACTAATTGATATAGAAAAAATTAATGATATATCTAGGCTAAAACTTAGGAAATTATACCTCAAACCCTGGCCGCTATTGCTGAAAGTGGCCATGATTATAGGCTGCTATCAAATATAGCGATCGCTAACCTATAGGTTTTACCTCAAGATATAAGTGTTGTGACACTCAAATACTTGTCTAAATTGATGTCCAAGGGTCACCTCTGTGTCTAGACACTCGTTTACGATGAAGAATGGGTTGATATAAATTGGTGCATATTCATCACTCAATTAGATAGTGCTTCACTAATCCTTAGAGGGGCATGAAATCACTCTCCAATTTCTAGGGCTTCGTTGCACAAAATTTGAATTCTTTATATATTTTTATTTTATTGGGAGGCTGCATAGATAGACCTCTCAAATTCATATCTATATCTTGATCTTGGCTTCCTAAGGAAGCCAAGATCCAAATTTATATACAAACTAACTGTTAGAAAGGGAAGGTTCAATCCCAAATTGACATTGAAGGGGTATTCAAGAGGATCTCTAGGAGTTCCTCACCAAAAACTATTCACAAACCATACAACTACCATCTCTTCCCATGATTTGGGACCTCCTTCATAGCCAGTCTATGTTTTAGTACTAGCCACTATCCTTAGTAGCGGATAGTGATGGCCACTCTGAGCTTCAATGGCCTAGATTGGTGGTTGCTCTGGTCAATATCATCTGCTCCTAAATGAGATAGAACTACCCTTTATGAGTGGTTAGAACCACTTCTAGCTCTTGGAAAGTTCCAAGATCAATCATATGGTCTACGGATGTGCCCATATGAGTAGTATCCTAAACATGACATGTTTTAGGTGTCTACAACAAGAACATAACCAATTGGTAATCCTACTAGGGCAAGGATAATGACCCTTTGAGTAAACTAAAGTATGAATATTAGGAGAGAAATATTCTTTGGAAAGTATATCATGGTGGATTAGTGGGAGTCATAAGAAGGGATGCTTATCTGGGTGATATAAGGATCTCAAAAATCTTATCTTATTTTTCCAAACCTTACTTAATGGTCATTTTATTACACCTTACAAGTTTATTAAAATGGATTATTTCCATTTTTCAAGTCTTTCTTAAACCCAAAAAAATACTATACAACTTGTGAAGTAGCTACGCATCCAAAACATTTGGTCGAATATTATGAATAATCTAACATCCATAAAAGTCTAAATTCCAACAAAGGAGATAAATATGTAATTCTTATTGACTCTTTAATCTCATTTCATGATGACCTTAATCATGTGATAACCTCTTTGCAAGAACAAATAGATGTTATCAATGAATTTATTAACAATGATCAAAATAAAACAACCTCTAAACCACTTAATCATACATATTTTTCACAAGAACATGAAACTATCATCCAAGAATTTCTTGATGATGACATTCATAAAAATTATGAAAATAGAACTCATAGTTGCCTTAGTCATATAGAAACTATTTCACAAGAGCATGAAGAAATCATCAATAAATTTCTTGATAACATTAGCAATGAACAAAACATTCCCTTAAACGAATATTACATTAAAGAGAACATTAGAATTGAATAAGGCACTCCTTTAAAGGAAAAAAATTATTAATATTTACCCCTTTAAGAAATATTCTATTAAAAATAACATTAGAAATGAATAAGACACTCCTTTAAAGGAAAACTTTATTAATATTTACCCCTTTAATAAATATTCCATTAAGGAGAACAGTATCGATAAACATGAAATTCCCTTAATGGAATATTCCATTAAGGATTACCCCTTAGAATCATATTCCAATCAATTATTCTCTTGTTCTACATCCAATTCCATAGAAAATAATAATTTAGACACCTAAAACATATCATATTTAGGAGACTACTCATATGGGTACCTTTACAGATCATATGAATGAGCTTATACCTTTCCAAGACCAAGCAATGGTTCTAACCACTCATTTTAGGTAATTTAGGCCTATACAACCTTAGCCACTGATGACATCAATAGCTAAGATCCCAATAATTTATTATTAGAATGTCTAAGTGCTAGCCACAACTTTTTATAGTGGCTAAGGGCAACCATGCCCCTAGATACACTGAGTGAGAGTGGCTAGCCTTGTAACCAACTCGGGCTCCTTGAGTTGAGAAAAATTAGTTGCAACAAATAAATTTGCAATGGTTCTTGAGCATTTTGAGTTGTGAAGCTTCTAGAGGATTCTTCCTAACTACTCAGGCCAACCGATTCTTGATCTTGGCTTTCTTGAGAAGCCAAGATTAGGATTTGGAAAGTCTATAAGATGCCTCCCAAAATTGAAGAGAACATCTAATTGAATCTCGAATTTACCATAGCAAAGCCCTTCCAAATTGGAGAGAAAATTTATGTATCCCTTGAGGAGTGCCAAAATGTTTTCCAATTATGGAGTGACAACTATTGTTGTTTCAATGGATATTCCAACAACTCGAGGAGTAAGCTCATAATTCTCAATCAATCAACCACAAATTCAAGATAATACACCACCAATTTTGTGTTCTAAGACATAGGAAACCCTTGAACATCAATTTTTCAAGGAAATTGAGCATCAACAGGACATATTTAAGAGGCATAATACTTCTCCCATGATCACTATTTTCAATAGTAGCCTGTAAGCTTAGCTATTGACTGCAACAGTAGCTAGCACAGCTAGCTTCTATGAGTGATAGTGGTTAGGGTTTGATGAGCTCTTTTCCTTGATTTAGCCATAGATTTCATAATATTAGCATGTATTTATTTATATCTAGCATATATTAGCTATTTTTACTATATTTATATAGTTCATTTTCAATTTCATAGGTATCTTTGCTTTCCTTTACATGCTTTCATACATTAGGTTCTTTATGCTTCATTTGCAAGTTTACATGCATATTTAGGTTCCTTTGTATGTTTCAAGCATTATTTCATGCTTTATTATCAATATTTTAGATATATTTATGCATATTTACACACATTTATGCTTGGATTTACAATTTGCATTAACAAATATACAAGCCTCATTTCGAGAGGCCTCATATGTTGCTAATATTTCTTGAAGTTCTTTGTGTGTAGATCTCAGGGCATCATAGAGCAAAGGATCATCAAGATCTAGTTTCTTAATCTAAAGATATGGAGGTGGCTAAGTAATCCCTCATATAAACAAAGTGGTGGAGTCATGAAGACCTTGTGAAGCACATCTTCCCTCATTTTGGGATCATTTACATTTGTAACATTGTATCAAGATTTGATATCCCTTAGAGGGATCAATTGTAATTAAATATTCATTTGATAAATAAAAGAGAGCCATCCTTCTTGTTATTTCATTTTTGTCAAATAATTACATATATTATTTGCTTTCAATTCTTTATCATGTTGAAATATCTTTAGATGTGTGGTTTTAAAATATTTACAAGTGGCGATCATGGTTGGACTGGCCCATTTTTGTATTGCTTACTCATGTTTTTATCATTTTCTTTATTGTAGACATCACTGATCTAAGTGATAGTGGCTAATAGTCCCAAATGTTAATGAAATAACAACCATAATCTGAGCCACCTTGATTGATAGTAGCTAGCAAAAAAGATAGCAAAAATAGTAAGCAATCTATTTCTTCATCGGATGAGGATCTATAGGTAAATAGTCCTCATTGTGTTGAAATAGTAAATCTAGCAATAAGTAGCAAACATAGCAAAACTTAAAGGTAAATTCATGAAAATACCATGTTTGTTGCTAGATGCTTTTAGGAATAGTAGCCTATGTTGTTAGCCACCCTAAAATTTAGCGTCTAGGATTTTTGACTGCTATTATGCATAGCGGTTGAGTCTTTTGCCTACTATACAAAAAAATTCATTGTTTAACCTTTGTGTTAGGTATGCTTTCTTGAGGCCTAATCAAAGGCTATTTGTATAATTTAATTTACATTTTGCATTCTCTAAAATTAAACACCATCTAATTGTGCATTCTCTGAACATAAAATGTAATTTCTAGGCATATAGAGAAAAATTATTTGAATGCTTCTTGAAGCAAATTTCTTTCATGCATAACTAAAAAGAACACACACACCACATTCCAAAGTAAACATCAATGGTGGTTGGCTTTCACATCCAATTGGTTGATCAATACCAATAGTGGAAGTTATTACCACTTGATTGGCTTGTTTGACATTGTCTCATTAGGATATATTTGTGGCCAAGGCCAATTCAAGAACTATTCTATCCATGGAAAGTTGTACCCATTCCTCTTCGGAGGGGTGTATCGCTAACCATAGTGTACTGGGTGAGAATTGTTAGTACCTATACTCCATGATTGGATATGTATTTCACTCCCATATCTCGGTGGGTAGACAACTTGGAAGTCATTATTGGGTTTTTTGCTATGAGTATATAGGTAAAAACCTTTAACAATCTAAGAGCTTCATCAACTATTGCAAAATACGATAAGAGTTAGATTGTATACACAAAAAATCAAAATGCACAAAATAGTTTTAGAGATCACAAAGAAAATTTAAATGATATAATCACCTTGTATACTTTGTTTACCTTAAAATTTATATAAGAGATAATTCACAATCCATGGTCACTACATGAGGTCACCATCCTCGATCCATGATTGAGGTGGAAATCAATGCCCTAACCAACACATAAAAAAATGAATTTGAGCCTCCCACATATAATTCCCTTGAACAATTTTTATCTAGCATTAGAGGTGATAACTCATGGTAATTCTCATTAGGACACCTGAGTTAGAGGACAAAATACAAGATCTTCTCATGATAGAAATGAGGGTGGTTCAATACCCCCACCATCACAAGATAGACATAGATAAGATCTACCCAATGAGGGGCAAGATGAAAGGGTTGCATCAAATCATCCCACAAGAAGTCCAAACCATATTGAACATGGGAATTTTGTGCTAGATCTCAATACTATTGGGATAAATGGTATGCCTCCTAACCAACCTTGAAGAACTAGTCAGCTCAACAGACTAAATCAAGTTTTGGAAATATTAGAGCATAGGACCTCTACTACCCACTCTTGTTCTAAGAGTACACATAGTGAGGATAGAGAGAGGCATACCTATGCCCAGGTGGAATGCTCAAAATATCGCCACAACACACATGTCCCATCCATGCATGTGGAAACAAAACAAAGGCCTCAACACAATATCAATGCAACTTATGCTAATAGAGGCAAAAGCATATCGAATCAATTTTCTAGGACTCATACCACTAGAGTTTCATGCATAAAGCTAATAAGCCAAAGATCCTCCACAACTAATATTGTAGATCAAGCACGTAGGATTTTTTTAGGATAAATACAAAAAATAATCCAATATTAATTGGAGGATTTGTACATAGATCATGAGCAACTCAAAAAATATGATACATAATGATAAATGTTGATTCGATAATGTTTGTATGAGCATTGCTTATGGGAGAAACTCATCCTCAATCAGAAGGAGTTTGAAGAGAGATATGATATGCTAGATAGGGCTAATATACCTTCCACTAGTGAATATAGCTGGCAATGTAACACTAGATATGCTATGTCACAACATGATTTGCACCCTAGGCAAGTCGAGCACCATGCTCGTCTTAATTCCCAGAATGCTTCAAGGCAACAATAGCATCAAATGCTAAATCAGCCTAGGCATAATCAGTATGAGGAATAAAAAATATATGGCTAGGATCATTAGTATCCTAAACCCTTTTTTATATATGTGGACGATGAGCACAATCATCCATATTGATCTCAGATAAATTTACCACCTCTTGCACCATAGAAGTCACTAAGGGAAGAATAAATCATTTCTTCTAAAGTGTACAAAGTCCTTGTTGAGAAAAATAAATATCTTGAGAAATGGGGGATGGCTTATAAAAATCCTACCCTAAATAAGATTCATAATCAACCTTTGTGTTCCTCAGTATCTAGTCCAACATATATCGATCATTTCGAGATGCCCAAGTTGGACAAGTTTTGAGGTGACGACAATTCTAAAGAACATGAGACCAATTTCATGAATATGTACTTTTAGATTCAAAACAATGATACCTTATTGATAAGGAATTTTATGATCACACTTTTAGGCCTAGCCTTGGAATGGTAAAACCAGCTAAAGAGGCATAGAATCATCATCTTTGAACAGTTGGTGAATTCCTTTCTTGAATTCTTCTCATTTGGAATTAAGAAAAAGATAGATCTGTTTGATTTGGCTATTTTACGGTAATACAATGATGATCCAATCACAAATTATGGAAATATGTGGAGAAAATTAATGGCCAAAACTTCCATTCTCCATCCCAACCATAGAATTAACCTGAATGTTTACAAAAATCTATGCAAAATATATTTCACTTTTGCTTCAACTACAACAGTATCAAACATTCGAAGAGGCTTTAGTCCAAGCCAAAGTCATTAAGGAAATAAAGTTGAAAAAAGAAGACTTGAAACTCTAGACAAAGAAATATTGGAATAATAAGAACATGAGGAATAAAAATCATTTGGCCAAACCTGAAGAAACAAAATTTACAACATCGCCTTAAGGGCACTTTATTGCAATGTAAAGCAGTTTAAAAGCATTCAAAGGAAAAATAGCATAAAATTGTAATATATTGAAATGAAGAAAAGTATATAATAAAAAGGATGGATTTCTTCTTCTATTCATTTATCCATATCTTCAAATATGATTGCAATACATCCCCTCGATGGCTTTTACAAATTTGATATATCTAAACATTACAATGTGTAGGGGATCTTATCCCTTGAAAAGGACTTAATGGCGATGTTATATATTGTGAATCTCGCATTCCCACAATCGAGATCTAGTATTGGGATTATTCTATTTGCCTCTTTAGCTCCTCCCTTCTGTATAGAATACCTACACCTACACACAAGGGATTGAAAAGAAGTTAGTAGCACCTGTGTTATAGAATAGAAGCATTGAAAGCATAGAAAAGGAGTTATTCTAACAACATCAAAACTAATCTACAACACATGGAAATTATTCTAGATGATATATAAATGCAATATAATATAATATAAATATTTTTGGAGAGATTAAAACACAATATTCAAGGTAAATATGTGCAGAATTAGTGGCCATCCATAACAGGGACACCTAAACCTACAACATTGGAGACCTCAAATCTACCATCAAACCTACTCCAAACTTCACCAAATTTGGACCAGGGGTTCATCTAAGAATTCCTAAGGGGTCTATGGAGGAATTTCTCCCAAATTCAATGTTTTTTTCTAACAGTCCCTAGGTGTGACTTGTACTGACTGCTTACCCTCCCCAGGTGGGACTATCACAAATCTTGTCTATTTTTGTCACCTATTCTATTGGAATTTGGTCCAAAACTGGTTTAGGGGTGTTGTCGAAATATGGGGCCAAAGTTATATTCAATTTTGCTAGTTTGGAATGGCTTGGATAAGTTTCTAATGCCCTTGAAAGCGCATTTGAATGAAGAGGGTTTCAAGGTCAAATGGGGGGTAAATTTTAGTTTGTAAAAGGCAAGGATGGAATTGGGTAGCACTTCATTTCTCAAATGCTTTAAATATCCTTCTTGGAAATGGGTGAATTTACCTCTTTTTATAGCCCAAAATGGAATCTAGGGTAAAGGGGTAAGTCTTTCCATGTGAGGCAGGTGCTGCCACTTGTCCAATTTTCTAACATGCATAGGTGAGGGAAGGTTGCCCATTTGGGGCTCCCAATATTCTGTCCCTGACTCTAATGGTAGATCCCCAATCAATTTGGGGTGATTGGACATGGTAATGGAAGTATTTGATTGCCATTTCATGCATACCTTGACTTTTTCAAGGGTCTATCTAGGGACCATCCCACCTAGAGATGGTTATGGATGGCCATCCCTGGGTGGGACGGTCACCAACTATGACTGTCCCTTGGTGGGACGATCATAAGGAGGTGCCCCAAAACTGCCCTAAAATGCTAGGAAACCTCCAAAATATGTTTTTGAGCCTTATGCAAGCTTGGAGGGGTTCCAAATGGTGCCATATGATGTTGATAATAGTGGCATATGTGATGCACTGGTAGTCTTATCTGATTTACATGATTTAGGTGTCTATAGATGCTTGATTTTGGGATGCACTATGTGCAACAAAGCACTAAGAAAAAATAGATCACTAAATAATTGAATGATTAAGATTGTTCATTAACCTAATAAAATTTGTATGCCTCCATTGTGGAAAGAGCATACATTCTTGGAATCCTTGCTATTGACATAGTCGAATGATCAATTTCAAGTATACCTTTCACTCATGCTGTAGTAACAGTCTTATGGGGCTTAGGGCATACTAGGTCTTGGTGCCTTGTATTCTTGTAAATATTTACATGGATAAATTCCTAAGATTTCAAGGAGGTCAAGCCTATTGATTTGTTTCTTATGCTAATTCTTTGCCCAAGCATGACCTTGAAAATTTATCTCTAGCCAAGATTCTTTTGAATGCATGGAATTTACACTTCTGAGTGTTTTAATGTTGATTCGATTTTTAAATTCATTATTATGACTACCCCATCAAGCATTGAGTTGATGATGGCATGACCAATGATGAAGTGATGAGTGCTTGATACATATGACTTAATTGGGGTAAATCTCTATTTTTCCCATGGTACTATATACCTATTTGAAGGGGATTTTTGACTGTTTTGATGAATATTTATTTAAGAAAAAGGCTAAAATTTTCATTCCTATGGAGTGGTCCAGCCATGGAGGCCTTCTTGGGGACTAAAATAAAGACTTTTTATGCATCCAAAAATATTATGGGTTCAGTCTTGATCCCTCCTAATTTGGTGACCTTTCTGCCTTGTTTTTGGTGGGTTTTTGACCATATTTTTGATATTTTTAACCTTTATTAGTGCAATTTTTTGGTGACCATTCCTAGGGGGATGAGTACAGTATTTATGATGTCCCATGGTGGGACAGATAGCCAACTATGCAATCATCCCCCTTCTTTTAGAGCTATATAAGCCCAAAATGGGGCATGTGAGCTCATTTTTTCATTCTGCTTGGAAGAGTTGGAGAGGAGAGAGGTAGGAGAGTAATTTTATGAATTGGAGCACTGTCAAAATATTAACCCACAACATGAACCAACCATCAGATGCAATAGGCAATGGAGCCGATGCGAAATGGGTATGAACCACATGTCTTTCTCTACCCTATTTTATTATGTTTTTGTAATTTTTTTTGCAATTTTCATACTACACCTACACTAATGGTTAATAAACCTTAGGAATAGTGAAATATATGAAATTGAGATTTTATTTGTGTTTTATTTACAAAACATTAGGTTTAAATGCCAAATTTGTAGTGATTTTTAGAGCAATTTTGGGGTCAAATTGACCCTATTTTACCCATTTTTGGGTACCGTCCCTGTAGGGGACTGTCACTGGTGGCCATCCCTAGGTGGGACAGCTACCAAATTGGTAGCCGTCCCTGGGTGGGACAGCCAAAAAAAGCCCATTTTTATGTATTTTTTTGGTATTTTTATAGTAAAATTTTGTATTTTTAGGGTATTTTTGACACCCTATTTTACATGAGTAGATAGTTAGGAGTCGGTATAGAAATCTGACTCTCTTTTAGGTCACTAGAGACCATTTGAATATTGTATACTAGTGATGGCTTGATTCCATTGGTCTAAAGCAAGTTACACAGTTAGATCATGTGGTAGGCGATTGCGCCTATCTGACTGCACTGATAGACCTATGGTACCCTCGTACTAATACTTTCCATTTAGCTATGGGGGATATGATAGTTACATTAAAGGATGTATATTGGATATTGCATATTTTGATAGAGGGGCACCTGATAGTATCTTATCCTATAGAGTAGAAAGAGGTCGTACTATAGAGGTGCCTTGGAGCACGCTGGGAGGATGTAGTGGTTGGTCTCTCAATAGAGGGATATTAGTGGTCGCATGGTATTAGGACAGTGTGCTTGGAATTAAGCATGCCCTATTGATTACCTTGATCAACAACATGTTACTACATGAATCTTCAGGTGATAGATTCCTATGGAACCTACTAGATCTGGTGTTCACTCTTGTGGAGTGCACTGAGGATGAGCCCATAGTGATGGCTTGGGATCTGAATTTACTAGCATAGCTATATGATGAGCTATATGAGATCCTATCTAGTGGTAATAAGGGCTTGGGCTATAGCTTCCTACTACAGGTTTGGGCTTGGTAGCATATTGTTATGGAGAGATAATGGGGACCACCATGGATGACTCGATGAGAGCTACCAAATAGAGAGATTGGCTATGGAGAGCTATGGAAGAGGTCGTGTGAGATAGGCTAGAGCTAGTGACACACTGGGGAGGTTGATCACTACATAGAGGTTTTTGCATAGCTTAGGGTGAAAGACATCAAGTGGAGACCTTATAGGGATTATCTTGACTGGAGGGAGGTTGAGATAGAGTTACACCAAGTTTGGCAAGGCATATGGTTGATAGGGCATCATGGAACAGAGTGAGAGTACTTCCCTTATGATCATGTGCTACAACAGTTTAGGCTATACCAGGGATTACCAAGGGATATTATGGTTTATCATCATTTTGAGGATGAGAGGACTCTAGCATAGCCTATTTTAGAGGTACTGGGAGAGGAGTCAGATCCTAAGGTAGTAGTTTCTAATTCAAATGATGAATGCACTACAAAGGAGTATGACACATGGTGGGTGATATGACAGTGATGAGGGGAGGGACCACTAGGTGGGGATGCAGCTAGGGGTGCTCCATATGAGGAATTTTTTGGTGAGTCTCTAGATGATGATGAGGTAGACACAAGTGAATGATTTGTGTGTCAATGTGTATCAGTGGATAGGGTGGATTTTATTGATGTATAAGATCCAGTGGGTTTTGATGAGGATGACTTTGGATATCTAGGTTTATAGGCATAGTTATTAGCATGAGATGCTACAATAGTAGAGCTATAGATTGATAGAGCTTTACTACAGGCATAGGTGTAGAGTGCACATCTTGATATGGAGAGGTAGGTAGCATTGATAGCTATGCTTCAGGTGCAGGTTCACGGATAGGGTCCTAGCCATGGGGAGTCCAACAGTGGTGAGTTAGCCATGATGTAGGAGGAGATGGTACATATCGAGGTTTTGGTGGCAACCTATCAAAATTAGTGTCAAGAGGAGTGTACGTATATGGATATGATGTAGGATGAGATAGTGTGCCTTAAGGTGCACATACCAGATCAAGAATTAGCTATTGGATCACAACATAGATAGAGGAGCGAGATGAGACAGTCATCTAGTCGGATGAGGGCTTTGAGCTCTGCATGGAGGATGGAGGTGTCTAGAGGTAGAAGGTCAGAGGAATCAGGTATGGGAGCTCATGATGGACTCACGCTAAGGGAAGGAGAGATAGTTAAGGTACCAGTCCTATGTGACCATGGATAGTAGACTCTGATGGTTATTTTTAGACTTTTTGGGTTGTGAAGTCTGATGACTCACTTTTATTTTAGCCTATGGGTAGATTATTATTTTTGGTAGATTAATAAATTTATTAAAACCAGGGCATTTGAAAGGTGCCCTAATGCCTTGTACAATAGAGGATCATCAGAGGATCAAAAAGGATAAAAAAGGAACAAAAGAAAGACACTAAGAACTGCCAGATGAAACAAAAATACAATCTCAAAAATACACCTCAGACTAAAAGGAGTCAACAACCTTGAACAAACAGGCACTGAGAGAAACACCAGAGCTCAAAAAGGAATGGTCCTCGACCAAAAAGGAACCCAAAAATATGTGATCCACCACCGTAGAGGACCCAAAAAAATAGAGGAAGAACCATCAACCATCAAGAGGAGTATCCAACTGCATGAGGGATGAAGCAACACCTTCCGGACCAACATATTTCATAGAAATATCCTTAGTGCTATCCTTGGGAATAACAATGCAAGCCTCCTTAGCAATATCCATTACATATTCATCATTGATAACATCTTTGATGTCAGTTTTGGTGTCGAAGGACACCTCAGCACCAGCTAGGGCAAAACATTTTTGAAATTTTCATAGAAGAACAAGAGGCTAAGTGCATGGCACTATTCTTTGAGGGTTGAAATCACCTTTCCAATGGCCAAGTGAGCAGTTTCAAGATGGTCAATGGTGGCAGAAGTAGCATGCACAACCAGCTTGTGAAGATACCTTTCGACAAGGTTAGGAGAATTAGACTTATCCTTTGGAGTTTTTACAGAGGTGGACGGAGGAGTTTTGACAACTTCTTTATGTTTTAGCCTCTGGGAACTACGGACAGGGGTATTTTCAAGTTTGGCTTTCTTTCTAGTGGAGAACTCAGAAATATATTTTCCCCCTTTCTATTTTCTTTTGGATTTGGAGGTTTTAGGGCTCGAGGTTGAGGATGAATTCTCCTCATCAGAATCGGGGCAGGGAGATTACCTGAAGGGAATTGCAGAAGGAGGTACTTGTAAAGGACCTTGAAAAGACCCTGGTGGCAAGGTTTGGCCTCATCCTTCTTGGAACGGTTGGTGGTGATGGTATAGTCCATGGACCAAAAAGGGCAACGGGAATGTTCATCATTTTTGAGTCCCAAAAATGATTAACAAATGCAATATGAAAACAACATAATTGAGACTCAGGATTGTCACAAGTAAAATATTGCATTATTGGCTTAAGGATTTCTTTCCAGGGAGTTGACAAGTCATGGCGAAACAAACCTTTTTTTACCTTCTTGTGGATGGGTGAATTTTTCTCGAAGAGTGTCAACTCCGCCTCCCAGTTGTGCTTATTTCTTCTGATGATTTTTCCTTCCAAGTCTTGCCCTGTCAGGTTCACCAGTAGCTCAAAGGAAATTTGGAACTGGACGTCATGGATGGAAACCAAACCATTATCCCAGGTTGTCACGAATGCCTTAGTAATATTGTCATCCACCCCACTGAACAAATTGAAAAAATTGATGATCCCATGCTTATCCTTAAACATATCAGTAGAAATAGAATCCAGATCAACAGTTTTAGGCTCGATGAAAATAGCTTTCCCTTCCTTCATGGTGACAAAAGGAAATAAGGAAGGAAGGTAAATGGGTGGATAAAGACACAGATCGAAAGGAACAGAAATGGAATGGTATATTTGCTGAGAAGACCACAGGAGGACTAAATAGAAAGTGATGCTAGGCCAAAAAGGAAAACCTTGGTGAAAAGGATAATGATGGTTAGAACATTGGGCACAACGCAAAAAAGGGCGATGAAAATGGGTAGGAATAATAAGGCAGAACACCATCCCAATGAAGATGGATCTTCTGGTGATACTCACATAATAGGGCCAATGGAAAAAGCAGGCACAAAACCCAGAAGGGATTGGGATGCACATTCGAGAAAGCCTCGGGAGAATGCGAAAGGTAAAGCGTTTAGACAAGATTCTCGAAAAGGTAAAATTACAAGCATCATTCCACACGAGATCGAAATGATTTAAAATTAGGGTGGACATGGCATCGGGATTCCTCATGGAAATGATTATCAATAAAGAAGGGGCATAAGTAAGAGGCGGCGGAGAATTATAAATTATCAACATAGAACCCCTTTTCAAAGGAGAATAATAAGAATGATGAACAAAATCTCTATTTTGGAATTTTTTGGAACTTTGGATATGGGCCCAATGAATCATGGAAAAGGGGAAATCTTTGGTAGTGGAAAAATCAAGGATTTCGAGATTCATCACGACAGATGGTATTTTGATCATAATTTGCCAACTCAGCAATGTCATTGGGGAGGACATCCGTCCAAGTCATCAAACCTTGCGCGTTAACTCCAATGTTGGCTAATTTGTTAGCAACAAAATTGCCCTCCCTGAAAATGTGCTGAACCACAACATTGACTTGCTGACTAAGAATTTGCTTACTTTCTTCGATAAGATTCCTGATCCTCCAGCTGCTGGGCTTGGAAGTTTTTAAGAAATTTATGATATTAAGAGAATCTCCTTCAACGATGACTTTTCCTGGAATGTCCTTTAGAAATTGAAGGCCTCTCCACACCGCTTTAGCTTCAACAGAATGATTTGATTGGATTCCTAATGGTTCGGAAAAGGCAAATATGGAATTGCCACTATGATCCCGGAGGATTCCTCCAGCCCCAAGCAATGCCAGGATTGCCTTTTGCAGCACCGTAAAAATTAAGCTTGACCCACCCAAAGGGAGGAGGTTGCCATTTGATGCTGGTCCTAGATGAAGGCTGAGTAACAGGCCTTGGGACATCAATGCAAATATCACAAGACTTTAAGATGCCCTTCTCAAAATATGAACAAGGATAAGGATCAAAAGGAGCAGCAAGGGCATTTTCCTTAGCATGAAGGATGATTTTGCTGGCAATAATGTTGGCATCCAAAGATTTCAAGTCAAAGATTATTTTATTGCGTTCTAACCATATCTGCCAGAGGAAATGATGTAAACAGAACTTCCAAAGTCCTCTGAGTATGGGATTTTTGAAAGGAATTGGCCACTATTGGAATAAATCAACAATTGAAGGAGGACAGGCCCAGGCAATCTTGAATGTATGGAAAATTTTGTTAAGCACCATTCTTGAATAGGGACAAAATAAGAAGAGATGAGAAGTGCATTCCCAATCAGAAAGGCAAAGATGGCATCTGTTAGGCAAAAGAATACCTCTTTTAATAAGATTCTCCATGGTAAGGATGCGATCTTGAATACATAACCAAGAAAAGGAAGCAATCTTAGGAATCAAATACTTGGTCCAGACAAGCTTGAATGGGATGGGAGTATCAATACTATCGAGATAAAGCAAGTAAGCTGATTTGACCATGAAATCTCTAGAATCAGTAGGTTCCCAAATAGGACAATCAGTCTGGTCATTTAAAGGAATTTTGATAGTAGAAAGAAGATTGTATAAATAGGCCATTTCATTTTCATGATCAGGGATGTTAATCCTTCTCCATCGTTTATGACCATTTGTAGAAGAAATGAAATCTGCCGCTAAAGGTCCAGCCAATTGAATTGTACTATTCCTCAACCTTTGAAACATAGGATTTTGATTGAGAGGTTGATCTCCTATCCATTTATCATCCCAGAAAGAAATAGAAGTGCCATTACCAAATTGCCACCTTAGCCCTTTGATCAAAAGGGAACGAGCTTCGCAAATAGCCTTCCAGAAAGCAGAACCGGATGAAGGTACCTCCCCATGAGGGAAATGTGATCCTTGAAGATATTTCCTTTTTATGATCTTGACCCAAAGAACATTCTCATTAGAAATAAACCGCTAGGATTGCTTAGCAAGAAGGGAAATATTGAGAGGATAAATTCTTCTAAGACCTAATCCTCCACATTCTTTAGGCTTGCACACTTTATCCCAAGCTACCAAATGAAATCTGTGCTTATTTTCAGATCCTGTCCAGAGGAAATGTTTTTGAATTTTTTCCATTTTTTCATAAACACTTACTGGAGCCTTGAACAAAGAAAGGAAGTAAACAGGAATACTCTGGAGGTAAGCCATGGTGAGTGTAATTTTCCCCACTTGAGATAAAATATTGCTTCTCCAAGTAGTGAGTTTTTTTGTAACCTCTCAATGACATTGTCCCATAAGCTGTCTTTGACATTCCCAGTGAAGAGAGGTAAACCTAGATAGGTAGAAGGCAAAGAAGCTATGGAACAATTAAGGATGTCAGCAATGATGTTCTATCTTCTTGGAGGAGTATTGAGGAAGTAAATTTTACTCTTTTGAAAATTAATCCTTTGACCTGCAACAAGCTCATAAAGGAAGAGTATCCTCTTGATAATATTTGCTTCATTGACAGAGGCAATTGTGGACAATAGAGTATCATCAACAAATTGTTGATGTGTGATAGGATCGCATTGGGAAGTTGCCTGTATTCCAGAGAGGAGACCAACATTTTTTGCTTCAATAATTGCTCTTCCCAGAGCCTCAACAACAATTATAAATAAGAGAGGAGATAAAGGATCTCCTTGCCTTAGACCTCGACTACTTTGAAAATATCCTGCAGGAGAACCATTAATGAGGACCGAAAACCAAGCAGAGGAGATGCAACCTTTAATTAGAGTGATCCATTCAGGATGGAAGCCAAAATTGTTGAGAATAGCAAAAAGGAAATCCCAATTTAGTCTGTCATAAGCCTTATTCATGTCTAGCTTGAGAAGAAAGGTTGCTTTTTTGTTGATTGAAACTGAATGAATTGCTTCATGTACTAAAATAATGTCATCTAGGATGGATCTACCTTTGATAGAACTACCTTGGCTCTGATTAATAATCAAAGGCATGACTTCCCTCATGCGGATGGTGATGGCTTTTGTTAAAATCTTATAAATGACATTACAAAGACTTATTGGCCTGAAATCATTAAAATTACAAGCATTAGGCTTTTTAGGTATTAGTGCAATGAAGGTGGAATTGAAGCCTCTTGGAATAATTTTAGAATGTTGGATTTCTCTTATGGCTTGGCAAACATCCCTGTTGACAAGATCCCAAAATGCTTGATAAAACCTTGGGGAAAAACCATCTGGGCCAGGAGCTTTGTCAGGATCCATGGAGAATAGAGCATCTTTAATTTCCTCATCAGAAAGAGTAGTTGTGAGTCTACTATTGATACTGTCAGAGATGAGATGAGGAATGAACTGGAGGAAAAAATATTTTGCCATCTATGAGTTTGGTCTGTTCTCAGCCTGAAGTAGATGCGTGAAATGGGAGATGCCTTCCTTCCTGATTTCTTTGATATCATTGATAATTTCTCCTTCCTGGGTATGGATTTCCTTAATTCTGTTATTGTTGCGGTGTCTCATAGTAGAAGTGTGGAAAAATTTGGTATTAGAATCCCCTTTTTTGAGCCATAAGTCATGGGATTTTTGTCTCCAAAAAATTTCTTCACATTGGAGAATATTGTGATATTTGGCTAACAGTTCCTTCTCTTCTTTTTTGATCTCAATAGTGAAATCACCATTCTCTTGATTGTTTTTTTCGATTAAGGAGAGCCTCAACATGACATCCTGCTTATTATGGAAAAGGTTACCAAATATGTCTCTGTTCCATACTTTAATATTCTCTTTAATGATCTTGAGTTTCTGAGCCAGAATGTAGGAAGGTTTTCCTTGAATGTCGGTTTGCCACCATTGGTTGATTCTTTCCTTAAAATCAGGATGTTGCATCCACATTGCTTCGAACCTGAATGGGGTTTTGTAAATTTTTGGATTATTTGTGTCCAAAAGAATGGGACTATGATCAGAACCAATTTTAAGGAGTGATTGAAGAGTGGCATCTCCCCAGTTGTCAAAGGCTTCCTGAGAAAATAACACCCTATCTAATTTAACTTGGATTAGCTGAGATCCAGTCCTTCTATTTGACCAAGTGAACTGATTACCTTTCAAGTTGACATCAATCAAATTATGTGCATTAATGAAGTCCTGGAAGTCCTCCATACTCTTAGAAAAGGAACCAACTCCTCCCCTTTTGTCAGAAGGAAACAAAGGGGTGTTGAAGTCACCAATAAGGATCCAAGGCAGATTAGAGAAAGCATTTTTGATAGAAGATAAAGTGTTCCACATATTGGATCTCCCAAAAATGGAATTGGGAGCATAGATATTGGTTAGGACCCAAGAACAGTTGTTGTCTTGATCACAGAAATGAATGCTCAAAATCTCATCATTGGAATGGATAAGATTTCCTCTCACAAGAGAAGGATTCCATAAGCAGAGGAGGCCTCCAGAAGCACCCCTGGCATTGCAAGCACAGAAATCACTATTTTTCCAAATGAGATTGCAAATATTTTTATCAAGAGGTTCACTAATTTTAGATTCTTGAATCACAAAAATAGTTGGTCTGATTTCTTTCCTTAATGATTTAGCTAGCCGTTGCTTGGCTATACCATTAAGGCCTCTCACATTCCATGAGAGGATCTTCATTTGGAGGATTTGGAGAGTTTTTTGCCTCCCTTTCCATGTGGTTGGGGAGGTTTGGTGCACTTCATTTCTTCCTTGGAGATATTGATTCTAGTAGAAAATAGAGTTTTTTGAACGCCATTAGCAATATCTTCATGCACATCTTGATTCCTTTGATCAGAATGAGAAGGTCTTCCCCTCTTTTTTTCCATTCCACAATCTATAGGAGACCTCTTTTGGCTCCAAAGAATTTTGGGACTAAAAGTGGATGAGGAGATTCGCTGAATCATAGGACTGACAGGTTCGAGGAAGGAAGAAGGAATAGAAGCATCTTCTATCAAGGGTTGGTCATCTTTTAAAGAGAGGTCCTCAGCCAATAGTTTAGGGTTCTCAGTCAGTGGCTCATAATATGGTTCTTGAATGAGATTCTTCGGATCCAAAGGAGGATTGGGATTGGGATTCGGATCATTGGTTTTATCAAAAAAATCCTCAGAGTTTAAATCCGCAAGAATTTGAAATTGAAAAGGGTGAGAAAAAAGACTGACCTCATTGGAAGCATTTTTTGAAGAAATATTTTTCCCTTTATCATCAGGGGAATTGATGAAAGGGGTAGAGTTATGTCCTTCTTTGATTTTGTATTCTTTGGCAGGCTTGAAACTTATTCCTCTGGACGGAGGAAATTTCCTTTTATCCTTCTTTGACGAAGCCTGAAAGGCATTCTCCTTAGCCGTAGGATTAGAATCATTCAGTCGCTCAGAAGAGGCCACATTCTTAGTGAGAGAAGGACAATGAGCATGAATATGGCCCTGAGTTCGGCATTCAATGTAGAAAGGAGGTTTATTTTCATACTCAATGGCTTGTTTGAAAACTGATGAACCAAGTTCTAATTCCACAAAGGTAGGGAGAGCAGAATCTAAATTGGCCATAATACAAAGGCGAGCAACATGCATCCTTGATCTGGAAAGAGTCACCTTGTCAATGAGAAGCAGATCTCCAATAGTCGAAGCCATGGATTTGAAAATAGATTCCCACCATAGGTGCCAAGGTAAGTTTGGAAATCTGACCCAGATAGGCGCAAAGTTAATGCTTTGCATTTTTGGGTTGAAGTCTGGATTCCATTTCATCAGAAAAACACTCTTGGACCCAAGGAACCAAGGTCCTCCAGACAGAATGTGGCCAGCATCTTCTTGGGTGTTGAGGCGGACCCCAAAAAAACCCCTGGAAAGACCAACAATTTGCAAGGTTCCATGAACTTTCCAATGGGAAAAGGCCCATCACCTGATGATGTCAAGATTTGGATTACCTCCAACCACTTTCCCTACCAAGGAAAAGGATTCTTCAGCAATGAATTTTTTGATGATGTCAGTAGGAATCTTGACCCTGTTACCAGAAACCTCAAATGGTGGGGGAGAAAAGGAAGAGGAGGAAGGCCCACCCAAGACCTTTATGAATGAAGGCTTGGGAGAAAAAGGAACATTCTCCCCCCTCGAAGCTCTGCCTTGTCAGGTACCACTTGAAACTGATCTTTTGAGTGCTCAGAGGTTTTAGAATCTTCCTCCCGCCTTGAGGATTGGAGATGAATTTCACAAATCTGGTCCTTAAGAGATTTAGTGGAGCCCACAACCTATGTGGAGGAGGAGGAAATTCTAGCTAGCGTAGAAGTGGGACCAGCGTTGGGAACAACCGCATTTCCTCCAATAGTTTGAGTAAGCCCGGTTCCATTCTCAAGGGGGAAAATGGAGCCCACCTCCTGAGCGGAGGACAGAGAAATGTCCGCATCAATAGAGAGAGGGCCATCCTCCCACCTGTCAAAAATTTGAAAAAAAGACTTCCCACCTTCAGCAATTTGAAAACTAGAATTACCAGCCATCATGTACCTAATTTTTCATATCAATAATTATATTAGCAGTACCTTGTCCTTGCAAATATTATAACGTCTACAGGTAGTTTATGGACTATGATGTAGCTTTTGACTTTTAAATATGGACCTATATATTTATGACTTTGCTTTGATCATTATTTCATATTTTACTGCTTTATGATATGTATGCTATTCTATGCTTTATTATGCTTTTGATAAATGTCTAACATGGATGCATGTATTTATTAAATGATGTGAGTTGATGATATGTAGATGTGGAAGCATTCTTTATATGCTTTTGTAAATTAAAATATATGCATAAAATAGTCAGTGGCCATCTAAATATCATTGCTAATATTTATCCGGTATCTATCCTATCTCATGAATACCACTTAATAAACAAAAGTTTATAAGGAAAAAAATGTGTATGATTTGATGTAATGATTGATGTGTGTAGACACCAAAATCCAGCCACTTGCAAGTCATCTATACCTTCCTGTCAGCCACGTGTCAGTCATCCACCTTCCCGCCATTATTTGGCCCAAATCCACACCTTCCCGCCATTATTTGGCCCAATTTCACCTTTCCCGCCATTTTTCATCCCCAAATTTATTTAAATTAATATTTATATATATATTTTTATATTTTAATATTTTAATATTTTAATATATATATTTAAATAATAGTTTAAGTGATTTAATCTGAGCCGTCCATCCTTCATTTAATCTCATCCGTCCATCCATCTTAATCCATTTCACAACCTAGATTTATTCTCTACCCTTGGATCCACTTTAATCTTAGCCACACGTTCAAAGTGTCGTTAAAACCCTAAAGTGTGCCCTAAGAGTAGATTATAAATTGAGTCACCTTGATGGCTCAAACCCTATCTTCTTCTCCTATCTTTGCTATCTTTGCTATCTTTTTGACCTATCTCTTCTATTTCATCTATCTCTTTAGCTATCCATCGTCGCATCCATCGCCGCATCCGTCGCCAACTTCCTCGCCATCTCTTCTGCAATCTCAATCCTCCCATTCTTGTCACAAGTGCCCTAGCAATTTAACACCCCATTACTTCCGGGGTCCTGGTCTAGCCCGTTAACAGAGAACAGGTATAAATCAGTTTAAAGCAAGTAACTTCTTTTCTTTTATTAATCTGTTGTTGAATTCCTGCATTCTATTTTTCTAGGGTTTTAGATTGTTTCTGAGGGCTCACACAGTGGAGCCCTCTTATTAATTTCTAACTCCTTGATAGTGTTAATGTGTGCAGGTTTTTAATGGCAGATCTGGTTTATTGATGGCAGTGTTAGTCGGAGTGGTCCAAGCAAAGGATACAACAAAGCCCACTCACTCTGTTGGGATTGAAGATACATTCTTCGGAAACGCCACCATTTGTGCCAGCTAGGGTTTCGGAGAACCCTAGCACAAATTGTAATCTTGTATCACAAAAAGGGTTACAGGCCCAGTTGTACTCAAAAGGAGTTTTTAAACTCCATCGATTAATAAAAATCGTTTGTTTTGTGCAACTATTCTGCATTCCTTTTATCGTGATTTCTTTATCTTTTGTTTGGCGTTGTATCTTTAATCTACAAATGGCGATCACGGTGGGACCCCCTAGGGTTTCATATTTTTAATACTTGCTTTACTAATCTATTCCTGTTTTCTGTTTTATTTTGTAGGTTCCAGAAATCGTGAAATTCGCTGTTCCAGCGAACTAGGGTTTCTGAGTTTGCAGAAAACGCAGCAGACGCAGAGCGGCGTCTGGAAGTCCAATACGAAACGCAGAGGTGCGTTTCAGCTCGTGCGAGACTCCCTTGGGCGTTTGAAGTCGGTTTACGAAAAAGCGTAGGCTTCCGAGTAAGTGCTTTTTCTTTTTGTACTTTTTACGTTTTTGGTTTTTTCGTCATATTCTGTTTCTTTTTCGGATCATTACTTTAAAATGAACAAAAACTAAGTAATCTGGAAAAGAACAGTTATTTTTAATTACATTTTTTTTTGCATTGCATTATTGATTGTTGCTTGCATTAAAAAAAAAAATTGCATACCTAGCTGCATATTAGAATAGCTACGAATTATTTGTTTTAATTATCTAAGTAGGACTATTGATTGGATGTCAATAGTACTCCTGCCATTGGGTGATTCCGAGCGAGAGAAGTGGACGAACCTTCCGGTTGCTCCTTTGATATCTCGATATCATTGGTAGGCAGGGGGTTTTAAACGGTGTACTTCACTTCTTCAGAGGAAATGGCATGTTTTCAGGAGCCTCTTGCTTAGATCATTAGAACTTTTGATTTATAGCTTTGTATGTATACATTAGATAACTAAAACACTTAAAATAAAATTCATTGCATTTTCATATTGCATTTAAAACAGTAATATCTGGATTTCATCACTAGGTATTGCTTGAAGTTTAGTGACGGTGGAATTCATCTCCATCCATTAAACTTCTGCCTTAGACACCATAGGTCACCCCCGAGCAAACTTGCTGGATTTCATCACCAGTAAGAATCTCGTTGTCCTTTCCTAGCCATAGTTTTTACCTTTTTTGTGAATAATTCAAGATTAGATCACATGCAAAACTCATAAACCGGACACTTAAAATTTACTACAGATTAAGATCAGAAAATAATTAATTAACCGCGGGTAAGACACATTGGTTGAAACCTAGGTTGTGACTGTTTTCTGATAATTTCTTTAGTGTAAATTTATCATTCCAGTTTTGCATTCTTCTTTTCTGAATTTGTTTAGATTTATTGCTCTATGGTCTTAACAAGGAATCAATCTAAAATGTTAAATCTAAATAATCAAATGGGTAATTCACAGAACATCCCCACCACCAACATGGCCACTTATCCTAGTGAATTTCAAGCAGGTTCGCCTGCGGGTCTTTCACGTCCTTCTACCGTCTATCACATGGCCATGCCCATGGAGGAAGACAATTCCTATCATATTACCCACATTGATATGGCCCAAGTGCAAACTCACTTAAGAGATGGCACCGGCTATGTCCTTGAGCCAATCCAAGATTCCCCTATGCAAGATTCTATTTTTCAGCAGGATATTGCATCAACCATACCCGTTGGTTTCACTCGGGTCTACACTAACCCTTTTTTTGAGGCTAATGTTGTATCTGCTCAGCTGGCTTCATCTCCAACATCTTCCCAGATGCTCAATTGTCCTCCTTTGGAGACAAATGTAGTGTCTTCCCGACCACCTTCTCCTCCATTTACCCGGGTGTACACCAATTCTCTCTATGAGGCTGGTGGAACCTCCTCTAGCCATGACCAATTTCAACCCTCTTCTTCCCAAACCATTTATGGTTTCACCCTACCAGGGCACGATCATCTGTTTCTTCCCTGTACCGCCTACTTCAACCACCTTCATTGCCCCTGCTATGCAGTCTCTTGTGACTACCATGGCAGCCTGCCCTCCACCTTCATCCAATCATCCCACATCCCTTGGGTTAGAGATTAATAAGGTTAGGGAGTACCTCGACAAGTTGCTTCAGCAACAACAGCAACAAAATGCTCAACCACCTGTCGTAGTAAATCCTACACCCCAACCAATTTCTACCCAGCCAGCTTTTCTTAGCTCAGGCCCCACCTGGGTACCCCAATCTTCGGTGGTGTCCATTCCTACCCCACCTTTCTCCCAACCCAGTCCAGTTCATCATTCACCCCAATCACCTTCTTTTCGGTATCATCCATACCAACAACCTGTCCATTCCACACCGCCTAATCCAGGCAATTTCATCCCATCTCATCAATTTTCCACTCCTCCATTGCATCCTCATAATCATCAAACAAATCAAAATTTTCATGAAGATTCTCGACTCCATGCTATGCAACAACAGATTGACAACCTTATGCTCAACATGCCTGGCTCATCTAGTCAGAAACCTACGCTAAGGTCATTGATCAATCAACCAATTCATCCTTCGGTACCTTCACCGCCATATCCGACTGATTTCACATTACCGAAGTTTGACAAATTTTGAGGAACTGAGGATCCTCATGAACATGTGAGCTCATTCATGCATGCCTGCTTTAGAATCCAAAATAATGATGCTCTTATGCTCAGAACTTTTCCTCAGACATTAGGGGGAGATGTTGTACAATGGTACAATCATTTAGCTCACCATAGCATTTATGCTTACGAGCAATTGATTAATCTATTTTTAGAACGATTCTCCCTAAATGTACAAAAGAAAGTTTCATTGTCCGACTTATACAAGCTCAAGCAACATGACGATGAGACTGTTTATGACTTTGGAAACCGTTGGAGGGCTATCATTAATAAACTGCCATTCTCCCTACCAATGGAGGAGTTAACCAAAATGTTCACCCGGAGTTGTCTAAAACCTATCTCTTGGTTACTCCAATTACAACAATACAGGACTTTTGAAGAGGCTTTGGCCCAAGCAAGTATCATAGAAGACATTAAAGTCCAAGAGGGTGTTTTAAAACCCCGTAGAAAAGAATGGCAACAAAAGGGCCAACAACGAAATAATAATTATGGCCAAAACAAACAAGCACAGGCTAGTACAACCTCAAATGTTAACCAAGTTAATCAAGTGGTGGCGAGTCAGCCCGTAATGGCTCAACAACAACAAGTAATGCAAAGTCAACCGCAACCAATTGCTTATCATGCGGTACCCGCCCCTACTCAACCAGCTCACAATACTGGGCCAACCATGGAAACTCGACCTTGGCAAAACAATCGTCCCAAGCGACAATTCACACCTTTAGATGAACCATATGCGGTCATATTCAACAAGTTATATAGCACAAATCAATTAACTTTACCTGAGTTTAAACCTTTAGACCCATCTAGAAGGGGGAAGTATTACAAGGAGTACCTATTTTGTCCTTATCATAGGCAAAATGGGCACGATATCAATAATTGTACAGATTTCAAACATGTGATCCAAGATCTTATTGAGATTGGAGCCATTAAATTGGATAGCCCCTTAGCCCAACAAAATCAAAATCTTGGTATATTTCAAACACCCCTTCCACATCGGGAGGAAGCTCCAACAACTTCAGGGGGAGTAACTCAGGTAACTCCTCCTAATCAAGTCAACCATGTACAACAATACCAAGGTTTTGTGGGTACTATTAACGTAGTAACCCGGGGTCAAAGGGCGAACCAACCAAATCGGGCTGAACCACGACCACTGTACAAACCCCCAGTCCACCTCGAGTAACGATGACCCAACGACGTGCTAGTACTTCTCAACAACTGCTAAATCATTCTACTCAACGCCAACGACCCATCATGTCATTGAGTAGCCGGTTAACTACCAGTTTAAAAATGGCTTCGCCAAGTTATCGATCTATGACCTCATTCAACAATCTCCCCCGCATAGAGAGGCATTAATGGAAATATTAAAGTCAATCGAGCTTCAAACTCAAGATACTAATGCCTTCAACAACTTTGTGGGGAGTATTCAAACATGCATGGAGCCCTCCATCACTTTCTATGATTTTGAAATCAAACCTATGTCAACAGAAAGTATAGATCCTCCACTGCATATCATGGCCAAGATCGATAACAAGCCATTCAAGAGAGTCTTAATTGACACCGGTTCCTCAATCAATATCATTACAACATCGGCGTTGAGTCATCTAAAGTCTGTCGCCATCCCTTATCACAAAGTCGACTTTTACTCTTAAAGCATTCAATGATGCTTTATCTTCCACGGTTGGCACGGTTATCTTGCCCATTGAGGTAGGGGCCCGAACTTTGCATACCTTGTTTCACATCTTGGAAGGGTCCATGGCATACAATGTATTGCTTGGACGGCCTTGGCTTAGGGAGATGAGATGTGTCCCTTCTATATTGCATCAATGTCCGAAGTATGTATATGAGGGACAGGTTCATTGTGTACTCGTTGACATTGAACCCTTCAAACATTGCAACTATGTCTCAAATCCTTATGAGATTGTGTTGCCATCCACTCATCTTTTCTTGACCCCATCTACTTCTTCTATACCATCTTCTTCTAAAGCTCCCATTCCTGAGGAGCTACCCATCATATCGCAACCATCTTCCTCTTCCGCTATTCCATCTCATTCACCACTTTCTTCATCTCCTAATCTTCCTTCTTCTTCATCAGTGACCACATGCACATGTGGCCATGACCAATCATCTCTTTCCACGTCATTACCCCCTTCTTCTACACCTTCTTCAACATCACCTATTATTCCTCCATCTTCCCAACCATCACCAACTGATGTTTCACAAGTTAGTGAAGCATCAACCCAACCAAATCCTTCCAATTCTTCTATCCCACATTCTTCTATTCCATCATCTAGTCCATCTCCCTCCCAAGTCAAGGTCCATCTCACTGATGCGGGTATTGGTGAGTATGCCATCCAAGATGTCCACATCACACCGTTCAATGTGCAAAAAGTTAAAGATTTTGGTCGTCCACATGACCAACATTTATCCATTGGATCGGTTTATAACATGGGTTCTATGCCAAATTCCATTAATTTTGTATATGGGGGAATAGAGTCATCTTCTAGTCCTACCACCATACTAGAACCTAAGCATCCGAGTCCCTGCCAATATCGAAAGGATGAAGGGTTTTCCCTCTCGCTATTTCCACAGACATAATTGGCAGCAATTTGGCCTAGGTCGATACGAGCAAGGGGTAACTGAACGCATCGATATGCCATATCAGAGACCCACTGAGCGTTTTGGTCTGGGCTACCAACCACTTCCATCCCTTTCTTCTTTTGAACGAGCTTTTCAAAGCATTAATCTTAATTCAGAAGAAGAAATCCTCCACCCCGACGAATCCGAAGATGAAGCCTATGAAGAATTTGACGTCATGTCAAATGGTGATGAATCTGAAGAAGAGTCGACGCCCATTGTTCCCCTCATTAAACAAGACGAGTTTTATCTCCAATTGTTCCCTCTCCAAGAGGCCATCTTTCGCTTGCTTCTTCCACAAGAACGAGGTGAACCACCCCCTCCGCCACATCCATAAGCCATAATCCAAACCTGTATTATATGTATATACTAAAATAGTGGTTTTCACCACTACAAAAAAAAAAAAAAAAAAAAAAAAAAAAAAACTAAAAACTATGTTGTTTTGCATCTCGAGTCTTCCGAGGTCTTCACCGGTTTTCCCTTCCATTCCGCCCATCCTTTCTTCCATAAGTCGACAATGAATTTCGAAGACTTATTCACCCCGCTCCATAATCCATATGATCCGGATAAGCCTAAGAAATGTGTCTTTGGTGTTACCTCAGGCAAACTCCTAGGTTTTATTATCTCTAAACGAGGTATTGAGGTGGACCCAAACAAGGTCAAAGCCATTATGGAAATGTGTCCCCCAACTAATTTGAAGGAGTTGCGTAGTTTGCAAGGAAAGATTAATTCAATCCGTCGCTTTATTGCACAACTTTCAGATAAATGTAGGCCATTTTGCCACCTACTACAAAAGGGGGTACAATTTTCATGGACAGATGAGTGTCAGAAAGCCTTTGATGACATCAAGCGAGTACTTAGCATCTCCGCCGGGTCTTAGCTCCGCCTCGTCCAGGGGTCCCTTTCAATCTTTATATCTCAAGCAACGGACTTTGCCTTAGGGACAATGCTTGCACAAAAGAATGAACAAAATCGTGAGCAAGCTGTCTATTATATTAGTCGAACATTGGTAAGCTATGAAACCCGATATGCTTATGTGGAAAAGTTGTGCTTAGCGGTGGTTTTTGCCACTAAGAAACTTCGTCATTATATGCTTAGCCATACAACATATGTCATAGCTAGAGAAAACCCTCTGCGTTATATGATGTCTCGCACTTATAATAACACTCGTACCGCTAAATGGATAATGTTGCTTACCGAATTCGATCTTGAATTCATTAGCCAAAAATCCGTTAAAGGTCAAGTTATAGCCGATCAACTTGCGGAAGCTCCACTACCTAGTGATCATCCTTTGATTATTGAGCTCCCGGATGATTCGATATTTGCTATCACTGAACAAGAAGAGGACATCATTTCGGAGGAAGATGTTGACATCACGCTATTCTTTGATGGCTCTAAGTGCGCGAAAGGTCAAGGTGTTGGAGTTGTGTTTCATACACCTCAAGGGATTCCCATCCCTTTATCATTCAAACTAGACTTCCAATGCACCAATAATACAGCAGAGTATGAAGCCTTAATTTTAGGTCTTCAATCAGCCATAGCTATGAGCATTAAGCGTATTCGGATATTTGGGGATTCTCAACTCGTGGTTAAACAAATTACAGGAGAATACCAAGCCAAAGAACCTACCATTAAGCTTTATCATGATGTAGCAATGAAGTTGCTCTCTAAGTTTGATTGGTATGAGATCACTAGTTTGCCTCGTTCGACTAATAGATTTGCGGATGCCATGGCCTCTCTTGGATCATTGATTCCAAAGGACTCCCTTGGAGAGGTACAACCCCTAATCATTTCCACAATCTCTAAGTCTGCAATTGTCCGTGCTGAGTCTAAGGATGAAAAAGATGTTTGCTTTATCCATTCGGATCCATATGAGCCTTGGTCTAGTGAGATAGTAGCCTTCCTCAAGTTTGGAACACTCCCATCTGATTTGTCTCGAACTGCCCATCGCTGTTTTAAGCAAAAGGCAGCTCGTTTTGTTCTTTTGGGGGATGTGTTGTATAAACGTGGATATGATGGAGTACTCCTCCGCTGTCTAGAAGCAGGTGAAACACATAGAGCTATTGCTGAAGCCCATGATGGTACTTGTGGTGGTCATTTTAGTGGAATGGCCATTGCGAAGCGTATTTTACGTATGGGGTATTATTGGCCCACTATGGAACAAGATTGTTGCAAATATGTTAAACAATGTAAAAAGTGTCAAGAACACGCTAATTTAACCCATATACCATCACAAGCTTTACAGCCCATCCAAAGCCTTTGGCCCTTCTCACAATGGGGTCTCGATTTAATTGGCAAGATTTCACCGCCTCTTCGGGACAACATACTTTCATCATTACAACCATCGAATACTTCACAAAGTGGGTTGAAGCTATTCCTCTAACCAAGTATGACAGGTCCTAGAATTGTGGAGTTTATACTTCACCATATCATTTGTCGTTTTGGTATTCCCTCTAAAATCATTTCTGATAACGGCAAGTCTTTTAAGAATAAGGATGTTCGAGCTCTTTGCGAAAAGTATAATATCCAACATAGTTTCTCAACTCCTTACTACCCACAAGCCAATGGACAAGTCGAAGCTTCCAATAAGACCATAATTGCTATTCTTAAGAAACTTGTTAAAGAAAATCATAAAGATTGGCATACACAAATCCCCTTGGCATTATGGGCTTACAGAACAAGCATCAGAACTCCCATTGGGGCAACGCCATTTTCTTTGGTCTATGGAGCTGAAGCAATCATGCCTCTTGAGCTCGAGATCCCTTCCTTGCGAATTTCTTTGCAGGAATTTATCGATGATGATACTGCTAGACAAGCACGTCTTGATCAACTCACACTCATAGATGAAAAACGAATCAATGCTTTAGAGCATTTGCGAGTTTATCAAGACCGATTGAAACGTGCTTACAATGCCAAAGTTCATCTAAGAGAATTTCAAGTAGGGGATCTTGTCCTTAAAGAGAATCAACAAAACACCAATGCATTGCCGCATCTTCGAGATAAATTCGCGGCTAATTGGTTAGGTCCATATATGGTCACTGAAAGAGTGGGTAATGGAACTTATAGACTTGCCAGTTTAGAGGGAGAGGAAGAACCCGAACCACTTAATATTATACACTTGAGGGCATTCTACGCATAGTTTGAATTTTATATGTACATATATACATGGCTTGTACAACAAAAAAAAAAAAAAAAACAAATAAAATAAAAAGAATTTGCATTTCATTGTTAGTTGCATACATCTCATTCAAAAACATTGCATTTCATGTGCATACATCTCATTGAAAACCATAACATTTCATTTTCAGCCATAGTTGCATATCATGTTAGAGACCATTCTATCTTTTGGATATAAAATTTGGTCAAGCAAAAGTCATGTTGCCTTAATCAGGGGCACCTTCATAAAATCCATCAAACCGAATTGTCATTCGTACACCCATTTTCCATTTGCACATATTTACATTGCCAAAATGTTTTCAGACACTCAGCCATTCCTAGTGTTTTAAGCAAATTTTGAAATGCATGTCAAAGTTCTCTAGGGCCATATCACAAATTACACTAAATAAAATCTTGAGTATTGGGAAATGATTTCAAAAGCGGTCTTGAACCTATCACATTTTCACATCTTAAAAACATCTTGTGTCAAAGAGAGATAACACCATCCTTGGGTTGTGCCTTGAAGTGAAAAGGGTAATCCTCGTTTGTCCTATCATGCAAACATAGTCCATAAAACAGTGGTTCTTACCACTATCACAAGCAATCACAAAATATAAATATAAACAGAGTAGTAAGGATAGGGTAAAATTCTCATCATACTTCGGTTGAGAATCCGATTCCCCAAAGCTCTAAGGAAATGAACATTTTTCACACACCACAGATCCCAAATAAGTTGTAAGGATCGTACTACTTGTCCAATCAGACGGATAGGTAGTCATCCCCAAGGCTTACAAAGGTCAAAAACAACATGGACTATGGAGTTAACCTTCACCGGGGCTATAGACGCTTGATCGGCGAGTGGAGTATACTCATTGCGTGGCGACATGTCTCTCCTCAAAAAGAGACCTCTGAATGCTCATACGGACAAACTAGCTTCGGGGTCTTCTCCATAACAAGGTTACCTAATTTATGCAAGATGAGGTTAATGAACACACTTGCACACACACAGGTTTTTGATTGCCTAGAGTCACTACCATGCTTCGGATTTGGTTAATGAACTCGCATGCACACACATTTGGTCCTAGTTGAATTAGGCAGTATTAGTAAGTTTGTTTGATACCACTAGCATGTTTGAGTCTTTGTAAAACAGTCTTCCTCCATATCTTCTTCCATATTCATGTCATTCCATACGTCATCCATTCACAAGCCACCAAGTTCGGTGCCCCTGATTAAACAATTATGATAACGGTTGGCTAAATCTAACTATCTAAAAGTATGAGTGCTTCTTAGTGCATATTTCTTTTACTTAGTCTCGCATTAATCATCTATAAGTTTGCATTCCATTCCATCACATATGCATCAAAAACATTAAAACATATAAAAACATGCATCACAAAAACATAGGCATTCACACAAAAGAGAGTAAAACACCAAATAAATAAAAGCCATGTATATATATATGTATAAAGGTCAAACTGTACGATGAATGCCAAAAGGCTACAATATACAATAGAGCACCAAGGCTCATAAAGAGTGCATCTAAGCACTAAGCTAACCATCAAAAGAGGACCCCCGAGACCTAGTAGGAGCCCTAGACCTAGTGGTGTGCCTAGCCGTACTACCTCCACCCTCCTCCGCTAGCCCCACTGCCTCCAATATCTCCCAGTATGCCTGGGACAACGACCTCCTCATCCCCGGAATGATAGGGGAGAATCGGTGTCGTGCCTCTAACACCCTAAGCTGCAAAACAACAAAACAAAAATTTGTTACAAATTTTTCCAAAAAAAAAAAAAAAAACACATAATAAGTACTTGCTTAAATGAACAAATACCTCAGTTGGCTGCACTGGCGCGTCCGCTCCCATCTCCGCCATAGCTCCCGGGTGCTTCACTCTCCCACACAAACCTTTCACTCCACTCCCTCAGACGCACTTCTCTCAAGCTCGAACGCACAAATGAGTGAAATTCTCACTGAAACTGTTTAAATAGCTGATTTTGGTGCCCTGAAACGTAGTAGGGCATTTCATGGCGCATTTAGACGTAGTCCTGCATTTGCAGAGTGCCTAAACACCGACGGGCATCTCTGCCAACCACAAATGCATACCGACGTTTGGTGTCAGTATTGAATAAAGGAACAAAACTTGCAAAATTGAAGCTTACCTCCTCCAAATTTCATCAAATTGCATTCATCCATTCTTCTTATCATAATAAAACATTTTGTGAAGGTTACAACAGTTTTGGACACAAATTTTGTCATTTCGCTCAAAAAGCGCATCATTCATCATTGTTTTACAAATTGGGTTAAAAATATTCAAAACCTTCACAAAATTAACCACATTCATCAATTCTTCTGATCTATCGTCAATTTCATTCATTCTTCTTTCATCATGCATATTTTTGCCAAATCAAATTAAAGTAAACCTCGTATCTAGTGGTATATTCTATCACCTTGGCGATTGCAACGATTTGAATCCATGCAATTCGGTAAGAGGATTAAACCACCATAAGGACACTTACCATTTATCATCATCAATTATTTCATCTGTTTGAAAATTGGAAATCAATTTTGGGTATTCTACTTTTCAAGTGACCTCATACCAAGATTAATTTGCTCAACAATTGTCATTGATGGCCTAGTTCATGGGGCCTTAAACATGGACAATCTTTAATATCATCATTATTTTGAGTCTTGCTAGAGATTGAGGCTACCTAGGTTGATTGGTTCCGACCCGAGGAATTATCCATACAGTCACTAGGAGCATCTCTGAGTTCTGGACTCTTTCATGCATCTTTCATCTCTGCATATCAATGGCGCCAACAAGGCAATTTCATCAACAGTATGGATTCACACACAGGAGTTGGGGCATCCGTTATCAATTTCTAATTTTCCTAATAGTGGAATTCATCTTACATGATCATGGAATTTACAATTTGGCAAAAATCCCTTTATAACCGTTGGGGCAGAAAACGGTCCATCTTTCACATCACTCATATTCTTTTATTCTCGGTTTGTACACCAACCCCTTTTCTGTTGGGACATAAACAGATGGTTCATACACCAACCCCTTTTTTCACCGTTGGGGCAAAAACGGTTCATTTTCTTCCGAATTTCTTCCAATTGGCTTGTGAGAACCATTCTCGCTCGCCAATTGAGGGGGTAAGCTGATAAATTTTAAATATTCTTTTATTCTTTGGTCTTCAAAGTTGTGCTTTAGTCTTGAGAGAGAGTTGCGTCTGATCCAGCTTTTCAGGTGTCTTAAGTTTTTGTGCTTCATTGTGTCTTCACACAAAGCAGCTCAAAAAGGGGCATCTGTAGACACCAAAATCTAGCCACTTGTAAGTCATCTATACCTTCCTGTCAGCCACGTGTCAGTCATCCATCCTTCCCGCCATTATTTGGCCCAAATCCACACCTTCCCGCCATTATTTGGCCCAATTTCACCTTTCCCGCCATTTTTCATCCCCAAATTTATTTAAATTAATATTTATATATATTTTAATATTTTAATATATATATTTAAATAATAGTTTAAGTGATTTAATCTGAGTCGTCCATCCTTCATTTAATCTCATCCGTCCATCCATCTTAATCCGTTTCACAACCTAGATTTATTCTCTACCCTTGGATCCACTTTAATCTTAGCCACACGTTCAAAGTGTCGTTAAAACCCTAAAGTGTGCCCTAAGAGTGGATTATAAATTGAGTCACCTTGATGGCTCAAACCCTATCTTCTTCTACTATCTTTGCTATCTTTGCTATCTTTTGGACCTATCTCTTCTATTTCATCTATCTCTTCAGCTATCCATCGCCGCATCCTTTTCGCCGCATCCATCGCCAACTTCGCCGCCATCTCTTCTGCAGCACTCTGCAGAATCCCCCATTCTTGTCGCAAGTGCCCGCGGGCGTTTACCAAGTGCCCACGCTTTCCCCCCCTTTCCTTCCCGACTCGACCGGCGTCCGAAACCTCGATCCGAAGCACGCGGGCGTTCAGCGAGTGCACCAGGGCGCCTTCCGCAGCCGATTTGATAGCCACATTACTTCCAGGTGCCGCCTGGTCTAGCCGCGTTAACAGAGAATAGGTATAAATTAGTTTAAAGCAAGTAACTTCTTTTCTTTTATTAATCTGTTGTTGAATTCCTGCATTCTATTTTTCTAGGGTTTTAGATTGTTTCTGAGGGCTCACACAGTGGAGCCCTCTTATTAATTTCTAACTCCTTGATAGTGTTAATGTGTGCAGGATTTTAATGGCAGATCTGGTTTGTTGATAGCAGCTGCTTAAGCTGGAGTGGTCCGAGCCAAAGGATACAACAAAGCCCACTCACTCTGTTGGGATTAAAGATACATTCTTCGGAAACGCCACCACTTTGTGCCGCCTAGGGTTTCGGAGAACCCTAGCACAAACTGTAATTTGTGTATCACAAAAAGGGTTACGGGCCCTGTTGTACTCAAAAGGAGTTTTTAAACTCCACTGATTAATAAAAATTATTTGTTTTGTGCAACTTTCCTGTATTCCATTATTGTGGTTTTATTTCTGTTTGGCGTTGTATTTTTAATCTACAATGTGATTTAATTTTGTATGATGGATTTGTGATGGCTACTTGACGCATTATATTATAGCACCATAGAATGTACAAAATGTATCTTTATTATTTTCATGTTATTATAACACTTTATGTAATGGATTTTGTAACTTTGACCAACATGTGACAACATGATATAAAATATAATGGATAATGTCATATGATATGATATTATTTGATAGTTTTGAAGAGACTCAAACACTCTAGTTACCTAATCAAAAGTCATATAATAACTATGCAAGATCCTTTGACAAAGTATGCACCCACTAAGATAACCAAGATAATAAATATCCCTGTGTGTGCACGTGATTTCATTACCATGATAACACATAATATTACCCTAATGCAAATGGGATTCACTCAGCCCATCGACACTAGAGATCATTCTACGAGTTTCATTATCGTGAGTTTTGTACTTAGTTGGATTAGACTACTAGGTAATCTAGGTTACAACAAGCTAGGTCATCTACATTAAAACATTTGTCTAGACCTAAGCAAGTTTCTTAAGTGATAGACATATTGTCATGCGGGAGGCTACCGCCATTGACAAGTAGGCTATCTACAAAAATTGTAATGAGGATCACCTTATGGTTCTCTAATACTAAGAATTCTAGGGATTCAAGTTCAAGACTCCCTTATTTTCTTTTAATTTTGACTTTCTAAAGGGAATTTCTCATTTTTATTTGGTGATCAAGGGATTTTAGTAGTGGTGAGAACCATTGTTTCTTTTTGCTTTTTCTAAAGTGATAATAATCACTGTTTGTTTTTTCATATTTTTGAAGTGATAATAATCACTGTTTGATTTTTCTCTTTGGGATACTTGCCCCAGTGTAGGGCAAGGGATTTTTGGGTAAGGAGGAACTTTTTATTTTGTTCTCAACATATTTGAACCATTCACATAGGGGTATGAGCAAGATAACCTTTTCACTTAAAGGTAACCTAGACCACTTTTATAATTTTAATCTTTCCTTACACTAGACTTGGATTTATTAATGTGAAAATGTATTGGGATTTTGATGTATACCAAGCATTATCCAAGCATGATTCTACCTTATAAAAATCATGATAACTTTCTACAAAATCTAAGAAGACAACTAGATGTGGTTAAGTGACTGAAAACTCTAACTATGTTTTGCTAACAATTGTTAAGTGATGAGAAATTAACATTTAATGTAAAGTGTAAATGTAAATGGTATATGTTATGTAAACAGGTGGTAATATGGAATTATAATAATAATAATTTGAACATATGCCTAGTGTACAGAACTGGTGCTAGACATGTATGATAAATTTAGAACGATGCATAATACAATGATGAGTATGCCTAATGCAATTTTAGATGAAATGCAATGAAGCAATATTTTTGTATTTTGATTATTTTAATAATATTTTTGTATTTTGGATATATGTATATACAGGTTGACCAATGGGCTTAATGAATTCCATTTGGGCTTTTGGGATGACCAAAGGGCTTATAGATTCCTTTAGAGCATTTATGTTTGACCTAGACAATTGAAAACTACCTAGGAATGTTTTAGTTTGACCTAGATGGTCATAGACCACCGGGGGGCATTTCGGGTTGACCTAGATGGTCATGGACCATCTAGGAGCATTTTAAGGTGACAAAAGGGTTTATAGATGCCTTTGGGACTTTTTTTATTGACCTAAATGATCGTAGATAGTTTAGGAACATTTTCTTTTGACCTAGACGATGGTAGACCGCTTAGGAGTATTTTAGGTGATCTAGATGGTCATAGACACTAAGGAAGTATCATAGACTACCTAGGGATATTTGGTTGTGACCAAAGGTATTATATATGCCTTTTTGGTATTTAAGGTTTACCTAGATGATCGTAGATAGTCTAGGGGATTTTTTATTTGACCTAGATGGTCGTTGATCGCTAGGAGCGTTTTAGGTGACCTAGATGGTCAGCGACACTAAGAAAGTGTCCTAGACTACCTAGGGGTATTTTTTTATGACCAAAGGACTTATAAATTCCTTTGGAGCTTTTAAGGTTGACCTAGATGATCGTAGATAGTCTAGGAGAATTTTTATTTGACCTAGATGGTCATTGACCACTAAGAGCATTTTGACCTAGACGGTCAACGACACTAAGGATGTGTCCTAGACTGTCTAGGGATATTTGGTTATGACCAAAGGGCTTATAAATGACTTTGGAGCTTTTAAGGTTTATCTAGATGATCGTAGATAGTCTAGGAGCATTTTTATTTGACCTAGATGGTCATTGATTGCTAGGAGCATTTTAGGTGACCTAGATGGTCATCGACACTAAGGAAGTGTATTAGACTACCTAGGGGAATTTTATTAGAAAAAAAGGGCTTATAAATGCCTTTGAAGAATTTAAGGTTGACCTAGACGATCATAGATAGTGTAGGAACATTTTTATTTTACCTAGATGGTCATTGACCATTAGGAGTATTTTAGGTGACCTAGATGGTCATTGACACTAAGTAAGTGTCTTAGACTACCTAGGGGTATTTGATTGTGATGAAAGGGCTTATATATACCTTTGGAGAATTTAAGGTTGACCTATATGATCATAGATAGTCTAGGGGTGTTTTTATTTGACCTAGATGGTCATTGACCACTAGGAGCTTTTTAGGTGACCTAGACGGTCAACAACACTAAGAAAGTGTCATAGACTGCCTAAGGGTATTTTATTGGTGCTCTAAGCATGAAGCAGCCACAAATGACTAATATTCATCGATTCAGGATCTTCACTTCATTTGCAAATTTGTCTCACAAATTGGAGGGTAAATTTGATTTTTGCTGGTTCTATTTTAGAACTAAATCACCAAATTGAAAATCTCTCTGGTGTACTTTCAATTTGTAAGCTCTCTTAAGAAATTCATGATAAACACGTAAATTATTGAGGGCATTTACACATCGTTCATCAAATAACGTTAACTGATCTAAATGAGCTTGCTTGGTTGTATTATCGTTGATGAATTCCTGCAAGGAAATGTGCAGTGGCAGAATCTCTAACTCTAGAGGCATGATGGCTTCAGCACTATACACTAGTGAAAATGATGTTGCCCCAGTAAACATCAAAATGCTAGTGCGATAGGCCTAAAGGGCAAGAGGTAATTGATTATTCCAATATTTATGATTTTCCTAAATAGTTTTCTTCAATATGGCTACTACTATCTTATTTGATGCCCATTCTTGCCCATTGGCCTGTGGATAATAGGGCATGGAAAATCTATGCTTTATGTTATACTTTGTTGTTAACACATGCACATCCTTATTTTTAAAGGGTGTTCCATTATTCAATATTATTTTGGATGGAATACCAAAATGACATGATATTATGTAGCATGAACTCTACAATGCAAGGTCCAGTCATAGTGATAAGGGGAATTGCTTCCATCCATTTTGTGAAGTACTAAGTTGTAATTATGATAAACATGTGATAACCCAAAGAGGCAAGTGAGATTTTCCTAATTAAATCAAACCCCCATTGTGCAAATGGCCAAACCGATTGAATCGGTTGTAAGATCTGTGAAGGTGCATGTGTTAAATTTGCATGATGTTGAAACTTCATGCACTTCTTTACATAAGTATAGCAATATTGCTCTAAAGTTGGCAAATAATATCCCATGTGAAGAATGCGCTTAGAAATGGCCATGCAGCTAAAGTGGCCACCACATGTACCATCGTGTGCTTGGATAATGGCCCAAGTTAACTCCTTTGAGTCTAAGAAACGAAGGAGAATACCTTCATAACTTCGATGATACATTGTCTCCTAATGAGACATATTTTTCCAACTTTTGTTTAAATCCTCGCTTTGTGGCATGCAACAATCCAGGTGGAATATTACCTAGTTTAAGATAATATTTAATTTTTATGACCCAATATTGCTTTGAAGAAGCCTCAATATTATGGATCATGCCATCCTTTTGACATTCATCTCATGCAAATATTGATTGAGAATGAACTTGGAGATATATCGTTGTGCTAGTATCAAAAATATTATGAGGGAACAGAGTCCCCCAGTTGGCATTATCCAAATAATTATGTAGTTGAGAGACCCTTTCATGTGAAGGCTCAATCTAAATCATGTGAAAAATTGGTATGTCATTATGCTCATCACGCTCAATCATGGATTATGCAAGTATTTTTACTTGGATAGTCTTGATATCATCTGAAGGGTCATGCGGGATTAACGAACCTAACAAAGCCATTGTGTCCACAAAATGATTAGATGAACGAGGGAGTGTCTCTATATCATATCATTCAAATTTTACTAGGAGTTTGTCCACTATGACTTTATAGGCTTGCAAGATGGGACACCTACACTAGAAAATCCCTTTAACCTGATTAATTATGAGCAAGGAATCACTGAAAATGTTTAGCTTTGTTATTTTCATGGCAATTTTCATCTGAAGGCCTATGATGAGGGCTTCATATTTGGCATTGTTGTTGGTGCATGGGAAATAGATTTTAAATGAAAGAGGTATGGGAGCCCCTTGTGGTGTAAAAAACATGATACCTACACCACCACCTTGCTCGCATTTAGAACCATCAAACAATAAAGTTATGTCTGCCTATGAATCTGGCTCTACAAAATTAGGCAATTCTAATAGATGAAATACTCCATCATCGAGAAGTTCTACATTTAGAGGATGATCATCTTGGAGAGGAGCCTCTACTAGTTGATCGACTATGACCTATCCTTTGATCAATTTTTGTTCAATGAACTCTAGGTCAAATTCCATCAATAATATTATACATTTTTTCATGCGACTATTGTGATATGTTCTAATCATCATATATCACAATGGATTTTCCTTAGATATGACATACATGGTATGATTGAGCATATAATGGTGTAGCTTCTTGGTGGAAAATACCACTACTAAGCATAGCTTCTCAACGTATGCATACTTAATTTCATAACTGACCAATGTGCGGCTAATGTAATAGGTAGCCTATTCTTTATGAAATTCATTCTTTTGGGACAACATGGTGCCCAATGCCAACTCAGTAGCTAAGATGTATAAATATAACAACACTCCTGGTGATAGAGGAACCAATATGGGTGGCGAAGCCAGGTATTTCTTAATTTCATCAAAGGTATTTTGACATTCTTTGTCCCAATGAAATGAGACCCCCTTATGTATCAACTTATTCATGGACACTTATCGGACACTTATCCAATAATTGTACTATGAAGCATTTTATGGATGCAACATTTCCTTGTAAGTTGTGTAGCTACTTAATGGTTATGGGGGGAGGCATTTATAATATTACCTTGACCTTGTTTGGATCTACCTCTATGCCTCTCTTGGAGACTATGAATCCCAAAATTTTACCATATGTGACATCGAAGACACATTTTTTTGGATTAAGCCTAAAATTATGCTCAATGAGGTGATCTAGAACCTTACATAATACATCGATATGCTCATGACGCAATAAATATTTTGCCAATAAGTAATCCATGTAATCTTCTAGAATCTTATGCATGTAATCATGGAATATGTATGTCATGGCTCATTGATAGGTGGCACCAATGTTCTTAAGTCCAAAAGGCATGACCTTATAACTAATTTTCCCCCAAGGCGTTGTGAATGCCATTTTGATATGGTCTTTTGGATTAATACGAATTTTATTATATCCAAAGAAACCATCCATAAGGGAAAGCATTTCATGTCCTGTTGTAGTATATACCAACGCATCAATTTTAGGTAATGTAAATTCATCCTTAGGATGCTTTGTTAAGATATCTAAAGTTGGTGCAAATATGAATACTCCCATCAAGATTTTTGATGGGAACTATGTTTGAAACCCATGGTAGATAATCTATTGAGATGATGAAATCAGCATCCAATAGCTTTTGTAATTCATCTTTCACCATTAAGGCTACTATTGGATTCATTTTACGCAACTTTTGCTTGACTAGTTTGATCTTAGGATCCAGTGTAAGATTATGCATGACTATATTTGGGTCTAGTCCTAGCATATCTTTATATGATCAAGAAAAAGCTATCATCCTTATTTTCAATACTTATGTGAAATCATATTGTTCAACTGGGGATAGACCTTCCCCTAGTTTGATAATGTGGGGATTATCATGATTTGTACCGATATACTTGTCAATTTTTGGCTCCATTGACATATGAGACCCATATTCCAACTAATTTGGAGTGGGAATCAAGTGAATTTCATCAAATAGGTTTGCTTCATCCATAGGAAATTCAAGATCAACTTCAGCTTGAAAAACATTCTGAGTAGTTCTTGGAGAAAATTGAAACAGCTGTAACATTTCTTCGCAAGGCCAATACTCTAATGGTGATGCAGTAGAATATCCCCTATCAAATTCAATTGTCTCAATATCAAGATGCAAAGACTTTAATGGGTTATTCAGATCTATCAGTGGCATAGTTAAATATATGGAAATCATGTTGATGGATACATGATCTCCCATTCTGGTGTGAGTGGATCTAGAGACCTAATGTTTCCTCATAACTCACAGGTGTGGTATAATGGAAATAAAAAAAATGGTGGTGGCCTATGTGGAATAGGACAAGCCTACTCTTCACATGGTAATAGCTAGTGTCAGATGGGTCCTTGGATGGGGAATAATATAAAAAGATAATATTCATCCTCGTCATCCAAGGGGAACATGTTCTTGTATTCATAATCTAAGATAGGATAGTTAATGGGTACGATGCCATAGTCATATTCATCATAAATAATCCATTCATGAGGAGGACCTTGATCCTCTTCATCATTGTCATATTACAAGATATGTGAGCTCTCCCCAACTTCATGGGGTTGGGAAAAATCATTGGATAGACCTTGATCTATCATTTATATGAGGAAATAATCCCCCAAGGAATGAACGTGATTCGGATTAGCATATGGATCGCATGCCAGCTTATCCTTATAACCTAAACATAGGTGTTCTAGACTCTCTATGAGGACATCCAAAAATACTGGTTTATTATGTCCCAACCTATATTTATCATAAGGAAGCTAATATTTGGGCTAACATGGAACACGAGTACCATGCTCATATAGATCAAGACCAAACCCATGCCAATTGTAGCAATCTAAATACCATAATGCATAATTTGGATTCAAAAAATAATTTACATTCTCAGAAAAGGGTTCATCATCTTCTTACTTCTAAGGAATGGGCAGAGCTCCATACTCTAAACCTTCATATACAAAATTATTTTTATTGGGAGGTAGACCAAGAGGTACAATGCAATCTATGGGAAGAAGAGGTCACCCCATGTCGTGCATTGTCTCTATTGATGAAACTATTGTGACATTTCTCACCAGATATTCTCCTATCCCTATGCTAGACATTTGCACTATGACCTAGGATGGTGAAGGTGGATGAGATGGGAGTGAGGTTTGAGATGACTTAGTGTTAACCTCTGGAAGTGATTCCTCATTGACTACACAAGGGACCTCTTTCATGGATATGGTGGAAACTAAAGGTGGGTTCTCATCAATTGGCCTCTTCGACATATTCCTTGATGGAGGGTCTGACGATGTCGAAGCCTTCTCTAAAGGTTCCAATGATGAGGATGGCATGGATGAAGGTGAATGTGGTGATGGAATGGGTAGACTTTGAATAGGTGTATTTAGTCAAAACTCTATATGAGTTGAAGTTAATGTCAAATCTGGAATCTACTGCACCATGTTGTAGTATTTGAAGGGTTCTAGATTGACAAAAACTAAGTGCACTTACCCTTCATGAGTGTATTTGAGACACTAATATGCAATGGATGGGACACACTTCATATCCCATATCCAAGGTCTACCTAGTAAAATGTTATAGGCCATATCACTTTCTAGCATATGGCATAATATTGATATTGTCTTTTGCCCCACCTATATGGGTAACACTATGGTACCAACAATAGAGCATATTGTGTCATTGAATATGCTCTATTGTTGGTACCTAATAGAGCATATTTAATGACACAATATTACTGGTTCTTTACACTATTGCACATGACCCAATAAATCAATGAAGGAATTAGAAACCTATGGTTGCAACTTACTTTAGAATGTCCATAAAGGCATCCCGATGTGGAGGTGATTGTTGGATCAACTCATAGATGTACAATCATGCTAATGTGGTCCTCAATATTTATACGAGATTGTTCTTTATTGTTAATGTTGGCCTATATGTAAGGCCATGTGCTATAGGTGGTGTAGTTTATGACATCGTTGGAACATCATTCGAAGATGTAGGTGGTGGAACTTGACTTGAATATATTTTGTTCCTGGTCACAATACTCACCATCCCAGCATACCCTTGAACAGGGGGTTTTGTATTCACCTCATTCATTGGTTTAGTAGGTGCTACCTATGCCTCATGAGTTGGTAATGGATCTTTGTATATACCCATATGCTGATTGGTAGGGGCTAATGGAGCATCCACTTGAAGCTCATTCCTCTCAATCATGTCTTGTACTACATTTTTAAAACCATAGCATGTTTGTAAATCATGGCCACCTTGTCGATGAAATTTACAATATTTATCCTCTCAACATCCCATAGGCTTGGGTTTGCCTATATATGGATCGATGGGTTTGATATCAGTAGATTAATCATTTTTACAACCCATAATTGATTGAATATAAAATCTATAAATTTAGTGAAGGGAGTAAATTGTCGCTAAGGGCGACGCTATTATTTTTGTCCCTAATTCGCTTGACCATTATTGTTGTAACTCGCAGGAGGATGTTGGCCCTAATAGTTCACATTTTTAGGAGGCATCGCTTGTGTAAGCCTAGCGATATTTATGGCCACTTGATTGACAATTGTTGGCTTTGCAGGTGTTGAGCTATTTTTAGGATTCTTTGTCCACTCCTTCTTACAAGGTTTACTTATTTCTCCCTCTTGGATTTTTATTTCCTCTATATTTCTAGCTTGTGCTAGAGCTTCTTCCAAGGTAGGGTATTTCTATAATTGCAATGTCAAAGAGATGAGTTTTAAGAAACTCTTTGAAAACAAATGAGTTAATTCGGTCATTGGAAAAATATAGGGTAGCTTTGCCAAAAGCGTTCACCATCTGTTTTCATAATCAGTAATCGACTCATCCTCAATTTGTTTCAACCTCGTGAGGTCTGTTAATGTTGCCTTCCTTTTGGTATTAAAGATGAAACATTCCAAAAATGCATCAGTGAATTGTTCAAATGTGTAGATGCTATGTTTTGGAAGTTGGTTGAACCACTCAATGGTAGGACCAGAGAGGGTACTTAAAAAGTTTCTAAGGAGCAATGCATCATTGTCCTATATGTTAAAGCACAAATTTAGAAATCTAGTAACGTGCTCTTGAGCATATTCTTCCCCCTTGAATATATCAAATTGGTGTATTTTGAAATTCTCATGATAGATCAAGGAAGGAATGGATGGGTGTAATGGTTGGTTCTTTAGCTGACACAAATTAGGCTTTTGAAGCCCATTGCTAGATGTCCGACCTTCTACAGTTTCTAAGCGTGCAAGCAAAGCTTGATACACATATGAGGATTTGATTTTCTCTTCCTTGTTTTGAACTTGTAGAGGTGGATGAGGAATATTAAGCATTGTTTGGGGTGGTTGATTGACATCATCCACGCATCCATAAGGTGCTTCTATATAATCCTCATTTTTTTCCAAATCATCATAGGCCCCATAAGGTGTTTCTGGTATGGGCCTACAAGGAGGAACGAATGCCTCTTGAAGGTGATCTATGTTTGGCCTATCATATATATTCTATTCAGGCCTAGGAGGTCTAGGAGGCAACATTGGATTAGGTCTAGGAGACCTATCTTGTTGGAAATTTGGTTGCCTTGGGTGAGCCTCCTATCTACGCGTATTTGGAGTGGAAGCTCCATGATGCAATTTTTTTTGAATTTGTCATTCAAGTATTTCTTTCTCTAATTGCTACCATTGCTCTAAGATATCTAGGTGATGTTTATTAGACCTAATTTGATTAAACTTGTCTTGGTGGTCAGCATACTTCTTTACCAACTGATTGATTTGATCAGCTATGTTGGGTCTAAGTGCCTTAACACTGTTACTATGATATCTATCTTGTTTAAGGGGGTTCATGAGGTCTATTGTAACTTTCTATCAATTGAGGGAGGTTGCATTGACTTGAGGCTCACCTCTAAATAGATCTTCTTGATAATCTAATGGTGTAGAGGCACAACGTGCTTGCATTAACACATTTGAATGAGGATAATCTGGATGTTCCTTAGGTCCTCCCTCGTAAACAAATAAAGGTAAGGTAGGATGAGATCGCCTATGGTGACAAGTATTACCCTCATCGCGATCATGGCACTGTATATAAGGTTGGTTTGAAATCATAAGAAAATTATTCAACTCTACCTTAGGTGACAAGTCATATTCCTGCACAGTAGTGTGAGGAGTAGACCGAGTAGGCACACGAATGCATGGGATTGCTCTATTGGGAAGAATTCCAATTCAAGGTGACTCTTATCAAAATAAGGTAGTAGAAACATCTATATTAGAGAAATAATTCCCTAAAATGGGGCTATTTCCTATTGGGGTACCCCATGTAGGAGTCCCTTGTTGGCTATGTCCCTTTCTTACCATTCTAGGAGTAACCATCCATTCATCTGCCACTCGACGATTAGGGATATGACCTCCTAAGTTGAGACCATCACCTATGGGGGTACCCCGTGTAGGGGTTCCTTGTTGGTTAGATCTCCTATCAGCCCCTCTAGGGCCAAGAAGAGTAGATGGTCTTCAAGGAGGTATAACCATGTCCTTGGGATCTAGGCAAAGATATTGTATGTCCTCTTACCTACTCCCCACAAATTCCACCCTTAAATGGGCTTGGATATGGGTATGTACCATATCTATGTACTCTAAACCTCTATATTTTTATCTTATTTACACTTTCTATGAATTTGAAACAAACAAACAATAGGAACACTTGAAAATAGAGATGATTATATTCTTTTAAATATTTTAAATGTGAATCCCTAAACTGTTTGATGTTGTTTCAAGATGTGTTGCTTTGTAAAGAAAATACTTAGTGTGTTTGATATTAATTGGATTATATGCTCAATTTTTTAAAGGATTTCACCTATATACTCACACAAGTTAAATATGGTGCTTAAATCCATATCCAACGAGGTAGCATAGGTACTACCAACCCTCACCCAACACCCCGTGCGCAGTGATACACTCCTCTGAAGATGAATGCATACTATTTTTCATGGTTAGGATAGTTCTTGGGTCAGCCTTGGCCATGTATGTGTCCCAATAATACTCTTTCTCATGAACCAATTGAGTGGTAATTACATCCACTATTGGTCTTGATCAATGGGTTGGATGTGACAGCCCAATGTCACAGATGTTAAAATGAAATGTGGTGTGTGGGGTTCCTTTTACAAATTTGAAATAAAACAAGAGATAACTCAATGATGATTCACTAAATGCATGAAATTTCATTTTTCTTTCAGAATAGTTAGTAGCATAAAAGTAAAGCATTAGAATTAATAACCTATATGAACTTAACCTTCTTTGGTAAGTTTCAATCATGCAAACCAGACAAAAAACATAGAGTCTATTGTTATTTTCCTTGTTTTATTTGATTGAATTAATAAAAAAAAATTTAAAGAGGATATCTAACCTTTCTATGCATAGAGAAGACAAGAAAACTATGAAATTTGACAATTTTGAACAACATATATGCAAATTGAAGGTGAAAATGGGTGTAATTTATGACCTGGAATGTGCTATTTCTATAATTTTTTGTAGAAACCCTTTGGTTTTGTAACCATACCTAGCATGTATGGTTAGAATTTTTGGGGCCGTACCACCCAGTGACACCTAGGTGGCCATCCCACCCAGTGAAACCTAGCAGAAAAGGGGTCATTTCTGCTCTAAACGGTCAAAACCTGCAACCTACAAAATAGAAAATGAATGTCAAAATTAACACATTTCATAGGGGAGACATAAAAATCTCATATACCATGATCACCACTGAAAAAATTAAATTTACACCATCGCCTTAAGGGCACTTTATTGCAATGTAAAGCAGTTTAAAAGCATTCAAAGAGAAAATAGCATAAACTTGTAATCTATTGAAATGAAGAAAAGTATATAATAAAAAGGATGGATTTCTTCGTATATTAATTTATAAATATCTTAAAATATGATTACAATACATCCCCTCAAGGGCTTTCATAAATTTTATACATTTATCCATTACAATTTCCAAGGGACCTAATCCCTTGAAGGGGACTTTAAGGCGATGTTCTCTGGTGTGAATAAAAATGCTCCTAGACTATCTATGATAATATAGGTCAACCTTAAATGCTCCAAAGGAATTTATAAGCCCTATGGTCCCAATAAAATTCCCCTATGTAGTCTAAGACACTTCCTTAGTATCGATGACCGTCTAGGTCACCTAAAATGCTCCTAGCGGTTAATGATAGTCTAGTTCAAATAAAAATGCTCCTAGACTATCTACGATCGTCTATGTCAACATTAAAAGCTCCAAAGGCATTTATAAGCCATTTGGTCACACCTAAATACCCCTAGATATTATAGGACACTTCCTTAGTGTCATTGATCATCTAGGTCACCTAAAATGCTCCTAGCGGCCAATGACCATCTAAGTCAAATAAAAATACTCCTAGATTATCTACGATCATCTAGGTCAACCTTAAAATATCCAAAGGCATTTATAATCCCTTTGGTCATAACCAAACACCCCTAGGTATTCTAGGACACTTCCTTAGCATCACCAATCGTCTAGGTCACCTAAAATGCTCCTAGTAGTCGATGACCATCTAGGTAAAATAAAAAATCCCCTATACTATCTATGATCATCTAGGTCAACCTTAAATTACCCAAAGGTGTCTATAAGACCTTTGCTCACAACCAAATATCCCTAGGCAGTCTGTGATACTTCCTTAGTGTCTATGACCATCTAGGTCGCCTAAAATGCTCCTAAGCAATCTATGACCATCTAGGTCAAAATAAAATATTCCTAAACTATCTATGATCATTTAGGTCAATCCAAAAAGCCCTAAAGGCATATACAAGCCCTTTTATCACCTTAAAATTCTCCTAGATGGTCCATGACCATCTAGGTCCACCCAAAATGCCCCTCGGTGGTCTATGACCATTTAGGTCAAACTAAAATGTTCCTAGGTAGTTTTCAACTATCTAGGTCAAACCTATATGCTCCAAAGGCATCTATAAGCCCTTTGGTCATCCCAAAAGCCCCAATTATATTTATTAAGCCCATTGGTCAACCTGTATATACATATATATCTAAAATACAAAAATATTATTAAAATCATCAAAATACAAAAATATTGCTTCATTGCACTTCATCTAAAATTGCATTAGGCATACTCATTATTGCATTATGCATCATTCCAAATTGATGATACATGTCTAGCACTAGGTCTGTACACTATGCATCTATTCAAATTATTATTATTATAAGTCCATATTACCACCTGTTTACATTACATATACCATTTACATTTACACATTACATTATATGTCTATTTCTCGTCACTTAGCCATTGTTAGCAAAACATAGTTAGAATTTTCAGTCACTCAACCACATCTAGTTGTATTCTAAGATTTTGTAGAAAGATATAATTATCTTTAGAAGGTAGAATCCTTCTTGGTTTAATTCTTGTTATACATCAAAATCCCAACATATTTTCACATTAATAAATCCAATTCTAGCGCAAGGAAAGATAAAAACTATAAAAGTGGTCTAGGTTACTTTCAAGCAAAAAGGTTATGTTGCTCATCCCCTTGTGTGAATGGTTCAAAGATGTTGAGAATTGACAAAAGGAAAAGTTCCTCCTTACCCAAAAATCCCTTTCCCTACACTGGGGCAATTATCCCAAAGAGAAAAATAAAACAGTGATTATTATCACTTCAAAAATATGCAAAAATAAACAGTGATTATTATCACTTTAGAAAAAGCAAAAAGAAATAGTGGTTCTCACCACTACTAAAATCCCTTGCTCACAAAATAAAAATGAGAAATTCCCTTGAGAAATTCAAAATTAAAATAAAATAAGGGATTCTTGAACTTGAATCCTTGAAATTCTCAACATTAGAGAACCATAAGGTGATCGTCATTACAAGTTTTGTGGATAGCCTACTTGTCAATGGTGGTAGCCTCTCGTATGACGATATGTATATCACTTAAGTGACTTGCTTAGGTCTATACCAATGCTTGAATGTGGATGAGATAGCTTGTTGTAACCTAGATTACCTAATAGTCTAATCCAACTAAGTACAAAACTCAGGATAATGAGACTTGTAGAATGATCTCTAGTGTCGATGGGCTGAGTGAATCCCATTTGCACTAGGGTAATATTACGCGTTATCATGGTAATGAACTCACGTGCACACACAAGGATATTTATTATCTTGGTTATCTTAGTAGGTGCATACTTTATCAAAGGATATTGTATAGTTATTATATGAATTTTTATTAGGTAACTAGAGTGTTTGAGTCTCTTAAAAACTATCAAATAATATCATATCATATTACATTATCCATTATATTTTACATCATGTTGTCACATGTTAGTCAAAGCTAAAAAATCAATTACATAAAGTATTATAATACATGAAAATAATAAAGATACATTTTTTACAGTCTATGATGCTAGCATATAATGCATCAAGTAGCCATCACAAATCCATCATAAAAAATTAAATCACATTAATCATTACATCAAATCACACACATTTGTTTCCTTATAAACTTTTGTTTATTGAGTGGTATTCATGAGATACGATAGATATCGTATAAATATTAGAAATGATATTTAGATGACCACTGACTATTTTATGTATATATTTTAATTTACAAAAGCATATAAATAATGCTTCCACATCTACATATCATCAACTCACATCATTTGATAAATACATGCATCCATGTTAGACATTTATCAAAAGCATCATAAAGCATAAAATAGCATACATATCATAAAGCAGTAAAATATGACATAATGATCAAAGAAAATTCATACATATATAGGCCCATATTTAAAATTCAAAAGCTACATCATAGTGCACAAACTACCCATAGGCTAAAATAAAAGTGAGTCATCAGACTTCACAACCTGAAAAGTCCAAAAAGAACCATCAGAGTCTACTAGCCATGGTCACGCAGTATTGGTACCTTGAATCTCTCCCCTAACATCAGTGTGAGTATAGCATGAGCTTCCAGACCTGCTCCCCCTTGATATTCTACCTCAAAAAACCTCCATCCTATGTGTAGAGTTTGGAGCCCTCATTCGAGTAGATGACTGTCCCATATCGCTCCTCTATCTACACTATGATCTAATAGCTAATGCTTGATCTGGTATATGCCCCTTAAGGCACACTATCTCATCCTCCATAATATCCATATAGGTGAAATCCTATTGACAGTGATTTTGATAGGTTTCCACAAAACCCTGGAGATGTACCATCTCCTCCTGCATCATGGCTAACTCACCATTGCTGGACTCCCCATGGCTAAGACCCTATCTGTAAACCTGCACCTGAAGCGTAGTTATCAACACTACCCGCCTCTCCATATCAAGATGTAAAATCCAAACCTATGCCTGTAGTAAAGCCCAATCACTCTGTATCTTCGCTATTGTAGCATCTCATGCTAATAATTGTGCCTACAAAACTTGATATCCAAAGTCAACCTCATCAAAACCTATTGGATCCTGTACATCAATCAACTCCACCCTATCTAATGACACACATTGACACACAAATCACTCACTTGTGTCTACCTCATCATCATCTATAGACTCACCCAAAACATCCTCATATGGAGCACCCCTAGCTGCATCCCCACCTAGTGGTCACTCCCCTCGCCATTGCCATATCACCCACCATGTGTCATACTCTGTAGTGCCTACATCATTCAAATTAGAAATTGCTACATCATGATCTAACTCCTCTCCCAGTGCCTCTACAATAGGACATGCTAGAGTCATATCATACCTACAATGATATTAAACCATTGGGTCCCTCGGTAATCCCTATAATAGCCCAAAATATCATAGAACATGATCATAATGGAATTACTCTCACTCTATGTCATGCCACCCTATCAACCATCTGCCTCGCTAAACTCTGTGTAACTCTGTCTTAACCTCACTCTAGTTAGGATAATCCCTATAAGGTCTCCAATCAATGTCTACCACCCCGAGCCACACAAAAGCATCTATGTAGTGCTTAACCTCCCTAGAGTGTCATTGGCTCCAACCTACCAAACATGACCTCTTCCATAGCTCTCCATATCCAATCTCCCTATCAGGTAGCTCTGCTCAAGTCATCCATGGTAGTCCCTATGGTCTCTCCATAACAATATGCTACCAAGACCAAACCTATAGTAGGAAGCTGCATCCCAAGCCCTTTCACCCATGAGAGTATATCTCATATAGCTATGCTAGTAAAGTCATACCCCAAGCCATCACTATGGGCTCATCCTCGGTGCACTCCACAAGAGTGAACACCAGCTCTAGTAGGTTCCATGGAAACCTAGCACCTAAAGAGTTGGGTAGTAACATGTTGCTGATCAAGTTTATCAATAGGGTGTGCTTAATGACAAGCACACTATCCTAATACCATGTGGCTACTAATATCCATCCACTGAGATGATCAACCACTGCATCCTCCCAGCGCACTCGGAAGCACCTCCACACTACGACCTCTCACCGCTCTGTAGGAGTTGATACTATTGGGTGCCACTCTATAAAAATACAAAGTATATGATATACATACTCTAATTTCACTAGCATCTCCCCTGTAGCTAAATGTAAAGTATTATTATGAGGGTCCCATAGGTCTATTAGTGCAGTCAGATAGGCGCAGTCACCTACCACAAGATCTAACTGTGTAACTTGCTTCAGGCGAATGGCATCGAGCCATTGCTAGTATACAATAGTCAAATGGTATCTAGTGACCTGAAAGAGATTTAGAACTTTGTATTGACTCCTAACTATTTGCTCATGTAAAATAGGGTGTCAAAAATGCCCTAAAAATGCAAAATTTTACTATAAAAATACCAAAAAAATACATAAAAATGGGACTTTTTTGGCCTAATTTTTGGCTGTCCCACCTTGGTACAGCCCCCTATTTGGTAGTTTTCCCACATAGGGATGGCCACCAGTGACCATCCCCTAGAGGTACGATCCCCAAAAATGGGTAAAATAGGGTTAGTTTGACTCCAAAAATTGCTCTAAAAACCTAAAAAATCACTAAAAATTTTGCATTTAAACCTAATTTTTTGCAAATAAAACACAAATAAAAGCTCAATTTCATAAATTTCACTATTACTAGGGTTTATTAACCATTATTTTATGTGTAGTATTAAAATTGCAGCAGAAATCGTAAAAACATAATAAAATATGGCAGAGAAAGACATGTGGTTCATACCCATTTTGCACCGGCTCCAATGCCTATTGCATCCGCTGGTTGTCTCATGTTTTGGATTGATATTTTTATAGTGCTCCACTTCAGAAAATTACTCTCCTACCTCTCTACTCTCCAAATCCTCCAAGCAGAATGAAAAAATGAGCTCATATGCCCCATTTTGGGCTTATATAGCTCCAAAAGAAGCTGACCATCCCTAGGTTGTATGAGTGGATATTTGGATATAAATCCTACCTTAGGATGGCCATAAATATTTTACTCATCCCCCCTAGAATTTTCACCAAAAAAATTCACTAAAAAAGGTTAAAAATATCAAAAATAGGGTCAAAAACCCACCAAAAACAAGGCAGAAAGGTCACCAAATTAGGAGGGATAAATAATGGACCTATAATATTTTTGGATGCATTGAAAGTATCTATTTTAGTCCCCAAGAATACCTCCATGGCTGGAACACTCCACAGGAATGAAAATTTTAGCCTTTTGCTTCAAGAAATATTCATCAAAACAGTCAAAAATCCCCTTCAAATAGGTATATAGTACCATGGGCAAAACAGAGAGTTACCCCAATTAAGTCATATGTGTCAATCAACTCATCGCTTCATCATTGGTCATGCCCTCATTGATATATCACTTGAGGAGGTAGTCATAATAATGAATTCAAAAAACAAATCAACATTAAAACACTCAGAAGTGTAAATTCCATGTATTCAAAAGAATCTTGGCTAAAGATAAATTTTCAAGCCCATGTTGGGGAAAATAATCAGCATAAGAAACAAACCAATAGGTTTTACCTACTTTAAACCTTGGGAATTAACCCATGTAAATGTTTACAATAATACAAGGCACCAAGACCTAGTATGCCCTAAACCCCATAAGACTGTTACTACAACACGACTAAAAGGTATACCCGAAATTGATCCTTCGACTATGTCAATAGCAAGGATTCCAAGAATGTATGCTATTTCCACAATGGAAGCATTAAAATTTTATTAGGTTAATGAAAAACCTTAATCATTCAATGATTTAGTGATCTATTTTTTCTCAATGCTTTGTTGCACATAGCGCATCCCAAAAAGGGGCATCTATAGACACCTAAATTGTGTAAATTGGATTAGACTACCAGTGCATCACATATGTCACTCTTATTGACATAATATGGCCACATTGGAAATCCCTCTAGGCTTGAATAAGGCTCCAAAACATATTTTGGAGGTTTCTTAGCAGTTTAGGGCAGTTTCGGGGCACCTCCTTGTGACTGTGCCACCAAGGGACGATCATAGTTGGTGACTATCCCACCCAGGGATGACCATCCATAACCATCCCTGGGTGGGATGGCCCCTAAGTAGACCCTTGAAAAATTCAAGGGACACATGAAATATTAATCAAATACTATCATTACCACATCCAATCACCCCAAATTGATTGGGGACCTGCCATTAGAGTCAGGGATAGAATATTGGGAGCCCCAAATGGGTAACCTTCCCTCACCTATGCATGTTAGAAAATTGGACAAGTGGCGGCACCTACCTCACATGGCAAGACTTGTCCCTTTGTCCTAGATGCCATTTTGGGCTATAAAAATATGTGAATTCACCCATTTCCAAGCAAGAGAGTTGAAGCATTTGAGCAACGAAGTGCTGCCCAATTCCATCCTTGCCTTTTGTAAACCAAACTTTGCCCCCCATTTAACCTTGAAACCCTCTTCATTTGAAGGCACTTTTAGGGGCGTTAGAAACTGATACAAGCCATTATAAACAAGCCAAATTAAATTTAATTTTGGACCCATATGTTGACAACACCCCTAAACTAGTTTTGGACCAAATTCTAATAGCATAGGTGACAAAAATAGGCCATATTTGTGACCACCCCACCTGGGGATGGTTAGCAGTCAGTAGGTGTTACAACTAGGGATGGTCATAAAACAACATTGAATTTGGGAGAAATTCCTCCACATACCCCTTATGAATGCTTATATGGATCCCTGGTCCAAATTTGATGAAGTTTGGAGTAGATTTGATGGCAGATTTGAGGTCTCCAATGTTGCAGGTTTAGGTGTCCCTGTTAGGGACGATCATTGATTTTTCACATATTTACCTTGAATATTGTGTTTTAATATCTCCAAAAAAAATTATATTAGATTATATTGCATTTATATATCATCTAGAATAATTTCCATGTGTTGTAGATTAGTTTTTATGTTTTTAGAATAACTCTTTTTCTATGCTTTCAATGCTTCTATTCTATAACACAGGTGCTACTAACTCCTTTTCAATACCTTGTTTGTGGGTGTAGTTATTATATATAGAAGGGAGGAGCTAAAGAGGCAAAGAGAATAACCCCAAGACTAGCTCCCAATTATGGGAATGCGAGATTCACAATATATAACATCGCCATTAAGTCCTTTTCAAGGGATAAGATCCCCTGCACATTGTAATGTGAGATGCATCAAATTTGTAAAATCCCTTGAGGTATGTATTGTAATCATATTTTAAGCTATGGATAAATGAATAGAAGGATAAATCCACCCTTTTTATTATATACTTTGCTTCATTTCAATAGATTACAAGTTTATGCTATTTTCCCTTTGAATGCTTTTAAACTGATTTACATTGTAATAAAGTGCCCTTAAGGTGATGTTGTAAATTTTGCTTCTTTAATGGAGACATAAAAATCTCATATACCATGATTGCCTATGAATAAAAAAAATTTACAACAATGCCTTAAGGGCACTTTATTGCAATATAAAGCAGTTTAAAAGCATTTAAAGGGAAAATAGCATAAATTTGTAATCTATTGAAATGAAGTAAAGTATATAATAAAAAGGATGGATTTATCCTTAAATTCATTTATCCATAGCTTTAAATATGATTACAATACATCCCCTTGAGGGCTTTTACAAATTTGATACATCTCAACATTACAATGTGCAGGGGATCTTATCCCTTGAAAAGGACTTAATGACAATGTTATATATTGTGAATATCGCATTCCCACAATCGAGAGATAGTATTGGGCTTCTTATCTTTGCCTCTTTAGCTCCTCCCTTCTCTCTAGAATACCTGAACCTACACACAAGGGATTGAAAATGAGTTAGTAGCATGTGTGTTATAGAATAGAAGCATTGAAATCATAGAAAAAGAGTTATTCTAACAACATCAAAACTAATATAAAACACATGGAAATTATTATAGATGATATATAAATGCAATATAATCTAATATAAATGTTTTTGGAGATATTAAAACACAATATTCAAGGTAAATATGTGTAGAATCAGTGACCATACCTGATAGGGACACCTAAATCGGCAACATAGGAGACCTCAAATCAGCCATCAAATCTGCTTCAAACTTCACCAAATTTGGACCAGGGGTTCATCTAAGAATTTTGAAGGGGTCTATGGAGGAATTTATCTCAAATTCAATACTATTTTCTGACCGACCCTAGGTATGACACCTATTGACTGCTAACCATCCCTAGGTGGGACGGTCACAAATCTTGACTATTTTTGTCACCTATGCTATTGGAATTTGGTCCAAAACTAGTTTAGGGGTGTTGTCAAAATATGGGCCAAACTTATCTTCAATTTTTCTAGTTTGGAATGGCTTAGATCGGTTTCTAATGCCCCTGAAAGCACCTTCAAATGAAGAAGGTTTCAAGGTCAAATGGGGGGCAATGTTTGGTTTGCAAAAGGCAAGTATGGAATTGGGCAGCACTTCGTTGCTCAAATTCTTCAATTCTTATCCTTGGAAATGGGTGAAGTCACCTCTTTTTATATCCCAAAAGGGCATCTAGGGTAAAGGGGAAAGTATTTCCATGTGAGGAAAGTTACTCCACTTGTCCAATTTGCTAACATGCATAGGTGAGGGAAGGTTACCCATTTGGGGCTCCCAATATTCTGTCCCTGACTCTAATGGCAGGTCCCTAATCAATTTGGGGTGATTGGACATGATCATGGCAGTCTTTGATTGCCATTTCATTCATACCTTGACTTTTTCAAGGGTTTGTTTAGGGAATGTCCCACCCAGGGACGGTTATGGATGGATATCCTTGGGTGGGACAATCCCCAACTATGACTGTCCCTTGGTTGGACGATCACAAGGAGGTTCTCCAAAACTACCCTAAACTGCTAGGAAACCTCCAAAATGTGTTTTTGAGCCTTATGTAATCCTAGAGGTGTGCCCAATGGGGCCATATGATGTCGATAAGAGTGGCATATGTGATGCATTAGTAGTCTTATTTGATTTACGTGATTTAGGCATCTACAAAACCTATTCCTATTAATCAAGTCATGTTGAACCTTGCAAAGGAGGATAAAATTCAACAACAAACATATTAAGCATAACCTCCTCCTGTGTAGTACAATTAGTGCAATAAGAATCAGGGCAAAGATAAGCAACATTGCCCACATCACTATTTCATGCCATTGTCAAATATTTTGGTATCAATTTTTAATAAATTATGCGAGACTAAGATGCTTCAATTTCCTAGAAGTGTAGATTCTAGATCCTAACCATACTAAACCCAAGGGGTTTATAGAATATCACTATTGCCCATACCATCGATAAAAGTACCATGATATTGAAGTGTGTCACAATTTTAAACACGTGGTGCAAAATATGATCAATAAGGATCAATTGTGGATAGACAACCCCTTGGTGCCTAACAACCAAAATATGGGAATATTTAAAGATCCCTTGCCAAATCATGAGCCACCAAGGAACCATGCTAGACAAGTCAACCAAGTTCATATTGATCTGCATACACAAGGGTTTTTCGATATGGTAAATGTTGTCACTAGGAATAGAAGGTATAATCAACCAAATCCACCTATAGCTCTCATTTGTATTCAAGTTGTGCCTTAGTAGAGGCTAGCATAAAACCCATTTCTAGACCCATCGATAAGATAGGTGGTAACAATAATAAATAAACTCACCTAGAGTCTACAGACAACCTCGATGAAACTATCAATATATGAGCTCATATAGTAATATTCTAGGTATAGGGAGATACTAATGGAAATCTTAAAATCCATAGAAGTTTAAACTTAGGACCTTGAATATTTCACTAAATTCATGTGTACAGTAGTGTCAGGAGCTTGTGATCTGATTCTATGATCACAAAATCAAAATGATATCCACTGCTATAGAGGACCCACCACTTCATATCATTATATGTGTTAATCACATCCCTTCAAGCGAGTATTTTTTAACACATGATTGTAAATCAATATAATAAAAAAAATCCTTAGGAAACCTAAACCTATCTAAGTCACTTATTGTAGCTTCAAATTTTACTTTACAAGCTTTCAATGACACGTTGTGCTCGATAGTAGGCACAATAGTCCTTTCTATTCAGGTTGGACTAAAAACCATCCCAATGATGTACCATGTTTTAAAAGGTGATATGCAGTATAACATCCTTCTAAGTCATCCTTGGATTAGGTACATGCATTGCATCCCCTAGATTTTTCACCAATGCATCAATTATGTGCATGAGGGACAAGTGCATGTGGTCCCATCAGATGAAGAGCCATTTAAATATGTGAATTAGGTTGACCTACCAGGAGACTTCATCCTCCCATATAATCACTTGGATATTAGACCTACGTCTCCCATAAAACATCTAGTGAGTAAATCAAAGTCAATGTGGGTCGATCCCTCTACATCAACACCACCAACAACCCCTAGGACAACAACTACTTTTGAAAATCCTACATATTTAAAACTAAGGGATGATTAAAATATAAATGCAATTTTAGGTGAATAATAACCTAGGGATATCCCAAACATAGTAATCACTAAGATTCTAAATCCTATGGAGGAGTAAAACTCGCACAATATAGTTAAGGATATACCTCAACCTACCTCAACTATGTCATCAACTACATAATCTACATCGTAGGTGATGATTCATCCAGTTAATATTGTATTAGCTAAATACTTGGTGTAGAATGTGACTTTCACATCCATTATAGAATTTGCATAGGATATGGGGAGACCGCAAGCTCATCACTTTCTTGTTGGGATGGTGGTACCATTGGGGGTGCCACCTAATCAAACTAATTTCATCTATGGGAGCTTATATCAAGTCACAAAATGCTCACCCATAGAAGGTGATGATGATGAGTTGTTTACCACAAATGTTCATTATCTATCCAACTCAAAGTTTACCCTTTAGTATTTTGATCATTACCATTGGCATGGTTATGAATTAGGCTTGTTTGAGCAAGTCCATAGGACTCCATATCAGGCATGATACCAACTATTGACTGATAGGTTCGACATTAGAGGTTAGGATGAGTTATTAGCTATATCTCTAGATTTCCTAAACCTAATCCTAGGGGAGGGTGTTTATTAGAATCCCTATAATCCAAACCCCTCACACTCATAGAGGTGTAATTATCCTATGACCATGGTTATAGTAGAACCACCTATGGTTTATCATCTAGGTTTCTCCCTAGAAATATTCAAATTAGAATCCAATTCTAAGGATGATAATTTAGAATATAATTATAAATAAGATGATGGTGGATACTTATCAAATGATGAGGAATATAATGATGAAATAGAGATGACCTACCTAGGGCCTCAACATCTATGCCATCTTAGGGAGCCTATGTACATGGAGAAAATTTATCATGCAATCATCCCAGGTCCTCCCATCCAAATGAGATCAGTGAACTTGGAGGAGATATATCACATAGCTTTTCTTGGTCCTTCAAACTTAAGGTAATTGCTTCCCCCTAAGGATCCAATTGTTATGTTTATTCCAAAATTAGACCTTATGATCCCCATACTGCCTAAGCCACATATAGATCATGGGAGAGAACACAAAAATAGTGATTTTCATCCATGTGGTCCTGGAAATTTCATCCATTACATTAACATGATCTCCATCAATATGACCACTCCACTTCACAATCCATATGACCCTTCAAAATATTTGTACCTAAATCATGAGGCCATGGATTTAACCATGCCAATTCACTCCTAGAGCCTAAGTATTTCTTCTTTAATAAATAAATGTTGCAACCATTCCATTTTATGCCAGGTTGTGCACATGATGTCTATCATGTTGAGCTCAATACTGATTTGGTAGAACCTTTAAACCTAATATATGATATCTATTTGATCCCTATGTATCACTAGATTAAGGAGGAATTGCATATGTCAATAGAGAAAAATATCAAAGTGGATATCAACGAAGATCCCACCCATCCAAAGAAATTTAAATTTGGAGAAATCTTATCTCTTGAGCAATGCACCATATTCATTCCTCTATTGAAAGAGATACCTAATATCTTTGCTTGGATTTATAAGGATATGTTGGGTCTGGATACAAAATTGGTTGTCCAAAACCTTTCATTAGACCCCACCAAGAAACCAGTCAAGAAAAAACTTAGGAATATGTGTCCAATAATTGTATTGATGGTTAAAGATAAACTACAAAAGTTGTTTGATGTAAAGTTTATAATTTCCATCGACTATCTATAATGGGTATTATAGACACTAAAATCATGTAAATCGGATGAGAATTCTAATGAGACACTCTTATTGAAATCATATAGCCCCATTGGGCAACCCTTAGGGGTTAATTTAGGATACCAACCACTTTTGGGAAGGTTTACCCCACTTTTGGGAGGCTTTGGACCATGTATCCATGGTCATCCCACCCCAAGACGGTCATAGTTCATGACTATCCCACATAGGGATGGCCACCAACAACCATCCCTGTGTGGAACAACCATGAACCAAACCTTTCAAAATTCAAAGGGTGGGACAAATGATAATCAATTTTTGCCATTATCCCATCCAATCAATCATGATATATTCAAATGTTATCATGGCCATCAGGGACAGTAAATTGGAGACCCAAATGGGTACCCTCTTCCATCCTATGCACGATAAAGGTATTGACTGAAGAACACAAGATTATACTAAGAGGGGGGTGAACAGTATAAGACAAATTTTTACTTTTATTTCTCAATCAATATTATGCAATGTATAAATAACAATATCAACAATAGTAATCAAAGAAATGCACAAATCACACAAACAATAGAGACACCAATTTTATGTGGTTCACACAATGTGGGCTACTCCACAAAAAAAAAATTCAATAAATTTTTTTCAATAAATATCTTGGTAATCCTTTCTGTATTACAATGTTTATGGACCTCTGTCCAAAGGAGACACCAATCCCCTAATCAATTTCATGGATATCTATGCATAGGAGAACTCATTTCTCCTTAGCTCTGACTGGTGATATTTTAGAAGAACTGTTGCCCCCATTGCACTAGCTAATGGATCTCTATCCACTAAAGACACCTGTCCTCACTACCCTGGCTAATGGATCCCTATCCACTAGAGACTATCATATTATAAACTCTATCACATTTAAAGTTGTCTCAAATCTATACTAAACATAGTCCTTTGGTCTAGTACAAATTTGTTCAATCTCTATCTCTGGTCTGGCACAAACCTGTCCTCAAATCTACACCAAACTCTATCCTTAAATTTGTACTAAATATAGTCCTTCGATCTAGCACAAATATGTTCTCAATTTCTATCCTATAATTTGTACTAAATTCTATCCTTCGGTCTAGCATAAATCTATCCTCAATATTTGTCCTCAAGCTTTAACACAAAGCTTGATCAATCATAAATAATATCTGCTAGATTTGCCCCAAATATTAACTCAAGGTTTGAATAAATAAATCAATAAAATCTGATCACAAGTCTAATCAAGGACTTATCTCAAATTTTCCTTGTAAAATTCCACAAAATCTCACACTAATCTATCCACAAGTTCTCTCTAGAACTTGTCCAATATGATCAACAAGTCCTCACTAGAACTTGTCTCAATCTGCTCAATAATTCCTCACTAAAACTTATTCAATATCTACTCTCAATATGTATTGTAAGATTCCACAAAAGCTCACACAAATTTTTCCACAAGTCTTCTCTAGAACTTGTCCAATCTGCTCAAAAATTCCTCACTAGAACTTGTCTCAATCTGCTCAATAAGTCCTCACTAGAACTTATTCAATATTTGCTCCCAATTTGTATTGTAAGCTTCCACAAAAGCTCACACAAATCTGTCCACAAGTCTTCTCAAAGACTTACCTCAATTCTGCTCAACAAGTCCACACTAGAACTTGTTCAATCTCATAGAAACATAAAGAGAATTGTTAGAGACTCAATATGCTTCACATCCATCACAATGCTCAATTACTCTTTTAGAAACATACAGAGAATTGTTAGAGACTCAATATTCTTCACGTTCACCTCAATGCTCAATCACTTTCAATCACTCTTCTATAATAGAAACATATAGATAATTGTTAGAGACAATATATTTCACACTAATCAACACTCAAACTCTTTCTCAAATCAATTTAGAATATAGAATAATTTGTTTCATAGAACTTGAACTATCACTTCACACATCCACTTGACTAGTCTTTATCAAATCTACTCAACCAATCACTTCAATGAAATAGTCCTTGCTCACAAACCCTAGTCCAAGCATAGGAACACTCACTCAAAATGTTTCCAATAATTCTTATAAACCACTCTCACATAATAATGATACTCATGTTCTTTCCAAACCCTATTTCAATATATTCACTCAATTACTCACTTCAACAACAATGCTTATCAAACTAGATGCATAGCATTCACTTCACAATGGCTCAACAACTCAATAAGGAAACCTAATTAAATCCTTTTCACTCCAAATTTGTTTTCCAGAAAATCAACCAATCAACTCAAATAAGGAATAATATGCCCATACCTTTTTCTTTGATGGAGAATGATCTTCAAAAACCTAGTTCAATTATCACCACTTTCTTTTCCAAGTACAAAGGGTTAGATGACAAGAATTATCACCCTAACACTTTTCACAATTTACCTCAAATACAAAGATAAATTAAATTCCAAATACACCTTATTTCTCCATATCAATAATAAATTTCAACATCATAATTTTCATCAAAAATTTATTTTATAAAATATAACACAATTTCTACTTATAACTCCTTTCTCAATATTGCATTTAAATTGAATAATTCACTTAACACTAAATGCAATAAATTAATTTTCACTTCCCTAAGGTAAAATAACAATTACCCTAGCATCATTTACCATTTACCACTTAGTTAGAAACAAACCTTATTCACACCTTATCTCTCCAATAGCCTTAGCATAGGCAATTAATAAAAAAAATTAAATTATAAAAAACCTTGTTTCACTCCGTATTTCATAGGATTCGATCCTGCACCCTATGCTACAGTAGCACCTTGGCTACGGCTTCCATGTAGTATGATCCAAGTGCTCACCTTGCTCCACTAAATCACCATGTGCACTTTATCTTCTTTGCCTTCCTTAGAGCCCTTTGGCTCCTTCTCCAACACGTCTCCTGCTTCCATGTAGTGCTTTGAAGGTGCTTCCCTTTTTGAATTTGCACGAGCCTTTTGCACCAAGTATTGCAAATATTAATCAAATTGTCCTTCCAATGTTTTGGCTAAGGTATAACTACCTTTATGCCTTTGTTCCATGCATGTTGGTGGAGGTAATTTATTAAAGGTCGGTGCTTATGATTTTACCTTTAAATATTTAATTTATAAATTATTTAAATTATTTAGAATTTAAATATTATAAATTAATATTTAAATCTTTTGAATTTAGGGATTAAAGCCTCATTAGGTTTTACCACTTCGAATAAATAATATTTATTTATAAAATTTAAATTCAATTTGAATTTAAATATTTATAAATTAAATATTAAAACTTCCTTGGGATTTAATATTAAAATCCTCCTTGGATTTTTATGAAAAACCTTTTATTTTTGCTCATCGATGGTTTTAATAAAAACCCTTCTACTTATCCTTCACATAATATTAAAAATAAATATTATGAAGTTTTTTTTCCATCAACCTTTTTCATTGCTCCTTTTGAACTTTCGACATAAACGATAGGTTATTCCTTGACATCAATGACAACTTCATGCCTTGACATCAATGACAACTCCATGGACTCAAAATGTCCAACAATATCCCCCTTTGTCATTGATGGTAACCCAAATTATTTTTACCAAACACTTGATATTTTTCTTGTTCTACTCCCCCTATCTCAATGCTCTCTCCTTAAACCAAATATCTCTCCCCTTACTCAAATATCTCCACCTTTGACATCAATGGCAAAGGGTCACCTTTGGGGCTTGGGGCTAAGAATGAGTCTCTTATATTAGCCCTCCCCCACCTCATCTTGAGGTGGTTAATTCTGGGGTAGGAGTATTTCTACTCCTAGCAAGCACTGGTATTCACATTTATCCTCTTTACTTCTCATATGATCCTTCTGATTTCTTTGACTATTCCTATTTCTATCCACGTCCATATTTATATTTCTATTCCTATTCATATCCATATTCCTGTTCCTATTCCTATTCATGTTCTTGTCCATGTCAATATTCCTGTTCGTGTTCGTGTTCCTGTTCATGCTTGATTTCAGAATGTCTTCTCTACACCACTTTGTTGTATGTCCATCATTATTGCACTTATAACACTTAATGTTATTATTCCTTGGAGGTGCAAATGTCTTAGGATTTCTCCTGGTGAAGCCATATTCTTTTCTATCATGAACCTTGCAATTCATTGCCTTGTGACCAAACTGATTACATGAGTAGCAATACCCATGGAAAAGTTGTTTGTTCCTAAAATTCCCATATTCCTATATTTCATGTGTCCTGCATTGTGAAGCCATGTTCCTAAATCTGTGACATGAGAAAAATTATCCATTGAAACTTCCTTGTCTTGACCTCATTGGTCTCTTAGTTTCTCTTAACCTATTCTAATTGTTTTTCCATATATTTATCCTTTATGCATTATTTCTTTTCTTGTTGAACTTTCTGTTGCTTGACTCATCCTCATCAGTCTCACTTCTCTTACACTGTCTTCTTTTGAAGTTTCTTCTTCTTCATAACTTGAGGTTGACTTTATTTCTTGTTTCTTTTGATCTTGTTCAAAACCAAGACCTTTTTTTTTTGTTGACCTTCTTTGTACCTTGATCATCTTATCCACAATATTTGAACTCTTCCCAAATTTGTGTCACTTATCCTTCAATTTTTTTAAAACTTCCCTTAGTAGAGCTACTTCTTGTTCTATATTTTTACATTCTAAGGTCTTTGCTTCTAACTTATCCTTGAACTTATTTGTCTTAGCCATTGACTTGTTTAGATCCTCTATAAGCTTTACTCTCTCTTCATAACTTTCTTGAAATTGAATCTCAAGTTTAGATTTTTTCTTTCTTACCTTATTTAATGTGTCAAGAGCATAAATAAGTTCTACCTTAACATCAACTCCATATTTTTCTGATTCTTCCTCTACTTTTTTGGTCTCGTCTACATCTTCATTTTATTTTGACTTGTCTTCTATAGGATCACATTTTTCTTCTTATTCTAGTGCTATTAGAATATTCTCTTCTGGTCCTTCTAGTGCATCCTCATATTCATCATCACTAAAACTGAAACCATTCCTTGTACAACTATCTTCAAGATGTCCAAAATTACCACATCTAAAAAACTTGAGAATTATTGGTGACCTTTTCTTAACTTCTTCTTTTTCTTCAATCAAAAATAGGACTTCATATTTATCATTATCTGAAAAACTATTATCACTATCACTTGAGTACTTACTTGCCTTGTCTACATAGTAGCTCCTCTTTTGTATTTTAAAGAATTTATTTCCTTGTCTACTTTTTCCATCCTTTCCTTTCTTTTGGTATGTGTATTTTTCTAATTCCCTCTTCCTGTGATCCTATTTTTCTTCATCATTGTTATTTTTATCTTCTTGAAAATGAGTTGCATAATGACCATACTTTCCACAATTGAAACATCTAACTTATTTTACATATTTGAATCTTCTTGAATATTTATTTCTTCTACCATAATTTGCTTCTTCATAACTAGATGACTCATTGCTTGAATATGAATTTTTATCCTTTTTCTTCTTAGTAGCTTTGAATGTTACTTACTTCTAGGGATTAGGTTCTTTTGTTCTTAACTCAAAAGTTGTAAGAATACCAAGCAACATACCTCTTATCAAATAATCACCATCCTTTGATTATTCTATAGAAGAAATCCTTTCACTAAATATTTTTGGAAAAGGTCTTAAGACCTTATCACAAACATCTTATTCTTCAATATTAGTTCCAAGTTCTTGCATAGCATTAACAACCTCATCAACTCGAAGTAGATAAGTACTAATGTTTTCCTCATCCTTCATTCTTAACTCTTCAAATTGTCCTTTAAGATTTTGTATCTTTGCCTTTTTGACACCTTTATCTCCTTCATATATACTTTGCAACTTATCCCAAATTCCTTTTGCATCTTTATAATGCATAATTTTTATAGAATTTGTTCTAGGCAAACCTCTCAAAATTACATTCATAGCTTTTGAATTATAATGTTGTAGGAGCTTACCTTCCTTCTATTTAGGTGGATCAACTAGTGGTATGTATCTATTTTCAACTGCTTTCCAAATTTCATTGCCAAGTGCCATAAGGTGAATCTTCATTCTTATACTCCAATATATATAATTACTTCCATCAAATATTGTTGTTGAATTATCTGAGGAAACATTATTAGAATCCATTGTGTTCTTGAAAGCTTTTCCTTCAAGCTATTAAACTCTTCCAAAGTAACCCGCTTTGATACCAATTTTAGAACACAAGCTTATACTGAGAGGGGGGTGAACAATATAAGACCACTTTTTACTTTTCTTTCTCAATCAATATTATGCAATGTATAGATAGAAATATAAATAGTAGTAACCAAAGCAATACATAAATCACACACATAATAGAGACACCAATTTTATGTGGTTCACCCAATGTGGGCTACTCCACGAAGAAAATTTTTCACTAAAATTTTCTCTATCAATCTCTTGGGAATCCTTTCCCTATTAAAATATTTATGGACCTCTATCCAAAGGAGACACCAATCCCCTAATCAAGTTCATGGATCTATATCCACAAGATAACTCCTTTATCCTTAGCTTTGAATGGTGATATTCTAGAAGAACTATTGCCACCACTACATTGGATAATGGATCTCTATCCACTGAAGACACTTGTCCTCACTGCCCTAGCTAATGGATCTCTATCCACTGGAGATTTTTATCCTCTATACTCTATCATATTCAAAGATCTATCTCAAATATACACTAAAAATAATACTTTGATCTAGCAAAAATATGTTCAATCTATGTCTCTATTTTGGCACAAACCTGTACTCAAATTTGTACCAAACTCTGTCCTCGAATTTGTACTAAACACAGTCCTTCAATATAGAACAAATCTATCCTCAATATTTATCCTCGTATTTGCACTAAAATCTGTCCTTCGATCTAGCACAAATCTATCCTCAATATCTATCCTCAAGCTTTAACACAAAGCTTGATCAATCACAAATCATCTCTACTAGATCTGCCCCAAACCTTAACTCAAGGTTTGAACAAATCAATCAATCAACTCTACTCACAAGTCTACTCAAGGACTTATCTCAATTTTGCCTTGTAAGCTTCTACAAAATATCTCACTAATATATCCACAAGTCCTCTCTAGAACTTGTCCAATCTACTCAACAAGTCCTCACTAGAACTTGTCTCAATTTCCTCAATAAGTCCTCACTAGAACTTATTCAATATCTGCCCTCAATTTGTATTGTAAGCATCCATAAAAGCTCACACAAATTTGTCCACAAGTCTTCTCTAGAACTTGTCCAATCTACTCAACAAGTCCTCACTAGAACTTGTCTCAATCTTCTCAATAAGTCCTCACTAGAACTTATTCAATATCTGCTATCAATCTGTATTGTAAGCTTCCAAAAAAGCTCACACAAATCTACCCACAAGTCTTCTCAAAGACTTTCCTCAAATCTGCTCAACAATTCCAAACTAGAACTTGTTCAATCTCATAGAAACATAAAGAGAATTTTTAGAGACTCAATATGCTTCACATCTATCACAATGCTCAATCACTTTCAATTAATCTTTTAGAAACATACAAAGAATTATTAGAGACTCAATATGCTTCACATTCACCTCAATTCTCAATAACTTTCAATCACTCTTCTATCACAATAACATATAGAGAATTGTTAGACTCAATATATTTCACACTCATCAACACTCAACCTCTTCCTCAAATCAATTCAAAATATAGAATAATTTGTTTCATAGAACTTGAACTATCACTTCACACATCCACTTGACTAGGCTTTACCAAATCTACTCAACCAATCACTTCAATGAAATAGTCCTTGCTCACAAACCCTAGTCCAAGCATATGAACACTCACTCAAAATGTTTCTGACAATTCTTATCAACCAATCTCACATAAAAATGATACTCATGTTCTTTCCAAACCCTAGTTCAAGTTATTCACTCAATTACTCACTTCAACAATAATGCTTATCAAACTAGATGCATAGCATTCACTTCACAATGGCTCAACAAATCAATAAGGAAACCTAATCAAATACTTTTCACTCCAAATTTATTTTTTAGAAAACCATCCAATCAACTCAAACAAGGAATAATATTCCCAATAGGACAACCAATAAATCACAATAATGAGTGAGCTAAGGTTTAGCGGGTGCAACGGGAGTGAGGGTTTGAATTTTTGGGTAGGAATCTCAGCCAAGGTGGCAGAGGTAGAGCAGGTATAGAAGGTATGGGTGGGAACCTCAAGTATGGATCAAGTGAGGATATAGAGGAAGGAAGTCATGCTACGGTATATTTGGAGGTAGACATCACATGTGGGCCCGATCCTCCTTAGAAAGACTCCGACAAAAAAGATACGAAGGACAATACGGGGCCCAAGAAGTGGCTATCTTTTGCTAAGACTCTTAGAGGAAAAAGGAAGGAGGTTCTCTCTTCGATCCCTAGTTCTAGTAAATAATAAAAATTTTGTCCCGACAAGTTCCATGAGCCCTTTTATTTCAATGGAAGAATTCTCCTTGGTAGGCAAGTTTTTGGGAGGTAGGCCGAACATGGAGACTATCAAGGCTTGGGCGATGGGTAAATGGCAACCGGTAGGTAGCTTGGAGTTGGTAGCTCTAACTTGAGGGTTCTTCATTATCCATTTTAATAATATGGAGGATGCTAACTATATTTTAACAGGAGGTCCTTGGTTTTTGGGTAAAAGGAGCCTTTTTCTTAAACGATGGGGTGAAGATTTCGACCCTGAAAAGCAAAATATTAACATTGCCCCTATTTGGGTTCATCTCCCGAGTCTACCTACCTAGTTATTCAATGAATATTGGTTGTAGGGCATAGCCAGAACTATAGGGGACCTGATCTCCATTGACCATGCGACCTTGGCCAGGAAAAGGATGACTCATGCATGAATCTACGTAAATGCTAATTTGGATAATTAATTGCCAAGGTTTATGGAGCTAGAGTATGGAGAATACTATCGAAAAAAATTGGTAGAATACGAGAATAGACTGATATTCTATGTAGAATGCAAAAATCAAGGATATCTATGCAATCAGTGCCCTAACCTGGCAATGAATAGATAAAACTAGAAGCAGGGAATGCTAGATAGAGGAAATTTGAGGAGTTTCCCTAGCAAACGTGATTTCAATCAGGTAAACTATGTCTACCAAAAAAGAAAAGAGAGGGTGTAGGGTCCCAAAAATATAAAGGAAAACAATAGGTTTTTGGCAACCAAAATACTTAGGTAAGTTCCAATCCTCTAGTTTCAAATAAATTTTCAATTCTATCCAATATGGGAGTAGGAGGATTATCGAAAGACATGGAAGCCCAAAACCTTCAGGCTAACCTTTCTGAATCTCTAGAATCCCCATCCAATTTAGGATCCTCAAAACCTAATTCTAAAATTATTGTAAGCCCCATGGGCATTACAAATCCAAACCCTAATGCCCTATCTCTAGAATCCCCATCCAAGTTAGGATCCTTAAACCCCAATGCTAAAAATACTTCAAGCCCAGTGGGCATCCCAAAGCCAAACCCTAATGTTGAAGAAATTAGGAAGAAATTTGAGGCATTGGAAAATAAAAAATCTCATCTCCCTAACATCATCACTAGGAGCCAGGTGAATCATACCGAGGGGCCATCCAGTAGGCCAGGGGGAATACAGGAAAAAATGAGAATATTTGGATGTAGGGGTGGAGATATGCGAAACTCTTCAAATTGAGGAATATGGTAGTCTGGTTCTGCAACAAATTACCTCCCCCCAGTTTATCCCTAAATAAAATAGGAGCACTGTGAAGTCTCCTATATATTTTGGCAGTGAAAAAAGAAGAGGGAGAATATCAAATGTTGAGCATCAAAAAATTAAAACTGATAATGACATTGCCAATAGAAAATAGAGAACCTTGTTTCAACAGGTTATTCCGAGTTTTGAAGAAAACAAATTATGAAAACCCCCTCAAGGGAGGGGGAGATAAGAAATCCCAAAAAATCTAAATGAAGTTCCCCTCATGGAATGTGAGAGGCCTCAATGGCCTGCCCAAACACAGGGAAGTCAGTGCAATAAGAAATCAAGTGAATCCAACTATTATCATGTTGCAAGAAACAAAAACTAATGAGATTCAATAAAAAAAAAATAGCAAGAAAAAATTGGAATCAAGGGGAGATGGTTTGCAAATCATCCTGAGGAGCGTATGGAGGCCTTATGACTTTGTGGGATCCTCAAATAGTAAAAGGTACCATTATTCATAAATATGATAGGGTTCTTAGTGTTTTATTTAAGGAAATAAATAGCAACAGGTCATGGATCCTTTCAAATATTTATGCCCCGACTTCAATTCAAGGGAAATCTCTATTGTGGGAGTACTTAGGCAATCTGAGTGAAATCTTCCATAATGTCCCCTAGATTCTGGCTGGGGATTTTAACACTCCTCTTTACTCTTAAAAAAAAATGGGTGGAAATGGACCACTTATCAAGAGCATGGATGAGTTCATTGACTTTGTGAACTCCAACATGTTGATGGATGTAAAACTTAGAGGAGTGAATTATATCTGGAGCAATCGATGGATAGGGTGTCACCTCATTCAAGAAAGGCTTGACACGTTTTTTCTATCAAAGGAGGCTACAACTTTGTTTGGTGATTCTACCCTGCAAGCCCTTCATAAAATTGCCTCTAATCATAATACCATTTTTTTGGAGATCCCTGACTCTCTGTCCTTCAAGAAACCTTTCATATTTCAATCTATGTGGATAAAACATTTTAGTTTCAGAGATAACTTAATTTAGTGGTGGCAGCAACCTGTCAGGGGTAATGTAGCTTTTAAAATTGTTGGAAAATTAAAGTTTGTTAAGGAAAAGCTTTGAAATTGGAACAAAAAGGTCTTTGGGAACCTTTTTGAAAATAAAAAATAGGTTGTTGAAAGTTTGAATATAATTGATCAAAGGATTCAACATGGTGATGCTAATGAAACTACTAGGCAGGAGGAACGGATAAAACTAGTAGAGTTTGATAATATTTTGGCCTGTGAGGAAATCTACTAGAGGTAAAAATCAAGGGCTCTTTGGTTGAAATATGGAGATTCAAATTCAAAGTTTTTTCATGTCACCACACTTAGAAACAGAAGCAATAACAAGATAATTTTTTTTTAAAAAGCAGATGGTTCTATTACTCAGGACTTAACAGAAATCAGAAAGGAGGCAGTAACTTATTTCAATTCTATCCTTGGTTAGGAATTGCAGTGCAATGAGGAGGCCAAAGATATTATCTTGCAATCCATTCCTAGCATAATAAATGAGGATTTAAACCCTAAGCTTCTAGCTCCCTTTTATGATGAGGAAATTAAGTAAGCCTTATTTAGCATGGAGCCAGATAAAGCCCTAGGACTCGATGGCTTTCCCCCTCATTATATAAATATTTTTGGGACATCGTAAGTAAGGATGTAATTTTTGATGTCATAGAATTCCAAGAAAGAAATCATATCCCAAAAGGTCTCAACTCTACATTTATTTCTCTAATTCCTAAGAAGCAAACCCATGAATCTATGACTGACTTCAGACCAATCAATATGTGCAATGTTTCTTACAAGATCCTAACTAAAGCCATTGCAAATAGAATGAGAGATGTTTTTCCCCGCATCATAGATCCATGCTAGGGAAGCTCTATCCAGGGCAGGTCAATCTTAGATGGAGTTATCACAGTTTATGAAGCTATGCACTCTGCTCATAAGACTAACATGTTTGTTTTTGCCCTCAAGCTTGATATGAACAAAGCATTTGATAGGTTAAATTGGGACTTTCTGATTGTTGTCCTCCTTAAGTTTGGTTTTCACCACAAATGGGTTAATTTGATCAAAGAATGCATTTCTAAAGCATGGTTCCTGATTTTGGTTATTGTAACAACTATCGGTTACTTTCAAAGTCGTAGAGGAATTCGGTAGGGGGACCCTATCAGCCCCATGTTATTCATCATTGTGGTAGAAGATTTAGGCAGAACCATAAAAAATACTTGTAGTTCAAGGCTAATAGTAGGAATCAAGGCAACATCTCTCGCTAGGGTTGTTTCTCACCAACAATTCATCAATGATACCCTTCTATTGACTAAGGCATCGATGGTTGAGGCCAAAATAATTAAATACATCCTGCAACTCTACGAGGATGCTACTAGTCAAAAAGTTAATTTCAGTAAAAGCAAGTTATATTTCTTGAACACCCCCATTCAAAGGTAAGGAAGGATTGCAAAAATTTTAGGGTGTGATATAGCAAACCTCCCTCCTTCGTATCTTGGTCTCCCTCTTTTTATTAGTTATCTGAGAGAGTCAATGTGGGACAGGGTTATTGAAAGAATTCAAAAAAAACTTTTTGGATGAAAAGGTCATCTTCTATCTCAAGAAAGAAAGCTGGCCCTCACTAAGGCCTCTCTTCAGAGCATTCTAGTCTATTTCCTCTTTGTTTTCAAAGCCCTTGTGAAGTTTTTCCAAAAAATTGAGAAACTCCAAAAAGAATTTTTATAAATTGGATTAGAGGAGAAAAAAAGAATACACCTTGTAGGATGGACCAAAGTGTGCAGACCCAAGGAAAATGGGGGCTTAGGTCTGAGGATAATTGCTCATATGAATTTATCTTTACTAGCTAAGCAGGTGTGGTGTCTCATTTTTTGTGAAGAAAATGAATGGACAACTATCATCAAATGAAAGTATCTTCAAAATATGGAATTTCTAAGTGACTCAGTTCTAATAAGAGGTTTTGCTTTTTGGAAAGCAATTCTCAATTGTAAGGAAATCATAAAAAAAGGTTTAATATCGGTTTTAGGCAATGGTGAGAAGATAAATTGCTAGAATGATAGGTGGACTAAGGATGAACCACTGACGCAATATCCTAACTTAGCAAGAATTAGAGATATCATGGAAGAATTCATTGGTAGAAAAGTCTCTGATTAAATGGTTGAGGACAAAGGTAGAATGAAGTGGAAACAAATAAGGATTCAAGGATATAAAGCAAAATTAAATAATATTTGTAACATTCTTGAGCAACAGTTTATCCCCATGAGACCTAAGGAATATCAAGTGACTTGGGCTCCTATGGAAAATTGGTATTTCACTGTTAAATCAGATTACAAGCTTATGCTTGATGATGAGGATTTTGTCCTCCAAAAGGACTTATTTTGGATAAAAATTTCAATTCTAAATATTACAGTCTTTTCATGGATGGTTATCCAAGGAATAATTCTAACCATTGATAATATGATGCATAAAGGTATTTGTATCACTAATCATTTTTTTCTGTGTAGGGCTAATTGGGATACCATTTATCACATTTTCCTTGAGTGCCCTTTTTCCTTGACTGTCCTAAGTGGGGTTTTTTAGGCCTTCAATATTTCTTGGGTTAAATCAGCCATCGTACTTGATTTGTTCATCTAGTGGCCTTGCCCCTTTTCAAGCCAAAGACTTAGATACATGTAGAAAATTTTTCTCAATCACTATCTTTGGCAGGTGTGGTTAGAAAGGAACCATAGAGTCTTTAATGAGTCTATCCATAATCATCAAACTATCATTGTCAGGATCCTATCCTTTGACAATGAGAACGTGAACCTTATCCCTTTTGATAGTCATAAACCTCATCTATAGGAAACCACGATTGCTCAATATTTAAGCTTAACCTTGTTATATGAGTCCGTGACTAGGGTAGTCAACCCCAGAGCCAATGTTAAGTGGTCCCAACCTCCTATGGGTTGGTTTAAGCTTAATTTTGATGGAGCGGCTAAGGAAAATCCTGGCAAAGCAGGCATTAGCGGCATTCTGTGAGATCATAATGGGAATATGATGCTTGCATTTTTTGAACATTTTAGAACAAGGTGAGAACAACGAAGCTGAAGCTAGAGCTATGTGGAGAGGCCTTCAAATGACTTAATACTTAAAAGGCAATTTGATCCTAGAAGGAGACTATGCATGTTATAAATCTCCTCAATAATTGGAAAACACATCCTTGGAGGATTAAAACAATTGTTGAAGAGGCTAGGATCCTTTTCCATGGAAGACAGGATAGAAAAGCCCAACATGTCTTTTGGGAAGCTAACAAAGTTGCTAATAAGCTGGCCAATTTGGGTGTCAATGGTGATAGACTTTTCAAATGGGAACATAGTGTCCCGAGCAAAGTAGAGGAGCTTATTCAACAAGAATTCCAAGAATGATAGTCAAATTTACCAACAGGGAAGGCACTGTAAGTTCGAAGGCTATGAGTATTCTCGTATCTTTTTTGAAATGGACTCACAATAAAAATTATCCAAGTTGTCAGTCTTGGTGGATGTTGCTTGGAAATACCACAAAGACTAATGGGGATAGTCACATGTCAGATAACATGGCTCCTAACGACAATATAAGACTTCTAACTAGAGCCACATGGACCACCAGATAGCCACCACCATAAATCTAGCCAATAGGTTCACTTATCAAAGGCTGATTTGCCAATACGGGATGTGGTCCCAAAGCATGTCATATATGGAAGAAAGCAATTACCAAAGAATTATTAAGAGTAACTATCAATACAGAGCTTGTGGGAGTTTTTTTAGTACTCTACTATGTGTGTTTGCAGCTTTTTATTTCTCCACTATTTCAAGGAAGGGATTTGTGTCTGTTTCTTTTTTTGTAATTATGATGTAGGTGTGTTTTCTCGGGGTATACCCAAAATGTTGTATGGGAAGTTTCTTTTTGATAACAGGATATGTGCCTTACTAGATGTAATGGCTTTGGTGGCATGTAGATTTTACATATATAGGATCCTTAGTAAGGACATGTTCATCAACAGCCGTGGGCTGATTTTTGTAAAAGGTTTTGGGTCAACCTATAAAATCTGGTATTAATGCTATAGTATCTTATCTACCAAAAAAAAAAAGGAAGAATATGCCCATACCTTTTTTTTGATGGATAATTATCTTCAAAAACCTGGTTCAATTATCACCACTTTATTTGCCAAGTACAAAGAGTTATATGACAAGAATTATCACCCTAACACTTTTCACAATTTACCTCAAACACAAAGATAAATTAAATCCCAAATACACCTTATTGCTCCATCTCAAAAATAAATTTCAACATCATAATTTTCATCAAAAATTCCTTTTATAAAATATAACACAATTTCTACTTATAACTCCTTTCTCAATATTGCATTTAAATTGAATAATTCACTTAACACTAAATGCAATAAATTAATTTTCACTTCCCTAAGGTAAAACAATAATTACCCTAGCATAATTTACCATTTACCACTTAGAAAAAAAACTTATTCACACCTTATCTCTCCAACAACCTTAGCATAGGCAATTAATAAAAAAATTAAATTATAAAAAACCTTGTTTCACTTCGTATTTCACAGGATTCGATCATGCATCCTATGCTGCAGTAGCACCTTGGTCATGGTTTCCATGTTGTATGAGCCAAGCACTCACCTTGCTCCACTAAATCACCATGTGCAATTTATATTCTTTGCCTTCCTTAGATCCCTTTGGCTCCTTCTCCAACACGTCTCCTGCTTCCATGTAGTGTTTCGAAGGTGCTTCCCTTTTGAATTTGCACGAGCCTTTTGCACCGAGTATTGCGGATATTAATCGAATAGTCCTTCCAATATTTTGGCTAAGGTATAAATACCTTTATGCCTTTGTTCCATGCACGTTGGTGGAGGTAATTTATTGGAGGTCGACGCTTATGATTTTACCTTTAAATATTTAATTTATAAATTATTTAAATTCTTTAGAATTTTAATATTATAAATTAATATTTAAATATTTTGACTTTAGGGATTAAAGCCTCCTTAGGTTTTACCACTTTGAATAAATAATATTTATTTATAAAATTTAAATTCAATTTGAATTTAAATATTTATAAATTAAATATTAAAACTTCCTTGGGCTTTAAGATTAAAAGCCTCCTTGGGTTTTTATGAAAAACCTTTTATTTTTGCTCATCCATGGTTTTAATAAAAACCCTTCTACTTATGCTTCATATAATATTAAAAATAAATATTATGAAGCTATTTTGCCATCAACATTTTGCATTGCTCCTTTTGACCTTTTGGCATCAACGGTAGCTTATTCCTTGATATCAATGACAACTTCATGCCTTGACATCAATGACAACTCCATGGACTCAAAATGTCCAAAAATATCCCCCTTTGTCATTGATGGTAACCCAAATTATTTTTACCAAACACTTGACCTTTTTATTGTTCTAATCCCTTGGTACATTGCTCCCCTATCTCAATGCTCTCTCCTTAAACCAAATATCTCTTCCCACATCTCTCCCTTTGACATCAATGGTAAAGGGTCACCTTTGGGGCTTGGGCCTAATAATGAGTATCTTATCTTAGCCCCTCCCCCTACCTCCTCTTGAGGTGGTTAATTTTGGGGTGGGAGTATTTCTACTCTAAGAAAGCATTGGTATTTACCTTTATCCTATTTACTTCTCATATGATCCTTCCAATTTCTTTGACTGTTCCTGTTTCTATCCATGTCCATGTCCATATTCCTACTCCTATTCATATCCATATTCTTGTTCCTGTGCTTGTTCTTGTTCTTGTCCATGTCTATATTCATGTTCCTATTCCTGTTCTTGTTCATGCTTGATTCTGGAATGTCTGCTCTACACCACTTTATTGTATGTCCATCATTATTGTACTTATAATACTCAATGTTGTTATTCCTTGGAGGTGCAAATATCTTAGGATTTCTCTTGGTGAAGCCATATCCTTTTTTGTCATGAACCTTGCAATTCATTGCCTTGTGACCAAAATGATTACATGAGTAGAAATACCCATGGAAATTTTTTTTGTTCCTAAAATTTCCATATTCCTGTCTTTCATGTGTCCTACACTGTGAAGCCATGTGCCCAAATCTATGACATGAGAAACATCATCCATTAAAACTTCCTTGTCTTGACATCAATGGTCTCTTAGTTTCTATTAACCTATTTTTATTGTTGTTCCATCTATTTCTCCTTTGTGCATTGTTTCTTTCCTTGTTGAACTTTATGTTGTTTGACTCATCCTTAGAAGTCTCACTTTCCCTTACACTATCTTCTTTTGAAGAAACTTCTTTTGAAGGTTCTTCTTCTTCATAACTTGAGGTTGAATCTTTTTCTTGTTTCTTTTGAGTTTGTTCAAAACCAAGACTTTTTTGTTTGTTGACCTTATTTGTACCTTGATCATCTTATCCACAAACTTTGAAATCTTCTCTAACTTGTGTAGCTTATCCTTGGATTTTTCTAAATCTTCCCTTAGTAGAGCTACTTCTTGTTCTAACTTTTTACATTCTAAGATCTTTACTTCTAACTTATCCTTCTTTGTCTTAGCCATTGACTTGATTAAATCCTCTATAAGCTTTCGTGTCTCTTCATAAATTTCTTGAAACTGAATCTCAAGTTTAGAGTTTTGCTTTCTTACCTTCTTTAATGTGTCAAGAGCATAAATAAGTTCTTCTTTAAGATAAAATCCACATTTTTCTATTTCTTCATATATTTGTTTACTTTTGTCTACATCTTCATTTTATTTTGACTTGTCTTCTATAGGATCACCTTCTTATTCTTATTCTAGTGCTATTAGAATATTTTCTTCTGGTCCTTCTAGTGCATCCTCATATTCATCATCACTAAAACTAAAACCACTCCTTGTAAAACTATCTTCAAGATGTCCAAAATTACCACATCTAAAAAACAGGAGAATTATTGGTGACATTTTCTTGACTTCTTATTTTTCTTCAATCAAAAATAGGACTTCATATTTATCATTATATGAAAAACTATTATCACTATCACTTGAGTACTTACTTGCCTTGTTTCCATAGTAGCTCCTCTTTTGTATTTGAAATAACTTATTTCCTTGTCTATTTTTTCCATCCTTGCCTTTCTTTCGGTACCTATATTTTTTTGATTCCCTATTCTTGTGATCCTTTTTTTCTTCATTATTGTTATTTTTAGCTTCTTGAAAATGAGTTGCATAATGACCATACTTTCCACAATTGAAATACCTAACTTATTTTGCACTTTGAATATTTATTCCTTCTGCCATAATTTGCTTCTTCGTCACTAGATGACTCATTTCTTGAATATGAATTTTTACTCTTTGTCTTCTTAGTAGCTTTGAATGTTGCTTCCTTCTAGGGATTTTGTTCTTTTGTTATTAACTCAAAAGCTATAAGAATACAAAGAAAAATATCTCTTATCAAAGAATCACCATCCTTTTATTCTTCTATAGCAGAAATATTTTTACTAAATATTTTTGGAAGAGATCTTAAGACTTTATCACAAACATCTAATTCTTCAACATTAAGTCCAAGTCATTGCATAGCATTAACAACATCATCAACTCAAAGTAGATAAGTACTAATGTTTTCCTCATCCTTCATTCTTAACTCTTCAAATTGTCTTTTGAGATTTCGAATATTTGCATTTTTGACACATTTATCTCCTTCATATATACTTTTAAACTTATCCCAAATTCCTTTTGCACCTTTACAATGCATAAATTTTATAGAATCTATTCTATGCAAACCTCTCATAATTGTATTCATATATTTTGAATTGTAATGTTGTAGGATCTTAACTTCTTTATATGTAGGTGGATCAACTGGTGGTATGTATCCATTTTCAACTGCTTTCCAAATTTCATTGCCAAGTGCCATCAGGTGAATCTTCATTCTCATACTCCAATATATATAATTACTTCCATCAAATATTTGTGTTGAATTATAAGGACACATTCTTAGAATTCATTGTGTTATTGAAATATTTTCTTTAAAGCTATTAAACTCTTCCAAAGTAACTCGTTCTGATAACAATTGAAGAACACAAGCTTATACTAAGAGAGAGGGTGAACAGTATAAGATAACTTTTTACTTTTCTTTCCCAATCAATATTATGCAATGTATAGATAGCAATATCAAAAGGAGTAACCAAAGAAATGCATAAATCACACACACAATAGAGACACCAATTTTATGTGGTTCACCCAATGTGGGCTACTCCACGAAGAAAATCTTTCACTAAAATTTTCTCAATCAATCTCTTGGGAATCCTTTCCCTATTACAATTCTAGGATACAAAATAACCAAACCAGAATGGGAAGCACTTTGTGAATGCATTAATTCTATCAATGAAATATCATATGAACCAAGTAAAATCAAGAGGATAAATATAGCAAAAACTTTACAGGTAAATCATTCTTCACCTTATCAAGATCTTGGAATAAGTTTTGAAAATTGGTTGTGGGATAGGAGAACAATAGTAAATCCAGTAATTTAACCTTGGAATCAATACCTTGAGGATTCCCTAACTATTCACAACTTCCTTACAGATATATAAAGGAAATAATTAGCCCTACAATATAATAAGAGATACTGTAGAATTCCTAGAGTTGTACATTTTAGAGAATTATGTAAGAGTTGCGTTATGAGGTACAATTTGGAATTCCTAATCCTATTGCAATTAAAGCTTACCTTGTTCAGTTGATTCAATTATTGGTAGAATATTTTAATTTTGAAGATGAAAATTTTATGACACCATACCAACTTGATCCAATCAACGATATTCATAAATTATTTAAATAAAATTAGACATATTGCTAAAAAAAAAAAACAAGAAAGTTTAGAACATTCATGAGCAGACCTAGAGAATCTAAAGGAATATTCATAAAAACTAACAAACTAGAAGAAAAATCCCCAAGAGACTTTAGAACACCTGGGATTTATAAACTAGTAAAAATTGAGGCTACAACATCAAACAATCAAGCTGAAATCCTAGATCAAGATCCCAATTCATAATTATTGCCCAATCTAGAATTTTACAACTATATAGATCCTTCTTCTATTTTTTCCGAACCTATACCTAATTCAATTCTTGAAATCCTATATTTAGGTATGGCTGATGAACAAAGTGGTTTGGGAGAGGAAGGAGAAAACCATGGAAATGGAAGACAAAGGCAAGAGAGAGATCAAAGAGAGAACAGACAAAAAAATGTTCCCTTTCCCAATATTACATACATAAGTGACAACAAGAGAACCTAAATCAGTTTCTGTTTCTATATTGCCTACCTTTCATGGCAAACCCTATGAAGATCCTGATGCTTTTATTTTAGAATTTGAAGTAGTATGTCAAGATTACTTTTACACCACCAATGAGAAAAAGCTAAGATTATTTCCATCTACTTTTAAAGATGCAGCTTTAATATGGTTTATGGGTCTAGGAGAAGGAGTTTGTAATCATTGGGATGGAGAAAATGGATTGAAAGAGTTATTCCTTGAAAGATATCAATATTATTATAGAGTTAGGGATAAGAAAGCTGAGCTTTTTTTATATGAATAAAAAAGAAGAATCACCCAAGTGTTTTAGGTGAGTTGGAGAGGAGAGGGCAATCCTCCAAGGGAGGTCCCAGGTTCAAATATCCACCCTACCAAAAAGCTGAATTGGGTATCTAAAATCCAATTGATAATGTTGATGCAGGCAGGGGTCAGGTGCGACCCTCGGGTGACTTTGACGGTGTAGTACCCCCCTGTTCATGGTCTCTCAGACCAAGGCGGCTCCGCAAGGGGTTTTTTGCTAAAAAAAGAAGAAAAAAAAGAAGAAGAATATTTGGAGGATTATCTTGAACGATTTCAATTTGTAGGATCTAGAGTAAATATAGATCTTGATGAAGAAATTCTAAAAGAACTTTTCTTGAAAGGATTAAAAGAAGATGTTCTTGACATTTTAAATCTTATAGAAAAATGAGACATTCATATTATATCACTTGAGGAGATTATAAACCTTTGCAAAAATTATTCAAGAAACAAACCTCTCAGAAGTAATAAATATACATCCACAGGAGGAGTGACGAGAGCTGAAATTAGAAATATGTTGGAAGGTTTAAAAAATGATTTTTTGAGTAATTTGACCTCATATTTGGATTTAATGGATAAAAAATAAAAGGATAGTGAAGAAATTACTGCCACAGATGTAGTAAAAAGCACAATATGAGAGAATGTCCTCTCAAAATAACAAATATCTCCAATATTTTTACTTGTTGCCAAATTTGTGATAAAAATCATAAAACTAAAAAATGCAAGTATATCTCTGTTGTTAAAGATACCATAAAAGAACCTAAAGGTAAGGTAACAGGGTGTAAGCCTTGGAAAATTCTGACAAAGAATAGGAAATGGGTAAGCAACAGGTTTCACAAGTGCAAAGTTCCAAACTTCAATTCCTATCAATGTAAGTAATGTTTACAGTTATGTTTAGGTATGGGTGTGCTTTGGTAGTAAGATGTTTTAGGGGAGTCAACACAATTTCTGGTAAGAAAATTTCAAGGATGACTAGTATCTACAATCTCAGCAGAAGGTTGGATATTGTAATAGGTTTTGGGTTAACCTGCAAAACCCGATAATTAATGAAGACTTTTATTTACCAAAAAAAATAAAATAACCTAAATTAGAAGAAGTAGAAGATGTTTATTTTGTTTCTCAAATATGAAATGGTCCATTTAATGGCCCACCAAATTGGTCAAACCCTAATTATCCCAACCAGAAAAGACCTAATCAATGGTCTAATGCACCAAATTGGACAAATTGGAATTCTTACAACCAAGACTGGAACATACCCCCATGGGCTCAATTTATGGCTATCTCTTATGGAGGACAACCCCCATGGAATCAAGGGACACAAAATTATAATATGCCTATTTGGAATAATAGTGACCAATATAATCAAGGTGGCACCAATTAGTCCCCAAATACAATGCAACAACCAAATATTCAAAATAAATTTAGGGGACAAAACACTCAAAATCCACATCAAAATAGACTTCTACCACCTTCGAACAATAATAACGATACTCCTAAGAAACCACCTCTTCCATCTCAACCAATTCCTAACCCCAACAAAAATAAGAATGTTCAACAAGTTTATGAAACCAATGAAACATGTAGCACCCTGTCAACAGATTCAATTAAGATTAGGAAAGGTGTTGTAAAATAATGTCACTCTCACAAAACTTGATGACCCTATTCCACATTTGGTTGAAAAAGAAGATAGTAACAAAAAGGAAACAAAAAACCAACCAGAAAATATTCCAACAAAGCAACAAGAAATCCAAATAAGGAAGGAAGTAGAAGTACCATTCCCTCAAAGACTGGAAATAACAAAATAACCATCTAAGCCAGCCTTTAACTTCCTTCAAGAAATAGAAGGTGTTACTATTAAAATTCCTTTATTACAAGTTATCAAGTATATACCCATCTATTCCAAACTTATTAAAAATATATGTTCAGGAAAGAAAAAGAAGAATGAATTTCAAACTATTTAGGTCACTGGACAATTATCTGAGATAATAATAGGATATAGGTTATTACCAAAATATACAGATCCTGAAATACCTATACACACTGTGCATATTGGAGAGATAACATTACAAAATTATTTGATTAATTTAGGAGCCGCTATTAATGTCATGACCAAAGAAACATCATAATCCTTAGGGATACACAAACTACAATTAACTTCTATTGTGCTTCAACTCGCTGATAGATCTACTATTATACCAGAAGGAAAGTTAGAAGACATTATGGTATCAATAAGTTCATTATAGTCTTACAACTCCAAAAGAAATTAGGGGGACATCCCTTAATACTAGGACACCCATGGTTTGCAACAACTAATACTTACATTAGTTGTAGATCAGGAAATATGACTATTTCTAATGGCAAGGATACAAAAGATCTTAGTCTATTCCCTGAATCACCAATAGAAGAAGAATTTCCAAAGCAGTTGTGGTATGATTTTTCTCATGAATATGATGATATCCAAACCTTATCAATTAATGTTATAATTGAACAACTTAAGTAAGATATTGAGGGACCCCTACCGTTATTTTTAGGAAATCAATAAGAAAATCAAGATCAAGATAATAGTTGTTCATATCAATCTTCCATTTATGAGGCAATCACAAGTCAATCTCAAATGGAACCATATGGCTATGATTTAACTATTTTTGAACATGATATAAATGGGATAGATGCAAATATAGAAAAATGTAAACAAATAGATATTATATTAGGAAAAACTCTTAACATTAGTAATGAATTCACAAGCATGCAAGAATCTCAGTTAGTAGATGTGCTTAGAAAGCATCAATCGACATTTGCATGGAACTATGAGGATATGACAGGTATTCAACCAAATGTTTGTACCCATCGCATATTTATTCAAGAAGGTTGTAATCTAGTAAGAAAACCCCAATGATGATTAAATCCAACTATGAAAGAAATAGTTAAAGAGAAAATCATTAAACTCTTAAATGCAAGATTTATATACCCAAATTTCGATATCCAATGGGTATCACCTCTAGTGATAGTCCCTAAAAAAATTGTAAATGGATAATTTGCATTAATTATAGAGAATTAAACAAAGTAACCAAGAAATATTATTTTCCCTTGCCATTCATTGATCAAGTCTTAGATACATTGGTTGGAATTAAATATTTTTGCTTTTTAGATAGTTTTAGTGGGTATAATCAAATCTTCATAACTGAGGAAGATCAAGAAAAGACAACCTTCACATGTCCTGTAGGAACCTATGCTTATAATGTTCTACCTTTTGGACTATGTAATGCACCTACAACCTTTCAAAGAGTTGTATTGGATATATTTGCTGATTTAACTAATGAATGTGTGGAAGTTTATATGGATGACTTCATAGTATACGATACTATGTTTGTGTAGACACCAAAACAACACCAATCCGATTATGTGACTGCAAACACTGATCGCATTGACACACACAACCCCTAGGGCAGCCCCCAGAGGTTAAACAGTGGTCCTAACCACTCTCACAATAGTTTTGGAAGGTCAGAGGTCAATTTGGCACCTTTCAGGCACTCTGCTCTCTATTCGTTCCACCCAGGGACGATTACAAACTGGTATTCATCCCACCCTGGGACGATTAGTAGTATTCGCTCCAGGGTGGGGCGAATAGCAGGTTTGATGGGCAAAAGGTCAAATCTTGACAAATGGTAGCTCAGATCCGCCACTTAACTCTTCCTTCATTGCATGGGAGTGCGAGTGAGCATTTTTGAGCTCAAAGAGGCAGTCACAGGGGCAGTCATGGAGTCCTTAATCAGGGAGGAATCTTCTCCCTCCTGGGAAGGCATGATTGCCAAGTGGTGCCTCTGCATGCTCATACACAGAGACCGTCAGGTCTATAAAATGGTGAGTCTTCTCACCCCAAAAAATATATAGAGAAGGAGCATTTTGAGCAATGAAGTGCTACCAATTTACATCCTCACACTTTTGATTTGTGCCTTTCACATCCTTGATCTCTCTTTTGGAAGGGAGGTCATTGGGTGATTATTGGAAGCGCAATCCGGACCCAAAACCTGACATTTGGCCACAGTATCCCACCCAAATTTGTCGACAACACCCCACAAGAGGTTTTGGACCCATCCCAAGTGGATTGGTGCCAAAACTAGGCCCCAAACGATGGGCGTCCTGCCCTCGGGTGCCCCCCGCACTGTTGCAGTCCTAATCGCCCCACCCCAGAGCGATTAGAAATCTATAGTAGATTTCATTTCTATTCTTTTTGCATTTGATTCTAGGTTGTTCAGATAGGCTTGTCATTCAAATTTCATGTGATTTTGAGCAGTTTTGATCATGTTTTTGTTATTTCTCGCTTTCACTAACATGCAGGTAGCATCATCAGATTCCTGGTGATAGAGGCCGAATTGGCAAAATCTGACCTTCTGGGTCTTTCCAAAATACCCCGTTTTACCTAACCCCCAACTTTGCAGGTGATTTGGAGCCTCTCAGATGGGACATTTAGGAGGGTGCTTTTTGACATTTTGTTGTAGGTCTAATCGTCCCACCCCGGAGCGATTAGAAATCCGTGGTGAATTTCCTGACTGTTCCTTTTGCAGTGCCTTCCTGGTAATGTTCTCATGCCTCTGTCAAATTTTTAGCTTGTTTTGATCTATTTTAGTTATCATTTTTATCATTTTATACATGCATTAACCGTAGGCTTTGGGGATCGCATGTTTCATTTCATCCGCAGGTGCTACTGACTATTTTCTGTTTCCCTGAACGTAGGATCTCGACATTAGAGGAGCAGCAAGGAGTCAAGACTCATCCATGCAAGCGGTGGTGATGTTTGGTCCACCCATTTTACATGTGGGCACGCGAAAGAAGGCATACCAATCCATGGTGTAATGAAGACATATTTAACGCTCCTAGCCCCTGAAAAGGGAGGAGACGTATTGTAACCGAGTTCTAAAGCAAATTAATAAAAAGGGCTGCATTCCACATTTGCTTTCTATCTTGTTTCAATTCGTTTGCTTTTCCTTCCTTTCATGCATTTTCAATTCGTAGGACTTAGCGTTAAGTTTTGTTTTGCATGCATCGCATCTTGGTATTTCCTTTTTGCTTCCGTATCCTCGTGCTTTCAGTGGTGATCATGGTGGGACCCTGTCCTCTAATTTTGAGATCAAATTTCTGATCAAAAGTTGCTTTTTTTTGCTTGTAGGTACCAATTTTTCAAACGTTGGACTGTTGTTCGTTCTAGTCTGTGACGAGTACAGAGCTGGAATTCGTGTCACCCAGGGGTGAATGGGCATTCGTCCCACCCTATGATGAATACAGTTCTGTTATTCATCCCACCCAGGGATGAATAGCTCTCTATGCAGTTTTAGGGCAGAAACTCAGAGGCATCCGATTTGGGTAGAGAAGAGGTAGGGGTTCTGAACACCTTCTGTCATTTTTTGTTTTCTATTTTTTAGTTTATTTGCTTGCTTAGGGAAAGTTTTAATGCATGTTTTATTCATTTATGCAAATAAAAATAACCCCACACACCACATGGTAATTTAAACACCAAGGAGCTGGTCGTAAAACCCCAGCCCTTGATCAAGACCAACGGTGGATTTCATCACCACCTTGGCTTGAATTTTTGCATCCATAACCCCGATCGCTACTATTGCTAGACGTAAATCCTGAAGAAAGCTGACCAAGTGTAGCTGGGGTGATTCCCAGTGCATGAGGATAAGTCTTCTATGGTAGGTGTCAAAAATAGGGTGATCCCCCTTTCGTACCGCCTATGTTCCACGTACCATTCTGCTCTCACGTACCAATAGTTTCCCTCACGTAAGGGCGGGTATATAGAGAGGTTTGGTATAATGGCCTGGCAATGGTATATCGAAGGGGCGACCATTTTTGGGAGTCATAAGAGCCATCATATTGCATATGCTACAACACTTTCTTTTACAAAACTGTCAAAACAAAAATCAAAACACACTAAACCAGGTTTAGGGCACACCTTTAATCTATAAATGAGATAATCACTTTTGATTGTGTGGTTCCTTTTGTTTAGTGTAGAATAAAAATCATAAAAAAATAAAAAAAAATCTACGCATCTTGTAGAGAGACACCACCATGGTATTCACCCGTAGCCAAGCCCAATCATGGGCGAAAGCTACGGAGAGTGTACAAGGGGGCACAAGTCACCTCCGCTACAGCCCCAAGGACTTGGTCATTCCACCTTGGTGGCCTGACCCACAAGATAGTCCACATCATACCTTGATGGAATGGGACTATAGAGGCACCCCTTCGAGGGGCACGCCCACTCAGCACAGCCCCTTTCGGGAGGAGTCCATACACGTGGCACTCAACATAGATGGGAAAGCTCCCTTAGATGCTCGCTATGAGTGGCCACCACGTGATGAAGTGCTAGGGCAACATAGGGTCCATAAGGAGGGGCCACATGATTACATCATCCCTCCTCTACCCCCTCTTATTGTCAGAAACAATAGGACAAATCTAGAGCACAAGGCTCTTCAGGCAGGGCGAGCCAACTCTGCCCGTCCCTTTCACATTTATGAAAGGGAGCATGAGGAAGACCACTACATTCCTCAAGAGCAATATACAACATGGGAGCAATGCACCTCCGCACCTGCTATTTATCAGGATCACCCACTGAGGCCAGAGCCTCGGGTGAATGCCGCTAACCTCGATAGAGGGAAGCAACCTATAGAAATCTCGGATCACCATGACCGAGATAGATGTATAGGGGAGGCATCTAGGCCTCCTAGACTCAAGACGGTAGAGCAAATCGACCTGGCATTTTCTAGACATGTCGCCCGCCAAGCGCAGATCACGCAGCTTGAGCAAGACCAACAGCAGCTAGAGCATCTATATCGCCTTAGCAAAGAGCGCATTCGACACCAAACAGATGAGCTACTCCACAACACTATGCCTGAGAGGGTTCCAACCCCTCAAACATAGAGGGCAAAAAGGTATGAGAGGCACAACCCCTTAGTGCAAGATAGGTCTCCAAGACCTTACCAAGTGCTGCCTCCGAGACCCCCTAGACCTGAGCGGGAGGCCACTCCCAGGAACAATGATGGGTACCCTCCATGGGCACCCACCCATGTTCATAGGTCTCACCCGAGAACTCCTCAAGAAGCTTATGAGGAGTATGAGCAAGAAGAAGAGTGGGCTGAAATGCCCTACCAAGGCAGAGGGGGTGCTATTCGGCCACCCCTCTATAGGCCTCAAGTTCCCCGCAACCCACAATGGGAACAAACTAAGGAGGAAGAGATTAAGTCTTTCGATGCATATAAAGCGCTGCTAGAGCACTTAGAGTCTATGGAGACCAAGACTTCTGGGCCCCAAAAGCCCACTTTATGCCAACTCCGTAGTCACCCTATGCATCCATTAGTGTCGGCACCCCCTTACCCTGAACACTTTAAACTACCCCAATTGGCAATATTTAGAGGGGAGGAGGATGCCCAAGAGCATGTGACTAGATTCCTGAGCCAATGCTTTGGCATTCAGGACAATGATGCTTTGCTGCTAAGAACATTCATAACCACGTTCGTAGGCCCTACCTCGGATTGGTTCACTCAATTGCCAAAGCACAACATCAGTAACTTAGATCAGCTAGTGGATGCGTTCCTCGAATGCTTCACCTTCAACACCAAGAAGAAGGCATCACTAAGTGACCTAGCCAGCCTCAGGCAGTATGAGGAAGAAACCATGGCGGCCTATGGGAACCGATGGAGGACTTTGCTTTCAAAGCTGCCCTACCTCCCTCCTATGGCCGACCTTACCCAAATGTTCTCAAAAAGCTGTTTGAGATCGATCTCCATGCTATTGCAGCTACAACAATATGCCACTTTAGAGGAAGCTCTAGCGCAAGCCAGAATCATTGAGGAGATCAAGATTTAGGATGGCAAGATTGCTAAGCCAAAGAAGAAAGAGTGGTCTAAGAACGCCAAGACAGGGACCACGCAACCAAAACCCACTGCGGTTAATCAGGTTGCTATCAACATACCTAAGCCTATACAAGCAACACAGCCCCAAAAGGCTAACTATCAGGCAGTCCCTCTTAACAATTATGAAAGAGAGAATAATCGACAAGAGCAAAATCAGCAGCGTCGCCCTAGGCGACAATTCACACCTTACATAGAGTCCAAAGACTCCCTGTTTGACCGCTTGTCAGTGGCAAACTTGATCAACCTGCCAGAGAGTCGACCCATAGACCCCAATGCACCAAAACCAAAGGGTTATAGGGAAGACTTGTACTGTAGGTTTCACAGATAGAAGGGACATGATCTTAATGCATGTTGGAAGTTTAAAGGCTTGGTGCAAGACCTAATAGATAACAAGACATTAGCGGTGGATAATCCCATAGCACCAGGCAACCAATAGATGGAGGTCTTCAAGGACCCCTTGCCCACCCATGATGCACAAGAAAAGAATCTACAAGTCAATGAAGTGACACAGAACTGCCCCATGTAGGGGTATGTAGGAATGATAAGTATAGTGACTCGAAACAAGAGGTATCCGAGCACAGCTGCCCCCATGACAGCTATAGGAGAGGTGCCAACAACGTCACAACCTCAACAGCACCCTACGCAATCTCCTCCACCTAGACCAGTGGTCATGATTCGGACCAAGCTTACCCAAAGCTTGAGGACCACGTCGGCTAGGCTCTCCATTTATGAGCTTATACAACAATCATCGCCCCATCGGGAGGCTCTAATGGAGATATTAAAAGCCATCGAGTTGCAGCCCCATGAGGCAAATTCTTTCAACAACTTCATGGGACATGTCAAATGATGCACTGAGCCAGTCATCACCTTTAGAGAGGACGAATTGAAATCAGTGACTGGTGACATGGCGGATCCACCCCTGCACGTCATCGCGCGGGTCAACGGGATTCCGTATAAGAGGGTATTGGTGGACACTGGCTCATCCAGTAATATCATTACAATAGCGGCATTGAAGCACCTAAAGTTGCCCGCATCTCACATCGTGGCCTCCACCTATACACTGCGAGCATTCAATGATGCAATATGCTCGATAGTTGGCACAATTGTCCTACCCATCCAAGTGGGACAAAAGACAATTCCTACATTGTGCCACATATTGGAGGGTGAGATGGCCTATAACATCTTGTTGGGCCGGCCATGGATCAGGGACATGAAGTGTGTCCCTTCAATAGCTCATCAGTGCTTAAAGTATACATTTGAAGGGCAGGTGCATGTAGTCCCGACAGACTTGGAGCCCTTCAAGTATTGCAATACGGTGTAGTTGATGCCGCAATCGACCCTTCCATCGACACATTTGGATTTTTAGTTGAATCCATCTAAACAGGGTCCGATTCCATAGGCATCCCCACTGTCAAGTCCCTCAGATCCCCAGTCGGGTCCATCTTCATCGTCTGGTCCTTCACCAACGATGCCACCTAAGGTGGCCACAATGAAGGACAAAGGGAAGAAACCCATGGAAGAAGCACCACCATCAGTCTCAACCATATCTACCGAGGAGATGCCTAGAAGAATGGAAGTCGAGATGCCTAGTTCACCCGACATGGAGTGGACTCAGGAAGAACTTCCATTCCCTCCCCCTCAATCACCAACAATCACCATTGAAATGGCCAATACGGGCCTGGGGGAGTATCTAGTGTGGAACATTGTAGCAACACCCGCACTTGAGTCCATGCAGGACATGGGGAGACCTCGCCTCCCCATCGGTACTATTGTTCCTCTAGGCTACCCACCAAACCAGACAAACTTTGTATATGGGGGCCTTGATCATGGCATTGAACCTTACATGCAAGAGGAAGAAGATGAAGAGCCCTTTGCGGAAGATGTCAACTATTTGTCCAACCCAGAATTCGCTTTGAGATATCTTGGCCAATGCAATTGGCATGGATATGGGTTGGGTAGATATGAGCAAGGAGTGCACGTTCTTTGCCAACCAAGATATCAGATGCCATACGACAAATCGGGAGTAGGGTTCAACCACCCTCTGCCCTTGGACATCTTGGTAGAGAACATGCAAGGCCTAGGGATAGGCAACAAGGATGGGTTGGCATTAGATCCATATGCCAATCCTAACATGACATATACATTGGGGGATTATCTCCCATTGTTGACAACCAACCTTGTTGGCCTCAACAACCCTTTCCCTTCGCTCGAGAGAGGAGAAAGTTCAAGGACTCACCTACAAGAGGGGTATAGACAAGGTCAGGAAGGATCTTCCGAGGATGAGTCAGAATATGAAGTAGCACCATGGGACCCTTTCGAATCTGATAGCAATCATTCACAAGTGACCCCCATGGATGACTATCAAGAAAGCCTCTTGACAATGTTCCCCTTGGATGCTCCAATCGAGCAAGTGCCACCTCAAGAAAATTAGGTCCCCCCATAGAGAGCGGAACAACCCCGATGGGACCATATCAATTTGCTCGAGCAAGATGAGCCTCACATGTCACAAATAGTTGTCGGAGCCAACGAAGGCCTGTGGATCTCCGACAGTGATTATGAAGATGAAACTGAGATGGCCTATCTCAATCATATGCGACAGCAACAATACCCCATGGATATTGATGACATGTTTCAACAGCTAAACATAGGGCCAGGGCATGAGTGGCACCTAAACCCAGCACAGTGGGACCAAGTGTTGCATCCACCACTTTGGGCATACAGAGAGCACCTTCCACCCAGAGACCCTATAGAGTTATCAGTGCCAAGGGCAGACCCTATCCTTCTATCCACACATAGGGCCGATCCATTTGTGCCAATACCTCCAGAGCTAGATCCGGAGCACAAAGATCATCAAGGAAGTCTGAGATACCACACCCATGGTAATGGAGACCAAAATCATTTCATCAACATGATCTCCATTGACTTAACCGCCCCCATCCACAATCCAACCGATCCAACATGGCCATTGTATCTAGACCTAGATGCCATAGGCTGGGATCATGCTAATTCACCACCATCACCATCAGAGTACTAGCCTTTCGGTGAGATGCTTCATTTCACCCTAGGGCCAACTCAGGATATCTTCCATGCTAAAGAGGAACCCAAGGTTCCCAACATAGATCTCAATTCAGCGAATGATATCCACTTGATCCCAACTCCACACCAGTTGGAGGATGGGTCCCACATGTCAGTCGAGGAGACGACTAACGTAGACATCGGCTCTGACCCAATGGATCCATAGATCATCAAGTTGGGGGTAAGTTTATCCCTCGAAGAGCAAGCCGACTACATTGCCCTTCTTAAAGAGAAGAAGGAGGTTTTTGCATGGTCCTACAAAGACATGTCGGGGCTAGATCCATAGCTAGTCATGCATAATCTAACGCTTGATCCGACAGTCAAGCCAGTTAAGCAAAAACTACGTAAGATGCACCCAACAGTGGCCTTAATGGTCAAAGATGAATTGCAAAAGTTGTTGGATGCATAGTTTGTCATCTGCATGGATTACCCACCATGGTTGTCCAACATGGTGCCCGTCAAGAAGCCCGATGGGAGGATTCGCATATGCACTGATTTTTGAGATCTAAACAAAGTGAGTCCTAAGGATGATTTCCCCTTGCCTAGCATCGACGCATTGGTAGACGCTACAGCGGGCCACGAAATGCTTTCCCTCATGGATGGTTTCTCGGGATACAATCAAATTCGTATCAATCCCGAGGACCAACTAAAAATGGCATTCACAATGCCTTGGGGGACATTTTGTTATAAGGTCATGCCCTTTGGCCTTAAAAATGTTGGTGCCACCTACCAACGTGCCATGACGTACATCTTCCATGATCACATGCACAAAACTTTGGAAGATTACATGGATGATTTGTTGGCCAAGTCTCTCTTGTGCCCAGATCATCTCGATGACTTAAGCAAGATCCTCGATCACCTCATCGAACACAAAGTCAGACTAAACCCCAAGAAGTGCGTATTTGGCATCACATCTAGAAAACTCTTGGGTTTCATAGTCTCAAAGTGAGGAATCAAGGTGGACCCAAACAAAGTCAAGGCAATCCTTGAAATGCTTCCCCCAACTACCATCAAGCAGCTCAGAAGCCTACAGGGAAAGGTCACGTCAATCAAGTGCTTCATAGCACAGTTATCTGACAAGTGTCGACCCATGAATAAATTATTGCACAAGGGGGTAGCATTTCACTGGGATGATGAGTGCCAGTCAGCCTTCGATGACATTAAATAATACTTGGCTTCGCCACCAGTATTGGCACCACCTAGACCAGGAGTGTCATTCTACTTATACATCTCAGACTACGAGGTGGCACTGGGTGCCATGCTAGCCCAGAAGAATGAACTTCACAAAGAATAGGCTACTTACTATCTTAGCCGCACCCTGGTCAGTTATGAACTTAACTATGCATACGTCGAGAAGCTCTGCTTGGCAGTGGTGTTTGCTACCAAAAAGCTATGCCATTACATGTTGAGCAACATGACGTATGTTGTGTCTAAGGAGAATCCATTGCGATACATGATGAGTCATACTTATCATAGTAGCCGCACGGTGAAATGGATCATGTTGTTGATGGAGTTTGACATAGAATTCATTGGACAAAAGTCCATCAAAGGTCAAGTCATCATCGATCAACTAGCAGAGGCTCCTCTCGAAGACGATCAGCCTCTGACCATAGAACTACCCGATGATGGGGTCTTCCATGTCTCAGAATCGCCAGATTCTGATGAGCCTGAGTCACAGGCCGACATAACCCTATTTTTTGATGGTTCTAAATGTGAGCAAGGAGGTGGCATGGGAATCGTATTCTTCACACCGCAAGGGGCTCCAATACCCCTGTCATTTAAACTTGATTTCCCGTGCACCAATAACAATGCCGAATATGAAGCCTTGCTCATAGGTCTTCAGACAACCATCACCATGAACATCAAACGCTTGAACATCTTTGGTGATTCACTGTTAATCGTCAACCAAGTGAAAGGGGTATTCCAATGTAAATGCCCAGTTCTGCTAGGCCTACAAAGCCCTTGTGGACAAATTCTTGGAAAATCTTGAATGGTACGACATCGAGGCACTCCCTCGATCATCGAATCATTTTGCGGACACTATGGCCTCCTTGGGGTCACTAATCCCGCAAGACCTTTCTGGTGATATGACAACCATTCAAGTCAAAACACTATCGCAATCCATGATGGAGCGTGCAAGCTCTGACTTAACGCCAAGAATCCACTTGATCCAGATTGAACCATCTCCGGATAAGTTCTCTCGAATCCATGATTGTTTGAACCATGCCAACTAGGGGTCCTTGTTCTCCCCTACTCCCCTTAATAGCAACACAACGCTATTCTTGCAGATTCTTTCCCGCTCAGCTTTTGCTAGGGATGAACTTCAAGAGGGATTGGTTGTTCATACCATCGAGGTTTCTGATCAGCAGGATTGGTATACACCCATCAGAGATTACCTCAAGCTAGGTAACCTCCCACTTGGATTGTCGCATGCCACGAAAATATCATTTAAATAGAAAGTGGCAAAACATGTCTTGCTAGGAGACATTTTGTACCATCGAAGCTACGAAGGAATCCTCCTTCATTGCTTGGACCAGCAAGAGTCCACTTGGGCGATCACCCAAGCGCACGATGGTACATGTGGTGGCCACTTCAGCGGTATGGCCATCGCAAAGCGCATTCTTTGCATGGGCTATTATTGGCCATCTTTAGAGCGATATTGTTGCGCTTATGTAAAGAAGTGTGTGAAGTGTCAAAACCATGCTAATTTGACACACGTACCTTCTCAGGCCTTGCAACCGATCTAATCGACTTGGCCATTTTCATAGTGGGGCTTAGATCTAATCAGAAATATCTCCCCTACGTCGTCAGGCCATCACACGTTCATCATAACGGCCATAGAGTACTTCACCAAGTGGGTGGAAGCAATTCCGCTTACCTCTACGACTGGATCCCGCATTGCGGAGTTCATTTTACATAACATCATATGTCATTTTGGTATTCCATCCAAGATAATCTCGGATAATGGGACGTCATTCAAGAACAAAGACGTGCATGCTTTGACCACAAAGTACAAAATTCAGCATAGTTTTTCAACACCCTATTATCCGTAGGCAAATGGGCAAGCAGAGGCATCAAACAAAATGCTAGTTGCCATCCTCAAAAAGATAGTCGTAGACAGTCATAAGGATTGGCACATTCAAATCCCACTTGCCCTTTGGGCTTATCGCACTAGCATTCGGACGCCCACTGGGGCAACTCCATTTTCATTGGTGTATGGCTCTGAGGCAGTCATGCCTCTTGAGTTGGAAATTCCTTCCCTACGCATATCAATGCAAGAGTTCATCGATGATGACACTGCATGGTAGGCCCGGTTAGACCAGCTTACGTTGCTCGATGAACGATGCATCAATGCTCTCGAGCATTTGCGTATCTACCAAGAGTGACTTAAGAGGGCATACAACATGAAAGTTCACCTGAGGGACTTTCAGGTTGGTGACCTAGTCTTAAAAGAGAACCAACAAAATTCTAACTTGCCGCCCCATCTAAGGGACAAGTTCATGGCAAACTGGTTAGGTCCTTATGTGATTGAGAGTAAGATAGGACCTGGGACATACTGGCTAGCCTCTCTTGATGGAATCAAGGAACTAGAACCCTTGAACATCAGTCATTTGAGGCCATTCCATATCTAAAAGAGCCATAGCCCAAACCAAAAGCTCCAAGGATTCCCATAATCGCTTGGTCAACCCCAAAATGCCCCAAAGGTGCCCATAAACCCTTTGGTCAAACCAAAAAGCTCCAAGGATTCCCATAATCGCTTGTCAAAAAAAACCCCTTGGTCAAACCCAAAATGCCCCAAAGGTTGTCCCATAAACCCTTTGGTCAAACCAAAAAGCTCCAAGGATTCCCATAATCGCTTGGTCAACCCAAAAATGCCCCAAAGGTGCCCATAAACCCTTTGGTCAAACCAAACCAAAAGCTCCAAGGATTCCCATAATCGCTTGGTCAACCCCAAAATGCCCCAAAGGTACCCATAATCCCTTTGGTCAAAACCTCCAAGGATCCGAAAGAATCACTTGGTCCGCACTCATGCAGAATAAACCAACCATCAAGAAAATTCAAAAACAACAAAATAATCAAAATTCACAAAAAAATTGCATCTCACTTTCATGCATACTTCAAAAATAAAAAATACAAAAAAATAGTTGCATTAGGCATCGCATCCATACATTGCATATTTGTTGATCATACAGGTCAGAAGCACCATAGACTGTAATCACTTGGCAATTTCATCATTTTCCACATTTTCCATTTTGTCAATAATCCAACAAAAATAAACGTCATCCACAGTTTCACCATATCATAAGTCAGTTGTCTTCTAATGTATCTAGAGTTTTCGTCATTCAGCTGTCATTAGATTTCTAGCCAAAACTGTACAAAGTCAAAAAGATTTTACAAAGGTAGAGTCATACTTGGATCACACCTTGTTACGTAGCATCCCAACACAAGTTAAAACACATAAAAAAATTCCCAAGTTGTGTAAACGAAAGATGAAACCTGCAAAGCAATCCAGGATACCATATAGTGAAAAGGTTATCTTGCTCATCCCCCTATGCGAATGACCCCAAGAATGCTGAGAGTTGGCAAAAGGACAAGAATCTTCCCTACCCAATTCCCCAAGAATCCCAAGTTCTCAAAAGGTTGCAAAACATCACAAAATTTGCAAAAGTCAATACTACAAAGTTTGACATCAAAATCCCACAAAGTGCATACATCAAAAAGCACAAGCAATAGTGATTCTCATCACTCAAAATTCAAATCCCTTGCTCAAAAGAAAAAACAAAAATAAACAATGATTTTTATCACTATAAAAGAGCAAGTATCCCAATACAATTGAAGAAAAGAAGGGAGTCGAACTTGAATCCCTGGAACTCTCAACATTCAGAAGGTCATGAGGTGAACCTCAGTACCGGTTTGGTGGATAGCCTATCGGTCATTGGTGGCAAACCTCCCGCATGACGATATATCTGTCACATTAAATTGTGTGCAGATCAATGTTTGCATGTGGATGAGCTAGCTTATGGTATCCTAGATAGCACCGTAGATTAATCTGACTAAATACAAAAAAGGAGTTAGTGGAGCTAATTAGGTGATCCTCAGTACAGGTTTGGTTGATAGCCTATCTGGCACTAGCGGTATCCTGACAAATACCACATAAACAAACTCAATTGCACACACAAGGATGTGAAATAACTTGGTCAAAGTCAAGTCGGATTCATACCTTGTTCAAAAGTCTTGTAAGATAAAAGTACAGTCTTGGCTAGTTAGTTAAAACATCTGAGTCTCAGAAAACCTTAACTACATTCTAAACCAACTGTGATATCTTTCATTCTTGCATCACCATCAAAAAATACAAAAAACAACATATATACATGAAAAGTCATTTACCACAGCAATCGCCTAGAACACAAAGCCATAAGTCCTATACAGTCTATGGTGCCATCACCAAAAATCACAAATTCAATTCATCCATTCCATATGCATATCATATAAATTAGAAACATTAGCATTCATCATAACATATGCATACATCAATGTAAATTAACATGCATCCATCAACATCAATCACTGTGCATAAAATAAAATCATAACACATGTATAAACAAAAGAAAGTCATCTATATATATATCATCAAAAATGCCCTCAGGCTACAATAAACCGGTCCTCTGACCTCGCAAAAAGGCAAAAACTCAAAAACCCCCAAGCCTAGGGCGTCGGCCACCATGATCACGCAGGATCGGTGCGACGGGAACTACCCCCCATGGTGTGGGTCCTATGGGACCTCTCAGGGCGGCTACTACTAGCCCCCGCATCACGCCCACTAGCGCCTCCCTCATCCAACCACCTACATCGAGAGGATGTTGACTACTCAATATCACTCCCTCTCAAGCGACGTGATGATCCACCTCTAGAAAGCATAGGGATCCACCCACCGAGGTGGATAATCTTTGCCTCCAGCTCCAACCGATGTCGCACCAAGTCCATCTCCCATTGATGATACATCACCAAATTATCATCATACTATGCCAACTACGTCCATAGGAGATCCCTCTCCCAAGTAACATCTGTATCCCCATCCCACCGATGGTACACAGCCAATGCATTCTCCCGCTCCACCAACTACATTCATAGGAGATCCCTCTCCCACAGCGCATCCCCGAGCTCCTCATCCCACCTCCAAAGTAGCCCCTCCAATCATGCTATCTCAGGCATGAACCCTACCTCCATACCCTCTAAGACCGCCTGAGGCATCGACATCTCCGAAATGGTAAGCTGCTCCAGCTCCCACTACTCCGGGACGTCCTACATCTCCAGCTGCTCTGGAACCCCAAAATCCTCACCCACATCATCAACCTCCACCATATCTGCATCCTCCAATGGAGCCCCCAACCCTCTCCTGGTGCCTCTACACCCTCCCCCCACCGCCGCTGCATCTGCCCCTCCTAGAGGCCCCTCTCCTCACCACCTCATAGTGTCCACCACTCATACTCTGCCGTCACCCTGACGTTGTCCACATCAAGGGCATCAATAACCGTATCTGTCTCCTCCCTAGTGGCTCGATGATCGACCAAGCCAAGGTCCTCTCGTTGCCCTGACATCGATAGATCAAGGGCTCACCAAGTAACCCCTGGTGCACCCCAAACTATCATGTCACCCGGACGTATGGGAAGTACTCCTACTCAGTCCCGTGCCACCCGATCAGCCACCTCCCCCTATGAACCCACTAGAGCCACTCCCCAACCTCAGGCCAAGCGGGACAATCTTGATATGGCCGCCATACCACATCCCTAGGAGCAAGCCATGAGAAGGCCTCGGTGTAGTGACCAACGTCACCTCCCACCACCAACTGTGCCCCCGCTCCTTCGACCTATACCACAATGCCGCATACCCTATCTCCCTATCAACCATCTCCGCTCGAGTCGTCCATGGTAAACCAAGTGGTCGATCCACCGCTATGTGCTGCCAAGCCCAACACTACAATAGGTAACTACACCCAATACCCTTTTTCCTCCGATAGCGGACCTCGTACAGCTCATCATAGAGTTGTGCAAGTAGTGTCTGACCCCATCTCATAATCAGGGGCTCATGGTCGGACACTCCACCAACCGAAAGACCACCTCCAACAGGTTCCACGGGAACCTCGTGCCTGAAGAGTCGGGTAGCAGCATGTTGGAGATGAGGCTCATCAGCAATGCATGCCTCACTCCCAACATGCCCCTCTCAAACCACCATCGTACCAAAATGCCACCAATCTAGTAGTCGCCCTCTACCCTCTCCATCGGGCTATCCACACCCACCTCCTCCCCATGCCCGAAGCATCGTGTTAGCACTCTACTATCCGCTGATCCCATGGCATAGTCCTGATAGGTAGCCCGTCTATCAAAATCCATAGAATCTGATAGACATCCTCAAGCGTCACTATCATCTCCCCTATTGGGAGATGGAAGGTATTAGTACGAGGATCCCACAAGTTGATCAGGGCCGTCAGATAGGCCCGATCCCCCATTACAGGCTCTAGATGAGTCACATGCTTGAGCCCAAGGGCATCAAGCCACTCCCAATCAACCAAAGTCAAAGCCTCTCGGGCATCAAAGAAAACCGTCGAATGATGGTACTGACTCTTCACCACCTAAAAAACACAAAAACATTAAAAACATGCAAGAAAAACAATTCTAAAAACAGTTCAAAATAAAAACAAATTCAAAAACAATTTGTTAGTACCTAGGGTTTTTAACTCTACGTTTAAACTGACAAATAAAAAAAAAACAAAAAATAGTTGTCAGTACCTAGGGTTTTTACACTCTACTTTAAACCAAAAAAAATTAAAAAAAAAAAAAAAATTTTTAACCTAGGGTTTTAACTCTACGTTTAAAACATAACAAAAATATAACCTAGATTTAACTCATTTAAAAAACAACCTAGGGTTTCTAACTCTACGTTAAAACACAAAACACACAACAATTTTTAACCTAGGTTTCGTCTAAACAAAAACAAAAAATTTAAACTAGGTTTTTTACCCTAGGATTTCTTTTAAAACAAAAAAAAAAAATAACTTTTTAAACTAGGTTTATTTTACCCTAGGGTTTTCAGTTTAACAAAAACAAATTTTAACCTAGGGTTTTAACATTAGTTCAAATTAAAACAAAAAATAAATTTAACCTAGGGTTTTATTTTAGTTTAAATAAAAAAATCAAAACACAAAAAATAAATTATCAAGTTTTTTTCAACTATTAAATAAAACAACCAACCAAAGAAGAGGAGCACTCACCGGTCTCGCTTCGGCTCTGCCACTTGATGACCCGGTCCATGAACTCATGGTGTCCAAAAAATTTGGTAGCGCTTCGCTTCGTAGACTCGACCTCCTCCTCCTCAGAGCTCCAAATCGCCAAAAAATCGAATGCAAATGAGCCCAAACCCTAGTTTTGGCCCTTAAATAGGCTTTTAGGCATGTAATCGTTCCACCCTAGGATGAGCACTCTAGTTAGCACTCGTCCCACCCTGGGAAGATTACTAAACTAGTATTCATCCCACCCAGGGATGATTACAGAGCAAGAAAATAAAAAAACATCAAAAATACAAAAAGGGTCAAAACCAACCAAAAATAGCAATAAAATTGTCGAACAAAGGTGCCTCTGTGCCTGACATTCTTGGCATGCAAAACTGATGTCGAGGTCACAAATTGTCACTATCCTACTCCCTAAGAAGGCTACCATAGCTGGACCGCTCCACGGGAGGACGGATTTTTGACAATTTCATCCCCAAATGGCATCACAAAAAGGGTTCAAACCCACCAAAAATAGGTCTAAATGTTGGGAAACTGCATAAGCATTAAAAGAAAAACATCTGAAGGCACCCTTACCTAAGTCATCTTGGGTCAAGTGACTCATCGCTTTTCTCATGTAGGTCATTCCCTCATCGATTCGTCGCTTGAGGGGGTAGTCACACTTAGTCACCAATCAACAAATACACACCCAATCAAGGAAATGGCATGCATTCAAAGAATCATTGACAAAGATAATCATGCTCCTGCTTGGGGCAGCAAACAAGCAATAATCACAAGTTGATCAAACACTTGGCATTCATGAATCATGAACTCAAGGTTCCCATAGACAAAAGGTTGTGCCCTTTGCCTATTCATGACTGATCAATGTCCAAGCTCAAGTAACACCTCACCAAAAAAGGTTAACACTTGAATTAAGTTCCTTAGCTCGTCAGAAGCAAGGATTCAAGAATGCATGCCCTTTCCATACTTGGGGCATCAAAATTTGGTTAGGTTACTGAGAAACCCTAATCATTAGTGCTTTGGTTATCTATTTTTGCTCAACACTGCGCCACGCACAGCGCATCCCAAAAAGGGGCATCTATAGACACCAAAACAACACCAATCTGATTATGTGACTGCAAACACTGATCGCATTGACACACACAGCCCCCAGGGCAGCCCCTAGAGGTTAAAAAGTGGTCCTAACCACTCTCACAGTAGTTTTGGAAGGTCAGAGGTCAATTTGGCACCTTTCAGGCACTCTGCTCTCTATTCGTTCCACCCAGGGATGATTACAAACTGGTATTCGTCCCACCCTGGGACGATTAGCAGTATTCGCTCCGGGGTGGGGCGAATAGCAGGTTTGACGGGAAAAAGGTCAAATCTTGACAAATGGTAGCTCAGATCCACCACTTAACTCCTCCTTCATTGCATGGGAGTGTGAGTGAGCATTTTTGAGCGCAAAGAGGCAGTCACAAGGGCAGTCATGGAGTCCTAAATCAAGGAGGAATCTTCTCCCTCCTGGGAAGGCATGATTGCCAAGTGGCGCCTCTGCATGCTCATACATAGAGATTGATAGGTCTATAAAATGGTGAGTCTTCTCACCCAAAAAAGATACAGAGAAGGAGCATTTTGAGCAACGAAGTGCTGCCGATTTACATCCTCACACCTTTTGATTTGTGCCTTTCACATCCTTGATCTCTCTTTTGGAAGGGAGGTCATTGGGTGATTATTGGAAGCGCAAATCCGGACCCCAAAACCCGACATTTGGCCACATTATCCCACCCAAATTTTTTGACAACACCCCACAAGAGGTTTTGGACCCATCCCAAGTGGATTGGTGCCGAAACTAGGCCCCAAACGATGGGCGTCCTGCCCCTGGGCGCCCCCGCACTGTTGTAGTCCTAATCGCCCCACCCCGGAGTGATTAGAAATCTGTAGCAGATTTCATTTCTATTATTTTTGCATTTTATTCTAGGTTGTTTAAATAGGCTTGCATTCAAATTTCATGTGATTTTGAGTAGTTTTGATCATGTTTTTGTTATTTCTCGCTTTTACTAACATGCAGGTAGCATCATCAAATTCTCGGTGATAGAGGCCGAATTGGGAAAATCTGACCTTCTGGGTCTTTCCAAAATACCCCCTTTTACCTAACCCCCAACTTTGCAGGTGATTTGGAGCCTCCCGGATAGGACATTTAGGAGGGTGCTTTTTGACATTTTGTTGTAGGTCTAATCGTCCCACCCCGGAGCGATTAGAAATCCATGGTGAATTTCTTGACTGTTCCTTTTGTAGTGCCTTCCTGGTAATGTTCTCATGCCTCTGTCAAATTTTTAGCTCATTTTGATCTATTTTAGTTATCATTTTTATTATTTTATGCATGCACTAATCGTAGGCTTTGGGGATCGCATGTTTCATTTCATCCACAGGTGCTACTGATTGTTTTCTATTTCCCTGAATGCAGGATCTCGACATTAGAGGAGCAGCAAGGAGTCAAGACTCATGCATGCAAGCGGCGGTGACGTTTGGTCCGCCCATTTTACATGTGGGCACGCGGAAGAAGGCATACCAATCCATGGTGTAATGAAGACATATTTAACGCTCCTAGCCCCTGAAAAGGGAGGAGACGTATTGTAACCGAGTTTTAAAGCAAATTAATAAAAAGGGTTTGCATTCCATATTTGCTTTCTATCTTGTTTCAATTCGTTTATGTTTCTCTCCTTTCATGCATTTTCAATTCCTAGGACTTAGCGTTAAGTTTTGTTTTGCATGCATCGCACTTGGTGTTTCCTTTTTGCTTTCGTATCCTCGTGCTTTCAGTTTGAAGAAACATTATCAAGCTTGCAAAAAGTTTTGGTAATATGTCAAGAGTAAAACCTCTCTCTAAATCATGAAAAGTGCTTTATGATGATGAAATGAGGTATTGTTCTAGGACATTATATATCAGAAGATGGTGTTAAAGTAGACCCTGCAAAGATACAATTTATTCAAACCCTTCAACCTCCAAAAACATAAATAGAGGTGAGAAGTTTTTTAGGACACACAGGATACTATCGTAGGTTCATTAAAGACTTCAGTAAAGTTGCTACTCCCATGTTTAAGCTCTTAACTAAATATAATGAATTCAATTGGACAAATGAATGTCAAGAAGCCTTTACAGAAATAAAAGAAAATTTGACTACTGATCCAATCTTGAGAGGACAAAATTGAAAATTACCATTCCACATTCATTGTAATGCTTCAGGTTATGCAATAGGAGTAGTATTACAACAAATAGAAAACAAAGTACCTTATGCTATCTATTATGTAAGTAAAAATTTGCATGGAGTCGAGCTTAACTACACTGTTATAAAAAAAGAATTTTTAGCTGTAATTCATGCTCTCAATAAATTTAAACTTTACATAACAAGGTATGGCGTATTTATTCACACTAATCATTCTGCCATTAGATATTTAAAAAACAAAGCAACAGTGGGTGGTAGAGTGATTAGATGACTTCTTTTACTACAATTATTCAATATCACAATTATAGATAAGGCAGGAAAATATAATGTTATTGTAGATCACTTATCTCGCATGCAAATATTTGATGATAACGAGTTAATTCCTGATAATTTTCTAGATGAACATTTTTTTGCTCTTTCTATTTTTACCCCTTAGTATGCTGATATTGTAAATTATTTAGTAACAGGAAAAATGCCTCAAAATTTTACACCACATGAGCATAGGAAATTAATACATCAAAGTATTTCTTTTACATGGATTCATGGAATGCTGTTTAAAAAATATCCTGATCAAATCATCAGGATATGTGTGCAAGAAAATGATGTATATGATATTATTAGGGCAACACATGAAGAACCTTGTGGAGGTTATTATTACACCCAAAGAATAGTTATGAAAATACTTCAAACTGGATACTTTTGGCCTACTATGACTAAATATCTTCATCAATTTATTGATAGATGTGATGCTTGTCAAAGATCTAGCAAGCCTACACCTTCTATGGAAATGCCTTTGGTTCCACAAATAGCTCTTGAACCTTTTGAAAAATAGGGAATTGACTTTGTTGGAACTATATAACCTCCAAGTGATGGTAATAAATACATACTTATATGTATAGATTATGTTACCAAGTGGGCTGAAGTTAAATCTCTTCCACGAGCTCAAGCTGAACCAGTAGCTGATTTTATTTATGAAAACATAATACAATGCTTTGGAGCACCAAGAGAATTAGTTTTAGATCATGGAACTCAATTTACTTCCAATGTGATTGATCATTTTGTCAACATATATCAAATAAAACATAAGAAAATCTTCCCATATCACCCTTAGGCTAATAGACAAGTAGAAGTTACAAATAGAGAACTTGAAAAGATTATCAAAAAAACTATAACTGTTAATAGGGGTGATTGGGATGAGAGATTAAAAGAAGTTGTATGGGAATATAATACAACTTGTAAAACTACCATAAGTTTATCACCATATGAAATGGTTTATGGAAAATAAGACATCATGCCCATTGCATTTGAGATAGAAACCTTGTGCACATCGGTACAGCTTAATATGAATTTGGATAATGCATAAAAACAAAGGTTGGAAAATTTAAATATTTTGGATGAGAAAATATTAGAAGCACTACATAGAGTAGAAATAACTCAACAACAAAATAATTGGCATGATAAACATATTGTACCATGTACATTTCAATCAGGAGAATGGGCCTTGTTATTTGACTCTCGTTACCAAGATTTTCAAGGTAAATTAAGAACATTATGGCTAGGACCCTATGAAATTGAGGAAATATTTGGAAACGGTACAATCAAGCTTAAGACTATAGATGATTCAAAAAGAAAATTATTAGTAAATGGACATAGGCTTAAACTTTATAAGAATCCATTATCTAAGGAAGAATTCATACATCAATTTAGACAACACACTGATTTGTAGTGTATTTCTGAACTGCCATCAGTTACTATTCAATAAACTTTCTCTTTGAAAAAATATATATATTTAATATAATAATATAATTACTATATAAAAACAAAAAAAAATGATTGTGCTTCCTTTATTTCATCATGAAGTATCTACATTCTTTTCCATTTTTTAGTTCCCAAAGTTTTTCAATAAAAATTATTTATTATAAACTTTGTAAGAAGATGATTACCACATGATACATAGTACCTTATTTCTAGATGAAATCTAAGTATTTTTCAAATACTCAAACTATATCTAGTATTTTGAGCAAAATATTCATTGGAAATGAAACAAATATTTTAAAATGTTGTAAGTGACTCCTAGTTGATCAAGTTTCTCTATTGACCACACAAAATTACATATTTAAAAACATTGTGAAGTCTTGGAAAAATTAACTCATGTATTATTTTTGCCAATTAGTGGAAAAAATTTCTTGCTTATCCATTTTTACGCATGGTCTAGAATACTAATGAATTGGCAAAAGGACAAGCTCGCCCTTCACCCTTCAAAAAAAAAATCCCTTGCTCCTCATCTAATCGAGCAAGTATCCTAATGAAAATCTTCTTGATTTTCCTCAAAATTAGCAAGAACCCCAAAAAGTCAAGAAATTTTCTTGCTTATCCTTAAAATAAGCAAGAACCTCAAACAACACTAAAAATACCTTGCTAAGAAAGTATCCCAAACTAAGCATAAAACAATAAGGGAAAAAAGAGCTCGAATCCCTGGAATTCTTAGTATTTCAAACACCATGGGGTATTCTTTCTTGAGGTATCCCTTCGTATTAGCAGTAAGTCTGGATAAGACCTCTAGATGCTTATAAGGTTAACTAGCTTTTTGGCATATATAACACTTGTTGTTTTTCAATCCTTACTCATAATGGGAAATGAATCTTCACTACACACACAATTGGTCATTAATTTGTGAAAGAAGTAAATGAAGTTGTTCAAAATTGCTAGGATGTTTGATGTCTTTGAAGAATAACCCTAGAAACATCATATGCATCTAATATTTCAAATTAAATTCTCATGAAAGTACTATGATTTCAATATTTTCTACAAAACCATGGCTTATCTCCATCACATTTTATCCTTTAGAAGAAAGCCATCTTAATATTCATTTCACTTTTTCCTATAATTTCAAATATCCTAGAAGGTTGAACTCAAATTTTATATAACATATTTTTCTATCTTTGAAAACTTCTTCATGAAATTCAGGAAGCATACTCATCAAAATTTATAAATAAACCCCCATATTTAAAATCATTATTATATTATCTATAAAATTAATAAACACCCTTCCTTTTGTTTTGGCTATATAACCAAAATTAAAGTTTGGGGGAAGAAAATAGGTAAAGTATTCTCTTAACCCTAATAGTGGTTTTGGTAGATGTCTTTCGTAAGTTCCTTCTGTAAGTATCTTTCGTAAGTACCTTCCGTAAGTGTCTTTAATAAGTACCTTATGTGTCTTTTGTAAGTATCTTACATAAGTATCTTCCGTAAGAATCTTCTGTAAATAGTTTCGTAAGTATTTTCCATAGATACCCTCTGTAAAATAATAATCATTTTTATATAAATATTTTCTATACAAGTTTCTGTAAATACCATTATCAGTAATACTATTCCGTAATACTCGTCTGTAATTACCATCTATAAAAATTTAATATATATTAATAATTATTATTATAATAAAATATATTTAAAATAATTACATACGAATTAATATTATAAAAAAAACTATATAATAATGTATATAAAATATAACTTAAATATAATAATATATAATATATAATAATATTATATAATAATAATTTTATTATATATATTAAATGTATAGTAATAACAAAATTATATTTAGAAATATAATAAATATATGTAATACAATTAAAGTTATAGGTTTTAAGTTAATAAAGGCGTTAATAATTTAAAGGCGTATATTTTAAGTTATAAGCTTTTTGCCCCGATGACTATTGCAGACTACGAAGTAGCGGACACATGAGATACACCACGTGCCAAGACAAGTGGCAAACACATGAGGAATGCAAAAAAATTACATGCATATGCATGGATTAAAACACCCACCATTGATTAAAATGTCACCGCTGATTTTAAAATTTGATCAACGGATGAACTTTGCCCATATAGACACGTGACTTCCTCCAACAAATAAAAGGTGACGACATGGATAAACTATTTCTATAATCGATTATATTGGAAATTAAGGGCTGAGAAACAAATAAACAAACACAAATAAAATAATTCCTAATTATCGATGCGTGTTTTCCAAATAAAGCATAAATTTTAGGGTAAATACATTAAAACACCATCATTGATTACTATCGTAGATCTTAGGGTAATTAGATTTAGATGAAATTTTTCCACCATCGATGACATTAGGGCAAGAGTAAATCGATGATATTAGGTGTAGATCTTTCACCATCGAGAAAAACCTTATCTATCACCGATGCTGCATGCAACCATGCAGAGAAAATTATCAGACCTCTAATCGAATTCTGTCAAAATATTTGTTAAGGGTTTGTATACTTGTAAACATTGTGAAGTAAGACCAGTTTTGTGTGACTTTCGTGTTGTATTCAAACAATTTTCAAAGGCCATAAGCAAAGGTGGTCGATGACGTAAAAAGGTGGCATTTTCTCACTCCTTACGTAACACATTTTCTAACCATATCACATGGTTAATTTGCACTGTCATAGAAGACTCATTTTTATTTGACTCTGTTCTTATTGTCTTGACTCATAGATTCCTCAAGGAGGTCTTTATTGTACCTATACTCTTGCTAGATAATGTGACTTGTTCAGTGTACTGTTGAGTATCCCTATGATTAGACTCTGTACGTTTACTACGGGGTTGCTCTGAGGTACCCCTAGACTGAGAAGTGTGCTTAGAAGTCACAATTCATGAGCTTCCAAATGCAAAGTTCTCCATAGCTATAGTTCTTTGAGTTGGTCATTTCAAAAATCGATCCAACCCATCCAGCTATCTTGTTTTCCATGGCTGGTCCCATGGGGTGCCATTCACTCCTATGAGGTCATAGTCTATAGGAATACTTCCTTTTGTGTGAAGGGTTTATTCTATCTGATTCTCATGACTAGATGTAGCTCTAGTTTCCTATTCTTTAGTGGGCAAACTTGTTTCATATGTTTCTTGTGAATCTTGAGGTGTTGCAACTCTTGCTTGTCTTCTTGATGAAGAAGGCTTTGTGGTGACATGTTTTCTCCATGTGGATGGATATGTAGCAGTATCTTCATCCCTACATGAAGAATGAGTTTTAGAACCTTCTTTATGTCCATGTGATGAGGAATCCCTTAAAGCTTCCTCATGTCTTTGAGATGTTTCTGTGTATTTAGAGGAGGCCCTTGAGGTCTCCTCATGTCTCCTTGATGAGGATGGTTGTGAAGCCTCTTTTTGTTTATGTGACTTTGTTCCATGATGTGGTTCCCTACTTGTGGTTTCTCGAGGAGATCCCCCAAGTGTTTTTTTATCACCCCTTAGGCTCGCGAGCTACGTCTCACGGTCTTACGAGAAGGTCGTTCAATGTTACTATGACTCCGCCTATGGGTATGATTTGCTTTAGTCTCTCCCTCGATATCATACCGAGGATGTTTACTTCTTATTTTGACCTTGTTGTTTATGAATTAATCTTTTGAGTTGTAATTTAGGAATAGCCACACAATACCAAATAAATGTTTATCTTGATTATCGATTTAAGTGTGCCCTAAACTATTTGTTGTTCCTTTGATTTCTTGCTTTTGTTCTTGGATTAAGAATGAGAAGACTCATCCATAGTGACAATAAAGTACACCCATGCCAAACATGATTTTATCAAAAGAATCTAGGGTACACCATTGAAGTCCTAGTGGGGGGTTTGCCTAGCTCTTCCACTCTGAACCAATGATTTTTCCAATAGTGGGAGACAGTTTGAGCACAAGTAACTTAGTATCACTATAAGTAAGTTTCTCAATATATTTCTAGGAAACTCTAAGGGGTAAACCGATGGAAGGAGATGAATTCCAACATCACCAAACTAAATTGAGGGTTGGTGATGAAATCTAACTTCCCAATGTTTAAATGATACGTGCATGTGTGGTGTTCATTTTAAGCTTGTGTAACATAAAGTGCATCATATAGCAGCAATGAGTCTTTCCTTGTATCGCTCCAAATTTTTTGCACCCTTACCTTCAGGCTATAGGATCCGTGCCCGGAAGGGGGATGTGAAAAGGATGGGACAATACCTTGGACTGAGAGGCCCTTTGAAGGTCTCGCCTCTCGGGGGAGGTGTATAAGGGTGAATTTTTGACGGATGGTGGGTTCACCAAGAAAATTTTGAAATGCAGTTTCCACGCCTAGGTTGATAGTGTGTTTGATGTGTTCATTTTTATGCTTGATCATTCAATTCCTAGGTTTGGCCGATATGAATCTAAACTATTCTATATGCCAATGTGGATTTCAATGAATACATAAAATAGAAATAGATGCAAATTATAGAGAATATGCTAATCAGAAGAATTCATACCTGATTTCAGATGTCTGATGGAGATTCTGAATCTTGTAGTAGTTCAGATCGTCTCAGTTTACACATTATTGTCTGATATTTCTCAGGATCATATCAAATCATAGAAGTTCATCTGAGATAGGACAGAATTGCCTGAAATCTGATGAATTCGTCAGATGAATCCGTCAGGAACCTGCAATCATAGAAACAGACACAAAATACCAAATATGAAAATGCAGAAGCAAGGGATAATGATAGAAATAACAACAAACTTGCCTAAATAATAGTGTCTAATAACAAATGAGGAAATGCAGTGAATTTAATGATCGATTTTACCTTTATCATGCAACTATGCTAAATGAGGTGAACTCCAAGATGCATAAAACATAATAATCTAAAACAGTGCAGAAATATGTTATGAAAAATGTAGAAATCCTTAAGAGAATGCAAACTCTAAACTCGGATAGCCCTCAATATGGACTACAGTCAGGATCACCTCCAATCGTATGAAATCATTCGCAATCGTTCGAGATTGTCTAAGACGATCCAAGCTAGCCTCGACTAAAAATAGTAGAATTCCTACAATAAAAATAATGTAAAATACCAAATGCAAGCAATAATATGAAGGAATAAAGAGCTAACTCTGCAATGAAATCCTGTCAACAAAGGGGTTGGGATTTCAGGGAGAATCAGCAAGAATTAGGTAGGGAGGCAGGGGGATAAACTAGAAAAATCCTAGTTTATATAGGATTAAAAAAAGGTTTGGGAGGTTGGGGATCATCCCAATCTGGGAGATCTCCAACAGGGAAATCTCCAACCGCGCAGACACGCTTCTACCCGAGTTGGAGAGGCTGTTGAAACAGAAGCTAATTATGAAAATTCGGTTTTAGGACGGAATCATCTAGACATTCTATTTCGGATGAATTCGTCAAATTGGGGACGATTTCGTCTAATCAGCGATGATATCATCCAACGGTCAAAACAAATCCTAAAAATGGCACGAAAAATGGGGAAAGCGGGTAAAAGGTGGTTTAACGGGTAGTTTGGGGTTGAAATTCAAATTTTAACATTTTATATTTTTACTAAGGTTTTAACCGTGCCAATTTTAGGGTGCTACATTTTGCCCCCTCTTTAGCGAATTTTTCGAAGAAAATGCGTTAAAGACGAGTTTTTCCTATTTGACGAGAAAGCAAAAATGTACTCAATTTTTTAGACGATGATTCTTGGTCGAATCATACGAATGCTGACTATGGTGCCCCCTCCGTGTTTTTACCCAAATCGAACGTTTGAGGTAAAAACACGAAAAAGCAAAAATTAAAAATGCTAATTTTTAAATAAATTAAGAAAAATAGGGAAAACCCTAATTCATTTGTACTATTCACTTTTACTGTTCCAGAGTTCTATAGAAAAGAAAATGGTGGAGATAGCGCACAGAGCGACAGAGGTCCGACGTGGGCTACGGGTAAGGATCTAATCCTAGTAGATTAGGTTTAATGTAACTTTATGCAAGTTGTTTGATTTAAATTTGATTGTGTGGGGCATCATGGCCGTTTTTAGGCCGTCGACGTCATCAGGATAAAATCGTCCCGATTTCATTGAAATCGTCCCTAGATTGTCGATTTCGTCTGACGGCGAAATCGATGAATTAGGGGCGATTTCATCCAACAAGGGGCGATTCCCAAGTTGCAAAATCGAATATGATTTCATCCTCAAAAGGGATGATTTTTCCCAATTTGGGACGATATCATCCAATGATGGACGATATCATTTTAAACTTGATTTTAAGTTGTTTAATTTGCATGCTTGACTTATTAATGATTTTGTTGTTTTTATTGTTTGTTTTGTAGAAGGGATTACTAAAGATCCATAAATGGAAATACAGTGGGCTAAGGGATGACATAGTCGTGCTTGACCAGGCAGAGCATGACCAACTTGTAATGGTCAGCCTACAGCATGTGGCAGAGATGCCACAAGTGCCGACTGACATAGGACTACTAACAGCCCTAGCAGAGAGGTGGTATGTGAGGTCGTCCTGCTTCCAGTTATCAATAGGGGAGATGGCTCCCACTCTAGAGGATGTATGGAGGATCATGAGGATCCCCATACAGGGACGATTGATGATTCCTGTGGCCAATTAGGGCTAGGCGATGATGAGACTGACTGGAGACCCGAGCTTCACCCTAGAGAAAGGCAGAGTGAACATCGAGTCGCTACGATAGATGCCTGGGGCATCTAGGATGACATGGGTTTTGATAGGAGTTGTCGGTGGCTTACTGCTGTGCCACAAGAGCGGGTGTAGACTACCGTGGGTGCTCTCAGACATAGTCTACGACATGAGAGACCACGGGTATAGATTTGCATGGGGGAGCTTTGTACTCTACTGCTTGTATAGGATCCTGCATGGGGTCATATACAAGGGAGGTCGATGTCTGGTCTTGACATCATTGTTGCAGGTTTGGTGCTAGGAGCACATTGCAGTGCAGAGGTCGATAGGGCTCCCATTGACAGGGGTTGATCGAGAGAGGCCCTAAGTTTTCTACTGGTGGTTGTAGAGGGGTTCACAGCGGTATATAGATCTGTCGATGTCTTAGAGGTTGCTAGACAACCTCATCCCAGACCAGATCACCTGGAGGTCATGGAGAGAGCATCCAGGATGGGCAGAGGATGGGTAGGAGCTGGCTCACATCAGGCGAGTCTGCTAGCTGAGGATGGAGTAGGAAGAGGTAGAGCTCCACCACTACGATTGGGTACTACGACAGTTTAGTCTACAACAGTGGATCCCTTCTATTAGAGATTACGAGTACTCCTAAACTGTTTGAGATAATACTACATTGAGTGGGGCTCTAGATATGTAGTGATTCTAGAGTCAGGATGCAGATAATGCCCCCATCCAGCCAGTGGATGGTGATGACATAGGGGTTGCTAATGGCTACGATGCCTGGTATGTAGGCATCCACCCTCCTCGGATGACAAGGGCATAGGGTCCAGTGCATGCTATGGTGTGCCAGATGGGGAGGCGACAACAGGCTGCTATTGAGGTAGCATGGGGTCGTAGAGGGAGAGACCAGTGACGGTATCTGTAGGAGAGACACCAAAGGATTGCACAAGCTCCACAGAGGCTACGAGAGATAGGGTGAAGGGAGGAGAGACTCCCTTCATAGCAGGGGGAGAGACCACCATCACATGATAAGGGCAAGGGTGTTGATGTAGGGGAGAGCAACAAGACAGCGGCTCTCTGGGCTAAGGTTGCCCACCTTTGGGCTCAGGTGCAGACACTATAGGATGAGGCTACATGGCTCAGAGCTCGGGGTAGAGGGGTGAGTAGGGATGATCTATCATGGTCTATTGCTCAGACCGCATTCTACCAGGGGTTATACTATCACATGGTTCCAGAGAACCAAAGGGTACCACTGCCAGCCCCTATTGTAGAGCCGGTCATGATGGGATCGATGAGGACATCCTCACGATCGATGACAAGGACCCGAGATACAGCCCAGAACTCTATGGGACCACCTCCTCCATGTCAGGTCAAGGGAGGAGATGAGGCTGAGAGCTCGAGAGCTTCTCAAGGCTAGGTGTCTATGGACTAAAAATTTTGTAGAGATTGTTGAGAGGATTGAGTATGCCAGGGTATAGATTGTGGCATACCAATCCAGTTTTGATATGATGTATATAAGTTTTGGATATATATATATGATCTTGTTTCTAATGATATGACTTGTTCATATATTTTTATGATGCTTTACTGTTTGAATTGTTTGCTTATTGGATTGAGGATTCATGTAATTATGTCATTTTGAAATATTATAATTTTGATGTCATGCTGTAAGATTTTAAATGAAATAATCTAATGTAAACAATTGGTGGTTGTGGTGTGATTTGATAAAAAATAAAAGGTACTTCTAACAATAATTTCAAAGGACATTGTTGCTATTATAGACCATTTCATGGAGTCGCTGCTCACTCGGTCGTCAAGCTAATCCCAGTATAGAAATATTGTTAAAAAGTAAAAGAGTGCTTAAGAGACTGTCTTAAGACTTTGTGTTGTAATGATGGAGATAATGATGGTTTGATGATTTGTTTTTAGATTTTCATAAAAATAGTATGCATGAAAATATGATGTTGCTAGGCATAAATTCCTAAGTGTGATAAAATTTTTGAACAATTCCTTTAGAATTTATACCATGGTTGCAAAAATTGAATTTGAACATAATGTCATGAAATAGAATAGGTGTTTGTTTGTTTGTAAAGCATAATTGTGTAACATAATGATGCAAGTCACATGTTTTGATGAATTTTGTTTTAAAATAAATGGAAAAGAAAATTAGAATGATGGTTTGCGCTAGGCATATAATTATAGATATAAACTTATACTATCATCGCGAAATCCAAAGAAAAAAATAAATTGTTGGTTTTATTGCAAGATGCATATTTGATCTTTGATAAACAAAAAAATAATAATATGAAAATGTTGTTTGACATTATTTTTGAGATTTTGTGAGAAGATGTATGTAATTGCTTTTATAGAAAACAAGAATTCTAAAATAAAAGGATAAAATTATTTTAAAAAGAGTTACAGAGATATTTTAAATTATCTCAAAGAGAAATGCAGATTTATAAGGAATCCTCATGTGCAAATGTGAATTCATTACCGATCTTGATTTATCATAATGATACAAAATTTCTCAAATACAAATGTGTGTGCGATTGTATTGTTCATTCACCAATTTTGAGCAAGATAATTTGATACAAGTAATTTTTCTTAACCAAATGAATGTTCGTTAACCATGATTTATATGCATATAACCATACCAAACTACTATGTAAGTTAGGTTTATCAAGAGCTAGCTAATCCATAAGCTGACAGAGGTCTATACAAAAGAATGTCACTAATGTGACAGACATATTGCCACGCTAGGATTTACCTAAGGCCAAGCAAGTTGGGCACAAACCACCTATTATGGGGCTTACCTCATAGTTTTTGAATAATTAAGAATTCCAGGGATTCAAGCTCATTCACCCTTCTTTTATTTTCAAGGGGTAGGGAAAAGAGTTTATTTGCATTTTGCTTTTGCTTTTCTCTTTTTCTCTTTTTTCTTTTTTTTTCTTTTTTTTTTGTACTTTTGTATTTTTGCTTGATATTTGAGATAATGCTGAAATATTGCTGTGATGATTCAAATAACCTTTTTCTTTTTCTCTGTTTCTTGAACTTTTCTTTTCTTCCTATGCTAGGGATACTTGCTCGGATTAGTTGTAGAGCAAGGGATTTTTATTCTGGGTAGGGGTGAGCTTGTCCTTTTGTCAATTCTCAAATATTCTAGACCATGTGCATGATAGGATAGCAGGGGAAACTTTTCGCTCAGGAAACCATTTCTACTATGTAGCATCATATCGAATGTGCAATGAAATCATTTTAATGTGAAGAGATATACTTGGTTCAAGTAAATAACAAGATCAGTTCTCTATGCTCAAAAATTTATTTAATTCCAATGTGGACTTTGATATAAGAGAGATTAATAATCATAACAAGTAAAATCAAGAGATTTATTCGAGAGCAACGAGACAGCAACTCTTCGGGCTGAGGTTGCCCACCTTTGAGCTTAGGTGCAGACACTACAGGATGAGGCTACATGGCTCAGAGCTCGGGGCAGATGGGTGAGCAGGGATGATCTATCATGGTCTATTGCTTAGACCGCATTCTACCAGGGGTTATACTATCACATGGTTCCAGAGAACCATAGGGTACCACTACCAGCCCCTATTGCAGAGCTGGTCATGATGGGATCAACGAGGACATCCTCACGATCGATGACGAGGACCCGAGATACAACCTAGACCTCTATGGGACCACCTCCTCCATGTCAGGTCGGGGGAGGAGATGAGGCTGAGAGCTCAAGACCTTCTCGAGGCTAGGTGTCTATGGACTAAAAATATTGTAGAGATTGTTGAGAGGATTGAGTATGCCAGGGTATAGATTGTGGCATACCAATCCAATTTTGATATGATGTATATAAGTTTTGGATATATATAAATATGATCTTGTTTCTAATGATATGACTTGTTCATATATTTTTATTATGCTTTACTATTTGAATTGTTTGCTTATTGGATTGAGGATTCATGTAATTATGTTGTTTTGAAATATTATAATTTTGATGTCATGCTGTAAGATTTTAAATGAAATAATCTGATGTAAACAATTGGTGGTTGTGGTGTGATTTGATAAAAAATAAAAGTGACTTCTAACAATAATTTCAAAGGACATTGTCACTATTATAGACCATTTCATGGAGTCGCTGCTCACTCGGGCGTCAAGCTAATCCCAGTATAGAAATATTGTTAAAAAGTAAAAGAGTGCTTAAGAGACTTTCTTAAGACTTTGTGTTGTAATGATGGAGATAATGATGGTTTTATGATTTGTTTTTAGATTTTCATAAAAATAGTATGCATGAAAATATGATGTTGCTAGGCATAAATTCCTAAGTGTGATAATTTTTTTGAACAATTCCTTTAGAATTTATACCATGGTTGCAAAAATTGAATTTGAACATAATGTCATGAAATAGAATATGTGTTTGTTTGTTTGTAAAGCATAATTGTGTAACATAATGATGCAAGTCACATGTTTTGATGAATTTTGTTTTAAAATAAATGGAAAAGAAAATTAGAATGATGGTTTGCGCTAGGCATAGAATTATAGATATAAACTTATACTATCATCACGAAATCCAAAGAAAAAAATAAATTGTTGGTTTTATTGCAAGATGCATTTTTGACCTTTGATAAACAAAAAAATAATAATATGAAAATGTTGTTTGACATTATTTTTGAGATTTTGTGAGAAGATGTATGTAATTGCTTTTATAGAAAACAAGAATTCTGAAATAAAAGGATAAAATTATTTTGAAAAGAGTTACAGAGATATTTTAAATTATCTCAAAGAGAAATGTAGATTTATAAGGAATCCTCATGTGCAAATGTGAATTCATTACCGATCTTGATTTATCATAATGATACAAAATTTCTCAAATACAAATGTGTGTGCGATTGTATTGTTCATTCACCAATTTTGAGCAAGATAATTTGATACAAGTAATTTTTCTTGACCAAATGAATGTTCGTTAACCATGATTTATATGCATATAACCATACCAAACTACTATGTAAGTTAGGTTTATCAAGAGCTAGCTAATCCATAAGCTGAAAAATGTCTATACAAAAGAATGTCACTAATGTGATAGACATATCGCCACGCTAGGATTTACCCAAGGCCAAGCGGGTTGGGCACAAACCACCTGTTATGGGGCTTACCTCACAGTTTTTGAATAATTAAGAATTCCAGGGATTCAAGCTCATTCACCCTTATTTTCTTTTCAAGGGGTAGGGAAAGGAGTTTATTTGCATTTTTCTTTTGCTTTTCTCTTTTGCTCTTTTTTTTTTTTTTTTTTTGTACTTTTGTATTTTTGCTTGATATTTGAGATAATGCTGAAATATTGCTGTGATGATTCAAATAACCTTTTTCTTTTTCTCTGTTTCTTGAACTTTTCTTTTCTTCATATGCTAGGGATACTTGCTCGGATTAGCTTGTAGAGCAAGGGATTTTTATTCTGGGTAGGGGTGAGCTTGTCCTTTTGTCAATTCTCAAATATTCTAGACCATGTGCATGATAGGATAGCAGGGGAAACTTTTCGCTCAGGAAACCATTTCTACTATGTATCATCATATCGAATGTGCAATGAAATCATTTTAATGTGAAGAGATATACTTGGTTCAAGTAAATAACAAGATCAGTTCTCTATGCTCAAAACTTTATTTAATTCCAATGTGGACTTTGATATAAGAGAGATTAATAATCATAACAAGTAAAATCAAGAGATTTATTCATGTGAATGTGAAAGTGTGGGATTCCAAATAAATACTAATTTATCCAAAATAATTGAAAATATAACAACAATGCTTCACAAATTGAGAGGTACAAAGATAAAAGATGGTTTTGAAGATTTTGATGATTTGGATGTTTTTGGTGTTTTTATATTTTAATTTTATGAATTGAAAGAAATACAAGATAGTGGTTTTTGGAAATATTTTAAACAAATATATACAATGATGAAATGACCAATTTTTTACGCATAGTAATGTTTAAGATGCATGATTGTCATAGGTTCTTTAAGTTCTTTACCATCTAAGGTAGATAATTTGTATGCTCCTGATCCAAATTTAGCAGTGATGACATATGGTCCAAGCCAGTTGGGCTCAAATTTACCTTTAAGGTTTGTAGTTGCATTAGTATTTTTTTTATTTTCTTTTAAGACAAGGTCACCTATCTCAAAGGATCGAGGATGAACTTTCTTAAGATATGTTCTCTTAAGCTTGTTTTTGTAGGCGCGAAGATGCTCCAAAGCATTGATGCACTTTTCATCTAGAAGTTCTAGCTGACTAAATCTGCCAGCACGATATTCATCCCTTACTTCAATATCTTGAAGTAGTAGAGCTAAAGAAGGGACTTCTAATTCAAAGGGAAAAACGGCTTTAGCACCATAAACCAAGACAAAAGGTGAAGCTCCAGTGGGGGTTCGAACACTAGTTCGATAGGCCCATAAAGCAGGATATAACTGAATGTGCCAGTCTCGATCGGTTTTATTGACCAATTTTTTGAGAATTTTGATTAAGGTTTTGTTAGATGCTTATGCTTGACCATTACCCTGAGGATAATAGGGAGTGGACTAACGATGTTGAATTTTATACTTTTGACATAATTTCTTGACATCTTTATTTTTGAAACAAGTTCCATTATCAGAAATAAGATTGGTAGGAATTCCAAACCTATAAATAATTTGATTAAAAACAAACTTGGAAACTTGTGTTCCAGTGCAATAAGCTAATGGCATAGCTTCAACCCACTTTGTGAAATACTCAGTGGCAGTTATGATGAATTTGTGTCCATAATATGACACAGGGTTTATTTTTCCAGTGATGTCTAGGCCCCATTTTGAAAAGGGCCAAGGAGATGAAATAGCCTATAGCTCTTGTGCAGACGCATGGACAAGGTCAGTGTGTTTCTGGCACTTGTCACAATGTTGCACATATTTATGTGCATCAGTTTCCATGGTAGTCCAAAAATATCCTATCCGAGGGAGTTTCTTAGCAATGGCACTACCACTAAAATGTCCCCCATAAGATCCATTGTGGGCTTCATTCAAAGCTGATCTGGATTCTTCTAAATTCAAACATCTCAATAAGATACCTTCAAAAGATCTTCTGTACAAGATATTACCAATAATCACAAAGTGACTTGCTTGTCTACGTAATAACCTACGCTGGCTTCTAGTGGAACCATCAAGGAAGGTTCCTTTCTACAAAAAATTAAATATATCAGTATACCAGGGTGTAGGAGTTGTTTCGTTGATGAGAAACACATCCAAAGGTTCTAAACATGATTTTCTTGAAGTGGGTTCCTAGAGTCGATGAATAATGATGGTAGCATATTCATCGTCTAACTCCAAGGGTAAAATATATGCAGCTGCAGCCATAGCGTAAGTCGCACGATTGCTAGTTCGAGGAATAGCTTCCAAAGTAACTTTATCAAACAAGGACAACAACTACAAAACATATGCTTTATATGGGTGTAATTTATCATCTTTGGTGTGATAAACATCATTGATTTGATTTATGACAAGTTGGGAATCACCAAAAACCAATAAACTTTTGATTTTCAATGCCAAGGTAGCTCATAATCCAAGGATAAGAGCGTCATATTCAGCAGTGTTATTGGTGCAAGCAAATGTTAATTTGAAGGATAGAGGAATAAGATGTTTTTGCAGAGATATTAAAATAATACCCGCACTAGCCCCACTCATGCATCAGGCTCTGTCAAAGTATAAGGACCATTGCTCTGAATGGTCTACCTCTAGTTTAAGGCATTCATTAGGAAACTCAATGATGAGGGGATGAGTAGATTCTAAGGGTGCAGCAGCTAGTTGTTCTGTAATGATTTGACCTTTAACAGACTTTTGTCCTATGAAGGTGAGTTCAAATTTGCTTAGTGCAAGAACCCACTTGGCTGTGCGACCAGATAAATACGGTCAACTCATGAGATATCGCAAAGGGTTGAATTTGGCAATAACATACATTTTTTGACTGAGCATATAATGTCATAGTTTCTGTGTAGAAAATACGACTGCTAGACATAATTTCTCTAATATGGTATAACGAGTTTCATAACTAATTAAGGTTCTGCTAATGTAATAATTAGCACGTTCTTTCTTCTCATCATCAAGCTGAGCTAACATAGCTCCTAAGGTAGAATCAGAAGCAAAAATGTACAAGATAAAAGGACGATCAGGTCTAGGTGGGGAAAGCACTGGAGGTTTGAGGAGATATTGCTTAAGGAGTTCAAATGCTTCTTGGCATTCGTCGTCCTAATGAAAAGAGACATATTTCTTAAGAAGCTTAAGAAAGGGTCCAGTTTTTTTTGCCAACTTGTCGATGAAGCGACGAATAGCTTGAAGCTTACCTTGTAAACTTCGTAATTCTGATATATTTGTGGGTGTGGGTATATCTGTGATAGCCGTGATCTTGAGAGGGTCAATTTCAATGCCACGTAAAGAAACTATAACCCCTAATAATTTATCGGACTTAACTCCGAATATGCATTTAGCAGGATTTAGTCGGATAAGATATTCCCTTAACCGATTAAATACTTTCCTTAAGTCATTTAAAAGATCATCTTCTTTGATGGAATGAGCTATGATATCATCTACATAATCATGTAGGATATCATGCATCATGTCATGAAAAATATAAGTCATAGCTTGTTGATAGGTTGCACCTGTGTTCTTTAAGCCAAATGGCATGACTTTCCAACAAAAAGTTCTCCAAGGGGTAATAAAGGCTGTTTTGGCCTGATCTTTAGGAGCTATCCTGATCTGATTGTAATAAAAAAATCCATCCATTAAGGATATCATTCTGCTTCCAACAGTAAAGTCAATGATTTGATCCATGTTGGGAAGAGGAAAATCATCTTCAGGGCATGCAACGTTAATGTCTCTAAAATCGGTGCAAACTCTAACTTTAGTGGCTTCTTTCTTAGTTACTGGAACTACATTTGAGATCCATTCGGCATAGTCAATGGCTTGTATAAAAATGACTTTCAACAGTTTTTCTAGTTATCCTTTGACTAGTAAGGCCACCTTGGGATGCATTTTTTTGAGTTTCTGTTTAACAGGTTTAGCATCTGGATGGACTACTATATGATGCATGACTACAGAAGGGTCCAGACCTGCCATGTCTTCATATGTCCAAGCAAAGACATCTTCATAGTCTTTAAGAAATGAAATGTATTCATCTTGTTTTTCTTGACTTAATTCTGATCCAATATTGATTATGTGAGGGTTATGTTCGGTTCCAATGTTATTTTTTATAATGTTTTCAACTTCCATATGTAAATATCTCTCAAAATTAGGTGGGGCAGATGAAACACCCAATTATTGTAATTCTTCCAACAATGGAAATATCATGAAATATATCTCCCTCCAACTCGTCGTCAGATTTGGCAATCATTTTAGGATAGGCTATGGATAGCATATTACAGGTAAAGGGATTATTCTTTGGATACAAAGAATCTTGTTTATCTAGATAATCTTGATAACATGTAAGATGGTCATCCTCCTCAAATGGGAAGGGTTGACCTTTATTAGGAAATAGGCCCACACCGCATCGGGCAGGCCATGGTTCTACCTCAATAGGTTCCTTCATACCATTTTGGAAAGGTCCCAAACATTTCCCTTTATAGCCCAATTTAAGCATTATGGGTTTAGCTTTAATATATTCATTAGCAAAATAGCATTGAGCATATCCATCACAATATGTCTTGATGTTTTGGGGTATTCTTCCCCAATCATATCCTTTATAAATAAAAGCACAACTCCTGACTTGGTAGATACTTCCCATAGGCTGTGGGAGGCCCAAGGTATGAGGAAAAGGTGGGAGTTTATTTAAAATGAGGGAAGTCTGCATGGCAGTGTTGATCTCTTCTGATATAAGAATTTTAGATAAATCGGGTGGGAACTCATCAGTAAGAGCATAATAGGTAGAAAGAACATTTCCTACATTGTCAGGTGTAGAAAGGATGTCAGTAGTGGATGTAGATGTCATAGGGATATTGACGGGTGAATCTAGAGGTATGGAAGATATAGGAGTAAAATGGGAAGCATTGGGTGTAGGTTTAGGCTCTTTTCAAGGTCCTAATGTGGTTTCTTCAGAAGATGGTTGAGTTAAATGTATAGGTGTAGTTGATGGGGTAGATGATGTTATGGGTGTGTGTTTCACACATTTGGGTAGATGATAAGAACTAGGATGTGTGGATGACAGGGCAGGGCAAAATTGCACTACAATAGGTTTTGCCAAAGCACACATATCAAAGGGTCTAGGATCACCATGAATGGTAACCAACTGGTTTTTAAATTTGAATTTAACACACTGATGTAAAGTGGATGGAACTGCTCGCATCACGTTGATCCAAGGGTGACCCAAAAGTATATTGTATGATGCAAGGCAATGTACAATAAACACGGTTGTATCTAGGGTTTTAGGACCAACTTGCAAGGGTATAGTAATGACTCCACACATTTCTTGTGTCTTGTCATTGAAGGCTTTGATAATCATATCCATTCTTTTCATCTCGTCACTCCTAAAGCCAAATATTTGGTAGAAGTCAAAAGTGCATATGTTTAAAGATGAACCATTATCAATCAAGACTCGTTTAACAACTACATCTCTAATTAGGGCAGTAATATATAAGGGATTATCCTTATGTAAACTATGTTGCAGGATATCTTTATCTCGAAAGTCAATACAATTGACTTCTCGAGTTATGATAGTATTGGACATGGCTTCAGGTTGAATATTTTGAGGTACCATCATTTGGTTTAATGTGAGCATTAATTCATCCCTATGGGTAGGAGAAGATCTTAACAAATCCAAAAGGGAAATTCTGGCTGTAGTATTGGATAATTGTTCATTAATTTTGTAAGGAGGTTTTGGTTGAACATTAGACATATGATTCCCTTTATTGGGATTTTTCAAAATAAATGGAGCTGATCCATCATTCTGAGTTTGATCCTGTTGAGAATGTTGAGCCTGTTGTCTGGTAACAACTTTGATGGTACCTACAATGTTATGTTGAGGACGCTGAATTGGTCTCGGTCTAGCATTTATGGCTTGTTCATTAGGAAGGAACTGATTAGAAGAGGGTCGAGTAGTAACTCTTCTAGGAAATGGTTCTTCCGGAACCATAGAATCTATGATAGGTTGAATAGGATCTGATTCATTTTCAGAACTATTCGATTGATTTGAGGTGATGTCTATTTCACTTTCAGTATCCAATTCTACATCACTAGGATCCGGTGTTTGAGTATTATATAGGGGTCTAGACGTAACCATGGATAAAGTTGTGTCAAATATTTCTAGATCATGAATAGGTAAATGCCCACTAATGGCTCCTACATATCGGGTAGGAGGGGGAACATTATGATGTTCGATTTGATTAGCCACCTCTTTACCATGCTTTGGTAAAGGATGTTGAAATATGTCCAATGATTGATTGGCATTCTGATTCTGACTTTGAGGGGTGTTCTTTTGAGCATTATTAGAAGCATTTTGTTTAGGTTAGAAGGCTTGCACCTCCATATCATTATTATCAATCAGATCTTGTATTTTATGTTTTAATATTTTATAAGATTTTGTAGCGTGTCCAGGTCCTCTATGAAAATCACAATGTAAATCAGCTCTGTATCCGGGTATAGTTGGATCAGGTTCTCGAATAGCTGGTAATTGAATCAAGCCTCATGCTAGTAATAGGGGAAGAATGGTTGATAAAGGTTGATTCAATCTAGTAAATTCTCGGGGTGGTTTATCAGGAGGTTTCAATATAAACTTCTCCGTTGTTTTCGTAGTATTAACATTAGCAATGTTTCTACTATCAGTGACTCCGTCACCTACAACTTGTTTATTTTTATACTGATTTTTGGATTTTTTCTCATCATCTTTCCTTTTGAGCTGACCTCTTCTAATGAGAGCATCTTCCACCCTTCGAGCTAAGTCTATAGCTTGATCGAAGGTGGTCAAGGTAGTAGTTGATAATTCATAGGATAGTTGTTCTTGTAAATTATTGATAAAAATATCCAACATATCCCGATAGGGTAACACAAAGTGTAGTTTTCCTGTCAACTATTTTCATCGAGATAAGAAGTAAGCAAAACACTTATCTTTGTCTTGTTTTAGGTTGTACAAATATTTAATGGTTACATGCATTTCGATATAGGCACTAAATTGATGCACAAAAGACTCAGCGGTCTCTTCAAAATTTCTCAAAGAATGAGTGGGTAGTTGATAATACCACTCCAATGCCATCCCCCCTAAGCTTTTCGAGAACATTTTTAGTAATAGAAAATCATCATGTGATATGTCATGACATGCTATCCTAAACATACGAAGATGCTCTATGGGATCTTCGGTTCCTTTGTAAATAGGTAGGATAGGCATAGGAAAGTGTTTGGGATATGGTTGTGCTACAACTATAGGATCTAGAGGTTGACTACACATCTCTCGGTAATTGTACGAGGGATGGTAGGGATCTATTTGGTCCATACGGGAGGTTAACTATTTCACCATGGCTTCTAGATTGCCAGCTTGCCCACCATATTGGTTCGGTGGTACATGATCATGGGATTTGTGAGCGTAAGAAGGCGAAACATAAGGATTCGATGCTATATTACTATTTTGCAAATGATTGGTAGGAAGAGTATTATGAAGAAGATTTGTGGTAGCACAATGTTGTATCCCAGATTGTTGGAAATTAACATTTGGTTTTGTTTTAGGCTTTTGTTGATTTGAGGTATATTGATCAATAGTTTGGTGAAATAAAGTAGTGAATGAAGGTTTATTTTGTATAGGAATAACCCTTGGCTTAGTAACAGGCACTCTAGGTGGTTGGGTAACCTGTTGTTGTTGCATGTTCTGGATTATAGTAGCCATGTCCAAATTGGACGGTCTGGCTTGATCACTGTCTTGATCAACAAAGGAAAAAGGATTAGTGCATGTGTGATATATATCTTCTAGGGTTTCTTGAGTATCACTAATTTTATATTTATCCATATGGACTGCTCTATTAAGAGTGCCAATATTATTATTGAGAAATTTCCAAAAATGTTCCATGTTCTCAAAAGTAACAGCTCCGTCTGGAGTTATTTTAGGAGAGGAGGATCCTTCCTCTCTATCATTTTCCTTTTGTTCATTTGCATCCACAAATTTTTCTTCTTGTTGGTTTAAGGTTACTTCTTCTTGAATTGGTTCTTCAAGAAGGGCATCTGGTTTATTGGCTTTTACTAACCAATCTTCTTCTACTTCAATTTGTTTTCCATTCCTGAGTCTAGTCATTATGTCTAAATTTAGGTTTTAGCAAATATATATTAATATATTTGCAACAAATCTTGGGAGGTATATATTTTAATTATATACCTACTATAATACTTAAAAGAAAATGTTTTGATTTTTTTTTGTTATTATTTTTTTATGATAATTTTATTTTGTTTTTGTTTTTGTTTTTATAAAGACAATAAACAGCACACTAAATACAAGAAACAACAATAAAATAATAACTTAGTTTTCTATAAATAGTTTATAGATGTCATTGATAGGATCAAGTTCATCAGGAGTCATAAAGTGCTCCTCTTCAAATTGGAAATGGTTTTTCAGGAACTTAATGAAGTGTGCTATAGTGATATTATCTATTTCAGATTCTATTTTGTAAAAATAAATCTCATGGCAATATTCTCGATATAACACAGCTCTGGGGACTCTATACCATATTTGTATATCTATAAGAATGACCTTTTGATATTCTATATGAGATAAAAATTTATGCACTACAGCTGCATTATCGAGGTATTCCTCAAAGGTATACAACTCAGAAGACACAAGGGCTCTTTTATCTGCTAACCACCTATGGCAAGCTATCTGAAGCTCATGATACAAAATCACTTGATCGGGATCCAAGATTCTATCTAGGACAAACCTCTTGATTTGCCTAAGTTCAGTTGCTCTAGATGAAATGAGATCTAATCTCCTATTAAGTTCATCCCACAAAGGTTGAAACCTATTTTTTTGAGGTACTCTAAGTACAGAATTAATTTCTATAGCTGCTAATTGATTTTCAACATTAATGGTGACAGCTCGTCTTTTATTATAATCTACCATATAAATATGACATGCAATCTTTGATTCTAAATGCATTTATGTTTTGTTTTTTTTTTTTTTGGATTGAATTGTTTTCAAAAGGTTTTTAGTTTTCATGTCGGGTTCACCAAAATGTATCGCTCCAAATTTTTCACACCCTTACCTTCAGGCTATAGGATCCGTGCCCAGAAGGGGGATGTGAAAAGGATGGGACAATACCTCAGACTGAGAGGCCCTTTGAAGGTCCCGTCTCTCGGGGGAGGTGTATAAGGTTGAATTTTCGATGGATGGTGGGTTCACTAGGAAACTTTTGAATGGCAGTTTCCACGCCTAGGTTGATAGTGTGTTTGATGTGTTCATTTTTATGCTTGATCATTCAATTCCTAGGTTTGGTCGATATGAATCTAAAATATTCTATATGCCAATACGGATTTCAATGAATACAGAAAACAAAAATATATGCAAATTATAGAGAATATGCTAATCAAAATAATTCATACCTAATTTCGAATGTCTGATGGAGATTCTGAATCTTGTAGCAGTTCAGATCATCTTAGTTTTCACATTATCATCTGATATTTCTCAGGATCGTCTCAAATCACAGAAGGTCATCTGAGATAGGATAGAATCGCCTAAAATATGACGAATTCGTCAGACGAATCCATCAAGAACCTGCAATCACAGAAACAGACACAAAATACCAAATATGCAAATGCAGAAGCAAGGGATAATGATAGAAATAACAACAAACTTGCCTAAATAATAGTGTCTAATAAAAAATGAGGAAATGCAATGAATTTAATGATCGATTTTACCTTTATCATGCAACTATGCTAAATGAGGTGAACTCCAAGATGCATAAAACATAATAACCTAAAACAGTGAAGAAATATGTTATGAAAAATGCAAAAATCCTTAAGAGAATGCAAACTCTAAACTCGGACAGCCCTCAATCTGGACTACAGTCAGGATCGCCTCCAATCATACGAAATCGTCCGCAATCGTCCGAGATCGTCTGAGACGATCCAAGCTAGCCTCGACTAAAAATAGTAGAATTCCTACAATAAAAACAATGCAAAATACCAAATGCAAGCAATAATACGAAGGAATAAAGAGCTAACTTTGCAATGAAATCCTGTCAACAAAGGGGTTGGGAGTTCAGGGAGAATCAACAAGAATTAGGCAGGGAGGCAGGGGGATAAACTAGAAAAATCCTAGTTTATATAGGATTAAAAAAAGGTTTGGGAGGTTGGGGATCATCCCAATCTGGGAGATCTCCAACAAGGAAATCTCCAACCGTGCAGACACGCTTCTACGCGAGTTGGAGAGGCTATTGAAACATAAGCTAATTATGAAAATTTGATTTTAGGATGGAATCGTCTGGACGTTCTATTCCAGACGAATTCATCAAATCGAGGACGATTTCATCTAATCAGCAACGATATCGTCCAATGGTAAAAAAAATCCTAAAAATGGCGCAAAAAATGGGGAAAGCGGGTAAAAGGTGGTTTAACGAGTATTTTGGGGTTGAAATTAAAATTTTAACATTTTATCTTTTTACTAAGGTTTTAACCGTGCCAATTTTAGGGTGCTACATTCCTATATGCCTAAGTGAAAATATACATTTCAATATTCAGAAATATGCATGAACTACTATTATTTGTATGAGCACACTTTATTTCATGCAGCTATGGCCTCTAGCATGGCCTCAAAGCAAGCAAACAATATACAATGTCTAACACTTTGGATTCTAGGGTAAAATTTTTAGGCATAAGCCACTGTTCCTAGAAACACCTAGTGGAAATCTAAAAGAAGATCTAGGATATGCAAATTGCTTAATTCATTCTCCTTTTATTCTTTCAATTTCCAAACATAAATGTGCTCTAAGTTCTTTATTTTAGACACACAAAAGAAAATAGAAGGCTATAAAATATCAGAGAGGCTATACCAACCTCTAATCCAGCTCAAAGAACTTTGTTTCTATCCTCTGCTACTCTCTAGTCCTGGTCGTTGTTGACCAGAGTGTTTGGTTCTTGGCCACTGTTAGTGGGAGTGGCTAAGGCTCTATTGGCTGATGTAGCTTAGAGCGGTTGATTTCTGGCTACTGCAGCTCAGAGCGACTAGACTTGTACATAAAATTAAGTTAGTATTTAGGAAAAAAATGAAAAATCAGTGGAATTCCCATCATGATTGCCATCTGTAGCGACCCTGGGATGCACGCACCTCTCTTTTTACTCTACTTGCAATGTATTAAAACCTAAAATGAAATGGAAGATAATGAAAAGTATATAACATGAAAATAACTAAGACAAATCTCTTTATTTGTATTAAAACCCGGTCACATGTCGGTACCTCTTAGTGATACCCATTTCAATACAATAAGGTTATAAATAGGCAAAAAGTGCCCCTTTCACAAAGAGGTGGTGCACTTTCAAAAGCTTCTCGGTTATGCACACGAAAATGTATGAGGGCTTACAGATGCCTCCTTCTCTAGGATTGTTTCCTAGAGGGATCCCTTTTGCTCTCGTATGTTGCAAATTCCATTCGATGAACCTGTGGCCCTGTAAGTAATGAAACAACAACACACACTTAGATGTCCGAGAATACCTCCCTAGATGAGGTTGTTAGAAATGAATATAACAAGTGAAAGCAAGTGCAAATTAAACTAATGCTATGAATGTGAATGAATGAAATGATGCTATGCTAATGATATGCTAAGCAAAATAATGAATCTAATGTCTAAAATCCTAAGTTAGGCCTACGGGCCACTGTCTAAGATAGAGGTCACTAAAGTGACTCTCGTCCTCTTTGCTCCAAAGCTATGGGTCAAAGCGTGTATCTGATGTTGAAATAATGGTTGCTTCTCTCTTCAATTTGTCAAGGCTTCACCATAAATGTGATCTCCAAGGGAACTCTCCAAGTCTCGAAAGCTCTCCTAAACTACTCATCCTAATAAATTCAGGATTACTTGGATGAAATATCAATAAAATATCCCCCCCTTTGGTTCTCTTAGGCTTGCACATTTTATAGTGTGAAACCCTAGGTCTATGTCCAAGCCCTAGGAATGAATTCCTCACAGTGAGAGTTAGCATGAGAAGATTTTTTTGTCTTTTCTATGTTTAAAGACTAGTTAACTGAAGTCTAAATGTAAACTCAAGTCTCTCATGTGAACTGGTCATGAAAGGGAATGCAAAGTTACTCCCGCTCACCTTTATTGCATGTAGACTGCCACTTCCACCCATGATTAGTCCTTTTTGTTGATAAAACTATTTATATGGTTTAGTCGCTGTAAACTGTAGCGACTAATATTTGGTCGATGTCATCTATAGTGGCTAATGTCTGGCTACTCTAGGCTTGAGTGGCTAAGATTTGATTGCTCTAGGCTTGAGTGGCCAGGCTTGGATGGCTTGAAAATGCCCCAAATGAGTGGTGAGGACCATTGTTGATGCTTGGAAAGTCCAATATTATGTCATATGATCTTATGAATGTGTCTATGTGAGTAGCCCCCCTAAGCATGACACGTTTTAGGCATATATAGTAAATACATACAATAAATTAGATCTATGCTAGGAATAACTACTAAAATAAAAAATGACCAAATCTAATGCTAGGAAAAACAATGTATTATATGTACCTATATTAACTACTAATATTCTTTCAATATCTCAATTGATGGATCAAAATTTAGCAGTTGACTTCATTGTTTTTGGATAGGATAAAAAAACAAGGTTTAGAAATGGCCCTAACCCTTTTACAAAGAAATTGCCTTATCTGAGCATGGAAAAATGAAGAAAAACCAAATTCCCAACATAAAAAGCTAAATAAGTGGGCCAACATAACAAAACAAAGAGAAGATAACACTAAGATAACAAAAAATGTCAAGATATTTTAGCACTAGAAAGCTAGGATCCAAATAGCAAAATTGGATTAAAAAACATAAAATAATAGCAATAATACTACACAACCCAGATAATATTACACAACCCAAACTTCAAAGCTAATAAAGGAAACCAAATCAAAGTGAATACAATAATTTTAGAAGTGTCTTGGCCACTTCCACCTCCTCATTAGTGATACTTAATATGATCAAGAAAATGATCAAGAAATACCTTATTCTAGACTAGAAGAGCCCAACTAGCAACACAGTTAGCATATTCACCACACAGATAAATATAATGCCAAGTTAACACCCTTTGCTCAAAGTTCTACATTTAATCCAAAAAAATCTAAACTACCACCATATTTTTAAACTTACATGCTTGAGGAGCCATATCCATGCTTTGGAAGCCTCAAGTGTACCTTCAATAAAGGATCTTGGCCACCCAATTTTTGACATAGTTGAAAAATTCCCAACATAGAAAAATATACCACCAATATAATTCTCTTTACTAAATATCCTACACTAGAGCCAAACAAATCTGAAAGACCAACATATTCTAAAACAAACACAATTGGAGAACCATATCCACACTTTGGAAGCCTCAAATTTACCTTTAGAAGGGGATATTGGCCACCAAATTTTTAACACAACTAACAAATTCACAACACAGTAAAAGATAACACCAAGATAATATCCTTTGCTCATCATTCTACAAGACTCATGGAGATCCCCTCTCAACTCCAAGTGAGATAACATCTTGTGAACCTTAATGAGAGAGAGAAAGGCTAGCTAGAAAGGTCTTTCAAAATATGACCCCTTGACCCAATTAGTTTGCTTTCTTCTCATGATCAATAATATTCTATAGGTCCTTAGGGAACTCCCTATCCCAACTCATAGGGGAAACACTCTCCACCCCTATATTAGCTAACTAGTCAACCTCAATATTTTATTTTCTATAAATATATTGTACCACCACTTATTCATAGCTATGAAGGAGGGATTTGGCATCCTCTATAATATTGTATAGGATCCAACTATACCTATTAAACCTCTTTATCATATTACCAACATTTAAATAATCCTCCTCAACCATTAGCTTCATGCAGTTGTGCCTTAGAACCATCTGAAAACCAGAGATCATGACCTTGGTTTACACATTATGGTTAGATTCAACCCCAAAAGGTTCTTCAATTGCTTTGAATACATCACTATTGGGAAAATTTCTTGTGTGCCTTATGGATTTTCATACCACAAGAAATTTTGGACTCTGATCGATCCACCTCTTTACTTAGGAATGAATAATCAAGAAGATTTTAGACATATTGAGATTGGTAAGGAAACCCAAGAGAGAGCTTAAATTATAATTTTTATGCCCATGCTCATCCATATTTAACAAGAAATGTAAAATATTAAATGTTATTTGACCAAGATTCACAGAAACCCTATAATTATGCCCTATTAGTAGACTGGTGCCTTATCCATTATCAATTATAGCAAGATTTCAACAATCACATGAAATAGAATGAAAAAGAAAGGAAGAACTGGTTCAATTATGTTTATTCAAATTATGTAACAAGCATAATTTAGATTTAACCAGTGAGGGAATACATCATTTACATTCAAATAATATAACATGCAAATGAACAACAAACACATCATTGCTAATGAATTGCAAAAAGAAAAAAAAACTAGATTTGTATTATAATTCAAAATATTTTTACAGTTTAGAGTTTGGTAGAGTGCTTATATATCTTTAAACAAATACAAAGGATACACTTTTTTCAAATAATGTAATAGAGAAATTCACTCTTCATCCTAAGAGTATTGAAAAATAGCTCCAACCTTCTAACTCAACCACTGAAAATAATCTCAGCTAACTAAATGCATCCTCAACAAAACTTGCACAAGTGATGGGTAAGAATAAAATATAGAAACAAGGAAAAGACATTGAGAGAAAATAAAACCAACAAGGATAAGAGAACTCAGCTATACCTTTGGCAAAATTTTGCTATGCAAAAAATTGATTTTGAACTAGGTGGTTGCAACTACTTGTATGGCCTTAGGATACTTTAGTATGTTATAATTATTCTCAGTATATTTCCCTATGTGGCATCATATTTGTCCTTGATCTTATGAATGCATTACAACAAAATAATAATGGTCCTACGCTTTTTTATTTTAAAAACTATCACTTAGCCACTCTAGCATGCTAATGTATTTTTTGTGGTTAGGTACAATTGTATAGGAATTGGGCCCAACCACTGGCCTATTCTTGGCCTTGTCTCTAGTGGTTTGACCTTTTCTATCATGGACCCCATACTACCTGTTGCTACTTCTATATTATCCTTGCTAGATTTTTTTACTATATTTTTCATCTTAACTCATTGCAAGTAGATCAACCATTTGTATTGAAACCTCAACACAAAAATTAGATGTAATTTTAATTAATTCCATCACCCTCAATTATTTATTCTTAAAATTATTTATTTTGGAGTTATTTACATTGAAGAAGTTGATTGCAGTTTAAATCATTTTGTACATCTCAATGAACTACTAAAGCAAATATCTTCATCAACTTCATTACATTCAAAATATAGAATTTTATTTGATATCAGTTCTTAAAATTTTTGGCCAAAAATGAGTTCTTCAAGTAGGTTCCCAGTCTATTTTTTTTTTCTATTCATTTCTTTTGTCCAAGTTTCTATGTTTGTTACAAGTTTTGCCTAAAATGGCCTTTCATGGAAGTACAGGGACAACTTCATATATTCTATCTAGAATTGACAAGTCTTATCCCTTGATATAGTTACCTATTGAGTCCTTATTTGTTCATACTCTCCTCTATGTATTTTAAAATATTTCACCTAAAGATTTTGTAATCTGATCTATCTCTTTCAAGAATACTTTAATGCTTTGTATTTTACCCATGATGTCAACTAGATATTTGAGAATTATATTTATTGTACCTATTTTAGTATTTAGCTTAGAGATAAATTTTTCTTTGTAATTTTGGACAAACACAACACTATTTAATTGTTTAACTATCTATACTTGCAATGACTGTTGCTTGAGCTTGTTATTTTCATCCTATAATTTCTTTGCTTTTGCTTCTAGTTCCTAGCATTTATATTCTAATAATAACCCAATTTGTTCTTGGACTTGACCTCTTGTTCGCATCATGGCAAATAGATATTCTATTACACCTACTCCCCCTGGATCGATTTGTATTTAATTTATATTATCAGTCATGGGGACTGTCATAGTTGTAGTTAGTGTAGATGTTGTAGATTTTTCAACTATGTATTAGATTACTATAGAGGCTTTTCCTCCCTCTATGTCTTGACTTTGTTCTTCTTTTATAAAATCAAACTATACTATCTTTTCCACTCTCATCAGAGTGATGTTATTTGAGGTACCTAAAGAGGGGGTTGCTTCAAGTCTAGCCTTTTTGTGTGGTGGTAAGTTTGGAGGGGTTGTAACTCTGATTTGATGTTACCTAAGTAGATTAGATAATACTCTAGCTTCTTGAATTTTTCTCAGCACTATGGAGTATATTTTATGTTCTTTATCTATTACCAAATATGTGGGTATTACTCTAGGTATATTTATCGCTACCTCAAGCTTATGCTTTGGAGACATTAATACTTTAGCAAGATCCAATGGAGTGGGATGGACATGCGCAAAATAAATAGAGATAATATCTTTACCTTTACTTGTGTGCTCAGTAGTACTAGAAATAGGCTAAATATCTAGAGAAGATTTTACCCTTGCTTTAGTAGAGTGAGTGACTTCTATCAATACTTCTACTTGCTTTGGTTCTTGACTCACAATTGTTAGCTTTTGATGCTATATATTTAATGAAATAACTACCACAAGGTATAAAATGAGCATGCAATATTAAATATATGAAAAAGACAATATACTAAGCATGTAAATAGCATGATAAACTTCTAAAAATACTCATAAATCAACCATTAATGAAAGCTCATGAAAATAGTACATTGCTTTGAAATGGAGGTCTCAAACACTCCATATTGCATACATGCTCTACATTGTATCTACTACTACTCTACCTTGTGCTCTCCAAAATTGTTCCTCTCTTTATCTATAAAAGCCTATATTTTTTTTTGGTGTATAAGATACTATAGCATTAATACCGGGTTTTACAGGTTGACCCAAAACCTTTTATAAAAATCAGCCCAAGGCTGTTGATGAACATGTTCTTACTAAGGATCCTATATATGTAAAATCTACATACCACCAAAGCCATTCCATTCGGTAAGGCACATAGCTTGTTATCAAAAATAAACTTCCCATGCAACATTTTGGGTATACCCCAAGAAAACACACTTGCATCATAATTACAAAAAATTAAACAGACATAGATCCCTTCCTTGAAACAGTGGAGAAACAAAAAGCTACAAACACACATAGTAGAGTATTGAAAAAAAATCCCACAAGCTCTGTATTGATAGTTACTCTTAATAATTCTTTGGTAATTGCTTTCTTTCATATATGACATGCTTTGGGACCACATCCCGTCTTGGCCAATTAGCCTTGGATAAGTGAACCTGCTAGCTAGATTTATGGTGATGGTTATCTGGTTGTCCACGTGGCTCTAGTTCAAAGTCTTATATTGTCATTTATTTCCTACCATGTGATTATCAACCAACCTCAAATTACTAAGATGACTAGGAACCTTGTTATCTGACATGTGACTGTCCCCATTAGTCTTTGTGGTATTTCCAAGTAGCATCCACCAATGCTGACAACTTGGATAATTTTTATTGTGATTCCATTTCAAAAAAGATACAGGAATACTCATAGCCTTTGAACTTACAGTGCCTTCCCTATTGGTAAATTCAACTATCATTCCTAGTATTCTTGTTGAATAATCTCCTCTACCTCACTCAGGACATCGTGTTCCCATTTGAAAAGTTTGTCACCATCGACACCCAAATTGGTCAGCTTATCAACAACTTTGTTTCCCAAAAGACATGTTGGGATTTTCTATCCTATCTTCCCTGGAAAAGGGTCCTAACCTCTTCAACAATTGTTTTAATCCTCCAAGGAGGTGTTTTCCAATTATTGAGGAGATTTATAACATGCATAGAGTCTCCTTCTATGATAAAATTATCTTCTAAGTCTTGAGTCATTTGAAGACCTCTCCACATAGCTCTAGCTTCAGCTTCATTGTTCATCCTTGTTCTCAAATATTCAAAAAATGCAAGCATCATATTCCCATTATGATCTCGCACAATGCCACCAATGCCTGCTCTACCAAAATTGTCCTTAGCTGCTCCATAAAAATTAAGCTTAAACCAACTCGTAGGAGGTGAGGACCACTTAACATTGGCTCTGGGGTTGACTACCCTAGGCACATACTCATCTAACAAGGTTAAACTTAAATATTTAGCAATTGTGGTCTCCTGTAGATGAGGTTTATGAATATAAAAAAGGATAAGGTTCACATTTTTATTGGCAAAGGATAGGATCCTAGCAATGATAGTTTTATCATCATGGATAGACTCATTAAAGAATAAAATGTTCCTTTCTAACCACACCTACCAAAGATAGTGATTGAGACAAATTTTACACATGTATCTAAGTCTTTGGATTGAAAAGGGGCAATGCCACTGGATGAAAAAATCAAGTACGATGGCTGGCTTAACCCAAGAAATATTGAAGGCTTGAAAAACCCCACTTAGGATAGTCAAGGAAAAAGGGCACTCAAGAAAAATGTGATAAATGGTCTCCCAATTAGCCCTACTCATATAACAATTATTAGTGATACAAATACCTTTACGCATCATATCATCAATGGTTAGAATTCTTCCTTGGATAACTAGCCATGAAAAGACTACAATTTTTGGAATTAAATTTTTTATCCAAACTAAGTCCTTTTGGAGGATAAAATCCTTGTCATCAAGTAGAAGCTTGTAAGCTGATTTAACAGTGAACTGCTCATTTTTCGTAGGAGTCTAGGTCGCTTGATCTTCCTTGGGTCTCATGGGGATAAAATGTTGCTTTAGAATGTTACAAATATCATTTGATTCTACTTGAAATACCTGAATCATTATTTGTTTCCACTTCATTCTGCCTTTGTCCTCAACCATATAATCGAATACTTTTCTACCAATGAGTTCTTCCGTGATATCTCTGATTCGGGCTAAGTTAGGATATTGCGTCAGTGGTTCATACTTAGCCAACCTATCATTCCAAAAATTTATCCTCTCACCATTCCCTAAAACCCATATTAAACCCTTTTTGATGATTTCCTTACAATTGATAATTGCTTTCCAAAAAGCATAACCTCTGATTGGAACTGAGTCACTTAGAAATTCCATATTTTGAAGATACTTTCATTTTATGATAACTGTCCATTCATTTTCTTCACCAAAAATGAGGTGCCACACCTACTTAGCTAGTAAAGCTAAATTCATATGAGCAATTCTCCGCAGACGTAAGCCCTCATTTTCCCTAGGTCTGCACACTTTGGTCCATCATACAAGGTGTATCCTTTTTTTCTCCTCTAATCCAATCCATAAAAATTCTTTTTGGATTTTCTCAATTTTTTGGAAAACCTTCATAGGGGCTTTGAAAATGGAGAGGAAATAGACTGGAATGCTCTAAAGAGAGGCCTTAGTGAGGGTCAACTTTCCTACTTGAGATAGAAGATGACCTTTCCATCCAACAAGTTTTTTTTGAATTATTTCAATAACCTTGTCCCACATTGACTCTCTCGGAGAACCAATGAAAAGAGAGAGACCACGATACGAAGTGAGGAGGTTTGCTATATCACACCCTAAAATTTATACAATCCTTCCTTACCTCTGAATGGGGGTGTTCAAGAAATATAACTTGCTTTTACTGAAATTAACTTTCTAACTAGCAGCATACTCCTAGAGTTGCAGGATGTATTTAATTATTTTGGCCTCAACCACCAATGCCTTAGTCAATAGAAAGCTATCATCAACAAATTGTTGGTGAGAAAAAACCCTAGTGAGAGATGTTGCCTTGATTCCTGATATTAGCCTTGAAATGCAAGTATTTTTTATGGTTCTACCTAAAACTTCTACCATAATTATGAATAACATTGGGATGATAGGGTCCCCCTACCGAATTCCTCTATGACTTTGAAAGTAACCAGTAGTTGTTCCATTAACCATAATCGAGAACCATGCTTTAGAAATGCATTCTTTGATCAAATTAACCCATTGGTGGTGAAAACCAAAATTAAGTAGGACAACAATTAGAAAGTCCCAATTTAGCCTATCAAATGCTTTGTTCATATCAAAATTGAGGGCAAAAATAGACATGTTAGTCTTATGAGCAGAGTGCAAAGCTTCATGAATTGTGATAACTCCATCCAAGATTGACCTGCCCTAGACAGAGATTCCCTAGCATGGATTTATGATGTGGGGCAAAACATCTCTCATTCTATTTGCAATGGCTTTAGTTAGGATCTTGTAAGAAAAATTTTACAGACTGATTGGCCTAAAGTCAACCATATATTTAGGGTTTTTCTTCTTAGGAGTTATAGAAATAAAAGTATAGTTGAGACCTTTTGGGATATGATTGCTTGATTGGAATTCTCTGACAACAGAAATTACATCCTCACTTACGATGTCCCAAAAAGCTTGATAGAAATGAGGGGGAAAGCCTATATATAATGAGATGTGTCTCATGGATTTTCACCTACCTATGAATCTTTGTATTCCTATACTATGACTCATGTACACATGGTCAACATGCACATTTACATCATTGCACATTCTAATAATACTTGTGCATTTATTACATTAGATAAAGTAAATACTCAAATCCTAATATAAGAAAAACTCCTAATCTAAACATGTACCCATGGTGGTACATTGGCATGTACCAAATAATGTAATATATTCCAACACTTACCTGTATTACATTATTTGGGTATTGGAGACTCTAGTCTTCAATGTGGTTCTTCATATTGTCTTCAATTTATTTTGCACAGTATACCTCCTTTATCAAGTTTCTCTTATTCTTCTTTATCTTCATTATTAGAGTCAGTATTTGTGATTTCATGAGCTATCAAGCTATCATTATATTCTTGCTAAAAATATTTTTTCTTTGTCTTTTTCTTTCTTATCACAAGATTATTTTGTATACAATCTTATGACCAATCACTTAAAGTATCATGATAAGATATTTAGAAGAACTTGAAGTATCAATACTGCATGAAGAATGAAATATCTTCTCTAAGAAGGATTCATCTATTTTTGTTTTCTATTTAAGTGATTCAATCAATTCTTTCTACCAAGGTTATGCATATCGACTATTTATCGCCAAATTGGCTAAAATTAGGATTTTTAAAATTTGGAATTGGCTAATATTTGGGATCCTTGACCAGGGCCCATTAGCCAAAAATTTTGGGTGCAATTATTTTTGGGTTGATTCACCCCAATTTTATAATAATTTGACCATTTTAAGTTTAAATTTCCAATATTTCCCCTAATAATAGTGAACCTTATACATGTGTTTGGACACTATTTTCTTGGATTTTGAAACTGATTTGCCAAATTTTTATAAATACATTTTGGGACCGACCCCTTATGCATAACACTAATTTCTACTCCATATTTTATTCTTTGTAATATTAGAATGTAAGTAATGCCATATATAATATGTTTTTAATATATAAATAAATTAGAATATCATCTTTTCTATTATTGATTGCTTCAATAATTCTAGCATATAGATAATATTCCATAGTTTTAAAGTTTTCTTCTAAGGCTTCACTATAGATAAATTTTGAAGTAAGATCTAAGTTTCCTTCAGTATTTGTAAGTAAATTCTTGATTTCAATTTTTATGACATTTGCCCTTTCCTTTCTAATGATGTTTTCCATGTCATTATTCATTGTATTCTTTGAAGTAGACATCCTTTTTCCTCCTTAGTTTTGATAGACTAAGGTCACTTGTAAACCTTATATCTCCCTATATTTTAACCTTCAATTATTGTAGTAATATGAACAATAAATAGTCAAATTTCTAAATAAAATTCCTTTTATCTCTTTATTATTGAGAATAACTTTGGTAGAACCTTTTATATTTCAATGCCTTTGAAGTTGTCTACCTTATGACTCCCTAGTTTTTGAGTATACGATCAAATACTATCTTTCAATTCTTTAGCTTTTGTAGTATGCTTTGTAATTTCTTATTTATAATATTTCAAATCTCTAGGTAGTATTCCTTTTGGCTCCCTAGTATAAGATCAAATTTTATAAGATATTTTCAATTTTTAAGTTTTGTAGAATCACTTTGTATCTCCCAAGTGTTTTGAATGTACTATGGTCTTGATAAAGTGCTTAGCTTTCTTAGTTTTTCTTTGAGTTGAATACCTTTTATCTCACTAATTTTCAACTACTATTCTTCATCTTATTTCTCCCTATTTGTGAATAGAAAGATAAAAATATTTTTTATACAGTTTCAATTGATGTAATTTTCTATGTTCAAGGCTCTATAGTTGGATTCCTTATGTCTCATTAATTTGAGTAAGAGACTAATTCCAATGTAGTTTCCAAATTTATGTTTTTCTTCATATATCCTTTAATTATCAATATTATAGATTCTAAATTTTAAGATATTTAAATTGGTGTTGAACTCCTTATAACTCCCTAATTGGAAATTTAGAAAACTAATGTATTTACAAATTTAATATTTCAAGTTTTGTGTAGCAATCCGTATACCTCCTAGTTTAATAATTTGCAAGTATTTTAATACAATATGAATTCCATAAATTAAATAAATAAATTTCATTGCTTCTTACTTCAAATTTCTTCTAAACCACTCAATACTTTATCTAAGGTTATGATTTATCACCTTATTTCTCCTATTATTCAAATAACCTTAAGTATAAAAGCTTAATTAATTTTATCCTCAAAATATGCCTTATACCTCCTTTAAACTTTGCAAAGGTTATGAATTAAATAATTCTTACCTTCTTGTATATGAGACGTGCCAAACTTGACTTGTTTCAACTCTACAACCTGTACTCAAAACAAACTTCTCTCTTGCTGCAATTAATGTGTCTCCTTGCTCATTCAATTTGGTCTTGAGGTTTGACTCTCCTCTACACTTTTCAAGCTTCTCCAAGGCACTCAATTTTGATTTCCATGCACTCCCTTTACTATGCTCAAGCTATTTTCAGTCCATGCACTAATAAACACCCTTTAGGCATTGCAACTTCCTTCAATCATGATTGGTATTCTGAGTATCAAGTGCCAAGTGGCACCAAAAGTCTTTGCACTTCTTTTTAATGTCTCATATGGTGCTCTACCCAACTTTATCTTGCTTAACACTTGGAAAGAGTGTTATACTTCATGGGCATGAATGTATTATGACTCCTTTAACATTGCAAATGGAACATTTCTCTCCTCCAATGGAATATGTAATGTTCTCCATGTGGTAGATGACTTCTTAATGCTTGAACTTCCTTATCATGCACCTTATGTGCACAAATTTTGGTTCTCTTATTTCTTGGACTTCAATCACTTGTAACTCCTTTGTGCTTACGAATGTTCACTAAGGTTATTTTTGCTATTATTTTTCCAACACTCTCCTCTTATTGTAGTTTCAACATGTATGTTTCCTTTGTAATGGATCTTGCTTTAGATTTGGTGGTGCTCACATTACCCTAACTTCCTTCTCCTTCAAGGTGGTAGCTATTCGAATTATTGGTGGTGTTATGGTGGTGCTAATAATACTTGTATTTTCAATGCTTACTATTTCATGCTATATATTCGTATGTCATATATTGTGATGCTTATGGTGGTAGTGAGACTATGATCCTTATCCTCATGCTGGTGGTGCAACCTTGGTGGCTCAACCTTGCAATCTATGAAAATTTCTAATGCTCTATGTGGGATAACCAATGATTTTTTATCAACACTCTGCATTGCCTTCCTTGGTGGAAATGGATATATCCTTTATGGTGTTTCTTATGGTAGTTCTTCTACATATTTGATAGCTTGCCTTCACCAAAAACTTTTCAATACTTGACACACCTCTTGGTGTCTTTAGATACTAGAAATTTGTGTTGCCTTTGTTAACTATTGAGTCTCTTTCTTTTTCTCAATAGACCTTAGAAAAATCTGCACTTCGATGACTCTTATAGCATTCTTTAAAACTAATGCTTTATTCCCCTATAACTTCTTTATGAAAAAAATAATTTTATTTATGCTGTTGAAATGTGCAGGTTTGAAGATAACCAAGATGCCTCCTTTCTCTCCTTGGAGACACTAAACTTTAGAGTTCTATTTTGCTAAATTTAGTGGATTTAATATGGTGCTAATATAACCTTAAAATAAATTGTCTTAAATGCTTAAATAACAACCTTTACAACACAGTCCGAGGTGTAGACCAATTGGTTCATCCAAACCCCATAAGGGTCGGAGGTCCAAGGTTCAAATCTTGGGCCTCGTCGGACTGAACGCTTGTCCCTTTCTTGGTGCTTTCAGTGGTGTAAAAGGTTTAAAATGATTATGGCATGGTGGTTATAGGGGCGGACTGCGCAAAGATCTGTGTGGTGGCTTCTGGGGCGGACATTGCAGAATACTGTGGCAGCCATAAAAGCTGGACAGCCTACCCAGATTCGTGGTGGTTACCGATTCCACCATGTAAATTCAAAAAAAAAAAAAAAAAACAACCTTTACAACACCAATGTAGAATGATTTTTTGCAGCTAATGATTTTCCAATATTTAAATATGTAAACTTGAGATCTTTCCTTTTTCTACTCAAATATGGTGTTTTCAAAAGACTTAAATAATGCTTGGATATAAAACTTTAATAACACCAATTTTAAAAAATTATTTTGTCCTCCTTTGTAGCAAGATTTATTGGTGAATTGGTCACCTATTTGCTGCCCTGATTTTGTGAAATTTGCAGCTCCAATTCTTTTGTATTGTTGCATTAAACTTGTCAATCTTGCAACTCTTCTTTATACTCAAATGTTGCCTTAGATTTTTTAATTTTTTAGCCTTTAGTTTGCTGTCCAAAAATCTGATTTTTGTGGCTCGAATTCTCCTTAAAATTTTCTTTCTCAGACTCTAAAATTTGCAGCTATTAGTGCTGCCAAAATTACTGCCCTATTGCTGTCCTAAAATTTGTAATTTGCACCTTTTAATTGTGCACAAAAATAAGCTTCTATGTTGTCCAATGATTCTCTCAAAATTATCCAGATTTTTTACTTCTTTGTTGTCAAGTATTCCTTCAAATTGGTTGTTCAAGGGCTCTTCAAAATCTGCTCAAATCATCTCTAAATTACAGCTCTATATCACCTTGATTTTGATGTCTTGTGACTCTTCAACTTCAGCTACAAAATCAGCAATCTTCTCCTTCATAAATCAGCTTTCAAATACTTTATGGTTGTCCTCAAAACTCTTAAATCGGGTGGCCTCTTCTAGCTCTTGTATTATTCAAAATCCTTGTTGAATTATGAATTCAAATTGGGCCTATGTATTGGCCTTCTTCTCAAGAATCTGAATATCTTGAGGTTGTCAAGAATATTTTCCAATATTTTGTAAACTCCTTACCAAATTCTTCTTCCTTTTGGGCTTGTTGTATAATGGTGATAATTGTCCCAAATTCTTCTTTATTAGGTGCTTCTCATTGCTATAAATCTTCTCCCTTGAGCTTTCTTCAAATCTTCTCCAATGGCCACTTCTTCAACTTCTTCAATAGGGCTTCTCTAGCTTTCTTCTTCTTTCTCCTTCCAAAATTTCTTAAGATATCTTCTCTTCGGTATTCAAATTTTGTAGTTTCAAAGATCTTCAATAGGACTTTTCCTAGCCCTCTTCTATCTTCTATCTTACAAATCTATAAGTTCTTAAATGGGACCTCTTTCTTTGGTTTTCTCCTTAATATTCAATAAAGTTGTTTTTTTCTTTCTTCAATCTTAAAATATATATGAGGACCTCCTTCTTGATTTTACCCAATATTCAATATTCTATGGAGATATATTTATTGAGTCTCCTCAATATTCTAGCTTCAATATGCAATAGGGCTCCTTTGGCCTCTTCTTCTCTTCTCAATATTCAATCTTTGACTTGTTGCTTCAAGTACTAGATCAATTCCAAAGAAGATATTATTCCTAGCTATTGTAGGAAGCTTCTCAAATTTATTTGAATCAACTCTTATCTACAAAAAAATATTAGAATATGATAATGGAAATTATTCTAATCTAAAAATAATGAACTTCACTAGTTGATTTGTCAAACTAGTGGAATCAATGCTAAGTCCTAGTCTTCACAAGTTTTTTTGCAACTCTATGGAAAGACTCTATCCAAAAAGAAATTTCAAAAAAATTGAAAATGAAATATCCCATCTCCTCTCAATATTCTTGTGGATATCACTATCTCTTATCAATAATCCTTGTGTCTCTGATACTACTGTTAGCTTTTGATGCTATATATTTAATAAAATAACTACCACAAGGTATAAAATGAGCATGCAATATTAAATATATGAAAAATACAATATACTAAGCATGTAAATAGCATGATAAAATTATAAAGATACTCATAAATCATCCATTATTGAAAGCTCATGAAAATAGTACATTACTTTGAAATGGAGGTCTCAAAATCTCCATATTGCATACATGCTCTACATTGTATCTACTACTACTCTACCTTGTGCTATCCAAAATTGTTCCTCTCTTTATCTATAAAAGCCTATATATAATGAGATGTTTCTCATGGCCTTTCACCTACCTATGAATCTTTGTATTCATATACTATGACTCATGTACACATGGACAACATGTATATTTACATCATTGCACATTCTAATAATACTTGTGCATTTATTACATTGCATAAAGTAAATACTCAAATCCTAATCTAAAAAAAAATCCTAATATAAACATGTACCCATGGTGGTACATTGGCATGTACCAAATAATGTAATACTTGTACATTTATAATATTGCATAAAGTAAATACTCAAATCCTAATCTAAGACAAACTCCTAATCTAAACATGTACCCATGGTGGTACATTGGCATGTACTAAATATTGTAATATATTCCAAAAACAATATCCATGATAGGATCTTGAAATTATTTAGGGAAAATAGCAGGGACCAATGGGATATTTTATTCTACTAAACCCATCCTTAACACCCTCAAAACACTTGGGTAATTTCCTACTACTTCAATTTTAGTGTGTGGTCTACAATCCTCCTTCCATTCATGTTCTAGTGATCTCCTACTTTTGATTACTACCTGAATTGAATCTTCAAAATTGTCTATTTTGTGATTCATGTGGGCATAGGTCAATTTCTTGATAGATTCTTGATAATACCCATAAGGATCGTAAGGCCTATAATTGACTTCAAAAAAATTGTATAAGTCCATTTTCCAAATAGCTCTCAATAGAAAAATTAACCTTTATATGTATAATTGAAATAAAATAAACTAGTTTCTTTCATTGATGTATTTGAAAAGGTGTTACAAAATGTGTTATACAACTCTTTTACAATATGCTCCATGGGCTACAAAATGAGGATTTTTGGAGGGTGGTCCTAGTCATTGATCTTCTTAGCAGCACACAAAAATGTTTTTATTTGATTCCTTGGATTTGAAGCAGTCTCATGATGCTTGCCACCTTGAGCTACACCTGTCTATAGTACCTGTGTAATCCTAAAAAAATGAGTTAGATCATTTGGAGGTTTGTCTCAATAAGAAATCCTAGAATACAAGACATGTCGATAAAAATTGAATAGGAAATGCATAACAAATAGAAAATGCATAACAAAAGTTTAAAATGGAATAAAAACTAGAATAAAGCTTTTATGTTACCTTTATGACATGTCTGCTTGCATGAACTATGAAAACACACCTCAGGGTGTTTTCTTCGTCAAAATGGACCTCGAGGTCTACTTTGGTTTCTAAAAAATTCAAAATGTTATAGGTACCCCGTGGAGGTCTTCTGTGGTGTTCTGTTTAATGTAGACCTTATTAGTCACCTATTTTTCCTTGAAAAATGAAATAAATCTACAATGGAGGGGTGGGGGAGAGATCTCACACTTGGAAATATATTAAAGGTGTCTTGGACATAATATCAGTAGCATAACATTGCATATTTTCTCCTTCTCTAATTCGTAGACAATGGTCTCCTTTTATGGACTTCATGGTAAGCAAAAAGGGGTGATGAGGTGGAGGAGAGAGGAGGGGCTTAACAAATAAGCATGTGGAGGTGGGAAGACTTTTGTATAAATTGTATTTATTAAGTATGGGTGCTCCATGCCCATGTCATGCATTGGAAGAGGTGAAAGACCATTTTTCAACACCTTTCATTTATTGCTATTTAAGGAAAGTAGGTGGATTTTGAAAAAGTGCAAAGGTGGATGCATAAGAAAGCATGTGAGAGGAATGGAAGGGGTGTCCACATTGAAGGGGGAGGAGACTTTTCTTATTTCTTTGTTCCCTAATATTTTTGAATTATTTTTACCTTGATTTTAGGGTTTTGGAATGTTCTTACCCTTTTTGGAACTAATCTTGCCCTTTTGAAATTGACTTTGCCTTTTTTGGATTTCATTTTGTTCCTTTTAAATTTAATTGATTTTTCATTTATTTAAAAAGGTTTGAATTAATTTTTTACCCTTTAAATTGATTTTGAATTGCTCTTAGTATTTTGAACCAATTTTGCATTACTTTGTCTCTTTGAATCTAATTGATTTTGTAAGAGGTTAAATGAGACATTTTTAGGTGTCTACATTTTACCCCTTTTTGTACTGCATCATGTAAAGACATGATGCTTGTGCAAAAACTAATGAGATTGAATTTATGATTGATGATGAAATAGCATGGAGTTATGGATCCTGACAAACGATTTATCTTGAGGGGAGTAAATTTAAAATATCCCAATTATGGATGGGATGCACATCTTTTGAACTTTTACATTTGATCGATTGATGAGATCATTTTGGATTGCTAAATTGGTCAGTCATATGTAGGTCTACTAATAATTTTGTTTGGTGGACTTGATTGTGCACCTTTGATGAAGCGTGTTTGTATGAGCAATCTTACAATCGTGTGACATACAACGTGCCCCAGCAAAGGAGGATGTATTATATTTTTTTTTTTAAACATTTCTCAGAAAAATTTATGTATTTTATAACTATCCCCTCAAGTGATGAGTTTATGGGTGAGAAATTTGAAGGATACAATGAATCGTTTGGTAGAAAACATGGAGTATGTGATGGCCAAAAATGTAGAGAGTGGGTGGTGGTAGGTGTTGATGTATGGAATAGAGGAGGATCATACTGATAGATCATATATTGGGTGGGATGATAGCTATAAAAAGAAATAAGTTTCCAAAAAGGTGGCATAGTTGATGATTACAACCTTGAAGCGAAGATGAGGAAAATGATAGTGGTGATAGTGATGACAATTTTAATTGCCATAGGATTATTGAATGCATATAACAAAGATTCAATTAGGGAAATGACATATTTTGTGGGGTTGTTTTATGTATTGGTGATTTTGATGCTTGATGCCATCATGGAGGGGAGGCTGATGTAGTGGAGGCATGGTGAGGAGAAACGAACAAATTTGTGCAATTTTAGAAAAGGAAGAGTGACGAACAATCATCGATGCTCAATGAAGAATATGAATATGTAATGTGTGCTTTAGGGGAACCACCATATGTATGTGAAATTGTATGTGGGAAAAGGGATGTTCCCTAAAGTGGTAGCACCTAGGGTTTTGTAATCGTGATACTTATTTCAATAAAATATATTCCATATTTTGAAATTGATGTGTGTGTGAGATGAATGAATGTGAATGTTGTGATAATTAGGGATGAGATAAAGACTATGGATAATATTAGATGATGAGGAAAGGTAATTAAATGGTCATTTGATAAAAAATTGAAGTGATAATGATGATTGGATGAAAATGAAATAGATGAGAACTATGCAATGTTTGACAGGCCATTTTGAAAATTTGTTGTATTTTTGATAATTTGGGTCAAATGGGTATCTTAATATTCAATTTATTTTATCAAGTGGTATTAGCTCAACTAGTTATATTCCTCAAAATTTCAAGGAGGAGACCCAGGTTTGAATCTTGCCAAATGATGCATGGATAATATCCAAGCTTTGTTGTAATACCACTATGTGGTGATGATGTAATATGGGTGGAGCCCATTTCAATCCCATATAACCCATTAAAAAATATTCAATTTATTTTTAAAATGCACCTCAAGGTGTATTTTGTGGCAAAACACACCTTAAGGTATGTTTTGGCCTACAGTCACCTTTAAAAGGGGTGTGTGTCATTTTCCTTATTTGTGTGATTTTTGAAATGCGAGAGACAAGTGAAAGAAGAATGTGAGTGATACAAAGGATTGTTCAAGTTTTGAGTGAGATTGATGAAATGGTCAAGGACAGAGTAGGAGTGAGTGCTAGTGGGACCGTGGTTGATGTAAGTTATCATCAAGAAAAATTTATATTATTTTTATTGTGTTCTTTTTCTTTTCTCTATTTTTAGTGTAAAATAAGCATAAAACCCTAGAATTTATACAAATGGAAAATACTAAATAAAATGTGGATAGCAATAAACCATGTAAACCTTAACATTTATGCAAATTTAGAAACCAAAATGGAATGTGAAAAGAAATTAATAGTTAAAACCCTAAAGTGTGTATAACTAAAAATAAAAATCCTAAATAGATATTTGAGATAAATCTACCATTAGAATCATAAATATTTTGCATGATCGGGTAGGTGGGGAAAATGGGTATATGAAAATACCTTTTTCTTGGAAAATGGACCTTAGGGTGTGTTTTTCAAGAAAAACACCTCAGGGTGCAAGCAAAAGAAGACTAAAATGTTCATTGTGCATTTGTTGGCATTTCATGAAAATTGGTTGCAAAATCGCTTAGTCAAAAAGTTGTTTATGTTTCGATAAAAAATTGGGTGAAAATTTTATCAAACACAAAATTTTCAAAAACTTGTTAAAATATGAGCATCAAATAGTTATGCAAAAATTATTGCAAAATGTTATCGCAAAAAATTGTTGCAAAAGTTGCTGAAAAGTTGTCGATGAAAAATTGTTGCAAAAACTGTTGAAAAGTTGTCGATGAAAAATTGTTGCCAAAAGTGCTGAAAAGTTGTTGATGAAAAATTGTTGCAAAACTATTGAATAGTTGTTGACAAAAATTTGTTGCAAAAATTGTTGAAAAGTTGTCGATGAAAAATTGTTGCAAAATTTTTTGAAAACTTGTTGATAATAAATTGCTAAAAATTGTGTCATGCAATCGTGTCAAAATGTTGTCAACAAAAAACTGTGGAAAAAATATTGCTAAAAATTGTTGTAAAATGTGTGAAATTGTTGCATAAAAAATATTTTTACAAAAATTGTCACAATGTTGTGGATAAAAAATTGTGTTAAAATGTTATTGAAATTTTTTTTGCAAAATGTGTTAAATTGGTGCATAATAAAAGTTTTTGCAAAAATTGTCACTATGTTGTGGATGGAAAATTATGGGAAAATGTTGTTGAAAAATTGTGTGCAACATGTTTCTTGATAAAAATCATCAATTTTGTTTGTGTAAAAAGTAGTGAAGTTTTTGGTGATTTATTTGTTTTGTTTGAAAACGTTGCTGATGTATTGTGGTAGTATGCATGCAAACATTTTCTGATTGAGATTGTTTTGATGTTTTTTGTAGGTGAAACAATTGATACCACAACATTGATTTTTATCATTAGATAATTATTTGAAGGAATTTGTGGAGGACGAGGAGTGGAAGTGGTTGGAGAAGTTTGATTTTTATGGCCTAGTGTAGATGAAGAGCGTATGTTGTGATCATGCCTATTTAGATACACTTTGTGAGCACTAGGATCCTAACAGGAACACATTCCATTTCCTAGCAGGGGAAATGATGATTACATTAGAGGATGTGTATCACATATACCACTTGCCAGTGGAGGGGATGGTGGTGATGGCAGTGTGAGAGGATGATGCACAAAAGGGAGTTTTCGAGAGGAAATTTGGAGATAAGTGGAGGTGTATGAAGATCATTAATGGGAGGATCAAATATCATGACTTGTACACTTTAGGTATGCTTAAATGGTAGCATACATTATTAATGTTATGTATTACAAGCTATGTATTTCCTGACGTGATAGGGGTTATATTCCTCTAGAATATTATGTGGATGGTGTGCAAGATGGTGGATCATAGAATGTGGTTCGCATTGGTGCTAGCATTATTGGTGCAAACTTATTGAGAGTTATATGATGTACAAAATATGATGAGGAAGTCATTGTGTAGCAGTCTATTAATACAATTATGGTTATAGGAGCACATTATAGTGTTAAGGCCATAGGGGCTACTATTTGAGGCCCATATACTATTAAGAGCATAGGTACCATATGCTTTTTAGTATCCATGAGATATGGAGGAGAGATAAAAGAGGGATCATGAGTTGTATGCATTGCATTATAGGTAGGAGTTGAGCAAGTTGAAGTTGAGTGATGTGAGATGGAGATTGTATAGAGGAGGCCCATCATGGGATGAGGATGGGGAGGAGTTGGCACGAGTGCGATGATGATGATGGGTGATGGGTAGGTATGCATTTTATTTGGAGTTATTCCCATTCAATCGGTGCAATGATAGTTTAGGTTTATGTAGGGTATGCAAAATCCACTTGAGGTGATTTTATGATGTGTAAGAGATCAAGGAGTATGACCCTTGAGAGAGGTCATAGATCTAGTTTTGAATAAGGTGTTGGTGGTTCCAAATGTAGATGATGTAGGGGTTATGATGGAGTATGTAAACTGGTGGACAACACAAAGGGTATCCATAGTGGGAGGATCAGACTCTATGCAAAGAGCTAAGAGCTCATAGTGAGGCATGGTGAGATATCATAGTGGATTGAGAGGACTGATGAGATGCACCCTAATCAATAGGATTCATGTATTATTATGGTTTCTATTCTTTTTGGTGTGGTTGATGTACCATATTTTTTGTATAAGATGATGATGTTTGAGATGGATGCATGTAGCGAATCGATAGTTTTTATGATGGATGTGTGGGATTTTGAGATCTCTATCTATCTTTCTCTATATACATACATTTTTATATTTTTATGAGTTATGGATGTTTGATGATGATAATGATGGATGTATGATGATATATGATGTGTGTATATTTGATGAGTAATATGTATGTGTTGAATTTTTGGAGACTTGGAATGTTGTCTTTTGATCAAGCTAATATGGATGTATATGTTTGATTAATACCACCATGTGATGGTAATAGTATGCAATAACAAAGGAATGACTAGTATGTGATGTGTGATCTAATGACGATAAAATGAGTTATGTGGTGATAATGTGAAACTAAGTATAAAATGTATGCAGATGTTGATGATAATGTGGGACTAATTCACTTATATATAGTACTTAATGTAAGGATATTTTTTTTATTTTGAAAACTAAGCCAAATTTCTATTGGTTTATTCTGGCTTAGGTGTTTCTATTCTTAGAAATGATTTCTAGAGAATCAAACAACTGAGTTTAATCATCAAACCCACTTATTAGATAATTGATATTCTATTGAAGCTTAGGAAATCCTAATGGATTTTGAGCCTATCATGGATCTATGTGTGTAAAGAGTGATTCAATTCAGTTAGCAACTTTTAAGGAGGTTGGACAAACCATTCTGAAACTTAACCACATAATCTAGTTCATCCACAAGCATACAATGGTCTTTACAAAAGAAGATCACTGATGTAATAGAATTGTCACCATGCGTAAGACTACTCAATTTCTAGGTTGGTGTTTATATCCCATTACTATAATGAACATTACCCCATAGTTGAAAACTGATAATTTTAAGGATTCAATCTTTTTGATGGTGCTCTTTTGTTTCTCTTTTTGATTTTCTATAGTAGTTCTCTTTTAGGTATTTGCTTTTGTTTTTAACCTTTTTTCTTTTTTATTTTGAATAGCTTGTCCTTTTGTCAATTCTCAATGTTGTAAATCATGTACATGATAGGATAAATAGGAAAAACCTTTCACTCAAGGGATAAATTACATAGGTGTCATATTTCCTAGAATCAAAATGTGCACATGTGTTTTGATCCATGAAGGAACTCTAGTCATGCAGGGAAAGTCAAAAGTTGTATTAGAATCCAATGATGTTTGATAAATTTTTGGTCAGCTAAAGTGCTTGACTATTAGAAAATACTTCTATGATGAAGCAACCTATGCATAAGATAGAACATAATATTATGCTAGTTGCTATGACTACTTTTGTGATGTTGTATGTAGTAAAAATACCTAAATTGGGTAGATGTACAAAGTGAGGTAAGAATGTATATATGAATGAAATGTATAACAAGGTGATGCTTATTTATAATGAAATGCAAGATTAATATTGTTATTTTAACAAGTGTACCATGAGTGGGTGTGTAACCAAAATGTTCATAGGCATAAAAGGTGACCATAACATCAAAGAAGTCTTAGAAGATGATACATGCATGGAGGTAATGTGTGATGTAAAGGTAGATATGTAGTGACATCGATGCAAAGGAGTGGTGTGGCTCATGAATAAAGAATAAGGATTATAAGAAGAAAGGAAGAATATGGAGAAAGAGAAAGGGAAATAATAATAAGGAAACTATATATCAGGTATGTATCCACTCGAAGCATGACCATATATTAAATATAGGAGGTAGAGGAGGGAGGAGAGAAGAGAAAAGAAAATAAGAGAATTGCCCTAGGTATATAGCCACTCTAAGAATGACCATACAACAAATACAAGAGGAAGAAGGAGGATAAAATAAGATGTCATGATGATATATTGTAATTTTTTTTGTGAAAGAATATGTTTTTGTATTTTTGAATGTTTTTGTGAAAGAGAATGTACAAGAAAGAGAATGCATGTATTTTTGTATTTTTGAATGTTTTTGTGAAAGAGAATGTACAAGAAAGAGAATGCATAAGAATGTGTTTTTGTATTTTTGAATGTTTTTGTGAAAGAGAATGTACAAGGGGAAAGAAAATGCATAAGAATGTGTTTTATTATTATTTTTTTTTTTTGAAATAGAATGTACAAGAAAGAGAATACATAAGAATATATTGTTTGTATTTTTGAGTGTTTTTGTGAAAGATAATGTACAAGAATGTGGTTGCTTTTGTTCTTGAACTCATGTAAAATGCATGGAGATGAATGATGTTGAGAGGCTTAGGTTTGATGATTCCTTCAATATTGGTAAGTCGATATGCCCCTGAACCATATTTATGCATGATGATGAATGGAACCAACAAATTTTGTGCAAATTTGTCACACAAATGGTACATTTTGTTGGGATTTTATTGGTTTTGTTTGAGCACTAAATTACTAAATTCAAATTCTTGTTGATTGATGTGTTTATTGTATGCACAACAAACACAATCTTGGTAGATGTGATGATGTTTGATGGCATTTATGTGACATTCATAAAGTAGTGTGAGTTGATCTAAGTGTGCTTGATATGTTGTGTCATCATCAATGAACTATTGTAGGGCAATTAATAAATATGGAATCTCTAAATCTAAGGGCATGATAGCTTTGAGATCATAGAATAATGAAAATGGGGTTGCCCTAGTAGGTGTGTGAATGCTGGTGCGATATGCCTAGAGTTCAAGGAAAATTTAATTATGCCAATCATGATGAGAATCAACAACGATTTTGCATAGAATGACACCAATGGTTTTGTTTGTGGCCTCGACCTGACCATTACCTTGAGGATAATAAGGCATGGAAAAGCTATGTTGGATGTTATATTTTTCATAAAGAGCATGAACATATTTATTCTTGAATGGTGTGCCATTTTTAGAGATAATGCATGAAGGAATGCCAAAATGATATATGAGATTTTGTTGAATGAATTCAACAATTTTAGGTTTGATAATTTGGTTAAGTGGAACAACCTCTACTCACTTGGTGAAATATTCCATGGTAATACTGATGAACTTATGTTTGCCTAAGGATGCAGGGATGATTTTTCCTATGAGGTTGAGATTCCACTATGAAATGGCCACATGGATAGGATTGACTTCAATGCTTGAAATGGTAAGTATGTTAAATTTATGTGTTGTTGGCATTTGATGTATTTTTTGACATAAGCACAAAAATCACGTTCCATTATGGGCCAATAGTAGCCCATGTGTAGAATTCGTTTAGTAATGGCCATACCACTAAAATGACCCCCACAAGTACTATTATGTACAACAATAATGACATGATATGCTTCTTATTAGTCTAGGCATCGAATAAGGATGCCATCATAACTACGTTTGTAGAGGATGTCTCCTAGAAAAGTGTAGCAAATGGTATTTTATCAAAAAAAATTCAAACGGCTTGAGATCAATCGGGTGGTAGCACGCTCAATTTGAGATAGTCTTTGATTTCAGATATCCAAAGACTAGGAGATTTTGTTTGAACAAAATTGACACTGATGTCATCATTCGACATGGGGGTGGAGATGGAAGATTTATACAATGTTTGAATGGAAATATGTGTAATATCCACATGTGTATTTTGAGGTAGAATGGAACCCAAGGAAGCCATGGTATCTATGAATCAGTTATTTATTCATGGTAATGCTTCAATATCATACCAGGTGAACTACGAATAGTAATTCACGAGCAAGTTGTAAATATTGCTTGAGAATGGTATCATAGCAATTAAATTTGCTTGTGACCTAGTTAACGACTAGTGAGGAGTCCCCAAATATGTGAATATGAGTAATTCACATGGCTAGATATGTTTTGAGATCCAAGATGAGGACCTCATACTTTGCATTGTTATTAGTGCATGGGAAATCTAATTTAAAGGAAAATGGGAAGGGAAGTCCCTAGGGTGTGAAGAAAATGAATCCAAAACCTCCCCTTTGTTGGCATTTGGCTCCATAAAAGAACATTTTTAGCTCCACTTTATCATATAAATTGACATGTTCTTCTTGTTTGGTGATATGAAAGATTGAATCATCAGGAAGTTCAATAAGAATGGGTTTGTCATCTAGAAGGGGAGCTTCTACCAACTGATCAATGATGAATCGTACCTTTATGGATATTTTATGTATGAATTTCAAATCAAATTTGGAGATCAGCATTAACCATTTAATAGTATGAGAATTTTTGGTATGATCTACCCATCATGTAGCGTAGGGGATTGTCCCTAGTGATGACATAGGTAGTGTGATTTATTAAGAAATGTTGTAGCTTCTTTGTGGTAAATATGAGTGCTAAGAAAACCTTTTCAATGTACTTGTATCATGTTTCATAGCTAATGAGCATGTGACTAAGTTAATACATCACTTGTTCTTGGAATACTTTATTCTTTTGGATCTATAGAGTACCTAAAGAAAAATTTGTGGCTGATATGTATAAATGGAATGGTTGGTTTGGTTGTAGTAGGGTCAACATGGGTGGTGATGTAATATATTGCTTGATATCATCAAACACATTTTAATATGCTTTATCCCAATTGAAGGGTACCCCTTTTTGTAATAAGTGGTTAAAGGGTCGATACTTGTCTATAAATTATAAAATGAATCGATTGTATTTTGCCCTATAGGCTACACAATTATTTGAGTTTGGTTGAAGGTGGCATTTCAATGATGGATCTGATTTTGTTTGGGTCCACTTTGATGCCTCGCTAAGATACAATGAATCCTAAAAAATTTCTTTAGAGTACACCAAATACATATTTCTTGGGATTTAGTCAAACATTGTGTTCAAGGAGGTGATTGAAGACCTTTTCAAAATATTTAAGGTGGAGATCGTAGTATAGTGATTTTGTTACAAGATCATAAACATAATCATCAAGAAGTTTTTCATGTAGTCATGAAATATGTAAGTCATAGTGCATTGTTATGTAGCTCCTATATTTTTCAAACTAAACGGTATGAATTTGTAGCAAAAGGTTCCCCATGGATTTATGAATAATTTTTTGTGTTGATCATCAAAGTTGACCTGAATTTGATTATACCCTAAAAAACCATCCATGAGGGATAACATTTTGTGACTTGCGTATGAATCGACCAATGTGTCGTTGTTTGGAAGAGGAAAGTCATCCTTGGTATAAGAAATATTAAGATCTAAAAATTTGTGCAGATGAGAATACCTCCTTTTGATTTACCAATAGGTACAATGTTTGATACCCATTTGGGATAGTCAATCACATAAATAAAGTCTACATCCAAGATTTTTGCAATTCATATTTGACCATAAAAGCGATGGTGGGGTGCATTTTGTGAAGTTTTTGTTTGATTGGATTTGCATACTTATCTAATGTAATATTGTGGACCACCATGTTGGAATCAATTCCTAGCATATTAGTGTATAACTAGGCAAAATCCTTTTTGTATTTCATGAGGAATGTGGTAAATTATTGTCATTCATCTAATGAGAGACTATCACCTAGTTGTATAGGGCATGGATTTGAATATACATGCTAATATAAACTTCAACAGTATCTTCCACCAACATGTGGTATCCATATTCTAGCTAGGTTGGAATGATAATAAGATGTATATCACTTATAGCATCCATAATAGGTGTGTTATTATCAGCAGCGATATCTATGTGGTGAACACAAGAAGTAGGATGAGAGGATGAAATGTATGTATTAGCATGGTGAAGCATTTGTGGGGTGGGTATGAAAATATGTGGGGATGGATTGGGTGGAAGGTGATAAAAATAAATTCAATGTGTATTTATGGCAAGAATTTTATTAGGATGTTTATCGTAACAAAGTGGTGTAAAGAGGTCGATCGAGATCATGTTGATTGTCGATGATGTGGAGGGTTCGCATTGCACTTGATTAGGTGATCCTATGGATTTGAGTAATGGTTGTGGGGGTAGGAGAAGTGGAGGGACGATGGGGGGAATGGGAATGAGGTGAATAAGATCATCATTTCCATATAGTGGCTTAATGAGTGATAATATGTAAGAAGACGTCCTTTGAGCTATATGTATGGATAGAAATGGTGTTAAAGTGTATATCGAGCTTATCATCCAAGCTATATGAAGAATCTAAGTGGATGATGGCAATGTGGAAGAAGGTATGTCGATGGATGATTGTGAGGATGGACTTGTGGGTGGATAAGGGCAAGGGGAATCTATATATTTCTCCTCATCAGAATTAGTGAGTGTGATGCTAAAGCATCCAAATTGATACATCAAACCATCTTGATTTGTACTACAAAATCCAATTCTTAATCTATCATTGGGTTGTAATAATATGGGATTTATGAGATCACAACACCCTTTTTCATGGCCCATATCCTTTCCAACTGTGTCATTGAAAATATCATAGGGCAAATTTTGGATTACAAAGATAATTGATATTGATATAGGATAAAAGCTCAAGTTTTGGGGGTTCAACTATTTGTAAGGAGGTATCAAGACCTTCGTAGATAAAGTTGGTATGGTTTTTTGGAATCCCCACTAGAATGATAGCATTGATTATGATAGGTGCATTGTGGGGACGACAAAATTCATGGGTGGATTGGATTTTTTGTGGGATGATGAGAGAATTATGGATGATGTAATCTCCTAGTCCTATATTGGTTATGAAAAAAAATAGATGAGGTGTCTCATAATATTGTTGAGATATTAGGGATCAAGAATTTTTTGGAGGTGAGGTAGAATAAGATGCTTGGTATACGAGGAAATGAGTGATGGGTGAGGGGGAGATGAGAGGTGGAAGGGTGCTATATGTAGGAGGCAGATGACATATGGAGGGATTAGAAGATGGAGGTTGGTGAAGGGGGGTGTGAGCTATGAAGAGTGGTAGAAGGAAATTGATGGAATATGATGAAGGATAAGGATGGGAAGTGTAAGAAGAATTTTAACAAGGTGAGCGAGAGAAGGAGAATGGGGGAGGATGAGGAGGTGTAACTGGTGAATGGATTGATGAGGTGGATTCTATAGATATTGATGATGATGATGGAGTTAGTGAGGTAGATAATTGAGGTGTTGGTAATGGTGGAGGAGGTGATGTTGATGGAGTGGAGGGTGGAGGTTGGATGGGTTTGATAGCAAGGTTAATGGAAGAAAGGGTGGTTTCAAGTGGTAAGAAAAACAAATTGTAAAATTTGAAGGGATCATAATCAATCAGGATATGATGTACTACACCTTCATGGATGTATTTGAAGTAATGGTGAATGATGGATGTAACACATTACATGTCCCTGATTCATGGTCTACCAAGGAGAAGTTTGTATTGTATTTTACCTTAAATTATGTGGTAGAGGGTGGAAAAGGTTTTGGCACCTACCTTTACGGGTAGGATGATGGTAACCAATGTTTGGAAAAGTGTGCCATTGAAATATCATAAATACATGGCATGTACAGTGTAATTTTTAGGTGGAATGTGGATATGATCAAGGGAGGGTGATGTGATTATGTTGATGGAAGATCCAGTGTCACTCAAAACTCTCTTATAGGTGGTACGATAAACTTATACCATTATGTGCATGGGAGGATCCAATTCAAGATTAATGAGAATGGTGATCTCATGGTCATAGAATACAATGGATAGTTGCATGCTAGTATGCAAATTTCCAATGAAGGTGAAAAAAATATTTCTATAATTAGTTCAAAGATAAATAGAATTCAGTATGTTATTCAATGCCTCATGATGAGGCTATGATTACTATAACAAGTTGTATATAGGTAGCTTAGCTGGGGTAGTCTGAAGTTGATGTATGAGATTGCTATGAATGGTGATGATGGGTCATGGTGGTGGAGGTGTACCTTGGGCTTGTGAAGGTGTGGAAGAGGGTTGAGGAGGCACTAGTTCTTGTTGTGGAATAGATCAAGTGGGATATCAATTATTCTGTGTAACAATATTGATCATTCCCATAAAGCCTTATTCAGATATGTGATTTATTTGATTGACCTAAGGGTTTTATGGTTACAAAGTGGATGTGAAAGTATTTGATGGGGTGGTATTATGCTACAGTAGGGGATTGCAAAAAATATCCAAGTTTTGATTAGAGGGAGCCAAGGGACTATCAACCTTGATGGCATCCTTATCAATGAGGTCTTGGATGAGATGGCAAAATTTGTAGCAACCACTAATGTCATACCCCTTGCAATGATGATAGTCAGAGTGGGCATATTCATTGTATCCTCATGGTTTTGGTAGGGTAGGATATTTAGGTTGAATGGGTAATAAGGATAGATGATCTGCATTCTTTAAGCACTAAAATATACTACCCATAGGCTCAATCATTGGGGTTCATGTACAAGGTGGATGATCACATTAGAATTGGAGGGCTCATGGATTGGTTTGTGATGGTGGAAAACATATGTTTCATGAGTGTGGAGGAGTGTGTGGTTGTGGTTATGGGATGTTTTGAATGGGTGGTGTGGTGGTGGTGTTGAGTACAAAATTGGTAGTTTGAGGTGTCTTGGGTGCGGTATGACTAGAATTACATTTTTGAAATCTGTTAGGATTGTAGTCAGGTTTATTATGGTGATTGATTTTCCTCTATTTAATTTTTAACCTCATAAATTAGCTTGGTGTGATTGGAGGATTTCTCAAATGTGTTGTGGGGTTGCATTTGTATATTTCTAGAGATGGGATTGATGCAACTCTAGAAAAAACCTTAACCAATTTTATCTAAGGAATAGGAAAAGAGGTATCATTAATACCAACTATCCATCATGCAACATAATCGTTGATGGATTCATCCTCAAATTGTTGTAAGTTGGAGAGATCGGGTAATCATATTCAATTCTTGATGTTGAGAGAAAATTATACAAGAAATATGATAGCTAATTGCTCAAATGTGTATAAGCTATAGCAAATTGTTATACCAATTTAGAGTAGATCACCCAAGTGTTTTTAAAAGTCTTGAGCATGAGGGCATCATGATCACTGATGCAATAGCAAGCAAATGAATAATTACTCAAATTCTCTTGAGTATCCTCTTTGCCTCTAAAATTATCAAATTTGGGGTTAAAATTGGAGGGGTAAGGTGGTATGTGGATGGATGGATGGATGGATGGATTTAGAGCACAATTTTCTATAAGTGGGTTTGATGGACCTATAGGTATGGGAACAAGTTTGTAATTGCTTGATATTTGATTACATTGCTTATATAGCATCTGGAAAAATGGGCACACCCAGGTTATAATCCATAGGATTAGTAGTCATTGAGTACTTTTGGATATTATGGTGGGGTGGATGAGAGTTGGGATGTGCTTGTGAATGAGGGATGAAGGGGTTTGGATTGGATTGTGGATGTGCATTCTGAGGTGGTGTTTGATTGACCATAGGAATGGTCACATTTTGAGAACTATGTTGAGTTCCCTCATAATATTTAGTTTGTGTGGGTATCTATATGTGAGTATTATGGTATTGTGTTTGTGTAAACCATGTAGGATTAGAAATTTTTTGATTTACGATGGGAGGAAATGATGTGAAAGTAAAATCCTATTGGACGAACCCTTGCTAAGGTGATCCTGCAACCATCATTTGTTGGTGCAAGGGTATTTGCACATACCCAAATTGAGTAAATTTTTGGTTGGACAGTTGAGTGTGGAGAGGGAATTGTGTATCCCATTATGGAGTGAGGCCTTCAATGGGTGTTTGATTATGGAGAGGGAATTGTGTACCCCCTTATAGATTGAGATCTTGAATGGGTGTTTGATTATGGAGAGGTAATTGTGTACTCCCTTGTGGATTGAGACCTTGAATGGGTGTTTGATGATGGAGAGGGAATTGTGTACCCCCTTGTGGATTGAGTTCTTGAATGGGTGTTTTATTATGGAGAGGTAATTGTGTACCTCCTTGTGAATTGAGACCCTGAATGGGTGTTTTATTATGGAGAGGGAATTGTGTATCCTCTTGTGAATTAAGATCTTGAATGGGCATTTGATTGTGAAGAGGGAATTGTATACCCCCTTGTGAATTGAGGCCCTAAATGGGTATTTGATTGTGGAGAGGGAATTGTGTACCCCCTTGTGAATTGAGGCCCTAAATGGGCATTTGATTGTGGAGAGGGAATTATGTAACCCCTTGTGAATTGAGGCCTTGAATGGGAATTTGATTATGGAGAGGAAATTTGTACCCCCTTATGAATTGAGGCCCTAAATAGGAATTGTATTATGGAGATGGAATTGTGTATTCCCTTGTGAATTGAGGCCCTAAATGGGTATTTGATTATGTAGAGGGAATTGTGTACCCCTTGTGAGCCTTAAATGGGCATTTTATTGTGGAGAGGGAATTGTATACCCCCGTTTGGATTGAGGCCCTCAATGGGTGTTTTATTATGGAGAGGGAATGGTGTACCTCCTTGTGGATTGATATATTAAATGGGTGTTTTATTATGGAGAGGGAATTATGTACCCCCTTGTAGATTGATATCTTGAATAGGTGTTTGATTATGGAGAGGGAATTATGTACCCCCTTGTGAATTGAGGCTCTAAATGGGTATTTGATTGTGGAGAGGGAATTTTGTACCCCCTTGTGAATTGAGGCCTTGAATGGGCATTTGATTATGGAGAGGGAATTGTGTACCCCCTTGTGAATTGAGGCCCTGAATGGGCATTTTATCATGGAGAGGGAATTGTGTACCCCCTTGTGGATTTTGGAGAGGGAATTGTGTACACCTTGTGGATTTTGGCCCTATATTGGCATTTTATTTTGGAGAGGGAATTGTGTAACCCCTTATGATTTTAGCCCTAACTGGGAATTTTATTTTACAATAACAAGTGAGAGAACCCATGTGCAACTAATGATTGGAGGGATTTTCCAAGAGAGGTGATGAAAGATGGAGTGGATGTCCAAGAATATGGAGCGATGAAGAAGTGGTTTGTGGCTTGGTGAGAAAGAATGGGGGTTCTATAATGTGTGGGTAAAAAAAAAATGCCATGGATGTGGAAGATGGAAGACTAGATGGAGTGGATGAGGAAATGGATGAAAGAGGGAGACCAAAGCTCGACATGCTAAGTTGGAAGAAAATTGGCGATTTGGTTTGAATAATGTGTTGGTGGTAAAGGAGGAGGTTTTCAGTGACACTTATGGAGGGCAATGAAGTGGGTGGGTTTGTCGCATGCTCTTGATGAGATGACTCACCTTGATGTTCAAACAATAGATTGATTTAGGTGTGTTGAAATGTGTGTGTGATTTTGCGATCTTTTTGCTTCATGTGTTAACCATAGTGATTGAAGAAATGGAGTGTAGCTCAAGTTATGGAGTGAAAAACTAATGGAAAAATAACAATTTGGATTGTGACATGGTTTGTTTTAGAAGATAGAAGTAGTGTTCTGGAAAACATACCTTGAGGTGCTTTTTGATGCCCTAATGGACATCAATATATATTTTTAAGAAAAATAGGTTATGAGATCTAGGGGGTGTTAAACTGAATGTAGAGGTTTTTGAAACTGGATGTGTATAGTTTTGAACATTTTTTATACAATTTTGAGAACTTTTGTGAGCATTTTGAGAAGTTTTGTAATTAAACTTTGTAAGGCACAAACAACAAGTAAGGTGCATATTTTTATGGTAAAATTAATATGAGATGACTTTTATTTGGAAGTGTGTATGTGTGGTGATGTGAAATAACAATGATATTACCTTGATTTGGAGGTTTGTGTGTGTTTTGATGTAATAAAACTGCTACAAACTCAATGGGTGTGGGTGATTTCTAGAAAATGTATGTTGTAGCATAGAACCTTCTACAACACCCAAAGGTGCACAAAATAGAACTATGTGTCCAATAGATGAATGGTGATTAAATGGAAAGCACAACAAAAATATAGCTAAAAGGGGGAGACTCAAAATGCTCTAATGAGTCAAAATCCTCTTATAAAAAGAGGTTGCTCTGTCAATGTGCTACTATTGGCCTAGTCAGGTGATTGCTTAACCCTCACATTTAAGGTATGCACAGTAATTATTAGCTATACCCACTGATTATTTGAAAAGCCCTATGGTAAAGAGACTTTCTAAACCTACCCACTTCGGTATATTCCCAAAATTAGGGGAATTTTTGATGATGAAGTCCATAAAACCACTCGTAGGGGGCTACTAGGGTGTTTAGTGGAGCGAGTTAATGCTTTTGCTAATGAGAGCCAATGTTGTTGAACTCTATTGGAGGTTGGTGATTAAATCCAACACAAAACCAATGTTAAACCTTGGTGGTTAGTGATGAAATCCAACACAAACCTAAGGTGTGTCACATGTGTATGTGTGTGAAAGCTATGTTGTAGAAAAGCAAGAAATGCGGAAATGAACTAATCTAAGGAAAGAAATGCACTTTTATTTGTTTGTTTTGTTTTTATTATGTAAATGAGTTAAATCTAGCTAATGTAGATGTTCAATTTTAGATACATGGAAAGAAGAAACTTAAGCTAACTTGCAATTTTAACCATGTGATTATGGTGTTTTCATATTTTGTTATTTTTTTTGTGTATTGGGTTTTTTAAATCAAAATGAAATGAAATTGTAGAATAACCTATTGTCCTAGAAAATTTTTGGAAAGTAAACTAAAAATGAGGATTTTAAAGTAAAATCAAGCAAAAATAGGTCAATTTTTAAAATTTGGATGGTCTACCTGTGTTTTCCAGCTTTAGGTTGGCATCTATAGTTTGTGATAATTTGCCTTAGGTTTTAGAACTCAAAATGCACCTTAGGGTACTTTTTAATGCCCTAATAGACCTTGAGGTCCATTTTCTCACAAGAGTGGTGATTTGATCAAGTTTTTATTTGTAACAGGTGTGGAAGACATAAAATAGGTAAGTTTTTTCTTTGTACCTATAAATTTTCAAAAAAATTCAAAAATATTCTAAGTGAAATAATACTCTATTGTCGATGTAAATCAAGAAAAATTAATGCAAGGTAAAACATGAGAATGGTGATATAGATATTGAGGTGTATTTTATGGTTTTGGGAGAGTCCATGCCCAATTTTGGAGACCTATAATGAGAACAAGACCATAAAATTTGTTAGACTACTAACTCAAGCAATATAAACCATGATCACCAAAATTAAATAAAGAAAAACTTGTTGCTTTCATTGATATATTTGAAAAGGTGTTACAAAGTGTGTTATGCAACTCTTTTACAATATGCCCCATGGGCTAAAAAATAAGGATTCTTGGAGGGTGGTCCTAGTCATTGATCTTCTTATAAGCATGCCAGAATGTTATTATTTGATTCCTCAAATTTGAAATGGGATTATGAAATATCAAATAGGAAATGCATAACAAAAGTTTAAAATGGAATAAAATGACTATGTTACCTTTCTGATCTATCTGCTGGCTTGAAGTAGAAAAACACACCTCAAGGTGTGTTATAAGTCAAAATTGACCTCAAGTTTCTAAAAAATTTAGAGTGTTGCAAGTACCCTATGGATGCCTTCTTTGGTGTTTTATTCGATGTAGATCTTCTTAGTCACTTGTTCTACCCTCTAAAATAAAATAAACCTACATTTGAGGGGTGGGGAGAGATATCATGCTTGGAAATGGACTGAAGGTACCTTGGACATAATCTTAGTAGCATAAAATCGCATATTTTATCCTCCCCTAATTCATAGACAATGACCTCATTTTATAGATTTCATGGCAATCAAAAAGGGGTGATGAGGTGGAGGAGAGAGGAGGGGCTTAATAAATGAGCATGTGGGGGTGGGAAGAATTTTGTACCAATTGCATTTATTGAGTATGGGTTCTCCATGCCCATGTCATGCATTGGAAGAGGTGAAAGACCACTTTTCAACACCTTTCATTTATTGCTATTTAAGGAAAGTAGGTGTATTTTGAAAAAGTGCAAAGGTAAATGCATAATACAGTGTGTGGAAGGAATGGAAGGGGTGTATACATTGAAGGGGGAGGAGAATTTTCATATTTCTTTGTTCCCTAATATTTTTGAGTTGTTTTTACCTTGATTTTAGGGTTTTGTAAAGTTCTTTCCCTTTTTGGAACTAATCATGCCCTTTTGAAATAGACTTTACCTTTTTGGATTTTATTTTTTTCTTTTTATTCCTTTTAAATTTAATTGATTTTGCTTTTATTTAAAAAGGTTTGAATTGATTTTGTACCCTTTAAATTGATTTTGAATTGCTCTTAGGGCTTTTGAACTAATTTTGCATTATTTTATCTCTTTGAATCTAATTGATTTTGTAAGAGGTTAAATGAGACATTTTTAGGTGTCTACAATAATACCCCATTCTACATGGAATATAAAGCCAGGGAACTTTTTCCTACCTCTTTACTACTCTTATTTTTTCTTCTTCTACAATTTTCCTTGTTATTTCTAATGCAATTTTTGGAATCTGAATTGACATCAAGAAGAGCTTGAAACTATGACTGTTATATTCAAGTATTATGATTAGGCGTGCAATCGCTAATCATAGTATAGACCTCAACATTGGATGGATTAAATATCTCTCTAATCCAACCTTCATAGTAGGCTGGTATTCCTTGTCAAATGATAGGGTGTTGAATCATTTAATCTTAGTTAAATGTTTAGAATATAGGGATATAAATAGGTTTAGGGTTATAAAAGTAACAATTGAATAATGGCAAGATAAATCTAACAACATAGGCATATATAGGTAAACTTTTGACATTGAATTTCCAGTGCCCCACACTTGCGATTAACAAAATTTAAAATAGGTAGTCTCAATCACTTAGATAAATAGAGAAATACTTCAAGAAGTCATTTCAAACATCCAAGATACTAATAATCCAATATAGTAGAATAAGATCAGTACCTAGACTAACAGAAGAGAACCTCTTGCAAGTATATATTTAATCATAAAATATTTCAAGGTGCTCTAAGCTAGAAATCAAATATCAATAGAATAGACTAACCATAGCAACAGTAGCATAAAAACATTCACATCTTGAATCTCTTAAAATATTATATAAGACACCATTTTGAGACAAACATCCAAGTAATGTTCCTTCTATTGATTTTAAAAAAGTATTTATATAGTAGGGCAAGAAAAACTCTAGATATGACCCTAAAAAATGGGGGTACGACCTTTATTTTTAGTTTTAAAATATTTGAAAAAATTAAAGAAAATGGAACATTACAAGGAAAATGAAACACTAGATCAGCCAGGTGCTGAGGTGGTAGCCTCTTATTTGTATTGTATGAAAGAACAAAATATGTGATCTTACATTTCTCTACAACTCAGTCTCTATAACTTGCTAGTATTTCATGGTATTGGCTTTAGGTTGCACAAAAATATTATCCAGGATGTTCATCATTCTTGTATATGCTATCTAGCCATAGATATACAACTATATTTATTTCTTGGTTCTTGACCTGTTTGACACTTCACTTTCTGGTTTACTTTCGATCAACCATTCCACATTGCAAAATTATTGCTTTTATGTTCCTTGGAGAGCATAAAAACAAACCCATCATTGATCCACTCATGGGTGGGTAAGGTTAAAGCTTCAATACTATCATTAGCTTCATAGCATAGAGACATATTGTAGCCCACTCATCAAGAATGCTATTTATACCTTTTGATCCCTTTGACTTTGGGCTGGAGCAAATAATGCTTCAGCATGAAAATGTGCTTTGATCCATGTGGGATAGAGCATTGCATTGTATCGTTGCCTTGTAGTATTTGAATGATCTTCCTTTACTTTGCTTCTATGGTGTAGAACAAATTCCAAACCATGTTGTAGCTTGCATCTCAAAATTTACATGTATAAGGTTGATCAATGTTGACTGTAGGGTAGAACCTTTCTCTAGCCCATATGGGATATGTTAGCATATGGCATATATTGTATTTCATTATTTGCAAAACTATCACTCGTAGGCGATCTCTGATTTCGTTGATTAACCAACTAGTTGGTTAATCAACTGCTTTGTAATTATTTATATTGAAATCAATGAGAATGAATCAACTGCTTCAACAAATTCTTCATGGCATCAGAGCTACAGATGACAGGACAGCCAATGGGACCTACGGAGACCTGAGCAGGTGGACGAATGACTAGACATCAGGCGGACGAAGGACGACAGGCAACAGGCAAACGAAGGATGACAGGCAACAAACTGACCAAACAGTAGGCAGACGAAGGACGACCTAGACAGCAACAGACTAACCAAACAGTATGTGAACGAAGGATGATAGACAGTAGACTGACCAGACAGTAGCAGACTTACCAGACATGCAGACCAAGACACATAGGTGTGTGAGGCAGACGAAGTATGTAGACGGTGGTTGCGGAGGCCAAAAAGGGTGGGGTTGGTTTCCCGAAGGCAACCGAAAGCTTAACTGCTTTCCCCCAAATTTAAAACCTCCCATAGTGGCCACACAGGCCATGTGGGATTATTATTTTTTTTCCCTTCCCAGGCCGCAACGCTCTTCATCACTCCTTGTTGTCTGTTTTGTTTCGTCGGGCCGTCTGGCTCCCGTGGCAAGTGCGAACATTGTTTCGTGGCAGATCATGGGTTCAAATATCTTCGGGGGTTATGTGATGGCAGTTTTTTTTTTGTTTGATGCCCTTACTAGTTTTGTGATGCCCGCACGATGCCATTGACACCCTGTATGGCACCGTTGATGTCCGCACGGTGACATTGACACCTACATTTTTTTTTTTGATGCAGAATGCCACCAGGTGATGGCTGCACTGTTAAAGTTGATGCCTGCACTATTCAGTTGATGCTTGCAAGGCCACATTGATGCCCCACAGTAGTAAAATTGATGCCTTGAAGGCTCAATTTTTTTTTCAGGTATTCATTTCCCATTTTTTGTCTAATTTTGCAAGTTGAAGGGGGGCAGATTTCACATGATTCATTTGCAAAATTGTCAGATAAAGGGGGGAAATCAAGCCATTTGGCAGAATAATTGCTAGATTGGTAATAGGAGCTATAAATTTGTGGGCATTTATGATTGTTTTTTTTTGCATTTAAATATTTTGTTTTCTTGCATTCACAATCATAAATTAAAAACAAAATATAAGACCCCAAATTTATACCCTATTTGTGCAATTTATTGCACAACAGCGTTTGGTATTTGAGATACCTCTGGTCCACACTTACAGGTAATGCTATCATGCTTTGGACTACTGTATTCGCCACCTAATATAGCTGCAACAATGACATTTGAGCTTGTTCTCTATAAATCATCGAGGAGAAATAAGGCAAACCAGTTTTTTTATTTCTCATTTCATACCCACATCGTGATTGTTGTTAGGCATAAATCCTGACGAAAGATCTTTTTTCCAAAGTTTTTAGGGGAAGTTACGCCCCACGCATGCGGAATAAAACTTTCTATGGTAGGTGTCATTAACAACATGATGCCCTTTCAGTATCGCCTATGTTCAATATATTGTGCTTCTCATATGTACTTATAGTCTCCCTATCGTAAGGGCAAGTACATATTGAGTAGTGTAATGTTCCTATATACCTATAGTTTCCCTCACGTAAGGGCGGGTGTATATTGAATGGTTACAATATAACGATCTGGCAGGTATAAAGAAAGGGAGACCAATTGGTGATATAAGGAACCTTCATAATGGCCACAATTCATAAGTATCTCTCATATTCCCAATTGTTGAAAGGTCCTAACTTTTTTCCATGGAAGACAAAGATGAAAGCCATACTTCAGTTGGAATATTTATGGGAGACTGGCATTGAAAAATGTCCTCAAACAACAGGAACAGATCAAGATTATTGGGATAAGAAAGACCAGAAGAGTCTTGTATTTATCTTACTTGCTACCACAGATGAGGTGCAGCCTCATATTTGTGATGCAAAAACTAGTAAGATAGCCTGGGATGCTTTGCTCATAGTATATTAAGGGAAGAATCAATCCACTATTCTTCATCTTCAAACTCAACTACATAATCTCAGTATGAGTTCTGGAGAAACAATTGACATATTCCTATGCAGAGTGGCAGATTTGAAAGCAAAATTGAATGCTATGGGAAAACCTGTGGATGATGATGTCTTGAATTTTGTTATCTTGAGAGCATTACCAATTTCCTACAAGATGTTGATCACCTCTCTCAATGTTTCTGGTAGACAAGTCTCATTTGTGGAACTGGTAAACTTGCTTCAGACTGAGGAGGCAACTCAGGTCTAGAAAGATGACATGCCAGATAATGCTCTTTCCACACAACAAAGTGGTAAACAGCAAGGCCAGTTTAAAAAATGAGGTGCTTCTTCCAAAGGAAAAGGGAAGCAATCTCAACAAAAAGATACAAAATATTGCAAAATTTGTGACATGAATAACCATGACACCAACAGATGTTGGTTCAAAAAAAAGCAACCAAATGAAAGAGGTTCCCAAAAGAAGGGCAAGCACAAGAAAAAATACAATAAGCATAAGCAATCTAAAGGCCATGTTGCTTATGCTGAATCCAACTCAGACTCACATTCTCCTAAGTCCGATTCAGACTCTGACTCTGAACGAGCACACAAGGTGATCATGACTCATACTTCATCTTCCCAGATAGATGTTGTATGGTATATTGATTCAGGAGCTAGCAAACACATGACTAGGGATAAATCTTGGTTTGATATGTTTGTGGAAAAAGAGGGTAAGCCAGTCACAATTGCTAAAAATCAGGTATATCAAGTAAAAGGAGAAGGGGGTATTTCTGTGTCTCTTCCTGATGGTAATTGTCAAATTGAAAAGGTTCTCTATGTTCCAGGATTAGCCAATAATCTACTTTCAGTCTCACAAATGTTGGATAGAAACATGGAAGTCATGTTTCAAGTTGTCAATGGCCAAAAGAGATGTTTTATCACACATAGTGGTAAACATGTAGCAACTAGATCTTACAAACATGGCTTGTTTATTCTCGATGCTATATCCACTTCCCATGTTGCTTTGGCTACAACTACAAAAGATGCCACCTCTCTCTGGCATCGATAGTATGGGCATCTTAGTTCTGGATATTTGCTTGAATTACACAAATATGGGATGGTGATAGGTCTTTCGCACCTCTCATCTATCTTGTCAGTTTGCTCGGATTTCTTAGCAGGGAAGCAACATCAAATGCCTTTTGAAGAAATCTCCTCTAGAGCTACAAAACCTTTAGAGGTGGTACATACCGATCTGTGTGGACCTATGCCAACCAACTATGGTGGAAAAAAGTATTTTCAACTATTCGTTGATGATTACTCATGGAGGATGTGGGTTTTCTTTCTTCAGTTGAAATCAGAAGTGTTTCTCTACTTTCCACAGTTCAAGAAACTTGTTGAGAAGGAGTCTAGATGTTTGATCAAGACCCTCCACTCAGATCGAGGGGGGGAATACACCTCTGAAGAGTTTTTAGAGTTTCTTAAAAAACATGGGATCAAAAGACAACTGACTACAGCCTATACACCTCAGCAGAATGGAGTTGCAGAAAGAAGAAATCATTCCATTATGGAAATGGTTCGATGTATGCTAAAAGGAGCACATCTTGAGGATCAATATTGGGCGAAGCGATAAACACAACATCATACCTCCTAAATAGAGCACCCACTAGAGCTCTACAAGGGAAGACTCCAAAAGGAGCATGGAGTGGTAAGAAACATTCCATTGCTCATCTGAATGTGTTTGGATGTAAAGCATTCATGCACATTCCAAAACAAAAAAGGAGGAAGTTGGATGAGAAAACCTTGCAGTGTATCTTTCTTGGCTATGATGAGTACTCAAAAGGTTATCGATTGATTGATCCTAAGACCAAGAAGACACATGTAAGTAGAGATGTTATATTTGATGAAGCTCTCACATCAAAAGACACATCCACAACTGTATACCTAGATGAAGAAGAGCCTAAGAAGGAGGTTCAACTTCCACAACAAAAATAGAAAGTTCCAAAATGGTATACTAGCACTTTGAGAGATGCTAAGTTGAAATCCCTTCCAGATCTATCTCTTGATAGGCCATGTACTTGTAGTATGACTCAACAGATGAAAGCAGAAGAATCTACTTCAGAGGTTGACGAACTTTGTCAACACTTTGATGATTTGTCAGTGGGTACAGAAAATGATAGAGAGGAAGATAAGGATGGAGAAAAAAATTATATGTCTACATTGAATACAAACAAACCCACAACGGTTCAATATACACTTGATGAACTACAGTGGAAAGAGGCCATGGATGTAGAACATCAATCTATCCTTAAAAATAATACTTGGAAGTTAGTCGATCTGCCAAAAGGGAAGAAACCCATAGGCTACAAATGGGTGTTCAAAGTGAAGTATAAGGCAGATGGATCTATTGATAAGCATAAATCTCGGCTTGTTGCAAAGGGATATGCTCAGAAAGAAGGCATAGATTATGAATAGACTTTTGCCCCTACTGCAAAAATGACTACCATTCGTGTACTTTGTGCCATGGGAGGTCAGTTTGGGTGGAAATTACATCAGATGGATGTTGAAAGTGCCTTCTTGAATGGTGACTTACAAGAAGTATATATGATTCAACCAAAAGGATTTGTGGAAAAGGGGAAAGAGCAAAAAGTATGGAAATTGATTAAATCCTTGTATGGGCTAAAACAAGATCCTCGAGCTTGGTATATCAAGATAGAAAGTCACCTTGTGCAACATGGATTCGAAAGAAGTCCTTCAGATGCAAATCTCTATATCAAGAAAAATGGTTCTGATATAGTGATCCTTGTACTTTACATAGACGATCTGATCATCATAGGAAGCTCAAAAAGTATGATTGGCTTAGTGAAAAATGACTTGAAGCAATCATTTGAAATGACAGATCTAGGACTTCTGCACTATTGTCTTGGTTTAGAATTTACTCAAGAACAATTTCATATTCGATTAACACAAAAGAAATATGCCAAGACTTTAGTAGAAAAATATCGGATGACTAATTGTAAGTCCAAAGCAACTCCAATGGAGCAAGGACTTAAGTTATCTCGATATGATAAGTCACCTCAAGTAGATGGAACTCGCTATCGCCAGTTGATTGGGAGTCTCCTATATCTGACAAATACCAGGCCAGATCTCAGTTTTGCTGTGGGATATCTTTCAAGATTCATGCAAGAGTCTAAGATGAGTCACCTGGAAAGCAGCAAAAAGAGTTCTTCATTATGTTTGTGGTAGTTCAAATTATGGTCTGGAATATAGAAAGAATAATAATTTTTTCTTACTTGGATACACAGACTCAGATTATGCTTTATCTCTTGATGATCGTAAATCCACTTCTGGATATGTTTTTCATCTCGTGTCTGGACCAATCTCATGGCATAGTAAGAAACAACATGTGGTTGCTCTATCTTCAACAGAAGCAGAATATCGTGCAGCCAGTGAAGCAGTCTACGAGATAATGTGGTTAAGTCGCATTCTTACAAACATGGGCCTTCCAAAGAATCTTCCACTTCAGTTGTTTTGCGACAATCAAGGTGTTTTGAATATTGTCAAAAATCCAAATTTTCATGAACGTACCAAACATGTTGATACCAGATGTCATTTTATTAGAGATGAAGTTCCAAAGCACCATATACAACTTCAATACATTTCTACTGATGCGCAAGTTGCAGATATCTTTACCAAAGCACTTGGACGTATCAAATATGAAAAATTTTGAGATACGATTGGAATTTGCCAATAATGTAATAAGGGGGGATGTTAGCATATGGCATATATTGTATTTCATTATTTGCAAAACTATCGCTCGTAGGCGATCTCTGATTTCGTTGATTAACCAACTAGTTGGTTAATCAACTGCTTTGTAATTCTTTATATTGAAATCAATGAGAATGAATCAACTGCTTCATCGAATTCTTCAAGATATAACATTGAACTACATGATATGGAACCGTACATTGGCCCATTGCATGGAATAATTCTTCATGAATTTTTACTACTTTGATCAGGGGTTGGAATAATGCTCTACATCATGTGGTGTGGAACACACTTTAACTTGCATAGGATGGAGCAACATGTTGTAATCCATGATTTGGATGACAACTACATCATATTTGATCAATGTTGACCATGGGCTAGAACAATATTCTATGTCACATAGGGTAAAACATACTTCAAACTACTATACTTCATCTATGTTGTGGCTCACAATATTGAAACGGTTAAGTATGAACTTTGACTACTTTGACCATGGGGTAGAACAATGTGCACTGTTCTGCTATCGTGGGGTAGAACCAACTCCATTTCTTAAAACAAAAATTAAGATTTTTCTAAGGATGTGGCCATTTTAGGCCTACATTCTAGCACCTCTTGGAAGGTTTTGCTCACAAAGCCTGAGAACTCAGAGTCTTATCCATTGGGTATCAAGATTAAAAAATGATGAAGAGAGATAATGGTAGGGAAATCTAGATGAATGGAGGGAAATTATTAAAATAGGATATAAATGGAGTGAGGAAGAGAGTATATATAGTGGAAAAGTAGAGGATATGGAGAAAAAGAGATAGAATTCAATATTTGGCAAGCTCTATTTCATTTTATAACTTCTATATGGCCATCACCCTATAGAAAAATAATGAAGATACTTAGAGGGTAATGGTTCATATGGGAATCATGCAGGAAAAAATAACCTCTATAACTCCTTTCATGAGCATAGTTTTAGTTGGGCTATATAAAACTTTATTTTGTTTTATAACCTTAACCAAACTAGACCTTTCCTTACAAAATAGGTCTTCATGACCTTTTCATGTTCCTTTTTATAGCTTCATGCTTTATGACTGTTCTCTAATAATGTCAAAGTCAAAATAATTTATAAAAATATAAACATGAATATAAAAATGATCAATTCCACTTCTACTACAAGAATTTTTATTTTTATTCATTCTCTTGTTGATATTACCCTTTGAGTTTTTCACCTTGCACTTCTTTAGTGTCTTCAACAACCTTTTCTAATTGGTCTTCCTTTTCTTGGTGAGTTTCCTCCTCATTTATTTCTTGTTTATCTTCTTCATTATCATATTCTTGGTTTTCTTCAGCCTCTTATTATTCTTGTGAAGTTTCTAGATTATCTTCAGGCTTTGGGTCTACTCCAAATAGATAGATCATTTATTTCAAGGTCTACAGTGCTTGGCTTCGAGTTGACTTAGTAGGATTGGTTGTTTATTTGAGCCACTTATGCACATATTCTAATTTGGAGGTCTCTTCATAAGTCATAGAACTATCTCTGTTCACCAAGTTCTCCATTATATTTTTGAGCCTAGTCAAGTTTTTGATCATCTGAGAGATTTGCTCTTGATCAATCGGACCTTCCCAAGCATCTATCTCAAACTCATTTTGGATGATTGAGGCTGCATTATTTTGGATATTTTCCTCTATCAACAAGGTGTTTTCAACACAAAGTTATCCAAAACCATACTACATCATCTCTTGATTAATATCTATAATTTCTTTTAGTTGGCCCTCAATCTTATCTGATAGTAACCAGCCTTTCTAGAGCAACTTATTTTTATCAACCACAATTCTAGTAGCCATTCTATAAATGTTCCATGCCTTATTAGGAATAGATTTTGTAGCTTCACTAAATCTACTCTCAAATAGTTTAAATATTCATTCTGCTAATATCACCATGGGTTTTGGTTCCTTAGTGAAGTTATCTAGATATTCCTTGGTGGCTTGTAGAAAATGGCTAGAATCATCCATATAGTTAATTATAGGTTGGATTTTTAAGCACTTCTCAAGGATTTCAGACCATATTTCCTTCCTAACATTTTTGACTCCATTTGAAAAGCCTACAACTTTGGCCTTTTCAATTTGATGTTGATTCTTCAAATCTTGTATTTCTTTGGCTTGGGATTCATTCTTTTTGTTCTACTCCTCAATTTGGTTCTTAAATTTCATGGCATCTTGATATTTACTTTGCCATATGTTGACCTTATTTCTTATAGCCTTCTCCACCTTCTTTTGATTACTGACTGTCTTTTCTAGCTTCTCAAAAATTTCCTTCAATTTTCCACATTGCTCCTTATAAATGTTAATTTTGACATAGAAAGTTTCAATATGGGCCTTTGCTATAACCAAATTATCTTCCACTGGGATTGATAAATATCCTTTGTATGCTTCTCTAGCTGATACTATTCTATATTCATGTCCTCTTCTAGATTGCTTACAAGAGGAGTTATGGGCCTAACTTTTCTTTGCATTTTCATTGGATTAACGATCATGGTTTTTCTCTATCTAGCCATCTGATTTGAAGGCTTAGACAATTTCTCAACCTAGAATCTTGAATTTTTTGTGAAACCTCCTTTCCTTTTTGCAAAGATGTTACTATAGGATAATTTTTGGAGGTGGAGTAGCCATAAGGAAAGGGAAGAAAAAATCAGATGCTGATGAAAGTGGAGTGGTTGTGAGGACAATGAAGTTTATACTTATTACAAAAGTTGTAACTAGGAAGGACATGATGGTAGATGTTAGGATCATGGAATAAACTAGGAAAAATTAAAAAGGCTGCCCTTCTAATGTTACTGATGGCAATGACTTTGGAAGTGGAGATAAATGAATGGATGATGATGTCACTAGAACTTCTGCTAAAGGCAGAGGATATGGATTAATTCAAGCCTCTGTGATGACTAGCAAAGTAGGTGGTGAACTTTGACGGGGAGGAGGTACCTTCTGTTTCAATTTATCTTCAAAATGGGAAGGGGATTATTTTATGGAAGGAGAAAAATAATAAGGGATAGAAACCATACCTTCGCCTACTAAAGTAGTTTGTTGGAAAATATTATCTATAATTTGATGCTGTGTCTTTTGTACGTGTTGCTATAAAACTGTTACAGGTGTTTGTTCAGCAGTCTGTTCTTGGTCCATTTTTGTTTCTTGCAGATATTTTTCTGAGCCTATCCTATAGAATCCTTAGCCTTTATCTTAAAAATAATAGGAACTATAGGCTTATATTTCTTTGTACTCTCCTCATGTTTTACTTCTTGTGATGCAACTTTATAGATAGGGGTTGACCTTACTGCAGCTACAGTGGTGAATTTTATAGGGAAGAATACAAAACTATCATCCTTTTCTTTTCCTTTATTTCTGTTAGAGGAAGTTCTTAACCCAAGGCTAGATGTTTCAGCCTTTTCTTTGCTTGAATATTTTTTGTATTTCCTGCTTCACCCTTACCAAGGCCTCCACCAGAGTAATGCATTTTTCTCATGATTTGAGCACCCATAAAATATTTTTGTAATTGCTTTTGTGAAGGCTCAAATGCATTTTGGGCTTCCTAAGTTGTTTATGGGACATTTGTCTCTACTTCTTGCACCTATTATTGTGAAGGTGAAGAAAGGGAATTTGATGATACTTGATCTTTATATTTTCTCTATACTTCTGCTTTCTTGTAACTCAACACCAAACTCCTAGTATTTTTAACCTTCCAAGTTTTGATATGCTTCTCATACAGCTAAAATAAATTAGTTTCTGATTGATGACCAAACATAGCCTTTTCTACACCTATTTCAACTCTCATCTACCACCAATCCACAATTTTACCATTGTACCAACCATATTTCTTCTCCATTTTCTTAATCTTGGAATCTTTTAATTGGTGGTTCTTATTCTTCTCAGGATCATAATCAACTATATCCTAATAAAAATATCTCCATGGGGCAGTTATTCTATTTTACTGACGTTCCATTCCAATAGAGCATTTCCTTGTTATTTCTACCCTTTTCAAAATGATACCTCAAATTTTTTTCAAATTTGAGGGCCCTTTCTGCATTTAAGTCAATATTCCTATAGAGACAAAAATGCAACACCAAATAATGCTAAATAAATTGAACATAAACAACTCAAAATTGCACAATAGATGATCTTATATTAATGGGGGAAGCCTAAAAACTCCATTGTTACAATGTGAATACTTGAATCCTTTTGATACAAATTTACAATGGCTAGGGTTCTTAGTAACCCTAGCAAACAAGGCTAGTGGTGTATTCAAGCACATCCTTACTCCAAACAGAAGTTAGTAGGCTTTTAGTTATCTGATGCTAGGCCGATCTAGCTTAAATAGATGTCCAATTTTGATGTAGCACCTTTAGATCTGCACAAAATAACACAACAAATAGATTAGTAATACTTGTGAGGGATCCACAATGTGAGGCCCTCTATAAGCAATAGTAAAAACCTAACTATCTACTCTAAATAAGGTGAAAAAAGATAAAAGTGCATAAATGAAATAATAAAAAAATGATTCACCTTACGTATTTGCTATCTCCTGATATGTAGCTCATTGTAGTGAATTGATGTGGCAATGCCCTAGCATTGCTTGGAGGCTAGAGGACTTTGATATATCTAATGTAAAACACCTATAGGTTCTTTGTGGCTAAAATAAATGCCTATGGGTGCTTAGGACTGGTAGGGAGGTTCCTCGAGGTGCTTGGTAGATGAAGGAAAGTTCCTAGAGGCACTTGGTGATGATATAAAGCATCTAAAGGAGTTCGATGAATAAAAAAATAGTTTGTAGAAGTAGATTTGGTGATGGAAAATGAATGGTGATGGTTGTGAAGGTTACAACAAGAAAATATGGAGGTATAAGTACTTAAAACCCTTAGGCAACTAAAACCCTTAGGAAACTCAGGGAATTCAGGAACTTTAGGAAAAAGACTTAGGGACTCCAAAAACTTAGGGATTCAGGGGTTGAGCCAAAAGAATGGCTTCTATTTATAATCCAACTTAGGGCATACTTAGGTTTTCAATGACACTAATCATGTGGCTAAGATAAAAGCATATTAGAGGGTGGATATTAAATTTAGGTTGTGGTATGGATTGATATGAATAGACGAATATGATTAAATGAAATCGGATGGCTAGGATTAATTTACTTATATATATATTAAATATATATAGAATATAATACATAAAATATTAATATTAAATATATATATATATACATGAATAGTGGGCAAAAATGGTAGAAAAGCATGGATGGAGGACAAATGGCTAGATTTTGGTGTCTACAGATGCCCCTTTTTGTGTTGCATTGTGTGAAACACAATGCAATGTAAAAATACGAGACACCCATTTTTATTAGGTGTAAAATAAACTTCTCTTGGGATGTGGAACACAAGCTTGAAGATAAAAGAATAAAATAATTTTAATTTTGCATAGCTTACCCCCTCAATTAGTGAATGAATTTGTAGATGAATCTCATGAGCCAATTGAAAAATTTGTGCAAATGAATGATGTATGATGTGATATGCGATACCATTTCTTCCCCAATGGTGTGAAGGGGATTGGTGAAGAAGAATGTGAAATGATGCATCCATTTTTTCCCCAACATATGAAGGGTTTTGTGAAAATGTGTGATGGAAAATATGTCTATTTTTGCCATAACAAATGAAGGGATTTGTGAAAATGTGTGATGAAAAAAATGTGTCTATTTTTTCCCCAACAGATGAAGGGATTTTTCCAAGTGTGGATGCCATGATTATGTAAGATGTATCCTATTGTGGTATAGTCAAAATCCAATGTGGTTACCCCAAATTTGGGGTGATTCGATGCTATTAAAAAATATGCCTTCCAGTGTCATTGATATGCAGTGATGAATAATACAGAGTAAAGTAAACTTCTGAGCATAAATAATTCCTAGTATCAGTACCAATCACCCTAGATAAATCCATTCACCATGATGATTTTTAAGGAAATATGTAATGATGAAGTTTGATTTTGTCCATGTTTTAAGCCCCATGAACTAGGCCATCAATGACAACTTTTGTGCAATTTTTTCTTGGCAAGGTCTCATGCAAAAATGTGAAGTAGAAAATAGGATCATGATTTTAAACAATGAGATATGGAATAATGAAAATTACCAAGTTTACTTATGGTAGATATTTCATCTTACCGAATTGCATGGATGCAAATTGTTGTAATTTCCAAGTATATAGAAAAACCCACTATATACAGGATTTACTTGAATTTTTATTTTTCACTTGATAAATATACAAATGATGATGTGAATGATGTGAAAATGATGTATGAATGATGATACTGATGATTGTGGTTTTTTTGTTAATATTTGGATCATTTTGAAGTGCTTTTGTAACTTGCTAGGTGAATTTCTGATTTATGGTCGTAAATGAAAATTGTGTGTCCAAATTAGTTGGAATCTTCACAAAACCTGATAAATTGATGTAATATATGCCTGGGTGAAATTTGGAATGTTTTGGTGGGGATAAGCCACTATTTTATAAGAATTTGTCTTTTTTTGCAATTTGATGCCAAATGCTTGTTGGTGCTTTTTGCTTGCAAAAATGCCCACCAGTGTTTGGGTATTTTGTAAACATCCATGGGAACTTTAGTGCACCAGGAACACCCATGGGCATCTCAAGGTGCCTGAAGAGCTATAAATAGTTGTCAATATGAGAAACCAAGCTCATTTGTGCATTTGAGAATTTGAGAAGCTACATCTAGGAGAGTGGAGTGAAGTGAGGTAAAGTGATTTGAGCACGGAAGCTATGGTGATGAATGGAGAAGGTGTGGAGGCCGAGGCTACAACTGGAGTGCAAGCTACTAAGCTAACACCTTTGATTATGTATTATGCAAAATTTTTATGTTTTTGTGATTTTTTTTTGCAAAACTACTAAAAAATATTTTGTGTTGTGTTGTAGCTTAGGATTTTGGAGGCTTGGCACCGGTTCTCGCCTTACATACTTAGGATGAGGAATGTAGTTTTGGATGAGGAGTGGATCTATTGGAGGAGGTGGGGCTAGTAGAGGTAGCCCAGGTAGATGTGGTGAGGACTGATGAGGGGTATCTCTCTACCTTGGCATATAGATGGGATGCAGATAGGGGAAATATTTAGCTCCCCATAGGAGAGGTGACTGATGAGGCCTGGAAATGCCTCAATCATAACATTTTTTGTACACTAAAAATGCCTATAAACTCTTATGTTTTATCTGATATGTTAGTTAAGTTGATTCAATATGTTGTATATTAACCATTTTGCATGATCAATGTATTTGAAATATTATATGTTGATTTTACAGCTTTTTGCATAGTTTTGTGTTCTTTTTGCTATGATTTGCTACAATGGGATATGCTTAGAATAATAGCAGCATTTCACTAATCTTGTTTTGATTTGACAAAGCATTTACTTCACCTAATCTGGCAACAGTGCAAGCAAACTGTTGTTGTGCAGCAAAAACTGGTCTTTCCCATATAAATTCCAGCCAGCTGTCCATAAATAGCAAGGCATGGAATTCACATGAGGAAAGGGATGAAGACCATTAGAATTTGATCTTAGGAGATAACCCACCTGAGAGATGTAGAAGAAATCACTGGAAAAGCATACATTTGTTCATTCCGAAGTATCTTCGGAATGAACAGATATCTTCGGAATGAAGGAACACAACATCTTCGGAATGAGCGGATCTTCGGAATGAAGAATGCAGCGTCTTTGGAATGAGCGGATCTTTGGAATGAAGCATGCAGTATCTTCAGAATGAGCGATCTTCGGAATGAGAATGCAGTATCTTCGGAATGAGCGATCTTCGAAATGAAAACTGCATTGTCTTCGAAATGAAGCCACTTATCTTCAGAATGAAGAACAGAATGTGTTTTTGACCTTTTGACCAATTTTTGAAGCTGGAAAAAGGGAAATAAAGGTTGGAAAAAGTAAAGAGAAATATCTTCCATCTGTCTTTGCCGTCATTTCCGACCAAAGCCATCATTAAGGGAAAGATCAGGTTTTAGTCCTCTTCTAGGATAAAACCAGAATTTGTTGCAGCATTGTAGGATTAGATCTTTTGAGATATTCTTTGTTTGTAATCAGATCATAGAATAGCTATAAATATTGCTCCCGTTCAGGTTGAGCCTAGTAGGTAGAAAAGTAGGTAGAAAATGAGGTAGAAAATAGAGTAAGGAAGCTAGCGGAAAATACAGAGTATAACTAGAAATTGACTGTTACAGTCCTGTAACAGATTTTTAGCAGAATTCTTGTAATCATGTCTTTTGATCAATAAAGTGCACCAGTTCTATTTCAAATTACTTGTAAATGAGTGTGATTAAGATTTAGAAAAAGAGAGAGACTTACAGAGGCTGGCCACTTCCAGACCAAGGAGGAGGATTAACAAAGCAGGTTTTTATTCTGATTTTGCTACAGGAGAATGAGTTGTAGAACTTGTTATTTCAATTGCTTGTAAATAGTTGACAATATTTGCGGTATTAGTTTATTTATGCTTAGATTAATCTTGTGCTTAAATTTTTAGTTGCAATCTTACTTTCAGCAAAGTTTCCACTTCATTTTTAGATTGTTATTTTCAAAATTTACTATTTTTCAGCAATTTCCTGCATTTTATGTTTTGCTGTCAAAATACGAACAGAAGATTGACAACCTTATGTTACGAGAACTTTGATAGTTTTTATTTCCACATTAGATCTAGACTTTCATTACTGCAAAAGTAATTAGATTTCCTTTACGCAATTAGGATCAGACTTTCAATTCTGCAGTTGTTAATTCTGCAATATAATTAGGTCTCATTCTGCAATTGTAATTAGGACTTCATTTCTATAGTTAATGATTAGTTTCCAATTCTGCAACTTAGATTAAGATTTAATTTATGCAATTTAGAGATAGGAATGTTCCAAAACCCCCCACACAACCGGTTCCACCAATAAGACTTGTTGCCCTAGATTGACCTAAGTTATAGTTGTTTCACTTCTTCTCCTGTAGATAGCCTTGTACACTGCCCTGGATTGATAGATTCATTGAGAATTAATGATGGTATAACGACTACGCATCATTTTGGCATCGTTGTTGGGGAATAGTGTTGTCAGAAGAAAACAAATAGTCCAATAGCTGTAATCAGACTAAACTATGAACATTCAGGTTAAAATCTGAATATAACAACAGAGTAAGATAACAACTATTGACTTAATTTATGTCATTTAGGAGTAAACATGAATGAGTAAGTCTAGGGAGACCCCAAAGGATCCCTGGCTTGTCCCATTAAGGAGATCTTCATGCCTAAGGGGTGAATCACCTGTGTTTGAACTACCTGAAAGATTGAAAGAAAAATCACCAGTCTCACCATCAGTAGAACATTTTGAGAAAGGAAAATCACCAAATTTATCAACAGAATATCTTAAGGAAGATAATTCATCGAGACTCATCAACGAGAGAAGCTTGGACCTCTTGAGAGAACAATTTGGAAAGCTTTAACTTCTCCTAGGAAACAAGAAACTATGGCGAGAAGGAGGCAATGTAGATGGCCAGCATGGCTATGTTCATAATGAAGGGGATGATCAGGATATACTCCAACCGTCCAGAACATTTGAATATCCTATTCATCTGAATCCAACACAAAACTCTCCCATGAAGACCATTTCACCTTCAGTACTTCCAACCTTTCGAGGTGTTGTATCTGAAGATCCTGACCGATTTTTGTTTGAATTCAAGGTAGTGTGTCGGACCTATGATTATATAAATGACAATCAGAAACTTAAGGTTTTTCCCTCAACTCTCAAGGATTCAGCATTACGCTGGTTCATGAGCTTAGAGCCAAATTCCATAAGAACCTGGGATCAAATGGAGACTGTCTTTTTAGACAAATATCAGGAATACTACCGTGTAAGGAATAGAAAAGATGAGTTATTTAGAATCAAGCAGGAAGATGATGAGACCTTGGAAGATTATCTTGATAGGTTCTCCTTTGTTCAAAGGAGATGTGGACTAGTAGAACCAGAATTATGTAAAACCATCTTTTTGAGAGGATTGCAAGATGAATCCAGAGAAGTTCTGGATTTGATGGGAAAAGGGGATGTAACCACTCTCAGTAATGAGGAAATTATGGATCTCTATAGGAATTACTCTCGCACTAAGCAGAGAAGAAGAAAAAGCCGCACAAATGGTACTGATGTAAAGGACCTGATAGAGGAACTTGCAAATTTCAAAACTGATATCCTAGTGCATCTAAACACTACTTTAGGGGAAATCTCTGCAAAGGCTAAAAACATAGAACCTTTGGCAATTTATTGCCCAAGATGTAGAAGTAAACATGCTTTGCAGGAATGTCCTTTGAATAAAACATCTATCTCAGCCATTTGTGGTATCCGTTCAAAAAGGCATTCAAGCCGATCAATGCCACCTGCTACCACAACTCAAAACTGTGTTAGAAAACCAGGTCGAGGAACTCAACTATATTGGACCAAAACAAGGGGGAAATTTCTCTCAATATCAAAATCCCCCTCGTTTTCCTACAAATTGGGGGCATAATCCTGGTACTATGCCTTGGGGACAATTAGAACCACCCCAACGTCCTTGGAATTATCCTCAATGGACAAATTCCCAAGAATGGCCACAATCAAATTGGAGTAACCCAACCTGGAATCAGAATCAAAACAACCCCTCATGGAATCAAAACAATCCAGCTTGGAATCAAAATCAGACTAATCCACATTGGGTGCAAAACCAACCACAGTGGAATCAGCAATACCAGTCCTATCCAAGGCAGCAAAGGAATCAAGGTCAAACTCAGCATTTGTTGCCTGCACCTAATCAAAATTTTCAAGAAAAACAACAACAAACACAGCAAGTGAAACAACCTCAATTGCCAGCTCAGCCAGTCACTAATCCAAACAGTGTAAGACAGACACCTCCTATCTATGTGGCTGAAGCTGAAGAAAATATTGAAATTAATGTTCTTGATTGTAGTGACATCCAACTCCATTCAGGGAAAGTTGTACCTGAACCAGTTTTAATGGAAATCAAAGATAATGAAAAGCAAGAATCATCAGAACCAGAGAGAATCCAACCAACAATAGAAACAAAAAAATTGGATCCAACAATAGAAAAAGAGACACAAGAAGAACAATTACCAGGGATAGTTCCATATCTGAAAGACTTAATGCAATACCAGAAAATTTTGAGTCAGAATTGGTCAAAGAACTCAAAAAGTTGACTATCTCATTGCCCTTATTGCAAGCCATTAAGGAAATACCAGAAATTAACAGTACTATCCAAAATTTGTGCATTAAAAGAGTAGGAAGAAAGAAGAAAGCATTCCCCAAGACTGTGCGAGGTTGAAGGGAAGATAGGTGATCTCTTATCTGGAAAACTACTACCTCCAAAGTATAGTGATCCAGGAAGCCCGATTATCACGGTCACCATAGGTTCGGTACCAATATCAAATGTTTTAGTGGATCTAGGAGCTGCAATAAATGTCATGACTAAAGATACAATGGAACAATTACAGCTCAAACATCTCAGCCCCACATTTACAATTTTAGAAATGGCTGATAGGTCAGTTGCAAAACCTGAAGGAATCATTGAAGATGTCCCTATAGAAGTTTCTTCTTGGGAATTCCCTATAGATTTTCTGGTTTTACAGCCAAGAAATTCAGCACATGGATATCCCATTATTTTGGGAAGACCTTGGCTTGCAACTGCAGCAGCCTTCATAGACTGTAGATCTGGAAATATGACTATTTCAAATGGTATTGAGCTGAAACAAATTTCTTTATATCCTCCTGCAAAACCATCTAGCAAATTTTCAGGTCAGTTATGGTTTTCTGACTCAGATGAGGAACCAGAAGAGGTCATTTCTACACTAGCTACCTTAGTAGTAAGAGAACACACAGAAGACCTCAGTGACACAGAAAACTTAGAAAATGAAACAATCCTGATGAATGTTCTGCATGAACAAGGTTTAGAAGGGGAAGCAACAAATATCCAACAGTTGATAAGTAATGAGGAGAATCAAAAATCTGAAGATGAATCATCTGTGCTATCACAGGGAAACTCTGTTTCACTACCACATGGATGGCACCATCATCTGATTTTTCCTTCTCACTATTCCATACAAGATATGCTTCCCTCAAGCAACAATAAAATAGAAACTGCTTCTTTTCTCCCATCTCAGCAATGTCCTCTTAATCCCTTAAACACCAAGTATGAAGGAGTGAATTCAGTCCTTCTAAATACAAAACAAATAGAAGTCCAGCCGAGGCAAATTTTTGAACATCTACGACCGACTTACTAGGGAAGAGGAAGAAAAATTGATAGTTGTTTTGCGGAAGCATGTTCATGCTTTTGCTTGGAACTACAAAGATATTTTAGAAGTTCATCCTGATATATGTACCCATAGAATCTATACTGAATAAGTAAAGCCAGTCAGACAACCTCAAAGAAGATTGAATCCTGCCTTAAGAGATATTGTGAAAGAAGAAATTGAAAAACTCCTGGAAGTAGGATTCATTTACCCAATTTCAGATAGCCAATGGGTTTCTCCATTGGTAATAGTTCCTAAGAAAAATGGAAAAATGAGAGTATGTGTAGACTATAGAGAATTGAATAAGGTGACATACAAAGACCATTTTCCATTACCTTTCATAGATCAAGTGTTAGATACTCTTCGTTGGAAAAAGATACTTTTGTTTTCTTGATGGATTTAGTGGATATAATCAAATTCAGATTGCACTCGAAGATCAAGAAAAGACAACTTTTACATGTCCATGGGGAACATTTGCCTATAGGGTTTTACCTTTTGGTTTGTGTAATGCCCCAACAACTTTTCAGTGAGCGAGTCCTAGCAATTTTTGCTGATCGACCACCAAAAGTGTTGAAATTTACATGGATGATTTCACGAGTATGTGGACAAACTTTTGATTTTACATTGGAAAATCTTGACAAAGTCTTAACTCACTGTGAAACATACCACTTATCCTTAAATCCAGGATAAATGCTTCATGATGATGAAGGAAGGGATAGTTCTTGGTCATCACATCTCTCCTGAAGGGATCCAAGTTGATCCAAAGAAAGTTGAAATTATCAAGAATCTCCTTCCTCCTAAAACTCAGACTAATGTCAGAAGCTTCCTAGGACACATTGGTTTTTACCGTAGGTTTATTCCCAACTTTAGTACAATAGCCAGTCCTATGTTTGCCTTATTGACTAAAGATTTTGAATTCTCCTGGACTGCAAAGTGTCAGGAAGCATTTGAAGCTCTGAAAGAGAAATTGATAACTCCACCTGTGCTCGGAGGACCTAATTGGACATTACCATTTCACATTCAGACTGATGCCTCCAATACAGCAATTGGAGCAGCATTAGGACAAATTGATAATGGTGAACATTATACCATCTACAACATTAGCAAGAACTTGACAGGAGCAGAGAAAAATTATACAACAAGCGAGAAAGAATTCCTAGCAGTAATTTATGCCATCAACAAATTTAGGCATTATATCACGGGTTATCAAATATTTATTCACACAGATCATACAGCCATTAAGTATTTGATGAATAAACCTATGGTAAGTGCAAGAATTATTCATTGGTTCGTTGTTCTTTGCAAGAATTTGATATCACCATAATCAACAAACCGGGAAAAGCTAATGTTGTGGCAGATTTCTTGTCTAGGTTGCAGAACACAGATGAAGGGGAATTAGTTGATGACACTTTTCATGATGAAAAACTATTTGCTATATCAGTTCAATCACCTTGGTTTGCAGATATAGCCAATTATTTGGTCATAGGGAAAGTTCCTCCACATTTTACTTCAAAACAAAAAAAACAATTGATCAAACAGAGTTCTTCTTTCGAATGGATTAAGGGTATGCTTTTTAAGTGCGGTCCTGACCATGTGTTACGTAGGTGCATCCGAAAGGATGAAGTGTATGATATCCTTAGAGCTTGTCATGATGAACCCTCAGGTGGACACTATTCTATAAAAAGCACAATTAGAAAAATCTTGGGGATAGGATATTATTGGCCATCTCTTCACAAGGATGTGAAAAAGTACATCAGGCATTGTGATGCATGCCAAAGAAAGGGGAAACCCACTCATACAAATGAGATGCCACTTGCAGCCTCAAATGGTTTTAGAACCATTTGAGAGGTGGGGGCTTGATTTTGTAGGACCTATTGATCCACCTTCTCAAGGAAAGGTGCATATTCTAGTATGCACTGATTACCTGACAAAGTGGGTAGAGGTGCGTGCTTTCAAACATGCTCGTGAAGAGAAGGTCGCTGATTTCTTGTATACTCAATTTTTTTAGAGATTTGGAGCTCCACGGTCTATCACCACAGACCAAGGACCCCAATTTGCATCCAAAGTCATAAAAGCATTTATAGAATTGTATGAAATCAAACATAGGAAATCATCACCTTACCACCCACAAGCAAATGGCTAGGTTGAAGTAACAAACAGGGAACTAGAACGCATCTTGACAAAAACAGTAGCTTTTCATAGGAGAAATTGGCTAGACAAATTACCTGAAGCAGTTTGGGCCTACAATACTACTTGGAAGTCCACTACTGGATTCACACCTTATGAACTAGTCTTTGGTAAAAAGCCTCTCTTACCTATTGAATTTGAGCTACTAACATTACGCACAGCACTGGAAATTGGAATTGAATTGTCGCAGGCACAGACAGACAGGATTTTGTAGCTGAATGCATTGGATGAACTTAGATTGGATGCTCTGCACCAAATTGAGGTAATTCAAGAGCGAGAGGAAGCTGTGGCATGACAGTCACATTCAGCGGAGGAAACTTCAACAAGGAGATTGGGCTTTACTGTTTGATTCTCAATATGAAGACTTCCCTAGAAAACTGAGAACTAGATGGTTGGGACCTTACTGGATTGAAGAGGTATTTAACAACGGAGCAGCTCGTTTATCTCCTATTGATGGGTCACGAAGAAAGTTGGTAGTGAATGGACATCGCCTCAGGGTATACCATACACCTCTGACTAAAGAAGAATTCTTACAGCAACTTGATAGTTTGGATACACATAAGGTGGAAGAGATTCCTTCTTCCACTTCAAAACAATCAACATGATCAGTGGATTTCAAGAAAAAAATAGAAAATACAAAAAAATCAAAAAAATAGAAAACAAAAAGATGAATAAATTCTGAGTATGAATTCCTTCATGGGCATGGTTTAAGGGGAAATCATGAAATTCCTTCATGGGCATAGTCAGGATCAAGAAAAAAAAAAAAAAAAAAAAGAGAGAAAAGGAGAGGTAAAAAAAAAAAAAAAGGGGGAAAATCAAAAAAAAAAAAAAAAAGAGAAAAATGAATAACCCAGCAGTGAAAACCTTTTCTTAAGGCACTATTGAGTTGGTGTGCATGAAAACCAGTTTTCTGGCATGCATAACCTTGAGAAATTTCTGAACCATCATTGTACAAATTCACCTAGTGCACTTGTTTTGAAATGTTGCAAAAAATCTCAACAGAATATCAACAAAAGCAGTCATTCTTCAAAAACTGGCATTAACTATTTTTATCAGGTATATATTTCTTACATTTCTTCATTGTAAAATGATTGGTATATAGTATGTGACAATTAACCATTAGCATAAAAGGTATTCATAAGAGTTGGCATACTTAAAAACATGTTTTGAGAATGAAAATATTGATTTTTGCCTAATATTCGGAACAAGAATGCCAAAAATAGTGCCTACTGTATTATCTTTGGAATGAAATTGTCTTCAGAATGACAGCAAAATGAATGTTGCACTTTTTCTTCAGAAAGAAAATTTGTCTTCAGAATGAAACTTGGTCTTCAGAATGACGACTTGCTGCATCATCTTCTGAATGAAGATATGTCTTCGGAATGAAGATCTGTCTTCGAAATGAAGATTTGTCTTCGGAATGAGGGTCTGTCTTTGGAATGAAAATTTTGCAAAGAAGATTTGTCTTCGAAATGAAGACCTGTCTTCGGAATGAGGTCATAATCTTCGGAATGAGGATTTGTCTTCGGAATGAAGACTTGTCTTCGAAATGAGGTCATAATCTTCGGAATGAAATTTTGTTTGCGCAATAAGTTATAATCTTTGGAAAGAGCATTTCCACGTGGCATCCAAGAAGATAAGGTACGACAAAATCAAGATTTTTTCTTAGTTGCATGCGAGGAAGGGACACGTGTCAATCAGCACATGGTTTGTTTTTGCACTCATTGGAAATACGGAGAACATGACCAACCATATGCCACCAGTTTTTAATGTCAATTAACATGCACGTGAGAATCTACAAAACTAATGAGGTGGATCTGATGGCAAGGACATCCATGCAATTATCAACAAATAGGTGTATAGTGCAAAAGTAGAAATGTGTGCCATATTTCTTTTCAAAGACGTGTTACGAGGTACAGTGCACAGGATACGATTCATTCCGAAGAAGAAGATGAGAAATAGGGCAATGAAGGTTTCAACTTAAAACTCTAAAATTTGCAACAAAAAATAGCCAGAAATTCAGCAGTAGAATAGCAGCTGCAGTATACAATTTTTAAACAGAGAAAAATGGGGCGAAAGATCAAAACAAAGCCTACAGAGACCACTTACCTCCGAGAAAATCCGGTAGTTGTGCAAATTTTTGAAGACAGAGGGTTTATGACATTTTTGGATAAATTCAATGGGTCTTCTGAAGATTTAGCTGGCATGTTCGCCCATACGTTCAGAAACAACCGAGCACATGTTAACGGCATGTCTATTGAGGTAAGCCCTAAAATTTTAAGTCAGATTACAGAGCTGCCATTAGAAGGGATTTCAATTACTAGATCTGGCAAGAACACATTGGCAAATGTAGTTAATCAATTTGTAGAAGAAAATGATAGAGAACCTGAATACTTAACCCATAACAACACATGCAAAGGGTTAAAAAGGGCCAACTGCGGGAACCCTGGGATGAAGTAGCCACCTGGGTAATTAAGTTTTTAACCTGTGAAGGGTAGTATGTGCTGTTTTTAGGGCATCATCTGCGAATTTTGAACCATCTCAGACATGGTGGACAACAACCAGAAGTTAGGGTAAATCTTCCCCTGTATCTGTATCAAGAGTTAAAGAACATGGCAAAAAGATATCAGGAGGGTAAAGGAAGCCTTCGCCATCATGGCCTCATCAAATTAGTTTGCCAACACCATTTTAGAGGAAACCCTAGGAGTTTTGATAGGTTTTACTCTAACCTAAATGATGTCATTTTTGGGGATGAAAGTGAGGAAGAAGAACCAAATACTGTTGATGTTGCTGTAGAAGAGGAAACAGCTGCTACAAAAATTGTTGCAGAAGATGCTGTAGAAAATGTTGCAGAAGATGCTGCAGAAGAAACTACAGAAGGTGCCCTTGAAGCTGTTACAGAATTACACCCCACAACAGCAGTAGAAAACCTTGCTCCTGAACCCTCAACTTCACAGGCTAAGAGACAAAAGAGAAGAGGATCTGGAACTAGCAGCAGAGAAAAAAAACAAAAGAAAGTTTGGTTTGCTAAAGCTACAACTGACTTATCAGAACAGAGAAGTGAAACAAGGGAAATAGAGGCATCTAAAACTGACCCCATGACCCCTGCTGTCACCAAAAAATAGAGCAAAAAGAAGAAGTTTGCATCTAGAACTAGGAGGTCTACAAGAATCCATTTGAAAGAAACTGCGGAACGGGTCATGGAGGAAGAAGATAGACCAAGCAGCCCAGGATGTCACGAGAGATACAACTAGACATCCGACAACTTTTTAGAATTCCCTGAATAGATAGCTGAGGCAGAAACTGAGTAGGTTGGTTTAGAAGAGGCTACAATTCAACAGGCTACAGATATGGTAGATATCCTTATAGACAGTCTCACAGAGCCTCCTAAACAAGAACAAACTGTTGCAGAAGAAGAGGAAATATTGGTTGAGCGACCAAGCGCAGTCGATTTGTCTGCATCGGCTTCTAAAGCGAGAAATAGAAGTGGAAGACATCACGGAGCAGGTGAGGGCAGCAAGAAGTGTTGTCAAAACATAGACCAGGATGGATCACGAGAGAAATAAAGCATCATTGAGATGCAAGAAAGAAAAATTGCAGAACTTCAGCAGGAAGTGGCAGAACTAAAAAAATTGTTGTCACAATCTGAAAAACAACCAGCTATATCCCATGATGAAGATAATTTGGCTCAATTGCTTCTAGGTTTATCAAGAGCAGATGATTCTATTGAAGCAGACATGGGAGTCCATCATAAAATAGCACTCCTTCATTCTGAAGAAGTGCCTATTCATTCTGAAGCAGCACCATCTTATTCTGAAGCATTGCCTTCTTGTTCTGAAGATGCTTCAAAAATGGTGAGGAATATTGCGAAAGGATGTTGAAAATGAGCCACCAACACGGAAGCAGTCCCAACAAGCAAGAAAATGTTCAAGTAAGTACTCCTCTTGAGGTCCCTGCATTTCAACTTGCTACACTTCCGGTAGAAACAACGGGATAAGGGGGTACAAGTAGAAATACTATCGATGACAACCCCATAGAAATAGCAAATAAGGGGGTGCAAGTAGAGTTATTGACGGATGAACGACCAGTGGAAGTGGCAGAAAAAGGAGTTCAGATAAATCTATTGCCTAGGATCCCCCTTGTAGTAAGACCACCTAATACTGTGTCTCTAGAGTAGTACAATGCAGATATAGCTAGCTGGATGCTTAGATATGAACAGCTTGCCAATAAAACTGAAAAATTCAAATTGGAAGCAAAACAACTAGAAGCCAAGGACACAGAAATTCAGGCATTGAAAGAAAAGGTGTCTGAATTATGCCAAATTGCTGAATTTTTAGTCCAATTTAGATGACCGACCAGGTTTTACAGCCTTATTTTGAAGGAAAAATACCTCAGATGGCAGGTCATGAGGATTACTTCAAATCTTCCATATAAATTGGACACTATTGAAGATTTTCTGGAAGCATATTTTAACAGTCCCTTTGAGCAGAAAAATCTCCTGTGTGAACTGTTTTTACACAGTTTCTTTATTCCAGAGGAAGTTGACTCTCATCCTCAAATCTACATTGGAGATGTTCAGTTGAGAGCATTTATGTCTACTTTACAAAATCAGCTTTATTGGGATCAAGAGAAAAGGCGGAATAAAGTGATTGAAACAAGGGCTGAGTTGTTAGTCAGAGCAATCTAGCCAAATCACCTAAATATCACCCAGCAGCACTTTTCAATGATGAACAGGGATGATATTAAGAGAATATACTTGAACAATTTGAGAGACTGTGTGGCTAGATTTAACAATTTCTGTGATCACAATTTCTTCCCAGCATTGTTAGTATGCAGAGACAGATGGAATGAAATTTCCATGTCTTTGAGGAAAAGAGAACCTATCTCCCCCATCAATTTAGAATGGTCCAGAAGAAGAGTAGAAGGTGTAGTCAAACTGATTCAGATCATGCAACATAACTGGATAGGTCTCAGGTTCAGGCCTCCAACCATCATTACTCTAGTTCCATTCTACTTTGAGGAAGATGCCCAGCCTGATGAACAATTTGAAGATTGGCTCGGAAACATTCAAGAAAACAGGGGGTATTACATAGGCAAGAAATTATTCTACAGGTCATGGAATCTAAACATGGACATATGTGATTCCATAGCCCAACAGAATGCATAAGGGCATGCATTAATATAAGTCGGGGGGAAAATGATGAGGCCTAGAAATGCCTCAATCATAACATGTTTTGTACACTAAAAATACCTATAAACTCTTATGTTTTATCTGATATGTTAGTTAAGTTGATTTAATATGCTGTATATTAACCATTTTGCATGATCAATGTATTTGAAATATTATATGCTAATTTTACAGATTTTTGCATAGTTTTGTGTTCTTTTTGCTATGATTTGCTACAATGGGATATGCTTAGAATAATAGCAGCATTTCACTAATCTTGTTTTGATTTGACAAAGCATTTACTTCACCTAATCTAGCAACAGTGCAAGCAAACTGTTGCTATGCAAAAAAATCGGTCTTTCCCATATAAATTCCAACCAGCTGTCCATAAATAGCAAGGCATGGAATTCACATGAGGAAAGGGATGAAGACCATTAGAATTTGATCTTAGGAGATAACCCACCTGAGATATGCAGAAGAAATCACTGGAAAAGCATACATTTGTTCATTCCGAAGTATCTTCGAAATGAACAGATATCTTCGGAATGAAGGAACACAACATCTTTGGAATGAGCGAATCTTCGAAATGAAGAATGCAGCATCTTCAGAATGAGCGGATCTTCGGAATGAAGCATGCAGTATCTTTGGAATGAGCGATCTTTGAAATGAGAATGCAGTATCTTCGGAATGAGCGATCTTTGGAATGAAAACTACATTGTCTTCGAAATGAAGCCACTTATCTTCGGAATGAAGAACAGAATGTGTTTTTGACCTTTTGACCAATTTTTGAAGTTGAAAAAAGGGAAATAAAGGTTGGAAAAAGTAAAGAGAAATATCTTCCATCTATCTTTGCCGTAATTGCTGACCAAAGCCATCATTAAGGGAAAGATCAGGTTTTAGTCCTCTTCTAGGATAAAACCAGAATTTGTTGCAGCATTGTAGGATTAGATCTTTTGAGATATTCTTTGTTTGTAATCAGATCATAGAATAGCTATAAATATTGCTCCCGTTCAGGTTGAGCCTAGTAGGTAGAAAAAGTAGGTAGAAAAGGAGGTAGAAAATAGAGTAAGGAAGCTAGCAGAAAATACAGAGTATAACTAGAAATTGACTGTTACAGTCCTATAACAGTTTTTCAATAGAATTCTTGTAATCATGTCTTTTGATCAATAAAGTGCACCAGTTCTATTTCAAATTACTTATAAATGAGTGTGATTAAGATTTATAAAAAGAGAGAGACTTACACCTTCTTCTGGACAAAGAGGCTGGCCACTTCCAGACCTAGGAGGAGGACTAACAAAGCAGGTTTTTATTCTAATTTTGCTTGTAAATAGTTGACAATATTTGTAGTATTAGTTTATTTATGCTTAGATTAATCTTGTGCTTAAAGTTTTAGTTGCAATCTTACTTTCAGCAAAGTTTCCACTTCATTTTCAGATTGTTATTTCAGAATTTACTATTTTTCAGCAATTTCCTGCATTTTATGTTTTGCTGTCAAAATCCGAACAGAAGATTGACAACCTTCCGTTACAGAACTTTGATAGTTTTTATTTCCACATTAGATCTAGACTTTCATTACTGCAAAAGTAATTAGATTTCTTTTCTGCAATTAGGATCAGACTTTCAATTCTACAACTTTTAATTCTGTAATATAATTAGGTCTCATTCTGCAATTGTAATTAGGACTTCATTTCTGCAGTTAATGATTAGTTTCCAATTATGCAACTTAGATTAAGATTTAATTTATGCAATTTAGAGATAGGAATGTTCCAAAACCCCCCACACAACTGGTTCCACCAATAAGACTTGTTGCCCTAGATTGACCTAAGTTATAGCTATTTCACTTCTTCTCTCGTAGATAGCCTTGTACACTGCCCTGGATTGATAGATTCATTGAGAATTAATGATGGTATAATGACTACACAACAATGACCTTGATCTTGGAGGATGTATATCGCATCCTCAAGGTTTTAGTAGAGGGGATCCAGATTGAGGTTGGGCTCAACTAGAATATTGAGATAAATGAGTATGTTTGGAGATATGTGGCAAGGTGTGAGGGTGGAGAGCAGAGGATGGAGGCTGGAGATAGGAGAACTTTAGCATTGCTTGACCAGAGGGCTTATCGATAGAGGGCTTGGGTAGGGAGTAACCCTATGCTAGGAGATGGGCATTGGTTAAGGAGGTACAACCAAGTCGACCAGTATAGATGAGCCAGTGGTATCAATATTTGTGGGTTGGATTGACATCTTCCCAAGTGATATGAAGGCCATGGTGGGCTTGTAGGTGTACTAGAGATGGAGAACACTTACAATGAGTGTAGTAGGATCGATGGGTGTTTTGGAGGTATTAGAGTGAGACTGAGTACTTTCAGTTCTCATGAGTACTTCAATAGTTTGGACAGAGGCAATATGTCCTAGATGATCTGATGATTTATAGGATAAATTGAGAGGATACAAGGCTACCAGACACAGAGTCATAGAGGGTGGCCTGTGAGGATGATGAGGAGATAGATCTCCCAGATACAAATAATGTAGGGATGATCATGAAGTATGATGTATGGTTTGCATCTCACCCAATATGGGAACCACCTCGAGGATTAGCCTATGGGGATGGTGATTATGGGGTTAGGTAAGAGGGGACCCAAGAGGCCCCCAACTGGTAGTGGCACCTTTGATAATACATTCAAAGGAGGAGGGCTAAAGTTTTTGCAAGGCAGACTCCTGATATTAGGGGAGACAGTGAATATGGAGATGATATGGAAGAGGTTTTGGATGGGTTTCTAAACCAAAGTGAGGAGGATTAAGAATGAATGGAGTAGTAGGTGGTCGAGTGGAATGCAAGGATTATGAGGCTCTAGGTAGAACTAGTAGATATAAAGCATTGATATAATGTCGACATAGCACATCTTCACTCTTGACATAGATACATCGAGGAATTGGAGGATAGGTTGATGGAACATCATATTCCACTTCCATATCCTCTAACCCCATCTATATCTAAGGGTGCTAGGCATAGTGAGTCTAGGCATAGCTCTAGGTCTAGGGCTCCTCTTAGGTCACAAGGATCCTTTTGGAGGATATAGCTAGTGCTTAGATGTAATTTTGTATATGAGCCTTGGTTTTCCATTGTATATGGCCTTTTGGCACTCATTGTATATACGATATTTATACATATATATATACATGGCTTTTACCTTTTTTGTTATATGTTTTTATGTTAATGCTTTTATGGAATGCATGTTTTCTATTAACGATGAATGCATATGCTATGTTATGGATGATTAATGCAAGGTGGCATATATGGAATATTAATGTAGGGTAGAATGTATGGATGTGCTAATAATAATTTATAGTTTAGATCTTTTCTTGGCCATTTTCTAGAATTGTTGTTTAATTAGAGGTACCAGAATTGGTGGCACATGGGATGAATGACTCATGAACTGACATGGATGTTGACATGGAAGAAGATATGGATGTTGATATGTAAGAATATATGGATGTTGATATGGAAAACTACCTATTTTATAGAGACTCGGACATACTAGTGGTATAAAAAAACTCATTAAAATTGCCTAATCCCTCTAGGACAAAATATGTGTGTAGTGGATTCATTTACCAAATCAAGAGAATGGTAATAAATCGAGGCAATCAAGAATTATTGTGTGTGCAAGTGAGTTCATTAAATCATATTGATTAAATTGGGTAAACCTATTATGGATGAAACCAAGAAGCTAGATTATTTGTATGAGTGGTCAGAGGTCTCTTTGAAAGAGACGTGTCACCATGAATGAGCATACTCCATTACCAGTCAAGCATCTATAGCTCTAGTGGAGGCTAACTTCATAGTCCATGATATGTGTTTTTGATATTTTAATTTTTGGGGATGACTACCTAACCATCTGACTAGAAATATAGTAGGATCCTTACAACCTAATGATTAGTGGTGTGTGATTTAAAAGATTTAGAGTTTTTTTTAGGGCTTTTCTGTACTCTTTATTTTAGTTTTGGAATTGTGATAGTAGGGAGAACCACTATTTTATGGACTATGTTGCATGATGGGGCTAGAAATGATGACCATTTTCACTTTGAGGTTCATACCAAGTATGGTGTTATTCCTCTTTGACACAAGATGTTCTTAATATGTAAAATTGTATTTGGTTCAATATTGTTTTGGAGTCAATTCTCAAAACTCAAAATTTTATTACTGTATATGTGTAATGGTATTAAAAGGAACTCAACATGTATTTTTGAGGTTTCTTAAAACACTAGGAGTGGTTGAGTGACTGAGAACACCTAGGAATTATGGATGTGTGGTTTGTGCGAATAGCAATTTCACTTGATGGACTATAATAGGTGAATTTTGTGTATGGTATTGTGATGGGAGCCCCTGATTAAAACAACATGATTTTTTTTGGACAAATTAAGACCTTAAACTTAATAAATGATCCGTAGTATCAAAAGTGAAATGTATGCAAATATTTTTGTGTATTAGCCATGTATATATACATATATAAAAATAAAATCATGCATAGAAGAGGACCCCCAAACAAAGAAGAGCTAAAACCAGTCTCAAAATTCGATATAAATGCATATCACCCCATTAAGCTTGTGAATGGGTACCAAGCTTTAGAGCCATTCAAGATAGTTTATGATGTCATCTAACTATTCTAGTTTATCCTCATCTATTTCTACCTAGAAAATCTCAGGATCCAAAGGTGAAGGTGAAGGCAAAGGTAGAGGGGATGGAGGAATGTAGTTGGTGAAATCCCTTAACAATTCCTTAGACAAGAAAAACTCGAAAAAGTATGGAGGCGAGGAAATCTAGTCCATATTAATGAGACTTATGTCAATTAGAATTGGATTAGCTGGATTGCATGGATTACAAAGTAGGGTGAATAAATCAACAAGATTCATTTTGACTTATGGGCAAGGTGGATAAGGTTGTATGGAATGGATGGAACCTAAGAACCGGTGGTAAGAGCTTGGTTAACCTGAACAACAACAAGCAACACAAATAAATGCATTTGTCTAAATATTATATATATGATATGTAAAGCAATAAAATATTTTTGTTAATTTTTTTTTTTGTTTTTTGGTAGTGATGAAAACCATTGTTTTTGTGTTATTTACATATATTACATATTGGATTGTGAAGTTGCTTAATGGAAAGGAGGTGGTGGCTCACCAATAGGGATATCTCATTCTTGTGGAAGAATTAAGAGAAATATAGGCTCATGGATGGGGAACATGTTGAGATAAAACTCATCTTGTTCGGTATGGGGAATAATGGGCTTCGATTCTTCTTCAAATTCATCTAAAATTATCAACATAAGTTTGAATTTTTCATAGATTTCATCATAAAAATTATTGATAAGGAGGGCGTATTCTCTTGAATTGATATTAAGCCTTTGAAAATCTTGTACAAGAGAAGAGGTGGTGGAAAGTGGGTGCTAACCTAGACCTGAATGATCGTGCACCTCTTGATATGGAACATCGATATGTTGATACACTACCTATTCATGAAATCCTAGGTGATAACCTTACCAATTGACTATGTGGAAATAGTGAGATGGAAATACTGACATGTTTGGGATGTTGGAAAGTACTGGTTTGTTGGGTTCCTCTAGGGAAGCTAGAATTGATGAAGAATTAATCCCCCCATACACAAAATTTATGCTATTTGGAGCTAAACCCATGTTATATACTACTCCTATGGCTAAATGTGGGTCACGTGGATGACCAAAATTCTTAGACTTAGGAATGGTGAGGGGTGTGACAATTATGTCTTGGACCATGTATTCACAAAAATCGAGATTAGTGAGGTGGACCTCAACTTGGTAGGATATGGGAGGATCATAGTCAAATGATGGCTCAAGGAATGGTGAACATGGAGATGTTTCATAATTTATCAACTCCACTTGTAAAACATTAGCTGATGATGATGGATTGCATGGGGAAGGCAATTGAATGGATGATGATGACATGGATGGAAATGATGTTGATAATGTGGAATTACTATGACCACATGTGCATGTAGTCAATGTTGAATATGATGGGGGTGTAGAAGATTGATGTGGAATTGTGATAGGAAGATCTTCAGGAATGGGATACTTTGATGAATAAATTGGCAAAGTGGTAGATGGATTGGCTTATGGTGATAAGAAAATATGAGTGGAAGGAATCATGGAATCATAAGGATTTGAAATGAAATTGTAATACTTAAATGTCTTGACGTCCATCGGTATGCAATGTACCTATCTCTTATTAACATATTTTAAGCATTGATGTAAAATGGAAGGGACACATCTCATTTCCCTCATCCAAGGTCTTCCAAGGAGTACATTGCATACCATGGATCCTTCAAAAATGTGAAACATGGTGTGCAACATTTTGATCCCTACTTCAATGGGAAAAACAACAGTGCCAGTTGTGGAATACAAAGCATCATTGAATGATTTTAAGGTGAATGATGACTTGGTAATATGAGATGGAGTGACGTTCAAATGATGAAGGGTATATGTGGTGATGATATTGATAGAGGATCCAATGTCAATTAACACTCTTTTAAAAGGCTTCTTGTCAATTAGATATATGATATGCAATGGATTGTCTACGGATGCTCAATGCATGTTTGGATGCTCCCCACAAAGTTGTTGAAGGCATTAGGGTCTTGATATTGTAGTTCAATGGACTTAAGAATATCCATTAATACTTCATGAAATAGGGGAGATTGTTGAATTAACTCATAAATTGACAACTTGATGAAAGCCATCTTTATACTTGTAGTTAATCGACTACTCAATGAGATGATTGGTCGTGGTGGACGATTGATGGATGGATTTGGAGGATTTTATTGGCTAGTGATATGGATGGGTGATGAAGGATTGAGAGAAACTTGAATGGGTGATGATGTTAGAGGTTGTGACACACTTGCTTGAGGTGGTTGCCATTTTTGGTTACTATTTTGACCTCTAGTGACCACATGGATGGCCCCTACAAACCCTTGGTATTATTGAACATGATTGACTTGATTAGAGGGAGTTTTTGTGTTAGCCCCTCCTACATTTGGTTGTACCTCCTCATTATGAGGAATTTGTGTTTTAAAAATACCAAGTTTTTAATTTTTTTGAGCAAGGGGATTATCAAGCTTGATCACCCCCAAGTCAGCTAGATATTGAACGATGTCTTTAAATGAATGGCAATTGTTAATATCATGCCTTTTTTACCTATGATAAGGGTAAAATAAATGTTCTCGATAATGTTTACTACATTTGGGAGGATCATTGGGTCTAATTTCGGGTAAAGCAAGTTTTTTTGTCTCATACAATCTTTGAAAAAGGGAGGCATATGACTCGGTTAAGGGGTGTATTGGTGATTTTTTCAGAAATACTATCACTAGGGATGGTTTTACACAATTGGCACTATGTTCTGCATGGATTAAGTTATTAAGGATACCACATTATAAGCAATTTTTTGTGGTGTTTGTTGCACAAATTTTTGTTGAGCCATTACTGGCTAGCTCATGACCACTTGATTAACTTGATTGGGCTGATTGGCTAGGGTAGCTTGTGTTGATTTTGGTTGGCCATAATAGTTACTTTTATATTGGCCTTTATTTTTCCATTATTTATTTTTAGGCTTAATTATACCTCCTTGGATTCAGATCTCCTCAATGATACTAGCCTATGCTAAAGCTTCTTCAAATGAATGATAATTTTTTAGTTGAAGCATCCAAGAGATAGGTTTTAAATAACTCTTGGTGAAAATCTTAATTAGCTCATCCATTGGCAAGGTGAATGGCAACTTAGTGATGACAACCCTCCAATGATTTCCAAAATTGTAGATAGATTCATCATCATGTTGTCTTAAAGCATAGACATTAGACAATGAGATATTCTTTTTAACATTTAATATGAAATGCTCAAATAATTGGTCAATAAATTGCTCAAAAGTATAAATACTATGGCTGGATAATTGATTATACCATTCTATAGCATCTCCTCCTAATGTTTGAGGAAATGTTTGGAGCATGAGAGTGTTATTATTTTGAATTTTAGAATAAGTGTGTACAAATTTTATCACATGTTCTTTGGGATCCTTAGTTCCCTTGAATTTTTAAAACTTAGACACCATGAAATATACCATATATGGTAGTGATGGTACCTAAGGATGAATTTTTTGATTGATTAATTGGTGTAAGGTTGGTTTCTGATTTGTCAAACCAATATTATATTGTATCAATTGATCTATCTGTTTTTGCATGGCCTTAATTTGAGGGTCTTCTTTAAGAATATGGAAGCCCAAAATTACCTAATGATTTTGTGGTGGAGTGGAGAAATGTTGTGGAGTGACTAAATTATGATGAGATTGGTAATAATGGCTAGGTGAATTTGATGTAAATTTATGAATGGAATATTGATGATGAAAATATGGAAAATTATAGAATGAGGTTGATGTATGAGGGTTATAGCTAGGTTGGCCAATGGTAATAGGATGGAATAATGGTGTGGCTTGATGGAGGAATAGGGATGGAAAACATAGAAGACTATGGTACCCATGATGGACCCTGGTTAACAAGGATATTTTGAGTAGAGTTTTGTAAAGGCTTAGGGTTTACCTGTACGTACTATTGAGCATTTTTATGTTTTCTAAGTAATTTTTTTAGGTGTTTCCATTCCCCATTAATCTCTCTATCAAAGGCTAAGGGTATGGAGGTGAATGGTATGGAATAAGTGGCTTGGTGACAAGTTACACTAGGTATGGTAACTTGTGAGGTTGAAGCTTGTGAAGAAGCATTTACATGTGCTTCATACAAGGGGTTGGTATATGTAGATGTGAATGAAGTGCTAGGAGCACATGAGGGTTGGTGAATGGACATATGGGATGAAGGTGCAACTGATGCCTCAAAAAGAGGATTGGTGTACACCTGGGTAAAGCTAGATGGTGGCTGGGAATAAATAGTCTCTTGCTATACAATAGGATCCTATCTAGGTGAATTAGGGATTGACTCTAAGGCATATTTAGAAGAATTCATAAGATTTTCTACTCTTGCCATGTATATATGGATAATGTGATGGTCGATGGTAGGGGAGGTTGACTCCTCTTGAGACATAGTCATATGAAAAGCTATGGATGGCAATAAATGTGAGGGACCTGTAGATAAATATTCTTGTGTCACATTCAAGGAATCTACCACAGAAGTGGTGGGGAAGGTGGATGAAGGTTTCATTTTATTATCTTGATTTAATGTTTGCTTTTGTTTTCTTGTTAATACCATAAAACAAATAAATAAAAATAAATATTATGTAGTAAAATGAAACACTTAATTTAAATTTCACAATAAAAATAGAAAAAACAATTCGAAGTTTGTTCAAAACATGTGTCTTACCTCATTTATTGGTTATCTCCTTTTAATGCACATTCATTTCCTTAGGTTTCAATATTGTGTGTTCCAAATGTGCTAATCTAAATTAATAAAATAAAGGTAAAAACTATGGCAAATTTGGGGCAACAATATTCTTGTTGGTGATGAAATTCAAAAAGTTTTCTTGGGGGTGACCTAAGGTTTATAAGGGCAGGTATTGGTGTGTGGAGATGAAAGCCACTATCACCAATTCTCAAGCAATGGTTGGTGATGAAATCCAGTCACTACTATTAAATGTGAGTCATGTAGTGTGTGGTTATTTTTAAAATTTATAATTTTTTTTTGTGTTCAAACAATGTTAGAAAGATAACCATTTTTTATGGTCTAAATTAGAATCCACTATTCACAATACAAATTTCTCCAAAGGATATGGAGTACACCGTTTAAAACCTACTCTAAATAGTTGGGGGATTCATCTATTTCTTCGTATGAAATCACCCAAGTATAGGGATACTATTAGTAAATGAAAAATATTCCTACTTAGATCTACAAAAATAGGTACCTCTAACCCTATAATGGAAACTAATTATGCAATTTTACATGAAATCAGAATGCAATTGTAGCACCCTAAAATTGGCGCAGTAAAACCTTAATAATTACAATTACTCTAGTAAATATTCAAATTCAAATTTTAACCTCCAAAACCACTCCCAAACCATCGTCTAATCCGTTTCCTCCTTTCTTGTGCCATTTTTAGAGGTTGTTTTGATCGTTTGATGATATCATCGTCGATCAGACGATATCTCCTCAAATCGGATGATTTCGTCTGGGCTAGGACGTCCAGACAATCTTGTCCCAAAACTAATTTTTCATAATTAGTCTCTATTCCAACGGCGTCTCTAATCCGGGCAGAAGCGTGTCTGCACTGTTAGAGACCTCCCCTGTTGGAGATCTCCCAAATAGGGATGATCTCCAACCTCCCAACCTCTATCCTAAGCCTATTTAATACTAGGCCCTCCCCTTAGCATCCCCCTGGCTGAAATTCCTTGTAAATTGACTTCACACGCATTAAGACATCCTAAATTGCTATTTGCATTAGTTCTATCCAAATTTTGTTGTAGGTACCTTAGTATTTTTTAGCTAGAGCCAACTTACATCATCGCAGACGATCCTGTTTAGATCGAAGGTGATCCTATCAAATCAGAGATGATTTCGACTGCAGTTCACATTGGGGGCAATCCGTGCCCAGAGTTTGCATTTCTTCATCTTTTTATTTTATACATTGTTCTACATTTTTTAAAATCTAAGTTTACTTCTTATTACATTGCATTTTGGAGTTCACCCATGTAGCTTAAAATGCATAATTAAGTCACCAATTGTCATCAAATCATTGTAGTGCACTCATATTTTGTTCATTATCATCATTTTAATGTTATTACTATTATTCTACATCATTGCCCTCTATTAGAATAGTTGCATTTTTTGCATTTTGTGTCTATTTCTCTGTTTGCAGGTCTCTAACGAATTCGTCTGACGAATTCGTCAGATCTCAGATGATCCTACAGGTCGGAGACGATCCTGTCAAATTCCAGATGATCCTGTCTGCTTCAAACATCAAAATCTTCATCAGACATCCAGATCAGGTATGACTGTTTAATATTGTTTATTTTCTCTGTTTTCTGTCCTAATTTGCTTTTCTGTATTCATTTAATCTGCATTTCATATAGAATAGCTTAGACACATTTTGGCCAAACCTAGGACTTCGATGATTAAAGCTAAAACTAAACACATCAAACACATTCCCAACCTAGGTGTGGAAACTGCCATTCAAACGTTTCCTGGTGAACCCACCATCCGTCAAAAAATCACCATAATATACCTCACCCGAGAGGCGGGACCTTTGCAAGGCCTCTCAGTATGAGGTACCGTGCCATCCTTTTCACATCCCCCTTCCGGGCATGGATCCTATAGCCTGAAGGTAAGGGTATGAAAAATTTGGAGCGATACATTTTGGTGAACCCGACGTGAATACATTTTAAACCTTTTGAAAACAAAAAAATAAAAATAAAATAACCAAAACATAAATGCATTTCAAATAATTTAAAATTAATAAGTTTCATGTCATGTTTATATGGTAGCTCCTAAGAAAAGATTAGCAGTTACTATAAATGTTGAAAACCAATTGGCAGCCATAGAAATCAATTATGTGCTTAGTGTGCCTGAAACAGATAGAAATCAACTTTTGTGGGATGAACTTGATAGAAGGCTAGGTGTCATTTCATCTAGGTCAACAGAACTTAAACAAATTAAGAGGTTTGTCCTAGATAGAATCCTGGATCCTCATCAACTCATCTTTTATCATGAACTTCAGAGAGCCTGCCATAGATGGTTAGCTTATAGGAGAGCTCTTGTGTCTTCAAAAATTTTCACTTTCGAGGAATACCTCAAGAACACAGCTATGGTATGCCAAAGTTCATATAGAATCCCAAGAAACTGATCTTATGATTATGAGAAGATGGAACAGAACTCCTAGAGCTATATTGTATCATGAATATTGTCGTGAGAATTATTATTATCAACCAGAATCTGAAATACATGGTATTTCTATAGCTATTTTCATTAAATTTTTGAAAGAAAATTTCCAATTTGAAGAAGAACACTTCATGACTCCTGAAGAACTCGATCCCATTAATGATATTTATAAATTATTTTTAGAAAACTAGATCATTACTTTCAGTATTATTTCTTGCATTTATTGTGTTATTTGTTATCTTTACAATCTTATTATAAAAACAAGAAAAACTAAAAAACATAACAAAAACCAAAACATTTCATTTTAAATATTGTAGTAGGTATATAATTAATATATACCTCTTAATATTATAGCATATATATATATTTGCTGGAATCTAAATTGAGCAATGCCTAAACTTAGGAATGGTAAACAAACTGAAGGAGAAGAAGAAGATTGGTTAGAAGATAAAACTAGAGACCCAAATGTCCTTCCTAAGGATCCAATTTCAAAAGGAGAAACTCTAGATCAACTAGAATATGACTTAGGTGAATACAATGAACAAGAAGAAAATATTAAATAGGATGGATCCTCATCCCCTAGAGTAGCTCCAGATGGAACTATTGCTTTTGACAACGTAGATCATTTCTAGAAATTTTTCAATAAGAACATTGGCACTCTTAATATGGCAGTTCGTATTGATAAAGGGCAAATTAGTGACACTCAAGCAGCCATGGAACATATGTTTGATGTGCACACTAGTCCATTATATATTACTGACCTCCCTCGAGCAGAAGCGTGTCTGCGCCGTTAGAGACCTACCCCATTGGAGATCTCCCAAATAGGGATGATATCCAACCTCCCAACCTCTATCCTAAGCCTATTTAATCCTAGGCCCTCCCCTTAGCATCCCCCTGGCTAAAATTCCTTGTAAATTGACTTCACACGCATTAAGAAATCCTAAATTGCTATTTGCATTAGTTCTATCCAAATTTTGTTGTAGGTATCTTAGTATTTTTTAGCCGGAGCCAGCTTACATCGTTGCGGACGATCCTGTTCAGATCGAAGACGATCCTATCAAATCAAAGATGATTTCGACTGTAGTTCACATTGGGGGCAATTAGTGCCCAGAGTTTGCATTTCTTCATATTTTTATTTTATACATTGTTCTGCATTTTGTTAAATCTAAGTTTACTTCTTATTACATTGCATTTTGGAGTTCACCCATGTAGCTTAAAATGCATAATTAAGTCACCAATTGTCATCAAATCATTGTAGTGCACTCATATTTTGTTCATTATCATCATTTTAATGTTATTGCTATTATTCTACATCATTGCCCTCTGTTAGAATAGTTGCATTTTTTGCATTTTGTGTCTATTTCTCTGTTTGCAGGTCTCTGACGAATTTGTCTAATGAATTCGTCAGATCTCAGACGATCCTGCAGGTCGAAGACAATCCTGTCAAATTCCAGACGATCCTGTCTGCTTCAAACATCAGAATCTTCATCAAACATCTGGATCAGGTATGACTATTTAATCTTATTTATTTTCTCTGTTTTCTATCCTAATTTGCTTTTCTGTATTCATTTAATCTGCATTTCATATAGAATAGCTTAGACACATTTTGGCCAAACCTAGGACTTGGATGATTAAAGCTAAAACTTGAAGAACATGAACTTATACTGAGAGGGGGGGGTGAACAATATAAGTCTTAACCATTTAATAATTTTAATTTCAGATAGCAGTGGCATCAACATAATATTAAACAAGACAGAAAGCATCACACATAGAAGACCCATTTAACGTGGTTCACCCAAGGTGGGCTACTCCACGGATAAAACTTTCCTCTAAAAAGTTATATCAAAAACCTCTGGGAATCCTTCCCGATTACAATGTTTATGAGCCTCGGCTCAAAGGAGATACCTTCCCCTAATTATGCTTTGCTGGTGATCCTCTAGAAGACCTCTATCTCCTTTGCCCTTAGCAAGTGGAACTCTATCCACAGAAGACACCTGTCTTCCTTGCTCTGGTTGGAGATCTCTGTCCTCAACTCTGTCACTGCAAAGCTGGTCCTCTTATCTACACCAAACACAGTCCTTCGATTTGGCACAATTGTCCTCTACCTCTGTTCTTTTCTGCACTTGGTTGAAAAACAACTTTTCACTGTCTACGCAACTACAGCAGCACAGTCTTCTCAAATTATAGCAGCACTATCTTCTCAACTTCTATGAAAACACAGTAGTGCAATCTTCGCAAAATGCAGTAGCACTATCTTCTCAACTTAGCTTTTGCTTTGTTGCACATCCACCACAGCGCAGTCTTTGCACACTCTGCTTTCTTTACACAGTCTGTGTAAATACTGTAGCTCTCGATCGCACAGCAACTTATGCGCCTATGTGTAGCCACAACAACACCCTCTTCGAGCCATCTGCTTCTCCTCGATCGAACTTCTTCCTCCACTCTACTTCTACAAAAGTCGCACTTCAAAACGCACACTTCGATCGATTCGATATGACTGCTCTTTGCGCATAGCAGACTTCACTTGCGCAAATTTGACACACACTCATAATCACTTGAAACTCAAAAATAGACCTCCTTTTATAGCAATAATTCATTATCAAATTCATGATCTTAGTCGGCTATATATCCTTAAAACAATCATCGACTGCACAACCTTACACTTCGTCGGCAAAGGTTAACTCCGTCGGCTTCAACCGCCTTTGTTCTATAGCTTTTCTAGTGCAAAACTCAAACATGTCATGATATCGCTACGCCTTTGTCTGCCGTACACCTTGTATTACTTGCTATCACGAAATCGTGACACTACTACCTGTCGTGCGCCTTCTTTGGTTTGTTGTCACGAAATCGTGACACTACAGCCTGCCGTACACTTTCGCTAGCTTGCTGTCGCGAAATCGTGACACTGCAGTCTACCTTACGCCTTGCTTGAGCCTGTTGTCACGAAATCGTGACACTCCCTGAATTTGCTGATGTCATCATGATTCTTGTCATGAAATCATGATGCTTTAGTCTGCAAGGCCTTCCTCGCTGCTCTTGTCGTGAAATCGTGACACATTTGCTTTTGCTGACGTCATCAGCAACTCTGTCGTGAAATCGTGACACTTCTTGCTTCTTCAACCTTTCCTCGGTTTGCACTAGCAAAAATGGAACATGTCACGAAATCGTGATGCTTTTGCTGCCTTAAGCACTTTTCTGCCAACTGCTCGCAAAACTGGAACATGTCACGAAATCATGATGCTTTCGCTACCTTAAGCACTTTTTTGCCAACTGCTCATGAAACTGGAACATGTCACGAAATCGCGACGCTTTCGCTGCCTTAAGCACTTTTCTCAACTGCTCGTGAAACTGGAACATGTCACAAAATCATGATGCTTTCCTGCATTAAGATCTTTTCTGCCAACTGCTCATGAAACTAGAACATGTCATGAAATCGCGACGCTTTCTGCATCCGTACAACTTCATTGAAACTTGTCACAAAATCGTGACACTTCCTGCAACTCAACTCTGCCAACTCAACTTGTCGCGAAATCGTGACAGTTTTGCCTAAACTTTCTCTCTCCTCAAACATGTCACGAAATCGTGACAGTTTTGCCAGCTTTGCCTCTGCCTTCCAGCATGTCACGAAATCACGATAGTTTTTCCAGTGCTTTCTCTCTCCTCAAACATGTCGCGAAATCGTGACAGTTTTTCCAGCGCTTTCTCTCTCCTCAAACATGTCACAAAATCGTGACAGTTTTTCCAGCAGCCTGCAACCTTTTTCTAACTTATCTTTTTCTGGATTTTTGGCAACTGGGCTACTCTGATTTTCTTGGAGACTTACTGACCAGCTGAAACCTTCATCAAAACACATACTTAGACAACTAATCAAATTGCTTCAAGAACTCCTTGACATCAAAGACAAACAACTACCAAGAGCTCCTTTGACATCAATGACAACAACTATACTTGAGCAAAGGCAATGTACTCAAGGTACCCAAAATTGCCAACAATCTCCCCCTTTGTCATTGATGGCAACCCTTAACTAAAAACATATCTCAAGAGCCAAAACCGAACCAACCGATCCAACAACTGAGAATTCTGCATTTGAAGTTTTTGCTCCCCCTGACTTGAAGCTCTTCTCTTCACTTGAAGCACTTCCCCTTACACATATCTCTCCCCCTTACTCAAATATCTCCCCCTTTGTCATCAATGGCAAAGGGTCACCTTTGGGGTTTGGGACTAAGAATGAGTCTCTTAGCTTAGTCCCTCCCCCACCTTCTATTAAGGTGATTTATCTTGAGGTGAGAGTACAACTCCCAATTTCTCCCTTAGATACTCAAACGTATCTCTTGGAAGGGGTTTGGTGAAGATATCTGCAATCTGCTCTTTAGTGGGTACATACTCTAGCTTGACCTGCTTCTCTTGCACTTTCTCCCTTAGAAAATGATATTTGATAGAAATGTGCTTCGTCCTTGAGTGCATTACCGAATTTTTAGAAATACTTATGGCACTTGAATTATCACAAAGAATAGGGATAGGTTGTTCATGCTTGACTTTGAAATCCTCCAAGGTTGTTTTCATCCATAAAACCTGAGTGCACCCAGCCACTGCTGCTATGTATTCAGCTTTTGCTCGTAGATAAGGAAACCGAAGGTTGTTTCTTACTCAACCAAGAAACCAGACTCTTTCCCAGAAAGAATGCTCCACCACTAGTGCTTTTTCTATCATCAATACTGCCTGCCCAATTTGCATCTCGTATAGGCTATGAGGGTGAAATCATCGCCTTTGGGATACCAAAGCCCAAACTCCACAATGCCCTTCAAATATCTGAATATCCTCTTGATTGCTATAACATGAGATTCTTTTGGAGCTGCCTGAAATCTTGCTACTAATCCAACGGCCTGCATGATATCCGGTCTGGTAGCTGTACTATATAGTAAACTGCCAATCATAGATCTGTACAATTTTTGATCTGCCATTGGAGATTCATCATCCTTACTCAGATTGCACCCTGTAATCATTGGAGTACATACGGGTTTACTGTCCATCATCCCAAATTTTTTTAACATCTCTTTGATATATTTTTCTTGAGAGAGAAATATACCATTTTTTGATTGCGCAATCTGCAGTCCTAAAAAGAATGACAGCTCTCCAATCATAGACATCTCGAATTCCTTTTGCATGGTGTTAGCAAAAACTTTGCACATCTGAGTATTATTTCCCCCAAAAATAATGTCATCGACATAGACAACTATGATAATCATATCATCACCTTTATTCTTAATGTACAAGTTGCTATCTCCCACGCCTTTCCTGAATCCTTGTTCATAAAGATACCCGTCAAGTCTTGAGTACCAAGCCCTGGGTGCTTGCTTTAACCCGTATAGTGCCTTTTTTAGTTTACACACATAGTCTGGCTGTTCTGAGAGAGACACACCTTCTGGCTGTTCTATATAGACTTCTTCATCCAACACCCCATTTAGAAAAGCAGACTTTACATCCATTTGAAACACTTTGAAAGATTTGAAACTAGACAGGGCCAAAAACATTTTGATCGCTTCAAGACGAGCAACAGGTGCAAACGTCTCTTCGAAATCAACACCTTCGACTTGAGCATACCCTTTACAGACTAACCTGGCTTTGTTCCTGACAATATTTCCATCCTCATTAAGTTTATTTTTGAATACCCATTTTGTGCCAATGACATTCTTGTTCTTAGGTCTTGGAACCAAATCCCAGGTTTCACTTTTCTCTATTTGATTTAGCTCTTCATCCATTGCTTTTACCCAAAAATCATCTGTACATGCTTCACTAAAATTTTTTGGCTCAATCTGAGATAACAATGAAACATTCGTAGATTCATGTGAAGGAATGACTCTTCTTCTTGTTTGCCTGCTATTTGGATCACCAATGATCAAGTCTTTGGGATGATGTTTCTGAACATACCGTGAAGGAGTTTTGGGAAGCAGTTGTTGTCTTTCCTCTTCTTCATCTGACACTTCTCTAGAATTCTTCTTGACAGATTCCATCACCGAGTTCCTTGACTGGTTCTCTTATCCCTGTCTTTTCATCTACTCGTTACATTTATGCTCTCTACAACTCGTATGAGTTCTTTTGTTGAAGCATCCGTAGGCCTTACTTTTGCTGGAATATCCAAGAAAAATTCCCTCATCACACCTAGGATCAAACTTACCCAGATTTTGATCTTCCCTTCGATGAAGCACTTACTCCCGAACACTTTGAAGTGTTTAACTCGTAGCCGGTCTTCCTTTCCACAACTCATAGGGAGTTTTATGATGATTGACTCTGATTTGAGCCCTGGTAATGATGTGGACTGTTGTATTTACTGCTTCTCTCCAAAAACCATCTGAAAGCTTTGACTCATCTAACATTGCTCTAGCCATATTTTCAATAGTTCTATTTTTTCTTTCAACTACTCCATTTTGTTGAGGAGTTCTTGCTGCTGAATATTCTCTTTTGATTTCGTGTTGTTCACAGTATTCCACAAATTCATTTGAAGTGAACTCTCCTCCTCTATCTGATCTTAAGCATTTGATTCTCTTGTCAGTCTCATTTTCAATCATTTCTTTAAAAACTTTAAATTTTTCAAAAGCTTCAGATTTTTCTTTGAGAAAAGTAACCCAAGTCATTCTTGAGTAATCATCTATAAACAACATGAAATAGCTATCTCCCTGAATGCTCTGAGTTCTGGTGGGGCCACACAAATCAGTATGAATAAGATCCAAGGGTTTGGAAGATGTATACCCTTTCGATTTGAAACTGGTTCTGGTCTGTTTACCATGTTGACAAGGACCGCAAATGATGTTTTGGGGCCTTTTTATTCTGGGCAAGTCTCTAACTGCTTCCTTGTTACTAATACTGACCAGATTATCAAAACTCAAATGTCCCAATATTTTATGCCACAACCAACTCTCATCTTCTTGAGTTAGAAAGCATTTTTCTCTTTTTATCTCACTCAGCATGTAAAGATTGTTTGGAGTCCTTGTAGCCCTAGCAATAAGTTTTCCATTTAATTCTTTACTTATCTCACATCTATCTGAAAAGAAAGATACTATGTGCCCTTGATCACAAAGTTGACTCACACTAAGTAGATTATGTCTTAGCCCTTCTACATAAAGCACGTTTTCTGTTTTGGATTTCCCATCCAAACTAAGAGTCCCTTTACCACAGATCTTTGCGGACCTGTTATCTCCAAAACTGACTGTTCCTCTGTTTGCTTCTTTAAAAGACAAAAATTTTCCTTTTTCACCAGTCATATGTTTTGAACAGCCACTATCAAGATACCATTTTTCTACTTTGTCTTGAGCATGAAAAGCAGTTTGAACTATCATTGACTTAGATTTTATCTCATTCCTCCTTTTTGAGAACTCAAAACTAAATTTATCCAAACTGCACATCCTTGCTATATGCCCAAAATTCTTGCATTTGTAACACATGATATTTTTATTCATAAGAGGTGCAAATGAGTTCACATTTTCCTTACTATGACTCTTCAGAGATTTATTGCAATGCATAGCTATGTGACCAAATTTTTTACAGGAAAAACAATATCCATGAAAGGTATTTTGTAACCTGTTTTGATACCTTGGAAGTTTGTTCTTTTTGCGATCAACTGGAATCCATTGCTCTTCAGAGTGAAGATTGTTCTTGCTTGAAGACCCTGTTTCATGAATGGTGATGCCATCCTTCTTTTCACACGAAATATTCTGTCTGAGAGTTGACTGTTCTAACTTCACTCTAAGAGACATAATCTCTCCTTCTAGTTTCTCACAATCAGCTACCTTTCCTTTTAGAACCTCTGTTAGAACTTGTTCAATCTTCTTCCCTTCTTCAACTAGAATTTTGAAATCTATAACACTTTGAGCCAATTCTGATCTTGCTATCTCTTTTTCCTGACAATGCTGCTTGAGGACATAATTCTCTTCCCTGAGTTTCTCAAGCTTTCTCAAGGCCAAGAAGAATTCACTCTTGAGATCGAATTCAACCTTTTCTGAATTTATATGTTCCTCTGTTAGATCCTTCTCCAAGCTGTTAGGCTTTTTCTGGAGAGACCTGCTCTAATACCAATTGAAGAACATGAACTTATACTAAGAGGGGGGGTGAAAAGTATAAGACTTAACCATTTAATAATTTTAATTTTAGATAGCAGTGGCATCAACATAATATTAAACAAGACAGAAAGCATCACACATAGAAGACCCATTTAACGTGGTTCACCCAAGGTGGGCTACTCCACGGATAAAACTTTCCTCTAAAAAGTTATATCAAAAACCTCTGGGAATCCTTCCCGATTACAATGTTTATGAGCCTCGGCTCAAAGGAGATACCTTCCCCTAATTCTGCTTTGCTGGTGATCCTCTAGAAGACCTCTATCTCCTTTGCCCTTAGCAAGTGGAACTCTATCCACAGAAGACACCTGTCTTCCCTGCTCTGGCTGGAGATCTCTGTCCTCAACTTTGTCACTGCAAAGCTGGTCCTCTTATCTGCACCAAACACAGTCCTTCGGTCTGGCACAATTGTCCTCTTCCTCTGTTCTTTTCTGCACTTGGTTGAAAAACAACTTTTCACTGTCTACGCAACTACAGCAGCATAGTCTTCTCAAAATTACAGCAGCACTATCTTCTCAACTTCTACGCAAACATAGTAGTGCAATCTTCGCAAAATGTAGTAGCACTATCTTCTCAACTTAGCTTCTGCTCTGTTGCACATCCACCATAGTGCAGTCTTTGCACACTCTGCTTTCTTTACACAGTCTATGTAAATACTGCAGCACTCGATCGCACAACAACTTATGCGCCTATGTGCAGCCACAATAGCACCCTCTTCGAGCCGTCTGCTTCTCCTCGATCGAACTTCTTCCTCCACTCTCCTTCTACGAAAGTCGCACTTCGAAATGCACACTTCGATCGATTCGATATGACTGCTCTTTGCGCACAACAGACTTCACTTGCACAAATTCGACACACACACACAATCATTGAAACTCGAAAATAGACCTCCTTTTATAGCAATAATTCATGATCAAATTCATGATCTTAGTCGGCTGTATATCCTTAAAACAATCGTCGGCTGCACAACCTTACACTTCGTCGGCAAAGGTTAACTCCGTCGGCTTCAACCGCCTCTGTTGTTCTGTAGCTTTTCTAGCACGAAACTCAAACATGTCACGATATCGCTATGCCTTTGTCTGCCGTACACCTTGTATTACTTGCTGTCACGAAATCGTGACACTACTGCCTGTCGTGTGCCTTCTTTGGTTTGTTGTCACGAAATCGTGACACTATAGCCTGTCGTACACTTTCGCTAGCTTGCTGTCATGAAATCATGACACTGTAGTCTGCCTTACGCCTTGCTTGAGCCTGTTGTCACGAAATCGTGACACTCCCTGACTTTGCTGACGTCATCATGATTCTTGTCGTGAAATCATGACGCTTTAGTCTGCAAGGCCTTCCTCTCTGCTCTTGTCATGAAATCGTGACACATTTGCTTTTGTTGACGTCATCAACAACTCTGTCATGAAATCATGACACTTCTTGCTTCTTCAACCTTTCCTCGGTTTGCACTAGCGAAAATGGAACATGTCACGAAATCGCGATGCTTTTGCTACCTTAAGCACTTTTCTGCCAACTGCTCACGAAACTGGAACATGTCGTGAAATCGCGACGCTTTCGCTGCCTTAAGCACTTTTTTGCCAACTGCTCACGAAACTGGAACATGTCACGAAATCGTGACGCTTTCGTTGCCTTAAGCACTTTTCTGCCAACTGCTCGCAAAACTGGAACATGTCACGAAATCGCGACGCTTTCACCGCCTTAAGCATCCAACTGGAAACTGACATGTCGCGAAATCGACACTTTCTGCATCCGTACAACTTCATTGAAACTTGTCGCGAAATCGTGACACTTCCTGCAACTCAACTCTGCCAACTCAACTTGTCACGAAATCGCGACAGTTTTGCCTAAACTTTCTCTCTCCTCAAACATGTCGTGAAATCACGATAGTTTTTCCAGCTTTGCCTCTGCCTTCCAGCATGTCGTGAAATCGTGATAGTTTTTCCAACGCTTTCTCTCTCCTCAAACATGTCACGAAATCATGATAGTTTTTCCAGCGCTTTCTCTCTCCTCAAACATGTCGTGAAATCGCGACAGTTTTTCCAGCAGCCTGCAACCTTTTTCTAACTTATCTTTTTCTGGATTTTTGGCAACTGGGCTACTCTGATTTTCTTGGAGACTTACTGACCAGCTGAAACCTTCATCAAAACACATACTTAGACAACTAATCAAATTGCTTCAAGAACTCCTTGACATCAAAGACAAACAACTACCAAGAGCTCCTTTGACATCAATGACAACAACTATACTTGAGCAAAGGCAATGTACTCAAGGTACCCAAAATTGCCAACAAAACCGAACACATCAAACACATTCCCAACCTAGGCATGGAAACTGCCATTCAAACGTTTCCTGGTGAACCCACCATCCATCGAAAAATCACCCTAATACACCTCCCCCGAGAGGCGGGACATTTGCAAGGCCTCTCAGTTCGAGGTACCGCGCCATCCTTTTCACATCCCCCTTCCGGGCATGGATCCTATAGTCTAAAGGTAAGGGTGTGAAAAATTTGGAGCAATACAGCAATATTTTTTTCACATAGCAAAAAATCAAAAAATTCAAATAGAAGATGTGAATGGATGCAAATGATTAATCTAGATCCTAATATGCATTCTATTATGAATGTTATTTTCCAAATTAATTAATTATTTTATTTTTATCTCAAAAACCTAAAAAGACATAAAACTACCCAAAATACATAAATAGAAAAACTAGGTTTTGGTTAGTGGACTTACAAATGGACTACGTATCTATCCTAGCTCTTTGTAAAATGCCCTTGGGTATTTATGAAATAAACATGGGTATTTTTGGATAGCCCTCGAGCATTTTCGAGCATTTTTGCACATTTTGCAACTTCCTACAACTTTCAAAAACCCTAGATCTAGCAAAATTTGTGAAATCTACACTTCTAAAAACCCTACAAGATGATAGAAAATAGAAAATAAATCAGTAAGGCAAATTATAAATAAAAACCCTTAGGGGGTCCTACTGTGATCGCCATTTGAGGATACAAAAATTCAACACCAAATAATGCTAAATAAATTGAACACAAAGAACCTAGAATTACATAATAGATGATCTTATATTAATGGGGGGAGCCTAAAAACTCCATTGTTACAATGTGGATCCTTGAATACTTTTGATACAAATTTACAATGGCTAGGGTTCTTTGAAATCCTAGCAAACAAGGCTGGTGGTATCTTCAACTGTATCCTTACTCCCAATATAAGTGAGTGGGCTTTTATTTATCTTATGTTAGGCCACTCCAGCTTAAACAACTATTCAATGTTGATGCACCTTTAGATCTGAACACAATAATATAGCAAACATATTAGTAATACCTATGAGAGCTCCAAAATGTGAGGTCCTCTATAAGAAATAGTAAAACCCTAACTATATACTATAAATAAGGTGAATAGATATAAAAGTGCATAAATGAAATAATAAACAATAGATTCACCTTACAAATTTGATATCTCTTGATATGATGTAGCTTGTTGTAGTGAATTGATGTAGAGATACCCTAACATCACTTGGAGGTTAGGAGGACTTTAGGATATCTAATGTAAAACACTCACGAGTGCTTAATGGCTACAAGAAACACTTGTGGGTGCTTGGGACTGGTAGGGAGGTACCCAAATGTGCTTTGTGGATGAGGGGAAGCATCCAGAGGTGCTTGGTGATGATAAAAAGTACTCGAAGGTGTTTGGTAGCTAAGGAAAGAGTCTGTAGAAGTAGATCTAGCAAGAGGAAATGAATGGAGATGGTTGTGGAGGTTAAAAAAAGCAAATATGGAGGTAGAAGTGCTTAAAACCCATAGGAAACTTAGAGAATTTGATAAATTTAGGCAAAAGACTTAGAAACTCTAAAAACTCAGGCATTCAGGGGTTGAGCCATCAAAATGGCTTCTATTTATAATCTAACCTAGGGCATACTTAGAGTTTCAATGACACTAATCGTGTGGCTAAGATAAAAGCACATCAAAGGGTGGATGTTAAATTTAGGTTGTGGCATGGATTGATGTGAATGGATGGATAAGATTAAATGAAATCGAATGGTTGGGATTAATTCACTTATATAAATATATTAATTATATATATATATAATATAATATATAAAATATTAATATTAAATATATATAAAATAAATATATAAATATACATGAATAGTGGGTGGAAATGGTGGGAAATCATGGATGGAGGACAAGTGGCTAGGTTTTGGTGTCTACAATTCCTTTTCTAGAATTTGTCATCAAGGTCATATCTCCATATTTGTGGAATGTATAGCAGACCTAGTATCTCCAAATATTGAGTAATTTGCTCACCTTGACCCCTTTTGGTTATGGTTATATCATATATGTTGCAAGAGTAAATAATAGTCCCCTTCCTTCCCTTACCAATGCTGAAGTTGACATTGATAAAGTCAACTTGGTTTAAATACTCCAGAGCTAGAAAATTGTTAGTAACAAAATGAGGCAAAAAAAGGGTTTACTTGTGAAGTCGTAGAGTCTAATGAAAGTTCCCTTTGTAAGGATATACCAATATCCTTCTTCGGTATCCTTTAATCATAATAAATCCTTAGCAAGAGATGGTAGCCTAGGGCATTATCCATGTTACAATCACAATGACACTAAGAGGGGGGGTGAATCAGTGTGTTCTTAAAAAATTTAAAAGCAATTTAGACTTTTAAATAAACTGCAGCAGATTAAAACAGAAATAATAAAAGTACTAAGAGCATCACACATAACACGACATTTTAACGAAGTTCACCGATGTGGCTACTCCTCAAAAAGACTGCTTGGACTACCATCCAAATCCAGTCAAATGCAAAGCTACAACTTTACATAATCATTCACCAAGACTAACCGGTAAGAGGCACCAACCTCTAAATTTTATCTCGCTACAATGAATGGAGCACCAAATCCAATTTTTCCAGCACCAACCTGGAAAGAGGCACCAACCCCTTTTTCAAGCTACAACTTGAAGATAATAATAAAAATTGCGGAATGTAAACTTTCACCTCAATTATCATGATCCGCTATTTTTCCGTGATCCGTCGCTTGTCGGCATTCGATCGCTATCGTGAAAAATGATTCGCACTTTTTCAACCACTCCTCTATATCTCTCCGTGTTCTCTACTGCAACTTCACAGAAATATTACTTCTACAGCCAGCACACTGTCATTTCAAACTCGGAACACGACTTCTGCATACTGCGTTATTATCTTCTCTTTTCACCACTCACTCTACTGCACCTTCCATGAAATCTCACTTCTACCATCTACGTATTTTTGCCTCGGACTTTAAACACGCCATCTGCATATCGCTCTCTTTGTTCTTGATCAGTCGATACGCACTCACTCACTATCTCATCGCTGCGATCTCTTTTCTTTAACTCCAAAGAACTATCATCGACTTACACTCTGCTGCACACGAACTTCATTTGCATATATCGCATCACGCCCACACTTTAACCTTGCAACAGTCCCACATTTTTATAGAATAGAATATCCCATCAAAACATTCTCAAACACGTCGGTTGCAACCCTAATTAGGTCAACATGAAACCCTAGAATTTTTTGGTTGCTTAACCTTGCTTTGTCAGCAAGAAACCCTAATTGATCCGTTGCAAAACCCTAGCAACGTCGGCTTTGAAAACAAGCCGGTGAACAGCTTTAATTTAATTTTGAAATATTAATTTAAATTTTAAATAAATAAATAAAATTTAAACTGGATATTTAAAATTAAATATCTTCATCATCGGAGCACCTTTTTCAACAAAACGAAGAGCTAACTTGGGTTTTAAGAAAAACCCATTTCAAAACCATCGACCATGGATTTAAACAAAAACTATAATTTAGTCTGCCTTGGTTTTCACAAAAACCCTTCCGCTCTTTGACATCAATGACAACATCAACACTTGAGCAAGGGCAATGTACCCAAGGTACCCAAAATTGCCAACAATCTCCCCCTTTGTCATTGATGGCAACCCTTTACTAAAAACACATCTTCAAGAGCCAAAACTGAAATCAATCTCTTTGAAGTTTTGCTCCCCTTGACTTGAAGCTTTCCTCTTCACTTGAAGCTCTCCCCCTTACTCATATCTCTCCCCCTTTGTCATCAATGGTAAAGGGCCACCTTTGGGGCTCGGAACTAAGAATGAGCCTCTTAGCTTAGTCCCTCCCCCACCTCCTGATGAGGTGATTAATTTTGGGGTGGGAGTAAAACTCCCATTAGGCATTGATCAACATCAACGTCTATAACTTCCTTGTCGGGTCTTCTCTTGAACTCTTTGACCATATTCTTGTTCCTGTCATTGTTCTGATCCTTGGACCTGATAATGCCACTGTTCCTGTTCCTATATCCTGGAATTTCAACTCTGCACTGTCTGACAGTGTGACTTTTATTGTTGCACTTATAACAAGTAATAGTGTTGTTTCTTTTAGGCATACATGTTCTTTGAATCCACATGTTCCGACTAAGCCAGTTTTGACTAAACCTATTTTGACCAAGCCTGTTAGTGTGATGTTATTTTGTTTTAAACAAAACTTTGGTCTGTTTACCCTTCTGACATGAAGCACACATACTATTTGTAGGTTTTTTAATGATTGGAATATCTATCACTGCTTGTTTAGCGCTAATTCTTACCAGATTATCAAAACTTATGTGTCCAAGCCTCTTATGCCACAACCAGTTCTCTTCTTCTTGTCCCATGAAGCACATACCTTCTGAAAACTCTGAGAGTGTGTACAGATTGCCAGACGTCCTTGAGCCAGTTGCTATTAATTTCCTACTGTTTATTTTTTTGACTTCACAACCATGCTTCTTGAAAACTACTTCATGTCCTTTGTCACAGATTTGACTCACACTCAATAGATTATGTTTCAAACCATCCACATATAAAACTTCCTCTGACTTGATCTTTCCTTCACTAATTTTGACTGTTCCTTTACCTATTATTTTGGCTCCGTCATTGTTGCCGAATTTTATAGAACCACCCTCATACTTTTGTAGATTTTTGAATTTCTGGTTTGTCACCCGTCATATGACTTGAGCAACCACTATCAAGAATCCAAGGAACATGTTTATTCTGAGCTCTAAAAGCTATCTGCACTATTAAAGAATCTTGTTCTTTCCTGAGCTGTTCTTTTTGTTTCCATTATGTTTTAACTGTGGTATTGGGTTCTATATGTGACTTCCCCTTTTTAGAATTTTGCACATATCCTTCAGTTTAAATTCTATTTTGTTTTGCTCTATACGGTTGAAATCTATTTTCATGAGGTTGATATGAAACAGACATACTACGACAATTTCTGGAAATATGACCAAAGTTGTGACACTTAAAACACTCTACTGCATAACTCATTAAAGGAGCAAACACATTTCTACTAGTGAAACTTCTTGGACCTACGTTGTATTTGCAGTTAACAATTTTATGCCCATAAAAATTACACTTGAAATAAAAACCATAGAAATAATGATTAAACCTGAAAGATGGTCTTGGCCAGGTTGTTGCTGGAGCCTTGGATCTTCTATTCTTTTGATGTGTGACCTTAGTAAATCCATCATTGTCAGCTGCTATTTCATGTCTAGCATTATATCTTTCTTTTGCCTAATTCTTGTCTTTGTTCTTTTCACTTTCAACATTGCTTGCTTTTGGTCCAGTTGATGATTCTCCTTCAGAAAAGCTGAGACCAAATTTGATACTTGTGGATCTTTGATCGCTCATAATTTTGTCCAATTTCATTGAGCTTTCTTCATGTTTTACATGACAGTTGATTTTTCGATCCAGCTCTTGTATCTGTATTCGAAGACTCACATTTTCTTCTTCCAATTTGCTGCAGTGGTCTATCTTCATGGATACCTGTATTTCCAGATCTTCAGACATTTTCTTGTATTCTTCAGTCTGTATTTTTAAACTGGCAATAATGTTGTTTGCATCCTTAAGTTTCCTTGACAATTTTTCATTCTTCTTTTTCTCCGATTCCCATTCCGTAAGGGCAGACACTAGCTCACCCTCTAAATCAACTTTAGCCTCAACTTCTTCAACTTCATAGTTCATTCCTTTTGCCATTTCTAGTTCAATTTTCTCAACCATAGGAACTGAAACTGGCTGGGATGCCTTTTTGGATGAGGATCTATTCTTCTTAGCCATTGTGTACTAATCCAAGATCAACCCTGACTGATTTAGCCAAAATTGGGAACCTCGCTCTGATACCAATTGTTACAATCACAATGACACTGAGAGGGGGGGTGAATCAGTGTGTTATTTAAAAACTTAAAAGCAATTTAGACTTTTAAATAAACTACAGCAGATTAAAATAGAAATAATAAAAGTACTAAGAGCATCACACATAACACAACATTTTAACGAGGTTCACCGATGTGGCTACTCCTCAAAAAGACTGCTTGGACTACCATCCAAATCCAGTCAAATGCAAAGCTACAACTTTACATAATCATTCACTAGCACCAACTGGTAAGAGGCACCAACCTCTAAATTTTATCTGCTACAATGTAATGGAGCACCAACTCTAATTTTTCCAGCACCAACTGGAAAGAGGCACCAACCCCTTTTTCAAGCTACAACTTGAAGATAATAATAAAAATTGTAGAATGTAAACTTTCACCTCAATTATCATGATCTGCTATTTTTTTTGCGATCTACTGCTTGTCGGCATTCGACTGCTACTGTGAAAAATGATTCGCACTTTTTCAACCACTTCTCTATATCTCTCCGCGTTCTCTGCTGCAACTTCATAGAAATATTACTTCTACAGCCAGCACACTGTCATTTCACACTCGAAACACGACTTTTGCATACCGCGTTCTTATCTTCTCTTTGCACCACTCACTCTGCTGCACCTTCAATGAAATCTCACTTCTACCATCTACGTATTTTTGCCTCGGACTTTAAACACGCCATCTACATATCGCTCTCTTTGTTCTCGATCAGTCGATATGCACTCACTCACTATCTCATCGCTGCGATCTCTTTTATTTAACTCCAAAGAACTATCACCGACTTACACTCTGCTGCACACGAACTTCATTCGCATATATCGCATCACGCCCACACTTTAACCTTGCAACAGTCCCGCCTTTTTATAGAATATAATATCCCATCAAAACATTCTCAAAAACGTTGGTTGCAACCCTAATTAGGTCAACATGAAACCCTAGAATTTTTCGGTTGCTTAACCTTGCTTTGTCAGCAGGAAACCCTAATTGATTCGTTGCAAAACCCTAGGAACATCGGATTTGAAAACAAGCCGGTGAACAACTTTAATTTAATTTTGAAATATTAATTTAAATTTTAAATAAATAAATAAAATTTAAACTGGATATTTAAAATTAAATATCTTCATCATCGGAGCACCTTTTTCAACAAAACGAAGAGCTAACTTGGGTTTTAAGAAAAACCCATTTCAAAACTGCTGACCATGGATTTAAACAAAAACTATAATTTAGTCTACCTTGGTTTTCACAAAAACCCTTTCGCTCTTTGACATCAATGACAACATCAACACTTGAGCAAGGGCAATGTACCCAAGGTACCCAAAATTGCCAACAATCCATACATGACTTTTAGATCTGGCCCTAAAAATTCCAAGTTGAATCTATAGTATGACTTTGTATTCCTCAAATGGTTGGTCCAGTGATAAATTAGAATAGGGTATCCATTATCATTCTTGTACCTAGTTGGAATCTAGGGCATCATTGATCTCACAATGTTATAGAACATACATATCAGGTTTGAAAAATATCAGAAGGAGGGGCTCTCTATTCCCCTTTTCATGCTAACTAGTTGCTCATGCATTCTTTTGGAGAGATAGGTTGGCCAGTCAAAATAAATTGGCTTTATGCCCTCTTCTTTTGCTTTAGTTTTATACTTTTTTTCATTGCAAATGCAATACACGATGGCTATTTACCAATCTCTTACATACCGATCAGAGTATAGACCATCTAGGTAAGCTAACATAGTAAAACACTCTGGGTAAGCAAATTATTTGGTGATAATTGGGGTTTTTGGCAAAGTTTCCCTAGACTTGATAGTTTTAAATTGGTTGTGAACCCACTTCCTAAAAGTCTCTCCTTCATGAGCATGTACCTACAATGAGTAATACTTGGCTTGCTCTAATATATCAAAGGTTTTAGGTCTTGCAAGAGGGTCTACACCTATGGTGAAAAAATCTCGATAGGCCTTAGCTATTATACTAAAAAGAGTTTTTCCCTTAACCGTCTTTACTAATTTTGACCTAGGGTTGTAAAACTTGAAAATGGCTGCTATTAACTCAATGTAGCGATGGATAGAATCATAGATGTAAAATGACAAAAAGGAGTAGATAGCACAACTACCTTGAACTGTCATAGCTTGACCTTTTTGGAATTTGTTGTCAATGTCTCTTTTGAGCTTAGTTCTCCTTGTCCATGTCAACCTAGTGTCAACCACTACTTTTAATTTATTAATATAGTGTTATATCTTAGTAGTCGCCTATAGTATAAATTATTGAGCTAATTTTATAACCATTTTATGAGAAAAATCACTGGATATTCACTTGTATTTGTATTTGTTAGCTTTGTCTCACTGTTTATTTAGTTGTCTCCGATAACTAGATGTTGCTTGTAAAATGAATGTCAGTTGAATTTTGAGTTTAAATATCCCCCTCATGCACACCTTTCACCATTAATATGATCAATAGGAAACTAGCCATTGCACACTTCTTAATTCAAAATATGAGTGACTTGGTAGCAAAAACAATCATGCTACTTATTTATTGGTTGTGGTGTAGCTCACATTTAGAACTCTCAATGATTTTCTATATTATCCCTTTTAAAAGTGGTGTGGAGCATGTGTTATAGCCCATGAACATATTCACACATTTGAGAGCGGCATAGAGCACATCACGGGATAGAGCATGCTTTAACCTTTGGCAAACTTGCCTCTTATTTAATGATATATTACAAATCATTGAACTACCTTCATTTTTTGCTTTTTGTATAGAAAATTTTAGAAAAGAAAAGAAAAGTATAATACAAATGTATACATATGTTACATGAAATAAAATCTTACTCAAAATAGATTTTCAAATGGAATCCATTAATTGAAATTGGTTGAATGTTTCCCTCTAGATCTTGGAGCTGGAAAGAATTGCTCTCTTTAACTTTGGCCACTTTGAAAGGACCATCCTAGAAAGAATCAAATTTTTGGTGATGACTTGGTTTAGCTATTTCTACATTCCACCTTAGGACAGAGTTACCCACTTTCAACTTCCTAAATTTATCTTTCTTGTCAAACCAAACTTTAGTTTCAATTGAGTGCTTCTAGAAATTTTTGTATGCTTGAGTCTTTTTCTCTTCTAACTAAAGTAGATGTGTCAATCTGGTTTCATTTGGATTCTAGTTAGGGTCCTCTTCTATGTTTACCAACTTCAGAGTTGATATCTCTATATGGATAGGTAGGACTGCTTCTTTACCATATACCAATGCATAAGGAGTAGTATTAATAATTTCTTGATGGTAATCTTGTCTACCCATAGAGCTTGTTGTAACATTAGATGCCAACTTCTTTTGTTATTTTCCAATGACATCTTTATAATCCTAAGTATATTTTTTTTAGTTGACTCAACTAATCCATTTCATTGAGGGTAATAGTTAGAGTTCTTTAAATTTATACCGTATTTACTAGAAAACTCAATATATTTAGCTCCTATAAAATATGGACCACTTTCACTTACTATAGCTTCAGGGATACCAATCCTTGTGATCAAGATATCCATGAATTCAATTATTGCTTCCTGATATGATTTATTCATTGGAATGGCTTCAACCCATCTTGTAAGGTAGTCTATAGTAGTTAGGATATACTTATGTCCTACTAAGGAGTTGGGATTTATCACTCCAATGAATTCCAGTCCCCACTGTTGAAAAGGCTCTTCTACTTGGATGGATTTGAGGGTGAATAATGCATTTCTAGTCCTTCCCACATAGCTCTAGAATTCATCACATGATATTTTTACCTTTAAGGTATTAGTAAAATAGTAGGCCAATAATATCCTATCCTAATGATTTTCATAGCTGTGACCCTTCCTAAAAATGTCCTCCAAATAACCCTCCATGGAATTTTTCAATTACTTTCTAATTTTGATCATCTTTCAAGCATATTTGGAGGACTCCATTAAGGTTTATTCTATATAGTACCTTTGGCATTAGGAAATAATTTAAAGCTTGAAGCATATATCTCATTTATGATGGATTAAGATCTTGAGGGTAAATTACTATTTGAAAATATCTGGTCATCTGATCAATCCAGTATGAACCTTCTGATGAAAACTCTTTAGTTTGATCTTCTATTGGTGGATAACAAGTAGATATTTGTTCTACAACTATATTTTCTATCAACCCTTGGTACAATGTTCTACCTCTAACCATCTTGGTAGGATGGATTTCTACATCATACTCCTAGATTTTAGTAATCCAACCAGCTCTTTCCTAGTTCACCTTGTAAAATAAAACTTCTTACTTCTGGGTGAACCACATATACAAGGATTTTACTTTGAGCCAAGTATTGTCTAAAATTTTTCAATGAATTCATCATTGTAAATACTTATCTCTCAATAAAGTTGTATTTGACCTGGTATCCATGGACCGTTTAACTCCAAAAAAATATGGGATGTGCCTCTCCATCATAATTCTTCTAATTAAGCACAAATGCATAGCTCTCATCATCTCCATAAACATACAAAATGAAATCCTTATTGAAGTTAGGGTTTACTAGAATTGGATTAGTGGCAATGGATTATTTATGATTTCAAAATCCTATTTCCTTGCTTCTACCCACTTGAAATCTACATTTTTCTTTAGCAACTCTAATATAGGCTTGTAGGCCAAAAATTCTTGCACTCCTTTCCTCAAGGTAGATGGATTCGTGCCTTAGAGGGGAACTAGAGAATGGATGGTCTACACCTCATAAGAGAGGTATTTTATCTTACCTTCTAGTGGTGATTTTTTGATGAATGGGTTTTGGGTTCACCAGGAAACATTTTGTGGCAGTTTTCATGCCTAGGTTTAGGAATTGGTTTATATGTGTTCTTTTTAATCCAATATCATACAAGCCTAAGTTTGGCCAAAATGCAACTATTCTATCCTATATGCTATTTTTATTTAAATGCAGACAGAAAATAGAATTCAAAAAGACAAATGCAGTGCTAGAAAGATATTTCAAGCCTTACCTGTATCCAAAAGTCTGTTGAAGATTCTAATTTTGAGTGCAGTCCAATTTCGTATAGTGTAGGGCAATATCGTATACGATTTTGACAAGATCATACTATGATCAACAAGATCGTAATCTTATCACAGACAAAATGATTCGATTTTGATAGAAGATAGAGAATGCATGGATAGATGATAAAACAAAGATCTATGCTATAAATTATATTTGCAAATATGATCTCTAATCTACTGATCACTATTGAATGATGATAGAAACAAAACTTAATTAAATGAATGGTGTTTAACTATCTAAAATGTGCAATTAGATGAATTTTAGGTGAACTCCAATAATGCAGATGATTAAAACTAATTTGACCTATGATAAAATGATAAATGAAATGCTAATTAAGCAAAGGAACATCAAAAAATGCAAACCAGAGCTCAAGGTTTCCCCCAAGCGAGTTATAGTTGATATTGTATCATTCTAAGCAAGATTATATCTGAACTCACAAGTTCGTATTACGATCACAATATTGTATCTTTTGATATGCAACAAAATCTCTTGATTTGTGACAAAAGCCTTCAATCCTGCAAACAAATAATGAAATACCAAGCACTAGGATACGAAATTGAAACTCAAATTTCTATGTGCAAAGATCCAAGAGAATTGCAGAGGGAATGGTCTAATTAAATAGGCAGGGGAGAGTGTCCAAAATAGGGAGGAGGTTGGATTGTTGCAACTCCTTCCAAGCTTGGGAGAAACCAAACGGATTCGATCTCGCAGATCCCGTGCAGTTACACAGGCAGAGGTAAGAAACCATTTAACTAACTTTGTCTTTTTCTAATTTTAATTTTTCTGTTTTAGGGCAAGATCGTATTATGATCGGTGATATCGTACGCCGATTGTAGAGATCGTATTGTCTAAAATCATGCTACAATTTTGGAGGTCATACTACGATCTTACTAATCGTAGTACGATCTCATCAAAGAGGCACAAATTTTAAGGTAATAAATGCAGAATACAATTTTTGCAATTTTTGTGTTTTTCATGCAAATGTGTGAAATGAAATGAGTCAATTTTAAGGTGTTACATTTTACCCCCTCTTTAGCACAGTTTCAGAAGAAATTGCATTAAAGAAAAAGTATGACATGTTGTACGAGAAGGTAAACTTTTATTGCAATTTTCATTGATGATTTTAAGTTTTGATTTAAATTATTTCGAAATACAATATTTATGATACCCCCTTCAAGTTTTATATCCAAATTGACATTTGGATAAAAACTCAAAAATTTGGAGAATAAATAAGAAAAATAACCTAAAAAGGTAACTTATTTACTATTTTACCTTTGTGCACTTTCAGATATTTGGAGGAAATATGGCAGGAGCTTCTCATCGCATAGATTTGATTTGGACGGGATACAAAGCACTTTGGGTAAGGATTTCTTATGTTTGTAGGATAAATTTTTCATATTTTTTGTTAAATTTTTAATTGAAATTGGGTTTTTAGGGCACAACTGCCGTCACATGGCCCTAATTGTGAAATCGTAATGATTTCACAAAATCGTACCAATTTTGTGAAATCATAATGATTTTGCAATATCGTATGATACAATATTGAAGAAATAGGTACAATTGCATCAATATCATACCAATTATAAGTGATATTGTATGATATAATATCATAAAAAATGATACGATCTTGACAAAATTGATACGATTTTGTCTTATCTTTGATACAAACTTGCTATTTTCTATTTGGATAATATTTTAAAGTCTGATTACTAATATTTTATTGTTTTGTGTTTTATTTTGACAGTTGGCTGAATTAAAGAACTGAGAGTGGAGACATTCCACCCTACAGGAAAATTTGGATACCCTTACAGATGACGAGTGAGCTACTCTAGAGGCAGTGGGTCTCTGACATGTGGTAGAGATGCCACATATTGGCACAGACATATGACTTCTAACAGTGTTAGCAAAGAGGTGGCATCCAGAGTCTTCTTGTTTCTAGCTACCAACAAGAGAGATGGCTCCCACCCTAGAGGATGTCTAGAGGATTCTAAGGTTACCACTATGGGGTATCTAGATTACTACATCTGGCAATCAAGGCCTAGCTATGCATCAACTGATTGGAGATCCTAGCTTCCTATTAATGAAGGGAGGATTTCCAGTAGAGAGACTCATCAGAATAGAGGGAGTCTCTCGATTGACTATATTGCTAAGTGGGGTTGTGAGCAGGTTGATTTTATGCCTTCCCAACAGGATGAAATTGCCTTGGACATTAGCAGAGGTCATATGTGATATGAGATATTAGAGGATCCACTTTTCTTGGGGTTCCTTCCTCTTATGTAGACTATATAAATTTCTAAACATAGTAGTCTACAAGGAGGGCAAGGACCTCATTCTGACATTATTTCTATAGGTGTGGTGTTGGGAGAACCTATCTATTGAGTGGCCTATAGGGTTTTCATTGGTTAGGATAATAGATTACTAGCCTGGGGTGGCTGAGGATAGGCCTCGGGTATTCTATTGGACAGTATAAGGAGGATGTGGGTGACGAGCCAGCCTTACTAGTATGCAGTGACTCCTAGATGATTTATTAGCTAAGGATATTACTTGGAGGCCCTAGAGAGGACTTCCAAGATGGGAGGAGGATACCTTCAAGTTGGCCCACATCAAGTGGACCATTGGTTATGGATGCATTATGGGGAGGTGGAGTTGCACCATTTTTATTGATTACAATGATAGTTTAGGATCTGATAGGACATTCCTTAGTACATGAATGTTAATTTTGCTAGGTCTACTCAAGATCCTACCACTCTCAGTGGGGCTTCCAAATTTGCAAAATGTTTGGATCCAAAGCCTAATGATGCTTTGATAGATACAATGATAGATGATGATGCTGGGGTTATAGAGAGATATAGATATTGGTATGCCCATATCCGTCCTGCTCGATTGACTATGCAGGGGAGTGTAGTGTTATGGGTAGCTGATCAAGTTTTTAGGCAGCATCAAACAACGAGCCAATATGAACAGTTGGTTACCTAGGCATATTTTAGGAGACCAATTCCTTGCACTCGGGGTGGTCATATATCTCCAAGAGGATTGATTCTCCAAAAGAGACAAGAGAGGAGGGATTTGCCCCAGGATGAGGGAGGAGCATCTACCCATCATGAGGAGAGACCACCTTCACCTAGGAAGGGCAAGGGGATATTTGAGGAGGGAGAGAGTAGTGAGATGGCTGCTCTACAGGGAGAGGTAGCTCGGTTACAAGGGGAGAATGCCACCCAAAAGACTACTATAGAGTATCTTGAGGGAGAGCTAACATAGACTAGATCTGAAGATGTAGGTATGTGAAACAAGATCTAGAATATAGAGAGAGTTGACAAAGGCTCGTGTGTATGTGGGACAGAGAGTTGAGGCTATGGTACCAGCTCAGACAGGGTGGTCTGAGTGGAGTCGGGTAGGGAATGAGTTACTGCAAGCAGTGGCACATATGAACTTCTATCAGATGCTATATTTTGTATTGGCACTTGTGGATCGTAGAGAGTCTCTTGTAGAGCCGATTCAAGATAGGTCGTCTCATTCTACATCTAGAGCATCTACCTCTAGGACTACTATGACAACACGAGATATGCCACCACCATCACCACCCCCTGGTGGAGATGATGAAGCACATAGTTATAGGGCCTCTAGGGGATGATCCTAGATATTTGTATGATATATCTGACTGAGTATTTTGTTTTTGAGGATTGTGGCATATCAATCTAACTTTGTTTTTGTATATAGATTTTTGAGATATATATATAGATCTTTTGTCTCAATATGACTTAATGTGTTTTATTTAATTAATTTTGCATTTTAATTTGTTGGATGATGAGATGTTTATTAATCATGCTTTGAGTAAATGAAATGAACAAAATGATTTGATTTTTGAAAATGTGTTTATGAAAATGAAATGTTTTGGAATAAATTTTGATAGATTCTAGCAATAAACCTCAAAGGATGTTGTGTTGTTATGAGACTATTGGTGGAGTTCACAGCTCACTAAGTTCGAAGCTAATCCTATTTGTGAGGAATGTTTTTGATATTGCTAAAAATGGTCATTTGCTCAAGAATAATATTAAGAGAATTGTGGTAAAAAAGGAATGTGTTTGATGTTGCTTTGGAACAGTGTGTGTAATAAGTGTTTGTGAAAATTTGTTGATTGGGAAATGAAAAATTTGAAAGATGATTTTCACTAGGCAAATAATTCCTAATTCCTTAAGAATAATACCATCATCGCAAAAATCAAAATGAAAAATGCAGGACAAGATATAAATTTTGTCTATTCTTTAAAATGCAAAATTAACGTTGGATAGATCATTATGTCACATGTGCAAAATATTTTATAATTTTTGTAAAGAAATACATGGAATTATTTTGGGGTATGAAAAATTAGAACTATGATTTGCGCTAGGCATAAAATTCCTAAGTGTGAAATTTGAAGAAAATAGTTACTTAGGAACTATACCATCGTCACGAAAATCAAAATAAAATGCATGATGATTATGTTTGATTTTGCAATATTATTTGAAATAAAGTATTGTGCTATGATGATAAAATAATTTATAAGAACTAATGCAAAAGGATTTATCTAACAAAAAATTCCAAAGCAATATTTTAACTTATTTCCAAGACAAATTAAAATATATCTGGAACTAGTGTGTGAAAAGTGAATTCATTGTCTATTTTGATTGTCATTATGATACAAAGTCTCTTAAGTAACAAATGTGTGTGCTTTGTAAAGGTTGATTTACCAATTTTGAGTAAGGTAATGATAAAGAAAACTTAAATGAACCAATGTGTGTGCGAGTGAAATGTTCATTTGACCATGATTTTGCGCATGCAATGGTACTGAACTACTATGTAAATCAAATTACCAAAATCTAGCTAATCCAAATGCAAAAATTGATCTGTACAAAAGAGGAATTACTAATGTGATATACATATTGCCATGTGAGAAGAAATTACCCAATGTCAAGCAAGTTGGGCACAAATCACCTATTATGGGGTTTACCTCATGATTTTCGAATAACTGAGAAATTCTAGGGATTCAAGTTCAATACTCCCTTATTTTCTTCACATTTATAGGATAGGGATTTCTTGTCCTTTTCTGAACAAGGGGATTTTATTGCTTTGGAACATTTTTCTTTGATTTTTGCTTTTTTCTTTTATTTTATTTTATTTTCTCTTTTTCTTTCTCTTTTCCTTTTTCTTTCTCTTTTTCGGGATACTTGCCTAGATTAGATGTGGGGCAAGGGATTTTATTCGGGTAGGGAGGAGCTTGTCCTTTTGCCAATTTCTTAGTATTCTAGACCATGCACATGATAGGATAGCAAGAAAAACTCTTTCACTTAAGGTATTTAAGATTTACTAAGCAATATCATTTTTATCAAATTTGCAGCAAATCATTTTTAATATGTAAAATGTGTTCTTGGTTCAAGAAGTAGCAAGATCATTCACAATACTCAAAATTATTTAATGAAGTAATAGTGTTCTTTGATACAAGAGAGATTTATAATCAAAGCAAAAAAATCAAAATTTATTAAATATGAATTTTAGTGCATGGTTCAAGATAAATTTTGAATTTATCTGAAGTAAATTAAAATATAACTTGCAATCTTAGTAGATAATAAATGCAGAAATATTGATCTAATAATGCTTTGAAATATTTTTGGGAATTTTCAGATTTTGTAATTTTTTTGGTTATTTTTGAAAAAAATATTTACAACTATGTACAATAATGAGGTTGTTGGTTTTATGCATAATATCTTTTCAGATGCATAATATTCATGGGTTCCTTGAGATATTTTCCATCCAAGGTAGCCAATCTATATGCATCTGATCCAAATTTAGCAGTGATGATAAATGGTCCAAGCCAATTTGGTTGGAATTTTCCTTTGAGGTCTTTTCTTGCATTAGTATTTTTTTATTTTATTTTAAGACTAAATCTCCAACTTCAAATGATCTATTATGGACTTTCTTTGCATATGATCTTTTAAGTTTGTCTTGGTAGGCATGAAGATGTTCTAAAGCATGGATGCACTTTTCATCTAGAAGTTCTAACTGACTCAATCTGCCAACACAATATTCATCTCCTACTTCAGCATCTTGAAGTAAAAGAGCTAAATAAGGAACTTCTAACTCAAATGGAAAAACCACTTCAACACCATAGACCAAGACAAAAGGTGAAATGCCAATGGGAGTATGAATGCTAGTTCGATAAGCCCACAAGGCGGGATATAATTGTATGTGCCAATCACGACCTATTTTATTAACCAATATTTTTATAATTTTGATTAGTACTTTATTAGATGCTTCATCTTGGCCGTTTCATTGTGGATAGTAAGGAGTAGACCATCTATGTTGAATTTTATATTTTTGATATAATTTTTTAACATCTTTATTTTTTAAGCATGTACCATTGTCAGAAATGAGATTATATAAAATTACAAATCTATAAATGATTTGATTGAAGATGAATTTGGAGAATTGAACTCCTATGCAAGAAGGTAAAGGTATAGCTTCAACCCACTTTGTAAAATATTCTGTTGCAGTTATTATAAATTTATGACCATCAAATGAGACAGGGTTGATTTTACCAATAATATCTAAACCCCATTTAGAGAAGGGCCAAGGAGCAGCTATGGTTTGGAGTTCTTGAGCAGGAGCATGGACAAGGTAATCATGTCTTTGACACTTGTCACAATGACACACATAATCATTAGCATCCTTTTCCATAGAAGGCCAAAAATAGCCCATTCTAAGGAGTTTTTTAGCAATGGCACTTCCACTGAAGTGTCTTCCACAAGATCCATCATGAGATTCACTTAAAGCTTTATTAGATTCTTCTAGGTTTAGACATATTAATAGGATACCCTAAAAAGATATTTTATATAAGGTATTACCAATGATTATGAAGCGAATAGCTTGCTTATGCAGTAACCTACATTGCTTTCTATCTAATCCTTCAGGGAAAGTCCCATTCTATAGAAAGTTAAAAATATCTATGTACCAAGGTTTTGGGGTAATTTCATTAATAAAAAATACATCCAATGGCTCTAATTAGGATTTAGAAGAAGTGGGTTCTTGGAGTTTATAAATAATTATAGTAGCATATTCATCATCCAACTCCAAAGGTAGTAAAGAGGCAGCCGCAACCATAGCATCGATAGCACGGTTGCTAGTTCTAGGAATGGCTTCTAAAGTCACATTTTCAAATAATGAAACAAGCTTAAGCGCATATTATTTATAAAATTTGATGAAACAAGTTTGGTAAAATTCATTTATTTGATTTATCATGAGTTGAGAATCCTCAAAAACTAATAAAACTTTAATCTTTAAACCTAAAGCAGCTCGTAATCCAAGGATTATAGCTTCATATTCTGTAGTGTTATTAGTACATGTCAATTATAATTTAAAATATAAAGGTATTAGGTGATTTTGAGGAGATATTAATATAATACTTGCACCTATGCCACTCATATATCTAGCTCCGTCAAAAAACAATATCCAAGTTTCAGAATGATCTTCTAAATTAAGACACTCATCTAGAAATTCAATATTCATAGGATGAGTAGACTCTATAGGAGCAACAACTAACTAATCAACTATAACTTCACCTTTTATGGATTTTTGGCTGATAAATGCAAGTTCAAACTCACTAAGAGTGAGAACCCACTTAGCTATGCATCTTGATAAGTATGGTCTACTCATCAAGTACCTTAATGGGTCAGATTTAGCAATGACATATGTTTTTTGACTAAGCATATAATGCCAAAAATTTTGTGTAGAAAACACAACTGCTAAATAAAGTTTTCTAATGGAGTATATCTCATTTCATAACTTATTAAAGTTCTAATTATATAATATGTGGTGTGTTCCTTCTTTTCGTCATCAATTTGAGCCAACATAGCTCCAAGTGCTAGTTCTGAGGTAGAAATATATAAAATGAAAGGACAATCTAGTTTAGGTGGAATAATAACTAGAGGATTAAGAAGGTGTTGGTTAATAATATAAAAATCTTCTTGAAATTCCTTATCCCATTGGAAAGAAATGTTTTTCTTAATTAATTTAAGAAAAATTTTGGTTTTGTCTACCAATTTGTCGATAAAGCGATGAATAGATTTTCCTTGCAAGCTTCTTAATTCTGATATGTTTTTAGGAGGTGGCATATTACGGATAACCTTAATATTTAAAGGATCTATCTCTATGCCTCGCATAGAAACAATGACTCCTAATAATTTTCTAGATTTTACTCCAAATACACATTTTTCTGGGTTTAAACGTATTTGGTATTCTCTTAACCTGTCAAACACTTTTCTTAAATCATTAATGTGATCATCTTATTTAGTTGAGTGAGCTATGATGTCATCCATATAATCATGCAAAAGTTTATACATCATATCATCAAAAATATATGTCATTGCTCTTTGATATGTTGCACCAGCATTCTTTAAACCGAAGGGCATGACTTTCCAACAAAAAGTCCCCCAAGGTGTAATGAAATTTGTCTTAGCTTGGTATTCAGGAGCTATTCTAATTTGGTTGTATCTTGAAAACCATCCTTAAGAGATAACATCCCACTCCCAACTATAAAATCTATGATTTGATCCATATTAGGGAGAGGAAAGTCATCCTTAGGGCATGCAACATTAATATCTCTAAAATTTGTGCAAACCCTAATTTTAGTAGCTTCTTTCTTAGTTACTGGAACGACATTTGATATCCACTCAGCATAGTCAATAGCTTGTATAAAATTTACATTCAAAAGCTTCTCTAATTCACTTTTAACTAGTAGTGCTACTTTGGGATGCATTTTTCTAAGTTTTTGTTTTACAGGTTTAGCATTAGGGTGCACTACTAGATGGTGCACAACTACAAAAGGATCTAGGCCTGGCATATCTGCATATGTCCAAGTGAAGACATCAGGATATTTGGTAAGAAATTCAATATATAGATTTTGTTTTTCTTCACTTAACTCAGATCCAATTTTGACCATGTGATGATTCTCTTCTGTTCCAATGTTAATTTTTATGAAATTTTCTACAGTAATATTCAACTCTCTTTCAAAGTTAGGAGGTGTGGGTGACACCCCCATTTATTGTAGTTCTTCCAGTGTATATTTTGCTAATTCTTCTTGTGGGTTAGTAGCTTCTATGTGAGCTACACATGACATTGATCCATCAAAGAAAAAATTATTTCTTAGAACCTCATCCAGAGATATATCATGACAAATATCCCCCTCTAAATATTCATCCAAAGAAGCAATCATTTTTGGATAGACCATAGTTAACATATTACAATTATGTATCATTTTAAAAGGTTATTTTTGTTCCATATATTCTTGATATGTTACCAGGTGGTCATCATCTTCATATGGGAATGGTTCTATTTTTGTAGGTATATAACCAAGACCACATCGGGCTGGCCATTCTTCAACTTCCAAAGGTTATTTTATACCATTTTCATGAGGTCCTAAACCTTTACCTCTATAACCCATATCACACATAATTGGTTTTGATTTTATATATCCATTAGAAAAATATAATTTAGCAAATCCATCTTGATCAATTGTAATTTTTATAGTTGAAAATTTACCCCAATCATATCCTGCATAAACAAAGGCACAAATCCCAACATGACAGATGCTTCTTATCTTTGGTAAGCCTAATGTTCAGGTAGATGGTGGTAATTTAGATAGTACCAAGGAGTCTTGGGTAGAAAAATAAACTTCTTCTATTTTTTCCAATACCGAAGATAAATATGGTAATACTTTATACGAAATGGCATATGAATAGATGGATAATATTCCTTGGTTGGTTCTTTAAATGCTATAAATTTTAATGTTGTAGATTCAAGAGGTGGATATGCTATTATTTATTTAGGAAATGGATTAGATATAGGTTTAGAAGGTGATGATGATAATGATGTTGAGGATTTAGACTGTGCTTTTGATGATGTGGATTTAGAAGGTGATTTATCTTTAGAAGTTTTTGATGATGAAGATGGACTAGGATGTACAACAGATATAGTAGGACAAAATGGAACTTTTACAGGTTCTACACAAAACACATATCAAATGGTATAGGATATCCATGAATAGCGACTAATTGACTTTTCAATTCAAATTTAACACATTTATGTAACATGGAAGGTACTACTGTCATCGCATTGATCCAAGGTCAACCTAGAAGAATGTTGTATGATGCAAAACAAGGTACAACAAACACAATCGTATCTAAAATACTTGGACCAAATTGCAATGGGATCTTCATAATTCCACATGTTTCTTGATTTTTATCATTAAATTCTTTAATAATCATTCCAATTTTTTTCATATCTTCTTTCTTAAATCCAAACCTTTGAAAGAAATCATATGTGCATATGTTTAGTGAAGATCCATTGTCAATTAAGACTCTCTTAACTCCTACATCTCCAATAAATGTTGTGATGTATAGAGGATTATTCCCATACATACTTTGAGGAGGGATATATTTATCATAGAAATCTATGAAGTTTATTTCATCCAAAGTTACAACATTCACTATAACATTAGGTTCAATATCTTTAGGTACCATCATCTTACTTAGACTTTTCATTAATTCTTATCTATGCATAGAAGAAGTTCTTAAGAGATCCAAAAGATATATTCTTGTTGTGATAGTAGCTAATTGCTCATTTATATCATATGGAGATCTTTGTTGTGGATTTGTTACATTATTTCCCTTAGTATGATTTTTTAATACAAATGGCATTGTTTTCTCACTTTGATCCTAAGAATTTTTATTTTGTGATTGTTGCCTTGTAACCACTCTGATGGTACCTACAATATTACTATGTCGTGGATTACCAAAACGGGGTCTAGCATTTTCTACTTGCTCATTTGAAAGCCATTGTTGATATGATGATCTAGTAGTCATCCTTATTAGAAATGGTTCTTCTAGGACCAATAAATCTATAATAGGTATGACTTGATCTAATTCATATTCAGAACTATTCAAATCAATCTATGTTTCACTTTCTTCATCACTTTCCAAAGATGTGATTTGAAAAATTCAGAAGGGTCGAATAGTAACTTAAGATTCAGTAATTACACATGATTTTTACAAATCTTGATGGGGCATAAAACCACTAATAGTTCCCACTTATGGTGTTCCACTTGATTTGCAGCTTCCTTACCATGTTTCAAAAAAGGATGTTGAAAATATCCAAATTTTGATTTGCATTTTGATTTTGAGGTTTATGTGTATTATTTTGAGCATTTCTTGGAGGAAAATTTTCTACTTCCATTTCACCTTTATCAATTAGATCTTGTATCAAATGTTTTAACCGTTTACATGAGTTGGTTGAATGACCATCAGTCCTATGAAAGTTACAATGTAAATCGACCCTAAATCCAGCTACGGTTGTATCAGGTTGTCTTATTTCGGGCAACCGTATCAAACCTTGTTCTAATAGTTGAGGTAAAACCATATGTAAAGGTTGGTTTAATATTGTAAATTCCCTTGGTGGTTTATCAGGAACCTTCAATACAAACTTCTTTATGGCTTCTGTAAGATTAACATTTGAATTGTTTCTACTATTAGTAACTCCATCACCTACTACTTGTTTGTTTTTGTATTAATTCTTAGAAATTTTATCTTCATATTTATTCTTAAATAGACCTCTCTAATGAGGGCATATTCTACCCTTCTAGCCAAATAAATGGCTTGATCGAAGGTGGCTACTATTGTAGTAGAAAGTTCATAAGACAATTTTTCTTGCAAATTGCCTATGAATATGTCTAGCATCTCCCGATGAGGTAATGCAAAGTGTAGTTTGCCTAGAAGTTGTCTCCATTTTGTCAAGAATTCAAAAAAGTTTTCATATTTTCCTTTTTTTAAGTTGTATAAATATTTAATGGTCACATGCATTTCTATATAGGCACTAAACTCATGAATAAACATCTCTATTGTTTCCTCAAAATTCCTTAAAGAGTTGTTGGGTAATTGATAATACCACTCTAGGGCCATACCTTCCAAAATTTTAGGGAACATATTTAGAAAAAACAAATCATCATGGGAGACATCATGACATGTTGTTCTAAACATACAAATATGCTCTATGGGATCTTCAGTTCCTTTATATCGGGAGAACAGGCATGGGGAAATGCTTAGGATAAGGATGTGCTACAGCTATAGAATCCAAAGGTTGACTACACATCTCTCGATAACTATATGAGGGATGGTAGGGATCCATTTGGTATAGGAAAGAAGCTAATTATTTCACCATAGCTTCAAGTCCTTGTTGTTTTTTTCCATCAAACTAATTTTGTTGTACCATATTATTATGTCTTTGATAATAAGTGGGTGTTGTTGTGTAAAGATTTCCAACTAAAACACTATTGTGTAAAGTGTTGGTGAGAACTATGTTTTGTTGAGTTTTTTTTTGATAGTTGGTATTTTGTACTTGTTTAGCCTTTTATTGCTGATTTGACATTTTTTTATTAAGAGTTTGATAAAATATAGAAGCAAATGGTTTCTTTTGTTGTTTAAATTTTACTTTAGTGTTGCTAACAACCATACTAGTTGACTGTGTTTTTGATTTTCAAACATTTTGATTCAAAGGTACCATGTTTTGAGTAGATGGTCGTACTTGATTATCATATTGGTATATTGAAGGCATATAAGATAATGGATTTGTATGAATTTGAAATGCAGCTACCAAAGCATATTCCATATCACCTTCTCCTGAATTATCCATTTGTACCGCTTGACTAAATTCCCCTATATGATCTTTTATGAATTGAGTAAAATTTGAAAGAGATCCAAATTTTACATTTACCTTTTCATCTAAATTAGGTTCCTTAGGATATTTTATTTATCACCTTCATGTTCTGAAGATACATATTATTTAATAAGTGTTCTATCTTCAAAATCATCTTGTTCCTATTCTCCCATATTATCGTTATCTGCTTGTTTACCACTTCTTAATTTAGGCATCTTGTTTTAGAATAATTGTTTTTGCAAATATATATCTTATATATATGTGCTAAATTTTTGGGGTATATATGTTATATATATACCTAACTAAATAAATAAAATACTATGATTGATTTTTTATTTTTGATTTTTCTTGATTTTCTTGATTTTTAAGGTTGCAACAACAAAGAAAACACACCTATATAATATTATGCCTTAATATTATTGAAAATTTATATATATATCATTAATAGGTTCGAGTTGATCTGGTGTCATGTAATGTTCTTCTTCAAACTTAAAGTTGCCTTTTAAGAATTTTATGAAGTGGGCTATAGTAATGCAATCGACTTCACAATTTGACCTATAAAAGTATAATTCATGACAATATTCTCGATAAATCACAGCTCTGGGAACTCTATTAAATCTTCTCTTATCATCCAAGACAACCTCTTGATTTTCAACACATGATAAAAATTTATGTACTACTATTGCATCTTCTAGATAATCTTCAAAGGAATAAAAGCTCGGGGAAATGAGAGCTCTCTTATCTGCAAGCCACCTATCACATGCTCTCTGAAGGTCGAAATAGAAGGGTGCACTATCGAGATCCAGGATTCTAGACAAGTCAAATCTTATGATTTTCTTAAGTTTAGGCTCGTGATATTTTATGATGTCTAATATTTTCCAAAGTTCATTCCACTGTTGTAAGGAGAAAATATCGTCAGGTCCAAGTATTTGAGTAATTTCTTGTCTGTCTAGTAATAATTTAACATCTATAAGCACAACTCTTCTACTGTTGTAATCTACCATCTATGGGATGCAAAGTTATGTGTTTTAACTAATGTTTTTGTTTGATTTTTTTTTGTTTTTGTAACTGTTTAGAATATCAAAAGAAATGCCTATGTTTCATGTCGGGTTCACCAAAGAATGTAGGCCAAAAATTCTTGCACTCCTTTCCTCAAGGTAGATGGATCCATACCTTAGAGGGGAATGATAGAATGGATGGTCTACACCTCATAAGAGAGGTACTTGATCATACCTTCTAGTGGTGATTTTTTTATGAATGGGTTTTGGTTTCAGTAGGAAATGTTTTGTGGCAGTTTCTGTGCCTAGGCTTAGGAATTGGTTTATATGTGTTCTTTTTAATCCAATATCATACAAGCCTAAGTTTGGCCAAAATGCAACTATTCTATCCTATATGCTATTTTGATTCAAATGTAGATAGAAAATAGAATTCAGAAAGACAAATGCAGTGCTAGAAAGATATTTCAAGCCTTACCTATATTCGAAAGTCTATTGAAGATTCTAATTTTGAGTGCAGTCCAATTTTGTATAGTACATGTCAATATCATATATGATTTCAAAAATATTGTACTATGATCAACAAGATCATAATCCGATCACAAAAAAAAAGATCTGATTTTGATAGAAGACATAGAATGCATGGATATATGATAAAACAAATATCTATGCTATAAACTATAATTGCAAATATGATATCTAATCTATTAATCACTGCTGAATAATGACAAAAATATAACTTAATTAAATGAATGCTTTTAACTATCTAAAATGTGCAATTAGATTAATTTTAGGTGAACTCCAATAATGCAGATTATTAAAACTAATTTGACCTATTATAAAATGATAAATGAAATGCTAATTAAGGAAAGGAACATCATAAAATGCAAACCAGAGATTAGAGTTACCCCCAAGTGAATTATAGTTGATATCATATTGTTCTGAGAAATATTGTATCTGAACTCGCAATTTCGTATTACGATCACAATACTATATCTTCCGATATGCAACCAAATATCCTGATCTATGACAAAATCCTTTGATCTTGCAATTAAATTATGAAATACCAAGCACTAGGATACAAAATTGAAACTCAAATTTCTATGTGCAGAGACCCAGGATAATTGCAAAGGGGATGGTCTGATTAAATAGGTAGGGGAGAGTGTCCACAATAGGGAGGAGGTTGGATTTTTGCAACTCCTTCCAAGCTTGGGTGAAACCGAATGGATCTGATCTCGCAGATCCCGTGTAGTTACACAGGTAGAGGTAAGAAACCATTTAACTAACTTTATATTTTTCTAATTTTAATTTTTCTATTTTAGGACAAGATCATATTACGATCAGCGATATCTTACGCCAATCGTAGATATCATATTGTTTGAAATCATGCTACACTTTTGGAGGCCGTCCTATGATCTTGTTGATTGTAGTATGATATCGTCAAAGAGGCATGAATTTTAAGGTAATAAATGCATAATATAATTTTTTTAATGTTTGTGTTTTTCATCCAAATTTGTAAAATTAAATGAGTCAATTTTAAGGTGTTACAAGGCTTTACCTTTTGAGTGAAGTCTAAGATGAAATTCCTAATAAAGTTGATCTACCTAAAGAAATATTACAAATATTTCTTGTTCATCGATAAAGGGAGGGTAATAATTGACTTTACTCTATCTAGATCAATGGATATTCCTTACTTAGAGACTACATGCCCCAATAGCTTCCCCTCATGAACTACAAAAAATGACTTCTTTGGGTTAAGAGAGATGCCAAATTCTCTACATTTCTCAAATACTTGCTCCAAGTGTTCTAGATGGTTTTGTTTCTCATGAGAGAACATAGTCATATCATCTAAGTAGATGAGAATGAACTTATTTATTAGCTCTCCAAAATATTAATTATAGCTCTTTGGAAAGTGGCCCTTGCATTGGACAAATCGAAAGGCAAATTTTGGTAAGAAAAAATTTCCCATATGGTGGTAAATACTATCTTGAATTGATCTTCATATTTTACCCAAATCTGGTTGTATCCAGAGAAGCCATCTAATAATGAGAAACTCTTTGATCCTGCAATAATATACAAAATCTGGTCAATCTAAGGGAGAGGATAGTGATTCTTCAATGATGCCTGGTTGAGATTCTTGAAATCTACACATAGACGGATGTTTCCATTATTTTTCCTAATAGGTTCCAAGTTAGCCACCCATGTGGACTGCTTAATTGGGTATATAATCCTATCATTTAACAATTTGAGTAGCTCCTCTCTCAATATGGATTCAATTATTGGATTTACAAGCCTCTGCTTTTTCTTGAAAGGCTTTCCATCTAGCTCTAGCTCAATAGTATATTGGATCATCTTCTTATCATATACCTTTATATATTCATATAACCAAGCTACAATGTCTTAGTATTTAAAACATAGGGTTTTGATCTCTTCTGTCTCTTCTAGAGAACAACAAATACCAAATTTGATCTTATTTTATTTCTCAATCTTGATCTCTTTATATATTTTCATTGATCTCCATGGCTTTAGTTTTCCTCCTATCTTCATTATCAAAGAGGCTTTCCAAGGTGACCAACCCTCTAGGGATATGATTTTTCTTCAATTGGATGACATCTTGGTGATCTATCTCATTAGGAATATCCTCTTGAATAGTGGATATACAAGCTTCTCTAACCAAAAAGTTAATGATCTAATCATATGTTTCAAAAACTTGCCAAAAAATCTATCTTTCTGGTACTGCAGGACTAAAAATCAATTTGATATTCCTATATTTAGATGATACCATGTCTGAGGAAGGATTGAAATTGGAACCTCTAACCACTAAGGATTCAACTAGTATATTCTATTTTTTTGGAACAAAATGAATGTTTAGGGCATCAAATAATTCCATCAAATTCCATACCCTATTTCTATATACTTTCAAATAATGGTTCTTACTATTGCATCTCTCCCTTCCCTAATTTAACTATCAGCTCATAGTTGCCATATATATTTAGTATTTTGATACCCATGCTCCTAGCTTGCGTAAGACCTAAGCATAGATCTTTGTATTATACAACATTATTAGTACAATACCATGTCAGTATCTATGCAAAACTCTTTATACCCTTTGAGGAATACTATAAAACTACACTAACACCAGCTCCATTTTTGCATATGGCACCATTAAAATACATAGTCCAAGTCTCTGTCTCTTTTAGGAATTGATTGGATATAGTAGGGATATTTTTATCTATTTCTAAATAAATTATGTATGTGCCTATTCTTATCCCAAATTTATTGTAAACCTCTCTGAATGGCAATTCATCCTCAACCTCTAATTCTTCAAAGCTTTCCACTAGTTCAAACTCATCTAGGGCCATGAGGTTGCACATATCTTCTTCAATATTCTTAATGTGATAGGATATATGATTTTTAGGTGTTATCAGTATTCTCTTCCATTTGAAAGGGATCATCATGCCAAAGTAATCCAAATACATGTAACCTCCTAACCTGGCAGTGAATTCTCAAGAAAGACATAGGCTAAAATAAGGCTCTAGATCTATGACTAAAATTTCTTGCATGATGGTCACCTCTAGGGATCTATGTAGTATCATTAGTACATATTTTATCATTCCAAATATTTTTATAGGTGTCCCATCCAACTGCAAAACTATGGGACAATATATGGTATACTCCATACCCATATCTTCATAGATTACTTTGGGCATAACTGTGGTAGAGGCCCCAAATCAATCATATAGTTGCAGAATATCCAGACCTCTATCCTTAAAGATATATAATAGAGAGGGGGTTTATTCAATAAAATAGTATGAGATATATTATCTTTCCTAGAAGGCATGCTAAGGATGGTAGTAGTCTACTTTTCTTGGGAATTTTTACTCAAAGAAGCCTTAAGTAGGTCTATCTAACCAAGGATGAAGAGGGTATCATAGAGGATAGTATTGGAAGGGATTATTTTCATTTATTCCATAATGTTATACTATGATTTTACTAAAAAGGGATTCTCAAACTTCTTTTTTGGCTCACCATACTTCCTCTTATACTGTGTGTGGCTTTGATCCTTTATATTTTAGTTATGCAAGAAAATATCAAATTTTCTTATGCTTCACTTTTGGATCTCATCCTTTATTTTTCATTCTATTTGTCATATCTTTTAGGGAAACTAGCCTCTCTCTCTTGGATCTTAGGAACTGTATCCCTTCTTTCAACTACTTTGGGAATAGGAAATTGATAATTAATTTGTAGGGGAGGGTCTTCCTTATTTTGGGAAGGGACCTAAAATTGAACCATCTTGTGTGGATCAACCTACCCTATCATGATAGAAATATGTTCATATTCATCAAGATCTTGCCCAACCATGATATGATCTAGTTTCCATAGCATAAAACTCTACATTTTTGGTTCCTCTTCACTTTTTCTATGGCCTTATACACATGACGTTGACTCTAAATCATGAGGTTCATTACATACAAGGCACCACACATTTACAAGACTCATTTTAGAAGAATATTCTTGATATTCTTGATTTGCATTAACTTTGATCCCTACACCATTGTTGATACCAAGATTTTGATCTCTATTAACATAGGGGAATATCATTTGTTGATACCTTTCTCCATTTTCTCTATTGAATTCATATTGTTACTAAGTGTTTTCAAAGTACTCTAAATATTAAGCAGTACAGTGGATTCCTGAGGTATTTGAGATGGAAGTTATGGAAAAGGGACTAAAGCAGATGGTACTTTAGAGAGTGGAATTGGATCCATATAAGTATATGGTGATGACAAAGGAGTGAGGTCCATGTAAGAAGATGTAGCTACCTAAATTTTGATATTTTGAATTTCAGAGCAGTAGGGCATCACAATTTTTGGAGGTAGTCTTCCTACATTGATGAGGATGTTTTTAGCTTGCACAGTTACATTGTAAACCTGAGGGAAGGTGTATACCCCTAATTTTTGAGTTTGTAAACCTAGATCTGAACCAAGGGCTCTGATATAGTACATAAAAGTAAGGGTTGTATCTGGCCGAGATTCATATGGAATCATTTTCTAGGTTCTACCAAATATTATATTAAAGTTTGAAATTGATTCTTGCTGATGTTTTTACATGGATGTGAACTAATTTAGGAGAGAGAAGGGATCAATAAACTCATTGAATTCTTCTATAAAATTTTGAGCCAATTCGATCCATGAAGTAATGCTATTGTCCTCTAAGGTTCTGAACTAATGTAGTATTTCCCTCTAAAATATAGGGCTAGAATTTTGACAATCACATATTCATTATTTATTTTATGAATTGTTGTAGTTTTGCCTAATCCATAATAATTAGGTATAGCTTTGCATACAACTTGAGGGATATCATGCATGTGGTCTGAGATCAAAAAATCATTATATTTTGATTTTCTTTCACAGGTTACAATTTATAGGAAATGGAAGAACCTATTTTGAACAACAAATATGGCTTACACTTATTCTCGTACCAAATAACTGTTTATTAGCTAGACACCCTAACATATAACAAGTCTAACTTACATCCTATATGCTCTCAACAACTTCTATAACAACACTTAACATAGATACATAGGAATAAGGATAATCAAATTCCAGTATTCTCCCCCTTAAAGTTGAGAGGGCTGACAAGATAGTCTCTCAACTTTATATATTGAGCTTTAGCAACTCCTTTGGTGAATATGTCCGCTATGTTATCCAAACTTCTACAATGTTTTAGCTCAACCACATTTTTCTCCATCATGTCTCTTATGAAGTGATACTTCATGTCAAAATGTTTGGACCCGCTATGGTGTATAGGATTATGTGCCAATTGAATGACACTCATATTATCACAATACAATATGGTAGTATTATTTTTTCTTTCACCTATTTCTTCAAGTACTTTTCTTAACCATAAGGCTTGGGTACTAGAATTTGTGATTTCTATGTACTCAGCCTTGGTAGATGATAGTGCTACAACAATTTTCTTTTTAGAACTCCAAGTAATTAGTCATGATCCAAGACTAAAAAAATTATCTGAAGTAGATTTCCTATCATATATATTTCTTCCCCAATCACTATCACTAAAGCCAACTAATTTTACATCTTTATTTTTGTGGTATTGTATCCCATAATCCATTGTACCATTTACATATCTTAAAATTCTTTTAGTTTCTTGTAGATGAAGTTCATATGGATTAGCCATATACCTTGATACTAGAGAAACAACATATTGAATATCCAGGCATGTTTTGGTGAGGAACATTAGACTCCCAACCATGCTCCTCTAAGTGGTCTTGTAAAATTTTGGTGCTCCATATTCTTTGCTTAATTGTATCCCATGACCTATTGGAGTTGCAACTGACTTGCACTTCTTCATAACAAATTATTTTATCATGTCATGTGCATATTTATGTTGATATATGAAGATATCATTTTCTTTTTGATATACCTTCATTCCTAGGAAGTAATGCATCAAACCTAGATCCTTCATTTCAAACTCTTTCATGATGGAGTTTTGAACTCCTCATTCATTTTAGCACTATTACCCATGAATATTAGATCATCTACATATAAGCACACAATAAGTATATCTTTACCTTGTTTCATGTAGTAGAGAGTAGGTTCACTTTTGTTCTTAATGAATCCATAGTCTTGAAAGTAGCCATCAATGCGTGAGTACCATGCTCTTGGTGCTTGCTTTTGGCCATACAATTATTTCTTCAATTTGTAGATAAGGTTCTCCTTACCTTGTTCTTCAAAGCCTTGAGTTTGTTTTAAAAAAACCTCTTCATTCAAGTACCCATTGAGAAAGGCACTCTTAACATCCATGTGTTGAATGTTCCACCCTTTGTGGGCAACCAATGAAAGTACTAGCCTGATGGTCTCTTGTCTAGAAACCGGAGCAAAGGTCTCCTCATAGTCAATCCCATACTTTTGATTAAAACCTTTTGCTACTAGAATTTCCTTGTATCTTTAAATGCTCCCATCAGCATTGAACTTGGTTTTATAGACCCATTTACATCCAATACATTTTTTCCCTTAGGAAGCTCCACTAGCTCCCAAGAGTCATTATTTTTATAGAAGTCATTTCCTCTTTCATTGCTTGTTGCCATACATCATGATTACATAATTTTTCATAAAGAGATGGATCTAGCTCTATAATACTCATTAAATCATAGTTTACAACATCTCCCTTAGGTTCTTGGGAGTCTTCATCACCATACATGTGCAAATTTTCAAGTCTTTTCAAGACTTCATTCATCTCACTAGCTTGGCTTCTAGTGTACCTTCTTTGAAAATTCTTGTCCATAATTTGAAAAGAAAGATGGTACTGAAGTGTTCTCTTACCTCTTGATGGTGGATCTACTTCCATTGGAGAAGAAATTATTGATATTTGTGGAGAAGAACTTGGAGTAGAACTTGTTGTACTTGAAGTAGAACTCTTTATTGGACTTGGAGGAGGACTTCCATTTCTATTTTTGTTAATGGTTTGAATTTGGGAGGAGCTTACATATTGAGATCCATCATCAATTTTTTTTTTTGATGACCCCATACTCTCCCATCATAAAAAATTACATCTCTTGAGATTACAACTTTATGAGTTTTTGTATTTTAGAGTCCATATGCCTTTGAAGACTTGTAATACCCAATGAAAATACATGCTTGACTTTTGGGGTCAAGTTTTTTTCTTATCTCATCAGGAATATGTGCATATGCAAGACAACCAAAAACTTTGAAGTGTATTACATTTTGCTTTTTTCCATACCATCCCTCATAGGGAGTTATCCCATATAAACTAGAAGTAGGACTCCTATTCAAAATGTAAACACTTGTTCTAACAACATCAACCCAATACATGTTACTTAGTTTCTTTGTTTGAAGCATTGATCTAGCCATTTCTACAATAGTGCGGTTCTTTATTTCAGCCACACCATTTTATTGTGGGGTGTAGGTAGTAGTGAATTACCTTTTGATCCCATAATATTTACAATATTTGAGAAATGCACTTTAGAAAATAATATTTTAATCATTAAAATAATATTAAAGTTTTATTGATATCAATGGCCACGCTAACATTTCTAACATTGCTAACCCAATCGCAGAACCAAGATATCTTATAGCCTCTCTAAATATGGGAGGATACCCCTAGATTATGATATCTTTGGTGCTAATTGAACTCCATAGGATCAGATGTGGAGGATCAGAAAACTTGATGAGTTAGATCAATTTCCCTTGATACCAGCTCCATGAAGCATTACTACTGCATATTCTACTTTAGGAAGTTTGTGTAGCATAACTACTAGGTACACCAATGAACTAGGGAAAACTTCAAAGTGGTCCCATAACACACACACTGCCTTTGACCATGGGGGTACACAACATAAATCACTGTACATAGATCAAGTTGCCTTGATAGACAAGGGAAATAATATAGTAGGAGCCTCTTTGAGAGGCCTATCCATTAGAACTCTTTGCATGAAGTTAGAGAGGCATGAACCTTTGATGGCAAACCAATCCAACCGCATACATGGGTTAGAAGAAGCATTGCACGATGAGCGAGAATGCTTAGAAACTCTTGAGCAAGAGGTAATAAGGAAAAGGTATTTACACCTACATGAGCAATGCTTGAGAGAAGAAAGAGTTGAGTTTGAAGAGTAGGAAGATAGGTTAGCCTAGGCCAATCTATAAATGGGTGGTGAGCAGTACTAATCTGACGGATGCACTAAATATTAGCAGGAGAGACACACTAGGAAAGAAGATGATCATACTCACCATACCTCCAAATGCTAGTATAACCAATAACAAATAAAAATGGAGGATCAAGGATAGAGATACCTTGAACATTTATCATTAGACATGGAGGATGAGCATAGACACCTAACTCAGGCATATACAGTCTTACCTCCTAGATCGTTGCGATTCAACCTTCAATAATAGATCATTTACTTGAAGGCCTATCAGATACTCACTAAGAGAGTCAAATATCTTGAGAAATAGGACACAATTGGAAAAAACCTGACCTTGCAAAAAATACACAACCAACCTCTATGTTCCTTAGTACCGAGTCTTACATACCCTAGGCACTTTCATATGCCTAGGCTGGACAAGTTTAGAGGAGAGGAAGACACACAAGAAAACATTACAAATTTTATAAATGTGTGCTTCCAACTTGAGTAGAATGATGCCTTAATGCTAATAATATTCATTATGATGTTGTTAGGCACATGAAATCAACGGTTCAATTAGCTACCCAAGCATAGCATCATCAGCTTCAAATTGTTGGTGAATGTATTTCTAGAATGCTTCTCCTTTATCATCAAGAAGAAGGTGAACTTATATGATCTAGCCAAATTAAAGTAGTATGATGATGAGATAGTTATAGATTATGGGGATAGGTGGAAGAAAATAATGGTAAAATTACCATTCTTCATTCCCACTAAAGAGCTCATATGATTATTTACAAGGAGATTCACCAAGCACATATCATTGCTATTGCAACTGTAATAATATGAGATATTTTAAGAAGCTTTAGCTCAAGCCAAAATCATAGAGGACATAAAGGTCGATGAAGGAGATCTCAAGCTTCGAAATAAAAATAAGTAGAAGAGCAACAATCAAAATAATAAGAATAAACAAAAGTAGGCCAAGCCTGATCAAATTAATTAGGTTTTTTTAAGCATACAAAAGGGAGGGAATGGCTGGAAATCCAAAAACTATCAAGATCAGCCCCCACCAAATAATTACAGCCCAAAGAACAATCAAGGTTGAAATAGGGAGCATCAAACACCTCACTACTTTATGCCATTATTAGAATCGATGCAATCAATATTTAATTACTTGAGTAAGGTGCATAGGATCATATTTCCTAATGTACAACTTCTTGACCCTAATAATCCCAAGCCTAGGGGATATAGGGAAGATCAATATTACCCATATCATAGAATACAGGGGCATGACATAGAAACATGTATGGGATTCAAGAATGTTGTGCAAAACATGATTGAAAAGGGTGAGCTAAAAGTTGACAATCAATTGGAACCCTACAATTGAGACATAGGTATATTCAAAAACCCATTACCAAATCATGATATCCCAAGAGATCAGGGTGCTCAAGCTAGCTAGATTTGAGTTGAACCTCCCACTTAGGGATTCATTAGTATGGTTGAGATAGTGAATTTTGTAACTATAATTTGATGATATGGCCAAACAACACCACCTGTGGCCCCTATCCATGTACCAGTTGCACATTGATAGAAATAGGTGCAAAACAATCCACCAGATCCACCAATGCAACCTATGGTGATGGTTCAGGGTAGAATAGAGAAAAATATACAAATTACTCTGACCAAGTTGTCGATTTATGATCTCATCCAATAATCCCCTAGGCATAGGGAGATTTTTATGGAGATCTTGAGATCAATAAAGCTCTAACCCCAGAACTCGGATGCATTCACACACTTTGTGGGACAAGTACAATAGTTTCGAGAGCCTATGATCTATTTTTATGATTATAAAATCAAGGTAGTCCCTACTACCTTAGTAGAACCACCTCTACATATTATCACATAAATCAATGGAATACCTTTCAAGTGGGTCCTAATCGATATGAGCTTATCAATAAACATTATCACAACAAAGTATATGGGGCACCTGAAAATACCTAGGTCAAATATTGTCTCAACTTCTTACACACTGAGAGCTTTCAATGATGCGCTATGCTCTATAGTGGGCATAATTGTTTTACTTATAAAATTAGGGCATAAGAACATCCCCATGATGTGTCATGCATTGTAATGGGCAATGCAATACAACATATTGCTAGGGTGTCCTTGAATAAGGGACATGTAGTGTATTCCCTCAATCCTACATCAATGCATCAAGTACGTGCATGAGGGACAAGTTCATGTGGTTTCATATGATGAAGAGCCATTTAAATACATGCATTAGGTCAAATTACTAGGGACTTTATACTTCCATAAACACACCTATACATAAGGCCTTCATCCTTGACCACATAGCCAAAAAATAAGAGTAAATCAGTGCAAGGTGACCAATCCATATCAACACCATATTTTGCCTCCAAAGCTATTGGCACTTCTGAGAAGCCTTCAACATCTAAAGCCAAAAATACTCAAAAGCTAAAAGCACTCCTAGTGGAGGAATTACCTAAAGAGCTTCCAACCATAGCAACTATGGAAATTCAGAATGCTATGGAGGAGGAATATCCTTAAATAATTGTTGAGGAGGTACCTTAACCTACCTCATCTACATCATCAACCACATCATATACACCATAGGTGATAATTCACTTAGCCAACATGGGACTAGGTGAATATCTCATGCATAACGTGACTTTCATGCTTATTATAAAGTCTACACAGGACATGAGATGGCCTAGGATCCCAAATTTGCCAATAGGGATAGTGGTTCCGCTAGGGATTCCCCCTAATCAAACCAACTTCATATATGTTGGATTGGAATATACCCAAAATGCTCCTAATATAAAATAATATGAGGATGAACCATTCACCATGAATTTTCATTACTTGGCAAATCCTAAGTTTGCTATAAGCTAATTTTAATGGTACCAATAACATGGCTATGGCTTAGGTCTGTACGAGCAAGGGTGTCAGCTTCTATTCCAGCCATAATATCAGCTACCTACTGATAGGTTTGGTTTAGGATATCATATTCATAGCCATAATAATTCATTGGTAGTAGCTTTGGATAGGCTAAGCTTGGGGTTCAAAGAAGACATTGATTGGAATCCCTATCAACCTTCAAATAGATGTTACCTAGGTAACGGATGGGTGGTGATGATTAATATCAAACCATCCAATGATTACCACCCTAATTACTCTCTTGAAGCATGCCCATAAAGAATTATCTTATGGGAGGATGAGCCAGTCCATGGCTATGAGCAAGAGAAAAATGAGTATGTCACTAGTGAATCAGAGGATGAAATTGGGCTAGATTTTCATGGGCCTTGATATATTTAGAATCTTGCTTGGGCAAGTAACAAATAAAGTGGGTACATATCGAATGAGAGTGGCTATGAGTTAGAGGACTCAACTAATATGGCCTACCTTGGGCCAAGAAGTGCATGCCATATCATAGGGCCAACATTCAATGCAAATGGGTTCTTCATAAGCAATGGTGATTATGAAGACGAGATTGAAATGGTCTATCTTAGGAACCAATAGGTAAGTCATTGCCTAGTTCCAATAGGTATAAATGAGGTTTTCTTCATAAGAAATGATTCTTTTGAGGATGGGACTGAGATTTCTTATCTTGGTCCTTAGCACTTGCGACAAGTCAATCGAATGGTTTAAATTGATGAGATACTTTGCACCATCTATCCTAGCCCTAATTTTAGAGGAAGACTATTCACTGTAGATGAGGTTCATAGCATGGTCTTCCACGATTCACATTCATTCAAAAATATATTATATCCTAATGATCCCATCATTTCATTAGTTCATAGACTGGATCCTGAGATCCCCATACCCCAGAGCCTCATCTTGGTTATGATAAATAAATCATTAGTGCAAAAATTCACCCATAAGGTCCTAGAGATTGCATTCCATCCATCAACATGATCTTCATTGATTTGACAACTCCACTCCATAACCTAGCCAATCCATCCAAACATTTGTGTCTTAATCTAGATGCTATCGATTAGGATCACGCTTATTCACCCCTATAGCTTGAATATTTCTTCCTGAATTAAGAGATGGTACAAATTTAATTTTGCACCTGGCTACGTACATGATGTCTATCATGCTGGTTTTGACCATGATTCAGTGGAACCCTTAAATCTAGCAGATGATATCCACTTAATCTCCACTCCTCACCATATTGAGGAGGGGTCACATATGGCAATAGAGGAGACTTTTGAGGTGGACACCAGTGATATTCCTTCTCATCCAAAGGAGGTCAAGTTCAAAGAAATATTATCTCCAAAATAATAGGCCATTATTATTCCTCTATTGAAAGAGAGACCAAATCTCTTTTCTTGGACCTACAAAAATATATCATGACTAGATACAAATTTTGTTGTCCACAACCTCTCGCTAGACCGTACAAAGAAATTGGTCAAGCAAAAGTTAAGAAAGATACATCCAACCATTGCTTTTATGGTAAAGAACGATTTGCAAAAACTGTTGGATGTATTATTTATTGTTCCCATCGACTATCCCGAATGGGTATCGAACATGGTGCTCATAGAAAAACTTGATGGAAGAATTTGTGTTTGCACAGATTTTAGGGATCTCAATAAGGAAACATCAAAGGATTCATTCTCATTTCCCAACATAGATGCTCTTGTAGATGCAACTGTAGGTCATGAGAAGCTCTCCCTAATGAACAATTTTTCTAGTTATAATCATATTTGGATTAAACTCGAAGACCAGCACAAAACTACATTCACCACTCCATGGGGCACATTTTTCTACAAAGTGATGCCATTCAGTTTTAAAAATGCTAGTGCCACATATTAGTGGGCTATCAAATATATTTTCCATGACTACATGCACAATATCTTAAAAAACTATATCGATGACTTATTGGCCAAGTCATTGCTACATGAAGAGCATGTTGAGACCCTCAAAAAGGTCTTCGATAAATTTATTGAGCATAATTTTAGGTTGAATCTTAAGAAATGCATATTTGGCGTAACTTATAGTAAACTCTTAGCATTCATTATTTCTAAATGAGGCATCGAAGTAGTCCCAGCAAAGGTAAAGGCTATCTTGGATATGGTCCCACCCACGAACATCAAAGATCTAAGAAGCTTATAGGGTAAGGTAGCATCCATAAAATGATTCATCACATAGCTATAAAATAAATGTTGATCCATGAATTGACTGCTACACAAAGGGGTCATGTTGGAGCCAAATTTGACTCAAAATTTGAAACCCCCAAATTTAAATTTTTAGTTTCATCAAAGTAAGCAAGCATTGCTGGTCCTTTTGCATCTAATTGAGAGAGTTTAATTTCTTATGAGTTTGTTTTATAAAGACTAGTCATTGTTAATAATGTGTGTCCCCTTTTGATAAAGCTCAATTATCTTAAACAAGGGATAGGGCAAAATTCTATCATATTTTTAAAAGCCAAACTTTGATCCTCATAAAATAAAGTTTCCCTTGGGATCAAATCAAATGATAAGTCTTTAAATCCTAAAGTGTTCAAAATTAAGAGGAAATATTAATCACATGCCTTGGTCTATGATATTCTCACAATGACACTGAGAGGGGGGGGTGAATCAGTGTAGCTATTTAAATTCAAATCTACAACTCTTAAAACTGAAGCAGAGAGAACTTAAAAACAAATAAAGCAATTATAACAGGAGAGCATTCCACAAAACAAGATGTAACGAGGTTCACCATTTTTGGATACTCCTCAAAAATTAGACTGCTTGGACTCCCATCCAAATCTAGCCTATGCAAAGCACCAAATTTACAATCAATTTACCAGCACCCATTGGAAGGAGCATCAATCCCTAATTTATCTACACCAATCAGAAAGGAGCACCAACCCCTGATTTACTAGCACCAACTGGAAGGAGCACCAACCCCTGATTCCAAGCACCAACTTGGAATTCTATTTTGAATCTATTTCAATGAAATAAAAATGCCTTCACCTTTTCAAGACCCTGACTAGTCTGCTATATGTCCAAAAATAGCACACTCTTGCTGCTCTACTTATTTTCACTCTTCCTCCACTCTTACAGTTTTCTTTCCCGCAACGCTACTCACTTTTTTGTGCTCCTATCTTTTATTCGACAACACTTCTTCTCTATTAGTGATACACTCTTCTCGTGCATTCCGCACTTACATTTCATACACAGTTACAACACATGCTTTATGTGCTCATACAACACTTACTTTTCATGCACTGTTACGGCACATGCTTTTTGTGCTCATCCCATAGCACTGTGGACCCACTATCGCACTCATACAGCCGCACTGCGCACCCACTATAGTACTCATATTATAATAATATTTTCTACTTGTTAACTCCTGGTCTTCGTCAGATTCTATCACACTCCTTATTATAGCTACATGATCTCACTCTCTAACTGTCCTTGTAATTTTCGTACTAGTTTCACTTAACTTTACTTCGCCTGGGTTCTTCTTCTTCCATCACACAAATGCGACTTGTCATGAAATCATGAAATTTCTGTCTCTATGTATGCTTCTCGGCTTTTACCCGCAAAAATATGACATGTCGCGATATCGTGGCATTTTTGTTCCTTTGAATTTTTCTAGACTGTTGACTATGAAAACATAACATGTTGCAATATCACGAAACTTTCACCTCCTTCCTTCATTGTTTGGCTTGCACCCACGAAAACACAACATGTCACGATATCGCGGCACTTTCGCTTCCTTGTCTCTTTTCTTTCCTTGACCCCATGAAAATGGAACATGTCGCGATATCGTGACACTTTCACTTCCTTGTACTCTTCTCTGTCTTTCACCCACGAAAACGAAACATGTCATGAAATCATGACACTTTCGCTTCCTTGTACTCTTCTTTGTCTTTCACCTGCAAAAATGGAACATGTCACAAAATCGTGACGCTTTTGCTTTCTTACATTCTCTCTCCTCCTTTTGTAGCAAAACTGTGACATGTCGCGATATTGCGACACCTTTTCTCCTTAGCTCTTTTCTTCTCTTCGGGTCACGAAAACAAGACATGTCACGATATCGCGACACTTTTTCTCTTGAGCTCTTCCTCTTGCAATATGTCGTAATATCGTGACACTTTTTTCTTCTCTTGCAATATGTCATATCTGCCTTTTTTCCTCTTACAAATTGTCTCGAAATCGTGACACTTTTCCTTGCAAGCTCTTTCTCTTGAACCTATCACGAAATCGTGACACTTTTTCGTTCATACTATCTCTCTTGCAAATTGTCGCGAAATCATGACACTTTTCTTTGCAAGCTCTTTCTCTCGAACATGTCACAAAATCGTGACAGTTTTCCCTGCATGCGCTCTTCTCCGAACATGTCACGAAATCATGATAGTTTTCCCTGCATGCGCTTCTTCTTCGAACATGTCACGAAATCGTGACAAATTTTTCTACATGCGCTTCTTCTTCGAACATGTCACGAAATCATGATAGTTTTCCTTGCATGTGCTTCTTCTTCGAACATGTCATGAAATCATGATAGTTTTTCTACTTGCCTTCTTTTCTTCCAACATGTCATGAAATCATGACAGTTTTTCTACTTGCCTTCTTTCTTCCAACATGTCATGAAATCATGACAGTTTTCCTTGTGCTTTCTCTCTCTTCTAACATGTCATGAAATCACGATAGTTTTCCTTATGCTTTCTCTCTCTTAATTCCAACATGTCGCGATATCATGACGTTTTTCTTTTGGCCAAACATGTCATGATATCGCGACAGTTTCTCATTCTTTCCAAACATGTCGCGATATCGTGACAGTTTTCTTACTTGTCTTTTTCTTTGATCTTTTGAATATGGGCCACTTCGGTCTTCTTGGAAATTCACTGTATATACTCCCTTGAACTCCCCGTCCTCCGATCATCATCAACCTATCTATTTGTCTATGTTGACAACAATGACAATACTATTTTTGCACCTTGCTCAACAATCTCCCCCTTTGGAATTGTTGGCAACACACATGCAATTTCCTGTAATTCTTCTCCCCCTTTGACAATAATACCAAAGGGTTGCTGCAGACTCCCCCTGAGTCGATGCACAACATTCTCAGGCAAAAGTTGTTACATTTAGCAAAGATCACAAACATGAGCAAAAAGATAAACAAATACACAAATGCTCCCCTTGAGAATGTGATTTTGATAGCTAGTCAATTTTTGGGAAGCGTGACCACTCCCAATTTATTGCGAAGGTACTCAAAGACTTCCGTGGGCAATGGTTTTGTGAAGATATCCGCTACTTGCTCTGTTGTTGGAACAAAATCCAATTTAACCTCACCTTCAGCAACTTTATCCTTCAAAAAGTGATATCGGATAGCAATATGTTTTGTGTGAGAATGCATAACCGGGTTCTTTGAGATGTTGATGGCACTTGTGTTATCACATTTAACAGAAATTGGCTCTTTGAAGGTAATACCAAGATCCTTCAGGGTTTGTATCATCCATAATATCTGTGTACAACACATTGTTGTTGCAATGTATTCTGCCTCTGTTGTGGATAGAGAGACTGATTCTTGTTTCTTGTTGTGCCATGCGACCAACCTGTCTCCAAGATAGAATGCACCTCCACTGGTACTCTTTTTGTCATCAACACATCCTGCCCAATCTGCATCTGAATACGCAATAAGGGTGAAGTCCTTACCTTTCGGATACCATAACCCATACTCCATAGTCCCCTTGAGGTATCGAAGAATCCTCTTTATAGCTGTCACATGAGTCTCCTTTGGACTGGCCTGAAATCATGCTACCATGCATACTGCCTATAGGATATCTAGTCTGGTAGCTGTCAAATATAGTAGGCTCCCAATCATAGATCTGTACATGGTTTGATCAACATCTAGAGATTTGTCATCCTTGCTCAACTTGCAACCTATCGTCATGGGAGTGCTAACAGGCTTACAATCCTCCATTGTGAACTTTTTGAGCATCTCTTTCACATATTTGACTTGAGAAATGAATATGCCCTTCTTATTTTGATTAACTTGCAGTCCGAGAAAATACGAAAGTTCACCAATCATAGACATTTCAAATTCTTTTTGCATTTTATTTGCTAAATCTTTACATGACTCATCTTTGCTGCTGCCAAAAATGATATCATCTACGTATACAACAAGGACAATAAGATAGCCAGTCTCTGTTTTGACATACAAATTGCTATCCACCATACCTTTCTTGAACCCTTGTTGAGTAAGATAGTTGTCTAGCCTTGCATACCATGCTCTGGGTGCCTGTTTCAAGCCATACAATGCTTTCTTCAACTTGCAAATGAAGTTGGGATTTTCACAGAGTTGGAAACCATCTGGCTGCTCAATATAAACCTCTTCTTCAAGTTTTCCATTCAGGAATGCTGATTTCACGTCCATTTGATATACTTTGAAATTCTTGTGAACTGCTAAAGCCAGAAACATTCTGATTGCCTCTAGTCTAGCCACTGGTGCAAAGGTTTCCTCAAAGTCAATACCTTCAACTTGTGCATAGCCTTTATAGACCAATCTTGCTTTATTCCTTACTACCTGTCCATTTTCATTCAATTTGTTTCTAAAAATCCACTTAGCACCGATTATATTTTTATTTGCAGGTCTTGGTACTAACTCCCAGGTTTTGTTTTTCTCGATCTGGTCTAATTCCTCATTTATTGCCTTCATCCAACTTTCATCTTTGCTTGCTTCATCAACATTTTTGGGCTCAATGCTGGATAATAGAGAGTAGTTACTTACTACTCTTCTTCTTGTTTGAATACCAACTATGGGGTCCCCAATAATTTGCTCTCTGGGATGATTTTTTTGCCAGCTGCCTGTTTTGGATTTCCTATTTTCTTCTATTTTTGAATCAATACTTAAATCATCTGAGTCAAATTTTTGTTTCTCTTCTGTTTCCTGTTCTTCATCCCCTTCAATAACTTCTTCATAAGTAGGGTAGTTTTCTTCATAACTGATTTCTCGTTCCCTACCTTCATCAACCTTAACATCGACACTCTCCACAATTTTCTTTAGTCTCTTGTTATAGCATGTGTAGGCTTTACTTTTTGTCGAATAGCCAATAAAAATACCTTCATCAGCTCTATCTTCAAACTTACCAAGATTATCTTCAGTTATTTTGATGTAGCACTTGCTACCAAAAACTTTAAAGTATCTTGTTGTTGCCTTTTTTCCGAACCATAGCTCATAAGGAGTTTTGCTTTCATGCATCCTCAACATGCACCTCTTTTGGATGTAAACCATAGTATGGACTGCCTCTTTCCAAAATCTGTCTACTATTTTTCTCTCAGTCAACATTGTTCATGCCATTTCCTGCACTGTCCTATTCTTTCTTTCTACAACACCATTCTGCTGAGGTGTCCTTGTAGCTGAAAATTGTCTCTTAATCCCATATTTTTGACAGTACTCAGCAAACTCCTCTGAAATGAACTCTCCTCCTCTATCTGATCTTAAGCATTTAATCCTTTTTCCTGTTTGATTCTCAACCTGGTTTTTGAAAATCTTGAACATCTCAAAGGCATCTGATTTAAGCTTCAAAAATAGTACCCATGTCATCCTGGAATAGTCATCTATACACAGCATAAAGTATTTGTCACCATTTATGCTCTGCGTTCTCATGGGTCCACATAAATTAGTATGTATTAGTTCTAAAGGTTTGCTTGTGAAGTACTCTTTTGATTTAAATGTGGCTCTAGTTTGCTTCCCTTTTTGGCATGAAGCACAAATGCTATTTAAGGGTTTGCCAATGGTGGGAATGTCTCTTACTGCCCATTTTGAGCTGATTTTTACTAGATTGTCAAAGCTGATATGACCGAGCCTCTTGTGCCATAGCCAATTTTCTTCTTCCTGTCCAATCAAGCACGCTCCTTCTAAAGTCTCTGAGAGAGTATACAGGTTGCCAGAAGTCCTCGATCCAGTGGCTATCAACTTCCCACTGTTTGCTTTTCTTACTTCACAACCCTGCTTTTTAAAAATTACTTCATGACCTCTGTCACAAATTTGACTTACGCTCAGCAAGTTATGCTTCAGACCAATCACAAACAAGACTTCTTTCGATTTGATTTTTCCATCACTAATCTTCACTGAACCCTTACCAACTATCTTAGCTCCATCATTATTTCCAAACTTTACAGAACCACCTTCATATTTTTGTAACTTTTCAAATTTCTGTTTATCACCTGTCATATGACTAGAGCATCCACTGTCAAGTATCCAAGGTACATTTTTATTCTGTGCTTTAAAGGCTGTTTGCACAATCAAAGATTCCTTTTCTCCCTTAGGTCGCTCTTTTTCTTTCCACTCTGGTTTGATAGCAGTTTTGGTCACTTGTTTTGACTTTTCTTTTTCATTAGCTTGTACCTATTTTTTGGGAAATTTTTTGTTTTGTCTCAATCCATTTGAATGATATTTTCTTCCCTGATATTTATTCGCTGCATATGTACTTTGACAATTTCTTGCAATGTGTCCAAAGTTATGACAGTTATAACATTCTACTGCATAATCCATCAACGGTGAAAAGGCATTTCTACTGGTGAAGTTCCTTTGTCCTACATTATAACTGCAATCTGAAATTTTATGACCATAAGCATTGCATTTAAAACAATAACCAGAAAAGGAATGATTGAACCTGGGTAATGGTCTTTGCCATTTTGTAGTAGGAGCCATGAATCTTCTTCTTCTTTGATGTGTGACATTGGTGAATCCATCATTGTTAGTACTTCTCTCGTGCTTGGCCTTATTGCTTTCTTTTGTATGATTCATTTTTCCTTGATCAACCCTGATCTTATCTTCATTCTTTATGGGTTCTACAGTTATGGCTTTTGATCCTTTTGATGATTCTCCTTCGACGAAGCCCAAACCAAATTTGATGCCTGTAGTCCTCTGATTATTTATAATCTTTTCAAGCTTCACAGAACTTCCTTCAAGTTTGTGATAGCAACTCAATTTTTGATTCTTTTCTTCTAGCTGCATCCTTAACCCAACAATCTCTTCTTCCAGTTTGTTGCACTCATCTATTTTCATGGTTAATTGTACTTTGAGATCTTTAGACATTTTCTTAAATTTGTCTATCTGTACTTTCAAACTGTTTATTATTTCATTGGCATCCTCAAGCTTTCTTGAAACTTTCTTATTCTTTTTCCTTTCTGTACTCAACTCTTTAAGTGCAGTGACCAACTCACCTTCCAGATCTACTTCAGCCTCATCCTCAAGGTTTTTATCACATTCCTATTTTTCCTCTATTTTTTCTTCTTCGAATGCCATGAACAGAGCTTCACCTGTTTCTTCTTCAGAATCCTCACCGAAGCTTTCTTCAGAAGAGCTGACATTCTTGGATATGAAACTTTTCTTCTTGAAGTTGCTTTTTCTAAAATTTGGTTTCTTCTTCCAGTCACTTCTTTCTTGGTGTGACCCTTCAATACTTTTGTTTTTCTCATTCATTGGACATTTAGCTGCAAAGTGTCCGACACCTCCATAGTTGAAACACTTAAACGGTAACTTTCCTCTATATTTTCCTTTTCCATTTATTAGTTTTCGAACAAAGTTAGCTTCCATTTCATTCGATGTCTCTTCATCCTCAGATTCTTGTTTAGCTTTTATATTTTTGTGTGCTTTAAAAGTAGCTTCTCTGTCTGTGGGTTTAGTTTGTCCTATTCTCATTTTGTATGCAGTCAAAGAACCATGCATCTCATCCATACTAAAAGTATTTAGATCTTTAGCTTCTTCTATAGCAGAAACTTTAGAATCAAATCTTTTGGAAAGAGTTCTTAGTACCTTTTTCACGATGATCGCATCTTCCATTTCCTCGTCGAGTCCTCTAATCGCATTAATGATTCCATTGACTCTCAGCATATAGGCCTCTATGTTCTCATCGTCATTCATTTTTAATGCTTCGAACTGAGCTCGATGCATTTGTAGCTTGGCTTCCTTGATCTTGTCATCTCCTTCATGAATGCTCTTCAATTTGTCCCACATGTCTTTAGCTATTTTACAACTCATGATCCTTATCAGTTCACTGTCTACTAAACCGCACATTATAGCATTCTTTTCTTTAGAGTTATTCTCAAACTATTTCTTACCGGTAACATCTATTGGAGGAGTAGTGGGTATTGTGTATCCACTATCTACTGACTCCCAAATGTCGTATCCCAACGCACATAGATATGTCTACATCCTGAGTCTCCAGAATGAGTAATTAGTTTCATCAAACAATGGAGCTTTGTTTGATGAGAATCCTTCACCACCTGCCATTGTGTTTCTTCCAAGATCACCTTAGCTGATTAAGCTTATTCAAGAACCTTGCTCTGATACCAATTGATATTCTCACAATGACACTAAGAGGGGGGGTGAATCAGTGTAGCTATTTAAATTCAAATCTACAACTCTTAAAACTGAAGCAGAGAGAACTTAAAAACAAATAAAGCAATTATAACAGGAGAGCATTCCACAACACAAGATATAACGAGGTTCACCAGTTTTGGCTACTCCTCAAAAATTAGACTGCTTGGACTCCCATCCAAATCCAGCCTATGCAAAGCACCAACTTTACAATCAATTTACCAACACCCACTAGAAGGAGCACCAACCCCTAATTTATCTGCACCAATAGAAAGGAGCACCAACCCCTGATTTACCAGCACCAACTGGAAGGAGCACCAACCCCTGATTCCAAGCACCAACTTGGACTTCTATTTTGAATCTATTTCAATGACATAAAAATGCCTTCACCTTTTCAAGACCCTGACTGGTCTGCTATTTCTCAAAAATAGCACACTCTTGCTGCTCTCCTTATTTTCACTCTTACTCCGCTCTTACAGTTTTCTTCCCCGCAACAACTACTTCCTTTTTCATAGCTTCAACACTTTATTTGGTAGCACTCCTCTATTAGTGGTACACACTTTTCATGCTCATTTCACACTTACATTTCATACACAGTTACATCACATGCTTTCTGCGCTCATACAACACTTACTTTCTATGCACTATAATGGCACATGCTTTTTGCGCTCATCCCATAACACTGTGGACCCACTATCGCACTCATACAGCCACACTGCGCACCCACTATAGTACTCATATTATAATAATATTTTCTACCTGGTCTTCATCAGATTCTGTCCACCACTATAGATTCTGTAACTACCACACTGACTTTTGTCACACTCCTTATTATAGCTGCATGATCTCACTCTACAACTATCCTTGTAATTAATGTACTGGTTTCAATTAACTTTACTTTGCTTGGGTTATTCTTCTTCCATCATGCCAATGCGACTTATCGTGAAATCATGAAATTTTTATCTCTGTGTATGCTTCTCGACTTTTACCTACAAAAATATGACATTTCACGATATCGTGACATTTCTATTCCTTTGAATTTTTCTAGGCTATTGACTACGAAAACATAACATGTCACAATATCCCGACACTTTCGCCTCCTTGCTTCATTGTTCGGCTTGCACCTGCGAAAACACAACATGTCATGATATCACAACACTTTCACTTCCTTGTATCTTCTTTGGCTTGCACCCGCAAAAATGGAACATGTCATGATATCATGACACTTTTTGCCTTCTTAACCTCTTCTCAGCTTGCACCCGCAAAAACATGACATGTCGCAAAATCGTGACACTTTCACTTCCTTCTCTCTTCTCAATATTTCGCCCGTGAGAACACAGCATGTCACGAAATCATGACACTTTCACCTCTGTACTCTTCCTCTTATGTTTTGTCGTAAAACATAACATGTCACGATATCGCGACATTTCTTACTCCTTACATTCTCTCTCCTCCCTAGTCGCGAGAATGCGACATGTCACGAAATCATGACACTTTTCATCTCACTTTCTCTCTCCTACAATATGTCACAAAATGACACTTTATCTTCTTCTCTCTCCAAAAACACTTTTATCTTCTTCTCTCTCCTATAGTATGTCATGAAATCATGACACTTTTTATCTTTCTTTCTCTCTCCTCATAGTCAAAACTCCTACATGTCACGAAATCGTGACACTTTTTCTCCTTAGCTCTTTTCTCCTCTTCGGGTCATGAAAACGTGACATGTCGCGATATCACGACACTTTTTCTCTCGAGCTCTTCCTCTTGCAATATTTCATGATATTCCTTTTATCCCCTTCCTTTTCATATGTCCTATATCATATCGCGACATTCTTCTTTTTACTTACTCTCTCCTCTTTTAAATTGACATGTCGAAATCGTGACACTTTTCCTTGCGAGCTCTTTCTCTTGAACATGTCGCGAAATCGTGACACTTTTTTGTCCATACTATCTCTCTTGCAAATTGTCGCGAAATCGTGACACTTTTCTTTGCAAGCTCTTTCTCTCGAACCTGTCACGAAATCGTGATAGTTTTCCCTGCTTGCGCCTTCTCATCGAACATGTCACGAAATCATGATAGTTTTCCCTGCATGCGCTTCTTCTTCGAACATGTCACGAAATCGTGATAGTTTTTCCTGCATGCACTTCTTCTTCGACATGTCACGAAATCGTGATAGTTTTCCTTGCACTGCACTCTCTTCGAACATGTCACGAAATCGTGATAGTTTTTCTACTTGCCTTCTTTTTGTCCAACATGTCACGAAATCGTGATAGTTTTTCTACTTGCCTTCTCTCTTCTAACATGTCACGAAATCATGACAGTTTTCCTTATGCTTTCTCTCTCTTCTAACATGTCGCGAAATCATGATAGTTTTCTTTGTGCTTTCTCTCTCTTCTAACATGTCGCGATATCGTGACAGTTTTTCTTTCTAGCCAAACATGTCACGATATCGTGACAGTTTCTCATTCTTTCCAAACATGTCGCGATATCGCGACAGTTTTCTTACTTGTCTTTTTCTTTGATATTTTGAATATGGGCCACTTCGGTCTTCTTGGAAATTCACTGTACATACTCTGACTATCCTCTGAACTCCTATCTGTCTGTGTTGACAACAATGACAATATTGTTTCTGCACCTTGCTCAACAGTCTAAATCTCAAAAAAGCATAACTAATGTCTAAAAATTTAATTAATACTTAAGGGTATGCATCCCATCCAGTTAAAAATCGAGCACCTTAGATCAAATCCAAAGGCTGCACTCAAATATGGTTTAATAGAATGATGGCACTATTATAAATCGAGCAAAGGATAAGTTAAATAAGTCAAAAGGTAAGGTTCCAAATAAAAAGATACATATTAGGTTTAAAATCTAAAAAAATATGTTCTTTAATATGACGGTAGCGCTTAAGTGAAACAATAATATCAACAGACATGCTTTCTCAAAGATAATCCGAAGATTGATTCAAAGTCAATGGTTTAAAAATAATGTAACCTAAGGTTGAAAATGATTAAACTTAATAAAGTCCATCCAACTTTTCTAATCTGGATGGATGCGCTTGAGCTAATCCTAATCCTACAGACACGTGCTCTCAAAAAAGTAAAATATTTGAGGAGTCAGCATGGGTTAAAATTTTAATTAAATATCGAATAAATCTGATAGATCTGAGGGTAGTGCTCATTTGAGATAAAATCGAATGATCGCGCATCACCTGGGTTATCAAAAATTTAAAAATTAATAGATATGGTCAATTGAAGATTAACCCATCCATTAATAAGAATTAACGAGGGTCTAATTCATTGGTTAAATCTTCCCCCTTCGATTAATTAAAATATTATTAAAGAATAAAAGTTGGTACTCATTTTTTTATCGTTATTATAGGTATGGAGAAATCAACAGATGTGAAAACTTGCAGTAGGATCTGATGACAGTGCTATCATTAAAGATGCATCTAAAAGGTTTAAAATCATGTACCCCTTGGTAACTAACCCCATAGGTTGATTGAGATCAATGGTCACGCTAACATTGCTTGAAATTTGACGGCCACGCAAAAATCATAAATGATAAAATAAAAAAAATTGAAGGTAAAGACAAAAATTAATTACGTATTAGTAAGGGTATAATACGTCTCTAATTGGCCCCTTTTGGCTTAAACTTGGATTAATCACATGTAATAATGCTTTCCTTTTGGCTAATAAGTACGCAGCTTGCAGGAGATCTAATGGCAGTGCTAGACCCAACTCAAAGATCAACGATAGAGAAGGATTCAAAGTCAAATAGAAGGATGCCACAACATGAAAATCTAACATAAAAGCTCATCTCCACTCAGATCCAATGACAACGCATCATCAAAAATGATCGAAGGTTAACTCACAAGGTTTTCGTAGTATGATCGATTAAATACATAAGGTTGGTACATGAATAATTTACCCCTTTTTCCATTATGCTAAAACTTGTGCATATAAGGGGAATCCAACGATCATGCCCCTATCATGATATGATCTAATGGTGGATGCATAGGGAGATGATCTGATTATACGAATGCCTATTTTTAGAGCAATGTTATTAAGTTTTAAATCACTAGACTAACCAAGGTAAATGTATTACATTATTTTAATGATTTATATAAACTTTGGACTTGAGCATAATTAATCGGGAGTTTTCTTAACCTTATAAACATTATTAATCTAATTAATTTCATGCAAGTTTATATAAATTAAAGGACTAACAATCATACAGGTTCTTAGCTATAAACAGTTGTGTTAATCCTCCTTAGGATCTGATGGTAGCACATAAATCAAATATTTAATTAGTGAGTTGACCATGATAATCTGACGGTAGCACTTTGTTGAGATTAAGGGAATCCAACGAGAGCAAACAAGTGAAAGTCAAATACAAGCAGGGCTAAAATGATAGGCATATTTTGATGAATCCAATGGGTGTGCTCCATCTCAAAGTGATCTAATGGTGGCACATGCTTCAAAGGTAAATCAAATAGTAAGCTTAAATCGATGCTTGATTAATTAAATATTAAACACATTTAACAAGATTGACAATGCATGTATCATGATTTTTTCTCATATAATGGAAAATGATAGAGCCAAAAAATTGCAATACAAGGATTTTCCCAGGAGCAACAGATGGAACAGTGACCTTGGGAAGTTGATATGCCCAAAGTTTTACTTCTCCTAGGATTTAATGGCTTGGTTGGTAGTGGCATATGATAAAAGAACTAGAACATTTCGAGACAATAAGAAATGACTAGTATTCAGCATCAAAATCGACCATATCCAGAAAGTCTTCAAATTAATGAAGTATACCACCCTCTTGGTCCCAAAGCTAATCGAACACCAATCTCGAATGTTCACAGGGTTAGAAGTTTTTAAATATTTTTTTGATATAAATGATGAAATAGATGACAAATTTCTAATCAAGAAGACTATTTTTAGGCCATGGGTCCAAGATTTTTATGACATGATAAACATAGTATTATGGGTACAGGATCTCAATCTAGTGAATAAAAGGGTTTTGTACTTAGTGGAACAGTGCAATCGAGTGCATAACACCCCAATTTATGCCTGGGAACTAGAAATAAGTAACCTACTACATGAGCAAATGGTAGAATTGAAAAAATCTATTTTTGAACAAAGGCAGGAGATGCCCTATTTCTCTCAATACTCATTTTTTATCCACCTAATAGCGGGAAAATTGGGAGAGGAGGCCCAAAAAAGAGTAGAAGCTGTAAAAAACCCCTATGTTCAGACCAATTTTTGGATAATACATGAAGGAAGGACTCATATGGGCTGGTTTTGTGACCATTTTATGGTAGAAATCCATTGGCTTTTAACAAGGGTGCTCCCCGAGAGATTAGGGCCATGATTAAGGGATTTTATTAAAGAAAAGAAGATTGGGGATTTCTTTTTCTCAGAAGGTTTCACCTACATTAGGCTCTATGGGGCCAAAATTCCTCCTAAACTGTTACCTAAGTATTGCCTATTATCCCTAGTAGCTCTGGAATTATGTAGACAGGTAGCCGAAGAAGCCAAGATGAGACTAGTGAAGAAACATGGTAAAGTCCCCTAGCTCAATGTTCCATGTCGCTTTGGGGACTACATATTTGTTGGCTACCCTGCACTACTCAAAGGAATGTATGATTTGGATACTATGGATTTCGATGAAATAACTAGAGATTTTATGACCCAAAATGAATATACAATAAAATGATGGAAAAAAAAGACTATGCTTGAATAAAGCATCAAAAGGATGATTTTGAAGAAATGTTATTAGAATCCATGGAAAAAGGGATATATTTATAGATTGTATGGGATGATTTCCCTCCCAAGAAAAGGGCCAGCACACAGGTTCATGATGCCTATGATTACCCTATAGAATTAATAAGGCTTCGGGAAATTATAGTAGAATTTGTAGCACCCATTTTGCTAGGAGCAATCCAAGAAATCAAAGAAGACCCCTTATTAGAATTAATAGAAGAACAAGGTATCGATCAAATGGAGGTCACTATAAATATTGTAGATATAATAGAACAATAGGTTAGGCCTCCCAAAGAGGATCCTCTTAGAATAGAGGCAATGCCAAGTGCCACCCGAGAAATCTCCCAGAGCTCAAGAATAGCCAAAGGGAAAGAAATTATAATTTCCCTTGCTCAAAATTCCTCTCTCCCAGAACAAGCCATAATTCCTATTTTTGACAAAGTCTTGGCCATAACAAGTGTAAGGAAATTGGCACCCATGGCTGTCCCTACCACTTTAAAAATAAAATATCAAGAGATTAAAATTCCATCAGTGGTATAGATGAATAAGAGAAGAACTAGTAAGATTGGGAGTCTATTCAGAAGCCACCAAGTGAAGAATAAAATAGAGACAACCACTACAGAGAGTAAGAGGTCTAAATTATATTTACCTTCTGCAAAGGTTTTGTTGGAGAGGACTTATGAGCAAGATGATTTTACTGTTATAGGTTAAAAATAATTGCAGGTAGTGTCAAATATGGGAGATGTAAGAGAAAAACTCATAGATGAGCCCCAATCAGAGAAAACTATGTCATATAGAGAAGAGATACATCTTCCTCCCCTACAAGACCCACTGGTCTTTAGATTCAATGCAGAAATTGAGGGCTCATTAGTACTAGGAAAAGAAGGTGAAATGGCTAAAGTTGTCAAGACAATGCAAAATCAAGCCATAGACCAATTTATTGGAAAAATTGCAGAGCTAAGGAAGCAATTGGAAAAATAAGAAATGAAAGAATTACTAAATAAACAACAGGAAGAATTGGTACAAAAATATGCTCCTAATACACAACCTTCTTCAATAGTAAAGGTTCAAGATCATGCCTATTATATGGATACAATGAAGAAACAACTACCAATAAAAATTCAAGCTAATGCTAGAGGATTAACTAAAATGTTTAGGCAGATAAGGGTGATCCAAGTAACTGCTCAAGAAATTTTGACATTGATACAGGAGAGAAGAATACTTTGAAGTCATCCATCCTACCCTGGATTTTATAGGAGATAATTTTGAAGAGTTGTAGGGACAAGAGATAATAATAAATGATTGCAGCAAAATACATCTCAATTTTAAGTTTTTGAAAGCATTCTTATTTGGGGTAAACCAGGAAATATGGATCAATGTTGTAACCGAAATAGACAATCTGATAGAAGATGCAATAGGAAAAATGGTAGACATTGGTTTGTCCTTAGATCAATTCTTAGAGGCCTCTGATGTAGAAGAGTTATTCAGGCATACCATAGAAATATTTGAGTGTGAACCGAATGATGAGGTAGAAATGACTAGACAAACTACTATTCTGGTGAATACTGTGGAGATGTTTCTCTTCCAATATGAAAGAAACAGGTCCATCCTTGCCATACAAAAAATAGGATTTTGCATAAAATGAACATGTTAAGGTTTGTTGCCAACTTTGAAACAAAAATATGGAGATTAATAAGTGAGTAAATAAAAAGCTGCAACAAGGTCAAAAAGGAAAAAAATTTGGAAGTCATGGTCAACAACTAGGAGTGAGTTCAGCACAAAGAAGACCTTTTCCAATGGAAAAAACCTCTGAAGTAGTCAAAGAACCAAATGCTCAAAAGGAGATATTTCAAGAAGGAACAATAGAAACAGTTGTTAAAGAAATAATGGAATAGCAAACAGACTCTCCTAAAACCACCACACCAGTTAAATAAGCAACTATTTGAAAAATTCAAAATGAAGGTTTCAACCCAAACAAAAAAATATAGTGGAAGTGAGTTGTTTCAATTTTTGAGATCAACTTAGGAGAGAACAAGTGTAAGGCCAAAAATAATAATAGAATCAAGAACCAACAACTATAATAAGGAGCAGACACGTTCAGATTTTGCATCAATCAATCAGAGAATAGCATTTTTGCTAAGAGGTATACTTGAGTGCCTAGTTAGTTGTGCTGTTGTATCTCCCTTTTGTGTCTATTTTTCTCATTCATTCTTCTTTCTTCCATTTACTGTACATGATTTTGATAGGAAAGTGCTCAAGAAGCTGATATTATTTCTTGTCCTATTGAGCCTGATATTCAAAGACTCTACTATTACCATATTGGAACAAGGAGAGTAGGAGAGACCTGTTACATTATTTGAACATAGTATTCTTCATTGTATTGATATATTTCTTTGAGAAAAATAGATTTAAAAGGCATCCTACCTACTCTGCATGTAATTTTTATGAAATCAATACAATTTTGAGTTTCATTCCTATTATATATTTGTCTTAGTATTGTGTGTCACTATGTAATGAATTACATTATTTGAATGCATTATATACATTTCTTTTATTGATTAACTTTTAGTTTTATTATGATATTTGAATAAATATATGAGCTCCAATTTCCTTTTCCCCATTCTCTCTGTTCATATTAATTTTTTTGTTAAATTGCTATAACAGGCCAATTAATCTAGGCACTGGTCTACATAAGGCATAACAATTGGTTATTTTCTTGCTTGATAATTTTTATACATGTAGTGTTAAATAAATCTGGAGTGTGTAATAAAAATTTTACCAAATAATTATCGATGGGATTTCCTTACCCATTATGTAGTTTTCTTTTAGCAATATTCGTGTTTATCAGAACAAAGAGGCAAGTTGACCAGAGCCTGTAATAGCTCGTTGGTTTCAAACGGATTTTTACAGCGTGACAATCAAATCCTATGGATGCAAGAATTGGTTCCAACAGTTTTTTGGCACTGTTTCTAGGGAGGACTTGATAGAAATATTTGATTCTTAAAATTTTTCTCTAAGCGACATTATTTTTAAGTAATGAGTGGCCAGTTAGAATAAAGAAATTTTGTTTTAATTTTTACATTTGTCTTTGTTCTTTATTTTTCCCATGGTTTTCAAATTTTGATTTTATTTACATTTCTTGGTCTTCTTGAAATTTTTAGTTTCTTGATTTTCTTAAATTATCCCAAGAACCGACTCCCATGATAATGAGTGATAATATCAAGCATTCTTGATAAAGTATACACTATTATTTCTACACCCCCAGTGCTAGCGACTCTATTTGAATGAACCCAGAAGAAAAATTAAAAATGAGAGAGAAAAATTTACTGGAGAACACTAGGAGAAGCGGTAAGGAGCTATTCTCAGAACTCGAGAATCCAGAGGTATTTATACACAATAAAAAAACTCCACTTTTTAAGAGTATTGCTTACAATAGTAGGTCAAATTCTAGCGGTAAAAAGTATGTAAAGAAAAATCAAAATACTATTATGGTTGGTATCACTGTAGATGAACATTTGAATTTTGTTATAGAAGATATATGTGATTATTCTTGTTGTCAAATAAATAATAATATTGTGGCCAATAATCCATTAGATCATATTCAAATTACTCAGCCTCACATTCTTGTAAGTGTTACTGCTATGAATTTAAATCCTACAGTAACAATGGCCCAAGCTAATGTTTGTTTATGGAGGACTAATAGATATAGTTATTTTGCGTTATCTACCAATTTAAATACCTTACCCAATAAAGCTCACAAAAACCTCCCAAAATTATTAGGAAATAGTGCAGTAACTGGAGAAGATCATATCAAAAGTTTCCTGTATGCAATGGATAGTTTGGAAGTTGAACATGAAGATGTAGCATTGAGACTATTTTTACAGACTTTAGAAAAAAATGTTAGAGAATGGTTCAATTCCCTCCCAAACAATGATATCCTAAACTTCACCAAAATGAAAATTGTGTTTCTAAATAAATATGGTGAAAGAAAAAATGAACAATCAATGTTAACTGGGCTAGCCACTATGAAGAAAAAAGAGAATGAGGTTGTTAGTGACTTCAACATAAGATTTTCAAAGACTAGGAATAAAATCATTATCAACCTTAGGCCTAGTGATATTTAGTCTATTTGTTTTTATAAGAATTCCTTTCAAGGAGATTTTAACTATGAGTTGAGGCAATAACAAGCCACTACCATTGATGGTTGTATGGAAAAAGCAATGGATATAGAAATAAATATGCTTGACAGTGGTAAGATGAAGCCTTATTCTCTAGAATTCAACCTACCTAAGATAAAACCCAAAAGAGTGGCATTTGATATACAAAGAAGAATCAAAATTGATCCAATGGAAAAATTGACCAGTCAAATGACTGAGATGTTCAATACCATGAACAACAGGTTAGCAAGAATTGAAAGAAATGGAAATAATGGTGAATATTCACAAAAAAAGTGACCACATGTTGACAACCATCCCTCATTTAAGAAAAATTTCAATAGGAATTGGGAAAACAACAATGGTTCTAAAGAAGAAAATATGAGTAGGAATAATGGGAATAGTAACTAGAAAAACTGAGACTCTGATAGAGATCAGAATAGTGTTCCTAACCCTATACCATATGCTAATGTAGCAGAGGAATTTCCTTATTTTTTCTCTACTTGTGATGTACCCCATAACCTTGATGCATGTGGAATTCACCTAAGTTATCAACGTAATGTAGATATGCATGCTGAATTAGAGGAGGATATAAGAATCAATGCTTTTTGGTCAATGGAAGATGAATCTAGAGAAAAGTTGTTTGAAGAAGATATGGATAAGTATGCTTCAAATCATCATCCTCAAATTTTAGTAACTGAAGGAACTAAAATATTGCATAAATCACATGAGACAAGACATGATAAGATGAAGCAAGGGAAATTAATCCCCACTACTTAATAAGTTAAAGAATTAGAAGCTACCCATGTTATGAATTTAAGGAATAGAACAATTTCTGAAAGGGTAGAGAAAGCCTCTACAAGTGAAACAAGAAAACAAACTTTCACCAATAAAAATATCAATAAAGAGAAAACTGATAGAATCCTCAAAAATATTAATCCTGAATTAATAGAATCAAAGGAAGATATTCCCAAAGAAGAAAGTAATAAACCACTAGATATAAAGAAGATAGAATTTGATGTTGGGTCAGAAATTAGTAACCAAAAGGTAAATATCACATTTGGAGAACTTATGAAATTTCAACAGCATAGAGAAAAATTCTGCAGAGCATTCAGATTAGTTGAACAAAAAGAAGACCCAACTTACCATACTGCTAGATAAAATCAACATGATACAAGATCATCATCCTCTATCAGACCCTTTTATGTATCATTAAGGTAAAATTCACATGAAGGGGAAAGATATGTCATCCATAATTGCATGTTAGACAGTGGAGCCTCACACAATATCATGCCCAAATTAATAGTTGATCAAATGGGATTAATCTATACCAGATATTATGCCATTATTTCTGTAATGAATAGTAGACAAATTCCTTGTGTAGGGGTGATAATTGGATTGGTAGTTTTCTTAGATCAACAACCCAAAAAGGGCATTGTCATGGATGTTGTAGTAGTTAATTTTGACCCATTTTTATCACTATTAATCAACAGACATTGGGCAGAACAACTGGGAGGTTCAATTAAATTAGACTGGTCTTATGCCATGATTCCAATATCAGATAAAGAGAATATAATTTTGAGAAGGGAACCATTCAACAAAAACTCCATAGAGCTAATTCAAACCGATGAAACAATTATTAACTTAGTAAAATCTATGGAAGAAAAAGGTATGGGAGTTCATTAAATATTGCACAACCCATTCTTGGTGGAAGTACCAGAAGTAAAAAACATGGATCCAAAAGTTATGAAAATAGTAGATGCTGAATCAGATAGAGTTTTCACTCAATAAATGTGGACCATGTATTTTATGGAGCTAAATCACAGTCTGGAGTAGGTGCAGGTGTAAATTTGACTGATATTAAAGGAAATTACCTTGGTATTCTTTACAAACTGCAATTCCCTTGCACAAACAATGTAGCTGAGTACGAAGCTTTACCACTAGGGTTAAGGAAAGCAAAATAATTAGACATTAACTACTTGAATGTAATAGGAGATGTAGAGATTATTATACTACAGATCAAAGGTAAATATTAGACTAAGCACCCTAGGCTTAAGCAATATAAAAATGTAGTATTAGAAGAAATTGATAAATTCTTAGCTTTCAATATCTCATATATTCCTAGAGAACAAAATTATGTTGTAGATATTTTAGTTGTAAATATATTAGGCCTAGATCACCCAGAGATAACCACAGAATATATGGATATATTCCCAACTATCTCAGTCTATAAGCCTTCTGTGCCAGGTAACATAGTATATATACAAGTCTTTCAGGATGACATATATATTAAGGATTTTATGACTCTGCAAAATCAATATGCAGATGTAATCTATGATGAAAAGGATGATAAACTAAAAGACCAAATAGGAGAGCCAATAGAAGTAATCCAATTGAAAACTAATAAAATACCCAAAGGATTGGTTTTTCTAGAGAGTCTATTTGATTATTTTGACAAATCCTATAAGCCTTTACGCAAAGAAGTGATATCTAAAGATATTAACATTGGTTCAATGAAAGAACCTAGAATAGTGAAAGTATGCATGGCTTTACCTGCTAAATAAAAAGTTGGATATATCATTTTCTTGAAAAATAACAAGGAACATTTTGCTTGGACCTATGAAGATATTAAAAATTTCAAAATAGATGTAATGACACACATAATACCCCTAAAAGAAGATTCCAAACCATTTAGGCAAAAATAGATGAAGTACAACCCAACTCTGCACCCAATAATGCAAAAGAAAGTTCAAAAATTATAGGATTCCAAAATAATCAGAAAGGTAAGATTTTATTCATTAGTACCAGTCAAGAAAAAAATAGGGATATTAGACTCTATGTAGATTTTAAAAATTTAAACAAGAGTTCATTAAAATATAATTACCCATTACCCAACATGGAACAATTATTGCAAGCAGTAGTTGGCTCAACTAGATTGTCTTTGTTAGATGGATTTTTATGGTACAATCAAATTCATATAAATCTAGAAGATAGACATAAGGCAACATTCACTACGCCTTGGGTCACAATTGAATATTTAAGAATACCTTTTGTACTGATGAATGCAGGTGCTACATTCCAAAGAGCAATGGATTTTTCCTTCAAAGTATTAATGTTTAAAATAGTAGTTGTCTACCTAGATGATATCATAGTATTTTCTAAAAATCTATAGGACCATATAGAACACTTAACTACAATTTTTGCTTGTGCAAGGAATTTGGAATTTATTTAAATCCTAAGAAATGCATATTTGGTACTACACAAGGAAGGTTATTAGGACATAGTTTCATAAAAAGGGATAAGTATTGATCCAGAAAAAATTAAAGCTATTTCAAAAATTCCCCCTCCCAAAAATTTAAAAGGAGTTAGGTCATTCTTTGGCAAGATAAATTTCATCAGAAGATTTATCCCAAATTTTGTAGAGATGACCAAACCTATAAATGACATGGTTAAGAAAACTTGAGAAATAAAATGGACATATAGAATATGGAAGCATTTAACAAACTCAAAGAAGCCATATCAACCACTCCAACTCTAAGCTATCCTTATTCTAAAAAAGACTTTAATATATATTCTTATGCATCTTAACACTCCATTGCTGTAGTTATTTCATAGAAATATGATGAAAATAATTAAATACCAATAGCTTTCATGAGTTTAGGTCTGAAAGGAGCACACCTTAAATACACCTTGCTAGAAAAACATGCTTATGCAGTCATCCAATATTTAGAATATTTCAAAGGTATAATTGGATCAAACAAAGTTTACTATTGTATCCCTTTTATAGCAATAAAAAATATTTTTCTCAATCAGAGCCATTAGTAAGACTAGTAACATGGATGGTTAAGCTTCTGCAATATGATGCTAAATTCAAAATAGTTAAAACTATCAATGGGCAGGGTTTAGCCAAACAGTTAGCCAAAAAATAAGAAGGATTCAAAAATGTTCTCACAATAGATGAAGCATATGATGTCAGAAGAATCAATAATATCGAATGTAAATGGTATGAGTAAATATTGTCATACTTACAAAAAATTTCATTCCCTAAAGATATGTCAACAAACAGAATGATGTCAGTCAAGCTTCAACCCCAAAAATATTATATGCAAAATGGCATGCTATATTGGAAACACCCTGATGGAGTATTATAGTCTGTCTATATGAAAGTGAAGTCCCAAAAATAATCAATAAATTTCATAATGGTTTCTGTGGAGGTCATTTTGCTCCAAGAGCTATAGCTAATAAAATTATAAGAGCAGGATATTATTGGCCTTTTATTTTTAAGGATGTATATAAGTATGTTAGGACCTATCATAATTGCCAGGTTTTTGCTAGAAATAAGTAGTTGGCTACCATACCCATCAATACAGTAATAATTGAGGCACCATTTATACAATGGGGTATTGACCTAATTGGAGAGATCAAGCCTAATTCATATGGCTAGCATAAGTGGATCATAATTACAATAGATTACTTCATAAAGTGGGTAGAAGTTGCACCCCTGAGAACATCCACTACTACCACCGTCATAAAATTATTGGAAGAAAACATTTTGATAAGGTTTGGGGTTCCTCAAAAACTAGTTACAGATAATGCATAGTATTTTGTTTCATATTAAATGGTAGAATTTTATGCTGAATATGGAATTGAATTATCCCATTCTACTAATTATTACCCCTAATGAAATGGTCTTGTTGAGTCATCAAATAAAAATGTAATAACTAGAATAAAAAGATCATTGGCTAAGAACAAGAGATGGTGGAACAATGAATGTAAGTTTGCTTTGTGGGCTGACAGGCTATCTATTAAAAGAAACATAGGAATAACCCCCTATGAAATGGTTTATGGAGAGAAAGCCTTATTACCTTCAAATATAGAGAAATTTGTACTTTTCCTCTTATTGCAATACCATGAAAACCCCAATCCCATACAAATAAGACTTGACCAGATTATTCTATAAGAAGATCAAAGAAGAGAGACCCTTAATAGAATGATGGAACAAACCCATAAAACCATGAATTTTTTTAATAAAAAATCCAAGGGTACTCCTTTTTCTCAAGGAGATATAGTCATCTATTGGGATCCTAAAAATGATAAGCATGGTGAAAAAGGAAAATTTGAACCTAAATGGATTGGCCCATACCAAACATCCCATGTTATCAGCCAGAATACATACAATTTGTAGACCTTATAGGATGAAATGATGGCCATACCCATTAATGGACAACACCACAAAATGTACAATCCCTATTAAAGGTGAATAAAAAACAAAAGTGGAAAGAACAAAAAACCCCAAAAAAATAGAGTGATTTATTTTTAGCTCTTCTTTTCTTGTTTGGTTTAATTCTGAGTTTATTGTACACATGATATTCTTAGTTTAATGAGTATATATTACTGAAAATTATACCAAAAACAATAAGAAGAAAGTAGATTCATTTTAGACTCTTATGAGGTTTACAATTTTCAAAATATGAGTTTTTATGCAATAGTTGTTTGATATGAGATAAAACGGAAGGAAAACAAAGTCGATTGAAACATCATGTCAAAGCCTCACATTACAAATGATACTTAAGGTGACTTCAAAGGTCCAAAAAACCGATTTATCTTTGAGAGGGTGGTTGAGCCAAGAATCATTACACTCATATTTTATAGCCAGAAACTAATCCTCAACTCAGGAATACTCATTGCACAATTTGCTTATATATCCAAGTACTTCTCTCATAAGAAAGAAAAATAAAAAATAAAGTTAAATTGAGTCACTACCTGATATATCTTGGAAAACCTCTACTGGGGCTATATACGCTTGATTTGTAGTAGGGTAAAACTATATGGGATTAGAAGCAACTCCACCAAAGCTATAGATGCTTGACTAGCAGTGGAGCCCTGCAAAATGGTGAAATTTTTTAAAAAGTAAATTCACATATTAGTCTTAACTATTTTGCTTAGATATGACAAAGTTATGAAAGACTTAGAAATACAAATAAATTCACAAACACACACATGGGCCACACACATGGGCATAAACATGATGAAGTAAATGGCTTTGACAAATATTTGTGTAATCATATCTTATGACTTAGCCAAAACAAGCATTATAATATATCAAAATAAAACTCATCAGTTTCTAAAAATCTAATCCTAGTTTCCAAATTGAATAAAAGGAATTACAATTTTCAAATAATCTATTGCTTTGATATTAGGTTGTTCATACAGATTTTTAGTATATATAAGAAAAAGATAAAAAATAATTTTTTTTTATAAGCTTTACTTAGGAGTCAAGTTTTTTACTTTTATTCATTTTATGCAAATAAAACTAGGAGATTATGTGGTTCTCAAGTGCCTCATGTTTTCAACACATTGTCCCACTCAGAGCCTATGTTGAAGTGTTAGGATCTCATCCTAACCCTTAATGTAATAACTTCCATGATGTAATAATTCCTAAAGAACATGGGTAGTACCCATGATTAATATTTTGTAATGTTCTAAGTTTTAGCTTATGTAGTGCCTATGACAATGGCACCCTTTTTATGTAACACATGGAAGATAGGTTATGTAAGGTGGCCTTGTGCATGTAATTTGATTGGCATTGTGCATGTAATTTGAGTGGCATTGTGCATGTAATTTTAGTGGCACTATGCATGTAATTCGGGTGACATTATGCATGTAATCTAGGTGGCATTTTGCATGTAAGCCAACCATGGAAGGGAACTCTTTAAATACCCGAGAAGGCACCAATGTATTAATATTTTTGTAAGTTAATGAAGTGTTGAAGGAGGTTGCCCCTCGAAGAGGCCTACGATTCTATCTTATTGTGAGATTGTTCCTTTATGCAAATTTTTGTTATAATGTGTATTTCATTCTGAATATTAATGTGATGTTTATGTGAGTTTATTTCAAAGCAATTGTGTGAGAGTGTGTATTGTGTGAGAGTGTGTTTATTTGAGTTTAATTTTATAATAGGATCTTAATAAGTGGTATCAAAGCACTTTCCAAGGCTAAGTTCTACTGCAACGATAATGATTCTTGCCTGTTAGGTATAATTCCCTATTATTTTTGTGTAATTTTTTTTTTACTATTATAAAAAAAAAAGATAGAGACCAATAAAAAAAATAGTCTTCTTTTAGTTGAGTAGGTAGAAACCCTATGTCAGGGGTTTTAAAATATTGCAAAGGATATATCGTGATTGGCTAAGCTAGATAGCCCATACAATATCTAGTGAAGTGAGGGGCGATCAAGCTCCAATACCCAGGCCTCAGACATAACTTGCGTACGGACTTGAGCTCCCACGCATATTTGGGTGTATCGGGAGACAATTCTAGGTTTATCAAAATTTTATCTAGTAGGAAGCTTATCGGCCTTGTATCCTCCATAGTCTATGAGACACGGCATCTCGAACGATTACCCTCCCATACTGTCAGAGAGGCAGATAGTGTGTTCAAGGGTATGTGTGGAATCCTCCTTGGGTAGTGGCCTAAAATATTGGTTCGAGCACTATTGTTCATCACTACAGTATAATAGAGGGCCTATGGGTGGTACATACTCCCTTGCCTAGCATTCCTTGGTTCTGTTAAAACTCCAAATTGCAACAAAATCACAAACCAAAACTCCTAATTCGTAAACCTGCATTTCAAATCCCCAAAAGTGAGCATATGAGAAAGGAATCCTATACCAAAAAAAATAGCATAAATTGCATGAATTCAGGATAGAATATGAAAGTGACAGTTAAGTTGACAGTTTGGAGAATAACAATCATATTTATAGTTGCAGTAACAATCAAGTCAGTCAGGTTAGATAGGTCAGCATAGTCAGGTCAAAAATTGCAATTTTCAGTGTTAGAATAGAACTGTCATAACAATAACCTACACAATATAGAGAATATTTAGGCTAGTGAGGTAAGCAGTGTCATAGAGACTATTAGTACTAAGCCAAACATTGAGCGATTGTCCAGAGACCAATTATAGGTAGTACTCCAATACCCAACTTTTGCACTATAGCTCAGAATCCAAAACTGTAAACAATGTTAGACACAGTAAAACATGAATAAAAAGAGCCTGGGATGCCAAAAAGTAGTGTTGTGAGATATAGCTCATTGTGACCACCTCTTCGAGCTGATAATTTTGATATATAGCACCCAAGCACCTTTTTGGACACTTACTAAAAATAGTAAGTCCTTAAACCCGATTCTATTTTTAGTAACTGGTCACAAAAGGTTCCAAAATGGCCCAAGGTACCCATGCACATCAAAAAGAGCTAGATCAGATGGACTCCTTAATAAAATCCATTGAGAATTTGAACTTGGTAATTTTCTCCATAAGGGAAGAGGTTCAAGGTCCTCATATAGATCATGAGGCCACTAGTTCTCACTTGGAAGAAACACTGATAGAAATGGGTAGCAAGCTACAGAAGGGACCACTCAAAATAGAACACCAGGCTGAAATTTCTACAAGGAATGACCATGACCCATATTTTAAAATGCTAAAATTGGACTTCCCTAGATTTAATGGGAAGGATGTTGATGGGTGGTTATGTAGGGTTGATCAATTCTTTAGACTTCATAATGTTCCCATATATCACCGAGTTCAAATGGCTTCCTTCAATTTGGAATCTGAGGCTCTACACTGGTTCCAGTGGTTACATAATTCCAACCAAAACCTCTCTTGCGAGGATTTTAAGTCCCAACTACTGACCTGATTTAGGCCTAATGAGTATGAGGACTTTACAGGGGTCTTGACCAAATTGCAGCAAACATCCTCAGTCCATGACTACCAAACTCAATTTGAAAAATTGGCCAATAAGACAAGAGGATTGACAAAAGGGTTCTTCATGAGTTGTTTTATCAATGGGTTAAAAGGGGATCTCCAAGCTGAAGTAAAGATGTTGAAACCACAGTCCATTATGGAAGCTATCAGTTTGACCCATTTGGCCAAATCTAAACTCTCCAACCAAAGGCGGCCATCGCAGTTTCCTCAAAACCAACCTTCATTTCCTTCTTGAACCCAAAATTTAGTGGATAGTAAACCTGCTACACCTAAGCGACTGACTACAGAGGATATGGATGAATGTCGTGCCCAAGGATTATGTTATAATTGTGATGAAAAGTTTTTTAAGGACATAAGTATGCAAACAAAAAACTATTCTTGATAGATGTTGAGGATCCTACTAACACTAACCAAAGTGATTAGGATGAGGACCCTCCTGAAACACCTTCACCATAGGAAGAATATACACAGGGGTTTGAGGTAGAGATTTTAGTCCATGCTCTTGCAGGCATTACTACTCCACAAACCATGAAAGTTTGTGGGATTTTTCAAGGGCCAACGCCTTACCATCCTTATTGATTCAGGAAGCACACACAACTTCATTGATTCTCAAGTTCCTAAGCGGGAAAATTGCTATATCCACACTTGTAATTCATTCAAGATCATGGTAGCCAATGGGGGAAAATTAACTTATAAAGGAAAATGCCACAATTTCAAGATCAAGATAGGGGACTATGAACTCAAGCAAGACATGTTTGCCCTCTAGTTGGGAGGATGTGATATGGTTTTGGGATCTCAATGGTTGAGTACGTTGGGCACTATTAGTTGGAACTTTGTAGAACTTTGGATGCAATTCTCCCAAAATGGATAGACACACTTACTCAAGGGCTCCCCTATAGGAACACCTCACCTCATTAGTTCAAATCATATGGAGAAAGTGCTAAAGAAATCAAAATGTGGGGTCATTGCACAACTCTTATCCATACAACCAACCACTTCGCTAATGGCTAAAATTCCATCAGACCTACAACTAGTTCTACACAAGCATGATGTTGTATTTGTTGAATCAACTACACTACCATCACATCTCTCTCACTACCATGCTATCCCATTGCTCCTGGGTGGCGCACCACCAAATATCAGGCCATATAGGTACCCTCATGCCATAAAATTAGAACTAAAAAAATTGGTATAGGAATTACTCAAGATGGGTGTCATCCGGCCTAGTACTAGCCCCTACTCATCACTTGTACTACTTATTCCCAAGAAATATGGCTCATGGCACCTATGTATTGACTACTAGGAACTCAAAAAGACTATAGTCAAGGATAAATTTCCTATTCCAGTGGTTTATGAACTACTCAATGAACTACATGGGACTATGTATTTCATCGAGATTGATCTCCACTTTAGGTACCATCAGATCTGACTCAAGGATGAGAACATCCCCAAAACTACCTTTCACACTCATGAAGGTCATTATGAATTCTTGGTAATACCATTTGGTCTCACAAATGCTCCTTCTACATTCCAAAGTCTTATGAACAACATATTTTAGCCCTTTCTACAGAATTTCATCCTTGTGTTCTTTGATGACATCTTGATTTACAGCCACACATGGGAAGAGCACCTCAATCATGTGGATCAAACTTTACAATTGTTGGCAACCCATGACCTTTTTGCCAAAAGGTCCAAGTGTTCCTTTGTTCTGACTGAAGTAGACTATCTAGGACACATTGTCTCATAGGATGGCGTTAAGGTTGACCCTAAGAAGATTCAAGTAGTTCAAGAGTGGTTAAAACCTCACACCCTCAAGGGACTTCAAGTATTTTTAGGGATTACGAGCTATTATCACAAATTTTTCTACAATTATGGGAAAATAGCTGCCCCCTCACCTCCATGTTGAAAAAATATTCCTTCACTTGGATAGGGCCTACTGATAAATCCTTCATTGAACTCAAGCATGCTATGACCACCACTTCCATTTTAGCCATGCCAGATTTCTCTAAACCATTTGTCATTAAAAGTGATGCTTTCGATCATGGTATTGGGATAGTATTGATGCAATAAGGATGACCTGTGGCTTTTACTAGCAAGACACTCTCGGATCATAATCTGGGTAAATCCACATATGCTAAGGAAATGTTGGTCATATTGCATGCAATCACACATTGGTGACCTTACCTCATTGGGCATCACTTCTCCATCAAAACCGACCACCAAAGTCTCAAATATTTTCTGGAACAAAGAGTTGCCACACCTGACCAACAAAAGTGGGTGTCTAAACTCATGGGCTATGATTATGATATCACCTACAAAAAGGGAAAGGAGAATATTATGGCAGATGCTCTTTATTGCAAAATGGAGACCATAAGTATGTTGTGTGCCATCTCAGCACCACTTCCCCAATGGATTGATTCCTTGCATTGAGAAGCACGTCAGGATGCATATTTGTAAGCTTTGATAGCCTCACTAATGGATGATCTAGATTTTGCACCAGGGTATAGTTGGAATGGCCATGATCTATGCTACCATCAATGCCTAGTTTTACCTCATAAGTCCCCACTTTGAGAGCTCCTTGTGAAGTAATTGCATGCCACCCTCTCTACAGGCCATTCAGGGTTCCTTAAAATATATGAGCAACTCAAGCACACCTTTTGGAGAGGTATGAAACATGACATCCACTCTTTTGTTGATGCTTGTAACACATGTCAAAGGATGAAAGGTGAAACAGTGCACTCTCCGAGCACTCTTCAACCATTTCCTATCCCAGATTAGGTTTAGACTAACATTTTCATGGACTTTATAGAAGGGCTACCTAAATCTGGAGGCAAGTCAGTTATTTTCATGGTAGTGGATCGTCTTTCAAAGTATGCTCACTTTTGTGCCCTTGTCCATCCTTATACAACATCCATTGTTGCAAAAAAATTTCTTGACTCCATATTTCACCTTCATGGCATGCCCACCTCCATTGTATCTGATCGTGATCCCACATTCACTAGTCATTTTTGGCAAGAGTTGTTTAAGTTGCAGGGGACTCAGCTCAAAATGAGTTCAGCATACCATCCACAAACAGATGGTCAAATAGAATTTGTTAATAAATGCTTGGAAACCTACCTTCATTGCTTTGTCTTAGATCATCCTAATCAATGGGCAAAATGACTATCCTTGGTCGAATGGTGGTACAAAACTTCCTATCATACCTCAACCAAACTCACACCATTTGAAGCAGTTTATGGGTAGCTTCCACCTATGCCTTCCTCTTACATTCCTGGAAGCTCTAATGTCCGGGCCATCAACAACACTCTGAGTCAACACACTGAGGTCCTTCACCAGCTTAAGTAGAATTTGAACATGGCCTAGAATCGGATGCACCAACAAGCTGATCAACATCGTTTTGAGCGTATTTTTGATGTAGGTGATATATTATTCCTTCGCTTGTAGACGTACAAACAATCATGCTTACAACTTCACAGGTGCCAGAAGCTTGTTGTAAAATACTATGGTTCTTACTAGGTTCTACAAAGGATTGGCCCCACAACTTACAAATTGGTGCTCCCACCTACTTCCAAGCTTCATCTTATTTTTTATGTTTCCTCTCTAAAGAAAGTTGTGGGCACATGGGTACAAGTTCAATCAACACTTCCTAAATTGGATGAATAAGGCTCCATATTACTTGAAACTGAGCAGTTGTTGGATCGTCAGACTAACACTCTTCACAACCGTATAGTTTCAGAGGTCCTTGTTCAGTGGCATGGGCTTCAACTTGAATATGCTACATGGGAGTCTCTCCACCAACTCCGTTTCCTCATTTTATATTTGAGGACAAATCTTCTTCAAGGGGAAGAACATGTTAGGATCCCATCCTAACCCTTAATGTAATAACTTCCATGATGTAATAATTCCTAAAAAATGTGGGTAGTACCCATGATTAGTATTTTGTAATGTTCTAAGTTTTAGCTTATGTAGTGCCTATGACAAATGGCACCCTTTTTATGTAACACATGGCATATAGGTTATGTAAGGTGGCCTTGTGCATGTAATTCGAGTGGCATTATGCATGTAATTCAAGTGGCACTATGCATGTAATTTGGGTGGCATTATACATGTAATCTAGGTGGCATTTTGCATGTAAGACAACCATGGAAGGGAACTCTTTAAATACCCGAGAAGGCACCAATGTATTCATATTTTTGCAAGTTAATGAAGTGTTGAAGGGGGTTGCCCCCTCGAAGATGCATGTGATTCTATCTTATTGTGAGATTGTTCCTTTATGCAAATTTTTATTATAATGTGTATTTCATTATGAATATTAATGTGATGTTTATGTGAGTTTATTTCCAAGCAATTATGTGAGATTGTGTTTATTTGAGTTTATTTTATAGTAGGATCCTAACATGGAGCCAAATTTGACTCAAACTTTGAAACCCCCAAATTTAAATATTTAGTTTCATAAAAGTAAGTAAGCATTGCTGGTCCTTTTGCATATAATTGAGATATTTTAATTTCTTATGAGTTTGTTTGATAAATACTAGTCATTGTTTTTAATAATGTGTGTTCCCTTTTGATAAAGCTCAATTATTTTAAACAAGGGATAGGGAAAAATTATATCAGATTTTTAAAATCCAAACTTTGATCCTCATAAAATAAATTTTCCCTTGGGCTCCAATAAAATGATAAGTCTTTAAATCCTAAAGTGTTCAAAAGTAAGAGGAAATATTAATCACATGCCTTGGTCTAAAGCCTGAAAAATCATAACTAATGTCAAAAAATTTAATTAAAACTTAAGGGTATGCACCCCATCCAATTAAAAATTGAGCACCTTAGATCAACTCCAAAGGTCGCGCTCAAATATGGTTTAATCGAATGATGGCACTATTATAAATCAAGAAAAGGATAAGTCAAACAAGTCAAAATGTAAGGTTTAAAATAAAAAGATACATCTTAGGTTTAAAATCTAAAAACATATGTCCAATAATCTAATGGTAGTGCTTAAGCAAAACGAGAAGATCAACGGATGTGCTTTCTCAAAGATAACCCGAATATTGAGTCAAAGTCAATGGTTTAAAAATATTATAACCTAAGGTCAAAATGATTAAAATTAATAAAGTCCATGCAACTTTGCTAATCTAGACAGATGCACTTGAGCTAAGCCTAATCTAACAAATGCATGCTCTCCAAAAATTCAAATAATTGAGGATTCAGCATGGGTCAAAATTTCAATTAAATATCAGATAAATCTGAAATATCTGAGGGTAGCGCTCATTTGAGATAAAATCAAATGATCGCGCATCACCCAAGTTGTAAAAAATTTAAACATTATTAGATATGGTCAATTGAATATTAACCCATCCATTAATAAGAATGAACGAGGGTCTAATACGTTGGTTAAATATTCCCCATTTGATTAATTAAAAGATTATTAAAGAATAAAATATGGTACTCATTTTGTTATCATTATTACAGGTCTGGAGAAATAAATGGATGTGAAAACTTGTAGCAGGATCTGATGACGATGATCTCATTAAATATGCATCTAAAAGGTTTAAAATTATGCACCCCTTGGTAACTAACCTTGTAGGTTGATTGATATCAATGGCCATGCTAACATTGCTCAAAATCTAATGGTTGCACCAAAATCATAAATGGTAAAATATTGAAAAAAACTAAGGTAAAGCCAAAAATTAATTATGTATTAGTAATGGTATAATACGTCACTAATCGCACCCTTTCGGCTTAAACCTGGATTAATCAAATGTAATAATACTCCCCTTTTGGCTAATAAGTACGCAACTTGCATGAGATCTGATGGTAGCGCTAGACCCAGCTCGAAGATCAACAATGGTGAAGGAGTCAAAGTTAAACAGAAGGATGCCACAACATGAAGATATGATCAAAGGTTAACTCACAAGGTTTTTATAGTATGCTCGATTAAATACATAAGGTTGGTACATGAATAATTTACCCCTTTTTCCATTATGCTAAAACTTGTGCATATAAGGGGAATCCAACGATCATGCCCCTATCATGATATGATATAATGGTGGATGCATAGGGAGACGATCCTATTATACAAATGTCTATGTTTAGAGCAATGTTATTAAGGTTTAAATCACTAGACTAACCAAGGTAAATGGATTACATTATTTTAACACTTTATATAAACTTTGGACATGAGCATCATTAATCAAGGGTTTTCTCATCCTTATAAACATTATTAATATGATTAATTTCATGTAGTTTTATATAAAGTAAAGGACTAATGATCATGTAGGTTCTTAGACATCAATGGTTGCATTAACCCTCCTTAGGATCTAATGGCAATGCACAAATCAAATATTTAATAAGTGAGTCAACCATGAGAATCTGACAGTAGCAATTTGTTGAGATTAAGGGAATCCAATGACAGCAAGCAAGTCAAAGTCAAATACAAGCATGGCTAAAATGATAGGCATATTCTAATGAATCCAATGGATGTGCTCCATATCAAAGTGATCCAACGATGGCATGCACTTCAAAGGTAAATCAAACGGTAAACTTAAATCGATGCTTGATTAATTAAATCTTAAACACATTTAACAAGGGTTTTAAACACGTTATTAATCACCACCCTTATTGATAAATTTTAAAAGGTTCAAAGTATATTTTATTTCGATTAACTAACTCACAGGTTCTAAAAAGATCCAAGGTCATGATAGAACAGAGGTGGATCTAATGGCTGCGCTCAATCCCGGTTGTTCAAGGAAACTTAGGATATCCAAGATAATGTCAGGAACTCACATCAAGAACCAAATATTATGGGTATCCCTAGGATGATTTCTACCTAATTAAAAATGTAATCGATCCCAAATATTTAGTTATTGTTCGAGGCCAAGGTGGTATGAATATCAAAATGGAGGCCATCCCCATCACAAGTCACAGCTCCACATTAGAAAATAAGAAAATTTAGGAGCCAATAGCAAAGTTTTCAATAATTTATGGTACACGAATCAAAGAACTCGAAAGCACATAGGACAACGAGCTTTACTCGCCATCGAAGCCCAACCTCGAAAAGAGATGTGCTGGCAATATTTCTTTGGCCAATTTTAAAAAAGTAGTTGATGGCACAATATTAATGGAAAATGTGTGAATATACCAAACCCATTCCACCACCTTGTATTTGAACTCACAAAATCAATCAAGTTTACCACCCTGGCAATCTAAGAGCAGAGACTCGTATGCAAGAAATACAGAGAAGAGGAGAGTGTTGGGTTTTTCCTATTTGAGAAGAACTATACTCATTACCTTGAGAAAAATGGCATCATGGGGAGATTTTTTTGCACCAGAAGACACTAGAGAATCAGTGAAATTCATCACAGACCAATATCCATACTATAAAAGTTTTGGACCACCTGTACTTTGCAGCACGATGTACGACTTCGCTCAAAAATGTGGAGTTGATAAGAAACCCACTCCAGCACAACAGTACGAGATTGACAACACATGTATCAAAATTTTTGCTCATATAATGGAAAATGATAGTAGGACCCCATGGATAATGGTTGACCTTCATCACAGATCCCAAAAATTCCAATACAAGGGTTTCCCCAGGAGCAATAGATGGAAGAGTAACCTTGGGAAGTTGATATGCCCAAATGTTTACTTCTCCTTAGATTTAATGGCTTGGTTGGTAGTGGCGTATGATGAAAGAACTAGAACATTTCTAGAAAATAATAACCAACCAATATTCAACATCAAAATCAACCACATCTAGAAATTCTTCAATTTGACAAAGTATACCACCCTCTTGGTGCCAAAGGTAATCGAACACCAATCTCGAATGTTCATAGGGTTAGAAGTTTTTAAATCTTTGTTTGATGTAAATGAGAAAATAGATGACAAATTTCCAATCAAGAAGACTATTTTTAGGCCATGGGTCCAATATTTTTGTGACATGATAAACATAGTATTAGGGGTACAGGATCTCAGTCTAGTGAATAAAAGGGTTTTGTACTTAGTGGCACAGTGCAATCGGGTGCATAACACCCCAATTTACATCTAGGAACTAGAAATAAGTAACCTACTACATGAGAAAATGGTAGAATTGACAAAATCTATTTTTGAACAAAGGTAGGAGATGACCTATTTCTCTCAATACTCATTTTTATCCACCTAATAGCAGGACAATTGGGAGAAGAGGCCCAGAAAAGAGTAGAAGCCATAAACAACCCCTATGTTCAGACCAGTTTTTGGAGAACACATGAAGGAAGGACTCATATGGGCTGGTTTTGTGACCATTTTATGGTAGAAATCCATTGGCTTTTAACTGGGGTGCTCCCTGAGAGATTAGGGCTAGGAGTAAGGGCTTTTATCAAAGAAAAGGAGATTGGGGATTTCTTTTTCTCAGAAGGTTTCACCTACATTAGGCTCTATGGGGCCAAAATTCCTCTTAAATTGTTACCTAAGTATTCCCCATTATTCGTAGAAGCTCTAGAATTATGTAGACATGTAGCTGAAGAAGCCAAGATGATACTAGTGAAGAAACATGGTAAAGTCCCCTAGCTCAATGTTCCATGTTGCTTTGGGGACTACATATTTGTTGGCTACCCTGCACTGCTCAAAGGAATGTTTGATTTGGATACTATGGATTTTGATGAAATAACTTGGAGATTTTATGACCCAAAAGGAATATACAGTAAAATGATGGAAAAAAGAGACTATGCTCAAATAAAGCATCGAAAGGATGATTTTGAAGAAAGGTTATTAGAAGCCATGGAAAAAGGAATAGATTTATAGATTGTATGGGATGAATTCCCTCCTGAGAAAAGGGCCAACACACAGGTTCGTGATGCCTATGATTACCCTACAGAATAAAGAAGGCTTCAGGAAATTTTAGTAGAATCTGTAGGACCCATTTTTCCATGAGCAGTCCAAGAAATCAAAGAAGACCCCTTATTAGAATTAATAGAAGAACAAGGTTTCGATTAAATGGATGTCACTGTAAATACTATAGATATAATAGAACAATAGGTTAGGCCTCCCAAAGAGGATCCTCTCATAATAGAGGCAACACCAAGTGCCACTTGAGAAATCTCCTAGAGCTCAAGTACAACCAAAGGGAAAGAAATTGTAAGTTCCCCTGCTCAAAAGTCCTCTCTCCCAGAACAAGCCATAATTCCTATTTTTGACATAGTCTTGGTTGTAACAAGTGTATGGAAATTGGCACCCATGGTTGTCTCTACCACTTTAAAAATAAAATGACAAGAGATTAAAATTCCATCAGTGGTGTAGATGAATATGAGAAGAACTAGTAAGATTGGGAGTCTGTTTAGAAGCCACCAAGTGAAGAATCAAATAGAGATAACCACTGTAGAGAGTAAGAGGCCTAAATTATCTTTACCATCTACAAAGGTTTTTTTGGAGAGGACAGACGAGCAAGATACTTTTACTACTGCAGGTGAAAAATAATTACAGGTAGTGGCAAATATGGGAGATGTAAGAGAACAACTCATAGATGAGTCCCAATCAGAGACAATTGTGTTAGATATAGCAAAGATACACCTTCCTCCCCTACAAGACCCATTGGTCTTTTGAGTCAATGAGGAAATTAGGAGCTCATCAATACTAGGAAAAGAAGGTGAAATGGCAAAATTTGTCAAGATAATGCAAAATCAAGCCATAGACCAATTCATTGGAAAATTACAGAGCTAAGGAAACAAATGGAAAAAGAAGAAAAGAAAAAAGCAGAAATGAAAGCATTAATAAATAAACAACAGGAATAATTAGCACAAAAAAATGCTCCTAATATGCAGCCTCCAATAGTAAAGGTTCAAGATCATGCCTATTATCTGGATACAATGTAGAAACAACTATCAATAAAAATTCAAGCTCATGCTAGAGGATTCACTAAAATGTTTAGATAGATAAGGGTGATACAAGTAATTTCTCGAGAAATTTTGACATTGATACAGGAGAGAGAGAAGACTTTTAAGTCATCCATCCTACCCTAGATTTTATAGGAGATAATTTTGAAGAGCTATAGGGACAAGAGATAATAACAAATGACGAAAGCAAAATACAACTCAATTTTAAGTTTTTGAAAGCATCCTTGTTTGGGGCAAACTAGGAAAGGTGGATCAATATTGTAATAGAAATAGAAAATTTGATAGAAGATGCAATAGGAAAAATGACAGACATTGGTTTATCCTTAGATCAATGCTTAGAGGCCTCTGATGTAGAAGAGTTATTCAGGCATACCATAGAAATATTTGAGTGTGAACCGGATGATGAGGTAGAAATGACTAGACAAACTACTATTCTGGTGAATATTGTGGAGATGTTACTCTTCCAATATAAAAGAAATAGATCCATCCTTGCCATACATAAAAATAAGATTTTGTAGGAAATGAACATTATAAGGTTTGCTGCCATATTTAACACAAAATTATGGAGATTAATTAATGAGCAAATAAAAAAGCTGCAACAAGGTCAAAAAGGGAAAAAGGTTGGAGCTCTCAGTCAACAACTAGGAGTGAGTTCACACAAAGAAGACCTTTACCAGTGGAAAAAACCCCTGAAGCAGTCAAAGAACCAAATGCTCAAAAGGAGACAGTTCAAGAGGGAACAATAGAAACAATTGTTAAAGAAATAGTGGAAGAGCAAACAAACTCTCCTATAACCACCATCACCGGTTAAATAAGCAACTATTTGAAAAAGTCAAAATGAAGGATTCAATCCAAACAAAAAAAGATAGTGGAAGTGAGTTGTTTCAATTTTGGAGATCAACTTAGGAGAGGACAAGTGTAAGGCCATAAATAAAACAAAAATAATAGAATCAAGAACCATCAACTATAAGAAGGAGCAGACAGGTTCAGATTCTGTATCAAGAGCTTGTTTACACATATCTAGCCTAGCTAGAATGATATGACATCAAGGTAATCCCTTGCACATCAAACATATATGCAAACACTATGGCATCCTCAGGATCCTTGAAAACCTTATAATCCATCTTTGGATGTCACTACCATTCATGTGAAAACACTCTCATAATTAGCAATGCAGCGTGATGCTTTTGATAACAAAGAATCAGTCAACATGATTCAAATAGAACCAGACCATGATTGGTTCTGCAAAGCCAGAGACTTTATAAAGAAGGCACCTTGGGGTCCTTGATCTCATAGGGTCCTACGAGGAATGGTACCATCATTCACCACAAGGTTATTTCTCAATTTGTATTTGGACACATCAGATCATAGGAGGATCAAGTTGTATTATCTATTGATACTATAGCTTATCAGTATTGGCCATCGTAATTATAATATTTATTGAAACTTAGAATCATACCATAGGGATTTTTGCATGCTAAAAAATGAGCATTAAAATATAAAGCAACAAGTTATGTTTTTCTAGGAGGCATATTGTATCATCAAAGCTTTTATAGAGTCCTCCTCTATTACCTAGATCTCCAAGAATCATCTTGGGAGATTTTGCAAGCTCACAACGGTACATGTGGTGGCCACTTCAATGGCATGGTCATTTTTAATCGCATCCTTCAAATGGGATACTATTAGCCCACCATGGAAAATTATTATTGTAAATATCTTAGGAAGTGCATTAAATGTTAACATCATGCAAATCTGATGCACCTACCATCTTAGGCCTCACAACCCATTTAAGTGGCTTGGCCATTTTCTTAGTGGGGTTTTGATCTAATTAGAAAGATCTCTTACTTGTCTTTGAGTCGACACATGTTTATCTTAACAACCACTGAGTACTTCACCAAATGGGTGGAAGTGGTTCCCCTAACATCAAAAATTGGACCATGAATTGCAGAGTTCATACTTCACAACATCATCTATCACTTTGGGGTGCCATCAAAAATAATCTTGGATAATGGTCCGTCATTCAAAAATAAAATGTGCGAGATTTAATATACAAGTACAAAATTTAGTATAGTTTTGCAACACCATACTATCCACAAGAAAATGAGCAAGCATAAGCCTCAAACAAGACAATAGTATCCATATTAAAGAATATGGTGAAAGAAAATCATAAGGATTGGCATCTGAAATTGCTCCTTGCATTAAGGTCTTATAGGACTAGTATGCGGATGCCTACTGGGGCAACACCATTTTCACTTGTATATGGTGCTAATGCCATCATTCTATTAGATTTAGAAATTCTAATATTGCACATCACATTTAAAGAGTTCATCAATGATGCCACAACACGACAAGCTCACCTAGACCAATTGACCCTTTTGGATGAACATCACATCAATTCTCTTGAACATCTTCACATTTACTAGGATTGTCTCACATGAGATTATAATAATAGAGTTCAGCTGAGATACTTTAAGGTTGGGGATCTGGTGCTTAAAGATAACCAATAGAACTCAAATCTACCACCACATTTGTGAGACAAATTTTTGACCAACTGGATAGGTCCTTACATCATCTTTGAGAATATTGGACCTGGGCATATCGCCTAATGTCACTAGAATGTGTTGAGGAGCCAAAGCCTTTCAAAATTATTCATATAAGGGTGTTTTACACCTAAGCCTGATAAAATATCAAAAAAACATTCAAATATGTGTCAAAATATTAAAAACATTCAAAAATGTCAAAATCACAAAACAATAGAAAACCATAAATCATAAAAAGCTCCAAAGGCATCTTAAGCCCTTTGGTCAATTTACAAAATACTCTAAAGGTGGCATAGCACCTTTGGTCAAATTACAAAAATCCCCAAAGGCATCTTAAGCCCTTTGATCAATTCACAAAATTCTTCAAAGGTAGCATGGCACCTTTGGTCAAATCACAAAAAACTCCAAAGGTAGCATGGCACCTTTGGTCAAATCACAAAAGGCTCTAAAAGGAAGCATGACACCTTTGGTCAATTCAAAAAAGGCTTCAAAGGCAACATGGCACCTTTGGTCAATTTACAAAAGGCTCCAAAGGTGACACAACATATTTGGTCAAATTACAAAAATCCCCAAAGGCATCATAAGCCCTTTGGTTTGAAACAAAACACAAAAACATTTTAAAAACAAAAATTCAAAAACATTGCAAAAACATAAAAAATCAAAAATATTATAAAACAAAAAATCCCAAAAACAACTAAACACATTAAAAAACTAAAACATTTGCATTTTTGCATTTGCATCCATATAGTAGCATTGCATTAGACATGTTGCATCCATTGCACTTACATTAGGATAGATTGTGTTTACAATCTTACAAATGACACCATGTCTGTACCTCAATCATGCATCCTCAAAATCCATCACCATCCATTACCCATGTGTGTAACTGTGTTTTTCAACACAACCCCTCCAGTTGCTATAAGAGATATACTAGGGTTTTCTAGTCACTCATCCATACCCAGTAATTTTATCAGATTTTATAGAAGGTTATCTTGATTAGCATAATATAGGATCTAGTTTTTCCTAGTATAATAAGAATCCTATCACTAATCAAAATACTAAAATCCTATTGATACAAGGGAAGATGAACACCACCAATTGGTACTAGGTATCCTAAGTGAAAGGTTTTTACTTGCTCATCTTGTGATGTGCATGGTCTATTATTTTGATAATTTTCAAAAGGACAAGCTCCCCTCTACCCAAATAAATCCTTTGCTTTTGTCAAAATAAGCAACAATCCTAAAACAAAGTAAAATTTAAAAGAAAAATAAATAGTGATTATCATCACTATGTAAATCCCTTGCTTGAAAGAAAAAAATCAAAATAAAAGGTGATTTTAATCACTAAGCATGAGCAAGTATCCTGATTAAATGTGAAGAAAAGAAGGGGGTGAAGAGCTTGAATCCTTGGAATGGTCAATCTCCACAAACCATTTGAATGATCCCTAATACAACAATGGGTTGAATTAATCCCACCTGGCATTAGTGTAAGCTCTAAATAAATTGCAAAGAAGGGCTAGCTTTGGGTGTCATGTATTGCCTAGTGGTCTAATCCAACTAAGTCAAACTTAGGATCAGGATAAAAATTTGAGGATCCACAATACCAAAATGGGCTAAAAGAATCCCTCCTGGCACTTGGGTATGATTTTGTTTCATCCAATATATTCATTTGCACACATAGGGATAATGATTATCTAGGTTTGCATAACAAAAGCCTTATATTTTAGGAGTCTTTTATGGCCAATATACAACTTTTGGTGGAGTTACTAGAGTGTCTCAGTCTCATGAAAAATATCAAAAATTCCCTCATAGCAAAAAATTAGATCATCAATCAAAGCATCAACTTTCTTCATGAGGTTTTGTTCGTTAAAAGGTATTCATAAAATAGGATAGATATCAGATGAATATCAACAATGATACTTAGACAACAACTAACTATTTTGTGCATGTCATTTAAATTACAGAAGCTTATAAAGAAAGCACATACATATCACATCATCTCATCTCACATCTATATGGTTAAATGATTAATTCTTATGATAAGATTTATTATTTACATTCATGATTTGTATACATTCTATGGTGTCACCCTCTAGGTTGTAAACACATTAGATTCATTCCTTATGTTTTAAGTGACTAAAGCATATAGGTTCATTTGTATTGTATTATATCTATACAATTAGTGCATCACATCATTTACCATATCATAACAACATAGGTTAGATGCATACAATTAGACCAAAATCAAACATGCATTTAATAATAAGCATCACATCAACTTATACATACAACATCGTAGTGCATCCACATACATAGATCACATCATATAAGAATACATCCATCATATAGCTAGAGCATTTCATCTACATATTACATCATATAGCATGAGATCATAAACATTGCATCCACATATGCATACATCATAAGTAGTCCATCTACACATCTAGATCATACCATATAAGCATTCATTCATCACATAGCTAGAACATGTAAATCAATACATCACATCATATAGCATAAAATCATCATACTCCGTCACATAAACATAAAATCAAAAAACTATATGAATACACATAATGAGTCTCAAATATAATATCATATAAATATGTGTATCTAATGAGTGCATAAGGGTACAAAATCTCGTATAGGCTACAATTGTGTAGGTCATATCACCTTACACTCAAATAGATAATAACAATAAAGTCATCAAGTTGGGCCTAAACCCTCTACCTTGCCTCCACCCTCGGCTCTATCCCTATAAAAACTGTGAGAACTAGTCTTTGCAGTCATCTCTATACGGGTCCTGGTCCTCTTGCTAGATCGGACCAAAGACTGCCTTGATATGCTTCATGTGCTCCGTTATGACCCCCCTACTATAGGTCTCTCTCAATGAATGACACCTAGCATCTGGATATACATATATAAAGAGGCAATGTAGGTAGCATCTCCCATGATATGATCATAACAATCCTCCAGGAGACTCTATAGGTGCTTGACCTCTGCTCATGGGTCCAAATCTATAGGCACCTATACAATAGGAGTAGCTGGAATAATATATCCCTAGACAACATCCCTCTCAGCTTTAATCTCATCTATCCTAATCTGGAACAAGTCTATTTGTGTTTGCATGGTGGTCCTCTCCTCATCAAAGCCTTGTACTTGTGCCTAAAACCCAATAATGGTAGAGTTCCTCTACAAAATCTAGATCTGAGCTTCTTGTAGCTCAGTATCTACCTGGTGTAGTTGAGCTCAGAGAGAGGACTCCTACTCCTCTGGAGCTAACTCCTCCTCCTCCTCATAAGCCATATGCTCCTTAGCCACCTACTACTTTGCCTACCCCTAATCCTCTATCTGGGCCCACACTCGGTACCCATCAAGATCCTTCTCTGTAGCTGCCTCATATTTGTCCTTGCCTAATCTACTACCACCATGCCAAAGACATGTGACCCACCACTGAGTATAAGCCTCTATGACCCTACCATCTGCAATACCAGCATCCAATATTGGAGGATCATCATCCTCTATAACTACTATCATCCATGGTTGTGGAATATCCCTCTTGGAAGTGACCCGCCTATACAAAATTGACACTACTGGTACATCCTACTATAGGTCGTACTGTCAAAGCACCCAAGAATAGTGGAAGAACTCCTTAATACCATCCTTGTGACAAATAACCCATTGATCATGTCAATTTCAATATATGAATCTATCTATATCCTCCTAGGAAGGGTAATCATGATATGATCTCTAGATAATGTTCTTGGCTTGAAGGCCAGTCAGAGTCATTGTATAGTGGGAGAGCTCGCCTGCATGGCATCAACTCTTACAATCCTAATGCACTCGGATCCACCTAGATCTGTAGCACTAAGTAACATAAGCTATGATAGTGATCTCAATATGTAGTCCTCTTGGATGGTCCACCTTGATGTGCTCCCATCAATAGATTTGGAGGAGTAGGCTGTAAGCAATACTAGCTCGACCTCAATGCTGAATCTGGTATAGATCATCATAGCACTAGACCATAAGAGCCCTCCCCCAAGCCATAATTATAGGTTTTACACTGTCTAGTAGGTATTGAACCATAGATAAGAGATTCCATGGGAACCTCACTCTAGAATAGTCAAGTAAAAGCATATTACATATAATCATCATAAAAAATACCTATCATTGAGAGAAGACATTCACCTAGAACTATCACTCTACAGAGATATTGTCATGTTGATAATCATCGAACGTAGTAGCTGCATGTGCTCCAAAGACTCTCACAAAGGTTGCATCTCAAGCATTAGTAGGAGAGGACACAATTGGGACTCCATCAAAAGGGATCCAGAAGATCCTATAGATATCCTCCAGAGTAATAGTCATCTTGTTGGTGGGGAGATGAAAGGTATTAATATTGGAATCCCACCTATGGGCTAAGGTCGTAAGGTAGGCCTGATATGACATAATCACCAGTAGTCTCGTAACATATTACAATCCACAGGCATCCATATAGGCCTAATATATAGGATTCATCTAGGGTAGAAGATCCACGAGCAATTTTGGGTCTCGAGCCCACATAGACAAAATCTAAAAGTGCAAATTAAATGCCTATATTAAATGCACTTACAAGCCAAAAGAGAAAAAAAATAAAAATGGTACAAAATAAAACTAATATAGCCTAAGGCTACAAGCATGATGGCTCAATGCACCTAAAAATCCAAAAATATCAAATTTTACACTCCAAAATTACAAACAAAATCAATTAAAACCTTTAAAAATGCTTAAAATTTCAAAAAAATAGCCTAAGGTTGTGTGGTCACTCAAGCCAGGAGTGGCCATGATGCAACCACTAAATATGATAGTGGCCAGTCCCCAACGATCAAAAAAATAACCGTTGGATTTTAATATGGCCACTAACGGTGACATCAACCCCTATTTGGCATTTAGGGGCCGCTCTGAGCATCAGGGGCCATGAGGCAACATGCCAATGGAGTCCCCCCTCAGCAAAAAATAACAAAAAAACTAAAAAAAACTAAAACTATCCTAGACCCACTAAAACTAACCCTAACCTAAACCTATTTACTGGTTCGGTTCATTGCTAATGGGTTTATTGTGGTTCATTTACCAATTACTTAATGAGGTACATTTTACCAAATAAAACAAATAAATATCTAGGGTTTGAGAGATACCTGTGAGTCATCGACTCCTCCACTTTTTGAAGCCTCACCTTGCTCAACCATGATGTCCAGAATTCGGTAGCATCCTAGATCTCAATCAGTCACTCTCAACTCAAAGCTCAAAGGTGCAAATTTCTAGTTGGAAATAATGAAAAGTCAAGCCCTAAAAGTGGTTTTTATATTTTTCAATATATGCCTCGGCCACTACTGACATCAATGGCTTGAACTTGTTGGTTTTTGGAACTGATAACAACCATGAAGTGACATTTAGGGGTCACTGGACCTGAAAACAGCTAGCAAACAAAAAGAAATTCACTCAATTTCTCACCATGAGGTACCTCAAAAGGAGCCATTAAACATTCCTATCAACCCAAAACAATAAAAAATGTAGAAATACCAAAAAAAAAATCAAATCAAATAAAAAAACATCATAAAATTTGAATTAACAAAAAAATGAAATAACATCAAAACTCAAGTGAGCATCGTATTCAGTTTTTTACTCTATACACTTGGCAGTTGTAGTGACTTACTCTCCATGCAATATGGCAAGATGAGTAAATTACCATAAGACAACTTGGGTAAATTAGTTATGGTAGAATTGAGATGCTTCACTTCAATATTGAAGAAGGCCATGATGGTTGGACTACCCCACGGGAGTGAAGATTCATCTCATTTCTTCTATAACATATTTTTGAATACAAGTGAGTTAGCACAAGCTTAAATAGAATTGCTATCATCCTCTATTTATAAGAAGGCCATTGCAACCAGACTGCTCCATGGGATAGAGATGTACAATTACTAAAAATAGTTGAAATCACACCTGAATGGATATTGCTCTATAACAAAAAAGTAAACTTCTAAAAGGATACAAATCATTCATCTTGGTCAAGCAACTCATCGGTTTATTCATTGTCCTTCCCTCATAAAATCATCGTTTGAGGGGGTAGTCATAATATCAACAATCATAATCAAATTCAACAATATATCACTCAATCATATCAAATTGTGTTCATATTATGTATCGTGGTGAACAACTATCATAAGCTTACCCTTTTTTAGGGAAAAAATAAAAAATAATAGTCAAGCTTGTAGCTCTCCTCCTTTCAGACCTATAGTTGCACTTAAGCCTATAGTAGCACTAAAGTTACCTGATCGCCTGATGAACATGTGTAAGTTGTTTCAAATTTGGAAGAAATTATTCTAGGATGAACACCCTTTATCATGACTAGGGTATCCAATGTTGATTAGATCAATGATCATCACACACCCTACAATGTGGCCCTCGGTGGTCTATATTTTTTCTCTGTGTTGTATTTTCCCACAGTGCGTCCCAAAAAGGGGCATCTATAGACACCTAAAATACATCATGTTTAGTAGACTACTCATATGGGCACATCCAAAAGACCATATGAATCATATTCGACCTCTCCAAGAGCTAGTAGTGGTCCTAACCACTAAAAAATAGTAGTTCTAGCCCATATAGGCTTAGCCACTCACATGTAAAGCAACTACCACATCTGGATGCTGAAGCTAACAGTGGCCACATCTAGTCACTACTATGGATATCGACTAGCACCATGCATAGTCTAGCCATGAATACAGGCCTAGATCACACAATCTGACTACACCGTACATTGCTTACAGATGGATTTTGGTGTGGAACTCCTAGAGCTCCTCCTAACTACCCCTTTAATGCCAATTTTATGATTGATGCTTTACCCCTAATATGGTCAGTTGCATGTAAATTTGGAGCTTAGATTCTCTAGGAAGTTAGGATCTGAATCTAATGGAGGGATACATATGACCTCTCCCAAGCAAAAGGATCCATGAGTAGCAAAATTTTAAGTAGTGAAAACCTAGCAAATTGAAGAGATATTTCAAACCCTGTTGAGGAGTAACAAAACTCTGCCCAAATTTGCAATGGTTTCAAGCCATACCATCAATCAGATTCATAATTCTCAACCGCTAATCAGTGTACCAGACACAATAGGCGACTGTTGAACATCAATTTGAGTAGGGAATCTAGTTTTATAGCCCTTGGTTCATGAATGAAAAGGTTTATTTCACGGTCGCTTTCTTGGATAGTGGACTGCAGGCATAGCCTAGGAATTTTAGACTTTATTTTCCTAGTTCTATATTATATCTATTGTTGATTTTGATTTATTAATTAGTTTAGTATAGATATAAATTATTTCATGCATTTACATGATTATTTTTTGAGTTATACACAATTTTTCCATTCGTTTTATTGCCTTTTGATCTATTTATGCTTTACATATCATATTTATCAGATCCGCTAATAAAGTCCTCTTCTAAAGAGGTTGCCCATGCTACTAAGTATTTTCTATTGTTTCTATGCACGTAGGTTACAGGTTCAATAGGACTAGTTCAAGACATTAAAAGCATGATATCCCTCCAGGACAAGAAAATGAGGAGGTATCTATAAGCCCTCATACACTTTTGTGTGCAATATCGAGAGGCCTGCGAAAGTGCGTCGTCCCCTTGCGGGGGATATATTCACCATTGTTCCACTTGTAATTTGTTGTATCAAACTAGGTATCCCTCAAAGGGATAGATTTGTAACTAGATTCAAATTTGAATAAATAAAAGGATATCTCTCTTTATTTGTCATTTTAATTTTATCTATGCTTTATGGTTTTATTTTTACTTTTTTTAATAATAACATTGCAAGTGGACTAAAGGGGTGAATGCATTCCCGATGTCACACACTTTTGGGAAAATTTAAAATGAAAAACTATGGGTTAGCTAATATTATTGTAAATAGGGTCCCATTGAGCATGCCAGAACTATTGGGATCTAAATTGACATCAATTAAAGCTCAAAACTATGATTCTTATCTTTCAGTATTCAGATTAGGTGTACATCCACTAATCATAGTCCAGAACTCAATATTATATGGATTAAAGATTACTCTAATCCAACCTCAAGAGTTGGCTAGTATTCCTTGTCAACCAATAGGGTGTTGACTCATTTAAGCTTAGTTAAATATTTAGAATATAGGGATAGAAATTGTTTTAGGGTTATAAAAGTAACAATTGAATAGTGGCTAGATAAAGCTAACAATATAGGCATCTACAGGAAAAATTTTGATAATTATTTTCTAGTATCCCACACTTGTGATTAACAACATTCAAAATAGGTAGTCTTCATAAATTAGATAAATAGAGACATACCTCAAGAAGTCATTTCAAACATCCAAGATACTAATCATCCAATATAGCAGAATAAGATAAACATCTAGACTAGTAGAAAAGAACCTATTGCAAGCATATATTAAATCATAAAATATTTCAAGGTGCTCTAAGCTAGAAATCCAATATCAGTAGAATAGACTAACATAGCAATAGTAGTAGAAAAAAATTCACAACTTGAATCTCTCAAAAAATTATAGAAGACAATAGTCTGAGGCAAACATCCAAGTAATGTTCCTTCTATTGATTTACAAAAAGTATTTACATAGTAGGGCAAGGAAACACTCTAGAGTTGGCCCTAAAAAATGATGGTTCAACCTCTATTTATAGTTTTACAAGCTTTGAAAAAATAAAATAAAATGGAACATTACAAGGAAAATGAAACACCAGATCAACCAGGTGTTGAGGTGGTAGCCTCTTATTTATATTGGATGAAAGAATAAAATGTATGATCTTGCACTTCTCTATAACTCAACCTTTACAACTTGCTAGTATTTCATGGTATTTGGCTTTAGGTTGAAAAATATATTCTCATTCATCATTCTTGTAGATGCTATCCAACCATAGATCTACAACTATCTTTATTTCTTGGTTCTTGACCTCGACACTTCACCTTATAGTTTACTTTTGATCAATCATTTCACATTGCATAATTCTTCCTTTTATGTGCCTTGGAGAGTGTCAAAACAAACCAACCATTGATCAACTCATGGATGACTAATATTAAATATTCAACACTATCATTAGATCAGTGGTGTAGATACATACATAGATTGCTCGTTGAGAATGCTATTCACACCTTTTGACCCTTTTGATCATGGACTGGAGCAAATAATGCTTCAACATGGAAATGTGCTTTAATTCACATGGGATAGATCATTGCACTATACCACTACCTTGTAGTATTTAAATGATCTTCCATTACTTTACTTCCATGGTGTAGAACAAATTCCAAACCATGTTGTAGCTTGCACCTCAAAATTTACATGTACAAAGTTGACCGATGTTGACTATGGGGTAGAACCTTGTTATTGCCCGTGCAAGATATAACATTGAACTGTGCAATATGAAACCTTATGCTAGCCCGTTGCATGGAATAATTCTTCATGAATTTTGATCACTTTGACTGTAGGATGGAAAAATGTTCTACATCATGTAGTATGGAATACACTTTAACTTGCATGAGATGGAGCAATGCATAGTAATTTGTGATTTGTACGGTGGCTACGTCATATTTGATCGATGTTGACCTTAATATGGAACAATATTTTGTGCTCCATGGGATAAAACATGTTATAAACCACTGTATTTCATCTATGTTGTGGCCTATGATCTTGAAGTGGCTTAGTATAAATATATATTGCTTTGATTGTGGGGTAGAACAGTGTGTGCTATGTTGCTACCATGAGGTAGAACCAACTCCTTCATGCCTTAGAAATTTTTGTAAAAATATTTCTAAGGATGTGGTGATTTTGGGCCTACAATAGCTATGGACATAGGGTAGTGCTTGAGTAATGCCTTTAGGAGGATTTTAACCCCATACAATCTTATATAGGTGAATTATTCAACAAAGAAGAAATATCCTATATTATTATGGTGTAGGAAGGTAGCTATCCTAGAGCTAATTATACTATGATACTAGCCATAAAGCCTTGGGGAGTGTTATATTTTGATACAACATTCAATGGGAGATAGCAATCACAAGATGTAGAATAATATGAAAGAAAGTAAATCTATGAGATGAATGAAATATTCTATAACTAGAAATGACAAAAATGAGTACAATGTAGCTATGGAGGACATGAATACTACATGAGCAAAGATACTATGCTACATTGCACACATAACCAATACATGGTGATCTACACAACACTACATACTTCCTAAGAATATTCTCTAAGATTCTCCTATATCTAACTTGTTACAATGAGGCCCTTTATATAGGAAGATCAGTTCTTTGTCCAACACTCTACCTAGCTATACAAGGGATAACTTGCACATATTTAGCTTACACATTAACAATTGTGTATTTATTACATTACATGAAGTAACTAGATAACTTCCCCCTAAAGTAATATAATGTCCTAAGTATGTACCTAGGAATGCACATTTACATGACCCAATTTATGTAATATAATCTATTTCTAACACCCCCCTATAATATATTGGGAATACATTCCTTGCCAAATTATTCTTCTTATTTTGTGCTTGTTTTTTATTGGCAAAAATTTCCCAAATCATTTACTATCTCCTACAATGAATGTATTTAATGAGTTCTCCTAAAAAATCCTATGATGATTTATTTAGTAAGGATCTCCAAGCATTTTATTGTATGCTCATTGATACCTCCCCAAGGTCTTTGTTCTTGTAGCTTCTTTTGGTCTTCCTTGAGACATTTTATTCAACCTTCTACTTCTGGAAGTGTTGGTGGTGAGATCTTTCGAATATATGACTCTACTACTTTTAGATTTGAGTAGGACTCTTCTAGTCCTTCTTCTTCTTCTCCCAAGTCTAGAAATTCTTCATTGATATCTTCTCCTAATCTCTTTTACTTCAGGTGCTGAATTGATTGTGTAGAATATACTCTTCCTAACTTTATTGTAGGAAGTTTCCCAACTCATAGAATATTATTTCCCTGCAACAAAGTATTAGTACTAAAATATACTTCTAAATTAGATACTCTCCTTTGGATTATTCTTTAGGATCAAGGTTTCTATGGCCTTTTATTCTGTATCAAGGCTTTTGTGGCCTTTTCTTTAGTATTAAGGCTTCTATGGCATTTTTCCTGGATCAAGGCTTCTATGGCCTTTTATTCAATATCAAGGCTTCTATGGCCTTTTCTTCTAGATCAAGGCTTCTATGGCCTTTTATTTTGTATCAAGGCTTCTCTGGCCTTTTATTTTGGATCAAGGATTCTATGAAATTTTCTTCTTCTGTGAAATTCTCAATATAGCAATGGAGATCTCTAGTATCCTAACTTTACCATGGTTCTTTTCTAGAATTATCTTTTGTAGTATTCTTATCTTACAACAACTAATCTCTACACTATGAAGGCATCCCAAATTTTGAGCAATGAAGTTGAAATCTCCTATATTTTTGTTGCAGGAGGCATCCCAATCATCTGAGAATTAATTTGCTACAATAAAAGAAACTTTAGGTTAAATTTTCTAAATTTCTAAGATGGGTTTCACTAGTTGATTTATCAAACTAGTGGATAGAAGGTTGAGTCCTAGTATTCAACTTTTTGGAAAGACTCTAGCCAGATGTAATCTTAGTATTTTTTAAAACTAATATTTCTTTTAGTCCTCACTCATGTCTCTCCCTAATTCTACCACCTAGACTCTTCTAAGAGTTTTTGATAGTGGTTGGTCTAGTAACATGTCAGGTTGACAAAAAAATTAGGCTCAATGATAATGGTGGTTTTCCTATTGATATACTAAGGCTAAATATATCATGGATTGATCTACCATAGCTTTAATACCACTATTAGCTTTTGATACAACATGCAATGAGAGATAGCAATCACAAGATGCAAAATAGTATGAAAGAAAGTAAATTCATGAGATGACTAAAATACACTATAAATAGAAATGATGGAAATGAGTACAATGTAGTTATGGAGGACATGCACACTTAATGAATAAATCTATTGTGCTACAATACATACATCACATTACATGGTGATCTACACAACACTACCTACTTCCTATGAATATGATCTAAGTTTCTCCTATATCTAACTTGTTACAATGAGGCCCTTTATATAGGAAGATATGTTCCTTGGCCAAGACTCTACCTAGTTGTGTAAGGGACAACTTGTACATATACAACTTGCACATTAACACGTGCATTTATTACATTGCATGAAGTAACTAGATAAATTCCCCCTAAAGTAATCTAATATCCTAAGTATATACCTAGGAAGGTACATTTATATAACCCAAATAATGTAATATAATCTATTTCTATTAGGGAGGAATCTATCGAAGAAATATGTATAACTACACCAACCCTAACAAATACAAGGAAGCTTATCTTTGACATGCATAGCATCTAGGTTCCCTCCCAATTCCTTGATCAATGGCTACTCCATGTGCTCTACTATTAAATGGATGAGGAATGAATAATATAAAATGGAGGTATCACCCTCTCTTATTCCAGATGGATTTATGTAACTTTACTAATTTCCCATTTATATTATCACTTATTAAGTTATCCCATATTTACATTAGCAACTACCTTGTTATATTACACTAAACCACTAAAAACATGACTTATTTGCTAATCCAGTCTAATTACCTGGTACCCAATACTATATTAATCATGTTAGCATAGTATTTACCCCAAAGAAGTGTAGATTTATGAACATGAAATTAAAATGGTACTTGTAAATCATGATTGAAAATATTAGTGTAAAAGGATATAGCAAGAATTTTGTTATATTTCATAATAATTACCTATTTATCCAGTGCTAGGGTGGATGCACTCAACCAAAAAACCTTTATTATATTGTTCTATGTTACCCTAAATGCTACTTTATTTTTTGAAGTCCTTGATGGTTCTGGTCTTAGAATTATAGGCTATCACTAACCATGGTAGATATTAGGGTAGATTAATTTCCCTAGGTTAGTAATCCATCTATGACAAAAGGGTCTCTTCCTGTATTGAGCTCTTTGTGATATTCTTAAAAGTCCTTTGAATAAGGTTCGATGGTGCTAATTATCTTCTTTCTTAGGCTTGTAATTATTGTTAGAAAATGAAATACTTGATATTATTCAATGAAAGTGACCTTGCTTAAATAGCAAAGGTGTACAATTTGATCCATTGGATCATAACTAACTGAGTTAATATCATCCATTCAAACTTATCCTAGTAAAAACTTAGGATATGATATATTATTCTAACACCTCCTTAAGTGGTACTAGGATATATCTAACACACCCCTTAAGTGATACTAGAATGATGTGAAAAATAAAAGAAAAAAAGTGGTAAATCCATAAGTATGAGCCCCAAAAATAAGGCTTGATAAGGTACTCATGTACAATATGATCCATAATATGATCTATTGGAGAGATTATGAAAAACCACAAGGGAGAAAACCACTTGCCAAAATATAAATAAGAATAATAAGGAAGATGTGCAAGGAGGATGGAGAGGAAGAGATCCTCTTCAATCCCCTTAGGACAACTTGCATCAAGAATCCTGCAAAGGATCCATTAGATATCTCAAAAAAGTAGAGAATATTCATCATTGAACTGAATGAAATCACTCCCATACTGGTGTCTGTGACAATGATCAAGGTTGTGAATCATGAAAAAAAGGCACCAAATGAAAACCCTTGAAACCAAAGTGTCTCACAAAATAAGAGTGATAATATGGAATAGGAAATAACCACAAGAATCACAAGGGATGTCCAAAATTACTCCATAAGAATAAGTATGTGGTTTCCACCTATATAAGCATAATGGGCTGATAACAATATCCAAAAAATTATGGATAAATAACAAAACAAGAGGATAAAAAAAAATAAAGGGCACCATCAAGTTGTTGAATGTGTCCTTATGGTGACCTCCTCATCCTACTGGAATGCATGGGTAACCAACCATTGCATATTCTAGGTGCTTAAAGAAGGTGACTAGATACTAGGATCACATAAAAAAGTTTTGGGAGTGTCGGGTTCAACCGAGAGTGCACTCCATGATACAATATATTTGAGGCAAAAAACACAAGTTAAATTGCATTAAAATTGAAATTGAACACCACCATTGTGTCAAACTCAGAAAAACCTTTCTTATGGCTATAAACACCTCCATTATCGGGTTTCAAATTGACCTCCATTTGTAGGAAAAACAACAATCTTCTCCTTTTGCTTAAAAGGAAATATTTTGAAATGCTCTTCAGGAAAAAAATATCCGTGGCAGAAGAAATCACATGGGCCCATAACCTCTTTAAAATATTACATCTAGTGGTAAAACATAGCCAAATTATTTTTTTTAAGAAACTATTTAAAAAAAAACTTATATAGTGCCAAAAAAAATCTTTTAAAAAATATTCCCCCCTTAGGTCATGTTTTCTTTCAATGGAATAAAAAAATACGATCATGAAATTAAAAAAACCATGCCTAGGATGCTTAACCATTTTAAAATATTTTAATTGGTCCCGTATGACAAAGCCCATGCCATAGAATTCTCCCCATATTTACAAAGGAAAATATAACAACCATTTGCCAAAAATAGACTCCATACATTCCCCTTTAGGAAAGGCAAAGATGAAACACGCATGCCCAATGCGCAATAAAGTTCCCACACGCTCCTCCATTATAATAAGAGGGCTTAATTAGCTAGCACATGGGTTCCATCATAAAGATATAGCATGTCATTTTTAGGGAATAACATCAAGTGCAATCACTATTAAGGCAATATTTGAACATCGATTTTGACATGGGCAAACAAACATAGAATAAAACTATCACAAATCTAGCCACCATCATAGATTTAGCCATGAATTCCACCCAATTCTAGTGCTTCTCTAGTGTTCAATACGGCATCGATTGATGTAGAGCATCATCTTCGCATGCTTTTAATTTTGAGGATTTACGGATATTTCCTCTGATGATTTCACATACCACCAAACTAGCAAAGGCAGACTTCAAAATGATCATAGGAAATCATTGGGAATGACATCCACAAAGCTGAGATGCATCAAAAAAAGGCTCGGTTCAAATTCTCGTAGCTGCACACTATTTTCAATACCGTGAGCTCTACTTTTTTTATAATGCAAGAGATATAAAATGGCTCCCACCCATTTGCATCGACTATTTAAAAAAATATATTTATTAATGCTTTTACCCTTTAAATAAAAATGTAAATTTAAATATATATGCATGGATTCACACCAGGCATGAATGCAGCCACCTAAGAAACGGAAGCACCGACTAGACGCCAAGTTACCAATTTCACCTCGAAGTTAATGAACGCACATGCTGAGTCAAATATGCATCTTCCTCAAACATAAAAATGGCTACATACATCTTGAACTATAGTAAAAAAATGTCCAGCATAATTTGCCACTTAATTAACAAAGATAGGGACAATATCAATGTATGTGTGTATGCAAAAAAAATGGGCACTACCAATGAGAATTTTCCCATTGCTAATTTTTCCACATCAATTACATCAACTTTAGAATTATCATCACTGAAGCTGGGGGTTCACAAGGACAAAGGACTCAACCATGAGCATCAAGGAAAAAAATTTGATGCCTTCATCACCTGTGAGGTGCACCAATCGAGCTCCACCTCAATGGAAAATATCATAATTCATAGCTTATTTACTATGCTCATTTGACACTCTTCGATATATTGATTTCACTCAGCTACAGTAGTGAGATATTCCTACATGGAGACACTAGAGTTAGGAGAAATAGGTAGATTAGCTCCATAAAATATTTGCATGGGCTCAAATCATGCATGGGATGACACCATCGAGGGGTAATCATGTAAAAAAATGCTCTTTGGAAAAAAATTTGTACGTCAAAGATGTTGCTGGAAAAAAAATTTAAATTGCAAATGCTAATATTAGAAGATGTGACAAGACACCAATACATAAGGATTGATATCTCATTTTAGTTGTATATGTGTCCATATTTAAAAACTTTCCCATGTCAATGTCAAACATTTTTTTAATAAAATTATTCTTATCTTGCATAGATACCAAAGAGTGGGGACTAGTTTGAATGCGTGGTCCAATAGGAGGGGCCTTATGGTAATTTTAGAGGTAACTTTTATAAATAATCCAAGTTAAAATAAGACATCCACAGAGCTAATTTATGTCACAATTCTACTTTGTAGGTTCTTTTTTTGTTGTTGGAGGGTTTCTATAGGTAAGGGGAAATGGCCTCCCTGAAGCTCACCTTCAAATTTTAAATATTGGTCTTGACTTTTTGAATAGGTTACTTTATCTAGATAACTTTAATAGCTTTACAATTAGTGGGCTAAGAATAATGGACTTGCACATCAACACCCTCACCGTCAAAACCAACACTATTGATGAATATTCCATTCAAATCTCAAATTTCTATCCAACAACTATGGATTGATAAGGGGTTGTAGTCAAATACTCTTCCTGATCACAAAGATCGAGCATAGTGGTTAGTTTATGAATATGGTGCACCATACACTCACTAATACCTTTGTGTGGGAGTTAAATAAACTTAAGCATTGATGTGGAGCTATCCAACATGCACCATTTTTGGGAGCTCCAAAAAAAATCATTACATGCATGCACACTTCAATTTGAGCACCACCACACTGTGGCCATTAATCACACATTTATATCCTCATCCACATCCAAATCACCGTCTGGTCATCCTCCTATCTTGAATTTCTAGAGCTACCTCTAAACGAAGGGATATTGTGCCCTTCTCACAACGGATCAATGACATCTGTGTCACTCCCAAGAAACACATTGAGGCTTTCTTATCAACAAAAATCCCATTTGAAGAAGAATGGAAACCTAGATTTGCAGTTTCAAAAAACCCATAGAAAACTAAAAAAACTAAATTGACCTCCCAAACTAAAATTTTAACCATTTGGTTTCTAATACATCAAATATGGAGAGCATACTCCCTCGATAAAAAAATATTGGGGAAAAAAAGAGGGGGGATTTCCATGAGGGAAATCTCCCCATGATGAAAAGCTCCTCAGGATCAGAGGGTAGGGAAGACCTACTTTGATACCATGTTAGAAAATAAATACTTGACATTATTCAATGAAAGTGACCTTGCTTAAATAGCAAAGGTATACAATCTGATCCATTGGATCATAACTAACTGAGTTAATCTCAACCATTCAAAATTATCCTAGTAACAACTTTGGATATTATATATTATTCTAACACCCCCCCTTAAGTGGTACTAGGATATCTCTAACAATTATAGATGGCCATGTTTTCAAACTCCCACTATTGTGTAGGAGTGATGTCCTAGTTTAGCCCTGACTATGATGCAAATTCTTTTGGGTCTCTCCCAAGTGTCCTTCCCTACAATACCTGGTAAGGTTGAGCTTCAGTTAGCTCTTCAATACAGGCCTTAACATTCATGTTGAAAACCCAGGAAGCACTCATGGAAGCCATTTCTATAGCTCTAATAGCTCTCTACAAATTATTTTGCACTATTTAAAACTCTAAAATCCCTATAATTCTTCTATAATTTACGTGCTCGACTATAAGTGTTCACTATAGGTTAATTTTGAATGCTTTATATGACTATTTATGGCAAGTTTTAAATGCACCAACTTTTACTTCTTTCAACTAAATCATTTGATTTGCTAGTCAAGCTTCACCACCTTTCTACTTATAAAAACATTAACTATATTAGGGTGTCATTTCCTTAATTTGATATTGGCTGAGAGAATTTTTTTAGTGCACCGCAACATGTTTAAATTAGGATCATTGACTCCTAAGGATCAAATTTGAGTTTTTAGACAAATTTTTAAAGAGACATGTCAAATATGTTAATTATTGTATTTTTCTTCAAAAAGGCTCTATTGGTCCGGCTTTTATACACACCCTGTGAAGAATGAGCATAAAATCCTGATAACACTTATAAGGGATAAATCTCACTTTAGGATCTTACTGGATATCCAAGGTGTGAGTTACAGAGTTGGGTCAAATGTCTATTCACTTTTTTCCGCTTCCGGAATAGTTTCAAGTGGACTGTCTGTTACCTTACAATGGGTCCTGGACTTGGTTCAGTATTGTTTTTCGGAGTTGATAGTTATCTTGGTGGGCAATAAGATTTTGCAATTAATTGTTTGATCTGACTCTTTATGTTTTAGCAGATTAAATGGGAAGACAAATTTTAAATAAAATAAAATGGTGGATCATTTAACAGGAAAAACTAGAGAGAGTAAGGCAGGGCAGAAAAGAGAAGTTTATTTAACTCAGTTGCAGAATAAAAACACCAATCTCAGTTACACTGTTTGGCTTCGGGATAAGGCTCAATCAAAGAGGAAGGTATCTAGCTTTCTAAGACTACCTTCTACTAAGAGCATAAGACAGAAAGAAACATATCTAGAGGAAAATCATAAAACGGAAAGGAAGTCTGTGTCAACTGATATCTCTCACCAGCAGCTTAGCTCGCACAGTGAGGACAGAGCAATCAGAGTCAAACCCTAACCTTAAATATTTTAATTTTTTTTTTTTAACATACATAAAACGGAATGAAGCCTAGTAATGCATCCGATCTTGGTATCATAAATTTACAACATAAAATAAATAAAAATTTTGCGGGATGAAAAACATGAGAAAATGTACTTATTGCAATTCGAGACAAATTAGGCTCTTGGCCACGCTATCCCAAAAAAAAATATGACATCAACTCCAGGTCCAGAACAAAGCATTCTCACAATATATTTTGCATGAATTTACTAAAATGGCTCTTATTCCAAGTTTCCCCCCCCATTTTTTTTGAGGTATACATTCATGTTTATAGAGGACTTGCCTCTCCGTAGGATTTTAAATTATAAAATTGACTTTTCTCGGGAGTAATAAAATAAACACTGAAATGGGGGACAACCCGTTGATATTTGCCTCTTTTATAGTATTAAAATATAAATCCCATAACATAAGTACTAAAAAGAGGGATAATCCACAAAAATCTGTCTGTCTGCAGCATTTTAAAATTTAAAGCGGACTTTCCTAGGAGTAATAAAATAAACACTGAAATGGGGACAACCCGTTGATATTTGCCTCTTTTACAGTATTAAAATATAACGTCCATAATAAGTACTGCTCCTTTTGCTGCTTTGTGGTTATCTTTGTCTTTCTTGCCATTACTTTCACTAGTACACGACTGCTAGCTCGCTTCCTCTTTTGTCATATTAAAATATAAATTCCATAACAAGTACTGCTCCTTTTATTGCCAACTTGCTTCCTGCAAAAAAAACAAGCAAGGATTAGTATTTAATATTATTAAATTAAACCTCTAATGTCTATCACACGTCGGCTTGATTCCCCTTTGACATGTGTCGCGACAACACGACGTTTTTCTTCAGCAGTTTTTTATTTGGCTGTCTCTGCCATGAAAATGCGACATGTCACTTTTTCATGACATGTCGCAAAATTGCGATAGAGACAGCGCCCTAGGCTCCCTTTGCTGTCTCTGTCACGATTTCGTGACATGTCGCAGGCAGAGACAGCAAAAGGAGCCTAAGGCACAGTCTCTATTGTGATTTCGTGACATGTCGCTAAATCGCGACAGAGACACTGCCTTTTGCCTTGGCTCTTTTGTTGTTGCGATATTGTGACATCACGATATCGTGATAGACCCAGCCTTTTGCCTTGGCCCTTTTGTTGGTGTGTCACGATTTTACGACGTCACAAAATCGTGACGTCGCGATTTCGTGACACCCAAGCCTTGCTTCTTTTTTACTTTGGTGACCTTTTGACTTTGCCTTATTAAAACGACCAACTTTTTTTCGGAAAAGAAATAAAACAAAATACATAAAAAAAAATTGTTTGATGCAAGATTGCTTTGCTGCCACCGGATGCTCCTGCATCAAACACCCGGGGTAAAATGAGAAGTGATCCTCACTTCTATTCGGTTAGGGGAAGACTCTATGCAAGCCTACTTAGATATTTTGATAAATGCAAAACTTGAAGAAGGAGGCCAGCAAAATTTGGAATTTAAAACCTAGAAAACTCAAGAGGGTCCATGCTAAAAAAATGCAAAGTAAAAAAACTTTCAAAGGATGGAACTTCATTTTTTTTTTTTTAGTGGGGGTGTGTTGTTTCTCAACAAATGGCGATATCTGTGGCCTCTAGTTTCAAAACAACATACACCATGTACCATGCCTTGCCACAAATATTCTTCAAAATAAATTAACTACTACCTGATATTTGTTAAAATTTCCCAAGGACATACTAGGTTGAATCACTTAAGGAAGATTTTTGATGTGCAATTATAAGTGTATAAAACTTTCTTCAAGAATTACTAGGCCTTCGAATGTTGCACTCTGGATTGATCAGCTTTTCTAGATTGTGAAAGAGGAAATCGAGTAGAGCTCTGTTTACTAGTTTAGCCTTTTACAGCCCCGATAGAGTTACTCTTTAGATTTACACGACCCTGATTCACAACTATGAGGTGGCATATATAGCTTGGTGAACCCATTTGAGATGTATCTTCCAAGAGTCTTGGCTGCCTCCATCTATTAATTTTTTTTTTTTTTGTATGAGAAATAACAGAGTGCCAGTTTATGTTGTCTTGCTCAACTTTCACCTTTTCTCTCTCTCTCTCCTTTGAAATATATCGAAGTCTAAAAAGCCTTGCTAAAGAACAATTTTATTTTTTATTTTTTATTTTTTATTTTTCATCGATCTGGAACTGCTTCAGCCTGGGTACTAATAGCCTCTATGGATACTCAAACAATTTCACGAGTCAGAGTCCCCTCTTATGATCAACTTTTCTTGGATTCCTTGGGAGTTTCTCCAGCCAAACAGTATAGCAATTTCTTTATAATTAAAATAATTGTGGCAAGCAAGACACAAAATCCAATCATCTTTCTACTGTTGTTCTGAATAACAAAATAGTTCCACTGTTCAGTTTAAGCAGACTATCTCTTAATTAGAATAAAACAAAATGAACACGGGATTTTGAACTCAGAATAAAAACAATTTTTTTCTTTTTTTTTTTAATTTAAAAGGTAAAAGAAATTTGTACAGACCCCAAAGGATAAACACAGAACTTAAAAAAAAACAAACCACAATAAAATAAAAACAAATCACTTTGTACAGACCCCACAGGATAAATAAAAATAAAATAAAAATAACAAACTACTTCGAAGCTAAAATAAAATATAAAACAAACCACTCCAAAGCTTATTTACAATATATACACATGTTACAACATCTTTGTGATTTATTCAAATGATGTACCGGATGGGACTACTGAGAAATAATGATTTAAGTATTGGCCATTAACAGGAAGGTTCAGAAAATTACCCTCAAGGTCCTATAGATGAAAAGCATTATTACCTAGGATCTCCACAATCTGGTATGGCCCTATCCATAGCGGCTGCAACTTTGTATGTTTACCTTTCTTTTCATGGGATTTTTCCCATAGAAGCACTAGGTCTATGAGTCTGAAGGCCTTCACTTTGGATCTTTTGTCAAACCAACGTTTGACTGTTTCTTGGTGCTAACTGAAATGTTCCAGGGCTTGAAGTCGTTCGTCTTGCACATTAGTTAAATCCAAAATACGAGCCTCTGCATCAGCTTGATCCTAAAAATAGTCTAAAACAAATTGATAAGTGGGTAATTTCAAAGAAATTGGAATAATGGGCTGAATGCCATACAACAAGGCAAATGGGGAAGTTTTAAGAGCCACTTTATGTTTTATCCTGTCAGCCTAGAGTGCATATTTTAGTAATGTGTGCCACCGTCTAGGTTTGTTTGCAGTAGATTTCTTGATGGCATTCATCAAATTTTTGTTTATGGACTCAACTAGTCCATTACCTTGGGGATAATAGTTGGATGAGAATTTGATGACTATCCCTTTCTGGTATGCCCACTCTACAAACTCAAATGACTGAAAAGCTGGTCCGTTGTCACACACAAAGTTCAAAGGAACTCCGAACCTGGTTATGATATTTGATTCTAGAAAATTGATCACCTCATGGGCTGCACTCCTCATGGTGGCTTCTGCTTCAACCCATCTTGTACAGTAATCAGTTGTTGTTAACACGTACTTGTGCCCTGCTAATGAACTTGGGTTTATCACACCTACAAAGTCAAGTCCCGATTGCGTAAATGGTTTGTTTATTATAACAGGTTGCAATGGTAAAGCCTGATTTGCTTTCTTGGATGCAAAAGTCTGACACTGATGGCAAGTTCTTATGTGCTGATGTGCATCTTTAAACAACGTAGGCCAATAATAGCCTGCTCTCAGTATATTGTGTGCAGTAGCAGAACTTGAATAATGCCCTGCTCCTAATTTCTCATGAAAACTAGACATCACATCATTCACTTCACTCTGAGAAATGCATCTTAAAAAAATGCCAGCATATTTTTCCCTGTACAAAGTACCTCCTCTGAGTAAAAAATGTGCAGACTTCAACTTTAGTGCTCTTCTTTGAGTTATATTCAGGTGAGGTGGACAAGTACCAAATCTCAACAAATGAATGATATCTCCATACCAATCATCGGACCCAGAATCCAATTGATTAATTTCTCCCTCTACAGGTATCTCAGCAAATGTCTGGACAGACCCAGTCCTCTGATTAATTTTGTAGGCCTAATTTCTAAGTCATACTCCTGCAGTCTCGTTACCCAATTACCTCTTAGCTCACCCAATTCACCTTGGCTTAGTAGATATTTGACCACTGTATCGGGAACTATAGCATGGACCTTGCTCCTCAGTATGTAATTCCTGAATTGCTTGACTGCTCTCACCAAGGCATAAGCTTGCTTGTCTAGGCGGGAGTATTTTAGCTCAAAACCCTTCATATTGGTACTTTTGAATGCAATTGGGTGTTCCCCAGTTTCTCTCTGTTGTGTTAGAACTATTGCAAGTGTGTGTTCTGAAGCAAAAGAGTACAGGTAAAAATCTATACTAAAATCTGGGCTTACCAGCATTGGAGCTTGTTGGATGGCAGATTTGATATCTTGAAATGCTACTTTGGATTTCATTGTCCAGACAATATTTGTAGTATCCTTTAGCATGTCATTCAGCGGCTTCACTATCTCTGCAAAACCAGAGATGAATTTCTTGACAAAGTTAATTTTCCCAAAGAATGATCTCAACTCTTTCTTAGAATTGGGAAAGGGTATCCCTGATATAGCTTCCACTCTTTTTGGGTCTACAAAAATGCCATCTTTGGTGATTAGGTGTCCAAGGAGTTTTCCTTCAGTTACACCAAAGACACACTTTGGATTTAAAGAAATGCCAAATTCTCTGCATTTGTTGAATACAAATTCCAAGTGTTTTACATGGTCAAATCGGGATTTAGAGAAAACTGTCAAGTCATCCATGTAAACAACAATGCACTTGCCCATGAGGCCCTTGAAAGCATGATCCATCGCACGTTGAAAAGTATCTCCGGCATTGATCAATCCGAACGACATTCTTTTGTAGGCAAAAGTTCCCCACTTAGTTGTGAAGGCAGTTTTCATCCTGTCTTCCTTTTCAACTAATATCTGATTATACCCTGAGAAATCGTCTAATAAAGACATCATTTTCGAACCATTGATAATTTGTAGTACCTCATCCATGGAAGGCAGAGGGTAATTATCTTTCTCAGATGCCTTGTTCAAATTTCTAAAATCCACACACAAGCGGATCTCTCCATTTTTTTCTGACCGATACCAAATTGGCCACCCAAGTAGAATGCCTAACAGGAAAAATAATGGCGGCACTCAATAATTTTTCTACGTCCTTCTAGATGAGGGGCTCTAGCAGAGCATTGACATGCCTCTGTTTTTTTTAGAAAGGTTTGCAAAATTCTTTTAAAGGTATAACATGAGTGTAAACTTTCGGGTCAAAAACCTTTAAGTCTTTGTAAGACCAGGCCATAACATCCTGGGACCTGTGAAGAAAATCAATCATATTTATTTTTATTTTTGGGTCACATTTTTTAGCCAACTTGAGGTGCCTGGGATTTTCTTCAGTCCCCACATTCAGTTTCTTAGTATCACTATTTGTTATACCCATAGAATCCCCGGAACTCACCTTTTGTTTGATTCTGTCAAGATCAAACAACCGCTCAAGTTCTACCATACCTCTCGAGATTCTATTATCTTTCAACCTCATTATCCCTTTTTCATCATCAAACTTGTTCCAGCATAGCATCCCTTTGACCATCATCCATTATAGCACTTTCGAATGCGTTGGTACTCTGCAAAAAAATTATAATTTGCTGGTCATCAGAAAAAACTTGAAAATTATCTACATTATCTGGAACTGAGGGACAAGGGATTAATTCAATTGAAAATTTCTTCCATTTGACCTCCTCTAATGGCTTCAGATTTGCGGCTGATGAAGCTAAAACATCTGTAAGGGAATTATTTTCTCTGGGAATGTGTGTCAGATTAAAAGCATCAAAATTCTCCATGAGATCCCATGCTCGGTATTTATACCTTTTCAGATAAGACACCTTGCACTGAAATTTGCCTCTAATTTGATTGACCACCAACTCTGAGTCTGTAAAAACTTGGATATTCTTCACACCATTATCTAAAGCAAATTTCAAACCTAGCACTAATGCTTCATACTCTACTATATTATTTGTGCAAGGAAACTACAAACGATAAGACACAAAATATGTCTGATCTTTAGGCCCCTTAAGAACTTCCCCCATACCAAAACCTTGTTTGGACTTGGCTCCATCAACATGGAGCATCCAAACCTCGTTACCATGATCAGGATGAGATTTAAAAGGTTTCTCTCTCTGTGCAGTTGTTAGATTATAAACTCTGATATCCACATCAGAGAAATTAACAGTCTCATTTTTGGCATTATATTCAGTAATCATGAGTTTATATCTGGGTTCTCTTTCTATTCTCAATTGATTCGCAACACCCCTCCATGGCAACCACATATGTGAAAAATCAGTCGCCAAGTACCCATTCAAATATTTTGACCAATCCTTGCTCAGAAGCATTCCATATCCTATAGGAATATCTACCACCTGAATGTCTATTTTGTGTTGTGCTCTTGGCTCAGATGCTAGCTGGATGTGTATATTTTAGAGTTCACCTACCACTTTAACCTCAGATTTATCTAATTGAATAACTCTTCTCTCAGAGTTTGTAGGGGTTAAACCCAACTGTTGATAGATGGCCAAAGGCATGACATTGGCTGAAGCACCAGAATCTACCAGACAATTGTGTAAGTTTTTCCCAAATATGCAGACAGTTAACAGGAAAGGCGAAACTTCAATTTTTTCTTTATACATGACTAGGTTTGTATTTGCTATCCTTTTCCCTTTTTCCAGAGGTTTGGTAGTGGTCTCGGAGTATGTCTTCATCAAATTATTCCTTTGTTCAGTAATTTGGGCCAGCTCATGAAGAGTAATGTTAGCCTTGATTTTCTTCATATCCTCCACTATATTGTATCCTTTATTAAGTGGAGCAGCAAACCTATCTGGTATTCTTGGATCTCCTCCCCTGGGTGGAGGTGGGTCATTACTTGGAGATGGATCTGGGGGCACATTATGGGAGTTGTCTGGAGGTGTAGATGTAGTATTCGGCTCTAAATTTTTGTTTCTAAGATTGTAGTTGTCCCTTCTATATTGTTGAAAAGCCTGTACTTCATCCATAGGCATCTCTACAACATTTTCTGACTCATCTGGAAAAATAAATGAATATAATACCATAGCTGCACTATGTTTGGATGTACTTGGACTGTCAACATTTCTTTGACTCTCAAGACAAACTAACTCGCCAGTCAAAGCTTCAAAGGCATTACAGAACTCTAGAAAATCCATTTCTCCGTGTTGAGATGTTCCGTGTATCCTGCACCAGTTGGGCAAAGCCAAATGATAGATATTCACATCATTCCCTTTACCTTTATAATCCTTATTAGGTTCGTATAGTGGTCTAGTGAATCTATTCTGCTAATAAGGAAATCTGTTTGAGTTTTCTCCATTAGACACTTGCCTTTTGAAACTCAAAAAGTCATTGGCCAATTTCTAGACCATCTTTGAGACTTCTTCAACTTTCATTTTATCAGATTCCTTTTCAACATTTTGTATTTGTTCGATGTGTGTTATAGCCAATGGATTTCCTACTGGTGGATTTTGGCATTTTGGAGGCATCGTTTGAATTGGGATGGGGTTCAGAATGGGGGTATTTTGTGTAACAAAAGGGATTTTATGAGCATTCAAAGGTTGAGGTCCTAGTTGTTTCTCAAGAACCAAAGCTTCTTTATAAGCTTCCGTTAGGTTGGTAATATTAGCATCTCTTTTCAAGAAAATAGAGGTCGCCGGATCTAGGGAATTCTTGTAAATTTCTAATGCTAGATTTGCAGTGGGCACATAATGACCCATCAATCTACCATAAGCCTTTTGAAATCTAACATTGAAAGATCTAGCAGTTCATTCATTTCCTTTTTTATGCTAGAGAACTGTTGATATAGTATACTGGGGTCAATCACTTCACCAAACTGTGATACGAAAACCTTTTCCAGATCATCCCAGCTAGTAATGGAATCATTAGTGAGATTAAAAAACCAATCATATGCTCCTTATTGGAGAGTGAAAGGGAATAATCTACAAGCTACATCTTCATGCTGTACATTTAACAACTTCAAAGCATTTTTAAAATCCACTAAGTGCTCTTCTCCGGTTCTAATTCCATTGTGTTTGTAGGTAGGGAGATACCTTTCAGGGTTTCTGGGTAAATCATGGGCTGCCCCAGGGATATTCAAAGTAGTGGAACCTAACCAGTTTGCCATTACTGCCGGATTAACAGTAATATTTTCAATTGTATCTGGAACAGTTACAAGTGGTGACGAAGCTATTTTGGTAAAAGACTTTGCCTTTCTAAGGATGTTTCTCTTTGGGGTTTCTAATTCTAGCACAAGGGGCTCTCCGGCTTTGGAGTGGGACCTTGTTACTCTATGGGTGGAATCTAGCCTTAGACAATAAAACTACAGACCTCAACAGATACTGAATAGAGTTCAGGCCCTCCTTCTAGCGCCAGTTTAAATGTTGGTCCGACTTTTATACACACCTTGTGAAGAATGAGCATAAAATCCTGATAACACTTATAAGGGATAAATCCCACTCACTTTAAGATCTTGCTGGATATCCAATGTGTGAGTTACAGAGTTGGGTCAAATGTCTATTCATTTTTTTCCCCTTTCGAAATAGTTTCAAGTGGACTGTCTGTTACCTTACAACGGGTCCTGGACTTGGTTCAGTATTGTTTTTCAGAGTTGATAGTTATCTTGGTGGGCAATCATATTTTGTAATTAATTGTTTGATCTGACTCTTTGTGTTTCAGAAGATTAAATGGGAAGACAAATTTTAAAGAAAATAAAAGGGTGGATCATTTAACAGGAAAAACTGGAGAGAGTAAGGTAGGGCAGAAAAGAGAAGTTTATTTAACTCAGTTGTAGAATCAAAACACCAATCTCAGTTACACTGTTTAGCTTTAGGATAAGGCTCAATCAAATATGAAGGTATATAGCTTTCTAAGACTACCTACTACTAAGAGCATAATACTGAAAGAAACAGATCTAGAGGAAAATCATAAAATGGAAAGGAAGTCTGTGTCAACTGATATCTCTCACCAGCAGCTTAGCTCGCACAGTGAGGACAGAGCAATCAGAGACAAACCCTAACCTTAAATCTTTTAATTTTTTTTTTTAACATACATAAAACGGAATGAAGCCTAGTAATGCATCCGATCTTGGTATCATAAATTTACAACATAAAATAAATAAAACTTTTGCGGGATGAAAAACATGAGAAAATGTACTTATTGCAATTCGAGACAGATTAGGCTCCTGGCCACGCTATCCCAAAAAAAATGTGACATCAACTCTAGGTCCAGAACAAAGCATTCTCACAAGATCTTTTGCATGAATTTGCTAAAATGGCTCTTATTCCAAGTTTCCCCCCCCCCCTTTTTTTTGAGGTATACATTCATGTTTATAGAGGACTTGCCTCTCTGTAGGATTTTAAATTATAAAATTGACTTTTCTCGGGAGTAATAAAATAAACACTGAAATGGGGGACAACCCACCGATATTTGCCTCTTTTAAAGTATTAAAATATAAATCCCATAACATAAGTACTAAAAAGAGGGATAATCCGCCAAAATCTATCTGTCTGCAGCATTTTAAAATATAAAGCGGACTTTCCTAGGAGTAATAAAATAAACACTGAAATGGGGGACAACCCGTCGATATTTGCCTCTTTTACAGTATTAAAATATAATTTCCATAATAAGTACTGCTCCTTTTACTGTTTTGCGCTTATCTTTGTCTTTCTTGCCATTACTTTCGCTAGTACACGACTGCCAGCTCGCTTCCTCTTTTGTCGTATTAAAATATAAAGTCCATAATAAGTACTGCTCCTTTTACTGCCAGCTCGCTTCCTGCAAAAAAAACAAGCAAGGATTAGTATTTAATATTATTAAATTAAACCTCTAATGTCTATCACACGTTGGATTGATTCCCCTTTGAGTGTCGTGACAACACAACATTTTCCTTTAGCAGTTTTTTATTTGGTTGTCTCTGCTGTGAAAATGCGACATGTCACGATTTCGTGATATGTCACGAAATCACGACAGAGACAGCGCCCTAAGCTCCTTTTGCTATCTCTGTTGTGAAAATGCAACATATCATGATTTTGTGACATGTCGCAAAATCACGACAGAGACAGCGCCCTAGGCTCCTTTTGCTATCTCTGTCGCAAAAACGCGACATGTCGCAATTTTGCGACATGTCACGAAATCACGACAGAGACAATGCCTTAGGCTCATTTTGCTGTCTCTACCATGAAAATGCGACATTTCATGATTTCACAATATGTCATGAAATCACGACAGAGACAACGCCTTTTTCCTTGGCTCTTTTGTTGTCATGATATCGCGACGTCGCGATATCGTGACAGACCCAGCCTTTTGCCTTGGACCTTTTGTTGGCATGTCATGATTTCACGACGTCGTGAAATTGTGATGTCACAATTTTGCGACACCCAAGCCTTGCTTCTTTTTGAATTTGGTGACCTTTTGACTTTGTATTATTAAAATGACCAACTTCTGTTCGAAAAAGAAATAAAACAAAATACATAAAAAAAAAAAATTGTTTGATGCAAGATTGCTTTGTTGCCACTGGATGCTCCTGCATCAAACACCCGAGGTAAAATGAGAAGTGATCCTCACTTTTGTTTGGTTAGGGGAAGACTCTATGCAATCCTACTTATATATTTTGATAAATGCAAAACTTGAAGAAGGATGCCAGCAAAATTTGGAATTTAAAACCTGGAAAACTCAAGAGGGTCCCTGTTAAAAAAATGCAAAGTAAAAAAACTTTCAAAGGATGGAACTTCATTTTTTTTTTAGTGGGGGTGTGTTGCTTCTCAATAGGCTCTTTTGTCTTCATGTTGTTGTTATAAATCCCTTTTCACTATATTATGTCTGCTAACAGGTGTTGCTAAGTATTCTACTAACTTTAGTCATATCTTGTCAATTATATCATGTTTTAAATACGATATCCTTTCTAACTTCAAAGTCTTAAATTTATTTCTTTCTTTATCACCATTAGGGTACATTTCCTTTATATTTAATTAGCATGTGTTATGCTAGTGGCCCAATTAGAATATAGTGCTCTAGCTTCTCAAAATTTGCATCATTAGATTGTTTGGTGTTAATATTGATCATTCATGCTTTGCACAATGGATTTTTAAGACATTAGTTGAAATAAAATAAATTCAAATAGTTAACTTACAATAATTTTGTTAGGGTACAAGTTCTTTTTCTATTTCTATGGATGAACTTGGACTGCACAATTTTTCCATTAGCATTACAATCTGAGTTGTTCACTTCTTTCCATTTATATTTAAGTGCTTGAATTTATTTAGGTTTATTTGGGCTATTTATTCTCTACTATACCTACACTTTTAGCCTTTAATTATCCATCCAGTTAAAAATATGCGCTCCATCCTTTGCAGATGTTTCTAAGCCACATAATTTTGGCCAATAAAAGGGTAGCATCTTGATTCTCCGATTTTTTGGATCATCCATTCTCAACCAATTAGACAACATCGCTTAAATTCTTTGGTCAAATTATTAGCTATTGATTCTTAAAATTATCATTCTACACCATCCATTTAGTAGCCTAATATGACAAGCTAAAGACTTTAGGTGATAATGGATAATAACATGTATGGATGAGATAATTTGATGGAAGACATAGAATTATGGGTTGTATGATATGGAAAATATGCTCAATGTTAGTAGAATGGGGTGCATGGACATAAGGAGGAGTTAGGCCTTAGAATTTATTTTTATTATGTCAAGACTTAGGATTTTCGATCTTATGAACTGTAATGACATAGGGAATATAAAATTTTTAATTTGGACTTAGAACAAAGCATTACGATGACATAGGATTATGGGGGTAACATGACTTAAATCTTATAAAAGACTTGACCATGATGGCTCCAATGTTTCAAAGAAAATAATAGATACATGATGGGAAAAATTATTAATATTAGTCTTAGAGCTTAATGATGACCATGGTATACTTTTATTGCTTTTATTTCCCCACCATGGTACAAGTCATTTGTCTTCATCTACTATCTTCAGTGATTTTCCATGTGTCTTCTAGCATTGGTTTACCTTTGGTCCTTGGAGCTCTGAAAAATTGTGAGCTATTATATTTCTTGGATTAAATATATTACTTTATCTTTAAGCCAATCAGATTAAAGCATTGGTCACCCGAATTAATCTTGACCATGTATTCTTCAACAAATTGGGTGATTATGCTCCAATTCCTTTGAGCTATTCTTGACCACTCATTTATCCAACCAATCGTGTGATAGTTCTTTTACTTTTTGAAACCATTTCAAGCCACCCATTTTTTAGAGAATATTACATTATTTGGTACATGCTAATGTACCACCTTGGGTACATATTTATATTAGGAGAGTATCTTATATTAGAGTGTGATTATTTACTTTATGCAAAGTAATAAATGCACAAATATTATTAGTGTGTGCAAAATATTTTGGTAATGTAAATGTGCATAGTAGTTAATGTGCACATGAGCCCATAGATTAGGAATATGAAGAGTCTCAAGAAGAGTGAAGGCCAAGAGTACTTCATATGAAGAATCACATTCCATTATATATGTATCTATGTGTGTATGTGAGAGACACAATGTAAAGTGATATTGTGTGGAAGTATGGTGTATTGAAGATCTTTATTCTATATGAGAATACTTATTTTTTATTGGTAAAGGAGTTTTGAAAGAATCCAATAACCTTTTATAAAATTGAGACTAATTGGAAAAGTACTCCTTAGTAGAACAACATAAACATTAGCCCTCTACGGGTAATTACAAAAGAATACCAAAAATACTAGGAAGCCCTCACAAGGGTAAGAAAGGGTATCCAAAATCTGGAAAAGATGAAACCCGCACAAGCATAGGTCAGGAGATAAAAAATAGAAATGTAAAACCATAAGTAGCAAAAACCACTAGAATGCCTCAACCAAACTAGAAGCTAGGTTGACCAGATTCATGGCCAGTTTGAGCTGCATCCACTAGGTTCTTGAATTCCTCTAGAATTTCATATTGATCCTTATATGCATCCAGGAGAACCTCCACTTGAGAGAGGAGAGATGAGGTCATCCTGGCCACCCTCCCAAGAGCCTTCATAATATCATGGAGGTCCTAGATATGACATCACTCATAGATATTTGACCAATAGGAAACCCTAGAGACCAAAAGGGGAGGTTGGATGGATGTCCTTTCAATAGGATGACTCTTCTTGAACACAGTCTCTAGTTTTACCTAAAAGGATAGAGAATTATTAGTAAAGTACTGGAGAATTATCACCATAAGAGAATCCCATGGTTTAGGTAGTGTTTCTCATAGGATACCACCTTTGTCTCTACCCAAGGACTCTCCCTGATTCTTAAATAGTGCTAGCTCACCATAGAGTGAAAGCTTCTCTCTATAAATAATATCACCTTCATTCAGGATACCCATGATCTTAGCTAGGAGGTTAGAGGTAACCGTAAAGCTTAGATCATGGATAAAAAATGCCCTCCATACCACATTCAAAAAAAATCTAGAGAAATATCATAGTCATGGCTGTTAAATAGTTGTAGGAAGTGGAGAAGGCCATGGTACCTAAAAATGTCCTTGAAAATGGTAGTAAGGTGGAGCATAGAAGGTTCAACTTCAGCCATAGGGATAGGTCACTAAAATAAAAGGGGGTCTGAATATGAATGCAATGGATCAGATGGGAGATATGGAAAGGAAAGTGACATGCAAGGTGAAAGTGTAGGGGTTATGAAGGCAATGAAGCCTTCCAGAAACCAAATCTAGTCATAGTGGCATAAAAAAAGTAAAATACACACCAAAACAATATGGGACATGATGGAAATCGAGATTGAATTACTTGGCATGGGTGGATTGACATGAGCATGGAAAATACAATAAAAATGTAGGGCTAGATTTCAGAGAGCACAAGATAAGGGGAAATAATTTTTTGAGAAAGCGATACTAGATTTATAATCAAATCCTGTCAACAATGACAAGAAAAAATGATTACAAGGATCCAACACACAATCACTCAAGGTATGAATGTGGTGATAATCAATATTTTTGGCATGACTGACAACATATTTGGAGATGGAAATATTTGGAGGATTACCACCCTGGACAAAATTGAGGATGGGCTAATCAAAGAAAAGGTTGGGCTTCATGAGGATAGCCACCTGCAAATAATGGTGACTCGAATTGAAATTCCAAGTTGATTGAAGCTCCACATTAATCTAATGATTTAAGGTGTAATGTATGGCTAGATGATCAAACTACCACATCTTCCCCTAGGGGTTATTCTTCTAATAATGTAAATAAGGAATGTTGAGCTAGAGGTTGTGCAAATGATTGCAATCATCATTTGTATTCCCTAAAGAAGGATTCCCATAAAAATCAAGAGCAGATATGCTTTGATTGGTACAACTAACATCATGAATTTATGTGTGCCCCATGTTAGAGTTACTATAAATCAAAATATAATATATTTTCAAATCTTAAACTTTGGATGGCCTTCCAAAGGTGACCTCAGTTGCAAGGTGTGAATCAATAGGGTAATCCTACCAAAAATCCTAACTCAAAGTAGTGACATCAGCTACAAAGTGTAAACATCCATTCATGATATTTATATTGGGATGAGACTCCTAGAATATTGGTTCACCACTCATGACATTCTCATGGATAGTCTGATCATTGGGATGATACATCTAGAAGATGAGTCCTCCACCCATGATATTTACATAGTTGAAACTTGCATTAAGAAGAAAAAAATAAAACTCTCCCCATTTGTAGTGCCAATCATCAGGAGAATTATACAAAAAAACCTGACTCAAAGTGGTGACATCAACTGCAAAGTGTAAAATTCCATCCATAACCTGCATATTGGGATGAAAAACCTAGAAGATGGGTCCACCACCCATGACATTCCCAAAGCTACAACTCACCTTGGGAGGACTAAAAATTTGAAACTCACTCCACATGGGATGTAGGGGATCCAAAAAATTTGGAAAGTGGAAGAACTAGTCATCAAGAGAGTCCTACCAAGATTACCAACTCAACACTGGGATCTCACATTGAAGGTACATCCAAACTATTAGAATATATGAGGGAAGAAGGTAAATTATTTTACCAAATGGTGAGATCGAGCTCAAACACATCCATGTTTGCAAAAATATCAACAATATGGTTTTATTCATGGAAGACATGTTGGAAGGTGACTTTTGTGAAGGATTTCAGAAGACTTTTTTCTTCAGAAATCATATTTAAAATGTTCCATGAAATAGAGTGAGTCTCTTCCAAAATTTTAATGATGTTATTGGAATCCCCTTCAATGATGATGTTGGAACATTAAAGGTTGTGTGAGAGAGCAATACCCTAGAATAACACATGAGATTTTGCAAAATGACTATATTGAGGCTCAAAATTCTTAGCAAAGGCTAGGATAATCTTCCCTATGTGATATCTAATAATGCCTACAACTCTAACAGGCCTAGGATTTTATTTTGCCACTCCATCAAAATTTAATTTAAGGTAACTTGGAGGAGGCAGGTACTATTTGACCAAGGATCGATCAGTATTAGGAGAAGGAGGAGGGAGATTGTGTATGGGAAGATTGAGAAAAGAGTCCAAATGGAATTCGGTATTGGGTTCAGGTTCACCAAATCCCTAAAAAATTAAAATATTTTTTGTATCCACATGGAGGATTTTGGAGAGCACATACTGATCATCATGGTTGGATTCATTGAAAGGGCAATAGTTACAATCACACCAAATATACCAAAGGAAGTGAGGAAGGCAATAGGACCAAAAGGTCTTTAGGTGAAATCCTTTGAAAGGATTTGGTCATTAGAAACACATATCACTGAGGAGAGAAGGATGATCCTAGGCAATATCAATGGTAGAGAAAAATAATGATAGGATGGATTGGGAAAAGTGGTAGGAAAGGAAAATGTGTTGGGTAGACTCACAAGGCTGATTAAACAAGTAACAATGGTTAGGTATGGAGAGGCCATAGTGTTGGAGGTTTGATATGGTGAGGATTTTTTCCTGAATGGTCAACTAGAAGAAAAAACTAACCTTGGGAATGATGTATATTTTCTAGATAATTTTTGAAGGAAACCAAGGAGGAGAAGAGCTTTCAGTGAGGAAGTAAGTAGACTTGACCATGAAAAGACCATTGGAATAACACAAAGGCATAGTATATTAGACAACAGGAAATTAGCTTACCTCTTTTTAGTATATAGATCATCACCAGGAATAGGTTTCCAAAATTTATGATTGGGATGAAAAAAATTATAGACTTTTTATTCAAATAAGGAATCAGTGACAGTTTTAGGCAGATGAGGTCCGCACGGGTCTAAAGAGGATTTTTATCCAGCAAAATAACCTCCCAAAAACTAATATTCTTACCATTTCCTAATTTCCATTGAATGCCTTTTCTAATAATCTCTTTATATTTAAGGAGGAAGTTCCACACTACCAAGCCTGAGATAGAAAATAAATCATCCATGAAGTTGTTGTGGTGCCAAAGATATTTTGCTTTCATAATATAAATTCATTTCTCATTCTTAAGAACTCACCATCCTTTTTTAACAATGATATCTAGATTCATATTGTGGACCTTCCTCAACCCAATACCTTTTTGCTTTTCCCTAGAAAAACTTGGTCCCAAGCAACCAGATGGAAACATTGCTTTAGCTTAGATCTAGACCATAGGAAATTCCTTTGAATTTGCTCAATTTTTCTACATACATCAATAAGGATCTGAAATATAGAGAGTAAAAACACTAGGATACTTTGGAGGGTAGCCTTGCCTTCCTGATTGAGAAGATCCCCTTTCTAACTAGCCAGCTTTTTCTAGATTCTTTCAAAGACAAAGTTCTAAAGGAACTTTTTAGTAGGACCTTCAAAAAGAGGAAACCCTAGATAGGTTATAGGAAGCTCATTAATGGTACAACCAATAATGGTAGCAATGTGGATTTTATGCCTAATAGGGGTGTTAATGAAGTAAATATTGATCTTAGAAAATTTACTTTTTGCCCAGCAACATCCTCAGAAAAGAGTAGGATAGATTTGATGACATGGGCTTGGGGAACTAAAGCAAGGATAGTAAGGATGGTATCATTGAAAAATTATTGGTGAGAGATGGGATAGATGGAAGAGGTATGTTTGATGCCAAAAATATCCCCTTTGTAATAGGAATATCTCAAGGTTATACCTATGGCTTCAACAACGATGATGAAAAGGAATTGAGATAAGGAATCCCCTTGTCTTAAACCTTTGAAACTCTAGAAGTAGCCTATAGGAGAACCATTAACAAGGATAGAGAAATTAGTAGTGGAGATGCATTATTTTATGAGATCTATACAATTAATATAGAATCCAAACCTATAGAGGATAGAGAAAAGAAAACTCTAGGACACTCTATCAAAAGCCTTATTCATTTCTAGCTTAAGGAGGAGGTCCACCTTGTTGCTTTTGGATATAGAATGGATAATTTCATGAATCATGATAATACTATAAGTAATGAGCCTTCCTTGGATAGAGCTACCTTGGTTAGGATCAATAATGTGGGGGAATATTGGCTTGAGTTCGCTGGCCATGTCTTTAGAAAGGATTTTATAGAAGACATTGCAAAGGCTGATAGGATGAAATTTTTTGAGGGTGCAGATAGTATTGACTTTAGGAATGAGGGCTAGGAAAGTGGAGTTGATGTCACCAAGGATATTTCTTAGGATTTACATTTTTTGTATTTTTGAGACAACATCTAGACCAATAATATCCTAAAAATATTGGAAGAAGATATGGTGAAATCCATCAGGACCTGGGGCTTTCCCACCTTGCATGGAAAAATAGTGACATGAATTTATTTAGCAGAAAGAGGTTTGAGAAACATCTTATTGTGTTCCAGAGTTACTAAGCTTAGAATTTTCTACATGAGGGCCTCATATGTTTGATGGTTGCATTCAGGGCTAGCACCAAGCAACGCTTTAAATAAGTTGACAATATCAATTTTTATTTTTATAGATATCCTTTATTACTTCCCCATTTTGTTTTATGAGATCTTTGATTTTGTTGCACCCTCTATGCCTCATGGTGGTGGCATGAAACAATTGTATTTGAATCCTCCTCTTTAAGCCATGTAACCCAAGATTTTTATTTCTTGAAAACTTCCTCATTTTTTAGGATATTGTGATATTTTGATAGGAGAGTCTTTTATGTGTCATGGAGGTTGGGATCAAGATCTCCATGTTGGACTAAAATCTCAATGTTGGTAAGTTGAGACAAGATTTGATGCTTTTTATGGAAGATATTCCCAAATACCTCTTTGTTTCATTGTTTCAATTTAGTTTTCACAAAATGAAGCTTATTGCTAACCTGATAAGCTTTAAACCTAGAATACTTATGAGACCACCAAAGAGACATTAGTTATTTGAGGTTTGAATCCTAGATCCACATTGATTCGAATCTAAATGGTGACTTGAAAGGGAAAAACTAAAAGGTACAATCTATGATTAGAGCATTATGTTTAGAACATATTATGAGTAATGAGCATAGGACAACATCACCAAATTTGAAAATGGTATTGGTGGAGATGAGGAATCTATTGAGGAAAATCTAGATAAGCTAGTCACCTTTCCTACAATTAATCCACATGAATCTAGGCCCTCTCAGATCAATGTCCATGAGTTTGTTGTCATCTACAAAAGTTATGAAATGCTCATAAGAATTGATAGTGATATGGGATACTCCATTATTATCGATGGGGAACATATGGGAGTTGAAACCTCCAGCCAGTATCCAAGCATATAAAGAGAATATCTCCTAGAGTTGGTTGAGAGAAATCCAAAGTTGATTCCTCCTAGATGGATAGTTAGGTGCATAGATATTAGATAGGACCCATCGATAGTCTTTGTTGAAAAATAGAACATTCATGTGATTTTTTACTATAGATAGGAGTGTCCTCTCAACTTCCTTGGGATCCCACAGACATATGAGTTTTTCTGAAGCCCCATTGGCCATACTAAAGATAAAATCACAATATTTCCATATGTATTTGGATATGCAAGTGGTATTCTAGGAATCCAGTTTGATCTCTTGCATTAGAAAAATGGTAGATCTAAGATCTTTCCTCATGGACTTGAACAAGCATTGCTTATTTAATTCATTGAGACCTCTCACATTCCATGAGAGGATCTTAATTTATTATCTCTTAAGGATGTTAACTTCCCTATTCCAAAAGGAGGGGAAATTTTGGATCTACTTTTGACATGGGCCTGAGAAGGTCTAGAAGAGGCACATAGGGTGAGTTAAGTGCCATTGAAAATCTCATCTGGAACTTCTCTATTTTTTATGTCTTGAGCTAAGGGGCATCATCCTTTATTTTTTGAGCCAACATCTACATATAGCTTTCTTTGGGTTAGGGTAAATGGAGGGCTGGGGGAGAAGGGGATGGTGAGGAGAGGGTTGTCAAAGGGGGAGCTATGGAGGTTATTTTGGGATGGAGGGGCTTGGGGGATAAACACGGGTGGGATTGATGGAGTTGAGGGTGGAATAATTGTCTGAGAGATGGAAAAAGTAGTTAGAAATGGGAATAGGGGAACAACGAGGAGGGGAGAGATTTGGGCTCACCAAGGAAGGTTCAGTGGGCTCCTCATTATGAATATTTGAGGTTGCACCTTGAAATCCAAATGTCATGGGCATATCATCAGAGGGATGAGAGAGGTTAGAAGCTAGGGTAGGGTTTGGGATAGCATAAAAGGTTGGATTATGGTAGTGATGGGTTGGCTTTGGTTGATGACGATCATTATATTTAGAAGAAACTGAATGCATCTTTGGGATATTAGGACATTGAGATTGAATATGGTCTTGTTTGGACTAAGTATTTAAAAAAGTGAGATTATTTTAATATTCAACCAATTGATAAAAAGTGCTAACCTTCAAAATGATATTGATTGAAAAAGGAAGAGCTAAATCCATATTGGCATTGATACACATACGAGTCTAGATCATATGGGTTCTTGCTCATGTTGGAGAATCAAAATCAATCATATCCCCAATTTCCTATGCAATACCTTAAAGTATGTCTTCATGCCAAAAATAGATTGAGAGACCTAGGATCTAGAACCAAATAGGAGTGAAGTTGATGTTTTGGGTGGATGGATCAAAATATGCTCCATTTTTGTAGGAAAAAATGTTTTAGTTTGAAGAACCATGGGCCACTAATGATAATATAGCTTGAATTAGTGGTATTATTGAGCTATATGAGGAAGAAGCCCCTAGGGAGAGAAACTATCTCAAAAGAGACTAAGGGACACCAAGATGAGTGCACCCATTTTCAGATCGAATCCATGTCTGGTCATGATCCCAAAAAATTACCAACTAAAGATATGGAGTTTTGTGCAACTGTAGAGGATATAAGTTCACATAGAATCTCAAGGTTACCATCATAAGGGTGCAGCTCAATCCTAGACCCAAGTGGACTAGGGTTTGAGTTGTTTTTGACCATATTTTTTGAAAGATCAGTTTTTTCTGGAAACACCTTCTCCCAATATCATTGTCATTGCTACTTCCACTAGGGGAGATATTCCTTTATATTTTGATAGAGATTTCTTTATTGAAGCTACTAGGGCTTTGATAATTTATTTATATGTCCCATGATCTTTTGATGTGTCTAGAGCTATAAGTCCAATATTGGAAAATATGTCACTCATATTCCCATATATAGCCCCACTGGACATGTGGTTCCCATCATAGGGTTGGTATATCCTCTCTCGATCATCCCAATGGAGTCTATCATGGACCTAAGATAGAAGGTTCCACTTTTTAAAAATGTGGCAAGCCCTAAATAATCTAGTTATTGTTTAGGAAAACCCATAAAAATTTCCTCTGATCCTTCCAAAGAAAAGGGGAATTTGTTTTTTCTTGGTTCGGACCATCTCCTAAACTATTTTCCCTTGTCATTTCCACCGATACTACCACCTTTTTTAGACACCTAAAATACATCATGTTTAGGAGAATACTCATATGGGTACATCCAAAAGATCATATGAATGATATTGGACCTCTCCAAGATCTAGCAGTGGTCCTAACCACTCAAAAAGGGTAGTTCTAGCTCATTCAGGCTTAGCTACTCTCAAGTAGAGTGGCCACCACATCTGGCCGATGAAGCTAACAATGACCATACCTAACCACTACTCTGAATAGAAGCTAGCACCATGCATAGTTTAGCCATGAATATAGGCCTATATCACGTATTCTAACTGCACCATGCATTGCTTATAGGAAATTTTTGGCCTATAACTCCCATAGTTCCTTCTAACTACCCCTTCAATGCCAATTTATGACTGATGCTTCCTCCTCAAGATAATCAGTTGCATGTAAATTTGGAGCTCAGATTCTCCAGGAAGCTAGGATCCATATTTATATCTAAATAAAAGGGAAGGCTACATATGGATTCTCCCAAGAAAAACAAAAGATCCATGATTAACATAATTTTAAGTAGTGAAGCCCTGGTGAACCGAAGAGAGAGCTCAAACCCTGTTGAGGAGTAACAGAACTCTGCTTAAATTTGTAATAGTTTCAATCTATACCATCAGTGATATCAAGTGTTCTTCACCACCATTCAGTGTACCATAAACAACCAACAACCTTTGAACATTAATTTTAGTGGAGGATCCAATTTTACAACACTTGGTTCATGAAGAAAAAGGTTTATTTTGCATCTGCTATATCAAACAGTGGCCCATAAGAATAGCCTAGGGTTTTCAAAATTTATCTTCTTAGTTATATATTAGATCTATCATAGCTTTCATTTACTACTTAGTTGAGCATATATATGAGTTCTTTCATGCATTTACATGTTATTTTCTAAGTTATATACATACTTTCCATTCAGTTTTATTGTATTTTGATTTATCGACATTTTACATATCATATTCACCATATACGCTAACAAAGGTCTCATTCATAGAGGTAGCCCATGATACTAAGTGTGCTCTATTGTTTCTATGCATCGTAGGTTACAATTTCATAGGACTGAGTTGAGATATCTAGAGCATAGGATCCCTCCAAAATGAAAAAAGGAGGAGGCATCTATAAGCCCTCATACACTTTTGTGTACGAGACTAGGAGGCCTACGAAAGCACAAAATCCCCTTGCAGGGGATATATTCATCGTCATTCCCACTTGTAATTTGTTGTATAAAATTGGGTATCCCTTAGAGGGACCAACTTGTAACTAGATTTGATTTGAATAAATAAAAGGATATCTCTCTTTTTGTCATTTCCATATTACTTATCATTTATGGTTTTTGTTTATTTGATATAATAATAACATTACAAGTGGGGTAAAGTGGGTGCGTGCCTTTCTCAGGGTCACATAGATGGTGATCATGGTGGGACCCCACCAGGTTTTTGTTTTCTATCAATTTACTCACAATTTTATGGGTTTTCTATGTGCATGTCTGGCCACTCTGGTCAACAATGGCTAGCAGGTCTTGACAACTCTAGAAGCTAGCAGCCAAAATCAGTCGCTTTGGTCGATAGTAGCTAGAAGAAAAAGTATAGCAGAGGGCAGCCTTTTCATATTTTATTTCATTTTATTAAGGAAATATAAGAAAATATAGAGGAAAATTTCATTTGAAGCTTCCTAGATTTTTTTGTCTTTCCTTTAGGCACTGTTAGGAACACCGGGTCTCTATTTTCAAGGTCTTCCATAGTCTCCAACATGCTAGGCTTTTGCATATTTAAGCTTGCTTGCATGTGGCCCAACTAGAGGTCATTACATCATAAAGTAGAAATTGCATCAAAGACATTTAGGTCAGTTAGGGATGCATTTTTTGAAATCAAACATTCTTTTTAATCATGTAGGGAAATCATCATGAGTGCTATTTTATGCATATTTTTCCATTCTAAAATCTAAAAAGAACCCCACACACCACATATTACTTTAATGTTAATGAGTTGGAATTCATGGTCAACCACTAGTAGAGTTCAACGAGGTGGCTTTCATCTTCATCTGCTATCTCAAATCCCATGTACCCATTATTAGTGGCCAATATCGGCTCCAAGATCCATCATAACCCATGGATAATTTGTACTTATCTCTATTCAGAGAGGTATATCGTTGACTGTGGGTGAACTGGGTGAGGATCGGGATGACCTATACTCCTTGATCGTGTATGGACTTCATTACCACACATTATAGGTTGGATTATGTGGCTTGGATTTTATCACCAGGTTGTCGAGCTATGAGTATATAGGTGAAATCCATTTGAATACAAGAATATCATCCAATAAAATGCAAAACATGTGACACAAGATCTTATTTATATACAATGCATTAAAACACATAAAATAGCTTAGGAAACACGCATTAATCCTTAAATGATATAAATATCTATTTTGTTTACATGTGTGGTTTAAAATTTATATAAGAAGATAAGTCATATTAATCATGGTATACACATAGAGCAACCACCCTTGGTCTAACATCGAGGTGGAATATGATGCTCTGCACACTCACAATCATAATGGCATTGAGACACCCACTCACAATATTGTTGGACAAAGTTTAGCAAATCTTAGAGGTAACAACTCAACCCTTGGGAGTACTCCTTGGGAAACCCCAATAAGAGAGTCATATATTGGTTCCTCTCACAATAGATATGATGAGGCCTTAATACCTTCATCTTCACATAGACATGAGCAGGCCTTATGACCTTCATCTTTACATAGACATGAGGAGGCCTCAAGACCTTCCTCATCACATAAACATGCGAAGGAATCAAGGCCTCCATCATCACATAGATATGCAAAGTATTCAAGGCCTCCATTAGTAAATATATATGATGAGGCCTTAAGGCCTCCCTCATTGCATAGATATGTGAAGGCCTCAAGTCCTCCATCATCACACAAACATACAGAGGCCTTAGGACCTCCATTATCACATAGGCATGCAAGGGTTGCAAGGCCCCAAACTTCACATGATACACTTAGGACAGATCAGCCCACTAAGGGGTAAGACACTAGGACTGCATCAAATCATATAAAAATATCATCCTATAGCCTCCTTAAAAATGGGAGAATACCCCTATATTATGATATTATTGGTGCTAATGGAACTCCATGAGATCGGCCATGGGAGTCTAGGCAGCTTGATGAGTTGGATCGAGTTCCTTCAAGACCAACTCTAAGAAGCATTGCTACCACGTATTCTGCTTTAGGAATTTCATGTAGCATAACCACTAGGTATGCCAATGAACCAAGGGAAACTTCAAAATGGCCTTGTAGCACACACACTACCTCCAACCATGGGGGTACACAACATAGATAACAACACACATAATAGTTCACCCTGGTAGACAAGAGCAAGAATATAGTAGGAGCCCATTCGAGAGGCCAATCCATTAGAACTCATTACACAAAGTTAAATAGGCATGAACCTTCGGTTGTAGGTCAATTTGACCACATACATAGGTTAGAAGAAGCATTGCACAATGAGCGATAATGCCTAGCAACCCTTGAGTAAGAGGCAAGAAGGAAAAGGCATCTATGCCTATAGGAGAAACACTTGAGAGAAGAAAGAGCTAAGCATAAAGAGTAGGCAGATAGGTTGGCATGGGATGATTTGTAAATAGGTGGTGAACAATACTAACCTGATGGATGCGCTGACTCTCAACATGAGAGACACACTAGGAAAGAAGATGAGCATACTCACCATGCCTTCAAATGTTAGTATAACCAAGAACAAAGGGAAATGGAGGATCAATGATAGAGATACCCCAAACCTTTATCAATAGACATAAGATATGAGCATAGATGCTCGACTTAGGCAAAAATAGGCTTACCTCCTCGACCATCATGAGTTGACCTTCGATAATAGAAGATCATTTCCTCGAAGGCATATTAGATACTCTTTGAGAGAGTCCACTATCTTGAGAAGTAGGACATAATTAGAAAAAATATGACCTTGAGAAAAATACACAACCAACCTCTGTGTCCCTCAGTACTAAGTCTTGCATACCCTAGGCATTTTGAGATGCCTAGGATGGACAAGTTCATAGGTGGAGGAAGACATGCAAGAGCACATTACAAATTTCATGAATGCATGATTTTAACTTGAGAAGAATGATGCATTGATGCTAATAATGTCCATTACAATATTTTTGAGTGCAATAACTCAATGGTTCAATTAATTGCTCAAGCACATCATCATCAAATTTGAACAATTAGTGAATGTGTTTCTAGAATGCTTCTCCCTTGGAATCAAGAAGAAGGTGAACTTGTTTGATCTAGACCACTTAAAGAAATACAATAATGAGCCAGTTATGGATTATAGCGATAGGTGGAGGAATATAATGGTGAAATTGTGATTCTTCATCCCCATTGAAAAACTCATTTGGATGTTTACAAAGAGTTGTGCCAAGCACATCTCTTTGCTAGTGCAACTACAACAATATGAGACATTCTAAGAAGCCTTGGTTCAAGACAAACTCATAGAGGACATAAAGGTTGATGAAGGAGTCCTCAAACTCTTAAAAAAAAAGGAGTGGAATTATGCCAACCGTAAAAATAATCAGCAAAAGCAATCTAAGCCTACACAATTCAACCAGATTGTTTTAAGCATGCCAAAGGGAGGCAATGACTAGAAATCATAGAGTTATCAGGCTCACCCCACACTGACCAATTATGATCCAAATAACAACCAAGGTTGAAACAAGGAGCGTTAGCCACCTCGCTACTTCACACCCCTGTTTGAATCAATACAGTTGATATTTAATTAGTTAAGCGAGGCTCAAAGGATCATATTTTCTAATGTACAAATTCTTGACCCTAATCATACCAAGCCTAAGGGATATAGGGAAGATAAATACTACCCATATCATAGAATACAAGGGCATGACATTGAAATGTGTATCCTATTCAAGTATATTGTGCAAAACATGATTGAGAAGGGTGAGCTATAAGTTGACAACCCATTAGCACCCAATAATAGAGACATGGGTATATTTAGGAACTCATTTCCAAATCATGAGGCTCCAAGAGATCAAGGTGCTCAAGTCAACCAGATTCAAGTTGAACCACCCACTTAGGGATGCATCAAAAAGGTTGAGATAGTGAATGTGGTGACTAGAATTCGATGATACAACCAACCAGTACCGCTTGTAGCCCCTATTCACATCTTGATAGCACCTTGATAGAGACAGGTGCAAAAAAATCCACTAGATCCACTATGACCCATGGTGATGGTTTAGAATAGACTGGAGTAAAATCTACAAATGACTCTAGCCAAGTTGTCAATTTATGAGCTCATACAAAAATCTCCTAGGCTCAAGGAGACCTTTATGGATATCCTAATATCAATTGAGCTCCAACCCCAAACCCAGATGCATTCACACACTTTATGGGGCAAGTGTAGCAATGCCAAGATCCTGTGATCTATTTTTATAATCATAAAATCAAGGTAGTCGCATCAATCAATGACATACCTTTCAAGTGGGCCCTACTCAACCATGATATACAAAATTCGGTAGCATCCTAGATCTCAATCAATCACTCTCAACTCAGATATCAAAGGTGCAAATTTCTAGCTGGCAATAATAAAAATTCAAACCCTAAAAGTGGTTTTTATTTTTTCAATTTATGCCTCGGTCATTGCTTATGTTAGCGGCCTAAACTTGTTGGCCGTTGGACCTGATAGCAGCCATAAAGTGACATTTAGAGGTTGTTGGACCTAACAGTAGCTAGGAAACAAAGATAAATTCACTCAATTTATCACCATGAAGTACCTCAAAAGGAGCCATTAAACATTCTTATCAACCCAAAACAATAAAAAATTGTAAAAATACAAAAAAAAAATTAAATCAAATCCAAAATCATCATAAAATTCAAATTAACAAAAAAATCAAATAACATCAAAACTCAAATGAGCCTCATACTAAGTTATTTACTCTATACACTTGGTGGTTGCAGTGACTTATGCTCCATGCAATTTGACAAGATGAGTAAACTACCATAAGGCAACTTAGGGTAAATTAGTTATAGTAGAATTGAGATGCTTCACTTCAATCTCGAAGAAGGCCATGATGGTTGGACTACCCCACAGGAGTGAAGATTCATCTCATTTCTTCTATAACATCATTTGGAATACAAGTGAGTCAACACAAGCTTAAATAGAATTGCTATCATCCTCAATTCCTAAGGCCATTACAACCAGACTGCTCCACAAGATAGAGATGTACAATTATTAAAAATAGTTGAAATCACACCTGAATAGGAATTGCTCTATAACAACAAAGCAAACTTCTAAAAGGGTCTAAATCATTCATCTTGGTTAAGTGACTCATTGCTTTATTCATTTTCCTTCCCTCATCAACTCGTCATTTGAGGGGGTAGTCATAATATCAACAATCATAATCAAAATAAACAAAAGATCACTCAATCATATAAAATTGCATTCGTATTATGAATCATGGCCAAAAACTATCATAAGCTTACCCTTTTCTAGGCCAAAAAGAAAAAATTATAGTCAATCTTGTAGCTCCACTCCTTTTGGATCTATAGTTGCACTGAAGCCTATATTAGCACTAAAGCTAGTCAATCATCTAATGGATGTGTGCAAGCTATTGCAAATTTAAGCCTTCCATCCTATTGGAAGCAATTATTCTAGGATGCACATCCTTTTTTATGATGGGGGCATCCAATGTTGATTAGATCAATGATCATCACACACCCTATAATGTGGCCCTAGGTGGTCTATATTTTCTCTCCACATTATGTTTTCCCATAGTGCATCCCAAAAAGAGCCATCTAAAGACATCTAAAATGCATCATGTTTAGGAGACTAATAATATGGGAACATCCAAAAGATCATATGAATGATCTTGGACCTCTCCAAGAGCTAGCAATGGTCCTAACCACTCAAAAAATATAGTTCTAGCCCGTCCATCCTTAGCCACTCTCAGGCAGAGTAGCCACCACATTTGGCCATTGAAGCTTATAGCAGCCACACCTAGCCACTACTTTGGATAGCAACTAGCACCATGCATATTCTGGCTATGAATTCAAGCCTAGATCATGTAGTCTAACTACACCTTGCATTTCTTGTAGGTGTATTTTGGTGTGGAACTCCTAGTGTAACAACCCAGATCTACCCACTCGGTTGTCCAAAATTTCAAAAACACAATTTTTGATTATTCAAGAGCATTTACATTACACCCAACATAATAATTGGTACATAGGTATTTCATATCCATTTCAAGGTAATTGACTACTGTAGACAATCCCTTAAATGTTCGAGACTGACCAAGTCCTACATTAGGTGCCATCATGTGAACATGTTCATCTCCATTTCCAGAGGTCTATGTTCATAGCATGGGGTTGTCCTTTCAGAGCCCATTTCATCTAAAAGGATGGATGCTTACTTCCCCACCCATAGCATGTTTAGTTTTGGAACATCCTTCTATTACATGAGCGTGATACATGCTATGGTTTAGCATGTATATACCTAGTGCTTAACTGAACACCCACTATCTCAGGTTCTGGTTAAAGTCCACCACTTCTCTGGTTCTACAACCAGGTAACTCTGACCTCACTACAAGTGATGAAGTGTTGTCCCATTCCAACACTCACTAGATTTTTTAGCTTCGGGGGTTCAATTTCTCTTGAACTTATCGGTTGCCTGCTAATGATTCCTCACACAAGTTTGGATCAGAATAAACCCCTACATACCACTCACATATCAGTCTATAGGAAGTGTCCCATTCCACTTCTCATCACATGTTCAAGGTATTAGGACCAAACTTATCCTAGATTGAATGCCTAAAAGCGACTGAATACAATTCTTGATGTATGCTCTCCCAGCTACATCGATGTTGGGTATTTTGTTCAAGTCATCCTCCATGGATTTTTCATTGAATACCTCTTTGAGTGCTCTTAAGTTCTATCGTTTAGTTTCTCTTAGACATTCATGTGACCAATTTACTTTTCTTTTATTTTCCTTGATAAAAAGATCAATATTATTTCAACCACATTTCATATGTTAAGTCTATTCATGTTCTATAGATAACAATATATTCCACTATAACTTTTTTAATAATCCTATTGCACATGAAGTTTCTAATACTATCATTCCTATCATTAAAGTTTGCTTCTATTCAAAAAGAATATAATTTAATTAACTTGATTTTTTTAATTTGTCCTATTATTTTACTATGCTAAAGTAAACCAGATTTATCTATGGGACTCTGGGAGTTAGTGCGAATGTTTCTCATGTTATGTGAAAGTTTCTCATATTGTCTATAATTAACTTCTTAATAAGAACCATTATTATTCATAAACCACTACCTTGAACTATCAATCTAATATCTATATTTATGGAAAATTTTCTTTCTACAAATCATATATTTATTTCAAAGTAAGATTGTACTACTTATAATCCTAAGTTTAGATTGGTATCAATTAGTTCTCAAATTTTGTACATATATATAGCTTCTAATAGATGTTATTGCACTTAGATTTATTATTAATAATGACCATTCATATCCAAAACCAATCGTGAGATGATTCCTATCTTCAGTCTAAATATAAATATAACTAAGGACAAATTTGTTTAATATAGATGTTATTTATATCTTGATAGGTGGTGTCACCATTTTATTCATTTTTTAAAGAGTCTTTCATAGTATTCAAATAATACATGTTACACAACCTCTTATAAGGTTAGTTGTACAATGTGAACTCATATTTTAATAATCTATGCTTTGGTCCAATAATTATCCAAACACCAATACGCCAGGTTTATGAATCTTCTCAACCCGTTTAAGAAGATATATATATGTAAGTAAAACCAGTATAAGTTCTCGGAATAAGATGTCTATGATAAAAAAATTCCCACATCAGTTTGAGAGCTATGATGATAATTCAATTCAATACCAAGCTTAGATATCTCAACCGTAGACTAAATTTCTCGTTATGTTGATTATTTAAAATTTTGTTTTAATTTGATTCATGTTTCGAGATGTAAGAGGTTGTTTTTTGTATTATTGTGATGTTTAATTGTTCTGGAGTCTATCAACCGACATACTGATAACTTATTACATCTTCAAAAAATTTATTTCCAATTCATAGAACATATAACATACGCCAAAGGTAACATATCTGTAACCAAACTATTACTCAATGCTACAAATATTGAAGGTAACTACCAACAACCCTCACAAGTGACATCGGTGGCAATGAGATTAGCAAACACAAAGAGCCAAGGGTCATAAGAAAGAGGATTCAGAGCGGTCTTAAATCCAATGAATGCATTCCTACTTTAATATGCATACAATTGGTGCAGAACATGGCTAATTCACACCATTCCAATCATAAAAATTCATTTATATACTACAAATCTTTACTTGTAGCTGTGTATAAAATTACTTAAGCCAAAAGAAAATTGCAATACAATAATACATCAATAAGCATCCTATAACATGAATTGGATTAATCTATTAAAATTCACAAAATAAATGTGTTTTCTTCTCCAACTCTCTCTTTCTTCAACACTCCAACCATGCAGTCTCAGAATAACTGAATGATCCAAGATGACTCATCCTAATTCTTTTATAGGTGCAAAATGTGGCTCTACACTTAACACCCGTGAGGATCTTATGGTATCTCTTCCAAGTGGCCTTCTAGGTGGTGTGGCCATAGTTAATCATGCTTTTATTTTAATTAATTTATATAATTCTCATCCTAGTAGTCGTATGGTTTATTTTTTTATTTTTATTTTTAATTTTTATTTTAAAGTTATAATATATATTTATTTTATTTATTTATTTATTTATTTTTAGAATATATATAAAAAGTTATTTTTGCAAATTATCACAAACCCCTAAATGCAACTACATGTATGCACCTATATGGACCGTTGGACAAGTGTATTGTCAATAGGATCTTTCATCCTATATTTGCAAATACCCTGTCGCTCATCATGCATCCCCAAATTACCTTTACCTCTGCTCTTATTCTACTATCAAGAGGAGGTGTCTGATTCACTTTCTTGATCACTTAAGCGGTTCTACCTGTACCTACATCCACCAAATCATCAGTAGTACCATATTATTGTGGATAAAATAAGAAAGTTAATTGGTGTACTTGGAAGGGTTGTCACATACTCCCCTACTAGAATTAAACACAGTCCCTGTGTTTTGAGCTAACAATATCAAAATATCATGAAAATATTTAACAACACAAAAAAAAAATATTTATCTTTTCATACATGAATTAAAATCTTAGTAAACATCATCAACCAAAACATAATTTATAATCAAAACATGGATCACATCCAAAATATAAATAACAACTATCTCCTACTATTTATCTATACAATAGTTTTTAAATAAAATTTCTTTTGATATTTAGTAGCCACATATTCTCGTGTGGCTTGATTCTATTCAGTATCCATGGTTTCCAAACTTGGGAAAACTCAATGTGATGCAGGTCCAACATCGGTTGTTGCATACATTTTATGCATGGTTTTCTCAACAGATTGTTGCTTTTCTATTCTTTGTGGACACTGGTTAGCATAGTGTTCTTCTCCACAAACATAGCATATCATAGGAGTTTTATTCCTTCTATTATCTTCATTTCTAGTTTGGGATGTGTTTTCCTTTTTGTGCTCTTTATAGTAGTCCCTGTAATTTCTTCTATCATGTTGGTCCCAGTTTTGGTATCTATTTTAATACCTATCATTTTATTTGGAATGATCTCCACCCGTGAACTTCTTATGCTAATATTTGTTTTCTTTCATGGATATAAATTCCCTTTTCCTTCTTGAGTCTCCCCTATATTTTTTATTCTTTTTATAATAAGCTTTTGTGTTTCTATAACTTTCTTCCCTTAAGCGGGTGGTGTCATAAGCTTTAGATAAATCCTTTGGCTTAACTAAGCCTACCAAATCACCAATTCATGGATGCAGACCCATAAATAATTCTTGCACCTTCATGTCTTCATCCTGATAATAATCAGAAATATATTTGAGCAACTAAATAAATCTATGATAATATTCAACAACAGTCATATTTTTTTGGTGCAGATTTGTGAACTCTGAATTTTTCAATATAAAATTATCGTTTCAGAAAATGGTCCCCAAATTATTTTAGAAATGTATCCCATGGAATATCTATAGCCTCTACATGCTTATTATTTTTTTAGGCTATCCACCAATCCATGGCGGATCCAGTCAAATGAGCTACCGCCCATGCCATCTTGGATTCAGAAGAGAGAGAGTTGTTAATGGCATAATAACTTTCAACTTCATTTAACCAATTTGCCGCTGCTTCACCATCTCCTTTTCCATAAAATTGCTTGATATCTAATTTTCTCAATTATTTTTTTAATTCACTACCAACTCTCCTGTGAGATGATCCTTTAGGCAATCCTTCCATATTTTCCTCTGACTCCTTTTTACTCAAGTTTTCGATCAACTTTTGCTATTGAACAAAGAGTTCTTGTTGTTGACTCATTTGAGCTCTTTGTTGTTCCATATATTCTATCAACTACACCATTTGAATTTACATATGCTCTCTTTGTTGATTTAATTATTCTTGAGCCTGCTCTATCTGAATTTCTATATGCTCGCATTGATGATTCATTTGATCCTACAACAATTGCACCATCTTGGCTAGGTTGTCCTCTCATGGAGTTTTATTTTGCATTGGTTCTTTCTCTTTCCAAAAAACTTGTTGGGGTGTTTCAGTTTTGTCTACCCTCTCTGAATATTTTATGATTCTTCTGAGCCCCTTTATTGGGCCTTCATAAACTATCTCTTGTTGAGTCATAGTGGTCTTTATAGAAGAACTTGCCATTATTTGTATGCAACAAAGACAAAATTAGTTTCATATGTCCAAAGTTCAACCTAGGCTCTGATACCAACTGTAATAACCCAGATCTACCCATCTAGTTGTCCAAAATTTTACAAACACAGTTTTTGATTATTCAAGAGAATTTACATTACACCCAACATAATAATTGGTACATAGGCATTACATATCTATTTCAAGGTAATTGATTGTTGCAGATAGTCTCTTAAATGTTTGATACTGGCCAACTCCTATATTAGGTGCTATCATGTGAACATGTTTGTCTCCATATCCTAAGGTATATTTTAATAGCATGTGGTTGTCCTTTCAGATCCCATTTCATCTGAAAGGATGGACATTTATTTCCCCACCCATAGCATGTTTAGTTTTGGAACATCCTTCTATTACATGAACGTGATACATGCTATGGTTTATCATGTATATGCTTGGTGCTTAACTGAATACCCACTATCCAGGTTTTGATTAAGTTCCACCACTTCTCTGGTTCTAGGATCAGGTAACTCTGACCTCACTACAAGTGATGAAGTGTTGTCCCATTCCAACACTCACTGGACTTTTTAGCTTTGGGGGTTTAACTTCTCTTTAACTTACTGGTTGTATGCTAATGATTCCTCATATGAGTTTGTATTAGAATAAACCCTCATGTGCCACTCACATATTAGTCTAGAGGAAGTGTCCCATTCCACTTCTTGTCACATGTTCAAGGTATTAGGACCAAACTTGTCTTGGATTGAATTCCTGAAAGTGACTGAATACGATTCTTGATGTATGATATCCCAACTACATCGATGTTGGGTATTTTGTTCAAGTCATCCTCCATGGATTTTTTATTGAATACCTCTTTGAGTGCTCGTAAGTTCTATTTTTTAGTTTCTCTTAGAAATTCATGTGACCAATTTACTTTTCTTTTATTTTCCTTGATAAAAAGATCAATATTATTTCAACCATATTTCATATGTTAAGTCTATTATTGTTCTATACATAACAATATATTCCATTATAAATCTTTCAATAATCCTATTGCACATGAAGTTTCTAATACTATCATTTCTAATACTATCATTCCTATCATTAAAGTTTGCTTCTATTCAAAAAGAACATAATTTAATTAACTTGATTTTTTTAATTTGTCCTATTATTTTGCTATGCTAAACTAAACCAGATTTATCTATGGGACTCTAGGAGTTAGTCCGAATGTTTCTCATATTATGTGAAAGTTTCTCATATTGTCTATACTTAACTTCTTAATAAGAATTATTATTATTCATAAACCACTACCTTGAACTATCAATCTAATATCTATATTTATGGAAAATTTGATTTCTACAAATCATATATTTATTTCAAAGTAATATTGTATTACTTTTAATTCTAAGTTTAGATTGGTATCAATTATTTCTCAAATTGTGTACATATATATAGCTTCTAATAGATGTTACTGCACTTAGAGTTCTTATTAATAATAACTGTTCATATCCAAAACCGATCGTGAGATGAGTCCTATCTTCAGTCTAAATATAAATATAACTAAAGATGAATTTGTTTAATATGGATGTCATTTATATCTTGATAGGTGGTATCATCATTATATTCAATTTTTAAAGAGTATTTCATAGTATTCAAATCATACATGTTATACAACCTCCTATAAGGTTAGTTGTATAGTGTGAACTCATATTTTAATAATCTATGCTTTGGTCCAATAATTATCCAAACACCAATATGCCAGGTTTACGAACCTTCTCAACCTGTTTAAGAAGATATATAGATGTAAGTAAAACCAATATAAGTTCTAAAAATAAGTTTTCTATGATAATAGAATTCCCACATCAGTATGAGAGCTAAGATGATAACGTAATTCAATGCCAATCTTAGATATCTCAACCATAGACTAAATTTCTCATTATATTGATTAATTAAAATTTTGTTTAAACTTGATTCACGTTTCAAGATGTAAGAGGTTGTTTGTTGTATTATTGTGATGTTTTATTATTTTGGAACCTATCAACCGATATCCTGATAACTTATTACATCTTCAGAAACTTTATTTCCAATTAATAGAACATATAACATACTCCAAAGGTAACATATTTATAACCAGATTGTTACTCGATGATACAAATCTTGAAGGTAACTACTAACAACCCTCACAAGTGATGTCAGTGGCAGTAATATTAGCAAACACAAAGAGCTAGGGGTCATAAGCAAGAGGATTCAAAGTGGTCTTAAATACAATGAATTCATTCCTAATTTAATATGCATACAATTGGTGTAGAACATGGCTAACTCACACTATTCCAATAATAAAAATTCATTTATATACTAAAAATATTTACTTGTAGCTGCGTATAAAATTACTTAAGCCAAAATAAAAATGCAATACAACAGTACATCAATAAGCATCCCATAACACAAATTGAATTAATCTATTAAAACTCACCAAAGAAATGTGTTTTCTTCTCTAACTCTCTCTTTCTTCAACACTCCAACCGTGCAGTCTTAGAATAACTGAATGATCCAATACGACTCCTCCTAATTATTTTATAGGTGCGAAATGTGGATCTACACTTGAAACCCATGAGGAGCTTATGGTATCTCTACCAAGTAGCCTTCTAGGTGGTGCAGCCATAGTTTTTTTTAACAGGGTGGAATTGATAGCTGCCACGAATCCAGGCAGGCTATCCAGTTTTTATGGCCGCCATAGTATTCTGTGTTGTCCACCTCAAAATTTTCCACATAGATCTTCGCACAGTCCACCCCTATAATCGCCATGCCACAATAATTTTAAACCTTTTACACCACTGAAAGCACCAGGAAAGGGACAAGAGTTCAGTCCGGTGAGGCTCAAGATTTGAACCTTAGACCTCTACCCCCCTTATGGGGTTTGGATGAACCAATTGGTCTACACCTCGGACCTTGCGGCCATAGTTAATCATGCTCTTAATTTAATTTAATTTATATAATTCTCATCTAAGTATTCGTATGGTTTATTTTTTTATTTTTATTTTTAATTATTATTTTTTTTATTTTTATTTTAAAGTTATATATATATTTTATTTATTTATTTTTAGAATATATAAAAAAAGTTATTTTTGCAAATGATCACAAACCTCTAAATGCAACTACATGTATGCACCTATTGGACCGTTGGACATGTATACTGCTGATAGAATCTTTCGTCCTATATTTACAAATACCCTATCACTCATCATGCATCCCCAAATTACATTTACCTTTGCTCTTATTCTGCTATCAGGAGGAGGTGTCTGATTCACTTGCTTGATCACTTAAATGGTTCTACCTGTACCTGCATCCACCAAATCATAAATAGTACCATATTCTTGTGGATAAAACAAGAAATCTAATTGGTGTACTTGGAAGGGTTGTCACACCTAGAGCTCCTCTTAAGTACCCCTTCAATACCAATTTGTGATTGATGATTTTCTCCTAGGATGGTTATTTGCATGTAAATTTGGATCTTGGATTCTCTAAGAAGTCAAGATCTGAATGTGAGGGAGGGCTACATATGGCCTCTCCCAAGAAAAACAAAGGATCCATAAGTAGAATAATTTTAAGCAGTGAAGCCCTGGAAAACTAAAGAGAGATTTCAAATACCATTGAGGAGTAACAAAACTCTGCCCAAAATTTCAATGGTTTCAAGCCATACCATCAATTAGATCCATCATTATCAACCACTAATAAATACACTAGACACAATAGATGACCATTAAACATTAATTTGAGTAGGGAATCTAGTTTTACAACCCCTGGTTTGTGAAGGAAAAGGTTTATTTCATGGTAGCTATCTTGGATAGTGGCCTACAGGCATAGCCTAGGGTTTTCAAAAATTTTCCTAGTCCTATATTAGATCTATTATTGATTTTAATTTATTAATTACTTTAGCATAGATCTTAATTCTTTCATACATTTACATGATTATATTCTGAGTTATACACACATTTCCCATTTGGTTTTATTGAATTTTGACCTATTTATGCTTTACATATCATATTGATTAGATCCACTAACAAATGCCTCTTTCAAAGAGGCTAACCATACTACTAAATGTGTTCTAATATTTCTATGCATGCAAGTTATAGGTTCAATAGGACTGGTTCAAGACATCTAGAGCATGAGATCCCTCTAGGACAAGAAAATGAGAAGGAGGCATCTATAATCCCTCATACACTTTTGTGTGTGATATCGAGAGGCCTACGGAAGCACACCATCATCTTGTAGGGATTATATTCACCATTGTTCCACTTGTATTTTGTTATATCAAATTGGGTATCCCTTAGAGGGACTGATTTGTAACTAAATTCAAATTTGAATAAATAAAATGATATCTCTCTTTATTTGTCATTTTCGTGTTATCTATGCTTTATGTTTTTGTTTTCACTTGATATAATAATAACATTGCAAGTGGGGTAAAGGTCCTTCCCAAGGTTGAACACTTCTGGGAAAAGGTAAAATGAAAAATTGTGGGTTAGTTAATGTTCTTGTAAACAGGGTCCCACTCAGCATTTTAGAACTGTTGGGATCTAAATTGACATCAAGTAGAGCTCAAAAATATGATTTTTAACTTCTCGTATTCTGATTAGGTGTGCACCTGCTAATCATAGTCCAGACCTCAATATTAGATGGATTAAAGATTACTCTAATTCAACCTCTATAGTAGGCTAGTATTCCTTATCAACTAATAGGGTGTTGACTCATTTAAGCTTAGTTAAATATTTAGAAGATAGAGATAGAAATAGGTTTAGGGTTATAAAAGTAACAATTGAAAAATGGCTAGATAAAGCTAACAACATAGGCATCTACAAGAAAAATTTTGATAATTAATTTCTAGTGTCCCACACTTGTGATTAACAACATTCAAAGTAGGTAGTCTTCATCAATTAGAGAAATAAAGACATGCTTCAGGAAGTTATTTCAGACATCCAAGATACTAATAATCCAATATAGAAAAATAAGATCAATACCTAGACTAATATAAAAGAACCTCTTGCAATAATAGATGCAATCATAAAATATTTAAAGGTACTCTAAGTTGGCAATCCAATATCAGTAGAATAGATTAACCATAGAAATATTAGTAGAAAACATTCACAACTTGAATCTCCCAAAAGATTATAGAAGACACCAATCTGAGGCAAACATCCAAGTAATGTTTCTTCTATTGATTTACAAAAAGTATTTACACAGTAGGGCAAGGAAACACTCTAGAGATGACCCTAAAAAATGAGGGTTTGACCTCTATTTATAGTTTTAAAAGCTTTGAAAAAATAAAATAAAATAAAATGGAGCATTGCAAGGAAAATATAACGCCAAATCAACCAGCTACTTAGGTGGCAACCTCTTATTTATCTTGGATGAAAGAATAAAATATATGATCTTGTAATTTTCTGCAACTCAACCTCTACAACTTGCTAGTATTTCATGGTATTTGGCTTCAGGTTCCAAAAAACTATTATCTGGGTCATTCTTCATTCTTGTAGATGATATCCAACCATAGATATATAACTACCTTTATTTTTTGGTTCTTGACCTTGACACTTCACCTTCTGGTTTACTTTCGATCGATCATTTCACGTTGCAAAATTCTTGCTTTTATGTGCCTTGGAGAGTGTCAAAACAAACTGACCATTGATCCACTCATATATGACTGATATTCAAGCTTCAACACTATCATTAGCTCTGTGGTGTAGAAACATGCGTAGCTTGCTTTTTGAGAATGCTATTCACACCTTTTGACCCTTTTGATCGTGGACTAGAGCAAATAATGCTTCAACATGGAAATTTGCTTTAATCCACATGGAATAGGACATTGCACTATGCCACTATCTTGTAGTATTTGAATGATCATCCTTTACTTTACTTCCATGGTGTAGAACAAAGTCCAAACCATGTTTTAGCTTACACCTCAAAATTTACATGTACAAGGTTGACCGATGTTGATTGTGGGGTAGAACCTTGCTATGGCCCATTCAAGATATAACATTGAAATGTGTGATATGGAACCTTGTGCTATCCCACTACATGTAATACTTCTTCATGAATTTGTATCGCTTTGATCGCAGTATGGAAAAATGTTCTACATTATGGAGTGTGGAACACACTTTAACTTGTACAAGATGGAGCAATGTGTAGTAATCTATGATTTGTAGGGTGGCTACGTCATATTTGATTGATGTTGACCATAATTTGGAATGATATTTTGTGCTCCATGGGATAAAACATATTACAAACCACTATATTTCATCTATTTTGTGGCCTGTGATCTTGAAGTGGCTAAGTATGAACTTTGATTGCTTTTATTGTAGGGTAGAACAATGTGTGTTATGTTGCTACCATGAGGTAGAACCAACTCCTTCATACCTTAGAAATTTTTGCAATTTGTTTCTAAGGATGTGGTCATTTTAGGCCTACAATATATATGGACATAGGGTAATGCTTGGGTAATACCTTTAGGAGGAGTTTAACCCCATACAATATTATGTAGGTGAATTCTTCAACAAAGAAGAAATCTCCTATATTCTTATGGTGTAGGAAGGTAGCTATCCTAGAGCTAATTCTACTATGATACTACTCATAAATCCTTAAATGAATGGTGGGGAGTGTTAGCTTTTGATACGACATGGAATGGGAGATAGCAGTCACAATATGTACAATAATATGAAAGAAAATAAATCTATGAGATGACTGAAATATGCTATAACTAGAAATAACAAAAATGAGTACAATGTAGCTATGGAGGACATGAACACTCCATGAACAAAGTTACTATGCTACATTGCACACATAACCAATACATGGTGATCTACACAACACTACCTACTTCCTAGGAATATTCTCTAAGATTCTCCTATATCTAACTTATTACAATGAGACCCTTTATATAGGAAGATAGGTTCTTTGTCCAAAACTCTACCTAGCTATGCAAGGGACAACTTGCACATATATATCTTGCCCATTAACAATTGTGCATTTATTACATTACATGAAGTAACTAGATAAATTCCCCCTAAAGTAATCTAATGTTCTAATTTTGTACCTAGGAATGCACATTTACATGACCCAATTGATGTAATATAATCTATTTCTCACACCCCCTATAATATATTGGGAATGCACTCCTTGCCAAATTATTCTTCTACTTTTGGGCTTGTTGTTGAATGGCGATAATTGTCCCAAATATTTCACTATATCCTATTGCGAATTTCTCCAATGAGTTATCCTCGAAACTCCTTTAATGATTTATTTAGTAAGTCTCACCAAGCCTTTTACTGGATGCTCATTGAGACCTCCCCAAGGTCTTTGTTCTTGTAGCTTCTTCTAGTCTTCCTTGAGACCTTTTCTTCAACCTTCTACTTTTGGAAGTGTTGGTGGTGAGATATTTCAAATCTCTAATTCTACTACTTTTGAATTTGAGTAGGACTCTTCTAGTCCTTCTTCTTCTTCTTCCAAGTCTAGAAATTCTTCATCGTTATCTTCTCATGATCTCTTTTACTTTAGGTTCTGAATTGATTATGAAGAAGATACTCTTCCTAAATTTATTATAGGAAGTTTCCAAACTCACTTAATCTTATTTCGCTACAATAAAGTATTAGTACTAAAATATGCTTCTAAATTAGATACTCTCCTCTAGAGTCTTCTTTAGAATCAAGGCTTCTATGGCCTTTTCTTTTCTATCAAGGTTTCTATGGCCTTTTATTTAGTATCAAGGCTTCTATGGCCTTTTTTTTTATCAAGTCTTCTATGGCCTTTTCTTCAATATCAAGGCTTCTATGGCCTTTTTTCTAGATCAAGGCTTCTATAGCCTTTTATTTTGTATCAAATATTCTATGGCATTTTCTTTTGGATCAAGGCTTCTATGACATTTTCTTCTTCTGTGAAGTTCTTAATATAGCAATGGAGATATCCAGTCTCCTAACTTTACCATGATTCTTTTCTAGAATTCTCTTATGTAGTATTATTCTCTTGTAACAACTAATCTCTACACTATGAAGGCACGCCAAAATTTGAGCAATAAAGTTGAAATTTCCTAGCTTTTTGTTGTAGGAGGTGTCCCAATCATTTGAGAATTAATTCCCTGCAATAAAAGAAACTTTAGGTTAAATTTTTCAAATTTCTTAGATGAGCTTCACTAGTTGATTAATTAAACTGGTGGATCGAATGTTGAGTCCTAGTATTCAATTTTGTGGAAAGACTCTATCCAGATGTAATCTTAGTATTTTTGAAACTGAGTTTTCTTTTAGTCCTCACTCATGGCTCTCCTTAATTCTACCACCTAGACTCTTCTAAGATTTTTTGATAGTGGCTAGTCCAGTAGCGTGTCAGGTTGACAAAAAACTTAGGCTCAATGATAATGGTGGTTTTTCTATTGATATACTAAGGCTAGATCTATCATGGCTTGATCTAACATAGCTTTGATACCACTATTAGCTTTTGATACAACATGCAATGAGAGATAGAAATCACAAGATGCAAAATAGTATGAAAGAAAGTAAATTCATGATATGACTAAAATTTGTTATAAATAGAAAGGATGGAAATGAGTACAATGTAGTTATGGAGGATATGAACACTTCATGAACAAAGCTACTATGCTACATTGAACACATCACCAATACATGGTGATCTATACAACACTACCTACTTCCTATGAATATGCTCTAAGCTTCTCCTATATCTAACTTATTACAATGAGGCCCTTTATATAGGAAGATATGTTCCTTGTCCAAGACTCTACTTAGTTATGTAAGCGTCAACTTGCACATATACAACTTACACATTAAAACTTGTGCATTTATTACATTGCATGAAATAAATATATAAATTCCCCTTAAAGTTATCTAATGTCCTAATTATGTACCTAGGAAGGTACATTTATATAACCCAAATAATGTAATATAATCTATTTCTAATAGGGAGGAATCTATCGAAGAAATATGTATAACTATACAAACCCTAATGAATATAGGGAAGCCTATCTTGGACATGAATAGAATCTAGATTCCCTTCCAATTTCTTGATCAATGGCTGCTCAATGTGTTCTACTATTAAATGGATACAAAATTAATAATATAAAATGGAGGTATCACCCTCTCTTCTTCCATATGGATTTTTGTAACTCTATTAATTCCCCATTTATATTATCACTTATTAAGTTCTCCCATATATACATTGGAAACTACCTTATCATATTACACTAAACCACTAAAAACATATTTTCTTTGCTAATCTAGTCTAATTCCCTAGTACCCAATACTATATTAATCATGTTAGCATAGTATTTACCCAAAAGAAGTGTAGATTTATGAATAGGAAATTAACATGGTACTAGTTGGTCATGATTGAAAAGCTTAGTATAAAATTTTAGACCAAGAATGTTGTTAGATTGCATAAGTATTACCTATTTATCTAGTGCCAGGGTGTATGCACTCAACTAGAAAACCTTCCTTATATTGTTTGATGTTACCCTAAATGCTACTTTATTTTTTGAAGTCCCTGATGGTTCTGGTCTTGGAATGATAGGCTATCACTAACCATGGTAGATATTAGGGTAGATTAATTTCCCTAGGTTAGTAATCCATCTATGACAAAAGGGTCTCTTCCTGTATTGAGCTCTTTGTGATATTCTTATAATTCATTTGCATAAGGTTTGATGGTACTAATTATCTTCTTTCTTAGGCTTGTAATTGATGTTATAAAATGAAATACTTGATATTATTAAATGAAAGTGACCTTGCTTAAATAGCAAATGTGTACAATATGATCCATTGGATCATAACTAACTAAGTTAATCTCAGCCATTCAAACTTATCCTAGTAACAACTTAGGATATGATATATTATTCTAACATCCCCCTTAAGTGGTACTAAGATATCTCTAACACCCCCATTAAGTGATACTAGGAGGTAGTGAAAAAGAAAACAAAACAAGTGGTAAATCCATAAGTATGAGCACCAAAAAATAGGCCTGATAAGGTACTCATGTACAATATGATCCATAATATGATCTATTGGAGAGATGATGAAAACCACAAGAGATAAAATCACCTGCCATAATAGAAAGAAGAAGAAGAAGGAAGATGTGCAAGGAGGATGGAGAGGAAGATGTCCTATTCAACCCTCCTTAGGAAAAATTCCATAAAGAAGCCTACAAAGGATCCATTAGATGTCTAAAAAAAGTAGATAATATTCATCATCGAACTGAATGAAATCACTCCCATACTGGTGCCTGTGACAATGATCAAGGCTGTAAACCATGAAAAAAAAATCACCAAATAAAAGCCCCTTGAAACCAAAGTGTCTCACAAAATAAGAGTGAGAATATAGGATGGTAAAAAACCATAAGAATTTCAAGGGATGTTCAAAATGACTCCAAAACATAAGTATATGGTTTCCACCTATATAAACACAATGGATTGATAACAAGGTCTAAAAAATTGTGGAAAAACAACAAAACAAGGGGATCAAAAAAATAAAAGGCACCATCGAGTTATGAGCATGTCCTTATGGTGACCTCGTCATCCTATCAGAATACATAGGTAACCAGTCACTATATCTAACAGGTGCTTAGAGAAGGTGACTAGATACTATGATCACATAAAAAAGTCTTGGGAGTGTCAGGTTCAACCGAGAGTGCACTCCATGATACAATATATTTGAGGCCAAAAAAAAAAATTTAAATTACCTCAAAATTAAAATTGGACACCACCATTGTGTCCATATCAAAAAAACCTTTCTAATGAGTATAAAAACCTCTATTATCGGGTTCTAAATTGACCTCCATTTGTAGGAAAAACAACAATCTTCTCCTTTTGCTGAAAAATAAATATTTTGAAATGCTCTTCAAGAAAAAAAATTCCCTGGTAGAGGAAATCACATGGGCCCATAGCCTCTTTTAAACATTACATATAGTGGTATAATATAGCCCAATTATTATTTTTAAGAAACTATTTAAAAAAAACTTATATAGTGCCAAAAAAATTATTTTTAAAAATATTACCCCCTTAGGTCATGTTTTCTTTCAATGGAATAAAAAAAATGTGATCATGAAATTAAAAAAATCATGATCGGGATGCTTAACCCTTTCCAGATCTTATGATTGGTCTCGTATGATACAACCCACACCATATAATGCTCATCGCATTTACAAAGGTAAATATAACAACCATTTTCTAAAAATAGACTCCATACATTCCCTTTTAGGAAAGGCGACGATGAAACATGCATGCCCAATGCCCAATAAAGTTCCCACACACTCCTCCATTATGATAATAGGGGTTCAATAGTTGGCATATGGGTTTTATCATCAAGATAGAGCATGCCATTTTTATAGAATAACATCACATGCAATCACTGTTAAGGCAATATTTGAACATCGATTTCGACATGGGCAAAAAAACATAGAACAAAACTATCACAAATGTAGCCATCATCATAAATTTAGCTATGAATTCCACATAATGCTAGTGCTTCTCCAGTACATTCAATATGGCATTGATATATGTAGAGCATCATCTTTGCATGCTTTGAATTTTGAGGGTTTACGAATTTTTCCTCTATTGCTTTCACAGATTGCCAGACTAGCAAAGCCGAATTTCAAAATGATTGCAGGAAATCATTGGGAAAGACATTCACAAAGTTGAGATACATCAAAAAAGGGCTCTATTCAAATGCTCATAGTTGCACACTATCTTCAATATCATGAGCTCCACTTTTTTATAATGCAAGAGATATAAAATGGCTCCCACCCATTTGCTTTGACTATTTTAAAAAATATATTTATTCATGATTTCACCATTAAAATAAAAAATTAAAGTTAAATATATATGCATGGATTCACACCATGCACGAATACGGCCACCTGTGGAAGGGGAGCACCGGGTGGATGCTAATTTACTAATTTTACCTTGGAGTTAATGAATGCACATGTTGAGTTGAATCTGCATCTTACTCAAACATATAAATGGATACATCTAGCTGGAATTGTAGTCAAACAATATCCAGCATAATTTACCACTTAATTAAAAAATATGGAGACAATCTCAATATATGTGTGCATGCAAAAAAAATGGGCACTACCAACAAGAATTTTCCCATTGCTAATTTTTCCACATCAATTACATCAAATTTAGAATTATCATTGCTAAATTTGGGGGTTCACAAGGATAGAGGACTCGATCATGAGCACTGAGAAAAAAAATGTGATGCCTTCATCACCTGTGGGTGCACCCATCTAGCTACACCTCAATGGAAAATATCATAATTTATAGCTTATTTACTGTGCTCATCAGGTACTCTTCAATCCCTTGATTTCACTTGACTACAACAATGAGATATTCCTATGTGGATGTACTAGAGTTAGGAGGAGCAGGAATATTAGCTCCATAAAATATTTGAATAGGCTCAAATAATGCATGGGAAGGCACCATTGAGGGATAATCATGGAAAAAAAATGTTGCTAGAAAAAACTTTGTACATCAAAGATGCTGCTAGAAAAACATTTGTATGTCACATATGCTAATATTAGAAGATGTGACAAGACACCAATGCATAAGGATTGACATCTCATTTTAGTTGTATACGTGTCCATATTTAAAAACTTTTCCCACGTCAATATCAAACCTTTTTTTTAATAAAATTATTCCTATCTTGCATAGATACCAAAGAGTGGGGACTAGTTTGAGCATGTGGTCCAATAGGAGGGGCCTTATGGTAATTTAAGAGGTAAATTTTATAAATAATACAAGGTAAAAGAAGATGTTCATAGAGCTAATTTATGTCACAATTCTACTTTTTAGGTTATTTGTTTGTTGTTGGAGGGTTTCTGTAGGTAAGGGAAAATGGCCTCCCTGAAGCTCGCCTTCGAATTTTAAATATTGACCTCAAATTTTTGAATAGATGGCTTTAGTTGGATAGCTTGAATAGCATTACAATAAGTGGGCTAAGAATAATGGACTTGCACATCAATACCCTCACCATCAAAACCAACACTATTGAAGAATATTCCATTCAAAGCTCAAATCACTATGTAACAACAGCTATGGATTGATGAGTGGTGTAGTCAAATGCTCTCCCTGATCATGGAGATCAAGTGTAGTGGTTCATTGATGAATGTGGTACACCATACACTAACTTTAGGTGCAAGTTAAATAAAATTAAGCATTGACATAGAGCTATCCAACATGCACCATTTTTGGGAGCACCAAACAAAATTATTACCCACATGAACACTTCAATTTGATCACCACCATGTTGTGACCATTAATCACACATGTACATCCTCATCCACATCTAGATCACCACTTGGTCGTCCTCTTCCATGGGATTTCTAGAGCCACCTCTAAACGAAGGGATATTGTGCCCTTCTCACAATAGATCGATGATGTCTGTGTTGCTCCCAAGAAACACATTAAGGCTTTATTACCAGCAAAATTCCCATCTGAAGAAGAATGGAAACCCAGATATATAGTTTAAGAAAACCCATAGAAAACTAAAAAACTAAAATGACCTCCCAAACTAAACTTTTAACCATATGATTTTTGATCTATCAAATATGGAGAGCATACTCCCTCGGTAAAAAAATATTGGGGAAAAAAAGAGGGGTATTTCCATGAGGGAAATCCCCCCATGAGGAAAAACTCCTCAAGCTCATAGGGTAGGGAAGGTATGCTTTGATACCATGTTTGAAAATAAAATACTTGATATTATTCAATGAAAGTGACTTTGCTTAAATAGCAAAGGTATACAATCTAATCCATTGGATCATAACTAACTGAGTTAATCTCAACCATTTAAAATTATCCTAGTAACAACTTAGGATATAATATATTATTCTAACACCCCCTTAAGTGGTACTAGGATATCTCTAACAACTGTAGATGGCCATGTTTTCAAACTCCCACTATTGTGCAAGAGTGATGTCTCAGTTTAGCCTTGACTATGATGCAAATTCTTTTGGATCTCTCCCAAATGGCCTTCCCTACAATGCCTAGTAAGCCTAAGCTTCAGTTAGTTCTTCAATACGGGCCTTAACATTCATGGTAGCAACCCGGGAAGCACTCATGAAAGCCATTTCTGTAGCTCTAATAGCTCTCTAGAAATTATTTTGCACTCTTTAGAACTCTAAACTCCCTTATTCTTCTATAATTTAGGAACTTGACTATAAGTGTTCATTGTAGGTGAATTTTGAATGCTTTATATGACTATTTATGCCAAGTTTTACATGCACCAAATTTTACTCCTTCCAACTACATCATTTGATTTGCTAGTCAAGCTTCACCACCTTTCTACTTATAACAACATTAACTATCTTAGGGTGTCATTTCATTACTTGATATTGGCTGAGAGACGTTTTTTAGTGCACCACAACATGTTTAAATTAGGATCATTGACTCCTAAGGATAAAATCTGAATCGTTAGACAAAGTTTTAAAGAGACATGCCAAATATGTTAATTATTATATTTTTCTTCAAAAAGGCTCTTTTGTTGTCATGTTGTTCTTATAAATCCCTTTTCAATAAATTATGTCTACTAAAAGGTGTTGCTAAGTGTTGGGCATTGAATTGCATCAATTTTTACTCAATACTATGGTTGTCTATATTCCTACTTTTTGTCTAGGCTTGCACTCGATAGCTACAGCTCAACACTCAACATTGGATGGACCAAAATAGGGGTTTCATATCCAACCTCTAAATTAGACTGGTTCCTTACCAACTCAAACAGGGTGTTGACACAATTATGTTCACTTAGGGTTTTAAATATTAGGGTAAGAAAAGGTTAGGGTTAGAAAATGTGAACAAATAGTGGATGGATAGGCTAACAACATTGTTACTACAACAAAAAGCTCCAAAAAACCAACACATTACTCAAATCAATATTATCTCAAATTAAATGTACTTTCATTCATTAAAGAACAATAGAGAGATATTGTAGACAAAAATTTCAATATCTAAACAATGATAATCCAAATAGTAGAATTCACCAATATCTAGATTTTATAGAAATGCACTCCCTAGCAACAAAGCTCTAATTCAAAAGCAAATTTCAATTACCCTAGTAGTTAGTAATACATTAATTTGGCACAAACTAACCATTCAAGTATTCATAGAAATGCAACTAAATAATTCAAACCTTTGATATAAAATTATGAAGACACAAAATTTGAGGCGAAAATCAATGTAATATTTCTTTCATTAGCCCTCAAGAATATTTACAGTAGCAATAGGCAAACACACTAGAGTTGACCCTTAAAAATGAGGGTTCGATATCTATTTATAGTTTTTTAAAATTAAAATAACAAGGAACATTACAAAGATGAAAGTTTGATAACTCAACAAAGATTTCTTGCTAGCATTCTCTTGCTAGTTAAACCTCCAAGAAATCCATTGTAAGTGGACCACCATGGCAACTCGAAAACTTTACAACTTGCTAGTTTTTTTGTGCTAACTGGAGTTTTGGTCATTGGGGATTTTATATACATCATTGATATGTATTGGAAGCCCTCTATCAATCATTGATATGCAACCGTCTCTGGTTATTGTCTTCTTGAAAACCTTGATGCTTCGACTTCCTCTTCCAATTGACTATTTTAACTTCGATGAGAAATTACTTTTATATGCTTCAGAATTCTTGGTAAAATCTCCACCGTTGATCTCCCCTATTGTATGGCTATAATTTATTCTGTCACAAGCTTGATATGATGGTGGGGGATAACACAACACCATTCTGCTTTTAAAATTTGATGATGTCATCTTCCATGCTTCAAATACTATTAAACACCAATCCGACATTAAAATGGTTGGAAAGTGAAGCAGGATGAAATATGCTCCTTATCCTTCATTTTTCTTCTTTGGTGATGAACCATTCACCAATACACACAAAAAAATGATGTTGTCATATCTCCTTCAAAAATTCTACAAATTCCATTATGGACCCAAGCAAGTGCATTGGCCTACGAACACCATTCCGAACGCATCGTAGTGTAAGGTGACTCTTCCTCCAATATGTACTAGCTTCAGAGTAAAATGTTGTTTATCACCATTTCAAAATAAAGTTAGTAAAAATTCCTTTCATCATGAATTCGCTTCTCTTAGAATTAGTTTTCTACCTTCTATCACCATTTTAGGCAAGAATTTTCTACGTGTTCTCTGGAATCGGGCTCTCCGACACTTAGCTGCTCAAAAGATATCAAAGAATATAAAGCAGTTGTGAATCCGCACTTATTTTATGCTAACATCATCCTTATTCAAAAAAAATTCAGATTCAGGATGTGTTTCCATTCCGGATCCAAAAATATAAGAAATTATGCGAAATTACTCCAAGTTCAAAAATTCACCAAGTGTTGGGTGGATTTGTGGCCTTTGTTGCAGATCCACTCCAAAATACACTGCAAAGTGTGTGAAATGAAAATTCATAAATTAGGTAAAATTTTCAAAAAATTTCTAAGTATGTGGTCATTTTGGGCCTACATTATGGTGCCTCCTGGGTGGATTTGCTTGCAAAGCCATAGAACTCAGAGTCTTATCCATTGGGCTTTAGGAGTCAAAAAATGCTCATCTTAAAAAAATGCTTTAAAGAATAACTTCCATATAAACATTACCATCTGAAAATCTGTTGGTTTTCTTAGAGGGTAAAATTTCATATAAATACTATGCAAAAAACACATGTTTGCTGCAACCATATTAAAAAAAATAGGCATAGCTCTACTCCTCTTATAAGGCCTTATTACAAAAAATGCCTTCACACAAAATTTGTTGCTCTTTATGCCTCTCTAGCTTCATGCCTTTATTACTTATTTCTGATAATTATCAAGGCAAAAAAAAAAAATACTAAACTTGTGCATATGTACAAAAACAAAAATGAACTAAGAGTGGACCCCTTTAGGGCCTATGATAGTTCCATCCTGCTCTTCTTCTTCTTGGGCCTCTTCCTCGGTCTCTTCTTCATTCTCTTCTTCTTATTATTCTTCATTTTCTTCTGTTGGATAAGGTTGTTTTTTTCCTTCCTCCAGGAAAATCACCAAACAACTGCATCATCAATTTCAAAGTTTACAAAACCTGTTTCCAAGCTACTTCAAAGGGGTTTGATGTTTCTTTAAGCTGCTTGTAAAAATACTACAATTCTCCAATATTCTCATAATTTTCAGCATTCCCTTTGTTTACTAGATCTTCCATGAGATCTCTTAATCTGGTAAAATAAAAAATCAGCTGGGTAGCTTGCTCTTGGTGTAGCGGCTCTTCAAGAGAATCAATTATAGATTCATCTTGCAAATTTTCATCAATGCATTTTTGGATCTCTTCCACAAATACAAGTTGTGATCCTCCATCCATAAATGGTGTAAACTCATCTACAAGAGACCAACAAAATGGACTCCAATCACATAACATAAATGCAATATAATGGAAGAAACCTGCAAATCGATATTCTTCTCATTCCTAAATTCACACCCCTTCTCCAAAATATTACAATCCATCATATAGCAACCAAAAACCAAAGAACCATAAAATGTCTTTTTTCTAAAATTGCTAAAACTAGAAATGAGTTGTATCACACCCAAATTTGGTGCACACATCTCTCTTACAATAATTAACCTTAATTTAAAATATTAGGCCTCAACTTAAGGTATAACAAAAGATAATAAAACTCTAACATGCAAAAAAACCCAAAAAACCTAGGAACCTATTCTAAAAGCTAATTTTGGGACACTAGATGTCAGAGTTAGGTCTGAAAACATAATTTTTGGATAGAGAGGTAAATCAAATATTAGCCTCATGCAGAACATGCACGTGGAACCACCTATTAAATTTAAATGCAAACGGGCATATGATTCACAAGTTATGGATCCAGCAAGGTGCATCAATAAACCTTTGAAGACAACTTGAATTATTTCTTTGTTTACATCCGCAACATACCTAATCACTCTTTCAATCCTATCAAAAAAAAACCAAAATCTTTGAAGTACCCTATGATTCTTGACCATGGTTTTGGCAGTAACTTTGGCGAGATTTCATTCTTTATTGGGAATTGGTTTACAAAAATCATTTGAGTCTGCTATCAACCAACCTATACATCCATTCTGTCAGAATCACCATAGGCTGCAACTCTCCAGTGATTTGATCTAGATATTTCTGAACATTAGGGAGTAAGCAGTTGGTATCATTGAGATAATCAATCATAAGTTGAAGCCCTGAATATTTCTCTTGGACCTCAGAGAGCAATTTTTTTCTAATATTCTTTAATCCCACTTTTTTAAATCCATAAGACTTAGTTTTCTCCATTTGAAGTTGTTTCAAACTTTGAATTTATTTTTCTTGTTATTCATTCAACTTCTTATGCTCTCCTAGTTGATCCTTGAGCTTATTGGCTTCTTAAAATTTTTCCTACCAACCCTTGATCTATTTTTTAGATCATTTTCTACTTTATTTTGATTTCTTAGATTCTTCTAAAGCTTTTCAATCTGTAGTGACCCTAGGGAAGCAACACACAATCCACTTACTCTATTTACAATTATTATTGAATCTTTTAACATTTAACATGCATTAAATGATAATTAATAAAAGAGAGGCATAGTTGGAGTATGAAGAAATAAATGAATAAATGCTTTGTATTGATATTTTCAAGATCTGATTACATATAAATCCCTCTTCTAAGATACCCTTCATTTTATATTTGATTTTACACAAAGAGGGTAGCAGATGTATAAAATATCCCCTTGCAAAGGGAGATGCATTTTTCCAAGCTTCTCGATGATGCACACAGAACTGTATGAGGGCTTATAGATGCCTCCTTCTCCAGGTTTTATTCCTAGAGGGATTCTCTTTCTTTCGTATGTTGTGGATTTGTCCAATGACCCTATAGCCCTACAAGCAATAAAACAACACACGCTTAGATGTCCGATATTGCCTCCTCGAATGAGGTTGTTATCAATGAATATACTTAATGAAAAAAAATGCAATGTAACTGGTGCTATGAATGCAAATAAATAAATTAGATCTTATGCTAATGACATGTAAACAAGGAGAAAGTAGAATACAAGAAACTAAGACCTAAACCCTAGACTAGGTTTGCAGGCCACTATCCAGGACAACGATCGCTAAGATGAAATCTATCTCTATTGACCCAAAGGCTCTAGGCTTAAGTTTATTACTAATTTTAAATTATTATTGTATGTGCACGGATGATCACCTCTCAATTGGATAGCACTTTGTTGCTCCTCAAGGGTGCTAATATATGCTCTCCAATCTGACAAGGCTTTGCTATAATATGGTCTTCAAAGGAAGCTCTCCAAGTCTCCAAAATCTCTCCTCAATGATCCAACTTGTTCAAAATTTTGATATATGATATGTGATGATCCCTTGGTGCTCTTAGGTTTGCACCTTATAAATTTTTTGAAGCCCTAGGTCAACATTCAAACCCTAGGATTGAATCCCTCATGCACACTAGATGTTAGCATGAGAAATTGAGTCTTTTGTCTACCCTTGAAGGGTAGTTAACTGATGTCTAAATCCGTACTTGAGCCTTTCATATAGACTAGCTATGATGAGGAATGCAAAGTTATCCCCGATTGGCCTTATTACATGTAAACTACCAATTTTGCTCAAGATTAGGTTAGATTTATGGAAAAATGCATTTTAGGGTTTAGTCGATGTCATCTATAGTGGCTAAGGTCTGGCCGCTTTGAGCTATAGTGGCCAGGATCCAACCGCTCTAGTCCATAGTGGCTAGTATTTGATGGGCTAAGAATACCCCAAATGAGTGGTAAAAACCACTTTTGATACTTGGAAGGTACCAAGGTTTAGTCACATGATCTATGAATATGCTCATGTGAGTAGTCTTATTAAACATGACATGTTTTAGGTGTCTACATATGCCCCTTTTTGTAATGCACTAAGTGGAAAATACAGTGTAGAGCAAAAACATAGATTGCTATGTTTGTAGGGTGTATGATGATAATTGATCTGATCAATGCTGGATGGCCCAATCACACAATTTGACACACATCCTTGAATCATTGCTTCAACCTGATTGAAGGCTTAATTTAGCACTGGGCTTGCATATGTCCACTTGCACTCATTCCTAAAATGCAATCGGGTAGCTTATGTTGCTACAACAGGACTAACCAGAGGAGAGTTACAAATTGAAGATGTCATATTTGCTTATGAACCCAGCAAATGGGGAAAATTTTATAAGATTTGTATGTAATGATTCATAGGATGAACACTATTTTGATATGATCGAGTGATCTTTTATTGACTTTGATTATGATTATTTAAATATTTTTACTGCCTCCTCATACAATGAATTGGTGAGGTAAGGGCAATGAATGAAGCAAGAAATTGCTTGAATAATTTGACTAGTTTTGGTTCCTTTCTAGTGTTTGTTCTTTTAATGGGCAAACCCCTATCCAAGTGTGATTCCAATTATTTATGATGATATTTCATCCCTATCCTGGGGAGCATTCTGGCCATAGATAGCCTTCTTAGGGATTTAGGATGAGCAATTCTATTTATACTTGTATTGCATCACTTGGTTAAATTTTTTATGTCATAAGAGAATTAGGATGATTCCTTCATACGCATGGAGCATTCTGACCATATTTATCTTCTTTGGGGTTGAGGTGAATCACCATAATTCCAAAATGAATAATTTACCCCAAGTAGCTCTATGGTAACTTAATCATCTCACCGAGTTGCATGGAGTGCAAATCACTGCAACCACTGAGTTGATAGAGTAAGTAACTGAATACGAAGCTTACTCAAGATTTGTTTTAATGTGATTTTTTTGTTATTTTGATCATTATGATGATCAAGGACCATCAAAATGTGTTTATTTGATTTTTTTGCTATTCATCCTGGAAATAATCTTTTTGATTTTACCTGTTCAACCATCCACTATTAGATCTAGTGGATGCTACTTGGCTAATTATGGTCACTCTCACCCTGAGCGGCCAAGAAGTTTGGGCCATTACCATCAGCGGTGGCCTAGGCATAACTTGAGAAGTATAAAAAGTGATCTAGGGTTTTGAATTTTCATTTTCTAGTTGGTGATTTTCTTTCCATATTTCTTATGAGAAAGTGATATTTGTGACTTGGAGTGTTGTTGCATCAAGGATATGGCTGCACAGGGTGAGGTATTGGTGGGCAAAGGAGCCAAAGCTTCTCGGGTATTCTCTTAAACCTTAACCCTGCTTTTATTTTTGGGTAAAATTGAACCTCACTAAGTAACCGGTAAATGAGTCTCATTAAACTCATCAAAAATGAACCAAACATGTAGATAGGTTTAGCTTAGGTTTTTTTTTGTTGGGCTTGCCCCCATTTTGCATTTTTTCAACAAAAATTGGTATTTTCGGCCTAGGGCGTATGCATCTATCATGTCGTCCATCGATTGCTGCCGCTCAGAGTAGCCTTTTTGGCCTGTATTTTTGCCAATGTCACTCAGAGCAGCCGGTTTTGAATCCCAATGATAAAAAAATTGACTATTGGGGATCGACCACTATTAGCCTCAGCATCTAGTTTCTGGCCGTTGTAGGTGATAGCACCTAGGATCCTTAGGTAAATTTTGTAAATTTTTTTTATTTTCTAAGATGATTAATTAGTTTTTTTTTTAATTTTTGAGTTGCTTTCTTTGAGACTTGTTGTAGGACTAGGTACATTTATTCCCCTTTCACTCAGACTTAGGATAGTTTATCATTATTTTCACCATTTTTCATGTTTTATTATGATTTATGCCTTAGATGCACTATAGTTATGCCTTTTATTTTTGGTATTAGATTCTCACTACTCAGGCTCAGGACCCGAAGCTCCTAAATGACCTTCTTCTACTCATGGATGATACGTATTGGGCCTAGCTTAAGGCTCGTGGATTATAGTATGTTACCAAGCTACCACAAATCATGTTGGATTAGGACTATCTCATGGCCCTGGTTCATCAATGGGACCCTAGGATGAACACCTTCCATCTTCCTACCAATGAGATGACTATCACACCAGAGGATGTGTACAAGATTTTTTGGATCCTTTTTGATGCAGTGGCCATCGTATTTTTGGATACTAATGACCGTGATGCAGTATTTATTCGGGTGTTCAAGAGGTATGCTACGACTAACTTCAAGGACACCAATTCTGGAGGTGTATCTTTTATACGTTGGTATAGGGAGCATATCTTCTCAGAGAGGCATGCGGTATTGTTGATGGTTATCAACAACATTCTTATCCTAAATTGTTCAGGCTTGAGGTTCCCGTGGAACCTTCTTGCGATGGTTCAAGACTTGATGGATAACGTAAATCCTATCATCTATGCATGGGGAGGTCTTTTCTAGAATAGTGCTATGATGAATTGTATCACATCCACTAGTGGTTTCACATCAACATTACTTGTAGCTTACTCCTTTAGGTGTGGGGATGGGAGCATATCAGCATGGACCATCCTAGAGGGCTCCCTGCCAGAATTATGGTTATTGATGCTAGAACACAGTGTTATGCTACCATATGGGCTCGAGAGCACAAGGAGTGCAAGAGTCACCCTAATGCGAGATAGCTCTCCCACTATACTGCTACTTTTAATGGGTTGTAGGCCGGAGATGTTACGTGGCACCCATATCATGAGTGTCTAGCTTGGGATGATCCACCCAGTTTTATAGCTAGGACACGATGTGAGTGGTGGCTCATTAGCCGCAAGGTCGACATCAATAAGTATTTCTTCTACTCCTAATTTCTTCATCAGTATGGATTACAGTAGGATGTACCACTTGTCCCATTCTTGTATAGGTGCATTGGAGAAAAGATAGAACTCCCTCCCCCATATATCACAGAGTTGGATGATGAGGAGGATACCCCAACAATTGACCCAGGAGTCACTAGGGAAGTCATAGATGCATTTACATAGTGGTGGGGTGATCTTATGTGGCATGGTGATGGCAGTATGGGTCGTAAGTATGATGGCAGATATGGTGGTGCAAATCTAGCAGGGCGTAGAGTCTAAGCTAGGACTGAGGTATGGGGCTAGCTAGTAGAGTAGGTGGTAGTGGAGGAGTTGGATCCTGAGGAGAGAGATTATCCTTTGAGAGTGTAGCTACATGATGTAGAGGCTAAGCTCCAATCGGCCAATATCTAGGTACAACAACATGATGACATCATAGCCCATCTTGATGCTACTATAGCACAATGAGATTATACTATAGAGCATATCATGAATCAGATACACACTTTGTAGGCTACTATCAGGGGTGGTGCTTCCAGGATGTAGGTTTTTGTTGATTCTTCCACTCCTTAAGGTTCTATAGGGGCATATCTGAAGGTAGAGATTAGGTGGATGTAGACTTTGCTAGATGAGTATGAGTTGGAGATTGCTGATCATGTAGGCCATATTTCTTCTCTTCAGATGTAGATCAAGAGGCTAGAAGCCACTCCTAGGGAGAGGATAGGTGCAGGTGGATCACAGGCTAGCGGGTGCTCCACATCAGGGCAGTCTTCCATACAACCTAGGAAGAGGATATCATAGAGAGGCCAGCGGGTTCACATTGCTCCACCCGAGATCCATCCATAGGGGGTGGTGCTACAGGGGCACATACCCAGTGTTTGAATGATAACACATTAGGATTTTTATTTTTGAGGTCAGCTAACCTATATTACTGTAGCCTTTGGGTATTTTTGTACATCCATGCACTTGAGATACGTATTTTGAGACACCTTTTGAGACACACATATTTATATGAGATATTTTCATTATGCTTCATTATGTGCGTCATTTATTGCTTATGTTTTTGTTTTACTTATGTGATGTGACTATGACATTATGATGAGTTGATATATGTGTTAGATGATAGGTGATATTTATGAAAATATGAATATTGATATGGATGCTTATGTATATGTTTATGTAGATATCTATATTATTTGATTATTGTGACATGATGTGATGTATTATGGGTTGATTTGATGATGGATTTATGATTCTATGTATGGGATCTTAAATATGGATGTATTATTTATGAAATTAGGTGTTTATGGATGCAATGTCTTCGTTAGATGTATGTTTAATTTTTATTTAATTGGATGCATCTAACTTATGTTATGATATGGTAAATGTAATGTGTCATGCACTGTTTATATGATGTTTAATCTAATGTGAATGAACCTGTATACCTTAATAACTTAAAACATAAGGAATGCATATGATATGATTTTAACAATCTAAATGGGTGATACCACAGAAAGTATAACAACCATGAATGTGGATAATCATTCGAATCATAAGAATTAATTATTTAGGCATTCATGTGTGAAGTGTAATGGCATGGAATGTATGTACTTTTCTTGATAAAGCTCATGTAATTTAAGGATTCGAAATAGTTAGTGGCCATGTAAATATAATTTCTGACATCTATCCGATATCTAGCCTACTTTTTTAATATCCCTTAATTTACAAACTTCATAAAGAAAATTGATGATATGATTTGTTGCTATGTAGGAAGTTTTGAGGTTTTTCCTGACACTCAAACACTCTAGTTACCCTATCAACAATTGCATACTGACCATACAAGACTTTTGAAGAGCAAGGATTTCATCATGGACCTAGAGATTCATTATCCCTATGTATGCAAATGAATATATTTAGATAGAACTCAAGCATTTCTTCCAATTTTAGGCAGGATTATTTCAGCCCATTGCTAATATCGGGGATCCTCAAGTGTTCATCTGATCCTTATGTTGGAGTTATTTGGATTATACCACTAGGTAGTATTGGATTACCCAAAGCTATATCATCCACAACATTGGTCTACACAAATGCAGGATGCTATTGTGATAGACATATCATCATGCTTCTGACTTGTTTATGCTGAGAATTCCAAGGATTCAAGTTCCATTCCCTTATTTTCTTCATTTTATTTGGGATACTTGATCATACTTAGTGATGTAAATCACTAATTATTTTTTATTGATTTTTATTTTTGAGCAAGGGATTTATGTAGTGATGATAATCACTATTTGCTTTATTTTTGAGTTTTTTTTTACTTTGAACTATGACTTTGAAAACTGGGATTTTAAATTTGTGCTTTGTTTTGGGATGTTTGCTTGTTTTAATGAAAGCAAGGGATTTATGTAGTGATGATAATCACTCATCTCTAGGTAGGGTGAAACTTGTCCTTTTTACAATTCTCAAAACCTTTGAACCGGTTGCACAGGGGGATAAGCAAGGAAGACCATTTTCGCTTAAGGTGACCTAGACCACTTTTGCAGCTTTCATCTTTCCCTTGTACCAATTAGGATTTTAGTGTTTTTAATTAGTGATAGGATCCTGAATATTTGAGGCATTCATGACTATACCTTACTCTCTACTAATAAATATGGCTTATCACAAAAATTGATAAGACCACTAGATATGGTTAAATGACTGCACAATCTAAGCCTATTGCTTATAGCAACATGATATGGTTGTGTTGAAAAAAATAGTTATACACATGGATGAATGGATGAAGGTGGACTTATGTATTTGTGGTTGTGATACAAATTGTGGTATCATTTGCAAGAGTGTTATCATAACATATGTAAATGCGATGGATATTCATGTTTGATGTAATGCAACTATATGAATGCAGATGTAAGATGTAACTATTTTTGTATTTTGATTTTTACATTGTTTTTGTATTTTTTATTATATTTTGACCAAAGGGCTTATTGTGCCTTTGGGGTTTTTAGATTTTGACCAAGCAGCGTGAAGCCACCCTTGGAGCATTTTTTATTGAGTTTTACCAAGCATCTTAAATACCCTTGGAGCATTTTTGATTGAATTTAACCAAGCGACTTGAATACCCTTGGAGAATTTTGATTGAATTAGATCAAGTGGCTTGAATACCCTTGGAGCATTTTTGATTGAATTTTACCAAGTGGCTTGAATACCCTTGGAGCATTTTTTATTTAATTTGACCAAGTGGCTTGAATACCCTTGGAGCATTTTGATTGAATTTGACCAAGCGGCTTGAATACCCTTGGAACATTTTTTATTGAATTTGACAAAGCAGCTTGAATACCCTTGGAGCATTTTGATTGAATTTTACCAAGCAACTTGAATACCCTTGGAGCATTTTGGTTGAATTTGACCAAGCCACTTGAATACCCTTGGAGAATTTTTTATTGAATTTTGAATTTTTATGTTTTTTGAATTTATTTGTATTTTTGATGCTTTTTATTGTTTTTGTATTTTTGCTTTATTTGAATGTTTTTGTATTTTATGTATAAAATGCTTTAAAATGAATGATATTGAGAGGCTTAGTATCTTCAAAACCATCCAATGATGTGAGGCAATATGCTCCAGGTCTAACCCTTTCTAAAATCATGTAGGGGCCTATCCAGTTTGCCATAAATTTGTCTCGTAGATGTGGTGGCAGATTTGAGTTCTGCTGGTTTTCCTTGAGCACAAGATCTCCAAACTTGAATTCTCTTAAGTGGAATTTACTATTGTAAGCTTACGTGAGGCAATCCTGATAAACATGGAGATGCTCCAAGGCATTGACATGACATTCATCAAGAATCGTTAATTGATAAAAGTAACTTTGTCGCACGATCCCATCATATATGAAGTCCTTGCATAGGGTTGGAATTTCTAACTCTAAGGGTATGATGGCCTTAGTGCCATATACAAGTAAAATGGTGTTGCCCCAGTGGGCATCTGCACACTAGTCCTGTATACCCACAATGCCAAAGGCAATTGCAAATGCCATCCCCTATGATTATTGTTCACTGTATTTCTCAAGATGAAGACTATTGTTTTTTTTTAGGCTTATGCTTGCCCATTTTCTTATGGATAATAGGGTGTTGAAAAATTGTGTTGAATATGGTATTTGTTCATCAAAGAATACATTTTTTTTTTTGAAAGATGGCCCATTATTCGATATTATCTTTGAAGGGACCCAGAAATGACTTATGATATTATGGAGTATAAACTCCGCAATCCTTGGTCTGATTATTGAAGTCAAAGGAATTGCTTCGACCCATTTAGTAAAGTAATCAGTGGTCATTATGATGAACGTGTGTTGGCCTGAGGATGGGGGTGAGATCTTCCCCACTAATTCCAGTCCCCACTGTGAGAAGGGCCATGCTTCCTAGATGGGTTGTAAGGCTTGTCATGGCAAGTGAGTGAGGTTTGCATGATGTTGGCACTTAATGAATTTCTTGACATACTCGCAATAGTATTTTTCCATAGTGGGCCAATAGTAACCCATTCTCAATATGTGCTTAATAATGGCCATACCATTGAAGTGACCGCCACACATACCATCATGAGCTTGCAAAATTTCCCAAGATGCTTTCTAGGGCTCAAGACAATGAAGGAGCATTCCATCGTAGCCTCGTCTATAAAGGATCCATCCTGGAAAGATATACCTCATCACCTTCTATTTAAATTCTCATATTTTGGAATGCGATAGGCCTTGCAGTACCATTCCTAGTTTCAAGAAATCTCACAATTAGAAAAGCCAATCCTGATAAGCCATATCTTCTATGGATAAAATGGCATGCTCCTCCTACGATCCATAATCTAAGAACATAGATTGAGAAACAACCCTATGGTGAATGGTCATACCACACTCAATAGAACATTGAGAGTTCAAAGATTCCCAAGGTATCGTTTGCAGGAAATTTCTAGCTCTGAAGGACCAATCCTGATTTGGTTTAGTCTAGATCATGTTGACTGACTCTTGATTATCAATAGCCTCATGTTGTATCACTGAGTGCGTGAGCACTTTACCATGAATGGTTGTGAAATTAGTAGATGGATTTTTAGGGACCAAGTATCCCAAAGATGCCATGGTGTCTTAAATGTTTATGATGTGTGAGGGATTTCCTCGATGTTATACCATTCTAATCAAGCTAGGTAAGTGTCAACAAGATCCTTGTGAATTTTAGGAGTGGGCACTTGCATTGGAACAATCCTTTTACTTGATTAACTATGAGAAAAGAGTCACCAAAGATATTTAATATTTTAATGCCCATTGCAATGGTTGTTTGGAGTCCCAATATCAGGACCTCATACTTTATGTTATTATTTGTGCAAGGGAAGTATAGCTTGAACAATAAGAGCAATGGAGAGCATTGTAGTGTGATAAAAACTATCCCTACTCTGCCCCCTTGCTCGTACTTAGAACCATCGAAGAACAATGCCATATATATTTCCTTTTCAGGATCTTCGGGTTTGGGTGGATCTGATAATGTGAAGACTGCATCATCAGGAAATTCTATGGTGAGAGGCTTGCTATCTTGAAGAGGTGCCTCTGCTAATTGATCTGCTATGACTTTTCCCTTAATGGACTTCTAAATTATGAACTCTAGATAATTTTTTGTCAATAGAATGATCCACTTTACATTACGTGTATTGTGATAGGTATTGTTCATCATATACTGCAAAGTATTTTAATTTGATATAACGTAGGTCATATGGCTTATCATGTAGTGTCACAAATTTTTGGTTGCAAAGACCACTGCTAAACACAACTTTTCTACATATGCATATCCTAGCTCATAAATAACCAAGGTACGACTAATGTAATATACAACTTGCTCTTTGTCTTATGCATTCTTTTGGGACAACATGGTGCCTAAAGCGAAATCAATAGCTGATATGTATAGTAAAAATGGTACGTCTGGCATTGGTGGAGCCAATACTAGCGGTGTTTATAGTTATGTTTTGATCTCTATAAAGGCTTTTTGGCACTCTTAATCTAAATGAAATGGGACATCTTTGCATAACAACCGATTCATGGGTTGACACTTGTCTGATAATTGAGCAATGAATCATTTGATGGATGCTACCTTGCCTTGTAGGATTCTTAATTCCCTAAAATTGGTAGGGGTGACCATTTCTATTATAGCATTTACCTTTGCAAGATCAACTTCAATGCCTCTCTTAGAAATGATGAAACCTAAGAGCTTACCAGAAGTTAATCCAAACATGCAGTCCTTAGGGTTCAATCTGATGTTGTGCTTAATGTGGCGATCGAAGACCTTTTCAAGGATTTTAGCGTGCTCTTGCCACACTAAATACGGCCAACAATTCATCCATGTACTATTATAATATTGTGTGCATGTAGTCATGAAAGATGTATATCATGGCCCACTGATACATGGCACCAACATTATTTAGATCAAATGGCATAACCTTGTAACAGAATATCCCCCATGTAGTAATGAAAGTGGTCTTATGTTGGTCTTCAGGTTTGATTCAGATTTTATTGTATCCATAAAACCCATACATTAGGGAGAGCATCTCATGACCTACATTGGCATCAACAAGAGCATCTATGTCTAGAAATAGGAATGAATCCTTCGAAGTTGCCCTATTCAAGTATCTTAAGTTTGTACAAATATGGACTCTTTCGTCAGGATTTCCTACAGGTACCATGTTCAAAACCCATTCAGGGTAGTCGATGGAAACTATGAAAATCACATCCAACAATTTTTTTAACTCTTTCTTCATCATAAAAGTGATGGTTGGATGCATTCGCCTCAACTTTTGCTTGATTGGATTCTTAATGGGATCCAATGAAAGGTTATGAACAACTAATTTTTTATCAATCTATGGCATGTATTTGTAAGTCCAAGAAAAAATATTTGGCCTCTCTTTAAGGAGAGGGATTATGATGGATTTTTCCTCTAGAGACATACTTTCTCTGAACTTGACTTTCTTTGGTTTAGTAGGATCATCACTGATGTCCATATCGAAAGTCACTTCTATGACCATATGTGACCCATCCTCCAACATGTGAGGCATGGGTATCAAATGAATGTCATCGGTGGGATTTACAGGTCCTATTGACTCAGGATCCAAACCAACATGGAATACATCATATGCATAGCCTAATGAAAAATGGAATGGTTGTAACACCTCTTCGCTAAATAAAAGGTCTTCAGGCTCTATGGGTGAATCGACATGATCCCAATCAATATCCCGTGTATCAAGACACAATGGTTTAATAGGATCTACTATATTATGAAGTGGAATGGCCAAATCAATGGAGATTGTATTTATGGATGGAATAAAATCTCCAAGACCACATGGGTGAAACATTGTCTTAGAGGTTTCCCCTCCATACTCATGATGAAGCTCTAGAGGAAAAATAATCTTTGGATCTGACCCATGAGCAAGCTGGATAATAGGATCATTGGGTTCTAAGAGCTCCCTAAATGAAAGCAAAGGGGTATTGAATGCATGATAAATGGCATCTAAGTTGACAGGTCTCCCAAAAAATTGTAGGCTAGGATCTATGGCACGAAGTGCTACTTCTCTTTCTACCAACATATTGACTTACCGTAAATGGTGAGACCCAAGATAAGCCATCTCAGTCTCATCCTCAAAGTCATCATCACTTATCCAAAATACATTAGCATTGGAATTAGGCCCTAATACAAGGGGAACATGTCTTGGCCCTAAGTAGGCCATCTTTTTCTCATCCTCATATTCTTCATTGCTTATAAATATTCCTTTTATATTGGTATATTACCCCAAGCTATGGGGCCATTGCCTTACCCCTAGGTAGGCTCTCTCTATTGAGTCCTCTGACTCATAGCCATTTTCATCCGATATGTACCCACTCTCATTATGGCTAGACCAAGAAAATATTTATAAATAGCAAGGCCCATGATAGGCTATGCTTGCCTATGCTTCATCATCGCTTGCCTCATATCCATTTCTTCTCACTCTTCATCCCAAAAGTTGCAACTTGTTGGTGTGGCATCAATTTTGAATCTTGAATGATAAGTCTCAGGTGGTGGTATGTTTACCATGACCACTTATTTATTGATCAGATGTCTCGTACTTGGTGGGTGATAAGGAATAAAATCAATGTCTTCTTCTAACCCCAAGCTTAATCTATCCAAGGTTGCTATTAGAGAGTCATCTCGACCTCTGATGCAATAGCCTAACCCAAACCTATCAATGGGAAGCTGGTATTGTGGCTCGAATGACTGCCTACACCCCTACTCATATATACCAAGACCGTAGCCATACCAATGGCAACGTTCAAAGTAGCTTAGAGAAAACTCAAGATTAGAGAGGTAACAAACATTAACAGTGAATAGTTCATTATAATCCTCTTATATGTATATAGACTTATGGACATAGTCCAGGCCAACATAGACAAACTTGGTTTGGTTGGAAGGCATTCCAAGTGGAACTACTATTTCCACTGGTGGTCTTAGGTATTTTAGCCATCCCATGTACTGTGCAGAGTCTATAATGGGTTTAAATACTATATTCTACACAATATACTCTCCTATCCCTATAATTGCCAAGTGTATTGTCGCATGTGGTGTGGATGATCCTACAGATGACACTGGCAAAATGGGTTCTAGTATCTCCTCATAATTATATTGAAGATCTTCTTCTTCCATGGGACTTGGACTTTTCGTAATGACTATAGTTAGTACTTCCTTGGGATTTCCTTCCTCAACTAAAGGCACCTTTAGCTTCTAATTGTCTTTTGACTTAGACATTGATGGTCTCTTAGAAGCATTAGTCATTTTAGGTGCAAGATGAGGTGTTGATGTGGATGGGTCTTTTTGTACCTCTTTGTTTTTGTCATCTAGTTGCATAGCTAGAGATGAAGGTCCTACATACAAGTGAGTAGAAGGAATCATAAATTATCTTGGGAAATCCACCTGATGGACATATTTGAATGGTTCTTCATCATCCAACACCACATAGACTTTGTCATCATGCATGTACTTGATACATTGGTCTAAAATCGAAGGAACACACTTCATATCTCTTATCCAAGGGTGCCCTAGGAGGATGTTGTATTGCATGGCCCCTTCTAAGACATGATAGATCACAAGGATGGTATTATGCCCCCCCTTGATGAGTAGGACTATCGTTCCCATAGTATTGCATAAAACATCATTGAAAGTCCTTAATGTGTAGGCTCTTGGAATGATATTTGACTTGGGCATCTTAAGGTGTTCTATTGTTGTTGTGATGATGTTGATTAAAGAACCTATATCGATCAAGACCCACTTAAAAGGTAAATCATTGACTGATGCCACAATGTGTAGTGAAGGGTTTGGTAAGGCATTAGGCACTATATTAATATCATGATCATAAAATTATATTACAAGTTAATGATATTCTTGTACTTGTCCCACAAAATAAGTGAATGCATTTGGATCTTGTGATTGGAGCTCAATTGGTTGAAAATTTATTGCATTGAATCAGATAGAGGTGTAAAATAGTGAGGTGGGTTAGGTTCTCTATTTCACCCCTAGTTGTTATTTTGATCATAATTGGCTGGTGGGGGTTGTGCTTGATAATTCTAGGGTTGCTATGCAGCCCCATATTTAGGTGCAGCCAATACTACTTGATTAACTAGATCAGGGTTTTACTGCTTCTACTTGTATTTGTATTTCTTATCATTTTTTCTCCACTCCTTATTTTGGAGCTTTATGGTTCCCTCATCTACTTTTATGTCCTCAATGATTTTGGCCTATCCCAAGGCTTCCTCGAATGAAGGATATTGTTGAATTTGTAGTAAGAGAGAGATATGTTTAGAACAACTCTTGGTGAAAATACATAAAATTTCTTCTATGGGGACAGAGAATGATAACTTTGCCATGAATTTTCTCCACCTATCCCCATATTCCATTACTGGCTCATCATCATAATGTTTTAGGTTGGTTAGGTCTAAAATGTTTACCTTCCTTTTAACACCAAATGGGAAATACTTTAGGAATGCGTTTGCTAGTTTTTCAAAATTGGATGTGCTTGGGCACGTGGTTGAACCATTGAGTGTCAGCAATCAAAAATGTCATAATAAAAGTCCTTAGTATAAGAGCATCATTGTCTTCAAGATGAAAATATGCATTGATGAAATTGGTAACATGCTCTTATGCATCCTATTTATCCTTAAAATTTTCTAACCTAGGCATCTCAAAATGCTTAGGATATGCAGGGCTAGGGAATGATGGGCATAATCGCTGGTTGTGTATTTTACTCAATGTGGGTTGGTTCCTTTTCATCTCTTGTTTCTCAAAGGACTTCATATTTTTAGTGAGTGCTTGAAATGCCTTTGAGGCAAGGAGTTCCTCTTCTTGGATGTCCCCTTGTGGTGGTAATGGAGGTAACCCAATGTGCATTTGACTTGTTCTATTCTCTTTCCTTCTATGAGGGGATTTAGGATGTGTTTGATCTTGATTTATCATGTTTACCCTTTATCCACCAGTTGGATTTTATTCATGGTTTGAGTGGTGGTTTCATTGTGGTATTTCTACTTTTTTAGTGCAATATTCTCTTGGTGAGTCAGTGCATTTATCTCTTTGATGATAATTGCCATTAGCTCATAAATTGATACAAGCTAGTTGCTTAGCTTTTTCTCTTAGACGTTGCTCATGTTCACACAAAGGCATTTACCTTTTTTTGTCATGCTTGAGAGCTTCCACTAGCTCTCGCTATTTGTGCAATGCATTTTCTAACCATAACATGTGGTAATATTGCACTGTTGAAGAGGACTCATGTTTGTCTGATTCTATTCTTGTGGTTTTGATTCACATATTCCTCGAAGAGGTCTTTGCTATTTAGTTGATCTTGCTAGCTATTGTAATATATTCCATATGTTGATAAGTGTCTCTATGATCATACTCTACATGAGACTTGCAAAGTCACTCTAAAGCATCCCCAGATTGAGAGGTGTGCTTAGAAGTAATAGTTCATGAACTTCCAAAAAAAAAAAAATTTGTGGCTACAATTCTAGGAGGTGGCCTTGGATGCAACCGATCCAACTCATCTAACTGTCTTGTTTTCCATGGATGATCCCTTGGGGTTCCATTTACTCTAATGAGGTCATAATATATTGGAATTCTTCCTCTTGTGTGAAGGGTATCTTCTGTTTGATGTCTATGACTAGATGTAGCTCTAGTTTCTTGCCCTTCAATGGGTAGACCTATTCTCAATATCTCATGTGAAGTTTGAGATGTTGTGACCCTTGTGTATATTTTTGGTGATGAGGTCTTTGTGGCCCCGCCTACCCTCCATGAGGATGGATATGGGGAAACCTCATCATCCCTATGTGAATAATGGGATTTAAAACCCCTATTATGTCCATGTGGTGAGGAAGCTATTGAAGCCTCCTCATGTTTTTGAGAAGTTTCTATGTGTTTATAGGAAGGCCTTGAGGCTTCCTCGTGTCTTCTTGATGATGATGGCTATGAGGCCTCTGTGATTTAGTTCCATGATTTGACTCCCTATTTTGGGTTTCTCGAGGAGATCCCCCAAGGGTTGAATTATCATCCCTTAGACTTGCAAAACTACATATCATAATTTTATGAGCATGTGGTTCAATGTTACTATGAATTCAGCTATGGGTATGTGTTGCTTCAGATTCCCCCTCGGTATTGGACCGAGGATGTTTACTTCTGGTTTTGACCATTGTGTATATGAACTAGTCTTTTGGATTGCAATTTAGAGGTAGCCAAATAATGTCAAGCAAGTTTTTATCTGGATTACCAATTTAGGTGTGCCCTCCACTATTTTATGTGTCTTTGATATGTTGTTGTTCTTGTTTCTTACTCTTGTTTTGGATTTAGAATAAGGAGACTCATATATAGTGGGAATCAAGAACACCCATGCCAAATATGATTTTCTCAAAAAGAGACTAAGTTACATCGTTGAAGCCCCAATGGGGGGTTTGCCTAGCTCTTCCACTCTGAACCAATTTTTCCAATAGTGGGAGACAATTTGAAAACAAGTATCTTAGTACCACTATAAAGAAGTTCCCAATTTTGTTCTAAGAAGATCTAGGGGTCAAACCAGTGGAAGGAGATGAATGCCAATGTCACCAGACTGAATTGAAGGTTGGTGATGAAATTCAACTCCCCAATGTTTAAAACATGTGTGTATGTGTGGGGTTAATTTTAAGTTTGCATAAATTAAAATGCATCACAAAATAGCAATGACTTTTTCCTATATGCTTGATATAAATGATGTTTCATTTTTTAGAAATATGCATAACTAATGTGAGCTTCATGGATGCACTCTATTTAATGCAAATATGGCCTCTATAAATGCCTCAAGCAAGCAAACCAACACACGATTCCTTGCACATTGGATTATAGGGCAGAATTTACAAGCATAAGTCATTGTTCCTAACAATGCCTAGTGTAAATATAAAAAAAACTCTAAGATGCAAAAGATGCAATTTTCTTTCCTTTCCATTCCTTAATTTTCCAAATTAAAATGTGTATTAATTTCATTGTTTTAGGAAAATAGAAGCAGGCAGAGAACCATAAATCATCAAAAAAGTTATACCAACCTCAAATATAGCTTAGAGAACCAATATTTTGTCCTCTACTGCACTCTAGTTCTGGCTGTTGTCGATCAGAGCGACTGATTTTTGGTTGTTATAGACCAGATCGGCTGATTCTTGGCTGCTATAGACCAAAGCAGCTTATTCCTGGCCATTTTAGACCAAAGTGTCTAAACCTGCACACAAAAAAATAGATTAGTAAAGCGGTAGAAAATAAAAACTTGGTGGGCGTCCCACTATGATAGCCATCTATAGTGACCCTGGGGAAGCGATGCACCATCTACTTACTCTATTTATGATTATTATTGAATATTTTAATGTTTAACATGCATTAAATGAGAAAGCATAAAAGAGAGGCATAGCCAAAGTACAAAGAAATAAATGAATGAATGCTTTGTATTGATATTTCCCATATCTGTTTACATATAAATCCCTCTTATGGGATACCTTTCATTTAATATATGATTTTACACAAAGAGGGTAGTAGATGTATAAAATATCCCATAAAATATCCCCTTGCAAAGGGAGATACACTTTTATAGGCTTCCCGATGATGCACATGGAACTGTATGAGGGCTTATATATGCCTCCTTATCTAGGTATAATTCCTAGAGGTATCCTCTTGCTTACATATGTTGTGGATTTATCCAATGAACCTGTAGCCCTGCAAGCAATGAAAGAACAACATGCGCTTAGATGTCTGAGATTGCCTTATCGAATGAGGTTATTAGCAATTAATATGATTAATTAAAATAAATGCAATGGAATTGGTGCTATGAATGCAAATAAATGAAGTAGATCTTATGATAATGACATGTAAACAAGGAGAAAGCAAAATACAAGAAACTAATACCTAAACCCTAGACTAGGTTTGTGGGCCACTATCTAGGACAATGGTCGCTAAGATGAAATTTGTCTCTATTGATCCAAAGGCTTTGGGCTTAAGTTTACTACTAATTTTAAATGATTACTGTATATGCATGGATGATCACCTCTTAGTTGGCTAGCACTTTGTTGCTCCTCAAGGGTGCTAAGATCTATTCTCCAATCTGACAAGGTTTCACTATAATATAATCTTCAAAGGAAGCTCTCCAAGTATCCAAAAGCTCTCCTCAATGATCCAACCTATTCAAAATTTTGATATATGATATGTGATGATCCCTTGGTGCTCTTAGGTTTTCACCTTATAAAGTTTTTGAAGCCCTAGGTCAATGTTTAAACCCTAGGACTGAATCCCCTATGCACATTGGATGTTAGCATGAGTCTTTTTTCTACCCTTGAGGGGCAGTTAACTGATGTCTAAATATGGACTTGAGTCTTTCATGTAGATTGGTTGTGATGAGGAATGCAAAGTTGTCCCAAATCAGCCTTATTTCATGCAGACTACCACTTCCACCTGATATTAGGCTAGATTGATGGAAAAATGCATTTTAGGGTTTAGTTGTTATTTGTGGCAGCTAAGGTTTGGTCACTCTGAGCTGCAACGGCTAGGATCCAGCCACTCTGGTCCATAGAGACTAGGCTTGGATAGGCTAATAATTCCCTAAATGAATGGTAAAAACCACTTTTGATACTTGGAAGGTCCCAAGGTTTAGTCACATGATCTATGAATGTGGCCATGTGAGTATTCTTCTTAAACATGACATGTTTTAGCTATCTACACAATCTATTTCTTCAATTTACCCACCTTCTCTCTGAATATATCATTCTTCATATAGAATGTGTCTAAGTGGGCTATGGCTATTGTCAACTCATCCTCTTCAATAAGCTTATCAATATATTTTTTGACCTCTTCCAATCAATAATATTGGATAGTCATCTCAGTTTTAGGCTTACTTACAAGTGGAGTCATAGCCCTCTACATGGAAATTGGATCAACATACATGCTTCTTCTTTTGACAACCATCCTATTGGAAGGCTTTGAAATCTTCTCTACCCATAAATCATTTATTTTCTGTGTGGCTACCTGCTCTTTTGGTAAAGTTACAAGACTTGAAAAACTAACAACTAAGGAAGATGAAGATACTAGAAAAGTAAGGGCAAACTGAACCATCAATAATGGTGGTGTGGAAGTAATTATAGTGGTCTCTATGATAATAGTGGACTCTGTAACTACTACCATGGTGCTATTGGTAAACTCATAGGAATTGATACAAGACTAACAACTAGATGAATGGTGGTACTTGGAATAATCTATCCCTTTAATGGGGGTGGTTATAAGAGTGAAGGTGAAATGATGAGAGATGATGAAGTGGAAAATTTAGATGATGAAAGTGAGATTTGGGATGACTTTGGCAGATATTGGGTGGCTTTTAATTCAGTGATGACCAATGAAATATGGGGTGGATTACAAGAGGGATAAGGTACCCATGTCACATTATCTTGACCAAAACAGGATGGATACTTCTTTGGATATTCAGGAGGATGAAGAGAAGAAGAAGGATTAGAAACCATACCTTCACCTGTAGATGTAGGGTGCTCTTTTTCCACCTCTATTTCATATTGTTGCTCTTGATGAGTCAATTCTTCAGCAGCTAAAATAACTACCTCTTTGGCAATATCCTCCATATCCAATCTCTATTTCTTTGAAACTTCTCTTTCCCTTATTTTTGGAGCTCTTTTAGTTATTATATGAATCAATTGAAATAAATTCATATCACTCTTTGAATATTCCTCTGATACATCTCCTTGTACTCCTCTAATAAGCAAGACTTGCTCAGAAATGGGATGCAATTCTACTAATGCTACAGTGGTGAAAGAAAGAGGGGTGAACCTGAAACTCTCATACTTCTATCTCTATTCAATATCTATGTCTAGAGGCTATCCCATCAGAGCTAAGTGTTTAGGCCTAGACACTACTTTAATGACTGGAGTGCTGATATCTTTTTCACTAAAATATTGCATTTTTCTTAGAAGTTGAGCTCCCTTAGGAAACTTCTCCACTTGTTTAGTAGTAGGATGAAACGTTCTCAAGACCTCAATTGATATTAGAGGAGTTTCATACTCTTCTACAATATCTTCTTGATCTATGGATGGAGAGAGAGATTCAAAACCAGCCTTGGATCTTTTAACTGTCAACACTATGTTTCTGATGTCCTTCTACTTCTAGGTTATGATCTTCATATTTCTTGGAAAACCCATTATCAATCTTCATGCCAAATATAGACATAGGTTTTCTAATTTCAATTCTCATTCTCCACAAATCTATAATTTTTACTATGTTCCATGATTCTACCTTTTTCTCTTCTTCAGTAGCATCCTCATCAGGTTAAGGGTACTTTTTATTTCTAGATTTCTCCTCAATATCATGAATGATGGCCTCTATCAGCCAATGATTTTTCTTCTTTTATGGATTATAATCCATAAACTGTTCATATAAATCTAACCATAGAGGAAGTTAACCCATTTTGACACATTCCACTCCAAAATAGCAGTCTCATCATTATTTATGCCTTGTTCAAAATGAGCCCTAGGCCTCTTTTCAAATTTGTAAGCTTTTTCTCCATTTAGGGCTATATTTATTGTAGTGAAAATACCATCAGGGTAATAACTCCACCTTTGGGGATGTAAAATAGACCTAACCTATCAAGGTATTGGTAAATTTGCTTACTATACCCCTTATTTGTGATAGTAATGTCCTCCACAGTGCGGTATGTAAGTAGAGACTTTATCTTTCTTCTAAAACCATAATTCAAATAAATGTACTCCACCTACCTCAAATATTCTAAGGCAAAGAGCTTTTCTATGACAAAATGGGATAGGAAAAAAGGTTTATCCATGAAACCATTTAGTCTAATTACTGTGCCCTCAGTCAACAAATACCATTCTCCTTACTCAACACCCTTTGCTCTCAAAATTTGCATAGCCAAGGGTGGCAATTTGGGGCACTCTCCATATATTATTTTCAAGGTAGGTCCAAGGAATTCCAAATTGAATCTATAAAAAGACTCACTACTTATAAAATGACTTGTCCAATAATAAATCGGCAAGGTTTCCCCATCACTATTTTTATCATTAATCAGAATCTAAAGCACCTTGTCCTTAATGGTAGCATTAAAAATCCATACCAGACTTGAGCAATGCTTGAAACTATGAGTGTTAGAGCCCCTTTTCATTCTTACCAAATGTTCGTGTATCCTTTGTGTGAGAAATGCTGGCCAGTAAAAATAAATCACCCTAGTACCTTTTTACTCCATGCCTTATTCATACATTATTTTATTTGAAATACAATAGGTTGCAGAAATTTTCTAGCTGTACACCATTTTTTAAGAATATAAACCCTCCATATAGGCCAACATAGAGAATAGTACAAGATTTGTAAATTTTTCAATAGGGATTGAGACTTTAGGCAATTTCTTCTTGGACTTAGCATTAAGCTATTTATAAACCCATATTTTGAATGACTCACCATCATTAACTCATTTCTCTAGAGAGTAATACCTAGCCTAGTCAGTCACCCTAAACTATTTCGACCTTATTGATGGTTCTAACCCTAGGGCAAAAATATTATGATAAAATGTGGTAGTAATACTAAAAAGGGTTTGGCCTTTAGAAGTTTTCACTGCTTTGGCCATGGGGTCATAAAATTTAACTATTGTAGTTATTAATTCTGGGCAGGGATGAACAAAATCACAAATATAAAAATATAGGTAAGAAAGGACAACACATCTACATTTCATAGACAAAGCAGCTCTCTTCTTGAATCTGTCATTCACACTTTTTCTAAGCTTTGTCCTCTCTATTAATACCATTTCAGTATCTACTACAACTTTTGCTCTATCAATGTATGGAGCCACTATATTTCTCTCTAGGGTTTTAGCTTCCTGAATCTCCTCTAAAACCATCTTGATAGCAACAAAGTTATGTTCTCTCTGGAATTCGCAGTAAAATTTTTTGAGTACCATTTCACTCTTTTTTGCTCTGTGAATGCAATTTGTCGTTGAATGAATACTGCTCATGCTTTTTTATTCTTTTATTTCTTGGTACATGTGTATATTCCACCATTAATATAGCTACTATGCAATCTACCCACTAACACACTTCCCAACTTCCACTCATTCCTTCTAATGGCTCAACGATGGTATTCTAAATTTTTATTGGTAAAAAATTTAAACTGCACTGCCACCTCACTACATCTCTTCAACTACCCTTTGGTTCAAGCACAGATTAGTTAGCATTGAATGTGGGCCTTTTCTATTCTCTCCATGTAGCACGATCATGAAATCATTGCTTTTCTCCACCTTAGTCTTGAAAATGATGGATTGAATATGCCCTTGATTTCATTGACACTTAGCTTATTTCATGTGTGGATTATCACCTTGGTTCCATTCTGCTATGATTTTGCTTTGAAAATCCCTATATTGGAGAAGCTTTCACTTCTTTTGATACTTAGCTCTTTTCATCATGCGAAAAACAACACTTGCATCATTCCACTAGAACTTTGATGCATTTGGGTATAGATTGGAAACACTCACCGTTCTACCACAATTTTTGTGTATTTGTGTGAATAATAGAACCTCACTAAATTCTTCATCAACATTTAGCCATTTTTTACAAATATTTTTCAATGAGCTTGTACAAAGTGCAAAAAGAAACTAAATACAAAGTTCAGAAATATAATACAATGTATATACATATATTATAATGAGCTCATGTTTCAAATATAGTAGAGTTTGAGATGAATACCATTTACTAGAATCGACTGTATGTTCCCCTTTGGATCTTCTAGCTAAAACACATCGGACTCCTTGGTATCTACTATTTTGAAAGGGCCATCCCCAAAACAATCAAACTTTTCATATTTACTTAGTTTTTCTCTATCAACATTCTACCTGAGAACTGCATCTCCAATCTGGAATCTTCGGAATCTATCTTTTTATCAAACCATGCCTTGATATCTGAGGAATGCTTTTGAAAATTTTCATATGCCTGAGCCCTATTCTCTTCAAGTTGTAGCAAGTGGGTCAACATGGTATTTACCATATTTTCCTCTAACTCTTCCTCTATATTGACAAGCTTAAGTGCTAGAATTTCTAAATGGAAAGGTAGCATTGTCTCTTTACCATACACCAAAGCATAAGGGGAAGTTTTAATAGAATTCTTGATAGTAATCCTATCTACCCATAAAGCTTGGTCTAGTAATAAATGCCAACTTCTCTTGTTACCTTCAAGTGATCTCCTTAGAATCCTCAACAGGTTCTTATTAGTAGATTCAAAAGTCCATTCCCTTGAGAGTAATAGTTAGAAGTATTCTTAAGAGTGATGTCATACTTGCTAGTAAACTCAATATACTTGGCTCCTATAAAATATGGACCATTGTTACTCACCAAGGCTTCTGGAACACCAAATATTGAAATCAAATTTTCCATAAAATTGATCACAACTTCCTGGTCTGATTTATTAGTAGGAATAGCCTCTAACCATATGGTAAGATAATATTTGGTGATCAGGATATATTTGTGCTCTATTGATAAATTAGGGTTGATGACCCCTATGAAGTCCAACTTATTGGAATATTTTCAACATTGCCTCCTTAGTCCTAAGTATTAAGTCCTAGTATTTAGTTTTAGTTTAATGTTTTGATTTACATATTTCTAGTTAATTTGATTAGCATACATTGAGTTTTTGGCTTGGTTGGTCAATGTTTGACCATAGTCCAATATTAGCATGTTGTTAGGATAAGAGCTATCTTTAAGTTAGTTTGTTGTAATAAGTTTAAAAGGATTTCTCTCAACCACCGTGTCTATTTTAGTTCTTTCAATAACTATAAAACTATGTAATGAATTGTTGATCAATAGAAAAATTTCACCATTGTTTCTCATTTGGTATGAGAGTAGGTTTTCTCAAATTGATCAAAACCTATGAAGAGTGGTGTGAAGAGATAAGAAGCATGCACTTTGTCAGAGAAACTCAAGTGGCCAGCACTTTACAGATTTGCAAGGAAGAGCTCGGGTAAATCATTAATATATCATAAATCCTAAGGTATTTGCTTATGAAATTTTTAGGGTTGTTATATAATTGTATCAAGAATATGCAGTCAAAATTTCAGTTGATTTGGAGCTAAATTTCTGATTTTATTAACATTTTAATTTTTTCCATAAAATGGTTGTATAAGGTGGAAAACATGGTATTTGCATCTCAAATTTTTAGAGAAATATTATTCAGATAAAATCATAATTAAGACAAAATTTTAGGTCATTTGGATCCGTATTTATTTATTTATGTGAATATTTATTTTTCCTTCAATAATCCTAGATCCGAAATTGTGATAAAAGGAGAAAAAGTAAATGATCACATCTTTTTCACCTTTGCAAATTTTTTCTTCTAAAATTTAGAGGGTTTTTCAGAGTTGATGTTGTTTTGGAAGACTAAAGTAAGGGCTATTAAATTTTTGTAGTAAAAAAAAGAGGACAATGTGGTTTCATAAAGCAACATTAAAAAAATCTTTAAAAAAATAGAGAGAGAATGGCCACAATGTATGAAGACTTGGAGGTGCCAAGTTTCGATGGTAAAGATTATGCTATTTGGAGCATAAAAATGAAGACCTTATTGATGGCTAAAGATATTTGGAGCATTTTCGAATAAGGATATGAAGAACCCACTTGGAGCAAGCTACAAGGCGAGGAGAGAAAAGAGAAGAAGGAGCAGCAATATGCAAATTGCTTAGCTCTTATGGATTTGAGGAGAGGAATGGAAATGAGTGTTTTCCCTCTCATAGCTAATTGTATAATAGCTACAATGGCATGGAAAGTGTTGAAGGATTCTTATGGGTTTGATGAGGACAACCATAAATCCATGTGTGACAATCATGAATATTGTTTAAGCAAGGAGGAACCTTGATTCCTTGAAGAAGTTTCTGAATTAGATCCTTTTGAAGGAGCTTTTGAAGAGTCTTGTAAAGACTCATATGAAGGTATGTCTTTTGCAGAATACATAAATTCTTATAATGGAGAATTATTTCTTAAATAGGAAGATATACTTGAAGAAAAGCCTTGTGTGAAAGAGAGGAAAGAATCCCTTAATGGAGAAAAGGATAACAAAGAGGAAGAGACTTGTACAACTCTCCTTGGATAGAGTCATTGTGATACACAGATCATTGAAGACATGTATTTTATAGGCATGGAAAATTGTAATAAACAATTATTTATTTTAGGAGAAAATTTTGAAAATAAAAATTGTACTAAAGAATTTTTTGCAGGAATGGCATGCTTTGACAACATTCACATTGATAGCAAAGAGGAAAAATAATTTGAATATAAAGGAAGAGAAACACTCACATTGGAGTGTTCCTTGCTTGAAGACCATCAAAGTGAAATGTATGATGAAGAATGTCTCATGGAGGAGATAAATGAAGAGTGTATTATGGAGAATGCATCTACAATTCTCATGAAGGAGAATAAAGAAGATGATTATGGAGAAGAAATATTCAAGGATGATCATTGGCTTGAAGGCCATTCAATTGGAATGGATGTGCACTCTCTTGAAAAAAAAATAAAGTAATGTGGGATGATGATCCACAAGAAAATTTTTATGAAGAGGATATGGAAGCGATAGGCTTCTTGTTTGAATATCACTCATCAAGGGTGAAGGATGTGTTGTGTGAAGAAAAGAACACACAAGACTCTCTCATTTGGTATATGGAAAGTGAGAGGGCAAATAGGATAGAAACAGAAAATGGAAATGAGATTGCTGATTTTCTTATTGTAATGGCAAAGGAAACATCACTCATGGATGAATATCACTCACTTGGAGTGACTACATTGCAGAAAGAGAGTTGTATTGAAAAGGCAACTATGTATGATTGCTTGAATGAATGGTGTTTCAACACACCAACATGGATTGAACAAAGGAGGAGAACTCTTAGTGAAGAGTTGATGGTTGATCTTGAGGCACCATACAATGAATGATAACTACTACAAAATAGCTTTATGGGAAGCACCAAATCTACTCATACTAAAGGTAATGTTTTTATGATTAATGTTTTGCTTTTTGTGAGCAGGAATGAAAATAAATGTGATTTTATCATTGAGATAACTTTGATGAAGAGTATTATTGGAGAGAATACAGTGATGGAGAACTTGGGTCACATGGATCAAAATGATGTGTTCAAAATTCCTTGGGAGAAGGATTCTTGTAAAGTCATTTTTTGAGAGAATATTTGTGTGAGGAGCAACTTTATGTTGCATATGTAGTTGGTCATTATATGGATATATTTGTTGTGATATTTTGTGTGGAAATATGTGAAAGAGTTGTATGGTATAATCATCTATGTGAGATGATTAATATTAAATACTCATGTGGAGTATTATTTAGTGTTGAAGATGTAAAAGAAGATCAAAATGTGAGAGCATGGTTTAAAGACCATAATGATAAAGATGTAAGAGAGTGGTTGCTGAAAACCACAAGAGGAGATACTTTTATTGAAGGAGGAGCTATTCAAAAAAATAGGGCACTCAAGCATTTGCAAAAAATTCCACATGAAGAGTGGAAGGAGTGCCACCATAAGTATTTTGCAAATTCTAATTTCTTGACTCAATATTAGAGGAAACATAAGAGAAAATTTTTCTTCCAACTCTGTGATGCTTAAAGAACTCTTGCATGAGTGTCTTTAGCATCAAGGGGAGAATGTTGGAATATTTTCAACATTGCCTCCTTAGTCCTAAGTATTAAGTCCTAGTATTTAGTTTTAGTTTAATGTTTTTATTTACATATTTCTAGTTAATTTGATTAGCATACATTGAGGTTTTGGCTTGGTTGGTCAATGTTTGACCATAGTCCAAGATTAGCATGTTGTTAGGATAAGAGCTATATTTAAGTTAGTTTGTTGTAATAAGTTTAAGAGGATTTATCTCAACCACCGTGTCTATTTTTAGTTATTTCAAGAACTATAAAACTATGTAATGCATTGTTGATCAATAGAACAATTTCACCATTGTTTCTCACAACTCCTATTGTTGAAAAGGCTCTTCAACATGTATCGAACTGAGGGTGAATGAAGTATTCCTTGTCCTTCCAACATATCTTTGATATTTGTCATAGGCCCTAGTAACTCTATAAGTATCAAAAAATATAGTAGGCCAATAACAACCTACTCTTATGATTTTCAAAGCTATAATTCTACCTGAGCTATGTCCTCCAGCTAGTCCTTCAGCTAGTCCTCCATGGAATTCTTCAATGACCCTCTTTTGTTGATCATATTTTAATAATTTTAGAAGAACTCCATCCAAGTTTATTTTGTACAGGCCTTCTAGTAGTAATACATATTTCAAGGCATAAATATTGTATCTCCTCCTTTGGGATGCATTTATATTGGGGGTATACTCCAGCTTGAAAGTACTTTATCATATGATCAACCCAATCAGATTCTACTATTTTTACTCCTTCAACTTGATCCTCTGCTGCTATATGGTAAGCTATCACTTCTAATGATATTATAGCCTCTGTTAGACCTTGGCATAGGGATCTACCACTCACCAACTTGGTGGGACATATATTCACACCATACTCTTGGATTTTGGTAAGCCCACCAACTCTTTTATTTCCTAGTTCACCCTGAAAGATAAAACTTCTTACATTTGGATGAACAATATATACCAGGGTCTTACTCTATAACAAGTACTACCTAAAATTATTTAGTAACTTCATCACATTAAATAATTGTATTTCAATAAATTTGTATTTGACTTGGTAGTCATGGAGTGTCTGGCTCCAAAAGAATACAGGATGCTCTTCACCTTGATCATATTTTTGAGTAAGCACTAAGGCATAAATTTCTTTAGCTCCATAAGCATAAAGGATAAAATATTTACTAAAATCTATATTTACTAGTACTGGGGCTATTGCAATGGACTACTTGATCATATCAAAAGCTTTTTTCTTGACTTCAGTCCACTTAAACTCAACATTCTTCTTGAGTAACTTAGATGTTGGCCTTACTTTCTACACAAAGTCAAAAATAAATTTCCTGACAAAATTGATCTAACCCAAAAAATATTGCAAGACTTTATTGTTTGTAGGTAGTGGAAGAGCAAGAATGGATTTGATTCTATCTATATCTATGGCCATACCTTCTTTTGAGACCACATGGCCTAGCAAATTTCCTTCGTGAACTACAAAGAATGACTTCTTAGGATTGAATGAAATACAAAATTCTCTGTATTTTTGAAAAACTTGCTCCAAGTGTGATAGGTGATATTGCTTATCATGGGAAAACATAGTCATGTCATCCAAATAAATTAGAATGACTTTGTTGATCCATGCTTCAAAGGCATAATCCATGGCTATCTAAAATGTGGCTATCGCATTAGACAACTCAAAAGGCATTCTTTGGTAGGCAAATGTACCCCATTTTGTGGTGAATGTTGTTTTATATTGATCTTCATATTTCACCCAAATCTAATTGTATCAAGAGTAACCATACAATAATGAGAACCTCTCTATACCTACCACTATTTATAATATATGATCAATCTATGGGAGGGGATAGTGATATTTAATGGATGCATGGTTAATATTTCTAAAATCTACACACAAATGAATATCCCCATTATTTTTTCTCATGGGTACCAATATGGCTATCTACGTCGATTGTTTTATTGGGTATATGATCTTAGCCTTTAATAAATTTACGAGCTCCTCTCTCATAATGGCTTTGATCCTTGGATTTACAAGCCTTTTATTTTACCTAAAAGTCTTTGCATCAGGCTCTAGCTCAATATTATGTTGGATAACCTTCTTGTCATATACCTTGAGGTCTTCATATGACCAAGCCACAATATCTTGGTATTTTAAGCATAAGGATTTGATATATTTAGCTTCCTCTAGTGAACATCAAACTCCAACATTGAGCTTTTGTTTAGTACCTACTTCAACTTCTTTATAGATTTTTTCACTGACTTTCATTGCTTTGGTCTTTTTTTTGTCCTTATTATCAAACAAGCTCTCTAGGGTGACCAATCCCCTAGGAATGTGATTGTTTCTCAGTTGAATAACATCTTGTTGATCAATTTCATATGTATTCTCTTATTTTATAGTGGAGAGACATGCTTATTTTACTAGAAAGTTAATTATTTGTTCATCACTTTCAAAAACTTTCCAAAATATCCGCTTGTCTGGTACTGTAGGTCTAAAAATAATTTTGATTCCCTTGGCTTTCTTGATTCCAAAGTCTACAGAAGGGTTGAAGTTAGATCCTTTTTTTGCTAAGGAATATTCCAGAGTATTATTTTCTCTAGGAATAAAATTTAAATTCAAGTCATCAGAGAATTCCATCAGATCCCATACCCTATTTCTATAATATTTTAGGTAATGGTGCTTACTGCTACAACCTATTTCTTACTTGATGGACTATTAACTCAAGTTCACCATATATGTTCAAAATATTAATGCCCATGCTTTCTGCCTACATCAATCCAAGGCATAAAGCCTCGTATTGTACAACATTATTTGTACATGACCATGTTAGTCTATAGGCAAAAAATTTTGTCTTCTTTGATTGGGACTGTAAAACCACACCATATCCTGCACCATTTCTAAATTTAGCACCATAAAAGTGCATGATCCATGTTTCTTTTTCTCTTAGATACTGATTGAATATAGTAGGGATTTTCTTCTTTGATTCTGTTGAGATACTCTATATCACCATACCAGTTCCAAAATGACTATAATCCTCTCTGAAGGGCAACTCATACTCAATATCCAACTCCTCAAAGTTTTCAACTTGCTCAAATTATTCCAGGGGATTAATATTGCACATGTCTTCTTCAATCTTCTCAATATGATAAGCTATTGTATTTTTGGGTGTTATCCTTATTCTATTTCATTTGAAAGGAATTACCATACAAGAATAATCCATGTACATGCATCCACCTAGTTTTTTAGTAAATTCCCTTAAAAGGCATAATCCAAACTAGGACTCTAGGTCAACCACAACTATATCTTGTACTATTGTCACCTCAGGGGTTCTATGCAGCCTCATTAAAACATACTTTATGACTCCAACTATCTTACCAGGTGTCCCATCCAATTGTAACACTCCGGGGCAATATTGGGTATACTCCATACCCATTTCTTCACAAACTGCTTTGGGCATAACTATGGTTGATGCTCCTAAATCTATCATACAATTTTGGACTACCCAACCTTCCATCCTAAAGGATATATAGAAATGAGGGGGTTTATTGTTTAAAATAATAGGTGATATTTTTTTATTTTTTTATGGCATAGTAAGGATTATAGTGGCCTACTTATCTTATGGATACTTTTTGAGGGAAGCCTTCAATAGATCTATCTGACTAGGAATGAATAGAGTGTCATACAGGCTGGCTTTTGATGGAATATTTTTCATATCTTCAACAATATTATACCCAGATTTAGTCAAGGAAGATCTTTCAAGCCTTCTTTTTGGCTCACCATATATTTTTTATATTGCTAATTTGCCTCTATTATTTACCTTTTGGTTATAGAGGGGAGTCTAATCCTTTTCTAAGCCTCATCTTTAGATTTCATTCGATCTCCTTCTATTTCCTTTTCCAACATCTTAGGAAGATTGTCTGTCTTCTCTTTCCCTCTAGCTTGAGGGATGGGGAAATTATCACCGCTTTGAGGAAGGGGGTCAGTTATTTTTTGAGAAGGGACTTGAAATTTCCCCATATTTTGGGGATCTACTTGCAATATTTTCTTTCTAGACCTTATCATAATAGTAATTGGGTTGTCCTCATCCAACTCTTCTCCAACCATGATTTGATCAGGATGCCATAACATGTTTACTCTCCCATTTTTATTTATTTTAGCTTGATCCATAGCTTTTTGAACATGGTGTTGGTACATAACACAATACTATGAGTCATGAGGATCATTATATACTAGACACCAGACATTTATAAGAGTAGTATCAGAAGAACATTCTGGCTCCTCATATGCTGCACTTACTCTGACCCCAATACTGTTACTAGGACTAGGTCTTTGATATTTATTCACATATGAGAATATCATTTGCTATGAAATTTCTTGGTATCTCTTTTCAATTGAATTCATTTTGTTACTCAAAGTTTTTAGAGTATTTTTTATATCAAGAATAGTAGACAATTATTGAGATGGTTGAGATGGAAGGAGGGGGAAAGGAATTGTAGAGGATGATGGATTTGGTTGATGGATTGCATTCATTATAAAATATGGGGATGATAAGGAAAGGGGATCCATGTAATATGGGTTTGCATATTATCTTTGGCCATTAGTGGCTTCTGAGTTATAAGGTAGCACAATTTTTGGGGGTAGTCTCCCTACATTGATTAAGATATTCTCAGCATGGACTACTGGATTATAAACTTAGGGGAAGGTTTCTACTCTATATTGTTGTGTATGTAAGCCTATATTTGATCCAAAAGCTCTAATATAATACATATAGACCAAAAATATAGCTAGTCTAGCTATAGGAGGTATTCTCTTCCATGTTCTGTTAAGTCTCAAATTGAAATATAAGATATTTTCTTGCTAAGATTTTTGCATGGATGTAAACTGGTTGAGCAAGGATAAAGGGTCAGTAGATTCATTAAAATATTCTATAACGACTCATCTAATGCTTTCCATGAAGTTATGGTGTGATATTCTAGAGTTCTAAACCAATGTAAAATCTTTCCTTTGAAGGATAGAGCTAGAATTCTCACAATAATATCCTCCTATTTTATGTTGTGAATTGCTATCAAATTTAAAATATCCTGACAATGTTCATAAGCTATCTTCCTCGATCCATCATAATTGGAAATAGCTTTAGATACAACTTGGGGAATGGTATTCATTTGGGCTATAATCTTACGGGATCAACTGTGTTCCAGCTGTGGTACTTTTGTAATGGTTGATTAGGAACCACATTTAAAACCATATTTCCAAGTGTAGATCTTTTTGTAGGGACTATCGAATTAACTACAAGCTTTTACTTAGGAAGCTCTTCTTCTAAGAGGATATATTGATTCAAAATTTTGACAATAATAGACCCTCTATATGGTAATTCAAAATAAACATAGGAGTTAGGGTTATTCCTTTTGAATTACCTGGTATACATGAAAGGACATTGGTCTACAAGGGTAAGTATTTTATGGGTTTAAGGACCAGGGAGTCACCAGGTGAATTTACTATTCTTTGCTTACAAGGTCAAGATAATTCACCAAATCTTGATTCCTCTGGGTTGAGATAAACAATAACTCATATGATGGGTTTTCGTGTTCCTTGTGAACTGGTCCCATTGGATGTGCCAAAAATTGTTGGGCACTAAATTGCATCAAGTTTTACTTAATATTGTGGTTGTATATCTTCCTACTTTCTATCCAGGCTTGCACTCGATAGTTATAGCTTAGCACTCAACATTGGATGGACCAAAATAGGGGTTTCAGATCCAACCTCTAGAGTAGGCTGGTTCCTTGTCAACTCAAATAGGGTGTTGAAACAATTATGCTCACTTAGGGTTTTAGATATTAGGGTAAGAAAATGTTAGGGTTAGAAAATGTGAAAAATTAGTGGATGGATAGGCTAACAATATTGTTACTACAACAAAAATATCCATAAAACCAAATCGAAGACACATTACTTAGATCAACATTATCTAAAATTAAATATACTTTAATTCATTAAATAACAATAGAGAGATATTATAGACAACAATTTCAATATCTAAACAATGATAATCCAAATAGAAGAATTCAACAATATCTATATTTTATAAAACTGCACTCCCTAGCAACAAAGATCTAATTCAAAAGTAGATTTCAATTACCCTAGCAGTTAGTAATCCATTAATTTGGCACAAACTAACCATTCAAGTATTCACAAAAATGCAACTAAAGAATTCAAACCTCTGATATCAAATTATGAAGACACAAAATTTGAGGTGAAAATCAATGTAATTCTTCTTTCATTAGCCCTCAAGAATATTTATAGTAGCAATAGGCAAACACACTAGATATGACCCTTAAAAATGAGGGTTCAACCTTTATTTATAGTTTTACAAAATTAAAATAACAAGGAACATTACAAAGACAAAATTTTGACAACTCAACAAAGAGTTATTTTTTGTATTCTCTTACTGGTTCAACCTCTAGGAAATCTGCTACAAGTGGACCACCATGGCAGCTCAAAAAATGTACAACTTGTTGGTTGTTTGGTGCTAACTATAGTTCTGGCCATTGGAGATTGCATATACATCATTGATATTTCTTGGAAGCATTCTACCACCATCGATCTACAATTGTCTCTAGTTATTTTCTTCTTGAAACCCTCAACACTTTAGCTTCCTCCTCCAACTGATTGTTTTAACTATGATGATAAATTGCTTTTATATGCTTCAAAATTCTTGGAAAAATTTCCACTGTCGATCTCCCCTATAGTATGACTATAATTTATTCTATCACACGATTGATATGATGGTGGGGGAGAACACAGTGCCATTCCACTTTTAAAAATTGATGACATCACATTCCATTCTCTAGAAACTGCTGAACACCAATTCGACATCAAAATGCTTGGAAAGTGAAGCGGGATGAAATATGCTCCTTATACTTCATTTTTCTTCTTTGGTGATGAAGCATTCACCAATCCACACAAAAAATTGTATGATGTCATATCTCCTTCGAAACTTCTATGGATTCTATTCCAGACCTAAGCAAGTGCATTGGCCTACAAATACCATTTTGGACCCATCATAGTGTAAGGTGACTATTCCTCCAATCCGTACTAGCTTCAGAGTAAAATTTTGTTTGTTACCATTACAAAAGAAAGTCAAAATTTATTTCATCATGAATCCGCAACTCTTAGAATTAGATTTCCACCTTTTGTCACCATTTCGAGCAAGAATGTTCTATGTGTTCTCTGGAACAGGGCTCTCTGACACTTAGCCTCTCAAAAGATATCAAAGAATATAAAATGGTCATCAATCTATACTTATTTTATGCTGATGTCATCCTTATTCAAAAACTTTTGTGGATTTAGGACACATCGCTAGTCTAGAGCCAAAACAACAAGAAACTATGCGAAACTTTTTCAAGTGCAAAAATTCATCAAGTGTTGGGTGTATTTGTGGCCTTTGTTGTGGATCCATTCCAAAATACACTGCAAAGTGTGCGGAATGAGAACTTCATGACTTAGGTAAAATTTTCAAAAAATTTCTAAGTATGTGGCCATTTTGGGCCTACACTAAGTTTTCTACTAACTTTAGTCATAGCTTGTCAATTATGTCATGTTCTAAATACAAGACCCTTTTTAACTTCAAAGCCTTAATTTTATTTCTTTATTTATCACCATTAAGGTACATTTCATTTGTCTTTAATTAGAATGTGTTATTGTAGTGGGCCAATTAGAATATAGTGCTCTAGTTGCTCAAAATTTGCATCATCAGATTGTTTGATGATAATCTTGATCATTCATGCTTTGCACATTAGTTGAAATAAAATAAATTCAAATAGTGAACTTACAATCATTTTTTTAGGGTGCAAGTCCTTTTTCCATTTCTATGGATAAACTTAGACTGCACAATTTTTCCATTAGCATTGCAATCCGAGTTGTTCACTTCTTTCTAATTATATTTAAGTGCTTGAATTTATTTAGGTTGATCTAGGCCATTTATTATCTATTATCCCTACACTTGGAGCCTTTCATTTCTCCAGCCAATTGGAAGGATGTGCTCCATCCTTTGCAGATGTTTCTGAGCCACATAATTTTAGCCAATCAAAGGGTAGCATCTTGATTCTATGATTTTTTTGGATCATCCATTCTCAACCAATCAGACAACATTTCTTAAATTATTTTGTCAAATTCTTAGCCATTGATTCTTAAAAAATCATTCTACACCATCCATTTAGTAGCTTAATATGATAAGTTAAAGACTTTAGGTGATAATGGATAATAGCATGTATGGATGATTTAATTCGATGGAAGACGTAGAATTATGGGTTGTATGATATGGGAAAGATGCTCAATGTTAGTAGAAAGGGATTCATGGACATAAGGAGGAGTTAGGCCTTATAATTTATTTTTATTATGTAAAGACTTGGGATTTTTGATCTTATGAACTGGAATGACATGGGGAATATAAAATTTTTAATTTGGACTTAGAACAAGACATTACAATGACATAGGATTCTGGGGGACATGACTTAAAACCTTACAAAATACTTGACCATGATGGCTCAAATGTTTCAAAGAAAATAATAGATACATGATGGGAAAAAATATTAAGCTTAGGCTTAGAGGTTAAGGATGACCATTTTATTGCATTTCTTTCCCCACCGTGGTATAAGTCATTTGTCTTCATCCACTATCTTCAGTCATTTTCCATGTATCTTTTAGAATTGGTTTACCTTTGGTTATTGGAGCTTTGAACAATTGTGAGCTATTAGATTTCTTGGATTAAATCTATTACATTTATCTTTAAGCCAATCAAATTCAAGTAGTGGTCACCTTAATTAATATTGACCATGTATTCTTCAACCAATTGGGTGACTATGCTCCAATTCCTTTGAGCTATTCTTAACCACTCATTTATCCAACCAATTGTGTGATAGTGCTTTTACTTTTCAAAACCATTTTAAGCCACCCATTTGTTCCATGGAAACCTTAGGTGGGTATTTTAATTATTTGGAATACTATTAATAGTAGGTATGACCATAGACCTTAGTAAATAGTGGAAATTTGTGTTGGAGAATATTACATTATTTGGTACATGCTAATGTATCACCTTGGGTACATCTTTATATTAGGAGAGTATCTTATATTAGAGTGTGAATATTTACTTTATGCAATTTAATAAATGCACATCTATTATTAGAATGTGCAAAATATTTTGGTAATGTAAATATGCATAGTATTTCATGTTCACATGAGTCCATAGAGTAGGAAGATGAAGAGTCTCAAGAAGAGTGAAGGCCAAGAGTACTCCATATGAAGAGTCACATTCCATTATATATGTATCTATGTGGGTGTGTGAGAGACACAATATAAAGTGATATTGTGTGGAAGTATGGTGTACTAGAGATCTTTATTCTATATGAGAATACTTATTTTTTTATTGGTAAAGGAGTTTTGAAAGAATCCAATAACCTTTTATAAAATGGAGACTAACTAGAAAAGTACTCCTTAGTAGAACAACATAAACATTAGCCCTCTATGGGTCATTACAAAAGAATACCAAAAATACTAGGAAAACCTCGTAGGGATAAGAAAGGGTATCCAAAATCTGGAAAAGAGGAAACCCACTCAAGGGCAGGTCGAGAGACAAAAAATATAAATGTAAGACCATAAGTAGCAAAAACCACTAGAATGCCTCAACCAAACTAGAAGCTAGGTTGACCAGATTCATGGCTATTCTGAGCTACATCCACCAGGTTATTGAATTCCTCTAGAATCTCATATTGATCCTTATAATCATCTAGGAGAACCTCCACCTAAGATAGGAGATAAGAGTTCATCCTAGCCACCCTCCCAAGAGCCTTCATAATGCCATGGAGGTCCTGGAGATGAAATAACTCAGAGATATTTGACCAACAGGAAACCCTAGAGGCCAAAAGGGGAGGTTGGATGGATGTCCTTTCAATAGGATGACTCTTCTTGAACACAGTCTCTAGTTTTACCTAAAAGGATAGAGAATCATTAGTAAAGTACTAGAGCATTATCACCATAAGAACATCCCACGGTTTAGGTAGTGTTTATCATAGGATACCACCTTTGTCTCTAGCCAAGGACTCTATCTGATTCCTAAATAGTGCTAGCTCACCCTGGAGTGAATGCTTCTCTCTATAAATAATCTCACCATCATTCAGGATCTCCATGATCTTAGTTAGGAGGTCAGCGGTAACCGTGAAGCTCAGATCATGGATAAAAACATGCCCTCTATCCCACATTCAAACAAAATTTAGAGAAATATCAAGGTCATGGTTGTTAAATAGTTGTAGGAAGTGGATAAGTCCATGGTCCCTAAAAATATCCTCGATAATGGTAGTAATATGGAGCACATAAGGTTCAACTTCATCCATAGGGGTAGGACACAAAAGGAAAATGAGGGTTGAATATGAATGCAATGGATCATATGGGAGATAGGGAAAGAAAAGTGACACACAAGATGAAAGTGCAGAGGTTATGAATGCAATGAAGCCTTCCAAAAATCAAATCTAGTCATAGTGGCACAAAACAAGTAAATCCCACACCAAAAAAATATGGGACATGATGGCACTTGGGATTGAATTACTTGGCATGGGTAAATTGACATGAGCATGGAAAATCCAATAGAAATGTAGGTCTAGATTCCAGAGAGCACAATCTAAGGGAAAGTGGATTTTTGAGGAAGCGATACCATATTTAGAACCAACTTCTATCAACAACGACAAGAAAAAATGATTACAAGGATTCAACACATAGTCACTCAAGGTATGAAGGTGATGATTACCAATATTTTTGGCATGACTGACAACACCCTTGGAGATGGAAATATTGGGAGAATTACCACCATGGAAAAATGTGAAGATGGGCCAATAAAATAAAAGGTTGGGCTTCATGAGGATAGCCACCTGCAAAAAATGATGACTCAGATTGAAATTCCAAGTTGATTGAATCTCCATATGAATCTAATGATTAAAGGTGTAATGTATGTCTAGATAATCAAACTACAACATATTCCCCTAGGGGTGATTATTATAATAATGGAAAGAAGGAATGTTGAGGTAGAAGTTGTACAAATGATTACAATCATAATTTGAATTCCCTAAAGAAGGATTCCCATAAAAATCGAGAGCAAAGATGATTTTATTGGTACAACTAACATCATGAGCTGGCATGCACCCTATGTTAGAGTTGCTACAAATAAAAGATAATATCTTTTCAAATCTTAAACTTTGTATGGTGTTCCAAAGATGACCTCAGTTACAAGGTGTGAATCAATAGGGAAATCCTACCAAAAATCCTAACTCAAAGCAGTGATATCAGTTGCAAAGTGTAAACATCTATTCATTATATTTCTATTGGGATGAGACACCTAGAAGATGGGTTCACCACTCATGGCATTATCATAGATAGTCCACTCATTGGTATGATACATCTAGAAGATGGGTCGTCCACCCATGATATTCACATAGCTGCAACTTGCCTTAAGAAGATGAAAAATGAAACTCTCCCCATGTGTAGTGCCAATCATCAAGAGAATTATACCAAAAAACCTTACTCAAAGTGGTGATATCAACTACAAAGTGTAAAAATCCATCCATGACCTGCCTATTAGGATGAAAAACCTGGAATATGTGTCCTCCACCCATGACATTCTCAAATCTACAACTCACCTTGGGAGGACTAAAAATTTAAAACTCACTCCATGTGGGATGCAGGGGATCCACATAATTTGGGAAGTGGAAGAACTGGTCATAAAGAGAATCCTACCAAGATTCCCAACTCAACATTGGAATCTCACATTGAAGGGACATCCAAACTACTAGAATCGATGAGGGAAGAAGGGAAATGATTTTACCAGATGGTGATACCAAGTTCAAACACATCCATGTTTGTAAAAATATCATGAATATGGTTTTCTTCATGGAAGACATGTTGGAAGATAACTTTTGTGAAGGATATCAAAAGACTATTTTCTTCAGCCATCAAAATAAAAATGTTTCATGAAATTGAGCGAGTTTGCAAAACTCTGAATGTTGTTATTGGAATCCCCTTCAATGATGATGTTGGAACATTATAGGCTATGTGAGAGAGCAATACCCTGGAATAGCACATGAGCTTCTACAAATTGACTAGATTGAGGCCCAAAATTCTTATCAAAGGCTAGGATAATATTCCCTATGTGTTCTCTAATAATGCCTCTGACTCTATTAGGCTTAGGATTTTATTTTTACACTCCATCAAAATTTAATTTACGGTAACTTGGAGGAGGTGAGGACCATTTGTCTAAGGATCAATCAGTATTCAGAGGAGGAGGGAGATTATAGATGGGAATCTTGAGAAAATAATATAAATAGGATTCAATATTGGGTTCAAGTTCATCATATCCTTGAACAACTGAAAGATTTTTTCTAGCCATGTAAAGGATTCTAGAGAGCATATACTAATAATTATGGTTGGAGTCATTGAAAGGGTAGGGATTACACTCGCACCAAATATCCCAAAGGAAGTGAGGAAGGTAACAGGAAAAAAAGGTCTTTAGGTGAAATCCTTTAAAAGTATTCATCCATTGGAAATACATATCACTGAGGAGAGGAGGATACTAGGCAATATCAGTAGCAGAGAAAAGGGATGATAGAATGGATTGGGAAAAGTGGTAGGAAAGGAAGATGTGTTGGGTAGACTCACATGGATAGTGACACAAGTAAAAATGGTTAGGGATGGGGAGACCATAGTGTTAGAGGTTTGAGATGGTGAGGATTTTGTCCTATATGGTTAACTAGAAGAAAAAACTAACCTTAGGGATGATGAGTTTTTCTAGATATTTTTTTAAGGAAACCAAGGGGAAGATCTTTCAATGAGGAAGTAAGCAGACTTGACCATGAAAAGACCATTGGAATTAGAGGACTAGATCATCTAATATTCAAAGGGGTTACTAGGAATAACATAAAGATATAGTATATTAGACAAAATGAAAGTAGCTTACCTCTATTTAGTAGATAGACCATCACCAAGAATAGGTTTCCAAAACTTATGATTGGGATGAAAAAAATTATAGACTTTTGATTCAAATAGAGAATCAGTGATAGGTTTCAGGTAGATGAGGTTCACACAGGTCTAAATAGGATTTTTACCCAGCCAAATATCCTCCCAAAAGCTAATTGAAAGCAAATTCAAAAGGACAGCGTACCGATATGATGCAAACAAAAAAAATAGATATAGAGATGCTAAGCCCTACGAATGCGATGAACAAATGCATGAAGGAAATGATGTAGAAATGAGATGTAAGAAAACAAAGTAGGGCCTCATTTATTGATATTGCTTTTAATATAATCACAATACGTCCCCCCTCTAGGGCTCATAATGTTTGATACAATTTGTTACATCAATGGATGGTACGCTTCCAGGGTCTTTCGCATGCCCACATTCGAAGTGGGTAGTCTAAAAGTTGTCACTGCTTGTGTCTACATGTTCGTCATTCCTTGATACCCCTATGGTATTCCTAGCAGTGATATCTTGTGCATATAAAGGTAGCAAATAGTTAATAGCATATGAAGATATAGGAAAACATGTAATCCCCAAGGCCTCCGGCTAGTTAATACATAAAAGAATGAAACGATCATCAAATCATGTCAGAATGAGTTCAAACTTTAATAGGGGCATTAGGATATCATCTAGGATATATTGCAAAAATAATTGTAAGGAAATCATGCACATATTTCTAATCGCTCTAGGGTGGGACGCTGGGGACTGTCACAAAACTTGCAAGTGACCTCGCAAATGTCCTATCCAGAGGCCTCCAAAACTCTTGCAAACTTGGGGTTAGATTAAAAATGGCATTTTGAGATGACCCAAAAGGTCAGACTTAGCAGATTTTTCTCAGGTTGTCCTGTATCTGAAGGCGCTCCCCGTAGGTTAGTAGACGCATAAAATGACAAAAATTGGGTCAAATCATGTTAGAAAGCAATGAAACTTGGACAAAAACATAAGTACATTAGATATGATAGAATGCAAAAATAATAGTAAGGAAATCAGGCACAAATTTCTAATCACTCCGGGGTGGGTGATTAGGACTGCAGTAGTTCGGGGGGCACTGAAGGGTGGGACGCCCACCGTTTGGGGCCTAGTTTTGACACCAATCCAAGTGGGATGGGTCCAAAACTTCCTAGGGGCTTGTGTCGATGAGTTTGGTGTGGGAGTGTGGTCGATTGCTTGGGTTTTGGGTCTAGATTGTGTTCCTAGTGTTCACCTGATAACCTCTCTTCCTTAAGAGATATATTAGGGATGTAGGAAGCACAAAGAGGAATGGGGGTATAATTTGGCAGCACTCCATCATTCCAAATGCTCCAGCTCTATTTTTTTTTTGGGGGTGAGGAGGCTCACCTTTTTATAGACCTAAGGGTCTCCTTTAAATGTGCATGCGAGGGTGCCACTTGGATCATTATGCCTTTTTGGGGGAGAGAAGATTCCTCCCTGATTAGGGGCTCCTTGATTGAGGCCTCCATGACTACTTCTCTGATTTTGAAATGTTCCCTCGCACTCCCATGCCTTGAAGGTGGAGTTGGGTGGCGGATCTGGGCTGCCATTTGTCAAGGTTTGAATTTTTGCTAGTCAAACCTACTAATCATCCCACCCTAGAGTGATTTCTGCTAATCATCTCGGGGTGGGGCGAATAGGATTCTAATCATCCCAGGGTGGGACAAATAGGGAGAAAAGTGCTTAAAAGGTGCAAAACTGACCTTTGACCTTCCAAAACTAATTTGGGAGTGGTTAGGACCATTGTTTAACCTCTAGAGGCTACCCTAGGGGGTATGTATGCCAATTTGGTAATTTTTTGTAGTCACATAATTGGATTGGTGTTGTTTTGGTGTCTATAGATGCCCCTTTTTGGGATGCGCTATGCGTGGCGCAGTGCTAAGCAAAAATAGATGACCAAAGCACTTAATGATTAGGTTTTCTCAGTAACCTAACCAAATTTTGATGCCCCAAGTATGGAAAGGGCACACATTCTTGAATCCTTACTTTTGATGAGCTAGGGAGATTAACTCAAGTGTAACATTTTTCAGTGAGGTGTATTTGATCTTGGACATTGTTCAGACATGAATAGGCAAAGGGCACAACCTTTTGTTCGATGAACAAATGTATGAAGGAAATGATGCAGAAATGAGATGTAAGAAAACAAAGTAGGGCCTCATTTATTGATATTGCTTTTTAATCCAATTACAATATGTCCCCCCTCTAGGGCTTAGAACATTTGATACAGTTTGTTACATCAATGGATGGTACGCTTCCAGGGTCTTTTGCATGCCCACATTCGAAGTGGGTGGGCTAAAATTTTTCATCGCTTGTGTCCACATGTTCATCGTTCCTTGTTGCCCCTTTTGCATTCTTGGTGGTGAGATCCTATGCATAGAAATGCAGCAAATAGTTAATAGCATATGCGGATATAGGAAAACATGCAATCCCCAAGGCCTCCAGCTAGTTAATATATAGAAGAATGAAATGATCATCAAATCATGTCAGAATGAGTTAAAAATTTAACACGGGCATTAGGATATCATCTGGGACATATTACAAAAATAACAGTAAGGAAATCATGCATATATTTCTAATCACTTCGGGGTGGGATGTTGGGGACTGTCACAAAACTTGCAAGAGTGACCTCAAAAATGTCCTGCCCAGAGGCCTCCAAAACTCCTACAAACTTGGGGTTAGAATAAAAATGGCATTTTGAGATGACCTAAACGGTTAGACTTGGCAAATTCTACCCAAGTTGTCCTATATCCGAAGGCACTCCCTATAGGTTAGTAGACGCATAAAATGACAAAAATCGGGTCAAATCATGTCAGAAAGCAATGAAACTTGTACAGCAGCATAAGTACATTAGATATGAATGAATGCAAAAATAACAGTAAGGAGATTAGGAACATATTTCTAATCACTCTGGGGTGGGGCGATTAGGACTGCAGTAGTTTGGGGGGCGCTCGGGGGTGGGACGCCCACCGTTTGGGGCCTAGTTTTGACACCAATCCAAGTGGGATGGATCCAAAACTTCCTAGGGGGTTGTGTTAATGTGTTTGGTGTGGGAGTGTGGTCAATTTCTTGCGTTTTGGGTCTGGATTGCATTCCTAGTGTTCACCCGATAACCTCTCTTCCTGAAGAGAGAGATTAGGGATGTAGGAAGCACAAAGAGGAATGGGGGTATAATTTGGCAGCACTTCGTCACTGCAAATGCTCCAGCTCTATTTTTTTTAGGGGGGTGAAAAGGCTAACATTTTTATAGACCTAAGGTTATCCTTTCAATGCACATGCGAGGGTGCCACTTGGATCATTATGCCTTTTGGGGGGAGAGAATATTCCTCCCTAATTAGGGGCTCCTTGATTGAGGCCTCCATGATTGCCTCTTTGATTTTGAAACATTCCCTCACAATCCCATGCCTTGAAGGTGGAGTTGGGTGGCAGATCTAGGCTGCCATTTGTCAAGGTTTGACTTTTTTCTAGTCAAACCTGCTAATTGTCCCACCTTGGAGCGATTGCTGCTAATCATCCCAAGGTGGGGCAAATAGGATTCTAATCATCCCAGGGTGGGATGAATAGGGAGAAAAGTGCTTAAAAGGTGCAAAACTAACCTCTGACCTTCAAAAACTGATTTGGGAGTGGTTAGGACCACTTTTTAACCTTTGGAGGCTGCCCTAGGGAATATGTATGCCAATTCGGCTAGTGCTTGTAGTCACATAATCAGATTGGTGCTATTTTAGTGTCTACAGATGCCCCTTTTTGGGATGCATTATGTGTGGTGCAATGATGAGCAAAAATAGATGACCAAAACACTTAATGATTAGGGTTTCTCAGTAACCTGACAAAATTTTGATGCCCCAAGTATGGAAATGGCACGCATTCTTGAATCCTTGCTTCTGACGAACTAAGGAGCTTAACTCAAGTGTAACCTTTTTCAGTGAGGTGTACTTGATCTTGGACATTGTTCAATCATGAATAGGCAAAGGGCACAACCTTTTGTTTGAGGAACTTTTTCTTCATGCTTCCAGAATACCAAGTGTTTCTTTATCTTGTGATTATTTCTTGTTTGCTACCCCAAGCAGGAGCGTGATTGTCTTTGTCAATGATTCTTTGAATGCATGCTATTTAATTTATTGGGTGTGTATTTTTTTATTGGTGACTAAGTGTGACTACCCCCTAAAGCAACAAATCGATGAGGGAATGACCAAATATGAGAAAAGCGACGAGTCGCTTGACCCAAGACGGCATTTGTAAGGGTGCCTTCAGTTGTTTTTGTTAAATGCTTATTGCAGTTTTCCAACCATCGGACCTATTTTTGGTGGGTTTTGACCCTATTTTTTTGATGCCTATTGGGGTTGAAATTATCAAAAATCCTCCTTCCCATGGAGCAGTCCGACTATGCTAGCCTTATTAGGGAGTAAGATAGTGAGTATTTGTGACCCCGACGGTGGTTTTTCATGCCATGAATGTCAGGTGCAAAGGCACCTTTGTTTGACAGATTTATTTTTGAGTGTTTGTTTTTTGTGAGGTCAGAGGACCTTCTTATTGTAGCTTGAGGGCATTTTGACTTGATATATATACATGACTCTTTTTTGGTTTGATTATATACTTGTCATGGTTTATTGTTCTTTATGCACATTTATTTATGTTAATGTATGCATATGTTATTATGATTGTGGATGATTTTAACTATATGATATAGATGTATGCATATGGAATGGATGGAATGATTTGTTGGTATACAGGCGGTGGCACCATAGACTGTACAGGATTTACTGGATTTCTATACTATGTGATTGCTTTATGAAATAACTTTGCATTTGTAATTTTTGTTTTGTATTTTATAATGGTGATGTAAGTAATGAAATGTACCACAATTGTTTTAGAATGTAGTTAAGGTTTTTTTGAGAATCAGATGCTTTAAGTAACTAGTCAAGACTGTACATTATATTACAAGACTTTCAAACAAGGTACGAATCAGACTTGAGTTTGACCAAGTTATTTCATATCCTTATGTGTGCGATTGAGTTTGTTTATGTGGTATTCATAAGGATACCACTAGTTCTAGGTAGGATGTCCACCAAACCTATACTGAGGATCACCTAATTAGCTCCACTAACTCCTTTGTTGCATTTAGTAAGATTAATCTATGACGCAATCTAGGATACCATAAGCTAGCTCATCCACATGCAAAAATTGATCTATACATATGCCCAATAGCTAATGTGATAGATATATCATCATGTGAGAGGTTTGCCACCAGTGATCGATAGGCTATCCACCAAACCGGGACTGAGGATCACCTCATGACCTTTTGAATGCTGAGATTTCCAGGGATTCAATTTCAACTCCCTTATTTTCTTCAATTTTATTGGGATACTTGCTCTCATATATAGTGATAAAAATCACTATTTATATTTTTTTGTTTTGAGCAAGGGATTTGAATTTTGAGTGATGAGGATCACTATTTCTTGTGCTTTTTGATGTGTGCACTTTGAGGGTTTTGATGTCAAACTTTGGAGTTTGTACTTTGAATTTTACAATTTTTTGATGTTTGCAACTTTTTGAGAATTTGGGATTTCTGACAGTGGTAAAAACCAATATTTATTTTGGGGAATTGGGTAGGGAAGATGCTTGTCCTTTTGCCAACTCTTAGCATTCTTGGGGTAATTTGCACAGGGGGATGAGTGAGATAACATTTGCACTGTATGGTATCCTAGACCCCTTTTTAGGTTTCATATTTCGTTCACACAACTTGGGAATTTTTATGTGTTTTAAGCTTGTGTTGGGATGCTATGTAACAAGGCGTGATCCAAGTAAAACTCTACTTTGTAAAAAATGGTCTAACTTTGTACAGTATTTGGCTAGAAATCTAAAGAAAGCTGAATGACGAAAACCCTAAAGACATTAGAAGATAACTGACTATGATATGGTGAAAATGCGAATGGCGTTATTCTTGTTGGGTTATTCACAAAATGGAAAAAAGTGGAAAATGATGGAATTGCCGATTAATTATAGTATATGGTGTGTTTGACATGTATGACCAAAAAATATGCAATGTATGTATGCAATGCCTAATGCAGCTTCTATTTTTGTGTTTTGATTTTTAACAGTATGTATGAAAGTGAGATACAATTATTTTTGTTATTTTTGATTATTTGTTTTTTTTTAATATTCGTTATGGACAATTTAACCTGAATGGGTGCGGACCAAGTGATTCTTACGAATCCTTGGAGGTTTTGACCAAAGATATTATAGATACCTTTGGGGCATTTTGGGTGACCAAGCGGTTGTGGGAATCCTTGGAGCTTTTGGTTTGACCAAAGGGATTATAGATACCTTTGGGGCGTATTTGGTTGACCAAGTGATTATAGGAATCTTTGGAGCTTTTGGTTTGACCAAAGGGATTATAGATACCTTTGGGGCATTTTAGGTTGACCAAGCGATTATGGGAACCCTTGGAGCTTTTGGTTTGACCAAAGAGATTATAGATACCTTTGAGGAATTTTAGGTTGACCAAGTGATTGCGGGAATCCTTGGAGCTTTTGGTTTGAACAAAGGGATTATGGATACCTTTGGGGCATTTTAGGTTGACCAAGCGATTACAGGAATCCTTGGAGCTTTTGGTTTTACCAAAGGGTTTATAGATACATTTGGGGCATTTTAGGTTGACCAAGCGATTGTGGGAACCCTTGGAGCTTTTGGGGTGGGCCATGGCTCTTTAAATATTGAATGACCTCAAATGACTGATGTTCAAGGGTTCTAGTTCCTTGATTCCTTCAATAGAGGCGAGCCAATATGTTCTAGGTCCTATTTCACTGTCGACTACATAAGGACCTAACCAATTTGCCACGAACTTGTCCCTTAAATGGGGTGGCAAGTTAAAATTTTGTTGGTTCTCTTTTAAGACCATGTCACCAACCTGAAAGTCCCTCACGTGAACTTTCATGTTGTATGCTTTCTTAAGTCGCTCTTGATATATACGTAAATACTCGAGAGCATTGACATGTTTTTCATCGAGTAATGTAAGCTGGTCTAATTGGGCCTGCCATATAGTGTCATCATTGATGAACTCTTGCATTGATATGCGCAGGGAGGGTATTTCCAACTCGAGAGGCATGACTACCTCGGAGCCATACACTAGCGAAAATGGAGTTGCCCCAGTGGGCATCCGAATGCTAGTGTGATAAGCCCATAGGGCAAGTGGTATTTGGATGTGCCAATCATTATGACTATCTATGACCATATTTTTAAGGATGGAAACTAGCATTTTGTTTGACGCCTCTGCTTGCCCATTTGCCTATGAATAATAAGGTGTCAAAAAATTATGCTGAATTTTATACTTTGTTGTCAAAGCACACACATCTTTGTTCTTAAATGACGTCCCATTATCCAAGATGATCTTGGATGGAATACCAAAATGACATATGATGTTATGTAAAATAAACTCTACAATGCGAGGCCTAGTCGTAGAGGTAAGCGGAATTGCTTCCACCCACTTAGTGAAGTATTCTGTGGCCATTATGATAAACGTGTGATGACTTGATGATGCAGGGGAGATATTTTCAATGAGATCTAAGCTCCACTACAAGAACGGCCAAGCTGATTGGATTGGTTACAAGGCCTAAGAAGGTACGTGTGTCAAGTTAGCATGGTGTTGACACTTTATGCACTTTTGCACATATGCGCAACAATATCGCTCTAAAGATGGCCAATAATAGCCCATGCGAAGAATGCACTTTGAGATGGCCATACCGCTGAAGTGGCCATCACATGTACCATCGTGCACTTGGGTGATCGCCCAAGTGGACTCTTGTTGGTCCAAGCAATGGAGGAGGATTCCTTCATAGCTTCGACGATATAAAATGTCTCCTAGCAAGACATGTTTTGCCACTTTCTGTTTGAATGATCTTTTCATGGCGTGTGACAATCCAATTGGGAGGCTTCCTAACTTGATATAGTCTCTTATGGGTGTGTACTAATTTTGCTGATCAAAACCTCGATGGTATGAACGGCCGATACCACTTGAAGTTCATCCCTAGAAAAATATGAGCGGGAAAGAACTCGTAAAAATAGAATTGTGTTGCTATGAAGACGGGTTGGAGAGAACAAAGACCCCTAGTTTGCATGATTCAAACTATCATGGATTCGAGAGAACCTATCCTAATATGGTTCAATATATATCAGGTGGATTCCTGGCATTATGTCAGAGCTTGCACGCTCCATCACGGATTGCGATAACATTTTGACTTGAATGGTTGTCATCTCACCAGAAATGTCTTGCGGGATTAGTGACCCCAAGGAGGCCATAGTGTCCACAAAATGATTTGATGATCGAGGGAGTGCCTCGATGTCATACCATTCAAGCTTTGCCAGGAATTTATCCACAAGGGCTTTCTAGGCCTGTAGAACTGGGCATTTGCATTGAAATACCCCTTTCACTTGGTTGATAATTAATAGCGAATCACCAAAGATATTCAAGCATTTGATGTTCATGGTGATGGCTTTCTGAAGACCTATGAGCAAGGATTCATATTTAGCATTGTTATTGGTGCATGAAAAATCAAGTTTAAATGATAAAGGCATTGGAGTGTGAAAAACATGATTCTTGTGCCATCCCCTTGCTCACATTTAGAACCATCAAAAAATAAGATTATGTCAGCCTGTGACTCAGGCTCATTAGAATCTGGTGATTCTGAGACATGGAAGACCCCATCATTGGGTAGCTCTACGATCAGAGGTTGATCATCTTCGAGAGGAGCCTCTGCTAGTTGATCGGTAATGACTTGACCTTTGATGGACTTTTGTCCAATGAATTCGATGTCAAAATCCATCAACAACATGATCCATTTTGTTGTGTGACTACTGTGATAAGTATGACTCATCATGTACCATAATGGATTCTCCTTAGACACAACATACATCGTATTTCTCAGCATGTAATGGCATAGCTTTTTGGTGGCAAATACCACCGCTAAGCATAGCTTCTCAATGTATGCATAGTTAAGTTTATAACTGACCAGGGTGCGGCTAAGATAATAATTAGCCTATTATTTATGTAGTTCATTTTTTTGGGCTAGCATAGCACCCAGTGCCACCTCAGTAGCTGAGATGTATAAATAGAACGACACTCCTAGTCTAGGTGGTGCCAATACTGGTGACGAAGCCAAGTATTGTTTGATGTTGTCGAAGGCTGACTAGCACTCGTCATCCCAATGAAATGCTACCCCCTTGTATAATAATTTATTCATGGGTCAAAACTTGTTATATAACTATGCTATGAAGTGTTTGATCAATTTGACCTTACCCTACAAGCTTCTGAGTTGCCTGATGGTGGTTGGGGGAAGCATTTCAAGGATTGCCTTGACTTTATTTAGATCTACCTTGATGCCTCATTTTGAGACTATAAAACCCAAGATTTTTCCAGATGTGACACAAAATATGCACTTCTTGGGGTTTAGCCTAACCTTGTGTTCGATTAGGTGATCAAAGATCTTGTGTAAGTCATTGAGATGATTTTGGCACAAAAGAGATTTTGCCAACAAATCATCCATATAATCTTTCAAATTTTTATGCATGTGATCTTGGAAGATGTATGTCATAGCATGTTGGTAGGTGGCACCAGTATTTTTAAGGCCAAAGGGCATGACCTTATAAAAAATTTCCCCCAAGGCGTCGTGAACGCCATTTTTATCCCGATACGAATCTGGTTGTATCCTGAGAAACCATCCATGAGGGAAATCATTTTGTGGCATGTTGTAGTGTCTACCAATGCATCGACGCTAGGCAAGGGGAAATCATCCTTGGGACTTGCTTTGTTTAAATCTCAAAAATCGATGCATATGCGAATCCTCCCATCAGGATTTTTGATAGGTACCATGTTGGACAGCCATGGTGGGTAATCTATGCAAATGGCAAACTGTGCATCCAACAATTTTTGTAGCTCATCTTTGACCATTAAGGCTATTGTTGGGTGCATCTTATGTAGCTTTTGCTTGACTGGCTTGACTGTCATATCAAGTGTTAGATTATGCATGACTAGCTACGGGTCTAGCCTCGGCATGTATTTGTAGGACCATGCAAAAACCTCTTTCTTCTCTTTGAGAAGGGCAATGTAATTAGCTTTCTCTTCGAGGGATAAGCTTACCCCCAGCTTGATGATTTGCAGATTCATTGGATTACAACCAATGTCCATGTCAATTGTCTATTCGACTGACATGTGGGATCCATCCTCAAACTGGTGTGGAGTTGGGTTCAGGTGGATATCATTTGCTAAATTTAGATCTATGTTTGGAATGTCAGGTTCCTCTTCAGCATGGAAGATATCCTAAGTCTATCCTAGGGTGAAAGGAAACATCTCACCACAAGGCCAGTACTTCAATGGGGATGGTGGCGAGTCTGTGCGATCCCAGTCTATGGCATCTAGGTCTAGGTACAATGGTTGTGTTGTATCATCTAGATTATGTATGGGGATGGTAAAATCAATGGAGATCATGTTGATGGAATGAATTTGGTCTCCATTGCCACATGGGTGTTTATTCGAACATCCTTGGTGATCCTTGTACCTTATATCTGGCTCTATGGGTATTGGCACAAAAGGATCGGCCCTATGTGTAGATAGAAGGATAGGGTATGCCCTTGGCATTGATGGCCCTATAGGGTCTCTAGGTGGGAGGTGCTCCCTGTATGCCCGAAGTGGTGGATGAAGTGCTTGGTTTAACTGTATTTGGTTTAAATGCCACCTATGCCTTGGTCCCATATTTAGATGTTCAAACATATCATCGATGTCTATGGGGTATTCCTATTGCCTCATATGGTTGAGATATGCCATCTCATTCTCATCCTCATAGTCGCTATCGGATATCCATAGGCCTTTATTGTCTCTGACAACTATGTGCCCCTCTAGCTGGTATAGCCTCCCAATAGGTATTTCTTGATCATTATCCTCACTCTCTATGAAAATAAAAAATCTGGCACACACGTAGTCGATGTTGAAGAAGATATTTGGATCTTATTACTCCGGTGGATCACTTGGCCTTCTGGCTAGCATGGGAGACTCATTTTGTTCAAGCAAGTTGATTTGGTCCCTTCTGGTTTGTTCCACTCTTTGTGGGAAGGCTATATTCTCTAGAGGTGGAAATTTCCTAATCGAAACATCAAAGGGGAACATTACCACGAAGTTCTCTTGATATTCGTCAATGGGTGTCACCTGTGAGTGATTGCTATCAGACTCAAAAGGGTCCCAAGGTGCTACCTCATAATCTGACTCGTCTTTAGAAGACCCCCCTTGATCTTGTCCATATCCCTCTTAGAGGTTGCTTCTTGAACTTTCCCCTTCCTCGATCAAAGGGGAGGGGTTGTTAAGGTCAACAAGGTTTGTTGTTAACAATAGGAGATAATTCCCCAGTGTGTATGTTGTGTTGGGATTGGCATATGGATCTTTTGCCAACCCATCCCTGTTGCCTAGACCTAGGCCTTGCATGGTTTCTACCAAGATGTTGAGGGGAAAAGGGTGGTTGAACCCTACTCTTAATTTATCATATGGCATCTGGTATTGCATTTGACAAAGAATGTGCATTCCTTGCTCATATCTGCCCAATCCATGTTCATGCCAATTACATTGGTTAAGGTATTTCAAGGCAAAGTCTGGGTTGGACAGATAGTCAAAATTCTCAAAAAATGGCTCTTTGTCCTCTTCCTCTTGTAGGTAAGGTTCAATGCCGTTATTGAGGCTCCCATATACAAAATTGGTCTAATTTGGCGGGTAGCCTAAAGGGACGATAGTACCGATGGGGAGGCAAGGTCTCCCCATGTCTTGCATGGATTCGAGTGTGGGTGTTGCCACAATTTTCCACACTAGGTACTCCCCCAAGACCATATTGGCCATCTCAACGATAATCATCAATGGTTGAGGGGGAGGGAATGAGAGTTCTCCCTAAGTCCACTCCATGTTGAGTGAACTTGGTGTCTCGACTTCCATTCGACTGGGCACCTATTCGATAGATATGGTCGAGACTAATGGTGGTACCTCCTCTAGGGGCTTCTTCATGTTGCCCTTCTATGTGGCCACCATAGGTGGCATCATTGGTGAAGGAATAGACAATGAATATGGGCTAGGTTGGTGAGTTAAGGGACTCAACAGCAAGGATGTAGGTAGAATCAGACCCTATGTGGACGGATTCAATTGAAAGTCCGAATGTGTCAATAGGAGGGTCGATTGTGGCATCAGCTACACCACATTGCAATACTTAAAGGGCTCCAAGTCTGTTGGGACTACATGTACTTGCCCTTCATATGTGTATTTAAGGCATTGATGGGCTATCGAAGGGACACACTTCATGTCCCTAATCCAAGGCTGGACTAGCAAGATATTATAGGCCATATCACCCTCAAGGATGTGACACAATGTAGAAATGGTCTTTTGTCCTACTTGGATGGGCAGGACAATTGTGCCAACAGTCAAGCATAATGTGTCATTGAATGCTCAAAGAGTGTAAGTGGATGCCATGATGTGGGATGCTGGTAGCTTAAGGTGTTTTAATGTTGCTATCATGATTATGTTGTTGGATGAGCTAGTGTCCAACAACACCCTCTTGAATGGAATCTTGTTGACCCGCGCAATGATGTGTAGGGGTGGATCCACCATATCACTAGTTATCAGTTTCAGTTAGTCTTCCATGAAGGTTATGACTAGTTTTGTGCATTGTCTCACATGTCCCACAAAATTGTTGAAAGAATTTGCTTCATGGGGAGGTAGCTCAATGGCTTTGAGTATCTCCATCAAAGCCTCCCGATGGGGCGGTGATTGTTGGATGAGCTCATAAATGGAGATCCTAGCCGATGTGGTCCTTAAAATTTGAGTAAGCTTAGTCTAAATCATGGCCACTAGTCTAGGTGGGGGAGGTTGCGTAGGGTGTTGTGGAGGTTGTGACATTGACGAAACATCTCATGTAGCTGCAACGAGAGCAGTCGTGTTTGGGTATATTTTGTTCAATGTCACGATGCTTATCATCCCTATGTATCCTTGCATGGGACAGTTTTGTGTTACCTCGTTCACTTGTAAAGTCTTTGTTTGTGCATCATGGGTAGGTAGGGGGTATTTGAAGACCTCCATCTATTGGTTGTTTAGTTCTACGAGACTATCTACCGTGAGCGTTTTGTTGTCTATCAAGTCCTGCACTAAGTGTTTGAATTTCCAACAAGTGAAGATTTTGTGTCCTCTTTACCAGTGAAATCTGCAATATAAGTCTTCCCTATAGCCCATGGTTTTTGGCATGTTGGGGTCTATGGGTCGAATTTCCAACAAGTTTATCAGGTTTTTCATGAACAAGCGGTCAAACAAAGAGTCTCTAGACTCCATGAATTATGTGAATTATCGCCTAGGGTGACGTTGCTAATTTTGCTCTTGTTTATGATTTTCCATTTCATAGTTATCAAGAGGAACTGCCTGATAATTAGCCTTTGGTGGCTATGTCATTTTTGTAGGCTTTGGTATAGTTATGGAAACCTGATTGACCATGATGGGTTTTGGTTACGTGGGCCCAGTTTTAGCATTTTTGGGCCACTCTTTCTTGCATGACTTGGCAATCTCATCATCTTGTATTTTGATCTCCTCAATTATCTGGGCTTGCACCAGGGCTTCTTCGAGGTTGGCATATTGTTGCAACTACAATAGCATGGAGATCAACCTTAAGAAACTCTTTGAAAACATTTGAGTCATGTCAGCCATGGGAGGGAGGTAAGGTAGCTTTGAAAGAAATGTCCTCCACCGATTCCCATAAGCAGTCATGGTCTCATCGTCATACTACTTAAGGCCAACTAGGTCACTTAAGGATGCCTTATTCTTGGTGTTGAAGGCAAAATGTTCAAGGAACGCGTCCACTAGCTGGTCTAGATTATTGATGCTATGCTTTGACAACTAGGTAAACCAATCCGAGGTAGGGCCTATGAACGTGGTTATAAACATTCTTAGAAGCAATGCATCATTGTCTTGAATGCCAAAGCATTAACTTAGGAACATTGTTACATGCTCTTGGGCATCCTCATCCCCTCTAAAAATTTCCAATTGAGGCATTTTGAAGTGGTCATGATATGGGGGTGCCAGAACTGAAGGATGCACAGGGTGACTACAGAGCTGGCATAAGGTGGGATTTTGGGGCCCCAAAGTATTAGTCTCCATAGACTCTAAGTGCTCCAAAAGTGCTTTGTATGCATCAAAGGATTTGATTTCCTCTTCTTTGGTTTGTTCTCATTGTGAATTGCGAGGAACTTAAGGCCTATGGAGGGGTAGTAGGATAGCTCCCCCCCTACCTTGGTAGGAAATTTCAGCCTGCTCTTCCTCTCACTAGAATTCCTCATAGGCCTCTTGAGGAGTTTTTGGGCGTAACCTATAAACATGGACGGGTTCCCGAGGAAGGCACCCATCATTGGTTCTAGGAGTGGCCTCTTGTTCAGGTCTAGGAGGTCTTGGAGGCAACTCTTGATAAGTTCATGGAGACCTATCTTATGCATGCGCTCCTTGTGAAGATGATACAGTTGTTCTAACTACTACTGATCTTGCTTAAGCTACGTGATTTGCGCTTGGAGGGCGGCATGTTTGGAAAATGCCAAGTCAATTTGTTCTACCGTCCTAGGTCTAGGAGGCCTAGATGCCTCCCCTACATATCTATCTCAGTCATGGTGATCCGAGATCTCTATGGGTCACTTTCCTCTATCGAGGTTAGCAACATTCACCCGAGGCTCTGGCCTCAATAGGTGATCTTGACAATCAGCAGGTGCGGAGGTGCATTGCAACCATTTGGTGTATTGCTCTTGAGGAATATACTGGTTTTCATCGTGCTCCCTTTCATACATGTGAAAGGGATAGGTAGAGTTGGATCGCTCTATCTGAAGAGCCTTGCGCTCTAGGTTTGGCCTATTAGTTCTAACAGTAATGAGGGGTGGAGAAAGAATGATATAATCATGTGGGCCTTCCTTATGAACCCTATGCTACTCTAGCGCTTCATCGCGCAGTGGCCACTCATAATGAGTGTCTAAGGGGGCCTTCCCATGTGTGTACTCCTCCTGAGAGGGTCTATGTTGAACGGGACTGCCCCTCAAAGGGGTGCCTCTATAGTCCTGTTCTGTAGGGGTATAGTGTGGACCATGTTGTGGGTCAGGCTGCCAAGGTGGTATAACCAAGTCCTTAGGGCTATAACAGAGGTGACTTGTGCCTGCTTGTATACTTTCCACATCTTCTACCCATGATTGGTCTTGGCTACAGGTATACACCATGGTGGTGGTTTCTCTAAAAAGATATGTATATTTTATCTCCTTTACAATTTTTATGCTATACCAAAAAAAGGGGACCACACAAATAGATAAATGATTATCTTGTTTACAGATTAAATGTGTGTCCTAGATCTGGTTTAGTATGTTTTATTTGTGTTATGTAAATCTTGTAAAGAAAACTTTGTTATACATGCATAATGAGAGCTCTTATATCTCCAAAATGGTCACCCCTTCAATATACCATTGTCAGTCCGTTATACCGAACCTCTCAATATACCTGCCCTTACATGAGGGAAACTATTGGTATGCAAGAGCAGAATAGTAAGTGGAACATAGGCGGTACAGAAGGGGGATCACTCTATTTTTTAAACCTACCTTAGAAGACTTATCCTCATGCACGAGGAATCACCCCCACTACACTTGGTCAGATTTCATCAAGATTTACATCTAGCAACAATCGTGATCAGGGTATATGTATGTAAAATCCAAGCCAAGGTGGTGATGAAACCCACCGTTGGTCTTGATCAAGTGTTGGGGTATTAAGACCAACTCCTTGATTTTAATTTTATTAGGTGGTGTGTGTGGTTCCTTTTAATTGTGTAAATAAATAAAACATACAAAAAAATATGGTTTTCACTAATGCAATGCTTTAAAGTATGTTTTATCTTTTGGAGACAATTAGTAGCAAAAAGGAAATCACAAAACCTAACTAGAACTGAAACCTATAATGAGGACTTGCCATTTGTGCAAGTATCATGCAAGCAAACCAGAGAAAAATGCATTCCTAATAAAGTTCCTTCCATTTAATTTACTCTATGTTTTTATTTTTATTTTTATTTTCTTATTGCAAGAAGGAAAACAAACTACTTAACCTTTCTATGCAAGTTCTTGAAAATAAAGCAAAGAAAACAAAAAATTACAGAAACAGAAAGCAAAAAAACATAGAGGATGTTCAAAAGACCTACCTCCTCTCTGTCTAAGCCATATGCCTCTGAGTTTCTAATCAAAAAATGCACAGAGCTCTAATAATCCTGAGGTGGGATGAATAGCAGGTTTGTATTCATCATAGGGTAGGACAAATACGTATTCGTACCGGAGTGGCACGAGTAGCAGTCCAATGCCCGAAGGAGTAACACCTACAAAGAAAAACCACAAAATTTAGATCAAAAAATTGATCCTAATAGTAGGTTATAGGGTCCCACCATGATAACCACTAAAATAAAATGCATAAGGATGACGTACCAATATTATGCAAACAAAAAAAAGTAGATATAGAGATGCTAAGCCCTACGAATGCGATGAACAAATGCATGAAGGAAATAATGTAGAAATGAGATGTAAGAAAAAAAATAAAGGCCTCATTTATTGATATTTATTTTAATCCAATCACAATATTTCCCCGCTCTAGGGCTCATAACGTTTGATATAGTTTGTTACATCAATGGATGGTACGCTTCCAGGGTATTCTGCATGCCCACATTCGAAGTGGGTGGGCTAAAAGTTGTCGTCGCTTGTGTCTACATGTTCATCATTACTTGCTGCCCCTCTAGTATTCTTGGCAATAAGATACTATGCACAGGAAGGTAGAAAATAGTTAATATCATATGCGGATATAGGAAAACATGCAATCCCCATGGCCTCCGGCTAGTTAATACATAAAAGAATGAAACAATCATAAAATCATGTCATAATGAGTTCAAAATTTAAAAAAGGCATTAGGATATCATATGGGACCTATTGCAAAAGTAAAAATAAGGAAATCATGCACATATTTCTAATCGCTCTGGGATAGGACGTTGGGGACTATCACAAAACTTGCAAGAGTGACCTCGCAAATGTCCTACCTAGAGGCCTCCAAATCTCCTACAAACTTGGGGTTAGACTAAAAACAACATTTTGAGATGACCCAAAAGGTTAGATGTGGTAGATTCTACCCAGGTTGTCCTGTATCCGAAGGCACTCCCTGTAGGTTAGTAGACGCATAAAATGACAAAAATCGAGTCAAATCATGTCAGAAAGCAATGAAACTTGGACAGCAATATAAGTACATTAGATATGACATAATGCAAAAATAATAGTAAGGAAATAAGGCACATATTTCTAATCGCTTTGGGGTGGGGCGATTAGGACTGCAACAGTTCGAGGGGTGCCCAAGGGTGGGACGTCCACCGTTTGGGGTCAAGTTTTGATGCCAATCCAAGTGGTATGGGTTCAAAAATTCCTAGGGGGTTGTTTCAATGAGTTTGGTGTGGTATTGTTGTCGATTTCTTGGGTTTTGGGTCTGGATTGCGTTCCTAGTGTTCATCCGATAACCTCTCTTCCTGAAGAGAGATATTAGGGATGTAGGAAGCACAAAGAGGAATGGAGGTATAATTTGGCAGCACTCCATTGCTCCAAATGATCCAGTTCTGTTATTCTTTTTTTAGGGTGAGGAGGCTCACCTTTTTATAGACCTAAGGGTATCCTTTGAATGTGCATGCGAGGGCACCACTTGGATCATTATGCCTTTTTGGGGGAGAGAAGATTCCTCTCTGATTAGGGGCTCCTTCATTGAGGCCTCCATGACTGCCTCTCTGATTTTGAAATGATACCTCACACTCCCATGACTTGAAGGTGGATTTGGGTGGTGGATCTGGGCTACCATTTGTCAAGGTTTGACTTTTTGCCAGTCAAACTTGCTAATCATCCCATCTTGGAGCGATTGCTGTAATCATCCCGGGGTGGGATGAATAGGATTCTAATCATCCCAGGGTGGGACGAATAGGGAGAAAAGTGCTTAAAATGTGCAAAACTAGCCTTTGACCTTCCAAAAATGATTTGGGAGTGGTTAGGACCACTATTTAACCTCTAGAGGCTGCCCCAGGGGGTATGTATGCCAATTTGGTCAGTGTTTGTAGTCACATAATTGGATTGGTGCTGTTTTGGTGTCTACACTAACATTCTCACCATTTCCTATTTTCCATCGAATACATTTTTATAATAATATATTTAGATTTAAGGAGGGAGTTCCACACTACCAAGCCTAAGATAGAAAAAAAATCATCCATGAAGTTATTGTGGTGCCAAAGATATTTTTCTTTCATAATATAAATCTATTTATCATTCTTAAGAACTCACCATACTTTTTTAACAATGAGATCTAGATTCACATTTTGGACCTTCCTAAGCCCCATACCTTTTTGCTTTTTCCAAGAATAGACTTGGTCCCAAGCAACCAGATGGAAACATTGCTTTACCTTAGATCTAGACCATAGAAAAATCCTTTGAATTTGCTCAATTTTATTACATACATCAATAGGGGTCTGAAATATGGAGAGGAAAAATACTAGTATACTTTGGAGGGTGGCCTTGACTAGGGTGGCCTTGCCTGCCTGATTGAGAAGGTCCCCTTTCTAACTAGCCAATTTTTCTATATTCTTTCAATGATAGAGTTCTAAAGGAAATTTTTAGTAGGACCTTTGGAAAGAGGAAACCCTAGATAGGTTATATGGAGCTTAGTAATGGTACAACCAATAATGGTAGCAATGAGGATTTGATGCATTATAGGGGTGTTAATGAAATAAATATTGCTCTTAGAAATTTTATTTTTTGCCTAGCAGCATCCTCAAAGGAGATCATGATAGACTTGATGACATGGTCTTGGGGAACTGAAGCAAGGGTAGCAAGGATGGTATCATTGACAAATTACTAGTGAGATGTGGGCTAGATGGAAGAGTTAGATTTGATGCCAAAAATATTCCCTTTGGAATATGAAGATCACAAGGTTCTACCTAAGGCTTCAACAACGATTATGAAAAGGAACAGAGATAAGTTGGTCACATTTTCTATAATTGATCCATGTTAATATGGGACATTTTAGATCAATGTCCATGAGTTTGTTGTCATATACAAAAGCTATGAAATTCTCATAATAATTGATAGTAATTTGGGATCCTCCTTTATTATCGATGGGGAATAGATTAGAGTTGAAACCTCCAACCAGCATCCAAGCCTCTAAAGAGAAGACCTCCTGGATTTGGCTGAGAGAACTCCATAGGTGATTCCTCCCAGATGGAGAGTTAGGTGCATAAATATTGGATAGGACCCAATGGTAGTCTTTGTTGAAAAATATAACATTCATGTAATTTTTTTCTATGGATAGGAGGGTCCCCTCAACTTCCTTGGGATCCCACAGACATAAGATTTTGCTTGAAGCTCCATTGGCCAAAATAAAGAGAAAATCACAATATTTTCATATGTATTTGGATATGCACGTGGTATTATGGGAATCTAGTTTGATCTCTTGCATTAGAAAAATGGTAGGTCTAAGATGTTTCCTCATGGACTTGAACAAGTGTTGCTTATTTCATCCATTGAGACCTCTCACATTCCATGAGAGGATCTTCATTTATTACCTCTTGAGGATGTTCACTTCTCTCTTCCAAGAGGAGGGGGAAGTTTGGATCTACTTTTGACATGGGCCTCAAAATTTCTATAATAGGCACGTAGGGTGAGTTGGGTTCCATTGAAAATATCATCTAGAACTTCTCTATTTTTGATATCTTGAGTTGAGGGGCATCCTCATTTCTTTTTAGAGCCAAAATCTACATAGAGATTAATTTGGGTTTGGTTAAATGGAGGGCTAGGGGAGAAGGGTATGGTGAGGAGAGGGTTGTTGGAGGGGGATCCAAGGAGGCTCTTGGGGTATGGAGGGGCTTGGGGGATGAAAAGGGGTGGGATTTATGGATTTGAGGGTGGAATAATTGCATAAGAGAGGGGAAAAGTTGTTATAAATGGGAATAAGGGGACAACGAGGAGGGGAGAGATTTGGGATCACCAAGGAAGGTTCAGTGGGCTCCTCATTCTGAAGATTTGAGGTTGCACCTTGAACTCCAAAGGTCATGGGCATCTCATAATAGGGATGAGAGGGGTTGGAAGCTAGGGTAGGGTTTGGGATAGCATCAAAGGTTGGATTATGGTAGCTATAGACTGGATTGGGATGACGATGATCATTATATTTAGAAGAAATTGGATGCATCTTTGGGATCTTAGGATATTGAGATCGAATATGGCCTTGTTTGGAGTAAATATTACAAAAAGCAATATTATTTTCATATTCAACCAATTGAGAAAAAGTGTTAACCTTCAAAATGAGATTGATCGAAGATGGGAGAGCTAAATCCATATTTCCATTGATACACATATGAGCCTAGATAATATGGGTTCCTGCTCATGTTGGAGAATCAAAATCAATCAGGTCCTCAATGTCCTATGCAATTTCTCAAAGGATGTATTCATGCCAAAACTAGACCAGAGACCTAGGAGCTAGAACAAAATAGGAGCAAAGTTGATATTTTGGGTGGATGGATCAAAATCCATGCTCTGTTTATGTATGAAAAGTCTCCTTTGTTTGAAGAACCATGGCCCACTAATGAGAATATAGCTTGAATCAGTGGTGTTATTGAGTTAGATGAGGAAGAAGCCCCTAGGGAGAGAAAATAGCTCCAAAGAGACTAAGGGACAACAAGAGGAGTTTACCCATTTGTAGATCAATTCCATGTCTGGTCGCAATCCCAAAAAATTACTAACCAAAGATATGGACTTTTGTGAAATTGTAGAGGATATAAGTTCACATGGAATCTCAAGGTTACCATCAAAAGGTTGCAACTCAATCCTAGATCTGAGTGGACTAGGGTTTGAGTTGTTTTTGACCATATTCATGAAAGATTGGTTTGTTCTAGGAACACCTTATCCTAATCTCATTATCATTACTACTTCCACTAGGAGAGATATTCCTTTAGGGTTTGTTAAATATTTCCTTCTTGAAGCTACTAGGGCTTTAATCATTTATTTGGAAGTCCCATAATCTGTTGATGTGTCTAGAGCTGCAAGTCATAGATTGGCAAAGCTATCACTCATATTCCTAGATTTTGTCCCACTAGACATGTGGGTTCCTATCATAGGGTTGGTATATCTTCTCTTGATGATCCCAATGGAGTCTATCATGGACCTAGGATAGAGGGTTCCATTTTTTTAAAATGTGATAGGCCCTAAATCATCTACTTGTTGTTTGGCAAAACCCACAAAAATTTCCTTTGATCCTTTCAAAGAAAAGGGGAAAATTTCTTTTTCTTGGTTCAGACCATCTCCTAAACTATTTTCCCTTGTCATTTCCACCAATACTACCACCTTTTCTAGACACCTAAAATACATTATGTTTAGGAGACTACTCATATGGGCACATACAAAAGACCATATGAATGATCTTGGACCTCTCCAAGAGCTAGAAATGGTCCTAACCACTCAAAAAGGGAAGTTATAGCTCATGTAGGCTTAGCCACTCTTAAGCAGAGTGGCCACCATATCTGGCCACTGAATATGATAGTGGCCACATCTAGAAACTACTCTGAATAGTGGCTAGCACCATGCATAGTCTGGTCATGAATACGGGCCTAGATAATGTAGTCTGATTGTAGATTGCATTGCTTGCAGGTAGATTTTAGCTTGGAACTCCCATAGTTCCTCCTAACTACCCTTTAAATGCCAATTTGTAACTGATGCTTCCTCCTCAAGATAATCAGTTGCATGTAAATTTTGAGATTGGCTTCTCTAGGAAGCTAGGATCCAAATTTAGATCTAAATCAGAGGGAAGGCTACATATGGCTTCTACCAAGCATAACAAAAGATCCATGATTAGCATAATTTTAAGCAGTGAAACCTTGGTGAACCAAAGAGAGAGCTCAAACCCCATTGAGGAGTAACAAAAATCTGCCCAGATTTGTAACGGTTTCAATCCATACCATCAGTGAGATCAAGTATTCTTCACCACCATTCAGTGTACTAGACACAACTAATGACCCTTGAACATTAATTTTAGTGGAGGATCCTATTTTACAGCCCTTTGTTCATGAAGAAAAAGGTTTATTTCACAGTTGTTGTCTTGAACAATGGCACGCAGGCATAGCCTAGGATTTTCAAACTTTATCTTCTTAGTTCTAGATTAGATCTATTGTAAATTTTAGTTTACTACTTAGTTTACCATATATCCAAGTTCTTTCATGAATTTACATGTTATATTCTAAGGTATGTGTACTTTCCATTCAATTTTATTGCATTTTGATTTATCTGCATTTTACATATCATATTCACCAGATTTGCTAACAAAGGTCTCATTCAGAGAGGTATCCTGTGCTACTAAGTGTGCTCTATTGTTTCTATGCATCGTAGGTCACATGTTCATAGGACTGAGTCAAGACATCCAAAGCATAGGATCCCTCAAAGATTAGAAAAGAAGAAGGAGGTATCTATAAGCCTCATACACTATTGTGTGTGAGATTGGGAGGCCTATGAAAGCACAAAGTCCCCTTGCAGGGGATATATTCACCGTCATTCCCACTTGTAATTTGTTGTATCAAACTGGGTATCCCTTAGAGGGATCAAATTGTAACCATATTCAATTTGAATAAAAAAAAATATCTTTTTTTTTTTCATTTCTGTGTTACTTGTCATTTATGGTTTTTGTTCATTTGATATAATAATAACATTGCAAGTGGGGTAAAGTGGGTGCACACCTTTATCAAGGTCACACAAATGGTGATCATGGTGGAACCCCCACCAAGTTTTTTTTCTATCAATTTACTGATAATTTTATAGGTTTTCTATGTATAGAACTGGTCGCTCTAGTCGACAATGGCTAGCAGGTCTTGACCTCTCTAGAAGATAGTGGCCAGAATCAGCTACTCTGGTTGATAGTGGCTAGAAGAAAAAGTATAGCAAAGGGTAGCCTTTTCATCATCATATTGGGATTTTAGGTTGGTACCATTCTTTTATTTTCTATATTTCTCTATCTGTAACTTTTTTTTTTATAAAATAGCAAGTGAAATCACATTTTATTTCATTTTATTAAGGAAATATAAGAAAATATGGAAGAAAAATGCATTTGAAGCTTCCTATATTTTTTTGGCTTTCCTTTAAGCATTGTTATGAATAGTGGACCTATATTTTCAAGGTCTAACCTAGTCTCTAGTGTGCTAGGATTTTACATGTTTAAGCTTACTTGCATGTGGCCCAACTAGAGGTCATTACATCATAAATTATAAATTGCCTCAAAGTCATTTATATTAGTTAGGGATGCATTTTCTAAAATCAAACATTCTTTTTAGGCATGTAGGGAAATGATCATGAGTGCTCTTTGTTGCATAGTTTTCCATTATAAAATATAAGAAGAACCCCACACACCACATATCACTTTAATGCTAGTGAGTTGGAATTCATTACCAACCACTAGTAGAGTTTAGCAAGGTGGCTTTCATCTCCATCTGCAATATCAAATACCATGTACCCATTATTATTGGCCAATACTAGCTCTAATATCCATCATAACTTGTGGAAAATTTGTACCTATCTCTCTTTGAAGAGGTATATCACTGACTTTGGGTGAACTGGGTGAGGATTGGTAGAACCTGTGCTCCTTGACCATGTATGGACTTCCTTACCACACATTATAGGTTGGATTACGTGGCCTGTATTTCATCACCAAGTTATTGAGTTGCAAGTATACAGGTGAAATCCATTTGAACACAAGAATATCATCCAATAAAATACAAAATACATGACACAAGGTCTTCTTTATATACAACACATCAAAACACACAAAATATCTTAGGGAACACACATTAATCCTTAAATGAGATAAAAATTTGTTCACTTTTCTTATATGGTTTGAAATTGACATAAGAAGATAAGTCACAGTAATCATGGTATACACATGGAGCAACCACCCTCGGTCTAACACTGAGGTAGAAACTGATGCTCCGCACACTCACAATAACAATGGTTTTGAGCCACCCACTCACAATTTCATTGGATGAAGTTCATCAAGTATTAGGGTGACAACTCAATCCTTGGAGGGACTCCTCAGGAAACCCTAGCAAGAGAGCCATATATTGGTTCCTCTCGTAGTAGACATGATGAGGCCTCAAGGCCTCCATCATCACATAGACATGATGAGGCCTCAAGGCTTCCATCATCACATAGACATGATGAGGCCTCAAGACCTTCATCTTTACACAGACATGAGGAGGATTTAAGACCTTCATATTTGCATAGACATTAGGAGGCCTCAAGACCTATCTCATCATATAGACATGCGGAGGCCTCAAGACCTCCATCATCACATAGATATATATAGGCTTCAAGGCCTCCATAAACACACAAACATGAGAAGGCCTCAAGACCTCCATCATTGTATAGATATGTAGAGGCCTCAAGGCCTACATCATCACATAGACATACGGAGGCCTCAGGACCTCCATCATCACATAGGCATGTAGGGGCTGTAAGGCCCCAAACTTCACATGATACACTTAGGATAGATCAATCCACTGAGGGGTAAGACACTAGGCCTGCATCAAATCATAGACCAAGAGCATCCTATAGCCTCCCTATATATGGGAGGATACACCTAGATTATGATCTCATTGGTGCTAATGGAACTCCATGGGATCGACCGTGGAAGTCTAAGTAACTTGATGAGTTGGATTGAGTTCCCTCGAGACCATCTCCATGAAGAATTACTACTATGCATTCTGCTTTAGGAAGTTCATGTAGCATAACCACTAGGCATGCCAATGAACCAAGGTAAACTTCAAAGTAGCCCCATAGCACACACATTGCCTATGACCATAGGGGTACATAACATAGATCACAACACACAGAATAGGTCAGCTTGGTAGAAAAGGTCAAAAACATAGTAAGAGCCCCTTCGATAGGCCTATCTATTAGAACTCCTTGCATGGAGTTAGAGAGGCATAAACATTTGATGATAGGTCAGTCCGACCATATACATAGGTTAGAAGAAGTATTGCATGATGAGCGAGAACACCTAGCAACCCTTGAGCAAGAGGTAAGAAAGGAAAGGCATCTGTGCCTATATGAGCAATGCTTGAGAGAAGAAAGAGCTGAGCACAAAGAGTAGGTAGATAGGTTGGCACAAGCCAATTTACAAATAGGTGGTGAAGAGTACCAACCTAACAGATGTATTTACTCTCAACATGAGAGATGTGCTAGGCAAGAAGATGAACATACTCATAGTACCTCCAAATGTTAGTATAACCAAGAACAAAGGTAAATGGAGGATCAGGGACAAATATATCTTGAACCTTCATGAGTAGATGTAATGGATGAGCATAGATGCTCGAATCAGGAAAATGTAGGCTTACCTCCCCAACCACCGTAAATTGACCTTCGAGAACAGAAGACCATTTCCTTGAAGGCATATTAGATACCAATTGAGAGAGTCCAATATATTGATAAGTAGGACATAGTTGGACAAAATATGACCTTGAGAAAAATACACAACTAACCTCAATGTTTCTCAGTACCGATTCTTGTATACCCTAGGTATTTTGAGATGCCTAGGCTAGATAATTTCATATGGGAGGAAGACGTGCAAGAGCACATTATAAATTTCATGAAAATATGCTTTCAACTTGATAATAATGATGCACTAATTATAATAATGTTTATTAAAACATTGTCAGGTGCAATAACTCAATGGTTCAATCAGTTGCCCAAGCACAACATCATCAACTTCAAATAGTTAGTGAATGTATTTCTAGAACACTTCTCCTTTGGTGTCAAGAAGAATATGAACTAATCTAATCTGGTCAACTTAAATAAATACAATGATGAGCCAATTATGTATTATGGGGATATATGGAGGAAGATAATCGTGAAATTTCTATTCTCCATCTCCATTGAAGAACTCATTTGGATGTTTGCAAAGAGTTGCACTAAGCACATATCATTGCTATTACAACTATAAAAAAAATGAGATATTCGAAGAAGCCTTAACTCAATCCAAACTCATAGAGGACATAAAGGTTGATGAAGGAGTACTCAAACTCTAAAACAAAAAGGAGTGGAATAATGCCAACTGCAACAAGAATCAACAGAAGCAGGATAAGCCTCCTCAAGTCAACCAAGTTGTTTTAAGCATGCCAAAGGGAGGCAATGACCAACAACTACAAAAATATTAGGCTCACCTCCCACTGACCAATTACAATCCAAAGAACAACCAAGGCTGAAACAAATAGTATCAGCCACCTTGCTACTTCACATCCCTATTTGAATTGATGCAATCGACATTTAATTAGTTAAGCGAGGCTCAAAGGATTAGATTTCTTGATATGCAACTTCTTGACCCTAATCATCCCAAGCCCAAGGGATATAGGGAAGATCAATACTACCCATATAATATAATACAAGGGCATGACATTGAAACATGTATCGTATTCAAGAATGTTCTACAAAACATGATTGAGAAAGGTGAGCTAAAATTTGACAACCCATTAGCACTTGATAACAGAGACATGGGTATATTCAGGAACCCATTTCCAAATTATGAGGTCCCAAGATATCAGGGTGCTCAAGTCAACCAGATCTAAGTTGAACCACCTACTACCTTAGCAGACCCACTACTCCATATTATCACATCAATCAATGATATACCTTTCAAGTGGATCCTAATCGATATGGGAACATTGATTAACATTATCACAATAAAGGCTATAGGACACTTGAATATCCCTAGGTCAAATATTATCTTGACTTCCTACACACTAAGAGATTTTAATGATGCATTATGCTCTATAGTGGGCATAATTGTTCTACCTATAAATGTAGGCTATAATACCATCCCCATGATGTGTCACATGTTGTATGGGGTAATGTAGTTAAACATCCTATTAGGGCATCCTTGGATAAGGGATATGCAGTGTGTCTACTCAATCATGCACCAATGCATCAAGTATGTGTATGAGGGACAAGTTCATGTGGTCCCATCTAATGAAGAGCCATTTAAATACGTGAATCAGGTTGACTTGCCAAGATACTTTATCCTTCTATCAACACACCTATACATAAGGCCTTCATCTTTGACCATGCAACTATAAAATAATAGCAAATCCATGCGAGGTGACCCATCCACATTGGTACTACCTCTTGCCTTTAAGGTTACTAGTGCTTCTAAGAAGCCTTCAAAATCTAAAGCCAAAGATACCCAGAAGTTGAAAGCACTATTAGTAGAGGAATGATCGAAAGAGCTACCAACCATAGCAGTTGAGGAAATTCCAAATCCTATGGAGGAGGAATATCCTCAAGAAATAGTCAAGGAGGTACCTCAACCTACCTCACCTACTTTGTCAGCCACATCATCTACATCGTAGGTGATGGTTCACTTAGCCAACATGGGGCTAGACAAATATCTCATGTAGAATGTGACCTTCAAGCCTATTATCGAGTCTACACAGGACATGGGATGACCTAGGGTCCCAAATTTACCAATAGGGATAGTGGTTCTATGATGGGGAGCCAATTTTAACAACAACTAGAAAACTCAATTTTATTCAGAGAACATGGAAAGATTTACAAAGTACAGAAAGAAAATATATCCACAGTCTTAGTCTTTCTAGTATGCCTCAAATCCTCCGAGCAACCTCCTTTTATAACGATAGTTTCTCGTTGTAACCACCATTCATAACGATCCTTGTAACCGTCGTAATGATCCCCTGGAACTGTTGTAATGACTTCTAGTAACTGCTGTACTGACTTTTGGTAACTGTCATATTGTCATTCTGTAATGGTCCACGAAAATGTAACATGTCATGATATTGTGATACTTTTTCCCTCTTGCTTTCTCTCTCCTCAGTTGGTCACGAAAATGCAACATGTCGTGATATCGTGACACCTTTTCCCTCTTGCTTTCTCTCTCCTCATTTGGCCGTGAAAATGCGACATGTCGCGATATCATGACACTTTTCTCTTTTGCTTTCTCTTTCCTCTTTTGGTCGCGCAAAAGTGACATGTCACGATATCGCGACAATTTTATCTCTTGCTTTCTCTTTCCTCTTTTGGTCGCAAAAACATGACATGTCACGATGTCATGACACTTTTTCTCCTTGGTGAACATGTCGTGATATTGCGACACTTTTTTGTCTTTTGTTCTCCTTTGCCAATATGTCATGATATCGCGACACTTTTTGGTCTTCTGTTCTCCTTTGCCAATATGTTGCGATGTCACGACACTTTTTGGTCTTTTGTTCTTCTTTGCCAATATGTCACGATATCGCGACACTTTTTCGAATTTCATCCTTCTTTGCCAATATTTCATGATGTCACGACACTTTTTGGTCTTTTGTTCTCCTTTGCCAGTATGTCACGATATCATGACACTTTTTCGGTTTTCATCCTTCTTTGCCAATATGTCATGATATCGTGACACTTTTTTGGCTTTTATTCTTCTTGGCCAATATGTCGCGATGTCACGACACTTTTTCATCTTCCATTCTTTTTGCCAATATGTCGCGATGTCATGACACAAAACATGTTACGATTTCGCGACACAAAACATGTCGTGACACTTTTCTATCTTCTGTTCTTTTTGCCAATATGTCGCGATGTCGCGACACAAAAAATGTCATGATTTCGTGACACTTTTTCACACTTAGAATTTTTTTCATTGTTTTATTTTTGTTGATGCAAGATTTCTCTGCTGCCACTGGATGCTCCTGCATCAGACACTCAGGGTGGATTGAGAAGTGACATTCACTTCTATACTGTTAGAGGAAGACCCAAGCGGTCAACCTCTATTTTGGATAACCAAGTTGCATCTTCGATAGGTTGGCCCTTCCACTTGACCAAATATTCAAAATATTGCCTGTTTCAGGTACTTTTATCATCTCGAGTGTCTAGTATCTCCTCGATTTTGTTTGTGACTGGAGTAGATGCTGGAATACTCCACAAATCCGAACTTGGTGTCGAACTACTGCTTCCTTCATGATATTCTACCAAGTCTAAAATATTAAAAATAGGTGAGATATTTAGTTCACTTGGTAGTTCCACTTCATAGGCATTGCCCGAATTTCGTTTACCTATGATTCTGCATGGTCCAAACCTCTTCATCTTCAGTTTGTTGTAGGTTTTTCTAGGAAACCATTCCTTGCACAAGTGAACCATGACCTCATCTCCTACTTGGAACTCCTTGAAATGCCTCTTCTGATCGAACTTGGCCTTGTACTGAGTATTCATTTTACTGATATGTTGTTGTACCTCTTCATGCAAAATCTTTATGTGTGCTACAAAATCTTCACCCTCAGCACTGCGCTTGTCACCTTTATCCATCGGTCTGAACTTAGAAGCATTCCTTGGGGTGTTCCCATACATAATATAGAATGGTGATTTACCAGTACTTCTATTGAAAGAATTTTTGTAAGCAAATTCTGCTAGTGGCAAAATCAAATCCCATCCCTTGGGCTTATATTCTACCAGACATCTGAGAATATTACCCAAACTTCTGTTTACCACCTCTGTTTGTCCATCAATCTATGGGTGGTATGCAAAACTGAACTTCAACTTTTTTTTCAGCTTCTTCCATAAAGTCCTCCAGAAATAACCCACAAAATTGGTATCTCTATCCGAGACTATACTTTGGGGTAGACCATGAAGACGTACTACCTCCTTGAAAAACAATCCTACAACATGAACTGCATCACTCATTTTCTAACATGGAATAAAATGAGCCATCTTCAAAAACCTGTCAACCACAACAAAAATGGCATCATTCCCGCGTTGTGTCCTTGGTAGGCCAAGAACAAAATCCATACTAATATCCTCCCATGGTATCTCTGGTATAGGTAATGGCTAATATTCCTATATTCTATCACACTCCCTTTACCATTTGTCACACTCTACAACCCTGCATAAATTTCGTCACATCCGGCTGTAACTGTGGCCAATGGTAGTTTTCACTAACCAGGGCAATGGTCTTATCTCGACCAAAATGTCCAACTAGTCCTCCACTATGCTTCTCCTTTATCATATTCTCCCGCATTGAACTTCTAGGAATGCACAGTTGGTTCTTCCTAAAGAGCATTCCATCTTGGATCATAAAATCCAACCACTTAGTTCTATCCAAAGTAGTAGGAGACAAACATGCCTTCCATGCCTCAGCAAAATCAGGATCCTCTGGATATAAAATCTTGAGTTCATCAAACCCAACAACTTCCACTCTCATCTCTATCAAAAAATTGTGCCTTCTACTCAAGGCATCTGCAACTCTATTAGACTTTCCACTCCTATGCTTTAGGACAAAGGTATAACTCTGTAGGAATTCAACCCACTTCAAATGTCTCTGGTTCAGTTTACCTTGACTATTTATATACTGCAAAGCTTGATGATCAGTATATAAAACAAACTCTTTTGCTAGCAAATAGTGTCTCCATTTCTTAAGAGCCTGGATTATAGCATAGAATTATTGATCATAAACAAAGTATTTCTTCCTAGCATCATTTAATTTCTCACTAAAGTATGCAACAGGTTTACCTTCTTGGCTCAACACAGCTCCAATAGCACTACCACTAGCATCACAATCAACCTGAAACACTTTATTAAAATCTGGAAGTACTAAAATGGGTCATTCTATTACTTTATTTTTCAACATCTCCATACTAGCACCTGCCTTGGCAGTCCACTTAAACTCCTTTTTATCCCCTTTAATGGTTTCTGTCAAGGGTGCACAAATACTGCTAAAGTCTCTGATAAACTTTTTGTAGAAACTTGCAAGACCATGGAATGATCTTACCTCTGTTATGTTCCTTGGCGTAGGCCACTCAATGATAGCCTTTACTTTCTCTGGATCCATTTTCAGACCCTCATATGAGATGACAAATCCCAGATACACCAACTCCTTCTGCACAAAACTACACTTCTTTAAATTAATCAGCAACCGCTCCTCTCATAGCTTTTCAAAAACTGTCCGAACGTGCATCAAATGCTGGTCCAATGTCTTACTAAAAATTAGAATATCATCCAGATAAATGATAACAAAATTCCCTAGGAATTCTCTCAATACCTCATTCATCAGCCTCATGAATGTACTAGGTGCATTAGTTAACCCAAACGGCATAACCAACCACTCATACATACCCTCTTTGGTTTTGAAGGCTGTCTTCCACTCATCACCCTCTCTAACGCATATCTGGTGATAACCACTCTTTAAATCAATCTTGGTGAAGTATTTAGCTCCACTTAAACAATCCATTATATCATCCATTCTAGGTAATGGAAATCGATACTTAATGGTAATTTTGTTAATGGCTCTGGAATCAGTACACATTCTCCATTCGCCATTCTTCTTTGGTGCGAGTACGACAGGTACTGCACAGGGACTCAAACTTGCTCAAATCAATCCCTTCCTCAACAACTCATGAACCTGTCTGTTCAACTCTTCATTCTCTACAGGAGACATTCTATGGGTAGCCTTATTGGGTAAACTAGCTCCTAGAATTAAATCAAATTGATGGCTAATATTTCTTATAGGTGGCAAACCCTCAGGCACATTATCTGATATAATATCAGGAAAATCTTCTAACAGACGTTCAATCTCTGCTGGAATATCCATATTTTCTTCCTTCTTTATAGTAGGAATTAATGCATAACACATTGAATCCCTCTTCAGGCCATCCAAAAATTTTCTACCATCTACTAAACAGATTCTAGCATTATTGCATACCTTTTCCTCTACCTCCTTCAATGGCTTCAATTTGTGGTGCACTCCATATTTTGTCAGGGAATAAGTATTTGCATGCCCATCATGTGCCACATGTCTGTCAAATTGCTATGGTCTTCCCAACAACAAATGGCAAGCATCCATAGGCAAAATATCACACAGGACTTCATCCTGGTATCTCCCAATTTGAAACTTGACCAAGCATTGTTCATTGACCAATGCCCTATGGTCATTCTGCAACCACGCAATCCGGTATGGATGTGGGTGCTGCCTCCTCTCCAGTCGTAACTTAGTCACCATGTCTTCAGAGACCAAGTTATCTGTACTACCATTATCTATAATAATATTATAGATTTTACCTAAAAATTTGCACCTTGTGCGGAATAGGCTCTTTCATTGGTCTGGTTCCTTCTCTTCATTCAACAAGGTTCTCCTTGTGACCATCACTTCTCCTCTCTCTGCTTCTTCAGAGTGCTTAGATTCAACATCGTCATCAATGACCGTAGCTCGAGCATTACCTTCAGGCCTCCTATTCATCGTCTCTTGGTGTTGGGGACACTCATATGCCCGATGTCCCTCTTCCCCACATTGGAAACAAGTTCCACGAAATCTTCCTCTTCCATATCCACGTCCACATCTACCTATTCCCGTTTGGTAATCATTGTTCTAATTACGGGGGTGGTAGGTATTCTCCTCTTTCTGCTCCTGGTGATTACTTGTTTCATCAATCTTCTTCTGGTCATCGTATTTTCCTCCACTGGTTATTCCACCAGTTCTTCCACCATGACCTCTTCCTCTTTGTTTGTTGTCAAATCTTCTGTTCAGCTTCTCTTCAACCTTTAGAGCAAACTGGTAAGCATCTTCAATGGTGCTCATCCAAACCGGACTCAACTCTTCTTGCACACTGGTTCTCAACCCATTGATGTAATGAGCTACTTTCTCCTTGTTAGCCTCTGTATGGCCAATTCTGATTGAAATTTTATATAACTCCTTTGTATATTATTTGACAGTTTTGCTTGACTGTATTAAACTCAACATTTTCCTCAATAGATCCAATTCATAATCTGCAAGAATAAACTACCACTTCATATTTTTGACCATTCGATCCCATCTGGTGATCTTTTCCTTTCCTCTTCAATTTCATTCCAGGTGCACTCCTTTCCACCATATGTTGGCATGGACTTTTAAATTTGTTCTTGCAAACTTGATCTGATTTGGATCTACAACCTCCTCATATTTGAAATACTCCTCCATATCATTGATCCAATCAATCAACTCTTCTGGATTGAGATTTCCAGAGTATGTGGAGACATCCAACTTTGGCCTCTTCCCAATTTGAGATATGGCCCTAAACAATCGAGCTTTGGTAGAAATCATTGATTATTCTTCTTCTTCTGATGGGTCATCAACCCCGCAAGCTTCATCTTCACTATGGTCTTATCCTCTTGGCTCAACTCCCCTTTGCAACTCCTCTTGCAAGGCCTGTACTTGCCTCTGCAATGCTCTGAAGTCTCCTTCAGGTACGACGTTTCTTCCAACACCATGGTTTCATCATGGAGGCATTCTTCTTCACTCTCTTCTCATGCCTTTCCATAGATTCTAGTGTAAATTGCCTCACGTTTGACGATCTATTTACACACTCAGGAACACTCACTCTGATACCACTTGATGGGGAGACAATTTTAACAACAAAGAGAAAACTCAATTTTATTCAGAGAACATGGAAAGATTTACAAAGTATAGAAATAAAATATATCCACAGTCTTAGTCTTTCTAGTCTACCTCAAATCCTCCGAGCAACCTCCTTTTATAACAATAGTTTTTTGTTGTAACCACCGTTCGTAACGATCCCTGTAACCATCGTAACAATCCCCTGAAACTGCTATAATGACTTCTGGTAACTGCTGTACCGACTTCTGGTAACTGTCATATTGTCATTCTGTAATGGTCCATGAAAATGTAACATGTCGCGATATCATGACACTTTTTCCCTCTTTCTTTCTCTCTCCTTAGTTGGTCGCAAAAATGTGACATGTCACGATATAGCGACACCTTTTCCCTCTTTCTTTCTCTATCCTCATTTGGTCATGAAAATGTGACATGTCGTGATATCGTGACACTTTTCTCTCTTTATTTCTCTTTCCTCTTTTGGTCGTGCAAAAGCGACATGTCATGATATCACGACACTTTTATCTCTTGCTTTCTCTTTCCTCTTTTGGTGAAAACGCGACATGTCGCGATGTCGCGACACCTTTTCTCCTTGGTCAACATGTCGCAATATCACGAAAATTTTTCGTCTTTTGTTCTCCTTTGCCAATATGTCGTGATATCATGACACTTTTTGGTCTTCTATTCTCCTTTGCCAATATGTCGTGATATCGCGACACTTTTTGGTAGTTTGTTCTCCTTTGCCAATATGTCGCGATATCGCGACACTTTTTCAGATTTCATCCTTCTTTGCCAATATGTCACAATGTCGCGACACTTTTTGGTCTTTTGTTCTCCTTTTCCAGTATGTCGCGATATCGCGACACTTTTTTGGCTTTCATCCTTCTTTGCCAATATGTCGCGATATCACGACACTTTTTCAGCTTTTATTCTTCTTGGCCAATATGTCGTGACACTTTTCCGTATTCCATTATTTTTGCCAATATGTTGTGATATCGCGACACAAAACATGTCGTGATTTCGTGACACAAAACATGTCATGATTTCGTGATACAAAACATGTCACAATTTCGTGACACAAAACATGTCATGATTTTGTGACACTTTTTCACACTTAGAATTTTTTTCATTGTTTTATTTTTGTTGATGCAAGATTTCTCTGTTGCCACTGGATGCTCTTGCATCATTCCACTAGGGATTCCCCCTAATCAAACCAACTTTATATATGCTAGTTTGGAATATGCCCAAAATGTTCCTGATATCAAATAATATGAGGATGAACCATTCACCATGAATGTTCATTACTTGGAAAATCTTGAGTTTACTCCAAGGTACTTTGAACAGTGCCATTGGCATAGGTATGTCTTAGGTCTATACAAGTAAGGGCATTGGCTTCCATTCCAATTGTAATATCAGCTACCTACTAATAGGTTTGGTTTAGGGTATCATATTTAGAGCCATGATGATTTATTGGTAGTAGATTTGGATATGCTAAGATTAGGATTCAAATAAGACATTGATTGGAATCCCTATAAACCTTCAAATAGGTGTTACCTAGGTAATGGATGAGTGGTAATGGTCAATATTAGACCACCTGATGAGTATCACCCCAATTTCTCTTCTAAAGTGAGCCCATCAGGAATCATCCTATGAGAGGATGAACCAAGTCATGGTTATGAATGAGAGGGAAGTGAGTATGTCTTAAGTGAAGATAAATATGAGGTCATTATAGCTCATCATGGGCCTTAGTATCTACAAAACCTCACTTGGATTGGCAATGTAGACAACTGATACATTTTAGATGAGAGTGGCTATGAGTCAAAGGACTCGACTGAGATGGATTACTTTGGGCCTAAACATGCATGCCACATGACTGGTCCAACATTCAATGCCAATGGATTCTTCATAAGTGATGATGACTATGAAGATGATATTGAAATGGCCTACCTTAGGCATCAATGGGTAAGTCATAACTCAATTCTAGTGGGGCAAAATAATGGTTTCTTCATAATTGATGACAATTTTGAGGATGAGATTGATATGGCTTACCTTGATCTACATCACTTGCCTTAGGTCAATCATATGGTTGAAATAGATGAGATCCTTTAGACCATCTATCATGGACCTCATTTTAGAGGAAGATAATTCATTTTAGATAAGGTTCATCGCATGGTCTTCCCTAATCTACCTTCATTCATAGAGCTATTGTAGCCCAATGACCCTATTATTTCATTAGTCCATAGGTTGGATCTTGAGATCCCCATACCCCCAAATCATCATATTGGGTATGAGAGTAAAATTATTAGTGTATAAAATCACCCACATGGTCTTGGAGATTGCATTCCATCCATCAACATGATCTCCATTGATTTGACCACTCCACTCCATAACCTAGTTGATCCATCCAATAATTGTGTCTTAATATAGATGTTATTAATTGGTATCACATTGATTCACCCCTGAATCCTAAATATTGTTTTCTGAATGAAGAGATGCTACAACCATTTCATTTTTCACCAGGCTGCACACATGATGTCTCTCACATTGGTCTCAACCCTAAGTTAGTGGGACCTATAAAACCAACAGATGATATCCACTTGATCCCCACTCCTCACCAACTTGAGGAGGGGTCACATATAGCAATAGAGGAGACTTTTGAAGTGGACATCAGAGATGATCCTACTAATCCAAGGAAATTGAAATTTAGAGAAATTTTATCTTCGAAAGAACATGCCATCATTATTCCTCTATTGAAAGAGAGACCAAATATATTTTGCTTGGACCTACAAATATATGCTGGGACTAGACCCAAAATTGGTTGTCCACAACCTCTTTCTAGATCCCGTGATGAAATCGGTCAAGCAAAAGCTAAGAAAGATGCATCCAATAATTGCTTTGATGGTAAAGAATGAGTTGCATAAACTATTGGATGTATTATTTATTGTTCCCATTGACTATTCAGAATGGGTATCAAACATGGTGCCCATAGGAAAACCTAACGGAAGAATCTAAATTTACATAGATTTTAGGGATCTCAATAAGGCAACCCCAAAGGATTCATTACCGTTGCCCAACATAGATGCTCTTGTAAATGCAACTATAGGTCATGAGATGCTCTCCCTAATAGATAGTTTTTTTGGTTACAATTAGATTCATATTAAACCCAAAGACCAGCATAAAACCATTTTAACCACTCCATGGGGGATATTTTGCTACAAAGTAATGCCATTCAGACTTAAAAATATTGGTACCACATATCAATGGGTTATGACATACATTTTCCATGACTACATGCACAAGATCGTAGAAGACTATATCGATGACTTACTGGCCAAGTCATTACTACGTGAAGAGTATGTTGAGACCCTTAAAAAGGTCTTTGATCACTTTATTGAGCACAACATCTAGTTAAATCCCAATAAATGCATCTTTGGCATAACTTTTGGTAAACTCTTGGGGTTCATCATTTCTAAACGAGGCATCGAAGTAGACCCAAAAAAGGTAAAATCTATCCTAGAGATGGCCTTGCATACAAACATCAAAGAGCTGAGAATATTACAAGGGAAAGTAGTATCCATAAAGTGATTCATCACTCAACTATTAGATAAATATCAGCCCATGAATTGACTACTACACAAAGGGATCCCATTCTAGTGGGATGAAGAATATCGAAAGGCCTTTTCTGAAATTAAGTACCTGGAAACACTGCCAGTCCTAGATCCACCAAGGCTAGATGTGCCATTCTTGCTATATATAGTTTCTACCAATTCTTCTTTAGGCACCATGTTAGCCCAAAATAATGTGCAAGACAAAGAATAAGCAATATATTACATCAGTCGCACCTTGGTGACCTACAAAATAGGATACGTATACATAGAAAAGTTATGCTTAGTAGTGGTCTTTGCAACCAAGAAATTGTGCCACTACATGTTGAGCCATATAATGTATGTAATATCCAAACAAAATCCTTTACAATATATGATGAGCAAGACATATCATAATATACATACTACAAAGTGGATCATAAAATTGATAGAATTCAACTTGGATTTCATAAGCCAAAAGTCCATCAAGGGATAAGTCATAGCAGATCAACTAGCTAAGGTGCCTCTTTAGAATAGTAGGCCCCTCAATTTTTTATGATGCAGTCTTTGCATTATCAGAAACACCCAAACCTAAAGAGCTAGAAAATAAAGCTAACATGACTTTGTTCTTTGATGGTTCAAAGTGTGAGCAAGGAGTAGGGTTATGCATAAGGGGTTGGCCCTGAAATATATTTATAAAATCAAGGTGAATTGTCTTGGAATCCCGATGATATTTGTAGAAGTATACATGGTGAATTACATTTATTTTTTTCCAAAAAACTTCAAACTGTGGCAATTTTCATTAATTTGTCTCCAAACATTTTCAAATCGAGGCAAATTTTTCTGTGTTGGGGAATATGAATACCGGTTTGCAAAATATAAAAAATGTATGACATACTTAAAATTTTTACGATGATATGAAAGACTTTAGGCCAACATGATGACCAATAGCATGATGATCAACTGCAAGAATATTGATCGGCTATAGGTATGCTGATCGAATGCAGGAATGATGATCAACTGTAGGTATGATGATCGGTTGTAGGCATGATGATTGGCTACAGGTATGTCAATCGACTGTAGGCATGATGATCAGCTGTAGGAATACCGATCGACTGCAAGAATGTCAATCGACTATAGGTATACCGATTGGTTGTAGTCATGATGATCGACTGTAGGTATGATGATCGAATGTAGGCATGATGATAGGCTATAGGCATGATGATTAGCTATAAGCATGATGATCGGTTACAAGCATGACGATTGGCTACAGGTATGATGATCTATTGTAGGCATGATGATCATCTATAGGCATAATGATTGGCTACAAGCATGATGATAGGCACGTCTACAACTGATAGACAAATTTTGATCGACAATCCCTAAAACTGATCGGCTTATGCCATGGCTCTACAACTGATCGGCTTATGTCGACAAACATGACTCTACAAATGATCAACTAATATCGATAGGCATGACTCTACAATTGATTGACTTATGCTAAAAAACACAACTTTGCAACCGATCAACTTATGTTGATAGACATGACTCTACAATCGATCAGCTTATGTCAACAAACACAACTTTACAATCGATCAACTTATGTCAATAGACATGACTCTACAATCGATCAACTTATGCTGATTGACATGGCTTTGCAACCGATCAACTTATATCAAAATATACGGCTCTGCAATCGATTAGGTTACACTGATAGACACGGCTCTGCAATCGATTAGCTTACGTCGATAGACATGGCTCTATAACTGATCGGCTTATACCGATGACACGAATCTACAACCGATCGTCTTGCACTGATGAAGACTCCTCTACAACCGATTGGTTTATTTCGATAGTCACTCCTATGCAACATTCTCAACTTTTTTGTTGTTTCAGAGCTATTTTTGAGTTAAAGTATTTTTGATGTATTTTTATCGGTACCTAGTACAATATATATAGGGTAGTATATGAGGTGATTTGGGCAGGAAAAATAAAATCATTTATAATTTGAAGGCAATTTGGGTGGGAAATATAAAATCATTTATAATTTGAAGGCAAATTGGGTGGGAAAATCAAAATCATATGTAATTTTAGGTCGACAAATTAAAATAAAGTTAGGTTCATGATTATCAATGGTGGGCAAATTTACCCCCCAAAAAATTCCACCCTATAAATTTCGGGTGAATGGCCCCGAGTGAAAGGATCCAAAATTAGCCTTTTCAAAATTTTAAAAAATATAAATACAGCCAATTTATTATATTTCATGCTTATGCATAACCCTGGCAATGAGGTGGTGTAAGGATTATATTTTTCACATCACAAGGTGCTCCAATGACCTTGTCATTAAAACTAGACTTCCATTGAATGAACAACAACATCAAATATGAGACCCTCCTTTTGGATCTCCAAACAACCATCACTATGAAAATCAAAAGGCTAAAAATATTCGATGACTCCCTACTTATAGTCAACCAAGTCAAAGGACTGTTTCAATGTTGGGATCCAATTTTTAAAGCTTACAAAGAGCTTGTTGACACATATCTAGCCTAGCTAGAGTGGTATGACATCGAGGCAATCCCTCGCATGTCAAATAGATTTGTAGATACTATGGCATATTTGGGATCCTTGATCCCTTAGAACCCATCTACTAATTTCACTACCATTCACGTGAAGATGCTCTTGCACTCAATGATACAATGTGAGGCTTTTGATAACAAAGAATCAATCAACATGATTCAAATAGAACCAGACCATGATTCTACAAATCTAGATACTTTCTAAATAAGGTGTCTTGAGGGTCCTTGATCTTGTAGGGTCCTATGGATAATGGTACCACCATTCATCATAATATTGTTTCTCAATCTGCATTTGTGCACATCAAATCGTAGGAGAAAAAATTCATCTTGTCTATTGAGGTTGTAGCTTATTAGGATTAGATCTCTCAGTTATAATATTTCTTGAGACTTGGAATCATTCCATAGGGACTGTCACATACAAAAATATGAGCATTTAAATAGAAAGCAACAAGATATGGCTTGCTTCAAGGTATATTAAATTTTCAAAGCTATGATGGAGTCCTCCTTTGTTGCTTGGAGTCCCAAGAATTAGCTTGGGTGATTTCTCAAGCTCATGATGGTACATGTGATGGCCACTTCAATAGCATGGTCATTGTCAAGTGCATCCTTTAAATTAGTTATTACTGGCTCACCATGGAGAAGGACTGCTATGAGTATGTTAGGAAATGCGTCAAATACCAACATCATGCAAATCTAATGCACTTGCCATCTTAGGCCTTACAGCCCATTCAAGCAGTTTGGCCATTTTCTCAATGGGGTTTCAAACTAATCAAAAATATCTCTCCCTCATATTCAAGCCAATACATTTTTATCTTAACAACCACTGAGTACTTCACCAAGTGGATGGAAGTGGTTCCCCTAACATCGATAATCAAATCTCAAATTACGAAGTTCATACTTCATAACATCATCTATAATTTTGGGGTGCCCTAAAAATAATATTGGATAATAGTCCATCATTCAGGAACAAAAATATGCAGGCTTTAACATCCAAATACAATATTCAACATAGTTTTGTGATACCATATTATCCACAAGCAAATGGGCAAGCAGAAGCCTCTAATAATATAATAGTAGCCATCTTAAAAAAGGCAATGAAATAAAACCATAAGGATTGGCATTTGCAATTGCCCCTTGGATTATGGGCTGATAGGACTAACGTGTAGATGCCCACTAGGGAAACCCAATTTTTGCTTGTATATGGTACTGAGGCCATTATACCCTTAGAGCTAGAAATTCCAACACTACGTGTTGTAGTGAAAGAGTTCATCAATGATGACACTACACGATAATCTTGCTTGGATTAGTTGACCCTTTTGGATGAACATCACATCAATGCTCTTGAGCATCTTCAAATTTACCAGGATCGTCTAACATGATATTATAATAATAAAGTCCACTTGAGAGACTTTAATATTGGGGATCTTGTGCTTAAGGGAACCAACAAAACTCAAATCTGTCACCACATCTATGAGATAAATTTATATCCAATTAGATAGGTCCTTATATCATATATGAGAGGATTGGACCTGAGGCATATCACCTGACATCACTAGAATGTGTTGAGAAGCTAGAGCCCCTCAACATTATTCATCTAAGGGTGTTTTACACGTAAGCACAACAAAACATAAAAAATGCAAATAAGTGTCAAAAATACCAAAAATGATAAAAAATAACAAAATCATAAAAATTCCAAAGGTATATTAGATATCTTTGGTCAATTCACAAAAGGTTCCAAAGGCAGCATAGCACCTTTGGTCAATTCACAAAAATCCCCAAAGGCATCATAAGCCCTTTGGTAAACTCAAAAAAGGTTCCAAAGGTAGCATGTCACCTTTGGTCAATTCACAAAAGTTTCCAAAGGCATCTTAAAGACCTTTGGTCAATTCACAAAAAGCCCCAAAGGCATCATAAGCCCTTTGGTCAACTCACAAAAGGCTCCAAAGGTAGTAGGGCACCTTTGGTCAATTCACAAAAAGTTCCAAAGGCATCTTAAAGACCTTTAGTCAATTCACAAAAGGTTCCAAAGGCAACATAGAGCCTTTGGTGAATTCAAAAAAGGCTCGAAAGGTAGCATGGCATATTTGGTTAATTTACAAAAAGTTTCAAAGGCATATTAAAGCCCTTTGGTCAGTTCACAAAAAAACCCCAAAGGCATCTTAAAGCCCTTTGGTCAGTTTATAAAAATCCCCAAAGGCATCTTAAATTCCTTTGATCAATTCACAAAAGGCTCCAAAGGTAGCATGGCACCTTTGGTCAATTCACAAAAGGCTCCAAAGGTAGCATGGCACCTTTGGTCAATTAACAAAAGGCTCCAAGGGCAGCATGGCACCTTTGGTCAATTCATGTGTAGACACCAAAATAGCACCAATCTGATTATGTGACTACAAGCACTGATTGAATTGGCATACATACCCCCTAGGGCAGCCTCCAGAGGTCAAACAGTGGTCCTAACCACTCCCAAAGTAGTTTTGGAAGGTCAAAGGTTAGTTTGGCCCCTTTTAAGCACATTGCTCCCTATTCGTCCCACCCTGGGACGATTAGAATCCTATTCGCCCCACCCCGGGACAATTAGTAGCAATCACTCCAAGGTGGGACGATTAGTAGGTTTGACTGGAAAAAAGTCAAACCTTGACAAATTACAGCCCAGATTCGCCACCCAACTCTGCCTTCAAGGCATGGGAGTGTGAGGGAACATTTCAAAAATCAAGAGAGGCAGTCATGGAGGCCTCAATCAAGGAGCCCTTAATCAGGGAGGAATATTATCTCCCCTAATAAGGCATAATGAGCTAAGTGGCACCCTCGCATGCGCATTCAAAGGAGACCCCTAGGTCTATAAAATGGTGAGCCTTCTCCCACCAAAAATAGGATAGATCTGGAGTATTTGGAGCAACAAAGTGCTGCCAAATTATACCCCCATTCCTATTTTGTGCTTCCTACATCCCTAATCTCTCTCTTGTGGAAGGGAGGTTATTGGGTGCACATTAGAAACACAATTTAGACCCAAAACCTAAGCAATCGGCCATAATCCCACACCAAATTCATTGAAACAACCCCCTAGGAGGTTTTGGACCCATCCCACTTGGATTGGTGTCAAAACCAAGCACCAAATGGTGGGCGTCCTACCCTTGGGCGCCCTCTGAACTGTTGTAGTCCTAATCACCCCACCCCAGAGCGATAATAAATATATGCTTGATTTCTCTACTATTCTTTTTGCATTATGTCATATTTCATGTACCTATGCTGCTGTTCAAGTTTCATTGCATTCTGACCTATTTTGACCTTGTTTTTATCATTTTTATGCGTTTACTAACCTAAAGGGAGCACCATAAAATACAGGACAATCTGGATAAGATATTCTAAATCTAACCTTCTAGGTCATCTCAAAATACCCCTTTTTGCCTAACCCCAAGTTTATAGGAGTTTTGGAGGCCTCTGGACAGGACATTTGCAAGGTCACCTTTGCACATTTTGTGATAGTCCCCAACGTCCCACCCCGGAGCGATTAGAAATCCATGCATGATTTCTTGACTGTTCTTTTTGCAATGTGTCCCTGATGATGTCTTGATGCTTATATCAAATTTTAAATTCATTATGACATGTTTTGACCATCATTTTACTATTTTATGTATTTACTAGTCGGAGGCTTTGGAGATTGCATGTTTCTCCTATATCCACATATGCTATTAACTGTTTGTTGTTCCTCTATGTGTAGGATATTTCCACCAAGAACACCAAAGGGGTAGCAAGGAATGATGAACACACAGACACAAGCAGTGGCAAATTTTGGTCGGCCCACCTTGAATGTGGGCATGCAAGAGACCTTGGAAGCATACCATCCATTGATGTAACAAACCGTATCAAAATTTTTCCTAACCCCTAGATGGGAGGACGTATTGTAACTAGATTAAAAGCATAATTAGTAAAATAGGATTCACTTTTGTTTTGCTTACATATCATTTTGCATCATTTCCTTCATGAATTTGTTCATCGTATTCGTAGGGCTTAGCGTTTATACCATATCTATCTTGTTTGCATCATATTTGGTATGTTGTGCTCCTGCGGATTGCTTTCAGTGGCGATCATGGTGGGACCCTATCCCCTATTATTAGGATCAAGTTTATGATCCAAAATTTTGTGGTTTTCTTTATAGGTGTTACTCCTTTGGGTGCTAAACTACTACTTGTGCCACCTTATGATGAATACGGACTTGCTATTCATCCCACCCTGGTACGAATATGTATTCGTCTCACCCTGTGACGAGTGCATACCTGCTATTCATACCACCCAAGGACAATTAGAGCTCTATGCATTTTTTGAACAAAAACTCAGAGGCAGCTAGTTTAGATAGAGAGGAGGTAGGTTTCCTAAACATCCTCTATGTTTTTCTGCTTTTAGTTTCTATAATTTTCTATTCTCCTTGCTTTATTTTTAGACACTTGCATAGAAAGGTTAAGTAGTCTGTTTTCCCTTCCTGCAATAAATAAAATGTAAAAAACATAGAGTAAATTAAACAGAAGGAACTTTATTAGGAATGCATTTTTCTCTGGTTTGCTTGCATGATACTTGCACAAATGGCAAGTCCTCATTCTAGGTCTCACTTCTAGTTAGGTTTTGCGATTTCCTTTTTGCTACTAATTGTCTCTAAAAGATAAAACGTACTCTAAAGCATTGCATTAGTAAAAATCATATTTTGCTATATGTTTTATTTCTTTGTGCAATTAAAAGGAACACACACACCACCTAATAATATTAACATCAAGTAGTTGGTATTAAGACCCCAACACTTGATCAAGACCAACGATGGATTTCATCACCACCTTGGCTTGGATTTTGCATACATATACCCTAATCGTGACTGTTTCTAGATGTAAATCCTGACGAAAGCTGACAAAGTGTAGTGGGGGTGATTCCCTGCACATGAGGATAAGTATTCTATGGTAGGTGTCAAAAATAGAGTGATCCCCCTTTCGTACCACCTATGTTCCACTTATTGTTCTGCTCTCGCGTACCAATAGTTTCCCTCACGTAAGGGCGGGTATATTGAGAGGTTCAGTATAACGGCCTAGCAATGGTATATTGAAGGGGCGACCATTTTTGGAGATACAAGAGCCTTCATTATGCATGTATAACAAAGTTTTCTTTACAAGGTTTACATAACAAAAATCAAACACACTAAACTAGATCTAGGACACACATTTAATCTGTAAACAAGATAATCATTTCTTTGTTTGTGTGGTCCCCTTTGTTTGGTGTAGCATAACAAATTATAAAGGAGATAAAAATATACATATCTTTTAGAAAACCACCACCATGGTGTATACCCGTAGCCAAGCCCAATCACCGACAGAAGCTATGGAAAGTATGCAAGGAGGCACAAGTCGCCTCCGTTATAGCCCTAAGGACTTGGTTATACCACCTTGGTGGCCTGACCCACAACATAGTCCACACTATACTGCCATAGAACAGGACTATAGAGGCACCCCTTTAAGAGGCACTCCCATTCAACATAGACCCTCTCAAGAGGAGTACACACATGGGAAGGCACCCTTAGACACTCATTATGAGTGGCCACTACACGATGAAGCACTAGAGCAGCATAGGATTCATAGGGAGGGGCCATATGATTATATCATCCCTCCACCCCTCATTACTGTTAGAACTAATAGGCCAAATCTATAGCACAAGGCTCTTCAGATAGGGTGAGCCAACTCTATCCGTCCCTTTCACATGTATGAAAGGGAGCATGAGGAAAACCAATATATTCCTCAAGAGCAATACACCATGCAGGAGCAATGTGCTTCTGCATCGGTTAATTATCAAGATCACCTATTGAGGCCAGAGCATCGGGTGAATGTTGCTAACCTTGACATAGGAAAGCGACCCATAGAGATCTCGGATCACCACAATCAAGATAGATATGTAGGGGAGGCATCTAGGCCTCCTAGACCTAGAATGGTAGAATAAATCGACTTGGAATTTGCCAAACATGTCGCCCACCAAGCGTAAATAACGTATCTTGAAAAAGATCAACAATAATTAGAGAAACTATAACATCTTAACAAAGAGCACATTCAATTCCAGATAGATGAGTTGCTCCAGAACACTATGCAGAGAGGATTTTGACCCCTCGCATGCATAAGACAAAAATTTATGAGAGGCACAACCACTTAGTACGAGACAGGTCTCCACGACCTTATCAAGCATTGCCTCCAAGATCTCCTAGACCTGAGCGGGAGGCCACTCCTAGAAATAATGATGGACGCATTCCTTGGGCACCCATACATGTTTATAGGTCATGCCCAAAAACTCTTCAATAAGCCTATGAGGAATTTGAGTGAGAAGAAGAGCGGGCTGAAATGCCCTACCAAGGTAGGGGGCGCTATCCGACTACCCATCCATAGGCCTCAAGTTCCTCATAATCCACAACGAGAACAAACCAAAGAAGAGGAAATCAAATCCTTCGATGCATACAAAGCACTGTTGGAGTGCTTAGAGTCTATGGAGACTAGGACTTCGGGGCCCCAAAAGCCCACCTTACGCTAGCTCCGTAGTCACCCTGTGCATCCTTCAGTTCTGGCACCCCCATACCCCGACCACTTCAAAATGCCCTAATTGGCAATTTTTAGAGGGGATGAGGATGCCCAATAGCATGTAACAATGTTCCTAAGTAAATGCTTTGGCATTCAAGAAAATTATGCATTGCTTCTAAGAACGTTTATAACCATGTTCATAGGCCCTGCCTTGGATTGGTTCACCTAGTTGCCAAAGCATAGCATCAATAATCTAGACCAGCTAGTGGACACGTTCCTTGAATGTTTTTCCTTCAACACCAAGAATAAGGCATCCTTAAGCAACCTAGCTAGCCTTAGATAGTATGAAGATGAGACCATGGTTGCTTATGGGAATCGATGGAGGACATTGCTTTCAAAGCTACCTTACCTCCCTCCCATGGCCGACATGACTCAAATGTTTTCAAAGAGTTGCTTAAGGTCGATCTCCATGCTATTGCAGCTACAAAAATATGCCACCCTCGAAGAAGCCCTGGTGCAAGCCAGGATAATTGAAGAGATCAAAATACAATATGGTGAGATTGCCAAGCCACGCAAGAAAGAGTGGCCCAAAAATGTTAAAACTGGGCCCACACAATCGAAACCTGTCATGGTCAATCAGGTTGCCATAACTATACCAAAGCCTGCACAAATGACACAGCCCCCAAAGGCTAATTATCAGGTAGTTCCTCTTGATAACTATGAGAAATAAAATCATAAACAAGAGCAAAATCAACAACATAACCCTAGGCAAAAATTCACATAGTCTATAGACTCCTTGTTTGACTACTTGTTCATGACAAACCTAATAAACTTGCCAAAAATTCGAGCCATAGAACCCAACATGTCAAAACCCAAGGGCTATAGGGAATACTTATATTATAGATTTCACCAACAGAAAGGACACGAAATATTCACTTGCTAGAAATTCAAATACTTAGTGCAGGACTTAAAAGACAACAAAATGCTCATGGTGGATAGTCTCGTAGTGCTGAGCAACCAACAGATGGAGGTATTCAAAGATCCCCTACCTGCCCATGATGCGTAGGCAAAAACTTTACAAGTGAATGAGGTAACACAAAAATGCCCCATGCAAGGGTACATAAGGATGATAAGCATTGTGACACAGAACAAAAGATACCCAAACACAGCTGCCCCCGCTGCAGCTATAGGAGATGTTCCATCAATTTCACAACCTCCACAACACCCTACACAACCTCCCTTGCCTAGACCAATGGCCACGATTTAGACTAAACTTACTCAAATTTTAAGGACCACATCCACTAGGCTTTCCATTTATGAGCTCATACAACAATCACCGCCCCATAGGGAGGCTCTGATGGAGATACTCAAAGCCATTGAGCTAAAACCCCATGAAGCCAATTCCTTCAACAATTTCATGGGACATGTGAAATGATGCACGAAACCAGTCATAACCTTTAGGGAAAATGAACTGAAATCGGTGATTGGTGATATGGTGGATCCACCCCTGCATGTAATTATGTAGGTCAATGGGATCCCATTCAAGAGGGTGTTGTTTGACACAAGCTCGTCCAGCAACATAATCATGACAATGGCATTAAAACATCTTAAGCTACCAACATCCCACATTATGGCTTCCACTTACACTCTTCGAGAATTCAATGATGCATTATGCTCGATGGTTGGCACAATTGTCCTGCCCATCCAAGTAGAACAAAAGACCATTCCTATGTTGTGTCACATCCTTGAGGGTGATATGGATTATAATATCTTGCTAGGCCAGCCTTGGATCAGGTACATGAAGTGTGTCCCTTCGATATCCCATCAATGCATCTAATACACATACGAAGGGCAAGTACATGTAGTCCCAGCAGACTTAGAGCCCTTTAAGTATTGCAATGCAATGTAGCTGATGCCATAATCGACCCTTCCATCGACACATTTGGACTTTCAATTGAATCCATCCACATAGGGTTTGATTCTGCCTACATCTTCACTGTTGAGTCCCTCAACTCACCAACCTAGCCCATCTTCGTCATTTGTTCCTTCACCAACGATGCCACCTATGGTGGCCACACCGAAGGACAACAGGAAGAATCCCCTAGAGGAAGTACCACCATTGGTCTCAACCATATATACCAAAGAGGTGCCCAACCGAATGGAAGTCGAGACACCTGGTTCACCTAACATGGAGTGGGATCAGGGAGAACTCCCATTCCCTCCCCCTTAACCACCGATGATTACCATTGAGATGACCAATACAGGCCTGGGGGAGTACCTAGTGTGGAACATTATGGCAACACCCACGCTTGAATCCATGCAAGACATGGAGAGACCTCGCATCCCCATCGAAACCATCATCCCTTCAGGCTACCCACCAAATCAGAACAATTTTGTATATGGGGGCCTCAACAACGACATTGAACCTTACCTACAAGAGGAAGAGGACAAAGAACCATTTTCTAAGAATGTTGACTATCTGTCCAACCCAAAATTCGCCTTGAAATACCTTAACCAATGTAATTGGCATGGATATGGATTGGGCAGATATGAACAAGAAATGCACGTTCTTTGTCAACCAAGATACCAGATGCCATATGATAAATCAGGAGTAGGGTTCAACCACCCTTTGCCCATTGACATCTTGTTAGAAACCATGCAAGGCCTAGGTCTAGGCAACAGGGATGGTTTGGCACAAGATCCATATGCCAATCCTAATACAACATACACATTGGGGGATTATCTTCCATTGTTAACAACAAACCTTGTTGACCTCAACAACCCCTCCCCTTTGATCGAGAAAGGGAAAATTTCAAGAAGTAACCTCCAAGAGGTATATAGACAAGATCAAGGGGGGTCTTCTGAAGATGAGTCAAATTATGAGGTATCACCTTGGGACCCTTTTGAGTCTGATAGCAATCACTCGCAAGTAACACCCATTGATGACTATTAGGAGAACTTAGTGGTAATTTTCCCCTTAAATGCTCCAATCAGGAAATTGCTACCTCTAGAGAATCTAGCCCTCCCGTAGAGGATGGCACAACCCAGAGGGGGCCAAATTAATTTGCTCAAACAAAATGAGCCTCCCATGCCGCACATAGGTGTTGGGTCCAATGAAGGCCTATGGATCTCTGATAGCGACTATGAGGATGAGACTGAGATGGCATATCTCAACCATATGAGGCAACAATAATACCCCATAGACATCGATGATATGTTTGAATAGCTAAATATGGGACCAAGGCATAGGTGGCATTTAAATCAAGTACAGTTAAACCAAGTGCTTCATCCAACACTTTAGGCATACACGGAGCACCCCCCACCTAGAGATCCTATAGGGCCATCAGTGTCGAGGGCAGACCCTATCCTTCTATCTACAAATAGGGCCAATCCTTTTGTGCCAATACCCACAGAGCTAGATCTAGGGTACAAGGATCACCAAGAATGTCTGAATCAACATCCATGCAGTGATGGAGACCAAATTCATTTCATCAACATGATCTCCATTGATTTAATAGCCCCCATCAACAATCCAACCAATCCAACATGACCATTGTATCTAGACCTAGATGCCATAGACTAGGATCACGCTGACTCACCACCATCCCCATAAGAGTACTGGCCTTGCAATGAGATGCTTCATTTCATCTTGGGACAGACTCAGGATATCTTCCATGCTAAAGAGGGACACGACATTCCCAACCAGGATAGGTTCTATCGAATCCATAATAGTCTGAATCATGCCAACTAGGGGTCTTTGTTCTCTCCAACCCCTCTTAATAGCAACACAATGCTATTTTTACAAGTTTTGTCTCGCTCAGCTTTTGCTAGGGATGAAATTCAAGAAGGACTGGTCATTCATACCATCGAGGTTTCTGATCAACAGGATTGGTACACACCCATAAGAGACTATCTTAAGTTAGGTAGCCTCCCACTTGGATTGTCACACATCGCAAAAAGATCATTCAAATAGAAAGTGGCAAAACATGTCTTGCTAGGAGACATTTTATACCGTCGAAGCTATGAAGGAATCCTCCTCTGTTTCTTGGACCAGTAGGAGTCCGCTTGGGTGATCACCCAAGTGCACGATGGTACATGCAATGGCCACTTTAGCAGTATGGCCATCGTAAAGTGTATTCTTTGCATGGGCTATTATTGGCCATCTTTAGAGCGAGATTGTTGTGCATATGTGCGGAAGTGCATGAAGTGTCAACACCATGCTAACTTGACACACGTACCTTCTCAGGCCTTGCAGCCGATCTAATTGGCTTGGCCATTTTTGTAGTGGGGATTAGATCTCTTCAAAAATATCTCCCCTATGTTGTTAGGTCATCACACATTTATCATAATGGCCATAGAGTACTTCACTAAGTGGGTGGAAGAAATTTTGCTTACCTCTATGACGAGGTCCCGCATTGCGGAGTTTATTTTACATAACATCATATGTTGTTTTGGTATTCCATCCAAGATCATCTCGGATAATGGGACGTCATTTAAGAACAAATATGTGTGTGCTTTGACAATGAAGTACAAAATTTAGCATAGTTTTTTGACACCTTATTATCCATAGGCAAATGGGCAAGCAGAGGCATCAAACAAAACACTAGTTGCCATCCTTAAAAAGATAGTCACAGATAGTCATAAATATTGGCACATTCAAATACCACTTGCTCTATGGGCTTATTGCACTAGCATTCGGACACCCATTGGGGCAACTCCATTTTTGCTAGTGTATGGCTCTAAGGCAGTCATGCCTCTCGAGTTGGAGATACCCTCCCTGCACATATCAATGCAAGAGTTCATTGATGATGACACTACATGGTAGGCCCGGTTAGACCAGCTTACGTTACTCGATGAACGACACGTCAATGCTCTCGAGCATTTATGTATCTATCAAGAGTGACTTAAGAAAGCATACAACATGAAAGTTCACCTAAGGGACTTTCAGGTCAATGACCTGGTCTTAAAAGAGAACCAACAAAACTCTAACTTGCCGCCCCATTTAAGGGACAAGTTCACGACAAATTGGTTAGGTCCTTATGTAATCAAGAGTAAAATAGGACCTGGAACATACCGGCTCACCTCTCTTAAAGGAATCAAGGAACTAGAACCCTTGAACATCAGTCATTTGAGGCCATTCAAAATTTAAAGAGCCATGGCCCACCCCAAAAGCTCCAAGGATTCTTGCAATCGCTTGGTCACCAAAAATGCCCCAAAGGTATCCATATTCCCTTTGGTCAAACCAAAAGCTCCAAGGATTCTTGCAATCGCTTGGTCAAACCTAAACGCCCCAAAGATACCTATAATTCCTTTGGTCAAACCAAAAACTCCAAGGGTTCTCACCACCGCTTGGTCACCTAAAATGCCCCAAAGGTATCCATAATCCCTTTGGTCAAACCAAAAGCTCCAAGGATTCTTGCAATCGCTTGGTCAACCCAAAATTGCCTCAAAGGTATCCATATTCCTTTTGGTCAAACCAAAAGCTCCAAGGATTCCCACAATCACTTGGTCAACCCAAAAGGGCCCCAAAGGTATCTATAAACCCTTTGGTCAAAACCTCCAAGGATCCGTAAGAATCACTTGGTCCGCACCCATTCGGGTTGAACCACCATAACGAATATTAAAAAAAACAAACAAATAATCAAAAAATAACAAAAAAAATCTCTCCCTTTCATGCATATTCTAAAAAAAAAAAAAGAGAGAGAAGCTGCACTAGGCATCGCATACATACATTGCATATTTGCTGGTCATATAGGTCAAACACACCATAGACTATAATTACTCAAAAATTCCATCAGTTTCCACATTTATCCATTTTGTAAATGATCCAACAAGAATAACGTCAGTCGCATTTCCGCAATATCATAGTTAGTTGTCTTCTAATGTCTTTAGGGTTTTTTGTCATACAACTATAGTTAGAATTCTAGACAAATATTGTACAAAGGCAGATCGATTTTTACAAGGTAGAGTTTTACTTGGATCGCGCCTTGTTACATAGCATCCCAACACAAGTTTAAAACACATAAAAATTCCCAAGTTGTGTGAACGAAAGACAAAACTTGTGAAGTGGTCTGGGATGCCATACAGTGAATATGTTATCTCGCTCATCCCCCTATGTGAATGACCCCAAGAATTCTGATATTTGGAAAAATTACAAGCATCTTCCCTACCCAATTCCCCAAAATAAACAGTGGTCTTTACCACTATAAAAAATCCCAAATTCTCAAAAAATTGCAAAACATCAAAAAACTGCAAAATTCAAAGTACAAACTCCAATTTTTGACATCAAAAAGCACAAGAAATAGTGATCCTCATCACTCAAAATTCAAATCCCTTGCTAAAAAAAAAGCAAAAATAAACAGTGATTTTTATCACTATATACGAGAGCAAGTATCCCAATAAAATTGAAGAAAAGAAGGGAGTCGAACTTGAATCCCTATAACTCTCAGCATTCAAAATGTCATGAGGTGATCCTCAGTATTGGTTTTATGGATAGCCTATTGGTCACTGGTGGTAAACCTCTCACATGATGATATATCTGTTGCATTAAATTGTGTACAGATCAATGTTTGCATGTGGATGAGCTAGCTTGTGGTATCCTAGATTGTGCAGCAGATTAATCTTACTAAATACAACAAAGGAGTTAGTGGATCTAATTAGGTGATCCTCAGTACAGGTTTGGTTGACAGCCTATCTAGCACTGGCGGTATCCTTACGAATACCACATAAATAAATTCAATCGCACACACAGGGATGTGAAATAACTTGGTCAAACTCAATTCTGATTCATACCTTGTTCAAAAGTCTTGTAAGATAATGTATAGTCTTGACTAGTTAGTTAAAGAATCTGAGTCTCAAAAAAACCATAACTGCATTCTAAAACAACTATGGTACATTTCATTACTTACATCACCATCAAAAAATACAAAACAAAAATTACAAATGCAAAATTATTTCAAAAACCAATCACATAGTACAGAAAGCCAGTAAAACCTATACAGTCTATGGTTCCACCGCCTGTATATCAGAAAATCATTCCATCCATTCCATATGCATACATTTATATCATATAGTTAAAATCATCTACAGTCATAATAATATATGCATACATCAACATAAATAAATGTGCATAAAAAAACAATGAACCACGACAAGTATATAATAAAAAAAAAGAGAGTCATGTATATGTTAAGTCAAAAATACCCTTAGGATACAATAAGAAGGTCCTCTGACCTCACAAAAAAATCAAAAAATCAAAATACCCAAAGCCTAGGGAGTCGGCCACCATGATCATGTAGGATCGGTGTGACTGGAACTATCCCTAGTAGTGTGGGTCCTATGGGACCTCTCAGGGTGGTTGTTGCCAGCCCTCACACCATGCCCACCAACGCTACCCTCATCTAGCTTCCTATGATGAGATGATGTAGACTGATTAGTCTCACTACCTCTTGTATGGCATGACAACCCACCTCCATCAAGCATAGGCAATTGTCTACCAAGGTGGACAACCTTTGTCTCTAACTCCACCCAATACCGACCCCGCTCCACATCCTGTCGATGATATATAGCCAATGTGCTATCTCGCTATGCCAACTGAGTCTACAAGAGATATATCTCCTATAATACGTCTCTATGCTCCTCCTCCCATATTTATAAGAGACCCTCCAATCATGGTATCTCAGCATGAAACCCTACCTCCATATCCCTTGAGATAGCCTGAGGCATGGGCACCTTTGAGATGGCCTACTGCTCTGGCACCCACTGCTCTGGGATGTCCTGTACATCCATATGCTCTAAAACCCCCACATCATCCCCATCATCAATGAAGTCATTGACCTCCACCATGTTTGCATTATCAAGAAGAGCCCCCCAATCCTGCAGCCACTCCACATCTATGTACTGCCATCCCCATCACTGCAATAGATAGCTACACCTGATCCCCTTCTACTTTTGGCAACGAACCTCGTACAACTCATCGTACAACTACACCAATAGTGTCTGACCCCATCTCATAATAAGTGGAGTTGATGTAGGAAACTCCACCAATGTGAACACCACATCAAGTAGGTTCCATAGGAACCTCACACCTAAGGAGTCCAAAAGCAACATATTGGAGATGAGGGTTATGATCAAAGCATGCCTCACCCCTAATACACCCTTCTCCACCCACCACTGCACAAAAATACCACCTATCTAGCAGTCATCCTCCACCCTCTCCATAGACCCATCGACCCCCATCTCCACAACTCGACCAAAACATCGTATCAACATCATCGTTCACTGGTCACGATGGGTCATCCGGATAGACAGTCCATATATCAGAATCCATAGAATATGATACACGTCATCCAGAGTAACCGTCATCTCCCTCATTGGGAGATAAAAAGTGTTGATGTGGAGATCCCACAAATTGATTAGGGTAGTCAAATATGCCTGACACCCCACCAAAGGATCCAGTCATGTCACCTACTTGAGCCCAAGGGCATCAAGCCACTCCCAATCCATGACAGTCAGAGCATCTCGAGCATCAGAGAAAACAGTCGATTGGCAGTACCAACTCTTCATAACTTGAAAAAAATAAAAAATAAAACAAAAAATAAGTATTAAGCACATACTTGATATAAACAAAAACATTAAAAAATCAACAAACAAAAAAAAAGAAAAAAAAATCATCACTAGGGTTTCAACCTCAATGTGAACGCAAAACAAAACACAAAAAATTAATTAGGGTTTCAACTTTAATTAACACAAAGAAAAATGAAATAACAAGCAAAGAGAAGAAGCATCATACCGGTCTCACATTGGCTCCACCACTCAAATATCTGGTTCTCACACTCATGATGTCCACAAAATTTTAGTAGCACTCCGCTATGCACACTCGCACTCCTCCTCACTGCTCCAAATCGCCAAGAAAAATATTGCAAATGAGCCCAAAACCTAGTTTTGGTCCTTATATAGGTTGTTAGGCCTGTAATAGTTCTACCTTGGGATGAGCGCTCTAGTTAGTGCTCATCCTACTCTGGGATGATTACAAAATTGGTATTCATCCCACCCTGGGATGATTATAGAGCAAGAAATAAAGCAACAAAAACTGCATTCAAAAAAATGCACCAAAAACAATAATAAATCTGCCGAACAAGGGTGCCTTTGCACCTGACATTCATGGCATGAAAAACCAATGTCGGGGTCACAAATACTCACTATCCTACTCCCTAAGAAGGCTAGCATAGCCAGAATTCTCCACGGGAAGGAGGATTTTCGACAATTTCAACCCCAATCAGCATCACAGAAAAGGGTCAAAACCCACCAAAAATAGATCCGATGGTTGGAAAATTGCAATAAGCGTTCAACAAAAAAAACTGAAGGCACCCTTACAAATGCCATATTGGGTCAAGTGACTCATTTATTTTCTCATTTTCGGTCATTCCCTCATCGATTTGTCGCTTGAGGGGGTAGTCACACTTAGTCACCAATCAACAAATACACACCCAATCAAGGAAATGGCATGCATTCAAAGAATCATTGACAAAGACAATCACGCTCCTACTTGGGGCAGCAAACAAGCAATAATCATAAGATAAAAAAATACTTGGCATTCTAGAAGCATGAAGAAAATGTTCCCCAGACAAAATGTTGTGCCCTTTGCCTATTCATGACTGAACAATGTCCAAGATCAAGTACACCTCACTGAAAAAGGTTACACTTGAGTTAAGCTCCTTAGCTTGTTAGAAGCAAGGATTCAAGAATGCGTGCCCTTTCCATACTTGGGGAATCAAAATTTGGTTAGGTTACTAAGAAACCTTAATAATTAAGTGCTTTGGTCATCTATTTTTTCTCAACACTGTGCCACGCACAACGCATCCCAAAAAGGGGCATCTGTAGACACCAAAACAACACCAATCCAATTATGTGACTACAAGGACTGACCGAATTGGCATACATACCCCCTAAGGCAGCCTCCAGAGGTTAAAAATTTGCCCTAACCACTCCCAAAGTAGTTTTGGAAGGTCATAGGTCAGTTTGGCCCCTTTTAAGAACTTTGCTCCCTATTCGTCCCACCCTGGGATGATTAGAATCCTATTTGCCCCACCCCAGGATGATTAGCAGCAATCTCTCCAGGGTGGGAAAATTAGTAGGTTTGACTGGAAAAAAGTCAAACCTTGATAAATGGCAGCCCAGATCCACCACCCAACTCTACCTTCAAGGCATGGGAGTGTGAGGGAATGTTTCAAAAATCAAGAGAGGTAGTCATGGAGGCCTCAATCAAGGAGCCCTTAATCAGGGAGGAATCTTCTCTCCCCCAATAAGGCATAATGAGCCAAGTGGCACCCTCGCATGCACATTCAAAGGAGACCCCTAGGTCTATAAAAATGTGAGCCTTCTCATCCCAAAATAAGATAGAGTTGGAGCATTTGAAGCAACGGAGTGCTGCCAAATTATACACCCATTCCTCTTTTGTGCTTCCTACATCCCTAATCTCTCTCTTGTGGAAGAGAGGTTATCGAGTGCACATTAGGAATGCAATTCCTACCCAAAACCTGAGAAATCAGCCACAATCCCACACCAACTTCATCTACACAACCCCCTAGGAGGTTTTGGACCCATCCCACTTGGATTGGTGTCCAAACTAAGCCCCAAACGATGGGCGTCCTACCCCCGAGCACCCTTCGAACTGTTGTAGTCCTAATCACCCCACCCCGAAGTGATTAGAAATCTATGCTTGATTTATCTACTATTATTTTTGCATTTTGTCATATTTCATGTACTTATGTTGTTGTTCAAGTTTCATTGCATTTTGACCTGTTTTGACCTTGTTTTTATCATTTTTATGTGTTTACTAACCTACAGGGAGAACTGTCAGATACAGGATAATCTGGGTAGGATCTGCCAAATCTTACCTTCTAGGTCATCTCAAAATGCCCCTTTTTGCCTAAACCCAAATTTGCAGGAGTTTTGGAGGCCCTTGGATAGGACATTTGCAAGGTCACTTTTGCACATTTTATGACAATCCCCAGCGTCCCACCTCGGAGCGATTAGAAATACATGCATGATTTCCTAACTGTTATTTTTGAAATGTGTCCCTGATGATGTCTTGATGCTTCTGTAAAAGTTTGAATTCATTATGACATGTTTTGACCATCATTTTACTATTTTATGTATTTACTAGCCGGAGGCTTTGGGGATTGCATGTTTTTCCTATATCTGCATATGCTATTAACTATTTGCTATTACTCTATGTGTAGGATCTCACTTCTAGGAACACTGAAGGGGCAGCAAGGAATGATGAACACACAGACACAAGAGATGACAACTTTTGGCCTGCCCACCTCAAATGTGGGCAAGCGAGAGACCCTGGAAGCGTACCATCCGTTGATGTAACAAACCGTATCAAAACATGGCGTGAGCCCTAGAGGGGGGGACATATTGTAACTGGATTAAAAGCATTATTAATAAAATATTTTTTTCTTTTGTTTTGCTTACATCTTGTTTTGCGTCATTTCCTTCATGCATTTGTTCATCGTATTCATAGGGCTTAGCATTTATACCATATCTATCTTGTTTGCATTGTATCTGGTACACCATGCTTTTGTGCATTGCTTTCATCATGAAAGGATCCAAAGGTGGCATGACACCTTTGGTCAAATCACAAAAGCCCCAAAGGCATCTTAATCCCTTTGGTCAATTCACCCAAAATCCCCAAAGGCATCTTAAGCCCTTTGGTCAATTCACCAAAAAGCCCCAAAGGCATCTTAAAGCCCTTTGGTTATAAACAAAAATTCAAAAAACATTGTAAAACACAAAATCTCAAAAACAATGGAAAATATTTAAAATACAAAAATATATGCATTTGGCATTTACATCCACCAGTTGCATTGCATTAGGCATATTGCATCCATTACATTCACATTAGAAGAGGTTGTGTTTGCAATATTACAAATGAAACCATATTTGTATCTCAATCATGCATCTTTAAAATCATCATCATCAATAACCCATGTGTGTAACTGTGTTTTTCAACACAACTCCTTCCTGTTGCTATAAGGAATATACTAGGGTTTTCCCATCACTCAGCCATACCTAGTGATTTTATCAAACTTTATAGAAATCTATCTTCACTAGTAGAAGATGAGATCTAGTTATGATAATGTCTAGCATATCTCAGAGTCCTATCACTAATAAAAACACTAAAATCCTAGTTTGAATAAGGGAAATATGAAATTTGTGAAGTGGTGCTAGGATTCCTTAAGTGAAATTTTTATCTTCCTCATCCCCCTGTGTGACCAATTCAAAAATACTGAGAATTGACAAAAGTACAAGTTCCTCCTTATCCAATTCCCTAAAATAAATAGTGGGTTTTCACCACTATCAAAAGTAAAATTCCCACAAAAAAAAATTCACAAGAAAAATAAACAGTGAATCATCATCACTACAAAAATCCCTTGCTCAAAAGAAAAATGAAATTAAAAAATAAATAGTGATTTTCATCACTAAGCATGAACAAGTAACCAAATAAATATTAATAAAATAAGGGAGTATTGAAATTGAATCCCTGGAATTCTCAACATTTGACAAACCATAAGGTGATCCTCATTGCAGGTTTGGTGGCATCAACTCTGCCCAGCAATGGCAGTATCCTTATGCATGATGATATGTCTATCACATTGGCATCCTGATTTTGTATAGACCAATGTTTGCATGTATATGGGCTAGCTTTAGGTGTCCAGTATCACCTAGTGGTATAATCCAACTGAGTCCAACTTAGTATCAGGATGAATATTCAAGGATCCATAGTATAACAATGGGTTGAATGAATCCTGCCTAGAACTAGGGTATGCTTATGTTTTTATATATATATATATATATATATATATATATTCATTGCACACACATTGATAATGAGTGTGACCTAACCACAGAGCATCCACCTAACTACTACATTGATCTATACCATCATAAAAGCATAAATATTCACACAAGTACATAAATTAAACAAAAACAAAGTATGTAAGGTTTCTCGTATTAATCTTTGAATGAGTTTTGATTACAAAAATGCCCTCTTAGGGTCACTTGAAATATGATACTGATATTACAATTGCCAATGCCCTCAATAGGGTAGGCACACTTATGGTGCTCTATTGATTAGTCACAAACTGCCTTAGGGTGGAGCTAACCCCCTTCTTCGTGATGTGGAAGGATTATGACATAATATCCTCTTGCACATGTCTCCCTACGAATAAGAAACAACAACACACGATTAAAAATATTGATAGCCTTTCGTGATGAGGTCCTTTAAGGGAATATGCATGTAAGTGCCATTAAACTAGAAAAACAAGAAAGCATAAAGAAATACTTTAAACTATTCTAATTAAATCAAGAATTATGCTACAACATGAAGTACATGAATAAGCAAATGATGTAGAGATCAAATATCAAATTAGGAACAATAATGGGTATAAAAGAGCCAATGTAATCCTACTTAATACAATGCATGAAATGTCTAATTTCTATGGTCAAAGTTTCTCTAAAATGCAATTAAACCTATTAAAAGACTAATATAACTAATCTATGAGATGAAAAGCAAAGCAATTTAGATTATCATTAACCTATTGTAAACCACAGCTGTGATGGGTGGTCTGTACTATGAACCATGGCTGACAGCTATGGTTTGACCTCTGATATGTTTACCCTTAGAATTAAGAGCAATGGGTTTGATTTCCTTGTCCAAATTGATGTTCAAGGGTCGCCTTTGTTGTCCTCTAACATAATTGATGGTCAAATCATTGTGAAGGGCCTTCGTTTGAACAAATTTGTGTTTCTTGATCCTCCTAGGCACCTAGGGCATCCATGGCTAATTGGTATTTAGGTGGATAGCAAAGGGGCTCTCAAATGCACAAAGTTAGTATGCAATTTGACAAGGCTTCGTTGCTCTCTTGATCAATTAACTCTCTCTCGATAATTCATTAGCACTTCGCTATACAAATCATCTATATATCCTCCCCATTTGGAGGGGGGTATTTATAGCATGCCCCCTAGGGCTAGGGGTGGCTTCATGGAGAAGCCAAGACCAAGAAGGTTGGTTAGGATAGTTGGGATGGAAGCCTCTGAAATATTCCATCCTTCAACTGCCTCCTTTTGGATCTCTTGGTCATTCCAACTGATTTGGTTTGGATAGAAGGCCTAACTGAACTCCATTTAAGACCATAGATCACAACTGCAGTCCAGACTACAAACTATAGGTGTCAATCATGGTTTAGACTATAGACCATAGGTCTAGGCTGTGGTTCAGACTACTTAGTCCAAGATGCCTAAATTGAGTGGTTAGAACCACTGCTCTACCTTGGAGTCTGTCCAAGATCCTTCATATGGTTTTGTAGCATGTCCATATTAGTAGTCACCCTCAACATGACGTGTTTTAGGTGTCTACAGATGCCTCTTTTGAGATGCGTTGTGAGATCGAACAACGCTGAGCAAAAATAGACCTCTTAAAATGATGTCAAAGGTTCTATGATGATCATTAGTCTGATCAATATTAGATGCCCTAGGTCCAACAAAAGGACGCACATCCTGGAATCATTGCTTCCAACTTGGGAAGGCTTACATTTGAAAAGTCTGCACTTGCCATCAGACATTTGGGTAGCTTTGGTGCTACAATAGGAGTTAGGCCTATATAACCAAAGGATGAGAGATACAAACAAAATTTCATATTTGCTATTTGCCCCAAGCAAAGGGGGAAGCTTATGATAGCTGTTAGCAATGATTCGCAAGGACGAATGCAATTTTGACAAGATCAAGGGATCTATGATCTCTAGGATCTTCTGTTGATTTTGATTATGACATGAAATTATGACTATCCCCTCAAGCAACGAGTATATGAGGGTAATGACAATGTATGAAGCAACGAAGTTGCTTGACCATAATGAATGATCCTGAACCACTTTAGATTCAAGCCTTTTAATACCTTGGCTAGGCCTAGTTCAACTTATGATTGCAACACTTAGTAATATTTGCACATCTCTATCCCATGGAGAAGTCAGGCTATGATAGCCATCTTAGGGAATTGAAAGAATACAAATGCAAGAAGACTTGTTTTGAATCTTATTGTCAATGATTTGCTGAAATATGTTATAAAATAAATGACAAGTTTACCCCAAATATCCTTATGGTGATTTGCTCATCTTGCTGAATTGCATGGATCGCAAGTCACTGCAACCACCATTTGGAGGGGGGTATTTATAGCATGCCCCCTAGGTCTAGGGGTGGCTTCATGGGGAAGCCAAGACAAAGAAGGTTGGTTAGGACAATTGGGATGGAAGCCTCTAGAATCGTTCGTCCTTCAATTGCCTCCTTTTGGATCTCTTGGCCGTTCCAACTAATTTGGCTTGGATAGAAGGCCTAACTAAACTCCATTTAAGACCATATATCACAACTATAGTCCATACTACAGACCACAGGTGTCAATCATAGTTTAGACTGTAGACCGTAGGTTTGGGCTATGTTTTAGACTGCTTAGGCCAAAATGCCTAAATTGAGTGGTTAGAACCACTACTTTACCTTGGAGTCTATCCAAGATCCTTCATATGGTTTTGTAGCATGTCCATATTAGTAGTCACCCTCAGCATGATGCATTTTAGATGTCTACAGATGCCCCTTTTGAGATGCATTGTGAGATCAAACAACGCTGAGAAAAAATAGACCTCCTAAAATGATGTCAAAGTTTCTATGATGATCATTAGTCTAATCAACATTAGATGCCCTAGGTCCAGCAAAAGGACGTGCATCCTAGAATCATTACTTCCAACTTGGGAAGGCTTACATTTGAAAAGTCTACACTCACCATCAAAATTTTGGGTAGCTTTGGTGCTACAATAGGAGTTAGGCCTATATAACCAAAGGATGAGAGGTACAAACAAAATTTCATATTTGCTATTTACCCCAAGCAAAGGGGGAAGCTTATGATAGCTGTTAGCAATGATTCACAAGGACAAATGCAATTTTGACAAGATCAAGAGATATACGATCTCTGGGATCTTCTATTGATTTTGATTATGAGATGAAATTATGACTACTCCCTCAAGCAACGATTTAGTGAGGGTAATGATAATGTATGAAGCGACGAAGTCGCTTGACCATAATGAATGATCCTGAACCACTTTAGATTCAAGCCTTTTAATACCTTGGCTAGGCCTAGTTCAACTTATGATTGCAATGCTTAGTAATATTTGCACATCTCTATCCCATGGAGCAGTCAGGCTATGATAGCCATCTTAAGGAGTTGAAATAATACAAATGCAAGAAGACTTGTGTTGAATCATATTGTCGATGATTTGCTGAAATATTTCGTAAAAGAAATGACAAGTTTACCCCAAATTTCCTTATGGTGATTTACTCATCTTGCCGAATTGCATGGATTGCAAGGCGCTGCAACTACCATTTGGAGGGGGGTATTTATAGCATGCCCCCTAGGTTTAGGGGTGGATTCATGGAGAAGCCAAGACCAAGAAGGTTGGTTAGGATAGTTGGGATGGAAGCCTCTAGAATCTTCCATCCTTCAACTACCTCCTTTTGGATCTCTTGGTCGTTCCAACCGATTTGGCTCGGATAGAAGGCATAACTAAACTCCAGTTAAGATCGTATATCACAGCTACAGTCTAGACTATAGACCACATGTGTCAATCATGGTTTAGACTATAGACTGTAGGTCTAGGATGCGGTTCAGACTTCTTAGGCCAAAATGCCTAAATTGAGTGGTTAGAACCACTACTCTACCTTGGAGTCTATCCAAGATACTTCTTATGGTTTTGTAGCATGTCCATATTAGTAGTCGCCCTCAACATGACGTATTTTAGGTGTCTACAGATGTCCCTTTTGAGATGCATTATGAGATCGAACAATGCTAAGCAAAAATAGACCTCCTAAAATGATGTCGAAGGTTCTATGATGATCATTAGTCTGATCAACATTAGATGCCCTAGGTCCAACAAAATGACGTGCATCCTAGAATCATTACTTCCAACTTGGGAAGGCTTACATTTGAAAAGTCTACACTCACCATCAGATGTTCGGGTAGATTTTGTGCTACAATAGGAGTTAGGCCTATATAACCAAATGATGAGAGCTATAAAAAAAATTTCATATTTGCTATTTACCCCAACAAAGAGGGAAGCTTATGATAGCTATTAGCAACGATTCGTAAGGACGAACGCAATTTTGACAAGATCAAGGGATCTACAATCTCTGGGATCTTCTATTGATTTTGATTATGACATGAAATTATGACTACCCCCTCAAGCAATGATTCGATGATGGTAATGACAATGTATGAAGCGATGAAGTCACTTGACCATAATGAATGATCCTGAACCACTTTAGATTCAAGCCTTTTAATACCTTGGCTAGGCCTAGTTCAGCTTATGATTGCAATGCTTAGTAATATTTGCACATCTCTATCCCATGGAGCAGTCAGGCTATGATAGCCATCTTAGGGAGTTGAAATAATACAAATGCAAGAAGACTTGTGTTGAATCATATTGTCGATGATTTGCTGAAAGATGTCATAAAAGAAATGACAAGTTTGCCCCAAATGTCCTTATGGTGATTTACTCATCTTGTCGAATTGCATGGATCGCAAGTCACTGCAACCACTAATTTTATAGGATCAATCACTGAATATGAGGCGCATTTGGTTTTTCATTATTTTATTTTTTTTGTTTAATTTTGCATTTATTTGATTGATCGTGGTGCTTTTAACATCACCAAATTTGCAATTTTAATCATTGATTTTGAATTTTTGTCTGGTGGAAGTCAGTAATTTGTCTTTTTAGACCTTCCCACGGTGGGTTTTGAGTACATTTATTGCTAGCTGCAGACTGCGAGTACAATTGGCAATTCATATTTCCAAATTTTGGGAACCACAGGTCAGACCTGTGGGTGGAAAACCCTAGTTCCAAAATCGCAGGTGTCAACTGCGGTCCACAGAGACTAGGAGGACCTATAAATTGAATTTCCATTTGAAATTTTTCATTATTTTCTTGCAACCACTAGAAATTTGAGAGATCTAAGAGAGATAGAACATTATTTGATACGGAACATTGCCAAACTCTACCACATTTACACTCATCTACCCTGATGATGAATCCTGATCAGCTATCAACTAGCCGGGGGCAAGGTGCGGGCAAGGTAACTCGAAACTGAGACCACACACTCAATACCAGTAAAATGAACCACACTAGGAAATGCAAAAAATTAACCCCACTAAATTGCTAGTAGTGAACCCCACTAGTCTACGTTAGATTTAGGATTTAATTTCATGTTTGAGTGGTCTAGGAGGGTACCCGAAATGGGTGCCACTCCTAAACCGTAGTTGGTAGCTACGGTTCCCAATTGGCAAATTGGGAACCATGGGTTTTAGCTACGGTTCCCAATTTGGAAATTGGGGACCGCAGGTTTTAGCTACGGTTCCCAATTTACAAATTGGGGACCACAAGTTGTAGTTGTGGTTCCCAATTTGCAAATTAGGGACCGCAAGTTGTAGTTGTGGTTTGCGATTGCTAGTTTTTTTTTGTTTTTTTTTTATTTTTTTTAGGTTGTCTAATTAAGAAATTTGTAATTCTCTTTAGCTCTACTTAGCTATATTTAGCTTACATTATGCTTTTTACTTTTAAAAGTTAACTTCTAGAGTGTGAGAGTCTGACCTTATGAAGAGTCTTCATGAGGCTTTATCAGATGATGACCGAGCATGGTTTCGAGCCATCGGGTTCAGCCACGTCATGGATCTACCCACCATTAGGGTAGATCAAGCCTATCTGACTACATTGGCCTGGTGCTGGAATGCGTGGACCAACACATTCCACCTTCCTCCTGCTGAGATGACCATCACCCTAGAGGATGTCTACAGGATCTTTAGGATCCCCATCGATGGTGAGGCTGTCATTTCCTCTACCTACATGACAAAGGATGTTATCTTTGATGCCATATTTAGTGACCAGAGCACCGATGCATAGGATGATGCGGACCATGGAGGGGTGCACATCGATGACTGGTACCGTGATGATGTCTTCTCTATACGAGAGGCCCTCTTCATGCATATCATCATGTAGATTGTCCTTCCAGACTCCTTGGGTGCAAGGATTCCCTGGAACATGCTAACCCCTATTCAGAGGGTGCTTCAGAGCTCGATAAAGGAGCCACTATTATTAGCTTGGGGGAGCACCCTATTATGCCAGCTCTAAAGGGAGTTGTACTAGATCATAGAGCATAGCCATAAGGGCATCAACTGCAGTATTTTGCTATAGATCTAGGGGTGGTAGCACATCCAGATTGAGCATCCTATAGAGCTATCACTATGCATCACCCCCATAGATGATGAATATCAGTGTTACACCGTATGTTGGCCTTGTGTTGAGGAGGGTATCCATATTAGAGATTATGTTGGGAATACTAAGCACTATATTATTTAGTTTGCATCACTTCGGCTAGGGGATGATATCTGGTACCCCTAAATGGATTGCCCTGCATGGCCAGAGGTGGACGAGTGGCTATAATGGGACTACCAAGATAGATGGCTTATCTGGCATAAGCCAAAGGTTCAAGAGTATCATTTCTTCTCTCATCTCCTATGATAGTTTAGCATGGTGTAGGACATATCAGAGATGCCACTTAGATACAAACGCCTATCTCTAGAGAGAGATCTCCCATTGATATTTCCTCTACCATTAGAAGATGTACCCAATGACTTCCAAGATTTGGGGATAGAGATATCTGGGACCACACCCAACTATGATGGGTGGTGGTCTTTATTTAGATGGCATGGGATAGGTCCTTTGTGTTGAGAGCCAGCTGAGGCAGAGTCAGACGCAAATCCTAATGAGTGCAAGGTGCACCAGTGTACTGAGGGTAGTTGGGGTGTAGAGGTCACCACTAAGGATATTCCAGATATTTACCCTATGGAGGATGCTCCAAAGGATAGTGAGGTCCCTCCTGATAGTGTAGAGGGACAACTGTTGGCTTAGGTTGCTGACTTACAGAGTCATATTGGGTGATTTCACACCCAGTAGCTAAAGAGAGATACTACCATCACCACTCTAAAGGCAAAGGTTGCTGACAAGGACTGATGCCTGACTGAGGCACAAGACCAGGTATAAGAGCTCACAACTTGATCTATCGATGTAGAGGCCCAAGTGTAGATACTGTAGACTTCCATAGAGTTAGCACAGGTGCAGCAAACTATAGCAGAGGTAGAGCAAGATATTGCATGATCATCAAGGGGGGCTATGCCACCTCCTTAGGCTACTATGGGGCCTCCTACAACACCAAAAGTAGGTGCAACAGCGGCATAGGATCTGACTATGGAGGTAGAACAACTGTATGGTATGGTCATGAGGACCAATGAGATGCACGTAGCCTGGCTTGCTCGTGTTGATCAGTTAGTCAGTTACATAGAGATGCATGGGCTATAGGTTCCTAAGGATTCTTTTGCATTAAAGTCTCAGCATACCATGTCTAGGACCTCAGGGCAGTCGACAACAAGCTCGAGTCATAGGACTCATAGGACTAAGAGGATGCACAGGTCCTCTAGTACACACACAACGAGGTCGTAGGATAGGACTAGAGATCCAGGGTAGACATCAGGGACCTCCAGTTAGAGGACTAGCCTATTGCAGTTACTAGTTTCCATGTGTTGGGTGCTTTAGGCTTTGGAGGTAGGTAGGATCCATAGTAGGATCCACCATAAGTTCCAGGTCAGCCAGGAGAGCAGGCTCTAGAGCACAGTGTGGAGGGAGGCGACGAGAGCTCTAGTATAGGGAGAGTAGCCTAGATATGCATTATAGTAGCTACTGACTATAGTTTTGATATACTATTTTATGTGTAAGGTCGAGGACCTACACAGTTGTAGCCTACAAGCATTCTATACTCTGTATGTACTCTTTTGGATACATATATGTTGAGTAAGGTGCAACAATAGTATTGTCATTGTTGTCAACACAAACAGATAGATCGATTGATGTAGTGGATAGGAAGTTCAAAAGCTATTCAGATGCAGTACACAGGAGTTTAGATATTATTCAGATTATGTACAGTGTTTTTCCAAGAAGACCGAAGTGGCCCATATGCAAAAATCAAAGAAAAAGATAAGTAATACAAGTGTCGCGATATCGAGACATATACAGAAAGCAGGAAAAAGTGTCACGATTTCGCGACATATTGGAAGAGAGAGAAAAAGCAGGAAAAAGTGTCACGATTTCATGACATATTGGAAGAGAGAGAAAAAGTAGGAAAAAGTGTCACGATTTCGTGACATATTGGAAGAGAGAAAAAGCAGGAAAAACTATCATGATTTTGTGACATGCTGGAAGAGAAAAAGGCAAGTGGAAAAACTGTCGCGATTTCGCAACATGTTGGAAGAGAAAAAGGCAAGTTGAAAAATTGTCATGATTTCATGACATGTTGGAAGAGAAGAAGGCAAGTTGAAAAACTATCATGATTTCACAACATGTTGGAAGAGAAAAAGGCAAGTGGAAAAACTGTCGCGATTTCGTGACATGTTGAAAGAAAATGGGCAAGGAAGGAAAACTGTCGTGATTTCGCGACATGCTGCAGAAGAATGAGTTAGAAAGAAAAACTGTCATGATTTCGCGACATGCTGCAGAAGAATGAGTTAGAAAGAAAAACTATCATGATTTCACGACATGCTGCAGAAGAATGAGTTAGAAAGAAAAAGTGTCGCAATTTCACGATGTGTTGCAGAAGAAAGAGTAACAAGTGAAAAATGTCACAATTTTGCGACGTGTTGCAGAAGAAAGAGTAACAAGTGAAAACTATTGCGATTTCGTGACGTGTTGCAGAAGAAAGAGCAAGAAGTGAGAACTATCATGATTTTGTGATGTGTTGTAAAAGAAAGTGTATGGAAGCAGAAACTGTCACAATTTTGTGACAAAAGCAGAGAGCAAGACTTTGAAAGTAGAAGTGTCACAATTTCATGACAAAAGCAGAGAGGAAGACTTCAAAGGCAAAAGTGTCATGATTTTATGACAAAAGTAGAGAGGAAGACTTCGAAGGTAGAACTTTCATGATTTTATGACAAAAGAAGAATGCAAGACTTCGAAGGCAGAAGTGTCATGATTTCACAACAAAAGTAGAAAGCAAGTCTTCAAAGGCAGAACTATCATGTTTTTATGACAAAAGCAGAGAGCAAGACTTCGAAAGAAAAAGTGTCATGATTTCATGACAAAAGAAGAGAGCAAGACTTCAGAAGTAGAAGTGTCACGATTTTGTGACACAAGCAGAGAGGAAGGCTATGAAGACAGAAGTGTCATGATATCGCGACAAAAGGAAAGTCGAAGGCTACGAAGACAAAAGTGTCATGATATCATGACAAAGCAATGTCAAAGTCTACAGAAGCAGAAGTGTCATGATATCATGACAAAAGATAAGACATAGTCTATGAAGGCAAAAGTGTCACGATATCATGACAAAATAATAGACAAAGCGTATGGAGACGAAAGTGTCATGATATTGTGACATGTATTTTTGTGGCAACAGCAACATAAGAAGCTACAGAGACAAAAATGTCATGATTTCACGATAGGTCGTATAAGTGCAAGACAAGAAGAAGAACTTGACTACAACATGAAGTGTGATAGTGGACCGACGTCACTACAACATTTATAGGGGCAGATACAGAGTGAATTCATGCAGCCAAAATAAGAAGAGTGATCAAAAGGCAGTATGGTGGTTACAGGGTCTGTCCAGAATGAATTCATTGAGGGGTGGTTAACCCAAACATCTTCATGAGTAGAAGTCGACGAAGATCGATGACAATCGACTAATATTAGGGTTTATAGTCGACTGAGATTAGGGTTTTTCATTTGCAATTACAGCTGACTAAAATTAGGGTTTTCATCTTGAAAATACTATTATAAAAGGAGGGCTATTTGGAGAATTGGAAGTTGTCGAATGCATGCGAATTAAGCCCACAGTGCACAAAGAGCGAGTCATGTCGAATCGAGCTAAGTGCAAAGTAAGAGTGCATAGAGAGTAGAAGAGCACAAAGAGGAAAAGATGATCATTCAACTATATCGAAGCAGAGTGTATGAAGTGATTGCACAGAGAAAGCAGAGTGTGTAGAAATAGCAGACTATGCACAAAGGGTGAAGGTATTTTATTGTCAATTTTATAGATTCAATTTGAAGTCCAAGTTGCAGCTTGGCATTAGGGTTTGGTTCTCCTTCCAGTAGGTGCTGGTAAATCATGGGTTGGTGCTCTTTTCTATTGGTGCAGATAAATAAGGGGTTGGTGCTCCTTTCTATTGGTGTAGATAAATAAGGGGTTGGTGCTCCTTCCAGTTGGTTCTGGTAAATAGATTGTAAAGTTTTTGCTTTGCAAAGGCTGGATTTGGATGGTAGTCCAAGCAGTCATTATTGAGGAGTAGCCACATTGGTGAAACTCATTAGAAATTGTATTGTGTGATGATCTCTTGTTATAATTGTTGTATCTATTTTAATTTTGCATTATTTCAGCATTAAGAGTTGCAGGTTTAAGTTTTTAAATGGCCACACTGATTCACGCCCCCTATCAGTGTCACTGTAAGACTAACAATTAGTATTAGAGCCAAGTTCCTGAACAAGCTTAATTGGCTAGGGTGATCTTGGAAGTGACACAATGGTAGGTGGTGAAGGCTTCTTATCAAACAAAGCACCATTGTTTGATGGATCTAATTATGCATTCTGGAGAATCAGGATGTAGACATATCTTTGTGCTCTAGGATTCAAAATTTGGGATTCAGTATTTAGTGGTACACAATACCCACCACTGCTCCAACTGATACTTCTGATAAGAAACTATTTGAGAATGACTCAAAAGCAAAAAATGTAATCATGTGTGGATTAGTGGACAGTGAACTGGTAAAGATCATAATTTGTAAAACGATAAAAGAAATATGGGACAAACTATGGAGTATTCATGAAGGAGATGATAAGATCAAGGAAGCCAAGCTACAAACACATCGAGCTCAGTTCGAATCATTAAATATGAATGATTATGAGAACATAGGGGCATATATGCTGAGAGTTAATGAAATCATTAATGTGATTAGAGGACTTAACGAGGATATGGGAGACTCTGTCATCGTGAAAAAGGTATTAAGATCTCTTCCTCAAAGATTTGATTCTAAAGTCTCAGCTATAGAAGAAGCTAAAGATCTAAATCATTTTAGTATGGATGATATGCATGGTTCTTTGACTGCATATGAGATGAGAATAGGAAGATCTAATCCCACAGATAGAGAAGTAGTTTTTAAAGCCCTTAAAAATAAAAACATAAAATAAGAGTCCGAGGAAGAAGAGACATCAGATGAAATGGAAGCAAATTTTGTTAGAAAACTAAAAAGGGAAAAGCAAAATACAGAGGAAAGCTACCATTTAAATGTTTCAACTATGGAGGCGTTGGGCATTTTGTGACTAAATGTCCACTCAATGAGACGAACAAAGGTGAGGAAGGATCGCACCAAGAAAGAAGTGATTGGAAGAAGAAAACAAATTTTAGAAAAGGCAACTTCAATAATAAAAGTTTCATCTCCAGGAATGCCAATTCATCAGAAGACAGATCCAATGAGGATTCTGAAGAGGAAAGAGGTGAAGCTCTTTTCATGGCATTTGAAGTAGAAAAATTAGAAAAGGCAGAAGGAGTGAACTCTGAAGTATGTTCTGAAAAACTTGGGGCTGAAGTATATATTGAAGGAGAGTTGATATCTGCACTTGAAGAGTGGATAATAGAGAGGAAAAAGAATAAGAAACTTTCAAAAAGGCTTGAGGATGCAAACGACATCATAACCAGTTTGAAAGTATAGACAGAAGAATACAAGAAAATATCTGAAGATCTCAAAATTTAGATAACCATGAAAATAGATTACTACTACAAACTAGAAGAAGAGAATGTTGGTTTACGGATATAGATAGAAGATATGGATCATAAACTTAGTTGTTATCACAAATGCAAAGAGATTTCTATGAAGTTGGATAAGATTTTAAATGATCAAAGACCTGCAGGCATCAAATTTGGTTTGGGCTTCGTCGAAGGAGAATCATCAAAAGGTTTAAAGACCATAAATGTAGAACCTGTAAATAATGAAGATAAGAAACAGGTTGATCAAGGAAAGACGACTCATGCAGAAGAAAGCAATAATGCCAGGCCCGAAAGGAGAACTGACAATGATGGATTTACCAAGGTCACACAACAAATAAGAAGAAGACCTATGGCTCCTATGACAACATGGCAAAGACCATCACCCAGGTTAAATCATTTATTTTTTTGTTTCTATTTCAAATGCAATGGTTATGGACATAAAATTTTAGACTGTAAGTATAATGTAGGACCGAGGAATTTCACCAGTAGAAATGCTTTTTCACCTCTGATGAATTATGCAGTAGAATGTTATAACTGTCATAATTTTGGGCATATTGCAAGAAATTATCGAAGTACATTTGCTTCAAATCAATTTTAGGGAAGAAAATTTCAACCAAATAGGGTGAGACAAAATAGAAAACTTCCAGAAAAACATGCTCAAGATACTGAAAAGGGAAATTCAAAACTAGAGCCCAAAACTGTATTCAAAATAGAGTGGAAAGAAAAGGAGCGACTTAAGGAAGAGAAGGAATCTTTGATTGTGAAAACAAATTTTAAAGCACAGAATAAATATGTACCTTGGATAATTGATAGCAGATGCTCTAGTCATATGACAGGTGACAAACAAAAATTTGAGAAGTTACAGAAATATGAGGGTGGTTCAGTTAAGTTCAAAAATAATGATGGAGCTAAGATAGTAGGTAAAGGTTCAGTTAAAATTAGTAACAAAAAAATCAAGTCAGAAGAAGTCTTGTTTGTGGATGGTTTGAAACATAACCTGTTAAGCGTAAGTCAAATTTGTGATAAAGGTCATGAAGTAGTTTTTAAGAAGCAGGGTTGTGAAGTCAAAAAAACAAATAGTGGAAAATTGATAGCAACTGGATCAAGGACTTCTGGCAACCTGTACACACTTTCAAAGACTTCAGAAGGAGCTTGTTTTATTGGATAGGAAGAAGAAAATTGGTTGTGGCACAAGAGGCTTGGTCATATCAGTTTTGATAATCTAGTAAAACTCAGCTCAAAAAAGGCAGTGAGAGATATTCCTACCATTAGAAATCCTTCAAATAGCGTTTGTGCTTCATGCCAAAAGGGAAAGCAAACTAGAGTCACATTCAAAACAAATAAGTACTACACAAGCAAACCTTTGGAGCTAATACACACATATTTATGTGGACCCATGAGAACGCAAAGCATAAATGGTGACAAATATTTTATGTTGTGTATTGATGACTATTCCAGAATGACATGGATATTTTTCTTGAAGAATAAATCAGAAGCCTTTGAAATGTTCAGGTCTTTCAAACAACAAGTTGAGAATGAAATAGGAAAAAGGATCAAATTTTTAAGATCAAATAGAGGAGGAGAATTCATTTCAGATGATTTTATAGAGTACTATGAAAAATATGGTATTAGGAGACATTTTTCAGCAGCCAGGACACCTCAGCAGAATGGTGTGGTAGAAAGAAAGAACAGAACAGTGCAAGAAATGGCACAGACTATGTTGGCTGAGAGCAGAGTAGTAGACAAATTTTGAAAAGAAGCAATCCATACTATGGTGTATATCCAAAATAGGTACATTCTGAGAACAAATGAAAGCAAAACTCCTTATGAATTATGGTTCGATAGAAAGGCAACAACAAAATACCTCAAAGTTTTTGGCTGCAAGTGTTAGTGATTTAGAAGTTGAAGAAAATAATAAATTCAAAATAGGCAGCTAGCAGAAAAATCATCCTAAAGAGCAAATAATTGGAGATCCCACAACTGGTGTTCAGACAAGAAGAAAAGCAGTAAGCAACTACTCTCTATTATATAGCATTGAGCCCAAAAATATTGCTGACACAAGCAAATATGAAAGTTGGATAAAGGCAATAAATGAAGAATTAGATCAGATTGAGAAGAACAAAACTTGGGAATTAGTACCTAGACCTGCAAATAAAAATGTAATCGATACTAAATGGATCTTTCGAAACAAATTGAATGAAGATGGATAGGTAGTCAAGAATAAAGCAATATTGGTATGTAAAGGTTATGCACAAGTTGAAGGTATTAACTTTGAGGATACCTTTGCACCAGTGGCTAGACTAGAGGCAATCATAATGTTTCTAGCTTTAGAAATTTACAAGAATTTTAGAGTTTATCAGATGGATGTAAAATCAGCATTTTTGAATGGAAAACTTGAAGAAGAGGTTTATATTGAGCAGCCAGATGGTTTCCAACTTGGTGATGATCCCAATATGGTCTGCAAATTGAAGAAAGCTTTATATGGCTTAAAACAGGCACCCCGAGCATGGTATGCAAGGCTAGACAACTATCTCACTCAACAAGGGTTCAATAAAGGTATGGTGGATAGTAATATGTATGTCAAAATAGAAGGTGGGCATCTTATTGTTCTTGTTGTATATGTAGATGATAACATATTTTGCAGCAGCAAAGATGCATCATATAAATATTTAGCAAATAAGATGTAAAAATAATTTGAAATTTCTATGATTGGTGAACTATCGTATTTCCTCGGGTTGCAAGTTAATCAAAATGAGAAGGGCATATTTATTTCTGTTGAGTGGTGTTTTAACCCGATTGTGAAAACACACTCTCCTGTAGGATCCGAGTCCTAAATCCTCTGCTTGCAAAGAAAAACGATTTCTCCAAGGTTCTTATTATGCTAATTATTGATTATCAAGGATGTTGTTTAAAATGAAATGCTAAGAACACCTTAGGGTTTGCAAGTGGATGTTAACAAGGGGCACTGTGGTTTATTTAATTCTGAAAGTGCAATGGACTCTAAAATGAATAAAATCTGTTTTAATCTTTAATTCTGATGGATTTTTAGTGATTTATTCAAACACAATAATTAAACTGCTGAAAATAAAATATGGGTTTGAAAAGCAAAGACAAAAGTAAACAAAAGTAACAATAAGAATAGATTACAGTCAGAAAGTCTGTCATTAATCTGATGAAACCGAAGATACTGAGGCTTTCTACATACAACCTAACCTAATGAACCTACACTTTCACACAATCCAAATAGGCTAGGTGCGGGTCTCGAGGGTTTCTACTATAATTCCAGATTCAGGCATTCGCATGAAGCAACCAAGAGATCTTGCATTAAACTTCACCTAGAAACCTAAGAAATCTGGAAAGGAAAGATAGACATTAAATCATGCATGCAGAAGTAACTCCTTCTTTCTCATCCAAAAGATGCCAACTCTCTGTATTTTGTATTAAAGAATATTTCGATTACATTCAAAAATGTTCCAGGTATAAAATTCCAGAACAAAAAGAAGGAAATTGCCCAAGTACAGGCCCAGAATAGCACGAAGCTCTTGTCTCTGCAACTCTGTATTCGGCAATTTCCAACCCCCTCTTCGATTTGCAATTCTGGTCTTATAATGTTTGACGCGGCTCTTCGATCTTCCTTGTCGCTTCATTTCACCTTCCTGCACATGACCCCTCAAATTCTTGCTTTTTCTCGCTTTGATTCACGCTCAAATTTGAAAACGCTTCGAAATTCATCTCTGCATGTAACGCCTCTGCAAGTTTGACACCTGTGCGCCACGTGTCCTGCTTTTCCTGCGTCCTGTGTAACGCTTACTGCGAAAAAAAATGACAAAACTGCAAGTCTGCCTGTTCATCTTCTTAGCCGCGATATGGCGACATGTCGCGAAATCGTGACATGTCGCGATATCGCTACATGCTTCCCGGCCGTACGCCTTTAGCAGCTCCCTGTAGCGATGTCGCGACCATTTTTCATTTGTATACCTCCGGCCGCTTCTCGTAGCGATATCGCTACTCTTTTAAAGCTTTGGGCCTTCTTCTTCGAAGGGTAGCGATATCGCTACCACTTTGAACCTTGAGTCTTCTTCCCCAAAAATTGTAGCGATATCGCTACCTTCCGACTTCGTCGGGCTCTTTTGAGAATTTTGCAGCGATTCGCTACCTTTTGGCTTTGAGCCTTTGTCTTCAAGAAATGGCAGCGATTCGCTACCTTTTGGCTTCGAGTCTTTGTCTTCAAGAAATGGCAGCGATTCGCTACCATTTGGCTTTGAGCCTTTGTCTTCAAGAAATGGCAGCGATTCGCTACCATTTGGCTTTGAGCCTTTGTCTTCAAGAAATGGCAGCGATTCGCTACCATTTGGCTTTGAGCCTTTGTCTTCAAGAAATGTAGCGAAATCGCTACATTTTGAAACTCTGTGGTATCATCTCTGAAAATTGTAGTGATATCGCTACCCTCTGACCTCGTCGGGCTCTTTTGAGAATTTTGTAGCGAAATCGCTACCTATTGACTCTGTTGCCACCGACACGTCACGATTTCGCTGCAAAATTTTGTTCATGCCACCGACCCGTCGCGATTTCGCTGCATCTTTTTATGACTTGCTAGCAATCCGTCACGATTTCGTGACACCTTTTTTGCTTTGATGCATGCCCGTCGCGATTTCGTGACATCTTTTCCTTTCTGTTGCCAACTCGTCGCGATTTCGTGACATCTTTTCTATTTTGTTGCCGTTGACCGCGTTGACCATGATTTTCTGACACGTCGCGATTTCGCTACCGTTTCTCCGTCGGGCCTCCTTGGAAACTTTACGTCGCGACATCACGACCATTATCATTCTCTTGCCCTCTTTCAACAAACCATCACGATATCGCTACCGCTTTTTTTTCGAACCTTCCACAAACCACGCGAAACGCGACCTTTTATATTCCGTACGCCTTGGCAAAACCTATCGCGATATCGCGACCATTTTTCCCCGCCTTCTCCATCAAAACACCCGTCGCGATATCGCGACCATTTTCTCCGTCCGTACAGCTTTCCAAAACACGTCGCGAAATCGCGACACTTTTCATCACCCGTATGCTTCGGCAAAACACGTCGTGAAATCGTGACCATTCTCATCCTTTTCCAACGGCGTGTCGCGATTTCGCGACATCATTTATTTTCTTCTCAACAGCATGTCGCGATTTCGCGACACCTTTTCTTTTCTCCTCAGCGACATGTCGCGATTTCGCGACAACTTTCAATTTTCTTTTCTCTCCTCTTTGGCAGCGATGGAGCTACATGTCGCGATTTCGCGACAACTTTCCTGTTTTCGGCAGCGATGGCGCAACCAGTCGCGATTTCGTGACATGTCGCGATTTCGCGACACCTTTCAACACTTAGGCATTTTTTCCTCTTTTCTTCAATTTTAGCATCTGGGTCACCGAGATTCTTCTCTGCAAGCCTGCAAAAAGGTGGGTCCCCAATTTTGGGGTGTGTTGTGGATCAACCACAACAAATGGCGACTCTACTTGTCAAATGCTCTTGAGCATTTTAGTAAGAACCCAACTCGAAACATATCACAAACTCGCAAATACATGTTAGCACATAAGCAAAATAACAAATGCCCAAAGATCAGAAGTACATGAATCATCAGAATCATCAAGTATTAGCTCAGTGTGTGCAATGTGTTTTCATTCCCTATCGTTTGAAATTGATCAACATTCCATTATCAGTTTTGCATGAATGCATATATGGGATGGTGAATGATTTGTGTACCCTAATGAATGTGCAAGGAGATTTGCTTCCATAAAGGGCATGGTACTTCTTCTAATACTATGTACAAGCATTCAAGATTGCCAAACCCTCTTAGGATCCACTAGTTCATTATCTTATTGTATCCCAAAGTTGGTTATGAGTCCCTACTATCTAGAACCCATGTGCAAGTGAATGTGAAATCAGAACTTTGGGGAATCAGACTCCCAACCAACCGAGATGAGAGTTTAACCTTATCCTTACTATTCTGATTTAGAGTTCATTACCTCACTTTAAGCAAAATAATTAAACCGAGTTATGGAAGAAATGGTCATGCTAGTCTAACCCTCTAGACAATCGGTGGTCTTGTTTTTTAGGCAAGACATGATGCCATGCATGGGCATATCTAACCCCACAATCCAAAACTTATCTCCATTTCTTTGGACCTTGGGGATGACTACCCATCCTGGCTAGAGGACAAGTAGTACGATCCTTACAATCCAAAATAAAGATGAGATGGGAAAAATTTATTTATTTATTTACTTCTTGGACCTTGGGGATGACTACCCATCCTGGTTAGGGACAAGTAGTACGATCCTTACAATCCAAACCTTAGATATAAATCATTAATTCTGTTGCTTAAACCTTGGGGATGACTACCCATCCTTTGCGAGAGGACAAATAGTACGATCCTTACAATCCAAGACTCGATGAGAATGGAAAATATTAATTTTATTACTTAGACCTTGGGGATGACTACCCATCCTTTGCGGAGGACAAATAGTACGATCCTTACAATCCAAGACTAATTATGAAATGAAAACATAGGAGCTTTGGGGAATCAGATTCTCAACCAACCGAGATGAGAATTTACACCCTATCCTTACTACTCCATGTGGGCTTTAAGTTCTATGGAAGTGGTCAAAACCACTATTTTTAGGATCATGTTGCATAATAGGATAGACATGAAAACCACTTTCGCTCAACCTTTTCCTCCAAGCTAGGTTTTGATCATTTTGCTCAAGATCCTTTTTAATTTATGAGACGTGCTTGGTTCTAGATATCTCAAGACTCAGTTTCCAACCTTAGGATTCACTTACATTTATGTTATAACATAACCCTAAGAGAATTTGACATACTTTCATGGCTTGTACATAAGATGCATATGTAACTAAAATGAAATGTATGTGAGGTGAGATGGAATATGAATGCCTTATCTTTGCAAATGAAATGATATGTCATGCAAAACTGATTCTTTCATGTATCACAAAATCAAACAATATAACTTAAAATGTTTTATGTTATTGGTGGAGCCTTTACAAGATAATTCCAATATTTCATATTCTCCTAACCTTAAGCATAAGTTGGCATCTCAATTTATTTCTTTTTGTTTTGTTTTTTTTTTTTGTTTTTTTTTTTCATCTTTTTATCAAAATTAACAACATGTCAATTGAAATCAAATCCACAACCAAAATCCTAGCTAAGCTAACAATCCTAAATCAAACAAAATCTGAAAATCCTAAACAATGAAACAAGATCTGAAAATCCCACCAAAATCAAAGAATGATATGAAAGTCCCACAACCTAAGGGCTAAAATAATGTTTTAAAATCTGCCCATTAACCGGCAGCGTGAAATCTTTCCCTTCTAAGGTTTTTAGCCTGAAGGTATTCTTCCCAAGAATCTCTGAAATCTGATATGGGCCTAACCAAAGACAATCAAACTTTTGATGGTTTCCTTTTTCCTCATGTCTTTTGTCCCATAGTAATACTAAATCTGAAATTCTGAATGATTTAACTTTGGCCCTTCTGTCAAACCACCTTTTGACAACTGCCTGGTGTTTATTCATGTGATTCATGGCCTCTTCTCTCTTTTCATCAAGGTGCAACAACTGGCTCAACCTGGCTTCAACTTGATCATCTGTCCCCAAGTACTCTTGTATGAAATGTAAGGTCCGCAACTTCAAATTTGCTTGGAAATATCGGGTCTTGCCCATAGACCAAATGATAGGGAGTATTCCCTATGGATTCTTTCACTCTGGTCCTATCTGCCCAAAGGGCAAACTTTAGTTGACTGTGCCAGTCCCGAGGGTTCTTTTCCAGCAACTTCTTAATAGTATTCAACAAATTCTTATTTGAAGACTCGGCCAACCCATTTCCTTGAGGATAGTAATTGGATGCAAACTTTAAGCTCACTTTGTTATCATATGCCCAATCTGCAAATTGTGTAGAAATAAAAGCTTTACCATTGTCACTGACAATAGAGTCGGGCATCCCAAATCTTGTTATAATTTGATCCTCAAGAAATTTAATCACAACATCTGTGGTGGCATGTTTAGTAGGAATCGCCTCTGTCCACCTTGTACAATAGTCTGTAGCTGTCAAAATGAATTTGTGAGAATCAGAAGAATTTGGGTTAATAACCCCAATAAAATCTAGTCCCCACTGCGCAAACGGTCTCATTTCGACTACAAGTACGCAACGGCATGGCTGCATTTCTTTCTCTATTTGCAGCCACTTGACGGATGTGACAAGATCATACATGGGTATGCGCATCCTTGAAAATATGTGTCCAGTAGTATCCTGCTCTCAGGATTTGATGTGCTGTAGCGTTGGCTGCACCATGACCAGTTCCATGTTTCCCGTGAAATTCTTGCAACACCCCAGCAACTTCTTCTTTGTTCAAGCACCTCAGGTAGATGCCTTCATGATTCTTCCTGTAAAGCACACCAGATTTTATTAGATAGTTAACAGACTTAAGCCTTAAAGCTCTTCTCTGTGTTGAATTCAGATTAGAAGGATACTTACCAATCAATAAAAAATGCACAATATCAACATACCAGTCGTCCTTAGCCATGTATTATGTATTTGAGCATTGACCTGTTATTTGCGGATCATTTTCTGCGATCGCCTTTGCCGATCCTTGTCCTCGAACTAGTTTCATTGGTTGGATTTCGAGATCAAATTCTTGGATGGTCGAAATCCATTTTCCTCTCTTCTCACCTAGTTCATTCTGTAAAAACATGGTCTTGACAGCAGAATCGGGCACGATGGCGATAATTCTACTGTGCACGATGTAGTGCCTAAATTTTTTCACAGTTTTAAAAAGTGCGTACATTTGCTTATCAAGGATTGAATACCTTAATTGAGCGTCTTTCGAGAGGGGCACTTAAAAATGCAATGGGCTTTTCGGCACTATCCTCACCTTTTTGGGTTAAGACACTCGCAAAGGAGTGTTCTGATGCAAAAGCGTAAATATAAAAAGGCTTGGAGTAATCTGGGCTTATAAGGACAGGGGCTCGGAAATGGCATCTTTGATATTCTGGAAAGCCACTCTACTTTCCTCGTTCCATTTTACATCCACATATTTCTTGAGCATCCGGTTCAGAGGTTTTGCTATCTCGACAAAGCTAGAGATAAACTTCCTCACAAAATTGACTTGCCCAAAGAAAGATCTCAGTTCTTTTTTATTGCTCGGGAGAGGTAGGTTTTGGATAGCTTGTATCCTTTCTGGGTCGATGGATATGCCCTCTTTTGAAATGATGTGACCCAACAATTTCCCTTCCGTTACTCCGAAAATGCACTTTTTGGGATTTAAGGAAATTCCATGTTCTCTGCATCTTTGAAGCACTTTCTTCAAATCTTTAACATGATCCTCTCTCTTCTTCGAGAAAACTGGGATATCATCCACATACACGATGATGCATTTGCCTATTAGTCCTTTGAATGCGTAATCCATGGCGCGTTGAAAAGTTGCACCAGCGTTTAACAATCCGAACGACATTCTCTTATATGCAAATGTCCCCCACTTGGTAGTGAAGGCTGTTTTCATCCTCGTCATCCGGATGTATAAGAACTTGGTTGTACCCAGAATATCCATCGAGAAAGGACATCATTTCAGATCCATTTACCATTTGCAGAATTTCATCGATTGATGGTAATGGATAATTATCTTTTTGAGAGGCTTTATTAAGATTTCGAAAATCTATGCACAACCTAATCTCTCCACTCTTTTTTCTTACTGGAACGAGGTTGGCCACCCAGGTTGAGTGCCTAACAGGAAAAATGATTTTCGCTTCCAATAATCTTTTAACCTCCTTTTCGATCAAAGGCTCCAATAGCGGGTTAACAACTCGTTGTCTTTGCCTAAAAGGCTTGGAGTCTGGCTTCAAAGGGATGGTATGCGTGATAATGTTCTGGTTGTAAGTCTTCAACTCATTGTAGTTCCAAGCAATACAATCTATGTAATGCTTCAAAGCCTATATTATATTGCTCCTTTCTTCCTCTCTACATGCCTTTGCTATGTACACCTCCTTTGGATTGTCTGCACTCCCAGATTAATTGAATCGCATGCATCTTTGGGGAGCGGGACTCTTTTTCTTTTCTTGTTCTTGCATTCCATGTCGAACATCTTTTCTAATGAAACCACGTCTTTAGGAATTTTGTTGGATTGATACGCAGTTTCACTTTCTTCTGTTTCATCCTGCCACCTTTGTTCCTCATCGATCACCTGATTTTCAAAAATACCCGAGTTTGTGACAAACTTGAAGATGTGCCTGTCACACTCAAAAACCTGGAAATTCTTCACATTATCAGGTATTGATGGACAAGGAACCAGCTCAATGGAAAACTTTTTACATCTTTTTATATCCACCGGGTTTAACATGCCCGCGACGACTGCAAGAGAGTCTGCTATTCGATTTCCTCTCCTAGAAATAAGGGCTATGTTGAATGCATCAAACTCCTCCATGAGGTCCATAACCCTAGTCCTATAAAGGCTCAGTCTTTTGTCGCGGCATGTATACTGTCCTTTGATTTGCTTGACAACCAACTCAGAATCTCCCAAAACCTTCAAGCATTTAACATGTTTGCTCAATGCTAGACGTAAACCGTAGATCAATGCTTCGTATTCTGCCACATTGTTTGTGCAAGGAAATTGCAGTCTGTAGGCAGCCAATAATGGTTTACCTCCTGGACCAGTGAGCTCGACTCCAGCTCCTGCTCCCTGTCTAGATTTTGATCCATCAAACTTGAGCAACCACGTGTAATCCTTTTCCTCAGAAGAACCACCATGACACACTTCTTCTTTAAGTTCATCAACAACTTTCTCAACATCAAGAGCATAGACCCCTAGGTCTGGCTCAGAAAACTGAACCTCATTCGGCTTGTTAAAATCCGTTATAATCTCCTTAAGCCTCGGTTCATTTTCCACTCTGATTTGGTTAGCAATGCCCTTCCATGGCAGCCACATATGCGAGCAGTCTGTTGCAAAATAGCCATTCAGCATTTTCATCCAATCTCTCGCAAGTAACATTCCATACCTACTTGGGATGTTAACCACCAAAATGTCTACAACTTGCTGGACCCTGGGTTCAGAATTTAATTGAATCTTGACATCATATAAGGTCCCTACTACATTTACCTCTGAACGGTCCAATTGCAAGACCGTGCATTTGGATGAAACCGGTTGTAGACCCAGCATTTGACATATCTCCGTAGGCATGAGGTTGCTCGTGGCTCCTGTGTCTACCAAACAGTTATGCAAGTTCTTACCCGCAATTCTCAGAGTTAATAAGAATGGCGGGACATCCCTTCTCTCCTTTCGCAAAATCAGATGGGATTCAGCTCTTTTTTCCTTCCACATCGGATCAGGTGAGTTCAAAGCTCTTATCAACGCCTCCTTTTGACCGGGCAATCTAGCTACGTCCAGGAATGAAAGGCTAGATTTGGACTTCTTCATATCCTCCACTACGTCATAATTTGGTTTTTCGAATTTGACTGTCTTCTGGACGTCATTAGACATTTCTCTTCCGAGTGGAGGGGGAGGGTTGTTACTTGCCTTTGTATCCGGAGGAAGAATAGAAGCTGTTTGGAGGTGTTGATGAGGTTTTAGGGGCTTTAGACTTACTCCTCAAATGGTACCCATGAGTCCCCTTTCGGAAATCTCGAAAAGCTTGCACCTCCTGTTCCAAAACTTCGTCTTCTTCCTCCTCGCTCTCACCCTCTTGGTGATATACTGTTTCCATCACCATAATATTTTCATCTTCTCGATACGATGGATCCTCATTTGATACCAGTTCCAAATCATCAACTTGTGCCTGAAGACAATGAGTGTATCTAGCAATCTCAGGACAATTCCTCTCATTGTGTTCTTTTGTGTTATGTAACCTGCACCCTCTTTCCCATGCCAAATCTGAAAGATTCAAAAGAGAATTGGATTGGCTAGGGCCTGCAGAAGCATCTAATTGATTAGCAATGGGAGCAGGAACTCCCCCATTGTTTGGCTTAGTGTTCCAGTGCCTCCCTCTATTGTTAAAATTCCGACTTGGGTGAGGGGCACGGGACTCATGCTTCTACTGTTGAACCCTGTCATTACTTAGTTTATGCACTAGTTTCTTGAGCTCTTCGACTTCCGAAAAGACATCCTTCGGTGGAACCACATTGTTGTTAACCCCCATTGGATTTGCATAATTGATGGGGTCTTGATTCCACATTTGGGTGGGGTTCTGAGGAATTGGATTCCCATATGGATTGATACCTTGAATTGGGATTGGATTCGGAACAGGAACTATGGCTTGAGGATTGACTTGACTAGTTTCCTGCGTAGTTGATTGACTGTTCTGCAAAAATGCAAGAACAGGTGGAATGGCTGTGATTGGTTGGATTGGAATGGGTGCATATGCGGGTGCTGGTGGATACGACTACTGATATGGGAAGGCGTTCATACTTGGCATTTGTGGTGCCATGAGTTGATTTGCCTGGGGAACTTGACCATATGGAGCACACTGTCCCAACATAGGCATCTGGGTAAACCCGTAGCCTTGCGGTGTCAATTGCTGCTCAATAGTCATGGCTTCATTATAGGCCAAAGCCAGCGTGGTGACCTGAGGATTACGCCTTGCAAACATGGCTGTCATGGGGTCCAATGCCCCAAAATATATCTGCAAAGCTACTGCAGGATCGATGGCAAAATGTCTAATTGCTCTGTTATAGTTCTTTTGGAATCTCTGATTAAACATTCGGATTGGTTCCCCTTGGCCCCGTTTGCATGTAATAAACTGATTGTAAATAGTTGCGGGATCTAAGGGCGACCTAAATTGATTGACAAATGCATTTTCCATTTGTGTCCAAGAGGTGATTGAACCAGTTGGCAAGCATATATACCATTCATATGCTATTGGATCCAAGCTCATGGGGAAAAGTCTGCAGGCTACATCTTCATGCTGAACTTGCAGCCTAATTAAAACATCTCTATAGGCTTGGATATGTTCTTCTGCTGTTCTTAGGCCATCTGGCTTGTATTTAGGCAGAAATATTTCAATGTTCTTGGGGATTTCATGGATATCCCCAACAATATTCAAAGGAGTATTGTTAGCTCCATACCAAGGAGCTGCTGGAGCTTGAGCCATTTGACTCAGAATTGATGTAGACAGACCTACAATAGCAGAAGAAATATTACAAACTATAGGCACACTAGGGGCAACGGATATTACTGGCGTAGGTCCACTCGACGTTCCTGGAGAAAATAGGCCTTTTGCTACTGGAGTGCTTACGACTTGCTTGACTTTACCCTTGGGAGTACCAGTAAGGTCGTGAAAAATGGTTTCTCCGGTTGTTTGAGACCTGGTCGCAATACGGCGTGGTGGGTCCAACCTGCCTGAGGAAACCCTCGGCTAGTTCGAAGAAAACCTGCAACAAACACAAAAACAGTGTTGCAGTTTAGCCGTAAATAATTTTAGAATTAAATCAAAAACAAAATATTCAGATATAAAAATTGAAATAGATAAACCGATTCGGGCCCTCCTTCTAGCGCCAATCTGTTGAGTGGTGTTTTAACCCGATTGTGAAAACACACTCTCCTGTAGGATCCGAGTCCTAAATCCTCTGCTTGCAAAGAAAAATGATTTCTCCAAGGTTCTTATTATGCTAATTATTGATTATCAAGGATCTTGTTTAAAATGAAATGCTAAGAACACCTTAGGGTTTGCAAGTGGATGTTAACAAGGGGCACCTGTGGTTTATTTAATTTCGAAAGTGCAATGGACTCTAAAATGAATAAAATCTGTTTTAATCTTTAATTCGATGGATTTTTAGTGATTTATTCAAACACAGTAATTAAACTGCTGAAAATAAAATATGGGTTTGAAAAGCAAAGACAAAAGTAAACAAAAGTAACAATAAGAATAGATTACAGTCAGAAAGCTGTCATTAATCTGATGAAACCGAAGATACTGAGGCTTTCTACATACAACCTAACCTAATGAACCTGCACTTTCACACAATCCAAATAGGCTAGGTGCGGGTCTCGAGGGTTTCTACTATAATTCTAGATTCAGGCATTCGCATGAAGCAACCAAGAGATCTTGCATTAAACTTCACCTAGAAACCTAAGAAATCTGGAAAGGAAAGATAGACATTAAATCATGCATGCGAAGTAACTCCTTCTTTCTCATCCAAAAGATGCCAACTCTCTGTATTTTGTATTAAAGAATATTTCGATTACATTCAAAAATGTTCCAGGTATAAAATTCCAGAACAAAAAGAAGGAAATTGCCCAAGTACAGGCCTAGAATAGCACGAAGCTCTTGTCTCTGCAACTCGTATTCGGCAATTTCCAACCCCCTCTTCGATTTGCAATTCTGGTCTTATAATGTTTGCCACGGCTCTTCGATCTTCTCTCGTCGCTTCATTTCACCTTCCCGCACATGACCCCTCAAATTCTTGCTTTTTCTCGCTTTGATTCACGCTCAAATTTGAAAACGCTTCGAAATTCATCTCTGCATGTAACGCCTCTGCAAGTTTGACACCTGTGCGCCACGTGTCCTGCTTTTCCTGCGTCCTGTGTAACGCTTACTACGAAAAAAAATGACAAAACTGCAAGTCTGCCTGTTCATCTTCTTAGCCGCGATATGGCGACATGTCGCGAAATCGTGACATGTCGCGATATCGCTACATGCTTCCCGGCCGTACGCCTTTAGCAGCTCCCTGTAGCGATGTCGCGACCATTTTTCATTTGTATACCTCCGGCCGCTTCTCGTAGCGATATCGCTACTCTTTTAAAGCTTTGGGCCTTCTTCTTCGAAGGGTAGCGATATCGCTACCACTTTGAACCTTGAGTCTTCTTCCCCAAAAATTGTAGCGATATCGCTACCTTCTGACTTCGTCGGGCTCTTTTGAGAATTTTGCAGCGATTCGCTACCTTTTGGCTTTGAGCCTTTGTCTTCAAGAAATGGCAGCGATTCGCTACCATTTGGCTTCGAGTCTTTGTCTTCAAGAAATGGCAGCGATTCGCTACCATTTGGCTTTGAGCCTTTGTCTTCAAGAAATGGCAGCGATTCGCTACCATTTGGCTTTGAGCCTTTGTCTTCAAGAAATGGCAGCGATTCGCTACCATTTGGCTTTGAGCCTTTGTCTTCAAGAAATGTAGCGAAATCGCTACATTTTGAAACTCTGTGGTATCATCTCTGAAAATTGTAGTGATATCGCTACCCTCTGACCTCGTCGGGCTCTTTTGAGAATTTTGTAGCGAAATCGCTACCTATTGACTCTGTTGCCACCGACACGTCGCGATTTCGCTGCAAAATTTTGTTCATGCCACCGACCCGTCGCGATTTCGCTGCATCTTTTTATGACTTGCTAGCAATCCGTCGCGATTTCGCGACACCTTTTTCTGCTTTGCTGCATGCCCGTCGCGATTTCGTGACATCTTTTCCTTTCTGTTGCCAACTCGTCGCGATTTCGTGACATCTTTTCTGTTTTGTTGCCGTTGACCGCGTTGACCGCGATTTTTCGACACGTCGCGATTTCGCTACCGTTTCTCCGTCGGGCCTCCTTGGCAACTTTACGTCGCGACATCGCGACCATTATCATTCTCTTGCCCTCTTTCGACAAACCGTCGCGATATCGCTACCGCTTTTTCTTTCCGTACGCCTCCCAAACCGTCGCGAATCGCGACCATTTTATCTTCCGTACGCCTTGGCAAAACCGTCGCGATATCGCGACATTTTCCCCTCCCTCACTTGTCAAACCTATCGCGATATCGCGACCATTTTCTCCGTCCGTACACCTTTCCAAAACACGTCGCGAAATCGTGACCATTTCATCACCCGTACGCTTCGGCAAAACACGTCACGAAATCGCGACCATTCTCATCCTTTTCCAACGGCGTGTCGCGATTTCGCGACATCATTTATTTTCTTCTCAACAGCATGTCGCGATTTCGCGACACCTTTTCTTTTCTCCTCAGCGACATGTCGCGATTTCGCGACAACTTTCGATTTTCTTTTCTCTCCTCTTTGGCAGCGATGGAGCTACATGTCGCGATTTCGTGACAACTTTCCTATTTTCGGCAGCGATGGCGCAACCAGTCGTGATTTCGCGACATGTCGCGATTTCGCGACATCTTTCAACACTTAGGCATTTTTTCCTCTTTTCTTCAATTTTAGCATCTGGGTCACCGAGATTCTTCTCTGCAAGCCTGCAAAAATGTGGGTCCCCAATTTTGGGGTGTGTTGTGGATCAACCACAACATTTCCCAAGTTAAATATGTGAAAGATATGTTAAAAAGGTTCACAATGGAGGATTGTAAGCCAGTTAGCACTCCCATGACGACAGGTTGTAAGTTGAGCAAGGATGACAAATCTCCACCTGTTGATCAAACCATGTACAGATCGATGATTGGAAGCTTACTATATTTAACATCTACTAGACCAGATATTTTGCAAGCAGTATGCATGGTAGCATGATTTTAGGCTAGTCCCAAGGAGACTCATGTGACAGCCGTGAAGAGGATTTTTTGATATCTCAAGGGTACTATGGAGTATGGGTTATGGTATCCGAAAGGTAAGGACTTCACCCTCATTTCGTATTCAAATGTATATTGGGTAGGATGTGTCGATGATAGAAAGAGCACCAGTGGAGGTGCATTCTATCTTGGAGATAGATTGGTCACGTGGCACAGTAAGAAACAAGAGTCAATTTCTTTATTGACAATAGAGGCAAAATATATTACAGTGACAACATGTTGTACACAGGTATTATGGATGAAAAAAACCCTGAAAGATCTTGGTATTAACTTTAGTGAGCCAATATCAGTTAAATGTGATAATACCAGTGCCATTAACATCTCCAAGAATCCGGTTATGCATTCATGCACAAAACACATTGCTATATGATATCACTTTTTGAAGGAGAAAGTTGCAGAAGGTGAGGTTAAGTTGGATTTTGTTCCAACTACAGAGCAAGTAGTAGATATCTTCACAAAACCATTGCCCAAGGAATTTTTTGAGTACCTTCACAATAAATTGGGAGTGGTCACACTTCCCAAGAATTGACTAGCTACAGGGATCACATTCTTAGGGAGAGCATTTAAGTATTTGATTATCTTTTTGCTAATGTTCATGATCTTTGCTAAGTGTAATAAATTTTGCCTAAGAATTTTGTGCATGGACACAAGGGGAGTCTGCAGTAGCCCTTTGGTATTATTGTCAAAGGGGGAGAAGAGTTACAGGAAAGTGCACGTGTTGCCAACAATTCCAAAGGGGGAGATTGTTGAGCAAGGTGCAACAACAGTATTGTCATTGTTGTCAACACAAACAGATAGATCGATTGATGCTGTGGACAGGAAGTTTAGAAGCTATTCATATGTAGTACATAGGAGTTCAGAGATTATTTAGAGTATGTACAATGTTTTTCCAAGAAGACCGAAGTGGCCCATATGCAAAAAATCAAAGAAAAAGACAAGTAAGAAAAGTGTCGCGATATCGCGACATATACAGAAAGCAAAAAAAAGTGTCATGATTTCATGACATATTGGAAGAGAGAGAAAAAGTAGGAAAAAGTGTCATGATTTCATGACATATTGGAAGAGAGAGAAAAAGCAGGAAGAAGTGTTGTGATTTCACGACATATTGGAAGAGAGAGAAAAAGCAGGAAAAACTATCGCGATTTCGTACATGCTGGAAGAGAAAAAGGCAAGTAGAAAAACTGTCATGATTTCGTGACATGTTGGAAGAGAAAAAGGCAAGTTGAGAAACTGTCACGATTTTGCGACATGTTGGAAGAGAAGAAGGCAAGTTGAAAAACTGTCATGATTTCGTGACATGTTGGAAGAGAAAAAGGCAAGTGGAAAAACTTTCGTGATTTCGTGACATGTTGAAAGAAAATAGGCAAGGAAGGAAAACTGTCGTGATTTCACGACATGCTGCAGAAGAATGAGTTAGAAAGAAAAACTATCATGATTTTGTGACATGCTACAGAAGAATGAGTCAGAAAGAAAAATTGTCGTGATTTCGAGACATGCTGCAAAAGAATGAGTTAGAAAGAAAAAGTGTCATGATTTTGTGACGTGTTGCAGAAGAAAGAGTAACAAGTGAAAACTATCATGATTTCACAATGTGTTGCAGAAGAAAGAGTAACAAGTGAAAACTATCATGATTTTGTGACATGTTGCAGAAGAAAGAGCAAGAAGTGAGAACTATCATGATTTCATGACGTGTTGTAAAAGAAAGTGTACGGAAGTAGAAAGTGTCATGATTTTATGACAAAAGCAGAGAGCCAGACTTTAGAAGCAGAAGTGTCACAATTTCATGACAAAAGAAGAGAGGAAGACTTCAAAGGCAGAAGTGTCACGATTTTGTGACAAAAGCAGAGAGGAAGACTTCGAAGGTAGAACTGTCATGATTTTGTGACAAAAGCAGAATGCAAGACTTCGAAGGCAGAAGTGTCATGATTTCACGACAAAAGAAAAAAGCAAGTCTTCAAAGGCAGAACTATCGTGATTTCATGACAAAAGCAGAGAGTAAGACTTCGAAAGCAGAAGTGTCATGATTTCACGACAAAATCAAAGAGCAAGACTTCAGAAGTAGAAGTGTCATGATTTTGTGACACAAGCAGAGAGGAAGGCTATGAAAATAGAAGTGTCACGATATCACGACAAAAGGAAAGTCGAAGGCTATAAAGACAAAAGTGTCATGATATCGCGACAAAAGCAATGTTGAATTCTACGAAAATAGAAGTGTCACGATATCACAACAAAAGGTAAGTCTACAAAGGTGGAAGTGTCACGATATCATGACAAAAGAATATACAAAGCGTACGAAGATGAAAGTGTCACGATATCATGACATGTATTTTCATGGCAACAGCAACATAAGAAGCTACAGAGACAAAAATGTCATGATTTCATGACAGGTCGTATAAGCACAAGACAAGAAGAAGAACATGACTGCAACATGAATTGTGATAGTGGACCAACGTCACTACAAAATTTACAGGGGCAGATACAGAGTGAATTCATGCAGCCAAAATAAGAAGAGTGATCAAAAGGCAGTATGGCGGTTACAGGGTCTATCCAGAATGAATTCATTGAGTGGTGGTTAACCCAAACATCTTCATGAGTAGAAGCTGATGAAGATCGATGACAGCCAACTAATATTAGGGTTTATAGCTGACTGAGATTAGGGTTTTTCATTTGCAATTACAGTCGACTAAAATTAGGGTTTTCATCTTGAAAATACTATTATAAAAGGAGGGCTATTTGGAGAATTGGAAGTCGTCGATTAAGCCTGCACATAGAGAGAAAGTCGTGTCGAATCGAGCTAAGTGTGAAGTAAGAGTGCACAAAGAGTAGAAGAGCACAAAGCGGAAAAGATAATCATTCAACTGTATCGAAGAAGAGTGCGTGAAGCGATTACGCAGAGAAAGCAGAGTGTGCAAAAATAGTAGACTATGCGCAAAGGGCAAAGGTATTTTACTATCAATTTTATAGATTCAATTTGAATTCCAAGTTGTAGCTTGGCATCAAGGGTTGGTTCTCCTTCCAATAGGTGTTGGTAAATCAGGGGTTGGGGCTCCTTTCTGTTGGTGCAGATAAATAAGGGGTTGGTGCTCCTTTCTGTTGGTGCAAATAAATAAGGGGTTGGTGCTCCTTCTAGTTGGTGCTGGTAAATAGATTGTAAAGTTGTTGCTTTGCAAAGGCTGGATTTGGATGGTAGTCCAAGTAGTCATTATTAAGGAGTAGCCACATTGGTGAACGTCATTAAATATTGTATTGTGTGATTCTCTCTTGTTATACTTGTTGTATATGTTTTAAGTTTGCATTATTTCAGCATTAAGAGTTGCAGGTTTAAGTTTTTAAAAGGCCACACTGATTCACCCCCCCTCTCAGTGTCACTGTAAGACTAACAATATATATATATGATATGATCTCTTATGGCTCATTATGTGTACATGTGTATTTATTATTTTGATTTTATGTTTATTTGATGCACATGGATGCAAGGCTTACGTAAATGCTATGTTTATATGATGTGATGTATGGATGACATGCACTAGATAACTATTTTACTTTATGATGATGATATGTAGTGATCTAGATGATTAGATGTGAGATATATGATGTATGTGTATGGATGCGATGTTTATTTTGGAATGCATATTTATTTTTACTTTGTGGGCATGCATTTATTTTATGCAGTTTATGGTATGCTATGCAATGTATGGTAATGCATTATGTACAAAATCATAATCTAATGAAAATGAACCTGTATGCTTTAATCACTTAAAACATAAGGAATGAATGTAAACTGTGTATATCAATTTTTAAAATATGACACCATAGAATGTATAATAATCATGCAAATTAATTGATAATTCTCATTACAAGAATTTAATCAATTAATCACCCATATATGAAATGCAGTGAAATGGATTGGTATAATGCTAATGAATGGTTATGTCATTTTGTATGTTTCTTCTTTGCTGCACTATATAGTTAGTGGCCGTATAAACATCATTTTTGATATTCATGTGGTATCTATCCTATATGTTTGATTGTGCTTTTTAAAATGCATTCTGATGGATGAATGAATCATATTTTGGAATTCTAATGATATTTGGTATCTTGTTGCTATTGGAGCACCTTTTGGGGTTTTCCTTGAGACTCAAACACCCTAGTAGATTTCTCCAAAAATCACATACTAACTGTACAAGTCTTATATTGGACAAGGCTTTTGTCATGACAGATCCAACTATTCATTATCCTTGTGTGTGCATGTGAGTATTTTCAGATAGATCGTAAGCATACCTTGTATGTCAATCGGGACTCTTTCAATCCATATGTGAGATAGGGTTCCTCATACAATCATACCATCATTGTTTTAGCTTTGATTAGACTTATACAGCTAGACAATCCTAGGTACCTAGAGCTAGCTCATATTGCAAATTGATTAAGGCTACCCCTCCAAATGTATATGGGACTCTTTCAAACCATTGCTACGTTTGGGGATCACCCAATAGAACTACCCCTCTGATTGCAAGTGAGACTCTTCCAACCCATTGCTATGATCAGGTATCACTCTATGGCTTTCAAAATGTGGACAATCTAGGGATTCAAGTTCTCATCCTTCTTACTTTCTCATGTGTAGTGATAAAAATCACTGTTAGTCCACGTGTTACCGTTTTCTTTAAGAAAGGGATGTTTATAGTGCTTTTGATTCACTATGTCACTTTACATTTTGAACTTGAAATTTGTACTTTTGCACTTTGTAATATTGGGATTTAAACTTTGTGACTTTGGGATTTATAGGGGAAATTATTGTCCTTTTTCCAAAGTACACCTTTCTAGACCGACTATTTGCAAGATAAGCAGGTCGTGAAACCCATCTCTCTAGATACCTAAGATGGATTTCACAGCTTTCATCCTCTCTTGTCTTAGCAATATTTTATATTGTTTTGCTTAGTGATAGGATTCTGATATGTTGAAACACTATCCCAACTAATGAACTTGTCTATAACTACAAAGCAATATTTCTACAATATCTGAATAACCCACTAGGTATGACTGAGTGACAGGAAAACATAATATACACACATATTTCTTTGCAATAGGTATCGCGTATGAATGCAATGAATTATGATAAATGCAAGGGTGCATGATTGACATACAAACGTGTGATTGTTTATAAAATTTTGATAGATGCATTACACTCTACTGTGGAATGCAACGGATAACAAATGCCTAAATGCAATATGATGATGTGAATGTCTATGTGAATGCAAATGAAAATGCAAAATGCAAATGCAAATGTTTTTGGATTTGAAGCTTTACCAATTTTTTTTTTGGACTTTTATATATTTTTCTTGATTTTTATAGATTTTTGAGCTTTCATATTTGAAAAAATGATGAGTACATGTCCTTGGAGATTTTAAGGATGACAAAATGGTGAGGAACTACCTTTGGAGCTTTTACTTGACCAAGCTACTCAATAGAGAGCTTGGGGCATTTTGGGATGACCGAGCAATTGAGACAAAACCCTCGGAGCTTTTGGGTTGACCAAAGGGCTTACAGATGCCTTTGGTGCCTTTACTTGACCAAGCTCCTTAATCAGAGAGCTTAGGGCATTTTGGGATGACCGAGCGGTTGAGACAAAACCCTTGGGGCTTTTGGGTTGACCAAAGGGCTTACAGATGCCTTTGGTGCCTTTACTACACTCTCAAGCATAGAACGCCTTAAGATGGATGATATTGAGAGGCTCAAGCTCTTCCACACCCTCTAGCGATGTTAGGCGATAAGTACCTGGACCAATATTTTTAGATATGATGTAAGGCCCTAGCCAGTTAGCCATGAATTTGTCTCGCATATCAGGTGGTAAATTTGAGTTTTGTTGGTTCTATTTCAGCACAAGATCCCCAACTTCAAAATATCTCTAGTGGACTTTGATATTGTAAGATCATTTTAATCGCTCTTGATAAACATGAAGATGCTTGAGGGAATTCATGTGATGTTCATCGAGCAACATAAATTGAATGAGGTGAGCTTACCGTACGGTGTCATCATCGATGAACTCTTTCAATGTGATGCACAACATTGGAATTTCCAACTCTAAGGGCATAATGGCCTCAGCACCATATACTAGTGAAAATGGCATTGCCCCAATGGGCGTCCGAATGCTAGTCCTATAAGCCCATAATGCCAAGGGTAGCTGTATATGCCAATCCTTGTGGTGTTCTTGCACTATCTTTTTCAAAATTGCTACCACAGTCTTTTTTAAGGCCTCAACTTGCCCATTTTCTTGTGGATAGTATGGAGTTGCAAAACTATGTTTAATGTGGTATTTAAATGTTAAAGCCTACATAGTTTTTTTCTTAAAAGAAGTTCCATTATTCAAAATTATTTTGGATGGTATCCCAAAATGACATATGATATGCTCAAGAATAAATTCTGTGATGCGAGCTCCAATGGTTGTTGTAAGGGGAATGGCTTCCATCCACTTTGTAAAATACTCTAGCTGTGATAATGAATGTATGTCAGCCTAACGATGGAGGAGAGATCTTGCCAATAAGATCTAGTCCCCACTGAGAAAATGGCCAAGCCGCTTGAATGGGTTGTAAGGCCTGTGATGGCAAGTGCATAAGATTAGCATGATGTTGAAATTTAATGCATTTCTTAACATACACATTGCAATCCTTCTCCATAGTGGGACAATAGTAACCCATGTAGAGGATGCGTTTGATGATAGCCATGTCATTGAAATGGCCACCACACGTACCATTGTGGGATTCTAAAATTTCCCAATATGACTCCTGGGGATCAAGAAATCAAAGGAGAACTCCTTCATGGTTGTGTCAGTACAAAATATCTCCTATCAAGACATACTTAGTAACTTTCTATTTGAATGTTCTTCTTGCGGCATGCAAAAATCCCTATGGAGTCATACCAAGTTTTAGAAAGTCTTGGATTTGCAACATCCAACTTTGACAAGCCTCAACTTCGACTACTAATATGACCTACTCCCCCTATGTATTTAACTTTGCAAATGTAGACTGGGAAACAACCTTATGATGAATGGTAGTACCACTCCTCGTAGGACTCTGAGAAGTCAATGACTCCCAAGGTGCCTACTTAAGAAAGTATTCCACTCTATGGAACCAATCAGATGTTGGTTCCATGACAATCATGTTGACTGACTCTTTGTTATCAAATGCTACACACTCCGCTACTGGGTATGAGAGCATTCTAATATGGATGGTAGTAAAATTGACAGATGGATTATGAGGGATCAAGGACCCCAAATATGCCATGGTTTTTATGAACCTATTTGATGAACGAGGGATTGCCTTGATGTCATACCATTCAAATTTAGCTATATAAGTGGCAACAAAATCTTTTTAGGCTTTTAGTATGGGACATCGACACTAAAAGAGCCCCTTAATCTGGTTAACTATGAGCAGAGAATCACCAAAAATGTTCAATATTTTAATACCCATGGCGATGGCTGCATGGAGGACCAAAAGTAGGGCTTCGTACTCAGCATTATTGTTGGTGCATAGAAAGTCTAACTTGAATGACAAGGGCATTGGAGCTCCTTGTGGCATGAAAAACACTATTCTTACACCACCCCCTTGCTCACACTTTGAATCATCGAAGAACAATGTCATATCGACATTATTCTATGGTTCTTTAGGTTTGGGAGCTTTATATATTACGAAGACCGCATCATCTGGAAGCTCAATGGTTAGAGGTCTATTGTTGGATAGTGGTGCCTTAGCCAATTGATCAGCTATGACTTGTCCCTTTATGGAATTTTTGCCGATGAATTGCAAATCAAATTCTGTCAATAGCATAATCCACTTTGCAGTACGTATATTATGATATGTCTTGCTCATCATATACTGTAAAGTATTCTATTTTGATATAACATATGTTGTATGACTTAGCATGTAATACCACAATTTCTTGGTAGCGAACACCACTGCTAAACATAGCTTCTCAACATATGCATATCCTGACTCATAACTCACCAAGGTGCGACTGATGTAATATACGACTTGCTCTTTGCCTTACACATTATTTTGGGCTAACATGGTCCCTAATGCAAAGTCATTTGTCGATATATATAGCAGAAAAAGGCTCATCTGGCCTTTGTGGAGCTAGTATTGGTGACATTGTCAGGTATTGCTTAATCTTAGTAAAGGCTTCTTGGCAGTCCTCATCCCAATCAAATGGGACCCCCTTGTGTAGTTGTCAATTCATGTGTCGACATTTATCTGATAATTGAGCGATGAATCACTTTATGGATGTTACTTTTCCTTGAAGGCTTCTTAGTTCTTTGATATTAGTGGGAGGACACATCTAGAATAGCCATGAACTTTGCTGGGTCTACTTCAATGCCTCGTTTAGAAACAATGAATCCCAATATTTTACCTGAAGTTACACAAAATATGTACTTCTTAGGATTCAACCTGACATTATGCTCTATCAGGTGATTGAAGACCTTCCTTAAGACCTCTGCATCCTCTGCTCGTAGCAATGACTTAGCTAGTAAGTCATTGATATAATATTCTAAGATTTTATGCATGTAGTCATGAAAGATATATTTCATAGCCCACTGATATGTGGAACCAGAATTTTTAAGACCGAATGGCATAACTTTGTAACAAAATATCCCCCATGGTGTTATAAACATGATTTTATGCTGATCTTCAGGTTTTACCTAAATCTGATTGTATCCAAAAAAAAATTCCATAAGGGAGAGCATTTCGTGACCTGTAGTAGCGTCTACCAGAGCATCGATATTTGGCAATGAAAATGAATATTTGGGTGTTGCCTTATTGAGATCTCTAAAGTCCATACAAATACAGACCCTTCCATCTGGCTTTCCTACGAGCACCATATTGGACACCCATTCTGGATAGTCAACAAATATGATGAACTCTACATCCAGCAACTTTTGTAGCTCATATTTCACCATTAAGGCTACTATTGGATGCATTTTTCTAAGTTTTTGCTTGATTGGCTTCTTTGACGATCTAGCGAAAGGTTACGAGTAACCAATTTTGGATCTAGACATGACATGTATTTGTAATTCCAAGCAAAGAGATCAAGTCTCTCTTTTAGTAGAGGGATGATGCTATCAAGATAATCTGGAGTGAGACTCTCTCTAAATCTAACCTTCTTTGGATCGGTGGGATCTTTACTGATATCCACATTGAAGGTTTTTTCTATTGACATATGTGATCCTTCCTCAAGCTGGTGAGACATAGGAATTATATGGATGTCATCAGTCGGGTTCACATGTTCCTTGCGGGAAGCATCCTCAGTATGATAAACATCATGAGCGCAGCCTGGCATAAAATGAAATGGTTGTAGCATTTCTTCATTAGGGAATAAATATTTAGGCTGGACTGACGAGTCAGTCCGATCCCAATCGATAGCATCCATGTTCAGATGTAGCGGTTTGGATGGATCTGCTAGATTGCAGAGTGGAGTGGTCAAATCCATGGATATCATGTTTATGGAATGGAATTGATCTTCAAAACCACATAGATAGAACTCTATCTTTGAAGCATAGCTTCTGTACCCAAGATCTAGTTTGGATGGTATGGGCACAAACAAATCCTCTTTGTGGGATGCCCATATAACTGGATCCTCCTGATGCACTAGCTACAAAATGGGATATCTTAGCTCAAGGAGCTCTGCATATGTAGGTGGATGGGGAAAGAGTTCCTGATACCTCTCTTTGAGCTCTCTTCTTTCCCTCAGTCTGTGATGGAGATTAATATCTCGATGCAAAACCTGCAGCTGTAATACGTGGGGGACCTCAAGGTGGAGGACTATTACATAAGTGATGAGGTCCCAAATAGGCCATCTCCACTGAATCCTCATCATCACTTTACAAATACAATTTTTTATTTCCCCCCTCCTCTAAGGGGCAATCTATGAGATGTGGCCCCATGTATCTAATTCTGCGATCGCTATCATAACTATCCAGATAAATTTGATAGAATGATCATATATATGATATTGCCACATAAAATGGCACTACTTCTTCCTCAGAGCACTCAGTTTTGGAAGGTACTTCCTCCATAACTTCTCTAATTCCCTAACCAATAGATATTGTGGATACACAAGCCTAGAATCAGTCCTCTCATCTTCATTGCTATGGTCACTACCATGGATGGGCCACTTTATTGTGTTTATGCACAGTGGGAGGCTGTATGAGGCTTTAAGTAAGCCTCCTCTATTTCATATTTATAATCACTATTGGCTATGAAGCGCTCATTCATCTCTTCCACTCATTCCATAGGCAACAAATGGCATATAAATGTTGCACCTGGAAATGTCGACTCAATTTCATCCTCAGATTGATCATCATTTGAGGACTCATCATCTGCATCATAACTAGGTCCACTCATTTTAGATGTGGACTCCTCTCCATCATCGTCACAAATATCTCCCAACTTGAAATCACCTACAGTAGTGGGGTTATGCCCCTACATACCGGTGTCATTGGTAGCACTATAGATTTGGTTATCTAGGTTACCTTTGGGGTTGTTCTCTAAGGGACCATCATGATATGAATCAAATGGCCCTATGGTAACAAATGATACCATCTAGCAAGCCCAATAGCTGGAAGGATTAGGGTGGTATGGATTAAAATCCACATCACCCCCTAGACTCAGGTACATACGATCTAAGGATACAACAAGAAAATCATCATGATCTTATACCTATAACCCTAACCCGAACCTATTAGTAGCTAACTGATAATGAGGTTTGAGCAGAGTCCTATGTCCTTGTTTGAAAATACCAAGGTCGTGTCCATGCCAATGATACGACTCAAAAATATGCATGGTATATTCTAGGTTGGATAGATAGCACAAATTCTTAGTGAATGGCTCGTCATCATCCTCATCTATGAACATCTGGTGGGTGCTTGATCCAGCCTTGCATAGAAAAAGTTTGTTTGATTTGGTGGCTCACCCAACGGCACTATAGATCCAATCAAAAATTTATGGGCATGTGGTTAGCCCATCTCTTATGTAGTTTTTAGGATAGGTCTGAAAGTAATATTTTGCACAAGATATTCTCCCAACCCCATGCTAGCCAGATGAACGGTCACCTACAGTGCAAATGACCCTGCTAAAGATGTAGACAAAGTAGGTTAAGGTGCCTCATTGGCTTTGTCTTGAGGTTCTTCCACATCCATGGGAGTGGGAGTCTCATTGGTGACTAGTTCGGGCATATGATTTTCTACTTTCTCACCCAATTTCACCTTTAGCTTCTCGACTTACCGATGCATCATCAATGCAGTAATTTTTAGAGAAGTTGTAGTTGTATGCTCAGATCTATGTGACACAGATGTTGATGGTTAAGCATGGGCTACTGGTTTACCTATTGTAATATTAACCAGCAAAACAGGTCGGATATCCAAGTGCATCGACGGGAGTATAAAACCCCCAGGAAAATCTACTAGGTTCATAAACTTGAATGGTTCTTCATTTGAGGACACTACGTGAACCTGTTCCTCATGAATGTACTTCATGCATTGATGCAATATAGAGGGGATGCAATGCATTTCATGAATCCAAGGCCTTCCGAGTAGAATTTTGTACTACATGGCACCCTCTATCACGTGGCACATCACAGAGATGATCTTGAGTCCCACCTAAATAGGTAGAACAATTATACCAACCGTCAAGCATAGTGCTTCGTTAAATGCTCTCAACATAAAGGTGGTAGGAACAATGTGTGTTTTGGGTAACTTGAGATGGCTCAGTGCCTTGGTCGTAATTATATTGATCAAGGACCCCGTGTCGATCAAGACCCTTTTGAAAGGCATGTGGTTAACACACACGATAATATGCAGCAACGGGTCAGCCATAATAGTAGGAACCATATTCACTTCATGATCATAAAATTGTATCGTGGGTTTCTGACACTGTTGTACATGTCCTATGAAATTTGTAAATGCATGTGCATCTTGGGATTGTACCTCAATGGACCTCAGAATGTCCATAAGAGTCCCCCTGTATATAAAGGACTGCTAAATAAGCTCATATATTGACAACTTCATAGGAGTTGTCTACAGGTTCTGAAATAACCTGCTCCTTATGGTCACCACCGATCTTATTGGTGGGCCTGGAGGAGCTGGTCGTTAATCCGGTGTAGCTTGTACTCTAATGGGAGCATGAGGTTGATTCATTTGATCGTACCTCCCATGTATAGTAACAATATTGACCATGCCTACGAACCCCTAGGTAGGTGGTTCAATTCTCACTTGATTGACCTGGTCGGCATTGTTTCGAGGCACCTCGTGATTAGGTAGTTTATTCTTGAAAATCCCTATGTTTCTATTGTCGGGCGCTTATGGATTGCATGGTATGACAATCTCTCCTTTTTCTATCATGTTCTAGACAACGTGTTTGAAGGACCAACATGTCTCGATGTCATGGAGGAAGGCGGTCTAGAAGGTAATGTCTTCTTCAGGGGAGGTGGAGGATGTGGCTCTTCCTCCTCAACTCAGTAGCTCTCAGGATACCCCTAATTGTATCTTTCTACATCTACATATTCATGCTGCATCTGTCTAAGATCATTGAGTGATGGCAGTCGCTCCCTCTGTTGGGCACTGACATGAGTATGAGTGTCTTTGTGCTCCTTGTGCATATCTGCTAGGGACATAGCCCTCCTACACACACTCTCTCTATGCTCATTAGGAGGGTATAGGCCAGCCCTAGCTAGCCCATCCTCCTGCTCTATGTGCTCCTTTTGAGCTAAAATATGCTCCTCGCCCATGCGCTGCTCATATAATCTCTATCATAGGAGCATTTGAGCTTGAATATTTTCATCTTCAATATGTTGCCTCTCTAGATGAGTATCACCCAATTGATATTGGAGGAGTTGATGTCTTTGCTCAGACATCAGTTTATGTGATCTATTCATCTGGTCAACTGTGGGAGGCCTCTAGTGTGTGTGCTCTATGTGAGATACCTTATGGGTTCTATATCCATCAAAAAAATGTGTGGATGGTGTACATGTGACATGAGGGTGCTTAGAAGCCTCTCCATGTTCTCTAGTGATCTTGATATAACTTTTGCTATGCTCACTCAAAGCACGAGTGGGTGAAGCTGTAGGCTTGTAGCCTAGCTGCTCAAGAATACTACCTAGACCATCTATTTGTCTAGACCTCCACCACTCATGCAGTGGTGTTCCATTAGCTCCCACATTTGATAAATCAATGGTGATCCACACACAGGAGTATGGGTGGACCTATTCTCAGAAGTGAGCCTATCCTCTTGCCCTTGAATGGGTGGATCTCTGGTCTGTCTATACTTCAACTATGGAGGGTTAGAACCTCTTATGGACCTAGTATGTATGGGAACCAAATTGGTCCCCTACACAACATATTCCTTAATAGATCCCATGGACGTGCATGTAGTGTGGTCTTGGTAATGGCTTCGGAGTAGAGCGTCCTCATGCTGAGAATATCCATGCTTAGTTTCATGCCTAGAGGAGTGTACTAAAGATCCTATATCGTGGGTCCGCTCAATGAGATCTCCTCGTGTCGAGTTATCACCTCTAATTCTCACTGAACATCATTCGGTTCGCTCATGTGTGTGAGGACTCGACACATGTTGCTATGAACTAGTTGGGGGTTGATCATGGGCATCGGTCCTAGACCTTTGCCGATAACCCCATGTGTTCACCATTTGTGTACCTAACATCTAGATGTGTTTTATTATGCAAACAAAGTATACAAATGATGATTATCTCCTTTTAAATTTTTATTGTGAGCCCTAAAATATTTGATGTTATTTTCATATTTGTTGTATCAGTGTTAGAAACTCTTGCATATTTTGAAAGACTTGAATTTTATACTCAGTTAAATTGGCTTTCACCTGTATACCCATAGCTCGACAACTTGGTGATGAAACCCAAGTCACGTAAACAAACCTATAATGTGTGTAAGTGAAGCCCACACACGGTCAGTGGGCACAGGTCCTCCCAGTTCCACACCCATTTTCCCCCAATCATCGTCATACCGTTTGAAGAGGAGTATATGCAAATTTTTTAGGGTACAAAAGGATCTTGGACCCAGTATGGTCTAGTAACACATGGTATGTGGGATTTGGGCAAACGTATGGAAGTTACTCCCACTGTCATTGAACCCTACTAGTGGTTGGATATGAAGCCCAACTCACTAGCATTTAAGTGCCAGGTGGTGTGTGTAGTTCCTTTTACTTTACAAAAATGAAAAATGCATAAAAGAGCATAATGATCATTCCTACATGATATGCATGAAAATAAAGGAACATTTCAACTTCAGCAAGAATGCAAGCTAATGTCCTATATGATATTTTGACGATGCAATTACAATGACATGGCCACTAATTGGGTCTCAAGCATGCAAATGACACACCATATCTATCAAGGTCACTATATTTAAGGGTGGATTGCACTCAGATATCCGCTATTCCCAACAACACCTTTCTAATGAAATGAAAATGGAAATAAACTAGGACTTGTTCATTGACCCTTTTTTATTTGAGTTCCTAGTTTGCAATGGTTCGATGCTTTTTGGAAAGATACAGAGCAAAATATTCAGAATAGATAGTGAAATTAGGGCCTACCTTAGCTCCTGCTCTGCTGCCCACTGAGTTTCCTATTGTCTAACTTTTCCTATGTAAACTGCAGGTCTGATCTGCGTGCTATAGTGGTGACCGCAAGTTACAACCGTGGGCCAAAAAATAATCATAGCTGAAAGCTGCGGTTAGCACCTGAGATAAGAAATAGCCAAGAAAAATCAGAAATCAGGGCTAAAATTATGGGTTCCCACCGTGATCGCCATCTGACCTAACCATAGAGTTTCCACATAGCTACTGCATTGATCTATACCATCATAAAAGCATAAAGATTCACATAGGTACATAAATTGAATAGAAACAAAGTATGTAAGGTTTCTCGTATTAATATTTGAATGAGTTTTGATTACAAAAATGCCCTCTTAGGGTCACTTGAAATATGATACTGATATTACAATTGCCAATGCCCTCAATAGGGTAGGTGCACTTATGGTGCTCTGTTGATTAGTCACAAACTGACTTGGGGTGGAGCTAACCCCCTTCTCTGTGATGTAGAAGGATTATGACATAAGCTCCTCTTGTACCTGTCTCCCTGCAAACAAGAAACAATAGCACACGATTAAAAATATTGATAGCCTCTCATGATGAGGCCCTTTAAGGGAATATGCATGTAAGTGCCATTAAACTAGAAAAATAAGAAAGCATAAAGAAATACTTTAAACTATTCTAATTAAATCAAGAATTATGCTACAACATGAAGGACATGAATAAGCAAATGATGCAGGGATAAAATATCAAATTAGGAACAATAATGGGCATAAAATATCCAATGTAATCCTACTTAATACAATGCATGAAATGTCTAATTTCTATAGTCAGAGTTTCTCTAAAATGTAATTAAACCTACAAAAATACTAATATAAATAATTTATGCGATGAAAAGCAAAGCAAGTAAGATGATCATTAACCTGTTTCAAATCATAGCTATGATGGGCGGTCTGCACTATGAACCATGGTTGATAGCCATGATTTGACCTTTGATATGTTTGCCCTTAGAATTAAGGGCAATGGACTTGATATCCTTGTCCAAATTGATGTTCAAGGGTTGCCTTTTATTGTCCTCTAATATATTTGGTGGTCAAATCATTGTGAAGGGCCTTTGTTTACTCAGATTTGTGTTTCTTGATCCTCCTAGGAACCTAGGGCATCCATGGCTAATTGGTCTTTAGTTGGATAGCAAAGGGGCTCTCAAATGCACAAAGTTAGTATGCAATTTGAAAAGGCTTCGCTACTCTCTTGATAAATTAACACTTTCTTGATAATTTGCCAATACTTCACTATAAAAATCATCTATATATCCTCCCCATTTGGAGGGGGGTATTTATAGCATGCCCCTAGGGCTAGGGGTGGCTTCATGGAGAAGCCAAGACCAAGAAGGTTGGTTAGGATAGTTGGGATGGAAGCCTCTAGAATATTTCATCCTTCAACTACCTCCTTCTGGATCTCTTGGCTGTTCCAACCAATTTGGATTGGATAGAAGGCCTAACTAAACTCCAGTTAAGATCGTAGGTCACAACTGTGGTCCAAACTATAGACCACAGGCATCAATCATGATTTATACTATAGACCATAAGTCTGGGATATGGTTTAGACTACTTAGGCCAAAATGCCTAAATTGAGTGGTTAGAACCACTGCTCTACCTTGGAGTCTATCCAAGATCCTTCATATAGTTTTGTAGCATGTCCATATGAGTAGTCGCCCTTGCCATGATGCGTTTTAGGTGTCTACAGAATGTAGACATCTAAATCATGTCATGCTTAGGGGAGCTACTTACATAGAAACACTCATAAGATCATAAGACATAATCTTAGACTTTCCAAGCATCAACAGTCGTTCTCACCACTCATTTGGACCTTTTTCAAGCCATCCAAGCTTGGCTGCTCAATCCAAGAGTGACTAGATCCTAGCCGCTCAAGCCTAGATCAGCCAGACCTTAGCCGTTGCAGACGATAGAGGCTAGATCTTAGCCATTGTAGATGACAATGGCTAAACCATAAGAAGTAGTTTTTTGACAAATAGGCCCAATATCGGGTGTAAGTGGTAGTTTGCATGTAATAAAGGTGAGCGGGAGTGACTTTGCATTCCTTTTCATGGCTATTTTACATAGGAGACTTGAGTTTGCATTTAGAATTAAGTTAACTGACCACCAAGCATAAAAAAAGGAAAAAATATTCTAATGGTAATGACTAGTTCACATAGAAGATTCAAGTGGGTAGTTAGATTTAGTTAATTGACCTTCAAACATAGACAAAGGATAAAATATTCCCATGCTAACTTGCACTACACATGAGAAGTTTATTTCTAGGTCTTGGACATAGACCTAGGGTTTCACACTATAAAAGGTGCAAGCCTAAGATCACCAAGACATCCAGAGATATTTTATATTTTATCATAATATAGAGAATCAGACATACATGTGATCATTACAGAGGGAGATACATCTTCTTGAGGAGAGTTTTCAAGACTCAGAAGTTCTCTTTGATATCACGTGTACGACAGAGCTTTGACGAATCAAAGAGCATAACACCTACTATCTTCAACATCAGATTACAGTATTGGACCCATAGCTTTGGGGCAAAGAGGGTAAGGTTTAATTTAGTGGTTGTTGTCTTGGAAAGTGGCCCGTAGGATTAGCTTAGATATACATAGCATCTTTTATTCCATTTTCTTATATCATTAGCATAGATTTACATGATTTCATGGCATAGTTTTATCATATTTATGTTACATTCTTTTATTGCTAACAACCTCATCCAAGGAGGCAATCTCAGAAACCTAAATTTGTGTTGTTGTTTCATTTCTTGCAGGGCCACAGGTACATCAAACGAAGATTACAATATGCGAGAGCAAAAAGGGATCCCTCTAGGAAATAGACTTGGAGGAGGCATTTGTAAGCCCTCATACATTTTTGTGTGCAGAATTGGGAATCTTTTATAAGCGCACCATCTCTGCACAAAAGGGTCAATCCTTTCCCACTTGTAATTTATAGTATCAAAATGGGTATCCCTAAGAGGGATCGACATGTAACCGAGCTTCAATATCAGTAAAGAGATTTTTCTTTTGTTATTTCATGTTATATGATTTCTTTTTACTTTTGTTTTTCAATTTTATCTTTGGTATTTTAAATAAGCATTGCAAGTAGGGTTTTCAAAAAAGGGATCGATGTGTGCTTTCCTAGGGTCGCTATAGATGGCAATCACGGTGGGACCACCACTAATTTTTCATTTTCTATCGAAAAACTAACTTAATTTTATGTGCAGGTCTAGCCACTCTGAGCTACAGCAAACATAAATTAGTTGCTCTAAGCTACAACGACCAAGAACTAGCTGCTTTGGTCAATATCAGCCAAGAACCAGCCACTCTGGTCAACAACAGCTAGAATTAGAGTGTAGTAGAGGTCAAAACATAGATTCTCTAAGCTGGATCAAAGGTTGGTATAGCTTCTCTAACATTTTATAGCTTTCTATCTGCTTCTGTGTGTTTAAAACAGAGAACTTAAAGCACATTTATGTTTAGAAATTAAAAAAATAAATAAGAAAGAATTAAGAATTTCGTATATCTTAGGTCTTATTTTAAATTTTCCACTAGGTGTTGCTAGGAACAGTGGCTTATGCCTAAAAATTTCACCCTAGAATCCAACGTGCTAGATATTTTATGTTGTTTTCCTACTTTGAGGCCCTGCTAGAGGCCATAGCTGCATGAGATAAAGTGTGCTCATACAAATAATAGTAATTCACACATATTTCTGAAAATTGAAATGTATTTTTGCATTTAGGCATATAGGAAAGACTCATTGTTTCTATATGATGCACTTTATGCTACGTAAACTTAAAATGAACACCACACACGCACATCTCATTTAAACATTGGAGATTTGTATTTCGTCACCAACCTTCAATTTAGTCCAGTGATGTTGGAATTCATCTCCTTCCACTGGTTTGCCTCCTAGAGCTTCCTAGAAATGTATTGGGAAACTTACTTATAATGACACTAAGTTACTTGTGTTCAAACTATCTCCCACTATTGGAACAATAATTGGTTTAGAGTGGAAGAGCTAGACGAACCCCCCATTGGGTCTTCAATGGTGTACCCTAACTCATTTTGAGAAAATCATGTTTGGCATGGGTGTACTTGATTGTCACTATGGATGAGTCTTCTCATTCTTAATCCCAAAACAAGAGCAAAGAAATCAAGAGAACAACACATCAAAACACACCAAACAGTTTAGGGCACACTCAAATTAGTAATCAAGATAAACATTTGTTTGGAATTGTGTGGTCACTCCTAAATTGCAAACTCAAAATATCAAGTCATAAAACAACATGGTCAAAACAAGAAGTAAACACCCTCAGTCTGATGTCGAGGGAGAGATAGAAGCAATTCATATCCATAGGCGGAGGCATAGTAACATTGAACGACCTTCCCATAAGACCGTGAGATGTAGTTCCACGAGCCTAAGGGGTGATAATTCAACCCTTGCGGGATCTCCTCAAGAAACCCCAAGAAAGGAACCACATCATGGAAAAAATTCACATAAACAAAAAGGGGCTTCACAGCCATCCTCATCAAGGAGACATGAGGAGACCTCAAGGGCCTCCTCTAAAAACATAGAAACATCTCAAAGACATGAGGAATTTTCAAGGGCTTCCTCCTCCTGTGGACATAAAGAAGGTTCTAAAACCCACTCTTCACATAGGGATGATGAGACTACCACATATCCATCCACATGGAGGAAGCATGTTACCACCAAGCCCTCTTCATCAAGAAGGCAAACAAGAATTACAATACCTCAAGACTCACAAGAAACATATAAAACAGGTCTACCCATTGAAGAGCAGGAAACTAGAGCTACATCTATTCATGGGAATCATATAGAAGAAACCCTTCACACAAAAGGAAATATTTTCGTAGACTATGACCACATAGGAGTAAATGGCACCCCATGGTACCAACCATGGAAAACAAGATAGCTATACAGGTTGGATCGATTTCCTACTCTACCAACCCAAAGAAATATAACTACTAAGAACTCTGCATCTAGAAGCTCATGAACTATAACTTCTAAACATACCTCCCAGTATAGGGATACCTTAGAGTGACCTTGTAGAAGATGAGTGGAGTCTGATCATAGGGATACTCAATAGTACATTGAACAAGTCACATTAACTAGCAAGAGTATAGATACAACAGAAACCCCCTCAAGGAATCTGTGAGTCAAGACAACAAGATCAAAGTCAGATAAACATGAGCCTTCTATGACAAAAGAAATTGACTAAGTGAGGCAGTTATAAAATGCATTACATAAAGAGCGAGAGCTAGTGGAAGCTCTCAAACAAGAAAAACAAAGAGAAAGACTCTCATGCCAACATGAGCGACATTTAAGAGAGCAAGCTGAGTAGCTAGCTCTTAACAATTTATAGGCAAATATTGGTGACCATCAAGGAACAAGACACATTGACTCACCTAAGGAAAGGAAAACTAAACAAGATAGCCCACAATGAAACCCCCCACCAAATCATGAATAAAATCCAACTAATGGGGGAGGGCAAACATAACAAACCAAGATCACAATCTTGAGTCCCCTCGTAGGAGGGAGGAAAATAGAACAAATCAAATGTATAGAGAGTTACCTCCATTGCCAATGCAAATAGACTTATGAGAGGAGGAAATTCGTGTATCAAAGGCATTTCAAGAGCTTGCTAAAAAGATGGAAATCTTTGAGAAACAAGAGGCAACTGAGAAATCACCAACATTGAGCAAAATAAACAATCATCTATTATTCCCATCAATCCCTAGCCCTCCATATCCTAAGAACTTTGAGATGCCTAGGTTAGAGAAGTTTAAAGGTGAAGAGGATGCACAAGAGCATGTCACTAATTTTATCAATGCCTATTTTCATATTGAAGACAATGACACTCTTATGCTAAGAACATTCATAATGATATTTTCAAGCACTGCTACTCAATGGTTCAACCAACTACTTAAGCATAGCATAACCAATTTTGAAAAAATAGTAAACACATTCTTGAAGCATTTCTCCTTTGGTGCCCTGAATAAGGTGAACCTTTCAGACCTGGCTAACTTGAAATAGTATGATGATGAGCTAGTAATGGATTATGAGAATAAATGGAGAAAAGTTATGGAAAAATTATCATTCTCCACTCCCATAGAAGAAATCATTCGCATGTTCACTAAATTTTTTTATAAAAATATCCCCTTATTGCTACAACTCCAATAATATCATTTGTTTGATGAAGCTTTGGCACAAGCAAAACTCATCGAAGAGATAAAAGTAGATGAGGGAACCATTAAAATCTGAAAAAAAAAGGAGTGGAATAATAATGGTAAGAATGACAAGTACAAACAAAAGTAGGGCGATCCTGCTATAGTCAATCAAGTCGTATTGGCTACACCCAAGGATGGGGTGCATAACAACCACAGAACTATCAAGCACATCCCCTGCTAGCCAACTACAACCAAAAGAAAAATTAGGTAATAAACCAAGAATGCAAGTCGCCTCGTTATTTCACGCCTTTGATAGAATCAATGCAATCAATATTTAATCAATTGAGTGACGCCAGGAGGATCATATTTCCTGATATACCTCTTATAGATCCCAACCATCCTAAGCCAAAATGATATAGGGAAGATCAATTTTACCCTTATCACAGGATACTAGGACATGACATTGAAGCTTACATCGGGTTTAAGCATCAAGTGCAAAACATGATTGAGGTGGGAGAACTCAAAGTTGACAACCCACTAGCTCTCGATAATAGAGACATGGGCATATATAGAAACCCATTGCCCAATCATGAGGCCCCTCAAGAGCAATGGGCCCAAGTCAATCAGGTTAGAGATGACATATCTACCCACGGATGCATTGGGATGGTTGAGATTATTAACATAGCAATAAGGACTAGGCAGTATGGTCAATGACAACTACCTGTAGCTCCCATGAACATCCCAGCCACTCCTAGGCAAAGGTAAGACAACCTTCCAGGTCCACCAACGCAACCTATGGTAACTATTCAAAGTATATTGGAGCAAAACCTATAGATGACTCCAGCTAAGTTATCCATCTATGAGCTCATACAATAGTCCCCAAAGCATAGGGAGACTCTAATGGAAACTTTAAGAACAATTGAGCTTCAACTACAAGATGTGAATGCATTCACTCACTTTGTGGGACAAGTGCAAGAATGCCAAGAACATGTAATCCGATTCTATGATCATGAGATTAAGAAAGTTCTTGTTGCCTTACTACATCCTCCACTAAACATTGTAGTAGCCATCAATGAATTACCTTTCAATAGGGTTTTGGTTGATACAACTTCATCAATAAACATCATCACAACTGTAAAAGAGCACCTCAAAATACCCAAGACCAATATCATTCCAGGAGCTTACACATTGAGAGCTTTTAATGATGCTTTATGAAATACCGTGGGAACGATAATTCTACCCGTCAAGGTGGGGCACAAGACCATCCCCGTGATGTGTCATATCTTGTAAGGAGCTATACAATATAAAATCCTCTTAGGTCACCCTTGGATAAGGGCCATGAAGTGTGTGCCTTCGATATTGCACCAGTGTGTCAAGTATGTGCACAAAAACAAAGTCTATGTGGTTCTGGCCGATGAAGAGCCTTTTAAATACGTTAATCAGGTAGGCATTTTAGGATAATTCGTTATCCCTTCTACTCACCTATACGTGGCACCTTCATCCCAAACCACACAAGAGAATAAAAAATACAAAGGGTTAATAAAAGACCCATGCACATCAACACCTCCTAATGCATTCAAGACAATCAATGCTTCTAAAGTACCATCAATGTCAAAACAAAAAGACAATCAAAATCTTAAGGCACCCTTAGTTAAGGAATAAAGACCCAAAGAAGTGCCAACTATAGCCATTGCTAAAATGCCAAGTCCTATGGAAGAGGAAGATCCTAAATATCAAGATGAAGATAGTGATTATCACCCTACTTTGCCAGTATCATCTATGGGGTCATCCATGTCGCATGCATCAATACACTTGGCAAGAACAGACATAGGGGATTACCTTGTGTAGAAAATTACCTTTATGCCTATCATTGAGTCTGCAAAAGACATAGGGAGGCCTAAAGACTTGATGCTGCCAGTAGGCATAGTGGTTCCACTTGGAATTCCCCCCAACCAAACCAATTTTGTCTATGTCAGCCTAGAATACACTCAATTATTTAGACATAGAAGAGGATGGTGACGAATTATTTATAGTCAATGTTTGTTACCTATATAATATTGATTTTTATCTAAGCTACTTTGAGCATTGCTATTGGTATGGCTATGGCCTTGGCATATATGAGCAGGGGTGCAAGAGACCTTACGAGCCACTATATCAGCTTCCCTTTGATAGATTTGTCTTAGGATATTATAGTGGAGGTCGAGATGACTCACTTAAATCGGCATTGAAAATATTAAGCATAGGGTTAGGAGAAGACATTGATTTCATTCCTTATCACCCCCTAAGAATAGCAAATTTGAGCAACAGACAAGTGGCTCCGATGAACATACCACCTCCAAAAACTTATCATCTAAACACCTCAATTGATTCCACCCCAATAGGGTACAACTCATGGGATGAGGAGAATGGATATGAAGCATGTGATTATGAGGCGCAACTTGGCTTAGCCTATCAAGGGCCTCGCTATTTACAAAGATTCACAAGGTCCATCCATGATGAGAGTGGATATACATCAGATGAAAGCAACTATGATTCATAAGACTCAATAGAAAGAGCTTACTTAGGCCTAAGCCATCAACCCCTGACTTTGGGGTGAGAGACAAATGCAAATGGATTCTTCATAAGTGACAAAGAATATGAATATGAAATAGAGATGGCCTACTTGGGGCTAAGACATGATCCCCTTGTCTTAGGACCGCATACCAATGCTAATAGTTTTTGGATAAGTGATGATGAATTTGAGGATGAGATCGAGATGGCTTATCTTGGACCTCACCACTTGCAAAAAGTCAATGAGCTAGTAGAGAGAGAGGCGGCACTTCGTGCCATAAACCCTCATCTCCAATTTTTGGGGATATTTTTGACCTAGCTACCATTCATTAGATGGTCAACCCCCCTCTACCTACATTTAGAGAGTAGTAAGAGCCCAATGATCCTATTGTTAGTCCTGCTCATGGGCCAGATCTAGAAATTCCCATTCCTCCAAAACCTCATCGCGAGTATGGAAGGGAAACCCCGGAGGCAAGATTGCAACCATGTGGTCCTGGAAATTTCATCCCATCCATCAACATGATATCCATTGATTTGACCACTCCACTTCATAATACAACATATCCTACCAAATCATTGCATCTTGATGTAGACACTATTGATTGGGATCATGCTAGTTCACCCATAGGTCCAGAAGACATCTTCCCCAATGAAGAGATGTTATAGTCATTCCATTTTGCATCAGGTTGTGTGTATTGCATCTTCCATTTTGGTTTGGAACCTGAGTCACTAGGTCCTGTAAATCCTATCGATGACATTCATTTGATACCCACGCCTCATCAGCTATAGGATGGGTTGCATATGGCTATAGAAGTAAATTTTGAGGTAGAAATTAGTGATGATTAATGAGTGTCGTTGAATCTCATCATTTAATCTCAATGATTTATCAATCCGGGGTGGTGTCCAAGGCTGTCTACGATAGAAGGCTAGGGTAGAGTACAATTCAGGTATTCATATTTCAAGCATTTATTGGTGAAGTAGATTTGGTTTAGCCTTTTGGTGTCACACTAAACCTAGTCTGAAGAATGGAAACTGAAATAAATTATAGGAATTGAAAACTAAATCTAAATTGTAGAATTTAAAAATTAACTACAATTGCATGAATTGAAATCTAATCTACTTTTGCAGAATTGAAATAACAGAATTGAAATTGCTAAATTGAAATCTAATCTACTTTTGTAGAATTGAAATAATAAAATTGAAATTGCTAAATTGAAATCTAATCTACTTTTGCAGAATTGAAATCTAATCTACTTTTGTAGAATTGAAACTTATTCTAAAACACTTGTCAATGCCCTGCCACAAAAGGTCGTCAAGCTTCTACTATAGGAATTGACAGCAAAATGAAATATGCTGAAAAATGGAAAGTTGCTAAAATAGAAAGCAAGGAAAACATAAAGGAAAATGCTTAATATAATTTGTCAGCTGACATACACACAAATGTTGTACACAAACATAATAGGAAACATAAATCACATAATACAAAATAAAAACAAGAAAATGAAATCTGGCAAGCAATCTATTAATTCTACTATAGCAAAATTACAGATTAAAACTTGCCATAAAATCCTTCCTTCTAGATCTGAAAGTGGGCCCATACTTCCTGATCTAGAAGGAGGTGAAAAGCACTCCTTAACTAATTAACACTCAGAACATAAAATGATAAAATACTGCACTTTTATTGATGACAAAACATGCTGAAAACTATTACAAAAAATCACTATACAGTCCTAATTGCTGCTACTGAACACTCTCCTCTATTATAATTCCTAACTGGCTCTAAAATAATTTTGGATCTAAAATAAATGCAAATCTGGATAGTTTGTGTTGCAACAGTAGTCATTGGCCCTTATAAAGCATCTTCAATGGTGGGAGTACGTGGGAGGAGTCCAGAAATATCTCACACATATTTCTCCACTTCATAATATTCCATTTCTATCTTGTAAACAACTTCCTATTATGCTATAGTTATTTTTGTGTTAATCCTAGAAGAGGATCAAAATTGATCTTTTCCATAAATGGTGGCTTTGGATGGTAAGGAAGGAAAAATCATATGGGAGATATTTTCTCTTAACCTTCTCAACCTCCTTTCCCATTTTCCACCGTCAAAAATAGTCAAAAAGTCAAAAAGCACTTTTTTGTTCTCATTTCGAAGATAAGTGGCTCATTCCAAAGACACTGTATTTCTCATTCCGAATATGTCTTGCTCATTCCGAAGATATTTGGAATGAACAACTGTGTGCTCTTCAAATTATTTTAACTACATTTCTCAGGTGGATTATCCCTTAGGATCAGATTGCAATAGCCTTCATTCCTCTCCATGTGTGAATTCCATGCCTTGCCATTCATTTGTAGCTTGCTGGAATTTACATGGTAAATTACTGCATTTTCCAGTTCTGCTGCACAGTTGTAAAATATTGGCATTTCTTGCAAATTCAAACAAATTAGAACATGGAAAAATTATTCAAGTATCAACATGAAGGAGTACATCAATTTGCTACTAAATTTATACACTTCATTCACCAAGTAACCATGCTGAAATAGTGCAACAGTGCTCCACAATTGTCCCTGCTCTGTTATACCCTATTGTTGCCTATTTATATCATGTGGGAATGCTTCTAAATAGGTCAGATGTCTTTTTTAGTCCTTATAAACTCATTCCATCCATATCCTCATGCTTTTCTTGACAGCTTCAAGGTGTTCCTATAAAGTGACAACTTGCTGATTTTTATATGGCTATTTTTCTCAGATTTTCATATTTATGATAGTCCTAAAATTTTGGCTTAAATGTGGATTTGAAACAAGTTGAAGGGCAGGAAAACATTCAAAAACCATTGAGAAGTTAATGGATATCAGCATACCACATTTGGTTAATTGAAATGCATGTTATTACTTGCTACTTAATCAAGCAAAATCAGTCACAAAATGCTGAAAATAGTCAAAATAGAGATATAGTATTCCTAACATAAAATCATGCAAACACTTAACAAATAGTATATTCTAGTCAACTATTTGGAAATTAACTTATCATATGGTAGTCAAACATTGTGCAATAATAAGACATTTTTGGGCCTCATCATCCTCCCCAACTTGAACGGATGCATGCCCTCATGCATCTTAGTAGGCCATAGTAATATGCAGGTTTTATTCTTGTGAACAACATCCTTTGCTACCTGCTAACTGAGAAATTCCTCCTTGCTACACTATAAGCACATGTATGACTCTTTTTCTATTTCTCTACAAGATTTAGTGCTGCAAGGTACCTCTTAAAGGCTTGATATCATATGATTCATCTTACAATAGTCTTATTGTGGAACCGTATTTGGCAGATGCACTACTACTGATGGAATTTTCTGTTCTTAACAACATTTCAGCTTCGAATGCTTATTTTTGTTGTTTGCACCTTTTGAACAAATTTGATAAAATATTTGATTTGAAATTCTTGAGGGATGTACTTACTTGTGGTAGAGCCTTATAAACCTCAATATTTGATGTACCCTACTCTTTTTGCTATTCTGTAGCATTTCCAGCAATTCTGGTACATTTTTTGCTCATTTTGAAGATATCCTGCTCATTCCGAAGAGACTAAATTCTCATTCCGAAGATGTCTGCTCATTTCGAAGAGACTGCATTTCTCATTCTGAAGATGTTTTTTCATTTTGAAGAGACTGCATTTCTCATTCTGAAGATGTCTGTTCATTTCGAAGATACTGCATTTCTCATTCTGAAGATGTTTGTTCATTCCGAAGAGATTGCATTTCTCATTCCGAAGATGTTTGTTCATTCCAAAGAGATTGCATTTCTCATTCCAAAAATCTTTAAAAAAATGCAAAAATGACCTCCTATGAAAAAGTTAGCTATAGATTCTATTGTGGGTTCATCTCTAGAGTGTATAAGCCTTCCATAACATCAAAAATTCCTTCTTCATCTTTTTGTTTAGATGCTATTATTTGGTTTGTATGTTGCTATTTTATTCTAGTAGTACTAAAATAGAACTTTTAGGTGTATTTTGTTGATTATCCTCCTTCAATTTAACAGACAATTATGAGATATAAACTTGCAATTCTCCTTCTAAAATTTGCCCTACAAATTGAAGTAGAATTACTGCCATGTCTGTCCCAAAATTAGGTTTTTGCACAGTTTTGGAATTTCCATGCAATTAAGGGCATAAGGGGGTGTTTCTTGACTTTTTGAACATGTTCCTTTTTCAACTTGTCACTATTGTATGAATAGTTTATGCCAAATACTGACTAATGCTAAATTTTTACTATGAATTATATGCAAGAAACACATACCTTACTGTCCTAAAAATTGGTTATGCACCTTACAAGCTGCTTTTGATGATTTTTAGCAGGCTATCTGAAAACATAAACAAACATAACATGTGTAGTGTGAGATTTGTACAATGGTGGAACAATGATGGGTAGATCAACAAGGCAATGCATGTCGAAAAATCATTTTTCATGCATGCCAACTCAGTAGCGCCTCCAAGAAGGTTTTCACTACTGAATTATTCATTTTTTTATTTTTATTTTCATCATTTTTTTTCATTTTTTTTTCATCTTTTTTTTTTCATTTTTTTTTCATCTCCTTTTTTTTCATTTTTTTCATCAAAAGAGGCTGCCATTTCTGGTTTTCAACCAACTTTTGTCACTTTTTTTTTTTGTTTCAAGTGCTTCAATCAGAGAGAACATCTCTCACCCTTATTTGGATAAGACCAATCCTTATTCTACAAAAACATGTCAATTGTTGTATGAAAACACCATCTCTTTCTGTTGAAACCTGCAACATTGATGCAACCTTCCTTACTAGATGAGCAGTAAGAATCTTCTTACATCATCATTGCCTCCTTATTGCTGGAAATGAAGTATTGGCTCCATTGTTCCTCTTTCTTACTGAAATTGATGCTTGTCCTCATGTATCCCCATTTTGTGGGACATGCCTTTGTTGCAATTTTCTCTCTCTCTCTCTCTCTCTCTCTTTTCAAATTTTTCTTGTCTTGTTTGTACCCAAGAAGGAATTTCACAAACAAGACTATTCTTCTTTTTTGCTTTTCTTCTTTTTTTTAGACTTTTTATCATCACTCTGAATCTGATATTGAAGAGAAATTCTCTTCCATTATGTGTACATCCAATGGAATCTCCTTCAATAACTCCTCCTTAGTTAATGGTGCATGGTATACCCGAAGGAAATGTCCATTCACCACTAACATCCTCCATGAATTACCAATGGGAGAAAGAAGCACTGCTCCATATTTGAAAACTTCTTCAATCAAGTGTTGTCCATGCCTCCTAGTCTGCAAAATCTTGTCAATCCTGTTCTTGAAACAATTAAATACCAATTCCCAAAAGATGTTAAGTGCTTACATCAAGATAAAATCCCGATATACCCTTGTAATTCTATGTAAAGGGATTGAAATATTGTTTCAAAATAGCAACAATTTTGCTTTTTGTTTATAAGTTAGCCAGCTAATAATGTTCAAGTATTTTCTTGGCTGCACTTCAATTTGTTTCATTCCTAGGAGGACATAATTTACCCCTTTGTAATTTCTTACTAAGGAGTTCAATGGAAGTAAATTTTCTATGTGCAGTTTTTCTAGTTTTTCTCCTTTATCCAAGGCTAATTTTTGTGTTTTTGGACTAAAGGTTTTCTGTATATCTCCATTGATTTTTATATCTTCAAGCTTAGGTAAGTTCTTGTTTGAGCACATTTGGATGTTGCTGCAGTCAATAACATTTCCTGCAGGTTTTTTTTTATACCAAATTCAGCTACATAGATAGGGGTTGCCTATCCTCTATTATTCAGATTGATCATAGGTTGGGCTAAAAAAATATTTTTGGTTTGCACAATAAGACAAGAAGTGTATAACTTTAGCAGATCAACTACTTTTCAGGTAGGATCACCTCTAATGAGATCAACTATTGTCTGTGTAGGCTAAGAATTTCTAGGTTACGATTTAGCGCGGTAAAATCCTAACAATATTTAAGTAATAATGAAAAACTCTAGGATCATCATTAAGTTGTAAACTCCTATTTTAATTGTGCAAAAGTTTTTGTGATTTTTTATTTTTTTTAGATTTAGCTTACATAGACAAGGGTTTCTGTCCTGTATTATTCATATTGGCCATAGGTTGGGCTGAAGGTGGTGGTTGATTTACTTGCCCTGTTTGTTGTTAGTAGGATCTCTCTTTGAGAAGAATTCAGACTAGGCAACAGATTTTGCATCTCTAAGTTGTGGAAGTAAATGGCATTCATCAATGATATATCCCTGTGAACAAATGCTACAAGTAGTTGAATGGCTATTTTGTTCAAGGGATAATCTTGTATATCTACCATGATATCTTTTCAAAACCTAGTACAAATTTGTTTATACTACCCTGATGATATGGATATAAAAATGGTAGTACTAGCAGATGGCTCCTCTAAGAGATATTATGTTTCTTGATAATGAGGATGATGAATTCTTTCAATTTTTATCAAGAATTTCAAACATAAGCAATTTAACCCCCAAGTGTGAAGATCACCTCCCTATGGTTGCTTGTTTTCTAAATGGACTGAAATGCAACTATCAATAATTATTATTTATACTAGATATTACATTCAGATTTAACTTTGAACTTCATAACTTAGAACAATAATAATTATTTGACTGCTTTTACCCTCTAACAACACCATGTTCCCCAACAACGACACCAAAATGATGAGTGTCATTGAATCTCATCATTTAATCTCAATGATTTATCAATCCAGGGTGGTGTCCAAGGCTGTCTACGATAGAAGGTTAGGGCAGAGTACAATTCAAGCATTCAGATTTCAAGCATTTATTGGTGAAGTAGATTTGGTTTAGCCTTTTGGTGTCACACTAAACCTAGTCTGAAGAATGGAAACTGAAATAAATTATAGGAATTGAAAACTAAATCTAAATTGCAGAATTTAAAAATTAACTACAATTGCATGAATTGAAATCTAATCTACTTTTGTAGAATTGAAATAACAGAATTGAAATTGCTAAATTGAAATCTAATCTACTTTTGCAGAATTGAAATAACATAATTGAAATTTCTAAATTGAAATCTAATATACTTTTGTAGAATTGAAATCTAATCTACTTTTACAGAATTGAAACTTATTCTAAAACACCTGTCAATGCCCTGCCACAAAAGGTCGTCAAGCTCACTACGAGGAATTGACAACAAAATGAAATATGCTTGAAAAATGGAAAGTTGCTAAAATAGAAAGCAGGGAAAACATAAAGGAAAATTCTTAATATAATTTTTCAGCTGACATACACACAAATGTTGTACACAAACATAATAGGAAACATAAATCACATAATACAAAATAAAAATAAGAAAATGAAATCTGGCAAGCAATCTATTAATTCTACTGTAGCAAAATTACAGATTAAAACTTGCCATAAAATCCCTCCTTCTAGATCTGAAAGTGGGCCCATACTTCCTTATCTAGAAGGAGGTGAAAAGCACTCCTTAACTAATTAACACTCAACATAAAATGATAAAATACTGCACTTTTATTGATGACAAAACATGCTGAAAACTGTTACAGAAAATCACTGTACAATCCTAATTGCTGCTACTGAACACTCTCCTCTATTATAATTCATAAGTGGCTCAACCAAGGAGGGATTTGTGTTATTTATATAATTATTTACAATATATCCCATGCTCAAATCAGCCTATGTGCTATTTTTACAGTCATTTGCCAATAATTCTGGATCTAAAATAAATGCAAATCTGGACAGTTTGTGTTGCAACAGTAGTCATTGGCCCTTAGAAAGAATCTTCAATGGTGGGAGTACGTGGGAGGAGTCCAAAAATATCTCACACATATTTCTCCACTTCATAATATTCTATTTCTATCTTGCAAACAACTTCCTATTATGTTGTAGTTATTTCTGTGTTAATCCTAGAAGAGGATCAAAATTGATCTTTTCCATAAATGGTGGCTTTGGATGGCAAGGACAGAAAAATCATATGGGAGATATTTTCCCTTAACCTTCTCAACCTCCTTTCCATTTTTCCACCATAAAAAATAGTCAAAAAGTCAAAAAGCACTTTTCTATTCTCATTCCGAAGATAAGTGGCTCATTCCGAAGACACTGTATTTCTCATTTCGAAGATGTCTTGTTCATTCCAAAGATCTTTGGAATGAACAACTGTGTGCTCTTCAAATGATTTTAGCTACATTTCTCATGTGGATTAGCCCTCAGGATCATATTGCAATAGCCTTCATTCCTCTCCATGTGTGAATTCCATGCCTTGCCATTCATTTGTAGCTTGTTGGAATTTACATGGTAAATTACTACATTTTCCAGTTCTGCTGCACAGTTGTAAAATATTGGCATTTTTTGCAAATTCAAAAAAATTATAACATGGAAAAATTATTCAAATATCAACATGAAGGAGTACATCAAGTTGCTACTAAATTTATACACTTCATTCACCAAGTAACCATGCTGAAATAGTGCAACAGTGCTGCACAATTGTCCTTGCTTTGTTATACCTTGTTGCTACCTATTTAGATCATGTGGGAATGCTTCTAAATAGGTCAGATGTCTTCTGTAGTCCTTCTAAACTCATTACATCCATATCCTCATACTTTTCTTGACAACTTCAAGGTGTTCCTATAAAGTGACAACTTGCTGATTTTTATATGGCTGTTTTTCTCAGATTTTTAGATTTATGATAGTCCTAAACTTTTGGTTTAAATGTGGATTTGAAACAAGTTGAATGGCAGAAAAACATTCAAAAACCATTTAGAAGTTAATGGATATCAGCATACCACATTTGGTTAATTGAAATGCATGTTATTACTTGCTACTTAATCCAGCAAAATCAGTCACAAAATGCTGAAAATAGTCAAAAACAGAGATATAGTATTCCTAACATAAAATCATGCAAACACTTAACAAATAGTATATTCTAGTCAACTATTTGGAAATTAACTTATCATATGGTATTCAAACATTGTGCAATAATGAGTCAAACATTGTGCAATAATGAGGCATTTTTGGGCCTCATCAATGATCCTACCCAACCAAGGAATGTCAAGTTCGGAGAAAGTCTATCTCCAGAGGAACAAGCCATATTTATTCCTCTCCTCAAGGAGAGGCCAAATATTTTTGCTTGGACTTAGAAATATGTGCTAGGGATAGATCCAAAGTTAGTCATTCAAAACCTTTCATTAGATCCCATGAAGCAGCCAGTCAAGGAAAAACTAAGGAAAATGCATCCAACCGTTGATTTTATGGTAAAGAACAAATTGCAAAAACTACTGGATGCAGTATTCATAGTTCCTATCGACTACCCTGAGTGGGTGTCAAACATAGTACTCATAGGGAAACCTAATGAAAGAATCTATATGTACATGGATTTCAGAGATTTGAATAGGGAAATACCAAAGGATTCATTCCCGTTTCCAAACATAGATGCTCTTGTGGATGCAACCGTAGGTCATGAAATGCTCTCCCTAATGGATGGTTTTTTTGAATACAACCAAATATGGATTAAGCCTGAACATCAACATAAAACTACTTTCATTACTCCATGGGGAACATCCTATTACAAAGTGATGCCATTCGGTCTCAAAAATGCTGGTGCCACATATCAACGTGCCATGACATACATATTCCATTACTATATGCATAAGATCTTGGAAGATTACATGGATGACTTACTAGCCAAGTCCCTATTGTAGCAAGAGCATATCAAAGTCCTTAGACAAGTCTTCGATCACCTCATAGAACACAATATTCGATTGAATCCTAAGAAGTGCGTATTTGGCGTAACCTCTGGAAAGCTTTTGGGATTCATCATATCTAAGAGATGCATCAAAGTTGATCCTGCAAAGGTAAAGGCTATACTGGAAATGGCCACCCCTACCAAAATTAGGGGGTTGAGGAGACTACAAGGCAAGATAGCATCCATCAAAAGATTCATCGCACAATTATTAGAAAAATGCAGACCTATGAACAGGTTGCTACATAAGGAAGTCCCCTTTTATTGGGAAAAAGAATGCCATAAAGCCTTTGTAGAGATCAAAATTTATCTGGAAATGCTACCAGTATTGGCTTCACCAAGGCTAGACATACCATTTTTACTATATATTTTGGCTACTGATTTCACACTAGGCACCATGTTAGCCCAAAAGAATGCACAAGATAAATAGCAAGCCATATATTACATTAGTCGCACCTTGGTGAGCTATGAGCTAGGATATGTGTATGTCAAAAAGTTGTGTTTAGTAGTGGTCTTTACAACTTGAAATTTATGACACTACATGTTGAGCCATACGACCTACGTCATATCAAAACAAAATCCTTTGCAGTACATGATGAGCAAGACATATCATAATACACGTATCACAAAGTGGATCATGATATTGATAGAATTTGATCTAAAGTTCGTAAGCCAAAAGTTCATCAAGGGATAAGTCATAGCAGATCAATTAGCAGAGGTGCCTCTTCAGGATAACAAGCCTCTCACCATAGAATTGCCTGATGATGTGGTCTTTACATTATCAGATCTGCCAGAACTTGAAGAACCTAAGAAAGAAAAAGACATGTCATTATTCTTTGATGGTTCAAAGTGTGAACAAGGAGGCGAAGTAGGGATTGTATTTATTACACCGCAGGGTGCTCCATTGCCCTTATCATTCAAACTAGACTTCTTGTGCACAAATAACAATACAAAATATGAAGCATTGATCTTAGGACTTCAAATAGCCATATCAATGGGCATTAAAATATTGAATATGTTTGGTGACTCCTTGCTCATAGTAAACCAGGTCAAAGGACTATTTCAATATAGGTGCCCACTCCTGAAGACTTAGAAGGAACTTGTTGACAATTACTTAGCCTAGCTAGAATGGTACGACATCGAGGCAATCCCTCATATTTCGAATAGATTTGCAGATACCATGGCCTCATTGTGATCCTTAATCCCTCAAAATACATCTGCTGATTTTACTACTATTCATGTAAAAGTGCTTTCACACTTAGCAATACACCATGAGGCTTTTGATAATCAAGAATTAGTCAACATGATCAACATTGACCCAAATTAGGATTGGTCCTTCATAGCCAGATATTTCTTGCAAATAGCACTTTGGGGGTTTTTGATCTCCCAGGGACCTATAGAGTGTGGTGTAACCATATACCATAGAGTTGTTCCTAAATCCATGTTCACTACCTCAAAAACACATGAAGAGCAAGGTGTCTATTCTATAGAAGTTGTGGCCTATCAAGATTGGCTTTACCAACTGTGGGACTTCCTCAAGCTTGTAATAATACCTCAAGTTTTATCGCATACTTAAAGGTGAACGTTCAAACAAAGAGCAACAAGATACATTTTGCTAGGAGAAATACTCTACAGACAAGGATATGATGGAGTATTACTCCGTTGTATTGAGCCCCAGGAAGAATCTTAGTCAATTTCGCAAGCTCACGATAGAACATGTGGAGGTAATTTTAGTGGCATTGCCATCATCAAGTGCATATTGAGAATGAGTTACTATTGGCCCACCATGGAAAAAGACTATTGTGAGTATGTCAAGAAATGCAGTAAGTGCCAACATCATGCAAACTTAACGCACTTACCATCACAAGATTTACATCCCATCTAGACAACATGGTCATTCTCATAATGGGGACTAGACTTGATTGGGAAAATCTCACCCCCATCCTTAAGCCGACATACGTTCATCATAATAGCCACAAAATACTTGTAGACACCAAAATAGCACCAATCCGATTATGTGACTGCAAACATTGATCGCATTGACACACACAGCCCCCAGGGCAACCCTCAGAGGTTAAACAATGGTCCTAACCACTCACACAGTAGTTTTAGAAGGTTAGAAAGAAATTTTGCACCTTCATGCACTCTTCTCAGAATTCGTCCTACCCCGGGATGAGTACAGACTGGTATTCGTTCCATCCAGGGATGATTACCAAAATTTGCTCCTAGGTGGGGCGAATAGCAGGTTCAACAGGAAAAAAGACAAATCATGAAAAATGGCAGCTAGGGGTAGTCATTTAATGCCTCCCTCCTTGCATGTGAGTGTAGGTGAGTGGATTTGAGCATTAAGGGCTGTTACAATTATAGTCATGAAGGCCCAAATTAGGGAGGAATCTCCTCCCTCATGGGAAGGCATGACTGCCAAGTGGCACCCTTGCATGCCCATCCAAAGGGACCCCTTGGGTCTATAAAATGGTGAGTTGCCTCACCCCAAAAAGGGACAATTTTGGAGCATTTTGAGCAATGAAGTGCTACCGATTTACTACCACACATCACCTTCGATTCACGCCTTCTACATCCTTGATCTCTTTTGCAAAGGAGGTCATTGGGTGGCTATTGGAAGCATGAATCCGGATTCCAAAACCCGACACTTGACCACATTGTCCTACCAATTTATCGACAACACTGAATAAACAAGTTTTGGACCAATTCCAAGTGGATTGGTGCCGAAATAGAAACCCAAACGGCGGGTGCCTTCCCCACGGGCTCGCCTGGCATTGCTGTAGGTCTAATCGTATCACCCCGAAATGATTACGGATATATGGCATATTTGCCCACTGTCATTTTTGCATTTGATTTTAGGCTATTTAAATAGGTTATATTTCAAGTTTCATCTTGTTTCAAGCAGTTTTGATCATGTTTCCATTTTATCTTGTCTTCACTAACATGCAGGCGACATTGTCAAATTCCCGATGATCAAGGCTGAATTGGGGAAATATGACCTTTTGGGTCTTCCCAAAACATCTCCTTTTACCCAAGCCCTAACCTTGCAGGTCACCTGGAATCTCTGAGATGGGACATTTTGGACAATGCTCTTAACCCTTTTTCTTGCAGGTTTACTCGTCTCGACCTAAAATGATTACCCTTTTGTTGCAGGTATATTCGTCCCGCCCCGGAATGATTCTTGTTTTGCTGCTGGTTTACTCATCCCACCCCAGAATGATTATAAAATCATGGCAAGTTTTTTGACAGTTCCAATTGCAGTGGCCCTCTGGTAATGTTTTCCTACCCCTGTGAAATTTTTAGGTCGTTTGGAGTCATTTTGCTTATTGCTTTATTTAATCTTATGCATGCATCCTTCATTGCTTTTGAGATCATATATTTCATTTCAGTTATAGGTGCTACTAACAATTTTTTTGAATGCAGGAGGAGCAACAAGGAGTTAAGATTCATCAACACCAGTGGCGGCAACACTTTGGTCCACCCATTTTACATGTGGGCATGCGGAAGGAGGATTACTAGTTCATAATTGTAAATGAAACCATGTTAACGCTCCTAGCCCCTAAAAAGGGAGGAGACGTCTTTGTAACCAAGTTAAAAGAGTATAAATAAAAAGGATTGTGCTTTTACATATTTTCTTTGCTTGTGTTTCAATTCATTCATTTACCTCTTTTTCATGCATTTTTGATTCATAGGACTTAAGTGTTATCTGTTTTTTTGCATTGCATCACATTAGCTTTTCCTTTTTCTCTTCTGAAATCTTGTGCTTTCAGTGGCGATCACGGTGGGACTCTGTCTCCTATTTTTTTAGATTAGGAAATTGATCAAAAGTTGTCTTTCTTTCTTGCAGGTACCATATTTTTTAACGTTGGACTGTTGTTCGTTCCAGTCTGTGGTGATTACAGGACTGTAATTCGTCTGATCTAGGGACGAATGAGAATTCATCTCACCCTGGAACAAATTTTGTTCTATTAATCATCTCACCCAGGGACGAATACCACTCTGTTCAGTTCTGGATCAGAAGGTCAGAAGCAGCCAGTCTGGGCAGAGAAGAGGTAGGGATTTTTAACAGTCTCTGTAATTTTTTTTCTATTTTTGTTTTTGTTTTCTATCCATTTTGCTTGCTTAGGGAAAGTTGTTGTTGCATGTTTTATTTTCATTAAATAAAATGAACCCCACACACATCACGTGGTAACTTAAACCAAGGAGCTAGTCGTAAAACCCCAGCCCTTGATCAAGACCAACGGTGGATTTCATCACCACCTTGGCTTGATTTTTGCATCCATTACCCCAATTGCCACTGTTGCTAGATGTAAATCCTGACGAAAGCTCATCGAGTGTAGCTGGGGTGACTCCCAGTGCATGAGGATAAGTATTATATGGTAGGTGTCATAAATAGGGCAATCCCCCTTCTGTACTACCTATGTACCATGTACCATCTGCTCTCACGTACCTATAGTTTCCTTCACGTAAGGGCAGGTATATAGAGAGATTGGTATATCGGCCTAGCAATGGTATATCGAAGGGGCGACCATTTATGGGAGTCATATGAGCCTTCATTTTGCATTTAAACATTCTTTACAAAAACCTTCAAAAACAAAACAAAAATCATCAAAACACACTAAAACCAGGTTTAGGACACACCATTAATATTTAAATGAGATAATCACTACTTTGTGTGTGTGTGTGCTCTTTTCTGTTTAGTGTAACATAAAAAAAATTAGATAAATCATAAAAAAAAGATAAAAAAAATCTACGCACTTTGTAGAGAGGTATCACAATGGTGTTCACCTGTAGCCAAGCCCAATCACGGGTAGACACTATGGAGAATGACCAAGGGGGCACAAGTCACCTCCACTACAGCTCTAAGGACTTGGTTATTCCATCTTGGTGGCCCGACACACATAATAGTCCGCTTTGTATCTTGATGGAACGAGGCTATAGGGGCACCCCTTTGAGGGGCGTGCCCAATTAGCACAGCCCCTTTTGGGACAAATCCATACATGTGGCACACAGTATAGATGGGAAAGCTCCCTTAGACACCCAGTATGCACATTCACCGTGCAGTGAAGCACTAGGTCAACATAGGGTTCGACGGGAGGGGCCACATGATTACACCATCCCTCCTTTACCCCCTCTTGTTTTCAGAACTACAAGGACAAATCCAGAGCACAAGGCTCTCTAGGCAGGGTGAGCCAACTCTGCCCGTCCCTTTTTCACTTACAAAAAAGAGCACAAGGAAGACCCTTACCTTCCTCAAGAGCAATATACAACATGGGAGCAATGCGCTTTCGCACCCGCTATATATCAGGGTCACCCACTAAGGCCAAAGCCTCAAGTGAATGCCACCAACCTTGACAGAGGGAAGTGCCATATAGAAATCTTAGGTCCCCAAAACCAAGATAGGTATGTAGGAGAGGCATCTAGGCCTCATAGGATTATGACGGTAGAGCAAATCAACCTAGCATTTTCCAGACATGCTACCCGCCAAGCACAAATCACGCAACTTGAGCAGGATCAACAGCAGCTAGAGCAGTTATATCACCTTAGCAAAGAGCGCATCCAGCACCAAACAGATGAGCTACTCCACACCACTATGCCTGAGAGGGTTCAGACCCCCCAAACATATAGGGCAGAAAGGTACGAGAGGCACAAACCTATAGCACAAGATAGGTCTCCAAGACCTTACCAAGAGGTGCCTTTAAGACCCCCTAGACATAAGCGGGAGGCCACTCCCAGGAACAATGATGGGTACCTCCCGTGGGCACCCACCCCTGTTCATAGGTCTCTCCCAATAACTCCTCAAGAAGCTTATGATGAGTATGAACAAGAAGAAGAGCAGGCCAAAATCCCCTATCAAGGCAGAGGCGATGCTATCTGGCCACCCCTATATAGGCCTCCAATTCCCTACAATGTGCAACAGGAATAAGTTATGGAGGAGGAGATTAAGTCCTCCAATGCATACAAGGCGTTGTTAGAGCGTTTGGAGTCTATGGAAACCAAAAATTTTGGGCCCTAAAAGCCCACTTTACGACTACTTTGTAGTCATCCAGTGCATCTGTCAGTATCAGAACCTCCTTACCCCAAACATTTTAAGCTACCCCAGTTGGCAACATTATTTAGTTTGCATCACTTCGGCCAGGGGATGATATCTGGTACCCCTAAATGGATTGCCCTGCATGGCTAGAGGTGGACGAGTGGCTATAATGGGACTACCAAGACAGATGGCTTATCTAGCATAAGCCAAAGGTTCAAGAGTATCAGTTCTTCTCTCATCTCCTATGATAGTTTAGCATGGTGTAGGACATATCAGAGATGCCACTTAGATACAAATGCCTAGCTCTAGAGAGAGATCTCCCATTGATATTTCCTCTACCATTAGAATATGTACCCAATGACTTCCAAGATTTGGGGATAGAGATAGCTGGGACCACACCCAACTATGATGGGTGGTGGTCTTTATTTATATGGCATGGGATAGGGCCTTGGTGTCAAGATCCAGCTGAGGCAGAGTCAGACGTAAATCCTAACGAGTGCAAGGTGCACCAGTGTACTGAGGGTAGTTGGGGTGTAGAGGTCACCACTAAGGATATTACAGATATTTACCCTATGGAGGATGCTCCAGAGGATAGTGAGGTCCCTCCTGATAGTGTAGAGGGACAACTATTGGCTTAGGTTGCTGACTTACAGAGTCATATTGGGTGATTTCACACCCAATAGCTCAAGAGAGATACTACCATCACCACTCTAGAGGCAAAGGTGGTTGACAAGGATCGGTGCCTGACTGAGGCACAAGACCAGGTACAAGAGCTCACAACTCAAGCTATCGATGTAGAGGCCCAGGTGTAGATATTGTAGACTTCCCTAGAGTTAGCACAGGTGCAATGAACTATAGCAGAGGTAGAGCAAGATCTTGCATGATCATCAAGGGGGGCTATGCCACCTCCTTAGGCTACTATGGGGCCTCCTACAGCACCAAAAGTAGGTGCAACAGCTGCATAGGATCTGACTATGGAGGTAGAACAACTGTATGGTATGGTCATGAGGACCAATGAGATGCACATAGCCTGGCTTGCTCGTGTTGATCAGTTAGTTAGTTACACAGAGATGCATGGGCTATAGGTTCCTAAGGATTCTTTTGCATTAAAGTCTCAGCATACCATGTATAGGACCTCAGGGCAGTAGACAGTGAGCTCGAGTCATAGGACTCAAAGGACTAAGAGGATGCACGGGTCCTCTAGTACACACACAACGAGGTTGTAGGATAGGACTAGAGATCCAAGGTAGACATCAGGGACCTCCAGTTAGAGGAATAGCCTATTGCAGTTACTAGTTTCCATGTGTTGGGTGCTTTAGGCTTTGGAGGCAGGCAGGATCCATAGTAGGATCCACCATAAGTGCCAGGTTAGCCATGAGAGTAGGCTCTAGAGCACAGTGTGGAGGGAGGGGACGAGAGCTCTAGTATAGGGAGAGCAGCCTAGATATGCATTATAGTAGCTACTGACTATAGTTTTGATATACTATTTTATGTGTAAGGTCGAGGACCTACACAGTTGTAGCCTACAAGCATTCTGTACTCTGTATGTACTCTTTTGGATACATATATGTTGAGTAAGGTGCAGCAACAGTATTGTCATTGTTGTCAACACAAATAGATAGATCGATTGATGCAGTGGACAGGAAGTTTAGAAGCTATTCAGATGCAGTACACAGGAGTTCAGAGATTATTCAGAGTATGTACAGTGCTTTTCCAAGAAGACCAAAGTGGCCCATATGCAAAAAATCAAAGAAAAAGACAAGTAAGAAAAGTGTCGCGATATCGCGACATATACAGAAAGCAAGAAAAAGTGTCACGATTTCGCGACATATTGGAAGAGAGAGAAAAAGCAGGAAAAAGTGTCACGATTTCGTGACATATTGGAAGAGAGAGAAAAAGCAGGAAAAAGTGTCACGATTTCGTGACATATTGGAAGAGAGAAAAAGCAGGAAAAAGCTGTCACGATTTCGCGACATGTTGGAAGAGAAAAAGGCAAGTGGAAAAAGTGTCGCGATTTCGTGACATGTTGGAAGAGAAAAAGGCAAGTGGAAAAACTGTCATGATTTCGTGACATGTTGGAAGAGAAGAAGGCAAGTTGAAAAACTGTCACGATTTCGTGACATGTTGGAAGAGAAAAAGGCAAGTGGAAAAACTATCGCGATTTCGTGACATGTTGAAAGAAAACGGGCAAGGAAGGAAAACTATCACGATTTCGTGACATGTTGCAGAAGAATGAGTTAGAAAGAAAAATTGTCGCGATTTCACGACATGTTGTAGAAGAAAGAGTAAGAAAGAAAAAGTGTCATGATTTCATGACATGTTGCAGAAGAAAGAGTAAGAAAGAAAAGTGTCACGATTTCATGACGTGTTGCAGAAGAAAGAGTAAGAAGTGAAAAGTGTCACAATTTTCATGACGTAGAAGAAAGAGTAACAAGTGAAAAAGATTTCGAAAGAAAGAAAGGAAAATCATGATTTCAAAAAAAAAAAAAAAAGTCATGATTTCATGACAAAAAAAAGAAAAAAGTCAGAAAAAAAAAAAAAAACAAAGAAAACACAAAAGAAAAAAGTGTCATGATTTTTCCAAAAAAAAAGAAAAAAATGTCATGATTTTGTGACAAAAAAAAGAAAGAAAAGTGTCATGATTTCATGACAAAAGAAGAAAGAAGAAGAGAAGTGTCACGATATCATGACAAAGCAAAGTGTAAGGTCTACGAAGAAGAAGTGTCACGATATCACGACAAAAGCAAAGTCGAAGGTCTACGAAGTAGAAGTGTCACGATATCGACGACAAAAGCAAAGTCAAAGTCTACGAAGGAAGTGTCACGATATCATGACAAAAGAAAAATATAAAGTCTATGAAGGAATAAGTGTCATGATATCATGACAAAAGAATAGAGAAAGCGTACGGAGAAAGTGTCATGATATTCATGACATGTTTTTTTTTGATGGTAAGCAAGAAAAATGTCATTGATTTAGATAAAAGTGCAAGACAAAATAAGAAAAGAAGAGCAAAAAAAATCTTCATGAGTAGAAGTCGACGAAGATCGATCACAACCGACTAAGATTAGGGTTTATAGTCGACTAAGATTAGGGTTTACATTTGCATTATCAGCCGACTAAAATTAGGGTTTTCATCTTGAAAATACTATTATAAAAGGAGGGTTGTTTGGAGAATTGGAAGTGGTCGAATGTATGTGAATTAAGCCGTAAGTGCATAGAGAGCGAGTCATGTCGAATCAAGCTAAGTGCGAAGTAAGAGTGCACAGAGAAGAGAGCACAAAGGGGAAGAAGATGATCATTTAACTATATCGAAGTAGAGTGTGTGAAGTGATTACACAGAGAAATCAGAGTGCGTAGAAATAACAGACTGTGCACAAAGGGTGAAGGTATTTTACTATCAAACTTATAGATTCAATTTGAAGTCCAAGTTGTAGCTTGGCATCAGGGGTTGGTGCTCCTTCCAGTAGGTGCTAGTAAATCAGGGGTTGGTGCTCCTTTCTATTGGTGCAGATAAATAAGGGGTTGGTGCTCCTTCCAGTTGGTCTTTGGTAAATTGATTGTAAAGTTGTAGCTTTGCAAAGGCTAGATTTGGATGGTAGTCCAAGCAGTCATTTTTGAGGAGTAGCCACATTGGTGAACCTCATTAAATCTTGTGTTGTGTGATGCTCTCTTGTTATACTTGTTGTATCTATTTTTAAGTTTGCATTATTTCAGCATTAAGAGTTGCAGATTTAAGTTTTTAAAAGGCCACACTGATTCACCCCCCCTCTCAGTGTCACTGTAAGACTAACAATTGGTATCAGAGCTAAGTTCCTGAACAAGCTTAATCGGCTAGGGTGATCTTGGAAGTGACACAATGGCAGGTGGTGAAGGCTTCTCATCAAACAAAGCACCATTGTTTGATGGATCTAATTACGCATTCTAGAGAATCAGGATGCAGACATATCTCTGTGCTTTGGGATTCGAAATTTGGGATTCAGTAGTTAGTGGGTACACAATACCCGCCACTGCTCCAACCGATACTGTCGGTAAGAAATCGTTTGAGAATGACTCAAAAGCAAAAAATGCTATCATGTGTGGATTAGTGGACAGTGAACTGGTAAAGATCATAAGTTGTAAAACGGCAAAAGAAATATGGGACAAACTAAGGAGTATTCATGAAGGAGATGATAAGATCAAGGAAGCCAAGCTACAAACACATCGAGCTCAATTCGAATCATTAAATATGAATGATGATGAGAACATAGAGGCATATATGCTGAGAGTTAATGGAATCATTAATGCGATCAGAGGACTCGATGAGGATATCGGAGACTCTGTCATCATGAAAAAGGTATTAAGATCTCTTCCTCAAAGATTTGATTCTAAAGTCTCAGCTATAGAAGAAGCTAAAGATCTAAATCACTTTAGTATGGATGAGATGCATGGTTCTTTGACTGCATATGAGATGAGAATAGGAAGGTCTAATCCCACAGATAGAGAAGCGGCTTTTAAAGCCCTTAAAAATAAAAATGCAAAACAAGAGTCCGAGGAAGAAGAGACATCAGATGAAATGGAAGCAAATTTTGTTAGAAAACTAAAAAGGGGAAAAGGAAAATACAGAGGAAAGCTACCATTTAAATGTTTCAACTATGGAGGCATTGGGAATTTTGTGACTAAATGTCCACTTAATGAGAAGAACAAAGGTGAGGAAGGATCGCACCAAGAAAGAAGTGACTGGAAGAAGAAAACAAATTTCAGAAAAGGCAACTTCAAGAAGAAAAGTTTCATCTCCAGGAATGCCAATTCATTAGAAGACAACTCCGATGAGGATTCTAAAGAGGAAACAGGTGAAGCTCTTTTCATGGCATTTGAAGTAGAAAAATTAGAAAAGGCAGAAGGAGTGAACTCTGAAGTATGTGATGAAAAACCTGAGGCTGAAGTAGATCTTGAAGGAGAGTTGATCTCTGCACTTGAAGAGTGGAGAATAGAGAAGAAAAAGAACAAGAAACTTTCAAGAAAGCTTGAGGATGCAAACGACATCATAACCAGTTTGAAAGTACAGACAGAAGAATACAAGAAAATATCTGAAGATCTCGAAGTTTAGATAACCATGAAAATAGATTACTGCTGCAAACTAGAAGAAGAGAATGTTGGTTTACGGATGCAGATAGAAGAGATGGATCGTAAAATTAGCTGTTATCACAAATGCGAAGAAAGTTCTATGAAGCTGGATAAGATTTTAAATGACCAAAGACCTGCAGGCATCAAATTTGGTCTGGGCTTCGTCGAAGGAGAATCATCAAATGGACCAAAGGCCAGAAATGTAGAACCTGTAAAGAATGAAGATAAGAAACAGGTTGATCAAGGAAAAATGACTCATGCAAAAGAAAGCAATAATGCCAGGCACGAAAGGAGAATTGACAATGATGGATTCACCAATGTCACACATCAAAGAAGAAGAAGATTTATGGCTCCTACGACAACATGGCAAAGACCATCACCCAGGTTCAATCATCCCTTTTTTGGTTTCTATTTTAAATGCAATGGTTATGGACATAAAATTTTAGACTGCAAGTATAATGTAGGACCGAGGAATTTCACTAGTAGAAATGCTTTTTCACCTCTGATGAATTATGCAGTAGAATGTTATAACTATCATAATTTTGGGCACATTGCAAGAAATTGTCGAAGTACATTTGCTTCAAATCAATTTTAGGGAAGAAAATTTCAACCAAATAGGATGAGACAAAATAGAAAACTTCCTGAAAAACATGCACAAGATACTGAAAAGGGAAAGTCAAAACTAGAGCCCAAAACTGTAGTCAAAACAGAGTGGAAAGAAAAAGAGCGACTTAAGGAAGAAAAGGAATCTTTGATTGTGCAAACAACTTTTAAAGCACAGAATAAATATGTACCATGGATACTTGATAGTGGATGCTCTAGTCATATGACAGGTGACAAACAAAAATTTGAAAAGTTACAGAAATATGAAGGTGGTTCTGTAAAGTTTGGAAATAATGATGGAGCTAAGATAGTTGGGAAAGGTTCAGTTAAGATTAGTGATGAAAAAATCAAGTCAGAAGAAGTCTTGTTTGTGGATGGTCTGAAACATAACTTGTTGAGTGTAAGTCAGATTTGTGATAAAGGTCATGAAGTAGTGTTCAAGAAGCAGGGTTGTGAAGTCAGAAAAACAAATAGTGGAAAATTGATAGCAACTGGATCAAGGACTTCTGGAAACCTGTACACACTTTCAGAGACTTCAGAAGGAGCTTGTTTTATTGGATAGGAAGAAGAAAATTGGTTGTGGCACAAGAGGCTTGGTCATATCAGTTTTGATAATCTAGTAAAAATCAGCTCAAAAAAGGCAGTGAGAGATATTCCCACCATTAGAAAACCTTCAAATAGCATTTGTGCTTCATGCCAAAAGGGAAAGCAAACTAGAGTCACATTCAAAACAAAAGAGTACTACACAAGCAAACCTTTGGAGCTAATACACACAGATTTATGTGGACCCATGAGAACACAAAGCATAAATGGTGACAAATATTTTATGTTGTGTATTGATGACTATTCCAGAATGACATGGATATTTTTCTTGAAGAATAAATCAGAAGCCTTTGAAATGTTCAGGTCTTTCAAACACCAAGTTGAGAATGAAACAGGAAAAAGGATCAAATGTTTAAGATCAGATAGAGGAGGAGAATTCATTTCAGATGAGTTTATAGAGTACTGTGAAAAATATGGTATTAGGAGACAATTTTTAGCAGCCAGGACACCTCAGCAGAATGGTGTGGTAGAAAGAAAGAACATAATAGTGCAAGAAATGGCACGGACTATGTTGGCTGAGAGCAGAGTAGTAGACAGATTTTGGAAAGAAGCAGTCCATACTATGGTGTATATCCAAAATAGGTACATGCTGAGAACACATGAAAGCAAAACTCCTTATGAGTTGTGGTTCGGTAGAAAGGCAACAACAAAATACCTCAAAGTTTTTGGCTGCAAGTGTTACATCAAAAGAACTGAAGATAATCTTGGTAAGTTTGAAGATAGAGCGGATGAAGGTATTTTTGTTGGCTATTCATCAAAAAGCAAAGCCTACAAATGCTACAACAAGAGGCTAAAGAAAATTGTGGATAGTGCCGATGTTAAATTTGATGAAGGTAGGGAACGAGTAGTTAGCTTTGAAGAAAACTACCCAATTTATGAAGAAGTTATTGAAGGAGATGAGGAAAACGAAATGGAAAAGAAACAAACAATTAACTCAGATGATTTGATTAGTGATTCAGAAGTTGAAGAAAATAAGAAATTCAAAATAGGCAGCTGGCAAAAAAATCATCCTAGAGAGCAAATAATTGGAGACCCCACAGTTGGTGTTCAGACAAGAAGAAAAGTAGTAAGTAACTACTCTCTATTATCCAGCATTGAGCCCAAAAATATTGCTGACGCAAGCAAAGATGAAAGTTGGATGAAGGCAATAAATGAAGAATTAGATCAGATTGAGAAGAACAAAACTTGGGAGTTAGTACCTAGACCTGCAAATAAAAATGTAATCGGTACTAAATGGATATTTCGAAACAAATTGAATGAAGACGGACAGGTAGTCAAGAATAAAGCAAGATTGGTATGTAAAGGTTATGCACAAGTTGAAGGTATTGATTTTGAGGAGACCTTTGCACCAGTGGCTAGACTAGAGGCAATCAGAATGTTTCTGGCTTTAGCAGTTTACAAGAATTTTAGAGTTTATCAGATGGATGTAAAATCAGCATTTTTGAATGGGAAACTTGAAGAAGAGGTTTATATTGAGCAGCCAGATGGTTTCCAACTTGGTGATGATCCCAACCTGGTTTGCAAATTGAAGAAAGCTTTATATGGCTTAAAACAGGCACCCCGAGCATGGTATGCAAGGCTAGACAACTATCTCACTCAACAAGGGTTTAAGAAAGGTATGGTGGACAGTAATCTGTATGTCAAAATAGAAGGTGGGCATCTTATTGTTCTTGTTGTATATGTAGATGATATCATATTTGGCAGCAACAAAGATGAGTCATGTAAAGATTTAGCAAATAAGATGCAGAAAGAATTTGAAATGTCTATGATTGGTGAACTATCGTATTTTCTCGGGTTGCAAGTTAATCAAAATGAGAAGGGCATATTTATTTCCCAAGTTAAATATGTGAAAGAGATGTTAAAAAGGTTCACAATGGAGGATTGTAAGCCAGTTAGCACTCCCATGACGACAGGTTGCAAGTTGAGCAAGGATGACAAATCTCCACCTGTTGATCAAACCATGTACAGATCGATGATTGGAAGCTTACTGTATTTGACAGCTACCAGACCAGATATTTTGTAGGCAGTATGCATGGTAGCATGATTTCAGGCTAGTCCCAAGGAGACTCATGTGACAGCAGTGAAGAGGATTCTTCGGTACCTCAAGGGTACTATGGAGTATGGGTTATGGTATCCGAAAGGTAAGGACTTCACCCTTATTTCGTATTCAGATGCAGATTGGGCAGGATGTGTCGATGATAGAAAGAGTACCAGTGGAGGTGCATTCTATCTTGGAGATAGGTTGGTCACGTGGCATAGTAAGAAACAAGAGTCAGTTTCTTTATCGACAATAGAGGCAGAATATATTGCAGCGACAACATGTTGTACGTAGGTATTATGGATGAAACAAACCCTGAAAGATCTTGGTATTAACTTCAGTGAGCCAATATCAGTTAAGTGTGATAACACCAGTGCCATTAACATCTCCAAGAATCCGGTTATGCATTCATGCACAAAACACATTGCTATCCGGTATCACTTTTTGAAGGAGAAAGTTGCGGAAGGTGAGGTTAAGTTGGATTTTGTTCCAACTACAGAGCAAGTAGTGGATATCTTCACAAAACCATTGCCCAAGGAAGTTTTTGAGTACCTTCACAATAAATTGGGAGTGGTCACGCTTCCCAAGAATTGACTAGCTACAGGGATCACATTCTCAGGGGGAGCATTTAAGTATTTGATTATCTTTTTGCTCATGTTCATGATTTTTGCTAAGTGTAATAAATTTTGCCTGAGAATGTTGTGCATGGACTCAGGGGAAGTCTACAATAGCCCTTTGGTATTATTGTCAAAGGGGGAGAAAAGTTACAGGAAATTGCATGTGTTGCCAACAATTCCAAAGGGGGAGATTGTTGAGCAAGGTGCAGCAACAATATTGTCATTGTTGTCAACACAGTCAGATAGATCGATTGATGCAGTGGATAGGAAGTTTAGAAGCTATTCAGATGCAGTACACAGGAAGTTCAGAGATTATTCAGAGTATGTACAGTGTTTTTCCAAGAAGACCGAAGTGGCCCATATGCAAAAAATCAAAGAAAAAGACAAGTAAGAAAAGTGTCGCGATATCGCGACATATACAGAAAGCAGGAAAAAGTGTCACGATTTCGTGACATATTGGAAGAGAGAGAAAAAGTAGGAAAAAGTGTCACGATTTCGTGACATATTGGAAGAGAGAGAAACAGCAGGAAAAAGTGTCACGATTTCATGACATATTGGAAGAGAGAGAAAGCAGGAAAAACTATCACGATTTCACGACATGTTGGAAGAGAAAAAGCAAGTGGAAAAACTGTCATGATTTCATGACATGTTGGAAGAGAAAAAGGCAAGTGGAAAAACTGTCATGATTTCATGACATGTTGGAAGAGAAGAAGGCAAGTTGAAAAACTATCATGATTTCATGACATGTTGGAAGAGAAAAAGGCAAGTGGAAAAACTATCGTGATTTCGTGACATGTTGAAAGAAAAAGGCAAGGAAGGAAAACTGTCATGATTTCATGACATGTTGAAAGAGAAGAAAATATCTGATTTCATGACATTGGAGAAGAAGAGAGAAGAAAAATTGTCACGATTTCATGACATGCTGCAGAAGAAAGAGTAAGAAAGGAAAAGTGTCATGATTTTGTGACGTGTTGTAGAAGAAAGAGTAAGAAGTGAAAAGTGTCACGATTTCACGATGTTGCAGAAGAAAGAGTAAGAAGTGAAAAGTGTCACGATTTTCATGACATTAAAGAAAGAGAAAAGTAAATTCATGATTAAAAAAAGAAATGTCATGATTTCATGAAAAAAAAAAGGAAGTGTCACGATTTCATGACAAAAGAGAGAGAAGACTCAAGGTAGAAGTGTCACATTTCATGAAAAAGAGAAGGAAGAAAGAGAAGTGTCATGATTTCATGACAAAAGAAAGAAGTGAAGAAGTGTCATGATTTCATGACAAAAGCAAAAGAAGCAAAGAATGTCACGATTTCATGACAAAAGAAAAAGACTGAAAGGAAGTGTCATGATATCATGACAAAAGAAAGTCAGCACAAAAGTGTCACGATATCATGACAAAAGGAAAGTCGAAGGCTACAAAGACAGAAGTGTCATGATATCATGACAAAAGAAAGTCAAAGTCTACGAAGACAGAAGTGTCACGATATCACAACAAAATGAAGTCTACGAAAGCAGAAGTGTCATGATATCATGACAAAAGAAAAAGAAAGCGTACAAAGATGAAAGTGTCACGATATCATGACATGTATTTTCATGGAACAGCAACAAAGAAGTCTACAGAGACAAAAATGTCATGATTTCATGACATTTGTTCATAAGGCAAGACAAGAAGAAGAACAGATAAAAAATAAGAAAGTAAAAAACTTCATGAGTAGAAGCCGACGAAGATCGATCACAGTCGACTAAGATTAGGGTTTTCAACCAACTAAAATTAGGGTTTACATTTGCATTATCAATCGACTAAAATTAGGGTTTTCATCTTGAAAATACTATTATAAAAGGAGGGTTATTTGGAGAATTGAAAAGTCGTTGAATGTATGTGAATTAAGTGCACATAGAGAGCAAGTCATGTCGAATCGAGCTAAGTGCGAAGTAAAGTGCACAAAGAGAGCAGAGTGCAAAGGGAAAAGACGATCATTCAATTGTATCGAATGTAGAGTGTGCGAAGTGAATACGTAGAGAAATCAGAGTGCACAAAAATAGTAGACAGTGCGCAAAGGGCAAAGGTATTTTACTATCAAACTTATAGATTCAATTTGAAGTCCAAGTTGTAGCTTGGCATCAGGGGTTGGTGCTCCTTCCAGTAGGTGTTGGTAAATCAGGGGTTGGTGCTCCTTTCTGTTGGTGCAGATAAATAAGGGGTTGGTGCTCCTTCCAGTGGGTGCTGGTAAATTGATTGTAAAGTTGTTGCTTTGCAAAGGCTGGATTTGGATGGTAGTCCAAGCAGTCATTTTTGAGGAGTAGCCACATTGGTGAACCTCGTTAAATCTTGTGTTGTGTGATGCTCTCTTGTTATACTTGTTGTATCTATTTTTAAGTTTGCATTATTTCAGCATTAAGAGTTGCAGGTTTAAGTTTTTAAAAGGCCACACTGATTCACCCCCCTCTCAGTGTCACTGTAAGACTAACAATATATATATATGATATGATCTCTTATGGCTCATTATGTGTACATGTGTATTTATTATTTTGATTTTATGTTTATTTGATGCACATGGATGCAAGGCTTACATAAATGCTATGTTTATATGATGTGATGTATGGATGACATGCACTAGATAACTATTTTACTTTATGATGATGATATGTAGTGATCTAGATGATTAGATGTGAGATATATGATGTATGTGTATGGATGCGATGTTTATTTTGGAATGCATATTTATTTTTACTTTGTGGGCATGCATTTATTTTATGCAGTTTATGGTATGCTATGCAATGTATGGTAATGCATTATGTACAAAATCATAATCTAATGAAAATGAACTCGTATGCTTTAATCACTTAAAACATAAGGAATGAATGTAAACTCGTGTATATCAATTTTTAAAATATGACACCATAGAATGTATAATAATCATGCAAATTAATTGATAATTCTCATTACAAGAATTTAATCAATTAATCACCCATATATGAAATGCGATGAAATGGATTGGTATAATGCTAATGAATGGTTATGTCATTTTGTATGTTTCTTCTTTGCTGCACTATATAGTTAGTGGCCGTCTAAACATCATTTTTGATATTCATGTGGTATCTATCCTATATGTTTGATTGTGCTTTGTAAAATGCATTCTGATGAATGAATGACTCATATTTTGGAATTCTAATGATATTTGGTATCTTGTTGCTATTGGAGCACCTTTTGGGGTTTTCCTTGAGACTCAAACACCCTAGTAGATTTCTCCAAAAATCACATACTAACTATACAAGTCTTATATTGGACAAGGCTTTTGTCATGACAGATCCAACTATTCATTATCCCTGTGTGTGCATGTGAGTATTTTCAGATAGATCGTAAGCATACCTTGTATGTCAATCGGGACTCTTTCAAGCCATATGTGAGATAGGGTTCCTCATACAATCATACCATCCTTGTTTTAGCTTTGATTAGACTTATATAGCTAGACAATCCTAGGTACCTAGAGCTAGCTCATCTTGTAAATTGATTAAGGCTACCCCTACAAATGTAGATGGGACTCTTTCAACCCATTGCTACATTTGGGGATCACCCAATAGAACTACCCCTCCGATTTCAAGTGGGACTCTTCCAACCCATTGCTACGATCGGGGATCACTCTATGGCTTTCAAAATGTGGACAATATAGGGATTCAAGTTCTCATCCTTCTTACTTGCTCATGTGTAGTGATAAAAATCACTGTTAGCCCACGTGTTACCGTTTTCTTTAAGAAAGGGATGTTTATAGTGCTTTTGATTCACTATGTCACTTTACATTTTGAACTTGAAATTTGTACTTTTGCACTTTGTAATATTGGGATTTAAACTTTGTGACTTTGGGATTTATAGGGGAAATTATTGTCCTTTTTCCAAAGTACACCTTTCTAAACCGACTATTTGCAAGATAAGCAGGTCATGAAACCCATCTCTCTAGATACCTAAGATGGATTTCACATCTTTCATCCTCTCTTGTCTTAGCAAGATTTTATATTGTTTTGCTTAGTGATAGGATTCTAATATGTTGAAACACTATCCCAACTAATGAACTTGTCTATAACTACAAAGCAATATTTCTACAATATCTGAATAACCCACTAGGTATGACTGAGTGACGGGAAAACATAATATACACACATATTTCTCTACAATAGGTATCGCGTATGAATGCAATGAATTATGATAAATGCAAGGGTGCATGATTGACATACAAATGTGTGATTGTTTATAAAATTTTGATAGATGCATTACACTCTACTGTGGAATGCAACGGATAACAAATGCCTGAATGCAATATGATGATGTGAATATCTATGTGAATGCAAATGAAAATGCAGGATACAAATGCAAATGTTTTTGGATTTGAAGCTTTACCAATTTTTTTTTTGGACTTTTATATATTTTTCTTGATTTTTATAGATTTTTGAGCTTTCATATTTGACAAAACGATGAGTACATGTCCTTGGAGCTTTTAAGGATGAAAAAATGGTGAGGAACTACCTTTGGAGCTTTTACTTGACCAAGCTACTCAATAGAGAGCTTGGGGAATTTTGGGATGACCGAGCAATTGAGACAAAACCCTCAGAGCTTTTGGGTTGACCAAAGGGCTTACAGATGCCTTTGGTGCCTTTACTTGACCAAGCTCCTTAATCGAGAGCTTAGGGCATTTTGGGATGATCGAGCGGTTGAGACAAAACCCTTGGGGATTTTGGGTTGACCAAAGGGCTTACAGATGCCTTTGGTGCCTTTACTACACTCTCAAGCATAGAACGCCTTAAGATGGATGATATTGAGAGGCTCAAGCTCTTCCACACCCTCTAGTGATGTTAGGCGATAAGTACCTGGACCAATATTTTTAGATATGATGTAAGGCCCTAGACAGTTAGCCATGAATTTGTCTCGCATATCAGGTGGTAAATTTCAGTTTTGTTGGTTCTATTTCAGCACAAGATCCCCAACTTTAAAATCTCTCTAGTGGACTTTGACATTGTAATATCATTTTAATCGCTCTTGATAAACATGAAGATGCTTGAGGGAATTCATGTGATGTTCATCGAGCAACATCAATTGAATGAGGTGAGCTTACCGTACAGTGTCATCATCGATGAACTCTTTCAATGTGATGCACAACATTGGAATTTCCAACTCTAAGGGCATAATGGCCTCAGCACCATATACTAGTGAAAATGGCATTGCCCCAATGGGCATCCGAATGCTAGTCCTATAAGCCCATAATGCCAAGGGTAGCTGTATATGCCAATCCTTGTGGTGTTCTTGCACTATCTTTTTCAAAATGGCTACCACAGTCTTGTTTAAGGCCTCAACTTGCCCATTTTCTTGTGGATAGTATGGAGTTGCAAAACTATGTTTAATGTGGTATTTAAATATTAAAGCCTACATAGTTTTGTTCTTAAAAGAAGTTCCATTATTCAAAATTATTTTGGATGGTATCCCAAAATGACATATGATATGCTCGAGAATAAATTCTACGATACGAGCTCCAATGGTTGTTGTAAGGGGAATGGCTTCCATCCACTTTGTAAAATACTCTAGCTATGATAATGAATGTATGTCGGCCTGACAATGGAGGAGAGATATTTCCAATAAGATATAGTCCCCACTGAGCAAATGGCCAAGCCGCATGAATGGGTTGTAAGGCCTGTGATGGCAAGTGCATAATATTAGCATGATGTTGACATTTAATGCATTTCTTAACATACACATTGCAATCCTTATCCATAGTGGGACAATAGTAACCCATGTAGAGGATACGTTTGATGATAGCCATGTCATTGAAATGGCCACCACACGTACCGTTGTGAGCTTCTAAAATTGCCCAATATGACTCCTGGGGATCAAGACATCGAAGGATAACTCCTTCATGGTTGTGTTGGTACAAAATATCTCCTATCAAGACATACTTAGTAACTTTCTATTTGAATGTTCGTCTTGCAGCATGCAAAAATCCCTATGGAGTCATACCAAGTTTTAGAAAGTCTTGGATTTGCAACATCCAACTTTGACAAGCCTCAACTTCGACTACTAATATGACCTACTCCCCCTACGTATTTAACTTTGCAAATGTAGACTGGGAAACAACCTTATGATGAATGGTAGTACCACTCCGTGTAGGACTCTGAGAAGTCAATGACTCCCAGGGTGCCTACTTAAGAAAGTATTCCACTCTATGGAACCAATCAGATGTTGGTTCCATGACAATCATGTTGACTGACTCTTTGTTATCAAATGCTGCACACTTCGCTACTGGGTACGAGAGCATTCTAATATGGATGGTAGTAAAATCGACAGATGGATTATGAGGGATCAAGGACCCAAAATATGCCATGGTGTTTATGAACCTATTTGATGAACGAGGGATTGCCTTGATGTCATACCATTCAAATTTAGCTATATAAGTGGCAACAAGATCTTTTTAGGATTTTAGTATGGGACATCGACACTAAAAGAGCCCCTTAATCTGGTTAACTATGAGCAGAGAATCACCAAAAATGTTCAATATTTTAATACCCATGGCGATGGCTGCATGGAGGACCAAAATTAGGGCTTCGTACTCAGCATTATTGTTGGTGCATAGAAAGTCTAACTTGAATGACAAGGGCATTGGAGCTCCTTGTGGCATCAAAAACACTATTCTTACACCACCCCCTTGCTCACACTTCGAATCATCGAAGAACAATGTCATATCGACATTATTCTATGGTTCTTTAGGTTTGGGAACTTTATATATTACGAAGACCGCATCATCTGGAAGCTCAATGGTTAGAGGTCTACTGTTGGATAGTGGTGCCTTAGCCAATTGATCAGCTATGACTTGTCCCTTTATGGAATTTTGGCTGATGAATTGTAAATCAAATTCTATCAATAGCATAATCCACTTTGCAGTACATGTATTATGATATGTCTTGCTCATCATATACTGCAAAGTATTCTATTTTGATATAACATATGTTGTATGACTTAGCATGTAATACCACAATTTCTTGGTAGCGAACACCACTGCTAAACACAGCTTCTCAACATATGCATATCCTGACTCATAACTCACCAAGGTGCGACTGATGTAATATACGACTTTCTCTTTGCCTTACACATTCTTTTGGGCTAACATGGTCCCTAATGCAAAGTCATTTGTCGATATATATAGCAAAAAAAGGCTCATATGGCCTTTGTGGAGCTAGTATTGGCGACATTGCCAAGTATTGCTTAATCTTAGTAAAGGCTTCTTGGCAGTCCTCATCCCAATCAAATGGGACCCCCTTCTGTAGTAGTCGATTCATGTGTCAACATTTATCTGATAATTGAGCGATGAATCACTTTATGGATGTTACTTTTCCTTGAATGCTTCTTAGTTATTTGATATTAGTGGGAGGACACATATCTAGAATAGCCATGAACTTTACTGGTCTACTTCAATGCCTCGTTTAGAAACAATGAATCCCAAGATTTTACCTGAAGTTACACCAAATATGTACTTCTTAGGATTCAACCTGAAATTATGCTCTATCAGGTGATTGAAGACCTTCCTTAAGACCTCTACATCCTCTACTCGTAGCAATGACTTAGCTAGTAAGTCATTGATATAATATTCTAAGATTTTATGCATGTAGTCATGAAAGATATATTTCATAGCCCACTGATATGTGGAACTAGCATTTTTAAGACCGAATGGCATAACTTTGTAACAAAATATCCCCCATGGTGTTATAAACATGATTTTATGCTGATCTTCAGGTTTTACCTAAATCTGATTGTATCCAAAAAAAATTCCATAAGGGAGAGCATTTCGTGACCTGTAGTAGCGTCTACCAGAGGATCGATATTTGGCAACAAAAATGAATATTTGGGTGTTGCCTTATTGAGATCTCTAAAGTCCATACAAATACAGACCCTTCCATCTGGATTTCCTACAAGCACCATATTGGACACCCATTCTGGATAGTCAACAAATATGATGAACTCTACATCCAGCAACTTTTGTAGCTCATCTTTCACCATTAAGGATACTATTGGATGCATTTTTCTAAGTTTTTGCTTGACTGGCTTCTTTGAAATATCTAGCGAAAGGTTATGAGTAACCAATTTTGGATCTAGACCCGACATGTATTTGTAATTCCAAGCAAAGATATCAAGTCTCTCTTTTAGTAGAGGGATGATGCTATCAAGATAATCTGGAGTGAGACTCTCTCTAAATATAACCTTCTTTGGATCGGTGAGATCTTTACTGATATCCACATTGAAGGTTTTTTCTATTGACATATGTGATCCTTCCTCAAGCTGGTGAGACATAGGAATGATATGGATGTCATCAGTCGGGTTCACATGTTCCTTGCAGGAAGCATCCTCAGCATGATAAACATCATGAGCACAGCCTGGCACAAAATGAAATGGTTGTAGCATTTCTTCATTATGGAATAAATCTTTAGGCTGGACTGACGAGTCAGTCCGATCCCAATCGATAGCATCCATGTTCAGATGTAGCGATTTGGATGGATCTACTAGATTGCAGAGTGGAGTGGTTAAATCCATGGATATCATGTTTATGGAATGGAATTGATCTTCAAAAACACATAGATAAAACTCTATCTTTGAATCATAGCTTCTATACCCTAGATCTAGTTTGGATGGTATGGGCACAAACAAATCCTCTTTGTGGGATGCCCATATAATTGGATCCTCCTGATGCACTAGCTAAAAAATGGGATATCTCGGCTCAAGGAGCTCTGCATATGTAGGTGGATGGGGAAAGAGTTCCTGATACCTCTCTTTGAGCTCTCTTCTTTCCCTCAGGCTGTGATGGAGATTAATCTCTCGATGCAAAACCTACAGCTGTAATAGGTGGGGGACCTCAAGGTGGAGTCCTATTACATAAGTGATGAGGTCCCAAATAGGCCATCTCCACTAAATCATCATCATCACTTTACAAATACAATTTGTTATTTCCCCCCTCCTCTAAGGGGCAATCTATGAGATGTGGCCCCATGTATTTGATTCTACGATCGCTATCATAACTATCCAGATAAAACTGATAGAACGATCATATATATGATATTGCCACATAAAATGGCACTACTTCTTCCTCAGAGCACTCAATGTTGGAAGGTACTTCCTCCATAACTTCTCCAATTCCCTAACCAATAGATATTGTGGATACACAAGCCTAGAATCGGTCCTCTCATCTTCATTGCTATGGTCACTACCATGGATGGGCCACTTTATAGTGTTTATGCATAGTGGGAGGCTGTATGAGGCTTTAAGTAAGCCTCCTCTATTTCATATTTATAATCACTATCGGCTATGAAGCGCTCATTCATCTCTTCCACTCATTCCATAGGCAATAAATGGCGTATAAATGTTGCACCTGGAAATGTCGACTCAATTTCCTCCTCAGATTGATCATCATTTGAGGACTCATCATCTGCATCATAACTAGGTCCACTCATTTTAGATGTGGACTCCTCTCCATCATCGTCACAAATATCTCCCAACTTGAGATCACCTACAGTAGTGGGGTTATGCCCCTACATAACGGTGTCATTGGTAGCACTATAGATTTGGTTATCTAGGTTACCTTTGGGGTTGTTCTCTAAGGGACCATCATGATATGAATCAAATGGCCCTATGGTAACAAATTATACCATCTAGCAAGCCCAATAGCTGGAAGGATTAGGGTGGTATGGATTAAAATCCACATCATCCCATAGACTCAGGTACATACGATCTAAGGATACAACAAGAAAATCATCATGATATTATACCTATAACCCTAACCCGAACCTATTAGTAGCTAACTGATAATGAGGTTTGAGCAGAGTCCTATGTCCTTATTTGAAAAGACCAAGGTCATGTCCATGCCAATGATACGACTCAAAAATATGCATGGTATATTCTGGGTTGGATAGATAGCACAAATTCTTAGTGAATGGCTTGTCATCATCCTCATCTATGAACATCTGGTGGGTGCTTGATCCAGCATTGCATAGAAAAAGTTTGTTTGATTGGGTGGCTCACCCAATGGCACTACAGATCCAATAAAAAATTTATGGGCATGTGGTCAGCCCATCTCTTGTGCAATTTTTAGGATAGGTCTGAAAGTAACATTTTGCACAAGATATTCACCCAACCCCATGCTAGCTAGATGAACGGTCACCTATAGTGCAAATGACCCTGCTGAAGATGCATACAAAGTAGGTTGAGGTGCCTCATTGGCTTTGTCTTGAGGTTCTTCCACATCCATGGGAGTGGGAGTCTCATTGGTGACTAGTTCGGGCATATGATTTTCTACTTTCTCACCCAATTTCACCTTTAGCTTCTTGAATTACTGATGCATCATCGATGCAATAATTTTTAGAGAAGTTGTAGTTGTATGCTCAGATCTATGTGACACAGATGTTGATGGTTAAGCATGGGCTACTGGTTTACCTATTGGAATATTAACTAGCAAAACAGGTCAGATATCCAAGTGCATCGACGAGAGTATAAAACCCCCAAGAAAATCTGCTAGGTTCATAAACTTGAATGGTTCTTCGTTCGAGGACACTATGTGAACCTATTCCTCGTGAATGTACTTCATGCATTGATGCAATATAGAGGGGATGCAATGCATTTCATGAATCCAAGGCCTTCCGAGTAGAATTTTGTACTACATGGCACCCTCTATCACGTGGCACATCACAGAGATGATCTTGAGTCCCACCTAAATAGGTAGAACAATTATACCAACCGTCGAGCATAGTGCTTTGTTAAATGCTCTCAACATAAAGGTGGTAGGAACAATGTGTGTTTTGGGTAACTTGAGATGGCTTAGTGCCTTGGTCGTAATTATATTGATCAAGGACCCTGTGTCGATCAAGACCCTTTTGAAAGGCATGTGGTTAACACACATGATAATATACAGCAACGGGTCAGCCATAATAGTAGGAACCATATTCACTTCATGATCATAAAATTGTATCGTGGGTTTCTGACACTGTTGTACATGTCCCATGAAATTTGTAAATGTGTGTGCATCTTGGGATTGTACCTCAATGGACCTCAGAATGTCCATAAGAGTCCCCCTGTATATAAAGGACTGCTGAATAAGCTCATATATTGACAACTTCATAGGAGTTGTCTACAGGTTCTAAAATAACCTACTCCTTATGGTCACCACCGATATTATTGGTGGGCCTGGAGGAGCTGGCCGTTAATTCGGTGTAGCTTGTACTCTAATGGGAGCATGAGATTGATTCAGTTGATCGTACCTCCCATGTATAGTAACAATATTGACCATGCCTATGAACCCCTAGGTAGGTGGTTCAATTCTCACTTGATTGACCTGGTCGGCATTGTTTCGAGGCACCTCATGATTAGGTAGTGTATTCTTGAAAATCCCTATGTTTCTATTGTCGGGCGCTTGTGGATTGCATGGTATGACAATCTCTCCTTTTTCTATCATGTTCTAGATAATGTGTTTGAAGGACCAACATGTCTCGATGTCATGGAGGAATGCGGTCTAGAAGGTAATGTCTTCTTCAGGGGAGGTGGAGGATGTGGCTCTTCCTCCTCCTCAACTCAGTAGCTCTCAGGATACCCCTAATTGTATCTTTCTACATCTACATATTCATGCTACCTCTGTCTAAGATCATTGAGTGATGGCAGTCGCTCCCTCTATTGGGCACTGACATGAGTATGAGTGTCTTTGTGCTCCTTGTGCATATCTTCTAGGGACACAGCCCTCCTACGCACACACTCTCTATGCTCCTTAGGAGGGTATAGGCCAGCCCTAGCTAGCCCATCCTCCTGCTCTATGTGCTCCTTTTGAGCTAAAATATGCTCCTCGCCCATGCGCTGCTCATATAATCTCTATCATAGGAGCATTTGAGCTTGAATATTTTCATCTTCAATATGCTACCTCTCTAGATGAGTATCACCCAATTGATATTGGAGGAGTTGATGTCTTTGCTCAGACATCAGTTTATGTGATCTATTCATCTGGTCAACTATGGGAGGCCTCTAATGTGTGTGCTCTATGCGAGATACCTTATGGGTTCTGTATCCATCAAAAAAATGTGTGGATGGTGTACATGTGACATGAGGGTGCTTAGAAGCCTCTCCATGTTCTCTAGTGATCTTGATATAACTTTTGCTACGCTCACTCAAAGCACGAGTGGGTGAAGCTGTAGGCTTGTAGCCTAGCTGCTCAAGAATACTACCTAGACCATCTAGTTGTCTAGACCTCCACCACTCATGTAGTGGTGTTCCATTAGCTCCCACATTTGATATATCAATGGTGATCCACACACAAGAGTATGGGTGGACCTATTCTCAGAAGTGAGCCTATCCTCTTGCCCTTGAATGGGCGGATCTCTGGTCTGTCTATACTTCAACTGTGGAGGGTTAGAACCTCTTATGGACCTAGTATGTATGGGAACCAAATTGGTCCCCTACACAACATATTCCTCAATAGATCCCATGGACATGCGTGCAGTGTGGTCTCGATAATGGCTTTGGAGTAGAGCATCCTCATGCTGAGAATATCCATGCTTAGTTTCATGCCTAGAGGAGTGTACTAAAGATCATATATCATGGGTCCGCTCAACGAGATCTCCTCATGTCGAGTTATCACCTATAATTCTCACTAAACATCATTCAGTTCGCTCATGTGTGTGAGGACTCGTCACATGTTTCTATGAACTAGTTGGGGGTTGATCATGGGCATCGGTCCTAGACTTTTGCCGATAACCCCATGTGTTCACCATTTGTGTACCTAACATCTAGATGTGTTTTATTATGCAAACAAAGTATACAAATGATGATTATCTCCTTTTAAATTTTTATTGTGAGCCCTAAACTATTTGATGTTATTTTCATATGTGTTGTATCAGTGTTAGAAACTCTTGCATATTTTGAAAGACTGTTGAATTTTATACTCAGTTAAATTGGCTTTCACCTGTATACCCGTAGTTCGAAAACTTGGTGATGAAACCCAAGTCATGTAAAGAAACCTATAATGTGTGTAAGTGAAGCCCACACATGGTCAGTGGGCACAGTTCCTCCCAGTTCCACACCCATTTTCCCCCAATCATCGTCATACCCTTCGAAGAGGAGTATATGCAATTTTTTTAGGGTACAAAAGGATCTTGGACCCAGTATGGTCTAGTAACACATGGTATGTGGGATTTGGGCAAACATATGGAAGTTACTCCCACCGTCATTGAACCCTACTAGTGGTGGGATATGAAGCCCAACTCACTAGCATTTAAGTGCCAGGTGGTGTGTGTAGTTACTTTTACTTTACAAAAATGAAAAATGCATAAAAGAGCATAATGATCATTCCTACATGATATGCATGAAAATAAAGGAACATTTCAACTTCAGCAAGAATGCATGCTAATGTCCTATATGATATTTTGACGATGCAATTACAATGACATGGCCACTAATTAGGTCTCAAGCATGCAATGACACACCATATCTATCAAGGTCACTATATTTAAGGGCGGATTGCACTCAGATATCCGCTATTCCCAACAACACCTTTCTAATGAAAGGAAAATGGAAATAAACTAGGACTTGTTCATTGACCCTTTTTTATTTGAGTTCCTAGTTTGTAATGGTTCGATGCATTTTGGAAATATACAGAGCAAAATATTTAGAATAGATAGTGAAATTAGGGCCTACCTTAGCTCCTGCTCTGCTGCCCACTGAGTTTCCTATTGTCTACCTTTTCCTATGTAAACCGCAGGTCTGATCTGCGTGCTATAGTGGTGACTGCAAGTTACAACCGTGGGCCAAAAAATAATCATAGCTGAAAGCTACGATTAGCACCTGAGATAAGAAATAGCCAAGAAAAATAAAAAATCAGGGCTAAAATTATGGGTTCCCATCGTGATCGCCATCTGACCTAACCACAGAGTGTCCACATAGCTACTGCATTGATCTATACCATCATAAAAGCATAAAGATTCACATAGGTACATAAATTGAACAGAAACAAAGTATGTAAGGTTTCTCGTATTAATATTTGAATGAGTTTTGATTACAAAAATGCCCTCTTAGGGTCATTTGAAATATGATACTGATATTACAATTGCCAATGCCCTCAATAGGGTAGGTGCACTTATGGTGCTCTGTTGATTAGTCACAAACTGCCTTGGGGTGGAGCTAACCCCCTTATTTGTGATGTAGAAGGATTATGACATAATCTCCTCTTGTACCTGTCTCCCTGCAAACAAGAAACAATAGCACATGATTAAAAATATTGATAGCCTCTCATGATGAGGCCCTTTAAGGTAATATGAATGTAAGTGCCATTAAACTAGAAAAATAAGAAAGCATAAAGAAAGACTTTAAACTATTCTAATTAAATCAAGAATTATGCTACAACATGAAGGACATGAATAAGAAAATGATGCAGGGATAAAATATCAAATTAGGAACAATAATGGGCATAAAATATCCAATGTAATCCTACTTAATACAATGCATGAAATGTCTAATTTCTACAGTCAGATTTTCTCTAAAATGTAATTAAACCTACAAAAAGACTAATATAAATAATTTATGCGATGAAAAGAAAAGCAAGTAAGATGATCATTAACCTATTGCAAATCACAGCTGTGATGGGCGGTCTGCACTGTGAACCATGGTTGATAGCCATGATTTGACCTCTTATATGTTTGCCCTTAGAATTAAGGGCAATGGACTTGATATCCTTGTCCAAATTGATGTTCAAGGGTTGCCTTTTATTGTCCTCTAATATATTTGGTGGTCAAATCACTGTGAAGGGCCTTTGTTTACTCAGATTTGTGTTTCTTGATCCTCCTAGGAACCTAGGGCATCCATGGCTAATTGGTCTTTAGTTGGATAGCAAAGGGGCTCTCAAATGCACAAAGTTAGTATGCAATTTGAAAAGGCTTCGCTACTCTCTTGATAAATTAACACTTTCTCGATAATTTGCCAATACTTCACTATAAAAATCATCTATATATCCTCCCCATTTGGAGGGGGGTATTTATAGCATGCCCCTAGGGCTAGGGGTGGCTTCATGGAGAAGCCAAGACCAAGAAGGTTGGTTAGGATAGTTGTGATGGAAGCCTCTAGAATATTTCATCCTTCAACTGCCTCCTTCTGGATCTCTTGGCTGTTCCAACCAATTTGGATTGGATAGAAGGCCTAACTAAACTCCATTTAAGACCGTAGGTCACAACTGTGGTCCAAACTATAGACCACAGGCATCAATCATGATTTATACTATAGACCATAAGTCTGGGCTATGGTTTAGACTACTTAGGCCAAAATGCCTAAATTGAGTGGTTAGAACCACTGCTCTACCTTGGAGTCTATCCAAGATCCTTCATATAGTTTTGTAGCATGTCCATATGAGTAGTCGCCCTTGCCATGATGCGTTTTAGGTGTCTACAGAATGTAGACATCTAAATCATGTCATGCTTAGGGGAGCTACTTACATAGAAACACTCATAAGATCATAAGACATAATCTTAGACTTTCCAAGCATCAATAGTGGTTCTCACCACTCATTTGGGACTTTTTCAAGCCATCAAAGCTTGGATGCTCAATCCAATAGTGACTAGATCCTAGCTGTTCAAGCCTATATCAGCCAGACCTTAGCTGTTGCAGACGATAGAGGCTAGATCTTAGCCATTGTAGATGACAACGGCTAAACCATAAGAAGTAGTTTTTTGAAAAATAGGCCCAATATCGGGTGTAAGTGGTAGTTTGCATGTAATAAAGGTGAGCAGGAGTGACTTTGCATTCCTTTTCATGGCCAGTTTACATAGGAGACTTGAGTTTGCATTTAGAATTAAGTTAACTAACCACCAAGCATAAAAAAAGGACAAAATATTCTAATGGTAATGACCAGTTCACATAGAAGATTCAAGTGGGTAGTTAGATTTAGTTAATTGACCTTCAAACATAGACAAAGGATAAAATATTCCCATGCTAACTTGCACTACACATTAGAAGTTTATTTCTAGGTCTTGGACATAGACCTAGGGTTTCACACTATAAAATGTGCAAGCCTAAGATCACCAAGACATCCAGAGATATTTTATATTTTATCATAATATAGAGAATCAGACATACATGTGATCATTACAAAGGGAGATACATCTTCTTGAGGAGATTTTTTAAGACTCAAAAGTTCTCTTTGATATCACCTGTACGACAGAGCTTTGACAAATCAAAGAGCATAACACCTACTATCTTCAACATCAGATTACAGTATTGGACCCATAGATTTGGGGCAAAGAGGGTAAGGTTTAATTTAGTGGCCGTTGTCTTGGAAAGTGGCCCGTAGGATTAGCTTAGATAGACATAGCATCTTTTATTCCATTTTATTATATCATTAGCATAGATTTACATGATTTCATGGCATAGTTTTATCATATTTATGTTACATTCTTTTATTGCTAACAACCTCATCCAAGGAGGCAATCTCAGACACCTAAATTTGTGTTGTTGTTTCATTGCTTGCAGGGCCACAGGTACATCAAATGAAGACTACAACATACAAGAGAAAAAAGGGATCCCTCTAGGAAATAGACCTGGAGGAGGCATTTGTAAGCCCTCATACATTTTTGTGTGTAGAATCAGGAAGCTTTTATAAGTGCACCATCTCTGCACAAAAGGGTCAATCCTTGCCCACTTGTAATTTATAGTATCAAAATGGGTATCCCTAAGAGGGATCGACATGTAACCGAGCTTCAATATCAGTAAAGAGATTTTTCTTTTGTTATTTCATGTTATATGATTTCTTTTTACTTTTGTTTTTCAATTTTATCTTTGGTATTTTAAATAAGCATTGCAAGTAGGGTTTTCAAAAAAGGGATCGGTGTGTGCTTTCCTAGGGTTTCTATAGATGGCAATCATGGTGGGACCACCACTAATTTTTAATTTTCTATCGAAAAACTAACTTAATTTTATGTGCAGGTCTAGCCGCTCTGAGCTACAACAAACATAAATTAGTTACTCTAAGCTACAACGACCAAGAACCAGCTGCTTTGGTCAATATCAGCCAAGAACCAGCCACTTTGGTCAACAACGACTAGAATTAGAGTGTAGCAGAGGTCAAAACATTGATTCTCTAAGCTGGATCAAAGGTTGGTATAGCTTCTCTAACATTTTATAGCTTTCTATCTGCTTCTGTGTGTTTAAAACAAAGAACTTAAAGCACATTTATGTTTAGAAATTAAAAAAATAAATAAGAAATAATTAAGCATTTCGTATATCTTAGGTCTTCTTTTAAATTTTCCACTAGGTGTTGCTAGGAAAAGTGGCTTATGCCTAAAAATTTCACCCTAGAATCCAACGTGCTAGATATTGTATGTTGTTTTCCTACTTTGAGGCCCTTCTAGAGGCCATAGCTGCATGATATAAAGTGTGCTCATACAAATAATAGTAATTCACACATATTTCTGAAAATTGAAATGTATTTTTGCATTTAGGCATATAGGAAAGACTCATTGCTTCTATATGATGCACTTTATGCTACACAAACTTAAAATGAACACCACACACGCACATCTCATTTAAACATTGGAGATTTGGATTTCATCACCAACCTTCAATTTAGTCCAATGATGTTGGAATTCATCTCCTTCCACTGGTTTGCCCCCTAGAGCTTCCTAGAAATGTATTGGGAAACTTACTTATAATGACACTAAGTTACTTGTGTTCAAACTATCTCCCACTATTGGAACAATAATTGGTTTAGAGTGGAAGAGCTAGACGAACCCCCCATTGGGTCTTCAATGGTGTACCCTAACTCATTTTGAGAAAATCATGTTTGGCATGGGTGTACTTGATTGTCACTATGGATGAGTCTTCTCATTCTTAATCCCAAAACAAGAGCAAAGAAATCAAGAGAACAACACATCAAAACACACCAAATAGTTTAGGGCACACTCAAATTAGTAATCAAGATAAAAATTTGTTTGGAATTGTGTGGTCACTCCTAAATTGCAAACTCAAAATATCAAGTCATAAAACAACATGGTCAAAACAAGAAGTAAACACCCTCAGTATGATGTCGAGGGAGAGACAAAAGCAATTCATATCCATAGGTGGAGTCATAGTAACATTGAACGACCTTCCCATAAGACCATGAGATGTAGTTCCACGAGCCTAAGGGGTGATAATTCAAACCTTGGGGGATCTCCTCAAGAAACCCCAAGAAAGGAACCACATCATGGAACAAAGTCACATAAAAAAAAAGGGGCTTCACAGCCATCCTCATCAAGGAGACATGAGGAGACCTCAAGGGCCTCCTCTAAAAACATAGAAACATCTCAAAGACATGAGGAATTTTCAAGGGATTCCTCCTCCTGTGGACATAAAGAAGGTTCTAAAACCCACTCTTCACATAGGGATGATGAGACTACCACATATCCATCCACATGGAGGAAGCATGTTACCACCAAGACCTCTTCATCAAGAAGGCAAACAAGAATTACAATACCTCAAGACTCACAAGAAACATATAAAACAGGTCTACCCATTGAAGAGCAGGAAACTAGAGCTACATCTATTCATGGGAATAATATAGAAGAAACCCTTCACACAAAAGGAAATATTTTCATAGACTATGACCACATAGGAGTAAATGGCACCCCACGGTACCAACCATGGAAAACAAGCTAGACAGGTTGGATCGATTTCCTACTCTACCAACCCAAATAACTATAACTACTGAGAACTCTGCATCTAGAAGCTCATGAACTATGACTTCTAAACATACCTCCCAGTCTAGGGATACCTTAGAGTGACCCTGTAGAAGACGAATGGATTCTGATCATAGGGATACTCAACAGTACATTGAAAAAGTCACATTAACTAGCAAGAGTATAGATACAACAGAAACCCCCTCAAGGAATCGGTGAGTCAAGACAACAAGAACAAAGTCAGATAAACATGAGCCTTCTATGACAAGAGAAATTGACTAAGTGAGGTGGTTATAAAATGCATTACATAAAGAGCGAGAGCTAGTGGAAGCTCTCAAACAAGAGAAACAAAGAGAAAGACTCTCGTGCAAACATGAGCAACATTTAAGAGAGCAACCTGAGTAGCTAGCTCTTAACAATTTATAGGCAAATATTGGTGACCATCAAGGAACAAGACACATTAACTCACCTAAGGAAAGGAAAACTAAACAAGATAGCCCACAATGAAACCCCCCACCAAATCATGAATAAAATCCAACTAATGGGGGGAGATCAAACATAACAAACCAAGATCACAATCTTGAGTCCCCTCGTAGGAGGGAGGAAAATAGAACAAATCAAATGTATAGAGAGTTACCTCCATTGCCAATGCAAATAGACTTATGAGAGGAAGAAATTCGTGTATCAAAGGCATTTCAAGAGCTTGCTAAAAATATGGAAATCTTTGAGAAACAAGAGGCAACTGAGAAATCACCAACATTGAGCAAAATAAACAATCATCTATTATTCCCATCAATCCCTAGCCCTCCATATCCTAAGAACTTTGAGATGCCTAGGTTAGAGAAGTTTAAAGGTGAAGAGGATGCACAAGAGCATGTCACTAATTTTATCAATGCCTATTTTCATATTGAAGACAATGACACTGTTATGCTAAGAACATTCATAATGATATTTTCAGGCGCTACTACTCAATGGTTCAACCAACTACCTAAGCATAGCATAACCAATTTTGAAAAAATAGTAAACACATTCTTGAAGCATTTCTCCTTTGGTGCTAAGAATAAGGTGAACCTTTCAGACCTGGCTAACTTGAAACAGTATGATGATGAGCTAGTAATGGATTATGAGAATAGATGGAGAAAAGTTATGGAAAAATTATCATTCTCCACTCCCATAGAAGAAATCATTCGCATGTTCACTAAAATTTGTTATAAAAATATCCCCTTATTGCTACAACTCCAATAATATCATTCGTTTGAGGAAGCTTTGGCACAAGCAAAGCTCATCGAAGAGATAAAAGTAGATGAGGGAACCATTAAAATCTGAAAAAAAAAGGAGTGGAATAATAATGGTAAGAATGACAAGTACAAAAAAAATTAGGGCGATCCTGCTATAGTCAATCAAGTCGTATTGGCTACACCCAAGGATGGGGTGCATAACAACCATAGAACTATCAAGCACATCCCCTGTTAGCCAACTACAACCAAAAGAAAAATTAGGTAATAAACCAAGAATGCAAGTCGCCTCGTTATTTCATGCCTTTGATAGAATCAATGCAATCAATATTTAATCAATTGAGTGAGGCCAGGAGGATCATATTTCTTGATATACCTCTTATAGATCCCAACCATCCTAAGACAAAAGGATATAGGGAAGATCAATTTTACCCTTATCACAGGATACCAGGACATGACATTGAAGCTTACATCAGGTTTAAGCATCAAGTGCAAAACATGATTGAGGTGGGAGAACTCAAAGTTGACAACCCACTAGCTCTCTATAATAGAGACATGGGCATATATAGAAACCCATTGCCCAATCATGAGGCCCCTCAAGAGCAATGGGCCCAAGTCAATCAGGTTAGAGATGACATATCTACCCATGGATGCATTGGGATGGTTGAGATTATTAACATAGCAATAAGGACTATGCAGTATGGTCAATGACAACTACCTGTAGCTCCCATGAACATCCCAGCCGCTCCTAGGAAAAGGTAAGACAACCTTCTAGGTCCACCAATGCAACCTATGGTAACTATTCAAAGTATATTGGAGCAAAACCTATAGATGACTCTAGCTAAGTTATCCATCTATGAGCTCATACAATAGTCCCCAAAGCATAGGGAGAATCTAATGGAAATTTTAAGAACAATTGAGCTTCAACTACAAGATGTGAATGCATTCACTCACTTTGTGGGACAAGTGCAAGAATGCCAAGAACATGTAATCCGATTCTATGATCATGAGATTAAGAAAGTTCTTGCTGCCTTACTAGATCCTCCGCTAAACATTGTAGCAGCCATCAATGAATTACCTTTCAAGAGGGTTTTGGTTGATACAGCTTCATCAATAAACATCATCACAACTTTAAAAGATCACCTCAAAATACCCAAGACCAATATCATTCCAGGAGCTTACACATTGAGAGATTTTAATGATGCTTTATGAAATACCATGGGAACGATAATTCTACCCGTCAAGGTGGGGCACAAGACCATCCCCGTGATGTGTCATATCTTGTAAGGAGCTATACAATATACCATCCTCTTAGGTCACCCTTGGATAAGGGCCATGAAGTGTGTGCCTTCGATATTGCACCAGTGTGTCAAGTATGTGCACAAAAACAAAGTCTATGTGGTTCTGGCCAATGAAGAGCCTTTTAAATACGTTAATCAGGTAGGCATTTTGGGAGAATTCGTTATCCCTTCTACTCACCTATACGTGGCACCTTCATCCCAAACCACACAAGAGAATAACAAAGACAAAGGGTTAAGAAAAGACCCATGCACATCAACACCTCCTAATGCATTCAAGACAATCAATGCTTCTAAAGTACCATCAATGTCAAAACAAAAAGACAATCAGAATCTTAAGGCACCCTTAGTTAAGGAATAAAGACCCAAAGAAGTGCCAACTATAGCCATTGCTAAAATGCCAAGTCCTATGGAAGAGGAAGATCCTCAAGATCAAGATGAAGATAGTGATTATCACCCTACTTTGCCAGTATCATCTATGGGGTCATCCATGTCGCATGCATCAATACACTTGGCAAGAACAGACATAGGGGATTACCTTGTGTAGAAAATTACCTTTATGCCTATCATTGAGTCTGCACAAGACATAAGGAGGCCTAAAGACTTGATGCTGCCAGTAGGCATAGTGGTTCCACTTGGAATTCCCCCCAACCAAACCAATTTTGTCTATGTCGGCCTGGAATACACTCAAGTACTTAGACATAGAAGAGGATGGTGACGAATTATTCATAGTCAATGTTTGTTACCTATATAATCTTGATTTTTCTCTAAGCTAATTTGAGCATTGCTATTGGTATGGTTATGGCCTTGGCATATATGAGCAGGGGTGCAAGAGACCTTACGAGCCACTATATCAGCTTCCCTTTGATAGATTTGGCTTAGGATATTATAGTGGAGGTCGAGATGACTCGCTTATATCGGCATTGAAAAGATTAAGAATAGGGTTAGGAGAAGACATTGATTTCATTCCTTATCACCCCCTAAGAATAGCAAATTTGAGCAACAGACAAGTGGCTCCGATGAACATACCACCTCCAAAAACTTATCATCTAAACACCTCAATTGATTCCACCCCAATAGGGTACAACTCATGGGATGAGGAGAATGGATATGAAGCATGTGATTATGAGGCGCAACTTGGCTTAGTCTATCAAGGGCCTCGCTATTTACAAAGATTCACAAGGTCCATCCATGATGAGAGTGGATATACATCAGATGAAAGCAACTATGATTCATAAGACTCAATAGAAAGAGCTTACTTAGGCCTAAGCCATCAACCCCTGACTTTGGGGTGAGAGACAAACGCAAATGGATTCTTCATAAGTGACAAAGAATATGAATATGAAACAGAGATGGCCTACTTAGGGCTAAGACATGATCCCCTTGTCTTAGGACCGCATACCAATGCTAATAGTTTTTGGATAAGTGATGATGAATTTGAGGATGAGATCGAGATGGCTTATCTTGGACCTCACCACTTGCAAAAAGTCAACGAGCTAGTAGAGAGAGAGGCAACACTTCGTGCCATAAACCCTCATCTCCAATTTTTGGGGATATTGTTGACCTAGCTACCATTCATCAGATGGTCAACCCCCCTCTACCTACATTTAGAGAGTAGTAAGAGCCCAATGATCCTATTGTTAGTCCTGCTCATGGGCCAGATCTAGAAATTCCCATTCCTCCAAAACCTCATTGCGGGTATGGAAGGAAAACCCTGGAGGCAAGATTGCAACCATGTGGTCCTAGAAATTTCATCCCATCCATCAACATGATATCCATTGATTTGACCACTCCACTTCATAATACAACATATCCTACCAAATCATTGCATCTTGATGTAGACACTATTGATTGGGATCATGCTAGTTCACCCATAGGTCCAGAAGACATCTTCCCCAATGAAGAGATGTTATAGTCATTCCATTTTGCATCAGGTTGTGTGTATGACATCTTCCATGTTGGTTTGGAGCCTGAGTCACTAGGTCCTGTAAATCCTATCGATGACATTCATTTGATACCCACACCTCATCATCTAGAGGATGGGTTGCATATGGCTATAGAAGTAAATTTTGAGGTAGAAATTAGTGATGATTAATGAGTGTCGTTGAATCTCATCATTTAATCTCAATGATTTATCAATCTGGGGTGGTGTCCAAGGCTGTCTACAATAGAAGGCTAGGGCAGAGTACAATTCAGGCATTCATATTTCAACCATTTATTGGTGAAGTAGATTTGGTTTAGCCTTTTGGTGTCACACTAAACCTAGTCTGAAGAATGGAAACTGAAATAAATTATAGGAATTGAAAACTAAATATAAATTGTAGAATTTAAAAATTAACTACAATTGCATGAATTGAAATCTAATCTACTTTTGCAGAATTGAAATAACAGAATTGAAATTGCTAAATTGAAATCTAATCTACTTTTGCAGAATTGAAATAACAGAATTGAAATTGCTAAATTGAAATCTAATATACTTTTGCATAATTGAAATCTAATCTACTTTTGTAGAATTGAAACTTATTCTAAAACACCGTCAATGCCCTCGCCACAAAAGGTCGTCAAGCTTCTGCTATAGGAATTGACAAAGAAATGAAATATGCTAAAAAATGGAAAGTTTCTAAAATAGAAAGCGGGGAAAACATAAAGGAAAATGCTTAATATAATTTGTCAGCTGACATACACACAAATGTTGTACACAAACATAATAGGAAACATAAATCACATAATACAAAATAAAAACAAGAAAATGAAATCTGGCAAGCAATCTATTAATTCTACTATAGCAAAATTACATATTAAAACTTGCCATAAAATCCCTCCTTCTAGATCTGAAAGTGGGCCCATACTTCTCGATCTAGAAGGAGGTGAAAAGCACTCCTTAACTAATTAAAACTCAGAACATAAAATGATAAAATACTACACTTTTATTGATGACAAAACATGCTGAAAACTGTTACGTAAAAATCACTATACAAGTCCTAATTGCACGCTACTCGAACACTCTCCTCTATTATAATTCCTAATCGGCTCTAAATTAATTTTGGATCTAAAATAAATGCAAATCGGATAGTTTGTGTTGCAACAGTAGTCATTGGCCCTTAGAAAGCATCTTCAGTGGTGGGAGTACGTGGGAGGAGTCTAGAAATATCTCACACATATTTCTCCACTTCATAATATTCCATTTCTATCTTGCAAACAACTTCCTATTATGTTGTAGTTATTTCTGTGTTAATCCTAGAAGAGGATCAAAATTGATCTTTTCCATAAATGGTGGCTTTGGATGGCAAGGATGGAAAAATCATATGGGAGATATTTTCTCTTAACCTTCTCAACCTCCTTTCCCTTTTTCCATCGTCAAAAATAGTCAAAAAGCACTTTTTTGTTCTCATTTCGAAGATAAGTGGCTCATTCCAAAGACTCTGTATTTCTCATTCCGAAGATGTCTTGCTCATTTCGAAGATATTTGGAATGAAAAACTGTGTGCTATTCAAATTATTTTAACTACATTTCTCAGGTGGATTATCCCTTAGGATCAGATTGCAATAGCCTTCATTCCTCTCCATGTGTGAATTCCATGTCTTGCCATTCATTTGTAGCTTGCTGGAATTTACATGGTAAATCATCGCATTTTCCAGCTTCACTGCACAGTTGTAAAATATTGGCATTTCTTGCAAATTCAAACAAATTAGAACATGGAAAAATTATTCAAGTATCAACATGAAGGAGTACATCAAGTTGCTACTAAATTTATACACTTCATTCACCAAGTAACCATGCTGAAATAGTGCAACAGTGCTCCACAATTGTCCCTGCTCTGTTATACCCTATTGTTGCCTATTTAGATAATGTGGGAATGCTTCTAAATAGGCCAGATGTCTTCTGTAGTCCTTCTAAACTCATTCCATCCATATCCTCATGCTTTTCTTGACAACTTCAAGGTGTTCCTATAAAGTGACAACTTGCTGATTTTTATATGGCTATTTTTCTCAGATTTTCAGCTTTATGATAGTCCTAAACTTTTGGCTTAAATGTGGATTTGAAACAAGTTGAAGGGCAGGAAAACATTCAAAAACCTTTAAGAAGTTAATGGATATCAGCATACCACATTTGGTTAATTGAAATGCATGTTATTACTTGCTACTTAATCAAGCAAAATCAGTCACAAAATGCTGAAAATAGTAAAAAACAGAGATATAGTATTCCTAACATAAAATCATGCAAACACTTAACAAATAGTATATTCTAGTCAACTATTTGGCAATTAACTTATCATATGGTAGTCAAACATTGTGCAATAATGAGTCAAACATTGTGCAATAATAAGACATTTTTGGGCCTCATCATCCTCCCCAACTTGAACGGATGCATGCCCTCATTCATCTTAGTAGGCCATAGTAATATGCAGGTTTTATTCTTGTGAACAACATCCTTTGCTACCTGCTAAATGAGAAATTCCTCCTTGCTACACTATATCAAGTATTTTGCAATTAAGCACATGTATGACTCTTTTTTTGTTTTTCTACAAGTTTTAGTGTTGCAAGGTACCTCTTAAAGGCTTGATATCATATGATTCATCTTGCAATAGTCTTATTGTGGAACCGTATTTGGCAGATGCACTACTACTGATGGAATTTTATGTTCTTAACAACATTTCAGCCTGAATGCTTATTTTTGTTGTTTGCACCTTTTGAAAAAAATTGATAAAATATTTGATTTGAAATGCTTGAGGGATGTACTTACTTGTGGTAGAGCCTTATAAACCTCAATATTTGATGTACCTTGCTCTTTTTGCTATTATGTAGCATTTCCAGCAATTCTGGTACATTTTCTGTTCATTTTGAAGATATCCTGCTCATTTCGAAGAGACTAAATTCTCATTCTGAAGATGTCTGCTCATTTTGAAGAGACTGCATTTCTCATTCTGAAGATGTTTGTTCATTTTGAAGAGACTGCATTTCTCATTCTGAAGATGTCTGTTCATTTCGAAGATACTGCATTTCTCATTCTGAAGATGTTTGTTCATTTCGAAGAGACTACATTTCTCATTCCAAAGATGTCTATTCATTCCGAAGAGATTGCATTTCTCATTCCAAAAATCTTTAAAAAAATGCAAAAATGACCTCCTATGAAAAAGTTAGCTATAGATTCTATTGTGGGTTCATCTCTAGAGTGTATAAGCCTTCCATAACATCAAAAATCCCTTCTTCATCCTTTTGTTTAGATGCTATTATTTGTTTTGTATGTTGCTATTTTATTCTAGTAGTACTAAAATAGAACTTTTAGGTGTATTTTGTTGATTATCCTCCTTCAATTTATCAGACAATTATGAGATATAAACTTGCAATTCTCCTTCTAAAATTTGCCCTACAAATTGAAGTAGAATTACTGCCATGTCTATCCCAAAATCAGGTTTTTGCACAGTTTTGGAATTTCCATGCAATTAAGGGCATAAAAGGGTGTTTCTTGACATCTTGAACATGTTCATTTTTCAACTTGTCACTATTGTATGAATAGTTTATGCCAAATACCGACTAATGCTAAATGTTTACTATGAATTATATGCAAGAAACACATACCTTACTGTCCTAAAAATTGGTCATGCACCTTACAAGTCGCTTTTGATGATTGTTAGCAAGGCTATCTCGAAAACATAAACAAACATAACACATGTGTAGTGTGAGATTTGTACAATGGTGGAACAATGATGGGTAGATCAACAAGGCAATGCATGCCGAAAAATCGGTTTTCATGCATGCCAACTCAGTAGCGCCTCCAAGAAGGTTTTCACTACTGAATTATTCATTTTTTTATTTTTATTTTCATCATTTTTTTTCTTTTTTTTTTCATCTCCTTTTTTTTCATTTTTTTCATCAAAAGAGGCTGCCATTTCTGGTTTTCAACCAACTTCTGTCACTTTTTTTTTTTGTTTCAAGTGCTTCAATCAGAGAGAACATCTCTCACTCTTATTTGGATAAGACCAATCCTTATTCTATAAAAACATGTCAATTGTTGTATGAAAACACCATCTCTTTCTGTTGAAACCTGCAACATTGATGCAACCTTCCTTACTAGATGAGCAGTAAGAATCTTCTTACCTCATCATTGCCTCCTTATTGCTGGAAATGAAGTATTGGCTCCATTGTTCCTCTTTCTTGTTGAAATTGATGCTTGTCCTCATGTATCCCCATTTTGTGAGACATGCCTTTGCTGCAATTTTCTCTCTCTCTCTCTCTCTCTCTCTCTATCTCTCTCTCTCTCTCTCTATCTCTCTTTTCAAAATTTTCTTGTCTTGCTTATACCCAAGAAGGAATTTCACAAACAAGACTATTCTTCTTTTTTGCTTTTCTTCTATATATATATTTTTCTTATTTTTGTCAGACTTTTTATCATCACTCTGAATCTGATATTGAAGAGAAATTCTCTTCCATTATGTGTACATCCAATGGAATCTCCTTCAATAACTACTCCTTAGTTAATGGTGCATGGTATACCCGAATGCAATGTCCATTCACCACTAACATCCTCCATGAATTACCAATGGGAGAAAGAAGCACCGCTCCATATCTGAAAACTTCTTCAATCAAGTGTTGTCCATGCCTCCTAGTCTGCAAAATCTTGTCAATCTGTTCTTGAAACTATTAAATACCAATTCCCAAAATATGTTAAGTGCTTACATCAAGATAAAATTCTGATATACCTTGTAATTCTATTAAAAGGGATTGAAATATTGTTTCAAAATAGCAACAATTTTGCTTTTTGTTTATAAGTCAGCCAGCTAATAATGTTCAAGTATTTTCTTGGTTGCACTTCAATTTGTTTCATTCCTAGGAGGACATAATTTTCCCCTTTGTAATTTCTTACTAAGGAGTTCAATGGAAGTAAATTTTCTATGTGCGGTTTTTCTAGTTTTTCTCCTTTATCCAAGGCTAATTTCTGTGTTTTTGGACAAAAATTTTTCTGTATATCTCCATTGATTTTTATATCTTCAAGCTTAGGTAAGTTATTATTTGAGCACATTTGGATGTTCCTGTAGTCAATAACATTTCCTGCAGGTTTTTTTTTATACCAAATTCAGCTACATAGATAGGGGTTGCCTATCCTGTATTATTCAGATTGATCATAGGTTGGGCTAAAAAAATATTTTTGGTTTGCACAATAGGACAAGAAGTGTATAACTTTAGCAGATCAACTACTTGTCAGGTAGGATCACCTCTAATGAGATCAACTATTGTCTGTGTAGGCTAATAATTTCTATGTTACGGTTTAGCGCGATAAAATCCTAACAATATTTAAGTAATAATGAAAAACTCTAGGATCATCATTAAGTTGTAAACTCCTATTTTAATTGTGCAAAAGTTTTTGTGATTTTTTATTTTTTTTAGATTCAGCTTACATAGACAAGGGTTTCCTGTCCTGTATTATTCATATTGGCCATAGGTTGGGCTGAAGGTGGTGGTTGATTTACTTGCCCTGTTTGTTATTAGTAGGATCTCTCTTTGAGAAGAATTCAGACTAGGCAACAGATTTTGCATCTCTAAGTTGTGGAAGTAAATGGCATTCATCAATGATATATCCCTGTGAACAAATGCTACAAGTATCTGATATGGCTATTTTGTTCAAGGGATAATCTTGTATATCTACCATGATATCTTTTCAAAACCTAGTACAAATTTGTTTATACTACCCTGATGATATGGATATAAAAACGGTAGTACTAGCAGATGGATCCTCTAAGAGATCTTATGTTTCTTGATAATGAGGATGATGAATTCTTTCAATTTGTATCAAGAATTTCAAACATAAGCAATTTAACCCCTAAGTGTGAAGATCACCTCCCCATGGTTGCTTGTTTTCTAAATGGACTGAAATGCAACTATCAATAATTATTATTTATACTAGATATTACATTCAGATTTAACTTTGAACTTCATAACTTAGCACAATAATAATTATTTGACTGCTTTTACCCTCTAACAACACCATGTTCCCCAACAACGACACAAAAATGATGAGTGTCATTGAATCTCATCATTTAATCTCAATGATTTATCAATCCAGGGTGGTGTCCAAGGCTGTCTATGATAGAAGGTTAGGGCAGAGTACAATTTAGGCATTCAGATTTCAAGCATTTATTGGTGAAGTAGATTTGGTTTAGCCTTTTGGTGTCACACTAAACCTAGTATGAAGAATGGAAACTGAAATAAATTATAGGAATTGAAAACTAAATCTAAATTGTAGAATTTAAAAATTAACTACAATTGCATGAATTGAAATCTAATCTACTTTTGCAGAATTGAAATAACAAAATTGAAATTGCTAAATTGAAATCTAATCTACTTTTGCAGAATTGAAATAACAGAATTGAAATTGCTAAATTGAAATATAATCTAATTTTGTAGAATTGAAATATAATCTACTTTTATAGAATTGAAACTTATTCTAAAACACCTGTCAATGCCCTGCCACAAAAGGTCGTCAAGCTTCTACATGAGAATTGACAAAAAAATGAAATATGCTGAAAAATGGAAAGTTGCTAAAATAGAAAGCAGGGAAAACATAAAGGAAAATGCTTAATATAATTTTTCAGCTGACATACACACAAATGTTGTACACAAACATAATAGGAAACATAAATCACATAATACAAAATAAAAATAAGAAAATGAAATTTGGCAAGCAATCTATTAATTCTACTGTAGCAAAATTACAGATTAAAAATTGCAATAAAATCCCTCATTCTAGATCTGAAAGTGGGCCCATACTTCCTGATGAGGTGAAAAGCACTCCTTAACTAATTAACACTCAGAACATAAAATGATAAAATATCGCACTTTTATTGATGACAAAACATGCTGAAAATTGTTACAAAAAATCACTGCACAGTCCTAATTGCTGCTACTGAACACTCTCCTCTATTATAATTCATAACTGGCTCAAACAAGGAGTGAGTTATGTTATTTATATAAATATTTACAATATATCCCATGCTCAAATCAACCTATGTGCTATTTTTACAGTCATTTGCCAATAATTTTGGATCTAAAATAAATGTAAATATGGATAGTTTGTGTTGCAGCAGTAGTCATTGGCCCTTAGAAAGCATCTTCAGTGGTGGGAGTACGTGGGAGGAGTCTAAAAATATCTCACACATATTTCTCCACTTCATAATATTCTATTTCTATCTTGTAAACAATTTCCTATTATGTTGTAGTTATTTTTGTGTTAATCCTAGAAGAGGATCAAAATTGATCTTTTCCATAAATGGTGGCTTTGGATGGCAAGGACGGAAAAATCATATGGGAGATATTTTCCCTTAACCTTATCAACCTCCTTTCCATTTTTCCACCATAAAAAATAGTCAAAAAGTCAAAAAGCACTTTTCTATTCTCATTCCGAAGATAAGTGGCTCATTCTAAAGACACTGTATTTCTCATTCCGAAGATGTCTTGTTCATTCCAAAGATCTTCGGAATGAACAATTGTGTGCTCTTCAAATTATTTTAGCTACATTTCTCATGTGTATTAGCCCTCATGATCATATTGCAATAGCCTTCATTCCTCTCCATGTGTGAATTCCATGCCTTGCCATTCATTTGTAGCTTGCTGGAATTTACATGGTAAATTACTGCATTTTCCAGTTCTGCTGCACAGTTGTAAAATATTGGCATTTTTTGCAAATTCAAACAAATTATAACATGGAAAAATTATTCAAGTATCAACATGAAGGAGTACATCAAGTTGCTACTGAATTTATACACTTCATTCACCAAGTAACCATGCTGAAATAGTGCAACAGTGCTGCACAATTGTCCTTGCTTTGTTATACCTTGTTGCTACCTATTTAGATCATGTGGGAATGCTTCTAAATAGCTCAGATGTCTTTTGTAGTCCTTCTAAACTCAATACATCCATATCCTCATACTTTTCTTGACAACTTCAAGGTGTTCCTATAAAATGACAACTTGCTGATTTTTATATGGCTGTTTTTCTCAGATTTTTAGATTTATGATTGTCCTAAACTTTTGGTTTAAATGTGGATTTGAAACAATTTGAATGGCAGAAAAACATTCAAAAACCATTGAGAAGTTAATGGATATCATCATACCACATTTGGTTAATTGAAATGCATGTTATTACTTACTACTTAATCAAGCAAAATCAGTCACAAAATGCTGAAAATAGTCAAAAACAGAGATATAGTATTCCTAACATAAAATCATGCAAACACTTAACAAATAGTATATTCTAGTAAACTATTTGGGAATTAAATTATCATATGGTAGTCAAAAATTGTGCAATAATGAGTCAAACATTGTGCAATAATGAGGCATTTTTGGGCCTCATCAATGATCCTACCCAACCAAGGAATGTCAAGTTCGGAGAAAGTCTATCTCCAGAGGAACAAGCCATATTTATTCCTCTCCTCAAGGAGAGGCCAAATATTTTTTCTTGGACTTAGAAATATGTGGTAGGGATAGATCCAAAGTTAGTCATTCACAACCTTTCATTAGATCCCATGAAGCATCCAGTCAAGGAAAAACTAAGGAAAATGCATCCAACTGTTGATTTTATGGTAAAGAACAAATTGCAAAAACTACTGGATGCAGTATTCATAGTTCCTATCGACTACCCTGAGTGGGTGTCAAACATAGTACTCATATGGAAACCTAATGAAAGAATCTATATCTACATGGATTTCAAATATTTGAATAGGGAAATACCAAAGGATTCATTCCCGTTTCCAAACATAGATGCTCTTGTGGATGCAACCGTAGGTCATGAAATGCTCTCCCTAATGGATGGTTTTTTTGAATACAACCAAATATGGATTAAGCCTGAACATCAACATAAAACTACTTTCGTTACTCCATGGGGAACATCCTATTACAAAGTGATGCCATTCGGTCTCAAAAATGTTGGTGCCACATATCAACGTGCCATGACATACATATTCCATTACTATATGCATAAGATCTTGGAAGATTACATGGATGACTTACTAGCCAAGTACCTATTGTAGCAAGAGCATATCAAAGTCCTTAGACAAGTCTTCGATCACCTCATAGACCACAATATTCGATTAAATTCTAAGAAGTGCGTATTTGGCGTAACCTTTGGCAAGCTTTTGGGATTCATCGTATCTAAGAGATGCATCAAAGTAGATCCTGCAAAGGTAAAGGCTATACTAGAAATGGACACCCCTACCAACATTAGGGGGTTGAGGAGCCTACAAGGCAAGATAGCATCCATCAAAATATTCATCGCACAATTATTAGACAAATACAGACCTATGAACAGGTTGCTACACAAGGAAGTACCCTTTTATTGGGAAAAAGAATGCCATCAAGCCTTTGTAGAGATCAAAACTTATCTAGAAATGCTACCAGTATTGGCTCCACCAAGGCTAGACATACCATTTTTACTATATATTTTTGCTACTGATTTCACACTAGGCACCATGTTAGCCCAAAAGAATGCACAAGATAAATAGCAAGCCATATATTACATTAGTCGCACCTTGGTGAGCTATGAGCTAGGATATGTGTATGTCAAAAAGTTGTGTTTAGCAAGTGGTCTTTACAACTTGAAATTTATGACACTACATGTTGAGCCATACGACCTACGTCATATCAAAACAAAATCCTTTGCAGTACATGATGAGCAAGACATATCATAATACACATATCACAAAGTGGATCATGCTATTGATAGAATTTGATCTAAATTTTGTAAGCCAAAAGTCCATCAAGGGATAAGTCATAGCAGATCAATTAGAAGAGGCGCCTCTTCAGGATAACAAGCCTCTCACCATAGAATTGCCTGATGATGCGGTCTTTACATTATCAGATCTGCCAGAACTTGAAGAACCTAAGAAAGAAAAAGACATGTCATTATTCTTTGATGGTTCAAAGTGTGAACAAGGAGGCGAAGTAGGGATTGTCTTTATCACACCGCAGGGTGCTCCATTGCCCTTATCATTCAAACTAGACTTCTTGTGCACAAATAACAATACAAAATATGAAGCATTGATCTTAGGACTTCAAATAGCCATAGCAATGGGCATTAAAATATTGAATATATTTTGTGACTCCTTGCTCATAGTAAACCATGTAAAAGGACTATTTCAATATAGGTGCCCACTCCTGAAGACTTAGAAGGAACTTGTTGACAATTACTTAGCCTAGCTAGAATGGTACGACTTCGAGGCAATCCCTCATATGTCGAATAGATTTGCAGATACCATGGCCTCATTGTGATCCTTAATCCCTCAAAATACATCTGCTGATTTTACTACTATTCATGTAAAAGTGCTTTCACACTTAGCAATACACCATGAGGCTTTTGATAATCAAGAATTAGTCAACATGATCAACATTGACCCAAATTAGGATTGGTCCTTCATAGCCAGATATTTCTTGCAAATAGCACCTTGGGGGTCTTTGATCTCCCAGAGACCTATAGAGTGTGGTGCAACCATATACCATAGAGTTGTTCCTAAATCCATGTTCACTACCTCAAAAACACATGAAGAGCAAGGTGTCTATTCTATAGAAGTTGTGGCCTATCAATATTGGCTTTACCAACTGTGGGACTTCCTCAAGCTTGTAATAATACCTCAAGTTTTATCGCATACTTAAAGGTGAACATTCAAACAAAGAGAAACAAGATACATTTTGCTAGGAGAAATACTCTACAGACAAGGATATGATGGAGTATTACTCCGTTGTATTGAGCCCCAGGAAGAATCTTAGTCAATTTCGCAAGCTCACGACAAAACATGTGGAGGTAATTTTAGTGGCATTGCCATCATCAAGTGCATATTGAGAATGAGTTACTATTGGCCCACCATGGAAAAAGACTATTGCGAGTATGTCAAGAAATGCAGTAAGTGCCAACATCATGCAAACCTAATGCACTTACCATCACAATATTTACATCCCATCTAGACAACATGGTCATTCTCATAATGGGGACTAGACTTGATTGGGAAAATCTCACCCCCATCCTTAAGCCGACATACGTTCATCATAATAGCCACAAAATACTTGTAGACACCAAAACAGCACCAATCCGATTATGTGACTGCAAACACTGATCGCTTTGACACACACAGCCCCCGGGGCAGCCCTCAGAGGTTAAACAGTGGTCCTAACCACTCTCACAACAGTTTTGGAAGGTCAGAAAGCAATTTGGCACCTTCAGGCACTCTGCTCCAAATCCGTCCCACCCCGGGATGAGTACAGACTGGAATTCATTCCATCCAGGGACGAATACCAATTCGTTTCTAGGTAGGGCGAATTCCAGGTTCAACGGGAAAAAAGACAAATCTTGACAAATGGCAGCTAAGGGCAGTCAATTAATGCCTCCTGCCTTGCATGCGCGTGTAGGTGAGCAGATTTGAGCATTAAGGACTATTACAAGGGTAGTCATGAAGGCCCAAATCAGGGAGGAATCTCCTCCCTCATGGGAAGGCATGACTGCCAAGTGGCGCCCATGCATGCCCATCCAAAGAGACCCCTTGGGTCTATAAAATGGTGAGTTTCCTCACCCCAAAAAGAGAGGGAGCATTTTGAGCAATGAAGTGCTACCAATTTACTACCACACATCACCTTTGATTCATGCCTTCCACATCCTTGATCTCTTTTGCAAAGGAGGTCATTGGGTGGCTATTGGAAGTGTGAATCCGGATTCCAAAACCCAACACTTGACCACATTGTCCCACCAATTTGCTGACAACACTGAATAAACAAGTTTTGGACCAATTCCAAGTGGATTGGTGCCAAAACAGAGACCCAAACGATGGGCGCCTTGCCCACGGGCGCACCCGCATTACTGCAGGTCTAATCGTCTCACCCCAAAATGATTAGGAATCTATGGCATATTTGCCCACTGTTATTTTTGCATTTGGTTTTATGCTATTTAAATAGGTTATATTTCAAGTTTCATCTTATTTCAAGCATTTTTGACCATGTTTATTTTATATCTTGTCTTCACTAACATGCAGGTGACATTGTCAAATTCTCGATGATCAAGGCCAAATTGGGGAAATCCGACCTTCTGGGTCTTCCCAAAATGCCCCCATTTACCTAAACCCTAACCTTGTAGGTCACCTAGAGTCTCTCAGATAGGACATTTTGGACAGTGCCATTACACCTTTAGTTCTTGTTGCAAGTTTATTCATTCCACCCCGGGATGAATAGAAATTCATGGTGAATTTCCTGACTATTTCAATGGCAGTGGCCCTCTGGTAATGTTTTCATGCCTCTATGAAATTTTTAGGTTATTTGGAGTCATTTTATTTATCGCTTTATTTAATCTTATGCATGCATCCTTCATTGCTTTTAGAGATCATATATTTCATTTCATTTACAGGTGCTACTAACGGTTTGTTGTTTCTTTGAATGCAGGAGGAGCAGCAAGGAGTGAAGGATTCATCAACACAAGTGGCGGCAACACTTTGGCCCGCCCATTTTACATGTGGGCACGCGGAAGGAGGATCACTAGTCATGATTGTAACCGAAACTATGTTAACGCTCCTAGCCCCTGAAAAGGGAGGAGACATCTTTGTAACCGATGTTAAAAGAGTATAAATAAAAAGGGTTGTGCTTTCTATACTTCTTTCTTTGTTTCAATTCGTTCATTTCTCTCATTTCATGCACTTTCAATTCATAGGATTTAAGCGTTATCTTTGTTTCGCATTGCATCGCATTAGTGTTTCCTTTTCGCTTTCGTAATCTCATGCTTTCAGTGGCGATCACGGTGGGACTCTGTCCCCTATTTTTTTAGATCAAGAAACTGATCAAAACTTGTTTTTCTTGCTTACAGGTACCATTTTTTGAACTATTGTTGTTCGTTCCAGCCTATGGCGAATACAGACTGTAATTCGTCTGACCCAGGATGAATGAGAATTCGTCTCACCCTGGGACAAATTCTATTCTAGTATTCATCTCACCCAGAGACGAATACCTCTATGCAGCTTCTGGGTCGAAGGTCGAGCACCATGTGGCAGAGAAGAGGTAGGGATTTTTAATAGTCTATCATTTTTTTCTATTTTTGTTTTCTATTTTCTATCAATTTTGCTTGCTTAGGGAAAGTTGTTGCTGCATGTTTCATTTTTATTAAAAATAACCCCACACACATCACGTGGCATTTTTAAACCAAGGAGCTGGTCGTAAAACCCCAGCCCTTGATCAAGACCAACGGTGGATTTCATCACCACCTTGGCTTGATTTTTGCATCCATTTACCCCGATTGCCACTATTGCTAGACGTAAATCCTGATGAAAGCTGACCGAGTGTCGTTGGGGTGATTCCCAATGCATGAGGATAAGTCTTCTATGGTAGGTGTCATAAATAGGGCAATCCCCCTTCCGTACCGCCTATGTACCATGTACCATCTGCTCTCACGTACCTATAGTTTCCCTCTCGTAAGGGCGGGTATATAGAGAGGTTGGTATATCGGCCTGGCAATGGTATATCGAAGGGGCGACCATTTATGGGAGTCATATGAGCCTTCATTTTGCATTTAAACGTTCTTTACAAAAACCTTCAAAAACAAAACAAAAATCATCAAAACACACTAAAACCAGGTTTAGGACACACCATTAATCTTTAAAAGAGATAATCATTGCTTTGTGTGTGTGTGTTCTTTTCTGCTTAGTGTAACATAAAAATTAGAAAAATCATAAAAAGATAAAAATTTGCAAATCTTGTAGAGGGGTACCACCATGGTATTCACTCATAGCCAAGCCCACTCATGGGCAGAGGCTATAGAGAGTGTGCACGGGGGACAAGTCACCTCCGCTACAGCTCCAAGGACTTGGTCATTCCACCTTGGCGGCCCGACACACACAATAGTCCACTTTGTGCCTTGACAGAATGAGGCTATAGGGGCACCCCTTTGAGGGGCATGCCCACTCAACATAGCCCCTTTCGGGAAGAGTCCATACATGTGGCACTCAATATAGATGGGAAAGATCCCATAAACACCCAGTATGCACAGTCACCATGCAGTGAAGCGCTAGGACAACGTAGGGTTCGATAAGAGGGACCACATGATTACACTATCCCTCCTTTACCCCCTCTAGTTGTCAGAACTACAAGGACAAATCCAGAGCACAAGGCTCTCCAGGTAGGGCGAGCTAACTCTGCCCATCCCTTTTTCACTTACAAAAAAGAGCACGAGGAAGACCCTTACCTTCCTCAAGAGCAATATACAACATGGGAGCAATGCGCTTCCGCACCCGCTATATATCAGGGTCACCCATTGAGGCCAGAACCTCAGGTGAATGCCGCTAACCTCGACAGAGGGAAGCACCCCATAGAAATCTCGGATCCCCAAGACTGAGATAGGTATGTAGGAGAGGCATCTAGGCCTCCTAGGATCAAGATGATAGAGCAAATTGACCTAGCATTTGCTAGACATGCCACCCGCCAAGCGCAGATCACGCAACTTGAGTAGGACCAACAACAGCTAGAACAGTTATATCGCCTTAGCAAAGAGCGCATCCGACGCCAAACAGATGAGCTGCTCCACACCACTATGCCTGAGAGGGTTCAAACCCCCAAACACAAAGGGTAGAAAGGTATGAGAGGCACAACCCTATAGTGCAAGATAGGTCTCCAAGACCTTACCAAGTGCTGCCTCTAAGACCCCTAGACATGAGCGGGAGGCCACTCCCAGGAACAATGATGGGTACCCTCCATGGGCACCCACCCCTGTTCATAGGTCTCTCCCAGTAACTCCTCAAGAAGCTTATGAGGAGTATGAACAAGAAGAAGAGCGGGCTAAAATGCCCTATCAAGGCAGAGGAGGTGCTATCCAGCCACCCCTCTATAGGCCTCCAGTTCCTCGCAATGCGCAACAGGAACAAGTGATAGAGGAAGAGATCAAATCCTTCGATGCATAGAAAGTGCTCTTAGAGCGTTTGGAGTCTATGGAAACTAAAACTTTTGGGCCCCAAAAGCCCACTTTACGATTACTCCGTAGTCATCCAGTGCATCCATCAGTACCAGCACCTCCTTACCCCAAACATTTCAAGCTACCCCAGTTGGCAACCTTTAAAGGGGAGGAGGATGCTCAAGAGCATATAACTAGGTTCCTGAGCCAATGCTTTGGCATTCAAGACAATGATGCCTTGTTATTGAGAACATTGATAACCACGTTCATAGGCCCTGCCTCGGACTGGTTCACCCAATTACCAAAGCATAGCATCCACAACTTGGATCAGCTAGTGGATGCATTCCTTGAACGCTTTGCCTTCAACACCAAGAAGAAGGCATCACTAAGTGATCTTGCTAGCCTCAAGCAATATGAAGAGGAAACCATGGCAGCATATGGGAATCGATGGAGGACGCTGCTTTCAAAGCTGCCATACCTCCCTCCGATGTCTGATCTCACACAGATGTTTGCCAAGAGTTGTTTAAGACCAATCTCCATGCTATTGCAGCTACAACAATATGCCACCTTGGAAGAAGCCTTGGCGCAAGCCAAGATCATAGAGGAGATTAAAGTTCATGATGGCAAAATTGCAAAACCTAAGAAAAAGGAATGGTCCAAAAGCAACAACAAGACTGGGACCACGCAACAAAAACCCATAGCGGTTAATCAGGTTGCAATCAATGTCCCTAAGCCTGCCCAAGCAACACAGCCTCAAAAGGCTAATTATCAGGCAGTGCCTCCCAACAACTATGAGCAAGAGAACAATCGACAAAAGCAGAATCAGCAAGCGTCACCCTCGATGATAGTTTACACCCTATACGGAGTCTAGAGACTCCCTATTTGACCGCTTGTCTATGACAAATTTGATCAACCTACCAGAGGTCCAACCTATAGACCCCAACGCGCCGAAACCAAAGGGCTATAGAGAAGAATTGTATTGTAGATTTCATCGATGGAGGGGACATGATCTTAACATTTGTTGGACATTCAAAGGCTTGGTGCAAGATTTAATAGATAACAAAACATTAGTGGTGGACAACCCCATAGCACCAGGCAACCAAAATATGGAGGTCTTCAAGGACCCTTTGCCCACTCATGATGCACCGACGAAACCCCTCCAAGTGAATGAAGTAACATAGAATTGCCCAATGCAAGGGTATGTTGGAATGATCAGCATAGTGACTCGAAATAGGAGGTATCCGAGCATAGCTGCCCCCGTGGAAACTATAGGAGAGGTGCCAACAACATCCCAACAACAACAACACCCTGCACAACCTCCTCCGCCTAGACCTGTGGTCACAATTCAGAACAAGCTTACCCAAAGCTTAAAGACCACATCGGCTAGGCTCTCCATATATGAGCTTATACAACAATCACCACCTCATCGAGAATCTCTAATGGAGATTCTAAAAGCCATCGAGTTGCAGCCCCATGAGGCAAATTCTTTCAATAATTTCATGGGGCATGTTAAAAGATGCACAGAGCCAGTCATCACCTTCAGGGAGGATGAGTTAAAGTCAGTGACTGGCGACATGGCGGATCCACCCCTGCACGTTATCACACGGGTCAACGGGATCCCCTACAAGAGAGTATTGGTGGATACTGGCTCATCCAGTAACATCATAACAACAATGGCCTTGAAGCACCTAAAGTTGCCCGCATCTCATATCGTGGCTTCAACCTACACACTACGAGCATTTAATGATGCAATATGCTCGACAGTAGGCACAATTGTCCTACCCATCCAAGTGGGACAAAAGACAATCCCTACATTGTGCCATATACTGGAGGGAGAAATGGCCTACAACATCTTGTTGGGCCGGCCATGGATTAGGGACATGAAGTGTGTCCCTTCAATAGCCCACCAGTGTTTGAAGTATACATTTGAAGGGCAAGTGCACGTAGTCCCAGCGGACTTAGAACCCTTCAAATACTGCAACATGGTGCAACTGATGCCGCAATCGACCCTTCCTTCAACACACATGGATTTCCAGTTAAATCCATCCAAACAGGGTCGATTCCATAGGCATCCCTGCTGTCAAGTCCACCAATGCCTCAATCGGGTCCATCTTCATCGGCTGATCCTTCACCAACGATGCCACCAGAAGTGGCCACAACGAAGGACAAAGGGAAGAGACCCATAGAAGAAGTAACACCTTCAGTCTCAACCATCTCCACCGAGGAGATGCCTAGTAGAATGGAAGTAGAGACACCTAGTCCACCCGACATGGAGTGGATTCAGGAAGAACTCCCATTCCCTCCCCCCAATCACCAACAATCACTGTTGAAATGGCCAATACGGGCCTGGGGGAGTATCTAGTGTGGAATGTCATAGCAACACCTACATTAGAGTCCATGCAGGACATGGGGAGACCTCGCCTCCCCATTGGTACTATCGTCCCTCTAGGCTACCCGCCGAACCAGACAAATTTTGTGTATGGGGGCCTTGATCATGGCAGTGAACCATGCATACAAGAGGTAGATGATGAAGAGCCTTTCACAGAAGATGTCAATTATCTCTCTAACCCAGATTTTGCTTTAAGGTATCTTGGCCAATGCAATTGGCATGGATATGGGTTAGGCAGGTATGAGCAAGGCATACGGGTCCTCTGCCAACCAAGGTACCAGATGTCGTATGACAAGTCGGGCGTAGGGTTCAACCACCCCTTGCCCCTGGACATCTTGGTGGAAAATATGCAAGGCCTAGGGATAGGCAACAAGGATGGGATGGCATTAGATCCATATGCCAACCCTAACATGACCTACACATTTGGGGACTATCTCCCATCATGGACAACTAACCTTGTTAGCCTCCACAACCCTCTCCCTTCGCTCGAGAGAGGAGAAAGCTCAAGGACTCACCCACAAGAGGGGTATCGACAAGGTCAAGAAGAATCTTTCGAGGATGAGTCCGCATATGAGGTAGCTCCATGGGACCCATTTGAATCAGATAGTAATCATTCATAGGTGGTCCCCATGGATGATTTTCAAGAAAGTCTCTTGCAACTATTCCCTCTAGAAGCACCAGTCGAGCAAGCGCCACATCAAGGAAATCAGGTCCCCCCACAAAGAGCGGAACAACCCCATTGGGACCAAGTCAATTTGCTCGAGCAAGAAGAGCCTAGCATGTCATAGATAGCTGTCGGAGCCAACGAGGGCCTTTGGATCTCTGATAGTGATTATGAAGATGAAACTGAGATGGAATATCTCAATCATGCACGATAGCACAATCACCCCATAAACATTGAAGAACTATTTGGACAACTAGGCATAAGGCTAGGGCATGAGTGGCGCATAGACCCAGCCTAGTGGAACCAAATGTTGAATCTACCACTTTGGGCATACAGAGAGCAACTTCCACCCAGAGACCCCATAGCAACATCAGTGCCGAGGGTAGACCCTATCCTCCTATCCGTGCATAGGGCCGATCCATTCGTGCCAATCCCTATAGAGCCAGATCCGAAGCATGGAGATCATCCAAGAAGTTAGAAGTATCACACCCATGGTAATGGAGACAAAACTCATTTCATCAACATGATCTCCATTGACTTAACCACCCCCATCCGCAATCCAACTGATCCAGCATGGCCATTGCATCTAGACCTAGATGCCATAGGCTGGGATCATGCTAATTCACCACCATCACCATCAGAGTATTGGCCTTTCGGTGAGATGCTTCATTTCACCCCTAGGCCAACTCAGGATATCTTTCATGCTGAAGAGGAACCCGAGGTTCCCAACGTAGATCTCAATTCAGCAAATGATATCCACTTGATCCCGACTCCACACCAGTTGGAGGATGGGTCGCACATGTCAGTTGAGGAGACAACTGACGTAGACATCGGCTCAGATCCAATGAATCCATAGATTCTCAAGCTAGGGGTAAGCCTATCCCTCGAAGAGCAAGCCGACTACATTGCCCTTCTCAAAGAGAAGAAGGAGGTTTTTGCATGGTCATACAAAGACATGTCGGGGCTAGATCCGTAGCTAGTCACGCATAACCTGACGCTTGATCCGACAATCAAGCCAGTGAAGCAAAAACTATGCAAGATGCACCCAACAGTGGCCTTAATGGTCAAAGATGAATTGCAGAAGTTGTTGGATGCACAGTTTGTCATCTGCATGGATTATCCACCATGGTTGTCCAACATGGTGCCCGTCAAGAAGCCCGACGGGAGGATTCGCATATGCACTGATTTTTGAGATCTAAACAAAGCGAGTCCTAAGGATGATTTTCCCTTGCCAAGCATCGACGCATTGGTAGACGCAACAGCAGGTCACGAAATGCTCTCCCTAATGGATGGTTTCTCGGGATACAATCAAATTCGTATCAATCCCGAGGACCAACTCAAAATGGCATTCACAATGCCTTGGGGGACATTTTGTTATAAGGTCATGCCTTTTGGCCTTAAAAATGTTGGCGCCACCTACCAACGTGCCATGACGTACATCTTCCATGATTACATGCACAAAAATTTGGAAGATTACATGGATGATTTGTTGGCCAAGTCCCTCTTGCGCCCAGATCATCTCGATGACTTGAGCAAGATCCTCGATCGCCTCATAGAACATAAAGTCAGACTAAACCCCAAGAAGTGCGTCTTTGGCGTCACATCTAGAAAACTCTTGGGTTTCATAGTCTCAAAGCGAGGAATCGAGGTGGACCCAAACAAAGTCAAGGCAATCCTTGAAATGCTCCCCCCAACTACCATCAAGCAGCTCAGAAGCCTGCAGGGAAAGGTCACGTCGATCAAGCGCTTCATAGCGCAGCTATCTGACAAGTGCCGACCCATGAACAAATTATTGCACAAGGGGGTAGCATTCCACTGGGATGACGAGTGCCAGTCAGCCTTTGATGACATAAAACAATACTTGGCTTCACCGCCAGTATTGGCACCACCTAGACCAGGAGTGTCATTCTACTTATACATCTCAGCTACTGAGGTGGCACTGGGAGCCATGCTAGCCCAGAAGAATGAACTTCACAAAGAACAGGCTACTTACTATCTTAGCCGCACCCTGGTCAGTTACGAACTTAACTATGCATACGTTGAGAAACTCTGCTTGGCAGTGGTGTTTGCTACCAAAAAGCTATGCCATTACATGTTGGGCAACATGACGTATGTTGTGTCTAAGGAGAATCCATTGCGATACATGATGAGTCATACTTATCATAGTAGCCGCACGATGAAATGGATCATGTTGTTGACGGAGTTTGACATAGAATTCATTGGACAAAAATCCATCAAAGGTCAAGTCATCGCCGATCAACTAGCAGAGGCTCCTCTTGAAGATGATCAGCCTTTGACAGTAGAACTACCCGATGATGGGGTCTTCCATGTCTCAGAATCGCCAGATTCTGATGAGCCTGAGTCACAGGCCGACATAACCCTATTCTTCGATGGTTCTAAATGTGAGCAAGGAGGTGGCATGGGAATTGTATTCTTCACACCGCAAGGGGCTCCAATCCCCTTGTCATTTAAACTTGACTTCCCGTGCACCAATAATAACGCTGAATATGAAGCCTTGCTCATAGGTCTTCAGACAACAATCACCATGAACATCAAATGCTTGAACATCTTTGGTGATTCACTGTTAATAGTCAACCAAGTGAAAGGGGTATTCCAATGTAAATGCCTAGTCCTGTAGGCCTACAAAGCCCTTGTGGACAAACTCCTGGCAAAGCTTGAATGGTACGACATCGAGGCACTCCCTCGATCATCGAATCATTTTGCGGACACTATGGCCTCCTTGGGGTCACTAATCCCGCAAGACCTTTTCGGTGATATGACAACTATTCAAGTCAAAACACTATCGCAATCCGTGATGGAGCGTGCAAGCTCTGACTCAACGCCAGGAGTCCATTTGATCCAGATTGAACCATCTCCGGATAAGTTCACTCGAATCCTCGATCATTTGAATCATGCCAACTGGGGGTCCTTGTTCTCCCCTACTCCCATTAATAGCAACACAACGCTATTCTTGCAGATTCTTTCCCGCTCAGCTTTTGCTAGGGATGAACTTCAAGAGGGATTGGTTGTTCATGCCATCGAGGTTTCAGATCAGCAGGATTGGTATTCACCCATCCGAGACTACCTCAAGTTAGGTAGCCTCCCACTTGGATTGTCGCAAGCCGCAAAGAGATCATTTAAACAGAGAGCGGCAAAACATGTCTTGTTAGGAGACATTCTGTACCATCATAGCTATGAGGGAATCCTCCTTCATTGCTTGGACCAGCAAGAGTCCACTTGGGCGATCGCCCAAGCGCACGATGGTACATGCGGTGGCCACTTCAGCGGTATGGCCATCGCCAAGCGCATTCTTCGCATGGGCTACTATTGGCCATATTTAGAGCGAGATTGTTGCGCTTATGTCAGGAAGTGCGTGAAGTGTCAACACCATGCTAATCTGACACACGTACCTTCTCAGGCCTTGCAACCGATCCAATCGGTTTGGCCCTTTTCGTAGTGGGGCTTAGATCTAATCAGAAATATCTCCCCTACATCGTCAGGCCATCACACGTTCATCATAATGGCCATAGAGTATTTTACTAAATGGGTGGAAGCAATTTCGCTTACCTCTACGATAGGAACCCGCATCGCGGAGTTTATTTTGCATAACATCATATGTCATTTTGGTATTCCATCCAAGATAATCTCGGATAATGGGACGTCCTTCAAGAACAAAGACGTGCGTGCTTTGACCACAAAGTACAAGATTCAGCATAGTTTTTCAACACCCTATTATCCGCAAGCAAATGGGCAAGCAGAGGCATCAAACAAAATGCTAGTTGCCATCCTCAAAAAGACAGTCATAGACAGTCATAAGGATTGGCACATTCAGATCCCACTTGCCCTATGGGCTTATCGCACTAGCATTCGGACACCCACTAGGGCAACTCCATTTTCATTGGTGTATGGCTCTGAGGCAGTCATGCCTCTTGAGTTGGAGATTCCTTCCCTATGCATATCAATGCAAGAGTTCATCGATGATGACACTGCACGATAGGCCCGGTTAGACCAGCTTACGTTGCTTGATGAACGATGCATCAATGCTCTCGAGCATTTGCGTATCTACCAAGAGTGACTTAAGAGGGCATACAACATGAAAGTTCACCTGAGGGACTTTCAGGTTGGTGACCTAGTCCTAAAAGAGAACCAACAGAACCCTAACTTGCCTCCCCATCTCCGGGACAAGTTCACGGCAAACTGGTTAGGTCCTTATGTGATTGAAAGTAAAATAGGACCTGGAACATACCGGCTAGCCTCTCTTGATGGAATCAAGGAACTAGAACCCTTGAACATCAGTCATTTGAGGCCATTCCATATCTAAGAGAGCCATAGCCCAACCAAAAAGCTCCAAGGATTCCCACAATCACTTGGTCAATCCCAAAAATGCTCCAAAGGTGCCCACAAACCCTTTGGTCAAACCAAAAAGCTCCAAGGATTCCCACAATCGCTTGGTCAATCCCAAAAATGCTCCAAAGGTGCCCAAAATCCCTTTGGTCAAACCAAAAAGCTCCAAGGATTCCCACAATCGCTTGGTCAATCCCAAAAATGCCCCAAAGGTTCCCATAATCCCTTTGGTCAAACCCAAAAAGCTCCAAGGATTCTCACAACCTTGTATCATCAAAAAAATTCAAAAACAACAAAAATCATCAAAAATAAAAAAAATCTGCATCTCACTTTCATGCATACTTCAAAAATCAAAAATACAAAAATAGCTGCATTAGGCATCACATCCATACATTGCATATTTGTTGGTCATACGGTTCAAAGGCACCATAGACTGTCATTACTTGGCAAACCCACCATTTTTCACATTTTCCATTTTGAAAACAATACAACAAAAATAAACGCCATCCACAGTTTCACCATATCATAAATCAGTTGTCGTCTAAATGTATCAAGAGTTTTCGTCATTCAGTTGTCTTTAGATTTCTAGCCAAGAACTGTACAAAGTCAGACTGATGTTACAAAGGTAGAGTCACACTTGAAATACACCTTGTTACGTAGCATCCCATCACAAGTTAAAACACATAAAACAATTCCCAAGTTGTGTAAATGAAAGATGAAACCTGTAAAGCAATTTAGGATACCATACAGTGAAAAGGTTATCTCGCTCATCCCCCTATGCGAATGACCCCAAGAATGCTGAGAGTTGGCAAAAGGACAAGAATCTTCCCTACCCAATTCCCCAAGAATCCCAAGTTCTCAAAAAGTTGCAAAACATCAAAAATTTGCAAAAGTCAATACTCCAAAAATTGACATCAAATCCCACAAAGTGCATACATCAAAAAGCACAAGCAATAGTGATTCTCATCACTCCAAAATTCAAAATCCCTTGCTCAAAAGAAAGAAAAACAAAAATAAATAGTGATTTTCATCACTATAAAAGAGCAAGTATCCCAATACAAATGAAGAAAAGAAGGGAGTCAAACTTGAATCCCTGGAACTCTCAGCATTCAAAAGGTCATGAGGTGAACCTCAGTATCGGTTTGGTGGATAGCCTATCGGTCACTAGTGGCAAACCTCCCGCATGACGATATATCTGTCACATTTACTTGTGTGCAGATCAATGTTTGCATGTGGATGAGCTAGCTTATGGTATCCTAGATCGCAAAATAGATTAATCTGACTAAATACAACAAAGGAGTTAGTGGAGCTAATTAGGTGATCCTCAATACAGGTTTGGTTGAAAGCCTATCTAGCACTAGCGGTATCCTGACAAATACCACATAAACAAACTCAATTGCACACACAGGGATGTGAAATAACTTGGTCAAAAACAAGCACGATTCATACCTTGTTCAAACATCTTGTAAGACAACAGTACAGTCTTGGCTAGTTAGTTAAAACATCTGAGTCTCAAAAAAACTTAGCTACATTCTAAGCCAACCATTGTATATAATCCATTCCTATATCATCAAACCAAAAAAAAAAACACATATACAAAAGTCATTTACCATAGCAATCACCGCATACACAAAGCCATAAGTCCTATACAGTCTATGGTGCCAATGCCAAGTTATCAACAAATCATTTCATCCATTCCATTACATATCATATAAATCAGCAACATTTGCATTTATCATACCATATGCATCCATCAAAGTAAATTAACATGCATTCATCAACATCAAACACTTGCATAAAATCAAAACACGACAAGTGTATAAACAAAATAAAGTCATCTGTATATATATATCATCAAAAATGCCCGTAGGCTACAATAACTGGTCCTCTGACCCCGCAATCATAAAACAAAAACTCAAAAACCCCCAAGCCTAGGGCGTCGGCCACCATGATCATGCAGGATCGGTGCGACGAGAACTACCCCCCATGGTGTGGGTCCTGTGGGACCCCTCAGGGCGGCTACTGCTAGCCCCCGCATCATGCCTGCTAGCCCCTCCCTCATCCAGTCGCCTACGTCGAGAGGATGTTGACTGCTCAGTCTCGCTCCCTCTCGAGCGGCATGACGATCCACCTAGAGAAAGTGTCAGGATCTGCCCACCGAGGTGATCAATCTCTGCCTCCATCTCCAATTGATGCTACATCAACTCCATCTCCCAATGATGATACATATCCACATTTGCCTTGCACTATGCTAGCTATGCTCGCAGGTGATCCATCTCTCATGTAGCCTCTACATCCCCATCCCACGCGCACCAATGCATCATCCCTCTGCCAACCAGCACGCAAGAGATCCCACTCCTCTGGTGCTCCCGATCCTCATCTCCCTACCCCCAATCATGCATTCTCTGCATCAACCCCACCTTCGTATCCTCCAGAATCCTCGATGCATCGGCATCTCTGACGCAGCCTGCTCAGGCTCCCACCGCTCGGGGACATCCTATCCTTTGACTGATCCAAACCCAAAGTCCTCCCCCACATCATCCACCTCAACCATATCAACATCCTCCAAAGGAGCTCCCCAACCCTCTCCTAGTGCCTCGGCACCCTCCTCGCCTCCTGCTGCCACCTCATCTCCTCCTAGCGGCCCCTCTCCCCGCCATCGCCGTAGTGTCCACCACCCCTCATACTCCGCTATCACCCCGACATTATCCATGTCTGGGTGTCAATAGCTGTGTCTGCCTCCTCCCCTAGTGGCGCGATGATCGGCCAAGCAAGGTCCCTCTCATCACTCCCACCGATAGATCAAGGGCTCCCCAGGAAACCCCTGGCGAACCCCAAACTATCATGTCACCCGAGCATAGGGGAAGTACTCCTCTCTGTCCCATGCCGCCCAATAAGCCACCTCCCCCTTTGAACTCGCCGAAGCCACTCCTCAGCCTCAAGCCATGCGAGACAATCTTGGTATGGCCTCCAAACCACATCCCCGAGTAAGCCATGCAAAGGTCTCGATGTAGTGACCAACGTCACCAGCCCACCATCGACTATGTCCCCTCTCATCTGATCTATACCACAAGGCTGCATACCCTATATCCCTGTCAACCATCTGCTCGAGTCACCGAAGGTAACCCAAGTGGTCGATCCACCACTATATGCTGCCATGCCCAGCTCTACAATAGATAACTGCAGCCAATCCCCTTCTACCTCCGACAATGGACCTCGTACAACTCATCATAGAGCTATGCAAGAAGTGTCTGGCCCCACCTCATAATCAAGGGCTCCTCAATCGGGCACTCCACCAGTCGAAACACCACCTCCAACAGGTTCCAAGGGAACCTCACGCCTAAAGAGTCCGGTAGTAGCATGTTGGAAATGAGACTCATCAGAAATGTGTGCCTCACTCCCAACACGCCCTCTCATACCACCATCGAACCAAAATGCCACCAATATGACAGTCATTCTCTCGCCCTCTCCACTGGGTCCTCCACACCCAACTCCTCCCCATGTCCAAAGCAGCATGTCAACACTGCTGTCCTCTGATCCCGTGGCATCGTCCTGATCGGAAGCCCATCTATCAAAATCCGAAGAATCCGATAGACATCCTCTAATGTCACTGTCATCTCCCCTATCGGGAGATGGAAGGTGTTAGTCCGCACATCCCATAAGCTGATCAAGGCCGTCAGGTAGGCCCGATCACCCACCACCGGCTCTAACCGAGCCACGTGCTTGAGCCCAAGGGCATCAAGCCACTCCCAGTCCTCCATTGTCAAGGCCTCTCGGGTGTCAAAAAACACCATAGGCATGCGATACCGGCTCTTCACCACCCGCAAATCACAAAAAGCACAAAAACATTAAAAACATAGAAAAACATAATGTACAACAATAAAAAATGTACAAAACAAAATCATTCAAAAAAAAAAAAAAAATTTAACTACATTTTCTAATTAACAAAAAACAAAAAAAAAAAAAAAAAACATTTTAACCTAGTTTTAATAAAAAAAAAAAAAAAATAATAAATTTTAACCTAGGTTTCTCAACCTAGTTCAATTTAATTTCAAAACAAAATTAATGTTTAACCTACGGTTTTAACCTAAGTTAATTAAAATTTATCTAGGGTTTCATTTAACAAAAAATTATTTACCTACGTTTAACCTAAAATTTTACACCTAGGTTTCATTTTTTCTAACATAAAAAAAATCAATTCATTCACTTTTAATAGGGTTTCATTTTAAAAAAACACAATAAAAACAAATAATAAATAAAAAAAATAAAAGAGGAAGTGCACTCACCGGTCTCGCTTCGGCTCCTCCGCTGGATGACCCTTTTCGTGCACTCATGGTGGCTAAAAATTCTCAATAGCGCTTCGCTTCAGCAAATCTACCTCCTCCTTCTCAGAGCTCCAAATCGCAAGCAAGTTCAAACACAAATGAGCCCAAATCATAATTTTTGCCCTTAAATAGTTTTTTCGCTCATAATCGATCCTGCTTGGGACGAGCGCTCTAGTTAGCACTCATCCCACCCTAGGACGAATACCAATTAGTATTCATCCCACCCGGGACGAATACAAAGCAAGGAAAAAAAAAAACCAACAAAAATAGCCAAAAATACACCGAAAAAATGCAATAAAATTGCCGAATAAGAGTGCTTTTGCACTTAACATTCTTGGCATAAAAAACCGATGTCGGGGTCACAAATTGTCACTATCCTACTCCCTAAGAAGGCTACCATAGCCGGACCGCTCCATGGGAAGACGGATTTTTGACAATTTCATCCCCAAATGGCGTCCCAAAAAGGGTTAAAACCCACCAAAAATAGGTCCAAATGTTGGGAAACTGCATAAGCATTAAAAGAAAAACATCTGAAGGCACCCTCACCTAAGTCATCTTGGGTCAAGCGACTCGTCGCTTTTCTCATGGCAGTCATTCCCTCATCGATTCGTCGCTTGAGGGGGTAGTCACACTTAGTCACCAATCAACAAATACACACCCAATCAAGGAAATGGCATGCATTCAAAGAATCATTGACAAAGACAATCACGCTCCTGCTTGGGGCAGCAAACAAGCAATAATCACAAGTTGATCAAACGCTTGGCATTCGTGAATCATGAACACAAGGTTCCCACAGACAAAAGGTTGCGCCCTTTGCCTATTCATGACTGATCAATGTCCAAGCTCAAGTCACACCTCACCAAAATAGGTTAACACTTGAAATCAAATTCCTTAGCTCGTCAGAAGCAAGGATTCAAGAATGCATGCCCTTTCCATGCTTGGGGCATCAAGAGTTGGTTAGGTTACTAAGAAACCCTAATCATTAGTGCTTTGGTTATCTATTTTTGCTCAGCACTGCATCACCCATAGCGCTTCCCAAAAAGGGGCATCTGTAGACACCAAAATAGCACCAATCCGATTATGTGACTGCAAACACTGATCGCATTGACACACACAGCCCCCAGGGCAGCCCTCAGAGGTTAAACAGTGGTCCTAACCACTCACACAGTAGTTTTGGAAGGTCAAAAAGCAATTTGGCACCTTCAGGCACTCTGCTCCAAATCCGTCCCACCCCGGGACGAGTACAGACTGGAATTCGTTCCACCCAGGGACGATTACCAATTCGCTCCTGGGTGGGGCGAATTCCAGGTTCAACGGGAAAAAAGACAAATCTTGACAAATGGCAGCTAGGGGCAGTCATTTAATGCCTCCTTCCTTGCATGCGCGCGTAGGTGAGCGGATTTGAGCGTTAGAGGCTGTTACAAGGGCAGTCATGAAGGCCCAAATCAGGGAGGAATCTCCTCCCTCATGGGAAGGCATGACTGCCACGTGGCGCCCCTGCATGCCCATCCAAAGAGACCCCTTGGGTCTATAAAATGGTGAGTTTCCTCACCCCAAAAAGAAAAGGTTTGGAGCATTTTGAGCAACGAAGTGCTGCCAATTTACTACCACACATTACCTTTGATTCACGTCTTCCACATCCTTGATCTCTTTTGCAAGGGAGGTCATTGGGTGGCTATTGGAAGCGTGAATCCGGATTCCAAAACCCAACATTTGACCACATTGCCCCACCAATTTGCTGACAACACTTAATAACAAGTTTTGGACCAATTCCAAGTGGATTGGTGCCGAAACAGAGACCCAAACGGTGGGCGCCTTGCCCGCAGGCGCACCCCGCATTACTGCAGGTCTAATCGTCCCACCCCGAGATGATTACGGATCTATGGCAGATTTGCCCACTGTCATTTTTGCATTTGATTTTATGTTGTTTAAATAGGTTATATTTCAAGTTTCATCTTGTTTGGAGCATTTTTGATCATGTTTATTTTATATCTTGTCTTCACTAACATGCAGGCGACATTGTCAAATTCTCGGTGATAGAGGCCGAATTGGGGAAATCCGACCTTCTGGGTCTTCCCAAAATACCCCCATTTACCTAAGCCCTAACCTTGTAGGTCACCTGGAGCCTCAGAGATGGGACATTTTGAGCAGTGCCTTTAACCCTTTTGCTACAGGTTTATTCGTCCCGCCCAGAACGATTCCCTTTTTGAGGTTTACTCGTCCCACCCCGACGATTCTTTTTCTGCTCTCCCCCGGATTGAACTAGAATTCACAATGAGTTTTTCGACTGTTTCAATGGCAGTGGCCCTCTGGTAATGTTCTTCTGCCTCTGTAAAATTTTCAGGTTATTTGGAGTCATTTTACTTATCGCTTTATTTAATCTTATGCATGCATCCTTCATTGGTTTTAGAGATCAAATGCTTTATCTTTGCTACAGGTGCTACTAACGGTTTGTTGTTTCTTTGAACGCAGGAGGAGCAGCAAGGAGTGAAGATTCATCAACACCAGCGGTGGCGACACTTTGGCCCGCCCATTTTACATGTGGGCACGCGGAAGGAGGATCACTAGTCATGATTGTAACCGAAACCATGTTAACGCTCCTAGCCCCTGAAAAGGGAGGAGACGTCTTTGTAACCGATGTTAAAAGAGTATAAATAAAAAGGGTTGTGCTTTCTATACTTGTTTTTATTTCGTTTCAATTCGTCTTTTCCTCTCATTTCATGCATTTCAATTCCTAGGATTTAAGCGTTATAGTTGGTTTCGAATGCATCGCATTAGTGTTTCCTTTTTCGCTTTCGGAATCTCGTGCTTTCAATACTTCACTAAATGGGTAGAAGCGATCCCCTTAACATCAACTACTAGACCAAGGATTGTGGAGTTTATACTCCACAATATCACAAGTCATTTTGGGGTCCCTTATAAGATAATATCATATAATGGGCCATATTTCAAGAAAAAAAATGTGCATGCTTTAATTAACAAATACCATATTCAACACAGTTTTTCAATGCCTTATTATCCACAAGCAAATGGGAAAGCAAAATCCTCAAACAAAAAAATAGTCTCCATTTTGAGGAAGACAGTCCAAGAAAATCACAAGGATTGGCACATGCAGTTGCCTCTTGCACTATGGGCATACAGGACTAGTATACGGATGTCCACTGGGGCAACACCGTTTTCATTAGTATATGGCATGGAAGCCATCATGCCTCTAGAGTTGGAAAGTTTGACTCTACGCATAGCATTAAAGGACTTCATAGATGATGAAGTTGCATGGCAAGCCCACCTTGATCAATTAATGCTTCTTGATGAACACCAAGTCAATGCTTTAGAGCATCTCCATGTTTACCAAGATCACCTTGCGTGAGCTTACAATAGTAAAATCCACCTAAGGGAATTCAAGGTTGGAGATTTAGTGCTCAAAGAAAACCAGCAAAATTCAAATCTACCACCGCATCTACGAGATAAGTTCATGGCAAATTGGGTAGGTCCATATATGATTTCACAAAGAGTTGGTCCTGAAGCATAACACCTTATATCATTAGATGGTGTTGAAGGGCCTGAACCTCTCAATATCATTCATTTAAAGGTATTTTATACATAAAAACACAAAAAACATTCAAATATGTCAAAGACACAAAAACATTCAAATATGTCACAAAAACACAAAAACATTCAAATATGTCATAAAAACATAGAAACATTCAAATATGTCATAAAAACACAAAAACATTCAAAAATTTCAAAAATACAAACAAATCATAAAAACATAAAATCCAAAAATTCAATCAAAGGCTCCAAGGGTAATTCATGTTGCTTGGTCAAAAATCAATACAAAAATATCCAAGGGTAATTCATACCACTTGGTCAAAACCAAAATTAATTCAAAATGCTCCAAGGGTAATTCATACCGCTTGGTCAAACATTAATTCAAAAGGCTCCAAGGGTAATTCAAGTCACTTGGTCAAAAATCAAATCAAATACTCCAAGGGTAATTCATACCGCTTGGTCAAAAATTAATCAAAAAGGCTCCAAGGGTGATTCAAACCGCTTGGTCAAAAGCAATAACAAAAGCACCAAAGGTATAATAAGACCTTTGGTCAAACTAATCAAAAATACAAAAACAACATAAAATCAAAAATACAAAAACAATTGCAGTTCACATTTTGCATCCACATCATTGCATTGAATTTTCATATCCACTACAATTGCATATGTCATGAGAGCCTTAAAAGTGATACCATAGTTTGCCACACAAGTCAATCATATCCATAAATCCATTCAAATGTGTGTAATTGTGTTTTTCAACACAACCATTATTTGTTGCAATACATAATAAAATAAGGTTTTTTGGTTAGTCAACCACACCTACTAATCTTATCAACTTTTGAGGAAAAAAACTTTGATTAGTAGAAGGTAAGGCCTAGATGTGATAAATCCTTGGATATTCAAGATCCCGTCACTAATTGAAACACTAAAATCCTAGCTGGTACAAGGAAAATATGAAAGCTGCAAAGCGGTCTAGGTTACCTTAAGTGAAAAGGATTATCCATGCTTATCCCCCTATACAACCAGTTTAAAAGTGTTGAGAGTTGGCAAAATGACAAGCTTTACCCTATCCAAATCCCTTGCTTAAAAAAAAATAAGCAAAAATCCCAAAGCAAAGTACACATTCAAAAGGCCAAGCATACAGTCCAAATTTCAAAAGCAAAAAATATGATACACAAAGCATAAATTTAGAAATTACAAAAAAATCAAGCTCAAAAAAATCAATAAAAATAAAAAGTGATTTTCATCACTACGTATGAGCAAAATAAATGATGATTATCATCATTACAAAAATACCCACTCAAAGAAAAATCAAATCAAAATAAACAGTGATTTTCATCACTACATATGAGCAAAAATCCAAAGCCAAAAAGAAGCCAAAAAGAAGGGAATAAAGCTTGAATCCCTGGAATTCTCAACATTGTACAAAACCGGAAGGAGAAATCCTTACGCATGACGATATGTCTACCACAATTGCTTCATGCATTTGTGTAGACCAATGTTTTAATGTGGATGAGCTAGCTTAGGTAACCAAATATTGCCTAGTGGTATAGTCCAACTAAGTACAACATAAGGATGAGATGAACACTTGAAGATCCTTGATCTTAGCAATGGGATGAAAGAATCCCACCTGACATTAGAGGAAATTATTGAGTTCTACCTCAAAATATACAATCACATGCACACACAAAGATCATGCAAACTAGGTCCATGGTAATAGCCTTACTTTTCAAAAGACTAAGTGGTGAGTATACAGATGTTGATAGTGGAACTAGAGTGATTGAATCTCTGAAAAGCCCCAAAATTTTTTACATAGCAACAAATCATAAAATTATTCACACCGTCACTTTCATTATAAGCTTCTATAAATTAGGGGGTATCAACATAGTATGACAGATACTGCATATATATTAGAAATAGTATATAGATGACCACTGATTGCTTTATATATTTTAATTTATAGAAACTTATTAAGAAAATACATTACACACCATTACATCTCATATATGAATACCTAATCAATTCTTATGATAAGAGTGATTATTTAAATTCATGATTATTTTTTTACTTTTTGTGGTATCACCCATTAAGATTGTCAATGTCATATGCATTCCATATGTTTTAAGTGATTAGAGCATATAGGTTCATTTATACCATTCCACCACATAAGTTAGATGCATACAATTAAAACAAAAATTAAACATGCATTTAACAATAACATTTGCATCCACAAACACAAGTCATTAATCATCCATAAACCACATCATAAAACATATAGGCAATATCCATTTGCATACAATCATAAATTCATCATACATCATCAAAATACATCGCATCATATCATCAAATCATATAATCATCTACACATCCATCTAAGCATCTTCAAATATCATCTATCATCTAGCATATTCATCAAATCATCATAAATATCATCATCGCATCATATCATAAAATGAAATAACAACAAAAACATGAGCAATAAATGATACACATAATAAGTCATAATGAAAACTATCATAAAAGTATGTGTGTCAAGTCCATGGATATACAAAAATGCCCATGGGTTATAGTCATGTAGGTTAGTCGACCTCAAAAATGAATCAAGAACCAAGTAGAACATCAATCAAATGTCGGGCCTGAGCCCCCTACATCACCTCCTCCAGTGCCACCTCCCCCTATGGTGGTGTCGTGAGTTGAGTTATGTGAGCCTGTAGGTCTCTCCATCTGATTTTGGGTCCACTAGCTAGGATGGACGAAAGACTACCTTGAGGTAGAGTTCCCACTGACCTGTGAACCACCTACACCTGCTGGATCCTTAGGGACAAGCCCATGCCTCCTGAGCTACATTTGAAGGATGGTGACATGATCCATAAGACCCTAGATCCATGCCTCATGCTCATCCAACAAATACTGAAGCCATCCCACATCTTGCCCTAAGCCTTCCATGAGAACCTCCTATGGTGTAGAAGGAGGAACAACAAACTGCATCCTAACATCACCACCCCCAATAGTAGCATGTAGAGCCTATATCTATGTTGTGAGCTGCTCAATCATAGCATCTCACTGATGTACCTGGATCTTAGTAGCCTGGAGCTCAACCTTGACCTCGTGCAACTGTGCTCTTAGAGGAGAGTCTCTCTCCTTGGGCTCTAACTCCTCCTCCTTAGGAACATCAAGATCCTCTACTACCACCTGCTCTACCGGTTGTCCCCATACCTTGGTCCTGGCTTGAACCCTGCATCCTACTAGATCTATGCCATCACCCCCACCATCATCCTCGTGCCCTAGGCTACTAACGCCATGCCACATCCGATCACCCCACCATTGAGAGTAGGCCTCTGTAACTCCCCCAGCCACTATAGGGTCTACAACTAGGGCATCCTCCTCATCTCCAAGCTCTATGACCTATCATGGAGGTAGGTCCCTCTTTGCTATGAGGCATCATTACATAAATGGTATCAACGACACATCTTATTGCAATACATACTTATAAAGAACCTGAGAGTAGAATAAATACTCTCAAATGGAAATCTTACGGCCAATGAGCCATCGCTCCTATCGTGTCCTAGCAGTAAAACTAGCTAGATCATCCCAAACTGGACACTCATAGTAAGGCCACCACATGACATCTTCGACAAACAGTCTGGTGAAAGCATCAATATAGTGGGATAGCTCCCCTACAAAAGTATGGCTCTTACGCTCCTCATGCTCTCGAGCCCATCTAGCAGCATAGCACTGTGTTCAAGCCTCAATGGATGTAATCTCGGTTGGAAGCCCCTTTGGGTGATCTACCTTAATGTGCCCCCATCCCCAAACCTATAGGAGAAAGCTGTAAGAAATGCTGATGTGTCCCCACTAATGGATGTGGTACATGCATAGATGATAGGCTCCTCACTATCCAGTAGGTCCTGCACCATCACCAGGAGGTTCCAAGGGAACCTCAAACTCGAGCAGTCTGGGATAAGAATGTTGTTGATCACCATCAACAACACAACATGCCTCATTGTGAAAACATGAGCATCATACCAAGCCTTGATAGATACTCCCCGGACCTAGTATCCTAGAGGGCCTATGTAGAATGTGCCCCAAATACCCGAGCATAGACCGTCACCTGATCATTAGTGGCCGATGAAAAAATGGGTACCCCATTGAATGGGATCCGAAAGATCCTGTACACATCCTTTAGCATGATAGTCATCTCACCGGGTGGAAGGTGGAAGGTGTTGGTCCATGGGTCCCAACGGTGGGCTAAAGCCATAAGATAATCCTGGTCGGCCATAATGTGGGGCAACCTGATAACGTATTGTAGCCCATGGGCCTTAAACCACTCCCAATCAGTGTCATCAAATCCAAGAAGCAATTCAAGCAGGAGCTTTAGGTCCCGAGCTCGAGCAGTGAGGATCTAAACAAAGCAAAAGAAAGATAAAACATACTTACAGTGCATCTAAGGCATAATTCACAATAAACATGAAAATGGTGCAAAAGAGTATGAGTTACTCTAAATCTAAGCAAAGGAAGAATAAATTACACCTAATCAAGCAAAGCAAAATTCAAAAGTAAAAAAAAATCATAAAAATAGATACACGAAATGCAAAAAAATAGGGCTTAAGCTTTAGCCGTTGTCACCTACAACGGTCGAAACCTGGCCGCTGGAGGCAGCAGCGACCAAGGCCCAATGGTCAAATTTTTGACCATTGGGATTCAAGCTTGGCCACTTTGAGTGGCAATGGCTCAAAGCCAGCCACTCTAAGCAACAATGGCCAAGGGGTAGCATGGCAAACCCGTGAACCCTTGGCCAGAAAATTAAAAAAATTACAAATTTGACAAAATAGCTCCAATAAAACAACAAAGGGAGGGAAAGCAAACAAATTGGAAGGCAAATGTTCCTACCCAAGCATCAAAACTAGGCTAAATTCAAAATGCCCAAAATGGCGGTAGCAGGTGAATAATGGAAAAAATTCAAAAAACCCTAGGTTGAAGCCACTAAAAAATAGCAAAATTGGGGACTAACCCACTATAGCAAAAGGGAACCTAAGCCTAATTACGGAGTTTTTTCATTGCCAGCAGGTTTAGTGAGGTTCGTTTTGCTCATTTCTTAGTGAAGTTCAATTTTACTTAGACAAATAAAATAGAGCTAGGTTTTTGAAGAGAAATACCCAAGAAGATCCAACTCCTCTAGTAGCTAATGTCTTGCCCCATGTAGCCATGTCCTCAGCACCAACAAGTTTCAAAGTCACAATCATCACCACTACACCAAAGCTCTAAAAATGGAATCTTCAATAGTGAAAATGACAGGTCAAACCCTAGAATTGCAAATTTTATATTTTGTTAATTATGCCTTGGCTGCTACTGATGTTAGCAGCCCGAGATTCTTGGCCGCTCAAGGTGACAGTGGCCACAAGTAAGAAATCAAAGGCTGCTAGACCTGATAGCGGCCAGGCCCAAAAATAAAAATAAAGCAGTTCCTTCCATGAGGGAATAACAAAAACAACAAATAAACACACTTTGGTGGTTTTGAATCACCAGAATGACCAAAATAACAAAAAAAATTACATAAAATCACAATCTCAAGCAGGCCTCGTATCCAGTTACCTACTCTATCCACTCGGTGATTGCAGTGACCTGCACTCCATGTATTTTAGTGAGATGAGTAGGCAACCATAAGGCCACTTGAGGAAAAAACAACTCATTTTGGAATTACGACATGTCACCCTTCAAACCCGAAGAATATCAAGATGGTCAGACTGCTCCATAGGTGTGGAGGGGTTATTCTAATTCCCCTATGACATCAAAAACATTAAGTCAAAGTGATACAATCTAGGCATGAACAGAATCACTCATCCTAACTCCCTAAGAAGGCTATTGATAGTCGGACCACTCCTCGGGATAGGGATGGATGATTATCATAAGCAATTGGAATCACACTTGGATGTGGGATTTCCCATTAAAAGTAGCAAATTCTAGAAAGGAACCATATTAGTCATATTGGTCAAGCAACTTGTCGCTTCATTCATTGTCATTTCTTCACCAATCCATTGTGTGAAGAGGTAGTTCAAAACTTCAACCTAATCATAAATCAAAATCAACAAAATATCACTCGATCATAGCAAAATTGTGTTCATCCTTTGAATCATTGCATACAACAATCACAAATTTCCCTTGTTTGCTGGGAACGTAAGTAGACATGACATCTTTAATTGTAGCTCTCCTATCGATCATAATTGTTGTAGCAGCTAAAGCTACCCGATTGAGTTTGAGGAATGAGTGCAATTTAACATGCAAAATCCATTGAGCTAAGTCCTCTGAATGTTGAGGCAATGATTCAAAGGGATGCATACCATCTTGCATGATTGGGCCATCCGAAATTGATTAGACCATTGATCACCATACACCCTACAAATAGATCAGTCTATGTTTTTGCTTAGCATTGTGTTTTCCACATAGCGCATCACAAAAAGGGGCATCTATAGACACCTAAATCATGTCATGCTTAGGGGAGCTACTTACATAGACACACTCATAATATCATAAGACATAATATTGGACTTTCCAAGCATCAACAGTGGTTATCACCACTCATTTGGGGCCTTTTCAAGCCATCCAAGCTTGGCCGCTCAAGCCAAGAGTGACCAGATCCTAGGCACTCAAGCCTAGAGTGGCCAGACCTTAGCTACTATAGATGACAACGACCAGATCTTAGCCATTGCAGATGATAGTGACTAAACCATAAGAAGCAGTTTGCCGACAAACAGGCCCAATCTTGGGTGGAAGTGGCAGTTTGCATGCAATAAAGGTGAGCGGGAGTGACTTTGCATTCCTTTTCATGACCAGTTCACATAGGAGACTTGAGTTTGCATTTAGACTTAAGTTAACTGACCTCCAAGCATAAATAAAGGACAAAAGCTTCTCATGCTAATGACCAGTTCGCATAGAAGACTCAAGTGGGTAGTTAGATTTAGTTAACTAACCTTCAAACATAGACAATGGAAAAAAGCTTCTCATGCTAACTTGCACTACACATGAGAAATTTATTTCTAGGGCTTGGACATAGACCTAGGGTTTCACACTATAAAAGGTGCAAGCCTAAGAGCACCAAGACATCCAGAGATCTTTTATATTTTATCATAAGATAGAGAATCAGACATATAGGAGATCATTACAGAGAGACATCTTCTTGAGGAGAGCTTTCAAGACTCGAAAAGTTCTCTTTGAGATCACGTGTATGGTGGAGCTTTGATGAATCAAAGAGAATAACACCTACTATCTTCAACATCAGATTACAACCTTTGACCCATAGCTTTGGGGCAAAGAGGGTAAGGTTTACTTTAGCGGTCGTTGTCTTGGACAGTGGCCTGCAGGATTAGCTTAGATAGACATAGCATCTTTTATTCTATTTTCTTATATCATTAGCATAGATTTACATGATTTCATGGCATAGTTTTATCATATTTTCGTTACATTATTTTATTACTAACAACCTCATTCGGGGAGGCAATCTTGAACACCTAAATGTGTGTTGTTGTTTCATTGCTTGTAGGGCCACAGGTACATCGGATGAAGATTACAACATACGAGAGCAAAAGGGATCCCTCTAGGAAACAAACCTAGAGAAGGAGGCATATGTAAGCCCTCATACATTTTCGTGTGCAGAACCGAGAAGCTTTTATAAGCGCACCACCTCTTCGCGGAAGGGGAACTCCTTGCCCACTTGTAATTTATAGTATCAAAATGGGTATCCCTAAGAGGGACCGACATGTAACCGAGCTTCAATATCAATAAAGAGATCCATATTTTGTTATTTCATGTTATATGCTTTCTTTTTCCTCTTTTCTTTCCATTTTATCTTTGGTATTTTAAATAAGCATTGCAAGTAGGGTTTTCAGAAAAGGGACCGATGCGTGCATTTTCGGGGTCACTACAATGAGTATCTAGGTCTTCATAACAAAAAAATTGTCTTTTAGGAGTCCTGTATGGTCAGTATAAAGCTTTTTATGAAGTAAATAGGGTGTTTGAGTCTCATAGAAAATCTCAAAAATCCCCTCATAGAAATAAATCATGTCATCAATCAATTATCAAATTTCTTTATGAGGTTTTGTTGATTAAACAATGTTCATGCAATAGGATAGATACCGGATAAATTCCAACAATGGTATTTAAACAACCACTGACTATTTTGTGCATATATTTTAATTAGAAAAATCTTATAAAGAAAGTACATACATATCACACCATCTCATCTCACATGCGAATTATTAAATGATTAATTTTATTCTAAGAGTTATTATTTACATTCGTGATTTTTATACATTCTGTGGTGTCACCCATTATATTATTAAGCTCATATCATATGCATTCCTTATGTTTTAAATGATTAAAAATTACATGTTCACTTACATTAGATCATCATCATGTAAACAATACATTGCACACATTGCATTCATCATATCATAAAAAAATTAATTGAATACATACAATTAAATCAAAATTAAACATGAATTAAAAAATAAGCACTACATTCATAAATGCATACATCATAAGTAGTCCATATATATCTAAATCACAACATCTAATCAGACATCCATCATCTAGCTAGTGCATGTCAATACATCACATCTCATAGCAAAAATCAAATCATGTAAGCATTGCATTCACATATGCATACATCACATAATGCATCTATACATCTAGATCATGCCATCTAATATTCCACATCATGTAGCATAAAATCATAAGTAGTCCATCTACACATCCATATCACAACATCTAAACATCTATGCATTGTATAACATCACATCACATAATATAACATAAGACCATGATACTACATCACATAAACATAAAAATATAATCATAAAGGATATATATAATGAGTATCAAAGTAATGATATCATATAAATATGTGTTAAATGAGTACATGGAGGTACAAAATCACCCACAGGCTATAACTATGTAGGTCATCTGACCTTACACACAAAAATATAATAATAATAAACTCATCAAGCTAGGTTTGCACCCCTTTCCTCGCCTCCACCCTCAACTCTATCCCTATGAGAATGGTGAGAGCTAGCCCCTGCAGTCCACTTTGTACGAGTCTTGGTCCTTTGGCTAGGTTGGACTTAAGACTGCCTTGATGTGCTCTGTATTATTCACTGTGACCCCTCTATTACCTATCTCTCCCGAGGAGTGGCACCTAGCATGCATATCTAAGACTATAGAGTGATGATGTAGGTAGCATCTGATTCCATTTGATCCTTGTTATCCTCTACAATCACTTGTAGCTATATCACCTCATCCAAAACATCCAAATCTATAGGCCCCTACATAGTAGGAGTAGCTGGAATAATCTAGGCCCATGTGGTATCTTTTTTGGCAATAAGCTTTGCAACTTATGTTTGAAGCCCAAAAATAGTGGAGTCCCACTACATAATCTAGATTTGATATGATTGAAGCTTAACCTCTACATGGTGCAGTTGATACCATAGAGGATACTTCCTCTCATCTGGAGCCAACTCCTCCTCCTCCATTGGAGCTATCTGCTCCTCTACCACATCCTACTATATTGGTTGGCCCCATCCCTTAGGCCTAGGCCTGACTAGTCATTCATATAGGTCCTCCTCAGGAAGAACCTCATCCTTATCATGGCCCAAATTATTTCCACCATGCTACAACTACATAATCCACCACTGGGTATACACCTTTATCACCCTAGCATTTTATATGCCTATATCCACTACTGGAGGGTCATCATACTTTGTGATTGTTGTAACCTGGGGTAGTGAAATATCCCTCTCTACAACAACCCACTTGTATAATACTGGCACTAGAGGTACATCTTACTGCAAACCATACTATCAAAGCACCTAAGAATAGTGGAAGAACTCTCTGATGCCATCCTTATGACTGATAATCCATCGATCGTACCGAGTTTGAGTTGTGAACATGTTCACCTCCTTATAGGTGGGGCAATCATAATAATACCTCCAAATAATAGCCTAGGCCTGCAAGCTATTTAGAGTCATTGTATAATAGGAAAGCTCCACTATGAAGCATCGAATCTTATGCTCATTGTGCTCTCGAGACCACCTGCTACCATAATATTGAGCAAAATTTGCTATATCGATGATCTCCACTAGCGTCCTCTAGGGTGATCCACCCTTATATGCTCCTATACCTAGATCTAGAGGAGCAAACTACAAGCAATACTAGATCGAATGTGACATTGAATCCAATATAGCTCATCATAGCATTGTGCTAGCAATGCTCTCCTCCAAGCATAATTGATAGGCTCTGCACTATCCACCAGGTCTTGGACCATGGCTAAGAGGTTCCATGGGAACCTCACTCTAGATCATTCAGGTAAAAGTATATTGTAGATAACCATAAGCAAAATGACATGTCTTCGAGAAAAGACATTCTCTCGGTACCAATGAATAAAAAAATCCCACTAGACTGGGTATTAGAGAACGTAGCAGCTGCATGTACTCCAAAGACCCTAAAAAATACATCTCTATCATCAGTAGGGGAAGAAATAATGGAAACCCCATCAAAAGGAATCTAGAATATCTTGTAGACATCCTTTGGTGTGATGGTCATCTCGCCCATAGGGAGATGAAAGGTGTTAGTCCTAGAGTCCCACCTATGTGCTAGGGAATTAAGGTAGGCCTAATATGACATGATCATCGAAAGCCTAGTAATGTACTAGAGCCCATGAGCATCAAGCCAACCCCATTCTATGTCATCCATGTTGGGAAAATGGTCCACAAGCAATTTTGGATCCCGAGCCCACATAGACAAAATCTAGAAGTGCAAAATAAATTCCTAAATTAAACACACTTACAAGCTAAAAGCAGGAATAAAACCAAAACAATGTGAAATAAAACTAATATAACCTAAGGCTACAATCATGATGGCTAAATTCACCTAAAACATCCAAAAAATCAAAATTTACACTTCAAAATTACAAAAAAAATCAATTAAATGTCTTAAAAATACAAAAAAATCAAATAATTTCCTAAGGTTAACTGGTCGCTCAAACCAAGAGTGGCCACAAAATGATCGCTAAAGCTGACAGTGACCAACTCCCAATGGTTAAAAAAGTTACTGTTGGATTTCAAGTTGGTCGCTAACGGTGATAGTGGTCCCTCTTTGGCATTTAAGGACTGCTCTGAGCATCAGCGACCACGGGGTGACACGCCAACGGTATTCCCCCTGGCCAAAAAACACAAAAAAAATTAAAAATCTAAAATAGAAGGAAAACCATCTATCTAAACCCTAAAATAGACCTATCTACTAGTTTAGTTCATTTCCAATGGGTTTAATAAGGTTCCTTTACCAAATTAATTAGTTAGGTTTATTTTACCAAATTAAATGTATATTAGGGTTTTACAAAGTACCCATGAAGCTCTGGCTCCTCCGCTTGTAGATGCCTCCCCCTACTTGACCACGGTGTCAAAGTCAGTAGCAAATTTAGTAGTGCTCCATATCACAATTGCACTTTCTCACTTCAAAGTTCAAAAGTACAATTGACAACTAGCAATCATGAAAGGAAAAACACTAAAATTACTTTTGTATAATCACTTTATGCCTTGATCATTGCTAGCATCAGTAGCCCACACTTTTTGGTTGTTGGACCTGATAGTGGCCATGAAGCAATAGTTAGGGGTCACTGGACCTAACAATGGCTAGGAAAAAAAGAGAAATTCACTCAATTTCTCACCATGAGGCACCTCAAATAGGGAAATTAAACATTCCTATCAACCCAAAACAATAAAAAATTGTAGAAATACCAAAAAATTGCATAAATCAAATCCAAAAATATCATAAAATTTGAATTAAAAAAAAATCAAATAGCATAAAAACTCAACTAAGCCTTGTATTCAGTTATTTGCTTTACACACTTGGTGGTTGCAATGACTTGCACTCCATGAAATCTGGAAATATGAGTAGCTTACCATAAGGCCACTTGGGGCAAATTAATTATGGTTGAATTGAGATGCGTCACTTCAATATTGAAGAAGGCCATGGCAGATGGACTGCCCCACAGGAATGATAGATTCATCTCCTTTCTTCTATAGCATTTTTTAGTAAAGCATCAAATATAGTGATTCAAAATAGGCTTAAATAGAATTTCTATCATCTTAACTTCCTAAGAAGACCATTACGTCTAGACCGCCCCATGGGATAGGGATGTACAATTACTAAAAATAGTTGAAATCACACTTGAATGGGATCTGCTCTATAACAACAAAGTAAACCTCTAAAAAAGGTCTAAATCATTCATCTTGGTCAAGAAACATGTTGCAAATATCAATCATTGCTGACAAATATCATAAGCTTACCTTTACTAGGGCAAAAAGCAAACATGATAGTTAAGTTTTTAGCTCTCCTCCTTTCGGATCTATAGCAACACTAAAGCCTATAGCAGCACTAAAGCTACCCAATTTTCTGATGCATGAGTGTAAGATTTTGAAAATTTAAGCCTTCCATATTGTTGGAAGTAATGATTCTAGGATGCACACCCTTTGTCATAACTAGGGCATCCAATATTGATCAGATCAATGATCATCACACAATCTATAATGTGGCCCTAGGTGGTCTATTTTTTCTTTGTGTTATGTTTTCATACAATGCATCCAAAAAAAAGGCATTTGTAGACACCTAAAACACATAATGTTTAGGAGACTACTCATATGGGCACATCCAAAATACCATATGAATGATCTTGGACCTCTCTAATATCTAATAGTGGTCCTAACCACTCAAATGAAATTTCTAGCCCATTCGGGCTTAGCCACTCTCAAGTAGAGTGACCGCTACATCTGGTCGCTGAAGCTGATAGCAAGTTGTTAGCCCCAAAAAGGCAACTTCTCTTTTTCTTGCCCTTGCTTCCTTTTTTCTTCTCTTTCATCTCTCCCCTTCCACCTTAAGGGTGCACAAGGTGGTGCACCCAAGTTCGAGCCATGCACTCCACTTTCTAATAGAGTGCACAAAATTTCCAAGGGCACACAAGCTTGTGCACCCCAATTTGGGCCCGCACACTCCACTAGTGGAATGCATGAAAGTTCATTTAGGTGTATAAAGTTGTGCACCCAACCTCAGTCCATGTGCTCCATTGGAGAATGGAGTGCATAATTCCCTAAGAGGCACACGAGTTCATGCACCCCACTTTGATTATGTGCACTCCATGGTAGTGTGGAGCATGCAAATTTTATAAGGGCACATGACTTTATGTGCCCATGAAAATTCCATGCACTCCACTCTAATTGAGCACACAAGGGCCCTTACAAGCACACAAGCTCATGCACCCATCTAAAGTTTATGTGCTCCACTTTAGAGTGGAGTGCAGAAATTCCCTAAGGGCATGCATGCCTTCATGCACCTCGATCCCACATATACACTCCACTCTAATGGAGTGTGCAAGAGCCTTTGGGATGCAAAAGGTCATGCACCCAACCCCAACCTACATGATTCACTCTCTAGTGGAGTGCAAAAATTTCTAAAGGGCACATGAGCTCATGCACCCCAAGTGGTTTCTGTGCACTCCATTCTAATGGAGCATACAAGGGTCCAGTCGGGTGCACAAAGTCATGTGTCTATCTTTGGGTTCATGCACTTTACTAGAGAGTGGAATGCACAAAGGTCATAAGGGCACACGACCTCATGTGCCCCATGGTGGTCCACATGCTCCACTCCCTTGGAGCACATGAGGTTTTTATGGGTGCATAATTTTGTGCACCCGCTTTGATGTTTGTGCACTACACTTCCCTAATGGAACACACAAAGTTTTCCTTGGTACACAAATATAGGAGCCTAGTCCTTTTCAGGGTGTGCAAGAGTTTAATGAAACACAAATTTTGTATGCTCCTCCCAAATAGTTGCGTGCCTCACTTGAGCATACTCCATTCAAGTGAATCAAAATCTACCACATGTCCCAAGATGTCCCCAAGCTATAATTCAATCAAATGGGCATAAAGTGCAGCCAACACATAGCCAATAAGGAGGATGATGTGGTGTGCCTAGCTTCATGGCACGACCAATCATAAAGTGCTAGCCAATGGAAAAGCATGCAATCACCTAGGAAAATTAAATATAGTCCCTTTAAGTAGAAGGTGGTAGGCCCTTCCCATGCCATTAGCATAATTGTGCATGAAAAACGAGTTCTCAACAAGGTAGAGCACAAAAAAATTACAAATCCTTGTGTGCTTCCATGGCTTCTACCAGCGTAGCTGCAGCCAGGGTGTTTGATGTTAAAACTTGCATTGATAGAATTACTAGGGCATCACCTAGTACAATAAGGATAGGGAGATACCAGGACCAAAAATTTCTCATGAGACCATCTAATTCAAGTAGAGACATAACAATAGAGTAGCAACAATAAGTGGAGGGCATAATAATTTACAATTTTGATCCCACAAAGGAGGATAACCAACATCATACCATACTATTGAGAAGTCTTTTCATGCAGGCATAATGGGATAACATTGAACTAGCCCTAGTCTACAATAAATGGGGCACCAACCTGGGCTAGTTAACCTACCCAAAGGTCTACCACTCCTTGGATCTCCTGGTGTGGCTAGCAGTAGCCTATGACCCAAAGAATAAGACCATCCATGACCACAAGAATCAGGTTGTGTCCAGATTAATGATCGATAGAATCATAAAAGTGTTCAGGCTCACCATGGCTTTGTAGGTCCTAAATTTTAAAGCACTCACTATCCAATCAAATTTCATGTTGAACACCACATTCTCAGAGATGATCCTAAAAATAGGAAGGCACATACCTTCGGGTTTCCCTGTCTAAAATTTCATGCTTTGTCCCTGGATGCAGGATTATGCAGATATGATTAACATGGTGCTAGGCATTAAGGACTTAGAGCTCATCATAAAGGAGGTTATGTTCCTCATAATCTAGTGCAATAGAACAGATAGGATGCCCCTCGACCGATGGGAGGATATGATAAGCAATAACATGAATGAGGAGTTGAAGAAATTATAGGAGGCCATACTGGTAGATAAAGAAGAGCTCCACCATTCTCATATTATTCATTTTTTTTTCATTTGTTTATAGTATAATTGGATAAATCCTTGGTGGTTTGGTTGGGATGAGTGACTACCATCATAATTCAATATTCATTGCTATGTATACAGGAGGGGTGTTCAAGTTACAAAGTCTTCTTTTAGAATGTTCTCCTGTGATACACACCAGGCTGTACGATAAAGAACTCAAAATATTTGGAGTTGGGGTGAGAAAATTTTTGTATGAGGCTAAGGTAGGAGCTTTCTTCTACATAGAGGAATTCTCCTATATTAGGGTATATGCTTCTAAATTACCCCCAAAGGCATTACCGAGGCATTGCCCAATTTCAATTGCTATCCTATAGATAACCAGGTATATTGTTGAGGAAGTGAAAGGAAAAAGGGCAGTGTGCCATGGTTTTCCATTCCTTGCTTGATGGGGATTTACACATATTTAGGCCATTTTGCAATGTTACAAGCTATATGGAATAAGGATACATACTACTTCCCTAAGGTTACATGGAGACCCTATGATCATGATGGCCACCACAAAACTGTTGTTGCTAACAAACTTACCCTTTTGCAAGTCACTCATAAGAAATATGACTTTGAAGATGAGATGCAGAAGGCCTTCAGGGTGAATCAATAATTGGACTTGTTATAGAAAATGGATAATAGACCTTATAGCAAGCTCGATGTGGTTGGATATTATGGTTTAGAGTTGAGATTACATAGGGAGTTACTAATATACAAGGTGGTCCCACTGGTCCTAGCCACTCCTCCAAAAGAATTTTAGGACCCTAATTTCTAGGTTTTCCAGCAAGATAATGATATTTTTGAGGTCATGATGAAAATAGTGGGTTAGGCATAGCAAGAGCAGACCAAGCTTCCCTCTTCTTCCAGGTCTCACACTGCCACCTCAAAAGGGAAGGAGTTGGTCTCCTTATCTCAACAACCACAAAGCATCACATCATCAACTTTAACATTAATGTATCCATTTGAGATAACCGACATGGCGGTGGGCTAGCCTTCATTATTCTCTACCACCTTAGTGATCAATCAAGAAGAATACCTTATTTCCCCAAGGCCTTAAATAAAATAATAAGAGATTGGGTATTTTCCAATATACTTAGATAGTATGAGGTATAAGAGGAGAGTCCCACATAGTCACTTACCAAGAAGAAATCCAGAATTGAGTCTTCTAATGAGGACATCGAGAGTATTACACTAGAAAGGGTAAGGGACACACTTTAGTTCACTCTTGATTAAGAGGACTAGATACAAGATATGGAAGAGCAAAGGTCCCCAAGCAAAGGAGTAAGTAGGCCCCAAAGGATAGCAAGGCAAGAGATAGGTGACGTGTCCACTACCACATTTGATATCCCTTTGCCACAAAATCTAAAGGAAGTTATCATTAATATCAGCAAAGGTATCATACGGGTAGGAGCGGCCCTAGTGGAAATTATGAAGTCCCATGTAGCCTCCCAAGTGTAGGTGGTAATAGCAGTATAAAAAGATATGGAGGATTTAAAGGCCAAGGTTTCGAAGGTGGGGCAACTATAGCTCAAAGTGTAGCAACTTTAGGCTAAGGTCGATCAGTTGAAGCAGATGCTAGCTCCTTCCCAAGCCAGTGCTACATAGGCTAGTGATCAATTTGGGTCTATAGAAGAATTCAAACAAGAAATGAAGGAGAAAATAATGAAAAAAATGGACTTTGAGTCCATATTTTATGACATCTATGCCACTAAGCACATTTTCGACCTCTTGCGTGATCACTTGCAACAAGTAAATAAAATATTAAACACCATATTCCTATATATAAGAGGTTTAGGGAGAATTATGTAGAAATAAGTGGGATGATAGCTACATTGGCAAATGGTTCTATTTGTTTCTTTGCTGATGAGTATGCCAAAGTTTTTGTCTTCTTGTAGAATAGATAAAATTGGCTCCTATGGAACCAAGAGGTGGTCAACACTGAATGAGAGGTCGAGGATGAACTTGAAGATTGTGGTTTTAAAATTGATGAGTTTATTCAAGCTCCTGACATCAAGGAGTTCGTGCTCCATAAAATACAAAATTTTGACTTTGGTCCTAATGAAAAATTATCAAAACAATTTACAGCCTTAGTACAAATGGTGGATCGCCTATGTGTCTTCATCAAGAACACCATGGAATGGGCTAGAGAAAGGGTGAAAAAATCCATTCAGGATCTTAACTTGTTATTATTCACTTTAACATTCCATGATGAGGCATGGAACCACATTGACCAAAGTATACAAGACCTGTTAAGAGGAGAGGTTGGGCCTAGTTTGCCAAGAGCACACGAGCTCAGTGCAACATAGTCGCTAGCCCAGGGTAGTGGAGGAGATGATACATAGTCACAACATCCATCTGCATAGATAGAGATATGTGGGCTATGTGCCTAATTTTTATTAAATCCTTCTTTTGAAGGGATAAATATTGATCCAGCTGGATAAAATGGTTACAACCTTGCTCGGTCAACTAGAACTATATAAGAAAGACCACTGCAACAACAATTTTTTTATTAAACCTCTGAGAGAAAAATCCAAGTCCAAGTATAGATTTTTCTAATAGTTAGTCATGTTTTCTATGTGTCTTTTTATCTTTATTATATCACCCTTTCTTTTGCCATTTTCTAGGGATTACCAAGTTGCACTATTCGTTGAGATTATTTCCTATGGAATACGCCAGAGTTGGAGACTCTTGCATCACTACAGTTAGGATGGAAAGGAACAACCCCTATGTTAGGATATTCGAACTGGGATCTATTGTAATCATTTTCATATAGAACCCGAGCACTCTTTTGGGCCTGTTATATGTAAATATTTTTCATATAAATATAAATCCAACTCTATTTTTGGTAAATCTTCTGTGTTCATGGTTTGTGTTTGCTCTTTTATGTATTACAACAATATGAATATATGAAAGATGCCTTCTATCACTAGTTTAATCATTTTCATGCATTACATTATTTGAATGAATAAAAATGAACTAGTTCTCCTTTATCTTTCTTTTCTAAGTCATTTAATACAAATCTACTACAACTACCCAATGGACATGGTATCGATCTGGTCTTGATATACTCTATTAACGCTAGTTTTGGTCACAAATAATTAAAACAACATAATATCATTTTATCTAGTGATGAATGGGTGACTACACCATAATAGCAAATATATGAACCCACAGTTTGGGGTTTCCTTACCCAACCTGGTCTATCTAGAGCCCTCTAGGTAATCTATTCCTAGGTCAAAGAGGTGGATCCACCAGAGTCCATAATACTCATTATGATTTTAAGGATTCCTGTGATGTAACAAAGCTTAATAAGGTAAGCAGGAAATCCTCACAATATTTTTGGGTTTCGTTTCTAGGGAGAAACCTTTTACTAAATATCTACAATGTCTCCTCGATTCTTTTATTTCCTTGTGAGATTTAAAATTTTGGGCTAAGCAATCTTAGCCAGATAGAACCCCCCACTTTTTACACATTGTGTTGGCGAATCTAAATAAAAAGAAGATAATATCAATGGGGAGTTGATCTGATGGCCATGAGATGTAGTTAGAATGAGCTCTACCCCAAAATTCCAAATCCACAGGTACTTTTTAGAGCACATAAAAGTGAAAAGAAGTCTTCGGTTTTTGTTCCTCCTAGTATTCAGGGTAGCAATAGTACTATTTTTATTCCTCAAAGTTATCACACACCAAGTACTATCCCACCCACTATCTCGAGGGGCCAAACCACACCAATGGCCAACCCAAATTTGAATATATGGCATCTTAATATGTATAGGCCTTTTGTATTACCACAAGTTTTGAATCCCTTACCCCAAAATCCCAAAAGTACCTACCTAAGTTCCTAGGGGACAACACTGTGATCGGTGAAGACCATATAAAAGACTTCTTGTATGCTATGGATAGCCTAGAGGTGGAACATGAGGATTTTATCCTTAGATTATTCCTACAAACCCTAGAAAAGGATGCTAGCAAATGGTTTAATATTCTAGCAGTAGACACTATTGGCACTTTCCAGGATTTAGAAACTACATTTCTCAGAAAATATGGGGAGAAAAATAATGAACGATCTCTATTGACCAAGCTAGCCACAATGAAAAAGAAAGACAATGAAATCATGGATGATTTTAATAGGTGGTTCACCAAGCTGAGGAACCGAATCCCTATGGATTTAAGGCCTAATGTTCACTAGTCCATATGCTTCTACAAAAATACCTTCCCTGGTGACTTCAACTATGAACTCAAGCAATAGACTACACTCACTATCGATGCTTGTATGGAAAGAGCTAATGTAATAGAAATATACATGATATATAGTGGGAAGATGAAGCCAACCTCAGCAAACCCCAACCCTAGCCCAACTAAAAGGAAGGGTAAGAAAGTGGGGTTTGGTATTCTAAAAAAAATAGAACTTGATCCTATTGAAAAATTGTCCACCCAATTAATAGAAATGTTCCAATCCATGAACAATCGACTATTCAAAATTGAGAGGGATAAAGTTGATAATGGAGAACCCTCACAACACCAGAATGAAGATAGACCCCCTTTTAGGAGGAATTTTAATAGAAAATAGAACAATGAATGGGGTAGAAATTCAAACAACATTTGGAAGAGGAAGAAAGTTCAAAAATATTAGGATGTCATCCCAAACCCCATAGCTTCTATCAATGTAGCATTTGATTTTACCTTATTCTATATAGTGTGTGATGCTCCCCATAATCTAGTCAATTGTGGTGTATACCACAGTCTCCATTCAGGCATTGACCTTGATGAAGAATTAGAAGATGAAATTAGAATTAATGCTTGTTGGACTTGGGAGTAAATTACTGATATTCCACCAATTCAAGAAGAGTTCATCCAATCTACTAGTATTTATATTAGACCTACAAAATTTGCCCTTAATGATGTAAAAATATTAAAAAGGACCCCAAATAATAATTTTGAATAGATAAGGTAAGGTAAAATGACCCCAATAGCTGAGGAGGTTGAAACTTTGGAAAGGGTCCATGCCACTAGGCTGCGCAAAAAAATTATCCCTGATAGATCTGATATGAAAAATATAGCTAATGAGATAGAGCAAGCCAATGCAAAGAAACCAAATTATGGCCATCAACCAACCCCTCCTAAAATATATAAACCAGTCAATAGTGGGTTAGAAAATAATAAATCATAATTTGACATAGGATTGAAATTGATGAAGCAAAATATAAACATAACCTTTAGAGAACTAATGATTGTGCCTAAATATAGAGAATAGATTTGTAGGGCCTTTGGGCTAACGAAACAAGGGGAAGGCCATGTCCTTGCAGCTTTGACTCCTAATCCATCTAGCCAAAGTCTCGCCTCAGTAAGACCCTTTTATATTTCCCTCTATTATACATTTGGGTATGGTGATTGCTATGTAATACACAATTGCATGATTGATAGCAGGGCATCTCATAATGTTATGCCAAAACAGGTGGTTGATCAATTGGACTAGTATGCACCAAGGATTCCCCCCCCTATTTCTATCATGGACAATAGGCAAGTGCCTTGTGTATGGAAAATTATAGGTCTCTTAGTCTTTCTAGATCAATATCCAAAGAAGGTAATTGTAATTGATGTAGTTGTGATAGATGTAGACCCATTCTTTTCTTTACTGCTCTATAGATACTAGGTAGAGCAATTGGGTGGATCAATCCAATTAGACTGGTCATATGCCACCATCCCCCTTTCATCTAAGGAACAAACAACCCTAAGGATATAACCATTTAATAAATGCTCAGTTGAGCTAATGAGACCTGATAATACCACTGCCAATCTTGTCAGCTTTGTTGAAGAAAAAGAATTGGGTTTTTACTCTATTTTGCATACTCCTTTCCTCAAGAAGTACCTAATGCAGAAGGTATGGATCCCAAGATAAAATCAATTGTGGATGTTGAGTTAGAGAGGGTCCTCACCACTGAAATATGGTCAATGATATTTTATGGGGCTAAATCATAAACTAGGGCTTGAGCTAGAATTAATTTGATAGATATAAAAGAAAACTACCTGGATGTGCCCTACCAATTAGAATTTCCCTACACAAATAATTTGTTATAATATGAATCTCTACTTTTAGGACTAATGAAAGCCAAGGAATTTGGCATAAACTACCTCACTATATATGGAGACGTTGAATTGATTATCCAATAGATCAAGGGAAAATATAAAACTAAGAATCCCAAACTGAAATAATACAATCAAGCAGTCTTAGATGAGATTAGTTTGTTCTTGGCCTTTAATATATTCCATATACCTAGAGAGAAAAACCATGTTGCCAATCTGCTATATGTAATGCTTTAGGGGAAGACAATCTTGAAATTAATACAGAATACATGGACAGATTCCCCATCATATATGTGTATCAACCATCTATCTCGAATAATGTGGTCTACCTACAATTATTCAAGATGATGCTAATATCAAATAATTTATGATAGTACATAATCAATTTGATGGGGCAATTTGTGATGAAGAAGATGAGAAAAAATTACAGCATGTTATAGGGACACCAACATAAGTAATACAACTTGTTGAGTGGTATTTTCACCCAATTATGAAAGTACACTCTTCCTTAGGATTTGGGTTCCAAATCCCCTCTTGCAAAGAATTTAAACGAACAACTTCTCCAAGGTCTCCGCTATATTAGCATTTGCATATGTGTATTAATAATCTCAAATAAAGATAATCAATTTAAATGCTTGGAACACCTTAGTGATTGCAAGTAACTGTAAACAAGGGGCAATGTTGGTTTATTTTACCGTGAAGCTTTAGTGATTGTTCATTGAACCAAAATAAAGCAAATGTGAATTGGCCCTCATATGACCACGATGTAGCTTCAAATGGAAATTTGTGAAATGCCATAAAACATAACTCCTTCAATGAAATTGAAATTTTCATGAAGGGAATGTCATCATAGGCTTATGAATGAAACATGAAATAGAAAAAATGAAATTTGGCCTTAAAATGGAAATTTTCTATTTTCGGATTTTTAAATTTGCAATAAAATAGCAACTTCGGTGAAATTTTAAAAATACTAAACAACTCCGAAAATGAAATTTTAAAATGCGTAATGTAAGTATGAAGCATAACCTACGCAATGGTGAAATTGTTTTTGGATTTTGAAATTTTTTAATTTTTATTTTAATGCCTGTAAATTAAAATAAAGTTAAAATTTTTGAAAAAATAAAATGCAAAAAAAATGAGAATAAAATGCAAAAAATGAAAATAAAATGCATTCAGTGTGATGCCATCCCATTCTAAAAAAACCAAAGATATGAGGTTCTCTTGCATGCAACCTGGTCTATTAGACCTGTAAAACAAACACAATCAAAATATACTAGGTGCTAGATCCTAGGGTTTTAAATGTGGTTTTCAGATTTAGACATTCACATGAAGCAACCAAAAAAACTTGCATAAACTCCATTTACAAGCCTAAAATCTGAAAAGAGGAAAAATAAACATTTAAATCTTGCACGCAGAAAATGTCTCCTCCTTTCTTGTCCATAAGATGCAAATTTCTGAAATTTTTTGTATTAAAAATTTGTCATTTTACAATAACAAAAATTTTTGGTTTTCCAAAACTAGAAAAAGTGGAAGAAAAACAGCCCAAACAGGTCCAGAATGGCCCTCTCATCTTCAAATCTGCAACTCTGCTCTCAGTAGTTTCCCACATTTGTACTTGTCTTTGCTTCTACTTTTAAACTTTCTAGTGTGGCTCTTCGTTTCCATTTTGTGACCTTTTGTTTCATTTCCCAGATCCTTTTGTTTCACTTTCCCTTGCCTCTTCGTTGTTTTGGCTTTTTTTTTAGGCCCCGAAACGTTTTTTCTTTCCAACGCTTGGTATTTGTCACTGACTGTAATTGTTTGCATGAAGAATTACACCATAACCCTTACACCTTGGTGCCACGTGTTCAGTGCTACCACTGTAAACTTTGTAATGGCACCTTTTGAGTTGTGAAAAAGCAACATGTCATGATATTGTGACATTTCTATGTCTTCAGCTTCTTTTGTTGCTTTTGGCAATGAGAATGCAACATGTCATGATATCGCGACACTTTTTCTCTTTTGGTTGCGAGAGTGCAACATGTCATGATATCGCGGCGCTTTTTCACTTTTGGTCACGAGAGTGCAACATGTCGTGATATCGCGATGCTTTTTCTCTTTTAGTCACAAGAATGCAACATGTCATGATATCGCGAAACTTTTTCTCTTTTGGTCACAAGAGTGCAACATGTCGCGATATCGCGACGCTTTTTCTCTTTTGGTCGTGAGAATGCAACATGTCGCGATATCACGACACTTTTTCTTTCTTGCTCTCTTTCTTCTCTTTTGCCGTAATAATACATGTCACGATATCACGACACTTCTTCCTCTTTGCTCTTTTCTTTGCTTCAAACCGCGCTAATGCAACATGTCGCAGTATCGCGACACTTTTTCTTTCTCAGCCACGAAAATGCAACATGTCACGATATCGCGACACTTTTACCTCTTAGCCGTGAAAATGCAACATGTCGCGATATTGCGACACTTTTTCCTTCTTAGCTGCAAAAATGCAACATGTCACGATATCGCAACACTTTTTCTTCTCGCTTTTTCTCTGATCTTTAGCATATGGGCCACTTCGGTCTTCTTGGAAAATATGCAAACAAGGTGCATCAGCTATTTTTCTGTAGTTAGTCATTCAAAATGAAACGAAAACACCCAAATACCAAAAATAAAAAGGTGGGTCCCCAATTTTGGGGTACATTGTGGAACAGCCACAACACAACTCAAAACCAATAATATTCCTAGGGGGTTGGTAGCTTTAGAATATCTTTTTGATGATTTTTACAAGGCCCATAGGATTGCACCTCATGAATCAAAGGGTGAAGAGGTTAATTTTGGGATAGTCGGGGAACCTAAAATGGTAAGGGTAGAAAAATCACTATTAGAAAAAGAAAATAAGTAGTACATTCAGTACCTAAGAAAAAATAGGGACAATTTTGCTTGGAGCTATGATTATTTAAGAACATTTAATACTGAGGTCATGACCCATATTATTCCTCTGAAAGAGGGTGCTAGAAATTTTAGTAGAAATAGAGAAAATTCAATCATACTTTGCATCCTATCATGCAAAAATAATTCCAAAACCTATTGAACTCAAATATTATAAAAAAGGTAAGGTTCTCTTCTTGGATAGGAAATTTAGTGCCTGTTAGGAAAAAGAATGGGGAAATAAGGCTATGTGTGGACTTCAAAAACTTAAATAATATCTCACTCAAAGATAATTACCCCCTCCCCAACATGGAACAACTATTACAGGCAGTGGTGAGGTTCTCTAGGATGTCATTTTTAGATGGCTTCTCAGGATATAATCAGATTTTGGTCAATCTAGAAGACCGATTTAAGACTGCATTTACCACACCATGGGGAACCTTCGAATACCAAAGGGTGCCATTTGGATTAATGAAAACCAAAGATACTTTTCAAAGGGCTATGGAATTTACCTTCAAAGGGTTTTTTTTTTAAATTATGGTAGTATATCTAGATGATATCACAATCTTTTCCAAGAATCCCATAGATCACTTCTCCTACTTATCTCAAGTTTTTGAAAGGTGCAAAGAGTATGGAATTTCGTTAAATCCAAAGAATTGTTTGTTTGGAGCCACCCATGGAAAATGTTTAGGGCATGTGGTCTCAAAATAAGGGATAAGCATTGACCCAGAAAGAACAAAGGCTATTGCACAAATATCCCCCAAATAGCATCAAAGGAGTTAGGTCTTTTTTCGGTAAGATAATTTTTTTTAGGAGATTTATCCCAAATTTTGCTGAAATTGCTAAAACTATGAATGACATGATCAATAAGGATGCAAAGATAATATGGGATGAAGACAATATAAAATCCTTCTAGTAAATTAAAGAAAGCATTACTAATGCACCTGTAATGACCTGCCCAGTCCATTCAAAGAATTTTAATCTATATTACTTTACTTCATAACATACAATAGCCGATGTGCTATCCTAGAAGTATGAGGAAGGAAATGAAAATACGATTGCATTCATGATTTTCGGAATGAAGGGGACCAAATGAGGTATAAACTAATAGAGAAAAAGGCCTTTGCTTTGATATAGTCCTTGGAATATTTTAAAAGTATCTTTGGCTCTAGCAAAGTGATTGCCTACATTCCTTACATAGCCATAAAATATGTCTGCACCCATCTCAAGCCCATAGGAAGTTCAATAAGATGGATGGTGAAACTACTGCAGTACGATGTTGATTTTAAGACAATAAAAATTATTAAAGGTCAGGGGTTGGAAAAATACATGGCATAAAGAGGGGAAGAAGATATGAATAATGCCATTTTAGTGTAGGGGACAAAACAGGTTGAACATACTGAGCATAAGGAGTATTTAGAACCTATTTTATTTGAAGAACATACTATTTTATAGGGATATAAGGATATCCCATTTTATTTTAAGAACCTATCCTTTTTACCTGATAAATATAATAGTAGAATGAGGAGTCTTAAACAACACACTTAGAAGTATCACCTCCAAGAAGATCAAATTTATTGGAGACACCCAAGTGGAGTGTTACTTTTGTATGTGATAGAAAAAGAAGTTCCCAAGATAATTGAAGAATTTCACACGAGATTTTTTGGTGGCCATTTTGCTCCAAAGACAATAGCCAACCATATCATGAGGGTAGGATATTATTGGATATCTATGTTTAAGCATGTGTACCAGTTCATCAATAAGTGATAACTATCAAGTTTTTACTAGCAAAAGGAACCTACCTATAATGCCATTAAAGTCTGTGATAATTGAAACTCCATTATCTCAATGGGGAATAGATCTTATAGGAGAAATCAGCCTAAACTCTTTGGGGGTCATAAATGGATAATTACTACCATAGATTATCTCACAAAATGGATTGAAGTAGCTCCCCTCAGAAGGTCAACAACATCAACTATCATCAATTTCTTGTAAGAAAGCATATTAACCAGATTTGGGGTGCCCAAGAAGCTTGTGATAGATAATGCTAAATATTTCACCTCTTATGATATGGTTGGTTTCTGTGCATAATACAGTATAGAACTAGCCCACTCAAAAAATTATTATCCATAGGGGAATGGATTGGCCAAGTCTTCAAACAAGAATATAATTACCCGGATCAAGAGGTCATTGGGGAAGAACAAGAGAAGTTGGAATAGTGAACTAAATTATGCCTTGTGAGAAGACAAGTTGTTAATAAAAAGGGCCACTGGCAAGTCACCTTATGAGTTGGTTTATGGGGAAAAGGTACTCCTTCCACCTCAGTTGGAAATAAAAACCCTCTCATTACTACTCCAAGACCATGAAAAACCAGATGCATTGCAAATAATAATGGACCAACTTATGCAATTAGAAGAGGACAAGAGGGAAGCAGTTACTAGGATGATCACTCAATCCAGTAGGACCATACAACTATTCAAAAAAAAGGCTTGGGGTAGAAAAAAATTTGTGGGTGAAATAGTGATTTACTAAGATCCAAAGAATGAAAAGCCTAGTGAGAAGGGTAATTTTGAACCCAAGTGGTTGGGATCCTATCAGGTTGCTAAGGTAATCAACCAACACACCTATAGGCTCAAGGACATGGGAGGAGAAGAATGATTGTACAACAAAAAAAAGTGCAAGGGTGTGTGTAAGCCATTTTCAACCTAGAGAGTCTGGAGTTCTTAGGTCAATATTGTCAACACCTAAAATATTTTTGCCTCTTTCATAGAGGTTATGAAGAATTATTGTACACAAAAAAAAGTGCAAGGGTGTGTGTAAGCCATTTTCAACCTAGAGAGTCTGGAGTTCTTAGGTCAATATTGTCAACCATCCCCCTATCCCAGTTAGAGCCGATGTTATCCCCAAAAAGGTAGCTTCCATTTTTATTGCCCTTGCTTCTCTTTTTCTTCTTTTTCATCTCCTCCTTCCTCTTTAAGGATACACAAGATGGTGCACCCAAGTTTGAGCCTGTGCACTCCACTTTCTAGTGGAGAGCATAAAATTTCCAAGGGCACACAAGCTTGTGCACCCAAGTCAGGCCCATGCACTCCACTAGTGGAGCGTCTAAAATTTCCTTTGGGTGCATGAAGTTGTGCACCCAACCTCAGTCCATGCACTCCATTAGGGAATGGAGTGCACAAGTACCTAAGGTGTGTACGAGTCTGTGCACCCCACTTTGATTACATGCACTCTAAGGGTGCATGACTTCATGCACCCCAAGAAAATTTCATGTGCTCCACTCCAATGGAGCATGTTGGTATGAAACAAAATAGTGCGAAAGGAAGGATCATTTTTTCGTATTGAATCACTTTTTGATTGTAAGGTAGAAAACCCATAATAGACTTAATTAATATATTTGTTCGATGATGCCTTATTATCCTATTTGGATTGCATATAAATACCTAGTCTAATAGTTTTTAGAGTGAAGGGTTGTGACCCTTGAATATAAGTAATAAATAATATAAGTATTAGGACATGTTAGGAGGGTCCTAACATGCCACCCCCCTTAAAGGAGCTTTTTCCTCAAAGCTAGAAATTTGGAAATTGCTGCTGGATATCTTGAAGATTTTCCCACATCGCGTCTTCTAAATATAGACCTTTCCAATGGATTAAAACTTCCGTGATATCGCGAGTACGAAGGTGACGAGAGCTGCGATCCATGATAGCTTTTGGTTTGACTAAAAGTACTCCATCCTCAAAAAAATTAGGGAGAGTGGTTTGTGTCATGATATGGGCTCCAACTGCAAGCTTAAGGCAAGATACATGAAATACGGGGTGAAGTTTGGAAGAGGGAGGAAGCTCAAGTTTGTAAGCAACGGTCCCAATACATTGGAGAACTTTATACGGCCCGTAAAATTTGGGTGCTAACTTCTAAGAACATTTTTGTTTAAGAGAGGATTGACGGTAAGGTTGGAGACATAAGAAAACCATATCACCCTCGTGGAAACTACATTCACTTCTATGTTGATCGACTTGCTACTTCATACGATGTTGGGCAGTGTGTAGGTTCTCTTTCAGGATCCTTAGTATGTCATCTCGATTAGCAAGTTCTGTTTCCACCTCATGGATTTTTGTAGTCCCCAAAATATAGGAAGTGAGGGATGGTGGTGTTTGACCATATAAAACTTCATAAGGAGTCATTTTGATGGACGTATGGTATGAAGTGTTATACCATCATTCCGCTAGTGAAAGCCACTTTACCCAATGGAGTGGTTGAGTAGAAACAAAACATCGAAGGTATGTTTCTAAGCATTTATTTACAACTTCTATTTTGCCATAGGTTTGAGGATGGTAAGCGGAGATCATACGAAGTTGAGTACCTTGTAATTTGAACAATTCCTTCCAAAAGGTACTAGTGAAAGTTGGGTCATGGTCACTAACAATTATGGAGGGCATACCATGTAATTTAAATATGTTATCTAGGAAGAGGCGGGCTATAGTGCTAGCGGTATAAAGATGAGCCATGGGACAAAAATAGACATATTTAGATAAACGATCAATGACTACAAAAATGGTTGTTTTTCCTCCTAATTTTGGTAATCCTTCAATAAAGTCCATAGAAATATCTGCCCATGTTTTGGTGGGTATAAGAAGAGGTTGAAGTAATCTTGGAATAGCGAGGGTCTCCCCCTTCTGTCTTTGGCAAACTTCACATTCTTTTACAAAGTTTTTGATGTAATTTTTCATCCCTACCCAATAGAAGGAGGTAGTGGCTCTTTTAGAGATTTTTAAGAACCATGAGTGGCCTGCAGTGGGTGAGGCATGTAACTCATGAAGAATTTTTTCACGATAAGTTGAATTGGGGGTGAGGACCATCCTCCCTTTGTATCTTAATATATTGTCCTTCCAAGTGTATGGATGTTTGCTACTAGGATTATGTTGAAGTTGTTGAATTAAGGTGTGGGTAGTAGGATAATTTATCCATTCTTCATGCACCTCCTCTACCCATTTAAAAATAAGGGAGGAAAGAGCATGGAATTGAGGCATATCTTCAAATTTTATAGAAAGTGCATCGACTACCATGTTGTCCTTTCCATTTTTATATGTAATTTCATAATCATAGCCAATAAGTTTAGTAACCCATTTTTGTTGTTCCGGGGTATTAGTCCTCTGTTCCAAAAAATATTTGAAGCTATGATGGTCAGTGCGTATAATGAAATGTTGACCAATAAGGTAAGGCCTCCAATGTTGAATAACATGGACAATCACCAACATCTCTTTTTCATACGTAGAGTGAGCTAAATTTTTAGGAGAAAATGCTTTGCTTATGAAAGCTAGAGGCCTTTCATCCTGCATGAGTACGACTCCCATTTCTATTCTTGAAGCATCACTTTCAATGACAAACGGTTTAGAAAAGTTGGGCATGGCTAGAACAGGGGTGGTACACATTATAGTTTTCAAGGTGATAAAGGCCTCATCCACTTTAGATGACCATTTGAAAGCATTTTTCTTAAGTAATGTTGTTAGAGGAGGAGTTATTTTACCATAATTTTGGACAAATTTTCTCTAATATCCTGTTAGTCCAAGAAACCCACGTAGAGCTTTTAAGGTTTTTGGAATAGGCCAATTTTTCGCCTCTTCGATTTTGGAAGTATCTACCATAACTCCTTCCTTTGAGACAATATGCCCTAAGTATTCAATTTCTTGTTTTCCAAAGGAACACTTTGATATTTTTGCATAAAGTTGATTTTCCTTCAAGATTTGGAACGCTTTTCTAACATGGTCCAAATGTTCTTCCCATGTTTTGCTATAAATCAAAATTTCATCAAAGAAAACTAATATAAATTTATGAAGGAAAGGGTGAAATAACTTATTCATTAGACTTTGAAAGGTAGAAGGAGTGTTGGTCAGGCCAAATGGCATCACCAAGAATTTGTAGTGCCCTTCGTGAGTGGGAAAGGTCATCTTAGGAATATATTTTTCGTTGACTCGTATTTGGTGGTAGCCTGACCATAAGTCTAACTTGGAAAAATAAGCTGCCCCATGGAGTTCATCTAATATTTTGGCTATGACCGAAATGGGAAATTTATCTTTGATGGTCATTTTATTTAGCTCTCAAAAATTGACACATAAATGCCACGAACCATCCTTTTTTCTACCTAAAATAATTGGAGAGGAGCAAGGGCTTTTGCTAGGTCTAATAACTCCTGCCTTAAGAAGCTCTTGTACTAATTTTTCTATTTTGGTCTTTTGGAGGTATGGATAGCTATAAGGTCTAATATTATGAGGTTGATGCCATAGAAATAGTGGAATAGTGTGATCGTGACTTCGTTTTGGAGGTAGTCATTTTGGTTCATTGAATACCGCCTTATGGTGGTCTAAAATCTTTTGTAACTCTAGTGTCTCGTCTTCTTTGTGACTAGGTTGAATTGAAAATAATTGGGCGACCATTCCTTTGTTTCCTTTTGGGATAATTTTCTCCATTCTATGAGAGCTGACAATTTGGGAAGGTCCTGATTTTAGGCCTTGGATAATATAGGTTTGGTTCTTTGCTGTGAATTTCATCCATAGTTCATAAAATTCCCATTGGACTGTGCCCAAGGTTTGTAACCATTTTACACCTAGTACAATGTCACACCCACCTAGTGGTAGGACGTACATATCGCCTTTCATGTTATAAACCCCATAGTTTTATATTTCTGCATTTTCCTTTGCATGCAATTTTTTTGTCGTTTCCAATCATCACTTCGAAGTTATTGCAAGGGTATATAAAACAATTTGCTTGTTTATCCACCTTTGGATAGATAAAATTGTGCGTGCTACCAAAATCTAGGAGCACGGTAAGGTTTTGTTTCTTAAAATACCCTTTAACTTGCATTGTTTGAGGGGTAGAAAATATAGCAAGGGCGTTGAAGGAAACCTTTGGTGCATTTTCTTCATCACTTTCAAGTGTGTTAGATAATACCTCTACTTCGGGTTCAGGTTCCTCTTCAGTAGAATTCCCTTCCTTTGTGGCATCTAGAATATATAATTTTCGTGAGGCACATTTATGATTTTTGTCAAATTTCTCATTGCAATGGTAGCAAAGACCCTTAGCTTGTCTTTCCTTCATTTCATCAAAACTCAGACGCTTAATTGGTAGAGCGGGGTTAATTTTGGGGGTTGTGTAGGAGTTTTGGGTTCATCCATTTTGCATTGGTTTGGTATAAATGTTTGATGGTTTCCCCCAAGTTGGTTTTGTGAACTGATTCCATGCCTTGATTTTGTCCTCCGCTAATTTTGCCAAGTCGATGGTCTCTAACATGTTTGTGGGGTTATACATTTGCACCTCGATTCAAATTTCTTCTTTTAATCCATTGACAAAACATTCTTGAAAGAAAGCAGTGTCTAATCCAGATGTTCAATTAGCTAGCCTTTCAAATTCTGCTTGGTATTCGTTTATTGAAGTGGTTTGGCATAAATTAGTGAGGGCCCCTGTAAAGCTTTGAAACTTGCTAGGGCCGAATCACACTAATAGATTCTGTGTAAAGGTTGACCACGTCGGAGTGCCGTTAGTTTTCTCGAACCATTGGTACCATTGTATGGCATCATTTTCCAAGTGGAAGGAGGCGATATGCACTTTTTGCATTTTTGGAATTTGATTTAGTGAGAAATATTGCTCTACTCGGTAGATCTAGTTTGTAGGGTCTCCACCTTCAAATTTTGAGAAGTCTAATTTGGTCGTCCGTGGTATAATGGAAGTTTGTGGACCTCCTAACATTGCTCGGTTTGATGACCCATTGTTGGTTGAATTTGCATGTGTTGTTGCTTGATTTTGATTGATGGCATCAAGTTTAACATCCATTGCAAATATTTTCTCGAATATTTCTCGTGTTACGGGTATTCTCCTCTATTTCCTGTTTAACTTCTTTAGCGAGCCTTTCATGTTTCTCATGGATGGAATCTAGAGATCGTCATCTATAAACCATTGCAGTTGGTGTAGGTAATGCTCAATATGACTTGGTACTAGGTGAGCAAGATAAAAACAAAAAAAAATTGTTTTAACAACTTTATAAGTTGTTTTAGCAATTGATTTTTTTTTTCACGATGCCGCCAGTGAATATTTCAAGCGTATGCTACTTTGATTTTATTTTCCACGATCCACAGGGAAGTGATAAAATAGAATGGACTAGGCTAGAATATGCGGTGGGGAAAAAAATTTTGACGGTGAATTTGCTCCTTGATCCAGCTCTGATCCAGATGGTATGAAACTAAATAGTACGAAAGGAAGGATCATTTTTTTGTATTGAATCACTTTTTGATTGTAAGGTAGAAAACCCACAATATACTTAATTAATATATTTTTTCGATGATGCCTTATTACCCTATTTGTATTGCATATAAATACCTAGTATAATAGTTGTGAGAGTGAAGGGTTGTGACCCTTGAATATAAGTAATAAATAATATAAGTATTAGGACATGTTAGGAGGGTCCTAACACATGCAAAGGCCCTTATAGGTGCATGAGATCATGCGCCCATATAAAGTCTATGTGCTCCACTTTAGAGTGGAGTGCATGAAGTCCCTAAAGGTGTGTGTGCTTTTGCACACCTTGATCCTGCTTACGTGCTCTGCTCTAATGGAGCATGCAATAGCCTTTGGGGTGTACAAGACTATGCACCCAACCCCAGTTCTATGTGATCTACTCTCTAGAGGAGCAAGCGAAGTTCTTAAGGGCACACAAACTCATGCACCCCAAGTGGTGTCTATGCACTCCATTCTAATGGACCATGTGAGGGTCTAGTCAGGTGCATGAATTCATGCACCCACCTCCAAGTTTGTGCACTCCACTAGAGAGTGGATCACACAAATTTCTTAATGTTGCACCAACTTGTGTGCCCCATTGTGGTCAATGTAATCCACTCCCTTGGATAATTTAAGGTTTTTGTGGGTGCACAAGTTCATGCATCGACTTCAAGGTTCATGCACTCCACTTCCTCAATGGAGTGCACAAATTTTTTCTTGGCATGCAAATCTATGCACCTAATCCTTTTCAAGGTGTGCGAGAGTTTAATGAAGTGTAGTTTTCATGTGATCGTCCCAAAAAGTTGTGCACCTCACTCGAGCATGCCCCACTCAAGTGAATCAAAAGTTACCACATGTCCCAAGATCTCCTCGATCCATAATTCAATCAAATGGGCATAAAGCATAGCCAAACCATAGCCAATAAGGAGGATGACATGGTGCAACCAACTCCATGGTACGACCAGTCATAAAGTGCTAGCCAATGGAAAAACATGCGCCCACCTAAGAAAATTAAATACAATCTCTTTAAGTAGAAGGTGGCAGGTCCTTCCCATACCATTAGTATAATTGTGCATGTATAAAGATTTATCGACAAGGTAGAGTACAAAAAAATTTCAAATCCTTGTGTGATTCCATGGCTTCTACCAGTGCAACTGTAGCTGGAGTGTCTAATGTTAAAACTTGAATAGGTAGAATTACTAGGATGTGGCCTGTTACAATAAGGATGAGGAGAGCCTAGGACTCAAAAGTGCTCATGAACCCATCATATTAAAGTAGAGACATAACAAAAGAGTAGCAATGAGAAGTGAAGGGTGTAACAATTTATAGTTTTTATACCTCAAAGGAAGATAACTAATATCATCCCACATTATTAAGACGTCTATTCATATGAGCATAGTAGGATAGCACTAAACCGGCCCTAGTATACAATAAATGGGGCACCAACCTAGGCTATTTAACCTACCCAAAGGTCTACCACTCCTTAGACCTCATGGTATGGCTAGAAGTAGCCTACAACCCAAAGAACAGGACCACCCATGACCACAAGAACTAGGTCATGGCCAGATTAATGATAGATAAAATTAGACAAGTGTTTGGGCTCACCACAAATTTGTAGGTCTTATATTTTAAAACACTCACTCTCCAAGAAAATTTCATATTGAACACCACATTCATGAATATGATCCTAAAAATAGTAAGGCATGTGCATTCAAATTTCCCTATCCCAAAGTTCATGCTTCATCCTTGGGTGTAAGATTATGCAAATATGATTAACATGGTGTTGGACATCAAGGACTTAGAGCTCATCATGAAGGAGGTTATGTTCCTCATCATATAGTACAATATAATAGATAGGACAATCCTCTACTGATGGGAGGACATGATAAGCGATAACATGAATGAGGAGAGAAATTACAAAAGGCCATATTGGTAGATAAATAAGAGCTCCCCCCATTCTCATATTATTTATTTTTGATTCATTTGTTTATAGTACAATTGGATAAATCCTTGGTGGCTCAGTTGGGAGGAGTGACTGCCACCATAATTCAAGATTCATTGTTGTGTATACAAGAGGGGTGTTCAAGTTATAAAGTCTTCTTTGAGAATGTTCTCTCGGTGATACACACCAAGTTGTGTGGTAAAGAACCTGATAGATTTGGAGTTGGAGTGAGAAAATTTTTGCATGAGGCTAAGGTAGGAGATTTCTTCTACATAGAGGAATTCTCCTATATTAAGGTATATGGTTCCAAATTTCCCCCAAAGGCATTGCCAAGACACTACCCAACTTCAATTGCTATCCTAGAGATAACCAGGTAGATTGCTAAGGAAGTAAAAATAAAATACCTCAAGAAAAATAGGAGCATGCCATGGTTTCCCATTCCTTGATCGATGGGGGCTTACACATATTTAGTCCATTTTACAATATTACATGCCATATGTAATATGGATACACACTGCTTCCTCGAGGTTACATGGAGATCCCACGATCTTGATGGCCACCATAGAACTATTGTTGCTAACAAACTTACCCTTTTGCAAGTCAATCATAGGAAATATGACTTTGTAGATGAGATGCAAAAGGCCTTCAGGGTGAATCAATCATTGGAATTGGTATGGAAAATGGATAATAGGCTTTATAGAAATCTCAAGGTGGTTGGAGATTATGGTTCAGAGTTGAGATTGCACAAGGAGTTACTAGTAGACAAGGTGGTCCCATTTGTCTTAGCCACCCCCCAAAATAATTTTAGGACCCCACTTTCTAGGTTGTATAGGAAGAAACTAATATTTTTGAGGTCATGATGAAGATAGTGGGTGAGGCACATCAAGAGCAGACCATGCTCCCCTCTTTTTCTAGATATCCTACTGCCACATCAAAAGGGAAGGATTTGGTCTCCTACTCATCTCAACAACCACAAAGCATCACATCATTAGCTTTAACACTGATGTGTCCATATAAGAGAACCGATGTAGTGGTGGGCTAGCCTTCATTATTATCTACCATCTTAGTGATCAATCAAGAATAACATCCTTTTCCCACCAAAGCCTTAAATAAAATAAACAAAGCTAGGGGATTATCCAATATACTCAAAGAGTACGAGGTATAAAAGGAAAGTCCCACGTAGTCACCTATTAAGAAAAAATCTAAAACTAATTCTTATACTAAGGACACCAAGAGTCTTACACTAGCAAGAGTAAGGGACACACTCTAGTTCACTACTGATGAAGAGGACCAGATACAAGATATTGAAGAGCAAAGGAGTAAGCAGGCCCCAAAGGATAGCAAGGCAAGAAACAAGTGATGTATCCACTGCCAAATTTGATATCCCTTTGCCAAAAAATCTAAAGGAAGCCACCATTGATGTCAGAAAAGGTATCATACAGGTAGAAGAAGCCCCAGTAGACATGATGAAGTCCCACGTAGCCTCCTAAGTGCAGGTGGTAGCAGTAGTAGAAAAATATATGGAGGATTTAAAGGCCAAGGTTGCAAAGGCGAGGAAGCTATAGCTTAAAGTGTAGCAGTTTTAGGTTGAGTTTTATTAGTTAAAGTAGATGCCAAATACTTCCCAAGCCAGAGTGACACAGGCCAGTGATCAATTTGGGTCTATAGAAGAATTCAACTAGGAAATGAAGGAGAAAATGATAAAAAAATGGAGGAATTTTAGTCCATATTTTATGACATCTATACCACTAGTGTGTGATCACCTACTATAAGCAGATCAAAGAGTAAACATAATATTTCCTATATATAAGAGGTTCACAGAGAATTACATAGTAATCGACAGAATGACAGCTACATTGGAAAATTGTTCTATTTGTTTCTTTGTTGAGGATTATGTCAAAGTTTTTGTCTTCTTGCAGAACATATAGAACTGGCTCCTGTGGAACCAAGAGGTGGTCAAAACCGAATGAGAAGTTGAGGATGAACTTGAATATTATGATTTTAAACTTGATGATTTTATTCAAGCTCCTGATATCAAAGAGTTTGTGCTCCACAAAATACAAAATTTTGACTTTGGTCCTAATGAAAAATTATCAAAACAATTTATAGCCTTAGTACAAATGGTGGATCACCTATGTGTCTTCACTAAGAACATCATGGAATGGGCTAGAGAAAGGGTGAACAAAGCCATGCAAGATATTAACTTGTTATTATTCACTTTAACATTCCATGATGAGGTGTGGAACCACATTGACCAAAGTATACAAGACCTCGAAAGAGGAGGGGTGGGGCCTAGTTCACCAAGAGCACACAAGCCGAGTGCAACACAACCGCCAGCCTAGGGTAGTGGAGGATATGATATACAACCATAGACTCCATCTGCATAGACAAAGATATGTGGACTACATGCCCATTTTTTATTACATCCTACTTTTGGAGGGAGAAATATTGATCTAGTTGGAGAAAATGGTTACAACCTCGCTCGATCAACCAACACTATATAAGGAAGACCACTACGATAGTAGGTTTTTATCAAACCTCTAAGAGAAAAACCCAAGTCCAGGTATAGCTTTGTCTAATATTTAGTCATATTTTATTATGTATCTTTCTATATTTCTTATATCACCCTTCCTTCTGCCATTTTCCAAGGACTACCAGGAAGAACTGTTCGCTAAGATTATTTCCTATGGAACACACTAGATTTGGAGACTCTTGCATCACTATAATCAGGATGGAGAGGAACAACCCCATGTTATGATATTCAAACTGGGGTCTATTGTAATCATTGTCATATAGGACCCAAGCACTCTACTGGGCCTATTATATGTAAATATTTTTCATATAAATATAAATCCAACTCTATTTTTGGAAAATCTTCTATGTTCATGGTTTGTGTTTGCTCTTTTATGTATTACAGTAAACTGAATATATGAAATATGCCTTTTATCGCTAGTTTAATCATTTTCATGCATTACATTATTTGAATGAATAAAAATAAACTAGTTCTCCTTTCTCTTTCTTTTCTAAGTCATTTAATACAAATCTGCTATGACTACCCAATGGACATGGCACAAGTCTAGTCTTGATATGCTATATTAATGCTAGTTTTGGTCACAAATAATTCAAACTACATAATATCATTTTATCTGGTGATGAATGGGTGACTGTACCATTATAGCAAATACATGAACCCACTGTCAGGGGTTTTCTTACCTGACCTAGTCTTTCTAGAACCCTCTAGGTAATCTATTACTAGGTCAAAGAGGTGGATCCACCAGAGTCCATAATACTCGTTGTGATTTTAGAGATTTTTGTGATGTGACAAAGATTAAGAAGGTAAGTAGGAAATCCCCACAACACAGCCATACCTAGCCACTGCTCTAAATAGTGGCTAGCACCATGCATAGTATAGCCATGAATACAGGACTAGATCATGTATTCTAACTACACCTTGCATTGCTTATGAGCATACTTTGGCCTAACTACCCTTTCAATGCCAATTTTTGATTGATGCTTCCCCCTCGGGATAGGTTAATTACATGTAAATTTTGAGCTTGGATTCTCTAGGAATCCAAGATCTAAATTTAGATATGAATCAGAGGGAATGCTACATATGGCTTCTCCCAAGCAAAACAAAATATCCACGATTAGCAAATTTCTAAGTAGTGAAGCCCTGGTGAACCAGAGAGAGAGCTCAAACACCATTGAGGAGTAACAAAACTCTACCCAAATTTGCAATAGTTTCAATCCATACCATCAATAAGATCAAGCATTCTTCACCACCATTCAGTGTACCAGACACAATCAGTGACCCTTGAACATCAATTTAAGTGGAGGATCTAGTTTTACAGCCCTTAGTTCATGAAGAAAAAGGTTTATTTTATGGCCACTGTCTTAGACAGTGGCCTACAAATAGCCTAGGGTTTTCAAAATTTATCTTCTTTGTTCTAGATTAGATCTATCATAGCTTTTAGTTTATTGCTTAGTTTAGCATAGATCTAAATTCTTTCATGCATTTACATGTTATTTTTTGAGTTATATACGTACTTTCCATTAGATTTTATTGCATTTTGATTTATCTATGTTTTACATATCATATTCACCAGATCCGCTAACAAAGGCCTCATATAGAGAGGCAACCTATGCTACTAAGTGTGCTCTATTATTCCTATGCATCATAGATAGGTTCACAAGACTGAGTTGATACATCCAAAGCATAGGATCTCTCCAGGATGAGAAAAGGAGAAGGAGGCATCTATAATCCCTCATACAATTTTGTGTGTGAGATCGAGAGGTCTGTGGAAGCACACCGTCCCCTTATGGGGGATATATTCACCATCGTTTCCACTTGTAATTTGTTGTATCAAACTGGTTATCCCTCAGAGGTACCAACTTGTAACTAGATTTGATTTGAATAAATAAAAGGATATCTCTCTTTTTGTCATTTCCATGTTACTTGTCATTTATGGTTTTTGTTTATTTTATATAATTATAACATTGCAAGTGGGGTAAAGTGAGTGCACACTTTTCCCGAGGTCGTACACCTTTGCTTGTGCCAAATCCATCAAAAATTCTGACATTGTCCATGTTCATTGTTGCTGCTATAGCCATTGCTCAGTCTCTATTTTGATATTTTTTTGAAATGCAATCCCTGATCCTAAAGATTATTTATGAGAATACTATTTTCATGAGCATTTTTTAGTGGCTATTTTATGAGTTGCAAAAGTTATTTATGAGTTTTATATGTTTAGAATATTATCTTTATCTTATATTTCATACTACAACTTTATTTTAGTTCCTATGGTTATTTTGCTTTAAGTATTTAGCATCAAAAGCTAACAATGGTATTAGAGCTATAAGGGAGATTGGTAGGATATAGGGAGATCCACAAGAGATATTGAGAGGAGATAAGGAGATTGCATTTGTAGAATTTAAAAGTTGAAATTTGGATAGAGTCTTTCCACAAGGTTGCAAAAAAACTCGTGAAGACTAGGACTCAACATAGATTTATTTCCACTAGTTTGAAGAACAACTAGTGAAGTTTATTAATTTTTTAAATTTTAGATATTTGGTTTATTGTTGTTGTCCAATTTTTTTGTTGCAAAAAATTAGTTCTTATAATTTGAGAAGCTTCCTACAATAGATAGTGAATAATTTCATCTTTGATTGCCTAAAATTCTATGTGCTTTCCTCATGTAGGAATTAGTTTTGAGTTGTAGCAAAAGAGCAGAAATTGAAGATTAAGGAGACCCAAGAAAGAGGTCCCCATAGAATATTGAAGATTTAATATTGAGGAGATACAAGAAAGATATCTCCATAGAATATTGAGGTTGAATATTGAAGAAAGAGGCTAGAGAAGCCCTATTGAATACTAAGAAGGAGGAGACCCGATAGAAGAGGTGCCCATTGTATATTTGAGTAAAGAGATAGAATATTTGAAGATAGAGGACTAAGAAAAATTCTAATTGAAGAGTTACAAAATTTTAAGACCCAAGAGAAGAGATCTCAAGAAAATTTGGAAGGAGAAAGAAGAAGGCTAGAGAAGCCTTATTGAAGAAGTTGAAGAAGTGGCCATTGAAGGAGATTTGAAGAAATCTCAAGGTAGAAAATTACAAGCAGGAGAAGCTCCTAAAAATAAGAATTTGAGGCAGTTGTCACCATATAACAAGCCCAAAAGGAGAATATTTTCGGAAAGAAATTTGCCAAATTTGAGAAAGTACTTTTGAAGACTTCAATACATTCATATTCTTGAAGAAGAGGCTAGTAAAGAGGCCAGATTTGAAGATAGAATTCAATGAGAGCTAAGGAGGAGAAATAATATAGAAGAGGCCACCAATCTGAGAAATTTGAAGATAGCCATTAAGAATTTGAAGGTTGATTTGTGAAGGATAAGATTGCTGATTTTTGTGATAAAATTTGAAGGGTCACAAGACAGAAAATTGAAGGTGACATACAGCTGAAAATTCAAGAATATTTAGGAAAACTTTGGTAGCAATTGAAGCTGCAAATTGTAGAATTTTGGACAGCAAGAAGAAAACAATTTGGACAGTATTTTTAAGAGGAGTAAAGTTGTGAATTTCAGTGTTATTAGACAGTATTTTAAAAGGAGTTAGAGACAGCTTTTGAACAATGAAAAGGCTGCATACTAGATAACATTTGGTGCTGCAAGTTATAGGGCTTGAGACAACATTCAAAGAAGAGTTAAGAACTACAAGTTTTAAAAATTTTGAAGCAGCAAAGTAAAAGGAATTAAAGCTGCAGAAATCATATTTGTAGGCAGCAAGTTAAGAGCAAGAAAGCATATTTTTGAGCAGAATTGAAAGCTGCAAATTCCATTAATATTGGACAGCATTTGGAGAAGGAAATCATCTTCAAGTTCTTAGAATATTTGAGAAGAATTTCAAGAAGCAAATAACTGCAAATTTTTAGGTCTAGAACAGCAAGTTTAAGTAGCAATAAAGGCAAAGAGGCAAGCTACAAAAGAAGACCAAAATGGCTTGAAATTAGGTGCATAAAAGAGTATTTTATTTTTTTTATGAATATTTTGATTTAATCCAATTTTATTAAGTACCATATTTTTAGAGTTCAAATCAGGAAAAGGGAACTCTAAGTATATTATTTCCAATCCAAGTAAGGAGAGGTCCTAACATCTACAAAATATAATAGCAATAGAGAAGTTAGATATTGCTTGGAATAGGAGTAATAAGGAGAAGAAGTTATATAGTGAATGCTATTTTTAGTAAGCCAACGAAGTGCATTATTATTAAAGAAAAAGGAGATCAAATAATGCACACGAGTAAAGCATATTTAGAGTGTATAAAGACATCAAAAGAAACATAGTCATAGTTGTATCAAATAGTGGAGAATAGGATTTAGAAGAAGCCATCACCAAGAAAATGTGGAGGAGCCACCACATTGGAAAGAAGAAGCCACCATTTGGTTGAGAAAGAAGCTAATGAGGTGCCACCATATTGAATAAAAGCCACCCAAGTTGTGGTTGCACCACCTTGAGAGGAGAAAATCCATTGGAAGAGCCACCACATTGCACAAAGGAGAACCTAGATATCTAAACATCAAAGGAGAAGAGAGAATGTAGATCGCCAAGTGCTATAGTATGTTGGAATATATTGAAAAGAAGTGGAGTGTTTTTAAATATATTGTAAATAAGAAGTGGAGCATTGTTAAAATAAAGAGTGCTCATTTGAGGAGGTGTAGATTTTATTTTCCACTTGGTATTGCAATAAATGTAATACCTAGGATGTTATAGAATCATTGAATATAACCTGCTAGAGTTTAAAAATATTTTCAGCCAAGTGTTATGGGAAGGATAACAACTTAGAGTGACAAAGAATATTGTATAAGAGGAAAAGCATTTACATGCCACTTGGCACTTGAAATATAAGAGCACTAAAATTATTTTAGAGGAGTACAAGCATTTTGGAATCATCATTTATTTCATGGGCTGAAATTAGCACAAGGGGAGATCATTTGGAACAAATTTTGGGTTGCAAAATCAAGAGAGTGCCTTGCAACAAGGAAAACTATTGACTATTAAATAATGAAGACATAGCATTTTTGCTCGAAATAATGTGCATCCATATTATTGAGGTAAATTATCAAGTTTACTATTTTTTTTATATAAAGTATTGGAGTAATAAGAAATATTTTATAATTTATGAAAGGTTGAAGTTGATTTATAAGTTTTTCACATTGATTGATTAATGTTATTGGAGATATAAGGTTTATGAGTGAAAAGAAAAATAGAAATTTTATTATTGCTATTTGAAAATATTTATGAAGAATTTGAAAATTGATTTGAATATTTGAGAAATTATTTTTAAGTTTTGTAATTTGATTATTTGAGTTTGAGAAATAATTTCAAATATTTGCAAATTGATAATTTTGGAGAAACAAGGAGTTCAAAATCAAATTAGGAATACAAAAATTGTAAATATATTTTATAAAATTTATAAATTTATTATTTGGGATATATAAGTATTTCAACATCAAATTATATTTTGGGATATTTAGAATTGAGAAATTATATTATTGAAATTTGGGAGATAAAAGGAATTCAACGTAGAGATTTGAAGAATTGAAATTTTTGTCAAAACTATTATTTGATCAATTATCCAAACATTAGGAAATAAAAATTATACTACAATATTTGAAGGATTGAAAATAGTATTTGATCATGTATTCAAAACTAGGGAGACATAAGGTAGTCGACCTCAAAGGTTTAGATATTTGAATTTTTTTTAGTTATCATTTATTTTTTGAGACTAGGGAGTTACAAGGAAGTCTAATCTAGAATAATTATGGAAGAACTTATTAAGTATACAAGATTCAAGGAATCAAAATTTTAATATATACTTGATTCAAGGGATAATAATATGAAAAGTATGATTAGAAGAAAAGAACCAATATGGCTTAGAAAGCTCTTGAGGAATCACAAATTGATAGTTTGACAAGAGTAGATTCTATAAAGACATCTTCTAACAATGTGATAGAATAAATTGATTACAATCATACTAATGGAAATATTGAGAATAAAATCAAAAACCACTCTCAAAATATGGCAAAAAATGTTAGCCAAGAAGATCTCTTATATATCTATAAAAGAAGCAAAGGCATAATTATCACGATCATACACAAAGGGTTGTATCAATTGATCAAGAAACCAGATGAAATTAAAGTTTATAAAACAATAAAAGAACATTTTAAATGTACATATTATAATAAATATGGACATGAATACTCATTTTTGGAGTTTACATACTTGTAAATATTGTGGGAAATAATCGCATTCATCTACTTTTTATTATTTCAAGGAAGAATATTACAGGAAATTTGAAAAAGGATTAACATACAAGTTAGAGTATTTATTTCAAAATGTTGTTTCTAAAGCCTTTACTAAAAATGGAAAAAATACCCATGTGTTGTAGGTGAGTTGGAGAGGAGAGGGCAATCCTCCAAGGGAGGTCCTAGGTTCAAATCTCCATCCTACCAAAAAGCTGAATTGGGTATCTAAAATCCAATTGATAATATTGGTGCAGGCAGGGTCGGGTACAACCCCTGGGTGACTTTGATGGTGTAGAACCCCCTTTTCATGGTCTCTCAGACCAAGGCGGCTCTGCAAGGGTTTTTTTGCTATAAAAAAAAAAAAACAATGGAAACAAGCACGAAGACCAGGAAAGAAGATTATCAAAAAAAAAATGAAAACAAAAGTGGACTAGAGATGTAATTACATCTCTTGCTCAACAAGGCTATTTGATGATAAACTATATTGAAAGTCCAATATGAAAGATGAATTCAAAGACAAAAAAATATATTTAATAAAATTTATAAATTTATTATTTAGGAGATATAAGGATTTCAACATCAAATTAGATTTTGGGAAATTTAGAATTGAGAAATTATATTACTAAAATTTGGGAGATAAAAGGAATTCAACTTAGATATTTGAAGAATTAAATTTTTTGTCAAAAATATTGTTTGATCATTATCCAAACATTAGGAAATACAATTAATACTACAAGATTTGAAGGATTGAAAATAGTAGTTGATCATATATTCAAAACAAACTAGGGAGACACAAGGTAGTCGACCTTAAAGGTTTAGATATTTGAAAACTTTTTAGTTATCATTCGTTTTTTGAGACTAGGGAGTTACAAGGAAGTCTACTCTAGAAGAATTATGGAAGAACTTATTAAGTATACAAGATTCAAGGAATAAAAATATTTTGAAGATATACTTGATTCAAGATATAATAATATGAAAAGTATTATTATAAGAAAAAAACCAATATGGCTTAGAAAGCTCTTGAGGAATCACAAATTGATAGTCTGAGAAGAGTAGATTCTATAAAGACATCTTCTAAAAACATGATAGAATAAATTTATGAAAATAATACTAATGGAAATATTGATAATAAAATCAAAAACCATTCTCAAAATATAGCAAAAAATGTTTTCCAATAAGATCTCTTACATATCTATAAAAGAAGCAAAGGCAGAATTGTCACGATCATACACAAAGGGTTGTATCAGGTGATCAAGAAAACAAATGAAATTAAAGTTTACAAAATAATAAAAGAAGATTTGAAATGCACATATTATAATAAATATGGACATGAAGAAGCATTGTTGGAGTTTACATCCTTGTAAATATTGTGGAAAATAATCACATTCATCTACTTTTTATTATTTCAAGGAATAATATTACAAGAAACTTAAAAAAGTATTAACATACAAGTTAGATTATTTATTTCAAAATGTTGTTTCTAAAGCCTTTACTAACAATGGAAACAAGCATGAAGAGCAGTAAATAAGGTTATCTAAAAAAAATGAAAAACAGAAGTGGACTAGAGATGTAATTAGATCTCTTGCTCAACAAGGCTATTTGATGATAGACTATATTGAAAGTCCAAGATGAAAGATGAATTCAAAGACAAAGAAATATATTTTATAAAATTTATAAATTTATTATTTGGGAGATATAAGTATTTCAACATCAAATTAGACTTTCGGAAATTTAGAATTGAGAAATTATATTATTGAAATTTGGGAGATAAAAGGAATTCAACTTAGAGATTTGAAGAATTGAATTTTTTGTCAAAACTATTATTTGATCATTATCCAAAATCAGGAAATACAAAGTATGCTACAATATTTGAAGGATTGAAAATTGTATTTGAGCATATATTCAAAACTAGGGAGACATAAGGTAGTCGACCTCAAAGGTTTAGTTATTTGAAAAAATTTTAGTTATCATTCATTTTTTGAGACTAGGGAGTTACAAGGAAGTCTACTCTAGAAGAATTATGGAAGAACTTATTAAGTATACAATATTCAAGAAATCAAAATAGTTTGAATAAATTCTTGATTCAAGATATAATAATATGAAAAGTATGATTAGAAGAAAAGAACCAATAGGCTTAGAAAACTCTTGAGGAATCACAAATTGATAGTTTGACAAGAGTAGATTCTATAAAGACATCTTCTAAAAATATGATAGAAGAAATCGATGACAATAATACTAATGGAAATATTGAGAATAAAATAAAAAAATATTCCCAAAATATAGCAAAAAATGTTAGCCAAGAAGATATCTTACATATCTATAAAAGAAGCAAAGGCATAATTATCACGATCATACACAAAGGGTTGTATCAATTGATCAAGAAAATAGATGAAATTAAAGTTTTTAAAACAATAAAATAATATTTGAAATGTACATATTATAATAAATATGGACATGAAGAAGCATTGTTGGAGTTTACATCCTTATAAATATTGTTGAAAAGAATCGCATTCGTCTACTTTTTATTATTTCAAGAAAGAATATTACAGGAAATTTGAAAAAGTATTAACATACAAGTTAGAGTGTTTATTTCAAAATATTATTTCTAAAGCCTTTACTAACAATGGAAACAAGCATGAAGAGCAGGCAAGAAGGTTATCTAAAAAACATGAAAAAAAAAAGTATACTAGAGATGTAATTAGATCTCTTGCTCAACAAGGCTATTTGATGATAGACTATATTGAAAGTCCAAGATGAAATATGAATTCAAAGAAAAAGAAATATATTTTATAAAATTTATAAATTTATTATTTGGTAGATATAAGTATTTCAACATCAAATTATATTTTGGGAAATTTAGAATTGAGAAATTATATTACTGAAATTTGGGAGATAAAAGGAATTCAACTTAGAGATTTGAAGAATTGAATTTTTTGTGAAAACTATTGTTTTATCATTATACAAACATTAGGAAATACAAATAATACTACAATATTTGAAAGATTGAAAATAGTAGTTTATCATATATTCAAAACTAGGGAGACATAAGGTAGTCGACCTAAAGGATTTAGATATTTGAAAACTTTTTAGTTATCATTCATTTTTTGAGACTAGGGAGTTACAAGGAAGTCTACTCTAGAAGAATTATGGAAGAACTTATTAAGTATACAATATTCAAAGAATAAAAATAGTTTGAAGATATACTTGATTCAAGATATAATAATATGAAAAGTATGATTAGAAGAAAAGAACCAATATGGCTTAGAAAGCTCTTGAGGAATCACAAATTGATAGTTTGACAAGAGTAGATTCTATAAATACATCTTCTAATAATGTGATAGAATAAATTGATGACAAAAATACTAATGGAAATATTGAGAATAAAATCAAAAACCATTCTCAAAATATAGCAAAAAATGTTAACCAAGAAGATCTCTTACATATCTATAAAAGAAGCAAAGGCAGAATTGTCACGATCATACACAAAGGGTTGTATTAGGTGGTCAAGAAAACAAATGAAATTAAATTTTATAAAACAATAAAAGAATATTTTAAATGTACATATTATAATAAATATGGACATGAAGAAGCATTTTTGGAGTTTACATCCTTGTAAATATTGCGGAAAATAATCGCATTCATCTACTTTTTATTATTTCAAGGAAGAATATTACAAGAAATTTGAAAAAGTATTAACATACAAGTTAGAGTATTTATTTCAAAATGTTGTTTCTAAAGCCTTTACTAACAATGGAAACAAGCATGAAGAGCAGGCAAGAAGGTTATCCAAAAAATAGGAAAAACAAAAGTGGACTAGAGATGTAATTAGATCTCTTGCTCAACAAGGCTATTTGATGATAGACTATATTGAAAGTCCAAGATGAAAGATGAATTCAAAGACAAAGAAATATATTTTATAAAATTTATAAATTTATTATTTGGGAGATATAAGTATTTCAACATCAAATTATATTTTGGTAAATTTAGAATTGAGAAATTATATTACTGAAATTTGGGAGATAAAAGGAATTCAACTTAGAGATTTGAAGAATTGATTTTTTTGTGAAAACTATTGTTTGATATTTATCCAAAAATTAGGAAATACAAATTATGCTATAATATTTGAAGGATTTAAAATATTATTTGATCATATATTCAAAACTAGGGAGACATAAGGTAGTCGACCTCAAAGGTTTAGATATTTGAAAACTTTTTTATTTATCATTCATTTTTTGAGACTAGGGAGTTACAGGGAAGTCTACTCTAGAAGAATTATGGAAGAACTTATTAAGTATACAGGATTAAAGGAATAAAAGTAGTTTGAAGATATACTTGATTGAAGGGATAATAATATAAAAATCATGATTATAATAATAGAACCAATATGGCTTAGAAAGCTCTTTAGGAATCACAAATTGATAGTTTGACAAGATAGTTTGACAAGAGTAGATTCTATAAAGACATATTCTAACAATGTGATAGAATAAATTTATGACAATCATACTAATGGAAATATTGAGAATATTTTCAAAAGCCATTCTCAAAATATAGTAAAAAATGTTAGCCAAGAAGATCTCTTACATATCTATAAAAGAAGCAAAGGCAGAATTGTCACGATCATACACAAAGGGTTGTATCAGTTGATCAAGAAAATAGATGAAATTAAAGTTTACAAAACAATAAAAGAAGATTTGAAATGCACATATTATAATAAATATGGACATGAAGAAACATTTTTGAAGTTTACATCCTTGTAAATATTGTGTAAAAGAATTACATTCATATACTTTTTATTATTTCAAGGAAAAATATTACAGGAAATGTGAAAAAGTATTAGCATACAAGTTAGAGTATTTATTTCATAAAATATTGTTTCTAAAGCCTTTACTAACAATGGAAACAATCATGAAGAGCAATAAATAAGGTTATCTAAAAAACATAAAAAACAAAAGTGGACTAGAGATGTAATTAGATCTCTTGCTCAACAAGGCTATCTGATGATAGACTATATTGAAAGTCCAAGATGAAAGTAGAATTCAAAGACAAAGAAAAGGAATCATATCAAGAGAGGTAATATGAATATTGAACCAAAATAAGATTACATCTTTGAAGATTCTAGATACAAATTTACTAGAGTTAGAGTGAATATTGAAGATGAAGATCCATATTGAAGACTAAAGTATTCAATAACCAGATAATGTAATGTAGGAGGGTTTTGGAGAATATTACATTATTTGGTACATTATAATGTACCACCTTGGGTATTTATTTAGATTAGGAGAGTGTATTATATTAGAGTGTGAGTATTTACTATATGCAATGTAATAAATGCAGAAGTATTGTTACAGTGTGTAAAGTATTTTGGTAATGTAAATGTGCATAATAGTCCATGTACACATGAGTCCATAGAGTAGGAAGATGAAGAGTCTCAAGAAGAGTGAAGGCCAAGAGTACTCCATATGAAGAGTCACATTCCATTATATATGTGTCTATGTGTGTGTGAAAGAGACACAATATAGAGTGAGAGTGTGTGGAAGTATGGTGTATTGGAGATCTTTATTCTATATGAGAATACTATTTTTGTGAGAATTTATTAGCGACTATTTTATGTGTTGTCGTAGAAGTTATTTATGAGTTTTATATGTTTAGAATATTATATTTATATTAAATTTCATATTGTAAATTTGCTTTAGTTCTTGTGGTTATTTTACTTTAATTATTTATCATCAAAAGCTAGTAATTTGATACATGGACTTATTTTGGACATGAGGCTAAGGTGGGAAGGGGGAATTTTATCTACAAACTATTGGCCTTTAAAAATTAGATAGTGGAGGGCAATATTTTTTAGAGGAGTTCCATGACGTAACCTTATGAAATGATTTGAAGTGCGGAGTGGGGGGAATGAAATTTATGAATGACCTAAGTATGAGTCTTATTGAAATAATGACTGGCTAATAAATTTTCAAAATTAGATCTTAAGGTCTATAAATTATTTTGAAGAACCAATAATTTTGAGCTCATGTCCTTTCAAAATTTGAGTAGACTCCAACAAAGACTACTTTTGACCAAAATAATTGCAATAATCAAAATAAGCTAAATGGGAAGACAACATAAGGGGAAAAAGTTTTACAACCAAAAAATAATACTATTTTAGAGAATATTACAAATTTTGGAAACAACAAATACAACCTAAACTTAAGACTCCATAGGATATATTAAAATTTAGAATTAGGAGTAAAATTAAGGATAACCTTTATGTTGGATTTGAGGATCGAACATAGGCTCCGATTGGGATAGGTGATAAAAATGGTTCTTGATAGTGATTCACCTAATAACTCTTGAATCTCCTAGTTAACTAAATGACTTAAAACTCCTACCTAATCACCTAGACCTATGAACAAATTAATGCAAGACAAATTTTTGACACTCTGATTAAAGAATCTAAAAAAAAAATAAAGAAAACATACACACTTTTACCCCTTTCTCTCTATTTTTTACATACATCTCATAAAAATCTCATGATCCTAAATATGAGGTGATGTAATTTTAGATGTTGAAAATTAATAAGAATTTGCATCTGGTCTTCTTATAAATTTTACAACTTATAAGTATGCTGGCCAACTATCTAAATAATTTGATAAGGTCCAAGCCATTTGGGCTCTAGTTTTCCTTTTTCTCCATGTCTGTCATTCTTAGGATCCCAATATAATACTATATCACCTTCTAAAAAAGTATTTCCTCTTGCTTTCTTGTTGAAAAGTTGTGTTGTTTTTTTAGCTTGCTTTGTCATTTTCATTAAGGCTTCTCTTCTATCCTCTTGCAATTGCACAATTTGATCTAGTCTTCTCTATAAAGCATCTATATTTTTGTTGTCTTAGATAAGTAGATATAAGGTATTACTTTCTACTTGAGGGGGTAGTAAATCATTCTCTTCATATACTAGTTCATATGGGGACTTCCCTATACTCCTTTTTACTAATAATTTGTCTTCCCAAAGAGCATATTTTAGTACATTGTCCTAAATTCATTTGTTTTTACCTAATTATATTTTGCTTTGGTGATCAAGTTCTTGTTTGAAGATTTAGCTAAACCATTTTCTTGAGGATAGTACTTACCAAAATGGAAGAGCTCTATTGCATACTTGACATAAAATTCAAGCATTTTAAAAGATGTGAAATAGTTATCATTATATGTTACTATTTTCTTGGGCATCCTCTAGGGTTGTGTAGACACAAAATCCTAGCCATTAATCCTTCATCCTAACCATCCCACCACCCAGTTTTCTACCATACACCTTTCCCACCACTCATTTAACCATCATAAGCATTTTTTACCTTCAAAAGGCTCACTTTAGCCATTTCCCACCACTTTCCGACCCCTTTGGACTTAATTTATATTTATTTTATATTATTTATATTTAATATAATATGTTTTTATTATATTTTAATATATTTATTATAAAATAAATATATTTAAACCCAATTAACCTCAGCCATCCGATTCAACCTAATATCAACCATCCATCTTCATTAATCCATGCCACACTTAAAATACAATCTCAGCCCTAGGATTTGATTTAATCTTAGTCACACGATCTAAAGTGTTAAGCTAAAAACCTAAGGTTGGATTATAAGTAAAGTCATTTGTAAATGCTCTGCAACATTCTGTTTGACAAGGGCTTCTTCAACAATCTATCCAAGGGAAAGAATATTCCAAAGTTTGAGCATTTGCAAATGCCTTTACTTATAATCCAACCTTAGGGTTTTCGTAGGGTTTTAGCTTAACACTTTAGATCATGTGGATAAGATTAAATCAAATTCTAGGTCTAATATTGTATCCCTAGAAAAAGGAAGATTATGAATATTCTCCAATGATCAAGCATAAAGTTACCTTGAACTTACCTTGGTACACCTCTACTCAAAGGCTTTATCAAGGAGGAGCATTGGAATCCAATCTTAGATAGGTTCTATAGAAATTTGGTTGGTTGGAAGGGGGATATTATGAGCCAGGTAGGTAAGCTACAATTGTTGATGCCTACGATTCAAAGTATTCACATCTTCTTTATATATCTACTCAATATTCCTACCAAAGTTATTTATAGGATAAAAATAGTCCAACTAATTTTTCTTTGAATGAGTGTGGAAGAGAGGAAATATATCTCTTTGGTTTCTTGGGATAAGGTTTGCACTCCCAAGAAAGAGGGAGGGTTGGGAGTAAGGAAAATCATATAGATATATAAATCCCTTATGTCTAAAGTTGGTTGGTAGTTGATCCACAAGGAATCTACTTTATGGGTTAAATTTTGAAGATCAAGTATCTAGAGAACTCAAGTCCCTTATTTCAATGCAAAAATCCTCTAATGGGATCAACCTGTAGACACCAAATCCTATCCACTTTTCCTTCATCCTAACCATCCCACCACCCACTTGTCCACAATACACCTTTTTCGCCACTCATTTAACCATCATAAGACTTTTCCACCTTCAAAAGGCCCATTTTAGCCCTTTCTCGCAACTTTTTGACCTCTTTGGACTTAATATATATTTATTTTATATTATTTATATTTAATATAATATTTTTCTATTATATTTTAATATATTTATTATAAAATAAATATATTTAAACCCAATTAACCTCAGCCATCCGATTCAACCTAATCTCAACCATCCATCTTCATTAATCCATGCCACACTTAAAGTACAATCTCAGCCCTAGGATTTGATTTAATCTTAGTCACACGATCTAAAGTGTTAAGCTAAAAACCTAAGGAAAACCTAAGGTTGGATTATAAGTAAAGTCATTTGTAAATGCTCTGCAACATTCTGCTTGACAAGGGCTTCTTCAACAATCTATCCAAGGGAAAGAATATTCCAAGGTTTGAGCATTTGCAAATGCCTTTACTTATAATCCAACCTTAGGGTTTTCTTAGGGTTTTAGCTTAACACTTTAGATCATGTGGATAAGATTAAATCAAATCCTAGGGCTAATATTGTATTTTAAGTGTGTCATGGATTAATGAAGATTGATGGTTGAGATTAGGTTGAATCGGATGGCTGAGGTTAATTGGGTTTAAATATATATATTTTATAATAAATATATTAAAACATAATAATAAAATATTATATTAAATATAAATAATATAAAATAAATATATATTAAGTCCAAAGAGGTCAGAAAGTTGCGGGAAAGGGCTAAAATGGGCCTTTTGAAGGTGGAAAAGTCTTATGATGGTTAAATAAGTGGCGAAAAAGGTGTATTGTGGACAAGTGGGTGGTGGGATGGTTAGGATGAAGGAAAAGTGGATAGGATTTGGTGTCTACAGGTTGATCCCATTAGAGGATTTTTGCATTGAAATAAGGGACTTGAGTTCTCTAGATACTTGATCTTCAAAATTTAACCCATAAAGTAGATTCCTTGTGGATCAACTACCAACCAACTTTATACATAAGGGATTTATATATCTATATGATTTTCCTTACTCCCAACCCTCCCTCTTTCTTGGGAGTGCAAACCTTATCCCAAGAAACCAAAGAGATATATTTCCTCTCTTCCACACTCATTCAAAGAAAAATTAGTTGGACTATTTTTATCCTATAAATAACTTTGGTAGGAATATTGAGTAGATATATAAAGAAGATGTGAATACTTTGAATCGTAGGCATCAACAATTGTAGCTTACCTACCTAACTCATAATATCCCCCTTCCAACCAACCAAATTTCTATAGAACCTATCTAAGATTGGATTCCAATGCTCCTCCTTGATAAAGCCTTTGAGTAGAGGTGTACCAAGGTAAGTTGAAGGTAACTTTATGCTTGAGCATTGGAGAATATTCATAATCTTCCTTTTTATAGGGATAGGAGTGTTGAATAAAAAATTGCTCTTAGAGAATTTGATCTTATGAGTGGAAGCATAACACCCACATTATGCCTCTCACCTCTGTTGTTGAATCTTAACCAAGAATAATAGTATCATCCATGAATTTATGGTGAGTGATAGGATCCATAGCCAAGTCCAATCTAATTCCTTTGATCAAATTCTAGTTTTTAGATTATTTCAACATCCTCCCTAATTTCTCCACCATAAAAATATATGTAGGGAGATAGGGGATTCTCCTGCTGAATTTCCCCTTCACTATGAAGGAAACCTATAGGAGATCCATTAACCAAGACAAAAAATCAAGCCAAAGATAAACACGTTTAAATTCATATTCTTCATTGGTGACTAAAACCAAACTTCTCTAGGATTCTATCCAAGAATAGTCATGATACCTAATCATAGGTCTTCTTTATATCTAATTTTACCATAATACCAATTGTTCCTCTTTTCTTCATCAAGTGCATGGACTCGTGAATGGTGATAATACCATATAGAATATTTTTTCCACTTCAAAATTATTAATAACAAAAATAAATAGCTTATTACTAAATAATAAAAACTCATACCCTATGGTTCATACAAAAATAGTCTATTTGCCCTAGATACATTATTAAATATGGCTCTATCAACAAAAAAATTATATACCAAATAACTTTAGCATAAAAGGGTAGGAAATATAAGTGAATTTTCCTTAAATGAGATGAGTAAATATCAAATTGTTGAAGATTACCTAAAATTTGATGGAAATCTATAGTATTTCTAGAATGTCTTCCAATAAAACAACATAGAATACCTTTTGAAATCAATAACTATAGAGCTTAGGGGCCACTAGAATTAATATATATAGATTTATGTGGACCAATGAACACTACTAGTCTTGGAGGACATAGATATTTTCAACTATTTGTTGATGATTATTCTAGAAAAATGTGGGTATATTTTATGAGATATACATTTTAAGATTTTACTTGCTTCAAAAAATTCAAGCAATTAGTGAAAATAAAAACAAGAAAATTGATCAAGAGTATTTGCTCAGGTAGAGGTGGTGAATTTTTATCAAAAGAGTTTGAATCATTTGTAAAATCAAATGGTATAAAAGGATAACTCGCTACAATATATTCACCTCAACATAATGATATTGCAAAAATAAAGAATCACTCTATTATGAAATGGTTTGTTGTATGCTAAAATAAGTTCATATTGATCAAAATTATTGGGTAGAAGTTATTAAAACTATAGTATATATACAAAATAGATTACCCACAATAATACTCAAAAATATTACTTCTAAAGAAGTATGTTCAGGATGAAAAAATTCAATAGAACATCTAAGAACTTCTAGATGTAAGGTATATGTACATGTTCCAAAGCAAATGAGGACAAAATTAGATGATAAAACCATTTATGGAATTTTTCTTAGTTATGATGATGATTCAAAAATACATAGAATAATTGATCCAATCACAAAAAAAAATCCATATAAGTAGAGATGTCATTTTTGATGAAAGAAATAAAATACTATTGAAGATCAAAAGGTCGATGCAAGACCAATTCTAAATATTTTAGATGAAGAGAACTCATCAAATAAAGAATCAAACTTAGAATATCCAATTGAAAAATCAGAAGTCACAATAACACTACAAAGAAAAGAGACAAAATGGTATAGAAATGCACTTAAGGATAAAATTAGAACAAACACCAAATCTCACCACTACAAGACATCAAACCCACAATATGACAAGAATAAAACCAGTAGTAGAACCAACTACTCAGGATGCCATATGACAACTAGAATGGAAGACAACCATGGATTTAAAATATGTGGTATTAATGAAGAATAAAACATAGGATCTAGTTGATATACCACAAGGAAAGAGATTGGTAGGTTGTAAATGGATCTACAATATAAAATACAAAGCAAATGGATCTCTTAACAAAATCAAGGTATGATTAGTTGCAAAAGGATATACTCAAATAGAAAGAATTGACTATGAAGAAACATTTGCACCTGCAACAAAAATGACTATTATTTGAACACTTTATGTGTTAACAACATAATTTGGTTGGAAAATTTATCAAATGGATGTTAAGAGTACATTCCTCAATGGTGATCTTGAAGAATATAAATATATGTGTCAAACTATATATTTTTTTGTCAAAGGATAGGAAAAAAAGGTTTATAAATTAAACAAATATTTATATGGATTAAATAAAGTACCAAGAGCATGATACATAAATAGTAATAATCATCTCCTACGACCTAATTTTAAAAGAAGCACATTATATTCAAATATCTACACAAAAATTATTGGATTAGAAAGAATCATTCTTGTAGTGTATGTTGATGGCATAGTGATCATAGGAATCTCAAAACTATTGATAAATGAAGTTAAAAAAGATCTAAAAAAGGATTTTGAAATGATAGATCTATGATTCCTACATTATTACCTTGGTTTAGAAAATTTTCAAAATAAAAATGGCATCACAATAACACAAATAAAGTATACAAAACAATTACTTTCAAAATACAAAATGATAAATTGTAAGCCTACAAACACACCTCTAGAACAAGGGCTGCAATTATCTAGATATGATGAGACATCTCTAGTTTCTACTACTATGTATCAACAACTAATTTAAATCCTTTTAGATCTAACAAATACTAGACCTGGTTTTTTTTTAGTATAAATTATTTCTCTATATTCATGAAAGAGCCCAAAGAAAGTCATTGGAAATCCACAAAAAAATACTACAATATTGTTAGAATATATTTCAATATTTCTTTCATTAGTTAATTCAATCCTAACTATCTTATATTGTTAGAATTGATTAATTTAGGCTAGTTGTTATTTTGTTACAACTGCGCCTATATTGGTCTCGAGTGGTTCCATAACCTCCAAACTAATCCTAGCCCTAATAAATTATTTATACTTCATCAATTAATTGAATTGTCGTTTCGCTTCTCACATGGTATCAGATCTTACAACCATTCTCTCTTTGCCACTCTCATTTTTTAAATGATCTTGTAGTAGCATGAGAAATAAGTAGCTGAGGAAGAGTTTTTTTTTTTTATTGGAGATGATTTTTCAAGGCTGAGCTTTTTGGTAGCAAAGCTAAGAAAAATTGGTTTTATTTTTTGAGGCAATTATTTCAATTTTTGGAATTCAAAGAAGCACGATCGACAGATCAAAGAAGCACGTCAAAGGTCAAACAAAGCAAAGAAGGTTTGAAGATCGAAGCAGGGTTCGAAGGCTTGTGATGAAGCTCGATAGCCAAAACCAAGGACGCTTAGCCAAGCACAAGAGGAGAGCTCACGACCTCTCGGGTGGGAATCCCCAAGAGGAGATACTCCTCTACAGAGGAGAAACCCTCTTAAACTCCTAACAGAGTCACTACGCCCTCAATGTGGGGTATTGAGTCATAAAATATAAATGCTTGGATCTATGAATACGTCATCACCTGCATCACCTACATCAACTGCATAAACCAAGATGTATTTTTCCTTACTTTTGAGGCCGGTAGATCAAACATCTACAAATTTTCTTAAAGAATGAGGTAAAATCCAAGTCATTTCATTGGATTGAAATTTCATTTTAGCTCTCAGCTCTTTCCTGAAAGCATTTTTTCCTCCTGGATGGCGTCAATGGAAAAATTGGACAGAAATTTTTGAGTAGTTTTCTCCACTTGGTTTGGTTGCAAACTATTCTATTCTTCCTTTGTGATCTTTGTGCATCATTTTGATACATCTATGGCAAGTTTTTGGTTGAAAAAGATGATTTTTTTTTCCTACCACCCGAGTGCCACCTTGCTACCACCGGTGCTCCGCTCCTGAGCTACATTGGTTGCTGCTCCTCTTCATCACCTGAGCTCCACCCGAGGTGGCAGAGCAGCTGCACATTCTTCAAAAGGCACGTCAAAGCTATTTAAGGAGGAGGGCACCGAGAATAGTTCTCGGATCAGCCCACTAGCTCACCAGTTGTGAGTCAAGTGGTAAGGGCTTCGGGAGCCCTCAGGTCGCGGGTTTGAGTCTCGTCGACCCCCTCCCCTGCTCAAAGGTATAAATTTTTTTTTTTTTTTTATTAAAGTTTTTTTTAATATTCTCTAATCAAAGTTAAATTAAATATAATTTTAATTTATTTTATCATAGTTTAAAGGTTTTTTTTTTAATATTTTTTTTTACTATGTAGAATAAAGTTATTTTTTTTAACTTTGATTATAAAAGAATGTTTTAAAATGCTTTATAAAGGAAAATTTTAAAGGGGGAAGTGATTTTTTTTTCTAAAAATTAAGGGGGGATTGAGAGTAATTTTTTGAAAAAGCAAAGTTTGGCATTATTGTAAAGTTGCATTTTCGGCTGTGCCCGACACCTAGTGGGTTATTTCTATGGGAAATTTTATGTTGTCTGTTGCATTTTTTCCTTATTTTGCACTACATAATTTAAGTTAAAAACAAACACTCCCTAAGTCCCCTGAATAATTAAAACCCATCCGTGTAATTTATTGCATTGTAGCGTTCGGTATTTGTGATACCTCTGGCTAGCACTTACTGGTAAATTTGTCATGATTGCCCTACTGTATCCATCACCTAATATAGCTGCCACAATGATGTCTGATCTTGTTCTCTATTAATCGTCGGGGAGAGATAAGTTTGCCATTTTGCTATTTTTTACTCCATCCACTACCCCAATCACTCTCGTGTTTAGGCTTAAATCTAGATGAAAGTTCAAATATCCAAAGTGTTTAGGGGAAGTTACACCCCATGCATGAGGATTGAAGTCTTTCTAAGGTCGGTGCCATCAACAAGGTGATTCCCTTTCAGTACCATCTACGTACCACGTATCGTATAATCATTAAAATTACCTACAGTCTCCCTCACATAAGGGCGGGTATTTTTTTTGGTTTTTCAAAATACCTATAGTCTCCCTCACGTAAGGGCAGGTATTTTGTATGATATAATGACCTGGAATTAATTTATATCGAAGGGGCGACCATTTGGTGTTATAAGGAACCTTCACAATGTATGCAAAACTAATGATTGATGCTCATCAGTTATTGAAAGGTCCAAATTATACACCATGGAAAAATAAAATGAAGGCAATCCTAGAGATGGATGATCTTTGGGAAATTGTGTCTAGAACAATAGTAAGATCTTCATCTTCAGGTGGAGCCACAACTCCATATGATGATCAGAAAGACTTTGACAAGAAATATAGCAAAGAAAAGGTGCTCATTTTGCTTGCTATTTTTGATGAAGTTCAACCTCATATTGCTGACTATCCAAATAGTAAAGCAGCATGGGATGCCCTTAAAACTATATATGAAGGGAATAATGACTCCACCATTCTATTTCTTCAGTCTCAATTACACAGTCTAAGCATGAAACAAGGAGAGATGGTTGAAAAATTTCTTTTCAGAGTGTTTGAGTTGAAAGAAAATTTGAATTCCTTAGCAGCACCAGTTGATGATAAGCTCCTTACCTCAGTGGTAATGAGAGCTCTTATGGATTATTTTAGAGTGTTGATTACCTCACTTCATGTATCACAGAGACAAGTTACCTATGTTGAGTTGGTAAATATGCTTCAATAAGAGGAGGCACGCCAACTACAGTGAGATGATTCTTCTAACACTGCCCTATACACCAACAGGAAGGGGCAAGACAAGAAGAAGGGTAATTTTAAGAAGGGAGGTAGTTCTAAAAAGGATTCAAAAGGGAAACAAACTCAACCTCAATTAAAAAAGAGATATTTCAAGATATGTGACAAATAAGATCATGATACAAACATATGTTGGCATAAGAATAAACAATCAAAATAGAAAGGCCAGAACAAACCACAAAAGAACAAACAATAGCAAGTGAATTTTGTTGTTGAGGAATCTGACATGGATTTTGAAAGAGCACACAAAGTGCTCATGACTACTACAGTATCCAAGCATACGGATCCTATTTGGTATGTTTATTCTGGAGCCAGTAAACACATGATTGGTGACAAATTATGGTTTGAGTCTTTTTAGGCCAAAGAGGGAAAACCTATCACTATTGTCGATGATAAAACCTACAAGGTTTAGGAAGAAGGAACAATTTTTGTTACTCTTCCTGATGGAAAGTGCTAGATTGAGAAGGTTCTCTATGTTCTAGGATTGGTGAACAACTTGTTGTCAGTCACACAAATTTTGGACAAAAATATGGTTGTAAAATTTAGTGTTGAGGGGGGCAAGAAGTGTTTTTCTATCACCATGAGGGGTAAAAACATTGCAACCGCTTCATATAAGCATGGATTATTTTCTCTAGATACTATCTCTTCTCTAGATGTAGCCATGATTGTCTCTACAAAGGAGGCAACTTTCCTATGGCACAAGAGATATGGACATATGAGTTCTAGTTCTTACTTAAGTAAGTATGAAATGGTAAAGGGTCTTACTTCCCTTTATACCACATTTCCAGTTTGCTCTGACTGCTTGGTAGGAAAGTAGCATAGATTGCCTTTTGAAAGGAGCTCTACAAGAGTAAATAAATATCTGGAGTTGGTTCACACCAATCTGTGTGGTCCTTTAACTCCCAACAGTTGTGGTGGTAAGAGGTATTTTCAGATATTCATGGATGATTACTCACAAAATATGTGGGTATTAATTCTTCAACTAAAATCTGAAGCATTTGGCTTCTTTCAGTAATTCAAGAAATTTGTTGAAAAGGAGTCAGGGACTTCTATAAAGACCCTCCACTCAGATCGAGGGGGGAGTTCACCTCTAAATAATTTTTTGAGTTCTTAACTAAAAATGGGATCACACGACAATTGACTACTGCTTATACTCCTCAGCAAAATGGAGTTGCTGAAAGGAGAAACCGTTCAATCATGGAAATGGTTCGTTGCATGCCCACAGGAGCTAGAATTGGGCAACAATATTGGGCAGAAGCTATCACCACAATAGAATATCTATTGAATAGGGCACACACTAAGGCCCTAAAAGGAATGACTCCACAAGAAGGATGGAGTGGCAGGAAACCCTCCATATCTCATCTATGCATTTTTGGTTGTAAAGCATTCATGCACATACCGAAATAAAAGAGGAAGAAGCTAGATGAGAAAACATTGAAGTGCATTCTTCTTGGGTATGATGAGCACTCCAAGGGTTATCGATTGATTTATCCTTTAACCAAGAAGATACACATTATTAGAGATGTAGTTTTTTATGAGGCTTTCACATCAAAAAACACATTAGATGTATACCTAGACCTTGTGGAAACTAAGGTTGAGAAGTCTCCTTCATCCAAGGTTGGAGGTCCTTCTTCATCTTCTTAATAACCACAGAAGAAGAATCCAAAGTGGTATACAAGTAAAATCAGAGACTCTAAGCTATCCACTCCACCAGACTTGACATTGGATAGGCCTCGTGCTCGCAACATGGCTCGACAGGAGAAAGCTGCAACAAATATTACTGGGGTTGATGATTTGTGTTAATATTTTGAGGAACTTTTTGTAGATCTAGAGAGAGATACATAAGATATGAATATTGATGATGACAGGGTATTTATGTCCTCAATATATGAACTTGAACCCGCATCAGTGCAAGATACTCTTAGTGAGCCTTAGTGGAAGGATACTATGGATGCAGAGTATAAGTCTCTAATGAAAAACAAAACTTGGAAGCTTGTCGATCTGCCATACGGAAAGAAGCCAATAGGTTGCAAATGGGTGTATAAATTCAAGTACAAGGCATATGGGATAATAGATAAGCATAAGGCCTAACTTGTGGCAAAGGGATATTCTCAAATAGAAGGCATTGACTACGAGGAAACTTTTGCACCTACTATTTGGATGACAACCATTCGAGTTCTTTGTGCTATGGTAGCATAGTATGGGTGGAAATTGCACCAAATGGATTTCAAGAGTGGATTTTTAAATGGTGATATCCAAGAGGAAGTCTACATGACTCAACCAAAAGGATTTGAAGTGGAAGGCCAACAACAGAAAGTTTGCAAATTGGTAAAATCCTTATATGGTTTGAAATAGGCCCCTCGGGCTTGGTACATAAAAATGGATAATCACCTACTACAACATGGATTTAAGAGATGTCCATTAGATGCAAACCTCTATTTCAAGAAGCAAGGCTCTAAAATAGTGTTGCTTGTACTCTATGTTGATGATCTGCTCATAATAGGGAGTTCAAAAATAATGATCTCTTCTATCAAATAGGATTTGAGCGAATCTTTTGAAATGATAGATCTCGGACTTCTCCATTACTGTCTTGGTCTGGAAGTGAACCAAAAGGAGCACTACATCAAAGTGTCCCAAAAAAAATATGCCAAGACACTACTAGAAAAATATCACATGACTAACTACAAGCCGATGGCAACACCAATGGAAATAGGACTTCATTTAGCGCGATATGACAAATCACCTTAGGTAGATGCTACTCTCTATCATCAGCTGATTGGGAGTCTCATATATCTGACCAAAACTAGGCTAGATATCATATTTGCTATCAACTATCTTTCGAGGTTCATGCAAGAACCTAACACTACACACTAGAAAGCAACAAAGTGAGTTCTTCACTATGTTCGTGGTACAATGGAATATGGCCTATAATACAAGAAGAACAACAAATTCTTCTTACAGGGATACACGGACTCCGACTATGCCGGATCATATGATGATCGTAAATCAACTTCATGATATTTGTTTCATATTGGATTTAGTCCTATCTCTTGGCATAGCAAGAAGCAACAGGTGGTTGCTATCTCATCAACAGAGGCCTAATATTGCATCGCACGTGAAGCTATGTGCAAAGTGATATGGTTGCATCGCATCCTGACAAGTATGGGTCTTCCATCAAAATATCCAATACACTTGTTCTACGACAACATGGGTGTTTTGAATCTTGTTGAGAATCCAGTGCATCATGAGAAAATGAAGCACATTGATACACAATGCCACTTCATTCGAGACGAAGCACCAAAGCACTGAATTTAGATTCAGTACATCTCCACCAATGCTCAAGTTGTAGACATATTCACTAAGGCACTTGCACGTGTCAAATTTGAATTGTTTCACAACTCTCTATGTATTTCAAAATAATGGGGTGACGATAGTATAGCTAGTAATTATATGTTTCCTAAAATATTGTAATATGGGGGGATGTTAGAATATATTTCAATATTTCTTTCATTAGTTAATTCAATCCTAACGATCTTATATTGTTAGAATTTATTAATTTAGGCTAGTTGTTATTTTGTTACAACTGCGCCTATATTGGTCTCGAGTGGTTCCACAACCTCCGGACTAGTCCTGGCCCTAATGTATTATTTATAATTCATAAATTAATTGAATTGTCATTCTGCTTCTCACAAATATATTGGCAATACTACAGAGTATGGACTAAAATACAAAAAAAATATGGTAATTTTTACTTACAAGGATACTCAAATTTTGACTTTTTTAGATCTATAGATGATAGAAAATCAACATCAGGTTATGAATTCTTTCTTGGACCAAGACTCATTTCTTGGTATAGTAAAAAATAACATGCAGTGGCACTTTCATCAATAGAAGCAAAATATTTTGCAATAATAAATGAAGTATGTGAATCACTTTGGTTATAGGAAAAACCAGGTGGCAGATGATATAGCCAATGGCATAAAAAACATATTACTATCTTCTTCGTCTCCTCTCAAAGATATATCAAAGGAATAAGGTAAAATAATGAAACCCCCACAAATGAAATTATGGAAAAGAACTACTTCCAAATCATGCAAATGAAGGTATTATCTTGGAATGCTAGAGGCCTTAATGAAGCAACGAAGCAGAGGGTGTTCTCCTCCATGAGAAAGGAATTGAGACCTTCAATTATCATTATCTAGGAAACAAAAGTGGAACATATGAATACATATAAAATAGTCAAATATGTATGGAGCAATTGCAAATTTGTTGCAAGTCCTACTCATGGTGCTTTAGGGGAATTGTTGTGCCTATGGTATATATTCAAAGTAATTGGTGAACTCATATCCTTCAATGATAGAGTTATTAACATCCATGTTAATTTTAATGAAACAAACAAGAAGTGAGTCTTAACCAACATTTATGCCATGAACAACTTCAAAGAAATAATTTTTATGTGGAACAACCTCTCACAGATGCATAGGCCATTCCCATGCTATGAATGGATGTTGGCTAGCAATTTTGATAACCCTCTATACCCAACTGATAAATTTGGAGGCACCCCAATCACCACTAGGAGCTATGAGCAGTTTGCTAATTTTGTTGATACCAATGAATTGATGGATGTCAAAATGTAAGGATCATTGTTTACCTGGACAAACTAGCAATAAGAGGACCAACTCATCCAACTGATACTAGATAGATTCCTATTTTACAAAGATGCTATTGTGATTATTGGTGATGCCACCCTTTCATCCTTGTCGAGAATAGCTTTCAACCATAATCCTCTTCTTCTTGAAGTCACAAGACCAGATCCTAGTTACAAACCTCCTTTTAGATTTGAAACTATGTGGTTTCAACATCCAAAATTTAGGTCAAAATTTATTGAATGTTGGAGCTATCCCTTCAATAGATCATGTGTTTACAAGGTCTACATGAAGCTGAAATTCCTCAAACTTTAGCTCAAGAAATGGAATAAAGAAGTGTTCAACAATATATTTGAATCTCGTAGAGTAATATGCTCCCAACTGAAAGAGATAGAATATTAGGTTCAGAATGGGAATGCCACCAGCAATGTTAGAAGGCAATAAAATATCCTCATAGCTGAGTTCTATAACTTGCTAGCTAAAGAGGAAACATTTTGATGGTAAAAATCTTGTGCCTTGTGGCTTAAATAAGGAGATTTAAATTCAATTTTTTTTTTATGCAACAATAATGAGACATAGAGGACAAAATTTCATCAAATGTCTTCACAAGTATTATGGGTCTATAGTCAAAGATACTGAAGATATTAGAGTAGAGGTAGTTGAACACTTCCATAACCTCCTAGGGCCATCCCAAGTCTACCCAAAAATATATATTAGAATCCCTTCTCCAGCACATTTTGATCCTTGTTTCTCAAGTTGACAATGATTTCCTGATCCAACCCTTTTCCCATGATGAAATCAAAGAGGCTTTTTTCTCCATGCTAGATAGCAAGGATCATATTTTAGATGGGTTCCCACCAAGGTTTTTTCAAACCTTTTGGGATAGTATTGGTGAAGAGGTATCAACAACCATCCTTGAAATACAAAGATCCAAGTTCATCCTCAAAGACCTTAATTCCATGTTTCTTACCCTCATCTTGAAATCCCATGAATGTCGGCCCATGTCTGACTTCCATCCTATCAATATCTCCAATGTTATGTATAAAATCCTCACCAAGACCATGGTAAATAGAATGAAATATATCATACCTCATGTTATCGACCTGTGCCAAGGTAGTTCTGTCCAAGGTAGGGTCATTACTGATAGTGTAATCACCATACATGAGCTCATCCATACCGTAACTATTAACATGCTGCCAAGTTTCTTCCTAAATCTAGACATCAATAAAGCCTTTGATAGAATTTCATGGGATTTCCTCACAACTATCCTCACTTAGTTTGGCTTCCACCATAGATGGGTTTGATTGATCAAAGCTTGCATCACTTCAGCATGGTTCTCTATCCTAGTCAATGGGGCAGCGGCTAGGTATTTCAGGAGTAGATGTGGAATTAGGTAGGGGGACCCCATGTCTCCATTTTTGTTCATCCTAGTTGTTGATAGCTTGGGAAGGGCCCTGAATGCTGCTTGATCTATAGGAGATATTTTAGGTATCAAAGCTTTGACTGGTCTCACCCCAGTGTCCCATCAATAGTTTGTTGATGACACTATTCTAGCCAACCATTCTAGTGTCCTGAAAGCTAGAAACATAAGATCCATCCTAGAGGCTTACGAGCGAGCTGCTGGCCAAAGGGTCAATTATCTCAAAAGTAGCATCTACTTCATCAACACTCTGGTCCAAAGATAGTTGAAAATCACTCAAATTTTAGGATGTGCTATTGCTGAGTTTCTCATGATATACCTGGGCCTTCCTCTTTTCCAAGGTAGCCCTTCAGAGAGAATGTGGGATAGTGTGATTCAACGGGTAATGAAGAAGCTTGCAGGATGGAAGGGAGCCCTCCTCAATAGTGCATAGGCAAGTTTATGTTAGTTCAATATTGTCTTTAGAGTATGCCAATTTACTTCATGTCCTTATTTAGAGCCCCAATTGTTGTGTGCAATAAGCTAGAACAAATTCAAAGGAATTTTCTATGGTCAAGAATAGAGAACAAAGCTAGATTTCCCCGTGTTGCATGGGATAAAGTTTATCTTTTAAAATGTAGGGGTGGGCTAGGCCTTAGAAAAGTCCACAACATGAATATGGTGATGATCTCCAAGCAAGGGTGGAAAATTATCACTAATTCCCCTATCCAATGGATGGAAATTATGAAAAGCAAATACCTTAGGCAATGGTCCTTGATGGATAACTCCCTCATGCCTTCTAGTTCTATGTTATGGAATTATGTGTGCCATACCAGACATATACTCCAAAAATGCTACAGGTGGAAGTTAGGTGATGGCTCACGTATCAAATTTTGGGAAGATCCCTAGATCACTACATAACCTCTGATGTATGATCAATCTGTAAGTATTTTCAAACCCATTACTGATCAGCTTTTTGGTCCCAAGGTCGATAATTTTATTTTGTATGGATCAACTCTTCCTAGGTGGGTTAACTTACCTCTGGACCTAGGATCTCCAAAGCTCCACTCTATGAGTCTTCACTTATCATATATGCTTTGCACTCAATTAATCTCGAGCACCCAACCACCCAATTCTCCCTTCTAGTAGCTCAATGAGATAGGGTTTGTTTTCTATCAAAATAGCCTACGCATCATTGACTAAACCTAAAGAATATTGGTTCCCTACTAAACGCATCTGGATTAAGAACCTCATTCCCAAGATAGCCCATTTTTATTGGTTGGTAGCTAAAAATAGACTCCTTACTACCAATAATTTGATAGCTTGGGGTATGATCCTCTCGAATAGATGTTTCCTATGCAAATCTACTTGGGAGTCGATCAACCACTTGTTTTTAGAGTGTTCCTTTTATGGCAATGTCCTATCCTATATCCTCTCCATAGCCTCTATTTCTTGGGTTACCCCTTCGTACGTCAGTGACTTCATCCTCCAATGGCCCAACCCTTTTTGCTCCACTCACCTTAAGTACTGGTGGTCCGTCATTCTCCCACACTTCATGTGGTAGGTCTGGCTTGAGAGAAATAGTAGGGCTTTTAGATTCTCTTTTCACAATATTGAGTCAATTACTTTAAGAATTGTCACCTTTGCTTCCAAAAATGCCAACCTTATTCCCTCTGATGATAGTCCTACATCCCCCTTAGATATCCAAGTGGTAAATTCTATCAACCTCTCTTTAGAGGTTTCTGGCCAACCCCACCCCGTTGTGGATAGATACCTTATGTTGTGGATTTCTCCTCCTCCCTAGTGGTTGAAACTTAACTTTGATGGTGCATCCAAGGGTAATCCTAGAGAAGAAATTTGTGGGGGGGTGATCCAGGATGATAGAGGTAACATTATTTTAGCTTATGCTAAAAATTTGGGAATCCAGTCAAACAACTTTGCCGAGGCTAGAGATTTTTATCATGGTATCCAATTGGCAGTAGATTCCAACATCTAGAACCTGATCATGGAATATGATTCATTGAATACGATAAATTATATCAAAGGTAAGTCAAATCCACCTTGGAATGTTGGACCTCTTGTCTAGGAGACCATATTCCACCTCAGAGCAATCAACAATGTTTCAATTCAACATGTATAGGGAGGGCAATAAAGTTGTTGATGCCATGGCCAACTTTGGGTTAATATTGTAGTTGTTATTTATATTGTGGTAGGGCTTTTCCCAATGTATTATGAATTTTTTCCATCACAATATAGCTACCACATATGAATAGGGATAAAATATTTAGGATCGATATGTGCCATTGTAGAGGGAGAGAGAATAGACATGGTGGCATTAAAAGACCCTATTTTTATTGGGTAAAGCCATACTACATCTCCATGTTGAGTTGGCATTCAGGTACACGTCGAAGCTATGTGGTTGATAGTCTCCAAGTTCACACCCCAAGGAACCTACCTAATTCTCCTCAAGACTACACTATAAGATTTGAGGGTTATTATTTTAAGGCAATAATCAACCAAATCAGAAATAAAATATGGCACTAATTTCAATAGTAGTGCCAACATTATCTCCAATATTTAGAAAGGAGCAACTAGGCAAGGGGCTGAAATGGTGCTTTGAATGGAAGGAAAACACAAAAAACATTATTTTACTCACGTGAATAGCGAGATTGAAATTTTGACTAATATTAGCACTATCACCACCTTGTGCCAAGCTATTGATCTGACAGGGTGTGATAGAAAAACCCTCCAACTCATGTCCACCATGGATGCCAATATGGCATTAATTTTCCTAAAGACTCACCCATGGATGATGATTGAAAATGAGGTATATCTCCATTGGTATACTTTGACCACAGTTACCATTTCCAAACAATACTACCAGTTATGCTCTCCACTTTGGCCACCTCCATTTATGGTGTGCTCTCGACATATGAACCAAAATATACTTGGGAGTGGTATGGCCTATGCATTGAGATATCCAAAGCCCAAGAAACCCAATCAATGGCCCAAAGCAAGCTCCAAGCCCAAGGATATCGATATGACTCCTCCCTGGTAGTTGAAGGATAGGTTTTTTAATTTGCTCATGTATTATGAACCAGATTGATCCTCAAGATAACAGGAAGGAGGAGGTAGTGGGAATGAAGTATTTATTTGTGTCTTGGAGGATGGCATTGCTAGAGCCTAAGTAGTTGCAGCTAGACCCATTGGTAGAGGATATTATGGCCTCTCATGAGTTGCTGAATTTCTTAAAAAAAATTGATGGACATGACCCTGGAATTTCTTGAGAATTAATCCAAAGTTGGGATATTTTGTCCCTAAAGGGGCTTAATTTCATCGTGACTATTGACATGCTGGTGAAAATTACTAAACTTCCCAATGATGGAGAGATTTTTTGTAGAGACAAACACTCGATGGTGGGTGAATTGGTATTTTTACATGACAAGGGAAAGTCCTTGATGAAGAAGGATAATGGGTATGTCAGGGAGGACCTCCTTCCACCTTGGAACTAGGCCATGGTGCTAGTCATGCAGTACCTGACTATGGATGAGCCATATTCACCCCTCTAGAGCTTTCACATGGTATTCCTGAACTTCCTAAAGGATTTCAAACAAATAAATATCCTAGAGTATATTTTTTGATTGATGGAGATATCCATAGATAGTTTTATAATAGGGAAGTATACATATTCCAAGCACCAAGAACTCTAATTAATCATCTACAAATACGTCAACCAGAACCCTGACCAGCACATCATGGAATCTGATAGGTTAGTTGGAGACCCTAACCCTATTCCTGAACCTCTGGTGATAATGTAAATTGCTTAGAAAGTTGTCCAGGTGATCTACGTGGATAATGGAACCTCTAGTAGAGCAAGTAGACTGAGAGTATTACCTCCTGTAGGCCCTTCTATTACTCGTAATAGGCACCTGACCCATGTCAAGAGTGCAAATGAAAAATCTAAAAGTTCCTCTCTTGCTCGTAAAAGTTAGAGGACTACAATAGGACCTTCTTCGAGATCTTGATTTGTCTATAAAATTTATAATGTGGACCAGATCACTGACCTAGAGGATATCATCACATTGGCTACTTCAATGCTCCTGATAGCCAGTAATATTATCACCTTGATGCATACATAGAAAACCAACATCCCTTTGGAGGACGATCCCAAGGAGGACTAAGACTACAACCCAGAATGAGAAAAAGTTTCTAGGATGTTCATTTTTGCTTCTTGATTATCCCATTTTGTTCATGGGTTATCCCTATGTGTCTTTTGCTTCTATTGTTATCTTCTGTTTGTGCCTACAGGTAGTAATCAATATGTATTTCCTAGTTTTTGGTTATGTTGTTTCTACCGTGTGGTCACTACTTCTGGTCCCTTTTTGGCTTGTTTCCTAGAGAGTCGAACCTTCATGGGATCCTCTCTACTCTATGTAAAAAAGGTTTAGGGTACCTTTAAAAACCCATAATAAATAAAAAATAATACATATTATCAAATATGGGAATCCAAAGGACTCTAATAATACTAAATTGTGACAATCAAGGAGTTCTTAAATTAATCAAAAATCCTATGATTCATGAAATAACAAAACATATTGAAGCACAATGTCATTTTATTAGAGATCATGTTTAAGATCATCATATTTAGATAAAACATGTTTCTACTAAAGAACAAATTGCAAATATTTTTACAAAAAATCTTGGTCGAAACAAATATCAAATATTTTAGAATCATCTATGCACATCAAGAGTTTTGTATACTAAATAATGTAATACGAGGAAGTATTGAAGAATTATCTTATTATTTTGTATATGCTAATGTACCCCATGGCACCTATGGTACAATGTATTATTAGGATAGGGTTTGAGTCTATATTTTAGAAGTGTGATTTACCTTTATGTATGTGTCTATGTATAGGATACGCATAAGTGTCATAGTGTAAAGTGTGGAAGTAAATAGAAAATTAAGAGTCATGCATACAAGTGGAAAGATGTGAATCCAAAGCATATATGAGATTTATCTTATGTATGGAATAGGAAAAATTTGATCTCTCAGATATGTGAGTGTAATAGTCAAGCATTGAAGAGTCATATTTTTTAAGGTTATATTATGGATACAAAGCTCTATGAAATAAACACATTCAAGCATTGATAATATTGAAGCTTTTAAGGGGTCGTAGATTGTAGTCAAGGTAAGGATTCTAAAATCAATAGAAATGGAGCAGAGAATAAAAAATTACCATCCCTAATAGGGACAACTAGACCTGCAAGACTCTGCTAGGGTTTGATGAAGAAAAACTGCTCTGCGGGTATGGGAACATCTTTCGGAGGAGGTCTAAAAAATTGGAGGAATGTTGTGATGGTATCGGGTTCAACACAAAGAGTGCATGCTCGTGATGTTTTTTCATCTAAAAATGACTGGAAGGAATAGGATTTTCCAGTGCATGTCAGGAACCGCTTGTTATAGAATAATGGATGTTTGGAACGATGTGAAGCCAGGCCAGTTCTAGTGGTTCAACCAGACTCGGTGGTGGAAGATGTGGAGTATCTAACCAAACATGCCCTTATTGGTAAATTTTTGGGCATCCAAATTTCTCTCCCTTTTGTGGAGGCTTGGGTCAAGAAGACTTGGAATCCTGAAGGTGATGTGAAGGTGATGCTGAGTGCAAACAACTATTTTATGGTGGTTTTCTCTTGTATTGCAGATATTAACAAAGCATTTAAATGGGGTCCTTATTTATATAACCAAGTGGGACTCTTTATTAAACCCTGGCATGTGGGTTTCAACCCATTAGAGGAGCAGCCATCACGGGTTCCAGTATGGGTGCGGCTTCCATGGCTCCCGTTGGAATTATGGAGAACTGATATCTTGCATAAGATTGCCCTTCTACTTGGGAAGCTGGTTGGACCATCACAATAGACAATGGATAAAAATGTAATCTTTGTTGCTTGTATTTGTGTTAAAATTGACTTAAATAATCCTATTTCAGATTCTATTGAAATACAATTTGGATCAACTACATGGGTTCAAAAACTTGACTATGAATCTCTTCCATTTTGTTGTTGGATTTACCATGAATATGGCCACCTTCAAAGAAAATACCCTAAGTTTGTCCCACCCGTGGCTTCAAATCCTGGGCCCTCTCATTTTGGAAAAAGTTTGTATAAAGGAAAAACCCCGATAAAGGAATGGGAATGGGATAAGGAAGGTTTTGTTTCGATAAAAGCCCAAAATAGAGGACGAAGGGCAAACAAAGACCTTAAGGATAACCAGCCAGATGCTCTACTCAAATGTTTTGAAATATTATATGATCTTGATCAGTGCATGGAGATACCTGAAACGTCGCTACCTGATGCAAATATAACAAGGCCAAATTAGATGTCTCTTCTTAAGGGGGAACTTAAGGAATCAAATCTAGGGGGTTTAAATGAAGAACAAAGGGCTTTGGATCTTAGTATAGGGGAAATTGTTGGGTCTAGCTCTATAAGGGAAAATATTTTGGAAAGTGGTACAAATTTAGTTATGCCCTCTCCTACTCAGGCACTGATGCAATCATCCTTGGACTACAAAACTCCTACGGTGTTGGGATTGCAGCAAAAAATAATAAAAAAAAGTTTTTCGGATAAGAATATGAAGGTGGGTCAAAAGAAGGACCAGGATAAAATTAAGTTAATGGGGGAGAATTTGGTGGAGTCAAGCTTGGTGAGAACATTGGACTCCCATTTTTATAACCCCCAAAAATGATTATCCTCTCATGGAATGTAAGGGGGTTGAACAACATCCCCAAACAAAAAGTTGTTTGTGATTTGGTTCGTGTGCATTCTCCGGATGTGGTTTTATTCAGGAGACTAAATTTGCTATTGATAGTATGTTCAATATTGCTCCCAAGTTGTGGAGAAGAGGGCAATGCCAGTGTATTGGTGCATGTGGATATGCTAGTAGCGTCGCTTGTTTATGGGATTTAGTTAAGATATCCCCTCTTACTTGGATTTCTAGTAGATGGTCTATTTTGATGGTCGAGCATGATAATGAATCTAGTGAAACCATCCTACTTACAAATGTGTATGCTCCTATTTATTACAATGGTAAAGTGAATTTGTGGGAGCACATTTGCTTTGTAAGAAGTTTGGTTCCCCTACACCCATGGATTTTTGCTGGAGACTTCAACTCTATCACTTATTTGGAGGAGAAACATGGTGGGGTGGACTGTCTCGAGCCTTTTTCTTCTATCTTCAGTGCTCATATCTAGGCCCTAAACTTGGTTGACATCAAGCCAAATAATGGGATATTTACTTGGCACAATAGAAGGTGTGGGGAAGCTTCCATCTCAAAGAGACTAGATAGGTTTTTGATATCCAGTTATTGGATGGGTAATAATAGAAGTGCTAGTTCTATGATTCTGGAGGGTAGGGGATCTGATCATTGGCCTATCAAACTTGTTGTTTTGAAGTTAGGGCTAAAAAATAATCCCTCCTTTAAGTTTCAATTTATGTGGCTTCGTGATCCTAAGCTTCATGATTTCATGTGAGGTTGGTGGACCACTGGCAAACCTCCTCATGGCACCACTATGTATTCCTTTATGAAGTGACTACAATTTGTAAAACATAAATTAAAGATATGGAATAGATTGAATTTTGGTAACCTTTCCTTGGCTAAGCTGGCAACACTTAGGAGGATGGAAGAAGCTTTAAGGAATTTTAGATATCAAGGATTCACGAAGGAGCTTCTTGTTGAGGAATCTAAGGCTACGAAAGACCTTGCTGAATGGGAACTGAGGGAAGAATTTTTTTGGAAACAAAAAGCTCGAGTAGATTGGCTTCAGAATGAGGATAGGAACACAAACTTCTTTTATAACTCAATTAAGGCTTGTCGTAATGGTAACCTGATTACCTCTCTTGTGAATTCTCAGGGTGCCCTTCTCTCTTCTTTCAAGGATATTTCAAAAGAGACTAAGAGGTATTTTTCATCTCTCTTCAAGGAGGACTCCCTATCAGATGATGAGAATGAAAATCTTATTCTAAAATGTATTCTAGTGATTGTTTCTAGAGAGATGAATGAGCACTTGATGGGTCCAATTTCCCTTGAGGAGTTGGAAAATATTGTATTCAAGATAAAAAAGGAAACTCCCTAGGCCCATATGGATTTCCGATTGAGTTTTATTAGGAGTTTTGGAATTTAATAAAAATTGATCTTTTGGAGGTGGTCCATGAGTCCCAAAAGAACAAATAGATGCTAAGGGCCCTAAATGCTATTTTTTTGGTGATTATACCCAAAAAAGAGGGAGCAAATTCCTTGGATATGTTTAGGCCTATTGCTCTCTGCAATGTTGTGTATAAGATCATCACAAAAATTATTGTTGAGAGGTTGAATATATGGTTGAGCAAAATCATCTCTAAGGAGTGAGGGTTTGTTGCTGGCTGACAAATATTGTATGGGGTTGTTATTGCTACAGAAGCTATTCACTCAATGGAAAATTCTAAGGAGAAAACTATGTTCATTAAATTGGACATGGCCAAAGCCTATGATCGGGTTAGATGGTCCTTTCTTTGGAAATTTCTTGTTGCTTTTGGATTTGAGGAGGAATGGATTAGATGGGTGATGAGTTGTGTTTCTTCTTCTTCATTAATTCTTCTTGTTAATAATGAGCCATCAGAGTTATTTTATGCCTTAAGGAGATTGAGTCAAGGAGATCCTTTATCTCCTTATTTGTTTATCATTATGGTGGAAGGGTTGGGAAGATTACTCAAGTCTCAAGTCATGCAGGGTCTCATTAAGGGGTGGAAGTGGGATAGTAGTTTGCCACCTCTTTCCAACCTTCAATTTTTTGATGATACTACTTTGTTGGGAGTTGCCACTATCAGGAAAGCTAGAAATATTAGACAGTATCTTGATATATATCTTGGTGCTTCTGGATAGTTGATTAATGAGGAAAAGTCTTCTATTTTATTCTTCAATACCCCTCCTCTTATTCAAGCCAGGATTGCTCGCATTCTAAGATTATAAGTTGGGACTCCCCCCTTCATTTATCTTGGTATTCCAATTTCATCTCATCCTCTACCTAGATCTTCTTGGTAGTATATGCTTGATAATTTTAGAAGGAAGGTGAATCACTAGACTTTCAGATGGCGATCCACTACAGGTAGAGTGTTGCTTTTAAAATTTGTTGTTCAAGCTTTACCCATTTATAGATGTTTTGTACAAATAGCTCTCTCTCACTTCATCAAGGACATGGATGCTTTGTCAAGATAGTTTTTATGGTCTGGAAAACTTGATCAATCTAAATAGAGTTTGGTTAGGTGGGATTCTATATGTATGCCGATGCAATAGGGAGGCCTTTGGTTGCGACAAACAACTCTTTTTGGGCAGACTTTGGCTGCAAAAATTTATTGGAGATGGTGTACCTCTCAAGATTAGATTTGGGATAAAATATTATCTTGTAAATACTTGAGAGGTATTTCTGAGGCTGAGATCCCTAGAGTCAGCTTGGTTGGGAAAGGTTCAGTTATTTGGGACACTTTGAAAAGAGGAGCTAATTTAATCAAGCAGGGTTTGTTTTGGATTTGAAATCATGGATCAAATGCTCTTTTTTGGAGGATACTTCAGATGGTCACCCTCCTATCTTGAATAAATATTTGAGGTTACATTCCCTAAGAATTTTTTTCTTGGAATCAGGCTAGTATCGTGTGGACTTTAAAAAAATCCAATCTTTTGGAAATATGGATATGTACAGGTGGAAAGATCTACAAGAATGACCCCAGGGGGGACTGGCCAAGGACAGAGAGGTGCTTGCTCTTATTCTTATGGGGATTCCTTGTTCTTCATTGAGGGGTAAATATATTCTGGTGAAATCAAATGTAGAAGGACGCCGTATCGATATGATGCAAACAAAAAAAAGCAGATATAGAGATGTTAAGCCCTACGAATGCGATGAACAAATGCATGAAGGAAATGATGCAAAAATGAGATGTAAGCAAACAAAGTGGGGCCTCATTTATTAATATTCATTTTAATATGATTACAATACATCCCTCCTCTAGGGCTCAGAACGTTTGATACGGTTTGTTACATCAATGGATGGTATGCTTCCAGGGTCTTTCGCATGCCCACATTCGAAGTGGGCGGGCTAAAAGTTGCCACTGCTTGTGTCCATTTGTTCATAATTCCTTGCTACCCCTATGGTATTCTTGGTGGTGATGTCCTATGCATAGAAATTTAGCAAATAGTTAACAGCATATGCGGATATAGGAAAACATGCAATCCCTAATGCCTTTAGCTAGTTAATACATAAAATACTAAAATGATCATTAAATCATGTTAGAATGAGTTAAAATTTTAACATATGCATTAAGACATCATCTGGGACACATTGCAAAAATAACAGTAAGGAAATCATGCACATATTTCTAATCACTCTGGGGTGGGACATTGGGGACTGTTAAAAAAATTGCAAAAGTGACCTTGCAAATGTCCTATCCAAAGGCCTCCAAAACTCTTGTAAACTTGGGGTTATACTAAAAATGGAATTTTTTAGATGACCCAAAAGGTCATATTTGGTATATTCTACCCAGGTTGTCCTGTATCCGAAGGTGCTCCCTGTAGGTTAGTAGACGCATAAAATAATAAAAATAAGGTCAGATCATGTCAAAAAGCAATGAACTTAGACAGCAGCATAAGTACATTAGATATGACAGAATGCAAAAATAATAGTAAGGAAATAATGCATAGATTTCTAATCACTTTGGGGTGGGGCGATTAGGACTGTAGCAGTTCGGGGGGCACCCGGGGGTGGGACGCCCACTGTTTAAGGCCTAGTTTTGACACCAATCCAAGTGGGATGGGTCCAAAAATTCTTAGGGGGTTGTGTCAATGACTTTGGTGTGGTATTGTGGTTGATTGCTTGGGTTTTGGGTCTGTATTACATTCCTAGTGTTCACTCGATAACCTCTCTTCCCAAAGAGAGATATTAGGGATGTAGGAAGCACAAAGAGGAATGGGGGTATAATTTGGCAACACTCTGTTGATCCAAATGCTCTAGCTCTATTCTTTTTTTGGGGTGAGGAGGCTCACCTTTTTATAGACCTAAGGGTCTCCTTTGAATGTGCATTCGAGGGCACAACTTGGCTCATTATGCCTTTTTTGGGGAGAGAATATTCCTCCCTGATTAGGGGCTCCTTGATTGAGGCCTCCATGACTGCCTCTCTGATTTTGAAATGTTCCCTCACACTCCCATGGCTTGAATGTGGAGTTGGGTGGTGGATCTGGGCTACCATTTTTCAAGGTTTGATTTTTTACCAGTCAAACCTACTAATCGTCCCACCCTGGAGCGATTGCTGCTAATCGTCTCAGGGTGGGGTGAATAGGATTCTAATCATCCCAGGGTGGAACGAATAGGGAGCAAAGTGCTTAAAAGGTGCAAAACTGACCTCTGACCTTACAAAAATGATTTGGGAGTGGTTAGTACCATTTTTTAACCTTTGGAGGCTGCCTTAGGGGGTATGTATGTCAATTCGGTCAATGCTTGTAGTCACATAATCAGATTGGTGTTGTTTTGGTGTCTATAGAGGCTCCTTTCTAGGATGCATTGTGTGTGACATAGTGTTGAGAAAAAATAGATGACCAAAGCACTTAATTATTAGGATTTCTCAGTAACCTAACCAAATTTTGATGCCCCAAGTATGGAAAGGGCATGCATTCTTGAATCCTTGCTTCTGACAAGCTAAGGAGCTTAACTCAAGTGTAACCTTTTTCAGTGAGGTGTACTTGATCTTGGACATTGTTCAGTCATGAATAGGCAAAGGGCACAACATTTTGTTTGAGGAACCTTTTCTTCATGCTTCAAAAATGCCAAGTGTTTGTTTATCTTGTGATTATTGCTTGTTTTCTACCCAAGCAGGAGCGTGATTTTCTTTGTCAATGATTCTTTGAATGCATGTCATTTCCTTGATTGAGTGTGTATTTGTTGATTGGTGACTCAGTGTGACTACCCCCTCAAGCGACGAATCGATGATGGAATGACCAAAAATGAGAAAAGTTATGAGTTGCTTGACCCAAGATGGCGTTTGTAAGGGTGCCTTCAGTTTTTTTTGTTGAATGCTTATTACAATTTTCCAACCATAGGGCCTATTTTTGGTGGGTTTTGACCCTATTTTTTTGATGCCTATTGGGGTTGAAATTATTGAAAATCCTCCTTCCCATGGAGTGGTACAGCTATGCTAGCCTTCTTAGGGAGTAGGATAGTGAGTATTTGTGACCCCGACGATGGTTTTTCATGCCATGAATGTCAAGTGCAAAGGCACCTTTGTTTGGCATATTTATTGTTATTTTTCGTGCATTTTTTGGATGCAGTTTTTGTTGCTTTATTTCTTGCTTTGTAATTGTCTCAGGGTGGTACGATTGCCAATTTTTTAATTATCCTAGGGTGGGATGAGCGCTAACTAGAGTGCTCATCCCAGGGTGGAATTATTACAGGCCTAATAGCCTATATAAGGACCAAAACTAGGTTTTGGGCTCATTTGCAACATTTGTTTCTAGCAATTTGGAGTAATAAGGAGGAGGAGTGCGAGTGTGCATAGCGGAGCGCTGCTAAAATTTCATCGACATAATGAGTGTGAGAACCATATCTTTGAGTGGAGGATCCAAGGCAATACTGGTATGATGTTCCTTCTCTCTGCTTGTTATTCGTGCGTGTTTTATAAAAACTCACATATAAAATGTTTGTTTGCTTTATTTTGTTTTTAAGGTTTTTAAAAACCTAATTTTTTTTGGTGTGTTAGTTTGATTTTATTCGTATATCAAGTTGAAAACCTAATATAGGAATGTTTTCATTTTATTTTGTTGTTTTTTTTCATATTAAGGTGGAAACCCTAATATGTTTTAGTTCATGTTTTCTTTTTGCTAATTAAAGTTGAAACCCTAATATGTTTTTTTTTTGTTTTGTTTTTGTTTTCACATTAAGGTAGAAACCCTAATATGATTTTTTTTTTTTGGTTTTTGTTTTCACATTAAGGTAGAAACCCTAATATGATTTTTTTTTTGTTGTTTTGTTTTTGTTTTCACATTAAGGTAGAAACCCTAATATGATTTTTTTTGGTTGTTTTTGTTTTTTTTTTCACATTAAGGTAGAAACCCTAATATGATTTTTTTTTGTTGTTTTATTTTTGTTTTCACATTAAGGTAGAAACCCTAATATGATTTTTTTGTTGTTTTTTGTTGATTGTACATTTATTTTCATGTAAGCAGTTTTTGTTGTACAGTTTTATTTTAATGTTTTTGTTTATATTAAGTATGTACTGAATATCTTTTTTCATTTTATTTTGGTGTTTTTGTTCATATTAAGTATGTACTTAATATATTTTTTTGTTTTATTTTGGTGTTTTAGGTTGTGAAGAATCGGTACCGCCAGCCGATTATTTTTTTTGATGCTTGGGATGCTCTGACAGTTGTGGATTGGTAGTGGCTTAATGCCCTTGGGCTTAAGCAAGTGACGCATATAGAGCCTATGGTGGGGGATCAGGCATATATGACTACCCTAATCAATCTGTGGGATCCCCGCATCAACACTTTTCATCTCCCAATAGGGGAGATGACTGTTACTCTAGGGGATGTGTATCGGATTCTGTGGATTCTAATAGATGGACTGCCTATCCGGATGACCCACCATGACCAACGTATGGCGGTATTGACACGATGTTTTGGTTTGATGGCAAAGAGGGAGATGGATAGGTTTGTGGAGAAGGTAGATGCTGACTTCCAGATAGGCAGTATTATGGTGGCTGGAGAAGGACATATTAGGGGTGAGGCATGCTTTGATCATGAACCTCATCTCCAATATGCTACTTCCTGACTCCTCTGGTGTGAGGTTCCCTTGGAACCTGCTTGACTTGGTGTTCACATTGGTGGAGTGTCCTACATCAGCTCCACTTATTATGATATGGGGTTAGACGCTATTGGCACAGTTGTACGACAAGTTGTACGAGGTTCGCTATTGAAAGTAGAAGGGGATCAGGTGAAGCTATCTCTTGTAGTGCTAGGGGTGGTAGCACATAGCTATGGAGTGGCCATAGGGTTTGCCTTAGACCACTCAAGGTGAGATGGTGGATCAGGATATTGGATATGCCACTTTATGGCAGAGGTTAGAGGAGCATGGACAAAGTCGATGGTGGGTAGGTGACGTAGGTCACTATACAAATGCCTTCTATCATCTAGTGCTAGGGCAGGTGTTCTGGAGATCGTACCAAGATTGTCCAACCTGGCCTGAGGCTATCGAGTGGCTCCGATGTGTGTGTAGGGATAGATGGTTGATTGGGTAGCATGGGACAGAGCAGGAGTACTTCCCATATGTCCATGTGACATAGTAGTTTGGGGTGCACCAATGATTTCCTAATGATCCCTTGATCTATCAGCATTGTGGTGATGATAGGACTCTATTTTGGCCTACCATTGAGCCATTGGGTGAGGGGTTCGATGTAGTTATTGATGTACCCAACATGGACGATGTTGGGGTGACTGTAGAGTATGGCCGGTGGTGGATTACATGGTGATGGCGGGGTGAGGGGCCTCTAGGAGGTATGGATACTGTAGCATCAGGATGTGGGGTGTAGAGGCATTGGTGGAGGGTTGCGGGGCTCTGCATGATGATGCAAACATGGTGGAGGTTGATGAATTCATCGATAATGGAAATAATTTGGGGTTTCCAGAGCAACCGAATGTACAAGATGTCCCAGAGCAGTGGGTGCCAGAGTAGTGAGTTGTCCCAAATTTGCCCATGCCTCAGGCTATCTTAGGGGATGTGGAGGCTGGGTTTCATGCTGAGATAGCACAATTAGGGTGTCTCCTACGAAGATAGGAGGAGGATCATAAAGATGCTTTATAGGAGAGGGATCTCCTATGAATACCACATAAACAAACTCAATCACACACATAGGGATGTGAAATAACTTGGTCAAACTCAAGTCTGATTCGTACCTTGTTCAAAAGTCTTGTAAGATAATGTATAGTCTTGACTAGTTAGTTAAAGCATCTGAGTCTCAGAAAAACCTTAACTACATTCTAAAATAATTGTCGTACATTTCATCACTTACATCACCATCAAAAAATACAAAACAAAATTACAAATGTAAAGTTATTTCATAAAGCAATCACATAGTACAGAAAGCCAGTAAATCCTATACAGTCTATGGTACCATCACCTGTATACCAACAAATCATTCCATCCATTCCATATGCATACATCTATATCATATAGTTAAAATCATCTGCAGTCATAATAACATATGCATACATCAACATAAATAAATGTGCATAAAGAACAATAAACCATGACAAGTATATAATCAAACCAAGAAAGAGTCATGTATATATATCAAGTCAAAATGCCCTCAGGCTACAATACGAAGGTCCTCTGACCTCATAAAAACCAAACACTCAAAATCCCCAAAGCCTAGGGAGTCAGCCACCATGATCATGTAGGATCAGTGCGACTGGAACTGCCCCCAGTAGTATGGGTCTTATGGGACCTCTTAAGGTGGCTGTTGCCAACCCTCGCACCCTGTCCACCAACACTACGCTCATCTAGCCACCTACGATGAGATGATGTAGACTACTTAGTCTCACTACCTCTCGAACGGTGTGACGAACCACCTCCATCAAGCACAGGCAACTGTCCACCGAGGTGGACAACCTCTATCTCTAACTCTACCTAGTACCGACCCCACTCCACATCTCATTGGCGATACACAGCCAATGTGCTATCCCACTATGCCAACTGAGTCCACAGGAGATCCCTCTCTTGCAAAGTGTCTCTATGCTCATCCTCCCATCTCTATAGGAGACCCTCCAATCATGCTATCTCAACATGAAACCTAGCCTCCACATCCCCTAATATAGCCTAAGGCATGGGCACCTCCAGGATGGCTCGCTGCTTTGGCACCCACTGCTTCAGGACATCTTGTACATTCGACTACTCTAGAACCCCCAAATCATCTCCTTCATCGATGAATTCATCGACCTCCACCATGTTTGCATCATCATGCAGAGCCCCCCAACCCTCCATCGATGCCTCTGCACCCCCACCTCTTGATGTTGCAGTATCCATGCCTCCTAGAGGCCCCTCACCCCACCATCGCCATGTAATCCACCATCAGTCATACTCTATAGTCACCCCAACATCGTCCATGTTGGGTACATTAATAACTACATCGGACCCCTCACCCAACAGATCAATGGTAGGCCATACTAGAGTCCTCTCATCGTTGTGACATCGATAGATTAAGGGATCACCAGGAAATCCTTGGCACACCCCAAACTACCACGTCACCCAAACATATGGGAAGTACTCTTGCTATGTCTCATGTTTCCCAATCAACCATCTACCCCTGTGCACATGTCGAAGCCACTCGACAGCCTTAGGCTAGGCTGGATAGTCTCGATATGGCCACCAGAACACCTACCCTGGCATTATATGAGAGAAGGCATCAGTATAATGACCTACGTCACCTGCCCACCATTGAATTTGTCCATGCTCCTCTAACCTCTATGATAAATTGGCATATCCAATCTCCCAATCCACCATATCACCTCGGATGGTCCAAGGCAAACCCTACGACCGCTCCATAGCTATGTGCTGCCATCCCCAGCACTGCAAAAGATAGCTGCACCTGATCCCCTTCTGCTTCCAACAACGGACCTTGTACAGCTCATCGTATAGCTATGCCAATAGCGTCTGACCCCATCTCATAATAAGTGGAGCTGATGAAGGACACTCCACCAATATGAACACCACCTCAATTAGGTTCCAAGGGAACCTCGCATCAGAGGAGTCAAGAAGTAGCATATTGGAGATGAGGGTCATGATCAAAGCATGCCTCACCCCTAATACGCCCTTCTCCAGCCACCATCGCACTAGAATACCGCCTATTTGGAAATCAACCTCTGCCTTCTCCATAGCCCTATCCACCCCCATCTCCATTGTTGGACCAAAACATTGTGTTAGTACCATCGTCTGCTGGTCACGGTGGGTCGTTCGAATAGGCAGTCCATCTATTGAAATCCATAAAATCTGATACACATCCCCTAGAGTAATAGTCATATCCCCTATTGGGAGATGAAAAGTGTTGGTGCGGGGATCCCACAGATTGATCAGGGTAGTCAAATATGCTCGATCCCCCACCACAGGCTCTAGACGCGTCACCTGATTGAGCCCAAGGGCATCAAGCCACTCCCAATCCACAACTGTCAGAGCATCTCGAGCATAAAAAAAAATAGTCGACTGGCGATACCGACTCTTCACAACCTGAAACACCAAAATAAAATGAAAAAAGATATTAAGTACATACTTAATATAAAAAAAAAAACATTAAAATAAAACTATACAACAATGACTGCATACATGAAAATAACTATACAATCAACAAAAAACAACAAAAAAATCATATTAGGGTTTCTACCTTAATGTGAAAACAAAAACAAAAACAAAAAAAATCATATTAGGGCTTCTACCTTAATGTGAAAACAAAACAAAAAATCATATTAGGGTTTCTACCTTAATGTGAAAACAAAAACAAAACAACAAAAAAAAAATCATATTAGGGTTTCTACCTTAATGTGAAGAAAAAAAAAAAAATCATATTAGGGTTTCTACCTTAATGTGAAAACAAAAAAAAAATCATATTAGGGTTTCTACCTTAATGTGAAAAAAAAAACAAAAAAAAAAAACATATTAGGGTTTCAACTTTAATTAGCAAAAAGAAAACACAAACTAAGACATATTAGGGTTTCCACCTTAATATGAACAAAAACAACAAAATAAAATGAAAATGTTCCTATATTAGGTTTTCAACTTGATATACGAATAAAATCAAACCAACACACAAAAAAAAATAGGTTTTTAAAAACCTTAAGAACAAAATAAAGCGAACAAACATTTTATATGTGAGTTTTTATAAAACACGCACGAATAAAAAGCAGAGAAAAGGAACATCATACTGGTCTTGCCTCAACTCCTCCACTCGAATATCTGGTTCTCGCACTCATGATGTCCATGAAATTTCAGCAGCGCTCCGCTACGCACACTCGCACTCCTCCTCACTGATCCAAATCACGAAGAAAAAATATTGCAAATGAGCCCAAAACCAAGTTTTGGTCCTTATAGAGGCTATTAGTCTTGTAATCGTTCCACCCTAGGATGAGTGCTCTAGTTAGTGCTCATCCCACCATGGGATGATTACAAAATTTGTATTCATCCCACCTTGGGATGATTACAGAGCAAAAACAAATAAAGCAACAAAAACTGCATCCAAAAAATGCACCAAAAATAGCAATAAATTTGTCGAACAAAGGTGCCTTTGCACCTGACATTTATGGCATAAAAAACCACCGTCAGGGTTGCAAATAATCACTATCCTACTCCCTAAGAAGACTATCATAGCCGGACCACTCCACGGAAAGGAGGATTTTCGATAATTTCTACCCCAATAGGCATAAAAAAAGGGTTAAAACCCATCAAAAATCGGTCCGATGGTTGGAAAACTGCAATAAGCATTCAACGAAAAAAATTGAAGACACCCTTACAAATGCCATCTTGGGTCAAGCAACTCATTTCTTTTCTCATGTTTGGTCATTCCCTCATCGATTCGTCACTTGAGGGGGTAGTCACACTTAGTCACCAATCAACAAATACACACCCAATCAAGGAAATGGCATGCATTCAAAGAATCATTGACAAAGACAATCACACTCCTGCTTGGGGCAAAAAACAAGCAATAATCACAAGCTAAACAAACACTTGGTATTATAGAAGCATGAAGAAAAGGTTCCTCAGACAAAAGGTTGTGCCCTTTGCCTATTCATGACTAAACAATATCCAAGATCAAGTACACCTCATTGAAAAAGGTTACACTTTAGTTAAGCTCCTTAGCTCGTCAGAAGAAAGGATTCAAGAATGCGTGCCCTTTCCATACTTGGGGCATAAAAAGTTGGTTAGGTTACTAAGAAACCCTAATAATTAAGTCCTTTGGTCATCTATTTTTTCTTAGCACTGTGCCACGCATCCCAAAAATTGGCATCTATAGACACCAAAATAGCACCAATCCGATTATGTGACTACAAGCACTTATCGAATTGGCATACATACCCCTAGGGCAGCCTCTAGAGGTTAAACAGTGGTCCTAACTACTACCAAATAATTTTTTGAAGGTTAGAGGTCAGTTTTGCACCTTTTAAGAACTTTGCTCCCTATTCGTCCCACCCTGGGACGATTAGAATCCTATTCGCCCCACCCCGGGACGATTAGCAGCAATCGCTCCAAGGTGGGATGATTAGCAGGTTTGACTGGTAAAAAGTCAAACCTTGACAAATGGCAGCCCAGATCCACCACCCAACTCCACCTTCAAGGCATGGGAGTGCACGAGAACATTTCAAAATTAGAGAGGCAGTCATGGAGGCCTCAATCAAGAAACCCCTAATCAAATAGGAATCTTCTCTCCCCCCAAAAGGCATAATGAGCCAAGTGGCACCCTTGCATGCGCATTCAAAGGAGACCCTTAGGTCTATAAAAATGTGAGCCTGCTCACCCCAAAAAAAGAATAGAGCTGGAGCATTTGGAGCAACGGAGTGCTGCCAAATTATACCCCCATTCCTCTTTGTGTTCTTACATCCCTAATCTCTCTCTTCGGGAAGAGACGTTATCGGGTGAACACTAGGAATGCAATCTAGACCCAAAACCTAAGCAATCAACCACAATCCCACACAAAACTTGTCAACACAACCCCCTAGGAAGTTTTTGACCCATCCCACTTGGATTGGTGTCAAAACTAGGCCCCAAACGGTGGGCATCCCACCCCCGAGCACCCCTCGAACTGCTGCAGTCCTAATCCCCCCACCCCGGAGTGATTAGAAATATGTGCATGATTTCCTTATGTTATTTTTGTATTTTTTCATATCTGATGTACTTATGCTGCTGTCCAAGTTTCATTGCTTTCTGACATGATCTGACCTTATTTTTATTATTTTATGTGTCTACTAACCTATAGATAGCACCTTCATATACATGAAAACCTGGGAAAAATCTATCTAATCTGACCTTTTGGGTCATCTCAAAATGTTGTTTTTAGTCTAACACCAAGTTTATAGGAGTTTTGGAGGCCTATGGATAGGACATTTGCAAGGTCTCTTTTGCAAGTTTTGTGACAATCCCCAGCGTCCCACCTCGGAGTGATTAGAAATTTGTGCATGATTTCCTTTCTATTATTTTTGCAATATGTCCCAAATATTTTCTTAATGCCTCTGTTAAAGTTTTAACTCATTCTGACATGATTTGATTATCATTTCAGTATTTTATGTATTAACTAGTCGAAGGCCTTAGGGATTGCATGTTTTCCTATATCTGCATATGCTATTAACTATTTTCTGCCTTTCTATGCATATGATCTCACCACCAGGAATACCAAAGGTGCAGCAAGGAATGGTGAACATATAGACACAAGTTGCGGTAACTTTTATCCCGCCCACTTCGAATGTGGGCATGTGGAAGACCCTGGAAGCGTACCATCCATTGATGTAACAAACTGTATCAAACATTCTGAAACCTAGAGGGGGGACGTATTGTAATTATATTAAAAGCAATATTAATAAATTAGGCTCCACTTTGTATACTTACATCTCATTTCTACGTCATTTCCTTCATGCATTTGTTCATCGCATTCGTAGGGCTTAACATCTCTATATCTGCTTTTTTTTTGTTTGCATCATATCAGTACGTCGTCCTTCTGCATTTTATTTCAGTGGTGATCATGGTGGGACCCTTTCCCCTGCTTTTAGGATCAAGTTTCTTATCCTTTCCCACCATGATTGCCACTAAAAGCAAATGCAGAAGGATGACGTATTGATATGATGCAAACAAAAAAAAAGCAAATATAGAGATGCTAAGCCCTACGAATGCAATGAACAAATGCATGAAGGAAATGACATAGAAATGAGATGTAAGCAAACAAACCAGGGCATCATTTATTAATATTTATTTTAATCTAATTACAATATGTCCCCCATCTAGGGCTCAAAACGTTTGATACATTTTTTTACATCAATGGATGGTACACTTCCAGGGTCTTTCGCATGCCCACATTCGAAGTGGGCGGGCTAAAAGTTGTCGTTGCTTGTGTCCACATGTTTTTAATTCCTTTTTGCCCCTCTAGTATTCCTGGTGGTGAGATCCTGTGCATATAAAGGCAGAAAATAGTTAATAGCATATGCGGATATAGGAAAACATGCAATCCCCAAGGCCTTCGGCTAGTTAATACATAAAATACTGAAATGATCATCAAATCATGTTAGAATGAGTTAAAACTTTACAAAAGGCATTAAGACATCATTTGGGACCTATTGCAAAAATAACCGTAAGGAAATCATGCACATATTTCTAATCACTCTAGGGTGGGACGCTGGGGACTGTCACAAAACTTGCAAAAGTGACCTTGCAAATGTCCTATACAGAGGCCTCCAAAAATCCTATAAATTTGGGGTTAGACTAAAAACAGAATTTTGAGATGACCCAGAAGGTCATATTTGGTATATTCTACACAGGTTGTCCTGTATCCGAAGGTGCTTCCTGTAGGTTAGTAGACACATAAAATAATAAAAACAAGGCCAGATCATGTCAGAAAGCAATGAAACTTGGGAAATAGCATAATTACATCATATATGATAGAATGCAAAAATAACAGTAAGGAAATCATGCATATATTTCTAATCACTCCATGGTGGGGCGATTAGGATTGCAGCAGTTCGGGGGGCGTTCGGGGTGGGACACCCACCATTTGAGGCCTAGTTTTGACACCAATCCAAGTGGGATGGGTCCAAAAATTCCAATGGGGTTGTGTCGATGAGTTTGGTGTGGGATTTTGGTAAATTGCTTGGGTTTTGGGTCTGTATTGCATTCCTAGTGTTCACCCGATAACCTCTCTTCCCGAAGAGAGAGATTAGGGATGTAGGAAGCACAAAGAGGAATTGGGGTATAATTTGGCAGCACTCTATTGCTCCAAATGCTTTAGCTCTATTATTTTTTTGGGGTGAGGAGGCTCAAATTTTTATATACCTAAGGGTCTCCTTTGAATGCGCATGCGAGGGCACCACTTGGCTCATTATGCTTTTTTGGGGGAGATAATATTCCTACCCAATTAGGGGCTCCTTGATTGAGGCCTTCATGACTACCTCTATGATTTTTAAATGTTCCATCGCACTCCCATGCATTGAAGGCAGATTTGGGTGGTGGATCTGGGCTACCATTTATCAATGTTTAACTTTTTGCCAGTCAAACCTACTAATTGTCCCACCTTGGAGCGATTGCTACTAATCATCCCATGGTGGGGCGAATAGGATTCTAATCATCCCAGGGTGGGATGAATAGGGAGCAAAGTGCTTAAAATATGCAAAACTTACCTCTGACCTTCCAAAAATGATTTGGGAGTGGTTATGACCACTGTTTAACCTTTGGAGGCTGGCCTAGGGGGTATGTATGCCAATTCGGTCAGTGCTTGTAGTCACATAATCAGATTGGTGCTGTTTTGGTGTCTACATCTAGCTTGGAACCCTAAACATAAAATAACCTACTCGATAGCCTATGGTTATCAAGTTATTAATAAGCAAAAGTATGGGAGTCTTCCTGTCACTTTGTGGAAAAAGGTGTGGAACAAATTTTCCTAGCCAAAATGTAACTTCTTTCTCTGGTTGGTAGCTCGTAATAAATGCCTCACTTGGGATAATATGAGGAAGAGGGGATTTCAGGGTCCGTATTTTTGTGTCCTTTGTAGTAAGAATGAGGATGACTCTTCTCATTTATTTTTCCAATGCTCCTTTGCCAGATACATTTGGCACTGTTGGTGGAGTACTTGGAACCATCCATGTTTTCATGTGTTGTCCCTGGTGGAGTTTTGGAGTAGTTTGGGCAGACCTCCGGCTAAGGCCCCCTTCCTTTAGGTGGCTTGGAATTTGTGCCCTTCTTGCATCATCTGGTAAATTTGGCTCAAAAGAAACTAACACATATTTTAGGGTAGTTATTTGGTTGTTCAACATATTTGGCAAATGATCCTATATATGGTTCAGGAAACCATCCATAGCAAATGTGATGTGGACCCTCTTTTGGATTCTAGGGAGGAGAAGGTACAACAAGCCCTTGGTCTCTTTGGGGATGGTGTGAACTCTTTTAGCCCTAGTAGGGTTCCTCAGCTCAGTAAGAAGGTTAGGAGAGATGGTAGGTGGAGGCCACCCCCTAGAGAAGTTTTAAAAATTAATACTGATGGATCATCAAGGGATAATCTTGGACATGTTGGCATTGGCAATGTTGGGAGATATTCTATTGGTGGTGTCAATTTTTTCTTTTCCATTTATAAAGGTGTTCACTCCAACAATTTTATGGAAGCTCTTGCAATTCTTGAGGCCTTGCGAAGGAGGTTTATCTTGGCTGGCATAGGATTATCTACGAGTCTGACTCTCAAATTGTGGTTAATATTTTAAATAGTAAAAGAGTAGAGGAAGTTAATTGGAAATTGGCCTTTGTGGCCATTCAGATTCTTAGAATGAGTTAAGAGTTTTAATTTATATCCTTTGTGCACATTCCAAGGGAATGGAATGTGGTTGCTGATTACCTAGCCAAAAGGGCTTCTGAGCTACTGGATCCTTGGAGTATCGATAATTGGGAGAGTCTCCCATCTAGGGACTCTCAACGCCTATGGGAGTTGATCCACAAGGATGTACAGACTTAATGTAGTTTGTTCTTGTCTTTTTTGGGTGTTATTCTAGTCTAGTGGTTTTATCCTGTTTGGCTATTTATTTGAGTCATGGTTGGAAGCTCAGTTGTACTCTGTAATCCATATTTTTTATCAATAAATTTTTACCCCTTTATTTAAAAAAAATATTGAAGCTTTTAAGAAAACTTTGAGAAATTCTACCATAATTTTTGTTCATGTTATTTCATGAATGATATTGGCTATTTATTCATATTATTTTTATTTTCATGAATGTTATGTTCATTGATTTTTGCTATTCAATATATTGATTACTCTTATATTTGAGATGAATCAAGATCCTGAATATTGGGATCAAGATAATTTGGCTAAGGAGACAACATCATGGAAGAAAAAATGAAAAATATTTGATAAAAGAATGTCATGACAAAGATGGCCACTAATTAGAATAAACCAAATATCATAGTAATTTCAAATCAAGATACTATTGGCTAATCATATTCATAAATTTCTTCTAGTAGGTAAAATATTTTAAATCCAATCCTTGTTTATGGCTAAAAGAAGAAAATCCCTAGTGCCTTTAAAACTAATTATATTCATAGGTCCTTTTCAATAATGGGGTCTAGAATTTATTAGGAATATCATCCCTTTATCAAGTACACTCCAAGAGGGTGTTCTAGGAAGTGTTTCAATATTTACGAATCACATGGGTTATGCCTCAAATATTTCAATATTTGGTATACCAATGGGAGACTCCAAAAATCCTAAAGAACCAACGCTCCGAGTGGGATATGGCCTTACCGCACTATGCATGTACCATATGGAAGGAACATAATAGAAGTATTTTTAGTGAAGAAAGGCTTGATGATAATGTACTAGCTAGGAGGATTAAAATTATGATTCATAAAAATATAATCCTTAAACCATATAATGAGGATAATAAGAATGAGTAAAAAGAGGAGGAATACTTATAGACTTGAAATGAAAATGAATTATAGTAATCATGGTAGAAATGTGATGAAGCACCACCCTTGATTCAATCATCAAACCCAAATGAAAAAAATTTGATTCATAATATATGGAGTGCAACTTTGATTGATGAAGCACCACCCTTTATTCTTTCTAGAGTTGAATTATGGTATTTTTAGAATATGCTACTACTGATGAATTGCATGGTTGCAGGACTAGTTACTCTCACAGGTGGATTGGTATGGGACAACCATCAAAGTTGAGAGAAATGTGAAATAGGAAATCTTAGATTTTTAGTTGACACCCCATAGGGATAAAACAATCATGTAGAAGCATTTGCATGTGTGTATGTATGATTAATTGATTAATTACATTGTTTGGAAAGGAGGTTGCTATAAAATCAAAAGAGCCCTTTACCCTTGTGCTCAAGGGGTCCTTTGTAGGTGGTTCATAACCTTGTAGTTATCATAATACCTCCTGCTTAGGGAATAGTAATGTTTATGGATATTCTTTCTTATTGTTGATTGCATCTTAGTTAAGTTGAGGAAAGATTTTAGCAAGAGCCCTTGTGTTGCTTAGACTCATAATTTACCATTAGAATGCATTAATTCATGTGTGTTAAAGAATAGAACTTAATTGGTCAATAATTTATCAAGGTATTTTAGTATTATTAATACTTTAAATATTAAATTCTAATAATTAACATTAGCATTAGTCAAGGAAAAATTAGTAATAGTATTAAATGATTTAATACTATAAGGTGAGTAAACAATTTGATTTCTAATACCTTGCTTAAAAAGTATTAGTAAATTAATATTAACTTTATTAAGTTAATACTTTATAAAAAGAGGGCACATTTAATAAATAAATATTATTATTAAATGAAGTGCATATTTTAATTATTGAGTTGGAAAGTTAATATTTTTGGGAAACGTAGCAATTTGGAAAGTAATATTTTTGAAACATTGCAAGAAGAATCAAGAAAGAGTTACCCGATTTTTGGGCTTCAAATTTCCCATACTTTTATTTCCTCCTCTCTCCAAAATCCTATTTAAATATTTGTACTATGGAGGTTTGGGAAATTTGGGGGTGCTATCTAGTATAAGACTTGAAAGGAGTGAAGGATTTGAGGAGAGCGTGAAAATATTCTAGTTTACTATTGTGGAGGTAATTCCTCTCCATTTTATTTTTGAATAAGTGTAAACAATTTTATGTTGTTTTGCTATCTTCTAGTTTTTGCTTGGATCTCCTTATGGATACCTAATCTAAGGGTAGAAGTATTTTGTACATTTTCTAAGTTGCATTCAAGTAGAGAATCCAATTAAATTTGATATATTTTCCACCTTGATTTGAATCATGGAATCCAACATCACCCTAAGCTTTAGAGATCGAAAGAATACCCAAATACAGACCCATGGAAATGACTCCTTCTCACAAACCTGCAATGTTGTTAATATGGGCCTCATTTTTTAGTCTTCTTGTGCTTATTAAAATGGAATTATGAGTGCCTCGATAAACCTCTAGTATCCATAGTAAACATAGCCTTCTTTTATGTGTTAAGGATATGAAGTTTTTCATAGAGCAACCTTGTGGTAGAATAATTGGAAGAAGTAGGCATTAACAAATCACCTTGAATATTTATGATAATATGAATTCAATATTATTAGTTCTTCCTGGAGTGTGTGGTGTTCCTGAATGCATTGAATCATGCATTATAGTTGAAATTTATTATTTAACTGTTCATTAATAAATTTAAGTCTTTTAGTACTATCCATTGATAAGATTGTATGCCAAACCAGGAATTAAAGAACCAGAAATTAAAGCTAAAAAACCATTTCTTTTTCCAAACCTACTTATGAGAGCTAAATTTCCTTTAAGGTTAATTTGGATAATGAAGAATCAAAAATGGTTTTAAAATCTACCATACTTCATATTGTAATAAATAATTTGAAACATTTTATTTGGTTACTCAATCATAACTATATAATAGAGAAGTCATTGCCTAATTTTATCACATTCTAAGTGTAATGTATTTTATATGGTCATAATATATAGTAATTTCATTATTAATTTTTTTTGGTATGGTATTAATAAAGGGGGTTTTTGAAAGAAATTTCAAAAACCTTATTTACAAAATATAGAGCACTAGGAATCCAAGGACAAATCCAAGGGTTCCCCAAAAAACCAACAAGCCTCACACCCTAATGAGGCTAACCAACAATACAACAACTAGTCTATAGGATAATAGACAAGCATTAACTCCTTGATAATAAACCAAAAGACTAACATCCAATAAGAAAAGAGAGGGAACACCACCCTAGGGGCCAAAAAATAGCACAAGCAAGGCAAGACACCCATCAAGGATCAAATATTAGGGGGATTATCTCTCCCAATTCCTAGGATCAACTTTGAAATACCAAGGCTATTCTAATAGTGTTGGATAATCACCTAGGTTTCTTCAATAGAAGTAATAGCAACCTTTAGGGATCCCACCACCGCCTTCTAGTTTTCTTCCAAATATTTGAGGACTAACTCTAAAAGGATGTTCAATCGAGCCTGAGAAGACTCACCCAAACCACTAGGTGGCTCCACATAGGATTTTCTCTTCTTCAACACAATGTTTAGCTTCTTCAAATCAGATACCATCACTGAAGTTGAGGAAAACTCAACATTGATGATATTTTTAGAGAGGTGCTTGGACCTCCTCATTTTCCCTCCTCTGATCCCCTTATAATACAAAAAAACTTCTCTCAAATTCTTTAAATGCTTTACCCCTAGATTTCTAGAGATAATAGGACTCATTAAATAATTTGGCATCCTTGAATTACTAGAATTGAAGTGGGTGGATTTTGGAGAGAATATGTCAACTGAGGTCTCCTTCTGAGTCTCCATGTAATTTAGAGTCATCTCCCAAGATAGACCTTTGGCTCAAACAACATACTCAAAAATTAACAAAGCCAACCCCTAGTGTATTAGGTCAGATCTTTTTCCATGCTTCACATCAAGAATATATTTCTCCATTTAATGAAATAGAAAATAAGGGGTGTTCATCAACCTCTACCAACGTAGATGATTTAAAAATATTACATGATAACTCTGGAGGACATCCCTCTTTGAATCCAGAGTAAAGTATTCCATAACAACTACTTTATTCCATGAGGTCTTCAGTGCATTAACCTGGTACCCATTTTGGATCTTTGATAGAAATTCATTTTCATCCTAGAAGTAGCCCAATTCTCTGATCAGGGAGTGTTTTTGCCTATTATGACAATAGTCATTCAAGGGTAAACCTATCATCTCAACAATATGTGCAATATAAATTCAATTCCAAACCTCTAATATTTATCATCCCATTTTTCCATGAATGTACCATACGCTTTGACACATATTTAGTGTACCCATGGAACTTCAAAATGCAGTCCAAGAGGTCCCTTTTGCATAGAATTGTTCTAACATCATCCCTAACTTCAAGCTTGGTTGGTTCCAAAACCACACCCTTCATTATCTTTATCAAAAACCATCAAAAATTATTAATCACCAATAGATAGCCCTTAATATCCATAACATTGCTCTATAACGTTGCCACACTTGAGCTTAAAACATTTGTTGAACCATTAGAGCACAATTGGATTCTTCCTTAAAAAATTGGGAAGCTCTTGTAGTCTAAAAAGTGGTGCAGATTTAGAAGCTTCCAGCTAAAAATGAGACTAGATGAAATGAATTATCTACCAAATGCCAAACATGTGAAGGATATGGTTCAATTTCCAAATTTTAAAAGCACCTAAACCCAAAGCATTTTGGATGGGCCAGCTCAAGAGTTGGATCGAATAGCGATGCTAATAAAGTTAAAAAATTTAAACATAATTCTAAAAACCAGCTTTCTAAAGGCAATTGTTACCAAAATGATGCTTCAAACAAAGTGGATGAGAAAAAACAAACCATATCAGTAGAGGCTTCCCATATGGTAAGGAAAAGAAACCACTCCATCCAATGACCAAATGAAGTACCTCATTCAACCAAGACATGTCCAACAAGAGCGAAATACACAAAATACCCTAATTCCAATGTCTTGCTTGATCCAATGATTACTAGGGCCACAAAAAATGAACCATAAAAATACCTTAAGAAATATACAAGGGAGTACAAGTTGAATAATTAAGAATTTCCACAAGGATAATAGCCACAGGCCAACAAAAATACCACCAACCACCCAAAAGAGTGTCATGACAACAAAAACTTAAAAAGAGAGAAGGGGGAAAACTCTTTGAAGAGGACCAAAAAGGATTCAAACACCACCAACATGACCCCTCACCCTAAATATAAAACCAAAATAATAGGGTATATCTAGACCAATTTAAACCAACCCAAGGAACCCCATGAACCACACTCTGGTCCCAAGAAGATAAACCAACCAAACACCAACTACAGAATAGGGTTATCAATAAAAAAAATTAGACCAATAGGAAAGTACCTCCTCCACACAATGATATCAGTCTAAGAGGTCCCTAGGTTAGCAAGGAAATCAAAAATATCATTGCTTTCTCTGAAGATATGTTGAAGGTGAACATCAATTCAAGAGTGCATAAATCTCTTACATTCCCAAACTAAGTTTGAAACATTCCAACTAGGGATCTTGGATCCTTTCATCATGTTAATAATATTAAGAGAGTCTTACTCGATTATAACTATTCTAACACCTAAAGAACTCAACAATACTAGGCCTTGATAAAGAACTCTAGCCTTCATGAAGTGATAGATTTGGACATCCATATTTTCTACAAAAGCAAGAAGTAGAGAACCTTTATCATCCCTAACCACCCACCTACAATTTCTAACCTTGAATTAACCTTCAAGGCTCCTATTATTTTCATTACACAACTCACTCCAATTGGGGACCCACTTGAGCCTTTGGTTTTAATTTTTTATCTTTTGTTTACATCAAGAATTTTAAAATGCTTACATTGCTCACATTAATGTTTTAAACTTGTTTACATTTGAGCATTTTTAAGACTTGGATTTTAGTTTAATTGATTTAGATTGAATATTTTAAATATTTGATTTTCAATGGTATTATTTTAGATTGAATATTTCAAAAAATTTAATTTAAAATGTTTTATCCTAAGGTTCAAAATATTAAACTCAATTTTAAGGTTTTTTTTGTCATCTTGCCCTAAATTTACTACAAAATTGAAATGGCCCTAAATTTTGATAGAAACATCTATTTGAGATTATTCAAATCCTGGTGGAAATATCTATATAATGATCCCAAATTTTCAAAAAATGGGATATTATTTTTTTTCAAAAATAGCAGTTCCTTTAAGCAGCTCATGAATGTCTAATAGAAATATCTCATGATACACAATAAATTTTTGAAGTTTCTCAACATTTTTGGATACCCATTTAGATCATTTATATATGGAATAAGTTTCATTAAAATATGAGCACTTCAAAATTTGACCTAATTTTGGCACTATTTTTGACCTAATTTTGGCATCGAGAGCGAAGATAATAGATCGAAGGTGGAAATGAGAGTGGATTAAACCCTCGAAGTTGGTGCTAAAAGTGGAGATATAATTAAAAAATTCTACTTAGATTTTTGTCTTACATACTCAAATCTAATGGCTAGAAGCCACACTAAGAGAACTACAACTTGGAGGTACGCCAAAGAAACATAAGGCCTAAGATTTAATAATTTCATTAGTTAAATGCTTTGAATTTAGCCTTTGTTAAAAACCTGATAAATATAATGGTTTAGAGCTACACCAAGAGATCTACGACTTGGAGGCACTTTGAAGAAACAAAAAGCCTGAGATTTAATACTCCCATTAATTAAATGTTTTGACTTTAGTCTTTGTTAAACACCCAAAAAATCTAATGGAAGAATTAGGTCAAATTCTAAAAAAATATCTTAAAGCAACCTTCTTTGTTTATAAATAGATGGCTCAAAGCCATGTCGAGAGATCTACGACTAGGAGGTATGTTGATGAAAAAGAAAAAGCTCAAAGATTAACATAGCTAGGAAAATTAATAAAAGACCTAAGGGTTGAATTTTTTTTATGCGCTCATGTATTTTAATACTAAGGTCTATAAAACCTAAGGTAATAAAAAGAATAATTTTACCTCTCGACATTAAAATTATAAAAATTATTAAATAATATCAAAAATTGAATTAATACTTGAGGCGTAAAATTAAATCCAATCAAATAATACACACTTATTTTCAAAAAATGAATTATTCAAGAACTTAAGGCATAATAAGGAGAATCAAGGTTTTAATAAAGAAAATTTAAAGAAATTTTTTTATTCAAACCTTATACTTTGAACCTTGGCAATATTAAAATTAAAATGAAACCTTAGTATTATATTTAATAATTCGACCATAAAATAAAATAAAAAACATTGGTATTAAATCTAATACTTTGACTATAAAATTTAAAGCGAAGACATTTAGCATAGAATTAAATGAAAGGATTTTGAACCTTAGAGAATGACTTTAGCATTTGACATTTAATTAAAATGGAGCTTTAAGTGCTAAAATTAAAAGAGACTAAACCTTAGGAAATAAATTAATGAGATTTAATAATCGCCAACCATAATAACAAAAGTAAATAAAGCTAAAACAAATATTAGAATGGTTATTTTGTCATCAATATCAATTTGGGCTAATTTCAAATTTTAGTTTTTATAGGTGATTGAATCCACGATGCTAGAAACTGAAGAGTTGAAGGAAGAAAATAGAATTCAATGAACCTAAATTGGATTTCATACCTCTGGTGCTTGATAGCTAGATAAACTCAATTATTGAAGACAAATAATTACAAAGATCAAATGCCTGAATTATAGATCCAGATCAAGAACCATGATAGAAGGCCACCTCACCCTTTGACAGCTCAGATAGACAAATCATCTACAACTTTAAAACACTAAAATATTGTTGTGAAGCACTAAACTTCAAATTTGTAAGGCTACATGTAGCCAAATATATCTCATTCCAAAGGGTCGGATGCCATTTTTAACAATAGATATTTTTAGAAATTTTCTCTTTTCTTTGTAGTTGATGAGCATCTACACCCGTGTCACTATAATTTTAGAAATTTATTCCTGCAATCACATGATGCAAGAAATTCTAATCAATGTAATAATTGAAGATTATTATTAATGCAAAATATTAAAGTTATTTGTGTAATCTGCACATGTTGATGGTGATTACTTTGGAGTCAATTTTAGTACTTTGCCTTGCCCTCTAGAGATAGCACCACTTTGTTCTTGTACTGTGCAAATGCTGGTCAAGTTTGGAGTTGGTTGAATTCATATTTGCTACCTCAACAGATTTAGAATAAGGATTCAATATTACATGGCTTATTTTATTTCTTTCTCTAACTATATTTTTAATTTTTCTTTGAAACTTGATTAGATTAGGAGTATATTAGTTTAATTTTTAGTTTCTAAAGCTTATTCTTATAATTATGGGCTTTATTTATTTTAAATTTTAGAATAAACATTGCAATGTGCTATAAATATTATGTTTCACAATGTAATGAATGTGATATATTGATAATTTCAAGTTGGCAAACCTAGAATATTGATTTTCATTGAACTTTTGAAGTAATTCGTGCTATTATGTTCATATCTAATGGTTAATTGAGCAATTAAGCTAGACCTTAAGTTCTTCATGCTTATACAGTGAAACAAAACTCACCCTTGTAACAATTATATGTAATCCTGAGTGATACACATGCTTTACATCCCTATATTCTTTTATTTAAGACTTGTTATTTGAAATGCATTATCAACCAGGTTAAACCAACCTTACCCAAACCTTGGGGGATCAATGTTCCCTTTCAAGATAGGAAAAATTGTCTTAATTGTTGGTGTATGTTTACAACTATGTAGATGTATCACTCAATAGCTCCATCATAAATAAATTTAAACTATACTAGAGAGGGTTATTCCCATTTAACAAAATATCTTAGTCTATGTTGAGGTTGTACAACCCTTAATATTGGTTTAAAACCCAACACCAACTCCAAGCTCATCTCGTCCACCCCACCTCCTTTGAAATACACCTTGATGCAAGATATATTCTCAACCACAATTGAAATATTTTTAAGGAATACAATGATGATATCTCTACTAAATTGTTAAATACCCTTCTATTCTACTCCTTCCAAATATTCTAGTAGATGAATGGAAAACAAAATTGCTAGACTATTTTCAACCTCAAAGTAGATAAAGAAGTAATCAATTGTTCCCAGTAGTCGAAAAACAAATTTAGTGGATCCAACAAACTCCTAGAGAATTCAAAACATAAGTCAACACCCCATGCAAAAATAGGCATTGAAAGAAAATATGGGTAACTAATTCCTCTTTCAAGTTACAAATATAACACCTATTTGTAAAATACATTCCTATTTTTTACAAGTTATCCATGGTTATAGGTTAACTTTAGGTGTGAGGCCTTTTATCCAAATTTTAACTTAAGGGATCCAATGCCCATAATTAGAGTCCAAGCTAAGGTAGGTTGATTTAATAGAGAAAGATCCATTTTTATCTTCTTTCCAAAACCTACAGTCCTCTTCTACCTCACTCTTAATAACCTAAAATTTTATCTTACCAGAGATAATATTCTAGGCCTTCCTATTCATCTAATTTAGGGTAAACATGTTCAAAGACTTCCACCTCTTCAAGCCATTAACTGGTTCTAAATACTCAACCAATTTGATCCAAAAATAAGCTCTAGTAATAGGTTTAGCACAAATTAAATTATCATGGTGAGAGAGGCCAATTCAATATCCACAAATCTTCCCAAAAATCAATGATTTGACCATTGCCTAACTAGCATCTGCTTCCATTAACAACAGTGGTTCTCATCTTTAGTAAACCTTACCAAAAAGAAAATCTCGAGGGTGGGATGTGGTCCCTAAAAAAGTTATCATCTTCACCTAAGTATTTAGCTGAAACAATACGAACCCAGCCCACATTCTCCTTGTAAACTAATTTTCATGCTTGCTTGTCCAGGAGGACCTTATTCATTAGATGGATCTTCTTGATGCAATTTCGTTATTCTCACTTGGTATGGTTATCAATATAATTAAATATTTTCCATGGTGATTTTACCTTGCTCATCCTTTCCTATCATGTCAATAGACAAAACCAAAGCTCATGCTCTTAGATTTATGGGTTTTTAATGGCACTTCCTTACTTTTAACAACACTATTAATATGTATTTAGAATTTAATAGTTTTAATAAGTCATTTTTAAATTGATAGGGTTAAGATATTAAAATAATATTAATAGAAGATTGTAGACCCTTATATTTTTAATATTGATTAAATAATATATTTTTTAAATTAATTAACATGATTTTGGTCTTTTTTAATTAATAGTTTTACTATGTCATAGGGTTAAATTATTAATTAATATTAATAAAATATTGAAGACCTTGTCATATTAATATTGATTGACTAATGTGTTTGTTTTATTAATTCATTATAGTTGAATTTATTAGGAGAGTAATAAACCCATGATATAAAATAAGATTGTAAGATTTATGAGTAGAGAAAGTGTAATTAAAACTAATACTATAGCTAAGAAACAAGGGAATTAATATTTACACTTGAAGGTTGAGTAGTAAATATCCAAGGGAATAGTTGTGGCTTGTATAACAAAAGAACTATAATTGAAAGAGAAAAGTGTGGGATTCTCTCATTTATGACTAATAAACATTGGGAGAATGTTTTGATGTCTATTTTGGAATTGATTTATTGTATTTTTCTTAAAAAATTTACTTGCATAATGTATGTTAGGCTTCATATACATTCAAAGATTTTTCTTGATCCCTATACTTACATTCAAATGAGGCTAGTGACCATTGGGTATTGACAAAATATACTTATTAAGTAGAAGACTTTGAAAATAGAAATGAGGCTAGTGACCATTGGGTATTGATGTTTTGAAATGTAATATTGTATTTTGGAAGAGTACTTAAGAGATATCATGTGTAGAAGTTATATTATGTAATTATTATTGATGAAATATGGGATATAATGTAAACATATTTGATGTATTGTCTTAAATCCATTCAAAATATGAAATATGAATTATTTCTTTCTTTATAAGTTAATTTTTTTAGAAAGGATTTTTAGTTAGCAAGATAGATGAACTGGATTCATTGAATAAGATGATGGAATAATAGGAGAAAGTAATTAATGAAATTTGGTTATGATTTCTAGATGTTGCTTTACTTCCTTTAAAAAAAAATTAAAAAATTAACTACCTAAATTTCTAGTGTTATATTGGAATTAAGTGCCAAAATTATTTGGTCTTTATCAAATGTAATATGTTGATGTTAGTATTAAATTTTGGTATAACTTATTATAGTATGTTATTTTGTGAGTTAGACAAAATGTTGATTAGGACCCTTGGGTTAAGAAGGGGTTTTTTGAACATGTATATACTTTATGAAAGATATAGAAATAAATTTTTTATTTAGAAATTTATATTGTATAATCTATTTCAATATGAGAATACATTGATGTTAGATTTGTTAAATTGATATTTTAGAATACTAGATTAGAGTTGAGTTGAGTAGGGAGGATGCAAGGAAGGGACTAGGTAAAACTATGGATAGAATGAATTTAAAATATGTTCTAAGGGATGCTCAACCTCCAATAACTCCATTTGGTCAATGGGTTTTTTTGCATCAACCTCTTCATATGTCAAGGATTGATCCCAAGAAAATAGAATCTAGTTGCATGCAAGCAGTGGATGTATCTCCAATTGTTAATCTACAACGATCTAACATTCTCGATAGAATTACTACAATGGATACACAAGGGTTGATATATCGATTCTTGGGCTTTCGACCATACTTACTTGCTTTTAAAAATTAGGCTTTGCAATAATGGAAAACTCAAGGTGATTTTAGTATCTCAAATTATTCTAATGGGTATTTTTGGTGTTATTTGCTAATAAGGAGGATATACAACAAATATTCCAAGGTGGTCCTTGGTTTCTTGGTTGTTTTGGTTTATTCATGAAACCCTAATATGCTTTATTTGAGGCTAAAGAGGAAATGCCTTCAATAGGACTTATCTAGGTTAGAATTTTTGGTTTAATAGCTAAATTTTGGAATCCTATAGTCTTATCAACTATTGGTAACACTTTTAACACCTACATGATGATAGTAGATAACAAAATATGATTTGAGCATTTTATTTATGCTCGAATTTGTGTGCCCATAGACTTTAATAACCCCTACCAAAAAAGCACTTTACAGTTTGGGGAAGAAACTTGGGTACAAGAAGTTAATTATGAAAACATTCCCTTTAGGTGTTGGGTTTGTCATGAATATGACCACTTAGTAAAAGATTACAAATATGTAGTCTTAGAGAAAACAAAGTAAGATCAAGGTCAAGAAGAATTTCAAGTTCCTAAAAAAAATCATGTTACTAAGAAAATGAAGCCTACAAATAAGTCAACTTTCTCAGATAATAGGTTTTCAAAACTTGCAGTGGAAGATGATTTGGATAATTCTATGGAGATGGAGATTTTGAAAATCCAATTTTTGGATAGCTCACACATTTCCCACCTAAAAATATTCAAAAAATCCTTAGAGATAACCATAGATCTAGTTAACAATTATTTTGACATATGTCTTCAAAACGGGAAAACTCACTAACAAAAATGCAAAATAGAGAAGAAGGTCAAACAAGGATTTAGTTTTTGAGGATCCTAGGGATCTATAAATCAATATTAGTATTGTATTCTCCATAAAAAATATATATATTTAAACCTAAAGCAATAATGAGTTAGTCAAAAATTTAATAAAAAAATGAAATTGGATATAAACCAAAAGACTGGAAGAAAAAAAAATGTGGTTCAAAGTAAAAAAGAAGAGGAAAAGTTATCTAAAAAAGAATTTTGGATGAAATGATATGGTAAGATTGCAAATCAGGGATGAAAAGTCTAGTGGTATTTGCAAATCAGGGATGCTCTTCTTTCTATCCTTTCTTTGTTTGGCTCCAATTATAATATTACCTTGTTCCTTTTTTATTTGTATTAGCTTCTCTCTGGTTTAGTCAGGGTTTTCCAGTTCCCTGCTCAAATAATTTCATTTTTATGTTTCCTCTATTGAATCTTGGCTAAAAGTCCTATTGGATTGATTTGGAAATAGATGTAATATATTTTTTCCTTTATTTGTTTGTGTGTATATGTGTGTTTTTATTGTGTTTTGTTTTGGTTTTGGTTTTTATTTTTTCGTGTTTTTGTTGTTTTTGTTTTTTTGTTTTTTTTTGCTTTTGTGTTTTTTAAGTTTCATTGTATTTTTTTGTGTTGTTTTTGTTTTGTTTTTTTGCTTTTGTATTTTTGTTTTTTTTTGTTTCGTATTTTTTGTTTTTGTGTGTGTTTTTTGTGTTTTGTTGTTGTTGTTTTTCAATTGTGTTTTTATTGTTTTAGGCATGCTATTTGAGTGTGTCAAAGGGGATAGGCTAGGTGTGAGCCTTGGGCATATTTTGGTGCAATAGATACCCCTTCCTACTTAGGTCTTACTTTAAAGTGGCATCCTAAAAGGGGTGTTCTCCATAAAAAAATAGGGGGTTTATTATGGGCATGTTTTTAATAACCATATTAATTAACCCTAGAATTGAGTTGCACCCAATCGTAGTGAGTTTTTGGATAGACAAATAAACTAGGTAATTTTGGTGAATGATCAACCCAAGTAGTGAGTCTTGGGTGATCCTAACGGTGAGTCTTGGATAATTCCTAGTGGTGAGGCTTGAGTAAACCTAATGTTGGATTGTCATGGGATAATAAATTGGATCATTCACACTAAGGTAGTATAGTGGTGGTAGTTTATGGGTAGGCAAGTGTGACCATGATTATTATTAATGGTAATGGTATTAGTTAGTTTCATAGGTATATGTAACTAACTAATCACTAAGAAATTATACCATAGAAATCTGACATAGATGATAGCATGTAGGATTAGAGAATAATTATCACCTTTAAGTGATATGGTCCTTAAAGGGTAATCCCTATACCATGGTCAAGTAGTCCCATACATGGTAGTGTAGGGAAATGGGGGGACCACTTATGATATCTTTTCTAATGGTGAGGTTAGAAGAGTGAACCCTAAGAATTATAGGAAGTTAGCCAATCCTGTCTACTTGAGTTTCATCTACAACAATAATAAACTCCGGATTGTTATGCCTTAACACTATTGAATTATTGGGTCTTCTTAGTAAATTAGCTAATTCTTGTAAAAAATAGAAAAAATTATCTCTCTAAGGTCTTTTTAGTTAGGTTGGCTTTTCCATTGTGGTACTAAGGTCAAGAAGGATAAAATTTTCTAGGTACCTTAAATTGATTCGAGACAAGTGGGTACTGCATGCTATCTTGATGGGTCAGACCAAGGAGTAAAAATCCTAGACAATACTACTATTTGTTTTTGGGAATAATTATCTTCCATAACCTAATCTAGGTCCTTTTTATGACTAGAATATGACACCTATTTTGAGAGGGTGATCTTACAAAAAGCCTAGGTCAGCTACACAAAAGAAGCTGCAACTAACCCCTAGAAGAAATCTAGAAGTTTAGAGGATTACAACAAAAGAATGATTAATTTTACATCATTAGTTAGGTTGCTACAAGAGAAGATGAAGAAACAAGAGAATTGCTAGAAAATCTTCTTAACTGGGAATCCAATAACTAAAATTTAGAGGGTAGACAAGAAGAAAATCTTGCTAGATAATTCCAAGAGGGTAAAGCTTGAATTAAGGTTGAGATTACCAAGGAATTGAAGAATTTTAAGGTACCTAAATTTTGTTAGAATAAATAATTATTCTCTTAAGTTCTACTAGGATAGACTTACTTGAGTTACCACTCTTCCATGAGTCAAGTGAACTCTCAGTTTAGACTAGTTCAGATTTGATGAGTTGTTGTAATCCAACGACTCTCAATGATCAACTTTGCTATTTATACAAAGTTGATCCATGGAATAAATCAATCAGTTCTTGATATTTTAGTAATGCTTTGCATATCTAATCGATTGTCTTTCAATACTGCTTTTAGCAAATTTCTACATGGTACCAGAGCAAGGCTAGATTTTGCATGCATTCACATCTTCATAGATCTGGTTTTTTTTTTTGGGTAGCTCTTTGACTAGCTCTACTTGCTTGGAAGAGTAGTCATTTGTTATTATCCATTAAGTTGTTTTTGCTCATTTTTTTACAAAAATAAGCAATTTTTTTCAGCATATATGATTATTGGTTCTCTTTTTCTAGAGCCTCCTTATTTCTAATCATATTTTATGCTTTAAAAAAAATAGGAATATTTTTTTCCTATTGTTAGTGTTTTTCCATTTCAGGGAAATATTTACCGCTGCTTGCTCAGTGATGCAACCAGAGCCTCTATACAACATTGGAAACTAATGTTTCTCCTTCGCCAAGCACATCTCCATTGACGTCTCAAGTGCCATCTCCTTTTTTTGAGACGTGCATTGAAGTGATAATCTTCGAGACATGTGTTGAATGCCATATTCAACTTATTCTAAAGTCAATTTTTTTTGTAATATGAGTTCCACCAATCGGTGTGTATAAACGTGGGTTTCTGCCCCATGAATGACACCATAGTAAAGACGTCAATGACTCCCTCTCATTAAAGACATCACCACCACTTGTAAAGAAAGTGCTAATGAAAATATGTCAACGACTCCCTCTATAGCATTCAACGACTCCCTCTCATTAAAGACATCAACCGCCACTTGGAAGCCAGCAACGCTCCCTCCGTTCATCAAGAGGATATTGTTTGCACTCAAACTCACTGAGAAATTAAAGATATTGGTGCTTGAATGGATAGCTTGGATTTCTCTTCGGCATCGACTCATGGTACCATTTTTCCTTTAAATGAAGACTTCCATTTGAACTCATATAATTTTGAGTCTATTCTGAATGCATCCTAGCCCATTCATTGTTCATATCATTGTGCTTAAGTTCATGTTCGCTTTACCATTGGTGTCATTGTAATCAATAGCTTGGAGCTCATTGTACCAATTAAAGTCACTAAGAGGCACTTCCTTGCTTGATATTTCTTGCTGACTACATCGAAGAAAAGGTTTGATCTTGGTGACTATGCTCCCTCTTCATGGTTGTGCTCCCTCTTTGTGGTTAAAATAAGGTGATTGTGCTCCCTCTTCATGGTTCTATCTTGGTGGCTATGCTTCCTCTTTGTGGTTGCACTCGAATCCTACTGCCAACCTCTGCTTTATGTCCTCTATGCATCCTCTTCATGGATACGCTTGAATCCTGGTTCCAACCTCTGCTTAACATCCTTAATGACGTCAATCGAAGCTAAGAAAGTGATATTTTTTATCTACTTTGGGTTTAAAAATATATATTTTTTCATTTATGTCATAACCTGCAGGTTTTCATATAACAATATTTCTAAAGCCGCCAATGGCATTGGAGGCCAAAAATTTGTAAAAAATAATTGGAGGTTCGACAAAATTAACATTTTTTTTCAAGAAATTTTATTTTCAAAGAAAAAATCTCATTTTTTTGTAAAGAAACTCACTTCTCTGATTCTGAAAATCTTCAAATATTGTAAAAGAGTCATTTCTTCTGAGAAAAAAACTCTTCCTCTTAAGTTTTTTCAAAATGGTTTAAAGACCCCTCAAGGACTACTATCATTTTTTTGTTGATCTGTGCCTATTTTGAGCACTCAACAAAGTGACAAGTCCATTTGTAAACTTAATACAAATATTTTTTTTTCTAGGGGGTTTTTTTTTGAGAGGTGCTACTTCTTGCACCAAATTTGAAGAGTGAAAGGGGGGGTTGTTAGTGTTGGTCCTTGCATCCTTTTTTCATTGGATTTCTTCATAAGTTCTTCTTTATGCTCCATTCCTTTAAGCACAAGAATAGTTTGGTGGAGGGATCTATTTGTGGCACACTTTTTTACCACATGATATGCAACTTACATCCCAATTTCAGCATCTTCTAAATGTTCAAAATACATATATGTTTTTTTAAAAACACATGAACATTTGAAAACAAAGGCAAGAAAAACTTGAAATTATTCTAAAGAGTACATCATATCATACCCATATCCTTGTAATAGCATATGTTCCACGTATCGTCCTTCTCATTAACTTATAGTTTCCCTCACGTAAGGGCGGGTAATTGAGAAGATTTGGTATAAAGGTTTGGCTGATTACTCTTGATTCATAAGCCTAAGTTCCATGTATCAATTCTCCTCATTTACTTATAGTTTCCCTCTCGTAAGGGCGGGTAATTGAGAAGGTTCGGTATAAAGGTCTGGCTGATTACTCTTGCTTCATAAGCCTAAGTTCCATGTATCTGTTCTCCTCATTTACTTATAGTTTCCCTCACGTAAGGGTGGGTAAATTGAGGAGATTGGTATAAAGGTCGGGCTTCTACTGCCTCCTTAAAAACAAGTGTTTTTGCTAGAGCAAAATTGTATTCTCTAAGAGGTTATTGAAGTTAAAGGGGGGGATTATTGGTTCACTTCAATTTTTCTTTGGAAAAATGAATACAATTGATCCACTCACCCCTCATAACTATCACACATGGAAGCCAAAAATATTAAACCTCATTTCTCAAAAAGGGCTCACACACTTGCTAGAAGAGAAGCAACCTAAATTTGAAAAAGAATATGAAATATTTGTTCATAAAGGGAAGATGTATGAAACAATGGGTATTATAAGCACAAATGTAAATGAAAGCTTATGGTTTCACATTTCAGAATGTAAAAATCCATATGAGAGTTGGTAGAAACTAAAGAACTTGTTTGGGAAAGTGGATCAAATAAGGTCAATGCAGCTAGAGGTAGAATTAACAACATTATCTCCTGAAGACTTCAACAATATTGTTGACTTTCTCACCAAATTTAAAGAAGTCCTCACTCAATTCAAAGGTAGTGGCAAGAATAAAATAGAAGAAGAATGCATCTATCTAATTCTTTCCAAATTAAATGGTGTATTTCAAATTTTTGCAACCACCTTTTTATCTACAAAAGATGCTCTTGGTGCAAGTTTTAAAATGCCCTCTTTAGAGGAATTTTGTGAGAGACTAACTAGAGAGGAAACAAAACTTGCAAAATATGAGATCTCTCCCTCTTCCTCAAAAGCCTTAGTAGCATCCACCTCCACTAAAGAAAAGTTCAAAAAGAAAGAAAGAAGTCCTATAACTTGTACTCACTGCAAAAAGAATGGTCATTCTATGAACAAATGTTGGAAAAGACTACAACAACTAGAGGCAGCAATGAAGGATCACAAGATAGACACTAAGAAATAGATAGGAAAAGCCTTAAATGTTCAGGGCAGAGCTATAAAAACTTCATCAAAATATTGGGTTCTAGATTTAGGAGCAACTCATCATATGACTTCCTCAGATGAGTCATTCACTTCAATCTCCTCAAGTTCAACATGTAGCATAGAAGTTGGAGACTCATCCTTCATCCCAGTCAAAGGAAAAGGTGACATATCCATTGATGGTGGTTATATCAAAAATGTTCTCTATGTCCCAAACATAGCTACAAATCTCCTCTCCATCTATCATATTTGTACTTCTAAAAAAGGAAAAATAGTTCTCTTCTCACCAACTAGAGTTGAGATAAGAGACTTTCAAGAACCAAACACTCTCATAGAAAAAGGAGATATTGATCACAACACTCACCTATTTCACTTCAAAGGATTCAAAAATTCTAAAGGGGCCTCCTATTTTGTTGCACATGGAGATCTTGAAAGCAAAATTTGGCATGAAAGGTTTGGACATCTCAGTTATAACTACCTAAAGGAATTAAACACCCATGAAATGGTAACAGGGTTACCAAAAGTCTCTTCCATTGATGGAGTATGTCCTGGTTGTGCTCTTGGAAAGCAACATCAAGATCCTTTCCACCCAAGTGGTTCTCAAAAAGCCTCATCCCCTCTAGAGTTAATCCATAGTGACTTGATGGTCTTCCCAGAACCTTCTTTCAAAGGAGAAAAATATGCTTTAACCTTCATTGATGATTTTTCCAGAAGAACTTGGGTCTACTTTCTAAAATACAAAAGTGATGTTCTATCCCACTTCAAAATCTTCAAGGCCTTAGTTGAAAATCAAGCCACTTGCAAAATCAAACAAATTCGTACAGATAATGGGGGGAATACTTCAGTAATGAGTTCTCAAATTTTCTCTCAAGTCATGGCATAATTCATCAACACTCAGTCTCCCATAATCCATAGAAAAATGGCATTGCAGAAAGGAAAAATAGAACTTTAAAGGAAATGGCAAACTGTATGCTTCACTCAAGAGATCTTCCAATAGTTTTTTGGGCTGAGGCAATTAACTGTGCAAACTATATTCAAAACCACACACCTCACAAATCTCTTGACCATTTGACTCCCGAGGAAGCATGGACTGGATCAAAACCTGATGTCTCTTTCTTCAAAAATTTTGGGTGTACTTCTTGGGCACATATTCCAAAGAAGAAAAGGAAGGCTCTAGATAAGAAAAGCAAACAACTCATCTTTGTTGGTTATTGTGAGGAAATGAAAGCATACAGGCTTCTTGATCCCACAACTCATGAGGTATTTTTTCATAGAAATGTTCAATTTGATGAAACATTCCCTAATAAATATCCTCAACCATCCTCTTCCAACATTATTTCTCTTGAGCCATCTCCAATATTAGAGCCTCAATATAATGAAGATCCCATTTTGGAGATAAATGATCAAAATGACCAAAATGAGGATCCTATACTCCAAACTCCAACTCAAAGCCCTGCCACTCCAATTACTCCTTCCACAATGCCAAAATGGGCTCACACCATAGTTGAAGAAGCCACTCCTTACATCCAAAATCTTCCATCATCCAGATTATGCAACACCATAGGTTCTGGTCTTGTGTGTCAGTCCATCTCCACAGATCCTCAAACCTTCAAGGAAGCAATTGGAATAAAAGAATGGGATGATGCCATGGAAAATGAATTCTCTTCCTTAATAAAAAACAACACTTGGGATTTAGTTCCTCTACCTAAGGGAAGGAAGTTAGTTCACTGTAAATGGATTTATAGAACTAAGTATGGACCTGATGGAAAAATTGACAAACACAAAGCTCGCTTGGTAGCTAAAGGTTTCTCACAAATTGAAGGCATTGATTATTCTGAAACCTTTGCACCAGTTGCCAAAATGGATTCTGTTAGGTTGGTTCTTGCACTAGATGCTTCCCAAAAATGGCCTGTTTTTCAAATGGATGTTAAAAGTGCTTTCTTACATGGGGACTTAAAAGAGGAGATATTCATGGAACAACCTGTTGGATTCACTCAAGACTCCTCCCTTGTTTGTAGACTAAGGAAATCTCTCTATGGCCTCAAACAAGCTCCTAGAGCTTGGTATGAAAAAATGGACTCCTTCCTTCTTTCCTTAGGTTTTTCTCATTGTGAGTCTGATGCCACAGTCTACATTTGGAGAGATGAAGAGAAAATCACCTTACTTGTTCTCTATGTTGATGATCTACTACTCACTGGTAGTGACATTTCTCACATTCAGACTATCAAAGACTCCCTTTCTAAAAAATTTGAAATGGTTGATCTGGGTTTAGCTCATTACTTCCTTGGGATTCAAATAAATCAAACAGATGCAAGAATTTCATTGTGTCAATAGAAATACACTCTAGACCTTCTTCAACGGTTTAAGATGACTTATTGTAAGCCCTCTTCTACACCTTTTTAGTTTGGGGTCACTCTAAGTACTTCCTGCACATCCCCTCTATGTGATGCTACTCTATACCGATAGCTTGTAGGGAGTCTATTATACCTCACTCATACTCACCTAGATATTTCATATGTTGTTGGCTTGATATCTAGATTCTCACATCAACCTCATTTCAGCCATTGGCAAGCAGCAAAAAGAATCCTATGCTACTTGCAAGGAACTACTCAATTTGGGCTCTTATATGAAGGAAAATCCATGGATATCATTGGTTACACAGATTCTGATTGGGTAGGTTTAGTAGAAGATAGATGTTCAACTTCTGGCTATGTCTTTTGTCTTGGTTCTTCACCAATTGCTTGGTCATGCAAAAAACAACAAGTAGTAGCATTATCATCTACAGAGGTAGAATACAGGGCAACAATTTTAGCAAGTCAGGAAGCTCTTTGGCTTCATCAGATACTAAGAGAATTTGGTTTTTTCCATGACAAACCTATTACTCTTTGGTGTGATAATCAGAGCACAATTCATATTGCCCGCAATCCAGTTGAGCATCAACGTACCAAGCACATTGAAATTCACATGCACTTCATTCGACAACATATTCAGAGAGGGGAAATACACTTGGACTATATTCCCATAGAAAATAAAATTGCAGACATCTTCACCAAATCCTTTCCTTCTCCATGTTACATTCAGTTGTGAGAGAAACTTGGGGTAAGGCAGATGCATTAGAAGGTACAAAAGAGGTTTTCACCTCTCCTTTCTTCTTATTGTTTCTTTTCTTTGGAAGATGGTTTTTTCCCATGTGGTTTTTTTTCACCATCTCTCCTATATGTAATAACATTGTACATGAGTACCTCATCAGGCCCAATTGTTGGGACTCATTTTTTTTGTTCAATGAGGACAATCTTCGCCATCCGAAGACATGCCTCTTCCCTTTTATTTTGATAGATGGTTTTTTCCATGTGGTTTTTTACCATCTCTTCAATAAGAATCATTGTACATGAGTACCTCATCAGGCCCTATTTCTGGGACTCATTTGTTAAATACACCCCTAGTATCACTTAAGGGGGGTGTTAGAATAAATAATTATTCTCTTAAGTTCTACTAGGATAGACTTACTTGAGTTACCACTCTTCCATGAGTCAGGTGAACTCTCAGTTTAGACTAGTTCAGATTTGATGAGTTGTAATCCAATGACTCTCAATGATCAACTTTGCTATTTATACAAAGTTGATCCATGGAATAAATCAATCAGTTCTTGATATTTTAGTAATGCTTTGCATATCTAATCATTTGTCTTTCAATAATTATTTTAGCAAATTTCTACAAATTTAGTGGAAAATAAGGGGGTCATGTAGCTAAATCCTGATTGAATGAATTAGAGACCTACTTTTCCATGAAGAACTATTCACCTGAAATAAAAATTGTTTGGGCCAACCTTCATCTACAAAATGCTTCCCTAGGATGGTGGAATAAGTTCAAGGTGGATAGAGGAATTCAAGTGGTGGATATGAAATAGAATGAATTTTTAAGGCTATTCAAGAAAATATTCCTAATAGAAAATTTCTATGTAGAAAAAATTGAGGAATATTCTACACTTTAACAAGGTACTTTGACTATGGAAATTTATTATCAAATAATTATTAAACTTTTAAAATATGTTCCTGAATATGAGACAAAGGAATATTTGAAAGTACAAAAGTGTATCTTAGTATTATATCCTAAAACCTGAATAGTAATCAATTTGCTTAAGCCCAAAACTCTACAAAAAGTATATGATTTGGCTCTCTAGGAGATAAATCGACACACTAAAAAGACCTTCATAAATTATGGATAATTGAAATAAGAAGAGCGATAGGAACTTAGAAAGAGGAAAATCATTGGGTTTGCAAGATGTTCTAGTGAAAAACAAGAAAAATAAAGAAAATCAAAGAGAGGGACCAAATTTTGGGAGTACGAACAATGAAAACAAGGAAAATAATAAAAAATTTCAAAGGAAGGATAACCAAAAGCCTCATCCTTAAATAGAATGACTCAAAAAAGAAGAGATAAAAGGTACAAAAGGAAAGAAAACTCTCATGCACCTAAGACAAAATTTTTTGTTTATGGAGGTCCTCATTTTACAAACAAGTATCCTCAATGGGAAAATTAGAGTGGTAGAGCAGAAAAGCAACCTCATCAAATTTATGCAGCAATAGGAAATCAAAGTTTGGATGGATAGGAAAATCCTATATTGTTAAATAGTAAATTGTTTAATAGAAATGTAAATATTTTAATTGATTGTGGAGCCACCAAAAGTTTTATTTCTAGTATTATTAGGGCTATGCTGAAAAACCTAAATTTTTGGCACAAGGTTGGAAAGTTGAGTATGGGTCTCGAAAAACCTACTCAGTGATTTAATGCTTGTCCAATGTCAAAATTTCCTTACTTAATTGATCAACTATTTGGAACTTATATGTATAATTATTACATGTCTTTGATATAATTATAGGGATGGATTGTCTTAGAGGCCATGGTGCCCTAATCAATTTCTAAGAAATGTGGATGGATTATATTAATAAATATAGGCAAATATTAAGGAATCAAAGCAAGGAAGGGTCTTTACAATCCTATTTATTGTTAGCCTTGCAAATTAATAAGGAATTTAAAAGAGGTGGAATTTTGTATGTCGTGAAATTAAATGGAAGGGAAGGAAGTAAGGGAGATTTGGAATTATTTAAGAAACATCTAATTCTACATGAATTTAGGTATGTTTTTATGAAATATCTTCCAATAATTCCACCTCAATGTGGATTTGATTTCACTATTGAATTAATGCCTAGAGCCATACCTATTTCTAGGACACCCTATACAATGATCACTATTGATTTTCAAGAGTTAAAGGTGCAACTCTAAGACTTGTTGGAAAACTATTTGATTAAACCTAATGTGTCATCCTAGGATGCTCTGGTGTTATTTGTAAAGAAGAAGGATGGGTCCTTAATACTAGGTATAGATTACAATATGTTGAAAAATGTGACCATTAAGAATAGGTATCCCTTACCAAGAATTGATGATATTTTTGATCAACTAAAATATGCCACCATTTTCTCAAAAATTTACCTAAGATCATGATATCATTAGTTGATAATTCATGAAGAAGACACACAAAACAACTTTTCAAACAATAAATGGACACTATTAATTTGTGGTTCTACCATTTTTATTGACAAATGCACCAATGACCTTTATGAACCTAAATAACAATGTGTTTAGGAACTATCTGGATAAATTTGTGTTGATATTTTTGGATGATATCTTGATTTACTCCCACACCAAATAAGAGCATGACAAATATTTGATATTGGTTTTAGAGGTGTTGAGAAAGAATCAACCATATGGAAAGTTATCAAAGTGTGACTTCTATGTTTCACAAGTATAGTATTTAGGGTATATTATATCTACAAAAGGTATTGCTATTGATCCAAAGAAAATTGAAGCCATACTAAGTTGGCGTGCACCTACCAATGTGTCCAAAATTTGAAGTTTTATGGGAATTATTGGTTATTATAGATGAATCATGGAAAAATTATCAAGGATTGAATACTCTACTACTATCCATAAAAAAAATAAAAAAGTTCAAATGGATAGAAAAGTATGATGCCACCTTTGCAACTCTTACGAATAAGCTTACTACAACACCAATTCTCAAAATACACGATCCTTTTGGAAATTTTATAGTATGCATGAATGCTTCTTTAGAAGGGTTGAGAGGATTTTTATCCCAAAATGAAGCTACAATAGCCTATGAGTCTAGAAAAATTAAGAAGCATGAGTTAAACTATGCTATGCATGACTTGGATCTAGTAATGGTTTCCCATGTTCTTAAGGCTTGGAGGTATTATTTATTGGGGAAACCATTCAAGCTAATGTCATATAACCAAAGATTAAGGTACATATTTACCCAAACAATGTTGAATGCAAGAAAAATGTGGGTAGAATTCTTAGATGAGTATAACTTTGGTATAGAATATATCAAAGAAAAATAAAATAATGTGGTTTATGCCTTGAGTAGGAGGCATATAACAACTTTAACTTGGATTCATGTTGACTTGATTGAAAAAGTGAAAAAATGCAGTTACATAACCCATATCGCATGGAAATTCAAACTAAAGTAGAAGCAAAACCTAAGTAAAGTGCATATTTCAACATTAAAAAATGATATTTTATGCTTCAAAGATAGGATTTTTATACCAAAAATAGAGGATTTGAGAATTATTATATAAGAGACACATTGTTCTCCATATTCTACTTATTCAGGAGGTTCCAAGATGAGAGAGAATGTGAAAAAGACCTTATATTGGTCTAGAATAAAATAGGATGTCAATGATTTCATTGCTAGGTGTTTGGAATGTCAAAAAGTAAAGGTAGAACATCAAATTCTAGTGGGAAAACTATATCCACATGATATACCCACTCAAAAGTAGAAGGTTATATTAATGGATTTTATTATGGGATTACCTAAAACTAGGTACCAATATGAAGCAATCATTGTGGTGGTGGATAAGTTGAAAAAGGTTGCATACTTCATATCAAGGAACATTAAGGAAAATGCACCAATAGTGGTGAGTAAGTTTGCTAAAGAAATAATCTGGTTGCATAGTTTTCCTTAAGTAATTATCTCAGATAGAGACTCTAGATTTATATCAAAATTTTGCAAAGCTCTTCACCATGCCTTGGGCACCATGTTGAATATTAGTTCTACCTACCATATAAAAATAGATGGATAAATAGAGAGGGTAAATCCCTTGAATTCATGCTTTGCATGTATTGCATGGATCAAAAATATAAGTGGGAAGACTATTTACTTTTGGTAGAATTGCATATAAAAATGGATACCATGTATACTTGGGAATGGCCCCATTTGAGGCCTTATAAGGAATGAGATGTTGAACACCTCTATCTTAGGACAATCCAAAATATAGGATATTTATTGTATCAGACACCGTTAAGGAGATGGAGAAAAAACTCAAGGTAACTTGACAAAGGCTCAAGGAAATAGTTGATCACCAAAAGATCTATGCAAATTTAAAAAGGTCACCAAAGGAATTCTCTATGGTAGATAGAGTATTCTCAAGGGTGCAACCTAAGAAAGGTACCATAAAGTCAACTAATTTGGATTCTTGATTTGTTGGGCCATTTGAAATAATTGATAAGATTAGTCCAATAGCCTATTGGCTCACCTTACCACCCAATTTGTCAAAAATCCATGAAACTTTCCACATATCCCTACTTAGAAAATATGTTTTTGATTCATCTCATATTTGGAATGTATCTAAATTTTATATGGAATATCCCATGGCTATTGAGGTGTGACATATCATGATTTTATGGTTTACCTCTAGAAATATGAGAAACCATACCTTATATTAGTGTAAGGTCTACTAGGACCATTTTATTGATAATTGTGCTACTTGGGAAGATGTTGATGTGATGAGAAAGCAATTACCATTTTTGTTTGAATAAAATATATTATTTTTAAAAAACACAAGGGAGTGTGTTTAGTCCTAAGGGGTAGTATGTAATGGCCCATCTTGGTAGGACCTTACATTTTTGTTTGATTGATGTAATTATCTATTGATAATTAATGCATGATCCTATTTTATTCTATCAAGATGAGTTGATAGTTATACTATTGGAAATATGAGCAAGGTTTGTTGTTATCGATGTCAAGAAGAGATCAAGATGTGTTGTCATTAATTTCATAAATATGATGACCATGTTTCAATGTCATCCATGCATTTATGTTAAAAGGATGATGTCCAAGTTTCGATGTTATTAATGTTCTCCAATGGTTTTTCCAGCAAGGCAAAGAAGCAAGTTAATGAAAATAATAATATTATAATATTTTTAGGATAGAAGTTGGTGTGAAGAGAAATGAAGGCTGAGGAGTGATAAAAATATTACTCCTCCAAAAGACCCATGTGAAAGTTTATAATGCCCTAAGTTTAAATTATTTAAATTTAAATATTTTACCCTAAGGTAAAATTTAAATTTAAATTAATTTAAAGGGCCATAATTAAAATTAATTTGAATTTGAATTATTTCATGTGCCAACATGTTTGAAAAAATTACCATGCATATAAAAGGTGGTAAGAATCCACCTTAGGAAAATTATCCATGTGATAGATTGAATGTCAAACGAAATCAAGCGCCAAGGTTTGAAGGGAAATCATGTGTGTTTGAAATTTTAAGGAGGGAGACCAAGGTACACGTGTGTGAGGAGTACATTTCATAATGCAAGGTTCTGGATAGCATGGTTGGCATCTAGGGCTATGCTAAGTTACTTGTAGGTGACAGGTCACAGGTTCAATCTGTAGCGACCCCAGGGAAGTGGTGCGTCATCCACCAACTACTCTACTTGTGATTCGATTGAATCCTTTGATATTAAACATGCAATAAATTAAATGCACAAAGCAAATATAACCAAAATGCGAAGAAGTAAATGAATGAATGCTTTTATTATTGATATTCTTCATATTAGGTTACATATGAATCCCTCTGTAGGATACCCTTAGTTTGATACATGATTTTACACACAAAAGAGGGCAGCAGGTGTATGAAATATTCCCTCACACAGGGGGCACGCTTTATAAGGCTTCTTGATGATGCACATAGAAATTTATGAGGGATTACAGATGCATCCTTCTATAATTATGATTGCTAGAGGGATACTTTTGCACTTGTATATTGTGGATTTGTCTGATTGAACATGTAGCCCTGAAATCAATGAAACAACAACACACACTTAGATGTCCAAGATTGCCTCCTTGAATGAGGTTGTTAGCAATGAATAATCTCAATAAATGAAATGAAACTAGTATTATGCAAGTAAATAACTAAAATAAATCTTATGCTACTGAATTGAAAGATAAATCAGAATAAAATAAACTAACACCTAAAACCCTAGACTAGGTTATGGGCCACTGTCCAGGATAGCGTCCACTAAGGTGAAATATCTCTCTCTTGATCCAAAGGCTATGGGCTCAAGTCCACTTAATAATGTTAAAATGGTTACCTTATATGTTCATATTTTCCCTCTAATATGATAGGGCTCTGCTACAAGAATCAATATCCAAGGGAAGCTCTCCAAGTCTCTTATAAGCTCTCCTCAATGATCCAACCTACTCAATGTTCTGACATTTAATGTTCTCCATTTATTTAATTGAAATAAGGTCCAAGAATTTACCAAAATATCAATAAGTGTCTAAAAATATCTCCTAATGCTTTTAGGTTTATCTATTATAAATTGGTTTGAAGCCCTAGGTCTATGTTCACCCTAGGATTGAATCCCTCATGCGTACTAGGTGTTAGCATGAGAAGCTCTTTGTTTTTCTATGTTTAACTAAAGTCTAAATCTGGACTTTGAGTCTTCCATGTAGATTGGCTATGAGGAGGAATGCAAAGTTGTCCCCTCTCATCCTTATTGCATGCAAAATATCACTTCCACCCAAGATTAGGCTAGATGGGCGACAAACTGCATTAAAATCTTAGTTGTTGTCATCTGCAGTGGCTAAGGTTTGGCCACTCTGAGCTATAGCAGCTAGATTCTGGTCGCTGTAGCTCAGAGCAGCAAAAAATTAGCCACTACAGATGACAATGGATAAGCTTTTAATACATTTTCTATCCATACAGCCTAATATTAGGTAGAAGTGATAGTTTGCATACAATAAGGATGAGCGGGGACAACTTTGCATTCCTCCTCGTAGCTAGTCTACATGGAAGACTCCCTATTGGCCTAGTTCTATGATGAGTTGTACCATATATGCCGATGAGGTCATGTTAGCATTACTTGCAGCTTGCTCTTATAGGTTTTGGGATGGGAGCACATCAAGGTAGATCGCCCTAGAGGACTTCCTATCGATATTATAGTCATAGAGGAGTGGATGCAATGCTATGCCACTAGATGGGATAGAGGGCATGAGGGGTGTAAGAGCCATCCTCATTCAAGGAAGATTTCCCTTTATACTACTAATTTTACTAGGCTTAAGGCTGATGATGTCATATGGCGACATATCACGTGTGCCCAATTTGGAATCATCCTGCTAGTTTCATAGCTAGGATGTGACGTGAGCGGTGGCTCATCGACTGTAAGGTTGGCATCTAGAAGAATTTATTCTACTCTTGAGTTATTTGTTAGTACAAGTTGCAGTAGGATGTGCCTCTTGTTCCATTTGTATACAGGTGTCTCACAGCAGAGAGAGATATTCCTTTGCTGTGGATCATAGAGATTTCAAATGAGGAGGATGCCCCAATTGTTGCCCTAGGAGTTGTTGGAAGAGTTACAAAGGTGTTTACTCAATGGTGGGGGGATCATATGTGGCATGGCGATGGTAGCTTGGATAATGAGGATGATGGCAGGGGTGATGGTGCAAATCCAATAGGGCATAGAGTCTGAGCCAGGACTGAGGTATGGGGCAAACCAGCAGAGCAGGTGGTATCAGAGGAGCAGGAGGCTCTTGAGGAGTATTAGGAGGAGTTGGAGCTTGAGGAGAGATATTCTTCTCTTAGAGTATAGTTCATGAGGTCGAGGCTGAGCTCTAGTCGACCAAGATCCAGGTGCAGCAACGAGATGCTACCATAGCATAGTGGGATTCCACGATAGATTAGCTCATGCTACAAATCTAGGCTTTACAGACTACTATCAAGGGTTGTGCCACTAGGATGCAATTTGTTGTTCCTCCTTATACACCATAGGGTGCTACTGGGGTAGATCCTAGGGCAGACACAGGGGGAGATGTAAAACACCTACAGTCATTTTTGGATGAGTATGAGGAGCATATCTAGGGGTATATCTCCCATATTACCTCTCTCCAGATATAGCTTAGGAGTCATGGGCTTGTCCCTAAGGAGGCACTAGGTGCAGGTGGCTCACAGGTCAGCAGGAGATCCTCCAAGAAGTCACCCCTAGTCCTAGGGCATCCTATAAATACCCCCTCCAAATGGGGAGAGAATATAGAGAGTTGATTTATGAAGTGAACAACAAAGACCTATCGAATTGCATACTGAATTCATGCATTGGAGAAGGCCACTTTGCTATTAACCCAAAGATCAATTTTCCATGGAAGTTCTAGGAGCCTAAAAGAACCAAGAAATGTAAATTCAAAAAAATGAAGGCCCATCATAGTGAATCAAACACCAAATCAGTCAGAAGGACACTAAAGGCGACCCTTGAACATCAATTGGACAAGGAGGTCAAGTCCACTGCCCTTGGAATTAAGGGTAAACCTATCAGATTGCTAACCATGGCTTTCAGCCATGGTTTACAGTGCAGACTGCTCACCAAAGTTGTGGTTTGCAATAAAGGTATCACCACCTTACCTTTTTCATTTATGTCTAGTTAATTAGATTATATTAGTTATTTTCATGGTTTAATTGTAGTTTAGTAGACTTATGACTGGTAGAATTAGGTTAGATTAGTTTCTTTATGTTAAGCATATAATAGGACATAAATGAATTATTTATGTACTTTCATGCTTCATTTTACATATTTGATCCATGCATAGTGTAGTTGATGTCTTTCTTTACACTATTATATGAATCTTGATGCAGTTAACATAGTTTACAAGCACTTTTCATGTTTTCTTGATTATACATGCTTAATGGTGTCTTTATGCAATTTTACTAAAAGGTCCTCATCATGAGAGGCTGCCTATATTTTGATACTCTTATGTTGTTTCTTGACCATAGGGAATAGTTTCAAAGGAGAACCAGCCATCAAGTTTCTTCCCCAATGTGAAGAAGAGGGCACCTCCACCCTAGATCAGTTTGTGATCAATGGAAAAGCAACATTAGTGCGCCTGCCCTGTTGAGGGCTTTGACATTGTATTAATAGTATCATCATTTGGGTGACCCTAAGAGGGGCATAATTGTAATCAATATTCTTTATAAATATTAATACAAGAAATTTTATTTTGTTGAATCTATGCAATATTGTCAATTTTATGCTTTGAATGGATGAATACGACATAGTACAATAGATGGGTGCATGCTTTTTGGTTGGATCACAAGCTATCAAGGATATACCCATATATTCCAATATTATTAAAAATATATGTTCAGGGAAGAAAAAAAAGACTGAATTTCAAACTATTCAAGTCATTGGACAATTATCCGAGATAATGATAGGAGAGGTTATTACCAAAATATACAGATCCTGGAATACCTATACTCACTGTGCATATTGGAGACATAACATTACAAAATATTTTTATTGATTTAGGAGCCGCTATTAATGTCATGACCAAATAAAAAATAGAATACATAGGGATCCATAAACTACAATTAAATTCTATTGTGCTTCAACTCACTGATAGATCTACTATTAAACCAGAAGGAAAGTTAGAAGACATTATGGTCTCAGTAATTTCATGGGAATACCCTATAGAATTTATAGTCTTACAACCCAAAAATAAATTAGGGGGACATCCCTTAATACTAGGATGCCCATAGCTTGCAACAGCTGATGCTTACATTAGCTGTAGATCAAGAAATATGACTATTTCTAATGTCAAGGATACAAAATATCTTAGTCTATTTCCTGAATCACCAATAGAGGAAGAATTTCCAAAGCAATTGTTTCCCTCATGAATATGATGATATCCAAACCTTATCAGTTAATTTTCTAATTGAAAAAATTGAACAAGAGGTTGAGGGACCCCTACCATTATTGTTAGAAAATCAAAAAGAGAATCAAGGTCAAGAAAGTAGTTGTTCATCTCAATCTTCCATTTATGAGGCAAGCACAAGTCAATATCAAATGGAACCATATGGTTATGATTTCAATATTTTTGAACATGAGATAAATGTGATAGATGCAAATACAGAAAAATGTAAACAAATAGATATTATATCAGGAAAACTCTTAATATTAGTAATGAATTCACAAGCATGCAAGAATCTTAGTTGGTAGATGTGCTTAGAAAGCATCAATTAGCATTCACATGGAACTATGAGGATATGACAGGTATTCACCCAAATGTTTGTACCCATCGCATATTTATTAAAGAAGGTTGTAATCTAGTAAGACAACCCCAAATATGATTAAATCCAACTATGAAAGAAATAGTTAAAGATAAAATCATTAAACTCTTAAATGCAGGATTTATATACCCAATTTTCGACAGCCAATGGGTGTCACCTCTGGTGATAGTCCCTAAAAATAATGGTAAATGGAGAATTTGTGTTGATTATAGGGAATTAAATAAATTCACCAAGAAATATTATTTTCCCTTACCATTTATTTATCAATTCCTAGATACGTTTGCTGGAAAAAAATATTTCTGCTTTTTAGATGGTTTTAGTGGGTATAATCAAATCTCCATAGTTGAAGAAGATCAGAAAAAAACAACCTTCACATGTCCTGCAGGAACCTATGCTTATAACATTCTACTTTTTTGACTATGTAATGCACCTACAACCTTTCAAAGAGTTGTATTGGCTATCTTTGCTGATTTAACTAATGAATATGTGGAAGTTTATATGGATGACTTCACAGTATATGGTACTACATTTGAAGAAACATTATCAAGCTTGTAAAAAGTTTTGGTAAGATGTCAAGAGCAAAACCTTTCTCTATGTCATCAAAAGTGCTTTATGATGATGAAAGGAGGCATTGTTCTAGGACATTATATATCATAAGGCGGTGTTAAAGTAGACCCTACAAAGATACAAGTTATTCAAACCCTTCAAACTCAAAAAACACAAACAGAGGTGATAAGTTTTTTAGGACATGCGGGATACTATTGTAGGTTCATTAAATACTTCAGGAAAGTTGCTACTCCCATGTTTAAGCTCTTAACTAAAGATAATGAATTCAATTGGACAAACGAATGTCAATAAGCCTTTGAAGAAATAAAAGAAAATTTGACTACTGCTCCAATCTTGAGAGGACCAAATTGGGAATTATCATTCCATATTCATTGTGATGATTTAGGTTACCCAATAGGAGCAATATTGCAACAAATAGAAAACAAAATACCTTATGCTATCTATTATGTAAGCAAAAACTTTCATGGAGCTGAACTTAACTACAATGTTACAGAAAAATAATTTTTAGCTATAATTCATGCTCTCAATAAATTTAAACATTACATAATAGGGTATGAAGTATTTGTTCACACTGATCATTCTGCCATTAGATATTTAACAAACAAAGCAACAGTGGGTGGTAGAGTGATTATATGGCTTCTTTTACTATAATAATTCAATGTCACAATTATAGATAAAGCAAGAAAAGATAATGTTATTGCAGATCATTTATCTTGCATGTAGATATTTGATGATAACGAGTTAATTCTTGATAATTTTCTAGACAAATATTTGTTTTCTATTTCTATTTTTACCCCTTGGTATGCTGATATTGTAAATTATTTAGTAATAGGAACAACGCCTAAAAATTATACACCGCATGAGCGTGGGAAATTAATACATAAAAGTATTTCTTTTATATGGATTCATGGAATTATATTTAAAAAATGTCCTGACCAAATCATTAGAAGATGTGTGCAAGAAAATGATGTATATGATATTATCAGGGCAACACATGAAGAACCTTGTGGAGGTCATTATGCCACCCAAAGAATGGTTATAAAAATACTTCAAACTAGGTAATTTTGGCCTATATGACTAAAAATGTTCATCAATTTATTAATAGGTGTGATGCTTTTCAAAGAGCTAGAAAGCCTACACCATCTATGGAAATGCCTTTGGTTCCACAGATAGTACTTGAACCATTTGAAAAATTTGGAATTGACTTTGTCGGACCAATAGACCTTCCAAGTGATGGTAAAAAACACATACTTATATGTACAAATTATGTTACCAAGTGGGCTGAAGTTAAAGCTCTTCCTCGAGCTTAAGCTAAACCAGTAGTCAATTTTATTTATGAGAACATAATGCAATGCTTTGGAGCACCAAGAGAATTAGTTTCGGATCATGGAACTCAATTTACCTCCAATGTAATTGATCACTTTGTTAACATATATCAGATAAAACATAAGAAAACCTCACCATATCACCCTCAAGCTAATGGATAAGTAGAAGCTACAAATAGGGAACTTGAAAAAATTATTACAAAAACTGGAACTGTTAATAGGGGTGATTGGTCTGAAAGATTAAAATAAGTTGTATGGGCATATAATACAACTTTAAAAACTACCACAATATTATCACCATATGAAATGGTCTATGGAAAACAAGCCATCATGCCCATTGAATTCGAAATAGAAACCCTTCGCATCACGGTAAAACTTGATATGAATTTGGATAACGCACAAAAATATAGGTTGGAAAAGTTAAATATTTTGGATGAAAGAAGATTAGAAGCATTGCATAGAACTAAAATAACCCAACAAAAATGAAATAAATGGCATGATAAACACATTGTACCACGTACATTTCAATAAGGAGATTGGGCCTTGTTATTTGACTCTCGTTACCAAGATTTTCAAGGTAAATTAAGAACCATATGGCTAGGACCCTATGAAATTGAGAAAATATTTGGAAGCGGTACAGTCAAGCTTAAGCCTATAGATGATTCAAAAAGGAAACTACTAGTAAATGGACATAGACTTAAACTTTATAAGAAGCCATTATCTAAGGAATAATTCGTATATCAGTTTAGACAACACACTGATTTGTAGTATATTTCTGAACTGCAATCAGTTACTATTCAATAAACTCTCTCTTTGAAAAGAAAAAAATAATAATAATATAATTATATATCTATATATATTAAAATTAATATATATATATATATATATATATATATATATATAGTATATATATATATATATATATATATATATATATATATATATATATATATATATATATAATGATTATGCTTCCTTTATTTCATTATGAAGTATCTATATTTGTTCCCATTTTCAGTCTTAATATTTCAAAGAAAGCTTATGAAGATGTTTGCTCTAAAAACCTTGTAGGAATATGATTACCACATGACACATAGTACCTTGTTTGCTAGATGAAGTCTAGATGTTTTTCAAATACTCAAACTATATCTAGTATTTTGGGCAAAATTTTCATTAGAACTGAAACAAATCTTTTTAAATGTTGTAAGTGACTCCTAGTTGATCAAGTTTCTCTATTGACCATGCACATTTACATATTTAAAAACATTGTGAAGTCTTGGAAAAATTAATTCATGTGTTATTTTTGCCATAAAGTGAAAAGTTTCCCTTGTTTATCTATTTTTACGCATGATCTAGAGTACTAATGAATTGGCAAAAGGACAAGATCGCCCTTCACCCTTTAAAAAATAAAATAAAAAATCCCTTGCTCCTCTAATTGAGCAAGTATCCTAATGGAAATATTCTTTTTTTTCATCAAAATTCACAAGAACCCCAAAAAGTCAAGAAAATTTTCTTGCTTCTCCTCAAAATAAGCAAGAACCTCAAACAACACTAAAAATCCCTTGCTAATCAAGTATCCCCAATAAAGCATAAAGAAAAAAGGGCAAAAATAGCTTGAATCCCTGGAATTCTTAGTATTTCAAACACCATGGGGTATTCTTTATTAAGATATCCTTTCGTATTAGCAGTAAGTTTGGATAAAACCTCTAGATGCTTATAAGATCAGCTAGCTTTTTGGCATAAATAACACTTTTTGTTTTTCAATCCTTACTCATAAAGGGAAATGAATTTCACTACACGCAAAATTGGTTTTGAAAGAGGCTTGAAACTACTAGGACAACTTTGAAACTATATTAATTTATGAAAGAAGTAAATGAAGTTGTTCAAAGTTGCTAGAATGTTTGATTTCTTTGAAGAATAACCCTAGAAACATCATATGCAACTAAGAGTTCAAAGTACATCCTCATGAAAGTACTATGATTTTAATATTTTCTACAAAACCATGGCTTGTGTCCATCACATTTTATCCTTTAGAAGAAAGCCATCTTCATATCCATTTCACTTTTTCCTATAATTTTAGATATCCTAGAAGGCTGAACTCAAACTTTATATAACATATTTTTCTATCTTGGAAACTTCTTCATGAAATTCAGGAAGCATCCTCACCAAAATTATAATAAACCCCCATATATAAAATCATTATTATATTATCCATAAAAAATAACTAAGTACCCTTCCTTTTGTTTTGGCTATATAGCCAAAATTACAGTTTGGGGGGGGAGGATACATAAAGGCATATATAGCTCATAATATAGTTTGGGGAAAGAAATCAGGTAAAGTATTTTCTTAACTCAAATAATGGTTTTGGTAGATGTATTTTGTAAGTATCTTTTGTAAGTGTCTTCCGTAAGTGTCCTTCGTAAGTAGCTTCCGTAATCATCTTCCGTAAGTAGTTTCTGTAAGTATTTTTTGTAAGTATCTTCTGTAGATAATTTTCGTAAATATTTTTTTTTATATAAAAGCTTATGTAATATCATTATCAATAATACTATTTCGTAATACCCTTTTGTAGTTATCATCCATAAAAATTGCAAAGTTAAAATATATATATATATATATATATATATATATATATATATATGTATTTATATAATAATTAAAATAAAATATATTAGAATACAAAATAATATTATAGATATTAATGCTTGTAATATATAATACTTATAATAATATATATAATATATAATAATACTATATACCCAGGTGTTGTAGGTGAGTTGGAGAGGAGAGAGAAATCCTTCAAGAGAGGTCCCAGGTTCAAATCTCCACCCTACCAAAAAGCTGAATTAGGTATTCAAAATCCAATTGATAATGTTGGTACGAGTAGGGTCGGGTGAGACTCCTGGGTGACTTTGATGGTGTAGAACCCCCTGTTCGTGGTTTCTCAGACCAAGGCAGCCCCGCAAGGGGTTTTTTGCTTAAAAATATATATATAATAATACTATATATTTATAATACTATAACTTTACCATATATATATATATATATATATTAAAATAACATAATAATAAAATTAGATAAATAAAATATAAGTTAAATATAAGAAAATATAAAATAACAAAAAAAAATATAATAAAAAGTAGAGAAGGCCCATGTAAGTTAAAGGCCCACACACACATCATGTGGCAAGGTAAGTGGCGGACAACTCACCTACTGCCATGAGGTATTGATGCAGGAGCATCCAACAACACCCGATGGAGAGGCATTTGAAAAATTGCCTAAGGAGGAAGAACATCGCGATTTCGCGACGTGTCGCGAAATCGTGACAAAAAAATGCAAAGAGGGCGAGGAGAAAAACCTGTCGCGATATCGAGATAGAAAAAGTGTCACGATATCGTGATATGAAGAGGAGATAGGAGCAGATGAAGAAAGTTGTCACGATATCGCGACAGAAAATGTGTCACGATATCGCGACACAAATGGAGAACGGAGCCAGCAGGGAGAAGCTGTCACAATATTGTGATAGCAAATGTGTCACAATATCACGACACAAGTGGAGCAGAGGAGTCAGCGAGGAGAAGCTATCGTGATATCGCGATAGGAAAGGTGTCACAATATCATGACACAAAATGGAGAAAGAAGCAAGGATGCTGAGGGTGTCGTGATTTCATGACCCATGCAGGAAGGAGAAGGCTGTAAGCAAAGATGTTGTGATTTCGTGACCCAGGAGTAGAAGGAGAGTATGGAAGGAGCAAATGTCACGATTTCATGACATGTCACGGTTTCATGACCTGAGGGTGAAGAAGGAGCCAAAGGAGAAGGAGACGTCACGATTTCGTGATAGGTCGCAGTTTCACGGCCAGAAGGCGAAGAAGGAGCCAAGGAAGAAAGATGTCACAATTTCACGACATGTCGCATTTTTGCAACAAAGGGGTGAGCAAAGGAGCCAAAGGAGGAGGATGTTGTGATTTCATGACATGTCATAATTTCGTGACGTGAAGGAGAGAGAGAAGGCGGAGCGGAAAGATGTCACGATTTCATGACATGTCAAGAAATCGTGACCCAAAGGAGCAAGAGGAGGCAAGGGGAAAAGATGTCGCGAAATTGTGACGTCACGATTTTTTGACCCAAAGTGGAAAAGAGGAGCGAGGAAGAGAAATGTCACGATAGCGCGACATGTCATGATATCGCGATCAAAAAAGAGAAAGAGGGGCAGGGAAAGGAAGATGTCGCGATATCGTGACCCCTGCTACAGTGCAGCCGAAGGAAGAAGACGACAAAGGTCAGGCGGTGGTTACAGAGCAAGGATGACACGTGGCACCAAGGTGTAGTTAAAATGAGCGATTACCTAGAAGCATAGGAAATGAAGAGGATGGGTCATGTAGAGTAATCTGACAGGGAGCGATGGTCAGAGTGATCTGACAGGAAGCGACGATGACAGGGGCCATGCGGAGTGGAGCCATAAATCGGGTTGGTGCTCCGATTTTTGTGAAAGATGTTTTAGAGGGTCGGGGCCTCTATAAAAACCCAGTTTATGTAATAGATCGGGGTGGTGGATTTGAGAATATCACACGCAGAGTGTGAGTAAGAAAACCAAGCTGAGCGCTGGTTATTGTAAAGCCTGTGGGCTGTTTATGTAAAGGATTCCAGATTAATAGAAGAAAATTTGGATCTGAGTGTAGTGTGATTTTTTGGTCCCCCATCAGGTATGCATGAAAAATTTGGTATTAAATGACCCAATCACATGCATGCACGAGGATCACAATTTTTTCCATCGATTTCAAATACGATCAATGGATATAAATCGCCCACGTGAATTGTTAAGAGAATTTTGGTCAAACATAGGCAAAGGCTACGACACGTGACCATGTATAGCCAATTAGACATGATGATGTAGATCATAATTTTTTTTCATTGATTAACATGAAGATCAAAGGATGAAAATGATGGTAGAAAACATAGTTAAACCCCTACTGCAATTAATGACATGTGTCCTTTGCATTTCCCAATCAAGCATTAAAAATGATAATAAAATGTCCATTGTCGATTGAATTTCATCAACGATCTGTGTCGTATTAGGGTAAATATATTTTAGGGTGAAATTTCTCTATTGTAGTTAGCTTTCTAAAAGAACAACCGCTATCGGGTAAGAGATTTATCTGCCACCGACACTGCATGTGGCCATGCAGAGAGAATTACCAAACCCCAAATCGAATTCTGTCATGAAATGTAAACAATTTTTGTGAGGGTTTGTATAATTGTTAGTTTATTTGAGTGAGAGGCCAACAATAAGTGATTTTGTGTGATTTTCATGTTGAATTCGGACGACTTTCAGAGATAGAAAGCAAGGGTGGTCGACGACATCGAAAGGTGGCCAAATTTCAGTGATCGCGATAGGTAAACATTTTTCTTTTTCCTTTTTATTTACTATTCCTATTCTTTGTACATACGATAGAATAAAATACTTTACATTTTGAAATTTGGTAGAAATTAGGGCTAATTTTGGAATTAGGCAATGATTAGAATAATTTTTTGTTTTGGAATTTGGCAAAGATTTGGTTACAATAATGAAAATTGGGTTTAGGGTAATAGTAGGGAAATATACACAATTTCATTTTGAGCTAAAATTTGGGAAAACTTTGAAACTCTATGTTAAGGTAACAGTGGGAAATATCTAAAATTTCATTTTAAGTTAACATTAAGGAAAAGTTTGAGACTGTATTTTAGGGTAAAATTGGGGAAAACGACACAATTTTATTCTAGGGCAAAATTATATTAATTTGCAGTGATTCTTGTTACCGAAATTGTTTTTTTTAGAAAATATTTTATTTGGTAAAATTCTCTGAAATTATTTGGTAAAATTGTAGAGATTATCTTTCTTTTTAGGAAATCTCTTATTTTGTCGAATTACGGAGACTATCTGGTAAAATACCCCCAAAATTTGTATGAATTAAGGATTTTATGGTACTCATCATCCGTAATGTGAGCATTACATGTACAATTCATGTAAATTAGGGATTTTTGCAAATAAAGAAAAAAATGATAACAGTAGGATTTTAAAAAGTTTTTGTATTATAAGTTTTACATTTTTTCGATCTGATAACAGTAGGATTTTAAAAGTTTAGGTATTATAAATTGTTACGTTTTTATTTGCTTGAAGATATATTTTATTTTTTGTTGTAAAATAAAGAAAACATTTTAAATAATAAAAAATATAATAATATAAAATAAATAAATAATAAGACAATAGATTTTTTAGGGTTTTTATCGACCTCTAAACAAAAAAATTTTTTATATATAACTTGCAAGGTTCTTGGTGAAAAATCAACTCCTCTCAACCCTCAGCCATCACCATGCCTAAACATGTGTTCCAAAAGCATAGTGAGTCATTGTCCATCGATACACAAAACTCGAGCGACTCTATAATTGAATTGTTTGAAAACGCTCGATGGTGGGAGGCACTAACCAAATTTAGAGGTCATGAATTACGGGTGGTAAGACAATTTATATTAAAATGTAACCCTGAAACTATGCTCACCTATGTTGGAGGTTTGCAGTTAGAATTAAACCCGAGTCTAATTTTTGAAATATTAGGTTTACCTGAGGTTGGTTTACATTTCTACAAAATTTGGTGAAATATTAGTGTCACCTAGTTGGTGACCAAATTTGGGAAGAAATGTACAATCCTGAGAGATAAATAAGGTTCAATAAAAGGAGTTTCAACATCTACACTTCCCCTTCTATAGCAATAAGCCACTATCCTTATCATTAAATTATTCACTCTTGAGGGACGAATGTCTATTTTATCAACCTATCACATTCAGATGTTAATAAATATAAAATATCCAGATAAAACTGATTATGTTATCAACCTCCCTTATTTTTTGTTCCAATCTTTGAAGTCAACTGTTTTAAGAGTAAAACCCAAAAGTTATTGAGAAAAACCTAAGCCACACCTGATTGCTCACCATGGCTTAATTAAATTAATTATTTTGAAAAAATATCATAAAATGAAAGTGTCTTGGATTCAGATCGTAGAAGAATCCAACATACTTGAGTGTTTAGAATCCACTGAGTCTGAGGGAGAACAATCAATAGAGGAAGAGCATGACTCTGATAACCAGGATGAAGATCCTAAAAGTCCACAACAAAAACGTAAATCTAAGAAATAATCCCAACCAAATAATAGAAGGCAAAAGAAAGACATAGAAAATTCTAAACAAAAGGATGAACAAGGGCAAGAACTACCTGTAAACGAGTCTACTATAGAGACCCTATCCTATCTTCATGCACAAAATACAATGCTACAAATGAAAATTGATAGGCTAAGAGAGGATTTTATAGAACAATCTAAAATTATCCAGAGATCCCTTGTTGTTCAGATTGAATTTAAAAAGTAGCTTTCAATGGATAAGATACCAAAGCTTGTGGACTCTATCAACCGACCGCCACCTATTGAAGTCTCAACACATAAGAGCTCTGCTTCTGGTAAAAAGCCTAAAAAATCAATAAAATTTAGCAAATAGTTGTACACTCGTAAATCAATTGAATTTTAAAATATCCTCGAGGAAGATAGTTCCCAGCAGATTAATAGTATTACTCAATAGAATCAACCTACAAAATTGGAGCTACCTGTTAAGGAAGGAAATGCATTAAAAAGTCTTGTATTGAATGTAGGGATGCCTTTGGAGCCTGATCTAATGATTAACGATGAGAAACTTGATCCTTACCAGACCAAGGATGTAGAGCAAAAAGGAAACCCCTAGGAGGTTGAGCATATCAATACGATTATGGTGGAAACACCAGTTGCAACAATCACAGCATCTGTAGATCAAAATTCTAAGGACTAGGTACAACGAGTTAAAAGGGAATGCAGATTACCAGGAAAAAGACCACAAACATCTTGAATTTTATCTTAGTAGGCTCAAAATTGAATGAACAATAAAAAACCTTTATTAATTATTCAGACTTATATTTTTAATTATATTTGTAGTATATTTTATTTGTATGGCATATGTAATATGTACAGGCAATATTTGAAATGTTTGTATCTGTATATTTTTATAAGTCAGTTTACGTAATATGTACAATTAATATTTAAAATTTTTACGTAATATGTAAAGTTAATTGGTGAGTTCCAATCCTTTTATTCGAAATTCATTCGTTTGTACTGAATCGCTTGCAGAATTAAATCCTGTTCTACAAGACCCCATATTAGCTATACATCCTCCTTGCATTTATGCCGGAGACGTCGCCAGTGCTATGGGCTTTGGCTTATGTATATCCAAAATGATGAATGGAATCTGCGCACTCTACTTGCCAATGCGGACGGAAAGGAATAGAACGCTTTGCTCCGCCGGATGCGTCGGAGCCCTCACAAGCGAGATTCTTACCCTCTCCCTATCGGTCGAGCGCATTTACGAGATAGTAATAGGAAAGTCTTTGTGAAAGAATTTTGCTTTATAATTGCTAATATAAACTGTTTATTTCTTATTTTTATGAAATTTGTAATTTTTGATAAATGAATTATTTTATGTACTTTAGATTAGTGATTTGTTTTATTTTTCCATAAGAAACTTAGTACAATTTTGTTAAAATTCAAGCTATTTTGAATTTATTTTGGCAAAAACATGTGTATATTTTTAAAATCATTATAGGTTCTGTATAACAGTATTCATTGAGATTCTGACAATGATTATGATAACTTATGTTATTGTTTTTATATAAATTTTAATTTTGAATATTTGATACATACATAAGGCTATCATATTTTGTTCATCATTATATTTCTGCATGCATGAGGACATGCATTGACTTCAGTTTGGGGGAATGATGAGTGGCTATTTGACACATATTTTTGTACCAAAATTTGTTTCATTATATCAATTATATTATGATTATGATATGTCTTCTACAAAATATTATTGATCTTGTTATAGATGTTGATTACTGAAGTATGTTACTAAAGGTAATTACTGAAGGTAACTACTAAAGGTAATTCTTGAAGATAACTACTGAAGGTAACTACTGAAGATAGTTACTAAAGAATTTTTTACCAGTAGTTACTGAAGGATAATAAATATTGTTGACTTCAGCATGCCACATCATATTTGGACGACACATTAAGATGGATGGCACATTAAAGTTGAACAACAATTGATATTTTCTACCTAGAAAAATATTTCAGTTCTCGCATACTATCCATGAGAATATTTCAAGTTGAAAAATTTATTATTTGCTTTATAAATCTTGTAATCAGTTTATTTTAGGAAATTTGAGATATAAATGCAAATATTGTTATACTTTCCTGGAATATAGGACATGAGGTCCTAATGTATATCTTGCAAGTTAGTTAAAATAACATTGTTTTGTTAGGATTACTAGTAGGATGCCACTTGGACCAGTAAAAATATTTATAAGTCCAAGTAGGAGTATGTATTATGATTAGGTTTTAGATTATTCTTGATTAATGTATAGTCATCAGTCCACAAAATCTGCATGTCAAATACGTGGAGAAGATTGTTTAAGATTGTATTAGTTGTAGTATAAATTACACAGAAGACCTTGAAAGAGGTCTACAATTCTACACTTTACACTCTATACTCTACACTCTACACTACACACTACTCTGCACTCTATTATCTGTTACATCTATTATTACATTATAGTATGTTCTAAGTTTACAATTCTGAAGAAACACAGTCAACATGTACAGTTGAAGATCTAGTAATAAAATAGCATTTTGTTCTTCAAATATGGTAATATGTATCAATTTCATGTGTTATTTGATTTTTTTCATGTAAATTGTGTTTATCTGTTACATGCATTCATAAAATAGAAATAATATTAGTATTAGATATAAAATCTAGTTACTGAATAAAGTAAACTAGAGGAGAAATACTTACACTTCCCTCTAGGAGGTAGGGCCCACTCCTATAGACAGTCCCTGAGCTCTCGCCCCTACAATAGGTTAGGATTAGTTAGCCTTAAATTAAACTGTATTACATAAAATAAAATAGATTACATGAGGATCCTCACAAATAAATTAAATCATGTTGACGGTAATTAAGTACATCAGTAAATCAATTCATCAGTAATTAGATGCATCAGTAAATCAAGTCATAGTAAAATTAAAACATAATTGCATTCAGTTATCATATCCTGCATCATTCATTTCTGTACAAATTTAATTTTGTTCATTTACTTTTTTGTACACATGAAGCCCAAAAATAAACATAAGCTAAGCTTAGTATTAACTCCTACGATATAATCTATACGGGATTGTTACTCTTTAAATATGACCTTCATTTCCCTCAGATTGATAAAATTAAGTGTAAGCTCTACAACTAATCACCATAGATAGATCCCTCTCCCCAATCCAAGGTAAAACCATAGGACACTCTCCTCTATCACCTCACTACCTGAATTTAATGATAGGAGCCCCTAGAGCATCCTACCATAAGCCAAACTGTTGCCTCACATGATCAAAATAAAAATACTCTGCCTGTCAAGTATATCACCCCACTAACCACCTACCCTGTTGGATGGCGTGCATATGCTCATCATCCTCATCCCACCTTACCCCACCCAACCATGGCCTCCATTTGATATCACTAGGTGTTAGGCCTCCAAAATTACCCCCCCACAATAATGGGTCACCCTCATGTGACCTCTTAATACTCTATTCAACCTTTGTACTCTACCTCAAAGCATAGGGTAAATACTCCTTGCCCCTCACATGCATAGGGTGAGGTAATACGGATGACCTCTCAATAACAATGTGCTCCCACGCCCATACTTGTAACAAGGGAATTGAACTCAAACCCATGCATCTACCTCACACAATATCGTGTAACCTCTGATACAATTGGGCCAAAAGTGCAGGTGCCCAAATAGAACCCTAGAAGTATCAAGAAATGCATAGGTGGAGATCATCATCATAGTTGCACATTGTCGATTAGATTTCTCCTTCAACCACAACCACTCATAATCCATCTTAGAGACATCTATACCTCTCCACTCTGGCCCAAATAACCACTCCAAAATAGCCTTCTTACTATCATTAGTTATCGCTCTCACTGGAACACCCTCTATCAGCAACCTATAAATCTGATATATATCTTCCAAGGTGATAGTCATTTCCCTAGTGGGAAAATGAAACGTGTTCCTATCTACATCCCACCACTCACATAATGCGAACACATATGCCTTATTGGTATGTATGCTATTACACTCCCATACACCTTGGAACCATATGTCATCCAACCACTTCAGCTCATCAGGTGCATTCATCAACTTATCAAAACCTTCCTTCATTTTTTACACACGATGATGAGGTTCAAGCATTTTCACTTGTTCATCCACAAAACAATACAACAAAATACACATTAGCCATTCACATAACAATGCAATCAAATAAAACTTCATAAATTAAAATTTACAAATTAAAACTATTTAATTTGACATTCACTTCAAGACAAAAATAGTGCACAAGTCACATAGTGAAACATATCAATAAAACAATCACATATTTGGATACCCATTTTGTCATTTTATGGAAAAATTTTGAATAGATGTGACAAACAATACATATTTAGCTTCTAACAATAAAAAAACAAATCACCCACACATCCACTATGGCATGAAATTCAAAATATGATCAATTCATTCAACATACAAAAACAAAATACATTTTTGAATACCCATTTACCAAATTTGCGATAAAAATATTGACAAAATTTAAAAACAACATATAAAAACACATGGATTTCAAGGCTTTTTTTATCATACAGACACCAAAATAGAACACACCCAATCATAATATATGTAACCAATGATATCTATGGATCCTCCTTCATATAAGAGCCCATATTGAGTAGTTCCTTGCAAGTAGTGAAGTATTCTCTTCACTGCTTGTCAATGTCTGAAATGAGGTTGATGTGAGAATCTAGATATTAAGCCAATAGCATATGAAATATTTGGGCGAGTATGAGTGAGGTATAATAGACTTCCTACAAGCTATCTATAGAGAGTAGCATCACATAGAGGGGACTTTCAAGAAGTATTTAGAGTGACTCCAGACTAAAAAGGTGTGGAAGAAGGCATGCATCCAGACATATTACACCATTGAAAAATATCTAGAGTATATTTTTGTTGACACAATGAAATTCCTACATATGTTTGAGTTATATAAAACCCAAGGAAGTAATGAGCTAAACCCAGATCAACCATCTCAAATTTCTTAGAAAGGGAGTCTTTGACAGTCTAGATGTGAGAAATAGCACTACCAGTGAGTAGTAGATCATAAAAATAGAGAAAAAGTATGGTTATGTGTTCTTCATACCTCCAAATGTAGATTGATGCATCAGACTCACAATGATAAAACCTTTATTAAATAAGGAAGGTGTCCATTTTTTCATACCAAGCTCTAGGAGCTTTTTTGAGACCATAGAGAGATTTCCTTAGTCTACAAACAAGAGAGGAATCTTGAATAAATCCAGCAGGTTGTTCCATGAATATTTCCTCTTTTAAGTCACCATGAAAGAAAGCACTTTTAAAATCCATTTGAAAAATTGCCACTTTGGGAAGCATCAAGTGCTGGTACTAGCCTAACAAAATCCATTTTACAACTGGTGCAAAGGTTTCAAAATAATCTATGCCTTCAATTTGTGAAAAACCTTTAGCTACCAAGCGAGATTTGTGTTTGTCAAATTCTTTTAGAGTTCTATTTTTCATTTTTGCAATGCCATTTTGTTGTGGATTATGGTATATTGAATGTTGATGAATTATGCCATCAGTTGAGAGAAATATGGAGAACTCATAACTAAAGTATTCACCCGATTATCTATACAAATTTGCTTGATTTTGCAAGTAGCTTTATTTTCAACTAAGGCCTTAAATATTTTGAAGTGGGATAGAACCTCACTTTTGTATTTTATAAAGTAGACCCAAGTTCTTCTTGAAAAATCATCAATGAAGGTTAAGGCATATTTTGATCCTTTGAAAGAAGGCTTTGGAAATACCATCAAGTCACTATGGATTAACTCTAGAGGGGATGAGACTCTTTGAGAACCACTTGGGTGAAAAGGATCTTGATGTTTCTTTCCAAGAGCACATCTAGGACATACTCCATCAATAGAAGAAAATTTTTGCAACCTTGTTACCATTTCATGAGTATTTAAATCCTTTAGATAGCTATAAATGAGATGTCCAAACCTCTCATGCCAAATTTTGCTTTCAATATCTCCATGTGCAATAAAATAGGAGGCCCCATATTAATTTTTGAATCCATTAAAGTAAAATAGGTGAGTGTTATGGTCAATATGTCCTTGAGCTATGATAGGGTGTGGTTCTTGAAAGTCTCTTATCTCAACTCTTGTTGGTAAAAATAGAACTATTTTACCCTTTGTAGAAGTACACATATGATAGATGGAGAGGATAATTGTAGCTATATTTGGAAAATAGAGAAAATTATTGATACAACCACCATCAATGGATATGTCACCTTTTCCTTTGACCAGGATAAAGGATGAGTCACCAAATTCTATGCTATAAGTTGAGTTGAAGGAGATTGAAGTGAATGACTCATGTGATGAAGTCATATTATGAGTTGCTCCTGAATCTATAATCCAACATTTTGAAGTTTTTATAGCTTTGCCTTGAAAATTTAAGGCTTTTTCTATCTGATTGTTAGTATCTATCTTGTGATACTTCATTTATACCTCTAGTTGTTGAAGTATTTTCCAGTATTTGTTCCCATAATGACCATCCTTTTTGCAATGTGTACAATATTTGGGGCCTCTTTATTTATTTTTGAATTTTTCTTTAGTGGAAGTGGATGCTACTAATGCTTTTGAGGAAGAAGGAGAGATCTCATGTTTTGCAAGTTTTTTTTCCTCTCTAGTTAACCTATCATAAATCTCCTCTAAAGAGGGTATTTTAAAACTTGTACCAAGTGCATATTTTGTAGACAAAAAGGTGGTTGCAAAAATTTGAAATGCTCCATTTAAATTAGAGAGAATAAGATAGATGCATTCTTCTATTTTATTCTTGCCATTGAATTTTAATTGAGTGAGGACCTATTTAAATTTGGTGAGAAAGTCAATAATATTGTTGAAGTCTTCAGGAGATAATGTTGTTAACTCAGCCTCTAGCTACATTGACCTTATTTGATCCACTTTACCAAACACATTATTTAGTTTTTTCCAACTCTCAAATGGATTTTTACTTTCTAAAATGTGAAACCATAGGATTTTATTTACATTTGTGCTTATAATACCCATTGTTTCATACATCTTTCATTTATGAATAAATTTTTCATATTCCTTTTCAAATTCAGGCTGCTCTTCTTCTAGTAAGTGTGTGAGCCCTTTTTGAGAAATGATATTTAATATCTTTGGTTTTCATGTGGGATAGTTATTAAGGGTGAGTGGATCAATTGTATCCATTTTGCAAAATAAATTTGAAGTGAACCAATAATCCCCCCTTTAACTTCAAGAACTTCTTAGAGAATACAATGATGCACTAGCAGAAACACCTATTTAATGAAGGTAGCAGAAGCCTGACCTTTATACCAATATATTTACTTTACCGTCCTTACATGATGGAAACTATAAGTAAATGAGGAGAATTGGTACATGGAACATAGGCTTATGAAGCAAGAATAATCAGCTAGACCTCTATATTGAATCTTCTTAATTACCCGCCCTTATGTTAGGGAAACTATAAGTTAATGAGAATAACAATACGTGGAACATAGGCAATTCTTAAATATTTGGGCTAAATTTGATGTGCTCTTTGAAAATATTTTAAGTTTTGCTTGCTTGAGTGTTCAAATGTTCATGTGTTTTTGAAAAATAGTTATGTAGGTAGAACATTTAGAAGATGCTGAAATTGAGATGTAAGCAACAATACCAAGTGGTAAAAAAGGTGTCAAACTTAGACTTTACCACCAAAATATCCTCCTATACCTACCTAATTAAAGGAATGTAGCAAAAAATGAAATTTTGTGATCAAATCCAAGGACCAAAATATGCAAGGACCAGCACTAACAACCCCCTTGAAGTCTTCAATATAGGTGCAAGAAATAGCACCTCAAAAAAATCCCCCCAAAATTGTATTAATGAGATTACAATAGACTCTTTCACTCTTTGATAGCCTTGGTATAGGCTCAAGAAAATAGTGAAAAAAGAATCATATATTTGAAACCCAAAATAATGATCCACATAAAATACTGAGCTGCATAGTCTCGATTTGAAGAGCGTGTTGTTAGTGCAAGGGGTGGGAGAAGCTGATTAATGGAATGCAAATATGCCCAATACCTTGATTTTATTTATAACATAAAATGGACAATAATTTGACTAGTGTAACATAGAATGTATTTACACTAATCAATATTTTCAGATATAAATAATTGAAGACTATTGACAAAGATTTTATTGATTTCGAGTTCATACACAACTTGGAGAAAAAAACTTAAATACCCTTGTTGCTTTCTATATCATGCTTTCAACAAAAAAAAATGTTGAAAAAAAATGGCTTGTGGATAGAAAATATGACTACTCAATAACCTTTAAGCAAGTAGAGTTAGCCAAAAAAAACTATCCAAAGAAAATGAACTAGTGCCTAGAAAAAACCTTCAAGAGAGAATGCTTAGCAAAATCTATCCTACTCTGATACCATGTTAGAATTTCCCAGGAATAAGCATGCAAAGCATTACAAGAATTATGAATAGAAGAGTAGAACTGATTGATTATTCCATGGGATCAAATTTTTATAAATAGAAAAGTTGATCAATGTGAGTCATTGGATTTCAATAACTCAACAAATCTGAACTAGTCTAAACTAAGAGTTCACCTGACTCATGGAAGAGAGGTAATTCAAGTAAGACTATCCTAGTATAACTTAATAGAAAAAATATTTATTCTAATAATAATGGTGAATATATCCTTCACAAGGGTACAGTGCACTTCCATAGGCCTCTTGATCTCACACACAAAAATGTATTAGGGCTTATAGATGTCTCCTTCTCCTTTTCTCATCCTAGAGGGATCTTCTACTATGAATTTCTTGAATTGATCCTATGAACCTATAACCTGCATGCATGGATGCAACATAATACTATTAGTAGCATGGGTAGCCTCTTCTAATGAGGCTTTTATTAGAAAATATGTTAAATATGATAAATAAGCATTATACATTTCAAAGTGCATTAGATCAAAGCAATATACGTATGTAAAACTCAAATATATTAATTAAAATGCATTGCAAGATCATATCTATGTAAGAACCCATTAATAAAGTGAAAGCAATAATATATCTATTTTAGAACTAGGAAAATAAAGTCTAAATAACCCTAGGCTATGCCTATGGGCCACTGTCCAAGATAGCGGCTACAAAATAAAACCTTTTCCTTCATGAACCAAGGGCTATAAAACTAGATTCCCTACTCAAATTGATTTTCAAGGGTTACATGTTGTGTATAGTATATTGGTTCGTAGTTGAGAATAATGGATCTGACTGATGGTATGGCTTGAAACCATTGCTAATTTGGGCAAAGCTTCATTACTCCTCAACAGGGTTTGAAATATTTCTCTAGTTTGCCAGGGCTTTGCTACTTAAAATTTTGCTACTCATGGATCCTTTATTTTGCTTGGGAGAAGCCATATGTAGACCTCCTTCAGATTCATATCCTATCTTCCTAGAGAATCCAAGCTCTAAATTTTCATGCAATTGACCATCCCAAGGAGGAAATCATCATTCACAAATTTGCATTAAAGGGACAGTTAGGAGGAGCTCTAGGAGTTCCACACCAAAATATGCCTACAAATAATGTAACATGTAGTCAGACTACGTGATCTAGACCTGTATTCATGGGAAAACTATATTTTGATGCTAGCTACTATCTAGAGCAGTGGCTAGGTGTGTCCAATCTTAGATTCAATGGCCAGTGTTTGTAGCTGCTCTGCTTGATAGCGGCTAAGTCTGAATGGGCTAGAATTGTCCTTTTTGAGTGGTTAGGACCACTTCTAGCTCTTGGAAATTTCCAAGATCATTAATATGGTATTTTGATGTGCCCATAGGAGTAGTAAGAAAAACATAATATATTTTAGGTGTCTACACATTTTGGTTGTGACATATATATGTCTTCATCAAGTTCATCATGTAGAAATGTTATATTTACATTTTTGTTCTATTTCAAAATCAAAAGTAGAAAAAATAGCCAATAAAAATCTAATTGAAATTAGTTTAGCCACATGATAAATTTTTTTACCAAATTAAATTACCTCAACTTGAGAAAATCCTTTTGCTACCAGGCAAACCTTGTATTTCTCCAACTTTCCTTTTGCATTGTACTTCTTCTTGAAAAGCCACTTATAATCAACAAGTTTTATTTCAGGGGATAATTTCACCAAGTCCCACATCTTATTTTTATTGAGGGACTTCATTTCTTCCTCCATAGATTTTTTTCAAGACTTATTATTACTTTACTGAAGTGTCTCATTTATAGTCTTGGGTTCTTTATCAGTAATTGATATATTGAATAAAAAATAAAAATTTGAAGGGTTATACTTTTCTAGGAGTCTTCTTATTCGATCTGATCTCCTCAAACTTGGAGTTCCAAGTTTTGCATCTTTAGCTTCCTCCTCACCTTCTTCAACTAAATTATACTCTTTAGACTCTCTCTATAGTTCATATTCTTCTGTAGCACCAAGTTCTACAACAAGTTTTTCCTCATGTTCCAATTTTATTTGAACTATTTTAGGTTATTTGCTTGGTTGTATTTCATATTTCAAAAACCCTTTCGTTTATCTAAAGATCATATTATGATTGTAAAAAATATTCTATATTTTTGGGTTCCATAACTTATATCCTTTAACACCAATACTATAACCCATGAATATATGTTTTTTATATTTATATTCTATCTTAGTTCTTTTCTCTTTTGGGCCATACATATAAGCATCATAACCAAAAACCCTTATATGATTGAGAGAGGATTTCTTACCGGTCCACACTTCCTATGAAGTCTTGTTCACAAAAGATAATTTAGGAGATCTATTTATGAGGTAATAATAAATTAACATATCTTTTGCCAAGAATTTCATTTCTAACCCTACACCACTTAGCATGCTTCTGGTCTTATCCATTAATGTTCTATTCATCCATTATGCAACTCCACTATGTTGTGGAGTATACATAGTTGTTTTATGCATTTCTATTTCACAATCCTTGAAAAACTACTCAAATTCATTAAAGAAATACTCACCACCATTTTCATTTCTCAAAAAATTTACCTTTTCCTCTATTTTATGTTCTACAAGAGCCTTAAACTCTTTAAATTTATTGAAAACATCAAATTTTTTCTATAAAAAATATACCCAAGTCTTTCTTGAAAAGTCATCTATAAATGTAACAAAATAGATAGATTTACCTAATGATGGTACTTTTGTAATTCCAAACACATCACTATGAACTAGATACAAAATTCCTTCAGATCTTGTAGCACTACTAGAAAACTTGACTCGGGTTTGCTTTCCAAAAATACAGTGCTTACAAAAATCAAAATTTAATGGACAATCAAAAATTACTTTAGACATACCTATAATTTTTAATGTTTGAAGGTATTTCTCACTAATATTCCCCATTTGTTGATGCCACAACATTGTCTTCACTTTAGGAATAATTAGATCCATTTATATTGTATTATTATCCTCTACAACTAAAGAGTTATTGCAATAATTACTTACAGTGTTGGCCTCAAGTCTAAACAAAGTTACTATACAAACTCTCCTTACCAACGCCAAGACTCCATGAACCATATTGTATCTATCCTTATTGAATACCATAGTCACATATTCATCATCCATCTTACTCATAAATATCATATTCCTTGCCAAACCTAAAATATGCAACACACCAGGAAGGGTTTTAATTCTTCCATATTTTAACCTCAACTTGACTCTTCCTCGATCTATTATTTTATATGTCGAATTATCTCCCAATAATACTTCACCTCCATTTATATTTTCATATTCATAGAACCCCTCCCTATGAGGATTCATATGAAATAAAGCACTTGAGTCAATCATCCATGAGTCATGGCTTTCACTTGAGCACGGTGCAGGTAAGAATAAGTCCACTAAATCTTCTTTTGTGGTCTTTATTTTTGTAAAAGTTTCTTCATAAAATGTTCAACTATTATTATAATTTTTAGATATGTAGTCTCTTTTATAATACCCTATTTTACCACACTTCTAGCATTTCCTCTTTTCTAGAGTAACATATTTACCCCTAGATCTTGATTTCCTTTCTCTTGATTTATTTTTATTTCTTTCTTGATAATGGCCTCTCACAACCAAGGCATCCTTCTAATGATAATACTCAAAATATTTTTGTATCACTTCCTTATATAACAATGTTACTACTATATCCTCTACTTTTAATGTAGTAGTAGTATTGGTGATAGCCATAACTAGGTTATCCCATGAATAAAGTAATGAAAAAGCAAAGTAATACATTTTTATTCTTCATCGATTTTTACTTCAACAAATTTTAATTGACTTACCATAATGTTAAAAGCATTAAGAGGTTCAACCATAGAGTCACCATCATTCATCTAAAGCGAATACAACTTTTTTTCAGAGAAAGAGTTTATTTACCAATGACTTTTTTTGATAGAAAGTTCCTAGCTGATAGAGCTCCTTACATTCCTATCAATTTTTAGCCAATCCTCATCTATCACTTATGTTGGTTTTATTCCTGATAGTCTCTATCAACCAAAAAATCCTCCATCTTGAGTTTCCATAACTCAAAATTCTATCTATTAAATTTTTTAATCTCTACCCATGTGCTTCCCATCATTTTCCTTCATCTAGATTCTTTTGTGTATGGCTCCCACTCAATAATTAATTTATCATAGGGTTGAAACCCTTATTACTCAAACAAAGCTAAAAAAACTAGCTCTAATACCAAATGGAGAGAAAAATACCTTGATAAACTAAATCTAGAAAAGTAGTAAATGTAGAATCAAAAGAAGATAATAGATACACACAACATAGTATTTCACCTAGGAAAACACTTACAGGAAAAAATCCAACACAATAATATCTCCTTATTGTATAAACTTAATCATCTTCAATACAATAATTTTTATCTCTCATATCCTTTCAAATCCTAATGCAATTCCAATTAAATAAAAACAACACAATAATAGATTTTACAATATCATGGGTGTAAAACCATGGGTTCAAATATATTAACCCAAAACAACCCATATGGGTCTAAAAATAGCTTTTAAAAACCCTAGAACCTTGAACCCTAGTAGAATACATGGAGAGTGTCTAATACCTTTTAGATTTAACCCCACCATAATAACATGGAAAATATTCAACACATTTCCAACAACTATCGCAAGATAACAAGCTCAACCTCAACTAACTCAAAAAATTCTAGAGTAGATAATTTTAACCTCGAACCAACCCCCTAGAGCACCCTTAGTTCTTAATAGTACCCAAAAAATGAGCACAAGTGTAGAAAAACCAACCTTAGTGTTGAAGCCATAACCAAAAGTCTCCTTTGACATCCAACAATAGTTAAGTAACACACCTACCAAGATATTCCTCTTAAATATTTTATAGACTTCTATTCATAGGGAAGCCTTGATGAAGCTTCTAAGCCAATAAACTATCCCATAAGATATTTCCCCTAGTAACCTAGCTAATGTTGGAGGCACCTTTGGGATAAATCACATATCTTTTTATGATGACGATCTTCCCTCCTCAACCTTACAAGGGGACTCTCCTCTTTATATTACTACATGTATTGAGAAAAATTTTATCAAGAAAATCTTGGTGGACAATGGTTCCTCCCTCAACATATGTAGTTGTTGGACATTTTGAGTCCCTAAGTCAAATTTGTCATTGATGTCACCATTGATGCCATCAAATGAAGTCATCATTAATACCAAGATTTTAGCAAAAAATAAATGCAGCAACGACAGTCATTTCAACAAGAAGGTAAAATTTTGAGTAAAACAGTGTAAAAGACAGAAGTTAAAAAGGAGTGGTAATATTTATTTTATAAATTATTTAAATTCAAGATGAATTTAAATTTTATAAATAAATATTATAATGGTTAGAAGTGCCATAGTGAAAACCCAAATAAAATAATTGTAATTTTTATTACAATATTTTATATTGCAAAAGTGGGTTTATAAAGTCTAAAAATATCTAAACCCAAAGGTTGGGTTTAAAGGTCTAAGACCAAAGATTATTTTAATAAATCCAAAGTTGGATTTAGATAAGGCAAAGTTTATTTCCAAAGGGAAGCATCGAAATCAATTAAGACGAAGGAAAGCATTGACATCATGGAAGACAAGGGAAGCGTTGACGTTGTTTAAACATAATGAGAATGCATATTAATACCATGCCAAAGTTAAAGTTTCAATTACCCTTGCTCGATTTGAATGAAAGCGCATCAAATTTAATGCAGAGCTCGTGATAGTGTCATGTGAATTTTGTGGTTAGGTTTGACAACAAAAGAGACAAAATCTAGCGCATAGACTTGTTGAATTCCAACAAGGCCCTTTGGCCTAGTGGCAAGTGGGCAGCAAGCTTACATTTTGCATTGCACGATGGTGAGTGTTTGAAACCCATGAAAGCGTTTGGTGGACGTGTTGAAGGTGCCAACTCCAAGGTGCATACATTTTGCAAGGCAAGGAAGGGGAGTTGAAGCACATGGTGCTTCTTCACTCCCAACGAGCTAGTAGCTCGTGTGGTGGTTTGCACCATGGGCAAAGACTTGTGAAGGCTGCGTTGAGAGTTCAAAACTCTTCAAAGGCAAAGGTACATTTTTAATGTTTTATTTTATTAATGCCTAAGTTGGAGGTATAAGGTTTTGGTGGTTAAAATATTTGCATTATAATAAAGGTTGGTAGTTGAGAAATATCATTAGGAGGAACACAAAGAATTACTTTTTTATGTTCAAGTCTTGAATTTTGCTATTGTGGAATATTGAAAGGTTAAGACTTTGTGGGTTGTGTGATATTTCCAATAAATATTTTTTTATTATTATGAGGATACTGCTTATTATTAAGTTGGAGTGATAAGGTGTAATAGTGATATTATTTTTGTGATATAAAAATTATCCTCTAACCTTTATTGAGTTTGTCAAAGAAGTAATTGTGAGTGTGGAAAATTTGTAAGGACAACAACTCTTCAAGAAAAGGTATGGGCAAAATTTTTCTTTGTTGAGTTAGGTGATTGGCTTGATTGAAAATTAAGTTTGAAGTGAAAAGGATTTGATTAGGGTTTCCTTTTCAAAAGTGGTTGAGTTAATGCTTCAAGGTTTTTTGAATTGAGAGTTGTGATTAAACCTTGCTTGATAAGCATTGTTGTTTAGACCATTGGTTGAGTGAAGTACATTGAGTTAATGCTTCAAGGTTTTTTGAATTGGGATGTTGTGATTAAACCTTGTTTTATTAGCATTGTTGTTGAAGCCAATTGGTTATGCAAAGAACTTGAACTTGAGTTAGAAAAGAACATGAGTATCATTGTTATGTGAGATTTGTGTTGGTCATTATTGGAAACATTTTGAGTTGAGTGATACATGCTTGGACTAGGGTTTGTGAGAAAGGGTTGTTCCTTGAGGTGATTAAGCCTAGTCCAGTGATTGTATCAAGTGGTTGTTCAATTTCCAAGAAATAAACTATTCTATATTCTGAATTGAGTTGAGATTGAGTTTTTGAGAATAGAACATATTGAGTCTCTAACAATTCTCTTTATGCTTCTATGATATTGAGCTAATATTGAGCATTGAGTATAGAATTATTATCAATCTTGACACACCTTGTAAAAAAGATGCATAGTTAATTCTATTTTTGAAAGCGCTCATTGTAAAATTCCTTTTTCACAAAAAATGGTCAAAGGCATTGTGATTATAAATCTTTCCCTCATATGGGTCTGCTCCTTCTTAAGATTTTCTACATTTTTATTTTCTTTATCCTATTCTTCTGAAGTTTTTAAATTAGGTATGTTGCATGCAAAATTGTATATATTTTAGCATGGGCAATCAAATGTTAAATTTTCATCTCCAGCTCTTCCTTTTTTGGTTCTATTCCTTGCTTAGCTAGAGGATTATTTGCAAGATGATCAAAGGATTAAGTAAGCAAAGTAGATAAAGTTGCTAAGTGCAGATAGAATTTAAGCTTATTCAAAAGAGAAGCCTCTAAAGAATTATCCAAGTTTGTTGCTTAAAGCAGAAAGTGCTCCACTTGGGAGCGCTTTGCTAAAAGATGCTCCACTTGGGAGCACTTTGCTAAAAGGAGCTCCACTTGGGAGAACTTTGCTGAGAAGCTCTCCACAAGGGAGCACTTTACTCAAAATCTCTCCACTTGGGAGTGATTTCCTCAATAGCGCTCCACTTGGGAGCGCTTTGTTGAGAAGCGCTCCACAAGGGAGCGCTTTCCTAAAAAGAGCTAGAGGAATATTGTTAAAAGGAGCCAATGAACAAAAGGAGAGGTCCATAGTGCATTTCCTATTTCACCGCCCTAAAACCATTTTCAAGACCATATGATTGATGATCGTCATCAAAAACTTCTAACTTCAGTATCAAGTTACCTGTAATTTCGGCCTGACTATTCCAAGTCTTTGTCAGAACCTTCCACTTTTAATGCTAAATTGAGACAAGGTAGATTGTTTTTGGTTGTCACTAAATTTGAATAAGCCCGTCATGAAAGTGGTTGAATATGAATTCATCGAGCGGTAGTTTTTCCCCTATATAAACCCCCCCTTTCTCTATAAATGGATGGATAACTTCTGCTAGAAAAGCAGTTCTGTACTTTGGATCCAACTATCAAAATAAAAGCTTCTAGCTCTGGTGTTGAGACTTCTAATCTGCGTATGATTTCTACTCTGTTATTTCTATTAATTTAGTTTATTTACGATCAGTTTTATTTTATTTTCTAGATTTCACTGTCGATAGAGGGCTTGCCCCTGGAATACTTGTTGGAGTTTGCATAGTTAAGAGGTTTTTCATACCATTTTCTATTAAAGGTTTATTGTTTTGATTGTTTTTGGTTCAAATATATAAGCTGCCTATCGTGATTTTGGTCCATCACCCCACACTTTTGGCTTGTAGCCATTTCCCATTTATTTTAGTCATTTCATCCCTTTCTATACATTCCTTACCCTTAACCCAAAGTCCCCATTTTTACTTTTTGAAGTAGTTGTACTCTCAAAATAAAGGCTTCTAGCTATAGTTTAAGTCCCCAATCTCTATGTAATATTTCTACTCCATGATTTCTATTAAACTAGTGTTTCTATTATTCAATTTAATTTTGTTCTCTGGATTTTTTTGTTGATAGAATACTGGTCCTTGGAACCCTTGATAGAGTTTACATAGGTTCTGAGTATTTTATACTACTTTATGTTATAAGTCATTGCTTTGATTATTGTTGGTAAAAGTAGATAAGTTTTCTATCGTGTTATTGGTCCATCATCCCAAATTTTTGATCTTCATCCATCTCCCATTCCTTTCTGTAATCTCCCATATCTTTCAATATCTTTCTATCCTTTATCTCCAATCACCCATTTAATTTTTGAAACTAGACCTACTAGAGATTTCCATGGAGGACATCCCTTTCTTTCAGGTATTAAATACTTGGCAGTGGGCCTAGGGCATTTTAGACTTAGAAAACCTATATCTAGGCTGGTTTGATTTAAAACGGTTTTTGGCATGCCCAGTGAGACACAAACATTCCATGTTTTATCAGTATTAAGAAGTGATGTTCATCTTAGTAATGTTCAATCTAAACATCTAGTGACTCTACTAAACCCAATATAGCTCCAAATCTCGTAGACCAGTTTAAAATCTCCCACCTTCATGTGTACAAGGTGGAGGGCTAGAAATACAAAAGAAGAACCCAAATTCTATGAGCTCAACATCAATGCTTTAGAAGAACATCCTAGGGTGGTCAGGTAAAATATTTTGATTATCGAGACATCATCACAAGAAGCTATTCAATATTCACATAATCCAACTCCTAACAACACAACTACCAACTTGCCTCTGAATCTACCTCCCTAGATGGCCCAACCAGTTTTGCTCAGGCAGTTCACATCTTGGAACCATATGGGACTGCTTGCCTTATAGGCCCAACACACGGTCCTACCCACAACTTTGAAAACTCTACTAACTTACGATGTCATGGGAAATATGGTGCAAGAGCACATACAAGATGTCATAGGATTAGTGACCATCCATAAAATCACCAATGAAGACGTCATGGTGAAGTTGCTTGTTCTTTCACTAAGAGGTAAGCTTATTTATTGGTACCGATAGCTCCTACCTAGCACCATTACTACATGGGACCAGCTGGTTGGGTAGTTGATAAGGGGTTTCGATGAACAAGTAGACCCCCTGGTAAGACCTTAAGGTCTTACTATAAATGTAATCGCAAGCCACTCAAAGGGGGCTCCCTTGTAATCGCTTTGCCACTATAGGGGGCTTCCTCCTTGGAATCTATGATTCTTATTCTTATTATTCATGGATGATTTGATATGGATGGCCAACCTAATATATATATCTACCCTAAAGCTACGTTGGTGAAGAGACATGATGGTTCACGTATGAAGAGACGTGATGGTTCATGTTATGAAGGGTTGTGATGGTTCACTTTATAAGTTAATAATATAATAATTAAATGATTAATAATACTAACTAATACTAACTAATAATGTTAGGATTGAGGATCCTAACATGCCACCCTCCTTAAAAAGAGCTTTGTCCTCAAAGCTCAAAGTGAGAAGCTTTGTCCTTTGTTTTCCAAGAAGGATTTGTGTAAGTTCTTGGACTCTTTTAATGGCATCCTTTCGTAGGTAGGGATATCGAGAAGGATGAAGCATTAGCAAGGGGTTTCCAAGAACAATAGTAGAATCTTCCTTAGGAAAATCATGATGACGATGGGAGGGCAACCCTTGGGGTTCCTAAAATACTTCAGAATGATGCATCAAAAGTGATGGTAATGATTTCATATCCTTTTTTGGTTCCTTGGTAGAGCCAACGGAGAAGGAGTGTGTAGTCACTCTGCATTGGTTCCAAATAGGTTTGGTCATATGGCAAGAACTCACTATTGGTGAGGAAGGTATGTGTAGGTCTTGTAGAGTGCATGTTTGGCTAGCATTGATCACTTTGGGTATGTATACCTCATCCTTGCTTGGTACATCAATAACTTCTTGCACATCGACCTCATTGTCTTCATTGCGGTGAGTAGGTGCACTGGTTGCTTTGGACACAACTACCTCATCTGCTTGCTCTATGGAGAGACAGGGATCAACTTCCTTCAATAAATACAATGTTAGTGTAACACATTTATGGTGGGGTCCAAATTGTTCATCACAATTATCATAGAGTCCTTTTGCTCATCGTTCCTTCATCTCCTCAAAGCTAAGATGTTTAATTCGTAAAGTTTGGTTATATTTGGGGGTTGTGTAAGTGCTTTGTGACCTTCCATTATGCATAGGTTTGGGAGCTATGTAAGTGGTCGACAATTTTTCCATAAGTGGTTTCCCTAATCGTTGTTGTGCATTAATTTTATCTTTAGCTAATTTTGCCAATCCATAGGTCTGCATCATGGTATAGGGATTGAACCTTGTCACCTCCATTCTAATTTCCTCTTTTAATCCCCTAATGAAGCCATTGATGAGAATTGATTCATCCAATATTGTGTTGTGTTTGGTGATATCCTCAAACCGAGTTTGATACTCATGCACATAAGTGATTTGATGAAGATCTTTGAGCAATTCCCACATGACTGGGTCCCACATGGCTCTGATACCAAATGGTAAGACCTCAAGGTCTTACTATAAATGTAATCGTAGGCCACTCAAAGGGGGCTCCCTTGTAATCGCTTTGCCACTATAGGGGGCTCCCTCCTTGGAATCTATGATTCTTATTCTTATTATTCATGGATGATTTGATATGGATGGCCAACCTAATATATATATCTACCCTAAAGCTATGTTGGTGAAGAGACATGATGGTTCACATATGAAGAGATGTGATGGTTCACGTTATGAAGGGTTGTGATGGTTCACTTTATAAGTTAATAATATAATAATTAAATGATTAATAATACTAACTAATACTAACTAATAATGTTAGGATTGAGTATCCTAACACCCCCTCTCTCTGTTACACCAATTTACTACTATTCAAAGGCATCCTCAGGAAGAAATAACTGACTTTAAAATTATATTTGCAAGAACTTGGAAAATATTCACAGATGGTCTTTGACCCACACCTGAATAGGCTACATTTTATTACCTAAGAGCTTTCCACTTAGATATAAACATCAACATATGCCATGCTAATATCAATACATTCCTCACTCTCTACCAGTAGGCCCAGAAAGTTGAGGCTAACCTAATAGCTATCGGGAAGTTACTTGTTAGTCTTACAATGGCACTAAGAGGGGGGGTGAATCAGTGTAGCTATTTAAATTCAAATATACAACTCTTAAAGCTAAAGCAAGGAGAAATTAAACTAGATAAATCAAATATAACAAGAGAGCATTCTGCAACACACGATTTAACGAGGTTCACCAGTTTTGGCTACTCCTCAAAAATAGACTGCTTGGACTCCCATCCAAATCTAGCCTTTGCAAAGCATCAACTTTACAAAAAGTTTGCTAGCACCCACTGGAAGGAGCAACAAACCCTAATTTATCTACACCAACAGAAAGAAGCACCAACCCCTGATTTACCAGCACCAAATGGAAGGAGCACCAACCCCTGATTCCAAGAACCAACTTGGATTTCTATTTTGAATCTATTTTTGACATAAAAATGCCTTCTCTTTTACAAGACCCTCACTGGTCTATTGCTCACTCAAATCAATCTCATAGAAGCATAAGGAGAATTGTTAGAGACTCAATATGTTCTGTTCTCAACTCTTATAGCTCTACATACCACACACTTATAGCCTTCTCTTACAGCTCACTCTTATAGCTTTCTTACTATGCTCTTTCAGCCCTGCTTTCTCAGTTGCTCTTCTCTCAGTAGTGCTCTCTAAGCTGTGCTCTTTCTCCACACACATACTCTCTTTGGATACAATCCTCTATCTCTACCCGCATAGATATCAACCTCACGGATCACTCTTACTACTCTGCTTATTGTGCTCTAATAGCCTTCTTTGCTCATTATGGTGCTCTGATAGCCTTCTCTGCTCATTACAGTGCTCCGACAGCCTTAAATGCTCACTTACGGATCTGACAGCCTTCTCTACTCTCTTACGACTCTGATAGCCTTATCTTCTCTCTTACATAGTTCAGATCTCAACCCTAATTCTTAACTTATATACACATTCTTACAGATCTCTTCAACAACCTTTTCTCAGCACATATATTATTTTATCAATGGCACTTTCCCTCTTTACAGTGGCACTCATTTCAATTTTGAGCAGCACATTTACTTCTGCACGCAACTACCCTTTTATAACAATATTTTCATCTTGAAACCCCAAGTCTTCTGTGACTTCCATAATCCCGCATGCAGCCTATTCATAGCTACTCCTGTAAGTAACTCCTTTCTGACACAATATTCTTACACACAACCTATTAATAGATTTGTCTCTTTAATTGGGATTCTTAGTATAGCCACCGCTCGATGAATTTACTTTGTAATGAACCCTGTAACTGTAGTAATGACTTCCATTTACTGTCCCTGTAACTGTCGTTCTGACTTTAGTTTACTGTTCTTATTCTAGCTGCATGATTTTCTTCTGCATCGGCCCCTGTAACTACCATATGACTTCAGTTAACTCTTCTTATTTTAGCTGCATGTTTTTCCTCTGCAACTGCCTCTGTAACTGTCATTCTACTTCAGTTAACTCTTCTTATTTTACCTGCCTGATTTTCCTCTGCAACTGCCATTCTACTTCAGTTAACTTTACTTTAGCTTTTGGTCAGGAACAAACAGCATGTCGCGATATCGTGATATTTTTGCCCCTTTGAATTTTTTTGGGAGTTTGACCGTGAAAACATGACATGTCACAAAATCATGACACTTTTTGCTTCCTTGCACTCTTCTTGGCTTGTACCAGTGAAAACATGACATGTCACAAAATCGTGACACTTTTCGCTTCCTTCCACTTTTCTCGACATGCACCCACGAAATCATGACATGTCACGAAATCGTGACACTTTCATTGCCTTGTGCCTTTCTCTGCATTTCGCCCACAAAAATGGAACATGTCATGAAATCGTGACACATTTTCACTTACGTACACTCTTCTCGACTTGCACTAGCGAAAACATGACATGTCACGAAATCATGACACTTTTCGCTTCCGTACACTCTTCTCAGCTTGCACTAGCAAAAACATGACATGTCGTGAAATCGTGACACTTTTTCTCCTTAGTGCTTTTCTTCCCTTCGAGTCATGAAAACCCGACATGTCACGATATCCTAACACTTTTTCTCCTTAGCGCTTCCTCTTGCAAATTGTCGCGAAATCGCGACACTTTTCCTTGCGAGCTCTTTCTCTCAAACCTGTCGTGAAATCGCGACACTTTTTCATCCGTACCATCCTTCTTGCAAATTTTTATGAAATCGTGACACTTTTCTTTGCAAGCTCTTTCTTTTCGAACATGTCATGAAATCGTGACGCATTTTCTTTGCTTGCGCCTTCTCTCCAAACATGTCACGAAATCATGACAGTTTTCCTTGCGCTTTCTCTCTCTTCCAACATGTCGTGAAATCACGACAGTTTTGCCACTTGGCTTTTTCTCTGCCAACATGTCATGAAATCGTGACAATTTTTCCAGTTGGATTTTTCTCTGCCAACATGTTGCGAAATTGCAACAGTTTTTCCACTTGGCTTTTTCTCTGCCAACATGTCGTGAAATCGTGACAATTTTTCCACTTGGATTTTTCTCTGCCAACATGTCACGAAATCGTGACAATTTTTCTACTTGGCTTCTTTGCCTCCAACATGTCATGAAATCATGACAGTTTTTCTACTTGGCTTCTTTTCTTCCATTATGTCGTGATATCGCGACAGTTTTCTTTTCTTGCCAAACATGTCGCGATATCGCGACAGTTTTTCTTTCTGGCCAAACATGTCGCGATATCGTGACAATTTTTCTTTCTGCTTCTCAACATGTCACGATATCGCGATAGTTTCTCATGCTTGCTCAACATGTCATGATATCGTGACACTTTTCTTACTTGTATTTTTCTTTGAGCTTTTGCATATGGGCCACTACGTTCTTCTTGGAGAATCATTATACATGCTCTGTATGACCATTGAACTCCTATCCATTGCATCAACCGATCTATTGTCCACTACATCAACCGATCTCCCTGACTATGTTGACAACAATGAAAATACTTTTGCTGCACCTTGCTCATCAATGAACTCCTATCCATTGCATCAACCGATCCTCTGTCTGTGTTGACAACAATGAAAATACTTTGGATGCACCTTGCTCATCAATCTCCCCCTTTGGAATTGTTGGCAACACACGTAATTGCGTGCAATTACCTCTAACTCTTCTCCCCCTTTGAAAATAATACCAAAGGGCTGCTGTAGACTCCCCCTGAGTCCATGCACAACATTCTCAGGCAAAAATTATTACAGTTAGCAAAAATCACAAACATGAGCAAAAAGATAATCAAATACTTAAATGCTCCCCCTAAAAATTTGATCCTGATAGCTAGTCAATTCTTAGACTATTCTTGGGAATATGTGACCACTTCAGTTCATGCTGTCCATAATAGGCATCAACAATATCAATAATGTAAATAGTCATAATAACTGACACCATCACCATCAACTTCTCCAATACAATATGTGTAAGAACATGACTGGACCACTGTCTTCTGTGCAACTACCCTCTGTTGCTCTACAATCTCAAACTTGTCCACTGTTAATGAAGGCATACAATGTTTGAATATATCCAACTTTTGTTCTGCATATGCATCTTAGATATTCTCAACAAGCTTGAACCCTTATGACAGCTGTTTGTCTCTCTAAAAATTTGTACTCAATTTGTATTGAAGTAACTTCCTACTCATGTAGCCGCTTTGAATGTAATAGTAAAATGTGAGCTTTCAGATTTTCCACGTGACTTAATTGTATTCACCAAACAGAGCATCAACCCTCTGTTGTTCTTTCGGATACCATACCCCATGCACCATAGTACCCTTGAGGTACCGAAGAATCCTCTTCGCTGCTGTCACATAAAACTGTTCAAAACTGAAAAAGTTTTCTGAGACCATTTTCTGAGAGTCATAACTTTCTACTGGGGTATCCAGTCGAGACAAACCTTGGAACATTGATTCATAGTATATCCAAGTACCTTTAGTTCAAATTTCAGCATCTGACTCTTCCCGGATTGCTTGGAATTATTCCTGCAAACAACCCTCCTGCGCTGATTTGGCACCCAAAAAAAATTGTCGAGTGACTCACACTTGTACCAACTTTTGTCCAATGTTTTACCGACACTGCAATTCCACTGTCAACTCTGTGCAGGCACCAAACACTGTACCACTGCACAACCAAATCCCTTTTTATATTTACAACCTGATCTATGTTTTCTATAGTCACCGCTGGTCACACTTTACTTTCAATTGAGCAAATCAGGAGAAGACATTTAGTCAAACACTTCACGGCCAACCATGGTGCACCTTACTCAACCTCATACTTCGTAATCTCGGATTGGCATTTTATCAACAGTTAAAATGAAACTGTCTGTTATAATCCGACGCTTTGAACAGTGGCAGTAAGAACTATCAACAGAACAACAATGACGTATAGCAATACTACCAATGGTGACAATTCTCAATTTAATCATCACCCTTCATGACACTTCCACACACAACTACATGAACTGACAACACACTTGACAACTATACAACAATAACCTGACTGCTTTCCTTTCATCCTCAGATAACCAAACACATACATAGGAGAATTAAAATAAGACTTTAAGATTGCTCCCCCTGAGGATGTGCCACCTGGAGTGGCTTAGTGCAATAGCGGAGTAGTCTCCTTTAGTCCAAGGAGACACGATTCCCTTTCTTCTGTCTTTCTCTAGACTTTCTTGAACTTGGGCTTGAGTTTTTCAACTACATCCCCGTTTTGCACCTTTTTGTGAACTTGAACATTCTTCTTGCGCAGTTGTTTCTTGTGCATCCTTGATGGTTGATTATTTTCCTTTCTTTTATGCACATGATATGTTCTCTGCCTGTGTTGCATTCTTTGCATCTGATGAAATCTATGGTCTTGCCTTAGATTAGATACAGACGTGCTCGGACAAAACCTTGCTATGTGCCCATGACCATTACATTTAAAACATTGCACATGATATGTCCCCTTTCTGTGTTGCACTCTTTGTGTCTGATGAAATCTACGGTCTTGCCTTAGATTAGATACAGAAGTGCTTGGACAAAACCTTGCTATGTGCCCATGGCCATTACAATTAAAACATTGCACATGGTGTTCACTCAGAGAAGCAGATGTATTTCTATCAGCATACCTCTTTGATTTATTATTCAATCCATAATAAATTGCCTTGTGACCGTAATGGTTGCATTTAAAACAATAGCCATTAAAAGCATTATCATGAATAGCGTGAGAGTGATAGAACCTCTTTTGTTGTGGTTGCTTTGTTGTAGATCTCCTTTGATTTTTTCTTTCTTTTGAAGATTCAGCTTCAACCTTTTCTTGCTTCGATCCTTCAGCAGTGGACTTCTTCTTCTCTGCATATTTGGAAGATGACGGTTGTTCAGCTTCACACTTTCCTTGCCTCGATCCTTCAGCCGTGAGCTTCTTCTTCTCGACACATTTGGAGGATGAAGGTTGTTCAGCTTCATATCCAAGACCAAACTTAGCCGTGGAGCTTCTTTGTTGCTTTATCATTGTATCTAGCAACTCTGTGCTCTTCTCAAATTTGAGACTTATATTGGCCTCTTCTAGTTGTTTCTTCAATGAAACAATCTCTCCTTCTTGCTTGTAGCAAACAGTCTCTTTCTCATTGATTTGTGACCTGAGACTTTCTTCAATCCTTTTGGACTCTTCTACTTGCAGCTTCAGATTACTAACAGCTTTGTTAGATTCTTCTTCATGTTTGCTATATACATCAACCTTATCATCCAGTTGTGTCTTCAAGGCTTCTTCTATTTTCTTGGCCTTTTGAAATTGTAAGAAAAGATCTTCAATCTCATTCCCATATTCTTCCAACTTCTTGGACAGTATTTTGTTCTTTTTCTGTTCTATACTCAACTCTTCAAGTGCAGAGATCAACTCTCCTTCAAGATCTACTTCAGCCTCATAGATTTCATCACATACTTCAGAGTTCACTCCTTCTGCCTTTTCTGGTTCAATTTTCTCTTCCACAGGAACTAAAATTGACTGAGTCTCCTTTTTGGAGGAGGATCTATTCTTCTTACCCATTGTGTACTAATCCAAGATCAACCTTGACTGATTTAGCCTGAACTGGGAACTTGGCTCTGATACCAATTGTTAGTCTTACAATGGCACTGAGAGGGGGGGGTGAATCAATGTAGCTATTTAAATTCAAATCTACAACTCTTAAAGCTGAAGCAAGGAGAACTTAAACCAGATAAAGCAAATATAACAAGAGAGCATTCCACAACACATGATTTAATGAGGTTCACCAGTTTTGGCTACTCCTCAAAAATAGACTGCTTGGACTCCCATCCAAATCTAGCCTTTGCAAAGCACCAACTTTACAAACAATTTACCAGCACCCACTGGAAGGAGCACCAACCCCTAATTTATCTACACCAACATAAAGGAGCACCAACCCCTCATTTACCAGCACCAACTGGAAGGAGAACCAACCCATGATTCCAAGCACCAACTTGGATTTCTATTTTGAATCTATTTTTGACATAAAAATGCCTTCACTTTTACAAGACCCTCACTGGTCTATTGCTCACTCAAATAAATCTCATAAAATCAAAAGGAGAATTGTTAGAGACTCAATATGTTCTGTTCTCAACTCTTACAGCTCTGCTTACCACACACTTACAGCCTTCTCTTACAGCTCACTCTTACAAATTTCTTACTGTGCTCTTTTAGCCCTGATTTCTCAACTTCTCTTCTCTCAACAGTGCTCTCTAAGCTGCGCTCTTTCTCCACACACATACTATTTTTGGCTACACTTCTCTATATCTACCTACATAGATCTCAACCTCATGGATCACTCTTACTGCTCTACTTACTACGCTTTGATAGCCTTCTTTGCTCATTACGATGCTTTGACAGCCTTCTCTACTCATTACGGTGCTCTAACAACCTTAAATGCTCACTTACGGCTCTGACAGCCTTCTCTGCTCTCTTACAGCTCTGAAAACCTTATCTTCTCTCTTACATAGTTCAGATCTCAACCCTAATTCTTAACTTATATACACATTCTTATAGCTCTCTTCAACAACCTTTTCTTAGCACATATATTATTTTATCAGTGGCACTTTCCCTCTTTATGGTGGCACTCCTTTCAATTATGAGTGGCACATTTACTTTTGCACGCAACTGCCCTTTTATAACAATATTTTCATCTTGAAACCCCAAGTCTTCTGTGACTTCCATAATCTCTCATGCAGCCTATTCATAGCTACTCTTGTAAGTAACTCCTTTCTGACACAATATTCTTACACACAACCTATTAATAGATTTTTTTCTTTAATTGGGATTCTCAGTATAGCCATCGCTTGATGAATTTACTTCATAATGGACCCTATAACTGTAGTAATGACTTCCATTTACTTTCCTTGTAACTGCTATTCTAACTTCAGTTCACTGTTCTTATTCTAGCTGCATGATTTTCTTCTACATCGGCCCCTATAACTATCGTATGACTTCAGTTAACTCTTCTTATTTTAGCTGCATGTTTTTCCTCTGCAACTGCATTTGTAACTATCATTGTAATTTAGTTAACTCTTCTTATTTTACCTGCCTGATTTTCCTCTGCAACTGCCCCTATAACTATCGTTCTACTTCAGTTAACTTCAGCTTTTGGTCATGAACAAACAGCATGTCGCGATATCGTGACACTTCTGCCCCTTTGAATTTTTCTAGGATTTTGATCACGAAAACATGACATGTCATGAAATCGTGACACTTTTTGCTTCCTTGCACTCTTCTTGGCTTGTACCAATGAAAACATGACATGTCACAAAATCGTGACACTTTTCGCTTCCTTCCACTTTTCTTGGCATGCACCGGCGAAATCATGACATGTTGCGAAATCGAGACACTTTCGCTGCCTTGCCCATGAAAATGAAATATGTCATGAAATCGCGACACATTTTTGCTTCCGTACACTCTTCTCGGCTTGCACTAGCAAAAACATGACATGTCACGAAATCACGACACTTTTCGCTTTCATACACTCTTCTCAGCTTGCACTAGTGAAAACATGACATGTCACGAAATCATGACACTTTTTCTCCTTAGCGCTTTTCTTCCCTTCGGGTCATGAAAACCCGACATGTCATGATATCGTGACACTTTTTCTCCTTAGCGCTTCCTCTTGCAAATTGTCACGAAATTGTGACACTTTTCCTTGTGAGTTCTTTCTCTCGAACCTGTCACAAAATCGTGACACTTTTTTGTTCGTACCATCCTTGCAAATTGTCACAAAATTGCGACACTTTTCTTTGCAAGCTCTTTCTTTCTGAACATGTCATGAAATCGTGACATTTTTCTTTGCTTGCGCCTTCTCTCCAAACATGTCACGAAATTGCGACAGTTTTCCTTGCACTTTCTCTCGCTTCCAACATGTCGCGAAATCACGATAGTTTTTCCACTTGGCTTTTTCTCTGCCAACATGTCACGAAATCATGACAGTTTTTCCACTTGGCTTTTTCTCTGCCAACATGTCATGAAATCACGACAGTTTTTCTACTTGGCTTCTTTGCCTCCAACATGTCATGAAATCACGACAGTTTTTCTACTTGGCTTCTTTTCTTCCATTATGTCGTGATATCGCGATAGTTTTCTTTTCTTGCCAAACATGTCGCGATATCGTGATAGTTTTTCTTTTTGGCCAAACATGTCGTGATATCGCGACAATTTTTCTTTCTGCTTCTCAACATGTCACGATATCGCAATAGTTTCTCATGCTTGCTCAACATGTCACGATATCGCGACACTTTTCTTACTTGTATTTTTCTTTGAGATTTTGTATATGGGCCACTATGTTCTTCTTGGAGAATTATTATACATGCTCTATATGACCACTGAACTCTTGTCCATTGCATCAACCGATCTATTGTCCACTGCATCAACCGATCTCCCTGACTGTGTTGACAACAATGAAAATACTTTTGCTGCACCTTGCTCATCAATGAACTCTTGTCCATTACATCAACCGATCCTCTGTCTGTGTTGACAACAATGACAATACTTTGGATGCACCTTGCTCATCATTACCTCCTAATGCAACGACCTTGATTTATCTATATTTCCCCTAGAATATGTATCCAAGTGCATCCACTCCTCCTACATCCCAAACACACCTTAGCCAATCTTGGAATCCACATTACCAGTATTGACCTATGTCTATGCCTCAATACCAAGCATCCATTGTTCCCCAATTACCCACTCCAACACAATACCTAGCTTTGCTAGTGCCACCAACGTTGGCCCCATTACCTCCAAGTCAAGTAGCTGCTAACTAAGTTGCTGTAATCGAAGCTCAAGCTAAAGAGCTATCAAAAGTTAAGGCTTACATGAATACTATGGAAAACTAGATGAGTGCCATAAGGAAAAGACAATATGATCAAGGATTTCACCAGAGGAGATTCCCTCCTCCCCTAATAACCAAAGAGCAAGCAACCAATGGTGATCAAAGGTAACACGAGCAAAATACAACAGTGATAAACATCAAAGAGGCTGGTTACTCTGATTCCTTCTATTGGTGTACCATGTGCAATGATCTACACAATGAATAATATTGTATGGTACATCTAAATTATGTGTAGACACTGGCTGGTGGACCCTATGAGCAAGTTAATATGATCAAGGAAGCTGGTCAAAATCTCATGATATCATCAACTGAGCAAGTTTCCATTCTCACCAGGTTAGGAAAGAAACATATCAAGGTAGATCCAGTCAGGTGGATCTATTGAAAGTGCCTCCAGCACCTAAACCCACAACTAAATCATGGACTGGAGCTTAGCCATAGGCAAAAGCTCCTAATCCAATGATAACTGCTCACCAGTTCGATCGATTGAAGGACCACCTTCTGCATCATGTTAAAGAAAGGATAATGTAGCCTAAATCTACAACTCAGCCACCAGTAGAAACATGGGAATAGGAAACAAAAAATCTTTGATGCCCCTCAATCACTAAATGACAATGGGTATATGAGATGTAATAATATTGAAATATCTATGAACCTACAATGGGAGCAGTGGAGCCCGCCGATTCAACATACAACATAGACGAAGAAATGAAAAAGGCCCTACTAAGGTAAGCCTATATGACACCCTTCAACTTTCAATTCAAGTTGATCTATTACAAGAATATCTCAAATTCACATAGGACAAGGAAAGTATATGAACTTATACTGTGTATTCTCAGCCATTAATAGCTTTGGCCACAAGTAAAAATAGACCCCCTCCATTCTACCTATCCCTTCGAATGGAGGAATGGGTCATGTATAACTGCATGATCGATTCAAGTGCCGCTACAACCATCATGCCCAAAGCAGTATGTGAAATCAGGGGTCCCACAACATCCCTGGGGTGTTGCAGTTATATAGAACTATAGTAAAAATAGTGGGAGTGATCAAAGATGTGCCCATACAACTCCATAAAATGCCACAAGTCACTATCATACAAGAGATCGTGGTGGTCGATTTGGAGCCATATTTTAGTATGTGCCTCTCATAAGAATTCATGGTGAATATGGGAGGCTACATATCCCTTTACTACACCCACCTGGATATCCCCTTCAAAGTAATATGATTCAATATCTTCAATGAGAAACCTATTGGTTTTCACATTTAGAAGCTTGAGATGACTCAGTATTTGTCAACTTGATGGCAGACGAAATACAAATCATTTTTATGGAGGAAGCTCTCATTGAACTCCAATTGGAGGATGACTTCTCCCTAACTAATTTCAATGCAGTCAATGGTAGGTACTTAGGATGCTACATGCTCACTAAACCTTAAAAAGAAAATCAATATCACCCAGCAACACCCTCAACCTCAGATCAGCTTTGGAAGCTATACTTTGATGGTACACGATGTAAAATGGAGCTGGCACAAGAATTGCTCTCATCTCCCCAACTGGAGAATAGAATACTTACTCATATAGACTAGCTTGGAGTTGTATGGATAATGCAGCTGAGTATGAGGCTTTGTGCCTCAGAGTCAAGAAAGTTGAGAAGCTAGGCATCAAGTAACTATAGATTTTTAAGGACTTCGAGCTAATATATAATCAATTTACAAGCAAGTGTGTCAGCAAGCAACACTACCTGAAGGTGTATCATAACAAAGTGTGGGATTTGTTTGATACCTTCGATGTGCTAAATGCCAAGCCCATTTCAAGGGAAAAAAATAAGCTAGCCAACGTCCTAGCTTCCAATGGCACCCAATTTTTACCAGTCGATGGCATGATGCACAAACCAAATATGGTAAGATCAATATATCAACCTTTCATTCCCGATAAAAATATTCATTGGTAAGTATTCAATAATTATGAACAACTTGTTAACTTCTTGGTCAATGAAGCATAAACCATCGAAGGACTGGATCTAAATGAAGAAGACCATGAATTTTTTATTTAGTTGAAAAATAATAATATTCCAAAAGGCTTGATCACACTAGAAAGTCTCTTTTATAGAAATGATAGGCCTATCGGCCATAATATCAAGGTCGACCAGAAGGAGTTCATCAAATTAGAGTTAGAATCAGGGAAATTCATCATGGTAGGGACCGACTGCACCACCAAGGAGCTCCAACAGATCCAAGTTCTATGTAAATAATACCCAAACATCATCGCCTGGTGTTATCAAGACTTAAAGGGGTACGACAAGAATGTCATCCAGCATACCATCAAGTTAGAAGAGGGTGTCAAACCCTTCATATAGAAGTAGTGACCTATAAATCCAAAGGTCTAAACTCTTATGAGGACCGAGTTATTGAAGATGCTTGAAGCTAATATCATATATCTAATTAAGCATTCTTCCTGGGTAGCTAACCTGGTTCCAGTGTGAAAGAAAAATGGTGATATTCGATTGTGTATAGACTTTCGAAATCTGAATCAAGCGTCGCTCAAAGATCACTACCCACAACCTCAGATTGATCAAATCCTTCATGTCATGGCAGGGGCACAAAGGTTCTCCTTACTGGATGGGTTCTTAGGCTATAACCAGATATGGGTTAAAGATGAAGATCAGTACAAGACTGCATTCATGACCAAGTGCGGCACTTTCACCTATCAACGGATGCCTTTCAGGCTTTCCAATGTCGAAGCTACCTTTCAAAGGGCAATGGACTTTGCTTTTGGAGAATTATTCAATCATGTCATCATAATTTATTTATATGACATGATGATATTCTCTCATATTAGGAAAGAACATTGCTCGCATTTATGACAAGTTTTTGAAAAATGTCGAGAGTTTGGGGTCTTCATCAACCCCAAAAAAGTCAATATTTGCAATGAAATAAGGAAAGATGCTCGAGCATATTATATTTGAAAAGGGATTAACAATAAATACAAATCAAGTAGAAGCGCTTCTTCAAATTTCACCTCCCACAAATAAAATGCCTTGTAGTCCTTTTTTGGATAGATAAAATTCATCAGGAAGTTCATAGCCAATTTTTTCCAGGTGGTAAAACCAATGGTCCAACTCTTGAAAAAAGGTGCCAAATTCAAGTGGACTGATGAGAGGAGGTAAGATTTTTAAGATATTAAAGATAATATTGCTCAAGCTCCCATCCTTATCAACCCTGACTACTCACAAGATTTCATATTATACACGGTCGGAGATACTGACAGTTATGTCATGGTACTAACCCAGAAGGGTGATGATGGAGATGAATATCCGATTGCATTTCTCAACTAGATCATTTAGCCTCATGAGGAGAAGTTCAATTTCATCAAATGATAGGTTCATGCAGTGATGAGGTCCCTCAAAAAGTTTATACACTTTGTATCTCAAAGCAAAACCATCGTATATGTCATACACCCTGACATCTAGAGCTTCATCATCCAAGGTGAGTTAGGGAATAGAAGGGTAGGTTGGGTTACCAAAATCCAAAAGTTTGATATTGAGATACACCCTACCAAGTTGGTTCAAGGCAAAGTGCTATTCCAAGAGTTAGATAAAAATGTTGTGGCCGAAGCTATGATTCTAGACTCCAATAGACTAAATTTTGAAATCAACTTAGCTATCCCACCCACTAGTGAATCAGATTGGATAGAATACCTGATAAGATATTTTGATACAATTCGATGTCCCTCAAACCTTGATACTTCACAAAAAAGAATATTTCATCTAAAAGCTAATAGGTATGTCCCAATGTCCAATGGAATTTTTTATTGGAATATTGATGGGATCCTTTTAAGATGCATTAAGGAATCCGAAAAGGCTAAAATCCTAGAGGATTTTCACTCTAGTGTTTTGAGAGGGCATTTTTTCGATAGACCGATGGCATTAAAAATCATCAAAGTAGGTTACTATTGGCCTACTCTCTTTTTGGATACCTTCAAAAATAGCCAGTGCTATGATAGTTACCAGCATTACTCCAAAAGGGTTAGGAATGCATCGCTTCCTCTCCACCCCATTCGAGTGGAGACTCCATTCCAGCAGTGGGGTTTGGAATTCATCAAGATCATCAATCCAAATTCTTCTGCTAGCCACAAATATATCTTGACTGCTACAGACTACTTAACTAGATAGTTAGAAGCAATTCCAACCAAAGAGGTGAGCCAGGAGGTGGTCATCTCCTTCCTTGAAGGTCTAATCACTTGGTTTAGAATCTCGAAATCCATCATATCGAACAATGGTTCTCCTTTAATTGGTGCAAAAATTTATGAATTCATGGTCAGATATGGAATTTACTTGAAGGTTTCATCTAACTATTATCTGCAGGGAAATGGATTAGCTGAATCCACGAACAAAAACCTATTGTGAATTATCAAGAAATCTTTGCAAAAGAATAAAAGGAGCTGGCACCTACTTTTAAATCAGTCCCTATGGGCTGAAAGAATTTCCATCAAGTGTTCTATCCATACTTTGCCCTATTCATTGGTGTATGGCAAAGATGCGATCTTACCTACACACATTGAATTACCAGCCTTACAACTTCTTAAGTGGCTCGACGTCGAAGGAAGCCAGCTTAGCCCAATGGATGCAAGGCTAGAAAAATTGATAGAATTATAAGAAGAAAGATAAAAGGTGTATGAAGTATTTGCCAAGCATACCGAAACCACCAAGAGCTAGTTTAGTAAGAGAACTTCTGATCGGGTTTTCAACATTGGGATTTAGTTTTGAAGTGGAACGTCAATAAATCAAAGCTAGGAACCATGAAAAGTTTGATGCCTTTTGGGAGGGTCCATTCTGGATCTCTGGCATTCATCAGATAAATTCATTCATGCTCAGGTATATAGAAGGTGATGAGCTGCCTATTCTACTTAACGATTTCCTGCTGAAACCTTACTACCCGCCAAAGCTCGATGCTCTTCTCTAGCTGATCAGGTATTCCTCATGTATAGTCCCTTTTGTTTGTATAGTAGGGTAGTGTTGTCTTACTCTAGGCTTAGTCAGGAAAATGGAAGAAAGAGGTTCCTTCAAAAATACCTTCACCAAAGCTTTTGGCAGCCAGGATGAAGTTTTTAGTGAAGAAATTACACCTGGTAGGCCGAGATGTTTTTTTTTTAATGTCTAAACAAGCTTTTTTAAGAATAAATTTGTTAAGATTTTTGTAGCCAGAGTGATATCCTTAGTAAAGAAATTACACCTGACAGGCCAAGAGATTTCTCCAAAGGTGAAGCGCTCCACAAGGGAGTGCTTTTCCCAATGCCAGAGTGTTCCAACAAGTGAAGAGCACTCCAAAGGCAACACTCCACTAGGGAGTGCTTTGCCCAAAGCTAGAGTGCTCCAATAAGTGGAGAACACTCCAAATATGAAGTGCTCCACAAGGAAGTGCTTTACCCAAATTTAGAGTGCTCCAACAAGTGGAGAGCACTCCAAAGGTGAAGCTCTCCACAAGGGAGCACTTTGCTTGAAGCCAGAGTGCTCCACCAAGTGGAGAGCACTCCAAAGGTGAAGTGATCCACAAAGGAGCATTTTTATCGAAGTTATAGTACTACAAGTTGAGAGCTCTCCAAAGGTGAAGCGCTCCACAAGGGAGTGCTTTACCCAAAGTCAAAGTGCTCCAACAAGTGGAGAGAACTTCAAATGTGAAGTGATCCACAAGGGAGTGCTTTGGCTGAAGCCGAAGCGCTCCAACAAGTGGAAAGAACTCCAAAGGCGAAGTGCTCCACAAGGGAGCACTTTGCCCGAATCTGGAGCGCTCCAACAAGTGGAGAGCACTCCGTCCAAAAGGAATAAACAAGTAGTTAAATTTTTGGAGGCACTCCATCGGGAGTTTCTCCCATTTCTTTTAACCATTTTAATTTTTTGCTTTAGCTATAACCATATTTCCCTCGTTGTCCTCCACTTTTTAAATGCTTTAAGTTTTAGTTGCCTGCTTTGATTTTACCAAGTGTTCAGGAATATTTTATGCATCATTAGGGGTAATTTTTAAAAACCCCATTTAGGCACCATTTTTAAAAGAAAATTAGGTCGTACAGTTATCAAATCAAAACATTCTTCAACCTCTGTTAGCCAAAATTGACCTTTTCTACAAATCTATCGACATCCTTCTTGGATAATAATGGTGCGCCTCATAGGAGCATCCTTGTCCACTATCAGTATTTAGTTTTCCAAGAGAAATCCACCTACATAAAGAACTCTAAAAATACTTGATTGCATGCACATTCACCCTAGAATTAATGAGGAGTTGTCTATGTTAGATGTGGTGGTTCCAATCAATGACATTATAAAACAAAATGCTCTCTGGCCAAGTTCAAACTCACTCCAAAAAAATTTTTCCTACAACTCTTGAACCAAAAATCCTTCAAAGTATTCGACCACCATGGGTAATAAAGGAAAGCAATTAGCCGAAGAATCAGTAATTTAAGAAACTATGAAAGAGAAGAAGCCAAAAGAAAAGGTCTCAAAAAGTAAAAAACTAGAAAATTAAGATACCTCAGCGGTGGTTTCAAATTCAAAGAAGCTTCAAAAGAAGAAGAAGAAGGACATCGAAGAATTGGTGCCCTAGTAGCACCCTTTCCTCCGCTATAGGGACTATCTGGTAACAAACAGAGATATGGAGCAACTACATTGAGATGTTGATGAGGTGACCAAGGATGATCTAGTTGAAGACCAATTAGTAGGTGTACTCTACTTGCACTTGTATTTCTATATGTGCACTCCAGTCCATGCCTATCCAGAGTTTATTCATGTAGTAGCCTAGAATTATAACCCTATGACACAGACGGTTCGAAATGCTCAAGGAGCTCCAATGTTTGCAATTACCATAGAATCAGACCGAGAAGCTTTCACCAGGGGAGATAAGTACCCTATCGAGTTTGTTCCACAAAGGCTGTATACAAATGAGGAAGCTTCTAGATATCATCCAACTTCTTGGATGAAATATTTCATGGTGAACTAGTTGTAGGATGTGATGGTGGTTGGTAATCTACCTGCACTCCCAAGGTGTTTAGCTAAGTTATCACAACCTAAAATATACTCCATCCTAGCATGGGTGGTAGGATTGGCCATTGATGATTGGATCATCGACTGGTAGGTTGTCATGGCCAAGGCTATTTTAGACAACCCAATTTATTTCCCCTCTAAGGCGAGGCCAGGTTCTAGCCCATTTTTTTACGATTGGGCCAAATTTATCGCATGAAAATTGCATGCCTCTTTGGCTTTCCTTCACGATGACCAGAGACACCAATTCAAATTATCTTTCGTAATGGTGTGGTTATCTTTCTGCAACTTGGTATGAAAATTTTATCTTCATCCACAAGCAGCAAACTGAAGATGAGGGGAAGTCACTACTAGTTTACCTATGGATCAAGAGTTTCATTGTAAGTAATTCGTATTATGTTTTTAATCAAATTTTTCTAGGTCCAAATTTGGCTTTGATTTGTGGTCAGTGTGAGCGCTTTCTAGAAGAGTTGAGGGAGTAGTTGTTGGAGCAGTGGTTGGGAGATATTTTCCTCTTGACGTAGGGTTACATCATCAAGATATACGGTTTTTTTGAAAAACCTTTTTTATTAACCTTTTACACCACTCTGTTTCTATTCGCTGTGGAGGTAGCCCGCCAGCTGGATCACACTAACCAAGAGTATGGAAAGGGTCATGGGATAAAGGTCATAATCTCCACCCCTTTCAAGTTCAAAGGGGTCAAAATAGCACATGTGGTCAAAATGTAGTTTTAACCGTGGTACTAGCCCAGTTTGTATTAATTGAGCTCCCCCATCAATGGATATGGCATTCACTAGATGTAATATAGAAAAATATTAAGGTACAAGCTTTTCACAGCTACCCATGGTCAGACATGGAAAACCAATGCAATAATCCACTTGGCTTGGAGCTTGAGTGGCATGTGGATGAGATGGAGCTGCTCCCACCTTGGTTGGATTTTTATACTATGGAGTTTGAGTACAATCTCGATGTGAACCCAAAGTAGAAGCTGACTAGGTCTGTCATAACAAGTATAAATGTTAAGTATCCAAAATGGTCAAATCATAGAGTAGAACAATGGTGGATCATGATGGTACACTAGGGAAAACCCTTAGCTAATAAGCTTGCAATCGTTGACCAATTTTCTAACATTTATGAAAATAGCTTTCATATTTTTCAACCATTTTCATTTGCTACTATCGTTCCAAAGGTAGGGTGCCCCCATAGATGAGGTTGATGACTTGGCTCACTCACTGCATAGATCGCCAAACATGGGCAAAGATATAATGAGTGCTTCCCCCTCCATCGAGTAGAAGTCCAAGGCTAAGAGCACTCCTTTCAAGAGAAAGATCAAGGTACTTCTCTCATAGAAAACCACTAAAATGCTACGAACTAGGACCCAGAAGACTTTTGGGATAGTAGTGCATTTAGGAACTCTAGCTCCTCCAAACCCTAATTAGGCAGTTGTAGAAAAAGAGGTTGTGATAGTAGAGATAGATCAACATAAACCTCTAATTATTGAACTTTTAGCCGCTCAAGGTGACCAAGGGGACAAGGTAGTTGAGATATACATTCAAGAAGAAACTATGCTTAAAATATCCCTAGCTAAAGAAATATCTATAGCTAAGGATGCAGCTATGCCCAAATCACCCAAAGCAGTTGTGACTAACCATACTGAAGACAAACTAGTCACAAAACAAATTGGAGAACAAAAGGGTGAAGCTGAAGTGTCTGAGTTAGGAGCACCAACCATAAAATTAGTCAAAGAATAGAAGGGAAAAGATGGAGGATAGGCGACCTTCCCAAAACTTATAGAGGCTAAAAATATGGGAGAGGAGGACAACTCCAATATTTTAGATGAGAAATAAGATAGAACATAGTCACTAGAAGAATCTCTCACGACCTCTTCCTCTATATGGCTCAAAGTACCTGAAGCCTCCACAACGGTATTTTCAACAGTCCCTGACATTCCTATTTTAGTAACCCCTGCATTGAGTGCATCCCCTATTCCAGAGCTAAGTAGCCTGGGCATTCGAGTTTCTCAGGCATATTTCCTATCTCCCACTAAAATTCTTGCACCCTTACTCCCCCAATTTGCTTCTTATGAAAAATCCCCTAATCCTTTTGCAGTCTCTACTTCTACCATATCTTCCCCTTACATTTCAAAGGTTCCCTTTGCCTACTTATTTGGTGCTTCTGACTCGGGTGTTTCCTCCTCTCCTCCCACTCCTCCCACATATTTTGATCCATCCACATTTATAATGCCCAAGCACATAGTCGTACAAACTCAAGTGCCTCTAAGGGTTACCGCAATTGCTTCTCTCTTAGATTCCTCTATAACTCCAAGCCTACAGCCCGACTCTCCATTCTTTCCATAAATGCCTATTCTTAGATTAGGTCCCTAAGCCTTTGGATTCAAATCTGGAGTTGTCACAGCAGTTAGCTACAGTTGAAAGCATCCGCAAAGCTAATAAAAGTTCTACTAAGTGGCTCAGAGATCGTAGTGAGAGGGAAGCTTTAGCTTTGGGTCAAAAACACAAAGCTTATTTTCTAGATCTTGAGTCTATGGACCTGCACACAGTTGAAAAGATACCATTGGTGAGAAAGCCTTAAGGGGAGATGATCCTAGGCAATTATACTCTCAGACATACAAGTTTCAACATGGCTAGGATGAATACTCAAAAAATGAAGGAGGTTTAGGTAGGTGTTGGCTCTATCTACGCACATGGAGAGCATTACAAGTTCTAATATTTTAAAATCTAGTCTGAGGTTGATCAGCTATAGGAATAATTGGTAGCAACAAGAAGGAATAATGAAGAGCTAGAATGGGATCATCAGGGTCAGATAAAAAGGCTTAATTCTAAGTTTGAGGAGCTAGAAAAGAAAATATAGGAGCTTGATGCCTATGACGCTGACCTCGAAATGGTGAATGCTCACCATATCCAAGAATTAGCTAAAGCAAATCAGGTCAACCAACTACTTACTATTCATATCAAAGAGCTAGAATCTATTAGTTCATATTTCATACACACCCCATGAGGAATGAGCATAAAATACCGATAACACTTATACGGGATAAATCCCACTCACTTTAGGATCTTGCTGGATATCCAAGGTGTGAGTTACAGAGTTGGGTCGAATGTCTATTCACTCTTTTTTGCTTCTGGAATAGTTTCAAGTGGACTATCTGTTACCTTACAATGGGTTCGAGACTTTAGTTCAGTAATGTTTTTGGAGTTGGTTATCTTTGTGGACAATCAGATTTACAATCAGTTCTTTGATCTAGCTCTTTATGCTTTAGCAGATTTAAATAAAAGATAAATTTAAAAGAAAATAAAAATGGATCATTCAACAGTGGAACAGAGAGAGTAGGGTAGGGCAGAAAGAGAAGTTTATCTAACTTAGCTGCAAAATCAAAACTACCAATTTTTGTTACACTATTTAGCTTCACAATAGAACAAATCAAAGAGGAAGGTGTCCAGCTTTCTAAGATCACCTTCTACTAAGAGCATAAGACGGAGATGAGACAGATCTGAAAGAAAATTCATAAACAGAAGGGAAGTCAATGTCAATTGGTATCTCTCACCAGTAGCACAGCTCACACAGTGAGGACAGAGCAATTAGAATAGACCTAAACCTTAAATATCTAATTTTCCCTAGCATACAATGAACGGAATGAAGCCTAGCAGCATATTCGATCTTGATAACATAGATTTACAACATAAAATAAATAAACCTTAGCGAGATAAAAACAAAATAAGATGCACTTATCACAGTCCGAAAGATATTAGGCTCCTGGCCATGCTATCACAGAAAACGAAGTCACACCAACTCCAGGTACAGAACAAAGCATTCAAACAAGATTTGCAGGAAATTGCTAAAATAGCTTTTTATTCTAAGTTTTCGCCTCCCGATTGTACATTCAAAGGAAGTATATATAGACTCAGGATAGACCCTGATATTTTCAAGAATATCTTCTTCTAAAACCCTAAATCTTATCATAAAAATCCCACCGCCGAGGTTTTACAATATAAGGCATTTTTATATAGAGTTTTGATAAACCCTAATCACTCTAAAAATCTTCGTGTGGTTCTTGCCATAAATGGAGAAGGCACAATTTGATATTATTTTCATCCACCTGTAACTGTGTGTAGATATCTTCATCTTTCTGGTGCATCTGCTAGGAGCATCTCATTAATTCCTCTGGGAAATTTGGATGAGTCACTAACTTCCCAGGCCTTCTATCCTCGCACAACTGCCTTTGAGTTGAAATTCTCTGCATGCCATTACTTTTGCCATAAATTTTCCCGTTAACTGCATCCATCGACAAATTCTGATAACTGTGTGTAGATATTTTCATTTTCTGGCCAATCGCCGACATATTTCATTAAATGGGCACTTGCTCGGTCACACCTTAAAGTCTTTATTTGCGGCCAGATCTGCAAAATCTGGACGGACCAAAAATTCCCAGCATCTCCCATTTCCATCTGATGGTCCTCGCTTGATTTGTGCTTATCTTTGTCTTTCTCGCCATTACTTCTGCTATTATGCAACTGTCGGATCACTTTCTGCAAAAGAAAAGCAAGGGTTAAAATTTTAATATTATTAAATTAAACCCTAATTTTCATTACATGTCGGCTTGATTTTCTTCTTCCAAGCTCATATTCTTTAAAACATGTCACGATATCGTGACGTTTTCCTTCCTATTCTCATGAAATCAAAATATGTCGTGATATCACGACGTTTTCCTTACTTCATCTCTCCTAAGCTTATGCCATCGTGAAAATGGAACATGTCACGATATCGTGACATTTCCCTCAATTCATTTCTTCCAAGCTTACATCATCACGAAAATGGAACATGTCACGAAAATGGAACATGTCGCGAAATCATGACATTTTTTTTACTTGACTTTTTCTCATCTTACGCCATCATGAAAATGGAACATGTCATGAAATCACGACATTTCTCTCAATATATTCCTTCTGAGCTTCTACCCTCGTGAAAATGAAACATGTCGCGATATTGTGACGTTTTCCTCAAGCTTTGCTTCCAATAAAAACATGTCATGAAATCACGAAGTTTTCCTTAAGCTTTGCTTCCGACTAAAACATGTCACAAAATCATGACATTTTCCTTAATCGTTGCTTCCAATAAAAACGTGTCACAAAATCACGATGTTTTCCTTGAGCTTTTCCTCCAATCAAAACATGTCGCGATATTGCAACGTTTTCGTCAAGCTTTTCTTCCAATCAAAACATGTCACGAAATCCCGACGTTTTTCTTACTTGAATCTTTCTAAGCTTATGCCATCATGAAAATGGAACATGTCATGAAATCACAACGTTTTCCTTAAGCTTTGCTTCCGACTAAAACATGTCACGAAATCACGATATTTTCCTTAAGCTTTGCCTCCGACTAAAACATGTCGTGAAATCACGACATTTTCCTCAAGATTTCTTTCCAATTAAAACTTGTCATGATATCACGACATTTTTCTCGAGCTTTGCTTCCAACTAAGACATGTCATGAAATCTTGAAATTTTTCTTACTTGACTCTTTCTAAGCTTATGCCATCACAAAAATGGAACATGTCATGAAATCACAACATTTTCCTTAAGCTTTGCTTCTGACTAAAACATGTCACAAAATCGCGACGTTTTCCTTAAGCTTTGCCTCTGACTAAAACATGTCATGAAATCGCAACATTTTCCTCGAGCTTTCCTTCCAATCAAGACATGTCACGAAATCACAATGTTTTCTTTGATCTTTTCCTCCAATCAAAACATGTTGCTATATCATGACGTTTTCCTCAAGCTTTCTTTCCAATTAAAACTTGTCGCGATATCGCGACGTTTTTCTCGAGCTTTGCTTCCAAATAAAATATGTCACAAAATTGTGATGTTTTTCTTACTTGAATCTTTCTAAGCTTATGCCATCGCAAAAATGGAGCATGTCGCGAAATCGTGACGTTTTCCTTAAGCTTTGCTTTCGACTAAAACATGTCGCGAAATCGTGACATTTTCCTTAAGCTTTGCTTCCAACTAAAACATGTCGCGAAATCATGACGTTTTCCTCGAGCTTTCCTTCCAATCAAAACATGTCACAAAATCATGACGTTTTCCTCGAGCTTTGCCTCCAATCAAAACATGTCGCGATATCGTGACATTTTCCTCAAGCTTTCTTTCCAATTAAAACTTGTCGCGATATCGCGACGTTTTTCTTGAGCTTTGCTTCCAATTAAAACATGTCGTGATATCACGATGTTTTCTTCAAGCTTTCTTTCCAATTAAAACTTGTCGCGATATAGTGACGTTTTTCTCACTTTACTTCTTTTAAGCTTATGGCATTGCAAAAATGGAACATGTCACGAAATCATGACGTTTTCCTTTTTTCTTCCGACTAAAATACGTCACGAAATAATGACGTTTTTCTTACTTGACTCTTTCTAAGCTTATGCCATCGCGAAAATGGAACATGTCACGAAATCGTGACATTTTCCTCAAGTTTTGCTTCCGACTAAAACATGTCATGAAATCGCACACATGACAGTTCCAAAAATGGAATATGTCATGATATCGCGAAAAAATGAGACAGGTCCAAAAATGGAATATGTCGCGATATCGCGACATTTCCTCAAGTTATTTCTTCTACTTTGCAAATTCTCCAAAAATTGTAGGTTGACTCCAATGAATTTATCCATCTGTATTTTGCATTTTTACATATTGGTGAAGGATCTTCCTTACTCAGAAATGATTCTAACATTTGAAAAATGAATTCTAAATTGAAATCAAAGCCATATGCAAGCCTACTTGGATACTTTGATATAGGCAAAACTTGAAAAAGGAGGCAAGCAAAATTTGGAATTAAAACCTGAAAAACTCAAGAGGGTCCCTATGAAAAAAAAAATGAAAACTAAATATTTTCAAAGGATGGAATTTCATTTTTTTAGTGGGGGTGTGTTGCTTCTCAACAAATGGCGATATCTGTGAGGAAAATAGTAGCACTATTTAGAATCCAGAACTCTAGTTTCAAAACAATTTAGACTATGTACCATGCTTTGCCACAAATATTTTCCAAAATGATTTAACTACTATCTGATAGTTGTTAAAGTTTCCCAAGGACATACTAGGTTGAACCACTTAAGGAAGATTCTGATGTGCAATTATAAGCGTATAAAACTTCCTTCAAGGATGACAGGGCCTTCGAATGCTTATTTCGGATTGATCAGCTTTTTAGATTGTGAAGGGGAAACCGAATAGGGCTCTGTTTACTAGTTTAGCCTTTTACAGCCCCGACAGAGTTACTCTTTAGATTTTCATGACCCTGACTCACAACTATGAGGTGGCATCTATAGCTTGGTGAACACGTTTGAGATGTATCCTTCGGGAGCCTTGGCTATCTCTTTTCATCACATAACTTTTTTTTTTTGTAGAAAAGAGTGCCAGTTTTATGTTGACTTGTCCAACTTTCACCTTCTCTCTCTTTTTTGAAATATACCGATATCTGGAAAGCCTTGCTAGAATTTCTTTTTATATTTCATTGATCGAGCAATTGATCGACTAACCGCTTCAGCCTGGGTACCAATAGCTTCTTTGGACACTTAAAATAATTTCATGAATCGGAGTCCCCTCTTATGACCAACTTTTCTTGGATTCCCTAGGAGTTCTTCAGCCAAGCAGTATAGTAGTTTCTTTATAATTAAAATAATTGTGGCAAGCAAGATACAAAATCCAATTATCTTTCTACTGTTGTTCTAAATAACAAGTAGTTCCACTTTTTAGTTCGAGCAGACTATCTCTTAATTAAAATAAAGCAAAATGAAAACACACTACTTCAACCTTTATAGCGCCAATCCAATTTTAAATGTTGATTTGTTTTTTTTTGTTGCTTAGGCAAAATTTTTGAACAAACAGGATTTAAAATCTAAAGAGGAGGAAAAAAAAAAGGCCACCAACTAAAGATAAATTTGTACATACCTCAAAAGACAAAACACAGCACTTCAACCTTAAAATAAAACAAAATAAAAACACACTACTTCAAACTTTATTTACAATATATACATATGCACAAAGTCTTTGTGATATCACTCAAATGATGTAGTGGATGGAACAGCTGAGAAATAATGCTTCAGATATTGACCATTGATAGGAAGGTTCAAAAAATTACCTTCCAGGTCCTGTAGACGAAATGCATTATTACCTAGGATCTCGGCAATCTGGTATGGCCCTATCCATAGAGGTTGCAACTTGGTGTGTTTACCTTTCTTTTCATGGGCTTTATCCCATAGAAGCACCAGGTCTACGAGTCTGAAGGCCTTCACTCTGGATCTTTTATCAAACCAGCGCTTGACTGTCTCTTGGTGTCGACTAAAATGCTCCAAGGCTTGAAGTCGTTCATCCTACAAATTAATTAAGTCCAAAACACGAGCTTCTGCATCTGCATGATCCTCAAAATAGTCTAAAGCAAATTGATAAGTGGGCAATTTTAAAGAGATAGGAATGATGGGTTGAGTACCATACAACAAAGCAAATGGGGAAGTCTTAAGAGCTACTTTATGTCTTATCCTGTCACCCCAAAGTGCATATTTCAATAGTGTGTGCCATTGTCTGGGTTTTTCTACAACTGACTTCTTGATGGCATTCATCAAATTCTTATTTGTGGACTCAGCTAGTCCATTACCTTGGGGATAATAGTTGGATGAAAATCTGATGACTATCCCCATCTGGTATGCCCACTCTGCAAACTCTAATGACTGAAAGGCTGGTCCGTTGTCGCACACCAAATTCAAAGGAACTCCAAACCTGGTTATGATATTTGATTCTAAAAATTTGATCACCTCATGGGTTGTACTCCTCATGGTGGCTACTGCTTCAACCCATCTTGTACAATAATCAGTGGTCGTTAAAACATACTTGTGCCCTCGCTGATGAATTTGGGTTTATCACACCTACAAAGTCAAGTCCCCATTGCATAAAAGGTTTGTTTATTATAATAGGTTGCAATGGGAGAGCTCGATTAGCCTGCTTGGATGCAAAAGTCTGGCACTGATGGCAAGTTCTCACATGTTGATGTGCATCTTTAAACAATGTAGGCTAGTAATAGCCTGCTCTTAATATCTTGTGTGCAGTAGCAGAACCTTAGGAATGCCCTGCTCCTAACTTCTCATGAAAATTGGACATCACCTCATTCACTTCATTCTGAGAAATGCATCTTAAGAATATGCCAGCATAGTTTTCTCTATACAAGTTGCCTCCTTTGAGCAGAAAATGAGCATATTTCAGCTTTAGTGCTCTTCTTTGAGTTCTATTCAGGTGAGGTGGACAAATTCCAAATCTCAGCAGATGAATGACATCTCCATACCAATCATCGAATCCAAAATCTAGCTGATTAATTTCTCCTTGTACAGGTATTTTAGCAATATGTCGAGACAAACCAAGTCCTCTGATTAATTTTGTAGGCCAAATTTCTAAGTCGTACTCCTGCAGTCTCGTGGCCCAATTACCTCTTAGCTCACCCAATTCGTCCTGGCTTAATAAGTATTTGACAGCTAGATCAGGAACTATAGCATGGACTTTGCTTCTTAGTATGTAATTCCTGAATTGCTTAATTGCTCTTACTAAGGCATAGGCTTGCTTATCCAAGCGAGAGTATTTTAGCTCAGCCTCCTTTAAGTTGGTACTTTTGAAGGCAATCGAATGCTCCCATGTTTCTCTTCGTTGGGTTAAAACCATAGCAAGTGTGTGTTCAGAAGAAAAAGAGTACAAGTAAAAATCTGCACTGAAATCTGGGCTCACCAGCATGGGAGCTTGTTGGATGGCAGATTTGATCTCTTGGAATGCTGTTTTGGCTTCCATTGTCCAAGAAATCTTAGCAGTTTCCTTCAGCATGTCATTTAGTGGCTTGACTATTTCCACAAAGCCAGAGATGAATTTTCTGACAAAATTAATTTTCCCAAAAAAGGATCTTAACTCTTTCTTAGAGTTGGGAAAGGGTATCCCTGATATGGCTTCAACTCTCTCAGGATCCATGGAAATGCCATATTTGGTGATCAAGTGTCCAAGGAGTTTTCCTTCAGTTACACCAAAAACACACTTCTTTGGGTTCAAAGAAATGCCAAATTCCCTGCATTTGTCGAAGACAGATTCCAAGTGCTTTACGTGGTCAAACCAGGATTTAGAAAAAATTGTCAAGTCATCCATGTAGACAACGATGCACTTACCCATGAGACCTTTGAAGGCATGATCCATTGCGTGCTGAAAGGTAGCTCCTGCATTTATCAATCCAAATGACATTCTCTTGTAAGCGAAGGTTCCCCACTTGGTCGTGAAGGCAGTTTTCATCCTGTCTTCCTTTTCAACTAGTATCTGATTATACCCTGAAAATCCATCTAAGAAAGACATCATTTCGGAACCATTCACAATTTGTAGCACATCATCCATGGAAGGCAAAGGATAATTATCCTTTTCAGAAGCTTTGTTCAAGTTTCTAAAATCCATGCACAAGCGGATTTCTCCATTCTTCTTTCTGACCGGCACCAAATTGGCCACCCAAGTAGAATGTCTAATGGGAAAAATAATGGCAGCACTCAATAATTTTTCCACCTCCCTCTTGATGAGGGGTTCCAACAAAGCATTGACATGCCTCTATTTCTGTCGAAAAGGTTTGCAGAACTCTTTTAAGGGTATTATATGGGTGTAAACTTTTGGATCAAAAACCTTTAAGTCTTTATAGGACCAGGCCATAACATCCTTGGACCTGTGAAGGAATTCAATCATATTTCTTTTTATTTCAGGGTCACAAGCTTTAGCCAACTTAAGGTGCCTGGGATCCTCTTCAGTCCCGACATTTAGTTTCTCAGTTTCACCACCTGCTACACCAATAGAATCCCCAGAACTCACCTTTTGTTTAATTCGGTCAACATCAAACAGTCGCTCAAGTTCTACCATCCCTTTCGAAATTCTATTATCTTTCAACCTTATTATCCCCATTTCATCGTCAAACTATTCCAGCATAGTATCCCTTTGACCATCATCAATTATAGCATTTTCAAACGCATTGGTACTCTATAAAAAGTTTATAATTTGCTGGTCATTAGAAAAGACTTGAAAATTATCTACGTTATCTGGAACCGAAGGACAAGGGATTAACTCGATTGAAATTTTTTTCCATTTGAACTCTTCCAATGGCTTCAGACTTGCGGCTGATGAAGCTAAAACATCTGCAAGTGAATTCTGCTCTCTAGGTATGTGCGTTAAATTAAAAGCATCAAAATCCTCCATGAGATCCCACGCTTGGTATTTATATCCTTTCAAGTAGGATGCCTTGCACTAGAATTTACCTTTAACCTGATTGGCCACCAACTCTGAGTCTGTAAAAACTTGGATATTTTTTACACCTTTGTCTAAAGCAAATTTCAATCCTAGCACCAGTGCTTCATACTCTGCCAAATTATTTGTGCAAGGAAACTGTAGGCGATAAGACATAAAATATGTCTAACTCTCAGGTCCTTTAAGAACTGCCCCTATATCAGAACCTTGTTTAGACTTAGCCCCATCAACATGAAGCGTCCAAACTTCATTATTATGAACAATATGGGCTTTACTAGGTTTCTCATTTTGTGTTGTCGTTAAATTATAAACCTCGATATCTACATCAGCAATATTTACAGTTTTATTCTCAGAATTATACTTTGTGATCATGTGTTTATACCTAGGTTCTCTTTCAATTCTTAATTGATTTGCAACACCTTTCCAGGGCAACCACATATGTGAAAAGTCAGTCGCCAAGTATCCATTCAAAGACTTTGACCAATCTCTACTCAGAAGCATGTCGTATCCCACAGGAATATCTACCACCTGAATTTCAATTTTGTGTTGTGCTCTTGGCTCAGATGCTAGTTGGATGTGTATACTTTGAAGTTCACCTACCACCTTAACCTCAGATTTATCCAATTGGACGACTCTCCTCTCGGACTTCATAGGGGTCAGACCCAGCTGTTGGCAAATGGCCAGAGGCATGACATTGGTTGAAGCACCGGAATCCACCAGACAGTTGTGTAAATTTTTCCCAAATATACGGACAGTCAGTAGGAAAGGCGAAACTTCAGTATTTTCTTTATACATGGCCATATTAGCATTTGCTATCCTCTTCCCATTTTCTAGAGGCTTGGCATTAGGCTCAGAGTATGTCTTAATCAGGTTATCCCTTTGTTCAAAAATTTGAGCCAACTCATGAAGAGTGATGTTGGCCTTGATCTTCTTCATATCCTCCACTATATTGTATCCTTTATTGAGTAGAGGGATAAATGCATCTGGTACTCTTGGATTTCCTCCCTTGGGTGGAGGTGGGTTATTACTTGGAGATGGATCCGGAGGAACATTATGGGAGTTGTCGGGAGGGGTCGACGTGGTATTGGGCTCTAGATTTCTGTTTCTGAGATTGTAGTTGTCCCTTCTATATTGTTGAAAAGCCTGCACTTCATCCATTGGCATCTCCACAACATTTTCTGACTCATATAGAAAAGTAAATGAATCCAACACCATAGCTGCACTATGTTTGGATGAACCTGGAGGATTATCAACATTTCTTTGATTTTTAGGACAAACCAACTCACCAGACAGAGCTTCAAAGGCATTACAGAATTCCAAACAATCCAACTCCCCATGCTGAGATGTTTCGTGTATCCTGCACCAGTTAGGCAAATCCAAGTCACAAATATTCACATCATGCCCCTTACCTTTATAATCCTTGTTGGGTTCGTACGGTGGTCTAGTGAATCTATTTTGTTGATAAGAAAATCTGTTGGAGTTTTCCTCGATGGACACTTGCCTCTTGAAACTCAGGAAGTCATTTGCCAACTTTTGGACCATTTTTGAGACTTCTTCAACCCTTGTGTTATCAGATTCTTTGTCTGGACTCTGTACGCTTTCAGCATGTGTTACAGCCAATGGATTTGCTATTGGTGGAGTTTGGCATGCTGGCAACATCATTTGATGTGGGATGGGATTGAAAATAGGGGTACTTTGTGTGACAAAGGGAATTTGAGGAGCTTTCAAAGGTTGAGGTCCCAATTGTCTTTCAAGAACCAAAGCTTCTTTATAAGCCTCTGTTAGATTAGTAACATTGGCATCTCTTTTCAAGAAAACAGAGGTCATTGGATCTAGAGAATTCCTAAAAATTTCCAATGCCAGATCTGTAGTTGGCACATAATGACCTGTCAATCTACCATAAGCCTTTTGAAACCTGACATTAAAAGATCTAACAGTCTCATTTATTTCTCTTTTAATGCTAGAAAACTGTTGATATAATACACTGGGATCTATCACTTCACCAAATTGTGATACAAAAACCTTCTCCAGGTCATTCCAACTAGTAATAGAATCATTAGTGAGATTTAAAAACTAGTCGTATGCTCCCTCCTGGAGAGTAAAATGGAATAACCTACAAGCCACATCTTCATGCTGCACATTTAACAACTTTAGAGCATTTTTAAATGCCACTAGGTGTTCTTCTGCTGTTCTAATTCCATCATGTTTGTAGGTAGGAAGATACCTCTCAGGATTTCTGGGTAAATCATGGGCTGCACCAGGGATATTCAAAGTAGTGGAACCCAACCAGCTTGCCATTACTACTTGATTAAAGATGATATTTTTAGTTGTAGTTGGAGTAACTACAAGTGGTGATAAAACTATGGTGGACAAAGACTTGGCCCTTCTGAGGCTGCTTCTCCTTGGGGTTTCTAACTCAGGCACAAGGAGCTCTCCAGCTCTGGAGTGGGACCTTGTTACCCTGTAGGTAGAATCCAACTTTTCACAAGCGACTTACAATCCTTAAAAAATATTGAATGAAGTTCAGGCCCTCCTTCTAGCGCCAATTTTAAATGTTGGTTTATCTTTCATACACACCCCGCAAGGAACGAGCATAAAATACCGATAACACTTATACGAGATAAATCCCACTCACTTTAGGATCTTGCTGGATATCCAAGGTGTGAGTTACAAAGTTGGGTCGAATGTCTATTCACTCTTTTTTGCTTCTGGAATAGTTTCAAGTGGACTGTCTGTTACCTTACAACGGGTTCGAGACTTTAGTTCAGTAATGTTTTTGGAGTTGGTTATCTTTATGGACAATCGAATTTACAATCAGTTCTTTGATCTAGCTCTTTATGCTTTAGAAGATTTAAATAAAAGACAAATTTAAAAGAAAATAAAAATGGATCATTCAACGGTGGAACAGAGAGAGTAGGGTAGGGCAGAAAGAGAAGTTTATCTAACTTAGCTGCAAATCAAAACTACCAATTTTTGTTACACTATTTAGCTTCACAATAGAACAAATCAAAGAGGAAGGTGTCCAGCTTTCTAAGATCACCTTCTACTAAGAGCATAAGATGGAGATGAGACAAATCTAAAAGAAAATTCATAAACAGAAGGGAAGTCGGTGTCAACTGGTATCTCTCACCAGCAGCACAGCTCGTGCAGTGAGGACAGAGCAATTAGAACAGACCTGAACCTTAAATCTCTAATTTTCCCTAGCATACAATGAACGGAATGAAGCCTAGCAGCATATTCGATCTTGATAACACAGATTTACAACATAAAATAAATAAACCTTAGTGAGACGAAAACAAAAGAAGATGCACTTATCGCAATCCAAAAGAGATTAGGCTCCTAGCCACGCTATCACAAAAAATGAAGTCACACCAACTCTAGGTACAGAACAAAGCATTCAAACAAGATTTGCAGGAAATTGCTAAAATAGCTTTTATTCTAAGTTTCCACCTCTTGATTGTACATTCAAAGGAAGTATATATAGACTCAGGACAGACCCTGATCTTTTCAAGAATATCTTCTTCTAAAACCCTAAATCTTATCATAAAAATCCCACCATCGAGGTTTTACAATATAAGGCATTTTTATATAGAGTTTCGATAAACCCTAATCACTCTGAAAATCTTCGTGTGGTTCTTGCCATAAATGGAGAAGGCACAATTTGATATTATTTTCATCCACCTGTAACTATGTGTAGATATCTTCATCTTTCTGGTGCGTTTGCCAGAGCATCTCATTAATTCCTCTGGGAAATTTGGATGAGTCACTAACTTCCTGGGCCTTCTATCCTCGCACAATCACCTTTGAGTTGAAATTCTCTGCATGCCATTACTTTCACCATAAATTCTCCCATTAAATGCATCCATCGGCAAATTTTGGTAACTGTGTGTAGATATTTTCATTTTTTGGCCAATCACCAACATATTTCATTAAATGGGGCAGCTGCTCGGTCACACCTTAAAGTCTTTTTGTGGCTAGATCTACAAAATTTGGATGGACCAGAAATTCCTAGCATCTCCCATTTCCATCTGATGGTCCTCGCTTGATTGGTGCTTATCTTTGTCTTTCTCACCATTACTTCTGCTATTATGCAACTGTCGGATCACTTTCTGCAAAAGAAAAGCAAGGGTTAGAATTTTAATATTATTAAATTAAACCCTAATGTTCATTACATGTCGACTTGATTTTCTTCTTCCAAGCTCATATTCTTTAAAACATGTCACGATATCATGACGTTTTCCTCAAGCTGCTTTTCCCTTGCTTTTGCCCTCGCGAAAATGAGACAAGTCCGAAAATGGGACATGTCGCGATATCACGACGTTTTCCTTCCTATTCTCATGAAATTAAAATATATTGTGATATCGCAACGTTTTCCTTCCTTCATCTCTCCTAAGCTTATGCCATCACAAAAATGGAACATGTCGCGATATCGCGACATTTCCCTCAATCCTTTTCTTCCAATCTTATGTCATCGCAAAAATGGAACAGGTCGTGAAATCGTGACATTTTTCTGACTTGACTCTTTCTCATCTTACGCCATCATGAAAATGGAACATGTCACGAAATCATGACATTTCTCTCAATATATTCCTTTTGAGCTTCTGCCCTCACAAAAATGAAACATGTCACGATATCGCGATGTGTTCCTCAAGCTTTGCTTCCAATCAAAACATGTCGCAAAATCGCAATATTTTCCTTAAGCTTTACTTTCGACTAAAACATGTCGTGAAATCATGACGTTTTACTTAAGCTTTGATTCTAATCAAAACATGTCATGAAATCACAATGTTTTCCTTGAGATTTTCCTCCAATCAAAACATGTCGTGATATCGCGACGTTTTCTTCAAGCTTTGCTTCCAATCAAAACATGTCACGAAATCGTGACGTTTTTCTTACTTGAATCTTTCTAAGCTTATGCCATCATGAAAATGGAACATGTCATGAAATCGTGATGTTTTCCTTAATCTTTGCTTCCCACTAAAACATGTCATGAAATCGCGATGTTTTCCTTAATCTTTGCCTCCGACTAAAACATGTCACGAAATCACGACATTTTCCTCAAGCTTTCTTTCTAATTAAAACTTGTTGTGATATCGCGATGTTTTTCTTGAGCTTTGCTTCCAACTAAAACATGTCATGAAATCACGACGTTTTTCTTACTTGACTCTTTCTAAGCTTATGCCATCGTGAAAATGGAACATGTCACGAAATCGTGACATTTTTCTTAAGCTTTGCTTCCGACTAAAACATGTTGCAAAATCATGACATTTTCCTTAAGCTTTAACTCCAACTAAAACATGTTGCAAAATCATAACGTTTTCCTCGAGCTTTCCTTCCAATCAAGACATGTCATGAAATCACGATGTTTTCTTCGAGCTTTTCCTCCAATCAAAACATGTCGCGATATCGCAACGTTTTCCTCAAGATTTCTTTCCAATTAAAACTTGTCGCGATATCGTGAAGTTTTTCTCGAGCTTTTCTTCCAAATAAAATATTTCATGAAATCATGAATTTTTTCTTACTTGACTCTTTCTAAGCTTATGCCATCGCAAAAATGGAACATGTCATGAAATCGTGACGTTTTCCTTAAGCTTTGCTTTCGACTAAAACATGTCACGAAATCGCGACATTTTCCTTAAGCTTTGCTTCCGACTAAAACATGTCACGAAATCGCGATGTTTTCCTTGAGCTTTGCTTCCAATAAAGACATGTCATGAAATCATGACGTTTTCCTCGAGCTTTTCCTCCAATCAAAACATGTCACGATATCGCGACGTTTTCCTCAAGCTTTGCTTTCCAATTAAAACTTGTCGCGATATCGTGACGTTTTTCTCGAGCTTTGCTTCCAATTAAAACATGTCGCGATATCGCGACATTTTATTCAAGCTTTCTTTCCAATTAAAACATGTCGCGATATCGCGATGTTTTTCTCACTTTACTTCTTTCAAGCTTATGGCATCGCAAAAATGGAACATGTCACGAAATCACGACATTTTCCTTTTTGCTTCCGACCAAAAAATGTCGTGAAATCGCGACATTTTTCTTACTTGACTCTTTCTAAGCTTATGCCATCGTGAAAATGGAACATGTCACGAAATCACGACGTTTTCCTCAAGTTTTGCTTTCGACTAAAACATGTCGCGAAATCACGACTCGCCAAAATGAGACAGGTCTGAAAATGAAATATGTCGCGATTTCGTGACTCGCGAAAATGAGACAAGTCTAAAAATGAACATGTCGTGATATCGCGACGTTTTCTCAAGTTATTTCTTCTTTGCAAACTCTCCAGAAATTGTAGGTTGACTCCAATGAATTTATCCATCTGTATTTTGCATTTTTACATATTAGTGAAGGATCTTCTTTACTCATAAATGATTCTAACATTTGAAAAATGAATTCTAAATTGAAATCAAAGCCATATGCAAGCCTACTTGGATACTTTGATATATGCAAAACTTGAAAAAGGAGGCAAGAAAAATTTGGAATTAAAACCTGAAAAACTCAAGAGGGTCCCTACGAAAAAATGAAAACTAAATATTTTCAAAGGATGGAATTTTATTTTTTTAGTGGGGGTGTGTTGCTTCTCAACAGAATCCAAGAAAGCACCCAAAGCGCAACCTCCTGACTTACCTTCTAGATAGCGCTTGCAAGAGATACACCTATTTCTTGAGGGATTTCCCTCAAAGGGCTGCAAAAGGAGTCAAAGTTCTTCAATTTTATAAAGAAGCACATGAGGCCATTATTGTTGGGGGTCCAATTCTAGATTCAGCCCAATAATATGTTAATTGTTGGCTAGACTTGGTAGTGCAGCTCATAAAGATAGACGATGTACCTATTCACTTGAACTTATGAGTGACTTAGCCTGATCATGGGCTAATGCTAAAACTACCTTGTAGTATTATTACACAAAAGTTGAGCTTTCCAAAAAAGCTTGTTCATATTCAGATGCTCTTCTGCAAGAATGTGATATTGCATTATGGTACTTGGAGGCCCTCATTGACATTAAGGTCCCTAGTTTCACTAATCTAGATCATACTCCATTATCAATAAAATAATTGGAACCTATGTGGGCTAATTTTGTTGAAAATCCTACTGACATAGACACTTTGAATATCTCTAGCTCAGACGCATAGATCATTATGCTTATGACAAAATATTCTCAGATTGAATCCTGTTCAAAATAATTTTACAGGATGATGGTGTTTGTTGATCTAGAGCAAATTAATGTCTATCGCTATCTTATTTTTGAGCTTCAAAAATACCCCCCATATTCTTATGATTGTTGGAATGATGTTGTAGCTATATATGAGCATGTGTTTAAAAAATCATTGGATCAACTTCTTCCTAAGCATTCCATGTCTAGTGAGGAAGATAAGACTGAAGGTGGATCTAGTTCAGAAAATGAATATTTTGATGAACAAGAAGAGGAAACAAATGAAGGATCTGAAAGTAGCGAGCAGCAGGAAGATAAAGAACCCAGTGAAGAAGACATAGAATAAAAAGATCAAGAGAAATAGAATGACTCTGCTACCCAAGGATGAAGGCCTGGGATCTTTGCATTGAGACCGGCTCAATACCCCTGTGAGCTGCTAGATGTGTTATCAATCTTGACACACCTTGTAAAAAAGATGCATAGTTAATTATGTTTTTGAAAGCGATCATTGTAAAATTTATTTTTCACAAAAAATGGTCAAAGGCATTGTGATTCTAAATCTTTCCCTCATATGGGCCTGCTCCTTCTTAAGATTTTCTACATTTTTCTTTTCTTTATCCTATTCTTTTGAAGTTTTTAAATTTGGTATGTTGCATGCAAAATTGTATATATTTTAGCATGGGCAATCAAATGTTAAATTTTCATCTCCAGCTCTTCCTTTTTTGGTTCTATTCCTTGCTTAGCTAGAGGATTATTTGCAAGACGATCGAAGGATTAAGGAAGCAAAGTAGATAAAGTTGCTAAGTGTAGATAGAATTTAAGCTTATTCAAAATAGAAGCCTCTAAATAATTTTCCAAGTCTATTGCTTAAAGTAGAAAGTGCTCCACTTGGGAGCGCTTTGCTAAAAGGTGCTCCACTTGGGAGTGCTTTGCTAAAAGGTGCTCCACTTGGGAGTGCTTTGCTGAGAAGCACTCCACAAGGGAGCACTTTACTCAAAAGTGCTCCACTTGGGAGTGATTTCCTCAAAAGCACTCCACTTGGGAAAGCTTTCCTCGAAAGTGCTCCACTTGGGAGTGCTTTCCTCAAAAGCGCTCCACTTGGGAGTGCTTTGCTGAGAAGTGCTCCACAAGGGAGCACTTTCCTAAAAATAGCCAAAGGGATATTGTTAAAAGGAGCCAATGAACAAAAGGAGAGGTCCACAATGCATTTCCTATTTCACCATCTTGAAACCATTTTTGAGACCATTTGATTGATGATCGTCATCAAAAACTTCTAACTTCAGTATCAAGTTACTTGTAATTCCGGCCTGACTGTTCCATGTCTTCGTCAAAAACTTCCACTTTTAATGCTAAATTGGGATAACGTAGACCGTTTTTGGTTGTAATCAAATTTGAATCATCCTGTCATGATATTGGTTGAATACCAATTCATCGAGCGGTAGTTTTTCTCCCATATAACCCCCCTTTCTCTGTAAATGGATAAAAAAATTTTGCTAGAAAAGCAGTTCTGTACTTTGGATCCCACTGTCGAAATAAAAGCTTCTAGCTCTGGTGTTGAGACTTCTAATCCACATATGATTTCTACTCTGTTATTTCTATTAAGTTAGTTTCTTTATGGTCAGTTTAATTCTATTTTTTGGATTTCACTGTCAGTAGAGGGCTTACTCTTAGAATACTTGTTGGAGTTTGCATAGTTAAGAGGTTTTTCATACTATTTTTTGTTAAATGTTTATTGTTTTGATTGTTGTTGGTTCAAATATATAAGCTACCTATCGTGATTCCAATCCATCACCCCACACTTTTGGCTTGTAGCCATTTCCCATTTCTTTTAGTCATTTCATCCCTTTATGTACATTCCTTACCCTTAATCCAAAGTCCCCATTTTTACTTTCTGAAGTAGTTGTATACTCGAAACCTACTCTCAAAATAAAGGCTTATGGCTACATTTTAAGTCCCCAATCTCTGTGTAAGATATCTACTCTGTGATTTCTATTAAACTAGTGTTTTTATTCTTCAGTTTAATTTTGTTCTCTAGATTTTATTGTTGATAGAATATTTGTCCCTGGAATCCTTGCTAGAGTTTACATAGGTTCTGAGGATTTTATACTACTTTTTGTTATAAGTCATTTCTTTGATTGTTGTTGGTAAAAGTAGATAAGATTTCTATCATGTTCTTGGTCCATCATCCCAAATTTCCGACCTTCGACTATCTCTCATTCCTTTCAATAATATCCCATATATTTTAGTATCTTTCTATCCCTTATCTCCAATCACCCATTTAATTTTTGGAACCAACCCTACTAGATGTTGCCACAGAGGACATCCCTTTCCTTCAGGAATTCAATTCCTAGCAGTGGGCCTAAGGTGTTGTAGACTTAGAAAACCTGTATCTAGGCTGGTTCTATTACCAACAAGAACATATTTAGTCTCTAACAATTATCTTTATGCTTCTATGATATTGAGTTGAGAAAGTGATTGAGCTTTGAGTATAGGACATATTGAGTCTCTAAAAATTCTCTTTATGCTTCTATGATATTGGACAAGTTTTGTGTGGACTTGTTAAGCTAATTTGAGGCAAGTCTTTGAGAAGGCTTGTGGACTGATTTTTTGTCAGCTTTTGTGGAAGCTTGCAATGCATATTTGAGAAAGTCCTAGAGAGGACTTATTGAGCAGATTTGGATAAGTTCTGAGTGAAATTTTTGAGAATATTTGGACAAGTTCTGAGTGAGCTTGCTGAGCAGATTGAGCAAGTCCTAGAGAGGACTTATTGAGCAGATTTGGACAATTTCTGAGTGAATTTGTTGAGTAGATTTGGACAAGTTTAGAGTGATCTTGTTGAGCAAATTTGGACAAGTTTTGAGTGAGCTTGTTGAGTAGATTTGGATAGGTTATGAGTGGACCTATTGAGCATATTTGGATAGGTTTTGAGTGGACCTGTTGAGCAGATTTGAGTAGGTTTTGAGTGGACCTATTGAGAAAATTTGAGCAAGTTTTAAGTGGACTTGTTGAGAATATTTGAGTAGGTTCTGAGTGGACCTATTGAACAAATTTGAGCAGGTTTTGATTGGGCCTATTGAGTAGATTTGAGCAAGTTCTAAGTGGATCTATTGAGCAAATTTGAGCAGGTTTTGAGTGGGGCTATTGAGTAAATTTGAGCAGGTTCTGAGTGAGCCTATTTGAGTAGATTTGATAAGGTTCTAAGTGAACCTATTGATCATATTTGAGAAGGTTCTGAGTGAACCTATTGAGCAGAGATTTGGATGTGACAAAGCAGAGAGGACAGAGTCTCTAGTGGATAGAGATCCATCAGCTAGGATAATTGAGGATAGGTCTTTTGAGTGAGGACAAGAGTCTTAAAGTGGAGATAGATCCATAGTCAATGCAATGGAGGTAGTCTTCTAGAAGATCACCAACCAAAGTAGAGGAGAAAGAGTTCTCCAGTGGATAGAGATCCACAAACTAGATTTAGGGGATCAACATCTCCTTTGGACTGAGGTCCATAAACATTGTAATAGGGAAAGGATTCCCATGATATTATTTGAGAAATATTTAGAAGAAATATTTTCTTCGTGGAGGTAGCCATATTTGGATGAACCACGTTAAATCTGTGTCTCTATTGTGTGTGATGATTTTTGCATTGCTTTAGTTATTGCTATTGATATTGCCATTGATTATATTGATTAATACTGGTTGGGAAAGAAAATTAAAAAGTGGTATTATATTGTTCACTCCCCCCTCTCAGTATAAGCTCATGTTATTCAATTTGTATCAAAGTCAATTCCTTCAGAATAAGTTTAACACTTGAAGGAAGATCCTACAAGAACACAAATGGCAAAGAAAGGCAATAGTAGAAGCATGAGACACAAGAAGAAAAGAACATCTATGGTCATGAAAGAAAAGGAAGATGAGTTTAATATTGTTGTGTTGGAAGAAAAAATGGAAATAGATTCAAGAGATGAATCAAGAAAAGGAGAAATATCCAGACTAATAAAGTTTTGTACCAGATGTGGGAACACAGGTCACCATGCAACTTATTATCCACAAGAATGTTTTTTTTATGGTCAAATTTTCCATGATGAAAGATATTGTAATGGGTTTAGTAGTAGTGAAGTTGAATATGATATTATCAGAAATGAGATTCTAGATATTGGTTCAAGAAAGGATAACAGGGACAATCAAAATAGGTTTGAAGAAGAAACTCTACTTTCAGTAATAGAAGAAAAAGAAGATGCTTTAGAAAAATAAAAGGGAAAGCCACTCTTAAGGAGCTTATTAAATTGAAAAGAGAGAATTTATAATTGAAGGCTCAAATACAAGAATATGAGAAATGTAATACAAAGCTTCTACAAGATATATCTGACTTAAGAGATAAGGTTGAAAAAGTAAGAAGAGTTGAAGAAGGTATGATTAAATAGTCAAAGGTAAAAATAGATAGAATGTGAAATGCTTATGATTACTTTTGAAGAATTAAAAAGGGAGAAATTATGATTAAGGGTTCAATCTCAAGAAGATGAGAAATAAAAAGCAAGGTTTCTACAGGAACTCACTAACTTAGAAATCAAAGTTGAAGAGACAAGAAAAATTGAAGAAGGTATGGTCAAAAAATTAAAAACAAAATATCTAGAGTGTGAAATATTAGAGCATGAGATAGTTTCACTAAGGATGGAAGTAAAAGGTTCTAAGGACAAGCTACACAAGTTTGAGGAAAATTCAAATACCTTGGAAAGGACTATCAATGCACAAATGTCACCAGTCACCTTAACAGGACTCAATTCTAAAGAAGAACAAGGGAAACATGAAGCAAAAAAATGAGATTCAAGCTCAAACACCAAAAAATAATAAGAGTCAAAATAAGTAAAAGAGAGAGTGACAATTCTAAGGATAATTTGGACAACAGATAGTTCAACAAAGGTAGGAACAATACATAGAGAAGATACATATGGAACATCAATCAGAACAGGAGACCAATGAGGTCAAGACAAGGAAACTTCAATGGAATATGTTTTTCATGTCACAGGTTTGGGCACATGGCTTCATAGTGCAGGACACATGAAAGACAGGAATATGGAAAAGGATAATTTTTTCAAAGGTATTGCTACTCATGTAATGAGTTTGGTCACAAGGCAATGACTTGCAAGATTCATGACAGAAGAGGATATGGCTTCACTAGGAGAAATCCAAAGACAATTTCACCTCCAGGGAATAATAACATTAAGTGTTATAAGTGCAATAATGATGGTCACATAGCAATATGGTGTAGAGAAAATATTCCAAAAACAGGCATGAACAGGAACAGAGGTATGAAAAAAATAGGAATATGAATAGGAACAAGAACATGGATGAGAACAGGAATAGGAACAAGAACAAGAGTAGGAACAAAGATGATAACAAGAACAGGAACAAAAGTGATGACAGGAATAGGGATGATGACTTGGAAAGAAATAGTCATAGGATTCAGAAAACTTATAAAATAATAGAGAAAGATAAATGTAAATAATAGTGCTTTCGAGGAGTAGAAATCCTCCCACCCTAGAATTAACCACCTCATGTGGAGGTGGGGGAGGGGCTAATATAAGAGGCTTATTCTTAGCCTCGAGCCCCAAAGGTGACCCTTTTCCATTGATGTCAAAGGAGAAAAATTTATTTATTGGGGAGAGATTTGATATTTGAGATAGAATTGAGATAGGGGGAGCAATGTCCTAGGGGGAGCAGAAGAAAAAGAAAGGTCAGGTTTTAGTAAAAGGATATGGGTTGCCATCAATGACAAAGAGGGATATTGTTGGACATTTTGAATCCCTATGTCAAAGTTATCATTGATGTCACCATTGATTCCACCAGATGAAGTCATAATTAATACCAAGATTTTAGCAGAAAATAAAGGCAACAAAGACGGTCATTTGATGTTCAACAAGAAGACAGAATTTTAAGTAAAACAGTGCAAAATATAGAAGTTAAAAAGGAGTGGTAATATTTATTTTATAAATTATTTAAATTCAGGATGAATTTAAATTTTATAAATAAATATTATAATGGTTATAAGTGCCATAGTGAAAACCCAAATAAAATAATTATAATTTTTATTACAATATTTTATATTGCAAAAGTGGGTTTATAAAGTCTAAAAATATCTAAACCCAAAGGTTGGGTTTAAAGGTCTAAGACCAAATATTATTTTAATAAATCCAAATTTAGATTTAGATAAGGCAAATTTTATTTCCAAAGGGAAGCACCGACATCATGGAAGACAAGGGAATCACTGACATTTTTTAAATATAATGAGAATGCATATTAATACCATGTTAAAGTTAAATTTAAAGTCTTTGCATTATAATAAAGGTTGGTAGTTGAGAAATATCATTAGGAGGAACACAGAGAATTATTTTTTTATGTTCAAGTCTTGAATTTTGCTATTGTGGAATATTGAAAGGTTAAGACTTTGTGGGTTGTGTGATATTTCCAATAAAGGGTTTTTGATTATTATGAGGATATTGCTTATTGTTAAGTTGGAGTGATAAGGTGTAATAGTGATATTATTTTTGTGATATAAAAATTATCCTCTAACCCTTATTGAGTTTGTCAAAGAAGTAATTGTGAGTGTGGTAGATTTGTAAGGACAACTACTCTTCAAGAAAAGGTATGGGCAAAATTTTTCTTTGTTGAGTTAGGTGATTGGCTTGATTGAAAATTAAGTTTGGAGTAAAAAGTATTTGATTAGGGTTTCCTTTTCAAAAGTGGTTGAGTTAATGCTTCAAGGTTTTCTATATTGAGAGTTGTGATTAAACCTTGCTTGATAAGCATTATTGTTTAGACCATTGGTTGAGTGAAGTACATTGAGTTAATGCTTCAAGGTTTTCTGAATTGGGATGTTGTGATTAAACCTTGTTTTATTAGCATTGTTGTTGAAGCCAATTGGTTATGCAAAGAACTTGAACTTGAGTTAGAAAAGAACATGAGTATAATTGTTATGTGAGATTTGTGTTGGTCATTGTTGGAAACATTTTGAGTTGAGTGATACATGCTTGGACTAGGGTTTGTGAGAAAGGGTTGTTCCTTGAGGTGATTGGTTGAGTAGAGGTGATTAAGCCTAGTCAAGTGATTGTGTCAAGTGGTTGTTCAAGTTCCAAGAAACAAACTATTCTATATTCTAAATTGAGTTGAGATTGAGTTTTTGAGAATAGAACATATTGAGTCTCTAACAATTCTCTTTATGCTTCTATGAGATTGAGCTAAGATTGAGCATTGAGTATAGAACATATTGAGTCTCTAACAATTCTCTTTATAATTCTATGAGATTGAGTTGAGAAAGTGATTAAGTTTTGAGTATAGGATATATTGAGTCTCTAATAATTCTCTTTATGCTTCTATGAGATTGGACAAGTTTTGTGTGGACTTGTTAAACTGATTTGAGGTAAGTCTTTGAGAAGGCTTGTGGACTAATTTTGTGTAAGATTTTGTGGAATCTTGCAATGTAGATTCGAGCAAGTCCTAGAGATGACTTATTGAGTAGATTTGGACAAGTTCTAAGTGAACTTGTTGAGCAGATTTGGACAAGTTTTTATTGAGCTTGTTGAGCATATTTGAGAAAGTCCTAGAGAGGACTTATTGAGTAGATTTGGACAAGTTTTTATTGAGCTTGTTGAGCATATTTGAGAAAGTCCTAGAGAGGACTTATTGAGTATATTTGGACAAGTTCTGAGTGAACTTGTTGAGCAAATTTGGACAAGTTTAGAGTGAGCTTGTTGAGCAAATTTGGACAAGTTATGAGTGATATTGTTGAGCATATTTGGATAAGTTTTGAGTGGAATTGTTGAGAATATTTGGATAGGTTCTGAGTGGACCTGTTGAGCATATTTGAGTAGGTTCTGAGTGGACCTGTTGAGAATATTTGAGCAGGTTCTGAGTGAACCTGTTGAGCAGAATATGAGTGGACCTATTGAGTAGATTTGAGCAGTTTTTGAGTGAGTCTATTGAGCATATTTGAGAAGAATCTGAGTGGACCTATTGAGCATATTTGAGCAGGTTCTAAGTGGTCCTGTTGGGCATATTTGAATAGGTTCTGAGTGGGTTGTTGATCATATTTGAGTAGGTTCTAAGTGGGCCTATTGAGCATATTTGAGAATGTTCTTAGTGAACCTATTAAGCATATTTGAGAATGTTCTGAGTGAACCTATTGAGTAGAGCTTTGGAGGTGATAGATCAAAGATGATAGAGTCTCTAGTGGATAGAGATCGATCAGTCAAGATAATTAAGGATAAGTCTTCTGAGTGAGGACAAGAGTCTTCAAGTGGAGAGAGATCCACAATCAGTGCAGTGGAAGTAATCTTATAGAAGATCACCAACTAGAGTAGAGGAGAAAGAGTTCTCCAGTGGATAGATATCCATAAACCATATTTAGGGTATCGACCCCTCCTTTGGATTGAGGTCCATTAACATTGTAATAGGGAAAGGATTCACATGAAATTATTTGAGAAATATTTAGAAGAAATATTTTCTCCGTGGAGGTAGCCATATTTGGGTGAACCACATTAAATATGTGTCTCTATTGTGTGTGATGATTTATGCATTGCTTTGGTTATTTCTATTGATATTGCCATTGATTATATTTATTAATACTCGTTAGGAAAGAAAATTAAAAATTGGTCTTATACTGGTCACCCCTCCTCTCAGTATAATCTTGTGTTCTTCAGTAGTTATAGTTTTTCCAAAATTTTGGATTAAACAAGGAAAATTTAACCAAATCTAATGTTATCATAAAGGTTTTCAACAACAAGTCCAATAATCTTGTAATATTTTATCTTTTCATAGGGTAGGACCCAATATCTTAGACACCTTGGTTTATGTATTTTATTACCATACTTATTTTTAATATTCTTCTTGGATGCCCTTGGATCCATGCAATTAGGGTCATCCTTCCTACTCTTCATTAATGTTTAAAGTATAAGTTTAAAAATCAACTTATCACCATCCACGATGACCCTCATCTATTCAAATATTGTTTAATGGTTGAGCAAGTTCAATATAACATTAAATTATGTCCATTTGTTTCTCTTCATAAAATTTCTTCTACTTATTATTTTCATAATCCTTCTTCATCATATAGGATCACCAAAGAGTTTGAAAACTTCAAAATAAGTGAGGAACCACCAATCATAATATCATCACAATATCAAACTAATAAATTAGTTGAAATTCCTCCTCTAGATCTAGCCAAGATACCATATTCACCCTAAACTATGGGTTTGCTTCATAAAATGGTGAAGTACCTTTGTCTACATGGGTACTACCATGAAGAAAATATCTGTGATAGCAACCCTTTTGAGTAGATAGAACCTTAACCCATTGTTATCTATCCAATGATTACACACTTTCTAAGTAGATCCTATCTAGTATGGGATATGATGGTAAGGGTTTCAGGCCATAAAAACAGGGCATTCAAGATCCTTTGGAAGATGATATTTGGTCTAGGAGATGTGGCATATGTTGAATCTCTAATAAAAATCAACCTTTACAAACTAATGATGATCAAGTTGTCACCTTTACTTAAACCATGGATCATCATGGCTTAGAGTGGAGTAATTAGGATGAGGTACCCCATTATTCCTCTAACATTTTGTTTTGTAATGTGATAACCTTAGTTAAACCTAAGCTTCTATAAGCTTTAAATAGGGTAACCATAGAGTTTATACCTAGGTCCTCCAATTACCATGTGTATACCATGGTCATTGTTGAATCCCTTATCCCCTTGTAGTTAGAATATGATCAAGTAACTATCAACAATCAACAACTCTAAGAGCTTGTGACCCTTAGCTTTAACTTAGTTTTGTTAGACATCTAAAAAATTAAAGTTTATCCATCTGATCCTTGGTACAAAAACATCTTTAACTTTTTAAAATATATTACAATGCTCAATGGCTTAGATCGCAACCAAAGACATATTTTGCAAAAAAGAGCATGTTGATTCATCATAATTAGAAATATTTTATATCAACATTATTTCGATTTTGTCCTCTTATGATACCTTAAATTTGATGAAGCTCAGCAAGACCTTTGTGAATCTCATGAAGGGTCATTTGGAGGCCATTTTAGTAGCAATGAAAATACCAAAAATCTACTTTAGGTAGGAAAGTATTGAACTTCCATGAAAAAATATGCATGTAACTTTATTCAATGTTGTGACAAGTGTCAACACCATGACTACCTTATTCATGCTACTTCTCAAAAACTTCAGGTTATTTCTTCTCCTTGGCAATTCTCCATGTGAAGATTATAAATTATAGTGAAGAATAACCCTATGTCATCTAATGTTCACAAGTTTATCATCATGGCAATGGAGTACTTCATCAAGTAGGTAGAAGACATACCTCTAACCATGGTGACTGGATCCCAAGTCTCTAAGTTCATATTCAACTATATCCTTTATAGGTATGTGATTCCTTTGATGATTATATCTAACAATGTCACTCCTTTCAAGAATAAATATGTCCATAAAATTTATGCTAAATATAAAATTCAGCACAAATGGTCAACTCCATATTACCCTCATGATAATCATAAATATGAAGCATCCAATTAGTATTTATTTAATATCATTAAGAATTTGGTTAGTAATACCAATCGAGACTAGCATATCCAACTATACCTCACCTTGTGGGCCTATTGTACTAGCCTATGAACTCCTATAGGTGCAACCCCATATGTATTGGTCTATGGAACTGAGGCAGTTTTTCCATTTTAGTTAGATATCCCATATTTGCACATCATGTTACAATATGCCTTGGTTAGTGATAAGTATCATTTAGAGCATTTAAACCAATTAGATTTGTTGGATAAAAAGTGCATCCATGCCTTAAAGCATCTTTGAGCCTATCAAAATAGACTCAAGTGAACTTACTCTAAGAAATTTTACACTCATTATTATGAGGTTGGGGACCTTGTACTCAAAGAAAAATTGAATAACACTAATGCTTGTATAGATACGAAGAGAAAATTCTAGCCCAATTGGTAAGGCCTCTTTTTCATAATGACCAACTTTATCTTAGGATCCTATCACTTAACAACTTTAGATGGTAAAGAACTTAAAGAACCAATGAACATAAAGCACTTAAAATGATATTATGAATGAATTCACATCATTTATCTTCTATTTGTATCATTTTGTTTCTCATATCTCTTCTTTTAATATCTTCTTATTTCTTATATTTTTCTTATTTTGCTTCTTTTGTGCTAGCTTGAATTGGTTTGTCTACACATACTGCATGACTGCTTATCTTACATTTCATGGACTTCTTGACATACTCTTATTTTTTCTCCTTATGTTTTCATATAGTTAATATGTTGCTTGATCATACTTGCATGGTTGCTTGATCATATAAATTTTTGGGGACTTTGCAATGAGGCACATGATGACACCTAGTTAGGTTTAACTCATATGCATTGCACTTATACTAGGTCACTAATGATCAGAAAATCCTTAACCTAGGATAAATCTCTTTCTTTGGAACAACTCATTCTTCTCTTCTATCTCATATATTCCTTGACCTAGAAAGTATAAATAATTATAATTTTTTCTCCAATTCAAGGGATATAGTTCTTCATCTCTTGTACATCCTTTGTTCAATCATTCTTCATCTTCTCTTTAAGATGAAGGATATATACTTCTTCTTCTATCTACACATGTTGTTTTGATCACACTTATTTTTTTATCTTTTTATTGTTAATGGATACTCATTGGATGGGATAGATACCACATTAACACCATTTATGGTATTCATACAACCACTGTCTATTCTATTCACATATCTTAACTTTTGAAATTTCAACAAAGGAACACATGCACACTTATCATTATCCCTTTGTTCTTCTCATCTATCTATCTTAAATTTATCACATGATCACACAACATCCTCTTAATTTGCTTTGATCAATATTCTTGTCTTCTTTAGTGATCCAACACCTATATTATATTCTGCTCCTTTTGACCATCAACACGAATAACATTCCTATCAAGTTACACTTATTTTGGCTCCACAAGCACTACACCCCATACAAGATAGCTTTATGGTTTCCAATGAGCATTAGCCTTCACCTTAGGCTATTTGTGAGCACATATCCTAGAAGGTATAGCTCCACATATAGCCACTAGCAAGCACACACCTATCATGGTTTTTTATCCATATTTTAAACACTAGCGAGCACACACCCATAGTTGACAATGCTCCATCACACTTGTTATTCTTCAATGAGCATAACACCCTCATAGGATAGCTTCATGGCCACTTATGAGCACTACATCCATAGTTGGTTTTGTTTCATCCTCGATAATTTGTGAGCACACATCATCATATGATTCTACTGCATATTTTTATTTTATTTTTCCTTAGCTTATGTTATTTTGATCACATCGATCCCTTGTATTTTTATGCTAATTCAAATATCATACTCTGAGCATATTTTTACTTTCCTTTACCTTTTGGTTATCCTTTTCTTCTACCTCTTACCTTTTTTATTCCTTATTTTTCTTATTTCTTCTCTTATTTTTAATTCACACTCTATCCATACGGGACACAAATTTACCCTTTGATGAATTCATAGTTAGTCTTTATGGGGTGATAATTTAGTCTAAGGGTTGTTTTTTCTTTTTTATTTCTTCATTATTTTCTTTCTTCCATCACATTTTTTGCTTACATCTAGTAATATAATTATTCCATCATTAGGTTAATTTATTCATCATGCATTTGATTCATTCATCATTTAATTATGTTCATCCCTCATGCATCCTTCCATTTTAGTCATCCATTCATGCATAATAAAAAGTATCAAACACATATCAAACCCATCATCATAAAACATACATTAAATAAAATGCAATAAGATATATTACTCAAAAGATATGAGTACATGTTATATAGATTGGTGTACCATAGCCTAAGCCTAAGACACTTGACCATTCCTAGGGATGCATACCACAATCAAAAAATTGGCATATCATCCCAGGCCTAGTCCTAGGTCTATGAGCTAGAATCCCTTGACTAGCTTGTTGGAGGTGGTTCTAGTGGAGGCATGTTCATAGAATATGACATGGTCTAACTATGATCATCATTAGATCTATGATCATAGGAAGGATGGAAAAGGTACCCTCTAGTCCACTAGCATTACCTGATGATATATCATCTAGAAAAATATATCTCTTTGCATCGATATCTACAAGTCCTTCCTATCCTTCTGTAGCTCCTCCTAAAAAAATTTAATCCCCTAATAATTTTGGCTATTAGCAATAATGGTCATACCCTACTCTTAGACCTATTGTTATTCTTTATTAGGTTTGTCAATCTCCCCCTTGAGGTGTGTCACCTTAGTCCTTGCTATGTCTCTCTCTATCATTGTTGTGTCTTACTCTACCTAGACTTGGTCTTGTTCTAACTAAATGATGTCCATATCTACCTACACGATCACCATCCTAGCACATAGCACCACTACCTATTTCATTAGGTCATCCTAACCCATGGTCCTACTCAGTCTAGCCTATGCCACATCGGGGCACCTCTTGATGTCCCCTCCCTACTATGCCTAAGATAGTGATGGTCATCCTAACTACTACCACCATATCCATCTAAACCTACACCCATGTCTATATAGAAGGATCTTTACTCCTATGTTTCCAGTTAGTAGTCCATTGGGTAGCTTCTCACAAGACCAACTACATGCATTAATCCATGAATTACCACCTATGCACTAGTATTAGTGGGGATATCCTTTGGGGCATGATGTCCTTAAGCCATAACTTATATCCAATGGCTAGTCCAGCATCATACACTTATATATTACATATAAAGGGTCATCTAAGTCCTCCTCTATGAACCTCCCCACATCAAGGTCTCCTTTGACCCATGATGGATCCCTTTGTACCTAGCTAAACCAATAGTCACTCAGGTTTAGCACCTTATACAAGATGTCAAACTACCTCTAAACCCAGCATAACTCACCCTTCTTTATAGTGACCCATTTGATCTATAAAACCTAAGCTATCTCCTCCTCATACTCAACCTACCCAAGGTGTATATTCCATGATAACCAAATGATCATATTCTCTCATAGCTCATCTATAATTTGCCTTCCTAGTGGTAGGATACTCATGTAAGTCCTCTAGAGCATGTGGTCTATGGATGGCTATGTGCTTCCAACACCACACCTAGAGCAATGTCAGATAAAATATCCCTAATTTTTACCTATATATGATATTGTATAATATCATGTACAAGAGGATCAGTACGTATGAATCCCATATGAATCATAGCTATTGGTCTTGCATGTCTACCACTACCCTTGTTAGTTACCATGGTAGATGTTGCCTACTTGTATGGCACACAAATAGCCTATCCACACCATCCCACATAGCATAGTAGTCATTGTCCCAACTCTATATTGGTACAACATCTTATCAACATGTAATATGCTCTATTAGATCTCATGTCTTGGATCCCTCGATAGTCTTTATAATGCTACCTAAGGTACATGTGCCCTATAAATCATCCTTCCCTTGATAAGGATCATTAATATGCACCACATATACTCCAATGTGATGTTCATCTCCCCTGTAGGTAGCCAAAAGGTAGAAAAATCTAGATGCCACCTCTCATTGAGCATCATTGTAACACTTTGTTAGCCTCCACTCGGGCATCTCTGCTAGATGTAGTAGCCCCAAAACTTGTAGGATCTCTCTATATATTGGTGTGATATAAATCATAGCCTCCTCTAAGGTGTTTGATTACCAGTCTTTGCTCTCAAGTATGTCATGCTACAAAAACAACATTAATAAAATTTTCATTAGTTTCAAAATCATCATTAATATGTATATATAAATTAACATTAAATTGTTCTTCTATCTTATTCTCTCTTATTTTTCTCTCTAACTTATTTCCTCTATTAATTCATACCCATTCTCTTAAGGTGTTAATATATGAATTCATGCCTTGAAATATCAGGGCAAAAATTTAATCATCAGTGAATTCAACCAAATTTATGGTTGACCCAAGAATTTGCATTAGGGTTTGCACAATAAATTTTTCTAAAAAAAAAAAAATATTAAATAATTGCATAAAAACTCTAATATAACAAATTCTTGTTAGATTATATTACATTATTTGATACATGTTAGATTACTTTATCTTATGTTAAGTGGTTACTTGGGGAAGAAGTAATAAATGCACAAGTGTTGAATTGTACAATGATGTAAATGTGCATGTAGTCCACATGTACATAAGTCTTAGGTAGAGTAAAGAGCAAGGAAACTATACTCTTATATAATGGACTCTAAGCTTCATTATTGATTGTAACACTTCATTCGTTGTAATACAAAGTGATATTTCTTTTATTCAGTCATAATAGTTTTAAAACCATCATTGGTATCAGACCTACAAAGGGACCTAAAGAAAAGATTTTGAGAGAGAATTGGAAATTTATTATATATTGGAGGAAGAGTTCATGATAGGGAAAAATTTGGGACAATTGTTGTCATCCAACAACAAGCCCACAAGAAGAAGAATTAGAATTCCCTACTACAGGTTCAGGGAAGCAAGATAGAGTTTTTTCTAAAAGCTACAAGTTCATCCAGTCAAGGATAGCAACTTGGTGAATAAAATTACCAAGATAACCACCATCTTCAAGAATTTTGAAAGGTAAGCAACTTGGGTGCAAAGGTTCATTATTTAAACTCTAAAATTATGGTTTATTAGATATTCACTAAGCACCATATTAAAATTAAAGTTGCAAGGAATGGATTCATTTATAGGATCAATAAGGTGAGATTGCTATTATTCTTAAGAGCATCAAGCTTGGAGATATTATTGATGCATTAATACTAGTTATCCTTAAGTTTTAAAGTGCATTAAACTTACTTCTCTTAAAATTTTATTATGTGCTTTGGTTGTTAAAGTAAGAGTGGAAAACCAAAGAGCACAAATTAGAATACTATCAAAGTGTCTAGAGACACTATTCGGTGCACAAATCTGCAACATTTTTTGTGGTCTAGAGAAGCCACCAAAATAGGTAATATTCCTTCAAGTAGTGGAGAAGAAAGCTACCATCAAACTAATAGAAGGAGCTACAAAATGAGACTAGGAGAGTCTCAAGTTTTAGGTGCAAATCAAAAGGTATTTATAGGGTTATACAAGCACCAAGTTTATCTCTATTATTACATCAAAAGGAGACAAAATATAAGTGTCTTAAGGACACTCTATGTAGCCTATCATTCTATCTAAATATAGCTACATCATCGACATCAAAGGAAATCATAGCACTCATTATAAGTCAGATAGCTCTAAGGATAACTAAGCATATAATACATAAAATCAAGAGGTGAATAAGGGGTACATTACCCAACTAATTATTGGACAAAATACCAGCTAAAGCTATCAAAATCCATCATCAATTGGAGATGAATCACCAACTATGAAAAGAGTGATCGTAGCAACCAAGAGTGACTATTGACTAAAGTCCTACCATCTACTAAAAAGGTAATGTTGGAGTGTCCTAGAAATAACATAGATGGAGCCAATCATGAGGAGAATAACATCATCATTTTCTAGAAAATGCACAAGCTTGTTGTAGGACCCTAAAATTTGTGCAATTAAACCCTTAGTAAAAAGATAAAAAATTGAATTTTAACCTCGAAACCGCCCGTTAACCACTCACCTCATTTTTCGTGCCATTTTTATAATTTGTTTTGACCATTGGACGATATCGTCGCCGATCTGATGAATTTGTCTGGAACAAAACGTCCAGATGATTTCGTCCCAAAACTAAATTTTTATAATTAGTTTCTATTTCAACAACCTCTCCAACCTGGGCAGAAGCATGTCTGTGCGGTTGGAGATTCCTACGTTGGAGATCTCCCAGATTGGGATGATCCCCAACCTCATAACCTCCCCCTAATCCTATATAAACTGGGATTTTCTCAGTTTATCCCCCTGACCCCCTGAATATTTGACTCTTTCCCTACTTACTCTCCTTGACTCCCTACCGAATTTTATATTTGTGTTTGCAAGTATTTTTTGTTGTAGGATTTTACTGTGTTTCAATCGGAGGAAGCTCAAATCGTCGCAAGAATTTCAATACGATTTTGGACGATCCTATCGAGATCGGTGATGATCTCATACAATTGCAAACAATTTCAACTGCAGTTCATATTGGGGGTAATCATAGCCTTGAGTTTGCACTTTTTGCCTTTCTTTCTCATTTTATTGTGCATTAGGTCGATTTATTTCTATTTTGCATCCTGGAGTTCACCTCATTTAGCATAATTGCATGATAAAGTTTAAAATAAGTATTAAAACAATGCATCTCCTTTAATTTGCTATTTGGATTTATTATTTAAGTATATGTACTATTGTTTCTATCATTTTGCATTATTCTTGTAGTTGCATTTTTGGTTTTGGTGTCTGTTTCCATGTTTGCAGGTTTCTGATGAATTCGTCAGGTCGTCGATGATCTTGTCTGATATCATACGATTGCCTGTGATTTGGGATGATTCTGTATAATTATAGATGATCATGTCATATTCGAGACGATCTGGACTCCTACAAGCTTTAGAATCTTCATCAGACATCCAAAATTAGGTGCATTCTTCCTCATTTCACATATTCTCTGTATTTAGGATTCATTCATGTTTTCTGTCTTCATATAAATTGCCATTTTCATATAGAATAGCTTAGATTCATTTTGGCCAACCTAGGAATCTGAATGATTGAATATAAAATGAACACATCAAACCCATTCTCAACCTAGGCATGGAAACTGCCACTCAAAGTTTCATGGTGAACCCTACCATCCATCGAGAATTCACCCTTATACCCCTCCCCCAAGAGGCACGACCTTTAGAGGGCCTCTCAGTCCTAGGTATTGTCCCATACTTCTCGCATCCTCCTTCCAGGCATGGATCCTTTAGCCTGAAGGTAAGGGCACAAAAAATTTTGGTGATACATTTTTGGTGAACCTGACATGAAAACTAAAACACCTTTTGAAAACAATCCAAAAATATAAATAAAATATAAATGCATTATTAAGAACATTTAGAATCATTAGAAAATTGTTAAATTTGCATATCATACTTAGATGGTAGATTATAATAAAATACAAGTTGTCACCATAAATGTCAAAAATCAATTAACGACCATAGAGATTACTTTGCTTAGAGTACATCAAACATATAGAGTCCCGCATTTTTGGGATGAACTTAATAGGATATTGGGTATTATTGAATCTAGATCTATAGAACTTAGGAAAATTAAGAGGTTTGTCCTAGATAGAATCCTGGATCCTGATCAGGTGACTTTGTACCATGAACTTCAGAGAGCTTGCCATAGGTGGTTAGCCGATAAAAGAGCACTTGTGTCTTCTGAATTATACACCTTTGAGGAATACCTCGAGAACGTAGTTGTAGTATAATTTCTATCTCATATGGAGGATCAAGAAGTCATTCTTATGGATAGAAAGAGATGGAATAGAGTTCCTAGAGCTGTTTTATATCGAGAGTATTGCCATGAACTTTATTTCTACAAGTCAGAGTCCAAAACAGATCATATTACCATAGCACATTTTATCAAATTCTTGAAAAACCACTTCCAATTTGAAGAGGAGCATTTCATGACTCCTGATGAACTTGACCCTATCAATGATATCCATAAACTATTTATAGAAAACTAAGTCATTCTTTTTATTATTGTTATTTCTTGTAACTAGTATGTTGTTTGTTATCTTTATTCTCGCAAAATAATAATATAATAAAAACAAATAAATAAATAAAACAAAAACACAAAAACAAAACATTTCCTTTTTTTAGTATTATAGTAGGTATATAATTAAAATATATACCTCTCAAACCTATCGCATATATATATATATAAGTATATATATTTGCTAAAATCTAAGTTTAAGCACAATGCCTAGACTTAGAAATGGAAAACAAATCGAAGAAGATGAAGATTGGTTAGGAAAACCATTAAATGACCCAGATGTCCTTCCTGAAGATCAAGTTCTGGAAGAAGGAACCCTAGACCAGCAAGAAGAAGATTTTGTTGTAGGAAATGAACAAGAAGAAACCATTAGAGAGGAAGGATCCTCATCCCCTAAAATGTCTCCGGGAGGAGCTATCACTTTTGAGAACATGGAATAATTCTGGAAGTTCATCAATACTAATATTGGTGTTTTTAATAGAGCAGCCCATATGGACAAGGATCAAATTAGTGACACTCAAGCAACCCTAGAAGAAGTATTTCAAACATGCACTAATCCCTTGTCCTTTATTGATCAAGAAAGTGATCAAGCTAGACCATCCAATTTGGATATGGTAGCTATGATCTAGAAAATGCAACAACAATAGGTTACCAAACCATCTAAAGTGCTTGTTAGCAAGCCTAGGGTCATTCCCATACAAAATAAACCATCATTCACTACTCTATTTTGCCAAGCTATTGATCAACATACCTCAAATCAACAAAAACCCAAAACAAAATCGAACACCAATTAGCAACAATTTGGGGTACAACATAATACTATTAAAAATCCCCTTCATAATACCCTTCCTACCAACACTTTACATAATAGCAATATAGCATCTAATCCTTATGTCACGCCATCATACACTCACAAATCCCATACCTATGTCCCATCGAACCAATATGGTGGACAAACTAGTAATCTTGAAGCCATGGTGAAACATTTAGTTTCCCGCATGGACTAGATAGATCCCTACCATCCCTCGTATAATTATCGAGAGATGTGTAGTCAGCATTTAGATCCTATAGTCGTAGCACAATCGTATCCCAAACATTTTCCTATGCCTGTCCTGCCCATATATAAAGGAACCGAAGATCCCATAGAGCATCTTCGTATGTTTAGGATAGCATGTCATGATATATCACATGATGACTTGTTATTACTAAAAATGTTCCCGAAAAGCTTTGGAGGAATGGCATTAGAGTGGTATTATCAATTACCCACTAATTCTTTGAGGAATTTCAAAGAAACATATGAGTCTTTTGTTCATCAATTTAGTGCCTACATCGAAAGGCATGTGACCATTAAAGATTTGTACAACTTAAAACAGGACAAAGATGAATGTTTTGCTGATTTCCTAGCTAGGTGGAAATAGTTGATAGGAAAATTGCACTTTGTGTTACCTTATAGAGAGATGTTGGACATCTTTATTAATAATTTACAAGAGCAACTATCTTACGAATTATCAACTGCTACCTTGACCACCTTAGATCAGGCTATAGACTTAGCTCGAAGAGTGGAAGATGCTCTCATTAAGAGAGATTAGCTTAAAAAGAAAGATGATGAGAAAACATCCAAAAATCAATATAAGAATAAACAAGTTGTGGGTGATGGAGTCACCGATAGCAAAAATATTGCTAATATTAATGCTATGAAGACAACAGAGAAGTTTATACTGAAACCTCTTGATAAACCTCCTCGAGAATTTACTAGGTTAAATCAACCTTTATCAACTATTCTATCGCAATTATTAGAACGAGGTTTGATTCAATTACCAAATATCTAGGAACCTGATCCAACTATACCCGGATATAGAGTAGATTTACACTATGACTTCCATAGAGGACCTGGACACACTACCAACTCTTGTAAAAAAATAAAACATAAAAAATAGGACTTAATTGATAACAATGAGATGGAGGTGCAAGCCTTTCAACCTAAGCAAAATCCTCCTAATAATTTTCAAAATAACATCCTCCAAAATCAGAATCAGAATGCCAATCAGTCATTGGACATATTTCAACATCCTTTACCAAAACATGGTAAGGAGGTGGCTAATCAAATTGAATATCATAATGTTCCCCCTCCTACCCGATATGTAGGGACTATTAGTGGGCATTTACCTGTTCATGATCCGGAAATATTTGACACAACTTTATCTATGGTTACAACCAGGCCTCTATATAATATTTAGATACTTGATCTTAGTGATATATAATACGAGACTAAGAGTGATATGGAAATCACATCAAATCAATCGAATAGTTCTGAAGATGAATCAGATACTATTCACCCTATCACAAGTTGTATGGTTCCAGAAGAACCATTTCCAAGAAGAGTCACTACTTGACCATCGTCTCACCAATTACTTTCTAATGAGCAAGCTATAAATGCTAGACCAAGACCCATTCATCATCCACAAAATAATATTGTGGGTACCATCGGAGCTGTTACTAGAAAACAGGCTCAAAACTCTCAACAAGATCAAATTCAGAATGATGGAGCAGCTCCATTCATTTTGAAAGTTCCTAATAAAGGGAATCATGCACCTAATGCTCAACCTAAACCTCCTTATAATATTAATGAACAATTATCAAATATTACAACTAGAATTTCTCTTTTGGACCTTTTAAGATCTTCTCCTACACATAGAGATGAATTAATGCTCACATTAATCTAGATGATGGTACCACAAGACATTCAACCTAAAGCCATGACTAATACTATAATAACTCAAGAAGTTGATTGTATTGACTTTCGAGATAGAGACATACCGCAACATAGTTTACATAAGGATAACCCATTGTATATTATTGCCCTAATTGGAGATGTAGCAGTCAAACGAGTCTTGATTGATAATGGTTCATATTTAAAAATCTGCACTTTTTACTTCTACCAAAGATTTGGGTTTAGAAGTGATGAAATGAAAAGAACTGATATGATCATAAAAGCCTTAAATGATGAAACACAAGAAATGTGTGGAGTTATTACCATCCCATTGTAGGTTGGTCCAAGAACCTTGGATACAACTGTGTTTATTGTACATTGCCCTACATCGTACAATATACTCTTGGGTCATCCTTGGATCAACGCGATGTGAGATGTTCCCTCAACTTTACATCAATGTGTTAAGTTTGAATTTAAAAATCAGTTGGTTACCATTCATGGTGATCCAAGACCCTTTGATATGTGTGCTTTGGTAGAACCTGTTGGAGTTCAATTTTGCCCTGCTCTGTCATCCACACATCCTAATTCTCATCATCCATATAAACGTATGAAACTCACACCCACAACGTCATCTACTTCTTCTCCATTAGTTCCACCTCTACATATAGCTCAACCATCTTTTGAACAAACCACATTAGGACCTCAGAAAGATCCTAATCTCACAACCAATATCTCTTGTTCTACTCCTATAACTTCTATACCTATAATAGACCCATCTATCGACATCTCTACACCATATACATCCACCAAAGTCATATTCTCTGCATCAGAAGACGTGGGAAATGTTCCTTCTACCTCTTATGCTCTTACTGACGAACTCTTACCCGATCTATCTAAAATTCTTATATCAGAGGAAACAAATGCTTCTATGCAAGATTCCCTTATTTTAAATAATTTTCCACCATCTCCTCATACCTTGGGCCTCCTATGGCCTATGGGAAGTACTTACCAAGTCAGGAGCTGTTCTTTTATTTATAAAGGATATGACTAGGGTAGAATACCCAGAAACATCAGAACTCATCATGATGGATATGCTCGATGTTATTTTACTAATGAGTATATTAAAGCCAAAATTATAATGCTTAAATTGGGATATAAAGGGAAATGTTTGGGACCTTTCCAGAATGGTATGAAATAACCTTTTGAGGTAGAACCATGGCCCGCCCGATGTGGTGTGGGCCTATTTCCTAGTAAGGGTCAGCCATTCCCATTTGAGGATGATGACCATATTATATGTTACCAAGATTATTTAGATGAACACGATGCTTTGCATTTAATGAATAAGACATCCACATGTAATATGCTATCTATATCTTACCCTGAGATGATCGCTGAATCTGACGATGAGTTGGAGGGAGATATCTTTCACGATGTCTCCATTGAAGAATTATTGCATCATGGATTTTATTTTGATGTATCTATACCTAGTATAGCCCATCTTGAGGCCACGACTCCTCAAGATGAATTATCCAAGCTAACCCTAGAAGAATTACAAGAATTGGGCGTTTCACCTGCCCCACCTAATTTTGAGAGAGATCTCCACATGGAAGTAGAAAATGTCATAAAAATTAACATTGGAACTAAGGATAACCCTCACATAATCAACATTGGATCAGAATTGAGTAAAGAAAAATAGGATAAATACATTGCATTTCTTAAAGAATATGAAGATGTCTTTGCTTGGACATATAAAGATATGCTAGGTTTAGACCCGTATGTAGTTATGCATCACCTAGTAGTCCATCTGGATGCTAAAACTGTTAAACATAATCTTAGAAAAATGCATCCTAAAGTGGCCTTACTAGTCAAAGGGGAGTTAGAAAAACTCCCGAATGTTATTTTTATACAAGCCATTGATTATGCTGAATGGATCTCGAATGTAGTTCCAGTAACTAAGAAAGAAGCTACCAAGGTTAGGGTTTGCACAGAATTTAGAGATATTAATGTTGCATGCCCTAAATATGATTTTCCTCTTCCCAATATGGATCAGATCATTGATTTTACTGTTGGGAGTGGAATGATATCCTTAATGGATGGATTTTTTGGTTATAATTAGATCAGGATAGCTCCTAAAGATCAGGCTAAAATAGCCTTTATTACCCCTTGGGGGACTTTTTGTTGGAAAGTGATGCCATTTGGTTTGAAGAATGTAGGTGCAACCTATCAACGAGCCATGACTTATATCTTCCATGATATGATGCATGATATACTACATGATTATGTAGACGACATTATAGCTCATTCTATTAAAGAAGATGACCATTTAGATGACTTAAGAAAAGTATTTGATCGATTAAGGGAATATCTTATCCAATTGAATCCAACCAAATGTATATTTGGAGTTAAGTCAGGTAAATTATTGGGGGTTATAGTTTCTTTATGTGGCATCAAAATCGACCCTCTCAAGATTATGACTATCACTGATATGCCCGCACCTACAAATATATCTGAATTACGGATTCTACAAGGTAAGCTCCAAGCTATCCATTGCTTCATCGATAAGCTGGTGGATAAAACCGGACCCTTTCTTAAGCTTCTTAAGAAGGATGTCTCTTTCCATTGGGATGATGAATGTAAAGAAGCATTTGAACTCATCAAACAATATCTTCTTAACCCACCTATACTTTTGCCACCTAGACCTAATCACCTATTTATATTGTATATTTCTACTTAAGATTTTGCTTTAGGAGCTATGTTATCTCAACTTGACAATGAAAAGAGAAAGCGTGCTAATTATTACATTAGAAGAACATTAATTAGTTATGAAACCCGCTACACAACATTAGAGAAATTATGTCTAGCAGTCATATTTTCTACATAGAAACTACGCCATTATATGCTCAGTCAAAAAATGTATGTTATTGCTAAATCTGATCCTTTGTGGTATCTCATGAGTCAACCTTATTTATCTGGTCACACAGCAAAGTGGGTTCTTGTGCTAAGTGAGTTTGAACTCATGTTTATAGGACATAAGTCTGTTAAGGGTTAAATCATAGCAGATCAATTAGTTGCTACACCCTTAGAGTCCACCCATCCCCTCATCATTGAGTTTCCTGATGAATGCCTTAAACTAGAGGCAGACCATCTAGACCAATGGTCCTTATACTTTTATGGAGCCCGATGCATGAGTGGGGCTGGTGCAAGTATTATTTTGATATCTCCACAGAAACATCTTATACCTCTATCCTTTAAATTAATGTTTGCTTGTACTAATAATACTGCTGAATATGAAGCTCTAATCCTTGGATTACGAGCTACCTTGGCATTAAAAATTAAAAGTATATTAGTTTTTGGTGATTCTCAACTTGTTATCAATCAAATTAATGATGTTTATCAGAATAGAGATGATAAATTGTGTCCATATAAAGCATATGTATTACAATTAATATCTTTAATTAATCAAGTTACCTTGAAAGCTATTCCTCAAACTAGCAATCGTGTGACTGACGCTATGGCCACAACTGCATCTCTTTTACCCTTGGAGTTAGATGATGAATATGCTACCATCATTATTCATCAACTCCAGGAACCCACTTCAATTAAATCATTCTTGGAACCTTTAGACATGTTTCTAATCAACGAAACTACTCCTAAACTTTGGTACACTGATATCCTCAATTTTTTTCAAAATGGGACCTTCCCTAAAGGTTTTAATAGAAACCAGTGTTGGTTATTACGTAGACAAGCAATTTGCTTCATAATAATTGGCAATACGTTATATAGGAGATCTTTTGAAGGTATCCTACTGAGATGTTTAAATCTAGAAGAATCTAGATCATCTTTGAGTGAATCCCATGATGGATCTTGTGGGGGACACTTTAGTGGTAGTGCCATTGCTAAGAAGCTCCTTAGGATAGGATATTTTTGGCCTACCATGGAGAATGATGCACATGATTACATTCGCCATTGCGACAAGTGCCATAAAAACATTGACCTTGTCCATGCGCCTGCACAAGAACTACAAGCTATTTCATCTCCTTGGCCCTTTTCAAAATGGGGATTAGACATCATTGGAAAAATCAATCTTGTGTCATCTGATGGACACAAATTCATCATAACCACCATCGAGTATTTTACAAAGTGGGTTGAAGCTATGCCATTAGCTTCTTGCACTGGAACCCAAGTTTCCAAATTTATTTTTAATCAAATTATTTGTAGGTTTGGAATTCCTGCAAATCTCATCTCGGATAATGGAACTTGTTTCAAAAATAAATATGTAAAGAAACTATGTCAAAAATATAAAATTCAACATCGTTGGTCCACTCCCTATTATCCTCAAGGTAATGGCCAAGTAGAAGCATCTAATAAAACATTAATTAAAATCCTCAAAATACTGGTCAATAAATCTGGTCGAGATTGGCACATTCAACTATATCCTGCTTTGTGGGATTATCGAACTAGCGTTCATACTTCCACAAACACTTCACCTTTTGTTTTGGTTTATGGCATTGAAGCTATTTTCCCCTTTGAATTAGAAGTTCCTTCTTTGGCTCTACTACTTCAAGATACTGAAGTAGGAGATGAATATCATGCTGGCAGACTTAGTTAGCTGGAAATCCTAGATGAGAAGTGCATTAATGCTTTGGAGCATCTTCATGCCTACCAAAACAAGCTCAAACGAGCATACCTCAAGAAATTTCATCATCGATCCTTTGAGATTGGCGACCTCGCCTTAAAAGAAAATCAAAAAAATACTAATGCAACTAAAGACCTTAAAGGTAAATTTGAGCCCAACTGGCTTGGACCATATATTATCACTTCTAAATTTGGATCGGGAGCATACATATTAGCTACCTTAGATGGTAAATATCTTAAAGAACCTATGAAAATTATGCATCTTAAACGCTATTATGCATAAATCTGGTAATTTCGTCACTGTATATATTATACATATTGTTCACTTTAAGTAATTCATATAAAAATTTCAAAAAATAGTAATATTATGTATTCTCTCAATCCATAAATTAAAACCAAAATATAAAAAAATCAAAATCTTCAAAAACATCTTCTATTTTTTGCACCTATCAATTCTTGAAGTATTGTAGTTATATTTTCAATTATTTTGGATAAATTAGCATTTATTTGGAATCCCTCACTTTCACACTCCCATGAATAAATATCTTGGTCCTATTTGGTATGATTATTAATCTCTCTTATATCAAAGTCCACAGTTGAATTAAATAAATTTTTGAGCATAGAGAATTGATCTTGTTATTTACTTGAACCAAGTACACCTTTTCACCTTAAAATGATTTCATTGCAAATTCAATATGGTGCTACATAGTAGAAGTGGTTTCTTGAGTAAAAATTTTCCCCTACTATCCTATCATGCACATGGTCTAGAATATTTGAGAATTGACAAAAGGACAAGGTCACCCCTACCCAGAATAACCCCTGCCCAGAATAAAAATCCCTTGCTCTACAGCCAATCCGAGCAAGTATCCCTAGTATAGGAAGAAGAAAAAAAAAAAGGAAAAAGAAAAATAAAATCAAGCAAAATCATGAGAAAAAGAAGAATTATTTTAGTATCATTTTGTACCATCTCAGCAATATTTCAGCATTATTGTAGTGACAAGCAAAAAAAAAAAAAATCAGCAAATTGAAAAGAAAAGAAAATAAAAAGCAAAAAGCAATCCCTTTCCCCTACCCTTTGAAAAGAAAAGAAGGGTGAATGAGCTTGAATCCCTAGAATTCTCAATTATTCAAAAACTGTGAGGTAAGCCCCATAACAGGTGGTTTGTGCCCAACCCACTTGGCCTTGGGTAACTCCTAGCATGGTGATATGTCTATCACATTAGCGACCTTCTTTTGTACAGACCTATGTCCGCTCATGGATCAACTAGCTCTTGATGACCCGACTTACATAGTAGTCTGGTACGGTTATATGCATATAAATCATGGTCAACGAACACTCATTTGGTTAATTCAAATTACTTATATCAAATTATCTTGCTCAAAATTGGTAAATGAACAATATAATTGCACACACATTTGTATTTGAGAGATTTTGTATCATTATGATAGATCAAGATCGGCAATGAACTCACATATGCACATGGCGTTCCTTATAAATCTAAATTTTGTCTTTGAAATAATTTAAAAATATTTGTGCAAATATTTTGGAATAATTTCATTTTCTTACTTGAGAACATCTGTTTAGCGTAAACATCAATTACATACTTAAAAAAAAAAAAATCCAAATTTCTTTCAAAACATGTTTAAAAATCTAGTAATAAAGGCACATTTATATATTTTTGACTTTCGCAACGATGGTATAGTTCCTAAACCTAAATTGGAATTTTATGCCTAGTACAAGTCTTCATCTTATTTTCTGTTTATCTCAAAATCAAAAATCAACTATGCAATAAAACTATTATATCAATCTCTTCTTTGGATTTCACGATGATGGTATAAGTCTATACCTAAAATTCTATGCCTAGCACAAACCATCGTTTTAATTTTATTTCCCAATTATTTAATCCATAAAAGCATATGGCTTAAATCATTATGTTATACAATTGTGCTTTAAAAAGAACGAACACTTTTCTATTTTCATTTCATTATGTCAACATTCATTTTTTTGTTTTTGCAACGATGGCATAATTCCTAGGCAATTATTCAAATTTCTATCCTACTTAGGAATTTTATGCCTAGCAAAAATCATATTTTTTAAATATTTCATGCATAATATTTTCATGGACATCTGAAAACAAATCATCACCATCATAATTTTTTTTCATCATCACAACACAAAATCTTAAGACAGTCTCTTAAGCACTCTTTTACTTTTAGCAATATTTTTCTCATTCCAGGATTAGCTTGATGACCTAGAGATCGACGACTCCATGAAATGGTCATATAAACAGCGACAATATCCTTTTGAAATTATTGTTAGAAGTCCCTTTATTTTCATCAAAATCACACCACAAACAACCAATTTGTTTACATTAGATTATTTCATTTAAATTTTACAGCATGACATAAAATTATAATATTTCCAACGACATAATAACATGAATCATCAATGAACAATTCAAATATTAAAGCATCATAAAACATATGCATCATATATATATATATATATCAAAATTATGTACATCATATCAAAACCAGATTGGTATGCCATAATCTATACCTTGGCATACTCAATCCTCCCAAAAATATACAGTCTATAGTCAATGTGCAGCTAGTTTTGAGAAGCCCTCGAGCTCTCAGTCTCATCTCCTCTCCCTCCCTGAGGTGGAGGAGGTGGCCCCATCAGATTCCATGCGGTATCATGGGTCCTCGATGTCGATCGTGATGATGTCCTTGACGACCCCATCCTGACTGGCTCCACAATGGTGGCTGGTAACGGTATCCTCTGGTTCTCTAAAACCACATGATAGTACAATCCTTGGTAGAACACGATATGAGCAATAGCCCATGCCAGTTCCTGAGTGCTCATCCCTCTGCTCTGAGCCCTGATCCATGTAGCCTCATCCTATCGTGTCTGCACCTAAGCTCATGGGTGGGCATTCTCTGCTCGAAGAGCTGCCATCTCGTTACTCTCCCCCACCTCGACACCCTTTCCCTTATCGAGTGATGCAGGCCTATCCCTCTACTAAGAAGGGAGTCCCTCCTCCCTCCTCTCCCATTACTATGGTCTCTTCAGAGCCTGTGGCACTCTCTGGCATCTATCTTAAGGAGACCGTCACTGCTCCCTCCCTTCGTGACTCCTCGCTGCATTGATGGCAACCTGGCACCACCTTCCCATCCATCGCATAATAGCGTGCATCAAAACCTGTGCCCTCATCATCCGAGGAGGGTGGATGCCTGCATACCAGGCATCATACCCATCTACAACCCCAGCATCATCCCCATCCACTGACTGAATGGGGGTATCATCAGTGTCCTGACTCTAGAATCATTACATGTCTGGAGCCCCACTCAATGTAGTGTTATCCCAAATAGTTTGGGAGTACTCGTAATCCTTGAGAGAAGGGATCCCCTACTGAAGACCGAACTACCTCAAAACTCAGTCATAGCAGTGGATCCCCACCTCTCCCCACTCTATCCTCAACCAAAAGACTCGCTTGATGCAAACCAACTCCTGTACATCCTCTCCCCACCCTGGATGCTCTCTCCATGGCCTCCAGGTGATCTAATCTAGGATGAGGTCATCTAGCAACCTCCGAGACATCGATAGATCTATCCATTGCTATGACCCTCTCTGGAGCCACCAATAGAAAACCTAGGGCATCTCTCGGTCAACCCCTATCAATGGAAGCCCTATCGGCCTTTGCATCACAATTTTCTCCTAGCACAAAACCTGTAGCAGTGATGTCAGTACTAGACATCGGCCTCCCTTGTATATGACCTCGTACAATATCCTATACAAGAGGCATAACACAAAACTACCCCAAGCAAATCTGTAGTCGTGGTCTCTCATGTCGCAGACCACATTTGTGAGTAGCCACGGTAACCTGCATCCACTTTGGTGGCATAGAATTAGGCCACCTACCACCCCTACAAAAACTTGAGTCAATTGAGACGCCCCAGGCATCTACCTCAATGCCTCGATCTTCACTCTGAATTTCTCCAGGGTGAAGCTAGGGTCACCGCACAGTCTCATCATGGCATGGCCCTGATTGGCCGAAGGAGTCATAAACTGCCCATGTATGGGGATCCTCAAGCTCCTCCATACATCCTCTAGAGTGTGATCCATCTCCCCTATTGGTAGTCAAAAGTAGGATGACCCCAAATACCATATCTATGCTAGGGCTGTTAGTAGCCCCATATTTGTAGGAATTTGTGGCATCTCTGCCACATTCTGTAGTCCAACCTTCGTTAGTCTATCCCACTCGGCCTGATCGAGCGTGGCTACATCATCTCTGAGACCCCCATATTTCCACTCTCGACTCTTTAGTAATCCCCTCTACAAAATAAACAATAAAACAACAAAAAAATCATTAATAGATAATCATTAAAATCAATTAAAACCAGTTTCATCTCATAAAAAAAAATGATATCGTCCATTATTGGATGATATCATACTAAATTAAGTTAAATCATCCTTAGTAGGATGAAATCATCTTCGATTTCTCAATTTGGGGATCGCCCCTTGTTGGACGGGATCGCCCCTATTTTCTCGATTTTGCCCCTAGACGAAATCAATGATCTACTAATGATTTCGACGAAATTGGGATGATTTCGTCTTGACGTCATTGACGGCCTAAAAACGGTCATGATGCCCCAAAAATAATCAAAATTCAAATTAAAAATCAAAAAAATCAAATTAAAAACATAATGCATCAAGTTTAGATCCTTACCCACAACCCGTGTCGGACCTCTGTCGATCTGTGTGCCATTTCCACCATTTTGCCTACAGAGCTCTGAAACAACAAAAGTGAACAGTAAAAATGAATTAGGGTTTTACCCTATTTTTCTTAATTTTATTTAAAAAAAAACATTTTTTTAAATTAATTTTTGCTTTTCCGTGCTTTCACCTCAAACGTTCGAATTGGGTAAAAGCACGGAGGGGGCACCATAGTTAGCAGTCGTACGATTCGACCTAGAATCGTCATCTAAAAATAGAATAAATTTTTGCTTTCTCACAAAGCATGAAGAACTCGTCTTTAATGCATTTTCTTTGGAAAATTGGGTGCAAAATGTAGCACCCTAAAATTGGCACAATTAAACCCTTAGTAAAAAGATAAAAATTTGAATTTTAACCACGAAACCGCCCGTTAACCGCTCACCTCATTTTTTGTGCCATTTTTAGAATTTGTTTTGATCGTTGGACGATATCTCGCCGATCTGACGATATCATCCCAGATTGGACAAATTCGTATGGAACAGAACATCCAGACGATTTCATCTCAAAACTAAATTTTTATAATTAGTTTCTATTTCAACAACCTCTCCAACCTGGGCAGAAGCGTTTCTGCGCGGTTGGATATTCCTACGTTCGATATCTCTCATATTGGGATGATCCCCAACCTCCTAACCTCCCCCTAATCCTATATAAACTAGGATTTTCTTAGTTTATCCCCCTGACCCCCTGAATATTTGACTCTTTCCCTGCTTACTCTCCCTGACTCCCTGCCAAATTTTATATTTGTGTTTGCAAGTCTTTTTTGTTGTAGGATTTTACTATGTTTCAGTCGGAGGAAGCTCGGATTATCGCAGGCGATTCAACATGATTTTGGAAGATCCTATCGAGATCGGTGATGATATCATACGATTGCAGACAATTTTGACTACAGTTTAGATTGGGGGCAATCAGAGCCTTGAGTTTGCACTTTCTACCTTTCTTTCTCATTTTATTGTGCATTAGGTCGATTTATTTCTATTCTGCATCCTGGAGTTCACCTCATTTTAGCATAATTGCATGATAAAGTTTAAAATAAGTATTAAAACAATGCATCTCCTTTAATCTACTATTTGGATTTATTATTTAAGTATCTGTGCTGTTGTTTCTATCATTTTGCATTATTCTTGCAGTTGCATTTTTTATTTTTGGTGTCCGTTTCCATGTTTGCAGGTTTTTGACAAATTCATCAGGTCATCAATTATTTTATCTGATCTCAGATGATCGCCTATATTTGGGATGATTCTGTACAATTACAGACAATCCTATTATATTCAGGATGATCTGGACTCCTACAAGCTTCAGAATCTTCATCAGACATCCGGAATCAGGTGCATTCTTTCTCATTTCACATATTCTCTGTATTTAGGATTCATTCATATTTTTTTTCTTCATATAAATCGACATTTTCATATAGAATAGCTTAGACTCATTTTGGCCAACCTAGGAATCTGAATGATTGAATATAAAATGAACACATAAAACCCATTCTCAACCTAGGCGTGGAAATTGCCACTCAAAGTTTCCTGGTGAACCCCACCATCCGTCAAAAATTCATCCTTATACCCCTCCCCCGAGAGGCACGACCTTCAAAGGGCCTCTCAATCCGAGGTATTGTCCCATCCTTCTCGCATCCCCCTTTCGGGCATGGATCCTTTAGCCTAAAGGTAAGGGCGCGAAAATTTTTGGCGATACACTTGCACCCACTAGAGAAGAAATATTGAAGGATAAGGAGACATTGGAGATATCCTCACATGTAGGTGCCACTTGATAGAACAAAATAAAGTGTTACATAACACCTCTACAAGGAAATAGCATCAAGAATAGATATAATGCTCATCTTAGAAATGTTAAAGGTATATTTCAAAGGATTGAAATGTGTAATAATCATTTCAGCCAAATGAGAGGGTTGAAGACTCATTGACCAACGATTAAAGAGACTATAACATCTATCTTCCATCCTCATATTCGAGCAACTTATGCACCAAATGTCAAGAGCATCATTGGAAGGTTACTTGCTACAATCTTCATTACAATATGGAACGAGCGTTGAAATAACCAAAGTCTCAATGCCCATATTAAAAAAAACTCCCAAGTGCCACTTGTCCAATATTGAAAGGCATATGTGCTATTTAAAGTGTCTAAAATCAAGGTGGAGAACAATGTATCCATAATGAGTAGGAAAGAGTATCTATACATAACAAAAGAGGAATGAATATCATTAAAGTATTGAAGTCAATGTTTCCAAGAAGTTCAAAGCAACATTAAAGACTTGCTACCATTATCATACGTTTGTCATTGAAGAAGAGCAACACATAGTAAGAGAGCATCCAACGCTCATTATTTAGGAGTTGGAACATTATATAGGTAAGGTTTTTACCTTAATCAAATTGCTTTCATTAAGGAGTTATAAGAGTATAGTATAAGGTTGTGTTGTGACTGTCGCACAACTCACCCCAAAATTGGGGACCCACTTTTTGTTTTGGGATTTGGGTGTTTGCATTTTATTTCAAGTGTCTAATGCTTTGTTTTTTTTTGGGTTTGCAATTTTTGCTAATTTATTATCGAAGATATTTTTTTCGTCAACTTGTTGATGATATTTTATTGTCAATTTGTTGTCAACGATATTTTTATCATCAATTTGTTGTCGATGATATAATTTTTTGTCAACAATATTTTTATCGTCAGTTTGTTGTCGATGATTTTTTATCATCAATTTGTTGTTGACGATGTTTTATCATCAATTTTTTATCGATAATATTTTTATTTATTTGTGAAAAACATTCCAAAAGGGATGCCACTTTCGGGTAAGACCCAAGGAGGCAGGGGTATCCATTCCGCCAAAAATGCCCAGGACTCGGACCTGGCCTACCACCTTTGACATACTCAAGGAGCAAACAAACACACAAAACCAATTTAAAAATAAGTAAATACAAAAAATAATAAAATAAAATTAAAAACATGCTCCTTGAGTGTGTCAAAAACAAAAGCACAACCAAACATGCACAATAAGATAAAATAAACCATAACACAAACCACATAGAAAAACACAAGAACCACATAACAAAACACAAAAAAGCCAAAAACAACATAACACTACAACGACATAACCCAAAAAAAACATGAAAAATAAACACAACCAAAACCTACAAAAAAAAAAAAACAACTAACAACAGACAATAAACAAAAACAAAAAACATAGAAAACACTCACACATAAAAACATGAAATAACACAAACAAAGAGAAACCCAAGAATAAGAACGAAAAAAACACAAGAACAATAAAAAAAAAAACATACAAAAATAAATAAAAATAAAAAAACTAAACAACAAAAAACAACACAAAGAACACAAAAACAAAAAAAAACAAAAGAACCCACCCACCTTAAAAAACTAAACAAAAAAAACAAAAAAAAAAATGAACATAACAATGACCTATCTAGACCAGAAGACTATTAAGGCAAGAATCAACAGAGGAAACAAAATAAAGAATAGAATGAGCTAGGGAACTAAAAAAAATTGAATGAACCAAAGAGAAGCAAAAAAAAAAAAAAAACAAGAAGAAACTAGGTACCTTCAGAACTGGAGCCATCCAAAGAAATGATAGAAAGAAGAGCTTCCCTAATTTTAGAAGCCCACCATATAGGAGGGTGGCCATTATCGATAATATTTTTATCGTCAGTTTGTTATCAACGATATTTTTTATCATCAGTTTGTTGTCGATGATTATTTTTATCCTCAATTTGGGTGTTAGAAATTTTATTGTTAAATTCTATGTTCTTTCATATTTGTATGTTTTATATCGTATATAATTTATAAAATTAAAAAAAAAAAAAAAAAAATCATAATATAAAAGAATATATATATATATATATATATATATATATATATATATATATATATATATATATATATATATAATTATATATTATATATAATAATAATATATATAACAAAAATAAAAAGAACAATAAAAAATAAGTAAATAAATATGTATATATATAATATATCTACATATATTATATATATAATTTAATAAAAATGAATAAATAAGTAATAAAATATTGTATATATATATATATATATATAAAATGAATCTAAATGGGACCTTGTGCTTTATTAGTCCTAATTTTATGGTTTTTTGTATGAAATGAAAGCAATTTAATGTTGTGTTTGTGGCTTGCAGGTTCTACATTGACACGATGGAGGTATTCTGGAGCTATGAACATCGAGGCCACTCGAGTAGCAGTAAAGCAGAGGATGACTTTGGCCATGTAGGAAGAACATAAAGCAAAGTCGATGGGCACAAATATCCTTGAAGGCCATTGGTGGAAAACATAATTCCACTTCATTATGCTGATTAACACAACATGTTGGAGGTGAAGGCGGTAGAGGAATCTACAAAGATAGTGTGATGAAACGATTTTGGGGTACGATATGGAAGTAGTTGGACGTAACTCGTAAAATTTTGAATTCATCGAGGCAAGAATGTTTTGATGATGGGTTTTCGAACACAATGGGTTAAAATATAATATTAACCCGACGTAGTGATAGCAGACTCTGGATGCGGTGGATGGTAGAGACATCAACAAACAGTGAACATCTAATTAGATGAATGATAGCCACATTGGACATGAGGTGGATGCGTGAGGTGTATTACTATGGCGAACATGGTTATAGGGCATAACAACTCCCAAAGACCTATGGTCTACTCCTGATCTAACAGTCTATCAATGGGGAAGTTAGTCAACACCCCACCACCAGGGTTCACTAGAATCAATTAGAGCAGAGGCTCACTCCTTTCACTCTAATACCAAATGAGAATAAATAATTGAATTGTTCTATTCAATAAAGTGAGCTTATAATCATATATAGGCTTTGATAGCCAAAATAACCTCTAACAAACTAACTCAGAAATAGTCTAACACTAAAATAGATATGAGATAAATCCTCTCATTGATCATAAATCAACTAACAATAACACTTTGACTAACAAACTTAGCCTATACGTAGCACTCCTAATCCACTACAAACAAATGACTTGTTACAACAATAAATAACATGGAATAAGCTAATTAAATATTCCAAGAAAGCGACTGCATGGAACACAGTAGCAACATGATCGATGCAAGCTACAAAATTGAAATACATGGAGTTTTAAACCAATAGGGTGAGCTTAAAAAGCCACGAACGTAGATAATTCTTGAGTGGATGAGCCCATGTGATGGCATACGATTCGACAACACCTTGGACAATGCAAAAAATATCTATTCAATAGACAAACCCGAATGGGTCTGCAAGCCATGACATGGCAATTCAGGGTGAAACAGAGATATTACGAAATGCACAATGGCAACATTGGGAAGGTCTCAATGATGACAAGGCTCAGAGAGTCTAGCATGGATGTTTTGATATAGAGATGATGATTGAGATATTGCTAACGGTCATGGTTTCAGGATGACTGATTCTTGTCTAAATGAATGGAAGCAAATGATGAAGCATCGACAATATTGCATGGAGACTCTAGGATACAAGAAGATGTTTGAAAGGTGGTATTATCGAGTGATGTGCTCAAAGCATAGCGAGGATATTTAATGGCGTAGCAGCAAATATGACATGGAATTCACCATACGTTATAAGGAGCAGATGGTGGGCCATGTTTCCCAATGTGTTTGGCATGGAGAAACATCAATGGTGAACATGACAAGCCAACATGGTAACAAGTGGCTAATTGTGGTAGAAGGCATAACAACAATGTGACATCTATGAGGGTGCATATGACTTGAGAAAATAAGGGCTTTGAATTACATTAAGGTCAACATAGGTATTTTTTGGAATAACATGATGTACTACTGGTAAAATTTCAGTATAAACTACACTCATAGCTAGAGAGGATAGTTACCCACTCAAATGATGAATTAGTTCACTAAAAATCCACAACAATAGTAACGGTACAGTGGGAGTAGTTTCATCAGTGAGCTAATCACAACAAGTAACAACGAATCCAATAGTGTAGTTTTTTGAATAAAATCGCACAATGTTATAATAGTAGAGAAGAATGAGTTAATATTTTTAATGTAGCTTCGAATAGTGACAACGGTCATATCACAAAGCAGTAGTTTGGACAACAATATTTGTTGTGGTAGGTATCACACGGATGCTGAGTTGTGTAACGATAGTCGAGTAGGATACGAATTTTGGCATTGTTAAAGGTGGACCTAATGTTGAAGCATGTCCTTCGATCAATAGTTCATGCCTAGTATGGGCAAAAATCTAGTGGATGTGGTCAATCACGACATTAGAAAATTACCTAGGCCATTTCGATGGACCCACCATGATGCAAAAAATATGATCCCATGGCAAGTGACAAAACGTGGGAAGGCAGTGGTGTAGACCATATGGCATTAGAAACTTGGACACACAAACATGGTGAATATGAAAGGCACATAACAGTGGAATCGAATGAATGTAGATGGGTGAATCATTGTGATATGGTCAGAATTCATTGTTGAAACATCCACCAATGAACGTAGAATGTAGAGATGGCAGCAATATAGTGGGCAAATAGTATGCGTCAGCTCAAATTTCACTAAGCATGGTGAAATATTGATAGTACAAGTTTTAAATTGATGACAATGGGTCCAACAAGATAAATTCTCAGGCGCTTGACATAGATGAAATTGACATGGTTGACCCACCAGAACCCGACGAAGTTTGAAACGCAGTGGAATTCTAGGATAAATGATGCAACAGGCAGCACAAAGGTTCATTCTACAAGCTAATAAAAAGATACATACACCCTATTGGATGACTTAGTGTTGCGTGGATGATCAGATAAAGGAATCTTGGATCAATATTTTGGTTTAAATATTGTTGCAAGGCAAAACAGGTAGCGGTAATGAGTGTCCTTTGACTCTCCCATTAAAGAGCAGGAGTGGAATATTCATCTAGACATAGTGGTCGGAGAGGTGGTGAACAACTAGAATATTAGTCTCTACCAAGGGCAATAAATGGTAGTGTCTATTTTATGTCATAAGTATAGGAGGACAACATGCACAGGTGGTTACAATATAGTAAGACCACCAATATTGGCCATGGTAGTCGATCCTAATAAGACAAGAGAAAAAGCAACAATGTTGCCATGGACCAATGTTGTTTCAAAAATACATTTCATAAGAGGTATTTCAAAAATAAATTAAGTCCCCCTTAATATAAAGTACCTAAAAGCAAAATCAAAGGTACTTGATTATGTGGAAACTTCTTTAAAAAAAAAGAGGCGTTATGAAAGAAAATGCTTCAAAGTAGAGCCACCAGGTATAAAACAAAAAAATGAAGTGAACGGATGAAAGAGGGAAAGCGAAGGATTGCCCATAAAAATTGGAAAACAAAAACAAATAGTTGAACCAAAAATATCAAATATCTCCTCAAAACAGGAAGGAGAGGGCAAGTTCTTTTGGGGAAAAAGACCATAAATACTGCTGAAATGAATGTAGAAATGGAAACATTATTTTAATGAAATAGTGTTTTCAAAAATCTGGGTTTTGTTAGCAATATAGGAGGAGAAAATGTTTTGCATGCTTGGATTTAATTGTTTATCTTTCGTATTTTTAGATTTCGGATTTATAAATGATGTTTAATGCATTTTTATGGTTACATCAATGAATGTTTTGAGTCTGAAATTTATTTTTGTGTCCTAGGAGCTAGCACTTAGTTTATTTCGATTGTGCAAATGTAGGTTTGAATAGACTAGGTTGCATGCAAGAGTTTCTCACATCTTCGGTTTTGTAGGACAGGGTACCATCAAACTGATAAGGCTTTGCATGTTTATGTTTTCAGCATTCAAGTTTATTTCAGATTTTTATTTTTTATTTTTCTAACTTTTCTTTTGCAGATTTTTTTTAACTTCGACGATTAAAATAAAATCGAAAAAAATAAAATGATAAAAATAAGTACATGGATGTGAATAATGATATACAATCTATCATACAAAACAAATTCGAACTCATTCCAAAGTCATTTCGATTTTATAAAAATTGTTGAAAATGACTATTTTATGCAGATTTTTATAATTTTGGAATTTTATTTTTTCACATTTTGGAGGTAAATCAGATTTTTAAACTTTGCATTTCCATTCATAAGCATAATATGACCTTTCCTTTATGAAAATTTCAATTTCATTAAAGGGAGGTAACTTTATGGCATTTCATTAGTTGTCATTTAAGAGCAATATATACCCTTCTCTTTATAAAAATTTTGATTTCATCAAAGAGAGGTAATTTATCATTACATCAAAGGCTAGTGTTTTAAAACATTAAATTATTTATTCTTTATGAAAATTGATTTCATTAAATAGGAATAGTTTATAATGATATTTTAAGACCATTATTTTAAAGCAATAAATTGTTGTCTCTTTGTGAAAATTAATTTCATCAGAGGGATAATTTATTAATTATATCAAAGGATTTCTTTATCTTCATGATAGAAGCTACATTTAATGGATATTTGATCACTTAATATTGACATTCGTAGATATATTTAATCTTCTATTTCATGCTTAAAGTAGGATTTAATGCAAGATAAAACTTGTTTAAAACCTACTTAATAAAGGAAGATAAAATCTACCTAAAAACATTCAAGATAAAAGGAATTAAGGCTACATCATGGTCATATGAGGGCCAATTCACATTTGCTTTTCTTTAGTTTTATGAACAATCATAAGTATGGCATAATAAAATACACCAACACATGCCCCTTGTTAACAGTTACTTGCAATCACTAAGGTGTTCCTAGCATTCATTTGATATATCTTCATTGAAATTACTAATACACATGTGCAATGCTAATATAGCGGAACCTTGGAGAAGTTGTTTTTATTTGTAATTTCTTTGCAAGAGAGGGTTTTGTGACCAAAATCCTAAGGTGAGTGTGGTTTTGCAATTGGATAAAATTACCACTTAACATTTTGGCGATAGGAGGACCTTAATTGGTGTTATTTTATTTATGCTAAATTATTTGTTGTTTCAAATGCTTTGACTCATTCATGCAATGAACAATGTGATATTGGTGTAACTTTGAGAGTTTTAAATTACAAAATATTTCAAGTTTGTTCGATTAGCATATTTGGACTCTTTGAGCACTCAACACGTTGGGAGCTAAGAGGGCTTGAATTGATTTATTTTATTTCTATTTATATGCTAAATTGTTCATGATTACTTGAAAGGTTTATTCAAATATATTGGTCTTGACTAACGAGGTTTTGTTTCCATATGATTAATTTTAATGATTCTAACATTCTCTATTTAATGATGTGTTAATACTAACCTTTTTGCAAATTTGAAAATGTTCTTCAATGTCATGGTTTAATGATGCATATATTTTGGGATGGTGTTAACATGATGATCCATATATTAAGCATTTAAGTTTTGTTAGTTATTTCATGCTTCTTTGCAATATATATTTATTTGACTAAAACATTTGGTTCTAAATTTATTCTTTGAGTTTCACTAATGGTGATATTTGATGTAAGAGCTGAAATGGTATCTTTAAGAGCAATAATGGTATCTATGTGAGGGGACTATTATGGGTGTTTTCCTATTCCTGGAATACCTCATCAAATTCCTAAAATTGTATTGGTGTTTCTATGATAGTTTAGTTAAAATGAGACATTAAGATGCATAAAAAAATTGCATATCTACAAGAGCATATTATTTCAATGGATAATTTTCCATGAGGATGTTTCTTGTAGGTTATTCTCATATATTTTGGATGATAGATCATTCTTTTGGTATGCCCAATTATCCATTAAGGGTAGGACTTCTTGGGTCCAACTAGAAGCAGCATATATTTATCATTTTGGTAATCAATTTGACTTAGATATGTTGCAAAATCAATTTACATTTTGTAAAGATCCTAATGAATCCACGAGTCAATTCAATGAGAGGTTCCATGAGTTGCACTCTCAAATGTGGAAATTTTTTGACACAACAGAAGAGAACGCTATTCAAGTATACATGGGAGCCATACCCCCCATACTTGCTACATCTTTAAGAAAAAATCTTTATGACCCATCTTTGCATAGAACCTATGAGGTCACAATAATGGTAGAACAAGGGCAAGTGGAAGAATAACATGTTCCCATGAGAGATTGTTTTTTTGGAGTTATTGAGGCCAACCTACACCAACCATCTAATATAGCACCCTTCACTTCAATGATGCCTAAGGTGAATGATCAAGGGGATGAATTTGAATGTCCAAATGTTATAACCACCTTAGATATTGTCCAAGAGGAGGTGCAAGTTTCTAAACCAGCATCCACCAATGATATTTGTGTAGATATGGGTTCAATTCTATAGATACATGAGTATTCTGATAATGGAGGTGTCCTAAATCTAACTAGTTTTGAGATATGCGATAGGACATAACCTTCCATAGAACTGAATAAAATGGTTGAAAGTGAAGTTGAAAGAAAACTAATAAATTAATTTGAAGATATAATAGAATTTCACCACTGGTTCTCGAAAGACATTTTGGATGAGATTATGGAAACTAATGGTCAATAAAACTCACACCTTCCAAACCATGATGAAATTGAATCATGGGTTAAAAATGTGGATTATGATAACCTTACAAACTTGAATACAAAGAGTAGCCCACTTTTTGAAATCATTGAACCATCTAAGTAAGGTCAAGGTGAATTTTATGAGAAACACATTGATGAATTGGAATATGTTGAAGAAGTAGTTGAGCATCACAACTCAATTTTGTATAATTCTTGGAAGAAATTGGATGAATATGATCAATCTAAACCTTCTAATGAACCCTTTGTGTCAATTGATATGTAGGATAATACAATTGCTTTCTCGCATGAGGATATTACAAGTCTTGTACAAGTTGAGAAACTTTTGGAAGAAGGGTTGGAATCTCATCAAGTGTTGGAAGATGACAATGATTCTACTACCAAAGACAAATAAGAAAAAGAATTGATATACGAATCAAAGGATCATGTCACAAATACAATATTTTCATCCCATGAATTTAGATGACAATTTTTACAATGGTTGGGGAAGATATGAAAAATCATCTACTTTGCACACCCCCATTGATGAGATTTCTATTAACATACAAGATGCTAAAATCGCTAGTTCGCATGAGGATATTGTGTTTGTAAGAATAGGGAAGGTTCCCAAATTAGATCATGTTGAATATGAATTCATTGAAAATATTTTTGAAAGAGAAAGGGAAGAAATGGTAAATGTTTCTTATGACTCATCTATTTTAGATGAGGAAGAGGTAAAATCTTCTATTTCATTCTTGACTATTGAAAATTTGGATACAAATTCACATGATTTTTTTGAGGATTCAATTGAAGAAATACCATTGGTGGTCATGAAATAATTGAAACCAAATGATGAAGAGGTTGATCTATGTGAAGCAACTCAAGTGATTTATCATGGTGATGAGTTACTTGATACACACCTTGACCAACAATATTTAAGGTTTGAAAAGGATGGGCATACTTTTAATTGGGTGCCTAATTTTGGTATGTTTGATGAATAGGTAATCAATGAAGAAGATAAAGACTATGAGGTAAAAGAGGGAATTGCAAATTATTACCAAGCCTTGATAAATGAAAATATAAAAGAGGTAGAATATAACTGTGAATACAAAAACACAAAACTACAGCTATTGCTTAAAAGAAAACAATAAATGAATATATCAAACTAAAAATGCACAACCATGAAATATATGTATTATATTAATAGGGGGAGCTTATAAACTCTGTTGTTACAGATCAAGATGATACACAATCCTTTTGTTGATACAATGTTATAAATATATAGGGTTCTCTGAAACCCTAATGGCAAATGTTGCAATGTCTTCAATCGTGTCTTTGATCCCAACAGGGTTGAGTGGGCTTCAGATATCCGTTGAGCCGGGCCACTCCAGCTTCATCAGCTTTCCAATGCTTCTGATGTACTATCTAATCTGCACACAAAGAAATACTAGAAAGTTAGTAATAATAATGAGGGCTCCACTATGTGAGCCCTCAAAAATCATAACTAAAACCCTAGCTAATAACAGTATGAAATGTGAACAGAGTTAAACAATATGAAATGTAACAAAATAAGTAGATTTACCTTGTTGTCTATTGATGAATAGATTTGTTGCTCTGTTGCAAAATTATGGTGAGGTTGAAAGGATGGATGAAGTACTGGATGGGAATCCAGGTCTTGAAAATTCTAGGGGTTGAGCATTGAGAATGCTCCTATTTATAATCAATCCTAGGGTTTTCTTAGGGTTTTATCTTAACACTTTTGATCATGTGGCTAATATTAAAGCAAATCCAATGGCTAAGACTAGATTAGATATAATGGTTGAGGTCATACTGTAAGTGTGACATGGATTAAGGAAAATTGATGGCTGAGATTATATTATATCTAATGGATAAGGTTAATTGGGCTTATAAATATATATTTTATAATAAATATATTAAAAAATAATATAAAATATTATATATAAACATAAATAATATAAAATAAGTCAAATGCGGTCAAACAATTGTGGGAAAGGGTTAAAGTGGGCCATTGGATGGTAGGAAAGGCATCGAATGGACAATTGAATGGAGGGAAAGGGGGATGGTGGACAAGTGGATGGTAGATTGACTAGGATGAAGGATAAGTGGCTAGGATTTGGTGTCTATAGATACCCCTTTTTGTACCATGTTGTGAGAAACACAATATGGTGCAAAAATATGAGACACTTGGTTGGGCTTTGGGCATAGAAGTAGCTTCTCTCTCTTGTTGGATTTTTTGAGCAAAAATGTTGAAGATAAAAGAATAAAGAATTTTGGAATTTGCGTAGCTTACCCCCTCAATTGGTGAATGAATTGTGGATGAATCTCATGAGCCAATTATAAAATTTGTGCAAATGATGAATGATGTATACCATTTTTGTCCCAATGGTGGGAAGGGGGTTGGTGAGAAATGTGGTGCGATGTGTTTGTGTTTGCCCTTATAGATGAAGGGTTTTGTGCAAATGATGAATAATGAAGATGATATGAATGATGTAAAAAGTGATACCATTTTTGCCCCAACGATGGGAAGGGGGGTTTTGTCAAGTGTAGATGTCATGATCATGTAAGATGTATTCCATTGTGGGAGGATCAAAATTAAATGTGGTTGCCCCAAATTTGGGTGTGATTCGATGTTGTTGAAGAAAATACCTTATTGGCATCATTGAGTATGCAAGTTATGAAGATGCATGATGACTAAGTCAACGTAGAGGTGGGGTAGTGACTGTGGAAACTCTTTGTATAATTCCACAATGGAACCAATAAACCAACCAAACTAGCTTGTATTGTGACTATTTTCAAATGAATGAGTGTTTGTGATTTTTATTATTGATGTTTTTGTGCCCCATAGGAAAGAACATCAATGATTGCTTTTGTGCAAATTGTTCTTGTTAAGGTTTCACTCTAAAAATGTGTATAGTTGTAGTATCCACCACATTTGGATTAAGTGCAAGCCTCATCACAACCACCTTCTACATTCGCACCACCCCCTCCATTTCCCACTCCTCCTCAAACCACTATTGTGCTCTCTAGTGAGTTTCAGGATATGCAGGAGCAGTTATGTGCTTTGGATTTGTGTACAACTGGTTATGGGCCTCAAAAACCCATATATGACAAGTTGTGCAATGAACCAATCCACCCATTTGTTCCTATCCATCCTTATCCTTACAGATTTGAGATTCCCAAATTTGAAAAATTTAAAAGTAAGGAGGATCCTAGAGAGCACCTGAACAATTATCATTTTGCCTATTACCAATTGCACGAAAGTGATTCCCTTATGCTTCGTACCTTTGCCATTTCACTTGGAGGTCAAGCATTAGATTGGTACAACCATTGACCTCGTCATATCTTGTATACATTTGAGCAGTTGGCTAATATTTTTCTTGAACATTTTGCCATCAACATCAAAACCAAGCTTACCTTGTTCGATGTGTATGCTTTACATGAGTGGGATGACAAGCCTATTATTGATTTTATCGCCCGTTGGATATTGGTACTTCATGATCTTACCTTCCCTCTCCCACCTTTATATCTCATCAAAATATTTTCCAAGATTTTTCATAAATAAATCTCCCAAACATTACAGATACATCAAAGTCAGACATTTGAGGAGACCATTTCCCAAGCCAAAGTTATCGAGGACATCAAGGTCCACACGGGAAAAATAAAGTTGCATCAAAAACCACCCTACCCCACCAATTACCATTAAAATTTCCCTCCATATGTACCACCTACCACATGACCACCTCAAACCAATCAAGTTCTTCTCAATTCTCCATATCTGCCAGCACAAGTGGCATCTATGCAAGCTCCACAACCCACTCCCCCATGATCTCCTCAAAATTAGTATCAAGCCAATCCTCCACTTCTTCCCACTCCACAAAAAAACAACCCCCCACCACAATCCAATCCATACCAAGGTCGTAATCCATGTCCACCTCACCCTCCATGCAATTGGACACCTTTATTAGAGCCCATGCCAATTCTATTTCACCGATTAACTGAGGGAGATCTTATCCACTTTTTAAATGTCCAACCTCTCGATCCAAATCGTCCTCTCTTATAGGAATACAATCCACAAGCCTTCTATGATTATCATAAACAACATGGCCACACCGTTTATTCATACCGCATATTTCACCATGTTGTCCAAGACCTTATCGATCAAGACACTATTCAAGTCTCAAACCCCCTTGCACAAAAAAATAAAAACTTGGGGATATATAAAAATACCTTACCCGAGAATGGGGATAATACACCTCAAAATGATCCATGCCAGGTTAATAATGTTAATTGATATCCTTCCCAGTAAAGGTTCATGGGTATGATCAATATTGCCACTCGCAATCAATGTTATCCACCCCTCACAACTGCTCAACAACCTGCCACCTTACAACCCCCATCGGTCACAACATCAATCATCACACCACCAATTATCCACCCTCTCCATAAAATTTCATCACCATCCATGGTAGTCTTTCTCACCAGCTCGATACCACTCCTACACGATTATCCATTTATGACCTCCTTTAGCAATCCCAACCTCAGCCCTTGATTCTATCCTCTACTCTCTTGATCTCGATACTACTAACGCAGATGCCTTTTCCAACTTCATTGGCAATGTTCAGAGATGAGTCCAACCTTATATCAGCTTCCATGACCATGAAATTATATAAGTTTTAGGCGAGGGAGCGGATCCTCCATTACATATTCAAGCCTCAATCAATGTCATCACCTATAAGTGAGTTTTCATCGATATCAGTTCCTACATCAACATCATTTATACCTCCACCTTGAACCACCTTTGCGTTCCCCCTTCCCATATTGCCACTTCATCCATGGACCTTCGAGCCTTTTATGACTCTATGCAACCTACCGTTGGTACTATTATCTTGCCCATAAAGGCAAGTGCCAAAACCATTTCTACCCTCTTCCATGTTATCAAAGGTGAGATGCAGTATAACATCCTATTAGTGCACCATTGAATTTGGGACATGAAACTCTTCCACACTCCATAATTGTATAAAATATGTCCATAATGACCTAGTCCACTGTATCCCCACCGACGGTGATCCGTTCGAATTTTGCAATATCATTACTCTCCCACATGGTCCACCATTATCATCCACTCAATTTGCCTCCACTCTATGTTGGTCCCTTGATAACACATATCCATCCACTTCACAATCTCCTACTCCATCGTCCGATCCAAGCAACATTGCCTCCTCTTCTTCCAATCCACCTCCACCTCCCTTCATGCAACTAACACCCATATTTTCTCACCGCCCCCCATCGCCTTTCATGTTATTCCATCCATTTACCTTTTTCGCTACATGTTCCACTCCATATTCATATTGCAATCCCATAATTCTTCCCATACCTCTGGTCTCTTCCTACTGCTTTGTGCCCCACTCAATGCGAATGTGGGTAATTTCTAGCTCACCCAGCACTGCTTCCATCCCCACTTTCCAAATCACTCATGCCAACCACCCTATTACTAGAATACCTACTAAATGCTATGAGTGGATACAATGCGCATCTTTCCTGGATGATTAGTTAGCTCAATTAGATACTTCCACTTCTACACCTTCCACCATCAATCCATCAACACCAATTCCATTATCTCCTACACCACCCAAGGGGTCCTCCCTTCCACCTGAGCATATGACCCCTCCTTATGTCTCCATACTCATGACCACATCGTGTCCTAGTGACCCATAACTTTGGTCATCCTCATGATATGCCCTTGACTATTGGGGTAGTGGTTCTTGTTAGAATATTTTGTATTACATTAACTATGTTAACAGCATTATAGGAGTGGTACGTAGTTTTCTTTATTCAGTTTATGAACCACCCAGCTTGGTTCAAACTGCTTCAACGGAGTTTATGTAACCTTATATATCTTCCAGGAATATCAAGAGCAAACTAATGATTCAGTTTCTAATATGGCATCAGAGCATTGAATGATTTTTGGGCAATGTGAATTTTTATTTGGTTATGGGCAATGTGCTATTCAGGCACTCCATTACTAGATTCACTCCATTACTAGACGATGCATTCTTCGAGGAGCCATTGACGCTGAAGACTGCAATACGAACCCTAGCGCACAGGAAAAAATATCGTTGTTCGATATTTGCAGGTATCTTAAAGTTTCATTCTTTAATAGATTAAAGTTTCATTCTTTAGATATCACCATTCTCTATCCCCGTGAAAGAACGAATGGCGTTGGAGGATGAAATTTCTTCCTGACGTGATTTTGAGTTTGAATCAAGATGCGGAGGATAACAGAAATGAAAACCAAGGCATTGGAAATTCTAGTCACATATTGACAGTGTTTTTAGTAGCAGAAGCGTGATTGGACCCGTGTTTATGTTCGTGCTCCCACTCCCGGATCAGAAGTCCCATCGCCAAATTCCACCTCAGGCCCGTCCACGTCCACGTCATTGCCATCGTCCTCATTGCCCACCCGAAAATCGGTCCGCATTGCCCCGTTGGGGTCCAAAACCCCGAGCGCGTGCCCACGTAGAAGCAGGCGCTCGTGAGCAGGAGAAGCCTTGACGCAATAAAGGACTCTGTCTTCTATTTCTGTGAAGGTTGAACGAAGATTGGTGGAATTGGAGCAAACACACCGGAGCTTGACAGTGCACTTAACGTGAAGGACATTGGGTAATGCGGCAGCCCATTTGTGTCATAAAATTTCATTTAAATTTTTGCAAAAGTTCTTTGGTGCACGTGTTTTTTTTTTCCATTGCAATTGTTGTGCTTGGAGGTCAAACAAAAATACGTCACATGGTGAACTGTGCCATGAAAACACACGCACCACAGTGGCCGCGATGGTTTTGATCATGATTGCTTAAGTCTTTTGCCACGGGGTGGTTGGGGTTTCAAACCCCTTCGAGTTGCTAAAGTTGCTGACAAGATGACGCCCGAGGAGGGCATTTTGACACCCCGTGGGTCTTGTTGACGCCTCGAGGGCCCGATGACGCCCGAGGAGGGCATTTTGATGCCCCGAGGGTCCTGTTGACGCCCCAAGAAGGTTTGGTGACACATTTTTTTGTTGTCATTGCTTTTAAGACATGTAAATTGCTTATTCTTTTTTCAAAAGCAATTGTTAAAAGGCATATTGGGAAACTTTCGAGATATACTCTATTTTGCACTCACTTCTTACAAGATAGAGGGGGGAATTCAAATTTTCAAACCCTCAGAAAAAGACATAGATAGCAACTCAAAGGTGCATTTTTTATTTTACTCGACACCTTCTTTTGTCAAATTTGGGTGCATTTTCGGTTGAACCCGACACCTATGTGAGAAGCACTTTGTGAGCATGCTTGTTTGATTATTGCATTTTTTTTTTGCAATTAAAAATCATCTACATCAAAGCATCCACTACTTCTCTCAGCACATGTTGCACAGGTTCTCCAAAAGTAGTTATCTCTTTGCACAGGGATCTTCATCGATCATCTACTTGATGTTCTCTCACCAACACTAATTTTCTCCTAGTTTTGTTTTTTGACTTAATTACCTCCAACTGATTATTCTTCTTCCGAAGATTCTCAGGCAGGTGTCATTAACATCTCTTTGAGTGAATTTTTTACCCCCATTGCTATTGTGTTTAGGCGTAAATCTTGACGAAAGTCCTGGACTCCAAAGTGTTTAGGGGAAGTTACGCCCCACGCATGCGGATTCTAGTCTTTCTAAGGTAGGTGCCATCAACAAAGCAATCCTTTTTAGTACCACCTATGTTCCATGTACCATTATGATCTTCATAATACCTATAGTCTCCCTCACGTAAGGGCGGGTATTGTTTTGATTCAGTTCATGTAAAACTATCCTGGCAACGATATATCGAAAAGGGCAACGGTATATCGAAAAGGGGACCATTTGGTGCTATAAGGAACTCTAAACAATGGCTACAGTGCACAAGTATCTTTTAGATGCCCAATTGCTCAAAGGCACCAATTTTGTGCCATGGAAGCATAAAATGAAAGCCATTCTTCAAGTAGAAAAATTATGGGATGTCGTAAGTGGCACTACCTCTCGTCCCACCACAGCAGGGACAGCTCAAGATACATTTGATGATCAGGACAGGAAAGGCCTTATGTTTTTGTTACTTGCCATAACAGATGAGGTCCAACCTCATATTTGTGATGCCACGACCAATAAAGATGCTTGGGCAGCATTGATTACTGTGTATGAAGGAAAGAATAATTCCACTATCCTTCACCTACAAACCCAGCTTCACAATCTCAATATGAATTCAGGGGAAACTGTTGAATTTTTTCTCTGCAAAGTGGCAGAATTGAAAGCTAAACTCAATACTATGGGAAAACCCATAGATGATGATCTTTTGACATCTGTTATTTTGAGGGCACTCCCACCATCTTACAAAAGTTTTATCACTTCACTCAATGTTTCTGGCAAAAAATTAACTTTTGTTGAATTGGTTAATTTGCTTCAAACTGAAGAAGCCAATCAAGTACAAAAAGATGAGGAACCTACCACTGCTCTTTCCACCCATCAAAAGGGTCACAAGCAAGGACAGTTGTAGAAGGGAGGGTCTTCTTCCAAAGGCAAAGGAAAGCCCAATCTCCATTGCAAGATCTGTGATATGAAAAATCATGATACCAACAGGTGTTGGTTCAAAAACAAACAACAGAATGATCCCTCACAAAAGAAGAAAGGCCAGGGGAAGCAGAAATATCCCCAGCATCGCAAACAAAAAAAGGGTCATGTTGCTTATGCAGATTCCCATTCAGATGATTCTAATTCATCTTCAGATAATGACTCCGAAAGAGCACACAAGGTGCTCATGACCCATACTGCCTCTTCCAAATCGGATGTTGTATGGTATATTGATTCTGGAGCAAGCAAACATATGACTGGGAACAAGTCCTGGTTTCAAACCTTTCACGCAAGAGAAGGCAAACCTGTCACTATTGCAGACAATCAGGTCTATCAAGTACAAGGTGAAGGGGATGTTACGGTCACTCTCCCTGATGGTGACTGTGACATAGAGAAAGTTCTCTATGTTCCTAGCCTTGCCAACAATCTATTATCTGTTCCACAGATGCTAGATAGAAATATGGATGTTGTTTTTCAAGTTGAAAAAGGAAAAAAGAGATGTTTCATCAGTCACCAAGGTCAAAACATTGCCACTGGCTCCTACAAACATGGATTATTCATCTTGGATACGGTTTCTACATCCCATACTGCCCTCATTGCCACTACAACAGAAGCTACTTCCTTATGGCATAAAAGATACGGGCACCTCAGTTCTGGGTATTTACTCGAATTAAGCAAATATGACATGGTCAAAGGGCTTCCTCAGCTTTCATCCGTTCTCCCAGTATGCTCAGATTGTCTAGCAGGGAAACAACATCGAGTTCCATTTGAGACAAGTTCTTCTCGCTCTAAGAAACCCTTGGAGTTAATCCACGCAGATTTGTGCGGTCCTTTCCCAACCAGTCATGGTGGAAAGAGGTATTTTCAGCTATTTGTTGATGACTACTCCCGCAAAATATGGGTCTCCTTCCTTGCACTCAAGTCAGAAGCTCTTCTCTACTTTCGTCAGTTCAAGAGACAAGTTGAGAAGGAAACAAGTTGTTCCATCAAAACCCTCCGCTCAGATCGAGGGGGGGAATACACTTCCAAGGAATTTTCAGCATTTTTGGAAAAACATGGGATCAAGAGACAACTCACTATAGCATATACACCACAGCAAAATGGAGTTGCAGAAAGGAAAAATCGCTCCATAGTAGAAATGAGTCGGTGTATGTTAAAAGGAGCAAACTTAGAAAAACAATACTGGGCAGAAGCGGTAAACACAACATCTTACCTACTAAATAGAGCACCTACAAGGGCTCTATAAGGAAAAACTCCACAAGAAGCCTGGAGTGGTAAGAAACCCTCAATTTCTCATCTAAAAGTTTTTGGATGCCAAGCTTTCATGCATATTCCTAAATAGAAAAGAAGGAAACTAGATGAGAAAACTCAAAAATGTATATTTCTTGGTTATGATGAGTATTCAAAAGGATATCGGTTGATTGATCCTATAACCAAGAAAACACATATCAGAAGAGATGTAGTATTTGATGAAACTTTCACATCAAATAACACATTTGTATACCTTAAGGAAGATGAACCTAAGAAAGAAGCAGCACCTCCTTAGAAGAAGGTTCCTAAATGGTATACTAGTACATTGCAAGATTCAAAACTGACATCACTTCCGGATCTAACTCTAGATCGACCCTCTACTTGCAAGTATGACTCAACACAAAAGAGCAGATGATGCAACATCAGTAACAGATGTTGATGACCTTTGTCAACATTTTGATGATTTATCTGTGAATGTAGAAGAAGATGAGGATATAGATATGGAAGATGAAAAAGTCTATCTGACAATACTAGATGAAAAAGAACCCACATCAGTCTCAGATGCACTCAGTAAAGATCAATGGAAAACTACTATGGATGTAGAACATACATCTCTAATGAAAAATCAAACTTGGAAGTTAGTGAATTTGCCTTCAGGAAAGAAACCCATTGGTTGCAAATGGGTATTCAAGATCAAATATAAGGCAAATGGTGCAATAGATAAATATAAATCCCGACTTGTTGCAAAGGGCTATGCACAAAGAGAAGGCATAGACTATGAAGAGACATTTGCTCCTACTGCTAAAATGACCACTATTCGAGTTCTGTGTGCAATGGCAGCTCAATTTGGTTGGCAGCTACATCAGATGGATGTAAAGAGTGCTTTCTTAAATGGTGACCTACAAGAAGAAGTCTACATGACTCAACCTGAAGGTTTTGTAGTTAAAGGGCAAGAACATAAAGTCTGTAAGCTGATCAAATCTCTATATGGACTTAAACAAGCTCCTCGAGCTTGGTATATCAAAATTGATAGTCACCTAGTGCAACATGGGTTTAGAAGAAGTCCTGTAGATCCTAATCTATATATCAAGAACAATGGTTCTAACATAGTAATTCTAGTACTATATGTGGACGATCTGATCATAACAGGCAGTTCAGAGAGTATGATCAAAATAGTAAAGAAAGATCTCAATACCTCTTTTGAAATGACAGATCTTGGACTTCTCCACTATTGTCTTGGTCTAGAAGTAACTCAATACAAGCATTGCATACAAGTTACTCAAAAGAAATATGCCAAGACCCTAATTGATAAGTATCGGATGACTGACTGCAAGCCCAAAGCCACACCAATGGAAGCAGGACTTAAGTTATCCCGATTCGATGAATCTCCTAAAATAGATAGTACTCTCTATCGTCAGCTGATTGGGAGTCTCATCTATCTCACAAACACCAGGCCAGATCTTAGTTTTGCTATGGGTTATCTTTCACGATTCATGCAAGATCCTAAAGTTAGCCACTGGAAAGCAGCAAAGAGAGTTCTTCACTATGTCCGTGGTACAACATATATCGGCTTGGAATACAAAAAGAACAACAAGTTCTATCTTCAAGGGTACATGAACTTTGATTATGCTGGATCCATAGACGACCGAAAATCAACTGCAGGTTACATTTTTCACCTTGGATCTGGTCCTGTCTCTTGGCATAGCAAGAAGCAACATGTTGTTGCTATCTCTTCTACTGAGGCAGAATATCGAGGAGCTAGTGGAGCAGTCTATGAGATCATATGGTTACGTCGCATCCTCACAAATATGGGCCTTCCAAAGAAACTTCCTTTACATTTATTTTGCGACAATCAAGGTGTTATGAATATTGTCAAGAATCCTATCTTTCATGATCGCACCAAACACATTGACACTAGGTGTCATTTCATTCGAGATGAGGTTCCAAAGCATCATATCCAGCTCCACTACATTCCCACAAATGAGCAAATAGCGGACATCTTCACCAAAGCGCTTGCTCGAGTCAAATTTGAATTGTTCCGCAATGCTATGTGTAGTCAACATTAATGTAATAAGGGGGGATGTTAGAATATTTTGTATTACATTAACTATGTTAACAGCATTATAGGAGTGGTACGTAGTTTTCTTTATTCAGTTTATGAACCACCCAGCTTGGTTCAAACTGCCTCAACGGAGTTTATGTAACCTTATATATCTTCCAGGAATATCAAGAGCAAACTAATGATTCAGTTTCTAATAGTTCCTTTAGGTTATTTTGGTAATTGCACAAAATTTGTATATGGGGGACTTGACTCATCCATAGATCCTCTGACATCTCCACCACCACAAAATTGCTTTTGTGGTAACCTTGACCACATGTTAAATCCATATTTTTCTTGGAACTATTTACATATTTATAACTGGCATGGGTATGGCCTCGATAAATATGAACAAGGGTGTCGCACCTACATTCATCCTCCCCTGTGCAAACCTACTGACTGATCCGATATTGGTTACCATTCTCCAACAATCAATACACTTGAGCATGAATTTCAACATTTGAATCTTGATCATATCAACCTCTTGCATGATGAGGAATTTGAACTTAATCCTTCGACACGCAGATCTTCCCCACATTCCATAATTGATCTTCCTTCCATGTTATTTCCACCATCCCCATCGCTTGAGCCACTCTCCCCCCATGAAATTGAAACCCTTGCCCACCACTTCACCTCCTTATCACTTGATCCACCTTTGCCATATGATCCTCCTACTTCACCACCACCCACTATTACATTATTCCATTTTCAAGACTTGCCACCATATTCTGGCCCACATGCTTATTCCCCATCACCACCTATGGTGTTAAACCTAGGTTGTAATCAACCTTTTCTAGATTCATTGCTATCCTCATATGATTCATCCCAACCCTCATCACCTACATCCCCTATCTCTAGCACTTTGATCAATATGATCTCTGTTGACTTGTATGATCCACTACAATATCCACACCATCCCACTTACATCCCCCCTCCTATCCATGATTTCATCATTCTCGATGAAATCTCTAAAATCCCCATCATCGCTGAATTCCTCCCAACACCCCACATGCTCCACTCCACCAATGCACCTTTACCTACCATTCCACCTCACATACCATGGATAAATCATACATATCTTTATCTAGATGATGAATTCTAGCTTCTTGAGTCCATCGATGACCTCCACCTCATTCATACACCCACCCAACTTCATTATGATTCTCACATGCTTATCAAGGACGCCATTGAAGTTGACATTGGCAATAATCTAGAAAACCCTCACATTGTCTATCTTGCTACTAGTTTATCTGAATAAGAGCATGTTATCTATATAAATTTCCTCTAGTACTACATTAAGGTTTTTGCATGATCATATACAGATATGCCTGGCCTTGACCCATCACTCGTTATGCACAACCTTATCTTGGATGACACTGCCAAACCTGTCTGACAAAATTTGTATCACATGCATCCCACCATTACACTTATGGTTAAATAGGAGTTACAGAAACTCCTTTATGTTGATTTCACAATACTTATCGATTACCCTAAGTGGGTTTCAAACATGGTTCCCATCAAAAAACCCAAAGGGGGTATCCACATTTGCACTAATTTTAGGGATCTTAACAAAGCTTGTCCCAAGGACAATTTTCCACTCCCTAATATCAAAACTTTGGTCATTGCTACAACCAGACATGAAATATTTTCACTCATGGATAGTTTTTTAGGATATAATCAAATTTGTGTCAATTCCACATACCAGTACAAGACCTCTTTCATGACCCCCTAGGGGACCTTTTGTTACAAGGTTATGTCATTCGACCTCAAAAATGTTGGGGCAACTTATCAACATGCCATGAATTACATATTTCATGACATGATAGACAAAACTATCGAAGACTACATTGATGATCTCATAGCTAAATCCAAAACTCATGGTCAGCATCTTGAAGATCTGCATCAAATCTTTGATCGTCTATTAGAGCATAATATCTTATTAAACCTCAAAGAAATACGTCTTTGGTGTCACCACTAGCAAAATTTTGGGTTTCATCATTTCACAAAAAGGCATTGAAGTAGATCCCGCCAAAGTCCAAGCTATTATTGACATACCTCTCCCATGAACCTCAATCAGTTACACGAATTACAAGGAAGGATCTAGTCTATCCGACGATTCATCGCCCAAATTTTTGATAAGTGTCAGTTGTTTAATCACCTTTTATAAAAGTGGGTCCCATTTAAATGGGATAGTAAATGCCAAGCCAAATTTTATGCCATAAAATCCTACCTCACATATCCACCCGTCTTCATTCCACCCCATCTCGAACACCCATTCCACTTGTACATTTTCACCACCAATGTTACCTTGGGCATGCTTTTAGCTCAAAATAATGAACACGACTAGGAGCAAGTTGTATACTATATCAGTCGTACATTGAATTATTATAATATGTGGTACATTTATATGGAAAAACTTTACCTTGTCATTGTCTTTGCTACCCAAAATTTGTGACACTTCATGATTAACCACACTACCTATGTAGTTGCCCATTATAACCCACTTCACTACATGATGGTTAGGAGCTACCATAATACTCGAACAGCCAAATGGATCATGCTTCTCATGGAATTTGATCTCAAATTCATCAGTCAAAAATCACCATTACCTAGTGATGCACCATTGCTTATCCAACTTCTTGATGATTCAATATTTCATATAAGTGAAGCCGAAGAGCTAGTAGAGCCTAAATCCCATGCCAAACTGACCTTGTTCTTCGATGGCTTCCATTGCACACACACTGGGGGTGCAGGAATAGTATTTTCACACCACATGGGGAGCCTCTCCCCTTTTCCTTTAAATTAGGCTTTCCTTGCACCAATAACAATTTTGAGTACGAAGCTCTTATCCTTGGCCTCAAGCAAGCCCTTTCCATGCACATTCATTGCTTGGACATATTTGGTGACTCCCTCCTCATAGTGAATCAAATCAAGGGAGAATGGCAATGTCGTTGCCCTGTCCTGCATCAATACAAACAAGTCACTAAAGATCTATTGGCCCAATTTGAGTGGTAAGACATCACCACTACTCCACAATCTACAAATCATTTTACCAATACCACGGCCTCACTAGGCTCCCTCATTCCATAAAACCCACTTTCTAACACAACTCATGTGTCCATCCACACCCTTTTCCATTCTACCATCTCCACCAATCTGCCTTCTCATGACAATGGCATCAATATCATCGAAGCCCATCCACATGACCCCTGGTTTTCCCAAGTCAAGGACTACATCAAGCTCGGTATTCTCCCACCTGATCTAAATCATACTCACAAATGAGATTTTAAATTATGTTCCATTCGCTATACATTGCTAGGTGATATCCTATACAAGCAAAGTTATGATGGCATCTTACTGCGCTATCTTGAGCCTTTCGAAGCCCAATTCATTACTCAAGAAGCTCATGATGGTACTTGTGGTGGCCATTTCAGTGGCATGGCTATCACCAAATGCATTTTAGGGATGGGTTATTACTAGTCACAATGGAGCATGACTACTATGCCTATGTTAAAAAGTGTGTCAAATGCCAACATCATGCCAATATTACACACTTACCTTCTCAAGCTCTCCAACCAATTCAATCTATCTGGCCATTTTCACAATGGGGCCTTGACCTTATCGATAAAATCACTCCTGCCTCATCCAAAAATCACAAGTTCATCATCACTGCAACTGAGTACTTTACAAAATGGGTTGAGGCCATCCCGTTAGTCCAAACAATAGGTGCCAAAATAGTTGACTTTATCACACAACACATCATTTGTCATTTTGGCATCCCATAAAAAATCATATTTGACAATGGTACACCATTCAAGAATAAGAATGTGCATGCTTTATGCAAAAAATTTAACATCCAACACAACTTTTCTACTCCATACTACCCCTAGGGTAATGGTCAAGCTGAAGCAACCAACAAAACCATCATTGCCATTCTTCACAAAACCGTTGTAGAGTCACACTATGATTGGCATAATCAAATACCTTTAGCATTATGGGTATATTAGACCAGTATTCAAACTCCAACTGGGGCAACCCCATTCTCTCTTGTCTATGGTGCTGAAGCCATCATGCCTTTGGAGCTTGAAATACCATCCTTAAGGGTTTCCATGCAAGAATTCATTGATGATGACACGACTCATCAAGCTCGATTAGATCAATTGACCCTTTTAGATGAACATCGCATTCATGCCATTGAACACATGCATGTTTATCAAGACCATCTTTGACGTGCCTATAATTCAAAGGTACACCAACATGAATTTCAAGTTGGAGATCTGGTCCTCAAAGAGAACCAACAAATCACTAGCCAACCACGCCATCTTTATGATAAATTTACACCCAATTGGCTAGGCCCATACATGGTTACTCAAAAATTTGGATCTGGGGCATATCGCCTGGCTAACTTAGAAGGCATTTCTGAGTTGGAACCAATCAACATTATTCACCTACAAGCATTCTACGCCTAAATGTAGGCATCATGGCTCATCAACATTTGTACATTTGTATATACAAAAAAAATAATCAATCAAAATCAATCAAAAACACAAAGACACTCACATTGCTTATGCTTTTCTGTGGTATTAATCTAAACTTGCAAATATAATTACTCTTGCTTCACGTTGCTTCTTTTATCCTTACTTTTCCTCTCCCCATTCTTTTATAGTGAATGTTGTATGGTCACACTTCGAGCGGCTACATACCTTTCATTTCATTTCTCTTATTTATTCTTCATTTTTCCTTCTCTTCTTTCTCTATAAGTGCTTCTCAATGTTGTATGGTCACGCTTCGAGCGGCTACATACCTTTGATAAGTTTATTTTATTATCTTATTTCTCTATAAGTACTTCTCAATGTTGTATGGTCATGCTTCGATCGGCTACATACCTTTGATGAGTATCTTTTCTTCTCTTCTTCTTCTTCTTCTTTTTCTCTTCTTCTTGCATTTTTTATTATTGTATTTATCACCCCTTTCTCCATCTGCATTAGTGCCCCTCTCCATTGTTTATAATACTGGGGCACCCTCACATCTAAATATCTGATATCATCCACCATCATATTGCACATTTCATATGCATCCACTTTGCATCCATACATATTCATTGTAAATACCATGCTCAAGGAATTAAAAATGCACATGATAGCATAACAGTTTGATGCCCAACCCCCTTTTTAGGAGATCATATTAGAGAAATATTTTGATTGCTTCACCCATAAATAGTTATATAATAAACCACCATCCAAATTTGGCATATTACGAAAGCACTACCAGGCTTCCCTTGGTCACCTTGCTCTCAATTCTAGATTTACCAACATGTATTACACACTAATAACATTCTAGAAAAGGGGTTGATTACGTTGCATGCTCGTTGATGCTTAGAAAAAATTACTCTGCTCATTAAATCATTCACATGATTTTTCTTGAACCAGAGGAATGAAAAAAGGACAAGCTTCCCCCCTCCCCGAATAAAATCCCTTGCTCTATAGCTAATCTGAGCAAGTATCCCAAAAAAATCAAAAGAACAAATAAAATCCCTTGCTCTACAGCTAATTTGAGCAAGTATCCCAAAATTGCAAAAGAAATAAAAATCCCTTGTTCCATATCTAATCTGAACAAGTATCCAAAAAAAAAAAAAAGAGAGAAAAGAGTACTACCCACATAGAGATAGTCATATCATCGAAGGCAAAAAACAAAAGCAAAGGCCTCCAGAGTATTACCTACTTGAATCTCTATAATTCTCAGGTCTTTACCAATGAGCTAGCATACATGCTAAGTTGGCATGCAGTTATAACCCACCCTATTCCAGAATGGTTAAATGAACATCACTCTACACACACAAATCCAGCATTGAGGTCTTGTTTACCAAGATAGCCTAGAAATTGTTCAAGGAATATCACTCAGTTAGTCAATGGTTTTGATTTTACAAACTGTAGTGTTCAAATCACCACATGGCATGACTCCTATCTAAATTCCTTGAAATAACATAATGGATTACATCGACTGACTCATGTAAATATGCAAATGTTGTCCCTAAGAAAAACACATACATTTTCAATATTGTTATGCATTTTCATTTCATATCCATTCATCATAGCATATCTACGTCACTTATGCATTACCACATCATACTTATACACAATTAATCCTTCCATAAATTCATCACATTCCTATTTTGGAAATAAGAAATGGAAGCAAACAAAAGCAAATATGAAGCAAACCACAATAAACACATAAATGCAATTAGACACAAATGTCGTAGAATCTCATATGTATATTTTTATATATAAAAAAAAATGCCATAAAGCTAAAATAAAATGTGTGAAGGCCCTCATGGGCACCCCATCACAAGTTCTATATCATCATTGTACATCTACATCTCAAAAAAATACCATATGACTACAATGTGATATGCATCCATGCTGATGCACCACTACCAAAAAAAAACACATTATCATGTACATATCTATCCATATACAACTAAAAAAAAATGTAAATCATCCTCCATCATCACTACCACACACCCTCATGGCTGCTACATCCTAGATGTCTCACCACTTCCATCACTAGCTCAGCCTCCTCCAGCCGCTTACTTCGATGAATCCACCTCCCAAACATCTGCTAATCAGGCCCTCTCCACCTATGTTGGTGACCCCATCCTCACTAGCACATGTGACATATTAGGTGCCACTACCTAATGAATCCCACCACAAATCGAGGGTGTGCTCTACTATGGTTGCACCTGTGATGAGGCCAAAAATCTAGAGTAATCTGGGATCTCCAACCCATTCACTATCAACTCACCCTCACACCTTGCCCTCCTCCTTGCATCCTTCATGTTCATAGTCAATAACCTCATATTCACCACCTTCAATTGTGCCACCTCCCTCCATGATACCTCCAACTGTGACACCATCCTACTCCACCCGTGCCTTTGAGGCTAACACCTCTCGCACAGTATGCCCTAGCTCAACCACCCTGGCAACATGGCTAGCTCTCACGACCTCCATCTCATCCCTCACCTCATCCGCCCACTATTATGCCTGATCGATGACCGTAATTATCTCATCTCACTTAGCTTTCATCTCTCTGCACTCCCACTATGCCACATCCTTCTCCTTCATAACTAGTTGTCAATCGACCCTGCTCTCATCCTATACAACTCGCATCTCACTACACTCCTATTGTGCAACATCCCTCTCCTCCATAGCTAGCTACCAACCCATCCTAGCCTTATATCACTCATACAAGGTAAGGTGGCCTGTAGGTCTGCCTCTACATCTCTCTTCTCCTTCTCCAAGGCTGAGTGATCAATCGTCCAATATGTTTCCATATTAAATAGCATATCTCTTAGCATCTTCACCTCTCTCCTCAATGCTGCCACCTCACCCTCATTCTTGCCAGCTACTGCTACATCCCCCCAATGTCATCCTCCTCTATATCCACATCGATCACTAGAATATCTTCCATCCCCTCCATGCCAACCCTCATATCCTCACTACCCTCTTCATGAGGCTATACCAGCCTCACCAACCACTCATCAACCACCACATCTACATCCATAAAAGGGATGTCCTCCCTCTCCTATGTCCCAAATATCATCTTCTCACCACCCTCAGCTGATGGCCCTATGCCACTATCACTCACTAGCCTATCATGTTCATTGCATCGTGGCCTCACCTTCCTAACCAGTCGATCCATCTCCTCCTCCTCCTCCTCACCCAACTCGGGTGATCTTGCATCCTCCTCATCCTCCACATCCTATACTAGTGACCCTACTCTTACCCCTCCTGGTAGACCTACATAGGGTAGAGCTCTTGCTACATCCACCCACTCATCTACCACATCGCACCCTGGTTGCCAGCTCTATCTTGACCACCACACATCATACTCTAGCATGGTACCTGCATTGTCCATGTCTGGGACCTCAATCACTTCAACTAAAATCACATACAATGGTGGAACTATAGGTCATGGCCCTTTGTCCTCCCTCACCCTATAAATATCCATAGGGTTCTCAGGTCATCCTTGCACCAATATGAACTACCACTACCCTAGAAAATGGAAAATACTCAATCTCAGATGAGTACTTCCCTACAACCCATCTACCATGCTGAATGGTAGTCAACTACATCACATCCTCATCCCAACTAGGCCCTCCATGCCATGGCCTCCTCCTGATATGCTCCATATTCAGTCACCCCAGCTCCTTCCTATGGTACATCAAATCACCACCACACTCCCTCCTATTCTTCTCCACATCTACCTACTATCTTATAGCATATGGTATTCCATCCCCCTTGCATGTATGCACCTCATACGACAACTATACAAGTCTCATAATAGTAATGTGGTCCCATGCCCATACCTGTAACAATGGAAGAATACTCAGCCCAGTCCTGTCTATCCTCACCACATCGTGTAGCTCACGATACACCTATGCCAATAATGTAGGTGCCCATGCATATCGTCATCGTCACTCCACCATATCACAAATAATACCCATCATATTCTAGGGGAACTTCATCCTTGAAGCATCTGGTAGTCTGTAGCTCACTATCAATAACATCACCATCACATGACACAATGAGAGCCACTCCTTCCTCCAACATTACATGTAATAAACTCCATTCTTATCCTCCACCCACTACCACCATGTTCCAAAGGCCCTCTGAAGTATGTCATCCCATGTCTCCTTCCCCACCACCATCATTGTCACTCCATCAATCGACAACCTGTATATCTGGTAGATGTCCTCCAGGGTCACTGTCATCTGCCCTGTCGGTAAGTGAAAGGTGTTCCTGTCAGGATCCCACCTTTCATATAATACGGCCATATACATGTGGTTCACATGAACCTCACACTTCACCCATACACCATACAATCCTACTATCTTCAGCCACTCCACATCAGCCTCTCTCCATTGAGCCTCCAATTCCTTCCTACAAGTTCGAAGGTGATGGCATGTAAATATTTTCTTCACCTACCATCACATACACCACATGTTCGATATTATTTACATTTTTATACATATTCCATATAAATAGTAATGTAACATAAGTGCATGCATTTTTTTACTATTTCTATGAATCATTAGATAGGCATTTTCTTTCTGTACATATACACTTACTTTTGTTTCCCATTCACACATTGTATTTCGTTGCATTTTGCATTCACACATAAACCAAAAAAAAATGAGAAATTCCATAAAAATATGTAAAAAATAATAAAAAATTATGAATTTGCACTAACTAATCCAAACCCAGATTCTAAAAAATCCAAAAAATCTAAAAAAACCTGGTTTGCACCCCACACATATGAACTGTACTGTTCACACCCCACATGTATGAACCATATAGTTTGCACCTCACATGTGCGTACCTCTAGAACCTAAAAAAAATTGCATGGCTGGTGTGGAATTTTATGGTGATTTCAATCGTACCAAACACTCATGTAGAAAATAAGCAAACACATGGCAAAATTGCAAAAAATGATGCAAAAACCCTCCCCATTGGCATGCAATATGAGGCACTCAAAATGAGGTCAAAAATAAAAAATAAAAGCATATCGAGATACTCATTTGGCCCATTAGCATGTCCCATCAATCGGTTTTCACTCCCATGCATATTTTCCCACCCATTTTCCACATCCCATGCATTACACACATTCCCTTGCACCAAAAAGTTAAAACAAAAAGAAAACCATATTTATGGATATCCATTTGGCTATTTTTACACATAGTGCATGAATTTTAATCATTTTCTACCCCCACCCTCATTTCATGATGTTAAAATGCCAAAAGTTTCATTTCAAACCCTCCCCAAATTCACACATGCCAAGAAAGTGAAAAATACCTACCTCAGGCATTCCCACCCCTATGCTGGTACTGCATGACACACTTGCCATCCTGCTTTGCTTGATCCATAATCTAGCATCACTCTGTATCCTTCTTCTTCTCTTGTCCATCTCTCTAATATCGTTCACATGCAAAAATAACATCATTTTTGTGATTTTCCTCTTATATATGCTATTTTGGGTGGGTTCGCACCCCACACGTGTGAACCAATAGGTTTATATGTGTGGTGTGCAAACCAGCCATACCATGCCCAAATTTTACCATTTGCCTCAAATTTCATCATGACTTTTGTACCATCAGCTATTTCATCAATTTGTGTGCCAATTTTTTCATATTTGCCTTAAAAATATTCATCAACCGTTGCATCACCAATTTCCCTCATCGTCATCACAAATTCACTGCTTGAGGTGGTAATCATCAATCACATCCAAATAAACCTTTCACATGATCAAACGACCAAAAAATCCAATCATAGATTCAACATTTGCCTACATAAATTTTTTCTTATGATTATCTCAAAGACCAAAATTCCAATTCAAAACAACATGATGTTTGTCAAATCGTAAAGTGCCTCTGTCTGTAGGCACTACATGGATTCCAATCATCATAGTGGTAGGCGTAAGACCACTTGTGAATGAAGATCCTAAAGTTATACCTTAGGCTCCAATGATTTGTCAAATATCATCAAATGAGCTCATCAATCAACTGAAAGCAAAATTTAACAAAAGCATCTTGTTTCGTCCAAAATTGAAACATTTCCAGTTGATCATAGTGCAAGGCAATCATGCGATTCTCTCCAAAAGCAATCATTCACAAAACCATTTTTTATCAATACCTCTCTCTCAAACCATCAATCATCATCAATCCATATCATCAATTTTTGTACTAAACCATATTTCACACACTCCAATACAAAAAGGGGTAAAATATAGACACCAAAAAGTCACACATTGTCCCTCTCCCCATCTCCATGGTCAATCAATTTGCAAAACCCTTGAAAATTGCATAAATTGGCTAAAATCACTATTCATTATCATTAGCCCCTTTGGGCTAGCTAAGCCCTTTCCTACGCTTAACCCTGGGTCCTCATGCGACCTCATACCAACTCAACTAAGGTTGAAAATCCTCACCATGGTCAAAAACCACTTTATGGTCAAAAAGTCAACATTTTGGTCAAATTGTGCTTTATGGCTAATTTCATACTTAATTAGATCTAATCTTGATTTAATTAAAAGCCTCCATCTCACCTAGTCTACTTTGACTAGCCTAGCCTCCCACCTCACCTAGCCTAGCCTATCCTAGCCCTACCACCTCTCACCCATATATTTCTCCACCTCACACACCCCTGGGTCATTAATGCAAGATGGAGACTTTTGCACATAAAAATGGTTGTTTAATGCTAAGATATTTCCATAAAGGTGAATATTAATTGAAAATTGATATTTATCTCTAATCATCATTACTTTTGGATGGGTGAGGGATTCTCTCACCCAACCTCACTTATGACCCAAGACACCTCAGGGGACACCTCTTTGGTGGACACCTCACCACTACCACCTCACAAGGGACACCTCATCCCATTTCTCTCACCTTGGCCCACTCTATAAATAGGTGGTCATTTTTACCATTTCACAACAACTCAATTTTGCATACCAAAACTCTGCTAAAATCACTACTGCCATTGCATCCATCATACATCCATTACACAACCATCATACGAGCATCACAATCAACTGGTATCTTTCATAACACTATTTTGTGAGTGAGATAGGTTGATAACTCCACTATAAAGTACATTTTCAGAGGTCGAATCAGACAAATTACATGTCAACAACCAATCTTGAGCATACAAAGAATCCATATGAGCAATCCAATTGAAAAAGGACCGGTTCGCACCTCATATGTGCAAACCACCCAGTTCACACCCTAGGAGTGTGAACCTCTGCAATAGGCACCAACACCACTTATACAAGTAAGAATAACTTAGTTTCTTGTTTTATGTTATTTTCAGCAAGTAATTTTATGTTTTAAACACTTTTTATGAGTCTTTTGTCTTCATAAATATGGGGTTTGACTGAGGCAGACCCCCCAACACACTAATAGGATTTTGCAGGTTTCTACAGGTCCAACAAAGCTCAAGGAAACATCTCCAACAAGCGATGGCTCATGAGCAAGAAGCCCACCTACATCGAGGAACCCAAAAGGATAAATCTTGCTATCTTTGTACCACATATGAGAGGTCTTCCTAAGGGAAGACCCCATTGTAGCCTTCAGGGCAAGATTGTAAAAGGATATTGCCTCTTGTAACCCTTTTATGATTATCAATACAAATGCAGTAGATTCTATAATATTGAATGAAGTGTTATAGTGTCTTTTTGATCATTTCATAGGTATCAAAAATAATTTTGTTTTTGAACAAGGAGATAGTGGATGATGAAAATGACCAAGTGTCCTTATGGTGATTTATTCATCTTACCAAATTGCATGGATGTAAATCACTGTAGTCGCAAAGTATATAGAACAAACCACTATATACAAGATTCACTTAAAATTCAACACATGATGGATTTGATGGATGTGATGATGAGAAATGTATTGATGGATGTAATGTGGAGTGATTTTGTGAAGGTAAGCTACATTTTTTAATACATGGATGCAAGTGATTGAGTCTATTTTTTTACCCTAATAGATGAAAGTGGTTTTTGACATGGAAAATTGCAATGTAATGATTATGTCTATTTTTTGCCCCAATAGATGGAGGGGTTTTGATGATGTAAGTGTCCTTATGGTGATTTATCCATCCTACTGGATTGCATAGATAACCAATCACTACAACTACCAGGTGACTAGGATAAACCACTAAATACAAGGTTCACTTGTACTTGTGTCTATTTTGTTTTTGCCCTTACGGATGAAGGGTTTTTTTATTTTGTTTTTTGTGCCCTTATGGATGAAGATTTTTTTTTTGATAATTTGTGTATGTTCTTTGCCCTTAATAGATAAAGGATTTTTGATGATTTGTGTCTGTTCTTTTCCCTTAAAAGATAAAGGGATTTTTGATGATTTGTGTCTTTTCTTTGCTTTTTAATAGATAAAGGGGTTTTTGATGATTTGTGTTTGTTCTTTTCCCTTAACAGATAAAGAGGTTTTTGATGATTTGTGTATGTTCTTTACCCTTAATAGATAAAGGCATTTTTGATGATGAAAAAAATAAAAAGTGTCCGTTCTTTGCCCTTAATAGATAAAGGGGTTTTTGATGATGAAAAAAAATGAAAAGTATATGTTCTTTGCCCTTAACAAATAAAGGGGTTTTTAATGATGAAAAAAATGAAAAGTGTTTGTTCTTTGCCCTTACCAAATAAAGGATTTTTTGATGATGAAAAAATAAAAAGTGTCTATTCTTTGCCCTTAAAAGATAAACAGGTTTTTTATGGTGAAAAAAATGAAAAGTGTCTATTCTTGTTCCTTAACAGATAAAGGGGTTTTTGATGATGAAAAAATGAAAAGTGTCTATTCTTTGCCCTTAACAGATAAAGTGGTTTTTTATAATGAAAAAAAATGGAAAGTGTCTATTCATTGCCCTTAACAAATAAAAGGGTTTTTGATGATGAAAAAAAAAAATAAGTGTCTGTTCTTTGCCCTTAACAGATAAAGGGGATTTTGATGATGAAAAAAATAAAAAGTGTATGTTCTTTACTCTTAACATATAAAGGGGTTTTTATGATGTAAAATGAAATGATTTGTTTCTGTTCTTTGCACTTAATAGATAAAGGATTTTTTGCTAATGTGAAATGAAATGATTTGTAAGGCAAAGGGCACAACCTTTGACAAAAGAACACAATATTTTGAACCTAACAATTGATGTGAATGATGTGAATGTGAGGCAAAGGGTGCAATATTTGATAAAAGAATGTAATATTTTGAACCTAGCAATTTATGTGAGTGATGATGTGATGTGATTGAATGATTGAACTATTTTTTGAATTGATGGAGAAGGTGTGAAACCTTGAGAACCCCAAAAATTGTGATGTTTGCTTGGGAGAAAGGTGTTAAACCTTGAACACCCCCAAGTTTTGATGTTATTTACTTGGTTGGGAGAAAGGTGTGAAACCTTGGACACCACCAAGTTGTGATGATATTTTCACTTTCTAGCAATATTTGCCTATGTGAGTTATATATATACATGGCTTTTAATTTTGTGTTTTTAAGTGAATGCATTTGTGGAATGCATGTTTATGTTTATGACTAATGCATATTGTAGACACCTAAAACATGCCATGGTTAGGAAGACTACTTACATGGGTACACCCATAGGTCATGTGACTAAACCTTAGGACCTTCCAAGTGTCAAAAGTGGTTTTTACCACTCATTTGGGGTATTTTTAGCCCATCCAAGCCTGGTCGCTATAGACCAGAGCGACCATAATCTAGCCAGTGTAGCTTAGAGAGGCCAAACCTTAGCTATTGTAGATGATAACGACTAAGCTTTAAATACATTTTTCCATCCATATAGCATAATCTTGGGTATAAGTGGCAGTATGCATGCAATAAGGATGAGTGGAGACAACTTTACATTCCTCCTCACAATAAGTCTACATAGGAGACTCAGAGTCTCAATTTAGACTTTAGTTAAACATAGAAAAACAAAGAGCTTCTCATGCTAACACCTAGTATGCATGAGGGATTTAGTCCTAGGGTTGAACATTGACCTAGGGCTTCAAAACACTTTATAAGGAATAAAAATAAAAGCATTAAGGGATATTTTTGAGACACTTATTGATCTTCTTGGATATTATTGGACCTTATTTCAATCAGAGAGAGAGGGAGAGCATTAAACATCAGAACATTTAATAGGTTAGATCATTGAGGAGAGCTTCTAGAGACTTGGAGAGCTTCCCTTGGAGATCAATTCTTGTAGCGGAGCCCTATCCGATTGGAGGGCAAATATGAACACATAAGGTAATCATTTTAACATTATTAGTGGACTTGAACCCATAACCTTTGGATCAAGAGAGTGATTTCACCATAGCGGCCTTTGTCTAAAGTTTAGGTATTAGTTTCTTTTATTCTGCGTTATCTCTCATTTTAGTAGCATAGGATTTATTTTAGTTATTTGCTTGCATAATACTAGTTTCATTGCATTTATTGAGATTATTCATTTCTAACAACCTCATCTAGGGAGGCAATCTCAGACCTCTAAGCGTGTGTTGTTTCATTGATTTCAGGGCTACAGGTTCAATCGAAAAAATCTGCAACATACGAGTATGAAAGGATCCCTCTAGCAATCATACCTAGAGAATGAGTCATTTGTAAGCCCTCATACATTTTTATGTGCATCATCAGGAAGCCTTATAAAGTGTGCCTCCTATGCAAGGGGATATTTCATACACCTGCTACCCTCTTTTGTGTGTAAAATCATGTATCAAATGAAGGGTATACCTCAGAGGGATTCATATGTAACCTAATATGGAGAATATCAATAATAAAAGCATTCATTCATTTACTTCTTCGTATTCTAGTTATATCTTCTTCGTGCCTTTCATTTATTGCATGTTTAAATATCAAAGGATTCAATTGAATTGCAAGTAGAGTAGTTGGTGGACGACGCGCCACTTCCTTGAGGTCACTACATATGGCGATCATGGTGGGTCCCCTACCCATTTCTTTAGCTTGTTTGCATTTTTTTCCTCTTTATTGACTTTGGTTTTGTATACAAGTGCAACCGCTTTGATATACAATAATCAAAATTTAGCCACTCTTGTCTACAATGGCCAAAGGTCAGCCGCTCTGGTCAACAGCGGATAAAAGTCAGCCACTCTGGTCAATAGTGGCCAGAGCTAGAGTGCAATAGAGATCAAAAAACTGACTTTCTGATTTGGATTAAATGCCAGTATAGTTTCTCTGACACTTTATATCCCTATGTATATTTCTATTCCATTTAAATTAGTGATCATTAAGAAATATTTTGATTTGGAAAACTAAAAGAATGAAAGATAAAGAACGTGTATCTTGCACATCTTAGGTTTCTTTTTAGATTTTCCACTAGGCATTGCTAGGAACAGTGGATTATATTGGTAAAGTTTGCCCTAGACACTGTGTGATTGGTTTGCTTGTTTTGAGGCCTTTCTAAAGGCCATACTTGCACCTTATAGAGTGCACTCATTAATATCATAGTAGGTATGCACCTTTCTAAAATTAAAATGCATCTTGCATTAGGCATATAGGAAAATTTAATTGCTTCTATATGATGCATTATTATTCATGCAAAACTTAAAATGAACCACACACACACACGTTTATTTTAAACATTGGGGAGTTGGATTTTATAACCAACCCTCAATTCAGTTTAGTGACATTGGCATTCATCTCCTTCCACCGGTTTTCCCCCTAGAGCTTCATAGAAATGGATATAGGAACTTACTTATAGTGACACTAAGGCACTTGTGTTCAAACTATCTCCCACTATTGGAACAATCATTGGTTTAGAGTGGAAGTTCTAGGTGAACCCCCCACTGGGATTTAAGTGATGTACCCTAGTCTCTTTTGAGAAATCATGTTTGACATGATTGTTCTTTATTATCACTATGGATGAGTCTCATAATTCTAAATCCAAAGCAACAACAAGAAACAAGAAACAACCAAACATCAAAATACATCAAATAGTTTAGGGCACACTTAAATTTTAATCAAGATAAACATTTGCTTGATATTGTTTGATCATATCTAAGTACAACACAAAAGATAAATTTCCAAAAACAATGGTTAAAACAAGAAGTAGAAATCACTGGTCTGACACCGAGGGAGAGTCTGAAACAAAACATGCCCTTAGGTGAAGTCATACTAACATTGAAAGACCTACTCAAAAGACTGTAAGATGCAATTCTACGAGTCTAAGGGGTGATAACTCAACCCTTAGGGGATCTTCTCGACAAACCCCAAACAGTTAACCAAATCAAGGAACTACATCACATCAAAACAAAGAGGCCTCATGGCCATAATAATCATGGAGACATGGGGAAACCTCAAGGGCTTCCTCTAAACACAAAGAAACTTCTTAGATACATGAGGAAGCTTCAAGGAATTGCTCCTCACATAGACATAAAGAGGGTTCTAAACCCTAATATTCACACAAGGATGATGAGTTTTCCCCATATCCATCCTCATGGAGGATATAGGGGGCCACGAAACCCTTATCACCAAAAGGGAACACGAGAGTCCCAACATCCCAACATTCATATGAGATACTTATAATATATTAGCCCACTGAGGGGCAGGAAACTAGAAACACCTACAGTCATAGACATAAAATAGAATATATCCTTCACACAAGAGGAAGGATTCCAATAGACTATGACCTTATTGGAGTAAATGGCACCCCATGGGATCAACCATGGAAAACAAGACATTTGGATGAGTTAGATCGGTTGCATCTGAGGCCACCTCCAATAATGGTAGCCATAGAGAATTCTACATCTGGAAGTTCATGAACCATGACTTCTAAGCCCACTTCTCAAACTAGGGGTGCCTCAAGATGACCCCATAGAGAACATACATAGTTTGATCATAGAGACACTTAACAATATATTGAACAAGTCACATTAACTAGCGAGAGCATAGAAACATCAAAAACTTCTTTGAGAGATCTGCTAGTCAAAACAACTAGGACAGGGTCAGATAAGCATGAGTCCTCTATGACTGCACAAGTTAACTATGTGTGATGGTTGGAAAACATCTTGCACAAAGAGCGAGAGCTTGTAGATGCTCTTGAACATGATAAATAGATAGAACGGTTGTTGCACCAACATGAGCAATGTTTGAGAGAGCAAGCTGAGCAGCTAGCTCACCGTAACCAACAAGTAAATGGAAATTATCATCAAAGAGATCAACACGCTGACTCACAAAGAAAGGAGCACACTAGACAAGAATAAAATCCACAAAAAAATCACCCTCGAAATCATGAGCGAAATCCAAATAGGGGGAAAAGGGTAAACTTAATAGAGTAGGATCAAGAACATCCTGAATCCCCTCGTAGGAGGGAAGAAAATGGAGCAAATAAAATGGATAGAGTGTTACCTCCACTGCCACCATGGGGGGGTTTGCAAGAGGAGGAAATACTTATCTCGAATGCCTTCCAAGTGCTTGCTAAGAAGATGAAGTCCTTTTAAAAATAAGAGATGACTCGTAGCCAACCAACATTGAGCAAGATACACAATCAACCATTTTTTCTATCCGTCCCTAGCCCTGCATACCCTAAGCACTTTGTGATGCCTAGGTTAGAAGCAGATGCACAAGATCATGTTACTAATTTTATCAATGCATGTTTTCATCTTGAAGACAATGATGCTCTAATGCTCAGGATATTCATTATGACATTTGTGGGTGTCACCACCCAATGGTTCAACTAGGTACCCAAGCATAGCATAGCAAATTTTAAACAACTAGTGAATGCTTTTCTAAAGCATTTCTCTTTTGGTGATAATATGAAAGTGAACCTTTCAGACCTAGACAATCTAAAACATTATGATAATGAGCCAGTAATGGATTATGGGAATAGATGGAGGAGAGTCATGGCAAAATTATCATTCTCCATCCCCATAGAAGAGATCGTATGAATGTTCACCAAGAGTTGTTCCAAACACATTTACCTCTTGCTACAACTCCAATAGTACCCCTCATTTGAGGAAGCATTGGCACAGACTAAGCTCATTGAGGATATAAAAGTAGATGAGGGAACTATCAAACTCTAAACTAAGGAGTGGAATAAAAATGACAAAAATGGTAAGTACAAGCAGAAGTAGGCAAGCCCTGCTCCAGTTAATCAAGTGTATTGGATACAACTGAGGATGGGGCTATGAACCAACACTATAATTATCAAGCACAACCTCCACTAGCCAAATATGATCAAAAGACCAATTAGGGGTGGAACAAAGAGTGAAAACCCCCTCGCTATTTCACACCATTGATAGAATCAATGTAATAAATCTTCAACCAACTAATTGAGGCAGGAAATATAAGGTTCCTTGATATACCCCTTATAGATCCCAACCATCCTAATCCAAAAGGATATAGGGAAGATCAATTTTGCCCTTATCATAGGATATCGAAGCATAATATCAAGGTTTGCATTGGTTTCAAGCACCAAGTGCAAAACATGATTGAGGTGGGAGAGCTTAAAGTGGATAACCCACTAGTCCCTGACAATAGAGACATGGGCATCTATAAAACCCACTACCAAACCATGAGGCCCCTAGAGGGTAAGGTGCACAAGTCAATCAGGTCCGAATTGATATGCCTACCCATGGGTGTGTTGGGATGGTTGAAATTGTCAATATAGCAACTAGGACTAGACGGTATGGTCAACCACAACCTACTATAGCTCCCATTAATGTCCCAACTGCACCTAGGCAGAGGCAGGGGCAAGAAAACCTTCTTGGTCCACCAACTTGACCTATGGTAACCATTCAGAGTAGACTTGAGCAAAATTTACAAATTACACTGGCTCAGCTATCAATTTATGAGCTCATACAATAGTCACCAAAGCACAAGGAGACCTTGATGAATATTTTAAGTTCAATTGAGATCCAACTACAAGATCCAAATGCATTCACCCATTTTTTGGGACAAGTACAAGAATTTTAGGAGTCTGTAATTTGATTCTATGATCATGAAATTAAGATTGTATCTATTGCATTACCAGACCCTCTATTGCACATCATTGCATCAGTTAATAATTTTTCATTTAAGTAGGTCTTGATCGATATAGGTTGGTCAATCAACATCATCACAACAACATCAATAGAACATCTTAAGATCCCCAAGTCCAATATCATTTCGAAAGTCTATACATTAAGGGATTTCAATGATGCTTTATGCAATACTATGGGAATGATAGTCCTACCTATCAAGTTGGGACATAATACCATCCCCATGATGTATCATGTCTTGGAAGGGGCCATGCAATACAACATCCTTTGAGGGAGACCTTGGATAAGGGACATGAGATGTGTTCCTTTGATATTACACCGATGTGTCAAGTATGTGCATGATAACAAATTCTACATGGTGTTGGCTAATGAGGAGCCATTCAAATATGTTCATCAGATGGATTGTCAAGGAGAATTTGTGATTCCTTATGCCCACTTATCTGTAGGACTCATCTACAAAAACACCTCATCTTGCGCACAAAGTAACTAATGCTTCTAATAGACCATCAACGTCTAAACCAAAATACAATCAGAAGCTAAAGGTATCCATGGTTGAGAAAATAGATCCCAAGTAAGTGCTAATCATAGACATTAAGAAGAGTCCAACTCCCATGGAGGAGGAAGATATCCAATATCACACTGAGGAGATACTAGAACCCATTTTGCCAATGTCATCTGTAGGATCATCCACATCGTATGCAACATTACACTTGGAAAGTATGAAAATAGGAGAGTATCTTGTGCAAAACATAACATTCATGCCCATGATAGAGTCTGTGTAAGACATGGGATGTCTAAAAGATCTAAGACCACCAGTAGGAATGGTGGTTCCACTTGAAATCCCTCCCAACCAGACAAATTTCATCTACATTGGCCTAGATTGTGCCCATAAATCTACGAATATAGAAGAGGACAATTATGAGCTATTAAATATCAATGTTCACTACCTCTCTAATACTGAGTTCACTCTAACCTATTTTGAGTGTTTCCATTGGCATGGTTACGATCTTGGTGTATATGAGTAGGGATGTAGTTGACCATTCGAGTCGTAATACTAGCTTTCATTTGATATATTTGTGTTAGGCTATCACATTAGAGGTCAGGATGACTCTCTAGCAGTAGCATTATATAGATTAATCTTGGGTTTAGGAGAAGACATCAATTTTATTCCCTATCACCCACCAAGAACAAGATATCTGAGCAACAGACAAGTGGCTATGGCAAGCATACCCCCTCTTGAGACTTATCATCCAAGATCCACAATTGATGCCACCCAATAGGTTACAACTCATGGGATGATGAGCAAGAAGAAACAAATATGTAGCAAGTGATGGTGAAGCACAAGAAAGATTGGCCTATCATGGGCCTTGCTATTTACAAATATTTACTTGGTCCAGCCACCACGAGAGTGGCTACATATCGGATGAAAGTGGCTATGAGTTAGAAGACTCAACATAAAGAGCATACCTAGGAATAAGGTAATGGCCCCATGACTTGGGGGTAGCACACTAATGCAAAAGGTATCTTCATAAGTGACAAATAATATAAGGATGAGATAGATATGGCCTACGTAGGACCAAGATATGTACCCCTTACCTTGGGGCCACAAACCAATGCTAATGGTTTTTGGATAAGTGATGATGATTTTTATGATGAGACTGAGATGGCTTATCTCAAACCTCACCACTTGTGGCAAGTTGACATGTTGGTAGGAAGAGAAGTGGCACTTCATACCATAGAACCTGGCTTGTGGTTTTTGGGGAGACCAGTTGACCTGAATGTCATTCATAACATGGTCAATCCCCCTCTACCTACGTTCAAGAAAATATTAGAGCCCAATGATCCTATTATCCGACCAAATCATGGGCCTGATCTAGAGATTCCTTTTCCTCCAGAGTCCCATTGAGAGTATAGGAAGGAAACCTCTAAGACAAGATTTCAATCATGTGGTTCTAAGATTTCATTCCATCCATTAACACAATCTCCATTGATTTGATTGCTCCATTTCATAACCCAGTAGATCCCACTAAAACTATGTGTCTTGACATGCAGGATATTGATTGGGATCACACTGATTCACCCATAGAGCCTAAGGATATCTTCTCTAATTAAGATATGTTACAACCATTCCATTTTACATTAGGTTGTGCATATGATGTGTTCCATGCTGGTCTAGATTCTAAGTCAGTAGGACCTATAAATCTTGTCGATGACATTCACTTGATACCCATGTCTCACCAATTGGAGGATGGGTCACATATGGCTATAGAAGCAACATTCGAGGTGGACATCAGCAATGATCCTACTCAACCAAAGAAAGTCAAGTTCGGATAAAGTCTGTCTCTAGAGGAACAAGCCATCATAATTCCTCTCCTTAAAGAGAGGCCAAATTTATTTGCTTGGACTTACAAAGACATTCCAGGTATTGATCCAAAGTTAGTTGTTCACAACCTTTCATTGGATCCCCTAAAGAAGCCAGTCAAGCAAAAATTGAGGAAGATGCATCCAACCATTGCTTTGATGGTGAAGAACGAGTTGCAAAAACTATTGGGTGTGATATTCATAGTTCCCATCGACTATCCTGAATGGATCTCAAACATGGTGCCCATAGGAAAACCAGATGGAAGATTCTGCATTTACACAAATCTCAAGAAATTAAATAGGGAAACTCCAAGGGATTCATTCTCGTTGCCAAAAATAGATGCTCTTGTTGATGTCACTACAGGTCATGAGATGCTCTCCTTAATGGTTGGGTTTTTTGGATATAATAAAATCCAAATAAAACCTGAATACCAGCACAAAACTTCTTTCATCATTCCATGGATACCTTTCTATTACAAAGTTATGCTATTCGGCCTAAATAATACTGGTGCCACATACCAGTGAGCCATGACATACATATTTCATGACTACATGCACACAATATTAGAAGACAACATGGATGACTTGTTGGCCAAATATTTGATATGACAAGATCACGCTGAGATCCTTACAAAATTCTTTAATCGCCTCATAGAGCACAACATCAGATTGAATCCTAAGAAGTGTGTGTTTTGTGTGACTTCTAGTAAGCTCTTAGGGTTCATTTTTTCCATGAGAGGCATTTAAGTCCATCCTACAAAAGTAGAAGCTATAACAAAAATGGCCATCCCTAACAACATTAGGGAATTGAGAAGCCTACAAGGCAAGGTAGAATCCATAAAATGATTCATTACGCAATTATCATACAAGTGTCGACCCATGAATTAGTTTCTATGCAAGGATGTCCCATTTCATTGGGATGAAGAGTTCCAACAAGCCTTTTTAGAGATCAAAATATTCTTGGCGATGCCACCAATGCTAGCTCCACCAAGGCCAGGCATACCATTTTTGCTATACATATCGACTAATGATTTTTCTTTGGGCACCATGTTAGCCAAAAATAATGTGAAATACAAAGATCAAGCCATATATTACATTAGTCACACCTTGGTAAGCTATGAGCTAGGATATGCGTATGTAGAAAAATTGTGCTTAGCAGTGGTCTTTGCAACCAAAAATTTGTGACACTACATGTTGAGCCTCACAACTTACGTTATATCAAAATAGAATCCTTTGCAGTATATTATGAACAAGACATATCACAATACATGTACTGCAAAGTGGATCATGCTATTGATAGAATTTTACCAAGAATTCATAAGCCAAAATTCCATCAAGGGACAAGTCATAGCATATCAATTGGCAGAGGCACCTCTTCAGGATAACAAGCCTCTCACTATAGAATTGCCTGATGATGCAATCTTCGCATTATTAGATCCACCTAAACTCAAATAACCTGAGAAGAAAATAGAAATGGCATTATTATTTTATGGTTTGAAGTGCGAGCAAGGGGGCAAATCAAGGATAGTCTTTATCACATCGTAGGGCACTCCATTGCCCTTATCATTCAAGCTAGAATTCCCTTTTACAATCAATAACATAGAGTATGAACCCTTAATATTAGGACTCCAAGCAGCCATTGCAATGGGTATTAAAATATTTAATATATTTGGTGACTCCTTGCTCATAGTAAATCAAGTCAAAGGTTTATTCCAATACAGGTGCCCACTCATGAAATCTTACAAGGAGCTTGTTGACACTTACCTAGCTAGAATAGAATGGTATGACATTGAGGCAATCCCTCGTATGTAAAATAGGTTTGCAGACACCATGGCATATTTGGTATCCTTAATCCCTAAAAATCCATTTGGTGATTTCACAACCATTCATGTGAAAGTGCTCACATTTTCCATGATACAACGTGAGGTTATTGACAACCTAGAGTTAGTCAACATGATCCAAACTGAGCCAAATCAAGATTGGTCATTCAAAGTTAGAGCCTTCTTGCAAATAGTCCGTTGGGAATATTTGATCTCTCAAGGTCCAACGGAATGTGGAATAACCATTCATCACAGTATTATTTCCCAATCAGTGTTCACAAAGGCTAGATCTCAAGAAGAACATACCATATTATCCATAGGAGCAATGGCTTATCAAGATTGGATTTCCCAATTGTAGGACTTTTTGAAGCTTGGAATAATACTGCAAGGCCTGTTGCATGCTAAAAAATGAACATTTAAGCAAAAGGCGACTAGATACATTTTTCTAGGAGAGATCCTTTATATATGAGGTTATGATGGAATGCTCATTCATTTTCTTGGGCTCTAGGAAGCATATTGGGCAATTTTGCAAGCTCATGATGGTACGTGTGTGGTCACTTCAGTGGCATGGCCATCGTTAAGTGTATTTTGAGAATGAATTACTATTGGCCCACTATGGAAAAATAATATTGTGAGTATTTTAGGAAATGCATAAAGTGTCAGTATCATGCAAACCTCACTCATTTTCCATCATAATCCTTGCAACCCATCTAGGCAGCATGGCCCTTATCGCAGTGGGGATTATACTTAATTGGTAAGATATCTCCCCCATCTTCGGGTTGACACATGTTTATCATAACAACCACTGAGTACTTCACCAAATGGGTCAAAGCGATCCCCTTAACATCAACAACTGGACCAAGGATTGCAGAGTTTATAATCCATAATATCATAAGTTATTTTGGGGTCCCTTCAAATATTATATTGGATAATGGGCCATCTTTCAAGAATAAAAATGTGAGTGCTTTAATGGACAAATACCGCATCCAGCACAATTTTTTAACATCCTATTATCCACAAGAAAATGGGCAAGTAGAAGCCTAAAAAAAAACAATCGTCTCCATCTTGAGGAAAATAGTAAGAGATAATCATAGGGATTGGCATATGCAGTTACCTCTATCATTATGGGCATATAGGACTAGCGTGTGGATGCCCACTAGGGCAACACCATTTTTACTTGTATATGGAACTGAGGCCATCATGCCTCTAGAACTAGAAATCCCAACCTTGCACGTAGCATTAAAAGACTTTATAGATGATGATGTCACGCGGTAAGCCCACCTGGATCAGTTAATGCTTCTTGATGAACGATGGGTAAATGCCTTGGAGCATCTTCACATTTATCAGAATTGCCTTGCATGAGCATATAATAGTAAATTCCATTTGAGAGAATTCAAAGTTGAGGATATTGTGCTCAAAGAAAATTAGTAGAACTCAAATCTGTCATCGCATTTGTGAGACAAATTTGTGATAAATTGGATAGGACACTACATGGTTTTAGAGAAGGTTGGGCCTAGAGCATATCACCTTACATCGTTGGATGGTTTTGAAGAGCCTGAACCTCTCAATATCATTCATCTAAAGGCATTTCATACATAAAGTCAAAAACATTCAAATATGTCATAAAGATCAAAATCACAAAATTTCTCCAAGGGTATCCAATCTGCTTGGTCAAAATAAAACAAAAATCTCTAAAGGCATCTTAAATCCCTTTGGTCAAGTCAAATCAAATCACAAAAATGTTCCAAGGGTACCCAATCTGCTTGGTCAAAATCAATCAAAAGCTCCAAAGGCATCTCAAAGCCCTTTGGTCAAGTAAGATCAAAATCACAAAATTTTTCCAAGGATATCCAATCCGCTTGGTCAAAATAAAACAAAAATCTCCAAAGGCATCTTAAAGCCCTTTAGTAAAGTCAAATCAAATCACAAAAATGCTCCAAGGGTACCCAATCCGCTTGGTAAAAATCAAACAAACGCTCCAAAGGCATCTTAAAACCCTTTGGTCAAGTCAAAATAAAATCATAAAAATGCTCCAAGGGTATCCAATACGCTTGGTAAAAATCAAACAAAAAGCTCCAAAGGCATCTTAAAGTCCTTTGGTCAAGTCAAAATCAAATCACAAAAATGCTCCAAGGGTACCTAATCCGCTTGGTCAATATCAAACAAAATCTCCAAAGGCATATGAAATCCCTTTGGTCAAGTCAAAGTCAAATCACAAAAATACTCCAAGGGTACCTAATCCACTTGGTCATGATTAAACAAAATCTCCAAAGGTATCTTAAATCCCTTTGGTCAAATCAAAACACAAAAAAAAAATCCAATATAATCAAAAGCACAAAAACAATGCAAAAGCAAAAATACAAAAACATTTGCATCTTACATCCACATAATTGCATATCCATACATATCCATTGCATTCGCATATGTTATGATCACATTTTTACAAATGATGCCACAATTTGTATCTCAATCACAATATTCAGGTTCATCCTCATCCATGCATCCATGTGTGTAATTGTGTTTTTCAACACAACTATTTTATGTTGCTATACAAAATATACGAAGGTTTCCTATTACTTCAACCATGTCTAGTGGTATTATCAACTTTTGTAGAAAGCCACCTTGATTTGTAGAAAGCAAGGTCTAGTTGTAATAATACCTTGGATATTCAGGATCCCATCACTAATTGAAACACTAAAATCCTAGCTGGTACAAGGGAAAGATGAAAGCTACAAAGTGGTCTAGGTTACAAAAAGCAAAAGGATCTTCCTTGCTTATCCCCTTGTGCAACCAATTTAAAGGTGTTGAGAATTGGAAAAAGGACAAGTTATGCCCTACCCAGAAATGAGTGATTATCATCACTACATAAATCCCTTGCTTTCATTACAACAAGCAAAAATCCTGAAACAAATCACAAATTCAAAATCATAGTTTCAAAATTCATATTTCAAAAAATCAAAAATAAAAATAGTCAAAGCAAACAAGCAAGTTTCATCCTTACATATGAATCCCTTGCTCAAGAAAGAAAAAGAAAAAAATCAGTCAAAATAAACAGTGATTTTTATCACTAAGTATGAGCAAGTATACCAAAGAAATGAAGAAAAAAAGGGAATAAAACTTGAATCCCTGGAATTCTTAGCATTGCACAAAATTGGAAGTAGAAATCCTTACGCATGACGATATGTCTATTATAAAATCTTCTGTCATTTGTATAGACCAATTTTTGAATCTGGATGAGCTAGCTTAGATAACCCAAAACTTCCTAGTTGTATAGTCCAACATAAGGATGAGAAAAAACACTTGAGAATACCTGATCTTAGCAATGGGTTGAAATAATCCTGCCTAAAATCAGAGGAAATGCTTGAGTTATATCTAAAATATATTCATTTGCACACACAGAGAGAATGAATATCCAGGTACAGAGTGAAAGACTTGCTTTTCAAAAATATTGTATAGCCAGTACATAAATGTTTATAGGGTAACTAGAGTGTTTGAAGTCTCAGGAAAAACCCATAAATAAATTTCCAACATAGCAACAAATCACATCATCAATCACATCATCAACTTTCTTTATAAGCTTCTATAAATTAGGGGGTATTGATAAAATAATATTAAACTAGATACCGGATATATGTCAGAAATGATATTTAGATGACCACTAACTATTTTACATCTCTTAAATTACAGAAGCTTATCCAAAAAATACATACATTCCACACCATTACATCACACATATAGAGGATTTGAATAATTAATTATTATGAGTAGAATGATTATTAAATATTCATGGTTGTTATACTTTCTGTGGTATCACTCGTTAAATAGTCAAAATCATAGCATATGCATCCATTATGTTTTAAGTGATTAAAACATACAAGTTCATTCACGTTAGATTACATACTTCAATTGCCATAACATAGCATTAGTTAAATGCATACATTTAAATCAAAATTAAATGTGTATCTAACAAAAATATCTCATCCATAAATACATAGTTCACAAATCATCCATTTACATCAAATATCACATCATTGCATTCATCCATAAACACATAGTTCATAAATCATTCATTTGCATCAAAGATCACATCATTGCATTCATCCATACAAAGAATCATAAATCCATCATCAAATCAACTCAAGATACATCACATCATATCACAATAATCACATCACATCATGCCACATTTGATCCCCCCACCATTGAGAAAATGCCTTTGAAACTCCCCTAACAACTCTTTGGGCAACCGCTAGGGCGTCTTCTTCATCTGATAGCTCTGTGATCCACGATGGGGGAAGATATCCCTTTGTTATGAGGTGCATTTATACAAATGGAACAAAAGGCACATCTTGCTACAACCCATACTCACAAAGAACTTGGGAGTAGAATAAATGCTCCCAGATGCTAACCTTGCGGTCGATGAACCACTGCTCATATCGTATCCTAGCTGTGAAACTAGCAGGATCATCTCAAACTGAGCACTCATGGTATGGTCACCAGATGACATCATCGGTGTTAAGCCCAAAAAAAGTAGCAGTATAATGGGAAATCTCCCCTGCATGAGGATGACTCTTGCACCCCTCACGCCCTATAGCCCATATAGCGGCATAGCACTACATCCACTCCTCTATGATTGTAATACTGGTAGGAAGTCCTCTAGGGTGATCTACCTTGATGTGCTCCCATCCCAAAATATGTAAGAGCAATCTACAAGCAATGGTGATGCAAACTTTTTGGTGGATATGGTAAAACTCATCATAGCACTAGGCCAACAGGGACCTCCCCCATGCATAGATGATGGGTGCCTCAATGTACATCAAGTCTTGAATCGTCGCAAGGAGGTTCCACAGGAACCTAAAACCTGAGTAGTCTAGGATCAAGATGTTGTTGATAACCATTAGCAACATTGCATGCCTCATCATGAAGACCTCTACCTCATACCACTACGAGATGGACACTCCTCCAAACTTGGTATCCCTAAAGGCCTCTGTAGAGCACCCTCCAAACACCCAAATAAAAATATCATCATGATCATTAATGGTTGAAGATACAATGGCCACTCATTCAAAGGGGATCTGAAAGATCCTATACACATCCTCTGGCATAATAGTCATATCATCGGTAGGAAGATGGAAGGTTTTGGTTCGAGGGTCCCATCGATGGACTAAAGTCATAAGATAGGTCTGATATGACATAATGTGAGGTAACCTAGTGATATACTAAATCCTACAGGCCTTGAGCTAATCCCAGTCCATGTCATCCAACAGGGGTAGAAGGTCATTCATGAGCTTTGGGTCATGAGCCTGAGCATCGAAAATCTAAGAGAAAAATAGAAAGCAAAGCATAACTACAATGCATCTAAGGCATAAATCATAATAAAACATCAAAACAGTGCAAATAACGATGGGCTACTCTAATTCCAAGTAAAATAAGTAATAAATGCATCCAAGTATGTAGAGAAATTCAAAAACAAGTCAAAAAATAAAAAATCACTTAATCATGCAATAAAATTCAATTTTTTTTACTAAGGTTCTTGGCCGTTGTCGCCTACAGTGGCCAGAAATTGACCATTGAAGCTAATAGCGGCCAAGCCCCAATGGTAAAAACTCTAACCGTTGAAATTTAAACTTGACCACTCTGAGTGATAGTGGCCAGGCTAGAGGCCAAGATAGCTGCTTTGAGCTACAGCAACCAATAGGCAACACAACAAAAGTGTATACCTTAGGCCAAAAATAGCAAAAAAAATTGAAAACAAGCAAATGGTGGCTAACCCACCACATAAAATCCTAATATAAATCTAGCTACGGGTTCAATTCATTTCCAACAAGTTTAATGAGTTTCATTAACCTGTTAATTAGTGAGGTTCATTTTACCCAAAAAATTGAAACAAGTAGAGTCAAGGTTTGAGAGAATACCCAAGAAGCTTCGGCTCCTCCACTTGTAGATGTCTCTCCCTGTGCAGCCACGATCTCCAATGCAACAGCACTCTAAGACGCAAAAGTCACTTTCACAAATAGAGCTCTGACAAAAATTGATAGCTGGTGATAGTGAAATGTCAAACCCTAGGGTTAATTTTTATTTTCCCAAATTATGGCTTGGTTGTTGTTATCATCAGTGGCCCGAAATTCTTGGCCGCTCAAGGCAAGAGCGACCACAAGCAGGAAGTTGGCAGCCATTGGACCTGATAGTGGCCAATAGCCTAAGCAAAATCAGGAGGGATTCCCTCCATGAGAAGCAACAAAAACATCAAATAAGCACATTTTGATGACTCATGATCATCATAATGATAAAAATAACAAAAAATTGCATAAAAAATCTCAAGTAAGCCTCCTATCAAGTTACTTATTCTATCAACTTAGTGATTGCAATGATTTGCACTCCATGCAACTTGGAAAGATGAGTAAGTCACCATGAGGTTACTTGGGGAAAAACATTCATGTTGGAATTACGATGTGCCTCCTTCAATCCTGAAGAATACTGAGATGGTCATACTACTCCATGGGTATGAAGGAATCATCCTAGTTCTCCTATGACACCAAAAACACTGAGCCAAGTGATCTAATACAAGCACAAATAGAATCACTCATCCTAACTCCCTAAGAAGGCTATTTATGTCTGAACCACTCCTTGGATAGGGATGAATTATTATCATAAATAATTGGAATCACACTTGGATGGGTATTTTCCCATTAAAGAGAAAAAACATTAAAAAGGAACCAAAACCAGTCATATTTGGTCAAGCGACTCGTTGCTTCATTTATTTCCCTTCCCTCACCAATTCATTGTGTGAGGGGGTAGTTTGAAACTTCAAATAATTATAATCAACATCAACAAAATATCACTCAATCATGTCAAAATTACGTTCATCTTATGAATCATTGCACTCAACTCTTACAAAACTTTTCCCATTTGCTGGGGTCATAAACAAAATGGACATCTTCAATTTGTAGCTTTTCTCTGGTTGGTTCTGTTGTAGTGACATAAGCTACCCGATTGTGTTTGAGGAATGAGTGCAAGTGGACATATGCAAGCCTTATGCTTGATTAAGCCTTCAATTAGGTTAAAGCAATGATTGAAGAATGCATTTCGTCTTGCATGATCAGGCCATCCAGCATTGATCAGATTAATGATCATCATACACCCTGCTAACATAGTGGTCTACGTTTTTTCCTCACACTGTGTCTATTACTCAGCGCATCTCAAAAATGGGCATTTGTAGACACCTAAAACATGCCATGGTCAGGAAGACTGCCCACATGGGTACCACCATAGGTCATGTGACTAAACCTTGGGACCTTCCAAGTGTCAAAAGGGGTATTTACCACTCATTTGGGGTATTTTCAGCCCATCCAAGTCTGGTCGTTATAGACTAGAGCAACTAGAATCTAGCCACTATAGCTCAGAGAAGCCAAACCTTAGTCGATGCAGACGATAGTGGCTAAGCTTTAAATGTATTTTTTTGCCCATCCATCCTAATATTGTGTGGAAGTGGTAGTTTACATGCAATAAGGATGAGCAGAGACAACTTTGCATTCCTCCTCATAGCCAGTCTACATGGGAGTCTTAGAGTCCCGATTTAGACTTCAGTTAAACATAGAAAAACAAATAGCTTCTCATGCTAACACCTAGTACATATGAGGGATTCAGTCCTAGGGTTGAACATTGACCTAGAGCTTCAAAAAACTTTATAAGGAATAAACCTAAAAGCATTAAGGAATATTTTTGAGATACTTCTTGATCTTCTTGGAAATTCTTGGACCTTCTTTAAATCATAGAGAGAGAGGGAGAGCATTAAACATCAGAACATTAAATAGGTTAGATCATTGAGGAGAGCTTATAGAGACTTGGAGATCTTCCCTTGGAGATCAATTCTTGTAGCTGAGCCCTGTCTGATTGGAGGGAAAATTTGAACACACAAGGTAATCATTTTAATATTACTATCGAACTTGAGCCCATAACCTTTGGATCAAGAGAGAGATTTCACCTTAGCGACCATTGTCCTGGATAGTGGCCTACAACCTAGTCTAGGTTTTAGGTGTTAGTTTCTTTTATTCTACTTTATCTCTTATTTTAGTAGCATAGGCTTTATTTTAGTTATTTGCTTGCATAATACTAGTTTCATTGCATTTATTGAGATTATTCATTGCTAACAGCCTCATCCGAGGAGGCAATATCAGACCTCTAAGTGTGTTTTACTGTTTTATTGATTTTAGGGCTACAGGTTCAATTGGGAAAATCCACAACATACGAGTATGAAAGGATCACTCTAGCAATCATACCTAGAGAAGGAGGCATTTGTAAGCCCTCATACATTTCCATGTTTGTCACTGAGAAGCCTTATAAAGCAAACCCCCCTGTACGAGGGGATATTTCATACACCTGTTGCCCTATTTTATGTGTAAAATCATGTATCAAATGAAGGGTATCCCTCAGAGGGATTCATATGTAACCTAATCTAGGGAATATCAATAATAAAAACATTCATTCATTTACTTCTTCATATTCTGGTTATATCTACTTTATGTCTTTCATTTATTGCATGTGTAAATATTAAAGGATTCAATCGAATCGCAAGTAGAGTAGTTGGTGGACGGCGCACCGCTTCCACGGGGTCGCTACACATAAGAGATGTTATGGATGATTAATGCAAGATGAAATATATGGATAATTTATACAATATGGCATGTATGGATGATGAATGCAAGGCATAGTACTAATGATCATTTATGGTTTAGATATTTTCCTGACCATGTTTAGCGTTGTTGTTTAATGAGGGGCACAAACTTGGTGGATTATGTGGGATGAATGACTTTTTGAAATGATGTGGATGCTGACATGGAAGAAGATATGGATGTTGATATGGAAGAATACCTATTTTTCAGAGACTCAAACATCCTAGTGTCTCAAAAAAACTCACTAAAACTGCCTAATCCTCCTAAGACCAAATGTGTGTGTAGTGAATTCATTTACCAAATCAAGAGCAAATAAATGACCCGAGAAAATAAAGAACCAATGTGTGTGTAAGTGAGTTCATTACCTCATCTTGAGTAAATTGGGTAAACCTATTATAGTTGAAACCAAGAGGCTAGCTTGTTCATATGAGTGGTCAGAGGTCTTTTTAAAAGAGACATGTCATTATGCATGAGCTTACTCCACTACCAATCAATCGTCTATAACCCTGATGAAGACTCACTCCATAGTCCAATGATCTGATATTTAGGCCTTGGGGATGACTACATAACTTTTTGATCAAAATATAGTATGATCCTTATAGTTTTATGGATCTATGGTGTGTGCATAGAATTTTATTAATTTTGGATAGAGCTTTGGGAAATCAGATTCTCAACCAAAGTGTGATGAGAATGTGACCCTATCCTTACTACTCTATATTTTTTGTGTTTATATTTGGAGAGCAACTATGATAGTGGTAAAAACCACTATTTTTTATTTTTGGACTATGTTGCATGATAGGACAAGTGAGGAATACCATTTTCACTTCAAGGTTCCACCCAAGTATGGTGTTATCCCTCTCTAATTCAAAATGTTTTTAAGATGTGAAAAGTGTTCTTGGTTCAAGAATGCTTTTGGAATCAATTCCCAAACTCAAAATTTTATGTGTAATATGTGTAATGTTCCTAAGAATAACTCGACATGTATTTCAAAGGTTACTTAAAACACTAGGAGTGGCTGAGTGACTGAAAATACCTAGGATTTATGGAAATGTCTTGTGTGCATGACAATTTGACTTTGTGGAATTGTGTGGATGACATTGTGAAGGTGCCCCTGATTAAGGCAACATGACTTTTGTTGGACCAATTAATACCTTGAATAAATTATCTCTATATGAAATGTGGAATGTGGATGTTAATGCAATGTATGAAATGCAATTAAAATGTGGAATGCAAAATGTGATGTGGGTGAATGCATTGTTTTGAATGAAATGTAAATGCAAGTGAAATGTAATGTTATGAATGAAATGTATGCAAATGTTTTTGTGTATTAGCTATTTATACATATACATATATAGTAATCACAGTAAGCATGAAATGCTTTCAAGTGTATGATGTTCATTGGCTTAGGTTATTTTACTCCCCCTAGCCTAGTGAGTTTATGACCAAAGTGATTAAGCACCTTTGGATTTTTTCTTTTTAAATTTAAATTTGATGTGACCAAAGGGATTGAGTACCTTTGCGGCTTTTTTAAAATAGAATTTTATGTGACAAAAGAGATTGAGTACCTTTGGGGATTTTTGAAATTGAAATCTGATGTCACCAAAGGGATTGAGTACCTTTGGGATTTTTTAAAATTGGAATGTGACCAAAGGAATTGAGTACCTTTGGGGTTTTTGGGATTGGCATGAATTGATTGAAAATAAAAGAAACCAAAAAAATGCTAAGTTTTCACCATGCGGGGTGATGAGTGTCGTTAATCCCATCATTTAACCTCAATGATTTATAATTCCGAGGTGGTGTCCAAGGCTGTCTACGATAGAAGGTTAGGGCAGAGTACAATTCAAGCATTCAAATTTCAAGCATTTATTGGGTGAGACAGATTTGGTTTAGCCTTTTTGTGTCACACTAAACCTAATATGTAGAATAAAAACTTGCAAGAAATAAAAACTAATTCTAAGTTCAAAAAATTAAAGTTAACTACAAGTGCAGGAATTAAAAAAATTGAATTGAAATCTAATCTACTTTTGCAGAATTGAAATAACAGAATTGAAATTGCTAAATTGAAATGTTACTAAAATGAAATCCTAAATTACACTTGCAAAATTGAAACCTAGTTTACTCTTGCAGAATGGAAATGATGCTTGGAAATGAAACTTATGCTAAAAACACTTGCCAATGCCCTACCACAAAAGGTCGTCAAGATTTTGCTATAGGAATTGACAACAAAATGAAATTTGATGGAAATTGAAAGCTGTTGAAACATAAAAATAATAGAACATGGAAAGAAAAGGAAACAAGGGAAATAAATTTTTAATCTAATTTTCCAGCTGACACACACACAAATGTTGTACAAAAACATAATAGAAAACATAAATAACATCACACAAAAACTTAAAATAAGAAAATAAAATCTGACAAGCAATCTATTAATTTTGCTGTAATAAAATTATAGATTAAAACCTACCATAAAATCCCTCCTTCTAGATCTTAAAGTGGGCCCATACTTCCTGATCTAGAGGAGGTGAAAAACAATCATTAACTAATTAACAATTAGAACATAATTTGATAAAATAACTACACTTTTATTACTCTAAAAATAACATTACAGTTCTGCTGCTACAGACTGTTACAAAGCTGAAAACTACACTTATTTTTCTACTGCTTATTCTCTCCCTAAGCTCAACCGACATGGGAACTATATTTTATACCCATTTACACACAAAAACATTCTTGCAAATCAACTCCTATTATGCTACAGTTATTTTTGGGTTTATTTTAGGAGAGGATTAACTACTTCAATTGATATTTTCCATGAGTTGTAGCTTTTGGTTGGCAAGGACGATAGGGACAACTGTAGGATACTTTCCCTACATCCTCTCAATATTATTTCACATTTTTCCATTGTTATAAAACCACAAAAAGTCAAATGGAGTAAATTCTCCTGTCATTCCGAAGATAAGCAAATTCTGCTCATTCTGAAGATAAGCAAATTCTGCTCATTTCGAAGATCTTCAGAATAACTAGTTGTAGGTGCTCTTCAGGTTATTTTGGTTGCTTCCTTCAGGTAGATCATCTATTTCAGCTCTTAGGAAGTGGTTAAAATTGCCTTCAATCTTCTCCATGTGTAAATTCCATGCCTTACTTCATAGTTACAAGTGGCTAGAATTTGTATGGATTGTCACCTATTTTTCCAACTGTCAAAACATGCCCAATTTCCCTTTTGGAGTGTTCATAACTTGTGCCTCATAACTCCAATGTATACTAAATTGTATCCACATGTTCTTGGTTGTATGAAATACACTTGGTTCAATTTTCATCTCTTAACTCTCTAGGCGTTGCTCCCAGCATCACTGTCAAGTTGACCTCTAACACAGATTTTGACCAGAATTTTCAGCTATCAAAAAGTGTGAAACTACCATTTTGTAGGCCCCATAACTTCCAGATTATCTGTCCATATGCCCTCAAATTTAGGTCATGTGTTATTTATACTATGTATTACTACTATTAATTATTTTTTACCTTAAATAACTTTGGATAATTCCCAGTAGATCCACCAATGTTCCCCTTAACACAAATTTACACCTATTAACAGCTCTAGAAAAGACTTAAGGCATGTACATGATGTAACCTTCATAACTTTTTATCTAAAACTTGGATTGACTTGATTCAAAAATAAAAAGTATATTTATTGATGAGAGGAACCTGTTCATATCATTAGAATATAATTTTACTATAGTATGACACCAAAATTGACATGATACTCACTTTTGACCTTTTACAAGTATACCTAGATTGTGTTGAAAACAATGACAAAACATCATAGGGCATCCTTTACTCAACATACAACATTTGGCTAGTTGAAATACATATTTTATTTTCTATTTAATCAAGCAAAAACAATCACAAAATGCTGAAAATAATCAAATATAGAAATATAGTGTTCTTAACATAAATCCATGCAAACACTTAACAAATATATATTCTAATCAACTATTTGGCGATTAACTTTGTCATGTTTGGTAATATGGCAATTTTTATATGTCAAAAATAGTGTAATAATGAGGTATTTCTAGGCCTCATCATTCCTCCCAACTTGAATTGATGCATGCCCTCATGCACCCTAGTAGGCCATAGTAATATGTAGGTTTTACCTTTGTGAACAACATCCTTTTCCACCTGCTACTTGAGAAATTTCTCCTTGTTGAACTATACCAAGAATTTTGCAATTTAAGCACATGTACTTCACTTTTCTACAACCTTGCATTTTTTTCAATTTTTGTAGTTGCAATTTTTCTTTTCTTCCTCTTTTTTTTCATTCTGCTTTTTTTTTTCTTGTATATATTTTTTTCATTTTCAACTTGCAACTCTTTGAGCCATGTTGGTTATGCAATGGCTAAGGTTGAGCCATGTTAATTATGAAATGGCTAAGGTAAAGCCATATTAATTATGAAATGGTTAAGCCATGTTGGTTATGAAATGGTTAAGGTTAAGCCATGTTGGTGATGAAATGGTTAAGGTTAAGCCATTTTGGTGATGAAATGGTTAAGGTTAAGCCATGTTGAGGATGAAATGGCTAAGGCTAAGTCATTTTAATGATGAAATATCTAATGTTAAGCCGCATTGATGATGAAATGGCTAATGTTAAGCTATGTTAATGATGAAATGGCTAAGGTTAAGCCATGTTAATGATGAAATGGCTAGGTTTAAGCAATGTAAATGATAAAATAACTAAGGTTAAGCCATGTTAATGATGAAATGGTTGTTGATTAAGCCATATTAATGATGAAATGGCTAAGGTAAAGCCAATTTAATGATAAAATTGTTGTTGGTCAAGCCATGTTAATGATGAAATGGTTGTTGATCAAGCCATGTTGGTGCTGAAATGGTTGTTTGTCAAGCCATATTAATGATAAAATGGCTAAGGTTAAGCCATGTTAATGATGAAATGGCTATTGGTCAAGCCATGTTGATGATGAAATAGTTGTTGGTCAAGCCATGTTGATGATGAAATGGTTGTTGGTTAATGATTAAATAGTTGTTGGTTAAGCCATTTTAATGATGAGATGGCTATTGGTCAAGCTATGTTAATGATAAAATGGCTAATGTAAATCCATGTTAATGTGGGAATGGGTTCGATAACATAGTTAGAAGACCTATATATGGACTCTACATTATCCATGTCAATTTAGATGGATGAATGTTCATTGTTTTGAGGAATGGATCCCTCTTATGAGAGAGATGGGTGAATGGGCCTAGATGTACTAGGTTGGATGGAATTAAAAGGGTTGGCTACTGAAGTAGCAGGTATGCTTGTTGTAATTTACATTAAATTATTTTGATTTAATATTTTTTCTTGATTTCAAGTTAAAACCATAAAATAATTAAATCAAAAATGCACTTTTAGGACTATCAAATTAACTCTCCAAAACTGAAAATAAAGCTAAAGAATTTAGAAATAAAGAAAATAATAAATCCTAAGTTTCACCTTGTGTGGCTTACCTTATTATTTTATTATATATTTTTAGATTAAATTCCTTCTTAGAAATGACATTTTTGTGTGTTTTGATGTATCCTAATCTTGTTTAATGAAAAATAAATGTGAAAAACTATGGCTGGATAGGGCAAAGAGATTCTTGTTGGTGATGAAATACAACAAGTTTTCTCGAGGGTAGTCCTAAGGTGTATAGGGGTAGAGATTTTGTGGATGGATATGAAAGCCACCATCACCAAACCTCAAGCAATGGCTGGTGATGAAATCCAGCCACTACTATTTAAAGTGCAACGTGTTGTGTGTTATTAATTTTAAGTTTTTTTGTTCTCTATTGTGATAAAAAAATGTTAAAAGTAATAAATTTTACACATCTAAATTATAATCCAACATGAGAATGCAAATTTCCTCTAAAGAGTGTGAAGTACACTGCTTAAAACCCCTTGCCTAGATAGCAACTAGAGGGTTCATCCACCTCTCTGCCAAATGTGCCACCTAAAGGTAGGAATAATTTTTGTATTCAAGTATTTTTCCTACTTAGATAAGTAAAATAAAAAACCATTAACTCCTAAGATGTAAATTCTAATCAATGCTTTTCACTTTCAAATGCAAACAGAAAGATGCATGAATTATTTGAATTTGCAATTCTTTTCAAAATAGAAAACTCAAAATATTATAATGAATGAATGCACAGATGCCCTAGATGCAATCTAAAATGATAAATTTTCTATATTTTTTAATGTGTGTTTATTTTAAGTACAAAATCTGAAAAATACAGCTAAAAAATTGAATACATAAAGAAAAAAAATTTAAATTGGAAATGGATTGAAGACTTACAAAAAATCCTATATTTTAATGAGGTTTGTTTGTTATTTATATAACTCCAATTGATCTTAAAAATATTGGAGATGTGATAGGGTATATCAGGAACCTACCCTCAAAATTTTAGCTCAATATGACTCCGAACGAGTGAGATATGGCTGAAACAACATGGGTAGGTTGTGCAGAAAAATGGCCCGTTTTTCACTCCTGAAAACCTGCAAAATGAACAACATAATTAAGTTAGAACAAAAAAGTAAATATTAAAATAGAACCCTTGTGGGGTCCCACCATGATCGCCATTTTTGAATACAAAAACACAACACTATAGCTATTGCTTAAAAGAAAACAACAAATGAATATATCAAACCAGAAATGCACAACCATGAAATATATGTATTATATTAATGGGGGGAGCTTATAAACTCCGTTGTTATAGATCAATATGATACACAATCCTTTTTTTGATACAATGTTACAAATATATAGGGTTCTCCAAAACCCTAATGGAAAATGCTGCAATGTCTTCAATCGTGTCTTTGATCCCAACAGGGTTGAGTGGGCTTCAAATATCCGTTGAGCTAGGCCACTCCAGCTTCATTAGTTGTCCAATGCTTCTGATGTATTGTCTAATATGCACACAAAAAAATGCCAAAAATTTAGTAATAATAATGAGGGCTCCATTGTGTGAGCCCTCAAAAATCATAACTAAAACCCTAGCTAATAATAGTATGAAATGTGAACAAAATTAAACAATATGAAATGTAACAAAATAAGTAGATTTACCTTGTTGTTTGTTGATGAATAGATTTGTTGCTCCATTGCAGAATGATGGCGAGGTGGAAAGGATGGATGAAGTGTTGTATGGGAATCTAGGTCTTGAAAATTCAAGGGGTTGAGCATTGATAATGCTCCTATTTATAATCAAGCCTAGGGTTTTCGTAGGATTTTAGCTTAACACTTTTGATCATGTGGCTAATATTAAATCAAATCCAATAGCTAATATTATACTTTAAGTGTGACATAAGAAAGATTGATGGTTGAGATTAGATTAGATATAATGGTTGAGGTTATACTTTAAGTGTGACATGGATTAAGGAATATGGATGGCTTAGATTAGATTAGATCTAATGGCTGAGGTTAATTGGGCTTATAAATATATATTTTATAATAAATATATTAAAATATAATATAAAATATTGTAATTAAACATAAATAATATAAAATAAGTCAAATGGGGTCAAAAAATGGTAGGAAGGAGCTAAAGTGGGCCATTAAATGGTGGGAAAGGGGGATGGTGGACAAGTGGGTGGTATACTGACTAGGATGAAGGATAAGTGGCTAGGATTTGGTACCTACACTAACCTTTTGTGTCCAAGAATACAAGCTTCAGGTGAAGATTTGAATAATCACTCATTGGATTCAAATGTTATTTATGATGAAATGCCATTAAAGGTGAATGAAGAACAAATATTAATTTCTACTCACACCTTTAATAAGATTGCTTTGGTGAATGACATAGAATTTGATGCACTTGAATTGTTAAATTAAATTCATCAAAAACTGATAATAGAATCTAGGATAAAAAATTATAATGATTCTCATTTAGTAGATATCCTATATGCTTGAAAAAATTTGCATAAGTTTGATTGGCCAACAAACATAAAAAATGATTTGGCTTTGAAAGTTATAGAAATAGGCTATTGTTTGCAAGATCTCATATTTGAAAAGGAAATCTTATGTCTAAATCATGTATTGAATCATAAAATTTGCATTGTAAGGAATAGACAAGATAAAATTGAAAATCAAAGTTGGTCTAATCAATTTAATGATTTAAATCTCACCTATGGGATAGTTAGTGGAACTAAATCTAATTGGTGGGGTGAGAGAGGCAAGATGAAGATTGTTGTATCATTTGGCCTAACCTTGTTTCTGTTGGATTTTTATAAAAATTGGCTTGCATACCATGTTATATGTCTTTTGAAATTTGCTAGTCATGTTTGGGATCTAGGGAAGTGATAGTTCAAGTTTTGCACCATATTGTACCATATTGTACATTTGTATATAGTTTTGGTGCTCTTATTTTCTTTTTGGTTTCCAATTTTGTGATTTTTATCTGGTTTTGGTTTATGTTTTTAGTTTCATGTGTTGGGTTGTTCCCTTGTTTTGAGATGATGTTTTATGGTCACTAACTTATGGTATCTGGCTCAATTTTATGTTTCTTTGATTAGTAGGTTGGAATATCTAATATGAAAGCAGGTGAACCTGAGAAAAGGGGGATGAATTATTTTATGATAATGCTTAGATTTTGGGACTAAAATGGTGGAGAGTGGAATGATGAGACATTTTTCTAAAGCTCCACATGTAACTCACATATTAAAGGGTATTTTTGGAATTGTGAAGGACAAAGTTGTCTTGATTTGCATATAAGGCAAAAATTTAACACACTCTATCTCTATGCTTCCTAACCCTAGTGATACATAAATTTTTACAAAGCTATAAAAAAAAAAAAAAGAGAAAACAAGCATTGAAAAACTTGATCAAATTAGTCACAAAATCTAGATAAACCCTATCAAGGCTATGGACGCCTGACCGATAGTAGGGCTTTGTCTAGACATAGCTCAATTATAAGAAAAGTTTTGAAAAAGTGTTAAACAGATAGAAGGGTGAGTTAGATAAACCCTATCAGGGCTATAGATGCCTGACTAGTAGTAGGGCTCTGTCTATAAAAGCTATCTTTTATGAGTCGTGCTTCAAAGCCTAAATGTGAACTAGATCATGGAATCTGGAAGGTTTTTAGAGATGCAAAATAAATCATTTTTTCACACATTGAGCAAAGAAAGATGGATTAATTATTTTTATTCGAAGTTGTTTACCCCCACCTTCTTGAGACATTGCTAAATAATTATATTTGATTGATCTTTTGTGTTTTCATTTCAGATTGGGTTCTTCACCCGAAATGCTTAGGAGCATTTCCTAGCAGAGTCACCATTTATTGTGACTATCACACAACTCACCCCAAAATTGGGGACCTACCTTTTGTTTTAGTATTTGGGTGTTTGCATTTTGTTTTAAGTGTCTAATGCTTTGTTTTGTTTTGGGTTTGCAGTTTTAGATAATTTATTGTCGACAATATTTTTATCGTCAATTTGTTGTCAATGATATTTTATCGTCAATTTGTTGTCAACGATATTTTTATCGTCAATTTGTTGTCGATGATATTTATCATCAATTTGTTGTCAATGATATTTTTATCGTCAGTTTGTTGCCAACGATTTTTTTATCATCAATTTGTTGTCGACGATGTTTTATCGTCAATTTGTTGTCGATGATATTTTTATAATCAGTTTGTTGTCGACAATAGTTTTTATCGTCAGTTTGTTGTCAATGATAATTTTTATCATCAAGTTTGGTGTTAGCAATTTTATTGTTAAATTTTATGTTTTCTCTTATTTGTATGTTTTAAATAGTATATAATTTATAAAATAAAAATAAAAATATAAAAATAATTATATAAAAGAATATATATATATATATATATATATTATATATTATATATAATAATAATAATATAATATACATATATATATTATATATATATATATATAATTCAATAAAAATGAATAAATACGTAATAAAACAATGTATATTTATATTTAAATACATATATATATATATATATATATATAAATATAAACACATAAATAAAATGAATCTAAATGGGACTTTGTGCTTCCTTAGTCCTGATTTTATGGTTTTTTGTATAAAATAAAATAAAAATTAATGTTGTGTTTGTGGCTTGTAGGTTCCACGTTGACACAACAGAGGTATTCAGGAGCTATGAACACCGAGACCACTCAAGCATCAGCAAACTAGAGGATGAATTTGGCCATGTAGGAAGAATAGAAAGAAAATTTGATGGGCACAAATATCTCTGAAGGCCATTGGTGGAAAACACCATCACATTCAATTACGATGATTAAAACGACATGTTGGCGGTGAAGGCGAATGAGGAATCTACAAAGATAGTGTGATAAACCAATTTTGGGGTACGAGATGGAAGTAGTTAGACGTAACTTGTAAACTTTTGAATTCATTGAGGCAAGGATGTTTTTATGATGGGTTTTTGAACGTAGCGGGTTGAAAGAAAAGATTAACCCGATGTAGTGGCAGTGGACTTTGGATGCGATGGATGGTAGAGACATCAACACATGGTGAGCATTTAATCAGATTTGGATGTGAGGTATATACATGATGTGGATCCCTGTGGTGAACATGGTGATAGGGCATAATAGTAAGCGACTATGTGAAACACAACAACAACATGATCGGCATAGGCTATAAATTGAAAGATGTGGAGGATTTTTGAACCAATAGGATAAGCTTGACAGACCATGAATGTAGATAATTCTTAGGTGGATGAGCCCACATGGTGGCATATGATTCAAAAACAACTTGGACAACATAGATAGTGGCTATTTAGTAGATGAACCCGGATGGGTATGCAGGCCATGACATGGCAATTCAGGGTAAAATAAAGAAATTACAAAATGCACAATGGAAACATTGGGAGGTTCTTGATGATGATAAGGCTCGGGTAGTCTAACATGGATGTTTTGATATGAAGATGATGATCGAGATATTTCTGATGGCCATGGTTTCAGGATGATTGATTCCTGTCTAAACAAACGAAAGCAAACGATGAAGAAGTGGTAATATTGTATGGAGACTCTAATATAGGAGATGTTCTAAGGGTGGTATTATAGGGTGATGTGCTTAGAGTATAGCGAGGATATTTCATAGTATAGTATCAAATATGATATGGCATTCGCCATACATGATAAGGAGCAGATGGTGGGCCATGTTGCCTAGTGTGGCCGACATGGAGAAACATCAATGATGAATATGGTGATCCAACATAGTAATCAGAGGCTGATGGTGGTAGAAGGCAAAATAGTAATATGACGTGTATGAGGGTGCAAATTATTCAAGGAAATAAGGGATTTGAATTGCATGAAGGCCAACATGGGTATTGTCTGGAATAACATGGTGCACTATTGGTAAAATTTTAGTATAAACTACACTTATAGCTAAAGCAGATAGTTACCCACTTGAATTATGAAGTCATTCATAAAAACTCCACAGTGACTAACGATGAATTAGGAGTAGTTTTAATAGTGAGCCAATCACAATAAGTAATGACATATCCAGTAGTGTAGTTTACTAAAGCAAATAGCATGGTGTTATAATAATAGCAAAGAATGGGTTAACATATTCGATGTAGCTTTGAACAATGACGACAATGATATCACAAAGTGATAGTGTGGATAGCGATATATATGGTAGTATGTATCACATGTAATGGTAGTTGAGTAGGATGCAAACGTTGGCATTGTTAAAGGTGGATCTAACATTGAAGCATGTCCTTCGATTAGTGGTTCAAGCCTGGTATGGAAAAACATCCAGTGGAGGTGGTTAATCACAGTGTTAGAAAATTACTTGGGCCATTTTGATGGACCCACCATGGTGCAAAAAAAATGATCCCACGACAAGTGACAAAACATGGGAAGGCGGTGGTGTAGATTGTATGGCATTAAAAACCTGGACACGCAGACATGGCAAATTTGAAAGGTACATAGTGTGGAGTGATAAATTAACCAGATGAATGTAGATGGGTGAATAATTGTGATATAGTCAGTATTCACTGTTGAAACATCCACCAATGAATGTAGAATGCAAATATGGTAGCAAGGTAGTGGGCAGATAGTATACCTCAACTCAAATTTCACTAAGCGTGATGAAATATGGATAGTACAAGTTTTAAATTGATGATGTTGGATCCAACAAGATAAATTCCTAGGCACTTGATGCAGATTAAATTGACATGGTTGACCCACCAGAACCTGATGAAGTTTGAAAGGTAGTGGAATTATAGGATAAACGGTGCGACAGGCAATGTAAGGGTTCATTCCATGGGCTAAGCAAAAGACACGTGGACCCTATCAGATCACTCAACACTATATGGATGATTGGATAAAGGAATATCAGGTCAATGTTTTTGTTTAAATATTGCATTAGGTTAAACCAAATAGTGGCAATGAGTGTCCTCTAACTCTCCCATTAAAGAGCAAGAGTGGAATCTTCATTTGGATGCAACGATCAGTGTTGGAGAGATGGTGAAAAGCTAGAATCTTAGTCTCTACCAAGGATGACAAATGGTAGTGTCTGTTTTATGTCATAAGCATAGGAGGATAGCATGCATAGGTGGTTATAATACATCAAGGCCACCAATGTTGGCCATGGTAGCTAGCCCTAGTAATACAAGGGGAAAAGCAACGATGTTGCCATAGAACAATGTTGATCCAAAAATACATTTCATAATAGGCATTTCAAAAATAAATTAAGTCCCATTTAATATAAAGTACCTAAAATTAAAATCAAAGGAACTTTATTATGTGGCAACTTCTTTAAAAAAAGAGGCGTTATGAAAGGAAACGCTTCAAAGTAGAGCCACCAGACACAAAACAAAAAAATGAAGTGAACAGATGAAAGAGAAAAAACGAAGAATTGCCCATCAAAACTAGAAAATGGAAACGAACAGTTTAACCAAAAAAATCAAATATCTCCTCGATAAAGGAAGGAGAGAGCTAGTTGTTTTGGGGAAAAATACCAGAAATGCTGTTGAAATGCATATAGAAATGAAAACATTATTTTAATGCAATAGATTTTCATAAATATGGGTTTTGTTAGCAAGATAGGAGGAGAAAATGTTTTGCATGCTTGGAATTAATTTTTTATATTTCCTATTTTCAGATTTTGGATTTGTAAATGATGTTTAATGCATTTCTATGGTTACATCATTGAAAGTTTTGAGTTTGAAATTTATTTTCTGTGTCCTAGGATCTAGCTCTTAGTTTATTTTTATTGTGCAAATGCAAGTTTGAATAGAATAGGTTACATGCAAGAGTTTCTCACACCTTCAATTTTGTAGGAAAGGGTACCATCAAACTGATAAGGCTTTTCATGTTTACGTTTTCAGCATTCAAGTTTATTTTAGATTTTTTTTTTTACTTTTCTTTTGCAATTTATTTTTTACTTCAAGGATTAAAATAAAAATCGAAAAAAATAAAATGACAAAAATAATTACATGGGTGTGAATAATGAGATACAATCTATCATACAAAACAAATTCGAACTCATTTTGAAGTCATTTCAATTTTATAAAAATTGTTGAAAATGACTGTTTTATGCAAATTTTTATAATTTCATAATTTTGTTTTTTTATATTTTGGAGGTATATCAGATTTTTAAACTTTGCATTTCCATTCATAAGCATAATATGACCTTTCCTTTATGAAAAATTCAATTTCATTAAAGGGGGTTAATTTTTATGGCATTTCATTGGCCATCATTTAAGAGCAATAAATACCCTTCTCTTTATGAAAATTCTGATTTCATCAAAGAGAGGTAATTTATCATTACATAAAAGGCTAGTGTTTTAAAACTTTAAATTATTTTTTCTTTCTGAAAATTGATTTCATTAAAGAGGAATAGTTTATAATTACATTTTAAGGCCATTATTTTAAAGCAATAAATTGTTGTCTCTTTGTAAAAATTAATTTCATCAAAGAGGGATAATTTATTAATTATATCAAAGGCTTTCTTTATCTTCATGATAGAAGCTACATTTAATGGATCTTTCATAATTTTAGATTCACATTCATAGATAGATTTAATCTTCTATTTCATGCTTAATGTATAATTTAATGCAAGATAATACGTAATAAAGGAAGATAAAATATACCTAAAAATATTCAAGATAAAAGGAATTAATGCTACATCGTGGTCATATGAGGGCCAATACACATTGTTTTTTTATTTTTATGAACAATCATAAGTATGGCATAATAAAATACACCAACACATACCCCTTGTTAATAGTTACTTGCAATCACTAAGGTGTTCCTAGCATTCATTTGATATATCTTAATTGAGATTACTAATACACATGTGCAATGCTAATATAGCGGAACCTTGGAGAAGTTATTTTGATTTCTAAATTTTTCGCAAGAGAGGGTTTTGTGAGAAAAATCCTAAGGTGAGTGTGGTTTTTCAATTGGGTAAAATTACCACTCAATAGGTTGAAACTCTTCTATTATTTACTTTGGAAATAATTGTTAGAGTATATTACATCATTTGGGTCATGTAAATGTACCACGTTTGGTAGATAACTAGAGTAATAGATTACTTTAGGGGGTAGTTAGCTAGTTATTTCAAGTAATATAATATATGCACAAGTGTCTATGTGCAAGTTGTAAATGTGCAAGGTGTCCCCTTGTAAATCTAGGTAGAGTATTGGTCAAGCAATCCATATTTCTATATAAAGGGCCTCATAGTGAGTGATTATATATCATTGGAGGTAGTAGTAGGTATAATAGATATATCACCATATATATTGGTGATGGGGTACAATGTAGTTCTTTAGTATCAGTTTTAGTGTTCATTTCCTCTATATTGCCTTGTATCATTTTTGTCACTTTCCATTAATAGCATATTTTAGCATTTTACATTTCTACATATTCTGCATCTTATGATTGCATTCTCCATTAGAGTACACCATAAAAATCTAAAAATGGTATCATAGCCACGATAAATATAAATAGGAATAGGAAGAGCCACAAGAGACCACCATTACCAGTATAGGTCTGAACTCTATTGCATCTTTGCAAATTGGATCTACTATTGTGCATTGTTGTATGCAAACATCGCTGCAAGGGATTGTTAAATAGGAAATTCATAAGAGATATTTATAGGAGAAGCAAATATCAATTCCAAAATTTCTAAGATTGCATTTTGCTAGAGTATTTTCACAAAGTTTTAGAAAACTCATGAAGACTAGGACTTAGCATTCATTGCACTAGATTGGCAAATCAACTAGTGAAGATTCATCATTTATAGGATTTAGAATCATCTTACTAATATCTTGTTGCAAAAAAAATAAACTTAAGGAAGCCTTATTGTAGAAGAAAATGCCACAAAAACCTTGATCTAGAAGAAAAGGCCATAGAAGACTTGAACTTGAAGAAGACTCCAAATAAGAGTTCAAATAAGCCTTGAACCTAAAGAAGACTCCAGAGAATATTTCATGGAAGATAGGATATTGGTGATATCCTTTACTAATTGAATACTTCTTCTAGAAGAAGCTGAAGAGACCCATCAAAGGTATCATTGAAGAAATTCCATCCTTGGAAGAGATAGATAAGGACTATCAAAAGTTATGTTCAAGATATTTGTGAAGAAGATATCACTGCAAACTCTTTTGTAGTTTAAGGTTGAATGAAAGGTCTCATAAAGAATGCCAAAGAAGCTACAATACTAGATATCCTAGAGAGGTCTCAAGGAGAAGCAAGGAGAAGGCTTGGAGAGCTTCATTGCAAAAATTGGTGAAGCCATCAAAGAAATTCCTAGGTGAACACATTGGAGAAATTCACTACAAAAGATAGTGAAATAATTGGGATAATTATCACCATTCGACAACAAGCCCAAAAGAGAAATATTTGGCAAACAATTTGTCAAACTTTAGAGAGAAGATTCATGAAAACCTCAAGACCTTTAGATTCTTAAGAAGAAAGCCTTGTTTTAAGTTAGAACTTAGATAGAAGAAACCTATCAAATCCAAGAATATTTGGATATTATCCTTCATAGCTAATAAGGTAGATTTCAGTGAATAGATTGATTGCTAAAGAACAACAATAAAGATAACAATACTAGCTACAAGAATTCAAAGTTCCAAGCTATATCCTAAAGGAGAATTTGAAATCATCTACTATGATTTAAAAGTAGTAGATTAGAAGTATTCACAACTATGAGCAACCACCATTCTAGACAAGAAATTTGGTGAATTGACTCATCAAGATATTCATCATCAAAGGTAAGTAACATAGGTGCAAAAGGTTAATTACTTGAACACTTATTTTGGATTACTACTTAACTTCATCAAGCACATTATTAGAATTTGAAAAGTTGTAAAATAGAAGGTTGCATTTTAATTCCTCAAAGAAAGTGCAAAAGATAGTTTATGTTAAGGTTCATTACCTGCACATTAATAGGATTTAGATACATTCTTCCTATTACTGATAAGAGGACTACATTAAAACATTTGTAGTGATCATTAGTACATTTGAAACTACTTTGAGAGCTTATTAATAGGATAAATAAGGTGAGATTATTAAAGTGCATTAATTTGGAAATATTATTGGTTCATTACACTATACTAGTTGTTCTTTAAACTAGTTACTCTCAAACAGTTATTTTGTGTATTGATTGTTAAGATCAAAGGCATAAAAATATGCAAATAATCAAAGTGTCTAAAGACACTATTTAGAACTTAGTACCTACAAGGTATTATGGCCTTTAGAAGCCACCAATCAGATTTAAATTCCTTCGAGGAGTGGAGAAGAAGAAAGCCATCATTAAATTAGTGATAGAAGCTACAAATTGAGACTTGGTGAGTCTTAGATTCAAGGTGCACTAAGGGTTATTTATAGGTAAAATATTAGCATAGAAATTACTTCTTCTATCTATGTGATTATTATCTTGGATTCATTACCATATTAACCAAGAAAAAGGGAGAGTTGTCTAGCAAAGGAGACAACATCAAATCAGCCCTTACCTACAAGAAACAATACAAAGAATCTACCATTAAAACCATCAAAAGAAGATTACAAAAGAGAAGGTGCAAAATCAAGGTATTGTATTACAAATCTATTTACACCATAATATCCTATCATACATAGAAAAAAGGATAGAGTCTAAGTGTCATAAATATACATCCTTTACAAGCAAGGATCATCTCATAAACGGTCATAGAGGAGCACTATCCAAGCAAGATCAAAAGAGACATCAAGAAGATCACATCACCAACAGGTTCAGATAGATATAATGAGAAACTTGCAAGAATACATAGCATAGTACAATGAATAAGGTATTACAGGAATTCCAACACAACGTAAGGAAGAAGGTATTACATGCATTCCAACACAACATATTACAAGAAAAGAAGAAGAAAACATTAGGTGCATTACCTAGTTCTAGTCATTAGTCGAGAAAGCACTATAGGATCTGATTTGGATTGCTCAAGGATTGTTATAGCTGGAGCCAACTTTGAGAGGAGAAAATCATTCATATTTGCTAGAAAGGAGTCATCACAAGCTTGTAGTAGTTGGTAGGAATAAATTGAGGAAGCAAGAAAAAAAAATCCAAGATTCCAAGAATACATTGAGGCATCTAGATACGTTGGAAAAGAAGGTACATGCAATAGGAAAAGGCACCACTTATCATCATCGAAGAAACCCTAATTCCTTTAAAATGAGCACTAAAAGTAATGCTCAAGTCTTGCATGCCTGAAATAAATCATTACACACGAATAAGGAGAGTGTTTCTTATCATAAGTAATGTATCTTAGAAAGAGTGACAAATGTAAGAAATCTTCATAAACACCCAAGAAGAGACTCTAATTCCTATCTTTCACCCAAGCAGTGAATACAAGTGTCAAGAGCATCTACATACTCCAAGGTGTAATTAGCATTGAATATAATGCCCAAGACACTTGTCCAACATAAAAATATCTCCTTATTTAAGGCACCAAAACTCAATGAGAGTAGTGCATTCATAGCAAGAAAAAGAGTGCAGCATGTTGTACAATCAAAAAAGGCTCAAACCTAATGGTTCCTATTGCAATAATTGACAAGAAATATGAAATGCATACAAGAATGAGAAAATGATAATAAATTGACAAGGAAAATACACTTTATTCCATTATATTTGAAGCCAAACTCAAATTACAAGTACATCCCTCTTAGGGATAATCCTTTCGATACAATAGTTACAATAGGATGTAATGTTTCCCTCTCAAGGGTAGGTGTGATTTCCAAGTGCCTTTGAGGATGACATGAACTACTCTAGGGTGTCGATGGCCCTCTTATCCATGATTAGAGGCATTTGTTGCCTTGCATCCCAAAACCCTATTAGTCATGCGTGCAATAAACAACAAGAAACATTAGAAACAAAGGAGACCTCTCTTGATGAGGCTTTTAAGAATCATTGTGCCAAAAGATAACATGATAACAAGAAATCAAGAAACTAATTAAATGCATGTAAATTGACCTAAATCATGATAATATACCATTAGAAACATAAAATAAACTAATATGTATATATCTAAACTTCTAATTAATCAATTAAAGACATGAAAGCATGAAAAATATTCATTATACCTATACTAAAATAATGAAAGGAAATTGCAATTAACTCCCAATCTAGCGGTCAAAAATCTCTAGAATACTGAATTGAACCTACAATATGATTAATCTAACCTAATTAAATAGATTTATAAATAGAAAACAAAGAGATCAAGGATTACCCTCTGACCATGGGTCCTTCCAGCGACAAGCACTATTCACCATGGTTGATAGCTGGAACTGAGCTTGAAGTATGTTTTCCCTCCAAATCAGGGCCAAATATTTGATTCTCCTTGCCAAATTGATGGTCAATGGTCACATCTATGTCCTCTAATAGATTTGGTTGTTGAATTATTTAGTGAGTGTATGGATTACACGAATTAGCATTTCTTGGCTCTCTTATCCTCCTAGAACCTCCATGGTAATATGATCTTCAATTGGGTAGAAAAAGTGTTCCTCTCAGTGCATGTGAATGAGTATGCAATTCGACAAGGCTTCACTGCGTTCAATTGAAATCTTCTCCAAAAAATTTCCCAGTTCAGAGGGGGATCTTATAACATTTTTCAAGGGATAGGGGTAGCTTCATGAGGAAGCTAAGATCAAAATTGGGTGGTTGAACTTGTTGGATGGAAGGATCCAAAACCTTCCTCACTCAAACCACTCCAATATGCAACCAATTGGCCATTGCAACCAAATTTGGGTCAAATGAAGGCCAACTATCTTTCAGTCCTGACCATAGCTGACAGGCACGACCAGCTCTACTAACCGTGGGTGTTAGTAACATCTAGAATTATCTAGGCAAATGTGCCCAAATGAGTGGTAAAACCATTGCTATACCTTGGAATATGTCCAAGGTATTCCATATGATCTTATATAATGTTCCATATGAGTAGTCACCTCGACATGATGTATTTTAGGTGTCTATAGATACCCCTTTTGAGATGTGTTGTGAGATTGAACAACGCTGAGCAAAAATAGACCTCCCAAAATGATATCATAGGTTGGATGATGGTCATTATTTTGATCAAAATTTTATGTCCTAGGTCCTACAAAGAGGACATGCATCCTAGAATCATTGCTTCCAACTGGAAGGCTTAAATTTGAAAGAGTTTACACTCATCATCAAACATTCGGGTAGCTTTGGTGCTATAATAGGAGTTAGGCCTATATAAACAAAAGGAAGAGAGCTACAAACTAAATTGTCATATATGCTATTTTCCCCAGTAGAAGGGTAAGCTTATGATAGTCTTTGGCAATGATTCGTAAGACAAACACAATTTTGACAAGATCAAGGGATCTATGATCAAGGAATATTCTATTGAATTTGATTATGATTATGATATTATGACTACCCCCTTAAGCAATGAGTCAATGAGGGTAATGATAATTAAATGAAATTATGAGGTCACTTGACCACTATGAAATATTTAAACAAATTAATATTTAGCATTTGAATACATGGCAAGGCCTAATCAACTATGATTGCAACTATTAATAGTAATTACCTATTTCTATCCCATGGAGCAGTCCAACCATGAAGGCCTTCTTAGGGAATTGAAATGAAAGAAATTCCAATTAGGCATGTGTTGAATCATATTGTTGATGATCTACTAAAAATATCATAGGAGAATTGACATGAATATCTCATTCCCATGGAGAGGTCCGATTGTATAGGCCTTCTTAGGGTCTGAAATGAAGCATAGCAATTCTACGATGATGAGTTTGCCCCAAATGTCTTTATGGTAATTTACTCATATTTCTAGATTGCATGGAGCACCAGTCGCTACAACCGCCAAGTGTATAGGGTAAATAACTAGATACAAGGTGCATTTGGTTTTTAATGTTATCTAATTTTTTTGTTATTTTGTTATTTGTTTTGTAATTTTGTTCAAGTGGGTATTTTTAATTTAGCATTTAACAACTCTCCATGGTGGGACTTTTGATCATTTATTGTAGTTTTCTAACCACGGTTGACAACAATAGCTAAAAATTTCAAATTTCCTAGCTATGGGTGATACCTGCGATCGAAAAACCCTAATTTGATGCCCGCGGTTTTCAATAACGGTTAGGAAGAAAATAGAAAATATTTATAATTGTTCCTGCCATTTTTGACGTCATTATCAAAATGGTAGATTTTGCAACTTAAGTGCTCTGATAGGTGAGTCAACAATTCTGATGTGAAGTGCTGCTAAAAACTCAACCTCACTACTGTTGGTTCGACTTTTATACACACCCTGTGAAGAATGAGCATGAAATACCGATAACACTTATAAGGGATAAATCCCACTCACTTTAGGATCTTTCTGGTTATCCAAGGTGTGAGTTACAGAGTTGGGTCGAATGTCTATTCACTCTTTTTGCTTCGGAATAGTTTCAAGTGGACTGTCTGTTACCTTACAATGGGCTTGGGACTTTAGTTCAGTAATGTTTAGGAGTTGTATCTTTGTGGACACTCAGATTTACAATCAGTTCTTTGATCTAGCTCTTTATGCTTTAGCAAAATTTGAAAGAAAATAAAAATGGATCATTCAATCGGTAGAACAGAGAGAGTAGGGTAGGGCAGAAAGAGAAGTTTATCTAACTTAGCTGCAAAACCAGAACTACCAATTTTAGTTATACTATTTAGCTTCACAATAGAACAAATCAAAGAGGAAAGTGTCCAGCTTTCTAAGATCACCTTCTACTAAGAGCATAAGACAGAGATGAAACAGATCTAACAGAAAATCACAAACAGAAGGGAAGTCGATTGAAATTGGTATCTCTCACCGTAAGCCTAGCTCACACAGTGAGGACAGAGCAATTAGAACAGGCTTGAACCTTAAATCTATAATTTTCCCTAGCATACAATAAAAAGAATGAAGCCTAGCAGCATATCCAATCTTAATAACATAGATCTACAGCATAAATTAAATGAAACCTTAACGAGATGAAAACAAAAGAAGATGAACTTATCGCAATCCGAGAGAGATTAGGCTCCTGGCCACGCTATCACAAAAAATGAAAATCACACCAACTCCAAGTCCAGAACAAAAGCATTCAACAAGATTTGCAGGAAATTGCTTCAATAGCTTTTATTCTAAGTTTCCACCTCCTTATCTTACATTCAAAAGAAGTATATATAGACTTAGGACAAACCCTGATCTTTTCAAAAATATCTTCTTCCCAAACCCTAAATCTTATCATCAAAACCCTACCGCCAAGGTTTTACAATATAAGGCATTTTTATATAGAGTTTTGATAAACCCTAACCACTCTAAAAATCTTCGCGTGGCTCTTGCCATAAATGGAGAAGGCACAATTTGATATTACTTGCATCCACCTGTAACTGTGTGTAGATGCCTTCATTGTTCTAGTGCATTTGTTGGGAACATCTCATTAATTCCTCTGGGAAATTTGGATGAGTCACTACTTCTCTGACATTTCATCTTTGCAGAGCCGCCTCTGAGTTGAAATTCTCTGCACGCCATTACTTTCACCATAAATTCTCTTGTTAAATGCATCCATCGGCAAATTTCGGTAACTGCGTGTAGATATTTTCACTTTTCGGCCAATCGCCGACATATTTCATTAAATGAGGCAGCTGCTTAGTCACACCGTAAAGTCTCTTTGCGGCCAGATCTGTAAAATTTGGATGGACCAAAGATTCTCGGTATCTACCATTTCTATCTGACGGCCCTTGCTTGATCTGTGCTTATCTTTGTCTTTTTCGCCATTACTTCTGCTATTATGCAACTGCCAGATCGCTTTCTGCAAAAGACAAAACAAGGATTAGCATTTTAATATTATTAAATTAAAACCCTAATGTTCATTATATGTCGGCTTGATTTCCTTCTTCCAAGCTCATGGCATCGTGAAAATGAGACAGGTCCGAAAATGGGACATGTCACGATATCGCGACGTTTTTCATTACTTCATTTCTTCTATCAAAATATGTCGTGATATCGCGATGTTTTCTTAACTGCTTTCCCTTTCCTTTGCCCTCGTGAGAATGAGACAAGTCTGAAAATGGGACACATTGCAAAATTGCAACGTTTTCCTTCTTATTCCCATGAAATTAAAATGTGTCGCGATATTGCGATATTTTCTTCACTTCATCTTTCTTAAGCTTACGTCATCACAAAAATGGAACATGTCATGAAATCGCGATGTTTTCCTTAAACTTTGCTTCCTCTTAAAACCTGTCAGGAAATCATGATGTTTTCCTTGAGGTTTGCCTCCAACAAAAATGTGTCACGATATCGCGACGTTTTCCATGAGGTTTGCCTCCAACCAAAATGTGTCGCGATATCACGATGTTTTCCATAAGACTTGCTTTCAGCTAAAACCTGTCACGATAACTCGATGTTTTTCTTTACTTGGCTCTTTCAAATGAAACACATCGTGAAATCGTGACATTTTCTTCAAGTTTGGCTTCTGACCAAATATGTCGCGATATCGCGACGTTTCCATCACTTGGGTCTTTCAATCCAAATATGTCGCGAAATCGCGATGTTTCCATCACTTAGGTCTTTCAATCCAAATATGTCACGATATCGTGACGTTTCCATCACTTGGCTCTTTCAAATGAAACATTTCACGAAAATGAAACACGTCACGAAATCGTGACGTTTTCATCAAGTTTCTCTTCCGATTAAGACTTGTCGCGACATCGCGACGTTTCCATCAAGTTTTGTTTCCAAGTAAACCTGTCGCGATATCGCAACATTTTTCTTACTTGACTCTTTCTGAGTTTATACTATTGTGAAAATGAAACACATTGCGAAATCACAACGTTTTTCTTCAAGCTTTCTTTCAATCCAAATACGTCGTGAAATCGTGACATTTTCCTCAAGATTTGCCTTCAATCAAAACATGTCGTGAAATCGCGACGTTTCCATCACTTGGCTCTTCTATCAAAATATGTCGCGATATCGCGATGTTTTCAAAAATGGAATATGTCGCGAAATCGTGACGTTTCCAAAAATGGAATATGTCACGAAATCGCGACGTTTCCTCAAGTTACTTCCACTTAGCAAATTTTCTAGAAATTGTAGGTTGACTCCAATGAATTCATTCATCTGTATTCTGCATTTTTACATATTAGTGAAAGATCTTCTTTACTCAGAATGATTCTAACATTTAAAAAATGAATTCTAAATTGAAATCAAAGCCATATGCAAGCCTACTTGGATACTTTGATATATGCAAAACTTGAAGAAGAAGGAGGCAAGCAAAATTTGGAATTAAAACCTGAAAAACATCAAGAGGGTCCTTGTGGAAAAATGAAAACTAAATATTTTCAAAGGATGGAATTTCATTTTTTAGTGGGGGTGTGTTGCTTCTCAACAAATGGCGATATCTGTGGGGAAAATAGTAGCACTATTTAGAATCCAGAACTCTAGTTTCAAAACAATTTAGACTATGTACCATGCTTTGCCACAAATATTTCAAAAATGACTCAACTACTATCCGTCGGCTGTTAAAGTTTCCCAAGGACATACTAGGTTGAACCACTTAAGGAAGATTCTGATGTGAGATTACAAGTGTATAAACCTTCTTCCAAGGATGACCGGGGCTTCAAATGCTTGCTATGGATCGAACAACTATTTAGATTGTGTAGGGGAAACCGAGTAGAGCTCTGTTTACTAGTTTAGCCTTTCACAGCCCCGACAGAGTTACCCTTTAGATTTTCATGACCCTGATCACAACTATGAGGTGGCATCTATAGCTTGGTGAACATGTTTGAGATGTATCCTTCGGGAGCCTTGGCTATGTGCAGGAAAGAATGCCAATTTTATGTTGGCTTGTCCAACTTTCACCATCTCTCTCTTTTCTTTTGAAAGATACTGATTACTGGAGTGCCTTGCTGCTTCTTCTTCTTTTCTTTTCTCTTTTTTTTTTTATAGAGCAATTGATCAACTAACTGCTTTAGCTCAGGTACCAACAACCTCCTTGGACGCTTTGATGTAATTTTGTGAATCGGATTCCCCTCTCATGACCAACTTTTCTTGGATTCCCTGGGAATTCTTCAACCAAACAGTATAGTAATTTCTTCATAATCAAAATAATTATGGCAAGCAAAGTACAAAAATCCAATTATCTTTCTACCGTTGTTCTAGATAACAAGTAGTCCCACTTTTTAATCTTAGCAGACTATCTCTTAAAACAGGAAGAAACAGAATGAAAACACACTAGGCCAATTTTCAATGTTGATTTGTGTCTTCTTTGTTTAGGCAAACTCAAACAAACAGGATTAAAAAGTTAAACGGGAAGGAAAAAGGCCATTAGTTAAAGATAAATTTGCAATTTCCTGCAAAGACAAAACACAGAACTTCAAACCTTAAATAAAATAAAAATAAAAACACACTACTTCAAACTTTATTCACAATATATACATATGCACAAAGTCTTTGTGATTTATTCAGATGATGTAGCAGATGGAAAAGCAGAGAAATAGTGCCTTAAAAAAATTTGACCATTTGCAAGTAAATTTAGAAAAATACCTTTCAGGTCCTGTTGACGAAATGCACTCCAGATTATGCTTCCCAAAATTTTTGCTACCTGGGAAAGACTTGGTGTGTTTACTGTCTTCCCCCCTTTTTTTTAAAACCCCTAGGATCAAATACCTTAAAGCCTTTATATACCCAGATCATCACATCTTCAGATTTATGTAACAACTCAAAGAGATCATATTTTATTTGTACGTCATAGCTCTTAATAACTTGAACATTTTGTGGTTGCTCTACTGCTCCAATATCCAAGATTTCAATTTTTATCCCTCTAGTAGAATTTTCATAATTTGCTCTTTCACCTGAGCCTTGCTTAGATTTAACCCCATCAATGTGTAATGTCCAAATATCATTGTTGTGATTGGTTAGAGATGTAACTGGTCTCACCCTCTCAGTTGTCAAATTATAAACTTCAATATCTGCATCAACACGATTTACAACCTCTTTTTTGATATTATGTTCAGTGATCACATGCTTATACTGAGACTCTTTGTCTATTCTGAGTTGGTTGACCACATTCACATTTACTATTTTCTTCTCCTTTTCTTGAAATTCAATAGGTGGTCCAGAGTAAGTTTCAATCAAGTTATCTTTTTGTTCAACAATCTGAGCCGACTCATGGAGGGTGATGTTAGCCTTAATTTTCTTCATATCCTCAATGATGTTATACTCCTTCCTAGTTACTTATGTATAGTAATATTGAATCTTATTTTCATTACCCTTTGGTGAGGGAGGATCATTATTAGGAGTAGGTTTTGGATTTTCACATCTCAAATTATAACTGTCCTTTTGGAACTGTTGAAAAGCTTGTACTTCATCCATAGGTATCTCCACGACATTCTCTGACTCATCGAGAAAAATGAATGAATTTGAAACCATAGTCGTACTATTTTTGGATGAACCAGAACTATCAATATTTCTCTGATTTTTGGGAAAATTTAACTCACCAGGAAAAGCTTCAAAGTTGGGTAATGCTAGGTCACAACTATTTACTTTAGGCACTTCCACCTTGAACTTGTCAGAATCTTTCTCTATATTCTGCACATGCTGAGTGTGTGTCACAGTCAATGGAGTTTCCTTGGGTAGAGCGTGACATGTTGGCACTAACTCATGATGTGGAATGGGATTCAAAATAGGCATGTTCCGTGTAACATAGGATATCAAAGGACCGCTCAAAATTTGAGGTCCTAACTGTCTTTCAAGAATTAAAGCTTCCTTATAAGCTCCTGCCAGGGTTGTGATATTGATGTCTCTCTTGAGGAAAATAGAGGTCACCGAATCCAATGCATTCTTATAGATTTCTAAGGCTAGATTTGCACTTGGGATGTAATGACCAGTCATTCTACCATAAGATTTTTGGAACCTTATATTAAAAGACCTGATATCTTCACCAGACTCTCTTTTAATGTTGGAAAACTGTTGATATAACACACTGGGGTGAATCACTTCACCAAATTGTGATATAAAAACTTTCTCCAGGTCATTCCAACTAGTAATAGAGTCATTAGTAAGATCCAAAAACCAGTCGTATGCTTCCCCTTGGAGAGTGAATGGGAATAACCTACAAGCCACATCTTCATGTTGCACATTCAACAACTTTAGAGCATTTTTATATGCCACCAGGTGTTCTTCTACTGTTCTAGTTCCATCATGCTTGTAGGTAGGAAGATACCTCTCAGGATTTTTGGGTAAATCATGGGCTACACCAGGGATATTCAAGGCAGTGGAACCCAACCAGCTTGCCATTACTACTTGATTAACGATGATATTTTTAGTTGCAGTTGGAGTAACTACAAGTGGTGATAAAACTATCTCAGACAAGGACTTGGCCCTTCTGAGGCTGCTTCTCCTTGGGGTTTCTAACTCAGGTACTAGGAGCTCTCCAGCTCTGGAGTGGGACCTGGTTACCCTATAGGTAGAATCCAGCTTTTCACAAACAACTTTACAATCCTTACCAAACTACTCGAACGGAGTTCAATGAGGCCCTCCTTCTAGCGCCAATTTTAAATGTTGGTTCGACTTTTATACACACCCTGTGAAGAATGAGCATGAAATACCGATAACACTTATAAGGGATAAATCCCACTCACTTTAGGATCTTGCTAGTTATCCAAGGTGTGAGTTACAGAGTTGGGTCGAATGTCTATTCACTCTTTTTCGCTTCTGGAATAGTTTCAAGTGGACTGTCTGTTACCTTACAACGGGCTCGGGACTTTAGTTCAAGTAATGTTTTAGGAGTTGGTTATCTTTGTGGACACTCAGATTTACAATCAGTTCTTTGATCTAGCTCTTTATGCTTTAGCAGATTTAAATAAAAGACAAATTTGAAAGAAAATAAAAATGGATCATTCAATCGATGGAACAGAGAGAGTAGGGTAGGGCAAAAAGAGAAGTTTATCTAACTTAGCTGCAAAATCAGAACTACCAATTTTAGTTATACTATTTAGCTTCACAATAGAACAAATCAAAGAGGAAAGTGTCCAACTTTCTAAGATCACCTTCCACTAAGAGCATAAGACAGAGATGAAACAGATCTAACAAAAAATCACAAACAGAAGGGAAGTCAGTTGAAATTGGTATCTCTCACCAGTAGCCTAGCTCGCACAGTGAGGACAGAGCAATTAGAACAGGCCTGAACCTTAAATCTATAATTTTCCCTAGCATACAATAAAAAGAATGAAGCCTAGCAGCATATCCAATCTTGATAACACAGATCTACAACATAAATTAAATGAAACCTTAACGAGATGAAAACAAAAGAAGATGAACTTATCGCAATCCGAGAGAGATTAGGCTCCTGGCCACGCTATCACAGAAAACGAAAATCACACCAACTCCAAGTCTAGAACAAAAGCATTCAACAAGATTTGCAAGAAATTGCTCCAATAGCTTTTATTCTAAGTTTCCACCTCCTTACTTTACATTCGAAAGAAGTATATATAGACTCAGGACAGACCCTGATCTTTTCAAAAATATCTTCTTCCAAAACCCTAAATCTTATCATCAAAACCCTACCACCAAGGTTTTACAATATAAGGCATTTTTATATTAAAGTTTTGATAAACCCTAACCACTCGAAAAATCTCCATGCGGCTCTTGCCATAAATGGAGAAGGCACAATTTGATATTATTTTCATCCACCTGTAACTGTGAGTAGATATCTTCATTTTTCTGGTGCATCTACTAGGAACATCTCATTAATTCCTCTAGGAAATTTGGATGAGTCACTGACTTCTCTGGCATTTTATCTTCGCAGAGCCACCTTTGAGTTGAAATTCTCTGCACGCCATTACTTTCATCATAAATTCTCCCGTTAAATGCATCCATCAGCAAATTTTGGTAACTGTGTGTAGATATTTTCACTTTTCGGCCAATCATCGACATATTTCATTAAATGAGGCAACTAATTAGTCACACCGTAAAGTCTCTGGGATCGATGGACCAGATTCATCTCCCATTTCTATCCGACGCCCTTTCTTGATCTCGCGCTTATCTTTGTCTTTTTCACCATTACTTCTGCTATTATGCAACTGTCGGATCGCTTTCTGCAAAAGACAAAACAAGGATTAGCATTTTAATATTATTAAATTAAAACCCTAATGTTCATTATATGTCGGCTTAATTTCCTTCTTCCAAACTCATGGCGTCGCGAAAATGAGACAGGTCCGAAAATGGAACATGTCGCGATATCGCGACGTTTTTCATTACTTCATTTCTTCTATCAAAATATGTCATGATATCACGACGTTTTCTTCACTGCTTTCCCTTTGCTTTTGCCCTCGTGAGAATGAGACAAGTCCAAAAATTGGACACGTCACAAAAATCGTGATGTTTTCCTTCTTATTCCCATGAAATTAAAATGTGTCATGATATCATGACGTTTTCTTCACTTCATCTTTCTTAAGCTTACGTCATCGCGAAAATGGAACATGTCATGAAATCGCGACGTTTTCCTTAAACTTTGCTTCCTTTTAAAACCTATCATGAAATCGTGACATTTTCCTTGAGGTTTGCCTCCAACCAAAATGTGTCATGATATCGCGACATTTTTCATGAGGTTTGCCTCCAACCAAAATGTGTCACGATATCGCGACGTTTTCCATAAGACTTGCTTTCAGCTAAAACCTGTCGCGATATCACAATGTTTTTCTTTACTTGGCTCTTTCAAATGAAACACGTCGCGTAATCATGACGTTCTCTTCAAGTTTGGCTTCTGACCAGAATATGTCGCGATATCGCGACGTTTCCATCACTTGGCTCTTTCAATCCAAATATGTCGCGATATCGCGACGTTTCCATCACTTGGCTCTTTCAATCCAAATATGTCACGATATCGCGACGTTTCCATCACTTGGCTCTTTCAAATGAAACATGTTGCGAAAATGAAACACGTCGTGAAATCGCGACGTTTTCATCAAGTTTCTCTTCCGATTAAGACTTGTCGCGACATCGCGACATTTTCGTCAAGTTTTGTTTCCAAGTAAAACCTGTCGCGATATCGCGACATTTTTCTTACTTGACTCTTTTCGAGTTTATGCCATCATGAAAATGAAACACGTCATGAAATCACGACATTTTTCTTCAAGATTTCTTTCAATCCAAATGTGTCACGAAATCACGACGTTTTCCTCAAGATTTGCCTTCAATCAAAACTTGTTGCGATTTCATGATGTTTCCATCACTCGGCTCTTCTAGTTCAAATATGTCGCGATATCGTGATGTTTCAAAAAATGGAATATGTCGCAAAATCGTGATGTTTCCAAAAATGGAATATGTCGTGAAATCATGACATTTCCTCAAGTTACTTCCACTTAGCAAATTTTCCAGAAATTGTAGGTTGACTCCAATGAATTTATTCATCTGTATTTTGCATTTTTACATATTAGTGAAAGATCTTCTTTACTCAGAATGATTCTAACATTTAAAAAATGAATTCTAAATTGAAATCAAAGCCATATGCAAGCCTACTTGGATACTTTGATATATGCAAAACTTGAAGAAGGAGGCAAGCAAAATTTGGAATTAAAACCCGAAAAACATCAAGAGGGTCCCTGCGGAACAAATGAATATTAAACATTTTCAAAGGATGGAATTTCATTTTTTTAGTGGGGGTGTGTTGCTTCTCAACAACTACCACCTGGAATGATGGCAACCCAACCTAAAGGAGTCGATGCTATTAAGGTAACAACACACTAATCCTTGACCATTTTTATTCTACCAGTTTTAAAATTAACCTCATTAAGTAATGGGCTAAATTAACCTCATTAAACTATCGATAATGAACCTCACCCTAGTTAGGTTTAGCTTAGATTAGCTTAAAGGGGAGGGCTTTAATTTTTAGGGTGCCCCAGGATAAGGAATTAACTTGAAAATGTCATCCTTGCTAGTTGTAGCTAGCAGACATGGTCTTCAATTGGCATATTGGGAGCCACAGCTATCAACCATGATGGAATTTAAAATCCAATGGTCAAAATTTTAATCGCTATCCCAATCGTGGGTCTGAACCGCGGTTTGACAACCTTAGCCAAATTTTGAATTTTTTTATCCAATTTTTTTATTTTTATCAGTTTAATTGATTTTTTTGAATGTTTAAAGTACATTATATCATTGGTTTTGATGTTTTCAAGATTTTTACTTTGTTTGATGTATTTAAATCATTTTGATTGTCTTTGATTAATTTTTTGCCCTATTATGCTTTATGTTAGACCCTGAATATGAGGGTAAGGGAGTTTGAGATCCTTCGTGACCTAAATGGTGCCCTTGATCTGGTGTGAGGCATGGTTTGATGCTGTGGGGTTTGGCTATGTACTGCGCCTCCCCACCATATGATCTGACTAGGCTTACATGACTGCATTGGCCTACCGTTGGGATGCGTAGAAAAATACCTTTCACCTACCTATAGGTGAGATGATAGTGACCTTGGAGGATGTCTACCACATCTTTTGCATTCCTATGGATGGCGAGCCCATCACATATTCATCGACCAGGGTGAAGAAGTCTATATTTGCACAATTTTTTTGCTGGTGCAGTACAAAGGTAGATCGTGACTCAAACCACAAAGAGGTCCACATTGAGTACTAGTACATGGCGAGGGTCTTCAACAAGCACACAATTGTATTCATGCACTCGATCATGTAGGTTGTCCTCCATAATTCTTTTGGAGTGAGGTTCCCTTGGAACCTCCTAGCTAAGATGAGGGATGTCCTCATGGGTCCTGCTAATCATCCACTGATCCTATCCTGGGATAGTGCACTATTGGCACAACTCTATAATGAGTTGTATTAGATCACCTATAGGAGTAGAGTCGGTATTGGGTGCATCTTGCTGCTACATATCTTGGGATGGTAGCATATTAGGATTGAGCATCCCAATGAGCTACCTTTGAGGATTAAGACTATTGTGATGGTTCACCCATGTTACATTGCATACTAGCCTCATGATCAGGAGGGCTTCAAGAGAAGGTCTCATATAGGAGATGGATCATTACATTACATAGTTTATGAGGCTATAGTTGGCTCAAATTGATTGGCACCCATACCTAGACTACCCTCCATGGGTGAAGGTTACTGATAAGCTATATTGGGCACACATACATATGGCTCCTCAGATGGAAGTTCATGGTATGAGAGTTATTTTACTTCTCCCTCATTACCTGATAGTTTTGCATTAGGCAGGACATTCTAGAGCTGCCTACTATCAACCATCACCTTACTTTAGAGAGGGACTTGACCTGGCCTAGGATGACTCCACTTGGTGAGGAGGATAATGAATTTTAGGAGTCAGGGCTTATTGATGTAGGGACCACAATTGATTATGATACATGGTGGACACTCAAGGTATGGTAAGGTTTTGAGGGCCCCTTGGGTAGGGTCCCAAATGATGCAATAGAGGACAATGAGGGTGTAGAGGTAGATCCTCATGGTCACTGATTCTGTTAGAGGAAAAAGGGTGGATGGGAAGAGATAGCTATAGAGGAGGCACCACCAGATGATGAGGAAGGCAATTATCTTAAGGAGTGTGAGGCACCACAAAACAAAAATATTAGGGATCTCAAGGCTCAATTTTCCAGCCTACAGACTCAGGTAGACTATCTATAGATATATATGTTACAACAAGATAGCACCATTGCCATTTTAGAGGTAAAGGTGAAGGATCTCCAGTCTAGATGACATTAGGGCAGGCCTAGTGGCGCGACTATGAGGAGGAGAAGACCACTCTATAGGCTAGGATCACTACAACTGATGCAAAGATATAGAAGCTCACAGGGTAGTGCACTCTACTACAATCTCAGCTAGATGCTTTGATAGTACTGCTTATTGCCTACTAGGCTAGGGGATCATCTCCCTCCTCTTCACAGGTTTCTCTGGTACCTCTAGCTATTCTATTAATACCAGTAGTGTAAGGAGTAGTAGGCTTAGACCAAGGGGTAGAGATCATGAGACTTTAGGCTCTGGTAGAGGAGCACATTGAGGATACCACACACAACTCTTCCTACATTACCACTCTGAGAGGATATATTGGACTACTCAAGGGTAATATTACAGAGATGCCCACAACTTCAAGGTCTTAGAGGACTCGCACTTGGGATACATGTCAATCGTCAGCTAGCTCTAGTCGTCGGACTCACAAGTTTGAGAGAACTTCTAGTGTCAGCTCACAAAGGATCCACAAGGAGGGTGGAGGCAATGACGATGCCTCATAGAGTGGGGTGCAGGCCCTAGTTAGTACAGATCTTAGAGATATCATTATACCATTTTTGAGTGTAAGGTCAAGGACTGACACATATGTAGCCTACATGTATTTTTGACCATATTGATGTACTGTTGACTATTTATTTTGATACATATATATATGATCTAACATTGAGACTCATTATATGTGCGGTTTATTATGATTTTTTTATTGTTTATGTTTTATGAGATGCACATGGATGCAATGCTTATATGTCATATTTATTTTATGCAATATGATGTGATGTATGGATGACATGCACTAGATAGCTATGCGATAGATTAAATGCTATGAGTTATGTATGTAGATGTGCTACTTATTATGGATGCATATGAATGCCATATTTTGATGTTAACTGCATTAATCTACTTGTGTAGATAGACTACTTATGATGAATGTATATGAATGTGATATGCAATGTTTAAATGTATGTTTGATTTACTGTACTTGTATGCATTTAATTTATACTACTATGACATAATATATGCCATGTATGTACTGCATGTATTTCTATGATGATATATGGAAATGAACATGTATTCTTTAATCACTTAAAACATTATTTATGTAATATGAATTTTAACAATGTAATGGATGACACCACCGAATGTATAACAATCATGGATTATAATTGCTTTATATTTTTGTGAAATATAGTACACTCATATGTGAGATGCAATGATATATGGTTTCTATTCATGGGCTTTTGTAACTTAAAATAATATGGATAACATAGTTAGTGGCCATTTACATATCATTTTTGACATCCATCCGGTATCTAACATATGTTATGAATAATTCTAATAAATAAACTCTCATAAAAGAAATTGATGTTTTGATGATTGCATTGAAAATTATTTTTTTCTATTTGGGAATTTTTGAGGTTTTCCATGAGACTCAAACACCCTAATTGACTTATCAAAATTTGTATACTAATCATACTAGAATTCTGAAACATAAGGCTTTCACTAGGATAGGCCCTAATTGTTAATTATCACTATGTGTGCAAATGAGTATATTTAGATAAGGCATAAGTATACCCTGATGTCAGGTAGGATTATTTTAGCCTATTTCTAAGATTGGGGGTCCGCATATGTCTATCCAATCTTAGGTTTAGATTTCAGCTAGACTAGACCACTAGGCGATACAAGACACCTGAAGCTAGCTCTTCCACATTCAAACATTAGTCTACACACAAGAAAATTTCTAATATATCAGACATATCATCATGTGTAAGGTATAGTAGTGCTGACAATTCCAAGGATTCAGGTTCGTTCCCTTATTTTATTCAATTTTTTCAAGATACTTGCTCATATAAAGTGATAAAAATCACTGTTTATTTTGTATATACTATATTTTTTTTCTCTTTTTTATTTTTTTTTAGCAAGGGATTTGATACTAATTTGATTTTCTTTGTACAACTTTGTCTTCATTCGATTTGAGATTTAACTTTGTGATATTGATTTGTAATATCAACCTATGATATCAATATGGGATATCAATCTAGGATATCGATCTAGGGTATCAATCTAGAGGATTTATTTAGGATATTGCTCATTTTAATGTAAGCAAGGGATTATGGGTAGGGAATAAACCTATCCTTTTGCCAATTACCAAAATTTCTCAGACCGTATGCATAGGGGGATGAGAAAGGATAAAATTTTCACCTCAGGATACCTGGTCCTACTTTTTGGCATTCATCTTCCCCTAGTCCTTATTAGGATTGTTTAATTTTTTTATTAGTGATATAATTCTAATATGTTAAGGGCTATACAAACTAGACCTCATCTACAAAAGCAAAGCAGACTTTCTATAAACTTTTGAGAAGACCTCTAGGTATGGTTGAATGATCAAAAAACCCTAGTATATTCTTCATAGAAACAAAAAGGATTGTGTTGAAAGACACAATTACTCACAAGGGTGATAAATGTATGAAAAATATAGTGCATAAATGCATGATTTAAATACAAACGTGGTGTCATTTGTAAGATTGTAAATACAAATTATTTTAATACAAGTGTGGTGGATGGATATGCCTAATGCAATGCAAAAATGAAATGAATGTGGATAATGCAATGCAATGATGCAAATGAAATGAATATGTTTTTGAATTTTAATATTTTTCCAAAAAAAATTAGGTTTTATTGCTTTTTTAATTTTTATGGATTTTAAAAATTTGGTTTGACCAAAGGGATCACAGACGCCTTTGGAGCCTTTTACTGGGATGACCAAAGGGCTTATAGATGCCTTTGGAGCCTTTTTAATGGATGACCAAAGGGCTTAAAAATGCCTTTGGAGCCTTTTTATTGGGTTACCAAAGGGCTTACAGATGCCTTTGGGTCATTTTGACTGGGTTAAAAAAAGGGCTTATAGATGCCTTTGGGGCCTTTTGACTAGGTGACCAAAGGGCTTGCAGATACCTTTGGTGCCTTTTGATGGTTTTAGACATAGAACACTTTAATATTAAGGATATTGAGAGGTTCAGGATCTTTAATTCCTTCGAGCGATGTCAAGTGATATGTCCCAAGTCCAATCTTCTCAGAGATGATATAAGGACTTAACCAATTAGCCACAAATTTATCTCAAATTTTTGGTGGAAAATTTTAGTTTTTTTTATTCTCTTTCAACACAAGATCACCAACCTCAAAGTATATTAGATGGAATTTGTCATTGTAAGCTTATTTTAAGTGCTCCTGATAAACGTGAAGATGCTCAAGGGCATTCACGCAATGTTCATCAAGTAGCGTCAATTGATCTAGGTGAACTTGTCACATAGTGTCTTCATCGATGAACTCTTTCAATGCGACATGCAATGTTGGAATATCTAAATCTAGGGGCATAATGGTCTCAGTGCCATATACTAGTGAAAAATGATTTTCCCTAGTGGGTGTCCAAATACTAGTCCTATAAGCCCATAATGCAAGGGGTAACTAGATGTGCCAATATTTGTGGTGCTCTTGTACCATATTTTTCAATATGGAGACCACTATCTTATTTGAAGCCTCAGCTTACCCGTTTGCCTACGGATAATATGGAGTCACAAAACTATGTTTGATTCTATACTTAGATGTCAAAGCTCTCACAATTTTTTTTGAATGACATTCCATTATCTAAAATTATCTTGGAAGGTATCCCAAAATGACATGATATTAGTGAGTATGAACTCAACAATACGAGCTCCTGTTTTTGTTAATGGAATGGCTTCCACCCACTTTGTAAAATACTCATTAGACATAATAATGAATGTATTATGGCCCGATGATAGAGGAGAGATCTTACCAATGAGATCGAAACCCCACTAAGAAAATGGCCAAACCGCTTGAATGGGTTGTAAGGCCTATGATGGCAGGTGTGTAATATTAGCATGATGCTGATTTTTAACATATTTCTTGACATACACATTGTAATGCTTCTCCATAGTGGGACAATAATAACCCATGTGAAGGATGCATTTGATGGTAGCCATACCACTGAAATGGCCACTGCACATACCATCATGAGATTGCAAAATTGCCCAAGATGACTCTTTGGGCTCAATAAAATGAAGGAGAACTCCATCATAGCTTCTATGGTAAAAAATGTCTCCTAGCAAGACATAATTTGTCACTTTCTACTTAAATATGCATTTTGTGGCATGCGTTAATCCTTGAGGGATTATACCAAGCTTTAGGAAGTCATAAATTTGTGACATCCAGTCATGGTAGGCCTTAGCCTTAATTGACAAGATCGCATGATCCCTGATGGTTCAACACTTACTAATGTATACTGGGAAACAACCTTACGGTGAATGGTAATACCATTCCCCGTAGTAACTTGTGAGATCAATGACCCCTAAGGAACTCTCTTGAGAAAGTCGTTGGCTCTGTAGAACCATTCATGATTTGGTTCTATATGGATCATGTTGATTGACTCTTTGTTATCCAAAGCTTCGTGCTGCATAGTAGAATGTGATAATATTTTTACATGGATGGTAGTAAAATTGGAAAAATTATTATGAGGGATTAGGAATCCCAAATATGCCATAGTATCTATGAATTTGTTTGATGAATGAGGGATTGCCTTGATGTCATACCACTCCAACTAAACTAGATAATTATCAACAAGATATTTGTAGGCCTTCTGAATAGGACACCTACATTTAAAGAGTCTCTTCACTTGGTTGACAATGAGAAGGGAATCACCAAATATGTTTAACCTTTTAATCTTCATGGCGATAGCTGTTTGGAGGCCCAAAATCAGGGTTTCATATTCAACATTATTGTTAGTGCAAGGAAAATCCAACTTGAATGACAAGGGCATAGGAGCACCTTGTGGCATGAAAAACACAATTCTTGCACCACCCCCTTGCTCACACTTCAAACCGTAAAAGAACAAGGTCATATCAGCTTTGTTATCTGGTTATTCAGGTTGGAGTGCTACTGATACGATGAAGACTTCATCATCATGAAGCTCTATGGTGAGGGACCTACTATTCTCGAGAGGTGCCTCAGCCAATTGATCAACTATGACTTATCCCTTGATGGACTTTTGGCTAATGAATTCCAAATCAGATTTTGTCAATAGCATTATCCACTTTGCAGTACGTGTATTATGATACATCTTGCTCATCATATACTACAAAGAATTTTGTTTTGATGTGACATACATCGTATAACTTAATATATAGTATCACAATTTCTTGGTAGTAAACACTATGCTAAACATAGCTTCTCCACATATGCATATCCTAGATTTTAACTCACCAAGGTTCGGCTGATGTAATATATGGTTTGTTCTTTGTCTTGCACATTATTTTGGGCTAACATGGTTTCCAATGTAAAGTCAGTTGCTGATATATATAGAAAAAATGGTACATCTAGTCTTGGTGAAGCTAGCACTGGCAACATTTCCAAGTATTTCTTAATCTCAGCAAAGGCTGCCTGATAGTCCTTGTCCCAATTGAATGGGACCTCCTTGTGTAGTAATCAATTCATGGGTCAATATTTATCTAATAACTATGCGGTGAATCACTTTATGGATGCTACTTTGCCCTGAAGGCTTCTTAATTCCTTGATATTTATGGGGGGATGCATTTCTAAAATAGCATTGACCTTTTCTAGGTCAACTTTGATGCCTCATTTTTAAATGATGAATCCTAAGAGATTTCCTAAAGTTACGCCAAATATGCACTTCTTAGGACTCAACCTGACATTATGCTCTATCAAGCGATCAAAGAGCTTCCTCAAGACCTCTGCATGCTTTGAATGCAATAATGACTTTGCCAATAAGTCATCAATATAATATTCTAAGATCTTATGCATGTAGTAATGAAAGATATATGTCATAGCCTGCTGATATGTAGCATCAACATTTTTAAGACTAAATGGCATAACCTTATAGAAAAATATCCCCCATGGTGTTATGAACATGGTTTTATGCTGGTCTTCGATATTAATACAAATTTGGTTGTAACCAAAAAAACCATCCATGAAGGAGAGCATTTTGTGACTTGTAGTTGCATCTACAAGAGCATCAATATTTAGCAATGGAAATGAATCCTTTGGTGTTGCCTTATTTAGGTCTCTGAAATCCATACAAATATGATTCCTTCCATCAAGTTTTCCTATAGGCACCATATTTTATACCCATTATGGATAGTCGATGGAAATGATAAACTATACATCCAATAGCTTCTAGAATTCATATTTAACCATTAAGGCTACTATTGGATGCATCTTCATAAGCTTCTACTTGACCGGTTTCTTCGATAGGTCTAGCAAAATATTATGAGTAACCAAATTCAGATCTAGACCTAGTATATCTTTGTAAGTCCAACAAAAGAGATTAGGTCTCTCTTTCAGTAGAGGGATGAGGTTGGCATGCTCATCAGGAGTTAAAGTTTCTCCAAATTTAACCTTCTTTGGATTTGTGGGATAATCATTGATATCCATGTCAAAGGTTTCCTCTACTAACATATGAGATCCCTCTTCAAGCTAATGAGGTGTAGGGATCAAATGGATGTCATCATCTGGTTTTATAGGTTCTACGTCGAAATCATTCCCAGCATGATAAACATCATATGCATAGCATGGTGTAAAATGAAATTATTGCAATATTTCTTCATTAAGAAATAAATCTTCAGGCTCTATGGATGAATCAGTAGGATCCTAATCAATATAATCTACATTAAGATACAATGGTTTGGATAGATCAGCTGGATTGTGAAGTGGAGTGGTCAAATAAATGGAGATCATATTGATGGAATAGGTCATGTCTCTAGGACCACACACGTGTGACTCTACATGTGTACAACTTCTATCATTGAGATGTGGTTCTAGGGGTATGGGGATCTCTGGATCTGGTCCATAAATAGACTGTCAGATGGGATCATTGAGCCTGAGGAGATCCATATAAGTTGATGGATTTGGAAACACCATATGATAAATCACATCGATATTCGATGGTCTTCCCCTAAGGCGAGGATGGAGATTGATTTCTCTGTATATGTCCTCGGTAGTATATGGTGCATTACAGTGACATAAGTGAAGAGGTCCTAAATAGGCTCTCTCCGTCTCATCTTCATAGTCACTATCATAAATAAATCTCTTGTCCCTACCTAATGAAATCATGAGATTAACAATATGAGGCTCGAGGTAGGGTTGCTCTATTTCATTCTCATAATAACTTTCAATTATGAAGTGCTCTTCAATCTCGTCTACTTGTTCCATGGGTAATAGATGATGTAGGTTGAGAGGGCATAGGTAGGCCAACTTAGTTCCATCCTCGTATTGCTCGTTGTTTAAGGATAACTCAGTGTCATCTGTTCCAAAATTGTAGTTTGGTCCATCATTTTTGGTGATGGATACTACATGCACATCTTCAAAAGCAACTTCTAATTTGGTGTCTCTCACTGTATCTAGACACTAGATATGCATACCAATATCATTGGTAGCTCCATGAATTTTATTGTCCAAGTCAGCTCTTGGAATGTGTTCTAGACTGGTTCCCACCAAGATGTTGTTGTGGTATATTTTGGGTGGTTCTATAGTGACATAGAACACTAGTCGGTTATCCCTTTTAAAAGAAAATGGAATAGGGTGATAAGGGTTAAAATCAACTTCACCCCCTAGACTGAGGTACAGGTAGTCTAGAGATACCATGAGGATTTCATCCTATCCTCTGCTATACCTATCAGTAGGTAACTGATATCATGGTTTGATAGGCATCCTGCACCCCTACTCGAATAATCTGAGGCTGTAATCATGCCAATGATAACGCTCAAACTATCGCATGGTGTATTCAAGGTTGGAAATATAATGAATATTTATAGCAAAAGGTTCATCATCATCCTCATCCATGGGTGTGCGAGAAGCTAACTAATCGAGCCCTCCATAGATGAAGTTGGTTTGGTTAGGTGGCACCCCTAGTGGTACCACCATCCCTATGGGAAGGCAATGGGATCATGGTCGACTCATATCCTATGTAGTCTCAATGATCGGTGTGAACATAACATTTTGCACAATGTATTCCTCCAATCTAGGATTAACCAAATGGATGGTCACCTGCAGTGCAGATGACCCTACTAAAGACGCAGGCAAAGTAGGTTGAGGTGCCTCCTCAAAGTCTCCTTGAATTTTCTCTAATTCCATTGGAGTATGGGCTTCAATGATAATTGGCTTGGGCATATGATTCATCTCTTTTTTTCCCATATTTATTTTTAGTTTCTCATCATCCCGATGCATCATGGATGTTGACAGTCTAGTAGAAGCAGTTATTGTGTGCTCTGATCATTGTGATACGGATATTGAAAAATTTGCACATACTTCTTTGAATTTACCTCCTAGCTTTTGGATCGGTGATACAGGCTGTATATCCAGGTGTGTTGAGGGGAGCACAAAACCTTTGGTAAATCTGCTAAGTTCACATACTTGGAAGGGATGCAACACATCTCTCTGATCCAAGGTCTCCCTAAAAGTATGTTGTATTGCATAGCGCCTTTGATGACATGACACATCACAGGGATGGTCTTCAATCCTACCTAAATAGGTAAAACTATAGTACTGATAGTTGAGCATAATGCATCATTGAATGCTCTCAATGTGAAGGTAGAAGGTACGATATGAACCTTTGGTAACTTCAAGTAAGTTAACACCTTCGTTGTAATAATATTGATTGATGATTTCGTATTTATCAACACCCACTTAAATGGTATGTGATTCACACACACAATAATATGTAGTGGTAGGTCTGATATAATAGTGGAGACCATCTTGACTTCATGGTCATGAAATTGAATGACCGACTCCTGGAACTATTGCACATGTCCCAAAAAGTATTTAAATGCTTTAGGATCTTGGGACTGTACTTCTATGGACATTAAAATGTCCATAAGCATCTCCTTGTACTTAGGAGACTGCTGAATAAGCTCATAGATCAAAAAATTTGCTGGAGTTTTCTGTGGGTTTTGAACTAGCCTACTTTTGATGGTCACCACTGGTCTAGTTGGTGGGCCTAGCATATTCTAGGCTAGTATTGGAGGAGGCACAACTTGGACTCTAATAGGGACCAGAGGTTGAGCTAGTCTCTCATACCTCACATTTCTTGTAACAATATTGACCATCCCAATGAACCCATTGGTTGATGGTTTGATGTGTACTTGGTTAACCTAGCCAACAATATTCCTCAGTTCCTCATGGTTGGTTAGAGGATTTTTGAAAATATCCATATTCTAATTATCAAGTTCTTACGGGTTGTCAACAAGAAGTGTACCTCTTTCGATCATATTTTGTACAAGATGTTTTAAGGACCAACATACTTTGATATCGTGGCCCTTAATTCGATGAAATATGCAATACTGATCATCTTTGTACCCATTAGGATTGGGTTGATTAGGGTCTATTAATTTTACTTTGGCTAAGTTTATGGCCTTAGCCTCACATAACTGATGAAAATTTGAAGCCAATGACTCTGATAATTGAGTGAATACGCGAGGTGGATGCTACTATTTATTATTACCCTTTTATTTGTTGTTGCACTTCTCATACTATGCAGGAGGAGCTTGGGCTTGATAATTGTGTTGTTGTTGCCCCTTATCCTCTTTTTGAAGGTTTAGCACTACCTGATTAACATGAGTCGGCTTAGTCGATTGTTTCTCAATGCCCTTCTTATTCCATTCCTTCTTATCCTTGAGCTTCAATTTACCCTTCTATAACTTGATATCCTCAATTACTTTGGCTTGTGGCAAAGCCTCTTCAAAGGTTTGGTATTACTACAACTACAGTGATAACAAAATGTGCTTTACACAAGTTTTCATAAATATTCTAGTCAACTTATAATCAAGGATGGAAAATGGCAACTTCGTCATCATTTTTCTCTATTGTTTACCATCATTCATCATTGGCTCATCGTCATGTTGTAATAAAGCAACCAGGTCGGATAAGTTTACCTTTTTCTTAACGTCAAATGAGAAGCGTTCAAGAAATGCATTAGCTAATTGCTCAAAATTGGTGATGTTGTAGCTCTTAAGTGGTTGAAACACTCCGATGATGGGCCTAAGAGGGTCATAATGAATGTGCACAAGAGCAAGGCATCGTTGCTTTCAATCTAGAAGAACATGTCTAGAAAATCCATAACATGCTCTTGTGCATCTTCCTCTCCTTTGAACTTTTCCAGCCTAGACATATTAAAATGCTCAGGATAGACCAAAATAGGCACTAACGGGCATAAAGGTTCATTGTGAATTTTGTTCAAGGTGGCTTTTGGTAAGCCATCCCTTGTTTCTTAATGGATTTAACCTTTTCTACCAAGGCTTTGTAAGCTTGCAAAGATAATAATTCATCTTATCTAGATTGCCTTGTAGGCACATTTGGAGGTAAATTCTTTGGTCGAAGTGACAGATTTGTCTCATCCACCTCTTTGGCTTGAGAGATCTTAGGATAATCTTGATCTGGATCTTCTCTCACTTCTTTTGCATACTGCCTATTCTCACAGTTTTTGGATGTAGGGCATCAATTTCTATGTTGAGCTACATAGCGAGTATGGGTGTTTATGTAATCAAAGTTCAAGTCAAGTTGTGAAGCAACCCATATCTCGATACACTTCCTATGCTTACTAGAGGGATGTAAACTGATACTAGCTAATTGATCCTCCCTCTCAACACACTCCTTCTAATCAAGGATGCATTGTTCACACATATACTGTTCATATAAGCACTGCCTTATGAGCCTCTACCCCTGAGCATTCTCATTTTCAAGGTATTCTTGCTCTATGCAAACATCCTCCAATTTATCCTAGAGGATCTGTCATCTTTGTTTAGAAACTAGTCTATGGGATCTATCTATGTGATTGGTAATTTAAGGCCTCTCATGTGTGAACTTTGTGTGAGTGGATTTGTGAGTTTATCCTCCAATGGACTGATTTACCATGCTCTTGCCTCTATCTATAAATATGGCATTCATGTCTGGTTGCTACCTATATTTCGTGCCTACATGATATGCAAGAGCATGCATGTCACGAGAACTCTTAGAGAATTCTCTAGGCTCTTCTATAGTCCTAATTGTGCTACCACTATGCACACTAGTAGGATGAGAAGGCACAGGAGTAGGCTTATAGCCTAACTATCCTAGGACTTTGTCTAAACCATATAATTGCCTACTACACCTAGGCTCATGAGATGGCATGCTATTAGCTCCCACTTTAGATATATCGATGGTGATCCTACAAGGTTCACTTTTTACAAGAGTTTGAGTAGGCCTACACTTGAAAGTGGCCTTATCTATTTGCCCCTGAATGGGTAGATCCTAGACTTGTCTATACTCTGATTCTGGAGGCCTTGAGCCTCCCCTAGACAAAGGATGGAGGGGTATCAATCTGGATCCCTCGATGATGAACTCTTCAGTAGATCCTGTAGATGCATATGGAATGTGATCATGGTAAATACTGACATGCTTGGAACCCCCATTCTAGAAAGTTCCATGTTTTGACTTATGCCTAGAGGAATGCCTAGTAGCTCCTCTAATTGGGGTATTCTCAACAGAATCCCCACATGTAGTATTATCCCCTCTAATGCTCGTTAAATGATGTTCGATAGTATTTTGTGATTGAGGGCTCTACATGTGTTGTGTGTTAGGTGGAGATTGGGCTTCGATATCGATTCTATGCCTGGATCGACCACTCTGTGTAATCACCATGATGTGTATCCTATGTCTAGATTTAAATTTTATTAGCACACAAAGAATACAATGATGATTATCTCCTTTACAATTTTAAAGTGAGCCATAAACTGTTTGATGTGTTTTTCAATTTTTTTGTATCAGTATGTAACTCTCATCATGTTTTACAATATGTTGATGATTTTATCAATTATTAAAGGTATTTCACCTGTATACTCATAGATCAATAATCTGGCTATGAACTTAATTCCATGTAATCCTCCAAAAATGTGGTGATGAGGTCCACACCCAGGCATGGAGCATAGGTCCTCCCAAATCCTCACCCATTTTCTCCCAGTCAGTGTCATACCCTCCGAATATGAGTATATACAAATTTTCTAGGCTATGAAATATTCTTAGATTTGGTATTGGTCTAGAACATAAGGCACGTGGGAGTTAGGCCAACGGATGGAAATCACGCCACCATAATTGAAACCCTACTAGTGGTTGGATGTGACTTCCAACTCAGTAGAGTTTAATGTGAAAAGTGGTGTGTGGTTCCTTTTAATTTGCATGAAATAAATATGCATAATACGACATTCAAATGATTCTTTTCTACATGCAATGCAGAAAAAGGAACATTTCAAATAAAGAAAGCATTCATGATTAGTCCTACATGATATTTTGATAATGCATACTAAAAATGATATGGCCACTAATAAGGCCTCAAGCAAGCACAATAGAATACAAAGGATGTTCTAGCACACTAGAGACTAGGGCGGACTGCACTCAAAGGTCCATTGTTCCTAGCAATGCCTAGTAAAGACCTAAGAAGAGAAAGACCTAAGGACTCATATGAATAAAACTAATTCTATTGTCTTCCCTAATTAGTCTAATATTCTACATTCTAGAAAAACAAAGAGAAAAAAATAGATATAAAAGGTGAAAATGTAACCTACCTCAGGTCAACATATCATTAAGCTTTACTTTCCTACTATTTGATTTTTCAAATGCTGATCGCGACTCTGTGGCATGGTTGAGACTATTTCCCGTGGCTATCAACCACGACGACCAATTTTGACCATGGCTATTAACCACGGTGAGCACCTATCATTATGAAAAAACATAAGTTAGTAGTATGTGGAATTAAATGTGGAGTATCCATTGTGATCGCCTTCTGTATGATCCAAAAAGGCTCACACCTAATGGTTCCTATTGTAATAATTGACAAGAAATATGAAATGCATACAAGAACGATAAAATGATAATAAATTGACAATGAAAATATGCTTTATTCCATTATATTTGAAGCCAAAATAAAATTACAAGTACATCCCTCTTAGGGATAATCCTTTCGATACAATAGTTACAATAGGATGTAATGTTTCCCTCTCAAGGGTAGGTGTGATTTCCAAGTGCCTTTGAGGATGACACGAACTACTCTAGGGTGTCGATGACCATCTTCTCCATGATTAGAGGCATTTGTTGCCTTGCATCCCAAAACCCTGTTAGTCGTACGTGCAATAAACAACAAGAAACATTAGAAACAAAGGAGGCCTCTCTTGATGAGATTTTTAAGAATCATTGTTCCAAAAGATAACATGATAACAAAAAATCAAGAAACTAATAAAATGCATGTAAATTTATTTGAATCATGTTAAATTACCATTAGAAGCATAAAAAAACTAAGATGTATCTATCTAAACTTCTAATTAATCAATTAAAGACATGAAAGCATGAAAAATATTCATTATACCTATACTACAATAATGAAAGGAAATTGCAATTAACTCCTAATATATCAGTCATAAATCATTAGAATACTGAATTAACCTACAATATTATTAATCTAACCTAATTAAATAGATTGTAAAATATAAAATAAAAATATCAGGGATTACCCTTTGATCACAGGTCCTTCCAGCTATGGGCACTATTCACCATGGCTGACAGCCATGGCTAAGCCTGAAGTGTGTTTGCCCTCCAAATCAGGGCTAAATCATTGATTCTCCTTGCCAAATTGATGGTCAAGGGTCACCTTTGTGTCCTATAATAGATTTGGTGGTTGAATTATTTAGTGAGTGCATGGATTACACGGATTAGTGTTTCTTGGTTCTCCTATCCTCATAGAACCTCCATGGCAATATGATCTTCAATTGGGTAGGAAAAGTGTTCCTCTCAATGCATGTGAATGAGTATGCAATTCAACAGGGCTACGTTGCATTCAATTGAAAGAATCTCCAAAATATTTCCCAATTCAGATGGGGATCTTATAACATTTGCCAAGGTCTAGGGGTAGCTTCATGAGGAAGCTAAGATCAATATTGGGTGTTTGAACTTGTTGTATGGAAGGATCCATAACCTTCCTTTCTCAAACCGCTCCAATCCACAAACAATTGGTTGTTGCATCCAAATTTGGTTCATATGAAGACCAAATATCTTTCAGTCTTGACAGCGGCTGACAGGCGCAGTCAACTCGGCTAACCGTGGGTGTTAGCAGCAGCTAGCACTGACTAGGCAAAGGTGCCCAAAATGAGTGGTAAAAACCACTGTTATACCTTGAAATATATCCAAGGTATTCCATATGGTATTCTAGCATGTCCCATATGATTATTCACCTTGACATGATGCATTTTAGGTGTCTACACATGTAAGAGGAGATAAGAGCATTAAAAGCTCATGGTCAAGGAGATTCAAAGAAGTAATAATTGAGGTACCCACTATCCAAGAACTATAATTAAAATTCTAACACCTTATCTACATCAGTCATAACACCCACTAAATCAAGAGAAGCATTAAATCCTTCTATCATGATCTACGTCCAACATTGGAGAATACAATGCCCATACACTAGAGAACACAACACCTAGTATACAATATTTCTAGAATTATAAAGGTAAGAATTTACCTTAATTAAATTTGCTTTCAATAAGGAGTTATAAGGGGTATAATATAAGGTTGAAACCATAACAAAATCAACCACATTTGAAAGTAAAATTAAAGGAGACCTATACATCTAAATAGTTTAATATTTGTAATTTAAAACATAGGATATATAGGGATTTGTAATATTCTAATATTATTGCAAATATCTCTACTATTATTGCAAATATTATTATTTTCTAATATTCCAAAGTAGGTAGATATAAGGCATACTACTTAAAACTATATACATATAATTGGAATTTAGAAAATTAATCTATTTTGTATAGAAGCAAATCAATTGACTACATATAGAGTTAAAATTAATTGGTCAAAATTATCTCATGCTCGTTCTAAAGAGATAAAAATAAATCCAACCACTAAAGCTTACTTCATTGGGAAAGGTAAGGAAAAATTAAAAGGTTGATTATTCTCAAAACATTACAAAATCAACTTAGAAGGTGAACTAAGCATATTCTAATTATTAGGGAGATATAAGGAAGCCTACAGAACCTATTTCTAAAAAAGGTGTTACCAAATATACTCTTATCTATGGATTCATAAGGATGTCTACTAACATATTGAATAATGCTATCAGAAAAGGCTTAAGAAAAGTACCAATCTGGATTAGAAGCATGATTGATGATTCAATGGATAATAATAATAAATATATAGAGATAATGAAAGAATATATGGAGTTTAAAAGTATTTTTGATAATAGAGAGATAGATCCATCCGTTACATCTTCAAATGAGACAATGAAATAAATTTGTGATAACTACACTAATGAAGATATAGGAGAAGAAAAATTATTGAATAAAAAGATATCTTACAAATGTATGAGCAAAGTAAGAATATAATTGCTTCAATTATCCACATATGGATTAAGTATCTCATCAAGGAGATAAATAAATACGATATTCCTAAAATAGATAACAAAACAGTTGGAATAACTTTACTATGCACTTACAACAACCAATTTGATCATGAAAAGATGAACTGTGGGAGCCTCCATCCTTGTAGATATTGTGGAGGAAAGAACCATTTTTCTTTCTTTAGTTACTATAAATATAAGTACTATAGAATTCATGAAGAAATATTACTACACATAATAGATTGCTTCTTTCAAGATCTCATTTCGAAAGCATCCACTAACAATAAGTTCAAGCTTAACATTTGTGAATATCAAAGAAGTAGGTTATACAAAGAATCAAATAAGGAAAAGTGGAGCTGCCATGATCCACTTGCAACATGCAAAAATATGAGATCTCTAGTTCATCAAAGATGCCTGACAATAAGGAACAATAGATATAACATGAAGACTAATGAAAAGAAGAACCTGTTGAAGCCAAAGACTATTCAAGAGAAGAAGATCCATATTGAAAAATAAAAGTCTTCAATACCCAAATAATGTAATACAAGGGTTGTTAGAGTATATTACATCATTTGGGTCATGTAAATGTACCACCCTTGGTACATAACTAGAGTAGTATATTACTTTAGGGGATAGTGTTGTTGCTAGTGCACAACTCACCCTAATTTGGGGACCCACTTGATTATTATTATTATTATTATTTTGTTTTAATTTGAAATTTTTGCTTACATCAAGATGTTTGAAAATTTGCTTGCACCAGGATTTTTTGAGATTTTGATTACCTTGGAGTTTTGAAATTTTTTGCATTTGACATCTTTGACGACTGGGCTTGAGCTATATTGTTTGCATTATTGTGACTTGATTATTTCAAAAAATTTGAGTTTCAAAGGTTTAATAGTTAAATTTCATTCTAGGATTTTTCAAATTTTATTTTTTTCCCTAAAATTGATGCCAATTGATATGTACATACTTGGGCTAGAAATCTCCATTTAAGATGATCCAAAAACTGGTGGAAAGAGCTTTATCTCATAGTCACATTGGATCTAGAGTTTCAGAATTTTACCTATTAGAATTATCCAAAAATAGTAGTTTACAGTGGTATCTCATAAGTGATGATTTTTTGATGATTTCAATGGATTTGGATACCCATTTTTCTCATTTAGAAACATGGGAAGTTTCAAAAAAATCTAGAAATTTTGAATTTTGACCCAATTTTAGGCATGAGTGAAAATTAGGTTGAAGCTAAGGTCCATTTTGCATTGATAAACTCTAATAATTTGGTATTTGGTCAATAGGATCTTGTGGGTAATGTTCAGTCGAAATATTTCTCATATTTTATGGCTTCATCTTAACCTAGGGCATATTAGAATTTACCTGAAGTCTTTCGCTTGAAAGACTCACTTCGTCGGTCGAAAATCCATTCAAAGGTTCAATAAATTCATGGCATCGGTCTAATAAAAGTTCTTCATGGGCCGAAAGGGCCATGAATTTTCTCAATGAAGTCATTTAATTGATTTAATAAAAAATATCTCGTCAGTCTAGAGGCCACCTTGATCGACCGAAATGCCATACATTAATTAAATAATAATAATTGATTGACTGAAAGGCCATATATTGATTGAATAAAAATGCTTTATCAGCTAATATAAATATGTCATCAATTGAAAGGCCAATTTCATCGATCGAAAGGCCATATAAATCTTTAATAAAGTAATTCAATTGGATTAATGAAAATATTTCATCGGGAAAGGTCATGAATTGATTTAATAATTAAGGTATTTCATCAATCGAAAGGTCATTTAACTCACCCAAGAAACATTGGATGGCTAAAATTAAAATTAATAAATTTAGCATTGGTTATTTTGATTCACACATTATATTTGATACGAAAATTCAAGGTTAAATCTAATAGTTTCAAGAGTTTTAAAAGCCTCAACATTAAAATTTGGATTCGAACATTAAAATTAAAGAAGAAAATATTAATGGTGAAATTTAATATTAAGGTGGAATATTGGATTTAATGAATTCGAAACCCTAATATTAAAATTTGAAATTAAAATAAAAAACTTAGCACGTAATTAAATAATATTTTTGGAACTTCAAAGAAAGAACTTAATATTCACCTTAATATCTTGGCATAAAAATCAAAAAGTACATTAATGTTAAAGTTCAAACTTTAGAAGATCAATTTAATAGTCACCAACGTTGCTAATAATAATAATAATAATAATAAATTGATATTAATAATTTTTAACATTAGAATTGATTTAATACATTAACATTAAAATTAAAATTAAAATTTTATCCTAATGCTAAAACATTAATAATAAAAAAATAAAAATAAAAAATTCAAAAATATTAAAGTGAAATATGATGTTAAAATTTAGGAAATATTTAAATAAATCTAAAATCGCTCAATTTAATATAAATAAAATCTAAAAAAAAAAATCTTTTTCCGCCATAGTATTCATGGGTGCTTTCTTTTTGTGTTGCAAGCGATATAATTAGAGAAGTATGAATGGAATTCAAAGAACCAAAGAAAAGAAGGCAAAGATCAAGCTATTGAGCCAAAGATAAAATATCCACAATATACAACATTCTAGAACCTTTGATTCATATAGCTAGAAGCCATCAGAGCAAAAAAAATCATAGGGATTGGATGTCGAATTATAAAAAGCCAAAGAATGATGAGGTTTTACTACTAACCAAATCATGGCCATGGAAGACACTGGAAGCCAAATGATCTAGAAGAAATACATTCATTGAAATTAGACCTGATTTCAAACCAATTGAAGATGATGATTTAGCTACCCCAAAGCTTCACAAAGATGATTATCTCAGTTGAAGACAACTCAGACAGATAGCTCATTTACAACTGTAAACCATTGAAGTCCAACTATAAACCACCATAAACTACTAGAAACCATTTGAATTGTAAATGCTATAAATAGCCAAAGAGACCCTATTCCAAAGGGTCGGATGCCATTTTTAGCAATAGATATTTTAGGATTTTTCTTTCTTTGGTAGTTTTATGAGCATCTGTGCCCTATCATTGTGATTGAAGAAGTTTATGTCTATCAATAATTTGATGCAAGTGATTCTGAGAATCATAAATATTGAATATATTTCATTAATACAAATTTTGGAGTTTCTTGGTGCATTCTACGCATGCTAATTGTGTTTACATCTGAGATTATTCTAGTGTTTGTATTTCTCCTTTGAATATAGTACCACTTTGATCTTAAATTGTGCAAAGGCTAATTGAGTCAAAGATGGTTAAATTTAGAGTTGTTTGCTTCTATAGATTTAGCATAAGACTTCAATTGCACTAGCTTGTTTTATTTTCTCTTTAACCCTATCCTTTTGAATTTTTTTTGAGAACTACTTAGATTAGGAGTATTTTAGTCTGATATTCTGAATCTTTCCCTTCAAGAATGAGCATTGTATTGTTTTAAGTTTTAGAATGTATTTTAAATGTGTTTCAATATCATAATTAGAAAGGTAGCATGCCTAGAATCTTGCTTTACACATATTTTATTGTGAAATCTATCAAAATAGGATGATTGAATTGATAATTGTGGTATATTAAACTTGAATCCAAAACTTAAAGCTAGAATTAATTACTCACCCTTGTAACAATTATATGTTCCTTTGAGTTATCCATATGATTTCTATTTTATGTTTTAGTTTAGAATTTGATAAGAATATAACCAGGTTATACCAACCTTACACGAACCTTGGGGAGATCAATTATCTCCTTTCAAAAGAGGATATCCTAAATGAATCCTAGTTGTTAGTATATTTTTGTAATTGGATAGATGTATCACTCAACAGGTAGTTAGCTAGTTACTTCAAGTAATATAATAAATGCACAAGTGTCTATGTGCAAGTTGTAAATGTAGACACCTAAAACATGTCATATTGAGGATACTAACTCATTGGACTCTTCTATACCACATGACCTACTTTGGGTAGCCTTAAGGCTAAAATAGTGGTTTTCACCACTCAAACAAGGCACTTTTCCTAAGCAACCAGGGGTCATCCTACCCATTGATAGCTTCAATATAGGGGTCATCCTCCAAGGGATGTCCTTTATTAGGGGTCATCCCACCCTAGGATGGCATCCATAAATTTGATCAAAATTTTGAGGTGGGACTTAACTATCATCCCATACCATTATTTAAACCCGTGCATGAACCCGTGTTACAATTTTATGCATTTCATGAACCAAAATAAGGATCAAACACATTAAATTAATAAATTTGAATGGGATCTCAAAGAAAGCATTCACTTTTCTCAAAGCTAACTACCTATTTGCTTTTTCATGCATAGGGTTGTACCATTATTAGATTTCTTTTGAGATATTTATATAATGGCATTTACCTTCATTTGAAAACATCCATCCATATCCAGCATTTGTAAACCTTCAAGTAACAAAGTTTTGCAAAATTTTCACCAAAAACTCTTGCATCCAAAGGTTCCATGATTTAAATTCTTCAAACACTCTCACTACCAAAATTTATAGTAGTAGATCACTTCAGAGATTGAAACTACATTCACATCTGCCTCATGATCCAAGATGTTTACTTCAACAACTAATCAGACCCACCAAGCCACTTCACAAAGCACACCAATCCAATGATAATACATCCTAGATCGAACCCCGAGTCACCCTTACATCGACCTCAAAAATCACTTACAACTTCATGGCCATCTCACTCAAAGATGGCCCATAGGTACGGTCATCCCACACAGAGATGGACCCTAGGGTTTAGATATATTTTACTATTTTCTTGCACAATATATATTAGTAGTTTTTCATTTACTATTTTAGCATAAATAGATTTTAATTTATGTATACATTTATCATGTTTTAGTTATTCATCACTTTCATTTATAATTACATTTGCACATGCTACTAATCACTTTGTTTTCCTTGTGTGCAGACTATAGGTTTTCTATAAAGAAGAAAAAGCACAAGAATATTATCACCCATTGCAATGGTCATGAGAAACCTACTTCAAGATAGTTTGTGGATGTGAAGAAGATCCTACGTATTACATCCAAAAGATCTTTGTTGTAAATCATTGTATCAAGCTGGATAGCATCCCTTAGAGGGATCATATTATAATTGATTGAGAAATAGATTTGTTATTAATAAAAAGGGCAACATTATTCTATATCTTATTTGTCATTATGGTTAAATAATTTCTATCTTGTATTTAATTTTCTTGTATGTATGGTCTTTTTCTACACTCCAATGGTGATCACAATGGGACCTAGTCCCTGATTATTATTTATTCTGCTAATTAATGTCTATTTTTAATTTTTTAGGTTGTAGACCTGACCATCTACCATAGAGACCACCCTTGTTTAGTGACCATCTAACCCTAATATAACCCCTATTTGAAAACCACCCTTAATAAATATGACCTCAAATTAGAGAGCAGAGAAAACAAATAGTTGTATCTTCCTCGAATGTAGGCTTTCAAGCTGAGTATATCTATTCTATCTCTCTTTTTTATAATTAAAATAGAAAATTTTTAGGTTACAGAGATTTAGGTACAAAAATCATAAGTTTTGGACCTTTGTCTATGATCATCCTTGGTCTAGACAACCCTTGTCTATAACTATATCTTGGTGATATGGCCCCTTGCAGGTGATTTTCCCTATGTAGGATGATCCCTTTATAAAGTTCTCTGTATGATATGGCCCCTTGTCTACTACTTTTTGGTTTGATTGCTTGTTTCCTATCCATAGGCTACTCATGTAGGGTTTTGCATCTTATAGGTTTATAAAAATTAAACATCAATTATTTAGAAATTTGAATTTGAAATGTTATTTTTATGCATTAGTGAAAGAGCATGGAATGCTTTATGATTTTACTTTCTTTTGCATAAAATAAAAATAACCCCACACACCACATTTCATTTTAACATTAACAAGTTGGATTTCATCACCAACCATTAATCGATACCAGCGATGATGGGCTTCATCTCCATTTGCTCGCTTGCACCCTACCAAATTAGTAGCCAAAAGCAAGTGGCTTTTTGAACTTCATCACTGAAAGGTCCCCTAATTTTGGGTGTGCCTAGAGTGGGAAGGTTATCAATGCTCTTTTACCATGGGGCTCAATAATAAGTGGAACACAATTGGCATTGTTTTCCAAGCTCACCCGAAAGTGAAGCAAAAGGTTGTGGGACCATTTCCAAGTATTAGGTAAATAGTAGGACTTAGACAATATGGCCTCCCTTGAGGGGTAATTTTGATTCCTTAGGTTACCTTGAGACAAAATCCAATAGGAAGCCACTTTTTATCATTTGAGTTACCTTCCCCGATAGGGGGTGTGCTCAAACTATATTTTGTTTACCCTTAGTTTCATAGGAATAGGGGTTTTCAACATCAAAATGCACTAAAATAGTTATAGGGACTCACAAAGAAAAATTAAATGAGATAATCGCATTCTCAACTTTGTTTGTTTGTTTATTGTTTGTGTAATCAATACCATGGTAACAACACACAACCAAGCTCACTCAAGAGTTAGCGCTGCTAAAAATTTGCAAGAAGACACAAAATATCTCTAGTTTAGTCTCGAGGATATGGCCATCCTAAAATGGCAACCCAGTGCTTGTCATGTAACTAATAACACCTCCAAAGAATATGATCTTTAGGATATCCCTATTCAGGATGCATTTATGGGTCCTCAATATGAGGTTAATGACCAATTTCTAGACCTAGCCATAGTGCTTGCTTTTTACCAAAGACAATATCAACCCACTAAGGGGCTTAGTAGGGTGGTGATATGGATGCATATCTTGAATCGCTCTATACATTAGTTTGAATATAAGTAAGAGTATACACCATGGCCCAGCTTGGATGAATAAGCCACTCTGCTTGATCATCCACGAATGAGCCAAAAATATGCTCATATAGATAATTACGACACTCATCGTCCTAATAATACCACCACACCATCTCAAAAATTTATTGTAGATGAGGAAGATGAAGGCTCAGGTCATCATTTTACTCCTTACAAAGAGCATTATTCATGAGCATGTTATGCTTATGTGCCACCTAAGTATGTAGAGCTTACATTCAAGGCTAAATACTAGGTTAATATGGCTTCCTTTAATTGTGGGAAATATGTAGCCAACCCTTATAGGGCCATAGAGTATTCCAAGACCTTTCGTATAAATACAAAGGTTAATAGACCCCACACAACTAATCAGATAGATCAAATTCCTAGGTGAGACATAGAAAGACAAGAAAAGCTACACCATCTAGGGTTGTATAAGTTATGATTAGATCAGAAGCACCTAGATCAGGACCAATTAGATTAGTAAAGGTTGTACCACCATAGGTTGCATCAAAAAAAAGTGCATTAAGAGCAATTTCAAAATGCACTACATGAGGCAATTTTGACCCCTATTAAACATAGGTAGTAGGCCCATCAAAGGTGCATTGCATAGTAGTATAACCTATCACCTAGACCCAATATGAATGGTTCTCCTTATGTTTCTAGTCATCACCCTAGGCCTCAATAGCATAAAATGTATAATCACCTACCAAATTATGAGGCCTACAAAGACTTAGAGTTAGAGTACTAGGAATAGTGGAGTATCCTAAGTCACTCTACAAGGATGTGGTTGATGATCATGTTCAACCACCTCATCCCCCTAGACATATTTCACCTCCCCTCCTCGAGTAAAAATGTATGTAGATGATAGTGTATCATATAAAGCTTACAAAATCCTTACATAATGCATTAATTCATTAGAGAATCAAGCATCAAGATCAAATCATAAAAAACCCACATTGCACCAACTTTGTAATCAATCGCTCCATCCTTTTGTTCCATCTCCTCCATATACTAAGCATTTTGAAATACCCAAGCTAGATAAGTTCAAATGGGATTGTCACTAGTTTTATGAACCTTTGTTTTCAACTCCAGGATGATGATGCCTTGTTACTTAGGATATTTTTGATAACCCTCTCTTGTCCAAAATTAGAGTGGTTTAACCATACACCAAGGCATAGCATCCATAGATTTTAACCGCTTGAAAACACATTCTTGGAGAACTTTCTATTTAGCATGAAAAAGAAAGAAATCTTGATTTATTTATACAATCTTCACTAGTTTTATGAAACCAATCTTAAATTTTGGTAACAGGTGGTGAGCGGTCATTTCAAAGTTGTCATTTACCTTGTCTGTGATAGAGCTGACTCATCTATTCATAGGGATTTTTTCAAAATAGATTTAATTATTGTTATAATTCCAATAATATTAGACATTTAAGGAATCCCTAGCTCATTACAAGGTCATAGAAGAGATTAAGGTTTAGGAGGGGGAGATAAAACTTCATAAGAAGGAATGGAACAAGAACCCCAAAGAAAACCATTCAAAATAAAAAACCATCTATGGTTAACCAAGTTGTCTTGAATTTTCTAGGGCTTGCAAAGAAAATCCCACATTAAAAAACTAATTATCAGGACCTACCTATTAGTATCCTGATAAAAATAAATATAATTAGGCGCAAAAATGGAAACGCTACTCGTCTCACAATTATATGCCATTGCCTAAGTCCTTGGCATAATTTTTTAATTTATTATACGAGGTGAAGGCCATCAATATACTAGAAATTCACCCATTGGATCCAAATATACCAATGCCTAAGAGGTATCAAAAGGACTTGTACTATCTCTATCATTGATAAAAGGGTCATGACATTCAGTCATGTTACACCTTTAAAAAAATAGTATAAGATATGCTTGAAAAAATGAAATTCAAATTGACAACCCTCTTGCTACAAACAATCAAAAAATGGGTATATTTTAAGAATACACTACCAAAACATGATATTATGGCATATCAACAAAGATAGTGCAATGAAATCCACATAGCCCCAACCATCAAGGATTCATTGGGATGATTAATATCATGACAAGGAACCAAAGGTATCCTGATCAAGCTACACCACCTATAGCTCCAGATAATATTTCTTCTACATCACAACCTTTGCCATAGTAAAATCCTATCCAAGGCATCCACCTCACCTAGTGGTGATGACAAAAAGTAGACTTACCCAAATTCTACAAATGGCATCGATAAAACTCTCTATTTATAAACTGATTCAACAATCACCATAATATAGAGAAGCTCTAATGGAGATTCTAAAATCGATTGAATTATAGCCCTAGGATCCCAATGCTTTTGCTAATTTTGTGGGGAATGTTCAAAAATGTAAGGAATATATCATAACCTTCCATGGTTATGATATCAAGACAATACTTGTTGATATAGTCGATCCTCCATTGCACATCAATGCTTGTGTAAATAATATCCCCTATAAACAAGTTTTGATTGACACAGATTCCTCCATCAACATAATCACCACTGTTGCATTGAACCATATTATTATTTCATCATTACATATTATGGCATCCACCTTCACTCTTCAAGCATTTAATGATACTCTATGCTCTATAATTGGAACAATAGTCTTTCCTATCCAAGTTGAGCTAAGGATGATTCCTACATTGTGCCACATTTTGGAGGGCGTGATGCAATATAACATATTGCTTAGCTAACATTATATTAGAGATATGAAGTGCATACCATACATACTACATCATTGCATTAAGTATATCCATGAAGGTCAAGTTCATATTATCCCTTCGAACTTAGAGCCCTTCAAATATTATAATATGGTTAGTAATATATGAGAATTTATCTTACTTTACATGCATTTGGACATCCAATGTGATGGCCCTATAAAATATTTAGAGCATCCATAAAAAACATCATCCCCATCCACAAATCCATCTACATCATCACCCCCACCTCCACCATCACCATTGGTTTCCTCTGATATCACTTCTTCATCATTGAATCCTCCGAGCAAGAAGATGTTGACCAATTGATGAAATACCATCAACTATTTCTATAATTTCTACAACCAAAATTCCAACTCCCATCGATGAGGAAGAATTATATATTGCTATGGATAACCCATCCCAAGACACACCTCCATCATCCCCATCTGCTCCACCATAAGTCACAGTTCATTTGGCTAATCTTGGACTCACTGAGCACCTCATGCAGAATGTTATGTTCACCCCTCATTATATTTTTGCAAGACATGGGAAGGTCTCCCTTGTTGTCATTACCCATTGGTACCATTGTACCCATGGGGGTTACCTTGAACTAAATAAACTTCATCTATGAAGGTATTTATAATTCTACATACTAGTTTCCTATGATCGAGGAAGATGATGAACCATTTTTATGAAACATTTATTATATGTCAAACCCAAATTTTTCCTTGTGATACTTTTATCGCTACCACTGGTATGGAAATATTATTGGCTGGTATAAACAAGGTGCTTGATCTCCTTATCAGCCACAATATTAGCTTCCATATGACAATTCAGCTTAGGATATAACCAACGCATACCATATGACGTCCTAGTATATGCTCTACAACACCTTGTCATAGGTTTTGGATAACTTGAGAGGGATGAATATGTTTAACATGGTTACATTTATTCAATGGGTGATTATGTTCCCATCACAATGGTAGCCATCGAGCCTTATAGTCCTTCCAATTTAGTATCTACTGAGGTATTGAATGAAAAGGTTTTAGATTACCTTCATCTTTACCATGCTCAATGTATTAACAATCAAGTGCCAATCAATCAACTCAATTGCTCCTTTGATCTAGGATATACAAGTGGCTAGATATCCAATGAAGAGTTTAATGCTGGTCATGCTAAATAAAATTAGGAGCCTAAAGGAGATTGGATTTTTTATAGTGATTCCAAGGGAGAATGCGAGGTAATATCTATGGCTTCGACTAGTTCGAAGGTAGAAGACTCTATCCCCATTGAACCTCTCATGGAGCTAGATGATTTTTATCTTAGGGTGTTTCCTATGTGTTAACCCATATAGAGGTATATTCTACCACCAAAATATCCAATCATACCTATCCCACCTAGGCTGCATCCAATTATTCTACCTCCACCTCAGTCATCTTTGATGCACCTATAGCCTCCCATATTTGATAGGCTCTTCCCATCTATGAATGGAAACTATCCACCATCCATAAATATGGTTTCCATTGATCTGACCACACCATGCCATAATCCTAGTGATCCTTAAAAACATTTGTACCTCAACCATGAGGCCATTTATTTTGATCATGTTGTGTTACCACCATCACCCGAGGAGTTCTTCCCTTGTGAAGAAATGTTATAGTCATTTCATTTCTCCCAAGGACCATTTAGAAATTTTTGTCAAGCTAAGATTGAACTTGACATGGTCAATTTTTCGAATCTATCTGATAACATCCATTTTATCCCTATGCCTCATCAACTTGAGGAGGGATACCACATGTCAATAGAGGAAACAATTTATGTAGACATTGGAATTGATCCTGAGGCTTATAAAAATATCAAATTGGGAAAAATTTTATCCCTTGAAGCCATCTACACAACTCTCCTGATAGAGAAGATAAAATATTTTACTTGGTTGTACAAAGTATCTTGACCCAAATTTGGTTGTGCACAACCCCATGCTCGATCCAAAAATTAAACCGATCAAGCAGAAGCTTCATAAAATGCATCCAACAATAGCCTCGATGGTAAAATATGAATTGCAAAATTTGTTGGATGCGGGGTTCATCCAACCCATAAACTATCCTGATTGGGTTTCCAACATGGTGCTCATAGGAAAACCTAATGGGAGGATTTGCATATGTATAGACTTTTGAGATCTTAACAAAGTGACTCCTAAGGATAAATTTCCTCTTCCAAAAATTGATGCTTTAGTCGACATGACTGCAAGTCATCAAATGGTATCCCTTACAGATGGTTTCTTAGGCTATAATAAAATATGAGTCAATCTCGAAGATTAGACCAAGACAACCTTTACCATGCCTTGGGGGGATTTCTATTACAAAGTGATGCCATTTTGCCTCAAAAATATTGGTGTTATGTATCAACGAGCCATGACTTACATATTTCATGACTACATGTAGATTATCCAAGAGGATTACATGGATGGTTTACTTCCAAATCTTGCGTCATAAACACATCAATATTCTATGGAAGGTCTTTGATTGCTTAATCAAGCATAACATTAGACTTAACCCCAAAAAGTGTGTCTTTGGAGTCACATCTAGGAAACTTTCAAGTTTTATAGTCTCAAAGTGAGGAAATGAAGTTGCTCTCACCAAGGTTAAAGTGATATTCAAAATACTTCCCCTACCAACCTTAAGTAGTTTCACAGCTTACAAGGAAAGGTTTCATCTATTCGATGCTTCATAGCACAACTTTTGAATAAATTTCAACCCATCAATCGCTTGTTACAAAAGGGGGTCCCATTCCATTGGGATGATGAGTTTCAAAAGTCCTTTGATGAGATCAAACAATACCTGGAATCACCATAAATTTTAGCTTTACCTCAACCAAGTGTGCCATTTTTCTATAAATATAAACTATCAATTTTTCTTTAGGGACCATGTTGACTCAAAAGAATAAAGAAAATAAGAAATAGACTATTTATTACATTAGTCACACCCTGGTTAGCTATGAGCTTAAGGATGCATACACTGATAAGCTTTGTTTGGTAGTGGTATTCACCACCAAAAACCTTCAATATTATATGTTTAATCATACAACATATGTCATTTCCAAAGAAAATATTTTGTGGTACATGATGAGTCACACATACCATAATAGTCATACCGCAAAGTGGATCATGCTATTGATAGAATTAACCTCAAATTTATCAGTCAAAAATATATTAAATGTTAAGTCATTACTGATTAGCTAGCATAGGCTCCTCTCTAGGATGATAAGCTTCTCATCATCAAGTTACCTGATGATGCAATCTTTGCATTAATCAGATTTGCCTAAAACTGAAGAACCTAAAAATAAAGCTGAAATGACTCTATTCTTCGATGGTTCCAAGTATGAGCAAGGGGGTGGTACAAGAATCATGTTTTTCACACCACAAGGGGCTCCTATACCTCTTTCATTTAAAATCAATTTCCTATGCACCAAAAATAATGTTGAATATGATGCTCTCTTTTTGGGTCTTCAACCAAAAATCACCATGAAAATCACAAGGCTCAATATCTTTGGTGATTCCTTACTCATAGTTAAATAAGTCAAGGAAATATATCAATACAAGTTTTCAATATTGAAATTGTACAAAGCTTTTATGGACAAGCTACTAGCCAAATTGGAATTGTATAACTTCGAGGTAGTCCCTCATTCATCTAATCATTCTATGGACACCATGGCTTATTTGGGATCCTTAATTCTATAGAACCCTTAAGATGACATCACAACCATCCATGTCAAAATACTTTTGTAATAAAAAATTTTACATGAAGCTTTGAATCATAAAGAAGCTATCCACATGATTCAAATTGAATCAGAACAAGATTAGTTCTCTTAGGTACATGACTTTTTGAAACATGCACCCTAGGGTATTTGATCCCATAGGGTACTTCTGATAATTGCAAGACCATCTATCTTAAGGTTATATCCCAATACACATTCATGCACAATGAATCATGAAGGGAACAAGTATTTTGTTCAATAGAGACCCAAACATATCAAGATTGGCTCACTCAAATAAAAAATTTCCTAAAACTTGGTAGTATCCCTTTGGGATTGTCGCATGCTGCAAAATAAATATTCAAATAGAAACTGACCAAATATGTCTTGTTAGGAGATATCATCTATTATCAAAGCTACAATGATCTTCTCCTTCATTGTCTAGAGTCCCAAGAACCTGTTTGGGAAATTTTGCAAGTTCACAATGGTACTTGTGGTGGCCATTTCAACGACATGGCTATCACTAAGTGCATCCTTTGAATGGGCTATTATTGGCCTACCATGCAAAAAGACTATTACACTTATGTTAAGAAGTGCATGAAATTCCAACTGATGAGCACCATAAATTCTCATTTTATATATATTTTTAAGGGTATATTTATTGGTTTAAATTAGCATTTGAAATGTATTTTTATATATTTTTTGCATATAATTGATAGAAAATGAAGTATTATTCTTGACTAGTGTTTTTAGTGGAAAGTGTGTGTAAATGCAGGTTTTTGCTACTAATATGGTGTTTTGAGTCTACATCCCATTTGGGCATGGCAATGCACGAAGACATATTGAAAAGAACAATGATAAAAAGTCAAGGCAAGCGTTGAATTCCTGAATTTTGGTGGCACCTGATTTTTGACTATTGGTGGCACCTGCTTCCTATCTATTTTTGGCACCTGCTTCCCATATATTTTTTGGTGTCTACTTTCCATATATTTTATGGCACATGTTTACTAGCTATTTCTGGAACCTGCTTCCTAACTATTTTTGGCACCTACTTCCCGACCTGTTTTCTGGTGCCCGACTCCTATTGATGATTGGCCGATTGACCAAGTCAATATTGATCGATTGACCAAGTCAATGTTGACCGGTTGACCAATTGACCATGCACTTTTGAAGAGGGTTGTTGCACAAAAGATGAAGGAGAAATAATTCGTATTCTTATGCATATTAGATTTTTGTGATTAAAATAGAATAAAGCACTTTTATTCTATTTTGACTATGTAAGCTTTTTAAAGGTATTATTTTAGGATGCATTATTTTAGGATGCATTATTCTAGGATTAGTTGTTACATACACCTAAGGATTAATATTGATTCCTTTGGTGAATGAACATGCTTGTAAATAGGAGAATAATATCTATTATTCTAGGATTAGTATTTACGTACACCTAAGGATTATTATATTTATTTCTTTGGTGAACAAACATGCTTGTAAATAGGGAGAATAATATTTGTGTGCAAACGTATTGTAACAAATCATGTTACATGATTTAAGGAGACCATTTTATTATTATAACAAATTTTTCTGTGTTCTATATAAGAACACAGACCAGACAAATACAAAAATAAGATCGAAGGACCAAAGAATAAAATACACAGAGAATTACTTTATTTATTTTTTGTACAATTTATTAAGAGTTGCAAATACTCTTATTTTTCTTGAAGTAATATTCATGTAATTAGCCAAGCGGACTATCTATGGGAGCTCGGACCCACTCCCTATAGTAGTCCTCCCCATTTTAATTTATGTTATTTATTTTCATTAGTTAGATTTCCTACTTTCTTTTCAGCTTTATTTATTTTTTGTACTTTTTTTCTCATTTATTTCAACATTTTAATTTTAGTTTTAGTTTATAGTTTATTTTTCTACACTTTACTTTATTTGGTTTGGCTAAAAATTTAATGAAAAAACACTCCCACCAAACTAAATAGGTACAAAGGATTAATTTCCCACATTGCGGGCATATACTATGTATGACACTCACAAGTTTACAAGTTGTCCTAGGTTGACAACTAAATGGAGGCAAGAAATTGAACCGTAGATTAACCAATGTTTTACCCAACATTTTGGTGCCATTGTTAGGGAGTGTCTAAATTGTAGTGTTTGGGAATGAACCGATGTACTATATAAGTGTAGAAGTAAGAATAAATTGTGTTGAAAAAAAATAGAAAATTAGGCAATGAAGGATTTCTAGTGTATTTTCAATGGTTTCATGAAATTAGAGAGAAATGGCACAACCCAGGTCTGATAGTTGAATATTTTACTATTAAGGATGTGTTTATTTACATAGAAATCATTAGGGAATTATGCCTCAAGAAGCCTAGTTTTAACGATGAAAAAATTACAGGCTTAACATTTCTCAACATATTAGCAAATTTTAACGATGACATTAGTAGCAGGAAAATGACATTAGCAAAAAAAAAAAAAGCATAATTTAAAAATAAAATTTTGCCAGGAGTATGCTCTTCACTTGCACTTAAGGCGATCTGGTGAATTAGAAACTAGCATGTGTTTTTTAGAATACTACTATTTATTTATTTATTTTATTTAAAAAAAAAAAAAACAAGTCATTTATCTGCCTGCATAATTTATCAATAAGTTGAAAGAATTTGGTTTTGAGGCCATAAATAAAAATGTTTTTCTCATGTTGTAAAATATAATGCTAGTTGATGAAGTAGAGGATAAGAACAAATGAAAATTTAGTCGTATCAAATTTTTGACTAGACTAATAAAACTTATCATAATCCTCAATTTTTAGAGACTAGTTCAATAGTAGGCATGAGGGAGACTCCAACTTCATTATGGCACCAACAACATTAAAAATAATAATAATAATTGTATAGCAGAATATGCAAGGTGTTTAGCAAATCAGGTAAAATTATTATGTAAATAGTGATTTTTGAGTTGTTCATATTGTAGCTGGGATATGTCTGATCACAAATGTTGTGAAAATATGGTTCCACTTTGCAATGATTCAATCAAGCGATTATTGGATACAAAAAAAGATCACAGTAACAATGTGGCATGCCCGTTGTGGAGGATGTTATCCACACAATATAGCTACAAAAATTGTAGAAGGCTAGGAGATCAACTTCCTAGAGGATGTAGCCATTGTTTCCAACAATCAACATCTGCTAAAAAATAAAAAAAAATAGTTTAAAATTTTATTTTAATGTTATTAGTTTAGAATTTTACTTTAATTTAGATTTTTTATGTTTTGCAGGACAACATGAAGTGCGGTGTAGATGAATAAGGAGATGTCTATGAAGATTTCATAAAGTGAGATTCATACATGGAGTTCATAATAGCACTATACGAACCATTTTGTGTACCTTGATCATGTAGCATCCAGTCCAAACAGGTGAAGTGAGTAGAGTTTGCCTTGACAACACAGGCACCCAAAGGTAGGCTAAGTAACCCTGATCAAGCGAAAGGCTTCTAGCCTAAGGTGTTTGTGGAACTTGAAAAAAAATTTACCACAAAGTGTGTGACTGTTATATCTTGAGAAAATGGTGGAAAAAAAGTTAGAGATGCTACACTAAGAGTGGAGTAGAATGCCAAGATAATGTTCAAGTAACAGTCAATGGGATTCATTTTCAACTGGCTCACATTTACGATATTTGATCAGACATCAGCATGGGGGAGATACCATACCATTCCAATATTTTTTATGAATGTTCATACATTCATCAAAAAGAAAAAGTTGAATCTGAAAATTTTTGGAAAATTTCAGAATTGATAAATTTCTAGGAAAATTCTAGAATATGAAAAATTCTGGAAAATTTTAGAATCTAGAAAAAGAAAAAAAAAAGGACAACATGGAAATTGTTCTTCTTAACATAGTTTTTCCTACTTTTGTGTGTTTAGTTTTCCTACTTTTATATTTTTAGTTTGTAGAACATGACCTTGAAAAATTTGTAGGTAGTCGGTCGGCTTAAAAGAGGCCTGACATATACAAGCATCACGTGCCCTGCTAGGAGAGAAGTAATGCAAAAAAGACATTTATTTTCCACTAGGGAGATAGTGCCTACAATTAGACCAGTAGAAGTGCCTTCTTTCCACCTAGAGGAAGGCACCAATAAGGGTGTCAATATTCCACCAAGAAGAAGAAAAGTCTTAAAAAAAAGTGTATATATTATCTCCAAGATACATCAATGTCAAAGCAACAACATTTTTTGGTCATCACAATTTTAGGCCGCATGTAGACGTTTTGCACCATCCGACATTGTACATATCATGATCTGCAAAATTCACCCAAGTATGTATTGAGTTTTTTATTAATTATATGCATAGTTATTTTAAAAATTATTTCTATGTTAATACCAATAGATGCCCCTATATTTATATTTATTAATTCTCCCATTAGAATTCAGCCACATGGCATGCCTTAGATAGGAGAATAATTTCATTGCCCTAGGAATATTTTCAAAAAAAAAGTATGGGGAAGCACTTGACTCCCATATACAGGCACCTTCTTCGCATGTACATGCCATATACAGGTGCCTGCTTCCCATATATAGGTTCCTACTTCACATATGCAGGTGCGTTCTTCCCATATACAGGCCTGACTCCCATATACAGGCATATGTTTCCCATATACAAGCATAATTTCCATATACAGGTGCTTACTTCCCATATACAGTTCTACTTTCCATACACAGGCATCTGCTTCCCATATATAGGCCTGATTCCCATATACAGGCACATGTTTTCCATATACAGGCCCAATTTCCATATACAGACACCTGCTTCCCATATACAGGCACTTACTTCCCAACAGACACCTGACTCCCATACAAAGAAAATCTATATTGGGGGGTTGTGGCATGAGGACATGTCAATTCTTTTGGCATGGGGGAATGATGAGCACCATAAGTACTCATTTTATATATATATTTTAAGGGCATCATTATTGGTTTAAATTATCATTTGAAATGTATTTTTATATATATTTTGCATATAATTGATAGAAAATGAAGTATTATGCTTGACTAGTATTTTTAGTGAAAAGTGTGTGTAAATGCAGGTTTTTGCTACTAATCTAGTGTTTTGAGTCTACATCCCATTTGGGCGTGGCAATGCATGAAGACATATTGAAAATAATAGCGGTAAAATGTGAAGGCAAGCATTGGATTCTTGACTATTGGTGATGCCTGCTTCCTATCTATTTATGGCTCCTGCTTCCCATATATTTTATGGTGCTTGCTTCCCATATATATTCTGGCACTTATTTCCCAGCTATTTTTGGTGCTTGCTTCCCAAGAAGTAGGTGCCTTCTTCCCAACTATTTATGGTGCTTGCTTCTCGACCTATTTTTTGGTGCTCGACTCCTATTGATGATTGGCCAGTTGACCAAGTCAATGTTGACCGATTGACCAAGTCAACATTGACTAGTTGACCAATTGACCATGCACTTTTGAAGGAGGTTGTTGCACAAAATATGAAAGAGAAATAATTCGTATTATTATGCATATTAGATTTTTATGATTAAAATAGAATAAAGCACTTTTATTCTATTTTGACTATGTAAGCCTTTTAAAGGCATTATTTTAGGATGCATTATTTTAGGATGCATTATTCTAGGATTATTTGTTACGTACACCTAAGGATTAATATTGATTTCTTTGGTGAATGAACATGCTTGTAAATAGGAGAATAATATCTATTATTATAGGATTTGTATTTACGTACCTAAGGATTATTATATTTATTCCTTTGGTGAATGAACATGCTTTTAAATAGAGAAAATAATAAATGTGTGCAAACGTATTGTAACAAATCACGTTACATGATTTAAGGAGACCATTTTATTATTGTAATATATCTATATGTTTTCTATATAAGAACGCAGGCCAGAAAAATACAGAGGTTGGATCGGAGGATCAGAGAATAAAATACATAGAGAATTACTTTATTTATTTTTTTGTACAATTTATTAAGAGTTGCAAATACTCTTATTTTTCTTGAAGTAATATTCATGTAATTAGTTGGGCGGACTATCTGTGGGAGCTCGGGCCCACTCCCTAAAGTAGTCCTCCCCATTTTAATTTATGTTATTTATTTTCATTAGTTAGATTTTTTGCTTTCTTTCCAGCTTTATTTATTTTTTGTACTTTTATTTTCTGTACATTTATTTCAGCATTTTAATTTTAGTTTTAATTTATAGTTTATTTTTCTACACTTTACTTTATTTGGTTTGGTTGAATTAAAAATAAACAAACACCCCCACAAAAATAAATAGGTACAAAGGATTAATTCCCCACACTACGGGCATATACTATGTATGACACTCACAAGTTTACGATCTGTATCGGGTTGAAATTTATATGGAGGCAAGAAATTGAACCATATATTAACCAATATTTTGCCCAACACCAACATCATGCTAATATTTTACATGTAGCTTATCAAGCCCTACAACCGATTCAATCAGTATGGCCTTTTTTGTAGTGGCGTTTTGATTTAATTAGGAAAATATCACCCCCATATTTGGCTCATTACATGTTTATCTTAATGACCATAGAGTACTTCATCAAGTGGGTGGAATCTATCCCTCTTACCACTATTACTGGACCTTACATTGCGGAGTTCATACTTCATAATATCATATATTGTTTTGGTATTCCATCCAAAATTATTTTAGATGTGTGAGCTTTGAATGCAAAGTAAAACATTCAACATAGCTTTTTCATGCCCTACCATCCACAAGCTAATGGAAAAGTAGAGGTTTTCAACAAGACCATAGTTACCATTCTCAAGAAAACCATTAAGAAAAATTACAAATATTGGCATCTTCAATTGCCTCTAGCACTATGGGCTTATCAAACTAGATTTTGAACACCCATTGGGGCAATCTCAATTTCATCAGTAAATGGTGTTCATTATTCCCTTAGAATTGGAAATTATTTCATTTTACATATCACTCCAAGAGTTCATCTATGAAGATACTACATGACAAGCTTGCCTTGACTAATTGATCCCAAAGGCACTTAAGCCCTTTATTCAAACCATTTTAAAATGCTCCAAAGGCACTTAAGCCCTTTGGTCACATCCATTAAAAATTCTCCAAAGGCACTTAAGCCCTTTGGTCACATCATTTCAAAAATGCCCTAAAGGCACATAAGCCCTATGGTCAAATCAATTCAAAAAATCTCCAAAGGCACTTAAGTCCTTTGCTTACATCATTTCAAAAATGCCACAAAGGTACTTAATATCTTTGGTCAAATCAGTTCAAAATGCTCCAAAGGTACCTAACACCTTTGGTAAAATCAATTCTAAAATATCCAAAGGCACTTAACCCCTTTGATCAATTTCAATTTAAAAAGCTCCAAAGGCATCTAACTCCTTTGGTCAAATCATCCCAAAAAGATCCAAAGGTACCTAACCCCTTTGGTCACATCTAGAAAGAGAATTACATAGCTAATACAACCATCAATATGGCCCTACATCACTACTCTCACCATTACCCTCAGCCTCATATTTACAAAGCTACCTATATTTTCCAGATAATATGTCAATATGGGGATGTTCAAGGTATCACACCTTCCCCATCATTCAGTTCAAATAATTCAACCAACTTGGGGCAAATATGGTAACATACCTGCCCCACAAAAAATATCAATCACTGAAATCATCAATCAATTACATGATCATCAATCAACTTGGTACAATCAAGGTATCACCCATTTTCCCCCAACAAGCAATTAAATAGGCAATCAATCAACTTCCCATGGGGATGTTTTAGGTATTGCACCTTCCCCACCAACTCAAAAAAAACTCAATCATGTAATCAATCAATGACACATTAATCATCAAATCACCTACTAGGTTTAAAAGGTTGTGTTATTTTGTCAAAATTTGCACCCTTTACCTTACATTCAATCAATCATCCAATCAATTTCCAAGTTTAAAATATTACATCCTTTTGGTAAAGGCTGCACCCTTTGCCTCGCATTCACATCAATCAACAAATCACCTTCTAGGTTGAAAATATCACATTATTTTATCAAAGGTTGCACCCTTTACCTTGTATTAAATCAATCATCCAATCAATTATTAGGATCAAAATGTTGCATCCTTTTATAAAAGGTCATGCCCTTTGCCTCGCATTCACATCAATCAACAAATCACCTACTAGGTTCGAAAGGTTGTGTATTTTTTCAAAGGTTGTGTCCTTTGCTTTGTATTCAATCAATCAACTCTCAATTCATCAATTTGGTTCACTAGACTATATTCTCAAGTGAAACTTGTATCTAGTAATCTAATCTAGTCCCTGGTAGTTGTAGTGATTGGTTATCCATGCAACTCAATAGGATGGGTAGATTACCATAAGTACACTTGAACAAATTCCATTCAAAATGCTCTAAAGGCACTTAACACCTTTGGTCACATTAATTTAAAAAGCTCCAAAGGCACCTACACATTTGATCAAATTAATCCAAATGGCTCCAAAGGTATCCAATCTCCTTTGGTCAATGCCAAAAATCTCCAAAGGTACCCAAACTCCTTTGGTCAAATTAAATTCAAAAGGCTCCAAAGGTAACCAAATTCCTTTGGTCAATTTCAAAATGCTCCAAAGGTACCCAAATTCCTTTGGTCAAATTCATTTCAAAAAGCTCCAAAGGTACCTAACTCCTTTGGTCAAAACAAATAAAATTTTTTGAGTGAACCTCATATCTATTAATCTAGGATACATAGGAGGGGAACAAATCTCTTCCCTTTGGCCTTTCAACGTTGGTCGTAGGTCTAAGGCGCATACACTTACCCAAAATCCTTTCTTAGGTGGATTTGATGACCAATAGTTTCTGGCACGCCTGGTGGGACAGACAATGTCTGTCTCAGTAAGATCCATAATCGACAGGATGAGTAGCATTCCAAGTTGACAAACCCACCTGTGCCAACAGTTTTTGGCATGCTCGGTGGGACCAAGGTCCCATATTTTAAGAAATCTCAAGCCCGTCTCCATCGGAGCCAAGTTCTAACAGTTCTCGATGGGATCCGGTCAGTCTCACCTTCTGAGTGGTAGTGAGAATCGATGCTATCATTACCAAAATACTCTTAGCATCTGGCGACTCTGTTCAACCTAAAAATCTCTAAGTCATAAAGACCAGTACCTTCATGCCAAAAGTCCTGTGTTTTAAGAAAGCTCAAGTTTGGTGAATCTCTGGCTTGTCTTCATCTGGCAAAATCACCTGGTGACTCTGTTGAGCTGAAGATCCATATTTCTTGATCGTAGGCACATTTTAAAGTTGAAAGAAGATATCCCGAAGGAATCAAGGTTCGGTGAGCAGCCTTGACCTCACAAGTGGAGAAAGAATGTTCACCTGGTGACTCTAACTTAGCAACGATAACCGTGACCTCTGTAGACTACTGCTATAATGGCAAGAGTAAGCTATCCCAGTTGGAATGACTCAAGCCCCATGAATCTTCAAAGTTACCATGAGATTCCCAAAAGTGCCTTGAAGTCATTGACAAAATACAATGGCACCACGGGAATGGCCCGCGAGCACCTTGAAGATGTTGCTGATTTAGCAACCCTCCATGAAATAACCCACGAAGATGTCATGATCAGACTTCTGGTCCTGTCTCTGGAAGGAAGGGAGGTACAGTGGTACAGACTGCTCGAGCCTAAAAGCATCTGCTCATGGGATGACTTGGCAGGAGCATTCGTTAAAATGTTTGATGGCTCTCAGGATCCCTTCTAGCTTTTCACGTACCTCTCCACCATCAAAATAACACCTTCGAAGAGCATCACGGACTTCAATGTCCGATTCTATAGAATTTGGAAGAGAATTCTAGGGGAGATCCAACCGACACCCGCCCAAGCCCACCTCTTCTATGTTTAGGCCTTTCACCCAGACATGAGCCTCATCTTACTGCAATCAGGTGAATGAAGATTCCCTCAAATATTTGAGGAAGTAGTATGAGCAGAACAACTTCTGCTCCTATCGAGAAAGTGGCAGTTGGGAGAAACTCCATCACTTTCTTCGATAATTACTGCTCCTGTCCATCCAATGCAATATTCATCATGGCAGACTCCTCATACTGTGTAGAGGCCTAAAATGCAGTCGAGTGGAGCTCAAGATGCAGATCCCATCTAGGTACAACAATGGGAATATGCAAGCTTTGCCCCGACAATGAACCATATGGTTGCTTGTAGTCTCCATTAGAGGACGGGCCAAGGAGAAGAACGATCTCAAGTGGTAGAGCCTGAGAACAAAGAGGGCACATTTTGGCACCCTTTTTGTATCCCAAGGGATGGTACATGAGTGTTCAGCCAGAGCCCATCAAGCATGTATCATCAAGAAGCTGAGCCTGAAGAGATCCTGGAAGGTTACCCTTCGCTGGAGGAGCCCTGTTATTGCATCGATGGGATGGAAGAACCTGTACCCGTCCCACAGTTAATAGAATCCTTAGAATTCTGGTATTGGGTCTGGTATTGGTTTTGACTATCACTAGGACCAATACCCCAAGAGGGCCTTCACGTGGCAAACTTCTTCATTAATAGTACAGGTATTGGCGGGAGCGACAACTCATTACGTTGCTTCCTGTTTGCAGCATGGACAACTTCGAGAAGAGGTGATCCAAAATTTAAAGATCAATTGAAGTACAATCATATCTGGTCTGAACACTATAGATTTATCGGATAGACACCCGAAGTTGAGTTCATGGTAGCGGCATGCCAAACATGTCACAAATTTTTGTAAATACTATAAATAATTTGGCTAGTAAATAAAGTGTCGAGAGAACTAAGTGTTTCTTAGAATTTTAGGTCAAATTTTACTTAGGTCAGATTCTTCGGCTAGTATCTCTTTCAAGAACTTTGTGTGTGAGGTAGCTGATGCAGAGTGGTTTGCAGTTAATCACGTTGGCCGAGCCAAAATTTGGACTAAGGCATGAAAGGTACTTCGTCAAGATGAGCCCAAGCGAAACAGTCTCCAAAGGAAGATCAACAAACTACTTCTCAAAAGGAACGAGCTTCGAAGGAATTCTTCTATGAAGTGGAGTAGTGACGCAGCAAGGGAGAACTACTTCGGGTCTGAAGCATAGAAAATTAGCTCGCACTAAAAGCTCACCGCGAAGCATTTTTCAGCTCTGATCTTCCTTCGCCAATCCAAAGGCATGCAAGGTGGAATTCATCCCATATAGAGGAGAAAAGAAGAAAGGTCTGGAAGTGACTCTGGCCCAATGGATCAAGGCTAAAGGTTCTTCCATCGAGATGAACTCGTTGCCTCGCAAGCCACCAAGAATGTTGACCATTTTTGTCACATTGTGCAAGAGATAGAAAAATCAAAATTTTGTACAGTATTTTCTTTTTCATGAAGTATTTCTTTTATGGTTTTTGAAAATATTTTTAAGTTGCAGCAATTTTGGCTTTCCATGCCACTCCCTTATACATAGAATGAAGAAGAAAATACTTTACTATCGAACAAGCTAGGGAAAACAGCTTCACCAAAGGAAAGATGAAAAGAGCTTCGCACCCGAAGCATTTCCAGCAGTCGCTTCGAGTGAAGGTTTTTTGCGAAGTGGGGATTGCCGAAGGAAGGATGCAAGGAGGGTGATAAGGAGAACTTTGAGCCCGAGGAACTTCTAGAATCTACTTCGGCCAGAATGCTTGCGAAGCGGAATTCAAAGGAGCATTAAAAATACTTAGCCAAAAATCCATCGAAACACCCAATTCGGGCCTCTCAACCAACGAACTATTTCTACTTCATCGAAAACCATTGCGAAGCATTCACTTTGATCAATTTTCACCCGAAGCATTTTTCAATTGAAGTACTAGCAGCCGAGAAGGATGAATTATTTTGAAGGCAAGAATCTTCTTCGGAACTCACTACCCCCGAAGTAGTTTTGCGAAGCTCTATTTTAGCGAAGTACAAGTCGAGGAGAATATGCTTCGGCCCAATTCTATTGTGAAGCAGAGATACGAATGATTTTCCAGCAAAGCGCTTCTAATACACGCATCCTGAGTTGGGTATCTTCCCGAGGCAATCTAGAACACCATAAAAGCAGTTTTACATGCCTGATAAACTCGTTGCAAATGGAAAAGGAGTTTCAGTCTCAGAAGGAGAACCCGACAGGCGTGACGACCACTCAAGCGCAACACCTAGAAGCCAGGGACACTCAGGTGGGGCATTAATGAATCTTTCCTCAACTGACTCGATCGCAGTTGCTAAATACAGGAATGGATGTGAAAACTCAGTCGCAGCAGCCATGAGGAGCCGACTTCTTAGGGCTTGAGGGCGTACTTCTTCATTTTGTGTAATTATGACTCAGAGGGTTGGGTCCTCTGTAAAAACCCAGGCATTATAATGTAAAAGGGGGGGAACTTTTTGCTAAGAAAGCTGCTGTAACTTGATGTCCTGCTTCTAATACTAAAGATCTTTGAGCTTTATTTCTCTCTTGTATGCTACCTTCTATGCTTAAGTTCTTTTGTCTTTCTTCATTTGCATACTGAGACTCTAAATCTTGAATTCGGTGTGCGATTGGGGACTGAACCCTAAAATTCACCTGAAGGATACATAGGAGAGGAAAAATGCCATATCGGATTTCTTTTATGCTGCCTGGTGGGTTGTGATTTCTTATCCTAAAATTTGCTCAGAGGATACATAGGGAGGTTGATGTTGTGTTTCTTTCATTTATTCTTGGTATTCCTTGCTTCTATTCAAGTTGTCAGTTAGTGATCATGCTTCCTATTCTCTCCCACTTTAAATCACTGATCTCTCTTCCCTTACCCATTTTTATTTCTTTCTCTAACCCTAACTCCTTTTATCTCTTTCTTGCACTCTTATCTTAAAACCCCAAAAGTAGTTTAGCATAGGATCCGACCTTTCTCTGGATATTGGTACGAGGGACATCTCTTACCTTCAGCCTTTCAACGTTGGTCGCAGGTCTAGGGCATATACACTTACCCAAAATCCTTTCCTAGGGGGATTTGATGACCAACAGACACATATTTCAGCAAATCTTTCAGTAAACAACTCATTAGATTTTATAAGGGAAACCTGACTTTTCATCCCATTCTTAGGAGAAACAAAAGGCATCCCATTAATATGGGATTGGATAGGGTAAGGTTCTTGTAGACTTACAATATCATGGGTGGAAGAAGAATTTGAGACAAAGCTAAGGCTCTAAGCAACCAAATCGGTCTCTTCATATCCATATGGTAAATTAGATAAGATTAGCATAAGATCAAATTTTACTTTTCTTTCCAAGAAATATTATCCAATATTATCAATGGCAATATCAAAAATAGTAATCAAAACAATGAATAAATCATCACACACAATAGAGACACAAATTTAATGTGGTTCACCCAAGGTGGGCTACTCCATAGAGAAAATATTTCCACTAAAATTTTCTCAACAAATCTCTTGGGAAAAATTTTTGTATTACAATATTTATAGACCTCTGTACAAAGGAGACACCAATCCCATAATGCTCTGATTTATGTATCACTCTCCACAATAGAACTCTTTTCCCTTTTCTCTAGTTCATGGAACTTGATCTAGGAGAACTCTATCTCCTCAACTAGTTTATGGATATCTCTCCATAGAATAACTCTATCTTACCATCTGGTTCATGAATCACACTCCATAGGAGAACTCTTTCCCCTTGCTCTAGTTCATGGATCTCTATTCACATGAGAAATATTCATCCTTGCTCTGGTTTATGGATATCTATCCATAGGATAACTCTTTCTCCTTGCTTTAGCTGGTGATCTTCTAGAAGATGTCTACCCCCACTATACTAGCTTGTGTATCTCTCTCCATAGAAGACATTTTTCCTCACTGCCCTTGCTAATGGATCTCTATCCACTGGAGACTATTATCCTCTACTCTATCACCTTTAAATATTACTCTTAACTCTATCTTAGATCTATACCAAACTTTTTCCAAAGTGTAGTACAAATATGCTCTAACTCTGCTCACAAATATGCTCACAATTCTCTATCTCAAATATATCCTCAAGCCTTAACACTAATATTGATCAAATCACCAATAAAATATGCTCAGATCTTCCCTAAGCCTTAACACAAATATTAAACAAATCAATCAATCAAATCTTCTTAGATCTACCCCAATCCTTAACACAAAGCTTGAACAAATCAATCAATCAACTCTACTTAGATCTGCCCCAATCCTTAACACAAAGCTTGAACAAATCAAACCTACTCTTAATGTTGTCTCAATTCTTCACAAGACTTGATAAAATTTATGTTTAATTCCTCACAAGAACTTTCTCAATCTACTCTCAAGTCTTAAACAAGACTTGCTCAAATATACCTTCAAGTCCTCTCAAGAAATTTCTCTAATCTACTCTCAAGTATTCACCAAGACTTGCTCAAATCTGCCTTCAAGTCCTCTCAAGAACTTGCTCTAATCTACTCTCAAGTCTTCACCAATACTTGCTCAAATATGCCTTCAAGTCTTCTCCAGAACTTACTCAATCCTACTCTCAAGCCTTCACAAGGACTTGCTCAAATCTATCCTCAAGCTTTCACAAAATCTTGCTCAGCTTTGTCCTCAATATTTTACAAAATCTTACTCTACTCTATCCTTAAGCTTTCACAAGAGCTTACTTAGCTCTATCCTCAATATTTCACAAAATCTTACTCTACTCTATCCTTAATATTTCATAAAAGCTTACTCAACTCTATCCTTAAGTCCCCTTAAGGACTTGCTCAAATATGTTCACAAGCTTTAACAAAATCTTACTCAAATCTGTTCTTAAGCTTTCACAAAAGCTTACTTAACTCTAACCTTAAGTCTCCTCAAATACTTGCTTAAATATTTTTAAGTAATTTCAAATCTTGCATACAAAATACCACTCAATACTTTTTCACAAAAACTCTCTTCAAACAAATTATACTTTCCAATGTTCTTCTCAAAATCACTCACTCAAAATTTCTCACAAAGATAATTTATTTTGCAATATTAACACAAATGGTTCTCAATATTTATCTTAAAACTTTTCTAAAACTCATTTAACAATAACAGCCTAGATTTTTCTCAAAAATCTATCTCAAGGATTTCCAAACCATTTAACAATGAGTTGTACAAAACTTGCTCATACATTTCCAACAATGCTTATCAAACAATCATTTTCACCCCACCTTATGTTTCACACATTCATTTCAAAAAACACTTCAAACAAAATATGATGTGCCTATACCTTATTGTTTTGATGTATATATGTCTTCAAAACCTATCTTATAACCAACCAATCCTCTTTGTGTCACTCCAAGAGTTAGATAGCGACAATCTATTTCAAAACATCCATAAGATGTTCCTTCCAAAATGTGCTCTATGAAATCTGAAAAATATACTTTAGAACCCTTCTTTTGATCTCAAGGAAAATGCATTTAAAGTTTTATAATAATCCCATAAATACTCTTCTTCATAATGCAAAAGGTATAATAAAATTCAAACCAATTTTACACCTTATAACTCCTAATCTTGCAATTTAAATCAACCCAAAAAGATTACAAAATTACACAAATAATTTTTCCTTTACACCTTATATCTCCTATTTGTCATTAATGCATTTCCAAAAGAAATATAACAAACAATATTTCAAGGCACTCAAAAAATTCACTAGATAAAAAATCAATTTATTTCAAACCCCTTTTAATGGAAAAAATAAAAACAAATTTTATAACCTTATACCTCCCAAGTTAGGCGCATACCTTGTAACTTAGGACCTTAGGCATCAATTTAATTAAATAAAAAATAATGCCTTTGCGTATTACATCCATGGGAATCAAACTATCGCTACCTTTGTCGATGTGCCTTAGCCGTAGTTTAACCATCAAGAGAGCTAAGCACACACACAAAACCACTATTGCGTCTGCTTCCCTTTGTTCCTTTCGCTAGTGCCAAAACCTTTTAAAACAAAAACTTTACTCTCTGTTGTCATTATGTCTCAAACCTGAGACCTCCCTACTGCTATGACCTAGCACCAAGGGAAACACCATCTAGTCTATCCATCCAAATAGAATCAAATTACGATACCACTTGTCTTTATCCCTTTTGTGCCTTAGAAAATGAACCAAATGAATTTCTCTTCTCTCTCTTTCGTGATTCGCTCGACGAACAGGGTGAATGATTTATCGATTATGGAACATGATTTCAACCTTATACTTTGCATGATTAAGGAATTTACCTCCAACTTCGAAATATATATATATATATATATATATTGAATTTACATGGTGGAATCGGTAGCCACCATGAATCCGGGTAGGCTGTCCAGCTTTTATGGCCGTCACAGTATTCTGCGTTGTCCACCCCAGAAGCCGCCACATAGATCTTTGTGTAGTCTGCCCCTATAACCACCATGCCATAATCATATAAAACCTTTTATGCCGCTGAAAGTACCAGGAAAGGGACAAGCGTTCAGTCCGACGAGGCCCGAGATTTGAACCTTAGACCTCCGCCCCCTTATGGGGTTTGGATGAACCAATTGGTCTACACCTCGGACCTCCAACTTCGAAATATTTAAAAATCAAACTTTTACATTTTATTTCATATTATATTTTAATTATAATAATTTAAATTCAATGAATTTAAATATTATAATTTAAATATCAAAACTCTTTTTGGGCCTGTAAAGGGAAAATTTTGCCATCATCACCTTAGAAAAAATTCATCAAATAACCTTATTATTATTTCTCAAACACCATGGAAAGGAGTTATATTTTTCTTTGTTGCCTTATGCCTCATGTGCCATATCAACCAACTTGGATATCAAACCTTTTGATATTAATCAACCTCTTGAAATTAATTTCATCACATTAGGAATTTCAAACCTCTTGACATCAATGATAACAAAACATGCTCAAATTTCCAACAATCTCCCCCTTTTTCATTGATGGAAACCCTTTATCCTTAAGCATTCTTTTTACCTTTTTCCAAATTTTCTCCCCTTGAGAAACTACTCCCCCTAACTGAATGATATCCCCCTAACTAAAATCTCTCCCCCTTTGACATCAATGGAAAATTGCCACCTTTTGGGCTAAATATAAGACTCTTATCTTAGCCCCATCCCCACCTCCTCTCCTTGAGGTGATTAATTTTGGGGTGGGAGTAAAACTACTCCCAGCATACAATGCTCTTTTTCTTTGTCCACCTTTCTCAACTCATTCTTCTGATTCTTTTGAATATCTCTATTCTTACCTGTCCCTAGAAATTTTGTTCTACACCACTTGGCCATATGCCCAACATTATTGCACTTATAACACTTAATATTGTGGTTCCTAGAAGGTGCAAATATCTTGAAGTTCCTCCTGGTGAAGCCATACCCATTCCTATCATGAACCCTGCAATCAATTGCTTTATGACCAAAATGATTACAATAGTAACAATACCCTTGAAAAATATTTCCATTTTTGAAATTTCTCTTAGTGAAACAATATTCCTTTTTTTCATGTCCTACACTGTATAGCCTTGTGACCAAACCTATTACATGAGAAGTAATGTCCTTTGAAGAAATATTGCCTTGGATCCATTGGTCTTTTAGTCCTTTCTTCCCTATGATGTTTCATGTTCCTTATTTGTGCATTGTTTTCTTCCTTGGTGAACCTTCTATTTTTTACCTTATCCTCATAAGTCTTACTTTCTTCTTCACTCTCTTCTTCTGAAGCTTCTTCTTCTTTAGATTTTGATCTTTAATCCTCTTATTGCTTTCCTAGTCCTTCAAACCCAAGTTTTGTTCTATTTTATGAAGGTATTTGTGCATTGATAATCTTATCCAAGGTCTTTGAGCTTCTCCCAGACTTGTGTATCTTGTCTTTAGAATCTTTCACTTCCTTTATTAGTGAACCAACCTCATGCTATAGTCTTTCACATTTTTATATTTTTACCTCTAACGTTTCTTTGAATCTCCTTATCTTAGCTATTGAATTTGTTAGATCTTGTATAATATTTCCCTTTTCTTCATCACATTCTTGAAATTGAGCCTTGAGTCAGACTCTATTTTCTAACCTTTCTAAATTCCTTAAGAGTAGAAATAAGCTCAGCTTCTAGATCTACTACTCCTTCTTCTTTATTTTCTATTTCTTCCTTTACTTATTTGTCTTCAAGAGCATCTACATATTTTTCAGATTTATCTTCAATAGGAGTACTTCCTTCTTCCTCTATTGCAAAAAAGATAATTTATTCCTCTTCATTATTTGTGGATCTTCCATCACTATAACTTGAACCTTTGTCTATCTTGTCTGCATATAAACTCTTCTTATGCCTTTGGAAAAAATTATTTCCATGCTTGCCTTGTCTATCCCTATTTTTCTTTTCATATCTAGATTTTCCTACTTCCCTATTCTTATGATTTTATTTCTCTTCACTACTACTACCTTCAGCTTCTATACAATTAGATGCATAATGACCATATTTACCACAGTTGAAACACTTTACTTTTTTCATACCCTTGTGATTTTTTGACTCCTTCTTGTTCCTTCTATCATAGTTAGCATCCTCATCATTGGTTGACTCAACACTTGAATCAGGTTTCTTATCCTTTACTTTATTTGCTGATTTGAATGCCACTTCTTTCTTCGAGATAGGATCCTTTACTAGTATCATCTCATAAGTTGTGAGTGTTCCCTGTAACTCATCCAAAGTCATATTTTCAATATCTCTTGTTTATTTTATAGCAAAAAACTTTCCATCATACCTCATAGGAAGTGACCTTAAAACCTTTTGACAAACATAAAATTCTTCAACTTTAAACCCAAGTTCTCACATGGAGTTAACAACCTCATCCACATGAATTATGTAAAAATGTCTTCCTCATTATTCATATTCAAGTCTTAAAATATTTTCTTGTAATTTTGCAACTTTACCATATTGACATTTTCATCTCCCTCATATGTTTTCTTTAGCTTATTCCAAATCTCTTTTGCTAATGTGCAATGCATAACCTTTACAAATTCTACTTCACATAATCTATCCAAGATTGCATTCATTACCTTTGTAATATATAGATGTAGGAGCTTATCATATTTATCTATAGGAGGACTAGTTGGAGGTGTGCATCCATCCTCAACTTCTTGCCATGTATCATATTATTGTGCCATTAGGTATGTCTTCATTCTTACACTCCAAAAAGCATAATTGTTCCCATCAAAAAATGGTGTCTTATTTGCTGAAGCTCCACTCTAAGATGTCATCTGTGTTCCTATACACTCTTCCTTCAAGATATTAAACTCTTTTTAAGAAACCCACTCTGATACCAATTGAAGAACACAAGCTTATACTGATAGGGAGGGTGAACAGTATAATACCAACTTTTACTTTTCTTTCCAAACAATATTATCCAATATTATTAATGAAAATATCAATAGCAGTAACTAAAGCAATACATAAATCATCACATACAAGAGAGAAACTAATTTAATGTGGTTCACCCAATGTGGGCTACTCCACGGAGAAAATATTTACACTAAATTTTTCTCAATAAATCTCTTGGGAATAACTTCCCTATTATAATATTTATGGACCTCTGTCCAAAGGAGACACCAATACCCTAAAGCTCTAATTTGTGGATCAATATCCATAGGAGAACTCTTTCTCCTTTTCTCTAGTTCATGGAACTTGATCCAATAGAACTCTTTCTCCTCAACTGGTTCATGGATATCTCTCCATAAAAGAACTCTATCTTCCCAACTGGTTCGCAGATCACACTCCATAGGAGAACTTTTTTACCTTGCTTTGGTTAGTGGATCTCTATCCATAGGATAACTCTTTCTCCTTGCTATGGTTCATGGATCTCTATTCATAGGAGAACTCTTTCTCCTTGCTCTGGATAGTGATCTTCTAGAATATTTCTACCCCATATGCACTAACTTGTGGACCTGTCTCCATAGAAGATATTTGTCCTCATTGCCCTAGATAATGGATCTCTATCCATTGGAGACTGTTTTCCTCTACTCTATCACCTCTAAATATTACTCTCAACTCTATCTTAGATCTACACCAAACTCTATGCCTAGTGTAGTACAAATTTGATCTAAATCTGCTCACAAATCTACTCACAAATCTGCTCACAATTCACTATCTCAAATCTATCCTCAAGCCTTAGCACTAAGCTTGATCAAATCACCAAATAAACTCTACTCAGATCTACCCCAAGCCTTAACACAAAGCTTGAGAAAATAAATCGATCAAATCTACTTAGATCTATCCCAAGCATTAAAATAAAGCTTGAAAAAATAAATCAATCAATTTTGCTTAGATCTGTCCCAATCCTTACATAAATATTGAAAAAATAAAACCTGCTCTTAATTTTATCTCAAGTCTTCACAATAATTGATAAAATATTCCTTCAATTCCTCACAAAAACTTGCTCAATATTATCTCAAGTCTTCACCAAGACTTGCTCAAATCTACCTTCAAGTCCTCTCAATAACTTACTCTAATCTGCTCTCAAGTCTTCACCAATACTTGCTCATATCTACCTTCAAGTCCTCTCAAGAACTTGCTATAATATACTCTCAAGTATTCACCAAGACTTGCTCAAATATCCCTTAAAGTCTTCTCAATAAATTACTCAATTCTACTCTCAAGCCTTCACAAATACTTACTCAAATCTATCCTCAACCTTTCACAAAAGCTTGCTCAACTCTATCCTTAATATTTCATAAAAGCTTGATTTACTCTATCCTTAAGCTTTCATAAGAGCTTACTTAGCTCTATCATCAATCTTTCACAAAATCTTGCTCTACTCTGTCCTTAATATTTCACAAAAACTTACTCAACTCTGGCCTTAAGTCCCATCAAGGGCTTGCTCAAATCTATTCAGAAGGTTTCACAAAAGCCTACTCAACTTTGTCCTTAAGCTTTCACAAAATCTTACTTAACTCTGTCCTTAAGTCTCCTCAAATACTTACTTAAATCTATTTAAGTAATTTCAAATCTTACATACAAAACACCACTCAATTATTTTTCATAAAAACTCTCTTCAAACAAATTCTACTTGCAAATCTTCTTCTCAAAATCAGTCACTCAAAAGTTCTCACAAAGATACTTAATTTGTTTTGCAATCTTGGCACAAATGGTTTTCACTCTTTATCTCAAAACTTCCCCAAAACTCATTGAACAATAAAATCCTGGATTTTTCTCAAAAATCTATCTCAAGGATTTCCAAACCATTCAAAAATAAGTTGCACAAAACTTGCTCATACATTTCCAACAATGCTTATCAAACAATCCTTTTCACTCCACCTTATGTTTCACACATTCATTTCAACACACACTTCAAACAAAAGATGATGTGCCCATACCTTTTTTATTTGATCAAGATATGTCTTCAAAACCTATATTATAATCAACCAATCCTCTTTGTACCAATCCAAGGGTTAGATAGCAACAATCTATTTCAAAACATCCACAAAATATTCCTTCTAAAATGTGTTCAATGAAATATGAAAATATACTCTAGAACCCTTCTTTTAATCTCAAGGAAAACACATTTAAAGTTTCATCATAATCCCACAAATACTCTTCTTCATAATGCAAATGGTATAATAAAATTGAAACCAATTTTACACCTTATAACTCCTAATATTGCAATTTAAATCAACCCAACAAGATCACAAAATTACACAAATAATTTTTCCTTTGCACCTTATATCTCCTATTTTTCATTAATGCATTTCCAAAAAAAATATAACCCTCATTCAAAATAGTATTTCAAGGCACTCAACAACTTCACTAAATAAAAAATCAATTTATTTCAAACCCCCTTAAAACCCATTTTAATGGCAAAAATAAAAATAATTTTATAACCTTATACCTCCCAAGTTAGGTGCATACCTTGTAACTTAGGACCTTAGGCATAAATTTAATTAAATAAAAATTAATGTCTTTGTGCACTGCCTCCACGAGAATCAAACTCTCACTGCCTTTGCCATCGTGGCTTAACCACAACATCAGCTAAGCGCTCACTTAAAATCACTATTACACCCGCTTCCCTTTGTTCCTTTTGTTGGTGCTAAAACCTTTTAAAACAAAAAAATTACTCTCTATTATCGTCATGTGTCAAACCCAAGATCTCCCTACTGTTATGACCTAGCACCAAGGGATCAACCATCTAAGCTATCCTCCTATATGGAATCAAATTGTGATGTCACTTGTCCTTATCCCTTTCTTACCTCAAAAAATAAACCAAACAAATTTATTTTCTCTCTCTTATGTGATTCGATCAATGAATAGAGTGAATTAATTATCAATGATGGAATGCACTTTCAACCTTAGCCTTTGCATTATTTATGTACCTTTTAAGGCATTTACCTTTAACATCAGTGCATTTAAAAATCAAACATTGGCTTTTGATTTATATTATATTTTAATTATAATAATTTAAATTCAATGAATTTAGATATTATAATTTAAATATCAAAACTCTTTTTGAGCCTTTAATTAATTAAAATATTAAAACTCTTTAGGCCTTTAAGGATAAACTTTTACCACCATCACCTTAGCAAAAATTCATCAAATAACCTTACTATTTTTTTCTCAAACACCATGGAAAGGAGTTATCTTTTTCTTTGTTGCCTTATGACTCATGTGCCATATCAACCAACTTGGACATAAAACCTTTTTATATTAATCAACCTCTTGACATTTATTTCATCACAATAAGACATCAAACCTCTTGACATCAATGACAACAAAATATGCTCAAATTTCCAACGTACCGGAATTCCTTTGGTCCATTTCAATTCAATTAGTTCCAGAGGTACCTAAATTTATTTGGATCATTTCAATTAGTTCCAAAGGTACCCAAATTACTTTGGTCCATTTCAGTTCAAATGCCCCAAAGGTACCCACATTCCTTTGATTAAATTCATTTTAACGAACCTCATATCTAGTGATCTACTCTAGTCACTTGGTGGTTGCAGTGAGTGGTTATCCATGCAATATGGTAGGATGGGTAGATTACTATAATAGGATCAAAAATCAAGGTTGTAATAGGGTCAAAAATCAATGTTGTAATAGGTTATTGGATCCTCCCACTTTTGCAATTCAACGGTTACATCCAAATCAAGTCATCGTGGTCAAGTTACTCATTGCTTTCAGTATTTTCTATCTCCTCTATCGACTCATCACTTAAGAAGGTAGTCATGCATTATAAAATTTATAATCAAATCAATAATAAAACACTCAATCATGAAAATTGTATTCGTTCAAGAATAATTACCAAATACTATAATATGCCCTTCTTTCTTGGGGCAGATAAACAAGAAAAAACTTAAATTAAACACATAACAGGACAACCAAAACTGCCTGTTTGGTATACCCCAAAGTTTAACCAAAAATGCTTGGTATTCTCCAAATACTAAGGTTTGTAAGTCCTCGGAGCCTACCTGTAAGCTAAAAGGAAACTAAGACCAAATCCATCAATTTGGAAATAATGATTAAAAAATGCATGCTCTTTTCATAATTGGGGCATCTAATATTTGATCAAATCAATGAACATCATCAGTCCTTAATTTGACTATAGGTCATCTATTTTTTCTCTGTAGTGTGCTTTCACTCAACGCATCCTAAAAATATGGCATATTTAGAGACCTAAAACATGTCATATTGAGGAGACTACCTCATTTAACTCTTCTAGAACACATGACCCACTTTGGGTAGCCTTAGAAACAGTGGTTTTCACCACTCATATATGGCACTTTTCCTACGCAATTGAGGGTCATCCTACCCATAGACTGTTAGAAATATTAAGTTGTCATTGATGTCAAAGGCATAAATATCTTCAATGATGAAATATTAATGTCAGAGGTAGAAATATCTTCAAGGATGCATTAATATTTAAATAATATTTAAATATTAAAGTAGGAGGTTTATATTTAAATCAAATAATTTAAATATAGTTTAAAAATTTAAAGGTTAAATATTTAAATGTTTGGAAAATTCCTTAAGAGCACCATGCAAAAGAAATTAAAATTAAAAATACAAATTATGGGCCAACCTACTTGAGCGCACCATGCAAAATTTTGAAATTTTTAAATATGCAAATTTATGGATCGACTTCGTGGGGCGCACATGAAAAAGCACATAAATAAAACCCCTTAATTCACTTTGGACTTGGCCATGCAATTCAAATAATATCCATCATGGTGAGTACAAGTGGTAGTGAGTAGAAGGAGGAGAGGAGCTCAAGTTCAACAGTGTAGAAGAAAGATAATTTAAATATTTATCCTACCCATTTGATCTCATCTACTGAGGTAGCCTAGTCAGTTGCCTAGCCTATGCTGAGGCACTGCGATGCAGAAGTTCTGAGGATCGAGTCCCATTGGAACCAATTTTGTTGTTTGAGAAAGTGTGACAAAGAAGGTAAATACTTTTGTATGCTATTTTCATTTCATCCATTTGGGTAGCCTAATCGGTTGCCTAGCTTGTGCTAAGGTGCTACGAAGAAGAAGGTTTGAGATTTGAAACTTGTCGATGCCATTTTTTTTGTGGTTTTATTGTTTGGAAAAGTGCAATGAAGGAGTCAAGATTATTATCATACCTTTTGGTTTCATTTGGATGGTTAGCCTAATTGGTCATGAGCCACATTAAGGTGCTGCACTACTAGAGGTCAGAAGATCGCATTCCATACACACTTGCCAAATTTTGATGTGAGGTAAGGGTAAAAGTTTTTTTGATTAATTTTTGAAAGGGAGATATAAGGATTTATGTTATAAGGTTTTATTTTGCAAATTTTATAAAGGGGAGATATAAGGGATATGTTGTTAGAATAAAGATTTGTTTTGTAAGTTTTAAAAGGGAGATATAAGGAGTTATTTTTAAGCTTTATTGTGTATGTTTTAGAAGAAGTGATATGAGTTTAAAATGGTTGATTTGATATTTAAATCAAGAAGGAAAAAAGATAATTATTGACCAGATTGGAAAAAGCACATGCAAGAAGAAAATCATCATTATTGTGAGTAGGTTTTCGAGCAGATTTGAGCAATATTAATGAGCATATTTTGGAGCACATTTGAGTAGTATTTGTGAGTAAGATTTTGTAGCAAATTTGAGCAGGTTTTGTGATCAGGTTTTGGAGTAGATTTGAGCAAGGGTATTGGTGCCTCCTATGGATTAGCATCCATGAACTTGTATAGGGGATTGGTATCTCCTGTGGATTGGTGTCCATAAACTTGTATAGGGGATTGGTGTCTCCTGTGGGTTAGTGCCCACAAAATATATTGAAGAAAAATATAAGAAATATTTTGTCGTTGTTTTTCTCTTGAGAGGGTTTTTTCACATAAAATATTTCTCTTGTGTATGGTGATTTGTGCATTATTTCATTATTGTATTGATATTATTTGAAGTTATTGCTTTGGAAAGAAAATAAAAAAGTTTTATCTTATACTGTTCACCCCCCCTCTCAGTATAATATTGTATTCTTTAATTAGTATCAATGTGGGTTTATTCATAAAATATTAACAACTTGAAGGAAGATATTACAAAGAACACATGGCCATGGAGGTGAAAGAAAATACTCCTATTATTGAAATCCAAGAAAAGGAGAAAATTCTAGAAAATGAAGAAGAAGCCATAATAAGCATAGAAGAGAAAGAAGATGCTCCTGTTGTCAAATACCAAGAAGAAGATAAATATTCAAAAAATGAATAAGCCATGGTTGACATAGAAGAGGAACCTTTTGTTGCTCTTGAAGAGTTGAAAAATCTTTAAAAAAATAACTCAAGATTGAAGACTCAAGTACAAGAATATGAGAAGATAAAGGTAAAGTTGTTGTAGGAACTCATTGACTTGAAAGTTAAAATTAAAGAAGCAAGATAAATTGATGAAGGTATGGCTAAGCAGTTAAAAGAAAAATATTTGGAATGTGAAAAACTAGAACATGAGGTTATCTCTCTAAGGAAGGGAGTTTAAAAATCTAATGATAAGCTACATGAGTTTCATAAAAGCTCAAAACTCATGTTTGACATTATAAAAATATAGATATCTTCAGTTATAAAGACTCGACTTGGTTTTGAATAAGGTCACAAGAAACAAAAGGCAAAATCAAGCTCAAAATAAATAGAGGCATCAAAGAAAACAAGTGAGAAGATCCTAAAACCTATGCCAATGCATTGAGAAGTAAAAGCATCAAGAAGGAAGAAAACAAAGAGTCATCATGGACCGAAGTCAATCATAGGAAGAGCAATGAGAGGACCATGTGATCATATCCTCCAAGGTAATCAAATATATTTCAATATTTCTTCCATCGTTATTATTTTTCATGCAATCAAATTGATCATAAAGTTGTAAATTGTAGGGTTCATTATAAGAATGATTATGGTTTCACCAAGAGAAATTTCAATTCATTTGCACCTCTCATGGATTACAATATCATTTGTTACAAATGTAATAATTTTGGGCATAAATCCAAATGGTGTAGAACAATATTATCTAAACTTCTAGAATCAAGCAAGAAAGAGGAAGTTAAAATTTTTCAAAAGGATATATCTTCCAAAGGTTGGAGAAAGAAAATCAAATAAGAAAAGGAGAAGTCTATGTTGGTACAAATGACTCTTCATGTGCAAAATGAATGAAATCAGTGGTACATTGATAGTGGTTTTTCAAGCCATATGACAAGTGACAAAAGCAAATTTCTCTCTCAAAAGGAAATAAATGGAGGTATAGTGAAATTTGGTGATAATGCTTTAGCTAGAATTATTGGAAAGGAACCTTGAGCCTAGATAATGGAAGATCGAGGATAGAGAATGTGTTATATATTGAAGGGTTAAATAATAATTTACTAAGTGTAATTCAACTATGTGATCAAGGGTACACACTCATATTTCACCCAAATGGATGTGATATCAGGAGATCCAAGACAAGAAATCTTATTGTAGATGCTAGTAGAACTACAAAAAATCTCTACATGTTGAGGGAAATTAAGGGAAAAAATGCATTTTATCACAAGAATATGAGATATGGTTATGGCACAAGAGAATGAGCCACATGAAATTTGACAAAATACTAAAAATAAGCAACAAATAGGCAAGCAAATATTTTCCCAAGATAGCAAAATCCACAAGCACAATTTGCACACAAAGCCAACATGGTAAGCAAACAAGATCAAGTTTCAAATCAAAGTAATTCTCTTCATCCAAGCCTTTGGAGCTGATTCACACTTATCTATGTGGACCTACAAGGATAAATAGTTTATAAGGTGAGAATTATTTCAAGTTGTTTATTGATGATTATTCTAGAATGACTTGGTTAATATTATTGAGAGAAAAATTAGAAGCATTTGAAAGGTTCAAGGCATTCAAGGCACTTGTAGAAAATGAAACAGGTAATAATATCAAGTGCCTAAGATCAGAGGATGTGAATTCACCTCAAATGAATTTGTAGAATTTTGTGAATAACATGGAATTAAGAGATAATACTAAGCAGTAAGAACTCCACAATATAATGGTGTAGTTGAAAGGAAGAATATAACTATTCAAGGTATGGACAAGGCTATGCTAAATGAGTAATTTTTTGATGCTTTTTGGAGAGAGGCAATTCATACAACTGTTTATATCATCAATAGATCTCAAGTAAGATTAAATCACCACAAAACCTCGTATGAGCTTTGGAAGGGAAGACCAACTACTATGAAGTACTTCAAAATTTTTGGAAGCAAATGCTAAATTAGATGAGAGTATAAAAATTTGGGTAAGTTTGATTCTAGGTGTGATAAGGGTATCTTCCTTGGATACTCCACTAAGAGCAAAGCCTATATATGCTACAATAAAATATCACATGCAATTATGAAAATTGTAAATGTAAGATTTGATGAAGAAATGGATTTAAGAGAACCAGCTCAAGAGATTGTATATCAAGAAGGAGAAATTTGCAAAGAAGAAGAAGGTGAAGATACTAAATAATATGAGATAATATCAAGAAAGACACCACCTAAGATACCATTCAGTTATGTGCAAAAGAACTATCCTAAAAATTTTATTATTGGGAATATAGATGAGAGACAAACAAGGAGGAAAATAATAGGAATAGGTGAACATGCTAACTTCTCTTTACTATCTAAAACTAAGCCAAATAATTTCAATGAAGCAAGTGAAAATGAATATTGGATTGAGGCAGTGGAAGAAGAGTTAGATCAAATAGAGAAGATTGATACTTGGGAACTTGTCCTACATGAACGTAATTGGCACCAAATGGGTCTATAGAAATAATTTGAATGAAAATGGCCATGTTGTCAGAAATTTTTGCCAAAATTAATTATTATTAACATAAATCATTCACTAATATGCAAAAATATCAAATCATTCATCCACAATACATTATCCACAATAAGAATCCATAAATAAGAGAGAGATAGATAATACCCTTAAGGTAGGGAAATACAAATAATAATCCTTAAGGAAGGAATAACTCCACAAGATCTCCCAAGATGAGAGATGCCACTTAAGGAGGGCAAAGTCCCATAGGCCACTTCGTGGGTAAATATGATTACATAAGATTGATCTCCATGATGATTACAATGACAAATATCTCTTCTTTATATATCCATCTTATTATTATACTTTGGGGAGCCTACTACTAATATAATATTATATTATAATATAATATAATATTATAATACAATCAACCTTGGGTTATGTGTGGCCCATGCCAACCCTTATACAATATAATAATATATCTCCAAATATCTATTTCTAGGTACCCTAACATGCCATCCTTCTTACAAATGTTTTGTCCTTGAAACATGTGAAGAAACAAGATAATATGATTTGCTAAGAAATGTTAGCAATTGGTACCAATCTCGATCATCCATCCATCCAAGTGAAACACGTTGATGCTGGTATGCCATTTTTTTACTTGAGTATCCAAATCTTCTTTTTTGGCTCCATGCTTTTGTTTCTATATTTTGATAACTTGAATGATGGGTCCACTTTTTACTTGATGTTAATGATCCACTCTGAAAAACATGATCACTTTGCTTTCTCTGCCAAAAACTATCATAGTTGGTGCTCTTCAGATTCCATGTAGAACCATAATATTGCTGCCTTAAACCATACCTCCAATATTGTTGCTACTCATGGTGGTGTGTATGGTGATATGGTATAACCTTAACTTTATGTTCTACCTTCTTTGACTCCTCAACATTTGGCTCCATTGTTATAAATTTTTCTACACATTGTTCTTTCATGTTCCATTTTTTTTGTGTGTCCTTGTGCTCTTCTATCAAAGATTCCTTGGACTCTGTTACTGTTGTTTTCATGGACTCAATTGCTGATATTTATTCCATGGACTTTGTTGCTGCTACTACCTTCTTAGATTCTATTTCAGGTTCTTCAATTTTTTTCTCTACAACCACTTCTTGATTTTCCTTGGATCCTTGCTCCTTGAGCTAAGAAATATCTTGCAATGTTATCTTCTTTTTCCTGTACCATAAATTCATGAACTTATTTTGCACATTAATATTAAAAGTAACCAAAGAATCTAACCAAGGATGAACAAGAACAATATCCTCATCATCCATATCAATAACATAGAAATTTGAATGTAAAACATATTTATCCATGGTGATCAAATCTTCAAAAATTTGAACATGCTCACCCTCTAGTTGTATGTCCTTGATTTTTGTTGCTTGAACTTGCAACTTCTTAGCCAAAGAAATATTAATAAAATTATATCTGCTACCAAATTCAATGGAAATAATAACTTTTTCCTTTTGAATGCTTCCATGAAACTGCAAAATAGAACTTTTAGCTGAATTTAAACCTTTTTTATTCTTCTCTTGCTTTTGTAAATCCAATGATGTGCCTTCTATATTCCTCTCATTATCTTCCCTGACATTTTCCTCTTTCTCCTTGAGTAATTTTATTTCTTTTTCATAGTCTTCATTCTGTTTCTTTAAAACTTCCCATTCTCCTTTCATTTCATTCCGCTCATTTTTAAATCCCTGTAGTTTCTTTTTAAGGTCTGTGATGACATCCATCAAGCTATCTATCTTTTTATCCCTTTGCTTAAGTATTTTATTAATATATTCCTTAGAATCTAACTTTATTTGTAATTGAATAGATACCCATGTGCTCATGAATGTTTATTCAATTTGATCCCAAGTGGACAAGCATTTACCCCTAGCAAAGTTGTCTACCCATTGTAAAGCTTCCCCCACAAAAAATTTATGAAAGTTAAAGTTGAACGTGTCTTCATTATATTGAGATTTTACTATTTTCAACCACTCTCTCACATCAATATCATTTTCTCCATTAAAATTTTCCCATGCCATAGTTGATGCCCTAATGCAACTAGGGTTTTTTGATAATATATATCATGCCCTAATGCAAACTAGGGTTTTATGGAAATAAATATCTTCCCACTAATTTGAAGCTAAAAATCCACATAGACAACTAGATATGCATTTTTTCTTCCAAACAAAATAAAGTGCAATTGATTTGCTTACCCAAACTAAACAAATTTTGTCTTTCAAAAAATTCATGACTTGAAAATTCATCACTATCCTTGTTATTTATGTCTGACTTTAGAAGGTCGTATCTCCTTCATATGACCACTCACTTTAAAGCTCTTCAAATTCTATGCAAAATGATCCAATAATCACCTGAATCAGATAAAATTTTGCAGATATATGGTTCCTGAAATATGAGAAGTTTTTCAAAAAAAAAATGCCCTAATTCTGCAATTTCACACAAAAATCTCCACTTTGCCAAAATCGTTGCTCTGATACCACTTGTTTCTGAAATTAATTATTATTAACAAAAATCATTCACCAATATTCAAAAATATCAAATAATTCATCCACAATACATTATCCATAATATTAATCCACAAATGAAAGAGATAGATAATACCCTTAAGGTAGAGAAACATCAATAACAATCCATAAACAAGGAATAACTCCACAAAATATCCCAAGATGAGAGATGCCACTTAAGGAGGGCAAATTCCCATAGGCAAATTTGTGGGTAAATATGATTACATAAGATTGATCTCCATGATGATTACAATGACAAATATCTCTTCTTTATATATCCATTTTATTCTACTTTGGGGAGCCTACTACCAATATAATATTATAATATAATATAATATTATAATACAATCATCCTTGGGTTATGTGTGGCCCATGCCAACCCTTATACAATATAATAATATATCCCAAATTTCTATTACTAGGTACCCTAACAGAAACAAAGCAAGGGTTGTGTGCAAAGGCTATGCACAAGTAGAGGGAATTTATTTTGAAGAGACATTTGCTACTTTTGCTTGTATTGAGGCCATAAGAATGTTCTTGGCCTTCTAAAGCTTCAAAAGCTTCAAAGTGTATCAAATGGATGGAAAATCAGCATTTCTTAACGATTACCTAGAAGAAGAGGTCGAAATTGAGCGACTAGATGGTTTCATCCTGATAGACAATCCAGATTATGTGTGCAAATTGAAGAAGGATCTCTATGGACTAAAGAAAGTCCCTAGGGATTGGTACTCAAGGTTGGATAAATATCTCCAAGAACAAGATTTCAAAAAATGTATAGTTGATAGTAATCTAAACATCAAGAATGAAGGAAATGTTAGGATTAGTTTACTCCAACAATAAAGTAAATCAAATCATATTGCAGACATTAGGCTTGATAGAATAATCAAACCTAATATATAGGTTACAAAATAGGAATTTAACCATAGATCCAACATCTGCGCTAACAACCAACGTGATAGGCGCCTAACCTACTAACAACTAACTACGTAGTCAAATTGACTACGACTACTAACCAACTAGGTAGAATAGTTAAAAACAACCTAGTGGTAAAAAGTAATAAATTACTTTTTACCATACAGTACATAATTTCTACTAAAGTGAGAAATAGGTAAATATCCCAAATGATGGAATATTACTCTAACATCCCCCCTTATTACATTATTTGGGTAATACATACATATTCTCCTATACAACAATATTTGGGTAAAGTATATAACTGCCCCAATACAGTGGAAGAAAATGTTGATCTGCCGGTTCTTTGCTCTGTCACAGTGCTCTAGCTGCTCCTAAGCAAAAAGTGGGTCATTCCTCACTTTGTCTTCACACCAACGAATGTCCTTATAGTAATCACATCATCCAACCGAATTGCATGGGTAACCAGTTACTGCAATCGCTAGGTGTAGTAGAATAGATCACTTCATACGAGGTTCATTCATTTACAATATGAGTTTGCAAAAGATAAGGTAGCTAAGGTGTCGGTCGTTGCCAAAAATGCACCCTTATAAGTTCCCCCCTTCTCGTTGAAAAACATGTTGTAATTAATTTCTGAAAGAAGTGTGACTAAGGTGTCGGTCGCAGCTGAAAATGCACCCTTATAAGTCTTCTTCTCTTTTTACAAAAATTGTGAAGAAAAGAAATGTATATCCCCCTTCAATTGCGAAAGATGTGCAACTTAAGAGTGTTGTGAAGGATTTTACAAATATTGCCTCCTAGGCAATTTTACACCACAAAAGTCTCTTCTTTTGTTACAAGAACTTCAAACATTGAGAATTTGCTATCTATGAAGCCTAAAAAGAGATACAATCACCCCTTATTGCAAGTACTTCAAACAAAAACTTATGCTATTTATGAAGCCTAAAAAAGAGAGAGGAAAATGGTGCTTTGCCCATGGTGACAAATGTGTGTTCCCTCTACAATATTGTTTTAGCAATGAGCACTCTGTGTGCTTTTTCTGAACCAGAATCAGAATCGGAACTAGACACTTCACTAGCAATATTGCCTTTGTTTTGCTTTTGTGTTGTGCCTTTATCTTTCTTGTTTTGCTTGTTTTTGAACCAACACCGATTGGTGTCATGGTTGTCCTTTTTACAATACGAGCAAAACCTCTTTTGAGATTTCTTTCCCTTACCTTTTGAAGATGATCCCCCCTTTTGAAAGTTTTCTTTCTTCTTATCACCCTTATAGTTTGAATAAAGTGCATTGTTTGACACTTCATCATTTTGGAGTTGGTTTGCTTCCTCAGTTTGAAGCAAATTGACTAACTCCACAAAGGTGACAACTCTTTGTGAAACATTAAGGGATGTAATCAACATTTTGTAGGATTCGGGAAGAGCTCTCAAAATTACTGAAGTCAAAATGGTGTCTTCTACTTTGGCCCCTAAAGCATTAAGCTTAGACTTCAGATCTGCCACTCTATAGAGGAATAGTTCTACTGATTCACCTGACTTCATATGGAGTGTATGAAGTTGTGTTTGAAGGTTTAGAACAATTGATTGATTCTTGCCTTCAAAAATGGTACTAAGTGCATCCCATGCAACTTTACCAATTTTAGCTTCACTTATGTGAGGTTGGATCTCATCGGTAGTTGCAAGGAGTATCAACATGAGAAGACGATTGTTCTTTTTGTCCCATGCTTTTTGATCTACTCTTGGTGATGCGGGTCTTGTTTTAGTGCCATCAACTAAATCCCACATGTCCTCTACAGTCAAGATGGCTTTCATCTTAGTTTTCCATGCTGAATAGTTAGGACCCTTTAGCAATTGTGTATCACTTAAGTATTTATTGATAGTTGCCATGATGAAGGTCCTACAATTTGAACTAAGATGATCTTTCTTTCACTCTTAAGTGATATTTAATGGCACCTGCCTGAAAATTCTCTTGAAGAGAGATAATCAATTGGAGGAAATTAAGCCAAACAAATAAGAGATGAAAGATAATTCACTCAAAAAGATATTTAATGGCACCTGCGAAAATCCTCTTGAATAGGGATAATCAGTTTGAGGAAATTAAGCCAAACAAATAGAGTGAATTAGGGGTTTTTGTTTGTAGGAGAGAATATCAAGTGAATATTGGCTTTAAATCCGTGCAAGGATTTACACACATTTGTGAAATTTTGAGGTATGGAGTGTTCTTGATTCTATGACTTATAGTTGCAAAAAGAAATGATGCAACAATCAAACAAGAATGACCTCAAAATTCTTATCACCTAGGTGTCGGATGCAACCGAAAATGCACCTAATTTGCCAATGAAGGTGTCGAGTAAAATCGAAAATGCACCTTTTAATTTTTGCAACAAAATGTGTATTTGTGTTGTGCAAAAAAAATGATATTTTATGTCTCCTCCTTGTTTACAATTTTGCAAAAGAAGTACAATGTTGTCTTCCCCCCTTAATTTTGCAAAATTTACAAATCGAGCACTCCTTCCAAGACAAGTCGACACACGACCCGCGTTTGGAAGGCTTCCAGAACTAGTCGACACACGACCCAGTTTTGATGGACCCAAAGCTTCAAGTCTTCTCAATGTTTGCAAAAAAAATGTGCAATTTGATGTCTTATATCTCCTTGGAGAAAACACATGCACTCTTGGTCTTTGAAATTCACAAAATTGGAAGTCTCCTTGTGTTATAATTTTGCAATCAAATATTGGCTCCTTTTATGTTGCAAGATTAACAAGGTTGAGAAGAAATGAGGGTTTTCTAATTTGCAAAAAAATATGCTCTTCTATGTCTTATATCTCCTTTTGGGTGAGAAAACAAAAGCACTATTTATGTTGATATTGCAAAATTAACCTCCTTCCTTCTTTAATTTCAATTTGCAAAAGTTTAAAAAAAAAAAACTAATTTAAAACATTTTGAATTAATAATAAAAAAATATAATAAATGTTTTAATTAAACCAAAAAAAATTGATTTAAAAAAAAATTATTAAATTTTTAAATTATTAAAAAAATATGGATTTTAAATAAACTTTATACAAAATAAAATTAAAAAATACCTTAGTTTGCATTGGCGGGCGGCTTTATGTGTTCGTGCAGGCGGCAAAAGAAGTTTCGGCCCCGACGGGGGTCGAACTCCCGACCTCCTGTCGGGAGCCTTAGCTCCTTTGCCAGTCGGGCTAGCTAGCTCGACTGGTATCGAAGCGGGCCGCCTTCTATTTGAAGGCGTGCTCATGGGCAATGAAAAAAAATGGGATATTAATCCCACATTGCTCCCGCGAGCAATGTTTAAGCCCTTTAAAAAGGCTTAAGGCGCAACTCCTATGTTGACTGCCTTCGGGCAGTCCGAGTCAACCGCCATCCTTTTGCCACACAGACCAGTTAACTGACACCACGTCAGCGTCCAACAGATCACTCTCCCCATCACGCCGGAGTAACCAGATCCCGCCACGTGTCCGCTTAGAGCCCAGTCAGCATAGCCACGTATCTTGCCACGTGTCCGCCTAGAGCCCAGTCAGCATAGCCACGTCAGCGCGTCCAACTGGATTGCCACGTCACCCGAGTCCGCCTAGGCGACAGGTCAGTAGTCAGCCCAGTCAACGATGTAGGTGGCAGGGTCACGTGTCGATCTGGCATGCGGTCTGAGTCATCGCCTCGGGATCTGTGCCCGAGCGCGCGTGGATCCTGCCATTTCCCGATCGTCGGATTCCGTTCGACGGAATCTGCTTGGTGCTGCAGTCCAATTTTCGTAGTCCACCGGATTTCGATCGGGATCTCCGAGGTGCCGACTCCCGGTCGCGATCTGGCCGATGGCCGGATTGTGTCGACTCCCGATCATGATCTGGCCGATCGTCAGAGTCTGGCCCTCTCCCGGTCGCGATCGGGCCTGCGTGATGCATGCGAGTTCACCCCTATGGGCCTGCAACGCACATGGGGGCTGGAAGATAGCTCCAGCGAGTAGGTCCAGCGAGCCTCTCTAGCTCAGGAAAAACCCTCAGGATGCGTGCAAAATGTGAGCAGGTTCCAGCAAAATTCAGCAACATGGCGCCCAACGACGAAGTCTGCAGCCCAGGTCAAATGGAGCGAGCATCGCTCACCTTGCCCATCCCCTCAGTGAATGATACCAATGTTAGGATTAGTTTACTCCAACAATAAAGTAAATCAAATCATATTTTTTTTGGTAAATAAGATACTATAGCATTAATACAGGGTTTTACAGGTTGACCAAAAACCTTTTACAAAAATCAGCCCAAGGCTGTTGATGAACATATCCTTACTAAGGATCCTATATATGTAAAATCTACATGCCACAAAAGCCATTACATTAAATAAGGCACATAGCCTATTATCAAAAAGAAACTTCCCATACAACATTTTGGGTATACCCCGAGAAAATACACATGCATCATAATTACAAAAAAGAAATAGACACAGATCCATTCCTTAAGACAATGGAGAAATAAAAAGCTATAGACACACATAGCAGAGTACTAAAAAAACTCCCACAAGCTCTGTATTGACAGTTACTCTTAATAATTCTTTGGTAATTGCTTTCTTCCATATATGACATGCTTTGGTACCACATACTATCTTGGCCAATCAGCCTTGGAGAAGTGAACCTGCTGGCTAGATTTATGGTGGTGGCTATCTGGTGGTCCACGTGGATTTGGTTCAAAGTCTTATATTGTCGTTTCTTTCCTTCCCTATGATTATAAACCAACCTAAAATTACTAAGATGACTAGGAGCCATGTTATCTGACATGTGATTGTCCCTATTAGTCTTTGTGGTATTTCCAAGCAACATCCATGAAGACTGACAACTCGGATAATTTTTATTGTGAGTCCAATTCAAAAAAGAGAAAGGAATACTCCTAGCCTTCAAACTTACAGTGCCTTCCTTATTGGTAAATTTGACTATCATTCTTGTCATTCTTGTTGAATAAGCTCCTCTACTTCACTCGGGAAACTGTGTTCCCATTTAAAATGTCTGTCACCATCAACACCCAAATTGTCTAGCTTATCAATAATTTTGTTAGCTTCCCAAAAGACATGTTGGGCTTTTTTGTCTTGTCTTCCCTGGAAAAGGATCCTAGCCTCTTCAAAAATTGTTTTAATCCTCCAAGGAGGTGTTTTCCAATTATTGAGGAGATTTATAACATGCATAGAGTCTCCTTCTACGATAAAATTGCCTTCTAATTCTTGAGTCATTTGAAGGCCTCTCCACATAGCTCTATCTTCAGCTTCGTTGTTCATCCTTGTTACCAAATATTCAAAAAATGCAAGCATCATATTCCCATTATGATCTCACACAATGCCACTAGCGCCTACTCTACCAGGATTTTCCTTAGCTGCTCCATCAAAATTAAGCTTAAACCAACCCGTAGGAGGTGGATACCACTTAACATTGGCTCTGGGGTTGACTACCCTAGGCACAGACTCATCTAACAAGGTTAAGATTAAATATTGAGCAATCATGGTCTCCTGTAGATGAGTTTTACAACTATCAAAAGGGATAAGGTTCACATTCTCGTTGGCAAGGGATAGGAACCTAGAAATGATAGTTTGATGATCATGGATAGACTCATTAAAGACTCTATGGTTCCTTTCTAACCACACCTGCCAAAGATAGTGATTGAGAAAAGTTTTCCACATGTATCTAAGCCTTTGGCTTGAAAAGGGGTAAGGCCACTGGACACACAAATCAAGTACGGTGGCTGGTTTAACCCATGAAATATTGAAGGGCTGAAAAACCCCACTTAGGACAGTCAAGGAAAAAGGGCACTCAAGGAAAATGTGATAAATGGTATCTCAATTAGCCCTGCACAGATAACAACGATTAGTGATACAAATAACTTTACGCATCATATTATCAATGGTTAGAATTCTTCCTTGGATAACCAGCCATGAAAAGACTGCAATTTTTGGAATTAATTTTTTTATCCAAACTAAGTCCTTTTGGAGGACAAAATCCTCGTCATCAAGTAGAAGCTTGTAAGCTAAATTAACAGTGAACTACTAATTTTTTGTAGAATCCCAGGTCACTTGATCTTCCTTGGGTCTCATGGGGATAAACTATTGCCCGAGAATGTTACAAAGATCATTTGATTCTTCTTGAAATCCCTAAATTCTTATTTGTTTCCACTTCATTCTACCTCTATCCTCAACCATATAATCGGAGACTTTTCTACCAATGAGTTCTTCTGTGATATCTCTGATTCAGGCTAAGTTAGGATATTGTGTCAGTGGGTCATCCTTAGCCCACCTGTCATTCCAAAAATTTATCCTCTCACCATTTCCTAAAACCCATTTTAAACCTTTTTTGATGATTTCCTTACAATTAAGAATTGCTTTCCAAAAAGCAAAACCTCTGATTGGAACTGAGTCACTTAGAAATTCCATATTTTAAAGATACTTCCATTTGATGATAGTTGTCCATTCATTTTCTTCACCAAAAATGATACACCATGCTTGTGTAGCTAGTAAAGCTAAATTTATATGAGCAATTCTCCTCAGAACTAAGCCCCCATTTTCCCTGGGTCTGCACACTTTGGTCCATCCTACAAGGTGTATCCTTTTTTTCTCCTCTGATCCAGTCCATAAAAATTCTTTTTGGAGTTTCTCAATTTTCTGGAAAACGTTCACAGGGTCTTTGAAAACGAAGAAGAAATAGACTGGAATTCTTTGAAGAGAGGCCTTAATGAGGTTCAACTTTCCTGCTTGATATAGAAGATGACCTTTCCATCCAGCAAGTTTTTTTTGAATTCTTTCAATAACCCTGTCCCACATTGACTCTCGTAGAACCAATGAAAAGAGGGAGACCAAGATACGAAGTGGGGAGGTTTGCTAGATCACACCCTAAAATTTCTATAATTCTTCCTTGCCTATAAATGGGGATGTTCAAGAAATATAACTTGCTTTTATTGAAATTAACTTTTTGACCAATAACGTCCTCATAGAGTTGCAGGATGTATTTAATTATTTTGACCTCAACCATCGATGCCTTAGTCAATATAAGGGTATCATCGATGAATTGTTGGTGATAAATAGCCCTAGTGAGATATTTTACCTTGATTCCCAATATTAGCCTTGAACTGCAGGCATTTTTGATGTTTTTGCCTAAAGCTTCTGCCACAATGATGAATAACATGGGTCTGATAGGGTCCCCTTGCCGAATTCCTCTATGACTTTGAAAGTAACCAGTAGTTTTTCCATTAACTATAATTGAGAACCATGCTTTAGAAATACATTCTTTGATCAAATTAACCCATTGGTGGTGAAAACCAAACTTAAGGAGGACAACAATTAGAAAGTCCCAATTTAGCCTGTCAAATGCTTTGTTCATATCAAGCTTAAGGGCAAAAATAGACCTGTTAGTCTTATAAGCAGAGTACAGAGCTTCATGAACTGTGATAACTCCATCTAAGATTGACCTACCCTGGATAGAGCTTCCCTGGCATGGATCTATGATGCGGGGCAGAATATCTCTCATTCTATTTGCAATGGCTTTAGTTAGGATCTTGTAAGAAACATTACATAGACTGATTGGCCTGAAGTCAACCATAGATTTAGGGGTTTGCTTCTTAGGAATTAGAGAAATAAAAGTAGAGTTGATACCTTTTGGGATATGATTGCTTGCTTGGAATTCTATGATAGTAGAAATTACATCCTCACTTACGATGTCCCAAAAATATTGATAGAAATGAAGGGAAAAGTCGTTGGGTCCCGGGGCTTTGTTTGGCTCCATGCTAAACAAGGCTTCCTTAATTTCCTCATCAAAAAAGGGAGCTAGAAGCTTAAGGTTTATATCCTCATTTATTATGCTAGGAATTTATTGCAAGAGAATATCTTTGGCCTCCTCATTGCACTGCAATTCTTGACCAAGGATAGAATTGAAATAAGTTACTGCCTCCTTTTTTATTTCTGTTAAGTCTTGAGTAATAGAACCATCTATTTTTTTTTTTAATTTTATCTTGTTATTGCTTATGTTTCTAAGTGTGGTGATGTGAAAAAAATTGGAATTTGAATCTCCATATTTCAACCAAAGAGCCCTTGATTTTTTCCTCCAATAGATTTCCTCACAGGCCAAAATATTATGAAACTCTTCTAGTTTTGTCCATTCCTCATGCCTAGTAGTTTCATCAGCATCACCATGTTGGATCCTATGATAAATTATCTTAAAAATTTCAACAACATATTTTTTATTTTCAAAGAGGTTCCTAAAGACCTCTTTGTTCCAAGTTTGAAGCTTTTCCTTAACAAACTTTAATTTTCCAACAAGTTTAAAAGTTGCACTACCCCTGACAGGCTGCTGCCACCACTGACTTAAGTTATCTCTGAAACTGGAATGTTTGATCCATATATATTGAAATCTGAAAGGTTTCTTGAAGGACAGAGAGTTAGGGATCTCCAAAAAAATGGGATTATTATCAGAGGCAATTTTAGGAAGGGCTTGCAGGGTAGAATCACCGAACAAATTTTTAGCCTCCTTTGATAGAAAAAACCTATCAAGCCTTTCTTGAATGAGATGACACCCTATCCGTCGATTGCTCTAGGTATAATTTTCTCCTCTAAGTTTTACATCCATCAACATGTTGGAGTTCACAAAGTCATTGAAATCATCCATGCTCCTGATAGGTGGTCCATTTCCACCCATTTTGTTTGAAGGGTAAAGAGGAGTGTTAAAATCCCCAGCCAAAATCTAGGGGACATTATGGAAGATTTCACTCAGATTGCCTAAGTACTCCCATAGTAAATCAAATCATATTACATATATTAGGCTTGATATAATATTAAAACCTAATATATAGGTTACAAAATAGGAATTTAACCATATATCCAACATCTACACTAACAACCAACGTGATAGGCGCCTAACCTACTAACAGCTAACTACGTAGTCAAATTGACTACGACTACTAACCAACTAGGTAGAATAGTTAAAAACAACCTAATGGTAAAAATTAATAAATTACTTTTTACCATACAGTACATAATTTCTACTAAAGTGAGAAATAGGTAAATATCCCAAATTATGGAATATTACTCTAACAAGAAATGATCAATTAATTATAGTAGTCTATGTGGACGACATCATTTTTATAGGCAGTAACAACAAGATGTGTCAAAAATTTGCAAAATGTATGCAAAGTGAATTTGAGATGTCAATGCTTGTTGAGCTATCCTTCTTTCTTGGTTTGCAAATCTCATAATCATATAAAGGTACATTTCTATCTCAAACCATGTAAAATAAATGTTAAAAAAATTTAGAATGGAGGACTGCAATTTTGTGAGTACCCCCATGATTATAGGATGTAAGTTAAGTAAATATTATGAGTCTCCTAAGGCTAATAAAACTTTGCATAGGTCCATGATTGGAATTTTACTATATGTCATAGCTACAAGAATAGATATAATGTAGGCAGTCATATTGGTATTAAGATTTCAAGCTGCACCAAAAGAAACACATGTACAAGAAGTAAAAATAATCCTCAAGTATCTGAAAGGAACTATGAATTTTGGACTGTGGTATCCCAGGTGTGATAATTTCACTCTCACTATATATATAGATGCGGATTGGGTAGGTAGTGTGGATGACAAGAAAAGCACAAGTGGAGGAGCATTTTTTCTTGGAGATTGTTTGGTCTTCTAGCTAAGTAAAAACAAGCATAAATGTTCTTATCTATTGTAGAGGTAGAGTACATTGCAACATCTACTTATTGCACTTAGGTTTTATGGATGAAACAAACCTTAAGCAATTTCAAAGTAGAGCATGATCATCCTATCTCCATACTTTGTGATAATACAAGTGCCATCAATATTTCAAAGAATTCGGTGATGCATTCAAGGACCAAGCACATTTTGATCAAGTATCACTTTTTGAGAGAGCAAGTGACTGATAAGAAAGTCAAATTGGATTACATTGCTACAAAGAAATAGATTTTTGATATCTTTACCAAACCACTTTCAAAGAGACCTTTGAGTATCTCAAAAGTTGGGAGTTTCACTCCCATATCATGATTGAAGTCTCAAGTAAGAGTAAGGAGTAAGGGGGTGTTTCAAAGTGTCTTATATTACAACCCCGAGAAGCATTTGCCATTAATTTTAAATGGGGATAATTTTATTAAGGGGAAGCAACTAGTCAAGGGGAGCATCTAGTCAGGGGGAGCAGCTATTTAGGGGGAGCATCTAGTGAGGGGGAGCAACTTGTGATCCTGTTCAGTAAATATCAGTTTGATTATACGGTTGCCATCAATGAAAAAGGGGGAGATTGTTAGAAATAGTGAGTTGTCATTGATGTCAAAAGTAGAAATATCTTCAAGGATGAAATATTGATGTCAAAGGTAGAAATATCTTCAAGGATGCTTTAATATTTAAATATTAAAGTAGGAGGTTTATATTTAAATCAAAGGATTTAAATATAGTTTAAATATTTAAAGGTTAAATATTTAAATGTTGGGAAACCTCCTTAAGCGCACCATGCAAAAGAAATTAAAATTAAAAATCCAAATGATGGGTCAACCTCCTTGAGCACACCATGCAAAATTTTAAAAATTTTAAATATTCAAATTTATGGGCCAACTTCGTTGGGTGTGCATGAAAAGCATATAAATAAAAGCCCTTAAATTACTTTGGAATTGGTCATGCAATTTTAATAATATCCATCATAGTGAGTGCAAGTGACAACGAGTAGAAGGAGGAGAAAAGGAGTGCAAGTTTGGCAATGTAGAAGGAGAATTTAAATATTTTATTCTACCCCTTTGATCTCATCCGCTGGGGTAGTCCAGTCGGTTTCCTAGCCTATGCTAATGCACTGCAATGCAGAAGGTCTGATGATCAAGTCCCATTGGCACCAATTTTACTATATTTTATTGTTTATGAAATCACAATGAAGAAGGTAAATACTTTTATGTGCTCTTTTTGTTTCATCCACTAGGGTAGCCCAGTCGGTTGCCTAGCCTATGCTAAGGCACTGCGAAGAAGAAGGTTTGAGGTTTGAAACTCGTTGATGCTAGTTTTTTCTATGGTTTTATTATTTGGAAAAGCACAATGAAGGAGTCAAGATTATTATCACACCTTTTGGTTTCATTCGGTTGGTTTTCCCAATTGGTCACGAGCCATGTTAAGGTGTTGCACTACTAGAGGTCAGAAGGTCAAATCCCATTCGTACTTGCTAAGTTTTAATGTGAGGCAAGGGTAAAATTTGTTTTGATTAATTTTGAAAAGGATTTATGTTATAAGGTTTTATTTTGCAAATTTTTATAAGTGGGATATATAAGGGATATGTTGTTATAATAAAGCTTTGTTTTGTAATTTTTTAAAAGGGAGATATAAGGATTTATTTTTAAGATTTATTGTGTATGTTTTAGAAGAAGTGATATGAGTTTAAAATGGTTGATTTGATATTTAAATCAAGAAGGGAAAAAGAGAATTATTGACCAGATTAGAAAAAGCACATGCAAGAAGAAAATCATCATTATTGTGAGTAGGTTTTGGAGCATATTTGAGCAGTGTTAGTGAGCATGTTTTGGAGTAAATTTGAGTAGTATTTGTGAGCAAGATTTTGGAGCATATTTGAGTAGGTTTCATGAGTATATTTTAGATCATATTTGAGCAAGGGGATTGGTGTATCCTATGTATTGGTGTACATGAACTTGTATAGGGTATTGGTGTTTGCTATGGATTGGTGTCCACAAACTTGAATAGGGAATTGGTGTCTCCTATGGTTTGGTGCCCACAAAATTTATTGAATAAATATATAAGCAATATTTTGTTGTGGTTTTCTCCCGAGAGGGTGTTTCCATGTAAAATATTTATCTCTTATGTGTATGGTAATTTGTGCATTGTTTCATTATTGTATTGATATTATTTGAAGTTATTGCTTTGGAAAGAAAAGAGAAAAGTTTTATCTTATTTAGTTCACCACCCCTCTTAGTATAATCTTGTGTTCTTCATGGATGACCTTAATTTAGAGGCCATCCTACCAAGGGAAGGCCTTAATTAGGGGTCATCCTACCCTGGGATGGTCTACAAAACTTTGATCAAAACATTGATGTGGGAATTAAACAACATCCCAAACCACCAGTTAAACATGTGCATGAACCCACATCGTAATTTTATGCCTCGCATGAACCAAAACAAGGATCAAACACACTACACTAATCAATTTGCATGGTATCTTAGAGAAAGCATTTGCTTTTCTCAAAGCTAACTACTTTTTTACTTTTTCATGCATAGGGTTGTGCCATTATTAGATTTCTTTCAAGAAATATACGTAATGGCACTTACCTTCATTTGAAAACATCCATCTATATCCAAAATTTTTAAACCTTCAAGTAATGAAGTGCTATAGTATTTTCACCAAAAAAATCTCACATTCGAAAGGTCCAAAATTTCAAATATTCAAACCCTCTCACTGTTAGAAGTTATGGCACCAAATCACTTCAAACATAGAAACTACATTCACATCCACCTCATGATCCAAGATTTTTGCTTCAATGATTTATCATACCCACCAAGCTACTTCAAAAAGTACACAAATATGATGAAAAAACATCCTAGATCGAAACCTAAGTCACCCTTGCATCAGCCTCATACTTCACTTACAGGTTTACTACCATTTGGCTCAGAGATGGCCCATAGGTACAATCATCCCACATAGAGATGGCCCCTAGTATTTAAATATTTTTAACTATTTCCTTACACAATAAGTTTTAGTAGCATTTTAATTTATTGTTTTAGCATAGATAGATTTTAATTTACGTATACGTTTATCATGTTTCAGTTATTCATTGCCTTCATTTATCATTGCATATACACATGCTACTAATAACTTTGTTTTCCTTGTGTGCAGACTATAGGTTTTCTATGAGAAAGGAAGAGTGTAAGAATATCATCATCCCTTATGGTAGTCATTAGAAACTTACTTCAATATGGTTCATGGTTGTGAAGAAGATCCTACGTATTACATTTGAAAGATCTTTTTTTTAAATCATTGTATCAAGTTGGGTAGCATCCCTCAGAGGGACCATCTTGTAATCGATTAAGAAACAAATTTGTTATTAATAGAAAGGGCACCATTATTCTATATCCTACTTTGTAATTATGGTTGCATAATTGATATCTCATATTTTATTTGATTGGATGTATGGTCTTTTTTTGCACTTTAGTAAATGTGCAAGGTGTCCCCTTTTACAGCTAGGTAGAGTGTTGGCCAAGCAATCCATCTTTCTATATAAATATCCTCATAATGAGGGATTATATATCATTGTAGGTAGTAGTAGTTATACTGGCTAGATAATAATATAGATTAATGATGGGGTACAATGTAGTTCTTTAGTATCATATATGGAGTGTTCATTTCCTCCATATTGCATTGTATCATTTTTGTCACTTTCCATTAATATTATATTTTAGCATATTACATTTTTGCATTTTTACATCTTCTAATTGCATTGTCCCTTGGCATGCACCATAAAAAGCTAGCCATAATATAAAAACTAACCATGCATTTGAAAGAAAATTTAAAGTAGATTTATATACTTAAATAGTTTAATATTTGCAATTTGATACCATAGGAGATATAAGGGTTTATACTTGGAAAAATTGCAAATATTATTATTTTCTAATATTCCAAGTTATGGTTTTATAAGGTATACTACACCAAAATAGGTTATTGAAATTTAGAAATATTAAACTATTGGTTATTAAGGGGTATACAAAAAACTTCATTATTTTACACTTGTCTCATACTCATACCAAAGAGATCCAACCATTAAGCGGATAGAGAGAAATAAGGTAATACATTAAGTTCGAACATTAGGTAGTCAAAAGGGATTCTATTAGATCCATTAAATATTAGCAAGATTGATCATGTTCTCATACTAGAATATTTGAAACTTTGTCACCATGAAACATTGGTACATAGATTCAGAAGCAAGCAAATACATTACTAGAAGCAGACATTTGTTTGATACCCTTCAAAATAAAAATGAGAAACTAGTTACTATAGCAGATAGTAAGACTTATGAAGTAGAGGGGATAGGAAATATTATAGTTGATCTAGTAAATAGAAAAGGGATAATTAATTTTTTTTTTATATGTACAAGGATTGACTAATAATCTCCTCTCAGTTTATCAACTTATGGATCAAAATATGACTATTGAGTTTAAGGTTTCCAATGGAAGAAAATAGTGTCATATTCTTAAACATGGAAAAAATATAATATCAGGTACCTATATAAATGGCCTATTTGCTTTACATATTACTACACATTCAAATTTTTCAATCAATATTTCATATCTATGGCACAAACATCTAGGACATACCCATGTATTTTATTTGAATGAAATGTTCAAATATCAAATGGTTGAAGAGTACCAATTCTCTCCCTAGAATCTACTATTTTTCCAAAAAAAATAGCTAGAAAACAACACAGAGTTCCCTTTGAGCTTCGAAAACACAAGACTCAATAACCATTAGAACTGATATATACATATCTATGTGGTCCAATGAATATCACTAGCATTAGAGGACATAAGTAATTTTAATTATTTGTTGATGATCACACTAAGAAAATGTGGGTATTCTTCATGAAGTATAAATCAGAAGCCTTCAGTTGTTATAAACAATTCAAACTACAAGTAGAGAAATAATAAGGAAACATTATCAAATTTCTTTGATATGATAGAGGAGGTGAATTTATCTCAAAATAATTTGATTCCTTTCTAAGATAAAATGGAATTAAAATATAACTTACTACAACATATTTGCCACAAAAAATGGAATTGTAGAAAGAAGAAATAGATCTATAATGGAAATGGTTAGGTGTATGTTAAAAGAATCTCTTCTCAACCATAAATATTATGTAGAAGTAGTTAAAATAGTAGTATATTTATAGAATAGACTACCTACAAGAATACTCAAACATGTTACACCAGAAGAAGCATGGTCAAGACAAAAACCAAAATAGAAAAACTAAGAATTTTTGGTTGCGATGCTTATATGCATATTCCAAAATAAAAAAGAACTAAATTAGATGACAAAACTATGGTAGGAATATTTGTTTGATATGATGATGAATCCACAAGGTATAAAATACTAGATACAAGTACAAAGAAGTTATATATAAGAAGAGATATGATTTTTAATGAAAAATACAAGGTTGATGATGAAAAACAAAGTGAATATACAAAGGTCATATTAAATTTTCTAGCAGAAGACTCAGAAAGAATAAAAACAGAGTCAAAATCATATGATGAAGAAAGTGAACATATAGAATCATCCATAATTTCCCAAAATAGGGATCCTATATGGTATAAATATACACTCAAAGGAGAAAACTTAGAATAAATACCAGATCTTACTACCACCAAACCTCAGACTTGTATCCAAAGTAGAATGAATAGAGGATTACTGAGTACATCAAAAGAACCAACATCAACATATCAAGCTCTAAGACAATCACATTGGAAGGTAGCTATGGAATCTGAATATGCATCACTACAAAAGAATAAAACATGGCATTTAGTAGAGTTACCTCTAGGTAAGAAAATAGTGGGTTGAAAATGGATTTACAAAGTCAAGTATAAAGCAGATGGAATTCTTGGAAAATACAAAGCTCGGTTAGTAGTGAAAGGATATACTTAGACTGAGGGAATTGATTATGAATAAAAAATTTCACCAACAACTATATTGACTATTATCAGAACAACTTATGCTCTAGCGGTACATCATGGTTGGAAACTTTATCAAATGGATGTTAAAAGTACATTTCTTAATGGTGACTTAGAAGAGAAAATTTACATGTCACAACTAGAAGGATTTGTCGCTAAAGGATAAGAAAATAAAGTATGAAAATTAAAAAATATTTATATGGTCTAAAGAAAGCTCCCAGAGCATGGAATATAAAAATAAATATTCACTTATCACAACACAACTTCAAATGAAGTACTTCTAATCCTAGTCTATATACAAAAAGAATTGTGAATGATGTACTAATTCTAATAGTATACGTTGATGATATAGTGATCACTAAAATCTCTAAAAACTAAAAAGTGATAATAAAAGAGATCTTGAAGAGGCATTTGAGATGATAGATTTAGGACTAATGAATTATTGCCTTGACCTAAAAATTCATCAAAATAAAGATAGTATTACAATTACTCAATCAAAATATGTTGAAGCCTTACTCGAAAGACATGGAATGAAAAATTGTAAGATAAAAGATACTCCTTTGAAATAAGGGATTCAATTGCTAGAAATGATGAAACACCTTTGGTTTCAGAAATCATGTATTACCAATTAATTGGAAGTCTTCTATACTTAAAAAATAGTCGACCTAACTTAGTATTTGCTATAAATTATCTTTCCCAATTCATGCAAGAACCAATGAAAAGTTATTGTAAAGCCAAAAAGAAAATATTACAATACATTAAGAAGACTATTGATTATGGCCTAACCTATATGAAGAATGTTGAGGATTTTTGTCTATAGGGTTACTTATATTCAAACCATGTCACTTCTATTGATGAAAAAAATTCTACTTCAGGGTATGTATTTTATCTTGGTTTAGGACCTATATCTTGGCATAGTAAGAGAAAAAATATAGTGGAAAAATCATCTATTGAAATGTAATATTTTGCAGCTAGAGATACAAAATGTGAAGCATTATAGATACAATATATATTATCTAACATGGGCCTCAAATGAACTCCAACCTTGATACATTGGGATAATCAAAGAGTGCTCAATTTGTTTAAGAATCCAATTGTACATGAACAAACTAAGCATATTGAAGCTCAATGCCATATCATTAGATAACACTTCAAAAATCATCATATCATATTGAAACACATTCCTACAAAATAACAACTAGCAGATATCTTTACAAAAGCTCTTAGAAGAAACAAGTTTTAGACTTTCAAAGATCAGTTATGCAATTCAAATAAATTTCATACCAAATAATGTAATACAGGGGAGTCTTAGAGTATATTACATTATTTGATACATGTTAGATTACTTTATCTTATGTTAAGTGGTTACTTGGGGAAGAAGTAATAAATGCACAAGTGTTGAATTGTGCAATGATGTAAATGTGCATGTAGTCCACATGTACATAAGTCTTAGGTAGAGTAAAGAGCAAGGAAACTATCTTCTTATATAATGGACTCTAAGATCCATTCTTGATTGTAACACTTCATTCTTTGTAATACAAAGTGATACTTATTTCTTCAATCATAATAGTTCTAAAACCATCAAGTCTAAAGTTACATTTCGGTTTGCATCCATGCTCACTTCATTGTTGTGTTGGCCTTGCCTCTTGCAATGGTTGAATGTAGTGCAAGAAGCACAATTTGCTCTTTTTCTCCAAAGATATTTCTCTCTTCTTCACATGATGAAAATCAATTTTATTTTCACCCTCCCTCCTCTTTTATCCCTCTTTTCCTCTCTCTCATTTTTTGTTGCTTTTTTATTTTTTGCATCTCTATTCTTCTATGTCTATCATTTCAAGTTTCTTCAAGAATTTTGCATTCCTTTTAAAATATGAGGGGGTACCCCAATATTAGGGGCATCGATGTCATTAATTCCTTGTAAAGCATAATTTTACTTAGACCCCTACGAATTCACTTAAAATTGCTAAATGCAGATTTGAGCTTCATTTTTCCCTTTTTTTAGCTTTTTCTCCTAGCCTTTCCAAATTTGCAGTCATCCAAGATAGAGTGCGAATTCGATAATTTTAGGTTTTTTCTATAAAAAAATCTAGTATTGAGCCGACTCTTATGATGTCAACTCTAAATCAAGTTTATTTTTTTGTTTTCTTGCTTAAATCCCTCCAAACCTCTTATAAATACAAGGATTGGACTCTATTTTTCAATCCACAATATTCATGCTCATTATAGTTATCAATATATGCTCTATTATTCTACTTTTTGTGCTTCTTATGTTTAACTACTTTTGGTGAGCAAGTGGAGGAGCCTTGATGATAGATCATGTACATCATTTATATTCTAGAAGAGGAGAGGTCTACCATTCTATTTCCTTCACCCTTTGATTATTCCTTGATTTACCTACAATTTTATTAGATTTCTTTTGTGCATCATTAGATTTTAGAACATTTATCTCATATTTTTCATTGCATTATTTGCATTGCTAGATTATATAAAAGTTATAGAATGAATTTGTGCCTCACCCTTACAAGGTATGAATTTGATGAAACCATTGGTTTTTCCATTTCTATTTTTGTTTATAAATTCATGATTGCAAATTATAGGGCATGAATTTTGTTACAATAGTTTAAGGGTAACTTTTGCTCCCAAAAATGTAGTTTATTTCTTGCATTTTTATTTTCATTACATATCTTCTATTTGCACTCTGTTTCATTGTTCTATGTTGTTGCATCCTATTTTTCTTGTTTTCCAAAGGTCATCAATCACTTTTATTTTTGAACAGTCAGCTAAAAGGACCAAGGGATATTTATTGTTGTGCCTCCAAGCTCAATCACATAGTGTCCTAAGCAATCCCCTAAACACTAATTAGTTAGCAATCTATGCTCTATTGTTCTACTTTTTGTGCTTCTTCTATTTAACTACTTTTGGTGAGCAAGTGGAGAAGCCTTGATGTTAGATCATGTACATAATTTATCTTTTAGAGGATGAGAGGTCTACCATTCTATTGCCTTCACTCTTTAATTATTCCTTGATTTACCTACAAGTTTAATAGATTTATTTTATGCATCATTAGCTTTTAGAACATTGATCTCATTTTTTTCATTGTATTATTTACATTTCTAGATTAAATAAAAGTTATACCATTAATTTGTGCCTCACCCTTATAGGGTATGAATTATATGAAACCATTGGTTTTGCCATTTCTATTTTGGTTTCTAAATTCATGATTGCTAATTATGGGGTATGAATTTGGTTACAATAGTTTGGGGGTAACTTGTGCTCCCAAAACCCTAGTTTATTTCTTACATGTTTGATTTTCATTACATATCTTCTATTTGCACTCTGTTATATTTTTATATGTTGTTGCATCATATTTTGCTTATTTTCTAAAGGTCATCAATCACTTTTATTTTTGAACATTCATCTAAAAGGACCAAGGGTGCTTGATTGTTGTGCCTCCAAGATCAATCACACAGTCGCCTAAGTAAGCCCCTAAACACTGATCAATTTTTCCAAGTTTATATAGTTTATTTTTAGGTTTGATTGAATTCGTGTAAGGACTTTCAAGGAAAAAATTGAAGAACACAAGCTTAGATTGAAGGGGGATGAATAGTATAAAATCAACTTTTACTTTTCTTTCTCAAACAATATTATCCAATATATCAACAGCAGTAATAAAAGCAATGCAAAAATCACCATGCATAGTAGAGACACCAATTTAATGTGGTTCATCCAATGTGGGATACTCCACAAAGAAAATAATTCACTAAAATGTTCTCAACTAATCTCTTGGGAATACTTCCCTATTACAATGTTTATGAACCTCTATTCAAATGAGATACCAATCCCCTAATCAACTTCATGGACACCAATCCATAAGAGAACTCTTTTCCCTTTGCTGTTTCATGGATCTCTATCCATAGGAGAACTCCTTCTCCTCTACTCTAGTTGGTGATCCTCCAAAATACTACTACCTCCACTGCACTGGCCTATGGATCTCTCTCCACTAAAAATCTCTATCTTCACTCAGAATACCTCTATCCTCACTACCTTGGCTAATGGATCTCTATCCATTGGATACTACTATCCTCTACTCTGTCACCTCCAAAGCTTACTATTAGCTTTGCTCAATCTCTATCTCAAAATTTCACTAAAAACTATCCTTCAGTCTAGCACAAATTTGATCATAAGTATGTCTCTAGTCTGGTAAAAATTTACCCTTAAATATACACCAAAATCTATCCTTAAATCTATCCTCAAGCCCTAACACAAAGCTTGATCCAATCATAAATCAATTCTGCTAGATTTCCCCAAGCCTTAACTCAAGGCTTGAACAAATCAATCAATCGACTCTGCTATCAGGTCTTCTCAAAGACTTACCTCAGATCTATCCACAAGTCCTTTCAAGAACTTTCTTAATTTGCTCTCAAGTCTTCGCTAAGACTTGTCTCAAATATTTCCAATAAGTCTTCTCAAGAACTTGCTCAATATTTTCAACAAGTCCTCCCTAGAACTTGTCCAATTTTCTCAAAAAGTCTTCACCAAGACTTACCTCAAATCTATTCAATAATTCCTCTTTAGAACTTGTTCAATTTGCTCAACAAGTCTTCACCAAGACTTACCTCAAATCTGTTCAATAAGTCCTCTCTAGAACTTGTCCAATCTGCTCAATAAATCTTCACCAAGACTTACCTCAAATCTGCTCAACAAGTCCTCTCTAGAACTTGTCTAATCTGCTCAACAAGTCTTCACTAAGACTTACCTCAAATCTGCTCAAAAGTTCTCTCTAGAACTTGTTTATTATGCTCAACAAGTCTTCACCAAGACTTACCTCAAATTTTCTCAACAAGTCCTATCTAGAACTTGTCCAATATCCTCAACAAGTCTTCACTAAGACCTATCTCAAATCCGCTTGTAAGCTTCCACAAAATCTCACACAAATCTATCCTTAAGTCCCCTCTATGACTTACTCAAATCTACCCATAAGATTTTACAAATGCTTGCTAAAATCTGTCCTTAAGTCCACTCTAGGACTTAACCAAATATGAACACTAGCTTTCACAAAAGCTTGTTCAACTCTATCGTTAAGTCCCCTCTAGGACTTACTCAAATCTATCCACTAGCTTTTACAAAATCTTGCTAAACTCTGTCCTTAAGTCCCCTATAGAACTTACTCAAATATGCTCACAAGCTTTCACAAAAGCTTGTTCAACTCTATCCTTAAGTCCCCTCTAGGACTTACTCAAATATGTGATTGATGGTGGGCTAAAACATAAAAGACTTTATTTAATTAACTTCAAAAATTACACCACACACACATCGCTATGTAGACATTGAAGGATAGGGTATTTGTAGGGATGTGGAGGTGGAGGAATAAGGAGGGATAAGGGAAAAGGAGATACATGGAGGGATAACGGGAGAGGGAGGAGCTGGAGGGATGAGGAGCAGAGGTTATAGAGGAAATAAAGAGGAAATGGTGGTGGAAGAATAGGGAGGAAATGTGGCAAGAGAGAGAGAGATATAGGAAGGGGGTTTAAAAAATTAAAAAAATCTTGTCGACATGTTGCCGACAAATTTGGATGCATGTTCACATTGTGGCCATAAATCAGGATATTTCTGAGCCACTTAGACAATAACTCTCTTCACACTTGCAACATTCTCCCCCTTAAAGTTGAGAGGACTGACTACATAGTCTCTCATATTTATAAATTGATCTTTAGCCATCACTTTGGTGAAGATATCTACAATGTTCTCCAAAGTGCGGAAAAATTTAAGATCAACAATTTCATGCTCCACCATGTCTTGGATGAAGTGGTACTTCATATCAAAATGTTTCATTCTGCTATGGTGGATTAGATTGTATGCCAACTGAATGGCACTGATGTTGTCATAGTAGATTCTATTTGGACCACTTTGCTACTCTCCAATATCTTCCAGCACTTTTATTAGCCATAGGGCTTGAGTACTAGCATAGGTGACTACTATATATTCAGCTTCTATAGAAGACAAATCTACAACAATTTGCTTTTTGTAACTCCATGTTATTAGCCCTGATCCCAGACTAAAATAGTTCCCTGAAGTTGATTTTATGTCATCAATATTGCTACCCCAATCACTATCACTGAAGCCTACAAGCTTGACAGTGTTACATTTATGGTACTGGATTCCAAAATCCAATGTACCCTTCACATATCTAAGAATTCTCTTAGATGCCTACAAATGTAGCTCATATGGGCTAGCCATAAATCAAGAGACGAGAAACAACATACTAAATATTAGGTCTGGTGTTGGTGAGAAACATCAAACTCCCAACAATGCTCCTAAAAGTGGTCACGTCAACTTTTGGTGCTCTGTCATCTTTGCTTAACTGGATCCCATGTCCAATAGGAGTTGCAACTAGCTTGCATTGCTCCATAGCAAACTTCTTGATCATGTCTCAAGCATATTTAAGTTGACAGATGAAGATCCTTGTATCTGACTGATGGACTTCTATTCCAAGGAAGTAGTGCATTAAGTCGAGATCCTTCATCTCAAACTGCTTCATCATGGAGTGCTTGAACTCCATATTCACTTTTTCATTACTACCCATGAAAATGAGATCATCCACATACAAGAAAACTATGAGGATGTCGTTACCTTGCTTCAAATAGTAGAGTGTGGGTTCATTTTTGCTTTTAGTGAATCCAAAATCTTTGAATTACCCATTAATGCGTGAGTACCAAGCTCGCAGTGCCTGCTTGAGGCCATAGAGTGCCTTTTTCAGTCTGTAAACAAGGTGCTCCTTACCTTGCTCTTGAAATCCTTGAGGTTGCTCAACATACACTTCCTCTATTAAGTACCCATTTAGAAAGGCACTCTTCATATCCATGTGTTGGATTTTCCAACCCTTGTGAGCAGCTAAAGTAAGAACTATTCTGATGGTCTCTTTTTGGGCTACAGGAGCAAATGTCTTTCCATAATCAATACCATATTTTTGTGTAAATTATTTTGCAACCAATCTTTCTTTGTGCCTTTCAATACTTCCATCAGCATTGTATTTGGTCTTGAAGACCCATTTACATCCAACACACTTATTTCCTTTAGGAATCTCTACCAGCTCCTAAGTATCATTGTTTTTTATAGAGGTTATCTCCTCTTTCATGGCATCCTGCCATATATTCTGAGTAAAAGCCTTCTCATAACTAGAAGGTTCAAGTTGTGCACTAGTTAACAAGGCATAGTTAACTACATCCCCCTGAGGTTCTTGGGAGTCATCATCTCCATACAAATGCATATTTTCAAGTCTTTGAAAAATTGAACCCATTTCACTTGCTTGACTTCTATTATATTGTCTTTAAAAATTTGTATCCAACATCTGATAATATGAATGATGTTGGAGAGTTCTCTTACCTCTAGATGGAGAATCAATATCCATTGGTGAGTAATTAACTGACCTTTGTGGAGAAGGACTTGGTGAAAATGATGATGGACTGGAAGTCAAATGTCTGCTTGGGCTTGGAGGAGGAGACTTCTTGCCTTTTTGTGGTGCCTATTTTCTACAATTGTAGCAAACTTGGTTTGATTTGTCACTTACTTTTCCTCATCCTACATGCTTCCCTCTGTTCTTTTTTCCACCTCTATTCTGACCTCCACCTCTGTTTGAATATCCTCCTTTGTTAGGAGTTTCACCTCATGTACTATTCTTACCTCTACCTCTGTTTTGACCTCTGCCATGACCTCTACCTTGGCATTTTCCTTCTTATGAAGAAAAATATTTGTCATCGCTTCCATGGCTGGTGGAAGGATATTCCTACAATCTCTCTTCATGTGAAAGAAGAGAACCAATCAGTGCATCAAAGGAAAGTGTAGTCAAATATTTTTACTCTTAAATAATGATTGCTACATGATTCCACGTAGGAAGAACTGTTTGCAACACTTTCTTCACCACAACCTCTGGTTTAACCTCTTCACCTAGAGTGACCATTTTATTTACCATGACTTTGACTCGCACGCAGTAGTCTCCTACTTTCTCATTCTCTTACATTCTGAGATTTTCAAAATCTCTTTTCAGAGTTTGAAGCCTGACCTGCTTCACTTGATCACTCCCTTGTAAACTTTCCTTTAAAGCCTTCCAAGCATCTTAATATGTTACACATGATGCTATTCTAGGAAATATACTCTTATCTAGAGCTGTTTGTAAATGGTATAAGGCAAAGGAGTTATTTTTTTGGGCTTCTTTTTTGGCTTTTCTATCGATAGCACTTAAAGCAGACCAGTCATTAGTAGAGGGTTCTGTGTATCCTTCAACTATTTCCCATAAACCTTTACCAATCAACATAGTTTTCATATTTATTGAACAGTATTCATAATCACTACCATTAAATTCAGGAATTGGGAGATTCAAATTTGAAGCCATTTCTACTACTTGAAAGCAAACTTTGATTTGACTAAAAATAAGAAGTACAAAGCAATTACAAGTTCAAATAAAATCTATATTTCTTAATTCTCTCACTGATTTCTTGTTCTTCTTCTTGTGGATTGCCCAATACTAGAGGCCCAAAATTGTTTATAATGAAATCCTCCTCATCACTAATGATGACAATTTCAAGAGCTACTTCTGGCTTAGCCTATGCTGGCTTAGGCTCTGTTGGCTTAGGCTCTACTGGCTTAGGCTTTACTGGCTCAGGCTCTGCTGGCTCAAGTTTTGCTGGCTCAGGCTTTGGAGAGCGTGGGGTATAACTCTCACTGGATTGTTCCTTAGGTTCAAATGCAACTAAATCGGACTCCTCCACTCATTGTCCAAAAATATTATCCTCTGAGTCAGCCTCATATTCAGAATCGGGCTTCCTCTGGTGAGATATCATTGAATTCTATAGTTTACTGAATACCACATGTATTCCATTTTGCTGGACCTGCTCATCAAAAGACTTAGCAGATTCTCTCCTCAATAGAGAGCACAAAGCATGGTAACATCCAGTAGATCTGATCATCTACTCATTAAGGCAAAAAGAAAAATTCATTAGAGCTTCTGAGGTTATAATTTTTGCTCTCTTATAGCTGTTGAGGCTATTACACAAAATTTTTAGCCTTGAACGGGGTTCCAAGGGGCAGCGCTTCAGAAGGCTTCTCATCACCTTTTTTTCCTTTGGGTGATTTTCCAATGTACCATAAAAGGTTCACAGTTTCTCTTATAAAATTTTCTTATAAAGCTTTTCCTAGTTTATAATTTAATAATAAAATATGCTTTTCCAATTAAAAAAAAAAACTTTTTTTAAATAATTAAAAAAGTATTGTTAAATTATTAAATTAATACTAAAAAAAACTTTGAAAATAATTTAAAAAACCTTTTTATAGAGAATCTAACTCGAGCCTTCGCGCTTCCAAGCAGAAAGCTTTGGCCACTACACCCACGGTCCCCTTTGAAATAGCTTTGGTGCCCATGCACCTTTATCCTTTGCTCCTATGGCAAAAAAAAACTTATTAATTTTTAGCTTGGTGGGATTCAAACCTGACACTTCTCCACTGCAATGCTGCCGACTTTGCCATGCAGGCTACACGATCCAATGGGATTAAAAGGAAACAATACAATATTTAAATTAATCACAACAATAGTAGTTTAAAAAAAAAAAAATCCCACATGCACTGTGAGACGGATGTCGGAGGGTTTAATAACGCAAAATCACATGTTATTAATCGATTGCTTTTGGGCAATCGTGTATGTATCCTTTTGCCATGTCATAAAGACACCTCACTGCCACGTCAATGCCTGCATCGCCACCACATGTCAACTCCTCACCACATCAATGTGCCACATCAACACGTCACTGCCAACTCACCGTCCAGTCGTGCCACATCATCTCTTCTAGCTCAGCTCCTTGAGCTATGTGCCCAATCCGCACCTGCCACCTAGCGTCTTGAACTACATACCCAGCTCCTACTGGCTACCACCTTAGCCCTGTATTAGCATCACATGCTGCCTTGAAATTTATGCTTCCCCACATGCACCTCGGTTCACGTGTTGTCTTTGTGTGGACCTCTTGTCCACCTCCTGACTCACCTTGAAAACTATGCATGGACCTCAAAAACTATGCCAAAAACCACCTTTGCCTCAATTTTTGTGCCCATGGCACAACACCCAGCTCTGATACTAGTGATCAATGGTGGGCTAAAACATAAAATACTTCATTTAATTAACTTCAAAAATTACACCACACACACAACACTATGTAGACATTGAAGGATAGGGTATTTATAGGGACGTGGAGGTGGAGGAATAAGGAGGGATAAGGGAAAAGGAGAGATGTGGAGGGATAAGGGGAGAGGGAGGAGGTGGAGGGATGAGGAGCGAAGGTTACGAAGGAAATAAGGAGGAAATGGTGGCAGAATAATAGGGATGAAAGGCAGCGAGAGAGAGAGAGAATATAGGAAGGGAGTTTAAATTGCCAACATGTTGCCAATAAATTTGGATGCATGTTCACATTGTGGCCATAAATCAAGATATTTTTGATCCACTTAGACAATAACCCTCTTCACACTTGCAACGATATGATCACAATATTTTAAAAAATCTTGCTCAACTCTATCCTTAAGTCCCCTCTAGGACTTACTCAAATCTGCTCACAATATTTCACAAAAGCTTATTCAAATCAATTGCAAAAATTGCATACAAAACTCAATTTAATTTATTTTAGAAAACCTCTTCAATCACACAAATAAGTTTCACTCAGAATATTTTTTAACCATAGAAACATATAGAGAATGATTAGAGACTCAATATGTTTCTCACTCATGCTCAATCACTTTCAAATTATGGTTCAAATCAATTTAGAAATAAAGAACAATTTGTTTCACATAACTTGAACTATCACTCCAATACTTTAAATCAATAGTTCTCATACAACTTTACTCAACCATTCACTCAATAAAACACAACTTGCTTACAAACCCTAACCAAGTGTTTCACTATACTTTCAAACAACTCACACTTTGGAACTCAAAATTTGACTCAAGATGATTCCAAATTCACATAACAATTATACTCATGTTCTTTCACAAACCCTAGTTCAATATGATTCTCAATATCACATAACAATGATACTCATATTATTTCACAAACCCTAGTTCAATATAGTTCACAATTTCACACTCAAATATTATCACAAACTTTCACCAATCATACACATGAAAAATCACTCAAACATTTCCAACAATGCTTATGAAACAATCCTTTTCACTCTAAATTTGCATTTCACAACATTCAAGCCAACAATATTTCACTCATAAGGAAGATGTGCCCATACCTTTTGTTTGATGGAGATATGTCTTCACAACCTGTCTCAATTACAATCAAATTCTTTTTACCAATTTCAAGGTTAGATTGAAATAGCTTATCTCAAAATTTCACCATAGAATTCTCCTCAATATTCACCATACAAAAATTATCAAGTCTTAAGTACACCTTATAATCTCCAAACTTCTCAAACAAATATTCCAATTACTCACTTTCACTATAACCTCATTCAAAAATTTAATGCCTAGGATAATCCAAATTGCTTACTTATATCTCCCTACTCAAAATTTGCATTTCAAAATAATTAACATCACACTAGAAATAATGCAATTCACCTTTTAACACTTTCAAATCAATTTTAAAGCATTCACCACTTTTAGCTTAGGTGAAAATAAAATTCATGTTGGACATTTTGAGTCCCTAAGCTAAAAGTTGTCATTGATGTCAAAAGGACCTATGTAAGTAAGCACTATGATTTTGCTCCACAAAGAGCTTCATGAGAAGCAAAGGTTTTGATCAAAGGTTCAAGAAGGGATGCATGGCATTTGGTTCCAAAAGGAGCTTCAAGGGAAGCTTAGCAAAAGGTTTTTATGAAAACCAAGGAAGGCAAGGAAATATTTTATTTAAAACCATGGATGGCAGATTTGAAATGGGTTTTTCTTAAAACCCAAGTTGGCTTTTTGTTTCATCGAAAAATGTGCCTCGGTGATGGAGAAATTTAATTTTAAAGGTTTAGTTTAAATTTTAATTTTAATTTTAAAATTAAATAAAAGAGTTTTCCCGCCATGTCCGTCGACGTCATATATTTTATCATGCAAAGGTTCAAATATTTAAAGGGGTTGATTTTATCAACCAAGTAGGACACGATTAAAAATTTCTTCATTCGATTATCCCCTCCTTCGCAATCGTCGATTCCCCCCTTCCGATTTCGTTTGTGCACTACACGTGGAACAAGGGAGCAAGTTTCAAGGCATAGGTGGAGAGGACGGAAATATAAGTCTCAAAGGCTTAAAGCCTCCATGTGGGAGGCCTAGCCCACATAGTGGGCGGAGAGTGTGCTAAGGCACACGACGAGGAGGAACGCGGGGTCGAAACCACCCAAAGCCATTTTGCAAGGTATGCCATAATTCGATCGCCAAAATTTTTGGGTGCATGAAATATTTTGAATTTGCTAAGGTTGTGTTAAGCATCGATTTTCACGGAGAGTATAGTGGATTTAATTTTTGCATATGGCTAAGGTTTGATATTTGATTAATGTGGGATATTGCCTAAGAAGGCTTTGTGATTATTTTTTTAAGTGCAAAAGTGTTGAAAGGAAGGATATAAAATATTTGAGTTATTTTATGGTATAAGTGGTTTTTGGAGTGACAAGGTTATGCAATGTTTTGATTTATTTTATTTTATGGTACAAGTGGTTTTAGGAGTGATAAGGAAGTTGTGCATCAATTCTTAAGAAGATTTTTCTAATTAAAAGCCTTGGTGAATATTATTGTGAAGTGGAGTAATGTTGATTATTTTGTGATCTTCTAACCCTTGTGAGGATTGGCAAAAGAATATTGTGATTGTGGCAGATTTCCAAAGAGGCTTCTTCATCTTCATAAAAGGTATGGGCACATTCTCCTATTGATTGATTATGGTGGTTGATTATAAAATACCTTTGGAGTGAAAAGGATTGATTGTGGTTTCCTTTTTGAAAGTGATTGGTTAAATGCTTCAAGGTTTTCTGGTTTGAGAGTTGTGATTAAACCTTGTTTTATAAGCATTGTTGTTGAAGCCAATTGGTTGTGCAAAGAACTTGAACTTGAGTTAGAAAAGAACATGAGTATCATTGTTATGTGAGATTTTTGGTTGAGCATTGTTGGAAACATTTTGAGTTGGTTGATACATGCTTGGACTAGGGTTTGTGAGAAAGGGTTGTTCCTTGAGGTGATTGGTTGAGTAGAGTTGATTGAGCCTAGTCAAGTGGATGCATGTGGTTGTTCAAGTTCCATGAAACAAACTATTCTATATCTGAATTGAGTTGAGATTGAGATTTGAGAATAGAACATATTGAGTCTCTAACAATTCTCTTTATGCTTCTATGAGATTGAGAGTTGAGTATAGAACATATTGAGTCTCTAACAATTCTCTTTATGCTTCTATGAGATTGATTTGAGTTGAGATTGGGATTTGAGTATAGAACATATTGAGTCTCTAACAATTCTCTTTATGCTTCTATGAGATTGAATTGAGATATTGATTGAGCATTGAGTATAGAACATATTGAGTCTCTAACAATTCTCTTTATGATTCTATGAGATTAGACAAGTCTTTGAGAAGGCTTGTGGACTGATTTTGAGTAAGATTTTGTGGAAGCTTGCTATGCAGATTTGAGCAAGTCCTAGAGAGGACTTATTGAGCAGATTTGGACAAGTTCTGAGTGAGCTTGTTGAGAAGATTTGGACAAGTTCTGAGTGAGCTTGTTGAGAATATTTGGACAAGTTTTGAGTGAGCTTGTTGAGCAAATTTGGACAAGTTCTGAGTGAGCTTGTTGAGCAGATTTGGACAAGTTCTGAGTGAGCTTGTTGAGTAGATTTGGACAAGTTCTAAGTGAGCTTATTGAGTAAATTTGAGCAGGTTCTATGTGGACCTATTGAGCATATTTGAGTAGGTTCTGTGTGGACATGTTGAGCATATTTGAGCAGGTTATGTGTGGACATGTTGAGCATATTTGAGAAGGTTCTATGTGGACCTATTGAGCATATTTGAGTAGGTTCTGTGTGGACCTATTGAGAAGATTTGAGTAGGTTCTATGTGGACCTATTGAGCAAAATTGTACTAGACCGAATGTACTATGTTTAGTGCAAGAGATTGAGTAGAGTTGTGCTAGACCGACTGGACTATGTTTAGTATAGTATTGAGACAGAGCTTTGGAGGTGATAGAGTATAGAGGATAGAGTCTCAATGGATAGAGATCCAAAAACCAAGACAATTGAAGATAGATCTGAGTGAGGAGTCTTCAAGTGGAGAGAGATCCACCAATCAATGCAGCAGAGAGACAAAGTCTTCTAGAAGATCACTAGCCAGAGTAGAAGGGGAAAGAGTTCTCCTGTGGAAGAGATCCATGAACTTGAGATTAGGGGATCAGCATCTCCTTTGGATAGAGGTCCATAAACATTGTAATTGGGAAGGATTCCCAAAGAGATTGATTGAGAAATATTTAGAAGAAATATTTTCTCTGTGGAGGTAGCCCACATTGGGTGAACCACATTAAAATTGTGTCTCTATTGTGTGTGATGATTTGTGCATTGCTTTGGTTATTGCTATTGATATTGCCATTGATTATATTGATTAATACTATTTGGGAAAGAAAATTAAAAAGTGGTCTTATACTATTCACCCCTCTCTCAGTATAAGCTTGTGTTCTTCAATTGGTATCAGAGTCGGTTCCTTCGAAAAGAGTTTAATAGCTTGAAGGAAGATCTTACAAGAACACAAATGGCAAAGAAAGGCAAAGGCAAAACCATGAGATACAAGAAGAAAAGAACACACATGGTCATGAAAGAAAAGGAAGATGAGTTTGATATTGTTGTGTTGGGAGGACAAATGGAAATAGATTCAAGAGATGAATCAAACAAAGGAGAAACATCTAGACTGATAAATTTTTGTACCAGATGTGGAAAGACAGGTCATCATGCAGCTTACTATTCACAAGAAGGTGAAGAATGTTTTGTCTATGGTCAACTCGGTCATGATGCAAGTTATTGCAATGGTTTTAATAATAGTGAAGATGAGGATTCTTTATAAAGGGATAATAGAAACAATCGAAGCAGGTATCAAGAAGAAACTCCACTTTGGACAATAGAAGAAATTGAAGATCAAAGAGAAGAAGAAGAGGAAGCTACTCTCAAGGAACTTGATGAGGTGAAAAGAGAGAACTTACAATTAAAGGCTCAAATACAAGAGGATGAGAGATGTAAGACAAAGCTCCTACAAGATCTCTCTGACTTGAGAGATAAGGTTGAAAAGGCAAAAAGAGTTGAAGAGGATATGGTTGAACAGACAAAGGTAAAAGAGATAGAATATGAAAGACTTAAGGTTACCCTTGAAGAATTAAAAGGGGAGAACTCTGGATTAAGGGTTCAAGCTCAAGAAGATGAGAAAGCAAAAGAAAGGTTTCTACAAGAACTCACCTACTTCAAAATCAAGGTTGAAGAGGCAAGAAAAATTGAAGAAGGGATGACTAAAAAATTAAAGACAAAAGATCTAGAGTGTGAAATATTAGAGCATGAGATAGTTTCACTAAGGATGGAAGTAAGAGGGTCTAAGGACAAGCTACATAAGTTTGAAGAAAATGCAAGTAAGTATTCAAATGATAGTGATGCTAGTTTTTCAGACAATGATAGAGATGAAGTCCTATTTATGATTGAAGAAAAAGAACCAGTTAAGAGAAGGACTCCAGTTATTCTCAAGTGTTTTAGATGTGGTAGATTTGGACATCTTGAAGATGATTGCACAAGGGATGGTTATAGTTTCAGTGATGATGATTTTGAAGATGCACTTGATAGACCAGATGAAAATATTCTAATGGCATTAGAAAATGAAGTGAGTGATCCTATAGAAGATAAGCCAAAAGAGAGAAATGATGTGGACAAAGACAAACAAATAGAGGATTATTCAGTAGAAAATGGCTATGATCTCAAGGGAGAACTTATCTATGCTCTTGACACAGTAAAGAAGGTAAGAAAGCAACACTCTAAGCTTGAAAGTCAGTTTCAAGAATGTGATGAAGAAATATTATTGCTCATAGAGGATTTAGAAAAATCAAAGGCTAAGACAAGGAAGTTCAAGGACAAGTTAGAAGCAAAAATCTCAGAGTGTGAAAAGCTAGCACAAGAAGTGGAACTACTCAAGAAGGATTTAGAAGATTCGAAGGTCAAAATGAAGAGTTTCACAAATAGCTCTAAGAACTTGGATAAGTTCATCTATGGACAGCAACAAACATCATGTTCAACAGGTCTTGGATATGGAAAGGTTCAAAAGAAACAGGAAGAAGAATCAAACTCAAGACTTGAAGAAAAAGAAACTTCAGATGAAGATACATCAAAAGAAGACAGTGTAAGTGGGAGTGAGACATCAGAGGATGAGTTGGACAACAAAGAGTTCAACAAAGATAGGAACAATGCACAAAGAAGATACATATGGAACAACAATCAGAATAGGAGACCAATGAGGTCAAGACAAGGAGGCTTCAATGGAAGATGCTTTTCATGTCACAAGTTTGGGCACATGGCTTCATAGTGCAGGACACATGAAAGACAGGAATATGGAAAAGGATATCTTTTCCAAGGGTATTGCTACTCATGCAATGGGTTTGGTCACAAGGCAATGAATTACAGGATTCATGACAGAAGAGGATATGGCTTCACTAGGAGAAATCCTAAGACAATTGCACATCCAAGGAATAATAACATTAAGTGTTATAAGTGTAATAATGATGGTCACATAGCAAGATGGTGTAGAGAAAATATTCCAGAAATAGGCATGAACAAGAACAGGAATATGAATAGGAATAAGAATATGAATAGAAACAGAGGTATGAACAGAAACAAGAACAAGGATGAGAATTGAAATAGGAACAAAAACATGGATGAGAACAAGAACAAGAACAGGAACAGAAGTGATGATAGGAATAGGGATGATAACTTGGAAAGAAATAGTGAGAGGATTCAAAAAACTCATAGAGGAAGAGAGAAATATAAAGGCACAGATCTATGCTTTTGGGGAGTAGAAATACTCCCACCCTAGAATTAACCACCTCATGTGGAGGTGGGGGAGGGGCTAAGCTAAGAGGCTCATTCTTAGCCCCGAGCCCCAAAGGTGACCCTTTGCCATTGATGTCAAAGGGGGAGATATTTGTGTATTGGGGAGATATTTGGTATAAGGAGAGATTTGATATTTGAGAGCATTGAGCCAGGGGGAGCAAAGACCAAGGGGAGCAGAAAAGAAGGTCAGGTTTCAGTAAAAGGATATGGGTTTCCATCAATGACAAAGGGGGAGATTGTTGGACATTTTGAGTCCCTAAGCTAAAAGTTGTCATTGATGTCAAAAGGACCTATGTAAGTAAGCACTATGATTTTTCTCCACAAAGAGCTTCATGAGAAGCAAAGGTTTTGATCAAAGGTTCAAGAAGGGATGCATGGCATTTGGTTCCAAAAGGAGCTTCAAGGGAAGCTTAGCAAAAGGTTTTTATGAAAACCAAGGAAGGCAAGGAAATATTTTATTTAAAACCATGGATGGCAGATTTGAAATGGGTTTTTCTTAAAACCCAAGTTGGCTTTTTGTTTCATCGAAAAAGGTGCCCCGGTGATGGAGAAATTTAATTTTAAAGGTTTAGTTTAAATTTTTAATTTATTTAAAATTTTAAAATTAAATAAAAGAGTTTTCCTGCCATGTCCGTCGACGTCATATATTTTATCATGCAAAGGTTTGAATATTTAAAGGGGTTGATTTTATCAACCAAGGAGGTGACAAGAAATATTTTTCGCATTCGATTATCCCCTCCTTCGCAATCATCGATTCCCCCCTTTCGATTTCATTTGCGCACTGCACGTGGAACAAGGGAGCAAGTTTCAAGGCATAGGTGGAGAGGACGGAAATATAAGTCTCAAAGGCTTAAAGCCTCCACGTGGGAGGCCTAGCCCACATGGTGGGTGGAGAGTGCGCTAAGGCGCACGACGAGGAGGAACACGGGGTCGAAACCACCCGAAGCCATTTTGCAAGGTATGCCATAATTCGATCGGCACAAAATTTTGGGTGCATGAAATATTTTGAATTTTCTAAGGTTGTGTTAAGCGTCGATTTTCACGGAGAGTATAGTGGATTTAATTTTTGCATATGGCTAAGGTTTGATATTTGATTAATGTGGGATATTGCCTAAGAAGGCTTTGTGATTATTTTTTTAAGTGCAAAAGTGTTGAAAGGAAGGATATAAAATATTTGAGTTATTTTATGGTATAAGTGGTTTTTGGAGTGACAAGGTTATGCAATGTTTTGATTTATTTTATTTTATGGTACAAGTGGTTTTAGGAGTGATAAGGAAGTTGTGCATCAATTCTTAAGAAGGTTTTCTAATTAAAAGCCTTGGTGAATATTATTGTGAAGTGGAGTAATGTTGATTATTTTGTGATCTTCTAACCCTTGTGAGGATTGGCAAAAGAATATTGTGATTGTGGCAGATTTCCAAAGAGGCTTCTTCATCTTCATAAAAGGTATGGGCACATTCTCCTATTGATTGATTATGGTGGTTGATTATAAAATACATTTGGAGTGAAAAGGATTGATTGTGGTTTCCTTTTCGAAAGTGATTGGTTTAATGCTTCAAGGTTTTTTGGTTTGAGAGTTGTGATTAAACCTTGTTTTATAAGCATTGTTGTTGAAGCCAATTGGTTATGCAAAGAACTTGAACTTGAGTTAGAAAAGAACATGAGTATCATTGTTATGTGAGATTTGTGGTTGAGCATTGTTGGAAATATTTTGAGTTGGTTGATACATGCTTGGACTAGGGTTTGTGAGAAAGGGTTGTTCCTTGAGGTGATTGGTTGAGTAGAGTTGATTGAGCCTAGTCAAGTGGATGCATGTGGTTGTTCAAGTTCCATGAAACAAACTATTCTATATTCTGATTTGAGTTGAGATTGAGATTTGAGAATAGAACATATTGAGTCTCTAACAATTCTCTTTATGCTTCTATGAGATTGATTTGAGTTGAGATTGGGATTTGAGTATAGAACATATTGAGTCTCTAACAATTCTCTTTATGCTTCTATGAGATTGATTTGAGTTGAGATTGGGATTTGAGTATAGAACATATTGAGTCTCTAAAAATTCTCTTTATGCTTCTATGAGATTGAATTGAGATATTGATTAAGCATTGAGTATAGAACATATTGAGTCTCTAACAATTCTCTTTATGATTCTATGAGATTAGACAAGTCTTTGAGAAGGCTTGTGGACTAATTTTGAGTAAGCTTTTGTGGAAGCTTGCTATGCAGATTTGAGCAAGTCCTAGAGAGGACTTATTGAGCAGATTTGGACAAGTTCTGAGTGAGCTTGTTGAGTAGATTTGGACAAGTTCTGAGTGAGCTTGTTGAGCAGATTTGGAAAAGTCAAAGTGAGCTTTGTGAGCATATTTGGATAGGTTCTGAGTGATATTTCTGAGCATATTTGGACAAGTCTAAGTGAGCTTGTTGAGCAGATTTGTTGTGGCTGTTGAGTAGATTTGAGCAATTCTATGTGGACCTATTGAGAAGATTTGAGCAGGTTATGTGTGGACCTATTGAGCAGATTTGAGCAGGTTCTGTGTGGACCTATTGAGCAGATTTGAGTAGGTTCTATGTGGACCTATTGATAATATTTGAGTAGGTTCTATGTGGACCTATTGAGTAGATTTGAGTAGGTTTTGTGTGGACCTATTGAGCAAAATTGTACTAGACCGAATGTACTATGTTTAGTGCAAGAGATTGAGCAGAGTTATGCTAGACCGACTAGACTATGTTTAGTACAGTATTGAGACAGAGCTTTGGAGGTGATAGAGTATAGAGGATAGAGTCTCAATGGATAGAGATCCAGTAGCCAAGACAATTGAAGACAAATCTGAGTGAGGAGTCTTCAAGTGGAGAGAGATCCACCAGTTAGTGCAATAGAGAGACAGAGTCTTCTAGAATATCACTAGCTAGAGCAGAAGGGGAAAGATTTCCCTGTGGAAGAGATCCATGAACTTGAGATTAGGGGATCAACATCTCCTTTGGACAGAGGTCCATAAACATTGTAATTGGGAAGGATTCCCAAAGAGATTATTTGAGAAATATTTAGAAGAAATATTTTCTCTGTGGAGGTAGCCCACATTGGGTGAACCATGTTAAAATATGTGTCTCTATTGTGTGTGATGATTTGTGCATTGCTTTGTTTACTGCTATTGATATTGCCATTGATTATATTGATTAATACTATTTGGGAAAGATCATTCGCCCATGTAGAGGAGTTGGAGAGCAAGTGGGTAGTTAAACCTCTCTAGTTGCTGAGAGGCCCAGGTTCAAATCTCTCACCTCACATGTTGTGGATATGTTATGTAATCGTTCCCTCATGGTCACAGTCTGTTTACCCCTTGTGGCCACCACCAAAAAAAAAAAAAATACTATTCGGGAAAGAAAAGTAAAAAGTGATCTTATAGTTTTCACCCCCCTCTTAGTATAAGCTTGTGTTCTTTAATTCACCTTAACCACCTTTATCTAAGGTAAAAATAAAATTCACCTTAACCACCTTTATCTAAGGTAAAAATAAAATTCACCTTAACTACCTTTATCTAAGGTAAAAATAAAATTTACCTTAATCTCCTTATATCTCCCAAGGCACTCACTAATAAACCTTAGACCATGCACTCAATAAGCACTCACTATGAAACCTTAGACCACATGTTGAATAAACAAATTAATAAAAATTAAAGTACCTTTGCATGCTCCTCGATGGGATTCGATCCCAAGTCGTGCTATCACTAGTGCCCTAGTCCTGACCTAACTACCGTGCGAGCTAGGCACTCACTTGGGAGGGAAAAGTGCCTCATGTGCTTAGTACCTTTGATCTAGTGTCAAAACCAAAATGCAAAATAAACTACCCCTTTGCAACCGTCGAGACTCGAATGTGGAACCTTCACTCTCCCAACACCTTACACACTGACCACTTGAAACTAGCCCAACCAGTCGGTTGGTGACAACGCTTTATGCCTTGACCAACTTATGCATCATGTTTTTTTTGGGTGCCTTAAAAAATAATATCCTCTTGTCTTATGCTTACAAATTTTTTAATCAAATAACCTTTGCCCTTTCACCCATGCATTAAATTGGAGACTTGCATTTTGTTGGCAAGTCTTATGGTATTTATACCATATTCGAAACACCTTCGAACATTGGCGAGGATGAAGAATTATTTAAAATAAATTTGCACCTACCCTAACTTAGGGTCTAAATAATATTATTTTATAAATTAATTTAATATCAATATTATAAATAATTTATAAATGACCTTAGGCTTTATTTTTAACCTTTAATATTATAATAAAAATATTATAATATTATTTCCTTTGGACCTAGTTATTTTTCTCTTTCACCCTTAGACCTTTTATGACCTCCTTTAATATTATAATAATAAATATTATAATATTATTTCCTTTAGGCCTAGGTAACTCCTTCCTTTAGGGTTATTAACCATCCTTTTGACTAATCATGTGAAACTCTTAAACCAAATTACTTCGGCTTAAAATAAAAATATTTTAACCCTCATTTTGCCAAGTCCTACACTGATCACTGACACTGACTCTTGACATCAATGACAACACAACTACTCAAAATTTCCAAAAATCTCCCCCTTTGTCATTGATGGCAACCCTTTTTCTGTAACCAATTATTTTTCCTTTTTCCAAAACTAATCCCCCTGAGAAACTACTCCCCTTGACTGAATGCTCTCCCCCTAACTAAAGTCTCTTCCCCTTTGACATCAATGGAAAAGGTCCACCTTTGGGTCTTGGGGCTAAATATAAGACTCTTATCTCAGTCCCTCCCCCACCTCCCCTCTTTGATGTGGTTAATTTTGGGGTGGGAGTATCTCTACTCCCAGCATACATTGATATTTACCTTTATCTACCTTCTTCCTCAATTGATCCTTTTGATTCCTCTAAATGTTCTTATTATTGCTTATATCTAGAAGGTATTATCTACATCACTTAGCTATATGCCCAAAATTATTATACTTATAACACTTAATGTTGTGGTTCCTTTAAGGTGTAAATATCTTGTAGTTCCTCCTGGTGAAGCCATATCTATTCCTATCATGAACCCTACAATTAATTGCCTTATGACCAAAATGATTACAAGAGTATAAATACCCTTGAAAGAGATACCTATTCTTGAAGTTTCTATTGGTGAAACCATATACCTATCTTTCATGTGTCTTGCACTATGTAGCCTTATGCCCAAACCTGTGACATGTGAAGCAATGTCCATTGAAGAAACCTTGTCTTGACCCCATTGGGCTCTTAGGATCTTCTTCCTTGTGTTGTTTCCTATTCCATCTATTCCTCATTTGTACATTGTTATTTTATTTGTTGAACTTTCTATTTTCCAACTTATCCTTAGAAGTCTCACTCTCTCTTACACTCTCTTCTTCTAAAGCTTCTTCTTCTTTGGAGCTTGATATTGACTCCTCTCCTTATTCTCTATGTTCTTGTTCAAAACCAAGTTTTGTCTTGTTTTATGAAGATATTTGCACCTTTATAATATTATCCAAGGTATTTGAGCTCTCCCAAACCTATGTAGCTTGTTTCTAGAATATTTTACTTCCTTCCTTAGTGAAGCTACCTCATTCTCTAATCTCTCACATTCTAGAACCTTTGCCTCTAACCTCTCTTTAAATCTCCTTATCTTAGTTATTGAGTTGGTTAGATCTTCTATAACCTTTCATTTCTCTTCATCACATTCTTAAAATTGAATCTTGAGTTTTGAGTTTCACTTTCTTACCTTCCTTAATTCCTTAAGAGCATAAATAAGATCACCCTCAAGATAAACTTCTCCTTCCTCTTATTTTACCTCTATTCCTTTTCCTTTAGGATCATCTTCATTCATTTCTGATTTATCTTCAATAGGAGAACTTTCTTCTTCATCTATTTCCAAAATTAGGCTTTCTTCTTATGGACCTTCAAGAGCATATTCATATTCATCTTCACTAAAACTGAACCCATTCCTTGTACAACTATCTTCAATATTACCAAAGTTACCACACCTAAAACACTTGATAATTATTGGTGCCCTTTTTATAACATCTTATTTTTCTACTGTCAGAAATAGAATTTCTTCTTCTTCATTATCTGAGGACTTTTCATCACTATCACTAGAACTCTTACCTTTCTTATTTGCATAAAATCTCTTCTTATACCTTTGGAAAATTTTTTTTCCTTGATTTCTTTGTCCATCCCTACTTTTATTTTTATGCCTATGTTTTCTTGTTTCCCTGTTCTTATGATCCTATTTTTCATCATCATTGCTACTTCCAACATCTGGACAATTAGATGCATAGTGACCATATTTACCATAATTAAAACACTAACTATTTTTGTACCATTATACTTTCTTGTGTCCTTGTTCCTTCTACCATAGTTTGCTTCTTCATAATTGGATAACTCAGTACTTGAATCTAACTTCTTATTCTTTGTCTTCTTTGTAACTTTGAAGGTTGCTTCTTTCTGGGAAATATACTCCTCTTTTATTCTCATCTCAAAAGCTATGAGAATTCCATGTAACTCATCCCTTGTCAAAAATTTAATATTTTTTTACTCTTCTATGGATGAAATATTTTCACTATACCTCTTAGAGAGTGACCTTAAAATTTTATGACAAACATCTATTTCTTCAACTCTAAACCCAAGTCCTTGCATGGAGTTAACAACCTCATCCACACGAAGTAGGTATGTAGTAATATTTTCCTCATCCTTCATCTTTAGGTCTTCAAATGTTTTCTTGTGATTTAGTAATTTTGCCATTTTGATCTTTTTGTCTCCCTCATATATATCTATTAGCTTTTCTCAAATGTCTTTTGCTGATGTGCAATGCATAACTTTTAAAAACTCTATTTTATGTAAACCATTTAAAATTTTGTTCATTGCATTTGAATTATTCTTACCATATTTATCTATAGGTGGAGTAGTTGGTGGTGTGTACCCATCCTCAACTACTTGCCATATCTCATTTATGAGTGCCATTAGGTAAATTTTCATTCTCACACTCGAGAATGCATAATTATTCCCATTGAATAATGGTGTCTTACTCACTAAATATCCACTCTAAGAATCCATCTGTGTTCTTGTAAGCTTTTATTTCAAGTTGTTAAACTCTTATGAAATAACCTGCTCTGATACCAATTGAATAACATAAGATTATATTGAGAGGGGGGGTGAACAGTATAAGACCAACTTTTAATTTTCTTTCTCAAACAATATTATCCAATATATAAATGGAAATATAAATAACAATAATCAAAGTAATTCACAAATCACCACACATAATAGATACACCAATTTAACGTGGTTCACCCAATGTCGGCTACTCCACAGAGAAACTATTTCACTAAAATTTTCTCAACTAGTCTCTTGAGAATCCTTACCTATTACAATGTTTATGGACCTCTGTCCAAATGAGACACCAATTCCCTAATGAACTTAATGGACACCAATCCATAGGATAACTCTTTCCCCTTTGCTATCTTGTGGATCTCTATTCATAGGAGAACTCCTTCTCCTCTACTCTAGTTGGTGATCCTATAGAAGACTATTGCCTTTATTGCATTAGCTTGTGTATCTCTCTCCATTGAAGACCTCTATCCTCACTCAGAATATCTTTGTACTCACTATCTTGGCTAATGGATCTCTATCCACTATATACTACTATCCTCTACTTTGTCACCTCCAAATATGATGCTTAGATCTACTCAATATCTATCTCAAATTTGCACTAAAAACTATCCTTCGGTCTAGCACAAATCTACTCACAAGTATGTCTCTGGTCTGGTACAAATTTTCCCTAAAATATGCACCAAAATCTATCCTCAACCCTTAACACAAAGCTTGATCCAATCACAAATCAATTCTGCTAGATCTTACCAAAGCCTTAACTCAAGGTTTGAAAAATAAATCAATCAACTCTACTATCAGGTCTTCTCAAAGAATTACCTTAAATATATCCACAATTCCTCTCAATAAATTGCTCAATATACTCTCAACTCTTCACTCAGACTTGTTATCCAACAAATCCTCTCAAAAACTTGCTTAATCTACTCAACAAGTCCTCCCTAGAACTTGTCCAATTTGCTCAACAAGTCTTCACCAAGACTTATCTCAAATTTGTTCAACAAGTCCTCTCTAGAACTTGTCCAATATTCTCAACAAGTCTTCACCAAGACTTACCTAAAATCTACTCAACAAGTTCTCTCTATAACTTTTCCAATCTGTTCAACAAGTCTTCACCAAGATGCCTCAAATCTGCTCAAAAATTCCTCTCTAGAAATTGTCCAATATGCTCAACAAGTCTTCACTAAGAACTACCTCAAATATACTCAACAAGTCCTCTCTAAAACTTGTCTAATTTTCTCAAAAAGTCTTCACCAAGACTTACCTCAAATATGCTCAATAAGTCCTCTATAGAACTTGTCCAATCTTCTCAACAAGTCTTCATCAAGACTTGTCTCAAATCTAATTTTAAGCTTCCATAAAAGCTCACACAAATCTATCCTTAAGTCCCCTCTAGGACTTACTCAAATATTCCCACAATATTTCACAAAAGCTTACTAAACTCTATCCTTAAGTCCCCTATAAGACTTACTCAAATCTGCTTATATACTTTCACAAAATCTTGCTTAACTCTGTCCTTAAGTTCCCTCTAGGACTTACTCAAAACTGTCCACTAGATTTCACAAAAGCTTGCCAAACTTAGTCCTTAAGTACCCTCTAGGACTTACTCAAATATGCTCACAAGATTTCACAAAAGCTTGCTCAACTTGGTCCTTAAGTCCCCTCTAGGAATTACTCAAATCTTCTCACAAGCTTTCATAAAATCTTATTCAAATCAATTGCAAAACTTGCATACAAAACGTAATTTATTTCAGAAAACCTCTTCAATCACACAAACAAGTTTCGCTCAGAATCTTGTTTAACCATAAAAACATATAGATAATTATTAGAGACTCAATATGTTTCTCACTCACACTCAATCACTTTCAAATTCTCTTTCAAATCAATTTAAAAATAAAGAACAATTTGTTTCACATAACTTGAACTATCACTCCAATACTTTAAATCAATAATTCTCATCCAAATTTACTCAACCATTCACTCAATGAAACACAACTTGATGACAAACCCTAACCAAGTGTTTCACTATACTTTCAAACAACTCACACTTTGGAACTCAAACCTTGACTCAAGATGATTCCAAATTCACATAGCAATGATACTCATGTTCTTTTACAAACCCTAGTTCAAGATAGTTCTCAATATCACATAACAATGATACTCATGTTCTTTCACAAACCCTAGTTCAAGATAGTTCACAATTTCACACTCAAATGTTCTCACAAATATTCACCAATCATGCACATGAAAACTCACTCAAACATTTCGAATAATTCTTATCAAACAATCCTTTTCACTCCAACTTTGCATTTCACAACATTCAAGCCAATAATATTTCACTCATAAGGAAGATGTGCCCATACCTTTTGTTTGATGGAGATATATCTTCAAAACCTATCTCAATCACAATCAAATTCTTTTTACCAATTTCAAGGTTAGATTGAAATAGCTTATATCAATATTTCACCATAGAATTCTCCTCAAAAATTAATTCACTATACGAAAATTATCAAGTCTTAAGTATGCCTTATAATCTCCAACTTCTCAAAAAAATATTCCAATTACTCACTTTCACAATAACCTCCTTCATAAATTTAATGCCTAGGATAATCCAAATTGCTTACTTATATCTTTCTACTCAAAATTTGCATCTCAAAATAATTAACATCACACTCCAAAAATAATACAATTCACCTTTTAACACTTTCAAATCAATTTTAAAATATTCACCACTTTTATCTAAGGTAAAAATAAGATTCACCTTAACTACCTTTATCTAAGGTAAAAATAAATTTCACCTTAACCACATTTATCTAAGGTAAAAATAAAATATATCTTAACCTCCTTATATCTCCCAAGGTGCTCACTAATCAACCTTAGACCATACATTTAATAAGTTCTCACTATGCAACCTTAGACCATGCGCTCAATAAACAAATTAAATAAAAATTAAAGTACCTTTATACTCTCCTCGATGGGATTCGATCCCAGGTCGCATTGTCACTAACACCCTAGCCATGACCTAACTGCCATTTTAGCTAGGTGCTCACTTGGAAGGGAAAAACACCTCATGTGCTTAGTAACTTCGATCTGGCACCAAAACTAAAATATAAAATAAACTACCCCTTTGCAACCGTCGAGACTCGAATGCAAAACCTCTGCTCTCCCAGCACCTTACACACCAACCACTTGCCACTAGCCCAACCGGTCGGTTGGTGACAAGGCTTTACGACTTGACCAACTTATCCATCATGTTTTTTTGGGTGCCTTAAAAAATAATATCCTCTTGTCTTATGCTCAATAATTTCACAATCAAATAACCTTTGCCCTTTTGCACATGCATGAAATCAGAGACTTGCATTTTTTTGGTAAGTCTTATGGTATTTATACCATATGCCAAGCACCTTCGAACGTCGACGGGGAGGAAGAATTATTTAAAATGAATTTGCACCCACCCTAACTTAGGGTTTAAATAATATTATTTTATAAATTAATTTATAATATAAATATTATAAATAATTTATAAATGACCTTAGGCTTTATTTTTAACCTTTAATATTATAATAAAAATATTATAATATTATTTCCTTTGGGCCTAGGTATTTTTATCTTTCACCCTTAGACCTTTTATGACCTCCTTTAATATTATAATAATAAATATTATAATATTATTTTCTTTAGGCCTAGGTATCTCCTTCCTTTAGGGTATTTAACCATCCTTTTGACCAATCATGTGAAGCTCTTAAACCAAATCTCTTGGGCTTAAAATAGAAATATTTTAACCCTCCTTTTGCCAAGTCCTACATTGATCGTTAACACTGAGGCTTGACATCAATGACAACACAACTACTCAAAATTTCTAATAGAAATTTGGCTAGGATCAATCATCGGATCAAGTGCTTTGATAGAACTCTTGGGCTATTTGTTGAGTGCCTATGATCATTTATGCTTTCTATGGTTGAAATAAATTAGATAAATTAGTCAAGAAAATTAAATTTTAGTTCCATATTGCAAGAAAAGGAAAGTGTTTCATCTTTAGGCATCAAAAGAAGAAAAGCATATAGTTTGCATTTAGGCTAGTTCTATTTGTGCATTCTCTTGGACCCTTGCTAAAAAGAAAATATTTTATATTTTTCAAATTTAGTAGTCTTCATGAAAGCTAAAAATAATTTTAGGATAGTTCTTTGTTTTCTTGCATCGTTGTTTGCCCTACATTGTTATTTACATTATTGTTCTTTAGTTATTTGTAGCTTATATTTTAGTCAAGACCAAAATTAGGTGCTTTTCTTAATAAACACATCAAACTTTCCATTCCAAATTTGGAGTGAATCCTTAAAAAACTCCTAGTGAACCCTTTGATCCCCTAGCCTATGAGTGTAGAGAATAATAGCCCCACAATTATATTGGCTCCCAACGGTTCCATCAAGAATCATCCACGATGGGTATTTTCCCCTCTAAAATATATTATAAGCCTTGATATACATATTAATTTGCTTATATATTTTACTCATATCATTATCTTGGCCTTATTATATTATGGCTATATTATATTCTATCATATGATAGTTAACCTATGATATTTGTGGTAGTATTAAGGATTAAAAATCCATCATATTTATTATGGTATCCTTTAAGTCTCTATGGATATACTTGTAGATGTTCTAAAGCATGAATTCATATATCATCTATAATTTCTAGTTAGGTAATATGCTCTAACTTATAGTCATTACTAAAAAAGGTAGTTTGGAAAGCACTTAGAGTTAAGGGACTTCTAGCTTAAAAGGAAAAAATTTGGATTTTTCCATAAACTAAAGCTTTATAAATCACATTAGTTGGATTTTTAACACTTTTTTTGTGTGTCCAAAGAGTAGGATAAATTTGTAAATTCCAATCTCACTTAGTCTTATCAAAGGAATTATTTAATATCTTTGAGAATTTTTTTAGAAGGTTTAGCTTGACCATTACCATTGGGGTAATATGGGTTAGACCACTTGTGTTGAATATGATATTTAGCAAAACTCTTCTTGGCATACTTTTTCTTGAAAGATATCTCACTATAAATAATGATGATAAGTGAAATCACATATCTATAAAAAAGTTGTTTTAATATGAATTTAGACACCTGAATACTTTCAATAGAGGCTAATGACATGGATTCAACTCACTTGGTGAAATAAAGAATGGTTGCAATGATGAACATATATCCATCAAAGTATATGGGATTGATATTTCTAATAGTGTCCAATGCCTTGGTGGATAAGGTCAAAGATGAGGCTATGGTTGTAAGGTTTAGTATGGAACATGGATAAGATTTTTATACATTTGACATTGATCACATCACTTAACAAAGTTTTATGTGTATTTTCCCATGGTGGGCCAATAGTAACTCATTTAAAAGCAATGTTATAGTGATTTTCATGCCACTAAAATTACCACCATAAGATCCATTGTGGGCTTATTTAACAGCCTATTAGGATTTGATTTGATTTAATCATATTTATAAAGTCTTATCAAAGCTAAAATGATACAATTATATATATATATATATATATATATATATATATATATATATATATCCAACTATGACATCTTGAGAAATATTTTATCTTAGGTTTTTCTACCCATTGCTAGTCAATACATTAGTCAAAGTAGCATCTCTTAAGGAGATATAGATATATTATTTCAGAGTATTATTTATGGGATCACTTTATAAGGTAAATATCTCCAGAGATGAGGCATATTTTAAGGAATTTGGATGCTTAAGCTATCTAACAATAAAGGTTGCTTGTTCATATTCTAACTCCTCGAGAGGGATTAGGGATACCATAGAATCCATAATATTTGCATGGAAGTTGCTAAATGTACAAATGGATTTGATATCTGATCTTATTAAAAGTTGTAGGTAATTTCTAAATGATCTATTTATAAAGTTTAATTTTTCATATTTTATTTTTTAGACCCTCATCGTTTAATTCATGACCAATTGGGAATCATTAAATATGTTAGTGATTTTGATGTTTAAATATCTAATGTATTAGAGACTAAGAATAAGGGCTTCATATTCTACAATATTATTATTATAGGTGAAACATAGATTGAATGAAAAAGGGATGGGTTGATCTTGTGGAGTAATATTATCCCTATCCCTACATCCTTTGCATATCTAGAACCATTGAAGAAGAGGGACAAATAATTTTCTTTTTTGGGCTTAGCTCAGATGCAAAATATAGATTCATCAATGAACTCAATCCGAAAAGGATAAGTGGAATTAGGAGGCATTTTTGTAAGCTAATAAGTTATGACCTAACCTCTAACTGATTTTTGGATTATAAATTCTTAGATTAAACTCACTAATAACCATAATAAATTTAGTAAAGCATATTTGTAATTGGATTTTATACATGAGCTATTGTAATAGGTCAACCCTTACAATAAAAAAAAATTTATGGATCAAAATGCAGTGCCAAAGATTCTAAAAATCAAACACCATAAATAGACACAATATCTCTAAGAGAGCATATTTAATCTCCTAACCAAATAATATTCTAGTTGATGTAGTAGATAGACCATTATTTGCCATGATTATCATACTATGATAATAAATTACCCTAGGAATGTTTGGTCACAACTATATAAGTAGTCTTCTTAGAATTAGGTGGGTTAGGGATGAAGTGTAATATTAAATACTTATTAATTTCATAAAATACGAACCTATGAAAGGATTAGATCATACCCTAAATCCTCTCAAGATTTAGGGTCTTAGATAATGACATGTTAATTATGAATTCTATTTTTCTTATGATCTACCTCTATATCTTATCTACACTCAATATATATTTGGGTCTTATTAGAAGTGATATCAAAATATTTCCAAGGATTCAAATTTATCTTATAGGTGCTTAACCTCTCAAAGATACACCTTAGATCATAGGGATGATCCTATTTTTTTATGGAGTGACTAATAAGGCCATCAAGATAATATTATATGATGTTATGTATTATATAATAAACATGTAAGTCATGTCCTTTTATAGGTAAGAAATAACTTTATAGGAGGTTACCCAAGAAGTGGTAAAAATAATTTTATATTGGTCCATTGGAGCTATCTTATTATGATTATATCTAGAAATATCATCCATCAAAGATAAAATTTCATAATTAACAATGAATTTGATAATCATGTTAATGCTAGGAAAATAAAAATCATCTTTGGAACAAGCTTTATTGATGTCCTAAGAATTGGTACATATTCTAATGCTTCTAATTTTCTTAACCACTAGGACAAATTGGAGATACAATTAGATTAATTTTGTGAAATTGAAATAATGAATCTTTTGAATCTCTTTATTAACCATATGTTTGACTTGTATATGCATCTTGCATAAATTATATTATAGAGGAATTGCTTCAAGTTTGACTACTAGGTGATGTAAAACTAGAGAAGGATCTAGTCTAGGCATGTAAGCATACAACTAAGCAAAGATATCCTTAGCTTCAATAAATAACTTGGTGTGTTCTTATTTGTCTAAAATAGCTAGAATTTTAGCTAAGGACCTAAAAATCTTCCTCCATCCCATATTTATGTCAAGTATATTCTATTATAAAACAATATTTGTCTTCTAACTAAGGTAGGGATGGAATAATACTTAGGATATCTAAGTCATCACTCTGAATTTTTAATATTTGATTATATAAATTAGGGTATTGGGAAAAGGTTACATAGATATTTGATGGAAACACCCTCTTAAAATGAAACTCGATTCTAGAAATATAATCATTAGCTTCTTGTGATCTAGAAGGAATTGAAGTGATGATATCATCCTTAAAATCATAAGAACTTATTTTTCATAAGCCAAGGATAAAAAAGTGTTAGATAATTCACACCATGATTATAGGTAAAATCACTTGAGATACTACCAAAGACTATATGATCAAGACTAGTGGAATCCTCATAATTCTAACTCAAGTCAAAGAGATTGTGTTTCATATGAAAATATTGTCATAATGTTCTAGAGAATATATCTAAGAAAATCATCATTATCTAATAATAAATAATGGAGGGTTGCATATTTGTTAGGATTTAATCTTATTATAAAACAACTAGACCAAGATTTTGCATCAAAGGGATCCCTATTCCCTACTTAAGGAGACTAAATCCTTTTGACTGTAGCCTGTGTTGGATAGAATTTTTTTAGGCATAGGATAGAAATTAAATAAATAATATGATTTATATTGACCCTAATGAGAATATCAATTTCTACCAATTATTTTCCCCTCAAGCAATTTTTGTACAAATAAAATAACAAATCCTTAATTGTGTTGTTTTACCCTTATTGTTGTGTTTGTTTATGGAAGACCTACCAAGAGTTCTAAGGGAAGGTGGCAACTTTGATAAGTTTAACACTTTAAAATTAAGATTGCAGTTAGAATCCAAGACTAGGATAGTGATAGAATCTAATATTAAGATATAAATATTAAGTGAACTCATGACATTTTCTAAATAAGAACCACTTTATAATTGGATAGATTCACCTATATGAAAGGTGACATCTATTCTATTTGGGACTTCCTTTTTAGGTTTACTTGGTTTATTAGTTGTGGATACATATTACGGTTTTTAGTTTTAACTTAAATTAGTTTATAAAGTTAAATATTTGGGAGCTTATTGCATCTCATAAATCCAATGCCTACCTAAAAGCATATTATAAGACAAGTCATAAATCATGATATTAAATAACGTGTTAAGGGTTCTAGAACTAACCTTCAATGAAAATATTATTGTTCCACTAATATCATCCTATCAATTGTCAAATTCCCTTGTGATAAGAATATATTAATCAAGGTTATTTAAGTTAAATTAGAGTGACCAATAAATTTGAAACCACAAATAATAAGTCTTGATCCATTGTTGACTAGGATTCACTTGATGAGCTTATCCCCAACTTGGTAAGTGATATAAAGAGGGGGATATATAGTTAAGGTTAATTTATTTGAAATATAAATCTCATAGAAGGAATTTTCTATGATCTATCCCTATTGTTCCAATGATGGAGATATATTCATTTAGATAATATTCTTGAGGAACTTTTCATTCTATTGGAGTATGTAGTGATTAATATTCTCTTGAGATTGCTGACTATTTGCACTTGTATTTGTTATATTTTACCTTTAGGCCCATGTAAACCTTATAAAAGGTATTTTTGTAATTTTTATAATATCTTATTCTTAAGGATTGGTCTAAAAGAATCATGTACTTAGGTATAAATACCCTTTCATACCAATAATTTTATTATTAGTTGGAGTGTAATATATATTTTTAGTTGGTTATAAAAATTTAAGAGAAAATATGGGTTTTGAAAGGGTCTCAAAACCTTACACTAGGGTTTGTACTTGGGTCTCCTAGATAAAAACCCAAAGACATACCACTATGGTATCCCTCACAGGAAAATTTTTAGGGTAAAATGTGGGTATTTGAAAGGGTCTCGGTCGCCTTGTATCGGGGTTTGAACTTGGACCTACTGGATGATAACCCAAAGATATACCAAGATGGTATCCCTCACAGGACAATTTTAGTGTAAAGTATGGGTTTTGAAAGGGTCTCGATCACCTTGTATCAAGGCTTGAACTTGGATCTCATGGATGAAAACCCAAGGATATACCACTAAAATATCCATCACAAGACAATTAGAGTGTAATTGAATTTTCTTTAGTGAATATTGTGTTCATAGAAACCCCATTATATTTTGTGCTCTTTGTGTTGTATATTTCTTTTGTTAAGTAATATTGGATAATGATTAATTTCATCCATTTATAAAAACTACTATGAAATTTGACATGGTATCAGAGTGGATGCAAATATTTATTATTCAATTGATTTTACTACTAAGAGATTATTTGTACAACTTATCTTGAGGCCAATTTTATAGGGTCTGCCAAAGAATATTTTTTGAAGGCTATTGGTGTAATCTAAATAAAGGTTTTTGATAAAGAACCCAAGTGGACTTGTATCATGAGGATCTTACTGGAATTAATAAATTTTATCTAGGAGAAATATTCAATGATAGGTTTTTTTTTTCTCTCATTAGCACTCAATATTACTTCTTAGTTATTTTGAACACATGGATTCCCTAGTTTTAGGATTGAGTTTTTCAAGGTTTTTTGAAAACCTCATTTTTTTATGAATTTTTTGAAAAAAAAATCCATTTCCTTTTCTCCTATAGCTTTTTTTGTCCAATAGCACCACTGTTGAGAGAATAGACTACTTGGCCACCATAAAAGAAGAAAATATGAGGCTAATTTTTTATAGGTAAATCCTTACTAATATAGAAGTTATGGGTACTTTTACATGATTAGAAAGGACCTATAAGCCACTTGACAAAGATTCAAAAATGGCGTGGCAATTATTTAGTTGCATACACATGAGAGGACCTGATTGGTTAGTTTGAGAAAATGGTCATGTATGAAAACCATATTAGATATGGATAAGCTATCAAAATTTATGTATTATTTATTAAATATTAGGAGGGGTCATAGTTTAGCACTTTTTTCCATTTTGTGTATAGGTACTCCCAATTTATGTTTGACAATTTCATGCTTGTCCCTGTAAAATTTGAATTTTAAACTTTAATAAAGGAATATTTTGATGGGTATTCCATTGAATAAGTAGGAAAACATGTTATTATACATACCTACATAATTATAATGTAGGCATACATCAATAGCATAAAAGGAATATATATCATGGTCTCCATTTTGGGGAGGGTCATGCTCCCTCTCCCTGCTCCCCCTCCCCTGGTTCTTGCCCAGTCCCTGGCTCATCTCGGGTCCCGCTCTAGGAATGCTTTGTAGCAGATGATCTCCCTCGAGGGAGATCCTTCTCCACTTTTTGCTCCTTTCCCAGTAGTTTCAGGGTTTCCCTACCTAATCCCATGGTCTGGTGCATCCCAGGGGTCTCCTAGGGTTTCATGCATGTTTTCAAGATCCCTTCCTCGTTCTCCCTTAGGATTTCCCTTGGGGTTTTTTGTAGTTTTTTTTTACGTATCCAATTCCCAGGGCTTCCTTGATCGGTGGTGGTGGTAGATTAGGATTTCAACTATTTCTTGGTGCATCCTATGATATCCTCTATGCTTAAAGGTTGGTCTGGGGGGCCAATTTTCTCTTTTGCTAATGAATACTCTCTAGGATGCCTGTGGTTGTTGCTGGTCCTATCCCGTTGGGTAGGACCCTCTTTGATTTCCTATTCGAATGCTTCTTCTTACTGGATCTATGATTTGGTGGACACCCAAGGTATTGGTTGGCCTTCGAGGTGGGCCTCTTCCTTTGCCTAGGGTGTTCCCAGTCCCAGTCCCAGTTCCCTAAAGTTGTCCATGAGCATGGATGGGGGATCTTGGTCCCTTATTTTGGGGTTCCCAAGGTTTTTGTTGCATGTCTAGATCTTGGGGGGGACCCATGATCAGTGCATGCAGACCTTGGTTCCCCTAGGTTAGGCTTTTGAGGATCCCATCTTTGTGCTTGTTGCTGCTTCCCACCTAGGATCCTCAGGTTGTTCATTTCAGCTCCTGTTTAGGGGCTCCTGGTCCCAGTTCCCTAGATCTATTCATGAGCAAGGATGGTGGTTCCTGGTCCTTTATGCTAGAGTGGTGGGGGCTTCCTTCTGTATTCTCTAGTCTAGGGGGAAGATGTTGTAATCACAATGACACTGAGAGGGGGGGTGAATCAGTGTGATCTTTAAAAATTCTAAAACATATAGTTTTAAATCCAACAGCAGTTTAAACTGATAAAAGAAATATCAAAATGCAGCAAGAAAGCATGACACACAACACAATAATTTAACGAGGTTCACCAATGTGGCTACTCCTCAAAATGACTGCTTGGACTACCATCCAAATCCAGCCAATGCAAAGCTACAACTTTACAATATCTTTTACCAGCACCAACTGGAAGGAGCACCAACCCCTTTGCTTTATCTGTTTCAGGCAGAATGGAGCACCGACTCCTAATTTACCAGCACCTACTGGAAAGAGGCACCAACCCCTTGTGCCAAGCTACAACTTGGAAGACAATAATAAAGATTACAGAATAAAACTTTCACCTCATTTCTCACAGTCTGCTATTTTTTTGCATTCTGCTGCTTCTGCGCAACACGATTCGCACTATCCGACCGCTTCTCTGTACTTCTTCGCACTCTCTGTAATCAGAAGATCGATCACTTCTACAGTCTATGCATTATTACTTCGGACTTGAAACACACCCTCTGCACATCGCGCTCTTAATTCTCGAAGATTCGATATGCACTCTTCACTTCGTCACTAAAGAAATATCGCTTCGGCCTTAGCTCAAATCGAAACGACTCACTCTCTGCACTGCAAATTTTGCATACACACCTTATCTTCGCACAAGTCACCTTCCATCTTCAATTAGCCCTCATTTTATAGAAGAAATCTTCAAGAACAATTCTTAAATCATAGTCGGTTGTAACCCTAGGACGTCGGCTGCAAACCCTAATGATGTCGACTTCAAACCCTAGAATTTTTTGGCTGCTTAAACCTGGTGATTGTCGGCTGCAAACCCTAAAAACATTCACTATAAAACCCTAGCAAATGTCGGCTTCAAAACCCTAAAAATCCGCTATAAAACCCTTGACAATGTCGGCTTCAAAACCTAAAACATCCATTGTAAAACCCTAGAAAATGTCGGCTTCAAAACCCTAAAAATCGTCGGCCTCGATTCAACTTGTCGGCCTCAACCGCTACTGCCACCTCTGTCACCTTTTTGTAACTGTTGCCACGAAACACAACCATGTCGCGATATCGCGACCCTTTTTGTAGCCGTACACCTTCATATCCTTGCTGTCATGAAATCGTGACCATTTTGGCCTTTGGTAGCTTTGCCATCGTTCTTGTCGCGAAATCGTGACACTTCAAACTTTTGCTTACGTCATCCTCATTCTTGTCGTGAAATCCCCTTCCTTTTCTTTTCACACCTATTCATGAAATCGTGACACTTTCAATTTCCGACGTCATCCTCAGCTTTGTCACGAAATCACGACGCTTTCGGCCTCCGTACAATTCTTGCTTCATGCGGTAGCGAAATCGCTACACCTTTGTGCCTTGTGCTTTCGACTTGCTTCAACTTTGAGTTCTGATCTTTTGACTGGTAGCGAAATCGCTACACCTTCACGTTGTGCATTTTTGGACTTGTAGTGAAATCGCTACACCTTCTTGTTTGTGCTTTTTCAACTTGTAGCGAAATCGCTACACCTTTGTTTTGTGCAATTTGACACGTAGCGAACTCGCTACACCTTTGAGTTGTGCTTTTTCAACTTGTAGCGAAATCGCTACACCTATGTTTTGAGCACTTTTGACTCGTAGCGAAATCGCTACATCTTTTTCTCTTAACACTTTCTCCCAACTTCGGCCAGCGAAAATTCAACATGTAGCGAAATCGCTACAGTTACTCGACTTAGCTTCTTGGCCTCCGACATGTCACGAAATCATGACAGTTTGCCTTGCGCCTTCTCTCTCCTCCGACTTGTCATGAAATCATGACATTTTCAATTACACCTTCTCTCTCCTCCGACTTGTCACGAAATCATGACATTTTCAAATGTGCCTTCTCTCTCCTCCGACTTGTCATGAAATCATGACATTTTCGAATGTGCCTTCTCTCTCCTCCGACTTGTCACGAAATCACGACAGAAAACATGTCGCGATATCGCGACAGTTTTCTAACTTGACTTTTTCTTCGAATTTTTTCTATCTTCTGCATCTGAATGACTCCTACACTGTCTATCCACTGCATCATTGGATCTAACTGCCTGTGTTGACAACAATGACAAACTTCTTGCAACACCTTGCTCAACAATCTCCCCCTTTGGAATTGTTGGCAACACCTGTGTACATTCCTGTACCTCTTCTCCCCCTTTGTCAATAATACCAAAGGGCTGCTGCAAACTCCCCCTGAGTCCATCCTCACACTTCTCAGGCACAATTTGTTGCATGTGGCACAAATTATGATCATGAGCAAAAGAATAGTCAAATACTCAAATGCTCCCCCTGAGAAAGTGATCACTGTAGCTAGTCACTTCTTAGGAAGTGTGACTACTCCTAATTTGCTTCGAAGGTACTCAAATACTTCCTTGGGCAAAGGTTTTGTAAAAATATCTGCTACTTGTTCTGTAGTTGGGACATAGTCCAATTTAACTTCTCCTTATGCAACTTTCTCCTTCAAGAAATGATACCTTATAGCAATGTGCTTTGTCCGTGAGTGCATTACTGGATTCTTAGAGATGTTAATTGCACTGGTGTTATCACACTTTACTGATATTGGTTCACTAAAATTAATACCTAGATCTTTCAAAGTTTGTTTCATCCACAAGACTTGTGTGCAACATGTTGTTGCTGCAATATATTCTGCCTCAGCTGTAGATAAAGAAACTGACTCTTGCTTCTTACTGTGCCATGCAACCAATCTGTCCCCCAAATAGAATGCACCTCCACTGGTACTCTTTCTGTCATCAACACATCCAGCCCAATCTGCATCTGAATATGATATAAGAGTGAAGTCTTTGCCTTTTGGATACCACAACCCATACTCAATGGTGCCCTTGAGATACCGAAAAATCCTTTTAACTGTTGTCACATGAGTCTCTTTGGGATTGGCCTGAAATCTAGCTACCATGCAAACTGCCTGCAGAATATCAGGTCTGGTTGTTGTTAAATATAGTAAGCTTCCTATCATTGATCTATACATGGTTTGATCTACAGGTGGAGATTTGTCTTCTTTACTCAACTTGCAGCCTGTTGTCATGGGAGTGCTTACTGGCTTACAGTCCTCCATAGTGAACCTCTTTAACATTTCTTTTACATACTTAATTTGGGAAATGAATATGCCTTTCTCATTTTGATTAACTTGTAGCCCAAGAAAGTAAGACAGTTCACCAATCATAGACATTTCAAATTCATTTTGCATCTTATTTGCTAAGTCTTTACAAGATTCATCTTTGTTGCTTGCCAAATATGATATCATCTACGTAGACAACTAGAACAATGAGATGCCCACCTTCTATTTTTACATACAATTTATTGTCCACTAATCCTTTCTTGAATCCCTGTTGAGAAAGATAATTATCTAGCCTTGCATACCATGCCCGTGGTGCTTGTTTTAATCCATACAGTGCTTTCTTTAATTTGCAGACAAGGTTAGGATCTTCACTAATTTGAAAGCCATCTGGTTGTTCAATATAGACCTCTTCTTCAAGTTTTCCATTTAAAAAAGCAGATTTTACATCCATCTGATAAACTCTAAAGTTCTTGTGGACTGCTAAGGCCAGAAACATTCTAATTGCTTCTAATCTGGCCACTGGTGCAAAAGTCTCTTCAAAATCAATGCCTTCGACCTGTGCATACCCTTTACAAACCAGTCTTGCTTTGTTCCTAATGACCTGTCCGTCTTCATTTAATTTGTTCCGAAATATCCATTTGGTGCCGATTATATTCTTATTTGCAGGTCTGGGTACTAATTCCCAAGTTCTGTTCTTTTCAATCTGATCCAACTCTTCATTTATTGCCTTCATCCAGCTATCATCTTTGCTTGCTTCATCTATGTTTTTGGGCTCAATGTTGGATAAAAGAGAGTAATTACTTATTACTTTCTTTCTTGTCTGAATGCCGGCTGTGGGATCTCCAATTATTTGGTCTCTAGGATGATTTTTCTGCCAGCTGCCTGTTTTGAATTTTCTGTTTTCTTGCACCTCTGAGTCATCGGATAAATTATCTCGCATCAACCGTAGACGTATTTTCTGTTCCATGCACCTCATCTCCTTCAATGACTTCTTCGTAGATTGGGTAGTTTTCTTGAAAGTTAACTATTTGTTTCCTCCCTTCATCGAATTTAACATCTGCACTGTCCACAATTTTCTTGAGTCTCTTGTTGTAGCATTTGTAAGCTTTGCTATTTGGAGAATAACCAACAAAAACACCTTCATCTGCTCTATCTTCAAACTTCCCAAGGTTGTCATCAGTTTTTCTGATGTAGCACTTACAGCCAAATACTTTGAGATGTTTTGTTGTTGCTTTTCTACCAAACCACAACTCATAAGGTGTTTTGCATTCATGAGTTCTTAACATGTATCTGTTTTGAATGTATACTGCTGTGTGAACTGCTTCTTTCCAGAATCTATCTGCTATTTTGTTTTCTGCCAGCATGGTGCGTGCCATTTCCTGTATAGTTCTGTTCTTTCTCTCTACTACACCATTCTGCTGAGGAGTTCTGGCTGCTGAATATTGTCTCCTGATACCATATTTTTCATAGTATTCTATAAATTCATTCGAAATGAATTCTCCTCCTCTGTCTGATCGCAAGCATTTAATCCTTTTTCCTGTTTCATTCTCAACTAGCTGTTTGAAGGTTCTGAACATTTCAAAAGCTTCTGTTTTATCTTTTAGGAAGAATATCCATGTCATTCTGGAATAATCATCGATACACAACATAAAGTATTTGTCGTCGTTTATGCTTTGAGTTCTCATGGGTCCACACGAGTCGGTATGAATAAGTTCTAAAGGCCTCCTAGTGTGGTACTCTTTTGTTTTGAATGACACTCTGGTTTGCTTTCCCTTCTGACATGAAGCACAAACACTTTTTGAAGGTTTCTTAATGGTTGGAATATCTCTCACTGCTTGTTTAGAGCTGATTTTCACCAAATTATCAAAACTTATGTGTCCAAGCCTCTTATGCCACAACCAGTTCTCTTCTTCTTGTCCAATAAAACACGTACCTTCTGAAGTTTCTGAGAGTGTGTACAGATTACCAGACGTCCTTGAACCAGTTGCTATCAATTTCCCACTGTTTATTTTTTTGACTTCACAACCCTGCTTCTTGAAGACTACTTCATGACCTTTATCACAGATTTGACTAACACTTAACAGGTTATGTTTCAAACCATCCACAAATAAAACTTCTTCTGACTTGATTTTCCCTTCACTAATTTTGATAGACCCTTTTCCTATAATTTTGGCTCCATCATTATTTCCAAACTTCACAGAGCCACCCTCATATTTCTGTAGTTTTTCAAATTTCTGTTTATCACCTGTCATATGACTTGAGCACCCACTATCAAGGATCCACGGTACACATTTATTCTGAGCTCTAAAAGTTGTCTGCACTATTAAAGATTCTTGTTCTTTCCTGAGCTGTTCTTTTTGTTTCCATTCTGTTTTAACTGTGGTGTTGGGTTCTAGCTTGGATTTCCCCTTTTCAGAATCTTGCACATATCCTTCAGAAGAAATTCTATTTTGTTTTGCCCTATATGGTTGAATTCTTCTTTTTTGAGATTGATTTGAAACAGAAATACTATGACAGTTTCTAGCAATATGCCCAAAGTTGTGACAATTAAAGCATTCTACTGCATAACTCATTAGAGGAGCAAAAGCATTTCTACTAGTGAAACTTCTAGGACCTATATTGTACTTGCAGTCCACAATTTTATGCCCATAACCATTACATTTAAAACAGAAACCATAGAAATAATGATTGAACCTGAAAGATGGTTTTTGCCAAGTTGTTGCAGGAGCCTTGGATCTTCTTTTCTTTTGATGTGTGACCTTGGTAAAACCGTCATTGTCAGTTCCTATTTCAGGACTGGCATTACTGCTTTCTTTTGCCTGATTTGTTTTTCTTTCAACAGCCTGTTTCTTGTCTTTACTCTTTTCACATTCAACATTGCTTGCCTTTGGTCCATTTGATGATTCTCCTTCGATAAAGCCCAGACCGAATTTGATACCTGTGGGTCTTTGATCGCTTAGAATTTTGTCCAGACTTCATCGAACTTTCATCACGTTTTAAATGACAGACTAATTTTTCGATCCAGACTCTTGTATCCGTATTCGAAGACTAACATTTTCTTCTTCCAATTTGCAACAGTAATCTATCTTCATGGTTACCTGTACTTCAAGATCTTCGGACATTTTCTTGTACTCTTCTGTCTGTGTTTTTAGACTGGCTATAATGTCATTTGCATCCTCAAGCTTCCTTAACAATTTTTTATTCTTTCTTTTCTCAGATTTCCATTCCATAAGAGCAGAAACCAGCTCACCTTCTAAATCAACTTCAGCCTCACCTATTTCAATAGATACTTCAGAGTTCATTCCTTCTCTCTTTTGTGTGTTTTCTGCCTCTTCTGATTCTTCTACTTCAAACGCCATAAAGAGAGCCTCACCTGTTCCTTCTTCAGAGTCTTCACTAGAACTGTCCTCTGAAGATTCTGCATTTCGGGAGATAAAGCTTTTCTTTTTGAAATTGCCTTTTCTGAAGTTTGTTTTCTTCCTCCATTCACTTCTTTCTTGATGTTGAGTTTCTTCACCTTTGTTCTTGTCATTGAGAGGACATTTGATAGCAAAGTGTCCAATGCCTCCACAATTGAAACATTTAAAAGGTAGCTTTCCTTTGTATTTTCCTTTTCCTTTTCTCAGCTTTCTGACAAAATTTGCTTCCATTTCATCTGAAGCATCCTCTTCTTCAGACTCTTGTTTTGTGCTTTTGCCTTTTAGGGCTTTGAAAGCTGCTTCTCTGTCTGTGGGATTAGACCTTCCTATTCTCATTTCAAAAGCAGTCAAAGAACCATGCATCTCATCCATACTAAAACTATTTAGATCTTTGGCTTCTTCTATGGCAGAGACTTTAGAATCAAATCTAGGAGGGAGCGATCTTAATACCTTTTTCACGATAGCAGCATCGGTTAATTCTTCGTCGAGACCTCTGATTGAATTGGTGATCCCATTGACTCTTTGCATGAAGGTCTCTATGTTCTCATCATTGTCCATCTTTAAAGATTCGTATTGAGCTCGATGTGCTTGAAGCTTGGCCTCCTTGATCCTATCATCTCCTTCATGGATGTTCTCTAGTTTATCCCATATATCTTTTGCTGATTCACAATTTATGACCTTGACTAGCTCACTGTCCACTAGTCCACACATGATGGCATTTTTTGCTTTTGAATCATATTCAAATGCCTTTTTACCAGCAGTGTCTGTTGGAGCGGTGGCAGGAGCTTTGTAACCATTAACTACTGCACCCCAGATGTCAAAACCCAAAGCACTAAGATATGTCTGCATTCTAATTTTCTAGAACGCATAGTTAGTCCCATCAAACAATGGTGCTTTGTTCGAGGAGAAACCTTCACCACTTGCCATTGCGTAACTTCCAAGATCACCTTAGCTGTTTAAGCCTGTTCAGGTACTTGGCTTTGATACCAATTGTTGTAATCACAATGACACTGAGAGGGGGGGTGAATCAGTGTGATCTTTAAAAATTCTAAAACATATAGTTTTAAATCCAGCAGTAGTTTAAACCGATAAAAGAAATATCAAAATGCAGCAAGAAAGCATGACACACAACACAGTAATTTAACGAGGTTCACCAATGTGGCTACTCCTCAAAATGACTGCTTGGACTACCATCCAAATCCAGCCAATGCAAAGCTACAACTTTACAATATCCTTTACCAGCACCAACTGGAAGGAGCACCAACCCCTTTGCTTTATCTCGTTTAGGCAGAATGGAGCACCGACTCCTAATTTACCAGCACCTACTGGAAAGAGGCACCAACCCCTTGTGCCAAGCTACAACTTGGAAGACAATAATAAAGATTACAGAATAAAACTTTCACCTCATTTCTCACAGTCTGCTATTTTTTTGCATTCTGCTGCTTCTACGCAACACGATTCGCACTATCCGACCGCTTCTCTGTACTTCTTCGCACTCTCTACTGTAATCGGGAAGATCGATCACTTCTACAGTCTACGCATTATTACTTCAGACTTGAAACACACCCTCTGCACATCGCGCTCTTAATTCTCGAAGATTCGATATGCACTCTTCACTTCGTCACTAAAGAAATATCGCTTCGGCCTTAGCTCAAATCGAAATGACTCACTCTCTGTGCACTACAAATTTTGCATACACACCTTATCTTCGCACAAGTCACCTTCCATCTTCAATTAGCCCTCATTTTATAGAAGAAATCTTCAAGAACAATTCTTAAATCATAGTCGGCTGTAACCCTAGGACGTCGGCTACAAACCCTAATGATGTCGACTTCAAACCCTAGAATTTTTTGGCTGCTTAAACCTGGTGATTGTCGGCTACAAACCCTAAAAACGTCCACTATAAAACCCTAGCAAATGTCAGCTTCAAAACCCTAAAAACATTCGTTATAAAACCCTTGACAATGTCGGCTTCAAAACCCTAAAAACGTCCGCTATAAAACCCTAGAAAATGTCGGCTTCAAAACCCTAAAAATCGTCGGCCTCGATTCAACTTGTCGGCCTCAACCGCTACTGCCACCTCTGTCACCTTTTTGTAACTGTTGCCGTGAAACACAACCATGTCGCGATATCGCGACCCTTTTTGTAGCCGTACACCTTCATATCCTTGCTGTCGTGAAATCGTGACCATTTTGGCCTTTGGTAGCTTTGCCATCGTTCTTGTCATGAAATCGTGACACTTCAAACTTTTGCTTACGTCATCCTCATTCTTGTCGTGAAATCGCGACGCTTTCGGCTTCCAGGCTTTTCTTTCACCCTGTCACGAAATCGTGACACTTTCAGTTTTGCTGACGTCATCCTCATCTTTGTCGCGAAATCGCGACGCTTTCGGCTTCCAGTGGCTTTTCTTTCACCTTGTCACGAAATCGTGACACTTTCAATTTTGCTGACGTCATCCTCAGCTTTGTCGTGAAATCGTGACGCTTTCGCACATAAATTCTTGCTTCATGCGGTAGCGAAATCGCTACACCTTTGTGCCTTGTGCTTTCGACTTGCTTCAACTTTGAGTTCTGATCTTTTGACTGGTAGCGAAATCGCTACACCTTCACGTTGTGCATTTTTGGACTTGTAGCGAAATCGCTACACCTTCTTGTTTGTGCTTTTTCAACTTGTAGCGAAATCGCTACACCTTTGTTTTGTGCAATTTGACACGTAGCGAACTCGCTACACCTTTGAGTTGTGCTTTTTCAACTTGTAGCGAAATCGCTACACCTATGTTTTGAGCACTTTTGACTCGTAGCGAAATCGCTACATCTTTTTCTCTTAACACTTTCTCCCAGCTTCGGCCAGCGAAAATTCAACATGTAGCGAAATCGCTACAGTTACTCGACTTAGCTTCTTGGCCTCCGACATGTCGAAATCGTGACAGTTTGCCTTGCGCCTTCTCTCTCCTCCGACTTGTCATGAAATCGTGACATTTTCGATTGCACCTTCTCTCTCCTCCGACTTGTCGCGAAATCATGACATTTTCAACTGCGCCTTCTCTCTCCTCCGACTTGTCGTGAAATCGTGACATTTTTGAATGCGCCTTCTCTCTCCTCCGACTTGTCGCGAAATCGCGATAGAAAACATGTCGCGATATCGCGACAGTTTTCTCACTTGACTTTTTCTTCAAATTTTTTCTATCTTCTGCATCTGAATGACTCCTACACTGTCTGTCCACTGCATCATTGGATCTAACTTCCTGTGTTGACAACAATGACAAACTTCTTGCAACACCTTGCTCAACGAGAAGATCAGTGTATTTGCAGTTGTGGCCCCTCCTTCCTCCTTATATTTTGGCTTTTGGGATCCTGTATTTGCACCTGTTGCTATTTTCCCTAGATCCTTTCAGCTTCCTCATATTTCTCCTTGTTATGCACAGGGATATCTTGGCTTGTAGATATCCCCAGTAGTGTTAACCACTTTTCCATCTCTTGTAGAGACTTCCTATTTTTTTCTTTGAGGACCTTGAAGCCATTTTCCAGGCTATCCCATTGCTGATCCCTGACCTGTATCTCAATGTTGCTTGATGCTTTGATCGCACAACTGCTTGCTACCCTGCTACACCCTAGGTTGCATCCCGAGCCATCCCTGGGCAAGGATCCTCTCTAGTTTTCTTATAATTCCTTGATTTTGAATTTCAAGCAGGATTTCTGGTTGTAGGCTATTTTTGGCCTTCTCGCTCTCCCTACGCAGGTCTGGGTAGGTGCACTGTATCCACCCCTGGGAGGATCCCAAACTATTGTATCCACCCTTGGGTGGATCCTAGACTGCTATGTCCTTCCTTGGGAGGATCCCAGACTACTGTATCTACCCCTGGGTGGATCCCAGACTATTGTATCCATCCCTAGGAGGATACCAAACTGCTGTATCCACCCCTGGGAGGATACAGTAATGGGAGGATGATATTTTTATGAAGTGGGCCTCACTAGTTGGTACTAGAATCTGGTCTTTCTGCTAGTTCAAGGGTTGTTTCTGGCCCTTTCTCTTACAGTTTGTGTTTATTTTCATGTACTAAGGAATTTCTTTAAATATTGGTGCTACGACCCTTTTTGTTATAAGGTTTTGGGATCCTCTTAAAAAACCCAATTTGTATATAAAATTCTAGTTACTTATCAAAAAAATAAAAGGGATATATATATAGCAATTTTTATTATTTTAAATTTCAGTCTATTGTTTTACCTCCCAGGCTTTGTGTTTGGAGAAGTGGCTAGCAGACACTATGTTAAGACTACCCATATGAGGTCATGGGTTTAAACCCCCTAATATTTTTAAGGATTTAAACATTCTCTAGATACAAAACTATGGTGATATCATTATAATATATTATGTGGAACAACAAGATGACATGATTTTGTTAGATGATGTGGTAGATAATGATCATTTGACACCCCTTTTGCACAAGCATGATGACATTGTAAGTCTATAAAAATACCATGTGGTAGTCCATATGATTGATGTGGCACTAGAAAAATGAATATTAAGGTAATGTATGGTAGTCCATATGGTTTATATGGTAGTCTATATAGGTGATATAGTAGGAAGTGCATGAATCCTAAGGCAATATGTGACAGTTAATGTGGTAGTCTATATAGGTGATACAGGATGACACATGGTGGCCTATGTACATACTAATATGGCATGAATATAAATGTGACACATGGAAACTAATGCAATAGTCTAGATACATGATGTAGGGCATCATGTGGTAACTTCGATAATGTTGATGTGGCATGAATTTTGAGGTGACACATTGTAGATGTTGACACAGAGCCTAAAATGACATGTTATTGTTAGGATGGCATAATATTCCATAAAATGTACAACATGTAAGACTATATGCCACTTGATCTCTATAAAAATAGTATTGGCCAATCACATTTTAACATCTTATTTATCTGCAGAAGTAGCTCATATAGTTAGCAACAAACTTGGTGATGCATGTATTTTAGAGAAAATCAAAAAAGTGGTACAAAATGGTTCATAGATAAGACACCAAATTATCTTTGGATAAGTAATTTCATAAAATTTGTTGGTATACTACATAGTTATTACATAGTAAGCACTACCTCAATCACTCATGCAGTGACATGCGACAACCTCTTATTCACTATAGTTACTAAAAAAAATTGAATTCTTTCAAAGGTTTTGGAAGTAATTTTTATACTTTTAGATTTTTATGGTCATAACTATTGCATAAGAAATAATTTTGACTACATTTTTTTCAATTTATATAATAGTTTATTCTCTTTACATTGTTAGTATTGGTTTTGATCACAACTGCCTATAATTTTTTGTTTTTTATCATAATAATTATGGATAATCATGTGCCCTTGTTGAGTGGTCCCAACTATACCACATGTAAGATATATATTGAACATCTACTCTAAAGTAATGGATTAATCAAATATGGTAATGAGTAACCTTAAGACATTTATTTTGAAGTATAAGTAGTAGTTGTATAGGTATCAGAAGGATGAATCCCATGGTTTCCTTGCTTTCCATGTGGATAATGTATATGACACCCATTTCAATAGAACTACAGATCCTAAACTATTGCTTTAGAAATTCCATGGGATTTGTGATCAAATTGATTCCACTTAAATTAATAGAATAGAAATGGAGCTTGCAAGTTTTTCCATGAATTCCTTTGACAATATTAATAAGTATATTAGTCAATTCAAGTATTTTTAAGAGGACATCCAAACTATGAGATGACTACCTAATGAGAGAATGGAAGGATAAAAAGCATTGGATAAAGAAAGGAACATAATACTATTCAATATTATCTTCAACAATGTGTCAAATATTTATGAGATAGTTGTTATGGTTTTTGATATGCTTTGTGGGCATTGTTTATTTTTGTAGATATGAGTATACAACATTTATACTAAATATGAGGTGTTTGAGAGATTTTATGTTTTAAGGCTCTAGATGAAAATGAACTACATAGGAGGATAAAGTTTCCAAGAATATATGGGGGTAGTAAACATGTTAGTCACGGTTTTCATGATTTTTTGGTATCTCATGGGGCAACATATCAAAGGACTATTCATGACACTCCTAAATAGAATGGTGTTGCTAAAAAGAAAATTAGGGTAATCATGGAGATGGTATAATGCATGATTCATGCCAAGGGACTAGTGTAGAAACCTAAAACACACCATTTTGAGGAGGCTACCTACATGGACACCTTTTTAGGCCATATAATTTACCTTGGGCATCCTCAAGGCTTAACAATGGTCTTAACCACTCAAACATGGGGAAATTACCTTTTGCAACCTGGGCCACCATGCCCTTTGATGGCTCCTATACAAGACATGGTACCCCTCTATGTCTCCCCTAGAAGTCATGGTACCCATCGATTGCTCCTCCAAAAGTCATTGTACCTTCTAACAACCAGTAGTTATGGCCACTCTATCCTATGATAGCCATACCTATAACAAATTTAGAACCAGTGCCATAGGAAAAAATGGTTTCAATAGCCAACCAAGCCCAATGATATTTGTAATCAGTTGTATGAAGCTTCTAGAATGATATGTTGCTCTTATTGATCCTAACTGCTTCTTGGATTCTCAAGGAAGCCAAGATTCCCATTGGATAAATATATAAGAATATGCCTTGCCTTCATGAAAATATCTAAATTCTCCACAACAAAGTGTTGCTGGTTTGTTTACTAGAGAGAACATTCTCTCATAAGCAATGACTCAAATCTCATTATTGAGATATCCAATATATCAATGGAGTCCCTTAGAGTTTGAAGACCAAATTCAATAAGATTTTACCATAAAACAACCTGATTTAATGATAATTTTTGTAGTTTATCCATGATTCAAAGAGCACAACCCTTGAACATCAATTCAGTAGAAAAAATTGGATGCCCCTCACATCATTCACAAAGAATTCTTTCATTTTTTGGTGGCCACCATACCCTAAGGTAGCATGCAAGCACCGTTGCCATACCCCATGATGGCCCATAGTCCTAATCATGATTTTCCATAGAAACTTCTCGATGACATCTACTTTTTCTATGCTTTCTAGTTATAGTAGATTTAGTAATAGTTCATTTCTATTCTAGCATAGTCTATTTCAATTTGCATATATGTTTTTATCATTTTTAACATTTTTCTTTCAATTTCTATTCATTGATATGGACCTCATCGTGAGAGGTTCCTCATTTTCTATTAACATCTTATAAGTATTCTTGTGTGTAGGTTTCAGATATTAGTAGGATCAATTCAACACAAAGGTTCATCAATATTTATCTCACCGTGCGGAGGTTGCAAGAAATCCTCCCCCATAATCAAGTTTGAGAGTGCAAAGACTCTACGGGGTACACCTCCTTGTGGTTCTATATTGTAATTTGTATCAAATTGGTATAAATCCCTAAGAGGGATATATTTATAATTGCCTTATGAAGGAATATTTCAATATTAATGAGAAGGACACCATTTTCTATATTTCTTTGTCTTTTGATGGTTACATGATTATATTGTCAATTTTATTTCATTAATTATTTAGGTGTACAATTTTTGCATATCTACAATGGTGATCACGACTGAACTTCATATAAACCTTCACAAATTGTCACTAACTATCTATCTTTCTTGTTTTATTGAATTGTAGGTACCATTGCTCTAGGCTAGAATGGCTCGCAGGAGCCACCATCCTACCCTGTGATAGACAATAGACCCCACCACTTTGTGCCCTGATGGTATCAGAGTAGAATAAAAAACTAGAGAAGAAGCAACTTCATCAGATGTGGGATTTCCTTGTGAGTTCTTCTATGCTTAGTTTTCTTTCTTTTTATAGTGAAATCAGGGTTATGCATAAAGGGTTGGACTCAAAATATACTTGTAAAAAAATGGTGAATCCTAATCAAAATCAACATGAATCATAGTGAATCCTAAGCAAATCAAATAAGTCATATTTACACAAAAATTTTGAGCATTTGAAGCCCTAAAAATTAAGGTAATATTTGGAACAAATTTTGACCTATTAAATCACCTTATAACTTTATAAAAACACCACCATTAGATCAGGCTCAAAAAGAGATTTCCAACAAGTACAAATATGCCTATGTTTGGATATATATTATGGCGAATTGACCCTAAGAAAAAATTAGTCCTAAAAATTTTAGGTGAATGGGCCGATGTCAAGGGTCCTCATATTCACCAATTTCCAATTTTGAAAATCCTAATATTTTCCCAATTTGTGAATATTCACCACTATGCATAACCCTAAATGAAAGTTATAATTTCATGCTTTAATTGAAAATATAGAAGAATTTCTAAATTTAAAGCATTCTACCTGTGACTGCTCCTAGGTCCAACAACCTTTGTTTCTAGCAACTACTAGGTCAAGTGGCCCTTGTTTTTTACTGCTTTTGTGTTAGAAGACCTTTGCTGCAGACCATCTTACACATATATAACCTCTATTTTCTAAGTTTATGGATTGCATGCTTGTATCCTGTGTAAAGTCTGATATCATACGAGGGTTTGCAATTTTAAATTTTCTAAAATTAAAATGTTCTTACCTAGGAATTTGAAAATTTAAAACTTTATTTCATGCATTAGCGAAAAATCATTGATTGCTCTATGTTGTGTTTTTCTTTTCACATGAAATAAAACAAACTCACATGCACTACAAATCATATTAAACATTAGCAAGTTAGAATTCACATCTAACCATTGATCAAGACTAACAATGGTGGCTTTTTTGTGAGTACTTCACACCCTATTTTGGCCAAGGTCAGTCCAAGAACTATCATGGCCTAGGAATATAGGATGTATCTATTTTTAGAGAGGCATATCGCTGATCGAGGTGAACTAGATGAGGATCAATAGGACCTGGATTCCCTCACCAAATATTGGTGGGTTTCATAATCTTGACTTCATCGCCAGGTCTGTGTGTGAGAGGATACATGTGAAATCCCTTAAATTGAGAATTTCATCAATGAAAGTAAAAATATGAACAAGAAGGTAAACATAGCAAAAAATCAAAACACACGAGACAGTTTAGGACTCACAAAGAAATATTTAAATGAGATAATCATTTTTTATACTTTATCTATTCCTTTACTGTTTATGTAATCAACATAAAATCCTATTATATGATCTAGGACCTGATTTAAAAAAAAAAATCGTTGCTTTTTTATTTTGCACTCAACAAATCAAAAATCACGCAAATCGGAGCTATAACGAAGAAGTTGTAGTGGTTTTATCATTACTCTATTTTGAGTAATTTTAAAACCAAAAAAAGGGAAAATTAGCACTAAAAAGTCATAAAAGCCCTAGACAACTCCAAAAATCCTCAAATTTGTTTTATTATCTTAGTTAGACCCTTCTGCACCTTTCACGGAATTTTTGAGTCCTAACTCATTATTTTCTTGAAATTCCTCAAATTTGTCATTTTTCCACTAAACCTTTTTGGCAAAATATTTCACAAATGCAATATTTGATCTCAAAAACACTATTTTGAGTCCTAGCCCATTGTGATCAGATCATCGTATTGATAATTTTAATATATAACACCCATAGATTTTTTTGGAAGTCAAAATTTTCTAAAAAAATAAAAAAGATGAAAATGACCAAGGGACCTCCCATGGCAACACAAGTAAGGGGGGTGCTACCCCCCGTATACCCTCCCCTTCATGGATTGGGACCAAGTGTGGTTGAAAATAAGACCTTTAAATTAGAGATAGAACCAGGATCCACAACCATAAAACATCTCAAAATCAATCCAGAGTACATGGTCATCCTTGAATGGCATCCCAGGTTTTATCATAACACCAATACCATCCATAGGGAGTTAGACCTTCAATATATCAATATTAAGGAGGCATGCACAAGTCCTCAAGAAAACCTTCCTGACTTGGATACCCTGATAGAATTTTATAAAAATAATAATCTGCCACTAAGGGGCTTAAAGATCAATATTGCAGATTCACATACCGACTTTCTCTATACATCAATCAAAACATTTACATGAGTATACACCATGTCCTATATTGGATGATAACCACCCTATTTGAATGAGCAAGTAACACCCTACTCCTCATGGAGAGTACTTTGTACAAGCACGTTATGCCTTTGTGTAGCCCCAATATACAAAGCTTACATCTAAGCCTGAATATCATTCATTCCTCATAGATGAGGAATAGGACCCAAGTCATCCTCCTAATCCTCATGAATAGTACTTGGTGCAACCATGTTGCATCTCTACATCACCATAGTATACAAATCCCATATATAAACCAAAGTATCAAGTCAATGCAACCTTTCAGGATGGAAAACAAGTAATATATCCTACTAGGGGAAAAATATAAGACAAACCCATTCGTATTTCAAATACGAGGATACATAGACCCCATACAAGTGAGAAACAAAATCATATTCATTAGGAACTTAGACCAAATATTAACAAGCAATAAAAATTAAATCAATAATGGGTGGATCCACAATGGGTACACCTATAAAGGTTGTACCAACAAAGGATACAACAAGAGCAACAAAATGCATTGCATGAAGAGGTGCCTACACCTAGCACCTATAGGATGCAACAACACATAAGAGGCCTAATACAATCTTAAAATATTCTCCCTTAGACATGCCAAAATCACATTCAACATCAAATGTCACTACCTGGTTATCATAAAGAACCTCATACTCCTCAATAGTACCAAGCTCACCAAGAGGAGGAATTATATGAAGAGCCCCAATGGGGACATCGGAAACAAGTAGATACTTACCCTAAATCCATTTATTATGAGGTACCTAATGATCATACTTACCACCCACATCAACACCAAAATCATCCCCCTCTACCTAATCAAGGGTGACAACAGATAAATCATATCATTTCACCAAGGGCATACAAAGTGCTAAATGATCGGCTAAATTCATTATAAAAACAAGCTCAATTTTTGGTTTATAAAAAACCCACACTAAAGTAGCTTAGAAATCAGCCGCTACATCCATAAATGCCATCACCACAATACCCACCGCATTTTGTGATACCTAAACTTGAAAATTTCAAAGGTTATGAAGACGTGCAAGAGCATGTGACAAGATTCATCAATATGTGATTTCATATTCAAGACAATGACCCATTGATGTTGATAACCTTACCTATAACATTAGTTGGGGGTACTTTGGAATTTTATAATCACCTACCACACAATAGCATATACACCTTTGAGCAATTAGCTAATGTGTTTTTGGAACGTTCACCTTTAGTGCTAAAAAAATGATAAACTTGACTGACTTATCTAGCCTTCGTCAATTTGACAATGATCCAGTCATTGAATATAGCAACAACTAGATAAAGGTGATGTCAAAATTACCTTTCACCCTACCTATAATGAAACTAAGTTGAATGTTTACTAGAATTTATTTGAAGCAAATCTAGCTTCTCTTGCAATTATAGTAGTATCAAACTTTCGATGAGGCTTTGGTGCAATCCAAGGTCATTGAGGACATCAAGGTCTAGGAGGGTGATATTCAACTCTGTAAAAGAGAATGGAACAAAGACCCCAAGGGTAATTATCCACAATAAAAACCACCTATGGGCAACCATTTTTTTCTAATCATGTCGTAGCCCGAGAAAGTCTCAACAACCCAACTATTAGGCACAACCTCCCCAATGCAAAATCATGATCCATCACAATGAAATCGGGCATAGAAGCAACTACGCCACCAACCTCATAATTATATGCCACTGCCTAAATATTTGGCGTCTCTTTTAAATTTATTATGTGAAAAAAAATCTATCACTCTACTTGAGATTCACCTCCTCAATCCTAATCACCTGATACCAAAATGGTACCAAGAATATCTTTATTACCTATATCATCGACAAAAGGGTCATGAAATCCAAACATGTTACCCCTTCAAATATTTAGTACAGGATATGATTGAGATGCAAGAGATTCGAATAGGAGTAAATATAACAACCACAAATCAAGTCAAGCAACCTAAGTAGGTGAATCAACTGTATGTCAATCCACCTCTCCAAGAGTTTGTGGGAAGGATCATTGTTGGTAACAGATGACCAGGAATATCAAAATCAATTTACGCAACTTGTTTCTTCATCCAAAACTTCATCTTCACTCATCATATCTCATAAAAATAGTGGCATTGCACATAATTCATTGCTATAGTAGGGGATTTTATTTTCATCATTCCTCCCACTCAAGCCAACTAAAGCACATCAAGTGTAGTGCATAATGAAGGTGCATAAGGTGTCACACTTTCCCCACCATCCACATCATAATTGGTGAAGAAAGTTGAGGATTTTGAAGGTATCTCACCTTCCCCATATTCATATATCACTACACACTCTGGGGGTGCTTAAGGTATAACACCTTCCCCCACACATAAAAAAACTCAAAAATCATCAAAAATTTAAAAAAAACTTAGAAAAAAATATAAAAACCATAAAAACAATACAAAAATTAAAATACAAAAATATTTGCATAACGTCATCATGCATTTCACATCATTGCAATCATTGATTAGTTGCATTAGGCATATTCATCCAATGTACTTGCATTAAGAGAAGTTGTGTTTGCATTCCCACAAATGGCACCATGTTTGTTTGCCAGTCATGAGTCTTAAATCAATCTTATCAATCATCACCATTTGTAGTTTTTCTTATGATCGTTTGCTTATTAAGGGATCCTCATAAGATAGGTTAGATATAGGATGAATATCAAAAATAATATTTAGATGAGCACTGACTATTTTATGCACACCTTTTAGTTTGCAAAAGAACATAGGTAAAAACCCTACATACCACATATCATTACCATATACATTTTCCTTTGTGAGTAACTGCATTTTTCAACACAACCAATAAGTTACGATAGGGTGTTCACTAGGGTTTTTCAATCATTCATCCATACCTAGTTTTATTTTTGGATTTTTTAGAAATCTATATTTATTTTTGAAGGTAATTTATTGCTTTTATAGTACCTTGCATATCTCAAAGTCCCTACACAACTTTTAAACATTAAAATCCAAGTTTTAATAAGGAAATATTACACTACAATGTGGTCCTTGTCACCTCAAGCAAAAGGTTTTTCTTGTTCATCCTATCATGCACATGCTCTAGTATGTTGAGAATTGGAAAAAGAGAAAGCTCTCCCCTACCCAAACAATCCATTTGCTCTTCCACAAAATGAGAAAATTCCCAAAATAGAACAAAAGAAATAGTGATTTGCATCACTAAGCAAATCCCTTGCTTAAAAAAAAAGAGTGATTTTCATAACTATAATTGATCAAGTATCCTAATTAAACCAAATAAAATAAGGGGGTAATGAGCTTGAATCCTTGGAATCCTCAGTAATCATAAGCCATGGGGTAATCTCCATTATAATAGTGGGTTTAATGAAACCTGCATGGCAATGGAGTAGCCTTACGCATGGTGATATGTCTATCATATTAGCGATCTTCTTTTGTATAGAACAATGTCAGCTTATGGTTGAGCTAGATTTTGGTGGCTTTTATTGCCTAGTAGTCTAGTCCAACTATGTCCAAAATTAGGATCAAGATGAACATAAGGTGATCCTTATTATAGCAATGGGTTGCATGAAACCCACATATCAATTAGGTAGTCTTATGCATCATCAAAATACATTCACTTCACACACACATGGATATTGAATATCTAGGTTTTCTTAATAGACTTATATATTTTAGAGTCATGTATAGCCATTATACAATTTTTGATTGATCAACTAGGGTATTTGAGTCTCAAGAAAGACCTTGTTGTGCCCTCATAACATATCACTATTTTATATCCATCATTTACATTTTTGCCATACCATTCCATGTAGTCGACATCCAAATGTATGACTCTTATAGTAAGGTTAACATTTTGATTCATAACTTTTATACATCTTGTGGTGTTCAAACTTAGGTTGTTTTTACATGTTTGCATCATCCTATAGCTAGTGCATAACAAACATACATACATTTAGGTATACATATATGCATCTATACTACAATATCTAGGCATACATCTAGCATTCATCATTGCATGTCATTAGTACATCACATACATACATACTTCATGCATACATAATAGCTCTATCATATCAAAACATTTATTTAACATACATCAAAACCAATTTGGGGTAATAAAGATATTGCACTTTCCTCAAATAAATCACATAATCATCAATTAATGTCTTGGATCAAAAGGTTGCATCCTTTTGTCAAAGGTTACACTCTTTTCCTTACAAACAACAATCAACACATCAATTTTATGGTTTAAAAGGTTGCACCCTTTACCTCGCATTCAATAAATTAACAAATTCACTACTAGGTTTAAAAGGTCATTCCCTTTTGCCTCGCGTTAAATCAATCCAATAAATAAATTAATTACTAGGTTCAAAAGGTTGCATACTTTGCCTCGCCCTTTTCAAAAGGCTCCAAATATCTCTAATACCTTTGGTCAATTTTAAAATATTTCAAAGATGCCTAATCCCTTTGGTCAATCCATTCCAAAAGTTTCCAAATATGCCTAATCCCTTTGGTTAAGTTCCAAAATTTTCAGAAGATACCTAGCCTCTTTTGTCATAATCAAGTCAACAAGCTCGAGTGCATCTCGTATCTAGTGATTTTCTCTATCAACTTGGTGATTGTAGCGATTGGTTGTCCATGCAATTTGGTAGGATGACTAAATTACCATAAGGTAACTCACAAAAAGCAATCATTATAATGGTAAAAATCATAGTTGTAATGGGATTTTTCACCTTTTACACATTCAGCAAAAGCCTTGTGAACCCAAATCAAGTCATCTTGGTCAAGCGACTTGTCATTTTTATATTTTACCATCTCCTTTATTGACTCGTCGCTTGAGGGGGTAGTCATATTTTAATAAAATTCATAATCAAAATCAATTATAAAACACTTAATCAATAAAAATTATGTTTGTTCAAGAATAATTTCCAACAACTATCATACACTTCCCTCCATGCTAGGGTAAAAGTAAAAATATCAACCAAATGATTGGTAAATCCAAAATCTAGATCTACCTAGAGTTAAGACTAGGAATTCCATAAGTCGTCACTTGTAGACAATCTACCCATGGTCAAATAGAAGTTGTTACTTGTATACATTCTACCCATGGTCAAATAGAAGTCCTTGCTTATAGATAATCTACCCACAATCAAATAGAAGCCATTGCTTGTAGACAATATACCCACGGTAAAATAGAAGTTGTTGCTTGTAGACAATATACCCATGGTTAAATAGAAGTCGTTACTTGTAGATAATCTATCCACAGTCAAATAGAAGTCATCACTTATAGATAATTTACCCACAATCATATAGGAGCCATTTCTTATAGCAATCTAACCATAGTCAAATAGAATTTATTTCTTGTAGAAATCTACCCACGATCAAAATGTATTTACCTAAAATCATGTCCACCAAAGTGTTGGAGGCAATTATTCAAAAATGCATGTTCTTTTCATGATTAGGGCATCTAACATTTATCAAATCAATGAACATAAATCAACCCTCAACTTGACTTTAGGTCATCTATTTTTGCTCCATGTTATGCTTTCACACAACACATCCCAAAAAGGGGTATCTATAGACACCTAAAACACATAATTTTGAGGAGGCTACCTATATGGACATATTTTTAGGCCATATGATCCACCTTGGGCATCCTCAAGGCTTAATAGTGGTTTTTACCACTCAAACAAGGGCAAATTTCCTTTTGCATCCTGGGTTGTTATGCCCCTCGATGGTTCCTTCAGAATCCATGGTATCCCTCTATGGCTCCTCCAAAAGTTGTGGTACCCCTTGATGGCTCCTCCAGAAGCCACTGTATCTTATGACCAGCAGTCATGACTACTCTACCCTATGACAGTCGTACTTGTAACAATTTTATAACCAGTACCATAGGCAAAAATGGTTTCAATGGCCAACCAATACCAATGATATTTGTAATCAATTGCCAAGAAGCTTCTAGAATAGTCTATTACTCTTCTTGATCCTAACAGCTTCTTGGCTTCTCAAGGAAGCCAAGATTCCCATTGGGAAAATCTATAAGAAGACCCCTTACCTTCATGAATTTATTTGAATTCTCCACAACAAAATGTTGTCGATTTGTTTACTAGAGATAACATTCTCTCATAAGCATAAAGTGTTGCTCAAATATTATTATGGAGCTATCCAATGTATCAATGGAGTCCCTTGGAGTTTGAAGACCAAATTGAACAATATTTTACCATCAAGTGACCTGATTTCATGTTGATTTCCACTATTCAATGGTCATCGTATCTAGAGGTGGCTTACAAGCACTACTGCCATACCCCATTATGACCCGTAGTCCTGATATTGGTTCCCCATAGCAACCTCTTGGTGACATCTACTTTTTCAGTGCTTTCTAGTTACAATATATTAAGTAGTAGTTCATTTATGTTCTAGCATAGTTTGTTTCAATTTGTATGCATATTTTTATCATTTTAAGCATTTTTATTTCAGTTTCTATTCATGGATATGGACCTCATCATGAGAAGTTCTTCATTTTCTATTAACATCTTGTAATTTTTCTTGTGTGTAAGTGTCAAATCTTAGCAAGAGCAATTCAACACAGATTCATTAATATTTATATCACTGTGTGGAGATCACAAGAAACCCTCCCCCATAATAAATTTTGAGAGTGTAAAGACTCTACATGATACATCTACCTGTGGTTCTATATTGTAATCTATATCAAATTGGTATAAATACCTAAGATGGATATCTTTGTAACCACCTTATAAAGGAATATTTCAATATTAATGCGAAGGACACCATTTTCTATATCTCTATATTTGATGATTACATGATTATAATGTCAATTTGATTTCATTAATTGTTTAGGTGTATGGTTTTTGCATATCTCCAACTAGACTATAAGCTTTGGGGTGAGGCTATCACTTATGTAGCATAAAACATTAACAAGGCTCCTACCATGGTATTTTAGGGATGACTCCTCTTGAGAGACTGACAAGGAACAAGCCATGTGTTGTGATTTTAGATCTTTGGGTCTTGGACATGGGCTCACATACATAAGGATATTTGAAATAATAAGACACCAAATAGCCATAAGTGTATGTTTATTGGGTATTTTAATACCTCAAAAGGATATCATCTCTATTATATTTAAAGACATGAGATTTTGATCAAGAGAGATGTCATATATGATGAGGTCCTTATAGGTATTTATTCCGCTCCCTCTCCAAAAATATTACCTCTTGATTCTTTTAATTATCTATCTATTCTAAATTCAATATGTTCTTTACATATCTTGGTTGGATCTATCCCTATTAGAGCATCTTCCTCTTCACCATCTTTGAGTGGTTTTTCCCTACCCATGGATTTGATACCATCATAGTCAGCTTCTTAGGTAGTTTCTTCTTCCCCAAGAGTAGGGTAAGATGATCAAGATACATTAATTTAGTATGTTTTATCCTTACATGATGAGGTGAGTAGTGATGAGTTAGATTACTTTGTTTTATTTTTATGTTGAAATAGTATAGGATACATATGATTATTTTGATCTCCCTACACTTAAGTGGATTAGGATGCTTCTAAATGATTCTTATCCTATTCTATCTCCTGATCAACATCAAAAGTATCCTACTTGAGCTTTTATTTGAAGATAGTCCTTTTATTTGAAGATAGTCCATTCAACTATTCTTTCAAATACTCTTAGGCTAATGGAAATCTTGAATGGGAAGAAACTATAGTGTAAATTATGAGGTACTAATGAATAAAAATACTTGGGCATTAGTTCCTCTTCCAATAGGAAATAATATTGTGGGGTTTTAATGGGTCTATAGGAAAAAATATACATTGGATGATTAGGTAGAAAAGCACAAGATACACCTCATCACTAAGGGTTTCTCTTAATAAGAGAGAGTGAATTATTCTAAAAATTTTATACCTATGGCTAGGATGGACCCTGTTAAACTAATTTTTTCCATTTTTATATCCTATATATCGAAGGTACATCAAATGGATGTGACGAGTTTTTTTCTACATGGGGAACTATAGGAAGAAATTTACATGTAGCAGCCACTCAGTTTTGAGCTATATGGACCTACTTCATTGGTATATCACCTGACTAGATCCTAGTATGGTCTGAAGTAGGATCCTTATGCTTGGTATGAGAAAATCCATTATTTTTTCTTTAGTTATGGATTTCAATGATGTGAGGATAAATATGATGTTTACATTAAACTTCAAGATGAGGAAAATTTTGTGATTGTGTTATATGGTGATGATATTTTCATCACTGGTACCTCCATTAATTTGATTTAGAATATGAAGTCATGATTTCATTCCACCTTTGAGATGATAGATTTAAGTATTTTTCACTACTTTTTAGGAATCCATATTTTTATCAAATAGACTATAGCATTACTATTTCTCATACCAAGCATGCTTTGGATCTTCTTCAGTGGTTTAGGATGGAGAAGTGTAAGCCTACTTGTATTCCCTTTGCCTCAGGTTTTGAAACTTTATACTGATTACAACATACCTTTAGTTGATGATACGTTATATTGATCTCTTATGCCACCTCTATCTCACTCAACTAGACTGGATATAGCCTTTGCTATTAGCTATTACCTCAAGTACATCCATAAACCCTAGGAGAGTCATTAGGCAATAGCAAAGTAGATTCTTAGATATAATAGAGGGATCTATTAGATGGTATCCTAATACTATATTGGTACCTCTCTAATTTTTATAGGTTTTTCAAGTGTTGATTGGTAAAGTATTTGGATGAGTGTCGATACACCATAGGCTTTATTTTCTACTCAGGATCTAGCCTAGTTTCATGGTTTTTTATAGGTCAACCCACCATTTCTCACTCTTCCAAAAGTGTTAAATATTGTGTTTCCAATGAGGTAGCTAAGCATATCAGGTGGATGTCAATGATTTTGGAGGGGATTGGAATTCCTCAAAGTTTACTGAGTTCTCTTTACTATGATAGTCATAACACTATTTAGCATGTTTATAATATTATGTTTCATCAGTGGATAAAGAAATTTGAGATATGTATGCACTTTGAGAGATGGATTCATGCTCATTGGATGTTAACAAATATCTTATCATGCTTAAGGTCACCTTTGTATGCATGCAAAATCTTATTGGAGTTGGAGGGCACCCATTAAGGGGGGATCCAACATAAGGGTATCTCTATATGTTCCTCATTAAAATTAATCAAGGATGTTGGAATATGTGGTAGTTAAGCTTCTCTTGGGGCCACTACAAACTATTTACACTTGTACTTGTAAAGCTTATAAAAGGTATTTTTATAATATTTTATTCTTGAGTATTGGTCTTACAACCTTGACCTAAAGGTATCATGTATGATATAAACTTACAATAAATTATAAGCACATCCACACAATATTGAAATAATAATAGGAATTAATGCAAAATAATTAATAGTCTTTCAACATGAAATGGAAATATAGCTGATTATATTCTAGAAACCAAAAATACATTATAGAATCACAAGACACTTTTAGGAGGCAACCTCCTGGGAAGCTATAATGAATTCTCACTACACTCAGAAGCAGAAGGGTTTGTACAAGTTAGGAAGAAAATCATCAGGCTAATAAAATAAGGAAGATGGAATAAAAGTTCATTGTCAAATCAAGTGCTAAAGGGAAGAAGTTTTGAAAGTTACAACCAAAAAAGCAAGTAGATTTTTTTGAAATCCTATGATTAGCCGAAAGCTCTAAAAATTTGGAAGTTTTTAGAGCACAAGCAAAGTAAATTTTCTAAAAATCAGAAGTTTATAAATTTTCCAATCAATAGTAGAAGGAAAATATTTTGACCAAAGGTTGGTCCTACTTTAGAAAATTTTTGACTAAAGTGAAAAGTAAAATCTTTGAGGTTAGACAATGATAAAGGTTCTAAATGCTAAAACCACCCATTATCTATAAATTTAGGGTACCCCACACATTGTGCTAATGTGTATAATATTTTAAGGAGTACAATAATTTTCTTGTAAAGATTACAACTTATCTCTCAAAAAGGGTAGCTCAGAAAAGTGGTGAACATATTAAAGGTAGCAACATGAGAGCTACAACATGAACAACCCAAAATTTGGAGTATTTGTTTTACAATATTTCCCATACTTAAAATTCAATAATCCTTATAATATTGTTGTGTTTTTGTACACAAGGCATAATATTCCCAACCATCTCGTCCTTCTTATCCAATTGTTAGGATAATTAGGGAGGACAATAGAAGTAAAGTTTAATTACAATATGAAAATATGAGACAATCCATATTGTTTCCCCCTTGGTTATTTTAAATACTCTAGATAACCCTAACCCTAATGCTCAAGGGGTTCCTATCCACATGCAAGTAGGGGCCCAAGCTAGTAACTCCTAGATAACAACCATTGCATATTTATATAATATATCTTTATAATAAATAATATTTACATCACATGGACCTATAGGAATAGGTTCCCAATGTACCACATGACTATGCAATTCTTAATGATGTTAGGATATGGTTCTAACATGCCCCTCCCCTTCCAAAAAATATTTTCTTTAAATTTTGATATGAGGAAACTATTGCTAGAGCTGTTAAAGAGATTCCCATATGGCATCATCTAGTTGCAAGCCCAACCACTAGACTAAGACTTTAGTGATGGTGTTTTTGTAGAGAGTGTAAGTTTTTTGGGTCTAAAATGTTGTTAAGCTCTAAGGTAACTGAACCTTCATCATTAAACTCAAGAAGTGTCAACTAGACCTGAATATGATTGCCAAGTACCTTCTTAGACAAGAGATATTGAATATTGGATGAAAATTTGAATAAGGTAGAAGGTAATTTTAAAGGCCACTTTTCCAATTAACTACACTACCTAATAGGTGTAACATCCCAGGTCTACTCACCTGGTTTTCAAAACACACAAATTCAAAATTTTGGAAAGATAAATCACAACTGATGCAAGCATACCCAACTTTGTATTAGTACTTAGGCATATATGTTCACACTTCAATATTTTATACTATTGTGGATGGCATCTCAAGTGCTTGGGATTGGCCAACTTCCTATGGTAGTTTTCCATTTAAGTGATCCTCTTTATCCTTCTTGAGTTCTTGGATCTTGGCATGGGGTTGCCCTTCTAGGGCCCATAACACCTGGAAGGGTGGATGCACTATTTTCCCCACCTCATAGCATGGAGGACTTGGATTTATAATCCTACTCTTGTCTTGTTGGTCCACTGACTCAATTATCATAAATTTAACCTTAAGTTCCATGCTTGAGATAACGTAGCTATGATAGTGCCTAGTTATTGACCTTCACCTAAGGTATCATTAGGATCCACCATTACTCTGGATTTTTGACTAGATGTTTTAGACCAAGATCCATTTTATGGTAATGTTACCCATACCATCTATCATTAGATCTTCCAACCTCAAGTATCTGCTCCCCAGTCTTGAGCTTTGTTGGCAATTCCACAATCAGAGTATGGTTCATGAGCTCCCTCATGTACTACTCATATGGTAACCTAGAATGGAATCTCATACCATCATTCATTACTCTCTATAATGTATGACCTATGTTCCTTCTTGGTTCACTAGAGAACGGTTACCTCTGATTCACAATATTCACCAATAGGAACTATCAGAGTTGGGTGAGTGCTATCCTTCTCAATGAGCACCGTACTAGACAATATTTTGGTAGGAGTAAAATAATTACTACACCCATCTCCTTGGTGGCTATGCTATATTTTAAAAGGACAAATGGTTATAAATTATTTTAATAATTATTAATTCACCAAGTCTATTTTCGAAGGCATAAGCATTTATTCATAAATTCTATATAAAAAAAGAGAGTAATAATGCTTGATATAAAAGTTGCATTTTCTAAAACTATAAGGTATAATCAAAAACTATCCTTGAGATATTTTATAGATCTTCTAATATTAATTCTAAAATTCTAAGTTTTAAGAGTTTATTACTTTTTTTATATATAATCCCATTCAAGTCCTTATAAATAAAGTCTCTTCATATAAGAAAAGAAATATCCTTAAGGTTTAGGGACTATGTGATTATTACCACATTTTATAATATTAATAGTGATATCCTCTAGTGTCTTGCTTTGTAATATAGAAACAAGTCCATGCAACCATTATATTTTAAGCTAACTAAAACACATTAGATGATTTTCTTCATTGCTTGCTACGAAGGGCAGAGATACCTTGATTAACTTAATTGAAAACCCACTCTAATGCATTATCGAGTTTTACCTAAATAACTCGCTTGTTTAAATATCATCTTCTTCACTCGAAACTTAAACAAAATCCAAATACACAATAATTTTCTAGCAGTCCATTCCACCGAAATAACTTGTTTGGTATATCCACTCAAGGTATAGCACTTTTTTATGGTGAGAGTGCAAACAAAAAATAAAGTAAACTTAATTAGATACAATACTAGGTTTCCAATAATAAATCTGAATCATTTGCTATTGATTGACGTCTTCTCAGGTGTGCCTAAATGTTAAACTAATGTAAAGTAGCATTCCTATTCAAGTTCCATTCAAAATTATTCCTATTTAAAATAAGGGATAGTTATGAATATGCTAGACAAGCTACTAATTATCAAAGTGTACGAAAACCCAGGGTAGACTTCCCCAAAAGCAAAATACTTTCATGAATTTATTAATTAGGTATATCCAAAAAATGAAAAATTTATTGCTAAAGGAAAACCCTACAAACCTTAACCTAGTGAAGGCATTTTAATTTCATTCTATTTTCATATATATAAATATTTAAGGTTTTCAAAAATACTAAATTCCACAATACCTCATTCTTATAAAATTTGTAAAATGAAAGGTTTACTAATTCCATTTAGCTTTTAAGGTATCCTTTATCATCACTACACACACAAATTCGATGAATCCAAAAATAAAATGGTTACACTATAATATCAAAATGTTAAAAATTTGGAGTAAGTGAACAAATTTTAAAACCCCCACGAATCCATTGTTCAAATATTGGTGGACAACTTCAAAATAGAAAATAATTTGTGAGCTTAATTGCTTTGAAATGAAACATCCTAGGAATTTATTTTAGGTTGGTCTAAATCAGAACTACTACCAAAATAAAATGGGATTTTCAAACATCCTAGGAATTTATTTTAGGTTGGTCTCATACAAGGGATGTTTCATTTCATTATTCATAGTGATTATATATTTTTAGAATAAAAACATATCTACAACAGTGAAAGGAGAGTAGTACAAAAATATCATTAAATACCATGTCATTCTAAAGGAAATCATATGACCTTTGGCATTGTTTCATTCTTTTATCATCATCTATTACACTTTCAAATCGTTTCAAGTGTCAAAAAAATTTTCACTATCTCTACTAAATTCTTACTAAATTTTTAGATAAAGGTTTCATGTATTAGTTCAATGTTCATCCATAGCACAAATTCTTATATTTATCATCTATCACATAGTTTATCTATGCAAATATATTTTTAATTTAATTTTGCAAGACATCACACAACAAATATATCTTGTATTTGTCTGCCTTAAATATTTGTGCATCTCATGAACATGTTCTTCAAAGCTATGCATCTCACTCTTTTGAGATCATATATAATGTATAAATCTTCTAGACTCCCCCCCATGTTGGCATGAGACAACTAGATGTGATGTATCAGGTCAACATAGCTCATGAAGTCTATTGAAAACAAGATTTACACGCTCTAAATGCATTCCTAAAAACTCATAGTCTGAACATAAATTACTCTAAATTTTTCTTTTATATTTTATTGTTTAATATTTTGTTATTGCATTAAGAATACCTCAGAAGCTTTTAGTCCATTCTTGGTCATGTACATACACAACAAACCATACATCATAGGAATACAAACAAATTATCGAAGACCAATTCACTATATATATATATATATATATATATATATATATATATATATATATATTAGATAAGAACCGGATAAGCCAAACTTGGTTAATGTAGAATATGTATTCTTCACCCGACCACCTCTTGTCAATGGCTGATATTACACTTGTAGAGAGAGGGTTACGAGATATATTAGAACATATATCTACCTATCTTGTTGAGTTTCCTTTTAAAGGAATTGAAGGTTATTTCATTGTGACACATAAGGTCCATGTGTAGGCTCCAAAAAATGTTGTGGTATCACATATTTTTTATAAAAATATATAAGTTCCTTCTTTATATTATTATATTATTATATATTTTTATTATAGTATTACATTTTATTTTATACCGAAATAAATATTTTAAATGTATATTTATTTATTATTATATATATATATAATATTTCTAATATATAAACAAAATATACAACATGCTAGACCAACATAACACAATTACCACATCAAAATGAAATTGCAGGTAGCATGCATTAAAGAGCAGGATGCTCCTATATGCTTTTTATTTTGGTGGGCTTCCATGTACCCATGAGCCATGGTGCTTTAAGGCACAACATCATATCCCACCTTACCTGATGCTTCCAACCACTATCTCCGCTAGGGGTGGGTGCTCTTCTTGCTCGAGCTTGCTTGCTACGGAGTGGAAACCTGCACCTGCAATCACAAACACTTTCAATAGTATCACATTCTTCTAAATAAAATGATAATCAAATAATGGGGATGTTACATTCTCCCCCACCAAAATTTAACACAGTCCCTGTGTTAGCCAATATAATATTGTAGGTTTCAAAATAATTGAACATATAATCATAAGCAATCAACCATATATTATGCAATATCTCAAAAGTCACATTCTATTACAACATCAATATTTCAAATATGTATAACATAATACCAAAATATACAAGTATTATCATATCAATATCCAAATTGTTCATTTGATTAACAATTTTCAAACAAGAAAGGAAATTGTCTTTTCATCTCTGCTACATCCTCCCAGGTGGCATTTCTTTCTGAGTAGAGGTCCCACTGGACTCTACACTGATCAACTATTCTTTTTCTTAATTGTTTAGTTCTATATCCCAAAATTTTGATAGGTCGAACCTCAATGAGTTGCGGGTCCGATGTCTACAAATGAGAAACATCCAACACATGAGATGGGTCAGCAACATATTTGTGGAGGAGAGACACATGGAAAACACTATGGATCTTAGACAAATTTGGTGGCAGAGCGAGCTTATAAGCAACAGGGCTTATTTTGGCAATGATCTCAAATGGACCGACAAATCTGGGGCTCAGTTTGGTAGACTTAATGGAGCTTTTGGTTGGTTTGACTCTGAGGAAGACCTTATCACCAATAGCAAACTCTCGAGGGGTTCTTTTAAGGTCAGCATAACTCTTTTGATGGTCTATGGACTTCATGAAGTCACTGGTAGATTTCTTTTAATTGGACCTCCATTTTCTTAACAGCATTAGGACCGATCACTTCTCGATCATCCAAATTATCCCATGTTAATGGTGTCCTACACCTGCGCCCATATAGGGCTTCAAAAGGGGCCATGCCCAATGTGGTATGATAGTTATTGTTATATGTAAATTCCACCAGGAAGAGATAATCTTCCCACTTACTTTGGTGGTCCATACAATACATGCGTAACATATCCTCCAACACCTGATTGACCCTCTCGGTCTGCCCATCCATCTCAGGATGATAGGTTGTGTTGATGTTTAGCTTTGTGCCCCATGCTCGGTGCAAAGCTTACCAAAATTTAGAAGTAAATCATGAATCTCTATCCGAGATAATTATTTTAGGAAACCATGCAACCTCACAATTTCCTAAGAAAAATTTTGTGCTATTATGGGGGCATCATCATGAACATTTCCTAGTATAAAATGTGCCACCTTAGTCAACTTATCCACAACTACAAAAATTGCATCATGCTGGAACCGAGTCTTGGGAAGACCAACTATAAAATCCATGGAAATCACTTGCCATTTTTCTTTGGTATATCAAATAGGTGTAGTTGTCCCCTAGGATGTTGATGTTCAGCTTTGAATTTCTGACATTCTAGACACCTTGCAACAAATTGAACCACATCCTTCTTCATACTAGGCCAAAAAAGTCATTTTTCAAATTTTCCCTCATTTTTATCACACCTGGGTGAGCAGAGTATGGAGCACAATGTGCTTCTTGCAAGATCATTCTTTTTATCCCTTCATCATTGGGTACTATTATCCGATTTCTAAAGTATACCAGATCTTGCTTGATTTTGAAATCTGTATGTCGATTTGGTTCTTGCTCGACCTTAGTGCGACATTGGTTGCAAAATTCATCATTTTTCTGCATTTCCTTAATTTGCTCTTTTAGTCCATACTAGCATCGTGTGAGAGCAACTATGTGTCTTCTTTGACTAAGGGCATCTGCTAGTTTATTTTCTTTCCCTTTGATGTATTCAATCCCAAAATCATATTCGGCTAAGAACTCCATCCATCTTCGTTGTCTAGCATTTAGTAGAGGTTGAGTGAAAATATATCTCAAACTCTGATGATCAGTTTTTAACTCAAATGGTTTTCCCAACAAGTAGTGTCACCAAATATTAAGAGCATGGACTACAACAACCAGCTCTAAATCATGAGTAGCATAATTAATTTCATGTTTCTTAAGCTTCCTGGACTCATATGCTACAATAGCCTCATCTTGCAATAAGACACCTCCTAGTCCTTCTAGAGAGGCATCAGTACAAACTGTAAATGGTTTGTTGGGGTCTAGTATTTGAAGTATAGGTGTAGTTGTTAAATTTTCTTTAAGGATTCTGAAAGCATCCTCACACTGAGTTATCCACTTAAATGCTTTTCCTTTCCTTTGTAGATTGGTAATAGGAAAGGCAATCTTTGAGAATCCCTTTACAAATCATCGATAATATCCGACCATCCCCATAAAACTTCTCACTTCAATAACATTGGTGGGAGTTGGCCAGTCTACTATGGCTTCAATATTTTTAGGATCAACAGCTACTCCTTCAGTCGAGACAATATGCCCCAAATACTGAACTTGTGGAGTATAAAACTCACACTTGGATAATTTTCCATATAATTAGTTTTTCCTAAGGATTTCCAAAACTATTCTCATATGTTGGTCATGCTCTTCTTTATTTCGAGAGTAGATCAGAATATCATCCAGAAATATCAATACAAACTGATCTAATTGTTCCCTGAAAACACTATTCATCAGGTTCATAAAAGCAGTTGGTGCATTTGTTAACCCAAAAGGTAGCACTATGAACTCATAATGCCCATATCGAGTTCTAAAAGTAGTTTTATAGGTATCCTCTTCCCTGATTCTTAGTTGATGATAACCTGACCTAAGATCGATCTTGGAAAAGATAGTTGCTCCTCTTAATTGATCAAACAGATCATCAATCCTAGGTAAAGAATACTTGTTCTTTACTATCATTTTATTGAGCATTCTATAGTCAATACAAAGTCTCAAAGATCCATCCTTATTCACAAATAGAACTGGTGCTCCCCATGGTGAGACACTAGGCTTAATGTACCATTTTTCTAATAGATCTTGTAGTTGGGTCTTGAGTTCTTGCAATTCAAGGGGTGTCATTCGGTAAGGGGTTTTGACTATAGGAGATGCTCCTGGTAAAAGCTCAATAGAAAAGTCAAATTCTCTTTTTGGAGGTAGTCCAGGTAGATCTTTAGGAAAGACATCCCTAAACTCATTCAAAATAGGATACTATTGAAATAGAGTAGAGCTAGACTCAATTTCTTCTTTCTTATTTAGTTTGACTATATAAAGTCTACACCCTTTCCTTAAAGCTCTTTTGACTTGCATTGTAGTCATCAGGTGGGGTTCAAAAGATGCTCTATTACAATGGACACGAATTCACTGATTAGAATCATCTGTGAAGTCCAACCACCTTTCTTCAAAATTTAGCAAAGCTTTGTGGGCTTTTAACCAATCTACTCCTAGGACTATATCAAAGGCATGTAAGGGAGCCACATATAGATGCCAATTAATATTTCCTTGGGGTATATCTATTTGAGGGTCAAATAAACATTGGTTGACCATATAGGTCTATCCTGAGCCATACTCGACTTGCCACCCATTTGCCATGATCCCAGGTTTAACCGGTATGTCCCTCAAAATACTAGTTGAAATAAAACTATCAGTTGCACCACTATCTATCAAAATATGAACATATTTCTTGCCTAGTTTTCCTTTTATAAGAAATGGAGTAGCTTGTCCTAAAAGGTTAGATTTACCTATAGCAACATAGATCCTATGTGGGGCCTCTTCTATTGGATTCCTTTTATCAGCTCTTTATGGACACTGATTCGCATAATGATCTAGGGCTCCACAAACAAAGCATACATTTGGTCCCTTATTCTTTTGTTTATCCCCTTCTCTATTTTGGTTGACATTATTACCCTTGTCCTGGTTATTATTCCTCTTCTCTTGAAAATTTCTTCTATCTGCCTGCCCCTTGTTTCCTTGAAACTTTCCTTTGTTTTTGTTATCTCCTCTATAATGACCACCATCTCTAAATTTCTTATACTGATCTTTACCCTTATCTAGCTCTGGGTATCTTCTTTTCTTAGGATCCTCCTTTTCAATTTTTTGGTAATAAACCTTTGCATTCTTTTGACTTATCTCCTCATAGCGGGCAACATCATAAGCAACTATCAAGGTTTTAGGTACTTTTCTTCCAACAAGTGTTCCAAATTTGGGATGTAGTCCCATTACAAATTTTTGAGCCTTGAATTCCTCATGCTTATCATATTCTGGAGCATATTTCAAAATTTGAACAAATATTTGATAGTATTCAATCACAGTCATGTTATCTTGGCGTAAATTGGTGAATTCGATGTATTTCTCAATATAGAATTGTGGCGTAAGGAAACGATCCTTAAATTCCCTTTCAAATTCCTCCCAAGGAATATTAGTAGCCTCTTTCTAAGTGACTTTCTTATAGGTGGTCCACCAATCTCTAGTCGGACCCACTAAATGTGCCACTACCCAAGTTGTTTTAGATTCCGCACAAAGGGGTTGGATTGAGAAATACCCTTCAACTTCACTCAACCAATTGATGGCTGCTTCGCCATCACCCTTTCCATAAAATTTGGAAATATCTAATTTCTTAATTTCTTTTTGCAACTCAACACCGACTTTTCTCCTCAAAGACCCTTCTGGAAACTCACTTACTCTTTCTATTTCCTTACTTTTAGTCAGACTTTCGATAACCTTCTATTGTTGAGTAATGATCTCCTATTGTTGAGCCATTTGTGCCCTTTGTTGATCCATGTGCTCACTCATTTGAGCCCTTTGGATCTCCATTTGTTCTCATTGTTGATTCAGTTGTTCTTGCATTAACTGAATCATCTTTGTCATATTTTCATCATTTTGTGTAGCTCTTGTAGCTACTGGCTCTTTCTCTTTTTTGATAACACGTCGAGGCACTTCGACTATTTGTACTCTTTTTGACTCCCTCACGAGTCATCTTAGTCCCTTCCTCAAGACTTCTACAACTTCCTCTTGCAGATTAACATTTGCTCTTCTCGAGGTCCCCGCCATACCTGATGACAAAAGAGTTATGTCAAAACAATAATTCATATTTTATAACCTAGGGTTTCACAACCTAGGCTCTGATACCAACTGTAACAACCCAGGTCTACTCACCTGGTTGTCAAAAACACAAATTCAAAATTTTGATAAATCAAATCACAAATGATGTAAGCACACCCAACTTTGTATTAGTACTTAGGCATAGATGTTCACACTTCGAGATCTCATACCACTGTAGATGGTATCTCAAGTGCTCGGGATCGGCCAACTTCCCATGGTAGGTTGCCATTTATGAGATCCTCTCTCTCCTTTCTCGAGTTCTTAGATCTTGGCATGGGGTTGCCCTTCTAGGGCCCATAACACCTGGAAGGGTGGATGCACTATTTTCCTCATCTCATAGCATGGAGGACTTGGATCTATGATCCAACTCTTGTCCTATTGGTCCACTGACCCAATTATCATAGTTTAACCTTTAGGTCCATGCTTGAGTTAGCGTAGCTATGCCAGTGCCTGATTATTGACCTTCACCTAAGGTATTATCAGGGTCCACCAATACTCTGGCTTTTGGACCAGATGTCTCAGACCAAGCTCCAGTTGATGGTAATGTTGCCCATACCATCTACCATTGGACCTTCCAACCCCAAGGACTAGCTCTCTAGTCTTGAGTCTTGTTGGCAATTCCACAATCGAAGTATGGTTCATGAGCACCCTCACATACTACTCATTTGGTAACCTAGAATGATGTCCCATACCATCGTTCATTACTCTCTACAACGTAGGACCTTTGTCCCTTCTTTATTTTCTGGAGAATGGTTACCTTCGAATCACAATAGTCACCACTGTGAACTATCGGAGTTGGGTGAGTGCTATCCTTCTCGATGAGCACCGTACTAGACAATATTTTGGTAGGACTAAAATAATTACTACACCTGTCTCCTTGGTGGCTATGCTATATTTTAAAAGGAAAAATGGTTATAAATTATTTTAATAATTATTAATTCACCAAGTCTATTTTCAAAGGCATAAGCATTTATTCATAAATTCTATATAAAAAAAAAGAGTAATAATGCTTGATATAAAAGTTGCATTTTCTAAAACTATAAGGTATAATCAAAAACTATCCTTGAGATATTTTATAGATCTTCTAATATTAATTCTAAAATTCTAATTTTTAAGAGTTTATTACTTTTTTTATATATAATCCCATTCAAGTCCTTATAAATAAAGTCTCTTCATATAAGAAAAGCAATATCCTTAAGGTTTAGGGACTATGTGATTATTACCACATTTTATAATATTAATAGTGATATCCTCTAGTGTCTTGCTTTGTAATATAGAAACAAGTCCATGAAACCATTATATTTTAAGCTAACTAAAACACATTAGATGATTTTTTTTGTTTCTTGTTATGAAGGATGGAGATATTTTTATTAACTTAATTTAATACCCACTCTGACGCATTATCGAGTTTTACCTAAATAACTCACTTGTTTAAAGATCATCGTCTTCACTCGAAACTTAGATGAAACCCAAATACACACTAATTTTCTAGTAGTCCATGGCATCAATATAACTTGTTTGGTATATCCGCTCAAGGTATAGTAGGTTTTGCTGGTGAAAGTGAAAACAAAAAATAAAGTATACTTAATTAGAGATAATACTAGGTTTCCAATGATAAATCTGAATTATTTGCAATTGAGTGATGTCTTCTCAGGTGTGCCTAAATGGTAAAATAATGTAAAGTAGCATTCTTGTTCAAATTCCATATTCAAATTTATTTCTATATAAAAGAAGGGATAGTCATAACTATGCCAAACAAGCTTCTAATTCTTATAGCGTACGAAAACCCAGGACAGACTTCCCCAAAAGCAAAAGACTTTCATGAATTTATTAACTAGGTATATCCAGAAAATGAAAACTTTATTGCTAAAGGACAACCCTATAAACCTTAACCTAGTGAAGGAATTTTAATTTCATTCTATTTTCATATATAAAAATATTTAATTTTTTTGAAAATACTAAAGTCCATGGTACCTCATTCTTATAAAAGCTACAAAATAAAAGGTTTAATAATTCCATTTATCTTTTACGGTATGCTTTATCATCACTACACACACAAATTTGGTGAATCCTTAGATCAAATGGTTACACTATAATATCAAAATGATCAAACTTTGGAGTAAGTGAACAAATTTTAAAACCTACTCACTAATACGTTGTTCAAATATCGGTGGACAACTTTGAAACATAAAATAATTTGTGAGCTTAATTGCTTTGAAATGAAACATCCTAGGAATTTATTTCAAGTTGGTCTAAATTAGAACTTCTAGCAAAATAAAAAGGGAATTTCAACATAGATATTTTATGATTACATTGAGATTGTCAAGACAGATTATTAAACATCTTATAGCTCACAAGAAAACATTTCATACAAGGGATGTTTCATTTCGTTCTTCACAGGGATTATATATTTTTTAAATAAAAACATATCTTCAACAACAAAAATAAATTAGCACAAAAATATCATTAAATACCATGTCATTATAAAGGAAATCATATAACCTTTGGCATTTTTTTATTCTTTTATCATCATCTATTACACTTTAAAATTGTTTCAAATGTCAAACAAAAGTTCACTGTCTCTACTAAATTCTTACTATTTTTTTAGACAATGGTTTCATGTATCAGTTCAATGTTCATCCAAATTACAAATTATTATATTTATCATCTATCACATATTTTATCTATGTAAATATATTTTCAATTTAATTTTTCAAGACATCATACAACAACTATATCCTATATTCATCTACCTTAATTATTTGTGCATCTCATGAACATTTTCTTCAATGCTTTGCATATTTCTCTGTTGAGATCATATATAATGTAGAAATATCCTAGACTCCCCCATGTTGGCATAAGACAATTGTATGCGATGTATCGGGTCAACATGGCTCATGAAGTCTATTGAAAATAAGATTTATATGCTCTAAATGCATTCCTAAAAACTCATAGTCTGAACAAAAATTACTCTAAATTTTCCTTTTATATTTTATTGTTTAATATTTTGTTATTGCATTAATAATACCTCAAAATATTTTAGACCATTCGTTATTTCATATATATATATAATATAAAACATTCTAGACCAACATAATACAATTACCACATAAAAATGCAATTGTAGGCAACATGCATTCACAAGCAGGATGCTTCTATATGCTTTTTTATTTGTTGGACTTCCATGTACCCATGAGCCATGGTGCTTTTAAGTACAATATCATATCCCACCACACCTAATGCTTCCAATTACTATCTCTTCTAGGGGTGGGTGCTCTTCTTGCTCAACTTGCTTGCTACAAAGAGGAAATATACACCTGCAGTCACAAATACTTCCAGTAGTATCACATTCTTTAAATTAAAAGATAACCAAATAATGGGTATGTGAAAATAGGAGCCAAAGAATCTTATTATAAGTTTCTATAAGCATGGAGTTATAATAATTTTTTCTTGTATGGTTATAATCGAAGTAATATCATGATCCCTATATTAAAACTATGCTCTAAATGATGTTGTCACATCTAGTTATAAGCCATAGCCAAATTTTCTTAGTCTTGAAGTGTCAAATCCACTACCTAGACATTGGATTTGCCTAGAACACATGAAGAAGGTGATTAAGGTGGGTACCTCTAAACTATCTTAAAAGGAGTTAGTATGGTGATTGTGTGGAATAAATTTTTGTACTACCACTCTACCAAGGGAAGCCACTTGGTCCATTGGGTTAGATACTCAAAGGTAAAATAGTGGAGGTAAGTTTCCAAGAATTTATTTTTCCATCCATTTATGGGTGGTAGGCTAAGCTCATTCTCAATTTTTTATCCTATAGTTTAAATAATTCCTACAAAAAATGACTAGTGAAAGTAGGTTCATGATCAAACACAATGGATTTTGCCATATCGTAGAGGCAAAAAATGGAGTCCATGAACATATAGGAAATGGTGGATGTATGGTAGGGGTGGTCCAAGTAATAAAAGTGAGCATACTTTGAGAGACAATCCACCACTACAAGAATGATAGGTTTTCCTCCTAATTTTAGAATCTCTTCAATAGAATCCATAGAAATATTAGTCCATAAATTTCTAGAATTAGTAAGGGTTGTAGAGTGCATAGAGTATAAATTGTTTCTCCTTTCATTTATTGGAAGAACCTACACTCAACCATAAACATTTTAATGTCCTTTTTCATGCATGCCTAATGGAATGAGTTTTTAGCCTACTCATAGGTTTTCAAATAACTTGAATGGCCAACTATTGGTGAAGCATGCATCTATTTCATTATGTCCTCATAAATTAACATTTTTTTAGGAATCATAATGCAAACTTGATATCTCAATAGTTGTCCATCCCATGAGTATCTAATGTTTTAACTAAGGTTTCTTTGGAGTTATTTCCTTAATGTTTGTAAGGTTGGTTCTTTTGCTACCTCTTCTTTAAGTTTGGTGACCCACTAGGGAAGAGGGTAATATATGACACACAATGTGCCTTGATTCTCAAATTGAAGAGAAAGGGTATTTGTCATAATATTATTCTTTCCCTTTTTGTATATAATTTCATAATTACACCCAACAAGTTTGAAACCCATTTATATTATGTTGGATTCAATACCCTCTATTCCAAATATTTCAAACTTTAATGATTCATTTAAATGGATAAATATCACCCAATGAGGTAAGGTTATAATTATTGATGTCATGGTGAACAACCATCATTTCCTTTTTATAACTGGAATTTCTTAGATTTTTTCTAGAAAAGGCCTTACTAGTGAAAGCTAGGGGCACACTTCTTTCATTAATACTACATGAATGCCAATGCTTGAAGCATCACTTTTGACTAAATATGGTTTGGAAAATTTAGGAGTAGATAACACCAAAGTAGAAATCATAGACTTCTTGAGATCCTAAAAGATATTTTTAACTGGCATCATCCATATCAATGAATTATTATTTAACATGGCAATTGGTGGGGCTACTATTTTTCTATAGCCTTATATGAAATGTCAATAGTAGCTATTGAGACCCAAAAAATCTCGAATCACTTTCATATTTTGAAGCTAAGACCAATTTTGTATGGCCATTATTTTCTTTGGGTCAACCTTAACCCCTTCCTATGAGATGATATGACCTAAATATTTTACCTCTTACATTTCGAAGGAACATTTAGTTCATTTGGAAAATAATTGATGCTCTTTCAAGAGTTGTAAAGTCCAGTACAAATGATGCATGTGCTCTTCCCCAAGTGTAATTATTAACTAGAATATTATGAAATAAGACCAAAATAAACTTGCATAGGTAAGGGTAGAAAATATTGTTCATGAGACTCTAAAAAGTTGAAGGTGCATTAGTTAGGCCAAAAGGCATGACCAAAAATTCATAATGGCTTTCATAGGTCCTAAATGTTATTTTCAGTATGTCTTATTCCTTGATCTATATTTGATGGTATCTACATCAAAGATCCAACTTAGAGAAAAATTTATCCCTAAGTAACTCTTCTAGAAACTCATCAATCATTTAAATAGAAAAATTATCCTTACTAATGATTTTATTGAGTTTTTCAGTCCATACATAGCCACCATAACCCATCCTTTTTTATACTAATATCACTCATGAAGAGTAGGGACTAAAAATGGGTTGAATTACCCTTATTTTTAGTAACTCTTGGATAAATTTCTTATTTTCTAATTTCTATGCATATGCATATCTATAGGGGTAAATGTTAGGTGGAAAGTTCCCTAGTACAATTTTTATTGCATGATCATGGGATCATCATGTATGTATCTCTTTGGGTCCTTCTTGATCATCAATATACCTAATAGATTGATGTGTTCCCTAGGTTTCTATATGTTGGACTAACTATTGCACCTTGGGGATTTGACTTAGTAGACTAACTACCACCCGAGTTCCTGGGACTAACCACATTGTGAGGTGTTCAAAGACAAAGATTATATCATACACTAACACCTCAAGGTTTTGTTGTAATGATAACTCTATAGTGGTATCAGATCCTCACCCCAATATCAAATCCCCTCGAGTTACATCAGAGAGGAGGTATTGGACTAATTTCCACACCTCAAGGATTTGATTTAGTGGACTAGCCACCATCTTGGACCTTGGGACTAACTACCTTGTGAGATGTTCAAATACACATATTGTAATAAAAATGAACACCTCAAATTTTTGGTGTAATAGCAACTCTACAGTGGTCTCTAATATAATAATATAGTTCTCTGTAACCCTAATGTAAGTGCAAAAATAAATAACAAAGGTACATGCATGAATTTACAAAACCATGGTCACAATACCGTGGGTTTAAAAATAACCCATCCAAAAAACATAATTTTCACCCTTTTATAACTATAAAATATGAAAAGCATCCAACACATCCAAAATTCTCCCACTTGTACTTTACATAGGGGGATACAACACCTTGTTATTAACAATTAAGGAAAACCATGCCCATTTGATTTTCTAAACCAAGAAAATTGTTGAGCACTCATAGACTTTGTTAATGAATCAACAAAACCTGATTCCTCTCAACCATTTCTCTCACAAAATGATACTGGATATCAATATGTTTTGATCAGACATGAAAATAGGATTCTTGGCGACAAAAATTACACTCTGACTATCATTGTCAATTCTCACAACCTTTTGTTTAAGATCAAATATTGAGCAATACCTTTGTAGCCAAATGGCTTCCTTGCATGCATGATTTGTTGCTATGTACTATACCTCTATTATGGATAAAGCAACCACTCATTACATTTTACTCATCCAACTCATTGCCCCTCCAAAAATATTAAACACATAGGCACTAGTGGATCTTCTATTATCAATATCTCCAACCCAATAAAAATCCACAAAACCTTTTAGATTCAAAGTTTTATTTTCTCTAGCTTTTCCTTGGTACATAAGTATTTAAAAATCCTCTTCACAACATTCCAATGTTCCTTTATTGGGTTGGACATATATCTACTCACTACTCTCATTGCATGTGCAATGTTAGGTCTAGTACAAACCATTGCATACATTAAGCTTCCCACAACACTAGCATAAGGAACCTAATACATCTCTTGAATTTTATATTCTATCTTGGGATACTATTTAGCAAATAGTTTTTGACCAATAGGAAATGGAGTACTCACAGGTTTACTATCATGCATCCTAAACCTCTGTAGTATCAATTCAATATACTTCCTTTGATTGACCCACAATTTCTTGTTTGCATGATCCCTTATGATTTCCATACCCAAAATAAATTTTGCAGCACCAAGATCCTTCATGTCAAATTGAGAAAATAACTAAGATTTGAATGAACTAATCATCTCTTTATTATTACCAATTAATAGCATGTCATCCACATAAAAAACAATGATAACAAAATTTTTACCTTCTTATTTGAAATACACACAAGGATCTACTTTGCTTTTGTTAAGCCCAAGTGCCAAAACAAACCTATCAAATTTTTGATTCCACATTCTTGGTGATTGCTTCAAGCCATAAAGGGAATTTTTTAGCTTGCATACCAAGTCCTCCTTACCTCTTACCTTAAAGCATTCTGGTTGTGCCATATATATTTCTTCCTCAAGTTCACCATGTAGAAATGTTGTCTTTACATCCATCTGTTCTATTTCAAAATTTAAAGTAGTAGCAATAGCTAATAAAAATCTAATAGAAGTTAATTTAGCCATAGGAGAAAAAATATCACCAAAGTCAATTCCCTCAACTTGAGAAAATCCCTTTGCTACCAGGTGAGATTTATACTTCTCCAATTTTCCTTCTACATTGTACTTCTTAAATACCCATTTACATCCAATAGGTTTTCTTTCAAGAGGTAATTTCACCAAGTCCCATGTTTGATTTTTATCTAAGGACTCCATTTCCTCCTCCATAGCCTTTTTCCAAGACTTATTTTCACTTGATCCAAGTGCCTCCTTTATAGTCTTGGGATATTCATCAATAACTGATAAAGTTGATAAAGTAAATGTAAAATGAAAATTAGGAGGACTATACCTTTTTGGTATTCTTCTTACTCGATTTGATCTTCTCAAAATTAGAGTTTTTGGTTCTACATTTTTAGCTTCCTCCTCCCCTTCTTTTGAATTTTCCTCTTCCAAATATCTCTCTAATTCATCTTCTATAGTAGCATCCAATTTAGACATAGGTTCCTCCCATTCTAGTGTAACTTGAACTTGTTCAGGTTCTTTTTTTGGTTGTAGTTCCTATTTAGGGACCCCTTTTATTTCTCTAAAGATTACATTACAACTGTAAACAATATTTTGTGTTTCTAGGTTTCACATGTTATATCCTTTAACACTAGTACTATAACCCAAAAATATACATTTTGCTTATTTATAGTCTAGCTTAGTCCTTTTATCTTTTAGAATATACATATAAGCATCACAACCAAAAACCCTTAAATGTTTGAGAGAGGGTTTCTTACCAATCCACACTTCTTGTGGAGTTTTTTTGACCAAAGCTGAGGTAGGAGATCTATTGATGAGATAACATGTAGTTGTTACTACTTTTGCCCAAAATTTCCTTTCTAACCCTACACCACTTAGCATGCTTCTAGACTTATCCATCAATGTTCTATTCATCTGTTCTACAACTCCATTCTATTGTGGAGTATACAAAGTTGTTTTCTACCTTTCTATTCCATAGTCCTTACAAAATTGCTCAAATGCATTGGAGTAGTATTCACCACCATTATCACTTCTCAAAACATTTATCTTCTTCTCTATCTAATTTTCTACAAGAGCCTTAAAATCTTTAAATTTATTGAAAACTTTAGATTTATTTCATAGAAAATATACCCAGGTCTTCCTTGAAAAGTCATCTATAAAAGTAACATAATACATAGATTTTCCTAGTGATGAAACTTTAGCAGGTCCAAACACATCACTATGAACTAAATGCAAAAACATAACTTGAGTTTGATTTACAAATATATAATGCTCACAAAAATCAAAATCTAATGGGCAATCAAAAATTCCTTCAGCCATACCTTTCATTTTTAATTCTTGAAGGTCTCTCTCTCCAATATACCCCATGCATTGATGCCACAACATTGTCTTTTCTATAGGAAGACTAGGAGCCGGATTTGCAATATTGTTTCCCTCAGAAACCATAGAGCTATTGCACCCAACACTTACAGTGCTTACCTCAAGCTTGAACAATGTTCCTGTATGAACTCCTCTTGCCAACACCAATGCTCCATGAATCATCTTGTAGCTATCCTTATTAAATACCACATTCACACCTACATCATTCATCTTACTTACTGATATCAAGTTTCTTGCCAAACCCAGAATGTGTAAAACACTAAGAAGGGTTTTAATTCTTCCATATTTGAACCTCAACTTGACTCTTCCTCAACCTATGATTTTACATGTTGATTTGTCTCCCAAAAATACTTCACCTCCATTGATTTTTTCATATTCACTAAACCACTCCTTATGGGGAGTCATATGAAAAGAGGTGCTTGAGTCAATCAACCATGAATCATGGTGTTCAGTTGAGCATGAGGTAGCTAAGAATAGATCCCTCGAATATTCACCTATGGTCTTTGTTTCTACAAAAAGGGCTTCATCATATGACTTACTATTTTTACCATTTTTAGATCTATAATCCCTTTTATAATGCCTCATTTTACCACATTTCTAGCATTTCCTCTTATCTAGAGTAACATATTTACCCCTAGATGTTGATTTCTTATCCCCTAATTTATTTTTACTTATTTCTTGAGAATGACCTCTTATGTACAAGGCATCCTTCTGATGACAATCCTCAACATATTTTTACCTCATTTCTTTTGATAGTAAAGTTCCTACTATATCCTCAACTTTTAATGTAGAAATAGTATTTATAATAGCCATAAATAAGTTATCCCAAGAATTAGGTAAAGAATAAAGTAAAGTGATATAATTTTCTTCTTCATCCATTTTACATCAATAAAGTTTAACAGACTTGCTATAGTATTGATAGCATTCATATGTTCTATCATGGAGTCACTGTCATTCATCTGAAGTGAATACAACTTATTTTAGAGGAATATTTTATTTACCAATGAATTTGTCTGGCATAGGTTCCTCAACATATCCCATAGCAATTTTGTAGTTGTTTCTATTTATACATTCAACAAAACTAAATTAGATAAACACGGTCTAATAGAGCTCCTTGCCTTCCTATCAACCTTCAACCAATATTTGTTTGTAATTGTTGTAGGTTTTATTCCTAAGATATCAATCCACTAATATCTATCAACCAACAAATCCTCCATATTGATTTTCCATAACTCAAAATTCTTTCCATTAAATTTTTTTATCGCTATACTTGTGCTTCCTGCCATTTTCCATTATAAATATTCTTCCATGTACAAATCCCACTCATGAAAAAAAAAATCACAGGGAGGAAACCCTTACTCTTTTGCCAAAATTATCATTGTCAAAGCTCACCAGATCTACCACTACCAAATCTCACCAAATATATCACTATCGAAGCTCACAAGATCTACCATTGCTGAAGTTCACCAAAGCTACCACTATTGAAGCTCACCAGATCTACTATTTTTGAATCTCACCATTCAAAAAATGTTTATCATAGGGATGAAACCCTTACTCTTTTAAAAAATATAAAACCTAACTTTGATACCAAATGAATAAAAAGTATTTCCCATTAAAATTAAACTAGATAAGCAATAAAATAGAATCAATATGAAGAAATAAGGCAAACACAGTATACAATACCATCAAGGTTATATGGTTAGGAATTTATTTTTTCCAACCTCTAGAGAAGGTTGGTTCCTTATGCAAAAATTAAAAAAAAAAAAAATGGGAGAAAACTAAAGATACAAATAGAGGGGTTAGAAGGAGAAAAAAAAGAAAAATATGGATTTAAATGTAAATAAAATTCAGCTAATAGCACTACCACATCCTATGTAAATCACACTACAACTAAACTACATACAAAGCCTAATAGACTAGTTACTAAGCAAAGCATTGCAAAATATAAATTAAGCTTAGACAATAACCTATACTACTCCAATAACCCTTAGTGATACTCCAAAAAACATATATAGCCTAAAAAAATAGACCACTAACAAAATTTTACAAAATAAAATAGAACCATAATGATTAATGTTATGTATCCCTAATATTCCAATAAAACCAAAGTGATAATCCAAACAACTTAGACCTATAAGAATAGACCACCTACAAAAAATTTACAAACATATCTAGAGACTACAAAACAATTATACATGAGAAAAATCAACAATGCATTGCTAGCAAAGGTTAAACAATAATATGATTAATTAAAATTATAGAGAAAAATAAATATTATAATTTATACAAGCACTCAAATTTTCAACCCTCATACTGATGTAAATTATGCCATTTCTAGATTACTATACTACCCTAGCTAATGATTACAAGGATGGCCTACCATAGGCCTTACAAGAATAGCATAGCCTAGACTTGTCCAAGGCTCATGCTCAATCATCATGCTTGGAAATAATGGGCATCACTTTCTTGCTTTGTCTCAACCAACTATTTTTATTTAGAATCAATCACCATATTTAGCAAACATGTGTCCTTAGTAGGTTCATGCCTCTTGAGCATGTTTGGATTCTCCCACTACGCCTTATTGTTATACTAGCTATTACATTTGTAGGAAGATCTACTTATAATTAGTGGTGACTGATGCTATTATTGGGTTTTGAAGGACTACCTATCACTTTCTTATATAACTAAATTTTGGATGGCTAAAAAGTGTCCAAGTGGCCAAGGCCTTTGATGTGCATGATCTCTAAAAGAGACTTTCCTAAGAGATCTCCTTTGTATCACTATCTACTATATACTTTTTCTTGTTTTTGACAATTTAGGGATCTGGTCGACGTTGTTATGAGGCCTACTTTAAACTCCTCACCACTCAAACCTCTAGTAACTCGATCATCTATACACTCTACATCTATCCACTCTGAAGTAGCCAAACTTTCTTTCCTTCATAAAATTATAGGCTTGGTAAGTTGCCTCCTAATTTCTATCTAGATTTTACACAAACGATATCAGGCCTAGTGAGATTTCCTTGTAATTAATTAATTTTTTTTATAAAATTGATAGAAAAATAAAATTTTCTAGGATCTATTTATGTGGATAATTTAAATGGTCCACATTATTGATGCCTCCCTTAAAAGAAGAAGAAACTAAAAACTACCTAATATATACCACTATTGGCCAAAATTATTCAAGCTTATTCTTTTTACTGGGTTGGCATCACTTGGCTTTCTAAGCCTATTTTTTTGTGTTCTTTTACCCTTCATGCTTTATTTAGTAGCCTACCTTAGTATTATAATTTTTTGCCTTGCTTTACTTTTATGCCTTTGAAAGTCATATTAGTTCATGAATTACCAGACCATATATGATGCATGTATCTAAAGCACCCTCTTTGTCTATATTGGCCTATTTGCTCCCCTTACTCCTAGATAAGAGATTTGTGAAGCTATAATTTCCAAGAAGATTTTATTTTATTTCTTGACATCATTGTGTAGCGACCCTAGGGAAGCGACGCGTCATCCACTAACTACTCTACTTGCGATTCAATTGAATCCTTTAATGTTAAACATGCAATAAATGAAAGGCATAAAGCAGATATAACCAGAATGCGAAGAAATAAATGAATGAATGCTTTTTGTATTGATATTCCCAAGATCCGGTTACATATGAATCCCTCTAAGGGATACCCTTCGTTTGATACATGATTTTACACACAAAGAGGGCAGCAGGTGTATAAAATATCCCCTCGCACAGGGGGCACGCTTTATCAAGCTTCCCGGTGATGCACACGAAAATGTATGAGGGCTTACAGATGCCTCCTTCTCTAGGTCTGATTGCTAGAGGGATCCTCTTGCTCTCGTATGTTGTGGATTTCCCCGATTGAACCTATAGCCCTGAAATCAATGAAACAACAACACACGCTTAGATGTCCGAGATTGCCTCCCCGGATGAGGTTGTTAGCAATGAATAAGCTCAATGGAAACAAATGCAATGAAACTAGTACTATGAACACGAATAACTGAAATAAATCTTATGCTAATGAAATGAAAGAGAAAGCAGAATAAAAGAAACTAACACCTAAAACCCTAGACTAGGTTGTGGGCCACTATCCAGGACAGCGACCGCTAAGGTGAAATCTCTCTCTATTGATCCAAAGGCTATGGGCTCAAGTCTGCTACTAATGTTAAAATGATTACCTTATGTGTTCAGATTTGCCCTCCAATCCGACAGGGCTCCGCTACAAGAATCGATCTCCAAGGGAAGCTCTCCAAGTCTCTAGAAGCTCTCCTCAATGATCCAACTTGTTCAAAGTTCTGATGTATGATGTTCTCTCTCTCTGATTGATAAAATAAGGTCCCCTAGTGCTTTTAGGTTTACTCCTTATAAAGTGTTTGAAGCCCTAGGTCAATGTTCAAACCCTAGGACTGAATCCCTCATGCGTACTAGGTGTTAGCATGAGAAGCTTTTTGTTTTTCTATGTTTAACTGAAGTCTAAATTTGGACTTGAGTCTCCCATGTAGACTGGCTGTGAGGAGGAATGCAAAGTTGTCCCCGCTCATCCTTATTGCATGTAGACTGCCACTTCCACCCAATATTAGGCTGGATGGGTGGAAAAATGCATTTAAAGTTTAGCCAATGTCATCTGCAGTGGCTAAGGTTTGGCCGCTCTGAGCTACAACGGCTGGATTTTGGCTACTCTGGTCTACAGTGACCAGGCTTGGATGGGCTGAAAATGCCCCATATGAGTGGTAAAAACCACTTTTGACACTTGGAAGGTCCCAAGGTTTAGTCACATGACCTATGAGTGTACCCATGTGAGTAGTCTCCCTAAACATGACATGTTTTAGGTGTCTACAGATGCCCCTTTTTGTGATGCGCTGAGTGATAGACACAACACGGAGCGAAAACATAGACTGCTATGTTTGTAGGGTGTATGATGATCATTGATCTGATCAACGTTGGATGGCCCAATCATGCAAGACGACACACATCCTTGAATCATTGCTTCAACCTGATTGAAGGCTTAATTTAGCATAGGGCTTGCACATGTCCACTTGCACTCATTCCTCAAACACAATCGGGTAGCTTATGTCACTACAATGTGATCCGATCGGAGGAGAGCTACAAATTGAAGATGTCATATTTGCTTATGAACCCAGCAAATGGGGAAAAGTTTTGTAAGAGTTGAGTGCAATGATTCGTAGGATGAACACAATTTTGACATGATCGAGTGATCTTTTGTTGATTTTTATTATGATGATTTGAATATTTGAACTACCCCCTCACACAATGAATTGGTGAGGGAAGGGCAATGAATGAAGCGACAAGTCGCTTGACCAAATATGACTGGTTTTGGTTACTTTCTAGTATTTGTTCTTTTAATGGGAAATCCCCCATCCAAGTGTGATTCCAATTATTTATGATAATCATTCATCCCTATCCCAGGGAGCGGTCCGGTCATAAATAGCCTTCTTAGGGAGTTAGGATGAGCGATTCTATTTATGCTTGTATTGCATCACTTGGCTCAGTGTTTTTGGTGTCATAGGAGAATTAGGATGATTCCTTCATACCCGTGGAGCAGTCCGACCATCTTGGTCTTCTTCAGGATTGAAGGAGGCACATCATAATTCCAAAATGAATGTTTTACCCCAAGTAACCTCATGGTAACTTACTCATCTCACCGAGTTGCATGGAGTGCAAATCGCTGCAACCGCTGAGTTGATAGAGTAAGTAACTTGATAAGAGGCTTACTTGAGATTTGTCTTTATGTAATTTTTTTGTTATTTTGAACATTATGATAACCATGAGTCATCAAAATGTGTTTATTTAATGTTTTTGCTGCTTCTCATGGAGAGAATTCCTCCTATTTTTTCTTAGGTTATTGGTCGCTGTCAGGTCCAGCGACCCCCAAATGCCTGCTCGTGGCCGCTCTCATCCTGAGTGGCCAAGAAATGTGGGCTGCTGACAATAGTAGTGGCCAAGGCATAATTCAAGAATATAAAAAGTAACCCTAGGGTTTTTGACTTTTCACTTTCACTAGCTGTCAGTTTGCTTTTTAGAGCTCTGTAGTGAAAGCGACTTCTATGATTTGGAGTGTTGTTTGGGATTGGAGGGCATCATGGCTGAGTCGGGAGGAGCCTGGAGCTTCTCGGGTACTCTTCGAAACCTTAACCCTGTCTATTTCATTTTTGGGTAAAATGAACTACACTAAGTAATCGGTACAAGAACCTCATTAAATTTATTGGCAACCAACCGAACCCATAGTTAGGTGTAGTTTAGGATTTGTCGTGGTGGGCTTGCCCCCATTTTGCTTTTTTGTTATTTTATTTTTTTGGTATTTCTGGCCTAGGGCAGACATTTTTGTCATGTCGCCTATTGACCGCTGCTGCTCAGAGTGGCTAGCTCGGCTTGTGGTTTGGTTGTTGTCACTCAGAGAGGCCAGATTTGAATCTCAACGATCAAAAATTTGACCATTGGTGGCTTGGCTTCCTGCTTCAACGATGGCCAATTTATAGCCATTGTAGGCGACACCAATACACTTAGTTAATTTTTTAAATTTTGAATTTAGTGATTAATTTTTTAATTTTTTTGCATTGATTAGGTGCATTTATTGTTCTTTCACCTAGAATTTAGAATAGCCTATCATTACTTACATATTTTTCATGCTTTATTATGATTTATGCCTCAGATGCATTGTAGTTATGCTTTATTTTCTCTTTTGCTCTTAGATTCTCACTACTCAAGCTCATGACCCAAAGCTCATGAATGACCTTCTACCCCTTTTGAGTGCTACGGACTAGGCTTGGCTCAAGGCCCATGGGCTATAATTTGTCACTAGGCTGCCCAATATTATGTCATATCAGGCTTACCTCATGGCCCTAGTACACCGGTGGGATTCTCGGACTAATACCTTCCACCTTCCTACCAATGAGATGACTATCACGCTAGAGGATGTGTATAGGATATTCTAGATCCCCTTTGATGGAGTGGCCATTGTCTCTTCGGCCACTAATGATCGTGATGTTGTCTTTATTTAGGTGTTCAGAAGGCATGTTGTAGATGCCTTCAAGGACACCAAATCTAGTGGTGTATCTATTATACATTGGTACCGAGAGGAGGTCTTCTCCATGAGGCACGTAGTGTTGCTGATGGTTATCAGTAACATTCTTATTCTAGATTGCTCAGGCCTAAGGTTCCCATGGAACCTCCTTATGATGGTCTAGGATATGATGGACAATGAGGAGCCCATCATCTATGCATGGGGTAGGTCTCTATTGGCCTAGTGTTATGATGAGTTGTATCACATCCACCGGTGGGGTCATATCAGCATCACTTGTAGCTTGCTCCTACAGGTTTGGGGATGGGAGCACATCAAGGTAGATCATCCCAGAGGGCTTCCTACCAAGATTATAGTTATTGAGGAGTGGATGTAGTGCTATGCTGCTAGATGGGCTCGAGGGTGCGAGGAGTGCAAGAGCCATCCTCATGCAGGGGAGCTCTCCCACTACACTACTACTTTTACTAGGCTGAAGGCCAGAGATATCATGTGGCATCCATATCATGAGTGCCCGGCTTGGGATGACCCAGCTAGTTTCACAGCTAGGACATGGCGTGAGTGATGGCTCATCGACCGTAAGGTTGGTATTAGGGAGTATTTCTTCTACTCCTAGGTTCTTCATCAATACGAGCTATAGTAGGATGTGCCACTAGTTCCATTTTTGTATAGGCATCTCACAATAGAGGGAGACCTTCCTCCTCCATAGATCACAGAGCTTTATGATGAGGAGGATGCCCCAATAGTTGACCCAAGAGTCATTAGGGGAGTCATAGATGCATTTGTGCAGTGGTGGGGGATCTGATGTGGCATGGTGATGGTAGCTTGGGTCATGCAGGATGATGGCAGGGATGATGGTGCAGATCCAATAGGGCATAGAGTCCAAGCCAGGATCGAGGTATGGGGCCAACGCAGAGTAGGTGGTAGTGGAGGAGCAGGAGGCTCCTGAGGAGGATGAGGAGGAGCTGGATCCCGAGGAGAGAGATTCTCCTCTGAGAGCATAGTTGCATGAGGTCGAGGTTGAGCTTTAGTCGACCAAGATCTAGGTACAACAGTGAGATGCTACCATAGCCCAATGAGATGCTACTATAGAGCAGCTCACGCTATAGATCTAGGCTTTGTAGGCTACTATCAGGGGTGGTGCTGCTAGGATGCAGTTTGTTGTTCCTCCTTCTACACCATAGAGTGATATCGAGGTAGATCCTAGGGTAGACATAGGGAGAGGTTCTATGCCTATAGTCATTGCTAGATGAGTATGAGGAGCAGATACAAGGGTATGTCTCCCATATAGCCTCTCTCTAGATGTAGCTTAGGAGGCACGAAGTTGTCCCTAGGGAGGCACCAGGTGTAGGTGGCTCATAGGTCAGCAGGCGCTCCACCTCTAGGTAGTCTTCCATCCATCCTAGCTAGAGGACTCGAACTCGCATAGAGAGACCAGTAGGGTCACATCACTCTACGCATGACACAACCATAGGGGGAGGTGATGTCAGGGGCACAAGCCCTGTGTTTGATTGATGATGCACTTGGATTTCATTTTTGAGGTCTGCTTGACCTATATGATTGTAGCTTATGGGCAATTTTGTATACCCATGTACTTGATACACATATTTATATGATATCTTTGCATTATGACTTATTATGTGTATTACTTATTGCTCATGTTTTTGTTTTATTTATGTGATGTTATGATGGCATTATGATGAGTTGATATATGTGTTATATGATAGATGATATTTATGATGATGTGGATGTTTAGATGGATGCTTATGTAGATGCCTATATGATTTTATTATTGTGACATGATGTGATGTATCATGAGTTGATTTAATGATGGATTTATGATTGTATGTATGGGTGAATGAAATGATGTGATTTTTGATGTAAATGGATGATTTATGAACTATGTATTTATGGATGTAATGTTTATTGTTATAATGCATGTTTGATTTTGATTTCAATGTGTGCATCTAACTCATGCTATGATATGGTGAATGTAGTATGTAATCTAATGTGAATGAACTTGTATGTTTTAATCACTTTAAAACATAATGGATGCATATGCTATGATGTTGACAATCTACTGGGTGATACCACAGAAAGTATAACAACCATGAATGTTTAATAATCATTCTAATCATAAGAATTAATTATTTAAACCATCCATATGTGCAATGTAATGGTGTGGAATGTATGTATTTTTTGGATAAGCTTCTGTAATTTAAAAGATATAAAATAATCAATGGTCATCTAAATATCATTTTTGACGTATATCCGGTATCTAGTTTAATATTATTTTATTAATACCCCCTAATTTATAGAAGCTTATAAAGAAAGTTGATGATGTGATTGATGATATGATTTGTTGCTATGTAGGAATTTTTTTAGGTTTTTCCTGAGACTTCAAACACTCTAGTTATCCTATCAACAACTATGTACTGACCATGCAAGACTTTTGAAAAGCAAGGCTTTCACCATGTTCCTAGATATTCATTATCTCTGTGTGTGCAAATGAATATATATTTTGAGATAGAAACCAAGCATTTCCTCCGATGTTAGGCGGGATTCTTTCAACCCATTGCTAAGATCAGGGATCCTCAAGTGTTTATCTCATCCTTATGTTGGACTTAGTTGGACTATACCACTAGGCAGTATTGGGTTACCTAAGCTAGCTCATCCACATTCAAACATTGGTCTATACAAATTCCAGAAGCTAATGTAATAGACATATCATCATGCGTAAGGATTTCTCCTTCCAGTTTTGTGCAATACTGAGAATTCCAGGGATTCAAGCTCTATTCCTTTTTTTCTTCATTTCATTTGGGATACTTGCTCACACTTAGTGATGAAAATCACTATTTATTTTGAATAATTTTTTTTCTTTTTTTTTCTCTTGAGCAAGGGATTTATGTAAGGATGAAATTCACTTGTTTGTTTTGACTTTGACTATTGCTTGATTTTGGGATTTTGAATTATGACTTTGGAAACTGGAATTTTGAATTTGTGCTTTGTTTCGGGATTTTTGCTTGTTTTAATGAAAGCAAGGGATTTATGTAGTGATGATAATCACTCATTTCTGGGTAGGGTGGAACTTGTCCTTTTGCCAATTCTCAGCACCTTTAAACCGGTTGCACAGGGGGATAAGCAAGGAAGATCCTTTTTGCTTAAGGTAACCTAGACCACTTTTGTTGTTTTCATCTTTCCCTTGTACCAACTAGGATTTTAGTGTTTCAATTAGTGATGGGATCCTGAATATCCAAGGTATTATCACAACTAGACCTTGCTCTCTACTAATCAAGGTGGCTTTCTACAAAAGTTGATAAGACCACTAGACATGGTTGAAAGACTAGGAAACCTTAGTATATTTCGTATAGCAACATGAAATGGTTGTGTTGAAAAACACAATTACACACATGGATGCATGGATGAGGATGAACTTGAATATTGTGATTGAGATACAAATTGTGGCATCGTTTGTAAGAATGTGATCATAACATATGCGAATGCAATGGATATGTATGGATATGCAACTATGTGGATATGGATGTAAGATGCAAATGTTTTTGTATTTTTTATTTTTGCATTGTTTTTGTATTTTTGCTTTTTACCAAAAGGCTTAAAGATGCCTTTGGAGATTTTTGATTTGATTTTGACAAAGGTTGTAATGCCTTGTTTTTTTTTTTGACCAAGCGGATTGGGTACCCTTGGAGCATTTTTGTGATTTGATTTGACCAAAGTTTAATCCTTAAGTAAAGCATTTTGATATTTTGACCAAGATGTACCCTTGGAGCATTTTGGATTTGATTTGACCAAAGGGCTTTAAGATGCCTTTAACTTGAGCTTTTTGATTTGATTTGACCAAAGGGCTTTAAGATCCTTTGGAGCTTTATTTGACCAAAGGGCTTTAAGATGCCTTTGGAGCATTTTGAAAATAATTGAGTTTTATTTGAAGCTTTAAATTTGTTATTTGATTTGATTTGACCAAAGGGCTTTAAGATGCCTTTGGAGCTTTTGTGATGGAGGTGACCATGTTTTTTATTTTTATGACATATTTGAATGTTTTTTATTTTATGACATATTTGAATGTTTTTTATTTTATGACATATTTGATTTTTTATTTTTGACATATTTGAATGTTTTTTATTTTTATGACATATTTGAATGTTTTTTATTTTTATGACATATTTGAATGTTTTTTATTTTTATGTATGAAATGCCTTCAAATGAATGATATTGAGAGGTTCAGGCTCTTCAATACCATCCAAATATGTGAGGTGATATGCTCCAGGCCCAACCTTCTCTGAAATCATGTAGGGGCCTATCCAATTTGCCATAAATTTGTCTCGCAAATGCGGTGATAGATTTGAGTTATGTTGGTTTTCTTTGAGCACAAGATCCCCAACTTTGAATTCCCTCAAATGGACTTTACTATTGTATGCTCATGCAAGGTGATTCTGATAAATGTGGAGATGCTCCAAGGCATTGAATCATCATTCATCAAGAAGCATTAACTGATCAAGGTGGCCTTGTCATGCGGTGTCATCATCTATGAAGTCCTTCAATGCTACGCGCAAGGTTGGAATCTCCAATTCTAGGGGCATGATGGCCTCAATGCCATATACAAGTGAAAATGGTGTTGCCCTAGTGGGCGTCCGCACACTAGTCCTATATGCCCATAATGCTAGAGGTAACTGCAAATGCCAGTCCCTATGATTATCTCTCACTATTTTCCTCAAGATGGAGATGATTGTTTTGTTTGAGGCTTCTGCTTGCCCATTTGCTTGTGGATAATAGGGTGTTGAAAAACTATGTTGGATGTGGTATTTGTTCATTAAAGCATGCATATTTTTGTTCTTGAAATATGGCCCATTATCCGATATAATCTTCGAAGGGACCCCAAAATGACTTATGATATTGTGGAGTATAAACTCTCTAATCCTTGGCTCAGTTGTCGGTGTCTAAGGGGATCACTTCGACCCATTTGGTGAAATACTCAATGGTCATTATGATGAATGTGTGTCAGCCTAAAGACAGGGGAGAGATCTTCCCAATCAAGTCTAATCCCCACTATGAGAAGGGCCATGCTTCCTGGATGGGTTGCAAGGCTTGTGATGGCAAGTGGGTGAGGTTTGCATGATGTTGACACTTGACGCATTTCATGACATACTCACAATAGTATTTTTCCATAGTGGGCCAATAGTAACCCATTCTCAAAATATGTTTAATGATGGCCATGCCACTGAAGTGACCACCACATGTACCATCATGAGCTTGCAAAATTGCCCAAGATGCTTCCTGGGGCTCAAGACAATGAAGGAGCATTCCATCATAACCTCGTCTATAAAGGATCTCTCCTAGAAAAATGTATCTAGTCACCTTTTGTTTAAATGTTCATCTTTCAGCATGCGATAGGCCTTGCGGTATTATTCCAAGCTTCAGGAAATCCCGCAATTGGGATAGCCAATCCTGATAAGCCACAACTTCTATGGATAAAATGACATGTTCCTCTTGTGATCCAACATTTGTGAACACAGATTGGGAAACAATCCTGTGATGAATGGTTGTTCCACACTCCATAGGACCTTGAGAGATCAAATATTCCCAAGGGGCCATTTGCAAGAAAGCTCTAACTTTGAAGGACCAATCCTGATTTGGTTCGGTCTGGATCATGTTGACTGACTCTAGGTTGTCAATAACCTCACGTTGTATTGCTGAAAATATGAGCACTTTCACATGAACGGTTGTGAAATCAATAGATGGATTCTGAGGGATTAAGGATCCCAAAGATGCCATGGTGTCTACAAATATGTTTGATGTACGAGGGATTGCCTCGATGTCATACCATTCTAGTCGGGCTAGGTAAGTGTCAACAAGCTCCTTGTAAGATTTCAGGAGTGGGCACCTACATTGGAACAATCCTTTGACTTGATTCACTATGAGCAAGGAGTCACCAAAGATATTCAATATTTTAATGCCCATTGCAATAACTGTTTGAAGTCCCAAGATCAAGGCCTCATACTCTATGTTATTGTTCATGCAAGGGAAGTCTAGCTTGAATGATAAGGGCAATGGAGCACCCTACGGTGTGATAAAGACTATCCCTGCTCCGCCCCTTGCTCGCACTTTGAACCATCGAAGAACAATGCCATGTCTCTTTGTTTCTCAGGTTCTTCGAGTTTCGGTGGATCTGATAATGCGAAGACTGCATCATCAAGCAATTCTATAGTGAGAGGCTTGCTATCCTGAAGAGGTGCCTCTGCTAATTGATCCGCTATGACTTGTCCCTTGATGGAATTTTGGCTTATGAATTCTAGATCAAATTCTATCAATAGCATGATCCACTTTGTAGTACGTGTATTGTGATATGTCTTGTTCATCATATACTGCAAAGGATTCTATTTTGATATAACGTAAGTCGTATGGCTCAACATGTAGTGTCACAATTTTTTGGTTGCAAAGACCACTGCTAAGCACAACTTTTCTACATACGCATATCCTAGCTCATAACTCACCAAGGTGTGACTAATGTAATATACGACTTGCTCTTTATCTTGCGCATTCTTTTGGGCCAACATGGTGCCCAAAGCAAAATCAGTAGCCGATATGTATAGCAAAAATGGTATGTCTGGCCTTGGTGGAGCCAGCACTGGTGGTGTTGCCAGGTATGTTTTGATCTCTGTAAAGGCTTGTTGGCACTCTTCATCCCAATGAAATGGGACATCCTTGCATAGCAACCGATTCATGGGTCGACACTTGTCTAATAATTGTGCAATGAACCATTTGATGGATGCTACCTTGCCTTGTAGGCTTCTTAACTCCCTAATGTTGGTAGGGGCAGCCATTTCCATTATAGCTTCTACTTTTGTAGGATCGACTTCAATGCCTCTCTTGGAAATGATGAAACCTAAGAGCTTACCAGAAGTCATGCCAAACACGCACTTCTTAGGATTCAATATGATGTTGTGCTCTATGAGGTGATCGAAGACTTTTGTAAGGATCTCAGTGTGCTCTTGTCATACTAAATATTTGGCCAGCAAGTCATCCATGTAGTCTTCCAAGATTGTGTGCATGTAGTCATGAAATATGTATGTCATGGCCCATTGGTATGTGGCACCAACATTCTTTAGGCCAAATGGCATCACTTTGTAATAGAAAGTTCCCCATGGAGTAATGAAAGCAGTCTTATGCTGGTCTTCGGGTTTGATTCAGATTTGATTGTATCCAGAAAACCCATCCATTAGGGAGAGCATCTCATGACCTATAGTGGCATCAACAAGAGCATCTATGTTTGGCAATGGGAATGAATCCTTCAGAGTTGCCCTATTCAAGTCCCTAAAATCTATGCAAATGTGGACTCTTCCATCTGGTTTTCCCATGGGCACCATGTTCGAGACCCATTCAGGATAGTCGATGGGAACTATGAAGATCACATCCAATAGTTTTTGCAACTCATTTTTTACCATCAAAGCGACGGTTGGATGCATCTTCCTCAATTTTTGCTTGACTGGCTTCTTTAGGGGATCCAATGAAAGGTTGTGAACAACTAACTTTGGATCAATACCTGGCATGTCCTTATAAGTCCAAGCAAATAGATTTGGTCTCTCCTTGAGGAGAGGGATAATGATGGCTTGTTCCTCTAGAGATAGACTTTCTCCGAACTTGACTTTCTTTGGTTGAGTAGGATCATCACTGATGTCCACCTCGAAAGTCACTTCTATAGCCATATGTGACCCATCCTCCAATTGGTGAGGCATGGGTATCAAGTGAATGTCATCGATGGGATTTATAGGTCCTACTGACTTAGGATCTAGACCAGCATGGAACACATCATATGCACAGCCTGATGCAAAATGGAATGGTTGTAATGTCTCTTCATTAGAGAAAATATCCTCAGGCTCTATGGGTGAATCAACATGATCCCAATCAATAGCCTTCGTATCAAGACACAAAGGTTTAGTGGGATCTATTGGGTTATGAAGTGGAGTGGTCAAATCAATGGAGATTGTATTGATAGATGGAATGAAATCTCCAGAACCACATGGGTGAAATCTTGTCTCAGAGGTTTCCTTTCTATACTCACGATGAGGCTCTAGAGGAAAAGGAATCTCTGGATCCGGCCCATGAGCTGGTCGGATAATAGGATCATTGGGCTCTAAGAGTTCCCTGAATGTAGGTGGAGGGGGATTGACCATGTGATGAATGACATTCAAGTCAATAGGTCTCCCCAAAAACTACAAGCCAGGGTCTATGGCATGAAGTACCACTTCTATTTCTACCAACATGTCGACCTACCACAAGTGGTGAGGTCCAAGATAAGCCATCTCAATCTCATCATCAAAATCATCATCACTTATCCAAAAACCATTAGCATTGGTATGCGGCCCCAAGGTAAGGGGCACGTCTCTTGGCCCTAAGTAGGCCATCTCCATCTCATCCTCATATTCTTCATCACTTATGAAGATGCCATTTGCATTAGTATGTTACCCCAAGTCATGGGGCCATTGCCTTGTTCCTAGGTAGGCTCTCTCTATTGAGTCCTCTGACTCATAGCCACTTTCATCCGATATGTACCCACTCTCATTATGGCTGGACCAGGCAAGGCTTTGTAAATAGTGAGGCCCATGATAGGCTAAGCTTGCCTATGCTTCATCATCATTTGCCTCATATCTATTTCCTTCTTATTCCTCATCCCACAAGTTACAACCTATTGGGATGGTCTCAATTGTGGAGCTTGGATGATAAGTCTCGGGAGGTGGTATGCTTACCACAACCACTTATCTATTGCTCGGATATCTTGCACTTGGTGGGTGATAGGGAATAAAATCAATGTCTTCTCCTAACCCCAAGCTTAATCTATCTAAGGCTACTGCTAGAGAGTCATCTCGACCTCTGATGTGATAGCCTAACCCAAACCTATTAGATGGAAGCTGGTATTGTGGCTCGAATGGCCGCCTACGCCCCTGCTCATATATACCAAGACCATAACCATGCCAATGGCAACACTCAAAATAGGTTAGAGCAAACTCAGGATTAGAGAGGTAATGAACATTGACAGTGAATAGCTCATCATTATCCTCTTCTATATCCAGTAGACTTATGGGCATAGTCTAGGCCAGCATAGATGAAATTTATTTGGTTGGGAGGGATTCCAAGTGGAACCATTATTCCCACTGGTGGTCTTAGGTATTTTGGCCATCCCATGTCTTGTGCAGACTCTATGATGGGCGTAAATGTTATGTTCTACACAAGATACTCTCCTATCCCCATACTTGCCAAGTGTATTGTCGCATGTGATGTGGATGATCCTACAGATGACACTGGCGAAGTGGGCTCTAGTATCTCCTCAGCTTGATCTTGGAGATCTTCCTCCTCCATGGGAGTTGGAATTTTCTTAACGTCTATGGTTAGCACTTCCTTAGGCTTTCTTTCCTCAACCATGGGTGCCTTTAGCTTCTGATTATCTTTTGGTTTAGACGTTGATGGTCTATTAGAAGCATTAGTCACTTTGTGTGCAAGATGAGGTGTTGATGCAGATGGGTCTTTTTGTACCCCTTTGTCTTTATCATTCAGTTGCATAGTTGGAGATGAAGGTCCTACATACAAGTGGGTAGAAGGAATCACAAATTCTCCTAGAAAATCCACCTGATGAACATATTTGAATGGCTCTTCATCAGCCAACACCATGTAGACTTTGTTATCATGCACATACTTGACACATTGGTGTAAGATCGAAGGAACACATTTCATGTCCCTTATCCAAGGTCTCCCTAGGAGGATGTTGTATTGCATGGCCCCTTCCAAGACATGACACATCATGGGGATGGTCTTATGCCCCACCTTGATAGGTAGGACTATCATTCCCATAGTATTGCATAAAGCATCATTAAAAGCCCTTAATGTATAGGCTCCTGGAATGATATTGGACTTGGGGATCTTAAGGTGTTCTATTGTTGTTGTTGTGATGATGTTGATTGATGAACCTGTATCGATCAAGACCCACTTAAAAGGTAAATCATTGACTGATGCCACAATGTGCAGTGGAGGGTCTGGTAAGGTAGTAGGTACTATCTTAATCTCATAATCGTAGAATCGAATTACAGGTTCTTGGCATTCTTGTACTTGTCCCACAAAATGGGTGAATGCATTTGGATCTTGTGGTTGGAGCTCAATCGACCTTAAAATCTCCATCAAGGTCTCCCTATGCTTTGGGGACTATTGTATGAGCTCATAGATGGATAGCTTAGCCAGAGTCATTTGTAAGTTTTGCTCAAGTCTACTCCGAATAGTTACCACAGGTCGGGTTGGTGGACCTGGAAGGTTGTTTTGCCCTTGCCTCTACCTAGGTGTAGCGGGGACGTTAATGGGAGCTGCAGGAGGTTGCGGTTGACCATACCATCTACTCCTGGTTGCTATATTGACAATTTCAACCATCCCAATGCACCCATGGGTAGGCGTATCAACTCAGACCTGATTGACTTGTGCACCTTGCCCTCTAGGGACCTCATGGTTTGGTAGTGGGTTTTTGTAGATGCCCATATCTCTATTGTCAGGAGCCAATGGGTTGTCAACTTTAAGTTCTCCCACCTCAATCATGTTTTGCACCTGGTGCTTGAAACCAATGCAAACCTCAATATTATGCCCCGGTATCCTATGATAAGGGTAAAATTGATCTTCCCTATATCCTTTTGGCTTAGGATGGTTGGGATCTATAAGAGGTATATCAGGGAACCTGATATTTCCTGCCTCGCTCAATTGGTTGAAGATTGATTGCATTGATTCTGTCAATGGTGTGAAATAGCGAGGGGGTTTGCATTCTTTGTTTCACCCTTGATTGTTCTTTTGATCATAATTGGCTGGTGGGGGTTGTGCTTGATAATTTTGGGGTTGGTGCATAGCCCCGTCCTTAGGCGCAACCAATACCACTTGATTAACTAGAGTAGGGTTTGCCTGCTTCTGCTTGTATTTGCCATTTTTGTCATTTTTGTTCCACTCCTTCTTGGTTCGGAGTTTGATGGTTCCCTCATCTACTTTTATGTCCTCGATGAGTTTGGCCTGTGCCAAGGCTTCCTCAAATGAGGGGTATTGTTGAAGTTGTAGCAAGAGGGAAATGTGTTTGGAACAACTCTTGGTGAACATCCGGATGATCTCTTCTATGGGGACGGAGAATGATAATTTTGCCATGACTCTTCTCCATCTATTCCCATAATCCATTACTGGCTCATCATCATAATGTCTCAAATTGGCCAGGTCTGAAAGGTTCACTTTCCTCTTAGCACCAAAAGAGAAACATTTCAGGAAAGCGTTCACTAGTTGTTCGAAATTGGATATGCTATGCTTGGGCAGTTGGTTGAACCATTGGGTGGCGGCGCCCAAAAATGTCATAATGAATGTCCTGAGCATAAGAGCATCATTGTCTTCAAGATGAAAACATGCATTGATGAAATTGGTAACATGCTCTTGTGCATCCTCTTCACCCTTAAAATTTTCCAACCTAGGCATCTCAAAATGCTTAGGGTATGCGGGGCTAGGGACAGATGGACATAATGGTTGATTGTGTATTTTGCTCAATGTTGGTTGGCTACCAGCCATCTCTTGTTTTTCAAAGGACTTCATATTTTTAGCAAGTTCTTGGAATACCTTTGAGGCGAGGAGTTCCTCCTCTTGCAGACCCCCCATGGTGGTGGTGGAGGTAACCCTCTATCCATTTGATTTGCTCTATTTTCTTCCCTCCTATGAGGGGATTCAGGATGTGCCTGATCCTGCTCTATTAGATTTACCCTTTCTCCACCAGTTGGATTTCGCTCATGATTTGGAGGGTGGTTTTGTTGTAGGTTTCCTTCTTTTCTAGTGTGCTCCTCTCTTGGTGAGTCAGTGCATTGATCTCTTTGATGATCATTTCTATTTGCTTGTTGGTTGATACGAGCTAGCTGCTCAACTTGCTCTCTTAAATATTGCTCATGTTGGTGCAACAACCATTCTCTTTGTTTATCATGTTCGAGAGCTTCTACAAGCTCTCACTCTTTGCACAAGGTATTTTCTAACCATCACATGTGGTTAACTTGCATGGTCATAGAAGACTCATGCTTATCTGATCCTATTCTAGTGGTTTTGATTCATAGATTTCTCGAAGAGGTTTCTACTATTTCTTTGCTCTTGCTAGCTAATGTGACTTGTTCAGTGTATTATTGAGTGTCTCTATGATCAGACTCTATATGTTTACTATGGGGTCACCCTGAGGCACCCCCAATTTGAGAAGTGGGCTTAGAAGTCATGGTTCATGAACTTCCAGATGCAGAATTCTCTATGGCTATGATTTTGGGAGGTGGTCTCGAATAAATCTGATCCACCTCATCTAACTATCTTGTTTTCCATGGCTGATCCCATGGGGTGCCATTTACTCCAATGAGGTCATAGTCTATTGGAATCCTTCCTCTTGTGTGAAGGATATCTTCTGTTTGATGTCTATGACTGGATGTATCTCTAGTTTCATGCCCCTCAGTGGGCTGATCTATTCTAAGTGTCTCATGTGAATGTTGGGATGTTGTGACTCTTGTGTGTCTTTTTGGTGATGAGGGTTTTGTGGCCCTCTCTACCCTCCATGAGGATGGATATGGGGAAACCTCATCATCCCTATGTGAAGAATGGGGTCTAGAACCCTCCTTATGTCCATGTGAGGAGGAAGCTCTTGAAGCTTCCTCATGTCTCTGAGAAGTTTTTATGTGTTTAGAGGAAGCCCTTGAGGTTTCCTCATGTCTCCTTGATGATGATGGTCATGAGGCCTCTTTGTGTTTATGTGATGTAGTTCCCTGATGTGGTTCCCTATTTGGGGTTTCTCGAGGAGATCCCCCAAGGGTTGAGTTATCACCCCTTAGACTCGTGGAACTGCGTCTCACGGTCTTTCGAGTAGGTCTTTCAATGTTACTACGACTTCGCCTAAGGGTATGTGTTGCTTCAGATTCTCCCTCGATATCAGACCGAGGATGTTTACTTCTTGTTTTGACCATTGTTTTTGGGAATTTAGCTTTTGTGTTGCACTTAAATATGACCAAACAATATCAAGCAAATGTTTATCTTGATTACAAATTTAAGTGTGCCCTAAACTATTTGTTGTATTTTGATGTTTTGTTGTTTCTTGTTTCTTGTTCTTGCTTTGGATTTAGAATGAGGAGACTCATCCATAGTGATAATCAAGAACACTCATGCCAAACATGATTTCTCAAAAGAGACTAGGGTACACCACTTAAATCCCAGTGGGGGGTTCACCTAGCTCTTCCACTCTGAACCAATGATTGTTCCAATAGTGGGAGATAGTTTGAACACAAGTAACTTAGTACCACTATAAGTAAGTTCCTCAATCCATTCCTAGGAAGCTCTAGGGGGAAAACCGGTGGAAGGAGATGAATGCCAACGTCACCAGACTGAATTGAGGGTTGGTGATGAAATCCAACTCCCCAATGTTTAAAATATGTGTGTGTGTGTGGGGTTCATTTTAAGTTTGCATGAATAAGAATGCATCATACAGTAGCAATGACTCTTTCCTATATGCCTAATGCAAAATGCATTTCAATTTTTAGAAAGGTGCATAGCTACTATGAGATTAATGGATGCACTCTATTAGGTGCAAGTATGGCCTTTAGAAAGGCCTCAAAGCAAGCAAACCAACACATAGTTTCTAGCACATTGGATTCTAGGGTGAAATTTACAAATAGAAGTCATTGTTCCTAGCAATGCCTAGTGGAAAATCTAAAAGGAAACCTAAGATGTGCAAGATGCAAGTTCTTTCTCTTTCATTCTTTCAGTTTTCCAAATTGAAATATGTCTTAATTATCACTATTTTTAAGAGAACAGAAATAGACAGAAAACCATAAAGTGTCAGAAAAGTTGTACCAACCTTTAATCCAGCTCAGAGAATCAATGTTTTGACCTCTGCTGCACTCTATTTTTGGCCATTGTCGACCAGAGTGGCTGGTTTCTGGCTATTTTTAGCTAGAGTGGCTAAGCCTATGAGTCATTGTCGATTAGAGTGGCTAAACCTACACACAAAACCTGAGTCAGTAAAGTGGTAGAAAATGAAAGTAAACTAAAGAACTAGGCAGGGGTCCCACCATGATCACCATCTGTAGCGACCCCAGGGAAGTGGCACGTCATCCACTAACTACTCTACTTGCGATTCGATTGAATCCTTTAATGTTAAACATGCAATAAATGAAAGGCATAAAGCAGATATAACTAGAATGTGAAGAAATAAATGAATGAATGCTTTTTGTATTGATATTCCCAAGATCCGGTTACATATGAATCCCTCTAAGGGATACCCTTCATTTGATACATGATTTTACACACAAAGAGGGCAACAGGTGTATAAAATATCCCCTCGCACAGGGGGCACACTTTATCAGGCTTCCCGATGATGCACACAAAAATGTATGAGGGCTTACAGATGCCTCCTTCTCTAGGTCTGATTGCTAGAGGGATCCTCTTGCTCTCGTATGTTGTGGATTTTCTCGATTGAACCTATAGCCCTAAAATCAATGAAACAACAACACACGCTTAGATGTCCGAGATTGCCTCCCCATATGAGGCTGTTAGCAATGAATAAGCTCAATGGAAACAAATGCAATGAAACTAGTACTATGAATGCGAATAACTAAAATAAAGCTTATGCTAATGAAATGAAAGAGAAAGCAGAATAAAAGAAACTAACACCTAAAACCCTAGACTAGGTTGCGGGCCACTATCCAGGACAATGACCGCTAAGGTGAAATATCTCTCTATTGATCCAAAGGCTATGGGCTCAAGTCTGCTACTAATGTTAAAATGATTACCTTATGTGTTCATATTTTCCCTCCAATCCGACAGGGCTCCGCTACAAGAATCGATCTCCAAGGGAAGCTCTCCAAGTCTCTAGAAGCTCTCCTCAATGATCCAACCTGTTCAAAGTTATGATGTATGATGTTCTCTCTCTCTCGATTGATAAAAGAAGGTCCCCTAGTGCTTTTAGGTTTACTCCTTATAAAGTGTTTGAAGCCCTAGGTCAATGTTCAAACCCTAGGACTGAATCCCTCATGCGTACTAGGTGTTAGCATGAGAAGCTTTTTGTTTTTCTATGTTTAACTGAAGTCTAAATTTGGACTTGAGTCTTCCATGTAGACTGGCTATGAGGAGGAATGCAAAGTTGTCCCCGCTCATCCTTATTGCATGTAGACTACCACTTCCACCCAAGATTAGGCTGGATGGGTGGAAAAATGCATTTAAAGTTTAGTCATTGTCATCTATAGTGGCTAAGGTTTGGCCGCTCTGAGCTACAGTGGTTGGATTCTGGCCGCTCTGGTCTACAACGGCCAGGCTTGGATGGGCTGAAAATGCCCCATATGAGTGGTAAAAACCACTTTTGACACTTGGAAGGTCCCAAGGTTTAGTCACATGACCTATGAGTGTACCCATGTGAGTAGTCTCCCTGACCATGACATGTTTTAGGTGTCTACACATTGAGGTGATCCTTTTTATGAATCCATAAATCTCACACCATTTGTAGAATAATTTTTATTTGAAGTGCACTAGTTCTAAAAACAAAAATCTTTTTAGGGTTACACCAATTCTTTTCTTTGTCACCTCTAGTCCCCTTAATTTATCCATTCTTCTTGAATTTTATTTTTCAAGGGCCCTTATTGCATGGTGGAAATGGACCCTATTTTTTGTGGAGCATAGCTTTGTTTTCAAACCCACCCCTCAAGATAAGTAGTGGATCCTAAACTTTTGAATAGGACTAATTCCTGCTAAAGGTAAATTTCATTTAATTATCACTAGGATGGCTTAATAAATCCTACCCATAGTATAATCTAGCTTAGCCATTACTAAAAAGGATATTGAATATCATCTTCTTGGTCTGTAAACTAGCATAGCCTCATGGCATAGGGATCTTCAAACTTGTTAGCAATTTTCTTCCAAAGCTTTCCTTCACAAGCAACTTAGGTATATCTCTACCATTGACTACTTGATAGATCAATTGGGCTTTAAATACTCTCATATTATTCATATTTGAATGGAATTTTGGCTCCAAATTCTCCTCCTACATTAGGTTTCTAATTCCAAGAGGTAAAGAACTTAAAAGCAAAAGCCTTGGTTATTTAGCATGGAGTCTTATTGGACCTTGAGAACTGAAGAGGAGGGGGAAAATCTATCTATATTGTAGAATGGCCTTAGTGGAAACTTGTATATTGGTGGGGAGGGAAGCCTCCTTATATAGAATCCTTCGACCAATAAATTTATTACAATAATTTATCCAATTAGCACTATTTCCAATCCCACCTTCTCTAGCAAGTTATTGAAAATGCATTCTTACAATCAAATCAACAAAAGCCTCATTTTTCATACCTACTTAGTTATATTACAGATTCTTGAGCTTCTTGATTTGTACCAAATTACCCTAATCATACATTTGAACTATCTATTGTAGATTTTTCCAAAAAATTATTTCATGTTGGTTCTACCCTATTGCCCACCTTAGCCAATAACTATTAGCTCTTATTACATTTATTTATATGTTGCATATTTACATAAAATATGGTAATATGTTCCCATGCTATCTATTTCTCACATTCTACTCTTTCATCAGAATCTATAGTGTCTAGTCCATAGTGTTTTGAACCTGTGTCTTTCTCAAATTTTGGTACTTTGAACCTTTTCTATATATATTTATGATAGGCCACATTTAAATTAAAGGGAATTTTATTAATTATAAGTTATCAAATGACCTAGAATTTTTTTTTATCTCCTCTCCTTCCCTCTTAATATGGTATGGCAAGCTTTTCCATTTTAAGGTGCTTATCCTTCCTTAGAAAAGTGGGGGCTATATCCCCTCAATGTTCAAGTAAGTTATATCCTTTAATACAATAAAGTCCTTTCCTCTCTCCTCTATTTTAAAAGAAAGGAAGCTCACCCCTCTCTATTTTAAAAAAGTGCTTCTATAAGATAGGGGGAGAGGGGATTTTGAAGTTGTTGTTAATACATATGTAATAGACATATGCATGTAATAATGAACTATCCTCTCCCTATAATTTCAAAGTATTTATATTATCGAACGCTTACCAATATTGATAATTTTTTTCCATTGATTCTAGTTTATTTCACATGTATTACATTTATGCCTTTTGATATTTTTATAAGCCCTAGATCCTATGGAGTAAAAAATTTTATGCTTCCATGACCTAGCCTTCTCTTCATCCTAATATAGTGGGTTTCACCCAAAAATAATTATGGCTAGTTTGTCACATTAAATAAAATATTAACAAAGTATTGTTAATGATGGAGACTATCATATTCCTTTTCTATCTGATCCTCAAGATATAGCAATTTAGCTATCCTCATTACTTAGAATTCTAGATTTGAAATAGCTATAAAATCCTAATCACCTAACTATGTAGCACCATAAAATGTTGGTCCATCCTTTGATACATCATTAAAGTATTCTAGGGAAAACTCAGCCTCCATTTGAATTTCTCTGATGGCCTCTTGAAAGAATTCAATATCATCCTCAACTAAGTTAACCATTTCTTCTTCAATTTTCTCAATTTGGATGGGAGACAATTTTTCCACATAGATCGTAACCCTTTTTATCTTGTAAGGGATGACCATATCAGAATAGTCTAAGGACAAGTACCCAACCATATTGGTAATGAATTATTTGGAGAGGAACAAACCAAAATATGCTAAAAGTTCAACCACAACTACCTATTGAATGATAATAACTTCTAGAAACTTATGGAGAGCAATCAATTTGTCCTTGACCACTCCTACTATCTGAACTAGAGTTCAAACTAACTACAAAATTGCATGGCTTGAGTGGGTATATTCTATTCACATAGCCTCATATACTACCTTTGGCATGATAGTAGTGGTTGCTCCTAATTTGACCATGCAATTGTGTATAATATACCCTTCCATTTTAAAAATTTGTAAAATGGTGGTGGTTGGTTCTTGCCCATATCGAGGGTTTTTTGGTTTTGATCCAAGTTTAGGTTCGAAGGATTCATCCCTTTAGGATTGATTCATTTCAATGTCACTCTAAGAAAGTATATCTAGCTAGGTATTAGCATTACAACATACATGCTTTACTAGGAATGGGTCCTCTTTAGTTCTTTGACTATGCTATATCTTCTTATCCTTTTATTCAGGTTCCTTGAACCTTTTGTAATATTTATTGATGTCTTCCAGTATTTATATTTTGGTCATATAGAGGTACCTTATCCATTGCTTTCTTCTTAGGATATTTTTGGGAAACTTTAACTTTTATTGGTTTTGGTATTGTTGGCTCTAGCCCTGACTGCTCTTTTGTTTGTTCCTTTTGAGGTTGAGTAGGGATTTTGAATGGCTCCAATTTCTTTGGTTTTACTTCTATAGGATTGTTCTTGGATCTAGTTAGGACCTGAATACATTATTCCTCCATAGGTTCCTTGGATATCATGACTAGGTTTGAGTCCATAATAATATTCACTACTTCCTTTTTTTCTTATCTCTTAACCTTTTGTGCTACTACTAGTTGTGTTTGATTTCAGTAGGCCATATATGTATCTACATTGTGGAGGTCAATATAGGCCAAGCACTAATAAGTTTCTTGAGAAAAATATGTTGATGGGCCTTCCTCTTTCTCAAAATATGTAACATTTATTCTTCTATCCACATTGTTGCTAGAAGCCCCCTAGACTTTTGTGACATAGGGAAACATTCTAGGTTGATAGTTTTCATACCTCTTGTCAACATTTTGTCTCTCAAGCATAATGGATATATTTCTAAAATTTTTAATATTTTTCTTACCTCTAATAACTCTATTTTTTCTCTAGAGTTGGGAAGCAAGGTAGAGAAGGTTTTGATGGCTCAAGCAAAGATCTAGGTGCTAGAACAAAGCAAGTTGAGGCACAAGAGTGGTCAAAGCTTGTTATATATATTATGGCACCTCAAAAAAATATGGTATGATGACCTTAAGAGGAAAATTGTCAATTAAGATCAATTTATTTTCTATAGTGATTGTAGGTTAGAAAACTTGTGGAAACCCCATCTCATTAGCTAGTCATATCTGAAGGTATAGATCTAGGGTAAATTATCTTATATAGTAAATGTAATATTATAGCTAAGAAGGCCTAATGTATTAAGGGATATGATTCCACATTTTTTTGAATATAATATTAAAATTAGTAATATTTTCTTATAGATATATCTGAATGGAGGTAAACTAGGTAAGCAATGAAAATATATCTCCTACATGGTTAATTTTCAAGATGAATGATTTGGCAAGTTGAGCCCTATTGGAACATATAATCCAATTTTGGGTTTGTTATTGTAAATGCACCTAAGTATAAAGGTGAATAAAATATTAGGTATCTAGGATTTAGTATAATTAAATTAAATAGGTACTTAAATTATATTAAATAATATTACCTAGGTTAAATATTAGTATATGATTAAATGAATATATATCTATATTTATTTTATCATACACCTTAGTTTATTTAATCCTATATTTATCTTAAATTAAATAAATACCTAATATATTCTAACTTGAATCAACAAGAAGTCAAAGGTGACTTGGCATGAGACAAGTTTTTTGGCATGTGAAGGGCACATCATGGCATGTGGCATACGTGTGATGGCATGTGGCATAGGAGTGGTGGCACATGGTTGAGTGTGGTGGCACACACATTGGCTTGCATAAGAACATGTGGACTCATGCATTGTTGTGGAATGGTAGTGGAATTGAATAAGACACTTGCCTCATGCACTCCATATAGTAGAGGGTTTTATCCATGGATATTTTCCAATAAATGGAAAACCTAAATTATATATTTGAGTTTATTCCAATGTTGTAGGTTAATTTTGAAATTATTTATGCATATTTTAATGGTGGTTGCATGTTATAGCACTTGAGTTGTACATTTTTTACTTGATACAATAAAATATTGGAGCTACTGTGGGTGGTTTTACCCACACCCACTTATTTTTCTTGCATATTAATGAAGGAGGAGGCCTTAAAAAAGGACATGATATTTGGATGGATAGAAGAACTAACAAAATTCCTAAAATCGAACAAGTATGGAGCCCAGTGGAAAAATGGACCTGGGTTGAGCATGGACGGGTCCCAAAACTTTACCATGAAGAGAAGAAGAAAAGGGGTGCCTAGTAGAAAATTGGGCTACAACCACTCTTCGGAATGCTCCCAAAAGTTTACCCTAAAGAGCCCAAAATTTTGGCTAAGTGTTGTAGAGGTGATAAATTAGGCAATCATTGAACCTAGAGCTATCCCAACATCTCATCACAGTGAAGGCCCAAAATTATCCAAGTGGTGAATGCAACAGAAAAATAGGATGAGATCAGAGCTCTCATGGGTCCCAAATTCCTGCCTCGAGGAATAAAAGGATAAATGGGATAGAAAAGTAGGAATCAGTTGGATCCTTGACCCATACCAAAATTTTACCATGTGCAAAAGTAGTATCCAAAGGAGAATTAGACAACAATCAACATCCATGTAGGTCTCAAAATTTTTCCATGGGATATATGAAGAATCAAATTTTGAAGGGGGATTCCAAAATTCAATTGACTCACTAATGGTGGGAGAGCACCAAGCCCAAGTCCAAGGCTAGTACATGGATGCAATAACTAATCATAAATAATCATGTACAAAATTGGTGTGCAGTGGATGGTTTTTTGATATGCCAAAATTTTTCAGTGGTAAAGTACATCTTTCATTATTGGGCTGCATAAATGATTGTAGTGACTCACTTCCTTTAGGTACACATAAGTGTTATGAACAACAGGGCCATCAGGTGCATCAGTTAAATGGATGAACCATATGCATCCAATAAAGCATGCTTTCAGGTCATACGGATGAGCAATTAAAGTTGCAAGATTATAGTTAGTGAATACAGCCTAAATACTTTCTAACATAGTCACACTTCATTCATGAATATCTCAATTGCTTATAGCAGGAGATGTTGGCAAACTTCATTAATAGGCATCATATTCACTTATAGTAGAGGCTAATTTTTGAGGGTATATATGTAATAATTTAAGTCATTCTTAGGATCAACTCTTAAAGCTATTACAATCTACATGTAAAGCTTCTCTCATACAAAAATATAAATGGATCATTATTTGACCTTCAAAATTTCTCACATGTATGAATGTTTGATTGTTCATTTCTACTAAAATTAGTTGAATATTCTCATTTTAACTCTGCATTTTATATTTCATGCATTTCATTCTCTAAGTTCTAGAATTTGTAATAAAATTATGTGTAATATGTATTAATGAAAAGCATTGGTTGGTCTCTTAGATGATTCATTAATATTTTATGTAATTTTTCAAATTTAGTTATGCATGTATTTTGATGCAGCTAAATTTGTACCCCTATAATTTCTAGCTCCATTTCTATTTATTTTACCCCTTTACTTCAAATATAGTTAGCTGATATTGATAAGGAGTCAACCTTCTCTAGAGATTGACCTGCACTGTCGCCTAGCCTTGTAGTCATTCAAAGTTGGTCAAGGTTTTTGGGTGCAAAAACCTTTCCATTAGACAAAATTATGACCAACAACTACTATTTTGGTTGTGGTTTTTCCCTTCACAGGATTTTCCATGTAATCTCAGTGTCAATATTGTGGTTTGGCTATTTCCAATATTATTTAATTTTTATTTTTTTAATTTATTAATATTACATGCATGTATATTTGAAGACCTTGATCTAATTTTAACCCCTTAATTTGGTATCAAATCCCGCGATGCATTCTTGGGTAACTTTTTTAATAGGTTATATGTGGCTTCTATTGGAGGCCACTCCCATAAAAATACCAAAATATTATATTTTTTGTAGTATACATTTTTATCATAGTTTTTTCATTTATTTATTCTCTTAAATATATTCTTCAACTTCCTCAAAGTGATATATTTCCAAAATCAGCTCCTTGACATCATTTTGATTAAGATAAAATCTCACTTGGTCAGTTTCCTTCTAAAATTTTAATTTCACTAGGATGAAGATCAACACCATAATTCACTAATTTATCTACTACTCAATTTCCTTCTCTATAAATATGTTCACACTACCAAGAGATTACCTCTAGTAATAGATGATGAACATCAACAATAATATTATTTGTATCCAGTCTCCACATCCATTTTTGTTAATAGCCTTGATGATAATTTGTGTCCCCCTTAATGGAAATATATTTCCATTTTTTTCTACTACAATTTTAATCCTTGTAAGAAGTGACCTAGCCTATACATAGTTTTTAGTTGAAGTTCCATATGATTCCAAATAAGTGATAAGAATTTTGCCTTCGCTATTTCTAAAAACGCAACCTCCACCAGCTTTTCCTGGATTTCCTTTAAAAGCACCATCAAAATTAATTTTGATAAACCCAGTTTTGGGATATTGTTATTTTACCATAGATAAAAGTAGATCCTTTGTTTTAATTTCATTATCACAAATTACTCTTCCATGTATGTTCAAATATTGTATCCAAGTTATTAACACCTTTTTTTTGTAATTGAGACTTCCCATGATGAGCACCATATTTGTAGACATTCTAAAAGAGAGGCAATAATACATTTTCAAACTTGGGCATGATTTTGATATTTATTTTTAAAAATTATGTTATTCCTTTCAAGCCATAAATTCCAAAAAATAATGGCAGGTCCAATCCTCCAAAGAATACATAAGGCTTTAGCTTTGAAATAATTTATCCAACATTTAATCAACTCTTTCAATGTTGATGGAGCTACCCAATATAATTTCATATTTTTTAAAAATAACCCCAAATGGTGTGATCAAATGGACAATGAAGAAGTAGATGAAATAATGTTTCTAAATACTTCTCACACAAGGTACATCTAAAGGGTTCATAATATCCTTTTCTTTGTAGACTTCTCACACAATTTTACATTGAAATACTAAAAAAAGAAATGTTGAGGCCTTAGGGATAGCCTCTAATGACCAAACGTTATTCTAAGGAAAATATTTGGGAGAAGGGAAATTTTGATTGTTTTAAATCCTCATGTCCCAACTTGACCGAGTATCCACCATACTTTGATAAACTCCAAATCAAATTCTCCTTTCATGTAAAAATTGGCAAATAAAACTCTTGAAGCATATTTTGAAGTTCATATAATTTTTTTTTTAAGTTCCTCTACTTCAACAAAGTTACTAAAATAAATCCATGATCTGGAATATTTCTTATAATAATATAATATTTGACCTTTGGACCTTTACATTCTAGGCACACTTGAGCCAATGGTTTCCATTTTGAGTCAGAGATAAGAGGATAATACTTCAACCAAGCATCAAATCAAAAATTTGTATAACTCCCCTTAGTGACTAACCATATAATATGTATCTTTATTAATTGTAAAATATTTGATATGAATTTCCATGTTGACAATCCTTTGTCTAGAGTTCTTTTCCTAAATAATTTCATTGCATCAAGAGAACCTATATATTTTTGAAGTAATATGCCTACCCAATTCTTTCCTTGATCTCTAAATAATCTCCACCCAAGATTTGCTCCTAATGCTAAATTTATAAGTCTGCAATTTTGTAACCCTACTCCTCCAATATTATTTCCTTTGAAAACCCTATCTCACTTATAAATAGGAAACCTAAACTTTTCCTCATAACCTTTTCATAGAAAGTCTCTTTGAATTATTTTAATTTTTGATGCAATACCTAATGGCAGTCTCGAAAGTGATAGTATATAAATAGGAATGGATTGCAATGTAGTCTTTTTGAGTTGTAGCCTCCCTACCATGGTTAAGAACTTATCTTTCCAACTTGCCAAGAAATATTTCATTCTATCCAAAAAATATATCCAAAGCTCATTTTTATTTCCTTTATCAGATAAAGGAATGCCCAAGTAGGTTGATGGAAATTTTTCAATTTTAAACCCTAAAATATTCACAACAAATTTTTATAAGTCTAGGGCAGTATTAATGAAAAAAATCATGGATTTTTAAGTATTTACCAACTATCCAATAGCCTTCTCATAGCATGATAATATTTATTTAAACTTCATGGTCTCAACGATTGAGGTATGGTCCAAAAGAAATGTATCATAAATAGTTTGGAGAAGATATTCGAAGGGATTATTTTTTGCAACTTCAATACACTTGATTTATCCTTCCATAATTACCTTTTAAAAGGCTCTCCCTAATGCTTTGGCTAGAATATTGAATAGATAAGGAGAAATTGTATCACCTTGAAAAAGTTCACAATATGACTTTTTTTTTTGGTAGATAAGATACTATAGCATTAATATCGGGTTTTACAGGTTGACCCAAAACCTTTTACAAAAATCAGCCCAGGGCTATTGATGAACATATCCTTACTAAGGATCATATATATGTAAAATCTACATTCCGCTAAAGCCATTACATCTGGTAAGGCACATAGCCTATTATAAAAAAGAAACTTCCCATACAACATTTTGGGTATACCCCGAGAAAACACACATGCATCATAATTACAAAAAATAAATAGACACGAATCAAAATAGAAAATTTTGCAGTTCTATAACATCTAATCCACTCACACCAACTATAATCAAAGCTAAAATTTTTGAGAATCGCATGTATAAAATTCCAAGAAACCCTATCATATGCTTTGTTCATATCTTATTTCAAAAGCATACCTAATTTTTTCATGGAATGAAGAGAATGCATGGCCTCTTGTGCAATAATTATACCATCAAGAATTTTTTTACCATGAAAAAATCCACCTTGTTCCTCTGAGATAAGACACCCTAGAATACCCTTTAACCTATTTGCCATAATTTTTGAAATGATCTTATAAATCACATTACAAAGTCTTATTGGATGAAAAATTATAAAAATGTTTTGTGTCACCTTTCTTGGAAACCAAGTTAATAAAAGTAGCATTGATCTCACTTATTATAGAATTCCTTTTTTGGGCCTCTTCAAGCACATCTAACATATCACTCTTCAATAAAACCCAAAAAAAATGAAATAAAATTGTAGGAAATCCATCGGGGCTAGGTGCCTTGTTAGGATGGAAAGAGAAAGCCACTTCATGGAGCTCATCCATAAATATCTTCTTCACCAATATTTCATTTGGCCTTGAGTGATAATTGATAGAATATTTTACATATTTTTTTCTTGTGCCTCCTTATCTTGCCTAGAATCTGATAAAATATTTTAGAAATAATTAATTGCTTCCTTCCTTATATATTGTTCATCCTCAATATTTCTTCCATCTAGAGCTATAATATTTTTGATATGATGAATAGAAAATATTGGTTTTGTTGTAGCATGAAAATTTTTTGTATTTCAATCTACTTCCTTGAGCTATTTCTCTCTAGATTTTTGTTAACAAATATGACTCCATTTTCAACACATTATGATAATCAGAAAGTAATTATTTTTCTTTCACATAAGAATCTTGGTCCATTCCATTAATTTCTACTATCTCTTGTAGATTTTTGAGATTCGATTTAATTTCTTTCTTTTGTTTAAAAATGTTACCAAAATATTTGACATTCCATATCTTCATTTGCTCCTTTAAATATTTCAACCTTTGAATAAACATGTACACACAAGATCCTTCAAATTTTGGTTCATCCCACCATAACATAACCATATGGAAAAAAATAGGATCTTGGAGCCAAATAGACTGGAAGCCAAATGGTTTTAGATGACTATTATTAGGTAAATCACAAGTCAAAAGAATGGTTTTATAATTTGATCATGCTCGTAATAAAGTATCTAAAGAGATTGTATACTTTTTTTGCAACCATTTATTGGATAACAAGAATATATCCAATATTTATGCTATATGATTTTTTTCGATGTGTCTATTATCCTATGTATATTGAAATATTTAGGAACTAACATGCCAAAGGTTATTTGAGTTGACAAATGAAGCAAAATCTTACATTGATTTAGAATATCCTAGAATGCCACCCTTATTTTCCAAAGGAGATAGAAAAATATTAAAATCATCCAGAAGAATCCATAGATTACAATGAATCATCATTATATTTGACAAAAATATGCTAAGGTCATTCCAACATATTTCATGAGGAGTAACTATATTTAGAGCATATACATTTATAACCCCAACTTTGATATTTTACTCTTTCTTGCAAAATAATCCAACAACCCAATTACTTTTTCCTTCTAATAGTTGTCCATCCCATTTGTACTTGCCCCATATTATTGTAGTACCACCTAAAGCTCCTATAGAAAAAGCTACTAAACAATCACCTATCTTCCAAATTTTCTAAAGGTATCCTTACATTCCTCAATGCTTAATTTTGTTTGTATAATAAACTCAGGGCTATAGCAAGCTATTTTCTCCTTATGAACTCTTTTTTTTGGGTTTTATTCATACCCATAATATTCCTTGATATCATTTTCATCATAAACACTTTTTATTTTTATTATTGGGTTTAGCCCCACTTCTTGTTAACACCTATGATATATTTATTTGGATTCCCATATAAATATCCTTTTGAGTTTCTTTTTCTCTTTGTTCTTGCTTTTATGGTCTTCCTCTCCTTCCATTTCAACCAACACTCTCATATTCATCAATATCTTCTATTTTTTCATATTGTTAAAAATGAAACTTATCTTCTAAATATTTTTGTTGCCTTAAAGATTCAAAAGTGCAAGGAATATCCTAAGTAGAATGTTCTTGTTTATGTTGCCTTAAAACCTCTAACTGCATAGATGATCCTCCATAGTCATAACTCTTTTATGTTGACCTGAAAACCCTAAATTTCCCTAGATATCCTCCATAATATTTTATTTACTATAGTTCTCTTGAAGTACTAAAGTGCAAGGAATGCACTTCATACTACTTTTATTTTTATTGCAAGGAGAAGATATTAAGCTACTTGACGATAAAAAGGTGTTTTACTTGGATTAATCTTGACCTCCTTCAGCTCATTTTCTTTAAAATTCATCTCCCCATCTTCCTTTGTTTTAAAATTTTCCTTCCCCTCTTCCTTCACACCTTTAGATCCTATATTTGAACTTGCACATTGTACTTCTTCATCTTCCATATCATTTTTTCTTCTAAAGGTCTATTCAAGTGAACTGTAATGGCATTTTTGGATTTTCTTAGCCACTTTATTTGAAGTGAAACATCCTTAATTTGACTTAGCTTCTCTTGTGATATGATCTCCATGTTTCATATTTAAGCAACACTCATGCCCAACAAATTCCATCTCTTTCTTTCTTTTCACTTTATAGTCTCTTCCCATGTGCCCAGTTTCATTGTGATATTGAAATACAATATTTCCATAATCCTCTTATTTATTCCATTCTCTTGATTCAAATTTAATCCTAATTGAATGTGGTAAAGGTTTAGAAATATCCATGGGAACACATATTCGAGAGTAAAAAACATGCCTTCTCTCCTTAGTAGTTGGTCCCTCCTAGAAGAATTCACCTAAAGTATTACCAATATTTTTTAAAACCTCCTTATTGATGAGTTGATAAGGAAGTCCAAAAATCCTAATCCATACTAGAAGCCTTTTAATAGTCTCTATGTACACAAAAAAATTATTACTCCAAGTTCTTAAATATAATGCATCTTTATCCCTAAACCATGAGCCTCCATCCATTATTTTATCCCTTATATTTGAACTAGAGAAAATAATGAGGAAAGATCCTTTTGGAAGAAAAGTCGTGGAGTAATTTGAATTCATTCCTCACTTCCACTTGATCCAATTTTGAATCTCAAACAAAAATTGGCCAATATCCATGAAACTTACATATTAACCCTATGGTATTAAGAACAATTATATCATACTCAATCATCTCATCCTTGGTAGTCACTTTTGGTGTAGAATATGCTACCTAGACTAGGTTTGCCATAGATTCAATCATCCTCTTATTGCTAGCTAGCAAATCCATACTTCCAACTTGGCCATTCATACTTTCAGTAAGCAATTTCACAAATGACTTTCTTTCAATGTTACCTAGATTTTTTTCAAATGAATTCTATAAATTATCCTAAGATTTGAAACAAGAAATCATGCTTGTTCCTTGATCAGAAATTACTTTCTACTTTTTGCTTTCCTACTCAAACTTCCTTCTCACTCTCAACTCATGCTTGCACTTGATTTTGGTTGCTATCATTATTGGTTCATGCTCACACTCACTTCTGGTTGCACTCACTCCTAGCTTGTGCTTGCACTTGTTAGAGTATTACATAATTTGGGTCATGTAAGGTACATAACTAGATTAGGAATTTACTTTAGAGTAAAGTTAATTAGTTACTTCAAGTATTGCAATAAATGCATGAGTGTCAATGTACAAATTGTAAATGTGCAAGGATTCCACTTGTACATCAGGTAGATAGGTAGAGTAAGGTCCAAGGAATCTATCTTCCTATATAAAGGCCACATAGTGAGTGTTTTCTATGTAGTAGTAAATATGGAGAGTGTGTGGTATAGTTTAGTAGTATGGTAAAATGTAGTATTTTTATATCCTTTCATGGAGTATTCATGTCCTCCATTATATAGAATTGTAAAAATTTTATCACTCTCATTAATGGTATATTTTTAAGTTATTTGTAGATGTTCATCTCATTATTTTCTTGCATATTATTGTATCATTAGTTTATAGTTATATCATATTATTTATCTTACATCTTGTGGTTGTAGTACATTCCATTAAAAGCTAAAAGTGGTATCAGAGCACATGGTATATTAGATAGGAAATAGGGATGGATACAAGTGAGATTGAGAGATATCCAAAAATATCATTTACAAAACTTTTGATATTACATTTGGCTAGAGTCTTTCCATAGAATTGCATAAAAACTCGTAAAGACTAGGACTCGACATAAATTCCACTAGATTGGAAAATCAACTAGTGAATATTTGTCATATCTAGATTCAGGGTTAATTCAATTTATAGTCCTAATACTTTGTTGTAGGGAAAGGAGATTCAGAGTGAGTTGGGAAGATTTCTACAAAAGAGGTAGGAAGAATATCTTCTTTAGAATCAGTCCAACACTAGAAGCAAAAAATAAAAGAATGGATATATGGAGGCCTAAATTAAAGGTCCCATTACTAGATATTGCATACTTGTAGAGTGTAGAAGAAGAAAATACCATAGAAGCCTTACTTTTGATTCAAGATATTCCAAAAAAGAGTCCACAAGAATATTGGACATTGGTGATCTCCATTAAAGACAATAGAAAGTAGATTAAATAAATAATCCTAAAGAAGTTGAAGAGACCCTTTAAAGGTCCACTTAAAAGCTCCCAATTTTGGAATATTGAAGGTTGGTGATCTCCATTAAATCCTGTAAATTTAAAAAATGAAGAAGGACTAGTAATGTCTTATTCCATATTCCAAAAACAACATATTTCAGATATCCAAGAAGAATATCTCATTACCAACACTTTCATAGTAGAAGGTTGAAGGAAATGTCTCATTTGGAAGACCATAAGAGCTACAATATTGAAGACCTTGGTGATGTCTCAAGGAGAAACAAGGAGAAGGCTTGGAGAGCCTTATTTAAAATTTTGGAAAAGGCCATTAAAGGATTTCTTAGGAGAACTTAGTGGAGAAATTTACCATTAAGGAGAAGTTCCTAATAAAAGAATGTTTTGGGATAATTGTCACCATCCGAAAATAAACCCAAATAGAGAAGGATTTGGCAAGAAGTTTGCCAAATTTTAGAGAATATTACTGAATACCTCAAGACTCTCAGATTCTTGAGAATAAGGCCTAGATTGAAGTTAGAATTTGATAAGGAAGTTGAAGGAGAAAGGAGATAAATATTACTATCAAACCTAAAGTTTTGAAGATTTCTTTTGAAGGCTAAAAGGCTCATCTGAAGATAGGGGTTTTTTGAATCTATGGTAGAATACTGAAAGGGTTCTTGAAGAAAAACCAATTGCAATTTGGAGGAGTTCCCTACCAAATTTTTGAGTTTCAAGAATAACATTTCAATATAGAAATTAACTGTGAGAGAGTAGCATTTAGGATAGCATTACTAAGCTACAAAACTTCATAAGTTATAGATTCCATCCTAAAGGTTAATCAAAATCACCTACTACAATTTAAGGGTAGCAAGATAGAAGGTTTTCAAGGCTGCAAAAAGATGAGTTAAAGAGTTGTTTAGTACAACAAAGAATAGCTTAAATTTCATTCAGTTAAGGGTAGCAATTTGGTGAATCAAATCACCAAGACATCTGCCATATTCAGAAATCTCAAATGTAAGAAACTTGGGTGCAAAAGGTTCATTAGTTGAACTTTAGTTTTTTAGTTTATTAAGATTTGTTAAGCACCATATTAGTTTAAAATTTTCAAGAAGTGGATTCATTTTAAATTCTTCAAGAGAGTGCAGAAGGGAGGTTCTTTTAAAGGTTATTACCTGCACATTAAAATGTGAGCTAGATAAATTTTGATAGAAGGAAAATATCATCTTCCTATTATCAAGTTACTGTAGATAATACTACATTAGGTTATACAACTTTTAAGAGTTATTATTAGTGCATATTACAAGTTATTTTTAAAGAGTAATAAGGAGATTGTAGTTGCACTATATTAACATCTCTTAAAGCTTATTTAAAGTGCACTAAGGATTTTAGTAAAATTAAAAATTAGTGCAAGATTAAACCATTCTATAGGGCATATTAGCTACATGATTATTAGCTTGGATTCATTATTACTAAATTATCCAAGTGAAGGAGTTAGATATTAGTGTTTTCTAATAAGAAAGGCAACAATACATTGCTCTCAAGGATTAGAGCAAGTAGTCACCATATCTAAGAAGAAAAGTACAACATTAAATCTATATTCATTTTCCTTCAAGCTATATAGTGAGGAGCCACCATATCAAAGGAGAAAAGTAGCATCAAAAGGATACAAGAAACTCTCAAAACTTTGGTGCAAAATACAATATCTTATTTACGTTACAATGGTGAATCATATCCCTCCTAGAGAGGATGAAATATAGAGTGTATCAAGACACTAAGGTAGAAAGTATAACACATCTACAATCAGTTGAATCATCAAATACAAATAGTGCAAACTTCAGGTAGAGAAGGTGAGTCGACCTAGGGTACATAAGTGTTGGTTTTGGATGTCTAGAAACACCCTTTTCAGCACCTTATCCAACACCTATGATTGAATCAACCTACAACATAAGGACCTATGTAGAAGGAGCTATTAATACCTACATAAAAATAAAGGTTAAGTAAACATCTAGCAAGTGGTATAGAAAAGTATAAAATGGAGGTGCAATACCTAATAAATAGGTTGAGTGAAAGCACCACATTCTTCCATTGGAGCTCCATAGAACCGCCACTCCATCACCCTTGGTACCTCACAACTGGAGCCAACATTTACCTAACGAAAGTGCTGAAGACAAGAAATAGTAGTGCATATTTTGGAAAGATATAAATGGTCTAAAAGATATTGAAGGAGCCTTACATGCAAGCGTGAAGGTTACCACTTATCATAATTGATAAGAACACCCTATATTCCATAAAAATCATGCATAAATAAAATACTCAAGGTAATATCTATTTCTAGGGAATTGAAATACATCATTCAAGCATACTCATCATAATTCATTAATTGAAGAAGGCAAAGCATTAAAAAATAATTATTCAAGAAAATAACATCTTCAATATTGTAACAACATGTGGGTGCAAATCCAAGGAGCATAGAATCTACATAAGCACCCAACCAAGCTGGAGAAATTAATGAAGTCCAAGTGAAGTCTAAGTAGAGTCTAAGAAAAGTCCCAACAAGGTAATAACAAAGAAAAGAGAATTGAAAACATGTAGCATTCAGAGTCAAAGAGCAGTGAAATACTATCATATACTAACATCTTCAAGGAAGAGCATTGAATGCTCAAATAGTAAGTTGGATACCAACATATTCAAAAAGATAAAGAGCTTTGAATGCTTAGGTTGTGAGACGAAGACTAGTGCCATCTAGTAAGATCACTGAATGTTCATCAAAACCTAAATTTGGAATACTCATCACCATCCAAATAGCTCATTAGCTATATGTTTAAGGGAGGTAAATTTTTATATCGTCTAATCATTTACTTTCCTCTAATTAGGATTTATAAGGTGTTAAGTATAAGGTTGATTATTATTATTTCATTGAAGAATCAACCTTAGGAAGCAAGGAAAAAATTTTAGTAAAGGTTGAAGAAATTATAAAATTGCTTACATTAATATATTTGCAAATAACCAAGTAGGAGATATAAGGTTGTCAACCTTGGTGAATTAGAATATTAATTTGTAAATATTATTATTATTTTCTAATATTCCAAATTAGGGAGATATAAGGTATACTACATCAAACATAGATTATTCGAATTTAGAAAAATAAATCTATTGGATACTAAAGGCTATAAAAATAAGTTCATTATTTACTTAAAGAAGTTTGAATTATTTACTTACACTTTTCTCATACTCATACTAAAGGGACAAAAGAAATCCAACCATGGATAACTTCAAATTAAGTGCATAGTTAATTAGGAGAGATAAGGTGAAAGAGGAGTCGATTATTGTTCTTTACAAAAAATTACTAAATCAACCAAAAAGGTGAACTATTACTTACTAAGAAATTTTCACTAAGGAGATATAAGGTAGCCAACGTGGATCATCATGAAAACAAATAAATTCATCCTTACATAATCTCAACTACTTGAAGGTCCAAATTACTCCTCATGAAAAACTAAAGTGAGGGCAATTTTAATAGTTGAGAAGCTTTGGGAAATTATCAAAGGAATAACTACTAAACCTAATTCATGTGATACAAAGATTTAGAAGTTTTAAGAGAGTGATGCAAAAGTATTAATGATAATAAATTTTGCTATCACAGATGAAATACAACCTTACATCAGTTCAACAAGAACATCTACAAAATCTTGGAAAACCCTAGAAAAAATATTTGAAGGGAAAAATAAAGCTACTATCCTAAATCTTCAAAATCAATTACATTCCCTGAAAATGAATAGTGGTGAAAGTGTAGAACTATTCCTAAGGAAGGTAGCAAATATTAAAGGAAAATTATTAACCTTAGGAGAAGAGGTTAAAGATATATTTTGTGTTGGGTCTGAGGGCTTGGTCAATGGTCAAAATTCTTCCATAGTAGCATGAAGACTAGGGTTCCAATCCCTCAGGACCCATAGTATTGGTGTATGTGTCGCATCAGCATAGCTAGCTATGTAAAAGGTTTATCCAATGCAATTAGAGGTTATAGTGGCAACAAGAAGTGATATTTGAACCCATGAAGAGGCATAGAAAATTGTAACGCATTATCGATTCCTCTAGTATAATAAAAAAGATAAATTTCTTGTTCAAGTAACCATGAGAGCTCTTCTAGACAACTACAAAAATGTAGTTACATATTTACAAGTTCAAAGTAAAGATATATCATTTGATGAGCTAGTTAACATTCTTCAAGAATATGAGGTGGAAAATTCAGTGAAGGATGAAATGACTAACAATGTATTGATTTCAAAAGATATTCCACAAAGAAATTTTGACTCATCCTCAAAAGGAAGAAGACCATGTAATAAAAATTATTATCATGTATGTAGGAGAAAATGTCATAGCACTAATTACTACGTATTCAATCCCAAAAACCAGAATTAGAGAAATCAGACAAACTATAGAAGCCAACCAAACAGGGCATTTCAACCAAGGCAATATCAAACTCAAAATAATCCTCATCAGCAATAATTTTAGTGACCATAAAATTGTCCTAAATTGTAATATCGAGAAATCATTTATAAGGGACAGTTAGCTCAATGGATTCAAGAAATTGAAGAACTAGAAGATCCTACAAATGATCATAAAGTCAAAGTTGTCTCAACAAAGATAGCATTTTATGAAGATACTAACTACTTGCTTGAACATGACACAGATAGTAGAGAAGGAGAACTTAAACTCCAGTACTAGATAGAAGATCCATATTAAATACAAAAGTCTTCAATACCCAAATAATGTAATACAGGGGTGTTAGAGTATATTACATCATTTGGGTCATGTAAATGTACCACATTTGGTACATAACTAGAGGAGTTTACTTTATAGGAAATTTAGTTAGTTACTTCAAGTATTGTAATAAATGCACAAGTGTCAATGTGCAAGTTGTAAATGTGCAAGAAGTCCACTTGTACATCAAGTAGATAGGTAGAGTAAGGGCCAAGGAATATATATTCCTATATAAAGGCCTTGTAGTGGTTGTTTTCTATGTAGTAGTAAATATAGAGAATGTGTGGTATAGTTTGGTAGTATGATACAATGTAGTCCTTTGATATCATTTCATGGAGTGATCATGTCCTCCATTATATAGCATTGTACTATTTTTTTTTATTAGTTGTATGAAAGGAGTTTTGAAAGGACCTCCAAACCTTATAAAAAAAATAAGCTAGTCTCTAGCCACTAGGAGATTGAGTACACTTCAAACATTTAAGCCAACCAACCCTTGGATCCAACTACCTACACCCATACCAACATATACTAGCCGAACAAACCTAGACACATAAGACAAAGAGAGATAAAAGCTAGGCATGCATACTTGCATGGATAAATAGAGACAAAAAACTAGGCACATAGGCCCAACCAAAACAATCAAAAAGTAAAATCTAATGGGGAGGGTTCTAGCCACCCACTCTAAGTATTTTGACTCAAGTTTGACCTTTGTCTGAATTCATTGTCCAACGATCTAAGGCCATATGGAAAATGACCTATCCAAATATGAAGATCTTTTTGTGTAAATCTTGATTAGCCAGGAAGTCCACAGATTTGTTACCTTCCCTGAACTGGTGCTTGAATTGGACTCATTATAAATTTTGAATCATTCTCCTAGCTTCAATTATAAAATTTGCAACAGTCCAAGAGGGATTTTGGTTGCCATTAATCATGTTTTTAACATTTAGTGAATATCTTATGACTAGTTTTCTACAATTCACCCAGTTCAATTGGGAAACATTCTGAAATAATGCCCAAGATTCAATGAAATTGTTGGTTTGGTGACCCAATTTTCTAGAAAAGGCAAGAAGGATTTTGCCCTTCGAGTTTCTAAACAAACCCCCTGCACCCGTCGGACGCGAGTTCCCTTTAGAAGTTCTGTCAAAGTTGAATTTCAGCCAATCCAATGGAGGGGATTTCCAAATTGTGCTAGCCCTATCCTGACTCACCCTACTCACTGTATTCTGAGGTTGAGTTAAAAACCCCAGTGATATCTCCAAACTGAATCATTGTACTATTTTTTTCACTCTCATTAATGGTATATTTTTGAGTTATTTATATATTTTCATCTCATTATTTTCTTGCATATTATTGTTCCATTAGTTTATAGTTATATCAGATTATTAGTTTATAGTTATATCAGATTAGTTATCTTACATCTTGTGGTTGTACTACCTCCCATAAAAATCTAACAACACTCACTTCTGTCTGCACTTACTCTTAGCTTGTGCTCACACTCACTCTTGGCTTGCACTTGCACTCACACTCACTTTTGGCTACACTCACTCTCAGCTTGTGCTCGCCTTGCACTCACACTCACTTATGGTTGTACTCATTCTTGGAACATGCTCATACTCACTTTTGGCTACATTCACTCCTGGTTGCACTCACACTCACTTTTGATTGCACTACTCCTCTAGTAAGTTTTAATTTTAGCTTATTTCAATTTTTATATTTAAAAGTTTTTGCTTATTTCTCAAAGAAATAATAAAAAATAGGAGGGTTTCTATTTTTAATAAACCCTCTAATGTTTATTTTATTCATATTTTATTGAAATTTGTTTATTATTGATGATAAAATGATGTGATTTTATTTAAATATATTTTTTTTTTAATTTCAATATATAAAATTAAATATTTTATATATTAAAACATTTGTTATAGTTGAAATCAATTTTCAAATATTAATTATTATATTTGAAAATAAATTCAAAAGTTTTTTTTAATATAATTTGAAATTTGAAATTATATTTATTTTTGGTATATAAAAAAATATTATAGTTTATTTTATGTTTAATGGCATAAACAGCTAGACTGTCGTGTCTTTCCTTGGGAGCATGAGCAGCCCTTGTGGCCACCATTCTAGTCCTAATGGGACTATGCATTGATAGCCAAATGGTTGCAACGCATCCCATAAAGGGGTAGTGGGGGGCTACGAGCTCCATACTCTCTCTCTCTCTCTCTCTCTATATATATATATATATATATATATATAATAAAAATATATAATAAAAGGGGAGGTGGCAAGCCTGATAGTCCACCCCCTCATTTTTTCTAACATTTTGATGAGTGCGGCCCACGACCACACCACCCTCTCCTTTTATAACAAAATTATAATAATTTACATAAAAATTAAAAAATAGGAATTATTTATATATATATATATATATAATATAAATTATATATATTTTAAATTAAAGTATACAGTAAAAGGGGAGGTGGTAGACCTGATAGGCCACCCCTATCCTTTTTAGTTTTTTTTACATTTTTATGAATGGGACCCATGACCATACCCACTTTCCTTTTATAATAAAATTATAATAATTTATTTTAAATAAAAAATTAATGTAGACACCAAATTACAGCTATTAATCCTCCATCCTAACCATCCCACCACCCACTTGTCCACCATACACCTTTCCCGCCATCCATTTAGCCACTTTTAGCCCTTCCCACCTTCAAAAGGCCCACTTCAGCCCTTTCCCACCATTTTTGCCCCCTTTTGGACTTAATTTATATTTATTTTATATTATTTATATTTAATATAATATTTTATTATTATATTTTAATATATTTATTATAAAATAAATGTATTTAAACCCAATTAACCTCAACCATCCGATTCAACCTAATCTCCACCATCCATCTTCATTAATCCATGCCACATCCAAAATATAATCTCAACCTTAGGATTTGATTTAATATTAGCCACACGATTAAAAGTGTAAGGCTAAAACCCTAAGAAAACCCTAGGTTGGATTATAAGTAAAGAGCATTCATAATGCTCAGCCCCTGGAATGTTCAAACCTTGAAAATAGTTGTGCCCTTGAGAGATCCCAATGAAGCTAAAGGTTGTAGAACTCTGAAGATCCCCAAACCCTAGCTGATCATAGGACCTCCATAATTCTAGCCATCCCCCATATCCATCCTTTCCACCTCACCCTCCTCCATTGTCATTATTGCCACTTTCACCCATTCGCCGTATTCATTGCATCCCCCATGATCTGCGTATGCAGATCCACCCTTACCCATAGGTGCCTTCCTAATATTGTGAAGCTCTCTACAAAAGCTTGTTAGGTGCTCACCAAAAATTGCCATTCAGCAGGTGCACACCAGAGCCTACGAAGCTCACTACAAAAGTTTTCCAGGCACTCGCTAGAGCCTGCCATATCCCATAGGTGCATACCAGAGCCTGTGAAGCTTGCACTAGAGCTTGCCAAGTTCCCGCAAGAGCCTACCATCATCATCAAACACCCCATGGACCTACTACACCACATTTTCTACTTCTTCTAAGGCATCACACCAACGAATCTGCAATAAAACATCAACAAACAAGGTAAATCACTTATTGGTTGTTATATTTCATATTATCTCATTATGTTCACATTTCATTGCCATAACTAGGGTTTTGTAAGTGGTGATTTCTGAGGGCTCACACTGTGGAGCCCTCATTTGTTATTACTAATTTCCTTTGTTTATTTGTGTGTAGGATTTGATAATACATCAAAAGTGTTGAACGATTGTTGCAGCTGGAGTGGCCTAGTTATGGATACCAAGAAGCCCAATCAACCTGTTGGGAGCGAAGCATGTTGAAGACACTTTTTCATTGTAGCTAGGGTTTTGAAGAACCCTAGAAATCTATATTCATTGTATCACAACATTTATATCAAGGCAGAATTAATTGTAGAAATGAATTTTTCAGCTCCCCCCATTATTCAATAATAATATTTCTTGTGCAATTATATTTGTCTTATCGGGTTTGTTTACTTTCTATTGTTATTTAGTGTTATGCTTTCTAATCTACAAATGGTGATCATGGTATTAATCCCTTTTGTCACACATCAATTTCAAAAAACTCCAAAGGTCTTAACCCCTTTGGCCAAATTCAATTTCAAAAAGCTCCAAAGGTCTTAACCCCTTTGGTCACATTCAATTTCCAAAAGGCCCAAATGTCTTAATCCCTTTGGTCACACATAAATTTCAAAAATCCCCAAAGTTCTTAATCCCTTTGGTCACACATCAATTTCAAAAAAATCCCCAAAGGTCTTAATCCCTTTGGTCACACATCAATTTCAAAAAGCTCCAAAGGTCTTAACCTCTTTGGTCACATTCATTTTAAAAAAGCTCCAATAGTCTTAACCCCTTTGGTCACAATCAATTTCAAAAATCTCCAAAGGTCTTAACTCCTCTGGTCACATTTAATTTCAAAAAGCTCCAAAGGTCTTAACCCCTTTGGTCACATTCAATTTCAAAAAGCTCCAAAGGTCTTAACCGGTTTGGTCACATTCAATTTCAAAAAGCTCCAAATGTCTTTACCCCTTTGGTCACATTCAATTTCAAAAAGCTCCAAAGGTATTAATCCCTTTGGTCACACATATCAATTTCAAAAATCCCCAAAGGTCTTAATCCCTTTGGTCACATATCAATTTCAAAAAATCCCCAAAGGTACTCAATCCCTTTGGTCACATCAAAATTCAAAATAAAAAATCTCCAAAGGTACTCAATCCCTTTGGTCACATTCCAATTTCAAAAAAGTTCCAAAGGCTCCTAATCCCTTTGGTCACATTCAATTTTCAAAAATCCCCAAAGGTACTCAATCCCTTTGGTCACATCAAAATTCAAAATCAAAAAGCTCCAAAGGCATTTAACCCCTTTGGTAATCAACTTATCAGGCTAGGGGGAGTAAAACACCCTGAACCACTAAGCATCATACACTTGAAAAGCGTTCCATGCTTACTGTGATTACTATATATGTATATATACATGGATTTAAAAAAAAAAAACAAATCATTCACATAGGCATTCCCACATTGCATACATTCTAGTTGCATTTACATTTAGGCATTTGACATGCATTTTCATTTTTATATTCATGCATTGTTTCATTCGCATACATTAAATCATACATATTCCATTGCATTGTACAATTTCCATTTGCATATCAACACTCCATTGCATTAGGCATATACATTTGCATCCATCCCATCCCATGTTCAAAGATCATTTATGGTAATGATGATATGGCCACAAACAAAAAGTTAAGTTATACAAATTGGGGGTACCTAGTTTGAAGAAATCATGCAACCCTCGCAAAATTCATATGTCAACCACATCATGTGTCAAAAATCATAAGGCCTAGATTTTCAATCACTCAGCCATTACTAGTGTAGCAAGAAACCTCCAAATGGATGTCCGATTTTCTTTAGGACCAAAAGCACTCTTTATACACTAAGAAAGTCTTGAGTATTACCGATTGATCACAAAACAATCTTGAACCAACCACATCCCATCACACCTTAAAAATTTTTTGAGTTAAGGATGGTTAGTACCATACTTGGGTAGTACCTTAAGGTGAAAAGGAGATAATCCTTGCTTTTCCCATCATGCAACATAGTCCAAAGCAAAAAAATGGTTTTCACCACTACCAAAATTACTTCAAACATAAACATAAACACATAGAGTAGTAAGGATAGGATAAAATTCTCATCACACTTCGGTTGAGAATCCAATTCCCCAAAGCTCTATACAAAATCAACAAATTCAATCCCCACACCCCTGATCCCTAAAGTTGTAAGGATTGTACTACATGTCCCTAACAAGGATGGGTAGTCATCCCCAAGGCCTAAAATATCAATCCCATAAGACTATGGAGTGAATATCCACCGGGGCTATAGAAGCTTGATTGGCATTGGAGTAAGCTCATGTAAGGCAACATGTCTCTCTCGCAAAAAGAGAGACCTCTGACCGCACATAAGGATAGGCTAGCCTCGGGGTCATGTCCATAACAAGTCATGCCTAATTTACTCATAATGGGTTAATGAAATTCATATGCACACACATTGGTTCTTGATTGGATAGTTTCATTTTCATACTCAAGATTTGGTAATTGAACTTCACTCACACACACATTTGGTCCTAAAGAAAGTTAGACAACCTTAGTGAGTTTGGTTGAGGACACTAGTATGTTTGAGTCTTTGAAAATCCTGCAGTACTCATTCCATATCAACATCCATATCTTTTTCCATATCAACATCCATATCTTCTTTCATGTCAACATCCATGTCTTCCATAGTCAAGTTGCATAACACCACCAAATTTGGTACCCCCGATGGCTAAACAATGGACAACAAAAATGGCCAAGAAAAATTTTGAACTATAAAAGATCATACGAACAACATGCATTCCTATCATATAAGTTTGCATTCATTTACCATTATCTTGCATTAATCATCCATATAATAATTTGACATTGCATTTATATTCACCATGTAGCTTGCCTCAGTCATCCATATAAACATTTTGCATGCACATCATAGTTAGCTTACATTAATATACGCATGTCGCTACATTAATCATCCATAAAACATGCATTCTTAAAATAGGCATTGCATTCACACAAAAATACAACACAAAAATAAAATCCATGTATATATATATATATATATATATATATATATATATCTAACTCGCATATGCAAAGATCGCTAGAAAGTTCAAACAACATCATAGCTAGGGGGTGCTCAAGGTTTCACACCTTTCCCCTAATCAAACATCATCATAGCTAGGGGGTGCTCAAGGTTTCACAAATTTACCCTAATAAAACATCAGCACAACTTGGGGGTGTTCAAGGTTTCACACCTTTCCCCTAATCAAACATCATCACAACTAGGGGGTGCTCAAGGTTTCACACCTTTCCCCCAATCAAGCAAACAAGATCACAAATCAAGGGTGCTCAAGGTTTCACACCTTTACCCCAATAAAACAAACATCAGCACAACTTGGGGGTGTTCAAGGTTTCACACCTTTCCCCTAATAAAACATCATCACAAATCAAGGGTGCTCAAGGTTTCACACCTTTACCCCAATCAAACAAACATCAGCACAACTCAAGGGTGCTCAAGGTTTCACACCTTTACCCCAATCAAACAAACATCATCATAGGTAGGGGGTGATCAAGGTTTCACACCTTTCCCCTAATAAAGCATCATCATAACTAGGGGGTATTTAAGGTTTCACACCTTTCCCCTAATACAACATCATCACAACTTTGGGGTGTTCAATGTTTCACACCTTCCCCACCAATGCAATAAACAATTCAATCATGCAATCACATCACATCATCAACAATTCAATTGTCAGGTTCAAAATACTGTGTTATTTTGTCAAAGGTTGCATCCTTTACCTAGCATTACATCATAATCATCATTGCTAGGTTCAAATGGATGTGCCCTTTACCTTGCATACATCATAATCATTGTTAGGCTCAAAATATTGTGTTCTTTTATCAAAGGTTGTGCCCTTTGCATTGCACTTATCACATTTAAAAAAAAACCCTTTTATCTGTTAGGGAAAAAATAGATACATTCATCACATGCTCACATTTCAAAATCCCCTTCATTTGTTAGGACAAAAATAGATACATTCATCAAAAACCCCTTCATATGTTAGGGAAAAAATAGATACATCCATAAAAAACCCCTTCATTTGTTGAGGCAAAAATAGAATACATCAATTACAACTTCACATTTACTCAGTTTCCTAGCCTTACCCATCGGCTAAAAACATAAAGTTTTCTCACCTTACCCGTTGGCCAAAAACATGGAGATTAATTCAACATTTTCATCATTATTAATGTCCTTGTTTGTGGGGCTAGAAACACAGACAAAATTATAATGTCCTTGTTTATGGGGCTAGAAACACAGGCAAAGTTATACCTCATCATCATTAATGTCCTTGTTTGTAGGGCTAGAAACACAGACAACAAAATCATAATGTCCTTGTTCGTTGCGCTAGAAACATGGATAAAATCATAACTTATCATAATTAATGTTTTGGTTCATGGGGCTAGAAACACGAACAAAATTATTCAACATCATATATTAATTTATCATTATGCAATATTTACAAATGAACCTTTTATCTAGTGATTTATCCTACTTAACCTGATGTTTGCAATGATTGGTTATCCATGCATTCCGGTAGGATGGAAAGATTACCATAAGGACACATCATCACAAACACCTTTATCTGTTAGGGAAAAAATAGATACATTCATCAAATTTCTACATTTCAAAAACTCCTTCATCTGTTGGGATAAAAAAATATCACACTTACATTTAACATCATCTATTCATTTATCATTATGTGACATTCATAAGTAAACCTTGTATTTAGTGGTTTATCCTAGAAACCTGGCGGTTGCAGCGACTGGTTATCCATGCAATCCGGTAGGATGGGTAGATTACCATAAGGACACTTACCTCATCAAAAACCCCTTCATCTATTGGGGCAAAAATAGATAACATTCACTTATCATCATTAATATCCTTGTTTTTGGGGCTAGAAACACAGACAACAAAATCATAATTTCCTTGTTTGTGGGGCTAGAAACACGAACAAAATCATTCAACATCATCCATTAATTTATCATTATGCAACATTCACAAATGAACCTTGTATCTAGTGATTTATCCTACTTAACTTGGTGGTTGCAGTGACTGGTTATCCATGCAATTTGGTAGGATGGATAGATTACCATAAGGACACTTACATCATCGCAAACCCCTTTATCTGTTAGGGCAAAAACAAATACATTCATCAAATTTCCATATTTCAAAAACTCCTTCATATGCTAGTACAAAAATAAATCACACTTACATTTAACATCATCTATTCATTTATCATTATGCAATATTCATAAGTAAACCTTGTATTTAGTGGTTTATACTATAAACCTGGTGGTTGTAGCAACTGGTTATCCATGCAATCCGGTAGGATGGGTATATTACCATAAGGACACTTACCTCATCAAAAACCCCTTCATCTATTGGGGTAAAAATAGATAACATTCACTTATCATCATTAATGTCCTTGTTTGTGGGGCTAGAAACACAGACAACAAAATCATAATGTCCTTGTTCGTGGGGCTAGAAACACGGACAAAATCATAACTCATCATCCATTAATTTATCATTATGCAACATTCACAAGTGAACCTAATATTTCATATTTTATCCTTAACCTGGTGGTTGCAGCGATTAGTTATCCATGTATTCTAGTAGGATGGATAGATTACCATAAGGACACTTACATAATCACAAACCCCTTTATCTATTAGGGAAAAAACATATACATTCATAAAATTTCCACATTTCAAAAACTCCTTCATATTTTGGGACAAAAAATAGATCACACTTACATTTAACATCATCTATTCATTTATCATTATGCGACATTCATAGGTAAACCTTGGATTTAGTGGTTTATCCTAGAAAAATGGTGGTTGCAGCAACTGGTTATCCATGCAATCTGGTAGGATGGGTAGATTACCATAAGGACACTTACATCATCGCAAACCCCTTTATCTATTAGGGCAAAAACATATACATTCATCAAATATCCACATTTTAGAAAATCCATCTGTTGGGACAAAAAAATATCACACTTACATTTAACATCATCTATTCATTTATCATTATGTGACATTCATAAGTAAACCTTGTATTTAATGGTTTATCTTAGAAACATGGTGGTTGCAGTGGCTAGTTATCCATGCAATCCGGTAGGATGGGTATATTACCATAATGACACTTACCTCATCAAAAACCCCTTCATCTGTTGGGGCAAAAATAGATAACATTCACACATCTATATGTTAGGGAAAAAACATATACATTCATCATGTTTAAACATTTCAAAAACCCCTTCATCTGTTAGGGCAAAAATAGATACACTCATCACATCTTCCAAATTGCAAACTCCCCTCATCTGTTGGGGTAAAAATAGATCACATTCACATTCAACATCATCCATTCATAGGTGAACTCTACATTGAGTGAGATATCCACATTTCTTCATCCAACATTCTTCCATCACCATATTTCATCAATCATAAAATTTGTCAAACTTCAAGTAGCATGCAAGTGAACCTTGTATCTAGTGGGTTATTCTACAAACTCGACGATTGCAGCGATGGGAATCCATGCAATTCGATAATATGAATAGCCTAAAATAAGGAGACTTGACCATGATCATCATAAATTATCTCATTGTCCAAGATCACAATCATATTGGGCACTTCACATTTTGGAGTGAAACTTTGCCAAGAATAATATGCACAATTATTGTCATTGATGGCCCAGTTCGTGAGGCTTAACACATGAACAAAAACTCAAATTTCATTATTTTTATTCAAACACCTAATGATAGGAACTGGATAGAATGATTAGTTCCAATTGTGATAACAGTCACCAACAGGCTATCCACGGTTCTTTTTTCTTTTTATCTGCATTATCATACTTGCATATCAATGGCATCAGAGAGCACACTATTCAACAACATCGAATCACCCCAAAATTTTGGGCAACCACAATTTGATCTTGATCCTCCCAAAATGGGATACATCTTACATGATCATGATATCTACACTTGACAAAACCCCTTTTCAACCATTGGGGAAAAACGGTATCACATTTGACATCATCATTTATCCACAAGCATCATGGTACTTCACACCAACCCCTTTTTCATCGTTGGGGCAAAACGGTCTCACATTTTACATCATTCATTTTACATCATTCATATCATCTACAATCACATCACATGTTACATCATTCATGCATCACTTGCACATCTATCATCACTTGCACAAATTCATTTTCAATTGGCTCATGAGAATCTTCTCATTCGCCAATTGAGGGGGTAAGCTACGTAAAAAATCTAAATTTTTTTTTCCTTCAACACTAGTACTCTAATACAATAGAGAGAAGCTACTTCTATGCCCATATCCCAAGCATATTTCTTATGTTTTTGCACCATATTGTGTTTCACGCAACATGGTACAAAAAGGGGCATCTATAGACACCAAATTACAACCATTAATCCTCCATCCTAACCATCCCACCACCCACTTATCCACCATACACCTTTCCCGCCATCCATTTAACCACTTTTAGTCCTTTTCGCCTTAAAAAGGCCCACTTCAAGCATTTTTTGCCATTTTTGCCCCCTTTTGGACTTAATTTATATTTATTTTATATTATTTATATCTAATATAATATTTTATTATTATATTTTAATATATTTATTATAAAATAAATGTATTTAAACCCAATTAACCTCAGCCATCCGATTCAACCTAATCTCCACCGTCCATCTTCATTAATCCATGCCACATCCAAAATATAATCTCAACCTTAGGATCTGATTTAATATTAGCCACACGATTAAAAGTGTAAGGCTAAAACCCTAAGAAAACCCTAGGTTGGATTATAAGTAAAGAGCATTCATAATGCTCAACCCCTAGAATGTTCAAACCCTAAAAATAGTTGTGCCCTTGAGAGATCCCGATGAAGCTAAAGGTTGCAGAACTTTGAAGATCCCCAAACCCTAGCTGATCATAGGACCTCCATCATTCTAGCCATCCCCCATATCCATCCTTTCCACCTCACCCTCCTTCATTTCTGATATTGCCACTTCCTCCCATCCATCGCATTCATTGCATCCCCCATGATCTACTTTTGTAGATCCACCCTTACCCGTAGGCACCCTCCCAAGCTTGTGAAGCTCATTGTAGAAGCTTGTTAGGCACTCACCAGAGCCTACAATTCAGCAGGTGTACACCAAAGCCTACGAAGCTCTCTATAAAAGCTTTCCAAGTGCTCGCCAGAGCCTTCCATATGATGCAGGTGCACACCAAAGCTTGTGAAGCTCGCACCAGAGCTTTCCAAGTGCCCGCTAGAGCCTATCGTTATCATAAAACACCCCACAAACCTGCTACACCACATCTATTGCTGCTTCTAAGGCATCACACCAATGAATCTACAACAAAACATCAACAAACAACAAGGTAAATCACTTATTGGTTGTTATATTTCATATTATCTCATTCTATTCACATTTCATTGCCATAACTAGGGTTTTGTAAGTGGTTATTTCTAAGGGCTCACACTGTGGAGCCCTCATTTATTATTACTAAATTTCTTTGTTCATTTGTATGCAAGATTTGATAATACATAAAAAGCATTGAATGATTGTTGAAGCTAGATTGGCCCGGTTACGGATATCAAGAATCCCACTCAACCTGTTGGGAGCGAAGCACGTTGAAGACACTCTTTCATTGTAGTTAGGGTTTCGAATAACCCTAGAAATCTGTATTCATTGTATCACAAAATTTATGTCAAGGCAAAATTAATTGTATAAAGGAGTTTTTCAGCTCCCCCCCATTATTCAATAATAATATTTCTTGTGCAATTACATTTGTCTTATCGGATTTGTTTACTTTCTGTTGTTATTTAGTGTTGTGCTTTCTTCTCTACAATTAAAAGAGAAATGGAATGTAAAGAACCAACAAGCACTTTCTATGTCATTTAGATCAGTTAGTGATGACATTTTGGTGCATATTTCTAAGCTCCCTTTTGTATATAAAGCATGTGATGAGTTGACAACCATGTTCACATGATCTAATATGGGTAGAAAGTTTTAATTTCTTTCTAGATTGTTTAATAAAAAATATCATATGAAGAATCTATTGTAATATATTTAGCTAGGACGAGGGATATTAGAACACAATTGTAGACACCAAAAACATATCATTCTATTAAACCCTCCAAAATTCCTAAATTTCCTTCCATCCTTATCAAATTCCTTCAAAATATCTAATTTCTCCTTTAATTCATCCAATTCCCTTCAAATCCTTCTAATCTCCCTCTAATCTTTCTAATCCTCTCTAATTTCTTCTAATTCCTTTCTTAATTAGCTTTTAACTCTTCAAATCCTTTTAAATTCCTCTAATTTCATCTTAATTTTCTAATTCCTCCATAATCCCTTCTAATTTCTTCTTAATTTATTTAATTTCCCCTAATTCTTTCTAGATGCATCTAATTTATCTTAATCATCTTTAATTCATCTAAATTCTCTTAATTCCCCTTTAATTCCTCTAAGTTCTTTCTATTTCCTCTAAATCTCTTTTATTCCCCTTATTTCTTTAATTGCTCCTAATTTCTCCAATTTTCCCTAATTCCTATCTAATTCCTCTAATTTCTTCTAACTCCCCTTTAATTCCCCATTTTCTCTAATTCCTACTTAATTCTTCTAAACCCTTCTTAATTCTTCTAATCCTCTCCATGCTCCATAAATTTCTCTTTTGCCTCCTTAATCTTTCTCAAAATTTCTATAATCTCAATTTCCCTAATCATATCCATAATTAAGCCCCTCATTATACCCTAATACCTAAACAAATACCAAGGAAAATACACACTGAATTTTTAAATTCTAAAACAAATCCTAATATTTCTTCATATCCCCACAAAATCCTCTAGAAATTACCCCCATTAAATGCCAAAATCCTCCTACATCTTCCTTTTTTTTTCTATAAATTTAAAATTCACCCAAATCCCAAAGTCAAAGCCCCTCATAAATCCCTAAGTACTTTCACATCCCCCCATGCACCTTTTAGGAATTTAAAATTCCTCCACCTTATCCTAGGCATACACATCCCTATGCATCCATTTAATTCCCAAGTCCTTCTCCCTCCACCTCACCCATTTTTTGTGAATTAAAAATCCTACACATACCCCCAAGCCTCCCACATCCCCATGCCCATTTATGAAACTTGGGTGGGTGAGGATTCTCCAAGGCCATTAATGGGGATGGTGCACATTCTTCCAAGGAGAATTTTCTAGATTTTCCATGTCCTCTCCCCTTTGCCACCTAGATGCCACATCATGCCAAGTCATTACCTAATCATCACCCTCTCTCCCTCATCAAAGATCTATAAATAGCCCATCTTTTTCTTCATTTGCATGGATATTAGAAATCATAAGCTAAAACTCTACCAAAATTCTGCCCCAAACCTCGCTTGTGCATTTCAACCACCATCCACCACCACTCCCTTGGCTCATACCCTATCCACAATAAAAATAAATGCAATCCCTCTCATGAAAATAGCTAGAAGGTGAATATAGGTATATTTTCATTATTATCACATTTTGGTATTATATTCATAGCTTTTGAAAGATTTTTATAAAAATTAATTGTTTACATATTTTTCATAAATTTTGATCCTAATCCAGAAAGGCCTAATTAATCTTACAAAAAAATTGTGTGTGGGCTTGTGTGCAAGTATTTTGAGCAGCTTAAGGGCTTGGGAGATCAAACAACAAGACTTCAAACCCTTCCAAAAATTTGAGTGTGACTTAGAAAACTTTTGTAGCACCATAAATTTCATTGTGCAAATGAAAACCATCCATCTTGAAGATCTTGTTGTAATCAAAATATTGTTTTGTAACCAAGCAAGATTTATTTGTAATAACAAATATTATTTGTTCATTTCAATGGAACAATTATTTTCCTTTGTCACAATAACTACTCTCATGTGGTTGTGAATGGATAAACTAAAATTTCTTGTGTTTCATTGTACATAGAAACCTAACCAAAAAGTCAAAAGACTTTGTAAATGTCTCAACACATGGTTTGACCAAAAGGACAACCTTCCTTCACTAGAGGAGTTGTCCAACCTACTTATGCAACATGAAAAACTATCAACATACAATAAGGTATAAAGGTAAACCAAGGTAAAGATCCTAACTCTACCTCTATATATTTGAATGTTCAAAAATATAGCAAGCCTAGAAAGTGGAATAAAGGTAAGAACCTCAAAAATAAGAATAATGCTAGTTCTTGAAAACCTAAGTTTATAAATAAAATGGGAAACTATCTCGCAATTGAAGGAACTGAGAAATGCGTTTAGTTTGCTATTTTTATATGACACCTTTGATGAGGATGCCCCCTATGAGTTCTACTAATGCTATAAAATCCAAAGCAAAGGAGGAAAATATCATTGAAATAGCAAAGAAAGTCTTCAAGTATGTGCCCAAGGATGAAACCAAGGAAGGCGAACAGGAAATTTCGGATGCACCTGCTATGGAGTAATGTCCTTTCCTACTACTTTTGTTGACTCTTTGGGGTTTACTTTCCTTTTTTTCCTCTTTGTTAGATTTTTTCCTTCTTATGTTCCACTAAGGATGCTTTTTGGTTTGTCTTACATCCTCTTCTCTTTTCTGTCTCCTCAGGATGCATTTTTGTTTATTCTTGCATCCCTTTCTTTTGTTTTGTTCTAATGCATTGGGGCACATTTCAAATGCCTCCTTAAATAAAAATTATTAACTTACCAAAAAAAAATCTAAACAAAAAAAAATATATTAGGGCATCTTAACTTTAGAAGCATGATTGATATGTATAATAAGGAAATGGTAATTGGACTTCCTAAGATTAATGTTGATGGTGGACTTTGTGAAGCATGCATTTTATCCAAACAACCTAGAACTAAGTTTGGTGAAGCTTCCTTTAGATCATCATATAAATTGGAATTAGTCCATTATGATATTATGGGTCCCTTTCAAGTTGAATATTTGAATGGTAGCTTATATTCCTTAACATTTATTGATGATTTTTCAAGATACACTTGGATATATTTTCTTAAAAATAAATCTCAAGTATTTAAAAATTTTAAGTATTTCAAAGCTCTTGTTGAAAAAGAGGCCTCTTCCTCCATTAAAGTCTTAAGGACTAATAATGGAGGAAATTATGTTGTTAGCTTTTAATGAGTATAAGATATAGGAAATTAAACTACAAGATGAAATATAAGCAAGCTATGCTATCTATATGATAATGACACTATAATATGTACGAAAATAAAGAGATAAAATTTGGCAATAACTTAGAAATATAACATTAATGAAAGCTCACAAAAATAGTACAATGCAGTATAATGGACATGAACACTCCATAAACTATTTTTAAAGGAACTACATTGTACCATACTACTAATCTATACTATGCACACTTTATATTCTACCCTCCCTATTTCACTCACTATAATATCTTTATTTAGGAAGATAGGTTCCTTGGCCCTTAATCTACCTTTGACTCTATCTTATGACTTATGTACATGTGGACTACATGCACATTTACATCATTGCATATTGTAACACGTGCATTTATTACATGCTGAAGTAACTACTTAACTTTACTCTAGAGTAAAATCCTACTCTAGTAATGTACCAAAGGTAGTACAATTATATGTACCCAATAATGTAATATATTCTCTAACATATGTGAGTAATGATTTCAACTCAATTTATCTTGAAATTTATTTTTCAAGATAAATCACTTTCCCTTATTCACCCTAACAAAATTGTGTTGTTGAAAGGAAAAATAGGTCCATTGTAAATATGACAAGGGCATTCCTTCGAAGCTTACCTAAATTTTTATGGGATGAATATTGTTTTACTTCTATTTATTTTCTTAATAGGTGTGCCACTAAAGCATTGAATGGAATAACTCCATATGAGGCTTGGTTTCAAAGGAAACCATCCATTAAACACTTGAAAGTGAATGGTTGTATTGCTTATGCATATTTTAATAATTCTAATGACATTAGAAAGTTAGATGATAGATCTTTGAAATGTGTGATGGTAGGTTATGATAATCAATCCAAAGGATATATATTATATAACCCTAATAGTAGAATTATCTTTGTAAATAGAGATGTTACTTTTGATGAATCTACTTTGTATAAATCTAGTTCTTTTAACATTAATAAAAATTATCCTTTAGAAACCAAACCAAGAAACTAAAATGGTATGAGAAAACAATAAAAAACTCTCCATTTAGTGAAATGTATAAGTAAATAACCAGAAGCTAAACTTCAAGTGTCACTTGGATAGCTAAAATTCAAAACTTGAATGAACCTCAAACTCATAACCAAGAAAAAGAGGATGAAGCAGAGCAACAAGAAGAGTAGAATGGGTAGGAAACCAAGTTTTCAAATTTCTAGAATATGGAAGGACAAAAATAAGGTAGGCATATAGGATGACATCAAGGATCATGATGGTAGTAAGGATGACGATGATGACGCGAAGGATGAACAACCAAAAACTTTTAAGGTTCATGAATAGTCTAAAGTTTTTTTGGGGGGAAGAGCCACCCAACATTGGGCCCCTTCCCAACACCCAAAGGGAACCACTTCTAATCCCACCAAGGGAATATCCTTTGCTACTATAGTATCCAAAGGAGTAAGTTGCACTCACGAGCTTCCTTCAACAATCCTTATTCCTTATGGGTAAGATATTCTTATCCTTGATCATATAACGGATAACTATATCTCAATGGAAAAGTTTGTTGTAGTGGGAAATTTTATTGGGGGAAGGCTGGATATGGACACCATCCATAGATGGACCTTTGCCAAATTGAAAACCCTGGGAAGCATGGATATCATAGCTCTCTCTAGAGGATTCTTTGCAATAAGACTAAGCAACCATGAGGAAACCAACTGCATTCTCACTCGGGGTTCTTGGTTCCTTGGATGCAAGAGCCTATTTCTATGAAAGTTGGACCTAGATTTTGATCCTAAATCGTAGGTCATCAACTATACCCCCATTTGGGTTTATATCCCAAATCTCCCCTTTCACCTCTAGTATGATGATATTTTCTAGTAGCCATTTATCCTATTACCCAAGCTTGCAAGTGCATGAATGTCACCAAAATTTGTGTCAATTCCAATCTAAATTTGAAGCTTCCTACCTATGTCAACCTAAAGCATAAATCCTACTACAAGAGACAACCCCTGGAATATGATAATAAGCCTATATTTTATGTGGAATTCCAGACTCAAGGATATATCAGGATTTAGTTCCCTAACCTTAGATATCAACTCATCAAGAAAAAGGAATATCAATAAGAAGAAAGTGCTCCTTACATCTAAGGGGGCCCTACAACTAAGAACAAAGGAAATAGAAACCCATAAAATAGTGGCTACTTAAAATAGACCAAGAAATGATAGAACCAAATCCAGTTAGGAAAATGACCTTACCAATAGTAGAGTTCGTCAAATTCTCAAGGGGTCCCACACTCTCACAAAGGCAATGAAATTACCACCTCACAAATGAATCCAATTCAAGAAAAATAAAGTTCCCCTCTTGCTTTCTCCAACAATTTTGGTGTCCTAGGTGATTCTAATTTGATACTAGAGGAAAATAAAAATGTTTTTGTTCCAAATCCCCCTCATGAGGAAGTTTAAAAATGTGTACCAAACCTGATGCAATAAAAAAATGAGAGCTTTCCTATCCTAGATCCACCTTCTAAAGGAATCCAAATTCCCATTTCAAAACTAAGCCATTCATTTCCCCCTAAATATGTGAACATTGACCCGAGTTTTGTTGATTCTCCCTCCAAGTTAGGGCCTTCTCATATTCCTTGTGATGACTCCAAGATCCTCCTTCAAAGAAGCCTTGGAAATATCCCTAAAAATATAATGATGAACATGATGTTCCCCGATCTGAATCAAAGTAGTGGCAGACCTTCAAGCCCTACCCTTGAGCAGATAATTCCTTACAAATTTAGCCCCAAGAAAACCTGAAGCACCACCAAGTCATCCATTGAATATGGTAGCAACAAAAAGAGAGGAAGGATTTCCAAATATTAGAAATCGAAGAGAGGAATTGTAGACTACATTTCTAATGGTATTCAGAAGACCCTTTTCCCTATTGTCACCTCTCAACTAATAGAGGAGACTAAATGTTCCAAACCCCCCCAACCTCAAGTAAGTGGAGGTAGAAATGCATCCAAACCTTATAAATTAAGATCCTCTCATGGAATGTGAGAGGTCTAAATGGGCCTACCAAGAAAATACTTGTCAATTCAATTATAAGAGACTTAAAGCCCTCAATTTTCATCACGTAGGAAACTAAAATTGATGCTAATAGCTCCTTAACCACAAAAAATATTATTTGTAAAAAGGTAGGTGCAATTTTTAGTCATGCTAGAGGATCATCTGGAGGCCTCATATGTCTATGGGACAAGCAAAAATTTGAAGGCATATTAATCCACTCTAGTGATAGGCTCTTAAGTGTGCTATTCCATGATAGTAGCAACAACTTGTCATGGATCCTCACTAACATCTATGCTCCAAATACTATATCTGGTAGAGCTCAGCTATGGGACTCTCTAAGTAGAATAAAGGACTCTTTCCAAAATATCCCATAGATTTTAGCAGGGTATTTCAATACCCCCATCTACCCCTTAGATAAAAAAGGAGGTACTGAGACCCTTATAAAAAGTATGGAGGATTTCAATGACTTTGTCAACTTTAATAATCTCATGGGTGTAAAACCTAAAAATGCAAAGTTCACTTGGAGCAATAGAAGACTAGGAAATCAGCATATTCAAGTCAAGCTAGATAGATTTTTTCTCTCCCAAGAAGAAGTCCAAATTTTTGGTGATGCTTGTATTCAACCTTTACCAAAAATAGGGTCATATCATAATCCTCTCATGCTTGAAACCGATAAATCTAACCCTTACAGAATATCCTTAAAGTTTGAGTCTATGTAGATACATCATCCAGATTTGAGGCACATGGTTTCTCAATGCTGGAAACAAGATGTTTAGGGATGGACATCCTTCAAACTAGCCCAAAAGATCAGAATCCTTAAAGAACTAAAAATATGGAATAAAGAAATCTTCAACAACCTTTTTGCCTACAAGAAATCTCTCAAAGATAGACTTGAAAATATAGAAAATAAGATTCAAAATGGGTAGATTGATAAACAGATAAGGACAAAAGAAAAATTACTCCTCTCTGAATTCCACAACATCATTTACTATGAAGAATCCTTCTAGTGATATAAATATAGATCTTTATGGCTCAAAGAGGGAGATTCAAACACTAAGTTCTTCCATGTATCTACTTTGAGGAATAGAAGCAATAACAAAATAAAAGAATTGGTGAAAAGTGATGGCACTTCTACCATGGATATTGAGGAAATTAGAAATGAGGTAGTTTCATACTTCAAATCTCTTCTTGAAGATGCTAATTCTTGTTCTACTTCTGCACAAGCTTCCATACTCCATCATATCCCCCATTCTATCCTATACAATATTAATTATAGCTTGATTGCACCCTTTTAATATGAAGAGATCAAATCTACCCTTTTCTCCATGCATCCAGATAAAGCTCCAGGACCTGATGGATTTCCTCCCCATTTTTCCAAACCTTTTGGGATATAGTTGGTCTTGATGTGTGTATGGCTATAAGAGAATTCCAGTCCTCCAAAAGAATTCCATGAGGCTTTGATTCTACTTGTATTTCCCTTATTCCTAAAAATCCCACTGCTAAATATTTGTCTGACTTCAGACCCATTAGCCTTTGCAATGTTGCATATAAAATCTTGACCAAAATCATGGCTAATAGAATGAAATTTATCATGCCAAGAATAATTTATCCCTACCAAGGAAGCTCTATCCAAGGTAGATCAATCCTATATGGTGTCATTTCCATCCATGAAGCTCTGCATTCTACTTCCAAAACCAAAACATTTGCCTTTATTCTTAAACTTGACATGAATAAGGTCTATAATAGAGTCAACTAGGAATTTCTTCGGATTCCATCCTGAGTGGATTGAGTTGATCAAACTATACATTTATTTGCCTTGGTTTTTAGTCCTCATTAATGGATCCATAACGGGGTATATCCAGAGTAGTAGAAGTATTTGGCAAAGGGATCTCTTTTTCCCCCTTTTATTTATCATTGTTGTTAGAGCCTTAGGAAAGACCATCAAAGAAGCTTGTAGAATAGGCCTACTATTAGGAATTAAAGCTTCCTCCTAGACTAATCATGTCTCATACCAACAATTTGTGGATGACACTATTTTATCTACTAATACTTTTATTTTCGAGGCATAGGTTATCAAGTTAATTCTCAAGCTTTATGAAGAAGCTATCGGTAAAAAAGTAAATTTCAATCAGAGCAAGCTCTATTTCCTCAATACACCTATACAAAGATAAAACAAGATCGCCTAAATCCTTGAATGCTCTATTGATTTCCTCCCAACCATGTACCTGGGCCTCCCACTATTCTATGGTCAACCTATTACTTCTATGTGGAACAACATCATAGAAAGGATCCAAAAGAAACTTGTACGGAGGGAAACCTACTATCCCAACCTGCTAGAAGTACCCTCACATTAGCCTCCCTCCAAAGTATTCTTGTGTACTTCCTTTTAGATTTTAAATCCCCTACCCTAATTTACCATAGAATTGAACAGATTAAAAACAATTCTTATGGTCAGGAACTAAAAACAAGCAATGGTTGCACCTTGTCACTTGGGATAAAGTGTGCAGACCTAAGGATAGAGGAGGAATTGGGCTTAGGAGTATTAAATCCCTAAACATTGCTTTGATGGCCAAACAATCCTGGATACTGGTTACTAACACCAAGAAAGACTAGAAATCTATTGTTTAAAGGAAATACTTGCAAGAAGCCAACTTCTTCAGTGATGTAGCCCCCATAAGAGGATCCACCTTCTGGAATTCTATCATAAGTACCAAGTCACTTCTAAATAAAGGTTTAATATGGAAACTAGGGTATGGAAGCAAAATAGAATTCTAGAATGACAAATGGATTTTAAGTAAACCTCTCATTGAAGATCCTATTCTATCCATATTGAAAGCCTATACAAACTTCAGGATAGGACACAAAGTCTCTAAATTCCTAGATGTTCAAAATAATATATTCAATTGGAAAGTTATCAGATATACGACCCATCCTTCTGAATCCACCAAGTTGAATTCTCTCTTGCACTCCACTATAATCCCTCCCATTAATTCTAATGACATTCTTATTTGGTAGCCTTCAGAGAGTGGAGAATTTATTGTCAAGTCAGTTTATCAGCTTCTTATTGAAATTGAGGAATTATGTTGCCCTTTAACCTTGTATATATTAATTCCCTTATCCCTAAGGTATCCTTATTTTCTTGGATCACCATTCAAGAAAGGATATTTACTATTGAAAACTTGATGAAAAAAGGTATCACCATACTCAATATGTGTCCCCTTTGCTTAGCAGCATGGGAATCCCCCTCTCACATCTTCCTCTATTTCTCCTATTCCTCATCCATCCTTGATTCTATTTTTCAATCCTTCCACATCCTTTGGGCCAAACCTTGCTCCATATTCAACCTCTATCTCCAATGGCCTAGCCCCTTCCATGACCCTCACCTCAAATTCCTCTAGAAAATGTGTCTTCACCATTTCCTTTGGCAAGTGTGGCTTGAGAGAAACCGTAGAGTCTTCTCCTAGCACCCGTCTATCCTAGAGCTTACCTTCAGTAGGATCCTAGACTATGCCAAATAAAATGCCCCCCTCACCCCCCTCCCTAAAGCCTACCTCTAGGTATGAGCTCATTGTGAGTAGATCCATTGACCTACCCTTGGAGGACTTCCATCCTTCAATTAATCATAGAATCAATTCCAAGTGGACTCCTCCATCGATAGGGTGGTTCAAACTAAATTTTTATGGGGCTACGAAAGGAAACCCAAGAAAAATAGGAGCAGAAGGTATCCTCAAAAATAATTAAGGATAATTCATCCTCACCTTTGCTGAGGGATTGGGAGACTATAGCAATCATGTTGCAGAGGTGAAAAGTATGTGGAGAGATCTTTCCATTGCTAAGAAATTTTCCAATAGGTTAATTGTCGAAGGATATTCCCTCAATATCATTAGTTACCTCAAGAATAATATCAACCCTTCTTGGAGATTTAGGGATTACATCGAAGGTGCTAGGAATTTGATCCTTGACATACATGAAGTCATATTCCAACATGCTTACAGAGAAGCAAATGGAGCTACGGATATATTGGCTAATCTTGGAGTCCACACATCCAACATTCTAACCTGGAATGATGAAATTCTTGATGAAATTTGTGCCATTGTAAAATAGTAAAAACCTCAAGGTGATAATCCTAATGGTCTTCCTCATGAGGATGTGTTCCTCTAGGACCCTCATCTTGTGTCACATGCATAACAATAGAAGTGGAAGTAGGATGCCCACGTGGACAGTGAATATTCCACCTAAGCATAGAAAAAGTTGGCATCATACAATATTCATTATGATTGGGCATCAATTGTCCATGCAAACCCTTTTCCACTTCCCAAAGGTCATGCTTGTCTAGTCCGGTTTCTTAGAAATGCACACTAACAACTTTTTCAATTTATGGCAACTTATGTCAACCATGTGCAGAGACCTAGGTGGCATTTAAAATTCCAACAAGAAGATATTTCATGAAGACATCCACTTCAATGAATCTAATTGTTCTTCACATTGGCAATGGCATCATACCAACATCGGTCCAAGTAATATCCAAATCCAAGACAAATATGCAACCCTAGAAAAGTGGACCATAGGTATTGTGAGTTGGATGTGGCACCTCTATAGGAAAGGTAAGGATGCAAATGATCATAATTTCAAGATCATGTTATAGAACCTGTAGCACACCCTCCTCGAGGATTGTGGTAGCAAATATGATGGAGGTGATCATTCTAGAAATATCTTGCTCGGACCTAAAACCAATCATTGCCAAGATAAAAAGATCATCATTTTCAAACCTTCATATCTACTTGAACATCATCCCTATCCTAGCAATCATTTCCTAAAAATATTGAGATTTCCAATCCCCTAGTGCCAAATTTCAATTGCTTCATTGATTTCATTAATGGTAACCTTAAATGACCAAAAGTTGACATTTGATCTAACAACAAGTAATAACACAAGTCATTCAGAAATATAATGCTTTATTCATTATCAATTTTGTATAGGTTACAAATAGGGAGAGTTCCCCTTTTCTTTCCTTTCATGAATAAGCACTATAGGCCTGATGCCTCCTTTTGATGTCCCTCAGTGTAGGTGGGCTTCTTTGTATGTGGGCCACCATTGGGTTGCTGTTTGTTGGTGTTCTTCTCCTTCAAATCTGTTGAATAACCTGAAAGAAACTTGCAAGAAAGGGTCAATACGTTGGGGGGCTTGCCTTAGTCAGGCCCCATATTTATAAAGACGAAATGACTATAAAACCATAACAAAAACTAAAATAAAATGTGCAGAAGGTAATAATATGCTAAAATAGAGCTTACCTCCCAAATATGGGGTGATTTGGGGCTTGTAGACGCACTTCGTGACCCGGGTCGCTAATTGAGGCCGGATTCGTAGGGCAGGTTGCGAATTGAGCTGTGATGCTCCTCTAGTAAAATATCTTTGGTAGATCGGTCCTAAGGTAGCTGGGGTGCCTCTGTATGCTATCAGAATCCATCTGTGTGCATCGGGAATGGACTGTTTACTATTGGCTTTCCATTTCTGTAGAGTAACTGTACTTTGTTGAATTTGGGAATCAGACTTAATTAGGGGTTTGGGACCCATTATTTATAGGCAAATGCAAGGTGCAGGGGGGGTTAGATAGACTAAACCTAGGTTTGATTCTGACTAGGGTTAGGTTAAGAAATGCTATGTGGCAACATCACATTCCTTATGAGAAATATCTCATCCTCACACATGTGTGAGGATGGATTAGGGCTAATCCTGATTAGGAGGTGCTTAAGCCAATTTAAACATGATTAAAGAAATATCTCAACAAACCCTAATCTCACACATGTGGGAGGATTTGATTAAGGCTAATCAAGATTAAAGGTTCTTTTAATCAAATTTACCCTAAAAAGTGACTTAAGTGAAGTCAACATTAAATTAGAATTTGATAATTGACTTATTAATTAATTTGGCCAACTAATACCCCGTGGGGGCCTTAATTGCATGTGAATAGACCGTCGAATGATATTTTGATGTGTCGGATGTAATTTGGAAGGCTTATGAGGGTTTAGGACCTGAAATCCAGTGAGGTAGTATATGGGAGTCTACACGATGCTATGACAATCTATGGCGATCTACGCATGACTACGCATGACTACAACCGTCTACGCATGACTACAACAATCTACGCATGTCTAGGATGATCTACGTCTACGATAGCCTAGGGGTATCTAGGATGGCCTATGTAAACCTACAAGTGTCCAGAAGGATCTACAAGTACGTAGGTATAGAAGTGTGCAACTTTTGGGTGTCTACATTTGCCCCTTTTTGTACTATACTATGTAGAACACAGTTTAATACAAAAATATGAAGGGTTTGTGCAGAAGGAAAAGGGATAGAAGGGGAATGGAATCCAATCAAAGGGTATGTAGCCGCTCGAAGCGTGACCATACAAATCAATCGGGTATCCAGGGAAAAGAAGAGAAAGAATGGAATCTAATCGAAGGTATGTAGCCGCTCGAAGCGTGACCATACAACATCAACTTGATGTCCACAGGGGAAGAAGAGAGGAAGGAAAGAAGGAAAAGAGGAAAGAGATAAAAACAATGCTAGTAAGGGAAAATGAATGATTATGAATGCAATGATGTGATTTTGTTGAGTCCGTATGACATTTACGATGCCATACCAGTTGCTTGAGAATGACAACTTTTGACTACTTTGCTTTTGTGACCAGATTAGCATGGTGATTTGATGATACAAAAATTGATAAAGATACCAATGCATGATGAATATGATTGCTAGTAAGAAGAGAAAAGAATGGGATCTAATCAAAGGTATGTAGCCGCTCATGCGTGACCATACAACATTGACTTGGATAGCCAAGAAGGAGAAGGGAAAATAATGGGATCTAATCAAAGGTATGTAGCCACTCGAAGCATGACCATACAACATTGACTGGATACCAAGGGGGAGAAGAGAAGAAGGAAAGAAGAAGAAGAGGAAAGAAATAAAAAGCAATGCTGGTAAAATGAAATGGATGATTGTGAATGCAATGTTGTGATTTTGTTGAGTCCGTATGACATTTACGATGCCATACTAGTTGCTTGAGAATGACAACGTTTGACTGCTTTGCTTTTGCGACTAGATCAACATGGTCCAAAAGTATGAATAGGACAAGTTTATCGATAAAATGAAATGTGTGTTTGCAAATGGTGTTAAAAGGCAAGTTTTGGAGGCTCCTAGGGTTTTAGAGGGCATTTCCCTACTTTCCTAGGGTTTTGGGGATGTTTTGGGGTATTATGGCTCAATTCGTGACTTGGGTAGCGATTTTGACCTAACTCGTGACCCGGGTCGTGAATCGGGGTTTAAAGCATATTTAAGCCCAAATTTGCATGGGGGGCTCATTTGAATGATGCGCAACTTTGGAAAGTGGTTTGGGAGAGCATTTGATAGCATGAAAGGAGTGCATTGATGATTGTGAGAGTGACAATGATGAAAGGATGCAGATCAGCTGGCATCAAGTGTGGGGACCCACCGGTAAGTGATCTACCTTGTTTTATTTGTTTTTTTTTGGGAAAATGTGAATGAGGGGGGAGGTTTTCATCTCGATTTAAAAAATTTGTAACTTTTAAGTAAAATTTGAATACGTAGTGATAAACGGGCCAAATGGGTACCCAAAAGTGCGGTCGGTTTTTCAATTGGGTTTGTTTTATCACCAATTTGACCGGGTAATGGGTAGAGTAGGTGTGAAGTTTGACTATCAGTTTTTGAGGTAACGGTGTACTGACATTGATATGTTTTTGCACTTTGTCCGCTAAAGTAGGAAATGGGTATTCCGTTATGCGACTATTTTATTTTTTTGATTTCGTTTGATGTGATTTCAGAATTTGATGGTTTGAGGTGTAATGTGTGAACTCTAGGGCGTTAGATCTGCCATGTTAGAGGTAGAATCTCTAAAAACTAATGAAACTTTCACCACAGAAGGGCAAAATGGGTGTCCAAAAATGTTGGTTGTTTTGGTAGTTGACTTCATTTGACATGCCTTTGATTTGCGTGCCATGGTGTAGATAGTAGTAAACTAAAAATGAGCTATAGGGAGCCCGATGTAGACTGTACTCGATGTCAGTTTGAACTTCCACCACTAAATGGGCAAATGGGTATCTAAAAATGTGACTGTTATTTTTAGATTGTGTGCCTGGATGTGTGTTCGGTTTTGGTGTTTTTAGGACAGATTTGATTGTTAGATCTGTGTTGATTGGTGCTTTGTTTCTGAATTTTGTCGACACATTTACCATTAAGTGGGCAAATGGGTATCCAAAAATGTGATTTGTTTTTGTATGTCATATTAATTGATCAAGTTTTGGATTGCGTGCCATAGTAGTTGTACAGTTGAGTTTGTTATTGGTTGTTGGGCGACCAATGTGTACTGTTTGTCGTATGTGCTTGGACTTTTGCCATGAAATGACAAAATGGGTATCCAAATATGTGACTGTGTTGTTGATGTGTTTTGTCATTTTGTTTGTACATTAATTTGTCTCGGGATGTGTGCCAAATTAAATGTTTTCAATTTGTAAATTTTGCGTGATGAAGTTGAATTTTGATTGATTTGTTATGTGGGTTACTGATGCATGTTGTGTTATGTGTTGAACAGGTGAAGGCGCTTGAGCCCCGTCATCGGGTGAGGAAGTTTAAGAAGGGTTTTGAGAGGCTGATGAAGACTGAGGAGGAGCTACAGTGGTTGGATGACATACACTTCCGTGGTGTGTGGGAGTGTAAGAGCATCTTCACCAATAGGGCATATGTGTCTACCTTATGTGAGCGGTGGGATGCAGACAGGAACACATTTCATTTTCCTATGGGGGAAATGACCGTGACGTTGGAAGACGTGTATCATATCTACCGACTATCGATTGAGGGTGTTCCTGTGAGGGCAGCCGAATATGGGAGGAAGGACATGGTTTTGGAGAGATTCTTTGGGGTTGGGTGGAGAGAGATCGATATCTCTAAGATGGATTATGAGTGGTTGTGGCTACAAAAGAAGATCTCGGATAGGCAGTGTGTGGCGATGATGATGATCTCTACATATGCCCTTCCTGATAGTTTTGGGGTGTTGTTTACCTAGAACATGCTGGATATAGTTAGTGATCTGGTGGAGCACAAGGTTGTGTTTGCATGGGCGCCTGCACTATTGGCCCAAGTATACCATGAGTTGCATGATGTGGTTTGGGGTAGGCGGACAGGATTGAGTGTGATTCCCTTGCTATAGGTATGGGCATGGGAGCACATAGCCATTGAGAGGCCCTCTTTGTTACCTCACCCTATACATGTGGAGGGTAAGGAGTATCCTTACGCCTTGAGGTGGAGTACAGAGGCTGAGCAGGGTATGAAGAGGCCTCATGAGGGTGACCCAGTTTTGTGGAGGATTAAGTTTGGGGAGCTGACGTCGGATGACATAAAGTGGAGACCATGGTTGGGTGGGGTGAGTTGGAAGGAGGATGATGAGAAGTTATGGGCCATACGATGGGGTAGATGGTTGGTGGGGAGATATACTCGATAGACTGAGTACTTTTAGTTTGATCGAGTAAAGCGCCAGTTTAGTTTATGGTAGGATGTTCTAGGGACTCCTATTATTTATTTTAGGTGATAGGGAGACAGAGGAGAGCACCCTATTGTACCACCTTGGGTTGGGGAGATGGACCCTCCTATGGATATCCCAGATGTAGGGGATGCAGGGATGACACCGGAGTTTGATGCATGGTGGGTGCTATAGTCTTGGGAGCCTGGGAGAGGTGTGGTGGATCGATGGGTGGCACCTACTACTAGGGCACCTCCACCAGAGAGGAGAGTGAGCAGGAGGACTCAAGCTAGGGTAGCGAGTATGACTACTATTGAGGAGGAGGTTCCTCCATGATGGTCATGATATTGCATAGGTGCTTTGATGAGTACCCAAGATGTGAGGGTAGAGGAGGTGGATGTGGGTGTAGATGTTGGGATAGAGCAGACCATTGGAGCCTAGGATGAGGGAGGTAGGGTGGTCGATATGGGTGGTATCGATGATACCATTGATATTGGGGTATTTGTTGATATAGCATAATAGATTCCTAATGATATTTTGGAGAGGCCAACTATAGAGGATGTACAGGGATTGCATGATCAGATTCAATAGTTGGAGGTAGACATGGTGGAGATGAGGGCTGCTATGTCTAGGTAGGAGCAGATGATCGATACTTTGACTAGTCAATTGGTGGTTGAGGCCACCAAGAAGATGATGTATGAGACTACTTTGTTGGTGCATGAGATTCCTCTACCCGATTATGGTCAAATTGTGGTGTAGTATAGATCATAGTCATAGGTGCGGGCACCATCACATCAGAGTCAGTATAGTGCTACTACGGTGGGACAGAGAGGTGCTAGGGCTGAGGTGCAGGATCAACCTACTATGGATCCGATTTTGGGGTTCAGGGTAGAGTCGAGCTAGGCTATAGGGATGCGAGTGAGCCATGAGGGCCATGGGGAGACTCCTAGTGGGAGTTAGGATATCTATTACTGATTGTAGCCTACGAGCATTTTGTATTGATGATATATGATGATGGGCATGATCCCAGGTTGTAGCCTTCAAGCATTTTGTATGGATGATATATATATATACTTTGTTGATTTTGGCTATTATATATACATGTGTTATTTTGATGGTTTGAAATGTGTTCTTGTTTATGTTTGCATGGATTAGCATAACATAATTTGTAGATATATATGATGAATAGATATACATGTATGACATGGTTTAGATCTATTATCGTGTTGTGGTATAAATGGATTGTAGAATAGTGTTATGATTGTATTTCCAATGTGACATGATGTGATATCAAATGTGATTTTGTAATGAATGTATGTAGAGTAAGTGTGATACTATGACTCGATTTTGAAATGCATATGGGATGAATGCAATAAATGTAATTTGATATGAAATGCATGTAGGATGAATGCATAACTATAATGTGTATCAAATGTATCTGACATAGATGCATGTATGCATGTATGGACTTACTGAAATGCGCCAAGGAAGCACTTGTATCGTGGCATTTACCTGTATGGATGCTATCCATTCCATGATTTCAGGGTTGATGGATAATGTAAGGTATGTGTAATGGTTTTGACTAACATAGTTATGACAATCAAATCTCAAACCCTTAGCTATACAAGTTTTGTGGCAACTTATAACATGATCGGGCTGGTTCAAAATCTATCTTGGACCTATGTGTGTGAATGTGTAAGGTTCATTTATCCATTTTGAGGGAGGTAGGATTAACCCATTGTAGATGCTACCGGACTAGCTAGCTCATCCATCCACAATAGTGATTTCTACAAAAGCGAGATGCTAATGTAAGAGATGTGTTGTCACCTGTAAGATTATTCCACTAGTAGGCAGGTTTTTGGAATTATCCCATAGTGTTATGTTGAACCTAAGGACCAAAGGTGATAAGCATAACATGTGTGATATCAAGAGGTGTTTCCTTTTGTTTTCTGCCCTTGTTCTAGTGTTAACCTATCTGATTGTGGTAGTGCTCTTTTCATTTTTTTTTTTTGTATGGGCGATGAAGTTTGTTTTCTACCCAGTTATTTAATTTTGCTTATGCTTGATCCCTTTGTTTATCCCCAGGTCGTATGTTGACCATGCAGGTGATAGGATGAGCAGGGGATACCATTCGCTAGATGGCGATATCTACTCAAGATGTCCTCTTTCCTAGGCTCAAAATTGTTAATGTGTAACCTATTGTGAGCGATTCATGAGAGAAGTTGAACCAACCTAAAAGACCATAAGAAGAATGTACAAGACTCAGTAGCTATGGGTGACACTTGATTGCCTAAACTACAGAGTAGTCAAAATTAAACACGACACCTATGTATACCCTGATCCTGAAAAGGGGGAATGGACATCCAGGTGGTGATGCTAACAAGTGCATGTATTATTCCTGCTGAGGCGCATTTTGGGGGAGAATGTACAAACATGAATTAAAATTTTAACTATAAAGCATATGAATATGTGCAATGAATGTAACTGTAAGTGATGCAAGTGGAGGAATGCGATATTTACAAGAAGAAAGTTATGTTGTGTAGAAGGAGAATTTTAGAAGAACCTATTTACAGATGAGTAAAGTGTGTAATGATGACAAAACATATGATGCTATGATCATGGTTGCCCTAGCATGTGGGGTGTGTGTGTAGTAGATGTATAAGTTGTGAGTTGTATAAGTGTATGTAATAGTCACCAAGAAGAAGGAAGATGTGAGAGTGGAATGTACAAGTGGAAGAAGTGAGAAGAAATAGGCATTGGTAACCAATCAAGGTAAGGGGATCACCAAAATCGACAATGATAGAAGAGAAGAAATGAATCAACGTATGTAAGAAGTAGAAGAATGAGATAGAAGAAGAAGAGTAACTAACACTACTATCGGGAGAAATGGCATAGATCCGGGTGGGAGTGGGATGGTGAAGTGATGACATGGCTAGAATTGTGGTTGGAGCCATAGTTGGAAATATTATGAATATAGCGGGTGGGCATTGTTAGGGTACTACGGGGTGGTAAAGTCCTGGGAGTGGTGCGGCATGGAGGACTGACAAGTTAGCTAAATGGAAAAGAATGCTCTGGTGATGGGGTACGCTCACCATGCAACATGTTGTGCACCAGGGTTTCGAATGATCTGCACTCTTCGATATCATGACCTGGATGGTGATGGTAGATGCAAAATTGATTCTCATTGTAATTGCATGGTTTAGGATGTGAGGGATCAATAGGTCGAATCTCAGGTAGGTCAATAAGACCCTGGTGCATGAGATGATGGAACATTTTAGAAAGGGGTGTATGTGGAATAGGCATAGGATAGACGTATGGCTCTACTAGAGGTGAGCGAGGTCTAGGTGAAAGATGATCTGGTAATGGAGGCATGGGTCTAGGTTTTAGCATGGGTCGAGTCTGAGGGTCGGGGAAGGGATCTACATGGTGGTGAGGATGGACGGGTCATGGGAGACTATCATGGGTGAACGTGGCAATGGTAATGGCTCATCTACAACTCTAGAGCTTTGATACGGGAGATGAGATGTTGTATCTCATGGTGTGGTGGTGATGGTATTGGGGAAGGGGGTGATCGAGATTCCAAGGTGAATGGAATGGCTCGATGCATGGTAGAAAAAGGATAAGGCTATGATGAGGAAGCAAAGTGAAATGACTATGGTGATTGTAAAATTGGTTGGGGTGGTAAGCCTCATAGTGGTGAAGGTGGTGTCTTGAGGACCGATGGCATAGGTGATGGCCCTGGGTGGTGATGCGAATGAGAAAGAGGGATGTTTGCATGACCATCTTGAGTAGCTTGGGTTGCATGGGCTTGCAAAGCCTAGGTGTAGGTAGACTCACCATTGGGAAGGGGAGCGGGTAGAAATGTAGGGTGAGGTTGATGAGGTGTGTATTCCCTATTAGGTGGGTGGTAAGATCCTATGGGATGCTGTGGATGACTTGGAGGTGAATAGTGATATCTGAGATCATCAGACGGATGGGAGGATGATCCTTGTGCTTGTGGTTGGGTGGATTCCTCTTTATCATCGAAAGAGGACATGGTGATCTGGCTGTCACCAGAGTGTGGTGAATAGGATGAACCTCACTGGCGAGGGGAATGATGTCGAGGTGAAGTGTGGTGACCTAAATGGGATGAATGTGAGGAGCACCTGGTATGAAGGGTGGTGGTCGGGTGAGATCGATCGATGTAATGGGTTTTTGTTGTGGTTATAGATGGTCCTGCATGGTGGTAGGTGAGGCCATTGTAGAGCTCTCCTGCTGATGATGTGAGTCCTACAAAAGGAAAAATAAATACCCCAAGCATAAAAATGGTAGAAAGGTGAAATGTACATGTATAGAGAAATAATAAAGTAGAAATAATAGATTCATATGGTGATGTGCTTGGTGATTTATTTCTAATACTATGTGACACTCGTGATGGTGACTGTGTTTATGAATCATGCATTGAAAGCATGAAGGTGCAAGATGTTGATGGGTTCAGGATCATTAAGGCCTTCAATATTTTCCAGATGATATGCTCCTGAACCATATTTGTGTGTGATAATAAATGGACCCAACCAGTTTGGGGTGAATTTATCGTGTTGTTGGTGAGGTTGACTTGTGATTTGTTGGTTCTCCTTGAGAACCAAGTCGCCAATCTGGTATTCGTGTTGATGTACCTTACTATTGTAGGCATGACGAAGGTGATCTTGATATACTCATGTGTGCTCGATGGCATGGATGCGATGTTCATCGAGGAGTGTTAGTTGATCTAGATGAGCTTGGCGAGCAGTGTCATCATCAATGAAATATTTCATGGATATCCATAAAGAGGGTATCTCCAGCTCAAGGGGCATGATAGCTTCTACCCCATAGACAAGTGAAAAAGGTGTTGCCCTAGTAGGAGTATGAATGCTCGTACGATATGCCCATAAGGCTAGGGGTATTTGATTATGCCAGTCTCGATGAGATTCCGCTATAGTTTTACGGAGAATAGAATAGATGGTTTTGTTAGTGGCTTCGCCTGGCCATTTCCTTGAGGGTAATATGGGGTTGAAAAGCTATGATGTATGTGAAATATATCGCACAGGGCTCAGATAATTTTTTTTTGAAATATTTCCCATTATCTAAAATAATTTGGGAGGGAATTCCAAAGCGGCATATGATATGCTCCATGATGAATGTTGCAATTTTGGCTCCTGTAGTTTGGACCAGTGGGATGGCTTCGACCCACTTTGTAAAATATTCTATTGTTGTAATGATAAATTTATGATTGCTAGAGGATGCAGGTGTAATTTTTCCAATTAGATCCAGGCCCCATTGGGAGAAGGGCCACATGGACTGGATTGGTTGAAGTGCTTGGGATGGTAAATGTGTTAAGTTGGCATGTTGTTGGCATTTGATGCAATGTTTGACATACTCACAGTAGTCTTGCTCCATTTTAGGCCAGTAGTAGCCCATACGGAGAATGCGTTTGGTAATCACCATGCCACTGAAATGGCCACCACAAGTGTCATCATGGGTTTCTTGTACAACCCATTATGATTCTTGCGGTTCTAGGCAATGCAAGAGTATACCATCATAGCTACGGTGGTAAAGGATGTCCCCCAACAAGGTGTAGTGGATCGCTCTTTGTTTAAAGGTTCGGCATTGGGCATGGGGAAAATCACATGGTAGGAAACCTAGTTTGATGTATTCCTTGATCTGTGAGAACCATGGGTCGTGAGGTTCGATGTTTACCACATATACACCACCATCATCTATGGGAGGTGTGGGTGATATAGCAGATTGTGTAAGTGTATGAATGGATACAGATGTTGTGCTGGACATTGGATTTTGTGGGATAAGGGACCCTAAGGAGGCCATGGTGTCTACAAAATGATTTGATGAGCATGGTGCGGCTTCGAGGTAATACCATTCAAATTGGGATAGGAGTTGTTGGGTGATCTTCTTGTATTGTTGGAGAATTGGGCAATTGCATAGCCAAAGTTCCTACACTTGATTGACTATCAAAAGTGAATCACCTATGATGTGGAGGCATTTGATGTGCATAGAGTGTGCTTGTTTCAGTCCTAGGATTAGGGCTTCATACTCTACATTGTTATTGGTACAAGGAAAATCAAGTTTGAATGAAAATGGGAGTGGTTCTCCTTCAGGTGTAAAGAAGACAATGCCTGCACCCCTAACATGGAGACACCTAGACCCATCAAAGAACATGGTGAGGTCAGCCATGAATTTTGGTTCGACGTATTCCTCATCTTCGATTATGTGAAATATAGAATCATCGGGAAGTTGAATGAGTAGGGGTTGATTGTCAGTTATAGGGGCTTCAACCAGTTGGTCAGCAATGACTTGCCCTTTGATAGACTTTTGAGATACGAATTCTAGGTCGAACTCGGTTAGGAGCATAATCCATTTGGTTATGCGTGAGTTGTGATAACTCTTGTTCATCATATACCGAAGGGGATTGTCTCGGGTGATGACAAAAGTTGTGTGGTTTAACATATAGTGTCTTAGCTTCTGGGTGGTGAATACTACTGCTAGGCATAGCTTCTCCATGTATCCGTATCTCATTTTATAACTAACTAGTGTGTGGCTGATGTAGTAGATAGCCTGCTCTTTGTCGAGAGCATTCTTTTGAGCTAGGAGTGTACCTAGCGCAAGCTCTATGGCTGAGATGTATAGAGTCAGTGGTAATTGTGGGTGCGGTGGTGACATGATCGATGGTGATGTAAGGTAAGTTTTGATAGCATCGAATGTGGCTTGATAGTTTTCATCCCATTTAAAGTGTACTCCTTTTTGTAGGAGATGATTGAATGGTTGGCATTTGTCTGATAATTGTGCTATAAATCTATGAATAGAGGTAATCTTGCCCTGGAGGCTACGCAATTGCTTTAAGGTGGTAGGAGGAGGCATCTCGATGATGGCTTTCACCTTACTAGGATCTACTTCAATGCCTCATTGGGAGACAATGAATCCTAGTATTTTTCCTGATGTAACACCGAACACGCACTTTTTTGGATTGAGGCGCACGTTGTGTTCTAGTAGTCGATCAAAAATCTGATGGAGATCTTCGAGATGGTCAACACATTTCTTTGATTTGGCTATGAGGTCATCTACATAGTCTTCCACATTTTTGTGCATTAGATCATGAAATATGTAGGTCATGGCTCGTTGATAGGTTGCCCCAGCATTTTTAAGGCCAAAGGGCATGACCTTGTAGCAAAAAGTCCCCCAGGGTGTTGTGAAGGAAGTTTTGTGTTGATCGGCTAGGTTGATCCTAATTTGATTATATCCAAAAAATCCATCCATGAGGGAAATCATCTCATGACCTACGATGGAGTCAACGAGGGAATCAATGTTGGGTAAAGGGAAGTTATCTTTGGGACAAGCTTTGTTTAGGTCATGAAAGTCTATGCAAACATGAACGTCACCAGATGGTTTGGGGATAGGGACCATGTTGGATACCCACTCGGGATAGTCGATGGGTATTATGAAATCAATGTCTAGGAGCTTTTGGAGCTCAGATTTTACTATCAATGTGATAGTTGGATGCATGCATCATAACTTTTATCTTACTAGTTTGGCATTGGGATCTAGTATAAGATTATGCACTACTACGATAGGGTCAAGTCCCGACATGTCTTTGTAAGACCATGCGAACACTTTTATATACTTGCATAGGAAGTTCATGAAGGTGATGCGCTCCTCGGGTGAGAGGCTAGTGGCTAATTTGAGGATGTGTGGATTTTTTGGATCATCACCGATGTCTACATCGATCGTGTCCTCGATGAGCATGTGAGATCCATCATACAACTATTCAGGGATAGGAATGAGATTGAAGTCATCGATGGCCTCACTGAACTCGTATTCATCATCTATGTAAATGCCTGTGTGATAGACTTGAGGGGTTTGGGAAGACATGGATGAGGAAGGGGCATTTGTTGCCCGCAAGACATGAGGAGAGAGAAGAAAGTCTCCAGGTGTTGGTATATGTGAGATGTGTGCGAGATCGATAAAGTTTGGGTTTGGGGTATCATCTCGAATCCGTTGGTGGTTGTAACGGAGGGGAGAATGTAAATCTACCTCAACCATGTTAATCGATGTTGTAGGTGAAGTAGGTGGGGTAGAATCTGGTGATGGAGGTTGGATAGGTTGTGCGCATCCTAAGAGGCTCAAGGGAGGCCATAGGATGACTGGTGGTGAATGAGGATGAGAGGCTGCTCTCTATAACTATCTATGTATAGGTGGGAATACAGGTAGGTGTATCGATGGTGGGTCAGGTGGAACCAGGTCTAGCTCTATAGGTGGTGGATCAGATGGGAGTGTATCCGACTCTATTGGTGGTGTAGCCAGAGATAAGGTAGCAAAGTGTTCTGCCAATCTCTGAACATCACAGAACAAGGAGGTATCGAGCATAGGATATTCTTGGAAGAAATCATAGGGGATGGTGATGGTTGATGTGGGTGAAGGTGTGTCTTCTAGCATGTCCATGTCAATGTACTCTTCCAAGGTGTGTGTTGGGCATGGAGGAGGATGTAAGGATAGATCTTGGATCTCATATTCTAATGTATAGATGGTGGTTGGGTGATAACCTAGACCAATTTTGTTGGTAGGTGATCGGACACGAGGGTTAATGGGTGTACGTAGGCCTTGCTCATAATGACCTAACCCAAACCCATGCCAATGAAAGTATTGTAGGTAGTGCAAGGCAAATTGAGGGTTGGCTAGGTGTGTAATTGCATCACCAGAGCTAGATTGTGGTGGTGAAGAAGTTGGTGAGGGGATCGAAGAGTCTACTCCTGCATACACAAAGTTGGTGTGGTTTTTGGGACTTCCTAACTGTATGATGGTTCCAATAGTCAACACCGAGGCTGAGGGATGGCCAAAATCTTGGGTAGATTGGATAGGGGTGTCACATACATGGGCGTCATGTATGTTATAGTCTCCTAGGCCATTGTTTGTCATGAATATGGATATGCATGGTGTGGCATGCTCTAGTGACTGGGGTGGCGTATCCGAGTCAGATGAGGAAGGAGAAAGTTGGGATTCCCTAATGGTGGTAGCTGAAGGGTGTGAAGGTTCATCCGAGATGGGTGTTGGTTGTTTGGGTTCATGATGTTTGGTTGTTGTGGCTTGAATAGGTTATTTGTTCTACATAGGGGATGGCATCGGTGTAGGTGCAGGGATGCATGGAGACGTGAATGTCTTAGGTTTTGGTCAGAAGGGAAGAGGTGATGTCTACGATGTAGGAAGGATAGGGGCTTCCATATGCAAGGGTGGAGGAGGTAATGTAGTCGGTTGTGTGATGGGTGGCAATGGTGGTTGTGACACCATGGGTGGAAATTAGAATGGTAGAGGTTGAGAGGATTGTGGAGGCCATGAGAATGGTGGTGAGGAAGGCATGGTATCAATTTTAGGTCCCATAGAAGATGATGCTAATGGTGTAGATATCGAGGCTTGTGTTGTTGATGAACATTAGGATGTTGGGGTGGAAATTGGAGAGGATATCGATGCTCCTACTGACTGGTGAGAAGATACAAGGAATAGTTGGGAAGATGAGAATGAAGGCATAAGGGGAAGGTCTATGACATTACAAAACTTAAAGGGGTCTCCATCGGTTGGGACACAGTGAACAAGTCCATTGTGGACATACTTGAGGCAATGATGCAATGTGGATGGGACACATTGCATGTCTCTGATCCAAGGGTGACCAAGGAGAATATTGTATTGCATTTCTCCTTGAATGATGTGAAAGAGGATGGGGATCGTACGGATGCCTACGTGAATGGGCAGAACTATGGATCCTATGGTAGGTCTCATGGAACCATCAAAAGCATGTAGGTCTAGGGAAGGTGTGGTGAAATGTGCTGGAGGGAGGTGTAGGTGATGTAGGGATACTTGTGGATATGATACTGATGGATGAGCCCATGTCAATGAGTACCCACTTGTAGGTAATATCATTGATATTAGCTTGTATGTGGAGGGGAGGGTCGGCTCCTTCACCAATGAGTTCCATTATCTCATGGTCATGGAAGCTAATTGAAGGTTGAAGGCATCATGGGATGTTCCCTATAAAATTGACAAAAGCATTTGTGTCATGTGTCTCTAAGTCAATGGAACGTAGGATGTCATTCAATGCCTCACGATGGGGTTGAGACTATTGTAGGAGGTCGAATATGGATAGCCATGTGGGGGCATTGCGTAGTTGATGGGTTAGACTACCATGGATGGTAATCACATTTTGAGGTGGTGGTGGTATGGTATTAGGCATTTGGGGTGTTTGCGAGGACGTAAACTAGATAGGGGGAGAAACAATAGGTGTTGTCTGTGACGGGTACCATTGGTTTCTCGTAGTAAGGTTGATCATGCCTACTACTCCACATGATGGAGGATCATGTTGGACATTGTTGACTTGGTGAGGGGGCGTTGGAGGATTGTTTGGAGGTCTAGGGGGATTGGGTCCTCTATGATCCGATAGAGGGTTTTGGAAAATTCCTAGGTTTTGGTTCTATGGGGCTAAAGGGTTTGCTACCTGAATAGTGCCCCTATCGATTAGGTCTTGAAATTGCCCCTAAAAGGAGTGACATGAATCGATATTATGGCCATACTACCTATGAAAGGGACAAAAGAGCTACTCATTGTAGTCATGAGATTTAGGTGAATTTGGATCCAATGGGTGGATATCGGGTAGAACGAGATGGTTGCCCTCATACAATCTATGGAATAGGGCTGGTAATGGTTCAGATAAGGGTGTAAAGTTGTATGGTGGACCCTATGGGTGCATGCCATGGTATTGTTATGGTCGAGGTGGGGTAGGCACATTAGCTTGGAGTGCTTGTGGTTGCGGTGTATAGGGTGGAGGAGTCGGTACTAGTGCTAGGGTAGTAGCTGCGACTTGGTTGGTTTGTTGTGGTCATGGGTAAGGTTGATTCAGTGTGGGTCTATTGAAGTGAAATTTGGAGTTATAGTTGGTTTTAGCTCTCAACTTAATCTTCCTAGATTGGACCTTAATATCTTTGATCACTTTTGCTTGTGATATAGCATCTTCAAAAGTATGACTTTGGTGAAGTTGGAGGGATGTGGAAATGTGTTTGTGGTAGCTCTTGGAAAAGAGTGTCACAAGCTCCGAGGTGGGGAGGCTATGGGTGAGATCATGAATAATCACTCTCCATATAGCAACAAACTTAGTAATGGGTTCATCGTCCACCTATTGTAAGGTGTAGACATCAAAAAATGTGGTCTTTTTCTTGATGTTGATGGAAAAGTGCTCTAAGAAGGAATTGGCCAGCTGTTCAAAGGTGTACAAGCTATGGCATGGTAGCATGTTGTACCAATCCAATGCTGGCCCAGTGAGGGATAGGGAGAAGGTACGCAACATAAGAGGGTTACTACTATGAAGCTGGTAACAGGATGAGTGGTAGTTGCTCACATGTTCTCTGGGATCTTCCTTACCTCTATACTTGTCAAATTTTGGTATTTCGAAGTGATAGGGATAAGGAGGGATAGGGACTGATGGATGTACTAGCTCATTGCATAGTTCATCATAGCAAGGCTTTTGTGGCCCATAGCTAGAGGTGCGTAGGTTCAACATTTTGACTTCATCTCGCAAGAGTTGAAGTTCGGGTGTCATAGGAGTTGAAGGTTGGGCTATGATAGGCTGACCTTGTGGATGTGGTGGATATTGGTATTGTTGTTCTTCATAATACTATGGGGAATACTATTGTGCCTGATCATGATAAGGTGGGTACTGGGTGACATGTGTTGTCATGTCTATGGGCACACTAGGTTGTGGGGTAGGTGTCTATTGAGGATAATAATACTGTGATTGGGCAACATGCGGTTGTGGCATGGGTACTTGTTGGTTTGGAGCTTGTTGTACTGGTTGGACCATGGGTGGTGATGACCAAACTGGAGGAGGCATAAAGAAGCTAGGTGTAGTTGGTGGTAGTGTAGGTGTCGATGCTACTAGTGCTAGGGGTGGTCGAGACGAGGTATCAAAATATGGGATCTATCTCTACCCTAGAGGGTAGGAAGTAGGGAAGCTAAACTATGTGGAATAATTTGGTTGAGTAGGTGCATAAGTTGTTGGTGTCGATCCATAGGTAGGATGGATATGGGTAGTGGGAGCCTAAAAAGGAATAGGTGGTGGTATCCTAAAGGTCATCATAGGCAAAGGTGGCTCCAAGGGTTGGGCGTCATGCACTCTGGATACCTAGGAGATAGGCGAGAAAGCTGCTAAAAAGGTGGGATAAGCTATCGAGGTAGGAGCTTGGGTTGAGGGGAAAGTGTAAGTGTACACTCCTACTTGGGTTTGCACCTCTTGCTCCTGAAGAGGTTGTTGGGAAGTACCCTCAGATATGGTGAAGAATGGCTCTTGGGAAGAGGATGGTTGGTACTCTTGTGAAGAGTACGGGTGTGAGGTTTGAGGGAATGCTTGTGGTTCCTACTGGGTAGGGATCTATTGTGTAGTTTGGAAGGATGGATTATGGCTTCCTACAGTGGATGAGGATGGGTCAGACACCATTCCTATGGTAGGGGTGAATGATGCGACCTCAGGATGGGTACGATTTAGAAGGGAGGAATCATTCTCAAACAGGGATTGAGATAGATTCTGGAAGAAGGGATGTGCAAAGGTGGGTGACGTAGGCATGACCTCCTCATCTATGGTGAAGGCTGGAGGAGATTGTCCTAGTGCTATGTAGATCACATGGTCATAGAACATGGTCGGGGGATTAGGTGAGGATGGGGCTGAAAAGAGTGGGTAATCCTCTATGAGTGAAGTAGCGAGAATTTCACTCAAAGTTGATGTCTTCTCATGAGGCATCATGTGTGTGAATTGTGCATCGGATTCTATGTATGAATCAGATGTGTCTATAATCCTCTCCTTCATGATCGAAGGAGCAAGAGTGGACTGACTAGAGGAAGGGGGAGGCCATTCCTCCATAGAGCGTGATTGCTCACGCGCTCTACTACGGGTGACCACAGGCATAGTAGCATGTGTCAAAGGGGATTTTAGGAATAAACCCTATGTGATGTAGACTCAACTATGTCTACTGTGAGTGTGAAGTAAGTGACATGTTGTGTGTAGCAAAACAATATATAGTGTAGTGTGTTGAGACCGGTCTGTGATCATGCAAACAATGGTAGACCGGAATCAATTCTAAATGCTGAGAAAATAAAAGTGTTATGTTCATTTTGTGTGTTGTAATGTTGATACTCCCTATGTAGAATCATGGGTAATGGAGTGAATACTCTAGAAAATTAGGAATGTCATCAATAACAAACCTCCTACAACACCCAAAGATGCATAGGATAGAATGGTACCGCAACGTGCGAATGGTGACCTGTATGGAAGGTGCAGTAAAATGGTATCCTAAAGGGGTGGAACTCACTATGCTGAAGCGAGTTCACAATATCCTCTCACGAGAAGAGGTGGCACTATCTGAGACCTGCTACCAGCATACCCATGCTTTCGCTTCACCCTCGGGTGGGCTTAGTCAAGAACGATAGTTACCAATTCCACAAATTATACAAGCCTTGTGGATGAAGGCGCTAATCCTATCCCACTCCATAGGTAACCATTGGTGATGAAATCCAGGGCCCAATCACAAAAGTGGGGGATTTTTCGGTGATGAAATCCAGAAAACCGCTCCTATGGGGCTGCTAGGTGTCTAGGGGGTGAGCTGATGGAGAGTGAAACTCGATCCACACCAGTCTCGAGCGATGGATTGGGGATGAAGTCCAATCTCACCACTTGTTTAAATACCACGTGAGTGTGTGTGGGTTTGCATTTTGCTAATGGTGTATGCAAGATAAGAAACTAGCTACTTGCCTTTTCAAAAGAAAACTAATCCTAATGCCTTTTCGAAAGCAAATGATTAGATAGCTTACAATCTTTGTAAAGAAATGGTCTAGCCTAAATGCCTTTGTGAAGCAAACTAATCTACTTTGCAAAACATAGAAACATGCAATCCAAATGTGTGTGGAGTAAAAGGGATTATGAAACCCTAACTTGAACTTTTAGAATGTAAAATTCTTTCAAAAATGTAAGAGGGGATTAGAAACCCTGATTTCACTTTAGAATGTAAAGTTCCTTTTAGCAATGGAAGCTATGAATGAAGGAAGAACAACTTAGGCTTATGCCATATGCAAAAATACAAAGACAAATGCAAATTTATTTGAGAAATAAATTTTATACACTTGCTGGAAAGTTGCAGGTCCTAAAAATTTTAGAAACCCTAATTCTTTAACTACTTTGCAATGAACCCAAAACTAGGCCTAGTAATGGTCATTCAACTAGTCAATGTATTTCTACTTCCAAAACTTGCAACAGAGGTAGAAAAAATGAAAATACCTACATTATGATGCTAAGGGGGTTTTCTTGGCCCCTGAAAAGATCACCCCAACTGATTTGGGGGTTTTGAGGTGTCTGTGCTCAAATCGTGACCCGGGTCATGAATTTGACCTAAATCATAGGGTGGGTCATGAATCAGGTTCAGAGGCTTCAAATCAGAGATCTGATGGCCTAGGATGATTCCTAGGGCTTTGGAGGCTTCAGTGAAACATAATTTTGGTACCTGCAAGACACAAAAATAGAGGATAATGTCAGATTTATAAGAAAAATGAATCTAGCACTATCCGTTGTGGGGGTCCCACCGGGCGTGCCAGAATGAAATGACCAGAAGTTGACATTTGATCTAACAACAAGTAATAACACAAGTCATTCAGAAATATAATGCTTTATTCATTATAAATTTGATATAGGTTACAAATAGGGAGAGTTTCCCTTTTTCCTTTCATGAATACAATATAGGCCTGATGCCTCCTTCTGATGTCCCTCAGTGTAGGTGGGCTTCTTTGTATGTGGGCCACCGCTGGGTTGTTGTTTGTTGGTGTTCTTCTCCTTCAAATCTGCTGAATAACCTGAAAGAAACTTGCAAGAAAGGGTCAATACATTGGGGGGCTTGCCTTAGTCAGGCCCCATATTTATAAAGATGAAATGACTATAAAACCATAACAAAAATTGAAATAAAATGTGCAGAAGGTAATAATATGCTAAAATAGAGCTTACCTCCCAAATTTGGGGTGATTTGGGGCCTGCAGACCCAATTCGCAACCCGAGTTGCGAATTTAGGCCGGATTCATAGGGCAGGTTGCGAATTGAGTTGTGATGCTCCTCTGGTAAAATCTCTTTGGTAGATCGGTCCTAAGGTAGTTGGGGTGCCTCTGTATGCTGTCAAAATCTATCTGTGTGCATTGAGAATGGACTGTTTACTATTGGCTTTCCATTTTTGTAGAGTAACTATACTTTGTTGAATTTGGGAATCAGACTTAATTAGGGGTTTGGGACCCATTATTTATAGGCAAATGCAAGGTGCAGGGGGGGTTAGATAGACTAAACCTAGGTTTGATTCTGACTAGGGTTAGGTTAAGAAATGCTATGTGGCAACATCACATTCCTTATGAGAAATATCTCATCCTCACACATGTGTGAGGATGGATTAGGGCTAATCCTGATTAGGAGGTGCTTAAGCCAATTTAAACATGATTAAAGAAATATCTCAACAAACCCTAATCTCACACATGTGGGAGGATTTGATTAAGGCTAATCAAGATTAAAGGTTCTTTTAATCAAATTTACCCTAAAAAGTGACTTAAGTGAAGTCAACATTAAATTAGAATTTGATAATTGACTTATTAATTAATTTGGCCAACTAATACCCCGTGGGGGCCTTAATTGCATGTGAATAGACCGTCGAATGATATTTTGATGTGTCGGATGTAATTTGGAAGGCTTATGAGGGTTTAGGACCTGAAATCTAGTGAAGTAGTATATGGGAGTCTACACGATGCTATGACAATCTATGGTGATCTACGCATGACTACGCATGACTACAACCGTCTACGTATGACTACGCATGACTACAACAATCTACGCATGTCTAGGATGATCTACAATAGTCTACGCTGGTCTACGATAGCCTAGGGGTACCTAGGATGGCCTATGTAAACCTACAAGTGTCCAGAAGGATCTACAAGTACGTAGGTATAGCAGTGTGCGACTTTTGGGTGTCTACACAACCTTCAATAAATGGGACTTTCTCCTCAAGCTTTCATTCATAAATCCACCATAGGAATCATCTGCATATCCATTATATGCAAATCCATCATCTCTTCTTTGCTATTTTTCCTCCCTCCTTACTGATGCAGAAATCCCCTTGACCCTCTAGCCCCAATATTTCCTTCTATTTCATTCCCCCACCCTCACCGCCAACCCACCATGAGCTTCGTTGATTCCAACAAAGTCGAATACAACATCCTAGTTGATATAATCCTCACTGAGTAGAAATTTTTTCCCTTCTTTCACTTGTTTGTTGGTGAGGATCTCAAAATCACCATGGCATTTCTAGAATCCTGGGATGAGGGCTATATGATGCTATCAGAGAGAATATTTCACATGGATTTCAACCTCTTGTTTTTTATCACTGGCAAACCCCTTAAAGGATGCTCAATTCATAGATAGAAGCACAACTAGTAGGTGGAACTTAAGGATTTAAAGGACAATGATAGGATATATACAGGAGAAAAGCAAGGTATCTGTAGGAGGGATCTCAACACCCCTTGGAATGACGTGATGAAGCCAATCATGGAGTTCATCATAGTCAATGACCCATAAAAAGTGCTCTAAAGTTTCTATTTAGCCTTTTTTAACCACTTTTGTGATGTTAATCCCATAAACATACCTTAGTTTTTTATCAATTCAACCAACTAATAAATTACATCTTCTAGAAATGAGAAAGGCCATGACCTCCCTTTCCATCAAGGAATGTTCAAGGTTATCTACACCCATATCCTAGTCCACAATCCCTAAGCCAATCTGAGCATTACTAGCCCAGCCACCGAATAAAATAGACCCTCTACCCACCTATCCCTTGCAAACATAAAGAGGAGATCCATAGAAGATATTTGGAAGCTAAAGATGAGGAAGAGCATTAGATTTGAAATTACAAAAGGGCCAGTTAGGAAATATACCCACCTTCAAAACCAGATGATGAAAGGCAGCAAGAAGGTTATTAACATCAAGATGGATGACGAGGAGGCAGATGATGAGGTGAAGCAGCTGAAAGAGTTCAAAATATACACCACAATAGGTATTATGAATTCTATGGTTAATTCAATCATCAATCTCAGGGAAGGCCTCTAGAAAATTTTCTTTAGAGTACAAAGTGGCCAAGAGGTTGACAGTAGGTCTGAAGTAGAGGACGTGGTTGTTGTTAAGGATAGAGACTAAGGACCCTATGAAAGGTGACACCAAGGATCAAGAAGAAGTTTCTTTTGAGTAATTATTTCCTCGTGTTATTTTTTTTTGTTCCTATGGCTACCCTACGTTGAGTCTATTTATTTTTGTCAAAGATATTTTTGTGTTGTCCTTGAAGCTACCCTATGTGAAGCCTGTTTCTTTTTGCTATGTAGGTTGACCTACATAGGAAGAATCCTCTCTTCTCCTCTTTCCTTATGTCTGAGGCTACGTCCTCTATTCTTCTCTTTTTTTATTTTAGGCTTAGGGTTGCATCCCTTGTTTAAAATCCTCTATGCCCATAGTAATCATGGTCGTTTTTGTAACAAGGTTTTGGGATCCTTAAAACTCGTTTAGCAATGAAATCATTTAACTTATAAAAAAAATTAATAACCAAGCAAAGATTGATCAAAATTTGATCAAATCCATGCAACCATATTACAACTCACAATTAGTCCCAAGGCCTTCTAAAATAAATGTGCTAAGTTGTAAATTGATATTAAGAATTAAGCTAAATTCTTTAAGGTGAAATAGATAACATAAGGCTAGGTTAGTAGCAAAAGGATTCTAAAACTATTATGTAGATTATGAGGAGGATTTTTCTCATGTTATTAAAATACCTACAATTAGGTTAATTATTGCATTAGCTACCATTTTTAATTGGAAAATATATCAATTAGATGTAAAGAGTGCATTTCTCAATGGCAACTTAGATGTAGAAATTTACATGGAGCAACCACAAGGTTTTGAAAACATAGAAAATCCTAACTATGTTTGTAGATTAAAGAAATATTTATATGGTCTTAAACAAGCTCCAAGAGCTTGGTATGAAAAGGTTTCAAGTTATTTTTCTTCAATTGGTTTTAATAAGTATTATTTTGATTTGAATTTGTATATATCTAGGAAAAATAATAGTATTACTATCATTGTTTTGTATGTAGATGATTTACTTGTTACAAGAAACAATGAATGTATGATTGAAATATATAAGAAACAATTGTTAAGTAGATTTGAAATTATTGATATGGGTTTATTGCATTACTATTTACGTTTGCATATTTACCAAAGTTTAATATGTAAAATTATAAATGTGTTTCTCCTCTCGTGGTTTCTAGCAAATTTGAGATTACTAAATATTCAAAACTTGTTGATGAAACTCAATAGGCAACTAATTAAGATCTTACTATATCTAACTATATCTAGGCCTGATATATTTTATGTTGTTAATGTTATGGCTAGATTTATGCATAAGCCCTATGATGTTCATCTTAATGTTGTTCATAGAATACTTAAATATCTAAGTGGAACAACAAACTTAGCCTTAGAATATTTAAGTAATTCTCATGTAAACTTGTTTGGATATTGTGATAGTGACTATGCTATGGACAATGTTGAAAGGAAATCCACAAGTGGATATTGTTTCTCCTTGTATTAGGTGTGATATCTTGGTGTAGTAAGAAACAACTAACCATAACACTCTCCTCGTATGGGTATGAGTATAAAAGTGCTACCTTAGCACGTCAAAAAGTTATTTGTCTTCAAAGAATACTTAGTGATATTGGTTTTAATAACAATAACTCCATCACTTTATTTTATAATAATCAATCTTCAATAGCATTAGCTAAAAATATTGTTTTGCACCAAAGGACAAAATATATTGAGATCCAAGCACACTTTATTAGGGAGAAGGTTTTATATGGAATAATTAAACTAATTTATTTCCCAACTAATAAAAATATTTCTAATATTTTCACAAAACCATTAGTAGAATATAAATTTTCCTACTTTAGAAAAAAACTAGGCTAAAAAGAATTACCCTCAAGGGGAGTAATGCATAAATATTATGTGATGTCAATTCTTTTAAATGTTTTTTTATTATTTTTAGGTTTTGTGAAATGTAGGCCACTTATATATATGTGTGCCACTAGTTTATCCATGTTTATGGATGTTATATTTTCTATGTTGATGGAATATATATATCACTTGTTTATCCATGTTGATGGATGTTATTTTCCCATGTTTATGGAATATATATGCCACTTATTTATCCATGTTGATGGATGTTATTTTTCCATGTTGATAGAATGTGAATGCCACTTGTTTATCCATGTTTATGGATGTTTTTTTCATGATTGATGGATGTTAATTTTTCCATGTTGATGGAATATGTATACCACTTGTTTATCCATGTTGATGGATGCTATTTTTTCCATGTTGATGGAATATGTATGGCACTTGTTTATCCATGTTGATGGATGTTATTTTTCCATGTTTATGGAATATGATAGCCACTTGTTATCCATGTTGATGGATGTTATTTTCCATGTTGATAAAATATGTATACCACTTATGTTTGTTTTTCATGTTGATGGAAACCTTATTTACATACCATATTTTATAATACTAACTCTATGTCATGTTTCTTTTGTATATTTATGTTTATGTATGGTGCCTTACCTCTTGCCACACAACTTCGATTATTTATGCCATTGTTGAAGATATTTTTACCAAATAGTTTGCTCCTTGGTGGATTGGTTCTTGGGAACCTCATATTTTGTAATATTGTACTATAACCCCAAAATTAGATTAAGGGGGAGTGTTGGAACATATAATCCAATTTTAGGATTATTATTGTAAATTCACCTAAGTATAAAGGTGAATAAAATATTAGGTATCTAGGCTTTAGGATAAATAAATTAAATAGGTACTTAAATTATATTAAATAATATTACCTAGGTTAAATATTATATACTAAGGTATATGATTAAATAAATATATACCTATATTTATTTTATCATACACCTTAGTTTATTTAATCCTATATTTATCCTAAATTAAATAAATACCTAATATATTCTAACTTGAGTCAACAAGAAGTCAAAGGTGACTTGGCATGAGACTTGAGTGTGTTGGCATGTGAGGGGCACATCATGGCATGTGGAATATGTGTGATGGAATGTGGCACAGGAGTGGTGGCACACAGATTGGCTTGCATGATAACATGTGTACTTATGCATTGTAGTGGTATGGTAGTGGAAGTGCATGAGACACTTGTCTCATGCACTCCACATAGTGGAGGATTTTCTCCATGGCTATTTTCCAATGGATGGAAAACCCAAATTATATATTTGAGGTTATTCCAATGTTGGAGGTTAATGGTGAAATTCTTGATGCATAGTTTACTGGTGGTTGCATGCTATAGCACTTGAGTTGTACATTGTTGACTTGAGACAATAAAATATTGGAGCTACTATTTTGGCCATGGTTTTTTCCTTTCATAGGGTTTTCCACATAATATCGGTGTCAATATTGTGGTTTGGCTATTTCCAACATTATTTCATTTTCATTTTATATATATCTATATATATATAATTTTTGAATTTACATGGTGGAATCGATAGCCGCCATGAATTCGAGAAGGCTATCCAGCTTTTATGGCCACCACAATATTCTGTACGGTCCACACTAGAAGTCGCCACACAGATCTTTATGCAGTCTTCCCCTATAACCACCATGCCACATGTCATATAATTTAGCAACATTTCATTAATCAAATGATAATTAAATAGTACAATAAACACCCGGATTAGTCCGTAACAAACGGAACTAACCAAACGGACCAAGCCCTTATTAGGCGGCAGTTCAAACAGAATAGATACGCCGCCTCCTAATAATGTAATAAATAGACATACGCTAACATCCCCCCTTATTACATTATTTGGGTAATAATATAACTACTAGCTATACTAACATCCCCCCTGATTACATCATTTGAAAATACAAAGAGAGCTACGAAACAATTCAAATTTGACACGTGCAAGTGCCTTAGTGAAAATGTCTGCAACTTGAGCATCGGTGGGAATGTACTGAAGCTGAATTTGGTGCTTCGAAACTTTTTCTCAAATGAAATGACATTGTGTGTCAATGTGCTTTGTTCTTTCATGATGGATTGGATTCTTAACTAGGTTCAGAACACCCTGATTTTTGCAAAACAAGTGTATTGGTGATTTTTATGGATGACCCATACTTGTCAGAATGTGACGCAACCATATCACTTCACACACAACTTCACGTGCGGCATGATATTATGCCTCTATTGATGAGATAGCAACCACATGTTGCTTCTTGCTGTGCCAAGAGACAGGACTAGATCCAAGATGAAAAATATATCCTGAATTTGACTTGCGATCATCAAATGATCCAGCATAGTCGGAGTCCGTGTATCCCTATAAGAAGAATTTGTTGTTCCTCTTGTATTCTAGGCCATATTCCATTGTGCCACAGACATAGTTAAGAACTCGCTTTGTTGCTTTACAGTGTGTAGTCTTAGGCTCTTGCATGAACCTCAAAAGATAGTTGACAACAAATACGAGATCTGGCCTAGTATTGGTCAGATATATGAGACTCCCAATCAACTGTCAATAGAGAGTACCATCTACCTGAGGTGAATCATCATATCACAATAACTGAATTCCAGTCTCCATCAGAGTTGCCATTGGCTTGCAATCAGTCATGCGATATTTTTCCAACAATGTATTAGCATAATTTTTCTAAGACACTTTGATGTAGTGCTCCTTCTGGCTGACTTCCAGACCAAGACAATAATGGAGAAGTCTGAGATCTAACATCTCAAAATATTTACACAAATCTCTTTTGATAGTAGAGATCATAGTTTTTGAACTCCCTGTAATGAGCAGATCATCAACATAGAGTACAAGCAACACTATCTCAGAACCCTGTTTCTTGAAATAGATGTTTGCATCTAACGGACATATCTTAAATCCATGCTATAGGAGGTGATTGTCCATTTTTATATACCAATCTCGAGGAGCTTGTTTCAGGCCATATAAGGATTTGACCAATTTGCAAACTTTCTGCTATTGGCCTTCCACTTCAAATCCTTCTGGCTGAGTCATGTAGACTTCTTCTTGGAGATCACCATTTATAAAAGCACTTTTGACATCCATCTGGTGAACTTTCCACCCAAATTGTGTTGCCATAGCACAAATAACTGCAATTATGGTCATCCAAGCAGTAGGTGCAAAAGTTTCCTCATAGTCAATGCCTTCCTTTTGAGCATAGCCCTTTGCAAAAATATGGGCCTTATGCTTATCAATTGTCCCATCTACTTTGTACTTGACTTTATACACCCATTTGCAGCCAATGGGCTTCTTTCCTTGTGGAAGATTGACAAGCTTCCAAGTTTTGTTTTTCATAAAAGACTTATACTCTGCATCCATAGCGGCCTTCCACTGAGGCTCATTGAGAGCATCTTGTACTGATGTAGGTTCAAGATCATCTATTGAAGACATAAACACCTTATCACTATCAATATCCATATCTTATGTATCACTCATTGGATCTATAGAAAGTTCCTCAAAGGATTGACTTAGATCATCAACCCCAGTATTCTCTGTTGTAGCTTTCTCTTGTCGAGCCATACTGTGAGTACGAGGCCTATCCAATGTCAAATCTAGTGGAGTGGATTTAGAGTCTTTGATTGTATTTGTATACGACCTTGGATTCTTCTTCTTAGGTTTTGAAGAAGATGAAGAATAACCTCCAACTTTTGATGAAGGAGATTTAGCAACCTGAGTTTCCACAAGGTCTAAGTATACATCTGATGTGTTTTCTGATGTGAAAGCCTCATAAAAAACTACATCTCTACTAATGTGTATCTTCTTGGTCAAGGGATAAATCAAATTATAACCCTTAGAGTGCTCATCATATCCAAGAAGAATACATTTCAATGTCTTCTCATCTAGCTTCTTCCTTTTCTCTTTTGGTATGTGCATGAAAGCTTTACATCCAAAAATGCGTAGATGGGAAATGGAGGGTTTACTACCACTCCATGCTTCCTGTGGAGTCATTCCTTGTAGAGCCTTTGTGGGTGCCCTATTCAATAGATATACTATTGTGGTGAAAAATTCTACCCAATATAGTTGCTCAATACTAGCTCCTGTGAGCATGCAACAAACCATTTCCATGATGGAACGATTCCTCCTTTCAGCAATTCCATTTTGCTAAGGAGTATAAGAAGTAGTTAACTATCGTGTGATCCCATTTTCTTTCAAGAACACAAAGAATTCTTTAGAGGTGAACTCCCCCCCTCGATCTAAGCAGAGGGTATTTATAGAAGTCCCTGACTCCTTCTCAACAGATTTCTTGAATTGCTAAAAAAATCCAAATGCTTCAGATTTTAGTTGAAGAAAGAATACCCACATATTTCATGAGTAATCATCCACGAATAACTAAAAATACCTCTTACCCCCACAATTTTTGGGGGTGAAGGGACTGCACAGATTGGTATGAACCAACTCCAGAGGTTTATTTGCTCTTGTAGAGCTCTTTTCAAAAGGCACTCTATTCTAGTTTCCTGCCAAGCAGTCAAAGCAAACTGGTAAAGTGGTAGAAAGGGAAGGAAGACCCTTTACCATTTCATACTTACTTAACTCAAGTAAGTAACCAGAACTCAAATGTCCATATCTCTTGTGCCATAGGGAAGTTTCCTCCTTTGTAGAGACTTTCATGGCTACATGTGGAGTAGAGATAGCATCTAAGGCAAATAAGCCATCCTTATATGAAGCAGTTGCAATGTTCTTACCCCTCTTGGTAATAGAACAACACTTCTTGCCTCCCTCAACACTAGAGTTCAAAACCATATCTTTGTCCAAAATTTATGTGACGAACAACAAATTGTTTGCCAATCCTGGAACATAGAGAACTTTTTCAATCAGACACTTGCCATTAGGAAGAGTGACTGAAACAATGCCTTCTCCCTGAACCTTGTAGTTTTTATCATCAACAATAGTGACAGGTTTGCCCTCTTTGTCCTCAAAAGACTCAAACCATGATTTTTCACCATTCATGTGCTTATTGGCTCTAGAATCAACATACCATATAGGATCCATCTGCTTGGACACTATGGTAGTCATGAGAACTTTGTGGGCTCTCTCAGAATTCGTGTCAAATTCTTCAATAGCAACATTCACTTGTTGTTTGTTCTTTTGTGGTTTGTTCCGGCCTTTCTATTTTGATTGTTTATTCTTATGCCAACATTTGTTTGTATCATGACCTTCTTTGTCATAGATTTTGCAATATCTCTTTTTCTATTGAGGTTTTTGAGTTTGTTTCCATTTTGAATCCTTTTGTGAATTCCCTCCCTTCTGAAAAATACCATTCTTCTGGTTTTTCCCTTTCATGTTGATGTAGAGGGTAGTGTTAGAAGAATCATCTCGTTGTAGTTGGCATGCCTCCTCCTCTTGAAGCATATTAACCAATTCTACAAAAGTAACTTTCCATTGTGATACCTGAAGGGAAGTGATCAACACCCGATAAGAATCATGTAAAGCTCTCAATACAATTGAGGTAAGGAGCTTGTCTTCAACTGGTTCTCCCAAAGAATTAAACTTTGATTTTAATTCAGAAACTCTGCAAAGAAAGAATTCAATTGTCTCCCCCTACTTCATGCTTAGACTGTGTAATTGAGATTGAAGAAATAGAATAGTGGAATAATTCTTTCCCTCATATATAGTATTAAGGGCATCCCATGTCTCTTTACTATTTGCATAGTCAGCAATATGGGGTTGAACTTCATCAGACACAGCAAGCAAGATGAGCACTTTTGCTTTGCTGTCTAGCTTGTCAAAGTCTCTTTGAGCAGTAGATGGAGCTGTAGCACTAGCAGCAGATGAAGGTCTGATTGTTGCTCCAGCTACAACATCCCATAAGTCATCCATTGCTAGGATGGCCTTCATATTTCTTTTCCATGGTGTGTAATTAGGACCTTTCAACAACTGATGAGAATCAGTCATTAGTTTTGCAGACATGGTGAAGGTTCCTTATAACACCAATTGGTCTCCATTTCTATATACCTTTTGCTAGGTCGTTATACCATACAAAATACCTACCCTTACGTGATGGAAACTATAGGTAATTTTTAGATATCATACAATACATGGTACATAAGCAGTACTAAAATGGAATAGTCTTGTTGATGGCACCTACCATAGAAAGTATGCAATCCTCATGCGTGGGGCATAACTTCCCCTAAACACTTTAGATTTTAGAACTTTCGCCAGGATTTACGCCTAAACACAAGAACTATTAGGGTAATGGATGGAGTAAAAAAAATGAAAAATGGAAAACTTATCTCTCCTCGATGATTTATAGAGAACAAGCTCAGACGTCATTTTGGTAGCTATATTAGGTGGTGGATACAGTAGCGCAATCACGACATATTTACTTGTAAGTGCTGGCTAGAGGTATCACAAATACCGAATGCTGTAGTGCAATAAATTGCATGGATGGGTTTTAATTATTTCGAGGACATTAGGGAGTGAATTTGATTTTTTTTAATTTTTAATGAAGTAGTGCAAAATAGAGAAAAAAATGCAATCTACAACATAAAAGTGCCCACAGGAATGACCCACTAGATGTCGGGCACTGTCGATAATGCACCTTTACAATAATGCCAAAAAAAATTGCCTTTTCAGAAAAAATTACTCATCATCCTTCCTTTTTTTTTCAAGTTTGAAAAAATAATGGTGCCTTTTAGAAAAAAATAGCCCCTTTAGTAAAGAATTTAATTAATAAAAATACTGTTAGTTAAAAAAAAACTAACAATATTAATATATTAATTAAAAAAATAGAAAAATAACAACAACAAAAAAAATTATTTACTTAGGCGCAGACGTCCTCGATGGGGTTTGAACTCCCTACATCGGGCTCCTAGAGCTCGACCAACAACCAATCGAGCTGGCTGTTTGACTGGGAATAAGGGAGCACCACCCCTTATTTATTGAGCCTCGAACAGTCGTGGGCCTTCAAAACGGTGCTGCTGTCTCTCCCAGGCGGCTCCTGCGATGGCCTGGAGACGGCGTTTCTCGGTGTCACACACAGTCACGCACCCAATCACACACCTAGAGCGTTCCTAAACAAAAAAAAATAGCTCATCGCTGATCGTTCACACCATGATCTTGGAGAAATCTAATGATTCGGCCATTGATTCTTCACGCCATGCAGAGCATCTACAACTGTATGATGCTTGCTTGAAACCCTCATGCCATATGGAATGGGGCAATCGCATGTATGTGATCACAATTTGGACACCATCGTCTTCTCAATGACTATGCTACGAATCTCCTTTCTAAAGAAAAAAATGGAGTTCTGTCACATGTGAACGCTGCAGGTTGACAGGTTTTACATATATCCCACATGCGTGGGTCCGAGCAGCTGATGGACGTTTAAAATGAATAACCCTCACCTAAGAGGGTGTCTCCTCTTGAGGAGACTCTGCCCGAGAGGGTGGTAGGTCTTCTCTCATGTGGGGCCGTAGTGGCTACCACACTGGGGAGGTGTCCACTGTTGCTCCCTTCCCTCTGTTCAATTTGCTGGTCTCGTGTCCTGTCTGTTGGCCAAATTTTGGTTGGTCAACCCGTGTCAGTTTATCATTCCAATGTCTGTGTCAGTCTATCAGTCTAACATGTCAAGTTTGCATCAATCTGTTAGTCCAACATCTGCATCAGTCTGTCAGTCCAACGTGTCAAGTCGTCAGTCCTTGTCCTAGTCCCTGACTCCACGCTCATTGCACCAATAGTCACCTTGGGAATTGTGCCTAGGTCAGACTACATCCAGAGTTTGAATCACCTCAAGAAATGTGTCGAGGTGCTCACAAGTCAAATGATCTTTAGGAAACATGCCCAGTAAGAAATGAGTCTTCCTATCGTCTCCCTATCAACTCTGATACCATGTCAGATAACTCAGCAACATTTCATTAATCAAATGATAATTAAATAGTACAATAAATGCCCGGATTAGTCCGTAACAAATGAAACTAACCAAATGGACCAAGCCCTTATTAGGTGGCAGTTCAAACAGAATAGATACGCCACCTCCTAATAATGTAATAAATAGACATACGCTAACACCACAATCATTTTAAATATTTTATGTCGCTGAAAGCACCAGGAAATGGACAAGCGTTCAGTCCGACGAGGCCCGAGATTTGAACCTTGGACATCTACCCCCCTTATGGGGTTTGTATGAACCAATTGGTCTACACCTCGGACCTATAACCATTATATAGCATATCCGTAACATGTGAAGGGAGAGATTTGAACATGGGCCTCTCAATTTCTACTAGAGAGTTTTAACTACCCACTTGCTCTCCAACTCCTCTACATGAGCAGATTTAATATTAGGGTCATATTCGCATGTGAAGGGAGGGATTTGACCTTGGGACCTCTCTTATTTTGAGAGTTTTTACACAACCCACAACCTTCAACTCCCCCACACGATCAGATTTTTTATTTCTTTATATTACATGCATATATATTATTGTTTATATAATTTACTAACATTTTTATTAAAATTGTGATTAAATTTGTTACAATTTGAAGACCTTGATCTATTGTTAACCCCTTCAAACCAATGAACTAATATTATTACCATCAAGGGATCTATACCATGTGAGCACTTTTCATGTAAAGTATATGGCTAGTATTCTTACCATGACATCTTCATGTTTGATATTATGAAAATCGGCTAGGGTGGCCACATCTTAGCAGTGCTCATAGGAAACTTTCTCATATCCATCAACATTTGGTAATGATTTAAGAGTATATTGAGGGATTTAATAGATATCTACAATAAAAAGGGATCCATTCTATTCTAGCCTATATAAATTTATTTATCCATGTTTTCTGGGTGGGGACTATCAAGATATTGTCTAGGAAAAGCTTGTAGAGGGACAAGACATTGAACAAAATGGGCTTTAAATAGAGAGTGGGACTTAACCAGTCTTCTATGAGCTCTTTAGGTAGGTATTTTAGAAAATTTAATAGGTTATTTGAGATTTATGGCTCTTAATCATGTCAACACATAATTCTAGAGCTTGTTCCTTTAGTGGAGTTGCCAATATTAGGTTCTTCAATCAATGGAGTCACCAAGTGAATATGTTTTGTCTACTTGTAAGGTCAAGATATTAATTAAAATATTGATCCTCTAAATATATGATATGAATGTTGAATGATATGTCCCATAGAGCATGCTAAAAACTCTTGGTCATTGATCTACCTAGTGGATTGATGTGCACCCTAGACCATGATCAAGATTGGATGGTTAGATATTTTTTCTTGCCAACCTCTAGAGAAGGTTGGTTCCTTTTTGAGAAAAAATAAAAATAAAAATAAATGGGATAATACTAATTACATAATGAGGGGTTATAAGGAGAGAAGTTATAGAAATGTGGACAAAACTTGGCTAACAACACTACCACATCCTATGCAAATCACACTACAACTAAACTACATACATGGCCTAACAGACTAGTTACTGTTGGGCACTGAATTGCACCAAGTTTTTGCTTGATATTGTGGATTTCTATATTCCATATTTCTATCCATGATTCCACTCGATAGCTACAGCTCAGCACTTAACATTGGATGGACCAAAACAGGGGATTCTGATCCAACCTCAGAGTAGGTTGGTTCCTTGTCAACTTAGCAAGTTGTTGACACAATTATGCTCATTTAGGGTTTGGAATTTAGGGTAAAAGAAATTTAGGGTTAGAGAGATGTGGATAATAGTGGATGGATAGGTTAATGTATCGTTCCAAATTTTTCGCACCCTTACCTTCAGGCTAAAGGATCCACGCCCGAAAGGGGGATGCATGAAGGATGGGACGGTACCTCGGACTGAGAGGCCCTTTGAAGGTCACGCCTCTGGGGGGAGGGGTATTAAGGTGATTTTTTGATGGATTGTGGGGTTCACCAGGAAACTTTTAGTGGTACTTTCCACACCTAGGTTGGGAATGAGTTTGATGTGTTCCATTTTATCTTTAATCATTCAAATCCTAGGTTTGGCCAAATGAATCTAAGTTGTTCTATATGAAATGCATATTTAAATGAATACAGAAAACATAATTAAACATAAAACACAGAGAATATGCTAGATGAGAAAAACCATACCTGATTTCGGATGTCTGATGGAGGTTCTAATTTTTGAAGCAGTCCAGATCGCTTTTGATATGACAAGATCATCTGAGATCTGATGAATTCGTCAGAGACCTATAATCAGAGAAATAGATACAAAATACCAGAGATGCAGCTATACCAATAAAGGAAAATGATGTAAAATGCTAATAGTGATGCTAATATGATAATTACAAATAGAAATTTAAGTGGATTACAATGTTTTAATGACAAATTATGACTTTATTATGCACTTAAGCTACATGGGTGAACTCCAAGATGTAGAATAATAGGAAATAACAATAAACTTAACTGAACGCAGAATAAATCAACATGAAATAATAGAAAAATGTAAACTCTGGGCACTGATTGCCCCCAATGTTGGATGTAGTCAAAATTGTCTATAGAATACGAAATCGTCTTGAATTTTGGCGTGATCATTCGAGATCGTATCGGATCGTCTACGACGATCTGAGCTTGCTTCGACTGAAGAATAACAAAGTTCCTGTAAGAGAATTTAGAAGGGACGAAAGCAAACAGTAATCTAAGATACTATAATGCGTGTAGAACTCGATTTACAGAAAATTTCAGCCAGGGGAAGGTCAAGGGGAGGGCCTAAGATTAAATAGGCATAGGAAGGAGGTTGGGAGGTTGGAGATCATCCCAATTTGGGAGATCTCCAACATGGGAGGTCTCTAACCACATAGACACATTTTTGCCCTGGTTAGAGATGCCATTGAAATAGAAGCTAATTATGAAAAATTAGTTTTGGGACGAAATCGTCTGGACGTTCTGTTTCAGACGAATTCGTTCGATCTAAGGCAATATCGTCTGATCTGCGACGATATCGTCCAACGGTCACAACAAATCCTAAAAATGGCGTACAAAATGGGGAAAGCGGTTTAACAGGCGGTTAACGGGCGGTTCGGGGTTAAAATTCAAATTTAAATTATTTACTAAGGTAAATTTAATTATTTGCTAAGGTTTTACAATGCTAATTTTAGGGTGCTACATTTTGCCCCCTCTTTAGCAAATTTTTTGAAGAAAATGCGTTAAAGATGAGTTCTTCTCGATTTACGAGAAAGCAAAATTGATTTCCATTTTTAGGTGACGATTCTAGGTTGAATCATACGACAGCTTACTATGGTGCCCCCTCCGTGTTTTTACTCAAATCGAACGTTTGAGGTAAAAATATAGAAAAGGAAAAATTTTAATTGTTGTTAATTTATTTTTGAATAAAATTAAGAAAATAGGGTAAAACCCTAATTCATTGTTACAGTTCATTTTCTCTGATGATATTTTTGATGATATGACTTGTGTATATGTTGTATGATGCTTTAATGTTTTGATTTGATTGATTTTATGATTCATGTAATTATGTTGTTTTGGAAATATTATAATTTGATGTCATGCTTTTAAAATTTAAATGAAATAATCTGATGTAAAAACAAATTGGTTGTTTGTGGTGATTTGATAAAAATAAAAAGGGGCTTTTAACAATAATTTCAAAGGATATTGTCACTATTTATGACCATTTCATGGAGTCGCCGCTCGCTAGGTCGTCAAGCTAATCCCAGTATAGAAATATTGTTAAAAGTAAAAGAGTGCTTAAGAGACTGTCTTAAGACTTTGTGTTGTGATGATGAAAAATGGTGATGATGATGGTTTGTTTTTAGATTTCCATGAAAATATTATGCATGAAATGTAAATGATTTTTTCTAGGCATAAATTCCTAAGTGTGATAAAATTTTTGAATAATTCCCTAGGAATTATACCATCATTGCAAAATTGAAGGTTGACATAATGACATGAACTAGCAAAGTATTCGTTCTTGTTAAAGCATAATTGTGTAACATAATGATTTAAGTCATATGTTTTTATGATTTTAAATAGATGGGAAAATAAAATTAAAACAATGGTTTGCACTAGGCATAGAATATTTAGGTATAGACTTATACCATCATCGCGAAATCCAAAGAAGAAATTGATATAATAGTTTTATTGCATGGTTGATTTTTTATTTTTATTTTTGAAAGAAATAGAAAAAATATAATATGAGGACTTGCGCTAGGCATAAAATTCCATTTTAAGTTTTGGAACTATACCATCGTCGCAGAAGTCGACAATATATAAATGTGATTTTATTGCATATTTTTGAAAGAAATTTTGATTTTTTTGAAAATGCATGTAGTTGTCTTTATACTAAACAACTGTTCTCAAGTAAGAAAATGAAATTATTCCAGAAAATTTGCAAAAATATTTTAAATTATCTCAAAGACAAGTTAGATTTATAAGGAATCCCATGTGCATATGTGAGTTCATTTCTGATCTTGATTTATCATAATGATACACAAAATATCTCAAATACAAATGTGTGTGCAATTGCTTTGTGCATTTACCAGTTTTGAGTAAGATAATTTGATACAAGTGATTTGAATTAACCAAATAAGTGTTCATTGACCATGATTTATATGCATGTAACCGTACCAGACTACTATGTAAGTTGGGTTATCAAGAGCTAGCTAATCCATAAGCGAACATAGGTCTATACAAAAGAAGGTCGTTAATGTGACAGACATATCACCACGCTAGGAATTACCCAAGGCCAAGCGAGTTGGGCACAAACCACCTGTTATGGGGCTTACCTCACAATTTTTGAATAATTGAGAATTCCAAGGATTCAAGCTCATCAACCCTTCTTTTCTTTTCAATAGGTAGGGAAAGGGATTTTATTGCTTTTGCTTTTGCTTTCTTTGCTTTATTTTTGTAATTTTATTTTTCTTTTGCTTTTTTTTTGTATTTTTGCTTGATATTTGAGATAATGCTGAAGTAGTGTTGAGATAGTACAAAATGATACTGAAATAATGCTTCTTTTTCTCATGATTTTGCTTGATTTTTCTTTTTCTTTTTTTTTTCTTTTGCTTCCTATTCTAGGGATACTTGCTCGGATTAGCTGTAGAGCAAGGGATTTTTATTCTGGGTAGGGGTGAGCTTGTTCTTTTGTCAATTCTCAAATATTCTAGAACATGTGCATGATAGGATAGCAGGGGAAACTTTTCGCTCAAGAAACCACTTCTACTATGTAGTATAGTATTGAAATTGCAAATGTAATCATTTTAATATGAAAGGATATGCTTGGTTTAAGTAAATAACAAGATCAATTCTCTATGCTCAAACTTTATTTAATTCAATTTGTGGACTTTGATAAAAGAGATATTAGTAATCATACCAGATAAAATCAAGATATTTATTTTTGAGTTTGCAAAAGTGAGGGATTCCAAATAAATGCTAATTTATCCAAAATAATTTGAAAATATAACTGCAATACTTCAAGAATATACAACAAATATTTTTGAGGAATTTGATAATTTTGACTCTCTCTTTCTCTTCTTTTTTTTTTTTTCGAAAGAGTCAATAATATTGCTGATTTCACTTTTATTTATTTTTTGTTTGTTTGTTTTTTCTTTTTTTTTAAATTATATAAAAATGAAACAACATGCAAAATATATACAAATGATGAAATGACCAAATTTTTATGCGTAATATCGCTTAAGATGCATAATATTCATAGGTTCTTTAAGATATTTACCATCTAAGGTAGCTAATTTGTATGCTCCCGATTCAAATTTAATAGTGATAATATATGGTCCAAGCCAGTTGGGCTCAAATTTACCTTTAACGTCTTTAGTTGCATTAGTATTTTTTTGATTTTCTTTTAAAACAAGGTCGCCGATCTCAAAGGATCGATGACAAAAATTTTTAGCATATGATCTTTTACGCTTGTTTTGGTAGGCACGAAGATGCTCCAAAGCATTAATGCGCTTTTCATCTAGGATTTCTAGCTAATTGAGTCTACCAGCACGATATTCATCTCCTACTTCAGTATCTTGAAGTAGTAGAGCCAAAGAAGGAACTTCTAATTCGAAGGGAAAAACAGCTTCAACACCATAAACCAAAATAAAAGGTGAAGTGTCTGTGGGAGTACGAATGCTAGTTCGATATGCCCACAAAGCAGGATATAATTGAATGTGCCAGTCATGGCCAGATTTATTGACCAATATTTTAAGGATTTTAATTAATGTTTTGCTAGATGCTTCTGCTTGGCCATTACCCTGAGGATAATAGGGAGTGGACCAGCGATGTTGAATTTTATATTTTTGACATAATTTTTTGACATCTTTATTTTTGAAACAAGTTCCATTATCTGAGATGATATTTGCAGGAATTTCGAATCTACAAATGATTTGATTAAAAATAAATTTGGAGACTTGAGTTCCAATGCAGGAAGCTAAAGGCATAGCTTCAACCCATTCGTAAAATACTCAATGGCGGTTATGATGAATTTTTTTCCATCAGATGACACAGGATTTATTTTGCCAATAATGTCTAAGCCCCATTTTGAAAAGGGCCAAGGGGATGAAATAGCCTGTAGTTCTTGTGCAGGGGCATGGACAAGGTGAGCATGCTTCTGGCACTTGTCACAATGGCACACATAATCATGTGCATCATTCTCCATGGTAGGCCAAAAGTATCCTATCCTAAGGAGTTTTTTAGCAATGGCGCTACCACTGAAGTGTCCTCTGCAAGAACCATCGTGGGCTTCACTCAAAGCTAATTTAGATTCTTCTAGATTCAAACATATTAGTAAAATACCTTCAAAATATATCCTATATAAAGTATTGCCAATTATTACAAAGCAATTTGCTCTTCTACATAATAACCAGCGTTGGTTTCTATTAAAACCTTTAGGGAAAGTCCCTTTTTGAATAAAATCAAATATATTCATGTGCCAATTTTTAGGAGTAGTTTCGTTGATTAGAAACACATCCAAAGGTTCTAAGCATGAATTATTTGAATTGGGTTCCTGGAGTCAATGAATAATGATGGTGGCATATTCATCATCCAACTCCAAGGCCAGAAGAGATGCAGCGACAACCATAGAGTCAGCCGCACGATTGCTAGTTCTAGGAATAGCTTCCAAGGTAACTTGATCAAATATAGATATTAGTTGTAAAACATATGCTTTATATGGGCGCAATTTATCATCTTTGGTCTGATAAAAATCATTAATTTAGTTTATGACAACTTGGGAATCACCAAAAACTAACATATTTTTAATTTTTAATGCCAAGGCAGCTCGTAATCTGAGGATTAGAGCTTCATATTCAGTAGTATTATTAGTACAAGAAAATGTTAATTTAAATGAAAAAGGGAGAATGTGTTTTTGTGGAGATATTAAAATAATACCCGTACTAGCCCCACTCATGCATCGGGCTCCATCAAAGTATAAGGACCATTGTTCAGCATGGTCTACCTCTAGTTGAAGGCATTCATCAGGAAACTCAATAATGAGGGGATGAGTAGACTCTAAGGGTGCAGCAGCTAATTGATCTACTATAATTTGACCCTTAATAGACTTCTATCCTATAAACATGAGTTCAAACTCGCTTAGAGCAAGAACCCATTTCGCTGTGCGACCCGATAAATAAGGTCAACTCATGAGATACCGCAAGGGATCATATTTAACAATGACATAAGTTTTTTGACTGAGCATATAATGGCATAATTTTTGCGTAGAAAATATGACTGCTAGACATAGTTTTTCTAATGTTGTGTAGCGGGTTTCATAACTGATTACAGTGCGGCTAATATAATAATTAGCACGTTCTCTTTTCTCATCATCAAGTTGAGCTAACATATCTCCTAAGGCAAAATCTGAAGCTAAAATATATAGGATAAATGGGCGATCAGGTCTAGGCAGTGAAAACACAGGTGGGTTAAGGAGGTATTATTTGAGAATTTCAAATGCTTCCTTACATTCGTCGTCCCAATTGAAAGGGACATCCTTCTTAAGAAGCTTAAGAAAGGGACCTATTTTATCCGCCAGCTTATCAATGAAGCGACGGATATCTTGAAGCTTACCTTGTAAACTCTGTAATTCAAATATATTGGTGGGTGCAGGCATATCAGTGATAGCCAATCTTGAGAGGGTCAATTTCAATACCACATAAATAAACTATAACCCCAAATAATTTACCGGACTTGACTCTGAATATGCACTTGGCTGGATTTAATCGGATAAGATATTCTCTTAACCGATTAAATACTTTTCTCAAATCATCTAAATGATCATCCTCATTAATAGAACAAGCTATAATATCATCTACATAATCATGTAGGATATCATGCATCATATCATGAAAGATATAAGTCATGGCTCGTTGATATGTTGCACCTACATTCTTTAAACCAAATGGCATCACTTTCCAACAAAAGGTACTCAGATCAATATTTATCCCAAAATAGATCATTTCATATATTAAAGCATAATAGAGAAATGTTGTAGCAATCAATTTTAATATCCATGGAATGATAATCCAAATAAAAAAATTCACCAAACACCTATATTTTATAGAAATGTACTTTCCAATAACATAAAACAGACTCAAAGCAGATTTCAATTACTTATAATAGCTAGTAATCCAAAATAGACACAAACTAACCATCTAAGTATTTATATAAATTCAACTATGAAATATGAACCTCTAAAATCAAGAATGATAATGTGAACTTGAGGTAAAGATCAATGTATTACTCCTTTCATTCAACTCTTCAAGAATATTTACAATTGTACAGGCAAACATGCTAGAGTTGACCCTTAAAAATGAGGGTTTGACCTCTACTTATAGTTTTCTTATCACAATAATCAAGAAACAATACACATAGTCTTGTTACAACAATACAACAAAGATTTTAGTTGGCATTAGCTCATTGGTCCATCCTTCGAGAAATATGTTGAAATAAAGTCTGCCATGATAGCTCAGGGTCTCTGCAACTTGTTGATCGCTTAGTGGAACTAAATCTCAGGCTATTAAATATCACAAATTTTTGTCGATCCTTCTTGGGAGTGAATTACCATCGTCGATCTATAACCACCTCTGGTTTTATCTTATTGGAAATCCTCGACGCTTCATCTTTCGGCTAACTATTACAATTCTGATACAACAATATCTTTAAAACAACCAAGATTTGGCAACTTAACCTCCACCATTGATCTTCTTCATCACATGATTCAGATTCAATATGGCATAAGATAAATGTCATTTCGCTTTAAAATTGATGATGTCGTCTTTATTATCAGAAACAACAGAATCTCCAATCCGAATCTCTAAACCTCAAATTCGCTTTGAGATCTATTATATTCTTTAATCCAGGTCCAGAGCTAGTCACATAATTATTCCATTGTGAATCTGCACTTTTGTTATTCCACCATCCCATCTTATCTTTATTTCAAAATAGGAAGACTTTTTCATTCCCCGAATCACCAATCCATACTTTTCTACCAGTGACATCATCATCTCCTTGAAACTTTTATGGATTTGAAGGTAGAATTATTCCAAAGTCAAAAACAAAAGGACCTTCCCAAAATCACCATTCCACACTTTTCCACCGCATCATATCTTAGGAAATTTTGCGGATTTGAGATCTGTCTTCATTTTGGAGTTGGAGTGAAGTCACCCAAAATCGCTCCAAACATAAAAACCTCACTAACTACTGAGTGGATTCATATCTTCTGACCTAGTTCCAGATCAAAGCATACTGCAAAGTTTGCAGAATGATGATTTTATCACTTAGTTAAAATTATACAAAATTTTACTATGTAGATATTTTGGGCCTATAGTTACTAAGTAAAGCATTACAGAATGTAACTTAATATTAGATCATAACCTCTACTACTCCAATAATCCTTAGTGATAGTCCAAATAGAATTTATGGCCTAATATAATATGCCACTAATAGACTTTTATAGAAGAAAGAAGAACCACAATGATCAATACTATGTATACCTAATATTGCAATAACCCAGAGTGATAATTTTATTAGCTACTCAAGCCTAATAGAATAGACCACCCACAAATATTTTACAAAAATATCTAGAGATTGCACAACAAGTATATATGAAAGAAATCAACAATGCATTACTAGAAAAGGTCAAACAACAAGTTGATTCATTAAAATTGTAGAGCAAAATGTATTTTATAAAAATATGCAAACAATCAAATTGTTGCCCTTCATATTGAGGTAAATTGCATCATTTATAAATTACTATACTAGCCTAGCTAATGATTATAAGTATGGCCTATCATAGGCTTGACAAGAATAGCACAACCTACCCCTCTCCAAGGCTTGTGCTTGATCAACATTCTTGGATAGAGTGGGTGTCTTTTTCTTGCTTCGTCTCATCCAATTATTTTGATTCAACATAATTCATCATCTTTAGTAGCCACATGTCCTTATCAAGCTTATGCCTCTTGAGAATGCTTGGATTCTCCCACTATGCATTATTGTTGCACCAAATATCATATTTTTAGGAACCTCTAATTGTGATTATTGGTGGTCAATGTTATTGCAAGTTTTGGAAGACTACTTATCACTTTTTTGTCTAACTACTTCATTTTGGATGGTTGAGAAGTGTCCAAGTTGCCCATACCTTTGATGTACATGATTTTTACTAAAATATACCTATCTAAAAGCTCTCATTTTTATCACTATCTACTATAGACTTTTGCTTGTCGTTAAACTTGTAGGGACCCATATCGGGCTACTATAAAGCATACTTTAAACTCCCAACCACTCAAACCTCTAGAAACTCAAGCATATAGCCACTATACATTCAGCCACCCTAAAGTGGCTAGACTTCCCTACCTTAGTCAAATTATGGGCCCAAGAAGCCTCCTAATTTTTATCTAGGTTTTTCACAAAGGTTATCAAACCTAGTGAGGTTTTCTTGTAATTAATTAACAAACTTTTTATAAAATTGATAGCTTGAAACAACTCTCTAGGATCTATCCATGTCAATATTTTCATGGGTCCATAGTGTTGAAAATATCAAATTTTTTTTAGTTAGAAGTATTTTCAAGTCACTTTACTATTTAGGATATTTAGAATTCTATGTCTAGATTGCAAACAATTGTGCCCAACCCCATGTGAGGATTTTCTAAAGAGTTTCTCCATTCTATCAAAGATAATAATCTAAGTGTATCATGTAGGTGAGCCACATAGGGTGTACTAATTCCCATTTCAAATGAATTACATCCATAGTTTAACAAAATTCCATTCTAATGTTAGCAAAGTTAGAAGCCATTGTGCCCCTAAAACAACATTGCATCTCCTTAGTGGAAGAGTGAACATATTATTTTTGAGTTCATATTCCTTTATATTCAACTTTACATTCGGAATTTTTTCCTTATAAGGTAGCATCCATACATTAGCTACCATAACTTTGAAAGAATTATAGGAATGTATATAATAGTTTACTTGCTTAGGTACTTGTGGATCAATAAATTTACATGTACTACAAAAATTAAAAAGGATTATATGATTCTTTTCCCTTAGAAATATCCTACTACCTTCATAGTCTAAGTGGTTGAGATTCCTACTAGTGCATGAACTAAAATATTTTGCTAAGGTTATTCTTGTGATTCATCCTCATTCTAGTGATCTTCTTCATATTTTTCCTCTTCTTGTTTAGGGACTTCATTTACCATAGAATCATCCATATCTATCAAATACAATTTCTATTGTATATATTTATACCCTTGATAATAGTTCTAATCATAATTATACAATAACCCTTGTGCTCTATGAGCTTTCATTTCCTCCCTGGTAAATTGCTTAATTGATGGAGATTTATTTTGTAGATTAAATGTGGCATTGAATGGAATTAGGGGTCTAGCCTATGGAAATTTAGATGAAAACCTTTGAGTAGTAATTTTTTCTTCTAATAGCCTAGCCACCCTCATTGCTTACATCATAGTTTAAAAATTTTACCTCAACCTTAACATCATCCTTCAACCCACTGATAAAACAAATCTAAAAGATTCCTTTACCAAAACCCCTTATTTAGTTCACCAACTTTTCAAACTGAGTCTAATATTCATGAATAGTAGAGGTTTGCTTCAAATTTGTTATATCTCTTGTAAAATACTCATACTTATTAGGATAAAATGAATGATTAGTTGTGTTTCAAATTATTCCCAAGAAATATCAAGTTATATGTTGCACCCATTGATACCATTGAAGGGATTCAAATTAAAATTTAAAATATTCAATGGTGATCCAATATATAAAGGTAGGTTGTGGATCTTGAAATACTAGTCTATCCAACACAACCAACCATCAAGGTCCTTTCCATTAAACTTGGGAAAATATAGCTTGGGCATTTTATACGGGCATTGTGTGTATCCTATTCTATATTCCTATAACTACCAATATTTCCCTTAATTTCATCATTATTAATATGTTGGTATGCATGAGTGGCCCCTTTTAAGCATCCTTCAACCTTAGGGAAAATTTTCCTCAATTCCTATTTTTATTGTGATCTATCACTATTTAAAAGATGTGTAGAATCTTTCAATTATTTAATTTCATGTCCACATTGTTTTTGTACTTGAGTAAGTTGTTGAATAAATAGCCCTATTTATTTATACAATCAGTTTTTCTCCACCTTACTCATTGCTTCTCTATTTCCTCTAGCCACAAGTTTATGATTTATACCCTGTGAATATACTTTACTAAAAAGGGATTTCATGTTTTAGCAATTACTATTTTAGTAAGGGTCCTAAAAAAGTGTTTGGGTGCTATATAACAAAATGATCAGATCAAAGAGATGATCAAAATATACTATATCCCAAAATGACCATTAGTGGACTCTAAAAAATCTCATGGGTGATAATACCAAAATGATCAATGTGATAATATCATAGTAATGGACTAGGTCTCAAATTAATAATTTTGTAGACATTTTTTAATTGATTGACTATTACACTAGGTTCCTACTCCATTAATTTATCATTACATCAACCTCATATACTAATTGACTATTTACTATCTAATGTCTATTCTAAAAACTATCCAAATTCTTGAGATTTTATCATTTAATAATTCTAACTATATTTACAATTGTCACTACATCTATAACAACCCAGGTCTACTCACCTGGTTGTCAAAAACACAAATTCAAAATTTTGATAAATCAAAACAAAATTGATGTGAGCACACCCAAATTTGTATTAGTACTTAGGCATAGATGTTCACACTTCGATACTTTATACCATTGCAGATGAAATATCAATTGCTTGGGACTAGCCAACTTCTCGCTATAGACTACCATACATGAGACCCATTCTCTCCTTACTCGAGTTTTGGGTTCTCGGCAAGGGGTTACCCTTCTAGGGCCCATATCACCTGGAAGGGTGGACACATTATTTTCCCCATCTCATAGCATGGAGGACTTAGATCTATGATCTTATTCTTGTCCTAATGGTCCACTGACCCAATTTCTATTTCATGATTAAACCTTTAGGCCCATGCTAGAGTTAGCGTAGCTATGCCAATGCCTAATTATTGACCTTCATATAAGGTGTTATCAGGGTCCACCAATACTCTAGCTTCTAGACCAGGTGTCTCAAACCAAGCCCTAGTTGATGGTAATTTTGCCCATACCATCTACCATTGGACCTTCCAACCCCAAGGACCAACTCTCTAGTCCTAAGTTCTATTGGCAATTCTACAACCGAAGTATGGATCGTGAGCACCCTAACATACTACTTCATTTGACAACCTGGAACAATGTCCCTTACTATCATTTGTTACTCTTTATAGCATAGGACCCCTATCCCTTCTTTGTTTGCTAGAGAATAGTTATCCCTAAATCGAAATAGCCGCCACTACAAACTATCGAAGTTGGGTGATTAATTTAGCCCTCCTCGACAATTTTTAGTTAACATTACCCTTTCTTGGTAGTATAACCTCATAGCCCTTCTTGTATTTTCCAAGAAGTATTCACTCATGTGTTTCATCAGGTTTGAATTGTATGGTAATGTTCTATGCTTAGTGATTTGCATGACCTTTGGTTTTTTTTTTTTTTATCATAGGACATAAGAGATATAAACTTGTAAAACTATCACCATGTTTAAAATAAACAAGAACTCTAAAAGGCTAACATAAATGAATAACTTGCGATTTCCAGAGATACTCCTAAAACATCTTTACTTGCGATTTCCTAAAACCCCACTACCACTATATATATATATATAAAAAAAAAAAATAAAAAAAAAAAAGAAATAACAATATTAAAATCAAAATGTTTATAATTCATATTCTTCCAAAGATACTCCTATGAAATAAGAATTTATTTTAACCCTAATTCATGTTATTCGAAAATACTTGCTAAACCATAATAGATGCATAAAGTAAATAAAGATACTCTAAAAACTATATTTTACTTTCATAAACCTATTAATAATTTATTATAGCCCATATTTAATTGAACAACGTGGATTCAACTTACCACTAAGAAAATCTATATTCTTATTTATAAAAGTTCAAGGAAACAAACAACTAAATTTTTAATATAAGAGAGTACCTAACTATAAGAGACAAAATATAACTTTTTTTTTTAACCTATAAATTCAATGTTGTCTGAAGCAAATATAATATTTCTTTCTTTGTAACCAAATAATAATCCATAAATAAAAAGCTGACGAATTTAAAGTTACTAATAAACGAACAACATATAAATAAAATAATGCCTATTCTTCACCCAAATATAAACAATGATTTTTAATTAAAAATTCTATTCGGAAATTGTTCATAGGCTATATTCTCAATGAATAGAAAATAGATAGAAATTTGTTTTGTATATCTCAAAGTTCAACCAATGTTTATATACACAATTAATCTGCCATACCATACCAGAAAACACCAAAGGTTTTTAAATAATATTTTACCTACACCTTGATTGATGTGCCACTCACACATCCATAAGAATAGCATTCTACTAATTTAAAAGCACGTGGTTAAGCATTTTGGAACCTATATTTTTCTTTCAGCATGCTAAACAAAATTATTGCACCTAAAACCTCTCCAAAGAGCTATCACAGCTTTAAGATGCCCTATCCAAGCATCAGAGATTGATAATATAAAGCTTTAAGGAAGAATGAGTTTTAAATTAAACCATATAAATCTGCTATTAAAAGAAGATACAATGCCAGGTTCTGTGTAACCTATATGACTTGCCCTAAAATGAGGATCTGTCATAAAAAATATTTAATATGAGCAAAGGTGATATCTCAAGAGTTTTCTTTATAAAATAATATTTACTCTAGAAATATTTCAACACTGCTATAGGTTTAACCATATTATGAGGCCCCTACAAAAGAGTTAAAATATTAAACTATAACAATAATAATGAATAATTTATAATTTACACACAACACTTTCTTCTAGCATGATGCTTCATTATATAGAGGTCTTTTGAAGATAAATACTTTAGAGCTCTTTTATTAATATATATGCAGTCTTACAACTTTAACACAGGTGGTAATGAAGCCATGAAATTTTAATTTGATTCAAAAATAACATTAAAACATAGCCTTTCCTTTCAATTATGAGCTTAGAACAATTTTCCATATTTTATTTACAATTTTACTAGAGTTTATAAACAACATTGGACACAACATCATGGTATAGGATGGAGACAAGTTTCCACAAGTTTTAAAACATATACTGGAGTATCATTTTTTAATATTTCATCTTTGCTTATCTGGAAAACAAGTTTGAAGGTACCATAATACCGAATTGGCAGGATTCCTCAGTGCATCCCTTCGCTTGAAGACGTCAACTTGAGACAAGAAGAAGGTAAGGTAAAATCTCCTCATTGGATTAACACGGTTAACATGAAATGCATACTAAATGCAAACAAGCTTTCAACCATGCATCCTATTTATACTAAGCAAACTCAGTCCCTTATTATAATATATATAAAATTTTATAATATGTCTATATGAATGTCATCAATATTTCAAGGTTCATTACTACCATAGTGTAGAGTGTGTAAAGTTTTTCAAACATTTATATTATCACACAACGAAATCCACCTTCAAAATTTTATTATAAATTAGAATTTTTTTTGGATACATAACAATGTTCTCATTCACACAATTTCATTATAAAATAGCAGATATTCTGAACATACAACGATATTCACACAATTCCATTTTAAGATAGCAAAATTTTTGAACATACAATGACATTCACATTCACACAATTTCCAAAATAGCAGAGAACCCAATGCTTCCAAACATCCAAAAAGAATATTAACACAATCAAATTCTTTCATCCAAAATATAAATAATTGAAAAGAACCGACCTCATCGTCGATTGAAGAGAAATATCCATAGACTTAAACAACTATTATAAAAGCTCTCGTCTCCACTACAGAATAGAATCGATCCGTCGTGCCCAAAATTGAGCATACTTTGTCATTTTATTGATGTGGAGACTTATGGATAGAAGACACATATCCTTAACATGCAAGGATCGCTCAACTTTCACCGAGTGGCTTGATAGTCTTAGCTCTATCTTATATATATATTTTGACATATTTGGTTTAATGTTGTTTCATATATGTACAAATTTTATTATATTTTTTATAATTTTTATTTATTTATTAATTTTATAAAATATATTTTAATTGATAGTTGTGATTTATACAAATTTATATATTTAAATATCTATTTTCTTACCAATTTATTATTTATTAGCAATCATATATATTTGTTAGTATAAATATATATATATATATATATCAAATGTAATCAATAAAATATGCAATCACAATTGATGGAGGTAAATGACGTAAAATAATTATAACCAATACATGCAAACACAAGAAAACTTGTGATCCTATATGAATTTGCTTTCTCGAGCTTCCATGTAATCGCAACTATGGTGCAATAGAGCACTGGCATCATATCCCAAATTATCTAGATGATCATCCATTTTCCTTCTATTTGTGGTTGAATTATAGGTACATTGTACTTGTATATCACTTCTACTACAGTTCTTGCACTCACAAATAATTATTAGCAGTATCTTGTTCCAATAAATCAAATAGGTAGACAAGAAAATCATGGGGTTGTTACATTCTTTCCCACCAAAATTTAACACAGTCTCTGTGTTAGTTAACATATTTTGCATGATTCAAATTACTTGAACATAAACAATCATCAAAACAAAAATACATGCATTATAATAATATGTAGCATGAATCCAAAATATACAAGTATTATCTTCTCAAATTCAAATGTTTATAATTTAGTCAATTTTCAAATAAAAATAGAAATTGTCTTTTCATTTCTTCCACATCTTCCCATGTGGCATTCCTCTCTGAGTAGAGATCCCACTAGACTCTACACTAGTCAATGATTCCTTTTCTTAACTACGTAGTTCTATATTCCAAAATTTTGATAGGTCAAACATCAATGAGTTGTGGATCCGATATTTGCAAATGAGAAATATCTAGTATATGCAAAGAGTCAGCTACATATTTGCAAAGGAGAGACACATGGAAAACACTATGGATCTTAGACAAATTAGGTTGTTGAGTTAGCTTATATACAATAGGACTAATTTTGGCAATGATCTAAAATGGATCAATGAATCTAGGGCTAATTTTGGTGGACTTGATGGAGATTTTGGTAGGTTTGACTCTTAGGAAAACTTTATCTCCAATAGAAAACTCTATAGGAGTTCTCTTTAAGTCAACATAGCTCTTCTAACAATATGTAACTTCTCAAAGTAATTGGTAGATTTCTTTTAATTGGGCCTCCATTCTCTTTATAGTATCAGGACCGATCATTTCTCAATCATCCAAATTATCCCGTGTCAATGGTGTTCTACACATAAACCATATAGAGCTTCAAAAGGGGCCATGCCCAACGTGGTATGATAGCTATTATTGTAAGAAAATTCCATAAAAAAGAGATAGTCTTCCCACTTATTTTGGTGGTCCATACTATACATTCATAGTATATCCTCTAGCACTTGATTGACCTTCCCGATCTGTCCATCCATATCAAGATGATAGGTTGTGCTGATATTAAGCTTTGCACCCCATGCTCGATGTAAATCTTACCAAAATTCAAAAGTAAATCGTGAATCTATATCTAAGATAATTATTTCAATGAAATCATGCAATATCACAATTTTTTGGGCTTTGTGCTATAGTGGGGGTATCATCGTGAACATTATCGGGTGTAAAATTTTTCACCTTAGTGAATTTATCCACCACAACAAAAATTGCATCATGTTGGAATCGAGTTTTGGGAAGAACAACTATAAAATCCATGGAAATTACTTGCCATTTTTGTTTTGAAATATCAAATAAGTGTAGTTGTCCCCCAATATGTTTATGTTCAACTTTGAATTTCTATAATTCTAAACATCTTGCAATAAAATGAACCATATCTTTCTTCATTCCAGGTCAATGGAAGTTCTTTTTCAGATTCTCTCTCATTTTAACCACTCTTGGATGATCAGAGTTTGGATCATAATGTGCTTCTTGCAACATTATTCTTTTTATCCCTTCATCATTGGGTACTATTATGCGGTCTCTGAAGTATACCATATCCTCCTTAACTTTAAAATCCATATGCTAATTTGGTCCTTGATCGATCTTAGTGCAGCATTGGTTATAGAATTCATTATTTTTTTACAATTCTTTAATTTGTTGCTTTAGCCCATACTGGCATTGTTTTGAAGTATCTATGTGCTTTCTTCTACTAAATGCATTAGCCAACTTATTTTCTTTCCCTTTTATATATTCAATCCCAAAATCATATTCAAATAAGAATTTCATCCATCTCAATTGTCTAGAATTTAGTAAAGGCTGAGTTAAAATGTACCTTAAACTTTGATGATCAATTTTCAACTCAAAAGGATTACCCAACAAGTATTATCACCATATTATAAGAGCATGAACTATAGTAGCTAACTCTAAGTCATGTATGGCATAATAAATTTATGTTTCTTAAGTTTTCTAGACTCATATGCCACAACTATCTTATTTTGCAATAAGACACCTCCTAGCCCCTCTAGGAAGGCATATGTACAAACTATAAATGGTTTACTAGGATCTAGAATTTGAAGGATAGGTGTCATTGTCAACTTTTCTTTAAGAATTTTGAATGCCTCCTCACATTGAGCAATCCATTTGAATATTTTCCCTTTTCTTTGCAGATTGGTGATAGGAAATGTAATATTTGAAAATACTTTTACAAATAACTGATACTATTTAGTCATTCCCATAATAGTTCTTACTTCAATAACATTGTTAGGAGTTAGCCAGTCTACTATGGCTTCAATATTTTTAGGATCAACCGCTACCCCATCGACTGAGACTATGTGCCCCAAATACTAAACTTGTAGAGTATAAAACTCACACTTAGACAATTTTACAGACAACTGATTTCTTCTCAAGATCTAGAACTATTCTCATGTGTTGATCATGTTATTTTTTACATCAATAATAAATTAAAATATCATTACAAATTGATCCAAATATTCCTTAAATACATTGTTCATCAAGTTCATGAAAGCAGTTGGAGCATTTGTTAATCCGAAAGGCAACACTATAAACTCATAATGCCCATATCGTGTTCTAAATGTTGTCTTGAAAGTATCTTCTTCCCTAATTCTCAATTGGTGGTATCCTGATCTAAGATCAATTTTTTAGAAGATAGTTGCCCCCCTTAGTTGGTCAAATAGATCATCAATCCTTGGTAAGGAATACTTTTTTTTTCATTGTCATTTTATTAAGCATTCTATAATCAATACAAAGTCTCAAAGATCCATCCTTCTTCACAAATAGAACTAGTGCTCCCCATGGTGAGACACTAGGCTTAATGTACCATTTTTCTAGTAGACCCTGAATTTGGATTTTGAGCTCTTGTAATTCTAGAGGAGTCATTTGGTAAGGGTTCTTGGCAACAAGTGATGCTTTTGGTAAAAGCTCAATTGAAAAATCAAATTATCTTTTTGGAGAAAGTCTGAGCAGGTCTTTAGGAAACATCTATAAACTCATTCAATATAGGATGTTTTTTAAATATAGTAGATCTAGACTTAGTTTCTTCTTTCTTATTCAATTTGACTATATAAAGCCTACATCCTTTTCCTAAGGCTCCTTTTGCCTATAAAGCAGTCATCAAGTGGGGTTCTAAGGTCAAACTATTACAATGGACTCAGATTCACTGATTGGAATCATCTGTGAAGTCTAGCCATATTTATTTAAAATTTAGCAAGGCGTTGTGAGCTTTCAGTCAATCTAAACCTAGGATAATATCAAAAGAATGCAAGGGTGCTACATATAAATGCTATTTTATTTTTCCCTAAGGTATATCTATTTGGGAGTCAAATAGACACTGGTTGACCATATAGGTTTACCCTAAGCTATACACAACTTGCCACCCATTTTCCATGATCCTAGGTCTTACCAAAATGTCCCTCAAAATGCTAGAGGATATAAAACTATCATTTGCACCACTATCAATCAAGATACAAACTTATTTTTTTCTTAATTTTCCTTTTAAGAGAAATGGTGTAGCTTACCCTAAAATATTGGGATTACCTGTGGTAGCATAGATCCAATGTGGGGCTTCTTTTGTTGGATTCCTCTTATCAGCTCTCTACAAACATTGACTTGCATAATGGTCCAGGGCTCCACACACAAAGCATACATTATGACTCTTATTCTTTTGTTTATTCTAGTTGACAATATTCCATTTTTCCTGGTAAGTAGACCTTTGTACAAGTTTCTCTTGAAAATTCCTTCTATCTAACTGTCTCTTATTACCCTGAAATTTCCTTTGTTCCTATTATCCCCTCTATAATGGTCATCATCCCTATATTTATTATATTGGTCTTTTCCTTTAACAAGCTTTGGGTATTTTCTTTTCTTAGGTTCTTCCTTCTCAAATTTTTGGTAATAAACCTTTGTATTTTTTTGGCTAATTTCTTCATAATGTGCAACATCAAAAGTATCTGTCAAATTGTTAGGTTTTCCTCATCCAACAGGAGTCCCAATTTTGGGATGTAATCCCATTACAAATTTATGAGCTTTAAATTCTTCTCGTTTATCATATTCTAGTGCATATTTTAGAAGTTGGACAAATATTTGATAATATTCAATTACTGGCATATTCTCTTGATATAGGTTGGTGAATTCGATTTACTTCTAATGTAAAATTATGGTGTAAGGAATATATCCTTCAATTCTCTCTCAAATACATCCCAAGGGATATCAAAAGCTTCCTTCTGATTGGTTTTCTTGTAAGTGGTCCACCAATATCTAGTTGAATCTATTAAATGTGCCACTACCCATGTAGTTTTGGATTCTACACAAAGGGGTTGAATAGAGAAGTACCCTTCAGCTTCACTTAACCAATTAACATCTACTTCTTTGCCCCCTTTTCCATAAAATTTGGAAATATCTAGTTTCTTAATTTCTTTCTACAATTCTATGTTGACCTTCCTTCTCAAAAATCCTTCAGAAAATTCACTTACTCTCTCTGACTCCTTACTTTTAGTTAGATTCTCAATTACCTTCTATTGTTGTGTGATAATTTCCTATTTTTGGGACATATGAGCCCTCTACTATTCCATATGCTCGCTCATTTGAGCCCTTTGCATTTCCATTTATTCCCTCTAATAATTCATTTGGTCTTGCATTAGCTAAATTTTTATTGTCATGTTCTCATCATTCTAAGTAGCACTTGCTCTTATTGGCTCATTTTATTTTCTTATAACATGTTAAGGCACTTCAATTGTTTGTAATCGGTCTGACTCCCTCATGAGTTATCTTAGTTCCTTTCTCAAGACTTTTGCAATATCCTCTTTCAAATTAGCACTTGCTCTTTTTGAGGTCCTTTCTATACCTGGTGACAAAAGAGCTATGTCAATTAAATAATTCACATTTACAACCTAGGTTTTTCACAACCTAGGCTCTAATACCAACTGTAACAACCCAGGTCTGCTCACCTAGTTGTCAAAAAAAAATTCAATATTTTGATAAATCAAAACATAATTGATGTGAGCACACCCAACTTTATAAGTAATTAGACATATATGTTCACACTTCAAGATATTATATCGTTGTAGAAAAAATCTCAAGTGCTTGGGATCGGCCAACTTCCTACTATAGACTACCATACATGAGACCCATTCTCTCCTTACTCAAGTTTTAGGTTCTTGGCAAGGGGTTGCCCTTCTAGGGCCCATATCACCTGGAAGGGTGGATGCATTATTATCTCTTTCTCATAGTATGGAGGACTTATATCTACAATCTTATTCTTGTTCTAATGGTCATATGACCCAATTTTCATGTCTTGATTTAACCTTTTGGCTCATGCTAGATTTAGCGTAGCTATGCTAGTGCTTTATTATTGACCTTCGTCTAAGGTGTTATCAGGGTCTACCAATAATCTATCTTCCAGATCAAGTGTCTCAAACCAAGCCCCAATTTATGGTAATTTTGGTAATTCTACAATCAAAGTATGGATCTTGAGCACCCTCACATACTACTTCATTTGACAACCTAGAATTATATCTCATACCATTGTTCATTACTCTCTACAACATAAGACCCCTGTACCTTCTTTTTTAGTTGGAGAACGATTATCCTCAAATCACAATAGCTACCACTATGAACTATCGGAGTTGAGTTAATAATTTAGTCTTCCTTGGTTATTTTTAGTTAACATTGCCCTTTCTCAGTAGTATAACCTCATTTTCCTTCTCAGATTTCTAGGAAGTATTCACTCATGTGTTTCATCAGGTTTGAATTTTATGGTGATGTTCTATGCTTATTGATTTACATGACCTTTGGTATTTTTATCATAGGACATAAGAAAATATAAACTTGCAAGGCTATAACAATGTTTAAAATAAACAAGAACTCTAAAAGGCTAACATAAATGAATAACTTTGCATAAAACATATTTACTTGTGATTCTCTAAAATCCCACTACCACTATATATAACGATATTAAAATCAAAATGTTTATAATTCATATTCTTCCAAAGATACTCCTATGAAATAAGAATTTATTTTAACCCTAATTCATGTTATTCGAAAATACTTGCTAAACCATAATAGATCCATAAAGTAATTAAAGAAACTCTAAAAACTATATTTTACTTTCATAAACCTATGAATAATTTATTTTAGCCCATATTTAATTGAATAACATCGATCGAACTTACCACTAAAAAATTTCAAGGAAAAAAACAACTAATTTTTTTAATATAAGGGAGTACCTAAATATAAGAGACAAAATAGAACATTTTTTTTAAAAACCTATAAATTCAATGTTGTTTGAAGCAAATATAATATTTCTTTCTTTATAAAAAATAATAATACATAAATAAAGTGCTAACAAATTTTAAATATACTAATAAATGAAAAATATATAAATAAAATAATGCCTATTCTTTACCCAAATATAAACAATGATTTTTAATTAAAAATTCTATTCAGAAATTATTCATAGGGTATATTCTCAGCGAACAGAAAATTGATAGAAAGTTGTTTTGTTTATCTCAAGGTTCAACAAATATTTATATACATTATTAATCTGCCATACCATACCAGAAAACACCAAAGGTTTTTAAATAATATTTTACCTACACCATGATTGGCATGCCATCACACATCCATAAGAATAGCACTCTACAGATTTTAAGTACATGGTTAAGCATTTTGGAACCTATGTTTTTCTTTCAGCATGCTAAACAGAATTATTGTGCCTAAAACCTTGCCAAGGAAATATCACGGTTTTAAGCTACCCTATCCAAGAATCAAAGGTTGATAATATAAATATTTAAGGAAGAATGGGTTTTAAATTAAACCATATAAAATCGCTATTAAAAGAAGATACAATGCCAGTTTTAGCGTAACCTATACAACTTGCCCTAAAATGAGGATCCATCATAAAAATGATTTAATCTGAGCAAAGGCAATACCCCAAGAGTTGTTTTTGAATATACAATGACACTCACATTCACACAATTTCCAAAATAGTAAAGAACCCAATGCTTCCAAACATCTGAAAAGAATATTAACACAATCAAATTCTTTCATCCAAAAGACAAATAATTGAAAAGAACTGACCTCATCGTCAGTTGAAGAGGAATATTCATAGACTAAAACTGTACCGATCTAAAAGGCATACACGTAACTAGTGCATCAATTGAAATTGAGTATTAAAGCATCAAAATATGGACAACAAAGAATTTAACAAGAAAGTAAGGTCTCTTTTATTAAAACTTTGCCAAATATTGATTACACATATGTCCCTCTTAGGGATACTCAATTTCGATACAATTGATACAATATTTTGAGGCCCCTAAATGGGGATTGGTGTAATCCATATATTCTTTAGAATGGGCATGATCTGCTCAAGAACGAAGGTAGTCTTCTTCTCATGCGATTGGAGGCATATGTTGTCTTGAATTTCCTTTAAAATGATTAGGTCCTATAAACCTTGCATTCAAGAAACAACAAGAAAGGGATTAATAGCAAAGGAGGCCTCTCTTGATGAGGCTTTTGATATAATATTGCACAAATGTTGATAAAGAAAGCAATAAAGCATGTAAATCTATGAAGATATGTAAGAAATCATCAAATTACTCTAAATCCTATAAATTAAGCATGAAATCAAGCTATATTTGCATCCTAATTAGCCATTAGAACTTGAAAATCATGAAACATCAAGAAAATAGTCTAAATTGATAATTTTAAGGAAATAAAAGCAAATCTACCTCTAAATTCTAAATTTAACCATGCAAATGTATAAAGGAAAGCTAATATGAGTCAAATTCACCCAAATACATAACTAAAAGTGGAAATCTACTGCTAAAACAAAGTAAATTAAATATAAAATCCTCGCCATGGGTCTAAGGCATAGCAGACACTATTAGCCATGGCAATCAGTCATGGTTGAGGTGAAATTATTCTTGATCTTCTAATCCGGGCTTAGATATTCAATTTACCTTATTGAATTTATGGTCAAGGGTAACCTTAGTGTCCTCTGATGGATTGGTGATGTGAATTCACTGGATTCATGATGTAAGAAGCAAAATTATGGATTCTTTATCCCATTGATCCTTTGAAACATCCATGGCTTTGAATGCATTCATGATTTTCGAATGGGCAGCAAATCAACTCTCTTAAATGGTGGTAATTGACTCCACAAATCGATAGAGCTCCACTATATTTAAACTCAATATTGGTACAAAATTTTCCTTAATTTGGAGGGGGATCTTATAGCATTCCTAATACCTAATCTTGGCTTGCTTGGGAAGCCAAGATCAAGAACCAAGGAGTTAGATCAGTTGGAGGGAGAATTATTGAAGCTTCCCTACCAAAAAACCATTTGAACTTCATTTTCCAGACCATTGTAACTAAATTTGGCTTAGCCTGAGATCCAAAATAGTTTCAGTGCTAGCTGCAGGTCTGAGGCACGACCAGCTCTATTAATCATGGGTGTCAGTCATGATCAAGATTTATTAGGCTAAAACTACCTAAATTGAGTGGTTAAAACCACTACTTCACCTTGGGATTGTCCAAGATACTTCATATGGTCTATTAGCATACCCATATGAGTAGTCCCATACACATGATTCATTTTAGGTGTCTACAGATGCCCTTTTTGGGATGCATTATGAGAACGAACAACACTAAGGAAAAATAGACTGCCTAAAACCATGTAGGTTGAATGATGATCATTAATTTGATCAATATTAGATGCCCCGATCATGTAAAATGACATGCATCTTAGAATAATTTCTTCCAACCGAGGGAAGGCTAAATTTACAAAGATTTTACAAGCTCCACGACGATCGGGTAGTCGATGTTACAATAGCACCAATAGGTGGAAAGCTACTAACTTAACTATCATATTTGCTTTTTTCCCCAATAGAGGGTAATCTTATGATAGTTGTTGGCAATGATTCATAAGATGAACGTAATTTTGACAAGATCGAGTGATCTCCTATTGAATTCGATTATGATTATAGATATTATGACTACCCCCTCAAGTGACGAGTCAATAAGGATAGGGCATTGAATGAAGCGACAAGTTTCTTGACCACATGATTGATTTAAACAATTAAATACTTTTGCACTTTGATAGTCTTTGGCAAGACCTAATTCAACCATGGTTTCAACTGTAAATAGTAATTGTATATCTCTATCCCTTGGGGCAGTCTAGCTGTAATGGCTTTCTTAAGGCATCAATGATAGCAATTTGAATTAGACTTGTGTTAAATCACTATGTTCTATGATCTAATAAAAATATCATAGAAGTATTTAGATGAACACATCATTCCTGTGGAGCAGTCTGGCCATTGTGACCTTCTTTGGGAGTGAAGTGAAGCATTTCAATTCAAATATGACTAATTTACCCCAAATGGCCTTATGGTAATTTACTCATCTTGCCAGATTGTATGGAGCACAAATCGCTGCAATCGCCAAGTGTATAGGGTAAATAACTGGTTACGAGGTGCATTTGAATTTTAAATTATCAAAAAAAAATTGTTATTTTTGAAAATTTTGAGGGTTTTGGGCCATTGAACATTTTTTATTCTACATTTTGAGATCCCCCACAGTGAAATTTTGAGGGTTTTTATTATTGGATGCTAGTCGCGGGTGTTAGAAGAAAATAATTTAGTCAAATTCCTTAGTTGTGACTTTGACCCATGGTCAGCAAACCCTAATTTTGTGCCCGCATCTAATAGGCACAACTACATGGCAAATGATAAATATAAAAGAAATTTTAGCATTTTCAAAATTTATTATTTCCCTTGCCAAGCTATAAAAATGAGATCTCTAAGAGGTTAAATTAACAAACTAATCCGAAAACATTCCAAAATGCATACTCACTCTTACTGATGGTAGACCAACCAAAGGCGTCCACCAATGGAAGAGCCGGTGCTACGAAGGTAGCATCACAAAACTTCACTTATTTTATTACAAAATTAAAATGGACCACATTAAGAAATGGATAAATTAACCAAACTAAACTACTGGTAAAGAATATCACCTTAGTTAGGATTATTCTAGGTTAGCTTAGATGGGGAGGGTTTTATTTTTTGGGCTTCTCAAGATGGGAAGTGACCTCGAAAGGGGTCCTTCTCTTAGTCGTTGGTGGCAGTCGTAGCTCCCAATTGGCAAAGTGGGGGTCATGGTTGTTAGCCATGGTGGGATTCAAATCCCAACCATAAAAAATTTGATCGTTACCACTAACCACGGGTCCTAATCACTGCTAAGCAACTTTAGAAAAACATTTGCAATTTTTTTATTTTTTTTATTTTTGATTTATTTAATTGTTTTTTTTTGGAATTTTGGAAGGTAATTTTGATTTTTTTATTTTTTGCATGCATTTATGCTTGTTTTTTCCTTTTTGAAGTTTTTTTTAATTTGTTTGATTTTTGAAGTATATTTTTTTATGTTTTTGATTGAATTTATGTGATTTTTATTTTCCCTTTTAGCTGACTACCAGAGCGAGGGAGTACGAGCTCTTTTGCGACCTCTTCCACCATATTAAAAATGTTGATCGAGACTGGTTTGAAACTATAGGCCTTGGCTATGTCATTTGATTGCCTACTATTAGGCTCAATCATGCCTACCTAACTACTTTGGCCCATCGCTGGGATGCATAGACTAACACATTTCATCTACTGACTTGAGATATTACTATCACATTGAAGAATGTATACCACACCTTCCACATCCCTATCGATGGCAAGGCCATCACCTCTTTGCCTACCATATCTAAGCATGTAGTCTTCTAGCATTTTTTTGGTACTTGATGTGATAAGGCACTTGATGATATTGACCATGGGGTGTACCCATTGAGCACTAGTATAGGGTGCAAGTTTTCTTAGAGTGATAGGCCATCCTCATGTAGTTATGCATCCATATCCTACTACCAGATACGTTTGAAGTGAGGTTCCTTTGGAACCTCCTAGCCAGGATGCAAGACCTTATAGAGAGCACCACATAGCATCCACTGATACTTTCATGGAGTAGCACTCTACTTGCATAGCTCTACAATGAGTTGTATTAGATCACATAGTGAGGCCGCATGGGAGTTGCTTACAGTCTACTAGTTCATATATGGGATTGGGAGCATATTACCATCAATCACCCTATAGGACTGCCACTATAGATTGTATATATTAATAGGGAGCATCAGTGATATGCTGCCTACTGGCCTAGGGATACCGAGGGTTTCAAGAGCAAGTCCCGAGTAGGATATCTCTAGCACTACCTAGATTAGTTGACTAGACTACAGCCAGATCATGTTCTATGGTGACCCTACATGGACTATCTTGCATGGGGGGAGGTAGACCATTATTTTAGGTAGATATGTTGGGATATATGACTCCTTAGGTGTAAGCTTGATATGTATGATTTCTTCCACTTCTCACACATCACCAGGTAATTCAATATCTACTAGGACATTCCTATTGTACTTATGCTCTACCATTGCCTTAAGGTGGAGAGAGATTTGACTTGGCCTACGATGACTCCACTAGGTGATGAGGATGATGACTTCCAAGACTCTATATTGGCAGATTATAGGACCACTACTAATTATGATGCTTGGTGGACTACCATGATATGGCAAGGTGGCAGCTGACTAGGTAGAGTTGGGGATGGAACTGCAGGAGCAAAGGTAGTTGAGGTTGATCTAGGGGGATGATGAGTTTGCCAATGGACTGAGGGTGGATGGGGTGAGGGTTTCACCACATAGGAGTAGCCCCAGGCTAAGTAGGAGGGTGATGAGGATCCATATAACAAGATCTCATAGCTCAAATCCTATGTGGCTAGCCTATAGTCACAACTAAGGATAGCACAGATGTAGATTTTGGGTAGGGATACCTCCATTACTGCTATACAGGCATAGATGAGAGTAGCATAGGATTAGCTCATAGAGAGATAGGCTCAGTGGTGGGGCTATGAGGAGAAGAGGATAGCTCTCCAGGTGTAGGTTGCCTTCACCAACATAGAGATACAAAATATCATTGGGAAACATGATCTTCTCCAATTTTAGCTTGATGTTGTGACCATAGAGTGAGACTTGCTCTGATCCACGAGGGGAGATCCATCGAAATCATAGGTTGTTCTTGCCACTTTAGCTATAGAGGTATCAATAGGTTTAGGTGTTTATGCTGAGGTGAGATGATTGTAGGCTATCATTGGTGACAATGAGGATTAGATGGCATCAGATGTCACTTATATTGTCATCCTATAGTCTTAAATTTTGTTTCTAGGGGGCACTCCTATGGTGCAGAGCACAACAAGTAGCTCACACTAGACCAGGAAGAGTGCATCCGAGTAGTCCTTAGTTTAGTTTAATTAGAGATCTAGATTTGAGAGGGCTACAGGTACGAGCTCTAGGGAGCCTCACCAAGAGGGTGACGAGGGTGGAGGTGATACTAGTGGTATAGGCCACTCATGAGCATACCTTAGATATTTTTATATATCATTTTTTAGTGTAAGGTTGGATTACCTATATAGTTGTAGCTTTTAGATATTTCTAACATACCTTTATGTATTATTTTGACACACATATATATGATCTGAATTTTTATTATGACTCATTATATGTGTATATTTTCATTATTGTTATATTATGAGATGCACATGGATGCAATGATTGTAAGTTATGTTTATTTGATGCTATATATTGTTATGTATGGATGACATGCACTAGAGAGCTATATGATGTGATGTTTGACTAGATACTATGATCTAGATGTGTATATGGACTACTATGATGTATGCATATGGATGCAATGTTTGATGTTAAATGCATGTTTAATTTGATTTACATGTATGCATTTAATTTATGTGATATGGTACGATGAATGCAATATATGTAATGCCTTATTTACATGATCATGATATAATGTAAATGAAATTGTATGCTTTAATCACTTAAAACATAATGTGTGGATGCAATACGAGTATAACAATCTAATGGAAAACACCACAGAATGTACAAAAAACATGAATGAAAATGTTAAAATCTTATCATAAGAATTAATCATTTTAACACCCATATATGATATGATGATGGATAGATATATGTAATAATTTGTGATATGAGATGTATTGTTGCTATGAGGAATATTTTAGAATTTCCATGAAACTCAAACACTTTAGTTGACTTATCAAAAGTTGTATGATGACTATACTAGACTCTTGAAATATAAATGTTTTTCTATGAAATACCAATTTATTGATTATCCATGTGTGTGCAAATGAATATATTAGATGAGACATAAGCATACCCCAATGCCAAGAAGGATTCATTTAGCCCATTGCTATATTAAGGATCCTCAAATGTTCACCTGATCCCAAGTTTGGACTCAGTTAGACTAGCCCACTAGGCAATACAGGCCACCTAAAGCTAGCTCATTTGTAAATTGCTTGGAACTACCCCAAAGCCAAGCAGGATTTATTCAACCCATTGTTGTATTGGTGATCACTCTATGGTTTCAAGTAGTGAACATTCCAAGGATTCAAGCTCTTCATCCCCTTATTTTCTTTTGATTTATTGGGATACTTGCTCATGTATAGTGATAAAAATCACTGTTTATTTTATATTTTATTTTTCTTTTGATTTGAGAAAGGGATTTGATTTTGACTTTGGGATTTTGTTCCATTTTTTAAGCAAGGGATTTCTTAGGTAGGGGGAAACTTGTCCTTTTACCAATGATCAACACCCTAGACCATGCACCTTACAAGATAAGTAAGTGTAAATATTTCACTCTAGGTGACCAGGACCACTTTGTAGTGTTCATATTTCCTTACCCTATTTAGGATTTTTAATGTGTTTGATTAGTGATGGGATTTTGATATGCTAAGTGCTGTCAAAACTAGAACTCATCTACAAAAGCAAAGATAGCTTTCTACAAAATTTAAGATGACCACTAGGTATGGTTGAATGATCGAAAAACCCTAGTATATTCCTCATAGCAATGGGAGGGGTTGTGTTGAGAAACACAATTACTCGCAAGGGTGATGGAATATGATAATGCCTAGATGCATGATTGAGACACAAACATGGTGTCATTTGTAAGATTGCAAACACAAACTATTCTAATGCAAGTGCAATGGATGGAAATCTCTAAATGTGATGCAATTAACTAAATGCATGTACAAAATGAAATGCATGATGCAAATGTTTTTAAAATTTTGGATATTTTGCAATGTTTTTAGGTTTTATTCCTTTTTTATTTTTATGGATTTTGAAACTTTTCCATGTTTTTTGAAATTTTGAATTTATTTATGGAACACTTTAAGATAAAGGATGTTGAGAGGTTCAGGCTCTTCAAAACCTTCAAGCAATATTAGGTGATACGTTCTAGGTTCAATCTTCTCAGAGATGATGTAAGGACCTAACCAGTTAGCTACAAATTTATCTTGCAAGTGTGGTGGTAGGTTTGATTTTTTTGGTTCTCTTTCAACATAATATCACCAACTTTAAAGTTCCTCAGATGGACTTTATTATTGTAATATCTTTGTAGGTGTTCTTGATAAACGCGAAGATGCTCCAAGGAATTTATGTGATGCTCATCAATAAGTGTTAGTTGATCAAGATGAGCTTGCCACATAGTGTCATCATCAATGAATTCTTTTAATGTGATGTGCAACATTAGAATTTCCAACTCTAAGGGTATAATAGCCTCTACGACATATACTAGTGAGAACGATGTTGCCCTAGTGGGTGTCCATACACTAGTCCTGTAAGCCCCTAATGCAAGGGGTATCTAGATGTGCCAATCTTTGTGGTTTTCTTGTACCATATTTTTCAATATGGCTACCACTATCTTATTTGAAGCCTTAGCTTTCTCATTTTCCTGTGGATAGTATGGAGTTGAAAAACTATGTTGAATATTATACTTAGACATTAAAGCCTTCATAGTTTTATTCTTGAATGATGTTCCATTATCCAAGATTATTTTGGATGGAATCCCAAAATAACTTATGATATTGTGAAGTATGAACTTCACAATACGTGCTCCCATTGTCATTGTCAAAGGGATTGCTTCCACCAATTTAGTAAAAAACTCAATAGCTATTATAATAAATGTATTTCAACCTGATGATGGGGGAGAGATATTTTTGATTAGATCTAGACCTCACTTATTAAATGGCCAAGCCACTTGAATGGGCTATAAGGCCTGCAATGGCAAGTGCATAAGATAAGCATGATACTATCATTTAATGCATTTCTTGACATACACGATGCAATCTTTCTCCATAGTGGGACAATAATAATCCATGCAAAGGATGTTCTTGATGATGGCCATGTCGCTAAAATGGCCACTACATGTACCATCATGAGCTTGCAAAATTATCCAAGCTAACTCTTGGGTCTTTAGACAAAAAATGAGGATTCAATTATAGCTTTGATGGTACAATATGTCTCCTAGTAAGATATACGTTATCACTTTTTGTCTGAATGTGCATTTTGCAGCATGCAACAATACTTTAGGGTTTAAACCAAGATTAAGGAAGTTATATATTTGTGACATCCAATTTTGATAAGCTTGTACCTTGACTAACAAGATGAATTGTTCCCCTTACGGTTCACTATGAGTGAATGCAGACTGGGATATAACCTTGTGGTGAATGGTGGTGCCATTCCCCATAGGATCTTGTGAGATCAAATACCCCCAGGGTGCCTTTTTAAGAAATTCTATAGCTTTATAGAACCATTCATGGTTTTTTTCTATATGGATAATGTTGACTGATTCCTTTTTATTAAAATCCTCAAGCTACATCGTAGCTTGTGAGAGCATATTTACATGAATGGTAGTAAAATTGGTAGATGGATTTTGAGGGATTAAATATCCTAAAGATGCCATAGTGTCTATAAATTTATTTAATGTAATAGGGATTTCCTTGATATCGTACCACTCTAGTTGGGCTATATAAGTGTCAGTAAGATCCTTGTAAGCTTTCAAGATAGGACACCTACATTGAAACAGTCCCTTAACCTGACTGACTATGAGAAGAGAATCACCAAAGATGTTTAATCATTTAATATTCATGGTTATGTCTATTTGAAGACCTAGGATTAGGGCCTTCTACTCAACATTGTTATTGGTACAAGGAAAGTCTAGCTTGAATTACAAGGGCATTGGAGCACCTTGTGGTGTGAAGAAGATAATTATTGCACCACCCCTTTGCTCACACTTTGAACTATCAAATAACAAGGTCATGTCAGCTTTGTTATCTAGTTCTTCGAGTTTGGGAGACTCCAATAATGCAAATATTGCATCATCAAAAATATCTATGGTGAAAGGTCTACTATTTTCAAGAGGTGCCTTTACCATTTGATTAGCTATGACCTATCCCTTGATGGACTTTTGGCTGATGAATTCCAAATTGAATTCTATAAATAGCATGATCCACTTTGCAGTATGTGTATTATGATAAGTCTTTCTCATCATGTACTACAAAGGATTTTGTTTGGATATTACATACATTGTATGACTTAACATATAATAACGCAACTTCTTCGTTGCAAACACTACTACTAAACACAACTTTTCCACATATACATATCCTAGCTCATAACTCACCAAGGTGCAACTGATATAATATATGGATTGCTCTTTGTCTTGCATGTTCTTTTGGGTCAACATGGTTCCCAATGCAAATTTAGTAGCCGATATATAGAAATAAAGGCATATCTAGTCTTGGTGGAGCTAGTACTACTAGTGTTGCATCTACGAGAGCATCTCTATTGGGCAACAAGAATGAATCCTTTGGTGTTGCCTTCTTGAGGTCTCTGAAATACATGCAAATATGGATCCTTCCATCCGGTTTTCCTATAGGCACCATGTTTTATACCCATTATGAATAGTTGATGGATATAATAAAATCTACATTCAATAGCTTATGCAACTTGTCTTTAACCATTAAAGTGATTATTGGATGCATTTTCTTGAGCTTCTACTTCATAGACCTTTTGGAGGGATCTAGAGAAAGGTTATGGGTAACCACATTTGGATCTAGTCCCAGCATATCCTTGTATGTCCAAGTGAAGAGATTAGGTATTTCTTTCAGTAGGGGGATGAGGTTGGCATGCTCATCAGGAGATAGACTCTCTTCAAATTTGACCTTCTTTGGATTGTTGGGATCATCACTGATATCCATGTCAAATGTCTCCTCTACTGACATGTGTGATCCCTCCTCAAGATGGTGAGGTGTAGGAATAATGTGGATATCATCAAATGGGTTTAAGGGTCCTACATCAAATTTGACCTCAGCATGATGAACATTTTTAGCATAGCCTATCATGAAATGAAAAGGTTGCAATATTTCTTCATTAGGAAAGAAATATTCAAGCTCAAGTGGTGAATAAGTGTGATCCCAATCAATAGCATCTATATTAAGATACAATGGTTTGGAAGGATCAACTAGGTTGTGAAGTGGGGTGGTCAAATTGATGGATATCATATTGATGGAATGGATTATATCTCTCAGACCATGTGTGTGCACTTCTACCTTTTTTGTGCAACATCCATACCTAAGATGTGGCTCTGGAGGTATGGAGATCTCTAGATATGGTCTATGAATAAATCAAAAAATAGGATCACTCGAATCTAGAAGCTCTCTATATGTAGGTTAATCAGGGAAGACCCTGTGATAAATCTCATTCATATTAGCTAGTCTGATCAAGATGTGAGGGCTAGGAAATACTGTTCAATACAATTATTCCATGTCAACTAACTTTACAATATGATGCAATTGTCGTGGTCCAAGATAGGTCATCTCTGTCTCATATTCATACTCGCTATCATATATGAAGAATCCCTCATTCCTACAAATTGGAATCAGATATTGAGCAAAATGACTAGGCTTGAGGTAGACCATTTCCATTGCATCCTCATATTCTTCATTATTTTAGGATTGCTCGTCACTCTTACTTCCAAAATCACACTCTAGTCCATTGCTTTCTATAATGGATTATGCTTGAAATTCCTTAGAGGCAACTTCTAGTTTAGTGTTTATTGTTATGCCCAGATTTTGTATATGTATACCAATGTCATAGGTAGCTTCAAAACTTTCAATGTCCAAGTTAGCTCTTAGAATGTCTATTGGATTAACTTCTATCATGATGTGACCATGATAGATCTCAAGTGGCTCTATAGTGACATAGGTCACCAGCCCATTATCTCTTCATAGGTGGGAAGGGTTAAGGTAATAAGTATTCCAATCCACATTATCCCCTAAAATAAGGTTAAAACAATCGATAGATGCTACTAAGATCTCATCCTATCCTCTTATATGGTAGCCTATCCCAAACCTATAAGTGGGTAATTGGCATTGTGGTTCATAAGGAGTTCGGCGTCCTTGCTTGAATAAGCCTAGACCATAACCATACCAATGGTAACGTTCAAAATAGCACAAAGAAAACTCAGGGTTATACAAATAATGAACATTCACCAAGAATGGTTCATCATCATCTTCATCTATGGACGTGCGATTAGCAAGTTGATCTAGCTCTCCATAGATAAAATTTGTTTTTTTGGGGGACACCCCTAGTGGTACCATCATCCTTATCATAAATTGATGGGTTTGATGTCTTCCCATGTCCTACGTAGTCTCGATAAAAGGTGTTAATGTCATGTTCTACACTATATACTCTACTAGCTTAGGATTAAGCAAATGGATGGTCACCTGCGATGCAGATGACCCTATTGAAGATGCAGAAAATACCGGTTGAGGTGCCTCCTTGACTTGATCATGAGCATCCTCTTTGTCCATGGTACTAGGAACCTCTACAATAGTGAATTTGAGTAATTCCTTTATTTATTTCTCACACAAATTTATCTTAAGCTTCTTATCATACTTACACATCATGGATGTTGTACGTTTTTTTGAAGCATTGGTTATCTGCTCTGATATCTATGGTGCTGCTATAGAAGTTCCTACACACACTTCTTTTAGTTTACCTTTTAGATGTTTTATGGGCAACATCAGTCGTATATCCAAGTGCGTTGATGGGAGAATGAAATATCCAAGAAAATTTGATAGGTTCATGAATTTAAATGGCTCCTCATAGAAAGGAACCATGTGAACTTTTTCCTCGTGTGTATATTTAATACATTGATGTAAAATTGAGGGAACACAATGCATTTCTCTGATCCAAGGCCTCCCTAGGAGGATGTTATATTACATTGCATCTGCTATTATCTAACACATCATGGAGATGGTATTCAGTCCAACATGAATTGGTAGAACTATAGTAGCTACCATTGAGTATAATGCATCGTGAAATGCTCTCAAAGTAAAGGTAAAATGTATGATGTGTGATTTTGACAACTTCAAGTATGCCAATGCCTTGGTAGTAATAATATTGATTGATGACCCTGTATTAATAAAATCCATTTAAATGGTGTGTGGTTAATATATGCAATTATATGTAATGGAAGGTACTCTATAGCAGTAGAGACCATTTTAATTTTATGATCATGAAATTGAATCATCGACTCACTGCATTGTTGCACGTGTCCCACAAAATGTGTAAATGCTTTAGGGTCTTGGGACTAAACTTTGATAGACATTAAGATGTCCATGGGTGTATCCCTATGCTTAGGAGATTGTTGTATCAGTTCATATATTGACAACTTTATTGGAGTTATCTATAGGCTTTGAACTAGCCTACTCCTTATAGTCACCACCAACCTTGTTGGTGGACCTGGCATATTATTTTGCACTGGCCTTTGTGGGGGCATAGCTTGAACTCTGATTGGACCTGGAGGTAGATTTGGTCGCTCATACCTCCCTTGTCTTGTGACAATATTGACCATACCGAAAAAACCCTGCATAGGTAGATCAATTCGTACTTGGTTCACCTAGCCAACATTGTTCCTCGATGGATCATGGTTTAGAAGAGGATTTTTTAAAATACCCATGTTTTGGTTGTTCGAAGCCTGAGGATTGTCTATAGTTAGATCGTCTTTTTTTATCATGTTTTCTACCATGTGTTTGAAACTATAACATCCTTCGATGTCATGTCCTTTTATTTTGTGGTATGCGTAATATTTATCATCTCTATGCCCTTTTTATTTGGGTTGGTTAGGGTCTTGCAACTTGAAATCTAGTAATTTAATGGTCTTAGCCTTACACAGTTGATGGAATATCGATGTCATCAACTCTGATAATGGTGTGAACTGATGAGGAGGATGTTGCTATTTATTCTTACCCTTCTTGTTATTGTTGTGTTGGTCATAGCATGCAAGAGGAAGCTGGGCTTGATAATTCTATTGTTACCCCCCTTTCTGGAGGTTTAACACCACTTGGTTCACATGGGCCGTCTTGGTCGGGTGATTTTTATTTTGGGTGTTCTTATTGTTCCAATCCTTCTTTTTTTGGAGCTTCAAGTTACCCTCTTGTAACTTGATGTTCTCAATTATCTTGGCTTGCACCAAAGTCTCATAAAATATTTTATACTATTGCAACTACAATAGTAATGAGATATGATTCACATAACTCTTCGTAGGCATTCAAGTCAGTTTTATAGTCGAAATGAAAAATGGTAACTTTACCATAAAATTTCTCCATATTTTCCTGTAGTCCATAATTGGCTCATCATCATGTTGCATTAGAGTAGCCATATCAGACAAGTTTACCTTCTTCTTAATGCCGAAGGAGAAGCATTCAAGAAAAGCATTAGCTAGTTGCTCAAAATTGGTTATGTTGTGCCTCTTAAGTTGGTTGAACCACTCTCAAGAAGGGCCTGAAAGGGTTGTGATGAAAGTTATCATTAAGAGAGAATCATTTCTTTCTATATAAAAACACATATTCATGAAACTCATGACATGCTCCTGAGCATCTTTATCTCCTTGAAATTTTTCCATCTTTGGCATCTTGAAATTATCGAGATATGCCAAATTAGGTATTGAAGGACATAGAGGTTCATTGTGTATCATGCTTAAGGTTGGATTTTGATAAATCATCCCTTGTTTGTCTATCACTCTTACCTTGTTTTCTAGGGCATTATAAGCATTCTAATATAGAATTTATTCTTCTATGAGAGGTCCTTGAGGAGCCTTTGGAGGTAAAATATTCTTCGATCAAGGTGGGGAAATATGATCATCCTCCACATTGACTAAGGATATCTCAGAGTATTGTTGTTATTAATCATCTCCTACTACCTTATCATACGGCATACACCCATGATGTTCAAGCACTTGGTACTGTACTATATTTTGGGTTGTGTGATGAGTATGATTTTCAATGTATCCAAGGCACAATTCAGGTTGAGAAGCATATCGTATTTGGGGGTGTTCCCTGTATTCACTCGTAGGAGGTAAATTAGCACGAGCCAATTGATCCTCTCTCTCAACACACTCCTAGTCAAGTATTAATTACTCACACATTTTTTGCTCAAATAGATGTTGTCTTAACAACCTCTGTCTTTAAGTATCCTCATTTTCAAGGCACTCATGCTCTACTTGGACATATTTCAATTGATCTTGGAAGATCCTATACCATTGCTCTAACATCAATTTTTATGAGAAATATAAATGATCAGTTGTATGTGGTCTCTGGTGATCTTGCTCTATTCAAGCAACTTCATTGGTGTGAGCCCCAACAAACTTGTTTGCCATGCTCTTGCCTTTGTCTTTATAGATGTAATTTGTATTCTATTGTTATCTATGATCTATGCCTGCAAAGTTTTATGGGGCACGTATAGTATGAGAATGCTTAGAGCATTAATCTGGTTCTCTGATAATCCTACATGTACACACACTGTGAGAAATCATGGAATGAGAGTGGGCAACTGAGGGTCTATACCCTAATTGCCCTAGGACTCTCTCAAGACCATCAAGTTTTTTAGTGCACCATAACTCATGTGGTGGTGTACCATTGACTCCAACTTTAGACATATCAAATGTGAACTTATCAAGTTAATTGTTGTTTGGAGTCTACGTAGGCCTATGCTTTGAAGCAACCCTCTCTTCCTACCCCTAAATGGGTTGATTTTATTTTTGTATATCTTGAACCTACGGGGTCTTGAGACAACCTTAAATCGAGTATGGATAGGAGCCAACTTGGTTATAGTTCCTTCTTCCACAATGTATTCTTTAGTAGATCTAGTAGATCCATGAGGTGTACGATCATGATATATGCTCCCATGATTGAGTACCCCATGTTGGAATCTATTTCATGAGGAGTGTACATTACCTCCTTTGTATGGGGTATTCTGATGAGAACCCCTGCACGTAGAGTTCTCCCCTCTAATGCTCACAAAACATCATTTGGAAGGATCTTGTGATCAAATATTCGATGTATTGTGTTGTTCATTAGATGGAGCTTCAGCTTTGACCTCAATTATACATCGATATCAGCTCTTCCATGGATTAACCATGATGCATATTATATTGTATGTTGATTTTAAAGCAAACAAAACAAACAAGAATGATTATCTCTTTTTAAAATTTCTTTGTGAGCCCTAAACCGGTTTGCTATGTTTCCAATTGTATTGAAATCATAGAAAAATTCTCATTATGTTTTCAAATTTGTTGATGATATACTCATTTAGTTTAATTATATTTCACCTATATGCTCACAGCTCAACAATCGACAATGAAAATCATGGTCGTGTAAGCCCCCAAAAATATGGAGATGAAATCCACACTCGGGCAGGGAGCACAGGTCCTACCAATCCTCATCGAGTACCCCGTGTGCAGTGATACACCCCTCTAAAGAGGAATGCATGCTATTTTGCATAGTTAGGACAAATCTTGGAGTCGGTATTGGCCAATAGAACAAGGTTCACGGGAGTTAAACCAAAAAATGGATATGGCTTCCACCGCCATTGAACTCTACTAGTAGTTGGATATGACTTCCAACTCACTATCATTTAAGTGTTGCATGGTGTGTGTGTGTGTGTGTGTTCATTTTATCTTGCATATGAAAGAAAATGCATCACTAAGCAAACATGATCATTCCTACATGCCTAGAATAAAAGCATTTTATATTTAAAAATATGCATGTATTAGCTATATGGAATTCAAAGAATGCATTTTACATGAGATAATTGGCCACTGATTGGGCCCCAAGTGAGCAAAATATACACACATAACACAAACCACTAGAGACTAGGGTGGATTGAAATTAGAATTTTGTTGTTCCTAGCAACAATTGGAAGAAAACCTAAAATAATCTAAAATTTTTCTTTTAATATTTTTTTATGTTTTTTACTTAGACGAACTTCATCTATTGCATTTAGTAAGATAAAACACAGACAAACATAGGAAAACATAGAGAATTATCTCCTACTAGAGATCCAAGTCTGATGTAGATCTGGCTACCTATTATTTTTTTGTTCTCTGCTAGCCATGGCTGTTAGGCATGGCTGAGGCTATTAACCATAGTTTCTAGGTGCAGCTAAGACCTGCAACAAAAAACAAGAAGAAATTAGTCATCTACAATGTAATTTGTAGGGTTTCACCATGATCGCCATCTGTACCGATCTAAAAATCATACACCTAACTAGTGCATCAACTGAAATTGAATCTTAAAGCATAAAAATATGGACAATAATGAATTTAACAATAAAGTAAGGTATCTTTTATTAAAACTTTTCCAAATATTTATTACACATACGTCCCTCTTAGGTATACCCAATTTTAATACAATTGATAAAATATTTCAAGGCCCCTAAATGGGGATTGGTGTAATTCATAAACTCTTTAGAATGGACACAAACTGCTCAAGATCGAAGATAGTCTTCTTCTCATGCAATTGGAGGCATATGTTGCCTTGAATACCTTTCAAATTATTAGGTCCTATAAACCCTGCGTTCAATAAACAACAAGAAAGGGGTTAATAGCAAAGGAGGCCTTTCTTGATGAGGCTTTTGATATAATCTTGCACAAATGTTGATAAAGAAATCAAGAAAGCATGTAAACCTATGAAGATATGCAATAAATCATCAAATTATTGTAAATCCTGTAAAGTAAGCATGAAATCAAGCTATTATGCATCCTAATTAGGCATTAGAAATTGAAAAGCATGAAACATCAAGAAACTAGTCTAATTGATAATTGAAAGGAAATGGAAGCAAACCTACTTAGACTAACTTCATCTACTACAAATAGTTTGTTTCTTGATATTTTAATAATGCATCCTTTTGCATATAGAATCTTGTTCCTCCAAAAGCTCTTGTCTCCACTGCAAAATAAAATTGATCTGTCATGCTTAAAATTGAGCATACTTCGTCATTTTATTGATGTGGATACTTATGGATAGAATACATATCCTTAACATGTAAGGATCGCTCAGCTTTCATCGAGTGGATTTATAGACTTAGATCTATATTATATATATATATATATATATATATATATATATATATATATATATATATATGTAAGTTAAGTTAAATTAAAAGTGGGTTTTTATCAAGGATCCCAAAACTTGATTACATCAAACTTCAAGAGGAACAGTCCAAGGATGGACAACAGGAAAGGCTTGAGGAAAGCCTTGAGGAACACCTTTAGGAAATCATTTAGGAAGGTAGTGAGGAAAATATGTAGAGAAAATTTTGAAAATCCCACTAGGCGGGAAAGAAGAAGACGATAGAAGAAAATGAAAAAACCCACCTAAAAACAAATTTGAAACTTCCCAAAGGTGGGAAAAGGAAATAGGTACCTAAATTTAAATTTGAAACATCCCAAGGGTGGGAAAAGGAAATAGGTGCCAAACCACCCAAGGGAAACCAAAAACCATGAGAGAAACAACTTCCCACGTAGGGTAAAACCAGCCAACAATAGAAAAACCACTATACACCAAAGTGTGGAGTAGAGAAACTAAGATTACAGTAAATCCTTCCTAAAAAAGGATGGGAAGCCAACCAGGGATGCCATAGGATCATTCAAACTAAAAAAACCAAATCCCTTGCGAGCCTAAAATGTGGAGAAACAATTTGAGGATTTCCTCAGGCCATGAAATCCTCATGCAAAGCGTCACAAGCCTGGAAAGTGGATCAATATTCAGAGGAACTCCATAGGCCACAAAGTACTCATGTAGTGAAGAAGGAAGCCTTAAAGGATGCCAACCCAGTAGAGGAAGCAGCAGAAGAATAACGACACGTCGTATGAAGAATATGGGAAAGTTACCAAGAAACCCAAGATGAAGGAGTCACAAGAAATCCCAACTACACACGATAGAGCTCATATGGAAAGGATACAACCATAAATCCTAAATAGAATTCAACACTACCAACAAATAGCTTTAGGAAAATAGATGAGGAAGTCTTGCATGGACATAACAACAAGTAAACCAGAGGCCCTCCCATGTAGGCCACAAAATAAACTGATATCCTGCTAGACCCACAACATCGATCCCAAATATCAGAGTCATAGAAGAAAGCGCATGGTCCTCCCCCAGACCATAATTATGTTGTGCAAAACTACTCATGAATATTCTATCCCATAAACCCAACATTCCACAACTGAATATCCTCCAAGAGCAAATGTTAAGAAGGCACCTAAAAAATACTAGGAAAATTTAGGAAATCGAATGAAAAAATCTTGAACAACCTAGAAAACCTAGGTAAATTCCCAGGGGAGAAACCAAAACCATCCCAGGACCCAGGAACCAAAGGAAAACCCCACCATAGGGTAAGGAAAGGGGCATAACATTGGATCAGTGATCTCCCTCCCCAAGGAGATCATCTACAACACCATCCTGCCAAGGAGGAAGGGTTAAGGAAGTGCTAGGGAAGCTAGGACAGGATCAAGGACCTGGGATAGGGCCAAGGAAGGGATGCAGGGAAGTGGAATAGAACTTCCATGGGAAGTCACCTACAGATCCCTTCCAAAAAAATTCCCTTATATATATATATTGACATATTTTTTTTAATGTTGTTTCATATATGTACAAATTTTATTATATTTTTTTATAATTATTTATTTATTAATTTTAATAATATATATTTTAATTGATAGTTGTGATTTATACAAATTTATATATTTAAATATCTATTTTCTTACCAATTTATTATTTGTTAGCAATCATATATTTATTAGTATAAATATTTTTATCTATATATATATATCCAAATTATAGAACAAATGCAATCAATAAAATATGTAATCATAAACAATGGAGGCAAATGATGCAAAATAATTATAACCAATACATTGGTTCTCCTATATGATTTTGCCTCCATGAGCTTCCATGTACTAGTAACCATGGTGCTATAGAGCACTGGCATAATATCCCAAATTACCTGGGTGATCATCCTTTTATTTCTACATATGATTGAATTACAGGTACATTGTACTCGTATATCACTTTTGCTACAGTTCCTACACTCACAGAGAATTATTAGTAGTATCTTGTTACAATAAATCAAACAGGAAGACAATAAAATCATGAATTTGTTACATCTAACTATTATTGAAACCATTGTTTTGTTTCTATTGGCCAATAATAATATTGTATTATCAATTCTATGGTGAGTGTAGTCTTTGTAATATGATCAAGTCTATGTAAGGATCTTAGGTTCAATAGTCTATGTTTAGGGTTTGAGAAGCAATAGAAACAAGGTGATTCTAGGCCAAGGTGTATATACTACTCATAACCCTCTAACATATTGTACCAATGATAAATAATGCTCGGACCAATATTTTAGGCCACTTCTCAAGGAGGATTCCACACATACCCTTTAGTGCACCACCTACCTCTCTATTTATACAAGAGGGTAATATTTTTTAGTGTTGTACATGATGTACTATGGATAGATAGATGGTTAAAAACTTCCTAGGGCTAAAGATCTCTCCTAACCTATGGGGTCTCGATATATACTCAAAGATACATGGGAGCTAAAGTCCATATATGGGTGTTGTTTGAGGCTTGGGTATTGGAGTTTGATCACCCCTCACTTCACTATATGCTTTATGGGCAATATAGCTTAGCCAATAATGACAACTCCTTCATAAGATTTTAAAAAACCCTAACATAGGGTTTCTAACCTATTAAACTAAAAATAAAAATATGACTTAATTTTCTTTGTAGGATATTAAATAGGAAATCAAAATGAAGGAAAACTATACCTAATATTATGGAATGGTAGGATAGGAACTATTGCCCCTACAGTAGGATGTGGCCCTAGAAAGTGTTGTAATACCACTTGTTACGAACCTTGTAATAAATTAAAAGCACATCCACACAATATTTCAATAATAACAAAATAATAAACAATATTGCAACATGAAATGGAAATGTAAGAGATTATATTACAAAAACCAAAAGTAAATTGCAAATCAATTCAAAGGGGCAACCTCCTTATAATCAAATATTCACTACAATATAAAAGTATGAGATGGCCCATCCTCTTGCATCCTTTGTTCTTGTAAAGGAACTAGTTAATCCTAATTCTAAGACTCAAGGGGTTCCCATCTATGTAAAAGTAAAGGCATGAGCTAGTAACTCCTAAATAACAACCGTTACATATTTAAATAATATCTCCTTATAATAAAAATTGTTTACATCATATGGGTCTATAAGCTTAGGAACCCAATATACCACATGAATTTTCAATTATTAATGATGTTAGTATAGGGTCCTAACAATGTACATGGGTATAAATACCTATTTATACCAATCATTTCATTATTAATTAGAGTGTATTTTTATTTCCTTTAGTGACGATCATGTAGTGTCCATGGATATGATGAGGCCAAGAAATACCTCCTTTTTGTTATGTTTTGAACATTAAAATACTGCCATAAAAACCAAATATAATATTATTTTATTCCAAATATGTTATTAGAATACATTATTTGTTATTGTTTGCATGATTTAATGTTTAGGAACATTGTACCCTTGTTTTGATTGTTTTCAGCATTTTATGACTGTTTTTGCATGATTTGTGTTGGTAAAATAGCATAGAAAAATAAGAGAAAATGAGCATGTTATGATTTATGATTAAAGTATTTTTGAAATTTCAAACCACTCTAAAACCAAGTTTTCAAGTTGATTTGGTGCCAAAACAATATCTGTTGTAAAACAAGGCATTAGCAGATTCTTTGCATCATACAAAAACCAGCCAACTATCATATTTAAGGGGAGCATTGAAACAATCAAAAGGAGCAAGTAAAAATGGATGGAATGTGTTCATGGATACCAATGAAGACCTTTGATCCACTTGGATGCATTCCCACATGGTCTAAATCACAGCAACAAGATATAAAGTAAAAAATACAAGGATAGTTGTAAACAACATACAAAAACCAGTCCTTTGCAATTTTAAAGGAAGTCACATATGAGGTCAAAAGTGGTAAGTGTGAATTATTGTAATGTGTATAAAATTTCAATAAAGAAATTATTTCAAATTTATAAGCTCTCCCACTCAATCTGAATTGGAAGCAACAATACACTCCTACATTTCTACCTTATATTTCAGAGCTCTTTGGAATGAAGGGCAGAAATAAACTATTTCAACTAAAAAATTATAGTTGCATCCATTTTTGAAGGAATGAAAGATAATAAAGTTAATACAGGTGTAAAAACTGATCCTAAACTAATTTTTTTTAATTTCCACTAGTTGGAGGATGCACAGATAGCTGTTGCAGTAGATTTTGTCCTAATAAGACCAATTTTGCTGCAACAACATAGGCAAATCACGCATGGAAAGCACAAAATATTGATTTGGAAATTGTAATTGTTTATGTATAAAATAACATAAATAGGACACTCCCTCATTGGTTGAGTTAGTCTGAATAGAAGCCCATAAGTCAAAGTCAGAAAGAGTCTTTGTAACCATTGTGTTTTGAATTAGCAATATTCAAATAAAGTGAAGTTTCTTTACATGTGTAAATTTGTGAATCTATGAGTGATTAATTTTTAGTTTTGGAGTGAAAATTATTTCTTCTATATTGAGGAGCAAGGGCCCACTCTAAGGACTGGAAGGAAGGAGCAAAATATTGTAGGTTTTTGATAAATTATATTTTGCAGCAATTTTGTCAATTTCTTGCTTGATTTGTGTAGCAAAACTAACCCTTGCTTTAGCATAGTTTTTCTTTATGTTATAAGTGTGATTTATATAAAATGTTTACAGTCGGATGACCTCTATTTTGCATATTTTTAACACCCCTATTTTTTTGTACTTTAATTTGTGCAGCAACTTTTTGACAAGTTTTACAACATTTTCTGGTAAGTTTTTACAGTATTTTGTTTTGATAGTTTTTAGCATGATTAAATGTAGTTGATTTCAATTTAGGATTCTCCATTTCTACCATTATAATTAGCAATATTAAAATAGTTCTTTCAATTCTACAATTGTAAATTCCTACAACTATAGCTTAAATGTTGAATTCTACAATTTCAATTATGTAAGTTAAATTAGTTTCCATTTTGCAAAATAGGATTAGTGTGATCTTGAGAATCCAAACAAATATTTGTTTCACCGAATAAATCTTGTGAATAATTGTATGAACTATAACTTGCCAAAACCTTCTATCGCAAATAGCCTTGGACACCACCCTAGATTTGACAATTATTGAAAATTAAATGATGATAATAACAACACTCATCATTTTTGGTGCCATATCTAAGGAACATAGGTGTTGTTAGGAGATAAAAATAGTAAAACAATTATTTATTATGCTAATTTATGACTTGTAAAGTAAAATTTTAAAGTAGACCAACTTGCATGAAACATGGTTGTACAATTAATAAAGTTGCAATTCAGAACATTAGAAAAACAAGAAAAATGAATGAGTAGGTTAAGGGATGAAAAAGAAAGATTTATTAAAACCCATTTACCTACCATATGTAGGTGATACTCATACCAAGGTGGTGACTTTACGACATTTAAGCTTCCTGATATACTTGAAATAAAACCACCATTCCCACCATCAAGAAGTATTGAGTCTCCTGAGAGAGAAATTGTAGAGGAGAAACTTGCTAGTACCTCCTCACCTACTCTTGATAAATACTCATCATTAGGATAGTTTAAATAAATTTATAATAATATTTGGGAGGATACCATGGTATATGGGCAAGGAAACCTAGATAGGGGCAGCAATATCCATAATCAAGGAGACAATCCTACCCTTGCAAGGACTTTCGAATATCCTATTCGATTAAATACTACACAAAATTCTCCTATGAAAACAATTTCACCTTCGGTGCTACCTACCTTTCTAGGGATTGTATCTAAATATCCTGATCAATTTTTGTTTGAATTTAAGGTTGTTTTTCAAACATATGATTACATAAACGACAACTAAAAGCTGAAATTTTTTCCCTCCATACTCAAAGACTTAGCTTTATGTTGGTTTATGAGCTTACAGCCCGAATCTATCCGAACTTGGGAAAAAATGAAAAGAGTATTACTGGATAAATACCAAGAATACTACAAAGTGAAAAATAGGAAAGATAAAATTTTTAGAATCAAACAAGAACAATATAGAACTCTAGAGATTACTTGGATAAGTTTACCTTTGTACAAAATAGAAGTGGGTGTGTCAGATGAAAAATGTATAAGGTCATATTTTTATGAGGATTACAAGATGATTCTAGAGAAGTGCCAAATTTAATAGGCAAGGGAGATTAAGTATCCTTGACATTGATGAAATCCTGGAGTTATGCAAAAATTACACACACACAAGGTAATAAAGATGAAATAGGAGTAATAATTGTAGTGATGTAAGAGAGGTTATGGAAGAATTTTTCAATCTAAAAATTGACATCTAGGTACATATTAATACCACATTAGGGGAAATGAATACAAATCCAACTCTACAACATTCTTAGCTATTTACTATATAAGATGCAGAAACAAATATGCTCTTCAAGACTGTCCTCTAAACAAAACTTCCATATCTGCTATTTGTGGCATTTGTTTTAAGGGACACATTACTAACCAATACCATTTACTTACAAGACTTAAAATTGTTTCATAAACACAAACTGAAGAACTCAAATTTGTGGGGCAAAGACAAGGAGGAAAATTTTCATAAAATACTCTATGTTTTCCCACAAATTATGGACAAATTTAGTGGGCCATGCCATGGGGTTATTCAAAACCACCACAGTAGCCTTAGAATCAATCTCTGTGGGTAAATCCTCAATATTGATCATAATACGAGTGGACAAATGCACAATGGAATCAACCCCATCCACCTTGGGTGCAAACCCAATATCATGGATAGAGTTGGGGACAATAGTATCCATCATACCATGGAAAGTGTAGATATTAGGACAAAACCAAAATTTGTTGTCTGGTCTTACTCAAAATTTACCTCAAGGAAGATTCCAACAAAAACAACAAAAATAGGTAAAGCAACCACCACTTTTGGCCCAACCAGTGGCCAATCCTAATAATATAAGATAGGAAGCCCCTATCTATATAGTTGAATCTGATGAAAATATTGTAGTGAATGTTATTAACTATAGCAACATCCAGTTGCACTCAAGCAAGAAATTACTTGAGCTTGTTCCACCCACTATTGAGGAAATAACTAACAATGAGAAACAAAATTATTTTAGTCCAGAAACACATAAATCGGCCTTGGATAGGAGAAGAAAAAATAAAAAAATTTACATGTACAATACTAAAAAGCATACACCTAATCCAGTAACAATTGAAAATCACACAAAAGCATACAAGAATTGACAAAATTGAAATAACCAAAAGAGAGGTATCTTTATTAAAATTGAATCAATTCATGGCTACAAATTTGTCCCTCTTAGGGATACTCAATGTGATACAATGTTACAATCATAATAAATCCCTCGCAAGGGTAGGTGTAATCCGTAGGCCTTTTAGAATGACACGAACTGCTCTAGGTCAAGTATGACCTTCTTCTCTCTTGTGAAGAGGCATTTTTTGCCTTGAATGCATTGATGAAGGAGTCCTAAAAACCTTGCAATCAAGAAACAACAAGAAACACATTAGAAGGAAAGGTAACCTCTCTTGATGAGGCCTTTAGAGGAATCTTGTATGATGAGTGACATAAAATCAAGAAAGTATGTAAAACTATCCTAAATAACAAAGCATGAGGAAATTTTAATAAAACATGTAAAGAAGCATGAATCTAGCTAAGAAACATCCTAATTAACCATTAGAAAACTTGAAAAGCATGAAACTAGTCTAGATTAATAATTGCAAGGAAATGAGAATAAATCTACCTCTAAATCCTAAATTGAACCGGTCAAATGTCTGCTAAAATGTAGATCTATGCTAGATTAAGCTAATTGCATGACTAAAAAATGGAAATCTATTACTAAAATGGAGGAAAGAGAGCATCAAACCCTAGCTATGGGTTTAAGGTGTAACTAGCACTACTAGTCACAACTAATAGTTGTGGCTAAGCTACAAGTGTCCTTCATCTTGAATCCAAGGCCAAAAACTCTCAAATCCTCCAAGAAATTGATGATCAAGGTTTGCCTCGATGTTCTAAAATTGATTGGTGGTTGAATTCACTAGAATTAGTAATGGAAGTGTGTCAATTTTCAAGCTTGCTCCTCAAGCTCTTGAGATCTCCATTATTGTAAGGTTGATGATCAAATTGGATTTTGGTAGCATCTTGTTACTATTCACAAGGTGCAATTGGCTCTCAAATTTGACAGGGATTCTTTGCATGCAATTGAGATATTCTTCATATTTCTTGCTCTATGAAATTGGGGTCTTAAATAGACTCCCAAAATCCTTGCTCTAGCTTCATGGAGAAGCCCAAAAAAATATTTTGTAGTTGGGAGGAATCTTTTGGATGCTTCCAAACCCAAACTGCTCCAAAAATTGTTGCAATTTGATTATTACAACTGATTTTACTTGGCTCTGGTTGCTCGAGTGTGTTACAGGGCTAGCCGTGGGTCTTAAATGTGGTTGAAACCCTAGCCACAGGTGCCACCCATGGCTACGAATCCTAGTCATGTGTGACACAAGTGGCTAAGGCTAGATAGGCCAAAATACCCAAATTGAGTGGTTAGAACCACTTCTTTTGCCTTGGAGAGGTCCAAGATCATTCATATGGTCTGCAAGGATGCCCATATGAGTAGTCCCCTACACATGATGTGTTTTAGGTGTCTATAGATGCCCCTTTTGGGATGCATTTTGAGAATGAACAATACTAAGAAAAAATAGACCTCCTACAATGATGTCGTAGGCTGAATGATGATCATTGATCTGATCAATATTAGATGCCCCAATCATAGAAAGAGCATACCTCATTGAATCATTGCCTTTTATGAGTTGAATAACCCAATTTTGGAAATCTTAAGTCAAAATCCTAGTCTTGGTGGCAATCAGGAGACAATTTTAAGTCCAATCCTAGCCTTGATGGCAATTAGGAGACAAGCTTAAGTCTAATCCTAGCCTTGGTGGCAATTAGGAGACAAGCTTAAGTCAAATCCTAGCCTTGATGGCAATTAGGAGACAAGCTTAAGTCTAATCCTAGTCTTGATGGTGATTAAAAGATAATCTTAAGTCTAATCCTAAATTAGGAGACTAGCTGCCCTATTTTCTTGAATTTGCTCTTAATATTTTGCTTATTTTCCCTAAGTAATGAGGGTGCATGATTGTATTTGACAATGATTATTTAACGAATGCACTTAGAAATAATAGAGAAATTGTTGATTTTTATTATGAATTTGTTATTATGACTATCCCCTCAAGTGACGAGTCCATGAGGGTAATGAAAATGAATGAAGCGATGAGTCACTTGACCTCATGATTGACCTGAATAGTTGAAGACTTTAGCACTTTGATACTACTTAGCAAGGCCTAACTCAGCCATGATTTCAACTGTGAATAGTAATTGTACACCTCTATCCCATGGAGCAATCTGGCCATTTTGGCCTTCTTAGGGAATCAAGATGATAACAATTCCAATTATGCTTATGTTGAATCATAATGTTTGATGATCTGTTGAATCATTGTGAATTCTGATTTATTTAATTTTTTTGTTAATTTTAAAAAAATTTAAATTTTGGACCTGTAAATATGTTTAATTATCCAATTTGAAACTCCTTATGGTGATAGAATGTGTGCATTTATGGGGTTGACCAAAGAACTAAGGCATTTTTAGAGCTTGTTGGGAAGCAAGGTATTTATAATGCCCCAGTTGATGCTTAATTTTTTTTTTATGTTTATGATATGCACGTGGATGCAATGCTTATATGTTATGTTGATTTGATGCTATATGATATGATTTATGGATGACATGCACTAGCTAGATGATGGATTTATGACTAGATATTGAGATCTAGATATGTAGATGGACTAGTATGATGTATGCATATGGATGCATTGTTTGATGTTAAATGCATATTTAATTTACTGTACTTGTATGGATTTAATTTATGATTTTATGTCATGATGAATCCAACGTATGCACTGCATTATTTGCATGATGATGATCTAATGTAAATGAACTTGTATGCTTTAAACACTTAAAACATAAGGAATGAATGCAATATGTGCTTAAAAATCTAATGGATGACACCACAAAATGTATAAAAATCATGAATGTAAGTGATATATCTTATCATAAGAATTAATCAATTAGACACCCATATGTGAGATGCAATGATGTATTGTTTCTATTCATAAGATTTTGTAAATTAAAATAATATGGATAACATAGTCAGTGGTCGTTTAAATATCATTTCTGACATCCATCCGGTATCTAACCTATATTATGAATAATTCTAATAAACAAACTCTCATAAAAGAAATTGATATTTGATGATTGCATTGAAAATTGGTTGTTTCTATTTGGGAATTTTTGAGGTTTTCCATGAAACTCAAACACCCTAGTTGACTTATCAAAAGTTGTATAATGACTATACTAGACTTCTCAAAAATAAAATTTTCACTCTAAAATACCAAGCTATTAATTACCCACGTGTGTGTAAATGAATATATTAGATAAGTAATAAGCATACCCCAGTGCCAGGCGGAATTCATTTAGCGCATTGTTGTATTGGGGATCCTCAAATGTCTATCTGATCCTAGGTTTGAACTCAGTTAGATTAGACCACTAGGCGATCCAGACCACCTAAAGCTAGCTCACTCGTAAGTTTCTTAGATCTACTCCAATGTTAGGTGGGATTTATTCAGCCCATTACTGTATTGGGGATCACCTTATGATTTTTGAGCACTGATCATTCCAGGTATTCAAGCTCACCCCCTTATTTTCTTCAATTTATTGGGATACTTGCTCATATAAAGTGATAAGAATAAATGATTATTTTTTTTTTATAGTGACAAAAATCACTATTTATTTTGATTTTTTTTTTCTTTTTCTTTGAGCAAGGGATTTGAATTGATATGGATTTTGATCTTGATTTTATTTGGATTTTTGCTCCTTCATTTGTAAGCAAGGGATTTATTTGGGTAGGGAGTAAATGCTTGTCCTTTTTCCAATGACCACTACCCTAGACCATTGCACCTCACAAAATGAGCAAGTAACAAAACCTTTCACCTAAGGTGACCAGGACCACTTCGTAGTGTTCATATTTCCTTGCCCTAAGTAGGATTGTTAAATGTATTTTGATTAGTGATAGGATTATGATGTGCTAAGTGCTATCAAAACTAGACTTTATCTAAAAAATCAAAGTAAAATTTCTACCAAACTCTCGAGGAGACCACTAGGTATGGCTGAAGGACCGAAAAACCCTAGTATATTCTTCATAGCAATAGAAATAGTTGTGTTGAAAAACACAATTACTCACAAGGGTGATTGATGATAATGATAGTGCATAGATGCATGATTGAAACACAAACATGGTGTTATTTGTAAGATTGCAAACACAACCTATCCTAATAAAAGTGTGGTGGATGGAAATGCCTAATGCAATGCAATTAAATGAATGCATGTGCAAAATGAAATGCATGATGCAAATGAAATGTGATGTTTTTGAAATAAAATACAATATTTTTATTTTATTTTATGTTTTGCAATATTTTTGAATTTGTTCGCTTTTAATTTTTATGGATTTTAAATTTTGACCAAGGGATTTTAAATACCATTGGCACTTTTATGCTTCGACCAAAGGGCTTACAGATGCCTTTGGAGCCTTTTGTGAATTGACCAAAGGGCTTACATATGCCTTTGGAGATTTTTGTGAGTTGACCAAAGGGCTTATGATGCCTTTGGATCTTTTTGTGCATTTTTATGGATTTTGATGTTTTCCATATTTTTGATGTTTTGATATTTGAATTTTTTATTTTTCAATTGTTTTTTAAATTTAAATGTTTTGAATGTTTTTGTATTTTGATATTTTAATTGTTTTTGAAATTTTGATTTTTCTATTATTTTTGAAATTTTGATTTTTCAATTTTTTTTGAAATTTTGATATTTTATGATTTTTTTCTTGTTTTTATGTTTTTAAAGGGGAAGGTACGCTACCTTAGGTACCCCCAGTTTGTTTTCCACTCAATGAAGGCGGGGAAGGTGTGATACCTTTAGAAGTCTCACTTTGCTTCATTGATCATGATGTGGATGATAGGGAAGGTGTGACACCTTGAAGACCCACAATGTGCATTGTGTTTGATGTGCCATGATTGTCTTGGTTAGAAGAAGTAGTAGAAACTGACCCCCCTATTGTGATGTGCAATTTTGTGCAATTTTTTGCAATGCCAATATCCTACTGAGATGAGACGAGCAAAGGTAAAACATTGGATGATGCCATAGGTTGCATAGATCGATTTGGACATTCCTATTTCTCTATTACAACACTGATCATTCCCACAAACTCTTGGGATGGTTGATTAATGTGCACCTAATTAGGTTTCTCAAATTGATTGGCAAACATTGTGTTTGTTTCATGTGCAGGCAAGGGACCATGTAATACTCTTATCGAAATTTCTTGCCTCTCGATCATGTCCTATACTACATCTCTAAAGGGATGACATGTATGGATGTCATGACACCTTTGTCTATGGTAAACACAAGATATATTTTCTCTGTGCACCTTTGATCTACACTTATTAGGTTTCAACGGATGTATTTCTAAAAAAATTATACTTCATGCCTCATATAATCGATCAAAGAGCGATGCCAATATCTTTGGAAAATCAACATATTGTCATTGTGAACGATGTTGTTGGCCCTATATCTGATTCAGTTGTATATGATTTTGGGCTATAGGAGGCTGAGCTTGGTAATTATGCTACACTAGTAGAGGTGGTGCACCATGGTTTGAGGATTCGGGGATACTCAAAACAACTTAATTGATTGGGGCCACATTTTGTTGCATGTTGCCACCTAAAATATTCTTCTTTGGCCATTCCATTTTGTGGAGTTTAATATCACCCTCCTATATCTTGATGTCTTCAATGACCTGGGCTTGTGCTAAAGCTTCCTCGAATGTTTGATACTATTGTAATTGTAATAGAAGGGAGATTTGTTTTGAATAGCTTTTCGTAAACATTCGAATGAGCTCTGTTGTGGGTAGGGTGAAAGGTATTCTTGACATCACCTTCCTCCACTTATTGCCATACTCAATAACTGGCTCATCATCCAATTGACAAAGGCTAACCAAGTCAGTCAAGTTTAACATTTTCTTAGCACTAGAGGCAAAATGTTGCAGGAATGCATCAGCCAATTGCTCAAAGGTGTTTATGCTATGATGTGGTAAATGATTATACCATTCCAAAGCATCCCTATCTAATGTTGTAAGAAATATTCTTAACATCAAGGGGCCATTTTGTTGAAAATAGAAGCACATATTGATTAAATTTGTCATGTGCTCTTGTGCATCTTTATCATATTTGAATTTTTCAAGTATAGGCATCTTGAAATTTGATGGGTATTTCGATGATGACACTGAGGGATGCAAAGGCTAATTTCTAAGCTACTTCAGTCTGGGTTTTTGATAAACCAATATTTTATTTTATTTTTTGAATGCATTTATCCGAACAACTAGCACTTTGTATGGCCCTGACAAATTAATATGATCTTCATCTCGTCACCCTTTATTAGACAGAGGAGGTCACTTGTGATGTTGAGGTGGACGATAAGTATAATTATTAGGTATCTCATCATAATTGGATTCAGGGTAAGCATCTACTTCTTCCATATGTTCCCACTAGGACTTTGCATATGATTCCTCATCGTATTGATCTTGGTATTGTTGAGTAATATGGGGTTCATGATGATAACCATATAATGACCTATGATGTTGAACGTAATTTTTGCATGGCTGTGGTGAAATATTCCGAGATTGCATTGGGCATCTTATTCATTGTTGCATCCTCTAGGTGCTAGACATAAGAACCACTTTATGCAATGTATTTTGCACTTTCTCTTGTTGTATCTTCTATCATTCTTGTATCTTTCATTGATACAACCTTTGTAGGTGTGTTCATGGTAAGTCCACCCATTATTGATTTAATTGTTGTTGATCCAACTAGAGTTGATTCATATGTTGTTGGTCAAGTTGTGGCCTTAGTGTCCGATGTGTATGATCTTGTTATTTAGTTGTATGGGGTATATGTACCCTTGTATTTGAAATTTGGATGGGTTTATCATGTCTTTTCTCCCTAGTAGGATCTATTACTTGTTTTCCACACTCCTTAAAGGTTGCATTAACCTGATATTTTGAGCTATGAGTGGGCTCTATATAGTTTGACGATGTAGAGCCACAACATGGTTGCCCCATGTACTCTTCACGAGGAGTAGGAGGATGAATTGGATTCTCTTCCTCATCTATAAGGAATGATGCATATTCAGGCTCAGATGTAATCTTTGTATATTTAGATTACACAGAATGCTCCCTATGAGGAGTAGGCAAGTGGCTTGCTCGACCCGATGGGGTGGTTTTTTCACCTAATATAGGCCATGGTGTATGTTCATGATAACTTTTTGATTGATGTATAGAGAAATCTAGGATGTGAACCTATGACATTGACTCCTCAGTTGGTAGATTTTTCCTTATATAGAATTCTATCATGGTGTTCCAGTTAGGAAGGTTTCCTGGAGGACCTGTGGGTGTCTCCCTAATAGGGCTATCTCAAAGGTTGGACCCCCTATGGATGGTATTTATGTTATGATAAGGACTGGGATGCCATTCAAGGATAGCCATGTCCTTTGGACTTATTAGAAAATATTCAGTGGTTATGGAACCTGATTCCCTCTCTAGATTGGAGGTCTTGCTCACCATGGGAGGTCCCCCAGCCATATAAAAAAATTTGGCTTCCAAAAAAAATTTGTAAGTATTATATATCAAAATGATTAGTGTGATGAGCTGATCATAATGAGCTATAACTCAAAAAAGTGATTTTTGGGTCAAAATTTTGTATTTTTGGAATATTTGGCCAACCCGAGCTCGTGGGGAAATGCCCACTTTTAGAAATTTTTGGGAAATTTTGAACCATTAGGACTCAAAATTTTTTTGAGAGATGAACAAGGGTATAACTAAGATAATAAAATAAATTTGGCAATTTTTGGAGTTGTCTAGACCATTTTATTATCATTTTAGTGCAATTTTTCCTTATTTTGGGCTTCAAAAATAGAGTAATCATAAAACCAAAATAAAATTTTCATTATAACTCTGATTTGCATGATTCTCGATCCATTGGATGTAGAATCAAAAAGTATATTTAGGGTTAGGTTTTGGTCCCAGATCAAGGATCTTATGTTTATTACCCAAATAATAAAGAAACACACAAAGTAGACAATATGATTCTCTTTTAAGAATTAGATGTGTGTCCTAAAAATTGTTTAGCATGTTTTAAGATTTGTTGAAAACTTAAAATACTCTTATCATGTTTAAAATTGTTGATGTAATGATCAATAGTTTACAACTTTCAACTATATACTCACAGATCGATAGCCTGGAAATGAACTCCAGGCCACATAATCCAACCTATAATGTGTGGTAGTGAAGTACACACATGGTTAGGGAGCACAGGTCCTCTCGTTCCTCACCATGTTCACCTATAGTCAGTGATATACCTCTTCGAAGAGAGATACATGTAAATTTTCCATGGGTTGTGATGGAATCTTGGATTTGATATTGGTCTATAGAACAAAGGTACGAGGGAGTTGAGTCAATGGGTGGAAATCACTACCACCATTGTTGTACTCTACTGATGGATGGGTGTGAAGTCCATCTCATCAGTGTTTAATTATTTCGTGGTGTGTGGGGTTCATTTTAAATTTTGCATAAAATAAAAGTGCATCACCCAACACACAAATGCTCTTTCCTAAAATGCCTAATAAATACGCTTATCATTCTAAAATATGCATTTACATTTATCTACATGTTGTTTAAAGAATGCAATTAAAAATGAAATTTGACCTCTAATTGGGCTATAGCAGGCAAACTTTGCAAACATACTTTGTCTATTTACCATGGGACAGAGTTCCAGGTAATATTGTTGATCGTGGCACAAAGTCGTAGGCCAAAAACTTAACCGTGGTACAAAGTCACAGGCAAAGAAACTAGCCATGCTTGAAAAACACAACTAACAGTGCTAGTTGTGGTTGTTAAACACAACTAACAAATAGAATAGAATTTTTGAAAAAGTTCATTTCCTTATTGTTTTTCTAGGTTTTCTAATTAATCTATAGTAATAAAAATAGCAAGAAAAGGAACGACATAGGATCAAGGTTACATGTTCTTCTCATCTAATGGAGAGGTAGTCTGATTCTACCTGCTTTATCTACTCTGCTATTAATCATGACTGCTTGAAGTGGCTAAGATTGTGAACTACAACTATTAACTACGGTTAGCACCTACAAAAAAGCACAGAGAAAATACATCAGTGATAATGAAATTTTTGGGGTTTCTATCGTGATTGCCTTCTGTACAATCCTAAAAAGTATACACCTAATCTAGTAACAATTGAAAATCACACAAAAGAATACAAGAATTGACAAAATTGAAATAACCAAAAGAGAGGTATCTTTATAAAAATTGAATCAATTCATGGCTACAAATTTGTACCTCTTAGGGATACTCAATGTGATACTATGTTACAATCATAATAAATCCCTCGTAAGGGTAGGTTTAATCCGTAGGCCTTTTAGAATGACACGAACTACTCCAGGTCAAGTATGACCTTCTTCTCTCCTGTGAAGAGGCATTTGTTACCTTGAATGCATTGATGAAGGAGTCCTAAAAACCTTACGATCAAGAAACAACAAGAAACACATTAGAAGCAAAGGTAGCCTCTCTTGATGAGGCCTTTAAAGGAATATTGTATGATAAGTGACATAAAATTAAGAAAGCATGTAAAACTATCAATCTATGCATGAAATGAGGAAATTGTAATAAAGCATGTAAAGAAGCATGAATCTAGCTAAGAAACATCCTAATTAACCATTAGAAAACTTGAAAAGTATGAAACTAGTCTAGATTAATAATTGCAAGGAAATGAGAATAAATCTACCTCTAAATCCTAAATTAAATTGGTCAAATGTCTGCTAAAATGTAGATTTATGCTAGATTAAGCTAATTGCATGGCTAAAAATTAAAATCTAATGCTAAAATGGAGGAAAGAGAGCATCAAACCCTAGCTATGAGTCTGAGGTATAGCTAGCACTATTAGCTATGACTAACATCTGTGACTAAGTTGCAAGTGTCGTTTCTCTTGAAACCAAGTGTATCAACCTCGGGGAAGTAGTGTACCATCCACTCACTCTATTTGTGATTATTATTGAATCTTTTAACGTTTAACATGCATTAAATAAAAAATCATAAAAAAAAGGCATAGCCAAAGTACAAATAAATAAATGAATGAATGCTTTGTATTAATATTTCCAAGATTTGGTTACATATAAATCCCTCTATAGGATACCCTTCATTTGATACATTATTTTACACAAAGAGGGTAGCAAATATATAAAATATCCCCTTGCAAAGGGAGATGCGCTTTTCTAGGAATCCAGATGATGCACATAGAACTTTATGAGGGCTTACAAATGCCTCCTTCTCTAGGCTTGATTCCTGGAGGGATCCTCTTGTTTTTGTATGTTGTCAATTTATCCTATGAACCTATAGCCCTACAAGCAATGAAACAACAACACACACTTAGATATCCGAGATTGCCTCCCTAAAAAAGGTTGTTAGCAATGAATATGCTTAATGGAAACAAATACAATAGAACTAGTGCTATGAATGCAAATAAATGAAGTATATCTTATGCTAATAACATAAAACATGGAGAAAGCAAAATAAAATAAAATAATACCTAAACCTTAGACTATATTTGCAGGCCATTGTCTAGGAGAGTAGTCATTAAAATAAAATCTATTTTTGACCCAAAGTCTATGGGCTTAATTTTGCTCCTAATGTTAAATGATTATTGTATGTGCACATATGATCACCTCTCAGTTGGCTAACACTTTGTTTCTCCTCAAGGGTGCTCAGATTTGCTCTCTAATCTGATAGGGCTTTGTTGTAATGTGATCTTCAAGGGAAGCTCTCCAAGTCTTCGAAAGCTCTCATCAATGATCTAACCTATTCAAAATTTTGATAAATGATATGTGATGATCCCCTTGGTGCTCTTAGGTTTTCACCTTATAAAGTGTTTGAAGTCTTAGGTCAATGCTCAAACCCTAGGACTAAATTCTTCATGCACACTAGATGTTAGCATGATAAATTGAGTCTTTTGTCTACCCTTGAGGGGCAGTTAACTGATGTCTAAATCTAGACTTGAGTCTTTCATGTAGATTGGCTATGAGGAGAAATGCAAAGTTGTCCCTGCTCGGCATTATTGCATGCAAACTGCCACTTCCACCCAATATTAGGCAATATTTATGACAAAATGCATTTTAGGGTTTAGTCATTGTCATCTGTAGTGGCTAATATCTGGTCACTCTGATCTACAGTGACCAAGATCCAGCCACTCTGGTCCTTAGAGGCCAGGCTTGGATGGGCTAAGAATGCCCCAAATGAGTGGTAAAAACCACTTTTGATACTTGGAAGGTCCCAAGGCTTAGTCACATGATCTATGAGTGTTCCCATGTGAGTATTCTTCCTAAACATGACATGTTTTAGGTGTCTATAGATGCCCCTTTTTGCGATGCACTGAGTGGAAAACACAACATGGAGTAAAAATGTAGACTACTATATTTGTAGGGTGTATGATGATCATTGATCCGATCAACGCTGGATGGCCCAATCATGCCAGATGACATGCATCCTTGAATCATTGCTTCAACCTGATTGAAGACTTAATTTAGCATAGGGCTTGCACATGCCCACTTGCACTCATTCCTCAAATATAATCAGGTAGCTTATGTTGCTACAATAGAACCGATCAAAGGAGAGCTACAAACTAAAGATGTCATATTTGCTTATGAACCTAGCAAATGAGATAAAGTTTTGTAAGAGTTGTATGCAATGATTCATAGGATGAACACTATTTTGATATGATCGAGTGATATTTGGTTGACTTTGATTATGATTATTTGAATATTTTTACTACCCCCTCACACAAAGAATTGGTAAGGGAATGGCAATGAATGAAGCGACAAGTCGCTTGACCAATTTGACTAGTTTTGGTTCCTTTCTAGTGTTTGTTATTTTTTTTGGGTAAACCCCCATCCAAGTGTGATTCTAATTGTTTATGATTATCTTTCATCCCTGTCCCGGGGAGCGGTCTAGCCATAGATAGCCTTTTTAGGGATTTAGGATGAGTGATTCTATTTATACTTGTATTGCATCACTTGGTTTAGTATTTTGTGTCACAAGAGAATTAGGATGATTCCATCATACCCGTGGGGTAGTCCTACCATATTAATCTTCTTCGGGGTTGAGGTGATTCAACATAATTCCAAAATGACTAATTTGCCCCAAGTATCTCTATGGTAACTTACTCATCTCACCGAGTTGCATGGAGTGCAAATCACTACAACCGCTGAGTTGATAAAGTAACTGAATACAAAGCTTACTCGAGATTTATTTTTATGTGATTTTTTTATTATTTTGATCATTATGATGATCAGGGACCATCAAAATGTGTTTATTTGATTTTTTTCTATTCCTCCTAGAAGGAATCTTCCTTATTTTGCTTATGCAGTCAGTCGCTATTATATCTAGCAACCGCTACCTGCCTGCCTATGGCCGCTCTCACCTTGAGCGACCAAAAATTTTGGGCCACTATTTTCAACAACCGTCAAGGCATAATTTGAGAAGTATAAAAAGTGATCTAGGGTTTTGAATTTTCATTATTCCAGCTGACAATTTGCTTTCTAGAGTTTTGATAAGAAAGCAACATTTACGACTTGGAGTGTTGTTGCATTGAGGATATGGCTGCACAGGGTGAGGCATCAGTGGGCAGAGGAGTCAGAGCTTCTCAAGTAGTCTCTCAAACCTTAACCTTGCTTTTCATTTTGGATAAAATTGAATCTCACTAAGTAACTGGTAAATGAATCTCATTAAACTCATTGACAATGAACCAAATCATGTAGATAGGTTTAGCTTAGTTTTTTTTTTGTGGGCTTGCCCCCATTTTGCATTTTTTCAAATGTTTTGGTGTTTTTGGCCTAGGGCATACGTGTTTGTCATGTCACCCATCGACCACTACCGCTCAGAGCGGCCATTTTGGCCTACGGTTTGGCCTATGTCACTCAGAGTGGCCAACTTTAAATCCCAATGATCAAAAATTTGGCCATTGGGGTTTAGCTGTTGTAGCCTCAATGGTCAGTTTCTAGCCACTGTAGGTGACAACAACAAGGATCCTTAGGCAAATTTTATAAATTTTTGGATTTTTTGATAATTAATTGGTTTTTTTAGTTTTTGAGCCATTTTCCTGAGATTTGCTATAGGGTCAGGTGCATTTATTCTCCTTTCACTCAAACTTAGGATAGTTTATCATTATTTGCACTATTTTTCATATTTTATTGTGATTTATGCCTTAGATGCACTGTAGTTATACATTTTATTTCTATTCTTAGATTCTCACTACTCAATATTAGGATTCAAAGCTCCTAAATGACCTTCTTCCACTCATGGATGATACGAACCGAGTCTGGCTAAAGGTCAACAGATTACAGTATGTGACCAGCCTGCCATAGATCATATCGAATCAGGCCTACCTCATGGCCCTGGTTCACCGATGGGAACCTAGGATGAACACCTTCCATATTCCTACCAGTGAGATGACCATCACATCGGAGGATGTGTACAAGATTTTCCAAATCCCTTTTGACGAAGTGGCCATTGTCTCTTTGGCTACTAATGACCATGATGTCATTTTTATTTAGGTGTTCAGGAGGTATGTTGTAGATACCTTTAAGGATACCAATTCTAAAGGTATATCTATTATTCATTGGTATAGGGAGCATGTCTTCTTAAAGAGTCATGCGATATTGCTGATGGTTATCATCAACATTCTTATCCTAGATTGCTCAAGCTTGAGGTTCCTATGGAACCTCCTTGCGATGGTTCAAGACTTGATGGATAGCACGAAGCCTATCATCTATGCATGGGGAGGTGTTTGCTAGCATAGTGCTATGATGATCTGTATCACATCCATTAGTGGGGTTGCATTAGCATTACTTGCATATTGTTCCTTCAGGTATGGGGATGGGAGCATATCAGTGTGGATCATCCCAAAGGGATCCCTACCAAGATTATAATTATTGTGCTAGGATGTAGTGCTATGCTACCAGATGGTCTTGAGAGTGTGAGGAATGCAAGAGCTACCCTAATATGGGGGAGCTCCACCACTATATTACTACTTTCACTGGCTGAAACCGTCATGTGGCACCCGTATCATGAGTTCCCAGCTTGGGATGACCCACCCAATTTTATAGCTAGGATACGGTGTAAGTGGTGGCTCATTGGCTGCAAGGTTGGCATCAGGGAGTATTTATTCTACTCTCAATTTCTTTGTCAGTACATATTGGAGTAGGATGTGCCACTTGTACTATTCTTGTACAGGAGCATTGAAGCAGAGAGAGACCTCCCTCCTCCACATATCATAGAGTTAATTTATGAGGAGGATGCCCCAGTAGTTGACTTAGGAGTCATTGGGGGAGTCATAGATGTATTTACACAGTGGTAGAGTATTGGATGTGGTATGGTGATGGTAGTTTGAGTTGTGAGTATGATGGCAAAGATGGTGGTGGAGATCTAGAAGGGCATAGAGTATGAGCTAGGACTAAGGTATGGGGTCAACCGATAGAGCAGGTGGCAATAGAGGATTAGGAGGCTCCTAAGGAGGAGGAGTGGGAGTTGGAGCTCGAGGAGAGAGATTCTTTTGCATGATGTAGAGGCTGAGCTCTAGTCAAACAAGATCTAGGTATAGCAACGTGATGCCATCATAGCCTAGGGAGATGCTACTATAGCACGGTGAGACGCTACTATAGAGAAACTCACAACTCAGATACAAGCTTTCCAGGCTGCTATCAGGGGTGGTGCTATCGGGATGTAGGTTGTTATTGATCCTCCCACTCCTTAGGGTTCTATAGGGGTAGATCCAGGGGTAGAGATTAGGCGGATGCATACTTTGCTAGATGAGTATGAGGTGGAGATTTTTGATCATGTAGGCCACATTGCTTCTCTTCAGATATATATCAAGAGACTAGGAGCCTCTCCTAGGGAGGGGATAGGTGTAGGTGGATCACAGGCTAGCGAGTGCTCCACCTTAGTGTAGTCTTCCATCTGGCCCATTCATAGGACCTGAACTCTCACAAAGAAACCCACAGGTTCACATCACTCCACCCGAGATCCATCCATAGGAGGTGGCACTGCAGGAGGAACAGGCCTAGTATTTAATTGATGATACATTAGGCTTTTATTTTTGAGGTCAGCTGACCTATATGACTATAGCCTTCGAGAATTTTTGTACATACATGCACTTGAGATACACATTTTGAGACACCTTTTGAGACACATATTTATATGATATCTTTAAATTATGCTTCATTACATGTGTTATTTATTGCTTATGTTTTTGTATTACTTATGTGATGTGGCGATGGCGTTATGATGAGTTGATATATGTGTTACATGATATGTGATATTTATGAAAATATGAATATTGATATGGATGCTTATGTAGATGTTTTTGTATATGTCTATATGATTTTATTATTGTGACATGATGTGATGTATCATGGGTTGATTTTATGATGGATTTATTATATTGTGTATGGGTGGATGCAATGATGTGATCTTAGATATGGATGGATGATTTATGAAATTATGTGTTTATGGATGCAATGTCTTAGTTAGATGCATGTTTAATTTTGATTTAATTGTATGCATCTAACTTATGTTATGATATGGTAAATGCAATGTGTCATGCACTATTTATATGATGTTTATTCTAATGTGAATGAACCTGTATGCTTTAACAAGGAATGCATATGATATTATTTTAACAATCTAAATGGGAAATACCATAGACAGTATAACAACCATGAATATGGATAATAATTCTACTCATAGGAATTAATTATTTAGGCATTCATGTGTGAAGTGTAATGGCATGGAATGTATGTACTTTTCTTGATAGATCTCATGTGATTTAAGGATTCAAAATAGTTAGTGGCCATGTATATATCATTTTTGACATTTTTTTGGTATCTAGCCTACTTTGTTAATACCCCTTACTTTACAAACTTCATAAATAGAATTTATTATGTGATGAATGATGTGATATGTTGCTATGTAGGAAGTTTTGAGGTTTTTCCTGACACTCAAACACTCTAGTTACCCTATCAACAATTGCGTACTAACCATATAGGACTTTTGAAGAGCAAGGTTTTCATCATGGACCTAGAGATTCATTATCCTTGTGTGAAAATGAATATATTTAGATAGAACTCAAGCATTTCCTTCGATGTTAGGTAGGATTATTTTAGCCCATTACTAATATCATGGATCCTCAATTGTTCATCTGATCCTTATGTTGGATTTAGTTGGAATATACCACTAGGAAGTATTGGGTTACCTAAAGCTAACTCATCCACATGCAAACATTGGTCTACCCAAATGCAGGATGCTATTTTGATAGACATATCATCATGCTTATGGTTCGTTATGCTAAGAATTCCAGGTATTCAAGTTCCATTTCCTTATTTTCTTCACTTTATTTGGGATACTTGCTCATACTTAGTGATGAAAATCACTATTTATTTTAATTTATTTTTATTTTGAGCAAGGGATTTATGTAGTGATGATAATCACTATTTACTTTTTTTTGTGCTTTTTGGTACTTTGAACTATGACTTTGGAAATTGGGATTTTGAATTTGTGCTTTGTTTAGGTATTTTTTATTGTTTTAATGAAAGCAAGGGATTTATGTAGTGATGAAAATCACTCATCTCTAGGTAAGGTGAAACTTGTCCATTTGCCAACTCTCAACATCTTTGAATCGGTTGCACAAGGGGATAAGAAAGAAAGACCCTTTTATCTTAAGGTAACCTAGACCGCTTTTGCATCTTTCATCTTTCCCTTGTACCAGCTAGGATTTTAGTGTTTTTAATTAGTGATAGGATTCTAAATATCTAAAGTATTTATGACTAGACCTTACTCTCTACTAATCAATATGGATTCCCACAAAAAATGATAAGACCACTAGATATGGTTAAATGAATGAAAAATCTTAGCTTATTCCTTATAGCAACATGATATGGTTGTGTTGAAAAACACAGTTACACACATGGGTGAGTGGATGAAGGCAGACTTATGTATTTGTCGTTGTGATACAAATTGTGGCATCATTTGCAAGAGTGTGATCATACCATATGTAAATGTGATGGATATGCATGTTTGATGTAATGCAACTATATGGATGCAGATATAAGATGCAACTATTTTTGTATTTTTGATTTTTGCATTATTTTTATATTTTTGATTATATTTTGACCAAAGGACTTATCATGCCTTTGGGGCTTTTAGAGTTTGACCAAGCGGTGTGAAGCCACCCTTGGAGAATTTTTTATTGAATTTGACCAAGTGGATTGGGTACCCTTGGATCATTTTGATTGAAGTTGACCAAGCAGCTTAAATACCCTTGGAGCATTTTGATTGAATTTCACCAAGCAGCTTAAATACCCTTGGAGCATTTTGATTGAATTTGACCAAGCGGCTTGGGTACCCTTGGAGAATTTTGATTGAATTTGACCAAACGGATTAAATACCCTTGGAGCATTTTTATTGAATTTGACCAAGCAGCTTAAATACCCTTGGAGCATTTTGATTGAATTTTAAATTTTTATGTTTTTTGAATTTGTTTGTATTTTTTATGCTTTTTATTGTTTTTGTTTTTTATGTATATTTGAATGTTTTTTTGTTTTATGTATATTTGACTATTTTTGTATTTAATGTATAAAATGCTTTCAAATGAATTATATTGAGAGGTTTAGGTTCTTCAACACCATCCAATGATGTGAGGCGATATTCTCCAAGCCCAACCCTTTCTGAAATCATGTAGGGGCTTATCCAGTTTGCTGCAAATTTATCTCATAGGTGTGGTGGTAGATTTGAGTTCTGCTAGTTTTTCTTGAGCACAAGATCTCAAACCTTGAATTATATTAAGTGGACTTTACTATTATAAGCTCACACAATGCAATCCTGATAAACATGGAGATGCTCCAAGGCATTGACTCGATGTTCATCAAGAAGCGTTAACTGATCAAAATGGCTTTGTCGTGCGATGTCATCATCTATGAAGTCCTTGACTAGCAACACCCAAAAATTTCATAATGAAAGTCCTTAGCATAAGAGCATCTTTGTATTCAAGATGAAAACATGCATTGATGAAATTGGTAACATGCTCTTGTGCATCCTCTTCACCCTTAAAATTTTCTAACCTAGGCATCTTAAAATCCTTAGGATATGCAGGGCTAGGGATTGATGGGCATAATGGTTGGTTGTGTATTTTACTCAATGTTGGTTGGTTCCCAACCGTATCTTGTTTCTCAAATGACTTCATATTTTTAGTAAGTGCCTGGAATGCCTTTGAGGCAAGGAGTTTCTATTCTTGTAGGCCTACTCGTGGTGGTAATGGAGGTAACCCAATGTGCATTTGACTTGTTCTATTCTCTTCCCTTCTATGAGGGGATTCAAGATGTGTTTGATCCTGATTTATCATGTTTACCCTTTCTCCACCAGTTGGATTTTATTCATGGTTTGAGTGGTGATTTTATTGTGGGATTTCTACTTGTCTAGTGCACTTTTCTCTTGGTGAGTTAGCATGTTTATCTCTTTGATGATCATTGTCATTGGCTTGTAATTTGATACGAGCTAGTTGCTCATCTTGTTCCCTTTGACATTGCTCATGTTGGTGCAAAAGTCTTTCTCTTTTTTTTTCATGTTCGAGAGCTCCCACTACCTCTCACTCTTTGCACAACATATTTTCTAACCGTCGCATGCGATTAGACTATGTTTTTGAAGAGGACACATGTTTGTCTAATTTTATTCTTGTGGTTTTTATTCGTAGATCCCTCAAAGAGGTCTCTATTGTTTCTTTGTTTTTTCTAGCTAATGTAGTTTATTCCATGTATTGATAAGTATCCCTATGGCCAGACTCTACATGAGATCGATGGAGTCACTCTGAAGCATCCCCATGTTGAGAGGTGTGCTTAGAAGTAACAATTCATGAACTTTTAGATGCAAAGTTTTTCATGGCTACAGTTCTAGGAGGTGGCATTGGATGCAACCAATTCAACTCATCTATCTTATTTTCAATGGCTGATCCCTTGGGTATCATTTACTACAATGAGGTCATAATCTATTGGAATACTTCCTCTTGTGTGAAGGGTATCTTTTGTTTGATGTTTGTGACTAGATGTAGCTCTAGTTTCTTGTCCTTTAGTGGGTAAACCTATCTCAATATCTCATGTGAAGTTTGAGATGTAGTGACCCTTGTGTGTATTTTTGGTGATGAGGGCTTTGTGGAACCACCTACCATCCATGAGGATAGATATGGGGAAACCTCATCATCCCTATGTGAAGAATGGTATCTAGAACCCCTCTTATGTCCATGTGGTGAGGAAGCTCTTGAAGCCTCCTCATGTCTTTGAGAAGTTTTTATGTGTTTAGAGTAAGGCCTTGAGGCTTCCTCGTGTCTACTTGATGATGATGGTCATGAATCCTCTTTATGTTTTTGTGACTTAGTTCCATGATACGACTTCCTATTTGGGGTTTCTTGAGGAGAGCACCCAAGGGTTGAATTATCACCCCTTAGACTTGTGAAACTATGTCATGATTTTATGAGCATGTGGTTCAATGTTACTATGAATTCGCCTATGGGTATGTGTTGCTTCAGATTCCCCCTCGGTATTGAACTGAGGATGTTCAATTCTGGTTTTGTCCATTGAGTTTATGAATTATTTTTTTGAATTACAATTTAGAGGTAGCCAAACAATATCAAGCAAGTGTTTATCTTGATTACCAATTCATGTGTGCCCTAAACTGTTTGATGTGTCTTTGATATGTTGTTGTTCTTTTTTATTGTTCTTGTTTTAGATTTAGAATAAGAAGACTCATACATAGTAGGAATCAAGAACACCCATGCCAAACATGATTTTCTCAAAAAGATACTAGGGTACATCACTGAAGTCCTAGTGGGGGGTTCACCTAGCTCTTCCATTTTGAACCAATTATTCCAATAGTGGGAGAAAATTTGAACACAAGTATCTTAGTACCACTATAAATAAGTTCCCAATTACGTTCTAAGAATATCTATGGGGAAAACCAGTGGAAGGAGGTGAATGCCAATATCACCAGACTGAATTGAAGGTTGGTGATGAAATCCAACTCCTCAATGTTTAAAACATGCGTGTGTGTGGGGTTCATTTTAAGTTTGCATAAAGTAAAATGCATCACAAAGCAACAATGACTCTTTCCTATATGCCTAATATAAATGATGTTTTACTTTTTAGAAATAGGCATAAATAATGTGAGCTTCATGGACATACTCTATTTCATGCAAATATTTCCTCTAGCAGGGCATCAAGCAAGAAAACCAACACATGATTCCTAGCACATTGGATTCTAGGGTGGATTTTACAAGCATAAGTCGTTGTTCCTAGAAATGCCTTAGTGGAAACCTAAAAACAAAAATCTAAGATGCAAGTTATTTCCTCTCCATTCCTTTATTTTCCAAATTTAAATATCTTAATTTCATTTTTTTAGGAAAATAGAAGCAGCCAAAGAACCATAAATCATTAGGAAAAGTTTTACCAACCTCAAATCCAACTCAGAGAACCAATATTTTATCCTTTTCTAAACTCTAGTTTTGGCCACTATTGACCAGAGCGGTTGATTTCTGGCCGTTGTAGACTAGAGTGGTTGATTTCTAGCCGTTGTAGACCAGAGCAGCTAATTCTTGGTCACTATAGACCAGAGTAACTAAACCTGCACACAAAAACACGGATCAGTAAAGTAGCAAAAAATAAAAACTTGGTGAGGTTCCCACCATGGTCACCATCTGTAGTGACCTTAGGGAAGCAGCGCACTGTACACTCACTCTATTTGTGATTATTATTAAATATTTTAACATTTAACATGCATTAAATGAAAAAGCATAAAAGAGTGACGTAGCTGAAGTACAAAGAAAAAAATAAATGAATACTCTGTAATAATATTTCCAAGATCCGGTTACATATAAATCCCTCTATGGGATACCCTTCATTTGATACATGATTTTACACAAAGAGGGTAGCATATGTATAAAATATCCCCTTGCAAAAGGATATGCACTTTTCTAGGCTTCCCAGTGACACACATAGAACTGTAAGAGGGCTTACAGATGCCTCCTTCTCCAGTACTAATTCCTGGAGGGATCCTCTTGCTTTCGTATGTTGTCAATTTGTCCGATGAACCCATAGCCTTGCAAGCAATGAAACAGCAACACACGCTTAGATGTCTAAGATTGCCTCCTCGGATGAGGTTGTTAGCAATGAATATTCTTAATGGAAACAAATACAATAGAACTAGTGCTATGAATGCAAACAAATGAAGTAGATCTTATGCTAATAACATAAAACATGGAGAAAGCAGAATAAAAGAAACTAAGACCTAAACCCTAGAATAGGTTTACGGGCAACTGTCCAGGATATCGGTTGATAAGATGAAATTTGTTTCTATTGACCCAAAGGCTATGGGCTTAAGTTTACTACTAATATTAAATGATTAATGTATATGCACAGATGATCACCTCTTAGTTTTCTAATACTTCATTGCTCCTCAAGGGTGCTCAAATTTTCTCTCCAATATGACAAGGTTTCATTGTAATGTGATCTTCAAGGGAAGCTATCCAAGTCTCCAAAAGCTCTCCTCAATGATCTAACATGTTCAAAATTTTGATATATGATATGTGATGATCCCCTTGGTGCTCTTAGGTTTGCACATTATAAAGTGTTTGAAGCCCTAGGTAAATGCTCAAACCCTAGGATTTAATCCCTCATGTGCACTGGATGTTAGTATGAGAAATTGAGTCTTTTGTCTACCCCTGAAGGGCAGTTAACATATGTCTAAATCTAGACTTGAGTCTTTCATGTAGACTGGATGTGAGGAGGAATGCAAATTTGTCCTCGCTTGACCTTGTTGCATGCAAACTACCACTTCCACCTAATATTAGGCTAGATTTATGGCAAAATACATTTTAGGGTTTAATCGTTGTCATCTATAGTGGCTAAGATTTGGTCGCTCTGATCTGCAATAGCCATGATCCAGCCACTCTGGTCCATAGCAGCCAAGATTGGATGGGCTAAGAATACCCCAAATGAGTGGTAAAAACCACTTTTAATACTTTTAAGGTCCCAAGGTTTAGTCACATGATCTATGAGTGTGCCCATGTGAGTAGTCTTCCTAAACATGACATGTTTTAGGTTTCTACACCAAGGCCAAAAACTCTCAAATTCTCCAAGGAATTGATGATCAAGGGTCACCTCAGTTTTTTAAAATAGATTGGCAGTTGAGTTCACTAGAATTAGCAATGGAAGTGTGTCAATTTTCAAGCTTACTCCTCAAGCTCTTGAGATCTCCATTGTTTCAAGGTTGATGATCAAATTGGATTTTGGTAGCATCTTATTACTCTTCACAACTTGTAATTGGCTCTCCAATTCGATTGGGATTTGTTGCATGTAATTGAGCTATTCTTCATATTTATTGCTCTTTGAAATTGGGGTCTTAAATAGACTCCCAAAATACTTGCTCTAGCTTCATGGAGAAGCCAAGAACAATATTTGCTAGTTGGGAGGAATATTTTGTATGCTTCCTAACCCAAATCACTGTAAAAATATTTGCAATTTGATTATTGCAACTGATTTTACTTGGCTTTGGTCACCTGAGTTTGTTACAGAGCTAGCCATAGGTATAAAATACAAATAATAACCTAGCCATCGGTGTTACCCATGACTAATAATCCTAGCTACGGGTGACACCAGCGGCTAAGGCTAGATAGGTCAAAATGCCAAATTGAGTGGTTAGAACCATTGATTTTGCCTTGGAGAGGTTCAAGATCATTCATATGGTCTGCAAGGATGCCCATATGAGTAGTACCCTACACATGATATGTTTTAGGTGTCTACAGTACATACAAAAATTCACCTTCTTTAGAGAAAATACCATATCCTGAAAGGTTTAAAATTTCTAAAAATACTCCTAAATCAAACCTAGTAAGAGAACTTAAAATTTTGACTATTTCACTTCCTTTTTTTCAAGAAATCAAGTATGTGCCTCTAATAAAAAAAACTATTCAAGACTTGTGCATAAAAAGAGCAGGCAAAGAAAAGAAATATTTTCCTAAATCTGTGCAGGTAGAAGGAAAACTGGGTGACCTACTTTCTGGAAAGCTTGTCCCATAAAAATACAGTGACCCAAGAAGTCCAATTGTCACCATAACTATTATATTAATTTACATTTCTAATTTCTTGGTTGATTTAGGAGCTACCATTAACGTTATGACCAAATATATAATGCATAAATTACAGTTAAACAATTTCCATCCTACATCTACTATTATGGATTTTCTAGTATTGCAGCCTTGCAACTATGCGAATGGCTATCCAATTGATTTTCTAGTATTGCAGCCTTGCAACTATGCGAATGGCTATCCAATTATCTTGGGTAGGCCTTGGATTGCTACTTCAATCACTTTCATAGATTGTAGATTAGGGGAGATGACTATTTCCAATGGCATTGATTTGAAAAAGATTTTTTTGTATCCACCTATAAAAACTTCAACAAAGTTTTTAGGTCAAATATGGTATCCTAGTTCTGATGAGGAACATGAAGAAATTGTCTTCACGCTAGCCACCATGGTAGTGAAATAACACAGAATATATAGATTCACATGAGAGAGATTTTTAAATATGAAACTATCCTAGTAAATACACTGCATGAACAAGGACTTGAGGATGAACTTGTTACTATTGATCACTTATTTTGGAAAGATGAAGGTCAGACATCTAAAAACCTATCATTCATTCCATTGTAGGAAATTCATTTCACGTTGCAACATGAATGGCTTCATAACCTTCTTTCATATTTCCACTATCCTATGCAAGAGTTGATTACATCATGAATTACTATTGATAGGGAGTAAAGAGTATTTAATTCTCTTCAAATACATCACTATACACTAAAATCATTAGTTAGAAAATATGAAGTATTTAATTCTATCCACCCAAGGATAAAACAAATTTAAGTACAGCCAGGAAAATTCTTGAACATTAACATTTGGCTGATAGATGAACAAGAAGCAAAATTATTTGTATTTTTTAAATAACATGTTAAAGGCTTTACATGGGAATATAAATATATGTCAAGAATTCATACTGATGTATGCACTCATAGGATATACACTAAAAATTTTAAACCTATGATATATCCCCAAAGATGATTAAATTCTACCTTAAGAGATATTGTTAAAGAAGAAATTGAAAAACTCTTAGAGGTTGGATTCATATATCCAATTTTTGATAGTCGATGGGTCTCTCCATTGGTTATCATACCAAAGAGGAATGGAAAATTTAGAGAGTGTGTAGATTATTTAGAACTAAACAAAGTCACACATAAGTACCATTTTCAATTACCATTCATATATCAGGTGTTAGATACACTTGTAGGGAAGAAGTATTTTTTATTTCTTGACGGTTTCAGTGGATATAACTAGATATAATTTGCACCCAAATACTAGAAAAAAATAACTTTTACTTACCCATGGAGAAATTTTGCTTATAGTTTTTATCCTTTGGTCTGTTTAATGCCCCAACAACTTTCTAACAAGCTATTTTGGCCATTTTTTCTGATTTGAACACTAAAAATATAGAAATTTATATGGATTGTTTTACAGTTTGTGGAGAAACCTTTGACTTTACTTTAGAATATCTTGATAAGGTTTTAACTCGCTATGAATATTACCATCTATCATTGAACCCTGATAAATATTTCATGATGATGGAGGAAGATATTATTCTTGGTCATCATATTTATTCGAATGGGATCAATATTAATCCCAAGAAGGTTGAAATCATCAAGAACATTCCCCCTCTACAAACCTAAACTGATGTCAGGATTTTCTTAGGACACATTGGTTATTATCAAATATTTATTCTAAATTTTAGTACAATAGCAAATCCTATGTTTGCGTTATTCACCAAAGATTCTAAATTTAATTGGACTAAAAAATGCCTAGAATATTTTGATGCTCTAAATGAGAAACTAACCACTCCACCTGTGTTACTCGATCCTAATTGGGAATTGTCATTCCATATCCAAACTGATTCCTCCAATATTACAATTGGGGCAACATTAGGGTAGATAGATAATGGAGAGCATTATGCTATCTACTACATAAAAAAATTATTATGGGTGTAGAAAAGAATTATACTATTACTAAAAAGGAATTTTTAGCAGTAGTGTATGTCATTAATAAGTTTCATCACTATATCACTAGTTGTCAAGTATTCATTTATACCAATAATTCAACCATTAAATACTTCATGGATAAACCCATGGTTAGTGCAAGGATAATTCATTGGTTATTACTATTACAAGAGTTTGATATTACAATAGTAAATAACCAGGTGTAGTAGCATATTTTCTATCCAAGCTTAATAACACAGGTGAAAAAAAGTTAGTTGAGGATACTTTTCTAGATGAGAAACTATTTACTATATCAATACAATCACCTTAGTTTGTATATAGCTTCCATTTTTAAAATTAGGATTAGTGTGACCTTGAGAATCCAAACAAACATCTATTTCATCGAATAAAGCTTGTGAACTAATTGCCTAAACTATAACTTGCCAAAGACTTCTATCGCAGACAACCTTGGACACCACCCTAGATTTGACAATTATTGAAAATTAAATTATGACAATAACGACACTCATCAGATACCCCTTTATATTATATGTTCCTTATGTTGTGTATTTCATTTGTTAATATATACTAGGTAATGATTTATTCCATTCATTTTTAAAAACTATTATGAAAGTTGACATGCTCACTCAAAACTTTGATCAAAACAACTAGTAAATTGAAAATAAATGTATGATATTCATGATTGATATATTGGTCATTGTCTACCCAAGTTTCTCAATCAAATTATGTATTTTTGGGTTTATGTTTGGATTATCAAATAATGAGAGGATTCCTACTTGGTGGATCTTATGAAATTTGATTAATTATGTTCTTTATGTTTCATTGAAGACACATACATAAACACTAAAGTCATTGACCCATGATGAGCATGAGGTATAATGTTAAAATAATTCTATAGCAATATTAATTTGATATATTTGTCCCTTAACTTGATAAAGAGTTTTTGAAAATGTCAAAATATTGACTAACCAAAAAATAAGGATTAGGGTTAGACCTATCATTCATAAATTTGGCAATAATTTATAAGGTCTTGGACAATATTTTGAGGCACATGAACTTGTTGGTTTGATGATCATTGGTTCCATGGTAGAAACAATACTTGTAATATTTAAATTAGGAATTCATTTCTCTTCTTGGATTGATTGATTTAGCAGTTATGAGTTGCATCATCCTTAGATCATAGATTTTGATCTAAGATAACTTATAAAACCTCATATAACCTAGTAACTTTTATTTTAGGCTAGGATTACATTTGAATACTATATTTTTCTAGAATGAGCCTTTAGATATTTTCTACAATATTGACATTCTTGACATTGTGAAATTTTTGTATGTCATCGCCAATAATATTCTTATTCTTATGTTGACTCTTAGAGTCATTATTATTGTTAGGAGAGGTATTTGTATCCTATTTTCCACCATAACTTGCATATGTTCTTTTTCTAAGTGTAGTTTCCTCTTCTTGGATTGGGATATGTCTACCTTAAATGCCAAAATATTTGTGGTATCAAGATAGAAGGAGAATTGATCATGTAAATAGGAAATGAAGATTCTAATAGGTCCTCTTATTGTGGAACATATTGTATTCTACCACCAAATATCTCCATATTTTTAGGAAGTTGGATACACTCTCTTATTTATTCTACTTTATTTGATATAGGTAATCAATAGTGATCTAGTCCTATACGTACATCAAAAATTATGCAAGAAATAACTCTACCAAGTACCTAAAGCTTTTGATGGAATGACATGTTAGTTGATAATACAACTCTAGTGATAGGCCTAGTAAGTGATGTCACTATAGGTTGTATGAGATAATATGGGTGGTTTATAAGATATTTTTTCCTATGGAACTAGAATATATAGCTTTCAAAGTTTGGAGGGAATACCCTATAGGGTATGGTTAGATCTAAATGTTGGTTGAAAGAGTCTTTTAAGAATATATTTGGCTTGAATTTGTATTTTGAATTATATCCATTTTTTATTTCAACTACACTATTTTAGTGATAAGTTCTTGTATTATTAGACTAAGATTCTAAAGAGATGATATAGTCAAATTTTAAAATTGATAAATCCCCTAAAGGGGTGTAGAGGGGGAAAACTACCCTATTGCGTATGATTCTCAGTTGGATCCACCAAGAGCCAAGGTGAACTACGGGGGTGTGTTATATTCTCTACACTCATGAACATAAAAGGGCAGGTTCACCAAGAACATTTTTAGGACTTGCTCCAAGTTCAGGGTGAAAATGTTTGATGTGTCAATTAAAAAATCACCAATGTTTGGCCTTTCTAGACTAAACTATGATAAATAAAAGAACAATGTAAAACATAAAATATCCAAGAAGATAATATCTAACCCTAGTATGATTCTTAGATTCAATGACCCCTAATCCTAGGTTGTAAGAAATAAAATTACTTTTCTCTTTGAAGCAAGGACACAAGTGAAATGCAAAAATAATGCTAAAACCCTAGATGCACACTATATGATCTTACTCTTTCAAATGTATAGAAAGCAATTAGATATTTTTTTCTTTTTACTTTTTTATAACCTATATGTGAACAACAATAGCGAAATCAAGCAAAACATAACCTAGAAGCTTTATCAAGGGTACTTATTTGATTCTAGTGTTTGATCCAAGATTTGTTTTGCATCCATAATATCCCATATCTTTTAATCTGCAAAATGGCTTCACAAAAACTCTAGAAAATATGGTCAATGTTTGGGGGCCTGCTTAGGCCACTATTAGGCTAAGCTTGGAGGCACAACAGTCAAGCCCCCTTGGTCATTCTAGTTGATAATTCATAGTAAAATGAGCTTTAATATTTGGAACAAACACAACAAGATATGATAGAATGAAGCAACAAACAAAATGCAAATAGAATGGATGTAATGTGTGATCAAGAATGCAATCTTGAAAACTAGTATTTGGGCATAAATAATTACCCCTAAGCTAAATTGATATGAAATCCAAGTGAAATAGTATTATTATAGTTGAAAACATAACACAAAAAGAGACAAAATGGAATAGGTCATGTAAAATGAAGCCCTAGGGTTTTGGGATGAACAGATACTCAAAAATTTAACTAGACTAGATCCTTACCTTGTAGGATACTGAATGTGGATTTAGTAACAACATTGAAATAGATGCAAAGCATTCGATGGGTGAAAAAAAGGCTTTCATTTAATTTGTGCACTATATAATATGGGGTGTGAATTCATACGAAAGAGTTTTAAAATTCTAGAACAAAGACAAAATGCAATAGAATAAGAACTAAGATAAAATATGAACTAATGAATGCAAGGAAATAACCAAGTGATCTTGTGGAAGAAGCAAAAGCAAAGGTGGAAGACCTTTCCTCCCTCAATAAGATAAGCTATCATCAAGATGTTCTCTACTTGCAAGATCACAAGGAACATACCAATAGCAAAGCACCACAAGAACACCAAAATATTTAGAAGAATATTGTATAAGAAGACACTTAAGATCACATGAAGATTTCAATTTATCCCTTATGTTACCTCTTCGTTGCAAAAGGGGAATCCAATATTGTACTTATAGAGGAGTTGGAGGGCTAAAAGTCATGCAAAAAATATATATAACCTTGATTGAGCTGACATCCTAAGGGGTCAATCCAAAATTTAATTTTTCTCATGAAAACCCTAAACTTATCGAATCTACACACCGTAACTTATCGAGCATGGATTCAGTCAAGGTTAAGAAAAATAAGATAAAAGTAAGAAAAAAGAGGTAAAAATTAACCGTAGAAATCTTGATGGCCTCCTAAAGTATCTTAAGATAAAATGGTTCACTTGGGTAGGTCAATTTTTTGTGTCTACAATGGGTTTAGAGATTAGTTAAAATTTTGACATTCTAGAAATTATATTCATAATACCTAAAGTAACAGGATACTTTTGTTGAAGATAAGGAAAAAGAACAATCAAACTAATGTTTTGAGATATTGGAAAACTTGATTAGGTTTGGATTTTGTAAAGGGGACCCCACTTAAAATCCTTGATGTAAGAAAATAATTTTGGTTCTAGTTGGAGAAATTTTAGGCTTGATCAATACCCATGTATGAGGTTGAAGGAATATTATTTACTGTAACTTTAGAGGGTTGAACTAATTATCCAAGAGAGTACTATTATGAGATGTATTTGTAAAATATGGATGGTTTCAAATCCTCTAAACTCTTAAAGTTATGACTATTATGGATGAGGGTATATATGTGATTAGTATATCATGTTTGGGTATTAGAATGGTGGTATTTTTTTATTCTAGAGAGTTTTCATAAATACTGTTAAGATTTTGAAGAAGTTGGATAGATATTAATAATTTAGATATTGGAACTTTAACAACATATACTATCTCCTAAGAGATTTCAAGTGCAATAAATATTTCTCTCCACTATCTTTTTATGTCGTGATTGCACTTGTTAAGGACTTGGAATATAGAATTAGATGATTATATTTTATCACATTGAATTGATCTAGATGGGGATGAACTATCAAGTTTCTAATTTAATTGAAAGTAGAATTCTTGTAGCTACTTAGATAGGGATTTTATTTTTTTAATTAGGTTGGTCAAAAGCATGGGCTACAGTCCTTGTAATGTACCTCTTTTCAACCATCTTAACAAAAGTCTAAAAGTATATCATCAAAGAAATTGGAATTTGGGTTAAGTACTCTATTTTAATATTCTTTTAGATATTTTAGTTGTTAGAAGACAAGTGTGATAGAGAATAGATAAATAGAAGAACCAATATATACCTAACATATTTAACATTACCTTACTATATACCAAGCCTTTTGATATACCTTAAATTTCTTTATATACCAAGTCCTCTTGATATACCTAAACCTCTATATATACCAAAACCCTTTAATATACTCATTCATACAAAAAAAATAAATGATAAATGAGTAATAGAGTGGGTACATGGAATATAAGTGGCATGCAAGAGTAGAGTGGGAACATGGGGTGATATGGTACTTGGAAGAGCCTTGAGTATGTCTAAGGACTATTGGAGTATATTATCCCTCACTTCACTAGGTACTTTAAGGGTAATGTGGCTTAGCCAAGAATGAGTTATTCACTAGATAGTAGAAAATAGGGAAAATATGCTAGAGAAGAAAGAGAAAAGAAATAATATTTGGTTCATTAATCTTTAAATCTACTTGAGTTTTCATAACTAAAAGCTTTATTCTTAGTACCTATAAAATTAGTGGACCAATATAGTGATCACATTGGATATCAAAATGAATAACATCAAACATAGGTATGACATGGATAAATAATTCACCTAGGTGAATGGTGTGACACCTAAAATATGGATTTAAAGGTATATTTTAATAGTTAACCTAGAAAGGGGATTTGACTCTAGCCTATACTTATGTTGTGAGTATAAGACCTTTGCATATGATATTATAATTAAATGAACATAAATCTAAAAACTAAAAATAAAATTCCTAAGTGATAACTAAGAACTTATCTAAATAAAAGGAAGATGAGAATTTATGTCTTTTTTTTCTTTTCTTCCCTTTTTAGATGTAGATGATCAAGGCATAAAAAATGTAACCTTAAAGTCCCTTTAGTTCCTTGCAATGCAATCTAATTTTAGATTCCTATGATCAAACTTGCATTATTTAGACTAAAAAAGTATAGATGATTTATAGAGATAATAGAATTGTAGTGATAAATCACTGCAACCTTCTTAGATTGTGCCAAAAAATGATGTATGTCCTAAACCAAAAATAAGGGGTCACAACATTCATCAACTTCCAAGGATTCAAGTAAAATATCACCAAACAGATATATCCAGAGGGTAAGAATGAGTGTAAAACCCCTTACACTATGTGGACAATTTTATTGCTAATCCTTTATAAGGTAATAGCCCACAATGATCTTTTTTAACCCTTTCGATGATATCTGAACCAAAACCTACCCAAAAATCTCCATAATTAGTTGAGGTTCAACCCAAACCTTACCTATGGATAAGTAAATAGACTTGAATCTCATTCAAAGTGGTTTATGTCCATGGCCTCTTGCTCCTTATGCATTATCTCTTCATAACATATTCATACTTATCTCTAATGGTGGAAGATGGCTCAAAGAGAACAAACAACTAGGGAAAGTAGATAATTTATTATGATGAATCTACACTAGAAGACTTCATAGGATATATACTTTCCCACATTTAACAAAAGAGGTCACTATGGTGAAAGCCTCTCTACACTAAAAACTCATCTAGTAGGAAGAGCTAGTCAAATTATTGGTATATTGGCATACGTGGAAATGTTCTAGATAAAAGTCTTGAGGATTAAATGGCATCATTTATAATTTGCACTATAAGGGACTTTAAATGAGTATATAAAGCATATAATCACAAGGTAAAAGTTGGTATAGGAAAGGAAGGAAAAAGTTTCAAAAATAAATAAATGCAAGGACTTGAGGACATAAGTAAAGAAAGAAGATAAAGAGTTTTGGGGACAAGACTAACATAGAGGAAGAAAAGTCCAATTGAAGAAAGTCTAAAGGGAAAACTTATCATAACTCATGAAATTCCCAATGAAAAGAAGTAGGTAAATTTCTTGATTAAAGGATAAACCCTCCAAAGAAAAGTTTTGAAAATGTAGGAAACTACTAGAACAAAAATGAGCACATAAATACCAAAAGGGATAGGTATGAGTAATAGCGCACAAATTTCAAGAAGTAAATGGCGTAGCATAACATGTTATTATTAAGAAAATAATGGATTATCTACCAAGGATATTTTAGCTCAATAAGTTAAGAAAAGGTAGGTGATCCATTAAAGATATAGAAATGGGACCTGGAGTCGTGATAGTTGCAAAATGACAGAAACAATGACAAAAAGTTTTCTCATTCAATATTTAAAATTCCTAGTAAAATGTAGCTATGAAAGTGAAATCATCCTACAAGTTTTGGAGGGAAAATCTTCCTACTTTATATTATAAATAATAGTATTTTAGGTTTTTCTAAGGATCGAAAAGTTTGCATTTGTATCCTTTTGTAAGCATTCCTTTTGTTTCTTTTTATAGATTTTTTAGCTCTTGAGCAGCTTATGGGTAATTCAAACCCCTAATTTTGGCAATTACTTGTATATATATGGAGGATTATGTCAATTTTTGGACTAGTCATCTATGACTTCCTATAGACCCATTTCTATATGTGTGTGTGTTTGTAGTTTTTTATTTGTTCATGGGTTTTTCTTATGTATGTGTTTGTGGGAGGCCCACATAAATTTTTATACTAGCCATCTATGACTTTCCCATAGACTTGTTTCCTTATGTGCATATATGTGGGTAGAGTTCATTTTTGATTAACTGTGCTGAGGAGAGGAAGTTTTCACCACTAGCATATAGCATTAAGGTCTATTATATAGGGATATCTTAGCTGATATTTTGGCACATCACCACCTATTTTTTTCTTTTGTTGAGTTTATTTTTATTTTTTACTTTTGTTTTTCATTTCTTTTCTCTTAATTTTTAAGTGTACCTAAAAGATCACATATTAATAAGGATCTAGCCTTGTAAAAAAGTCTTGGAGGTTCTCCATTGAGCCAAAAACTATGCTCTCAGTTGTGGTCCTATTGTGTCACTCTTCACAAGGCACAATTACCCCCTATCAAGACAATTAGAGATCACAATAGTTTAATGGCACACTTGATGGGACCCTAGTGATAAACCATTAGTCCAAAATTCCAATTACAAGTTAGGCTATATGGGAAGGATCCAATCCTACCCTTACTTTTTGAAGTACCTCTTACTCACCTAGTGTCTCTGCTCTAGAACAAACACTAGAAGTAGCTGAAGAAGTGAATTTTATGACATCGCCTTAAGGGCACTCTATTGCAATGCAAAAGCAATGTAAAGGCATTCAAAGGGAAACAACATAAACTTGTAATCTAAGTGGAATGAAGCAAATGTATAACAAAATTATGGATTTATCCTTATATTAATTCTTCTATTGCTCCAAAATAATATTACAATGTTCCCCTCAAGGGCATTTACAAACTTGATACATTCAACATTACAATATTCAAGGGATCTAGTCCCTTGAAAAGGGGCCTTTAAGGAAAAGTTCTATGGTGTGAAACTCCACTTCCCACACTTGAGATCTAGTATTGGTCTGAAAAGCTTATGCCTCTTTAGCTCCTCCTCCTATATAGCATTCCTATTCCTGAAGACAAGGGATTGAAAGGGGGTTAATAGCATATGCGTTTGTAGAGAGAAATCATAGAAAGCATACATATAGAAACATCAAAACCTACTTTTAATGAACCAGAAATGCTTCAAAATGATTCCTAAATATGATATTGTATTGATAATATAATTTTGTAAATATCTAAGCATGAATTAAAGGAAAATTGTTAGCCAAAATTGTGACAGTTCCTGGGTGAGCCAGACAGACCTACAATATTAAAACTTCTAATTACCCTATCAAAACTGCTCCAAATATCACCAAAATTAAACCATAGGCTAATATAAGCATTTCTAGAAGTTCCATGGTGGAATTAGATCAATATTACCTACCATTTTATGACCATACCTCACAGGTGAATCTAACAGTTGTTGACCGTCCCTAGGTGGGACGGTTACAAATCTGCTTAGATTTTGCCACCAATCCTAATGGGATTTGCTACAAAACTAATCTAAATGTTGTTTCGGTAGATGGGGCCAAGTTACTCTTCAATTTGGCTATTTTGGAATGGTTTATATTGGTTTCTAATGACCCTGAAAGCACCTTCATATGAAGAGGTTTTCAAGTCGAAAGAAGAGAAAATGATGGTTTCTAAAAGGTGAGGGTAAGTGAGGGTGGAATTGGGCAGCACTTCGTTGCATAAATTCTCCAATCCTCCTCTTTAAATTTGGGTGATTTCACCTTATTTTATAGCCCAAAAGGGCATCTAGGGCAAAGGGGCAAGTCTTACCATGCGAGGCAGGTGCCACCATTTGTCACAATATTCAACATGCATTGGGGAGGGAAGGTTGCCCATTTGGGGCTTCCAATTTATTGTCCCTTAGTCTATTTGTAGGTCCCCAATCAATTTGGGGTGATTGGATGCATTAATGGTAGTCTTTGATTGCCATTTAGCATATCCTTTGAATTTTTCAAGGGTCCAGTTAGGGGCCATCCCACCCAAGGATGGTTATGGATGGCCATCCCTGGGTGGGACGGTCACCAGTAGGAGCCCCAAAACTGCCCTAAACTGCTAGGAAACCTCCAAACTAAGTTTTGGAGCCTTATGCAAGCCTTATGCAGCCTAGAGGGGTGCCCAATAGGGCCATATGTTGTCGATAAGAGGGGCATATGTGATGCACTGATAGTCTTATCTGATTTACATGATTTAGGTGTCTATAGATGCCCCATTTTTGGGATGCGCTATGTGAAACAAAGCGTTGAGCAAAAATAGATCACTAAATCATTAAATGATCAAGGTTTTTCATTAACCTAATCAACTTTGGATGCCTCCATTGTGGAAAGAGCATACATTCTTGGAATCCTTTCTATTGACATAGTCGAAGGATCAATTTTAGGTATACCTTTCAACCGTGTTGTAGTAACAGTCTTATGGGGCTTAGGGTATACTAGGTCTTGGTGCCTTGTATTCTTGTAAACCTTTACATGGGTCAATTCTTGAGGTTTCAAGGAGGTCAAGCCTATTTATTTGTTTCTTATGCTGATTCTTTGCCCCAGCATGGGCTTGAAATTTTATCTTTAGCCAAGATTCTTTTGAATGCATGGAATTTACACTTCTGAGTGTTTTAATGTTGATTCAATTTTATGAATTCATTATTATGACTACCCCCTCAAGTGATGAGTCAATGAGGGCATGAAAAATGATAAAGTGATGAGTCACTTGACACATATGACTTAATTGGGGTAACTCTCTATTTTTCCCATGGTACTATATACCTGTTTGGAGGGGATTTTTGATTGTTTTGATGAATAGTTTTGGAGGCAAAAGGCTAAATATTTCATTCCCGTGGAGTGGTCCAGCCATGGAGGCCTTCTTGGGGACTAAAATAGACACTTTAGATGCATCCAAAAATATTATAGGTTCAATATTGATCCCTCCTAATTTGTTGACCATTTTGCCTTATTTTTGGTGGGTTTTTGACCCTATTTTTGATGTTTTTAGTTGTTTTTAAATTTTATAGGATTTTTATTTGGTGTTTATTTCTTCATTGATCTAGTCAATGCTAGATGCCCCAATCATGGAAAGGGTGTGCATCTTAGAATCATTACCTTCGACAAGTTAAGGAACTTGATTTTGGTAGTCTTTGGGATACTATCAAACAAGCTTAAGTCTAATCCTAGCCTTGGTGGCAATTAGGAGATAAGCTTAAGAAGATAGGTTTAAGTCAAATCCTAGCCTTGATGGCAATTAGGAGATAAGATTAAGTCAAATCCTAGCCTAGATGATAATTAGAAGACTAAGTCAAATCCTAGCCTAGATGGCAATTAGGAGACAAGCTTAAGTCAAATCCTAGCCTAGACGGCAATTAGGAGATAAGCTTAAGTCAAATCCTAGCCTAGATGACAATTAGGAGATAAGCTTAAGTCAAATCCTAGCCTAGATGGCAATTAGGAGACAAGCTACTCTATTTGCTTGAATCTACTTTTGATCTTTTGCTTATTTTCCCCAAGCAAGGAGGGTGCATGATTGTCTTTAGCAATGATTCGTGCATGAACACACTTAGCAATAATTGAGTTATCAATTGTTGATTTGGATTATACATATTGTTATTATGACCAATGGGCTTAGTGGATGCCATTGGGGCATGTTGGATGACCAAAGGGTTATGGATACCTTTGGGTCTTTTTGGAGGTTGATTGCATAATTGTTTGATTGCTTATTAGGGGAGGTATGATACCAATAATGCCCTAGTTGATGTTTAAAAATGTTTGTGTGATTTGCAATTGTGCAATTTTGGACTTTATATGCATTATGTGTTATGATTTTATGGATGCATTAATGAATGTAATGCTTATTGATGATGTGAATATGCTATATGTATGCAATGTATTGATCTTATGATGTGATAGTGTAATGATATGAGATGCAATGTGGATGCAAAATGAAATGGATGATTTGATTTAATTTTGTATGATGGATTTATGATGACTATTTGACGCATTATATGCTAGCACCATAGACTATACAAAATGTATCTTTATTATTTTCATGTTATTATGACACTATGTAATGGATTTTGTAATTTTGACAAACATGTGACAACATGATGTAAAATGGAATGGATAATGTAATGTGATATGATATATTTGGTAGTTTTGAAGAGACTCAAACACTCTAGTTACCTAATCAAAAGTCATATAATAACTATGCAAGATCCTTTTACAAAGTATGCACCTACTAAGATAACCAAGATAATCAATATCCCTGTGTGTGCATGTGAGTTCATTACCATGATAACGCATAAGATTACCCTAGTGCAAATGGGATTCACTCAGCCCATCGGCACTAGAGATCATTCTGCGAGTCTCATTATCCTGAGTTTTGTACTTAGTTGGATTAGACTACTAGGTAATCTAGGTTACAACAAGCTAGCTCATCCACATTCAAACATTGGTCTATACCTAAGCAAGTTGCTTAAGTGATAGACATATCATCATGTGGGAGGCTACCGCCATTGACAAGTAGGCTATCCACCAAACCTGTAATGAGGATCACCTTATGGTTCTCTAATGCTGAGAATTCTAGGGATTCAAGTTCAAGACTCCCTTATTTTCTTTTAAATTTGAATTTCTCAAGGGAGTTGCTCATTTTTATTTGGTGAGCAAGGGATTTTAGTAGTGGTGAGAACCACTATTTCTTTGTGCTTTTTCCTAGTGATAATAATCACTGTTTCTTTTTGCATATTTTGAAGTGATAATAATCACTATTTCTTGTTGGAGTACTTTGAAGGGATAATAATCACTATTGATTTTTCTCTTTGGGATACTTGCCCCAGTGTAGGGCAAGGGATTTTTGGGTAAGGAGGAACTTGTCCTTTTGTCAATTCTTAGCATCTTTGAACCATTCACATAGGGGGATGAGAAAGATAACCTTTTCACTTAAAGTAACCTAGACCACTTTATAGTTTTCATCTTTCCTTGTGCTAGACTTGGATTTATTAATGTGAAAATGTGTTGGGATTTTGATGTATACCAAGCATTATCCAAGTAGGATTCTACCTTCTAAAGATCATGATAGCTTTCTACAAAATCTGAGAAGACAACTAGATATGGCTGAGTGACCAAAAACTTTAACTATGTTTTACTAACAATGGCTAAGTGACGGGAAATAGACATATAATATGGAATGTAAATGTAAATGGTATATGTAATGTAAACAGGTGGTAATATTGACATATAATAACAATGATTTTAACATATGCCTAGTGTACAGACATGGTGCTAGACATATATGATCAATTTGGAATGATGCATAATGCAATGATGAGTATGCCTAATGCAGTTTATATGAAGTGCAATGAAGCAATATTTTTGTATTTTGATGATTTTTGATGATGTTTTTAAAAATTTTGATATATATGTATATATACAGGTTGACCAATGGGCTTAATGAATGCCATTGGGGATTTTTGGATGACCAAAGGGCTTATAGATGCCTTTGGAGCATTTTGGGATGACCTAGACAATCGTAGACTACCTAGGAACATTTTAGTTTGACCTAGATGGTCATAGACCACCTAGGGGCATTTAGGTGACCTAGATGATCATAATAGAAGCATTTGAGTGACCAAAGGGCTTATAGATGCCTTTGGAGCTTTTAAGGTTGACCTAGATGATCGTAGATAGTCTAGGAGCATTTTTATTTGACCTAGATGATCAAAGACTGCTAGGAGCATTTTAGGTGACCTAGATGATCAAAGACACTTAGAAAGTGTCATAGACTACCTAGGGGTATTTTTTGTGACCAAAGAGCTTATAGATACCTTTGGAGCATTTAAGATTGACCTAGATGATCGTAGATAGTCTAGGAACATTTTTATTTGACCTAGATGGTCAAAGATCGCTAGGAGCATTTTAGGTGACCTAGACGGTCAGTGACACTTAGAAAGTGTCTACGACTACCTAGGGGTATTTGATTGTGACCAAAGGGCTTATAGATGCCTTTGGAGATTTTAAGGTTGACCTAGATGATCGTAGATAGTCTAGGAGAATTTTTATTTGACCTAGATGGTCAAAGACCACTAGGAGTTTTAGGGTGACCTATACGATCAATGACACTTAGAAAGTGTCTACGACTACCTAGGGGTATTTGATTGTGACCAAAGGGCTTATAGATGCCTTTGGAGCTTTAATGGTTGACCTAGATGATCGTAGATAGTCTAAGAGATTTTTATTTGACCTAGATGGTCAAAGACCACTAGGAGCATTTTGGGTGACCTAGATGATTAGCAACACTTAGAAAGTGTCTACGACTACCTAGGGGTATTTCATTGTGACCAAAGGGATTATAGATACCTTTGGAGATTTTAAGGTTGACCTAGATGATCGTAGATAGTCTAGGAGCATTTTTATTTGACCTAGATGGTCAAAGACCACCTAGGAGCATTTTAGATGACCTAGACGGTCATACGACACTAAGGAAGTGTCATAGACTACCTAGGGGTATTTTGTTGTGACCAAAGGGCTTATAGATGCCTTTGGATGGACCCCCTACCTATAGACCCCCTGTCTATAGATTTTGATATTCCTATTTCTCTATTACAACACTGATCATTCCCACAAAATCTTGGGGAGGTAGGTTGATGTGCACCTTGGTTAGGTTGTTCAACTTGATTGACAGGTGCTATGTTTACTTCATGTGTAGGCAAGGGGTCTTGGAGGACTCTTATCTGAAGTTCCTACCTCTCGATCATATCCTATATTAAATATCTAAAGGGATGACATGTCTGGATGTCATGGCCTCTTTGTCGATGGTACACACAATATAGATTTACCCTGTGTGCCTTTGATCTACGCTTATTAGGTTTCAAAGGATGGATCTCAGGAAGCTTGATCTTTTGTGCTTCATACAATCGATTGAAGATCGATGCTAAGGGCTCTAAAAAATGAGTATATTATCATGGTGGCTGATGTGTATGAATTTTGGCCAATGGAGGCTGAGCCTGGTAATTAGGCTACACTGGTAATTGTGGTGGTGGAGCCTGGTTTGAGGATTCAGGGATACTCAAAACCACTTGATTGATTGGGGCTACATTTTGTTGTGTGTTACCACCTTTAATATTCTTGTTTGGCCATTCCCCCTTGTGGAGTTGAACATCACCCTCCTGGACCTTGATGTCCTCAATGATCTTGGCCTGTTCTAAGGCCTCCTCGAATGTTTGATATCATTGTAATTGTAAGAGAAGTGAAATCTGCTTTGAACAACTTCTAGTAAACATTCGGATGAGTTCCATTATGGGTAGGGTGAAAGGTAGTTTTAACATCACCTTCCTCCATCTATTGCCATACTCTATGACTGGCTCATCATCAAGTTAATGAAGGCTAGACAAGTTAGTCAAGTTTGTTGTCTTCTTAGCACTAGAGGTGAAACATCCCAAAAATGCATCAACCAATTGCTCAAAGGTGTTTATGCTATGATGTGGTAGATTATTATACCATTCCAAAGCATCCCCTACTAATGTTGTAATGAATATTCTCAACATCAAGGGGTCATTATCTTGAAGGTGAGAGCACATATGGATGAAGCTTGTCATGTGGTCTTGTGCATCTTCATCATATTTGAAATTTTCAAGTTTAGGCATCTTGAAATTCGATGGGTATGTCAATGATGACACTGATGGATGCAAAGGTTGATTGCTAAGCTACTTTAGTGTAGGTTTTTGATAAACCAAACTTTGATGTTGTTTTTCGAATGAATTTATCCGATCAGCTAGCGCTTTGTATGGCCCTGATGAAATGATATGATCAACCTATTGTCGCCCTTGTTTAGACAATGGAGGTCACTTTTGATGTTGAGGTGGATGATAAGTATACTCATTAGGTACCTCATCATAACTGGATTTAGGGTAAGCATCTACTTGATCCTGATGTTCCCATTGGGACTCTTCATATGATTCTTCCTCATATTGATCTTGGTATTATTGAGGATTATGAGGCTTTTGATTATAACCAGATAATGGCCTTTGATGTCGAACATGATTTTGGCATGGTTGAAGGGGAATATTTTGAGATTGTATTGGGTGCCTTGCACGTTGTTGCATCCTATAGGTGCTAGGTGTAAGCACCACTTCATGTAATGCATTTTGTAATTGCTCTTGTTGTATCTTTTGTTGTTCTTGTATCTTTCATTGATACAACCTTTGTAGGTGTGCTCGTTGTGAGTCCACACATTGTTGATTTAATCATTGTTGATCCAATTGGAGTTGATCCATATGTTGTTGTTGGTTAAGTTGATGAGTGTAACTTTGTTGTTCAGTTGTATGGGGGCTATGTTCCCTCGTATTGGAAATACGAATGGATTTATCATGTCTTTTCCCCCTAATAGGATCTATTATTTGTTTTCTATTCTCCTTAAAGGTTGCATTGACTTGAGACTCTAGTTTATGAATCAACTTTGGGTCTTCTTCCTCATCTATGAGGAAAGACTCATATTCAGGGTTAGATGTATGCTCTATATACTCAGGTTGCACAGAAGCATGATGTATGAACTATGAGTGCTCTCTATGAGGAGTATGGGGGCAACTTGCTCTATCATATGGAGTGGTTTGCTCATCTAGGCTAGGCCATGGTGTACTCTCATGTTCATATTCTGATTGATGTATAGAGCAAGTTGGGGTGTGAATCTATGATATTGACCTACAAGGCCCCTCAATGGATGGATTATTTGCTATATAAAATTCCATCAAGGTATCCAAATCAGGAAGTTTTCCTAGAGGACCTATGGGTGCTTCCCTAGTTGGGATATCTTGAAGGTTTGCCCCCTAGGGATGGTATTGTTGTTATGATAAAACCTGGGATGCCATTCAAGGATGGGCATGTCCTCTAGGCTTATTTGGAGATATTCACTCATTATGGAGCTTGAGTCTCCATCTAAATTGGAGGTCTTGTTTTCAGCCACATTTGGACCAAACCCATAAAAGGGGGGTCCCCCAACCATTTTTAGAAAATTTTGACTTTTCAAAAAAAGGTCATAAGTGTTATATATCAAAATGATCAGTGCGACGAGCTGATCACAATGGACTAGGGCTCCAAAAACTGATTTTTGGGTCAAAATTTTGTATTTTTGGAATATTTGGCCAACCAGGGCCTGTGGGGAAATGCCCACTTTTGGGATTTTTTGGGATTTTTTGAATCGTAAAGAGTTAAGACTCAAAATTTCTATGGGAGGTGCAGAAGGAGCTAACTAAGACAAAAAAATAAATTTGGCAACTTTTGGAGTTGTCTAGACCATTTTATGACTATTTTAGTGTGGATTTTCTCAATTTTTGGGGTCGAAAATAGAGTAAAAATAAAACCAAAATAACTTTTTCGTTATAGCTCTGTTTTGCACGATTCTCGATCCGTTGGATGCAGAATAAAAAAGTAGATTTTTTATTATTATTAGGGTTTGACCCCTAGATCGAGGATCTTGGGTTGATTACCCGAACAATAAAGAAATACCTAAAGTAGACAACATGATTATTTCTTTTAAGTTTTATAGATTCAAATACACAATCAATAGAAACACATAGGAATACAAATGATTATCTCTTTTAAATATTTAAATGTGAATCCCTAAACTTGTTTGATGTGTTTCAAGATGTGTTGCTTTGTAAAGAGAATCCTTTTCATGTGTTTGATATTTCGTTGGATGATATTCTCAAATGTTTAAAGGATTTCACCTATATACTCGCACAAGCTAAATATGGTGATGAAATCCATATCCAAAGAGGTAGCATAGGTACTACCAACCCTCACCCAGCACCCCGTGCATAGTGATACACTCCTCCTAAGAGGAATGCATGCTATTTTGCATGGTTAGGATAGATCTTGGGTCGGCCTTGGCCACGGATGGGTCCCGATAGTACTCTTTCTCATGAGCCAATCGAGTGGTAATTACATCCACTATTGGTCTCGATCAATGGGTTGGATATGAGAGCCCAACTCCATTGATGTTAAAATGAAACATGGTGTGTGGGGTTCCTTTTAAAATTTTGAAAGAAAAAAATAGAGCACTCAATGATGATTCACTAAATGCATGAAAGTGCATTTTTCTTTCAGACTCATTAGTAGCATAAAAGGAAAGCACAAAAATTGAAAGCCTATATGAACTTAACCTTCTTTGGCAAGTTTCAATCAAGAAAACCAGACAAAAAGCAGCAAATCTACTATTATTTTCCTATTTTTTCTAAGATAATTAATGCAAAATTTTGGAAAGATGGAATCTAACCTTTCTATGCATAGAATAAGCAAGAAAAACATGAAATTTGATCATTTTTAACAGTAAAAATGCAAATTGATAGTGCAGAAGGGTGTAAATTTGAACCTTAAAGTTGTTGTTTCTGCAATTTTTTGTAGAAACCCTCTAGTTTTGTGGCCATCCCACCCAGGTACGGTGGTATATTTGGGCCCGTCCCACCCAGTGCCACCTAGCTGGCCATCTCACCCAGTGACACCTAGCAGCAAAGGGGTCATTTTTGATAAAAAAATCAGTACCTGCAACCTAAAAAACAAAAAATGGAGGTCCAAATTAGCACTATCTAGAGGGGAGACATAAAAATATCATATACCATGATAGCCACTAAAGAAGCAAATTTCACGACATCGCCTTAAGGGCACTCTATTGCAATGCAGAAGTAGTGTAAGACATTCAAAGGGAAACATCATATACTTGCAATATAAGGGGAATGAAGCAGATGTATAACAAAATGGTGGATTTATCCTTCTATTAATTCTTCTATAGCTCCAAAATGATATTACAATGTTCCCCTCGAGGGCATTTACAAATTTGATACATTCAACATTACAATTTTCAAGGGATCTAGTCCCTTGAAAAGGGACCTTTAAGGCGAAGTTCTATGGTGTGAAACTCCACTTCCCACACTCGAGAGCTAGTATTGGGCTGACAATATTATGCCTCTTTAGCTCCTCCTCCTATCTAGAATTCCTGTTCCTGAAGACAAGGGATTGAAAGGGGGTTAATAGCATATGTGTTTGTAGAGAGAAAACATAGAAAGCATACATATAGAAACATAAAAACCTACTCTAAATGAACAAAAAATGCTTCAAAATAATTCCTATATATGATATTGTATTGATAATATAATTTTATAAATATCTAAGCATGAATTAAAGGGAAATTGTTAGCCAAAATTGTGACCATTCCTAGGTGAGCCAGATAGACCTGCAATAATAAAACTTCTAATTACCCTATCAAAACTGCTCCAAATTTCACCAAATTTGGAACAGAGGTTCATATAAGCATTCCTAAGGGATCTATGGAGGAATTTGATCTAATATTCATCTATTGTTTTATGACCATCACTCCTAGGGTGCCATCTAGTAGTTGCTGACCATCCCTAGGTGGGACGATTACAAAATTGGCTTAGTTTTGTCACCTATGCTAATGGGATTTGGTCCAAAAATTGGGTATGGGTATTGTCGATAGATGGGGCCAAGTTACTCTTCAATTTGGCTGGTTTGGAATGGTTTATATCGGTTTCTAATTCCCTTGAAAGTGCCTTCAAATGAAGAGGGTTTCAAGGCCAAATAAGGGCAAATGATGGTTTCAAAAAGGTGAGGGTAAGTGAGGGTGGAATTGGGCAGCACTTCATTGCATAAATTCTCCAATCCTCCTCTCTAAAATTGGGTGTTTGCACCTCATTTTATAGCCCAAAATGGCATCTAGGGCAAAGGGGCAAGTCTTGCCATGCGAGGCAGGTGCCGCCATTTGTCCTAATATTCAACATGCATTGGGGAGGGAAGGTTACCCATTTGGGGCTCCCAATCTACTATCCTCACAGTCCATTTGTAGGTCCCCAATCAATTTGGGGTGATTGGATGTGTTAATGGTAGTATTTGATTGCCATTTAGCATGTTCTTTGACTTTTTCAAGGGTCTAGTTAGGGGCCATCCCACCTAGGGACGGTTATGGATGGTCATCCCTAGGTGGGATGGTCACCAACTATGACCATCCCTTGGTGGGACGGTCACCAGTAGGAGCCCCAAAACTACCCTAAACTGCTAGGAACCCTCCAAAATAAGTTTTGGAGCCTTATGGAAGCCTTTTGCTAGCCTATAGGGGTGCCCAATAGGGCCATATGTTGTTGATAAGAGGGCATATGTGATGCACTGATAGTCTTATCCGATTTACGTGATTTAGGTGTCTATAGTAGCCACTACTAAAAATATTTGACCAAGTTTTTTGTGAAGGTATAAGTTCATTTACCCTTGGAATATAAAGTTGGATTCATCTGGTGACTCCACTATGAACAAAGAACCTAGAAATAGCCAAAAAAAAATTGTGATTATATTTTGCACCTATAAATTTTGACAAGAGTTACTACCACCATCTGCAACCATTATGCAAAGAAGAGTTGTAGTCTATAATAAGGTTGTTCCACCACCACCTCCCATAATATTCCCCACCTAGAATGATAGAGGTCCATTGGCACCACTAGCACTACATGAAGTATGGGATGAGATACCCCAATATTCTCTAAAGTCTCTAATTTATTTTATTGGGGAAGATATCACTACCCCCATTGAGCATCTTATCTATATGGTAAGTCTATGCATAATCTAAAATATATCAGAGCAGATAATGGCTTTATAATTTTTGGCAATCTATTTTAGAGGAAATGCCCAAGAATGGCACATTACACTCTAGTCCAATTCAATAATGTGTTAGGACTGGATTGACAATGCTTTTATGGAGATATTCAAATAAATGGTGAATTGCATATCACTTATAGAACAACTAGTAATAATCAAGAGAAATTCCACTGAAAAAGTAGACGATTTCAACCTTGAATTTCATAAAATTTGGCATAGAATACCCAAGGATATGTGCACTCCCTAAGGTATGGCACTCATAAATTATTTTAAATCCTTGGATTCAAAAGTCTTATTGATTATTAAATCTAGAGAAGGAAATTCCCTTTCAAAAGATTATGGGATAGCCATTCAAGCTAAGAATGATTTGATTTATATTGGAAGGCTCGCCCCTAGGCCTCTTATACTTTTATACCTCAATATGCAATCTTGAACTCTATTTTTTCAACCAATTACCTCTCTGTCATCCTCAATCTCACCTTTGGTTGTTATTTCCTCACAAACTCCAACCCCATCCACTCCTAGGGACCTTTAAAAGGATGCATTTCACAATTTGCTTACATTAGTGGCCAAAAAAATATAGACTATGAGGAAGGAACAAAAATCATAGAGGTATCCCTATCAAAACAAAGTTAACACCTCCATTCCCATAATGAAATCAAGGTTATAGAGCCCCATCCAATGGGTACCCTAGGCTTTAGTTCCAAGTAAATTGAGAGAATGGTCAAACCTAGGCCTAGAATCAGCAAATAGTCTCTATGGTGACCCCTCTACAAACAAAATTCCCTACCATGCTAGGGAAATAGAACCTTTTATAGAGTAATTATGTGAAATATTCTACCTCCTAGTATCATTTCCCCTTGAAAGCTTCCCCAACCAAAGTAACATAAGAGAAATATCTCATCTTCTAGACATTGCAATAGTAGAAATGATGTCATCCCAAGCATCCACTTCATACTTAAAAGCTATAAGTTAGATGCCAAAACAATATATATCCATTCCTTCCATATCAAATCCTAACTATGCCTAGGAGTGAATCTTAGTAGCATGGGATGAAAAGGAAATATGTGTAGTATATGATGATATTGGTAACCTAACAACCAAAATACCTTAGGTCAAATTAGATTATCTAATGGGATCTAAGAATTAGGTAATGGAGAAAAGGGATAAGAGGAACCTATAAACCCTTGGAAGTCGACACAAACCATCCCAATAGAAATGGTAGTCTCTAGCTGCAACACCTCAATGGTTAAGAGCACCTATGCCTCCTGCTATCTTTCAATCAAGTGGCCAAAAGGCTCTAGGTAGCTAGGCCAAAATAGTCAATAATGGTTCAATACTATTAACATATTCATTGCTAAATGTTCTAGCATTCATTAGGTAGAGCACTACAACAATTTTGAGATAGCAACCATCACCACTAGAAGTAACCAAGAGTACCCAATTGATCAAATAAAGATCATGAATCATCATGCAAAGCACAATGTCTATAGGTTCTTTTAGAATAGTGAATCACTTGAATAAATACATAGTACCATTCCAAATTTTAAAAATACTAGCCTTTCCAAGGCAAAAGGATCACCCATAGAAAGCCCTACAAGAAGAAGAAATAAGAAAAAGGTAGTCATAGGCTACAATATTACTGAAAATCTCATCCCTTGGAATTAACAATCCCTAAAAATCCCTATTTTATTTGACCCTCATTTAACAAGACAAACTAATCCATAATTACATCATAGATTATGGGGTCAACACTTCCATTATGCCAAAAGGAGTAGCAGATATATTGGGATTGAAATACCATCGTGCAAATAAAAGGGTGGTGCAACTACATGGAAGCCCAATTCAATTATTAGAGATTATGAAAAATATTTTTTTCTTTATATGCTTGTCCAATATAAACAATTACATAGGACATATCTATAATCGAACTTCCCCCTTTGGAATTCCTATCAAGGGACTTTACTTTAAATTTGGGAGGATACTTATATTTGGATTGGTCCCTGATGATATTGAAGATAGCTTATGGGATCAGGATTAGAATCCTGACAAAATATTTGTGTCCTTATAATTTAGAAAAACTATTGCCATTAGAATAGAATAATGAAAATATTTTGATAGCTAAATAAGAGTAGGCCACCCCTCATGAGGTGATGGATGATTTACAACCAAATATTCTAGAGGAATATATGGATCAATGGGAAATAGAAATATAGGATCATAATCCCTAAAAGTGTATGGAAAATAGGCATGGTATAAGAATAATTTGAAATGAAACCCAAGCCTAGAGGGGTCATGTAAATATGTATAAAAAATAAAATAAAATATTTTTTTTTCTAACTACTTTTGAAATGTAAGATGTTTTTGTAGACACATAAAACGCGTCATGTTTGTTGAGCAAGGTGCAGCGACAATATTGTCATTGTTGTCAACACAATCAGATAGATTGGTTGATGCAGTGGACAGGAGTTCAGAGGTTATTTAGAGTATGTACGGTGATGTTAAATGCTTATGAGGATGTTTTTGATGTTTGGGTGAAGTTGTTACAGAGTTGTTTGTGCAAATTTGCAAAAGTTGAAAAAATCGTCAGAAAGTTGTCAAAGCAGCAAAATAGTCAAAAAGTTGCAAAAGTCACCACGGGCACAGTTGGACAGGATGGATCAGTTTGGAACATGCCAGCATGTCAAGAAATAGTCTAGAACAGCATTGGATATGTCAGCACAGTTTTTGGATTGATCGGTGATGTTTTCGGTATCTTGGCGGATGATTTGGCAAGTGGTTGTACAGGCTAAAAAAGTGTAGGTTTTGTCAGAAGCACTATGAATAAACCGTAAGGAGTTATGTAGAAAAATTTTAACTGGATGTGGTCATTATCTTCAAGAACATTTTTTTCCAAATTTCAATGAAAACGGAGAAACGAAGCAAATTTTACAAGCATTGCAAAGTGTGTCAGTAGCAGTTTTTGTGGAAGTGGTACAGGCGAACCGTAAGGAGTTAGGCAGTGAGTTTTGGTTTGGACATATTCAGTGTTGCAAATATTCTACATTTCAAATTTCAGAGAAAACTTAGTTACGAGGTGAGATTTATGATTTTTGCAAAAACGTTACAGGTCTCTTTTATGTCAATTTGTGCCACTTGTGCAAAATCCTTTAGTTGGCCGTTTCGACCTTGAAGAGTCGCCAGAGTTTCAGTTTCAGTGTTGTTAAACCTTCAAGGCATCAAATAGATCATCTTTTGTTTTTTTTTTGAGTTTCCACATGGCTCCGAAGTATGAGAATGAGTAAGGTGTCAATTCTTTGCATGTGACGTGTTTGACGAAATGCCTTCTCAATATAAAAAAAGGGAGTTATATTATTTTAAGCAGTTTCATTAAATAAATATCTTTGGAGAAAGTGAAAATTAAAAGGAATGCAAGTGTGTGCATTTAAGTGAGAAGTGTTTTATTGAAGAGTGTGATTTTATTTTGTGCAGAGAGAAGAGTGTGTAGATAAAAATAAAGAGTGAAAATCCGTGTTTTTTGGAAAAAGGTGAAAAATGTCACTTTAGTATTTTGGGCATAACTTTCTCATACAATATCAATTTTGGCTAAAATTTTTAGAGGAGGTCATAGACAGAGTTCTGCACAATACCCAAAAAGCGTTTAGCAATTGACAAAACGAGCTAAGATAATGGTCAATTTTTCTATGAGAAGAGAAGATTCATATATGTCATTTTATTATCAATATCAAAATCAAGTGGGTGCTTGGTAGAGGGGTTGGTGCTCCTTTATGTTGGTGCAAATAAATCATGGGTTGGTTCTCCTTTATGTTGTTGTAGATAAATCAGGGCTAGGTGCTCCTTTCTGTTGGTGCAAATAAATCAGGGGTTGGTGCTCCTTCCAGTGGGTGCTGGTAAATTGATTGTAAAGTTGGTGCTTTGCAAAGGCTAGATTTGGATGGGAGTCCAAACAGTAATTTTGAGGATGTAGCCAAATTGGTGAACCTCGATACATCTTGTGTTGTGTGATGTTCTCTTGTTATACTTTCTTTATTTGGTTTTAAGTTTTCATTTTTTTGGCTTTAAGAGTTGAATATTTAAGTTTTAAAGAGCTACACTAATTCACCCCACCTCTCAGTGTCATTGTGAGACTAACAATTGGTATCAGAGTGAGGTTCCTGAACAAGCTTAATCGGCTAGGGTGATCTTGGAAGTAACACAATGGTAGGTTGTGAAGGCTTCTCATCAAACAAAGCACCATTGTTTGAAAAAATTAATTATGCATTTTGGAGACTCAGGATGCAGACATATCTTTGTGCTTTGGGATACGACATTTGAGATTTAGTAGATAGTGGATACACAATACCCACCACTTCTCCAACCGATGCTTTCGATAAGAAACTATTTGAGAATGACTCAAAAGCAAATAATGCTATCATGTGTGGATTAGTGGACAGTGAACTGGTAAAGATTATGAGTTGTAAAATAACAAAAGAAATATGGGACAAACTGAGGAGCATTCATGAAGGAGACGTTAAGATCAAGGAGGCCAAGTTACAAACACATCAAGCTCAATTCGAAGTATTAAATATGAATGATGATGAGAACATAGAGGCATATATGCTGAGAGTTAATGAAGTCATTAATGCGATTAGAGGACTCGGCGAGGAAATCAAAGATTCTATCATCATGAAAAAGGTATTAAGATCTCTTCCCCAAAGATTTGATTCTAAATTTTTAGCTATAGAAGAAGCTAAATATCTAAATTATTTTAGTATGGATGGGATGCATGGTTCGTTGAATACATATGATATGAGAATAGAAAAATCTAAACCCACAGACAGAGAATTTGCTTTTAAAGCCCATAAAAATATGAAAGCAAAACAAGAATCCGAGGAAGAAGAGACATCAGATGAAATGGAAGCAAACTTTGTTCAAAAACTAAAAAGGGGAAAAGGAAAATACAAAGAAAAGTTACCATTTAAATGTTTCAACTATGGAGGCATTGGGAATTTTGCAGCTAAATGTCCACTTAATGAGAAGAACAAAAGTGATGAAGGATCGCACCAAGAAAGAAGTGACTGGAAGAAAAAAACAAATTTCAGAAAAGGCAACTTCAAGAAGAAAATTTTCATCTCCAAGAATGTCAGTTCATCAGAAGACAGCTCCGATGAGGATTCTGAAAAGGAAATAGGTGAAGATATTTTCATGGCACTCAAAGAAGAAAAAATAGAAAAAGAACCGGAATGTGATGAAGAAGAAATTGATGCAGAAGTAAATTTGGAAGATGAACTAATTGCAGCTCTGGATGAATTGAAGATAGAAAGAAAAAAGAATAAGAAAATTTCAAGAAATCTTGAGGATGCAAATGAAATCATAACCAGTTTGAAAGTATAGATAGAAGAATCCAAGAAAATATCTAAAGATCTCAAAGTGCAAATAACCATGAAAATAGATTATTGCAGCAAGCTAGAAGAAGAGACTGTTGGTTTAAAGATGCAGATAGAAGAGATGAATCATAAAATTAGTTGTTATCACAAACGTGAAGAAATTTATATGAAGTTGGATAAGATCATAAATAACCAAAAGACTACAGGCATCAAATTTGGTTTGGGCTTTGACAAAGGAGAATCATCAAATGGATCAAAGGCCATAAATTAAGAATCCATAAAGAATGAAGATAAGAAACAAATTGATCAAGAAAAAATGACTCATGCAAAAGAAAGCAATAATGTAAGGCACGAAAGGAGAATTGACAATGATGGATTCACCAATGTCACACATCAAAGAAGAATAAGATTTATGGCTCCTATGAAAACATGACAAATACCATCACCCAGGTTCAATCATCTCTTTTTTGGTTACTGTTTTAAATGCAATGGTTATGGACATAAGATTTCAGATTACAAGTATAATGTAGGACCAAGGAATTTTACCAGTAGAAATGTTTTTTCACCTTTGATGGATTATGCAGTAGAATGTTATAACTGTCATAATTTTGGGCACATTGCAAGAAATTGTCGAAGTACATTTGCATCGAATCAATTTCAGGGAAGAAAATTTCAACCAAATGGAATGAGTCAAAATAGAAAATTTCTCGAAAAACATGCACAAGCTACTGAAAAAGAAAATTCAAAACAAGAGCCCAAAAATGTAATCAAACCAGAGTGGAAAGAAAAAGAGCGACCTAAGGAAGAAAAGGAATCCCTGATCATACAAACAACATTTAAAGCACATAATAAATCTACACCATGGATACTTGATAGAGGACGCTCCAGTCATATGACAGGTGACAAACAAAAATTTGAGAAGTTACAGCAATATGAAGGTGGTTCAGTAAAATTTGGAAATAATGATGGAGCTAAGATAGTCGGCAAAGGTTCAGTTAATATCATTGACAGAAAAATCAAGTCAAAAGAAGTCTTGTTTGTGGTTGATCTCGAAGCATAACTTGTTGAGCGTAAGTCGATTTGTGATAGAGGTCATGAAGTGATTTTTAAGAAGCAGGGTTGTGAAGTCAGAAAAGAAAAAAATGGAAAGTTGATAGCAACTAGATCGATGACATCTGGCAACCTGTACACTCTCTCAGAGACTTTAGAAGGAGCTTGCTTTATTGGATAGGAAGAAGAAAATTGGTTGTGGCATAAGAGGCTCGGTCATATCAGTTTTGACAATCTAGTAAAAATCAGCTCAAAAAAGGCAGTGAGAGATATTCCCACCATTGGCAAACCATCAAATAGCTTTGTGCTTCATGCCAAAAGGGGAAGCAAACTAGAGTCTCATTTAAAACAAAAGAGTACTACACAAGAAAACCTTTGGAACTAATACATACTGATTTATGTGGACCCATGAGAATGCAAAGCATAAATGGTGACAAATATTTTATGTTGTGTATAGATGACTATTCTAGGATGACATGGGTACTATTTTTGAAGCATAAATCATAAGCTTTTGAGATGTTCAAGGTTTTCAAAAACCAAGTTGAGAATAAAATAGGAAAAAGGATTAAATGTTTAAGATCAGATAGAGGAGGAGAGTTCATTTCAGAGGATTTTATAGAGTACTGTGAAAAATATGGTATTAGGAGACAGTTTTCAGTAGCCAGGACACCTCAGCAGAATGGTGTGGTAGAAAGAAAGAACAGGACAGTGCAGGAAATAGCATGGACTATGTTGACTGAGAGCAAAGTAGTAGACAAATTTTTGAAAGAGGTAGTCCATACTGCGGTATACATCCAAAATAGGTGCATGTTGAGGACGCATGAAAGAAAAACTCCTTATGAGTTGTGGTTCGGTAAAAAGGCAACAACAAGATACTTTAAATTTTTTTGCAGCAAGTGTTACATCAAAAGAACTGAAGAAAACCTTGGTAAGTTTGAAGATAGACGGATGAAGGTATTTTTCTTGGCTATTCGTCAAAAAGCAAAGCTTACAAATGCTACAACAAGAGGCTAAGGAAAATTGTGGATAGTGTCAATGTTAAAGTTGATAAAGGTATGGAACGAGCAATTAGCTATGAAGAGAACTACCTAATTTATGAAGAGGTTATTGAAGGAGATGAGGAAAAGGAAATGAAAAAGAAACAAAAAATTGATTCAGATGATTCAAACAGTGATTCAGAAGTGGAAGAAAATAAGAAATTCAAAACAGGCAATTGGCAGAAAGATCATCCTAGAGAGCAAATAATTGGAGACCCCACAGTTGGTGTTCAGACAAGAAGAAGAGTAGTAAGTAACTACTCTCTATTATCAAGCATTGAGCCCAAAAATGTTGTTGACGCAAGCAAAGATGAAAGTTGGATGAAGGAAATAAATGAAGAATTAGATCAGATCGAGAAAAACAAAACTTGGGAGTTAGTACCAAGACCTGCAAATAAAAATATAATTTGTACTAAATGGGTCTTTCAAAACAAATTGAATGAAGACAAACAGGTAGTCAGGAATAAAGCAAGATCGGTATGTAAAGGCTATGCACAAGTTGAAGGTATTGACTTTGATGAAACCTTTGCACCTGTGGCTAGACTAGAGGCAATTAGAATGTTTCTAGCTTTAGCAGTTTACAAGAATTTCAAAGTTTATCAAATGGATCTGAAATCAGCATTTTTGAATGGAAAACTTGAAGAAGAAGTTTATATTGAGCAGCCATATGGTTTCCAACTTGGTGATTATCCCAACTTGGTTTGCAAGTTGAAGAAAGCATTATATGGCTTAAAACAGGCACCCCGAGCATGGTATGCAAGGCTAGACAACTATCTTACTCAACAAGGGTTCAAGAAAGGTATGGTGGATAGTAATTTGTATGTCAAAATAGAAAATGGCCATCTTATTGTTCTTGTTGTATACATAGATGATATCATATTTGGCAGCAACAAAGATGAGTTGTGTAAAGATTTAGCAAATAAGATGTAGAAAGAATTTGAAATGTCAATGATTGGTGAACTTTCGTATTTTCTCGGGTTGCAAGTTAATCAAAATGAGAAGGGCATATTTATTTCTCAAATTAAATATGTGAAAGACATGCTAAAAAAGTTCACAATGGAGGATTGTAAGACAGTTAGCACTCCCATGACGACAAGTTGCAAGTTGAGCAAGGATGACAAATCTCCATATGTTGATCAAACCATGTACAGATCTATGATTGGAAGCTTACTGTACTTGACAGCTACTAGACCAGATATTTTGTAGGTAGTATGCATGGTAGCACGATTTTAGGCTAGTCCCAAGGAGACTCATGTGACAGCAGTGAAGAGAATTATTTGGTACCTCAAGGGTACTATGGAGTATGGGTTATGGTATCCAAAAGGTAGGGACTTCACCCTTATTGCATATTCAGATGCAGATTGGGAAAGATGTGTAGATGACAGAAAGAGTACTTGTGGAGGTGCATTCTATCTTGGAGACAGGTTGGTCGTGTGGCACAGTAAGAAACAAGAGTCAGTCTCCTTACCACAGCAGAGGCAGAATATATTGTAGCGACAACATGTTATACATAGGTATTATGGATGAAAAAAACCTTGAAATATCTTGGTATTAACTTCAATGAGCCAATTTCAGTTAAGTGTGATAACACCAGTGCCATTAACATCTCAAAGAATCCGGTTATGCATTCTCGCACAAAACATATTGCTATCCGATATCACTTTTTGAAGGAGAAAGTTGCGGAAGGTGAGGTTAAGTTGGATTTTATTCCAACAATAGAGCAAGTAGTAGATATATTCACAAAAATTTTGCCCAAGGAAGTCTTTGAGTACCTTCACAATAAATTGGGAGTGGTCACACTTCCCAATAATTGACTAGCTATCGGGACCACATTCTCAGGGGGAGCATTTGTGTATTTATTTATATTTTTGCTAAGTGTAATAATTTTTGCCTAAGAATTTTGTACATGGACTCAGGGGGAGTTTGCAGTAGCCCTTTGGTATTATTTTCAAATGGGGAGAAGAGTTACAAGAAATTGCACGTGTGTTGCCAACAATTCCAAAGGGGGAGATTGTTGAGCAAGGTGCAGCGACAGTATTGTCATTGTTGTCAACACAGTCAAATAGATCGGTTGATGCAATGGACAGGAGTTCAGAGGTTATTCAGAGTATGTATAGTGATATTAAATGCTTATGAGGATGTTTTTGATGTTTGGGTGAAGTTGTTACAGGTTGTTTATGCAAATTTGCAAAAGTTGAAAAAATCGTCAGAAAGTTGTCAAAGCAGCAAAATAGTCAAAAAGTTGCAAAAGTCACCACGGGCACAGTTGGACAGGATGGATCAGTTTGGAACATGCCATCATGTCAAGAAATATTCCATAACAGCATTGGATATGTCAGCACAGTGTTTGGATTGATCGGTGATGTTTTCGGTATCTTGGCGGATGATTTGGCAAGTGGTTGTACAGGCTGAAAAAGTGCAGGTTTTGTCAGAAGCACTGCGAACAAACCGTAATGAGTTATGTAGAAAAGTTTTAACTGGAGGTGGTAGTTATCTTCAAGAACATTTTTTCCAAATTTAAATGAAAACGGAGAAACGAGGTGAATTTTATAAGTGTTTCAAGACTGTCACAAAAACGCTCTTTTTGGAAAAAGTGTGTCAGTAGCAGTTTTTGTGGAAGTGGTACAGGCGAACCGTAAGGAGTTAGGTAGTGAGTTTTTGTTTGGACATATTTAGTCTTGCAAATATTCTACATTTCAAATTTCAGATAAAACCAAGTTACGAGGTGAGAGTTATGATTTTTGCAAAAACGTTACAGGTCTCTTTTATGTCAATTTGTGCCACTTGTGCAAAATCCTTTAGTTGGCCGTTTCGACCTTGAAGAGTCACCAAAGTTTCAGTTTCAGTGTTTTTACACCTTCAAGGCATCAAATAGATCATATTTTATTTTTGGTTTGAGTTTTCACGTGGCTTCGAAGTATGATAACGAGTAAGGTGTCAATTCTTTGCATGTGACGTGTTTGACGAAATGCCTTCTCAATATAAAAAAAGGGAGTTATATTATTTTAAGCAGTTTCATTAAATAAAGATCTTTGGATAAAGTGAAAAGTAAAAGGGATGCAAGTGTGTGCATTTAAGTGAGAAGTGTTTTATTGAAAAGTGTGATTTTATTTTGTGCGGAGAGAAGAGTGTGTGGAGAAAAATAAAGAGTGAAAATCCATGTTTTTTGGGAAAAGGTGAAAATTGTCACTTTAGTATTTTGGGCATAACTTTCTCATACGATATCATTTTTGGCTAAAATTTTTTGAGGTCATAGACAGAGTTCTGCATAATACCCAGAAAGCATTTACCAATTGACAGAACGAGCTAAGAGAACAGTCAATTTTTCTATGAGAAGAGAAGATTCATATATGTCATTTTATTATCAATATCAAAATCAAGTGGGTGCTTGGTAGAGGGGTTGGTGCTCCTTTCTGTTGGTGTAGATAAATCAGGGGCTGGTGCTCCTTTCTATTGGTGCAGATAAATTAGGGCTTGGTGATCCTTTCTTTTGGTGCAGATAAATCAGGGGTTGGTGCTCCTTCAAGTGGGTGCTGGTAAATTAATTGTAAAGTTGGTGCTTTGCAAAGGCTGGATTTGGATGGGAGTCCAAACAGTCATTTTGAGGATGTATCCAAATCGGTGAACCTCGGTACATCTTGTGTTGTGTGATTTTATCTTGTTATACTTACTTTATTTGGTTTTAAGTTTTCGTTGTTTCAACTTTAAGAGTTGAAGATTTAAGTTTTAAAGAGCTACACTGATTCACCCCCCTCTCAGTGTCATTGTGAGACTAACAATGTTGAGGTGACTACTCATATGGGACATGCTAGAAGACCATATGGAAGACCTTGGACAGATTCCAAGGTATAGCAGTGGTTTTTACCACTCATTTTGGGCACCTTTGCCTAGTCAGTGCTAGCCACTGCTGACACCCATGGTTAGCAGTGTTGACCATGCTTGTCATCCATGGTCAGGACTCAAAATCAGTTGGCCTTCATCCGACCCAAAGTTGGTTGCAATGGCCAATTGGTTGTGGATTGGAGTGGTTTGAGTGAGGAAGGTTCTGGATCCTTCCATCCAACAAGCTCAACCACCCAATCTTGATCTTAGCTTCCTCATGAAGCTACCCCTAGCCCTTGGCAATTGCTATATAATCCCCCTCTAAATTGGGGAAAAGAGAGAGAGAAGCATAATCAATTGAGCAGTGAAGCCCTATCGAATTGCATACTCATCTAGATGCATTGAGAGGGATACTTTTGCTACCCAATTGAAGATCAAATTGCCATGGAGGTCCTAGGAGGATAGGAGAGCCAAGAAATGCTAATCCGTGCAATCCGTGCACTCACTGAGCAATTCAACCACCAAATCTATCAGAGGACACAGAGGCGACCCTTGACCATCAATTTGGCAAGGAGAATCAGAGAATTGGCCCTGATTTGGAGGGCAAACTTACCTTTAGGCTCAAGCGTGGCTATTAGCCATGGTGAACAGTGCCACCCACTTGAATGACCCATGGTCAGAGGGTAATCCTTGATCTCCCTGTTTTCTATTTTGTAGTCTATTTTTATAGGTTAGATTAATCATATTATAGGTTTAATTCAGTATTATAGAGATTTCTGACCGGTAGATTAGGAGTTATTTGCAATTTCCTTTCATTATTATAGTGTAAGTAGAATGAATATTTTTCATGCTTTCATGTCTTTAATTGATTAATTAGAAGCTTAGATAGATGCATTTGAGTTTCTTTTACATTTCTAATGGTAGATTATCATGATTTAGGTCAATTTGCATACATTTAATCATTTTCTTGATTTCTTGATTATCATGTTATCTTTTGGTATAATGACCTTTAAAAGCCTCATTAAGAGAGGTCTCCTTGTGGTTTAATCATGTTTGTTGTTTCTTGACCGTAGGGAACAGGTATTGAAGGAGACAAAGCATTCAATTCCCTCCAATCATGGAGAAGAGGGTCAACTCCACCCTAGAGCAGTTCGTGTCACCCCGAAGAGCATTGAAACCACACCTACCCTTGCGAGGGAATTTTCCACCTATTGTAATAAGAGTATCAAAATGAGTATCCCTAAGAGGGACGTATTTGTAATGTGAATTGGCTTCAATAAATGATGGAATAAAGTCTTGTTTTCATTCTTCATTTGTTGTCAATATTGTATGCATGCATTTTGAGTTTTATTTCGATTATTGCAATAGGACAATAGGTGTGAGCCTTTTTGGTGGTCACAGAAGGCGATCACGGTGGAACCCCATATTTTTAGCCATGATTTACTGACTATGGTCTATGTTTTTATGGTAGGTACTCACCACGGTTGACAGCCATGGTCAAAAAGTTGGCCCGTTGTTGATAGGCACGAGCAATAGTCACAACCGCGTGATAGAGTCGCGGTCAACAACAGACCAACCACAGAGCAGGAGTAAAAAGCTAAATCAGATGAGGACTTGAGGTAGGCCCTTTTGACATCCTCTATTTTTGTTTTCTATTTCTGTATTTTTCTAGAACATCAAAAATGAAACCTAGCTAGGATAAGGATAAAAAGAACAATAAAATGAATTAGGTCCTTAGGGTTTTTATTTGGTGCTTCTACTAGTCATTGCTAGGAACAACAGGCCTCTGAGTGCAGCCTGCCCTAGTCTCCAATGGTCTAGGCCATTTGAATGTTAGATTTTGCTTGCATGAGGCCCAATTAGTGGCCAATTACTCATACTAGTTGCATTCTCTGAACATCACGTAGTGTAGTGTGCATATATCTCTGAATATCAAATGTTATTTATTGCATATCATGTAGGAAATGATCATGTTAATGTTGTATTATGCATCTTTCCTTTATGCAAATTAAAAATAACCCACACACACCATGACACATTTAAACGCTAGTGAGTTGGAAGTCACATCCAACCACTAGTAGGGTTTCAACGACGGTGGAGGTGATTTCCATCCGTTGGCCCAACTCCCTCGAACCTTTGTTACTAGACCAATACCAGATCCGAGAACCTTTCGTAGCCTAGAAAATTTGCATATACTCCTCTTCGGAGGGTATGATGTTGATTGGGTGAAAACGGGTGAGGATCTAGGAGGACCTATGCTCCCTGACCGTGTGTGGGCTTCATTACCACACATTATAGGTTGGATTACATGGCCTGGAGTTCATCGCCAGGTTGTCGAGCTACGAGTATATAGGTGAAAGCCATTAAACAATTGAGAAAATCATCAACATATTGCAAAACATGATGAGAGTTCCATACTGATACAACAAATTTGAAAAACACATCAAACAATTTAGGGCTCACTTTAAAATTGTAAAAGAGATAATCATCATTGTATTCTTTGTGTGCTAATAAAATTTAAATCTAGACATAGGATACACATCATGGTGATTACACGGAGTGGTCGATCTAGGCATAGACTCGAGATCGAAGCCCAAGCTCCACCTAGCACACAACAAGGTGCGTAGAACCCTCACTCATAGAATCCTCTCGAACGTCGTTCGATGAGCATTAGAGGGGATAATACTACATGTGGGGATTCCATTGAGAATACCCCAATTAGAGGAGCTACTAGACATTCCTCTAGGCATAGATCAGAGCATGGAGCTTCCCAACATGGGGGTTCCGAGCATGTTAGCATTTACCATGATTGCATTCCATGTGCATCTACAAGATCTATTGAGGAGTATGTCATCGAGGGATCCAGATTGGTACCCCTCCATCCTATGTCTAGGGGAGGCTTAGGCCCCCACCATTAGAGTATAGACGAGTCCAAGATCCACCCATTCAGGGGAAAATAGATAGGGCCACTTCCGAGCATAGGCCCACTCAAACTCCTACCAGAAGTGAACCTTGTAGGATCACCATCGATATATCTAAAGTGGGAGCTAATGGCATGCCACCTCATGAGCCTTGGCATAGCAAGCAATTAGATGGCTTAGACAGAGTCCTAGGATAGTTAGGCTATAAGCCTACTCCTATGCCTTCTCGTCCTACGAGTGTGCATAGTGGTAGCACAATTAGGACTATTCGAGAGCCTAGAGAATGCTCTAAGCATTCTCGAGATATGCGTGCTCCTGCATCTCATGCAGGCATGAAGTATAGGCAATAGCTAGACATGAATGCCATATTTACAAATAGAGGCAAGAGCATGGCAAATCAGTCCATTGGAGGACATACTCACAAAGTCGCTCGCATAGAGCGCACACACCAGAGGCCTCAAATGACCGATCATATAGATAGATCCCATAGATTGGTGTCTGAGCAGAGATGATAGATCCTCCAAGATCAATTGGAGGATGTTCACGTAGAGTGAGAATACCTTGAAAATGAGAATGCTCAGGGGCAGAGGCTCATAAGGCAGCGCTTATATGAGCAACGCATGCACAAACAATGCATCCTTGAGTAGAAGGAGCATGTTGAGAGGGAGGATCGATTAGCTAGTGTCGGCTTACATCCCCCTAGTGAGCATAGAGAGCATATCGAGAGATGAGTTGCTTTGCAACCCGATTTGCACCTTGATTATATAGACACCCATACTCGCTATGTGGCTCAACATAGAGATCGATGCCCTACATCTAAAAATCATGAGCATAGGTAGTATGAAGAAGAATTGGGAGAGGAGTTAGAGCAAGAATATCCTGAAATCTCCCAAGTCGAAGAGGTGGATGAGCCTAATCCGTCACTTCGATCGAAGAAGAATTTACCTTCGAAGGTGCCTACAAGGCAATCTAGAGAAGAGGAATTCTTATCTTCACAAGCTTACAAAGCCTTGGTAGAAAAGGTTAAAGCCATTGAGAAACAAGGGGTGGCTTATCAAAATCCTACCTTGAACAAAATTCACAATGAACCTTTATGCCCATCAGTGCCTATTCTAGCTTATCCTGAGCATTTCAAGATGCCTAGGCTGGAAAATTTCAAAGGAGAGGAAGATGCATAGGAGCATGTTACATATTTTCTAGACATGTGCTTCCAGATTGGAAGCAATGATGCCTTGCTCTTGTGCACCTTCATTATGACCCTCTTAGGCCCAGCCCGAGAGTGGTTCAACCAACTTAAGAGGCACAACATCACCAATTTTGAGCAATTGGCTGATGCATTTCTTGAATGCTTCTCCTTTGGCATCAAGAAAAAGGTAAATTTATCCGATCTGGCTTCCTTATTATAGCATGATGATGAGCCAATGATGGATTATGGTAAATGATGGAGGAAAATGATGGTGAAGTTGCCATTTCCCATCCCTACTTCTGAATTGACTAGAATGTTTACGAAAAGTTGTGCAAAGCACATTTCATTATTACTATAGTTGCAGTAGTACCAAACCTTTGAAGAGGCTTTGGTGCAAGCCAAAGTAATTGAGGATATCAAGTTACAGGAGGGTAACTTGAAGCTCAGGAATAAGAAGGAATGGAACAAGAAGGGCACCAAGAAACAACAAGCCAAGCCAGCTCATGTTAATCAGGTGGTGCTAAACCTTCAAAAAGGGGATAAGGGGCAACAATAGTAGAACTATCAAGCCCAACCTCCTCCTGCATAGTATGAAAAGTGCAACAACAATTACAAGGGTAAAAACAAAGAGCAATACCCACCTCACGTATTCACTCAGTTATCGGAGTCATTGGCTTCGATTTTTCATCAGTTATGCGAGGCTAAGGCCATAAACTTACCCGAAGTAAAATTAATGGATCCTAATCAACCCAAGCCTAAGGGGTATAAAGATGATCAATATTGCATATTTCATCGAATGAAGGGCCACGACATCGAAGTATGTTGGTCCTTCAAACATATTGTGCAAAATATGATCGAAAGAGGTACGCTTCTTGTAGACAACCCACAAGCGCCTAATAATAAAAATATGGGGATTTTCAAAAATCCTCTACCCAACCATGAGGTGCCGAGGAATAATGTTGGCCAAGTCAACCAAGTGTGCATCGAACCACCAACCCATGGGTTCATTGGGATGGTCAACATTGTTACAAGAAATGTGAGGTATGAGAGACCAAATCAACCTCCTATGCCTATTAGAGTCCAAGTTGTGCCTCCTCCAAGGCCAGCCCAGAATATGTCAGGCCCACCAACTAGACCGATGGTGACCATCAGAAGTAGGTTGGTTCAAAACCTACAGACAACTCCAATGAAGTTATCGATCTATGAGCTTATTCAATAGTCTCCTAAGCATAGGGAGATGCTTATGGATATTTTAAGGTCCATAGAGGTACAGTCCCAAGATCCTAAAGCATTTACACACTTTGTGGGACATGTGCAATAGTTCTAGGAGCCGATCATTCAATTTCATGACCATGAAGTCAAGATGATCTCCACTATTATAGCGGACCCACCACTACATATTATTGCATGTGTGAATCACATACCATTCAAGTGGGTGTTGATCGATACAGGATCATCGATCAATATTATAACAACCAAGGCATTAACTTACCTAAAGTTACCAAAGATGCATATCATACCTTCTACCTTCACATTGAGAGCATTCAATGATGCATTATGCTCAACTGTCGGTACTATAGTTTTACCTATCTAGATAGGACTGAAGACCATCCTCATGATGTGTCATGTCATCGAAGGTGCTATGCAATACAACATACTTCTAGGTAGGCCTTGGATCAGAGAAATGCATTGCATCCCTTCCATTTTGCACCAATGTATCAAATATGTGCATGAGGGACAAGTTCACGTGGTGCCTTCAGACGAGGAACCCTTCAAGTATGTGAACTTAGCAGATTTGTCAAGGGATTTTGTGCTCCCCTCAATGCACCTAGATATTTGACCTACATCATCGATCCAAAAGCTAGGAGGTAAAGTCAAAGAAGTGTGTGCAAAGCCTACAATATTCGTATCACAATGATCGGAGCACACGACAGCTGCTTCTACTAGACCGTCAACATCCATGATGCATCGAGATGATGAGAAGCTTAAAATAAATATGGGTGAAAAGGAGATAAATCATGCACCCAATCCAATTATCATTGAAGTCCCTACTCCCATGGAAGTAGAGGAAGTTCAAGGAGGAGTCGAGGAGGCACCTCAACCTGCCTCGCTTGCATCTTCAGCAGGGTCATCTGCATCGTAGGTGACCATCCATTTGGTTAATCCTAGATTGGGGGAATACATTGTGTAGAATGTGATGTTCACATTGATCATTGAGACTGCACAGGATATGGGCCGACCACGAGCCCATCGCCTTCTCATAGGGATGGTGGTACCACTAGGGGTGCCACCTAACCAAACCAACTTCATCTATGGAGGGCTCGATCAGTTAGCTTCTCGCACGCCCATGGATGAAGATGATGATGAACCTTTTGCTATAAATGTTCATTATCTTTCCAACCCTGAGTACGCCATGTGATATTTTGAGCATTACCATTGGCATGGTTACGACCTCAGATTATTTGAGCAAGGGCATAGGAGACCTATCAAACCATGATATCAGTTACCTACTGATAGGTTCGATGTAGGGTTTTACAGTGGAGGATAGGATGAACTCCTTGTGGCATCTCTAGACCACTTGTACCTCAATTTAGGGGGTGAAGTTGATTACAATCCTTATCACCCTATTCCTTCCACTTTTTGAAGGGATAATCGGCTAGTGTCCTATGTCACTATAGAACCACCCGAAAGATACCATGAAAATATCTTGGTGGGAACCGGTCTAGAACACATTCCAAGAGCTAACTTGGACAATCAAATTCATGGAGCTATCGATGATATTGGTATGCATATCCAGAGTCTAGATACAACTATAGACACTAAATCAAGAGTTGCTTCTAAATATGTGCATGCAGTATCCATCACCGAAAGTGATGGACCAGACTACAATTCTAGAATAGATGACAATGAGTTATCCTCAAACAATGAGCAATATGAGGATGAAACTGAGTTGGCCTACCTAGGTCCTCTCAACTTACTCATATGTTACCCATGGAACAAGTAGATGAGATCTAAGAGTGCTTCATAATCAAGAGTGATTATGAGGATGAAATAGAGTGGGCCTACCTCAAGCATCATCTCATTGATCTCCTGATTCTATTGGGTACAGGTGAGATATTTATTTATGATAGTGACTATGAGGATGAGATAGAGATGGCCTATTTAGGACCTCATCACTTACGTCATCGTAATGCACCATATATGAGTGAGGACATGTATAGAGAGATCAATCTCCATCCTCATCTTAGGGGAAGACCACCAAATATTGATGTGATTTATCATATGGTATTTCCTGATCTACCAACTTATATGGAGCTCCTCGAGCCCAATGATCCCATTCGATAGTCTATTTATAGATCGGATCTAGAGACCCCTAGAACCACATCTTGAGTATGGAAGTTGCACACATGTAGAGTCACATGCACGTGGTCCTAGAGACATGATCCATTCCATCAATATGATCTCCATTGATTTGACCACTCCACTCCACAATCCAGCTGATCCATCCAAACCATTGTATCTTAATGTAGATGCTATTGATTGGGATCATACTGATTCACCCCTAGAGCCTGAAGATTTCTTCCCTAATGAAGAAATGTTGCAACCATTTCATTTTGCACCAGGATATGCTCATGATGTTTATCATGCTGAGGATGCTTTCGATGTGGAACCTATAAACCTAGTTGATGACATCCATTTGATCCCTACACCTCATCAGCTTGAGGAGGGATCTCATATGTTAGTAGAGGAAACCTTCGAAGTGGATATCAGTGATGATCCCATCAATCCAAAGAAGGTTAAATTTGGAGAAACTTTGACTCCTGATGAGCGTGCCAACCTCATCCCTCTACTGAGAGAGAGACCTAATCTCTTTGCTTGGACTTACAAAGATATGCCAAGTCTAGATCCAAAATTGGTTACTCATAACCTTTCGCTAGATCTATCGAAGAAGCCAATCAAGAAAAAACTTAGGAAGATGCATCCAATAGTAGCCTTAATGGTTAAGGATGAGTTGTAGAAGCTATTGGATGTAGAGTTTATCATTTCCATCGACTATCCAGAATGGGTATCCAATATGGTGCCTATAGGAAAACCTGATGGAAGGATCCATATCTGTACAAATTTTAGAGACCTAAATAAGGCAACACCAAAGGATTCATTTCTATTGCCGAATATTGATGCTCTTGTAGATGCAACTATAGGTCATGAGATGCTCTCCTTAATGGATGGTTTTTTTGGATACAACCAAATTTGGATTAAGCCTGAAGACCAACATAAAACCATGTTTATAATGCCATGGGGGACATTTTGCTACAAGGTTATGCCATTCGGTCTTAAAAATGTTGGTGCTACATATCAGTGGGCTATGACATATATCTTTCATGACTACATGCATAAGATCTTAGAAGATTATATCGATGACTTATTGGCAAAGTCATTGTTGCGTTCAGAGCATGCAGAGGTCCTGAGGAAGGTCTTCGATCGCCTGATAGAGCATAATGTCAGGTTGAATCCTAAGAAGTGTGTATTTGGTGTAACTTCAAGAAAGCTCTTAGGATTCATCATTTCAAAGTGAGGCATCGAAGTTGACCCAACAAAGGTCAAGGCTATTTTAGAGATGTGTCCCCCCACAAATATCAAGGAATTAAGAAGCCTTCAGGGCAAAGTAGCATCCATAAAGTGATTTATCACACAATTATCGGATAAATGTCGACCCATGAATCGACTACTACACAAGGGGGTCCCATTCAATTGGGATGAAGACTATCAAGCAACCTTTGCTGAGATTAAGCAATACCTAGAGACGCCGCTAGTGCTAGCTCCACCAAGACCAGATGTACCATTTTTGCTATATATATCGGCAACTGAATTTGCATTGGGAACCATGTTAGCCCAAAATAATGTGCAAGACAAAGAGCAAGCCATATATTACATTAGTTGAACCTTGGTGAGTTATGAGCTAGGATATGCATATATGGAGAAGTTGTGTTTAGCAGTAGTGTTCGCTACCAAGAAATTGTGACACTATATGTTAAGTCATACGACATATGTCATATCAAAACAAAATCCTTTGTAGTATATGATGAGCAAGACATATCATAATACACGTACTACAAAGTGGATCATGCTATTGATAGAATTTGATTTGGAATTCATTAGCCAAAATTCCATCAAGGGATAAGTCATAGTTGATCAACTGGTTGAGGTGCCTCTCGAGAATAGTAGGCCCCTCACCATAGAGCTTCCTGATGATGCAGTATTCATCTTATCAGAAGCACCCAAACCCGAAGAACTGGATAACAAAGCTGATATGACCTTGTTCTTCGATGGTTCGAAGTGTGAGCAAGGGGGTGGTGCAGGAATAGTGTTGTTCACACTGCAAGGTGCTCCTATGCCCTTGTCATTCAAGTTGGATTTTCCTTGCACTAACAATAATGTTGAATACGAAGCCCTAATTTTGGGCCTCCAAACAGCTATCACCATGAAGATTAAGAGGTTAAACATCTTTGGTGATTCCCTTCTCATTGTCAACCAAGTGAAGGGACTTTTTCAATGTAGGTGTCCTATTTTGAAGGCCTACAAAGATCTTGTTGATACTTATCTAGCTCGGTTGGAGTGGTATGACATCGAGGCAATCCCTCATTCATCAAATAGATTTGTAGATACTATGGCATCTTTGGGATCCTTAATCCCTCAGAATCCTTCTATTGATTTTACTACCATCCATGTCAAAATGTTGTCACATTCTGTTGTGCAGCATGAAGCTTTGGATAACAAAGAGTCAATCAACATGATCCATATAGAACCAAATCATGAGTGGTTCTACAGAGCTAGAGACTTTCTCAAGAGAGCGCCTTGGGGGTCATTGATCTCGCAAGGTCCCATGGGGAATGGTACTACCATTCACCATAAGGTTGTTTCCCAGTCTGCATTCACAAATGTAGAACCATAGGGGGAGCATGTTGTCTTGTCAGTTGAGGCTGAGGCTTACCAGAATTGGATGTCATAGATTTATGACTTCCTGAAGCTTGGTATAATCCCTCAGGGATTGTTGCATGTCACAAAATGCACATTTAAATAGAAAGTGACAAAGTATGTCTTGCTAGGAGATATTTTGTATCATAGAAGCTACGATGGAGTTCTCCTTCATTGTCTTGAGCCCCAAGAGTCATCTTGGGCAATTTTGCAAGCTCACGATGGTACGTGTGATGGCCATTTTAGTGACATGGCTATCATCAAGTGCATCCTTCGCATGGGTTATTATTGGCCCACTATGGAGAAGGATTGCAATGTGTATGTCAAGAAATGCATTAAATGTCAGCATCATGCTAATCTTACGCACTTGCCATCATAGGCCTTACAACCCATTCAAGCGGCTTGGCCATTTGCTCAGTGGGGTTTGGATCTCATCGGTAAGATCTCTCCTCCATCATTGAGGTCGACATACTTTCATTATTATGGCTACTGAGTATTTTACAAAGTGGGTGGAAGCCATTCCCTTAACAATGACAACTGGAGCATGTATTGCTGAGTTCATACTCACCAATATCATTAGTCATTTTGGGATACCATCCAAGATAATTTTAGATAATGGAACATCATTTAAGAACAAAACTATGAGAGCTTTGACGTCTAAGTATAGAATCAAGCATAGTTTTGTGACTCCATATTATCCGTAGGCAAACGGGCAAGCTGAGGCTTCAAATAAGATAGTGGTCTCCATATTGAAAAATATGGTACAAGAACACCACAAATATTGGCACATCCAATTGCCCCTTGCATTATGGGCTTATAGGACTAGTATTCGGACACCCACTGGGGCAACTCTATTTTCACTAGTATATGGCGTTGAGGCCATTATGCCCCTAGAGTTGGAGATTCCAATGTTGTGCATCGCATTGAAAGAGTTCATCGATGATGACACTACATGACAAGCTCACCTAGATCAATTGATGCTACTTGATGAACATCACGTGAATACCCTTGAGCATCTCCATGCATTTATCAAGAGTACTTAAAATGAGCTTACAATGACAAAGTCCATCTGAGAGACTTTGAGGTTGGTGATCTTATGCTGAAAGAGAACCAACAGAACTCAAATTTACCACCAAAAATGTGAGACAAATTTATGGCTAATTGGTTAGGTCCTTACATGATCTCTGAGAAGATTGGACCTGGGACATATCACTTGACATCGCTCGAAGGAATTGAAGAGCCTGAACCTCTCAATATCCTTCATATTAAAGCGTTCTATACCTAAAACCAAGAAAAGGCTCCAAGGGTTTTCTCAAAACCGCTTGGTCAATCCCAAAAGGCTCCAAGGGTTTTCTCAAAACTACTTGGTCAATCCCAAAAGGCTCCAAGGGTTTCTCAAAACTACTTGGTCAATCCCAAAAGGCTCCAAGGGTTTCTCAAAACCATTTGGTCAATCCCAAAAGGCTCCAAGGGTTTCTCAAAACCTCTTGGTCAATCCCAAAAGGCTCCAAGGTTTTCTCAAAATCACTTGGTCAATCCCAAAAGGCTCCAAGGGTTTCTCAAAACCGCTTGGTCAATCCCAAAAGGCTCCAAGGTTTTCTCAAAACCGCTTGGTCAATCCCAAAAGGCTCCAAGGTTTTCTCAAAATTGCTTGGTCAATCCCAAAAGGCTCCAAGGTTTCTCAAAACCACTTGTCAACCCAAATCAGTTTAAAATTACAAAAGAGTTTTAAACTTGTAATCCCAAAAGTAATTTTAAATTTAATATAAAATCCTTGTCACCCCAAAAGGCTCCAAAGGCGTCTATAAGCCCTTTGGTCAAACCAAATTTTAAAATACATAAAAATTAAAAAGCAATAAAATCCAAAAAAATATGGAAAAATATCAAAATTAAAAAACATTTGCATTTCATTTACATCATTGCATTTCATTTGCATCATTGCATTTCATTATCCACATGCATTTCATTTTTGCATTGCATTAGGCATATCCATTCGCCACACTTGCATTAGAATAAATTGTGTTTACAATCTTACAAATGACACCACGTTTGTGTTTCAATCATGCATCTATGCATTATAATTTTCATCCATTTATCACCCTTGTGAGTAATTGTGTTTTTCAACACAACCCCAATTGTTGCTATGAAGAATATACTAGGGTTTTCTAGTCATTCAACCATACCTAGAGGTCTTCTCAAGAGTTGATAGAAAGCTTACTTTGCTTTTGTAGATGAGGTCTAGTTAGTATAGCCCTTAGCATATCATAATTCTATCACTAATCAACAAATTAAACAATCCTAATAAGGACTAGGGGAAGATGAAAGCCATGAAGCAGGACCAGGTATCCTGAGGTGAAAATATTTATTCTTGCTTATCCCCCTATGTGGACGGTTTGGGAAATGTTGGCAATTGGAAAAAGGATAGGTTTATTCCCTACCCAAAATCCCTTGCTTACATTAAAATGAGCAATATCCCAGAGTGATATCCCAGATCAATCCTCCAGATTGATACCCTAGATCGATATCATAGATCGACATCCCAGATTGATATCCCATATTGATATCTAAGATCGATATCCTAGATCGATATCCTAGAAATAGTTCCCCAAAGCAAAATCCCCAAAGGAAGTTTTTGAAGCAAATTATCAAATGTAAATTCCAGAAAGTCAAGTCAAATGAAGACAAAATTGTACAAAGAAAGTCAAATCAGTATCAAATCCCTTGCTCAAAAGAAAGAGAAAAAAAGAGTACAAAATAAACAGTGATTTTTATCACTATAATACAAAAATAAACAGTGATTTTTATCACTATATATGAGCAAGTATCCCAAAAAATTGAAGAAAAGAAGGGAGCGAACCTGAATCCCTGGAATTGTTAGCACTACTATACCTTACGCATGATGATATGTCTGATACATTAGCATTTTTCTTGTGTGCAGACCAATGTTTGAATGTGGAAGAGCTAGCTTCAGGTGTCCTGTATCGCCTAGTGGTCTAGTCCAACTGAAATCTAAACCTAGGATTGGATAGACATATGCGGATCCCCAATCTTAGCAATGGGCTAAAATAATCCCGCCTGACATCGGGGTATGCTTATGCCTTATCTTAATATACTCATTTGCACACACAGGGATAATGAATAGTTAGGGCCTATCCTAGCGAAAGCCTTATATTTCAGAAGTCTAGTATGGTTAGTATACAACTTTTGATAAGTCAACTAGGGTGTTTGAGTCTCATGGAAAACCTCAAAAATTCCCAAATAGCAACAACCAATTTTCAATGCAATCATCAAAACATCATTTTATTTTATGAGAGTTTGTTTATTAGAATTATTCATAATATATGTTAGATACCAGATGGATGTCAGAAATGATATTTAGATGGCCATTGACTATGTTATCCATATTCTTTTAATTTACAAAAGCTCATGAATAGAAACCATATATAATTGCATCTCACATATGGGTGTACAATCATCAAATTTCATAAAAATATAAAGCAACTACAATCCATGATTGTTATACATTATGTGGTGTCATCCATTAGATTGATTAAAACTCATATTGCATACATTATGTTTTAAGTGATTAAAGCATACATGTTCATTTCACAAACACATTATCAAAGAAACAAATAAATACATGCAGTACATACATGGCATAGATTATGTCATAGCAGTATAAATTAAATGCATACAAGTAAAGCAAAGTATACATGCATTTAACATCAAAGTATTGCATTCATATACATCCATCATAAGTAGTCCATCTACATACATAACTCATAGCATCTAATCATCTATCACATATCTAGCTAGTGCATGTCATCCATACATCACATCATATAACATCAAATCAACATAACATATCAGCATTGCATCCATGTGCATATCATAAAACATAAACAATAAAACACATAAAAATCTACACATATAATGAAGTCTCAATGTCAGATCATATATATATGTGTGTGTGTGTACCAAAAATAATAATAATGTGCAGTACATCGGCATGGTCAAAAATGCCCGTAGGCTACATATGTGTAGGTCCTCGACCTTACACTAAAAAATGGTACAATGACATCTCTAATATGTGTACTAGATAGGGCCTGCACCCCCAGTCTGTGAGGCACCTCCATCACCTCCACCATCCCTGTGGGTCCTTCATGAGCTGGCACCATGAGTCCTCTTAGACCTATGAGTCCTCTCAGACCTATGAGTCTTATGGCTGGAGCTAGCTGATGACTACCCTATCTCCCTGGTCCTAGTCTCACTCTAGTGTGACCCTATAGTAGTGGTCCTCTATGAAACCCACCCACCTAGTAGCCTGATGATACCCTCCAATTGGGCATTGCAAGATACATATGTTGTATGCCACTCACTACCCTCCTCCATGAGGATATGTAGCCTCATGATCTTTGCCATCAGGTTAATATCTACAAGCCCTAGAGTAGATGGTATTGTGGGAGGTGCCATAATAGCCTATGTAGGAGAGGGATCTCACCTTATCACCCTAAGTAGGTCCCACTCAGTAGTCACTACACCTAGATGTGCCTGCAGTATATCATGCTTGCCAATGATCTGCTTGATATGGGTGTCTATTATAGCCACCCATGCCTGGAGAACTTCCCTATCCTCATCATAGTTGTGCCACTACCTTTGGCCATGATATAGCTTCATATCTAGAGTGGTGATGTTAGTTTCCCTGTACAGGAGCTGGATTCAGAGTCTCCCAACCTAGCTTTTGAGGTCAGTAATTTATGCCCTTAGCTACCCTACCTTGCTGTCAGGATGTGCTTCACCCTCCTTGGGTGCCTCCTAATCTACATCTACCTATGGGTCCTCCTCTATGGTGTATCCTATACCCCATGTACCCTCTATCCTCTAGCGGGTCCTGCACCCATGAGGATCCACCTATGCACCCTCTACACCCTCGACTATGAAGCCATCTTCTGTTTGACCTAGAGGTCCCTCTTCATGCCATTATAAATCAAACCACCATCCATCATAATTAGGAGTAGTGCTTGCATCCTCCAAGTCTAACTCCTAAAATTCATCATCGACATCCCCCAATGGATTCACCTAGGGCAAATTTAAGTCCCTCTCTAGGAGCAAGTGTCTATAGATAGTAGGAATATCTCGAACATCTTGTCGAATCCCAAACTACCTCAGGATGCCAGAGAAGAATTGATACTCATGTATGTCGATATTTTGGTCAATAATCCACCTGTCTCTACATGCCTGACACATGTATCTATCCACCTCTATCTATGTTGGGTAGCCCATATATGGTCACCACTGTATATGTTGAGGGTAAATCTATGTAAATATAGATATGTAGTGGTCTAGGTCTCCTGCATGATACCTACTTCTAAAACCTTCCTACTCCTAGGGCCAACAGGTAACATAGCACTGGTGATCCTCATTGATGGTAGTGATATTTAGGGGTAAATAAATAGGGTGCTCTATCAGAATATGCTTCCAACCCAAAATATATATAAGTAATATGTATCTGATACCCACTTCGCTATAGCATGTGATCTAGTACATCTTGTGGTAGAGCTACGCTAGAAGGGCTCTCCCCCATGACAGTATGAGAGGTTGCTCGATCGAGCTGATAATAATCTCCTTGGTCCTAGCCAAGAGATTCCAGGATAAATTTATTCCTGATGAATCTGGGTGGACTATCTGGATGATCAGGTGCATAAACATAGCCTCCTGATGTGAAAATAATATAGCCTGGTACCACTCCTCTATGTAGATGCCTCCATGGTCAATGTGACCTTGAGCCTCATGACTTTGTCTACCAAAGATAGAACCATCAATAGAATTTAATGAAGCCCTATCAAATTATCCATGGAGGCTCAAAAGGAGAGATTAGTCATAGAGCCATCAACAGAACCACTCTTGGAATAAATTCTAAATTAGATAAATGATCAAGATAATTTAGACAACAGGTTCACATTGGCCAAGAATTAATTACACACAAGGTGAAGATAAATTAGATATTTCACTGTATCATCCTCAAACATAAAAGGAGAGGGATTACTCTAGTAAATAAAATTACAGAAAAGAGGTATAGTCCTAGATGGAATAAAATACATAGGAACAGTTGCCTCATCCACAAGAAAAAGGGCTATAAAAGAAGACCAACACTCTCCAAAAAGCTACATCTCAACAACTCCATACTTAATGGATAAAGTCCTTAGCTTCTCATTTTACTTCCTCCTACAAGCATAAGGTCCTTTTAGAGCCACCAACATTATAGTGATAAATAACTACAATCAGATTAGATTGTGCCTAAAAATGATGCAATTCCTAAAGCAGAACTAAGGGGGGTACAATCTTCATCAACTTCTATGGATTCCATGACAAATATCACCAAACAGATATCTTCAAATGGTAAGAATGGGTGTAAAATACCTTACACTATGTCAACAAGTTGATCATATAATATTTATAAGGTAATGGCCCATAGTGATCTTGTGTAGATCTTTCGGTGATATCTGAACCAAACCTCACTCTATATGAGAGCTAGTGAATTTTTTTGGTGATAACTAAAAAAGCTTCATCATTAGTAGAGGTTCAACCCAAACCACACATAGGAATGAGTAATAGAACAAAATATCATCTAAATTGGTTTGGGTTTGTGACCTATTGATCCTTGTACATCATATCTTCACCATACATTCATGATTATCTCCAATGGCGGAAGATGGTTGAGATAGAACCAACAACTGGGAGAAGGGGATAAGTTCTTGTGATGACTCTGCACTAGGAAACTTTGTAGGACATATATTTCCTCATATTTAGCAAAATATTTCACCAGGGTGAAAGCCTCTCTACACTAATGACTCATCTAGTAGGAAGATATAATCAAATTACTGGTAAATTAGCATACATGGATATACTTTAGATAAAAGTCTTGACTAGATGTCATCATCCATAGTTTGAACCATAAGGGAGTTTAATCAGTATAGAAAGAATATAATCACAAGGTAAAAGTTGGTATAGGAAAGGAAGTAAAAAGATGCAAAAATAAATAAAGGCAAGGACCTGAGGACATAAGTAAAGAAAGAAGATCGAGAGTTTTGGGAATAATACTAAGGCAAAGGAAGAAAATTCTGATTGAAGAAAATTTGATGGGATTGCTAGTCAAAACTCATGAAATTCCCAATGAAAATAAGTAGGTAAAATCCTCTATGAGTAGATAAAGCTTCCAAATAAAAGTTTTTAAAATACAAGAAACTATTATAATAAATAAGAGTACATTGGTACCAAAAGCGGTAGGTATGAGTAAGGGTGCACAAATTTCCAAAATATGTAAATGGGGCAAGATAATGCACCATTATGAAGAAAAAATGGATTATCTACCAAGGATATTTTAGCTCAGTAAGTCATGAAAAGGTAGGTGAGCCATTATAACAGAGGAATAGGACCTACAATCATTACAATTACAAACTAACAAAAACAATGGTAAAAGGTTTCCTTATTCAATATTCAAAATCTCCAAAAAAGGTAGCTAGAAAATTCAAATCATCCTACAAGTTTTGGAGGGAAAATATTCCTACTATATTTTATAAAAAGTGGTATTTTAGGCTATGCCAAAATTAGCAAGTTTGAATTTGTATCCTCTTGTAATCTTTCCTTTCACTTCTTTCTATAGAGTAGTTGGATCCTCAATAGCTTATGGGCAAATAAAACCCCTATTTTTGGCACAATATTTGTAAATAATTACTTTCATATATATACATATATATATGGATTCTTGTGTTAATTTTTGGACAAGTCATCTATGACTTCATATAGACTCATTTCTATATGTGTGTGTGCTTGTAGTTTTTTGTCTATTCGTGGGTTTTGCTTATGTATGTGTGTGTGGGAGGTCTGTATCAATTTTTAGACTAGCCATATATGGATCTCTAGCTAACCTAGTTCATTATGTACATATATGTGGGTAATGTTCATCTATGCTTAACTATGTCAAGGAGAGGAAGTGTTCATCGCTGGCACATAGCATTTAGGCTTTTTGTACAAGGATATCTTAGTACATATTTTGGCACATCGTCACCTTTTTTCTTTTGTTGAGCTATTTTTTACTTTTGTTTTTCTCATCCCTTTTCCCTTGAGTTTTAAGTGTGCCTAAAATATCACATCTTAACAAGGAGTTGGCCTTGTAAAAAGCTCATGGAGGCCCCTGATTGAGCTAAATCCCATGCTCAAAATTACTATACTGCTATGTTCCTCCTCATAAAGCATGATTTCCCTCCATTGGGACAATTGAATATGAAAACAATGTTGAGCAAGGTGCAACGACAGTATTGTCATTGTTGTCAAAACAGTCAGATAGATCGGTTGATGCAGTGGATAGGAGTTCAGAGGTTATTCAGAGTATGTACAGTGATGTTAAATGCTTATGAGGAAGTGACTAACTACAGAAAAATAGCTGATGCACCTTTTTGTATATTTTCCAAGAAGACCGAAGTGGCCCATATGCTAAATATCAAAGGAAAAGCAAAATACAGCAAGAAAGAAAAAGTGTCAAGATATCGCGACATGTTGAGAAAGAAATAAAAAGTGTCATGATATCACGACATGTTGAGCAAGAAAGAAAAAGTGTCATGATATCGCGACATGTTGAGCAAGAAGGAAAAAGTGTCACGATTTCACGACATATAGAGCAAGAAAGAAAAAGTGTCGCGATATCGCGACATGTCGCATTTTCGTGACCAAAAGAGAAGAGAAAGAGTAAGAAGGAAAAAGTGTCGTGATATCGCGACATGTCGCATTTTCACAACAAAAAGAGAAGAGAAAGAGTAAGAAGGAAAAAATGTCGCGATATCATGACATGTCACATTTTCGCGACCAAAAGAGAAGAGAAAGAGTAAGAAGGAAAAAGTGTCACGATATCACGACATGTCGTATTTTCATGACCAAAAGAGAAGAGAAAGAGTAAGAAGGCAAAAGTGTTGTGATATCGCAACATGTATTTTTGTGGGAAAAAGCCAAGAAAAGGAGTAAGAAGGCGAAAGTGTCACGATATCGCGACATGTATTTTCACGGGCAAAAGCCAAGAAAAGGAGCAAGGAGGCAAAAGTGTCGCGATATCGCGACATGTATTTTTGCAAGAAAAAGCCAAGAAAAGGAGCAAGGAGGCAAAAGTGTCGCGATATCGTGACATGTTGCATTTTCGTGACCAAAAGCAACAAAAGAGGACAAAGAGGCAGAAGTGTCGCGATTTCATGACATGTCGCATTTTCATGATGCAAGAAGAAGAACCCAGCTAAAATAAGAAGTGTGACAGTGAACGAAGTCACTATGGCAGTTACAGGGGCCGTTACAGAGTGAAATCATGCAGCTAAAATAAGAAGTGTGACAGTGAATGGAAGTCACTACGGTAGTTACAGGGGCCGTTACAGAGTGAAATCATGCAGCTAAAATAAGAAGTGTGACAGTGAACGGAAGTCACTACGGCAGTTACAGGGGCCATTACAGAGTGAAATCATGCAGCTAAAATAAGAAGTGTGATAGTGAATGGAAGTCCATACGGCAGTTACAAGGGCCGTTATGGAGTGAAATCATCGAGCGGTGGTTATACTGAACGTCATCAGACGAAGACTAGGAGTTACATATAGAAGTTACTATTGATAGGTTGCATGTGAGAATATGGAAGTTACAAAAGGAGTTACATATAGAAGTTACTATTGATAGGTTGCATGCGAGAATATGGAAGTTACAAAAGGAGTTACAAAGAGAAAATATTGTTATAAAAGGAGTGTTGCATGGAGAATTCAAAAAGCGTAGGAAGTGTGTGTGTTTTGTGAATTGTGAGAGAGGTTGGGTAAGCAATAGACCAGTTAGGGTCTTGTAAAAGTGAAGGTATTTTTATGTCAATATTCTAGTTTCAAAATTGAAGTCCAAGTTGGTGCTTGGCATCAGGGGTTGGTGCTCCTTCCAGTTGGGACTGGTAAATCAGGGGTTGGTGCTCCTTTCTATTGGTGTAGATAAATCAGGGGTTGGTGCTCCTTTCTGTTGTTGCTGATAAATCAAGGGTCGGTGCTCCTTCCAATGGGTGTTGGTAAATTGATTGTAAAGTTGGTGCTTTGCAAAGGCTAGATTTGGATGGGAGTCCAAACAGTAATTTTGAGGAGTAGCCAAATTGGTGAACCTTGGTACATCTTGTGTTGTGTGATGTTCTCTTGTTATACTTGCTTTATTTGGTTTTAAGTTTTCATTGTTTCGGCTTTAAGAGTTGTAGATTTAAGTTTAAAGAGCTACATTGATTCACCCCCCCCTCTCAGTGTCATTGTGAGACTAACAAACAAGAATCACACCTATGTTTTTTTTATAATATGATAGAATGGGTTTTGAAAGGGTCCCCAAACCTTTTACAGGGTAAAACTACTTCTCAAAAATTAGGGGCCAAATTGGCCAAGAACTCATGAGGCAAAAACAACAAAAGAAACCCAACAACAACACCAAGAAAGACTTGAGGCAAATGTACCTCCAAATACCTGGGAGAAACTAGCACAATAAAACCAATAGACCTACCCTCAAACCAAACAGGATAAACAACCAAAAAATAAAATAATCCCATGCAAGGGAAACCAGTGCCCAACAAGGGCCAAAAAATATCTCCTTGAAGGTAAAAAACCTTAATATCAATTCTTGAATATTTGTCCTTAGTGTACCCTACATCATCAGTCATAAGGGAAGCATTAACACAACTGATATGAAAATTATATCACCCACTTCAGTACCCATCTCCTTTGAGCTAAATACCCCAGGGAGTAAATATAAAATAAATTAATCTTGCTCCCCATTTCTTTTGGGTATCCTCGTATCCTCTAGGTTTCTCAGGTCCTTAGGGAAATTCTACCACCAAACATAAAAACCAGTTTGATTCACTCCCAATTTTACCATGAAGTCAATAGATTTATTACCTTCTCAAAAGGTATGTTGAAATATAACTTCCTCGAGAGGTTGAGAATATCTTCTAGCTTCTAGAATCATGTTCATAGTAGAAATATTAGTTGGGGGTGTCCCTTCATGTGGTTAATGGTGATAAGAGACAATTATTTTTTTATGATCTAAAGGACTACTCAGTTGGATGCCCCAATAAAGAGCCCTAACTTCAATAAATTGACTAGTGTTAACTCCTAAACATTCATCAAACACAATTAAAATTTCACCCTTGTGGTTTCTAAGAATACCTCCAGCTCTCTCTCTTCCTAGGTTGCCCTTCGAGGCACCATCAAAATTTAACTTGACCCAATCAAGAGGGGGAGGCTGCCACATGATACCAGATCTAGGGTTGGCATTGGTAGGGATCGTAGATCCCATAAAACCCAATGACCATTCTATATGAATCTCAATCTCCTTAGAATTACCCTTAGGACAACATATATTCACATTCTCTGCTATGGTAGCAATTCTTCTAGAACATATAGAATTGGTTAAGGATGATACATTGTTGAATGCATGTTTATTACGTTCCTTCCACACTCCCCACCACAGGTGAGCCAAGCTAAGATTCCAAAATAAACAAAGTCATAGGGAAGCAAAGGGGGAATACCATTGAAGGAGAATATCAAAAAGAAAGAGGGAGGAAACCCAAGAGAGACCTAGTAAGAAAAAAAGAATCAAAGACTTCCTTGGAAAACCTGTAGATATTAAACAAGTGCATTGGAGTTTCCTCATTGACCCCGCATAGGTAACAATAGTTGGGGATAATCATTCCCCTAGAATAAATATTATCAAGGGTAAGCACCTTGTTCTGAACTACCATCCAAAGAAATAAACTAATCTTAGGAATCATCCCTTTGCACCAGACCAAATGGCTAGGGAACCACATGGGAGTAGGATCCACCAACAGGTTAAAAGCTAATTTTACCAAAAATAAACCTGATGGATCTACCTTCCAATAGAATGAATCTTCTTCCACCTAAAACTTAAGAATGTACAAATTTAACTGGTTATAAATGAGATTGAATGCATAAATATCTTCTTGGGATAATTTAGGATGACACATGGCTTTCCAATTCCTACAAACAAGGGAGGTAATGATGTAGTCTAACACTTTAGAACCAAACAGTCTTCTGCAAGCTTCCTCAACAATCACTAGCTCTAGGGAGGAGGCTAAAGCATAATCAAGTAGCCAAGGTTCATTCCATAAGTCTACCTTTTGGCCATTTCCAATCATCCACTTCCCCCCTTTGGTTAGTAGATCTTTTGACTTACTTACATTCATCCAAAAGGTTGAGCCTTCAACTAGGATAGGTTCAAGAAGAAACTCATTGTTTAAGTTCATGTATTTAGCCTTGATAATATTAATCCATTCCACATTTTCATTTTGAACTATTCTCCAACCTTGTTTCTATTATCCAACCTTGTTTTGTGATTAGAGATTTATTCATAAGATTAGTCTTCCTCAATCCCAATCCCCCACAACCTTTACTATTGTAAACTTGATCCCATGCCACCAAATGAAATATGTTTTTTTTCTTAGCTCCAGTCCATAGGAAGTCTCTTTGAATTTTCTCTATTCTTTTTATAATTTTACCAAGCATTTGAAACATGGACATGAAGAAAATAGGTATGCTCTAAAGGGAATTTTTCACCAAGAGTGTTTTCTTCATGTCAACAAACCATAATTCCTAGCTGAGGATAGCTCCTTTCCAACCTGCCAATATGTGTTGGATCCTTTCAATCACTGGTTCCCAAAGAGTAGACTTACATAAACCTTTGAAGAAGGGTAATCCAAGGTAAGTGGAGGGTAGAGAAGCTATTTCACATCCAAGAATATTGAAAATATTCCTCTATCTAGCCCCAAGAGTATTTAAGAAGAAGATTTTGCTTTTTAAGTAGCTGACCTATTGCCCTGCTACCTTTTCAAATGAACTTAAAATAGATTTAATTGCCTAGGCCTGATGAACATAAACCAAGAAAGAAATCAATGTGTCATATGTGAATTGCTGGTGTGATATGGGGGAAGATCTTAGGGTAGTTTGTATACCCATAATATCAGGGTTTGCAAAAAAAATAAAGGATCCCCTTGGCAAATTTTCCTACAACTGCTGAAATATTTGATAGGAGAGCCATTAATCAATACTGAGTATTTGATTGAGGATATGCACATAATTAACTTACCAAAAAAAAAGTATATGCACATTTTTATGATGGCTATCCATTGCTCATTAAAACCAAATCTCCTTAGAACTTCCAATAGAAAATCCCAAGAAACCCGATCATAAGCCTTACTTATGTCTAATTTGAGAAAAACCCCTGCTCTCCCACTTTTATCCATCGAATGAATAAGTTCATGGATAGTAATAACCCCATCTAAAATTTGACAACTAGCCATAAAACCACTTTGAGCAGAGTCAATGAGGAGGGGTAGAAGAGGTTTAAGTCTATTGACCAAAATATTGGTAAAAATATTAAGAATGGTGTTGCACAAGCTAATGGGATGATAATCAGAGAACTTTTTGGCCCCCACAGACTTGGGGATGAGAACCAAAAAGGTGGAATTGACATCCCTTGGCATCACCACTAAGGTTTGAATATCCCTCAAGGCTATACAAACCTTGTTCCCAACAATAGACCAAAATTTTTGAAAGAATGTTGGGGGGAAACCATCAGGTCCTAGGGCTTTCTGGCCATTCATCAAGAACACTGCAGTTCTTATCTCCTCATCTTGAAAGGGATAATTTAAAGAGATATTCATGGAATCCAATACCAATCTTAGAATATTTTTTAGAAGGCTCTCTATAGCTTTAGTTTCACCAATGACTTGCTCACAAAGCAAAGTTTGAAAAAAGAAGATAGCTTCATTTCTTATTTCAAAAATATCCTTTGTTAGGGTCCCATAATTTTTGTTAATTTCTCTGATTTTGTTATGAGCCCTATGTCTCAAAGTAGAGGTATGAAAGAATTTTGTATTTTTATCTCCTTCTTTGAGCCATTGGGATCTAGATTTTTTCTTCCAAAAAATCTCTTCCCTGCTTAAAATATTGTGAAAATATGCCAGGGTCTTTAGTTCCAAGGTTCTAACTTCATTGGATAAGGTGTTCCCCTCGATGGAGCTTTGGATGTCTTGTAGTTGTTGCTTAATCTCCATTTTTTTTTAAATATCTCCAAACACCTATTTATTCCAATATTTTAGGTTCTTTTTGATAAACCTAAGCTTGGACATCACCTTCTCAATAGGTATACCTGGAAAGTCAACAAACCACCATTCCTTAATGCAGTTTTCAAGCTCAGAGTGGGAGAACCACATGGCTTCAAACTTGAACAACCTAGGAAAAAATAGGTATAGGAGGCTTTTCCAAGAATATTGGGTTGTGGTCAGATTCCACTTCAGGAGAGTGCTCAAGGTTGCATATTAAAAAAATGTAATTGCCTCTTTTGAAATAAACATTATGTCCAATTTAGTTTGAATATGTTGATCTCCTAACCTCTGATTGCTCCAAGTGAATCTAGAACCTTTGAGATCTAGATCCATGAGTTCTTGGTGTTGAACAAAGTTAAAAAAATCCTCCATCCCTTTGGTAAAGGAGGTATCACCCCCTAATTTATTAGATTGGTAAAGTGTAGTGTTGAAGTCCCCTACCAAGATCCAAGCCTCATGCTTAAAAAAATCCCTCATGCCCTCTAAGGATGACCACAAATATTCTCTATTTTTTCTAGATTTGGGTGCATAAATATTAGACATCACCCATCTAAAACCAGTTTTATTACAATAGAACATGATGTTGATAACTCGGTTGGATATAGAAATGATGAACCCAGATACTTTGTTAGGATCCCAAAAGCAAGAAAGACCACCTGAAGCACCTGTCCGAATTAGCCACCACCTTCGCTTCCTTCCAAACTATACTTTGGATTGCTATTAACTTAATATTCTCCATTTTAGTTTCTTGAAGAAACAAAATAGATGGATAAATATCTTTTCTAAGGGACTTTAAGGTCCTTTGTTTTGAGGTCCCATTGAGACCCCTTATGTTCCACAACATGACTTTCATTTATAGTTTTCTTGCTTCTTACTCCCAGAATACTGAGCCAATTGGCAAAAGGATTCAATTTTCATTTGGGAGCCATCTACCATATCTGCCTTAGCTTCTCAGGCTTGAAAATATTTATTAGGGGGTCTTCCCACTCTTCATTCCACCCCTACATCCATAGATGTTTTTTTACTTCTCATTTTAAGGGATATCCTTTCTAAGAGAGAAATTCCTCCTCTTGGCTAGGGAAGGAGTTAGGCAACTGAGTCTCAATCGGACCAAAGTCCAAGGGTTTTGGACTTTGATTAATATAAGAAAAATATTTTTTAATAGGAATGTAAGAATTAGAAATACCCAACATGGGGCTTACCTAGTCCATCGAGAGAACCACCTCTACTAAATATTCCTTCAACTGGGCACCTCCCATCTCAAGCACCTGGGAATTAGGTGTCTTTAAGGTTGTCTTATCACCAAGAGACATTTCTTGGGCCACCATATCCATCACTATGAAGATACCCAAGGCCTCCTCACTCTTAGGAGGAATTTCTAAACTAGATCCTTCTAGGAAACAAGAATTATCCTTAGCATTCAACTAAATAGGGGGTTTTTCCAAGTCTTTTCCATGAATGGTTTGCCAATTCTTCCCACCCTTATTTTGAGTATAAGGCTTAGGAGGGCAGAAAGCTACCATATGACCAAATTTTTTGCAATTGGTGCACCAAAAAATATGATTTTTATATTCAATCGGTTGAACCCTTGTGCCTTCATCTCCAACTAGTTTTATGGAAACTGGGAGATGTGCTTCGAGGTTAGTCATCACATAGAAAGAAGCAAAAATAAATCTTTTTTCCTTATATTTGGATCAATCGACACTAAGTTTCCAATGTCCTTGGCCACTACCCTCAAGATATCATCATACCAAATTTGGTATGGCAATCCCGATAGATGTACCCAAAGAGGTAGAAGGTTTATTTTTTGGGTAATAGGGTCAAAGTTAGCCCTCTATTGTCACAAAAATAATTCTCTTTCACCATTAAACCAAGGACCCTCTTTGAGAATACACTTTGAATCATCAACACAACTGAGCTTAGCAATAAAAAATACTTAGGAACAACAATGATCTCTAGAGAGCCATAGGATCTCCATTTAGAAATTTCCCATCTCCTTATAGAATTCAGGTCAGGCCTGCTACCCTAATTTTTTGACCAAATTCCCAAATCCATCACTCATTGTGGAAGTGGTAATAGCACTAAGGACATGGATTTCACCCAATATAGGAAAAATATCAAATCAAAATTTTGATTGGCCAATATTAAAATTTCTGAGATGCCATCACTGAGTCATAGGATGCCCCAGGGTTGAAAAGGAGCCCTTGTATTGAGGCACCACTAACCACTTTTCCACCCAATATTCTATGACCACCTAGCGGGTTCAGTTTACTTTCATCCAATGCTTCAACTTGTATCTCCTATCTGCCATTCAACTTCTACACATTCCCATTCTACTCCTACACATTCCTATGTTCCATTTAAAAACCCTAAATCTACTCCCTAGAAACCCTAGCTCTACTCCTAGAAAATATAGATTTGCCTCCCCAAATCACACCTATGTTAACAGAGCCATAGATAAAGCCTAATTCTATTACCCAAGATCCAAATAAATAACAATGCAAATTATAGTTACATTTTAATAGATAAACAACTAAATTAGAGTAATTTTTCCTATCTAAAGGATAGGCATAGACAAAGAAATTTGAAAATAAAGTAACAAATATGGTTCTCAATGTAGCTTAAGGCACAATGCTCTTTGAGTCTTCGTAAATGCAAGCTTATTTGAGTGTCATAAAATAAAGCAAATAGGACCTTTTCTTAAATAACTTGCAATATAAAATTTTGTGTGCTAAGCTTCATGAAGTAAAATACAATTCCTAAACTTTATGAATACATATAGAAAAGGATATAAGGCCATGCATACCTAAATCTATATGCTTGAAGGAGGTTCGAGGGTTTTTGTATATTTACAAGCATTTGACAACACTTCGTAAATCTAATATTGATAAGCAAACCTACATAAAAGGTAATAAAATGAATAGTAATGGGCTAAGGAACTACCTTAGCTAGACCCCTAATGCATTTAAGATTTTGATAAATGATAAACTAAACAACTGATTATTTTGATAAAATAAAAATGGAAAATTGGAAGATTAAAACCCTATAAAAATAACAAAGTTTTAATAGTAATAATTTTTTATCCTAGTAGTGATATTATTATTTCATGAGTACCCAATCATGTTACCAAACAAACATAAGCTAAAATAATGATATAAAAGATAGAACACAAACACCTATCTATATGCCTATTCACAAGAAAGTATGACTAATTAAGAGAATTTAGTGATCAGATCTACCCATTTTTAGAGCCTAACAAAGTTATAGGCATTGGGTGGTGCTAATAGATATGCAACTATTCTACCAAAAGCACAAATAGATCCGAATGCAACTACCTACAAAACAAGATGATGAATTTAGATCCTCAAAGCCTTGCTCTAGGTATTGCAATCTTTATAAAACTCATCAATATTGTTCTATTTGATAGGAAGACCAATAAGGAAAACATATTTAATCAAAATATTGAATATGGAGAGGATCAATTCCAACTAAGATATTTTAAAGTATAAAAGAATTAGAATGTTAAATCAAAATTAAAATTTATAAAATAACATAGATAAAAATACCCTTTTCTTTGGATATAGATGCAAAATCTACTATATGTTTCAAAACATCATAGAAGCCTCACATTATTTTGGTATATTCTCCCCTTTAAATATATTTCTCACAAAATGGCCAAAACTGACCAATTCATTTTAATGCACTTTCTCCAAATCACCTCAGGATCTCATACAAAATTGTATGCTCTTGACAATTGCTTAATGTTCCAATTACTTAACTAATGGATTGCCTTCTTAATTTCATGTATGATTTCTAGGTTCACTTTATGATTAACTATGTCAACAAACTAGTCAACCATGCAATTTCATGATTAACATGTTCAATATATAGAATATTAGGTGATATGTTGCTATTGGAGGAATCCATTGGAGCTATCTAGAAGAGGATATGGTTAAGTGGTAGATCCTAGGGATACATGGTAACCAAGAGATATGAAGAAGAGATGAAGTAGAAACCAAAGAAGAAATCAAATTCAATTAGAGAGATAAAGTGTTAAGAAGCTAATAATCAAGTATGTGGACCATATAAGACAAGGTTCCAAGGGACTTGTATGAAATTGGAGAAGTTAGTTGCCTACTCCTTTAAATTTTACTAATCTTGCAACAAAATATTATATACTTGAATGTTTTTTTATTGATTTATAGGTGGAAGGGGTTTTGAGAGGGTCCCTAAAACTTTTTTAAAAAGAGAAGACCTCTGGAGAGAGGCCCACAAGGTTTTATCCCAAGAAAAAAGGGAGGGGAGCAAAAAATAAAATCAAAGAATGGGAAGTCCTAAAAGAAATCTAAAACAAGGAGATCCCTCAAACTACCATAGAAGGGAAATATCAGAAGAAATTATAAACATAAGAAGACCAAATAGGAAGGACTAGATCCATTAGAGTTAATCAACATCCATTGGATTAGAGGAATCGAGAAGCTCCTCAAGGACATCATTGTTGGTATTTTTTTGCTACTAGAATAATACTGATTTTGCTAATAAAATCACAAGTTCACTATAAAATAAGGATGCAAATATGAGCAATTTGGTCTTAATGAAGTTTAACGATATGATTTAACTCAATGTGATCTAATAGGATGAAGCTCTAGTTCTTTTAGTGTGATCTTATTAGCCTAGGTAGGGTTTGAGTGGTTTTTTAGAGTTTAAATATGATCACTAGCCTTAGCAGACTAATGAATAGCATTAGTGCTATGGAAGGTAATGCATGCAATAATAGCTTTATTCAACAATCCAAAGAATCCTAAGATTTCCCATGAGGCAACTCTTCCTCCCTTAACATTGTTCTTACTTTACCTAATTTTGATAATGCATGCAAGTGGTTAGAATCTTCTACTCTAGTATGGTATTTTGTTGGTTGTATCTCTAATGAAGATTTCCTTCAGGATTGGGCAAACTTATATTGGAAGCCTTGGGGGACCAAGCTCAAAATGATTTTGTAGACACCTAAAATGTTTCATGTGTATGGGAATACTCAATGGGCATGCTAACAGACCATATGAAGTATCTTGGACAATTCCAAGGTGAAGTAGTGGTTCTAACCACTCAAATTGGATATAGTTGGTATACTCAGCCTTAGCCATAGCTGACACCCATGGTTAATAGTGTCAATGGCACCTCAGAGTCGTAGCTAGCATTGAAACTATTTTAAATCCTAGGCTGAACCAAATTCAATTACAATGGTCTGGGTTGTGAAGTTCAAATGGTTTGGGGTGGGGAAGCTTTGATAATTCTCCCTCCAACTAATCCAACTGCTTGGTTCTTGATCTTGGATTCCAAAGCAAGACAATATTAGGGATTAGAAATGCTTTAAGACCCCCCTCCAAATTGGGGAGAAGTCCGGACCAATATTGAGTTGAATTGTAGTGGAGCTCTATTGATTTGTAGAGTCAATTTCCACCATTGAGGAGAGCTAATTTTATACCTATTTGACAATCATGAATGCATTCAAAGCCATGAAGGTTTCAAAGGATTAAGGAGATCAATAATCCATGATTAATATTCTTCCATCGTAAATCCAGTGAATTCACACTACCCATCCATCAGAGGACACTAAGGCAATCCTTGACCATCAATTCCATAAGGAGAATTGAAGATCTAAGCCCTGATTGCAAGAGCTAGAATAATTTCACCTCAGTCATAGTTGTTAGCTACAGTTAATACTGCCAGCTACACATCAAACCTGTAGTGAGGGTTTGATCTTCAATTTACTTTGTTTTAGCAATAGATTTCTATTTTCAAGCATATATTTAGGTAAACCTGAGTTAGATTAACTTACACTTATACATTTGCATGATTAAATTTAGGATTTAGTGGTAGATACGCTTCCATTTCCTTGCAATTATCAATTTATATTAGTTTCTTGATGATTCATGTTTTTCAAGTTCTAATGACTAATTGGAATGCATAATAGCTATATTTCATGCTTTATTTACTTGCTTATAGTGGTTTGATTATTTATTGCATATATTCATAGATGTACACACTTTCTTGCTTTCTTTATCAACATTTGTGCAAGATTCTATCAAAATCCTCATCAAGAGAGGCCTCCTTTGTTGTTAACCCTTTCCTGTTGTTTCTTGAATGCAGGGTTTACAAGTTCTAATAAATTGCAAGGCATTCAAGACAACATATACCTCCAATCATGTGAGAATAAGACTACCTTCGATCTTGAGCAAATCATGTCCATTCTAAATAGTCTATAGATTACACCAATCCCCATTTAGGGGCCTAGAAATATTGTATCAATTGTATCAAAATTAAGTATACCTAAGAGGGATGTATATGTAATCAATATTTGGCAAAGTTTTAATAAAAATGACTCTATTTTCTTGTTAAACTCATTGTTACCTATGTTTATATGCTTTAATATTCAATTTTTATTGATGCACTAGTTAGGTATATGGTTTTTAGATCGATACAGATGGTGATCACAATAGAACCCTACAAATTATGTTGTAGATGACTAATTTCTTCTTGTTTTTTGTTGTAGGTCTTAGCCACACCTAGCAGCTATGGTTAATAGTCTCATTCATGCCTAATAGCCACAACTAGTAGAGAACAAAAAAATAGTAGGCATCCAGATCTACATTAGACTTTGATCTCAGGTAGGAGATGATTCTCTATGTTTTCCTATGTCTGTCTATGTTTTATTTCATTGAATGTAGTAGATTGAGTTAGTCTAAGTAGAAAACATAGAGAAATATTAAAAGCAAAATTTTGAGTTCTCTTAGGTTTTCTTCCAAACGTTGCTATGAACAACAGACTTCTGATTACAATCCACCCTAGTCTCCAACGGTTTGGGTTATGTGTGTAGAGTTTGATTGTATGGGGCCCAATTAGTGGTCAATTATGTCATGTAAAATGCATTCTTTTAATTCCATATAGCTAATACATGCATCTGTCTAAATATAAAATGCTTTTATTCTAGGCATGTAGGAAAGAGCATGTTTTCTTGGTGATGCATTTTTCTTTCATATGCAAGGTAAAATGAACACACACACATCACATAACGCTTAAATTTTAGTTATTTGTAAGTCATATCCGACCACTAGTAGATTTCAATGATGTGGATGTCATATCCATTTGTTGGCTCAACTCCCATGAACCTTTTTCTATTAACCAATATCGACTCCAAGATCTATCCTAACCATGCAAAATAGCATGCATTCCTCTTCGGATGGGTGTGTCACTGTCCATGAGGTGTTGTGTGAGTATCGATAGGACCTATGCTCCCTACCTAGGTGTGGATTTCATCTCCACACTTTGGGGGGTTTATGTGACCTTGACTTTCATTGTCGGTTATCGAGCTATGAGCATACAGGTGAAATCCAATTAAACTAAAAGAGTATATCATCAAAAATTTCAAACACGATGATAGTAGTTTAAGATTCAAAAAATATCAAAATACATAAATATAGTGTAGGGCTCACAAATAAAATTTAAAAAATATAATCATTCTTGTTTGCTTTGTTTAATTTAAAATCTACATATGAGATAATCCACATCATGGTTGGTCCATAAAGAGGTCAATATTGACATAGAATCGAGGTCAAAGCTGAAGCTCCACCCAATGCACAACCCAACGTTTCAAACCATTTATCACAATATTCTCTTGAATGACATTCAGTGAGCATTAGAGGGGATAACTCTATGTTTAGGGGTTCTCACCAGAATACCCCACCTAGAGGAGGTAATGTAGACTCCTCACAAAATAGATCGCAACATGAGGGACTAGACAATGGGAGCATATATCATGATCGTACACCTCATCTATCCACCAGTTCTATTGAAGAGTACATCATAGAGGAAGGAACTATAACCAAGTTGGCTCCTATCAATACTCCAGCTAAGGGTGGTTCAAGGCCCCCACCAGTTCAAAATAAACAAGTAGAAAATCTGCCCATTCAAGGATAGGAAGAGAGGGTTGTTTCAAAGCATAGGCCCACATAGACTCTAAACAACAATGAACTTTGTAAGTTCACATTTGATATGTCTAAATTGGGAGTCAATGGTATGCCACCACATGAGCCATGGTGCACTAGACAATTAGATGGTCTTGATAGAGTCCTAAGGTAGCTAGGGTATAGACCCTTAGTTGCACAATCTCATTCTATGAGTTCTCATAATGAGATCACATGTAGGACCATCAGATAGCTATAAGAATTCTCTAAGCATTCTTGTAGTATACTTGCCCCGTCAACCCATGTAGGCATAGAGCACAGACAACACCATAACACAAATGTCATCTACATAGACAAAGGCAAAAGTGTGGCAAACAATTCTATTGGAGGTCATACAAAAAAATCTACTTGGATAGAATAAATACACTAGAGACTACATATGGTTGATCTTATGATCAATCATAAAAACTTGTATCAAAACAATGATAGAAAATCTTCTAAGATCAATTAAAGGACGTACACATAGAGTGTAAGTGCCTTGAAAATGAGGATACTCAGAGACAAAGGTTTCTAAGGCAACATATTTTTGATAAATGCATGCATGAGCAATGCATCCTTGATAAAAAGGAGCATGCTGAGAGAGAGGATTGATTGGCTTGTGCCAATTTACCTTCTTAAAGTGAATATAGGGAGCGCCCTCAAATACAAGCTACTTCATAGCCTGAATTGTGCCCTAAACACATTGAAATGCATATGCACCACACAGCCCAGAACATGATGCAGCACCAAGCACTTGAACATCATGGGCATATTTAGTACGAAGAAGTAGTAGGAGATGAGAAAGAATAACAATACCCTGAGATCTCCTTAGTCGATGGAGGATGATCCTATTCCCCCACCTCGATCGAATAAGAGTTTACCTCCAAAGGCTCCTCAAGGACCTCTGAAAAGGATTGAAAATCCAACTAAGAGTTATATTATTTACAAATCATTATATAGGCACTAATGGCCCAAAATACATAACCAACCCATGAAATCATGGATTTGATTCACACGCTTAACCCAAAAGCTACAAAGGTGCAAAGAAGAATGCACGTAAACTTCTAAGTTAAGATTGCTAACTAGAAGATCCATTTTAGCTAACTTGAAGCTCACACTTCCTACTTTGAGTTCACACTTGCTAACTAACACTCTAAAAGACAACTAGAAGACAACTAGTGCCCACAAGTGCATGTGAGAAAGAGACTCACTTACAATATCAATTTGCTAGAAATAAACTAAGCAAACCTAAGCTAGGAACTACTAGAGGGGTCATATGAAAGATCATACATCAATCCTCATCATGCCTCCCCACAATAGAAGCATTGGACTCCAATGCTTTCAAAAGAATAGGAAAGTCACGGGACATCTGATGAAAAGAAATCCAACGAGCCTGATGCGGCAGCTGTCCTCGCCGAGCCACAAGATATGAGGTGGTAGACCCCTGACGAGTCTGCCGAGTCTTCGTGTCATAGATCTGATCTGCATCCAATGGTAACCGTAGCCCGGGAACCACGTCCACGGGATGGGCGATAGGCTGGTGCGATCTCCAATGTAGAGTCAAAGTACAACTTCAAGAGATCCACATTGACAACGTCATGAATTCCCAAGTGTGCGGGAAGATCAAGGCGGAAAGCATTCTCGGACACTTGCTGAAGAATAGTGTAAGGCCCATAGCGAATTGGTTTGATTTTGCTATGAGTCTTATCAGTGAAACGCCGCTTGTCAAGATGCAACCAAACTTTATCACCAACCTGAAAAGGATGAGGAATTCGATGTCGATCCATGGCCTTTTTCTGCTATTGCTGTGTCTTTTGCAAAATCTCAACCACCTTTGATTGAAGATTGTGCAAGTGTTGAACAAATGAGTGTGCCTTGTCTTGCTCCTTATGAAGATGTGAAGTGACAGGAGAAGGCAAAGATAAAGGTAACTCATAAGGTGCCAAGGGCTGAAATCCCATACAAACTTCAAAGGGTGAATGACCTGTAGAAGAGTGTAGGGCCCTATTATAGGCATGTTCAATATGCGTGAGACTCAAGTCCCACTTTTTTGGTGAAGCGTGATGATAGATTCGCAAACTTTGCACAAGTGTACGGTTTACCACTTCAATCGCCCATCGGACTGCGGATGATAGGCGGTAGAGAAGTTAAGGGAAACTCCCAAAATCTTCCACAAAGAACGCCAAAAGTGACCCACAAAGCGTGAATCACGATCCGAGATAATACTGGTAGGTAGACCAAAGGAACGCCAAATGCTATCAAAGAAAAATTGAGCTAAGTTTGATGCAGAACTTGTCTTGCGGCATGGAATGAACTTAGCCATTTTGCTGAATCTGTCAACCACCACGAACACACAATCATGTTGGCGCACTTTGTCATAGGAAAACCACTAACCAAGTCCATGGAAATGCTTTCCCAAGGACGGGAAGGAATGGGCAAAGGCATGCCTAAGCCAAACTTTCTATTAGCTGGTTTTGAGCGACAACAAAGCGCACCTCTGCTTGAGAAATCTCAACACATCCCTCTGCATTTTTGGCCAATAGAAAAATCGTTGCAAATGATGAAGTGTTTTATGCTTCCCAAAGTGACCACCATAAAGTGTAGAATGAGCTTCCTTAAGAAGCGACACTCTAGGTTCACAAGGAACACAAACCTTGTCCAATTTGTAGAGAAGTCCTTCTTTGATGTAGAAATCTTGGAAAGGACGCAAATTGGAAGAAGAAGGCTTACTCACTTGCTCAAATATTTTTCCAAAATCAGGATCCTGAGAATACTGATTAGGCCAAGTCTGAAATCCCAAGTGTGAAGTGGACATGACTTGTTAAGGCAAGAGCGGCTGGAGGCCTACTCAAACAATCAGCAACTGTATTACTCTTCCCCTTTTTGTACTTGATCACCAAGTGAAATTGTTGGAGGTAAGAGGCCCACTTCATATGTCTTGATTCTTCAATTTTACTTTGAGATTGTAAAAACTTGAGAGGCATATGATCGGTGTGTACTACTGTATCTTTTCCCAAAAGATAGTGTCTCCAGTACTTAATGGCTTGAACTAAAGCATACAACTCCTTGTCATATGTAGAATAGTTCAACTTAGCGGCGAGAAAAAGTTTACGAATGATAAGCTCCTTGGATGACCATTCTGTTTGAGCACGGCTCCTAAGGCAACTTTAGAGGCATCTGTTTCAATCTCAAAAGGTTGAGAAAGGTCGGGTAAAGTTAACACCGGTGCTTGTACACAATTTCTTTTTGAGTTTCTCAAAGGCAACTTCTTGGCTTTTCTCCCAATGAAATGGAGTTTTGGACTTAGTGAGATAATGCAATGGAGCTGCAAGGGTGGAATATTGAGGAATGAACTTGCGATAAAAGTTCGCAAGTCCTAGGAAACTCCTTAACTCAGTGAGAGTTGTAGGAGGGGACCACTTAAGCAAAACATCAACTTTAAGGGGATCTACCTGAATTCCATTCTCACTAATCACATAGCCAAGGTAAGAAAGCTGAAGTATTGCCAAAAGAACACTTGGAAGAGTTGGCATATAATTGATTCTTCGCAAGAAGATCAAGGGTTTGCTTGATATGCCTAAGGTGTTCCTCCCAAGTTTTTGAGAAAATCAATATATCATCAAGATATATAATGACAAATTTGTCAAGGACTTCACGAAATACATCATTCATCAACCTCATGAAGGTTGCGGGAGCATTAGTAAGACCGAAGGGCATGACCAACCATTCAAAGAGGCCCATCTTCGTCTTGAAAGTAGTCTTCCATGTATCCTCAGCTTGGATACGCACTTGATGATATCCACTTTTGAGATCTATTTTTGAAAAGAACTTAGCTCCTTGAAGCTGATCTAATAAATCATCAATGCGGGGTAAGGGATATCTATTCTTCACAGAAATTCTGTTCAATGCACGAAAATCAATGCATAATCTCCAAGTGCCATCTTTCTTAAGAACTAACAAAATAGGTGATGCACAAGCAGAAGTACTTTCCTTAATGAAACCCTTAGACAACAAATCTTCTATTTGCTTTTTTATTTCTTCATTTTGCAAAATAGATTGTCTATACATGGGAGCATTAGGAAGAGAAGAACCTGGAACTATTTCAATGGTTGTGATTAATTGTGCGAATTGGAGGAAGAGACTTTGGCTCCTGAAATATGTGTGAATAACTTTGCAATATTTTATCCATTGAAGAGTGTTGCTTTGTAATGGATGTAGATGTAGAAGTGTTTTGAGAGCGAATGAAAATTAGAGCAACATCACCACCTTTCTTAATTACTCTTTTCGTTTGCTTGGAACTTAGAATGATATTAGGAGTGTTGGTGCTCTTAATGAGAAAGACCTTACCATCTTTTTGAAGTGTGTAGGTTCTTTTAAAAGCATCATAAACAGCTCTCCTATCATACTGAAAAGGTTGTCCAAGCAAAATCCCACAACAATCCATAGGAGTCACATCACAAGTGACTTGATCTATGAAATGTGGGCCAAGTGCAAATTTTAAAGTGCAAGTGTGAGTGATTTCTGAGCCTCTTCCACTATCCTTCCAACCCAAAGAATAAGGTTGAGGATGAGGCTCCATAGGTAAATTCAAACGCTCGACAATGGACCTCGCAATTAGATTTTTCTGCGAGCCATTGTCCACTATACAATCAGTTGCAAAGTTGTGAAGTAAGTGGGCTCGAGTGATGAACAAAGCATCACGAGCTCCATCTGAAGAACTTACATTTACTAAGGTAACTTCATTAAGCTTACCTCGTAATTCCGTATATACTCTACTCTCTCCTACAGACTCAAGGGGACCCTTGGAAGCATCCTCCTCTTGAGTAGTAATCACTAAACTCTTCTTTTTGAGCTTAAAGCAATCAGCTTTCTCATGCCCTTTCTTCTTACAATAATTGCAGAATTTCTTAGAAGAAGAAGATGAAGATTTAGAAGAAGAGGAAGAAGGAGTAGAAGCGGAAGGGGAAGGAGAAGAAGGAGATGGAGAAGACACATTCTTCTTTTGAGCAAAATTCTTCTTTTGAGAGAAAGAATTATTCCCTTTTGATGAGTTTCCAACCACTTGAGTAACAGGTGTGCGGAATGCCTGCGATTGCGCCTTGAACTTGTCCTCCATAAGCTGCGCCTGATTGAAAACTTGATCCAATGTTTCCATAGAAACAAACATTAGTTCCCTGTACAAATGTTCTAACAAGCCACTTTGAAACTTGAGAATCAAACCTGGAACATCATCCTCCACATTCACAAGTATTCTGAACCTGTTAAATTGGAAAATATATTCTTGTACAGACATATTAGTACCTTGGCGAAAACGAAACCATTTAATAACCAATTCTCTAGAATAATTTGAAGGATAGAAATTGGTTTTAAGACATTGTACAAGCTCATCCCATGAGGTGAGTTCTTGTCCTCGTTTTCGTTCCACAAGTACTTTGGCTAAGCCAGAAAGTTTAAGCTTAGCATAAGGCACTACATCATCTTATGAAAGTTGAGAAAAAGCAAACCAAGAACTCATGTCAAGAATCCAACTATTCAAGACATCAGGGTTCCTGGATCCATCATACAATGGGACTTCACAACGAACTCTCAAACGTGAATCATGAGCAGAAGTGGAGGTATTATGCAAAGAAATGTCATTTACCTTCATGGCAAGGTTGCCAAGGACTTCCGCCATTGTAGTGTCATTTGCCTTATCGGCCAAAGTGTTTACAACATGGGCCAATTCTGCCACTTGGGCAGCCAAGTCAGAGGCCATGTGTTCTCGGGTATAAGCCAGAAGTACAGTTTAAGAAAGCACTAAATCAAGGAAATACAATGCAAATTTCCTTGTTACAATGGAGTCTTTGCTTAACTGAAAAATTAACTCCTAAGGCTAGCAATTTTGAAAATTTTTAACTAAAATAAAGTGCAATTTTAACATTTATTAATTTAAAAATAACTTAATCAAAAATTAAATTTCAATTAATCAAAAGATTAAAGAATTTAATTAAGTTATTAAAAATTAAATTAATAAAATAAAATTTTAACTTGCACTCTAAAATAGTAAAAATTTAAAATTTTACAATAAAATTACCCTTTCTGCTGTTTAGACTGGACAAAAACTACAGTGCATGGAAATTTTGCATGCTCTAAATTTGTCCTCTGCACGCTTCCCGAGGCATGGATTTCAGGGAGTGTGGTGCAGGTCCCGACAGAAAAAAAAAATCTGATGCGAGCTCCAAAGCTGCGCACCCGTGCGGCTGCCTGTGAGCGCCGTCGTCGGCACTGCCGAAGGACAGCGTAGCCAGGCCTCCTGCCTGGCTACGTCGCTGTCACTTCGACGGTCGGTCGGATCGCATGACCCGACAGCGATCGAGCGTCTATCGAGCCACGCCGACCCTGGTTGTCGGACGGCGATGCGGTCACCGTCGACGAGACGAGCGCGGACGGGAGGCCGACGCATCATCGGCTATGATAGTGCACGTTGTCACGCCTGACAGAATGTCAGGTGTCAGCCGATGCGCCTTGGGCCTCGGCCGCAACGCTATCGCAGGACAGCCTCGGTCGAAGTGCTGTCATGGGACAGCCTCGGCCGCGATCTATCTCTCGGCGACCTCGGCTCGGCCGTGACTGTCGCACCGGACGAGCATCGAACGACGACCAAATGTTGTCGGTTGTCGGCCGTCGGCCGCCTCCCCCCCGGTCGCAAATTCGCACGCCGGGGTGCCGAATCAGGCTGGCCGGCCGCCTGCCGAACGCAGCCGAAGGCTGCCGAGAGCTGTCGAACGCGATCGAGGAAAGGCCAAGTCTTGTAAAAAAAAAATTAAATAAAAAAAAATTTTCCTTTTTTTTTTTTTTTTTTACAATAAATCAGCAATTCAACAAATATATTATTAAAATAATATATTGAATAATTTTTGAAAGCTTTCTAACACAAAATTAAAAAAATTTATAAATTAACCATGGGGGTTAATCTTAAAATTTAAAAAGCTTGAAACTATGCAAATGTGAGCAACCAGCTCCCACCAGTAGCTCTCCTTTCAAGATCCGGTCGACACACGACCAACGTTTGAAAGGCACCCAGCTCTAAGTCGACACACGACCTAGCTTTGGAGTCCTCCTGAAGCTCTTCAATACTCAAAAATGGGGGGGGGCAGCAGGGTCAAAAGGCTCCCTAATCCTAATTGGACCGTAGCTACGATCCAATCCCTTCCAAGGATCGGTATACGAAGAACTCTGGGGCAAACTCTTCCTATACTTTTTAAGCATAAGCAAGAAGTTGGAACGAGGGGTTTGTCGGCGAAGGAACTTCCTTCTCCGAATGGTTTTCAAGCTCCCTTTGGGCTTAAACCGAGTCCTCAATGAGAAAACGTTTCTCATAATAATCCTATCTCCTATCCTCTCACCTCACAAGCCCTAGTGCAAACATGAACTAGGCTATGATACCAATGAAAAGGATTGAAAATCCAACTAAGAGTTCTATTATTTACAAATCATTATATAGGCACTAATGGCCCAAAATACATAACCAACCCATGAAATCATGGATTTGATTCACACGCTTAACCCAAAAGCTACAAAGGTGCAAAGAAGAATGCACGTAAACTTCTAAGTTAAGATTGCTAACTAGAAGATCCATTTTAGCTAACTTGAAGCTCACACTTCCTACTTTGAGTTCACACTTGCTAACTAACACTCTAAAAGACAACTAGAAGACAACTAGTGCCCACAAGTGCATGTGAGAAAGAGACTCACTTACAATATCAATTTGCTAGAAATAAACTAAGCAAACCTAAGCTAGGAACTACTAGAGGGGTCATATGAAAGATCATACATCAATCCTCATCAACCTCTCAAAGAGGAGGAAATTCTATCTTTAAATGCCTATAAGGCCCTAGCAAACAAGGTAAGAGTGATAGAGAAACAAGTGATGGCTTATCAAAATCCAAACTTAAGCAAGATACACAACAAACCTCTATACCCTTCGGTACCCATTCCAATATATCTTGATCACTTTGAGATGCCAAAGCTAGAAAAATTTCAAGGAGAGGAAGATGCTTAGGAATATGTTACAAGCTTAATAGATATGTGCTTTTATATCAAAATCAATGATGCCCTATTGCTGAGAACCTTTATCACAACCCTTTCAAGCCCTGCCCAAGAGTGGTTCAATCAACTTAAGAGACACAACATAACTAGTTTTGAGAAACTGGCTAATGCATTTCTTGAATGCTTCTCCTTTGGTGTTAAGAAGAAGGTAAACCTATTTGATATGGTTGCTTTAATACAACATGACGATGAGCCGATCATGGTTATGGTAAAATATGGAGAAAGCAAATGGTAAAATTTCTATTTTCTATTTTGACTACAGAACTAACCCAGATGTTTATAAAGAGTTGTGTAAAGCACATCTCGTTACTACTGTAGCTATAATAGTATCAAACATTCGAGGAAGCTTTGGTGCAATCCAAGGTAATAGAGGACATCAAGTTACAAGAGGGTAACTTGAAGCTCCAAAACAAGGAGTGGAATAAGAAGAACACCCAACATCAAAATTACCTAGCCAAGCCAACCCATGTGAACCAAGTGGTGTTAAACCTCCAAAATGGGATAAGGGGAAACAATAGAATTATCAATCCCAGCCTCCTCCTGTGCATTACAATCAGTACAAAAATAACAAGGGTAATAATAAGGAGCAAATCCCTCCTCAATAGTTCACACATTTATCAAAGTTGATAACATTGATCTTCCATCAATTGTACGAGGCTAAGTCCCTTAACTTACCAAAGATAAATTTACGAGACCCTAACCAACCCAAATCAAAATGGTATAGGGATGATATGTATTTCTCTTACCACATAATGAAGGGACATGACATCAAAGGATGTTATAGTTTCAAACATGTAGTGCAAAACATGATAAAAAAAGGTGAGCTAATTGTCGAAAACCCTTAAGCTCCAAACAACCAAAACATGGGGATTTTCAAAAATCCTCTTTTGAACCACGAGCCATCAAGGAACAATGTTTGCTAGGTGAACCAAGTGTGGATTTATCCACCTATGTAGGGTTTCATTAGTATGGTCAGTGTTGTCATAAGACAAGGGAGGTATGAGCAACCAAATCAACCTCCAGCTCTAATCAAAGTGAAATTTGCACCCCCACAAAGGCTAGCATAAAATAATATGACAGGCCCACTGAATAGACCAGTGGTGACCCTCAGGAGTAGGCTAGTTCAAAGTCTACAAACAACTCCAGTGAAGTTGTATATATATGAATTGATTCAGCAATCTCCTAAGAATAGGGAGATGCTCATGGACATCCTAATGTCTATCAAAGTTTGATACCAGGACCTTGAAGCATTTATGAACTTTGTGGGACATGTGCAATAGTGCAGTGAATCGATGATTCAATTTAATGATCATGAGATTAATATGGTCTCAATTACTATAGTGGACCTACCACTATAGATAATTGCGTGTGTTAATCACACACCATTCAAATGGGTTTTAATTGACACTGGGTCATCAATAAAAATTATTACTACCAAGGCATTGACTTATCTAAAATTTCCAAAGTCACGCATTGTATCCTCTACCTTTACTTTGAGAGCATTTAACAATGTGCTATGCTCAACATTAGGTACTATAGTTCTTCCAATTCAGGTTGGACTGAAGACCATCCCTATGATGTGTCATGTGATAGAAGGTGCCATGTAGTATAACATCCTCCTAGGGAGGCATTGGATCAGAGAGATGCATTGTGTTCCCACAATTTTACATTAATGTATTAAGTATATACATGAGGGATAAGTTCACGTGGTTCCTTCAGATGAAGAGCCATTTAAATACATGAACCTATCATATTTACCTAAAGTTTTTATTCTCCCCTCAATGCACTTGTATATACAGCCAAAATTGCCTATCAAACATCTAGAAGGTAAATTAAAAGGAGTGTGTGCAAGACCTTCCTTGACCACACCACAACTCTCAGAGAATACAACTGTTTCAACAAAACCTATGGCATCCACAATGTGTAAGGATGACAAGAAGCTTAAGGCAAAGTTGGGCAAGAAATAAACAAAGCAAGCACCAAAGGTAGTCACCATCGAGGTTCCTAGTCCCATGGATGAATGGGATGCACAAAATTAATTCAAGGAGGTACCTCAGCCTGCTTCACTTGCATATTTAGTAGGGTCATCCACACCATAGATGACCATCCATATGGTTAATCCTAGATTAGCAGAGTATATAGTGTAGAATGTGACATTCACGTCATTCATCAAGACTACAGAGGACATAGGCTGACCTCAAGCCCATTGCTTTCTTATGGGAATGGAGGTACCACTAGGGGTACTACCCAACCAAAAAAACTTCATATATGGAGGGTTGGATCAATTGGAAAATCACACACCCATAGATGAGGGTGATGATGAACTATTCATGGTGAATTTTCATTATTTATCTAACCCCGAGTTCACTTTGCGCTACTTCAAACATTACCATTGGCATGGTTATGGTTTAGGCTTATTCGAGCAAGGGCATCAAACTCCTTATGAACCATAGTATCAACTACCAACTAATAGGTTTGGGTTAGGCTACCATATAAGAGGACAGGATGAGTTCCTAGTAGCATCCCTCGACCGTTTGAACCTCAGTTTGGGGGATGATGTGGATTGGAATCCTTATCACCCTAACTCTTCTTGCATACAAAGAGATAATAGGCTGGTAACCTACATCTCTATTGAACCACCTAATATCTATCATGATAACATTGTGATAGAGGTCAATCTAGAAGACATTCCAAGAGCTTACTTAGAATTTGAAAGTTGTGAAGCTATCGAAAACACTGGTATGTAGATATAGAATCTAGGTATAGAAATAGACACTGAATCAGAATTTGCTTCTAAGGAAGTGCAAGTAGAGACCATTTTCAAAAGTGATGGACCAGATTACAATTTTATAATAGAAGATGATGAGCAATCCTCAAATAATTAATGATACAAGGATGAAACTAAGTTAGCCTACTTAGACCCTTGACATTTACATCATATATTGCCTATGGAGATAGTGGGCGATAATAAGGAACTCCTCATTGATGATAGTGTCTATGAAGAGTAGGCATACCTTGGTCCTCATATTTCTAATTGCCTGATTCTGATAGACCGTGGTGAAGGAATCATATACGATAGCAATGATGAGGATGAGACTGAGAGAGCCTATCTCAAGCCTCATTATTTATGACATCATCATGAATCGGTTGATGTCAATGAGATATATTGGTGAGTCTATCCTATTCCATGCCTCAGAGTCTGATGTAGGAGCATCCAACGAAATTTGGGAAATTTTATTTTTTTTCCTAAATTTTAGTGCATTTTGCCAGGGTCATAACTTGTCAACCGTAGCTCCGATTGACATTAAATTTTATAGGGAGCTATTTTGGAGAGTTCTAAACAAATATAACTCTTTTGAGTCCTATTTTCCAAAATAATCCAATTTTTGGGGCCAAATTCCATCATCTAGTGCCTCAAAATTAGGTTTTAAAATCACTTACCTAGTTTTTTATGCTTTTTGAGTTGTTTGGAGGTTAATATATCCTAATGTATTTAGATTTAAGACTTGAAACTTTATTTTTGGCTTGTATATTGTAATAGGGATGTGCACCCCAATTTTGGGCCCCATCCGACTCATTTTTAGTTTTTAGGTTTTTTTGGCTATATAGCCACAGAATGAGGGTTTGTGAGGTAATCTTTTCCAAGTTTTTTTGAATGAGAATTGGTTTGAGAAAGCTTGGCTCTCCACCAAGTGGTATCAGAGCTTAGGGTTCCTGATTGTGTGAGCAGATCACCGAAAGTGAGGTAGTTTGCACCAGGATATGTGGAAGGGTTGTGAGAAGAGAGTGAGGAAGAATGCCTCCACGAAGAAACCGTGGTGGTGGGAGAAATGTGGTACCTGAAGGAGGTTTCAGAGGTTTGCAGAGGCAAGTGCAAGCCTTACAAGAGGATTTACAAAGATGGGTTGAGCCAAGGAGAGAATACCATAGTGAAGATGAAGCTTGGGAGGTTGATGATCCATCAGATGAAGAAGAAACAATGGATCCTACAGAAGCTAGATTATTTAGGGCCATATCTCAGATCGAGAAGAGGCCAAAGTTTGATGTCTCCACATATTTTGGAAATATCAATCCAGAGGAGTTGATTGATTAGATCAATGATATGGAGGATTATTTTGAGTATGAGGAGGTTGTAGATCCAGATCGGATCAAGTTTGCAAAAATGAAGTTGAAAGGCCATGCTAGCATATGGTGGAAAGAAGTGCAACTAGAAAGAAATAGAAGAGGAAAGGAAAAGATAACCATATGGGATCAAATGGTAGAGAAGTTGAAGAGGAAGTTTATTCCTACAGATTACGAATTGGATTTGTTGAGGAAAATGCAAAGTTTGAGACAGTCAAGCAAATATGTCAAAGAATATATAGAGGAGTTTTACAAGATCTCAATCAGAACTGGCCATTCAGAGGCTAATAAGGAGAAAGTAGCTCGTTACATAAATGGGTTAAGAATGAATATCCAAGAAGAACTCAGTTTGGTCAAGATGACCACCATTGAGGATGCATATCGGTTTGCCTTGAAGGTTGAAGAGAAGCTGAACAGAAGATTTGAAAGCAAACAAAGAGGAAGAGGTCATGGTGGAAGAACTGGTGGAAGAACCATTGGAGGAAAATATGAAGATCAAAAGAATACTGGTGAAAAAAGTAATAACTAGGATCAGAAAGAGGATAATACCTACTACCCCCATGATCAGAACAATGGTTACCAAATAGGAAGAGGTATATCTAGACGTGGGTATGGAAGAGGAGGATTTTGTGGAACCTGTTTCCATTGTGGGGAAGAGGGACATCGGGCATATGAGTGTCCCCAACACCAAGATAGGATGAATAAGAGACCTGAGGATCATGCCAAAGTTGTCATAGTAGATGAAGGTGCTGAATCAGAACATTCTAAAGAAGCAGAAGGAGGAGAAGTGTTGATGACAAGAAGAGCATTGATGAATGGAGGGAAATATGTGGATCAGAGGAAGAGCTTATTTTGCACAAGATGCAAATGTGCAGGTAAGGTCTGTAATGTTATCATAGATAATGGTAGCATAGATAATTTAGTTTTAGGAGAAATGGTTGCTAAGTTGAAATTGGAGAAGAGGAAGCACCCGCATCCATATCGGATTGCGTGGTTGCAGAAAGATCATAGAGAATTAGTCAATGAGCAGTGTTTAGTTAAATTTCATATTGGAAATTATCAAGATGAGGTTCTGTGTGATGTTTTGCCTATGGATGCTTGCCATTTGTTGTTGGGGAGGCCATGGCAATTTGACAGACATGCGATGCATGATGGGCATGTGAATACTTACTCTCTGACGAAATATGGAGTGTGTCACAAGTTGAAGCCATTGAAGGAAGTGGATGAAAAGGTATGCAGTAGTGCTAGAATCTGTTTGGTAGATGGTAGAAAAATTTTGGATGGCCTGAAAAGGGATTCTGTGTGTTATGCATTAATTCATATTGTTAAGAAGGAACAATGTATGGATATTCCAGTAGAGGTTGAAAGTTTGTTAGAATATTTTCCTGATATTGTGTCAGATAATGTGCCTGAGGGTTTGCCACCAGTGAGAAATATTAGCCATCAAATTGATTTGATTCCAGGAGCTAGTTTACCCAATAAGGCAGCCCATAGAATGTCTATCGTGGAGAGTGAAAATTTGAATAGACAGGTTCAAGAGTTGTTGAGGAAGGGGTTGATTAGAGAGAGTTTGAGTCCTTGTGCAGTACCTGCAGTACTAGCACCGAAGAAGGATGGAGAATGGAGAATGTGTACTGATTCCAGAGCCATAAATAATATTACCATTAAGTATAGATTTCCATTACCTAGAATGGATGATATAATGGACTATTTGAGTGGAGCTAAATACTTCACAAAGATTGATTTAAAGAGTGGGTGTCATCAGATTTGCATCAGAGAGGTTGATGAGTGGAAGATAGCCTTCAAAACCAAAGAGGGTTTGTATGAGTGGTTGGTTATGCTATTTGGGTTAACCAATGCACCTAGTACATTCATGAGGTTGATGAATGAGGTGTTGAGAGAATTCCTAGAGAAGTTTGTTATTGTTTATCTGGATGATATTTTGATTTTTAGTAAGACATTGGAAGAGCATTTGATGCAAGTTCGGATAGTTTTTGAAAAGCTGAGGGAGGAGCAGTTGCTGATTAATTTGAAGAAGTGCAGTTTTGTGAAGGAGTTGGTGTATCTGGGATTTGTCATCTCATATGAGGGTCTAAAAATGGATCCAGAGAAGGTGAAGGCTATCATTGAGTGGCCTACTCCAAGGAACATAACGGAGGCAAGATCATTCCATGGTCTTGCAAGTTTCTACAGAAAGTTCATTAGAAACTTTAGCAGTATTTGTGCACCCCTGACAGAAACCATGAGAGGGGATAAGAAGGAGTTTAAGTGGACTGCAAAGGCAGGTGCAAGTTTTGAGATGTTGAAAAATAAGGTGATAGAACAACCCATTTTGGTACTTTTGGATTTTAATAAAGTATTTCAGGTTGATTGTGATGCTAGTGGCAGTGCCATTGGAGCTCTGTTGAGTAAGGAAGGTAAACATGTTGCATATTTTAGTGAGAAGTTAAATGATGCTAGGAAGAAATATTCTATTTATGATCAAGAATTTTATGCTATAGTTCAGGCTCTTAAGAAATGGAGACACTATTTGTTAGCAAAATAGTTTGTTTTATATACTGATCATCAAGCTTTGCAGTATATTAATAGTCGGGGAAAACCGAATCAGAGACATTTGAAGTGGGTTGAATTCCTACAGAGTTATACCTTTTTTTTGAAGCATAGGAGTGGGAAGTCTAATAGAGTTGTAGATGCCTTGAGTAGAAGGAAAAATTTGGTGATAGAGATGAAAGTGGAAGTCATTAGGTTTGAAGAACTCAAGAGTTTGTATCTAGAGGATTCGAATTTTGCAGAGGCTTGGAAGGAATGTTTGTCTCCTACTACTTTGGATAGAACTAAGTGGTTGGATTTTATAATCCAAGATGGGATGCTATTTAGAAGGAACCAATTGTGCATTCCTAGAAGTTCAATGAGGGATAATCTGATAAAGGAGAAGCATAGTGGAGGACTAGTTGGACATTTTGGTCAAGATAAGACCATTGTCCTTATTAGTGAAAAATACCATTGGCCATAGTTGTAGCAGGATGTGAATAAATTTGTGCAGGGTTGCAGAGTGTGTCATATGGCTAAAGGAGTGAGACAGAATACATGATTGTATCAGCCATTACCTATACCGAAGAGACCATGGGAGGACATCAGTATGGATTTTGTTCTTGGCCTACCAAGGACACAATGAGGGAATGACTCCATTTTTTTTGTGGTTGACAGGTTTTATAAGATGGCTCATTTTATTCCATGTCAAAAAATGAGTGATGCAGTTCATGTTTTAGGCTTATTTTTCAAGGAGGTGGTACGCCTTCATGGTCTACCCAAGAGTATAGTATCTGACAGAGATACCAAATTTGTGGGTTATTTTTGGAGGACTTTGTGGAAGAAGCTGAAAACATATTTGAAGTTCAGTTCTGCATACCATCCACAGACTGATGGACAAAAAAATGTGGTGAACAGAATTTTGGGTAATATTCTAAGATGCCTAGTAGGAGATAAGCCCAAGGGATGGGATTTGATTTTGCCACAGGCAAAATTTTCTTACAACAATTCTATCAACAGAAGTACTGGTAAATCACCATTCCATATTGTGTATGGGAACAACCCAAGGAAAGCTTCTGAGTTAAGAACGATGGGTAAAGGAGAAAAGAGCAGTGTTGAGGCTGAAGATTTTGCAGAGCACATAAAGAGTTTACATGAAGAGGTACAATAGCATATCAGTAAGATGAATACTCAGTACAATGCCAAAATAGATCAAAAGAGGCATTTCAAGGAGTTCCAAGTGGGATATGAGGTCATGGTTAACTTGATAAAGGAAAGGTTTCCTAGCAAAACCTACAACAAGTTGAATATGAAGAGGTTTGGACCATGCAGGATCATAGGTAAAAGATATTCAGGAAATGCCTACGAAGAGGAACTGCCAAGTGAGCTGAATATATCACCTATTTTTAATATTTTAGACTTGGTAGAATACCATGAAGGAGGCAGTAGTGAGACACCAAGTGCATATTTGTTGAGTATTCTAGCTTCTACTCCAGCCACTGATGAGATAGTGGAAATACTAGACACTCAAGAAGGCAGAAGTACTAGGAACAGGCAGTATTCAGAATATTTGTTCAAGTGGAAGGGCAGACCTGTAGAAGATGCAACTTGGTTGTCAAAAAATAGAGGTTGACCACCTGGGTTTTCCTCTAATAGTATATAAGTGAAGTTCACTTCTCAATCCACCCTGGGTGTCTGATGCAGGAGCATCCAACGAAATTTGGGAAATTTTATTTTTTTTCCTAAATTTTAGTGCATTTTGTCGGGGCCATAACTTCTCAACCGTAGCTCCGATTGACATGAAATTTGACAGGGAGCTATTTTGGAGAGTTCTAAACAAATATATTTCCTATAGTCCTAATTGCCAAAAAAATCCAGTTTTCGGGGCCAAATTCCATCATCTAGTGCCCCGAAATTAGGTTTTAAAATTACTTACCTAGTTTTTTATGCTTTTTGAGTTGTTTGAAGGTTAATATCTCCTAATGTATTTAGAGTTAGGACTTGAAACTTTATTTTTGGCTTGTCTATTGTAATAGGGATGCGCACCCCAATTTTGGGCCCCATATGACTCATTTTCAGTTTTTAGGGTTTTTTGGCTATATAGCCACAGAATGAGGGTTTGTGAGGTAATCTTTTCCAAGTTTTTTTGAATGAGAATTGGTTTGAGCAAGCTTGGATCTCCACCAGAGGAAGACCACCCAATTTAGATATGATTTATCATATAGTCTTCCCTGATCCACTAAATTACATGCAGCTCCTTGAGCCAAGTGATCCCGCTTTCCATTCTATTCATAGATCAAATCTAGAGATCCCCATACCCCCAAAGCCACATATCAGGTATATGAATAACAATGATAAGGTAGAATCACACACATGTGGTCATGGATATCTAATCCACTCCATCAACATGGTCTCCATTGATCTGACCACTCCACTCCAAAACCCAACTGATCCTTCTAAACCATTGTATCTTAATGTAGATGCTATTAATTGGGATTGCATTGATTAACCACTGGAGCCTAAATATTTATTCCCTAATGAGTAAATATTTCAACCTTTCCATTTTTCACCATGTGCACATGATGTTTATCATGCTAAGGGAAATTTTGATGTAGGACCTTTAAACCTAGTTGATGACATCCACCTAATCCCTATGCCTCACCAACTTGAGGAGGGATCACACATGTCGAGTAGAGGAGACCTTCAATGTGGATATCAGTGATGATCCCACTAATCTAAACAAGGTCAATTTAAAAGAAAATCTATCTCCTGATGAGTGTGCCAACCTCATCCCTCTACTGAAAGAGAGACCTGATATTTTCACTTGAACATACAAGGATATACTAGGACTATATCTAAAAGTGGTTACCCATAACCTTTCACTAGATCCCTCTAAAAGGCCTATCAAGTATAAGCTTAGGAAAATGCATCCAAAAATTGCTTTAATGGTTAAATATGAGTTTCAAAAACTGTTGAATGTAGAGTTTATTATCTCCATAAACTATATATAATGGGTATCAAACTTGGTACCTTTAGAAAAACTTGATGGAAGAATCCATATTTGTATGTATTTTAGAGACTTCAACAAGGCAACACCAAAAGATTCATTTTTGCTACCTAACATATATGCTCTTGTAGATGCAACTGCGGGTCATGAAATGATCTCCCTTATGGAAAATTTTTCTAGTTACAATCAAATTCATATTAAAGCTAAATACCAGCAAAAAACTATGTTCACAATTCTATGGGAAACATTTTGTTATAAAATTATGTCATTCAGCCTCAAAAATGTTGGTTCCACATATCAGCAAGCCATGACATATATTTTTCATGACTACATGCACAAAATACTTGAGTATTACATTGATGAATTGTTGGCAAAGTCATTACTATTAGAAGAGCATGTTGAGGTCCTAAGAAAGGTCTTCAATTGCCTAATATAGCATAATGTCAGGTTGAATCCCAAGAAGTGCATATTTGGCGTAACTTCAAGAAAGATCTTAGGATTCATCATTTCAAAATGATGGATCAAAATTGACCAACCAAAGGTTAAATCCATTCTTGAAATGCATTCTCCCACATATACCAAAGATATAAGAAGCTTACAAGGTAAAGCAGCATTCATAAAGTGATTTATTACACAATTTTTGGACAAATTCCAATCCATGAATCGACTACTACACAAGGGGATCCCATTCAATTGGTACAAGGACTGCCAAGGGATCTTTGTTGAAATCAAGTAATATCTAGTAATGTTACCAATTCTAGCTCCACCAAGACTGAATGTTCCTTTCCTGCTATATATCGGCTACTAACTTTGCATTGAAAACCATGTTAACCCAAAAGAATGTGCTAGACAAAGAGCAAGCGATATATTACATCATTCGCACCTTGGTGAGTTATAAGCTAGGATATGCATACATGGATAAGTTGTGTTTAGCAGTGGTATTTGCAATGAATAAGTTGCATCATTAGATATTAAGTCATACGACGTATATAATATCCAAACAAAATCCTTTGCAGCATATGATGAGCAAGACATATCATAATACACATACTACAAAGTGGATCATGCTATTGATAGAATTTGATTTGGAATTCATCAAACAAAATTCCATCAAGGGATAGGTCATAGCTTATAATATGGTAGGGGCACCTCTTGAGAATAGTAAGCCTCTCACCATATATCTTCTTGATGATGTAGTCTTTGCATTATCAGAATCTCCCAAACCTGAAGAACCAAATAACAAAGCTAACATGACTTTGTTATTCAATGGCTCGAAGTGTGAGCAAGGGTACGATGCAAGAATCATCTTCTTCATGCCATAAGCTACTCCAATACCCTTGTTGTTCAAGCTAGAATTTTCTTGTACGAATAACAATGTTGAATACGATACCCTAATCTTGGGTCTCCAAATAGCCATCACCATGAATATTAAATGGCTAAACATCTTTGGTGATTCCCTGCTCATAGTCAATTAAGTGAAGGTATTGTTTTAATGTAGGTGTCCCATCCTGAAATCTTACAAGAATATTACTGACACTTATCTAGCCCAGCTAGAGTGATACAATATTGAGGCAATCCCTCATACATAAAAAAAATTGTAGATACTATGGTATCTTTGGGATCTTTAATCCCTTAAAACCCATATGTAGATTTTACTACCATTCATGTAAAGATGCTCTCGTAGGCCACGATGCAGTGTGAGGCTTTTGATAACAAGGAATCAGTCAACATGATTTATATAAAACCAAACCATGAATGGTTCTATAAAGCTAGAGACTTTCTTAAGAAGGTGCCCTAGGGGTCTTTGATCTCATAGGGTCATACAAGGAATGGCACCACCATTCACCATAAGGTTGTATCCTAGTCTGCATTCACTCATAATGAACTGCAAGGGGAACAAGTCATATTGTCAGTCGAAGCAAAAGCTTATCATAATTGGATGTCTCAACTACATGACTTCCTTAAGCTTGGTTTAATACCTTATGGATTGTTGCATGCCATGAAATGCACATGTAGATAAAATTTTATAAATTATATCTTGCTAGGAGACATTTTGTACCGTTGAAGCTATGATGGAATCCTCCTTCATTTTCTTGAGCTCCAAGAATTAGCTTGGGTAGTTTCACAGGCTCATGATGGTATATGTGGTGGCCATTTTAGTGGCATGGTTATTGTCAAGCATATCCTTTGAATGGATTATTATTGGCCCACTACGAAGAAGGATTACATCATGTATGTCAAGAAATGCACCAAATATCAGCATCATGCTAATCTTATGCACTTGCCATCGTAGGCCTTACATCCCATTCAAGTGGCTTGGCCACTCGATTAGTTGGTTTTAGACCTAATCATAAATATATCTCCCTCGTCATCATACATTTATTATAATGGATACTGAGTATTTTAATAAATAGATAGAAGTAATCCCTCTGATAATGACAACTAGAGCATGTATTGTGGAGTTCATAATTCACAATATCATAGGTCATTTTGGGATACCATCTGAAATAATATCGAATAATGGAACGTCATTAAAGAAAAAATCTAAGAAGGTTTTAATGTCTAAGTAAAATATTCAACATATTTTTTTAACTCCATACTATCCATAGGAAAATGTGCAAGCTAAGGCTTCAAATAATATAGTGGTAGCCATCTTGAAAAATATGGTACACAAAAACCACAAAGATTGTCACTTCTAGCTACCCCTTGCACTATGGGCATATAGGACTAGCATACGAAAACCCACTAGGGCAACTCTATTTTTTGCTAGTATATGGCATGGAGGCCATTATACCCTTAGAGTTTTTAAATTCCAACACTGTGTGTCACATTGAAAGAGTTCATTGATGATGATTTTGTGCGGCAAGCTCACCTCAATCAATTGATCCTTCTTGATGAACATCACGTAAATGCCTTTGATCATCTTTGCATTTATCAATAATGCCTAAAAATAGCTTACAATAATAAGGTCCATCTAAGGAACTTTAAAGTTGGTTATGGTCCATCTGAGGAACTTTAAATTTGATGATCTTGTGCTAAAAGAGAACCAACATAACTCAAACCTGTTGTTGCACTTGTGAGACAAATTTACAACTAACTAGTTAGGTATTACATCATATTCAAGAATATTGGACCTAGAATGTATCGCCTAACATCACTTGAAGGTGTTGAAGAGCTTGAACCTCTCAACATATTCATCTTAATGCATTTCACACATAATTTTTCAAAATTTCAAAAATATGGAAAATTTCAAAATCCATAAAAATCAAAAAGCAATAAAACCTAAAAATATTATGAAATATTCAAAACTTCAAAAACATTTGAATCATGCATTTATTTAATTGCATTGCATTAGGCATTTCCATCTATTGCACTTGCATTAGGATAGGTTGTGTATACAATATTACAAATGACACCACGTTTATGTCTCAATCATACATATATGCATTATCATCTGCCATCACCCTTGCGAGTAATTATTTTTCTCAATACAACCCTTCCTATTGCTATGAAGAATATAATAGGTTTTTCAGTCACTCAACATTACCTAGAGGTCATCTCAGTTTTTTTACAAAACTATCTTTGCTTTTGTAGATAAGGTCTAGTTTTGATAGCACATAGCATATCATAATCCCATAACTAATCAATACATTAACAATCCTAATTAGGGCAAGGAAGGATGAATGCTACAAAGTGGTCTTGGTCATCTTAAGCGAAAGGTTTTATTAGTTTTTCATTTTGTGATGTATATGGTCTAGGGTGTTGATCATTGGCAAAAGGATGAGCTCCTCCCTACCCAAGAAATCCCTTGCTTAAAAAAAGGAGCAAAATCCCAAAGTCAAATCAATCCCTTGCTCAAAACAAAATAAAAACAAAATACAAAATAAACAGTGATTTTCACCACTATATACGAGCAAGTATCCCAGTAAAATTGAAGAAAAGAAGGTTGTGAAGAGTTTGAATCCCTAGAATGGTCAGTACTTGAAACCATAGTGTGATCCCAAATACAACAATGGGCTGAATGAATCCCACCTAGAATTAGGGTAGGTCTAAGCAATTTACAAAGGAGCTATCTTTAGGTGGCCTGTATTGCCTAGTGGTCTAATCTAACTGAGTCCAAACTTGGGATCAGGTGAGCATTTGAGGATCCCCAATACAAAAATGGGTTGAATGAATCCCACCTGGCATTGGGGTATGCTTATGTCTCATCTAATATATTCACTTGCACACATAGGGGCAATGAATAACTTGGTCTTTAATAGTGAAAACTTTATCTTTTAGGAGTCTAGTATAGTCATTATACAAGTTTTGATTAGTCAACTAGGGTGTTTGAGTATCATGGAAAACCTCAAAAATTCCCAAATAGCAACAATACATCTCATATCACAAATCATTACATATCTCTATCCAGTACATCATCTCAATATGGGTGTTCAATTGGTTAATTCTTATGATGATATTATCAATTGCATTCATGATTAATATACATTTTGTGGTGTCATCTATTAGATTGTTAACTCAAATTGCATTCATTCCTTATGTTTTAAGTGATTAAAGCATACAGATTCATTTACACACATCATGTAAATAATGCATTACATACATTGCATTCATCATATCATAGCATCATAAATTAAATGCATACAAGTAAATCAAATTAAACATGCATTTAACATTTAAACACTGCATCCACATATGTATACATCATAGTAACCATTCTACACATCTAGATCACAATATCTAGTCATACATCCATCATATAGCTAAGTGCATGTCATTCATACATCACATAATATAGCATAAAATAAATATAACATGTAAGAACTACATCCATATGCATCTCATAACATAAAACAATAAAAATGTACACATATAATGAGTCATAAATCAAATTTCATATCATAAAAATATGCATGTCTCAAAAAGTACATAGGTGTGTCAAAAATACCCATAGGCTACAACTGTGTAGGTACTCGATATTAAACTAAAAATGATACAAAATTCTCTAAACATAATCATGAGTGGCCTACACCCCCTGTCTGTGAGGTTCCTCCATCACCTCCATCCTCTCGATGAGTTTGCCTAGAGTTGGTACTAGTAGACCTCTCCGTCCTATGTGTCCTATGGTTGGATCATGCTAAGGACTATCCTATATCTCATGTCTGGGTGGTCTAAGTCCCTAGATATATGGACCTCTCTATAATCTTGCCTTCACAGAATATGACCTCTCCCTCTAGGAGAGTGATATGAGCAGCATCTTATATGCACTACCTAAGATGGATCTAGATGATACCCTGTAATATTTGGATCTCTATAGTTGGGTCCAAATATATGGGTCCCTGTACATCTGGAGCCATAGGAGTAGCCTATGGAGTTAAGGTCTCACCTCAAGGGATCCTCAGTTGATCTCTCTCCTAAGTTCAAAAGTTGATTTCTCTCCTAAGTTTGAAAGTCCAATCAAGACTGTCGAAGATCCTACTCAAGCATCATCTTCTCTAGAGATGTAGTGGCACTATCAATATGAGCTAGGTGATGAGTCCTCTCCTCCTAGTATCCCCACCACTGAGCCTGTCCCTCTACCAGATGATCCTAAGCTACTCTCAATTATGCCTGAAGAGTGGCAATGGAGGTGTCCCTCTCTAAAATCTATATTCGGGTGATCTCTAATTGTGTCTGCAAGTTAGCCACATGGGATTTGAGCTGTGAGACCTCATCATCTAGCTCCTCCTTACCCTCATCCTTTGCTTAGGGGTCCTCCTCTATGGTTTCACCCTTGCCCCATCCACCCTTAGTCTACTGGTAGAGTCATTGTCCCTCTGGGTCTGCCTCAGTTGCCTCTGCCTCTACTGCTCCATCCTCATCCCTACCTAGTGGGCCATCACCCTAATAGATCTTGGTAGTCCATGAATTATCATAACCAGTAGTGGTCCCTCTATCTACCAACCCAAAATCTTGCTAGTCATCATCCTCGTCACCCAGTGGAGTCACATGAGGCTAAGTCAAATCCCTCTCCATATTAAAGTGATGGTAGATAGTAGGCAGTAGAAGAATGTCCTAGAAGATCCTAAACTACCTAATTATGCATGAGAAATAAAAAAACTTATGAATTTCAAGCTTACACCTGAGGAGCCACTTATCCTATCTCATTTACTGTAAGTAGTTGTCTGCTTCCCTCCATGCAGGACAGTCCATGTAAGGTCACCTCACAACATGCTCTGGGTGCAGTCAAGTCAACTGATCTAGATAGTGCTTGAGATCTCCTACTCAGGACCTGCTCATGAAGCCCTCGGCCTCTCTAGACCAACAAGAAGGATAACACTGAGAAGCCTCTACAATATCTTTGATCTATAAAGGAAGTCCTCTAGGGTGGTCAATGATGATGTGCTGCCACACCCATATCTAACTCAGTAGGCTGTAGGCAACTCCCATGTAGCCTTGTTGTGTGATCCAATACAACTTGTTGTAGGTATGTGTAAGCAGGATGCTACTCCATGAGAGAATCAGTGGCTACTTTGTAGTACTACCTAGAAGGTCTTACATCTTGGATAGGATGTTCCAAGGGAACCTCACACCAAATGTATCTAAGAGTAGGATGTGGATGCACATGTACATTAGGATGGCCTGTCACTCTGATAAGACATGCGCCCTGTACCAATGCTCAATGGGTACACCCACATGGTCAATTTCCTCGAGCACCTCATCACTCTAAGCATAAAAAATACACCAAAAAAATGCAACCTTCACTGAGGTAGGCAAAGAGGTGATGGCCTCACCATCAATAGGAATGTGAAATAAGTGGTAAACATCCTCTAGAGTGACTGTGATCTCTCTGGTTGGCAGATGAAATGTGTTGGTCTGTGCATCCCAGCGATGGGCCAAAGTAGTCATATAGGCCTAGTTGTCCCTAATGGTAGGTAGGTGTATGATAAAACTAAGGCCTATAGTGGTGAACCACTCCTAGTCAGCATCTCTAATCTAGCGGAGGAGGTCATAAAATATCTTGTACTCCCTTGCTCTGGAAGTCAGTTAAAAGGGCAAATAATAATACATAAAATCAATCAAAAACATTAAAACTATACTTCAAAAGTCAAACAAATTCAAAAAATCTTCAAAAAGATAAAAAAAAACATAAATACATGCAACACATTCAAAAAAATAAAAATCGCACTTCAAAATTTTCAAAAAATCAATTATAATAGTTAAAAATAAAAAATTGAAAAACATTTCCCAAAGTCTCTCGGTCGAGACTAGGACCCGCGACCGATGGAAATGATCAAATTTATGATCATTGGGATTAAAATACCACCATGATTCCCACCCGTGACTAACATAATAGCCCATTTTGAGGTCACTTATCATATTGGAACATCCCAAAATTAAATTCCCACCCATCTAAGCTAACATAGACTAATCCTAACTAGGGTGAGATTCTTTACCAACAATTTAGTTTGATTCATTTACCCAATTCTTAATGTGGTTCATTTTAAGTTGATAATAAAATAAATGAGGTTGGAGGGCTACCTTTGTAGCACCGGCTCCACCATTTGAAGATGCCTCTTGTAGGTCAGCCATTTGGGTTTGGGAGTGCGGTTTGTGACAGTGTTTCATGTCAAATTTTTAATCTCACCTCTCAGAGCTCTCAATTTTACAACTTGGCAAAGGAATTAATGAATTTTAAAAATGTGAAATTCTCTTTTATATTTCTCATTTTCCATGTAGTCACGCCTACCAACCGTGGGTGCAAAATTAGGGTTTGCCAATCATGGATCAGAGCTACGACTTAGGAATTTTCAAATATTGGCTATGGCTAACAAGCACGGTTAGCATCCAACAATAAATGCTCTCAAAATTCAACAATGAAGAGCTTAAAAATGCAAAATCAAAAATATCTAATGGTGGAAAACCCTCAAAATTTTCAAAAATAATAAAAAAATTACATAATTTAAAAATTTAAATGCACCTCGTATCCAGTTATTTACCCTATACACTTCGTAGTTGCATCGACTTGCGATCCATACAATCCGACAAGATGAGAAATTACCATAAGGCCATTTGGGGAAAATTAGTCATTTCTAACTTGAAATGTTTCACTTCAATCGTAAAGAAGACCATGGTGATCAAATTTCCCAATGAGAATGAGGTATTCATTTCACTTCGTCCATGACATTTTCAACAGATCATCGACATAGTGATTGTATCGTTCCAAATTTTTTGCACCCTTACCTTTAGGCTAAAGGATCCACGCCCGGAAGGGGGATGCGAGAAGGATGGGATGGTACCTCGGACTGAGAGGCCCTTTGAAGGTCACGCCTCTCGGGGGAGGGGTATCAAGGTGATTTTTCTACGGATGGTGGGGTTCACCAGGAAACTTTGAGTGGCAGTTTCCACGCCTAGGTTGGGAATAAGTTTGATGTGTTCAGTTTTATGTTTAATCATCCAAGTCCTAGGTTTGGCCAAATGAATCTAGGCTATACTATTATGAAAATGCAAACTAAATGAATACAAAAAGCAAGATTAAATATTAAATGCAGAGAATATTCTAGATGAAAATGGCATACCTATTTTCGGATGTTTGATGAAGATTCTAAGTTTTGAAGCAGTCCAGATCGCCTCTGATTCGACAGAATCATATGTGATCTGATAGGATCATCTGAGATCTGACGAATTCATCAGATGAATTTGTCAGAGACCTACAATCACAGAAATAGATGCGAAATACAAAAAATGTAGCTATACCAATAAAGGAAAATGATGTAAAATGATAGTAAAGATGCTAAGATGATAATTACAGATAGAAATTTAAGTAGATCACAGTGTTTTAATGACTAATTATGACCTTATCATGCACTTATGCTACATGGGGTGAACTCCAAGATGCAGAATAATAGGAAATAACAATAAGCTTAACTAGATGCAGAATAAAACAATAGGAAAGAATAGAAAATGCAAACTCTGGGCACTGATTGCCCCCAATGTTGGCTGCAGTCAAAATCGTCTGCAGAATACGAAATCGTCTCAAATTTTGGCGTGATCGTCCGAGATCGTACTGGATCATCTGTGATGATCTGAGCTTGCTCCGGTTGAAGAATAACGAAGTTCCTACAAGAAATTTTGAAAAGGGACAAAGACTAATAGCAATTCAATGTATTCTTGTGCGTGTAGAATTTGATTTATAAAAAATTTCAGCCAGGGGGAAGGTCAAGGGAGGTCCTAAGGTTTAAATAGGCTTAGGAGGGAGGTTAGGAGGTTGGAGATCATCCCAATCTGGGAGATCTCCAACGGGGAAGGTCTCTAACGATGCAGACACGCTTCTGCCTAGGTTAGAGACGTCATTGAAACAAAGCTAATTATGAAAAATTAGTTTGGGACGAAATCGTCTGGACGTTCTGTTCCAGACGAATTCGTCCGATCTGAGGTGATATCATCTGATCGGTGATGATATCGTCCAACGGTCACAACAAATCCTAAAAATGGCACGAAAAATTGGGAAAGCGGTTTAACTGGCGGTTTCGGGCGGTTCAGGGTTAAAAATTCAAATTTTAATTATTTACTAAGGTAACTTTTAATTATTTGCTAAGGTTTTACTGTGCCAATTTTAGGGTGCTACATTTTGCCCCCTCTTTAGCAAATTTTTCGAAGAAAATGCATTAAAGACGAGTTCTTCTCGATTTATGAGAAAGCAAAAATTTATTCCCATTTTTAGGCGACGATTCTAGGTCGAATCGTACGACAACTTACTATGGTGCCCCCTCCGTGTTTTTACCCAAATCGAACGTTTGAGGTAAAAACGCGGAAAAGCAAAATTTTTAATTGTTGTTAATTTGTTTTTGAATAAAATTAAGAAAATAGGGTAAAACCCTAATTCATTTGTTACTGTTCATTTTTCTGGTTTTGGAGCTCTACAGACAAAAATGGTTGAGACAGCACACAGATCAACAGAGGTCCGACGTGGGCTATGGGTAAACATCTAACATTAATCTGACATTGTTTAATTGAATTTATTTAATGTTTTATTGAATTTTTTAATAATATTTAGGGCATCGCGGCCATGTGTTTCAGGCCATCGACGATGTCGGGATGAAATCGTCCCGATTTCGTTGAAATCGTCTCGACGTTGTCGATTTTGTCCAAGGGAAAAATCGGCGATATGGGGACGATTTCGTACAACAAGGGTTGATTCCCAAGTTGGAGAAATCAGAGATGATTTCATCCTACTAAGGATGAAATTACTGCATTGTGGACGATATCGTCCAATAGTGGACGATATCATCCTTTAACTGTTTTAAATTGCATTTGATTGATTTTAACACCTATGTTATTAATGAATTTTTATTTGTTTTATTGTTTATTTTGTAGAGAGGTTTGCTAAATATTTGGGAGTGGAAATACGGGGGTCTACGGGATGACTTGGCCACTCTGGATCAGGCAGAGCGAGACCGACTAGTAGAGGTCGGTTTATAGCATGTGGTAGAAATGCCACACGTATCGATAGACATGGGGCTACTGACACCCCTAGCAGAGAGGTGGTATCCGGGTTCTTCCTACTTTCGGTTATCAACAGGGGAGATGACTCCCACTCTAGAGGACGTATGGAGGATCCTAAGGGTCCCCATACAAGGATGACTAATGACTCCCATGGCCAATCAGGGCCACACGATGATGCGACTATGCGGAGATCCGAGCTTCACCCTGGAGAAGGGCAGAGTGAATATCGAGTCGCTACGACAGATGCCTGGGGCATCTAGACTGACATAGGTTTTGGTAGGGGTAGTAGGTGGACTTCTGCTGTGCCACCAGAGTGGGTGCAGACTACCATGGCTACTCACATATGTGGTCTACGACATGAGAGACCACGGGTACAGGTTTGCTTGGGGTAGCTTCATACTATGCCGATTGTATAGGATCCTACATGGGGTCGTATACAAGGGCGGCCGATGTCTGGTCATGACATCTCTACTGTAGGTTTGGTGCTGGGAGCACATCATGGTACGAAGGCCGGTAGGGCTCCCACTGATAGGGGTTGATGGGGAGAGACCCCGAGTTTTCTACTGGTGGCTCCAAAGAGGGTCACAGCAGCAGATAGATCTGCCAATGTCCTGAAGACTACTGGACGACCTTGTCTCCGACCAGATCACCTGGAGGACATGGCAAGAACATCCAGGGTGGGTAGAGGATAGACAGGAGCTGGCTTGCATCAGGTGAACCTGTTGGCTTAGGATGGAGCGGGGAGAGGTGGAGCTCCACCGCTATGACCGAGTTTTGAGGTAGCTCGGTCTACAGCAGGGGATCCCATCTCTCAGGGACTATGAGTTTTCCTAGACTGTCCGGGATAACACGACACTCAACGGGGCTCCAGACATGCAACACTTCTGGAGTCAGGACACGGACGATGCCCCCATTCAGCTAGTGGATGGGGATGATGCAGGGGTAGCCGACGACTATGATGCTTGGTACATAGGCATCCACCCTCCTCGGATGACGAGGGCATAGGGTCCGATACACGTAGTTGTGCATCGGATGGGGAGGTGGTGCCAGGCGGCCATTGACGTAGTGCAGGGTCGCGAAGGGAGAGAGCAATGACGGTCTCTAGAGGGGAGACGACAGAGGAGGCCACAGGCTTAGTAGAGACCACGGTAGCAGGAGAGGAGGGAGGAGGGTGCTCCCTTCTAAGCAGGAGGAGAGGCCACCATCACCCGGTAAGGGCAAGGGTGTCGAGGTAGGGGAGAGCAGCGAGATGGTAGATCTCTAGGAGGAGAAAGCCCCCCCCCCGGGGGGGGGGGGGGGGGAAAGAAAAGGGGAGAAAAAAAAAAAAAATGAGGCCACACAACTCAGAGATGAGGCCACATGGCTCAGAGATGAGGTCGCACGGCTCAGGGCACGGAGCGAGGGGCGAGCACTCGGGACCTATCATGGGCTATTGCCCAGATCACATTCTACTAGACACTATACCACCAGGTGGTGCCAACGGAGTAGAGGATGCCGCTACCAGCTCACATGGCGGAGCCTATCATGATGAGGTCATCGAGGACATCATCATGATCGACGTCGAGGACTCATGACACCACATAGACTGCTATGGGGCCACCTCCTCCACCTCAGGGCAGGAGAGGAGATGAGGCTGAGAGCTCGAGGGCTTCTCGAGGCTAGCTTGCTGACTGCACTGCATGGATTTATATATATTGTTTATTATTTTTATTTTTGAGAGGATTGAGTATGCCGAGGTACAGATTGTGGCATACCAATCCAGTTTTGATATGATGTACATAATTTTGTTGAGATATATATGAGATATTTTTTGATGATATGACTTGTGCATATGTTTTTGTATGATGCTTTAATGTTTTGATTTGTTTGATTGATGATTCATGTAATTATGTCATTTGGAAATATTATGATTTTATGTCATGCTTTTAAAATTTAAATGAAATAATCTGATGTAAACAAAATGGTTGTTTGTGGAATGATTTGATAAAAAATAAAAGGGACTTTTAACAATAATTTCAAAGGACATTGTCGCTATTTATGACCATTTCATGGAGTCGCCGCTCGCTAGGTCGTCAAGCTAATCCCAATATAGAAATATTGTTAAAAGTAAAAGAGTGCTTAAGAGACTGTCTTAAGACTTTGTGTTGTGATGATGAAAATGATGATGATGATGATGATGATTTGTTTTCAGATTTCCATGAAAATATTATGCATGAAATATAATAAAAATGATTTTTGCTAGGCATAAATTCCTAAGTGTGATAAAATTTTTGAATAATTCCCTAGGAATTATACCATCATTGCAAAATTTGCATGTTGACATAATGACATGAAATAGTAACAATGTTCATTCTTTTTAAAGCATAATTGTGTAACATAATGAATTAAGCCATATGTTTTTATGATTTTAAATAAATGGGGAATAAAATTAATACAATGGTTTGCGCTAGGCATAGAATATTTAGGTATAGACTTATACCATCATCGCGAAATCCAAAAAGAAATTGATATAATAGTTTTATTGCATGGTTGATTTTTTAATTTTGAAAATAAACAGAAAATATAAAGATGAGGACTTGCGCTAGGCATAAAATTCCATTTTAGGTTTTGGAACTATACCATCGTCGCGAAAGTCAAAAAATATATGATAAATGTGACTTTATTGCATATTTTGAAAGAAGTTTTAATTTTTTTTGAAAATAAATGCATGTAGTTGTTTTTATACTAAACAAATTTTCTCAAGTAAGAAAATGAAGTTATTCCAGACAATTTGCAAAAATATTTTAAATTATCTCAAAGACAAAAGTTAGATTTATAAGGAATCCCATGTGCATATGTGAGTTCATTTCCGATCTTGATTTATCATAATGATACACAAAATCTCTCAAATACAAATGTGTGTGCAATTGCTTTGTGCATTTACCAGTTTTGAGCAAGATAATTTGATACAAGTGATTTGAATTAACCAAATAAGTGTTCATTGACCATGATTTATATGCATATAACCGTACCAGACTACTATGTAAGTCGGGTTATCAAGAGCTAGCTAATCCATAAGCGGACATAGGTCTCGTACAAAAGAAGGTCGCTAATGTGACAGACATATCACCACGCTAGGAGTTACCCAAGGCCAAGCGGGTTGGGCACAAACCACCTGTTATGGGGCTTACCTCACAGTTTTCGAATAATTGAGAATTCCAGGGATTCAAGCTCATCAACCCTTCTTTTCTTTTCAATGGGTAGGGAAAAGGGATTTTATTGCTTTTGCTTTTGCTTTTTCTTTGCTTTTCTTTTTCTCTTTCTTTTGTATTTTTATTTTTTTTTTGTATTTTTGCTTTGATATTTGAGATAATGCTGAAATATTGCTGAGATGGTACAAAATGATACTGGAATAATGCTTCTTTTTCTCATGATTTTGCTTGATTTTTCTTTTTCTTTTTGCTTCCTATTCTAGGGATACTTGCTCGGATTGGCTGTAGAGCAAGGGATTTTTATTCAGGGTAGGGGTGAGCTTGTCCTTTTGTCAATTCTCAAAGATTCTAGACCATGTGCATGATAGGATAGCAGGGGAAACTTTTCGCTCAAGAAACCACTTCTACTATGTAGCATAGTATTGTATGTGCAATGAAATCATTTTATTGTGAAAGGATATGCTTTGGTTTAAGTAAATAACAAGATCAATTCTCTATGCTCAAACTTTATTTAATTCAATTTGTGGACTTTGATATAAGAGAGATAAGTAATCATGCCAGATAAAATCAAGATATTTATTTTTTGTGTTAGCAAAAGTGAGGGATTCCAAATAAATGCTAATTTATCCAAAATAATTTGAAAATATAACTGCAATATTTCAAGAATTAACAAGTGCAATAAATAAAACAAATATTTTTGAAGTTTTTGAGGATTTTGATTTTTATATATATCTTTTATATATTTTATATTTTTTGTTATTTTTGTATGATTTGAGAGAATAAATAATATTGTTGTTTGTTTTTGAAATTTTTATATGTTTTATGAAAACTGAAATAATATGCAAAATATATACAAATGATGAAATGACCAAATTTTATGCATAATAGCGTTTAAGATGCATAATGTTCATGGGTTCTTTAAGATCTTTACCATCTAAGGTAGCTAATTTGTATGCTCCCGATCCAAATTTAGCAGTGATAACATATGGTCCAAGCCAGTTGGGCTCAAATTTACCTTTAAGGTCATTAGTAGCATTAGTATTTTTTTGATTTTCTTTTAAAACAAGGTCGTCGATCTCAAAGGATCGATGATGAACTTTCTTAGCATATGATCTTTTAAGCTTGTTTTGGTAGGCACGAAGATGCTCCAAAGCATTGATGCACTTCTCATCTAAGAGTTCCAGCTGACTAAGTCTGCCAGCATGATATTCATCTCCTACTTCAGTATCTTGAAGTAGTAGAGCCAAAGAAGGAACTTCTAATTCAAATGGAAAAATAGCTTCAACGCCATAAACCAAAACAAAAGGTGAAGTACCTGTGGGAGTACGAACACTAGTTCGATATGCCCACAAAGCAGGATATAATTGAATGTGCCAGTCATGGCCAGATTTATTGACCAATATTTTAAGGATTTTAATTAATGTTTTATTAGATGCTTCTGCTTGGCCATTACCCTGAGGATAATAGGGAGTGGACCAACGATGTTGAATTTTATATTTTTGACATAATTTCTTGACATCTTTATTTTTGAAACAAGTTCCATTATCCGAGATGAGATTTGCAGGAATTCCGAACCTACAAATGATTTGATTAAAAATAAATTTGGAGACTTGAGTTCCAGTGCAGGAAGCTAAGGGCATAGCTTCAACCCACTTCGTAAAATACTCAATGGCGGTTATGATGAATTTGTGTCCATCAGATGACACAGGATTTATTTTGCCAATGATGTCTAAGCCCCACTTGGAAAAGGGCCAAGGAGATGAAATAGCCTGCAGTTCTTGTGCAGGCGCATGGACAAGGTCAGCGTGCTTCTGGCACTTGTCACAATGGCGCACATAATCATGTGCATCATTCTCCATGGTAGGCCAAAAATATCCTATCCTAAGGAGCTTCTTAGCAATGGCGCTACCACTAAAGTGTCCCCCACAAGAACCATCGTGGGCTTCACTCAAAGCTGATCTAGATTCTTCTAGATTCAAACATCTCAATAAGATACCTTCAAAAGATCTCCTATATAAGGTGTTGCCAATTATTACGAAGTGACTTGCTCGTCGACGTAATAACCGACGCTGGTTTCTATTAGAGCCTTCAGGGAAGGTCCCATTTTGAAGAAAATTGAATATATCAGTGTACCAAGTTTCAGGAGTAGTTTCTTTGATCAGAAACACATCCAAAGGTTCTAAGCATGACTTATTTGAAGCAGGTTCCTGGAGTCGATGAATAATGATGGTAGCATATTCATCATCTAACTCCAAGGGTAAAAGAGATGCAACTGCAGCCATAGCATCAACCGCACGGTTGCTAGTTCTAGGAATAGCTTCCAAGGTAACTTGATCAAATAAAGATATTAACTATAAAACATATGCTTTATATGGGCACAATTTATCATCTCTGGTCTGATAAACATCATTGATTTGATTTATGACAAGTTGAGAATCACCAAAAACTAATAGATGTTTAATTTTTAGTGCCAAGGTGGCTCGTAATCCAAGGATTAGAGCCTCATATTCAACAGTGTTATTAGTACAAGCAAATGTTAATTTAAAGGACAAAGGTATGATATGTTTGTGTGGAGATATTAAAATAATACCTGCACCAGCCCCACTCATACATCGGGCTCCATCAAAGTATAAGGACCATTGCTCTGGATGGTCTGCCTCTAGTTGAAGGCATTCATCAAGAAACTCAATGATGAGGGGATGAGTAGACTCTAAGGGTGCAACAGCTAATTGATCTGCTATGATTTGACCCTTAACAGACTTTTGTCCTATAAATGTGAGTTCAAACTCACTTAGAGCAAGAACCCACTTGGTTGTGCGACCCGATAAATAAGGTCGACTCATGAGATACCGCAAGGGATCAGATTTAGCAATGACATACGTTTTTTGACTGAGCATATAATGGCATAATTTTTGCGTAGAAAATATGACTGCTAGACATAGCTTTTCTAATGTTGTATAGCGGGTTTCATAACTGATTAAAGTTTGGCTAATGTAATAATTAGCACGCTCTTTTTTCTCATCATCAAGTTGAGCTAACATAGCTCCTAAAGCAAAATCTAAAGCTGAAATATATAGGATAAATGGGCGATCAGGTCTAGGGGGTGAAAGCACCGGTGGGTTAAGAAGGTACTATTTAAGGAGTTCAAATGCTTCCTTGCATTCGTTGTCCCAATGAAAAGGGACATCCTTCTTAAGAAGCTTAAGAAAGGGACCTGTTTTATCCGCCAACTTATCGATGAAGCGACGGATAGCTTGAAGCTTACCTTGTAAACTCCGTAATTCAGATATATTTGTGGGTGCGGGCATATCAGTGATAGCCACAATCTTGAGAGGGTCAATTTCGATACCACGTAAAGAAACTATAACCCCTAATAATTTATCGGACTTAACTCCAAATATGCATTTGGCTGGATTTAATCGGATAAGATATTCCCTTAACCGATTAAATACTTTTCTCAAATCATCTAAATGATCATCTTCATTAATAGAACGAGCTATAATATCATCTACATAATCATGTAGTATATCATGCATCATATCATGAAAGATATAAGTCATGGCTCGTTGGTATGTTGCACCTGCGTTCTTTAAACCAAATGGCATCACTTTCCAACAAAAGGTCCCCCAAGGGGTGATAAAGGCTGTTTTAGCCTGATCTTCAGGAGCTATCCTGATCTGATTATAACCATAAAATCCATCCATTAAGGATATCATTCCACTCCCAGCAGTAAAATCAATGATTTGATCCATGTTGGGAAGAGGAAAATCATCTTTAGGGCATGCAACGTTAATATCTCTAAAGTCTGTGCAAACCCTAACTTTGGTAGCTTCTTTCTTAGTTACTGGAACTACATTTGAAATCCATTCAGCATAATCAATAGCTTGTATAAAAATGACATTCAGGAGTTTCTCTAACTCCCCTTTGACTAGCAAGGCCACTTTAGGATGCATTTTTCTAAGTTTTTGTTTAACTGGTTTAGCATCCGGATGGACTACTAGATGATGCATGACTACAGAAGGGTCTAAACCTGGCATATCTGCATATGTCCAAGCAAAGACATCTTCATATTCTTTAAGAAATGCAATGTATTGATCTTGTTTTTCTTGACTTAATTCTGATCCAATGTTGATTATGTGAGGATTATCCTCGGTTCCAATGTTGATTTTTATGACGTTTTCTACTTCCATGTGTAGATCTCTCTCAAAATTGGGTGGGGCGGGTGAAACGCCCAATTCTTGTAATTCTTTCATGGTTAACTTGGATAATTCATCTTGAGGAGTCGTGGCCTCAAGTTGGGCTATAATAGGTATAGAGCCATCAAAATAAAAGTCGTTGTGTAACAACTCTTCAATGGAGACATCATGGAAGATATCTCCCTCCAACTCATCGTCGGATTCAGCAATCATCTCAGGGTAAGCTATGGATAGCATATTACATGTAAATGGCTTATTTGTTAGATGCAAAGCATCGCGTCCATCCAAATAATCTTGGTAACACATGAGTTGATCATCATCCTCAAATGGGAAGGGTTGACCCTTACTAGGAAATAGACCCACGCCACATCGGGTGGGCCATGGTTCTACCTCAAAAGGCTCTTTCATACCATCTTGGAGAGGTCCCAAACCTTTCCCTTTATATCCCATTTTAAGCATTATAGGTTTAGCTTTAGTATACTCATTAGTAAAATAGCATCGAGCATATCCATCATAATGAGTTTTAATGTTTCTGGGTATTCTACCCCAGTCATATCCCTTATAAATAAAGGCACAACTCCCGACTTGGTAAGTACTTCCCATAGGCTGTGGGAGGCCCAAGGTATGAGGAGATGGCGGCAAATTATTTAAGATAAGGGAATCTTGTATAGAAGCATTTGTTTTTCCTGATATAAGGATTTTAGATAAATCGGGTAAAAGCTCATCGGTAAGAGCATAAGAGGTAGAAGGATCATTTCCTATAGCTTTTGATGTGGAAGATATGTCTTTGGTAGATGTAGATAATGTAGAGGTGTCAATAGATGAGTCTATAGGTTTTGAAATTATAGGAGTGGAACATGAAGGATTGGTTGTGGATTTAAGATCTTTCTGAGGTTCTAATGTGGTTTGTTTAGAGGATGGTTGAGCTATATATGAGGGTGAAATTGATGGAGAAGAAGTAGATGATGTTATGGGTGTGTGTTTCACACGTTTAGATGAAAAATGAGAATTAGGATGTGTGGATGACAGAGCAGGACAAAATTGAACTCCAACAGGTTCTGCCAAAGCACACATATCAAAAGGTCGAGGATCACCATGAATGGTAACCAACTGGTTTTTAAATTCAAATTTAACACATTGATGTAAAGTTGAAGGAACAGCCCGCATTGCGTTGATCCAAGGGTGACCCAAGAGTATATTGTACGATGCAGGGCATTGTACAATAAACACGGTCGTATCCAAGATTCTCGGACCAACTTGCAATGGGATGGTGATAACTCCACACGTTTCTTGTGTTTCATCATTGAAGGCTTTTATGATCATGTCAGTTCTTTTCATCTCATCACTTCTAAACCCAAATATTTGGTAGAAGTCAAAAGTGCAAATGTTTAAAGATGAACCATTATCAATCAAGACCCTTTTGACTGCTACATCTCCTATTAGGGCAGTAATATATAAGGGGTTATCCTTATGTAAACTATGTTGTGGTATATCTCTATCCCGGAAGTCAATACAATCAACTTCTCGAGTTATGATAGTATTGGTCATGGCTTCAGGTTGAATATCTTGTGGTACCATCATTTGGCTTAATGTGAGCATCAGTTCATCTCTATGTGTAGGAGAAGATCTTAAAAGGTCCAAAAGGGAAATTTGAGTTGTAATATTTGATAGTTGCTCATTAATATTATAGGGAGGTTTAGGTTGAACATTAGGTGCCTGATTCCCTTTATTAGGAACCTTCAAAACAAATGGAGCTGATCCATCATTCTGATTTTGATCTTGTTGAGAATTTTGAGCCTGTTGTCTAGTAACAGCTCCAATGGTACCTACAATATTATTTTGCGGATGATGAATAGGTCTTGGTCTAGCATTTATAGCTTGTTCATTAGAAAGTAATTGATGAGAAGATGGTCTAGCAGTGATTCTTCTTGGAAATGGTTCTTCTGGAATCATAGAATTTGTGATAGGTTGAATAGCATCTGATTCATCTTCAGAACTATTCGATTGATTTGATGTGATTTCCATGTCACTTTCAGTCTCATAGTCTGTATCACTAATATTGGGTGTCTGAATATTATGTAAAGGCCTGGTTGTGACCAAGGATAAAGTTGTGTCAAATATTTGTTGATCATGAGCAGGCAAATGTCCACTAATGGTTCCTACATATCGGGTAGGAGGAGGAACATTATGATGCTCAATTTGATTGGCCACCTCTTTACCATGCTTTGGTAAAGGATGTTGAAATATATCTAATGATTGATTGGCATTTTGATTCTGATTTTGGGGGATGTTCTTTTGAGCATTATTAGGAGGATTTTGTTTAGGTTGAAAGGCTTGCACCTCCATCTCATTATTATCAATCAAGTCTTGTATTTTATGTTTTAATATTTTACAAGAGTTGGTAGAATGTCCAGGTCCTCTATGGAAATCACAGTGTAAATCAGCTCTGTATCCGGGTATAGTTGGGTCAGGTTCCTGGATATTAGGTAATTGAATCAAACCTCTTTCGAGTAATTGCGGTAGAATAGTTGATAGAGGTTGATTTAACCTAGTAAATTCTCGAGGAGGTTTATCAGGAGGTTTCAATATAAATTTCTCTGTTGTCTTCGTAGCATTGACATTAGCAATATTTCTACTATCAGTGACTCCATCACCCACAACTTGTTTATTTTTATATTGATTTTTGGATGTTTTCTCATCATATTTCTTCTTGAGTTGACCTCTTCTAATGAGAGCATCCTCCACTCTTCGAGCTAAGTCTATAGCTTGATCGAAGGTGGTCAAAGTAGCAGTTGATAACTCATAGGATATTTGTTCTTGCAAATTATTAATAAAAATATCCAACATTTCCCTATAAGGTAGCACAAAGTGCAGTTTTCCTGTCAACTACCTCCACCTAGCTAGGAAATCAGCAAAGCATTCATCTTTGTCTTGTTTTAAGTTGTATAAATCTTTAATGGTCACATGCCTTTCAATGTAGGCACTAAATTGATGGACAAAAGACTCAGCTGTTTCTTCAAAATTCCTTAAAGAATGGGTGGGCAATTGATAGTACCACTCTAATGCCATTCCTCCTAAACTTTTGGGGAACATTTTTAGTAATAGCAAGTCATCATGTGATATATCATGACATGCTATCCTAAACATACGAAGATGCTCTATGGGATCTTCGGTTCCTTTGTATATAGGCAAGACGGGCATAGGAAAGTGTTTAGGATATGGTTGTGCTACAACTATAGGATCTAAAGGCTGACTACACATCTCTCGATAATTGTACGAGGGACGGTAGGGATCTATCTGGTCCATGCGGGAAACTAATTGTTTCACCATGGCTTCCAGATTACTAGTTTGCCCACCATATTGGTTCGGTAGGGCATGAGTATGAGATTTATTAGGATATGATGGCATGACATAAGGATTAGATGCTATATTGCTATTATGTAAAGTGTTGGTAGGAAGGGTTTTGTGAAGAAGGTTTGAAGTAGTATTATGTTGTATCCCAGATTGTTGGAAATTAATGTTTGGCTTCATTTTGGGCTTTTGTTGATTTGAAGCATATTGATCAATAGTTTGGCGAAATAGGGCAGTGAATGAAGGTTTCTTTTGTGCGGGAATGATTTTAGGCTCAATAACAGGTTCCTTAGGAGGTTGGGTAACCTGTTGTTTTTGCATGTTCTGAATTATAGTGGCCATATCCATATTGGATGGTCCAGCTTTATCACTTTCTTGATCAATAAAGGACAAAGGATTAGTGTGCATGTTAAACATGTCTTCCATGGTTGCTTGAGTTTCACTAATTTGTTCCCTATCAATATGAATTGCCCTATTAAGAGTACCAATATTATCATTGAGGAATTTCCAGAAATGATCCATATTATCAAAAGTAACAGCTCCATTTGGAGACATTCTAGGGGATGAGGATCCTTCCTCTCTAACAGTTTCCTCTTGTTCATTTGTTACAACAAGATCTTCATCTTCTTGCTGGTCTAGAGTTCCTCCTTCCGGAATTGGATCCTCAGGAAGGACATTTGGGTTTTTTATTTTCTTTCCTAACCAATCTTCTTCTTCTTCTATTTGTTTTCCATTCCTAAGTCTAGTCATTGTGCTTAAACTTAGATTTCAGCAAATATATATAATATAATATATATATATATATATATATATATATATATATGCAACAAGCTTGAGAGGTATATATTTTAATTATATACCTACTATAATACTTAAAAGAAAATGTTTTTGATTTTTGTTATATTTTTGTTTTGTTTTTGTGTTTTTTATGTTTTTATAACAATATTATAAAAATAACAAACAACACACTAAATGCAAGAAATAATAATAATGAAAGCAATGATCTAGTTTTCTATAAACAATTTATAAATGTCATTAATAGGATCAAGTTCTTCAGGAGTCATGAAATGTTCTTCTTCAAATTGGAAATTTTCTTTCAAGAATTTGATAAAAAGTGCTATAGTGATATTATCTATTTCAGATTCTGATTGGTAGAAATAAAGCTCATGGCAATACTCTCGATATAACACAGCTCTAGGAACTCTCCTCCACCTTTCCCTATCTATAAGAACGACCTCTTGATCTTCTATACAACCTAGGAATTGGTGTACGACAGCTGTGTTCTCGAGGTATTCCTCGAAGGTGTACAATTTTGAAGACACAAGGGCTCTCTTATCAGCTAACCACCTATGGCAAGCTCTCTGAAGTTCATGATACAAAATGAGTTGATGAGGATCCAGGATTCTATCTAGGACAAACCTCTTGATTTGTTTAAGTTCTGTTGACCTAGATGAAATGATACCTAGTCTCCTATCAAGTTCGTCCCACAAAAGTTGGTTTCTATCTGTTTCAGGCACACTAAGCACAAAATTAATTTCTATGGCTGCTAATTGGTATTCAACATTTATAGTGACTGCTAGTCTTTTCTTAGGAGCTACCATCTAAACATGATATACAACCTAGCAGTTTTCTAATGATTTTAAATGCATCTATTTTTTTTTTTTTTGTTTTTGTTTTCAGAAGGTTTTAGTTTCACGTCGGGTTCACCAAAATGTATCGTTCCAAATTTTTCGCACCCTTACCTTCAAGCTAAAGGATCCGCGCCCGGAAGGGGGATGCGAGAAGGATGGGATGGTACCTCGGACTGAGAGGCCCTTTGAAGGTCGCGCCTCTCGGGGGAGGGGTATCAAGGTGATTTTTCGATGGATGGTGGGGTTCACCAGGAAACTTTGAGTGGCAGTTTCCACGCCTAGGTTGGGAATGAGTTTGATGTGTTCAGTTTTATGTTTAATCATCCAAGTCCTAGGTTTGGCCAAATGAATCTAAGCTATACTATTATGAAAATGCAAATTAAATGAATACAGAAAGTAGGATTAAATATTAAATGCAGAGAATATTCTAGATGAAAATGGCATACCTATTTCTGGATGTTTGATGAAGATTCTGAGTTTTGAAGTAGTCCAGATCACCTCTGATTCGACAGAATCGTCTGTGATCTGACAGGATCATCTGAGATCTGACGAATTCGTCAGATGAATTCGTCAGAGACCTGCAATCACAGAAATAGATGCGAAATACAAAAAATGCAGCTATACCAACAAAGGAAAATGATGTAAAATGATAGTAGAGATGCTAAGATGATAATTACAGATAGAAATTTAAGTAGATTACAATGTTTTAATGACTAATTATGACCTTATCATGCACTTATGCTACATGGGGTGAACTCCAAGATGCAGAATAATAGGAAATAACAATAAGCTTAACTAGATGCAGAATAAAACAATAGGAAAGAATAGAAAATGCAAACTCTGGGCACTGATTGCCCCCAATGTTGGTTGCAGTCGAAATCGTCTGTAGAATACGAAATCGTCTCAAATTTTGGCATGATCATCCGAGATCGTACTGGATCGTCTGTGACGATCTAAGCTTGCTCCGACTGAAGAATAACGAAGTTCCTGCAAGAAAATTTGAAAAGGGACAAAGGCTAACAACAATTCAATGTATTCTCATGCGTGTAGAACTCGATTTACAAAAAATTTCAGCCAGGGGGAAGGTCAAGGGAGGTCCTAAGGTTTAAATAGGCTTAGGAGGGAGGTTAGGAGGTTGGAGATCATCCCAATCTAGGAGATCTCCAATGGGGAAGGTCTCTAACGATGCAGACACGCTTCTGCCCAGGTTAGAGACGCCGTTGAAATAGAAGCTAATTATGAAAAATTAGTTTGGGACGAAATCGTCTGGACGTTCTGCTCTAGACGAATTCATTCGATCTGAGGCGATATCGTCTGATCGACGATGATATCATCCAACGGTCACAACAAATCCTAAAAATGGCGCGAAAAACAAGGAGAGCGGTTTAACTAGCGGTTTCGAGCGGTTCGGGGTTAAAAATTCAAATTTTAATTATTTACTAAGGTAATTTTAATTATTTGCTAAGGTTTTACTGTGCCAATTTTAGGGTGCTATAGTGATTCAACATTTTTAGGATTAATTAACAAATACGAGAAATAATATAATACGAAAATAAACACAGAAGAAATTATGCAATACACAATAGACATAGATATAACATGGTTCACCCAAATCGGGATACTCCATGGAGAAAATAACCAGGCCCTTTATATTTCGTCCAGAAAACCCCTTTGTACATAGCCACGAACCTCATTACATTTTTAGTCATCGTACAACCTCCTCTTATAATATTGCATTACAATTTTAGGGCAAAAAACCTGCCTAAGTTCTACCGTCCGATCTGTGACCTAATATCAAATGGTCCATATTTACATAGAAGAGAAAACATCTATTTTTAGCTTCGAGGGCACCGCCCCCATTGGACCCCCTTGGCAAAAATAGTAGGGGGAGCTAATGCCCTCCTACACCCACCTATTTCATGTAGTCAGTCCAAGTGTGGCTAAAACAAAGGCCTCCTATTTAAGTAGTCTCCATAATCAACAAACATAAGCCTAACTAGAATTGCTATCATCTTGATTCCCTAAGAAGGCCATTACGTTTGGATTTCTCCACATGATAGATGTACAATTACTATTTATAGTTGAAACCATGGCTGATTTAGGCCTTGTCAAGTAATATAATAGTTCTAAAATATTTAATTTTTCAAATCAATTATGTGGTCAAGCGACTCATTGGTTCATTGCATGCCCTACCATTATCAACTCATCGTTTGAGGGGGTAGTCATAATATCAATAATCATAATAAAATTCAATAGGAGATCACTCGATCTTGTCAAAATTATGTTTGTCTTATGAATCATTGCCAATGACTATCATAAGCTTACCCTTTGCTAGAACAAAAAGCAAATATGATAGTTAAGTTAGTAGCTCTCCACCTATCAGTATGATTGTAGTCCTAATGCTACCTGATCATCGTGGAGCTTGCAAAAGCTTTGAAAATTTAAGTCTTCCCCCAGTTGGAAGCAATGATTCTAAGATGTGAATCCTTTTGTAGGACTGGAGCATCAAATGTTGATCAGATCAATGACATCATTCAACCTACAATATGGTTTTAGGCGGTCTATTTTTGCTTAGCGTTGTTCATTCTCACAATGCATCCCAAAAGGGGCATTTGTAGACACCTAAAACACATCATGTGTAGGTTAATACTCATATATGCATGCTAACAGACCATATGAAGGATCTTGGACACCAAGGTGAAACAGTTGTTCTAACCACTCAATTTGGACAAAGTTGGCATACTCAGCCTTAGCCGTAGCTGACACCCATGGATAAAAGTGCCAGCCATGCTTCAAAGCTATGGTTAGAACTAAAACTATTTTGAATCCTGGTCCAAGGCAAATTTAGTTACAACAATCTAGGCAATGAAGTTCAAATGGTTTTGGGTGGGGAAGATTTGAGAATTCTCCTTCCAATTGATCTAACTGTTTGGTCCTTGATCTTGGCTTCCCAAGAAAGCCAATATTATGGATTAAGAATGCTATAAGATCCCCATCCAAATTAGGGAGAAGTTTGGACCACTCTTGAGTTGAATTGCAGTAGATCTCTACCAATTTTTAGAGTCAATTACCACCATTGAGAAGAGCTAATTTTCTACCCATTTGAAAATCATGAATGCATTCAAAGCCATCAAGGTTTCAAAGGATTAAGGAGATTAATAATCCATGATTGAGCTTCTTCCATCACAAATCCAGTGAATTCACACCACCAATCCATTGTAGGACACTAATATGACCCTTGAAAATTAATTTCATAAGGAGAATTGAATATCTAAGCCCTGATTGCAAGAGCTAGAAGAATTTCACCTCAGCTGCGGCTGTCAACCGTGGCTAACAGTGCCAGCTGCACCTCAGACCTGCGGTGAGGGTTTGATCTTCAATTTACTTTGTTTTAGCAATAGATTTCTATTTTAAATCATCTATTTAGGTAAACTTGAGTTATATTAACTTGCATTTATACATTTTCATGGTTAAATTTAGGATTTAGTGGTAGATTCACTTCCATTTCCTTACAATTATCAATTTAGACTAGTTTCTTAATGATTCATGTTTTTCAAATTCTAATGGCTAATTGGAATGTATAATAGCTAGATTTCATGCTTTTTTTACATGCTTTACAATGGTTTTATTATTTCTTGCATATCTTCATAGATGCGCATGCTTTCTTGCTTTATTTATCAATATTTGTGTAAGATTCTGTCAAAAGCCTCATCAAGAGAGGCCTCCTTTGTTTTTATCCCCTTTATTGTTGTTTCTTGAATCCAAGGTTTACAGGACCTAATAATTTGCATAGAATTAAAGGAAACATATACCTCCAATCATGTGAGAAGAAGACTACCTTCGGTCTTGATCAATTTGTGTTCATTATAAAGAGTCGGTGGATTACACCAATCCCCATTTAGGGGCCTTGAAATATTGTATCAATTGTATCAAAATTGAGTATCCCTAAGAGGGACGTAAATGTAATCAATATTTGGAAAAGTTTTTATAAAAGAGACTTTATTTGCTTATTAAATTCATTATTTCCTATGTTTTGATGTTTTAATATTCAAATTCGATTGATGCACTAGTTAAGTGTATGCTTTTTAGATTGGTACAAATTCAAATCTTACCAAGGTTTTTTTTTTTTTTTTCACTTTGTAGATGTCACCCATGCAAAAGTGATCTATGAGCATAGGCCATGGTACATGCAAATATCACTACTCATATTTTTCCATTGATCCAATATTTATCTATATTTAAATAAATAACTACTATAGTTCTTGTTTGGGTTGAATTCCCTAGTCTTCCCCTCCTCCTCTATCCATTTTTTGAACTGCATAGTAGCTTCCTTGAAATGGGTTGTTCTTGTCAAGTCATACAAGTGTTTTCATGCATGCCCTCATAAGCATGTGTGTTTTGAAGTTGATATTTCTTAGGACCCCAAAGAAATAATGTAGATTTATTTTGGTGATTCCATGATTTCATAGTGGGTCTAATATATCAACCTACCCAACACTTTTTTCACTACCAATCATCTAACCAGAAGGTCAAAGATTGTCCCCTCATGCCCCATAACAAGGAAAAAGAGATCCCTTGCCCATATAGTGCACCTAACTCTCAAGCAAAGGAGAATGGTTGGAAAACTATTGGTGGGCATAAAATGCACATTCTATAGCCTCTAAGGTCTCATAGCCAAAGCTAGTTTCCATGCCTCATCAAAAACTTCTAAGAAGGTAAAGGAAAAGGATAAGGTTGGCCCTCAAATAGAAAAATTGATAGCAAAGAGGTACCTAAGCCTTGGAAAACTCACATATTCAAGGTATTGATATTTATTATCTCTCAACCTATTGCTAAATATAGTTTCTCCTACACTCACCCTTGGCAAGCGCTTGACACTCCCATAGTGTGTGTCACGAGGAAGTAGAGGATGATTTCATACTAAAAAAAAATCATTTGTCTAACATTCAATTGGGTAGTTATGATACAAAATTCTTTAATAGTTATAGTGTGCTAAATTACCTTGATAGTAAGGATATGTTAGAATATTTGCCTTAATTAACTTCCTTTCCTAGAATGTTTAGGGTCTAACAGACTCTTAGTGGAATTTTACAGTGCAAAAGGTTTGGTATAATTTTCCATATTTTGGTATTTTGTATTTGCAAAAAGTGAAAGCTATAGGTTTTTTATTGTCCTCAGTGTGTCATGACATTTGGTCAAAAAGTCACTTCCTTCACAAAAATCACAAGCTAGAATAAGGCGAGGATTCCACCTTCATTGCACTACATTGGAGGCCCCATCTAGTGGATCATGGATGTGACCCCACATATAGCCATATTAGACATTAATAACCATGTTTTTGGGGTGATTAATGTTTATGCTTCCAATGAAACTATAGAACAAACCCACTTGTGGCTTTGGATTATGAACTCTTTACCTTATATCACATGGATTATATGTGGTAACTTTAATATGATTTAAACTACCTAAAACAAGAAGGGCAGGAACCACATGCATTAAATAAATGCTGAAAGGGTTGCATGGTTCTATATGTGCCATAAACTAGTATTTTATGATCCCAATATCAATCAATATTGTCCTAAATTTCCTTGGTATACATGGTCCAACATGTAGGTTGGTATTGATAGGATCCTCAAATGGCTCAATAGGGTGATGTTGTTAGGGCATCCAATATTTAATTTTTATAACCACTATTCTCTCTCAATGGAACCACTACATAATGTAGTCCTCTTAAACCACTCTACCATAATTTTTTCATTGAATGGAAGAATGGAAAGACTATCTCTCTAAGTGGTCAATTTTATCTTAACATGTCATTGCTTAGCTACATGTCCTCTTTGGCCTACATTCACCACATTTGGAACCTAGAACCATGTGGTCATATATAAAAAATATGGATATATTGGTGGAATAGTGTGATTGATCATACCATGTGCTTCTTGTGCACATATGGTAATTAGATGGTGTTTTTTATCGCTACTCATATGAGGCCACCACCTCTAAACTAAGGTAAGCCATTTTGGAGTTGGAAGCTCAACCCTACTCTACCACTCTTCAACTATGTGTGGCTAGACTTAGACACCAACAATAGATTGGGGATTCACATGCAATCCATGGAGTGCAAATTAAATCTAGAATTCACTAACTCAAATGGGAGGACAAAGTCTCCAATGAATTGTTTCAATGCCTCAGAGAGCAAGACCTTGCCAAAAAAATCAAGTCCATTCAATAGGGGCATTATGTGCTTTCTAAGTTTTTTGAAATTATACAAGACTTTTTTTAGCACTACCAATAGTTTTTCATAGTGCAATATCCTTCTCCTACTCAAGACCTTACTCTACAATGATGTACTAGCATAGTACCCTACTAAATTTCTACTTCACAAAGGGCCCTTTATGACAACCCTGTGTCTCAAGATGAACTTAAAGAATATGTTATTTCCATGTATAATGATAAAGCTCTTGATGTATATGGGTTCCCTTGTGAAATTTATAAACACCTTTGGGAAACAATGGGACCTGACCTTCACCAGGTTTACCTTGAAGCCCTCAGAACCAACTCTTTGGGCCAACTGATCAATAGAGATAATTTTAAACTCATACCCAAAACTAGGGATCCTAATTATATTTGCAACTAGAGACCAATCACTTTACTTGATGTTATCTATGATATAATTGCTAAAGATCTTCCTTTTAGGTTGAGTCTTTTTCCCCTCATCATCCAACCAGAGCAAATTGGCTCTATCAAAGGTAGATACAACTTGGACAACATCATTGATGTTTAGGAAGGAATAGAATGGGAAAGGTAGTCTCAATAGAAATCCTTATTTCCTAAAGCTGATTTTATAAAGGCTTATGATAGGATTGAATGGCCCTTCATCCTAGAAATTTTGTAAGCATTAGGTTTTGGTATTACTTTCTTGTGCATTGTGAAAATGTTATTCATATATGCTTAGGCAAGTATTACTATTAATGATCAAAAATCATCCTTATTTGATTTACATAAATCAATTCATCAATGCTACCCTCTTGCCCTAGATTTATATGTCTTAGTAATAGAAGTATTTGGCTATATTTTTGTTGATGTTGTTACTAAGGGTTTAGGTGAAAGGGATAACCTTATTTGACATCTCTCAACATCTAGTTAATGGGCACTTTATAGATGATTTTTTCTTTCTCTTATTGAAGAGAAGGATAACATTGAATAGGCCCTATAGTTTCTGGACATATTTCTTTTACTTTAGCTCTAATATAAAATAGCAAAAAACCCAATGTTACATGTTCTTTCTATAGAATCCCTCCTACCTCTATCCTTTGGCAATATGTCCTTAATAGAGTGGACTTTTGTTTTACAAAAATGGCTTCCCAAGCCTCTTTCCTTAGCAATAAATTTCTAGTTCTGCTGTAATATCATATCTGCCACCTATGTTTATTACTCGTCATGTTGGGATCCCTTCAAATCCTCCTACCAAAAGCTAGATAAAATCTTCCAACATTTTATGTGGGCTTCTTTTGAGAAGAGAAAAGTATTCCATAGAGTAGCCTAGGAATTTTGTTGTCTCCCAAGGGACTATGGTAGGTTGGGCCTTGTGGACACCCAAAGATAAGGGAAAACTCTATGTGTAAAGTGGATTATAAAATTTATTCAAGGTAATAAGGCATGGAAAATTCTACTTTACAAATACATAGCCTTTGTATTCCCTCACAGTAAAAATCTTGTAAAGGACTTCAATTACACTCCATTCTAGTTATGAAGGTGCCGATTTAGATTTTGGGAACCTTTGTTTTCAAAACTATTTTGAAATTTTGTAAAGCTATCAAACCTTGGCTTTAATGGAACAACAATGACCTCAACAAGGTGCTCTCAACTCCATCAACCAATAACCAATCTAGTGGTCCCCCATATTTAACTACAAAAACCAACCTTTAGCTAAAGTTCCTTAGATTTGGGCATTACTTTTCTTCCACAAAGGTATTATGGTCATTGTTTTACCTTTTTTCCATATAGACCATAACTTGTCTTTCATGGGTGGAAACCAAGTCTTAGTTCAACCTCTTTGAACAAGATAAGGAGATATTCGAGACGGTCAAAGATGTAGTTTCCCATGATATGCTTTACAAGATTGGATTTAGAAGTATTTTACCATGGTATAAATATTGGAAGTGGTACCCAAACACTCCTTTCAGGAGTTATAATCCTTGAAAATGGTATTCATGGCTTTCACCCCATTTACCCATGGTATCAAGGCTTAATGAATGGTGGAAAATCTAGTCTACTAGTAAAGAATGGAAAAATCACTTTCACATTGTTTGGGATGTAGTTTTAGAGCCTAAAGTGGATTATTTTCCTTGGTGTCTCCTTTTTTAGGGGATGCCTATAGGATAACACCTAGTTCACCTAGTTCACTTAGGAAAACAAAAACCCTAAATATCCTTTTTTTCATCATATGGAGTCCACTAAGTGCCTATTCTAGTTTTTCTCTAGAGCCCAATCAACCTAGACTTGGATTCATTATTTTTTAAACCATTCAGTCCCAAATCATTCTCATGGAACATGATTTTTTGGGAGAATAATACCAAATTTTCTGCAAGAATTGAACAAATTTGGCATATTTTTAGAGCAAAAATATTGTTTGATATTTGGAAAAATTGCAATACTACCATTTTTGTAAACAGCAAGCTTCAACTAATTTTCCAATTTATAGGAAATATCTAATCTACTCTAATGTATTACTTTATATTCAATCATAAATCCAATATGGTTACTCTCAAATTTCAGCATTTTCTAACTCTTTTGGATCATTGGGAAAATTCTCTTTACACAATGGCTCGTGTTTTACCCTCCCCATCCCAACTAAGAAATCCTTATTTCAATAGACAAATCAAGGTTGAAAGAGATCTTGAAGATGGACTCATCTTCTCATAGTCCTAAGCCTTAGGAGTGTCACATCAAAGGTGGTATCAACTCAGCATAGCTCCCCCCAATTAAAGGAGTGGGAATATTCATCAAGATAAGAAAACCTATCCACTTTGCCATTTCAAATAGTTGAAGTCATTCCTGGGCAACATGATGAAGGTGATGGATCTAGCTAGGAGTCCATTCTAGAGTTACCCAATTTTCATGTTGTATGATAAGATCATTCTTGAATACCCTCTTCTTATATTGGAGTCGTTCCCATGACAATTTAAGTGTTATTGGGTTCCTTCTTTCTTTTTTTGGTCTCTTAGTTTTCTTGGCGTTATTCCATGACCAAAATGTTTTGCGATGGATCTATAGTATAGGCCTTTGGAATGTGCTTCCATGCCAATAGTGTACTCTTATTATTTGTTTTAATAATATCAAGTCACTTTCAACAAAATAAAATGCTCTAATAATTCATTTTGGGTGTCTACAACATCCTTCAAGCAATAAATCACTACCCAAATAGATCAAAACTAACTATGTCATTGAAATGGTGAATTATTGATAACAAAGCACAAGTAAACAAAAAATCATCAATATAACCTCTATAATAGAGTAGTTAATTTCCAAAAAATTATATTAGAAATATTTATTCAAGTCATCTTTAATAGTTAACACAAATTTCTAGGTAAAAGTATATGTATAGTCAAATAGCTTTTAGCAATATTGCAATACCAAAAGTGACTTAATCAGGGATATCAACAATGACCACCAAACCACTGGTTATAAAAGCTAAAAATTAAATAATAGTAAGGCCATTATGAGTAAAAACCAAATAAAATACATTTGAGAACACCACATGCCCAAGTTGGCACATTAGATACACTAATCCTAAAAAGTGATAAGAAAAGAAAATGGGGATCTAAAAAGTTGTATCAAGATTATTATGAAAATGTTATAGAATGAAATGTGAAGTAAGAACTTTGAGAATAGAGAAAATAGGCCATACATCATGGAGATCAAAGCATGTTATATATCACTAGTATAATCTAGTCATCAAGGCTTACATAGTTTTAGGTGCTTAAAGTATGGGAATACCATAAATTGGTGAACATGTGCACTAAGGTATACAAAAAGGAGACTAAATCAAATAAGTGACTCAGGTGAACCCATAATTAGGATAACTTCTAAGGAAATTAATAATATATTGTATGTTGATGAGCAATCTATCCAGTGGGTCTTCTATTTGACCTAAAATTAGTTAGAATTCTATAGGAGTAAGGATGAGAGAAACTAGGCAATCTTCATAGCACAATAGATGAATAGGACATAGAATGCAATATTATAGTACAAATTTTCATGTTGCATATAGTACAATATTTTTGGCTATGTAAAAATTCTAGAGTGGATCACAATATAGTAGACTAAATAACACATTAGTTGGAGAATTTTTAGAAAAAAATCATAGCCCAATAATACCTTGAACTTGATTTGGATTAAAATGTATTCTAAAAAACATTGATGAAAAGGATTTAAAATCCAACTAACTCCATTATATTTACAAACTCATTATATAGGCTCTAATGGCCCAAAATACATAACCAAACCCATCAAATCGTGGATTTGATCCAATATGCTTAACCATAAGATAAAAAAGTGCAAAGGAGAATGCACGTAACTTCTAAGTTAAGAAGAAAGGAATAATGCTAACTATAAGATCCATTTTAGCTATCTTGAAGTACAAACTTCCTACTTTGAGTTCACACTTCCTAACTAACACCCCTAAATGACAACGAGAAGATAACTAGTGCCCACAAGTGCATGTGAGGAAAAGACTCACTTACAATATTAATTTGCAAGAAATAAACTATGCAAACCTAGCTAGGAATTACTAGAGGGGTCATATGAGTGATCAAACATCAATCCTCATCATGCCTCCCCATAATAGAAGCATTGGACTCCAATGCTTTCAAAAGAGTAGGAAAGTCACGGGACATCTAATGAAAATAAATCCAATGAGCTTGATGCGGTAGCTGTCCTCACCAAGCCACAAGATATGAGGTGGTAGACCCCTGGTGAGTCTATCGAGTCTTTGTGTCATAGATATGATTGGAATCCAATGGTAACTGAGAATCAGGAACCATGTCCATAGGATGACTGATAGCTGGTGCGGTCTCCAATGTATATTCAAAGTACAACTTTAAAATATCTACATTGACGATGTCATGAATTCCCAAGTGTGTGGGAAGATCAAGGCAGAAATCATTCTCGGACACTTGTTTAAGAATAGTATAAGGCCCATAGTGAATCGGTTTGATTTTACTATGAGTCTTATCAGTAAAATGTCGCTTGTCAAGATGCAACCAAAATTTGTCACCAACCTAAAATGGATGAGGAATTCGATGTCGATCCATGGCATTTTTCTGTTGCTGTTGTGTCTTTTGCAAAATCTCAATCACCTTTGATTGAATATTGTGCAAGTGCTGAATAAATGAGTGTGCCTTGTCTTGCTCCTTTTGAAGATGTGAAGTGACAGGAGAAGGCAAAGACAAAGGTAACTCATAAGGTGACAAGGGCTGAAATCCCATACAAACCTCAAAAGGTGAGTGACCTGTAGAAGAATGTAGGGCCCTATTGTAGGCATGTTCAATATGAGTGAGACTCAAGTCCCACTTTGCTAGTGAAGCGTGATGATAGATTCATAAAATTTGCACAAGGGTATGGTTTACCACTTCAGTCTGCCCATCTGACTGCAGATGATAGGTGGTGGAAAAGTTAATGTAAACTCCCAAAATTTTCTAGAAAGAACACCAAAAGTGACCCACAAAACGTGAATCACGATCCGATATAATGCTGGTAGGTAGACCAAAGGAATGCCAAATGCTGTCAAAGAAAAATTGGGCTAATTCCATTGCAGAACTTGTCTTGCGGCATGGAATAAACTTAGCCATCTTACTGAATCTGTCAACCACCACAAACACACAATCATGTTGTCGCACTGTCATGGGAAAACCACTAACCAAATCCATGGAAATGCTTTCCCAAGGACGGTAAGGAATGGGCAAAGGCATGCCTAAGCCAAACTTCCTGTTAGCTGGTTTGGAGCGACAACAAACTACACACTGTTTGAGAAATCTCAACACATCCCTTTGTATTTTAGACCAGTAGAAAAATATTTGCAAGTGATGAAGTGTTTTTTGTTTCCCAAAGTGACCCCCATAAAGTGTAGAATGAGCTTCCTTAAGAAGTGACACTCTAGGCTCACAAGGAACACAAAATTTGTCCAATTTATAAAGAAGTCCTTATTTGATGTAGAAATCTTGGAAAGGACGCAAATTGGAAGAAGAAGGCTTACTCACTTGCTCAAATATTTTTCCAAAATCAGGATCCTATGAATACTGATTAGGCCAAGTCTGAAATCCCAAGTGTGAAGTGGACATAACTGTTAAGGCAAGAGCGGTAGGAGGCCGACTCAAACAATCAGCAACAGTATTACTCTTCCCATTTTTATACTTGATCACCAAGTGAAATTGTTGGAGGTAAGAGGCCCACTTCATATGTCTTGATTCTTCAATTTTACTTTGAGATTGTAAAAACTTGAGAGGCATATGATCAGTGTGTACTACTGTATATTTTTCCAAAATATAATGTCTCCAATACTTGATAGCTTGAACTAATGCATACAACTCCATGTCATATGTAGAATAGTTCAACTTAGCAGCAGAAAAAGTTTCTGAATGATAAGCAATTGGATGACCATTATGTTTGAGCATAGCTCCTAAGGCAACTTTAGAGGCATCCGTTTCAATCTCAAAAGGTTGAGAGAGGTCATGTAAAGTTAACACAGGTGTTGTACAAAGTTTCTTTTTTAGTTTCTCAAAGGCAATCTCTTGGATTTTCTCCCAAGGAAATGGAACTTTAGACTTAGTGAGATAATGCAATGGAGCTGCAAGAGTGGAATATTGAGGAATGAACTTGCGATAAAAATTCGCAAGTCCTAGGAAACTCCTTAACTCAGTGAGAGTTGGAGGGGACCTCTTAAGTAAAACATCAACTTGCGTGGGATCTACCTGAATTCCACTTTCACTAATCACATAACCAAGGTAAGAAATTGAAGTATTGCCAAAATAACACTTGGAAGAATTGGCATATAATTGATTCTTCGCAAGAAGATCAAGTGTATGATGGATATGCCAAAGGTGTTCCTCCCAAGTTTTTGAGAAGATTAATATATCATCAAGATATATTATTACAAATTTGTCAAGTACATCACAAAATACATCATTCATCAACCTCATGAAGGTTGTAGGAACATTAGTAAGACCAAAAGGCATGACCAACCATTCAAAGAGGCCCATCTTCATCTTAAAATTTGTCTTCCATGTATCCTCAGCTTTGATATGCACTTAGTGATATCCACTTTTGAGATCTATTTTTGAAAAGAACTTAGCTCCTTGGAGTTGATCTAATAAATCATCAATGTGTGGTAATGGATATCTATTCTTTACAAAAATGATGTTCAAAGCACAAAAATCAATGCACAATCTCCAAAGTGCCATATTTTTTAAGAACTAACAAAATAGGTGATGCACAAGCAGAAGTACTTTCCTTAATGAAACCCTTAGACAACAAATCTTCTATTTGCCTTTTTATTTCTTCATTTTGCAAAATAGATTGTCTATACATGGGTGCATTAGGTAGTGAAGAACCAGGAATGATTTTAATGTTGTGATTAATTGTGCAAATTGGATGAAGAGACTTTGGCTCCTGAAATATGTGTGAGTAATTTTGCAATATTTTATCCATTGAAGAGTGTTGCTTTGGAATGGATGTGGATGTAGAAGTGTTTTGAGAGCGAATGAAAATTAGAGCAACGTCACCACATTTTTTAATTACTCTTTTCATTTGCTTGAATTTAGAATGATGTTAGGAGTGTTGGTTCCTTTAATGAGAAAGACCTTACCATATTTTTGAAATGTGTAGGTTCTTATGAAAGCATCATAAACAAATCTCCTATCATACTGAAAAGGTTGTCCAAGAAAAATCCCACAAAAATCCATAGAAGTCACATCACAAGTGACTTGATCTATGAAATGGGGGCCAAGTGCAAATTTTAAGGTGCAAGCGTGAGTGATTTCTGAGCCTCTTCCACTATCCTTCCAACCCAAAGAAAAAGGTTGAGGATGAGGCTCCATAGGTAACTTCAAACGCTCGACAATGGACCTTATAATTAGATTTTTCTGTGAGCCATTATCCACTATACAATCTGTTGCAAAATTATGGAGCAAATGAGCTCGAGTGATGAACAAAGCATCACGAGCGCTCCCTAATGAACTTACATTTACCAAGGTAACCTCATTGATCTTACCTTGTAATTTCGTGTATACTCTACTTTCTCCTACTGACTCAAGGGGACCTTTCGAAGCATCTTCCTCTTGAGTAGTAATGACTAAACTTTTCTTCTTAAGCTTAAAACAATTAGCTTTTTTGTGACCTTTTTTCTTACAATAGTTACAAAACTTTTTAGAAGAAGAATAAGGTTTGGAATAAGAAGAAGAAGAAGGAGTAGAAGCAGAAGGAGGAGAAGAAGAATATGGAGAAGAAACATTCTTCTTTTGAGCAAAATTCTTCTTTTGTGAGAAAGAACTATTCCCTTTTGATGAGTTCGCAACCACTTGAGTAGCAGGTGCACGGAATGCCTGCGAATGTGCCTTGAACTTGTCCTCTGCAAGTTGCACCTGGTTGAAAACTAAATCCAATGTTTCCATAGCAATAAACATAATTTCCCTGTACAAATGCTCTAACAAGCCACTTTGAAATTTGAGAATCAAATTTGGGATATCATCCTCCACATTCACAAGTATCTTGTACCTGTTAAATTGAAAAATATATTCCTGCACAGTCATATTAGTACCTTGTCAAAATCAAAACCACTTAATTACCAAATCCTTAGAATAATTGGAAGGATAAAAATTGGTCTTAAGACATTCTACAAGCTCATCCCAAGAGGTGAGTTCATCATGACCTCTTTTTCTTTCAACAAGTACTTTAGCTAAACCAAAAAGTTTTAGCTTAGCATATGGAACCATATCCTCATCTGAAAGCTGAGTGTAAGAAAACCAATAACTCATGTCAAGAATCCAACTATTCAAGACGTCAGGGTTCCAGGATCCATCATAAAGTGGTACTTCACAACGAACTCTCAGGCGAGAATCATGAGCAGAAGTTGAAGCACTATGGACAGAAATATCATTTACCTTCATGGCAAGGTTACCAAGGACTTCTGCCATGGTAGTATCATTAGCTTTATCTGCTAAAGCATTTACAACATGTACAAGTTCTGCCACTTGGGCAGCCAAGTCAGAAGCCATGTGAAATCGGGTATAAGCCAGGAGTAAAATGGAAAAGCACTAAAAATCAAGGTAAAAATTGGAAATTCCTTGTTACAATGTTGTGCCCCTGAATTGAAAAATACTCCTAAGGCTCAAAATTTAGAAATTTAAACTAACCTAAGGTTTAAAATTTATATTTTATTAATTTAAAAATAACTTAATTAAAAATTAAATTTTAATTAATCAAAGATTAATTAATTTAATTAAGTTATTAAAAATTAAATTAATAAAAATAAAAATTACATGCAAAACCTTAGAATAGTAAAATTAAAAAAAAATTAACAATTATTACCCTTGCGTGCATGCAACTCTGAACTACAGTGGAACGTTTCTCGAGGCACTAATTTCAAGGCCAAGTGCAGTTGAGATTTGGAACTAAACCAGGGATCACCTGTCCCTTCTTGGGAGTAATGCACAATAGTCGTGCATGCAGTAAGATTGGGCACGTCGTGCCTTAACGTTGGCATATTGTCAGTGTGGTCAGGCCAAAGCGCTTGACGCCAATGCTATCATGCCTGACAGCAGTGTCAGACGATTGGCCTGACGTCGAGGCGACTCACACCCTATGACCATGTGCACCGTGTTCTAGTGCTATCAGACTGACAGCGTTGTCAAGTCGAAGTGCCTGACGACAATGCTGTCATGCTTGATAGCAGTGTCAGGCATTTTTCTTGACACCAATACGGCGAACACTGCTCTGGCACTATCAACGGACAGTGATGGTGGTCAGGCCAAAGCGCATGACGACAATGTTGTCATGTCTAACAGCAATGTCAGGAGTTTGGCCTGATGCCAATATGGTGAACACCACTCTAGCGCTGTCAGCAAATAGCAATGGTCGTAGGCCCAAACGTTATCGTGCTTGACAACGTTGGGATCACCAGCGGTCAGGTCGACAGCTGACGGGCTGGTAGGAAGCGCTGAGCGTGCGTGTCGTGTGCTTCCGAAGATGCACCGATGCTATCGAAATGCAGTCGAACACTAGCTCAATGAGCCCTTCGGCTCAATAATTTTTTTTTTTTTTTACATAATAAGATTATAATTAATATGTCAAAAAATATATTAATTAAAAACATAAATTCTTACAAAAATTATTATTTTTGCATTGAATAAATCTAAAGGTAAAATTTTTCACCTAGATCTATCAAAAATTTTCAATTTTGTAGAGAAGTAGCACTCCTTTCAAGATCTGATCGACACACGATCAACGTTTGAAAGGCCACCAGTCCCAAGTCGACACACGACCTGGTATAAAAACTCCTCAATCTTCAAGACTCAACAATGGCAGGAACAAATGGCTCCCTAATGTGCATCTCTCCGTAGGAGTAGTCCAAACCTGCCAAGGGATTTTTGTAAGAGAGGAATCAGGGTAAACTTTTCCTATACCTCTTGAGCATAAGTAAAAAGTTGGAACGAGGAGTTTGACGCCTAAGGAACTTCCTTCTACGAATGGTTTTCAAGCTCCCCTTGAGCTTGAATCGAGTCCTCAATGAGAAAGAATTTTTCATAAAAAAAATAATCTATCTCCTACCCTCTCACCTCACAAGTCCTAGTGCAAACATAAACTAGGCTCTAATACCAATGAAAAGGATTGAAAATCCAACTAACTTCATTATATTTACAAACTCATTATATAGGCTCTAATGGCCCAAAATACATAACCAAACCCATCAAATCATGGATTTGATCCAATATGCTTAACCATAAGCTACAAAAATGCAAAGGAGAATGCACGTAACTTCTAAGTTAAGAAGAAAGGAATAATGCTAACTATAAGATCCATTTTAGCTATCTTGAAGTACACACTTCCTAACTAACACTTCTAAATGACAACTAGAAGATAACTAGTGCCCACAAGTGCATGTGAGGAAGAGACTCACAATATTAATTTGCAAGAAATAAACTATGCAAACCTAGCTAGGAATTACTAGAGGGGTCCTATGAGTGATCAAATATCAATCCTCATCAATTGATTCCCTACATAATAGTTAAATCAAACTAGGCTTGATGATAAATTCCTACCAATAATTAAGAGCATAAAATTATCATGTAAGGAAAAAGGTAAGATAAAATATGATTTCTATACAAAAGTGTATGATCCCATTATTAAAAATATACAATAGTATATGCTAATACTATTAGGTGAAAGAAAAATATTAATAATGTCACCTAACTAGGAAAAGAGATACTTTTTATAGGTAATAACAAGTCATTAGAATATATGGATTTTTCAAAGATCCCTTTGATCTTGATGTGTATGTAGTAGACTATGTATTTGTTCTAGAAATTGTACACCAACTAAATCTTATTGATCAAAATTATAGCAAGGGGTAAAATAAATTGAGCCTCCTTATAATTCAATATAAGTATCTCAAGATAACACCCACAAGTAGAGAATCTATAGGTCAATTGAGGAATATATTAAAGAAACTTAGGCTAAATAACCTACAAGAATGTTATACAATTCAGATGTGTTCTTCTTAGGTGTCATGACAGAAAAGATATTAATACCTTTTATATACATGATAAATTATTTATTATTAAAAATGAGAGAAACCTAGGCAAGGAGAAAACCATGGAAAATTGAGTACCTTAGAAATATGGGAGCAAGAGGTTGTAAATATTTAGTAAAACCCATTCTGATGGTTTAATTTTTATAATTAAGTTAATGTGAAAGATAATTTCAATCTAAATGATAATCTCAAATACCAACTAATTACATCACTAACAAACACCCCTAAATATAGCCATGCGAAGATAATGGCATATCAAAAATTGAGATGAGATAGACATTGAGGGTAAAAAGATGATGATGGATAAATTTGACAAGTTCTTTGAGATATGAAATAAATATCATTCAGAGAGAAAGGATCAAAGTTAGCAAAAAATCCAAACTTCATCCTATGCTACCACTCACCCTTAATCATAGGTAAAATTATCAACAACACTAATAACCATGGTTGATGTAGGCCAGAAAATGGAAATAACTACTATTATAGTAAAATAAAAAATATTTTGATAGACATGGGATATTCCTAGACACTATAAAATAAGATAAAAATAGATGTAGCTATTTTCTTGTTAACTTATTAGGCTAAATAGGGGAAATAAATGGAATAAGAGGGAATTTTGACTAATATTTAAGAAGAAATGGATATACAAAAAGAATAGCCCATGGAGATTAGAACAAGATGCGACTAGGGTAATACATAAGACACATTAACTATCATTGAGAAAGGTTCTTAAATAGTTGAAATTAGATCTTCCAAGTAAGAAATAACAAAGGGAAAATCCATTATTTTAGAGTCCCAAATATCTTTTTTTATGGATCCCATAATTTCATCCACTTCACTTCCATGTCTTCCTTTGTTCCCACTTCTTCTCTTCCATCATATTCTTATAATTCTTCTATTCCTTCTTCTTTGATTCCCCCTACTTCTTTTGTTGTACCCATCCCACCAAAATATAGTATAGCCACAAACACAACAATATTTATGAACTCGTCCACTTTATTATCTAGACCATTGTTTATTGCATAATGATCATCATCCATTCCATCAAATCACTTCCATTTTTGTTAAAATGTTTACCTTTTTCCCACCATCATCACATGTTGTAATGACCTAGTCCACCATAGTATCCACTTCTTTATCATCCCCTATAGTTGTATCATCATAAAGCACATCATTAATGGCCTTTTATATTGTATATTCATTTGCATTTCTGGTATCCATGAGTTTTATAGCCTAACAATTTTGAATCTCCTTTGTTGACTACTCCCCTCAAGTAAGTATGCAAGTAGCCAACTTACTCGGATCAATCATGAGAAATTCTAAAACAATTATAAGGGTCATTCTTAAAAATAAGTTATTTGATTCAATTGCACAATTACCGATGTAGGTTAACAAGTATCCAAGAAAACAAAATGTGAATGAAATAGGAGGATATTTGCAAAGGAAAAATGAATAGATACATTAAATTACCACAATTGATATTGCATCTTCTTCAACTCTAGCATATATCTAGACATAATTGGTAAAGAGTTATCAACAATTGTTGTTTTTATAAGCTTTATCCGTCAATCCTAGTTGTCCATATATAGCCTCTTTATATTTTCTTCAAGGTTATCTATGCTTGACCTAATTCAAGTCACACATCCTATAATAGAGTAGTTGGCCAAATAAGCAAGATAAGCACTATCCATTAGATAAAAATATCTAGAAAGGTAAAAATATACAAAAGTTAGGTCCAAGATATGATTGTAACCCTTGATGGTAACAATATAGATATCTAAACAAGATATTTTCAAATTTTCCATTTGTCAAGAGACCTAGAAGATGCATAAAAATAAATAAAGATCTTAAATTCCATCTATAATAGGATATTAAGGGCCTAAGAAAATATTGGAATATAAGTTGGTCAAACTTATCTTGATGTCATAGCCAACTCTTGTATTGTATTGTTCATATTAGCCCTTTGGGCCCTTGTAAACCTTGAAAAAGGTATTTTTGTAATATTTTATTATTTTATTTCTAAAGGTTGATCTCACAACCTTGACCTGAAGGTAACTTGTATTTGGGTATAAATACCCCATCATACCAACCATTTTGTTATTGGTTAGAGTGTAATTCTAATATTTTATAGTGATATTTTTTGATTTACATGGACAACCCCCATTAAATATGTGCTTTTCTTTGCATGCATTTATTTTTTAGAAATATTGGATAATGTATTGAATCAATTCATATATAGAAAATATTATGTGTGTGAATATATATTACTCACTTATTATAGTATTTTATCTTCTAATACTTCTCCCAAGGGCAACTATGTTTAGAGAAGTAAAGGGGATTTTTTAAATGTTGATGAAAGGACTAGAAGAAGGGTATTTTGATAGAAATCCTAGGTGGAATTGGATTGTGAGGATCTTAGTAGATTTAGAAAATTTTATCCAAGAGAAAAATTTACTAACATGTTCCTTTGTTCCTCTCATTGGCATTTAATCCTTTTGTTTCTTTTTATTTTTGACCAAATGAATGTCATAGTTTTAGGATTGGGTTTTTTGAGGTTTTTTGAAAACCTCATTTGCCTTTTATAGATTTTTTAAAAAATCTATTTTCTTTTCTCTTTTGGATTTTTATTTCCAATAGTATCATAGATGAGAGGATAAAAATATTTTTCACCGTGAAAAATGAAAATAAGGGACTAAAAATTATTAGACAAAACCCTACTACCAAAGCAGCCATGGGTAGGGTTTCATTCTTGGAAAAGATTGAGCCACTTGACAAAGATGCTTAAATAGTCTAGCAATATTTTTTTATACATAGGCATTAGAGGATGTATTGATTAGTTGGTTTCAATAAAATGGTTGTGAAGATAAAATTGTGATAGCCATAAATTAACCGTCAATATTTTTATATTCTTTATAAAATTTAAAGGAGGTCCCAATTCAAAAGTTTTGCTCATTTTACATCCAAGCACTTCATTTTTATGAGAAAATATTTATTTTCTCCCTAAAATGTATACTTTAAATTTAAATAAAATAATATGCAAGGGAATAGTCCTTAGCCTAATGAGGATTCAAATGTGCATGTGAATCCATTTGTATCATGATGATGTATGCCTTTGTCATGCAAAATGAAAAGAGAGGTGCTTTTTTCTTTTGGTTTCTTTAAATATAATGCTAGTCTTATATCTCCCAAGGGTCTTCTTGAAAATAGTGTCTAGCTTAGCCCATGATAAGGGGTTAAAGATAGAAGGTCCTGAGTTTGAACCCCCAACACCATGAACCATTTATACCTGAAGATGTTAGCATTATATAATAGATTTATTACATGGAATCCCATGATTACATGGCATATCATGATGATGTGCTAGTTTGCAATGATGTGGTACAAGATGATATCACCTCTTTTCAATTATATGATTACATAGTAACAATAAATGCACAACACCATAATTTGTATAGCTAATATGACAATATATAGAAGTGAAATGGTAATAGTAGATGAACAACATGTGGTATTTCATATGGATGACATGGAAATCCATATGGGTGATGTAGAAATTGATTTTCCATGATACATGGTATTCTATACAACTAATATGGTGGCCTCTATAAGTGATAGGGTATGACACATGGTATCTGACATAGGAACTAATACAGGTGTTGATGTGATAGTCCATATAGGAGGCATGGTAGGATATGTGATAGTTTACATAGGCACTAATGTGGGTGCTAAGTGATGTTGGTCATACACCACTTAGCATTTAAAAATATGGCATTGACTAGTTAGACTCTACCATCTCATCAAAATTGATAACTCATTCACATAGTCAATAATAGACTCGATGAAGCATAAATTTTAGACCAAACAAAAATATGACAAATGGTATAGTGTGGTTCATAAATCAAGTATATAATTAGAGCATGACAAGTTTATTACTATTTTTTGGTACCTTATTCAATGGCCTACATAGTCAATACACAAGTGAAAGTCCCCTTATCATGATAAATAGCATCATGCAATTTGATAGTATGTTATCCACTCAACACACACTTGGCACCTATTGAGTCACTCATGTAGTAGTATAAGGAAGCCTCCTATTCATTACAAGTGCTAAAAAAATTAATTTTTTAAACATTTTTGGAGATATTTTTTGTGATTTTTAGATCAAACTTCCAATGGCCATAACATTTGCAAATGAAATCATTTTGAATCCCTTTCTATATATTGCATAATTTTTTGAGATATTTGCATTAGTGGTGCCATTTACAATCACAACCACACATAGAATTTTTTATTTTGGTAATATGGTCATGGATTATCATGTGCTCTTGTTAAATAATTCAAACTATGATATTTGGAAAATTAAGATTGAAGCTTTGCTCTAGAGCAATGAGTCACTCAAATATGTGAAAGTGCAACCTCATGCTACTAATTCTAAACAAATAAAGTATCTCTACAAGGATAATAAATTTGAGGTATATGATTTTAAAGCCCTTCATGTTGACAATATATATGACACAAATGTTAGTATCACCATGAACCCTAAAGTGTTGCTTTACAAATTTCAAGGATTGTGTGAATGTATTATTTCTACATAAATTAGTAGATTGGAGGTCAAGCTTGAAGCTTTATCTTTGGACTAATTTGAAACTCTTTATGAGTATAATAGTTGATTAAATAAACTACAATAAGATATCTAGACTACAATAGGATTACCTAAGGAGCAAGGATAAAGTTAGAAATCTTTGGAGAAGGAAGAGAATATTGAATTGTTGAATATTGTCATCAACACTATTTTAGAGACATCTGAGATAGTTTTTGTTATTTTTACGATGCTTCTTCTATACTTCCCCAAATATCCTATACCACCAACTAATGAGGTTTTCAAGTAATTTTTAATCATTAGGCTATAAAAAGGCATATGATTAATTATGTTTTCAATTAGGTCCATCCAAAGGAATATATTTCCAGAGCCCAAAATAATAAGAATCTAAAATGAATGAGAAGAAGCCTAAAAAGCCCTTCAAAATTTTTACATGTGATTTTTGCAATAAGGAAGGTCATAAAGTAGATTTTTTCCATATTCACATCAAGAAGCTTAAGTAGCAAGTAAGGGGGTGTTGATGCTTGTCTTTTATATCCATAATATGAGGACAAATTTAATGGAGAAACCTTGCATGCACATGTAGATGTTTATTTAGCATATTGGATATCCACCTATTCATATGAGTGGATTTTAGATTCAAGGGAAACTAGGCACAAAATACAGCACAAGCAACTTCTACAAAACTATAACAAATCATATTTAGGAGAGAGTGTTGTTATTAGAGATAACTCTTCATTATAAGTTTTAGGATGTCAAGAAATTTGGATTGGATATTATTATTTTTATGAGGTACATAATGTTCCTAAGTTTTGCCCTAATATATTGTCTATTTATATAATTATTTCTTGATTGTCGAGTAATTAAGGATATAGGTAATGGGTTTAAAACTATTTCTTTTGGTTACTCTGATGACTCTAACCAAATATATAAATTATAATAAAGTCCAACATATTTAATTTCCTCTTCTATGAAGATAAATTTTATTGTTATGGTTGCAATGCGAATGCTGAAAGTCAAAAGTTGCACCATAGGCTTGGGCATCTTAGGTATAGATCATTGAGATACATGAGTCACCATCAGATGGTTTTTGGACTTCCGCACATGTCCCCTTCAAGTGGTGCATGCAAGGAATGTACTCTAGGAAAGCATCATAGGGAGAATTTTCCAAAAGGGATTGCAAGATTGATCATAGATAGTCATATATGTGGACCTATGGGTACACCATCTCTTTATAAAAAAAGGCACTTCATTATTTTTCTTGATTATTTTCTAGATGTGTATGCTTATATAATATTTATCCTAAGGATAAGGTCTTTGAGAAATTAAATATATTTAAGGATCCTGTTGTGGATAAATTGGATAGAAAAATCACATGTCTTAATAAAATTTGAGGATTTGAGTACATAAGTCATGCCTTTAATGGTTTTATGGCTTCTCATGAGATTTCTTATTAGAGGACTATTCACTATACTCCTAAGAAGAATGGTGTAGTTTAAAGGAATAATAGTATGATAATGGAGATGGAAAATGTATAAATCATGCCAAGAGGATGGAGCAAAAATTCTAGGATTAAACATTCACTTGTGTAGCATATATCACCAACAAGGTTTTTACCAGGGTTATTTCGAGTATGAGACTCCTTGAGAGATTGACAAAGATAATATTGTGTCTCAATTTTATATCTTTGGGTCTTTAGCATGTGATAACATACCTAGGGATATTCAAACTAAGGATATTTCAAAGTCACAAATACATATTTATGGGGTATATACCTCAAATTAATATCACCTATATGAACCTTAGAGGAGTGAGGTATTGATTCAAATATTTATCATTTTTAATGAGGACCTTCTAGGCTACTCCACCACCTAAAATTTTTGCAAATGACTCTTGATTCAAAAATATTTATTTCTTCAAATATTTTTTTGGTTTGGATCTATTCCTATTATATAATATTCTTCATATTCATATTTGAGTGGAGGTCCATTACCTAGTTATTTGACCCTTATCAAGGGAAACACCACTAGTAGCACCTTTTTTAAATTCAAATAATGTTGAGCAAGACACATTGGATTAGAGTGCTTTAGCCTTGCATGATGTTGTGAGTGGTTATTTTGAGTTGGATTTCTTAGATTTATTTTTTCATGTTGATTTTACAGAGAGTGTCCATGACTATATAATTCATCCAACACCCAAGTGGGTTAAGATGCTTCTAAAGGTTGATCAACCAATTCTATCTCAAGAATGATATTGGAAATATACTTCTTAATATTTTATCTCCAAGGTATATCAATATTATATTCTCCTTAAATATTCTTAGGCTAAGGTCCAACCAAAATAGAAAGATATTATGTTGGTAGAATATGAGGCTTTGATGAATAACATGACTTGGGATTTGGTTCCTCATCTATAAGGAAATAATATTTTTGGATGTAAATGGATTTACAAGATAAAATATAATTTAGATGGTTATCTAGATAATCACATGTTATACCTTATTTCTAATGGAATATACTAATAGGAGGGTGTATATTTTAAGACACTTGCACATATGGCTAGGATGGATTCTATCAAGATGACCCTCTCTATTGTTACCTAATATGGATGGAAGGTACATTATATGGATGTGAAGAGTGTATTTATACATAGGGAGATTAAATAGGATATATATATGTAGTATCCACCTATATTTGAGATTGAAGTTCATATTCCTTTAGTTTTTCATCTAACTAGGTCCTTGTATGGACTTAATTAGACCCCTTGTGCATGGTATGAGAATATTCACTTATTCTTCCTTAGTTTTGAGTTTTAGTGATGTGAGACCAAACATGATGTTTACCTCAAATATTAATATGATAAAAATATGGTGATTGTCTTGTATATTGATGACCTTCTCATCACTAGCAACTTTCCTAATTTGATCCAAGATATAAATTCACTTAGTTCCACCTTTAAGATAGATTTTGTACTTTTACATTATTATTTTATATTCAGATTGATCAAATAGATTTTGGAATCACCATTTCATAGGCCAATTATGATTTGGATCTTCTTTAGCATTTTAGCATGGAGGATTACAATTTTTGTTGGACTCCTTTCACTTCAAGCCTAAATTTTAAGGTTGATTATACCACTCCTTTGGTGGGTACTACATTGTGTTAATATCTTATAGGTGGATTTATCTATCTTACTCACACTAGAATTGATATAGATTTCTTTTTTAGTTATTATTTGAGGTACAAGTAGGCACCTTAGTGTTGGGTACTGAATTAACATCAAGTTTTACTTGACACTGTAACTATCTATCTTCCAATTTTCTTTCCATGCATGTACCCAATAGTCACAGCTCAATACTCAGCATTGGATGGAACAAATGTTAATTCATCCCAACCTCCAGTGTAGGCTAGTTCCTTATCAACTTAGCAGAGTGTTGACATAATTAAAGCTCAATTAGTATTTTGAGAAAAGGGTTAGAAAAAGGTTTAGGGTTAGAGAACTTATAAAAAATAGTGGTAAAATAGGCTAATAGCAATGGCATCTACAATAGAAATATCCCACAAACTATTTTTGTTGTCCCATTACTCAAGATTAAAAGAACCCAAACCCATGAAATCTTCATACATTAAATCATAAATAGAGATATGTTGCAGAAAGCAATTCCAATATCTTATATTGATAATCCAAATTAGCAAAATTTACCAATAGTTAGATTTAATAGAAATAAACTTCCTAAAAACACATATCTAACCATGAAAAATTTTCAATTTCTCTCACAAATAATAATCCAATAATCTCGAATGAACTAACCGCTAAAGTATTGATAGAAATGTAGCTCACATATTTGAACCTCTTGCATGATAAATTTTGAGTCAAAAATCAGAGTAATGCTCCTTCCATTAGTTTGTAGGAATATTTACAATAGGGCAAGCAAACACACTAGATATGACCCTTAAAAACAATGGTTTGGCCTCTATTTATAGTTTGTCAAATGAAAAATATTGAGGATACATTACAAAGATTACAATTTTACAATTCAACAGAGAGCTTTGTTGGTATTATCTCATTGGCTGGTGAAGTCTAGGAAATCCACTATGAGTAATCCACCATGGCAGCTTAACTCTACAAATTTCTAGTTTGTTGATGGTAGTTTGAGTTCAAGTGGTTGTAAACTGCATCTGATCCATTCATCATTCTTGGAAACTCAATTTCACCATAGATCTAAAACTACTCTGGTTCTTTATATTGAAAACACTTTGACGCTTTGCCTTCCTACCTTCAAACTAATTGATCTTAAATCCATCAAGATTCCACCATTATACACAGGAATAATGTCATAAAAATCTATACTCTTGATATTCTTCATGGACGGTTGCTATTAGACCTTCAAAATTACTTTGCAAATTGGCGAGGAAGGAACAAGATGTCATTTAACACTTTTTAAATGTTTGTCATATTTAGTAGCTTTTGTTATGTGAAATCATATTTTGATGTGAAATGCACTAAGGTGCGAGCGAAATTAAGTCCATTGTCAATCCGCTACTTAGTCTTCTTTCTCACTTCTATGATGTAAAGAAAATTGCAATCTACACAAAATATGCTAACATCATCTTTTGACTTAGTTGAACTACATAATCACCAATCTGCACTGGAAGTAGTGTAAATAGCTTTTGTTACCATTATGTACCCTTTACAATGTTTTTGGCCTTCATGTCGTCATTCCACACTTTTGTAGTGTTTTCGGCCTTCATAGCCCCATTTCACACCATAATACTCTTGTAAATAAGTGAAATCAAGCTTGTCAACACTTAGTCATTAGAGCATGCAAAAATAAACAATAATCGCCATTCCACACTTTTTATTGTGCTGACATCATCTTTGCTCAAAATTTTTGTGGAATAGAGACTCGCTTGGAATCTGCTGCCAAATACACTAGGCACCAAGCGAAATGAAAACTTAGCTCAAAAAATACTAACTATTGAGCAAATTGGAGAATTCTTACTGTGGATCCACTCCAAATTACTCTATGTCCTCAATGTAATAGAGATTTCATGCCTTAGAATAAAATTTTCAATATTTTTTAAGGATGTGGTCATTTTGGGCCTACATTCTGGCACCTCCTAGGTGGATTTTCTCGCAAAGCCATCAAACTCAGAGTCTTATCCATTGCTCATAAAGAGTCAAAAAATGCTTATCTTCAAAAATATTTCAAAGAATAATTTTCATATAAACACTACCCTCTAAAATCTTTATGAACATCCTAGAGGATAAATATTCATATCAAGACCATACTGGAAATAAAAATATCTCTACCACTCCTTTAAAAACTACACCAATGCTTTAGCAAAACATAGATATGTTCTCCTTATAAGGCCTTTTCACAATAAATAATATGAATGCCTTCACAAAAAAATCATTTTTTCCCTCTATGACCTCATGCTTTTATTATTTCCTTCTGACAATGTTAGAATAAAAATGAATCAAACAGAATACAAAACTTATACATGACTACAAAAAGTACAAACAAAAATGTTCTAAGCTTTTGCCCCTTTAGGATCCATAGTAGCTCTATCTGGTTCTTCTTATTCTTGTTGAGCCTCTTCTTCAGTATTATCTTCTTGCTCTTGCTCGGGTTCCTCTTCTGGTGAACTTTGCTCTTTTTCTTCTACATTTTTACCAAATAACTGCACCATCATTTTTAGGGTTTGCAGAGTTTTTTTCTAAACTACTTCGAAGGGGTTGGAAGTTTCCTTCAGCTACTTATGAATGTATTCTATCTCACCAATGTCCTCATAGTTTACATGACTTCCTTTGTTTACCAAGTCCTCCATTAGATCTATGAGTCTAGTAAAATCAATAATCATTTGTGAAACCTGTTTTGGTAGATTGGCTCTTCCAAAGCATCAATCTTAGACTCATCTTGAAGGCTCTTAGTAGTAATCTTGTTAATATCTTCTACTAATAAAAAGCTATTATCTTCCATCCATAGCCCTCTGAAACCATTCTGAATCATTTCCTTATTAATATCCACTACATCCCTGATCATACTCTCAACCTTATCGAACAATAACCAAGACTTTTGGAGGGCTCTATGCTTCTTCACTACAACTCTGGTAGCAATTTTTATGATATTTCATTCCTTGTTAGGAATAGGTTTAGCAGAGTCACTTAGCCAACTATCTACCAGTTTGAGAATTTGCTCAACTAGAATCACCATGGGTTGTAGCTCTTCAGTGTAGTTTTATAGGTCTTCCTAGACCTTTTTAAGTTGATGATCGGTATCATCCATATAATCAATAATAGGTTGTAGCTTTGAGTATTTTTCCAAAACTTTAGAGAGTAATTCTTTTCTCACTTTCTTTAGCCCAGCCTTAGAGAAACCTAAAGACTTAGCCTTTTCAATTTGAAGCTACTAATTCAAACTTTGTATTTCCTTAGCTTGTTCTTCATTTTTCTTCTTTTGCTCCTCCATTTGCTCCTTGAGCTTATTAGCCTCTTGAAATTTATCCTGCCAGTTCTTTGCTTCATTTTTAAGAGCCTTATCCACTTTTTTTTATTGTCAATGGTATTTTGAAGATTTTCTATTTTATTTTCCAACTTGTCCACATTTTCTTTGTATATATCATTTTTCACATAAAAGTATCCAAGTGAGCTTTGGCCATGACCAATTCATCTTCTGTAGGTAGTTATTCAATATCTTCTATATATTCTTCTATGAAATAATTTTGAATAATCATATCAGTTTCAGGTTTACTCACAAGGGGAATCATGGATATGGATGTTCTTTGCCTTGAAACTGGATCAACAAACATGCTTCTCCTCTTTGTGGCCATTCTCTTGGAAGGTTTGGACAACTTCTCTACCCAAAAATATTGAATTTTTTGTGTAGCTTCCTTCTTCTTTTACAAAATTGTTTGGGTAGGGTAACTCACTGGGAGAGGATAAGAGGCTACAAGGTATGAAAGAGTGGAATCAATAGTTGATAATAGCTTAGTAGAAGTAAATACAATATAATATATTACTACAATGGAATCTGTGGCCACTATTGTTGTTGTAATTGGTAGACTCATGGAAATTGAAGCAAAACTTATAGAAGGGTTAGTGGGTGTGGCTAAAATAGTTTGTTTCTCAGATGATGGAGGTGGTCGTAATGGCAAAGATAGAATTATGGAATATGATGAAGAAATAATTTTATATGATGAAGAAATAATTTGAGGTGATGAAGAAGTAATTTGAGGGGACCTTGGAGTAGATGGGTTGGTTTGGCCCTCTGTTCTGATTGGTGAAACAGGGAGTGAACCATGAGGAGGTGAAGGCACCTTTGTTTTGATATCTTGCTCAAAAAGAGAGGGAGATTTCTTTGGGTAATTTGGAGGAGGAGAAGGAGAAGAGAGGATATAGACTATAGCTTTGCCTACTAATGTAGGGTGTTCTGAATATTTCTCTTCACTTTGCTACTACATTTGTTGTATCAACTCTTTTGCAGTTGAAACAGGGGTTTCCTTAACAATTTTCTCTTTATATAGCTTCTATTTATTATAAACCTCCTTCTTATCCCTTTCGACCTTTCTCTTAAAGACTTACATGGTTGCTTTCTCACTTTCCATGTCTTCTTCAGATAATCCTTCCTATACTAGCTCCTCCTACAATTTTTCTTCAACAATAGGGTTTAGCTCCACTGTTGCTACAATGGTAAAACTTACTAGTGTGAAAATAAAATTCTCATCCTTTTCATTCCAGTCTATATCTATATCTGGGGTTTGTCCACCCAAGGCTAGGTGCTTGGATCTACTTGTTTGAATGACTGGTGTGCTAATAGATCTCTCATAAAAATAGTGCATCTTACTCATTAACTATGCCCATTTTGGAAATTTCTCTATTTATTCAATTGAAGGCTGAAAAGTCTTCAGAACTTCGGTAGCAGTTAATGGAGTATCAACTCCTTCTTCTTAAGCTTCTTCCTCCAAAGGTGGAGATGGGGAATCTGACCCTGTTTGTTTCTTATTATAGATTAGAACTATATTCCTTAGGTCTTTTGATTTCCAAGTTGTAAAATTTTTGTCATATTTATCAAAAAATTCATCATCAATTTTCAATCCAAACTTGGATTTCTCTTTACCAATTTTGACTCTCATCCTCCACCAGTCCGTTGTCTTGGCATCATTCCATTTCTTTTTACTTTCACCACCTACAATGGCAAACTCTTGAGGTTGATTTTCCTCTTTATTATCTATTTTATTTTCAACTTCCTTGATGGTAGACTCTTGCAACTAATATTTTTCATTATAGTTTGGATCAAAATTAACAATTTGCTCATAAAATTCTAACCATGGAGGAAGTTGTTCCATTTTGGCAACATTCCATTCCAAAAGAGCATTTTTATTATTATTTCTTCCCTATTCAAAATGAGGCCTATATTTTTTTCTCAAATTTATAGGCCTTTTATCCATTTAGGACTATTTTTATTTTGTGGAATACATCATTAGGGTCATAACTCCATCTTTGGGGAATGTAAAACAAGCCCATCCTATCAAAATATTGGTTAATTTTTTCACCCAATCATTTATTAGTAATTGTTATATCATCAACACTGTGGTAGGTCAACAAACACTTTCTCTTCCTTCTAGAGCCATAATTTGAATTAATGAATTCTATTTACCTCAAATATTCTAGAGCGAATAATCTATTTGTAACAAAATGAGGTAGTAGAAAAAGCTTACCGATGAAGCCATACAGTCTAATAACTATGCCTTTTGTTAGGAGGTACCAATCTCCTTCAGCATCTTTTGTTCTTAGTAATTTCTTGGCCAGGGGTGGTAGCCTATGGTATTCCCCATACATTATCTTGAGTGTTGACCCTAAAAATTCCAAGTTAAATCTTTACATAGACTTAGAGCTCCTTAGATGAGAATTCCAATAGTAAATAGGAATGGGGTCTCCTTGGTCATTCTTTTTCTTGACCAAAATCTAGGGCATCATGTCCCTTATAGCAGTAAAGAACATCCAGACCAGGCTTGAGCAATGCTGAAAGTAGGGTACGTTTAAAATAATTTTCATTCTAACTAATTTCTCATGTATTCTTTGAGTAAGGAAAGCTAGCCAGTCAAATAAGATAACCCTAATGTCTTTATTTTATACATCTTCTTCATACATTCTTTTGTTGAAAATGTAGTAGGCAATGGTAATTTACCAATTATTCATCATTCGATCTGAATCGAAACCCTCCATACAGGTCAACATGGAATATAGATCTAGGTTAGAAAATTGTTCAATGGATATTGGAAGTTTAGGCATTTTATCTTGCTCTCTTATCTATCTAAATTGGAATTGGAGCCACCTTTCTACAACTTTCTTTTATTCCAAATCCATTAATGAAGCATAAACCCTAGCTTGTTATGTTATATCAAATTATTTAGGCTCTAAGGGTGGACTCACCCCTACAACAAATAAATCATGGTAAAGCTCTTTGGTAATAGTGAATAGTGGTATGCCATCAGGATTTTTCACTATCCTCTTCTTAGGGTCGTAAAATTTAACCATCGCAAAAACTAACTCAGGACAATGGTGAACATAATCACAGATGTAAGAAAATAAGAAGGATTTTATAGCAATGATACCTTATTGATTGAATCGGTCTCTCTTAAAAGTATCTAAATTCAAAATTTCTTCTCAAGAAGGTCCTCCTTACTTGGGTCAACATTGTGTCTGCAAACTGCCTAGTCTGGTCCACATGGTCGTTCAACTTTGGTCCTATTTTCTATACTTCTGTTAGCACTTCCTTTGGAGCCATTTTCACAAGTAATTTTCAAAATGTTCTCTCTAGAATTCATAGACAATGCTCATCTATCATTCTGCTCTCTCTCTCGATTAGTGAAAAATGCTCTTTGTTGAATGAGTGGATTCTACGTTTTGGCACTTTTAATTTCTCATGCATGCACACCCTCCGGCATTAATGTGGCCACTACGTAAAATACCTGTTGACATGCTTTTAAAATTAAACTCATTCCTTTCTATAGCTTGAAGGTGCCATTCTGATTTATAATTGATCAAAACTCACACTTTCTACACCCTCGCAGCTTCACTTTGTCCTTTTCCTTTTTTTTTGGAGTGGTACGGGAAACTTGATCATTAATTTATAAATATTTGTCCTCTTAGGAAGTGGCACGATATAGAATTCATTTTTTGCTCAAAAATAGGAAATTTAGTGGATTAGAAACCTTTGTTATTCCACTGCCACCTTAGTCTATTTAAGTGCAAAATAGAATACATGCGGCATTCCGTTGGCACTATAGTTCATTTGAATGCGAATTGGAGCTCACCCATCATTCTGCTGCCTTCTTGGCACACTTGAGTGTGGAATAAAACTTGTTGCATCCTTAGGAACACTTTGCTTATTTTGCAAAAAAAAAATATTTTATTTCTCTATTTTTTTATACATGTTTCAAAAACAAAGAAAATGATATAAACTGCAAAAATAATATGATACAAAGTATGTACATATGTTACAATGAGCTTATATTTCAATAAAAATAAAGTTTACTATGGAAATCGTTGACCAAAATCGGCTGTATGTTTCCCTTCAGATCTTCAAGATAGAAAACATTGGTATCTTTAACCTCTACTATCTTGAAAGGACCATCTAAGAAGGAGTCAAAATTTTTATGATGTTCTAGTTTAGCTCTTTCAACATTCCACCTGAGTACAAAATATTAAATCTGGAATTTTCTAAACCTTGTCTTCTTGTCAAACCATACCTTGATGTCACCTGAATGCTTTTGGAAATCCTCATATGCCTGAGTTCTTTTCTCTTCTAATTGTAGCATGTGTGTCAGTCGTGTTTCCACTGGATTTTCTTCAGATTTCTCTTTTGTGTTTATCATTTTGAGTGCTAGAATTTCCAAATGGACAGGTAACACTACCTCCTTGCCATAAACTAAGGCATGAGGAGAAGTATTGATGGACTTATTGATAGTCATTTTTTCTACCCACAAAGCCTACTCCAGCATTAGGTGCCAACTTCTTTTATTACCCTCTAGTGATCTCAAAATCCTTAACAGATTCTTGTTAGTTGATTTTGCAAGTCCATTCCCTTGAGGGTAGTAATTTGAAGTATTCTTTATAGTGATGCCATACTTATTGGTAAACTAAATATATTTAGCTCCTATGAATGCTAGTCCATTTTCACTCACCAAGGCTTTTGTAACACCAAACCTTGAGAATCTTTTCGTGAATATTATCACCACTTATTGGTTTGATTTCTTTGTAGGTATAGCCTCGACCCATATGGTGAGGTAGTCTATAGTAGTCATAATATACTTATGCTCATATGAGGAATGTGGATTGATAACTCCTATGAAGTACAACCCCCATTGCTAAAAAGGTTCTTCCACTTGAATTAGCTTAAGGGGGAATTATGCATTCCTTGTTATTCCCACATGCCACTAGTATTTGTCAAAGGCTATAGTGACTTTGAAAGTGTCAATAAATATGGTAGGCCAATAATATCCTACTCTAATAATATTCAAGGTTGTTACTCTTCCTAATAAGTGACCTCCTGATAATCCTCCATGGAAATCCTCTATGATCTTTTATTGTTGATCATATTTTAAGCATCTAAGGAGAACTCCATCAAGGTTTCTTTTGTACAGAACTTCTAGTAGCAAGATATACTTTAGAGCCTAAAGTCTATATCTTCTTCTCTGTGATGCATTTATATCAGGAGGGTATACCCTAATTTGGAAATACCTGGTCATATGATCTACCTAGTCTGATTCATTAGTTGTTACCTCTCCAATATGATTATCTACTATTGATTAACAAGTTGTCACTTCAATGGAAACTACTTCTTCTATCAAGCCTTGGCATATGTCTCTGCCTCTTACAAGCTTGGTAGGATGTATTTCCACATAATATTCCTAGATCTTGGTGATCCAACCAGCCCTCTTATCTCCCAGTTCACCTTGTAGAATAAAACTTCTCACATCTGGGTGAACCACATAAATTAGGGTCTTGCTCTAAACCAAGTATTGTCTAAACTTTTTCAATGACTTCATTACAAAAAATACTTTTTTCTCAATAAAATTGTACTTAACTTGATACTCATGAAGATTCTAGCTCCAAAATAATATGGGATGCTCCTCTCCTTCATCATTTTTTTGGGTAAGCACTGATGCATAGCTTTCCTCAGCTCCATAGGCATAAAGAATAAAGTCCTTGTTGAAGTCCAGATTGACTAATACTGGAGATGTAGCAATGGATTGCTTGATAATTTTGAAGGCTTGCTTTCTTACCTAGGTCCATTTGAAATCTATATTTTTCTTCAACATTTTTTATATAGGCTTCACCTTTTGAGCAAATTCAGAGATGAATTTTCTAACAAAATTTATCTGGCCAAAGAAATACTGCAAGGCTTTCTTATTTATAGGTAGTGGAAGAGCAAGAATGGATTTTATTCTATCCGGATCAATGGCCATACCTTCTTTGGAAACCACATGACCTAGAAAATTTCCCTCATGAACTGCAAAAAATGATTTCTTAGGATTGAGGGAGATGCCAAATTCTCTACACTTTTGAAAGACTTGCTCAAGGTGTGCTAAGTGGTCATGCTTATTGTGGGAAAACATGATCATGTCATCTAAATATATTAGAATGAATTTGTTAATCAATTCCCCAAATGCATAGTCCATGGCTCTCTAAAATGTGGCTCCCACATTGGATAGCCCAAAAGGTATTCTTTGATAGGTAAATGTGCCCCATTTGGTGGTGAACACTATTTTAAACTAATATTCATCTTTCACCCAAATCTGGTTATATCTAGAGAAGCCATCCAATAGTGAGAACCTTTTTTCCCCTACCACTATCTATAATATTTGATCAATCTATGGGAGGGGGTAGTGATCCTTTAGTGATGCTTGATTAAGGTTTCTAAAATCCACACACAAGCGAATATCACCATTCTTTTTCCTTACAGGTACCAAGTTGGCTACCCAGGTTGAATGTTTAATTGGATAAATGATCTTAGACTTTAGCAACTTCAAGATCTCTTCTCTCATTATGGCTTTGATCCTAGGATTTACAGGCCTTTTCTTCTACCTAAAAGGCTTTGCATTAGGCTCTAGCTCAATGGTGTGTTGGATAACTTTCTTGTCATATAATTTAAGGTCCTCATATGACCAAGCTACAATATCTTGGTACTTTAGGCATAAAGCTTTGATATATTTTGCCTCTTCTTGAGAACATCAGACCCCAAACTTGAGCTTCTTTTCTTTTTCTATTTCAATTTATGTATAGATTTTCTCATTGAATTCCATGGATCTGATATTTTTTCTATCTTCATTGTCAAACAAGCTCTCTAGAGTAACCAAACCTCTAGGTATATGATTGTTTTTGAGTTGAATGACATCCTATTGATCAATTTCCTATGGATTTTCTTCTTGAATAGTGGATAAACAAGCTTCTCTCACCATAAAATCAATGATTTGTTCATCACTTTTAAAGACATGCCAGAATATTTACCTAACTAACATTGTAGGCCTGAAGATCATTTTGATCCCTTTGTATTTCTTGACTCCTATGTCTACAGAAGGGTTGAAATTAGCTCCCATTACTACTAAGGAATATTCCAAAGTATTCTTTTCTCTGGGAATAAAATTTATGTTTAGGGCTTCAAAGGATTCCATCAAATCCCATACCCTATTTCTATATACTTTCAGGTAATGGTGCTTACTACTGCACCTTTCTCTTACCTGATTTACAATCAATTCAAAGTCACCATATATCTTCAAAATATTAATGCCCATGCTTTCAACCTGCATTATTCCAAGGCATAAAGCCTCATATTCTACAACATTATTAGTGCATGACCATGTTAATCTATATGTGAAACTCTTTGTCCCTTCTGATTGGGATTATAATACAACACCAAAACCAACACCATTTTTACATATGGCACCATCAAAGTGCACTATCCATATTTTTATTTATCTCAAAAACTTATTAGATATAGCAGGAACTTTCTTCTCTGATTCTGTAAAAATACTGTATGTGCCCATATCTATCCCAAACTAGCTGTAATCCTCTCTGAAAGGCAACTCATATTTAATTTTCAATTCCTCAAAATTATCAACCAGTTCAAATTCCTCAAGAGGAGTAATATTGCACATGTCTTCTTCTATTTTTTCTATATGATAAGACACAAGATTCTTAGGTGTTATTCTTATCCTATTTCCTTTGAAAGGAATCACCATGCTGGAATAGTCCATGTACATGCATCCACCCAACTTTGTAGTAAATTATCTTGAAAGGCATAAGCCAAAATAGGGCTCTAGATCCACCACCACTATTTCTTACACTATAGTTACCTCAGGTGCTTTATGTAGCCTCATCAAAACATCCTTTATCACTCCCACTATCTTTACAGGTGTACCATATAATTGTAGAACTCCAAAGCAGGATCAAGTATATTCCATATCCATCTCCTTACAAACTGCTTTAGGCATAACTGTATTCAATGCCCCTAAGTCAATCATAAAATTTCAAATAATCCACCCCTCCATTATTAAAGAAATATAAAAAGGGAGAGGTTTGTTCTTTAAAACAATAGGGAACATTTCTTTCTTTTTAGAGGGCATGCTAAGAATTGTGGTGTCCTGATTTTCCTGTGGATATTTTTTCATAGAAGCTTTTAGCAGGTCTATTTATCTTAGAATGAAGAGAGTGTCATATAGACTATATTTGGATGGTATCTTATTCATTTCCTCTACAATGTTGTATTCAGACTTAGCCAAGGTGGGTCTCTCAGGCCTTCTCTCTTGCTCACCATATTTTCTCTTATACTTTTGAGTGGCCTCGATTCTTTACCTTTTAGTAATAGAAGGGAACCTAAGCCTTTCTTGGGCTTCATCCTTAGATCTCATTCTATCTCCCTTAGTTTCTTTCTCAATTTTTTTGGGGAAACTAACTATTCTTTCTTGGCCCTTAGGAGCTATGTCTCTTTTTCATTGGCCTAGGGGATAGGAAATGTATCACTAGTTTGGGAAGGTGTATCCTTATTTTTTTGAGAGGGAACCTAAAATTGACCCATATTCTATGGATCAACTTGTAGGGTTTTCTTGCCTGATCTAGTCATAATAGAAATAGGTCCATCCTCATTAATCTATTTTCCAACCATGATCTGGTCATGTTGCCAAAGCATGTTGACTCTTCCTTTCTAATTACTTTCTTCTTGTTCCATAGCTTGCTGTACATGGTGTTGGTACATAACACAATATTGTGAATCATGAGGATCATTACACACCAAACACCAAATATTCACTAGACTTGTCTCTAAAGAACATTCAGGCTCTTCATACATTGCATTTACTTTGACTCTAGAGCTATTGCTAGGATCGGGTCTTTGATATTTATTCACATAAGGAAATATCCTTTATTGAGACCTCTCCATCTCTCTCTTTTCCATAGAATTCATTTTGTTACTCAGAGTCTTCAAGGTATTCTGGATATCAAGCAGGACAGAGGAATCTTGGGGAATCTGAGAAGGAAGTGGAGGGAAAGGAACTACAGTGGATGGTGCTTTTGACTGAGGAATAGGAGTCATTTGTGGAAATGGGGATGATAATGGAGGAGGGTCCATATAATATGGAACAACTATCTGACTTTTGACATTAGTGTTTTTATAATTGTAAGGTAGCACAACTTTTTGGGGTAATATCCCCACATTAATTAGGACATTCTCTACATGAACAACTATATTATATATCTGTGGAAATATCTCCACCCCAGATTTTTGGGTTTATAGACCTAAATCTGGTCCAAGAGCTTTGATATAATACATATATGTAAGGCTTGTAGCTGGTCTAGCTACTAGGGGAATTCTCTTCCAAGTTCTACTAAACCTCAAATTGAAATCTGAGATAGTTTCTTATGGATGTTTTTGCATAGATGTGAACTTATTAAGGAGGGAAAAGGAGTCAATAGCTTCATTAAATTCCTCCACAAAAGGCTCAACCAATGCTGCCCATGAGGTGATGGTATTATCTTCAAGAGTCCTAAACCAATGTAAAATATTCCCTCTAAAGGATAGGGCTAGGATTCTCATAATAACATCCTCATTCTTTATATTATGGATAGCTACCAAATTTAGAATATCTTGGCAGTGCTCATATGTAGTTTTTCTAGATCCATCATAAGTGGGAATAGCCTTGGATACATGTTGAGGAATTTCATGCATATGGGCTAATCTAAGGGGGCCATCTATGTTCCAGCTAGGTTACTTCTCCAAAGGTCTTGCTACTGGAGGGGGGTTTGGATTAACTACAAGTTTTTTCTCAGGAGGATCTTCCTCTAAATGAAAATATTGATTCAAATTCCTTATAATAGTATACCCTATAAAATATAGCTCACAATAAAAATAGGATACTGGATTATTCCTTTTGAATGACTTGGTATACATAAAAATATATTATTTATAGGGAGTCGCCAGGTGAATTTGCTATTATTTGCTTAGAAAGGTATAGATAATTCACCAAATATTGATTCCTTTAGGTAAGGATAAAATAATAAAACAAATTATGGGTATTCATGTTTCTTGAAAACTGGTCCCACCGGGCATGCCAAAAATTGTTGGGCATTGAATTGACATCAAGTTTTACTTGACATTGTGACTGTCTATCTTCCAATTTTCTTTCTAGGCATGCACCCGATAGTCATAGCTCAACACTCAGCATTGGATGGACCAAATATTACTTCAGCCCAACCTCCAGTGTAGGTTGGTTCCTTGTCAACTTAGCAGAGTGTTGACACAATTAAAGCTCAATTAGGGTTTTGAGAAAAGGGTTAGAAAAAGGTTTAGGGTTAGAGAGCTTATAACAAACAGTGGCCAGATAGGCTAACAACAATGGCATCTATAGTAGAAAGCTCCCACAAACTATTTTTGGTGTCCCATTACTCAATATTAACAACACCCAAACCCATGAAATCTTCATACATTAAAGCATAAACAGAGATATGTTGTAGAAAGCAATTCCAATATCTAATATTGATAATCCAAATTAGAAAAATAGACCAATAGTCATATTTAATAGAAATAAACTTCCTAACAACACATATCTAACTATGAAAAAATTTCAATTACTCTCACAACTAGTAATCCAATAAGCTAGAATGAACTAACCGCTAAAGTATTGATAGAAATGTAGCTCACAGATTTGAACCTCTTGCACAAAATATAGCGAAGATGACAAATTTTGAGTCAAAAATCAGAGTAATGCTCCTTCCATTAGTTTGCAGGAATATTTACAGTAGGGCAAGCAAACACACTAGAGCCGACCCTTAAAAACGAGGTTTCAACCTCTATTTATAGTTTATCAAATGAAAAATATTGAGGATACATTACAAAGATCAAAATTTTACATCTTAGAAGAGACCTTTTTTGGCATTATCTCATTGGTTAGTGAAGTCCAAGAAATCCATTGTGATTAATCCACCATAGCAGCTTAGCTCTGCAACTTGTTGGTTTATTGATGGTAGTTGGAGTTTAGGCAGTTGGAAACTGCATCTGATCCATTCATCATTCTTGGAAACTCTATTTCATCACATATATGCAACTACTCTAGTTCTTGATCTTGAAAACCCTTCAATGCTTTGCCTTCCTCCCTTATTACATTATTCCATGTTTATATGCAGTAACAATGTCAACAAAATCTAGACCGTTGATCTTATTCATGGATGGCTATGATTAAACCTTCAAAATGCTCTACAAATTGGTGAGGAAGGAACAATATGTCATTCCACATTTTTTAAATGATGATGTCATATTTAGTAGCTTTGGTTATGCAAAATCATATTTTGGCATGAAATGCATTGAGGTGCGAGTGGAATGAAGTCCACTGTCAATCCACTACTTAGCCTTCTTTCTCTCTTCTATGACATAAATCAAATTGTAATCTGCACAAAAATATGCTAATGTCATATTTTGACTTAGTTGGACTATGGAATCACCAATCTACACTAGAAGTAGTGTAAATAGCCTTTGTCACCATTTTGTAGCCTTTATAATGTTTTTGGCCTTCATGTCACCATTTCGTACCATAATACTCTTGGAACTCAGAAAAATCAAGATTATCAACACTTAGTCACTGGAGCATGCAAAAACAAACAACAATCACCATTTCGCACTTTTTATCATGCTGACATCATCTTTGCTCAAAAGTTTTATGGAATCGAGACTCGCTTGGAATTCATTGCCAAATACACTGGGCACCGAGCGAAATGAAAACTTAGCTCAAAAAAGACTAATTGTTGAGCGGATTGGAGAATTCTTACTATGGATCCGCTCCAAAATACTCTATGTCCTCAACGAAATAGAGATTTCATGCCTTAGAATAAAATTTTCAATGTTTTCTAAGGATGTGGCCATTTTGGGCCTACACTTAGGAGAGTCATTAGACAATGGCTAAGAGAATTTTTTATAAATAAAGGGACTTCAAATATGGATATTCTCTAGTTTCTTGGCTTTCCTTTTATTTTGATACAATTTTTAGATGTTGATTGTGTTGGTTATTTGGATGACTGATGGTCCACCAGAGGCTTTATATTCTAGTTGGGATCTTGAACTAATTTATTGGTATTCTAGATGTAATCCACTATATTTTAGTATTCTATAGAAGAATATATGCTATAAATGAGGTATCTAAACATATTTGGTGGATGATTATGATTTTGAAGGATATTGGCATTCCTTAGATATTCTAATTATTTTTCTATGTGATAATCAAATCACCATCTAACTTATTTGTAATCTAGTGTTTCATCAATAGATAAAGTACATAGAGATTTGGATGTACTTTTTAAAATAGCTTGATGCATATGGGATGCTCGATGCAATTGTTGTGCCTTCATTAGAGTAAAAATCAAACATATTTATAAATATCATGGTTGAGATCATTTTTGTGTGCATGCAAAAGCTACATGGGATAGAAGAATGTCCCTTAAGGAAATATGACAAGCAAGAGTATCTCTTCATACCCCCATTTATCTAAAGAGGAGATGTTAGAATATATGTTTATTAAGCTTCTGTTGAGGGGATATTGTATTGTATTGTTCATATTAGCCCTTTGATCCCTTGTAAACCTTGAAAAAGGTACTTTTATGATATTTTATTATTCTATTATGAAGGTCAATCTCACAACCTTAACCTAAAGGTAACTTGTATTTGAGTATAAACACCCCATCCTAACAACCATTTTGTTATTAGTGGGAGTGCAATTATATTCTTTAATGGTGAAATTATTTGGTTTCCATGAACACCCCCCTATATTGTGTGTTTTACTTTACATGTATTTCTTTTTTATTAATACTAGATAATGTGTTAATTTCATTCTTTTCTGGAAACTATTATAAAATCTAACATAAAATAACTAGAATAAGAAAAGAAAAATGTACAATATTAGCTATATTATAACCATTAGGAAAAAGATCAGCTCAAGCAACAATTAGAGTAGGAAAGGAAGAACCTCCAAAGCAAATTAGATCATTTTAAGAGGAAATCTAGGGAAAGAAAACAAATAATGAGGAGATAGTTGTATAGGAGGAGACAAAATAAAATATGATAAGGAATATAGGTAAAATGAAAACTTAGGTGTCCACTATAAGTTGGAAATTTTGATTAATTATGTTTTCATTGATATCAAGTGTTAGATGCAAGCAAAGTTCATCTCAGTGCAAGGAAATTTATAAAAAGAGGGTTAAAATATTTATATTTTAAGCCCAAGATATTTGGGATGAAGCTCCACATAGTTGGTTAAAAGGATGAAATTCCTTGCCTAAAAATCCCAAAGGAAGAAAATATCTAGGCTCAAAAAGAAAATAATATTATAATATTAAAGTTATAAAGTTAAGCCTAAGGTTCAATTATAAAATAATTATAATATTTTATAACCCTAAGTGGGTTTGGTGCCAAATTTGAAAAATAATTTTTAAATTCTTAAGCACCGTCGACGTCCTTAGCATGGTGGTAAATCCATATTTATATGGTAATGATTGGTGCCCTAAGGGTGTGGTTCGACGCACGTTTTCAAGGGATTAATTCAATTTTTCGATGTGCGCAATCGTAAGTAGAAGAAGATAATTTTGTATTCAAAAAAAAAAGAGAAAAGGGCTTTGGACGAGTATAAGGATAATATCATTTAATCTTATCACCAACCAGGTGGTTGTTCTAGCGACAGACAAGGCAGTGTTAAGACGTGGGGAAAACAACAGGTTTTAAGGTCGAAACCAGGTGATGATAGTTTTGTTTAGTCTTTTTTTGGAAAGAAAGTGTGAGTGAAGGTCAAAATGCAAATTGTGAACTAGTGGTTTCATGTGGGAGTTTGGCCTAGCGGTGACCCAAAGGGCACTAGCACATTGGCAGACTACAAGTGTTGGGTTCGAATCTCCCGCAACAGTTTTGGTAAGCATTAATTAAATTTCTAATTGCCTAAGTTTGAGGGTTAGGTGCATGAGGTGTATTTTATTATTTGAAGCATTGTTGACATCGGGAGGTATAAGGGGAAATAATTTTTTAATTATTTCTTGCAATTTATTTTGGAGAAAAATATTATGAAAATGTTTTTTTGCTGAAAAGTGATTTTGTGGAGTAATAAGGATTTTTGATAATTCTTTTATGGATGTGTTTGAAATTAATAGGGAGTTAAAATGTGTATGAAGTAGTTCTATTTCTTGTATTTTACTCCATTTTGAAAAGTTTGGTTTTATGATTTAGTACTCTAGTTTGAGAAACCAAGAGAGTTGGTTTGGAATTTAATTATGCACACTTATTGAGAGAGGTTTTCCAATATATGAAAAGGTGTTGTGCTAATATTTTGAAGCTGCAAAAGATATCCTTTTGTGAGATTGGTTTTGAATACATATCACCATAAGAGAAAGCTAAGAGGTATGGGCACATCATTCCTTATTTAAATTGTTTGTTGAAGTGAATGTTTTGAAATATAAGGTGGAGTGAAAAGGATTGTTTCATAAGCATTGTTGAAATTATTTGAGTTAGGATTTGAGACCTACATTGTGCTCTTTGTTGGAAGAAGGTTGAAAACACTTGTTTAGGGTTTGTAAGCAAATTGTGCTTTGAGTGTGTGAATATTTTTGGCATTGGTTTTGAGTGATATTGAAAGTGAATGTGTAAACATTAGAAATCAGATTTGTGAAAGCAAGTGTGTGCATCAGAAAGATAAGTGTCATGTGCTAGACTAGATCTACCTTTAAAAGAGCAATAAATGTGAGACATGTGAAAGCGACAGACTTAATTATTGAGTAGAAGATATTGAGTTTTTTATAGAGCATATTATTCTCTATATGTTTTAGAGGTTAAACGAATTCTGAGTAGAATATATCTATTTGAGGAAAGCATTTCTAAAAAAAGATATAAGCTTTGTTTGTATGCAAGAGTTTGGAAATATTTGAGTAGGTTTAGTGAGCACCTTTGAGATATATTTGAGCAAGTCTTTTAGAAGTCTTGAGGGTAAATTTGAGCAAGTGTTTGAGAAGGCTTGAGGGTAGATTTGATCAAGTCTTTGAGAAGGCTTGAGGATATAATTGAGTAAGTCTTTCAGAATGCTTGAGGGCAGATTTGAGAAAGTCTTTGAGAAGACTTGAAAGCAGATTTGAGTAGAATTGAGAATAGGTTTGGTTGATGATTTGATCAAGATTTGTGTTAAGGCTTGAGAATAAATTAGATACATAATTAATATCAGGTTTGATTGATGATTTTTTCAATCCTTGTGTTAAGGCTTGGGGTAGATTTGAGATAGAATTAAGAGCAGATTTGTAAGCAAAGTTAAAGTAGATTTGTGCTAGACTTGGGATAGATTTTGGTGCAAATTTGAGATAGAGTTGAAAGTAGGCTTTGGAGGTGATAGAGTAAAGAGGACAATAGTCTCCAGTGGATAGAGATCCATCATCTAGTGTAGTGGGAATAGAGGTCTCCAATGGAGATAGATCCACAAACTAGAGTAGTGTGTGCAGAAGTCTTCTAGAAGATCACCATCTAGAGTAGAGGGGATAGAGTTCTCCTATAGAGAGAGATCCACAAACTAGATCAAGGGGAAAGAGTTCTCCTATGGAGAGAGATCCATGAACAAAATCAAGGGAAAAGAGTTATCCTTTGGAGACATATCCATGAACCAGAGCAGAGGGAATAGAATTCTCCTCTAGAGTGAGATTCGTGAACCAGCTGTGGAGATAGAGTTATCCTATGGAGAGAGATCCATAAACCAGTTGAGGATATAGAGTTCTCCTGGGACAAGTTCTATGAACCAGATAAAAGAGAAAAGAGTTCTCATGTGAAAAAAGATCCATAAATCATAGCATACAGTATTGGTGTCTCCTTTGGATAGAGGTCCATAAATATTGTAATAGGGAATTGATACCCAAGATATTTGTTGAGAAAATTTAGAAAAAATATTTTCTCCGTGGAGTAGCCCACATTGGGTGAACCACGTTAAATTTTGGTCTCTATTGTGTGTGATGATTGTGCATTGCTTTGATTACTGATATTGATATTGCCATTGATAATATTGGATAATATTGTTGGGAAAGAAAAGTTAAAGTTGATCTTATACTGTTCACCCCCCTCTCAGTATAATGCCATGTTATTCAATTGGAATCAGAGCGGGTTCCTTCAAAAGAGTCTAACAACTTGAAGGAAGATAGTACATGAACACAAATGACATCTTAGAATGGATCTTCATCAAATAAGGCACCATTGTTCGATGGAAAAATTATGATTTTTGGAGCATAAGAATGGAGACTTACTTGATGGCATAAGGATATGAGATATGACAATCAATTGAGGATGGGTTTACACCTACAACTAATACTCCCACAAAAAAAATGGTAAGCTATTTCATGATAATAATTCCAAGGCTATGAATGGAATTTTGGGTGGATTATGTGAAGCAAAATTTGTGAAAGTTATGCATTGCAAATTAGTAAAAGATATATGGAATAAATTGAAGTAAACCTATGAGGAAAATAAAAATATCAATATGGCAAAACCTATAAGTAGTTCTATTGCTTGTATTTTGCTCCATTTTGAAAAGTTTGTTTTTATGATTTAATGCCCTAGTTTGAGAAACCAAGAGAGTTGGTTTGGAATTTAATTGTGTATACTTATTGAGAGAGGTTTTCCAATATATGAAAATGTGTTGTGCTAATATTTTGAAGCTACAATTATTGAAGACATATCACCATAAGAGAAAGCTAATATGTATGGGCACATCATTCCTTGTTTAAAGTGTTTGTTGAAGTGAATATTTTGAAATATAAGGTGGAGTGAAAAGGATTGTTTGATAATCATTGTTGAAAATATTTGAGTTAGGGTTTGAGACCTACATTGTGCTCTTTGTTGGAAGAAGTTTGAAAACACTTGTAAAGGTTTTGTGAGCAAATTGTGCTTTATTGGTTAAATGAGTGTGTGAATATTTTTGGCATTGGTTTTGAGTTTTATTGAAAGTGAATGTGTAAACATTGGAAATCATATTTTTGAAAGCAAGTGTGTGCATCAGGAAGATAAGTGTCATGTGCTATACTAGATCTACCTTTAAAATAGCAATAAATGTGAGACATGTGAAAGTTATAGGCTTAATGATTGAGTAGAATGTATTGAGTTTTTGATAGAGCATATCATTATCTATATTTTCTAGAGGTTAAACAAATTTTGAGTGGAATTTATCTGTTTGAGGAAAGTATTTCTAAAATATATATAAGCTTTGTTTGTATGCAAGAGTTTGGAAATATTTGAGTAGGTTTAATGAGCACCTTTGAGGTAGAATTGAGCAAGTATTTCAGAAGGCTTGAGGATATATTTGAGCAAGTATTTTAGAAGGCTTGAGGATATATTTAAGCAAGTATTTGAGAAGGCTTGAGGGTAGATTTGAGCATATCTTTCAGAAGTCTTGAGGGTAGATTTGAGAAAGTCTTTGAGAATGCTTGAGGGCATATTTGAGCAAGTCTTTGAGAAGACTTGAAAGCATATTTGAGTAGAATTGAGAGAAATTTTGGTTGACGATTTGATCAAGATCTATGTTAATACTTGAGGACATATTAGAGATAGAATTGAGAGCAGGTTTCATTGATGATTTTTTCAAGCCTTGTGTTAAGGCTTGAGGTAGATTTGAGATAAAATTTGTAGCACCCTAAAATTGGTGCAGTGAAATCTTAATAATTACATTTACTCTAGTAAATAATTCAAATTCAAATTTTAACCTCCCAAATCACCCGTTAACCGTCGTGTAATCCATTTCCTCATTTCCCATGCCATTTTTAGAGTTTGTTTTGATCGTTTGACGATATCGTCACCGATCAGACGATATCGCCTCAGATCGAACGATTTCGTCTGGGCTAGGACGTCCAGACAATCTTGTCCCAAAACTAATTTTGCACAATTATCTTCTGTTCCAACGGGTCTCTAATTCAGGCAGAAGCATGTCTACACCGTTAGAGACCCTCCCCCATTGGAGATCTCCCAAATAGGGATGATATCCAACCTCCTAACCTCCCTCCTAAGTCTATTTAATCCTAAGCCCTCCCCTTAGCACCCCCCTGGCTAAAATTCCTGTAACTTGACTTCATACATGTTAAAACATCCTAAATTGATATTTGCAGTAGTTCTATACAAATTTTTTTGTAGGTACCTTAGTGTTTTTCAGTCGAAGCAAGCTTACATCGTCTCAGACGATCCTGTTCAGATCGGAGGCGATCCCGTCGAATCAGAGATGATTTTGTACCAATGCGAGACGATTTTGACTACAGTCAACATTGAGGCAATCAGTGCCTAAAGTTTGCATTTCTTCATCTCTTTTTTTGTTGTTTTATTCTACAATTAGCTAGCTTATTTATTATTTTATGCTATTCTGCATTTTGGAGTTCACCCATCTAGATCAAATGCATAATTAAGTCATAATTATTATGAAATTAGTATAATGCATGCATGTTTTTGCTTATAAGTTTTAGTTTGATATTGTTGCTGTCATTTTACACTTTTTCTTTCTATTAGAATAGTTGCATTTTTTGTGTTTTGCATATATTTCTCTATTTGCAGGTCTCTAACGAATTCTTCTGATGAATTCGTCAGATCTCAGACAATCCTGTCAGATCTCAGATGATTCTGTTGAATTCCAGGCGATCTTGACTGCTTCAAGAATTAGAATCTTCATCAGACATCCGGATCAGGTATTTTCTTTTAATATTGCTTAATTTCTCTATTTTCTATCTTAATTCTATTTTATGTATTCATTTAATCTGCATCTTCATATAGGATAGCTTAGACGCATTTTGGCCAAACTTAGGACATGGATGCTTAAGGCTAAAATGAACACATAAAGCACATTCCTAACTTGGGCATGGAAACTGCCATTGAATGTTTCCTGGTGAACCCACCATCCATCAAAAAATCACCATAATACACCTCCCCTGAGAGGCGGGACCTTCGCAAGTCCTCTCAGTCTGAGGTACCATGCCATCCTTTTCACATCCCCCTTCCGGGCATGGATCCTATAGCCTGAAGGTAAGGGTGTGAAAAATTTGGAGCGATACATTTTGGTGAACCCGACGTGAATGCATTGTAAACCTTTTGAAAACAAAACAAAACAAAAAAAATAAATAAATAAAAACAACCAAAACATAGATGCCTTTCAAATCATTTAAAATTAATAAGTTGCATGTCTTGTTTAGATGGTAGCTCCTAAGAAAATATTAGCAGTTACTATAAATGTTGAAAACCAATTAGCAGCCATAGAAATCAATTTTGTGCTTAGTGTGCCTAAAACAGATAGAAATCAACTCTTGTGGGACGAACTTGATAGAAGACTTGGTATCATTTCATCTAGGTCAACAGAACTTAAACAAATCAAGAGGCTTGTCCTAGATAGAATCCTAGATCCTCATCAACTTGTCTTTTATAATGAACTTCAGAGAGCCTGCCATAGATGGTTAGCTTATAGGAGAGCTCTTGTGTCTTCAGAACTGTTCACCTTCGAGGAATACCTCGAGAACACAGCCATTGTACACCAGTTCCTAGGTCATGTAGAAGACCAAGAGGTTGTTCTTACAGATAGGGAAAGATGGAATAGAGTTCCTAGAGCTGTGTTATATCGAGAGTATTGCCACGAACTTTACTTCTATCAACCAGCATCTGAGATAGATAATATCACTATAGCTCTTTTCATTAAATTTTTGAAGGAAAACTTTCAATTTGAAGAAGAACACTTCATGACTCCTGAAGAACTTGAGCCCATTAATGACATTTATAAATTGTTTATAGAAAACTAGATCATTACTTTTAGTCTTATTTATTGCATTTATTGTGTTGTTTGTTATCTTTACAATATTATTACAAAAACAAAGAAAAACTAAAAAACATAACAAAAACCAAAACCTTTCATTTTAAATATTGTAGTAGGTATATAATTAATATATACCTCTTAATATTGTTGCATATATATATATATATATATATATATATATATATATATATATATTTGCTGAAATCTAAAATTAAGCACAATGCCTAAACTTAGGAATGGTAAATAAACTATAGGAGAAGAAGAAGAATGGTTACAAGATAAAACTAGAGACCCAAATTTCCTTCCTGAAGATCCAATTTCGGAATGAGAAACTCTAGATAACCAGAATATGACCTAGGTGAAGACAATGAACAAGAAGAAAATGTTAAAGAGGATGGATCTTCATCCCCTAGAGTAGCTCTAGATGGAACTATCGCTTTTGACAACGTAGATCATTTTCAAAAATTTCTCAATGATAACATTGATGCTCTTAATGTGGCAGTTCGTATCGATAAAGGGCAAATTAGTGACACTCAAGCAGCCATGGAACATATGTTTGATGTGCGCACTAATCCCTTGTCTTTCATTGATCAAGAAAGTGATAAGGCTGGACCATCCAATATAGATATGGTCACTATGATTCAAAACATGTCAAAACAATAGGTTACCCAACCTCCTAAGGAACCTGTTATTCAACCTAAAATCATTCCCACACAAAAGAAAATTTCCTTCACTACTTTACTTCGTCAAACTATTGATCAATATGCTTCAAGTAAACAAAAACCTAAAATGAAGCCAAACACCAATTTTCAACAATCTGGAATACAGCATAATACAACTTCAAAATTCCTTCATAACACCTTTCCTACCAACAATTTACACAATAGCAACATAGCATCTAATCTTCACGTCCCTCCATCATATGCTCACAAAACCCATATCAATGCCCTACCGAACCAATATGGTGGGAAAACTGGTAATCTGGAAACCATGGTGAAACAGTTAGCTTTGCATATGGACCAGATAGATCCTTATCATCCCTCATACAATTATCAAGAGATATGTAGTCAACCTTTGGATCCCATAGTTGTAGCTCAACCATACCCTAAGCATTTTCCCATTCCCATCCTGCCTATATATAAAGGAACCGAAGATCCCATAGAGCATCTTCACATGTTTAGGATAGCATGTCATGATATATCACATGATGACTTGCTATTACTAAAAATGTTCCCGAAAAGTTTAGGTGGAATGGCATTAGAGTGGTACTATCAATTGCCCACTCATTCTTTGAGAAACTTTGAAGAAACAGCTGAATATTTTGTCCATCAATTTAGTGCCTACATCGAGAGGCATGTAACCATTAAAGATTTATACAACTTAAAACAATACAAGGATGAATGTTTTGCCGATTTCTTAGCTAGATGGAGGCAGTTGATAGGAAAACTGCACTTTGTGCTACCTTATAGGGAAATGTTGGACATTTTTATTAATAATTTACAAGAACAAATATCTTATGAGTTATCAACTGCTACTTTAACTACCTTCGATTGGGCCATAGATTTAGCTCGAAGAGTAGAAGATGCCCTCATTAGGAGAGGCCAACTTAGGAAGAAGGATGATGAGAAAACACCCAAAAATCAATATAAAAACAAACAAGTTGTTGGTGACGGAGTCACTGATAGCAAAAATGTTGCTAATATCAATGCAACGAAGACAACAAAAAAATTTATATTGAAACCTCTTGATAAACCTCCTCGAGAATTTACTCGATTTAATCAACCGTTATCAACTATTTTACCTCAATTAATCGAAAGAGGTTTGATCCAATTACCAGCTATCCAGGAACCTGATCCAACTATACCCGGATACAAAGCTGACTTACACTTGTGATTTCCATAGAGGACCTGGACACTCTACCAACGCTTGTAAAAGGTTGAAACATAAAATACAGGATCTAATTGATAATAATGAAATGGAGGTGCAAGCCTTCCAACCTAAACAAAATGCTCTTAATAATACTCAAAATACCATTCCCCAAAATCAAAATCAAAATGCTAATCAATCATTAGACATATTTCAACACCCTTTACCAAGACATGGTAAAGAGGTGGCCAATCAAATTGAACATCATAATGTTCCTCCTCCTACCCGATATGTAGGAACTATTAGTGGACATTTACTTAATCATGATCCTCAAATATTTGACACAACCTTATCCCTGGTTACGACCAAGCCCTTACATAATATTCCAACTCCAGATTCTAGTGATATAGAATTAGATACTGGAAGTGAAATGGACATCACTTCAAACCAATCGAATAGTTTTGAAAACAAATCAGATCCTATTCAACCCATCACAGATGCTATGGTCCCAGAAGAACCATTTCCTAGAAGAATTACTACTCGACCTTCTTCTAATCAATTCCTCCCAAATTAACAAGCCATAAACGCTCAACCGAGACCAATTCAACGTCCTCAATATAACATTGTAGGTACCATCGAAGTCGTTACTCGACAACAGGCTCAAAACTCTCAACAAGTTCAAACTCAGAATGATGGATCAGCTCCATTCATTTTGAAAAATCCCAATAAAGGAAATCATGCTTCCAATGTTCAACCTAAACCCCCTTACAATATTAATGAGCAATTATCCAATACTACAGCCAGAATTTCCCTTTTGGATTTATTAAGATCTTCTCCCACCCATAGGGATGAGTTGATGCTTACATTGAGCCAAATGATGTTTCCTCAAAACATTCAACCTGAAGCCATGGCCAATACTATCATCACTCGAGAAATTGATTGTATTGACTTTCGAGATAAATATATCCCACAACATAGTTTACATAAGGATAATCCCTTATATATTACTGCTCTCATTGGAGATGTAGCTGTCAAACAAGTCTTGATTGATAATGGCTCATCTCTAAACATTTGCACTTTTGACTTCTACCAAATATTTGGCTTTAGAAGTGATGAAATGAAGAAAACTGATATGATTATCAAAGCTTTCAATGACGAAACACAAGAAACGTGTGGAGTTATTACCATCCCATTGCAAGTTGGTCCTAGAACTCTAGATACCATCATGTTTATTGTACATTGCCCCACATCGTACAATATACTCTTGGGTCGTCCTTGGATCAACGCAATGCGAGCTGTCCCATCAACTTTACACCAATGTGTTAAATTCAAATTTAAAAATCAGTTGGTCACTATCCATGGACCCTAGACCCTTTGATATGTGTGCTTTGGCAGAACCTGTTGGAGTGCAATTTTGCCCTGCTTTGTCATCCACACATCCTAATTCTTATTTTTCATCTAAAACTATGAAACACACACCCATAGCTTCACCTATTTCCCCTCCATTAATTTCATCCTCATATATAGATCAACAATCTTCTAAACAAACCACTATAGAACCTCAAATGGATCTTCAATCTACAACCAATCCTTCATGTTCCATCCCTATAATTTTAAAACCTACAGACACATCTATCATACCTTCCACATCTAAATATATAGGGAATAATCCTTCTACATCTTATGCTCTTTCTGATGAACTTTTACCAGATTTATCCACAATTTTAATATAAAAAAAAACAAATGCTTTCATACAAGATTCAATTCTTTTAAATAATTTGTCGCCATCTCCTCGTACTTTGGGCCTCCCACAACCTATGGGAAGCATTTACCAAGTCGGGAGTTGTTCCTTCATTTATAAAGGATATGATTGGGGAAGAATCCCTCGAAATATCAAAACTCATCATGAGGGATATGCTCGATGTTATTTTACCAATGAATATATTAAAGCTAAACCCATAATGCTTAAAATGGGATATAAAGGGAAAGGCTTGGGACCTTTCCAAAATGGCATGAAAGAGCCTTTCGAGGTAGAACCGTGGCCTGCTCGTTGTGGTGTGGGCCTATTTCCTGGTAAGGGTCAACCCTTTCCTTTTGAAGATAATGATCAACTCATATGTTATCAAGACTATTTGGATAGGCATGATGATTTGCCTCTAACAAATCAGTCATTTACATGTAACATGCTATCCATAGCTTACCCTAAAATGATTGCTGACCTCAATGAAGAGTTGGAAGGAGATATCTTCCATGATGTCTTTGTTGAAGAGATGTTACACAATGGATTTTATTTTGATGGTTCTATACCAACTATAGCTCAACTTGATACCACTAATCCTCAAGATGAATTATCCAACTTAAACTTACAAGAATTACAAGAATTGGGTGTTTCACCCGCCCCACCTAATTTTGAAAGAGATCTACACATGGAAGTAGAAAACGTCATTAAAATTAACATTGGAACTGAGGATAATCCTCACATAATCAATATTGGATCAAAATTAAGTCAAGAAAAACAAGAACAATACATTGCATTCCTTAAAGAGTATGAAGATGTCTTCGCTTGGACATACGAAGATATGCCAGGTATGGACCCTTCTGTAGTCATGCATCATCTAGTGGTCCATTCATATGCTAAACCTGTTAAACAAAAACTTAGAAAAATGCATCCCAAAGTGGCTCTGCTAGTCAAAGGGGAGTAAGAAAAACTCCTGAATGTTGTTTTTATACAAGCTATTGATTATGCTGAATGGATCTCAAATGTAGTTCCAGTTACCAAAAAAGAAGCCACCAAAGTTAGGGTTTGCACAGATTTTAGAGATATTAACGTTGCATGCCCTAAAGATGACTTTCCTATTCCAAACATGGATCAAATCATTAAATTTACTGCCGAGAGTGGGATGATGTCCTTAATGGATGGATTCTTCGATTATAATCAGATCAGGATAGCTCCTAAAGATCAGGCTAAAACAACCTTTATTACCCCCTGGGGTACTTTTTGTTGGAAAGTGATGCCATTTGGCTTAAAGAACGTAGGTGCAACCTATCAACGAGCTATGACTTATATTTTTCATGATATGATGCATGATATCCTACATGATTATGTAGATGATATTATAGCTCACTCTATTATTAAAGATAATCATTTAGATGATTTGAGAAAAGTTTTTAATCAATTACGAGAATATCTTATTTGATTAAATCCAGCTAAATGCATATTCAAAGTTAAGTTCGGTAATTTATTAGGGGTTTTAGTTTCTTTACGTGGTATCAAAATTGACCCTCTCAAGATTGCGGCTATCACTGATATGCCCGCACCTACTAATATATCTGAATTACGAAGTTTACAAGGTAAGCTTCAAGCCATCCGTCGCTTCATCGATAAGCTGGCAGAAAAAATTGGTCCCTTTCTTAAGCTCCTTAAGAAGGATGCCCCTTTTAATTGGGACGACGAATGTAGAGAAGCTTTTGAACTTCTCAAGCAATACCTCCTTAATCCACCTGTGCTTTCATCGCCTAAACCTGATCGCCCATTTCTCCTGTATATTTCAGCTTTAGATTCTGCCTTAGGAGCTATGTTAGCTCAGCTTGATGATGAAAAGAGAGAACATGCTAATTATTATATTAGCCGAACCGTCATCAGTTATGAAACCCGCTACACAGCGTTAGAAAAACTATGTTTAGCAGTAATTTTTTCTATGCAAAAATTACGACATTATATGCTTAGTCAAAAAAACTTATGTCATTGCTAAATATGATCCCTTAAGGTATCTCATGAGTCGACCTTATTTATCGAGTCGCACAGCCAAGTGGGTTCTTGCTCTAAGTGAATTTGATCTCACATTCATAGGACAAAAGTCTGTTAAGGGTCAAATCATAGCAGATCAATTAGCTTCTGCACCCTTAGAGTCTACCCATACCCTCATCATTGAGTTCCCTGATGAATGCCTTCAATTAGAGGCAGACCACATTGAACAATGGTCCTTATCCTTTGATGGAGCCCGATGCATGAGTGGGGTTGGTGTGGGTATTATTTTAATATCCCCGCAAAAACATCTTATTCCTCTGTTCTTCAAATTAACATTTGCTTGCACCAACAATACTGTTGAATATGAAGCTCTAATCCTTGGATTACGAGCTGCCTTGGTGCTAAAAATTAAATATCTATTAGTTTTTGGTGATTCTCAACTGGTTATAAACCAAATTAATGAATTTTATCAGACCAGAGATGATAAACTATGCCCATATAAGGCCTATGTTTTACAACTAATGTCTCTATTTGATCAAGTTACCTTGGAAGCTATTCCTCAAACTTGCAACCGTGCAGCTGATGCTATGGCCGTAGCTGCATCTCTCCTACCCTTGGAGTTAGATGACGAATATGCCACTATCATTATTTGTCGACTCCAGGAACCCTCTTCAAATAAGTCATGCTTAGAACCTTTGGATGTGTTTCTAATCAATGAAACTACTCCTGAACCTTGGTATACAGATATATTTAATTTTCTCCAAAATGGAACTTTCCCTGCCAATTCTAATAGAAACCAGTGTCAGTTATTACATAGACAAGCAAGTCGATTTGTAATAATTGGCAATACTTTATATAGGAGATCTTTTGAAGGTATCCTATTAAGATGTTTGAATTTAGAAGAATCCAAATCAGCCTTGAGTGAAGCCCACGATGGATCTTGTGGAGGACACTTCAGTGGTAGTGTCATTGCTAAAAATCTCCTTAGAATAGGATACTTTTGGCCTACCATGGAAAAGGATGCACATGATTATGTGTGCCATTGTGACAAGTGCCAAAAACATGCTGACCTTGTCCATGCGCCTGCACAAGAACTATAGGCTATTTCATCTCCTTGGCCCTTTTCAAAATGGGGTTTAGATATTATTGGCAAAATCAATCCTGTGTCATCTGATGGACACAAATTCATCATAACCACCACTGAGTATTTCACAAAGTGGGTTGAAGCTATGCCTTTAGCTTCCTGCACTAGCACACAAGTCTCTAAATTTATTTTTAATCAAATCATTTGTAGGTTCAAAATTCTTGCAAATCTCATCTCTGATAATGGAACTTGTTTCAAAAATAAATATGTTAAAAAATTATGCCAAAAATATAAGATTCAACATTGCTGGTCCACTCCTTATTATCCTCAGGGTAATGGTCAAGCAGAAGCATCTAAAAAAACCTTAATCAAAATTCTCAAAAGATTGGTCAATAAAACTGGCCGTGACTAGCACATTCAGTTATATCCAGCCTTGTGGGCCTATCGAACTAGTGTTCGAACCCCCACTAGAACTTCACCTTTTGTTTTGGTTTATGGTGCTGAAGCCATTTTTCCCTTTGAATTAGAATTTCCTTCTTTGGCTCTGCTACTTCAAGATACCAAAGTAGGAAATGAATATCGAGCTGGCAAACTCAGTCAGTTGGAACTCCTAGATGAAAAATGCATCAATGCTTTGGAGTATCTTCGTGCCTACCAAAACAAGCTTAAAAGATCATATGCTAAAAAATTTCGTCACCGATCCTTTGAGATCGACGACCTTGTTTTAAAAGAAAATCAAAAAAATACTAATGCAACTAAGGACCTTAAAGGTAAATTTGAGCCCAACTGGCTTGGACCATACATTATCACTGCTAAATTTGAATCGGGAGCATATAAATTATCTACCTTAGATGGTAAAGAACTCAAATAACCCATGAACATTTTGCATCTTAAACGTTACTATGTATAAATTTGGTCATTTCATCCTTATATATATTTGTTTAAAATATTTCAAAATCACTATCTTGTATTTTTTTCAAATTCAAAAACACCAAAAACATTCATAATCATCAAAATCTTCAAAACTATTTGTTGTATTTATTTATGGCACTTGTTAATTCTTTCAAAAATAATAAAAATCAAAACAACAATATTCTTGACTCTTTCGAAACCAAAACAAAATAAAGAAGAAAGAGAGAGTCAACATTCTCAAAACTTCTCAAAAATTATCTATATATATATCTTCTTACAAATATTGCAGTTATATGTTTCAAATTATTTTGGATAAATTAGCATTTATTTGGAATCTCTCACTTGCACAAACACAAAAATAAATATCTTGATTTTATCTGGCATGATTACTAATCTCTCTTATATCAAAGTTCACAAAATTCAATTAAATAAAGTTTGAGCACAGAGAATTGATCTTGTTATTTACTTACACCAAGCACATCTTTTCACAATAAAATGATCATATTTGTAATTTCCATGGTTTGCTACATAGTAGAAGTGGTTTCTTGAGCGAAAAGTTTCCCCTGCTATCCTATCATGCACATGGTCTAGAATCTTTGAGAATTGTCAAAAGGACAAGCTCACCCCTACCCAAAATAAAAATCCCTTGCTCTACAGCTAATCCGAGCAAGTATCCCTAGTACAAAAGAAAAAGCAAAGTTCAAGAAAAAGAGAAAAAGAAGAAAAATGTTATTTTATATCATTACAGCAAAGTTCCAAGCATTCTCTCCAAAAAAAAAGCAAAAGTACAAAAGAAAGCAAAAGTACAAAAGAAAGCAAAAATACAAAAGAAAGCAAACGAAAGCAAAAACAAAAGCAATAAATCCCTTTCCTTACCCATTGAAAAAAAAAATAAGGGTTGATGAGCTTGAATCCCTGGAATTCTCAATTATCCGAAAACTGTGAGGTAAGCCCCATAACAGGTGGTTTGTGCCCAACCTGCTTGGCCTTGGGTAACTCCTAGCGTGGCGATATGTCTGTCACATTAGCGACCTTCTTTTGTATAGACCTATGTCTTCTTATGGACTAGCTAGCTCTTGATAATCTGACTTACATAGTAGTCTAGTATGGTTATATGCATCTACATCATGGTTAATGAACACTTATTTGGTTTCTTTAAATCACTTGTATCATATTATCTTGCTCAAAACTGGTAAATGAACATAGCAATTGCACACACATTTTATATTTGAGATATTTTGTGTATCATTATGATAAATCAATATTGGAAATGAATTCACATATGCACATGGGATTCCTTATAAATCTACCTTTTATCTTTAAAGTACTTTGAAATATTTTTTTTGCAAATTGTTTGGAATAATTTATTTTCTTCTTTCAAGTACAGTTGTTTAGTATAAATACAACTACATGCATAATCAAAAAGATCAAAATTTCTTTCAAACCATACAATCAAAACACACATATATATATTCTTGACTTTCGCGACGATGGTATAGTTCTAAAACCAAAATTGGAATTTTATGCTTAGCGCAAGTCCTCATCTTCATATTTTCTGTTTATTAAAAATCAACCATGCAATAAAACTATCTCCTTTTTAGATTTTCGTGATGATGGTATAAGTCTATACCTCCATATTCTATGCCTAGCGCAAACCATTGTAACAATTTTTATTCCCCATTTATTTAAAAATCATGAAAAACATATGACTTAAATCATTCTGTTACACAAATTATGTTTTAAACAAACAAGCATGCACATTTTCATTATTTCATGTCATTATGTCAACATTCAATTTTGCAATGATGGTATAATTCCTAAGGAATTATCCAAAAATTTTATCACACTTAGGAATTTATGCCTAGCAAAAATCATTTTAACATTATTTCATGCATACTATTTTCATGGAAATCTGAAAAAACAAACCATCATCATCATCATTTGCACCATTGCACCAAAGTCTTAAGACAGTCTCTTAAGCACTCTTTTACTTTTAACAATATTTCTATACTGGGATTAGCTTGACGACCGAGTGAGCGACGACTCCATGAAATGGTCTATAATAGCGACAATGTCCTTTGAAATTATTGTTAGAAGTCTCTTTTTATCTTTTATCACATTACATCACAAACAACCAATTTGTTACATCATATTATTTCATTTAAAATCTTACAGCATGACATCAAAATCATAATATTTCCAACGACATAATTACATGAATCCTCAATCCAATCATCAAATCAATCAATCAAACATAAAAGCATCATAAAAATACATAACACAAGTCATATGATCAAAAATATCTCATCTATATATATCAAAAATATATGTACATCATCTCAAAAATAGATTGGTATGCCACAATCTACATCTTGGCATACTCAATCCTCTCAATCAAATGTCCTCTGTGCAGTGTCTCGAGAACCCCTCAAGCTCTCAGCCTCATCTCCTCCCTTGCCCTGAGGTGGACTAGGTGGCCCCATCGTAGTATGAGTGGTACTGCGAGTCCTAGTCGTTGATCGAGACGAAGTCCTTGACAACCCAATCCTGATAGGGTCAACAATGCCGACTGGCATCTGTACCCTCTGACCCTCTGGCACCATCTGGAAGTAGATGCCTTGGTAGAATGCGGTCTGAGCAATCGACCGTGCCAGCTCTTGAGTGCTCGCTCCTTTGCCCCATGCTTTGAGGCATGCAATCTCATCTCTGAGCTGTGTAACCTCAGCTCGGTGGCATGCAACCTCATCCTGTAATGTCTGCACCTGTGCTCAGAGATAGACTGTCTTCACTCAAAGAGTCGCTATCTCGCTACTCTCCCCAGTGTCAACACCCTTGCCCCTATCGAGCGATGGTGGCTTCTCTCTCTATGGAGAAGGGGGTCTCTCTGCCCTCCTCTCCCACTATCACGGCCTCTCCTATGCCTATGGCCTCCTCTATTCTCTCCCGTTGCAACCCTGGGCTACCTCAATAGCCGCCTGGCGTCACCTCCTTATCCGATGCACAACTGCATGAATCGGACCCTGAGCCCTCATCATCCGAGGAGGGCGGATGCCTGCGTACCAAGCATCATAGCCATCGGCTACCCCTGCATCATCCCCATCCACTGGCTAAATGGGGGCATCGTCCGAGTCTTGACTCTAGAAGCGCTGCATGTCTGGAGCCCCACTCACTGTGGTGTTATCCCGGATAGTCCAGGAAAACTCATAATCCCTGAGAGATGGGATCCCCTGCTGTAGACTGAACTATCACAAAACTTGATCATAGCGATGGAGCTCCACCTCTCCCCTCTCCATCCGCAACCAACAAACTCGCCTAACGTGAGCCAACTCTTGTCCATCCTCGACCCACCCTGGGTGTTCTCGCCATGGCCTCCAGGTGATCTAGTCTGGGACAAGGTCATCTAGTAGTCTCTAGGACATCGATAGGTCAATCCATCGTTGTGACCCTCTTCAGAGCCACCAGTAGAAAACTCGAGGCCTCTCCCCATCAATCCCTGTCAAAGGAATCCCTATCGGCCTCTGCACTGCAATGTGCTCCCAGCACCAAACCTGTAGGAGCGATGTCATAACTAGACATCGGTCGCCCTTGTAAACGACCCCATACAGGATCCTGTACAGCCGACATAGCACAAAGTTGCCCTAAGAAAATTTGTAACCATGGTCTCGCATGTCGCAGATCACATCTTCTAGTACCCATGGTACCCTGCACCCACTTTGGTGGCATAGCAGAAGTCCATCGACCACTCTGGAAAAAACTTGTGTGAGTCTAGATGCCCCAAGCAAACACAGTGCCTCGATGTTCACTTCGCCCTTCTCCAAGGCGAAGCTCGGGTCACCACACAACCACATCATAGCATGGCCCTGATTGGCCACAAGAGTGATCAACCGTCCTTGTATGGGGATTCTCAAAATCCTCCATACATCCTCTAGTGTGGGATTCATCTCCCCTGTAGGTAGCCAAAAATAGGAAGAACCCGGATACCCCCTCTCTGCTAGGGCTGTCAATAGCCCCATATCTGTAGAAACTTATGGCATTTCTACCACATGCTGTAAGCCAGCCTGAGCCAGCTGATCCCGCTCTGCCTGTGTTAGAGTGGCCAAATCATCTCTCAACCCCCCATATTTCCATTCCCTACTCTTTAGCAAACCTCTCTGCAACATAAAAAACAAATAATAACAATCATTAATAAAAATCATTAATTAAAAATGCAAGTAAAATCAGTTCAATTTTATACAACTGATGATATCGCCCACTATTGGACGATATCGTCCCAAATTTGAGCAACATCGTCTCCGATTTCGCAAGCCGAAATCGCCCCTAATTTTACGAAATCGTCCCCCTTTCGCTGATTTCGCCCTTAGACAAAATCGGTGAACTTGAGACGATTTCATCAAAATCGGGACGATTTCGTCCCGACAATGTCGACGGCCCAAAAACGGCCATGATGATCAAAATTCATTTAAAATTCACCTAAAAAACATGTAAATTCAAATTAAACCATTCTAAGCTAAGTTTAGACTCTTACCCATAGCCCGTGTCGGACCTCTGTCGATCTGTGCGCCGTCTCCACCATTTTTGCTTGTAGAGCTCTAAAAACCAGAAAAATGAATAGTAAAAATGAATTAGGGTTTTACCCTATTTTTCTTAATTTTATTCAAAACACAATTAAAAACATTTTAAAATTTTGCTTTTCCACGTTTTTACCTCAAACGTTCGATTTGGGTAAAAACATGGAGGGGGCACCATAGTAAGCTGTCGTACGATTCGACCAAGAATCGTCGCCTAAAAATGGGAATAATTTTTGCTTTCTTGTAGATCAAGAAGAACTCATCTTTAACGCTTTTTTCTTCAAAAAATTTGCTAAAGAGGAGGCAAAATGTAGCACCCTAAAATTGGTGCAGTGAAATCTTAATAATTACATTTACTCTAGTAAATAATTCAAATTCAAATTTTAACCTCCCAAATCGCCCGTTAATCATCGTGTAATCCATTTCCTTGTTTCTCACACCATTTTTAGAGTTTGTTTTGATCGTTTGACGATATCGTCGTCAATTAGATGATATCGCCTCAGATCGAATGATTTCGTCTGGGCTAGGACGTCCAGACGATCTCGTCCCAAAACTAATTTTGCACAATTAGCTTCTATTCCAACGGGTCTCTAATCCGGGCAAAAGCGTGTCTGCGCTGTTAGAGACCCTCCCCCGTTGGAGATCTCCCAAATAGGGATGATCTCCAACCTCCTAACCTCCCTCCTAAGTCTATTTAATCCTAAGCCCTCCCCTTAGCACCCCCCTAGCTGAAATTCATATAACTTGACTTCATACACATTAAAACATCCTAAATTGATATTTGCAGTAGTTCTATACAAATTTTGTTGCAGGTACCTTAGTGTTTTTCAGCTGGAGCAAGCTTACATCGTCTCAGAGACGATTTTGTACCAATACGAGATGATTTCGACTACAGTCAACATTGAGGCAATCAGTGCCTAAAGTTTGCATTTCTTCATCTCTTTTTCTATTGTTTTATTCTACAATTAGCTAGCTTATTTATTATTTTATGCTATTCTGCATTTTGGAGTTCACCCATCTAGATCAAATGCATAATTAAGTCATAATTATTATGAAATTAGTATAATGCATGCATGTTTTTGCTTATAAGTTTTAGTTTGATATTGTTGCTGTCATTTTACACTTTTTCCCTTTGTTAGAATAGTTGCATTTTCAGTGTTTTGCATCTATTTCTCTGTTTGCAGGTCTCTAACAAATTTGTTTGACGAATTCATCAGATCTCAGATGATCCTATCAGATCTCAGATGATTCTGTCGAATTCCAGGCGATCCTGACTGCTTCAAGAATCAGAATCTTCATCAGACATCCGGATCAGGTATTTTCTTTTAATATTGCTTAATTTCTCTATTTTTTGTCTTAATTCTATTTTTTGTATTCATTTAATCTGCATATTCATATAGGATAGCTTAGATGCATTTTTGCCAAACCTAGGACATGGATGCTTAAGGCTAAAACGAATACATAAAGCATATTCCTAACCTGGGTGTGGAAACTGCCATTGAATGTTTCCTAGTGAACCCACCATCTATCAAAAAATCACCATAATACACCTCCCCTGAGAGGTGGGACCTTTGCAAGGCCTCTCAGTTCGAGGTACTGCACCATGCTTTTCACATCCCCCTTTCGGGCATGGATCCTATAGCCTAAAGGTAAGGGTGTGAAAAATTTGGAGCGATACAGAATTAAAAGTAGATTTGGAATAAAAGTTAGAGCATATTTATGCTAGACTTGGGACAGAGTTTGGTGCATATTTGAGATAGAGTTGAGAGTAGGCTTTGGAGGTGATAGAGTAAAGAGGACAATAGTATCCAATGGATAGAGATCCATTAGCTAGTGTAGTGGGGATAGAGGTCTCCTGTGGAGAGAGATCCACAAGCTAGAGTAGTGGGGGTAAAAGTCTTCTAGAAGATCACCAGCAAGAGTAGAGGGGATAGAGTTCTCCTATGGAGAGAGATCCATGAATCAAAGCAAGGGGAAATATTTCAGAGATATCTACGAATTAGAGTACGGGAAAAGAGTTAGCCTATGGAGAGATATCCACGAACCAGAGAAGAGGGGAAAGAGTTATCCTGTGGAATGAGGTCCATGAACCAGCTTGGGAAGATAGAGTTCTTTTGTGGAGAGAGATCCATGAACCAGTTGAGGAGATAGAGTTCTCCTGGATCAAGTTCCACGAACCAGAGAAAATGGGAAAGAGTTCTCCTATGGAGAGAGATCCACAAATCATAGCATAGGGGATTGGTGTCTCCTTTGGATAAAGGTCCATAAACATTGTAATAGGGAATTGATTCCCAAGATATTTGTTGAAAAAATTTAGAAGAAATATTTTCTCCATGGAGTAGCCCACATTGGGTGAACCATGTTAAATTTGTGTCTCTCTTGTGTGTGATGATTTGTGCATTGCTTTGATTATTGCTATTGATATTGCCATTGATAATATTGGATAATATTGTTTGGGAAAGAAAATTAAAAGTTGATCTTATACTATTCACCCCCCTCTCAGTATAAGCCTATGTTCTTCAATTGGTATCGAGTGGGTTCCTTCAAAAGAGTCTAACAACTTGAAGGCCCGAAGAGTTACAGGACACAAAAACATCCCAAAGGGGATCTTCAAAAAAAAAGGCACCCTTATTCGGGGGAAAAAAATTTTTTTTTGGGAGCAAAAAAAAGAAGACTCACGGGAGGGGAGAAAGAAAGGGAAAGGGGAAAGGGGGGGGGGAGAGGTACACCCCCACCACCTCCCCCCCCAAAAAAAAAAAGGGGGAAAAAAAAAAAAAAAAAAAGGGAGGGAAAAAAAAAAAAAAAAAAAAAGAAAAAGAAAGGAGAGAAATTTATGCAATGCAAATCAGTAAAAGAGATATGGGATAAATTGAAGCAAACCTATGAGGGAAATAAAAATGTCAAGATGGCAAAACTACAAAACCACAAGAAAAGGTTTGAATATTTGAAGATGGAAGATGAGGAAGATATTGCTACATACTTACTTCATGTGGATGAGATTGTTAATACCATGCATGGACTTGGATTTGAAATTGAATACTCCAATGTTGCTCAAAAATTTTTAAGGTCACTTCCTACAAGGTATGATGGAAAATTTTTAGCTATAGAAGAGATGAAATATATTGATCAGTTGACTATGGATGAGTTACATGGAATTCTCACAACTTATGAGATGATAATAGTAAAGGATCCCAACTCCAAGAAAGAGGTAACCTTCAAAGCATCAAAGAAGATAAAAGATAAGAAACTAGAATCAAGTGGTGAGTCAAGTAGTGATGAAGAAGCTAACTATGGTAGAAGAAACAAGAAGGACTCAAGAAAGCACAAAGGTATGAAAATAGTGAAATGTTTCAATTGTGGAAATTTTGGTCACTATGCATCTAATTGTCCAGAAGTTGGAAGTAGTAGAAGTGAAGAGAATAGATCATAAGAAAAAGGAAGGAGGAAAATCCAAGTATGAAAAGAAAAATAGGTATGGTCAAAACAAGCATGAAAAGAAGTTCTTTCAAAGGCACAAGAAGAGTTTCTATGTTGATAAGGGAAGCAAGGCTTCAAGTGACAGTGATGAAAGACCCTCAGATAGTGAAGAAGAAGAAATTCTATTTTTGGCAATAGAAGAGGAAGAAAATGCTCCTGTTGAAGATAAAGTTGAAAAGTATGAAGATGCTCTTGAAGACCAAAAAGTAGAACAAGATTCAAAAAATGAAGAGGAAGGTACAGTAGATCTAGAAGCAGAACTTATTGTTGATCTTAAAGAATTGAAAAAGGTTAGAAAGCAGAATTCAAGATTCAGGGCTCAAGTTCAAGAATGTGATGAAGAAAAAGAAAAGCTTATACAAGACCTAACAAACTCAATAGCTAAGACAAGGAGATTTAAAGAAAATTTAGAGGTAAAAGTATTAGAATGTGAAATATTAGAACATGAGGTAGTTTCACTAAGGATGGAAGTGAAAGATTCTAAGGACAAGCTACACAGGTTTGGGAAAATTTCAAAGACCTTGGATAAGATTATCAATGCACAAAGATCTTCATCTATCAAAACAAGACTTGGTTTTGAAGAAGGACAAGGGAAACAAGAAGGGTCAAGCTCAAGCTCAAAAGAGGAAGAAGTTTTAGAGGAAGAGAGTGAAGGAGAAATTGAGACTTATGAGGATAAGTTGAAGAATAGAAGCTTCACTAAGAAAGGAAACAATGCACAAACAAGGAATATGGATCATCACAAAGAAGAAAGGACTAAGAGACCAATGGGCTCAAGACAAGATTTCTTCAAAGGACATTGTTTTTCATGTAATCGGTTTGGTCACAAGGCTATGCATTGTAGGGTTCATGAAAAGAAGGAATATGGTTTTACTAAGAGGAACTTCAAATATGGACATTTCTTTCAAGGGTATTGCTACTCTTGTAATCGATTTGGTCATAAAGCAATCCACTACAGGGTTCATGATAGAAATGAGTATGGCTTCACCAGGAGGAACTTCAAGATATTTGCACCTTCTAAGAACTACAACATTAAGTGTTACAAGTGCAATAATCTAGGGCATAAGGCCAAGTGGTGTAGAATAGAGTTTCTAGAGCTTCCAGAGATAAGCAAGAATAGGGACACTCAAAAGGATCAAAAGGGTATGTTGAGAAAGAAGGTTGACAAAGAAAAAGAGCATTGTATGCTGGGAGTAGATTTACTCCCACCCCAAAATTAATCACCTCAAGGAGAGGAGGTGGGGAGGGGCCTGAGCTAAGAGTCTTATATTTAGCCCCAAAGGAGTCCCTTTGCCATTGATGTCAAGGGGAGAGATATTTGAGTAAGGGGGAGAGCATTCAGTTAGGGGAAGCAGATTTGGAATCAAATGGTTTGAAAAAGGAATTTTTAGAAAAGGGTTGCCATCAATGACAAAGGGGGAGATTGTTGGAAATTTTGAGTAATTATGTTGTCATTGATGTCAAGTGTTAGATGCAAGCAAAGTTCATCTCAGTGCAAGGGAATTGATAAAAAGAGGGTTAAAATATTTATATTTTAAGCCCAAGAGATTTGGGACAAAGCTCCACATGGTTGGTTAAAAGGTTGAAGGCCCTGGTCTAAAAATCCCAAAGGAAGAAAATGTCTAGGCTCAAAAAGGAAATAATATTATAATATTAAAGTTATAAAGTTAAGCCTAAGGTTCAATTATAAAATAATTATAATATTTATATTATAATATTTTATAACCCTAAGTGGGTTTGGTGCCAACTTTGAAAAAGAATTTTTAAATTCTTAAGCACCACCGACGTCCTTAGCATGGTGGTAAATCCATATTTATATGGTAATGTTTGGTGCCCTAAGGTTGTGGTTCGATGCGTATTTTCAAGTGATTAATTCAATTTTTTGGCATGCGCAATCGTGAGTAGAAGAAGATAAATTTTTATTTAAAAAGAGAAAAGGGCTTTGGATAGGTATAAGGATAAGATCATGGAATCTTATCACCAACCAAGCGGTTGGCCTAGCGGCAGACTAGGCAGTGTTAAGATGCGGGGCAAACGATAGGTCATGAGGTCGAATCTAGGCGATGATAGTTTTGTTTAGTATTTTTTTGGCAAGGAAGTGTGAGCAGAGGTCAAAGTGTGAATCGTGCACTAGTGGTTTCATGTGGGTGGTTGGCCTAGCAGTGGCCCAAAGGGTGCTAGCACATTGGCAGGTGGCAGGTGTTGTGTTCGAATCTCCCATGATAGTTTTTGGTAAGCATTAATTAAATTTTTAATTACCTAAGGTTGAGGGTTAGGCGCATGAGGTGTATTTGATTATTTGAAGCGTTGTTGACTTAGGGAGGTATAAGGGGAAATAATTTTTTAATTATTTCTTGCAATTTCTTTTGGAGAAAAATATTATGAAATGTATTTTTGTTGAAAAGTGATTTTGTGGAGTAATAAGGATTTTTGATAATTCTTTTATGAATGTTTTTGAAATTAAGAGGGAGTTAAAAGGTGTATGAAGTATTTCTATTGCTTGTATTTTGCTTCATTTTGAAGGGCTTGGTTTTATGATTTAATGCTCTAGTTTGAGAAACCAAGAGAGTTGGTTTGGAATTTAATTGTGCACACTTGTTGAGAGAGGTTTCCCAATATATGAAAAGGTGTTGTGCTAACTTTTATAGTTGCAAAAGATATTGTGTGTGAGATAGATTTTTGAAGACATATCTCCATAAGAGCAAGCTAAGAGGTATGGGCACATCATTCCTTATTTAAAGTGTTTTGTTGAAGTGAATATTTTGAAACATAAGGTGGAGTGAAAAGGATTGTTTGATAAGCATTGTTGAAAATATTTGAGTTAGGGTTTGAGACCTACATTGTGCTCTTTGTTGGAAGAAGTTTGAAAACACTTGTTTAGGGTTTGTGAGAAAATTGTGCTTTATTGGTTGAATGAGTGTGTGAAGATTTTGAGCATTGGTTTTGAGTGATATTGAAAGTGAATGTGTAAACATTAGAAATCAGATTTATGAAAGCAAGTGTGTGCATCAGGAAGATAAGTGTCATGTGCTAGACTAGATCTATCTTTAAAAGAGTAATAAATGTGAGACATGTGAAAGTGACAGACTTAATGATTGAGTAGAACATATTGAGTTTTTGATAGAGCATATCATTCTCTATATGTTCTAGAGGTTAAACGAATTCTAAGTAGAATATATTGTTTGAAGAAAGTATTTTGAAAAAGATTTAAGTTGTGTTTGTATGCAAAGTTATGGAAATATTTGAGCAGGTTTTGTGAGTGGCTTGAGGTAGATTTGAGCAAGTCTTTGAGAAGGCTTGAGGATATATTTGAGCAAGTATTTGAGAAGGCTTGAGGACAGATTTGAGCAAGTATTTGAGAAGGCTTGAGGACAGATTTGAGCAAGTCTTTGAGAAGGCTTGAGGATAGATTTGAGCAAGTATTTGAGAAGACTTGAAGGTAAATTTGAGCAGAATTAATAGCAAGTTTGATTGATGATTTGTTCAAGCTTTGTGTTAAGGCTTGAGGATAGATTTGAGTAGAATTGAGAGCAGGTTTGATTGATGATTTGTTCAAGATTTGTGTTAAGGCTTGGGGTAGATTTGAGATAGAATTAAGAGAATATTTGTAAGCAGAGTTAAAGTAGATTTATGCTAGACTTGGGATAGAGTTTGGTGTAGATTTGAGATAGATTTGAGAGTAGGCTTTGGAGGTGATAGAGTAAAGAGGATAATAATCTCTAGTGGATAGAGATCCATCAGCCAATGTAGTGGGGATAGAGGTCTCCAATGGAGAGAGATCCACAAGCCAGAGTAGTGGGGGTAGAAGTCTTCTAGAAGATCACCAACCAGAGTAGAGGGGATAGAGTTCTCCTATGGAGAGAGATCCATGAACCAGAGCAAGGGGAAAGAGTTCTCCTATGGAGAGATATCCATAAACCAGAGCAAGGGGAAAGAGTTCTCCTATGGAGAGAGATCCATGAACTAGAGCAAGGGGATATAATTCTCCTATGGAGTGAGATCCATGAACCAGTTGGAGAGATAGAGTTCTTCTATGGAGAGAGATCCATAAACCAATTGAGGAGATAGAGTTCTCCTAGATCAAGTTCCACGAACCAGAGAAAAGGGGATAGAGTTCTCCTATGGAGAGAGATCCACAAATCAGAGCATAGGGGATTGGTGTCTCCTTTGGATAGAGGTCCATAAACATTGTAATAGGGAATTGATTCCCAAGAGATTTGTTGAGAAAATTTAGAAGAAATATTTTCTTCATGGAGTAGCCCACATTGGGTGAACCACATTAAATTTATGTCTCTCTTGTGTGTGATGATTTGTGCATTGCTTTGATTACTGCTATTGATATTTCCATTGATAATATTGGATAATATTGTTTGGGAAAGAAAAGTAAAATTTGGTCTTATACTGTTCACCCCCCTCTCAGTATAAGCATGTGTTCTTCAATTGGTATCAGAGTGGGTTCCTTCGAAAGAGTCTAACAACTTGAAGGAAGATATTACAAGAACACAGATGGCATCTCAGAATGGATCTTCATCAAATAAGGCACCATTGTTTGATGGGAACAATTATGCTTTCTGGAGCATAAGAATGAAGACTTACTTGATGGCACAAGGATATGAGATATGGCAATCAGTTGAGGATGGGTTCACACCTACAACTAATCCTCCCACAGATAAATATGGTAAGCTATTACATGTGAATAATGCCAAGGCTATGAATGGAATATTGAGTGGATTACGTGAAGCAGAATTTGTGAAAGTTATGCATTACAAATCAGCAAAAGAGATATGGGAAAAATTGAAGCAAACCTATGAGGGAAATAAAAAGGTCAAGATGGCAAAACTACAAAACCACAAGAAAAGGTTTGAATATTTGAAGATGGAAGATGAGGAAGACATTGCTACATACTTACTTCATGTGGATGAGATTGTTAATACCATGCGTGGACTTGGATTTGAAATTGAAGACTCCAATGTTGCTCAGAAAGTTTTAAGGTCACTTCCTACAAGGTATGATGGAAAAGTTTTAGCTATAGAAGAGATGAAAGATATTGATCAGTTGACTATGGATGAGTTACATGGAATTCTCATAACTTATGAGATGAGAATAGTAAAGGATCCCAACTCCAAGAAAGAGGTAACTTTCAAAGCATCAAAGAAGATAAAATATAAGAAACCAGAATCAAGTGGTGAGTCAAGCAGTGATGAAGAAGCTAACTATGGTAGAAGAAACAAGAAGGACTCAAGAAAGCACAAAGGTATGAAAATAGTGAAATGTTTCAATTGTGGAAATTTTGGTCACTATGCATCTAATTGTCTAGAAGATGGAAGTAGTAGCAGAAGTGATCATAAGAAAAGGAAGGAGGAAAATCCAAGTATGAAAAGAAAAATAGGTATGGTCAAAACAAGCATGAAAATAAGTTCTTTCAAAGGCACAAGAAGAGTTTCTATGTTGATAAGGGAAGCAAGGCTTCAAGTGACAGTGATGAAAGACCCTCAGATAGTGAAGAAGAAGAGATTCTATTTTTGGAAATAGAAGAGGAAGAAAATGCTCTTGTTGAAGGTAAAGTTGAAAAGTATGAAGATGCTCTTGAAGACCAAAGAGTAGAACAAGATTCAAAAAATGAAGAGGAAGGTACAGTAGATCTAGAAGCAGAACTTATTGTTGCTCTCAAAGAATTGAAAAAGGTTAGAAAGTAGAATTCAAGATTCAAGGCTCAAGTTCAAGAATGTGATGAAGAAAAAGAAAAGCTTATACAAGATATGACAAACTCAATAGCTAAGACAAGGAGATTTAAAGAAAAGTTAGAGGTAAAAGTGTTAGAATGTGAAATATTAGAACATGAGGTAGTTTCACTAAGGATGGAAGTGAAATATTCTAAGGACAAGCTACACAGGTTTGGGAAAAGTTCAAAGACTTTGGATAAGATTATCAATGCACAAAGATCTTCATCTATCAAAACAAGACTTGGTTTTGAAGAAGGACAAGGGAAACAAGAAGAAGGGTCAAGCTCAAGCTCAAAAGAGGAAGAAGTTTTAGAGGAAGAGAGTGAAGGAGAAATTGAGACTTATGAGGATAAGTTGAAGAATAGAAGCTTCACTAAGAAAGGAAACAATGCACAAACAAGGAACATGGATCATCACAAAGAAGAAAGGACTAAGAGACCAATGGGCTCAAGACAATATTTCTTCAAAGGACGTTGTTTTTCATGTAATCAGTTTGGTCACAAGGCTATGCATTGTAGGGTTCATGAAAAGAAGGAATATGGTTTTACTAAGAGGAACTTCAAATATGGACATTTCTTTCAAGGGTATTGCTACTCTTGTAATCGATTTGGTCATAAAGCAATCCACTATAGGGTTCATGATAGAAATGAGTATGGCTTCACCAAGAGGAACTTCAAGATATTTGCACCTTCTAAGAACTACAACATTAAGTGTTACAAGTGCAATAATCTAGGGCATAAGGCCAAGTGGTGCAGAATAGAGTTTCCAGAGCTTCCAGAGATAAGCAAGAATAGGGACACTCAAAAGGATCAAAAGGGTATGTTGAGAAAGAAGGTTGACAAAGAAAAAGAGCATTGTATGTTGGGAGTAGTTTTACTCCCACCCCAAAATTAATCACCTCAAGGAGAGGAGGTGGGGAGGGGGCTGAGCTAAGAGTCTTATCTTTAGCCCCAAAGGAGTCCCTTTGCCATTGATGTCAAAGGGGGAGATATTTGAGTAAGGGGGAGAGCATTCAATTAGGGGAGTTTCTCAAGGGGAGCATATTTGGAATCAAATGGTTTAAAAAAAGAATTTTTAGAAAAGGGTTGCCATCAATGACAAAGGGGGAGATTGTTGGAAATTTTGAGTAATTATGTTGTCATTGATGTCAAGTGTTAGATGCAAGCAAAGTTCATCTCAGTGCAAGGGAATTGATAAAAAGAGGGTTAAAATATTTATATTTTAAGCCCAAGAGATTTGGGACAAAGCTCCACATGGTTGGTTAAAAGGTTGAAGGCCCTAGTCTAAAAATCCCAAAGGAAGAAAATGTCTAGGCTCAAAAAGGAAATAATATTATAATATTAAAGTTATAAAGTTAAGCCTAAGGTTCAATTATAAAATAATTATAATATTTATATTATAATATTTTATAACCCTAAGTGGGTTTGGCACAAAATTTGAAAAATAATTTTTAAATTCTTAAGCACCATCGACGTCCTTAGCATGGTGGTAAATCCATATTTATATGGTAATGTTTGGTGCCCTAAGGGTGTGGTTCGATGCACGTTTTCAAGTGATTAATTTGAATTTTCGGCATGTGCAATCGTGAGTAGAAGAAGATGAATTTTTATTTAAAAAGAGAAAAGGACTTTGGATAGGTATAAGGATAAGATCATGGAATCTTATCACCAACAAGTGGTTGGCCTAGTGGTAGATTGGGTAGTGTTAAGATGCGGGGCAAATGGTAGGTCATGAGGTTGAATCAAGGTGGTGATAGTTTTGTTTAGTCTTTTGTTGGAAAGGAAGTGTGAGTAGAGGTCAAAGTATGAACCGTGCACTAGTGGTTTCATGTAGGCGGTTGGCCTAGTAGAATCCCAAAGGGTGCTAGCATGCTGGCAGACTGCAGGTGTTGTGTTCGAATCTCCCACAATAGTTTTGGTAAGCATTAATTAAATTTTTAATTGCCTAAGGTTGAGGGTTAGGTGCATGAGGTGTATTTGATTATTTGAAGTGTTGTTGACTTAGGGAGGTATAAGGGGAAATAATTTTTTAATTATTTCTTGCAATTTATTTTGGAGAAAAATATTATGAAATATATTTTTGCTGAAAAGTGATTTTGTGGAGTAATAAGGATTTTTGATAATTCTTTTATGAATATTTTTAAAATTAAGAGGGAGTTAAAAGGTGTATGAAGTATTTCTATTGTTTGTATTTTGCTTCATTTTGAAGGGCTTGGTTTTATGATTTAATGCTCTAGTTTGAGAAACCAAGAGAGTTGGTTTGGAATTTAATTGTGCATACTTGTTGAGAGAGGTTTCCCAATATATGAAAAGGTGTTGTGCTAACTTTTATAGTTGCAAAAGATATTGTGTGTGAGATATATTTTTGAAGACATATCTCCATAAGAGCAAGCTAAGAGGTATGGGCACATCATTCCTTATTTAAAGTGTTTTGTTGAAGTGAATATTTTGAAACATAAGGTGGAGTGAAAAGGATTGTTTGATAAGCATTGTTGAAAATATTTGAGTTAGGGTTTGAGACCTACATTGTGCTCTTTGTTGGAAGAAGTTTGAAAACACTTGTTTAGGGTTTGTGAGAAAATTGTGCTTTATTGGTTGAATGAGTGTGTGAAGCTTTTTGGCATTGGTTTTGAGTGATATTGAAAGTGAATGTGTAAACATTAGAAATCAGATTTGTGAAAGCAAGTGTGTGCATCAGGAAGATAAGTGTCATGTGCTAGACTAGATCTACCTTTAAAAGAGCAATAAATGTGAGACATGTGAAAGCGACAGACTTAATGATTGAGTAGAACATATTGAGTTTTTGATAGAGCATATCATTCTCTATATGTTCCAGAGGTTAAATAAATTCTAAGTAGAATATATTTATTTGAAGAAAGCATTTTGAAAAATATATAAGATTTGTTTGTATGCAAAGTTTAGAAATATTTGAGCAGGTTTAGTGAGCATATTTGAGGTAGATTTGAGCAAGTCTTTGAGAAGGCTTGAGGATATTTGAGAAGTTTTGAGGGTAATTTGAGCAAGTCTTTGAGAAGGCTTGAGGACAGATTTGAGCAAGTCTTTGAGAATGCTTGAGGGTAGATTTGAGCAAGTCTTTTGAGAAGACTTGAAGATAATTTGAGTAGAGTTGATAGCAGGTTTGATTGATGATTTGTTCAAGCTTTGTGTTAAGGCTTGAGGATAGATTTGAGATAGAATTGAGAGCAGGTTTGATTGATGATTTGTTCAAGATTTGTGTTAAGGCTTGGGGTAGATTTGAGATAGAATTAAGAGCAGATTTGTAAGCAGAGTTAAAGCATATTTGTGCTAGACTTGGGATAAAGTTTGGTGCAGATTTGAGATAGAGTTGAGAGTAGGATTTGGAGGTGATAGAGTAAAGAGGACAATAGTCTCTAGTGGATAGAGATCCATCAGCTAGTGTAGTGGGGATAGAGGTCTCCAATGGAGAGAGATCCACAAGCAGAGTAAGGGGATAGAAGTCTTCTAGAAGATCACTAACCAAAGAAGGGGAAAGAGTTCTCCTATGGAGAGAGATCCACAAACCAAAGCAAGGGAAAAGAGTTCTCCTATGGAGAGAGATCCACAAACCAGAGCAAGGGGAAAGAGTTCTCCTGTGGAGTGAGATCCATGAACCAGTTGGGGAGATAGAGTTCTTCTATGGAGAGAGATCCACGAACCAGTTGAGGAGATAGAGTTCTCCTGGATCAAGTTCCATGAACCAGAGAAAAGGGGAAAGAGTTCTCCTATGGAGAGAGATCCACAAATCAGAGCATAGGGGATTGGTGTCTCCTTTGGATAGAGGTCCATAAACATTGTAATAGGGAATTGATTCCCAAGATATTTGTTGAGAAAATTTAGAAGAAATATTTTCTCCGTGGAGTAGCCCACATTGGGTGAACCACGTTAAATTTGTGTCTCTCTTGTGTGTGATGATTTGTGCATTGCTTTGATTACTTCTATTGATATTGCCATTGATAATATTGGATAATATTGTTTGGGAAAGAAAAGTAAAAGTTGGTCTTATACTATTCACCCCCTCTCAGTATAAGCCTGTGTTCTTCACTATAGACCTAATTAAATCCCTCTAAGATAAAATACATACAAAGGTGGAGAATACTATTGGATACCTAAGATACTTGAAATAATGTGACACATTGGTCACAAAAGTAGATGTTGCTATGGATAGTGCATAGGTTTAAAATAATCTTACATCAATGCATTTCCAAATAGTTTAAGGCATTGGATCAACAACTCTAGTAATTGGGTATCGTAGATAAAAAGGTTATACAAGTGCTACTAAATAATTTATCTCTTATACAAAGAAATCTATAAGATTGTGTGCAAGATTACAATACCCTAAAGGTATCCTTGGACAATATCAAAATAGAGATTTTTCTATTGGTGAAAAATGGATTACCTAGTCCTCTCATGAATCAAGGAGAAGTCATAATTAGTGATAAATATGCCATTCTAATTTAAGAGGAAAAGGACAAGATCACACATGTTAAGAAAGAATCTCCTAGAAGGATAGCAAAATAAACCTCAGATATGATTGCTAATTTGGATGAATTTCTAGAAGGTGTTAAACTATTGCAATTAAGAAAGTAGATTTTTCCTAAGGAGTTATTCAAAGACTTGAAAATATTTATCATGTGGTTGAGAAAAGTGTAAATTCTTTTTGACATGAAGTGGATAGTGTTATATACCATATTGCCTCATAATTAAGGCCCATTTTAGAAAAAAATAATTCACAATTTTGTATTTTTCAATATTCGGCAACTCGGTTTGAAGAATATATGCCCAATAAAACATAGGCTAGAATCTACCATCAATAAAGCTTTATGTCCCTTTAAATCATAAGAATTACAATATTTTAACTACTACCATCATAGTCTAGAGGTGAAATTAATCATGTTAGAAGAGGACAAAGTTGATATTGAGGTAATTTAAGCTACAAAATGGTTGGGGATAATTGGAAAACATGATACAATACCTAAATTGAATTTGAGTGGCCTTGTTTTGAAGGAGTCAAGATAGAAATCCAAGAATTTGGAGGATATTTGCTTAAGTCCTAATAATGGTGGTTTACCAAACAAGCTTGATGGTGATTCAATGGGTCATAAAAGGGAATTATTTGTGAACTTGCTAAAATAAAAATAGTCTATTGAAGGAATTTGATGTGAAAATATAAACAAAGGGGTAATTTGTTGATTGAAGCATATCAAACATGGATCTCAAAGAATAAAAATTAAGATAATAGATTGGAAAATTAAACTTCTCCCTCTAAGTGGTATTATTGATTGCCAAAGTGCATTAAATTAGCTTTGGTATCAAATCAAGCTAGCCAAGCAACCATTTTTATCTACTTTTCTAAAATTTTACTAAATCGAGTTTACTAGAGTTATAGTTTACTTTACTATAGTTATAAGTAGAGTTAGTTTATATTTACTATGAAAATATCTCAAATATCATTTATAAAGGTCATTTTGGCTATTCAATTCTATTTTGCTTTGAATTAAACTCATAGTTTCATCCTCACTCAATGGATAAACTAAGTGTGGATTTTGAAGCTCAACTATATCCATGCATATTTTTATCTTTAGACTTATAATATTTATGGACCTTTTAGCTATTCAAAAACTATTTTTCTTTAAATCAAACTCATAGTTTCATCCTCACTCAATGGATAAACTAAGTATGGATTTTGAAGCTCAATTGTATCCATGCACATTTTTATCTTTAGACTTATAATCTTTAGTTTCATCCTCACTCAATTGTTTTCATGTTTGGTAAAGACCATTGAGCCACTTGAAAATATTGTGTAAATGGTCTAGAAATATTTTTGTTATGTAGTCATTAGAGGATGTCTTGATCAGTTGGTCAATAAAAATGTTGGATAGGAAAAAATGTGATAGCCATGAATGAACCATCGATGTTTTTAGATTCTTTGTAAAATTTAAAGGGGGTCCCAATTCAAAACTTTTTCTCATTTTACATCCAAGTACCTCATTTTTGTGAAAAATATTTAGTTTTTCCTCCAAAAAGGTAGAATTCAAATTTGAATAAATGAATATGGATGGGAATAGTCTTTTGCCTAGTAACAGTTCAAATGTGTATCAATATGCATTTGCATCAAGATGATGTAGTCCTATGCCATGCAAAAATAAAAGAGAGATGCTTATTTATTTTGGTTTCTTTAAATATAATGCTAGCCTCATATATCCAAAGGGTCTCCTTGGGGATAGTCGCTAGCTTAGCCCATGATAACGTGTTGAAGGTAGGAGGTCCTGAGTTTCAACCCCCAACATCATAAACTTTTTACGCCTTATGATGTTAGCATTACATCATATATTGATGACATGGAAGACCATGATAACATGGAAAACCATGATGGCATGCTAATTTAGAATTATGTGGTATAATATTATATCACCCATTTCCATATATATGATGATATAGTAGCAACAACTATGCAACATTGCAATTTATATAGCCAATGTGGCAATCCATAAAAGTGAAATGGTAATAGTAGATGCACAACATGTGGTAGTCCATATGGATGACATGGAAGTCCATATGTGTGATTTAGAAATTGATTTGTCATAATACATGGTAGTATATACAACTAATATGGTGGTCTATATAAGTGGTATGGTATGACATGTGGTAGCTATCATAGGCACTAATATAGTTGTTGATGTGGTAGTCCATATAAGAGTCATGATACGATATGTGGTAGTTTACATAGGCATTAATCTAGGAGTAAATTTGGTAGATTTTGATAGGGTAAATATGGTTTTTTAAACATCGATTTACATGTATAAATATGACATTAACTAATTAGATCCATCCATTTGATTGAACTCAATAATTCATTCACATAGTTAGCAATAAACTTGGTGAAGCATAAATTTTAGACCAAATCAAAATATGACAAGTGACATAGTTTGGTTCATAGATAGAATAGGTAATTAGAGGATGACAAATGGTGTATTCTAATTTATTCGTACCCTATTCAATGGCCTACATAGTCAGCACACAAGTGGCAGTCCCCTTATCATGATAAATAACATCATATAATTTTTTGGTATGTTATCCAGTTAACACACACTTGAAACCTATTGAGTCACTCATGTAGTGACATATGGAAGCATCTCGTTCATTGCAAGTGATAAAATGTTTAATTTTTTTTTTTTTTGGAGGTATTTTATGTATTTTTTGGTAAAACTTGTAGGGGATCTAACTTTTGCATATGAAAGTATTTTGAGCCCTTTTTATATATTGCATAAATTTTGAGATATTTGTACTAGTTGTGTCATTTCTAATCATAACCACATATAATATTTTATATTTTGGTAATATATTCATGGATTATCATGTGCCCTTTTTGAATAATTTAAAATATTCTACTTTAAAAATCAAGATTGAAGCTTTGCTCCGAAGCAATGGGTCACTCAAGTATGTGAATGAGCAACCTCATGATACTACTTCTAAATAAATAAAATAGATCTACAAGGATAATAAATATGAGTTTCATGGTGTTATACCCCTTCATGTTGAAAATATCTATGACACAAATGTTAGAAGCACCATGAACCCTAAAGTGTTTCTTGACAAATTTTAGGGATTGTGTGATTGTATTAACTCTACACAAATTAACAAGTTGGAGTTTGGGCTTGAAACTTTATCTATGGACTCATTTGACACTATTTATGAGTACATTAGTTGCTTCAAGAAACTACAACAAGATATCTATACTATAATAGGATTACCTAAGGATCATAGAGAAAGTTAGAAAGGTTTGGAGAAGTAAAAGAACATTGAATTGTTGAATATTGTCATCAATAACATTTTGGAGATATATAAGATAGTTTTTTTTTATTTCATATATACTTCCCTAACTCACTTGTATCACCAATTTATGATATGTCACAAGGTAAATATCCAACCCTTCATAAAGGGGTGGATACACAAAACCATCTTGACTACAAATACCATATGTGTAATGCATCCACACATACTTTCGTGAATATCAATAAGTATATACTCATAATAGATCTATATTTAGTACAACGATCAACTCACACTATAGGCAATGCATATATTATGCATTCATATAGTATCTTTGCATTCTAGATGCAATCTGGTATGTTATACCTATATTCATGGTGCATTAGTTTAGTTTTTTCTTTTAACTTTTTTTTTTTAATCAAGGATGGTTTCTAGATGCATTCATATAAATTAATCCATTTCAAATTTTCAACTAAATATAATTATTATACCAATAAAAGGCAAAACAAAACTTTTCTTAAAAGTACTTATAATCATAAAAATATCATTGGTCATGAATATGTTCAACCATACAGCATTTTGTCTCTTCAACATCCAAAAATAGTGTCATCACCATTTTGTGTGTAGTCTATATAATAGTCTTGTTGTCCTAAGTTGTAACATTTCAATGAAAAGAGCAAGCATGGAGAATTTTAAAGTTGATAATTCAACAACAATTATACTATTCAAGTCTAACTTGGAAAAGTTAATTTCATGGTGGTTATGAATATATTATGAAAATAACATATCATACCAAAAACAAGATCCAATTTAACCCAATAGTAATATCTTGTAGAACCACTAAAGATAACACATTGTTCATGATAAAATCTACTTAAACAAATGTATTCTAGATTGACAATCAATATTTACTATAGCAATCAAGGTTTAGGTGCAATAATAATTTTTATGTATATGAGCAAATCCTTATTGTATCATTTTTTTATTATTAAGATAAAAGTTGATATTTTAAAAGGGTCCGAACCCTTTTACACTTTTTGACAAGCAATAGCAGATTTATTTCTCAAACCTCTTCTTATAGGGCTATAGAATTTTTGGTTATTTCCATTAGTTTCCAAACATTTTTAATTGATTCCAGACTACCATCCTAACTCTAAAAATATATTTGACATATCTCCTAGGCCTCAACCAAAGGTCAAAAAGGATTCAAACCTTCACCACAGGCCATTGATATACCCCCCAATCCAACCATTGAAAAATTTTAGGGTGAAGTATAGGTGTTTTGAAAGGGTCTTGGTTCCTTTATATCAAGGTTTGAACTTGGATCTCCTATATGAAAACCCAAAGACATACCACTATGGCATCCCTTGTGGGACAAAAAATTTAAGGTAAATCATAGGTTTTTGAAAGGGTCTCGATCGGTCCCTTATGCGGTAATTTGAACTTGGATATCTTGGATAAGAACCTTAAGACATACCACTATGGTATCCCAATAGGGATAAATTTTTTAGGGTAAATAATAGGTTTTGAAAGGATCATGATCCCCACCCAGGTGTTGTAGGTGAGTTGGAGAGGAGAGGTAAATCCTCCAAGAGAGGTCCCAGGTTCAAATCTCCACCCTACCAAAAAATTGAATTGGGTATCCAAAATCCAATTGATAATGTTGGTGCGGGCAGGGTCGGGTGCGACTCCGGGTGACTTTGACGGTGTAGAACCCCCTGTTCGTGGTCTCTCAGACCAAGGCGGCCTCGCAAGGGATTTTTCGCTTAAAAAAAAAAAAAAAGATCATGATCCCCTTGTATAGGGGTTTAAAATTGGATTTCTTGTATAAAAATCCAAAGATATACCACTATGGTATACCTCATAGGATTAAATTTAGGGTAAAGCATGGGTTTTTTAAAAAGTTCCTAGTCCCCTTGTATTAGGGTTTAAATTTGGGTCTCCTAGATGAAAACCAAAGACATACCACTATGGTATCTCTCATGGGAAAAACATTTAGGGTCAAGCATGGGTTTTTGAAAGGGTACTAGTCCCCTTGTACTATGATTTGAACCTAGGTCTCCTAGATGAAAACCCAAAGATATACCACTAGGGTATACCTCATGGGATGCCTTACTATATAATTGTTTTTACAATGTAGCAAGAATAATTTTCTCTAAATTTTGGTTATGCAATAATAAGGTGATTCTTGAATTCAAATTAAAAATTATATTGTACTACATCACATTATATGGAGGTGATAATGGTAAACCTTGATTACATTATAATTTCAAGCAAGTGTACTCAATCAAGGATGCCCTTGTTGAAGAATATTACATTATTTGGTACATGCTAATGTACTCCCATTGTACCTTCATGGTACATTTATAAATAATAGATAAGGGTTGAGTTTATATTTTTAGAGTGTGATTTATATTCCCTCTTTTATGTAAGTGTGAATGTGCAAGAAATTCACAAGTGTCATGTAAAAGTGTAATGTGCAGGAAATCCACAAGTGTCATATAAGTTAGAGTGCAATTGTAGGTTAAGTAAATGTGCACAAGTGTCTTGTATGTAAGAGTGCAAATATGCAATATAAATATGTGCACAAGTATCTTACACTAGAAGTGCATGTAGGAGTTAAAGAGTCATGTAGAGGTGTGCAAATGTTATAGAGTCAAGTGTTCATCAAGTGTGCAATTGGAAAGTAGACATGAGACTTGGCATATGGATAGAAATAGTCAAGTACTTGAAGAATCACATTACTATTGCTATATTATGGAGATAGTGCTCCATAGGAAATAAATTCAATTAAAATATAATCAAGAGTCAAGGATCTATATCCAAAGTTGTAACAGGAAGAGGAGCAATAAATTTTATATATATATTGAGCAATTAATATTGTAAGTATTTATTCATTCATGGTACATGAATGATTCAAGCTAATTGCATTCATATTTCAGTATTTAAATGAATGTTATTTGATTTCTTATAAGCCTTGATATACATATTAATTTGCTCATATTATTCTACTCATATCATTCTCTTGACCTTTAATATTGTGGCTATTTTATATTTAGGACCTATGAGATATTATTGAGATAACCTGTGAAGTGGTATTAGAGCTACCACCATACTTTGTCTAGATTGATAGAGTTTATTGAATCCACCATTATTAATTAGATTTATCCATTTTTATAAAGTTAATTTAGAGTATGTCCACTTTAAAGGTAGTGAAGACTTGGACTCTATTTTTAAATATCTTATTGAGTAGAAAAGGCTAGGGTCTTTCCACTAGATTGACAAAAAAATAGTGAATACTAGGACTCAATTATATTAAATAAAAAGGGCCAGCTTAGAAGAAAAGTTGAACATTTGATATTGATTGATAGATTGATAGAAACCAACTCAAAAGAAAGTTGGAGATTCAAGGACATACAAAGTCACCTTGATAATATATTGGATTCTCTAGTGAGGAGAATCATATTGGGTTCTTAGGCATGACCTAATACATTAAATATTTCAAAATTCAAAATTCAAAAAGTATAACAAAGGGTAAGCTATATAAGTGTGAGAAGCTTCCTACAAAATATGGAGAAGAATTTCAGATTTTGAAGAATACATAACAAAGAAGAAGAAGTATGTGATAGAGTTATTTGACCTTGACAAAGAAGAAGAATTAGGTCAAAGAGATATCTAACCTTGACAAAGAAAACAAATTAGGTAATAGCAATCTTTGACCTTAACATATATGCAGCAATAGTAGTAAATATTTAATAAGTAATATATATCGTATAGCAGAGGGTCATAGAAGACCACATTGAATATAATAGGGCCAAGAAGACCATATTGAATTTAAGAGGTCCATAGTAGCCTATATTGAAAGAAAAAGGTAGAAAATCCTATATTGAATATAAGAGTCAAAGAATACTACATTGAAATAAAAGGTAGAGTAGCCTATATTGAATATAAATAGAGCTAGAGAATTCTACATTGATAAGGAGAGAGAAAAACTTTGTTAAAGATAAAGCATTATTAAAGTACTATTAGATAAAAGTAAGTCTTATTCGGCTATAAGTGGAGAAGAAACAATAGAAAGAATGAAGGTATAACAACAAAATATAAATACAACAAAAAATATGAGCATAAAAAAAAATTAAGTAGAAATATCATGAGAATAAAAGTTATATGAAGAGGTAAAGATAAAGAGTTATCATAGTAGAAAGGAAGCTATCTATCACAGTCCATAAAGCAAAGTGAAAGTTGCATTAATAATATAGTAGAATTTTAAGTGCCTCTATTGAAAGAGACAATAGGAGGACATTCTTTAGAATGCAACATTTCACCAAAGAGCATTCCATAGAGTAACACTTCACAGATCAAAACTTATACCCATTATTAAGCAGAGTTTCAAGGAGGATAAAAGGTGTCAAGAAGACAAGCAACATTGAGGAAACTAAAGTAGCATTGACTGTGAGCATACTAGTAGAGTAATAGAGTAACATTTCACAATAATATGGCGAAGCACTTCACAATAATTTTATATAAGTAATGCTTTATAGTAGAATTATGTAAGGAATACTTCACAATAATACAGAGGATCATTTCATAGCAATGTTATCTAAGGAATTCTTCATAGCATTATAGTGGAACACATTACAAAATTGGAATAGCACAACAACATTACCTAAAGGAATATCACAGTAGCATTACCTAAGAGAATAGCATAGCAATATATGTGTAAACACTTCACAATTTTTGGTAAGCAGTAGATTAAGAAAAAAGAAGAGACTACCAGCGCATAGCTCACAAGAAGTAAAGAGACAAGTGTTACAAAGAAGGTGACCATACTTCATTGGCATTCATAACACAAGATGTTACAAAAGTATCTAGCCAGCAAGAATACTTTAGAGAGTAATGCAAGATATTACAATAGTGTTTAGCTAGCATAAATACTTCATATAGTAACACAAGATGTTACAACAGTGTTTAACCAGCAATAATACTTCAGAGAGTAATGTAAGACATTATAATAGGGAGCAATGGAACGTTTGAATGGCATGTGGAATACTATGTAGCATTAGAGTTTGCATTGTTAATCAGCTAATGCTTCAAGGAGCAAGCAAAATATGGCAAAGGAAGAAAAAAATAGTTGTTAGTGGAGTCAGATGCAAGCACAAGTTTCACAAGGTTAACAAGGTTAGTTGAAAATTAAAGCATTTAAAAAGGAGCTTTAATTAAATTTTTTAAGTTAGGAGTTATAAGGGTTGATAAAAGTTTTTATTTTTTGAGTTACATTTTTATGAGTTTGGAGTGATAAGGAATTCAACTATTGATTAAGTTAATTTGTTTATTTAAAATCTTTTAAGTTTTTTGAAGAAATTTAAAGTATTTTTGAATTAGAAGTTTTATTTTATTAATTTTTGAGAAAATTAAAAATGTTAAAATATTTTGAAATTTTACAAATTTAAACATTTGGGAGTCAAAAGGTTTTCAACAACAAAGGATTGGAAAAGTTAAAATTTACAAAATTCATATTTGAATTTCTATTTTAATTATTTCTAAACTAAGGGGACATAAGGCTTACTATTTCAAACAATTGAATGAGTTCGATTATGTCAAACGATTAATTTTTCTTTTTTGAATCACAACTTTTAAAAGGACCAAATTTTACATCATGGAAGAACAAAATGAAATCAATCCTAGTTGTAGAAAAACTTTGGGATATAGTTAGTGGAACAAAGATAAAACCTAGCAAGGATGCAAGAGAAATACAAATATTTGAAGAAGGTGATGCAAAATCACTTATGTTGATAACATTTGGAATAATTGATGAAATTCAACCATACTTAAGTGGAGCATAAACTTCTACATAAGCATGGAATACCTTATGCAAAATATTTGAAGGGAAAAACAAAGCTACTATTTTCAATCTACAATCCCAATTGTATTCTTTAAAATTCAATAATGGAGAAAGTATAGAACTCTTTCTTTGTAAAGTAGCATATATAAAATCAAAATATTAACTCTAGAAGAAAAAGTAGAAGATAAATTTCTTGTTCAAGTGACATTAAGAGCACTTATAGAAAGTAACAAACATCTAGTCACATATTTACAAGTTTTAAGCAAAGAAACTATATTTGATGACTTGGTCAATATTCTTCAAGAATATGAAGTAGATAACTTGGTCAAAAATGAAATAACTAATAATGCCTTGGTATCTAAAGATAATACTCAAGGTAATATTGCTACAACTTCAAAATACAAGAATTCAAGATATTGTTAGTTATGTAAGAAAAAAGGCCACAACAAAAAAAAATATGGTATAATTCTATAAATCAGTATCAAGGAAATCAAATGAACATGAACCAAGGTGGTCAAATAAACAAGCAAGTACAACAAGGGTAATACCAATCTCAATACCAAGATAATCCTCAACAACAATAATAATTTCAATCTCAATATCAACAATGATAATATCATCCTCAATATCAATATGGTCATTAACAACAACCTCATTCACCGTATAGAGAAGGAAATAAAAAATGACATCTAGCTCAAGAAATTCTTGAAATTCAATAATTAGAAGAAACATCGAAATAAAATGAATTCAAGGCTCTTTCAACAAAATTTTTAATCAATGAAAATGATATTTTTCAAATAATTCTAAAGATAATAATGTTGTAGTTTCTATAGAACATCAAGATAGATGAAAAGATATCAAGACCAAAATTGAAAAAAATAGAATAAAGAAGCAGAATAAGAAGAAGATCATGAAAGTACAAAAGAAGAAAGCAAAAAGAGATACAAATTGAAATCAAGTACCTAAACCATATGGAGATTGAATATTTAAGACAAAGATGAAGACCAAGATGGAAGATTATTTAATAAATAAATAATTTAATATAGGAGGGTGTTGAGGTATATTACATTATTTGGTACATTCTAATGTACCCCCATTGTACTTTCATGGTATATTTGTAAATAATAGATTAAGATTGAGTCTATAGTTTAGAGTGTGATTTATATTTCCCCTTTTATGTAAGTGTGAATGTGCACGAAATATAAAAGTGTAATGTGCAAGAAATGATGGATTTTTAAGCCTTAATATTAATATAAAACTCATAGGATAAATTATCAAAGGAACAAATATAACATAGCCACAATACAGTATGATCAAGATAATTATGTATGAGCAAATTAATATGTAACATTCAGTAATAAACAACAATATGAATGTAAATAGCCTAAATCATACATGTACAAAGCATGTAGCATGACTTACAATATTAATTGCTCAAATGTATGCAACATTTATTACTCCTCTTTCTCTTACAAATATAGCACTTGACTCTTACACTTGATAATAGGATATTGGATCTTTGATATGGAATGCTTCTCTATGGAGTATTATATAGCCATAGTAGAATGACTCTTTAGATACTTGTCTATTCCTTTCCATATGTCAAGTCTCATGACTCTTGACTTCTCTACTTGACACTTGCATACAAATGACTCTATCTTTTATGCACACCTAGAAATGCCTCTTCACTTTGCACACTCTAATATAAAGACAATTTTGCACTCTTACATATAAGACGCTTGTGCACATAGAATCAAATTACACTTACACATATATTCACATGACACTTGTGTATTTCCTGTGCATACACACTTACATAACACTTGTGCATTTCCAACACATTATAACAAACAATTATTCACAATCTAAACTAAGACTCAACCCGAATATAATATTTACATATGTACCATGAAGGTACCATGGGGGTATATTAGCATGTACCAAATAATGTAATATACTCGAAACACCCCCCTGTATTACAATATTTGGTTATCGAAGACTTTAGTCTTCAATCGTAGTCTTCATATTCAATCTACAAGTGACCTTGCAATACATGTGATCTTCTACTATCCTCGAATTTTTCATCATATTGAACTTTGGATTCACCTAATGCTTTCATTGGTAGAAAGGTTCATAAATCCCATTTCTTGTGTTTTCTCTTTTAGAACATTCAACAATGTTATCTTGAAATAAGATAAGCTCTTGAGAAAAACCAATTGAATCTAAAGCATATATCCCATTATTAATTGATCTTGTAGCCTCTATTATATTTTGATTTTTTATAATACATTTATTGTTCTCATTTATACATTTGAACTCAATTGATCTTCCACTTTCAACCAATTTAGTGTCTGGAATGAGATTTGTTGTCAATCTTGGAACATACATAACATCTTCTCGTACACTAGGTGTTACACTACCACTTCCATGAACTAAGTACCTCTTATCATCAATAATATTCAAATAAAAATTATCTTTGACTTCTAAACAATCAAACCATTGTAAATTACCAGTCATATGATGGATTGCACCTAAGTCTATATACCAAAGATATTTTTCTGTTTGATTCACTTGATTGGATTTACTTAATAATATTCTACATATTTGACAAAGATTTTTAATAATATTATATTGTTAATTAAATGAACCTTGTTCTTGAACTTTTCATTATAAAAAGTTTTATTTTATATTTTGATAATGTCTTCTATGTTGAAAAGTTTCTCTTGATAACCTTTGTACCCTTGTTTAAGTTGATAACCTGATAAATACCTAGGTTTAAATAATCCTTATGTCTTCCTAATTTTTAGAGACTAAAGAAGGAATTTTACAATTTTTTGTTTTTTTTTTAAGTTTGAAGTTGAAATCCTTTTGAATTAATTAAATTTGCAAATATTCAATAAAAATTTTATTTTAAAAAATAAAACCAAACCAAAAAATAAATTTGAAAGAAATATATTGTATTCCTTATTACTCCAATACTTTAATTAGCTTCTACATTCACTTATCACCCCTTAGTAAAAAACTTTTTAAATTTCTAAATCTCTTTTCATTTTCAAAAACTAACTTTTCACTCCCAAAAAAAACTTAGCACTGTAATAAATCAAATAAAAATTTCTAAAATCAGCTTTATAAAAATATTTGGTAAAACCTTAGAATGCTTACCAAACTTTGTAATATGTCTCCCTATGCAAGCATGCAAACTATTGCGGACTTTGGACTGCACACATTCAAGTTTGACTCCTCCAAAACTCTTCATGCAAGCATTAATACTTGATTCCTTCTCCTTTTTGGTTGACACATGTTTTCATGCAAACATCAAAGCTTCTTGGCATTTCTTATTGGCATCGTGCTAGGGTATTATTTATGTAAGCTTTGCTTCCTCAGTATTTACATTCCACTAAAACCACTTGGCACTAATATTCCTTGGCAATGGTCAATACTCAATGGCTTGTGCTTGATATTGCTCACTTGGATATACTCAATTACACTCAAATTTAGTGGTGCTCACTCGGATATAATTAATTACTCTTGCCTTTGAATGTATCGTGCTTGATGGCACTTAATACATTATACATATTTAATCCTTGATCAAGCTCTATCATTAGTCTTCTTGGAATACCTTACAAATGAATGTATCATGAGCAAATTAATATGTAAATCAAGGCTTATAATATATTAAATAAAATTCATTAATAAACAACAATATGAATGTAAATAGCCTAAATAATACATGTACAAAGTATGTAGCATGACTTACAATATTAATTTGCTCAAATGTATGCAACCTTTATTACTCCTCTTTCTCTTTCAAATATAGCACTTGCATATTACACTTGATAATAGGATATTCGATCTTTTTTGTTGTATATATTGATATGGAATGCTTCTCTATGGAGTATTATATAGCCATAGTAAAATGACTCTTTAGATACGTGGCTATTCCTTTCCATTTACCAAGTCTCATGACTCTTGGCTTATCTACTTGACACTTGCATACAAAATGCACACCTAGACATGACTCTTCACTCTACACACTCTAATCTAAATATACTTATGCACTCTTACATATAATACACTTATGCACATAGACTCATATTACACTTGCACACAAACTCACATGACACTTATGCATTTCTTGCACATGCATACTTACATAACACTTGTGCATTTCCTACATATTATCACATTACATAAAATATTACTCACACTCTAAAATAATACTCAACATTAATCTAATATTTATATATGTACCATGAAGGTACCATGGGAGTACATTAGCATGTACCAAATAATGTAATATACTCCAACAAAAATTCACAAGTGTCATATAAGTTAGAGTGCAAGTGTAGGTTGAGTAAATATGCACAAGTGTCTTGTATGTAAGAGTGAAAATATGTAATATAAATATGTACACAAGTGTCTTAGACTAGGAGTGAATATAGGTGTTAATGAGTCATGTAAATGTTTTCAAATTTTATAGAGTCAATTATTCATCAAGTATGCAAGTGGCAAGTAGATAAGCCAAGAGTCATAAGACTTGGCATATGGAGAGAAATAGTCAAGTACTTGAAGAGTCACATTACTATTGCTATATTATGGAGATAATGCTCCATAGGAAAGCAATTCAATGAAAATATAATCAAGAGTCAAAGATCTATATCCAAGGTTGTAACATGAAGAGGAGCAATAATACTTGTATACATTTTGAGAAATTAATATTGTAAGTTGTTCTTCATGCATAGTACATGAATGATTTAGGCTATTTACATTCATATTTCAGTATATAAATGAATGTTATTTGATTTATTATAAGACTTGATATACATATTAATTTTCTCATATTATTCTACTCATATTATTATCTTGATCTTTAATATTGTGGCTATTTTATATTTGGAGACCTGTGTGATATTGTTGAAATAAGCTATGATATTGTGTGGTAGTATAAAGTCTTAAAAATCCAACAATCTATATAGCTATGAATGGGATGACATTAGCTTGGATCTTAGAAAATCCAACATAGGTGCTTGCTCAATATACTCCTTCACCAAGAGGAATGAGTGAGCTGAGGTTTAGCGGGTGCGGTGGGAGTGAGGGTTTGAATTTTTTTGGTAGGAATCTCAGCCAAGGTGGTAGAGGTAGAGCAGGTATAGAAGGGACGGTTGGGAACCTCGAGCATGGATCAAGCAAGGATCCATAGGAAGGTGGTCAAGCTACATCAAATTTGGAGGCGGGCATCACACGGGGGTCCGACCGTCCTCAGAAAGACCTCGATAAAAAAGATACGAAGGACAATGTGGGGCCCAAGAAGTGGTTGTCTTTTGTTGAGACTCTTAGAGGAAAAAGAAAGGAGGTTCTCTCTCTTTTGCCCCTAGTTCCAGTAAATAATAAAATTTTAGCCCCGGCAAGTTTCATTGGCCCTTTTCTTTTAATGGAAGAATTCTCCCTGGTAGGCAAGTTTTTGGGAGGTAGGCCGGACATGGAGACTATCAGGGCTTGGGCAACGGGTAAATGGTGACTGGTAGGCAGCTTGGAGTTGGTAGCTCTAACTCGAGGATTCTTCATTATCTATTTTAACAATATGGAGGATGCTAACCACATTTTAATAGGAGGTCCTTGGTTTCTAGGAAAAAGGAGCCTTTTTCTCAGATGATGGGATGAATATTTCGACCCTAAAAAGAAAAATATTAACATTACCCCTATTTGGGTTCGTCTCTCGAGTCTACCTGCCTAGTTTTTCAATGAATATTGGTTGTAGGGCATAGCTATAACTATAGGGGACCTGATCTCCATTGACCATGTGACCTTGTCCAAGACAAGGATGACTCATGCACAAATCTGCATAAATGCTAATTTGAATAATGAATTGCCAAGGTTTGTGGAGCTAGAGTATGGAGAATACTATAGAAAATAGCCGATAGAATACGAGAACAAACCGGCATTCTATGTAGAATGTAAAAATCAAGGACATCTATGTAATCAGTGCCCTAACCTAAAAATGAATAGAGAAAAGCAGAAGCAGGGAATACTAGACAGAGGAAATTTGAGGAGTTTCCCTAGAAGAGGCAATTTCAATCAAGAAAACTATGTCTACCAAAAAAATAAAAGAGAGGGTATAGGGTCCCAGTAAGACAAAGGAAAACAACAGGTTGTTGGCAACCAAAATACTCAGGTAAGTTCCAATTCTCTAGTTTCAAATAAATTTTTAATTATATCCAATATGGGAGTAGGAGTATTATCAGAAGACATGGAAGCCCAACACCTTTAGGCTAACATTTCTGACTCTCTCGAATCCCCATCCAAGTCAGGATCCTCAAACCCTAATGCTAAAATTACTATAAGTGTCGTGGGCATCACAAATCCAAACCCTAATGCATGATCTCTATAATCCACATCCAATTCAAGATCCTTAAACCCCAATGCTAGAAATACTTCAAGCCTAGTGGGCATCCCAAAGCCAAACCCTAATGCTAAAGAACTTAGGAAGAAAGTTGAGGCATTGGAAAATAAAAAATCTCATCTCCCTAACATCATCACTAGGAGCCAAGTGAATCCTATTGAGGGGTCGTCCTGCAGACCAAGGGAATACAGGAAAAAAGGAGAATATTTGGATGTAGGGGTGGAAATATGTGAAACTCTTCAGACTGAGGAATATGGTAGTCTAGTTCTACAATAAATTACCTCCCCTCAATTTAGTCCTAAACAAACCAGGAGCACTATGAAGTCTCCTATAGATTTTGGCAATGAAAAAAGAAGAGGGAGAATATCAAATGTTGAGCATCAAAAAATTAAAACTGATAATGACATTGCCAATGGAAAATAGAGAACCTTGTTTCAATAGGTTATTTCAGGTTTTGAAGACAACAAATTAGGAAAACCCCCTCAAGGGGGGTGAGAGGAATAAATCCCAAACAATATAAATGAAGTTCCTCTCATAGAACGTGAGAGGCCTCAATGGCCTGCCCAAACACAGGGAAGTCAGTGCAATAATAAATCAAGTGAATCCAACTATTATCATGTTGCAAGAAACAAAAACTGATGAGATTTAATAAAAAAAATAGCAAAAAAATTTGGAATCAAGGGGAGATGGTTTACAAATCATCTAGAGGAGCATCTGGAGGCCTTATGACTTTGTGGGATCCTTGGATAGTAGAAGGCACCATTATTCAAAAATATGACAGGGTTCTTAGTGTTTTATTTAAGGAAATAAACAACAATAGGTCATGGATCCTTTCAAATATTTATGCCTCGACTTCAATTCAAGGGAGAGCTCTACTATGGGAGTACTTAGGCAATCTGAGTGAAATCTTCCATAATTTCCCCTAGATTCTGGCTGGGAATTTTAACACTCCTCTTTACCCTTCAAACAAAATGGGTGGAAATGGACCACCTATCAGGAGCATGGATGAGTTCAATGACTTTGTGAACTCCAACATGTTGATGGATGTAAAACTTAGAGGAGCGAATTATACCTGGAGCAATCAGCGGATAGGGTGTCATATCATTCAAGAAATGCTTGATAGGTTTTTTCTATCAAAGGAGGCTACAACTTTGTTCGGTGATTCTACTCTACAAGACCTTCCTAAAATTGCCTCTAATCATAATCCCATTTTTTTGGAGATCCCTAACTCTCTGTCCTTCAAGAAACCTTTCATATTTCAATCTATGTGGATTAAATATTCTATTTTTAGAGATAACTTAAGTCAGTGGTGGCAGCAGCCTGTCAGGGGTAGTGCAGCTTTTAAACTTGTTGGCAAATTAAAGTTTGTTAAGGAAAAGCTTCGAACTTGGAACAAAGAGGTTTTTGGGAAACTCTTTGAAAATAAAAAATAGGTTGTTGAAATTTTGAAGATAATTGATCAGAGGATCCAACATGGTGATGCTGATGAAACTACTAAGCAGGAGGAACGAACAAAACTAGCAGAGTTTCATAATATTTTGGCCTATGAGGAAATCTATTGGAGGCAAAAATCAAGGGCTATTTGGTTGAAATATGGAGATTAAAATTCTAAGTTTTTTCATGTCACCACGCTTATAAACAGAAGCAATAACAAGATAAAATTTAAAAAAAAGTAGATGGTTCTATTACTCAAGACTTAACAGAAATCAGAAAGAAGGCAGTAATTTATTTCAATTCTATCCTTGGTCAGGAATCACAGTGCAATGAGGAGGCCAAATATATTCTCTTGCAATCAATTCCTAGCATAATAAATGAGGATATAAACCTTAAGCTTCTAGCTCCATTTTCTTATGAGGAAATTAAGGAATCCTTGTTTAGCATGGAGCCAAGAAAAGCCCCGGGACCCGACGGCTTTCCCCCTCATTTCTATCAAGCTTTTTGGGACATCGTAAGTGAGGATGTAATTTTTGCTATCAGAGAATTCCAAGCAAGCAATCATATCCCAAAAGGTATCAACTCTACTTTTATTTCTCTAATTCCTAAGAAGAAAACCCCTGAATCTCTGGTTGACTTCAGGCTAATCAGTTTGTGCAATATTTCTTACAGGATCCTAACTAAAGCCATTGCAACTAGAATGAGAGATATTATGCCCCACATCATAGATCCATGCCAGGGAAGCTCTGTCCAGGGCAGGTCAATCTTGGATGGAGTTATCATAGTTCATGAATCTCTGCACTCTGCTCATAAGACTAACAGGTCTGTTTTTGCCCTCAAGCTTGATATGAACAAAGCATTTGACAGGCTAAATTGGGACTTTCTTATTATTGTCCTCCTTAAGTTTGGTTTTCACCACCAATGGGTTAATTTGATCAAAGAATGTATTTCTAAAGCATGGTTCTCGATTTTAGTTAATGGAACAACTACTGGTTACTTTTAAAGTCGTAGAGGAATTCGGTAGGGGGACCCTATCAGCCCCATGTTATTCATCATTATGGCAGAAGCTTTAGGCAGAACCATCAAAAATGCTTGCAGTTTAAGGCTAATATCGAGAATCAAGGCAACATCTCTCACTAGGTTTTTTTCTCACCAAAAATTCATCGATGATACCCTTATATTGACTAAGGCATTAGTGGTTGAGGACAAAATAATTAAATACATCCTACAACTCTACGAGGATGTTGTTGGTCAGAAAGTTAATTTCAGTAAAAGCATTTCTTGAACACCCCCATTCAGAGGCAAGGAAGGATTACAAAAATTTTAGGGTGTGATATAGAAAACCTCCCCACTTTGTATCTTGGTCTCCCTCTTTTCATTGGTTCTCCGAGATAGTCAATGTGGGACAGGGTTATTGAAAGAATTCAAAAAAAAACTTGTTGGATGGAAAGGTCATCTTCTATCTCAAGCAGGAAAGTTGACCCTCACTAAGGCCTCTCTTCAGAGCATTCCAGTCTATTTCCTCTCTATTTTAAAAGCCCCTATGAAGGTTTTCCAAAAAATTGAGAAACTCCAAAAAGAATTTTTATGGACTAGATCAGAGGAGAAAAAAAGGATACACCTTGTAGGATGAACCAAAGTGTGCAGACCCAGGGAAAATTGGGGCTTAGGTCTGAGGATAATTGCTCATATAAATTTAGCTTTACTAGCTAAGCAGGCATGGCATCTCATTTTTGGTGAATAAAGTGAATGGATAACTATCATCAAACGAAAGTATCTTCAAAATATGGAATTTATAAGTGACTCAGTTCCAATCAGAGGTTTTGATTTTTGGAAAGCAATTCTTAATTGTAAGGAAATCATCAAAAAAGGTTTAAGATGGGTTTTAGGAAATGGTGAGAGGATAAATTGCTGGAATGACAGGTGGGCTAAGGACAAACCACTGATGCAATATCCTAACTTAGCCCAAATCAGAGATATCACAGAAGAACTCATTGGCAAAAAATTCTTCGATTATATGGTTGAGGACAAAGGTAGAATGAAGTGGAAACAAATAAGAATTCAGGGATTTCAAGCGGAATCAAATGATCTTTGTAACATTCTCGGGCAATAGTTTATCCCCATGAGACCCAAGGAATATCAAGTGACCTGGGCTCCTACAAAAAATGGTCAGCTCACTATTAAATCAACTTACAAGTTTCTACTTGATGACGAGGATTTTGTCCTCCAAAAGGACTTAGTTTGGATAAAAAATTTAATTCCAAAAATTGTAGTCTTTTCATGGATGGTTATCCAAGGAAGAATTCTAACCATTGATAATATGATACGTAAAGGTATTTGTATCACTAATCTTTTTTATCTTTGCAGGGCTAATTAGGAGACCATTTATCACATTTTCCTTGAGTGCCCTTTTTCCTTGACTGTCCTAAGTGGGGTTTTTCAGGCCTTCAATATTTCATGGGTTAAACCAGCCATCGTACTTGATTTGTTTGTCTAGTGGCCTTGCCTCTTTTCAAGCCAATGACTTAGATACATGTGGAAAATTTGTCTCAATCACTATCTTTGGCAGGTGTGGCTAGAAAGGAACCATAGAGTCTTTAATGAGTCTATCCATGATCATCAAACTATCATTGCTAGGATCCTATCCTTTGCCAATGAGAATGTGAACCTTATCCCTTTTGATAGCTATAAACCTCATCTACAGGAGAGCATGATTTCTCAAAATTTAAGCTTAACTTGCTTAGATGAGTCTATGCCTAGGGTAGTCAACCCTAGAGTCAATGTTAAGTGGTCTCCACATCCTACGGGTTGGTTTAAGCTTAATTTTGATGGAGCAACTAAGGACAATCCTGGTAGAGTAGGCACTGGTGGTATTGTGCGAGATCATAATGGGAATATGATGCTTACGTTTTTCAAATATTTGGGAACAAGGACGAACAACAAAGCTAAAGCTAGAGCTATGTGGAGAGGCCTTCAAATGACTCAAGACTTAGAAGGAGACTCTATGCATGTTATAAATCTCCTCAATAATTGGAAAACACATCCTTGGAGGATTAAAACAATTTTTGAAGAGGCTAGGATCCTTTTCCAGGGAAGACAAGACAGAAAATCCCAACATGTCTTTCGGGAAGCTAACAAAATTGTTGATAAGCTAGCCAATTTGGGTGTCGATGGTGACAGAATTTTCAAATGGAAACATAGTGTCCTAAGTGAAGTAGAGGAGCTTATTCAAAAAGAATGCCAATAATGATAGTCGAATTTACCAACAGGGAAGGCATTGTAAGTTCGAAGGCTAGGAGTATTCTCGTCTCTTTTTTGAATTGGACTCACAATAAAAATTATCTGAGTTATCAGTCTTCGTGGATGTTGCTTGGAAATACCACAAAGACTAATGGGGACAGTCACATGTCATATAACATAGCTCCTAGTCATCTTAGTAATTTGAGGTTGGTTGATAATCATAGGGAAGGAAATAAATGGCAATATAAGACTTTTAACCAAAGCTACATGGACCACCAGATAGCCACCACCATAAATCTAGCTAGCAGGTTCACTTATCCAAGGCTGATTGGCCAAGATAATATGTGGTACCAAAGCATGTCATATACGTAAGAAAGCAATTACAAAAGAATTATTAAGAGTAACTATCAATACAGAGCTTGTGGGAGTTTTTTTTAGTACTCTGCTATGTGTGTCTGCAGCTTTTTGTTTCTCCATTGTCTCAAGGAAGGGATCCGTGTATGTTTCTTTTTTGTAATTATGATGCATGTGTGTTTTCTTGGGGTATACCCAAAATGTTGTATGGGAAGTTTCTTTTTGATAACAGGCTATGTGCCTTACCGGATGTAATGGCTTTGGTGGCATGTAGATTTTACATATATAGGATCCTTAGTAAGGATATGTTCATCAACAACCCTGGGATGATTTTTGTAAAAGGTTTTGGGTCAACCTATAAAACCCGGTATTAATGCTATAGTATCTTATCTACCAAAAAAAAAAAAGCTAACAATATTGCTTCAATAAAGTATGGTATAACTACACCAATGTCAAGTCCAAATGGAGAAAAGATAAATAAGTAAAAACCTAACTAATGCTACCCAAAATAGATCAAAAGGTACAACTAAAATTGATACCTCTAACCAAGGTCACCTCAAGTTTTCTTACACCCCAAATGACATGCAATCAAGTGAATTCTAAAAAATGAAAAGCATATATCCATTGAAGTTTAGCATTGAATAGAGTATATTACGTTTTTTCCTTATAGTCATCTATCATCCTAAAATAACAATATTTCTTGCAATCAAAAGAAATACGAAAATAGGGTATATTACAATTTTTATTATGGTCAAGTGAAATATTGAAGTAAATACATACATGTAAATAAGTGCATTTTTTAGATAGGGCACATTACAATTCTGCATGTAACAAACATTGGTTTTTAGTCATTAACATAACCTTGAATACTTTGGATCAATAGCAAAGTATTCCCACATAATAAATAAAAAGAACACCTATCACAAAGCAAGTTTTTAATCTCCAAACATCCATTATGAATGCATAGCACATTAAGGCTTATGAATTTTCATCTCATTTAAGGATATTGAATTCAACTATGACATGAATTTCATATTATATCTAAATTTAAATAATCATAAAACCAACTCCCTACATTTTTAATGCCTAGAACCCTTTTCATAGTTTATTTATGAAACATAAATCAAAAATATTATTTTAACATAAAGCCCTTTTAGTATCTGAAGGCAACGTAGAAGGACGACGTACCAGATATGATGCAAACAAAAAGAAGCAGATATAGAGATGCTAAGCCCTACGAATGCGATGAACAAATGCACGAAGGAAATGATGCAGAAACGAGATGTAAGCAAACAAATCAGGGCCTCATTTATTAATAATGCCTTTAATCTAGTTACAATACGTCCCCCCCTCTAGGTCTCAGGACACATTTGATACATTTTGTTACATTCGTGGATGGTACGCTTCCAAGGTCTTTCACGTGCCCACATTTGAAATGGGCGGGCCAAAAGTTGTCGTCGCTTGGGTCTGTGTGTTCGTCGTTCCTTTCTACCCCCTTGGTATTCCTAGTGGTGAGATCCTATGCATATAAAGACAAAAAACAGTTAATAGCATATGCATATATAGAAAAGCATGCAATCCCCAAGGCCTCCAGCTAGTTAATAGATAAAAGAATGAAACGATGATCAAATCAGGTCAGAATGAATTCAAACTTTGATAGATGCATTAAGACATCATCAGGGACACATTGCAAAAATAATAGTAAGGAAATCATGTACAAATTTCTAATCGCTTCGGGGTGGGAAGCTGGGGACTATCACAAAATGTGCAAAAGTGACCTCATGAATGTCCTATCCAGAGGCCTCCAAAAATCTTGCAAACTTGGGGTTAGAAAAAAAGGGGCATTTTGAGACAACCCAGAAGGTTATATTTGGCATATTATACCCAAGTTGCCCTTTATCTGAAAGCGCTCCCTATAGGTTAGTAGACATAAAATGACAAAAACCAGGTCAAATCAAGTTAGAAAGCAATGAAACTTGGATAGCAGCATTATTACATCATATATGATAGAATGCAAAAACAACAGTAAAGAAATCATGCATAGATTTCTAATCGCTTTAGGGTGGGGCGATTAGGACTGTAGCAGTTCGGGGGGCGCCCGGGGGCAGGATGCCCACCGTTTGGGGCTTGGTTTTGACACCAATCCAAGTGTGATGGGTCCAAAACCTCCTAGGGGGTTGTGTCTATGAGTTTTGTGTGGTATTATGGCTTATTTCTTATGTTTTGGGTCTTAATTGCGTTCGTAGTGTTCACCCGATAACCTCCCTTCCAAAAGAGAGATTAGGGATGTAGGAAGCACAAAAGAGGAATGGGGGTATAATTTGGCAGCACTCCATTTCTCTAAATGCTCCAGCTCTGTTCTCTATTTGGGGTGAGAAGGCTCACCTTTTTATAGACCTAGGGATCTCCTTTGAATGCACATGTGATGGCACCACTTGGCTCATTATGCCTTTATAGGGGATAGAAGATTCCTCCTTGATTGAGGCCTCCATGACTGCCTCTATGACTGCCTCTCTGATCTTGAAACGTTCCCTCGCACTCCCATGCCTTGAAGGCAGAGTTGGGTGGTGGATCTGGTCTGCAATTTGTCAAGGTTTGACTTTTTTCTAGTCAAACCTGCTAATCATTCCACCCTGGAGCGATTGCTGCTAATCGTCTCGGGGTGGGGCGAATAGGATTCTAATTGTCCCAGGGTGGGACGAATAGGGAGCAAAGTGCTTCAAAGGTGCAAAATTGACCTCTGACCTTCCAAAACTGATTTGTGAGTGGTTAGGACCACTTTTTAACCTCTGGAGGCTACCCTAGGGGGTATGTATGCCAATTCGGTCAGTGCTTGTAGTCACATAATCGAATTTGTGATGTTTTGGTGTCCATAGATGCCCCTTTTTGGGATGCACTGTGCGTGGCCCAATGCTGAGCAAAAATAGATGACAAAAGCACTTAATGATTAGGGTTTCTCAGTAACCCAACCAAATTTTAATTCCCCAAGTATGAAAAGGTCACGCATTCTTCAATCCTTCCTTCTGACGAGCTAAGGAGCTTAACTCAAGTGTAACCTTTTTCAGTGAGGTGTACTTGATCTTGGACATTGTTTAGTCATGAATAGGCAAAGGGTGCAACCTTTTGTCCGAGGAACATTTTCTTCATGCTTCCAGAATGCCAAGTGTTTGTTTAGCTTGTGATTATTGCTTGTTTGTTGCCCCAAGCAGGAGTGTTATTTTCTTTGTTAATGATTCTTTGAATGCATGCCATTTCCTTGATTGGGTGTGTATTTGTTGATTAGTGACTAAGTGTGACTACCCCCTCAAGTGACGAATCGATAATGGAATGACCAAAAATGAGAAAAGCGATGAGTCGCTTGACCCAAGATGGCGTTTGTAAGGGTACCTTCAATTGTTTTCATTGAACGCTTATTGCAGTTTTCCAACAATCGGACCTATTTTTGGTGGGTTTTGACCCTTTTCAGTGACGCCTATTGGGGTTGAAATTGTCAAAAATCCTCCTTCTCGTGGAGTGGTCTAGCTATGCTAGCCTTCTTAGGGAGTAGGATAGCGAGTATTTGTGACCTTGACGGCAGTTTTTCATGCCATGAATGTCAGGTGCAAAGGCACCTTTGTTAGATAGATTTATTACTGTTTTTGGTGCATTTTTTGGATGCAGTTTTTGTTGCTTTATTTCTTGCTCTATAATCATCCCAAGGTGGGACGAATACCAATTTTGTAATTTTACCAGGGTTGGACGAGTGCTAAATAGAGCACTCATCCCAAGGTGGAACGATTACAGGCCTAACAGCCTATATAAGGACCTTGACTAGGTTTTGGGCTCATTTGCAATATTTTTTTCTTGGTGATTTGGAGCAGTGAGGAGGAGTGCGAGTGTGCATAGCGGAGCGCTACTAGAATTTCATAGATATCATGAGTGTGAGAATCAGATATTCGAGTGGTAGAACCGAGGTGATACCGGTATGATGTTCCTTCTCTCTGCTTGTTATTTTGTTTTTCTTTTTGCTAATTAAAGTTGAAACCCTAATATTATTTTTTGTGTTTTGTTTTGCGTTCACATTAAGGTTGAAACCCTAATGATGATTTTGTTTTGTTGTTTTTTTGTTGATTGTACAGTTTTTAATGTTTTTTTTTATATTAAGTATGTACTTAATATCTTTTATTTGTTTTATTTTGTTTTTGTTTTTCAGGTTGTGAAGAGTCAGTACCGCCAGTCGACTGTTTTCTCTGATGCTCGGGATGCTCTGATAGTTGTGGACTGGGAGTGGCTTGATGCCCTTGGGCTCAAGTAGGTGATGCATCTAGAGCTTATGGTGGGGTATCAGGCATATTTTACTTCCCTGATCAATCTATGAGATCCCCGCACCAACACTTTTCATCTCCCAACAAGGGAGATGATGGTTACTCTAGAGGATGTGTATCAGATTTTGCGGATTCTGATAGATGGACTGCCTATCCAGACGACCCACTGTGACCAGTGGAAAATGATACTGACATGATGTTTTGGTCCGGTGGTAGAGAGGGGGTGGATAGGGCTATGGAGAGGGTAGAGGCTGACTACCAAATAGGTGGTATTCTGGTGCGGTGGTGGCTGGAGAAGGGCGTATTAGGGGTGAGGCATGCTTTGATCATGACCCTCATCTCTAATATGCTACTTCTGGACTCCTCAGGTGCAAAGTTCCCTTGGAACCTACTTGAAGTTGGTGCTCACCTTGGTGGAGTGTCCTACATCAGCTCCACTTATTATGATATGGGGTCAAACGCTATTGGCATAGTTGTACGATGAGTTGTACGAGGTCCGCTACCAGAAGCAGAAGGGTATCGGGTGCAGCTATCTCTTTTAGTGTTGGGGGTGGCAGCACATATCTGTGGAGCGATCGTAGGGTTTGCCTTGGACCACCCAATGTGAGATGGTGGATCGGGAGATTGGGTATGTCGCTTTATGGTGGAGGTCCGAGGAGCATGGGTAGATTCGACGATGGGCAGGTGACGTAGGTCACTATACTGATGCCTTCTCTCGTCTAGTACTAGGGTAGGTGTTCTGGTAGCCATATCGAGACTTTCCAGCCTAGACTGAGGCTGGAAAGTGGCTTTGACGTGTGTGCAGAGGTAGATGGTTGATTGGGTGGCACAGGACAGAGTAGGAGTACTTCCCATATGTTTGGGTGACGCGATATTTTGGGGTGTGCCAAGGATTTCTTGGTGATCCCTTGATCTATCGACATCACGACGATGAGAGGACTCTAGTTTGGCCTACCATCGAGCCATTGGGCAATGGGTTCGATGTAGTTATTGATGTACCCAACATGGATGATATCGAGGTAACCGCAGAGTATGACCTGTGGTGTATTACACGATGATGGCGGGGTGAGGGGCCTCTAGGAGGTATGGATATTGCAGCAATAGGAGGTAGGGGTGCAGAGGCACCGATGGAGGGTTGGGGGGCTTCGCTTGATGATGTAGACATGGTGGAGGTTGATGACCTCGTCGATGATGGAGACAATTTGGGGGTTTCAAAGCATCCGAATGTACAGGATGTCCTAGAGTAGTGGGTGCCAGAGCAGTAGGCCATCCTAGAGGTGCCCATGCCTCAAGCTGTCTCAGGGGATGTGGAGGTTGGGTTTCGTGCTGAGATAGCATGATTGGAGGGTCTCTTACGAAGACGAGAAGAGGAGCATAGAGACATTTTGTACGAGAGGGATCTCCTATGAACTCAGTTGGCATAACGAGATAGCGCATTGGCTGTATATAACCGATGGGATGTGGAGTGGGGGTGATACCGGGTAGAGCTAGAGATAGAGGTTGTTTGCCTTGGTGGACAGTTGCCTATGCTTGATGGAGGTGGTTCGTTGCACCGTACGAGAGGCAGTGAGATTGAGCAGTCGGCATCATCTCATCACAGGCAGCTAGATGAGGGTAGTTTTGGTGGGCAGGGTGCGAGGGCTGGCAGCAGTCACCCTGAGAGGTCCCATAGGATCCATACTACTGGGGGTAGTTCCAGTCGCACCGATCCTGCATGATCATGATGGCCGACTCCCTAGGATTTGGGGATTTTGAGTTTTTTTTTTTTGTGAGGTCAAAGGACCTTCTTATTGTAGCCTGAGGGCATTTTGACTTGATATACATACATGACTCTTTTTGGTTTGATTATCTTGTCATGGTTTATTGTTCTTTATGCACATTTATTTATGTTGATGTATGCATATGTTATTATGATTGTGGATGATTTAAACTATATGAAATAGATGTATGCATATGGAATGGATGGAATGATTTGTTGGTATACAGGTGGTAGCACCATGGACTGTACAGGATTTACTAGCTTTTTGTACTATGTGATTGCTTTATGAAATAACTTTGCATTTGTAATTTTTGTTTTGTATTTTTTGATGGTGGTGTAAGTAATGAAATGTACCACAATTGTTTTAGAATGTAGTTAAGGTTTTTTTTTTAGACTCAGATGCTTTAACTAACTAGTCAATACTGTACATTATCTTACAAGACTTTCGAACAAGATATGAATTAGACTAGAGTTTGACCAAGTTATTTCACATCCCTGTGTGTGCGATTGAATTCATTTATGTGGTATTCGTAAGGATACCGCCAGTTCCAGATAGGCTGTCAACCAAACCTGTACTGAGGATCACCTAATTAGCTCCACTTAACTCCTTTGTTGCATTTAGTAAGATTAATCTATGACATAATATAGGATACCATAAGCTAGCTCATCCACATGCAAACATTGATCTGTACATATGCCCAATAGATAATGTGACAGATATATCGTCATGCGGGAGGTTTGCCATCAGTGACCGATAGGCTATCCACCAAACTAGGACTGAGGATCACCTCATGACCTTTCGAATGCTGAGAGTTCCAGGGATTCAAGTTTGACTCCCTTCTTTTCTTCAATTTTATTGGGATACTTGCTCTCATATATAGTGATAAAAATCACTGTTTTTTTTTTGAGCAAGGGATTTGAATTTTGAGTGATGGGGATTACTATTTCTTATGCGTTTTGATGTGTCCACTTGGAGGTTTTTGATGTCAAACTTTGGAGTTTGTACTTTGACTTTTATAGTTTTTTGATGTTTGTAACTTTTTGAGAATTGAGATTTCTGACAGTGGTAAAAACCACTATTTATTTTGGGGAATTGGGTAGGGAAGATGCTTGTCCTTTTGCCAACTCTCATCATTCTTGGAGTCATTCACACAGGGGGATGAGCGAGATAACATTTTCATTGTATGGTATCCTAGACCACTTCGTAGGTTCATCTTTCGTTCACACAACTTGGGAATTTTTATGTGTTTTAAGCTTGTGTTGGGATGCTATGTAACAAGGCGTGATCCAAGAAAAACTTTACCTTGTAAAAATCGGTCTGACTTTGTATAGTATTTGGCTAGAAATATAAAGACAGTTGAATGATTAAAACCCTAAAGAGATTAGAAGACAACTGACTATGATATGGCAGAAATACGAATGACGTTATTCTTGCTGGATCATTTACAAAATGGAAAATGATAGAATTGCCGAGTAATTACAGTCTATGGTGCGTTTGACATGTATGACCAACAAATATGCAATGTATATATGTGATGCCTAATGCAACTTCTTTTTTTGTGTTTTGTTTTTTAAGAATATGCATGAAAGTGAGATGCAATTTTTTTTGTTATTTTTTTTATTATCTATTTTTTTTAATATTCGTTATGGTGGTTTAACCCGAATGGGTGTGGACCAAGTGATTCTTACGGATCCTTGGAGGTTTTGACCAAAAGGGTTTATAGATACCTTTGGGGCGTTTTTGGTTGTCCAAGCGATTACAGGAATCCTTGGAGATTTTGGTTTGACCAAAGGGATTATGGGTACCTTTGGGGAATTTTTGGTGACCAAGCGGTGGTGGCAACCCTTGGAGCTTTTGGTTTGACCAAAGAGATTATATACCTTTGGAGCGTTTTAGGTGACCAAGCGATGGCGAGAACCCTTGGAGCTTTTGGTTTGACCAAAGGGATTATAGGTACCTTTGGGGCATTTTTGGGTGACCAAGCAGTGGCGAGAACCCTTGGAGATTTTGGTTTGACCAAAGTGATTATGGATACCTTTGGGGCATTTAGGTTGACCAAGTGATTGCGGGAATCCTTGGAGCTTTTTGGTTTGACCAAAGGGATTATAGATACCTTTGGGATGTTGTTGGTTGACCAAGCGATTACGAGAACCCTTGGAGCTTTTTGGTTTGACCAAAGGGATTATGGATACCTTTGGGGCATTTTTGGTTGACCAAGTAGTGGTGAGAACCCTTGGAGCTTTTGTTTTGACCAAAGGGATTATGGATACCTTTGGGGATTTTTTGGTTGACCAAGCGATTGCAGGAACCCTTGGAGCTTTTGGTTTGACCAAAGGGATTATGGATACCTTTGGGGCATTTTTGGTGACCAAGCGATTGTGGGAACCCTTGGAGCTTTTGGTTTGACCAAAGGGATTATGGATACCTTTGGGGCGTTTTTGGTTGACCAAGCGATTACGGGAACCCTTGGAGCTTTTGGTTTGACCAAAGGGATTATGGATACCTTTGGGGCATTTTTGGTGACCAAGTGGTTGTGGGAACCCTTGGAGCTTTTGGTTTGACCAAAGGGATTATGGATACCTTTGGGGTGTTTTTGGTTGACCAAGTGATTACGGGAACCCTTGGAGCTTTTGGTTTGACCAAAGGGATTATGGATATCTTTGGGGCATTTTTGGTGACCAAGCGGTTATGGGAACCCTTGGAGATTTTGGAGTGGGCCATGGCTCTCTAAATGTTGAATGGCCTCAAATGATTGATGTTCAAGCGTTCTAGTTCCTTAATTCCTTCAAGAGAGGTGAGCCGGTATGTTCCAGATCCTATTTTACCATCGATTACATAAGGACCGAACCAATTTGCCATGAACTTGTCCCTTAAATGGGGTGGCAGGTTAGAGTTTTGTTGGTTCTCTTTTAAGACCAGGTCACCGACCTGAAAGTCCCTCAGGTGAACTTTCATGCTGTATGCTTTCTTAAGTCGCTCTTGGTAGATACGTAAATGCTCAAAAGCATTGACATGTCACTCATCGAGTAACGTAAGCTGGTCTAATCAGGCTTGTCGTGTAGTGTCATCATCGATGAACTCTTGCATTGATATGTGCAGGGAGGGTATTTCCAACTCGAGATGCATGACTACCTCAGAGCCATACACTAGAGAAAATGGAGTTGCCCCAGTGGGCGTCTGAATGCTAGTGTGATAAGCCCATAGAGCAAGTGGTATTTGGATGTGCCAATCCTTATGACTATCTGCAACCGTCTATTTAAGGATGGCAACTAGCATTTTGTTTGATGCCTCTGCTTGCCCATTTGCCTGTGGATAATAAGGTGTCAAAAAACTATGCTAAATTTTGTACTTTGTTGTTAAAGCACGCACATATTTGTTCTTAAATGACGTCCCATTATTCGAGATGATCTTGGATGGAATACAAAAATTACATATGATGTTATGTAAAATAAACTCTGCAATGCGGGATCCAGTCGTGGAGGTAAGCGGAATTGCTTCCACCCACTTAGTGAAGTACTCCGTGGCTGTTATGATAAACGTGTGATGACGTGATGACAGAAGGGAGATCTTTCCAATGAGATCTAAGCCCCACTAAAAAAATGGCCAAGTTGACTGGATCGGCTGCAAGGCCTGAGAAGGTATGTGTGTCAAGTTAGCATGGTGTTGACACTTCACGCACTTTCGCATATACGCACAACAATCTCGCTCTAAAGATGGCCAATAATAGCCCATGCAAAGAATGCGCTTTACGATGGCCATACCGTTGAAATGGCCACCGTATGTACCATCATGCGCTTGGGTGATCGCCCAAGCGGACTCCTGCTGGTCTAAGCAACGGAGGAGGATCCCTTCGTAGCTTTGATGGTATAAAATGTCTCCTAGCAAGACATGTTTTGCCGCTTTTTGTTTGAATGATCTTTTCACGGTGTGCGATAATCCAAGTGGGAGGCTACCTAACTTGAGATAGTATCTTATGGGTGTGTATCAATCCTACTGATCAGAAACCTTGATGGTATGAACGACTGATCCCTCTTGAAGTTCATCCCTAGCAAAAGCTGAGCGAGATAGAACTTGTAAAAATAGCGTTGTGTTGCTATTAAGAGGGGTTGTAGAGAACAAAGACCCCCAGTTGGCATGATTTAAACTATCATGGATTCAAGAGAACCTATCCTGAGATGGTTCAATATGGATCAGGTGGATTCCTGGAATTATGTTAGAGCTTGCACGCTCCATCACGGATTGTGATAACATTTTGACTTGAATGGTTGTCATCTCACCAAAAATGTCTTGTGGGATTAGTGACCCCAAGGAGGCCATAGTGTACACAAAATTATTTGATGATCGAGGGAGTTCCTTGATGTCGTACCATTCAAGCTTTGCCAAGAATTTATCCATGAGGGCTTTGTATGTCTGCAGAACTGGGCATTTGCATTGGAATACCCTTTTCACTTGGTTGACAATTAACAACGAATCACCAAAGATATTCAAGCGTTTGATGTTCATGGTGATGGCTGTCTAAATACCTATGAGCAAGGCTTCATATTCAGCATTGTTATTGGTGCATGGGAAATCAATTTTAAATGATAAATGCATTGGAGCCCCTTGCGGTGTGAAAAACATGATTCCCGTGCCACCCCCTTGCTCACATTTAGAACCATCAAAAAATAAGGTTATGTCGGCCTGTGACTCAAGCTCATCAAAATTTGATGATTCTAAGACATGGAAGACCCCATCATCGGGCAGCTCTATGGTCAGAAGGACGACGTACCAGATATGATGCAAACAAAAAGAAGCAGATATAGAGATGTTAAGCCCTACGAATGCGATGAACAAATGCACGAAGGAAATGCCGCAGAAACAAGATGTAAGAAAACAAAGTGGGGCATAATTTGTTAATAATGCTTTTAATCTAGTTACAATATGTCCCCCCATCTAGGGCTTAGGACATGTTTGATACGGTTTGTTACATCCATGGATGGTACGCTTCCAGGGTCTTCCGCGTGCCCACATTCGAAATGGGCAGGCCAAAAGTTATCGCCGCTTGGGTCCATTTGTTCATAGTTCCTTGCTGCCCCCCCAATATTCTTGGTGGTGAGATCCTATGCATAGAAATATAGCAAACAATTAATAGCATATGCATATATAGAAAAGCATGCAATCCCCAAGGCCTCCAGCTAGTTAATAGATAAAAGAATGAAACGATGATCAAATCAGGTCAGAATGAATTCAAAATTTGATAGAGTCATTAATAAATCATCTAGGACACATTGAAAAAATAATAGTAAGGAAATAATGTACATATTTCTAATCGCTCTAGGGTGCAACGCTAGGGACTATCACAAAATGTGCAAAAGTGACCTCATGAATGTCCTATCCAGAGGCATCCAAAACTCCTATAAACTTGGATTTAGACAAAAAGGGACATTTTGAGATGACCCAGAAGGTCATATTTAGTATATTCTACCCATGTTGCCCTGTATCTGAAAGCGCTCCCTGTAGGTTAGTAGACACATAAAATGATAAAAACTAGGTCAAATCAAGTCAGAAAGCAATGAAACTTGGACAGAAACATTAGTACATCATATATGATAGAATAAAAAAATAACAGTAAAGAAATCATGCATAGATTTCTAATCACTCTGGGGTGGGGCGATTAGGACTACAGCAGTTCGGTGGGCACTCGGGGTAGGACGCCCACCGTTTGGGGCTTGGTTTTGACACCAATCCAAGTGGGATGGGTCCAAAACCTCCTAGGTGGTTGTTTCGATGATTTTGGTGTGGTATTGTGGCTGATTTCTTGGGTTTTTGGTCTGAATTGCATTCCTAGTGTTCACCCGATAACCTCCCTTCCAAAAGAGAGAGATTAGGGATGTAGGAAGCACAATGGGGGTATAATTTGGTAGCACTCCATTGCTCTAAATTCTCCAGCTCTGTTCTCTATTTGGGGTAAGAAGGGTCACCTTTTTATAGACCTAGGGGTCTCCTTTGAATGCACATTCGAGGGTGCCACTTGGCTCATTATGCCTTTATGGGGGAGAGAAGATTCCTCCCTGATTGAGGCCTCCATGACTGCCTCTATGACTACCTCTCTGATCTTGAAATTTTCCCTCACACTCCCATGTCTTGAAGGTAGAGTTTGGTGGTAGATCTGGGCTGCCATTTGTCAAAGTTTGACTTTTTTCCAGTCAAACCTGCTAATCGTCCCACCCTGGAGTGATTGCTGCTAATCATCTCGGGATGGGATGAATAGGATTCTAATCATCCTAGGGTGGGAAGAATAGGGATAAAAGTGCTTCAAAGGTGCAAAACTAACCTTTGACCTTCCAAAACTAATTTGGGAGTGGTTAGGACCACTGTTTAACCTCTGTAGGCTGCCCTAGGGGGTATGTATGCCAATTTGGTCAGTGCTTGTAGTCACATAATCAGATTGGTGCTATTTTGGTGTCTACAGTATCATGATATTACAACCATGTAATAAGTAAAAATGTACTTGATAAGTATTTCTTTCCTATTGTATTACTCGGGAACAAATTGCTCCTTTGCTCATGTTCCACCATATCTCCATTACCAAAAGATTTTTTTATTGAAATCACCAAAAGAACATTTTATTTTTTAAATGAATAAAATCGTTAGTTTTTTAAAGGCTTCAAGATAATTGAGTGGTAGCCAAGCCAATATCAAATCCAACACCAATCATGAGAAACCCCTCAACATTCTAAAACCCCTAAAAATCCTCAACCACTCTTCTAAATAGTTGTATGCTCTTCATAAATGTTGTGCCCTAATGGCATCAAGATATGGAAAAGGTGTCTCCTTACTAAGGAAACTTAACCCTTTTATTCTATTTGTACCACTAATATTATTATTGCACGGTAAGAGGACCTCTCTTCTATGGAACAAAAGGATATTCTTAACACAAAAATGCTCAAGCAACATAAATGAAGGAAACCTTTTTTTTCTTATAAAATAAATATGACCATTTTATTAATTTATTTGATTCATTTCCATACAATATTAAATCCACTCAATTCAATTCTAATTGACATCGCTGCAAAAATTGAACATGTATGCAATTTATGCACCAAATATCATCCATGATGCACAAGCAAGTATTTACAAAATTTAGTTAAAATTTATCTTTTCATACAAATAAAAGTGGTGTGTGAAGTCTCTCTCTGCTAACTACTTTTAGATTTTTTACTTTAGTAATCTAGTATTATTTTGGATATGACAAGGAAAATGAATATTTTATAACATATTTAAATAATGGAGGAAATTAAATCCAAACTCAACAATTTACAAGAGGGAGTGGAAATGAACAAAATGGATCAAAAGACTTATATGGAAGAAAAGCAATTACCTTTTTACTATCATAATGTAGTACAAAAGGAAGTCATATTAGATCCCAAAATATAAGGAGATAGAGCTTACAAACGAGAGAGAAATATAAAACTTTTCATGCTACTATAAAAATAGATGTCTTTTTATCAAATAAAATTTGTTTAAATTTGAGATGGAAGAAGTATTGAGGAAGAATAAGATATTAGGAAGAAAGTAATTAATTATTTCAAAAATATTCCACAAGAAGTTGGATAGGATAAAAGTTCCATAGTCTCATAAGAAGACAAAATGCAAGCTTGATAAGTAAAATCTCTATGGAGGAGATACAATAGGCAATTTCTCCTTCCACTTTCATAAAGCACTTGGCTCCAATGAACTTCCTACATTTTCCTTTCAAAATATTCTAGGATTTTATTGAACACTGACATGTTATTTACAAGTGAAGAGGTAAGGAAGAAGAATTCTATAGTAAGTGAGATCATTTCTATGTCTATTATATTGGTTCCTAGAAAATGTTAGAAAAAAACATTTTGATAGTTCTCATCAAATAATCCTATGTAATATAATTTATAAGATAATTTCAAAAATTATGACAAATAGAATGAACAAGTTTTATAATGAGTTATGTTTAAGGAAAATGATGGTTTTATTTAATGGTAAACAAGTCCTTAATTGCATAACCATTAGAGATTGTATATTTCTTTAATTCCATGAAGAAATCAGGTGTGCTTATAAAAATAGAAATGAACAAAGTGTATGACATGGCGTGCTAGATTTTTTTATATGGTATTCTCAAAAAACCCAATTTTAATCAAGTTTGGTGTAAATAGATTAGATGTTATCATAACACCAAAATATTCTATTTTAATAAACATATCTAACTTTGGATACTTTGAATCATCTCATCAACTCTACTATGGTGACTCATTATCTCCTTATCTCTTTATTATTTTTTGTTGGATCATTAGGAAGACTTTCTCAAAGGCACAAAATAGAAGGTACCATAAAATATGTTTAGGTCATAACAAATGGTTCTTCGAATCTCATGTATAATTTGTTGTTGATACTTTTTTGTAGTCACCATTAGTTAGCAATGTCATGAAATTTAAATTAATTCTATCATGCTACAAGAAGGATTTTTCATAACTATTTAACATAATTAAATCAAAGATAGATTTATATTAACATTTCCCTAAACATACAATCGATTATTGTGGCAATTTTAGGATTCAATGTTGAAGAATTTTAATCAACATATAGATATTACTTTTTTTGGAAAAGGGAAGAAGAAGGAGCTATTGAACTCAATTTTTGATTTTCTATCAACATAGCTAGAAATTATTATTTGGGAAAAGGAAACAAAAAAATGCTATGGAACTTAATTTTGGATAAAATAAAATTATATATGGTAGGTTTTGAAATGATAGTTCTTGTTCTGACATTAGTGACATCCAAATTTATTATTCACACATCATTGGTATGACTTTAAAAGGTTAAAAATCAAGTCAAATAATATCATTTTATAATGAAAGTTTATTGATTTGTAAAAATAGAATGTAGACTTTCATTATTTTTTTTTTAAGTTTTATTCTAATTTTATTTTATATGTTTATATGTATATCAGCTTTTGTTTTTACAAGGTCACTAACCCAACTTTAAAGTTCTCATACAAATTAAATTATATTGTTTTACAATGAATTTAAATAAATATAGGTATTAGAATGTAGATTCTAAGTATTAAAATCTAATTTAATTTTTATTATAGTCATATATCTTTTATTGATTATTAAAGTTATGTTTGACAATAAAAATAAAATCTTATCTTGAGTCATGTATAAATGCTTTAGAAATATGTAAAAAAACTATAGAACATGTCCTTACCCTAAACCTATATGTCTAATTTTATTTTATATAAAAATTATCACAATTTATTGATGTTTGGTGCCCTTATCCAAATTCACAATATTTGCTAGAGACACTCCAAAACATACATTCACCATGATCATATCCAAAAAATATGTAGCACCAAATTAAATATAGAATTGATAGAAAACAGAAAAAATGAAAGAAAGAGAGATAAACAACGCAATTTGTGAGAATGAATAAAGTGTGGGTTCTCATAGGCACCACACAATATTTTATATATAATATGCACTTATACAATGGACTAGTCATTGGGGTTATTTATAGTGATACCAAAACCTCAACTAAAGTTAACCTCAAGATGATATGAACTTGACATTGAGGTTAAATTACAATAAAATAATAATAAATTATACCCTTTAATCAAAGTTATCCATAAAGGTGCATTAATAAATATTATTAAGGGTGAAAATTGAATGGTGCTCTTTAGTCTTACGTAAACTTGCATATAGGCTTAGATATATACATGGCCATAGGTTACATTTTTTTCCCCGAAAAAAAAGTCGTAATATTATATTAAGTAAATAGAGTGTTGAAGATACTTTTCTCGCCTAATTCTCATGTTGCAGTAGCTCATCATTTGATCACAGGCAGAAAGGTGGGATGTTGGCATGCTAGGTCAGCACAACATTTTAATGGATGCAATTCTACTCCTATATGCTATTTTATCAATGCACATTATTTGAACCCACCCGCATAACCATTTTTACACAACTATAATATTTTCTACTCATCTAATTATAAATACACAGAGTAGTATGATAAACATGATAATTCTATTTTAGATCCTTTAAAACCATTTCACTACCTCTACTTTGGTGGGGGGGTAACTACAAATTATTATTGTGGTGAATCTATAACATTGTATTCATCAATTAATCACCAAGATTTACATTACATAGATGGACATTAATTCAAGCTTTTCTTTTTTTTCCAGTACACTCATATTAAAACTAGCCAATGGAGTAAAAGTTAATAAAACAATAGACTAGCATTTCTTTGATTAAGAGCACCAACCTAATCTATCGGAGATAATGTTCCACTTCTAGCTAGCGGAAGAACTCTCGTGAGATAAGAATGAGATTGAGAATGCTAGAATAAGAATGTGTTTCTTACCATTACTCGTATTTTTTTTATAGATGGCTAGAAGGAGTTTTTAGCTTAAAGGTGTTATGTTTCATGCATGCTTCCATCCTCCACAAATGTCAGATGGAGATAAAGTCTCAATAAATATTTTTCCTTTTATTTCATAAAATGGTATTGGTATATGGTAGTTCTTCTTCATTAATTTATTTATTAGTTTCACATATTATTATTATTATTATTACTATTATTATTATTATTATTATTATTATTAATTTATTTATTTATTATTATTTTTTAATTATTTATTTTTTTATTCTTATTATTATTAGTATGCAATAATTTTGAATAAGCATATAATCATGATCCAATGTCCCCCCACTATTTGATGGATGTAGCTACATGATAATTTCTACTGTGAGCTTCCATGTACTCATTGTTGTGGTTCTTCGTAAGCACTAAACATCATATCCCACCTTACCTCATTTCGATAACTCCCCAATTTTTTGCCTAAAGGTGGGTGTTCGACTCGTCCGATATTTTTACCAAAAGGTGTAAACCTACACCTACACTCACAAAATCTGTCAGCAATATCTTATTCTAAGATAAAAGCAAATATAAATATAGCAAGATAAACAGGATGTTACATTCTCCCCTACCAGAATTAAACACAGTCCCTGTTTTTGCAATATTAGTTAAGCAAAAAAAAATTTAAAACATTTATGCATTAACATGCTAAATCCTTTAATCATTCATCAATGTGAAATATCAATAACATGTATTATAAAACCAGAACATGCATATCATATATATTTCTATCAAAGTTCAAATATATGTTGATTTTTAAATAAATATGGAAATTGTCTTTGCATAATGGCCACATCTTTCAATGTGGCATTCCTGTCATATTAGTGGTCCCATTGGACCTTGCAATGTTTTATATTTATTTTTCTCAGTTGCTTAGTTCTGAAGCCAAGGATTCGGATAGGATGGACTTCAATGTGTTGTTGGTCGGACATCTGCAAATGAGATACATTCCAAACATGCGAGGGTCAGCCACATATTTATGGAGAGACACATGGAAATTATCATGGATATTTGACAAACTGGGTGGTAGGGCTAATTTATAGGTGACATAACTAACTTTGGTAATGATTTCGAAGGGTCCTACAAATATAGGGCTAAGTTTAGTGGGCTTAATTGAACTTTTGGATGGTTTAACCCGTAAGAATACCCTATCTTCCACAAAGAATTTCCCTGGAGTTCTATTAAGGTCTACATAGCTCAAGGAAGACTTGAATAGACAAAAGAGTTATGCAGACCTTAAGAGAACTCCAAGGGAATTCTTTGTGGAAGATAAGGTATTCTTATGGGTTAAACCATCCAAAAGTTCAATTAAGTCCACTAAAATCAGCCCTAGATTTGTAGGACCCTTCAAAATCATTGACAAAGTTAGTCTTGTCGCCTATAAACTAGCCCTACCACCCAAATTGTCAAAGATCCATGATACTTTCCATGTGTTTCTCCTTCATAAATATGTGGTTGAACCTTCGCATGTCTGGAATGTCTCTCATTTGTAAATATCGAAATCGCAACATAGTGAAGTTCATCTTATCTTAATCCTTGGCTTCAGAACTAAGCAACTAATAAAAATAAATATAAAGCATTGCAAGGTCCAATGGGACCACTACTTTGACAGGAATACCACATGGAAATATGTGGCCATTATGCAAAGATAGTTTCTATATTTATTTGAAAACTAACATATGTCTAAACTTTGATAGAAATATATATATATATATATATATATATATATATATGTTCTGGTTTTATTATACATGTTATTGATATTTCACATTGATGAATGATTAAAGGATTTAGCATGTTAATGCATAAATGTTAAAAAAAAATGCTTAACTAATATTGCAAACACAGGGACTATGTTTAATTCTGGTAAGGGAGAATGTAACATCTCGTTCATCTTGTTATCTTTATATTTGCTTTTATCTTAGAATAAGATACTACTAAAGTATTTTGTGAGTGTAGATGCAGGTTTACATCTTTCGACAAAAATATTGGATAAGTCGAGCACCCACCTTCAAGAGGAAAGTTGGGGGGTTATCTACATGAGGTAAGGTGGGATATGATGTGTAGTGCTTACAAAGCACCACAACAATGAGTACATGAAATCTCACAGTAGAAATTATCATGTAGCTACATCCATAAAATATTGGGGGGGGATATTAGATCATGATTATATGCTTATTCAAAATTATTGCATAATAATAATAAGAATTAAAAAAATAAAAATAAAAAATAATTAATTAAAAAATATATAATAAATAATAAAATAAAATAAATAAATATATATATATATATAATAATAGGTGGAAGCAATAATATGCTTGTTGTGGTGCAGTGGTAAATACCTTGGGTGCTGGTAGAGGCCGACCTAGGTTCCATTCCCCTTGTCTCCATCCTGCAGATATATGGTATAGTTAGGAATGTCCTATGTGCTGGTAGAGGCCGACAAGGCTTCATTCCTCCTATGCCCAACCTGTTGAAAGTGGCACCTCGAAAGGGGTGTTTTCCACTATAAATTAGTTTTACCTAGGTGTTGTAGGTGAGTTGGAGAGGAGAGGGCAATCCTCCAAGGGAGGTCCCAAGTTCAAATCTCCACCCTACCAAAAAGTTGAATTGGGTATCTAAAATCCAATTGATAATGTTGGTGCAGACAGGGGTCGGGTGCGACCCCCAAGTGACTTTGACGGTGTAGTACCCCCCTATTCATGGTCTCTCAGACCAAGGCGGCTCCGCAAGGGGTTTTTCGCTAAAAAAAAAAAAAAAAAAAGGTGGAAGTAATAAACAAATTAATAAATAAGAACTACCGTATACCAATACCATTTTATGAAATAAAAGGAAAAAAATTTATTGAGACTTCATCTCCATTTGGCATTCGTGGAGGATAGAAGCATGAATGAAACATAACGCCTGTAGGATAAAAACTCCTTCTAACCATATATAAAAAAATGAGTGACGGTAAGAAACACATTCTCATTCTCGCATTCTCAATCTCATTCTTATCTCACAAGAGTTCTTTGCCTAGCTAGAAGTGGAACGTTGTCTCAAAGAGACCAGGTTGGTGCTCTTAATCAAAGAAATGCTAGTCTATTGTTTTATTACATTTTACTCCAATAGTTGGTTTTACTATAATTGTATTGTAAGAAAAGAAGAAAATCTTGAGTTAATGTCCATGTATGTAATGTAAATCTTGGTGATTAATTGACGAATACAATGTTATAGATTCACCACAATAATAATTTGTAGTTGCCCCCCGAAGTAAAGGTAGTGAATAGTTTTAAAGGATCTAAAACAGAATTATCATGTTTATCATACTACTCTATGTATATATAATTAGATGAGTAGCAAAGACTACATTTGTGTGAAAATGGTTATGCGAGTGGATTCAAATCATGTGCATTGATAAAAGAGCATATAGGAGTAGAATTGCATCCATTAAAATTTTGTGTTGACCCAGCATGCCAACATCCCACCTTTTTTCCTGTGAGAAAATGATGAGCTACTGCAACATGAGAATTAGGCAGGCAGAGTATCTTCAATACTCTAGTGTGCTTCTATCTGGATCTTCTCCAGATATGATGGATTGCAGTACATATTTAAAATACCTTTTGTTAAGAAAAATTATCTTGGGCCGAACAAGAGATTAATGTTGAGTTTGATATTTTCTATCTTATAAGGAAGGATATATGCTTATTCATAAGTGGCCTATAGCTAATTATGTGAATTGCTATTTTACTATTCTTGAACTATTATGAGAGATAGTGTTTTATTTTTTAACTTAATATAGTAAGCCAAGAATGATGTAAATGTTGTATATGGTCTGTACATGTTAATTAATTATGACTTAAAACTTCTTCTTGGTTGGGATGTACATTATTGCTTAACATTGAAGGAACGTTCATCTCAAGTGAAGACCCAATTTTTCAATTGCTCTATCACATTTGACAATTCTCATTGAGGTATTTGGTTTGAATTTTATAACAAAATTGTAGAACCTGGTGTTAGAGTATGTTTTCTAGTTTCCCATACATGATGCCTATTTCTTTATTCTTGTTCTGTGGTATCAGAGAGTCTGTCCATCATTAAAAGCTAAGCTGAAATAAGAATCAAAATCATTGAAAGGGTATTTTACTTTGAATGTTGTGACAATATTTTCAATAAGGGAAATCGGATTTTTGTTTAAATACTATGGCTTCTTTGTTTGAAAGAAATTGATTTATATTTAAACTAGTTACTTATCTAAAAATAATATAATAAATGTTAGAATGTAATAATCCTTTCATGTGGTAGTTTGACAATCGATTGTGTAGGTAAAATATAAATCTAAGTGAAGTCTAGTTAGGAATTTTTATTAGTATATTATTTAAGGTTGCTTTTCTCATTTTCCAAAGCAGTAGTGTTCGCTGCTTTGTGATTAGATTTCTGTCGGTGATGCTATTGAAATGAACATCCAAATGAATTAATTATCTAACAGTAGAAGGTTTCCAAAACGTTTTCCAAGAGTTTAGTTGGGATAGTTTCTTCTTAAGCTTTAGTTGAGACTTAAAAAAAATGTAGCTTGTACTCATCAAATCATAAATTGTTTAATTGAAGTAAAAAAAATTATAAGGGCTCGATGAAATAAATATGAGGAAACTCCCCATATCTTACTTTTTTGAAGGTCCAAAATCATGATTTTTGTAGAAGAAGATCAATTTCTTGATAATAAAAATATATATTAATAAGGTTTTTTTTTCAACCAGCATTTGCTCCATGTGAAACCCGGGATGAGTGTATAAAATTGTTTGCAGGCTAGTTGGTTCATTTTTTTTATATAAATTCTTCTAGAGCAAGAAATCAATATCTTTACCTCCTGAAAACATGTTATTAAAGACACTAATAGAACATTGACGTGATAGTATTTGTGCATCGCATAGTGTCTACGTCCATGTGAAAAATTCTAAGTTGGTTCTAGATAAAACTCGTGGAGAAATTTTTAAGGGGTGAGTGATTATAAAATAATTTAACTTTACTTTATTGATTAGTTGTGAGTGCTAACTTTAATTGTATAAAGGGTATTTTAAAGACGTATTTTGGTTTCCCTTTACTGAATAATTTTTTTGATTGTTATGTATGTCATGTATTAATTGAATGAAGATTGACAAGTTTTGATAGAGTAAAATCTTAAACCTTTTACAAAATAATGTATATAAATATTTAAAAGGCTTGTTTTCGAGTTTTTCTTATAAATCAACAAGGTTTTAGTTTAATACATTGAAGATATTATTTACTAGATTATGCTCTCAGACCTTCAAATGGCCAAATTATGGTAAAACCTAAACCTGGAACAAAACATCAATAAGGATGATTTAAAATAAAAATAATAGATGCTACATTGAGTAGGATTAGTATCCACCCAACACCAATATTTGTAGGAAAGGCAAATATTGTGAATAGTATTTAGTCATTTTCATGAAATTCAACTCGAGACGAGCATGTCCTATTGCCTCGAACAAGTAATGAGGGGTGGAATGGGACACTCACTCTAGACTGATATGTGAGTTGTACGTGAGGGTATTTCATGATCTATGCTTGAGTGGAGAATAGTTAGCAGTTTATCGAGGGGTTCATAAGTAGCTAAACCCCAAAGCTAAAAGGTCCAGTGAGTGTTGGAATGGGATAACACTTCGTCATTCGTAGCATAGTCTGACTAATATGCGAGTGGTACGTGAGGGTATTTCAAGATTTATGCTCGAGTTGGGAATCATTAATAGTTTGTCGAGGGGTTCAGGAGTAGCTGAACCCAGAGCTAAAAGATCCAACAAGTGTTGGAATGGGACAACACTTCGTCATTCACAACATAGTTTGAAATACCTGGTCTCGAGTGAGAGATATGGTGGGCCTGGCTGAGTACCTAGCCCATGACTGAATACGATTCACAATATTTATCTTTCTTACAAATATTGGTGTTGGGCGGATGCTAATACTACTTGATGTAGCATCTGTTGTTTTTATTTTAAATCATCCTTCTTGATGTTTTATTCCGAGTTTAGGTTTTACCATAACTTGTCCATTTGGAGGTCTAAGAACATAATATAGTAAATAATATCTTCAATGTATCAAACTAAACCCTTGTTGATTTATAAGACAAACCCGAAAAACAAGATTTTTAAAGATTCATATACATTATTTTGTAAAAGCTTTAAGATTTTACTCTATAAAAACTTGCCAATCTTCATTCAATTAATACACAACATACATAACAACCAAAAAATTATTTAGTAAAGGGAAACCAAACTACGTTTTTAAAATAATATTTATACGATTAAAGTTAGTACTCACAACTAATCAATAAAGTAAAGTTAAATTATTTTATAATCACTCACCCCTTAAAAACTTCTCCACGAGTCTTATCTAGAACCAACTTACAATTTTTCACATAGACGTAGACAGTATGCGATGCACAAATACTATCACATCAATGTTCTATTAGTCTCTTTAATAACATGTTTTCAGGAGGTAAAGATATTGATTTCTTGCTCTAGAAGAATTTATATAAAAAAATAAACCCACTGGCCTACAAACAGTTTAACACACGTAGCTCAGGTTTCACATGGAGCAAATGTTGGTTGAAAAAAAAACTTACTAATATATATTTTTATTATCAAGAAATTGATTTTCTTCTACGAAAATCATGATGTTGGACCTTCAGAAAAGTAAGAGGTGGGGAGTTTCCTCATTTTTCTTTCACCAAGCCCCTATACAATTTTTTTACTTCAATTAAACAATAAATGATTTGATGAGTACAAGCTACGTTTTTTTTAAGTCTCAGCTAAAGCTTAAGAAGAAACTATCCCAACTAAACTCTTGAAAAACATTTTGGAAACCTTCTACTGTTAGATAATTAATTCATTTGGATGCTCACTTCAATAGCATCACCGACAGACGTCTAATCACAAAGCAGTGAACACTACTATTTTACAAAATGAGAAAAGTAACCTTAAATAGTATACTAAAAGAAATTCCTAACTAGACTTCACTTAGATTTATATTTTACCTACATAATCAATTGTCAAACTACCACATGAAAGGATTATTACATTCTAACATTTATTATATTATTTTCAAATAAGTAACTGGTTTAAATATAAATCAATTTCTTTCAAAAAAAGAAGCCATAGTCTTTAAACAAAAATTCAATTTCCCTTATTGAAAATACTATCACATCATTTTAAAGTAAAATACTCTTTCAATGATTCTTATTCTCATTTCAGCTTAGCTTTGAATGATGGGTAGACTCTCTCATACCATAGAACAATAATAAAGGAATAGGCATCACGTATTGTGGTGAATCTATAACATTGTATTCGTCAATTAATCACCAAGATTTACATTACATAGATGGACAATTATTCTAAATTTTCTTCTTATTTTTATAGTACAATCGTATTAAAACCAGCCAATGGAGTAAAAGTTAATAAAACAATAGACTAGCAGTTTTTTGATTAAGAGCACCAACCTGGTCTCTCTGAGATAGCATTACACTTCTAGTTAGCCAAAGAACTCCCGTGAGATAAGAATGAGATTGAGAATGTGAGAACAAGAATGTGTTTCTTACCATCACTCGTATTTTTTTATAGATGGCTAGAAGGAGTTTTTATCTTATAGGTGTTATGTTTCATGCATGCTTCCATCCTCCATGGATGCTAGATGGAGATAAAGTCCCAATAATTTTTTTTCCTTTTATTTCATAAAATGGTATTGGTATATGGTAGTTCTTTATTAATTTATTTATTTCTTCCACCTATATATATATATATATATATATATATATATATATATATATATATATATATATATATATATTTATTTTTTTTTTTTTTTTATTTTTTTTTTTTTTTTTTTTTTTTTTTATGATAATTTGTTAAAGGATTCTCAAAAATCGCCCACCCTATCACCAACCTTCAAAGAAAAGAAAAGGTTTTCAAATAGATCACTCAATGTGAGGAAGCGTTTAGGGTGATTAAAGAGAAGTTAACCTCAAAACCTATTCTTAAAATGCCTAATTCAATTAAACCATTTATGTTTGTACTAATGCTTCTATGGAAGGATTAGGAGGAATACTAATGCAAGAAGAGATAGTTATTTCTTATGAGTCTAGAGAACTCAAAAGTATGAAGTAAATTATGCAACTCATGACTTAGAATTAGCAGCAGTAGTACATGCACTTAAATTTTGCAAGTATTATTTGCTTGGTATAACTTTTGAGCTTAAAATTGATCATCAAAGCCTCCAATATATTTTTACTCAACCCTTGCTAAATGCTAGGTAGCGACGATGGATGGAATTTCTCACTGAATATGATTTTGGGATTGAGTACATCAAGGGAAAACAAAATAATATAGTAGATGCTAAAAGTAGAACAAAGCATATAACTGCCATGACTCAATATCAGTTTGGACTAAGTAGCCAGATTAAAGAATTGTAAAGAATAGATGAATTCTATCTACAACATCAGGCACAAGTTGAGCAAGGACCTAATAAATATTAGGATTTCAAAGTTAAAAAATTTGCTATATTTTAGAGACTGAGTAGTCATTCCTGATAATGAGGAGTTGAAAAAGGTTATTATTTAGGAAGCCCATTGTGCTCCATACTCTGCACACCTAGGAGGGGTAAAAATGTGAGAGAATTTGAGGAAGGAGTACTATTGTCCAGGTATGAAGAGAGATATAATAAATTTCATTGCTAGATATTTTGAATGCCAAAAAGTTAATACCGAGCACCTACATCCAGTAAGTCGATTATATCCATATGAAATATCTACACAAAAATGGTAAGTTATATCTATAGATTTTGTAGTCAGTCTTCCAAAACACGATTTAGACATGATGTTATTTTGGTTGTGGTTGATAAATTAACTAAGGTAGCTCATTTTATACCCAAAAATGTGCATGATGATGCACCTATTGTTGCTCAAAAATTTTCCAGGGAATAGTATGGTTACATGGTTTTTCTAAAATAATTATATCTGACAGAGACTCCAGATTTACGTCAGAATTTTGGTAAGCTTTGCACCAAAAATGGGGTACAAAGCTCAATATTAGCACAGCTTACTATCTTGAGACAGATGGACATATTGAAAGAGTCAATCAAGTTCTAAAGGACATGCTAAGAATATATTGCATAGACCATCAAAAAAGTGGGAGTATTATCTATTTTTGGTTGAGTTTGCATATAATAATAGCTATCATACTACACGGGGTATAGCTCCCTTTGAAACCTTGTATGGGTGAAGGTGTAGAACACCTTTATCATGGGACAATCTGGAAGATCGATTTATGATTGGTTTAGACGTTGCAAAGCAAATGGAAGAGCAACTAAAAGAAATTTTCCAAAGGCTCAAGGAAGCCTCAGATAGACAAAAGAGTTATGCAAACCTTAAGAAAAATTCAAGGGAATTCTCTATGGGATACAAGGTATTTTTACGGGTTAAACCATCCAAAAGATCAATTAAGTCCACTAAACTCAGCCCTAGATTTGTAGGACACTTCAAAATCATTGATAAAGTTAGTCTTGTCACCTATAAACTGGCCCTACCACCCAATTTGTCAAAGATCCATGATACTTTCCATGTGTCTCTCCTTCGTAAATATGTAGTTGACCCTTTGCATGTCTGGAATGTGTCTCATTTGCAGATGTCCAACCCACAACACATTGAAGTCTGTCCTATATGAATCCTTGGCTTCAAAACTAAGCAACTGAGAAAAAGAAATACAAAGCAATGCAAGGTCCAATGGGACCATTACTCTAATAGGAATGCCACATGGGAAGATGTGGCCATTATGAAAAAATAGTTTCCATATTTATTTGAAAACTGACATATGTCTAAACTTTGATAGAAATATATATATATATATATATATATATATATATATATATATATATATATATATATATATATATATATATATATATATATATATATATATATATATATATGTTCCTTTTATTATACATGTTATTGATATTTCACATTGATAAATGATTAAAGGATTTAACATGTTAATGCATAAATGTTTAAAAACATATTTGCTTAACTAATATTGCAAACACAAGGATTGTATTTAATTCTGGTAGGGGAGAATATAACATCCCCTTCATCTTGCTATCTTTATATTTCATACTCTTTGAAGGATTTTGTGAGTGTAGGTGCAGTTTTACACGTTTCAATAGAAATATCAGATGAGTTGAACACCCACCTTCAAGCAAAAATTTGGGGGGTTTTTCGGATGAGGTAAGGTGGGATATGATGTTTAGTGCTTACAAAGCACCATAATAGTGAGTACATGGAAGCTCACATTAGAAATTATCATGTAGTTGCATCCATCAAATATTAGGAGGGACATTAGATCATGATTACATGCTTATAAATATTATTGCATAATAATAAGAATAAAAAAATAAAAAATAATAATTAATTAAACTAATATAATAAATAATATATATATAATAATATGTGGAAGCAATAAATAAATTAATAAAGAACTACCATATACCAATACCATTTTATGAAATAAAAGGAAAAAGATTTATTGAGACTTCATCTCCATCTGGAATCTGTGGAGGATGGAAACATGCATGAAATATAACACCTGTAAGATAAAAATCCCTTCTAGCCATCTATAAAAAAAGACAAGTAATGGTAAGAAACACATTCTCATTCTCGTATTCTCAATCTCATTCTTATCTCACGAGAGTCTTCGGCTAGCTAGAAGTGGAATGTTATCTCAAAGAGACCAGGTTGGTATTCTTGATAATAGAAATGTTAGTCTATTGTTTTATTAACTTTTACTCCAATGGATGGTTTTAATACGATTTTACTATAAAACAAAAAAAATATTGAATTAATGTCCATCTATGTAATGTAAATCTTGGTGATTAATTGAAAAATACAATGTTATAGATTCACCACAAAAATAATTTGTAGATGACCCCCCCTGAACTACAGGTAGTGAAATAGTTTTAATGGATATAAAACAAAATTATCATGTTTATCATACTACTCTGCGTATATATAATTAGATGAGTAGAAAATATTATAGTTGTGTGAAAATGGTTATGCAGGTGGGTTTGAATAATGTGCATTGATAAAAGAGCATGTAGGAGTAGAATTGCATCCATTAAAATGTTGTGTTGATCTAGCATGCCAACATCCCATATTTTTGCCTATGAGCAAATGATGAGCTATTGCAGCATGAGAATTAGGTGGGCAGAGTATCTTCAACACTTTGGTGTGCTTCTGTTTGGATCTTCTTCGGATATGATGGATTGCAATACATATTTGAAACACCTTTTGTTAAGAAAAATTCGCTTGGGTTGAACAAGAGATTAATGTTGAGTTTGATATTTTCTATCTTAGAAGGAAGGATATATGCTTATTCATAAGTGGCTTGTAGCTGAATATGTGAACTGCTATTTTATTGTTCCTGAAATATTATGAGAGATAATGTTTTATTTTTTAACTTAATACAGTAATCCAAGAATGATGCAAATGTTGTATATGGTCTGTACATGTTAATTAATTATGACTTAAACCTTCCCCTTGGTTGGGATGTACATTATTGCTTAAAGTTGAAGGACGTTCATCTCAAGTGAAGACCCAAATTTTCAATTGCTCTGTCACATTTGGAAATTCTCATTGAATTATTTGGTTTGAATTTTATAAAAAAATTGTAGAACTTGGTGTTAGAGTGTGTTTTCTAGTTTTCCATACGTGATGCCTATTCTTTTATTCTCATTTTGTGGTATGAGAGAATATTTTTGTCATTCAGAGCTAAGTTGAAATGAGAATTGAAATCATTGAAAGAGTATTTTACTTTGAATGTTGTGACATAATTTTTAATAAGGGAAATCGGATTTTTGTGTAAAGACTATGGCTTCTTTGTTTGAAAGAAATTGATTTATATTTAAACTAGTTACTTATCTGAAAACAATATAATAAATGTTAGAATGTAATAATCCTTTCGTGTGGTAGTTTGATAGCCGATTGTGTAGGTAAAATATAAATTTTAGTGAAGTCTAGTTAACAAATTTTTGTTAGTATACTATGCTTTTCTCATTTTGCAAAACAATAGTGTTTGCTGCTTTGTGATTAGACGTTCACCGATGATGCTATTGAAGTTAACATTCAAATGAATTAATTATCTAATAGTATAAGGTTTCCAAAAAGTTTTCCAAGACTTTAGTTGGGATAGTTTCTTCTTAAGTTTTAGCTGAGACTTAAAGAAAAACGTAGCTTGTACTCATGAAATCATATATTGTTTAATTGAAGTAAAGAAATTTTATAGGGGCTCAGTGAAAGAAACACGAGGAAACTCCCCACCTCTTACTTTTATGAAGGTCCAACATCTTAATTTTTGCAGAAGAAGATCAATTTCCTGATAATAAAATATATATTAATAAGTTTTTTTTTCAACCAACATTTGCTCCATGTGAAACCGGGGTTGCATGTGTAAAACTATTTGTAGGCTAGTGGGTTCATTTTTTAATTTAAATTCTTCTAGAGCAATAAATCAATATCTTTACTTCTTGAAAACATGTTATTAAAGAGACTAATAGAACATTGATGTGATAGTATTTATGCATCACATACTGTCTACGACCATATGAAAAATTGTAAGTTGGTTCTAGATAAGACTCGTGGAGAAGTTTTTAAGGGGTGAGTGATTCTACAATAATTTAACTTTACTTTATTGATTAGTTGTGAGTGCTAACTTAAATTTTATAAAGAGTATTTTAAAAACGTAGTTTGGTTTCCCTTTACTGAATAATATTTTGGTTGTTATGTATGTTGTGTATTAATTGAATGAAGATTGACAAGTTTTGATAGAGTAAAATCTTAAAGCTTTTACAAAATAATATATATGAATCTTTAAAAGGTTTATTTTTTGGGTTTGTCTTATAAATCAACCAGGGCTTAGTTTGATATATTGAAGATATTCTTTACTAGATTATGCTCTCAAACCTTTAAATGGCCAAATTATGGTAAAACCTAAACCTAGAAGAAACATCAAGAAGGATGATTTAAAATAAAAATAACAGATGCTACATCGAGTAGGATTAGCATCCGCCCAACACTAATATTTGTAGGAAAGGTAAATATTGTGAATTTTATTCAATCATTTTCATGTAATTCAACCTGGTACGAGTATGTTCTATTGCCTTGAACAAGAAACGAGGGGTGGAATGGGACACTCACTCTAGACTGATATGAGAGTGGTACGTGAGGGTATTTCACGATCTATGCTTGAGTGGGGAATCATTAGCAGTTTGCTTGGGGGTTCAGGAGTAGTTGAACCTTGGAGCTAAAAGGTCCAACGAGTGTTGGAATGGAACAACACTTCATCATTTGCAGCATAGTCTGAAATACTTGGTCCTGAGCCAGAGATATGATAGGCCCTGGCTGAGTCCAAAGAAGGTGGGTACTCAGCTAGGCACTAGGCATACTAGACTCTAGACTATAGCATGGAAGGGTTAAGTTGAGACATGTGTGTCTCAAGCTAACTTTTGAGAAAGAAAACCAAAAACACACCATGCTATGGATGGGAAACTATGTGTCCACCCTTTTAGGTGTTATAGGCCTTGGAAGGACAATCCCATGTCGTGAACATAGACCTATGGCAAAGGATATGAATGTGTTCACAAAATGGCATCTATTATGGGATTTGGCCAATCTCGAACGTTTAAGGAACGTTTAAGGGACTATCTGCAACAATCAACTACCTTGAAACGAATATCTACATGCCTATGTACTAATAAATTGTTGGGTATGAAACATAACTTGCTATGATTTAATCAAAAATTTTACTTATATTTTTGAATAACCAGATAAATTAACCTAAAATGTTTTTACTTTATCTCGAGATATCTTAAAAATAAAATAACATACCACTAAAGTATCTATAGACGACTATTTTCATTCTAGAGGAGGTTACATTTTGCATGTGGACTTCGCAAATGATGCGGTAAAAAACTGCCCTAAGAGAGAAATATTTATTCACATTTCCTTCCAAAATAAATTCATGTCAATATTTTGTCAGAACATTGTAACCAACATATTGATAAAACGCTTCGTTGATTTGTTTATTAAAAAAAATTGGACCGGGTCAAATGTCTCTCACCTTAACTGTTACTTTCTCCTTAACTGTTACTTTCTCCTTTTAGTGGGTAGCTGGTGAATGTGACGACGGGTAAATTCTTATCCGACAAGCTCATAGTATAAACAAGATTTTGTGTTAAAGTTTCCTGTGATGTTGTAAGGATGTTATTTACATTGTTATTTATATTATAAATAATGTGACTCAAATTCAATCCTCACAACAAATATATATATAAAAGTATTTAAAAAAAAAACTAACTTTGTTTCAAAGATTAAAAAAAATAATTGTGTATGCGGCTCTTTAAGTTTTACTGTACACAAGGGTGTGTACATTGATACTAATGCCTAATGAAACGAAACATAAGAATTGTGAATCGAAGATAACATTGATACTAACGCCCAATAAAAAACGAGAATCGTGATTCCAAGATAACATTGATACTGACGCCCAATGAAAGATTCCGAGATAAAACATAATGAACTTTTGATTTGGAAGAACCTCTAGTTTACAATCAGATTTCCAATAATTGTAGATTTTAATTGTAGATTTGTAGTGGGTTGTTCAGAGCACATTAGGGAAAGAGAGGAAGTGAAAGTCAACAGCATTTTTTATTAGAATAGCCCATCATCAATAATTATTGATTTTTATTAAAAATTTTAAATTAAATAATTTTTAAAGAAATATTAAAGGTTTAAATTACTGTTTGTGTTATAATTTTATGTATTTTAGTTTTAATTTTTACATACACATTTCCGTGTGTATACCATTTGTATTATCATACCACTTGCATTATCGATGATGTGACCAGGTTCAATCCCCTATTTATAAAAAATATTACTAAAAAAATTATTAGCCCATATATTATTAATTGTTAATGTTAATAAAGATATAAGTTTCCATTCCAAAATTAGATAAATCTATTGTATGTTCACAAGCACTAACAGTTTAAATGCTTTTGACCCAACACGAATTTAAATGCTTCTGATCCAACAGTAACTTAAATTCTATTTGTGCATACTTAACGGAGTCACATGCCTTGTCAGGTCATTTTCATTTAAATTAATCGAAAGTTCGTACCAAAATCTAGGTAAATCTGCGGAATGATGTTGGCTACTTCTTACCGAATACAAATTTAAATTTTATTTGCGCGTACATTAGGGGTTCACGTGCCTTATCAGGTCAGTTTCATTTAAATTAATGAGGCTTTCGTATAGAAATCTGGAATGATGTTGCATGCTTCTCACAGAATACGAATACGAATTTAAATTTAATTTGTGCGGAAGTTACGGGGTCATGTGCCTTGTCAGGTCATTTTCATTTAAATTAATTGGATGTTCGTACCTAAATCTACGGAATGATGTTGGCTGCAATTTATATTTTATTTGTGGGTACATGCGGGATCATGTGCCTTGTCATTTTCATCAATAAGACAAGTACTATTTATTTAAACTTTTACTTGTGTTAGAGTATATTATATTGTTTGGTATAGGTAATATATTATTATTTTTTTATTTGGTTATTGTGAAAAACCAGATCAACTTACAGAGTTAAGTAGTCTCCTCTCAACCATGATTCCTCGTAAAGCCGAGAGCTATACATATCAATAAAGAATTTAACACAAAGCCACCATACACCCATTCCCTCACACACGCCCACACTATATATAATATATCACTTTGAATATATAATCAGGGTAGGAGTTTAATTTAAAGTAAGGTTCGGTAGGTAGTTCATAGAGGTAATAAATGCACAAGTTGTTTTTGAGTAATATTTCTCTTATACATTTGTGGATGCACAAGTTTTAGAATGTGCAATGATGTAAATATGCATGTAGTTTACATGTACATAAGATAAATAGATGAAGTGTCATGAGTAAAGTAAATGCCAAGACACATATCTTCCTATATATAGGCCTATAAGGTAGAGTAAAAGAAAAATAGTGAGAGACAATGTTACTATAGTGAGTAGTGAGTAGGTACAATGTAGTTTTTCATTGAAAATTTTGGAGTATTTAAGCTCTCCATTATATTGCATTGTCTTATTTTTGTAAACTTTTATTAATGGCATATTATTGAGTTATTGTAGAAGTTTATCTCAATATTTTCCTGCATATTATAGTGTCATTATCATATAGTTATCATAGCTTAATTATTTCACATCTTGTGGTTGCATTTTCTTTAATATACATCCTCAAAAGCTAACAATGGTATCATGGCACATGGTAGATTGATAGGAAATAGGGAGAGCCACAAAAAAGATTGAGAAGAGATCAAAAATATCATTTTCAAAATTTCTAAAAACTATATTTGGCTGGAGTCTTTCCATAGGGTTGCAGAAAAACTCGTGAAGACTAGGACTTAGCATTGATTCCACTAGATTGATAAATGAACTGGTGAAGATTCAGAATCTTTAGATTTAAAGATTTATCATTTTCTAGTTTCTAACACTTTGTTATAGGAAAAGGAGATTCAAAGAAATTTGGGAAGCTTCCTACAAAGATCTAGAAATAATATTTTCTTTGGAATCAATCTAGTAGTTAAAGCAATAAGTTGGAGATTGAAGATTTGAAAATCTAAAAGAAAAGGTCCCATTGTATGAGTTGCAGACCTGCAAATTGCAGAAGAGAGAAAAATGCTAGAGGAACCTTATTGCATATTGAAGGAGAAAGAGACTCAAGGAAAAGAGTCTTGAATAAGATTGGAGATCTCCATTGAAAGTTGAAGAGAAGACCCATAGGTCTCATTAAAGAACTTCTAGATTTGGAAGACTGAAGATAGAGGAGGACTAAAAAAGGTTATGTTCCAGATTTTAGAAGCGATAGAAGCGATAGATTTTAGAGATCAAAGAGGGAGATCTCATTGCAAAACTTCCACAATTGAAGTCTTGAGAAGAAATCTAGAGAAGCTGGAGAAATTTGAAGACCCTGGAGAAGAGGTCTCGAGAAGAAAGAAGGAGAAGGCTAGAAAAGCCTCATTGAAAGAGTTTTCAAGAACTCATTATAGAAATTTACTAGGAAGAAGTTCTTGTTAAAGAAGAATTTGGGATAATTGTCACCATCCGACAAGTCCAAAAGAGAAGAATTTGGCAATGAGTTTACCAAATTTTGAAGGAGAATAGTGAAGACCTTAAGACAATCAAAATCTTGAGAAGAAGGCCACTAGATTGGCCAAGATTGAAGCCTGAATTTGACAAGGAGGTTGAAGGAGAAAGGAGATAGAGAAGCCACCAAATTTGAGAGATTTGATGATTGTCATTGAAGGCTTGAAGGTCATTTCGGAGATAGAAGGTTGCTAAATTTATAGAATAAAATTGAAGGTCTCTAGGAGATAAATCTTAGTTATAATTTGGAGGAGTTTCCTACCAAATTTGGGAGATTCGTTAATAGCATTTCGAAGGAGAAAGTGACTGCAAAAAGGAAGCAATTTGGGTAGCATTACTAGCTACAAAACTTTAGATCTACAAAGTGCATTTTGAAGGAATATAAAAGCCACCAAACTATAGTTTTAGGGTAGCACATTAGAGGGTTTCAAAGTTGCAAATGGATTAGTTAAAGAGCTATTTTGGACAGCAAGAAAGAGTAGTGATTTCATTCATTACAAGGCAGAAATTAGGTGATTAAAATAACCAAGACAACCATCATCTATAGAGGTCATTAATGTAAGCAACTTTGGTGCAAAAAGATAATTGCTTGAACATTAGTTACTTGGTTCGTTATCAAGTTTTATTAAGCATCATATTAGAGTTTAACAGTTGCAAGGAGAAGATTTCATATCAAAGTCTTCAAGGAAGTGAAAAAGATAGTTTCTTTTAAGGTTAAAACCTACACATTAAAATAGGAGTTAGATATATTTCAAGAGAGAAAAATATCAAATTCCTATTATCTACTAGAAGAAAAGAAGACTACATTCTAAAGCATAGACTTTAGTGCTAGACTCAAGTTACTTTTAAGAGTTCTTTACAAGGAGAAATAAGGAGAAATTACTAGTGCATTATACTAGTTACTCTTAAAGGTTATTAAGTGCATTGGTTTTTAAGTTAAGGTGGAAGACCAAAGTGCACAAATTAGAGTAATATCAAAGTATCAAAAGACACTATTCAATGCAGAAAACCTATTGCATATTGTGGCATAGAGAAGCCACCTAAAAGGGTGATATTACCTCCAAAGAGTGGAGAAGGAAGCCGCCATATCAAATTAGAAAAAAGAGCTATAAAGGATACTAGGAGAGTCTCAAATTTAGGTGCAACTAAGGAATCTTATTCAGTTTATTACAGAGTTATTTTCAAGCACCATACTTGTCTTCTACGTTACATCAAAATAAGACAAAGGTTAAGTGTCTCAAGGACACACTAGGTAGCTCATTATCACATCTACAAGTGATCACCATTGGTAAGGTAAAGCACAAGATAAAATGCTAAGGAGTAGAGCCATCCAAAGGGCTCAATACCCGTCTCATCAAGGTACACCATTATTCAATGCTACAACCACACGGGAGTAGTGCCATAGCAGAGGATACTTGTCACGATGAAAAACCTTCAAAAAAATAAGTACAAGGTAAACTATAGTACAAGTTAGAGGATAACATATTCTAGTTGGCAAAGACAATGCGTAGAGAAGAATATCATCGTTAGCCAAGTGATAGAAGCTATTACAAAGAAGCCATCTACATTGGAGAAAAGTCATCCATCTATGCTGAAGAAGAGTCATCTCATATTTTGTTGTCACAAAGAAGCCAAGAAAACTTGGAAATAGTTGGTAATAATAGGCATTAAGAAAGCATCAAGTGAATAGGTACATTGGAGGTGATCTTGCATGCAAGGGAAGGCGTATACACTTGCCATATCGATGTAAGGCATATTGTGCCACTTGGCACAAAGGGAGAAAGAACATTTCCTCACCTACATAACGTCTACACCAAGGGAAAGAATGTGTTGCCACATATACATAATGCCTGCACTAATGAAGTAGGCACTCATTCAATGTAACAACCATGCTAAGAGAGGAGAGTGCCAATGATTGGAGTAATGCTCCAAAGAAATATTCTTAATCATTGCTCAAGCACCTCACATAAGGTTAGCGCCACTTGTTTCAATGTTGTCATAGATTGTAATGCCCCAACTTTGAGTAACATACAATCCCAAGCAATATTTGCACCACTTGGCATACGTGCAAAAGGGAGACAAGAAGTATTAAAGGGAGTCAAGACCACACAAAAGAGAGAAAAATAGTAAGTGGAGAGCATAGAAGGCACATATTCAAGCAGTAAAGAAAGCGTAGAGAAGTCATGGCACATTAAAGAAATGAGTAAGACTATCATAACAGGCATCCATCAACCATCAAGTTTGTTGTCATATGTTGTGGATAATGAGATACAATGCTCACCTTGGATATAGGAGTCAAAGCAAAGCATCAATTACCTCATGCATTCAACCTTACAAAAGGTATAGTTCTACATAAATTAATATTTACTTTCCTTAAGGAGTGATAAGGCATACTATATAAGGTTGAGTTCATTTATCATTTGCATTGAAACTATAAGCAAATATCAACCTTAGTAAACTTGAAAGCAAATCAAAAGGATTTTATATCCTAAAGTAGTATTTCAAAAGCACATTAGTTGAAATACAAGTATCTTAATATTTACAATTAATATCATAGGAGATATAAATATTTCTACTTGGAAAATCAAAACATTATTATATTGTAAATATTATCAATTTATAAATTTATAAATTATTTGAGAATCTTTATTTGTGTATTTCTTGTTAGTATCATATTCTATCCTTTCGCTCCTTCTAATGGCTCCCTTCCTTAGAAGTCAGTGAAAGCGTCTTGAATCTGATTATGTTCCCCAATAATATGATCAAATTAATAGAGAGGATCCTAACATAGATCCAAAAGAACAAGATAATATGGAAAATAAGATGAGTTTTGATCCTTATGATGAACCTGATGGTGGGTTCATCTTTTCATCATTTGATCATATTTGGGGTTCTATGAAAGCTAATAGAGATAAGATATTGGAGGGTATGGAATGGGAGGCTCATCTTGAAAGAGATGAGACTCCCCCACTTCCTCCAATAAGCTCTCTTGGATTTGATCAAAATAACCCCTTATCCAAATCTTTGCATCTTGATAAAAACCAAGCAACTAATGCCACTACTATAACCACCAACATTGATAGGAATCTACAAGTTCCTCCAGATAGGAGTGTCACTCAAAATTATTTTCAATTTCCTCGTCAATCTTCTAATCTCAACACTTTTGCTTCTGTCCCACCAAATGTTGTCTATCCATTTTCACAAGGTAACACATATAATAATGGTATCCATGCACCCAATCTAAGCCAAGCACTCACTCCCCAATACACCTATATCCCTCCTTTGGGGAATCTGGAGACATTGCATAACAGTTGTCTAAAAATACAGGATTTAACAAATATGGTAAAGCAATTGGTTTAAAAATTTGAGATGATTCATCCTTCAAGTTTCACTTATAGTTATAAGGAAATGTGTAATCAACGATTGGATCCTATTATTGCTACAAGACCTTATCCTAAGCATTTTCCTATTCCAATTCTACCTATATATAAAGGGACATAAGATCCAATAGAGCATTTAAGAAGTTTTAGGATAGCATACCATGATATCATATATGATGACATGTTGTTACTAAAAACATTCCCTAAAAGTATTGGTAGCATGGCATTAGAGTGGTACTATCAATTACCTAATTATTCTTTAAGGAATTTTGAAGAAACAATAGAGTTATTTGTTCAACAATTTGGTGCTTATATAGAAAAATAAGTGACAATGAAATATGTTTATAGTTTAAAACAAAGTAAAGAAGAAAGTTTCTTAGAATTTTTGGCTCGTTGGAGAAGTTTAGTTGGACGTTTGAGGTATACTTTACCTCCAAAATTTATGCTTGAGATATTTATTGGAAATTTACAAGAACAATTATCTTACGCTCTAGAAACTACTACTATTACATCTTTTGATCAAGTAATTGATTTAGCAAGAAAATTAGAACAAAATCTTATTAGAAGAGGTCAACTCAAATTTAAAGAAGATAAACCTACTAAGTCTCAACACAAGAATAGGCATACAGGGGGTGATGGTGAAATGGATAGTAGTCTTGTTAATAATGTTGTTAACAACCTACAAAAGATAATACTTCAAAAACCTCACAAAGTAATTTTATGAAGCTTAATATGTCTATGGAAGTAGTTTTAAAACAACTTGTAGAAGCCAACACAATTGAGTTACCTCCTATAATGCAACCAGATACTAAAAATAGTTGGTATAAAGCAGGTCAAAATTGTACATATCATAGAGTGGAAGGACATTAGATAAATTCTTGTAAGAATTTGAAACATGTGGTTCAATATTTGATCGATGCATAACGTATTGATATAGGGAGTTCTCAATAATCAAATAATCAAGCTCCTCCTTAGCAAGCTTCAACAACAAATCAAGATATGGGAATATTCAAGGATCCATTACCAAAGCATAATCAACAAGCAACTAATCACATGGTTCATCAGAATGAGCCTTATACCTATGGTAATATGGTTGGCATGGTTGAGGTAGCTACAAGAAGATAAACTTAGACTCGGCCTATTCATAATTCTTAGTAAGGATAGAGTTTTGCATTATAGCCCAATTCAGTTTCCAATAATAATAAGAGTAAGGTTTTAGAGATAGGGACTCCATATTTAGTGTTGAAACCACAACCTAGAATTTCATTTGATCTTCAAAAACAATTGGCAAATACTCTAGCTAAAATTTCTATTTTAGAAATTTTGCAAACTTCTCCCAACCATAGAGATGCTTTGATGAAATTTCTAAGACAACAATCCATTCCCCCAGATATTTCTCCTAGTGCCATAGTTGATGTTGTAGGATATTTTGGGATACATCACATCTCATTCTCAAATGATGATATTTATTCCTCAAAATCGCAATAAGATTCTTCACTTTACATTATCGCACTTATTGGGGATACCTTTATCAAGAAAATTGTGATTTATAATGATTCTTCCCTCAATTAATGTACATATCAATTCTTTCAAAAATTTTGGATTAGGAGAGGAAGATTTAACTAAGTCTGATATCATCATAAAAACTTTCAACAATAAGTCCCAAGAGGCTTGTAGTACCATATCTCTTCCCCTTAAGGTTGGGCCTAAAATATTGGATACATTTTTTTATGTGGTACATTGTCCTACATCTTTTAATCTTCTTCTTGGGTATTTTTGGATCAATGCGATGAAGGTCGTCCCTTCTACTCTTCATCAATAGTTGAAGTTTGAATTTAAAGAGCAAGTTATCACCATTCTGGGTGACCCTCAATCATTTGAGCTTTTCTCAAATGTAGAGCAAGCTCAATCTGAATTCAACCTTTGTCCTTATATATCTTCAATGGTTGCTCTACGTTCCTCACTTCAGATATCAAAGTAATTTCAAAATTTAAATATGAGTGAGGAATGTATCATAAATTTTTCATCTCAAAATCATGATAATCATTTTATTCAAGAGCCTCTTCTGGATCTTTCCAAGCTACCACCTTCACCTAGAGCCATGGGTTTACCCCATAAGAAATATGATGTTGACATTGACATGTGTACCTTTATCTTTGCAGGAACTACCTTAAAAAAATATACATGGTAGCAACCCCTCTCCCATTGAGCATTCTTTTGCTCATTGTTACCTTTCCAATGACTACCCACTTCCTAAAAAAATCCTATCTAGCATGGGATATGTAGGTAAAGGTTTGGGACCACAACAAAAAAAACATTCAAGAGCCCTGTTGGAAATTTGATCAAGTTTTGTTGTCATTGATGTCAAGAGGTTTGATGTCCAAATATGTTGGAATTAATGTCAAGAGGTTTGGTTAATATCAAAAGGTTTGATGTCCAAGTTGGTTGATATGGCACATGAAGCATAAGGCAACAAAGAAAAAGATAACTCCGTTCCATGGTGTTTGAGGAAAAATAATAAGGTTATTTGATGAATTTTTGCTAAGGTGATGGTGGCAAAAGTTTCCCCTTAAAGGCCTAAAAGAGGTTTAATATTTTAAATTAATGAAAGGCCCAAAAAGAAGTTTAATATTTAAATTCATTGAATTTAAATAATTATAATTAAAATATAATATAAATCAAAAGCCAAAATTTAAAGTATTAATATGCATCGACGTTGGAGGTAATTGCCTTAAAAGACATATTAATAGTGCAAAGTTTAAGGAAGAAATGTATGCATTAATTGATAAATCATTTGCCCTATTCGTCGATCGAATTGCGAAAGAGAGAGAAGAAGAAAATTGAAAGGTTCAGTCTCTGAGGTAGGAAAGGGATAAGGATAAGCAACGTCAAAATTTTATTCCATCTGGGCAGATAGCCCAGACGACGTTTCCCTTGGCGCTAGTTTGGTGCAACAGGGAGGTCTTAGGTTCGAGATGCAATGGTGGCAATGAGAGAGGTTTTTGTTTTTAAAAATGAATTTGGTGCCAGCAAAAGGTATAAATAATAGTGGGTGTAAAGGTTTCAAGTGAGCGCTTGGCTCACGCGGTGGTTATGCTGCGGCTAAGGTGTAGGTGGCAGAGCGCAGCGGGGGTTTGATTCCCGTAGAAGGCAACGTGCACATTATTATTTTTAATTAATGCCTAAGGTACTATGTTCTAAGATATGTATGTCTTAATATTTCTTTGGGAGTTATAAGGTAAACATTTTTATTTTTTGATAAAATGGATGCATGAAATAAAATGTGTGGTGTTATTTTGAAAAGGAGTTTTGGATTATAATAGTTTGATTGAAAATCATTTTAAAAATAGAGTTAAAAGGTGTAATAATGAAAAATTGTTTGTGTATTGTGTGATCTTGTTGGATTGATTTAATTTGCAAGATTAGGAGTTATAAGGTGTAAAATTGGTTTGAATTTTATTGTACCTTTTGCATGATGAAGAAGAGTATTTGTGAGATTATGATGAAGCATTAATGCATTTTTCTTGAGATCAAAAGAAGGATTCTAGAGTATGTTTTTCAGATTTCACTAAGCACATTTTGGAAGGAATATTTTGTGGATGTTGAGATAGACTATTGTTATATAACCTTGAAAGTGGAACAAAAGGAACTGGTTGTGAGCAAAACAGGTTTTGAAGATATTTCTCCATCAAAGAAAAAAGGTATGGTCACATTATCTTTTGTTTAGAAGTGATTGGAATGAAAGTGTGAAACATAAGGTGGAGTGAAAAGGATTGTTTGATAAGCATTGTTGGAAATGTATGAGCAAGTTTTGTGCATCTTATTGTTGAATTATTTGGAAATCCTTGAGATATATTTTTGAGAAAAATCTAGGTTGTTATTGTTAAATGAGTTTTGGGAAGTTTTGAGATAAAGAGTGAGAACCATTTGTGCTAGAATAGAAAAATAAATTAAGTACCTTTGTAAGAACTTTTGAGTGATTGAATTTGAGAAGAATATTGGCAAGTAGAATTTTTTTGAAGAGATTTTTTATGAAAGATAGTTGAGTGGTGTTTTGTATGCAAGATTTGAAATTATTTGGACAGATTTGAGCAAGTCCTTGAGGGGACTTAAGGACAGAGTTGAGTAAGCTTTTGTGAAAGCTTAAGGATAGAATTGAGTAAGCTTTTTGTGAAAGCTTAAGGTAAGCTTTTGTGAAATCTTAAAGATAGAGTTGAGTAAGATTTTTTGAAAGCTTAAGGATAGAGTTGAGCAAGCTTTTATGAAATCTTGTAGTCATAGTTGAGCAAGTCTTGGTGAAGACTTGAGAGCAGATTGAGCAGGCTTTTGTGAAAGCTTGTAGTCAGATTTGAGCAAGTCTTGGTGAATACTTGAGAGCATATTGAGAAAGTTCTTGAGAGGACTTGAGAGTAGATTGAGTAAGTCTTGGTGAATACTTGTAGTTAAGATTGAGCAAGTCTTGGTGAAGACTTGTAGGTAAAATTGAGAAAGTCTTGGTGAAGACTTGAGAGCAGGTTGAGCAAGTCTTGGTGAAGACTTGAAGGCAGATTTGAGAAAGTCTTGTGAAGACTTGAAACAACTTTGTGAGTAGAGTTGATTGGTGATTTTATCAAGCCTTGTGTTAAGGCTTGAGGAAAATTTGAGGACAAATTTTGGTGCAAATTTGAGAGCAAATTTGTGCTAGACCTGAGGTAGAGTTAGAGCATATTTGTACTACACTTGGGACAGAGTTGAGAGCAATCTTTGGAGGTGACAGAGTAGAGGATAGTAGTCTCCAGTGGATAGAGATCCATTAGCCAAGGCAGTGAGGACAAAGGTATTCTATGAAGAGAGATTCACAAGCTAGTACATTGGGGGCATAAGTCTTCTAAAATATCACCAGCTAGAGCATAGGAGAAAGAGTTCTCCTATGGATAGAGTTACACAAACCAGAAAGCAAGGGGAAAGAGTTATCCTATGGATAGAGTTCCATGAACCAGAGTAAGGGGAAATAGTTCTCTTGTGGAGTGTGATCCGTGAACCATCTAGTAAGATAGAGTTATTCTGTGGAGAGATATCAACGAAGTTGAGGAGAAAGAGTTCTCCTGGATCAAGTTCCATGAACCAAGAAAAAGAAAAGAGTTCTCTTGTGGATAGAAATCCACAAATCAGAGAATTAGGGGATTGGTGTCTCCTTTGGACAGAGGTCCATAAACATTGTAATAGGGAAGTGATTCCCAAGAGATTTGTTAAGAAAATTTTAGTGGAAATATTTTCTTCGTGGAGTAGTCCACATTGGGTGAACCACGTTAAATTGGTGTCTCTATTGTGTGTGATGATTTGTGCATTGCTTTGATTATTGTTGTTGATATTACCATTGATAATATTGGATAATATTGTTTGAAAATAAAAGTAAAAGTTGGTATTATATTGTTCACCTCCCCTCTCAGTATAAGCCTATGTTCTTCAATCCCTTAGATGTCAAGATCTGGCCTTAGATGTCAAGATCTGGCCTGGGAGATGTGACATAGCTTTTGTACCTAGTAAAGACCAACCTTTACCATTTGACGATGATGATCATATTATGACTTATGCTGAATACACAGATTATCACAAGTCCAAAGTGGGTGATGAGGATGATGGTCTCCCTTACTCTTCTAAGATCTTACTTTACAATATGATTGATTCTGTGTGTCCCAAAAATAAGTTTTCTATTTCATAAAAGGAGCCTACTTCGCTATTCTATAGGGATATTGTGAAGGTAGGAATTGCTCCCACTTATGTTAAAAATAATGATTATGTTCAAGAATGCATTGATTATTATGTTATGACTATCAAAGAAAAAGCTACGAAGGAGCCTCTCCGTTATTCTAGTTATCGATATGGCTTGCCTTTTAGAGATTTCTTTGATGAAATAGTCCATGGTATGCCTATTATTTTTGTCAAGATAGGAGACACATTTAAACTTTGTGTCGATTATCATCTTGCTTGCTTAAATTAAATTAAATAAAAATAATATAAAAATAATAATATAATAAAAAATAAAAAGCATCAAATCAATCAATCATCATTTAGCTATGCATTTGCATTTCCATTGCATTCATGTGCTTATTCATATTGCACTATTGCCTATAATTTTCTCCATTAATTGCCTAACATTTAACACAACTGGCATGCTTGAATGTCATTTTTTTACATGATCACTTGTTCATGATTGCTTGATCATATAAATTTTTGGAGATCTTGTGACAATGGCATGTGATGATACCTAGTTAGGTCATAGCTCACATGCATTACACTTTCACTAGGGTTTTGATGCCTAATGAAATCCCCACGTAGGGTTTCTTATTCATTTTCTTTCTTGCTTCTTTTCTCTTTCTTCCTTTGCTGGTTTTTCAATGTCCTTATCAGTTTTTTTTTCTTCTTAATTTTTTCTTTTTCTTTTTTCAGTTCGCTTAGACAAGGATATATCTTCTTTTATTTTTTCTTGCTCATTGTGGTGGTTGTTTTATTTTGGGTATTTTCACACACTCACAAAGTGTTTTTTGTATTTCAAACCCCTATCAAGGGTAGCACTCACCTACTAATTTTCATCTATATATATTGCACCCCATCGGATAATGCTCATCCTAGCAAGTATCTTGTTGGATATGATTCCCTATCGAGTTATACTCCTTTTGACTCAACAAGCTCAACACCTCAATACAGGATAAGCTCCTTGGTCATTTCAACAGGCCTCAACATACATCCTAGAAAGTAATCACCCAATAGCAGTCAATTAGCGAGCAGCCACCCATAGTGGGTCAAACTCTGATGCTTCATAACTCATAGTGAGTACTACACCCATAGCAATTTTAGCTCTCTATTTTTGGTTTGATTCATAATGTTTGATCACACTGATTTGCCATGATCTACGCTGATTCAAATACTATGTTTCGCTTTCTCTTATCTATTTCTCGTTGGTTGGCCTTTGGTTCTTCTTTTTTGTGTGTTTTATTTTTTATTTTTATTTTGTTTTTGCATCCATCTCAGTCATGCATTTCATGTAGTTTTGTATTAGGTAGTTTTTTTCATGCATAACATATCATAAATTTAAATAAATAAATAAATATATATAGTTTAAGCAATTTATATCACATGCACACACATTAGAACATAAAAGAAAGTATCTTAGTATTACTCGATCAAAAGAGATACACAAGTTTTTGGTTGGTGTACCATAATCCAGTCATGGTACACTCAACCAATCCCTAAGGATTCATACAATAATCAAAATTGGTATGTCATCTTGATCCCTAGCCCTAGCTTTGGAAGCATGTCTCCTCTGCTCCATCAGGAGGAGGTGGTCTAGGTAGTTGCATACCAATGGATGGTGAGGCTGAGACCATCTATGGCTGATATCATGACCTGCTAGCTGACTGTAGGGATGGAGGGAGTGTTGCCCTCTACCCCTATAGTACCACCTAGTAGTACATGGCCTTGTAAAATGTAGCCCGTTGAATGGCCACCTCCAACCTCTACCCTATCCTCCATAGTTCTACCTATAGAAGGAAAATCCCATTGCTAACCTGGGTACTCCCTACGACAACCATCCCCTTTTCTCGAGCCCTCTAATGCTCTATGTCTAGATGAATCACCTCCCTTCAAATATGAGCAACCTTCGCTTGAGTTGCATCCCTCTTCACCTTTGTGGTTCTCAAAGTACTTCATAGTCCCTCAATCCTCTTAAACCTATCTTATTATATCAGGTCCTCCTATCTTTGTAGAGTCACCACCTATGCTCGTAGACTCCCTCAACTCATCTATTACTTTCCTCACTAGTGGAAGGTTCCCAACGTATGTCCTCGTGACTCACTCAAAGGATTTGGACCATCTATATGTAGCTGGTCACTCTAGGTTGGGAAATGGTCCCAGTAGTGCATACTATCTCAACACTGCTATGTGCTTCTAGCTTCATACCTAGAGTAATTTCGTACATACAATCCTAGTATACCGCTTGTACATGATGTTGTACAACATCCTATACAAGTAAGCCAACACATATGGACCCCATGTGAATCAAACTCTCTGGTATCACATATCTACTACTACACCTACCATCATATATGGTAGATATCACCTATTATTATGGCACATTAGCATACCCACCACCACCCCATAGAGCACAGTCATCAAGGGGTTCACTCCATATCGCCCCTTCATGTCATCTACGACCAACATGCTCTCTCGCACTTGGTGGTTCTAACCTCTTGATAATAATTTTAAGGTCATTGGTTGCCCTCACACTTTGTAAACTAATCTTCCTCTAATGGGGATGCACAAGATGCACCACACATCCTCTAGGGTGATCATTTCTCCTATGGGTAGCCGAAAGGTCGATGACTCCAAGTACCATCTCTTTGCCAACACCGTAAGTAGTGCCCTATCTGCCTCTACTCAAGGTATCCTCATCAAGTCATCTAGCCCAAACACTCTTAGTGTGTCTCTCTCTACTTGCCCGAGTTTGAGAAAATCCACCTCTAAGGAGCCTGCTCACCACTTACGACTCTCGAGTACCGAAAGCTACATTCATAAACATAACAAATAAAAATCATCAGTTTCATCAATCAATAAATACAAATTAATAACTAACATTTACATTTTGATTTGTAGCTTTCTTGCTTGCTCTCCCTCTTTTCTCTCTTTGATGATATCACGTCTGGTTTTTTAGGACCGTGATTTTACCTCTAGGATATTGCACCCCATCTTCACGAGGAATGATTTCACAAAATTGTGCTTGGTTTTTTCGTTGATTGCGATTTTGCCACTACGAATTAGGACAAAATTGCACTTGGATTGTAAACGAAAAACCCATTGGATTTGGCAAAAATTCATCCAAAATTTACAAAAAAATTGAAAAATTTAAGGAATTTTGGGAGGATTTTCGATCTTACCTCTGCCCACTTCACTTCTGTGTCAACATCACCCCTCAAGATCATTAATCGGTGCACTGGTAACACCATATCATATTTTTCTCCAGAGCCCTCTTTTCACTTCTCGCACAATAAAAATGAATTAGGGTTTTTCCCCTTTTTCACTTTTATCTTTGTTTTGGCTGTTGTCTTTTTCCTGTTTTTGTTTCTTTTTTTCTTCTCTTCCTCTGATTTTGTTGTTTCAAGTTTCATCAAGGATAGGTCCTCCCTTATGAAACTCGAGGGGGCACCTTGGCCTAAGAGGTATTAATGTCCTTAATACCTCGATTTGCGTGTAAAATAAGAAAGTGTTTAGAATAATACTATTTTTGCACCACTACTTTTTTCTAACCCAACCACCCCTTTTTCGCTTGTTATATTTTGTTTGTGAGTGTTTACATCTTTATTTGACATATTTATTAGGCCATAAATGCATCAAAGAGGGGGTAAAATATAGACACAAAAAATTGACCCACTTTAGTGGTCAATCTTCCCTAAGTCCTCCTAGGAGACCCCTTAGACTTGCCTAGGGCAAGGGTTAGGTCTCTCCCCCATTCCTTTTGATTTTACTGCCCTTTATTTGAAATCACGATCACCCTTAATGGGGTATGATTTCGCATAAGGTAAAATTGTGTTCATCCCTGATGGGGCATGATTTTGAATTTTAGGGTTTTCTCCTAAGGAAACCCTAATTTTTTAGAGTTGGCATGTTTGACGTCAACTCTCCTAGATTTTTCCCACCTGTTTCACTTTCAAATCTTATATATAAGGAGGTTTTGAAATCATCTTGAGGTAAGGAATCAATAATCAATAGCGAATACCAAGCGAATAAGATTAATAAGCAGTTTTCAAGTTATTTCTTATGCGATCGAAGTTCTATTCTTCTTGCACTCTTCTTATCTGAATGAATTGTTTTATTCTGCAAGCACGCTAACTCATAATTGTGAAGTGTGATCTATTTTATGTTGCATTTGATTATTGAGTGTTGTTGTTGATTTCGGTGGACAAGTGTTGAAGCCCTAAGGAGAGATTGACTATTTGAAGGTCTTAACCCTTATGTATGCTTTTGCACTATCTACCAAGTGTTTTCACATATTTTCATGCATGCATTATTTTTTTATATGATAATCGAGCTCTCGCATCATTATTTTATATTTCACATAGTTTTTGCGAAATTGTGCTTGGTCTCTATAGGGCATGATTTCGTTGGTCTACGAAATCGTGGTCACCTGTTACGGGGTATGATTTCACCTAGACCACATATGGGGGTAAGTTGTTGTCCCTAGACCCTAAATTTACTTCCTAGGTTGCATATAGAACATATAACTGCATTTTATGTTGTCATTTATCATTTTGTTCATTTATAATTTGTTATACTTGTTCATCTTCCAAAGGTCAAATTTCACTTTTGTTTTCAAGGTTAGCTAAAAGGGTCTAGGGGGCTTGATTGTTGCGCCTCCAAGTATTATCATATAGCGACCTAAGTAGGCCCCTTAACGCTAATCACATTTTCAAGTGTTTGTTAAGTTATCTTGTAGGAATATGAATTGTTGATATCGTTGGATAAAAGGATAAAAACAAGGATCAACCATCGAATAAGATAAGTGCCCTAATTAATCTTTAGGTTATTTGTTGAGTGTCTTCTATTTTTTTTATAAACCTTATAACTACTTTAAAAGGAATATATTTAATTAAAGGAAAAAACATATAGTGTGCACTTAGGGTTAATATTGTTTGTGCACTTTCTCTTGAGCCCTTGCTTGAAGGTTTTTTGTTTTGAAACCCTAGGGTTTTTTATTAGAAAGCATTCAAATAAATAATCATTCTAGGGTTAGCTCTTGTATTCTTGCATACTATATTTCTACATTATCCTTTATCTTTCATAGCATAGATCTAGAAATGTCAAACATAGGTGATTATCTTGAAACAAATACATCAAACATTCTTAAAACCCGTGGACTTGGAGAGAGTCCTTAAAGCTATTCTTGGTGAACCCTTTTCTCCCCTTTTATAATAAATGTAGAGAATAATGCAGCCCCCGCAGTTCACCTCAAGGCTTCCTTGCGGATCTAACCTTGAGAATTGTACACGGTAGGGTGCTTTTCCTCCTCTACAAGTACTACAAATTTTGGTTTCTTAGAATTTAGAAAATTGAACCATTGAAAAGTGAAGGTTAAAGGAGCAAAACCATTAATTTCTTAGAAGTTAGAAATTGCATTCTACATTAGTCTCTTACATTAATTTATGAGACACTAATCCAACTAAAAGGTCTTGAAGGAAAATAACCTTATTAAAACTTGAAGGTGCATCACTATTTATCTTTAGCTTTCTACTTACTAATCAATAGGGAGACATGACAAGAAAGTAAAGTTGAACACTAGAAAGAAAATAAATTCAACTTAAACTAAGAAAGATAAGCATACTATCAAGTTTCATAGTACATTCAAAACTTGAAAATTGAAAAAGTTCTTATCAAGGTTGAGCATATACTTAAAACTAGGGAGTCATAAGGTAGACTACCACAAAGGTTCTATCTAAAATATTCTCAAGTGCTAAAAGAATTCTACTAGTTGATCATATACTAGGGAGACATAAGGTAGACTACTACAAAGGATCTATCAAAAGTATTCTCAAAATACTAAAGAGCTAAAATAATTCTACACTATCAAATTTGATTCAACCTAGAATTTAGATAGAAAGATATAAGATCCTCAAGTGACAATAATCTATTGAAACTAAGGAGGTAGAAAGATGTCAACTTCAAAGAATATAGTGAACAATGACATGAACAACACTATTAGAAAGGAAAGGGCAAGTGTTATCAAAATTGGAATCAATAATTTACTTATAAAATTTAAAGGAAACTTAGATTTTATCTTCAAAAATAGTTCATAGTGAAGCTTTAGAAGAAAACTTTGAAATCCTGGAATATTATCTACATGCTCGACTCACTAAAGCAATTAATAATGGAAAAAATGATATTCAAATTCCTTTAGACATTGGTAGCATATTATATATGACATTACTTACATTCAAATGTTACAAGGATGAGAATGTAGAACAAAAATGATTGATTGAATCACTTAAAAAGAAAACAACAATGGATGAATCTATCTTAGAGAAGATATTTCAATCCTCATGTAGTATTGATACTTCAAGTTCTACTAACTCAATATCTTATCATGATGCCTTAAGTGTGTGTTCAAAAGCCTCTATACACAACAAGAATAGTACTAAGAAGGACAAAGGCAAAGAAAAAGTACTTTTGCAGGAATCAAGTGATAGCACAACCACTTATGAAAGTGTAGAAACTAGATCCAAAGACAAGAATAAAGAAGAAGAAGAGAAACCAGATCAAGGAGGGATACTGTGCAATGTAAATTAAAGATAATACAAAGGATCAGATCAAGATGAAGGACATCTGAAGGACAAAGATTCATATTGAAGACTAAAGTCTTCAATACCCAAATAATGTAATACAAAGGGATGTTAAAGTATATAACATTATTTGGTACATGTCAATGTACCACCTTGGGTACATAACTAGGGTAGGAGATTACTTTAGAGTAAGGTTTGAGTAGTTACTTCATGCAAGTAAATAAATGCACAAGTGTTAGAATGTGCAATGATGTAAATGTTCATGTAGTCCACATATACATGAGTCATAGGATAAGGTAGATGAAGAGTCATATGTAGAGTAAAGGCCAAGGTATATATCTTCCTATATACACGTCTTTAAGGTAGAGTAAAAGAGAGAGAGTGAGAGAGAGACAATGTTACTATAGTGAGTAGTGAGTAGGTACAATGTAGTTCTTCATTGAAAATTCTGGAGTGTTCAAATCCTCCATTATATTGCATTGTATTATTTTTGTGAGCTTTCATTAATGGTATATTACTGAGTTATTACAAAAGTTTATCTCTTTATTTTCCTACATATTATAGTGTCATTATCATATAGTTATCATAACTAACTTATTTCACATCTTGTGATTACATTTCCTTTAATATACATCCTCAAAAGCTAACAATTTGAATCTTTGTTTCAATCATTCATCACTCACTAAGTTAAATCATCTTTTGAACCTAAACTTTTATAAACAAACACGACCAATGACCTGTTTCAATTCCTCGCATAGGAAATTAACTACTATTACTGAATTTTAAAATACAATATTTAAAGTTATAGATGAAATTTCATGTGAACTGCCTTCTCTATGCTACAAGAATGCTGTTCATTGTCAAAAATATTATTACATTTAAAAAAAAGTTCACTTCACATGAATATCACTTTGTTACGAGAGACTGAAAAATATAATGCAGAGCTTCCCACTTAGGGCCTCAATATCAAGTCTTAAAAGAGCAACTACTGCAATTGTTTTCAAAGTAGCATAGTAGGTCAAAGGACCATATAACTAATGCTAGGACCATCTCAAAGCACAAAAAACTTAAACCCTAGTCTGGAAGCTAGACCATAATTTAGGCCATTTACAATGTCTTAACCAGTTGTTCTATACACATGATCTTATAATTTCAATTCTGACCCTAAATTGTAGTCAGAGACATAAGACATCAATGTGCAAAACTGCTCTTGCATACCACACCCCATATTCCATAAGACTACAGTGAGCCCTATCTTTCACTATCTCCATGCATATGTGCTGATCATTAGGAGGATCTACAGTATGCCGGTGCCACCCTTCAATCGTAATGTCTTTCTCTGATTCCAGTTTACTATAGCACCTTAATAGTATTTCGTCACCTGGTTTTGCTACATAAGCATATTTCCTGACAGTGTCACAGTATTTCCAGCGATTGCTGAATACGGAGAAAAAACTGTAGAGAGCTGTTATTTTCTTGAAGATGTTGAGTTTAACAAATTTGGCGAAGCCATCGAAAAGCCTGTCATAAAGCTTGAACAACCGCACTCTGTTTAGATCTAAGAGGATGATCACAAGACTCAATAAATTTGAAAGGTTATAATAGTTTCTAGCCTGAAGCAATATTGGAATACTACTTAAAACCATCCAAAGCTTGCTGTTCAAATCAACATAATTAAAACATGTTGCGACCACGTAATCACTGCCTTTGCTGCAATGATATCTCTTTGAGAATATTCTTTCATAGGCCTCTGTCTGAGATAGCCGCTTGCCCACTGCAACTGATGCGGTTATTGGCAGGAGCCTTTCAACAAAGATTATATTATCTTCGCCGAAAAGTTCAAAGCATTTTACCAGCTCGCACAGAGTATCCTGATGCGTCAGGTAATAATTCCCACGGTGTTTCACGAAACACCAAGACTCGATCGCGGAAATAAATTTCAGACTTTCCCCTTGATGCGTCTCAAAATACTGATTTTCTTGAGACCTCTCAAAATACTGCTTTAAAAGACTTGACACTCCATAATAGTTGGTATCACTCAAAACTACAACGTTTTTCTTATGACACCTTTGCCTAAAATAAAACGGCAAAAATGATAAGATGAGGAGGGTAAGTGGATTGCAGCGAACAAGCTGCCACAGAGCATAAACCCACTGAATCCACAGTATTTGGGTATTCTCAAACCAGTGCGGCAGCCACTGCTCTAACCCAGATACCATTCTTGGGTTTTTAACCCTAATTTGTTAATGAAGTTTTTTGGGAGGCTCAAGTCAGACGACTTTTGCATTAGCTTCTAAATTATCACAGGTCACCAAATTGTCATATACATTAGGCCTGGTTTGAACTGGAAGAGAACTTAAAGCTCTACCATGCTGTCAAGTGATTTTACTCATATTAACTATATTAAAATAATTTATAAAATTTTAGTATATAACATTAAAATTTACTTATTTTAACATTAATTAAAAAAATAAATAATAAACTCAAATGTGCATCTTATAGTTGTAAACCATCCGTTCACACCGAGCATAACCAAGCATATGATGTCAGGTCCGAATCTTCCATAAGAAATAAAATAAAAAACATCGAGTCAATTGTGCATCTTATCGCTATACACCGGCTGTTCACACCGAGCATAACCAAACATAAGATGCCAGGTCCGAAATAAGTTTGTTATTTTATATATTTAATCTTGTTTTTATATAAAAGTATATTTTTTTAAGTATATATTTTTAATGTTTGTAAGTATGGTGCAGTAGATAGACTTTTTGGTTTTTTTTTTCAGAAGTCTGAGGTTCAAACCATATTATATTCATAAAGGCATAGACTAGATAGTAGTGGTTGTCCCTATTTTGATGCTTTAAAATGTTGGGGTCCCATTAACTTCACTTTAACCAATGGGCTTAGGTTTTATAGAGGTTGGTTGTCCCAATTCAATAAGGTGGAGGGTCCGGGTTCCATTGATTTTGTTTTATAAATGCATCATCCAGGAGTGTTACCCATTTTCCTATGTATCAATTTTTTATTTATTTTTAAATAAAAAATGGTAAGAACATATAGTTAACAATTTTAAAGAATTTATATTTTTTAATTTAAAATAATAAAGAACTTATAATTAATAGTTGCATATGAAATGCTTGTATTTAATTTTTAATTTAAAAATTAAATAAATTAGCAATACAATTCCAACCCCAAATTCCAACAAGTAGTGATAGGACCAACCCTTCATAATCTTAGTGCTTTTTTTTCCTTCCTAATAATACTTCTTATACACATCCACCATGGAGATTGAACCCAGGTTACATCACCGATAATGCAAGTCATATAGTGATAGGCTATATAACTTGACAAGACTAAGTTGATGTAAAAGGAAAAGAGTAACCCTTCTTAAAACAAATAAATAAAATATTAAAATATAAAATAATTTATTAGTTAAAAAATTATACTCTTTTAGTTATTACATGCTAACTTATTTTCATATTTTTATATTAATTAATTTAAAGTAAAATTTGACATTTTTTCTAATTATCTTTGTGTTTGGTTTTTGGGTATTTTAATTACAAATCCTAATTATTTTTATATGTTTTGTTTTTATGTGTTCCAACATGATAGGACCAACCCTTCATAATCACGGTGCTTTATCTTTGATTTACTTAATGCAACATTTGATTGAATCTCTTAATGTTAACGAGGTATCTAATAAATTTTCATTTTTTCAAAGCTCCAAATATTGTAAGCAAATGGACTCTAAGAAAGTACATGATATAATATATATTTTTTTTGATGAGGAACTTTTTATATACAACATGTCCGCAACATGTGAGGGGAGAGATTTGAACCTGGGCCTTTTATATTTTTTAGCTTCTCGTTGAAAAGTATTCATGATACCTCTTTCTTTGCAAACTATCATATATGAAAATTTTACTTTGGAGTGCTTATTAAAGGAATGTTCGGGGTCCTTACAAAGGGTTTCATTGACCAAACATTCTTCTAAGATAAATTAGAGTACAAAATTATCATTGCTAGAGAGGCTTATATCTCAACTTGATTTAGTGCCTACCATCTTTTGATAAATTAAGAACTAACTCATTTTTATGTGAAAAGATAAACCAAACTCTTAATCCAATTTTCAAGGTCATGTATTTTTTTGATATTCCCTCCCTTAATCAGACTAACCAAAATTCAAGATTTGAAATTGTTGCTCGCCTTTATATATATATATATATATATAAACCTTATATTAGGATCATATAAAAAAATTGTAAAAACCCCTCATTGACCAATCATCTAATATATTTCTTTGATCACTTATATTATTCTCCATTAGTTTTTTAACCTTAACCCTTTATAATATGTATTATGGTGATATTTATACCCCATATTAAACAACAATTTCTCATTGACTAGAGACTTTTATTTATATAGTAGTGACATTATTGGTGTCTAATGGTATCTTTCATATTTATATATATTTTTTATTGGATTTATTTTTGATTTGCTAAGTAATGTGTTTATTATATTTTATTCTTAAATGTATTATAAATTTTAATATGGTATCAGAACAAGTGTAAATATTCATTACTCCATTTATAAGTTCAATCATTTGATCTTTGACGAGAATTCTACAGGAAATTTTTGGAAGTTGTGATACTAAATGTGACAAAAAAAATTAAAAATAAAGACATGAATAGGGTAAAATTCAAAATATAACAAAATTGGATTTGCAAGTGAAAGTTTAAAATTCAAAATATAACAAAATTGGATTTGCAAGTGAAAGTTTAAAAAATAAAGAAAATTGTTCTTCCTAGATTTGGAGAGAATGTGAAGAAGTAAATCTCATTAGACACCCAAAAGACATTTTATTATATCTATATAACTATAGTATATTGTATTGAATTCGTATGTGAAGATTTCAATATTGATGAAACATTTTTTCTTTCCATGTTGTTTCAATCTCTAATTTAGAGTACCATGACACCTTACATATTGATGCCAAACCTTGGATATTGAAATTAAAGAATTAAAAAGCTTGAAGAACACCTATATTTCTTCCTAAGAAACTAATTTGTGTAAGTTTAACATCAAGATCATATAGGGATTATTGGATGTGGAAGATTATGCATTTATAGCAATAGTATGGCTATATCACGTAACCCTAACATTTGGAATAAAGGCAATAATAAGCATAAGTAGTCAACCTTAACTTGAGATTGTTATAATAAGGATTAAAAATTAGTAATCCTTAGATTAAAGGTGATTCCTTTTTAAAGTGAAAGAGAAATATAGTAGAAAATAAAATCTCCTTGTATTATGATAGATACAAGAGACCTTTTAGATTAAAGATTAATCATCTTTAGTGAATACTGAATTGATATTTCGATTGAATCTATTCCAGTCTGAAGGAATAATTTTTTATTAAGAATGGATATATTTTGGAACAAGTTATATGGTGAATGAGTTATTATTGGTTTAAAATTGGAATAGTTTATGATTTATGCTTAAACATATTGATTGTAAAAGAAAAGTGGGGATGCTTTAAAATTAATAAAGATATTACTGTATAGAAAGGAATCCTTTTTATAATCTTGATAGATTTAGATAATTAAAGGATGTATCATTCTTTAGAAGGATTAAGTTATGGATTTTGGGAAAGATTAGCAATGTTTTGTTGACTTTGCAAAAAAAAGTCTAGCTCATTTCTAGTAAATGACTAACTAGGTTGATGTTTTAGAAATGGAAATATGCACCATATGAAATTTGATGTATTTAAACTGAATTATTATTCTAAATATGAAAAGAAGAATCTTTTGTGTTATATAAATAAACGAGGATTGGGTGTGGGTCCCAGTAAATAGAAATGAACTTATGGGGGTTCCATATTTAATCTTTTGTAAGAGAATTACTTAAGGGGGACTCTTGAGTAATTGTAGATTGATGAATGAATGGGGTACAATGTGAGGGAATTATGGGGTTCCCTCTCTTTTGCAAAAAGGAATTTACAAATACTTGTAATGAAATGACATAAGGATTATGGAGATTCTCATGTAATAGATTGAATTTGTGGTAAAAGGAATATTGGATTCATTTTTGTAGATTGGTTAATAGACTTGCAATGAAAATAAATATGGACTATTTAAGGTTGGGTTTTCTCCTGAAAGGGTTCCAAGGATATATGATGTGTCATTTGTGTATCTTTTATAGAACTTGTTACAAAATTATTTTAAGTGATTATTGATCTATTGCTATGAATTGTATATAAAGAAGAAATAAATTGGTTTATTTTATTATGCTTTTTTATGAAAGGTAATACTGTAAAGAAAGATAGGTGATTAGCTTTACTTTATTTCTTGCAATAGAATTTGGACTATGAAGTTGTGGCTTCTAAATTTGAAATGAATGAAATAAAAGGATAAAGTCGTTTCTCAGATTCGCCTTAGGATTTGGTAGTTCTTCCTTAAAGGGTTTTTGTGCATAGAATGTCATCCTAATTAGATCCCTAAGGTTAGGACCAGAACTAAGGAAGATGTGATGTGACAATCCCTTAGGGTTACAATGGGCACTTAGATGACGAGCATAGAATTCCATTGTAACTAAATTCATGTGATAAGTTCTCCAATAGATAGTGAGATACCGTTGTGATAGAGATGTTATGCAAATGATAGTCATAGAAACTCGAACGATTGTGGAAGAATTCTTATTGGGGATGTCATTTGGTGTGGTAGTCATTGGAAACCTGATTGACTGTTGGGCGACCAAATGAGAGATGCCACACGAGAGACAATCACATCCATTAAGCTATTTGGAGGATAGTTAAATGGTGCACAGTAATTTTATATTAAAAGAAGTGTGTAAAACTATAAGAAGCTTATGACTAAGTACTAGTATGGAATGATTGATACTAGTAGGGGATTTGACATTTTTTTCTCAGACAAACGAGATAGGGTTAACATACACATTTTTATCAAAATGTATTTAAAAGAGAGAAAGGAAATGAAGAGATCACTCAAAAACGTCCTTTAAGCTGTATGGACAGTGTATAAGGTAAACCCTAGAATTGTTATAGTTATAAGGTAAACCCTAGAATTGTTATAGTTAAAAACTTATGTGAAATTTATCTAAATTATCTTGGTTAAACTTGAACCTTAGGAAAAAAAATGAATTAGATTTTAGGGTTGTTACATCTACCCTTAAGACATTCGTAAAATTAAATTTTAGTTAAAGAAATATGTAATTTTGAAATATGTAATTTTAGTTAAAGAACATAGCTATCAAAAATCTTATCCAATGTAAAATAGAAACTATACATGCCAAAAATATTATCCATAGCAAAAATAAAATAGAAGGTTGATCAACATGCGTGTCATTCCTTATCATTCCTCCCCACCGTAAGAGCATTGGGCTCCAATGCGGTCAAAAGGGAAGGAAAATCACAAACCATATGACTATGAGAGATCCACCACCAAAAATGCTGCGAGGTAAAAGTGCACAGAAAACTAAATAGGAAAACTTCATAGAAAAACTGTGGGAGGTGGCCATGGTGGGGCATGTGTTGGTTGGGGAGCACACAAAGTAGGGCCACAAGAAAATAGGAACAACATAGAGTAGCCGAAGAGGAGGATAGAGCCATAGAAATTTTGAGGGCCACAGTTTATGTTGTTGATGAAGGCAAGTGATGGCAACAACATTGTCGAGGAGATATGATCGCAAAGAGGTTACCATGGTTGTAGAGCTAGCGGAGCACAGAGAATAATTTGAGGCAACATAGAAACCACAAGCTCCTCTTTCGATTCATTGTAAAATAGATCAAGAATTTGCATCTTGTCAACTTCAACTTCATGGGCTTCATTAGGAGAGTCCTCAAACGAATCTGCAATTTTTAGAGCTGCATCAAACAAAACAAGATCACCATTAAAAGAAACAACATTAGGAACATTCCCTTCAAGGAGTGGTAAATTTACTTATTTTTCAACATCTTCTTCCTTTTCGGTAGGAAGAACTTCATCTTCAGTAGATGTCATTTCTTTTGCTAGCATAGCAACATAAATGAATTCAATATCACTCAAGAGCGCTTTGGCTCTTTGAGAGATCTCTCCGAGGGAGAGACTCCTTTTAGGCAGCATGATGCCTCAAACAGACAAAGAAGGAGCAGGAACGAACTGCTCTGATACCAAACTGATGTGGAAAATCCACAAAGAGCTCACACACCAAACAAAGAAAACTGCATTGGTAAGGAACTGTCCTGTCTTATGCGTAAAAGGCCTTTAAATAGGCAAATACAGTGGGACATTGGATAAGAACATAGCTGTCAAAAATCTTATCCAATCTAAAATAGAAACTATACATGCGAAAAATATTATCCATAGCGAAAATAAAATAGAAGGTTGATCAACATGCATGTCATTCCTTATCAGCAACATTCCTTATCAGCAACAACGTTTGAGTAAAAGTTAACCATATGGCTTTGCTTGGACTACGTTCAAATGTTGAATTTGAAAATTATGGTCATAAACTTGTGGGCCCCTTCTCTAAAAAGATTCTAAAGAGGGGTTGGGACTAAAATTTAATTTAATAAATGTTTTACAGATAAATCAATGGAAAGGATAACAGTGGTCTTATATTAAAGATAAAGGGAAACTAGTGACAACTTTCATTAAACATTCACTATTTCATTAAACATTAAAAATTATAGCCATTAACCTGTGGGCCTTGTGGGAAACTAGTTTTTAACATGTGAGTGACAACTTTCAATAAACATAAAAAATTATGGCCATTAACTTGTGGCCCTTGTTGGAAACTAGTTTTTAACATGTGAGTGAAGTGGAATATATATTAAAAATTATGACCATTAAGGTATGGGTCTTGTGTTTCGCTGTCTTTGTGCTCTGCGTGGGTCCCAGCTTAAACTTCTTCACATGGGGATTCGAAGTGATTTCCATATGCAACCAAAAGAAAGAGTAGCATCATTCTACAGAAGGTCTATTCCACGTTCTTAATGAAAGTTGTCACCAAAAAAGAGTAGAGTCATTCTACAGGTCTATTCCACGTTCTTAATGAAAGTTGTCACCAAAAAAGAGTAGAATCGTTGTACAGAAGGTCTATTCCACATTCTTAATGAAAGTTGTCACCCGACAAAGCTGGTGAGGACAGGAGGTCTCACACCCGACAAGGCTGGTGAGGACAGGAGGTCACACAGTCAAACGCACAGAAATATTTACTAAAATCCAAGTTATACAATCCACAACAACTGGCAGGGAACTTTCACCGTACCTGCAAATACCAAATTTTCTAATCTGTTTATGTAGATCTCCTCTCTGATCCACAACAGCTGAAATTTGATCTCTGATTATTGAAAAGCCTGCTTTTGAATTACAGAATAGTTTTGAACAAAAAATTACGAATCGTAATGGTGGTGAATGAACTTTTAAATTTTTTAATTTTCTAAAATTTGATTATTAAAGGAAAATAGAAAAGACATCACATTCACTTATTTTCTAAATTTATTTTGTAAGCAGCTTTCAAATTAATTTTAATGAACCTAACTTCTAGAAACACAAATCAACCTTTAATTCTGACATCACATGTATACTCACACCTCAAATATAATGTTGATGTATATAAATAATATTAAAAAATAATGTTTTTTTAAGTGAAAAGTTAAAAATTTGTATTAAAAAAAATAACCTGTCTTTCTTGTCCAGTACCAGGATATAAATCAACTTCTGCTTTCTGTCTCTACATATCCTCCTGATCATGGCGATCATAAGGAGTTTTCCCTAATTCCTGCTCTGCCTCTCCTTTATCTCCCTTAGGCTTCTGTGTTGCTTCATATTTGTCTTTCTCTACACTATGTAACCCATAAAAAGATACATGTAATAACTCATAATTATTCTTCTCATCCACCTCTGGTACAATTTGTTTTTCTTCATCTTCCTGTACTTCTTGTGCTGCCCTTGTCCCGAGTTGTCCCCATCCTTAGGTTTTCCCAAATTTCTTCCTCCTCTATGTGTATTTGAGAGGCGAAATTTTCTTGCATCAATAGTTTCAAACACCTTTCTTGCTATAGTGTTCCATATTCTCTCTGTCCGTTTGGATTCCACCTTAAAAAAATTTCCATTTCATTCTAGCCAAATTTTCCAGCAAATAAATCCTAAACCCAAATCCCATGCAATTTTTATCCTCTTTGTTATGAATTTGTTGGCTTTCTAATAATCCCAGAAAGTATCCATGGTTCGAATTTGGACCCCCACTTGGTTAAAAGTAATATACCATTCCTTCCACACTATTTGGGCAAAAGTGCATTCAAAAAGGAGATGAAAAACTGTTTCCTCATATTGGTTACACATTATACACCTATTAGGCCCAATAAATCCTCTTCTACATCCTGGGTCAAGATACTATTGTGGATCATCTGCCAAGAGAAAAAGTTTATCTTTATCCATCCCTTAGGTTACCACAACTTTAACCAAGGGGGTTGTTGTATTGGGTGGTTGGGAGAAGTCATATATTTATAGCCCTCCTTCACTAAATAATTTCCCATAGTTCCATGATCCCATGCTATCTTATCTGGTTCATTCCTTTTTAAACATTATCTGCTTTCCAAAATATTTTATAGCTCGCTTTTATCTGCTTCACACTCTTCACTCGGTCATTCCTCCTTAGGTTTCCAGTGCCTGGACCTAGGCCTTTCTAGATGTGGAGGTTTGATATAGTGAAATACCTAATACCATCCATGGCTGATGCAAATCCAGTTTGAGACCTACTAGATGAGGGTGAGTATTATCTATTGGTGAGTGTTGCTCCCATAAGTCCTCTCATAATCTTGCATTTTGTCCATCCCTAATTTTCCAAAATATGTCCATCCCTAATTTGCCAAAATATGTCCATCCCTAATTTTTGAGAATAGACCCTGCTTAATGATTGGAACTCCTTTTTTCAGTGCTTTCCAGATATCTGAACCTTCCCCTATGACTGGAATATGGGGAATTTCTTTTGCTAAGTGGGTTGGATAGTATTTTGAAGATAATACTTGGCACCACATTTGGTCCTGATTGGATATCCATATCTAGTATAATTTGGCAATGAGAACCTAATTATTTGTTTCTACTACTCTAATTCCTAAGCCTCCTTGGTTCTTTGGTTTGCTCTAAAAAGTAATGTTATCTTTGTTTAATTTTTTCCTATTTTTTTATAGCATTAATAATTATATATATATATATATATATATATATATATATATATATATATATATTTGATATTCCCTCAATCGGACTAACAAAAATTCAAAATTTGAAATTGTTGCTCACCTTAATATATATATATATATATATATATATATATATTATTTTAAACCTCCATGGAGTTAATAGTTGTATGTTAGGATTATAAATAAGAGGACAAAGTTGTAAATAAGAATCAAATAAAAAAATTTCTAAAAACCCCTCATTGAACAATCATCTAATATATTTCTTTGATCACTTATATTATTCTCCATTAGTTTTTTAACCTTAACCCTTTGTAATATGTATTATGGTGATATTTATACCCCATATTAAACAGCAAATTTTCATTGACTAAAGACATTTATTTATTTAGTAGTGATATTATTGGTGTCTAATGGTATCTTTCATATTTATGTTTATCTTTATCGAATTTACTTTTGATTTCCTAAGTAATGTGTTTATTATATTTTATTCTTAAATGTATTATAAATTTTAACATGGTATTAGAACAAGTGTAAATATTCATTACTCGATCTATAAGTTCAATAATTTGATCTATGACTAGAATTCTAAAAGAAATTTTTGGAAGTTGTGATACTGAATGTGACAAAAAAAAATTAAAAATAAAAAAGACATGAATAGGGCAAAATTCAAAATATGACAAAATTGGATTTGCAAGTGAAAGTTAAAAAAACAAAGAAAAATGTTCTTCCTATATTTGGAGAGAATGTGAAGTAGTAAGTCTCATGAGACACCCAAAACACATTCTATTATATCTATATAACTATAGAATATTGTATTGAATTCGTATGTGAAGATTTCAATATTGATGAAACATTTTTATGGTTTTTGTGCAAATTCATCTTCTGTTCATTTTTATTTCCATGTTGTCTCAATCTCTAATTTAGAGTACCATGATGCCTTACATATTGATGACAAACCTTGGATATTGAAATTAAAGAAGTAAAAATCTTGAAGAACACCTATATTTCTTCCTAAGAAACTAAGTTGTGTAAGTTTAACATTAACCTAGCTCCAATGCACATTCAAAATACAAGCAAGTCCTACAATTAAAATGCTCTTTTGATTTCAATGATGAAGAAATTCGATTTTTCTTTTAAGAGGCAAGGTCACAAGAAGATACAACAACAAAGCATAAGATGTATCTATATATGATTTTCAATAGATGATAACGCTTAAATATTAAGTTGATCCCCTATATGTTTAAGACTAAACTAGTTTTTATTTCCTTGTTTTCTATTTTATCAATAAACAAAAAATAAAACCTAGTTTACATAGACAACAAATAGAATCTAAATCCTAAATGATTAAATGATATAGTGATGGGGTATAAGAACCTACTTCTACAACTATGTCAAAAGTGTCGCTTGCTCATAGAAGCATCGCTATTGTTATCGCCTATTGATAGCACTATCAATTATCCTATAAAACAAATAGAAAAAGAAATAGTCAATAGTATAAGGGCATGCCTGAGCTGGTAGAGGATGGTTGACTTTCTTGAATAATAATTAGACCCCTATTTAGATAAATAAAGAATGATAAAATAATAGAATGCATGGAATAAATGTCTAGTAGGAAAAATGCCACTAGGTCATGATAGCGCTACTCATGCTATCGCTTAGTAAAATACTTTTTTCCTATGCAATCCAAAGAGTGATAGTGTTGTCAATCTATAATTTGGTGGTAAATTCACTACTAAGAGTAAAACAACAGCATTAAATGTAATATGAGTTAATATTATGATGTCTATGATGAAGGGCCCTGATCTAAGAGTACAAAGATCATGTTGAACAACAAAAAACAAAGACTTACTTAAGATGAAGATTAAATGATAAAAATAAAAGACTAGTTATACACTAATGCAAGTACAATATTACTTATAAATGCAATGAAGTAAAATCCTAAGCTACAAGGACAAAGGAAGAGCTAATGAGCAAAAATAAGGAGAAAGAGCACAATCCAAGACACAAGGTTGTTTTTTCCCTTGAAAGTTTATTGAAATCTTGCTAGATTGTTTGTCGATGGTACTTGAATTCTTGAGATTGAAGACTTAATGCTTGATGATAGCTTGAAAGCTTGTAGACTTGAGTGCTTGATGATTGTTGAAGAGCTTGTAGACTTGATTGCTTGAATAAAGCTTGGAGACTTCCTTGAATGCTTGCAAGAACAAGAGTATAAGTGCTTACAAGGATGGTCTTCATAAAATTATGGTAAGATGTTGGTATAATCTTGTTGTACACTATACCTGATTCCTATGATTCTAAATGGATTTAGGTAGAATTTTGCAACCCTTAAAAGGTCCCACTTTGGGCTCTCCCAAGTACTGCCTTTATAGGAAGCAATGGCTACTTAGGAGAAGAATTACATTGAAGATGCCAATATTAGAGATGGTAAGGGTTTGAAAAGAAGATCGAGAAGCCATTAATAGAGGAACATGAGAGTGGCAATTATTAGATTTAGGATCTCTTGTAGGGGCTACAAAACAATTTTTTTGGATTTAGTTGATTAATGGTTGGCGTCTTGAAAGGGATAGAAAGTCAAAAATCTTGATTTTGGTATGTAAAAATCAAAATGCCAGAGGTAATAACATTGTTGGCACTATCGTGATGGTGTTATTGATGACATGAGCATTTGATGTTAAAAACATGAGAGAAAAGGTAAAATCAAAAGATTTAGTGAAAGCACCACCCGTAGACACCCAAAATTAACCACTTTTACAGGCATCTGAGCCCATCTTCCAATTGACTCACCAAAACCCCTAATTGCCACAAAAACATTACCAATTGCTCAAATTCGTCCAATTCCTCCAATTTCCCTAAATTCCTCTAAATTTCCTCAACTAATTTCTTTTAATTTCTCTCTAACTCTCTAAATCCTCTTAATTCACCCTAATCTTACTAATTTTTTCTAAATATTAAATTCCCTCCCAATATTCCTTTATTTTATTTTATTTATTTATTTTGTTTTAAATCCTCCAGTTTTCCTTTAATCATGCTTTCGCTTCTAATTTCCTCCCCTCCTTTAATTCTTCTAATCCTCCAATTTCCCTTTAATGTCTCTTTCATCTCCCTAAGCCTCCCATAGTATGAACAAGATTCCCTCGATTTTATTGTTTGCATTTTTATGAGTTATAGGGCCTAATCAAGTTAGGCCCCTTTGATGCTATTAATGCTTTTTTGTAGGTTGTGTGCAAGTCATTTCAAGCAGCACCAGGTCCAGGGTGGTCCATCAAGCAAACAAGCTTCAAAACCCACCCAATTTTGGAGTGTGACAAACAAAAAATGTTGAAGGCACCATTTGTTTCACTTATTATATAAAAGATTCTCCTCACCTCGAGGAGATATTTTGTAAGCCCCTAGAGGGTATTTTGTAAAAGCAAAAACAATTTTTACTGAAGATTTTATTTCATATTTATGTATGGTGCTTTTCCTTGGTAACACCACCAAGCGATGATAATGTCATTTGTGCTATTACTGATACTCAATGCTATCACTCTTAGATCAATAAATGCTCCAAATTTTGGCCATAAGGAAGCTTGATTCAAATTTATCTATTAAATTTTGATTGATGAAGGGAATGACAAACTTGAAAATTAGCCTTGCATGCAAAATTAGGTGTCTAGATTTTGATGCATTTATTACATAATAAATGCATCAAAAGCTAACATAGATACCCCAATTTTGAGAAAGGGGTGTTTTCTATTGCTTATGATTGATGATGCTAGATGAGTGATGCTGAGATTGTTTTCTTAGATGTAATATTAAAAATTATGTTTGGGATAGCAATAAATATTGCTATGCCCTAGTGTGCCCCTTTGAGTTTTAGAGGAAAACTTAAGTTGGACTGAGGAAAATCGATGTGATTATACTCGATATGGATGCAATGATAAGAAATTAAGGACAAACAATAAAAAATGGTCTAGAAGGCTAGGGGAAGTGGGTAAAAGGGGTTGGAGGGGTAAAATGAATTCATTTTCACCATAAAAGGGAAAGGAAAGGAGCTTTAGAGCACTTATCAAGACAAACTTTTTGATGGCTCACCAAATACAATTGAAACAATGTGCATAACTAATTTGACCACCAATGTTAAGGGGGACAATACCAATGTTGGTCAGTGACAAAACCCAATTCATTGCTTTTATTTTTATCTCAAAAAAAGTATTGCATGCAAGTGACAATGCTATCACGCTTCAACAATTCTATAACATGGTGCTTTTACCATATGACAACACTTTTCCCATGTGATAATGCTTTTATCATGGTGCTTTTCCTTGGTAACACCACCAAGCGATGATTGTGTCATTTGTACTATTACTGATACTCAATGCTATCACTCTTAGATCAATAAATGCTCCAAATTTTGGCCACAAGGAAGCTTGATTCAAATTGATCTATTAAAATTTTGATTGATGAATGGAACGAAAAACTTGAAAATTAGCCTTGCATACAAAATTAGGTGTCTAGCTTTTGATGCATTTATTACATAATAAATGCATCAAAAACTAACATAGATTCCCCAATTTTGAGAAAGGAATATTTTCTATTGCTTATGAGTGATGATGCTAGATAAGTGATGTTGAGATTGTTTTCTTAGATGTAATATTAAAAATTATGTTTAGGATAGCAATAAATGTTGTCATGCCTTAGTGTAACCCTTTGAGTTTTAGAGGGAAACTTAAGTTGGACCGAGGAAACTCGATGTGATTATACTCGATATGGATGCAATGATAAGAAATTAAGGACAAACAATAAAAAATAACCTAGAAGGCTAGGGGAAGCAGGTAAAAGGGGTTGGAGAGGTCAAATGAATTCATTTTCACCACACAAGGGAAATAAAAGGAGCTCTAGAGCAGTGATCAAGACAAGATTTATGATGGCTCACCAAATATGATTGAAGCACTATGCATACCTAATTTGACCATCAATGTTAAGGGGGCCAACACCAATATTGGTGAGTTACAAAACCTAATTATTTGCTTTCATTTTTATCTCAAAAAATACATTGCATGCAAGTGATAATGCTATCACGCTCCAATGATTCTATAACATGGTGCTTTTACCATGTGACAATACTTTTTCCATGCAATAATGCTTTTGTCATGTGATAAAACTTTTGCTCTCTGATAGCACTATCACATGGTGATTCTATCATGCTACAGTGGAGTAGAATATGATTTTAGCATTTTCATGCTAGATTAGATGTTTAATGTTAGATTGACTAACATTTTGCTTGGGTTTTGGGTGCTAGTTTGATAGGTGATACTGGAGTGTAGAGAGCAATGCCTTCATGCACTCAATACCATATAGGGCTTGTTGGATGTGGAGGATTATGCATTGCTAGCAGTAGTATGGCTATATAATGTAACCCTAAATTTTAGAATAAAGGCAATATATAAGCATAAGTAGTCAACCTTTATCTTGATATTTCTCTTTTGTGGATTATAAATAAGTAATCCTTAGATTAAAGGTAATTCCTTTTTAAATTGAAAGAAAATTGAAAGTAGAAAATAAAATGTCCTTGTATTATGATAGATACAAGAGACCTATTAGATTAAATATTAATCCTCTTTAGTGAATACTGAATTTATCTTTGTGAATACAAAAATCAAGCAACACCAAATACAAACTATGAAATAAATAAATAAGAAAAGTAACACAATGATTGCACAATACAAATGAACTCTTTTAATTATTTTCGGTGTATCTCCTGTGTTACAATCAATTTACCCCAAATGGGGGATTTACAATGCTTATTATTTTTGATACAATTGTTACAAAGCACTAGGGTTCTCTGAAACCCTAGTTAGACATAAATGGTGGTGTCTTCGTGCTTGATTCAATCCCAAAAAAGTGGTGAGTGGGATTTGGTATCCTATGCAGGGCCACTCGAGCTTCAACAACTTCCAAAGAATGTAGTATTTACACCTGCACATAGCAAACAATATCAAGGATAAGTAATATATGTGAGGGCTCCACTACATGAGACTTTCAAATGGAATAAAATATCTAAAACCTAATATTGCAATGAAAGCTATGAACAAAAGCATAAAAACATAAATGAAATGTAATAAAATTTACCTTATCGAATAACGTTGTTTCTGTCTTCATTGTTGATATAGGGAATGATTACACAGATGCCCTAACAATCGCTCGAGAGCCGTATGGCTATATATCTGAACGGGAAATACCCGTAGGTGCTTGGTGTTGATAAAAAACTCTTAGAGATGCTTTGGAGACTTCGATGAACACTTGGGAAGCTCTAGAGGGAATTCGGTGACTAAGAAGAAAGTTGCAGAACCAGACCTGGTTTGCATAAGGTGGGCAACAACAGAGATAGAAGATGCGAATGGTGATGATAGGGTGTGAGGGTGAAAATGATAGGGCTAGGGTTTAAGACCTCAAAGAAATTAAGGAGTCTAAGAACTCCAAAGTATTAAGGGACTTAGGGGTTGAGTCGTCAAAATGACTCCTCTTTATAATCTTCCCTTAGACATGTTAGGGTTTCAACAACACAATTTGTAAAACATGAGGAAGGGTGGAGATTAAAACGAGGCAAGTGGCATGGATTAAGGTGGATGAATGGCTAATATTAAAACATGATAGATGGTTGGGATTAATTCATATAAATATATATACATTTATTAAATATATATAAATATAATATATAAAATATTATTATTTAAATATATTAAATATATATATATATAATGGATAATTGTAGCGGGAAGCTATGGATGGACGACAAGTGGCTATATTTTGGTGTCTACAAATGCCTCTTTTTGTACCACCTTGCGTGAAACACAATGTGGTGCAAAAATACGAGACACTTGGTTTGGCATGATGAAGATGCAACTTTATTTTATTAGGATGCGAAGATGATCTTGGAAGACAAAATAATTTGGAGTGTGTAGCTTACCCCCTCAATTGGTGAATGAGTGAAAAATGAGTCTCACGAGCCAATTGATAGAATTATGGGGTGAAAAATATGATTGAATTGTAAAAGTCCAAATGTAGGGTGTAAATGCAGATGATATGAATGATGTAAAATGTGATGCCATTTTTACCCCAATGGTGGAAGGGGGTTGTTGTAAAATGCAAATGATTGATTCTATTTTTTCCCTAACAGAGAAGAGGGGTTTTTACCAAGTGTAGATGCCATTATCATGTAATATGTATCCCATTATGGGAATTCAAAATCAAATTTTGGCTACCCAAGTTTGGGGATGATTCCATGTTGTTGAATAAAATGCCCTTTTGGCATCATTGAAGTGCAAAGTGATGAATATATAAAATATTAGGAACCAATCACCCTCAGATCAAATCATTGATAGGAGGTCACTCCTATATGACTCTACGCAAGTTTTGATTGTTGAGGAAAATTATGTAGTGTAATTTATCCATGTTTTAAGCCCCACAAACAAGGCCATCAATGACAACTATTGAGAAAATTATTCTTGACATAGTTTCACTCAAAAAAATGAGGGACCAAAAATAATTTTGGTTTTTGAACAATGAGATATGTGATTATGAAGATGACCAAGTGTCCTTATGGTGGTATATCCATCTTACCGAAGTGCATGGATGCAAATCACTACAATCGCCAAGGAGATAGAATAGAACACTAGATATGAAGTTCACTTAAAATTGTGTATGAACTTGGAAAATATGAAAATGCAATGATTGATGAATGAAGATGATGGTGAAAATGGTCATTTTGAGAAAATTTGGACCGTTTTGAAGCATTTTGTAACTTGTAATGTGATTTTGCACCTTTTGGTCGCAAGAAAAAAAACATTGTGTCCAAATAAATTTTGGTTTTCACAAAATATGATATTATGAAGAAAGTTATGTATGGATGTCATTTGTAATGATTTTGTGGAGGTAAGCTACCTTTTTGGATCGTTTTTGATCTTTTGTCAATTTTTATGTCAAACGTCGGTGGGCATCTACCACATGTGTAAACGTCGGCCAGAGTTTATCGTTCCCCACATGCAAGGAGGTTTTTCAATACACCTGGAAGCATCCATAGGTATTTCATTACACCTAAAAAAAATTTAAATAGCTTGTAGAAGTGAAAACATATTCATTCTTGTGTTTGCAAATTCTAGAAGCTACGTTTGACGGAGTGAGGAATGTGGAGTGGGTAAGTGAAGTGCATCGAAAGCTATGGTGATGGAGGGTGCAGATGCGATAGCAGGAGCATATGTGCATTTTGTTATGATAAGTGCCCTTAATTCTCTTTGTTGATGTATGGATTTTTTTATGTATATGATATTAATTTTTTACCTTTATGTATTATGCTACAGTTGAGGATTTTAGAGGCTCAACATCGGTTCTCGCCTCTCGTCCCTGGGATGAGGAAAGTGATTCTGGAAGACTAGTGGGAGTGGTTAGAGAATGTGGGGCTAGCTGGAGAAGCCAGACTAGATGTGGTGAGGGTGTATGAAGGGTATCTATATGCCTTAGTAGAGATATGGGATCCAAATAGAGGGACATTTTAGCTCCCTATTGGAGAGATGACGGTGACACTTGAGGATGTATATCGCATCCTCAAGTTTCCAATGGAGGGCTTACATGTCAAGGTTGGACATAATAAGGGGCATGATCTGAACTGCTTGTTTGGATATGGGTGGCAGGATGTGGATGTGATGAGTGGAGGGATAACATACTTGTCCATGTATGTGGACAAGCAGTTGGATGCCTTACCCACATTAGTGATGTTTGTGTTGGCCAATATAGTGGCCTCGATCAGTACTGGATGTTAGTTCCCATGGAACCTTATTGGATTGGTGTGCAATATGATTACTACACTTAAGGTATATGTATGGGCTCATAATTTATTGGTGTAATTGTACCAAGAGTTGTAAGAGATGAGGTAGCGAAGATAAAAGGGGTTGGGGTGTAGTGTGCTACTACAATGTTGGGGTTGGGAGCACTTTAGTGTGGCTCGACATGTGGGCTTGCTTGTTGTGGCATGGGATAGGAAGTAGCATTATGCCATGAGGTGGTTGGTGGTATTGGAGGTACAACTGAGTCATCTTGTTGGGATGAGTCAATTGTATAGGGATTTATGTCCTAGATTGACATTAGCTCAAGTGATATAGGGGCCATGGCAAGGTGCCATGTGGACAGGTGATGGGAAGAAGCTATGAAGGGTTCAGTACGCTAGATGGGTAGTTTGGAGGCATGGTAGTGAGGTGGAAATTATCCAATTTTATCAGATGCTTCGACAGTTCGAATTGAGATAGGGAGTTCCTGATGCACCAGTGCTCTATAGGTATCATTAGGATGAGATGGGTCTACCTTGTGTTGAGGCATGGAGGACAATCTATGAGGATGATGAGGAGATGGATGTCCTCGATGTGGATGATGTGGGTACTACTATGGAGTACGATGCATGGTTTACTACACAACTACCATGGGTATCAATTCCAATAGTGGATGGAGAAAATGGGGATGAGGATGAGGTAGAGATCGAGGAGGCCAATGAGGCTCCTAAGTGTCAGAGGAACCTTTGATATAGTAGTTGAAGGAGGTAATCTATGGGTATAGTAGATCAGGATCCTAGGATTGGAGGTGATGGAGGTGGCATGGGAGATAGAGAGGAGATTTTGGATGGAACTCCTAGTCAAAGTGAGGAGGATTGGGTGAGGTTGGAGTATCTGGTGGTAGAGAAAGTGTTGCATTGTTGTTAAGCACATCATTAAATCTCAAATATCTTATCAATTCGGGATGGTGTCCAAGGCTGTCTACGATAGAAGGCTAGGGCAGAGTACAATTTAGGTATTCAAATTTCAAGCATTTATTGGGTGAGACAGATTTGGTTTAGCCTTTTGGTGTCACACTAAACCTAATCTGCAGAATAAAAACTTGCAAGAACTAAAAACTAATTCTAAGTTGTAGGAATTGAAATTGCTAAATTGAAAGTCTAATCTACTTTTGCAGAATTAAAATAACATAATTTAAATTGCTAAATTTAAATGTTGCTGAAATGCAATCCTAAGTTACAAAACCTAGTTACTCTTGCATAATTGAAATGATGCTTGTAAACGAAATTTATGCTAAAAAACACCTGTCAATGTCCTGCCACAAAAGGTCGTCAAGCTTTTGCTACAGGAATTTACAGCAAAATGAAATAGGCTGAAAATGGAAAGTTGTTAAAACAAAAAAGCAAGGAAACATGGAAAGCAAAGGAAAAATGCTTAATATAATTTGACAGCTGACACATACACAAATGTTGTACACAAACATAATGGAAAACTTAAATAACATTATACAAACTTAAAACAAGAAAAGTAAACTTGACAAGTAATCTGTTAATTCTCATCACAGACAAAATTACAGATTAAAACCTGCTATAAAAATCCTCCTTCTAGATCTGAAAGTGGGTCCATACTCCCTGATCTAGAAGGAGGTGAAAATCACTCCTTAAATAATTAACACTCAGAATAGAAAATGATAAAATAACTACACTTTTATTGATGACAAAACATGCTGAAAACTATTACAAAAAATTACTGTACAGTCCTAATTGCTGCTATTGAAAACTCTCCTCTATCCTAATTTCTAATTGGCTCAACCAAGGATGGAGCTGTGTTATTTATATAAATATTTACAACATATCCTATGCTCAAATCAGCCTATGTTCTACTTTACAATGATTTGCCAATAATTATGGATCTAAAATAAATGCAAATCTGGACAGTTTGTGTTGCAGTAGTAGTCATTGGCGCTTAGAAAGCATCTTCAGTGGTGGGAATACGTAGGAGTATAGAAATATCTAACACATCTTTCTCCACTTTAGAATATGCAATTTCTATATTGTAAACAACTTCCTACTATGCTGCAGTTATTTATTGATTTATCCTAAAAGAGGATCAAAATTGATCTTTTCCATGAATGGTGGCTTTGGACGACAAAGACGACAAAGTCAGATGGGAGATATTTTCCTTCAATATTTTCAACCTTCTTTATCTTTTTTCATCATCAAAAATTATTCAACAAGTCAAAAAGCGCTTTTTGTTCTCATTTCGAAGATAAGTGGCTCATTCCAAAGAGACTGTATTTCTCATTCCAAAGATGTCCGCTCATTTCGAAGAGACTGTATTTCTCATTCTGAATATGTCTACTCATTTCGAAGATCTTTGGAATGAACAATTGTGTGCTCTTCAAGTGATTTTAGCTCCATTTCTCAGGTGGATTAGCCCTTAGGATCAGATTGCAATAGGCTTCATTCCTCTCCATGTGTGAATTCCATGCCTTGCCATTCATTGGTAGCTTGCTGGAATTTACATGGTAAATTATTGCATTTTCCAGCTCTGATGCATAGTTGTAAAATATTGGCATTTCTTGCAAATTCAAACAAATTAGAACATGGAAAAATTATTCAAATATCAACATGAAGGAGTACATCAAGTTGCTACTGAATTTATACACTTCATTCACCAAATAACAATGCTGAAATAGTGCAACAGTACTGCACAATTGTCCCTGCTCTGTTATACCCTGTTGCTACCTATTTAGACCATGTGGGAATGCTTCTAAATAGGTCAGATGTCTTATGTAGTCCTTCTAAACTTATTCCATTCATATCCTCATGCTTTGCTTGACAACTTCAAGGTGTTCCTATAAAGTGATAGCTTGCTGATTTTTATATGGTTGTTTTTTTTTTTAGATTTTCATATTTATGATAGTCCTAAAATTTTGGCTTCAATGTGGATTTGAAACAAGTTGAAGGGCAGGAAAACATTCAAAAACCATTGATAAGTTAATGGATATTATCATACCACATTTTGTTAATTGAAATGCATGTTTTTACTTGCTACTTAATCAAGCAAAATCAGTCACAAAATGCTGAAAATAGTAAAAAATAGAGATATAGTATTCCTAACATAAAATCATGCAAACACTTAACAAATAGTATATTTTAGTCAACTATTTGGCAATTAACTTATCATATGGTAGTCAAACATTGTGCAATAATGAGGTATCTTTGGGCCTCATCATCCCCCCCAACTTGAACTGATGCATGCCCTCATGCATCTTAGTAGGCCATAGTAATATGCGGGTTTTATTCTTGTGAACAACATCCTTTGCTACCTGCTAACTGAGAAATTCCTCCTTGCTGCACTATATCAAGTATTTTGCAATTAAGCACATGTATGAATCTTTTTCTATTTTTCTACAAGTTTTAGTGTTGTAAGGTACCTCTTAAAGGCTTGATATCATGTGATTCATCTGGCAATAGTCTTATTGTGGAACCGTATTTGGTAGATGCACTACTACTGATGGAATTTTTTGTTCTTAACAACATTTCAACCTGAATGCTTATTTTTGTTGTTTGCACCTTTTGAACAAAATTGATAAAATTTTTGGATTTGAAATGCTTGAGGGATGTACTTACTTGTGGTAGAGCCTTATGAACCTCAATATTTGATGTACCCTACTCTTTTTGCTATTTTGTAGCATTTTCAAAAATTTTGGTACAGTTTCTGCTCATTCCAAAGATATCCTACTTATTCCGAAGATATGCCTATTCATTTCGAAGATATGACTGTTCATTCCGAAGATGCATTAGAAAATGTAGAAATGATCTCCTTAGCAAAAGATAGCTACAGATTCTATTGTGGGCCCATCTCTAGAGTGTATAAGCCTTCCATAACATCAAAAATCCCTTCTTCATCCTTTTGTCTAGATGCTATTCTTTGTTTTGTATGTTGTTTTATTCCAGTAGTACTAAAATAGAACCTTCGAGTGCATTTTGTTGATTATCCTCCTTCAATTTATCGGACAATTGTGAGATATAAACTTGCAGCTTCTCCTTCTGAAACTTGCCCTACAAATTGAAATAGAATTGCTCCCATGTTTGTCCCAAAATTAGGTTTTTGCACAGTTTTGGAATTTCCATGCAATTAAGGGCATAAGGGGGTGTTTCTTGACATCTTGAACATGTTCATTTTTCAACTTGTCAATATTGTATGAATAGTTTATGCCAAATACCAATTACCATACACTAAATGCTAAATGTTTACTATGAATTAAATGCAAGAAACACATACCTTAATGTCCTAAAAATTGGTCATGCACCTTACAAGCTGCTTTTGATGATTGTTAGCAAGCTATCTGAAAACATAAACATAACACATATGCAGTGTGAGATTTGTACAATGGTGGAACAATGATGGGTAGATCAACAAGGCAATGCATACCAATTTTTTTTTTTCATGCAAGCCAACTCAGTAGTGCCTCCAAGAAGGTTTTCACTACTGAATTATTCATTTTTTTATTTTTTTTCATTTTTTTTCTCTTTTTTTTTTCATTTTTTTCATCAGAATAGGCTACCATTTCTGGTTTTCAACCAACTTTTGTCCATTTTTTTTTTCAAGTGCTTCAATGAGAGAGAACATCTCTCACTCTTATTTGGATAAGACCAATCCTTATTCTACAAAAAACATGTCAATTTTTGTATGAAAACACCATCTCTTTCTATTGAAACCTGCAACATTGATGCAACCTTCCTTTCTAGATGAGCAGTAAGAATCTTCTTACATCATAATTGCCTCCTTATTGCTGGAAATGAAGTATTGGCTCCATTGTTCCTCTTCCTTGTTGAAATTGATGCTTGTCCTCATGTATCCCCATTTTGTGGGACATGCCTTTGCTGCAATTTTTTTTTCTCTCTCTCTCTCTCTCTTTTTTTTTTTTTTTTCAATTTTTCTTGTCTTGCTTGTACCCAAGAAGGAAGTTCACAAACAAGACTATTCTTCTTTTTTCTTTTCTTGTATATATATATTTTTTTTCAAACTTTTTTATCATCACTCTAAATCTGATATTGAAGAGAAATTCTCTTCCATTATGTGTACATCCAATGGAATCTCCTTCAATAACTCCTCCTAGTTAATGGTGCATGGTATACCCAAAGGCAATGTCCATTCACCACTAACATCCTCCATGAATTACCAATGGGAGAAAGAAGCATTGCTCCATATCTAAAAATTTCTTCAATCAAGTGTTGTCCATGCCTCCTAGTCTACAAAATCTTGTCAATCTATACTTGAAACAATTAAATACCAATTTCCAAAATATGTTAAGTGCTTACATCAAGATAAAATATTGATATACCCTTGTAATTCCATGTAAAGGGATTGAAATATTGTTTCAAAATAGCAATAATTTTGCTTTTTGTTTATAAGTCAGCCAACTAATAATGTTCAAGATTTTTTTTGGCTGAACTTCAATTTGTTTCATTCTTAGGAGGACATAATTTACCCCTTTGTAATTTCTTACTAAAGAGTTCAATGAAAGTAAATTTTCTATGTGTAGTTTTTCTAGTTTTTCTCCTTTATCCAAGGCTAATTTTTGTGTGTTTGGACTAAATGTTTTCTGTGTATCTCCATTGATTTTAGTTTCTTTAAGCTCAAGTAAGTTCTTGTTTGAGCACAGTTGGATGTTGTTGCAGTCAATAATATTTCTTGTAGATTTTTATTTTACCAGATTCAGCTACATAGACAGGGGTTGCCTATCCTATATTATTCAAATTGATCACAGGTTGGACTGAAAAAGACATATTTTTGGTTTGCACAATAATACAAGAAGTGTACAACTTTAGTATATCAACTACTTGTCAGGTAGAATGAGATCAACTATTTTCAATGTAGGCTAAGAATTGTTAGGTTGCGATTTAGTGCGGTAAAGCCCTAACAATATTTAAGCAATAATGGCAAAACTCTAGGATCACTATTAAGCTGTAAAATTCTATTTTGATTATGTAAAAAGTTTTGTGATTTTTTTTTAACTAACTTAGCTTACATAGACAAGGGTTACCTGTCCTGTATTATTCAGATTGACCACAGGTTGGGTTGGAGGTAGTGGTTTTACTTGCTTTGTTTGTTGTTGTTGGGATCTCCCTTGAGAAGAATTTAGACCAGGCAACAAATTTTACATCTCTGAGTTGTAGAAGTAAATGGCATTTATCAGTGATATGTCCTTGTGAAAAAATGCTACAAGTAGCTGATATGATTGTTTTGTTCAAGGGATAGTCTTTTATATCTGCCATGATGTCTTCCCAATACCTAGTAATTTTGTTTATACTACCTTGATGATATGGATATAAAAATGGTAGTACTAGCAGATGGCTCCTCTAAAAGATATTATGTTTTTTGATAATGAGGATGATGAATTCTTTCAATTTTTATCAAGAATTTCAAACATAAGAAATTTAACCCCTAGGTGTGAAGATCACCTCCTTGTGGTTGCTTGTTTTATAGATGGACTGAAATGCAGTTTACCAAAAACTGTTACTAATACCAATCATTTATCCATATTTTACTCTGAAGTTCACAATTTAGTATAATTAACAATTATTGGGCTACTTTTACCCTCTAACAACATCGTGTTCCCCAACAACGGTGCCAAAATGATGCGTTGTCATTAAGCACATCATTAAATCTCAAAGATCTTATCAATCTGGGGTGGTGTCCAAGGTTGTCTACGATAGAAGGCTAGGGCAGAGTACAATTCAAGCATTCAAATTTTAAGCATTTATTGGGTGAGATAGATTTGGTTTAGCATTTTGGTGTCACACTAAACCTAATCTGTAGAATAAAAACTTGCAGGAACTAAAAACTAATTCTAAGTTGCAGGAATTGAAATTGCTAAATTGAAAGTCTAATCTACTTTTGCAAAATTAAAATAACAGAATTTAAATTGCTAAATTTAAATGTTGTTGAAATGAAATCCTAAGTTACAAACCTAGTTACTCTTGCATAATTGAAATGATGCTTGTAAATGAAACTTATGCTAAAAAACACCTATCAATGTCCTGCCATAAAAGGTCATCAAGCTTCTGCTATAGGAATTGACAACAAAATGAAATAGGCTAAAAATGGAAAGTTGCTAAAACAAAAAAGCAAGAAAAACATGGAAAGCAAAGGAAAAATGCTTAATATAATTTGTCAGCTGACACACACACAAATTTTGTACACAAACATAATGGAAAACATAAAGAACATTATACAAACTTAAAACAAGAAAAGTAAACTTGACAAGTAATCTGTTAATTCTGCTGCAGCAAAATTACAGATTAAAAGCTACCATAAAAATCCTCCTTCTAGATCTGAAAGTGGGCCCATAATCCCTAATATAGAAGGACATGAAAAGCACTCCTTAACTAATTAACACTCAAAACAGAAAATGATAAAATAACTGCACTTTTATTGATGACAAAACACGCTGAAAATTGTTATAGAAAATTACTGTACAGTCCTAATTGCTGCTATTGAAAACTCTCCTCTATTCTAATTCCTAAATGGATCAAGCAAGGAGGGAGCTATGTTATTTATTTAAATATTTGCAACATATCACATGCTCAAATCAGCCTATGTGCTACTTTACAGTGATTTGCCAATAATTCTAGATCTAAAATAAATGCAAATCTGGATAGTTTGTGTTGCAATAGTAGTCATTGGCCATTAAAAAACATCTTCAATGGTGGGAGTACGTGGGAGGAGTCTAGAAATATCTCACACATCTTTATCCACTTAATAATATGCCATTTCTATCTTGAAAACAACTTCCTATTATGCTACAGTTATTTCTCGGTTTATCCTAGAAGAGGATCAAAATCGATCTTTTCCATGAATGGTGTCTTTCGACGGCAAGGATGACAAAGTGAAATGGGAGATATTTTCCTTTAATATTTTCAACCTTCTTTCCATTTTTCCATCATAAAAAATTTAGTAAACAAGTCAAAAAGCGCTTTCTGTTCTCATTTCGAAGATAAGTGGCTCATTCTGAAGAGACTGTATTTCTCATTTCGAAGATGTCCGCTCATTTCGAAGAGACTGTATTTCTCATTCCGAAGATCTTCAGAATGAACAATTATGTGCTTTTCAAATGATTTTAGTTGCATTTCTCAGGTGGATTAGCCCTCAGGATCAGATTGCAATAGCCTTCATTCCTCTCCATTTGTGAATTCCATGCCTTGTCATTCATTGGTAGCTTGCTAGAATTTACATAGTAAATTACTGCATTTTCCAGCTCTACTACACAGTTGTAAAATATTGGCATTTCTTGCAAATTCAAACAAATTAGAACATGGAAAAATTACTCAAATATCAACATGAAGGAGTGCATCAAGTTGCTACTGAATTTATACACTTCATTCACCAAGTAACAATGCTGAATAGTGCAACAGTGTTGCACAGTTGTCCCTACTCTATTATACCCTGTTGCTACCTATTTAGACCATGTGGAAATGCTTCTAAATAGTTAAGATGTCTTCTGTAGTCCTTCTAAACTCATTTAATCCATATCCTCATGCTTTTCTTGACAACTTCAAGGTGTTCCTATAAAGTGACAGCTTGTTGATTTTTATATGGCTGTTTTTTTTTCAGATTTTTAGATTTATGACAGTCCTAAAATTTTGGCTTCAATGTGGATTTGGAACAAGTTGAAGGGCAGGAAAACATTCAAAAACCATTGAGAAGTTAATGGATATCAGAATACCACATTTGGTTAATTGAAATGCATGTTTTTACTTGCTACTTAATCAAGCAAAATCAGTCACAAAATGCTAAAAATAGTTAAAAACAACGATATAGTATTCCTAACATAAAATCATGCAAACACTTAACAAATAGTATATTTTAGTAAACTATTTGGCAATTAAATTATCATATGGTAGTCAAACATTGTGCAATAATGAGGCATCTTTGGGCCTCATCAGAAAGATGCTATGGTAGCATCTTGAGATGTAGAGATAGCTCGACTATGGGATGTGGATATGGTGGCTCAAGATGTAGATATAGATCTATTGCGAGTAGAGTTAGAGGCATGATCTACTATATGTGAAGGTGAGGATATGATCGTGAGGCTCTAGGTAGAGATACTAGAGAGGGGTCATCGACAGAGACATGATGTACACTCCCTTTAGGATCAGGATGGATATATCCAATTTTTGGAGGATCAGTTAATGGAGAACAACATTGGGCTTCCTTATCCACCCTCCTCATATATATCTAAGTTTGTTAGTACTAGTGATTCTAGGTATAGCTCTAGGTCTAGGGCTACTTTAGGATCATAGGGATCCTCTTATAGGTATTAGCTAGTGTGTAGATGCATTTTTTGTATATAAGCCTTAATGTTGCATTGTATATAGCCTTTGGGCATTCATTGTACATATGGTATTTATATATACATGGTTTTTTATTTTGTGTGAATTCTTTTGTGTGGATGCATGTGTATATGGATGATTAATGCAATCATAATGTGTTATGAATGCAAATGAATTAATGCACTAATGATCATTCTATAGCTTAGATTTTGGTTTACCATTTTTAGCATTGTTGTTTAATCAGGGGCACCAACCTGGTGGCATGGAGGTGGAAGACTCATGTAATGTTATGGATGGAAGAAGACATGGATGTTGAAATGGAAGAAAATATGGATGTTGATATGAAAGAAGACATGGTTGTTGATATGGAAGAAGATATGGATGTTGATATGGAAAACCGATTGTTTTGCAAAGAATCGAACATACTAGTGATATCAAACAAACTCACTAAATACTGCCTAATTTATTTAAGACCAAATGTGTGTGTGTAGTGAATTCATTTACCGAATCATGATCATAGAAATAACTCGAGCTAATCAAGAACCAGTGTGTGTGCAAGTGAGTTCATTAACCCATATTGAGCAAATTGGGTGAAACATGTTATGGAGAAGACCAAGAAGCTAGATTTTCCTTATGTGCAATCAGAAGTCTCTTTAAAAGAGACATGTCACAACGCGTGAGCGTAATCCACTGCTAGTCAAGCATTTATAGCCCCGATGGAGATTGATTCCATAGTCCAAGAATTTGATCTCTATTTTAAGTATTGTTCCTACAATGTCAACACCCTACGTTTGTCCCAGACTAGAATCGACATACGTCTTTGAGAACTAGGTATTTCTTCTTAGTTGCATAGGCAGTCCCTCGAATTCGTTGAGTTAATGCTAGTGCAATGAATAAACTCCATGCCATACCATTTGGTTATCATCTGTCACAACAGTCGCAAGTAGTGCACCAGGTCAATTGTTCCAATCCTGCATGCGTCGTGCCATGTTTTTTTTGCTGCACATAACAACTAGTGCATGCAACACAACTTTTGTTTGCACAAGGTAAACATTATTTTTGTAAAATTTCTTAAAGTTTTTTCAAAAGTTTTTAATAATTTCATATTATGTTTGTTTTAAAAATCAAATTTATTTTTAATTTTACTGATTTTTTAATAAACTTATGTTATTATTAATTAAATTTTTGATTAAAATTTTGTTTTTGCAATAATAAAAAAAAAAAAAAAAAGGGAGAACCAACTTGTCACGACAATCAGAAAAGCTGAAAGTTATCAAAATTATACCTTTTATTATAGGCTTCATAAATAACAAATTCTTTTGTTTGAAGTCCTTATAATTAAAGGGGGAATTTTGTGGTGAAATTGTTTGAAATTTTCCTACAAGGCTTTATAAGTTGCACTTAGGGGGGATAAATTTTACATTCCTACCTCACAGGATCTTTTGCAATAAGTGGGATAACCTTTTTCTCCACCATCTCCTATTTTGCACACAAGGGGGATACATTACAATTTTACAAACAAAAGGGGGGAAAAACTTGTAAGGGTGTATTTTCGACAGCGATCGACCCCTTAGCCACCTTAGTCATTTATTTTTTAAAATTTCATTGTAAAATATGCATTTTTGGGAAAGACCGACACCTTAATAAAATGGGTAAATCAAAGAAAAAGAATGCCCCAAAACAAACTGATGCATGTGCAAAATTAATTAAAACTCCTTACTTTCCAGCAAAGAAGGAAGGGCTGGATTTTTATGAGGATGACATATTTATCACACTATGTAGTGGTGTAGATTCCATACTCGATGATTCTGTGTCTTGTGAAGACATTTAGAAAAATGATGTTCTAATCCCTATTGGCGTTATAGGGGCAGTACACATGTCATTGGTTTCACTTGACATTGCCCAAAGTAAAACAAAAAGAGACCTTATTCAGGAAACATAGATCAAAATTCTAATGGTCGATACTTGTTGTGACACAAGTGACCTTCATCCCATGGTGGTGGATGCTTGTTGTGACACACGTGACCTTGAGCCCATTTTGGCCAATGCTTATTGTAATACAAACGACCTCATACCTTCAATGGTAGATATCAGTTGTAGCACAGGTGATCTCATCACAGTAGCAAATTTTTCTTGTGACATCAATGACTTAAAAGATTGACCCTCCTAAAAATGATCTCCATAATATCATCAATAGTGAAAAATGCCATATTGTTAAAAGCATTGATTAAGATGAAGAAATTAGGTGTTTTGAAAACACACCAAAGGATTTGGATCCAAACTAATGAAGAAAATGGGATTCAATGGTGAGATATTGGGTAAACTTGAACAAGGCATTAAAAATATAATAATGTTAAATGTTAGGGCAAATAATGAAGCCCTTGGTTATGATGGACAAGCAAGTATCAATAAAACCATGTTTATAAAAGCTAAATCTCCTACAAATACTACAAAGCATTATTGCAGTCATTGTGGTAGAACATGACATGTAGCAGCTAGGTATTGTAAACTACATCCTTGTAACTCGTACAAATCACTCTTCTTCAAGTTGTTGGTACAAAGTTAAAATGGCCAATAAGGTTCATATAGATTTTGGATGGATAGATCTCATAGAATGGATCATGATGAAAGAAATATTGTATAGCTTCTATCGAAAAGGTAAAACCTATGGTAGACCTAGAGGTAGATCCAGTGATAGACCAAGTGGCAGTCCCAGAGGTAATGACCCAAAGACAGACCTAAAGATAGACCCAAAGAAAAATCTCCAAAGGTAGATCTACTAGTAGATCCAGAGGCAATGATACAAAGGTAGATTCATAGGCAGAGCCAAAGATAGACCTAGTGGTATAAATCTAGAGGTACACTTAGAGCCAGAGCCAGAGCCATGAGCTAGAGCCTGAGACAAATCAAAATCCCGAATTCTTTCAATTATCTTCTTCTTCACTGTATTAGGAAAATTATATATACTACCCAAATAATATAATAAGGGGGGATGTTAGAGTTACTATTACCTTATATGGTAATATCTCGATATTCTCCTACATAGCATATTGTTAGCTGTATTTTGTTAGGAGGTTAGTGCTTATTTCTCTAAGCACATTTGTTAGCTATTAGTTAGCAATTCTCTAGGCTATCTATAGCCTATCACTTTGTATATAACTACAAAACTAGTAATCAACAGAGCCAAAAAAGGGTTTTAATAGCAAAAATTTAATACAGGTGGACCTTCACAGGATTGTATCTACAGAAAAATTGCGCACATGATTACTGATTGAAGCAAAACCACCTGTAATGAATGATTGCTCATGAACTACTATAGTTTGTCACCTCTTATGATTGCTCTTCCACCTGGTTTCATTGTGTGATAGAAATGGTGTCGTCAATCATGATCACCTGAGCATAGCAACAGTGGGAGATGAATCAGTGACATAGGCAAAGATTTGCTTTACCAAAAAATAATGTTGGTAGATCATATAATGGATGCAATCATGCATTTTTTGAGATAGGGTCAAGACACCACTTTAAATGGAGCAGAAGTAAACAATGGGCTTATGGAAAATATCCCACACTTAGGATATGATGAAGCAATTAAGGGTTTAAAAGTGGGAGCACTCAATAGTGAAATTGACTACCTTATGGTCATGCCCTCCTTTTAGTCACCCCTCACACCGTCCTAACCCACCACATCACACCATGTTAGTGCACGTCACCCAGCCTACCATGTCACCCAGATCATAGGTTTGCATGTCTAGTAGTCAGCTCCATGTCACTCTATAGCCTCTATTCCTATTGCTCACCTATCATCTCATTAGGTAGCCATGTCCAGATCATGCTCTCCAGTCCCATTATCATTAGGGTCAGATCTCAATATGATGTTCACATCATAACTAATCATCCACATGTCATATTTTAGTGGCCCTTATCCTCTATGGCATCAATAGGATTTTGCCACATCACAAGCTCTGCAACTATGTAGCCATTTTGAGGAAATATACCATATCATGAGCTCTGTAATAGTGTAGCCATTCCAAGGATTCTAGTAGCATCTCATATGGTCGGTGAGTTCGATAGTGTAGTCCACATTCTCTAATGCAATGCTCTCATCACGACCTAGTTTGAAGATCCGCTAAGTTGTGTCCATTTGGTGTTCCCACATTTGCTTAGGTCATATGGGTTCAAAATGCAACAAGCTACCACAATAGTCCATTTGACTCATGTCAGAGTAAGGATCGTCCATCTGATGCGTTGTCATTAAGCACATCATTAAATCTCAAAGATATTATCAATCCGGGGTGGTGTCCAAGGCTATTTACGAGAGAAAGTTCAAACGGGGTTGTAGTTCAGTTCATTTGGAAGCAACAGGTCTTATTGGTGGAATTGATTGTGTGGGGGTTTCATGTCACTTATACCCCTAAATTGCATAAATTGAACTTTAATATATTTTCAAGAATGAAAACTAATTGTTAATTGCATAAATGAAACCCTAGTTACAGTTGTAAGAATGAAATCTAATTAAATTGCAGAATTGAAACTTTAGTTATAGTTGTAGAATTGAAAGTCTATTTAATCTTGCAAATTGAAATGAAGCATAAAAACTAGATCCTGTCAATGCTCTATAACAGAAGGTCGTCAATCTTACGTGCGGGGTTTTGACAGCAAAAACAAGAATTCAGGGAAATTATAGAAAACTTGTAAATTGCTGGAAATGAAAATTTTTAGTGAATTGGAAAGTTGCTGGGAATGAAAATAATAACCAAATCTACCACTAATAATATCACAAAAACATTATGAACAAGAATTAAACAACTAGGAATGTTAGCTATGCAAAAGAATGAAAATGACAAGTTCACAACTTATTCTACTGCAGCAAAATCAGAATAAAACTTGTCTGTCAGTCCTCCTCCTAGGTTTGGAAGTTGCCAGCCTCCTTTCTTAGAAGGAGGTTTGAATTCTTCTTTAAGTCTTACTCACACTCAGACATAACAAAATAAATGGAATGAAACTGCACTTTTATTACTTCAGAAACATAATTACAATTCAATTGAAATTTGTTACAGGTCTGAAATCACTATTCTATCTATTTTCTATCTCCTCTATATAATATATCTAATATCTCTAATCTAATAGCTCAACCTGTATGAGAGCTATCTTTTATAGATGCCTAAAATCTAATTATAAACATAAAATATGCTATTCCTGATATCTTGTAGAATTTCCTGGGTTTATCCTAGAATAGGATCAATTTGATATTTTCCATAAATGGTGGCTTTAGACGGCAAGGACAGTAAAGTTATATGGGAGATATTTTCCCTTAACTTTCTCAACCTTCTTATCCCATTTTTCATCGCCAAAAGTCAGTCAACAAGTCAAAAATCACATTATGTTTTCATTCCGAAGATAAGTGGCTCATTTCGAAGATAATGCAATTCTCATTTCGAAGATCTGCTCATTTCGAAGATAATGCAATTCTCATTCCAAAGATCTGCTCATTTTGAAGACACTATGTTTTCTCATTTCGAATATATCTGTTCATTCCAAAGACACTGTGTTTTCTCATTCCGAAGACACTGTGTTCATTTCAAAGATCTTTAGAATGACCAACTGTGTTGACTCCAAATGGTTTTGGCTGCATTTCTCAGGTGTATTAACCCTCAGGATCAAATTGCAATAGTCTTCATTCTTTCTTGGATGTGAATTCCATGCCTTACCATTCAATGGAAGCTGGCTGGAATTTATATGGAAAAACCAATTTTTTGCTGCACAGTAATAAGTCTTTGTACTATTTGCTGAATTTAGAGAAACTAATGCTTAATGATCATCAAAATAAGACTAGTGAAATGCTGCTATCAACCTAAGCCTGACAAGATAACATAAAACTATACAAGAACCGTTAAAAATCAGAATATAATGTCCTTAACACTTCAATCATGCAAACAGTTAATACACAACATATTAAATCAACTTAACTAGCATATAAGATAATTCACAAGAGTTTTAGGTAGTTTTAACTATTTAAAACATGTTGTAAATGAGGCTTATTTAGGCCTCATCACCATCCACACCCTATTTGACTCAAATTGAGTCTAGATCACCACATTCCAGTATCCATCTTGGTCTAGTCTGATGAGTCATTAGATCTTGTTACATGGGCTTGATTCCTATAAATTCCAGTTGCATATGGATGATGGTCACCTCAGATCCATCCTATCAATTCACCAAATAATTGGAGCGATGGATGGTAATCCCGCTCTGATACCATATTAGTTGAATAGGTGATAGATTATTATTGAGTAATCAAAGATTTATATACAAAGTGATAGGCTATATATAGCCTAGATAATCTTTAACTAATAGCTAACCAACATGCTTAGAGAAATAAGTGCTAACCTACTAACAAATGTATGAGAATATCGAGATATCACCAAATAAGGTAATAATAACTCTATAACTCTAGGTTATGGGGATGACTACCTAACTGTCTGATTGGAAATCTAGTACTATCCTTACAACTTTAATATTAATGGTTTGTGATGTGTAAAAATATTTAGAGTTTTTAGGGGTTTTACCCTAATTTTTTTTTTTTTTTTGAAATTTGTGATAGTGGTGAAAGCCACTGTTTTTGTAGACTATGTTGCATAATGGGACAAGCAAGGAATACCCTTTTCACTTCGAGGTAAAACCCAAGGATTGTGTTATCTCTCTTTGAAACAAGATTTTTTGAAGATGTGTAATTGTGTATGATTCATGAATATTTTGGAGTCAATTCCCAAAACTCAAGATTTTATTAGTGAAAAATGTGTCTTGGTCCTAAATAAAAATTGACATGCATTGGAGGTTGCTTAAAATACTAGGAGTGGCTGAGTGATCGAAAACACCTAGCAATTATGGAAATATAGATTTTCAAATGACACTTTTGACACTATGGAATAGTGTAATGAAATGGATTATAACTTGAAGGTGCCCTTGATTAAGGCAATGACGGTATTGGACCAATTATTATCTGAATTAAATAAATGATCCCTAATATGAAATGTGAAATGTGGTTGTGAATGCAATGTATGAAATGCAATTTGTGAAATGAAATGTTTGTAATGCAAATGTATGAGATGCAATGTGTGAAATGCAAGGTGTAAAATGCCATGTATGAAATGCAATGTGTGAAATGCAAGGTGTAAAATACAATGTTGAATTTATGTAATAGCCATATATATATACATATATATAAATCACATTATGCATAGAATGATTTCAAGTGGATAACATTAAGTGGTTCGAGCTCTTCAAATACCTCTAGACTGGCAAGCCTATAAGTTCCTTTATCAACTTTTTGAGTAACAATGTATGGACATAACCAATTAGCCATGAATTTATCATGAAGATGCGATAAAGCATTGGCGTTTTGTTGATTCTCTTTAAGGACAAGATCTCCTACTTGGAATTCACAAATATGAACTTTGGTGTTATAAGCACGTTTTAGGCGGTCTTGATAAATTTGTAAATGCTCCAAAGCATTGACTCACCTCTCATCAAGAAGTGTGATTCAAGACACGCTTGTCTAGCATTATCATCATCTATGAAATCCTGTAATGAAATTTACAATGAGGGGATCTTAAGCTCAAGGTATTGCCCTAGTAGGTGTGTAGATGCTTGTTCGATAAGCCCATAATGCCAATGGGATTTGCGTATGTCAATATCTATGATTTTACTTAACTAGTTTCTTGAGAATAACAATTCATATCTTATTGATAGCCTCAGCTTATCCATTTGCTTATGGGTAAGGAGTCTAGAAACTATGTTGGATGTTATATTTCTTGTAAAGTGCTCGAACATCCTTGTTCTTGAAATACTTACCATTAAAAGAGATATTTTTTGAGGGAATACCAAAATGACAAATGATATGATGAAGTATAAACTCCACAATTCTAGGTCCTATCATACTGGTTAGAGGAATTACCTCAAACCACTTTGTGAAGTATTCGGTGACTATGATGATGAATGTATGTAGAATGTAATGGAAGGTTCCATACATGTTGAATATTTCCCACAAAATTGTTGAAGGCATTAGCATCTTGAGATTGAAGCTCAATGGATTTTAGAATATCCATTAATGCCTCACAATGTGGAGGATATTGTTGAATGAGCTCATATATAGATAGTTTTGTTGAAGCTTTTTTAAGGCTTGTGGTTAATCGGTTACTCAATGAGATGATTGGCCTTGATGCACGATATATGGGATGAATGGAGGGATTTGGATGACTTGGAATATGGATAGGTTGAGAAGGATTAGCAAGAATTTGTATAGGTGATGATGAATTTGTAGGTTAAGACACACTTGCTTGTGGTGGTATGGGCAATTGAATAGAATGTTGTTGAGCATTTTGTTGATTAGTGCATTTTTGTTGACCTTGGGTTACAACATGAATAGCACCCACAAAACCTTGGTATTTTTGGACATGATTGACTTGATTAGGAGAGATTTTGGTGTTAGACTCTCTTGTTGTTGGTTGCACCTTCTCATGATGAGGAAGTGGTGTTTGATAAATTCTAAGATTTTGGTTTTGCTGAGCTAAGGGACTATCAAGCTTGTTTACCCCTAAGTCAATTAGATATTGCACTCTATCCTTAAATATATGGTAGTTGTTAATATCATACCTATTTAACCTATGATAAGGGCAAAAAAAATGCCCCCAATAGTGTTTTCCACGTTTAGTGGGATCATCTGGTTTAACCTCAAGCAAGGCAAGTTGGTTGGTGTCATATAACCTACGAAAGATGGAAGCATAAGATTTGGCCAATAGGGTGTATTGACAGTTTTATCAAAAATATTGTCAATGTGGTTGGTTTTACATAGTTGGCACTATTTTTTGACTGGATCATATCCTCCATTAGTAGGATGAATTGAAATTTTGTTATAACGGCCCTCCAACAGTTACCAAAGTCATAAATAGACTCATCATCAAATTATTTTAGACCATACATATCAGATAATGAGACTTTCTTTCTAACATTTAGGAAAAATATTTCAATAAATTGGTCAATCAATTGCTCAAAAGTATAAATACTATGGTGAGGCAAGTGATTATACCATTCTACAACATCTCCCCCCAATGACTGAGGAAATGTTTGAAGAATTAGAGTATCATTACTTTGGATTCTAAAGCATGAATGGATAAATGTGTTCACATATTCTTTAGGGTCCTCAATCCATTTAAATTTATCAAACTTTAGTACTGTGAAGTCTACCGAATATGGCACGGATGGTATTGAAGGATGGATTGGTTGATTGATCATCTGACATAAAGTGGGTTTTTGTTTTATCATACCATGAGTATGTTGTATCAGACTATCAATATTTTGTTGCATAACCTGAATTATAGGGTCCTCCCCAGGAATGTGGAAACACTAAATTACTTGATGATTTTTTGAATGCGAAGTAGAAATATTTTGAGGCATAATGAGATGATTATGACTTGGTGGAGTGGATTAGAATTGATGATGATAAGGTTGATGCAATTATTTTGAATGGAGATACAAAGAAGATGCACGTGGACTATGGATAAATTGACTTATAGAATAGCCATGGGTTGATGGAGGTGTTGGAATGGAATCCATAGAATATTGTGGTATCCATGATGGACCTTGGGTAACAAAGGTGGATTGAGTGGAAACAGGTTGAGGCTTAGAATTAACCACATGAACTTGTTGAGGACATGATTGAGAATTTTATCGCTTCTTAAGTAATTTATTAAGATGCACCCATGCTTCATGTATTTCCATATTTGAAGTGGAAGGTGTGGATGTGGTGGCTGAGGTATGTGAAGGATGAGTTGCAACCATAGTTACAGTTGAATGGGCAATATTAGATGAGTTGGAAGCTGGCATCTGTGAAGCAGCATTGACATGTGCTTCATACAAAGGGTTGCCATATGTAGTGGTGTACAATGACAGGATGGATGTGCTTTGAGCACGTGATGATTGGGATATAGACCAATATTGAGAATGTGTAGTTGATGCCTTAAAAAGGGTTTTTATACACCTGGGTAAGGTTTGAAGTCTGGGAGGATATAAGTTCCTACTGGAAATAAGGATCATGCTTACGTGGGTTATGGACTGGTTCTAAGACATAGTTAGCAGATCTATAAAGAGCCTATACTTTGGCCATATCTATATGGGTTATGTGGTGGTCAATGGTAGATGAAGATTATTTTATTTATAGAATGACCATATGAAATGACTGTGTGGATGACATAGTGTGTGAGGGACCCACAGATAAATCTGAACAATTTGTCTGTATCACACTAGTGGGGTTGACCATAAAAGTGGTGGGAAAATATGAACAATCCATGGATGGATTGTCTTGGTGGATGGAAGTTTGATTCAATACTTTAGTTTGATTTCTAGTTAACACCATAAGCTATTGAATCAAATATGCAATGTGAAGTAAATAAAGTGTATAAGGAAACTTCACAAAATAAGCAATTCAATTCTATGTTTTGCAATAGTGTTTCTTACCCCTTTTCTTTTTTTTTTATCTTGTTTTATTGCTTTTTCTTCTTTTTTGTGTTTTGTGTTTTTTAGATGTGCTAATCTGATTTATGAAGGGTGAAATCTATGGCTTGGATATAAATGATATTTTTTATGGTGAAAAAATCCAAAAAGGTTTCTCATGGGTATCCTATGGTGGCTACGAGTAGAGATCGATAGATGGAGATGAAACCCACCGTTGTCAAATCTCAAGCAATGGTTGGTGATGAAATCCAACTCATTATTGTTTAATTTGAAACATGCTATGTGTGATTCATTTTAAAAAAAATTATGTTTTCTATTGTGTTTCATACAATGTCAATAGTAACCAATTTTACATGCCTAAATCAAAAGCCAAAAATAGAAATACTAAGCTCCTCAAAAGATGTAAGGTACACCGCTTAAGACCCACTCTGAATAGTGGAGGGTTCACCTAATATTTCACTCTGAATTAGCAAGGGATTCCAATAGCAGGAGTATACTTGAGTATACCGATTTTGTTCTTACTTAGACAAAAAAAGAAGGAATTCTTGACACTGTTGTGCAAACTATTTTATGCAATTCTCATTTTACATGAAAACAATATGCATATCTTTGAATGAAAAACACATTAGAAAACAAAAAAAATAAAATTTGAAATGTATACTAATGTGAATATGAATGCAAAGTGAATCTAAATGTAATGTATAAATGCAAGTGCCTAAAATGTAGATGTAATATGATTGTTTTAAATAGACATTAAATTATGTTCTTTTTAGCAATTTATCTATAAAAACGTAAAATAAAAATGAAGCAGAGGGGTTAGGATTTTGAGGTAGACTTACAAAGAAGCCTATGTACCCTTTTCCCACTTTGGGAAATGCCTCTCAAAGTCTTTGAAATGCACTAGGGAACATTCTAAACTCTAGGGGAATCCCTTGAGCACCACAAGATGTTCATGTAATTTCGGATTAGCTTCTACAGCTCGAGAAACCCTAGTCCGATGAAAATTGTATGATAGAATTCCTAAAACATGCAAGATAGAAACTAAAAACAAGTTAATGACAAGATTATTAGCATAAAAAACCCATTGTGGGTCCCACCATGATTGCCATTTATGAATACAAAAATCAAGCAACACCAAATACAAACTATGAAATAAATAAATAAGCAAAGTAACACAATGATTGCACAATACAAATGAAATCTTTTATTACTGTTGGTGGATCTCCCATGTTACAATCAATTCACCTAAAATAGGGGATTTACAATACTTATTATTTTTGGTACAATTGTTACAAAACACTAGGGTTCTTCGAAACCCTGGTTAGACATAAATGGTGGTGTTTTCATGCTTAATTCGATCCCAACAGAGTGGTGAGTGGGCTTTGGTATCCTATGCAGGGCCACTTGAGCTTTAACAGCTTCTAAAGAATGTAGTCTTTACACTTGCACATAGCAAACAATATCAACTGCGTGAGACCCTCAAATGGAATAAAATCCCTAAACCTTAATATTGCAATGAAAGCTATGAACAAAAGCATAAAAATATAAATGAAATGCAATGAAATTTTACCTTGTTTAGTAAAATTGCTTTTGTCTTCATCACTAATACAAGGAATGATTACACAGATGCCCTAACCGTTGCTCGAGGCCCGTAGGGCTACACATTTGAATGAGAAATGGCCGCGTGTGCTTGGTGCTGATAAAAAATGCCTAGAGGTGCTTTGGAGACTCCAGCGGGTGCTCGGGAATATCTGGAGGGTGTTCGATGACTAAGGAGACAGTTGCAAAACCAGATCTAGTTCGTGCGAGGTGGGCGATGATGGAGGTAGAATATGCGAACATCAATGATAGGGCGTGAGGGTAAAAATGATAGGGCTAGTGTTTAAGACCTCAAAGAACTTAAGGATTCCAAGAACTCCAAAGTATCAGAGGACTTAGTTAGGGGTTGAGTCATCAAAAAGACACCTCTTTATAATATTCTATTAGACATGTTAGGATTTCGATGACACAATTTGAACGGTCGATATTAAAACATGAGGAAGGGTGGAGATTAAAGTGGGGCAAGTGGCATGGATTAAGGCGGATGAATGGCTAAGATTAAAACATAACGGATGGTTGGGATTAATTCATATAAATATATATACATTTATTAAATATATATAAATATAATATATAAAATATTATTATTTAAATATATATTAAACAAATATATAAATATATATAAATAATGGATAATTGTGGCAAGAAGCTATGGATGGATGACAAGTGGCAAGATTTTGGTGTCTATAATCTTTAGATTGGATCTATTCTAGTATGAAGGACTAATATTTTATTAAGAGTGAAAATATTTTGGAACAATTTATATGGTGAATGAGTTATTATTGGTTTAAAATTGGAATAATTTACGATTTATGCTTAAACATATTGATTGAAAAAGAAAAGTGGGAATGTGTTAAAATAAATAAAGACAATACTGTATAGAAAGGGATCCTTTTTATAATATTGATAGATTTAGATAATTAAAGGATGTTTCTTTCTTTAGAAGGATTAAGTTATGGATTTTGGGAAGGATTAGTGATGTTTTGTAGACTTTGCAAAAAGTCTAGCTCATTTCTAGTAAATGAATAACTAGGTTGATGTTTTGGAAATGGAATCATGTACCATTTGAAATTTGATGTATTTATACTAAATTATTATTCTAAATATGAAAAGAAGAATATTTTATGTTATATAAATAAATGAGGATTGGGTGTGGGGCACAATAATTTATACTAAAAGAAGTGTGTGTAAAATTATAAGAAGCTTACGCCTAAGTACTAGTATGGAATGATTTATACTAGTAGGAAACACACAAACTATTGTCAAAATATACTTCAAAAGAGAGAAAGGAAATGGAGAGATCACTCAAAGGTGTCCTTTAAGTTGTATGGGCAGTGTACAAGGTAAACCCTAGAATTGTTATGGGAATTTGGCCACTCCTATCCACCCGAAGGATGCTACAACATCTGGAACACGAAATGTGGTTAAAAACTTATGTGAAATTTATCTGAATTTTCTTAGTTAAACTTGAACTTTAAGGAAAAAAATGAATTAGATTTTAGGGTTGTTACATCTATCCCTAAGACATTCATAAAATTAAATTTTAGTTAAAAAAATATGTAATTTTCCCATACCCTCTCTAGAATAATTCTAGATAAAGGCCTCACAAGTTTAATCTTTGTTGTAAATGACGCAACATCAACCTCACAATAAATAACATTTTTTTTAGCATACCCTCTTTATGGTGGAGTGTGCTAGCCAATGCTAAAGACAGAACGGACGAGAGAAGGCGTGTCACATCCTAATAAAGTAATACGTAGTTTTGTTTGTCTAGTGAAAGATTTTTTTAGACTCTTAACGCAGTTTTTTAACTTTGAAGCATTGATGGTGGAAAATATGCAGTTCCCACTTTTTGGCTGAAGTTTGAGGTTGTTATTTTCCACTTTTCAAAACTAATCTATAATTCAAAGGAGTTTTGATTCATGAAAGAACATATTTATGTATGGTGTTTTCCTTGGTTACACCACTAAGTGATGATAGTGTCATTTGTGCTATTATAGTTACTTGATGCTATCACTCTTAGATCAATAAATACTCCAAATTTTGGGCACAAGGAAGCTTGATTCAGATTGGTCGATTAAAATGTTGATTGATGAAGGGAATAACAAACTTGAAAATTAGCCTTGCATGCAAAATTAGGTGTCTATATTTTGATGCATTTATTACATAATAAATGCATCAAAAGCTAACATAGATACCTAAATTTTGAGAAAGGGGTATTTTCTATTGCTTATGATTGATGATGTTAGATGAGTGATGCTGAGATTGTTTGCTTAGATGTAATATTAAAAATTATGTTTGCGATAGCAATAAATATTGCTATGCCCTAGTGCGCCCCTTTGAGTTTTAGAGGAAAACTTAAGTTTGACTGAGGAAAATCAATGTGATTATACTCGATATGGATGCAATGATAATAAATTAAGGACAAACAATAAAAAATGGTCTAGAAGGCTAGGGGAAGCGGGTAAAAGGGGTTGGAGGGGTAAAATGAATTCATTTTCACCACAAAAGGGAAAGAAAAGGAGCTATAGAACACTTATCAAGACAAAATTTTTGATGGCTCACCAAAGACGATTGAAGTAGTGTGCATAACTAATTTGACCACCAATGTTAAGGGGGACAATACCAATGTTGGTGAGTTACAAAACCCAATTCATTGCTTTCATTTTTATCTCAAAAAAAGTATTGCATGCAAGTGACAATGCTATCATGATCCAAAAATTCTATAACATGGTGCTTTTACCATATGACAACACTTTTCCCATGTGATAATGCTTTTGTCATGTTTCAACTCTTTTATGCATTTATGTCACTGTCACGTGGTGATGCTATCATACTAGGGTGGAGTAGAATATGATTTTAACATTTTCATGCTAGATTAGATGTTTAATGTTACATTGACTAACATTTTGCTTAGGTTTTGGGTGCTAGTTTGACATGTGATATTGGAGTGTAGAGAGCAATGCCCTCATGCACTCAAGACCATATAGGGATTGTTGGATATGGAAGATTACGCATTGCTAGCAATAGTATGGCTATATTACATAACCCTAACGTTTGGAATAAAGGCAATAATAAGCATAAGTAGTCAACCTTTAACTTAAGATTGTTCTATTTTGGATTATAAATAAGTAATCCTTAGATTAAAGGTGATTCCTTTTTAAAGTGAAAGAGAAATGATAGTAGAAAATAAAATGTCTTTGTATTATGTATATACAAGAGACCAATTAGATTAAATATTAATCCTCTTTAGTGAATATTGGATTGATCTTTAGATTGAATCTATTCTAGTATGAAGGAATAATCTTTTATAAATAATGGAAATATTTTGGAACAAGTTATATGGTGAATGAGTCATTATTGGTTTAAAATTGGAATAGTTTATGATTTATGCTTAAACATATTGATTAAAAAAGAAAAGTGGGAATTGTTTAAAATTAATAAAGATATTACTATATAGAAAGGGATATTTTTTATAATCTTGATAGATTTAGATAATTAAAGGATGCAAATTTCTTTAGAGAGATTAAGTTATGGATTTTAGAAAATATTAGTAAAGTTTTGTTGACTTTGCAAAAGAAGTCTAGCTCATTTCTAGTAAACGAATAACTAAGTTGATGTTTCAGAAATGGAATCATGTACCATATGAAATTTGATGTATTTATATTGAATTTTTAATCTAAATATGAAAAGAAGAATCTTTTGTGTTATATAAATAAATGAGGATTGGGCGTGGGACCGAGTAAATAGAAAGGAACTTATGGGGGTTCCATATTTAATCTTTTGTAAGAGAATTACTTAAGGGAGGACTCTTGAGTAATTGTAGATTGATGAATGAATGGGATACAATGTGAGAGAATTATGGGGTTCCCTCTCTTTTGCAAAAATGAAGTAATTGTAGATTGATGAATGAATGGGATACAATGTGAGAGAATTATGGGGTTCCCTCTATTTAAAAAAAAGGAATTTATAAATACTTATAATGAAAGGACATAAGGATTATGGATATTATTATGTAATAGATTGAATTTGTGGTAAAAAGAATATTGGATTCTTTTTTTTAGATTGGCTAATAGATTTACAATGAAAATAAATATGGACTATTTAAGGCTGGATTTTCTCCCGAAAGGGTTCTTAGAATATATGACGTGGCATTTGTGTATCTTTTATAGAACTTGTTACAGAATTATTTTAAGCGGTTATTTGATCTATTGCTATGAATTGTATATAAAGAAGAAATGAATTGGTTTATCTTATTATGCTTTTTATGGAAGGTAATATTGTAAAAAAAGATAGATGATTAGATTTACTTTATTTCTTGAAATAGAATATGGACTAAGCAATTGTGGCTTCTAAATTTGAAATGAATGAAATAAAAGGATAAAGTCATCTCTCAGATTCACCTTAGGATTTGGTATTTCTTCCTTAAAGAATTTTTGTGCATAGAATGTCATCCTAATTAGATCCCTATGGTTAGGACCAAAACTAAGGGAGATGTGATGTGACAATACCCTAGGGTTACAATGGGCACTTTAGTAAATGATCACTAAAGTGCGCTATGAGAGATGACGAGCTTAGAATTCCATTGTAACTAAATTCATGTAATGAGTTCTCCAATATATAGTGAGATACCCTTGTGATAGAGATGTCATGCAAATGATATTCACAGAAACTCAAACATTTTTGGAAGGATTCCTATGGGGGATATCATTTGGTGTGGTAGTCATTGGAAACCCCGTTTGATTATTGGGGATATCATTTGGTTTGGTAGTCATTGGAAACCTCGTTTGATTGTTGGGCGACCAGATGGGAGATGCCACACAAGAGACAATCACCTCCATTAAGCTATTTGGAGGATAGTTTAATGGTGCACAGTAGTTTTATACCAAAATAAGAGTGTGTAAAACTATAAGAAGCTTACACCTAAGTACTAGTATGGAATTATTGACACTATTAGGGGATTTGACATCCCTTTTCTCAGACAAATGAGATAGGGTTAATCCACATGTTGTCAAAATGTCTTTCAAAAGAGAAAGGAATGGGATGATAACTCAAAGGCATATTTTAAGATGTATGGGCCGTGTACAAGGTAAACCCTATAATTGTTATAGGAGTTTGGCCACTCTTATCCACTCGAAGGATACTACAACACTAAATGTGGTTAGATGCTTTTGTGAAATTTATTTTTATTATCTTTGTTAAACTTGAACCTTAGGAAAAAAAAACATGAGTTAGATTTTAGGATTGTTACTTCTATCCTTAATACATTCATAAAATTAAATTTTATTTAAAGAAATATGTAATTTGCCCAAACCCTCTCTAGAATAGGTCCCACAAGTTTAATCTTTGTCGTAAATGACGTAGCATCAACTTCACAAAATTTAACATTTTTTTTAGCATACCCTCTTTTTCGTGGAGTGTGCTAGTCAATGCTAAAGAAAAAATTAATGAGAATGTTAGTCTCACAATGACACTGAGAGGGGGGTGAATCAGTGTAGCTCTTTAAAACTTAAATCTTCAACTCTTAAAGCTGAAACAATGAAAACTTAAAACCAAATAAAGCAAGTATAACAAGAGAACATCACACAACACAAGATGTACAGAGGTTCACCGATTTGGCTACATCCTCAAAATGACTGTTTGGACTCCCATCCAAATCCAGCCTTTGCAAAGCACCATCTTTACAATCAATTTACCAGCACCCATTGGAAGGAGCACCAACCCTTTATTTATCCGCACCAATAGAAAGGAGCACCAACCCCTGATTTATCTGCACCAACAGAAAGGAGCACCAACCCCTCTACCAAGCACCCACTTGATTTTGATATTGATAATAAAATGACATATATGAATCTTCTCTTCTCACAGAAAAATTTCCAACCACATTGTGCATGCCTTTGCTTCCCCTTTTAAAATTTCTAGTGTGACTCTCTGTTTCCATTTTGTGGCCCTTCGTTTCATTTCCCAAAACCTTTTGTTTCGCTTTCCCATGCCTCTTCATTGTTTTTGGCTCTTTGTTTGGGCCTCGAAACGTTTTTCTTTTCGACTCTTGGTCTTCGTCTGTTTGATTTCGAATCCCTGGGTTTGTTTCCTGCGTAGGCTTTTTGTTCATAACTGAAGCGTCATTGAAACGACCCCTTCAATAATATCTATTTTGTAGTGTTTTGTCCTTATTCTCCATGTCATTGAAATGACCCCTTCAATAATATCTGCTACGTGGTTGTGCTGATCTGTCGCAAGTAAACCTTCGTCGCTGACTGTAATCGTTTGCATGGAATGCTACACCATAAACCTTACACCTTGGTGCCACGTTTTGTTTAGTGTTGCCACTGTAGACTCTATCCACCTGTCAACCAATGATGATGTTCGGTATATCCACCGCTCGATGATTTCATTTTGTAATGGCCCTATGTAACTGTCGTACTGACTTCCATTCATTGTCACACTTCTTATTTCAGCTGCCTGCCTGCCCTTTTTGAGTCGTAAAAAAGCAACATGTCGTGATATCATGACATTTCTATGTCTTCAGCTTGGTTCTTCTTCTTGCATCATGAAAATACGACATGTCGTGAAATCACGACACTTTTGCCTCTTCGTCCTCTTTTGTTGCTTTTGGCCACGAAAATGCAACATGTCGCGATATCGCGACACTTTTTCCCTCTTGCTCTTTCTCTTCTATTTTGGTCGCGAAAATGCAACATGTCGCGATATCGTGACACTTTTTACCTCTTGCTCTTTCTCTTCTCTTTTGGTCGTGAAAATGCAACATCTCACGATATCATGACACTTTTTCCTTCTTCCTCTTTCTCTTCTATTTTGGTCGTGAAAATGCAACATGTCGTGATATCGCGACACTTTTGCCTCCTTGCTCCCTCTTGTTGCTCTCAGCCGCGAAAATGCAACATGTCACGATATCGCGACACTTTTGCCTCCTTGCTCCCTCTTGTTGCTCTCGGCCATGAAAATGCAACATGTCACGATATTGCGACACTTTTTCCTCTTTGCGGTATTTTGCTTTTCCTTTGATCTTTAGCATATGGGCCACTTCGGTCTTCTTGGAAAATATGCAAAAAGGTGGGTCCCCAATTTTGGGGTACGTTGTGGAGCAGCCACAACATTGTGTTGACAACAATGACAATACTGTCATTGCACCTTGCTCAACAATCTCCCCCTTTGGAATTGTTGGCAACACACGTGCAATTTCCTATAACTCTTCTCCCCCTTTGACAACAATACCAAAGGGCTGCTGCAAACTCCCCCTGAGTCCATGCACAACATTCTCAGGCAAAAATTATTACACTTAGCAAAAATCACAAACATGAGCAAAAAGATAAACAAATACACAAATGCTTCCCCTGAGAATGTGATCCCGATAGCTAATCAATTCTTGGGAAGTGTGACCACTCCCAATTTATTGTGAAGGTACTCAAAGACTTCCTTGGGCAACGGTTTTGTGAAGATATCCGCTACTTGCTCTGTTGTTGGAACAAAATCCAACTTAACCTCACCTTTCGCAACTTTCTCCTTCAAAAAGTGATACCGAATAGCAATATGTTTTGTGCGAGAATGCATAATCGGATTCTTTGAGATGTTAATGGCACTGGTGTTATCACACTTAACTGAAATTGGCTCACTGAAGTTAATACCAAGATATTTCAGGGTTTGTTTCATCCATAATACCTGCGTACAACACGTTGTCACTGCAATATATTTTGCCTCTGTTGTGGATAAGGAGACTGACTCTTGTTTCTTACTGTGCCATGTGACCAACCTGTCTCTAAGATAGAATGCACCTCCACTGGTACTCTTTTTGTCATCTACACATCCTGCCCAATCTGCATCTGAATACGCAATAAGGGTGAAGTCCTTACCTTTCGGATACCATAACCCATACTCCATAGTACCCTTGAGGTACTGAAGAATCCTCTTCACTGTTTGTCACATGAGTCTCCTTGGGATTAGCCTGAAATCATGATGCCATGCATATTTCCTGCAAAATATCTGGTCTGGTAGCTATCAAGTACAGTGAGCTCCCAATCATAGATCTGTACATGGTTTGATCAACATGTGGAGATTTGTCATCCTTGCTCAACTTGCAACCTGTCGTCATGGGAGTGCTAACTAGCTTACAATCCTCCATTGTGAACTTTTTTAGCATCTCTTTCACATATTTAATTTGAGAAATAAATATGCCCTTCTCATTTTGATTAACTTGCAACCCGAGGAAATACGAAAGTTCACCAATCATTGACATTTCAAATTATTTCTGCATCTTATTTGCTAAATCTTTACAAGACTCATCTTTGCTGCTGCCAAATATGATATCATCTACGTATACAACAAGAACAATAAGATGGCTATTTTCTATTTTGACATACAAATTACTATCCACCATACCTTTCTTGAACCCTTGTTGAGTAAGATAGTTGTCTAGCCTTGCATACCATTCTCGGGGTGCCTGTTTTAAGCCATATAATGCTTTCTTCAACTTGCAAACCAAGTTGGGATCATCACCAAGTTGGAAACCATCTGGCTGCTCAATATAAACCTCTTCTTCAAGTTTCCCATTCAAAAATGCTGATTTCACATCCATTTGATAAAATTTGAAATTCTTGTAAACTACTGAAGCTAGAAACATTCTAATTGCCTCTAGTCTAGCCATAGGTGCAAAGGTTTCCTCAAAGTCAATACCTTCAACTTGTGCATAGCCTTTACATACCAATATTGCTTTATTCTTGACTACATGTCCGTCTTCATTCAATTTGTTTTGAAAGACCCATTTAGTACCGATTATATTTTTATTTGCAGGTCTTGGTACTAACTCCCAAGTTTTGTTTTCCTTGATCTGATCTAATTCTTCATTTATTGCCTTCATCCAAATTTCATCTTTGCTTGCGTCAGCAACAATTTTGGGCTCAATCTTTGGATAATAGAGAGTAGTTACTTACTACTCTTCTTCTTGTCTAAACACCAACTGTGGGGTCTCCAATTATTTGCTCTCTAGGATGATCTTTTTTCCAGCTACCTGTTTTGAATTTCTTATTTTCTTCCACTTCTGAATCACTGTTTGAATCATCTGAGTCAATTTTTTGTTTCTTTTCCATTTCATTTTCCTCATCTCCTTCAATAACCTCTTCATAAATTGGGTAGTTCTCTTCATAGCTAATTACTCGTTCCCTACCTTCATCAAATTTAACATCGAAACTATCCACAATTTTCCTTAGCCTCTTGTTGTAGCATTTGTAAGCTTTGCTTTTTGACGAATAGCCAAGAAAAATACCTTCATTCGCTCTATCTTCAAACTTACCAAGGTTTTCTTCAGTTCTTTTGATGTAACACTTGCTGCCAAAAACTTTAAAGTATCTTGATGTTGCCTTTTTACCAAACCACAACTCATAAGGAGTTTTGCTTTCATGCGTCCTCAACATGCACCTATTTTGGATGTATACCGCAGTATGGACTGCCTCTTTCCAAAATATGTCTGCTACTTTGCTCTTAGTCAACATAGTTCGTGCCATTTCCTGCACTGTCCTATTCTTTCTTTCTACCACACCATTTTGTTGAGGTGTCCTGGCTGCTGAAAACTATCTCCTAATACCATATTTTTCATAGTACTCTGTAAAATCCTTTGAAATGAACTCTCCTCCTCTATCTGATCTTAAACATTTAATCCTTTTTCCTGTTTGATTCTCAACTTGGTTTTTGAAAACCTTGAACATATCAAAAGCTTCTGATTTATGCTTCAAAAATAGTACCCATGTCATCCTGGAATAGTCATCTATACACAACATAAAATATTTGTCACCATTTATGCTTTGCGTTCTCATGGGTCCACATAAATCAGTATGTATTAGTTCCAAAGGTTTTCTTGTGTAGTACTATTTTGTTTTAAATGAGACTCTAGTTTGCTTCCCCTTTTGGCATGAAGCACAAATGCTATTTGATGGTTTGCCAATGGTGGGAATATCTCTTACTGCCTTTTTTGAGCTGATTTTTACTAGATTGTCAAAGCCGATATGACCGAGCCTCTTGTGCCACAACCAATTTTCTTCTTCCTGTCCAATCAAGCAAGCTCCTTCGAAGTCTCCGAGAGAGTGTAAAGGTTTCCGGATGTCCTCGATCCAGTTGCTATCAACTTTCCACTTGTTTTCTTTTCGACTTCACAACCCCCGCTTCTTAAAAATCACTTCATGACCTCTATCACAAATCTAAATTACGCTCAACAAGTTATGCTTCAAAACAACCACAAACAAGAATTATTTTGACTTGATTTTTCCATCACCGATATTAACTGAACCTTTGCCAACTATCTTAGCTCCATCATTATTTCCAAATTTTATTGAACCACCTTCATATTGCTGTAACTTCTCAAATTTCTGTTTGTCACCTATCATATGACTGGAGCATCCACTATCAAGTATCCATGGTGCAGATTTATTTTGTGCTTTAAATGTTGTTTGTATGATCAAGGATTCTTTTTCTTCCTTAGGTCGCTCTTTTTCTTTCCACTCTGGTTTGATTACAGTTTTGGGCTCTTGTTTTGACTTTTCTTTTTCAATAGCTTGTGCATGTTTTTTGAGAAATTTTCTATTTTGTCTCATTCCATTTGGTTGAAATTTTCTTCCCTGAAATTGATTTGATGCAAATGTACTTCGACAATTTCTTGCAATGTGCCCAAAATTATGACAATTATAACATTCTACTGCATAATCCATCAAAGGCGAAAACACATTTCTACTGGTAAAATTCCTTGGTCCTACATTATGCTTGCAATCTGAAATCTTATGTCCATAACCATTGCATTTAAAACAGTAACCAAAAAAGAGATGATTGAACCTGGGTGATGGTCTTTGCCATGTTGTCGTAGGAGCCATAAATATATTCTTCTTCTTTGATATGTGACATTGGTGAATCCATCATTGTCAATTCTCCTTTCGTGCCTTGCATTATTGCTTTCTTTTGCATGAGTCATTTTTTCTTGATCAACCTGTTTCTTATCTTCATTCTTTATGGATTCTTCATTTATGGCCTTTGATCCATTTGATGATTCTCCTTCGTCAAAGCCCAAACCAAATTTGATGCCTGTAGTCTTTTGGTTATTTATGATCTTATCCAACTTCATAGAACTTTCTTCACGTTTGTGATAACAACTAATTTTACGATTCATCTCTTCTATCTGCATCCTTAAACCAACAGTCTCTTCTTCTAGCTTACTGCAATAATCTATTTTCATGGTTATTTGCACTTCGAGATCTTCAGATATTTTCTTGGATTCTTCTATCTCTACTTTCAAACTAGTTATGATTTCATTTGCATCCTCAAGCTTTCTTGAAATTTTCTTATTCTTTTTTTTTCTATCTTCAATTCATCCAGAGCTGCAATTAGTTCTTCTTCCAAATTTACTTTTGCATCAATTTCTTCTTCATCACATTCTTGTTCTTTTTCTATTTTTTCTTCTTTGAGTGCCATGAAAAGAGCTTCACCTGTTTCCTTTTCAGAATCCTCACCGGAGCTGTCTTCTGATGAACTGACATTCTTGGAGATGAAACTTTTCTTCTTGAAGTTGCCTTTTATGAAATTTGTTTTTTTCTTCCAGTCACTTCTTTCTTGGTGCGATCCTTCATCACTTTTGTTCTTCTCATTAAGTGGACATTTAGCTGCAAAATGCCCAACGCCTCCATAGTTGAAACATTTAAACGATAAATTTCCTCTGTATTTTCCTTTTCCCCTTTTTAGTTTTTGAACAAAGTTTGCTTCCATTTCATCTGATGTCTCTTCTTCCTCGGATTCTTGTTTTGCTTTCATATTTTTATGGGCTTTAAAAGCAACTTCTCTATCTGTGGGTTTAGATTTTCCTATTCTCATCTCATATGCAGTCAAAGAACCATGCATCTCATCCATACTAAAAAAATTTAGATCTTTAGCTTCTTCTATAGCTAAAACTTTAGAATCAAATCTTTGGGGAAGAGATCTTAATACCTTTTTCACGATGATAGAATATTTGATTTCCTCACCGAGTCCTCTAATCGCATTAATGACTTCATTAACTCTCAGCATATATGCCTCTATGTTCTCATCGTCATTCATATTTAATACTTTGAACTGAGCTCGATGTGTTTGTAACTTGGCCTCATTGATCTTAACGTCTCCTTCATGAATGCTCCTCAGTTTGTCCCATATTTCTTTTGCCGTTTTACAACTCATAATATTTACCAGTTCACTGTCCACTAATCCGCACATGATAGCATTCTTTTCTTTTGAGTCATTCTCAAACAGTTTCTTACCGGCAACATCGGTTGGAGAAGTGGTGGGTATTGTGTATCCACTATCTACTGAATCCCAAATGTCGTATCCCAAAGCACAAAGATATGTCTGCATCTTGAGTCTCCAAAATGCGTAATTAGTTTCGTCAAACAATGGTGCTTTGTTTGATGAGAAGCCTTCACCACCTGCCATTGTGTCACTTCCAAGATCACCCTAGCCGGTTAAGCTTGTTCAAGAACTTGGCTCTGATACCAATTGTTAGTCTCACAATGACACTGAGAGGGGGGTGAATCAGTGTAGCTCTTTAAAACTTAAATCTTCAACTCTTAAAGCCAAAACAATGAAAAATTAAAACTAAATAAAGCAAGTATAACAAGAGAACATCACACAACACAAGATGTACAGAGGTTCACCGATTTGGCTACATCCTCAAAATGACTGTTTGGACTCCCATCCAAATCCAGCCTTTGCAAAGCACCATCTTTACAATCAATTTACCAGCACCCACTGGAAGGAGCACCAACCCCTAATTTATCTGCACCAACAAAAAGGAGCACCAACCCTAGATTTATCTGGACCAATAGAAAGGAGCACCAACCCATCTACCAAGCACCCACTTGATTTCGATATTGATAATAAAATGATATATATGAAGCTTCTCTTCTCACAAAATTTTTTTCAACAACATTGTGCATGCCTTTGCTTCCCATTTTAAAATTTTTGGTGTGACTCTCTGTTTCCATTTTGTGGGCCTTCGTTTCATTTCCAAAAACCTTTCGTTTCACTTTCCCATGCCTCTTCGTTGTTTTTGGCTCTTTGTTTGGGCCTCGAAATGTTTTTTCTTTTTGACTCTTGGTCTTCATCTATTTGATTTCGAATCCCTGGGTTTGTTTCCTGCGTAGGCTTTTTGTTCATAACTAAAGCATCATTGAAACGACCCCTTCAATAATATCTATTTTGCAGTGTTTTGTCCTTATTCTCCATGTCATTGAAACGACCCCTTCAATAATATCTGCTATGCGGTTGTGCTGATCCGTCGCAAGTAAACCTTCGTCGCTGACTGTAATCGTTTGCATGGAATGCTACACCATAAACCTTACACCTTGGTGCCACGTTTTGTTCAGTGTTGCCACTATAGACTTTGTCTGCCTGTCAACCAATGATGACGTTCGATATATCCACCGCTCGATGATTTCATTCTGTAATGGCCCCTGTAACCGTCGTACTGACTTTTGTTCACTGTCACACTTCTTATTTTAGCTGCCTGCCTGCCCTTTTTGAGTCATAAAAAAGCAACATGTCGTGATATCATGACATTTCTATGTCTTCAGCTTGGTTCTTCTTCTTGCATCGTGAAAATACGACATGTCACAAAATCATGACACTTCTGCCTCTTTGTCCTCTTTTGTTGCTTTTGGACATGAAAATGCAACATGTCGCGATATCGCGACACTTTTTCCCTCTTGCTCTTTCTCTTCTCTTTTGGTCTCAAAAATGCAACATGTTGCGATATCACGACACTTTTTCCCTCTTGCTCTTTCTCTTCTCTTTTGGTCACGAAAATGCAACATGTTGCGATATCGCGACACTTTTTCCTTCTTGCTCTTTCTCTTCTCTTTTGGTCACGAAAATGCAACATGTCACGATATCGCGACACTTTTGCCTCCTTGCTCCCTCTTGTTGCTCTCAGCCGCAAAAATGCAACATGTCGCGATACCACGACATGTTTGCCTCCTTGCTCCCTCTTGTTGTTCTCAACCGCAAAAATGCAACATGTCGTGATATCGCGACACTTTTTCCTCTTTGCGGTATTTTGCTTTTCCTTTGATCTTTAGCATATGGGACACTTCGGTCTTCTTGGAAAATATGCAAAAGGTGGGTCCCCAATTTTGGGGTACATTGTGGAGTAGCCACAACACTATGTTGACAACAATGACAATACTATCGCTACACCTTGCTCAACAGAGAGAAGGTGTATCACATCATAATAAAGTAATAAGTAGTTTTGTTTGTCTAGTGAAAGATTTATAGAGACTCAACGCAATTTTTTTTAACTTTGAAGCATTGCTGGTGGACAATATGCAGTTCCCACTTTTTGGCTAAAGTTTGAGGTTGTTATTTCCCACGTTTCAAAAATACACTAGAATTCAAAAGCAGATTGATTCATGAAAGCGCATATTCTTACGTTCACATCAAAATGCAAATCTATATAAACAGATTAGAAAAATGAGTGGCCATATTTAGCAATAAATTCTAGGAAGCAACTGATGTGGAAAATCCACAAAGAACTCATACACCAAACAAAGAACTGCACTAGAAAGGAACTGTCCTGTCTTATGCATAAAAGACCTTTAAATAGGAAAATACAGTGGGACATTGGATAAGAACATAGCTATCAAAAATCTTATCCAATGTAAAATAGAAACTATACATGCGAAAAATATTATCCATAGCAAAAATAAAATAGAAGGTTGATCAACATGCGTGTCATTCCTTATCATTCCTCCCCACCGTAAGAGCATTGGGCTCCAATGCGGTCAAAAGGGAAGGAAAATCACAAACCATCTGACTATGAGAGATCCACCACCAGAAATGTTGCGAGGTAAAAGTACACAGAAAACTAAATAGGAAAACTACATAGAAAACTGTGGGAGGTGGCCATGGTGGAACATGTGTTGGTTGGGAAGCACACAAAGTAGGGCCACAATAAAATAGGAACAACATAGAATAGCCGGAGAGGAGGATAGAGCCATAGAAATTTTGAGGGTCAATGTTTATGTTGTTGATGAAGGCAAGTGATGGCAACAACATTGTCGAGGAGATATGATCGCAAAGAGGCTGCCATGGTTGTAGAGCTAGTGGACCATAGAGAATAAATTGAGGTAGCATGGAAACCACAAGCTCCTATTTTGATTCATTGTAAGATAGATCAAGAATTTGCATCTTGTCAGCTTCAACTTCATGGGATTCATTAGGAGAGTCCTCAAACGGATCTGCAATTTTTAGAGCTGCATCAAACAAAACAAGATCACCATTAAAAGAAACAACATTAGGAACATTCCCTTCAAGGAGTGGTAAATTTACTTATTTTTCAACATCTTCTTCCTTTTCGATAAGAAGAACTTCATCTTCAATAGATGTCATTTCTTTTGCTAGCATAGCAACACAAATGAACTCAATATCCGTCAAGAGCACTTTGGCTCTTTGAGAGATCTCTTCGAGGGAGAGACTCTTTTTAGGCAGCATGATGCCTCAAACAGACAAAGAAGGAGCAGGAACGAATTGCTCTTATACCAAATTGATGTGGAAAATCCACAAAGAGCTCACACACCAAACAAAGAAAACTGCATTGGAAGGGAATTGTCCTATCTTATGCGTCAAAGGCCTTTAAATAGGAAAATACAGTGGAACATTGGATAAGAACATAACTGTCAAAAATCTTATCCAATGTAAAATAGAAACTATACATGCAGAAAATATTATCCATAACGAAAATAAAATAGAAGGTTTATCAACATGCATGTCATTCCTTATCAGCAACATTCCTTATCAGCAATAGCGTTTGAGTAAAAGTTAACCATATGGCTTTGCTTGGACTACGTTCACATGTCGAATTTGAACATTATGGCCATAAAATTTTGGGCCCCTTCTCTGAAAAAATTCTAAAGAGGGGTTGGGACTAAAATTTAATTTAATAAATTTTTTAAGGATAAATCAATGGAAAGGATAACAGTGGTCTTATATTAAAGATAAATGGAAACTAGTGACAACTTTCATTAAACATTCACTCTTTCATTAAACATTAAAAAATATATCCATTAACCTATGGGCCTTGTGGGAAACTAGTTTTTAACATGTGAGTGACAACTTTCAATAAACATAAAAAATTATGGCCATTAACTTGTGGCCCTTGTTGGAAACTAGTTTTTAACATGTGAATGACATGGAATATATATTAAAAATTATGACCATTAACATATGGGTCTTGTGCTTCACTGTCTTTGTGCTCTGCGTGGGTCCCAACTTAAACTTCTTCACATGGGGATTCGAAGTGATTTCCATATGCAACCAAAAGAAAGAGTAGCATCATTCCACAAAAGGTCTATTCCATGTTCTTAATGAAATTTGTCACCAAAAAATAGTAGAATCATTGTACAGAAGGTCTATTCCACATTCTTAATGAAAGTTGTCACCCGACAAAGCTGGTGAGGATAGGAGGTCTCACACCCGAGAAGGCTGGTGAGGACAGGAGGTCACACGGTCAAACGCATAGAAATATTTATTAAAATCCAAGTTATACAATCCACAACAGCTGGCTTGGTGAGGACAAGAGGTCACACAATCAAATGCACATAAATATTTACTAAAATACAAGTTATACAATCCACAACAGCTGGCAGGCATCTGAGCCCATCTTCCAATTGACTCACCAAAACCCCTAATTGCCACAAAACCATTACCAATTGCTTAAATTCATCCAATTCCTCCAATTTCCCTAAATTCCTCTAAATTTCCTCAACTAATTTCTTCTAATTTCTCTCTAACTCTCTAAATCCTCTTAATTCACCCTAATATTACTATTTTTTTTCTAAATATTAAATTCCCTCCCAATCTTCCTTTATTTCATTTTATTTATTTATTTTGTTTTAAATCCTCCAGTTTTCCTTTAATCATGCTTTCCCTTCTAATTTCCTCCCCTCCTTTAATTCTTCTAATCCTCCAATTTCCCTTTAATGTCTCTTTCATCTCCCTAAGCCTTCCATAGTATGAACAAGATTCCCTCGATTTTATTGTTTGCATTTTTATGAGTTATAGGGCCTAATCAAGTTAGGCCCCTTTGATGCTATTAATGCGTTGTAGGTTGTGTGCAAGTCATTTCGAGCAGCACCAGGTCCAGGGTGGTCCATCAAGCAAACAAGCTTCAAAACCCACCCAATTTTGGAGTGTGACAAACAAAAAATGTTGAAGGCACCATTTGTTTCACTTATTATATAAAATATTCTCCTCACCTCGAGGAGATATTTTTTAAGCCCCTAGAGGGTATTTTGTAAAAGCAAAAACAATTTTTAATGAAGATTTTATTTCATATTTATGTATGGTGCTTTTCCTTGGTAACACCACCAAGCGATGATAGTGTCATTTGTGCTATTACTGATACTCAATGCTATCACTCTTAGATCAATAAATGCTCCAAATTTTGGCCACAAGGAAGCTTGATTCAAATTGACCTATTAAAATTTTGATTGATGAAGGGAATGACAAACTTGAAAATTAGCCTTGCATGCAAAATTAGGTGTCTAGATTTTGATGCATTTATTACATAATAAATGCATCAAAAGCTAACATAGATACCCCAATTTTGAGAAAGGGGTATTTTCTATTGCCTATGATTGATGATGCTAGATGAGTGATGCTGAGATTTTTTGCTTAGATGTAATATTAAAAATTATGTTTGGGATAGCAATAAATATTGCTATGCCCTAGTGTGCCCCTTTGAGTTTTAGAGGAAAAATTAAGTTGGACTGAGGAAAATCGATGTGATTACACTCGATATGGATGCAATGATAAGAAATTAAGGACACACAATAAAAAATGGTCTAGAAGGCTAGGGGAAGTGGGTAAAAGGGGTTGGATGGGTAAAATGAATTCATTTTCACCACAAAAGGGAAAGAAAAGGAGCTCTAGAGTACTTATCAAGATAAAATTTTTGATGGCTCACCAAAGACGATTGAAGCAGTGTGCATAACTAATTTGACCACCAATATTAAGGGGGACAATACCAATGTTGGTGAGTTACAAAACCCAATTCATTGCTTTCATTTTTATCTCAAAAAAAGTATTGCATGCAAGTGACACTGCTATCATGATCCAAAAATTCTATAACATGGTGCTTTTACCATATGACAACACTTTTCCCATGTGATAATGCTTTTGTCATGTTTCAACTCTTTTATGCATTTATGTCACTGTCACGTGGTGATGCTATCATACTAGGGTGGAGTAGAATATGATTTTAACATTTTCATGCTAGATTAGATGTTTAATGTTACATTGACTAACATTTTGCTTAGGTTTTGGGTGCTAGTTTGACATGTGATATTGGAGTGTAGAGAGCAATGATCTCATGCAATCAATACCATATAGGGATTGTTGGATATGGAAGATTACGCATTGCTAGCAATAGTATGGCTATATCACATAACCCTAACGTTTGGAATAAAGGTAATAATAAGCATAAGTAGTCAAACTTTAACTTAAGATTGTTCTATTTTGGATTATAAATAAGTAATACTTAGATTAAAGGTTATTCCTTTTTAAAGTGAAAGAGAAATGATAGTAGAAAATAAAATGTCTTTGTATTATGTAGATACAAGAGACCAATTAGATTAAAGATTAATCCTCTTTAGTGAATACTGAATTTATCTTTGTGAATACAAAAATCAAGCAACACCAAATACAAACTATGAAATAAATAAATAATAAAAGTAACACAATGATTGCGCAATACAAATGAACTCTTTTAATTATTTTTGGTGTATCTCTTGTGTTACAATCAATTCACCCCAAATGGGGGATTTACAATGCCTATTATTTTTTATACAATTTTTACAAAACACTAGGGTTCTCCAAAACCCTAGTTAGACATAACTGGTGGTGTCTTCGTGCTTGATTCAGTCCCAAAAAAGCGGTGAGTGGGCCTTGGTATTCTATGAAGGGCCACTCGAGCTTCAACAACTTCCAACGAATGTAGTCTTTATACCTGCACAACAAACAATATCAAGAATAAGTAATATATGTGAGGGCTCCACTACATGAGACTTTCAAATGGAAGAAAATACCTAAAACCTAATATTGCAATGAAAGCTATGAACAAAAGCATAAAAACATAAATGAAATGTAATAAAATTTACCTTATCGAATAACATTGTTTCTATCTTCATCGCTGATATAGGGAATGATTACGCAGATGCCCTAATGATCGCCCGAGAGCCGTAGGGCTGTATATCTGAACAAGAAATACGCGTAGGTGCTTGGTGTTGATAAAAAACTCTTAGAGATGCTTTGGAGACTTCGGTGAACACTTGGGAAGCTCTAGAGGGAATTCGGTGACTAAGAATAAAGTTGTAGAACCAGACCTGGTTCGTGCAAGGTGGGCAACAACAGAGATAGAAGATGCGAATGGTGGTGATAGGGTGTGAGGGTGAAAATGATAGGGCTAGGGTTTAAGACCTCAAATAAATTAAGGATTATAAGAACTCCAAAGTATTAAGGGACTTAGGGGTTGAGTCATCAAAATGACTCCTCTTTATAATCTTCTCTTAGACATGTTAGGGTTTCAACAACATAATTTGTAAAACATGAGGAAGGGTGAAGATTAAAATGAGGCAAGTGGCATGGATTAAGGCATATGGATGGCTAAGATTAAAACATAACAGATGGTTGGGATTAATTCATGTAAATATATACATTTATTATATATATAAATATAATATATAAAATATTATTATTTAAATATATTAAATAAATATATATAAATATATAATGGATAATTGTGGCAGGAAGCTATGGATGGATGACAAGTGGCTATATTTTGGTGTCTAAAAATGCCCTTTATGTACCACCTTGCTTGAAACACAATGTGGTGCAAAAATACGAGACACTTGGTTTGGCATGATGAAGATGCAACTTTATTTTGTTAGGATGCGAAGATGATCTTAGAAGACAAAATAATTTGGAGTGTGTAGCTTAACCCCTCAATTGGTGATTGAGTGAAAAATGAGTCTCACGAGCCAATTGATAGAATTATGGGATGAAAATATGATTGAATTGTAAAAGACCAAATGTAGGGTGTAAATGCGGATGATATGAATGATGTAAAATGTGATGCCATTTTTACCCCAATGGTGGAAGGGGGTTGTTGTAAAATGCAAATGATTGATTCTATTTTTTCCCTAACAGATAAGAGGGGTTTTTACCAAGTGTAGATGCCATTATCATGTAATATGTATCCCATTGTGGGAGTTCAAAATCAAATTTTGGCTACCCAAGTTTGGGGATGATTCCATGTTGTTGAATAAAATGCCCTTCTGGAATCATTGAAGTGCAAAGTGATGAATATATAAAATATTAGGAACCAATCACCCTCAGATCAAATTATTGCTAGGAGTTCACTCCTAGATGACTCTATGCAAGTTTTGATTGTTGAGGAAAATGACGTAGTGTAATTTATCCATGTTTTAAGCCCCACAGACAAGGCCATCAATGACAACTGTTGAGAAAATTGTTCTTGACATAGTTTCACTCAAAAAAAATGAGGGACCAAAAATAATTTTGGTTTTTGAACAATGAGATATGTGATTATGAAGATGACCAAGTGTCCTTATGGTGGTATATCCATCTTACCGAAGTGCATGGATGCAAATCACTACAATTGCCAAGGAGATAGAATAGACCACTAGATACGAGGTTCACTTAAAATTGTGTATGAACTTGTAAAATGTGAAAATGCAATGACTGATGAATGAAGATGATGGTGAAAATGGTCGTTTTGAGAAAATTTGTACCGTTTTGAAGCATTTTGTAACTTGTAATGTAATTTTGCACCTTTTGGTCGCAAGAAAAAAACGTTGTGTCCAAATAAATTTTGGTTTTCACAAAATATGATATTCTGAAGAAAGTTATGTATGGATGTAATTTGTAATGATTTTGTGGAGGTAAGATACTTTTTTGGATCATTTTTGATCTTTTGTCAATTTTGATGTCAAACATCGGTGGGCATCTACCACATGTGTAAATGTTGGCCAGAGTTTATCGTTCCCCACATGCAAGGAGGTGTTTCAATACACCTGGAAGTGTCCATAGGTATTTCAATGCATCTAAAACAAATTCAAATAGCTTGTAGAATTGAAAACAGATTCATTCTTGTGTTTGCAAATTCTAGAAGCTATGTTTGAAGGAGTGAGGAATGTGGAGTGGGTAAGTGAAGTGCATCGAAAGCTATGGTGATGGAGGGTGCAGATGCGATAGCAGGAGCATATGTGCATTTTTTTAAGATAAGTGCCCTTAATTCTCTTTGTTGATTTATGCATTTTTTTATGTATATGACATTAATGTTTTACCTTTATGTATTATGCTACAGTTGAGGATTTTAGAGGCTCAACATAGGTTCTCGTCTCTCGTCCCTAGGATGAGGAAGGTGATTATGGAAGACTAGTGGGAGTGGTTATATAATGTCGGGCTAGCTAGAGAAGCCCGACTAGATGTGGTGAGGGTGTATGAGGGGTATCTATATGCATTAGTAGAGAGATGGGATCCAAATAGGGGGACAGTTTAGATCCCTACTAGAGAGATGACGGTGACACTTGAGGATGTATATCGCATCCTCAAGTTTCCAATGGAGGGCTTACATGTCAAGGTTGGACATAATAAGGGGCATGAGCTGAACTACTTGTTTGGATATGGGTGGCAGGATGTGGATGTGATGAGTGGAGGGATAACATACTTGTCCATGTATGTGGACAAGCAGTTGGATGCCTTACCCACATTAGTGATGTTTGTGTTGGCCAATATAGTGGCCCTGAGCAGTACTGGATGTTAGTTCCCATGGAACCTTATTGGATTGGTGTGCAATATGATTACTACACTTAAGGTATATGTATGGGCTCCTAATTTATTGGTGTAGTTGTACCAAGAGTTGTATGAGATGAGGTAGGAAAGATAGAAGTGATTGGGGTGTAGTGTGCTACTACAATGTTGGGGTTGGGAGCACTTTAGTGTGGCTTGGCATATGGGCTTGCTTGTTGTGGCATGGGATAGGAAGTAGCCTTATGCCATGAGGTGGTTGGTGGTATAGGAGGTACAACTGAGTAATCTTGTTGGGATGAGTCAATTGTACAGGGATTTATGTCCTAGATTGACATTAGCTCAAGTGATATAGGGGCCATGGCAAGGTGCCATGTGGACAGGTGATAGGAAGAAGCTATGAAGGGTTCAATAGGCTAGATGGGTAGTTGGGAGGCATGGGAGTGAGGTGGAACTTATCCAATTTTATCGGGTGCTTAGATAGTTCGAATTGAGGTAGGGAGTTCCTGATGCACCAGTGCTCTATAGGCATCATCAGGATGAGATGGGTCTGCCTTGTTTTGAGGTATGGAGGACCATCTATGAGGATGATGAGGAGATGCATGTCCTCGATGTGGATGATGTGGGGACTACTATGGAGTACGATGCATGGTTTACTACACAACTACCATGGGTATAAATTCCAACAGTGGATGGAGGAAATGGGGATGGGGATGAGGTAGAGATCGAGGAGGCCAATGAGGATCCTAAGTGTCAGAGGAATCTTTGATATAGTAGTTGAAGGAGGTAATCTAGGGGTATAGTAGGGTAGGCTCCTAGGATTGGATGTGATGGAGGTGGCATGGGAGATAGAGAGGAGATTTTGGATGGAACTCCTAGTCAAAGTGAGGAGGATTGGGTGAGGTTGGAGTATCTGGTGGTAGAGAAAGATGCTATGGTAGCATCTTGAGATGTAGAGATAGCTCAGCTATGGGATGTGGATATGGTGGCTCGAGATGTAGATATAGATCTAATGCGAGTAGAGCTAGAGGCACGATTAACTATAGGTGAAGGTGAGGATATGATCATGAAGCTCCAGGTAGAGATACTAGAGAGGGGACATCGATAGAGACATGATGTACACTCCTTTCGGGCTCAGGATGGATATATTTGATTTTTGGAGGATCAGTTAATGGAGCACAACATTGGGCTTCCTTATCCACCCTCCTCATATATATTTAAGTTTGTTAGTCCTAGTGATTCTAGATATAGCTCTATGTCTAGGGCTCCTTTAGGATCATAGGGATCCTCTTATAGGTATTAGCTAGTGCGTAGATGCACTTTTTGTATATGAGCCTTAATGCTCCATTGTATATAGCCTTTGGGCATTCATTGTACATATGGTATTTATATATACATGGTTTTTGCTTTTGTGTGAATGGTTTTGTGTGGATGCATGTGTATATGGATGATTAATGCAATCATAATGTGTTATGAATGCAAATGAATTAATGCTCTAATGATCATTCTATAGCTTAGATTTTGGTTGACCATTTTTAGAATTGTTGTTTAATCAGGGGCACCAAACTGGTGGCATGGAGATGGAAGACTCATGTAATGTTATGGATGGAAGAAGACATGGATGTTGACATGGAAGAAGATATGGATGTTGATATGAAAGAAGATATGGATGTTGATATGGAAGAATATATGGATGTTGATATGGAAAACTGATTGTTTTACAAAGACTCGAACATACTAGTGATATCAAACAAACTCACTAAATACTGCCTAATTTCTTTAAGACCAAATGTGTGTGTAGTGAATTCATTTACCGAATCATGAGAATGGAAATGACTCAAGCTAATCAAGAACCAGTGTGTGTGCAAGTGAGTTCATTAACCCATCTTGAGCAAATTGGGTGAAACATGTTATGGAGAAGACCAAGAAGCTAGATTTTCCTTTTGTGCGATCAAAGGTCTCTTTAAAAGAGACATGTCACAACGCGTGAGCATAATCCACTGCTAGTCAAGCATCTATAGCCCCGATGGAGATTGATTCCATAGTCCAAGAATTTGATCTCTATTTTAAGTATTGTTCCTATAATGTCGACACCCTACGTTTGTCCCAGACTAGAATCGACATACGTCTTTGAGAACCGGGTATTTCTTCTTAGTTGCATAGGAAGTCCCCCAGCTTCATTGAGGACCAGAGGAAAATAATTGGCATCAAGCCAACGATTAACGCCAGTGCAACAAATAAACTCCATGTCATACCCTTTGGTTATCGTCTATCACAACAGTCGAAATGGTTAGCTGGGTAGCATTAAGACGTAGTGCACCAGGTCGATGGTTCCAATCCTGCGTGTGTCGCACCATGGTTTTTTTGCTGCACATAACAACTAGCACACGGAACACAAATTTTGGTTGCACAAGGTAAACATTATTTTTGTAAAATTTCTTAAATTTTTTTCAAAAGTTTTTAATAATTTCATATTATGTTTGTTTTAAAAATCAATTTTATTTTTAATTTTACTGATTTTTTTAATAAACTTATGTTATTATTAATTAAATTTTTGATTAAAATTTTATTTTTGCAATAATTAAAATAAACAAAAAAATGGAGAACCAACTTGTCACGACAATCAGAAAAGCTGAAAGGTATGAAAATTATAACTTTTATTGTAGGCTTCATAAATAACAAATTCTTTTGTTTGAAGTCCTTATAATTAAGGGGGGAATTTTATGGTGAAATTATTTGAAATTTGCCTACAAGGCTTTATAAGTTGCACTTAAGGGGGATAAATTTTACATTCCTACCTCACAGGATCTTTTGCAATAAGGGGGATAACCTTTTTCTCCACCATATCCTATTTTGCACACAAGGGGAATACATTACAATTTTACAAACAAAAGGGGGAAAAAACTTGTAAGGGTGTATTTTCGATAGCGATCGACACATTAGCCACCTTAGTAATTTATTTTTTAAAATTTCATTGTAAAAATATTCATTTTTGGAAAAGACCGACACCTTAAGAAAATGGGTAAATCAAAGAAAAAGAATGCCCCAAAACAAACTGATGCATGTGCAAAATTAATTAAAACTCCTTACTTTCCAGCAGAGATGGAAGGCTAGATTTTTATGAGGATGACATATTTATCACACTATGTAGTGGTGTAGATTCCATACTCGATGATTCTGCGTCTTGTGAAGACATTTAGGAAAACTATGTTCTAATCCCTATTGGCGTTATAAGGGCAGTACACATGTCATTGGTTTCACTTGACATTGCCCAAAGTAAAACAAAAAGGGACCTTAGTCAGGAAACATAGGTCAAAATTCTAATGGTCAATACTTGTTGTGACACAAGTGACCTTCAACCCATGGTGGCAGATGCTTGTTGTGACACACGTGACCTTGAGCCCATTTTGGCCAATGATTATTGTAATACAAACAACCTCATACCTTCAATGGTAGATATCAGTTGTAGCACAAGTGATCTCATCACAGTAGAAAATTTTTCTTGTGACATCAATGACTTAAAAGGTTGACCCTCCTAAAAATGAGCTCCATAATATCATCAATAGTGACAAATGCCATATTGTTAAAAGCATTGATGAAGATGAAGAAATTGGGTGTTTTGAAAACACACCAAAGGATTTGGATCCAAACTAATGAAGAAAATGGGATTCAATGATGAGATATTGGGTAAAATTGAACAAGGCATTAAAAATATAATAATTTTAAATGTTAGGGCAAATAATGAAGCCCTTGGTTATGATGGACAAGCAAGTACCAATAAAACCATGTTTGTAAAACCTAAATATCCTACAAATCCTACAAAGCATTGTTGCAGTCATTGTGGTAGAACATGACATGTAGCAGCTAGGTATTGTAAACTACATCCTTGTAACTCATGTGGATGTACAAATCACTCTTCTTCAAGTTGTTGATACAAAGTGAAAATGGCCAACAAGGTTCATATAGATTGTGGATGGATAGATCTCACACAATGGACCATGATGAAAGAAATATTGTATGGCTTCTACCGAAAAGGTAAAACCTATGGTAGACCTAGAGGTAGATCCAGTGATAGACCAAGTGGCAGTCCCAAAGGTAATGACCCAAAGATAGACCTAAAGATATACCCAAAGAAAAAATTCCAAAGGTATATCTACAAGTAGATCTAGCGGCAATGATACAAAGGTAGATTCATAGGCAGATCCAAAGATAGACCTAGTGGTATAAATCTAGAGGTACACTTAGAGCTAGAGCCAGAGCCATGAGCTAGAGCATGAGACAAATCAAAAGCCTGCATTCTTTCATTTATCTTCATCTTCACTGTATTAGGAAAATTATATATACTACCCAAATAATATAACAAGGGGGGATGTTAGAGTTACTATTACCTTATATGGTAATATCTCGATATTCTCCTACATAGCATCTTGTTAGCTGTATTTTGTTAGTATGTTAGTGCTTATTTCTCTAAGCACATTGGTTAGATATTAGTTAGCAATTCTCTAGGCTATCTATAGCCTATCACTTTGTATATAACTACAAAACTAGGAATCAACGGAGCCAAAAATGGGTTTTAATAGCAAAAATTTAATACAGGTGGACCTTCACAGGATTGTATCTACACAAAACTTGCACACACAATTATTGATTGAAGCAAAACCACCTGTAACGATTGATTTCTTATGAATTGCTATAGTTTTTCACCTCTTATGATTGCTCCTACACCTGGTTTCATTGTGTGATAGAAATGGTGTCGTCAATCATGATCACTTGAGCATAGCAACAGTGGGAGATAAATCAGTGATATAGGTAGAGATTTGCTTTACCAAAAAATAATGTTGGTAGATCATATAATTTATGCAATTATGCATTTTTTGAGATAGGGTCGAGAAACCACTTTAAACAAAGTAGAAGTAAACAATGGGCTTATGGAAAATATCCCACACTTAGGATATGATGAAGCAATTAAGGGTTTAAAAGTGGGAGCACTCAGTGCAATTGACTACCTTATGGTAGTCATGTCCTCCTTTTAGTCACCCCTCACACCGTCCTAACCGGCCACATCACACCATGTTAGTGCACGTCACCCAGCCTACCATGTCACCCAGATCATAGGTTTGCATGTCTAGTAGTCAGCTCCACATCACTCTATAGCCTCTATTCCTGTTGCTCACCTATTTTCTCATCAGGTAGCCATGTCCAGATCATGCTCTCCAGTCCCATTATCGTTAGGGTCAGATCTCAATCTATTGCTCACATCATAACTAATCATCCACATGTCAGATTTTGGTGGCCCTTATCCTCTATGACATCAATAGGATTTTGCCACATCACAAGCTCTACAACTATGTAGCCATTTTGAGGAAATCTACCACATCATGAGCTCTGTAATAGTGTAGCCATTTTGAGGATTCTGGAAGCATCTCATATGGTCAGTGAGTCTGGTAGTGTAGTCCATGTTATCTAATGCAATGCTCTCATCATGACCTAGTTTGGAGATCCGCTAAGTTGTGTCTAGTTGGTGTTCCCATGTTTGCTTAGGTCATAGGGGTTCAAAATGCAACAAGCTACCACAGTAGTCTGTTCGGCTCGTCTCAGAGTAAGAATCGTCCATCCACACCCTGCTTGACTCAGATTGAGTCTAGATCACCATAGTCCAGTATCCATCTTGGTCTAGTCTAATGAGTCATTATATCTTGTTACATGGGCTTGATTCCCATAAATTCCAGTTGCATATGGATGATGGTCACCTCAAATCCATCCTATCAATTCACCAAATAATTGGAGCGATGGATGGTAATCCCGCTCTAATACCATATTAGTTAAATAGGTGATATATTATTATTGAATAATCAAATATTTATATACAAAGTGATAGACTATATATAGCCTAGAGAATCGTTAACTAATAGCTAACCAACATGCTTAGAGAAATAAGCGCTAACCTACTAACAAAATACAACTAACAAGATGCTATGTACGAGAATATCGAGATATCACCAAATAAGGTAATAGTAACTCTAACACTCTAAGTTATGGGGATGACTACCTAACTGTCTGATTGGAAATGTAGTACTATCCTTACAACTTGAATATTAGTGGTGTGTGATGTGTAAAAATATTTAGAGTTTTTAGGGGTTTTACCCTACTTTTTTTTTATTTTGAAATTTGTGATAGTGGTGAAAGCCACTGTTTTTGTAGACTATGTTGCATTATGGGACAAGCAAGGAATACCCTTTTCACTTCGAGGTAAAACCCAAGTATTGTGTTATCTCTCTTTGAAAAAAGATTTTTTTAAGATGTGTAATTGTGTATGATTCATGAATATTTTGGAGTCAATTCCCAAAACTCAAGATTTTATTAGTGAAAAATGTGTCTTGGTCCTAAATAAAACTTGACATGCATTGGAGGTTGCTTAAAATACTAGGAGTGGCTGAGTAATCGAAAACACCTAGCAATTATGGAAATATAGATTTGCAAATGACACTTTTGACTCTATGGAATAGTGTAATTAAATGGATTATAACTTGAAGGTGCCCCTGATTAATGCAATGACGGTATTGGACCAATTATTATCTGAAATGAATAAATGATCCCTAATATGAAATGTGAAATGTGGTTGTGAATGCAATGTATGAATGCGGTTTGTGAAATAACATGTTTGTAATGTAAATGTATGAGATGCAATGTGTGAAATGCAAGGTGTAAAATGCAATGTTGAATTTATGTAATTATATATATATATATATATATATATATATATATATATATATATATATATATATATATATATATATATCACATTATGCATAAAATGCTTTCAAGTGGATAACATTAAGTGGTTCGAGCTCTTCAAATCCCTCTAGACTAGCAAGCCTGTAAGTTCCTTTATGCACTTTTTGAGTAACAATGTATGGACATAACCAATTAGCCATGAATTTATCACGAAGATGCGATAAAGCATTGGCATTTTGTTGATTCTCTTTAAGGACAAGATCTCCTACTTGGAATTCACAAATATGAACTTTGGTGTTGTAAGCACGTTTTAGGCAATCTTGATAAATTCGTAAATGCTCCAAAGCATTGACTCACCTCTCATCAAGAAGTGTGATTCAAGACATGCTTGTCTAGCAGTATCATCATCTATGAAATCCTGCAATGAAATTTACAATGAGGGGATCTTAAGCTCAAGGTATTTCCCCAGTAGGCATGTAGATGCTTGTTCGATAAGCCCATAATGCCAATGGGATTTGTGTATGTCAATATCTATGATTTTACTTAACTAGTTTCTTGAGAATAGCAATTAAGATCTTATTGATAGCCTCAGCTTATCCATTTGCTTATAGGTAAGGAGTCTAGAAACTATGTTGGATGTTATATTTCTTGTAAAGTGCTCTAACATTCTTGTTCTTGAAATACTTACCATTAAAAGAGATATTTTTTGAGGGAATACCAAAATGACAAATGATATGATGAAGTATAAACTCCACAATTCTAGGTCCTATCGTACTAGTTAGAGGAATTACCCCAAACCACTTTGTGAAGTATTCAGTGGCTGTGATGATGAACGTATGTAGAATGTAATGGAAGGTTCCATACATGTTTCAAAAGTCCCCACAAAATTGTTGAAGGCATTAGCATCTTGATATTGAAGCTCAATGGATTTTAGAATATCCATTAATGCCTCACAATGTGGAGGATATTGTTGAATGAGCTCATATATAGATAGTTTTGTTGAAGCCTTTTTAAGGCTTGTGGTAACCGACTACTCAATGAGATGATTGGCCTTGATGCACGATTTATGGGATGAATGGAGGGATTTGGATGACTTGGAATATGGATAGGTTGAGAAGGATTAGCAAGAATTTGGATAGGTGATGATGAATTTGCAGGTTAAGACACGCTTGTGGTGGTATGGGCAATTGAATAGAATGTTTTTGAGAATTTTGTTGATTAGTGCATTTTTGTTGACCTCGGGTTACGACATGAATAGCATCCACAAAACCTTGGTATTTTTGAACATGATTGACTTGATTAGGAGAGATTTTGGTGTTAGACTCTCTTGTTGTTGGTTGCACCTCCTCATGATGAGGAAGTGGTGTTTGATAAATTCTAAGATTTTGGTTTTGCTGAGCTAAGGGACTATCAAGCTTGTTTGCCCCTAAGTCAATTAGATATTGCACTCTATCCTTAAATACATGGTAGTTGTTAATATCATACCTATTTTACCTATGATAAGGGCAAAAAAATGCTCCCAATATTGTTTTCCACGTTTAGTGGGATCATCTGGTTTAACCTCAAGCAAGACAAGTTGGTTGGTGTCATATAACCTATGAAAGATGGAAGCATAAGATTTGGCCAATAGGGTGTATTGATAGTTTTATCAAAAATATTGTCAATGTGGTTGGTTTTACATAGTTGGCACTATGTTTTGACTGGATCATATCCTCCATTAGTAGGATGAATTGAAATTTTGTTATTATGGCCCTCCAACAGTTACCAAAGTCATAAACAGACTCATCATCAAATTATTTTAGACCATACATATCAGATAATGAGACTTTCTTTCTAACATTTAGGAAAAATATTTCAATAAATTGGTCAATCAATTACTCAAAAGTATAAATACTATGGTGAGGCAAGTGATTATACCATTCTACAACATCTCCCCCCAATGTCTGAGGAAATGTTTGAAGAATTAGAGTATCATTACTTTGGATTCTAAAGCATGAATGGATAAATGTGTTCACATATTCTTTAGGGTCCTCAATCCCTTTAAATTTATCAAACTTTAGTACTGTGAAGTCTATCGAATATGGCACGGATGGTATTGAAGGATGGATTGGTTGATTGATCAACTGACATAAAGTGGGTTTTTGGTTTATCATACCAAGAGTATGTTGTATCAGACTATCAATATTTTGTTGCATAACCTGAATTCTAGGGTCCTCCCCAGGAATGTGGAAACCCTAAATTACTTGATGATTTTTTGAAGGTGAAGTAGAAATATTTTGAGGCATAATGAGATGATTATGACTTTGTGGAGTGGATTAGAATTGATTATGATAAGGTTGATGAAATGATTGTGAATGAATAGACAAAGAAGATGCAAGTCGACTGTGGTGAATTTACTCATAGAATAGCCATGCGTTGATGGAGGTGTTGGAATGGAATCCATAGAATATTGTGGTATCCATGATGGACCTTGGGTAACAAAGGTGGGTTGAGTGGAAACAGGTTGAGGCTTAGGATTAACCACATGAACTTGTTGAGGACATGATTGAGAATTTTGTTGCTTCTTAAGTAATTTATTAAGATGCTCCCATGCTTCATTTATTTCCATATTTGAAGTGGAAGGTGTGGATGTGGTGGCTGAGGTATGTGAAGGATGAGTTGCAACCGTAGTTACAGTTGAATGGGAAATATTATATGAGTTGGAAGATGGCATCTGTGAAGCAGCATTGACATGTGCTTCATACAAAGGGTTGCCATATGTAGTGGTGTACAATGACGGGATGGATGTGCTTTGAGCACATGATGATTGGGATATAAACCAATATTGAGAATGTGTAGTTGATGCCTCAAAAAGAGGGTTTTTATACACCTGGGTAAGGCTTGAAGGCTGGGAGGATATAAGTTCCTACTGGAAAGAAGGATCATGCTTACGTGGGTTATGGATTGGTTCTAAGACATAGTTAGCAGATCTATAAAGAGCCTATACTTTGGCCATATCTATATGGGTTATGTGGTGGTCAATAGTAGGTGAAGATTATTTTATTTATAGAATGACCATATGAAATGACTGTGTGGATGACACAATGTGTGAGTGACCCACAGATAAATCTGAACAATTTGTCTGTATCACACTAGTGGGGTTGATCGTAAAAGTGGTGGGAAAATATGAACAATCCATGGATGGATTGTCTTGGTGGATGGAAGTTTGATTCAATACTTTAGTTTGATTTCTAGTTAACACCATAAGCTATTGAATTAAATATGCAATGTGAAGTAAATAAAGTGCAGAAGCAAACTTCACAAAATAAGCAATTCAATTCTATGTTTTGCAATAGTGTTTCTTACCCCCTTTCTTTTTTTTATCTTGTTTTATTGTTTTTTCTTCTTTTTTGTGTTTTGTGTGTTTTTGATTTTCTAATCTGATTTATGAAGGGTGAAATCTATGGCTTGGATAGAAATTAGATTTTTTATGGTGACGAAATCCAAAAAGGTTTCTCATGGGTATCCTATGGTGGCTATGGGTAGGGATCGACAGATGGAGATGAAACCCACCGTCGTCAAATCTCAAGCAATGGTTGGTGATGAAATCCAACTCATTATTGTTTAATTTGAAATGTGCTATGTGTGATTCATTTTAAAAAAATTATGTTTTTTATTATGCTTCATACAATGTCAATAGTAACCAATATTACATGCCTAAATCAGAAGCCAAAAATAGAAATACTAAGCTCCTCAAAAGATATAATGTACACCACTTAAGACCCACTCTGAACAGTGGAGGGTTCATCTAATATTTCACTTTGAATCAGCAAGGGAATCCAATAGCAGGAGTATACTTGAGTATACTGATTTTGTTCTTACTTAGACAAGAAAAGGAGGAATTCTTGACCTTGTTGTGCAAACTATTTTATGCAATTCTCATTTTACATGAAAACAATATGCATATCTTTGAATGAAAAAAATATTAGAAAACAAAAAAAATTAAATTTGAAATTTATACTAATGTGAATATGAATGCAAAGTGAATCTAAATGTAATGTATAAATGCAAGTGCCTAAAATGCAGATGTAATATGATTGTTTTTAATAGACATTAAATTATGTTCTTTTTAGCAATTTATCTGTAAAAACATAAAATAAAAATGAAGCAGAGGGGTTAGGATTTTGAGGTAGACTTACAAAGAAGCCTACGTATCCTTTTCCAACTCTGGGAAATGCCTCTCAAAGTCTTTGAAATGCACTAGGAAACCTTCTAAACTCTAGGGGGCATCCCTCGAGCACCGCAAGATGTTCACGTAATTTTGGATTAGCTTCTACAGCTCAAGAAACCCTAGTCCGATGAAAATTGTGTGAATTCCTAAAACATGCAAGATAGAAAATAAAAATGAGTTAATGACAAGATTATTAGCATAAAAAACCCATTGTGGGTCCCACCATGATTGCCATTTATGAATACAAAAATCAAGCAACACCAAATATAAACTATGAAATAAATAAATAAGAAAAGTAACACAATGATTGCACAATACAAATGAAATCTTTTATTACTGTTGGTGGATCTCCCATGTTACAATAAATTCACCTAAAATAGGGGATTTACAATACTTATTATTTTTGGTACAATTGTTACAAAACACTAGGGTTCTTTGAAACCCTGGTTAGACATAAATGGTGGTGTTTTCATGCTTAATTCGATCCCAACAAAGTGGTGAGTGGGCTTTGGTATCCTATGCAGGGCCACTTGAGCTTTAACAACTTCTAAATAATGTAGTCTTTACACTTGCACATAGCAAACAATATCAAGGATAAGTAATATCTATGAGGGCTCCACTGCGTGAGACCCTCAAATTGAATAAAATCCCTAAACCTTAATATTGCAATGAAAGCTATGAACAAAAGCATAAAAATATAAATGAAATGCAATGAAATTTTGCCTTGTTTAATAACATTGTTTTTGTCTTCGTCACTAATACAAGGAATGATTACGAAAATGCCCTAACGGTTGCTCGAGGGCCATAGGGCTGCATATTTGAACGGGAAATGCCCGCGTGTGCTTGGTGCTAATCAAAAATACCTAGAGGTGCTTTGGAGACTCGAGCGGGTGCTCGAGAAGCTCTGGAGGGTGTTCGATGACTAAGGAGAAAGTTGCAAAACCAGATCTGGTTCATGCGAGGTGGGTGATGATGGAGGTAGAATATGCAAATGCCAACGGTAGGGCATGAGGGTGAAAATGATAGGGCTAGTGTTTAAGACCTCAAAGAACTTAGGGATTCCAAGAACTCCAAAGTATCGGAGGACCTAGTTAGGGGTTGAGTCATAAAAAAGACTCCTATTTATAATCTTCTCTTAGACATGTTAGGATTTCGATGACACAATTTGAACGGTCGAGATTAAAACATGAGGACGGGTGGAGATTAAAGTGGGGCAAGTGGCATGGATTAAGGCAGATGGCTGGCTAATATTAAAACATAACAGATGGTTGGAATTAATTCATATAAATATATATACATTTATTAAATATATATAAATATAATATATAAAATATTATTATTTAAATATATATTAAACAAATATATAAATATATATAAATAATGGATAATTGTGGCAAGAAGCTATGGATGGATGACAAGTGGCAAGATTTTGGTGTCTATAATCTTTAGATTGGATCTATTCTAGTATGAAGGAATAATATTTTATTAAGAATGAATATATTTTGGATCAAGTTATATGGTGAATGAGTTATTATTGGTTTAAAATTGGAATAATTTACAATTTACGTTTAAACATATTGATTGAAAAAGAAAAGTGGGAATGCTTTAAAATAAATAAATATATTACTATATAGAAAGGGATCCTTTTTATAATATTGATAGATTTAGATAATTAAAGGATGTTTCTTTCTTTAGAAGGATTAAGTTATGGATTTTGGGAAGGATTAGTGATGTTTTGTTGACTTTGCAAAAAAAAGTCTAACTCATTTCTAGTAAATGAATAACTAGGTTTTTTGGAAATGGAATAATGTATCATATGAAATTTGATGTATTTATACTGAATTATTATTCTAAATATGAAAAGAAGAATATTTTATGTTATATAAATAAATGAGGATTGGGTGTGGGGCCCAATAAATAGAAAGGAACTTATGGGGGTTCTATATTTAATATTTTGTAAGATAATTACTTAAGGGAGGACTCTTGAGTAATTGTAGATTGATGAATGAATGGAGTATAATGTGATGGAATTATGGGGTTCCCTCTCTTTTTCAAAAAGGAATTTACAAATACTTGTAATAAAATAATATAAGGATTATGGAGATTCTTATGTAATAGATTGAATTTGTGGTAAAAGGAATATTGGATTATTTTTTGTAGATTGTCTAATAGACTTGCAATGAAAATAAATATGGACTATTTAAGACTGGGTTTTCTCCCAAAAGTGTTCCTAGAATATATGACGTGTCATTTGTGTATATTTTATAGAATTTGTTGCAAATTTATTTTAAGCGGTTATTTGATCTATTAATATGAATTGTATATAAATAAGAAATGAATTGGTTTACAGTATTATGCTTTTTATGGAAGGTAATATTGTAAATAAAGATAGATGATTAGATTTAATTTATTTCTTGCAATAGAATATGGACTATGCAACTGTGGATTATAAATTTGAAATGAATGAAATAAAAGGATAAAGTCATTTCTTAGATTCACCTTAGGATTTGGGAGTTCTTCCTTAAAGGGTTTTTGTGCATAGAATGCCATCCTAATTAGATCCCTAAGATTAGGACCAGAACTAAGGGAGATGTGATGTGACAATTTATTAGGGTTACAATAGGCACTTTAGTAAATGATCATCAAAGTGTGCTATGAGAGATGGTGAGCTTAGAATTCCATTATAACTAAATTCATGTAATGAGTTCTCCAATAGATAGTGAGATACCCTTGTGATAGATATGTCATACAAATGATAGTCATAGAAACTCGAAAGATTGTGGAAGAATTCCTATGGGGAATGTCATTTGGTGTGGTAGTCATTGGAAACCCCGATTTACTATTGGACGACCAAATGGGAGATGCCACACGAGAGAAAATCACCTCCATTAAGCTATTTGGAGGATAGTTTAATGGTGCACAATAATTTTATACTAAAAGAAGTGTGTGTAAAATTATAAGAAGCTTACGCCTAAGTACTAGTATGGAATGATTGATACTAGTAGGAAACACATACACTGTTGTCAAAATATACTTCAAAAGAGAAAGGAAATGGAGAGATCACTCAAAGGTGTCCTTTAAGCTGTATGGGCAGTGTACAAGGTAAACCCTAGAATTGTTATGGGAATTTGGCCACTCCTATCCACCCGAAGGATCCTGCAACATCTGGAACATGAAATGTGGTTAAAAACTTATGTGAAATTTATCTAAATTTTCTTAGTTAAACTTGAACTTTAAGAAAAAAAATGAATTAGATTTTAGGGTTGTTACATCTATCCCTAAGACACTCATAAAATTAAATTTTATTTAAAAAAAATGTAATTTTCCCATACCCTCTCTAGAATAATTCTATATAGAGGCCTCACAAGTTTAATCTTTGTTGTAAATGACGCAACATCAACCTCACAATAAATAACATTTTTTTTAGCATACCCTCTTTATGGTGGAGTGTGCTAGCCAATGCTAAAGACATAATGGACGAGAGAAGACTTGTCACATCCTAATAAAGTAATACGTAGTTTTGTTTGTCTAGTGAAAGATTTTTTGAGACTCTTAACGCAGTTTTTTAACTTTGAAGCATTGATGGTGGAAAATATGCAGTTCCCACTTTTTGGCTAAAGTTTGAGGTTGTTATTTCCCACTTTTCAAAACTAATCTATAATTCAAAGGAGTTTTGATTCATGAAAGAACATATTTATGTATGGTGTTTTCCTTGGTTACACCACTAAGTGATGATAGTGTCATTTGTGCTATTACCGTTACTTGATGCTATCACTCTTAGATCAATAAATACTCCAAATTTTGGGCACAAGGAAGCTTGATTCAAATTGGTCGATTAAAATGTTGATTGATGAAGGGAATAACAAACTTGAAAATTAGCCTTGCATGCAAAATTAGGTGTCTAGATTTTGATTCATTTATTACATAATAAATGCATCAAAAGCTAACATAGATACCTAAATTTTGAGAAAGGGGTATTTTCTATTGCTTATGATTGATGATGCTAGATGACTGATGCTGAGATTGTTTGCTTAGATGTAATATTAAAAATTATGTTTGGGATAGCAATAAATATTGCTATGCCCTAGTGTGCCCCTTTGAGTTTTAGAGGAAAACTTAAGTTTGACTGAGGAAAATTGATGTGATTATACTCAATATGGATGCAATGATAAGAAATTAAGGACAAACAATAAAAAATGGTCTAGAAGGCTAGGGGAAGCGGGTAAAAGGGGTTGGAGGGGTAAAATGAATTCATTTTCACCACAAAAGGGAAAGAAAAGGAGCTCTAGAGCACTTATCAAGACAAACTTTTTGATGGCTCACCAAAGATGATTGAAGCAGTGTGCATAACTAATTTGACCACCAATGTTAAGGGGGACAATACCAATGTTGGTGAGTTACAAAACCCAATTCATTGCTTTCATTTTTATCTCAAAAAAAGTATTGCATGCAAGTGACAATGCTATCACGCTCCAACAATTCTATAACATGGTGCTTTTACCATATGACAACACTTTTCCAATGTGATAATGCTTTTGTCATGTGACAACTCTTTTACGCATTTATGGCATGTCACGTGGTGGTGCTATCATACTAGGGTGGAGTAGAATATGATTTTAACATTTTCATGCTAGATTAGATGTTTAATATTACATTGACTAACATTTTGCTTAGGTTTTGGGTGCTAGTTTGATATGTGATATTGGATTGTAGAGAGCAATGCCCTCATGCACTCAAGACCATATAGGGATTGTTGGATATGGAAGATTACACATTTCTAGCAATAGTATGGCTATATCACATAACCCTAACGTTTGGAATAAAGGCAATAATAAGCATAAGTAGTCAACCTTTAACTTAAGATTATTCTATTTTGGATTATAAATAAGTTATCCTTAGATTAAAGGTGATTCCTTTTTAAAGTGAAAGAGAAATGATAGTAGAAATTAAAATATCTTTGTATTATGTAGATACAAGAGACCAATTAGATTAAAGATTAATCATCTTTAGTGAATATTGGATTGATATTTAGATTGAATCTATTCTAGTATGAAGGAATAATATTTTATTAAGAATGGGTATATTTTGGAACAAGTTATATGGTGAATGAGTTATTATTGGTTTAAAATTGGAATAGTTTATGATTTATGCTTAAACATATTGATTGAAAAAGAAAAGTGGGAATTCTTTAAAATTAATAAAGATATTACTATATGGAAAGGTATATTTTTTATACTCTTGATAGATTTAGATAATTAAAGGATGCAACTTTCTTTAGAAATATTAAGATGGATTTTAGAAAATATTAGTAAAGTTTTGTTGACTTTGCAAAATAAGTCTAGCTCATTTCTAGTAAATGAATAACTAGGTTGATGTTTTAGAAATGGAATCATGTACCATATGAAATTTGATGTGTTTATATTGAATTTTTAATCTAAATATGAAAAGAAGAATCTTTTGTGTTATATAAATAAATGAGGATTGGGCGTGGGACCGAGTAAATAGAAAGGAACTTATGGGGGTTCCATATTTAATCTTTTGTAAGAGAATTACTTAAGGGAGAACTCTTGAGTAATTGTAGATTGATGAATGAATGGGATACAATGTGAGAGAATTATGGGGTTCCCTCTCTTTTGCAAAAAGGAATTTATAAATACTTGTAATGAAACGACATAAGGATTATGGAGATTCTTATGTAATAGATTGAATTTGTGGTAAAAAGAATATTGGATTCTTTTTTTTAGATTGGCTAATAGATTTGCAATGAAAATAAATATGAATTATTTAAGGCTGGATTTTCTCCCGAAAGGGTTCTTAGAATATATGAAGTGGCATTTGTGTATCTTTTATAGAACTTGTTACAGAATTATTTTAAGCGGTTATTTGATCTATTGCTATGAATTGTATATAAAGAAGAAATGAATTGGTTTATCTTATTATGCTTTTTATGGAAGGTAATATTGTAAAGAAAGATAGATGATTAGATTTACTTTATTTCTTGCAATATAATATGGACTAAGCAATTGTGGCTTCTAAATTTGAAATGAACAAAATAAAAGGATAAAGTCATCTCTCATATTCACCTTAGGATTTGGTATTTTTTCCTTAAAGGATTTTTGTGCATAGAATGTCATCCTAATTAGATCCCTAAGGTTAGGACCAGAACAAAGGGATATGTGATGTGACAATATCCTAGGGTTACAATGGGCACTTTAGTAAATGATCACTAAAGTGTGCTATGAGAGATGACGAGCTTAGAATTCCATTGTAACTAAATTCATGTAATGAGTTCTCAAATATATAGTGAGATACCCTTGTGATAGAGATGTCATGCAAATGATAGTCACATAAACTCAAACGATTATGGAAGGATTCCTATGGGGTATATCCTTTGGTGTGGTAGTCATTGGAAACCTCGTTTGATTGTTGGGGATATCGTTTGGTGTGGAAGTCATTGGAAACCCCGTTTGATTGTTGGGAATATCGTTTGGTGTGGTAGTCATTGGAAACCTCATTTGATTGTTGGGTGACCAGATGGGAGATGCCACACAAGAGACAATCACCTCCATTAAGCTATTTGGAGGATAGTTTAATGGTTCACAGTAGTTTTATACCAAAATAAGAGTGTGTAAAACTATAAGAAAATTACACCTAAGTACTAGTATGGAATTATTGACACTAGTAGGGGCTTTGGCATCCCTTTTCTCAGACAAGCAAGATAGGGTTAATCCACATGTTGTTGTCAAAATGTCCTTCAAAAGAGAAAAAGGAATGGGATGATCACTCAAATGCATCCTTTAAGTTGTATGGGCAATGTACAAGGTAAAACCTAGAATTGTTACAAGAGTTTGGCCACTCTTATCCACCCGAAGGATACTACAACACTAAATGTGGTTAGATGCTTTTGTGAAATTTATTTTTATTATCTTTGGTAAACTTGAACCTTAGAAAAAAAAACATGAGTTAGATTTTAGGTTGTTACTTAAAATTAAATTTTATTTAAAGAAATATGTAATTTGCCCAAACCCTCTCTAGAATAGGTCCCACAAGTTTAATCTTTGTCGTAAATGACGTAGCATCAACTTCACAAAATTTAACATTTTTTTTAGCATAACCTCTTTTTCATGGAGTGTGCTAGCCAATGCTAAAGATAGAAAGAACGATACTGTTAGTCTCACAATGACACTGAGAGGGGGGGTGAATCAGTGTAGCTCTTTAAAACTTAAATCTTCAACTCTTAAAGCCGAAACAATGAAAACTTAAAACCAAATAAAGCAAGTGTAACAAGAGAACATCACACAACACAAGATGTATAGAGGTTCACCAATTTGGCTACATTCTCAAAATGATTGTTTGGACTCCCATCCAAATCCAGCCTTTGCAAAGCACCATCTTTACAATCAATTTACCAGCACCCACTGGAAGGAGCACCAACCCTTGATTTATCTGCACCAACAGAAAGGAGCACCAACCCCTAATTTATTTGCACCAACAGAAAGGAGCACCAACCCCTCTACCAAGCACCCACTTGATTTTGATATTGATAATAAAATGACATATAGGAATCTTCTCTTCTCACAGAAAAATTTCCAACAACATTGTGCATGCCTTTGCTTCCCCTTTTAAAATATCTGGTGTGACTCTCCGTTTCCATTTTCTGGCCCTTCGTTTCATTTCCCAAAACCTTTCGTTTTGCTTTCCCATGCCTCTTCGTTGCTTTTGGCTCTTTATTTGGGCCTTGAAACATTTTTTCTTTTTGACTCTTGGTCTTCGTCTGTTTGATTTCGAATCCCTGGGTTTGTTTCCTATGTAGGATTTTTGTTCATAACTGAAGCGTCATTAAAATGGCCCCTTCAATAATATATATTTTGCAATTTTTTGTCCTTATTCTCCACGTCATTGAAACGACCCCTTTAATAATATCTGCTACGCGCTTGTGCTGATCCGTCGCAAGTAAACCTTCGTCGCTGACTGTAATCGTTTGCATGGAATGCTACACCATAAACATTACACCTTGGTGCCATGTTTTGTTCAGTGTTGCCACTGTAGACTCTGTCCGCATGTCAACCAATGATGACATTCGGTATATCCACTGCTCGATGATTTCATTCTGTAATGGCCCCTGTAACTGTTGTACTAACTTCCGTTCACTGTCACACTTCTTATTTCAGATGCCTGCCTGCCCTTTTTCTTGCATCGCGAAAATATGACATGTCGCGAAATCGCGACACTTCTGCCTCTTTGTCCTCTTTTGTTGCTTTTGGCCATGAAAATGCAACATGTCGCGATATCGCGACACTTTCCCTCTTGCTCTTTCTCTTCTCTTTTGGTCGCAAAAATGCAACATGTCGCGATATCACGACACTTTTTCCCTCTTGTTCTTTCTCTTCTTTTTTGGTCGTGAAAATGCAACATGTCACGATATCGCGATACTTTCCTTCTTGCTCTTTCTCTTCTCTTTTTGTTGCGAAAATGTAACATGTCGCAATATCATGAAACTTTTGCCTCATTGCTCCCTCTTTTTGTTCTCAGTCGTGGAAATGCAACATGTCGCGATATCGCAACACTTTTGCCTCCTTGCTCCCTCTTGTTGTTCTCAACCGCAAAAATGCAACATGTCGTGATATCGTGACACTTTTTCCTCTTTGCGGTATTTTGCTTTTCCTTTGATCTTTAGCATATGGGACACATCGATCTTCTTGGAAAATATGCAAAAGGTGGGTCCCCAATTTTGGGGTACGTTGTGGAGTAGCCACAACATTGTATTGACAACAATGGCAATACTGTCGCTGCACCTTGCTCAACAGAGACAAGGTGTATCACATCATAATAAAGTAATAAGTAGTTTTGTTTGTCTAGTGAAAGATTTATAAAGACTCAACGTAGTTTTTTTTAACTTTGAAGCATTGCTGGTGGACAATATGTAGTTCCCACTTTTTGGCTGAAGTTTGAGGTTGTTATTTCCCACGTTTCAAAAATACTCTAGAATTCAAAAGTAGGTTGATTCATGAAAGCACATATTCTTACGTTCACATCAAAATGCAAATCTATATAAACAGATTAGAAAAATGAGTGGCCATCTTTAGCGGTAAATTCTAGGAAGCAACTGATGTGGAAAATCCACAAAGAACTCATACACCAAACAAAGAACTGCACTAGAAAGGAACTGTCCTGTCTTATGCATAAAAGACCTTTAAATAGGAAAATACAGTGGGACATTGGATAAGAACATAGCTATCAAAAATCTTATCCAATGTAAAGTAGAAACTATACATGTGAAAAATATTATCCATAGCAAAAATAAAATAGAAGGTTGATCAACATGTGTGTCATTCCTTATCATTCCTCCCCACCGTAAGAGCATTGGGCTCCAATGCGGTCAAAAGGGAAGGAAAATCACAAACCATCTGACTATGAGAGATCCACCACCAGAAATGCTGCGAGGTAAAAGTGCACAGAAAACTAAATAGGAAAACTACATAGAAAAACTGTGGGAGGTGGCCATGGTGGGACACATGTTGGTTGGGAAGCACACAAAGTAGGGCCACAATAAAATAGGAACAACATAGAATAGCCGGAGAGGAGGATAGAGCCATAGAAATTTTGAGGGTCAATGTTTATGTTGTTGATGAAGGCAAGTGATGGCAACAACATTGTCGAGGAGATATGATCGCAAAGAGGCTTCCATGGTTGTAGAGCTAGCGGAGCACAGAGAATAAATTGAGACAGCATGGAAACCACAAGTTCCTCTTTTGATTCATTGTAAAATAGATCAAGAATTTGCATCTTGTCAACTTCAACTTCATGGGATTCATTAGGAGAGTCTTCAAAAGGATCTGTAATTTTTAGAGCTGCATCAAACAAAACAAGATCACCATTAAAAGAAACAACATTAGGAACATTCCCTTCAAGGAGTGGTAAATTTACTTATTTTTCAACATCTTCTTCCTTTTCGATAGGAAGAACTTCATCTTTAGTAGATGTCATTTCTTTTGCTAGCATGGCAACACGAATGAACTCAATATCCATCAAGAGCACTTTGGCTCTTTGAGAGATCTCTTCGAGGGAGAGACTCTTTTTAGGCAACATGATGCCTCTAACAGACAAAGAAGGAGCAAGAATGAATTGCTCTGATACCAAACTGATGTTGAAAATCCACAAAGAGCTCACGCACCAAACAAAGAAAATTGCATTGGAATTGTACTGTCTTATGCGTAAAAGGCCTTTAAATAGGCAAATACATTGGAACATTGGATAAGAACATAGCTGTCAAAAATCTTATCCAATGTAAAATAGAAACTACACATGCAAAAAATATTATCCATAGCGAAAATAAAATAGAAGGTTGATCAACATGCGTGTCATTCCTTATTGTTGAGCAAGGTGCAGCAAAAGAATTGCAAAAGTATTGTCATTGTTGTCAACACAGTCAGATTGATGCAGTTGATGCAGTTCAGAGGTCAGTCAGATCAAGTGCATAAAGTTTCAAGGAAAACAGAAGTGACCCAGATTCAGAAACTGGCAAAAAGAGACAAGGAAGAAAACTGTCGCGATATCGCGACATGTTTTCTGTCGCGATTTCGCGACATGGTCGAGGAGAGAGAAGGCACAGCCGAAAATGTCGTGATTTCGTGACATGTCAAGTTTTCACTGAGGAGAGAGAAAATGTGTCGCGATATCACGACAAAATCGAGGAGAGAGAAGGCGCAGCCAAAAATGTCACGATTTTGTGACATGTCGAGTTTTCGTTGAGGAGAGAGAAAATGTGTCGTGATTTCACGACAAAAAGTAGGAGAGAGAAAATGCACGCCAAATTGTCACGATTTCGCGACATGGTTGAGGAGAGAGAAGATGCGAGCAAAACTGTCGCGATTTCGCGACATGCTGGCAGAGAAGGAAACAAAGGTGTAGCGATATCGCTACATGTTGAAATGAAAGGAAACAAAGGTGTAGCGATATCGCTGCATGATGAAAATACATGGAACTAAGGTGTAGCGATTTCGCTACATGTTGAAACAAAGAGAAACTAAGGTGTAGCGATTTCACTATAGGTTGAAACAAAGAGAATCTAAGGTGTAGCGATGGCGCTACATGTTGGAACAAAGGGAAACTAAGGTGTAGCGATTTCGCTACTAGTCAAAAGTGTAGAACTGAAAGATGCAACAATGATATTACAAGTCAAAATTTCATGAAAAGAGACAAGGTAAAAGCACAAGGCACAAAGTTGTAGCGATTTCGCTACTGCATGGAGAAGAGCGTACGAAAGCCAGAAGCGTCGCGATTTCACGACAAGAAGATTGATGACATCAGAAAGAGCCGAAAGCGTCGCGATTTCGCGACAAGAAGGATGATGACGTCAGCAAGAGCCGGAAGCGTCACGATTTCGTGACATGTTTCATTTTCGCTGGAGTTGGCAAGGAGAGTTGTACGGAAGAACAAAGTGTCACGATTTTGTGACATGTTCCTTTTTCGCTGCTGCTGGCAAAGAAGAGTGTATGAAAGCCGGAAGTGTTGTGATTTCGCGACAAGCAGGATGATGACGTCAGCAAAGTTGAAAAGTGTCACGATTTCACGACAGGATGAAAGGAAAGTTGCTGGAAGCCGGAAGCGTCACGATTTCGTGACAACATTGATGATGACGTCAGCAAAGTTGAAAAGTGTCGCGATTTCGTGACAGGATGAAAGGAAAGCTGCTGGAAGCCGAAAGCGTCACGATTTCACGACAGCATTGATGATGATGTCAGCAAAAATTCTAAGTGTCGCGATATCGCGACATGAGTGGGGGAAAAGCTTTCAAGGCCAAAATGGTCACGATTTCATGACAACCTTCAGGGTGACGTCAGCATAAGTCAAAAGTGTCGCGATATCACGACAGGTAACAGTCTGGCAGGTAAAACCCGTAGGAACATGCAAGGTGACACGTGTCAAAAAAGCCGACAGGAAAATCATGCAGCCAGTTACGTAAAAAGTAACTGAAGTCAGACAGACAGTTAATCATTGACAGGTGTTGGACATGCAATGCAACAGCCAAACATGCATAATTGAAACGCATTCGAAAAGCCAAATTTGAAGGATAATAAAAGCATTCGAAAGGTCGAATTTGCAGGCATTCTAACAGACGTATTTGAAGCATACAGAAAAGTCGAACATGAAGAATCAAAAAGCTTTCGAAGAATCATATATGGAGTTTTGAAAAAGCATTCGAAAAGCCGTATTCGAAGAAATTGAACAGTCAAAGTACATGAAACAAAATTGCCGTATTGCATGGTTTCCAAAAGACGTATTGCAGGGTTTCGAACAGTCGAAGTGCATGGAACCGAACAACCGTATTGCATGGATTTGAACAGTCAGAGTATGTGATTCGATTGCATGCAGGATTGAAAGGTTATAAAAGAATAATCGTACAGAGAAGACGTTGCTGCTGTTAGAGAGAAATTGCTGTAAAAGGAGAGTTAGAAAAGAATCAAGAGAAAAATAAGCAGAGCCGTGAGAGTGTGCAGAGTTGAGTTAATTGCAGACCAGTCAAGGTCGTGCATAAAGTGAAGACATTTTTATGTCATTCTAAATTTATCAAAATTGCAGTCCAAGTTGGTGCTTGGTACTAGGAGTTGGTGCTCCATCTGTTGCAGTAGAAAATTACAGGGGTTGGTGCTCCTTCCAGTTGGTGCTGGTAAAGTGTTTGTAAAATTGATTTTGCAAAGACTGGATTTGGATTGGAGTCCAAGCAGTCATTTTTGAGGAGTAGCAAAATTGGTGAACCTCGATATATTGAGTGTTGTGGTTTGCTCTCTTGTTCAAGTTTTTTTTGTTCTCTTTATTTCATATTAAATGCTGTAGATATAAAAATTTAATAGCTACACTGATTCACCCCCCCTCTCAGTGTCATTGTGTAAACATCAATTGGTATCGGAGCACGAGTTCCTTGTACAAGCTTAATCGACTAAGGAGATCTTGGAAGAAATAATGGCAGGTGGTGAAGGATTTTCATCCAACAAAGCTCCCTTATTTGATGGAACAAATTACACATTCTGGAAACTCAGAATGCAAACATATCTGAGTGCATTGGGATACGATATTTGGGATTCTCGTAGATAGTGGATACACAAGTACCCACTACCCCTCCAACAGATACTGTTGAGAAAAAGAAATTTGAAAACAACTCCAAAGCTAAGAATGCCATAATGTGTGGGCTTGTTGACAAGTGAACTGATAAGAGTCATGAGTTGTAAATCAGCAAAGGACATGTGGGATAAATCGAAGAGCATCCATGAAGGAGACAGTAAGATTAAGGAAGCAAAACTGCAAACTCATCGAGCACAGTTCAAAGCACTACAAATGAAGGAAGATGAAAACATAGAAATTTATATGCTGAGAGTCAACAAAATTATTAATGCAATCAGAGGACTTGGTGAAGAAATTGATGATGCAGCTTGTGGTGAAAAAGGTTCTCGTAACACTTCACAAAAGATTTAACTCCAAAGTCTCTCGCAATAGAAGAGGCAAAAGATCTAAACAACTTCAAGCATGGATGAGTTGCATGGTTCCCTGATAGCATATGAAATGAGAATAGGACAAACCAAGTATACAGATAGAGAAGCAACTTTTAAAGCACACAAGAATGTAAAAGCTGAACATGAATCTGAGGATGAAGGAACACTGGATGAAATAGAAGCCAATTTTGTTTGAAAACTCACAAAAGGAAAAGGAAAATATAGAGGGAAGCTACCTTTTAAATGCTTCAATTATGGAGGAGTCGGTCATTTTGCAGCCAAATGTCCAATGCAGGAGAGAACCAAAAATGGTGAAGGTTCACACCAAGAAAAAGGTGACTGGAAGAAGAAACAAAATTTCAGAAAGAACAATTTCAAGAAGAAAAGCTTCATAACCAAGAATGTCAGCAGTTCAGAAGAAAGCACAGATGAGGAGTCTGAAGAAGAAGGAGGTGAAGCTCTGTTCATGGCACTTGAAGAAGAAAGAAAAGAGGAAAATCAAGAAGGTGATGAAAATTCCAAGGATGAAGCTGAAGTGTATTTGGAAGGAGAATTGGTTGCTGCACTTGAAGAGTTGAGTGCATAAAGGAAGAAGAATAATTTTTTTTCAAAGAAATTAGAGAATGCCACAGACATAATAAACAATTTGAAAATACAGACAGAGGAATTCAAGAAAATGTCTGAAGTTCTTGATGAACAATTAACTGTAAAGACAGTTGAATGCAGCAAGCTAGAGGAAGACATTGTTAAGTTAAGGATGCAGTTAGAAGAGATGAATAGAAAATTGAACTGTTTTCATAAGTTTGAAGAAAGTACTGCAAATCTGGATAAAATGTTAAATAACCAAAGGCCTTCTGGCATCAAATTTGGTTTAGGCTTTGATGAAGGAGAATCTTCAAAGGATTCAAAGAACTTGAATATAGAACCCACAAAGAAAGAAGAAAAGATCAAGGTTGAACCAGAAAAACAAAATAATGCAAAAGAAAACAATAATGTCAGATTCAAGAAGAATACTGACAAAGATGGATTCACAAAAGTCACACATCCGAGGAGGAGAAGAGTCATGGCTCCTACTTCAAACTGGCAAAGACCGGCACCCAAGTTTAATCATGCATTTTTTGGTTATTGTTTTAAATGCAATGCTTATGGCCATAAAATTTCATATTGCAGGCATAATGTATCTCAAAGGAATTTTACCAGCAGAAATGTTTTTTTCTCCTTTAATGAATTATGCAGTTGAATGTTATAATTGTCATAATTTTGGACATATTGCTAGAAACTGCAGAAGCACTTTTTCATCAAATAATTATCAGGGCAGAAAATCTCAGCTAAGTGGGTTGAAACAAAACCAAAAATTTCCTGAAAAACAGGCACATGCTAATGAAAGAACAAAGGCAAAACAAGTAGCAAAATCTGCTATCAAACCAGAATGGAAAGAAAAGGAATCTTTGATTGTCTAGACTACTTTTAAAGCTCAGAACAAATCAGCACCTTGGATACTTGACAGTGGTTGTTCCAGTCACATGACAGGTGACAAGCAAAAGTTTGAGAATTTACAGAATTATGAAGGTGGTTCTGTGAAATTTGAAAATAATGATGGAGCAAAGATTGTTGGAAAGGGATCAGTAAAAATCAGTGATGGCAATATAAAATCAAAATAAGTCTTTTTTGTAATTGGCCTGAAGCATAACTTGCTAAGTGTAAGTCAAATATGTGACAGAGGTCATGATGTAATCTTCAAGAAGGAGGGTCATGAAGTAAGAAAGACAAAAAATGGAAAGTTAATAGCCACCTGGATCGAGAACTTCGAGAAATCTGTATACACTTTCAAAAATTGCGGAAGGAACATGCTTGATGGGACAGAAGATGAAAACCGGCTATGGCACAAGAGGCTTGGGCATATTAGTTTTGACAATCCGGCAAAAATCAATTCAAAAAGAGCAGTTAGAGACATATCAAACATTGGCAAACTTGTAAATAGCATCTGTGAGTCATGCCAAAAGGGAAAAAAAACCAGAGCCACTTTCAAAGCAAAAGAATACTTCACTAGCAAGCCATTAGAACTAATTCACACTGATCTATGTGGACCCATGAGAACTGAAAGCATAAATGGACACAAATATTTTATGCTGTGTATAGATGACTACTCAAGAATGACATGGGTACTATTTCTGAAACTCAAGTCAGAAGCCTTTGAAATGTTTAAAACCTTCAAAAATCTTGTTGAAAATCAATCAAGAAAAAGAATTAAATGCCTAAGATCAGACAGGGGAGGAGAGTTTATCTCCGAAGAATTTGTAGAATACTGTCAAAAACATGGGATAAGAAGACAGTTTTCAGCAGCTAGGACACCTCAGCAGAATGGTGTTGTAGAAAGGAAGAATAGAACAGTGCAGAAAATGGCAAGGACAATGCTGGCAAAAAACAAAATAGTTGACAAATTTTGGAAAGAGGCAGTTCATACTGCAGTTTACATTCAAAACAGGTGCATGCTGAGACCACATGAAAGCAAAACAGCTTATGAGTTGTGGTTTGGCAGAAAGGCAACAACAAGACATTTCAAAGTATTTGGCAGCAAGTGCTACATAAAACGGACTGAAGATAACCTTGGTAAATTTGAAGATAGAGCTGATGAAGGTATCTTTCTCGGTTACTCAACAAAAAGCAAGGCATACACATGTTACAACAAGAAGTTGAAGAAAATTGTTGAAAGTGCTGATGTAAAAGTTGATGAAGGTAGAGAACAAGAAACTACTTATCAAGAAAACTACCCTATGTATGAAGAAGTCATTGAAGGTGATGATGAAAAAGAAATAGAGAAGAATCAGAAAATTGATCCAGATAGTGTAAAAACTGAATCTGAAGAAGAAGAAAACAGGAAATTTAAAACAGGCAACTGGCAGAAAAATCATCCAAGTGAACAGATTATTGGGGATCCCACAGATGGTATTCAAACAAGAAGAACAGCAGTGAGGAACTATTCTCTCGTTATCTAGTATTGAACCTAAAAATGTTGTCTGAAGCAAGCATTGATGAAAGTTGGATGAAGGCAATCAATGAAGAACTAGATCAGATAGAGAAAAACAATACCTGGGAATTAGTACCTAGACCAACAAATAAAAACATAATTGGTACTAAATGGGTTTTTAGAAATAAATTGAATGAAGATGGGCAGGTTGTCAGAAATAAGGCAAGATTGGTATGTAAAGGCTATGCTCAGGTTGAAGGCATTGATTTTGAAGAAATTTTTGCACCGGTAGCCAGACTAGAGGCAATCAGAATGTTTCTGGCATTAGCAGTTCATAAAAACTTCAAAGTATATCAAATGGATGTAAAATCAGCATTTTTGAATGGAAAACTGGAAGAAGAGGTTTATATTGAACAACCCGATGGCTTCCAACTTGGTGAAAATCTAGATTTTGTTTGCAGGTTAAAGAAAGCTTTATATGGATTAAAACAGGCACCCAGAGCATGGTATGCAAGGCTGGATAATTATCTAATTAAACAAGGGTTTAAGAAAGGTTTGGTGGATAGCAACTTATATGTCAAAACAGAGAAGGGTCATCTTATTGTTCTTGTTGTTTATGTAGATGACATAATATTTGGCAACAACATGGATGAATACTGCAAAGACATATCAATTAAAATGAAAAAAGAATTTGAGATGTCAATGATTGGTGAACTTTCTTATTTCTTAGGACTGCAGGTCAATCAAAATGAAAAAGGCATTTTTATTTCTCAAGTTAAATATGTAAAAGAAATGCTGAAAAAGTTCACAATGGAAGACAAGAAACCGGTCAAGCACTCCCATGACAACAGTGCGCAAGTTGAGCAAGGATGATAAATCCCCGGATGTAGATCAAACAATGTACAGGTCTATGATTGGAAGCTCTCTGTATTTAACGTACCACTAGACCAGATATATTACAAGCAGTATGTATGGTTGCAAGATTTCGGGCCAGTCCCAAAGAAACTCATGTAACAGCTGTAAAGAGGATTTTCAGATATCTCAAGGGCACTATGGATTATGGGTTGTGGTACCCAAAAGGTAAAGATTTCACTTTGATTGCATATTCGATGCAGATTGGGCAGGATGTATTGATGACAGAAAGAGCACAAGTGGAGGAGCATTTTATCTTGGTGACAGGCTGGTAGCATGGCACAACAAGAAACAAGAATCAGTATCTCTATCCACTACAGAGGCAAAATACATTGCAGCAACAACATGCTGTACTCAGATATTATGGATGAGACAAACGTTGAAAGATCTTGGTATTCATTTCAATGAACCAATTTCAATTAAATGTGATAACACTAGTGCTATCAACATATCCAAGAATCCAGTAATGCATTCAAGAACCAAACATATTGCAATCCGATATCATTTCTTGAAGGATAAAGTTGTAGAAGGAGAGGTTAAATTGGATTTTGTTCCAACCACAGAGCAAGTAGTTGATATATTCACAAAACCTTTGCCTAAGGAAGTATTTGAATACCTTCGAAAGAAGTTGGGAGTAGTCACACCACCCAAGCACTGACTAGCTATGGGAAACACATTCTCAGGGGGAGCATTCAAACTTTTTAAGTCTTGAGAATGTTGTGCATAGACTCGTGGGGAGTCTACAGAGAGCACTTTGGTATTATTGGCAAAGGGGGAGAAGAAATTAAGCAAGGTTGCAGTGTGTTGCCAACAATTCCAAAGGGGGAGATTGTTGAGCAAGGTGTAGCAAAAGAATTGCAAAAGTATTGTCATTGTTGTCAACACAGTCAGATTGATGCAGTTGATGCAGTTCAGAGGTCAGTCAGATCAAGTGCAGAAAGTTTCAAGGAAAACAGAAGTGACCCAGATTCAAAAACTGGCAAAAAGAGACAAGGAAGAAAACTGTCGCGATATCGCGACATGTTTTCTGTCGTGATTTCGCGACATGGTCGAGGAGAGAGAAGGCGCAGCCAAAAATGTCGCGATTTCACGACATGTCAAGTTTTCGCTGAGGAGAGAGAAAATGTGTCGCGATATCGCGACAAAATCGAGGAGAGAGAAGGCACAGCCGAAAATGTCGCGATTTCGCGACATGTCGAGTTTTCATTGAGGAGAGAGAAAATGTTTCGTGATTTCGCGACAAAAAGCGAGGAGAGAGAAAATGCACGCCAAATTGTCGCGATTTCGCGACATGGTCGAGGAGAGAGAAGATGCGAGCAAAACTGTCACGATTTCGCGACATGCTGGCAGAGAAGGAAACAAAGGTGTAGCGATATCGCTACATGTTGAAATGAAAGGAAACAAAGGTGTAGCGATATCGCTGCATGATGAAAATACATGGAACTAAGGTGTAGCGATTTCGCTACATGTTGAAACAAAGAGAAACTAAGGTGTAGCGATTTCGCTACAAGTTGAAACAAAGAGAAACTAAGGTGTAGCAATGGTGCTACATGTTGGACAAAAGGGAAACTAAGGTGTAGCGATTTCGCTACTAGTCAAAAGTGTAGAACTGAAAGATGCAGCAATGATATTACAAGTCAAAATTTCATGAAAAGAGGCAAGGTAAAAGCACAAGGCACAAAGTTGTAGCGATTTCGCTACTGCATGGAGAAAGAGCGTACGGAAGCCAGAAGCGTCGCGATTTCACGACAAGAAGATTGATGACGTCAGCAAGAGCCGAAAGCGTCACGATTTCGTGACAAGAAGGATGATGACATCAGCAAGAGCCGGAAGCGTCGCGATTTTGTGACATGCTTCATTTTCGTTGGAGTTGGCAAGGAGAGTTGTACGAAAGAACAAAGTGTCGTGATTTTGCGACATGTTCCTTTTTTGCTGCTGCTGGCAAAGAAGAGTGTACGAAAGTCGTAAGTGTCACGATTTCGCGACAAGCAGGATGATGACGTCAGCAAAGTTGAAAAGTGTCACGATTTCGTGACAAGATGAAAGGAAAGCTGCTAGAAGCCGGAAGCGTCGCGATTTCGTGACAGCATTGATGATGACGTCAGCAAAGTTGAAAAGTGTCGCGATTTCGTGACAGGATGAAAGGAAAGCTGCTGGAAGCCGGAAGCGTCGCGATTTCGCGACAGCATTGAGGATGACGTCAGCAAAAGTTCTAAGTGTCGCGATATCGCGACATGAGCGGGGGAAAAGCTTTCAAGGCCAAAATGGTCATGATTTCGCGACAACCTTCAGGGTGACGTCAGCATAAGTCAAAAGTGTCGCGATATCGTGACAGGTAATAGTCTGGCAGGTAAAACCTGCAGGAACATGCAAGGTGACACGTGTCAAAAAAGCTAACAGGAAAATCATGCAGCCAGTTACGTAAAAAGTAACTGAAGTCAGACAGACAGTTAATCGTTGACAGATGTTGGACATGCAATGCAACAGCCAAACATGCATAATTGAAACGCATTCGAAAAGCCGAATTTGAAGGATAATAAAAGCATTCGAAAGGTCGAATTTGCGAGCATTCTAACAGACGTATTTGAAGCATACAGAAAAGCCGAACATGAAGAATCGAAAAGCTTTCGAAGAATCATATATGGAGTTTCGAAAAAGCATTTGAAAAGTCATATTCGAAGAAATTGAACAGTCGAAGTACATGAAACAAAATTGCCGTATTGCATGGTTTCCAAAAGACGTATTGCAGGGTTTCGAACAGTCAAAGTGCATGGAACCGAACAGCCGTATTGCATGGATTCGAATAGTCAGAGTATGTGATTCGATTGCATGCAGGATTGAAAGGTTATAAAAGAATAATCGTACAGAGAAGACGTTGCTGCTGTTAGAGAGAAATTGCTGTAAAAGGAGAGTTAGAAAAGAATCAAGAGAAAAATAAGCAGAGCCGTGAGAGTGTGCAGAGTTGAGTTAATTGCAGACCAGTCAAGGTCGTGCATAAAGTGAAGACATTTTTATGTCATTCTAAATTTATCAGAATTGTAGTCCAAGTTGGTGCTTGGTACTAGGAGTTGGTGCTCCATCAGTTGCAGCAAAAAATTACGGGGGTTGGTGCTCCTTCCAGTTGGTGCTGGTAAAGTGTTTGTAAAATTGATTTTGTAAAGACCGGATTTGGATTGGAGTCCAAGCAAGCATTTTTGAGGAGTAGCCAAATTGGTGAACCTCGGTATATTGAGTGTTGTGGTTTGCTCTCTTGTTCAAGTTTTTTTTGTTCTCTTTATTTCATATTAAATGCTGTAGATATAAAAATTTAATAGCCACACTGATTCACCCCCCCCTCTCAGTGTCATTGTGTAAACATCACTTATCAGCAACATTCCTTACCAGCAACAACGTTTGAGTAAAAGTTAACCATATGGCTTTGCTTGAACTACGTTCACATGTCGAATTTGAACATTATGACCATAAACTTGTGGGCCCCTTCTCTGAAAAAATTCTAAAAAAAGGTTGGGACTAAAAATTTATTTAATAAATGTTTTAAGGATAAATCAATGGAAAGGATAACAGTGGTCTTATATTAAAGATAAAGGGAAACTAGTGAAAACTTTCATTAAACATTCACTCTTTCATTAAACATTAAAAATTATAGCCATTAACCTGTGGGCCTTGTGGGAAACTAGTTTTTAACATGTGAGTGACAACTTTCAATAAACATAAAAAATTATGGCCATTAACTTGTGGCCCTTTTTGGAAACTAGTTTTTAACATGTGAGTGACGTGGAATATATATTAAAAATTATGACCATTAACGTATGGGTCTTGTGCTTCGCTGTCTTTGTGCTCTGCGTGTGTCCAGCTTAAACTTCTTCACATGGGGATTCGAAGTGATTTCCATATGCAACCAAAAGAAAGAGTAGCATCATTCTACAGAAGGTCTATTCCACGTTCTTAATGAAAGTTGTCACCAAAAAATAGTAGAGTCATTCTACAGGTCTATTCCACGTTCTTAATAAAAGTTGTCACCAAAAAAGAGTAGAATCATTGTACAGAAGGTCTATTCCACATTCTTAATGAAAGTTGTCACCCGACAAAGCTAGTGAGGACAGGAGGTCTCACACCCGACAAGGCTGGTGAGGACAGGAGGTCACATAGTCAAACGCACAGAGATATTTACTAGAATCCAAGTTATACAATCCACAACAGCTGGCAGGGAACTTTCACCGTACCTGCAAATACCAAATTTTCTAATCTGTTTATGTAGATTTCCTCACTGATGAGGACGTAAGAACATGAGCTTTCATGAATCAACCTGCTCTCATGAGCCAATATGCTGAAATTTGCTCTCTGATTATTGAAAAGCCTGCTTTTGAATTACAGAATAGTTTTGAACAAAAATTTACGAATCGTAATGGTGGTGAAGGAACTTTTAAATTTTTAAATTTTCTAAAATTTGATTATTAAATTTTTCATGTATACTGACACCTTAAAGATAATGTTGATGTATATAAATAATAATAAAAAATAATGTTATTTTATTTTTTATTTTTTTTTATTATTCAGCATTAATAATAAATTTTTTATTTTTAAAAATATATTATTTTTTTAAAATGACAATATTGAATATTGATTAGGTAAAAAGTGTATAAAGTTTGCATAGTTACTAGTTAAAAGTTTACATAATTTGATTTTGAGTAGGTAAGGATAATTTTACCTATATTAAAAGAAAATAAAAAAGACATCACATTCACTTATTTTTTAAATTTGTTTTGAAAGCAGCTTTCAAATTAATTTTAATGAACCTAACTTTTAGGAACACAAATCAGTCTTTAATACTGATATCACATATATACTAACACCTCAAAGATAATGTTGATGTATATAAATATTAATAAAAATTAATGTTATCTTTGTTCAAAATTTTCCTGATTTTTTGTACCATTAATAATAATTTATTTATTTTTTAAAATATGTTATTTTTTTTTAATGACAATACTGATTATGTAGGAAGTGTACAAACTTTGCATAGTTGCTATTTAAAAATTTATATGATTTTGAGTAGGTAAGGATATATTAAAGGAAAATAGAAACGACATCACATTCACTTATTTTCTAAATTTATTTTGTAAGCAGCTTTCAAATTAATTTTAATGAACCTGACTTCTAGAAACACAAATCAACCTTTAATTCTGACATCACATGTATACTCACACCTCAAATATAATGTTGATGTATATAAATAATATTAAAAAATAATGTTTTTTAAGTGAAAAGTTAAAAATTTGTGTTAAAAAAAACACTTATTACATTATTTTCCTAGTAACCTGTCTTTCTTGTCCAGTACCAGGATACAAATCAACTTCTGCTTTCTGTCTGTACATATCCTCCTGATCATGGTGATCATAAGGGGTTTTCCCTAATTCCTGCTCTGCCTCTCCTTCATCTCCCTTAGGCTTCTGTGTTGCTTCATATTTGTCTTTCTCTACACTATGTAACCCATAAAAAAATACATGTAATAACTCATAATTATTCTTCTCATCCACCTTTGGTACAATTTGTTTTTCTTCATCTTCCTGTACTTCTTGTGCTGTCCTTGTCCTGAGTTGTCCCCATCCTTAGTTTTTCCCAAATTTCTTCCTCCTCTATGTGTATTTGAGAGGCCTCCATATTTCTTGCATCAATAGTTTCAAGCACCTTTCTTGCTATAGTGCTCCATATTCTCTTTGTCGGTTTGGATTCCACCTTAAAAAAAATTCCATTTCATTCTAGCCAAATTTTCCAGCAAATAAATCCTAAACCCAAATCCCATGCAACTTTTATCCTCTTTGTTATAAATTTGTTGGCTTTCTCATAATCCCAGAAAGTATCCATGGTTCGAATTTGGACCCCCTCTTGGTTAAAAGTAATATACCATTCCTTCCACACTATTTGGGCAAAAGTGCATTCAAAAAGGAGATGAAAAACTGTTTCCTCATATTGGTTACACATTATACACCTATTAGGACCAATAAATCCTCTTCTACGTCCTGGGTCAAGATACTATTGTGGACCATCTGCCAAGAGAAAAAGTTTATCTTTATCCATCCCTTAGTTTACCACAACTTTAACCAAGGGGGTTGTTGTATTGGGTGGTTGGGAGAAGTCATATATTTATAGCCCTCTTTCACTAAATAATTTCCCATAGTTCCATTATCCCATGCTATCTTATCTGGTTCATTCCTTTTAAAACACTATCTGTTTTCCAAAATATTTTGTAGCTCGCTTTTATCTGCTTCCCACTCTTCACTCGGTCATTCCTCCTTAGGTTTCCAGTGTTTGGCCCTAGGACTTTCTAGATGTGAAGGTTTGATATAGTGAAATACCTAATGCCATCCATGGCTGATGCAAATCCAGTTTGAGACATACTAGATGAGGGTGAGTATTATCTATTGGTGAGTGTTGCTCCCATAAGTCCTCTCATAATCTTGCATTTTGTTCATACCTAATTTTCCAAAATATGTCCATCCCTAATTTTCCAAAATATGTCCAACCCTAATTTTCGAGAATAGACCCTCCTTAATGATTGGGACTCCTTTTTTCAGTGCTTTCCAGATCTCTGAACCTTCCCCCATGACTGGAATATGGAGAATTTCTTTGCTGAGTGGGTTGGATAGTATTTTGAAGATAATACTTGGCACCACATTTGGTCCTGATTGGATATCCATATCTAGTATAATTTGGCAGTGAGAGCCTAATTATTTGTTTCTACTACTCTAATTCCTAAGCCTCCTTGGTTCTTTGGTTTGCTCTAAAAAGTAATGTTATCTTTGTTTAATTTTTTCCTATTTTTTTATAGCATTAATATAATATATATTTTTTATATTCCCTCAATCAGACTAACAAAAATTCAAGATTTGAAATTGTTGCTCACCTTAATATATATATTTTATTTTAAACCTCCATGGAGTTAATGGTTGTGTGTTAGGAAAATAGATATGAGGACAAGGTTGCAAATAAGAATCAAATAAAAAAATTTCTAAAAACCCCTCATTGACCAATCATCTAATATATTTCTTTGATCACTTATATTATTATGTATTAGTTTTTTAACCTTAACCCTTTGTAATATGAATTATGGTGATATTTATACCTCATATTAAACAACAAAGTTTCATTGACTAAAGATATTTATTTATTTAGTAGTGATATTATTGGTGTCTAATGGTATCTTTCATATTTATGTTTATCTTTATAGAATTTACTTTTGATTTACTAAGTAATGTGTTTATTATATTTTATTCTTAAATGTATTATAAATTTTAACATGGTATTAGAACAAGTGTAAATATTCATTACTCGATCTTTATGTTCAATAATTTGATCTATGACGAGAATTATAAAAGAAATTTTTGGAAGTTGTGATACTGAATGTGACAAAAAAAAATAAAAAATAAAAAAGAGATGAATAGGGCAAAATTCAAAATATGACAAAATTGGATTTGCAAGTGAAAGTTAAAAAAATAAAGAAAAATGGTCTTCCTATATTTGGAGAGAATGTGAAGTAGTAAGTCTCATGAGACACCCAAAACACATTCTATTATATCTATATAACTATAGAATATTGTATTGAATTCGTATGTGAAGATTTCAATATTGATGAAACGTTTTTATGGTTTTTGTGCAAATTCATCTTCTGTTCATTTTTATTTCCATGTTGTCTCAATCTATAATTTAGAGTACCATGATGCCTTACATATTGATGAAAAACCTTGGATATTGAAATTAAATAAGTAAAAAGCTTGACGAACACCTATATTTCTTCCTAAGAAACTAAGTTGTGTAAGTTTAACATTAACCTAGCTCTAATGCACATTCAAAATACAAGCAAGGCCTACAATTAAAATGCTCTTTTGATTTCAATGATGAAGAAATTTGATTTTTCTTTTAAGAGGCAAGGTCACAAGAAGATACAAAAACAAAGCATAATATGTATCTATATATGATTTTCAATAGATGATAAAGCTTAAATATTAAGTTCATCCCCTATATGTTTAAGACTAAACTAGTTTTTATTTCCTTGTTTTCTATTTTACCAATAAACAAAAAATAAAACCTAGTTTACATAGACAACAAATAGAATCTAAATCCTAAATTATTAAATGATATAGTGATGGGGTATAAGAACCTACTTCTACAACTATGTCAAAAGTGTCGCTTGCTCATAGAAGCATCGCTATTGTTATCGCCTATTGATAGCACTATCACTTATCCTATAAAACAAATAGAAAAAGAAATATTCAATAGTATAAGGGCATGCCTGAGCTGGTAGATGATGGTTACCTTTATTGAATAATAATTAGACCCCTATTTAGATAAATAAAGAATGATAAAATAATAGAATGCATGGAATAAATGTCTAGTAGGAAAAATGCCACTAGGTCATGATAGCACTACTCATGCTATCGCTTAGTAAAATAATTTTTTCCTATGTAATCCAAAGAGTGATAGTGTTGTCAACCTATAATTTGGTGGTACATTCACTACTGAGAGTAAAAAAACAACATTAAATGTAAGATGAGCTAATATTATGATGTCTATGATGAAGGGCCCTGATCTAAGAGTACAAAGATCATGTTGAACAACAAAAAACATAGACTTACTTAAGATGAAGATTAAATGATAAAAATAAAAGACTAGTTATACACTAATGTAAGTGCAATATTACTTATAAATGCAATGAAGTAAAATCTTAAGCTACAAGGACAAAGGAAGAGCTAATGAGAAAAAAGGAGGAGAAAGAGCACAATCCAAGACACAAGGTTGTTTTTTCCCTTGAAAGTTTATTGAAATCTTGCTAGATTGTTTGTCGATGGTACTTGAATTCTTGAGATTGAAGACTTAATGCTTGATGATTGCTTAAAAACTTGTAGACTTGAGTGCTTGATGATTGCTTAAGATATTGTAGACTTGATTGCTTGAATAAAGCTTGGATACTTCCTTGGATGCTTGCAAGAACAAGAGTATAAGTTCTTACAAGGATGGTCTTCATAAAAATTATGGTAAGATGTTGGTATAATCTTGTTGTACACTATACCCGATTCCTATGATTCTAAATAGATTTAGGTAGAATTTTGCAACCCTTAAAAGGTCCCACTTTGGGCTCTCCCAAGTGCTGCATTTATAGGAAGCAATGGCTACTTAGGAGAAGAATTACATTGAAGATGTCAAGACTAGAGATGGTAAGGGTATGAAAAGAAGACCGAGAAGCCATTAATAGAGGAACATGAGAGTGGCAATTATTAGATTTAGGATCTCTTATAGGGGCTACAAAATAATTTTTTTGGATTTAGTTGATTAATGGTTGGCACCTTGAAAGGGATAGAAAGTCAAAAATATTTATTTTGGTATGTAAAAATCAAAATGCCAGAGGTAATAACATTGTTGGCACTATCGTGATGGTGTTATTGATGACATGACCATTTGATGTTAAAAATATGAGGGAAAAGGTAAAATTGAAATATTTAGTGAAAGCACCACCCGTAGACACCCAAAATTAACCACTTTTACAGGCATCTGAGCCCATCTTCCAATTGACTCACCAAAACCCCTAATTGCCACAAAACCATTACCAATTGCTCAAATTCATCCAATTACTCCAATTTCCCTAAATTACTCTAAATTTCCTCAACTAATTTCTTCTAATTTCTCTCTAACTCTCTAAATCCTCTTAATTCACCCTAATCTTACTATTTTTTTCTAAATATTAAATTCCCTCCCAATATTCCTTTATATTATTTTGTTTTAAATCCTCCAGTTTTCCTTTAATCATGCTTTCCCTTCTAATTTCCTCCCCTCCTTTAATTCTTCTAATCCTCCAATTCCCCTTTAATGTCTCTTTCATCTCCCTAAGCCTCCCATAGTATGAACAAGAGTCCCTCGATTTTATTGTTTGCATTTTTATGAGTTATAGGGACTAATCAAGTTAGGTCCCTTTGATGTTATTAATGCTTTGTTGTAGGTTGTGTGCAAGTCATTTTGAGCAGCACCAGGTCCAGGGTGGTCCATCAAGCAAAAAAGCTTCAAAACCCACCCAATTTTGGAGTGTGACAAAAAAAAAAAGTTGAAGGCGCCATTTGTTTCACTTATTATATAAAATATTCTCCTCAACTCGAGGAGATATTTTGTAAGCCCCTAGAGGGTATTTTGTAAAAGCAAAAACAATTTTTAATGAAGATTTTATTTCATATTTATGTATGGTGCTTTTCCTTGGTAACACCACCAAGCGATGATAGTGTCATTTGTGCTATTACTGATACTCAATGCTATCACTCTTAGATCAATAAATGCTCCAAATTTTGGCCACAAGGAAGCTTGATTCAAATTGATCTATTAAAATTTTGATTGATGAAGGGAATGAAAAACTTGAAAATTAGCCTTGCATGCAAAATTAGGTGTCTAGATTTTGATGCATTTATTACATAATAAATGTATCAAAAGCTAACATAGATACCCCAATTTTGAGAAAGGGGTATTTTCTATTGCTTATGATTGATGATGCTAGATGAGTGATGTTGAGATTGTTTGCTTAGATGTAATATTAAAAATTATGTTTGGGATAGCAATAAATATTGCTATGCCCTAGTGTGCCCCTTTGAGTTTTAGAGGAAAACTTAATTTGGACTGAGGAAAATCGATGTGATTATACTCGATGTGGATGCAATGATAAGAAATTAAGGACAAACAATAAAAAATGGTCTAGAAGGCTAGGGGAAGCGGGTAAAAGGGGTTGGAGGGGTAAAATGAATTCATTTTCACCACAAAAGGGAAAGAAAAGGAGCTCTAGAGCACTTATCAAGACAAACTTTTTGATGGCTCACCAAAGACGATTGAAGTAGTGTGCATAACTAATTTGACCACCAATGTTAAGGGGGACAATACCAATGTTGGTGAGTTACAAAACCCAATTCATTGCTTTCATTTTTATCTCAAAAAAAGTATTGCATGCAAGTGACAATGCTATCACGCTCCAACAATTCTATAACATGGTGCTTTTTCCATATGTCAACACTTTTCCCATGTGATAATGCTTTTGTCATGTGACAACTCTTTTACACATTTATGGCACTGTCACGTGGTGATGCTATCATACTAGGGTGGAGTAGAATATGATTTTAACATTTTCATGCTAGATTAGATGTTTAATGTTACATTGACTAACATTTTGCTTAGGTTTTGGGTGCTAGTTTGACATGTGATATTGGAGTGTAGAGAGCAATGCCCTCATGCACTCAAGACCATATAGGGATTGTTGGATATGGAAGATTACCCATTCCTAGCAATAGTATGGCTATATCACATAACCCTAACGTTTGGAATAAAGGCAATAATAAGCATAAGTAGTCAACCTTTAACTTAATATTATTCTATTTTGGATTATAAATAAGTAGTCCTTAGATTAAAGGTAATTCCTTTTTATAGTGAAAGAGAAATGACAGTAGAAAATAAAATTTCTTTGTATCATATAGATACAAGAGACCAATTAGATTAAAGATTAATCCTCTTTAGTGAATATTGGATTGATATTTAGATTGAATCTATTCTAGTATGAAGGAATAATATTTTATTAAGAATGGATATATTTTGGAACAAGTTATATGGTGAATGAGTTATTATTGGTTTAAAATTGGAATAGTTTATGATTTATGCTTAAACATATTGATTAAAAAAGAAAAGTGGGAATTGTTTAAAATTAATAAAGATATTACTATATAGAAAGGGATATTTTTTATAATCTTGATAGATTTAGATAATTAAAGGATGCAACTTTCTTTAGAAAGATTAAGTTATGGATTTTAGAAAATATTAGTAAAGTTTTTTTGACTTTGCAAAAGAAGTCTAGCTCATTTCTAGTAAATGAATAACTAGGATGATGTTTTAGAAATTGAATCATGTACCATATGAAATTTGATGTATTTATATTGAATTTTTAATATAAATATGAAAAGAAGAATATTTTGTGTTATATAAATAAATGAGGATTGGGCGTGGGACCGAGTAAATAGAAAGGAATGTTATAATCACAATGACACTGAGATGGGGGGTGAATCAGTGTGTTCTTTAAAAACTTAAAACAATTTAGACTTTTAAATAAACTGCAGCTGATTAAAACAGAAATAATAAAATTACTAAGAGCATCACACATAACACGACATTTTAACGAGTTTCACCGATGTGGCTACTCCTCAAAAAGACTTCTTGGACTACCATCCAAATCCAGTCAAATGCAAAGCTCCAACTTTACATAATCATTCACCAGCACCAACTGGTAAGAGGCACCAACCCCTAAGTTTTATCTGCTACAACAAAATGGAGCACCAACTCCAATTTTTCCAGCACCAACTGGAAAGAGGCACCAACCCATTTTTCAAGCTACAACTTGAAGATAATAATAAAAATTGCAGAATGTAAACTTTCACCTCAATTATCACGATCTGCTATTTTTCTGCGATCTGCTGCTTGTCGACATTCGACTGCTGCTGTGAAAAATGATTCGCACTTTTTCAACCACTCCTCTATATCTCTCCGCGTTCTCTGCTGCAACTTCATAGAAATATCACTTCTACAGCCAGCACTGCTTGTCATTTCACACTCGGAACACGACTTCTGCATACCGCGTTCTTATCTTCTCTTCGCACCTCTCTCTCTGCTGCACCCGAACTTCATTCACATATATCGCATCACGCCATACTTTAAACTCGAAGAACCCTTGCTTTTATAGAAGAAATTTTAGAGGCAAACCCTAGAAGAACGTTGACTGAGAAACCCTAGAATTTTTCAGCTTCCAAACCCTAAAATCCGTCGGCTGTAACCCTAAGAATGTCGGCTGCAAAACCCTAAAATCTGTCGGCCCAGATTTAACTTTATCGGCGTCATTCTCCATCTTCGTTACCTTCCTGTAGCCTATTGCCACGAAATAGTAACACGTCGGCCCTTTTAATTTAATTTAATATTCTAATTTAAATAAAATAGAAATTTAAACTAAATATTTAAAATTAAATATCTTCATCACCGGGGCATCTTTTTCAACAAAACGAAGAGCAAACTTGGGTTTTAAGAAAAACCCATTTCAAGTCTGTTATCCACTGCATCCTTGGACCTAACTGCCTGCATCTTTGGATCTAACTGCCTATGTTGACAACAATGACAACCTTCTGGCAACATCTTGCTCAACAAGGAACTTATGGGGGTTCCATATTTAATCTTTTGTAAGAGAATTACTTAAGGGAGGACTCTTGAGTAACTGTAGATTGATGAATGAATGGGATACAATGTGAGAGAATTATGGGGTTCCCTCTCTTTTGCAAAAAGGAATTTACAAATACTTGTAATTAAAGGACATAAGGATTATGGAGATTCTTATGTAATAGATTGAATTTGTGGTAAAAAGAATATTGGACTCTTTTTTTTAAATTGGCTAATAGATTTGCAATGAAAATAAATATGAACTATTTAAGGCTAGATTTTCTCCCGAAAGGGTTCTTAGAATATATGAAGTGGTATATGTGTATCTTTTATAGAACTTGTTACAAAATTATTTTAAGCGGTTATTTGATCTATTGCTATGAATTGTATATAAAGAAGAAATGAATTGGTTTATCTTATTATGCTTTTTATGGAAGGTAATATTGTAAAGAAATATAGATGATTAGATTTACTTTATTTCTTGCAATAGAATATGGACTAAGCAATTGTGGCTTCTAAATTTTAAATGAATGAAATAAAAGGATAAAGTCATCTCTCAGATTCACCTTAGGATTTGGTATTTCTTCCTTAAAGGATTTTTATGCATAAAATGTCATCCTAATTAGATCCCTAAGGTTAGGACCAGAACTAAGGGAGATGTGATGTGATAATACCCTAGGGTTACAATGGGCACGTTACTAAATGATCACTAAAGTGCGCTATGAGAGATGACAAGCTTAGAATTCCATTGTAACTAAATTCATGTAATGAGTTCTCCAATATATAGTGAGATACCCTTGTGATAGAGATGTCATGCAAATGATAGTCATAGAAACTCAAACGATTGTGGAAGGATTCCTATGGGGGATATCGTTTGGTGTGGTAGTCATTGGAAACCCCGTTTGATTGTTGGGGATATCGTTTGGTGTGGTAGTCATTGGAAACCCCGTTTGATTGTTGGGTGACCATATGGGAGATGCCACACAAGAGACAATCACCTCCATTAAGCTATTTGGAGGATAGTTTAATGGTGCACAGTAGTTTTATACCAAAATAAGAGTGTGTAAAACTATAATAAGCTTACACCTAAGTACTAGTATGGAATTATTGACACTAGTACAGGATTTTGCATCCCTTTTCTCAGACAAACGAGATAGGGTTAATCCACATGTTGTTGTCAAAATGTCCTTCAAAAGAGAGAAAGGAATGAGATGATCACTCAAAGGCATCCTTTAAGTTGTATGGGCAGTGTACAAGGTAAACTCTAGAATTGTTACAAGAGTTTGGCCACTCTTATCCACCCGAAGGATACTACAACACTAAATGTGGTTAGATGCTTTTGTGAAATTTATATTTATTATCTTGGTTAAACTTGAACCTTAGAAAAAAAAACGAGTTAGATTTTAGGTTGTTACTTAAAATTAAATTTTATTTAAAGAAATATGTAATTTTCCCAAACCCTCTTTAGAATAGGTCCCACAAGTTTAATCTTTGTCGTAAATGACGTAGCGTCAACTTCACAAAATTTAACATTTTTTTTTAGCATACCCTCTTTTTCGTGGAGTGTGCTAGCCAATGTAAAGAACGAGACAAGGTGTATCAGATCATAATAAAGTAATAAGTAGTTTTGTTTGTCTAGTGAAAGATTTATAGAGACTCAACGCAGTTTTTTTAACTTTGAAGCATTGCTGGTGGACAATATGCAGTTCCCACTTTTTGGATGAAGTTTGAGGTTGTTATTTCCCACGTTTCAAAAATACTCTAGAATTCAAAAGCAAGTTGATTCATGAAAGCACATATTCTTACGTTCACATCAAAATGCAAATCTATATAAACAGATTAGAAAAATGAGTGGCCATATTTAGCGGTAAATTCTAGGAAGCAACTGATGTGGAAAATCCACAAAGAACTCATACACCAAACAAAGAACTGCACTGGAAAGGAACTGTCCTGTCTTATGCGTAAAAGGCCTTTAAATAGGCAAATACAGTGGGACATTGGATAAGAACATAGCTATCAAAAATCTTATCCAATGTAAAATATAAACTATACATGCCAAAAATATTATCCATAGCAAAAATAAAATAGAAGGTTGATCAACATGCGTGTCATTCCTTATCATTCCTTCCCACCGTAAGAGCATTGGGCTCCAATGCGGTCAAAAGGGAAGGAAAATCACAAACCATCTGACTATGAGAGATCCACCACCAGAAATGTTGTGAGGTAAAAGTGCACAGAAAACTAAATATGAAAACTACATAGAAAAACTGTGGGAGGTGGCCATGGTGGGACACGTGTTGGTTGGGGAGCACACAAAGTAGGGCCACAAGAAAATAGGAACAACATAGAGTAGCCGGAGAGGAGGATAGAGCCATAGAAATTTTGAGGGCCACAGTTTATGTTGTTGATGAAGGCAAGTGATGACAACAACATTGTCGAGGAGATAGGATCGCGAAGAGGTTGCCATGGTTGTAGAGCCAGCGGACCACAGAGAATAAATTGAGGCAGCATGGAAACCACAAGCTCCTCTTTTGATTCATTGTAAGATAGATCAAGAATTTGCATCTTGTCAGCTTCAACTTCATGGGCTTCATTAGGAGAGTCCTCAAATAGATCTGCAATTTTTAGAGCTGCATCAAACAAAACAAGATCGCCATTAAAAGAAACAACACTATGAACATTCCCTTCAAGGAGTGGTAAATTTATTTCTTTTTCAACATCTTCTTCCTTTTCGATAGGAAGAACTTCATCTTTAGTAGATGTCATTTCTTTTGCTAGCATAGCAACACAAATGAACTCAATATCCGTCAAGAGCGCTTTGGCTCTTTGAGAGATCTCTTCGAGGGAGAGACTCTTTTTAGGCAGCATGATGCCTCAAACAGACAAAGAAGGAGTAGGAACGAACTGCTTTGATACCAAACTGATGTGGAAAATCCACAAAGAGCTCACACACCAAACAAAGAAAACTGCATTGGAAAGGAATTGTCTTGTCTTATGCATAAAAGGCCTTTAAATATGCAAATACAGTGGGACAGTGGATAAGAACATAGCTGTCAAAAATCTTATCCAATGTAAAATAGAAACTATACATGCGAAAAATATTATCCATAGCGAAAATAAAATAGAAGGTTGATCAACATGAGTGTCATTCCTTATCAGCAACATTCCTTATTAGCAATAGCGTTTGAGTAAAAGTTAACCATATGGCTTTGCTTGGACTACGTTCACATGTTGAATTTGAAAATTATGGTCATAAACTTGTGGGCCCCTTCTCTAGAAAGATTCTAAAGAGGGGTTGGGACTAAAATTTAATTTAATAAATGTTTTAAGGATAAATCAATGGAAAGGATAATAGTGGTCTTATATTAAAGATAAAGGGAAACTAGTGACAACTTTCATTAAACATTCACTCTTTCATTAAACATTAAAAATTATAGCCATTAACCTGTGGGCCTTGTGGGAAACTAGTTTTTAACATGTGAGTGACAACTTTCAATAAACATAAAAAATTATGGCCATTAACTTGTGGCCCTTGTTGGAAACTAGTTTTTAACATGTGAGTGACGTGGAATATATATTAAAAATTATGACCATTAAGGTATGGGTCTTGTGCTTCGCTGTCTTTGTGCTCTGCGTGGGTCCCAGCTTAAACTTCTTCACATGGGGATTCGAAGTGATTTCCATATGCAACCAAAAGAAAGAGTAGCATCATTCTACAGAAGGTCTATTCCACGTTCTTAATGAAAGTTGTCACCAAAAAAGAGTAGAGTCATTCTACAGGTCTATTCCACGTTCTTAGTGAAATTTGTCACCAAAAAAGAGTAGAATCATTGTACAGAAGGTCTATTCCACATTCTTAATGAAATTTGTCACCCGACAAAGCTGGTGAGGACAGGAGGTCACACAGTCAAACGCACATAAATATTTACTAAAATCCAAGTTATACAATCCACAACAGCTGGCAGGGAACTTTCACCGTACCTGCAAATACCAAATTTTCTAAATCTGTTTATGTAGATTTCCTTTCTGATGAGGACGTAAGAACATGTGCTTTCATGAATCAACCTGCTTTCATGAGCCAATATGCTGAAATTTGCTCTCTGATTATTGAAAAGCCTGCTTTTGAATTACAGAATAGTTTTGAACAAAGATTTACGAATCGTAATGGTGGTGAATGAACTTTTAAATTTTTAAATTTTCTAAAATTTGATTATTAATTTTTTCATGTATACTGACACCTTAAAGATAATGTTGATGTATATAAATAATAATAAAAAATAATGTTATTTTTTTTCAATTTTTTTATTATTCAGCATTAATAATAAATTTTTTATTTTTAAAAATATATTATTTTTTTAAAATGACAATGTTGAATATTGATTAGGTAAAAAGTGTATAAATTTTGCATAGTTGTTAGTTAAAAGTTTATATAATTTGATTTTGAGTAGGGAAGATAATTTTACCAACATTAATTAAAATAAAATAAAAAAGACATCGCATTCACTTATTTTTTAAATTTATTTTGAAAGCAGCTTTCAAATTAATTTGATTGAACCTAACTTCTAGAAACACAAATCAATCTAAGCCCTTTGTATTAACTTTATTGTTTTTTTTAATGGGTTATATGCGATTGATTGAAACAGACCCCACCCATATCAAATCATCGCCACATAGTGGTATTACAACAAAGTTTTCTTTTTTAAATGGGTTATATGAGATTGAAACGAGTCTCACCTATATTACATTATCACCACATAATGGTATTATAATAAAGCTTTTTTTTAATGGGTTATTTGGTATTGAAATGGCCCCGGAGGGTGGGCAGCAATAACAACTGCCGCACAGTGCAGTGCAGCAATTGTTATTGCTGCCCACCCTCCACCCTCAAGCGGCAATTGTTATTGCTGCCCACCCTCCACCCTCAAATGAGGTGCACTGTGCGGCAGTTGTTATTGCTGCCCACCCTCCACCCTCAACTGCACTGTGCGGCAGTTGTTATTGCTGCCCATCCTCCACCCTCAAATGAGGGTTATATTACATTATCACCACATAATGGTATTATAATAAAGCTTTTTTTTAATGGGTTATTTGGTATTGAAATGGCCCCACCCATATTGCATCGTCATCACATAGTGGTATTACAACACAACTTTTTTTTAATAGGTTATATGGGATTGAAACGACCCCACCCGTATTACATCATCACTACATAGTTGTATTACAACAAAGATTTTTTTTTAATGGGTTATATAGGATTGAAACGGGTCCCACCTGTATTACATCATCACCATATAGTGGTATTACAGTAAAGTTTGGATATTATCCATGTATCGTTTGACCATGTTTGAACTTGGGTCTTTTCCTTGAAATGTATCAGAATCTAACCAATCGAGCTAATGCCACTTGATTTGTTAAATCTATTGTTAGAAACAACCCTTGCATCTATATTCAAATCTTGTAACCAAGAGGCTAATGCGCTTTTTATTAGTTAGGCGTAAGACATTTTATAACACACCATTCTTGAAATTATTATACAAAAGAGTCAACAAAACAGTTCAAAACCTAGATATGATAGTTAGAATTATTTTTTTGAAATCTTATTATTCTTTTCAAGCCTTGAATTCCAAGTAGTGATACAACCAGTCCTTCATATACTTAATGCTTTAGCTTTTTAATGCAACAATTGAATGAATTTTCTAATGTTAATGGAGCTACCCAATTCATACTCATTTATTTTGAAAGCCTCAAATATTGAAAGCAAATGGACACTGAAGAAGTACATGATTTAATATTTTTAGCTTCTCACTAAAAAAATATTCTTGATATCTCATTCTTGGTAAACTATCACCTATGAGAATTTTACTTTGGAGTGTTCATTAAAGAAACATTGAGTCTTTAGGAAGGGCCTCCTATGACCAAACATTCTTCTAAGAGAATTTGGAGTATAAAATATCAGAGAGTCTTATATCCCAACTTGATTGAGTGTCTACCATATTTTGATAAATTAAGAACCAACTCATCATTTTGAGAAAAGGATAAACTAAACTCTTAAACATCATTGCTAGAGAGGCTTAAATCCCTACTTGAACGAGTATCTCCCATATTTTGATAAATTAAGAACTAACTCGTCTTTTTGTGAAAAGGATAAACTAAACTCTTGAACCAAGTTTTGGATCTCATGTATTTTTGTTTGATATATCCTCCCTTAACCAAACTAACAAAAATCCAAGATTCAAAATTGTTGCTCACTTTAATATATTTTTTATTTTTAAACCTCTACGAGCCAAATGTGCTCTAGTTAATGGCTATATGTTAGAATCATAGATTAGAGGTCACAATTTTAAATAGGAATGAAATAAAAAAATGTAAAAACCCCTCATTGACCAACCATCTAATATATTTCTTGATAAATTATATTATTTTATTATTTTACTTTAGTTTCTTTTAACCTTAATCTTTTGTAATATGGATTATGGTGATATTTATACTCCATCTTAAACAAAAAAAAATTCATTCACTAGATACAATTATTTATCCGATGGTGAGATTATTGGTACCTAAGGGTACCTTTCCTATTTATGTTTTTATTTATTAGATTTAATTTTAATTTGCTTAGTAATGTGTTTATTTTAGTTTATTTTTAAATATATTAGTAATTCCAACATTGTACTAGAACAAGTGTAATCTCCATTACTAGATCTAGAAGTTCATTCATTTAATCTCCTATGAGAATTCTAAAGGAAAATTTTGGAAGTTATAATACTAAACGTGACAAAGAAAAAAGACAAGAATAGGACACAATTCAAAATATGACAAAATTGGATTTGTGAGTAAAATTAAAAAAAAATAAACAAGAAATGTTCTTAGATTTGGAGAGAATGTGAAGCAACAAGAGTCCCATGAGGCAACCAAAACACATTCTATTATATGTATACAAGTAGAGTATATTAAACTGAATTCATATGTGAAGATTTCATATTGGTAAAAATGTTTTTGGATTTTAGTGCAAATTTATATTTTGTTCATTTTTCATTCTATGTTGCGTTAATCTCTAAATTAGAGTACCATGATACCTTACATATTGATAATAAAGTCTGGATATTGAATATTAAAGAATTAAAAAGCTTAAGGATTTGATTCGCTATAGCCAAAGAATTCAAAATTCAATTTTGTGGAGGAAAGCTTTATACTTTATTGTCATAGGTAAAAATTGTCCTATAAATAATACATTATCTCTATGAAGGAAAATTCCATGACATATTCAAAAGATTTAGTGTAGAAAACCCTTGTCAAAGGTAAAAGCCTGAATATAAACAAATATGAATGTAAAATGGTCAAAATCATTCGTGTACATGCATGAAGAATACTTACAATATAAATTGCTCAAAATATGTATACAAGCTTTATTATCAATGCTTGCAATATGGTGATCATTATAGACTATTTTTCCTTATATTGTATGGATATTTGTCTCCATAATATAGCCATAGTAATCTGACTCTTCAATACCTATCTATTACACTCCTCACATATATAGGATTTATGACCTTTCCTATTCTTGACCTTTGGTTCATCATCTCGCCACTTGTATACTAGACTATTCACTCTTTTCTTACATGCATACTTGACTTTATGACACATGCAGACTTCTTCATGACTCTTACTCTCCTACATGCACTCCTAATATAAGATACTTGTGCACATTATTTCAATACACACTTGCATTCTTACTTACATGACACTTGTGCATTTCCTACACATTGACACTTACATGAAAGGGAAAATTAAATCACTCATCTAAACTATAGACTCAACCCTAATCTATTACATAGTTACATTTGTACCATGAAGGTACCATGGGGGTAAATTAGCATGAATCAAATAATGTAATATTATCCAACAATTGAGGTAAGACAGGAAGCCATTTGAAGCTCCTCAAAAGTTACAAGAAAATGAAGCTATAAAAGTTCCTTGATATTGCAAAGAAGAGAGCCATTTGAAGCTCTCTTTTGAAAATTACATTGAATTCACTTGAAAGGCATTAAAAATAAGATATATCTCATTAAATTATTTTGAAATACATTGAGAAGAATAAGATTCATAAAACTAAAAGCAATTTGCAACAATAAATAAACACGTTCGAAAGAGAATATAGAAAGTTTAAAAGAGAATTATCATTTAAAGGCAACTCTAGAACAAGCTCCAAAAACTCCAAAAGAAGTATTGGATAAAATCATCTGAAGAGAACGTGTTTGATTTGTCATAGAGAATCAATTTTGGAATTAAATTCAACATGTAGAATATAAAAACAAGGTTAATGTGGATGACATAACCATTGTCATTAAATGTTTTAGTTTTGACATCACTGTCTTGTGTGAATGATGAATTAATAAAAACACTAAAGGACAAAAAATAAAATGCCCATGAATACATAGATATTGTTTTAAAACTAAAATATAAAAGCTAACAACAAGTGCAACCAAAATATTAGTTACTCAGGCAAAATCCCATGTTCCATCAAACCAAGAGAAAATTATTTTATATTTTATAAGACACTTCCTTAGAAAGGAGATCAACATAAATATGTTTTGCATCAAAGTAGAGCATCAACAAAGCATTTCACTAATCATAGTATTAGATAGTGTATTAGAAAGATATTCGCTTGTCAAAAATATTGGACAAAGCATTAGAAAGATATTTGCTCGTAAAAAACATTGGACAAAGCATTAGAAAGATATTCACTTGTCAAAATATTGGATAGATAATTAGTAAAAAAAACATGCTTTAAATTGAAATAGGATCAATCAAAGGTAGAATAAACATCTACAAGACATAAAATTAGACGTAGGGATCTCAAACTACCCCCATGGTTTGAAGAAATCTCACAAGATTAATGATTGGACACTTGGCAAAGCCTGTTTATCACCACAAACTGGTGACTGTTTGAGTGAAATATATATTTGTAAATTTGATCTATGATATGGGGAACAAATTGGTCATTTGATGCTAAACATGAAATAATAAATAAAGTGAATAAAAGGGACATTAAAAATATGAAGTCGATATTTGCTTACATAAAACAAAACAAAAAATAAAAAAAGAAAGTTGTCTAATGATATGATTACATTAAAAAGCATAAATGAAACCCTTTGGAGGCACCTGCAATGAGGAACTGTTGATGAAATTTCTAGCAAAACAAATTTGGGTGGACATTATCACTGTACCCATAAAATTCTCATCATAGAGGTTGAAAGAAAGACTAATAAGATAAAATCACATGGACAAAAAAAATTACCTACATGGAGATTTTCAAAGAAGGTGAAAATAAATTTAATATTTTATAGAAAGGAGTATTCCAAGGAATATTTCATAGAGGAAGGAGAATTTCCTCTACCTCAACAAGACACATTATTTTTCACACTTTTTGAAACATCGGTTTTAATTTAAGTATAGGTATATATATACTTGTTGAAAATATAATTGTAAGGTAGAGTCATTATAGGAAGAATATTAAAATTTTGTGAAAGTTTACCATGGCTAGTGGAGCATCAAAAATTTTGTTGCCAAATTTTTAATTGTTGAGGGGAAACAACTATGTTGCCTGGAAGATCAAAATCATGACATAGATTCAGTTTGAGGAGATTTGACATGTAGTAGATGGAATCACTTGCATATATTATTGTGGAAGGAGAAGATCAAATAAAGTTTGATAAAGCAAATAGAAAATCAAGACTAATAATTATATTTGAAGTAGTAGATGAGGTCCACACATACATTAGAGATACAACCACAACCAAGTATGCATGGGAGAAGTTGAATATATCATTTAAAGACAATAATAAAAATCAAATTATACTCCTCTAAAGCCAACTCCATTATCTGAAGATAAAGAGTGGAGAAAAGGTAGAAGCATTCATGATGAGAATAGCAAAATTATGAGAATCATTGCAAACACTAGGAACTTAGGTATTTGATGAAATATTAGTTCCAATTATTTTGAGATCACTCCCATTAAAGTACAATGTTTTTGTGATTACACTAATTATTACTAAACAGAAACCAAGATTTGAGAATTTGGTGAACCTACTTTAGAAAGTAGAGGCCTTGCATACAATAGAAGAAGAAGATGAATTACTTATGACAAGTCAAATAGGAAAGCAACTATTTAGAAGAGTTATGAGGCCTCCATAGCACTTCCAACAAAGAAATAATTTTAAGATATTTTAGAATCAAATAAATGATTCTCAAATAAGTAGTTTCAACACACAAAAAACATGTGATCATTATGGAGGAAATGGACACACCATGAAGGATTGTTGACATATTCTCTTTAGAAATGGATCCCCTTCACAAGAGATGAAACAACAACAAAATAAGTCATCTTCAATACAACAAAATCAATGTTGGAGAAAGTCATATCAAAATAATGTAGGCAAAATAAGAAGAAGAAAAAATTAAGAAATTAAAGAAGAACATGTGTTTGTCACTCAAGCACACTTAAGACAACATGTCAATGTTTGGTATAATAACAAACATATTACAATCCAAAAAATTGTAAACATCCAAATCATCATACAAGAAGAGTTTTATTGATTGAAAATTTCAATCCAAGGAACCAATAGGAGGCAAAACTACGTGAATATAAATAAAATCATTACAAGCATAAGCCATGGAACACCTATAAGGCCAAGAGGTTCAATGTATCATGGAATGAATATGGTAAGTTCAAAATAAAAATATTTTTCAATTACTTTACAAAATATAAAGAAAAATATCTACAAGATGAATGACCTATTGTGAAGAAATATTTAAGAAGGCATATAATAGCTTGCAAACTAGATATTGTTGAAATAATATTAACTATATTTGCAACTCAAATAAGAGATCCCTACATCATTGTCAAAGCCCATGATATCATACGACTATTATAAAGAAGTGCACCAACACTACAAGTTATCAAGATACTAAATAATAAGATGCATTATGATATCATTAAAATTGACAATATTGTTCATGATAAAGGTGATTTTTTTAGACAATTACAACAACTATTGGGGCCTAATGGATCAACTCTAAAGACCATAAAGCAATTGACAGGTTGCTACATTCTAGTTCAAGGAAAAACTATGGAAACTATGGGATCATTCAAAGGACTAAAACAAGTATGTAGAATTGCTAGAGATTGCATTTGAAATATACATCCCATTTATCATATCATAGAGCTTATGATAAAAGGATAACTTGGAAATAATATAAGACTATATCACAATAAAAATAAAAATAAAGAAAAACATAAAAAGAATCCATACACAACTTTCATCCTACTATATGCAAGATAAAAATCATAGGACAATCATTTCAATAAATGACATTGGTTACATTGTAATACTTGTTTCACTTGAAGGCAATTAAGAAATACACTTAAAGCATATGAGACTTCACCCTCTCCAAGTGACTATGAGACTTTGACCTATCTAAGTGGCTAAGGATTAGTATTGATTTGAATCTTGTATTTGATTATTACATATTTGATTTTCTGGCAAATGGATTTGAATTATTATTTTCATTTGGATAATATTATTTGTGAATTATTGGATTGATACTACTATTGCTATAATTTTTTAAGTTGTTTCATAACAAGTGGTATCAAAGCATAAATATTGGATTCCTATGAGGTGTAAATTTGCAATAGAAGGGTGTGCAAACTAGTCTAGAAACTCTACCAAACATTACTACTGCTTGTTTCCTAGTAATTATTTTCATAATTTTTTTTGGTCCATATTATGGTGCAATTATCATTTAGAATATTGAGTTTGTAATTGTTACAAGTATTGGGTATCATTAGACCCTTACAATATATCTATTACATTGTGATCACCTCTTTGAGATAGTCAAATAATGCTTTTTTGAAAGGCAAGTGTCCTAGGACCATTACGAAAGATCTATCTCTTTGTGATTATATCTTCAAGTTGATCAAAAGAAGAGGTATTTTTCATAATATTTTTAAATAACTTTCCAAGTATTTTTTAAATTTTTCAATTGACCCTAGTGCACGAATGAACCTATCACCACTATTGGTTGGACATGAGTCAATAATCAATTATAATGTACTATTAATCTAGAGGATGTGTATGAGCGAAAATAAGCGCTAACCCAAAAATCTTGGTAATAATAACAATGCTTCTCAAAATATCAATAGTTTATACCATATTCTTTCTTAGAAACATAATCTTGCATCCTCCTAACACCTCGATTTCTCCCTCTCCTCATCCCAATAACCCTCCCTCGCTCATTCCTCCTAATAACTTGGTCACTACTCTTGCTATCTCTCCAATAGCTATTACACCTTCCAATTACTATTGAACTTGATTTGCATACATATCTATTACATCAAGAACAAATGATTTCTTCCATTACCAAGTCCTTGGATAGTCAAGCACAAATAATTTCTTACATTGCCAAGACCTTGGATACAATCCAAAAAGGCCAACAAATACCCACCACTACTACTCCCCTTGTCCAAGGGTCAAAATGAACCATAGGGCAAGAATTTCTAATCACTCATATACCACCAAATACAAATACTCTTCCACAACCACCATCGAGTTATAGTCCTCCAAATTCCTATGGAAATTCCTAAGACCTAGGCTTCATTTTTTATCTAGATTACTTGGTAGAAGGTGATTTTAATTTCTTTGAATGGTCTCATGATATTCTTATTCCTCAAATTGAAATACATATATTTGAAGGTGTTGAACCTTTAGGATGATTGGTCAAAATGAAAAGCCTTATCTATCTATACCATGTTCCTGAAGTAGGTTATATTGCATTGGTAGCTTCTAATTTGGGAACCCAAGCTCATCAATGGTTGTTGTGGTAGCACTGCCAACATGGGGGTCCTATTTCATGTCTTAACTTCAAAGAGTAATTTCTATAATTATTTAATAAAGGATATTCCACTTCATATATGAGCTATCTTATGTAAACAAAGCAATTAGAAATAATGGAGGAACATTGCTATGGGTTCACAAGTCATCTCACCTATACCCATCAATTGAATCTAGTAGTGATGGTCTGAATCTTTCACTATTGTATTAAGGGTAAATTTTGAAAGAGAATCAACATGATTGATCCTTATACTCTTGATGATGCTCAATGCGTAGCTTTGGTAGTAGAACAAAAGCTCCAAGAGTTTGGTCCTCCACATAGACATGACTTGAAATATCATCATCCTTATTGTAATCTTGAGTGTTCCCAAGTATTTTTTGTTTCAAATGTCATTTTGATCATCACTAAGATCAATCCTATGAAGAACATTGTAACTCTCAAGTGGAAGATAAAGACGCAATAATATATAAACATGAATATTTATTATAGAAGGACAAACCAACAAAAGTATATATGAAATAGGAGGATGATACCATGGATATCTCTACTCATGCACTTATGGGGATTCAATATCACCACACTATTGAGGTAAAAGTATTTATTAACTAGTAGTGTGTCAATGTGTTGATTTATTTATGTATCACACACAACTTTATAGATATTAAAAAATAAAAGTTCTTGGGCTTGCCTATCAATACTTCAAATCAAGATAAATTTTAAGCCTTAATTACAAATGGGGACACTTATTAGTGTATGGCTTGACCAACTAAATTTATCATCCAAATGGGAGATTATACTTGGATGGGCAATCTCTTTTCCATAAACCTAGGTAGTTTAGATGTAATCTTTGGAGCATAATGTTTATTTCAAATTGGTTATTTTACTATTAATATACAAAAATTATACATCAAGTGGATAGAGAATGGAAGGGACATTTGTCTCTAAGGAATCAAATCATATCCCTCCAAGGTGGCTAGTTCACATAGCATGGAAAATATATTTAGAAAGGTAGTTGTGGATTCTTTGCCAAAGTCAATTGCATGGATATTTACTCCTTAGAGTTGTCTTTTCTAGCTCCTCTATTGGATTAATAAAACATTATTGATCACCATAAGGTCTCAAGTATCATTAGTGACATCTGGAGTGCCTTTAGGAGTAATCATTCCCAAGACTTCCTTTGGGTTAGCTCCATCATTGGCATGTGTGATTATCTCCAGAACCGTCGACATGCATACCTTGAATTATTTCGATGGTTATACTCTCCAAGATTATTTTAAATTCACCAGTGGGAATGGTTAGGGCCATTGTGGGAAAATTTATCTTCTCTCCTCTTTGAGGTGGGAACATCTAGCAATTTTTTAAGCAATATCTTATTATTTGAAGATGGCCCTTTTGGAACCTGAATTTATGCAATTAGATGCCATAGTAGAGGAAATCCTCACCAACCATGGTTTTTTTCCCTTATTGAGAAAATTCAATGGGATTAACTTAGATATTTTTGATAAATTCACTCGGTCTTGGGAGAATGGTCGTGTTCAGGTTTGAGGTCACAAGTTCAAGGTCAACATTCTTATGTTGGTGGAGGTAATAGATCCACCCAACAATGGTGTAGTTGTTCATTGGGACAAGTACTCACTAGTTAAGGAGATAATATTTATCATTGAAAAGAGAAAGAAATTAGGAAGGAGGAAAGATGGAATCATCAAAGAGTCCTTACCAGTTCCTTGGAACAGAGTCATTATCCCTATCATGTAGTATTTTATAATTAATAAAATTGATTCCCCCCTTCGAATCTTCCACCTAGCCTTCTTGAACCATGTCAAGGACATCAAGGCCATCAATGTGCTTGACTATTTGGTTAGATCAATGGAGCTCTCTATTGACAGTTTCAGGAAGGGGAAATCCATGCACCCAATTCATTAGGGTCTACACCTGATTCTTTATGGGTACGCCCTCCAAAAGTAGACTAAAAAAATGATTTTTTCATGCATTAGCATCCCCAATGACATTACCTCTATTCAGGGTTTGAACTAGAAAATCCCTTAGAATGATACCACAAGTGAAGCAGATGCAATGGAGATTGCCTCTACAAATACTACTAAATCTAGTAGAAAGTTGATATTTGGATCAAATTTTGGAGACACTCCATAATTGTTTAACGTTGAGCCTTGTCGTCATTCTTCCAAGAGAAAAATATTCTAGAGGAAAATGCAAGACTCCCACAATTGAGGTCATCCAAGGATCCCTAGAGGATTCTCCTTTGAATATAAAGAAGATGAAGGTCAAAGAAACTCATGCTCGATCCAAGGAAATAGAGTCCCCGAGTGGACCCTCAATGTGAATTCAATGGATATCCATATTTGATCCTATGGTTGGACTAGAAATGATATTGTCTTTTGCATCTAATGCTTCCAATATATTCTATACCCTTCTCTATCTAGCTACCAATTTGGTGGATTATCTCAAGCAATAGCAAAAAGGACACACCCAGGTTGTTGAAAAAATGCTCAAAACCAATAATGAAGACCATGAGTTTGAGTAACTTGTCTTTCTCATGGAAATTTCTTTTTGGCTATGTTATGTGGGTTTTCCTACCCCTAGTTTTAGATTTTTAATGGCTTATCCTATTCCTTTTTCTTGTGTCACTTGGAGACATCCTTCATCAAGATGCTATTTTTTTGCTTCTGCGAGGTGATCTCTTAAGTCCCTCTATTTTGTTGTGTTTTTGCTATTATTGGTCCCATGGAGACCATCTCATTTTGCTTCCACTTATGTAAAATTTTTGTGTCCCTTTCAAAAACCCCCTCCTCCAATTTATCAATAAAAAAGGAGATCTTAAGTGTACCCATAAGTCTAACTCCTAAGTGCATACATGATAATGCCATCCACCTTATTCGAGGAAGTCATTCTCCTAATGTACATCCTTACCACTACCCCTAGCCCCAAAAGTAAAAAATTGAGAAGCTAGTTCAAGAAATATTGGAGTAAGGAATCATCCATCCAAGCATTAGTTCATACTCCTATCTAGTAGTGATGGTATGATGTAAGGATAATTCATGTCACACATGTCTTGATTTTCATCCTCTCAACAATATCACTATGAAAGTTAAGTTTCATATCCCTATTATAGATGATTTGTTAGATGAATTACATGGTGCTAGATACTTTACAAAATTAGACTTGCATTCTAGGTTTCATCAAATCAGGATTAGAGAAGAGGATATCCCTAAGGCTACCTTCCATACATACAACTATCATTATAAATTCCTAGTCATATATTTTATTCTCACTAATGCTCCTTCCACTTTTCAAAGTATCATGAACTTTATATTTTATCCTTTTATTTGTAAGTTCATCCTAGTTTTCTCTGACAATAATTTAATTTATAGCAAGTCCTAGGAGGATCATCTAGTTCATATCAATAAAGTTCTTCACCTATTATAACAGATTTTGTTTTTGTTAAAAGGTCCAAATATTCCTTTGAGTTTAGGAGGTAGAGTACATGGGATATATAGTAACTTAGGAAGGAGTCAAGGTAGATCCTAACAAAAACAAAGGTATGAAATATTGGCCCTTGCCTAAATACCTTAAATAGATTCATGGATTTTTAGGACTCATAGGCTACTACAAAATATTTATCTACAACTGTGGCAATATTATTTCTCCTTTTATTACTCTCACTAAAAAAGAATGCCTTTTTTTTTGTGTGAAGCCACTTCCCAGGTATTTCAAGCCCTATAAGAAGCTATGTGTACCACCACTATTTTGGCCGCTCTTGACTTTAGTAAACCTTTTATCATTGAGTATGATGCTTTTGGTATAAGTATTGGAGCTATTTTGATGTAAGATAGCCACTCATTAGCCTTTGAAAGTAAACCACTTTTGAGCAAGAATATGGGATGGTCCATATATGAGAAGAAACTATTGAGCATTCTTAGAGCAATGTCTCTCATTACCTCAATAGAATAAATGGTTGAAAAAACCATTGGGTTATGATTTTATCATTGAATATAAGTGTAGCAGGCTAAAAGGCTAACACCTAATATTGTAATTGCTGAAATTCACATAAATGAGCATACACAAATTGAAAAGAACGAAAAGAAACAAAGAAGATGAATCTTTTATTAATATCCAATCAATTCATGTTACAAATTCATCCCTCTTAGGGATACCCATTCGATACATCAATTACAATAGTGAAATATCCCTTGCAAGGGTAGGTGTATTCCAAATGCCTTTTAGGATGACACAAACTACTCCAAGGTGTAGGTGACATTCTTCTCCATGATTAGAGGTATTTGTTACCTTGCATATCAAAACCCTGTTAGTACTGCATACAAGAAACAACAATAAAGTGATCAATAGCATAGGTTGCCTCTCTTGATGAGGCTTTTTGAGAAAATTAGATAAAAAGATGCCATAACAAACATAGAATCAATAAAATGCAAGAAAGATAGTAAACCTAGATTAATAACAAAAATTTTCCATAAATAATGTAAATGAAAGACATATTAATCTACCTAATATTCTAAACATGCATTTGAAAGCATGAAAAAGACCATTAATGTCCTAGTTACAAAATTTAGAAGAAAGTTACATGAAAATATACTTCTTCCAGAAAAAATTCTATAAGAATACAAATATATATTAAGCCTATCTAGTCTATTACAAATAAATGCTAAACTACTGCTAAAATTAGGGAGCCATCGGGATAAAACATGACTACGGATATGCAATGTGGTGCACACTGTTAGCCGTGGCTGACAGCTACGATAGAACTGGAAATATATTTTCCCTTCAAATGTGGCCTTGTATCTCCAATCTCCTTGACAAATTGATGGTCAAGGGTCACCTCTGTGTCCTCTGATAGGTTTGGTAGTTGAATTGTTCAGATTGATGATGGAATGGGCTTGATTGCGTTTCTTGATTCTTCCTAGCCCTCCATAGCCTCCTTGATTCCAAGTGCCATGTGATCTCTAATTGGGCAGCAAAAGGGTTCCTATCAATGAATGCAAGTGGGTATGTAATTCGATAGGGCTTCGCCACTTTTTAATTCAGGATTCATCTCTCTATTTTTCAATTAGGAGGAGGTTCTTATAGCATTTGAGAAGGCCATGTCTCAGCTTCATGGGGAAGCCAAGATCAAGAAAGGGCAGTTGGAGCAGTTGGAGGGAAGCTTCTAGATATTTTCACCCCCAAACCACTTTAATATGCAACCAATGGGTCGTTATAACCGATTTTGGATCGGCCGAGGTCCAACTGATTTTGACTGCTAGCTAAAACTTTGAGGTGTGGTCAGCTCTATTAACCACGGGTCTTAGTCGTGACCAACGTTGGTTAGGCCAAAGTGCCTAAATGAGTGGTTAGAACCACTGCTATACCTTGGTATTTGTCCAAGGTCTTCCATATGGTCTTCTAGCATGTCCCATATGAGTAGTCACCTCGAAATGACACATTTTAGGTGTCTATAGATGCCCATTTTGAGATCAAACAACACTGAGCAAAAATAGACCTTTTAAAATGATATTGTAGGTTGGATGATAATCATTAATCTGATCAACATTAGATGCCCAAGCCCTTCAAAGAGTATGTGCATCCTAGAATCATTGCTTCCAACTAGATGGAAGGCTTAAATTTGTAAAGCTTTGGCAAGCTCCAGTGGCGATCGGGTAGCTTTAGTGCTACTATAGGCTTTCATGCCATATATATCCGAAAGGAGGAGAGCTACTAACTTAACTATCATATTTTTTTTTTACCCCAGAAAAGGGTATGCTTATGATAGTCATTGGTAATGATTCGTAAGACAAACATAATTTTAACACGATCAAGGGATCTTCTGTTGACTTTGATTATGATTATGATATTATGACTACCCCCTCAAGAGACAAGTCGATGAGGGTAATGATAATTAGTAAAACAATGAGTTGCTTGACCACTATGAATGACTCAAACAATTTAAAGTTTAGTATTTGATACTTGGCAAGGCCTAATTAGCTATGATTAAAACTATTAATAGTAATTGTACATCTATATCCCATGGAGTATTCCATCATCGAAGGCCTTCTTTAGGAATCAAAATGATAACAATTCCAATTAGGCATGTGTTGAATCATATCTACTAAAAATGTCATAGAAGAATTGTGATGAATACCTCATTCCCATGTAGCAGTCTGACTGTATGGGCCTTCTTAGGGATTGAAATGAAGCATATCAATTCAACGATGGCTAATTTAATCCAAATTTCCTTATGGTAATTTACTCATATTGTCGGATTGCATGGAGCGTAAGTCGCTACAACCGTTAAGTGTATAGGATAAATAACTATGTACAAGATGCATTTGGCTTTTGCTTTATCTGATTTTTTTTGTTATAATTTTTTTTTTACTTTTTGGTCAGGTTGGTATTTTTATTTTAGCATTTTGGAACTCCACATAGTGGGATTTTAGAGCATTTATTCCATATTACTAGCCATGATTGTCAGCAACAGCTAAAAATTTCAAATTGCTTAGCCGTAGGCCAAACTCGTGAGCGAAAAAACCTAATTTGGGGACCGCGGTTGTCATCCACGGTCATGGCCGAAATAGGAAATATTTAAGGATTTTTTGCAATTTAAAATTTTTATTATTTCTTATTGCAATAGAGAATATGAGATCTCTGAGAGGTGAGGAAGCAAATTTGACATGGAATGCTACTGCAACTCAACCTCACTACCACCCATACCGATGGTAGACTAACCTAGAGGAGCCGATTATACTAAGGTAGAAGCATGCAAACCTTGGTTATTATTTTCTTTTACCAATTTAAAATTAACCTTACTAAGTAATGGGCTAAATTAACATCACTAAACTGTCATTAATGAACCTCACCCTAGTTAGGTTTAGCTTAGAGGGTTAGGGTTTTTAATTTTTGGGTGTCTTGGGATGGGAAATGATCCTGAAAAAGTCATTTCTCTTAGTCACAACTGGCAAGTATGGTTCCCATTGAAAATTTTGTCACATTGCACAAAGAGGTAGAAAAAAAAATCAAAGTTTTGTATAGTGTTTCTTTTTTGTAAAGTATTTATTTTGTTGTTTTGAAAATATTTGTAAGTTGCATCAATTTTGGCTTTCCCTGCACCCCCCTTGTACATAGAATGAAAAAGAAAGAGCTTTGCTGCCGAACAAGCTAGGTAAAATAGCTTCGTCGAAAGAAAGGAGAAGAATATGAAAAGAACTTCGAGCCCGAAGCACTTCAAACAGCTACTTTGGGCCAGGTTTTTGCAAAGCAGAATTTGCCGAAGAAAGAATACAAGGAAGGCATAGAAAACTACTTCGGGCCAGAAGCGCTTCAAATCACTACTTCGGGCGAGAATTTTGCAAAGTAATATGGCTGAAGAACACAAAGAAAGCGTAAAGGAGAGCTTCACACCTGAAGCATTTCCAATAGCCACTTCAGGCGAAAGTTTTGCGAAGCGGCATTCAAGCAGCATTTCAAGAGAACAACTTCACCGAAGAAGGAAAGACGGTCCGAATTTACTAAGGCAAGAAAACTACTTTAGACCCGAAGCACTTCAAGCAGCTACTTCGGCTAGAAAACTTACAAAGTAGAATTCAAAGAAAAGCGACATCTAAAAGGTACTTCGCTAGCAAACTGCCGAAGCATCCACTTCAGGCCTTCCCATCAGCGAACCATTTCTACTTCACTGAAAGTCATTGCGAAGCATCTGCTTTGGCTAGCTTTCGTGCGAAGTATTTTCACCCAAAGTGGTAGAGGTCGTGAAGAATGAAACATTTTGAAGGCAAGTGCTTTGGCCGAAATCCTCTCAAACCACAGTTTTGAAAGAGGATCGTGGTGAAGCATTTCTCCAATACATCGTCGAAGCAGTTTTGACAGCGAAGCAGCGAGGAATGAAGAACCCTATTTTGAGGAGGAAATCTGCTTCGACACTCACCACTCCCGAAGCAGTTTTGTGAAGCTCTATTTTGCGAAGTACAAATTAAGGAGTAGTTGCTTCGGCTCAAATCCATTATGAAGCGAAGTTGCAAACGAACATCTAGCGAAGCACTTCAGGGGCACATGTTCCAAGCCGGGTATTTTCCCGAGGTGATCAAGTGCCTCATAAATGCATTTTTTCATGCCTGATAAGCTCATTGCTCATTTTTAGCAATTGGAAATGAAGTATCAGTCCCTGAAGAATATCTCGGTGATCATGGCAGCCACTCAAGCACTGCACCCAGAAGCCAAGGACACTTAGATGTCTCATTAATGCATATTTCCATGATTAACTCGGTCACAGTTGCCAATTATGGTAACAGATTTGAAAGCTTAGTCACAAGAGCCACAAGGAGCCAACTTCTCAGGTCTCGAGGGTGTACTCCTCCATTTTGTGCAATAATGACTTAGAGGGTCGGGTCCTCTATAAAAACCTAGGCATTGTAAATGTAAAGGGAGGGAACTTTCTACTAGAGAGCTACTGTAACTTGAAGTCCTACGATTAATACTAAAGAGCTTTGGGCTCGATTTCTCTCTTGTATGCTTCCTTCTATGTTTATTTCTTTTGTCTTTCTTCATTTGCATACTGTAACTCTGAATCCTAAATTTTGGTGTGTGATTAGAGACTGAACCCTAAAATTTTCCCGAAGGATACATAGGGGAGGAAAACACCATATTAGCTTTCTTGTATGATGCTTGTGGGTAGTGGTTTCTTTCATATTCGCTTGTCCTAACCGTCGTTACTCTGAACTATGAATTTCGACGAAAAGGAAAAGGAGAATCCTAGAACTCGTCCAGAGGATGCATAGGAGGGCTAATACTGCATTTCTTTCGTTTATTCTTGGTGTTTCTTGTTGTTGTTTCAAGTTGTTAGTTATTGTGCTTCCTGTTCTTTCCCACCATTAAACTACTGAGATTTCTTCCCTTACTCCTTTTATTTCTTTCTTGCACCCTTACTCTTTTATTTCTTTCCTGCTCCCTTACTCTTTTTATCTCTTTCCTGCACCCTTATCTCAAAACACCAAAGTAGTTTAGCATAGGAGCCGACCTTTCTCCGGATATTGGCACGAGGGGCATATCTTCCCCATGGCCTTTCAATGTTGGTCCAGGTCTAGGGCACATACACTTACCCAAATCCTTTCCTGAGTAGATTTGATGACCAATAGTTTTTGGCACGCCTGGTGGGACTCGGTCAGTCTCACCTTCTGAGTAGTAGTAAGAACCGATGCTCTCATTACCAAAAGACTCTTAGCATCTGGTGACTCTGTTTAACCAAGAATATTTAAGTCGTAAAGACCGATACCAAAGTCTATGCCTTCATGCAAACAAGATGGAGAGTTAGGAATAGAGGAGAGGAAACTGAGTTCTTCGAGCTTGATATTGATGCCTTCGAGGAACGCTCTAGATTGGTCACCCCCGAGTCGTTCTTATGTGGAACATCCTCACAAGAGGCTACTATTGACGAACAAGGATTAACTTCTGATAGCACAACGCTAGTTTTCCTCCTAATCCTCCCAACTCATCGAAGCATCCTAGTGCCTCCGTTCCTATTAGTCTTTCGACGAGCAATCAAAGAGGGACTTTAGGAATCTTTGTTCCCCAAAATCTAGGCATAAATATGGCACAACAATAACAACAACAAAAACAACAACAACAAATGTAGCAGCAATCGTTGCCCAGATTATTCCCAGCATGGAATTCTTTGGGACCGCTAAATCTAGCGGGACAAGGGCAAGTGTCGCCTGTTGCTATAAAGAAGATCCCAACATTCGATGGAACTGGGAAGACTACTCTGGAGCACATCCAGGACATAGTTTCCCTGGCAGTGATCCATGACATCACAGAAGAGCGAGTTATGGTAAAGCTTCTGGTTCTTTCTCTTAGAGGAAAACTCCTCTACTGGTATAGATATCTACCACCCAGTACTATAACGGGATGGGACCAGTTAGCTGGGCAGTTGATGCGAAGCTTCAATGAGTCTGCCGATCCGACCTCTCTTCTACATCAATTCACAATGATCCAGAGACATCCACAAGAATAGATCATTGAATTCAATGTTAGGTTTGCTCAAACCTGGCATAGAATACCAGTTGGACTTCGGCCAACTGATGAAGCTACAACATACTAATTCTTTTGGGCTTTCAACCTCGACATCAGCGTCATGGTAAGGTATTCGAACATCAACACCTTCCTTGAGTTATATGAGTTAGCCTAAAAAGCAAAAATGGATCTAATAGCTGTGGGTAAGCTTCCCCAAAGGATGTTGATGCCCATACTTCTTGATTTCTCTCAATTTCAATATGCAAACGCAGCTGCTTTGCATATTTCAACAACCCTTACATACCCAATCTCATCTTGGAACCCAAATACCATTGTGTCATAGATCACTGCTCCACAAATCCATTTTCCCATATTTTCAACTTTGTAGCCCATTGTCACTTCGGCATTCCCGATGTTGCCAGCACCACTCCATTGCCATCAATTCCCAAAGCCGATGACATGCAGGCTAAAATACTGCAAGAAGTTCAGTCCATGAACTCCATAGTGCAGACCCTGTCTAATGACATGACCATAAGCACAACAAGAGTTTCTATCGAGAAGGTCATATCCTACCCCCGCGCTTACTAAATACCAAGCAGTCCAACAAGGAAGAGACTCGGTAGGAAACACTGCCATAGACGAAGCCCAGAGCACTTTCGATCATGTATATTGGTGCTCCACATGCAATGATCTGCATGAAGAGAATACCTGCATGCTACACCAACACCATGTACAAACGCTAGCAAGCAGTAGTCATGGTGATCAAGTCAATTTCATCAGACAATCGAATCTGAACCTGGTAATTAGTGAAGAAGATCCAGTTGCAGTTCTTACCAGAGGAGGAAAGAAGTCGATAGAGCTAGATGCTACCCAGATGGCTCCCTTAAGGGTGCATGCTCAACACAAGAAGGGACAATCATCTTCTCAGGCCACGAACGAAGATCCTCCACCTGCATCGGTCAAGGAAAATGCCCAAAAGGCCCCTACAAATCCACCTTAGGTGGAAACTAAGAGCAGGCTAGGGAGAAGCTCAAGTTTCCTTCGCTGACCAAGCGACAAAAGGTCGAAGCTACGAAGCAGTATTGCACCAGATATGAGTCAAGAAAGGAACCTAAGGTTCCTAAATCCCTGGCATACAACATTGTAGAGGATCTAAAGAGGATTCTAGCTAAGATCAGTCTGTACGATGCATTGCAATTACCCGAACAAGTGGACCTATTGCAAGAATCATTGAAGACGACTAAAGCAAGGAAGGCAGCATCGCTCGCCCTAGTGCAGAACCTATCCACATCCATTACAGGGAAGAATAGACCACCTTCATTCTACCTGTCTCTATAGATGGAAGGGTATATTGTACATAACTATATGATCGACTCTAGGGCCGCGACAACAGTCATGCCGAAAGTAGTGTGTGAAGAGATAGGGATGGAATACATGCGAAGCAGTCATGGCGTACTCCAGTTGGATGGTACCCTAGTGAAGACCGTAGGAGTGATCAAGGACATTCCTATTCGACTACACAAGATGCCTCAAATCATAGTTTTACAAGAGGTGGTGGTTGTAGACCTCAAACCGTATTTCAGTATGTGCTTGTCAAGGGAATTTACAGCGAAGCTGGGCGAATATCTATCCATGTATTACTCTCATCTAGAAATTCCATTCAAAGGAAAGAAGGTGAAAATTTACAATGAAAAGCCTTCTACCTTCCTTCTATAGAAGATGTCCGAAGAGGAGAGCAGTGATACTATGCATGCGATAGTGGAAGAGATAGAGCAAGTGGACCTAGTTGAGGAATCTCTTGCGTAGTTAAGTTGTGAAGATGAGTTTTCATTGGCAGACTTTAATGCCATGATAGAAACTGAGATGGGATGTTATTCGATCGCCAAGCCTGAGAAACACCCCAAAGCAGAAGAGAAGGTCTGTGCCCAAGAAGGACTGTGGAAATTGATCTTCGATGATGCCCAATGAAAAAATGACGTTGGGGAAGGAATTCTTCTAGTATCACCATCCAGAGAGAAAAAGGAATATTGCTACCAATTGGTATGAAGCTACACCAACAGCGCAGCAAAATATGAAGCATTATGCCTAGGACTCAAGAAAGCCAAAAGGTTAGGCATAAAGCATCTCCAAATCTTTGGAGATTCTAAATTGGTATCTAGCCAGGTCACAAATAGGTGCACTTCAAAGAAGCATTATCTCAAGTCATACCGCAACAGGGTATGGGACTTATTTGACCAGTTCGAATCTCTCAATCTGCAGTCCATTCCTCATGAGAAAAATTGACATGTCGATGTTCTAGCATCCATCGCAGCTAAGTATTCTCTAGCAGAAGACATGGTGCACAAACCTAAGGCTGTGAGGATGATTTACAGGCCCTCTATCCCAAACAGAGATCTACATTGGCAAGTCTTTGACAGTGATGAGCAGATTGTGAATTTCATGATTTAAGAGGCAGCCACAGTTGAGAAAAGAAGCCCTGATGAAGAAGAATATGAAGGGCTAGTTCAATTGAAGAATAACCACATTCCCAAGGGACTAATTACTCTTGAAATCCTCTTCGATTAGAATGATCGAGTAGTTTATCACAGGATCAAAGTTAATGCAAAGCAGTATCAATATTTAGATCTTGAACCTAGAAAAGCGATAAAAGTTGGAACCGATTGCACTTCGAACGAGCTAGAGCAGATCCAGAATCTATGCAAGAAGTATCCCGACATAGTGGCTTGGTCTTATCAAGACTTAAAGGGATACAATTGGCAACTGATCCAACATACAATTGAGTTATAGGAAGGGATCAAACCCTTTCGATAGAAGCAAATGCCTATCAATCCAAAGATCAAAGTCCTGATGAAGGTCAAACTTCTAAAAATACTTGAGGAAAAGATAATATATCCCATAAAGCATTCTTCCTGGGTAGCAAACCTAGTCCCTATTAGAAAGAAGAATGGAGACATACGGTTATGCATGGCCTTTCACAACCTAAATTAGGCTTCTCTCAAGGACCACTATCCTCTTTCACAGATCGATCAGATCTTGCATTCAGTGGCCGGGGCTCAACGCTTCTCCCTGCTCGATGGTTTCTCCAGATACAATCAGATCTGGGTCAGGGATGAAGACCAGCATAAAACCGCGTTCAATACCAAGTGGGGCACATTTGCTTACCAGTGAATGCCATTCGGTCTTTCGAATGTGGGGTCCACTTTTTAGAGGGCAATGGATTTAGCTTTTGGCGAGCTCTTGAATAAGTTTATTTTTATCTACCTATATGACATGACCGTCTTCTCCCGAAGAAGGGAGGATCACTCCTTAAAAATACAACAAATTTTAAAAAAATGCTGAGATTTTGGCATTTCAATCAATCCGAAGAAGTCTATATTCGCAGTCAGCAAAGGAAAATTATTGGGACATTTGATCTCAGAAAAGGGTCTCACTATAGATCCTGACAGGGCTGAGGCTCTAATGAAGCTCCACCAGAGGCACTACCACAGGGACCGTCGGAAAGCCACGACACAAGTGCCGAAGAGTCAGAGCAACCATTGGAGAGGAAGAAGAAAAAGAGGCAAGAGCAAATTCAAGTGCCTCCGAGCCACCCAAAGCGATCCCACACAGGGCTTCTAAGTGCTCCTACTGGATAACCTACATCAGGCCTGACCGAAGCAAATGTCGAGGGTGCAGTGCCACAAAGTGCCGAGACAGTTCCAGACATAGACATCATCGATGTGGAGGAACTCCTCCAACTAGAGGGGGACCCTGAAGTAGAAGTCATGGAGGTTGGTAGTGTCGAAGCCCAAAAGGAGCAAGAGCCGATCACACAAGAAGTCACCACGATCGCTCTACCAAGAGGGCACGCAAGTATGCACTCTCCACCCTTCGCCTTGGTCTCTGACACATCCACTATGGTCCCGACCAAAGGTCCCCATCAGTCTCTCCCTCCCCTACAAGGTCAATCACCCATTCATGCGTTGCCCCTTGCCATTCCAACTTTGCCTAGCCCCACTCCACTCGAGTCATCTAGCCATGACAAGTCTGTTGATACTACCTCGCCTGCCCATGCCATCGTTCCTTCGGTCCTTAGTCAAGGCGAAGATAGTACACCAACACCAAACCCCGTAACCCATTCCCTCATCATACACAACGTTGTCCCCCTTGCCGAAGCCCCCATCACCCCTGTCATCGAACCTTCTAGTGAGGCCTCCCCCATCAATTCTTTATATTTTTTTACCCCTTTGGTTGGAGATCCAGCCTTGTTTGAATTTGAATTATCAATGATAAAGGAATGCCCTCTAGCCGAAAAACTACTCCAAGCTTGACAAAATACAAAGAAAATGCTGGAGGCAAGGAAGAAGAGAGGGCACTCTCTGGCCCAGGTTGAGAAATGTGCTATCTTCGATTTGAAGGCTACACAAGGTAAATAAGATCCCCAAGGTCCAAAATCCCTTGGATGAAATGACTCTAGCAGACTATGATTATTAAGACAAATCCAAGGAACTGGAGCATTTTAATGTGGGCAATGAATCAGCGTCCATGCATGTCAGGATCAAAACTTTTCGAGCACATGCAAACATAGCCAATCAATGCAGGTTCGAGGCAGCGAGCACCAACATCAAGTTGGAAGAGGAGTTAGCGAGGACCCGTTCCAAGTTGGCAGATGTCGAGGAGCAGTGCAAGCTGATGAAAAATGAAGCACATTCCCTGAAACAACAAATACTTCAATTACAGTGTACAGCTGAAAACCAAGCACAGATACAGGCCAAAAATGATCTGAAGGCCAAAGAGCTTGAAGGCAAAATCTTGTAGATGCAGAATCAGCTGTACAAAAAGGAGGGCCTAGGGTTGTTTGACAGGGAAAAAATCAAAGAGATTCTCTCGCACTTGCACAGGAATTTCAAGTCTTGGGCCTCTAGTGCCCTTTCAATTTTGGCCTATATCATGGAAGCACAACATGCCACTATCGAAGGAGGACCAATCATAGATGAGGTCACTCAGAAAGCTAGAGGTCGACTCAAATTAGCTTTCGATGTCCAAAACATTAAATATCAAGACTTGTAGGTCCCTGCGATGAGTCGAACGGCTAGAGATTGGTCTATATCCCGGGCCACAGTTCATGCCTTCTTCTCCAAGGTGAGGAAAGCACAAAAGGCGAAGGACCTCCTAGATGTGTTTGAGAGTGAGCAGCGCGCATCGATGGGCTATTTCCAGGATCTCTCTTCCTTAGGTTTCTCGAGCTTCACGGATGATGATGGGAACCTCCTGATCAAGGAAGAGATTAAGTCGACATGGCTTCATTTTGAAGGCGACGTCTCGGATATAGACGAGTGGGCAGAGCCTATAACAGAAAGGCAGGTCACAGATTTCCTTCTAAGATATTGCAAGATTGTGACCTGCCTGAACGATTTGTACACCAAGTCCAAAGATGTTGATATTGGGCAGATTGATCGGTTTCGCATTTTGGTTAAGGCATTGCAGGATCTAGAACCTTTCTCGAAGGGTGCCTGGTCTCAAGTCCGTCGAACCATGAAAAACATCCACGATCGCCTTGCCCCATCGTCGTAGCAGGAAGCCGCTCTAAAAGAAGCCACACCAAAGGAGGAGGAGGAAGAAGAAGAGGAAGGAGAACAAGTCATGGAAGTGCCCCCGAAGGAAGAAAAAGGAGAAGGGTCTGGAGGTAACTCTGGCCCAATGGATCAAAGCTGAGGGTTATTCCATTGAAATGAGCTCGTTGTCCCATGAGCCACCAAGAATGTTGACAATTTTGTCACATTGCACAAAGGGGTAGAAAAAAAATCAAAGTTTTTTATAGTGTTTCTTTTTTGTAAAGTATTTCTTTTGTTGTTTTGAAAATATTTGTAAGTTGCATCAATTTGGCTTTCCCTGCACCCCCCTTGTACATAGAATGAAAAAGAAAGAGTTTTTCTACCGAACAAGCAAGGTAAAATAGCTTTGCTGAAAGAAAGGAGAAGAATATGAAAAGAACTTCAGGCCCGAAGCACTTCAACCAGCTACTTCAGGCCAGGTTTTTGTGAAGCGGCATTTGCCGAAGAAAGAATACAAGGAAGGCGTAGAAAACTACTTTGGGCCTGAAGCACTTCAAATCACTACTTCGGGCAAGAATTTTGCAAAGTAATATTGCTGAAGAAGAACACAAAGAAAGCGTAAAGGAGAGCTTTGCACCCGAAGCATTTCCAGTAGCCACTTCGAGTGAAAGTTTTACGAAGTGGCATTCAAGCAGTATTTCAAGAGAACAGCTTCACCGAAGAAGGAAAGATGGTCCAAATTTACTAAGGCAAGAAAACTACTTTGGACCCGAAGCACTTCAAGCAGCTACTTCAGCTAGAAAACTTGCAAAGAAAAATTCAAAGAAAAGCAACATCTAAAAGGTACTTTTCCAGCAAACTGTTGAAGCATCCACTTCAGGCCTTCCCATCAGCGAACCATTTCTACTTCACCGAAAGTCATTACGAAGCATCTGCTTCGGCTAGATTTTGTGCAAAGTATTTTCACCCGAAGAGGCAGAGGTCGTTAGCCGAAATCCTCCCGAACCATATTTTTGAAAGAGGATCGTGGCGAAGCATTTCTCCAATAAATCGTCGAAGCAGTTTTGATAGCGAAGTGATGAGGAATGAAGAACCCTATTTTGAGGAGGAAATCTGCTTCGGCACTCACCACTCCCAAAGCAGTTTTGCGAAGCTCTATTTTGCGAAGTACAAATTAAGGAGTAGTTTCTTCGGCTCGAATCGATTACGAAGTGAAGTTGCAAATGAACATCCAGCGAAGTGCTTTAGGGGCACGCGTTCCAAGCCAGGTATTTTCTCGAGGCGATCAAGTGCCTCATAAATGCATTTTTTCATGCTCGATAAGCTCGTTGCTCATTTTTAGCAATTGGAAATGAAGTATCAGTCCCTGAAGAAGATCTTGGTGATCATGGTAGCCACTCGAGCACTGCACCCAGAAGCCAAGGATGCTCATACGGCTCATTAATGCATATTTCCACGGTTGACCCAGTCATAGTTGCTAGTTATGGTAACAGATTTGAAATTTCAGTCACAAGAGCCACAAGGAGCCGACTTCTCAGGTCTCGAGGGTGTACTCCTCCATTTTGTGCAATAATGACTCAAAGGGTTGGGTCCTCTATAAAAACCCAGGCATTGTAAATGTAAATGGGGGGAACTTTCTGCTAGAGAGCTGCTGTAACTTGAAGTCCTGTGATTAATACTAAAGATCTTTGGGCTCAATTTCTCTCTTGTATGCTGCATTCTGTGTTTATTTCTTTTGTCTTTCTTCATTTGCATATTGTAACTCTAAATCCTAAATTTTGGTGTGTGATTGGGGACTGAACCCTAAAATTTTCCCGAAGGATACATAGGGGAGGAAAACACCATATTGGCTTTCTTGTATGCTGCCTGTGGGTAGTGGTTTCTGTCATATTCGCTTGTCCTAACCGTCGTTACTCTGAACTCTGAATTTCAATGGAAAGGAAAAGGAGAATCCTGGAACTCGTCCAGAGGATACATAGGAGGGCTAATACTACATTTCTTTCATTTATTCTTGGTGTTTCTTGCTACTGTTTCAAGTTGTTAGTTAGTGATTGTGCTTCCTGTTCTTTCCCACCATTAAACTACTGAGATTTCTTCCCTTACTCATTTTATTTCTTTCTTGCACCCTTAATCTTTTATTTCTTTCCTACTCCCTTACTCTTTTTATCTCTTTCTTGCACCCTTATCTCAAAACACCAAAGTATTTTAGCATAGGAGCCGACCTTTCTCTGGAGATTGGCACGAGGGGCATCTCTTCCCCACAGCCTTTCAATGTTGGTCCAGGTCTAGGGCGCATACACTTACCCAATTCTTGGGTAGATTTGATGACCAACAGTTCCCAATTGCCAAATTTGGGGTCGTAGCTGGTAGCCACGGTGATATTCTAATCCCAATGGTCATAAAATTGACCATCATCCTGACTACGGGTCTGAACCGCGGTTCGACAACCTTAGGAAAAATTTTAAAATTTTTCAATTTTTTTGGTTTTTGAACGGATTTAATTTATTTTTCTAAGTGTTTTTTACATTTATTTTGGTTTTTTTGAGATCTTATGATTTTTTTTGTCATTTTCAAGCTTATTTTTTATGTTTTTGGTTGATTTTTAATCATTTTTGCTTTATTATTCTGCTTTCTACCAGACTTTGACTACGAGGGAAATAGAATCAGAGATCCTTCATAACCTAAATGATGTCCTATCACCAATAGAGTTGATATGGTTTGGGGTTATGGAATTTGGTAGTCTTACACCTCCACACTATCCGAGCCGATCAGGCCTACATGACTGCATTGGCCCGACATTGGGATGCACAGAAAAATAACTTTCCCCTATTGACATGTGAGATGATTGTGACACTAGAGGATGTCTATCACATCTTTCAACTCCCTCTGAATGGTGAGGCCATCACATCTTCACCGACTAAGGTGAAGAAGTCAATCCTTGATCATATCTTCGATCACCATAGCGATGCAACATAACATCACTTATACCACGGAGGTATCCACATTGAGCATTGGTATACGCAACAAGTTTTCTCTTGACGAGAGACCGTCTTCATGAACTTGATTGTGCAGATCGTCCTGCTTGACACTTCTGGAGTGAGGTTCCCTTGGAACCTCTTGTCTAGGACTATGGAGGTCCTGGCAAGCCCTCCTAACCATCCCTTGATCCTATCCTAGGGAAGTGCCTTATTAGCATAGCTCTATAATGAGTTGTACCATATTATGTAGAGGAGTAGAGTAGGAATCGACTACAACCTACTACTTCAATTTTGGAGTTGGTAACATATCAAGATTGAGCATCGGACTGGTCTATCATTTGAGATTGACACCATTGAGGTGGTTCACCAGTGTTATGTAGTATGTTGGCCCTGAGACCAAGAGGTATTTAGGAGTAGGTCTCACCCAGGAGATTTGGAGTATTTTGCATGGCTATAGGTAAACCATATTGACTGGTGCCCTTACATAGACTGCCCTCCATGGATGAAGGTTGATGACTAGCTGCATCAGCCATGTAAAGATAAATGGCCCCTCAGACGTAAATTCAAGGTATGGGAGTTATTTTACTTCTCTCGTGTCACTAGATAGTTCAACATTAGGTAGGATATTCTAGAGCTACCTACCATCTATAGTCGCCTCACTCTAGAGAGGGACTTGACATGGCCTAGGGTGAATCCACTGGGTGATGAAGACAACAACTTTCAGGTGTCAAAATTGACACACGTAGGGACTACAACCAAATACGATACCTAGTGGATGACCAAGGTATGGCAAGGCTTGGAGGGCCCATTGGATAGGACCCTACAAAATGCAGTAGAGGGTGTTGAGGTAGTAGAGGTTGATCCTCATGGACGCCAAGTCCGTTAGAGGATTGAGGGAATATGAGGTGAGGGAGGAGCAGAGGAGGCACCCCCAGCTAAGGAGGAGGATGAAACTCTTGAGGAGGGTGAGGTAGCACCTGACAACAAGATTGGGCAGCTCAAGACCTAGGTTTATAGCCTACAAACTCAGGTAGGCACTCTCCAGATGTAGGTTCTACATCGAGATACCACCATTGCTACCCTTCAGGCACGGTTTGGGGATCTACAGTCACATCTCATAGTAGTGCAAACTTAGTGGCATGAATATGAGGAGGAGAAGACTACTCTCTAGGCTAAGATAGACACAACAAATATAGAGATACAAAGGATGACAAGATAACGTATCCTTCTATATTCCTAACTGGATGCTATGGTGGTAGAGCGTGACTCACTCAGAGCTACAAGGGGAGACCCCTCATCTTCACATGTTACTCTAGCACCTCCAACTACTTTAGAAGCTCTAGTAGTATAGGGATTAGTAGGTTTAGATCCTATGGCAGAGATCAGGAGACTGTAGGCTTTGGTGTAGTAGCACATCAATGAGAGATCGTCATATGTTGCGTACATCTCTACCTTGATGGGAGAGATAGAGATACTAGGTGGTAAGGTTCTTGAGCGGTTCGTAGCTCCAGGATCATAGAGGACTCATACTCAAGAGACAATGTAGTCCTCAGCTAGCTCCAGTCATAGGTTGCATAGGTCAAAAAGGACCTCAGGTGCCAATTCTAGGCAGAATCATAGGGAGGGTGGAGGTGACGATGGAGCCTCTCAAACTAGGGGTGTAGACCCTACTTAGTACAGATCCAAACACATGCTTTTATGCCATTTTTTGTGTAAGGTCGAGGACCTACACAGTTGTAGCCTACGGGTATTTTTGACACATGCTGATGTACTGTTTATTATATATTTTTGATACACGTATATATGATCTGAATTTTAAAACTCATTATATGTGTAGATTTTATTTTTTTTATTGTTTACTTTTTATGAGATGCATATGGATGTAATGGTTATATATTATGTTTATCTTATGCTATATGTTGTGATGTATGGATGACATGCACTAGCTAGATGATGGGTTTATGATTAGATGCGATGATATACATGTGTTTATGGACTACTTATGATGAATGTATATGAATGCAATGTTTGATGTTAAATGCATGTTGAATTTTTTGTACTTGTATGCATTTAATTCATGATATTATGATATTGTTAATGCCATGTATGTACTGCATAATATTTTTTTATGATGATGCTATGTAAATGAACATGTATGTTTAATCACTTAAAACATAATGTATGAATGCAATATGAGTTTAACAATCTAATGGATGACACCACAGAATGTAGAACAATCATGGACTATAATTGCTATATCTTATTATTAAATTTGATAAATTGTACACCCATATGTGAGATGCAATGATGTATTGTTTCTAGTTATAAGATTTTGTAAATTAAAAAAAATGGATAATATAGTCATTGGTCGTTTAAATATCATTTTTGAAATCCATCCGGTATCTAACCTATATTATGAATGATTCTAATAAACAAACTCTCATAAAAGAAAATAATTTTTGATGATGGCATGAAAATGGTTGTTGCTATTTGGGAATTTTTGAGGTTTTCCATGAGACTCAATCACCCTAGTTGACTTTTCAAAAGTTGTATACTGACTATACTAGACTTTTGAAAAATAAAGCTTTCATTCTGAAATACCAAGCTATTCATTACTCCTGTGTGTGCAAATGAATATATTAGATAAAACATAAACATACCCCAATGCCAGGAGGTATTCATTCAGCCCATTGATGTATTTGGGGATCCTCAAATGTCTATCTGATCCTAGGTTTGGACTAAATCAGACTAGACCATTAGGCAATCCAGGCCACCTAAAGCTAGCTCACTCATAAATTGCTTAGACCTATCCCAATGTCAAGCAAGATTCATTCAATCCATTGTTATATTGGGGATCACCCTATGGCTTTCAAGTAGTAATAATTCCAAGGATTTAAGCTCCCCATTATTTTATTCAATTTATTGGGATACTTGCTCATGTATAGTGATAAAAATCATTGTTTATTTTCTTTATTAGTGACAATAATCACTGTTTATTTTGAATTTTGTTTTTCTCTTTCTTTTTCTTTTGAGCAAGGGATTTGAATTTGATATGGATTTTGAACTTGATTTGATTTGAATTTGAATTTTGGGATTTTTGCTCCTTCATTTGTAAGCAAGGGATTTATTTTGGGTAGGGGGGAAATGCTTGTCCTTTTACGAATAACCACTACCCTAGACCATTGCTCCTCACAAAATAAGCAAGTAATAAAACCTTTCGCCTAAGGTGACCATGACCACTTCGTAGTGTTCATATTTCCTTGCCCTAAGTAGGATTTGTTAAATGTGTTTACTTAGTGATAGGATTATGATATGCTAAGTGCTATCAAAACTAAACCTCATCTACAAAAGTAAAGAAAGATTTATACCAAACTCTTGAGAAGTCCACTAGGTATGGTTGAATGACCGAAAACCCCAATATATTCTTCATAGCAACAATATGGGTTGTGTTTAAAAACACAACTCACAAGGGTGATGAATGATGATAATGCATAGATGCATGATTGAAACACAAACGTGGTGTCATTTGTAAGATTGCAAACACAACCTATCCTAATGCAAGTGTGGTGGAAGGAAATTCCTAATGCAATGCACTTAAATGAATGGATGTGCAAAATGAAAATGCATGATGCAACTGTAATGCAATATTTTTAAAATGCAAATGTTTTTGACTTTTTATGTTTTGCAATGTTTTTAGATTTTATTGCTTTTTAATTTTTATAGATTTTTAAAATTTTGATTTGACCAAAGGGCTTACATATGCCTTTGAATCCTTTTAATTGATTTACCAAAGGGCTTACAGATGCCTTTGGAGCCTTTTACTGGTTTGACCAAAAGTCTTACAGATGCCTTTAGAGCATTTTAATGGTTTTAGGCATAAAACACTTTAAGATGAAGGATGTTGAGAGGTTAAGGCTCTTCAAAACCTTCCAACAATGTTAAGCGATATGTCCCAAGTCCAATATTTTTAGAGATTATATAAGGACCTAACCAATTAGCCACAAATTTGTCTCACAGTTCTGGTGGCAAATTTGAGTTTTGTTGGTTCTCTTTCAGCACAAGATCACCAACTTCAAAGTCTCTCAAATGGACCTTGTTATTGTAAGCTCGTTCTAAGCGCTCCTGATAAATGCAAAGATAATCAAGGACATTCACATGATGTTCATCGAGCAACATCGATTGGTCTAAGTGAGCTTGCTACGCGATGTCATCATCAATGAACTCTTTCAATGTGATGCGCAACGTTGGAATTTCCATCTCTAAGGGCATAATGGCCTCAATGCCATATACTAGTGAGAATGGAGTTGATGCAGTGAGTGTTTGAATGCTAGTATTGTAAGCCCATAATGCAAGGGGTAGCTGGGTGTGCCAATCTTTTTGGTGCTATTATATCGTCTTTTTCAAGATGGATACCACTATCTTATTTGAAGCTTCAGCTTACCCGTTTGCCTACAGATAATATGGAGTCACACAAATGTATTTGATCCTATACTTAGATGTTAAATCCCTCGCAATTTTGTTTTCAAATAACGTTCCATTATATGAAACTATTTTGGACGATATTCCAAAATGAGTTATGATATTGGTGAGTATAAACTCCATGATACATGCTCCAATTATCATTATTGATGGAATGGCTTCCACCCATTTAGTAAAGTACTCAGTAGCCATAATAATGAATGTATGCTGACCCAATTATGGAGGATAGATCATTCTGATGAGATCCAAACCCCACTGAGAAAATGGCCAAGCTACCTGAATGGGTTGTAAGGCCTATGATGGCAAGTGTATAATATTAGCATGATGCTGACATTTAAAGTATTTCCTGACATACACATTGCAATACTTCTCCATAGTGGGCCAATAATAGCCCATGCTAAGGATGCACTTGATAATAGCCATGCCGCTAAAACGGCCACCACATGTACCATCATGAGCTTGTAAAATTACCCAAGATGATTCTTGGGGTTCAATACAATGAAGGAAAACTCCATCGTAGCTTCGACGATACAAGATGTATCCTAGAAAGACATATTTTGTTTTTTTTAAATATGTATTTTGCGACACGCGACAATCCCTTAGGGATTACACCAAGTTTAAGAAAGTCATGTATTTGTGATATCTAGTTCTGATAGACCTAAGTCTCAATTGTCAAGATAAAATGTTCCCCTTATGGTTCAACATTTACAAATGCAGACTGGGAAACAACCTTATGGTGAATGGTAGTGCCATTCTACGTAGGACCCTATGAGATAAAAGATCCCCAAGACATATTCTTGAGAAAGTATCTGGATTTATAGAACCACTCTTGGTTTGGTTCTATATGAATCATGTTGATTGACTCTTTGTTATTAAAATCTTCATGCTGCACTGTAGAGTGTGATAACATTTTTATGTAGATGGTACTAAAATTGGTAGATGGATTCTAAGGGATTAATGATCCCAAATATGCCATTGTGTCTACAAATATGTTTGATGAATGAGGGATTGTCTTGATGTCATACCACTCCAACTAAGCTAGATAAGTATCAAAAAGATCTTTGTAGGCCTTCAGGACCAGATACCTACATTAAAATAGTCCCTTCACTTGGTTGACAATGAGAAGGGAATCACCAAAGATATTTAACCTTTTAATATTCATGGCGAAAAATATTTGGAGGCCCAAGATTAGGGCTTTGTATTCAGCATTATTGTTGGTGCAAGGAAAATTTAACTTGAATGACAAGGGCATCGGAGCTCCTTGCGGTGTGAACAATACTATTCCTGCACCACCCTCTTGCTCACACTTTGAAATATCGAATATTAAGGTCATATCAGCTTTGTTATCTAGTTCTTAGGGTTTGGGTGCTTCTAATAAGATGAAGACTACGTCATCAAGAAGCTCTATGGTGAGGGGTCTACTATTCTCAAGAGGTGCCTCAGCTAGTTGATCAAGTATGACTTGTCCATTGATGGACTTCTGGCTAATGAATTCCAAATCAAATTCTATCAATAACATGATCCACTTTGTATTACATGTATTATGATACGTCTTGCTCATCATATACTACAAAAGATTTTATTTTTATATGACATACATCGTATGACTTAACATATAGTGCCATAATTTATTTGTAGCGAACACCACTTCTAAACACAACTTTTCCATGTAGGCATATCCTATCTCATAACTCACCAAGGTTTGAATAATGTAATATATGGCTTGCTCTTTGTCTTGCACATTCTTTTGGACTAACATGGTCCCTAGTGCAAAGTTAGTTGCCGATATATATAGCAAAAATGGTACATCTGATCTTGGTGGAGCTAGCACTAGCAGCATCACTATGTATTGCTTAACTTAGCAAAGGTTGCTTGATAGTCCTCGTTTCAATTGAATGGGACCCCCTTGTGTAGCAGTAAATTCATTATTTATCTAATAACTATGCGATAAATTGCTTTATGGATGCTACTTTGCCCTATAGGCTTCTTAATTCCTTGATATTCATGGGAGGATGCATTTCTAAAATAGCCTTGACATTTGTTGGGTCAAATTTGATGCCTAATTTTGAAATGATGAATCCTAAGAGCTTTCTTGAAGTTGCACCAAATACACACTTCTTAGAATTCAACCTGACATTATGCTCTATCAGCTGATCGAAGACCCTTCTCAAGACCTCTGCATGCTCTTATCGTAGTAATGACTTTGCTAATAATTCCTCAATATAATCTTCTAAGATCTTATGCATGTAGTCATGAAATATATATGTCATAGCCCGTTGATATGTAGCACCAACATTCTTAAGGGCGAATGACATAACCTTGTAATAGAATTTCCCCATGGCGTTATGAACATGGTTTTATGCTGGTCTTAGGGCTTAATCCAAATTTGGTTATAACCAAAAAAATCATCCATTAGGGAGAGCATATCATGACCTGTAGTTGCATCTATGAGAGCATCTATGTTTGGCAATGGAAGTGAATCCTTTGGTGTTGCCCTATTGAGGTCTCTAAAATCCATACAGATACAGATCCTTCCATTAGGTTTTCCTACAAGCACCATATTCGATACCCATTATAGATAGTCGATGGAAATGACAAACTCCACATCCAGTAGATTTTATAATTTATCCTTAACCATTAAGGCTACTGTTGGATGCATCTTCCTAAGTTTATACTTGATTGGATTTTTTGAGAGATCTAGCGAAATGTTATGCATAACCAATTTTGGATCTAGACCTGACATGTACTTATAAGTCCAATCAAAGAGATCAAGTCTCTATTTTAGTAGAGGGATGAGGTTGGCATGCTCATCAGGATTCAGACTCTCTGAATTTAACCTTATTTGGATTGGTGGGATCCACTTCAAATGTTTTCTCTACTGATATGTGGTATCCCTCCTCAAGTTGGTGACGCATAGGGATCAAGTGGATGTCATTTACTGGGTTTATGGGTTCCTCATGGGAAGCATCCTTAGCATGATAAACATAATGTGCACAGCCTAGCACAAAATGGAAAGGTTGTAGCATTTCTTTGTTAGGAAAGAAATATTTAGGCTTTAGGGGTGAATCAGCATGATCCCAATCAATAGTGTGTACATTAAGACACAATGGTTTAGAAGGATCGACTAGATTGTGAAGTGGAGTGGTCAAATCGATGGATATCATATTGATGGAATGGATCCTATCTTTAGGACCACGTGCGTGTGACTCTTCATTGATAGAACTTCCATCCTCGAGATGTGGTTCTAGGGGTATGGGGATCTCTGGATCTAGTCCATGAATAGACTATCAGATGAGATCATTGGGCTTGAGGAGCTCCATGTACGTTGGTGAATCGAGGAATACCATATAATAAATTACATTGATATTTTGTGGTCATACCCTAAGATGAGGGTGGAGATTGATGTATCTGTACATCTCCTTTGCAGTGTATGGTGTGTTATGATGATGCAAGTAGGTAGGCCCCAAATAGGCTCTCTCTATTTCATCTTTGTTGTCACTATCATAATAAATATCCTTGCCACTACCCACTAGAATTGAGCGATGCTCCAGATGAGGTCCCATGTAGGCTATTTCTTGATATCCATCATCATCATCAAGGGGTTCCTCGATACTATTCATTGATTCCATGGGTAATAGATAACATAAATTTAGAGCACCTAAGTAGGAAAACTTAGTTTCCTCCTCATATTATTCATTGTTTGAGGATAGTTCATTATCATCATCACTCTCAAAAATGTAACTTGGTCCACCTCTCTCAGAGATGAACTCTACTTTATCCTCGTCAGGGCGATCCTATGACTCGAAATCTATCATTATGCTAGCGTTCTGGTCTTGCGGGTCTATGTCATCAATTTCCCCATGGATTTGTTCATCCAAGTTATCTCTTGGTATGTGCTTTGGACCAATTTCCACCAAGACATTCTCGTGGTATCTCTCGGATAGTTCTATAATGAAATACGAAACTAACTGGTTATCCCTTTGAAAGGTAGAGGGATGAGGTGTTAAGGATTGAAGTTGAATTCACCTCCCATACTAAGGTATAGGTAGTCTAAATATGCTACGAGGAGTTCATCCTATCCTCCAATATAGTACCCTAACCCAAACCTATCACAAAAACTTATACTATGGTTCGTATGGTCTCCTACACCCTTGCTCGAATAATTTGAGACTATAACCATGCCAATGGTAACACTTAAAATATCAGAGAGAGATAATGAACATTCACAGTGAATGGTTCATCATCGTCCTCATCCATGGGAGTGTGAGATGCAAGTTGGTCGAGTCCTCCATAGATGAAATTGGTTTGGTTAGGTGGTACCCCTAATGGTACCACCATCCCAATGGGAAGGTGATGGGCTCGTGGTTGGCCCATATCCTATGCAGTCTTAATGATCAATGTGAATTTCACATTCTGTACGATGTATTCTCCTAATCCAATATTAACCAAGTGGATGGTCACCTTAAAATATCTATAAGTGTCTCCCTGTTCTTGTGGGACTATTAAATCTGCTCATAAATTGAGAACTTCAATGGAGTCGTCTGAAGGTTTTGAAATAAGCTACTCCTGATTGTCACCATCGGTCTAGTTTGTGGACCTGGTGCATTTTAGTCAGGCCTTGGAGGAGGCACACCTTGGACTCTAATAGGAGTTGGAGGTTGATTTGGTATTTCATACCTCGCATGTCTTGTGATGACATAGACCATCTTGATGAACCCATGGGTAGGTGGTTCGATGTGTACTTGATTAACTTGGCCAACATTATTACTTGGTACCTCATGGTTGGGTAGAGGATTTTTGTAAATCCTCATACTTTGATTATTTGGCACTTGTGGATTGTCTACAAGAAGCGCTTTCGATCATATATTGCACTAGATGTTTGAAAGATCAACATACCTCTATGTCATGGCCTTTCGTTCTATGAAATATGCAATATTGATCATACTTATATCCCTTAGGCTTGGGTTGATTTGGGTCTTGATAATTTCATTGTTATTACCCCTTATCCCCTTTTTGAAGGTTCAAAACTACCTGATTAATATGGACCGATTTGGTCGGTTTTTTCTTAGTGCTCTTCTTGTTCCATTCCTTATTATTTTTGAGCTTCAAGTTACGCTCCTATAACTTGATATCATCTATTACCTTGGCTTGCACCAAAGCCTCTTCGAATATATAATATTACTACAAATGCAACAATAGCGAAATATGCTTGGCGTAACTTTTGGTAAACATTTGGGTTAACTCAGAGGACGGGATGGAGAATGGCAGCTTTGCCATCATCTTCCTCCATAATTTTCCATAATCCATAATTTTCTCATCATCATGTTGCATTAAAGCAGCTAGGTCTCATGGGTTCACTTTTTTCTTGATGCTGAAGGAGAAGTGTTCAAGAAATGCATCAGCTGGTTGCTCAAAACTAGTTATGTTATGCCTTTTGAGTTGATTAAACCACTCTCGGGTTGGGCCTAAGAGGGTTGTAATTAAGGTGCATAGGAGCAAGGCATCGTTGCTTTCGATCTAAAAGCATATGTTTAGAAAACTCATCATGTGCTCTTGAGCATCCTCCTCTCCTTGAATTTTGTCTAGTCTAGGCATCTCAAAATGCTCAGGATAGGCATAAATAGGCACTGATGGGCATAAATATTCATTATGAATCTTATTCAAGGTAGGATTTTGATAAGTCGTTCCTTGCTTCTCGATAGTTGTAACCTTTTTTTCCAAGGTCTTAAAGGCCTATAAAGATAAGATCTCCTCTTCTCTAGATTGCCTTGGAGGTGCCTTTGGAGGTCGATTCCTCTTTGATCGAAGTGAAGGACTAGGCTCATCCTCCTCTATGAATTGGGAGATTTCAATATATTATTGATCTGGTTTATCTTCCACCTCTTATTCATATTGCATATGCCCACGATGTTTTAATGTAGGGTACCAATCTTTGTGTTGGGTTGTATGGCAAGTATGTGTGTCTCTATACTCAAGGTATAACTCGAGCTACAAAGTAACTCATCTATCAATGTGCTCCCTAGACTCACTACAGGGAGGTAAAACGACATTTTCTAATCGTTCCTCCCTCTCAGCATGCTCCTTTTGATCAAGGATGCGTTGCTCACGCATGCGTTGTTCATATAAGTGTTGTCTTATGAACATTTTCCTCTGAGTATCCTTATTTTTTAGGTATTCTTGCTTTGCACTAACATCCTGCAATTGGTCTTGGAGGATTTGATATCTCTACTTTGACACCAGTCTATGAAATCTATCTATGTGATTTTTCATATGAGGCCTTTGGTGTGTGTGCTTTATTCGATTGGCTTTGTGGATGTATCACCTAATATACTGATTTGCCATGCTCTTGCCCTTGTTTGTGAAGATGACATTCGCATTTGGTTGTATCCTATACTTTGTGCCTGCATGGGATGCAAGAGCACGTATATCATGAGAACTTTTGGAGCACTCTCCAGGTTCCTTGATGGTCCTAATGGTACTTTCACTACACTCACTCGTAGGATGAGAGGATGCAGGTGAAGGCTTATAACCTAGCTATCTTAAGACTTTATCTAGATCATTTAAATGTCTACTATGCCATGGCTTATGAGGTGGCATACCATTTTCTCCCATTTTAAATATGTCTATGGTGATCTTAAAATGTTCACCTCTTTAGGGAGTCTGCATGGGCCTACAGTCAGAAGCGGCCCTATATACTTACTCCTGAATGGAAGAATCTTGAGCCTATCTATACTCATATGGTGGGGGCCTCATGCCTCCCTTAGGTATAGGTCAAAGGGGTACCAATATGGATCTCTCTATGATACTCTTCAGCATATCCCGTGGATGCATGCGAAGCGCAATCTTGGTAAATTCTACCATGTTTGAGACCCCCATGATGGGAAGTCCCATGCTCTACTCTATGTCTCTAAGAGTGTCTATCACTTCCTCTAATGGGGGTATTCTCAATAGGATCCCCACATGTAGAATTATCTCCTTTAATACTCATTGAACGACGTTCAAGAGGATTTTGTGGTTGAGTATCTTTTGCGTTGTGTTGTGCAATGGGTGGAGCTTCGACCTCGACCTCAAGTATATGCTCAGATCGACCTCTCCATGTTCACAAAATTATATTATATTTTATGTAAATTTTAAGGTAAGCAAAGTAAACAATTATGATTATCTTCTCTTAAATTTTGCTTATGAACTCTAAAATGTTTGATGTGTTTTTCAAGTTTGTTGTATCAGAAAGTAACTCTCATTGTGTTTTCAAAATGTTGATGATATACTCAATTGTTAAAGGGATTTTACCTATATGCTCATAGCTTGAAAACCTAGATATGAACTTTAGATCATGTAATCCCACCTATAATGTGTGGTAATGAAGTCCACACAAGGTCAGGGAGCACAGGTCCTCCTGATCCTCACCCAATTCACCCGCAGTTAGTGATATACCTCTCTAAAGAGTGATACATGCAGATGTTCTACAAGTTATGATGGTTCTTGGATCTGGTATTGGTCTAGTAATTAAAAGGATCAAGGGAGTTAGGCCAACATATGGAAATAACTGCCACTGTCATTGAACCCTACTAGTGGTTGGATGTTTCCAACTCACTAGCATTTACAATGTGTTATGGTGTGTGGGGTTCATTTTAAATTTGCATAAAATCAGACAAATGCAACACCCAGCAATCACATGCTCTTTCCTAGATGTCTAATAAAAATATTTTATTTTTTAGAAAAGATGCATCTAAACCTAATCTACATGTTGTTTTAGATACGTAATTGAATGTCCTAATCGATCTCTAATTAGGCCACAACAAGCAAATTATGAATATAGACTCTTACTATCAACCATGGTTAAGACCCTCAGGTGACAGTATTGGTCGTGGTATAGAACACGGGCCAAGAACTTGATCGCGCTTGATAGGCATAGCTAAAAGTTGTAGCCATAGCTGTCAGGCATGACTGATAGTGAATGCAAAATTTTGCAATATGTTCATTATTCCTTATAGTTTATCTAAGTTATTTAATTAACTAGCATAGTAAAACAACAAAAAATACAAATTAGAGAGGTTCCAGCTTACCTGAATTCCTCTTTTGGTGAAGAGACAGTCTGCTTCTACCTATCTCCTATGTCTGCTACTCACCGCATCTTCTTGAAGCGGTTGAGACTGTTAAGTGTGGTTAGAACCTATAACAAAAACATAGATAAAATACATCAATGATCACAAAATTTTTGGGGTTTCCACCGTGATCGCCTTTTGGAGCATACTAAAAGGCTAACACCTAATATTGTAATTGCTAAAATTCACATAAATGAGCATACACAAATTGACAAGAACAGAAAGAAACAAAGAAGATGAATCTTTTATCAATATCCAATCAAGTCATGTTATAAATTCGTCCCTCTTAGGGATACCCATTCGATACATCAATTACAATAGTGAAATATCCCTCGCAAGGGTAGGTGTATTCCAAATGCCTTTCAAGATGACATGAACTGCTCCAAGGTGTAGGTGACCTTCTCCATGATTAGAGGTATTTGCTGCCTTGCATATCAAAAACCTATTAGTCCTGCATATAAGAAATAACAAGAAAGTGATCAATAGCATAGGTTACCTCTCTTGATGAGGATTTTTGGGGAAATCAAATAAAAAGATGCCATAACAAGCATAGAACCAATAAAATGCAAGAAATATAGTAAACCTACATTAATCATGAAAACTTGCCATGAATAATGTAAAGTAAATACATATTAATCTACCTAATAGTCTAAACATGCATTTGAAAGCATGAAAGCATGAAAAATACCATTAATGTCCTAGTTACAAAATTTAGAAGAAAGTTGCATAAAACCCTACTTCTATCGAATAAAAGTCTCTAAGAATGCAAATCTATATTAAGCCTATCTAGTCTATTGGAAATAAATGCTAAAATACTGCTAAAATTAGGGAGCCATGCAGATAAAACCTGACCATAGATCTGTAGTGCTATGGGTACTATTAGTCGCGTCTGATAGCCATGGCAGAGCCACAAATATATTTACCCTTCAAATGTGGCCTTGTATCTCCAATCTCCTTGATAAATTGATGGTCAATGGTTGTCTCTATGTCCTTTGACATGTTTAGCGGTTGAATTGTTTAGATTGATGATGGAATGGCCTCGATTGTGTTTCTTGATTCTTCCTAGTCCTCAATGTCCTCCTTGATTACAAATGCCATGTGATCTCCAATTGGGTAGCAAAAAGGGTTCCTATCAATGAATGCTAGTGGGTATGCAATTCGACGAGCCTTCGTTGCTTTTCAATTTAGGATTTGTCTCTCTATTTCCCAATTAGGAGGGGGTTATTATACAAATTGGGAAGGCCATGTCTCAGCTTCATGGGGAAGCCAAGATCAAGAAATGGTAGTTGGAGAAGTTGGAGGGAAGCTTCTGGATCTTTTTGTCCTAAAAACCACTCTGATATGCAACCAATTTTGGGTCGACCAAGGTCCAACTAATTTTAAATGCTAGCCATAGATCTGAGGCGCGGTTAGCTCTGTTAATCATGGGTCTCAGTCATGGCCAATGTTGGTTAGGCCAAATTGCCTAAATGAGTGGTTAGAACCACTGATATACCTTGGTATTTGTCCAAGGTCTTCTATATGGTCTTCTAGCATGTCCCATATGAGTAGTCGCCTTGACATGATGCATTTTAAGTGTCTACAATAAGAAAAAAAAAAGGAGCATATGGTGGATGATGCTTTGTCTCACAAATATGAGGATGTTGTTGTTGTCAATTCTATATCTAGTCCTCTTCCATAGTGGCTTTCTTAAATTTGGGAAGATTGGTGTTTTGCTCTTAAGACTATGTGGATTATTAATGAAATAAAGGTAGGATCATCATTGCATTAATATTTCTCATATATTGATGAAATACTTTTCAAAAAGGATTGCATTTATCTTCCTCAATATTTGGCTATTAATTCAAATGTTCTCCAAGAGTTGCATGCATCTCCTTTGGCTAGATATTTAGGATTCTTGAAAACATACGAGCAGGTGAAATAATAATTTTTATAAAAAATGATTAAAAGTGAATGTCAAGGATTTTGTAGCTAAGTGTGAGGTATATTATTGTAACAAAAGAAAAATAATTAAATATCCTATATTTTTGTAACCTTTGTCTATCCCTAATTGCAAATTGAAGCACATATCTATGTATTTCATTAAGGGCCTTCCTAAATTAGAGGAAAAATAGTTATCTTTATAGTAGTAGATCACCTTTCTAAGTATGCTCATTTTTGTGCATTATAACATCACTATTTAGTAAGTAAGGTGGCCACACTACAACAAAAAAGGACTTTAACGATAAGTTTTAACCACCATTAAAGACCTTTAAAAATGGTTATTCAGTTATCGTCTATGAGGATATCATAAAAAGTTTGTATCATACGATATCAGCTAAAAACCATCCTCTTAGGATCTAAGAGGGTGATTTAAAACCGCCTTCTTAGGGCTATGAGGGCAGTTATAAATCAACCTATTATGACAAAGGGTAGTTTTAAAACCACCCTCTTAGGGTTAATATATCTTAGGCCTAAGAGGTCCATTTAAAACCAACCTCTTAGACCCAAAGAGGGTGGTTTTAAACCACCCTCTTAGTCCTAAGAATGTGGTTTTAAACCACCCTCTTAGGTCACCCTAAGATGATGATTTAAAATCACTATCTTAGGGTGAACTACAAGGGCAGTTTAAAACCACTCTTAGGGTCTCACCTATATATATATATATATATAAAGGACAAAGGAAAAGCAAAGCCGAGCTTTGGCAACTTTGGAAACAACATGCATAATAACAATTTTTGTGTTCATAAATCACATCTTAATTTCATATCATATTAGAAACAATTGAAGTTACTTTTTAAATGTGTTTTTTTTTTGCAGTGGTTTGCCTTAGCTTAAATAGCATAGCACTCAATCAAAGGAGCACATAAATCCAAACTAGCATAGTACCTAACCAAAGGAGTACCTAAGCCAAACCATCTAAAGGAGTGCATTATTCAATGAACAAAGCCATCAAGTGAAGCACATTATTCAGTGAGCCAAGCCATCAAGCAGAGTGTATTATTCAATGACCAAGCTACCAAGTGAAGAGTTCTTATAGTGATCCATACTACAAGCTAACAATGGCACTCAAAACATCACTCAATATGTAAAGCAAACACTCAACCGACAACACTCAGGACATAGTGCAAACAACCAACAATCAACTTGAAATGCAAACAACCAATAGTCAATTAGAACGTGAAAAACCACTTAGGACATAGTGCAAACAATCAATAGTCAACTCAAAATGCAAACAACCAATAGTTAACTCAGAACGTGAACAACCAATAGGTAACTCAAAATGCAAACAAACAACACTTGAGAAAGAATGTTGAGGGGAATGTTGAAAGAATCACTTGAGAAAGGAAGCAAAATATAACTAAAAGTTAAATCAAACATTTATGATAGTCTTATAAAAAAATTCATGCTTAAATGTGAAATTTAAAGCAATACAAGTAATGATTTATTAGCCCAAGAATTCTAACTGGAAATATATGACATGCAAACAATAGGCTTGTAACAACAAATTGCATACATCTCGGAGATACACTTAATGCAAGATAAAATAATCCACTATATTTACCATATGCCAAACTAGCAATAAGCCCACTACAGACAACACTGATACAATGTTGTTTACATGAAGTTAATACAGTGATGTTAATAGTAGTAAGGGATATTATAAAAATTTAATATAATGTTGATAGAGTGAGGAATTCCATCTATTGTAACAATAGGTTGTATTACATAACAATGAAACATTGAGTGCAAGGCAAGATGACCTACTATACCCACAACACACCAAGACAATATATCCACTATAGTCATTCACCATACTGCAATCCAGTGGTTGATTAGAGTGAGAAATTCTATAAGCATGATTAAGGGCTTGCATTATTGCTAGTCCATTAAAAGTCTATGGACTATAGGACTCATGAAATATTAGTCTCACTTTTTTAAGCAAGGAGATTAAAAATAGTAATAATAATAACTATATATCTCACAATATTTATTTTCTATCCCCACATCCCACACCTGGCACAATGAACCATATCAAAGGATAATGAAGGATATGGAAGTTGTCTAGAAATAAAAGATCCCAACATTGTAGGAAGGCCCCTCTCAAGAGCTAACTAAACTTGACTACCATAAACCTCATAAGAATCGATGCACATGGTTAACAATTATTTAGAAATGAGATGAGCCCCAAAACTACCAAAACCACAACTAATATCCAATATTGTGTGAACCTGCAAGGACTAAGAATGGTTAAAAAATATTTCAGATTATAAGGATAAATATGAAAAGTATAAACAAGGGTAAAAATATTTTTTAAATGTACAAATTTACAAAATCTATAAATTTGATAAAATTGATCATTAAAACAAAATTATGCTCCCAACATGCAAAAGGAACCTCCATAGATGAAGATATTTGTTTACAAACTTAGTTCAATGCAATGAGAGCAACAAACCTAAAGTAAATGAAGAATTTATTTAGTTGTACAACTCCACTTTATTTTGGTTAGTGAACTTTAAACACTGATGATGAAATAGGGAGTCATATATCAGTTAACCAAATAACTAAATTCAGTTATAAGAGGAAAGCATTATCTATACATAAAACTTCCAAACGGTTGTGTATCTAACAAACCCAGTATTTACTATGATTCCTGAGGAAATTTAAAACAAAAGTGGAACATAAAGCAAATAGACCATAACAAGCAAGGCCAAAAAGGAGTGTTCATAAAAAATAATACAAAATATATTAGATGGAATAAATGGCCAACTTGGTAAATGCTTGTAATCAATCATGACTAGCTTGGAAAATTTAAGAGCAGTTAGAGAAATCCATAGGTTCAAACAATTCTCTAGCTTCCTTATTTGAGGTAAAAGGTGAAAATTACAGAGTTATGAAGTGAGACATTTTACTACTTCCAAAGACAACACAAGTATTATGAGAAGGGAGAGGAAAAAAATTGCTAGGCAAAAGTAAAACAAACACACAGACACACATCCAGTAGCTTATGCCTTGCATTTAGCATTATTATCAACAAAAAGTTATCAAATAAAATCATCTTCACAATGTAGAAGGAAATGATCGAGAAATATTTCCCACTAAGGTTATAGGTTGTTTAAGATGTCTAATGCTTAAAGTTGCTTATTCATATTTTAATTTTAAAAGAATGAGGAATGTTATGGAATCCATGGAACCTACATGGTAGTTGTTAGTTCTTGTGATAAATTTGATCAATGGTCTTATAAAAAATTATACACAGCTGATCAATAATATATTTGGTATGATTGATGATCAATTGGGATTCACCATATACTTTAAGAAATTTCTCAAAAACTAAAGATGATAGCTTCGTACTCAACTATATTATTGGTACAAGTGAAATTAAGAGGAGTAATAAAAACAATCCCTAACCCTAACCCTTTATGCACCTAGAACCATAAAAGAAGAAAGACCAACAAGGTTCAAATTTAGATTTTTCCTCTAGGAAAAGGATGGATTTATAAGGAAACTTGATCCTCAAGGTTGCTTAGCCTCCAAGGGAGCATCTTCTAATTGATTAGCTATTATTTGACCTCTAGTTTATTTTTGTCATATAAATTCTTGGTAAAATACACAAAAGGACATGATCCTTTAGCAATTCATCTTGATAATTGGATTTTAGACATAAGGTATCAGAATAGATTGAATTTTGCTGTCAAAAGAGTTTTATGCCTAAGCATATGGTGTCTTAGCTTTTGAGAAACAAACACTATAGATAGGAAAATATTATCAAAAGATTATAACATTTTTTATAGTTAACCAAGGTTTGACTAGTTATAATAGATTGATATTTCTATGCCTTGATCATCATATTGGGCCAACAAGTCATCCAAGGAATTTTGGTCATAGTTATGTATAAAAATAATGGTTTGCTGTTGCTTGGAGGAATAAGCACATGTGGTGACATTAAGTACATCTTAATGTCCTTAGAGACTTTTTGTTAACCTTTATCCCAAATAAATGTAACATAATTCTTTAATGATTTAGTGAAGGGATTAAATTTATTTGCAAGTTTAGATATGAACCTCCTAATAGGTTGGATTTCACCTTGTAAGATTCTAAGTTACAGAAGTTTTTTAGGCACCCTTATATTGATGATAGATTCTATTTTCTCAAGGTCTACTTTTGTATCTCATTAGGATATAATAAACCCTAACAAATTTTTCATAGTCACATAAATATGCACTTATATAAGATTAAGTAAATTATATAGGATATCATCCTTCCAAATATGTGCTACATTTCACAAGGATGGTCCTTTCTCTTAATAAAGTAACCAATTAAGTTATCAACATAATATTCCATAATGTTATGCATGAGATCATGAAAGATGTTTTCTATTGCTCGTTGATAGGTGGATTCTAGGTTATTAAACTTATAAATACCTACTATGATGTAATAATTCATAATAGAGAGAACATAGCCAACTTAACAAGGGATTTTATTTTTAATAAATTATATAGGAGTGGACAAATTCATTGAGCATGGAGACTAGGAAAATTAAAGCAAGGCATAAGAGCAAGACCAATCCAAGTCACAATATTTAGTATAGGAGATAAAAGGTAAGTTATCTAAAATAATGGAATGTTATGAGGATCATATGTTTACTTATATGATGATCTTACTCCAATGCACTAATAAGAGAAGATGGTAAGATGAGAAATGTAAAGATATCAAGTAGCAATGTGAAAGAGGTATGGTTAAAAAGTGGGAAAACATACATTATAAATGGAACTCACTAGAATAAACAAGCAATTGTGGACCACCAACAACACTTAATGCAGTGTTATGCATAAGGGGTCAGCCTTGAAATCTATTTATAAAATCTTGGTGAATCGATCTCAAAATTTGGTGAATCATGTACAAGGAGAAATGACAAATTGCATTCATATTTCATCAAAACTTTTCAAACTGTGGCAAATTTTTTTGTGTTGGGGGCTATGAATATTGGTTTCCAAATTCTAGAACTGTATGATAAAATCAAAGGCTTTATACCGATAGGAAAAATTATGTTGATCAAACTATACCTGTAGAACAATGTCGATAGAAAAAATCTATACCAATCGATCTGAGATGATCGAATTAAGACATGATGGTTGGAAAATACCGATCGATTGAAGATATGACGGTCAGAAAATATTTATCAATTGTAGACATGACAGTCAAAAAATATCGATCGGTTGCAAATATGTCAATTGGTCTATATCAATCGATTGTAGCAATGCCACTCATCGGTGTGTTGCAGTAATACCGATGTACTATGACAAAATTGATTGGATGCAAAAATGCTGATTGAATGCAATAATATCGATCAGATGCAACAATATCGATTGATTAAAACAATAATGATACATTACATTAATGCTAAATAGATGTAGGAATATCAATCAGTTTCATTAATACCAATCGAATGCAACAATGCCCATCAAATGCAACAATACCAATGGGTTCTAGCAATGTTGATTGGATGCATTAATATTGATCAGATGTAGTAATATCGATAAAATGCAACAAATTTTATTGTATGCAACAAAGTTGATAGGTTGCACAAATACTAATTGGATGCAACAAAGCTGATCGATAGCACCAATACCAATCGAATGTAGCAAAGTCGATCGATTGCAGCACAGTCGATCGGATGCAACAAAGTCGATCGAATGCTGTAAAGTCGATTAGTTGCATTGATGATGCATTGCATCTATACCATGTGTTAACAATGCATTAAATAATTACATGCAGATTCCACATGTCTATTATTTATTTGATGTTTCATTCAAAAAAGTCTATATAAAGGAAAAAATTCTATATAAAGGTATAAAGAGTCATTTTTTTTTGCATTTTCTAATGCAGTTTTAACCATTTTCCTTTTGTTTTAACCCTTTTCTGATGCTTTCTATTAGGTTTCCACTATATTCCACCCTAACTCCTGATCCCTAGTCCTTAGTACCCAATGATATAATCCAATGGCATCCCCTATCACCCCTGCAATTTCAAAAACCTTGTTTGCCCCTAATTTTTGAAATTTTATCAACACTAGGTTACGACATGTCATGGGTCCAAGACTTTGGTCTTTGGGGTCTAGTTTCGATGTTGCAGTTTGACACAAACATAAAACTACTAGAGAGAATAATTGTAGATTATGACATTGATTCTACCATGATAAATGTTGTCATTGACAATAAAATGTCAGATTTTATTTCACAGCGGTAGACGTATCCATATTCATAGTATTACATCACACCGATTGTGATCCTATCACATCTAAATTCAATTTAACTTATGAGGATAAACTCTACCTAGAGACCACCTTCAATGCCCAGCCAAAATATTTTCATGGTATAACTGTATATTTTATATTTAATTGAATTTAAATTCTAGGGTATATAATTACTAATTTATTTTTTTTGCAGTTACCGCTACCAAGTCCAGAAGGGGTGTGACTGTAATAGCTATTCAGGATAATTTTATTTGGGCATGTTGCAAATCCTTCCTAACCAAACTCGTTCTACAAGGAAGACCGAAAAATTTTTTGATATGGGCGTTGGCATATTTGGTTCGTTGTATTGCACACTAACAATTTGACTAGTCCACCTATGTCTCACATCGGATCAAAATGGATATCAAAAATGTGAAAACCCACACTTCTCCATCACCAATAGTAAGCAAATGCAATTACATTCTTGGTTTATTTAATGAATCTTATTATAATTTATAGAATACTGTAGTACCGACTTCTTGCCACCCAAACCTGGCCATTGCAACCATGACATATCAACAGGTTCAATTAATTTTTAGTTAATATGAAACTAATATTTTATATATTTAATATGTTTTTCATTTTTATAATTTTAATAATTTATACAAAATTCAAAAAAGGGTATCCTCTTCCTCTTCAAAGAGGGATGTTGCTTTCAAAGGTTATAATCCAAAGGAATCAGGAGACTCCGAAACACCTACGGAGGAAACAATGTCATCACTAAGAAAAAGAACTAGAAAACGCGTAAGATCTAATTCTACTAATCCTTGAAAACCTCCAGATGTATGTCCACTATCAACTAGCGTAGTTATGCAAGAGGTCTAATCTTTGACAAGTAAATTTTACATCCTGCCTTCACAAAATTTGTTACCAAATTTTTCGTGTTTTTTTTATTAATTTTTATAATTTGTTTTCAGATGTACAATGCACCCAACTTCCATTTGCTATTGTGGCTATTCAAGAGGTCTCATCTTTGACTGGTAAGTGTTAACAGTAAATTTTATAGTCTACCTTCACAAATTTTCTAACCAATTTTTATTTTGATAATTTAAGGTCCACAAAATGTACAACAATTTTGTTATGGAAAAAAATAGTCGATGACATCCCCTCCTCCACCACGCCAACCTAAAATGTGAGGTCAATAATTGTTGTAGCGTGGAAAACGTTTTTTTCCATCTAGGCCACAGGGAACAACATCCAAGAAAATTTCAAGATTTAAAAATGTGTCTTTTGGTAATTTTACAGGTGTACAGGAAGCTTCTGGCGTTGGGTTAGATAATTCTCCACTTGATCAAGATTTTTTTTACAAGGCAACATACCCACTGTATTTCAAGTAACAGATCTACTTCAAGATCCTCAAAATGAAGCAGGAGCAGAATGTTCAAGTCAATATTCTCCTAAGGAAATGGGTACCCCTCAGGCTCATCCTCTACCAGATGATGAAAAAGTAAATTTTTTGAAAATGAACCAGAAAAGCTTGATGCTCTACTACATCAAGATAAATATGGCATAGTGAAGGTTCAAATCTTACAATGATGAAATTTTAAGGGTTATGTTGAACATATTGGAGAATTTAAATGTTGAAGCCCAATCTTATTTTAATGAATGGGCATGTGAAAATAAAATGGTTACTATTGTTGTAACTACAAGGAATGTTTTTGAGGTTAGACTAATGTGTTCTAAAAAAAATTGTTCTTTTTAAAATGTAAATGTCTACTGACTACTTATTTTTCTTTTTGTAGGTAAAGTTTGATAATCTGAGAAAGCAGATTCAAAAATTGCAATACTATCTCTAGATGGTAAAGGATTTCTTAATGGCTTTATGGAAATGAAAAAATATCAAGAAGTAGTTCGATAAAACAACGCTTTTAGGAAGATCATTATCCGAAATGGATTGGATCCTAATGTTCTGCTTAAGGAGAAGGGTAAAGAAGTTCTTGCACCAATATCCGATGTTGGAAATGAGGAAAACACCCTACTCGTAGGCTTGAAAAGTATAGAGAAAATCCTTGTCAGTCTTGGAGCAATGGAGAGGACTGAGAACCAGCCCAAGGGAGGATCCCTTGAACTATAGACTATGGAAGCAACGGAAAAGGCAAAAGAAGTTGAAACTGCCTCTGGTCCCCCATCTACAGAACGAAAAGGATAGCTTAGTTCTATTGTTGCTTTTAAAAATCTAATTTAATCAAAAAGATAATTTTATGATATGTTTTTGTTTGAAAACAAGATATTTGTTGTTATTACTTGAGTATTATACTATTTACATTTATATTTGTGTGTTATTTTCATCACTTGAGTATTATATCTATGCATGGGTTTAAATTTTTATTTTATTCAAATTCAATCTTGTTATGATATAAAAATGAGTATTGTCTTGTGTATTATGCTATATTGTTTTTATATTTCAAGTGATTTTACAAAGGATATATCTATGCATGGGTTTAAATTTTCATTTTATTCAAATTCAATCTTGTTATGATATAAAAATGAGTATTGTTTTGTGTATTGTGATATATTGTTTTTATATTTCCATGTCTAGAGTAATATGCTATTTGCATTTTGCCTTCTAGAGTACATACAACACCTTTTAAAAGAAATATTTACTAATGATACATACATACATACATACATTCAAATTCAAAGCATAAATCATAATATTTTGTCAACATAGACAATTAATTCAATAACAAAGCATTATTGTATTGTATTGTTGTTTTTGTAACTTGAGATTTATGCTATTTGCATTGTGCTTTCTACTATTATAGACTAGAAACAACACTTTGTAAAATAAATATTTACTAATAATGTATGCATGTATGGTTTTCAAATTTCTAGTTTACTCAAAGCTAAAGCATAAATCATAAAATTTTGTCAACATAGATAGTCAATAACATTAATAAGCAAATACGAGAAATCATTAATTATAGAATTTTAAATCATTGTAATTTTACAAATGATATCAAATGCGAAAAATCATTGATTATATGATTTTTTTCAAATCATTGAAATTTTACAAATGATATCAAATACGTAAAATCATTGATAATATGAATTTTTTCAAATCATTAAAATTTTACAAATGATATCAAATATAGAAAATCATTGATTATATAAATTTGTTTAACTCATTGAAATTTTACATTGCTAAAAGCGGAAACAAAGTCTTGTCGACTTCTCCAAAATAATTAGGAATCCTTTGTGAATTATGCGCTTCCATAATCTCATCACTACAAGCTGACTCATTATCGTCATTATAAACAATATTAGTGAGACCTTTTATGTCTGCTAGGAACTTCCAATATGTCAAAGCTCTATCATAGTGAAGCTTACCCAACTCGTACGATGACACATACATTCTTAAACAATTTTCCAAATTTTTGTCCAACCTGTTACGAACTTTCAGTTTAACAAAATATAGTGCACTAAAAACCCTTTTGTCTTCAATAGATTCCAAAATCATTGTTTGACATAATTTATATAAAATAAAGTATTCAGTCATAGTTTCATGTAAGACACTACTTGGATATTTTTTTTTCCAAAAACACGTGATGGAACCAATCTCGTGGATTTTAGAAATATGCAATTTGATTAACCATTGTTATTCCAAAATTGGTTGATTGTTGTCTCATTTTTTTTTTGTTTAGAATACCATTCATTTGAATGACATTTACTTCCACATGTTTATAGAAATATGTCATAAGAGTGCCCATATATTTTACAAACTCACTTTTGCTATTGTGGTCAAGATAAGGATTCTAGAAGATGGGATTAACAACAACCATGGCCTTAAGTAGCTCATATCTGTGAAAATGATCTCTTATTTCACTTGTTAATGTATTTGCAATTCTTTTGAATTTATTCTTAGTACTATCCAAAACCTCTTTAAATCCACAATATGTTATGGGCACTTGTTAAATATCATTTTTAAGTGTATCTAACCATTTTTCATAATGATATAAAGAAATCATCTTTCTATGGATAGCAATACAAAGATTATCATTGATGTTGAACTTTAAAAAAGTTGTTAGGATCATTGAATTGAACTAACATATTCCAACTATCAAACAAAGTATCCTTAAAGTTTTCTTCAGATAAGTAAATCTTATCAATAAACATACATGTGTGTTTTCTCATCCTGATGAAATCAATAATATAGATTGCTCTTTTTCGTGTGAGTTTAATCAAAGAATTCATTTCTTGCAACAATGGAAGAATACCACATAATGTGAGAAGAGTTTCCAAGTCAGTCATGCTAAATAGCAAATATTTTTCCTTATCAACATCCCTAGGATGTGCATACATAAACCCCACCAATGATTGATATTCTAAAAAAACCCTTTTTATAGGAAGAAATAGTGAAATCCACCTAGTGTCCACATCTTTTAACAATTTTTTACCTTTAGTTACACCTAGATAAAACTATTGAAACTTTGCAAACATTTTTGGATTGCATGAAAAGTAATAGTGTATTTTACGGACAAGATCTTCCACTCTAGCTACATTTTCAAATGTGCTCACAATTTTATATGCAAGATTCATTCGATAAGCCATGCAATGAATGGGAATCAAATATGGAGCAATTGGTATCTAAAGTCTAACACAAAGACCGTTTATTTATCCTTGCATTGTATCTGCACCATCAACTCCAACATAAATTAACTTTATGGTAATTTTATTTTCATCCATTTTGGTAATATCCTTTAAACTGGTTACAACAACATTCTAAATGTTTTTTGCATTACAATTTTTCATCATCTTATGTAGTGCTAGTAAATGAGGTTGTCTCAAATGATTTTGGAATGTGTAAACATGTATGCAAATTCACTATGTGTTTTCAACAGTTGTTACCTCATCAATGGAAAGTGAAATAAATTATGCTTGTTTATCATTCTCTCAAGTCCTCCTTATCAACCAGTGATAGAAATTTTATGATTTCCCAACCACTTCGATCTGACCAATGGAAACTAGTAAGGTTCTGTACATCGACTAGTTGAAATAGTTGCTTATAATAAAAAAATCAGACATGGGTCAACCATTTTTTTGAATATTGTATACAACAACAAAATGCAAATGTTTTGAGGCTAATACAGTGTTATTAATTTTTTGAAATTTGACCTCGATTATTCCACCCTTCTCAATGAGAGTTTGTTGGTGTTTCATTGTTTTCTTGTATTCAAGTACATATCTCACATGCACATATTCTGATGCATCCTTCCACCTATAAGATTTATTAATTATTCCATCTCTTTGTATTTCTTTGATATAAACTTTCGCACAGTTTTTTTTTATTGTCTTTCTTATTTTGCAACAAATGATCCTTTCCCAGCTTCCAAATACAAATAACACATCTACACACTTTCTCTATCTCATCTCACTCAATAAAGGGGTATAACCGTACCCATTCATTTTAAAAATCCCTTTTAATAGTTTATTCGCTTGTCTTTTGATTTTTTAGATTTTTGACTACAAGATTGCCGAGAGGTCTGCATTTTAATTGTATTGTCATTTTCTTTTTTGGTTGATGTGTCTGTATTAGGCATCTCGTGAAGTGGTTTATAAATTTAATTATTCAAAAAATTATCATGTGGTCCCATATCATCCGCTGGAATATCTTTGAGTGGACGTATATCAGAGTCAACAATGTTTACTGCATTTAATGTTTGGTGTCAACTATTGTAAAGAATTAATAGAATACAGTTTTAAAAAGCATTCCATTTATCTATTAATGAAGAAAGTCTTTATATTTAAGAATAACATATAAAAAAATAATGATTTGATGGTAAAAGGTGTTTGTACTTGCATGTTGTGCAGATGTGGATGCCTTACTGCATTTTAATATTTGTGTAAAATATTTCAGAATTGTTTTTTATACCAAAAGATAGGCCTCTATTCTTTCCATATTCAGTAGGTGACATTGTATCTGTAAAGAAAAAACCTTTATATGTTAGGAAGTGAATATGAAATTGAAGGAAAATCACATTCTTTCCTTAATAATAATTTGTGTTTCTAAGTAACCAAAATTAAACTGTAATTCCATAAATAATCTATAAGTCTTCAGATAAATCTACGTTATCCTATAGAATGACCTCTATCTGCATGCTCAGAGAACAACAACAAATCAAAACAATGCTAAGAAAACATACTCTAATAGATAAGAAGTAGTCTTTGACAACAAAAATACTCCTAACACACAACAACATGTCATGGATACTTGTCCACCATAGTTGCAAGTAGTGCATCTATGCTACCTATGAAACTAAAGAAAAAAGCTTTGGACAATAGAACTGTGGAAGAAAAATACTCTACGTAGCAATTCTAAAGAAACTAAAAAAGGTTAAAAAATAAGTAACAAGGTTACAACAACAAGTAGGTATTAAGTCAAATTTATTGCTAGATATTATCCAAAACAAAACAAACACATTGATTTTTAAAATATTTTGATTTACCTATTATCATAGTCGTCACAACTTTCTATCACTGATAGTCACTTTAATGTTACTACAACTAGTTGGTCACAGTTGATTGATAATACTATCAAAATATCTACAACAGATCAATTTTTGATGATCGATAATCCATTGCAACCAATCAGTATGTGTCGAGGGATGGTCCTCTGCAATAGATCATCACTATCAAAATATCTACAATCGATCGGTAATTGTAGATTGACATCTTCTTATGCTAATTGATAATACTCTACAATCGATTAGCCTATACCGATCGACACTAATATGCAATCGATCAGCCTATGTCGATTGATACTCGTCTACAATCGATCGACCTATGTCGATTGACACTCCTATACAATCGATCGACTTAGGATGATTGACATACCTCTGCAATCGATCGACTTATACTGATTGACAATACTTTGTAATTGATTGGGTTATGTCGATTGACACTCCTCTACAACTGATCGACTTATACCGATAGATATTTCTTTGCAACCTATCAATTTATATCGATTGACACTCCTCTACAATCGATCGGCTTATACCAATAGACACTCCTTTGCAACCGATCGACTTATGCTGATTGATACTCCTTTGCAATCGATTGACATATATTGATTGACACTCATTTACAATGGATCAGTTTATGTTGAGAAGCACTCCTTTGCAACCTTGACAAGTTTGTGGAATTGATCGATGTCTTTCGATTGATAATACCACATAACTAATGGGAAAATATGTTGAATGACTGTAGGTTTTTCATTTCTTTAGAGCTATTTTCGAGTTAGAGTGTTTTAGATGTATGTTTATTGGTACCCCCTTTAGTATTTATACAAGTAGTATATGTGGTGAATTGGGTAGGAAAAACAAAATTATTTATAATTTGAAGGTGAATTGTTTGTGGAATTGGGCAAAAGTGGTTAGTGAGTTAAAATAAAAATAGGATAATTATTATCAACGTCGGGTGAATTGACCCCAAAAACATTCCACCCCATAATTTTCGATCAAATGGGCCCCAGTGAAAGGTCCTAAAATTAGCAAATTTAAAATTTTGAAAATCCAAAAATATAGCAAATTTGTGATGTTTCACGCTTATGCATAATGTGACTTAATTTTGGCGAATTTATCATGGATATCCATGGATAAGTTGTCCTAGTCTAGGGACCATAACTAAAGTAAATGATGTAATTGTACTAATAGAAATACATAAACATGATGGATGCTTTAATGTGGGCATGTGGTTAAAGTTGAGTGTAATACATAGTTTCTTACTTAGCCATCATGAATAGTATGAGTGTTTAAATGCATATGAGACCATAAAAATAGAATATTATTGTAACAAACCAAGTTATACACTTGATACATTGTATAAGAGAGCAAGATATAAATAAAATCAAACCACCCTTATGTTGCTCATGTACGAATGCTAAATTTGAAAGGTAGGTGTATAAATGATTAACACTATAACTAAAATACCTATCCAATCTTATCCTATGGAAATTAATGGTTCTAATTAATAATAGAGAAAGAGTGAGTATTGCGGTATCAATATTTAAAGATGAATATGGAATTGAAGAAGTGAAAATAAAAATATGGAATCCAATTTAGGTGCATATCAAACAAACTGGCCTAAGGTAAGGGGGAAACAAAGAGGAGAGGTGGAAATCAAGGATAAAATAAAATAAAATTTTGTGTGCTAATAAAGAGGTGTGCTCAAGAGGAAAGATTTATAGTGTTATTGGATTAATTAGAAGGCATTACAATAAAACTACTATATGAAAATAAGAGAAGTGAATAATGTAGAGCATTGCACATATCATGGTAGTAGTATGCCATAGACTAGAACTAAGCTTTCATGGATAGGTAGAGGTGAAGTGAAACTTAATAAAACATGAGAAGTAGTCACCGATGCTACATAAGCCAAAAACTTCAAAATACACATATCATTGCATAGAAAATTGAAACTATAATTAAAAATATTCTTCATAAAAATGTCAACCTTTGTTATGGTATATGTTGTCCTATATATGGTGTGATTCTAATAAATACAATATGGAAAATAATTTGTATATTCTTGACTTATGTGATGTTTGTGGCCATGTCTATGTTGGATAAGATAGTCCTTGTTATACTAGTCCATCTACAAGTGTTATATAGTGATGTGTACCATATGTAGATTGAGAGAATTTTTGCCTATGGTGTGGAGATTTTTCATCAACGAGTTTCAAGAATAGGGACAAAGTGAAGGGTTATTATTGGCTACCCATGTTTATAGCACTAGGTGAAGTGGTAACTTCCCTATGAAGGACACCTAGAATTAGAGTGGAACTCCTATATGTGATAGTTTTGGTTTGATGGTTTGAGATGGTCTTCCCTATCTTATGCTAGAGTGGATCTAGTTTCCTCTAAGAAATGAAATTGTTATGGTTCCTAGGGATATGATATTTATTGTATATGGGTATTATGGATGGTTGGAATGGGCCACACATAACCCAAAGTTGATTATATTGTAACATTACATTATAATAATGAGTTGAATCCCTAAAATCACATTAGAAGATTGGTATATAAAGAAGGGATATTATCATTGTAATAATCATCATTCATATTGAGTATTCTATTATAATTGTCTTTGCCTACATAGTGGCCTCTCATCGTGGAAGAGCTTGTAGAGTTATTATTTCCTTAAGGAGCATTTTTGGTTTTGTCCTACCTTAAAGGTATTCTCTATACCTATGCCTCATTGTGTGGATTTATTTTGGAAATTAATTTATGGATGAACATTTTAATATTTCAATTATTGTGGATTATTTATTTTAATGAGAATAAAGTTTCATTACAAGTGGTATCAAAGCAATGATTCTAGCAAAGTGGGGATAGTTTTTTATGGATTGTAAAATCTGGGTAATTTTTTGTTCGAAAAATAATCTTTTGGGATTCATATCTTTACGTAGATTTGTCTAATTCAGGCGTTTCTTCTACTATTTTATTCAAAATTTGAAGAGCTTCAAACAATTGGTAATATGAAGAGATCCTAATAGTATTTAGGGATAGGGGTAATGATATTTTTTTAAATCATATTTTTTTCTAAAAAATAAAATTTGAGATATCTTTCAATTGGGATAACCAAATCATCTATTGTTATTGTCATTGAGAGATTTGTTTTTGGTCTACTCGTTTATGTGGAATTCTAGCTTCAAATAATTAGGGAGATGTATCGGCATAAAACCCTAGTTTCCATAGTCATATTTTGGGTGGAGCTCATGGAGTTACCTAATTTTTTTGGATAGGGTGATATTAATGCTAAAGAAGGGTGGAATAGGTTAAAAATTTTGTTTTCTTCTAAATATCAATGAAAATTGCATATTTGTAATTATTTTAGAGGAGAAGCTTTGTCTTAGTATCACAATTTTATTTGTGCCCATCATTTCAAATACACTTGGAAAGAAAATAGAACCAACATTCTTGAGTACATGGGAACTAAAAAGCAAGGATAAAAATATATCTAGGTTGTAGGATATTATCACAAGTTTTAAAAAAGAAATAAAAGGGCTCAAGGAAGATAAAGAAGAAAAAATAAGACTAATAGTGTGTAGGCTAATGAAACCACTCATTTGGTGTCAACTAATCCAAAAAGTAGTTAGAAAGATTTGTTTGAACCTAAAAAATCTATTTTTTGGGTCCATGGTTGCATTCAAAAGAAAAAGGTTATGATTTCCATAAACCTCAATAGTAGGTGTAATTCATTAATATTGCTTTGGCTAAGAGGTAGGTTTAAGTAAAAAAAAATTAAAGACATACAACTAGAAGGTGAGAATGTTTAGATTTTTGAAGATTTGAAGATTGCCATAGATAATATGTTTTAATTTAAAGTTTGATGCTATTGAGATGGATATTGTGGATGTTTTTCTTGGTTATCCTTGGTTGGATTCTTTAAGTATAGTTAACATCGATTTCTAAAAGAAGTTCATGAAGTTATGGTACAAATAAAGAAGATAACATTACAAGATATTTCTTGGCTTAAGGAGTAAGTTTCCAAGGAGAAGCACAAATCAATTGTAATAGGCGACAAAGGTAAATAAAAATAGAGGAATCAAAAGTTGAGTCTATAGTAGCGGTAGTAGTAAAGTCCAAGGAAAAAGTAGCTAAAAAGTCCATACAAGATTTTTTTAAAGAGAACAAGGAAGTACCAAACAAAGGGTAAATGAGTGAAGAGCATGAAGAAGAATTTAAAATAAAGAAATAAAGTGTAAGAATCAACGGAGACAAAACATCAAGTTAAGGTTGTAGCATATCGACGCCCATACCACCATGAGCAACAATAGTCATGGAGGCATGACATAGGGCATCGATAATATAATGAACCTACATGGAGTTAGAAAGGTATCAAGATGACAATGATTGGTAAAAAAACATATTAATTCTGAATTTTAGAGTGGTGCAACAACATCATGAACCCATAAATCCAATCATTCTAAATATCAAAGTAGAGTAGTAGAAACATGATCCAACATGATCCAATAGAGCCGTTATAAAGGTATCAAGATGACAATGATTGGTAAAAAAACATATTAATTCTGAATTTTAGAGTGGTGCAACAACATCATGAACCCATAAATCCAATCATTCTAAATATCAAAGTAGAGTAGTAGAAACATGATCCAACATGATCCAATAGAGCCGTTATGGATATTCAAGTGACACAATAACATTGTATCATTGAACATTATAACCAATCAAGATTTTACTTAGATGAATGGATGTTCAAAATTGATACCAATTGTCAAACATTGCTTAAAAGATCATATTATTTAATTTCTTCTTATGTTTTAAGGATGAAACATGTCTAAAAAAGATATAGTCTATATTACCTTTTAAAAAAATAAAAAATAAATAAATATATATATAATATATATATATATATATATATATATATATATATATATATATAGTGAATAAATAAAATGAACCACATTTAAATTAAAAATAATAATAATAATAATTCTTATGGTTATGTTGGCCGTCTACTTAGGCTACACTTACAATAATAATTTAGCCGATATATGAAGGGAATCGTATCAAAAAAAAATTAATTAGCCGACATACACCGAACGTCACGCGGAATAATAATAATAATTTAGCCCACATACACCGAACGTCATGCGGAATAATAATAATAATTTAGCCCACATACACCGAACGTCACGCGGAATAATAATTTAGCCCACATACACCGAACGTCACGCGGAATAATAATTTTACCGACATACAGCATCTTCCTTCCTTCAAAGCTGCTTCTATAATTTTCTTTTTAAAATGATACACAGCACCATCTATGGCTTCTAATTTACCAGTGAATACACATCGAAAACCAGTGTAGATGTTGAGAGTTGTCTTACGTCTGAAAAGATCTGTGTCTTTAGTAGAGTCCCATTGCTAGGTTGAATAATCTGTAACTTTTTGTCATATCTCCTCCGATCGTGGGGTGAACTATGGACGGATTCAATCCCCTCACCACAAAAATTCCCTCCGGAAGGGACGAGAGATTTGACGTATTTTTGAGTTTCAGGGGAGAAGACGTGAGAAAGACTTTTGTCGATCATTTGTACGAAGCTCTATCTTCAGCGGGACTCTGCGTCTTCTTAGACACCTACGAATTGGAAAAGGGGGAAATCATTGATCTGAGCCTGGAGGCGGCGATTGAGAGCAGCGTGATATGCATTGCCATACTCTCCCGAGACTATGCATGCTCGGCGTGGTGTCTCCAAGAGGCCACCTTGATGGTCAAATCGAAGCGCCTCATTATTCCACTCTTCTATCATGTGAAACCAACTGATGTGAGGTTTCCCGAACGTTACCCTCCATATGCCGAGTCCTTTAACAATCATTACAGCAAAGGCAGATACAAAAGAGAGGAGATTGAGCAATGGAAGCAGAGTCTTCATGAAATCTGTGCTCGATCAGGCTGGTCCATGGAATTGACGGGAGGGTAATTAAACCTTTCTTACCTCTTAGCCATCTATTTTCATTATCTAAAAGTTTTTATTTACCCATTATTTTCCTTATCTGAAAGTTTTTATTTACCAGGATTTTTTCACTGTTATATATATTCAATTGAGGTGGGAGAAAAGTTCTTATTTACTAGGATTTTTTCACTGTTATATATATTAAATCGAGGTGGGATTAGGGGTTGAAGTGCACTTCTTTATCTGAATGCTTAGGAATTTACGGGCCTGTTAATGGACCTATCTTGGTAATATATTTTGATTTTAATTGTGACCCTTAACTTTAAATTTCTCAACTCCTGATAACTTGCCGTATGTAAGTTTATGTTTATATCAATGATAAAAGAGTATATATAAATAATTATAGGGTTTTAAATTTTTTAAATTAAATTATTTTAAAATTTTATTATAAATTAAAATATATATTTAAATCTATATAAAAAAATAAGTGAATATAAAACATTGTTTTATTATGTCCTTCAAAACTATATAAATTATTTTTTATATTTATTATTTATAAGTTATTATATATTACTGTTGTTATATTTTGTAAGTAATAATGATTTATTGATTACAGTTATTAGATTTGCATAATACTGTTGTTATATTTTGTAAGTAATAATGATTTATTGATTACAGTTATTAGATTTGCATAATATATGAACTTTATTGTGGAGTGCAGTTTCTCAATTATTTATTTTATTTATTTTTATTTAGTTTCTTTTCAAAATTCTTTGCCCTCATTTATACATTTGTCCTTTTTTTCCTTCCTCTTCGTTATATTTTGTTTTCTCAAATTTAAAAAACTTTCTTGTTTTAGATTCTTTAGATTTTTATGGTTTATATTTATTTTTTATATCTATTTTAATAATTAATTTTAATTAAATACATATACAAATTAATATTATTATTTTAATATTTTAAAAAATTATATTAAATAAAAAATTATTTAAACTGCTTAGATGTGTATCTATCATTGCCATTTATAAATTGTAGTTATGTGTATGCAGAAATGCAGAGAAGCTGGTAAAAAGGGTTACTTTGGATATAATTAAGTTGTTGGACAAAGTTCCCTTGAAGGGTGCCTTGAAGGTTGCCGAACACCCAGTGGGATTGGAAGACATGAAGCAGGCTTTAATTCAGAGATTAGATCTCGATTCCGCCAATGACGTCATTAAACTTGGAATACTGGGCATTGGCGGCATTGGCAAAACTACTCTTGCAAAAGCAGTTTACAATGAAGTACACCATCGTTTTGATGGTTCTTCTTTCCTGTTTGATGTTCGATCCAGTGCTGAAAAGGCCTCTGGCCTAGAAGAATTGCAAAAAAAAATTCTCAAAGATTTGGTGGAATATGACGGTGAAGTCCGCAGCCTCGACGAGGGCAAAGCCTTGATGAGAGATCGTCTTGGAGGAGTCCGTGCCCTTGTCATTTTGGATGATGTGAATAGTCGTGAGCAGTTGCAAGCTCTTCTTGGAGATTGGATGGCCCCCGGTAGCAGAGTCCTTGTGACCTCAAGAGATCGTCACATTCTCAATCATGCTCAGATCTCAGACCAATTCATCTATGAGATGAGTGGGCTGAAGGAGAATGAAGCTCTACAGTTATTTAGCTGGCATGCTTTCCTCAGGTCATCTCCAGATCAGCAATACGAGGATGTCTCCAACAGAATCGTTAAGGCTTGCCAGGGGCATCCCCTTTCGCTGGAAGTGATCGGAGCCTTCTTGTATAGCGAGAACAGCAAGAACGACAAGAACGACAAGAACGACATTGAATGCTGGAACGAAACCCTCCTCAACATTGGTGGCCGGGAAGAAATCTTCAAGACCCTCCACATCAGTTACAGCGCTCTTAGCCCCGAAGAAAAGGAAATATTTCTGGATACAGCTTGCTTTTTCAAAGGAGAAAAATGCACACATCCCATCATCTTCTGGAAATCCATGGGATTTGATGTAGTTACTGCTATCAATAACCTTTCAATGAAGTTGCTCTTAAAAATTGATGACAAAGGCGTATTTGACATGCACGATCACTTGCAAGAAATGGGGAGAACGATTGTTGAAAGAGAATTTCCTGGAGATGCTTACCATGAGCGAAGCAGAGTATGGGAGACTGCACATGCATGTAACCTATTCAACAATAATCTCAGAAATCAGTATATGAATATCTCTCGCCTTCGCCTTCAAGGAGGCTATCTACCACACACTAAAGTGTGGAATACACCCATGCTTCGTCTTCTTCATATGAACCATACAGAAATAAAACCCTGGACAGTGAAGCTTACTCCAAATTTGATATGGCTAAGGTTAAATGTTTGCTCACTTGCAAGTGAAGAGGATGGATTGCGTAAGTGGAACCGTTCATTTTCAGTTAAGTGGGGACCCCGCTTTAGTTTTGGTGGCCATGATTGGCAGTTGAGGATTATGGATTTAAGAGGATGTACAGAACTCCAAAGACTTCCCAGCAGCATTGGCAACCTCTCACGGCTAGAGTCTCTGGACGTATCTCTCTGTAAGTTAGAGAACCTTCCGCGCAGCATTGGCAACCTGACAAATATTGAGTCCTTGGATTTAAATTCTTGCATGCAAATAAGCAAACTTCCTAACACCATCGGTAACCTGACACAGCTGAAGTCTTTGAATATGAAGGGCTGTGACGGCTTAAAGGGGCTCCCCCCTTCTTTTGTTAACCTGACAAAGCTGGAGTCGTTGAACTTGTCTGAATGTGGCATGTTAAAAAACTTACCTCATGATTTCCGTAACCTGTCACAGCTGAGCTCTTTGGACTTGTCTAAATGTGTCATGTTACAAGAATTACCTGATACATTAGGTAGCCTGTCACAGCTGAGGTCTTTGGACTTGTCTGAATGTTCCAAGTTAAAAAGCTTACCTGATACTTTGGTTAACCTGTCACAGCTGGAGTCTTTGACCTTGTCTAAATGTTACAGCTTAACAAAATTACCTGATGCTTTCGGTAACCTGTCACGGCTGGAGTCTTTGTACTTGTCTGAATGTTACTGCTTAAAAAAATTACCTGATAGTATCAGTGACCTGTCACAGCTAACGTTGTTGAACTTGTCGGTGGGTGAGTGTTTAAAAGTCCTACCTGAAACTTTCGTAACCTGTTACGGCTGGAATCTTTGGACTTGTCTAAATGTTACAGCTTAGAAAGCTTACCTGATACTTTCGGTAACCTGTCACAGCTGAGGTCGTTGGACTTGTCTGAATGTCGCACGTTAAAAACACTACCTCATACATTTGATAGCCTGTCACAGTTAGAGTGCTTGCGCTTGAATGAGTGCACCAGCTTGACAACTGTTCCTAACACTCTTGAGAACTTGCCACAGCTGCACACACTGGACGAAACCAGCTTGACAACTGTTCCTAACACTCTTGAGAACTTGCCACAGCTGCACACACTGGACCTTCGTGACTGTAAAAACTTGACAATGGGCAACGTGACAATCCTCCCTCCCAGCATTCCTGGCTTCCCAAAGCTGCAGGTTTTCAAGCAATGATGTGAAATCTTGCAGAATATGGAGGCGCCCTCCTTTCCATTGAAAGAAATCTGTATAGAAATTGGGATAGCTGAAAATTTCTTTGATTTTATGCAACATTAGCCTGCTAATGTTATTTTGTATTTTTATATATCGTGTAAAATGTGGTGTTGAATTTTGGGAAAAAAAAAATAGACCAGGCAGTACATAAAAAGAGGAGTAAAATTGTAATATTATAAGTAAATATTTTATTTTATTTTATTTTTTAAAATTTTAAATTATATTAATTTAAAAAAAAATAATTTACATTAAAAAGAAATGAAGGATAATTCTTTAAGTTAAAAGAAAAAATAAATTATAGAAATGGTGTAATAAGAGTGTTTAGAGGGAAATTTTTTAAGTGTAATATAAGGCAGTGTAATATTAATTTTTTAGAGGGAAATTTTTGAAGTGTAATATTAATTTTTTTTTAATAATATATAATTATTTTTTATAGTATGAAGAAAAAATAATGGTTGAGTTAGGTTGGGAAGATGTAATTTTTGCAGGTAATGTTTCAATCCCTTCTCACTTACATCATGTCTTTATTCAAAATTCTTAAGGCAATGATAACTAAGAATCTTTTCAAAAGAATTTCTTCTAGATAGGAATAGAAAAAAATATAAGATAACCTTTTTTTTTAAATGAAAAATAGTTTGTCAACCTAAGAAAAAGGGAGGTATGGGTTCAAGGAAAATTAGTTTGATGTGTACAACCTTAGGTGGGAAACTGGTCTAGAGATTATTAAGAGAACCAAACATCCTTCTATATAAGATTCTTTGACATAAATACCTAGAAGGCAAGGATTTTGAGAGAAACCTCAATGAGGAAGAGCATTACAAAGGCTCAATCACTTGGATCCATCTACTACGAAGCAAGGATGTTTTGAGAAAGGTAGTGAAATGAAAGGTTAGAATTGGGTAACATAATGATTTTTGGGATGATATATGGTTAGGGGGGAATCCCATATGATAGGATGAGAGTTGGATTATGCTAACTTGAGATGCACAAAATATCTATAGAAAGAAAATGAGAAATTAATTCCATAGGGATTGGGAGGCCAACATAAAATGTGTCCTAATGGACAAGTTTGAATAAAATTGTAGAGACTTTATTCTACCTATATTTCTCTAAAGAGTACATACACTTGTTACTGGTCATTGAGTGTACATGGAGAATATTTAGTCATAAGTGGTTATGAAAAATTAATTGAGGAAGTTTCTAGTGAGGAGGTCTAGATAAATTTAAAAAAAACTAGGAGATTTAAAATGAGAGAAGGTAGGAGGAGATTTGATCATGGGATGACAAATGGAATTGGACTGTCTATTGGGCTAGCTTTGATCACGATATTGTGAATGGTATTGAATTGTCCATTGGGCTAGAGTCGAGGTTGGACCCATGGGGATTGCCTTACAGGATCCCCTCCTTACCTTTCAACCTTGGATATAATTCCTACACCGAGGTCATTTGGAAGGACTCTCTCTTTAAGAGTGGTTGTTGTAGCCTCTTCGATCTACAACTGGCTTAGGGTAAACTTTGCATCCCAATAGAGCTCTTAAGCATGGCTTTGGTTTAAGAAGAAAGCACTCTAGTGGGGAAATTCCTTGGATCTCACCTTAACATTGACTCTATTCATAGGTGGGCTTTCTCCAAAAGGAAACCATAAGGGCACATGGAAATAGTGGTGTTCCCTAAATGTTTCTTCTTAATCAATCTAAACTATGTCGAAGACTCAATCCATATACTCGAAGGTGGTTCCTGGTTCTATGGTAGACACAGTCTCTTCCTGAGGAAATGGGCTCCGAACTTCAATCTAAATACCTAATGTATTGAATCAGTGTCCCTAATGTCCCATAAAGAAGATCCATCTAGAATCCAAGAAAGTTTGATTTTACAAGGATTCAAAGAAGTCTTCTGGCACCTCGAAGGCTCTTCAGGAAACCGATCTAGACTTCTATATTCTTCAAAAGTTGAGTGAAGAGGAGTCCCAAAACTCTTGATCCAGGTAATTCCTCAAATCTTAACAACTCCTCTCTTAATCCTATCTAGGAAAATCCCTTTGCTTATTTAGAGGAAGAAATTCATTTACTCTTAGAAGAAATTATGATCCCCTAAGAAGATGACCCAGTTGACGACGAGCCTCAGTTTGTTGTCTTTGATATTCTAAAAGAGACCTTATTCTCATATGGACATGAGATCTCAAATCCATATATTATAGAACCAAAAAAAAACAACAAGCAAAGTATGCCAGACCTTGTAACCATAAATTAAAAAAGGGAGTGTAGACATTGGTAATGATACGAAGTGTAATTTCCCCTTTCTAAGTAGTCAACTAGTTGTGATGTTCCAGCTTATTCCCGGTTTCCCGTAGGTAGGATGAGTTGTGTGGGATCCCATTGGGAGAGCTCAGATGATGTCAAAACAAGTAGTACTTCAGATTGCCATTTTCTTGGACCGTTTTGAGCATCTTTGCAGGGACTTACTATTTATAGTAAGTCGATGATTAGGGTTTCTGGTCTGGTGGACAAGGTAATGATATTCTTCACCAAATTGGGTATTCAGATATATCTTCAGTTGCTTGGTTTTGGCCCTTTTTTGGGACACATGTATAGACTTACTATTTTTAGTAAGTCAGATTCAGGGGTTATCAATGGAAATGGAAAGTACGATTGTACACTTTGGAAAAATAGGTATCCCTTTCCATATTTTTTTTGGAGTTTCGGATTCCAGAAGGCAGATATTTTAATGTGTAAAGTTAATTATATTAAATTAAATATTTAATATAGTTTACTTTATATTATTTTATTAATGGGGAGATATAAGATGGTATTATAGTCACTTAAAATAAAGTTAATATTATAGAGTGACTTTGTAAATGGGGCCTAAGTATGAACTTTAAGCTATATAACTTAAAGTATGTCTAATAATCATGAAAGGGGACATAATAAAGAATAAAAGAATATTATAAGTGTAAAAAGAAGCTTCTAGAAGGATGTGGTCCCTTGGAGAAATTATAAATTGAGGTTGAGCTCCTCATTTTGGAGGTTTCTTTGGAGATTATTTCTGGATATCTCTTGGAGAGTCTTTTTCTTGCAGCTATTGCAGGGAATTCTTGGCTTTTTCGAAGATGGAAACCTCCAGCAGGATCATCATATTCAAGGTTAAAAGATACCCTTAGGGTGATTTTCGGGTATTCTCACTCAGGGAGGGCATTTGGATTACATTGAGCAAAATTTAAAAGTATTTTTGTGAAGGGTTTTATATTTAATTGTTGCATTTTTAGCTCCTTCCAGCTACAACTTGGTCGTACCATTTGGCCACCATTTTAGCATTGTGGCGAGGTGTTTATGTTAGGGTTTCTTACAATAATATTTGTAAATCCATTTCTCAAGCCTAGCGACCAGTTTTGAAGGGTTTTTGCATTGTTTCCAAGGCATATTTAATTTCTATTAGCAGGACGTTCAATTCCATGTCTAGCCGTACATGCTGGTGAATACATTAGAAATTGTGCCAATCTAAAATCTGCAATTTACGATGATTTTATGGTCAAAACCTGGTCGTCCAACATTTAGAAGCTATTTGTACTAATCTATGAACAATTTGATGTATTGTATTCAAAGTTTGAAATGAAATATAGGTTTTCTGGAGTTGCTGATAACTAGTGTTATTCCTATCATTTTCAAAAATTCATATATTTTGGGTAAGATCGTATTTTGTCAATTCCTTTTGTAGGAGTTTAGATGAAGGTGTCATCTTGCTATTTCCAGGATTTTAGAATTTTTCATCAAGTAGTTTAAAATTTGTTTAATTTCAAAGTTAGTGGTTGTGAAGTTGTTAAAACTTAGAAAAATTACAAAAAAAATTAGAATACTTCAAAAACTAAAAAAAAAAATAGTCAAAAACTAAAATCAGAACAGGACAACACATTACAGTGGTATCAGAGCTCAACTTATTCTGCCAGCCTGTTTGGGTTCATATCTAGTGTGTTTTCTCATAACTTCTTCAGCTAAGAGTTGGTTAGTTCGATGTGAAAATGGAACCACTCAATGATGAGAATAGGTTTCAGCATAAGTTTTTGGAGGGTCAGAGAAAGTTGCAACAATCCATTAACCAATTTGCTGCTACGATGACAAATTCTCCACTTACAATTCCTCAGGTAAATGTTGAGCCTATAGTCATTGAATTACTTGATCAGTTCTAGCAGGATTGAGAAGCTCTTGATGAGGGTTATCACGCCCTTATGACTTATGAACATTGCATTGATATGCGTATGAGGCAACACCCAAACCGAGATGAAAAAATGAGTCTTCTTGAGAATATGAATAAAAAATCAAAACACAATGTTGATGGAGCTGAAGATTTAAAGACTACTGTTGAAGAAGAAATCAAATCAGAAGATTGTGTTGAAGACAATGGTCCATTACATGAGGTATGTGTAGTAGAATCATAGATTGATTCCATGGACATGCATGCACCGATATATGATGAGATTGCATCTAATGAGAACATTAAATCAACAACATTGGATGTGATTATGGAGCAAGTTACTGAAGACTCTAAGTTTGACAGTTGCCTTGATGAGTCTAAGGGAGATGATGCATACAATGACAAAATTGATGAAGGCACTAACAGTGATGAAGGGAAAGAGCATGGTGGGATTGTTTTAGATCTTAAGGCAACCCATATTTATGAGTTTCCTCATGATATTACAGAGCATGATAAAGTTGATTATATTGCTGATTTCCAATCAGATTTCAGTGATGTTTTACCTCATCAGGACAACCATAAAAATTCATTGAATAATGAGGTTATTGTTGATTATGATGCATTTATAGATTTAATGCTTGATGACACAATTACCTATTTTGATAAGAACCTTGATGCATTTTCAGATGACCATAGGATTGATGTGTTTCAAAGTGGACAGTAGAGAGAGCATGTGAATAAGGGAGTTCGAGACAGTCACACCTTCCTTGATTTAAAGGACAAATTTTTTAGTAAGGTAATTCCTCATGAAGTGCACACTGTTCAATTAATTTCTAAATATGGTGATAAGCTTATAGTACCTTGGGATCTGGGTGTGTTGGAACCCAAGTTTGATGAAGAACCACTTTGGGATAAGCCTCCTCTTGACGAAAGTGATGAATTATTAATTTGGCCAAGAGCAAACAAAGAGGAAACCATAGTTGGGGAAAAATTTAAAGGGGATGATTTGTTACACAAATAAAAAAATTTCATGCATGACGCTAATTCTAATTGGAACACAAGGGATGGAGGTGTTTATTACGTCAAAAAAGAGACACTTGAAGGTCAGGGCAGCCTTATAAACACTTCTAAAAGGTATGAAACTAATTCTTATTATGATTTAAATAGTATTAGTAGTCCATTTATATTGCATGATCTTGAAAATTTTGATGAAAACTGGAAGAACAAGTTGTTGGTGTCAGCTAAAAATGAAGTGCACATGTTATCTACTTTGGATGAATCAATGAAGCTTGTTGAAACTCTCATCCAAAAGACACCTAAAATCCAATCAAAAAAAAATATTTCTATTGCTGATTTACAAAAACTTGAGAGTACAATGCATGAAATGAAATCAGTCTTCTTGCACATGATTAAAGACAAGGATACAACTATCAAGATTGCATATGAGGCCTTATTTCATGACAGAGAAACTTAGGTTGAGGTGGATGAGCTCACTCTTGACCTTAGCACCGTTAGAGATCCCTTGACAGGTGTTCATATGGAGTTACATGAAACAAAAAAGGAACTTGCTGCTATCATAAATTTTAGAGATCAAGAGAACAAGGAAAGAGCAAAGGAGATTGAACAAGTAATTGAAGAACTGGATAGCATATAGGAGGACTTCAAATTAGTTCAGTTAGAGAATACTATTGGGGATCAGTAGGTTGATTGGGATGAGTATAAGAATAATGACAATTTTCAGTGGTCGACAATCCATTGTTTGAAATAAATAGTGAGACATCATTTGATAACCCACTCTTCTATATGCATGAGGTTGGTTTGTTTCCTATGACAGATCATGATGGTATTGATCGTTATGACATGATGATAGATCTGGTGGTCACACCACAAGGAGAGGAGTTCATAGATGAATTAGTTGGTAATGAGGTGGAGCGACCTTGTGTGCTTCTTGCATGTATCACTACACCTTCAGTTGACCTTCTTATGATGATCGGTATGGCACAACTTTATCTTGATGTTACCACTTGGGATGTGAGTTACTTCATTCAGGATCAGAGGCATGTGCTACCTAAATTTTTGAGAGATATATCTTGGGCATTGATTGGTCATGGGAGTGAATGTAGTGTTGTTGTCCCTCTTGTGATCAGCCATGTTTTGCATCCATTTGTATTCATGGAAATGGATTGGAGAGAGATTCTGAAAATGTATTAGGATTTTGTTGAGTTTGTGACTCATTTGGAGGTCATCTCGACTAGCATTATGACCATATTTAGCATTCATGTAGATAGATTTTTTATTTGCAACAATGGTTACTCATGTGGTACATTGATTTTTCTAAAATCAGACTTTGAGATGCTTATTTTAGCTTTGGACAACGGGATATATCTTCATTTTTGGACATCTTGTGAGTGTGGTTGCAGCCACTTCATGTTGATGATTGATATTTCTTCTGATATTACTCATTTGTTTGTTGTTGACTCCTTCTATATTTGCCACTTAATGGAGAGTAAGCAACACTTTTGTTGGACCATCGTGGAGAGATTGGTTGAGAATCATGCTTCCATGATGAGCAAAGTGTTTTTTTAGGAGCACAAGTTCAGTTGCTATCTGTACATTCTGAGGATGAGTTTGATGACATCAGAGGATGAACAAAGAGTTTTTCACTTTTTACTTACGTGTGGGTAGCAGATTGCAGATGCTTTTTTAGTTGTATGTTATGCATGGGATCACTTGAGGCACTACAGGAGTATGAACGTTGAGATGAGACTTTTGGATAGTGATTATGGAGGCAACTCCGAAGTGGTTTTTGCAGTTACCTATGATGGAGATTACATTGATGCTACTTGTCACATGATATTTTATTCTAGCTTAGACATGTATTTTAGTTTCAGCCTGGAGGGTGATCATGTTGAGGTGAGATCTATTGAGTAGGATGATACCTTATTGTGCAGACTATTTTTCATGGTACAACTGATCAGTTTGGACAATGTTAGTGCATGAGTAGCCCATGTTGGGTTGACCATGCATGAGTCTCTTCATGACTTTGAGCTTAGTTTTTGCAGGCATATCAGTTCAGATTTTGAGCTTATCTTTAGGTTGTAGGACCAGGATGTACATTTTGAGCATAGTGGATTTTATGTTGTCATGAGAGTGGCACAATCTCAGCATAGTGGATTTCTCTTGAGGATTTTTTGGGATCCTGGTATTTTATATGACAACAACTAGGAGTAGACAATTGACTGGGGCATACTTGAGTATTGCTTGGGGACAAGCAATATTTGGGAAGGGCAGACTGTAATGTCCCCTTTCCAAGTAGTCAACTAGTTGTGATGTTCTAGCCTATTCCTAGGTTCTCGTAGGTAGGATCAGTTGTGTGAGAGCCCATTGGGAGAGGTCAGATGATGTCAGAATGGGTAGTACTTCAAATTGCCAGTTTCTTGGACCATTTTGGGAATCTTTGTAGGGACTTACTATTTATAGTAAGTCGATGCTTAGGGTTTCTGGTCCGAAGGATAGGGTAATGATATTCTTCACCAAATTGGGTACCTAGATATCTCTTCAGTTGCTTGGTTTTGGCCCTTTTTCGAGACACATGTGCAAAGACTTACTATTTTTAGTAAGTCAGATTCAAGGGTTATCAATGGAAATAGAAAGTACGATTGGACACTTTGATGAAATGGGTATCCCTTTCCATATTTTTTTTGGAGTTTCGGATTCCTAAAGGCAGATATTTTAATGTGTAAAGTTAATTATATTAAATTAAATATTTAATATAGTTTACTTTATATTATTTTATTAATGGGGAGATATAAGATGGTATTATAGTCACTTCAAATAAAGTTAATATTATAGATTGACTTTGTAAATGGGTCCTAAGTATGAAATTTAAGCTATATAACTTAAAGTATGTCTAAGAATCATGAAAGGGGACATAATAAAGAATAAAAAAATATTATAAGTGTAAAAAGAAACTTCTAGAAGGATGGGGTTCCCTGGAGAAATTATAAATTGAGGTTGAGCTCCTCATTTTGGAGGTTTTTTTGGAGATTATTTTTGGATATCTCTTGGAGAGTATTTTTCTTGCAGTTGTTGCAGGGAATTCTTGTCTTGTTCGGAGACGAAAACCTCTAGTAGGATCATCATCTTCGGGGTTGAGAGATACCCTCAAGGCGATTTTGGGGCTTTCTCACTTAGGGAGTGCATTTGGACATTGAGTAGATTTTCAAAGTATTTTGGTGAAGGGTTTTAGATTTAATTTTTCCATTTTAAGCTCCTTCCAGCTATAGCTTGGCCGTACCATTTTGCCACCATTTCAGCATGTGGCAAGGTGTTTATTCTAGGGTTTAGTACAATAATATTTGCAAATCCATTTCTCATTCCTAGCCACTAGTTTTGAAGGGTTTTTGCATTGTTTCCAAGGCATATTTAATTTCTATTAGTAGGTCATTCAATTTCATGTCTAGTCGTACATGCTGGTGAATACATTGGAAATCATGCCAATCTAAAATCTATAATTTATGATGATTTTATGGTCATTACTTGTTCAACCAACATTTAGAAGCTATTTGTACTAATCTATGAATAATTTGATGCACTGTATTCAAATTTTAAAATGAAATATAAGTTTTTTGGAGTTGTTGATAACCAGTGTTATTCCTATCATTTTCAAAAAATCATATCTTCCAGGTAAGATCATATTTTATCAATTCCTTTTATAGGATTTTAGATGAAGGTGTCATATTGCTATTTCTAGGTTTTTAGAAATTTTCATCAAGTAGTTCAAAAGCTGTTCAATTTCTAAGTTAGGGGTTGTGAAGTTGTTAAAACTTAGAAAAATTACAAAAAAAAATTAGAATACTTCAAAAACTAAAAAGAATAGTCAAAAACCAAACTCATAAGAGGGCAACACATTATAGAAAGGTAGGCAAGCCCTCAAACCAAGACCTTAGAAAGATAGAAATATAGGTAGAGATTGCAAAGGGATCACAATCTATCATGGTTTTGAGCAAAAAAAAATATCCTTCAAGCAGAGTCCATTCTCAAAATAGGGCTCATAATCAAACCCTCCTCTTCCTTGGATGGAGGGAAAAATCTCTAATCCAACCCTCGCAAATGAAGATACTCTCCTAGAATGAGGCCTTACTGGTCAATCCAAGCACAAAATACTGGCATCAATGAGGAAAGACTTAAATCCCCATATCATCCTTCTACAAGAAACCAAAGCTGAAAAATATAACTTGAGAAGAGTAGCAAAAACTATCTAGAAAATTTTTGAATTTCTAGCTTGTCTTGCCCAAGGAGCCTTGGGAGGAATTTTATGTCTTTGGGACCCTCTAAAGATAGAAGGCAAACTAATATCTTCTTCAGATAGAATTTCTAGTATCCCGTTCTTTTATAAAGAGACAAAGTGCATATGGGTCATATCCAACATGTACACCCCAAATTCTATCCTTGGGAGAGTCTCCTTATGGAACACACTAACCCAAACGAGAAGTGTTTTTAGTGGAGAGGCTTGGATGTTGGTAGGGGATTTCAACTCCCCCCTCCACCCCTCAAAAAAAAAAAAGGGAGGTAATCATATTTCTTCCAAAAGCCTATAGGATTTTGCCCAGTTCATCCATGATAATGATCTGATGGACATGGACCTGAGAGGCTCAAAAATCACTTAGAGCAATAGGATAATGAACAACTAGTTGATTCAACTTAGACTCTATAAGATCCTTATCTCCAAAGAAGGGCTTCCCCCCTTTGGGGCCACATTAAGCTCTCTCCCCAAAATTGGCTTGGATCATAGCTCACTTGTCTTGGAAGCCCTTATGCCAATTAGACCTTTCAAAAACTCTTTCAAGTTCAAAGCCATGTGGTTCCACCATGAGGACCTTATTCCCTTGGAGTATGGTTGGTGGGATTATAATTTATTAGGTCCTCTAGTCTCCTAAATAGCAAAAAAAATTTGCTTTATTAAAACCAATATTAGAAGGTGGAATAAATTTGTCTTTGGGCACCTCTTTCACAGGAAACAAGTTTCAAAAAAGTAGCTAAGTGACATAGAAACTTCCATCCTAGAGGGAGTCTCCTTGGAAGACACTAGACTCAAAGAAAAAGAGCTCTTGGCTGATTTACACAACACCCTAGCCTATGAAGAATCCTTTTGTAGGTAGAATTCTAGAGCCCTCTAGCTAAAGGATGAGGATTGTAATACCAAGTTCTTCCATGCCTTCACTCTCAGTCATACAAGTTTTAATAAAATCATGGAAGTCATGGAACCTTGATTGAGGACTCGATGGAAATCTAGACTGAAGATGTTAGTTTCTATAAAAAATTATTGGGACCTGAGGAGCCCAACAATAATTAAGCTATGAGCCGACTCTATGCCAACATCCCTTCCATCCTTCCCCAAGGCTAAATACCTTCTTATAGACACCTAAAATACATCATGTTGAGGAGGCTACTCATATGTACACCTCTTTAGGTCATATGATTGACTTTGGAACTTTCCAAAACCTAATGATGGTTTTAACCACTCAATTAGGGAAGGCTACTCCTATTCAGACATAGTCGTTGATGTTATCAGTGGTGGCAATTGTCATCACTAACAATCAGAGTGGCTACAGGCGGCCATTCCTATTGACATCGGCTAGGTTCCTAGCCACACTTGTTGATAGCGGATAACCTTGTAACAAACTTAGGTTCCCCGAGATGAGTAAAATCAGCTACATTCAACCAATTTGCAATGGTTTCTTGGGTGGTTGTGCATGCGAAGCTTCCAGAAGCCTCACCCTAATTGCTCCATACCATGAGATTCTGATCTTGGCTTCCTTGAGAAGCCAAGGTGAAGACTTGGGAAGTATATTTAAGGCATCCCAAAATTGAAGAAAAGGATCCCGAATTCATCATAGCGAAGTGCTATCAAACTGCAACCAAAGAGATAAACCTCTCATAAGCATCCAAGTGCTACCAAAATTGCATCTCAAGCTGCATTCATGGCCCTGGATTACATCAAAGTTTGAAGAGTATATTCCACCAGCGATCAATTACAAATTTACCATGAGATCAAGTTGATTCTCACCCTAAGTCGTTCTATAATAACGTACCAAGAACACCAACAAACTTCACATCGGAATTGATCAGCAACATGTCAGAAACATAGAGGGCAGAACTCTTTTCCCGCAGTCGTCGACATTGACATCGACTAGTAGAGTCGATTACTTTGAGCATCATCAACTACATGATGCTATGAATTTTTCTATTTTTTAGTACTTAGATCATATTAGAATCATTTTTATTTGATTTCTAACCTGGCTTAGTCTGCTTTACATTATGTTTTTACGCATTTCTTTATGTCTTTTAAGCATTCTTTTAGCATTTTCATGCATTTCATCATATCTTTATGCATTTATTTCCTATTCTGCAATCATTAAAAAATGGTATCATCTTGAGAGGTTGCACCTTTGCTATTAATGCTTTGTGAGTTTCCTTGTGTGCAGGTTCATGCCTTATTAGGAGCATTTCACCTTTGAGATCATCTTCAAAACATCACAAAGTGGAGGTCCTCAAGATAATCCCTCCTATAATCAATTTGTGGGGATCCTAAGAATCTGTTGAAGACACCTATCACATGGAGTGATTTTATTGTAATATGTATCAAATGGTCAATCCCTTAGAGGGATGCTCTTGTAACCTTCATGTAAAAGAGAACTTATGAATATGAATAAAATGGGCACTATTTCTTGTATTTCCTTCTCTTTGCATTGATTACATGTTATATCTTGATTATTTGATTACATATTGCCATAGGTAGATTTTTAGCATCTTACAATGGCGATCACCCTAGGATACTCTTTTTTTTGTTGTTTACTAATGTATTTCTTTATATTTTCTTATTATAGGTACAACCACTCTGAACAACAACGACGAATAGTCATCATCACCATTGACTCCAGCGGCTAGCACCCTAGCCGCCCTGATCATCAACGATCATGGGAAAACATAGAGGCAGTCAGTTTACAACATTCTTCTTCAGATGTGGACTCACCTAGAAGTGGTTCTATCCTTATTTTCTTGTTTTCTCTTCTCTATGTTTTTGAAAATATAGTTTAAGTATTACAACACAAAAATTTTAAGAGATAAATTTTTAAATCTCTTGTGTTTACTGCTAGTCATTGTTGGGAATATTAACCTTTGCTGTTAGCTACCCTAGAAGCCAACGGCTAGGAATATGACTGCTCTTGTGTACAACGGTTAAGACTATTGCCTGTTGTTCATGGAAGTGGCCACTGTTTAAACTGATTGTTAGGTGTGCATGCTTGAAGCATACTCAAAGGCTAATTCATCTTTAATTTACATTGCATTTTATAAATCATAAACATCTTTTCATACTGCATTTTTGAAAATAAAACGTATTTTATATACATGTAAAAATATCATTGAATGTTGTTTAATGCATATTTTTTGGGCTCTCAAGTGTAAACATAAATCGAGTTGGGGTCTCACATCCAACCGATTTATCAAGACCAATAATGGATGTCATTACCACTTTTTTGACTTGCTTATTGAGATTTTTTCACACCTGTCCGTGGCCAAGACTGATCCAATAACTATCCTATTTGTAGAAAATAACATGCATTCCTCTTCGAAGGGTGTATAGCTCACTACGGTGTGCTGGGTGAGGATCGATAGTACCTATGCTCCCTGACTGGGTATGGGCTTCATCTCCATATCTTGGTGGGTATGACAGTCCAAACTTCATCACTGAATTTGTCGCTGTGAGTATATAGGTGAAATCCTTTAATAATTTAATAATATCAACATTCACAAAACACGATAAGAACAAATTATATTTACAACAAACTATAACACACAAAATAAGTTTTAGGAAACACAAGAAAAACTTAAAAGAGATAATCACCTTGTTTACTTTGTTTGTGTCTAAAATCTACATACAAGATAAGTTCACAAGTTTATGGTCATCATACAGAGTCACTCTAAGTCTACAACTAAGGTAACTCCAAATGCACATGAGGGCATAAAGTACCCTAGATCCTCTACACTAGACCAAAATGTACCTAAACGATGTTCAGGAAGTCTTAGAGGAGATAAATCCACACATGGGGGATTGCACCAAAAAACCCCACATAGGAGACAAAATGCAGGATCTTCTCATAATCAATATGAGGGTATATCTAGAAAACCATCATCACACAATGTTGAAAGATCAAACCAACCTAACAAGAGGTCTGTTAGAGTGGATACACACACACGTTTACCCATTCCATATGCACACACATCAGAGCATGGTATAGGTAATATACCTCCACCTAGTCATAGTGAGTAGAGTACTCCACCCAACCGAAAATGGAAGAGTAGGATATCTGATCATATGGATATATGTCGTGATCGCCTGGGTCATGCATCCACTGGTTTTGTTGAGGAATACATTGTAGACGAGGGGACCACAACCTAGTTGCACCCTATTTTTACCCTCAGTGATTGTTCCAAGTGAACACACAACACATGCAACTTTCCTATATAGGTATCACAACCCTAGGGTAGAGTACAATGTTAATGCAACCTCGATTGATTTAGGGAAGAGGGCCACCAACCTGGTTGTCCAATTCAAAGTAAATAAATCTCCACCTACGGAGTTACGAATCCAAAGGCCTTACACAATAAACTAATATGATCAGTTATCTAGGCTAGATATAATTCAAAAAGAGCAAATACTCCAAGATAAATTAGAGAACTTGCACATGGAGCATGATATTTTTGAGCAAGAAGATGCAGTACAAAAAATGCTGCTTCACTAGTGCTTGTAAAAATATCGCTTAAGAGAACAACATGTCCTTGATCAAAAGTAGCGAGAAGAGCAATCAAACATATTAGCTCGAGCTGATTTACCTCCACTTAGTGAGTATAGGCAACAACACCATGAGAGACATGCTACATCTCACCTTAAGCTGCACACTAGGCAAGTAGAGCATCATACTCATTGTACTTCATATCATGCATCTAGGCAACACCAACGTCAAGAGCTAAATCCACCTGAGCGAGACCAGTATGCAGAGTGAGATGATTAGAATCAGTAGTATCCTAAACCATCTTCTATAGACATGGCCGATGAATACAATCGACCACCTCGATCCCAAATAAACTTACCCCTACTTGTTCCCCGAAGATATCTTTAGGATGAAGAGATCATCTCTTCTCAGGTGTATAGAGTGCTTACTAAGAGGATAAAATCCCTCAATACTGAGTTTATCTTATCCTAAACATTTCAAAATACCTAGATTGTATAATTTTAAGGGTGAGGAAAACGTGCAGGAACATGTAACAAGCTTTATGAATTCGTGTTTCCAACTACAAAATAACAATGCCTTGTTATTAAGAACTTTTGTGATTACATTCTCGAGCGTAGCCCTTGAATGATATAATAAATTACCAAGGCACGTCATCACTAGCTTCAATGGTGAATGCTTTTATTGAACATTTCTCCTTTGTCATCAAGAAGAAGATAAATCTATGTGACCTGGATAGTTTATGATAATATTATGACAAGACAGTGATGGATTACAGGAACATATGGAAAAAACTTATGTTAAAAATTTTGCTTGCCATCCCCACAAGTGAACTTACTTGAATGATCACCAAGAGTTGTGCCAAACATATATCATTGTTGCTTCAGCTGTAGTAATACACAATATTTGAGAAGGATTTATCACAAGCCAAAGTGATCGGAGGCATAAAAATACAAGAATATCTGAAGCTTTGAACAAAAAAAGAATGGAATAACAAAAATACATGCAATCAATAGAATCAGGTCAAGCCTGCGCATGTCAACCAAGTTGTGTTAAATATTTCTAAAGTAGGGAGAGGCCAAAAATAGCCAAACCATAAGGCTCAAACTTTCCTAGCATAATACAACCAATAAAATGAAAATTGGGTACCAATATGATAGTGCCAAACACCTCGTAACTACACACCATTGTCTGAATCTCTGGTGTCACTTTTCAACTACCTAGGCAAGGCTGAAGCTCTGATCCTGCTTGAAATACATACCCTAGATCCTAATCACCTAAAATATAAGGGGTGCAGGGAATATTTGTATTATGCATATCATAGGCAGAACGACCATGATATTCAAGACTGCATCTCATTAAAAAATGTGGTGCAAAATATGTTAGATAAAAATTATTTGCAAATAGATAACCCCTTGGCCATTGAAAATCAACAAATTCACATATTTAAAAATCCTCTACCTAAGCATGAGGTCTAAAATAATAAAGTTGAACATGTGAATGAGGTGGACGTCACACCGCACGATGAGTGCTTCATAGGCATGATAAATGTAACAAGGGGAATCTAGAAATACCCTGTTTAGTATGCACCATCGAAAAATACAACCAAATATGACTATTTAATGAAATTCATTCAACCATTGGATTCCACCCAATCATACAAGTATTCTATGATCATAATTTGTAGGCAAGAGATTCAAAAAATTCTTAAGAATGAACCTGATCCACTACTACACATCATAGCAAGCATCAATTAGATTCGTTACAAGTGAGTCTTGATTGATAATGGCTCATATATCAACATAATCACAATGGAAGCCCTAAAACATCTAAATCTACCACCTTCAAACATCACAAACTCAACATTCACACTAAGAGCCTTAAATGATGCCACCTCCCTGACAATCGACACGATAGTCCTACCTAACAAGGTTGGGATAAAGACAATATCTACATTGTGTCATATCTTGGAGGGTGAAAGGTAATATAACATATTATTAGGTAAACTTTGGATGAGGGACATGGAATGTGTTCCTTCCATAGCGCACCAAAGCCTTAATTTCATACATCAAGGACAAGTCTGTGTGGTCCCTAATGACCCTGAACCTTTAAAATATTACAAAGCAATCAAGGAACCACAAGAAACTCTTGCAATATGCAAGCCTCAAAATTTCCACTCGGATGAAATAAAAAAACATTCAACTTTAATTAAGCCATCGATAACTACTCCCATCACCAAAATGCATGGTATCACATTCTAAGGGCTTTTCATTTAGATTTATGCATGGCCATAAGAAAATCTAAGGAATTTACATTCTTGGTTATCTTACAAGAAGAATTAATAGTATAGAGATATTTAATTGCTATAGGCAGACTACCTTCCAAGTCTATAATGCAACTATTTCCAGAATTCTCTTAACAACAATCACAAGCCCCTATTGTAAAAACTTCCTTTCTACTAGTCCCTCCAACAATTAATTTCCCAATATGGCCAACTCTACTTGCAACTCAAACCTTTTCAACACCTCCTCCATTGATTCCAACATTACCAAACCTAGATCCCCAAATGGAGGCCTTGCAAGAAATAATTACAACTATGAATAATATAACAAATGAATTTACTTTTATGAAAAGGAGAGATGCTGAGAGAAATTTTTAATACAAAATATTTTCATATGTAACAAAGGATCAAGAAACCACTTATACTAGAAAAGTTACTAAAAAATGTAATACAATCTATAACAATCAGGAAGCTGAATTATCCACTTTAGCATTTGAGTCAGATTACTAGTTTTCATCATGTAATGATCCTCATGGCTAAAGTTCATGTGTGATGCATCAACATCATATACAAAAAGTTTCAATTGAGAAAGCTAAAAGATCCTAAAACGAATAGGCAAATATGCTTAGAGAAATGGATCATAACTTCATGATGTCATCAGTGGAGCAAGTGGTAGTCTTGATAATATTACGAAAAAATCCCTTAGAAGTTGATCCTAAAATAATGGACTCTTTCAGGGTGCCTTTTGAATTGAAGGATCAACCAAAGAAGGAATTTTCTCATAAGTCACGCTCATCTTCAATACAAAAGGTAGCTCAAGAACAATAAAATCCAAGAAAAAAGCTAACACTCAAGAGCAGGCTAGACATAAGCTCAGGTATCCTTTAGTTACTAAGAGTTAGAGAATTGAAGTAGTCCATGAGAATTAGACTAGATTTAGTGAGCCTAGAAAATAATAGTCAAATCAATCAAAATCGCACAGCTTCAACATAGTTGAGGAATTGAAGAAGACATCATATAAAGCTAGCATGTATGATGCTTTGCTAATTTTGGGGTAAATTGACTTGCTTCAGGCCTCTTTAAAATCCATCAAGCATCAAGGTAAGCATCAGCCAAAGCTCAATTTAGCTCAAGGAAATTCCACCTTAGGGATAGGAAAAATCCGTCCTTCACCATTCTATTTGTCCCTATGCATGGAAGGATGGATGGTGTATAATTATATGATAAATTCTAGAGAAACAACAACAATAATGCCTAAAGATATGTGTGAATAATGGGTATGGAATATGCCAAGAGTAGTCCTGGTGTTCTACAGTTGGATGGTACTCCTATAAAAACTATGGTATTAATTAAAGGTATACCTATGGTGCTACAAAAATGCTGCAAATAATAGATAAGTGGTGGTAGTGGATTTAGAGCCTTACTTTAGAATGTGCCTCTCCAGGGAGTTCATAACTAAACTAGGTGGATATCTATCTCTTGACTATTCACATATGGAGATTCCATTGTTGGAAATATTGAGTACATTGAGTTGTCATTGATGTCAAAGGGTACATGAGGCAAAAATAATGAGATGTCAAAGGTGCATGATAGTCAAGAATATTCTACATGGGTTTGATAGCAAGACTCACAAGAAAGAAAATTATTGAAAGAAAAGGGTTTATAATATATATATTTTTTAATATTATATGAAGGACAAAAAGGTTTAAGAAGTTTGTTTGGGACAAAGGTCTAAAAGAGAAGAAAAATTATAATATTTATTATAAGAAGGACAAAAAGGTTTAAGAGTGGTTTTAGAAGGTAAAGTTTAAAACAAGAGGGCCAAAGGTTTAAATAAAAGTCTTGTGGGACAAAGGTTTGAAGGCAAAAGGTTCAAAAAGGAAATATTATAATATTTATTAAATATTATAATATAAAGTTATAAACCCTTGGCACCAATGTCTTTTTGAAATACTCCCATGCAAAATCGTGTGCCGACGTTTCAAGTCAAGAAGAAGTGCATATAAATAAGGGGACAAAACATTTCATTTTCACCAAGCACTAATGATATATTTTTATTATTATTCAATGCAAAAAATATTTTAATACTTTTGTTATTCGAAGGGCTAAGTTGAAATTTCCTACGAATGATAAGAAGAGGATAGTGTTTTTGAAATGTGTGCATGTGATTGGTTAATGATAAATATTATGAGAACCTGATATATCTTATGCAACTGGGATAGCCCAGTTGGCTATGTGACTTGCGTGAGCGTTGACAGGAAGGAGGTCGTAGGGTCAAAAACCCTGGACATATTTTTTAAGGTTGTGCTAAGTTTTCCAATCCATGTGCTGAGATAGGGACATATTTGCATGGATGCATCCTTGGTTCCAACTGTCATAGTAGCACAATTGGTCAGGACACTTGTGATAGCATTGTTTTGGTAGATGTCTATAGGTCGAAACTTGTGGAATATGTTTTGCTTGGCATTAATGGCAGTGATAATTTTTGGTGAGTACTAAGGTTGTTTAATGTTGACGGTTATGAATGAGTGCACGAAGGCTTTGAGCAAGATAAAGTAAAAATATTTTGATTATTGTCTAAAGCTTGGAGTTATAAGGTGGTTTTAGTGATTTGTATATTCTGTTATTGTGAGTTGAATATTAGGGTGTATTGTTGAATGTCATAAGCTTGGAGTTATAAGGTGTATTTAGTAATTTATATATTTTGTATTGTAAATTGGATTTGGGGTGTTTTGTTGAATGATAAGTTAGGAGTTATAAGGTGTAAATTGATTTATTTCCAAGTGTAATTTTTGCATTATAGAAAAAGGGATCCTAGGGTTTTAGAAGCTTATTCTTGAAAGATTAAAGAGGATAAATAAGGCATTGATTTTCTAGATTTATTGTGGACACCTTTTTGGAAAGATTTGAGTAGATGTTTTGATATTAAAAGAGAAAATTTGCTAGCCAATTTATGAAGTGGCACAAGGAAGGAAATTTATTTTTGAGACAGGTTTTGAGGGCACATCATCAAGGCAGCTTTAAAGGTATGGTTTTTTTCCTTTCTAAAGGGTGATGTTTGTTTGAAGAAAATATTTGTGATATCATATGGTGGAGATATAAGGATTGATTTGATGTACATTAGTGATTGATTGAAGTTGAGAATAAGTGTGCATGATTCTTGATTGAAATTGGAAATATATGAGCTAGAATATGAGAACAAATTGTGCATGAGTATTGAATGATACTGGGAAAAAAAGTGCAAGTGTTTTGAGAACAAAGTGTGCATCATTGTTGAATGAAATTGGAAACATATGTGCTAAGGGTTGAAAAAAAAGTTGTGCATTATTTTTGAATGGCATTGAGACATATGTGCTAGGGTTTGAAAGCAAACTTGTGCATTGGTTTTGAGTGATATTTGGAAATGAAAATGCAAGAGTTATAGATCAGATTTTTCAAGCCACTATGTGCATTTTCATGATTTATTTTGTGAGTATATGATAAGTACTTGTACATTGTAATTTGCTTTGAAGTGAAGTTGCAAATAAGCAAATACCAGGTCAATTATCAAGTACTAGACTAGATCTACCTTTAGAATGCAATAAATGTGAGACATGTGAAAATTATAAACTTAATGAATGTGAAGAACATATTGAACATTTTTCAATTCATATCATTCTATATATGTTCAAAAGGTTAAATGAATTCTAGGTATAATATGTCTAAACTACTTTAGTTAAGGAAAACACATTGAAAATTAGATAAAACACTTGATGAAATCATTATGCAATATAGATAAACAACTTTTATATACAAGGTTATGAGCAGAGTTGAGCATGTATTATGAGCATATTTAAGCACTTGTTATGAGTAGATTTGAGCAAGTTTGAGCATGTGTTATGAGAATATTTGAGCATATTTTAGCATGTGTTATGAGCAGAGTTGATCATGTATTATGAGAAAAATTAAACATGTGTTATGAGTAGATTTGAGCATGTTTGAACATGTGTTATGAGCAGATTTGAGTATTTTTTATGAGAAGATTTGAGTGTGTTATGAGTAGATTTGAGCATGTGTTATGAGAAGATTTGAGTATGTGTTATGAGCAGATTTGAGTATGTGTTATGAGAATATTTGAGCATGTGTTATGAGAATATTTGAGAAAGTGTGATGATAAAATTTGATCAGGTCTTGTGAGAATACTTGGAGAAGATTTGAGCAGAGTTAACAATAGGTTTTGGTGATCATATTTGAGCAGGTCTTATGTGAAGACTTGGAGCAGATTTGAGAAAAGTTAAGAGTAGGTTTTGGTGATTAGATTTGATTAGGTCTTGTATGTAGACTTGTAACAGATATGATCTGAGTTGAGAGTAATATTTGGAGTAGGATTGTGTAAGCTTTGTGTAAAGGCTTGTAGAAAAAGTAGTTCACAGGGGATTGAGGTCTCCTATGGATAGAGGTCCATAAACTAGAATAAATGGGATTGGTGTCTCCTATGGATAGAGGTCCATAAACAAGAGCAAAGGGGATCGGTGTCTCCTATGGACACAAGTCCATGAAATTGAGCATAGGGGATTTGTATTTCCTTTGGATTGGTTCCCATAAATATTGTAATAGGGAATTGGTTCCCAAGATATTGATTGAGAAAATTTATAAGAAATATTTTCTTTGTGGATGTAGCCCACATTGGGTGAACCACATTAAATTTGTGTCTCTCATGTGTGTGATGATTTGTGCATTGTTTTATTTACTGCATTGATATTATTGTTGTTATAATTTAGAAAAATATTAAAAGTTTGGTCTTATATTGTTCACCCCCCTCTCAGTATAAGCTTGTGTTATTCAATTGGTATGAGAATAGGTTCCTTAGGGGAAGCCTAACAGCTTGAAGAAATATCTTACAGGAAAATAGATGGCTAATCAGGAAGGATTTTCAACACATAGAGTTCCATTGTTTGATGGGACTAATTATACTTTCTAGAGTGTGAGGATGAAGATATTTTTTATGGCATAGGGATTTGATACATGGAATTTAGTATAGAATGGATACACACCACTTGTAAATCCTCCCATAGATATAAGTGGTAATAAACTATATGAAAATAATCCCAAGGCAATGAATGCAATTTTAAGTGGATTATAGGAGTTTGAGTTTGTAAAAGTCATTAAAAAAAAAACAACAAAATAAATATGGGATAAGCTACAAAATACATATGAAGGATATGAGAAGGTTAAGTTGGCAAAACATCAAACTCACAGAAGGAAGTTTGAAGACTTGAATATGAGAGATGAGGAAAATATTTCTAGATACTTGCTTCGTGTTGATGAGGTTGTTAATACCATTCGAGGACTTGGAGAAAAGATTGAGGATTTTACTATTGTTCAAAAAAATTTAAGATCACTTCCCATGAGGTATGATGCAAAGGTTTCTGCAATAGAATAAATGAAGGATCTTGTAACTTTAAGGATATATGAACTACATGGTATTCTCATAGCTTATGAGATGAGAGTAGAAAAATATCAAACGTCCAAAAGAAAGGCAACATTCAAAGCTTCAAAGAATGCAAAGAATAAAGAATCAGAATCTAGTGATGAATCAAGTAGCGAAGAAGAGGTAAATTTTGTAAGAATAAATAAGAAGGGTTCAAGGAAACCTAAGAATATGCAAAATATGAAATTCTTTATTTGTGGTAACATTGGTAACTATGCAACTTATTGTCCACAAAATGGATATAGTAGTAGTGAAGATGAAAAAAATACAAAAAAAAGAAAGAAATAAAATTTGGTTATGAAAATAAAAATAGGTATGGTCAAGGTAAGCATAAAAATAATATCTTTCAAAGGTACATGAAAAGCTTTTATATTGAAGAAGCAAGCAGTTCTTCAAGTGACAGTAATGAAATTCTATCAAACAGTGAAAAAGAAGAGATTCTATTTTTGGCAATAAAAAAATAAGAGGATACTTCCTTTAAATATCAAGTAGAAGAAAAGGAGAATACTCCTATTGAAGACCAAGTAGAATAAAAAGAATATGCTCCTATAGTTGAATAACTAGAAAAATAGAAAGATTCAAAAAAGGATGAAGAAGCCATAGTTGATATGAGAGACAAACTTGTTGAACTTGATGAGTTGAAAAGGGAGAACTTAAAATTAAAGGCTCAAGGACAAGAGGATGAGAAAACAAAGGCAAAGCTTGTACAAGATCTCACTGATTTAAGAGTTAAGGTTGAAGAGGCAAGAATATTTTAAGAAGGTATGGATGAACAATTAAAAGCAAAAAAACTAGAATGTGAAAGTCTAGAACATGAAGCTGATATTCTAAGGAAGGAACTTGAAAAATTTAACAATAAGATATATCAGTTTAGAAAAAGCTCAAAATATTTGGATGATATTATCAAAACAAAGATATCTCCATTTATGATGATTGGACTTGGCTTTGTGGAAAGTCAAGAAGTACAAAAAGAGGAGATAAGCTCAAAAGAAATAGAAACATCAAAGAAGGTATATGAAGAAGAATCTAAGATCTGTACTAGTGAATTGAGAAGTGGAAACATCAACGAGGAAGAAAACAATGCACAATCAAGGAACAAAGACCATCACAAGAAAATCCAAGAAAGAAGTATGTGATCATATCCTCCAAGGCAAGATGAATACTACTTCCAAGGTTATTGTTTGGCTTCATCAAGAGGAACTTCAATTCATTTACACCATTCAAAAAATACAAATTTAGATGTTACAATTGCAATAATTATGGGCATAGATAAAAGTGGTGTAGAAATTTTTTTTAGGAACTTCCAAAGATAAGCAAGAACAAGGATTCTTAAAATAATCGAAATGGTATGACTACAAGAGTGTGGAAAAAGAATATTGAAAAGAAAAAAGAGCATTGTAAGTTGGGATTAGCTTTACTCCCATCCCAAAATTGATCACCTCAATAAAGGAGGTGGTGAAGGGGCTATGCTAAAATATCTTAGTTTTAGCCCCATGGAACCCTTTGCCATTGATGTCAAAGGGGGAGAGATTTCAGTAAGGGGGAGCAGTTTTTTTTTAATCCAGTTGCACTAAAAGAATATTTTTTTGTAAGGGTTACCATCAATGACAAAGGGGAATATTGGTGAAAATATTGAGTACATTGAGTTGTCATTGATGTCAAAGGATACATGAGGCAAAAATAATGAGATGTCAAAGGTGCATGATAGTCAATAATATTCTACATGGGTTTGATAGCAAGACTCACAAGAAAGAAAATTATTGAAAGAAAAGGGTTTATAATATTTATTTTTTAAATATTATATGAAGGACAAAAAGGTTTAAGAAGTTTGTTTGGGACAAAGGTCTAAAAGAGAAGAAGAATTATAATATTTATTATAAGAAGGACAAAAAGGTTTAAGAGTGGTTTTAGAAGGTAAAGTTTAAAAAAAGTGGGCTAAAGGTTTAAATAAAAGTCTTTTGGGACAAAGGTTTGAAGGCAAAAGGTTCAAAAAGGAAATATTATAATATTTTTTAAGTATTATAATATAATATTATAAACCCTATGCACCAATGTCTTTTTTAAATACTCCCATGAAAAATCGTGTGCCGAAATTTCAAGTCAAGAAGTGCATATAAATAAGAGGACAAAACATTTCATTTTTCACCAAGTGCTAATGATATATTTTGATTATTATTCAATGCAAAAAAAGTTTTAATACTTTTGTGATTCGAAGGGCTAAGTTGAAATTTCTTGCGAACGGTAAGAAGAGGATAGTGTGTTTGAAAGGTGTGCATGTGATTGGTTAATGACAAATATTGTGAGCACCTGAGACATCCTATCCAACTGGGATAGCCCAACTGGTTGTGTGACTTGTGTGAGCATTGATAGGAAGGAGGTTGCAGGGTCAAAACCCTTGGACATCTTTTTGCAGGCTATGCTAAGTTTTTTGATATGTGCATTGAAATAGGGATATATTCACGTGGATGCATCCTTGGTTCCAACAGTCGTGGTAGAGCAGTTGGTGAGGGCACTTGTGATAGTCTTGTTGTGGTAGAGGTCTATGGGTTAAAACCCATGGAGTGTATTTTTCTTGGTATTGATGGCAATGATAATTTCTAGTGAGCACTAATGTTGCTTGGTGTTGACAGTTGTGAATGAGTGCACGAAGACTTTGAGCAAGGTAAAGTAAAAATATTTTGATTATTATCTAAATCTTGGAGTTATAAGGTGGTTTTAGTGATTTGTATATTCTGTTATTGTGAGTTGAATATTAGGGTGTATTATTGAATATCATAAGCTTGGAGTTATAAGGTGTATTTAGTAATTTATATTTTCTGTATTGTAAATTGAATTTGGGATGTTTTGTTGAATGATAAGTTAGGAGTTATAAGGTATAAATTGATTTATTTCCAAGTGTAATTTTTACATTATAGAAAAAGGGATCTTAGGATTTTAGAAGCTTATTCTTGAAATATAGAGGATATATATGACATTGATTTTCTAGATTTATTATGGATGCCTTTTTGGAAATATTTGAGTGGATGTTTTGATATTAAAAGAGAAAATTTGCTAACCAATTTTTAAAGTGGCATAAGGAAGGGAAATTATTTTTGAGACAGGTTTTGAGGGAACATCTTCATCAAGGTAGCTTTAAAGGTATGGTATTTTTTCCTTTCTAAAGGGTGATGTTTTTTTGAAGGAAATATTTATGATATCATATGGTGGAGATATAAGGATTGGTTTGATGTGCAGTAGTGATTGATTAAAGTTGAGAATAAGTGTGCATCATTCTTGATTGAAATTGGAAATATATGAGCTAGGATTTGAGAATAAATTGTGCATGAGTATTGAATGATATTGGGAAAAAAAGTGCAAGTGTTTTGAGAACAAAGTGTGCATCATTGTTGAATGAAATTGGAAACATATGTGCTAAGGTTTGAAAATAAAGTTGTGCATTATTTTTGAATGACATTGAGACATATGTGCTAGGGTTTGAAAGCAAACTTGTGCATTGGTTTTGAGTGATATTTGAAAATGAAAATGCAAGAGTTATAGATTTGAAACCAATGTGTGCATTTTAAAGATTGATTTTATGAGTATATGAGAAGTACTTGTGCATTATAATTTGGTTTGAAGTGAAGTTGCAAATTAGAAAATACCAAGTCAGTTATCAACTACTAGACTAGAGCTACCTTTAGAATGCAATAAATGTGAGGCATGTGAAAGTGACAGACTTAATGAATGTGAAGAATATATTGAGAATTTGTCAATGCATATTATTCTCTATATGTTCAATAGGTTAAACTAATTATGGGTAGAATATGTCTAAACTGCTTTAGTTAAGGAAAGCGTATTGAAAATTATATAAAGCACTTGATGACATCATTATGCAAGATAGATAAACAAATTTTGTATATAAGGTTATGAGCAGAGTTGAGCATGTGTAATGAGTAGATTTGAGCATTTGTTATGAGAATATTTGAGCATGTTTGAGCATGTGTTATGAGTAGAGTTGAGCATGTGTTATGAGCAAATTTGAGCATGTGTTATGAGTAGATTTGAGCACGTGCTATGAGAATATTTGAGTATGTGTTATGAGTAGATTGGAATATGTGTTATGAGCAAATTTGAGCATGTGTTATGAGCATATTTGAGTGTGTGTTATGAGCATATTTGAGTATATGCTATGAGAAGATTTGAGCATGTGTTATGAGTATATTTGAGCAAGTGTTATGATCATATTTGAGCAAGTCTTGTGAGAAGACTTGGAGCAGACTTAAGCAGAGTTAAGAGCAGGTTTTGATGATCAAATTTGAGAAGGTCTTGTATGAAGACTTGGAGTAGATATGAGAAGAGTTAAGAGTAGGTTTTGGTGATCATATTTGAGTAGGTCTTGTGTGAATACTTAGAGAAAATCTGAGCTGAGTTAAGAGTAAGCTTTGGAGCAGGATTGTGCAAGCCCTATGTGAAGGCTTTTAGAAGAAGTAGTGTAGAGGGGATTGAGGTATCCTGTGGATAGAGGTCCACAAACTAGAAAAAAGTGGATCAGTGTCTCCTATGGATAGAGGTCCACAAACCAGAGCAAAGAGGATTGGTGTCTCTTGTAGATAGAGGTCCATGAACTTGAGCATAGGGGATTTGTGTCTTCTTTGGGTTGGTTCCCATAAATATTGTAATAGGGAATTGGTTCCCAAGATATTAGTTAATAAAATATATAAGAAATATTTTCTCTGTGGACGTAGCCCACATTGGATGAACCACATTAAACATGTCTCTCATGTGTGTGATGATTTATGTGTTGTTTTATTTACTACATTGATATTATTTTTGTTATCATTTGGAAAGAAAAGTAAAAGTTTGGTCTTATACTGTTCACTTTCACTATCAGTATAATCTTGTGTTCTTCATCCATACAAAGAAAAAAGAGTGAAAACCTTATTACACAAATGGAGTTGTATTAAAACTTATCACAAAAAGCCAACAACTTATCACATAGAAAGGATAGAGAAATAATATAACAATGTGGTCAATGAGAAAATAGCCTCATTAGAAGTTATCCTTGAAGTATTAAAAATAAGAGATTAATTTTTTTTCAAATACTATAATGTCATGATTGAAACCAAAATTGGCACATATCATATAACAAATCCAAAGTCTTAAAAAATCCTAGCTATGTCAAACCAAGAGCTCTAGAAATTAGAACTTTGGAAGCTTTACCTTGATGGAGCTAGATGTAGGAATAGTGCTAGAGCTAGAGTAGCATTAATATCTCCTTTAGAGGGAATCAAAGAATTTTCTTATAGATTAGCATGGAACTACACCAACAATGTAGTCGAATATGAGGCTTTGTGTCTTGGCTTGATGCAAGCAAAAAATATTGGGATCAAGCTATTATCTATTTTTGACAACTCTGAGCTTATAGTAAATCAATTAATAGAAAATTGCAATACTAAACATCACTATTTGAAGATATGCCTATGGGTATTTTTGGTCATCACCCATATGCACTTTTGTGCAAAATAGAAAAAAGTAGAAAGAGAAGCAAAAATAGTTGTTTAGAAATCATCAAATATTTTGTACTCATACAATCAATAGGTAAGTACCAAAATCCTGTAGCCAAGCTAAGAACATGAGGAGCCAATTTTTACCAAGTATGGAGGTTGTAAAAGGTTTTTAACCTCTAGAAATGGTGGGTTAGTTCCAAAATCTCATCACCCAATAGCAAACAAGCAAAGCAAAAATTGGTTCAAGTTAAGGGGTCATTTAAAGTTTTGTACCACAAATGATGAGCAAAGAGAGGCAAAAATGGCTAGTGTGAAGACTATCAAAGATTTTGTACCTCCACTAGCTATGGATGGGTACCAAAAACCTGTTGCTCAATAGATGCTCAAGGAGAAAAATGGCTAAGTATAAAGATTGCTAGAGATTTTGTACCTCCATTAGAAGCATATGGGTACCAAAAAACCATTTCTTAGTAGAAGCTAAAGGAGAAAAAATATCTAAGTATGAAGAGTACCAAATATTTGTACCTCCATTGGTTGCAAATGGGTTCCAAAAACCCATTGCCTAGTAGATGATCAAGGAGCAAAATGGCTAAGTGTAAAGATTGCCAAAGATTTTGTACCTCCATTAGCAATGGATGGGTACCAAAAAGCCATCACCTAATAGCAAGCAATAAAAGTGGAAAGTTGACAAAGTGTTGAGTGCACTTGATCTTTTGTACCCCTAGCAGCAGTATATGGGTACTAAAAACCCACCACCAAAAAAATATCAAAGAGCCAGTTTTGGTCAAGTATGGAAAGCATTGAGAGTTTTGTACTTCTATGGCCAAAATATAGTACCACATATCCATCACCTGGTGAAAAACAAGGAATGAGCTAGAATTATTATGCCTCCAATGATAACAAAAGGGTACCAAGGACCTAGCACATGGTAGTCAAATAGTTATAAGAGGATCAAAATTCATCACTTGGAAGTGATAAGAAGATACATAATAGAAATAAAAATAAATATTTAATGCCTATTGGAAGGTTAGTAGACAAAACTTATATTTTTGGTATTATCCAAGGAGTAAGGTAGTCACTATCATAACATGTTGGGTTGTTTTGATTTTTTTTCAAGGAGATTCCAACAACCATACCACTCACTAACACTTGTGTGGTAAAACCCATGTGTTGTAGGTGAGTTGGAGAGGGTAGGGCAATCCTCCAAGGGATATCCATGGTTTGAATCTCCTCCCTACCATTCACACAATAGGTGGCCAAAATCTAGTTGATTATGCTGGTGCGGTCAGGGTCGAGCATGATACCCAAGTGATTTTTATGGTGTAGAACCTCTTGGTTATGTTTTCTTAGACCAAGGCAGCCCCACAAGGGGTTTTTCACTAAATTAAAAAAAACACTTGTGTGGGTAAGAAACCATGAGATGGCTAACAATATAACATATCTAAAAAAAAATCCCAAAGACCAGATGTGCACATCTCAACCTCCACTTCTTCATATGGAACTTGATGCGACCACATCAACAATTTCTATCCAAATCACTTGTCATAGAGTAGACTAGCAAAAATGCATGTAGGCTGGAAAGTCCCCTAACATAATAGCATCCAATCTCAAGGCAATGAATGCCAAGCAATAGAATGAATTATAAAGCTATATATATATGAATGTAAGATGTTATAGAGTTTGGCTCTTTAGTATTTATAATTTGCATTATTGTATGAGCTCTATGCCCTAGCTAAATAAATATTGGATTGTTGTTTAATCTCTTGTCCAATTCTCAGTTGAAATTGTATGTATGAATTGATACTCAATTTTGTTTAATGCTAATTGAATGCATGCAATAGTTATTTTTCTCACTATATTTTTATTGTATCTACATGTTTTAGTACTAAAATTAGTAACATTTAGATAAATGAATGAATAATACTTCCTGCAAGTGATGGTGGAAAGTTGATATGTTAGGTGATCTACTCATAATTCAATAGTAGGTGGTTCTATATATAATGTATTTTGATGTTGCTAAATTTACACCATTAAAAGTTCTAGCTACAACTCCCTTCACTCCTTTCAACACCCTTGTCACCCCATTATTTTTTTAAGATTATCTAGTTAGGATTTAAGGGGAATCGACCTACTCCAAAAATTGATGTTTGAAGTTTTGCTTTTCCAAGGTCTTTCAATTTTGGTCAAAATATTAGGGTGTATATTTTAACCATAAGTAGAATTTTAGACCAATAATTTTGGCATACTTGGTGGTACTAAAATCCCACCATTATAATAGATTAGAGTTTTGGTGATACTCTATTCTGATAGATAAGTTACTAATAACCTGGCGACTCTAATCATTTAGAAAACCTAGATATACATAAATTTGAGCTTAAACCTTAGAATTTTAGTTGCTCTATTGATTCTCAAACTTTATGATTGCAAGAAAAGTAGCTAAAACATTTAATGAACCAATAGAATTCCTAGAACTACCCTCCCATGCTTTCAAGAGACAACATTCTAGCACATCTTCCAAATCATCTTCCTCTTAAAATATTTTGAAAGAACAATATCACACATATTATACCTCCTCAATACCTTTAGACACAACACCATAAATGGCTCAAAATTAGAATCCAAAAAATGTTCTGAACTAGAATAACACTAGACCTATCAATATACCTTTCTATAATCTAATTTCCTACGCAAAATTAAAAGCATTACCAACATATGATGGTATCAAGAAAATTTCTTATGAGCACTATCAGGATGTTGCATCATTAGCTGCTATACATAATATTTAGGATGAAGATATCATGATAAGGCTATTAGTAATATCATTGAAAGGAAAAATGCTATACTAGTATAGAACCTTGTTATATCTTAGTATAATTTCATGGGCATAGCTGGATAGTAAACTAGTGGAGAAATTTAATGAACATGTGGATCCATTCTCTCTATTAAAATAGTTCATCATGATACAAAGGCATTTATAGGAGGAAATAATGGATTTCAACATTAGATTTAGCCAGACATGGAAAAGAGTACCTTAGGGTCTTAGGCCAACTAATGAACAAGTGATGTATTATTATCTAAGGGCTTTTAATTTAGATTTAGGCATGGCCATAAGGAAATCTAATGTATTTACATTCTTGGCTATCTTCCAAGAAGCATTAAAGGTATAGAAATATTTAATTGCTATAGGTAGACTACCTCCCAAGACTATAATGCCACTATTTCCAGAATTCCCCCAACAACAATCACAAACCCCTGTTGTAAACACTTCCTTTCTACTAGTACCTCCAACCTTTAATTTCCCAACATGGCAAACTCTACCAATAACTCAAACCTTTTCAACACCTCCTTAATTGTTTCCAACATTACTAAACCTAGATCCCCAAATGGAGGCCTTGCAAGAAATAGCTACAACTATGAATAATATAACAAATGAATTTACTTCTATGAAAAGGAGAGAGGCTGAGAGAAATTTTCAACCTAGAATATTTCCATATGTAATAAAGGATCAAGCAACCACTTATACTACTAAAAAATCTACTATAATCTATAACAATCAGGAAGCTGAATTGTCTACTTTAGCCTTTGAGTCAGATTACTAGTGTTCAACATGTAATGATCCTCATGGTTAAATTTCATGTGTGATGCATCAACATCACATACAAAATGTTACAATTGAGAAATCTAAAAGATCCCAAAATGAATAGGCAAATATTCTTAGAGAAATGGATCATAAATTCAAGATGTCATCAGTGGAGCAAGTGGTAGTCTTGATAAGATTAGGGAAAATCCCTTACAAGTTGATCCTGAAATAATGGACTCTTTCAGGGTTCCTTTTGAATAGAAGGATCAACCAAAGAAAGAATTTGCTCATTATTAAAGCCCATATTCAATGCAAAAGGTAGCTCATTAACAATAAAATATAGGAAAAAATCTAACACTCAAGATCAGGCTAGACATAAGCTTAGGTATCATTTAGTTACTAAGATTTATAGAATTGAAGTAGTCCATGAGAATTAGACTAGATTTAGTGAGCCTAGAAAATAATAATAAAAGCAATCAAAATCTCACAGCTTCAACATAGTTGATGAATTGAAGAAGACACCATATAAATCTAGCATGTATGATACTCTTCTAATTTTGGGGTAAATTGACTTGCTTAAGGTCTCTTTAAAATTCATCAAGCATCAAGGTAAGCATTAGCCAAAGTTCAATTTAGCTCAAGTAAATCCCACCTTAGGGATAGGAAAAAATTGCCCTTCACCATTCTATTTGTCCCTATGCATGGAAGGATGGATGGTGTATAATTATATGATAAATTCTAGAGCAACAACAACAATAATGCCGAAAGCTACGTGTGAAATAATGGGTATGGAATATGCTAGGAGTAGTCCTGGTGTGCTACAATTGGATGGTACTATAAAAACTATGGTATTAATTAAATATATACCTATGGTGCTACACAAAATGCTGCAAATAATAGATAAGTTATGGTAGTGGACTTAGAGCCTTACTTTAGAATGTGCCTCTCCAGGGAGTTCATAGCTAAACTAGGTGGATATCTATCTCTTGACTATTCACATATGGAGATTCCATTGTTGGAAATATCGAGTACATTGAGTTGTCATTTATGTCAAAGGAAACACGAGGTAGAAATAATGAGATGTCAAAGGTGCATGATAGTCAAGAATATTCTACATCGGTTTGATAGCAAGACTCACAAGAAATAAAATTATTGAAAGAAAAGGATTTATAATATATATATTTTTAATATTATATGAAGGACAAAAATATTTAAGAAGTTTGTTTGGGACAAATTTCTAAAAGAGATGAATTATAATATTTATTATAAGAAAGCCAAAAAGGTTTAAAGAGTGGTTTTAAAAGGTAAAGTTTAAAACAAGAGGGGCAAAGATTTAAATAAAAGTCTTGTGGGATAAAGGTTTGAAGGCGAAAGGTTCAAAAAGGAAATATTATAATATTTATTAAATATTATAATATAAAGTTATAAACCCTTGGCACCAACGTATTTTTGAAATACTCCCATGCAAAATAGTGTGGCGACATTTTAATTCAAGAAGAAGTGCATATAAATAAGGGGACAAAAATTTCATTTTTCACCAAGCACTAATGATATATTTTTTATTATTATTCAAAAAAAATGTTTTAATCCTTTTGTGATTCAAAGGGCTAAGTTGAAATTTCCTATGAATGAAAAGAAGAGGACAACGTATTTGAAATGTGTGCATACTATTGTTTAATGATAAATATTGTGAGCACCTAAGATATCCTACCTAAATGGGATAGCCCAACTAGCTATGTGACTTGCATGAGTGCTGACAGGAAGGAGATCGTAGGGTCAAAACCCCTGGATATCTTCTTGAAGGGTATGCTAAGTTTTCCAATCCACGCGTTGAGACATGGAAATATTTACATGGATGCATACTTGGTTCCAACTGTCGTAGTAGCGCAGTTGGTCAAGGCACTTGTGATAGTGCTATTGTGGTAGATGTTTGCAAGTCAAAATCGATGGAGTGTGTTTTGCTTGGCATTGATGGCAGTGATAATTTTCGATGAGCGCTAAGGTTGCTTGGTGTTGACGACTATGAATGAGAGTACGAAGGATTTGAGCAAGGTAAAGTAAAAGTATTTTTATTATTGTCTAAAGCTTGGAGTTATAATGTGGTTTTAGTGATTTGTATATTTTGTTATTGTGAGTTGAATATTAGGGTGTATTGTTGAATGTCATAAGCTTGGAGTTATAAGGTGTATTTAGTAATTTATATATTTTGTATTATAAATTGGATTTGGGGTGTTTTTTTGAATGATAAGTTAGGAGTTATAAGGTGTAAATTGATTTATTTCCAAGTGTAATTTTTGCATTATAGAAAAAGGGATCCTAGGGTTTTAGAAGCTTATTCTTGAAAGATTAAAGAGGAGAAATAAAGCATTGATTTTGTAGATTTATTGTGGACACCTTTTTGGAAAGATTTGAGTAGATGTTTTGACATTAAAAGAGAAAATTTTCTAACCAATTTTTAAAGTGGCATAAGGAAGGGAAATTATTTTTGAGATAGGTTTTGAGGGTACATCTTCATCAAGGAAGCTTTAAAGGTATGATTTTTTCCTTTCTAAAGGGTGATGTTTGTTTGAAGGAAATATTTGTGATATCATATGGTGGAGATATAAGTATTGATTTGATGTGCATTAGTGATTGATTGAAGTTGAGAATAAGTGTGTATCATTATTTATTGAAATTGGAAATACATGAGCTATTATTTGAGAACAAATTGTGCATGAGTATTGAATGATATTGGGAATAAAAGTGCAAGTGTTTTGAGAACAAAGTGTGCATCATTGTTGAATGAAATTGCAAACATATGTGCTAAGGGTTGAAAACAAAGTTGTGCATTATTGTTGAATTACATAGAGACATATGTCATAGGGTTTGAAAGTAAACTTGTGCATTGGTTTTGAGTGATATTTGGAAATGAAAATGCAAGAGTTATACATCAGATTTTTGAAGCCAATGTGTGCATTTTCATGATTCATTTTGTGAGTATATGATAAGTACTTTTGCATTGTAATTTATTTTGAAGTGAAGTCACAAATCAACAAATACCAGGTTAGTTATCAAGTACTAGACTAGAGCTACCTTTAGAATGCAATAAATGTGAGACATGAAGCGATAAAATTAAAGAATATGAAGAAATATTGAGAATTTTTCAATGCATATCATTCTATATATGTTCAAAAGGTTAAATGAATTCTGGGTAGAATATGTCTAATCTACTTTAGTTAAGGAAAGCACATTGAAAATTAGATAAAGCACTTGATGAAATAATTATGCAAGATAGATAAAAAAAAATTGTATACAAGGTTATGAGAAGAGTTGAGCATGTGTTATGAGCATATTTGAGCATGGGTTATGAGTAGATTTGAGCATGTGTTATGAGCATATTTGAGCATGTGTTATGAGCAGAGTTGAGCAGGTGTTATGAACATATTTTAGCATGTGTTATAATTAGATTTGAGCATGTGTTATGAGAAGATTTGAGTATTTGTTATGAGCATATTTGAGTGTTTTATGAGTAGATTTGAGCATGTGTTATGAGAAGATTTGAGTATGTGTTATGAGCATATTTGAGTATGTTCTATGAGAAGATTTGAGATGTGTTATGAGTATATTTGAGAAAGCATGATGATCAAATTTGAGCAGGTCTTGTGAGAAGACTTGAAGCAGATTTAATCAGAGTTAAGAATAGGTTTTGATGATCAAATTTGAGTAGGTTGTGTGTGAAGAATTGGAGTAGATCTGAGCAAAATGAAAAGTAGGTTTTAGTGATCAGATTTGAGTAGGTCTTGTATGTAGACTTGGAGCATATATGAGCTAATTTGAGAGTAGGATTTGAAGTAGGATTGTGCAAGATTTGTGTAAAGGCTTTTAGCAAAAGTAATGCAGAGGGGATTGAGGTCTCCTATGGATAGAGGTCCACAAACAATAATAAAGGGGATTGGTGTCTCCTGTGGATAGAGGTCCACAAACAAAATCAAAGGGGATTGGTGTCTCTTATGGGTAGAGGTCCATGAACTTGAGCATAGGGGATTTGTGTCTCCTTTAGATTGGTGCCCATAAACATTGTAATAGGGAATTGGTTCCCAATAGATTGGTTGAGAAAATTTATAAGAAATATTTTTTCTATGGATGTAGCCCACATTGGGTGAACCATGTTAAATATGTGTCTCTCATGTGTGTGATGATTTGTGCATTATTTTATTTACTGCATTGATATTATTATTTTTATCATTTAGAAAGAAAAGTAAAAGTTTGGTCTTATAAATTTCACCCTCCCTATCTATAAGCTTGTGTTATTAAATTGGTATCAAAGTAGGTTCCTTCGAGGAAGCCTAAAAACTTGAAGGAAGATCTTACAGGAACACAAATGGCTAATAAAGAAGGATTTTCAACACATAGAGATCCATTTTTTGATGGGACTAATTATGCTTTCTAGAGTGTGAGGATGAAGATATTTTTTATGGCACAGGGATTTGATACATGGAATTCAGTAGAGAATGGATACACACCACCTACAACTCCTCCCATAGATATAATTGGTAAGAAACTATATGAAAATAATACCAAGGCAATGACTATAATTTTAAGTGGATTACAGGAGTTTGAGTTTGTAAAAGTCATGCACAAAAAAATAACAAAATAAATGTGGGATAAGCTACAAAATACATATGAAGGAGATGACAAGGTTAAGTTGGCAAAACTTCAAACTCACAGAAGGAAGTTTGAAGACTTGAATATGAGATATGAGGAAAATATTTCTAGATACTTACTTCATGTTGATGAGGTTGTTAATACCATTCGGGGACTTGGAGAAAATATTGAGGATTCTACTATTGTTCAAAAAAATTTAAGATCACTTCCCATGAGGTATGATGCAAATGTTTCTACAATAGAAGAAATGAAGGATATTGCAACTTTAAGGATAGATGAACTACATAGGATTCTCATAGCTTATGAGATAAGAAGAGAAAATTATCAAACATACAAAAGGGAGGAAACATTCAGAGCTTCAAAGAAGGTAAATGATAAATAATTAGAATCTAGTGATGAATCAAGTAGTAAAGAATAGGTAAATTTTGTAATAAGAACTAAGAAGGTTCAAGGAAACCTAAGAATATATAGACTGTGAAATGCTTTAGTTGTGGCAACATTGGTCACTATGCAACTTATTATCCACAAAATGGATATAGTAGCAGTGAAGATGAAAAATAATACAAAAAAAAGAAAGAAATAAAATTTGGTTATGAAAAGAAAAATTGGCATGGTCAAGGCAAGCACGAAAATAAGATCTTTTAAAAAAACAAGAAAAGCTTTTATATTGAAGAAGAAAGCAGTGCTTCAAGTGATAGTAATGAAATTCTATCAGATAGTAAAAAAAAAAGTGATTCTATTTTTGGCAATAGAAAAGGAAAAGGATACTTCCTTTAAATATCAAGTAGAAGAAAAGGAGAATACTCCTATTTAAGACCAAGCAGAAGAAAAAGAAGATGTTCCTATAGTTGAAGACCTAGAAAAAGAGAAAGATTCAAAAAGGGATGAAGAAGCCATAGTTGATATGAAAGAGGAACTTGTTGTTGAACTTGATGAGTTGAAAAGGGAGAACTTAAGATTAAAGGCTCAAGGACAAGAGGATGAGAAAACAAAGGTAAAGCTTCTACAAGATCTCACTGATTTAAGAGTTAAGGTTGAAGAGGCAAGAAGATTTGAAGAAGGTATTACTAAACAATTAAAAGCAAAATAACTAGAATGTGAAAGTCTAGAACATGAAGCTAATATTCTAAGGAAGGAACTTGAAAAATTCAACAATAAGATATATCAGTTTAGAAAAAGCTCAAAATATTTGGATGATATTATCAAAACACATATATCTTCATTTATGATGACTGGACTTGGCTTTGTGAAAAGTCAAGAAGTACAAAAAGAGGAGACAAGCTCAAAAGAAATAGAAACATAAAAAAAGGTATATGAAGAAAAATCTAAGATCTATACTGGTGAATTGAGAAGTGGAAACATCAATAAGGAAGAAAACAATGCACAATCAAGGAACATAGACCATCACAAGAAAAGCCAAGAAATAAGTATGCGATCATATCCTCCAAGGCAATATGAATACTACTTCCAAGGTTATTTTTACTCATGTAATCATTTTGGTCATAAACTATGCATTGCAAGGTTCATGGCAGAAATGATTTTGGCTTCATTAAGAGGAACTTCAATTCATTTGTACCTTTCAAGAACTAAAAATCCAGATGTTACAATTGCAATAATTATGGGCATAGATCAAAGTGGTGTAGAACAAAATTTTAGGAACTTCCAAAGATAATCAAGAACAAGGATTCTTAAAATAATCAAAAGGGTATGACTACAAGAGTGTGGAAAAAGAATATTGAAAAGACAAAAGAGCATTGTAAGTTGGGAGTAGATTTAATCCCATCCCAAAACTGATCACCTCAAGAAATGAGGTGGTGAAGGGGCTATGCTAAAATATCTTACTTTTAGCCCCATGGAGCCCTTTGCCATTGATGTCAAAGGGGGAGAGAATTCAGTAAGGGGGAGAGATTTCAGTAAGGGGGAGCAATTGTTTTTTAATCTAGTTGCACTAAAAGAATATTTTTTTGTAAGGGTTGCCATCAATGACCAAGAGGAAGATTATTGAAAATATTGAGTACATTGAGTTGTCATTGATGTCAAAGGGTACATGAGGTAGAAATAATGAGATGTCAAAGGTGCATGATAGTCAAGAATATTCTACATGGGTTTGATAGCAAGACTCACAAGAAAGAAAATTATTGAAAGAAAAGGGTTTATAATATTTATTTTTTAAATATTATATGAAGGACAAAAATTTTTAAGAATTTTTTTGGGACAAAGGTCTAAAAGAGAAGAAGAATTATAATATTTATTATAAGAAGGACAAAAGGGTTTAAAGAGTGGTTTTAGAAGGTAATGTTTAAAATAAGAGGGCCAAAGGTTTAAATAAAAGTCTTGTGGGATAAAGGTTTGAAGGCAAAAGGTTCAAAAAGGAAATATTATAATATTTATTAAATATTATAATATAAAGTTATAAACCCTTGGCACCGATGTCTTTTTGACATACTCCCATGAAAAATAATGTGCCAAAATTTCAAGTCAAGAAGTGCATATAAATAAGAGGATAAATTTTTCATCAAGCGCTAATGATATATTTTCAATTATTATTCAATGCAAAAAATGTTTTAATACTTTTGTGATTCTAAGGGCTAAGTTAAAATTTCCTGCAAACGGTAAGAAGAGAACATCGTGTTTGAAAGGTGTGCATGCGATTGGTTAATGATAAATATTGTGAGCACCTGAGACATCCTATCCAACTGGGATAGCCCAACTGGTTGTGTGACTTGTGTGAGCACTTATAGGAAGGAGGTCGCAGGGTCAAAACCCCTAGACATCTTTTTATAGGCTATGCTAAGTTTTCCTATTTGTGCACTGATATAGGGATATATTTGCACGGATGCATCCTTGTTTCCAACCATCGTGGTAGAGAAGATGGTTAGGGCACTTGTGATAGCATTTTTGTGGTTGAGGTCTATGGGTTGAAACTCGTGGAGTGTGTTTTCCTTGGCATTGATGGTAATGATAATTTTTGGTGAGCGCTAAGGTTGCTTGGTGTTGATGGTTGTGAATGAGCGCACAAATACTTTGAGCAAGGTAAAGTAAAAATATTTTGATTATTGTCTAAAGCTTGGAGTTATAAGGTGGTTTTAGTGATTTGTATATTCTGTTATTGTGAGTTGAATATTAGGGTGTATTGTTGAATGTCATAAGCTTGGAGTTATAAGGTGTATTTAGTAATTTATATATTATGTATTATAAATTAGATTTGGTATGTTTTGTTGAATGATAAGTTAGGAGTTATAAGGTGCAAATTGATTTATTTTCAAATGTAATTTTTACATCATATAAAAATGGATCCTAAGGTTTTAGAATCTTTTTCTTGAAATATTAAAAAGGAGAAATAAGGCATTAATTTTCTAGATTTATTGTGGACACCTTTTTGGAAATATTTGAGTGGATGTTTTGATATTAAAAGAGAAAATTTTCTAACCTTGAAGTGGTATAAGGAAGGGAAATCATTTTTGAGATAGGTTTTGAGGGCACATCTTCATCAAGGTAGCTTTAAAGGTATGGTGTTTTTTCCTTTCTAAAGGGTGATGTTTATTTGAAGGAAATTTTTACGATATCATATGGTGGAGATAAAAGGATTGATTTGATGTGCATTAGTGAGTGATTTAAGTTGAGAATAAGTGTGCATAATTATTTATTAAAATTGGAAATATATGAACTAGGATTTAAGAACAAATTGTGCATGAGTATTGAATGATATTAGGAAAAAAAGTGCAAGTGTTTTGAGAACAAAGTGTGCATCATTATTGAATTAAATTGGAAACATATGTGCTAAGGGTTCTAAATTAAGTTGTGCATTATTGTTTAATGACATAGAGACATATGTGATAGGGTTTGAAAGTAAACTTGTGGATTGGTTTTGAGATATATTTGGAAATGAAAATGCAAGAGTTATAGATCATATTTGTGAAGCCAATGTGTGCATTTTCATGATTGATTTTGTGAGTAGATGAGATGTACTTGTGCATTGTAATTTGTTTTGAAGTGAAGTTGCAAATTAGCAAATACCAAATCAGTTATCAAGTACTAGACTAGATCTACCTTTAGAATGCAATAAATGTGAGGCATGTGAAAGTGACAGACTTAATGAATGTGAAGAACATATTGAGAATTTGTCAATACATATTATTATGTATATGTTCAATAGGTTAAACGAATTCTAGGTAGAATATATCTAAACTACTTTAGTTAAGGAAAACACATTGAAAATTAGATAAAGTAATTAATGACATTATTCTGCAAGATAGATAAACAACTTTTGTATACAAGGTTATGAGCAGAGTTGAGCATGTGTAATGAGAAGACTTGAGCATGTGTTATGAGCAGATTTGAGCATGTGTTATGAGCAGAGTTGAGAATGTGTTATGAGCATATTTAAGCATGTGTTATGAGTAGATTTGAGCATGTGTTATGAGCATATTTGAGTATGTGTTATGAGTATATTTGAGTATGTGTTATGATAATATTTGAGCAAGTGTTATGTGTAGATTTGAGTATGTGTTATGAGCAGATTTGAGTATATGCCATGAGAATATTTGAGCATGTGTTATGAGTAGATTTGAGCAAGTGTTATGATCAAATTTGAGCAAGTCTTGTGAGAATAATTGGAGCAGATATGAGCAGTGTTAAGAGCAGGTTTTTGTGATCATATTTAAGCAGGTCTTGTGTGAAGACTTTAAGTATATAAGAAGAGTTAAGAGCAGGTTTTGGTAATCATATTTGAGTAGGTCTTGTGTAAATACTTGGAGCAGATCTGATATGAGTTGGGAGTAGGATTGTGCAAGCCCTGTGTAAAGGCTTGTAGCAGAAGTAGTGCAAAGGGGATTGCGATCTCCTATGGATAGAGGTCCACAAACGGGATTGGTGTCTCCTGTGGATAGAGATCCATGAAATTGAGCATAGGGGATTTGTGTCTCCTTTAGATTGGTGCCCATAAACATTGTAATAAGGAATAGGTTCCCAAGAGATTGGTTAAGAAAATTTATAAGAAATATTTTCTCTATGGATATAGCCCACATTGGGTGAACCACGTTAAATTTGTCTCTCATGTGTGTGATGATTTATGCATTATTTTATTTACTAATTTGATATTATTGTTGTTATCATTTGGAAAGAAAAATAAAATTTTGGTCTTATACTATTCACCCCTCTATCAGTATAATCTTATCTTCTTCATCCATACAAAGGAAAAAGAGTGAAAATATTTTCTAAAAATCCATCCACCTATCACATAGAGAGGATTGAAGAACAAGATCAACAAGCTAGTATAGTTAGCATGATGATTGAAGAAACTAATTTAATGGAGGATATCATGGATGGATTGCAAGTAGAATATTAGTTCTCATTAATAGACTACAATGCCATGATTAAAATTAAAATTAGCATCTATTCAATTAGAAAAATAGAGTAAAGAAAGGTCTCAATGATGTCAAAAGAAAATTTATATCTAGATGCATTGTGGAGGCTCTATTTTTATGGAGCAAGATGCAAAAATGGTACTAGAGTTGGGATAATACTAATTTCACCGACTAGAATAGAAATAAATTTCTCATATATGCTTGCTTGGAGCTGCACAAACAATGCAATAGAATATGAAGCATTATGCCTTAGCCTTAAGAAATATATAAAATTTGGAATCAAGTAGCTATTGATCCATGGATATTCAAATTTGATTGTTAATCAAGTTACATAATATTGCATAGCAAACAACACTACCTTAAGGTATACAAAAATAGATTCTAGGACCTATTGAAAAACTTTAAAGCACTCAACATTAAAGTTATTCCTAGAGAATGTAATACTCATGCTAAAACATTAGCTTATATTGGAGAAAATTATTGCTTGATGTCTAATGTAGTACGTAGATCCAAGATAATCAAGTCAATATATAGGCCATTGGTGCCAGATAAAGACACATTCTAGCAATTTTTTGACAGTGGTGAAAAAATCATGGACCTTATTAAAGATATGAACTATAAAAGTGAAGCTTGTAGGTTGCAAGATGATGAAGAATAAAATTTAATATAGTTAATAAAAAATTACATCCCAAAAGGATTGATTACCTTAGAGAGATTATTTGATAGTAGTGATCGACCAATTGTTCACAAAATAGAAATCAATAAGGGATATAAAGAAATTGATATTGAGATTAGGAAGCATCTGAAAGTAGGTATGCATTGCATTGACGATGAAGTGAATCAAATTATATACTTATGTGAAGAGTTCAGTGACATTATAGCATGGACTTATGATGATCTTAAATTTTACACCGAAGAAACTATTCAACACACTATTGAACTCATACCAGATGCTCAACCTTGTTGGCAAAAGCAACGACCAATCAATCCAAAGATAGAGGCTCTGATGAAGTAAGAGATGTTGAATCTCTTGAATGCTAAAATTATCTATCCAATAAACCACTCTATATAGGTGGAAAATCTAGTGCTAGTAAGGAAGAAAATTGGTGATATTCATCTCTGTGTAGATTTTTATAACCTTAACAAGGCCTCATTGAAAGATCACTATCCTCTACCCTAAATTGATCAAATATTGAAAAATATAGCTAGAGAAAATATGTTCTCTCTACTAGAAAAATTATTTAGTTTTAATCAATTATGGATCCAATATGAAGACCATTACAAGATTGTGTTCACCACCAAGTGGAGAATTTTTGCATGTCAATAGATGCCCTTCGATCTATCTAATATTGGTGCCACCTTTCAAAAGGCAATAAACCTATAATTTAGAGAGATGGTAAAAAAGATAGTAGTGGTTTATCTAGATGATATGATAGTTTTATCTCACTAGAAAGAAAGCATGATGAACATATTCCACTGGTGTTCCAAAAATGTAGAGAATTTGGGGTTTCATTGAACCCAAAGAAGTCAAATTTTATTGTATAGGAAGGAAACATGTTATGATATGTATTCAAAATATGGATAGCTACTTAGTTGGATAGGGTTAAATCTATAATAGTACTAACAGTACTTCTAAATAAGGACCTACAATTATTTTTTAGATAGATTAGCTTTGTGAAGAAGTTGATCTCAGATTTTGCTTAGATTGTTACACACATGATAGAAATGCTCAAGAATCAAGCTAAATTCAAGTGGATAGAGGATAGAAATAATACCTTAAAATATATCAAGGAATCCATTGCTAACACTCAAGTGTTGGTTAATTCAAACTATACCAATGAATTTATTCTCTATGTTCAAAGCAAAAGAGAGTTATGCAGTTGTGATCACTCAAAAGAAGGAAAGAGATGATCAATGACCTAGAGCTTTCTTGAGCCAAATATTGCATGATCATGAAGAAATATATAACTTCATAGAGAAGCAGGTCTATGATTTGATGATATATTTAAGAAAATTTGGACACTTCATATCTCAAAGTAAGACAATGATATATGTGGTGCACTTAGACATCCAAAATTTTATAATACAAGCATAAATGGGCAACAAGTGAGCTAGTTGTATCACCAAGATTCAAGAGAATGACATTTAGATCAAGCCAACATAACTCATGAAAGGTAGATAACTATGCCAATAGCTTACAGAATCAACATCGTAGAATATAAATATGTTGATAGAAGAGCCACAAAATCCTTTGTTGATAAACACACAAACAAATCTAAAAACTTGGATTGAACAATTGATGTATTATTTTGACTTTGGTATATGTTTAGCTGGTATTTTTACCTCTTAGAAATGTAGATATAGGTTGTATTCCAAAAATTATGCTATAATTAATGACATGTTATATTGAAGAAATTTGGATGGTGTACTATTGAGATGTTTAAATCCGATCAAGGTGAAAGAATTCCTAAAGGAAATTCACATAAGATTTTTAGGGGGTCATTACTCTTGACAAACTATAGCTACAAAAATACTTAGAGATAAATATTATTGGCCAATAATTTTTTTTTATGCCTTCAAGCTTAATATGTCATGTGATAAATACCAAAGATTTGTAGAAAAGAGCAAACATATAGCAATGTTCTTCAACTTATTACTACAAAATAATCCTTCCAACAATGGGAGTTGAAATGATTTTTTTATGAAAAAACCTTGGGGGTGAACTTTTGAAGCTCTAGCGATTTGGCGTTTTGGTGGGAAACTCTTTGTGCAGGCGACAAGCAATGTTCTTGGATTCGTGGAGCGTAGGATAATCCAGGCCTTTAGGTGGTTTCTTGTTTTGTTTTGTTTTTGTGGTTCTGAAGGATTTTTTGCAGCTTCAGGAGGGCCCAATGGGGTCTCCTCCAAGCCCTCTTTCTGGGAGAAAGAGCTCCTACGCTGAAATGCTCAAAGACAATCCTTCGTCATCTAATGGCGAAGCTTAGAGAAATACTCTGAATATGATGCTCAAGAATGCTGGCAAGGGTTTCGCAGCACATCGTGTCAACGGATGCCTTCCATAATCAGCTTCAACACCTAAGATTGTAATCGAACCAAAGCTGGTCAAAGACACAATTTTATACAAAGTCAATCATGATTTGATTTGTAAATTCATGGGTATTCGACCTACCCTGAATTTCTTGCACACTTGGGTCAGACAGAACTAGGAGCCCCATGGTGAGTACTCCCTTTGGTTTATTAGCAACGGGTATTTCATCGTTAGCTTCTCTTCTTTAGCTGATAGAAATAGAGCATTTGAGTCAGAGAAGAGAAACCACGGTCCGACAGGGTTATTTGTTCAACCCTGGAGAGTGGGATTCGATCCTCGCATCGAACCCATGGCTGTCCCGATCTGGATTCGGCTGTACGCTCTTCCAATGGAGTTTTGGGGGGAGCAGGTCTTGGAAATGATAGGTAACTCCCTGGGTAGATAACTGGGTGTCTCCAGGGATACTATAGAAGGCAACTCTGGTGTCTATGCCAGAATCTATGTGGAAATGGATATCAGCCAACCTCTACCAGTAGAGGTGGAACTGGAACTGGCAGAGGTATCCTAGATCCAATAGTTAGACTATGAGGCACTGCCTTTCAGATGCAGAGTCTGCCATAAACATGGGCACTTGGCCCGATTTTGTCCAAACCTTTTGAACTCCAAAACAGAAGCCCAAAATGGTATGCCAAATCGCCCCAAAGAGGGTAAGTCTTTTTCTGCTAAAGAAACATCCAATACTCCTCAGGGTAATGAGGGTCAGAAATATGGCTTTGAATAGGCCAAGCGAAGGAGAAAGCCGAAGAAAAATGGTAAGGAGCAATTCAATCTAAGCCAGCCAACATATATGAAATCTTTAAGTCATTAGTGGATCAGGAGGATCAGAATATGGAAAGTGTGGATGGGAATATTGAGGCCCATAACCTCCAAACTCATGTTTCTCCTTCATCTCCTCCTGTTTTAGAATAGGTGTTTATGCCCACTAAGGTATTGCCGCCAGAAAATGCAAGGACACTGATAGTGCACTCCCAAGCGTCGCCAGTAATTAAAGACATTAGCATGGGAATTGTAGAAAAAAATAGAGAAAGGCCAACCCTGGGTATATCTCAGGTAGAAAAGAGATCCAAAAATAGCAACACTCAAGGAGCGGGTAGAAAGTCAAATAAGGATCTTATTGTAGCTCAAGGGGATAAGCTGATCAATGGAGGATCGGTGAGGACTATTGATTCTTACTGCTCTCAAGGTTTTCAATGATCATACAATATTGGAATGTTAGGGGTTTAAACAGTAGAACCCATCAATCTGCTATTCAAAGACTCTTAGGAAAATGTAAAATAGACTTTTTGCTTATTCAGGAGACAAAAATGTCTTTAGATATTATGAGTAAAATAGTTAATAGAATCTGGCGGGGTGCTGGTCATATGGATGTGGCTGCCCAAGGAGCTTCAGGGGGGATTGTTACTCTTTGGAACCATTTGGACTGGACTGTAGTAGAACATATAGCTTGGAGGGGTGTTCTCACATCTCACTTTAGAAATAACTTCACAGCAGAACATGTCTTAATCACTAATTTTTATGGGGCCCAAGACCTTGATGGCCAGAGGCTCCAATGGAAAGTTGTTCACAATATGAGGTCCTCAAGAGAATACCTAGACTGGATTATTGCAGGGGATTTTAATGCAAAATTATCTGCTCATGACCAGGAAGGTGGCTCCCCAATTTTGGATCCTGGGGACCGGCTTCTGATTGCCCAAGTCCAAGCCTTTCAATTAGTGGATGTTCAAGGCCCTGGATCCTATTTCACTTGGACAAACAAGATGCAGGAACCACACAGTAGGAAGGTCAAGTTAGACCAGTTTTTGGTCTCTGAGGAAGCTTTTGTAAAATGGAATACTAAGTTTCAGATTTTGGAGGGCCCTATTTTTGATCATTCTCCCATTTTGCTGGAGGGAGGGACTTTGATAGAACAGCATCACAGGCCTTTTAAATTTGAGAATTTTTGGTTGCAAAATGAGGACCTTCGTTAGAAAATTCCACAATGGTGGGAAGCAGGCCGTCCTCCATTTGGGACAACAATGTTCAAATTTCATAAACAACTTCACTATGTCAAACTTCAACTGAAACAATGGAGGAAAGAAAATAAGTCAGATTTTCAACTCCAAAGGGCCCCCTTGATGGCCAGATGGGAGGAGGTTCAGAAACTCTTTAGGGAAGGAACTATTACTGAGCAACTCAAATCCGAGGATGATGCCTTGCGTAAAGCGGTTGAGGCCATTGATAACCAAGAAGAGATATACTGGAAACAGAGGGCAAGAAATACTTGGCTACTAGAAGGGGATAGAAATACCAAATTTTTTCATCGACCAACTTGTGCTAGGAGACAGCTGAACAACATGGAAGCCCTTAAAGATGAGAATGGACATACCTTTGATACTCTTCCTGGTATGCACTACCACTCAATTGATTACTTTTCTAAACTTTTTAAGGAAAGTATGGAATAGGATGCTGAGGCTCAGATCGAAGTTCTTAAAGTCATTCCTGCTATTATCTCTGAAGAAGAAAATCAGGCCCTACTTAGACCCATTGAGAGAAATGAATTGAGAAATGTGGTCTTTGGTATGAGTACTGGCAAATCTCTTGGCCCAGATGGCTTTCCTATTGAGTTTTTTCAAGCCTTTTGGGGCACTTTGGGGGAGGATGTTTTGGCTGTTACAGAGGAATCCAGAACCAATAAAAGAATGCTCAGGGCTATTAATCACACCTTCATTTCTTTAATTCCAAAAGGGGAGGAAGGGACTCAGATCTCGGATTTCAGACCTATTGCTTTATGTAACGTGATTTACAAAATAGTCACTAAGATAATGGCTGAGCTGCTTAAACCCCTCCTTCATAACATCATTTCTCGAGAACAAGGGGGCTTCATTGAGGGAAGACAAATCTTGGATGGGGTGATTCTTGCCCAGGAGGCTATCCATACAATGCAAAAATCGGGTAATAAAGGAATGTTCATTAAACTGGATATGTCCAAGGCTTATGACCAGGTGGAGTGGAGCTTCTTGTCAAAAATAATGGCAGCCTTTGGTTTCTCCTAGGACTGGATTGATTGGGTCATGAGTTATGTGTCTATGCCCTCTTATTCTGTTCTCATCAAGGGTCTTCCCTCACTTCCTTTCGGAGCCACTCGTGGTCTTCATCAAGGAGATCCCTGCTCTCCCTATATTTTCATCATTTTGGCTGAAGGATTAGGCAGACTTTTCTTGAGGGGAAGGCAACAAGGCCTGCTAACTGGTATCAAGGTTGGGGAGGAAACCTTGACTCACTTGCAGTTTGTGGACGATGCTGGATTGGTTGGTGTGGCCAGTATCAGGGAAGCCAGAGGAATCAAAGATACTCTTAATGTATACCTTAGGGCTTCAAACCAGGTCCTCAATGACAGGAAGTCTAAAGTGGTCTTTTTCAATCTTGACCAAAGGCTGCAGGATAGGGTTATTGAGATCCTGGGATTCACAAGGACTTCTCTTCCAATAGTTTACCTGGGCGTTCCCTTGCATTTCAAAAAACTAAAATTAGATGTCTGGAAGGATCTATTAGAAGGTATCAAAGATAGAATGAATCACTAGTCCCATAAATGGTTAAGCTATGGGGGTAGATTAACCTTCCTGCAGTCAGTTATTCAGGCTATGCCAATCTATAAATTCTCTATCCTGGCTGCCCATCAATCCATCTGGAAAGAGATGGACAAAATGGCTAGAAGATTTTTATGGGAAGGTGCAAAAGGGGAGAAAAAATGGGCTCTGGTTGGGTGGGATAAAGTTACCCAGCCTAAGGATAAAGGAGGGCTGGGCCTAAGAAGCTCCAAGCTTAATAACAGAGCCTTGGCTGGAAAATTATATTGGAGGTGGATTTCCCACCCAACCTCCCTATTCAGCCGATTCTTATCCAGCAAATATTTGGGTCCTGTCCACCCCACCGAGGTGGGCTGCTTCCCCCTGGATGGTACTGGTTCCTTAGTGTGGCAGACTCTCAAGCTTGGATCTCAGGTCATCAAAGACCAACTTTTTTGGAAAGTGGGGAGAGGGGATAAGGCTCGTTTCTGGACCAATTCTTGGGACCAGTATCCTCCCATCATTGCTATGTTTCTTGAATTACAGCCAATCAAGTCCGCCATAGAATCCCAGGGCTGGATCTACATTGAAAGCTATTTTAACACCAGCCAATTAGGGGAGTATAAATTTAAAAAGTTTAAGAGGTGGGAGGAGTGGCCAATAACAATCCCTCCAGAGCTGGCACCCATCTTGGACAAAATCTTGTCTGAAAGGTTCCTTACAGGGAGGGATGAGGAGGATGAATTAGCTTGGGGCTATGGGAGCCTTGGGGTTTATTCAGTAAAGGACGGTTATGAATAGATCCTCCCTAAGCCTCCCCCACACTCATTTTTGATCCAAGATTGGAGAAGGATTTGGCATCCCAAGGGCTGGCCGAAAGTGAATTTCTTTGCCTGGCAGCTCATGCACAATGGAGTTCTCACCTTTGACAATATCAGAAGTAGAGGAATCATCGGTCCTTCTCAGTGTGCTCTGTGTCATAAACATGAGGAAACAGCTGATCACCTGATGTTTGAGTGCCCTTTTACGCATCAGATCTGGAAGCGTTGGTTATCTCAATATAAACTCCAGGCTAATGGTGAATTAAATCATGCCAAAATTTGGGAAATATGGAAAAGGGGCAGATTTAAACCTACAGCTCTCTGTATTGGTTGGGAGCTCGGATTTCTCTTCATTTGGTGGTAATTTTGGCTAGAGAGAAATGCCCAAATCTTTAGAGAAACTTTCTCCTTGATAGACGGTGTCTGGCAGGTCATCTGGAGAAAAGTTACAAAAACTGTGGCCATCAATGTTGATGAAGAGAATAAGGTTGGTCTTGGGCTTTTAGAAGAGGGGGTAGAGGGGCCAGAGAGACAAGACAGAGGTTGCTAGAAACCTCCCCTAGCAGGTTGGATCAAAATCAATATGGATGGGGCTACAAAATGCAACCCGGGCAGTGCGGGTATTGGTGTTGTCTGTCGGGATCATGCTAGTTCGGTGCTTTACTAGGAACTGGAGGGTTTGGGCAGAGCCACAAACAATGAAGCAGAAGCCATTGCGATCAAGTCTGCTTCTATCTAGGCTGTTAAGAAGGGTTACAGGAGGATAATTCTCGAATCCGATTCTCAAGTCCTGGTCGGCGCTCTTGACTGCATGCGGAACTTCTCCTCGAAATCTTGGAGGCTACGGATTTTGATCTCCCAAATCAAGGATTTATGGAGGGAGTTAGATGATGTGATCCCTGTTTATGTGAGATGAAATTTGAACAAGGTGGCTGACTTCCTTGCGAATATGGGCGCTGAGAAAGAGGTAGGAGTGCAGCTGCACAGTGACATGCCTCTGATTGATGAAGTGATTTGGGAAGGTTTGGAACGATCTCTACGACAATGAGCAAAAAAATGGCTAAGGTTGGTTTTTGTCATGATTTCGTGACTTGTTGCACTGTCACGACCTTCGTTGGTAAGCTGTCGCGATTTCAAGACTTGGTGCGCTATCGCGGCTTTTGGTTGGAAGCTGCAGCGATTTCACAACGTTTTTGGCGTAGGGTCGGCAAGGAGGAAAACCATCGCGATATCGCGACAATTTTTGGGAATTGGAGCCAAGTGCATAATCCATCACAATTTTGTGACATTTCTGCTGTTTGGAGGCCACAAGGAAAAATCGTCGCGATATCGCGACAGTTTTGGTGAACTGGCGCCATCTGGAAAACTTGTCGCGATATCGCGACACTTTTGAAGACTGGGTGCAATGTGAAAAACTCATCATGATATCGTGACAGTTTTGAGGTTTGGGAACTAAAAGGAAAACTTGTCGCGATATCGCGACACTTTGGGCAAACTCGCGTCATAAGGAAAACCTGTCGCGATATCGCGACTCTTTTGCCGATTGGATGCAAAATGGAAAACTGGTCGCGATATCGCGATAGTTTTTGTGGTTGGGTGCCGAAAGGAAATCTCGTCGCGATTTCATGACACTTTTGGAACATAAGAGGCTTTTGGAAAAACCGTCGCGATATCGCGACACTTCTGCGGCCTGGGCACCAAATGGATAACTCGTCGCAATTTCGCGACACTCTTGCTGGTTGGGCAATTCGGAGAAATCTTGTTGCGATTTCGTGACCTTTCTGGATTTTGGGAGATCTTTGGAATTCTAGTCGTGATTTCATGACACCTTTGTTGTTGGGGCGCCGGAGGGAGTTGCCGTCGCGTTTTCACGACCTTTTTGGTGATCGGGTGCCGAGGGCTTTGGCTGTCGCGATTTCACGACATGTCGCATTTTCGCGACATGTCGCTTTTTCATGCCCTATTGAATTTTGTGCTCTTTATTTGTTTGTGCAAACTTTTTTGCTCTGCACTTGTTGTCTTGGTCTTTGCTCTTGGTTGGGATGTGTTTTCTCCCGTTTGTATCAGTTCTTTGTATTAATACAAGTTTTTCATTTTTTCAAAAAAAAAAAAAAACAATGGGAGTTGAAATTTATTGGTATTATTAACCCAAATTCATTTGCAAGACACAAGTATATCTTGAAAACAATGGATTATTTCACTATTTGATCTAAAGCTGAAGCTACCAAGCATGTGGACCAAGATACAATTATTGAATATTTGCAAAGGTTGATCACTAGATTTAAAATCCTAGCCACAATTATTTTAGATAATTTTGGGTCTTTCATTGGTATTAAAACCATGGGTTTTGCAATAAAATATGATATATATTAGAATGTTTCTTCCAATTTTATCCATAGGAAAATGGATTAAAAGAATTCACAAAAAAAAATCTTTTAAAAATTATTAAATGCAACATTGAGGACAATCTGTAGAATTGGAATTTGTTGCTTAATAAATCACTATGGGCTTATAGGATAATGGTGAAAAATGTATTGAAAACCTCACCATATTATTTAATGCATGGAAGTAGTATTACCCATCAACTTAGAACTTTTAGCCTTGAAATTTATTAATGAAATAGACCAAGAAAATGCTCAATCAATGGCAAGGAGAATGGAAAAATTAATGTAGCTAGAATAAAAGTGTGAAAATACATATGATAATCTTCAACATCATCAGATAAATTTCAAGTAGCGGTTTAACAAAAGGTATCCTCAAAAGCATTTAATGAAGAATATCTCATGCTTAAATGGTATGTGGATCGAGCTAAGCCAGGTGCACATGAAAAATTTGAATCCATGAGGTCTAGGCCACTTTAATAGAACAAAGCAAAGGTTTAAATACTTTTTAGCTTCATGAATTGGAAAGCCATATGTTACCTATACTGATAAATTTCCAATACCTCAAGTACTATGCATAAAATATATGTAGTTGATTTGTACATATGTAAATAGTTATGCATGTAAATATTTGTACAGAGTAATTCAATTGTTAGCAGTGCTTAGAAGTAACAATGACTGATTGGCTCATGAAATCACAAGTAACCCATCAAAGCTTAAGTGGTCTATGATGAATCTAAGGAATAATTATTTCCTTGACCTCAAAAAATTAAAGAAGGATACGTTGTTGGTGTTCAGGGAGTATAGCTAGTGGAATATACTAGAAGATCAAGCACTCCTAAGCCTTTTGGGACACAATCAGTGGTGCAATATGGATCATTTAAATAAAGTTCCAAGATAGGCATAAAATTAAAAGGTCATACAAACTATGGAGATTCACATATAGAGAGAATTGAGTCAAATAAGCAATGGCTAAAATAATAAGTACAAAGAACCCAAGCAACAATTGAAGCAACTGAGGCTAAAGCAACCAAAATAGTGGAGCCAGAGTTAGAAACACAAGGAATAGGTAAGTTTTCTATAATTTTTTCTACTCAATATTCCCTTCCTCATGAATCTATTTTATCCTCTTGTTTACTTGAGATAATCTCTAAACCAACCCAAACTCCATTACAAATTCAACAATCACAATTATCCCACCAACCATCAACACCTCCTTCATAGAATTTCCTAGTGTAAGCTTCCACTCCATCCACTATGAAAAAGGGTTTAATGCTCCAATAAAGCCTTACTTATGTAAAAACTAGCTTGTTGTCATCATATCCACTAAGTCCAATAATTGTATTTTTAGTTATCCATTTTCTTCCTCTCACCTCTAAAGATTTAGGTTTAGAGGCATTATCCATCATCCATAATATGGAGGAGAATAAAAAAAAATTGATAGAAGAGTAGCAACAACAAGAAAAGGTATATGAAGTAGTTACCTTGACCTATGATATAGTAGACCCTGTTATTGAAAAAAGGGTAAAAATTACTACCCACCCAAAGGTCAAGAAAGTAGCTATAGAAACTAGGCCAAAATACTACCATATAGAGATGCATAGTCAATATATCTCTAAATTTAAAAAAAAATAGAAACACTCCAAGCTATTCATACTGAAGCCAATACACTATTCCTGTAATGCAACATATTAAATAAAAAATCTCAAAGCTACCAAAAGGAAGATTGAAGCCCTAGAATTAAAATTGAACAGAGAAAAGATAGGGCAAGATGCTCTTAAAGATGAAATCTAGGAGCTAAAGAGGATATTTCATTATACCCCTTTTGAGGAATAATTCAAGCAGGAAGATAAAAAAATTAAGAGCTTGGAGGAAGATATACAAGTGGCTAAAAGCTATATGCAGTAGCAAGATACAATAATATTGAAGCTAAAATCTAAGCTACAACAACAAGAGGAGGCTCTGGCTACTACTTGTAGACACCTAAAACATGCCATGTTTAGGAGAACTACTCATATGGGTACATTCATAGACCATGTGACTAAACCTTGGGACCTTCCAAGTGCCAAAAGTGGTTTTCACCACATTTTGGGTAGTCTTAGCCCATCCAATCCTGGCCGCTATGAAACCGAGTGGCTAGATTTTGGTCACTAAAGCTCAGAGTAGACAACCCTAGCCATTGTAGATGATAGTGGCTAAGCCCTAAATAGAAACTTGCCATAAAACTAGCCTAATATCAGGAGAAAGTGGCAGTTTGCATGCAATAAAGTGGAGCGAGGATAACTTTGCACTCATCACAACCAATCTACATGAGAGACTCAAGTCCAAGTTTAGACATTAGTTTAACTAGCCTTAAAACATAGAAAAAGATAAAACTTCTCATGCTAACATCCAGTGTGCATGCATAATTCAATCTTAGGGTTTCATCTTTAATAGCATCTTGCCCTAGGGGTTCAAAAACATTATAAGGTGCAAACCTAAGGGCACCAGAGATGAATGGGGAGACTTTTCCAAAGAGCTTTTGGAGACATTTCAAACAGATATGACCAAGGGGAGCTTTTTAAGACTTGGAGATCTTTTATTTTAGCGAATCCCTATCGGATCGAAGAGAAAATTGGAGCGCCTTTCAGGAGCAATGAAGTATTGGCCGATTAAGAGGTTATCATATGTAGGATATTCAACACATCAGGCATAAACAACAATCATTTCAACTTCAGAAATAATCCTAGATCCATAGCCTTGGAGCAATAGAAACAAGTTTTCATCTTAGTGACCATTGTCTTAGACAACGAACCACAGGCCTAGTATAGGGTTCTTAGCATTAGTTTCTTTTATATAGCTTAGTGCATGTTTTTACGCTATTATCATAGATATGGTTTATCACATTTACTTGAATTCATAGCATTAGTTTCTATTGTCATTGAGCATATTTCTGTTATCATTAGGATTTTTTCTAACCTCATCCGAGTAGGCAATCCTGAACATCTGAGTGTTTGTTTTTGTTTTCATGCTTGTAGGACTACAGGTTCACTAGATAGGTTGTCAACATACGAAAGCAAAAAGGATCCCTCTAGGAGCAAAACCTGGAGAAGGAGGCACTTGTAAGCCCTCATACAGTTTTGTGTGCGTCACTGGGAAGGCTGCGAGAGTGCATCACCCCTTGCAAGGGGATATCATACATCTACTACCCTATTTTGTAAAATTTGTATCAAATTAAGGGAATCTCTTAGAGGGATTTATATGTAACCAAACTTGAGAAAAAACAATAAAGATAATTATTCATTCATTTCTTTGAATTTTAGTTGCATCTATTTTCACATATTTCATTTAATGCATGATTAAGTATAAATAAATCAAATAATATTTGTAAATATAGTGGACGGTGCATCGCTTCCCTAGGGTTACTACAGATGGTGATAATTATGGAACCCCCACCAAGTTTTTATTTTCTACTGATTTACTGATTCAGGTTTTTGTGTGTAGATTTAGCTGCTCTGGTCTATAGTGGCCCGTAGAATTAGCGGCTCCTACTAACATCAGCCAGATATCTGCCACTTTGATCAACAATGGCTAGAACTAGAGTGTAGCAGAGGATAAAATATCTATTCTCTAAGATGGATTAGAGGTTGGTACACTTTTATAATGTTTTTTGGTCTTCTATCTGCTTTTGGTTTCCTAAAATAGTGAATATTAAGACACATTTTAATTTGGAAACTAAATAATGGAAAGGAAAGAACTTGCATCTTGTGCATCTTAGGGTTTTTTATATTTCCACTAGGTATTGCTAGGAACAATGACTTATGCTTGTAAAGTTCACCCTAGAATCCATCGTGCTAGAAATTGTGTGTTGGTTTACTTGCTTTGAGGCCCTGCTAGAGGACATATTCACACCAAATAGAGCGCATCCATGAAAATCATATTAGTTTATGCATCTTTATAAAAACTAAAACATCATTTGTATTAAGCATATAGGAAGATGCATTTTTGCTATATGATGTATTTTAATTTATGCAAATTTAAAATGAACTCCAAACATGCACACATATTTTAAACATTGGGGAGTTGGATTTCATCACCAACCCTCAATTCAGTCTGGTGACATTGGCATTCATCTCCTTTCACTGGATTGCCCCCTAGATTTTCCTATAATAGAATAATAAAATTCTTTATAGTGGTACTAACTTACTTGTGTTCAAACTATCTCCCACTATAGGAACAATCATTGGTTAAGATTGGAAGAGCTAGGCGAACCCCCCATTGGGATTTAAGCGGTGTACCCTAGTCTATTTTTGAGAAGATCATGTTTGGCATGGGTGTTCTTGATTCCCAATATGGATGAGTCTCCTCATTCTAAATCCAAAACAAGAGCAAAAAAACAACAACACATCAAAACACAACAAACAATTTAGGGAACACATAAATTGGTAATCAGGATAAACACTTGCTTGATGTTGTTTGTTTTTCCTTATTTGCAACACTCAATATTAATTCATAAACACAATGGTTAAAACCATAATTAAGCATCCTCAATCTATTATCGAGGCAAAATCTGAAACAACACACACCCATAGATGAAGTCGTAGTAACATTGAACCACCTAATCATAAGACCGTGGGATGCAGTTCCATGAGCCTAAGAGGTGATAACTCAACTTGTGGGGGTTCTCCTCGAGAAATCCTAGTTAGAGAGACACATAATAGAAATAAATCACCTAAACACAAAGAGTCTGCAAGGTCTCCTTCATCATGGAGAGGTGAGGAGACCTCAAGGCCCTCCTCTCGACACATAGAAACTTCTCAAAGACATGAGGAGGCTTCAAGGGCTTCCTCTCCACATGGACATAAGAGGTGATCTAGACCCCATTCTTCACATAGGGATGATGGGGTCTCCCCACCTCCATCCTCATGAAGGAATGGTGGGTCCACAAAGCCTTCATCACCAAAAAAACACACAAGAGTCACAACATCTCAAACTTCACATGAGACACTTAGAATAGATCTACCCACTGAGGGGCATGAAACTAGAGTTACATCCAGTCATAGGAACCAAATAGAACATACCATTCACACAAGAGGAAGGATTCCAATAGATTATGACCGCATTGGAGTAAGTGGCACCTCATAGGATTAGCCATTGAAAACAAGACAGTTAGATGAGTTGGATCAATTTCATTCGAGGTCAACTCCCAAAACTATAGCCACAAAAAATTCTACATCTGGAAGTTCACAAAGTGTTACTTCTAAACACACCACCCAACATGGGGAAGCTTCAAAATGACCTTACAATACACATACAAAGTCTGATCATAGAGGCACTTATCAACACACTGAACAAGTTACCTTGGCTAGCAAGAGCAAAGAAATAGCAAAAACCTCTTTGAGGAATTTGTGAATCAAAACCACAAGAAAAAAATTAGACAAACATGAGTCTTCTTTAACAATGCAATTTGACCATGTGTGATGGTTAGAAAATACATTACGCAAATAATGAGAGCTATTTGAAGCTATCAAACATGACAAATAAAGAGAGGATTTTGCACCAACATGAGTAGCATTTAAGATAGCAAGCTGAGCAGCTAGATCATACAAATTTACAAGAAAATAGTTATGATCACCAAAGAGATAAAAACACTAACTCACCAAAATAAGGGTGCACTAGGCAAGAAGATAGCCCATAATGAAAACACCACTCAAATCGTGAATAATATCAAACTGGTGGGGAAAGGGTAAACATGGTAAATCAAGATTAGATACATCCTGAATCCCTTCATAGGGGGAAAGAGAATAGAACAAGTCAAGTGGATAAAGGGTTACCTCCCTTACCACCGCAAGTGGGACTACAATAAGAGGAACTCCTTGCTTCAAAGGTATTCTAGGCACTCACTAAAAACATGAAGTCCTTTGAGAAGCAATATATGACTGGGAACCAACCAACATTGAGTAAAATACACAACTACCCATTGTGCCCATCAGTTCCTAGCCCTGCATATCCTAAGCACTTTGAGATTCCTAGGTTAGAAAAATTCAAGGGTGAAGAGTATGCACAAGAGCATGTTACCAATTTCATCAATGCATGTTTTCATCTTGAAGACAACGATGCTCTTATGTTTAGAACTTTCATTATGACATTTTTGGGGTTACCACCCAATGGTTCAACCAGCTTCCCAAGCACAACATATCCACTTTTGAATATCTAGTGAACGCATTCTTAAAACATTTCTCTTTTGGTACTAAAAATAAGGTGAACCTTTTAGATCTGGCCAACCTTAAGTAGTATGATGATGAGCCAGTTATGGAGTATGGGGATAAGTGGAGAAAAGTCATGGCAAAGTTATCATTCTCTGTACCCACAAAAGAAATTGTTCGTATGTTCACCAAGAGTTTCACTAAACACATCTCCCTCTTGCTACAAATTCAACAATATCCTTCATTTGAGGAAGCCTTGGCATAGGCCAAACTCATTGAGGACATAAAAGTAGATGAATTAACCATTAAGCTCTGAACCAAGAAGGAGTGGAAAAAAATTGCAAGAATGACAAATACAAATAGAAGTAGGCAAACCCTACTCTAGTTAATCAAGTAGTATTGGATGCACCTAAGGATGGGGTTGTGCAACAACCCAAAATTATCAAGCACAGCCCCCCACCAAACAATTATGATCAAAATAACAATCAAGGGAAAAATAGAGAATGTAAGCCTCCTTACTATTATACACCTATGTCGAAGACAATGCAATCAATTTTCAACCAGTTGAGCGAGGCTCGAAAAATCAAATTTCTTGATGTACCTCTTTTAGATCCCAATCATACTAAGCCAAATAGGGATGATCAATTTTACCCTTATCACAGAATATCGGGACATGACATTGAAGTGTGCATTGGTTTCAAGAACTAGGTGCAAAATATGATTGAAGCGGGAGAACTTAAAGTTGACAACCCATTGGATCTCAATAATAGAGATATGGGCATATACAAAAACCTGTTGCCAAACCATGAGGTCCCTAAAGGGCAAGGTGCCCAAGTAAATCAAGTTCGAATCGATACACCTACCCATGGATGCATTGAGATGGTGGAAATTGTTAACATAACAACTAGGAGTAGACAATATGGTCAACCACAGCCTCCTACGACTCCCATTAATGTCCCAGATGCACCTAGATAGAGGTAGGGGAAAAACAACCTTTCAGGTCCACTGAATCGACCCATGATCACTGTTCGAAGTAGAATAGAACAAAAATTACAAACGACTCTAGCCAAGCTATCTATCTATGAGCTCATAAAATAGTCCCCAAAGCACAGGGAGAATTTGATGGAAATTTTGAGATCAATTGATCTCCAACCACAGGACCCCAATGCATTCACTTATTTTGTGGGCCAAGTACAACAATGCCAAGAACCTGTAATTCGATTTTATAATCATGAGATTAAGATAATACCTACTGCCTTACCAGACCCTCCACTACACATTGCTACATCAGTCAATGTTTTACCTTTTAAGTGGGTCTTGATCGATACAGGTTCATCAATCAACATCATCACAACAACAACAATAGGGCACCTTAAGATCCCCAAATCCAATATTGTTCTAGGAGCCTACACGTTAAGAGATTTCAATGATGCTTTATGCTTTACTATGGGAATGATAGTCCTACCCATTAAGGTGGGGCATAAGACCATCCCTATTATGTGTCATGTCTTGGAAGTGGCCATGCAATACAACATCCTCCTAGGGCATCCCTGTATAAGAGATATGAAGTGTGTTCCTTCAATTTTACACCAATGTGTCAAGTATGTGCACGATGACAAAGTCTATGTGGTTTTGGTTGATGAAGAGCCATTCAAATATGTCCATCAGGTGGATTTTCTAGGATATTTTATAATTCCTTCCACCCACCTGTATGTAAGACCTTCATCTCCAACTACACAACTAGATGACAAAGACAAGGGTACGAAAATACCCATCCACATCAGCACTGATGAGGCGTAGAAATGCCTCAATCATAACATGTTTTGTACACTAAAAATGCCTATAAACTCTTATATTTTATCTGATATGTTAGTTAAGTTGATTTAATATGCTGTATATTAACCATTTTGCATGATCAATGTATTTGAAATATTATACGCTGATTTTACAGCTTTTTGCATAGTTTTGTGTTTTTTTTGCTATGATTTGCTACAATGGGATATGCTTAGAATAATAGCAGCATTTCACTAATCATATTTTGATTTTTTTCAAGCATTTACTTCACCTAAATCTGGCAACAGTGCAAGCAAACTGTTGCCGTGGCAAGAAAATCGGTCTTTCCCATGTAAATTCCAGCCAGTTGTCCATAAATAGCAAGGCATGGAATTCACATGAGGAAAAGGATGAAGACCATTAGAATTTTATCTTAGGAGATAACCCACCTGAGAGATGTAGAAGAAATCAATGGAAAAGCATACATTTGTTCATTCCGAAGTATCTTCGAAATGAACAGATATCTTCGGAATGAAGAAACACAGTATCTTCGGAATGAACAGGATCTTCGAAATGAAGAATGCAGCGTCTTCGAAATGAGCGGATCTTCGGAATGAAGCATGCAGTATCTTCAGAATGAGCGATCTTCGAAATGAGAATGTAGTATCTTCGGAATGAGCGATCTTCGGAATGAAAACTGCACTGTCTTTGGAATGAAGCCACTTATCTTCGAAATGAAGAACAAAATGTGTTTTTGACCTTTTTGACCGATTTTTGAAGCCGAAAAAAGGGAAATAAAGGTTGGAAAAAGTAAAGAGAAATATCCTCCATCTGTCTTTGCCGTCATTGCCGACCAAAGCCATATTTAAGGGAAAGATCAGGTTTTAGTCCTCTTCTAGGATAAAACCAGAATTTGTTGCAGCATTGTAGGATTAGATCTTTTGAGATATTATTTGTAATCAGATCATAGGATAGCTATAAATATTGCTCCCGTTCAGGTTGATCTAGGTAGTAATAGCAGATAGATAGAAAATAGAGAAATGAAGCTAGCAAAAAATACAGAGTATAACTAGAAATTGACTGTTACAGTCCTGTAACAGTTTTTCAGCAGAATTCTTGTAATCATGTCTTTTGATCAATAAAGTGCACCAGTTCTATTTTAAATTACTTGTAAATGAGTGTGATTAAGATTTAGAAAGAGAGAGAGACCTACACCTTCTTTTGGACAAAGAGGCTGGCCACTTCCAGACCTAGGAGGAGGACTAACAAAGCAGGTTTTTATTCTGATTTTGTTGCAGCAGAATGAGTTATAGAACTTGTTATGTAAATTACTTGTGAGTAGTTGACAATATTTGCAGTATTAGTTTATTTATGCTAAGATATATCTTGTGCTTAATGTTTTAGTTACAATCTTACTTTCAGCCAAGCTTTCACTTTATTTTTAGACTGTTATTTTTAGAATTTACTATTTTTCAGCAATTTCTTGCATTTTTGTGTTTTGCTGTCAAAATCTGAACAGAGGATTGACAACCTTCTGTTACAGAATTTTGATAGTTTTTATTTTCACATTAGATCTAGACTTTATTTACTACAAAAGTAATTAGATTTCCTTTCTGCAATTAGGATCAGACTTTCAATTCTGCAACTATTAATTCTGTAGTATAATTAGGTCTCATTCTGCAATTGTAATTAGGACTTCATTTATGCAGTTAGTGATTAGTTTCCAATTCTACAACTTAGATTAAAATTTAATTCATGCAATTTAGAGATAGGAATTTTCCAAAACCCCCCACAAAACCGGTTCCACAATAAGACTTGTTGCCCTAGATTGACCTAAGTTATAGCTGTTTCACTTCTCCTGCAGATAGCCTTGTACACTGCCCTGAATTGACAGATTCATTGAGAATTAATGATGGTATAACGACTACGCATCGTGACCCGGGGATATAGTTTTGCCAAAAGAAAACAAATAGTCCAATAGCTGTAATCAGACTAAACTGTGAACATTCAGGTTAAAATCTGAATATAACAACAGAGTAAGATAACAACTATTGACTTAATTTATGTCATTTAGGAGTAAACATGAATGAGTAAGTCTAGGGAGACTCCAAAGGATCCCTAGCTTGTCCCATTAAGGAGATCTTCATGCCTAAGGGGTGAATCACCTGTGTTTGAACTACCTGAAAGATTGATAGAAAAATCACCAGTCTCACCATCAGTAGAACATTTTGAGAAAGGAAAATCACCAATTGTATCAACACAATATCTTAAGGAAGATAATTCATCAGACTCATCAAAAGAAAATCTTGGACCTCTTGAGAGAAAAATTTGGGAAGCTTTAACTTCTCCTAGGAAACAAGAAACTATGGCAGGCAATGTAGATGGCCAACATGGCTATGTTCATAATGAAGGGGATGATCAGTATATACTCCAACCATCCAGAACATTTGAATATCCTATTCATCCGAATCCAACACAAAACTCTCCCATGAAGACCATTTCACCTTCAGTACTTCCCACCTTTCGAGGTGTTGTATCTGAAGATCCTGACCAGTTTTTGTTTGAGTTCAAGGTAGTATGTCAGACCTATGATTATATAAATGACAATAAAAAACTTAAGGTTTTTCCCTCAACTCTCAAGGATTCAGCATTACGCTGGTTCATGAGATTAGAGCCAAATTCCATAAGAACCTGGGATCAAATGGAGACTGTCTTTTTAGACAAATATCAGGAATACTGCCATGTAAGGAATAGAAAAGATGAGTTATTTAGAATCAAGCAAGAAGATGATGAGACCTTGGAAGATTACCTTGATAGGTTCTCCTTTGTTCAAAGGAGATGTGGACTAGTAGAACCAAAATTGTGTAAAACTATCTTTTTGAGAGGATTGCAAGATGAATCCAGAGAAGTTCTGGATTTGATGGGAAAAGGGGATGTAACCACTCTCAATAATGAGGAAATTATGGATATCTGTAGGAATTACTCTCACACTAAGCAGAAAAGAAGAAAAAGCTGCACAAATGGCACTGATGTAAAGGACCTGATAGAGGAACTTGCAAATTTCAAAACTGATATCCTAGTGCATCTAAACACTACTTTAGGGGAAATCTCTGCAAAAGCTAAAAACATAGAACCTTTGGCAATTTATTGCCCAAGATGTAGAAGTAAACATGCTTTGCAGGAATGTCCTTTGAATAAAATAACCATCTCAGCCATTTGTAGTATTTTTTCAAAAAGGCATTCAACTGATCAATGCCACCTGCTACCACAACTCAAAACTGTGTTAGAAAACCAGACTAAGGAACTCAACTATATTGGACCAAAACAAGGGGGAAATTTCTCTCAATATCAAAATCCCCCTCGTTTTCCTACAAATTGGGGGCATAATCCTGGTATTATGCCTTGGGGACAATTAGAACCACCCCAACGTCCTTGGAATTATCCTCAATGGACAAATTCCCAAGAATGGCCACAGTCAAATTGGAGTAACCCAGCCTGGAATCAGAATAAAAAAAACCCCTCATGGAATCAAAACAATCTAGCTTGGAATCAAAATTAGGCTAATCCACATTGGGTGCAAAACCAACCACAATGGAATCAGCAATACCAGTCCTATCCAAGGTAGTAAAGGAATCAAGGTCAAACTCAGCATTTATTGCCTGCACCTAATCAGAATTTTCAAGAAAAACAACAACAAACACAGCAAGTGAAGCAACCTCAATTGCCAACTCAACCATTCACTAATCCAAATAGTGTAAGATAGACACCTCCTGTCTATGTGGCTGAAGCTGAAGAAAATATTGAAATTAATGTTCTTGATTGTAGTGATATTCAACTCCGTTCAAGAAAAGTTGTACCTGAACCAGTTTTAATAGAAATCAAAGATAATGAAGAGCAAGAATCATCAGAACCAGAGAGAATCCAACCAACAAAAGAAACAAAAAAATTGGATCCAACAATAGAAAAAGAGACACAAGCAGAACAATTACCAAGGATAGTTCCATATCCTGAAAGACTTAATGCAATACCAAAAATTTCTGAGTCAGAATTGGTCAAAGAACTCAAAAAGTTGACTATCTCATTACCCTTATTGCAAGCCATTAAGGAAATACCAGAAATTAACAGTATTGTCCAAAATTTGTGCATTAAAATAATAGGAAGAAAGAAGAAAGCATTCCCCAAGACTGTGCAGGTTGAAGGGAAGATAGCTGATCTCTTATCTAGAAAACTACTACCTCCAAAGTATAGTGATCCGGAAGCCCAGTTATCACAGTCACCATAGGTTCAAGTTCCAATATCAAATGTTTTAGTGGATCTAGGAGCTGCAATAAATGTCATGACTAAAGATACAATGGAACACTTACAGCTCAAACATCTCAGCCCCACATTTACAGCTTTAGAAATGGCTGATAGGTCAGTTGCAAAACCTGAAGGAATCATTGAAGATGTCCCTATAAAAGTTTCTTCTTGGGAATTCCCTATAGATTTTTTGGTTTTACAGCCAAGAAATTTAGCACATGGATATCCCATTATTTTGGGAAGACCTTGGCTTGCAATTGCAACAGCCTTCATAGACTGCAAATCTGGAAATATGACTATTTCAAATGGTATTGAGCTGAAACAAATTTCTTTATATCCTCCTGCAAAACCATCTAGCAAATTTTTAGGCCAGTTATGGTTTCCTGACTCAGATGAGGAACCAGAAGAGGTCATTTCTACACTAGCTACCTTAGTAGTAAGAGAACACACGGAAGACCTCAGTGACACAGAAAACTTAGAAAATGAAACAATCCCGATGAATGTTCCGCATGAAAAAAGTTTAGAAGGGGAAGCAACAAATATCCAACAGCTTGATAAGTAATGAGGAGAATCAAAAATCGAAGATGAATCATCGCGTGCTATCACAAGGAAACTTTGTTTCACTATCACATGGATGGCACCATCATCTGATTTTTCCTTCTCACTGTTCCATACAAGAAATGCTTCCCTCAAGTAGCAATGAAACATAAACTGCTTCGTTTCTCCCATCTCAGCAATGTCCTCTTAATCCCTTAATCACCAAGTATGAAGGAGTGAATTCAGTCCTTCTAAATACAAAACAAATAGAAGTCCAGCCAGGCAAATTTTTGAATATCTCCAGCTTACTAGGGAAGAGGAAGCAAAATTGATAGTTGTTTTGTAGAAGCATGTTCATGCTTTTGCTTGGAACTACAAAGATATGTAAGGAGTTCATCCTGATATATGTACCCATAAGATCTATACTGAAGAAGTCAAGCCAGTTAGACAATTTCAAAGAATATTGAATCCTGCATTAAGAGATATTGTGAAAGAAGAAATTGAAAAACTCCTGGAAGTAGGATTCATTTACCCAATTTCTGATAGTCAATGGGTTTCTCCATTGGTAATAGTTCCTAAGAAAAATGGAAAAATGAGAGTATGTGTAGACTACAGAAAATTGAATAAGGTGACATACAAAGACCGTTTTCCATTACCTTTCATAGATCAAGTGTTAGATACTCTTACTGGAAAAAGATACTTTTGTTTTCTTGATGGATTTAGTGGATATAATCAAATCCAGATTGCACCTGAAGATCAAGAAAAGACAACTTTTACATGTCCATGGGGAACATTTGCCTATAGGGTTTTACCTTTTGGTTTGTGTAATGCCCCAACAACTTTTCAATGAGCGAGTCCTAGCAATTTTTGCTGATCTGACCACCAAAAGTGTTGAAATTTACATGGATGATTTCACAAGATGTGGACAAACTTTTGATTTTACATTGGAAAATCTTGACAAAGTCTTAACTCACTGTGAAACATACCACTTATCCTTAAATCCAGATAAATGCTTCATGATGATGAAGGAAGGGATAGTTCTTGGTCATCACATCTCTCCTGAAGGGATCCAAGTTGATCCAAAGAAAGTTGAAATTATCAAGAACCTCCTTCCTCCTAAAACTCAGACTAATGTCAAAAGTTTCCTAAGGACACATTGGTTTTTACCGCAGGTTTATTCCTAACTTTAGTACAATAGCCAGTCCTCTGTTTGCCTTATTGACTAAAGATTCTGAATTCTCCTGGACTGCAAAGTGTCAGGAAGCATTTGAAGCTCTGAAAGAAAAATTGATAACTCCACCTGTGCTTAGAGGACCTAATTGTACATTACCATTTCATATTCAGACTGATGCCTCCAATACAACAATTGGAGCAGCATTAGGAAAAATTGATAATGGTGAACATTATACCATCTACAACATTAGCAAAAACTTGACAGGAGCAGAGAAAAATTATACAACAACTGAAAAAGAATTCCTAGCAGTAATTTATGCCATCAACAAATTCAGGCATTATATCACGGGTTATCAAATATTTATTCACACAGATCATACAGCCATTAAGTATTTGATGAATAAACCTATGGTAAGTGCAAGAATTATTCGTTGGTTGCTGTTGCTGCAAGAATTTGATATCACCATAATCAACAAACCAGGAAAAGCTAATGTTGTGGCAGATTTCTTGTCCAGGTTGCAAAACACAAATGAAGGGGAATTAGTTGATGACACTTTTCCTGACGAAAAACTATTTGCTATATCAGTTCAATCACCTTGGTTTGTAGATATAGCCAATTATTTGGTCACAGGGAAAGTTTCTCCACATTTCACCTCAAAACAGAAAAAAACAATTGATCAAACAGAGTTCTTCTTTTGAATGGATTAAGGGTATGCTTTTTAAGTGCAGTCCTGACCATGTGTTACGTAGGTGCATCCGAAAGGATGAAGTATATGATATCCTTAGAGCTTGTCATGATGAACCCTCAGGTGGACACTATTCTATAAAAAGCACAGTTAGAAAAATCTTAGGGATAGGATATTATTGGCCATCTCTTCACAAGGATGTGAAAAAGTACATCAAGCATTGTGATGCATGCCAAAGAATGGGGAAACCCACTCATACAAATGAGATGCCACTGCAGCCTCAAATGGTTTTAGAACCATTTGAGAGGTGGGGGCTTGATTTTGTAGGAGCTATTGATCCACCTTCTTAAGGAAAGGTGCATATTATGGTATGCACTGATTACTTGACAAAGTGGGTAGAGGTGCGTGCTTTCAAACATGCTCGTGAAGAGAAAGTCGCTGATTTCTTGTATACTCAATTTTTTTAGAAATTTGGAGCTCCACGGTCTATCACCACAGACCAAGGACCCCAATTTGCATCCAAAGTCATAAAAGCATTTACAGAATTGTATGAAATCAAACATAGGAAATCATCACCCTACCACCCACAAGCAAATGGCCAGAGTTGAAGTAAAAACAGGGAACTAGAACGCATCTTGACAAAAATAGTAGCTTTTCATAGGAAAAATTGGCTAGACAAATTACCTGAAGCAGTTTGGGCCTACAATACCACTTGGAAGTCCACTACTGGATTCACACCTTATGAACTAGTCTTTGGTAAAAAGCCTCTTTTACCTATTGAATTTGAGTTACTAACATTGTGCACAGCATTGGAAATTGGAATTGACTTGTCACAGGCACAGACAGACAGGATTCTACAGCTGAATGCATTGGATGAACTTAGATTGGATGCTCTGCACCAAACTGAGGTAATTCAGGAACAGAGGAAGCTGTGGACTTCAACAAGGAGATTGGGCTTTACTGTTCGATTCTCAATATGAAGACTTCCCTGGAAAACTGAGGACTAGATGGTTGGGACCTTACTGGATTGAAGAGGTATTTAACAATGAAGCATCTCGTTTATCCCCCATTGATGGGTCACGAAGAAAGTTGGTAGTGAATGGACATCGCCTCAGGGTATACCATACACCTATGACTAAAGAAGAATTCTTGCAGCAACTTGATAGCTTGGATACACAGCAGGTGGAAGAGAATCCTTCTTCCACTTCAAAACAATCAACATGATCAGTGGATTTCAAGAAAATAGAAAATACAAAAAAATTAGAAAAATAGAAAACAAAAAGATGAATAAATTCTGAGTATGAATTCCTTCATGGGCATGGTTTCAGGGGAAATCATGAAATTCCTTCATGGGCATAGTCAGGATAAAAAAAAAAAAAAAAAGAGAGAAAATGAGAGGTTAAAAGAAAAAAAAAAGGGGAAAATCAAAAAAAAAAAAAAAAAAAAAGAGAAAAGGAGAGGTTAAAAGAAAAAAAAAAAAAAGAGAGAAAAATGAATAACCCAGCAGTGAAAACCTTTTCTTAAGGCACTACTGAGTTGGTGTGCATGAAAACCAGTTTTCTGGCATGCATAACCTTGAGAAATTTTTGAATCATCATTGTACAAATTCACCTAGTGCACTTGTTTTGAAATGTTGCAGAAAATCTCAGTGAGAATATCAACAAAAGCAGTCATTCTTCAAAACTGGCATTAACTATTTTTATCAGGTATATATTTCTTACATTTCTTCATTGTAAAATGTTTGGTATATAGTATGTGACAATTAACCATTAGCATAAAAGGTATTCATAAGAGTTGGCATACTTAAAAACATGTTTTAAGAATGATAATATTGATTTCCGCCTAATCTTCGGAACAAGAATGCCAAAAACAATACCTGCTGTATTATTTTCAGAATGAAATTGTCTTCAGAATGACAGCAAAATGGATGTTGCACTTTGTCTTCAGAAAGAAACTTTATCTTCGGAATGACAATTTGTCTTCAAAATGAAACTTGGTCTTCAGAATGACGATTTGATGCATCATCTTCGGAATGAAGATCTATGTTCGGAATAAGGGTCTGTCTTCGGAATGACGATTCATAATACAGCTTGATATTCGGAATGAAGATTAATCTTCGGAATGAGGATTGATCTTCGAAATGAAGATCTATCTTCGAAATGAAAATTTTGCAAAGAGGATTTGTCTTCGGAATGAAGACCTGTCTTCGAAATGAGGTCATAATCTTCGAAATGAGGATTTGTCTTCGGAATGAAGATTTGTCTTCGGAATGAAGTCATAATCTTCGAAATGAAATTTTATTTGCATTTTCGGAAAGAGCATTTCCACGTGGCATCCAAGAAAATAAGGTACGACAAAATTAAGATTTTTTCTTAGTTGCATGCGAAGAAGGGACACGTGTCAATCAACACATGGTCTATTTTTGCACTCATTGGAAATACGAAGAATCTGCAACCATATGCCACCAGTTTTTAATGTCAATTAACATGCACATGAGAATCTACAAAACTGATGAGGTGGATCTGACGACAAGGACATCCATGCAATTATCAACAAACAGGTGTACAGTGCAAAAGTAGATATGTGTGCCATCCTTCTTTTCGAAGACGTGTTGCGAGGTACAGTGCATAGAATACGACTCATTTCGAAGAAGAAGAAGAAGAACAGGGCAACGAGGGTTCTAACTTAAAACTCTGCAAATTTGCAACAGAAAACAGCCAAAAATCTTGCAATAGAACAGCAGCCGTAGTGTACGATTTTTAAATAGAGAAAAATGGGGCGAAAGATCAGAACAGAACCTGCAGATACCAATTACCTCCGAGAAAATCTGGCAGTTGTGCAGATTTTTGAAGACGGAGGGTTTATGATGTTTTTGGACAAATTCAATGGGTCTTCTGAAGATTTAGCTGGCATATTTTCCCATACATTCAGAAACAACCGAGCACATGTCAACGGCATGTCTATTGAGGTAAGCCCTGAAATTTTAAGTCAGATTACAGAGCTGCCATTAGAGGGAATTTCAATTACTAGATCGGGCAAGAACACATTGGCAAATGTAGTTAATCTGTTTGTAGAAGAAAATGATAGAGAACCTGAATATTTAACCCATAACAACACATGCAAGGGGTTAAAAAGGGCCAGCCTGCAAGAACCTTGGGATGAAGTAGCCACCTGGGTGATTAAGTTTTTGACCTGTGAAGGGCAGTATGTGCTATTGTCAGGGCATCATCTACGAATTTTAAACCATCTCAGACATGGTAGACAACAACTAGAAGTTAGGGTTAATCTTCCCTTGTATTTGTATCAAGAGTTAAAGAACATGGCAAAAAGATATCAGGAGGGTAAAGGAAGCCTTCGCCATCATGGCCTTATCAAATTAATTTGCCAACATCATTTTAGAGGAAACCCTAGGAGTTTTGACAGGTTTTACTCTAACCTAAATGATGTCATTTTTGGGGATGAAAGTGAGGAAGAAGAGGAGCCAAATACTGCTGATGTTGCTGCAGAGGAGGAAACAGTTGCTGCAAAAAATGTTGCAGAAGAAGTTGTAGAAGATACCCCTGAAGTTGTTACAGAACTACACCCCACAATAGCAGCAGAAAACCTTGCTCTTGAGCCTTCAAATTCACAGGCTAAGAGACAAAAGAGAAAAGGATCTGGAACTAGCAGCAGAGCAGAAAAACAAAATAAAGTTCGGTTTGCTGAAGCTGCAACTGACTTGTCAGAACAGAGAAGTGAAACAAGGGAAATAGAGGCATCAAAAACTGACCCCATGACCCCTGCTGTCACCAGAAAATAGAGCAAAAAGAAGAAGTTTGCATCTGGAACTAGGAGGTCTACAAGAATCCATTTGAAAGAAATTGCAGAACAGGTCATGGAGGAAGAAGATAGGCCAAGTAGCCCAGATGTCACAGAAATACAACCAGCATCTGACAATTTTCTAGAATTCCCTGAATAGATAGCTGAGGCAAAAACTGAGCAAGTTGGTTTGGAAGAGGCTACAGTTCAACAGGCTACAGATATGGTAGATGCCCTTATAGACAGTCTCACAGAGCCTCTTGAACAAGAACAAACTATTGCAGTAGAAGAAGAAAATTTGGTTGAATAGCCAACTGCAACTGATTTGTCTGCATCACCTTCCAAGCGAAAAGAAGTGGAAGACATCACTGAGCAGCTGAGGGCAGCAAGAAGTGTGGTCAAAACACAGACCAAATGGATCATAGAGAAAGAAGGCATCATTGAGATGCAAGAAAGAAAAATTGCAGAACTTCAGCAGGAAGTGGCAGAACTGAAACAATTGTTGTTGTCACAATCTGAAAAATAGCCAGCTATGTCTCATGATGAAGATAACTTGGCTCAATTACTTCTGGGTTTATCAAGAGCAGATGACTCTGTTAAGGCAGACATAGAAGTTCATCCTAAAATAGCACTCCTTCATTCTGAAGAAGTGCCTGTTCATTCTGAAGCAGTGCCTTCTTGTTCTGAAGATGCTTCAGAAATGGTGAGAAATATTGCAGAGGATGTTGAAAATGAGCCACCAACATAGGAACAGTCCCAACAAGAAAATGCTCAAGTAAGTACTCCTACTGAGGTCCCTGCATTTCAAATTGTTACATTTCCAGTAGAAATAGCAGATAAGGGGGTACAAGTAGAAATACTATCTGATGACAACCCCATAGAAATAGCAAATAAGGGGGTGCAAGTAGAGATATTGACAGATGAACAGCCAGTGGAAGTGGCAGAAAAAGGAGTTCAAACAAATTTGTTGCCTAGGATCCCCCCTATAGTAAGACCACCTAATACTGTGTCCCTAGAGCAGTACAATGCAGACATAGCTAGCTAGATGATTAGATATGAACAGCTTGCCAATAAAACTAAAAAATTCAAACTGGAAGCAAAACAGCTAGAAGCCAAGGACACAAAAATTTAGGCATTGAAAGAAAAGGTATTTGACTTGTGCCAAATTGCTGAGTTTTTAGTCCAATTTAGACGGCCAGCCAGATTTTACAGCCTTATTTTGAAGGAAAAATACCTTAGATGGCAGGTCATGAGGATTACTTCAAACCTTCCATACAAATTGGACACTATTGAAGATTTTCTAGAGGCATATTTTGACAGTCCTTTTGAGCAGAAAAATATTTTGTGTGAACTGTTTTTGCATAGTTTCTTCATTCCAGAGGAAGTTGACTCTCATCCTCAAATCTACATTGGAGATGTTCAGTTGAGAGCATTTATGTCTACTTTGCAAAATCAGCTTTATTGGGATCATGAGAAAAGACAGAATAAAGTGATTGAAATAAGGGCTGAGTTGTTAGTCAGAGTAATCCACCCAAATCACCTAAATATCACTCAGCAGCACTTTTCAATGATGAACAAGGATGATATTAAGAGAATGTACTTGAACAATTTGAGGGACTATGTGACCAGCTTTAACAATTTTTGTGATCACAATTTCTTTCCAGCATTGTCAGTATGCAGAGATAGATGGAATGAACTTTCCATGTATTTAAGAAAAAGAGAACCTATCTCCCCCATCAATCTAGAGTGGTCTAGAAGAAGAGCAGAAGGTGTAGTCCAACTGATCCAGATCATGCAACATAACTGGATAGGTCTCAGGTTCAGGCCTCCAACCATCATTACTCCAGTTCCATTTTACTTTGAAGAAAATGAACAGCCTGATGAACAATTTGAATATTGGCTCAGAAACATTCAGGAAAATAGAGGATATTACATAGACAAGAAGTTATTCTACAGGTCATGGAATCTAAACATGGACATATGTGATTCCATAGCCTAACAGAATGCATGAGGGCATGCATTAATATAAGTTGGGAGGAAAATGATGAGGCCTGGAAATGCCTCAATCATAACATGTTTTGTACACTAAAAATTCCTATAAACTCTTATGTTTTATCTGATATGTTAGTTAAGTTGATTTAATATGCTGTATATTAACCATTTTGTATGATCAATGTATTTGAAATATTATATGCTGATTTTACAGACTTTTTGCATAGTTTTGTGTTCTTTTTGCTATGATTTGCTACAATGGGATATGCTTAGAATAATAGCAGCATTTCACTAATCATATTTTGATTTGTTTCAAGCATTTACTTCACCTAAATCCGGCAATAGTGCAAGCAAACTGTTGTTGTGCAAAGAAATCGGTCTTTCCCATGTAAATTCTAGCCACTCGTCCATAAATAGCAAGGCATGGAATTCACATGAGGAAAAGGATGAAGACCATTAGAATTTGATCTTAGGAGATAACCCACCTGAGAGATGCAGAAGAAATCAATGGAAAAGCATACATTTGTTCATTCCGAAGTATCTTCGGAATGAACAGATATCTTCGAAATGAAGAAACATAGTATCTTCGAAATGAACAGGATCTTCGAAATGAAGAATGCAGCATCTTCGAAATGATCAGATCTTCGAAATGAAGCACACAGTATCTTCAGAATGAGTGATCTTCGAAATGAGAATGAGCGATCTTCGAAATGAGAATGTAGTATCTTCGGAATGAAAACTGCACTGTCTTTGGAATGAAGAACAGAATGTGTTTTTGACCTTTTTGATCGATTTTTGAAGCCAAAAAAAGGGAAATAAAGGTTTGAAAAAGTAAAGAGAAATATCTTCCATCTGTATTTTCCGTCATTTCCGACCAAAGCCATATTTAAGGGAAAGATCAGGTTTTAGTCCTCTTCTAGGATAAAACCAGAATTTGTTGCAGCATTGTAGGATTAGATATTTTGAGATATTCTTTGTAATCAGATCATAGGATAGCTATAAATATTTCTCCCGTTCAGGTTGAGCTAGGTAGTAATAGCAGATAGATAGAAAATAGAGAAAGGAAGCTAGCGGAAAATACAGAGTATAACTAGAAATTGACTGTTACAGTCCTGTAACAGTTTTTCAGTAGAATTCTTGTAATCATGTCTTTTGATCAATAAAGTGCATCAGTTCTATTTCAAATTACTTGTAAATGAGTGTGATTAAGATTTAGAAAGAGAGAGATACCTACACCTTCTTCTGGACAAAGAGGTTGGCCACTTACAGACCTAGGAGGAGGACTAAAAAGCAGGTTTTTATTCTGATTTTGCTGCAGCAGAATGAGTTATAGAACTTGTTATGTAAATTGCTTGTGAGTAGTTGACAATATTTGCAGTATTAGTTTATTTATGCTAAGATAAATCTTGTGCTTAATGTTTTAGTTACAATATTACTTTCAGCCAAGCTTTCACTTTATTTTCAGACTGTTATTTTTAGAATTTACTATTTTTTAGCAATTTCCTACATTTTTGTGTTTTGCTGTCAAAATCTGAACAGAGGATTGACAACCTTCTATTACAGAATTTTGATAGTTTTTATTTCCACATTAGATCTAGACTTTCTTTACTGCAAAAGTAATTATATTTCCTTTCTACAATTAGGATCAGAATTTCAATTCTGTAACTGTTAATTCTGTAGTATAATTAGGTCTCATTCTGCAATTGTAATTAGGACTTCATTTCTGCAATTAGTGATTAGTTTCCAATTCTGCAACTTATATTAAGATTTAATTCATGCAATTTATAGATAGGAATGTTCCGAAACCCCCCACAAAATTGGTTCCACCAATAAGACTTGTTGCCCTAGATTGACCTAAGTTATAGCTGTTTCACTTCTTCTCCTACAGATAGCCTTGTACACTGCCCTGGATTGACAGATTCATTGAGAATTAATGATGGTATAACGACTACGCATCAAGCACCTCTTCTTGCATCCAAAACAATTGATGATTTTAAGAGACCATAAATGGCTAAACCTAACAATAATAAAAAGCTAAAGGTACCCTTAATTGAGGAAGAAAAACCCAAGGAATTGCTAACTATAGCCATTGTAGAAATTCCACATCCCATGGAAGAAGAATATGTCTAGGATCAAGCTGAGGAAATGCTAGAATGCACTTTGCCAATGTCATATGTAGGGTCATCCACATCACATGTGATAATACACTTAGAAAGTACAGGGATAGGAGAGTACCTTGTGCAAAATATAACATTCACACCCATCATTGAGTCTTCATAGGATATTGGGTGGCCAAAATACCTAATACCACTAGTGGGAACAATGGTTCCACTTGGAATCTCTCCCAACCAGACCAATTTTATCTATGCTGGTCTAGAATATGCCCATGAGTCTTCAGATGTATAAGAGGATAATGATGCACTACTCACTTTTAGTATTTGTTACCTCTTTAATCCTGAGTTTGCTCTAAGCTACTTTGAACATTACCATTGACATGGCTACAGTATTGGAATATATGAGTAGGGGCGTAGGTGGCCATATGAGCACCAGCTTCTTTCTAATAGGTTTGGGTTAGGCTACCACATCAGAGGTCAAGATGACTCTCTAGCAGCATCCTTGGATAGATTAAGCTTGGGGTTAGGAGAAGACATCAATTTTATTCCTTATTACCCACCAAGTACAAGACATCTAATCAACAAACAAGTGGCCAGGGAAACATACCACCACTAGATATTTATAATCTAAACTTATCAATTGAAGCCACCCCAACAGGTTGCATCTTGTGGGATGAAGAGCGAGAAGAAAATGGATATGTGGCAAGCGATGAGGAAGAATAGATAATATTAGCCTATCATGGTCCTCGTTATTTATAAAGCCTTGTCTGGTCCATCCACAACGAAAGTGGATACATATCAGACAAAAGTGGCTATGAGTCAAAGGACTCAATAGAAAGAGCCTACCTAGGGCCAAGGTAGTGGCTCCATAGCTTGGGGTAAGAAAATAATGTAAATAACATCTTCATAAATGGTGAAGAATATGAGAATGAGACAGAGATGGCCTACTTGGGGCCAAGACACATGCCCCTTGTCTTAGGATCACATACCAATGCTAATGTTTTTTTGATAAGTGATGATGACTATGAAGATGAAACTAAGATGGCTTATCTTAGGCCTTGCCACTTGCGGCAATTCAACATGCTGGTAGAAAGAGAAGCAACACTTCATGCTATAGATCTTGGCTTATGATTTTTGGTAATATCTATCAGCTTAGGTGCCATTTATCATGCAATCAATCCCCCTCCGCCTACATTTAGAGAGCTCTTAGAACCCAATAATCCTATTATCTGGCCTGCTCATGGGCCAAATATGTAGATTCCTTTTCCTCTAGAGTCTCATCACGAGTATGGAGGGAAAAATTTTGAGAAAATATTTCACCCATGTGGTCTTGGAGATTTCATTCCATCCATCAACACAATCTCCATTGATTTGACCACTTCACTTCATAACCCAATAGATCCTACTAAACCATTGTATCTTGATATAGATGTTATTGATTGAAAATTATGCTGATTCACCTGTAGAGCTTGAGGATCTTTTCCCTAATGAAAAAATGTTACAACTGTTTCACTTTGCATTAGAATGTGCATATGACATGTTCCATGTTGGTTGGGATCTTGAGTCAGTAGGACCTGTAAATCTTGTCGATGACATTCATTTAATACCCATACCTCACCAGCTACAGAATGGGTTGCATATGGCCATAGAAGTGACTTTCAAAGTGGACATCAATGATGATACTACTCAACCAAAGAAAGTTAAGTTTAGAGAAAGTCTATCTCTAGAGGAAGAAGCCATCATAATCCCTCTCCTTAAGGAGAGGCAAAACCTTTTTGCTTGGACCTACAAAGACATGTCAGGGCTTGATCCAAATTTAGTTGTACACAACCTTTCATTGGATCCCACTAAGAGGTTGATCAAGCAAAAGTTGAGGAAAATGCATCCAACCGTCTCTTTGATGGTGAAGAATGAGTTCCAAAAACTATTGGATGTGATTTTGATCATTCCTATTGACTATCTTGAATGGGTCTCGAACATGGTGCCCATGGGAAAACCTGATGAAAGAGTCCATATTTGTAAAAAATTCAAATACTAGAATAGGGAAACTCCAAAAGATTCATTCCCATTGCCAAACATAGATGCTCTTGTTGACCTCACTGCAAGGCATGAGATGCTTTCCCTAATGGATGGGTCTTCTAGATACAATCAAATCCAAATCAAACCCGAAGATCGACATAAGATCGCTTTCATTACTCCATGGGGGATATTTTGTTACAAGGTGATGTCATTTTGCCTAAAGAATATTGGTGCCACATATCAGCAGGCCATGACATACATCTTTTATGACTATATGCATAAAATCTTAGAAGACTACATTGACAACTTACTGGCCAAGTCCGTATTGCGGCAAGAGCACACTGAAATCCTTAGAAAAGTATTCGATCACCTCATTGAGCATGTAGGCTTAAAATTTTTGCACTCCTTTCCTCTAGGCTAATGGATCCGCGCCTCAGAGGGGAATGGAAAAATGGTAAAGCTACACCTCGGATGAGAGAGACACTTGAGTCGTGTCCTCTTTGGCGATTTGTCGACGGATGGTGGGTTCACCAGGAAGCATTTTGCGGTAGCTTCTGAGCCTAGGTTGAAGATGTGTTTGATGAATTCATTTTAATTTCAATCACCTAGGTTGGCCAGAATGAAACTAAACTATTCTATATGCGATTTTTGCAATTTATATGAAGACAACAAACAAAGAGATAATTAAATGCAACTAACAGAGTATTTTAAAGAAATTGGAAATGACTTACTCAGTTTTGGATGTCTGATGAAGGTTCTATTTTTGAAGCAGTCCAGAACGTCTGCAATTTGTTGTAATCACCTACAATTCGACAAAATCATCTACAATTGTGTAGGATCGTCCGAAATCGGATGATATCGTCTGAAATCAGGCGAAATCGTCTAACGATTTTGTCTGAAACCTGCAACTGCACAAGTTGATGCCAAAACATAGAGAAATATCACAAAATATAGTATAATCTATTTAACAGTATGTAAATGAACATTTTTGATGACTTAGAAATGGATTTTCAGATTTAATCAAGAATAATGGCTTATACTAACAGGAAAAGGGATAACAAATTGTTACCTATTGACAACATGAGGTGAACACCAGATGCATTATAAATAATAAACTAATCTAATGCAATTTAACTAAAGAAAAGGGGAGAAAATGCAAACTGTAGATCGTAATTGCCCCCAAGAGGGCTGCAAACAGGATCGTCTCTAATCCAACAAGATCACCTCCAATCAGCACAGGATCGTCTGCAATCGAGACGAGATCGTCTGAGATGATCCGAGCTTCTTTTGACTGATGCACAGTGAAAAACCTGCAAGTGAGCTGATAAAAACTATGAAAATGATAGTTCCTGGGATGCTCTTGAAACTAGTAGGATTTGGGTTGTAGGTACTTGATCAGCCAGGGGGATTGCATTAGCAAAGCATGGGTTTTATAGGGCTAGGAAGAAGTTAGAGGGTTGGGATTCATCCCAATCTGGGAGATATCCAGTGGGAGGATAGTTAACAACCTCAACGCACTTATGCCCAGATAAGCCAGGAGGTTGGAACTAATTTGATTGCGCTTCTATTCTTGCAAATTTTTGTTTTAGACGAAATCGTCTGGACGTTCGGCTCCAGACGATTTCATTCAATTAGGGACGATATCGTCCAACGGTCAAAACAAAGCCTATTTGTGGCACAAAAATCGAGGCAAGCTGTTTAAAATGCGGTTTTGAGGTAAATTTTGGATTTTTAACCTTATGATAAATTGATTGCATCATTTTTAGGGTGTTACATTTTACCCCCTCTTTAGCAAATTTTTCGAGGAAAATGCGTTAAAGAAGAGATCATCACGCTTTACGAAAAAGCAAAAATTTATTTCGATTTTTAGGCGATGATTCTAAATCGAATCGTGCAACTGATTACTATGGTGCCCCCTTCAGGTTTTTTACCCAAATCGGTCGTTTGGTAAAAAAACTTGGAAGAAAACATTCTATTTTTAATATATAATTTTAGAAAAATAGGGTAAACCTAATTTCATTTTTATTTTTACTTTTTACTATTTCAGAGCTCTGCGACGAAAATATGGTGGAGACTGAGCATCGGGTGACTGCGGTGTGGCGAGGGATACGGGTAAGGATTTTTGACCTATCTTTCAAAATTTGTTATCTTGATTTTTATGTTTCGAATTTAATTTTTTGGATTTTAGGGCATCACGGTCGTATTTTGCCGTGTTGATGAAATCGGGGCGATCGGGACAAGATCGTCTCGATTTCGACAAGATCGTCCCAATGTCAGCAAGATCATCTCAGATGATCTTGATGAATTGGAGGTGATCACGTCCAATTAGGGATGATTTAGATTTTAGGGCTGAATCGTACTATATGAGATGATCTCATCGAAATGACGATGATCTCGTCCAATTAAAGATGATATCGTCCAATAGTGGGCGATATCAAAATTTGTTAGATGATTTAATTTTTTTTATTTTATTGATGTTTTTAATAAGGTACTAATCCTATTTTTTGTTGTTTGTTTTTGCAGAAAGGGGTACTAAAAATCCGAGAGTGAAAATACGATGGTTTGAGGGATGACTTAGGTGCATTAAACCCGATAGAGCGAGATACACTTGATGTCGTTGGTTTGCGACATGTGGCAGAAATGCCATAGGTACCTACAGATATGGGGCTATTGATGGCCCTCACTGAGAGATGGTATCCGGGGTCGTCATGCTTTCGATTGCCGATAGGGGAGATGGCTCCCACACTAGAGGACATGTGGAGGATTCTGAGGATCCCAATTCAGGGATGTTATATTGTTGCCTCGACCAATCTTGGTCGAGCCATGATCAGATTATCTGGAGATGCTAGCTTCATCCTTGAGAAGGGTGGGGTTAACATTGAGCAGCTGAGGCAGACTCCAGGTGTGACTCGGTTGACCAGAGTTTTGGCTGGAGTAGTGGGTGGCCTATTGTTATGCCACCAGAGTGGATGTAGAGTGCCATGGTTGCTTTCAGATGTCATCTATGATATGAGGGATCATAGGTACAAGTTTTCCTGGGGACCTTATGTTCTATGCCGCTTGTACAAGATCCTCCATGGGATCATGTACAAGAAAGGCAAATGCATGGTGTTGACGTCGCTCCTACAGGTCTGGTGCTAGGAGCATATTATGGTGAGGAGGCCTATAGGGCTTCCACTGATAGGGGTCGATGGAGAGAGACCCAGGGTGTTCTACTGGTGGCTGTAGAGAGGCTCACAGAGGAGAGCTGATTTACTTGCCTCTCGCAGGTTTATAGATGACTTGACTCCAGACCAGATTATCTGGAGGCCATGGAGAGAGCTTCCAGGATGGCCAGAGGATGGATATGAGTTGGCTCGTATTAGGCGAGTGATCTGGATGAGGATGGAGTGGGGTGAGATAGAGCTCCATCGGTATGATAGAGTCCTTCATCAGTTCGGGCTCCAACAGGGGATCCCGATGATGAGGGATTATGAGTTTGCATGGATGGTGTGGGATACCATGACACTGAGTGGATCCCCTGATATATGGCAATTTATGAGTCGTGATGATGATGATGCCCCCATCCATCCAGTGGATGGAGATGATGCAGGTGTGGCTATGGGGTATGATGCATGGTATGCCACTATTCATCCTCCATGTTTGATGAGGGCAAGGGGACCAGTACACACGACTATGCATCAGATGATGAGGCGATGATATGCTAGTAGAGAGGCAGGTAGAGGATTGGTCGAGAGAAGATGAATGCCTCCTAGACAAGGGTGAACTAGGACATGAGGTGAGCACCTGATCCCCACCGATGCTCATCAGGAGTGAGAGGTGCCGACCAGGGAGAGACAGAGGAGAGAGGAGAGGAGGGAGGAGAGGAGGCAGAGTTCCCCTCCTCAATAGATAGACATACCACCTTCACCCGATAAGGGAAAAGGTGTAGATGTTGGGGAGAGCAGCGAGATGGTAGCTCTCCGGGTGGAGAATGCCCAATTATAGGCTCGGGTTCTGAGTTTAGAATCTGAGGTTGCATGGCTCAGGGCTCGTGGTGGAGGAGCGAGTGTGACAAAGCTGATGCAGTCTATGGCGTAGACCGCATTTTATCAGGGGATTTACTTTTAGATGGTTCCTGAGGGCCAGAGACATACATTGCCTCCAGAGATCATGGGGCCTATTAGGTTAGGGTCATCATCGAGGTCTTCATCCAGATCGACGACGAGGACCCACACTACCCGGACACCCATGGGACCACCCCCTCCACCTCATGGCGGCAGAGGAGATGAGGCTGAGAGCTCGAGGAGCTCTCGATATTAGATGATATATATTTTTTTGTGTATATCATTTTGGATGACGATTGAGTATGCCGAGTTGGATATTGTGGCATACCAATCGAGTTTTGGTGATGTATATATATTTTTGATATATATAGATATATGGTTATTTTTGTGATATGACTTGTGGATATTTTTTTGATGCTTTGATTTTTTGATTTGATTGATTTGTTCATATAATCATGTTGTTTTTTAAAATAATTATAATTTTTGTCATGCTATAATTAAATGAAAATTGTTTTAACAAAGATGTGTGGATGAATTAATGATAGGAAAAAGGGACTTTTAACAATAAACCTCGAAGGATATTGTCATCGTTACATGACCATTTTGTGGAGTCGTCGCTCGCTAGGTCATAAAGCTAATCCAAATATGAGGGAAAATATTGCTAAAAGTAAGGTGTGCTTAAGAGTCTGTCTTAAGGCTTTTGTAATGGTGGAAAGAGAGATATGATTTGTTTTCAGGATTTCACGTAATTTTATGCATGAAAAATTTAAAAGAGGATTTTTGCTAGGCATAAAATTCCTAAGTGTGATAGATGATTGAACAATTACCTAGAAATTATGCCATCATCGCAAAAGTCAAGATGTTCAACATGATAAAATGAAATAGTAAATTTCGTTCTTCTAAAGCATGATTTTGTGAAAAATATTTCAGTCATATGGTTTTTGTGGTTTTTTGAAATAAATTGGGAGTAAAAATTTAGAAGGATGACTTGCGCTAGGCATAGAATTCCCAGTGTGGAATTATACCATCATCGCGAAAGTCGAAAAGAATTCAAAATAGTTTTATTGCATGGTTTGTTGGTGATATTTATAATAAACAAAAAATATGATAAAGATGACTTGCGCTAGGCATAAAATTCCAAATACATCTAGGAACTATACCATCATCGCGAAAGTATTAATGAAATTCTATTGCAAGGTTTTTGAAGAGATTTTTGACAAATGAAATTTGACAATTGGAAAAATGTGTAAGCTTGACTTACGCTAAGCAAAATTCACAAGTATGAAAGTCAAATTTATAATAACCTGAAAATAATGCTATCATAGCGAAGTCGAAAAACAAAATAAGATATGTATAAATAAATAATTGAATGTTGAAAAAAATATTTAAAGTTTGAAATTTCGAAGAAATATTTTAATTTATTTCGAAGACAAAATTGAAATTTATCAAGAACCCAGTGTGTGGATATGTGAGTTCGTTACCCATATTGATTTATCATAATGACACAAAATCTCTCGAAGATCAAATGTGTGTGCTTTGTAATGTTCATCTACCAATTTTGAGTAAGGTATTTTGATGCAAGTAATTTGAATGAACCAATGTGTGTGCAAGTGAAGATTCATTAACCATGATTTTTATGCATGTAACCGTACCAGACTACTATGTAAGTCAAGTCATCAAGAGCTAGCTAATCCACAAGCAGACATAGGTCTATACAAAAGAAGGTCGCTAATGTGACAGACATGTCGCCACACTAGGAATTACCCAATGTCAAGCAAGTTGGGTACAAATCACCTGTTATGGGGCTTACCTCATGATTTTCGAATAATTGAGAATTCCAGGGATTCAAGCTCATTCACCCTTCTTTTATTTCAAAGGGTAGGGGGGAAATTTTATTGTTTTTCTTGTTCTCTTTTCTTTCTCTTTTTGATTCTTCTCTTTCTAATTTTTCTTGACTTTTTCTATGATCTTTTGATTTTTTTTTGGATTTCTGCATTTTCTTGGATTTTGAACATTTCTCTTTTCTTTCTTTTCATGCTTTTTCTGATTTTCTTCTTTTCTTCCTAGTCTAGGGATACTTGCTCAACTTAGATGTGGAGCAAGGGATTTTTATTCCGGGTAGGGGTGAGCTTGTCCTTTTGCCAATTTTCAAAGATTCTAGACCATGTGCATGATAGGATAGCAGGGGAAACTTTTCACTCAGGAGACCACAACTACTGTGTAGTACCATTTTTCAAATTTGCAACAATCATTTTAATATGTAAAAAGTGGACTTGGTTCAAATAAATAACAAGATCAGTTCCCAAAACTCAAAATGTTATTTAATGCAACAGTGGACTTCGATATAAGAGAGATTTATAATCATAGCAATAAGATCAAAAATAATTATTATGTGAGCTTAAAAGTGCATGGTTCAAGATGACTTCTAATTTATCTGAAATAAAGGAAAATATAACTGCAAAAACTTCAAGAACTGGTAATGCAAATAAAAACATGTTTTTGATGGTTTTAATGATTTTTTATTTTTGTTTGATTTTGAATTGTTATGTGGATTGCTTGAAATGAGGAAATTATATACAATTATATACAATTGATGGGATTTTGGATTTAAGCATAATATCATTTGAGATGCATAATGTTCATGGGTTCCTTAAGATATTTTCCATCTAAGGTTGCCAATCGATATGCACCCGATCCAAATTTAGCAGTAATGATGTATGGTCCAAGCCAGTTGGGCTGAAATTTACCTTTATGATCTTTAGTGGCATTAGTGTTCTTTTGATTTTCTTTTAAGACTAGATCACCAACTTCAAAAGATCGATTATGAACTTTCTTTGAATATGCTCGTTTGAGCTTGTTTTGATAGGCACGAAGATGTTCCAAAGCATTGATGCGCTTCTCGTCTAGGAGTTCCAGCTGACTAAATCTGCCAGCATGATATTCATCTCCTACTTCAGTGTCCTGAAGTAGCAGAGCCAAAGAAGGAACTTCTAGCTCGAATGGAAAAATAGCTTCGGCACCGTACACCAAAACAAAAGGAGAAGTGCCCGTGGGAGTACGAACACTGGTTCGATAGGCCCACAAGGCAGGGTATAATTGCATGTGCCAGTCATGGCCTGATTTGTTAACCAATATTTTGAGGATTTTAATCAAGGTTTTATTAGATGCTTCTGCTTGGCCATTACCCTGAGGATAATAGGGAGTGGACCAACGATGTTGAATTTTATATTTTTGACATAATTTCTTAACATATTTATTTTTAAAACAAGTTCCATTATCTGAGATGAGATTTGCAGGAATTCCAAACCTACAAATGATTTGATTGAGAATAAATTTTGAAACTTGAGTTCCCATGCAAGAAGCTAAAGGCATAGCTTCTACCCACTTCGTAAAATACTCGATGGCAGTTATGATGAATTTGTGACCATCGAATGATATGGGATTAATCTTCCCAATAATGTCTAAGCCCCATTTAGAAAAGGGCCAAGGGGATGAAATAGCTTGGAGTTCTTGTGCAAGAGCATGGACAAGGTCAGCATGTTTTTGGCACTTGTCGCAATGGCGCACATAATCATGGGCGTCCTTCTCCATGGTAGGCCAAAAGTATCCTATTCTAAGGAGCTTCTTAGCAATGGCACTACCACTAAAGTGTCCTCCACAAGATCCATCATGGGCTTCACTTAAAGCTTTTCTAGACTCTTCTAGATTTAAACATCTTAATAGGATACCTTCAAAGGATCTCCTATACAAAGTATTGCCAACTATCACGAAGTGAACAACTCGTTTACGTAATAACCGATGTTGGTTCCTATTAAAACCTTCAGGGAAGGTTCCCTTCTGGAGAAAATTGAGGATGTCGATGTACCATGGTTCAGGAGTAATTTCATTGATTAGAAATACATCCAATGGCTCTAAACAAGATTTTGTGGAAGTAGGTTCCTGGAGTCGATGAATAATGATAGTAGCATACTCATCATCCAACTCCAGGGGCAATAAGGAAGCGGCTGCAGCCATAGCATCAGCAACACGATTACTAGTTCTAGGAATAGCTTCTAAGGTGACCTTATCAAATAAGGATATCAACTGTAATACATAGGCTTTATATGGGCACATTTTATCATCTCGGGTCTGGTAAACATCATTAATTTGATTTATTACCAGTTGAGAATCACCAAAAACTAATAAGTCTTTAATTTTTAGTGCTAAGGTGGCCCGCAATCCAAGGATTAGAGCCTCATATTCGATAGTGTTATTAGTGCAAGCAAATGTTAACTTAAATGATAAAGGTATTAGGTGCTTCTAGGGGGATATTAGGATGATACCCACACCAGCCCCACTCATACATCGGGCTCCATCAAAATATAAAGACCATTGTTCAGAATGATCTTCCTCTAGATTGAGGCATTCATCAGGAAACTCAATGATGAGGGGATGAGTGGCTTCTAAGGGTGCAGCAGCTAATTGGTCTGCTATGATTTGACCCTTAATGGATTTTTGACCTATAAATGTGAGTTCAAACTCACTCAGAGTGAGAACCCACTTAGTTGTGCGACCGGATAGATAAGGTCGGCTCATGAGATACCTCAAGGGATCAGATTTGGCAATGACATATGTCTTTTGACTAAGCATATAATGGCACAATTTCTGCGTAGAAAATACGACCACCAAACATAACTTTTCTAGTGATGTATAATGAGTTTCATAACTTATTAATGTTCTACTAATATAATAATTGGCTCGTTCTTTCTTCTCATCATCAAGTTGAGCTAACATAGCTCCTAAGGCAAATTCTGAAGCAGAAATGTATAAGATGAATGGGCAATCAATTTTGGGAGGATCAAGCATAGGAGGACTTAAAAGATATTGTTTTATTTGTTCAAAGGCTTCTTTACATTCATCATCCCATTGAAAGAAAGTATTTTTCTTAAGTAATTTGAGAAAAGGTCCAGTTTTGTCCGCCAACTTATCAATGAAGCGACGGATAGATTGAAGTTTACCTTGTAAACTTCGTAACTCAGATATATTTTTAGGAGCTGGCATATCAATGATAGCCTAAATTTTGAGAGGGTCAATTTCTATGCCATGCAAAGAAACAATAACCCCCAACAGTTTACCTGACTTAACTCCAAATATACATTTTACTGGGTTTAAACGGATATGGTATTCTCTTAACCGATCAAACACTTTTCTCAAATCATCTAAATGCTCATCTTCTTCAACAGAATGGGCTATAATATCATCCACATAATCATGCAGAATATCATACATCATATCATGAAAAATGTAAGTCATAGCCCGTTGATAGGTTGCACCTGCATTCTTCAATCCGAATGGCATTACTTTCCAACAAAAGGTTCCCCAAGGGGTAATAAAGGTTGTTTTAGCTTGGTCGTCAGGAGCTATCCTGATCTGATTATAACCTGAGAATCCATCCATAAGGGATAGCATCCCACTTTCGATAGTAAAATCAATGATCTGATCCATATTAGGAAGAGGGAAATCATCTTTAGGGCATGCAACATTAATGTCTCTAAAGTCTGTACAAACCCTAATCTTGGTTGCTTCTTTTTTAGTTACAGGGACAACATTAGAAATCCAATCAGCATAATCAATGGCTTGAATAAATGTAACATTTAGGAGTTTTTCTAACTCACCTTTGACTAGTAGGGCAACCTTAGGATGCATTTTTCTAAGTTTTTGCTTAACTGGTCTCGCATCTGGTCGTACTACTAGATGATGCATAACTATGGAAGAGTCTAAACCAGGCATATCTGCGTATGTCCAAGCAAAGACATCACTATATTCTATAAGAAATGCAGTGTATTTGTTTTGTTTTTCTTCATTTAATTCTGATCCAATGTTGACTATGTGAGAATTCTCTTCTGTTCCAATATTAACTTTTATGACACTTTCCACTTCCATATGTAAGTCTCTTTCAAAATTGGGAGGGGCGGGTGATACACCCAATTCTTGTAATTCTTCTAAGGTCAACTTAGATAATTCTTCTTGAGGGGTGGTGGCCTCAAGATGAGCTATAGGTGGTATAGACCCATCGAAATAAAAGCCATTATGCAATAATTCTTCAATGGAAATATCATGGAAAATGTCGCCCTCTAATTGTTCGTCCAACTCAACAATCATTTTGGGGTAAGCTATAGACAACATATTACAAGAAAATAACTTACCCATAGACTTAAGGATCTCTTGTTCGTCTAAATAATCTTGATAGGGTATTAAGTGATCATCACCCTCAAATGGGAATGGCTGACACTTACTAGAAAATAGGCCTATACCGCATCGGGCAGGCCATGCTTCGACCTCAAGAGGTTCCTTCATGCCATTCTGGAAAGGTCCCAAACCTTTCCCTTCATATCCTAGTTTAAGCATTATAGGTTTAGCTTTAATATATTTATCGGTGAAATAACATTGAGCATATCCATCATAATTAGTTTTAATATTTCTAGGTATTCTACCCCAATCATATCCCTTATAAATGAAGGCACAACTCCCGACTTGGTAAATACTTCCCATAGGTTGTGGCAAGCCCAAAGTATGAGGAGACGACGGTAATTTGTTTAAGGCAAGGGAATCTTGCATGGAAAAAGGTGTTTCTTCTGATGTTATGAGAATTTTAGACAAATCAGGTAATAGCTCATCAGACAAAGCATATGAAGTAGAAGGAGCCTCTTCTACGGCTTTAGATGCAAAAAATATAAATTTAGTAGATGTGGATGGAATAGAGGTTGTAGTAGATGGATTTATTGTGGATTCAGATGGTGTAGGGATAGAACAAGGAGAAGTTATTGTGGGATTAGTATTAAATGTAGATTTTGGTGGAGACTCCTTAGGAGAAGGTTGAGGATATGGGGATGTAATTGGTGTAGATGGAGGAGATAATATTTTTGGTGTGAGTTTCACACGTTTAGAGGGAAAGGCAGAATTAGGATGAGTAGAAAACAATGCGGGGCAAAATTGAATCCCAATTGGTTCTACCAAGGCACACATATCAAATGGTCTGGGATCACCATGAATGGTGACCAACTGATTCTTGAATTCGAATTTGACACATTGGTGTAAGGTAGAGGGTACAACTCGCATTGCATTGATCCAAGGGTGACCCAAAAGTATATTGTACGATGCAGGGCAATGTACAATAAATATGGTCGTATCCAAAGTTCTCGGACCAACCTGCAATGGGATTGTAATAACTCCACATGTTTCTTGTGTTTCATCATTAAAGGCTTTTATGATCATATCTGTTCTCTTCATCTCATCACTTCTAAATCCAAATCTCTGGTAAAATTCAAAAGTACAAATATTTAGGGATGAACCATTATCAATCAAAACTCTTTTGATAGCTACATCTCCGATTAATGCAGTAATGTACAAGGGATTGTCTTTATGTAAACTATGAAGTGGAATGTCTTTATCTCGAAAGTCAATATAGTCAACTTCATGGGGCACAATGGTATTTGCCATGGCTTCAGGTAGTATGTCTTGTGGTACCATCATTTGACTTAATGTATGCATTAATTCTTCCCTATGTGTGGGAGATGATCTTAGAAGGTCTAAGAGGGAAATCCTTGTTGTAATATTAGAAAGTTGTTCATTGATATCATAAGGGGGTTTAGGTTGAGCATTTGATGCATTATTTCCTTTACTAGGAACCTTCAAAACAAATGGGGCTGATTTATCATTATGATTTTGATCTTGTTGAGAATTTTGGGCCTGTTGTCTAGTAACGGCTCCGATGGTACCCACAATATTATTGTGTGCATGATGAATGGGTCATGGTCTAGCATTCACGGCTTGCTCATTAGGGAGGATTTTTTGTGAGGATGGTCGTGTTGTGATCCTTCTTGGAAATGGTTCCTCTGGAACCATATGAGTTGTGATAGGGAGAATAGGTTTTGACTCATCTTCAGAGCTATTCGATTGACCAGATGTAATATCCAGGTCACTTTCTATTTCACAATCTGTGTCACTTGGATATGATGTTTGAATGTTGTGTATAGGTCTAGTTGTGACCATAGATAATGTTGTCCCAAATATCTCAAGGTCATGAGAAGGTACATGTCCACTAATGGTTCCCACATATCGAGTTGGATGGGGAACATTATGATGTTTGGCTTGATTAGCCACTTCTTTACCGTGTTTAGGTAAAGGATGTTGAAAAATATCTAATGTTTGATTTGCATTCTGATTCTGATTTTGTTGTGTATCTTTTTGAGCATTGTTTGGAGCATTTTGTTTTGGTTGGAAACTTTGTACTTCCATTTCATTATTATCAATCAAATCTTGTATTTTATGTTTTAATCTCTTGCAAGAATTTGTTGAATGTCCAGGTCCTCTATGGAAATCACAATGTAGTTATGCTCTGTATCCATGTATGGTTGTATCAGGTTCCCGAATATTAGGTAATTGTATTAAACCTCGTTCTAATAATTGTGGCAAGATAGTGGATAAAGGTTGGTTTAACCTAGTAAATTCTCTTGGAGGTCTATTAGGAACCTTCAATACAAACTTCTCCATGGTTTTTGCAGCATTAATATTTGCAATATTTCTACTGTCGGTGACTCCATCACCCACAACCTGTTTATTCTTATATTGATTTTTAGATGTCTTATCATCGTCCTTCTTATTAAATTGGCCTCTTCTAATGAGGGCATCTTCAACTCTTCATGCTAAATATATAGCCTGATCGAAGGTTGTCAAGGTAGCGATTGAAAGCTCATAGGACAATTGTTCTTGCAAGTTATTAATAAAAATGTCCAACATCTCCCTATGGGGTAATGCAAAGTGTAATTTCACTAGTAATTGTCTCCATATTGCTAGGAAATCGATAAAGCATTCATCTTTGCCCTGCTTCAAGTTGTACAAATCCTTAATTGTCACATGCCTCTCTATGTAGGCACTAAATTGGTGGACAAATGATTCAGTTGTTTCTTCAAAATTTCTCAAAGAATTGGTAGGCAAATGATAATACCATTCTAATGCCATGCCTCCCAAGATTTTTGGAAATATTTTTAGCAATAACAAATCATCATGAGATATATCATGACATGCTATTCTAAACATACGAATATGCTCTATGGGGTCTTCAGTTCCTTTATATATAGGGAGAACAAGCATAGGAAAATGCTTTGGATAAGGTTGGGCAACAACTATGGGATCCAAAGGTTGACTACACATCTCTCGATAGTTATACGAGGGACGGTAGGGGTCTATTTGGTCCATGCGGGAAACTAATTGTTTCACTATGGTTTCAATATTGCTGGATTGTCCACCATGTTGGTTTGGTTGCATAATAGTGTTGGATCTTTGAGTGTAAGATGGTGTAACATAAGGATTTGATGCTAGGTTACTATTGTGCAAAGTATTACCAGGAAGAGTGTTGTGAAGTGGATATGGGACAGTATTATGTTGAACTTTTTGTTGTTGATAGTTGACATTTGGTTTTGGTTTAGGTTTCTGCTGATTTGAAATATTTTGATTAATAGCTTGAGAAAATAGAGTAGTAAATGATGGTTTCTAAGGTGGTGGATTAGTTTTTGGTTTATTGACGAGAACTTTAGAATGTTGATTTGTTTGTTGTTGTTGTATGTTTTGAATCAAAGATGTCATATTTGCATTTGATGGCCCTGCCTGGTCACTTTCTTGATCTATAAATGAAAGAGGGTTTGTATGCATTTGAAATACATTCTCTAAATTTTCTTGTGTCTCACTAATTCCATATTTATCTGCTAGTGCTACTAGAGTAAACCCCTCAAGGTTATTTTTTACAAATTTTAGAAGGTGTTCCATAGATTTAAAATTAACATTTCCTTCTGAAGTCACTCTAGGTGATCAAGTTTCATCTTCCCTATCAACTTCTTGTTCATATTCTTTAGCAGGACTCCCATCATGGTGGTCCTGAGCAACTTCCTCTTGATATTGTTCTTCAAGAGGGGGATTTTGAGTAGATGGTCGCTCTGCCCACTCATCATCTATTTGTTTACCACTCCTTAGTTTAGGCATTATGGTAGATTTGGGTTTTAGCAAATATATATGTTATATATATAGATGAAGTGGAATTTAAGGGGTATTGACAGGAAATTTATAATGTTGATTTGTTTATTGTTGTTGTATATTTTGAATCAAAGATGCCATATTTGCATTTGATGGCCCTGCCTGGTCACTTTCTTGATCTATAAATGAAAGAGGGTTTGTATGTATTTGAAATGCATTCTCTAAAGTTACTTGTGTCTCACTAATTCCATATTTATCTGCTAGTGCTACTAGAGTAAGTGGAATTTAAGGGGTTTTGGTTTATTGGTAGGAACTTTAGAATATTGATTTGTTTGTTGTTGTTGTATGTTTTGAATCAAAGATGCCATATTTGCATTTGATGGCCCTGCCTGGTCACTTTCTTGATCTATAAATGAAAGAGGGTTTGTATGCATTTGAAATACTTTATCTAAAGTTGCCTGTGTCTCACTAATTCCATATTTATCTGCTAGTGCTACTAGAGTAAACCTGTCAAGGTTATTTTTTACAAATTTTAGAAGGTGTTCCATAGATTTAAAATTAACATTTCCTTTTGAAGTCACTCTAGGTGATCAAGTTTCATCTTCCCCATCAACTTCTTGTTCATATTCTTCAACAGGAATTCCATCATGGTGGTCCTGAGCAACTTCCACCTAATATTGTTCTTCAAGAGGGGGATTTTGAGTAGATGGTCGCTATGCTCACTCATCATCTATTTTTTTACCACTCCTTAGTTTAGGCATTATGGTAGATTTAGGTTTTAGCAATTATATATGTTCTTATATATATATATATATATATATATATATATATATATATATATATATATATATATATATATATATATATATATATGGTGGAATTTAAGGGGTATATATTTTATATATATATACATAATTAATATAATATATATTTTTAAATTTTTAGATTTAGATTTTTATAGTTTTACTTAGCAAAAATTAAAATAAATAGGAAATACACAATATTATAATATAAGTATTATGACTTAGTTCTCCAAAAATAACTTGTAAATATCATTGACGAGTTCAAGTTCATCGAGTGTCATGTAATGCTCTTCTTCAAATTGAAAGTTGTTTTTCAAAAATTGGACAAAGTGTGCTACAATGATATGATCAACTTCATAATTAGGCACATAAAAATAGAGCTCACCAAAGAATGTAGGCTTAAAATTTTTGCACTCCTTTCCTCTAGGCTAAGGTAATTTATGTGTTTCATGTCGGGTTCACCAAATAATGTAGGCTTAAAATTTTCACACTCCTTTCCTCTAGGCTAATGGATCTGCGCCTCAGAGGGGAATGGAAAAATGGTAAAGCTACACCTCAAACAAGAGAGACACTTGAGTCGTGTCCTTTTTGGCAATTTGTCGACGGATGGTAGGTTCAACAGGAAGCATTTTGTGACAGCTTTCGAGCCTAGGTTGAAGATGTGTTTAATGAATTCATTTTAATTTCAATCACCTAGGTTGGCCAGAATGAAACTAAACTATTCTATATGCAATTTTTGCAATTTATATGAAGACAACAAACCGAGATATAATTAAATGCAGCTAATAGAGTATTTTAAAGAAATTGGAAATGACTTACTTAGTTTCGGATGTCTAATGAAGGTTCTATTTTTTAAGCAGTCCATAACGTCTGTAATTTGCTATAATTACCTGCAATTCAACATAATCATATGCAATTGTGTAGGATCGTCCGATCGTCTGAAATCAGGCAAAATCGTCTAACGATTTTGTCTAAAACCTATAACTACACAAGTTGATGCCAAAACACAGAGAAATATCACAAAATATAGTATAATCTATTTGATAGTATGTAAATAAACATTTTTGATGACTTAGGAATGGATTTTCAGATTTAATTGAGAATAACAACTTATACTAATAGGAAAAAGGATAACAAATTGTTACCTATTGACCTACCTCTCGCAGGTTTATAGATGACTTGACTTCAGAATGGATTATTTGGAGTCCATGGAGAGAGCTTCCAAGATGACCAAAGGATGGATATGAGTTGGCTTGTATTAGGGGAGTGATCTGTATGAGGATGGAGCAGGGTGAGATAGAGCTCCATAGGTATGACAGAGTCCTTCATCAGTTTGGGCTCCAACAGGGGATCCCGATGATGAGGGATTATGAGTTTGCACGGATGGTGTAGGATACCACGACACTGAGTGGGTCCCATTACATGCGGTGGTTTATGAGCCATGATGAGGATGATGTCCCCATCCAGCCAATAGATGGAGATGATGCAGGTGTGGCTATGGGGTATGATGCATGGTATGCCACTATTCATCCTCCATGTTTGATGAGGGTGAGGGGACTGGTACACTTGGCTATGCATCAGATGATGAGGTGACAACAGGCTGGTAGAGAGGTAGGTAGAGGACTATTCAGGAGTGGATGGACGCCTCCTGGATGGGGATGAACTAGGACATGAGGTGAGATCCTGATACCCACAAATGCTCATCAGGAGCAAGAGGTGCCGACCAGGGAGAGATAGTGGAGAGAGGAGATGAGGGAGGAGAGGAGGTAGAGTTCCCCTCCTCAGTAGATAGACATACCACCTTCACCTGATAAGGGAAAAGGTGTAGATGTTAGGAAGAGCAGTGAGATGGCAACTATTTATGTAGAGAATGCCTAATTATAGGCTCAGGTTCTAAGTTTATAATCTGAGGTTGCATGACTCAGGGCTCATGGTGGAGGAGCGAGTGTGACATATCTGGCACGGTCTATGGCACAGACCACATTTTATCAAGGGATTTATTTTTAGATGGTTCCTGAGGGCTAGAGACATACATTGCCTCCAGAGATCTTGGGGCCTATTAGGCGAGGATCGTCATTGAGGTCTTCATCCAAATCGACGACGAGGACCCACACTACCCGGACACCCATGGGACCACCCCCTCCACCTCATGGCAACAAAGAAGATGAGGCTGAGAGCACGAGGAGCTCTCGGTATTAGATTATATATAGTTTTTTGTGTATGTCATTTTGGATGATGATTGAGTATGTCGATTTGGATATTATGGCATACCAATCGAGTTTTGGTGATGTAGATATATTTTTGATATATATAGATATATGATTATTTTTGTGATATGACTTTGGATATTTTTTTGATGCTTTGATTTTTTTGATTTGATTGATTTGTTCATATAATCATGTTGTTTTTGAAAATAATTATAATTTTTTCCATGCTATAATTAATTGAAAATTGTTTTAACAAAGATGTGGAGATGAATTAATGATAGGAAAGAGGGAATTTTAACAATAAACCTCGAAGGATATTTTCATTGTTACATGACCATTTTGTGGAGTCGTCGCTCACTAGGTCATAAATCTAATCCAAATATGAGGTAAAATATTGCTAAAATTAAGGTGTGCTTAAGGGTCTGTCTTAAGGCTTTTGTAATGGTGGAAAGAGATATGATTTGTTTTCAGTATTTCACGTAATTTTATGCATGAAAAATTTAAGAGGATTTTTTCTAGGCATAAAATTCCTAAGTGTGATAGATGATTGAACAATTACCTAGAAATTATGCCATCATCGCAAAAGTCAAGATGTTCAACATGATAAAATGAAATAGTAAATTTCGTTCGTCTAAAGCATGATTTTGTGAAAAATATTTCAGTCATATGGTTTTTGTGGTTTTTTGAAATAAATTGGGAGTAAAAATTTAGAAGGATGACTTGCGCTAGGCATAGAATTCCTAGTGTAGAATTATACCATCATTGCAAAATTCGAAAAGAATTTAGAATAGTTTTATTGCATGGTTTGTTGGTGATATTTATAATAAATAGAAAATATGATAAAGATGACTTGCACTAGGCATAAAATTCCAAATACATCTAGGAACTATACCATCATTGCGAAAGTATTAATGAAATTCTATTGCAATATTTTTGAAGATATTTTTTACAAATGAAATTTGACAATTGGAAAAATGTGTAAGCTTGACTTACACTAAGCAAAATTCACAAGTATGAAAGTCAAATTTATAATAACCTGCAAATAATGCTATCATAGTGAAGTCAAAAAATAAAATAAGATATGTATAAATAAATAATTGAATGTTGAAAAAATATTTAAAGTTTAAAATTTCGAAGAAATATTTTAATTTTATTTCAAAGATAAAATTGAAATTTATCAAGAACCCAGTGTGTGGATATGTGAGTTCGTTACCCATATTGATTTATCATAATGACACAAAATTTCTCAAAGATCAAATGTGTGTGATTTGTAATGTTCATCTACCAATTTTGAGTAAGGTATTTTGATGCAAGTAATTTGAATGAACCAATATGTGTGCAAGTGAAGATTCATTAACCATGATTTTTATGCATGTAATCGTACTCGACTACTATGTCAGTCAAGTCATTAAGAGCTAGCTAATACACAAGCAGACATAGGTCTATACAAAAGAAGGTCGCTAATATGGTAGACATGTCACCACGCCAGGAATTATCAAATTTCAAGCAAGTTGGATACAAATCACCTATTATGGGGCTTACCTCATGATTTTTGAATAATTGAGAATTCTAGGGATTCAAGCTCATTCACCCTTATTTTCTTTCAAAGGGTATGGGGGAAATTTTATTGCTTTTCTTGTTCTATTTTATTTCTCTTTTTGATTATTCTCTTTCTAATTTTTCTTAACTTTTTGTATGATCTTTTGATTTTTTTTTTGAATTTCTACATTTTCTTGGATTTTGAACATTTCTTTGTTCTTTATTTTCATGCTTTTTTTGTTTTTCTTCTTTTCTTCCTAGTCGAGGGATACTTGCTTAGCTTATATGTGGAGCAAGGGATTTTTATTTTGGGTAGGGGTGAGCTTGTCCTTTTGCCAATTTTCAAAGATTCTAGACCATGTGCATGATAGGATAGCAGGAGAAATTTTTCACTCAGGAGACCACAACTACTGTGTAGTACCATTTTTCGAATTTGCAACAATCATTTTAATATGTAAAAAGTGGACTTGGTTCAAATAAATAACAATATCAGTTCCCAAAACTCAAAATGTTATTTAATGCAACAGTGGAATTCGATATAAGAGAGATTTATAATCATAGCAATAAGATAAAAATAATTATTATGTGAGCTTAAAAAGTGCATGGTTCAAGATGACTTCTAATTTATCTGAAATAAAGAAAAATATAATTGCAAAAACTTCAGGAACTGGTATTGCAAATAAAAACATGTTTTTGATGGTTTTAATGATTTTTTATTTTTGTTTGATTTTGAATTGTTACGTGGATTGCTTGAAATGAGGAAATTATATACAATTGTATACAATTGATGGGATGTTGGATTTAAGCATAATATCTTTTGAGATGCATAATTTTCATGGGTTCCTTAAGATATTTTCCATCTAAGGTTGCCAATCGATATGCACTCGATCCAAATTTACCATTAATGATATATGGTCCAAGCCAGTTGGGCTGAAATTTACCTTTATGATCTTTAGTGGCATTAGTATTATTTTGATTTTCTTTTAAGACTAGATCGCCAACTTCAAAAGATCGATTATGAAATTTCTTTGAATATGCTTGTTTGAGCTTGTTTTGATAGGCACAAAGATGTTCCAAAGAATTGATGCGCTTCTCATCTAGGAATTCTAGCTGACTAAATCTACCAGCACGATATTCATCTCCTACTTCAATGTCCTAAAGTAGTAGATCCAAAGAAGGAAATTCTAGCTCAAACGAAAAAATAGCTTCAGCATCGTACATCAAAACAAAAGGAGAAGTGCCCGTGGGAGTATGAACACTGGTTCGATAGGCCCACAAGGTAGGGTATATTTGCATGTACCAATCACAGCCTAATTTGTTAACCAATATTTTGAGGATTTTAATCAAGGTTTTATTAGATGCTTTTGCTTGGTCATTACCCTGAGGATAATAAGGAGTGGACCAACGATGTTGTATTTTATATTTTTGACATAATTTCTTAACATATTTATTTTTAAAACAAGTTCCATTATTTGAGATGAGATTTGTAGGAATTCCAAACCTACAAATGATTTGATTGAGAATAAATTTTTAAACTTGAGTGCCCATGCAAGAAGCTAAAGGTATAGCTTCTACCCACTTCGTAAAATACTCGGTGGTAGTTATGATGAATTTGTGACCATCGGATGATATGGGATTAATCTTCCCAATAATTTCTAAGCCCCATTTAGAAAAAGGCCAAGGGGATGAAATAGCTTAGAGTTCTTGCACAGGAGCATGGACAACGTCAACGTGTTTCTGGCACTTGTCGTAATGGCACACATAATCATGTGCATCCTTCTCCATGGTAGGCCAAAAGTACCCTATTATAAGGAGCTTCTTAGCAATGGCACTACCACTAAAGTGTCCTCCACAAGATTCGTCATGGGCTTCACTTAAAGCTTTTCTAGATTCTTCTAGATTTAAACATCTTAATAGGATACCTTCAAAGGGTCTCCTATACAAAGTATTTCCAACTATCACGAAGTGAACAACTCGTTTATGTAATAACCGACGTTGGTTCCTATTAAAACCTTCAGGGAAGGTTCCCTTTTGGATAAAATTGAGGATGTCGATGTACCATGGTTCAGGAGTAATTTCATTGATTAGAAATACATCCAATGGCTCTAAATAAGATTTTACAGAAGTAGGTTCCTGGAGTCAGTGAATAATGATAGTAGCATATTCATCATCCAACTCCAGGGGCAATAAGGAAGTGACTGCAACCATAGCATCAGTAGCACAATTACTATTTCTAGGAATAGCTTCTAAGGTGACTTTATCAAATAAGGATATCAACTATAATACATAAGCTTTATATGGGCATAGTTTATCATCTTAGGTCTGGTAAACATCATCAATTTGATTTATTACCAGTTGAGAATCATCGAAAACTAATAAGTCTTTAATTTTCAGTGCTAAGGCAGCCCGCAATCCAAGGATTAGAGCCTCATATTCGGTAGTGTTATTAGTGCAAGCAAATTTTAACTTAAATGATAAAGGTATTAGGTGTTTTCGAGGGATATTAGGATGATACCCACACTAGCCCCACTCATACATCAGGATCCATCAAAATATAAAGACCATTTTTTGGAATGATCTTCCTCTAGATTGAGGCATTCATCAGGAAACTCAATGATGAGGGGATGGGTGGAATATAAGGGTGCAAAAACTAATCGGTCTGCTATGATTTGACCCTTAATGGATTTTTCACCTATAAATGTGAGTTCAAACTCACTCAAAGCGAGAACCCACCTAGCTGTGTGACTGGATAGATAAGGTCGGCTCATGAGATACCTCAAGGGATCAGATTTGGCAATGACATATGTCTTTTGACTAAACCTATAATGGTGCAATTTATGCGTAGAAAATAATACCGCCAAACATAACTTTTTTAATGATGTATAACGAGTTTCATAACTTATTTATGTTCTACTAATATAATAATTGGCTCATTCTTTCTTCTCATCATCAATTTGAGATAACATAGCTCCTGAGGCAAATTCTGAAGCAAAAATGTATAAGATGAATGGGCGATCTATTTTGGAAGGGGCCAACACAGGAGGACTTAAAAAATATTGTTTTATTTGTTCAAAGGCTTCTTTACATTCATCATCCCATTGAATGAAAGTATTTTTCTTAAGTAATTTGAGAAAAGGTCTAGTTTTGTCTGCCATCTAATCAATGAAGCAACGGATAGATTGAAGTTTACCTTGTAAACTTCGTAAATCAAATATATTTTTATGAGTTGGCATATCAATGATAGCCTAAATTTTGAGAGGGTCAATTTCTATGCTATGCAAAGAAACAATAACCCCCAACAGTTTACCTGACTTAACTCCAAATATACATTTTATTGTGTTTAAACGGATATGGTATTCTCTTAACCGATCAAACACTTTTATCAAATCATCTAAATGCTCATATTATTTAGTAGAATGGGCTATAATATCATCCACATAATCATGCAAAATATCATACATCATATCATAAAAAATGTAAGTCATAGCTCGTTGATAGGTTGCACCTGCATTCTTCAATCCGAATGGCATTACTTTCCAACAAAAGGTTCCCCAAGGGGTAATAAAGGATGTTTTAGCATGGTCATCAGGAGCTATCCTGATCTGATTATAACCTAAGAATCCATCCATAAGGGATAGCATCCCACTTTCAATAGTAAAATCAATGATCTGATCCATATTAAGAAGAGGGAAATCATCTTTAAGGTATGCAACATTAATGTCTCTAAAGTCTATACAAACTCGTTGTGGCTGCTCCACAACGTACCCCAAAATTGGGGACCCACATTTTTATTTTTGGTATTTGGGTGTTTGCATGTTGGTTCCGAGCGTCTAATGCTCGGTTTGTTTTGAACTTTGCATTTATCATTAGTTTTTGTCAGTAGCATTTTCTTGTCGATGATATTTTGTTGTCGATGACTTTTTCTTGTCGACGATATTTTATTATCGATGACTTTTTCTTGTCAAGATATTTTATTGTCGATGACTTTTTATTGTCGACAACTTTTTCTTGTCGACGACCTTTGTCGTCATTTTCTTGTCGATGAATTTTTCTTGTCGACGATATTTTCTTGTCGACAATATTTTATTGTCGACGTTTCTTTTGTTGTCATCTTGTGGTTAACAATTTTTTTTTATGATCATTGTTGTGTCGACAAGTTTTTCATCAATTTTGGGTTAGTGTTTGCGAGGTCATTTTTTTGGGTTTTCTTTCATTTGTGTATACCAAAAAATATACATTATTATTATATATATTTTGTATATAATAATAGTTAAAAAAATGGTGTGTGGTGGTTTTGTGTTAAATTTCATATTAATAATGATAACTACCAACTTTAGGATTGTTGAGGTGTACATGGTCATAAAGATTTCTCACAATAACCAAAAAAAAATAATAAAATAATAATAAAATAAAATAATGACAAATAAAGGTAAAGGGCTTTTATGTTAAACTTTATTTATTAAACCTAATCATGCTTCATATATTTTAAGGTTTATACAAGGTTTAATGAAAATTTAATACTTGGTTATATCATGTGCAAATAGAGGAAACCTTTCTCATGGCGGACTGTGGTGGAATTTTTTACATCGAAGACAACAACATTGATGTTCCCATGCATGGCGAACAGTGTAGAAGAGGTCTTAAAATGGAACAAAATTCCAAAATGCCACATACATGCCAGGAGGGAGACATCAAGTGTTGCATAACATTTTCATGGGAAAGCAGAGATCTGTGTACCACTGTAGAGGTCGTGCCTATGTCAAATAAAACAAAAGAAGCCGAAAGTACTTCATTTATTTTATATGGTGTTCTATGTGCGAAGGGTGAAAAGAAAGTATTACTAAAAAAAACAAAGGGCATCCTTGGGTGATAAAGTGATAGCATTGGCGCCAGCTTGGAGGTGAAACAACGAGGGGATATATTTTAATAATTTTAAAAGCTTCGATATTAACATAGTATAATCCCCATTTGAAATTAATATTTAAGTCCACTGCAAAACTTTACTATTATTAAATAGTGAAGGCTTTGATTTTGTAAAAACCCTCATACGTAAAGGACATTGGGTATTATATAAAATCAAAAGTTAAAAAGCATGATATTAAAGCCAATCGCATGCGAAAGAAATCTGGGTGCCCTAAACGAAGATTTGGATTATATATTGAAAAGTTATTAGAAAAGTAACAAGGGAAGCGTTACGTTTTTATTAAAAAATCTGCCATGGAAGCATAGAAACGGGGTTGGAAACTGCTGCAAGCAAAGTTGTAGATTTGAAGGCAAGAGGGCTATACTAGGATTGTTTGGACTGTTTTTTTCCATGGATTGGTTTGGGAAAACCATAAATTTCTGTTATTGTAAAATGATGAATTTCTAATATAGAAAATTTTAGAAAGTTGCATTTTATGAGCAAGAAAGGAGGAGTCATTTTCTGCATGCATGATTAAATATTATTTTTTTTCCCTTTTTAGATTTTAGGCTTGTAAATGGAGTTTATGCAAGTTTCTTGGTTGCTTCATGCTAATGTTTAAATCTGAAAAATTCATTTAAAACCCTAGAAGCCAGCACTTAGCTTATCCGGATTGTGTTTGTTTTGCAAGTCCAATAGGTTAGGTTGCATGCATGAAAACCTCACATATTTGGTTTTGCCGGAATAGGATAGCATAAAACTGAATGTATCATGTGTTTCATTTTCTGCACTTCAACTTTCATTTTTCTGCATTTTATTTTTCCAAAAATTTTAAATTTTTTTAAATTTTCAGGCATTAAAATAAACATTAAAAAAATTTCAAAATCCAAAAATAATTTCACCATTGCATAGGTTATACTTCAGAATTCCAATACGTACTTTGAAATTTCATTTTCAGATTTTTTTAGTATTTTTAAAAATTCACCAAAGTTGTTGTTTTATTACAGATTTTAAAAAATCTAAAAATAGAAAATTTCCATTTTTGGGACGAATTTCATTTTTTCAGTTTTGTTTTGGCACTCATGAGCCTATGATGACATTCCCTTCATGAAAATTCCAATTTCATTAAAGGAGTTATGTTTTATGGCATTTCATAAATTGTCATTTTTGGGCCTAAAATTGCCCTCTTCATAAAAATTCTAATATTACAAAAGAGGGGCAATTTGAGTATTACATTGAAGGTCTTTTTTTCAAAGCACTTAATTGTTCATCTTGATGAAAATTTGATTTCATTTAAGAGGGATAAGTTAAAGTGACATTTAAAGCCCTTAATTTAATGCCATAAATTATTGCCTCTTTGTGAAAAACCTATTTCACCAAAGAGGGATAGTTTATCGATTACATTGAAAGCTATCTTCATATTCATGATAAGAAGCCATATTTGGACTTAATAAAGAAGATAAAATCTATTTTAAAATCCTCAAGATAAAAAGAATTAAGATACGACATCGTGGTCATATGAGGGCCAACTCACATTTTCTTTATTTTGGTTCAATGAACAATCACTAAAGTTTCATGGTAAAATAAACCAACATTGCCCCTTATTTATAGTTACTTGCAATCACTAAGGTGTTCCAAGCATTAAAATTGAATATCTTTATTTGAGATTACTAATACACATGCAAATGCTAATATAGCGGAGACCTTGGAGAAGTTGTTTGTTTGACTTATTTGCAAGAGGGGATTTGGAACCCAAATCCCAAGGGAGAGTATACTTTCATAATTGGGTGAAAATACCACTCAACAGATTTGGTGCTAGAAGGAGGGTCTGAATTGGTTTATTTCAGTGTGATTTAAATGCTATAGGGATTTAAATTTTGAATATTTCATGCCCTATTAATTATTATCTTTAGCCCTCTTTTAACAATACAACCTTGTACTGTTAAAAGGAGGACAGGAATTGCTATGCATTGTTCTAATGCTTTTGATTGTTCATACAGGAATAATGTGTTTTGATTTTATTTTGAAAAAAATTGGTCTTGACTAACGAGGTTGTCTCCATGCAATTACTTTCATTTGATTTTAATGGATACATCTCTTGGTTGATGCTAACATGATTATTCATACGTTACATGTTTGATATTTTCTAGTCATTTCATGCTTATTTATAAGGAATTATTTTGTCTAGAATGTATTTGTTTTCGGTATTATGCTCTTCACTTGCGTGTAATGTGATCTTGTGAATCAGAAAGCCTAAACACTAGGAGTATGCTCTTCACTTGCACATATGTGATCTTGTGAATCAGAAACTAATTTACATTTTTAGAATACTGCTTTGTCATGATTCCTTATTTTATTCATGACTAACAAATTATTTTTGAAGTTATTCTTTGAGTTTCATTCATGACTACAACTACATGATTTTCTTTGTGTCACAGTTTTTCTTTGAAGTGTTGAGAGTTTTGTCAGGTTTCATAGGGTAGTTTCATTTACAAGCTGGACCCACCAAATCGCATTGCAACTAGGTCCAAAACAACCAAGGAAACCATCTTCCAAAGACTCTCATCTACTCATAGGAATCCAAGGAATAAAACCTAGCAAATTGTGATCCCATCGGATAGCCTTGTTACAAAAGATTATTCTGTTTTAGGTGCATCTAGCGGACTTGCATCGGTGGTGTCAATTGCCACTAGTGTACCAATTATCAATACCATTTCCATAGTTCTTGTAGGGTTATCATCATCGATTTTGAATCAAATGGCCCAACCTCCACCAACTCCTTGGTACAGAGCCCATAACATTCCTTTGAATATCGCAGGGGATATTCATGATACCCCTAAGAATATAGAGATATTTTTTCCCAAATACAAACTGGATGGCCCAAGGACCACAAAAGAACATATTCAGGCCTATAGGGATGTTTTGATAAGATTGCAAGTTCAAAATGAAGATGTGGCTTATAGACTCTTCCCCATGAGCCTAGACCAAGTGGCCTACGAATGGTATATTTGCTTACCTAATGGTTCCATTATGTCATGGACGCAAATGGAGAATGCTTTTGTCAACCAATTCAGGTCACCATTAGATCCCACAATCATCTATAATCAGTTCATTACATGCAAAAGAGGCCAGGATGAGCCAATTCAAACTTTTAATCAGAGATTTTAGAAGTGCTATAATAGAGCAATTTGACATTTTTCCATTGATCCCGCAATAGCTTTGCAAATATATTTTGGGGCATTGGATCCTATGATGACAATGTTTGCAAGGCAAAATCCTCAAGTTACCACGCTTGCTCTAGCCTACAATGAAGCTATGACCATTGAACAACAAATGACACCACAAGGTTATGGGTTTCTCCATATGCCTATGGTAGGACAATATGGCCCATATGGTCAAGCTCCTATGATGAATCATATAATGGCACCACAAATGCCAGGCATGAATGCTTTGCATTATCAACAACCATATTCATCAACACCCACTTACACACCCGTTCCAATTCAACCAATCACATCCATTCCCCTTGTTCCTTTATTTTTGCAAAATAGTCAACAAACTATGCAAGGAACTAGTCCGGTTAATTCTTAGGCTATAGTTCCTTTCCCCAATCCAATTCCAATTCAAAGTGTGAATCCCTACACAAATCAAGTTGCTCAAAATCCAACTCAAATGTTAAGTCAAGATCTCACCAATTATGCAAACCCTACTGGAACTAGCAATAACATAACTCAACCAAAAGAGATTTATTCAGAGGTTGAAGAGCTCAAAAAGATGGTTCACAAATTGAGTAATGATTTGGTTCAAAAACATAAGTATGAATCCCATGCCCCTCACCCAAATCAAAATTTCAACAATAGAGGGAGACAATGGAATACAAAGCCAAACAATGGGGGTGTGCCTTCCCCTATTGCTAATTAGATAGATACTTCCGTAGGACCAAGTCACTCTAGTTCCATTCTTAATATTTCTGATTTTGCATGGGAAAAGGGGTGTAGATTGCATAATACAAAGGAGCATAATAAAAGGAATTGTCCCAAAATTGCTAGGTATACCCATTGTCTCCAAGCTCAAGTGGATGATTTGGAACTTGTGCCAAATGAGGGTCCACCCCAACATCAACAAGGAGATGACAACATTTTGGTGGTGGAAACTCTATATCGTCAAGAAAGTGAGAATGAGGAAGAAGAGGATGAAATATTGGAATAGGAAGTGCAAGATTTTAGAGAATTTAGAAAGGGGAACCATGGATACCATTTGAGGAGTAAGTTCAAAACCCCTAAAACATCCTCAACTCCACCAAACAACTCTATACTTCCTCCTGATACTAATGTTGATAATAATCCCCCTCCTCCATCTTGAAGAGAAACATCTAAGGCCATGCAAAAAACGTTGAAGCTTGAGAAGTCAACTTATGACATAGTGGAGTATTTAAGGAAGTCCAAGTCTAGCCTTTCATTTTTAGAGGCATCTAGGTTGCCTGGACAAAAGGAAGCATTGATAAAGGCTTTGGACTCGCCTAATCACATACAGTAAGGAAAGAAAGTTGAATCTCACATGGTTTTATGAAAGGAAAGACGATATGTCTCTCCTTTTTTATTGACTGTGATGATTGCTGGCAAAAATTTGCATAATTATTTGGTGGACACAGGTGCCACAAGTAACCTCATGCCTTTAGAAATTTGCCAAATGTTAGGCCTAGAGCCTGTTTCTTCTAAATGCAAGGTTTTGCAATTGGATCGGTCTGAGGTAAATGTGGCAGGGACCCTCTACGATGTGAAGATCCAACTCAATTCTGAACCTAGGGTCCAATAGGTGGTTGATAATTTGGTTGTCAATATCCCAAGTCGATATGGAATGCTACTTGCTAGGGATTGGATGAAAAGTTTGAATGGTTATTTCTCCACTGATTTCTCACACATGTGGCTACCCTGGAAGGGAATTTCTAATCAAATTAGAGTGGAAAATGAGCCAAGGATTAAGGAAATCATCACAAAATTCAACAAGCCAAATGAAGTTCAATTTTTTGAACTGGAGTTAGGAGTCTATGCTTTTGATGTTGAAAGAGCTACCAAAGAACCTCAAAAAGAAACATTTTCTTGTAGCTCTTTTGAAGAAGATAATCCTGTGTGACTACTCAAGTTTGATGGGTCTAAGTCAAAACAAGGGGCAGGAGCTGGAGTCGAACTCACTTGTCTAGGAAGTAAACCATTGTTTGCTGCCTATAGATTGCAATTTCCTTACACTAACAATGTGGCAGAATATGAATCTCTTATCTTTGGATTACAATTGTCTCTGAGCAAGAAGGTTAAGTTTTTGAAAGTATTGGGAGATTCAGAGTTGGTGGTCAAACAAGTTAAAGGACAATATACCTGTCACGATAAGAGATTGAGCCTTTATAGAACTAGGGTGAGGGACATCATTGAGGAATTTGACGCTTTTAATATATCCCTTATTTCTAGGAAAGGAAATCGTATAGCTGATTCTCTTGCAGTCGCTATAGGCATGCTAAATCTGGTTGACATAAAAAAATGCAAGAAGTTTTCCATTGAGTTAGTCCCTTGCCCATCGATACCTGATAACATCAGAAACTTGCAAGTTTTTGAGAATGATAGACACATTTTCAAAATTTTCACCAAATCGAGTATTTTTGAGGACCAAGTGATTGATGAAGATCAAAGGTGGCAAGAAGAAACAGAAGGAGAAAGTGAAGCTACATTTCAATCCAACAAGATACCTAAGAACATTGTTTCATTGGAGAAGATGTTTGATATGGACTATAAAGCTAGAAAAGGAAAAAGGGTTCCACTTCCTAAAGATGCTTGTGACCTGATCAATATAGGGAGTGTGGATAATCCGCATGAAGTGTATATTGCAAAGGCATGTACAACTGATGAGAGGGAAAATATAATACGTGCACTAAAGTATTACATGGATTGCATTGCTTAGAATTACAATGAGTTGAAAACGTATGATCAAAATGTTATTATGCACACCATCCCTCTAAAACTAGATTCTAAACCCTTTAGACAAAGACAACGACCTGTTAACCCATTACTTGAGCCCTTGTTAGAGAAAGAGATCAAGCGATTGTTGGACACAAAGATAATTTTTCCCGTTAGGCACTTGATGAGTCCTGGAAATGCCTCAATCATAACATGTTTTGAACACTGAAATTGCCTAAAAACCCTTACGTTTAATCTAATATGCTAGTTAAGTTAATTCAATATGTTGTGTATTAACTATTTGCATGATAAATGTATCTGAAATACAATATTCTTATTTTTACATCTTTTTGCATAAGTTTTATGTTGTTTTGTTATGACTTGCTAAATGAGATATGGTTAGGTTGATAGTAGCATTTCACTAATAATTTTTTGATATGTCTCAAGCATTTATTTTACCTAAATCTGGCAACAGTGCAAGTAAACTATTACTGTGCAGCAAAAACTGGCTTTTCCCATGTAAATTCTAGCCAACTGCCAATGAATGGCAAGGCATGGAATTCACATATGGAAAGAGATGAAGACCATTGGAATCTGATCCTGAGAAATAAACCACATGAGAAATGTAGAGGAAATAATTTAAAGAGCACACATTTTTTCATTCCGAAGTCTCTTCGAAATCAATAGATATCTTCGAAATGAGAAAACACAATATCTTCGAAATGAGCGGATCTTCGAAATGAGAATTGCAGTATCTTCAGAATGAGCCACTTATCTTCGGAATGAAAACAGAATGTGCTTTTTGACTTATTGACCAAATTTTGATGTTGAAAAAAAAGGAAATAAAGATTGAAAAGGGTAAGGGAAAATATCTCAGATCTGACTTTTCCGTCCTTGCCGACCAAAGCCACCATTTATGGAAAGATCAAGTTTGATCTTCTTCTAGGATAAAACCAGGAATTGTTGCAGCATAATAGGATTAGATCTTTTAAGATATTCTTAGTTGTCAATAGATCTTAGGACATCTATAAATATGGCTCCCGTTCAGGTTGAGCTAGGTAGAGGATAGAGAAAGCAAAGAGTAGAGAAACATAGGAGAAAATAGGCAATAATCAGAAAAGTGACTATTATAGTCCTGTAACAGGTTTTCAGTAGAATTATTGTAATCATGTTTTTGAATCAATAAAGTGTACTATTTCTATTTTATATTGCTTGTAAATGAGTGTGAGTAAGATCTATAGAGAGAGAGACTCATACCTTCTTTTGGACAAGGAGGCTAGCCACTTCCAGACCTAGGAGGAGGACTAACAACAGGTTTTTATTCTGATTTTGCTACAACAGAATGAGTTGTAGAACTTGCCATTTCATTCCTTTGTAAACAACTAATGATATTTGCAATCTTAGATTATTTTATGTTTAGATTAATATTGTGATTAATGGTTTGGTTGTAATCTCCACTTTCAGCAAAGCTTTCAATTTATTGCAGACTGTCATTTCCAAAATTTACTATTTTCTGTAATTTTCTACATTTTATGTTTTGTTGTCAACCCCTGCACAGAAGATTGACAACCTTCTGTTACAGAGCCTTGATAGGGTTTCATTTCTATGCTATAATTAGGTTTCCATTGCTACAAAAGTAAATAGATTTCCTTTCCGCAATTATAATCAGACTTCTAATTCTACAACTATTATTTTTGTAACATAATTAGGTCTCATTCTACAATTGTAATTAGGATTTCATTTCTGTAGTTAATGATTAGTTTTCATTTCTTCAACTTAGATTAAGGTTTAATTTATGCAATTTAGAGATAAGAATGTCCTAAATCCCCCACACAATCGGTTTCACCAATAAGACCTGTTGCTCCAGATTGACCTAAGTTATAACCCTGTTCACCCCTTCTTTCGCATATAGCCTTGTACACTGCCATGGATTGACAAATTCATTGAGAATTAATGATGTGTATAATGACTACACATCAACACTCAAATTGGGTCGCTAATATTGTTTCGGTGAGAAAGAAGAATGGAGAGATAAGGCTATGCACAGATTTTAGAAATCTCAACAAAGCCTCACAAAAGGATAATTACCCACTGCCATCAATTGATGAAATCTTGCAAACGATGAATGGGACTGAAATGATGTCTTTTATCGATGGGTATTTTGGATACAATCAAATTCTTATTCATCCCAATTACAAGATGAAGACGACCTTCACAACCAAATGGGGAACATTTGCCTATAGAAGAATGCCTTTCGGATTATTAAATGCAGGTGCAACATTTCAATGTGCCATGGATTATGCGTTCAAAGGGCTCATAGGTAAATGTATCATTGTGTATGTGGGTGACATTCCTGCGTTTTCAAGAAAGAGAAGACCATGTGAAAGATTTTAGGAAATTTCTCCAAAGGTGTAGAGAACATGAAATTTCTTTAAATCCCAAAAAATGCATCTTTGGAGTGACAGAAGGAATATTTCTTGGCCATATCATTTCAAAAGAAGGTATCTCCATTGATCCAAAAATGATAGAAGCTATCCAAAACCTGCCTCTCCTAGGTAGCAAAAAGGAATTGAAATCTTTCTTTAGGAAAATCAATTTTGTGAGGAAGTTTATTTCTAGCTTCACTGAGATAGCTAAACCACTAAATGAGATGCTTAAAAAGGATGTGAATTTTAGATGGAATGAAGAAAGTAGGGTTGCATTTCAAAGAATCAAGGATGCTATTTCTAGAGCCCCTGTCCTTATAAGTCCAGATTATTCTAAGCCTTTCTTTATTTATGCTTTTGCATCTGAACACTCTTTTGCGAGTGTCTTGACCTAGAAAGGTAAAGATAACACATAAAATCCCATAGCTTTTCTAAGTGCTCCTTTGAAGGATGCTCAATTGAGGTATTCCATTCTTGATAAGCAAATATATGCACTTTTCAAAACAGTAAAAAATTTAGACATTACATTGTGTATAGTAGGGTCTTTGCCATTGTGCCTGACCCTGCTGTCAAAACCATGTTTATGCAAAACGAGCTAGGTGAGAGAAGAGGTAAATGGATTTCTACCATTCAATAATTTGATCTTGAAATTCAACCCATGAAACTAGTTCGTGTACAAGGACTTGTGAAAACAATTGCTGAGAACAATCCCCAAATCACGTGCCAATATTTAAATGTAGAGCACATTTCCAAAGATGATTGGTATGTTGATATTGTGTATTTTCTACTAAATGGTAAGTGTCCATCATGTCTTAATTCTACTCAAAGAAGAGCCTTGAGACTTAAATCTGCCAATTATCTTATTAGGTCTGGTGCTCTTTATAGAAAAAATCACAAGGGAATTGACCTATGATACCTAAATCAAGAAGAAGCTACCAATGTTTTGCAAGAGTTTCATGGTAAATACGAAACTAGCCATGGTTCGGAAAATTCAACAACACATCAAATCTTAAGAGCGGGATATTATTGGCCCCACATTTTTAAATATGCACATGCACATGTGCGATCTTGCCATATTTGTCAAGTGGCTGCCAATAGAGAAAGGAATGCAACTATGCCATTGCAACCTCGTAGTTGAGATGAGACCATTTGCACAATGGGGATTAGACTTCATTGGGGTTATTAACCCAAATTCTTCAGATTCCCATAAATTCATACTCACAACTAAATATTATTGTACTAGGTGGGCAGAAGCAATTCCTACGAAGCATTCTACTATGGATGTGGTAATAAAATTCCTCAAAGATCATATCGTAACAAAGTTTGGAATGCCCGATTGTATTGTAAGTGATAATGGTAAGGCTTTTGTTTCCACTCAATTTGCAAATTGGGCATATGATAATAAGGTGAGTTTAAAGTTTTCATCTAACTATTACCCTCAAGGCAATGGTTTGGCAGAATCTTCAAATAAAAATTTGTTAACCATCATTAAGAAGTTATTGGAAAATAATTCTCGGGATTGGCACAACCAATTAAAAATTGCTCTTTAGGCAGATAGGACTAGAGAAAAAGAATCAATAAGGAATACGCCTTATCATCTATTTTATGGGCAAGATCCATTTTTTCCTACAAATTTGAAGCTTCAAACCCTTCGTTTCACACAAGAATACCTCGAAACTGATAATCACATTGAGGTTAGATTAAGTCATCTATTGCACCTTGATGAAAAAAGAGAAGAGCCATGCTCCACATGAGCAAATATCAAGATGTGGTCAAAATATGGTTTGATAAAAGAGCCAAAAATAAGTCTTTTAGGATCTTTGACTTGGTTTTATTGTGGGATAAAAAACATGAGTAGAAAGGGGATCACAAGAAGTTTGATTGTCTTTGGTTAGGCCCTTATCAAATTTTCGAAATCCTAGGGGAAAATACTTTCAGACTAAGAACTTTGGATGGAAAAGGTTTGATGTTACCGGTTAATGGGAAAGTTCTAAAGCATTATTTTAGCCCTTAAGTCATGTGAAATTTGTACCATATTGTACATTTGTATATAATTTTTTCGTGTTTTGGTTTTGGATTGGATCTCATTTTGGTTTTAAGTTTTGGGTGTTGGTCCTTTGGACACTTTTGGTTTATCTTGAAAAAAAAAAAGAGAAACAAAAAGCGAGATGTCAACTTATGTCCTTATGAATGTTGACTAAGACTAAGGGAATATGAAACATCGGGATTGTATTGCAGAAAGCTCCACGAGTATCACAAACACATTAAAGAATATCGTTTGGAACTTGTGATGCATGAAGTTGTCAGTTTTACAAATTATGGCAAAATAGGTGGTATACTCCATCCGCATTCCAAAAAGAGCAATGCATTCATACATATCTCATGTTATATTCCATATTGCATGTACATTTCATCTCAGTTGCATCTATATTTCAAGTACAATCATTGAAAAGGTGTCGAATCCTCTTAGGGTTATTATATAACATATATTAAAAGGATCCTAAGGTTTGGAATTGATGCCCGAACTATCTTGAACCAAACACGTTCTACACATATTAAAAATGATCTTGAGCAAAATGGTCAAAACCATACTTGGAAGAAAAGGTGAGGCAAAATGAGTATTTCATGTCTATCCTATCATACAACATAATCCTTAAAACAATGGTTTTTACCACTCCCATAGTGTTTAAAACCTAAAATCAGAGTAGTAAGGATAGGGTTAAATCCCCATCGAACTTAGGTTGAGGATCCAACTCCCCAAAGCTCTGATTTGACCTTCATGGAGTAGTAAGGATAGGGTCTAATTCTCATCTCGCTTAGGTTGAGAATCCAATTCCCCAAAGCTTCTAGTTTTCCCACTCAAGAAAATTGAAATTTCAAAGCAAATATTTTTCATTCTACTTTCATTTCATCATTAATATTGGATTGGAAGGATCGTACTACATGTCCCTTGCAAGGATGGGTAGTCATCCCCAAGGTTCAAGAAATCAAAAGTAAAGCCAAATCCTGGATTATGGGGTTAATCTCCACCGGGGCTATAGACGCTTGACTGGCAATGGAGTATGCTCATGTGTGGCAACATGTCTTATCTAAAATCAAGACCACAGACTGCTCAAACGGATAGGCTAGCCTAACAGTTTCATCCATAACAGGTTAAATCATTTTGTTCAAGATGAGGTAATGAACGTCAGATTAGAGTAGTAAGGATAGAGTTAAATTCCCATATTGCTTAGGTTGGGAATCCTATTCCCCAAAGATCTGATTTCACTTACACATGCACATGGGTTCAAGATGTTAGTGACACATAACCAACTTTGGGATCTGGTAAATGAACCCAATACACATATTTGATCCTAAGAGGGTTTGACAGTTTTAATATGCTTGTTCATGATACTAGAAAGTTTGAACCTTTGCAAAGCAGGTTGTTATATCTCTAGCATATTTGCCATACATTAAATCCTGAAAAAATCATTCATAACCTCGCATATGCATTCAGGTAAAACTAACAATGGAAAGTTGAACGAGTTTCAAACGATAGGGAATGAAGCACACTGCACACATCGAGATGATGCTTAATGATTTTGATGCTTCATATATTTTTGATCTATTTGCATTCGTTGGATATTTGCTGACGCTTGTATTTGAGTTTGTGTGTTTTTAGGTTGGGTTCTCACCGAAATGCTCAGGAGCATTTCCCAACAGAGTCGCCATTTGTTGTGGCTGCTCCACAACGTACCCCAAAATTGGGGACCCACATTTTTTTTTTGGTATTTGGGTGTTTGCATGTTGGTTCGGAGCGTCTAATGCTTAGTTTGTTTTGAAATTTGCATTTATCATTAGTTTTTGTCAGTAGCATTTTCTTGTCGATGATATTTTGTTGTCGATGACTTTTTCTTGTCGACGATATTTTATTGTCGACGAATTTTTCTTGTCGACGATATTTTATTGTCGATGACTTTTTATTGTCGACAACTTTTTCTTGTCGACGACCTTTGTCGTCATTTTCTTGTCGATGACTTTTTCTTGTCGACGATATTTTCTTGTCGACAATATTTTATTGTCGACGTTTCTTTTGTTGTCATCTTGTGGTTGACAATTTTTTTTATCATCATTGTTGTGTCATCATCGATTTTGGGTTAGTGTTTGCAGGGTCATTTTTTTGGGTTTTCTTTCATTTGTGTATACCGAAAAATATACATTATTATTATTATATATATTTTGTATATAATAATAGTTAAAAAAATGGTGTGTGGTGGTTTTGTGTTAAATTTCATATTAATAATGATAACTCCCAACTTTAGGAGGTGTCATGGTTGAGGTGTACATGGTCATAAAGATTTCTCACAATAACCAAACAAAAAATAATAAAATAATAATAAAATAAAATAATGACAAATAAAGGTAAAGGGCTTTTATGTTTACCTTTATTTATTAAACCTAATCGTGCTTCATATGTATTAAGGTTTATACAAGGTTTAATGAAAACTTAATACTTGGTTATATCATGTGCAAATAGAGGAAACGTTTCTCACGGCGGACTGTGGTGGAGTGTTTTACATCGATGACAACAGTATTGATGTTCCCATGCATGGCGAACAGTGTAGAAGAGGTCTTAAAGTGGAACAAAATTCCAACATAGAACTATGCTGCCAGTATGCATTTGGGAAGTGGTTTTAAAATACATCAACGGGGCCACCAGCATTGTCTCCAAATGGCAGTATTAACAGCAGAAGGCCAGGTCAGCACTCGACGTCATAGAGTAAAGGCAAGTAGTGGACAACGTGCATTTGCTGGATGGGGAGTGTGATGGAGCTACCCAGGGATTGCAGGGGATGTTATATATACTCAGGAACGAGAAGCCCAGGTGGGAAATGAACGTGTGGGCACCATAAATTGGATGGGCATCTACTCGAGTGGGCTGCATCGATTGCGGCAGAAATGTCAGAGACAAGTAGACAACATGAGCAACAATGGACAATAGTGAGGACATTGTTGAAGAAACCGGATACAGCGACAATATAACAACGGTTTTTGAGGCGAAATATTTCTGAGGACATCCATTAGTCAAGCTTCGTATTGCAGTTGGGACTTCCTTCGAATGCGAGTGAGATGTCTCCGGTGACCAGCGAAGGGTTGAAAACCTATTCACAAAGAGCGCATCGAAGGAAGTTTAATAAATGGAAGTAAGTACATCTACAAAGATGTTATCGATGCACAGATTGAATACATGTTTGGTATATGAGCACTACCCGAACGCTGCTGTAGATGAAGAGGTATTAAAGTGGAACAAAATTTTAACACATCAATATGCCACTGGAAATAAAACTCAAAACGGTTGGCATGCTCTACATAGAGAGAACAGTGGGTGGATAGATCCATAAAGTTAATGGATGTCGTAGACAAAAAGCGTACACAATGAGGAGTGTTCAGTTTGCAAATAAAAAAGAAATCTCCATTGTTCACCGTGGGGAGTTTATTGATAAAGAATATCTGCGAGGAATCTAAAAAATCTCAAGAAATCGGACTGTGTAGCAGTGTGACAGTAGAGGAGGTATTAAGGTGTATCAAAATTCTAACATCCAGTCTGGTGGATATGATGTTGTTTCACTCCGAAATGGTGACATCAACAGTGAAGACTGGATTTCAACGAAAATAACTCTTTGAGTGGTGTCATTAGTGCACAGAGCGCAATGTTGGGGGTATAAACTTCACAATGGTACATTTGAAAAGGGTCAATTCCATGGTTGTTTATGACATAATGATGAACTCGGGTGCACTGTGGTTACTTGACTAAGCAAACTTAGATGAGGCACTGCAAACCGACACAGTGGGATACCGGCAACATGGGCAGCCGCATGTTTGTTTTACCCGACAGAGATGAAAAATAGGGACGTGTCGCGGTTTAGAAGGCAGTGACTAAGATTTATCCGGCAATGAAGAAGATAAAGCTTGCAGGTGAAATTTATTAAATTTATCAGTCCTCATAAGAGTAGCATGCCGAAGAATCCGATGTAAATTAAGTCCTGTTACAGTATTCAAAGACAATGTAGCTAGAACAGACAAATGGATAGAAACGCAGGAAGAACGATCACATAAGGGATCAGTTGATAGAAGAATATTAAATATGGCCGTTACACATCATAGGGTAGAAGGCGCTCACAGTTGAAGAGTGTAGATACCGCGGATGCCGCATACATGCCAGGAGGGAGACATCAAGTATTGCATAACATTTTCATGGGAAAGCAGAGATTTGTGTACCACTGTAGAGGTCGTGCCTATGTCAAATAAAACAAAAGAAGCCGAAAGTACTTCATTTATTTTATATGGTGTTCTATGTGCGAAGGGTGAAAAGAAAGTATTACTAAAAAAAACAAAGGGCATCCTTGGGTGATAAAGTGATAGCATTGGCGCCAGCTTGGAGGTGAAACAGTGAGGGGATATATTTTAATAATTTTAAAAGCTTCGATATTAACATAGTATAATCCCCATTTTGAAATTAATATTTAAGTCCACTGCAAAGATTTACTATTATTAAATAGTAAAGGCTTTGATTTTGTAAAAGCCCTCATACGTAAAGGACATTGGGCATTATATAAAATTAAAAGTTAAAAGCATGATATTAAAGCCAATCGCATGCGAAAGAAATCTGGGTGCCCTAAACGAAGATTTGGATTATATATTGAAAAGTTATTATAAGCGTTACGTTTCTATTACAAAATCAAATGCATGAGAAAGCAAAATGTCTTCAGACCCAAGCAAGAGAAAGGAAAACCAAGAGCCATGGGAAAATGAAACGAAGGGGTTTTGGAGCAATGTTAAATCTGCCATGGAAGCACAGAAACGGGGTTAGAAACTGTTGCAAGCAAAGTTGCAGATTTGAAAGCAAGAGGGTTATTCTAGGATTGTTTGGGTTGTTTTTTTTCCATGGATTGGTTTGGGAAAACCATAAATTTCTGTTATTGTAAAATGACGAATTTTTAATATAGAAAATTTTAGAAAGTTGCATTTTATGGGCAAGAAAGGAGGAGTCATTTTCTGCATGCATGATTAAATGTTTATTTTTTTTCCCTTTTCAGATTTTAGGCTTGTAAATGGAGTTTATGCAAGTTTCTTGGTTACTTCATGCTAATGTTTAAATCTGAAAAATTCATTTAAAACCCTAGAAGTCAACACTTAGCTTATCCAGATTGTGCTTGTTTTGGAAGTCCAATAGGTTAGGTTGCATGCATGAAAACCTCACATATTTGGTTTTGCCAGAATAGGATAGCATCAAACTGAATGTATCATGTGTTTCATTTTCTGCACTTCAACTTTCATTTTTTTGCATTTTATTTTTCCAAAAATTTTAATTTTTTTTTTAATTTTCAGGCATTAAAATAAACATTAAAAAAATTTCAAAATCCAAAAATAATTTCACCATTGCGTAGGTTATACTTCAGACTTCCAATACGCACTTTGAAATTTCATTTTTGGAGTTTTTTAGTATTTTTAAAAATTCACCAAAGTTGATATTTTATTACAGATTTTAAGAAATCCGAAAATAGAAAATTTCTATTTTTGGGCCGAATTTCATTTTTTGAGTTTTGTTTTGGCACTCATGAGCCTATGATGACATTCCCTTCATGAAAATTCCAATTTCATTGAAGGAGTTATGTTTTATGGCATTTCACAAATTGCCATTTTTGGGCCTAAAATTGCCCTCTCTTTATAAAAATTCTAATTTTACGAAAGATAGGTAATTTGAGTATTACATTGAAGGTCTTTTCTTCAAAGCACTTAATTGTTCATCTTGATGAAAATTTGATTTCATTTAAGAGGGATAAGTTAAAGTGACATTTAAAGCCCTTAATTTAAGGCCATAAATTATTGCCTCTTTGTGAAAAACCTATTTCACCAAAGAGGGATAGTTTATCGATTACATTGAAAGCTATCTTCATCTTCATGATAAGAAGCCATATTTGGACTTAATAAAGAAGATAAAATCTATTTTAAAATCCTCAAGATAAAAGGAATTAAGGTACGACGTCGTGGTCATATGAGGGCCAACTCACATTTGCTTTATTTTGGTTCAATGAACAATCACTAAAGTTTCATGGTAAAATAAACCAACATTACCCCTTGTTTACAGTTACTTGCAATCACTAAGGTGTTTCAAACATTTAAATTGAATATCTTTATTTGATATTACTAATACACATGCAAATGCTAATATAGCGGAGACCTTGGAGAAGTTGTTTGTTTGACTTATTTGCAAGAGGGGATTTGGAACCCAAATCCCAAGGGAGAGTATACTTTCACAATTGGGTGAAAATACCACTCAAAAAAACCCTAATCTTGGTTGCTTCTTTTTCAATTATAGGGAAAACATTAGAAATCCAATCAAAATAATCAATGGCTTGAATAAATGTAACATTTAGGAGTTTTTCTAACTCACCTTTGACTAGTAGGGTAACCTTAGGATGCATTTTTCTAAGTTTTTGCTTAACTGGTCTTGCATCCGGTCGTACTACTAGATGATGCATAACTACGAAAGAGTCTAAACCAGGCATATATGCGTATGTCCAAGCAAAAAAATCACTATATTATGTAAGAAATGCAGTGTATTTGTTTTGTTTTTCTTCATTTCACTCTGATCCAATGTTGACTATGTGAGAATTCTCTTCTGTTCCAATATTCACTTTTATGACACTTTCCACTTCCATATGTAAGTCTCTTTCAAAATTGGGAGAGGCAGGTGATACACCCAATTCTTGCAATTCTTCTAAGGTTAACTTAGATAATTCTTCTTGAGAGGTGGTGGCCTCAATATGGGCTATAGGTGGTATAGACCCATCGAAATAAAATCCATTATGCAATAATTCTTCAATGGAAATATCATGGAAAATGTCACCCTCTAATTGTTCATCCATCTTAGCAATCATTTCAGGGTAAGCTATAGATAGCATATTACAAGAAAATAAATTACCCATAGACTTAAGGATCTCTTGTTCATCTAAATAATATTGATAGCATATTATGTGATCATAACCCTCAAATGGGAATGGCTGACACTTACTAGAAAATAGGCCTATATCGCATCGGGTAGGCCATGCTTTGACCTCAAGAGGTTCCTTCATGCCATTATGGAAAGGTCCCAAACCTTTTCCTTCATATCCTAGTTTAAGCATTATAGGTTTAGATTTAATATATTTATTGGTGAAATAACATTGAGCATATCCATCATAATTAATTTTAATATTTCTAGGTATTTTACACCAATAATATCCCTTATAAATGAAGGTACAACTCTCGACTTGGTAAATACTTCCCATAGGTTGTGGCAAGCCCAATGTACAAGGAGACAATAGTAATTTGTTTAAGGCAAGGGAATATTGCATGGAAAAAGATGTTTCTTCTGATGTTATGAGAATTTTAGATAAATCAGGTAATAGCTCATAAGACAAAGCATATGAAGTATAAGGAGCATCTTCTCCGGCTTTAGATGTGAAAAATATAAATTTAGTAGATGTGGATGGAATAGATGTTGTAGTAGATGGATTTATTGTGGATTCAGATGGTGTAGGGATAGAACAAGGAGAATTTATTGTGGGATTAGTATTAAATGTAGATTTTGGTGGAGAATCCTTCGGAGAAGTTTGAGGAGATGGGGATGTAATTGGTGTAGATGAAGGAGATAATATTTTCAGTGTGATTTTCACACGTTTAGAGGAAAATGCAAAATTAGGATGAGTAGAAAATAATGCGGGGCAAAATTGAATCCTAATTGGTTCTGCCAAGGCACACATATCAAATGGTCTGGGATCACCATGAATGGTGATCAACTGATTCTTGAATTCGAATTTGACACATTGGTGTAAGGTAGAGGGTATAGCTCGCATTGCATTGATCCAAGGGTGACCCAAAAGTATATTGTATGATGTAGGGCAATGTACAATAAATACGATCATATCCAAAGTTCTCGGACCAACCTGAAATGGGATTGTAATAACTCCACATGTTTCTTGTGTTTCATCATTAAAGGCTTTTATGATCATATTTGTTCTCTTCATATCATCACTTCTAAATCCAAATCTCTGGTAAAATTCAAAAGTACAAATATTTAGGGATGAACCATTATCAATCAAAACTCTTTTGACAACTACATATTCGATTAATGCAGTAATGTACAAGGGATTGTATTTATGTAAACTATGAAGTGGAATGTCTTTATATCGAAAGTCAATACAGTCAACTTCACGGTGCACAATGGTATTAGCTATGGCTTTAGGTAGTATGTCTTGTGGTACCATAATTTAACTTAATGTATGCATTAATTCTTCCCTATGTGTGGGAGATGATCTTAGAAGGTCTAAGAGGGAAATCCTTGTTGTAATATTAGAAAGTTGTTCATTGATATCATAAGGGGGTTTAGGTTGAGCATTTGATGCATTATTTCCTTTACTAGGAACCTTCAAAAAAAATGGGGCTGATTTATCATTATGATTTTGATCTTGTTGAGAATTTTGGGCCTGTTGTCTAGTAACGGCTTCGATTGTACCCACAATATTATTGTGTGCATGATGAATGGGTCGTGGTCTAGCATTCACGATTTACTCATTAGGGAGGATTTTTTGTGAGGATGGTTGTGTTGTGATCCTTCTTGGAAATGGTTTCTTTGGAACCATATGAGCTATGATAGGGAGAATAGGTTCTGACTCATCTTCAGAGTTATTCGATTGAGTAGATGTAATATCCAGGTCACTTTCTATTTCACAATCTATGTCACTTGGATATGATGTTTGAATGTTGTGTATGGGTCTAGTTGTGACCACAGATAATGTTGTGTCAAATATCTCAAGGTTGTGAGAAGGTACATGTCCAGGAATGGTTCCCACATATCAAGTTGTATGGGGAACATTATGATGTTCGACTTGATTAGCCACTTATTCACTGTGCTTAGGTAAAGGATGTTGAAAAATATCTAATGTTTGATTTGCATTTTGATTATGATTTTGTTGTGTATATTTCTGGGCATTCTTTGGAGAATTTTGTTTTGGTTTAAAACTTTGCACTTCCATTTCGTTATTATCAATTAAATCTTGTATTTTATGTTTTAATCTCTTGCAAGAATTTATTGAATGTCCATGTCCTCTATGGAAATCACAATGTAGGTCTGCTCTGTATCCAAGTATGGTTGTATCAGGTTCTCGAATATTAGATAATTGTATTAAGCCTCATTCTAATAATTGTGGCAAGATAGTGGATAAAGGTTGGTTTAACCTAGTAAATTCTTTTGGAGGTTTATCAGGAACCTTCAATACAAACTTCTTCATGGTTTTTGTAGCATTAATATTTATAATATTTCTACTGTTGGTGACTCCATCACCCACAACCTGTTTATTCTTATATTGATTTTTAGATGTCTTATCATCGTCCTTATTCTTAAATTGGCCTCTTCTAATGAGGGAATCTTCAACTCTTCGTGCTAAATCTATAGCCTGATCGAAGGTTGTCAAGGTAGCTGTTGAAAGTTCATAGGACAATTGTTCTTACAAGTTATTAATAAAAATGTCCAACATCTCCCTATGGGGTAATGCAAAGTGTAATTTCACTAGTAACTATCTCCATATTGCTAGGAAATCGATAAAGCATTCATATTTTCCCTACTTTAAGTTGTACAAATCCTTAATTATCACATGCCTCTCTATGTAGGCACTAAATTGGTGGACAAATGTGTAGTGATCCTGGGGCGCACACATCACTCTTAACTCTACTTGTGATGTTATTATTATACCAAAATGAAGCTAAAATATTACGAGAAGCATATAACATGAAAATGATAAAGAATGGATCTTTCATTAATATTGAAACCCGGTTACATGTCGATACCTCTTAGGGATATCCATCTTGATACAATGATTTACATGTGTATGAAGAGATGTCCCCTTTTGCAAAAGGGGTGGCATGCTCTAAAATGCTTCTTGGTTCCACACACAAAAATATCTAAGGGCTTACAGATGCCTCCTTCCCTAGGTATGTCTCTCGGATGGATCCTCTTGCTCTCGTATGTCATGGATTATGTCTCGTGAACCTGTGGCCTTGTATGCAATTCAAACAACAATACATGTTTAACTGTCTGATATTGCCTCCCCGGATGAGGCTGTTAGCAATAAATCTGATAATGAAAGGAAATATGCTCAATGTAATGAAACTAATGCTAAAATGGATCTTATGCTAATTACATGAAAAAATAAAGAAAAAATAATGAAATAAGCTAATACCAAAACCCTAGACTAGGCCTATGGGCCACTGTCCAAGACAGTGGCCGCTAGAATGAAACCTGTTCTCTTACTCCAAGCCTATGGATCTTAAGCTTGCTATTAATGTTAAATAAACAATGTATGTGTATGGATAATTACCTCTCAGTTGGATAGCACCTAGTTGCTCCTCAAGGGTACTCAGATCTACTCTCCAATACAATAGGGCTTCACTGCGTATCTTATCCAAGAAAAGCTCTCTCAATAAGTCTACTAAAAGATCATCCTTGATCTCATAATTGATATCTGATCCTCTCCTGTCCTTTGGTGCTCTTATGCTTGCACCTTTTATAAATGTGTGAAACCCTAAAGTCTATGTTCAAAACATTAGGATTTAATCCCTCATGCGTACTAGATGTTAGCATGAGAAATTAACTTTTTCTATGCTTTGGAGGTCAGTTAACTGAACTCTAATTTTGGACTTAATTCCCCCATGTGAACTGGTTGTTAGCATGAGTAGTTTTATCTTTGTTTATGTTTGAAGACCAATTAACTGAATTCTAGATTCAGAATCAAGTCTCCCATGTGAACTGGTCATGAAAGGGAATGCAAAGTTGCTCCTGCTCACCTTTATTGCATGCAGACTGCCACTTCTACCCCTTATTAGGCCTGTTTGTCGACAAACTTCTTATTATGGATTAGCCGCTATCATCTACAGTGGCTAAGATCTGGCCGTTGTCGTCTACAGTGGCTAAGGTCTAGCTACTCTAAGCTTGAGCAGCTAAGACCTGGCCACTTTAGGATTGAGCGGCTAAGGTTGAATGGGCCTAAAAATACCCCTGATGAGTGGTGAGAACCACTTTTTATGCTTGGAAAGTCCAATATTATGTCATATGATTTTATGAATGTGCCTATGTGAGTAGCTCTCCTAAACATGACATGTTTTAGGTGTCTATAGATGCCCCTTTTTGTGATGTGTTGTGTGGAAAACACAACGCTAAGCAAAAATGTAGACTGATATGTTTGAAGGGTGAGTTGACCAAAGGCTTATGCCCTTTGGGGCCTTTGTGTGAGTTGACCAAAAGGCTTATGCCCTTTGGGGCCTTTGTGTTTTTGACCAAAAGATTTTATGTCCTTTGGGGCTTTTGTGTGTAGACACCTAAAACGCGTCATGTCGAGGGTGACTACTCATATGGACATGCTACAAGACCATATGGATGATCTTGGATAGACTCCAAGATAGAGGAGTGGTTCTAACCACTCAATTTAGGCATTTTGACCTAAGCAGTCTGAACCACAGCCCAGACCTACGGTCTCCAATCTAAACCATAGTTGACACCTACGATCTGTATTCTGTACCACAACTGTGACCTACGGTCTTAATTGAAGTTCAGTTAGGCCTTCCATCTGAGCCAAATCAGTTAGAACAACTAGAAGATCTAGAAGAAGGCTATTGAAGGACAGAAGATTCCAGAGGCTTCCACCCAACTATCCTAACCAACCTTCTTGGTCTTGGCTTCCCCATGAAGCCACCCCTAGCCCTAGGGGTATGCTATAAATATCCCCTCCAAATGGGGAGAGAAAGAGAACAAGCATTGGAGATTTGTGTAGCGAAGCCCTAGCAAATTTTACACTCAAAATGAGTATACTAAGAGATAGAGCTATTGCACTTAATCCTCGACCCTTTTTCCACCATTCATGATGAATTGCATTATGGATGCCCTAGGTGCTTAGGAGGATCAAGAAACACAAATCTAGGAAAATCAAGGCCCTTCACATCGAATTGATCACAAAATAAGTATGACGACAATAAAGGCAACCCTTGAACATCGATTTGGACAAGGAGATTGAGACCACTATGCTTGATTTTGAGGGCAAACTCATCAAAGGTCAAACCACGAATGTCAACCGTGGTTCACAGTGTAGACCGCTCACCAGAGCTGCGGTTTGAAACAGGTGACAAAACACCTTAATCTTTTCTTTTATGTCCATCTAGTTAGGTTAGATTAGCCATTTTGTTGATTTAATAGCATTTTAGAAGACTTTTGATCATAGAACTAGGCTAGATTCACATTTTATGCTTATGTTTCAATTAGGACTAGAATGCTTTATTTATGCATGTTTATGCTTCATTTTCTATATTTGATCCATGCATAGTGTAGATGCTATTATACTTTATGCTATTACATGAATCTTGATTCGCTTTGCATAGTTTAGCAGATTTCTTTATGTTTTATTGATTATGCATGTTAATGGCATCATTATACATTTTACTTAAAAGGGCCTCATCACGAGAGGATATCTATCTTTTTGACATTCTTTTTGTTTCTTGACCTTAGAGAATAGTTCTAAAGGAGATATAAAGCATCCAACCCCTTCCCCATTGCGAAGAAGAGGGTCATCGAAACCCTAGAGCAGTTCGTGTCACCCTAAGGGGTATTTTGATCACACCTACCCTTGATAGGGATTAAACACTATTGTAATTAATATATCAAATGGGTATCCCTAAGAGGGACAAATCTGTAATTTGACTTCATCAAAAATAATAAAGAATTCCTTGTATTCACTTTATTTCTTATTATCAAATTATGCATGAATATTTGTGTGTTTCCCTTTGATTGTGATAGTTAGGTCGGGTGTGAGCCTCCTTGGTGGTTACAAATGGTGATCACGGTGGAACTCTGCATTTCTAGCCCCTGATTACTGACATTTTTGGTTGTTTCATCTCAGGTGCTAATCGTAGCTAACAACTACATTTATTTTTTGGCCTGCGGCTGTCACCTACGGTTTACACTATAGCCTACAAACCATAGCAATGGTTTACATCAGCAGACATTAGAGAAACCACTTGGTAGCAGAGCAGGATTTGAGGTAGGTTCTATTTCCATCCTATGTTCTACATTTTCTCTGTATTTTTATAGTAAGCGATAAATCAATGAAAAATTAGGAACATTAAAGGAAATGGATCAATGAATAAGTCCTAATTTGCTTTAATATTATTTCCATTAGAAAGGCACTGCTATGAAAAACATACCTTTGATTGTAGTCCTCCCTAGAATATAGTGACCTTGATAAAAATTATTGTTGGCAATTTTGGGTACCTTGGGTACATTGCCTTTGCTCTAAGTGTAGATGTTGTCATTGATGTCAAGAAGGTCTTGAAGCAATCTGGTTTGATGTCAAAGAAATTGTTTTGATGAAGGTTTCAGTTTGGACAGTGAGTTTCCAAGAAGATCAGAGTAGCCTAGTTGCAAAAAGATCAAGAAAAAGACAAGTAAGAAAAAGTATGCAGGCGGCTAGAAAAACTGTCGCGATTTCGCGACATGTTTTAGGAGAGAGAAAGTGCTGGCAAAACTGTCACGATTTCGCGACATGTTTGAGGAGAGAGAAAGTTTGGGCAAAACTATCACGATTTCATGACATGTTGGCAGAGAAGGAGAGCAAGTTGGAAAGTGTCACGATTTCGTGACATGTCGCATTTTCACGACTCGAAAAGTGCAGGAAGGCAGAGAAGGAAAAGTGTCACGATTTTGCGACATTCTGCAAAGAAGGCTGTACGGACAAAAAAGTGTCGCGATTTCATGACATGTTGCATAAAATAGAGTCCGTAGTGTGAACTGTCGTGATTTCACGACAAGATCGAAGAGAGAGAAAGTTATTCAGGAACTGTCACGATTTCGCGACATGCAGCGAAGGAAAGAGTTTGATATGAGAAGCATCGCGATTTCGCGACAGGAAGTAGAGAAAGTGTATGGAAGCTGAAAGCGTCACGATTTCATGACAAGATAGAGGAACAGCTTATGGATGCAAAAAATGTCGCATTTTCGTGATAGGTTGAGATGGCAGCTTTCAGTTGGAGAAAGTGTCATGATTTCACGACAGAAATAGTTAGCAAGTCTTAAACAGAAGAAGCGTCATGATTTTGCAATGAATTCAGGAAGGAAGAGCTCGAAGGCGAAAGCGTCATGATTTCATGACTTGTTCCAGTTTCACGGGCGTAAGGCAAAGAAAATCTTAAGGCAGCGAAAGTGTCACGATTTCGCGACATGTTCCATTTTTGCTGGGGCAAGCAGAGAAAAAGTTGAAGAAGTCAGAAATGTCATGATTTCGTGACGAAGTTGCAGATGACATCAACGAGGCAGAAGTGTCATGATTTCGAGACAAAAGCGGAGAAGAAGGCATTGAAGTCTAGAAGCGTTGTGATTTCATGATAGGAGTGTAGATGACGTCAGCAGAAGCAGAAAGTGTCATGATATCGTGACAAAAATGAATAGGAAGCCAAAAGAAGCAAAAGTGTCATGATATCATGACAGTAGGCAAAAGAAGGTGTACGACTGTAAAGGTGTCATGATATCATGACATGTTATGGTTTCACGATAGAAGCTCTGAGGCACAGAGGCGGTTGAAGCCGACAAAGTTAAATCTGGGTCGACAAAGATTAGGGTTTTGTAGCCGATGATCTTTAGGGTAACAGTTGACTAAAGATTAAGTTTTTGATCATGAATTAATGCTATAAAAGGAGGACTATTTTCGAGTTTCACTGGATCGAATGCGTGAATCAAATTTGCGCAAGCAAAGTTCACGGTGCACAGAGACCGAGTCGAATCGATTTGTGTGAAGTGTGCGAGATGCAGCCATAACAGCACAATTAGCACAGAAGTGGTGAGTTGATGTGCACTGTGAGAAGTTCGATCGTAGAGTGTTGTATGCTATTGTGTTTGCACAGAGGTGCAAAGGTCGATGTTCGATCGAGTGCAGCTGTAATTGCATAATAAGAGCGAAGGACTGTGTCTTGTAGAACAAAGGAAGAGGACAATTTGTACTAGATCGAAGGACTATGTTTTGGTGCAAATTCGAGGACCAACTTTGAGGTGACAGAGTTGAGGACAGAGGTCTCCAGCCAGAGCAGGGAAGACAGGTGTCTTTTGTGGATAGAGTTCCACTTGCTAAGGGCAGAAGAGGCAGAGGTCTTCTAGAGGATCACCAGCCAGAGCAGAGTTAGGGGAAGGTATCTCCTTTGAGTAGAGGCTCATAAACATTGTAATTGGGAAGGTTTCCCAAAGAATTTGAAATAAAATTTTAGAGAAAAGTTTTGTGGATGTAGCCCAGCCTTTCTGGGTGAACCACGTTAAAATGAGTTTTCTATGTGTGATGCTTTCTATCTTGTTTAATATCATGTTGATGCCACTGCTATCTGAATTTAAAATTATTAAATGGTTAAGTCTTATACTGTTCACCCCCCTCTCAGTATAAGTTCATGTTCTTCAATTGGTATCAGAGCAGGTCACTCTAGAAAGAGCCTAACAACTTGGAGAAGGATCTATCAGAGGAACATATAAATTTAGAAAGAAATGAAGAGGTTGAGTTCGATCTCAAAAGTGAATTCTTCTTGGCCTTGAGAAAGCTTGAGAAACTCAGGGAAGAGAATTCTGTTCTCAAGCATAAATGTCAGGAAGAAGAGATAGCAAGATCAGAATTGTCTCAAAGTGTTATAGATTTCAAAATTCTAGTTGAAGAAGGGAAGAAGGTTGAACAGGTTCTAACAGAGGCTCTAAAAGGAAAGGAAGCTGATTGTGAGAAACTAGAAGAAGAAATTATGTCTCTTAGAGTGAAGTTGGAACATTTGACTCTCAGACAGATTACTCCATGTGAAAAGAAGGATGGTATCACCATTCATGAAATAGGGTCTTTGAGCAAGATCAATCTTCATCTTGAAGAATAGTGGATTCCAGTTTATCGCAAGAAGAACAATCATCCAAGGCATCAAAACAGGTTACATAATACCTTCCATGGCTATTGTTTTTCCTGTAAGAAATTTGGTCACATAGCTATGCATTGCAATAAATCTCTGAATAGCCATAGTAAGGAAAATTTTAACTCATTTGCACCTCTTATGAACAAAAATATCATGTGTTACAAGTGCAAGAATTTTGGGCATATAGCAAGGATGTGCAGTTTGAATAGATTTAGCTTTGAGTTCACTAAAAAGAGGAATGAGATCAAATCTAAGTCAATGATAGTTCAAACTGCTTTTCATGCTCAAGACAAAGTAGAAAAATGGTATCTTGATAGTGGTTGTTCAAAACATATGACTGGTGAAAAAGAAAAGTTTTTGGTTTTCAAAGAAACAAACAGAGGAACAATCAGTTTTGGAGATAACAGGTCCGCAAAAATCTGTGGTAAAGGGACTCTTAGTTTGGATGGGAAATCCAAAACAGAGAATGTGCTCTATGTAGAAGGCCTAAGACATAATCTTCTTAGTGTGAGTCAACTTTGTGATCAAGGGCACATAGTATCTTTCTTTTCAGATAGATGTGAGATAAGTAAAGAAAAAAATGGAAAACTCATTGCTAGTGCTACAAGGACTCCAAACAATCTTTACATGCTAAGTGAGATAAAAAGGGAAAAGTGTTTTATAACTCAAGAATATGAGAGTTGGTTATGGCATAAAATATTGGGACATTTGAGTTTTGATAATCTTGTCAGTATTAGTAACAAGGAAGCAGTCAGAGACTTGCCTAAAATAAAAAGGCCCCATAACATCATTTGCGGTCCTTGTCAACATGGTAAACAAACCAGAACCGGTTTCAAATCAAAAGGGTATACTTCTTCCAAACCATTGGATCTTATTCATACTGATTTGTGTGGCCCCACCAAAACTCATAGCATTCAGGGAGATAGCTACTTCATGCTGTTTATAGATGATTATTCTAGAATGACTTGGGTTACTTTTCTCAAAGAAAAATCTGAAGCTTTTGAAAAATTTAAAGCTTTTAAAGAAATGATTGAAAATGAGACTGACAAGAGAATCAAATGCTTAAGATCGGATAGAGGAGGAGAGTTCACTTCAAATGAATTTGTGGAATACTGTGAGCAACACAAAATCAAAAGAGAATATTCAACAGCAAGAACTCCTCAACAAAATGGAGTAGTTGAAAGGAAAAACAGAACTGTTGAAAGTATGGCTAGAGCTATGTTAAATGAGTCAAAAATTTTAGATGGCTTTTGGAGAGAAGCAGTCAGTACAACAGTTTACATCATCACCAGGGCTCAACTCAGAGTCAATCATCATAAAACTCCCTATGAGTTGTGGAAAGGAAGACCAGCTACAGTAAAACACTTCAAAGTGTTCGGGAGTAAGTGCTTCATTAGAAGGGAAGATCAGAATTTGGGAAAATTTGATCCTAGGTGTGATGAGGGAATTTTTCTTGGATATTCCAGCAGAAGCAAGGCCTACAGATGTTTCAACAAAAGAACTCATACTGTTGTAGAAAGCATAAATGTAACAGTAGATGAAAATACAGGGATAAGAGAACCAGTCAAGGAACTGGGTGATGAAATCTGTCAAGAAGAATTCAGAGAGGCTTCAGATGAAGAAGAGGAAAGACAACAACTGCTTCCCAAAACTCCTTCACGGTATGTTCAGAAACATCATCCCAAAGACTTGATCATTGGTGATCCAAACAACAGGCAAACAAGAAGAAGAGTCATTCCTTCACATGATTCTACGAATGTTGCTTTATTGTCTCAGATTGAGCCAAAATATTTCAATGAAGCATGTGCAGATAAATTTTGGATAAAAGCAATGGATGAAGAGCTAAATCAAATAGAGAAAAGTGAAACTTGGGATTTGGTTCCTAGACCTAAGGACAAGAATGTCATTGGCACAAAATGGATATTTAGAAATAAACTCAATGAGGACGGAAAGATTGTCAAAAACAAAGCTAGGTTAGTTTGTAAAGGTTATTCTCAAGTAGAAGGTGTCGATTTCGAGGAGACGTTTGTGCCTGTTGCTCGTATTGAAGCTACCAGAATGTTTTTGGCCCTTTCTAGTTTCAAATATTTCAAGGTATTTCAAATGGATGTAAAGTCAACCTTTCTAAATGGGACGTTGAATGAATAAGTCTACATAGAACAGCCAGAAGGAGTGTCTCTCTTAGAACAGCCAGACTATGTATGTAAACTGAAAAAGGCCTTGTACGGGTTAAAGCAAGCACCCAGGGCTTGGTACTCAAGACTTGACGGGTATCTTCATGAACAAGGTTTTAGGAAAGGCATGGCAGATAGCAACTTGTATATTAAGAATGAAGGTGATGATATGTTGATCATAGTTGTCTATGTTGATGATATTATTTTTGGGGGAAATAATACTCAGATGTGCAAAGTTTTTGCCAACACCATGCAGAAGGAATTCGAGATGTCTATGATTGGAGAGCTGTCATTCTTTTTAGGGCTTCAGATTGCGCAATCAAAAGATGGTATATTTCTCTCTCAAGAAAAGTATATCAAAGAAATGTTGAAGAAATTCGGGATGATGGACAACAAACCCGTGTGTACTCCTATGATTATAGGGTGCAATCTGAGTAAAGATGATGAATCTCCAGTGGCAGATCAGAAGTTGTACAGATCTATGATTGGCATTTTACTATACAGTACAGCTACCAGACCGGATATCATGCAGGCCATTGGATTAGTTGCAAGATTTCAGGCAGCTCCAAAATAATCTCATGTTATAGCAATCAAGAGGATATTCAAATATTTGAAGGGCACTATGGACTTTGGGCTTTGGTATCCCAAAGGTGATGATTTCACCCTCATAGCCTATATAGATGCAGATTGGGCAGGCAGTATTGATGATAGGAAAAGCACTAGTGGTGGAGCATTCTTTCTGGGAAAGAGTCTGGTTTCTTGGTTAAGTAAGAAACAACCTTCAGTTTCCTTATCTATAGCAGAAGTTGAATACATAGCAGCAGTGGCTGGGTGCACATAGGTTTTATGGATGAAAACCACCTTGGAGGATTTCAAAGTCAAGCATGAACAACCCATCTCCATTCTCTGTGATAATACAAGTGCCATAAGTATTTCTAAAAATATGGTAATGCACTCAAGGATGAAGCACATTTCCATCAAATATCATTTTCTAAGGGAGAAAGTGCAAGAGAAGCAGGTCAAGCTAGAGTATGTGCCTACTAAAGAGCAGATTGCAGATATCTTCACCAAACCTCTTCCAAGAGATACGTTTGAGTATCTAAGGGAGAAATTGGGAGTTGTACTCTCACCTCATAATTAATCACCTCATCAGGAGGTGGGGGAGGGACCAAGCCAAGAGGCTCTTTCTTAGTCCCGAGTCCCAAAGGTGGCCCTTTGCCATTGATGACAAAGGGGGAGAGATATGAGTAAGGGGGAGAGCTTCATAGTGAAGAAGAGAGCTTCAAGTCAGGAGAAGCAAAAACTTCAAAGGAATATTCTCAGTTGATGGATCAGTTGGTTTCAGTTTTGGCTCTTGACTAGTGTTTTCAGTTAAGGTTTGCCATCAATGACAAAGGGGGAGATTGTTGGCAATTTTGGGTACCTTGGGTACATTGCCTTTGCTCTAAGTGTAGATGTTGTCATTGATGTCAAGAAGGTCTTGAAGCAATCTGGTTTGATGTCAAAGAAATTGTTTTGATGAAGGTTTCAATTTGGACAATGAGTTTCCAAGAAGATCAGAGTAGCCCAGTTGCAAAAAGATCAAGAAAAAGACAAGTAAGAAAAAGTATGCAGGCGGCTGGAAAAACTGTCGTGATTTCACGACATGTTTTAGGAGAGAGAAAGTGCTGGAAAAACTGTCATGATTTCACGACATGTTTGAGGAGAGAGAAAGTTCGGGAAAAACTGTCATGATTTCGTGACATGTTGGCAGAGAAGGAGAGCAAGTTGGAAAGTGTCGCGATTTCGTGACATGTCGCATTTTCACGACTCAGACAGTGCAGGAAGGCAGAGAAGGAAAAGTGTCACGATTTCGTGACATTCTGCAAAGAAGGCTGTACGAACGAAAAAGTGTCACGATTTCATGACATGTTGCAGAAAAGAGAGTTCATAGTGTGAACTGTCGAGATTTTCGACAAGATCGAAGAGAGAGAAAGTTATTCAGGAACTGTCATGATTTCGTGACATGCAGCGAAGGAAAGAGTTTGATATGAGAAGCGTCACGATTTCACGACAGGCAGTAGAGAAAGTGTATGGAAGCTGAAAGCATCACGATTTCATGACAGGATGGAGGAACAGCTTATGGATGCAAAAAATGTCATGATTTCATGACAGGTTGAGATGGCAGCTTTCAGTTGGAGAAAGTGTCATGGTTTGCAACAGAAATAGTTAGCAAGTCTTAAACAGAAGAAGCGTCACGATTTCACGACGAATTCAGGAAGGAAGAGCTCGAAGGCGAAAGCGTCACGATTTCGTGACTTGTTCAAGTTTCGCGGGCATAAGGCAGAGAAAAGCTTAAGGCAGTGAAAGTGTCACGATTTCGTGACATGTTTCATTTTCGCTGGTGCAAGCAGAGAAGAAGGTGAAGAAGCCAGAAATGTCATGATTTCACAACAGAAGTGAAGATGACGTCAGCAGAGGCAGAAGTGTCATGATTTCATGACAAAAGCGAAGAAGAAGGAATTGAAGTCTAAAACATCATAATTTCACGATAGGAGTGAAGATGATGTAAGCAAAAGTCAGAAGTGTCACGATTTCGTGACAAGAACGTAGTCAAGGCAACAAAGAAGCAAAAGTGTCACGATATCGTGACAGCAGGCAATAGAAGGTGTACGACATGCAAAGGTGTCACGATATCATGACATGTTATGGTTTCACGGTAGAAGCTCTAAAGCACAGAGGCGGTTGAAGCCGACAAAGTTAAATCTAGGCCGATGAAGATTAGGGTTTTGCAATCGATGATATTTAGGGTAACAGTCGACTAAAGATTAAGTTTTTGATCATGAATTAATGCTATAAAAGGAGGACTATTTTTGAGTTTCAATGTATCGAATGCGTGAATCGAATTTGTGCAAGCAAAGTTTGCGATGCGCAGAGACCGAGTCGAATCGATTTGTGCGAAGTGTGCGAGATGCAGCCATAACAGCGCAATTAGCACAGAAGTGGCGAGTTGATGCACACTGTGAGAAGTTCGATCGTAGAGTGTTGTATGTTGCTATGTTTGCACAGAGGTGCAAAGGTCGATGTTCGATCGAATGCAGCTGTAATTGCGTAATAAGAGCGAAGGACTGTGTCTTATAGAACAGAGGAAGAGGACAATTTGTACCAGACCGAAGGACTATGTTTTGGTGCAAATTCGAGGACCAGCTTTGAGGTGATAGAGTTGAGGACAGAGGTCTCCGGCCATAGCAAGGAAGACAGGTGTCTTCTGTGGATAGAGTTCCACTTGCTAAGGGCAGAAGAGGTAGAGGTCTTCTAGAGGATCACCAGCAAGAGCAGAGTTAGGGGAAGGTATCTCCTTTGAGCAGAGGCTCATAAACATTGTAATTGGGAAGGTTTCCCAAAGAATTTGAAATAAACTTTTAGAGAAAAGTTTTGTGGACGTAGCCTAGCCTTTCTGGGTGAACCACGTTAAAATGAGTTTTCTATGTGTGATGCTTTTTGTCTTGTTTAATATCATGTTGATGCCACTGCTATCTGAATTTAAAATTATTAAATGGTTAAGTCTTATACTGTTCACCCCCCCCTCTCAGTATAAGTTCATGTTCTTCAATTGTGTGGTCATTTGCATGCGTGAGGCCCAATTAGAGGCCATGTCATCGTAATTGCATTGTCATAACGTCATGTATGACATAGCATGCATACCTTTGTAAATTTGAAACATTCCTTCTTATGCATATCATGTAGGAATGATCATATGAATGCTCTTTTATGCATTTGTCTTTATGCAAAGTAAAATGAACCACACACACCACGTTTCATTATAAACATCAGTGGCGTTGGGCTCTCACATCTAACCCTTTTGATTGAGACCAATAGTGGATGTCATTACCACTTGGTTGGCTCATTTGAAATTGTATTATTGGGACCCGCTCATTGCCAAGGCTGACCCAAGAACTATCCTATCCGTGCAAAATAGCATGCACTCATATTTGAAAGGGTGTATCGCTATGCATAGTGTGTTGGGTGAGGGTTGGTAGTACCTATGCTACTTCATTGAGTATGGAATTCATTACCATATTCGACTTGTGTGAGTATATAGGTGAAATCCAATTAAACTAAGAATAAAATCCAACAATTTTGCAAAACATGCAAGAGTTTCTCATACTGATACAACACATCTTGTAACAACATCAAATAGTTTAGGGCACATTGTAAAATTTAAAAATAAGATAAACATCATTGTATACCTTGTTTGATAATAAAAGATACATCTAGATGTTAGGTACACTATGGTGGATACACGGGATGGTCAACAAAGGTGCAATCCTAAATCCGATGACCAAACCCCAATCGATTCACAATTACATGTGTTTAGTCCTCAACCACATGAGCAAACCGAATGATGTTCGATGAGCATTAGAGGAGACAACTCGACATGAGAGGATCCCATTGAGCATACCCCTGATATACTAGCATCAATGCATACTATTATATGTAGATTAGAGCATGGGGCTTCTCATCTTGAGGGTGCTCCACTCAGAATCCATTATCGAGACCGCAGTGCACGTGCATCCATGGGATCGATCAAAGAGTATGTCATGCAGGGGACCATATTGGTAACCATCCAAACTAATTCTATAGGGTGTAATATACCCCCACATTTTGAGTATAGAATGAATAGAGGTCCGCCCATTCAAGGGCAAGTATACGGGCTCCCTACTGAGTGCAAGTCTACCCATACTTCTATGCATACTATAGCATGCAAGATCACCATTGATATGTCGAAGGTGGGAGCTAACGGAACACCACCCCATGAGAGGTGGAGGTCTAGAAAGCTAGACGGTCTAGGTATTGTGCTAGAGTATCTAGTCTGCAACCCTTTGGCTTTGTCCACTCATGCTTCAAGTGAGCATAGCAGGAGCACCATTAGAACTAATAGATAGCATGGAGAGGCTTCTAAGCACCCTCATATCTCACACCCACCATCCATGCATGGTGGCACGTAGGATATGACACAACACAATGCCGATTCTGTCTTCATAGATAGAGTCAAAAGCATAGCACATCAGTCTGATGGGTACAGAACCCACAAGGTCGCTCATACAGAGCAAGCATATCAAAGGCCTCTGATGGCTGACCAGGTCAAAAGATCATATCAACTAGCCTCTAAGCAAAAATGCCAACTCCTCCAAGATCAATTGGAGGATGCTCGCCTAGAGAGGTAGCGCATCGAAGATGAAGATCTTCAAGCCTAGAGGCTTACTAGACAAAGGCTGTATAGTAGCACTTGTGTGAGGAGTGCATCCTTGTATAGAAGGATCATGTAGAGTAGGAAGATAGGTTGGCTAGGGTTGGCCTATACTCTCAAGATGAGCATAGAGAGTAGGTGCACAAGAAGGATTTTTTGCAATCCAAAAGGCACCATGAGTGCATAAGAGTTCACACTCATATCACGACCCATCACAGAGAGCGACCGCCCTCAGTTGACAATCAGAGGCAAAATCATTATGAGGAGCAAGAGGGAAAAAAATGTAACCAAAAATATCCTAAGAGTTCCTGAGCTGAGGAGGAGCAAGAGCAACGCACTCCACATTGATAGAAGAGGAATGTACCTCCCAGACCACCTTTGCGCCGACTTAGGGAGGAGGACTTTCTATCTTCTGAGGCTTACTTTGGCTAATAAGGTCAAGGCAATTGAGAGATAGGGCAAGGCTGTCCAAAAAATGACATTGAGGAAAATTGATAATGAACCTTTAGATCCCTTGGTACCTATGCCCCCATTCTCAAAGCATTTTGAGATGCCCAGGTTGGAAAAATTTAAGGGTCATGAAGAGGTGCAAGAACATGTCACGAGATTTTTGGACGCTTGGTTCCAGATAGAGAACAATGATGCACTATTGTTGCATATGTTTGTCATGATAATCAGAGTTGTTTAATCATCTAAAGAAGCACAACATAATTTTTTTTGAGCAATTAGCTGATACCTCTCTTGAACGGTATTCCTTCAACATCAAGAAATAGACCAACCTTTTTGATTTGGCTATGCTAGCTCAGCATGATGACGAGCCAATAGAATAGTATGGGAAGAGGTGGAGGAGATTAATGGTAAAGTTGCCATTCCCGATCCCTACCACATAATTAACCCGAATTTTTACAAAGAGTTGTGCCAAGAACATATCACTACTATTGCAGCTACAATAGTATGCCACATTCAAAGAATCTTGGGTGCAAGCCAAGGTAATTGAGGATATCAAGTTGCAGGAAGGCAACTTGAAGCTAAAAACCAGGAAGGAGGGATACAAGAAGTGTACCTCAAAACAACAGGGCAAGCAGGCCCATGTGAATTAGGCGGTACTGAATCTCCAAAATGAGGATAAGGGGCAAAAGAAATAGAATTATCATGTCCATCCCCCTCCTACGTAATACAAACAACGCAAAAATAACTACAAGGGCAAGAACAAAGAGCAACTACCAGCTCTCATATTTACGCCATTGATGGAATCAATGACATTGATATTTCATCAGCTCTACGAGGCCAAGGCAATAAGATTACCCAAAGTCAAAATGGTTGATCCAAATCAGCCCAAGCCCAAAGACTATCAGGAAGAGTTGTTTTACGTATTTCATAGAACGAAAGGCCATGACATCAAGGTGTGTTGGTCTTTCAAAAATATTTTACAAAATATGATAGACAAGGGAGAGCTTGTAGTACCAGGAAATCCCTAGGTGCCAAACAACCAAAACATGGGGATTTTTAAAAATTCATTACCAAACCATGAGGCACCCCATAACCACGCTAGCCACGTCAATCAAGTATGAGTTGAACCACCTACCCAGGGGTTCATCGGAATGGTCAATATTTTTACCATACATGGGAGGTACAAACGACCGAATCAACCTCGTGCTCCCATTCAAATACAAGCCATGCCCCAACAATGACAGGCACAAAATATTCCAGTTCCACCAACGAGACCGGTGGTGACCATTAGGAGCAGGTTGGTTCAAAACCTATAGACGACTCCTATGAATTTGTTGATATATGAGCTTATACAGTAGTCCCCTAGGCACAGGGAGACTCTTATGGACATTCTGAGGTCCATTAAGGTACAGTCCCATGATGCACAAGCGTTCACGAACTTCATGGGGCACATACAATAGTGCTAGGAACCAATGATCCAATTATATGATCACAAAGTGAAAATGGTTTTTGAAAGTGTGGCTGACCTGCCACTACATATCATTGCTTGTGTTAACCATGTGTCATTCAAAAGGGTCTTGATTGAAACTGGTTCATCGATCAATATAATCACAACTAAGGCATTGTACCACTTTAAATTGCCTAAATCACTCATCATACCAAACACCTTTACATTGTGATCATTTAACGATGCACTATGCTCTACGTTTGGCATGATTGTCCTACCTATTTAGGTGGGCCTAAAGACCATTCCCATAATGTGTCACGTGATAGAGGATGCCTTGCATTATAGCATCCTGCTATGGAGGCGTTGGATTCATGAAATGCATTGTGTTCCCTTGATATTGCATCAGTGTGTCAAGTATATACACGAGGGACAAGTTCATGTGGTTGCATTAGATAAAGAACCATTCAAGTTCGTGAAGTTAGTAGATTTTCCAGGGGGTTTCATGATCCCGTCAATGCACTTGGACATATGGCCCACATCACCAGTGAGGGTTCCAAGAGGTAAACAAGTGGTGCATGTTCAACCATTGGTATCTATATCAAACAGATTTGAACATACCACTGCCACTTCTCTGAGATCAAGTGCATTGATAATGCATCAGAATGACAAGAAATTAAAGGTAAAATTGGGTAGGAAATAAGCAAAGAATGTAGTCGCCACTGATTCTACCACTCCCATGGAGGTGGAGGAAGACAAGAATCAATTTGAGGAGGCACCTCAACCTACTTCACCTGCTTCATCAGCAGGGTCATCCGTACCCCAGGTGACTGTTCACATAGCCAGCACAGGTCTGGGTGAATATCTTGTGCAAAATGTGACCTTCGGTCCTATTTTAGAGACTACACGAGACATGGGCTTAACAATAGCCCATTGATACCTAGTTGGATTCATAGTATCATTGGGTGAGCCACCCAACCAAACAAAATTCATTTATGTTAGGTTGGATCAAGTTCCAATGCGAGCACCCATGGAGGTGTATGACGACGAACAGTTCATGATGAACATCTAGTATTTGTCCAACCCAGAGTACACCATGCACATTTTTGAGCTTTAACATTGGCATGGATACGACCTTGGTATTTTTTAACAAGGATGGAGAACCCCTCTTGAACCACATTATCAGTTGGCAACTGATAAGTTCAGATTGGGATTGTATATTCAGGGACATGATGATTTACTTGTTGCATCATTGGATCATTTGTACCTGGGTTTGGGGATGACGTGGATTTTAATCTGTATCATCCTAACATGTTTAGCCTTCGGTGCAATAACCCAATGGTGTCAGTAATCACCATTGAGAGAATGGAGATTGAACACGAAGAGTTATCAGAGAATAATCCCAGAGGCAGCCTCGGTCATCAAAATTGTATCACGACCAATGAAACCGCTATGCAAGGGCATAATCCCATCATTCTAGGCGATCTTGATCCAAGAGATTTTTGGAGTGGAGATGTAGAGGAGTCCACCTCCGAAATGAGCAGACCAAGTTATGATGCAAATGGTGAGTCCTCAAATGATGATCAATCCAAAGAGAGAATTGATTGAGCCTTCGTGGTTCCAACATTTCTATGCTATTTTCTTCCTAAAGAGTGATGACATACAAGAGCATTTCATGGTCGATATTGAATATGAATATGAGACAGAGCAGACCTACTTAAGGCCTTAGCCAGTTAATCTTCCAATATTCATGGACATGATAGAGTGCCCTGCTCATAGTAGCAATCATAGCGATGAGGTTGAGATATCCAATTCGAGGCTAGTATGTCCACTACATCTATTGCCTATGGAGTCGAAGTATGTTATAGAAGAGGGTCATCTTAACGAAGATTGCTCTAAAGAGGAAGCAGAGCCAGTTTTTGCATCGGTGTTGTATATACGATTGTTTTATCCAATTTATCCGGATAGTGATGATAGCGGCCATAGAATCAGGTACATGGGGCTAGATTTGGTAGATCACCCCTTGCATATGGGGTAAGTGAAATATTATATCTTTATAGTGATGATGAGGATTCATTTGAGATGGTTTATTTGGGGCCTCATCACCTATGTAATCGTAATACACCTCATGATTTGCCACCTGTTACAACTATGGGTTTGCATCGAGAGATAAATCTCCAGCGCCGCCTTAGGGAAATAACAAATCTGGAAGAGGAATATCAAAGGATCTTTGCCCAGCCGCCTACTTATGTCAAGCTGTTTAAGCCTAGAGATCCCATTTTACAGTTAGTGCATAGAGGATCCAGTTTTCCGGTCATCCCATAGGGAGGACCCTTTCGTCCCCGTGCCATCCAAGCCATATCTTGGGTACGAAAGCTACACAGATGATGTAGAGTTCAATCCATGTGGTCTTGGAGATCAATTCCATTCCATCAGCATGGTCTCCATTGATTTGACCACTCCACTCTGCAATCCAGTAGATCCATCCAAGCCATTGCATCTAAACATGGATGTTATCGATTGGGATCATGCTAATTTTCTAGTAGAGCCTAAATATTTCTTCCCGAATGAAGAGATGTTATAACCATTTCATTTTGGACCAGGATGCACTTATGATGTCTATCATGTTGAAAATGCTTCCAACGAAGAACATATAAATTTATTTGATGACATCCATTTGATCCCTACGCCTCATCAGATTGATTAGGTATCCCATATGTCAGTAGAGGAAACCTTCAAAGTGGATATCAGTAATGACCCCACCAATCCAAAGAAGGTCAAATTTGGAATGAGTTTCACTCCATATGAGCACGCTAGTATCATCCCTTTGTTGAAAGAGAGACCTGACCTTTTTGCTTGGACATACAAATATATGCCTAGTCTAGACCCAAAGTTGGTTACTCATAACCTTTCGCTAGACCCATCCAAGAAGCCCATCAAGCAAAAGCTCAGAAAGATGCATCCAAAAGTAGCCTTAATGGTGAAAGACAAATTGCAAAAATTATTGGATGTAGAATTTATCATTTCCATCGACTATCCAAAATGGGTATCCAACATGGTGCTTGTAGGAAAACCAGATGGAAGGATTCGTATTTGTACGGATTTTATATATCTCAACAAGGCAACACCCAACGATTCATTTTTGTTGCCCAATATTGATGCTCTAGTAGATTCTACTACTGGTCATGAAATGCTCTCCTTAATGGATGATTTTTTTGGTTATAATAAAATTTGAATTAAGCCCGAAGGCCAGCACAAAACTATGTTTATAACACCATGGGGAACATTTTTCTACAAATTTATGCCATTTGGTCTCAAAAACACTGGTGCTATATACTAGCGGGCCATGACATACATTTTTCATGACTATATGCACAAAATTCTGGAATATTATATTGTTGATTTGCTATCCAAGTCCTTTCTACGAGAGGAGCACATGGAGGTCTTGAGAAATGTCTTCGATCACCTGATAGATCACAACATCAGGATGAATCCTAAGAAGTGCATATTTGGCATAACTTTAGAAACATTTTTAGGGTTCAATGTCTCCAAGAGAGGCATCGAAGTAGACCCAGTGAAGGTCAAGGCCATTTTGGAAATGCGTCCTCCCACCAATATTAAAGAATTAAAGGAGCCTCCAAGGCAAGGTAGCTTTGATAAAGTGATTTATCGCCCAACTATCGGATAAATGTCAACCCATGAATCGATTGCCACATAAGGGTGTCCCATTCAACTGGTATGAGGACAACAAGGCAACCTTCACTAAGATAAAGCAATACCTAGAAACATTGCCAGTATTAGCTCCACCAAGGCTAGAAGAGCCTTTTATGCTATATATATCGGTAATAGACTTTGTGTTAGGGACCATGTTGGCCCAAAAGAATGTACAAGACAAAGAACAAGCCATATATTACATTAGCACAACCATGGTGAGTTACAAGCTAGGATATGCATATGTGGAAAAGCTATGTTTAGCATTAGTGTTTGCTACCAAGAAATTATGGCATTACATGTTAAGTCACATGATATATGTAATATCAAAACAAAATCCTTTGCAGTATATGATGAGAAAGACATATCATAATACACGTACTGCAAAGTGGATCATGCTATTGATAGAATTCAATCTGGAATTCATAAGCCATAAGTCCATTAAGGTATAGGTCACAGAAGATCAGTTAGCTGAGGTGCCATTGTCCAAAAGTAGACCTCTGACAATCAAGCTTTCGGATGATGCAGTTTTTGTAATATTCAAAGCTCCCAAACCCAAAGAACTAGAGAACGATGCTGATATGACTCTGTTCTTTGATGGTTCGAAGTGTGAGCAAGAATTTTGTGTAGGGATAGTGTTATTCATGTCGCAAGGAGCTCCAATACCCTTGTCGTTCAAACTAGACTTCCCGTGCACCAACAAAAATTCTGAATATGAAGCCCTACTTTTGGGCCTTCATACAACCATCGCCATGAATATCAAGAGACTAAAAATATTCGATGATTCCTTGCTCATAATTAACCAAGTGAAGGGACTATTTCAGTGTTGATTTTTGGTACTGAAAGTCTATAAAGATCTTGTTGCCACATATATGGCTAAACTAGAATGGCACGACATCGAGGCAATCCCTCGTTCTTCAAACAGATCTACGAACACCATGGATTCTTTGGGATCCTTAATCCCTTAGAATCCATCTATTGAATTCACTACCATCCATATCAAGATGCTCTCGCATCTTGTAGTAGAGCATGCAACCTTTGATAACAAAGAATTAGTCAACATGATTAGTGTGGAACCAAAATCTGATTGGTTCTGCAAAGCTGAAGACTTTCTCAAGAAAGCACCCTAGGGGTCTTTAACCTCCTAGAGTCCTGTAGGGAGTGGCACCACCATTCACCACAAGGTTGTATCCCAGTCTACATTTTCAAAAGTAAATACATAGGAGGTACAGGTTGTCTTAGTGATTGAAGCTGAGGCTCATCAAAATTGGATGTCACAGATTTAAGACTTCCTAAGACTTGGTTTTGTCCCGAAGGGACTGTCGTGTGCTGCAAGAAGCACATTTAAATAGAAAGTGACTAAATTTGTCTTGATAGGAGACATTTTGTACCATCAAAGTTATGATGGAGTTCTCCTTCATTTTCTTGAGCCCCAAGAGTTATCTTAGGAAATTTTAGAAGCTCATGACAGTATGTGCGATGGCCATTTTAGCGGCATGGCCATCGTCAAGCGCATCCTTCAAATGGGTTATTATTGGCCCACTATGAAGAAGTATTACAATGTGTATGTCAGGAAGTGCATAAAATATCATCATCATGATAATATTATGCACCTGCCATCACAGGACTTACAACCCATCCAAGAGGCTTGGTCATTTGCTCAGTGGGGGTTTGATATAATTGGCAAGATCTCTCTTTCATCATCAGGTCGACATACATTCATCCTTACAGCTACTAAGTATTTTACAAAGTGGGTGGAAGCCATGCCCTTAACAACAACCATAGGAGCTCGCATAGCAGAGTTCATAATGGATCATATCATAATTTGTTTCAGGTTTACCATCCAAAATAGTTTTGGATAATGAAACTTCTTTTAAGAAAAAAATTATGCGAGCCTTAACTTCTAAGTACTACATCAAACATAGTTTTGCATCTCCATATTATCCACAGGTAAATGGGTAAGCTGAGGCCTCAAACAAGACTGTGGTAGCCATATTGAAAAAGACAGTGCAAGAACACCACAAGGATTGGCATACACAACTGCCCCTTGCATTATGGGCTTATAGAACTAGCATTCGGACTCCCACTAGGGTAACTCCATTTTCACTAGTATATGGCACTGAGGCCATTATGCCCTTAGAGTTGGAAATTCCAACATTGTGCATCACATTACAAGAGTTCATCGATGACGACACCACACGACAAGCTTACCTAGATCAACTTATGTTGCTCAATGAATGTTGTGTGAATGTCCTTGAGCATATTCGTATTTATTAGGAGCAACTCAAATGAGCTTACAATATTAAAGCCCACCAGAGAGACTTTGAATTTGGTGATCTTGTGCTAAAAGAAAACCAACATAACTTGAATTTTCCACTCGATATGCAAGACAAATTTACGGCTAATTGGTTAGGACCCTATATCATATCTAAAAATATTGGTCTAGGTACCTATTGCTTGACGTTGCTAGGGGGTGTTGGAGAGTCTGAGCCTCTCAACATCATCCATATTAAGGCATTCTTTGCTTAGAGAGTGTAGCAGAAAGAGCTCCAAAGGCATATGTAAGCCTTTTGGTTAGTCAAAAGGCTCCAAGGATTTCTAAAAATTGCTTGGTCAACCTAAAGGCTTTGAGAGTTCCTATAACTACTCGGTCATCCCAAAAGGCCCCAAGCTCTCATTCGAGAGATTTGGTCATGTCAGAAAAATATCCAAAGCCATCTGTAAGCCCTTTGGTCAGTCAAAAGGCTCTAAGGATTTCTAAAAGATGCTTGGTCAACCCAAAGGCTCTGAGAGTTCCTATAACTACTCGATCATCCCAAAAGAATCGAAGCTCTCATTCGAGTGATTTGGTCATGTAAAAAAAAGTTCCAAAGGTATATTTAAGACCTTTGGTCAATTCAAAAAGATCCAAGGATTTCTAAAAATTGCTTGGTCAACCCAAAGGCTCCAAAGGTTGCTTAAAGCTACTCGATCATCCCAAAAGGCACCAAGGATTTATAAAAATCACTTGGTCAACCCAAAGGCTTCGAGAGTTCCTATAGCTTCCCGATCATCCTAAAAGGCTCCACATCCTCTTGCTGAGAGTTTGGTCGACTAAAAGATTCCAAAGGCGTCTGTAAGACCTTTGGTCAATTCAAAAAGCTCCAAGGATTTCTAAAAATCACTTGGTCAACCCTAAAAAGCTCCAAAGGCATATATACTCATCGTTTGGTCAAATATGAAAGCTCAAAAATATATAAAATTCCAAAAAAAAATTGGTAAAGCATAAAATCCAAAAACATTTGCTTTTGTAGTTTGCATTTTCAAATATGCATTCACATCATCATATTGCATTTAAGCATTTATCATCTGTTGCATTCCACAGTAGAGTGTAGTGTGTCTATCAAAATCTTACAAATGATCAGACATTTGTGTTTCAATCATGCACCCTTGCATTTATCATAATTCATTACATTCATACACGATACCTATTGCGGAGAAATATGTATTTATATTAAGTTTTCCAGTCACTCAACCATACATAGTGCGTTATTTAGATATTGTAGAAATCTTGCTTTGTTGTTATAGACAAGGTCATTAGTTGGGATAGTGCTTCAACATATCAAAATCCCATCACTAAGCAAAACAATATAAAATCCTGCTAAGACAAGATATGATGAAAGCTATGAAAGTAATCGTAAGTATCTAGAGAGATGGGTTTCATGACCTGCTTATCTTGCAAATAGTCGGTTTAGAAAGGTGTACTTTGGCAAAAGGACAAGAATTTCCCCTATAAATCCCAAAGTCGCAAAGTTTAAATTCCAAGTTACAAAGTGCAAAAGCAAAAATTTCAAGTTCAAAATGTAAAGTGACATAGTGAATCAAAAGCACTATAAAAATCCCTTGCTCAAAGAAAATAGTAACACGTGGACTAACAATGATTTTCATCACCACATATGAGCAAGTAAGAAGGGTGAGAACTTGAATTCCTAGATTTTCCACCTTTTGAAAGCCATAGAGTGATTCTCGATCACAGCAATGGGTTGGAAGAGTCCCACCTGCAATCGAAGGGGTAGTTCTATTGGGTGATCCCCAAACATAGCAATGGGTTGAAAGAGTCCCGCTTGCATTTGGAGGGGTAGCCCTAATCAATTTGCAAGATGAGCTAGCTCTAGGTACCTAGGATTGTCTAGTTGTATAAGTCTAATCAAAGCTAAAACAAGGATGGTACGATCGTATGATGAACCCTATCTCACATATGGGTTGAAAGAGTTTCGACTGACATACGGGGTATGCTTATGATCTATCTGAAAATATTGACATGCACACATAGGGATAATGAATAGTTGGGTTTATCACAACAAAATCCTTGTCCAATAAAAGCCTTGTACGGTTTGTATTTAATTTTTGGAGAAGTCTACTAGGGTGTTTGAGTCTCATGGAAAACCTAAGAAAATTCTCCAATAGCAACAAAATACCAAATATCATTAAACATAAAAAATACTAGTCATTCATTCATCAGAATGCATTTTACAAAGCAATCAAACATATAGGATAGATACCGCATGAATATAAGAAATGATGTTTAGACGACAACTGACTATATAGTGCAACAAAGAAAAATATACATAATGGCATATTCATTCATTAGCATTATACCAATCCATTTCACTAAATTTCATATATGGGTGATTAATTGATTGAGTTCTTGTAATAAGAATTATCTATTATATTGCATGATTGTCATACATTATGTGGTGTCGCAGTTTAAAATTGATATACACAGTTTACATTCATTCTTTATGTTTTAAGTGATTAAAGCATACAATTTCATTCCCATTAGATTACGATTATGTACATAATGCATTACCATACATTGCATAGCATGCCATAACTTCATAAAAATAAACGCATGCTCACAAAGCAAAAATAAATATGCGTTCAAAATAAATACCACATCCATTTGCATCCATTATATATAACACATCTAATCATATAGATCATTGCATAACACCATCAACATAAAATAGATAGCTATCTGGTGCATGTCATCCATACATTGCATCATAAACATGGCATCATATTAACATAACATCACATAAGCATTGCATCCATGTGCATAAAATAAATATAAAGTCAATAATTAAACATCAAATACGCATAATGAGCCTAAATGATCAATTCATATATATATATATATATATATATATATATATATGTCCAAAAAATTATATAGGGAGTGCATCAATATGCCCGTAGGCTACAAAGTGTGTAGGTCCTTGAACTTACACTTAAAATTAGTACAACATAGCAAAAGTATAGTATGCATCTAGCAGATCCCAGGTCTAGTATGCTCCCCCTGTACTGGAGCTCTCATCGCCTCCCTCAGCACTGTGCTTTGAAGCCTGCTCTCCTCTCTACATTGGCACCTATGGTGGGTCCTGTTGTGGGTCCTACCTACCTCCAAATCCTAAGGCACCCAACACATGATAAACCAGTAACTACATCAGACTAGTCCCCTGAATGGCAGCCCTTGAAGTATGCCTTGCATCCCTAGGCCTAGCATGTGATGTCGCCCCATGTGTGCTAGAGTACCTGTGTGTCCTCTCAGCCCTATGAGTCTTGTGACCTGAGCTCGCCATAGATTGCCCTGAGTTCCTAGACCTAGTACCCTGTGACTCTAAGAAGAAAGAATCCTTAGGAACCTATAGCCTGTGCATATCTATATAACCGACTAGCTAATCAATGCGAGCAAGCCAGACTACATGCATCTCATTGGTCCTCATGACATACTGCACAGTTGCTCTACCTCAGTCATCAAATTTTGTTTGCTATTAGTGCTATCGTTGGTGCTATCGAAGGCCCCATAGTATCTTGAGGAGGTGGCATAGCCCCCCTCGATACCCAAAGGAGATCCCTCTCTTCCTTTGATATAGTCCATTATACTTGTGCTAACTCTAGAGCAATCTACAATATTTGAGCCTGGGCCTATGCATCTGTGGCCTACATAGTCAGACCCTATATTTGATCTTGTGCCTTAGTAAGGCATATATCCTTGTCAACTAATCTCACCTTTAGAGTGGTGATAGTAGTGTCTTGCTCTAGCTGCTGTGTGGAATCACCCTAGCTAACTCTGCAAGTCAGCCACCTAAGCTAAGAGTTGACCCTCTGCATTATTGGGAGGGACCTCACCCTCCTCTAGAGCCTCCTCATTAGGGTCAACATTAAGATCCTCCTCGATGGTGGCCATTGTGCCCTAGCTACCCTTTGTCCACTGACACACCCAACGCTCATCAAGATCTGCCTCTACCTCTACCTAGTATGGCTCCCAACCCAGAGGCCCTGTGCTGTACCATATGAACATGGAACACCACCCATCATACTCTGGAGAGGTCCCAACAGTCTTGACTCTCCAGTATCTTAGTAGTTGTCAGCAACATCTCCTAGAGGCTCCAAAATGATCCACTATAGATTGTGCTTTGCAACCAAGCATCGGTACTTGAGGGGGATATCTTGAATATCTTGCACAACCCCAAATTTCCATAGGACCCAAGAGTAGAACTTGTACTCTAAAATCTCAACCTTACGATCGATCAACCATATATCACATCATACCTATCTTAGCCACTAGCCCTCCTCTGGCCATGTTGGGAAATCCATATAGGGCTGCCACTGAACATCATTCAAGACAAGTGCCACGAATTGAGTAATATAGTGTTGGATGTCATCGACATGGATCCTACTATGGGTACCCTCCTCCTCATGAGGCCAACAAGTAACATAGCACTAGCGATCATTAGTAATATCAGTAATATGTAGGGGCAGATCTGAAGGACGCTTGATCCAAATGTGCTGCCACCCCTAGATCTATAATAGAAGACTACAAATAAGGCCCTTACGGATATGCTTTGTAATTTGGTATAGCTTCCTGTAGAGCTGACATAGTAGGGTGCTTCCCCAAGCTAGAAGTAGAGGTGCCTCTGTAGAGATCTACAACACCCTCTAGGCGGTGGATAGGAGGTTCCAAGGAATCCTCGTGCTCGAGGAGTCTAGAAGCACAATATAAAATATGAGGTGCATAAAGAGGGCTTGTTGAGTGAATATTTTGTCTCACAAAAAAATGACCACACAACCAGAGTTTCTGACAGGAAACTCTTTCTTGCAAAGAAAATCTATTATTCTAATTTCTCCAAGTTTCTTGTAAACAAACCTTTATATGCATATAACCAATTAAGACTTAATGCACATAAAATGATATAATCTGGAATAACTTATTTCTACAAGTAATTGTTAACAAGGGGCCTTTAATGATTCACATCAAACTTTGTAACCCTAATCTGTTAAAATAACCTAATCGTGTACAGCAAAAGAAAGAACAAAGTCCCTTTCTTCTTTTATACTCTTGACATTAATGAAACCCTCCCGAGAATAAATTAGCAACACTTTTATCTTTGGCTTAAAGAAATATTATAAATGAGAAAATGCGTGGTATAGGCCACTTCATTTTAAATTTTGTGCCTTTAGCATGAGGTTCATTTTACAGTTAGTTCATTTTATCTTTACTTTAATTATTCTGCTATTTCTAAGTTAGATTTTGGAGTTAGAACATGTATTCTGGAATGCACCAGAATGCGTGTGTGCCAAACTTTGAATAAAACAAATGTGAAAACAAAATCAAACCCTAACAAAAGATTCTTTATGAGAATCAGCTGGAAAACATAAACAGGACGTTAATCTGATTAGCAATCTCCTCCCTGCAAAACCCCAAGTTAAGATATGAAGTTCTAAAACAACCTGACCGAGCAGTCCAATCAGATTAGATGCAAGACTCTAAGGAAAGAAAATAACTGCATCATTCTGTCATTCACCTATCGTAACCCATCTCATGGCGTAAACGAATAGATACAAGAGAAAATGATACAAAGGAAAGATTAACAAAGAAAACAGTAGTCTTAGCTTCAATCTCCTTTTGGTTTTACACACAAAAGTCACTCTTGCCAAATAACTCCTTTATTTCAACAAATAATGCTTTTTTTGCTACAATTTCCAGCCCCTGTATCCACATTCACTTCAGCTTTTAAACCTTCTGCTGTGACCCTTGGTTGCTCTGTGACTCTTTGTTTCAATGCCCCGAACGCTTCGTTTCATTTCTCGCCTTTGGGTGTTTTTACATTTCGCTTGAATTTGTAACGTTTAATCTTCTTGGATGTTGTAACTGTCAATCCACAGCGTTACAATGATCCTCCTACCTTTGCGCCATGTGTTCAGCGTTTCCTGTAATTTCGTAACGGTTCCTCAAAAATCATGACCAAAAATAGTATGCAGCCTTGCTCCCTTGGTTTCACAGCAAAAAAATGACATGTCACGAAATCGTGACATGTCATGATATCGTGACACTTTTGCTCTCCATACGCTTCGGCCACACCCTATCATGAAATCATGACCATTTTCTCCTTCGGGCCATCTTGTCGCAAGCTGTCATGAAATCGCTACCATTTTCATCATCTGTACACTTTGCCAGAACACGTCGCAAAATCGCGACCATTTTCTTCGTCTGTACACTTTGCTAAAATACGTCGCAAAATTGTGACCATTTTCTCCATCCGTACACTTTGCCAAAACACGTTGCGAAATCACGACCATTTTCTCCTTCGGGCCATCTCGCCGCAACCTGTCGTGAAATCGCTACCATTTTCATCATCCGTACACTTTTCCAGAACACGTCGTGAAATCGCGACCATTTTCTCCACCTGTACACTTTGCCAAAACATGTCGCGAAATCGTGACCATTTTCTTCGTCCGTACATTTTGCCAAAACACGTCGCGAAATCGCGACCATTTTCTCCTTTCGTACACTTTGCCAAAACACGTCGTGAAATTGCAACCATTTTCTCAGCGTTGGAGACATGTCGCGATATCGCGACACTTTTCTTTTTTCAATGGCAACAGAGCGACGTGTCGCGATTTCGTGACATGTCGCGATTTCGTGACACTTTCTACACTTGCGCATTTTGCCCCCTTTCTTCATTTTTAGCATCTGGGTCACTGAGATTTTCTCTAAAAACCTACAAAAAGGTGGGTCCCCAATTTTGGGGTGTGTTGTGGATTAACCACAACAGGGCTTCCCATGTAGAGAAGACATTTTCATGGTACCACTCACCAATGTGTACCCCATCGTGGTCTATCACATCCTGAGCATCCTCGCTCTGGTCATCAAAGATAGTGTCAAAAATAGTCTCCTTTATCCTGGAGGTAGAGGAGACGACGACCTCGCCATCAATAGAAATCTTGAAGATCCTGTAAATGTCCTCTAGAGTAACAGTTATATCACCTGTAGGCAGGTGAAATGTGTTGGTCAGCACATTCCAGCATTGGGCCAACGTAGTCTGGTAGGTTTGATCTACCCTAATAGTGGGTAGATCCATGACATATCTGAACTCGACAACTTAGAACCAACATAGATTGGCATAGGATAAAGCCTCATGGAGAGTCTTTAGAATATCTAGCTCTCGAGCTCTAGAAGTCAATATCTAGAATAAAAAATACAATTTAAGACCAAATCTAGCTAATTAGAGCTTAAAAAAAAATAGCAACAGCAAATCGCAGCTGAAACCTGCAGTCCCCAATTTGCAAATTTGTAACTGTAGCTAAAATCTGTAGTCCCCAATTTTCCAACTGGGAACCACAGCTACCAGATGTGGTTTAGGAGCGACACCCATTTTGGGTACCCTCCTAGACCACTAAGGCATAAAATTAAATCCTAAAGCTAGCCTAAACTAGTGGGGTTCATTACCAACATTTTAGTGAGGTTCATTTTCTACATTAATTAATGTAGTTCATTTTACTGGTATTGAGTGCATGGTCTCAGTTTCGAGTTACCTTGCCCGCACCCTAGCCCCAACTAGTAGATGGCTGGTCAGGATCTGCCATTGAGGTCGAGGAGTGTAATCAAGGTAGAGTGTGGTAGCATTTTCGATCAGGAAGGGTCTTCTCACTCTTAGAGCTATCATATTGCTAGTGTTTGCCAGGAAATAATGAAAAATTTCAAATGGGTATTCAATTTATAAGTTTTCCTAGTCTCGACAAACTGCATCTAACACCTGTGGTTTCAAAAATAGGGTTTTCTACCCGTAGGTCTGACCCACGGTTCCCATAATTTAGAAATGTAAAACACAAACTGTACCTATGATCTGCAACTAGCATTAAATGCACTCAAAACCCATCGTGGGAAGGTCTAAAAGAGCAAATTATTGACTTCCACCAGACAAAAAATCAAAATCAATGATTAAAATTATAAATTTGGTGATGTTAAAAGCACCAAGATCAATCAAATAATTAAAAATCAAATGCACCTCGTATTCAGTGATTTATCCTATACACTTGGTGGTTGCAGCGAGTTGTGATCCATGCAATCCGGCAAGATGAGTAAATCACCATAAGGACATTTGGGGTAAAATTATCATTTCTTTTATGACATCTTTTAGCAAATCATCGACAAATATGATTCAACACAAGTCTAATTGCATTTGTATCATTTTAATTTATTAATATGACTATTGTGGCCTGACTACTCCAGGGGATAGAAATGTGCCAATACCACTAAGAGTTGCAATCATAAGCTAAACTGGGCCTAGCCAAGGCATTAAAGGGATCAAATCTTAATTTTTTTAGGATCATTCATTATGGTCAAGCGATTTCGTCACTTCATACATTGTCATTACCCTCATAGACTCATTGTTTGAGGGGGTAGTCATAATTTCATAATCATAATCAAAGTCAGCAGAAGATCTTTGAGATCATAGATCCCCTGATCTTGTCAAAATTGTGTTCGTTCTTGTGAATCATTGTCAATAGCTATCATAAGCTTCCCCATTTGCTTGGGGTAAACAAAAAATATGATAATTGGTTTGCAACTCTCATCCTTTGGATTTATGGGTCAGAAGATACCCATATTTGGCATTGTTGCTATCCGAATGTCAAGGGTAGACTTGTCAAAATGTAAGCCTTTCACAAGTTGGAAGCAATGATTCCAAGATGTGCATCATTTTGATGGACCTAGGGCATATAATGTTGATCTGACTAATGATCATCATAGAACCTTAGACATCATTTTAGGATGTATATTTTTGCTCAATGTTGTTCAATCTCACAACGCATCTCAAAAGAGGTATTTGTAGACACCTAAAATGTGTCATGTCGAGGACGACTACTCATATGGACATGCTACAAGACCATATGGAGGATATTTGATAGACTACAAGATAGATCAATGGTTCTAACCACTCAATTTAGGCATTTTGACTTAAGCAGTCTAAACCGCAGCCCAGACCTACTGTCTCCAGTCTAAACCATGGTTGACACCTACAGTCTATAGTCTGGACTGCAACTGTGACCTGTGGTCTTAACTGAAGTTCAGTTAGGCCTTCCATCTGAGCCAAATCAGTTAGAACAGCAAAAATATCTAGAAGAAGGCTATTGAAGGACAAAATATTCCAAAGGCTTCCATCTCAACTGTCCTAACCAATCTTATTGGTCTTGGCTTCCCCATGAAGCCATCCCTAGCCCTAGGGGCATGCTATAAATACCCCCTTCAAATGGGGATACAAATAGAGCAAGCATTGAATATTTGAGAAACGAAGCCCTGGCTAATTGTACACTCAAACTGAGTAGACTAAGAGATAGAGATATTGCACTTAATCCCCGACCCTTTTTCCACCATTCGTGATTAATTGCATTATGGATGCCCTAGGTGCTTAGGAGGATCAAGAAATGCAAATTCAGGCAAATGAAGACCCTTCACATCAAATTGATTGCTAAATCAGTTTGAGGACAATGAAGGTGACCCTTAAACATCAATTTGGACAAGGAGATTGAGACCATTGCCCCTGATTTTGATGGTAAACTCATCAGAGGTCAAACCACGACTGTCAGTCGTGGTTCACAGTGCAGACCGCTCACCAGATCTGCGGTTTGTAATAGGTGACATATCACCTTACTATTTTCATTTTTGTCTAGCTAGTTAGGTTAGATTAGCCATTTTGTTGATTTAATAGCATTTTAGAAGACTTCTGACCATAGAACTAGGCTAGATTCACATTTTATGCTTATGTTTCAATTAGGACTAGAATGCTTTCTTTATGCATGTTTATGCTTCATTTTCTATATTTGATCCATGCATAGTGTAGATGCTATTTTACTTTATGCTATTACATGAATCTTGATTCGCTTTGCATAGTTTAGCAACTTTCTTTATGCTTTCTTGATTATGCATGTTAATGGCGTCATTATACATCCTACTTAAAAGGGCCTCATCACGAGAGTTTGTCTATATTTTTGACATTCTTGTTATTTCTTGACCACAAAGAATAGTTCTAAAGGAGATATAAAGCATTCAACCCCTTCCCCATTGTGAATAATAGGGTCATCGACACCCTAGAGTAGTTCGTGTCACCCTGAGGGGCATTTTGATCACACCTACCCTTGATAGGGATTAAAAACTATTGTAATTAATGTATCAAATGGGTATCCATAAGAGGAACAAATTTGTAATTTGAATTCATCGAAAATAATAAATAATTCCTTGTATTCACTTTATTTCTTATTATCAAATTATGCATGCCTATTTGTGTGTTTCCCTTCGATTGCGATAGTTAGATCGGGTGTGAGCCTCCTTGGTGGTTACATTGTGTGTTTGACCAAAGGTTTTATGTCCTTTGGGACTTTTGTGTGTTTGAACAAAGGCTTTATATCCTTTGGGGATTTTGTGTGAAGTGATTAGGATACAAGCTTATGTCGAATCCTAACCTTGATGGCAATTAGGAGGCTTTGTTTAAGTCCAATCCTAGCCTTGGTGGCAATTAGGAGACATTTTTTTTTAAGTCCAATCCTAGCCTTGATGTCAATTAGGAGACTTAGTTTAAGTCCAATCCTAGCCTTGGTGGCAATTAGGATAATTTGTTTAAGTCCAATCCTAGCCTTGATAGCAATTAGGAGACTTAGTTTAAGTCCAATCCTAGCCTAGGTTGCTTGAATTTTATTTTTGATCTTTTGCTTATTTTCCCCAAGCAAAGGGGTGCATGATTATCTTCACTAATGACTTTGAATTTTGTGCACTTAGCAATGATTTAGCATTTGATTGTGCATGTTGTTATTATGACCAATGGACTCAGCAAATGCCATTAGGGTATTTTGGGTGGCCAAAGAGTTTATGGATGTCTTTGGAGCATTTTGAAAGTTGACCAAAGTAGCTTGTAATGCCCATGGAATATTTTTGATTAATTTGACAAAGTGGCTTAGAGACGCCCTTGGAGCATTTTGGATTTTTAATTTGACCAAGCAGCATAAAGATGCCCCTGGAACTTTTTTTATTTTTGAATTTGACCAAGCAACATAAAGATGTCCCTAGAACATTTTTGATTAATTTGACCAAGTGGCTTAGATACGCCCTTGGAGCATTTTGGATTTTGAATTTGACCAAGCGACATAAATATGCCCTTGGAACTTTTTAATTTTTGAATTTGACCAAGCGACATAAAGATGCCCCTGGAAAATTTTTGATTAATTTGACCAAGTGGCTTAGAGACGCCTTAGAGCATTTTGGATTTTGAATTTTTATGTTTTTATGATTTGTTTAGATTTTTTTGATGTTTTGTACTATTTTTGACCAAAGGGATTATTTTGCCTTTGGGACCTTTTGTGAGTTAACCAAAGCAGCTTGGAGATGTTCTTTTATGATTTTAGTGAGTTCATCAAACAACTAAGATGCCCTTGGAGATTTTAGTGATTTGACCAAAGGGCTTATGATGCCTTTGGGGCTTTTTGAAATTGATTGCTCAACTATTTGATTAATGATTAAGGGTGGTATGACACCATTAATGCCCCAGTAGATGTTTAGCAAATATATATTTTTGGATGCAATTTATGATTTTATGATATATGATGTTGATGATGTAATGATGATGATGTGATGCTTAGATGGTTTATCATGTATGCATAGATGGATGCAATGCTTGTACATATGCTTGTACATGCTTTGATGATGTGATGTATGAATGACATGTGTTAGCTAGTTGATGGTGTATGATTATGTGTTATGATCAAGATGCACATATGGATTATGATGTATGTGTATATAGATGCACTGCTTATTATTAAATGCATGTTTAATTTTTATTTAATTGTATGTATCTGACTTACATTATGATATGGTATGAATGAACCTGTATCACTTAAAACATAAGGAATGCATATGAGTTTAGCAATCTAAATGGGTGATAACACAAAGAGTAAAAAATAATCATGAATTTAAATAATCATTCTTATCATAAGAATTGATTAAGTATTCATATGTGAGATGTAATGGCATGGAATGCATGTATTTCCTTGATAAGTTTCTATAAATTAAAATATACAAAATATTCAGTGGTCGTTTATATATTATTTCTAATATATATCTGATATCTATCCTACTCTGTTGATACCCCCTAATTTACAGAATATTATAAAGAAATTGATGGTATGATTGATGATATGATTTGTTGCTATATAAGAATTTTTGAGGTTTTTCTTGGACTCAAACACTCTAGTTACCCTATCAGTAGTTGTGTATTGACAATATAAGACTTTTGAATAGTAAGGCTTTCATCATGGACCTAGATACTTAGTATCCCTGTGTGTGCAAATGAATATATTTAGATAGACTTAAAATATTTCCTTCGATGTCATGCGGTATTCTTTCATCCCATTGCTAAGATCAAGGATCCTTAAATGTTCATCTCATTCTTATGTTGGACTTGGTTGGACTATACCACTAGGTAGTATTGGGTTACCCAAAGCTAGCTCATCCACATTCAAACATTGGTCTATACAAATGCCAGAAGCTATTGTGATAGACATATTGTCATGCACAAGGATTTCTCCTTCCAGTTTTGTACAATGCTGAGAATTCCATGGATTCAAACTCCATTCCCTTATTTTATTCCTTTTGATATGGGATACTTGCTTGTGTTTAGTGATAAAAATCACTGTTTATTTTTTACTATTTTTTTTTTCTTCTTTTGAGCAAGGGATTCTTGTAGTAATGATAATCACTGTTTATTTTTTATATATTTCTTTTTTGATACTTTGAACTATGACTTTGAGATGTCGATGTATGACTTTTGAGGATTTTTTTATTTTTTCTTTGAATTTGGGATTTTTGCTTGTTTTGATTAAAGCAAGGGATTTTTGGGTAGGGCGGAGCTTGTCCTTTTGTCAATTCTCAAAAATTTTGAACCAGTTGCACGAGGAGATAAGCAAGGAAGACCCTTTTCACTTTAGGTAACCTAACCACTTTTATAGTTTTCATATTTCTCTTGTACCAACTAGAATTTAGTGTTTGTAATTAGTGATGGGATCCTAAAATATGCTAATATTTGTCACCACTAGACCTTACTCTCAACTAACCAATATGAATTTGCACAAAATTTGATAGGATCACTAGGTATGGTTCAATAACTAAAAAACCATAGTATATTATGTATAGAAACAAGTAATGGTTGTGTTGAAAACCACAATTACACACATGTATGAATGGATGTAGGTGGATTTTTAATGCTTTATGATACAAACTGTGGCATCACTTGTAATATTGTTATCATGACATATGCAAATGTAATGGACATGAATATATAATGCAATGCAACTATGTGGATGAAAATGTGATATGCAAATGTTTTTGTATTTTGATATATGTTTTTTTTTGTATTTTTGATCATTTTGAATGTTTTTCTATTTTTGTTTTTATTTGTGACCAAAGGGCTTTTAAAATACCTTTGGATATTTTTGATGAGATTTGACCAAGAGGCTTAGAGATGCCCTTGGTGCATTTTGATGATATTTGACCAAGCAGGTTAGAGATGCCCTTGGTGCTTTTTGATGAGATTTGACCAAGCAGCTTGGAAATGCCCTTTGGTGCCTTTTTATGGGATTTGACCAAGCGGCTTGGAAATGCCCTTGGTGCCTTTTGATGAGATTTGACCAAGCGTCTTGGAAATGCCCTTGGTACCTTTTGATGAGTTTTGACCAAGCGAATTAGAGATGCCCTTGGTGCCTTTTGATGATATTTGACCAAGCGGCTTAGAGATGCCCTCGATGCTTTTTGATGAAATTTGACCAAGCGGCTTGGAAATGCCTTTGGTGCCTTTTGATGATATTTGATCAAGCGGCTTGGAAATGCCCTTGGTTCCCTTTGATGAGATTTGACCAAGCAACTTAGAGATACCCTTAGTTATTTTTGATGAAATTTGACAAAGCGGCTTGGAAATGCCCTTGGTGCCTTTTGATGAGTTTTGACCAAGCGGCTTAGAGATGCCCTTGGTACCTTTTGATGATATTTGACCAAGCAACTTAGAGATGCCTTGGTGCTTTTTGATGAAATTTGACCAAGAAGCTTGGAAATTCCCTTAGTGCATTTTGATGAGTTTTGACCAAGCATCTTAGAGATGCCCTTGGTGCCTTTTGATGATATTTGACCAAGCGGATTAGAGATGCCCTTGGTGATTTTTGATGAAATTTGACCAAGCGGCTTGGAAATGCCCTTGGTGCATTTTGATGAGATTTGACCAAGCAACTTAGAGATGCCCCTAGTGTATTTTATTTTTGATTTTATTGCTTTCTGATTTGTTTGTATTTCTATGTTTTATATTGTCTTTGTGATTTTGTTATATTTGAATGTTTTTGAATTTTGTTATTTATAAGGGGAAGTTATGGCACCTTAGATATCCCTTATGTGTGTAATACTTAAAGGAAGTGAGGAAGGTGTGATACCTTTAGAATCCTCACTTTGTCTTCCTAAACTTGATGGGGAAGGTACATTACCTTTAAGACCTCCAGTGCACATGTTGTCCACTGCAATGTAATCAACTTGCTTAGGAAGAGTGATGGAAATCAACTCTCTCGATTGGGGCAGTGATATGTATGAGATGCCTCTATATGTGTGGGGAGGAATGAGTGAACTGTCTGTATGGAGTTCATTTCGTTCTAATAGGTCTTGGACCACATTCTTGAATCTACAACAATTATGAATGTTATAGCCCTCTATTCGATGATAAAGATAGTAATGATCCTCCCTATAAATACAGTAATGACCCTTGGGTTTAGATTTGTTTGGGTGTAGAGGCTTTATGTCAGGTAAGGTTAAGACCTTAGCCTCTTGCAACTTATGTAATATGATAGACATAGGATCACTTAAAGGAGTCCAAATGTGTTGTTGTTGCTCTGATCGTTTAGCATGCTTTGGCCTGGTATGAGTACCAGGTTGAGCCCTAAGCATGTCACTTACTAGATTAGAGGGCTGCTCTTGCATTTTTTATGCAAGGGATAGATTTTTGGCTAAGATCATTTGTTTTTCAACAACCTAAAGCTGCTCCTTCTTAAGCATGTTGTATACTATGGCTCTGAAACCACAACATGATTGAATATCATGACCATTTTGTCTATGATATATACAATGTAACTCTTCCTCATACCCTTGAGGTTTTAGGTGATTTGGATGTAACTGACCAACCTTAGGTAATATGATAGCATTTACAACACATAATTGATCAAAAACCACTACCATGGGCTCAAGAAATGGGGGATGCTTGTTTGACTTTTGAGGCAGCAAAATTGGTGTTTTCTTTGGTTGAGGCTTTTTCTGTGGCCGCACAAGGGATATTTTATCTTTAGATGAGGGTTGCCCTTGTAGCTCTTGGTTGAGATTGTTCATGATATATTGCAATGCCTCATTTTTCTCATTCACTTGAAACTCCATTCTATCTAGACGATCTAGGATGGAATGCATGACTGGCAAATATTTAATGTGCACCTCTAGCAATGAGATTGGAATATCATCACATATTGACTTGGGTGATAGAGTTGATGTTAAAGATTCACAATCTGAATGTAAAACATCCCTTTCATTCATTTGAGCTGATGTGGATGATTCATTATGATGCACTTTGCTAGGGGTATCCACAAGCTTTTTCTTACCAACTTGAATACCCTCATTCTGATGTGGAGAAAATGCCTGCTCTTGAGGCACCGTGTAGAATGAGTTTGGGGTAACTAAAGCCAATGCTTTTGACCCCTTTACCATGGAAGCAATGTTTGATTGTACCATATATTGTCTTCTCTACTTTAGAGTCACTTGGTCATCTGACTTAGCATCAACCATTGCCACAAACTCTTGAGAAGGTGTTTTATCTTTTGGACCAGTTGAAGATGTTTTAGTCATGTTAAATTATGTTCTCTTCTCCTCATCAAGTAATATGATATAATGGTTTTTGGTGATGGGAGGAGGTAGCGACTTCTCGATGCAAGCCTGCATTGAATATTTAGTGATTTTATTTGCATGAATGTTTGGAGGTCCGCATATCACCAGAGCTTCTTGTGGCTCATAAAACTTCTTGTAATACTTGAATGGCTCATGATCTTGGGGGACCATGTACACTTGTCCTTGGTGTATGAATTTTAGATTCTTGTGCACTATGGAAGGCACACATTCCATATCCCTCATCCATGGTCTTCCTAGCAATATGTTATATTGCTTCTCACCCCCAGGATATGGCACAATGTAGGTATTGTATTCATCCCAACTTGTATAGGTAAGATTACTATGCCAATTGTTGAGGAAGTGGCATCATTGAAGGCTCTCAATGTGAATGTTGTATCCTTAATGCATGAGGGTGGCAGATTTAAATACTTCAAAGCTATAGCTATGATGATGTTGATTCTTGACCTAGTATCAATCAATACTCTCTTGTATGGAATTTGATTGATGCTTGCTATGATGTGTAGTGGAGGATCGAGTTCATCTTTAGAGATTGGCTGAATCTCCTATTTGTAAAAAGTAATCACAGGGGTCCTTTTGTAAGTGAATTGAATTCATTGTTGGTGTGGACCATGATAGATTAGCATCTTTAATTGAATATTTTGGTATGTTGGGTTGATCAAGGCATTTTTCACTTCCTATTGTAGTATTGATCGTACCGATAAAACCCTCCTTAGGTGGGGCTATGTGCACCCTATTGACTTGCTCAACTTGATTGTTGGGTGCTATATTTGCTTCGTGTGTAGGCAAGGGGTCTTGGAGGACTCTTATCTAAAGTTCTTACCAATTTATCATATATTTCACTATATATCTAAAGGGATGACATGTCTGGATGTCATGATCCTTTTGTCAATGGTACACACAAAATAGCTTTTCTATGTATGCCTTTGATCTACGCTTATTAGGCTTCAACGGATGGATTTTTGGAAGCTTGATTCTTCCTACCTCATACAATTGATTAAAGAGCGATGCTAATGTCTCTAACAAATTAGTATATTATCATTGTGGCCTACGTTGTTGGCCTTGTATATGATTTTGGGCCAGAGGAGGTTGAGCTTGGTAATTATGCCCCACTGTTAGGGGTGGTGCCACCTGACTTGAGGATTTCGAGCTACTCAAGATAACTTGATTAACTAGGGTTACCTTTTGTTGGTTGTTGTCACCTTTGATATTCTCATTTGACCATTTCCCCTTGTGGAGTTGACTCTCCTCTATCTTGATGTCTTCAATGACCTTGGCTTGTGTCAAGGCCTCCTCAAATGTTTGATACTATTGTAATTGTAGGAGAAGCGAGATTTATTTTGAGAAACTTCTAGTAAACATATGAATGAGCTCTATTGTTGGTATGGTAAAAGATAATTGTGACATCATATTTCTCCATTTCTTGTTGTATTCCATGACTGGCTCATCATCAAGTTGACGAAGGCTTGCCAAGTCCATAAAGTTTATCATTTTCTCAGCACTAGAGGCAAAGTGTTCCATAAATAACTCAGCCAATTGCTCAAAGGTGTTTATGCTATGATGTGGTAAATGATTATACCATTCCAAAGCATCCCCAACTAGCATTGTGAGAAAAACTCTCAATATCAAGGGGTCATTGTCTTGAAACTGGAAGCATGTATTGATGAATATGGTCACATGCTCCTATGCATCTTCATCATCTTTGAATTTTTCAAGTTGAGGCATCTTGAAATTTAATGGGTATGTTGGTGATGACATTGATGGATGCAAAGGCTGATTGCTAAGCTTCTTTAGTGTAGGTTTCTAATAAACCGACCTTTGATTTTGCTTTTCAACTTCATTCATTCGATCAACTAGCACTTTGTATGGCCTCGATGAAATGATTTGATCTTCCAGTTGTTGCCCTTGATTAGGTTGAGGTGGCTGCTTTTGATGTTGAGTTGGACAATAATTATAATCATTAGATACCTCATCATAACTAGATCCATAGTAAGTATCCACTTCTTCTTGATGTTCCCATTGGGACTCCTCATATGATTCATCATCATATTGATCTTGGTATTGTTGAGGAGTATGAGGTTCTTGGCGATAACTAGATAATGGAATTTGATGTTGAACACTATTTTTGCATGGCCGAGGGGGCATATTCTAAGATTGCCCTGAATGCCTTATGCGTTGTTGCATCCTTTGTTTATTTAATTGTTATTGATCCATACATTGTTGTTGATCAAGTTGTGGCCTTAGTGTCTGATGTGTATGATTCTATTTTTTAGTTGTATAGGGGCTATGTACCCTCATATTAGAAATATGAATGGTTTTGTCATATATTTTTCCCCTAGCATGATCTATTACTTGTTTTCCATGTTCTTGAAAGGTTGCATTGACCTGATACTTTGCTCTATGAACGGACTATGTATAGTCTGATGATGTAGATGTGCAACATGCCTGCCCCACATACTCTTCATGAGGAGTAGGAGGATGACTTGGGTCCTCTTCCTCATATGTGATGAATGACACATATTCAAGCTCATATGTAGACTATGTATATTGATAATGCATAGAAATGAAATGTGCATATGCAGAATGCTCTCTATGATCAACCATAGTGGTTTGCTCATCCAGTCTAGGCCATGGTGTGTCCTCATTTTCATTTTTTGATTGATGTATGGAGCAAGCTGATCTGTGAACCTATGACATTGACCTACTAGGCCCCTCAATGGGTGGATTTTTCTTTATATAGAATTTCATCAAGGTGTTCTAGTCTGGCAGGTTTCCTGGAGGGCCTATGGGGGCTTTCCTAGTAGGGATACCTCGAAGACTTGACTCCCTAGGGCTGGTATTGATGTTATGATAAAACTTGGGATGCCCTTTAGAGAGGGTTGTGTCCTCTGGACTGATTTGGGGATGTTTAGTGGTAATGGAATCTGATTCCCTCTCTAGATGGGAGGTCTTGCTCACCATGGGAGGTCTCCTGGCCATAATTTGTTATAATTTTTTTTGACTTCCGAAAAATGTTGTAGGTGTCATATATCAAAATGATCAATGTGATGTGCTGATAACAATGAGCTATAACTCCAAAATTTGAATTTTGGGTCAAAAATTTGTATTTTTGAAATAATTGGCTAACCGGGGCCCGTGGGGAAATGCTCACTTTTAGGAATTTTTAGGAATTCTTGAACCATGAAGATTTAGGACTCAAAATTTTTTGGAGAGGTGCCCCAGGGGCTAACTAAGACAAAAAAAAACAAATTTGACACTTTTCGGAGTTGTCTAGCCCATTTTATGACTGTTTTAGTGCAATTTTTCCTTATTTTTAGCCTCGAAAATAGAGTAAAAATAAAACCAAAATAATTTTTTTGTTATAGCTCTGTTTTGCACGATTCTCAATCCATTGGATGAAGAATCAAAAAGTATATTTTTTTAAATAATTTTTTCTAAAAATTAGGGTTAGGGTTTGGTCCCAAATAACAAAGAAACACACAAAGCAGACAATATGATTATCATTTTTTTATGGATTAAATGTGTGTCCTAAAACTCATTTCAGTGTGTTTAGATTTGTTTTTGCTCTTGCTTTAGACTTAGAATGAAATAACTCAATCATAGTGGTGATTAGGAACACCAGTTCCAAACATGATTTCTCAAAAGAGTCTAGGGTACACCATTGAAGTCCTAGTGGGGGGTTTGCCTAGCTCTTCCACTCTGAACCAAAAGGAATTGTTCCAACAGTGGGAGATAGTTTGAACACGAGTGACTAGAACCACCATGAATAAGTTCCCTATTCCTTATAAATAAATCTAGGGGGCAAGCCGATGGAAGGAGGTGAATTCCAACATCATCGGACTGAACTGGGGGTCGGTGATGAAATCCAACTCCCTAATGTTTATAATGATACATGCAAGTGTGTGGGGTTATTTTTAGATTTAAATATAGAAATCAATGCATCAACCAACATTCATGTCTAATTTTCTATAATGCCTAAAAATAACATTTTATTTTAAGACAAATACATTTACAACTACCCTACATGAGCTCTATGCATTCTCTATTTTATGATAAAAATGGCCACCAATTAGGCCACATGCAAGAAAACCAAAATACAATGGCCTAGCACGCTAGAGAGTAGGGTGGACCTTATAGGCAGAGGTCTGCTATTCCTAGTAGCACCTAGAGGAAATTTAAAAGAAACCTAAGAAATGCAAAATGCAATTTTATTTCCTTTTCTTTCATTTTTCCTAATTAATCTATGTTTATGCTTGTTGTTTCTAAAATCAAATGCAGATAGATAATCAGAGAAATGTAGGAAAGGGGTACCAACCTTAAACCCCACTTATATGATAGAAATTCTACCCTTTGTTGCACTACAACCCTGGTTGTTGTCAACCAGAGTGGATGATTTTTGGCCGCTATCGACAAAAGCGGTTGATCTATGGCCGTTGTTGGCAGGAGCAGTTGAATCTTGGCCACTGCAAACTTTAGTGGCTAAACCTACACAAAAAAAATGAATTAGTAAATTAGCAAAAAATAAAAACTAGGTGGGGGTCCCATCGTGATCGCCATATGTAGCGACCTCGGGGTGCACGCACCGCTCTTAACTCTACTTGCGATGTTATTATTATACCAAAAATGAAGCTAAAATATTACGAGAAGCATATAACATGAAAATGATAAAGAATGGATCTTTCATTAATATTGAAACCCAATTACATGTCGATCCCTCTTAGGGATACCCATCTTGATACAATGATTTACAAGTGGATGAAGAGATGTCCCCTTTTGCAAAAGGGGTGGCGCGCTCTAAAATGCTTCCTGGTTCCACACACAAAAATTTTTGAGGGCTTACAGATGCCTCCTTCTCCATGTATGTCTCCCAGAAGGATCCTCTTGCTCTCGTATGTCATGGATTATGTCTCATGAACCTGTGGCCTTGTATGCAATTCAAACAACAATACACGTTTAGCTATCCGAGATTGCCTCCCTAGATGAGGTTGTTAGCAATAAATCTGATAATGAAAGGAAATATGCTCAATGTAATGAAAATAATGCTAAAATGGATCTTATGCTAATGACATGAAAACATAAAGAAAATATAATGAAATAAGCTAATACCAAAACCCTAGACTAGGCCTGTGGGCCACTATCCAATACAACAACTTCTAGAATGAAACTTGTTCTCTTGCTCCAAGGCTATGGATCTTAAGCTTACTATTAATGTTAAATGAATATTGTATGTGCATGGATAATTACCTCTCAGTTGGCTAGCACCTCATTGCTCCTCAAGGGTGCTCAGATATGCTCTCCAATCCGATAGGGCTTTGCTGCATATCTTCTCCAAGAAAATCTCTCTCAAAGAAGTCTGCTAAAAGATCATCCTTGGTATCAAAATTGATATATGATCCTCTCCTGTCCTTTGGTGCTCTTAGGCTTGCACCTTTTATAGATGTGTGAAACCCTAAAGTCTATGTTCAAAACCCTAGGATTGAATCCCTCATGCATACTAGATGTTAGCATGAGAAATTACCTTTTTTTGTGCTTTGGAGGTTAGTTAACTGAAGTCTAATTTTTGGACTTAAGTCCCCCATGTGAACTGGTTGTTAGCATGAGTAGTTTTATCTTTGTTTATGTTTGAAGACCAGTTAACTGAAGTCTAGATTCAGACTCAAGTCTCCCATGTGAACTAGTCGTGAAGGGGAATGCAAAGTTGCTCTTGCTCACCTTTATTGCATGTAGAATGCCACTTCCACCCCTGATTAGGCCTATTTGTCGGCAAACTACTTCTTATGGCTTAGTTGCTATCGTCTACAGTGGCTAAGATCTAGCCACTATCATCTGCAGTGGCTAAGGTCTGGCCACTCTAAGCTTGAGAAGCTAAGATCTTGCCGCTCTGGGCTTGAGTGGCTAAGCTTGAATGGGCCTAAAAATACCCTCGATGAGTGGTGAGAACCACTTTTGATGCTTGGAAAGTCCAAGATTATGTCATATGATTTTATGAATGTGCCTATGTGAGTAGCTCTCCTAAACATGACATGTTTTAGGTGTCTACAAAATGATTCAGCTATTTCTTCAAAATTTCTCAAAGAATTGGTAGGCAACTAATAATACCATTCCAATGCCATGCCTCCCAATATTTTTGAGAACATTTTTAGTAATAACAAATCATCATGAGATATATCATGACATGCTATTCTAAACATATGAAGATGCTCTATGGGGTATTCAGTTACTTTATATATAGGGAGAACAGGCATAGGAAAATGCTTTGGATAAGGTTGGGCAACAACTATGGGATCCAAAGGTTGGCTACACATCTCTCGATAGTTATATGAGGGACGGTAGGGATCTATTTGGTCCATGTGGGAAACTATTTGTTTCATTATGGTTTCAAGATTGTTGGATTGTCCACCATGTTGGTTTGGTTGCATAATAGTGTTGGATCTTTGAGTGTAAGATGGTGTAACATAAGGATTTGATTCTAGGTTACTATTGTGCAAAGTATTACCAGGAAGAGTGTTGTGAAGTGGATATGGGATAGTATTCTGTTGAAAGTTTTGCTGTTGATAGTTGACATTTGGTTATAGTTTAGGTTTCTGCTAATTTTAAATCTATTGATTAATAGCTTGAGCAAATAGAGCAGTAAATAATGGTTTTTGAGGTGGTGGATTAGTTTTTGGTTTATTGACAGGAACTTTATAATGTTTATTTGTTTGTTGTTGTTGTTGTATGTTTTGAATCAAAGATGCCATATTTGCATTTGATGGCCCTACCTAGTCACTTTATTGATCTATAAATGAAAGAGTGTTTGTATGCATTTGAAACACATTCTCTAAAGTTACCTGTGTCTCATTAATTCCATATTTATCTGCTAGTGCTGCTAGATTAAACCCGTCAAGGTTATTTTTTACAAATTTTAGAAGGTGTTCCATAGATTTAAAATTAACATTTCGTTATGAAGTCACTCTAGGTGATCCAGTTTCATCTTCCCTATCAACTTCTTGTTCACATTCTTCAGTAGGACTCCCATAATGGTGGTCGTGAGCAACTTCCTCCTGATCTTGTTCTTCAAGAGGGGGATTTTGATTAGATGGTCGCTCTACCCATGCATCACCTATTTGTTTACCACTCCTTAGTTTAGGCATTATGGTAGATTTAGGTTTTAGCAAATATATATATATTCTTGTATATATAGATGAAGTGGAATTTAAGGGGTATATATTTTATATATATACCTAATTAATAATATATATATTTTTAATTTTTTAGATTTATATTTTTATAGTTTTACTTAGCAGAAATTAAAATAAATAGGAAATACACAATATTATAATATAAGTATTATGACTTAGTTATCCAGAAATAACTTGTAAATATCATTAACAGGTTCAAGTTCATCAAGTGTCATGTAATGCTCTTCTTCAAATTGAAAGTTATTTTTTAGAAATTGGACAAAGTGTGCTACAGTGATATGATCAACTTCAAAATTAGGCACATAAAAATAGAGGTTGTGACAATATTCTTGATATAAGACAGCTCTAGGAACTCTACTGAATCTTCTTCTATCAGTCAAAACAACCTCTTGGTCTTCTATACGTGATCAAAGTTTATGTACTACAACAACATTTTCAATATCATCTTCAAAAGTGTATAAATAAGAGGAAATGAGCATGCATTTATCTACTAGCCATTTATGGCAAGCCCTCTGAAGTTCATGGTAGAAGGATAAATTATTGAAATCCAGGATTCTATCTAAGTCAAACCTCTTGTTTTGTCTAAGTTCGGGTGCTCTGGACTCAATAATAGTTAACCTTCTATCCAATTCATTCCAATGTGCTTGAGATCTAAATTTGGGACCTCTAACTAAGGTAAAAATTTATATGGTTGCTAGTTGAACACCAAAATTAATCAAAACACCACGTCTTCTATTGTAATCTACCATCTAATGGATTGATTGATCAGGTGAATTAAAATTTTAAGTTCTTTTTTTTTTTTTAGGATTTGTTTTCAAAAGGGTATTAATGTGTTTCATGTCGGGTTCACCAAAGAATGTAGGCTTAAAATTTTTGCACTCCTTTCCTCTAGGCTAATGGATCCGCACCTCAGAGGGGAATGGGAAAATGGTAAAGATACACCTCGAATGAGAGAGACACTTGAGTCGTGTCCTCTTTGGTGATTTGTTGACGGATGGTGGGTTCACCAAGAAGCGTTTTACGATAGATTTTGAGCCTAGGTTGAAGATGTGTTTGATGAATTTAATTTACTTTCAATCACCTGGGTTGGATAGAATGAAACTAAACTATTCTATATACAATTTTTGCAATTTATATGATGACAACAAAGAGAGAGAATCTGCTTGTTGTGGTGTAGTGGTAAATGCCCTGGGTGCTGGTAGAGGCCGACCCAGGTTCCATTCCCATTGTATCCATCCTGCAGATATATGGTATAGTTAGGAATGTCCTATGTGTTGGTAGAGGCCGACAAGGCTCCATTCCTCTTATGCCCAACCTGTTGAAAGTGGCACCTTGAAAGGGGTGTTTTACACTATAAATTAAATTCACCCAGGTGTTGTCGATGAGTTGGATAGGAGATGGAAATCCTCCAAGAGAGGTCCCAGGTTCAAATCTCCACCCTACCAAAAAGCTGAATTGGGTATCAAAAATCCAATTGATAATGTTGGTGCGGGTAGGGTCGAGTGCGACCCTCGGGTGAATTTTACGGTGTAGAACCCCTTGTTTGTGGTCTCTCAGACCAAGGCGGCTCCGCAAGGGGTTTTTCACTTAAAAAAAAAAACAAAGAGAGAGATAATTAAATACAACTAACACAGTATTTTAAAGAAATTGGAAATGACTTACTCAGTTTCAGATGTCTGATGAGGGTTCTATTTTTGAAGAAGTACAAAACACTTGTAATTTGTTGTAATTAGCTATAATTTGATAAAATTGTCTGCAATTGTGTAGGATCATCTGAAATCGGATGATATCATCTGAAATCAGGCAAAATTCTGTAACAATTTTGTTTGAAACCTGCAACTGCACAAGTTGATGCCAAAATATAGAGAAATATCACAAAATATAGTATAATCTTTTTGAAAGTATGTAAATGAATATTTTTGATGACTTAGAAATGGATTTTTAGATTTAATCGAGAATAACGGCTTATACTAACAGGAAAAGGGATAACAAATTGTTACCTATTAACAATATGAGATGAAAACCAGATGCATTATAAATAATAAACTAATATAATGCAACTTAACTAAAGAAAATGGGAGAAAATGCAAATTGTAGATCATAATTGCCCCTAAGAGGGCTGCAAACAGGATCATCTCTAATCTAGAAAGATCACCTCCAATCAGCACATGATCGTCTGCAATTGGTACGAGATCATCTAAGACAATTCGAGCTTCTTCTTACTGATGCACAATGAAAAACCTGCAAGTGAGTTGATAAAAACTATAAAAATGACAGTTTCTGGGATGCTCTTGACGCTAGTAGTATTTAGGTTGCAGGTACTTGATTAGCCAGGGGGATTGCACTATCAAAGCATGGGTTTTATAGGGCTAGGAAGAAGTTAGAGGGTTGGGATTCATCCTAATCTTGGAGATATCCAGTGGGAGGATAGTTAATAGCCCCAATGCACTTATGCCCAGATAAGCCAAGAGGTTGGAACTAATTTGATTGAGCTTCTATTCTTGCAAATTTCTATTTTAGATGAAATCATCTGGATGTTTGGCTCCAGATGATTTCATTCAATTAGGGATGATATCATCAAATCGATGATGATATCATCCAATGGTCAAAACAAAGCCTATTTGTGGCACAAAAATTGAGGCAAGCTATTTAAAATGTAGTTTTGAGGTAAATTTTGGATTTTTAACCTTATGATAAATTGACTGCATCATTTTTAGGGTGTTATAGAGCACAACGTCATATTGAATCCTAAGAAGTGTGTGTTTGACGTAACTTCTGGTAAGATCCTAGGGTTCATCATTTCTAATAGAGGCATTGAAGTCAATCCTACAAAGGTAAAGGCTATACTGGAAATGGCTGCCCCTACCAACATTAGGGAGTTAAGAAGCCTACAAGGCAAAGTAGCATCCATCAAATGATTCATTGCTCAATAATAAGATAAATATTGACCCATGAATCAGTTGCTACACAAAAGAGTCCCTTTTCATTGGGACGAAGAATGCCAACAAGCCTTTGTAGAGATCAAAACTTACTTGGCAACACCGCCAGTATTAGCTCCACCAAGGCCAAATGTACCATTTTTACTATACATCTTAGCTACTAATTTTGATTTGGGCACCATGTTGGCCTAAAAGAATGCACAAGATAAAGAGCAAGCCATATATTATATCAGTCGCACCTTTGTGAGTTATAAGCTAGGATATGCATATGTAGAAAATTTGTGTTTGACAGTGGTCTTTACGACCAAAAAGCTGCATCACTACATGTTGAGTCATACGACCTACATTATATCTAAACAAAATCCTTTGCAGTACATGATGAATAAGACCTATCACAATACACGTACTACAAAGTGGATCATGCTATTGATAGAATTTGATCTGGAATTCATAAGCCAAAATTCCATCAAGGGAAAAGTCATAGTTGATCAATTAGCAGAGGCACTTCTACAATATAGCAAGCCTCTCACCATAGAATTGCATGATGATGTGGTCTTTGCATTATTAGATCCACCCAAACCCAAAGAACCTAAGCAAGAAAGAGACATGGCACTATTCTTCAATGGTTCAAAAAGTGAGCAAGGGGGTATAGTAGGGGTTGTATTTATCACACCGTAGGGCACCCCATTGCCCTTATCATTCAAAATAGACTTCCATTGCACAAAAAATAATACCGAGTATGAGACCTTAATATTAGAACTTCAAACAACCATCACAATGGGTGTTAAAATATTGAATATCTTTGGTGACTCCTTGATCATAGTTAATCAATTCAAGGGTTTGTTCCAATGTCTATGCCCAATCTTGAAATCATACAAGGAAATTTTTGACACCTACCTAGCCTATCTGGAATGGTATGACATTTAGGCAATACCTCATATGTCAAATAGATTTGCAGACACCATGACATCATTGGGATCTTCCTGTAGAATCCATCTACAGATTTCACAACCATTCATGTTAAAGTGCTCTCACACTCAATGATATAGCGTGAGGCTTTTGATAATTGAGAATAAGTCAACATGGTCAATATCGAATCAAATCTAGATTGTTCCTTCAGAGCTAGAGATTTATTGTAAATGGCACCTTGGGGGTCTTTGATCTCTCAAGATCCTACGGAGTGTGGTACAACCATTTACCATGGGGTTGTTTCTCAATATGTATTCGTAAGTTCTAGATCATATAAGGAACATGTCATTTTATCTATAGAAGTTGTGGCTTATCAGGATTGGCTATTCTAGTTATTAGACTTCCTAAATCTTGGAATGGTACCGCAAGGTTTGTTGCATGTTGAAAGATAAAAATTTAAACAAAAGGTAACAAGGTACATATTATTTGGAGAAATCCTTTATAGATGAGGTTATGATGAAATGCTCCTCTATTGTCTTGAGTTGTAGGAAGCATCCTGGGAAATTTCACAAGATCATGACAGTACGTGTGGTGGCCTATTTAGTTGCATGGCTATCATTAAGCGCATCTTGATAATAGGCTACTATTGGTGCATTATAGAAAAATACTATTGAGAGTATGTTAAGAAATGCATTAAATTCCATCATCATGCAAACCTCACACACTTGCCATACCAATCCCTACAACCCATCCACGTAGCATGGCCCTTCTCGCAGTGGGGACTAGACTTAGTTGGGAAGATCTTACCCCCATCCTCAGGGTAACACACGTTCTTCATAATGACCATTGAGGACTTCACCAAATGGGTCGAAGTGATCCCATTGACATCGAAAACTAGACCAAGGATTGTCGAGTTTATAGTCCATAATATCATAAGTCATTTTGGGATCCCTTAAAAAATAATATCGAATAATGGGCCATCTTTCAAGAACAAAAATATGCATGCTTTGATGAAAAAATACCATATTCAGCATATTTTTTCAACACCCTATTATCCACAAGCAAATGGGCAAGCAAAATCCTCAAACAAAACAATAGTCTCCATCTTGAGGAATATGGTGAAATATAATCATAAGGATTGGCATCTGCAATTACCTCTTGCATTATGGGCATACAGGACTAGTGTGTGGATGCCCACTAGGGCAACACCATTTTCACTTGTATATGGCGTTGAGGCCATCATGCCCCTAGAGTTAGAAATTCCAACCATGTGCATAGCATTGAAGGACTTCATAGATGATGACATTACGTGGCAAGGTCACCTTGATCAATTAACGCTTCTTGATGAACACTGAGTCAATGCCTTGGAGCATCTTTGCATTTATCATGATCACTTTCCGCGAGCTTACAATAGTAAAGTCCACTTAAGAGAATTTAAAGTTGGGGATATTGTGCTCAAAGAAAACCAACAAAACTCAAATATGCCACCACACCTATGAGATAATTTTTTGGCAAATTGGATAGGCCCCTCCATGATTTCATAAAGGGTTGGGCCTGGGACACATCGCCTCACATCATTGGATGGTGTTGAAGAGTGTGAGCCTCTCAATATCATCCACTTGAAGGTATGCTATACATAAAATACAAAAGCATTCAAATATAACATATAATACAAAAACATTCAAATATGTCATAAAATACAAAAATATTCAAATATGCCAACAATACAAAAACAATACAAAGCATAAAAAATACAAACACATCCTAAAAACATAAAAATTCAAAATTTCATCAAAAATGCTCCAAGGGTATCCAAGCCACTTGGTCAAAATTCCATCAAAAATGCTCCAAGGGTATCTTCACATCGCTTGGTCACCTTAATAAAAAATGCTCCAAGGGTATCCAAGCCGCTTGGTCAAAATCAATAAAAAATGCTCCAAGGGTATCTTCATGTCGCTTGGTCATCTTAATAAAAAATGCTCCAAGGATATCCAAGCCGCTTGGTCAAAATCAATACAAAATGCTCCAAGGGTATCTTCATGTCGTTTGGTCACCTTAATAAAAAATGCTCCAAGGTTATCTTCACGTCACTTGGTCACCTCAATCAAAAATGCTCCAAGGGTATCTTCACGCCACTTGGTCACCTTAATAAAAAATGCTCCAAGGGTATCCAAGTCGCTTGGTCAAATTCAATCAAAATGCTCCAAGGGTATATTCATGCCACTTGGTCAACCCCTAAAATCCCCAAAGGCACAATAAGCCCTTTGGTCAAAATAAAATCAAAAATACAAAAATAATACAAAATAATCAAAAGCACAAAAATAATGCAAAAATCAAAAATACAAAAACAATACAAAATAATCAAAAGCACAAAAACAATACAAAATAATCAAAAGCACAAAAACAATGCAAAAATCAAAAATACAAAAACATTTGCATCTTACATTTGCATCCACATAGTTGCATTGCATTAAACATTCATATCCATTGCATTCACATATGCTATGATCACACTCTTGCAAATGATGTCATAATGTATATCACAACCACAAATACTCAAGTCCATCTTTATCCGTTCATCTATGTGTGTAACTCTGATTTTCAACACAACTATTTTCTGTTGCTATACAGAATAGGCTAAGGTTTTATGGTCATTCAACCATATATAGTGGTATTATCAAGATTTTTTAGAAATCCATATTGATTAGTAGAGGGTAAGGTCTAGTCGTGATAATGCCTTGGATATTCAAGATCCCATCACTAATTAACACAACTAAATTCTAGTTGGTACAAGGGAAAGATAAAAATTGCAAAAGTGGTCTAGGTTGCCTTAGGCAAAAAGGGTCTTCCTTGATTATCCCCCTGTGTGACCAGTTCAAAGGTGCTGATAATTGGAAAAAAGACAAGTTCTGCCCTACCTAGTTAAATTCCTTACTTTTATCAAAATAAGCAAAATCCCAAAATTAAGCAAAAGTCAAAATCAAAACAAACAAGTGATTATCATCTCTACATAAATCCCTTTCTCAAGAGAAAAACAAAAAATCAATAAAAAATAAACAATGATTTTCATCACTAAGCATGAGCAAGTATCCCAAATGAAATGAAGAAAAGAAGGGAATGGAGCTTGAATCCCTGGAATTCTCAACATTGTACAAACTGACAAGTGATCCCCATTACAGGTTTGATGTACAACTAGCTTGGAAATGGTGGTATCCTTACACATGATGATATGTCTATCACAATGGCATATTGCATTTGTGTAGACCAATGTTTTCATGTGGATGAGATAGCTTTGGGTAACCCAATACTACCTAGTGGTATAGTCCAACTAAGTCCAACATAGTATCAGATGAACACTTGAGGATCCCCAATCTTAGCAATGGGCTGAAAGGATCCCTTCTGACATCGGAGGAAATGATTGAGTTCTATCTAAATATATTCATTTGCACACATAGGGATAATGAATATCTAGGTCCATGATGAAATCCTTGCTTTTAAAAAGTCTTGTATAGTCAGTACACAACTATTGATAGGGTAACTAGAGTGTTTGAATCTCTGGAAAAACCTCAAAATTTCCTACATAGAAACAAAGCATATCTTCAATCACATCATCAATTTTCTTTATGAGGTTTTGTTAATTAAGGGGTATTAATATAGTAGGATAGATACCAAAAGGATGTTAGAAATGATATTTACATGGCCACTGGCTATTTTGAATCTTTTAAATCACAGAAGCTTATCAAGAGGGTACCTACATTCCACGCCATTACATTTCACATATAGATGCTTAAATAATTAATTCTAATGATAAGAGTGAGTATTTACATTCATGGCTAATATACTTTCTGTGGTGTCACCCATTATATAGTTAAACTCATATCATATGCATTCCTTATGTTTTAAGTGACTAAAGCATATAGGTTTATTCAAATTAGATCAAACACCATATAGATAATGCATTTACCATAACATAACACAAGTCAAATGCATACAACTAAAGCAAAAATTAAACATGCATTTAACAATAACATTGCATCCATAAATACATAGTTCATAACTCATCCATTTACATCTAAGATCACATAATCATAAAATTCATCTATCACCTAACACATACATCAACCCATCATAACACCATAATCACATCACATAAATAAAACATAAACATAAGCAATAAATGATAAACATAATGAATCATAATCCAAAATATCTCATATATAAATGTGTGTATTAAATACATGGATGTACAAAATGCCCATAGGCTACAATCATGTAGGTTAGTTGACCTCAAAAATAAAAGCCAAAGTACATCATGTATCAAATTAGGCCTGTGCCCCCTATGTCACCACCCCTTGTGGCTAGATCTTGAGTAGAATGGTGTGAAGCCACTAGTCTCTCTACATAGGCCTGAGTCCTCTAGCTCAGCCTAATTGAAGACTACCCTAAGTTAGAGCACTTGCTAACCTGTGATCTACTTGCACCTATCCTCTCCCTAGGAGTGGCTCCTAGCCTCATAAACTGCATTTGGAGAGCAGTAATGTAGGCTGCATCATTAGAAATCTATGCATCATACTCATCCAAAAAGCTCTATAGATGCCTAGTCTCTACCCCTAGATCTACCCTATAGGACCCTGTGGAGTAGGAGGAATAGCAATAATCTGCATCCTAGTAGCACCACTCCGGATAGCAACCTATAATGCCTATATCTATACCGTGAGCTATGCTATAGTGGCATCTCACTGTTATAACTAGATCCTGGTCAACTGGAGCTCAACCTCTACCTCATGTAGCTGCACCCTAAGAGGATAATATCTCTCCTTGGGATCCAAATATTCCTCCTCTATAGGAGCCTCCTTCTCCTCTACTACTACTTACTATGTCGACTAGTCCCATACCTCGGTCTTAGCTCAGACTATTTGCCCTGTTGGGTTTGTTCCTCCATCACCACCATCATCCTCGTGGCCCATTATGCCATCACCATGTCACAATAGATCCCCCACCACTGCATAAAAGCATATGTGACTCCCCCATAAACACCTACATCAACTATTGGGACATCCTCATCATCGGTGAGCTTTGTAATGTGTGGCAGAGGAAGGTCTCTCTCTGCTACGATGTGCCTTTATAGAAATACGGCAAGTGGCACATCCTGCTACAATACATACTGATGAAGGACTCAATAGTAGAAGAAATACTCTTTGATGTCACCCTTGTGGCCAATGATCCATCGCTCGCACCACATCCTGGATGTAAATCTGGTTGCCCTATCCCAAGCTGGGTAGTACTGATATGGGTGCCATATGATATCTTGGGCATGTAGCCTAGTAAAAGAAGCAATATAATGGGGATCTCCCTTGCATGAGGGTGGCTCTTGTGCTCCTTGCGCTCTCAAGCCCATTTGGTAGCATAGCATTGCATCAAATCATCAATATTTGTGTCTCTATGGGAAGCCCTCTAGGATGATCTACATGGATATGATCCAATCCCCATATATATAAAAGCAATATGCAAGCGATGTTGGCATGACCCTGTCGATGGATGTAATACAACTCATCATAGCACTGCGCTAGAAAAGTGCTCCCCCATTTTTAGATGATAGGGTCCTCACTATACACCAAATATTGAACCATCGCAAGGAGGTTCCAAGGGAACCTCAAGCCTGAGTAGTTTGGGAGAAGCATATTGTTGATGACCATCATAAATACCACATGCCTATCATAAAAGACCCTTGCCTTGAACCATCATAGAACAAATACATCACTATATTTGGTTTCCTTTAAGGTAACCATAGCACGCCTCACGAACACCTGAGAAAATACTGCCTTGCGATCATTAGTGGCTGAAGAGACGATGGCAACTCCATCAAAAGGAATCCAAAAAATCTTGTATACATCCTCTAGTGTGATAGTCATCTCACTGGTAGGAAGGTGGAAGGTATTAGTCCTAGGATCCCATCAGTGAGCCAGGGCCATGAGGTAGGACTGATCTGACATAATCTGGGTAGCCTGGTCACATACTGTAATCCACAGGCATTAAACCATGCCTAGTCTGCATAATCCATATATTGTAGGATGTCATTTAAGAGCTTTGGGTCTTGAACCAAGAAAAAAGAATCTAATGAAAAAAATCAAGGCATAACTACAGTGCATCTAAGGCATAAATCACACTAAAACATGAAAAACAATGCAAATAAAGATAGACTATCCTAAGTCTAAGTGAAAGAGGAATAAATGCACCTAATCATGAAACAAATTTCAATTAATCATCTAAAAAAAATCAAAAAAATTGCCTAAGTTTTACTGGTCATTTTCACCTACAGTGACCAAAAATTAGCCACTGAGGCTAGCAGTGGCCAAGCCCCAATGGTTAGAATTTTAACCATTGGGTTTTGAACCGAAAACTACCATTGATAATGACCAAACTGTGGGCCAAAATGACTGCTCTGTGTGGTAGCATCTGATGGGCGATGTGACAACTGCGTATGCCCTAGGCCAAAAACATAAAAAAAAATTCAAAAATAATAAAAAGGGGGCAAGCCCACCAAAACAAATCCTAAACTAAGCCTATCTATAGGTTTGGTTTGTTGCCATCAAGTTTAATGAGATTCGTTCATCAATTACTTAGTATGGTTTATTTTTACTAAAAAATGAGCAAGGTTAGGGTTTCAAAGAGTACCCAAGAATCTCTGGCTCCTCCACTCATATATTCATTGCCTTGCACAACCATGGTCCTCGTCGATAAGCACTCCAAGTCGCAAGATTTCACTTTCTCTCCAAAGCTCAGAAAAGCAAATTTCCAACTAGGAAAAGTGAAAAATCAAAACCCTAGGCTGCTTTTATATTTCCCAAGTTATGCTTTGGTAATTGATATCATCAACGACCCACACTTATTGGCCATTGAGGTCGAGAGTGGCCATGCACATGCATTTGGGGGTCACTGGATCTGATAGTGGCCAACAACACAGGCAAATGCAAAAAATATCCTTCTAGGAGGAATAAAAATAAAATAAAATAAGCACATTTTGATGATTCATAATCATCATAATGATCAAAATAATAAAAAAATCATATAAAAACAAAATATCAAGTAAGCTTTGTATCCAGTTACTTACTCTACCAACTTGGCGGTTGTAGCAATTTGCACTTCATGCAATTCAGTGATATGAGTGAGTTACCATAGGGCTACTTGGGGTAAATTAATCATTTTGTAATTGTGATGTGCCCCCTCAATACTAAAGAAGACCAAGATGGTCAAACTACTCCATGGGTACGATAGAATCATATTAATTCCTTTATGCCATTACAACACTGAGCCAAGTGATTCAACACAAGCCTAAATAGAATCAATCATCCTGACTTCCTAAGAAGGCTATTTATGGATAGACCACTTCTTTGGATAGAGATGAATAATTATCAAAAATAGTGAAGTCACACTTGTATGGAAGATTGCCCATTAAAATAACAAATACTAGAAAGAAGTCAAACCAGTCATATTTGTCAAGCGACTTGTCGCTTCATTCATTGCCCTTCCCTCATCAATTCATTGTGTGAGGGGGTAGTTAAAATATTCAAATAATCATAATCAAAGTCAACCAAAGATCACTCAATCATATCAAGATCACATTCATCCTACGAATCATTGCAAGAAACTATCATAGATTTTCCCCCGTTTGTTGGGTTCATAAGCAAATATAACATGCCAATTTGTAGCTCTCCTCTGGTCGATTCTATTATAGTGATATAAGCTAATCTATTGCATTTTATTAATGAGTGCAAGTGAACATGTGCAAGATTATTGTAGAATTAAGCTTTCAATCAGGTTGAAGCAATAATTCAGGTATGCACGCCATCTTGTGTGGATGGGCCATCTAGTGTTGATCAAACCAATGATCATCATACACCCTATAAATATAGCAGTCTATGTTTTTTCTCCGCACTGTATTTTTCCAACATAGCACATCACAAAAAAGGGCATGTGTAGACACCTAAAAAATGTCATGTTTAGGAGAACTACTCATATGGACACATTCATAGACCATGTGACTAAACCTTGGAACATTCCAAGTGCCAAAAGTGGTTTTCACCACTCATTTGGGGTAGTCTTAGCCCATCCAAGTCTGGCCTCTATGAACTAGAGTGATTGGATTCTAGTCGCTAAAGCTCAGAGCAGCTAGCCCTAGCCACTATAAATGATAGTAGCTAAGTCCTAAATAGCAACTTACCATCAAACTATCCCAATATCGTGTGGAAGTAGTAGTTTACATGCAATAAAGTCAAGCATGGATAACTTTGCACTCCTCCTCATAGCCATTCTACATGATAGACTCAAGTCCAGGTTTAGAAATTAGTTTAACTAGCCTTCAAACACACACAAAAGACAAAAATTCTCATGCTAACATCCAATGTGCATGCATAATTTAGGCTTAGGGTTTGGAACATTGACCTATTTCATCAAAAATATTTTAAGGTGCAAACCTAAGGGTACCAGATATGAATGGGGAGAATTTTCTAGAGATCTTTTGGAGACCTTTAGTAGAGATACAATCGAGGAGATATTTTTGAGACTTTGAGAGATTTTATTGTAGCGAAGCCTAGTAATATCAGAGAGCAAATTGGAGCGCTTTCAGGAGCAACGAAATTCTAGCCAATTGATAGGTTATAATTTGCAGGATATTCAACACATCGGGCATAAATGACAATCATTTCAACTTCAGTAATAATCCTAGATACATATTATTGGATAAATAGAGATAGATTTTCATCTTAGCGACCACTGTCTCAAACAGTGACCCCTAGGCCTATTCTAGGGTTCTTAGCATTAGTTTCTTTTATTTAGATTGTTGCATGTTTTTATGCCATTAGCATAGATCTGGTTTATCACATTTACTTGAATTCATAGCATTAGTTTCTATTTTCATTTAGCATATTTCTATTATCATTAGGGTTTCTGATAACAACCTTATCTGGGGAGGTAATCTTGAATAGTTGAGTGTTTGATGTTGTTTTCATGCTTGTAGGACTACATGTTCACTAGACAGGTTGTCAACATATGAAAGCAAAAAGTATCCCTCTAGGAGCCAGGCCTGGAGAAGGAGGCACCTGTAAGCCCTCATACGAGTTCCATGTGCATCATCGGGAAGCCTACAAGAGTGCATCACCCCTTGCAAGGGGATATCATACATCTGCTGCCCTATTTTGTAAAACCTGTATCAAATGAAAGGAATCCCTTAGAGGGATCTATATGTAACCAAACTTGAGAAAAAATAATAAAGAAAATTATTCATTCATTTCTTTGTATTTCTATTGCATCTCTTTTCACATATTTCATTTAATGTATGATTAAGTATAAATAAATAAAATAATATTCGCAAATAGAGTAGTCGATGGTGCGCTTCTTCCCTGAGGTTGCTACACTACTAAAAAAGAACTACAATAATAAAAGGAGAAACCCCATGACCACGAGATATCAAAGTATTGGCTCAAGAATATTAGAAGTTATTATTGGAAAAAATCAAAGGGATTACCCTACAAGATTTTCCCTCTTTCATAGAAAAAATAAAGGAAACCACCAAGATGTCTATGGAGGTAAAGCAAGAGCTGGGCAAAGGTAGGATAGACTTGTTTATCAAAATATTGAAAGGATAGATAGTTAGGCAAATGCTAAGAAATAGAGAAAAGTATCCTCAAGTGGAGAAGCAATTTGGAAAATATCTAGAAGAATGTATAGTTGGAGCTCATCAGGTTTATCATGGGACTAAATTAATTCATGAAGTAGAGGAAATGCTATGTGGCCTTAGAAAATAGACTAATAAGATGATTAGTATTTCTAAGGAGATCATGGCACTTGGTGTGCTATGATTATGGGATGATAAAAGGTAATTTTATGCAAAATATCAAATCATCCAATTATTAGATCAATAAATCTAGGATGGAAGTGAGATTGAGTCACTACTAGAACCATTTAATGTTGCAGATTTTTTATATTCCATAGAATTTCTCACATTCTAGCAAAGTCAAAGGAAATGGCCAAAATATATAGTTTTCCTCCTTATGGGAATTATTATAGATTATAAGATATCTTCTGTGAACTCAAAGAGGTGGAATAAAATATATCAAATATTGTAGATCCCTACAAATCCACCAACTCAATCAATCACACAACAATGGTGAATCATCAAGAGAAACCATGGAAAGGGGATCTTAGCAACTAGATAAGCTAGCCAAACCTCCCCCAAAAAGAGGGATGCACAATAAAATTGTGTAAACAATAGTTTTGCACTTGTATAGTTGTGATGTATAGTTTTTAATAATGTTTTATGACTTCATAACCTAATGGATAAGATAGAAAAGGGTGTAAGGATTGAAAATAACATGAGAAAAATGAATGAATGAAGTTAGATACATGTCACAACACACTCTGTCTAAAGGCATGATGTAAGAAAAATATAGAATGACAAATCTATAAAAGATTTAGTTTGATAGGAGATATCAAACACGAAATATGATAATCAAATTCACATAAGATCATGACTACTTTAAAAGGAGTGCTATAATTGAAATCATGTTATAGTTTTTAGATAGCACAAGTGAAGTTCAATGTTGGATTCTATATATGGCCACACTTATTTCTAAAATCCAAAGAATTACTTCTTAGTGTTGAGAATGAGCCCAAAGAGAAAAATGAAGGTGTATGTGACTGCAAGCAACAAAGAAGAGAATTTTTTTCTCAACTACATAAAAAATATGAGAAAGCATAAGAAGAGCAAGAAGAAAAAAAATGGTAATTTTCTAAGGTGCATTACCTAAACTTAAAACAATTGTAATCTATGGTGAAGTATGCTCACAGAGATTCATTTTTTTGGGATGTCCCATGCTCTAGGTATCCCCTTGTACCATCTCTCCCTCTTTTCTTTCCATCATTTTTTCTATTTACCCGTGAATTGTTAGTATCTTCCATTTTCTTCATCAAATTTTTATAAGAATATTGTGTTCGAGGACCTATCCCTATCCTTGTCCTGAAACATATGTTTTATCTTACTATTTTTCCTTCTTGTTGCATGAGATTTCTATCGATTTGTATGCATCCTCTTCATATTGTAGATATAAGTCTTTCTTACTCTATAGAAAATACTTAGTGTATGATTTTCTTCATCTTATCTTTATCTAGTTTTTTGTTTCATGTCAAGTTATAAGTAAAAATGTGATTATTTGGAATAATGTGGGTATTTTTGGTTATCACCCACATGAAATTTTATGTGAAATATCAAAAATTAGCAAGAGAAGCAAAAATAGCTAATTTTGGAAATCACCAAATATTTTGTACTTAGATAGTTAGCAGGTAGGTACCAAAATCCCATCGCCAGGCTAAGATAATGAAGAGCCATTTTGGACCAAGTATGGATGCTATTTAAGGTTTTGTACCTCCAACAGTGTCAGGTCGATACCAAAATCCCATAACCCCATAGCTAGCAAGTAAAGTAGAATTGTTTCAAGTCAAGAAGACACTAGAAGTTTTGTATTATCAATGATAGCAAATGAGTACCAAAACCTCGTCACCCGATGAGGAGAAAAGGGGGGCAAAAATGGCTATGTGAAGATTACCAAATATTTTGTACCTCCACTAGCTATGGATAGGTACCAAAAATCCATCGCTTGATAGATGCCCAAGGAGTAAAAAATGCTAAGTGTGAAGACTACCTAAGATTTTGTACCTCCATTGGAAGTAGACGAGGACTAAAAATCCATTGTCTAGAAGATGCTCAAGGAGCAAAAATGGCTAAGTGTGAAGATTTCCAAAGATTTTCTACCTCCACTAGCTACAAATGAGTACCAAAAACCCATTGTCTAATAGATGCTCAAGAAGCAAAAATCACTAAGTGTGAATATTTATAGAGATTTTGTACCCCCACTAGTAGCGGATAGGTACCAAAAATCTGTTAATTGATAGTAAGCAACAAAAATGTAAAATCAAATAAGTATTGAGAGCATCAGATCATTTGCACCCCTAGAAATGATATATGGGTACCAAAATACCATCATCAAGAAAATATCAAAGATCCAATTTTGGCCAAGTATGGGATGCATTGGGAGTTTTGTACTTCAATGGCCAACAAACAAGTACCACATCTCTATCACCTAGTGAAAAGTAAGGGATGAGCTAAATGTCTTATGCCTCCAATGACAATAGAAGGATACCAAGGCCCTGGCATTTGGTAGTCAAATATAAATAATATGGTAACAATTCATCACCTTGTGGTGATAAGAAGGTACATAATAGCAAGGCAAGATGAATATTTGATGCCCATGATAAGGATAGCAAGAAAAACTCATATTTTTGGCATCATCTAAGGAGTAGGGTGATCACTATCATAACATGTTGAATGGTTTGGATCTATTTTTAGGGAGATTTCAACAACCAAACCACTCACTAACACTCATGTAAGTAGGAAACCATGAGATGACTAATGACATAACACATCTAAAAAACAATCCCAAGGACTAGATGTGCATAGCTAAACCTCCACTTCTTCATATGAAACATGATGTGGCCATGTCAATATAGTTTTCCAAAATTAGTTGCAACAGAGTATATTGGTAGAAATACATGTAGACTGGCAAGTCCCATAGCATAACATCCACTCTCAAGGTAATGAAATCCAAGCAACAAAATAAACTGTAAATCTATATATAATACAATGTAAGAGGTTCTAGATGTCAGCTCTTTAGTACTTATAAATTGTATTATTGTATAAGATCTACATCTCAGCTGAATAAATATTTGATTGATGCTTAATCTATTGTCCATCTCCTTTATAAAAGTGTATGTATTAATTTATACTCATTTATTTTTAAATCTAATTGAACACATGCAATAGTTATTCTACTCATTGAATTTTTATTGTATCTACATGTTTTAGTACTGGAATTCCTGATATTTAGATAAATGAATGAATAATACTTTCTATAAATAATTGTGGCAAGATGATATGTTAGATGATCTACTCATAATTCAAGAGTATGTGGTTTTAAACATAATGTATTTTGATGTTGCTAAATTTGTACCATTATAAGTTCTAGTTGTAGCTGATAAGAAGATGCACCATGTAAAGCAATGTAAATAAAAGCATTAAAATATATATTAGATTAAATTGTGCTTTTTTCCTCATGATTACAATATTGACCCACGTAGGGGTATGCAAAGATGAAGGGAGTGGTTCCCTTTTAACAAGTAAAATTGTGCTTTTATATTGTTGTCGCTACAGTAAAACGTGAGGGCAAGTTGTTGTGACTACTGCTTTATCTAACTCTATGGCTACTTTGTGCAATGTATTTACATTTGAGTGTGCATCTGCATCTAGTGTAGACCATAAATATGGATGATAGTTTTGTATAAATACCATATGAGGTTTGAATGACTATGGACTATTATAATCTAGGTTTGGACGACCACACTCTATAGTCCACTCCTATTGTGGGAGTCTAGATCTACAGGGTCAAGTGGCAATAGGCTATTTTTTGGATTCACTAGCTCCAAACCTATTTATCTATAGATAAATAAATTGCACACATATCAAATAGCATATGTCAGGCCTCCTGAAGTGAGATCCAATATTAGAAAAATAAAATGAAGTATGCAGTAAATGAGTGAAAGTGCATATAAGGAAAGCAAATTCATGAACAATGTTGCCTTCCTTCATGACTATTATTGTTACTATTGCCATTTTTGTCGTGTTATGTCATATTACACCATGCTATGTCTAGAAATTTCCATGCATGCTAAAATTTGATCATCTAGTGGGTTGAAAATCATAGACCAAGACCATCTAGGATCAAACAGTCATGGTCTATGAAGTCTTGTTATCAATAAGTAGATTCAGGCCAATGGAATGATGTGATCAATGTCTAGGCACAAAACAAGGATGGTGGCATGTGAGAACTTGAGTTATTGATGCCAAGTCAGCTCAAGGTTTCGTTAGTGTGCATTTGTGTATTTCATCCTCATGCTCTAGAAAGGAGGAGAGGTTTAATTTATAGAATTTTCCAAAGAGAAAGGATAAGGAGGTGACTCAGCTAGTTAAGTGTTGTAACTGTGAGTCTTCTCATTGTATTGATTTTATCATAGGGAGTGCATTCAGATAAGATTACCTCATAATTTATGCCAAATATATAATGTGCATCCAAATTCGTGATGTGTGCGTATTGGATATGCATGTTAATTGTGTGTGCGTGTACTAAATTGAAAGTATTTATGGATTAAATATGCATTTTTATTTGTATGCATGTTTGATTTATTTATGCATTTAAATTAAATATTTTTATTTAATTTAATTATGCATGTTGAACTCAAAGTGCATGTGGATTTAAATATGTACTTTTAAGTTTATGAGTGTGTATGTTTGATTTATTTATATTTTTAAATTAAATATGTTTATTTAATTTAAATATGCATGCTAAATTGTGAGTGCATGTTGTAATCATGTGCGTATTAGAAATATCAATTTTTTTTATGAAGGTGCAACTACAAGTTGTGTCATGTGTAGTGAACTAGAGTCCATTTGTGGAAAAAAGGTAATTCTTTTCATGTGTGTGATCTGAATGGGGAATTTGAGGTGGAATTGGAGTGAACCGTGGATGATGTGGCCATGGGAGATGGAAGGGTGAATGTTCTCATGGGGAGGGGTGCATGATTGTGCAACCTAGGCATTAATTAATTAATCAACACATAGGTGATTGAATATTAATTTAATATTAGTTAATTTTAATTAATATTAAATATACTAATTAATTATGATTAACTAATTAATATTTATTATGCTTGATTTTGGTGTCTACATATGCCCCTTTTTGTATCGTATTGCATGAAAACACAATGCAATGGAAAAATAAATGACACCTATGAATGATGGATGAATGAATGATGTGATTACTCTTGTGTTTGAAGAGGTTTGATGTTTGATTATCCAAATTTAAGATCAATGTAGGATGTTTTGGAATATATTACACTATTTGGTACATGCCAATGTACCACCATGGGTACATCTATATATTAGGAAAGAGTGTATTATATTAGGATTAAAGTTTTTACTTTATGCAATGTACTAAATGCATGAGTGTATGTAGATATTTTGGCAATGTAAATGTGTATAGTTGTCCCTATGTACATGTGTCAATAGATTAATAAGATGAAGAGTAATAGGAAGAGTGAATGCCAAGAGTCATCCATATGAAGAGTCCCATTCCATTCTATATATGGATGTATTGATGTAAAATATGAGATATCCAGTGGGAGAGAGTCATCTATGGAAGCGATGGAAGGTGATATAGTATGATGTATTTGAGGTCTTTATTCAATAAATTTTCATAGTATTTTTTAGCATTTATCATTAGAATTCTTTGAATTATTTTATATAATAAATTTTGAGTTTATATGCTTAATTTCTTAGCATTATTATATCTTTCATATTGTAACTTTATTATTGATCTTGAGGTAAAATTATTTTGAGTATTCACTCATCAAAAGCTAACAGTGGTATCAAATCTACAACAAGGTTTATCTTGAATAGGTTATTAGTTGCAAAGAAGATATTACTAGTTAATGAGAGACCAATAACATTAAAGGAATTACCAATAGAAAGGGAAACTAGAGAATATAGAGTTTCTCATTTTGTTGAAGGAAAACCAGTGACATTTAATGATTTACCTATTCCAAGAGTAAAATTAGAATGGAAGGAGATTCATAGGTCTTGAAGATAGACCTTATCATTGAATAGAACAAGAGATCCTTAGAAGAGGTCTTATTGATAATATTGATAGAAATATTAAATATTCTAGATTATTATTTGGCTAGAATATTTCCACAAAATTGAAGGAAAACCCGTGAAGACTAGGATTCAGTATAGATTTGATTCCACTAGTTTTTAAGATAGCTAGTGAATATTATTATTTCTGGAACTTTAAATATATATGATTATTATTGTCTAAGTTTTATTGCAAAATATTGATTCTTAGAAGTTGAGAAGCTTCCTGCAATTTATAGATAATAATTTCATCTTTGATTACCTGAAAGTCTATGTGCTTTCGTAGTGCAGGTATTAACTCTTTTTTGTAGAAAAGTAGACATTGAAGAAGTTCCAAGAAGAAGACCCCATTTAATATTGAGAATAACCAAGGAAAAGGTTCTCATTTCAAGAATTCATATTGAAGACACCCAAGAAGAGGTCACATTGAAGAGATTCCAAGTTTTGAATATTGAATATGGAAGATAGATGGACTATAGAGGGTCATATTATATATAGAAGTAGCAAACTATAAAGATACAAGAAAGAGATTTCATTGTAGAATTTCCCATAGCTAGAAATTGAAGAAACCAATGTAAGGTTTCATTAAAGTCTTAACTAGGAGAGTTGAAGAATGTATAATTAGAAGACCCAAGAGTAGGGGTCTCAAAGAGATTTTGAAGAAGGAAAAGAAGGCTAGAGAAAGCCTTATTGTAAAACTGAAGCAACGACCATTGGAGGAGAATTGAAACAAAGTTCATGATAGAATATTGCAAGTAGAAGGATCACCTGACTAGAATATGGGACATTTTTTTCCATAAGATAAAAAACCCAAAAGGAAGATAATTTGGTTAGAAGTTTGTCAAATTTTGAGAATATTTTGGAGAGCTCAAGACATCCATATTCTTGAGAAGGAAGATAGAGAATGATATTAGATTTGAAGTTAGAATTCATAAAGGAGTCAAAATAAAGCAAGAATATTTCAAATATCATAGTTTTGAGAGATTTGGATACAACCACAAAGGTTTTATAGGTTGATTTGTAAAAGCAAAAAATTGCTGATTTTTCAAAGGAGAAGATGAAACGTCATAGGACAAAAAATAGTAGAAGCAAAAAGCTATGTTTTGGAAAATCTTTGGAGAAGCTTTAGAGTATCTTTTGACAACAAACTAATATAAGGCTTGAGGATAAATAGATAAGTAGATTTGTATATTTATGGACATCACCAAATCATATTTTGTAAGCAGTAATTAGACTAGTTTAAGCTACAATTTTGGGCAGAATTGAAAGAGTAAAGCAAGCTATATTTTTGGATAAGTTTTGGGAAAGTTTTGAAATACATTTGGATAGAAAATATTAAGTAGATATAGTAGCATATAAGTAGGAGTCATCCTGCATATTTGGATAGTTAAATGGCAATATTTAGAGCTACAAATATTAGAGATTTCTAGTACACATCTAAAGGTGAATAAAATAATTTTTGGACATCAAATATAGCTGCAAGTTAATGAGTTTACAAGAAAAAAAATAAAGAAGTATTGCTACAAATCCAATAAAATAATCCATCAAGAAGGAGAGCTAAAAAAGAGTTTAAAATGTGTGTTAAATTGATGCCATATATAGTATTATTTTAAAGCTTTAAAAGTGCTTATTGTAAGTTTTTAGAGCTATTAAGAGTTAGAAAATCAATCTTTTAGTAAAGTGTCTCTCAGCCAAGAAAGAGAAAACATTATTGTTGCATTACACACCATTATTATTGTATAAATATTCAAGTTATAACAACATTAGTTAAGCATCTAAAAGGAGTTATAAGTGGATTAGTATATGCTGGTTTTAAAGGAAAAGCAAATTTATTCTATGTATTTGTGAGACCAAAGGATCCTCAAATGACTGCAGAGTTAAGGTGTTTCAAAAAACCAAATAATAAGCCTACTATTTTAGGCTCAACACTGGCCATTAGCACTATCAAAAGTGCCTAAAGAGGAGCCAATCCAAAGGGGCTAAACATCCATTTTCTGAGAGGGATAAGCACTAGCAAAGGTGCCTGAGACATGATCCATCCATTAGGCTCAGGAATCTACCCACTAAGGTGTTGGAAGATACAATTATCAAATATACAAGGCAATGATAACCTGTAGTATACAAGCTCTATGTAAGGGAAAATCCTACGTAGCACATCTACAATACTAAGGGACTACATTATCTACATAAAGGACAACATATTGCAAGTGGAAAAAGTGAATAAAATAAGGTGCATTACCAAGAGGTTTTCCATCAAGATAAAAAACCATAGTACCACCATTGGAATGCTCTAGTGTCTTCACAACTAGATCCAACCTTGGGAAAACTCATCATTGAATAACACATGATTATAGTGAGAGGGGTGAATAGTATAAGATCAAATTTTACTTTTCTTTCCCAAACAATAACATACAATATTATCAATGACAATATCAATAGATATAATTAAAGTAATGCAAAAATCATCACACACAAGAGAGACATAAATTTAACATGGTTCACCCAATGTGTGCTACTTCACTGAGAAAATATTTCTTCTAAATTTTCTCAACAAATATCTTGGTAATAAATTCCATATAACAGTGTTTATGGACCTTTGTAAAATGAAGACACCAATCCCCTATGATTTAATGTGTGGATCTCTCTCTATAGGAGAACTCAATCCCCTTGCTCTAGTTCATGGATCTCTTTCCATAGGAGAACTCTATCCACTAGCTCTATTTTGTGGATCTCTCTCCATAGGAGAACTCTATCCCCTTGCTTTGGTTTGTGGAACTTGATCTAGGATAAATCTATCTCCTCAACTGGTTCATGGATATCTCTCCATAAAATAACTCTATCTCCCTAGTTGGTTCATGGATCTCTCTCCATAGGAGAACTATTTCCCCTTTGCTCTAGTTCATGGATCTCTACCCACAAGAGAACTCTATCCCCTCTACTTTGGCTGATGAAGTTCTATAATACTTCTATCCCCATTGCTCTAGATTGTGGATCTCTCTCCACAAGGGACCTATGTCTATAACAACATCATTTGTTACCATATTTGTTTTTTAGTATAAATACACATTCATATTTCATGAGGCAAGGGTCATAATCATGAACTAAAATAGAATGATTCCTTTTGGATTGTAAGCTACCAAGGCAAATAACATTAAGATTTATTAAGAATTGATTAGAGTCACTCTTGAGTAGAAGTTATCAACTTCTACAAAAACCCTCATACCACTCGGATATGGGAACGCTAGCCAAACATTAAAACTTCATCCCTCTTAAAAAGGGAAATCATCCTTAACCATATTGTTTGCTAATATCAGTATATATGTGAATGTATTGAATATGGAAACCCATCATAATGAAATATCCTCAATAATGGTTATTCATGGATCTTATATCCTACCCACATCATCTCGATGGGATAACAAAATCACTACATGTGATTAAAATTACATAATCCTTGGAATGTCATGATTATATTACCTTATACTTCTTAAGGCTTATTTGACCATCCTTTTTATTTAGGCATCCCTTTTGTTATATACATGAATCAATTAAATTCATTACAAGAGGCATTATATAGCCATCATGGGAGTACCTATTCCTCATGTACATTCATTGAACAACTCAGAATGTAAGATATGAATTGGTTTACAACTCAAGTCCAATACTATCCATGAATTTTTATGAAGTGATCATAACCCAATTAATACTTTAAGGAATAGAATCCATTTCTTTATGATTCTTGAGATTGTAGCACACATGAGATATCTAATTGAGAAATATTTTTCATTCCATTACATTCTTATTTTTGCATCCACACAACCATTGAATACATCAAGTGCTAATTGTTGAATGGTAAAGCTAGCTAACTACATCATTCATAATTTTCTAATAATAGTATATCATTGAATCATCAACATATTAAAGTTAAGCATACATTCCTTGCATCATAATCTAAGAATTGCATAACTGTTCCATCAAGCATTTAACCATCTCAACCACTTAAATTATTTTCATTTTGAAGTAAAAACAACATGCACAAGAATTAACACATCAAACCACAAATAGAGTGACACATTGTTTATCTTGGGAACCCTCATGGGGAATAAACCTAGCCTCCAAAATATCTACTTTCCTCATATTCATAAAATTAGGATGTCAAATATTACAAATATAGAAGGGCCACTATGGGTCCCTTTCAAATTCATTATACATGTCAAGGAATACAACCATTCCTTATCAAATTCATGATGCAATTAGGGAATTTTTCCTAATTCCCTTATCTAAGTCATCATTGTATCATTAAATTATTTCCAATACCAATAAGGAGTCCAACTACCCCTTTAAATTCATGACGTAATTAAATAATCTATGGATTCTAAGTCAACCTAAGAATTTTTATATGTTTATGATAATCATTGGAATCTTATTTTTGAGAAGTCATATCTAAGTTAAAGAGAACTATATAAGTTCCCTAAAGAATGAATTCCAAATTCATTATACATAATTGACACAAATTCAATCCATGAATTAATATCCCATACCATTAATTCTTTAAAAAACCATTCTTCCTAAATTAATAATTTAAGCTGATAATCCAAATTATCTATCATTTCACAATTATATCTTGTTGTAACAACCCATGCCAACCACCTTTCTCCTTAATATTAGGTTAATTAGAGTAAACCCTTAGAGGTTTAGCATGGGTAATACAAATCTCATTATACTAAAGCTATTTCCTTTGATTATGTACAAACAAATAAGAGTCCAATTCCCTATTGAATACAACATAGTAATTTATTCAGTTGATTCTCAATTGCTATCAAATTTGCTTCCTTAATTTGATCCAAGATTCATTTCATTACTTTCCAAATCCTATCAATTCTCTTCCCAAATGTGAGCTAAAAATGCATCCTACCCATTTTTTATATCTCAATCCAATATTAGCTCTCTAATTCATTTTCATAACTGGATCCCAATATGCATTCAGTTATTTCATCCTCTATCATAAAGTTTTCAAGAATGCATTTGTAAACTGTTATCAAATTTTTTCCAAAATTTGATCCAACATAATCTCTAATTATCTTGCTAATTTGGCTATCAAATTCAATCCAAATAATATTTATCTTATCTCCAAATGATACCAAATTTTCCTCCAAGATTTGATTTAATACTATTTAATTAATCTCTCAAAAGAGAAAAGTCCCCATAAATTCCCATAAATCATATAGCATCAAGGTCCATCTCTAAATAATTTACTTTTCTAATCCCAATCATAAATTCCATTCCTTTGATTGTTAGGGACATTTGGAAGAGTCCCATACCTCTTCCTAGATGGACACCAAGATCATCCATTCTTCTAATGGATTCCATTCATTAAAAATTTCATAATAAATCATAGTATGTATTTTACATACAAAATCTAAAATTCCACTAAAATCATTACTTTCATTTACTTCCCATAGATATCATAGAAAATCACCAAGCATGAATAAACAATTCATTCATCATAACAAGGATTAATTCTTAATCCCATTCATCATTTATATGCAAACATGCATCACATATTTGTATATCACATACAAAGAAATCACCAATCATGAATAGATGATTCATCCATCCTTAATATTTTTATAAATAAGGATTGATTCATAATTTCAACCATAATTTTTTTGGATTATCACCAAACATCGGGAAGAGTCCCATACCTCTTCCCAAGGAATGGACACCAATCCATCATTTTAAAATATAGAAAATGTTCTTCCAAACTTCTAGTTGATTATATTCATTCAACATAAAACATAAGATAGTTTATGTACTATCTCTATTCATTAAACATAAATATTTGCATTCAAGTATGCTAAAACTTATGTTCAATTTAATCACTTTTAATTGATTTCTAGGAATTACCAATAATCAATTTAACTATGAAAGGTTATCATAAATCATAAGATAGTTTATTTTTTCCAAAATTTCATTTTCACACATATGATAGTCTTTCTGAATATTTCTACTCAATAAAACTTAGGACATTGCATTCAAAATCTATAGTTTCATGAGTTCATTCTATATTTACCTAATTAATAGGTTTCAATTATTTTATCCAAATAATTCCATAAAACTTAATATCAAAATGTCTAAATCATTCAACCTACTTCAATTAAAACAAAGTTACTTTAAGTAGGAAATAAATATTCCTTTTACATGGTGAAGCCATTATCTAATCTAACATCATAAATTAATAAAGTATATAATCTCTTACAAATTTGCATAGGGTCTTTCCCCCACTAAATGATATACATATATATTTAACTATGTGTATCTTACAAAAGCATCCAGAAGTAGATGTTATCGTATAGTCAATATAAAGGTAATTTTTGTCACATGAATTACCCAACCATACCAATGAGAGCTATGTTCAATCAAAATAAGGTTATTGGTCTGATATACGATTCCTATGGTATTGATCATATCAGATTCACATGATTACTAACCCCAAAGGAAATTTTCTAATTCATCACCACCTAATGGAGTACAAATGGGGTCTTGTCACAATACCATCTTAATTCCTATGTGGGCATACATGACATATGGCACTCAGTTTTAGGGTTCCTAAAAAAACTATCATGTGAATAAGACACCGAGACTCATCTGGTGGTTATATGAGATGATAAGAATCAATTTAAAGAAATATATCACTTTTCATCGATATTGGTTTAAATGATATTGGAAAGTGTGACTCTAAAGAAGGAAAATTTAGATGTAGTACTACATCTGGTACAATTGCTACTATAGGAGTCACAGTATCTTGGCAGAGAAATAAGTTACACCCAATGTTGATTGATGGTGTTTAAATTATACACAAGCCTTGAATCTACTATACAATAGCTATGTGAAGAATCGAATACGTAGGCTATTTGAAATTTAACACAAAAAAAGTAGTGATCTATCAAAAAGCATGGGTACGTCAATTCGATGAAGCCTCAGACTCTCGCAAGCCAAAGCGTTCATCAAAACTAACTTGGAGGTCCAAAAGGAAGACATGTACAGGATTAGATAGCAAGGATGGTGGTAGAGAACCTAGATGAATATACCCAGATAAAGATTAAAGACCTCCAAAAGTTAATATGGCCCTCCAAAGTGGAGTCCTTCATTAACATGAAGTATATTCATTCTCGACGACTCCACCAAAAATGGAGTCAAGGAGTAGATGTGGTAACATACTAAGCTTAGGCTTCCATGGTATGATTCGGAGGGTATTAATTTATTGAATGAATCGACCATACCCAGTGACAACATTTATTATTACAAAAAGATAGATCATCTACTAACAACCTGACCATTGTGTATTACCAATGGTCATGCATAGGATAACAAAGGAAATATGATCGGTAAAAATATTCTAATAAGGGAGAAATAGTGCTATTTACATATGTCGCTTAACATAAGGCTCAAATTTACACAGGTCCTAAATATACTTATAATATCATAATGAAATAATATAAGGTTTATCACTATGAACTGGTGAAGATGCTACCACTATGTTTCATCCCAGAATGGACGCATGGTCACAAAGCTTTCTATCATTATCAAATTGTAGTCAATATTCAACTTTATCATTAAGAAGAGCACACAAGCTAAACATACAGAATGGTTTCATAAACAAGCAATCAACAAGATCTAAATGAAACAAAATGGAAAGTCCCAACCTGGAACTCCAAAAATTGAATTCTTCCCAAAGCTTGTAACTCCCTTATCCTACCTTCTCTAGTCTAGAATCACACATCCTAATCCCCCTTTTACATAATCTCAATGGTAATTTATAGCTCTCTTTATTATTAGACAAGAAAGAGGTTTCTAAATATTTGTATATTTTATTTATTTTTATTTATTTCTTTTAGAAAAGATGCTTCTAATTATATATATATATATATATTATTTATTTTATCTTATTTTTCTCACCCAAGTTAAATATTCCTTTAATATATATATTAATGGAAATGGAATCCATAGAGACAAGAGAAAAAACTTATCCACCATCTCAACATTCCTAAAGTAACTATTTGAAGAAAAATATTTATTATTTAAATCTACAAGGTAGTTTTTTTCTTTTTAATCCATTTAAAATTGAATTAGTCAAAAACAAACTACCTAATTTCCTTCTAAAATAAACGTAATTAAATTAATTAAACATATTAAAAAAAGTAAATCTCTACTCTAGAAGTTGACAAATTTAATGCCCAATTTAATATTAATTAACTTTGTAGAGTGATACCAATCTAGGAAATAAGTCCTATTCTTGCACATAGAAGGGCTTGCCAAAATGGGTCGTGATAATGTTCCCATTGCATTGGTTGATGGACCTCTATCCACTAGAGACCTCTATATTATTTTATCTATCACCTCCAAATCCTACTCTCATCTCTGTCTCAAATTTACACTAAAATTTGTCCCAAGTCTAGCACAAATCTACTCTAACTCTGCTCAAAAATCTGCACCAAAACTATTCCAAGTCTTCTCTAAAGATTTGCTTAAATTTTCCCTCAAGCCTTCTCAAAATACTTGCTCAAATATACCCTCAAGACTTCTCAAAGACTTTCTTAAATCTACCCTCAAGCCTTCTCAAAGACCTACTCAAAACAACTCAACAACTTGCTCATAACACATGCTCAAATACTGCTCAAAGCACATACTCAAATATGCTCAAACACATGCTCAAATATGCTCAAAACACATGCTCAAATATACTCAAAACACATGCTCAAATTTGTTCTCAACTCTCCAATTTAGCATACACAACAATGTTCATCTATCATCAAATACCTTATCTAACCTTCAATGTGATTTCTTTAACTTGAAGTAGTTTAGACATATTCTACCTAGAATTTGTTTAACCTCTTGAACATATAGAGAATGATATGCCCTATCACAAACTCAATATGTTCTTCACATTCATTGCATTTTAAAGGAATCTCTAGTCTAGCACTAAATAGTTGACCTTCTAACATATTTTCCATAATCACAGTTGCTTCACAAATTTGACTTGCACATTCACATTCAATATCACTCAAACCAATGCCCAAAATATTTCGCAATGATTCACTAACTTGGTCTCAACTCTAGCTCAAGTATTTCTCAATTCCTAAAGTAATTATTTCACTTTCTATCAACAATGAAGCACATATAGGTCTCAAACCCTAACTAAAATATTTTCAACAATGCTTACCAAACAACCCTTTTATCTCCACCTTATATTTCAGAAACATTCACTTCAACAAAACACTTTAATAAGGAATGATGTGCCCATACCTCTTAGTTTTCCCTTATGGAGATATATCTTCAAAAACCTGTCTCACAAACAACTAATTTTTCTTATGCCACTTCAAGGGTTAGATAGGAAAATACTTTCTCAAACCATCACATAAATTTTCTTCTCAAAAATATATGCTCAATTTAATTCCAAACCAATGCTCTATAACTCCCTTGGTTTTTCAAAATAAAGCATTAAATCATGAACCAAGTTCCTTAAATTTAATGCAACTATTACAATAAATAAAAACACATTTTACACCTTTTATCTCCCTACTTTCATAAATTAATTTCCAAACCACATAATAACTCATAACATTGATTTAAAATTTTAAATAAGCCATTTTACACCTTATCACTCCTACTTGTGCATATGTAAACATAAATTTTTAAGGACAAAAATATCTTCAAAATATTTTGTAAAAATAAATTATTCTTGTACCTACTATTTGCAAAAAAACATTATATCATAGCACACCCTCCAATCACCAAACAAAGAAAATATCAAACAACCTTAGTGTATACCTCTTTCAAAAATTATTAATGCTGGTGCAGATGGGAATCGATCGTCTTACCTCAACCTCCTAATGCAAGTGCTTAGCCACTTGCGCTAGCCAAGCAGTTGAGACCTATCATGTAGGCCTCCACATTTTTTCCTTGGTGCATTCACCAAAAAGAAAAACAACTCTTCAAAATCTAGTGCTAGGGAGAATCAAACCGTAGATCTCTGCCTTCCAAATATCTTAATGCAATCCTAGCCACCGTTGGGTCACCTTGGCAAATGACATCAAGGGATGCACAAACATTTTTTTAATTCATCCTCCTTCTAGTTCATGGATCTCTCTCCATAGGAGAACTCTATCCCCTAGCTCTGGTTCATAGATATCTCTCCACAGGAGAACTCTATCCCCTTACTCTGGTTTGTGGAACTTGATCCAGGAGAACTCTATCTTCTCAACTATTTCATGGATCTCTCTCCATAGAATAACTCTATTTCCTCAACTGGTTCATGGATATATCTCCATAAGATAACTCTTTCCCCTTTTGTCTAGTTTGTGGATCTCTACCCATAGGAGAACTCTATCCCCTCTGCTTTGGATGATGAACTTCTAGAAGACTTCTATCCCCACTTCTTCGGCTTGTGGATCTCTCTCCACATGAGACCTTTGTTCCCACTGCACTGGCTAATGGACCTCTATCCATTAGAGAACTCTATCTTATTTTCTCTATCACTTACAAAGCCTACTCTCATATTTGTCTCAAATTGTACCAAACTCTATCCCATGTCTAGCACAAATTAGCTCTAACTTTGCTCAAAATTTGCACCAAAACTATCCCAAGTCTTCTCTCAAGACTTGCTCAAATATACTATTGGATATTTTGAGTAGTTGAGTTGTCATTAATGTCAAGAGTCAGTTTTAGTGAGCAGTACATGGTTCCACAAGTATTTGAGTTGTCATTAATGTCAAGAGTCAATTTAAGTGAGCAGTGCAAGAGAAAGCAGTTTTAGTGGCAGTTTCAATGGGCAAAATTAGTTTCAGGTTCCACAGCTACTGCAAAAGGAAATTCTGCTTCTAGTTGGTTAGATCTGGTTCTAGGTGGTCAGATGAGGTTCAAAGAGCAATGAAGAGGCCCAAGAAAAATAATATTATAATATTTTATTATAATATTAAAAGGGGAGATTTAAATTAATTAAAATAATTTAATTATAAATTAATTTATTAATTAATTTAATTAACTTATAAAGTTATTAAGTTAATTATAAATTAATTATAAAATTAATTTATGTTAATTAAAATAACCCTAAGGTTGGGTTATAAAGGTTATTAATTAATTTTAATTCAAAATTCGAATGTGGCACCGATGTTCCTAAGGCATTGGCCTTTGTGTATAAAAAGAGGGCAAGAACCTTAGTCTTAACCCCCATGCAATTATCGATTAAAAAGGCTCCAAGAGATTTGTGCACAAAGAAGAGTGTAAGGTTTTTGTGTGTTTTGAAAGCAATCGATGGTAGAAATAGATAACAAATAGGAAGGAGGCTCCTTTCACTTCATACAGTGTTGTGTAGCACAGTTGGCAATAGTATGTGGTGCTAAGATCTTCAACAGGCGAGGAGAGCAGGGTTCAAAACCCGTCAAGTTGGTTTTGCAAGAGAAGATATTTTTGTTTTGCGTCATGTTGATTAGAGAAGGACAAAGGAAGGCTTGAGCCTTCCCCTTCATGTTGAGGATTTTAGCCCATGTGGTGGGCTAGCTCCTTGATAAGGTGCTCAGTTGGGAGTGGTCTCACGTTCAAAACCCGTCGAGGCCTTTTGCTTGAGATAAAAGGTATGTGCTACTATTTTCCAAGGTTGCATGAAATATTTCGGATTTTCTAAGGTTGGTTGAAAAATAAATATTTTTAGAGGTTTGTAAAGTTTGTTTTAAATTGGTTATTGAGTATTTGAGGGAGATAAAAGGGTAGGTAGTATTATGTTTGAGGGTTTGATTTTTGGAGGATGTTAATTAAATATTAGAGATTATAAGAAGTAATTGAGTAATTAATTTTTATGAATGTTTTGATGATTTCTAATTTCAAATAAGGAGTAATAAGGTGTATTTGAGTTTGATTATTTTTGTAACTGAGAAACATTTCTAACAGAGTGTTAGTGTGATATTTTTTCATCTAACCTTTGACATTGGCAAAGAAGATAATTGTGATTGAGACAGGTTTTTAAGGGCACTTCATCAAACAAAAAGTTCTAGAGAGGACTTGTGGACAGATTAGTGTGAGCTTTTGTGGAAGCTTACAAGGCAAATTTGAGACAAGTATTTGAGAATATTTGAGAGTAGAGTTGATTAATTTATTTGTTCAAACCTTGAGTTAAGGTTTGGAGCAGATCTAGCAGAGTTGATTTGTAATTGAGTCAAGCTTTGTGTTAAGGCTTGAGGATAGATTTGAGGATAGAGTTTGGTGCATATTTAAGGATAGGTTTGTGCTAGACCAGATACATAGATTGAGGAAAAATTTGTGCTAAACCAAAGGATTATGTTTAGTACATATCAAAGATAGAGATTGAAAAAATTTGTGCTAGACCGAAGGACTGTGTTTTGTGTAGATTTGAGATAGAGTTGAGAGTAAGATTTGGAGGTGACAGAGTATAGAGGATGATAGTCTCTAGTGGATAGAGGTCCATTAGCCAGGGTAGTGAGGACAAGTCTTCTGAGTGAGGATAGAAGTCTTCAGTGGATAGATATCCATTAGCCAGTTTAGTGGAGGCAACAGTTCTTCTAGAATATCACCAACCAGAGCAAAGGAGAAAGGAGTTCTCCCAGAAAAAACAAAAGAGAGATTGGTGTCCTTTGTGGATAGAGATCCATGAAATTGATTAGGGTATTGGTATATCCTTTGGACAGAGGTCCATAAACATTGTAATAGGGAAAGGATTCCCAAGAGAATTTATTTTAGAAAATTTAATAAGTAATATTTTCTCCGTGGAGTAGCCCACATTGGGTGAACCATGTAAATTATGTCTCTTATGTGTGTGATGATTTGTGTGATGTTTACTACTTTAATATTGTTGATCTTATCATATGGATTGAAAAGTAAAAAGTTTTATCTTATACTATTCACACCACCATCTCAGTATAAGTACATGTTCTTCAATTGGTATCAGAGCAGGTTTCTCCATGAAAAGTCTAACAACTTGGAGGAAGATCCATCAGAAACACACATGACTTCAGAGAGTGAAGAAGAGACCACATTTGACATAAAAGAGGAATTATTTGATGCTCTTAGAAATATTGAAAGGTTAGAAATAAGAATTCAAGTTTGAAAGATAAAATTCAATAAGATGAAGAAGCAAGGATAGAACTTCTACAGATTCTCAAAGAACTCAAGATAAAGGTAGAAGAGAGAGAAAATTGAACAGGATATGATAGATCTATTAAGAGCAAGAGAAACATAATATGAAATATTGGAAGAAGAAATTATTTATCTAAGGAATGAAGTTGAAAGGACCAAGGTACTACAAGATATAAAGTATGGGAAACATGAAGAGGAGTCAATTCTTCAATAAGCAGAAACTTCAAACAAAGATAAGCAAGTAAAGTATACTCCAAAAGGAAAAGACATCAGGAAGGAAGAAAGCAAAGAAGAACCATGGACGAGAGTTAATCACAAAGGGAGAAGCACTCAAACACAATCTCAAAGGCATCCAAACAGGTTACATAATTTCTCCCATCGCTATTGCTTTTCTTGTAACAAATATGGTCATAGATTTGTACACTGCATTGGTTATGCAAATAGAAATTTCAATTATTTTGCACCTCTTATGGATAATGATATTATATGTTACAAATGCAATAATTTTGGGCACAAGGCTAGATGGTGTAAAATGATACTTCCTGAGTCTAGTAAAAGAAATACAACTTCAACAACTAGGAAAGAGAAAAAGAGGAATGAAAAGGATAGATCAATGTTAGTTAAAACAACCCTTGATGCTTAGGATAAAGAAGAAAAATTGTATCTTTATAGTGGTTTCTCTAGACACATGATAGGGGATAAAGATAAATTTATTATACTAAAAGAAACCAATAGAGGATCAGTAAGTTTTGGTGATAATGGATCAGCAAAAATTGGTGGAAGAGGAACTCTGAGTTTAGATAATGGGAAAACAAGAATAGAAAATGTACTATATGTCAAAGGGTTAAAACATAATATGCTAAGTGTAAGTCAAATTTGTGATCAAGGACATATGGTTATATTTCACCCAGATAGATGTGAGATAAGAAAATAAAAAACTGGAAAAGTTATTGCAAATGCAAGTAGAACTCCAAACAATCTATATATGCTTAGTGAGATAAAAGGGGAAAAGTTATTTCTATCACAAGAATATGAGATTTTGTTGTGGAATAGAATATTGGATCACTTAAATTTTGAAACCATAGTCAAATTAAGCAATAAGCAGGCCGTTAGAGATTTACCCAAGCTAGAAAGACCATAAAACATAATTTGTGCACCTTGTCAACATGGAAAGCAAACTAGAACAAGATTTAAATCAAAGGGATATATGTCATCTGAGCCATTAATTCTAATACATACTAATCTATGTGGTCCTACCAGAACACAAAGTATTTAAGGTGAGAGTTACTTCATATTGTTTATATATGACTACTCAAGAATGGTTTGGGTAGCTTTCCTAAAAGATAAGTCAGAAGCATTTGAAAAATTCAAAGCATTTACATAATGGGTTGAAAATGAAACTAGAAAGAGGATTAAGTATTTGAGATCTGATAGAGGAGGAGAATTTAACTCAAATAAATTTGTAGATTTTTGTGAACAACATGGAATCAAGAGATAATACTAAGTTGCAAGAACTCCTCAACAAAATGGAGTAGTTGAAAGGAAAAATAGAACTATTGAGAATATGGCTAGATCTATGTTGAATGAGTCCAAGCTTTTAGATGGATTTTGGAGGGAAGTAGTCAACACAATAGTATATATAATCACTAGGGCTCAAATGAGGGTAAACCATCACAAGACTCCATATGAGCTTTGGAAGGGAAGACCGACCACTATAAAAAACTTTAAGGTTTTTGGAAGCAAGTGCTACATAATATGGGAAGAGCAAAACTTGGGCAAGTTTGATCCAAGATGTGATGAGAATTTTTTTCTTGGTTATTCTACTAAGAGTAAAGCTTATAGATGCTTCAACAAAAGAACACACACTATTGTAGAAATTATAAATGTAAAAATTGATGAGAATATAGATTCAAGAGAACCAGTTAAACAAATTATGTTTAGGAAGATGAAAGTTGTCAAGAAGAGTTTCATGAGGAATCAAAAGAAGAAGAGGAAGAAACACAAAGACTTCTTCCTAAAACTCCATCTAGGTATGTACAAAAATATCATCCTAAAGATCTAATCATTGGGAATCCATATGAAAAATAGACAAGGAGAAGAATAATAACACCATCTCAATAAGTAAATTTTTCTTTGTTATCTAAGATTGAGCCAAAAGTCTTCAATCAGGCAAGTGAAGATAAGTTTTGGATTAAGGCAATGGATGAGGAATTAGATTAGATAGAGAAAAGCAAGACTTGGGAAATTGTTCCGTGACCAAAGAATAAAAATGTGATTGACACAAAATTGGTATTCAAAAACAAGTTAAATGAATATGGACAGGTAGTCAAAAATAAAGCAAGATTGGTGTGCAAAGGTTATTCACAGGTAGAGGAAATTGACTTTGATGAGACATTTGCTCCAGTTGCACATCTTGAAGCCATAAGAATATTCTTAGCCTTCTCAAGTTTTAAAAACTTCAAGGTATATCATATGGATGTCAAGTCAACATTTCTAAATGGTGTTCTAGAAGAAGAAGTTTATATTGAACAACCAGAGGGATTCATATTAATAGATAAACCAAATTATGTATATAGATTGAAAAATGCACTGTATGGTCTAAAATAGGCTCCTAGAGCATGGTACTCAAGATTGGATAAGTATCTTTAGGACTAGGGATTCAAAAAAGGAATAGTAGACATCAACTTATACATCAAAAATAAATGGAATAATCTACTATTTGTGGTTTTTTATGTTGATGACATAATTTTTGGGGGAAAAAATGATAAGATGTGTAAAGAATTTGCAAAAAACATGTAGAATAAATTTGAGATGTCTATGCTTGGTGAGTTGCCCTTATTTCTTGGACTTCATATTTCACAATCATAGAAAGGAGTATTTATTTCACAAACCAAGTATATAAAAGAGATGCTAAATAAATTCAAGTTAGAATATTGCAAACTAGTGAGTACCCCCATGGTTACATGATGTAAGTTAAGTAAGGATGATGAATCTCCAGAGGCAGATCAGAGATTATACAGATCTATGATTGGTAACTTGCTATATGTTACAACTACAAGACTAGATATCATGCAGTCAGTGGGATTAGTGGCAAGGTTTCAAGTAGCACCTAAGGAAACACATGTGGTAGCAGTAAATAGGATTATTAATTAACTAAAAGGGACTATGGATTTTGGGCTTTGGTATCCCAAAAGTGATAATTTCACACTGATAATGTATTCAGATGCAGATTGGGTTGGTAGCATTGATGATAAAAAAAACACAAGTGGAGGAACATTCTTTCTTGGAGACTTTTTAGTCTCTTGTCTAAGTAAGAAACATGCATCGGTATCCTTATCTACAGTAGAAGCAGAGTATATTGTAGTAGTAGCCAGTTGTACATAGGTATGGATGAAGTGAACTTTAGAAGACTTCAAGATAAAACATGATCATCCTATTCCCATATTATGTGATAATACAAGTGCTATAAGTATCTCAAAGAATCTAGTGATGCACTCTAGGATAAAGCACATTATTATCAAGTATCATTATCTAAGAGAATAGGTGACAGATAAATAGGTCATGTTTGAATATGTTACTACAAAAGAGTAGATAGTAGATATATTCATTAAGCCACTTTTGAAAGAGACTTTTGAGTATCTTCGAGAAAAATTGGGAGTAATAATCCCACCCCAAAATTAGCCACCTCAAGAGGATGTGGTGGAGGGGCTAAGATAAGATTTTTATTCTTATCCCCGAGCCCCAAAGGTGAACCTTTGCCATTGATGTCAAAGGGGGAGAGATTTGAGTAAGGGGGAGAGATTTGATTTAAAGGGAGAGCATTGAGTTAGGGGGAGAAATTTCCTAGGGGAGAAAAATAAAAAAAGGTTAAGGAAATTGTAAAAGGTAATTGGGTTGCCATTAATGACAAAGGGGGATATTGTTGGACATTTTGAGTAGTTGAGTTATCATTGATGTCAAGATTCAGTTTCAGTGAGCAATGCAAAAAGAAGCGGTTCCGCAAGTAGTTGGTAATAAACATCATCGTCTTTAGAATCTGTAATCAATGCAAAAGGAAAGTCCACTTCCAGTTGGTTAGATCCGGTTCGAGGTGGTCAGATGAGGTTCAAAGAGCAATGAAGAGGCCCAAGCAAAATAATATTATAATATTTTATTATAATATTAAAAGGGGAGATTTAAATTAATTATAAATTAATTAAAATAACTTCAGTATTAATTAATTAATTTAATTAACTTCTAAAGTTATTAAGTTAATTATAAAATTAATTTATGTTAATTAAAATAACCCTAAGGTTGGGTTATAAAGGTTATTAATTAATTTGAATTCAAAATTTGAATGTGGAACCGACATTCCTAAGGCATTGACCTTCATGTATAAAAAGAGGGCAAGAACCTTAATCTTAACCCCCATGCAATTATCGATTAAAAAGGCTCCAAGAGATTCATGCGCAAAGAAGAGTGTAAGGTTTTCATGTGTTTTGAAAGAATTCGGTGGCAGAAGAGATAACAAATAGGAGCAAGGTTCCTTTCACTTCGTACAACACTATGTAGCATAGTTGGCAATAGTGGTTCACACTAAGATCTTCGACAGGCGAGGAGAGCAGGGTTCAAAACCCACCAAGTTAGTTTTTTAAGTTAAGGTGTTTTTTTTTTTGCATCGCATCGATCGAAGAAGGACAAGAGGAAGGCTTGAGCCTTCCCCTTCGTGTGGAGGCTCATAGCCCACGTGGTGGGCTAGCACCTCGATAAGGCACTCGGCTAGGAGTGGTCTCATGTTTGAAACCCATCAAGGCCTTTTGCTTGAGATAAAAGGTATGCGCTATTGTTTGCCAAGGTTGCATGAAATATTTCAGATTTGCTAAGGTTGGTTGAAAAATAAATATTTTGGAGGTTCGTAAAGTTTGTTTTAAATTGGTTATTGATTATTTGAGGGAGATAAAAGGGTAGGTAGTATTATTTTTGAGTGTTTGATTTTTGGAGGATGTTAATTAAATATTGGAGATTATAAGGAGTAATTGAGTAATTATTTTTTATGAATGTTTTGATGATTGCTAATTTCAAAGGAGTAATTGAGTTTGATTATTTTTGTAATTGAGAAATATCTTGAGAGAGTGCTAGTGTGATATTTTGTCATATAACATTTGAAATTTGCAAAGAAGATAATTGTGATTGAGACAGGTTTTTAAGGGCACTTCTTCATCAAACAAAAAGTTTGGATAGATTAGTGTAAGCTTTTGTGGAAGCTTACAAGGTAGATTTAAGATAAGTCTTTGAGAATACTTGAGAGCATATTTGATTAATTGATTTGTTCAAACCTTGAGTTAAGGTTTGGGGTAGATCTACCAGAGTTTATTTATGATTGAATCAAGATTTGTGTTAAGGGTTGAGGACAAATTTAAGGACAGATTTTGGTTAATATTTGAGGATAATTTTGTGCCAGACTAGAGACAAAGATTGAGTTTATATTTGTTCTAGACCAAAGGACTATGTTTAGTATAGATAAAATATAGAGATTGAGTAAATTTTTTCTAGACTGAAGGACCGTGTTAAGTGTAGATTTGAGACAAAGCTGAGAGCAAGCTTTGGAGATGATAGAGTATAGAGGATGATAGTCTCCAGTGGATAGATTTCCATTAGCCAGGGTAGTGAGGACAAGTATTTTGAGTGAGGACAAAAGTCTTTAGTGGATAGAGATCCATTAGTTAGTGCAGTGGAGGTAGCAATTCTTCTAGAATATCACTAACCAGAGTAGAGGGGATTGGTTTCCCCTGTGGATAGAGATCCACGAACTTGATCAAGGGATTGGTGTCTCCTTTGGATAGAGGTCCATAAACATTGTAATAGGGAAAGGATTCCCAAGATAATTTATTTGAGAAAATTTTATAAGGAATATTTTCTCTATGGAGTAGCCCACATTGGATGAACCACATAAATCATGTCTCTTATGTGTGTGATGCTTTGTGTGATGTTTACTACTTTAATATTGTTGATGTTATCATATGGATTGAAAAGAAAAAAAAATTATCTTATAATGTTCACCCACCTTCTTAGTATAAGCACATGTTCTTCATCTGCCCTCAAGTCTTCTCAAAAGACTTGCTCAAATCTATCCTCAAGCCTTATCAAAAACTTGCTCAAATCTACCCTTAACCCTTCTCAAAGACCTGCTCAAAATAGCTCAACAACTTACTCAAAGCATATACTCAAATCTACTCAAAGCACATGCTTCAATATGCTCAAAAAACTTGCTCAAATTTGTTCTTAATTCTCCAATTTAGCATACAAAACAATGTTCATCTATCATCAAATGCCTTATCTAACCTTCAAAATAATTTATTTAACTTGAAATAGTTTAGACATATTCTACCTGTAATTTTTTTAACCTCTTCAACATATAGAGAATGATATGCCCTATCAAAAACTCAATATGTTCTTCACATTCATTGCATTTTAAAGGAAGCTCTAGTCTAGCACTAGATAAGTGACCTTCTTGGATATTTTTCATAATAACACTTGCTTCACAAATCTGACTTGCACATTCACATTCAATGTCACTCAAACCAATGCCCAAAATGTTTCACAATGATTCACAAACTTGGTCTCAACTCTAGCTCAAGTATTTCTCAAACCCTAATGCAATTGTTTCACTTTCTCTCAACAATGAAGCACATATAGGTCTCAAAACCTAACTCAAATATTTTAAAAAATGCTTACCCAACAACCCTTTTATCTCCACCTTATATTTTAAAAATATTCACTTCAACAAAACACTTCATACCTCTTAGTTTGCCCTTATGGAGATATGTCTTCAAAAAATTGTCTTACAAACAACTAATTTTTCTTGTACCACTTCAAGGGTTAGATAGAAAATAACCCTGCCTCCTTGGGTCTTACCCAAAAGTGGCATCCCTTTTGGGATGTTTTCCACAAAAAAAAAAAAAAGGTTAGATAGAAAAATACTTTCTTAAACCATCACATAAATTTTCTTCTCAAAAATATGTTCCCAATTTAATTCTAAACCAATGCTCTATGACTCCCTTGGTTTTTCAAAATAAAGCATCAAATCATGAACCAAGTCCCTCAAATTTAATGCAACTATTACAAGCAATAAAAACACATTTTACACCTTTTATCTCCCTACTTTCATAAAATAATTTCCAAACCACTTAATAACTCATAACATTGATTTACAATATTAAATCAACCATTTTACACCTTATCACTCCTACTTGTGCATATGTAAAAATAAATTTGTAATGATAGTAATATCTTCAAAACATTTGGCAAATTTTTTTTATTCTTGTACCTCCTGTTTACCAAAAATCCTTATATCATAGCACACCCTCCAAAGACCAAGCAAAGTAAATATCAAACAACCTTAGTGCATACCTCTTTCAAAAATTATTAATGCTGGCATGGATGGGAATCGACCCTCTTACCTCAACCTCCTAATGTAGGCACTTAACTGCTTGCGCTATCCAAGTAGTTGAGACCTATCGTGTAGGCCTCCACCTTTGTTCCTTGGCACGTTTACCGAAAAAACAACTCTTCAAAAATTGGTGCTAGGGAGAATAAAACCGCAGACCTCCACCTTCTAAATGTCTTAACATAATTCTAGCCACCACTAGGCCACCTTGGTGGATGATGTCAAGGGATGCACAAACCTTTCGTTAATTCATCCTTCTTATGTGCTCCAAAATTAGTGCTATCCTCTTGTCCTTATTTGTTGTCACACGATTTCTCAAAATATTCATATTAATTAAAAACACACTTCTTTGCAAAGACCTTAGGATATATATATGCTTTCCTTACATGTTTTAGACGTCATCCCACCTTTAAAATTAATTAAAAATAATTTGATATATTTTTGGTGCCATATGATTTTAAACTTAGGTTTTATAATATTTTTTAAAAAATATTATATTAATATTTTCCCTTGAGTCTTTTTCACCAATGAGAAGTAAACCTTTTACCTTGTCACTTTAAAACTCTCTTTCCTTTTTATTTACCAAATGAAGCCCTTGTTATTCCAAACTCTCTTTATAATATTTAAATATTATAGTCCTTTTATTCAAAATTCTCTTTGCTTGCTTTCACAACCCTGGAAAATTCCTTTGCATTTATTGTTTCAACCTTGAAGATAAACTCAAACTTTTCACTTTTGACATCAATGATAATGAATTACATTAAACCTTTGACATCAATGACAACACTATACTCAAAATTTCCAACAATCTCCCCCTTTGTCATTGATGGCAACCTTCTCTAAAAATTCCTTTTCTTATCACTGGATTCCAAATATGATCCCCTAAGAAACTACTCCCCCTGACTAAATTCTCTTCCCCTTACTCACATTTCTTCCCCTTTAAAATCAATGGAAAAGGGACTCCTTTGGGGCTAAATATAATACTCTTATCTCAGCCCCCTCCCCACCTCCTCTCCTTGAGGTGATTAATTTTGGGGTAGGAGTATCTCTACTCCTAGCATACAGTGCTCTTTTTATTTGTCAACCTTATTTTTTAACATTTTTGTAGCCATACCCTTTTGATCCTTTTGAGTGTCCTTGTTATTGCTTGTCTCTGGAATTTTTGGAAACTCTATTCTACACCACTTGGTCTTATGCCCAAAATTATTGCATTTGTAACACTTAATATTGTAGTTCCTTGAAGGTGCAAATGTCTTGAAGTTCCTCCTGGTGAAGCCATAATTATTTCTATCATGAACCCTATAGTGGATCACTTTATGACCAAAGCAATTACAAGAATGCAATACCCTTGAAAGAAACATCCATCTTTGAAGGAGTTGACATTCCTTTTAGTGAGACCATACTATTTATTTCCATGAGTCTTGCAATGCATAGCCTTTTACCCAAACCGATTACATGAAAAATAACATCCTTTGAAGAAATATTGTCTTGAACCCTTTGGTCTCTTAGTACTTCTTTTGCCTTCTTTGTGATGATTCTTGTTTCTTGTTTGTGCATTATTTTCTTTCTTGGTGAAGCTTCTATTCTTAAACTTATCTGCATAAGTCTCACTTTCTCCTTCACTCTCTTCCTCTGAAACTTCCTTTTCTTTTGAGATTGATATTGACCCTTCTTGTTTCCCTTGTCCTTATTCAAAACCAAGTCCTGTTTTGATAGATGAAGATCTTTGTGCATTGATAATATTATCCAAAGTCTTTGAACTTTTCCCAAACCTATGTAGCTTGTACTTAGAATATTTTACTTCCATCCTTAGTGAAACTACCTCATGTTCTAATCTTTCACATTCTAAATATTTTGCCTCAAACCTTTCACTCATGACCTCTTTAATTCTCCTTGCCTTATATTTTGAGTTTGTTAGGTATTGTAGAAGATTTTATTTTTCTTCCTCACATTTTTGAACTTGAGTCTTTAGTCTTGAATTTTTGTTTTCTAACATTTTTAAATTATTTGAGTGTAACAATAATTTCTGCTTCTATATCTACTATGCCTTCCTCTTCATTTTTTCAATATTTCTCTGCTTCTTGATCTTCAAGAGCGTCTTCATACTTTTCAACTTTATCTTGAATAGGAGCATTTTCTTCATCTTCTATTTACAAAAATAGAATATCTTCTTCTTCACTATTTGAGGGTCTTTCATCACTATCACTTGAAACCTTTCTTGCCTTATTAACATAGAAACTCTTCTTGTGCCTTTGAAATAACTTTTTTTCATGCTTGCCTTGACCATACCTATTTTTCTTTTCATGCCTATATTTTCCTACTTCCATTTTCTTATGATCCTATTTCTCTTCACTGCTAATGCTTCCAGTTTTTGGACAATTAGATGTATAGTGACAAAAATTACCACCATTAAAATATTTTATTGTTTTCATCCCTTTGTACTTTCTTGAGTCCTTGTTTCTTCTACCATAGTTAGCTTCTTCATCACTACTTGACTCACTACTTGATTCTGGTTTCTTATATTTTATCTTCTTAGATTATTTGAAAGTTGCTTATTTCTTGAATTTGGTATCCTTCACTATTATCATCTCATAGGTTGTGATAATTTCATGTAACTCATCCATAGTCAAACTATCAATATCTCTCATCTCTTCTATAGTTGAAACTTTTCCATCATACCTCATAGAAAGTGACCTTAAAACCTTTTGAGAAACACTGGAGTCTGCAATTTCAAATCCAAGTCCATGCATGGTATTAAAAACCTCATCCACATGAAGCAAGTATGTAGCAATATCTTTCTCATCTTCCATATTTAAATCTTCAAACCGTTTCTTGTGGTTTTGTAGTTTTGCCAAATTGACCTTTTTATCTCCTTCATATGTTTGCTTCAATTTATCTCATATATTTTTTGCCAATTTGTAGTGCATAACTTTCAAAAATTCTACTTCACATAAACCAATCAAGATTCCATTCATAGCCTTAGAATTATTCACATGCAATAGCTTACCATATTTATCTATGGGAGGATTAGTTGTATCTATGAAACCATCCTCAACCAATTGCCATGTCTCATATCCTTGTGTCATCACGTAGGTCTTCATTATTTTGATCCAAAAAGTATAATTATTCCCATAGAACAATGGTGCCTTATTTTATGAATATCCATTTTGATATGCCATATGTGTTCTTGTAATATCTTCCTTAAAGCTATTAGACTCTTCCAAAGGAACCCGCTTTGATACCAATTGAATAACACAAGTTCATATTGAGATGGGGTGAACAGTATAAGATCAACTTTTAATTTTATTTCCAAAACAATTTCATCCAATATTATCAATGAAAATATCAATAACAACAATTAAATCAATGCAAAAATCATCACATATAATAGAGATACAAATTTAATATGGTTCACCCAATGTGGGCTACTCCATAGAGAAAATATTTCTTCTAAATTTTCTCAACAAATATCTTGGGAATAAATTTATTATTACAATATTTATGGACCTCTGTCTAAAGGAGACACCAATACCCTATGCTCTTATTTGTGGATCTCTCTCCACAGGATAACTCTATCCCCATGCTCTAGTTCATGTATATCTCTCCATAGGATAACTCTATCCCCTAGCTCTGGTTCATGGATCTCTCTCAATAGGAGAACTATGTCCCCTTGCTCTGGTTTGTGGAACTTGATCTAGGAGAACTATATCTCCTCAACTAGTTTGTGGATCTCTCTTATAGAAGAAATCTATCTCCCTATCTAGTTCACATATCTATCTCCATAGGATAACTCTTTTCCCTTTGCTCTGGTTTATGGATCTCTACCCACAGGAGAACTCTATCCCCTCTGCTTTGGCTGATGAACTTCTAGAAGAATTTTTTCCCCACTGCTCTTACTTGTGGATATCTCTCCACATGAGACCTTTATCCCCACTACACTGGTTTATGGACCTCTATCCATAGGAGACTTATGTCTTCTTTGCTCTATCACCTCCAAATCCTGTTCTCTTATCTATCTCAAATCTACATCAAAATATGTCCTAAGTCTAGCATAAATCTGCTCTAACTATGCTTAGAAATATGCACCAAAACTATCCCAAGTCTTCTCTCAAGACTTTCTCAAATATACCCTCAAGCCTTCTCAAAATAATTGCTAAAATATGCCCTCAAAACTTCTCAAATACTTGCTCAAATCTGCCCTCAAGCATTCTCAAAGACCTACTCAAAATATCTCAACAAATTGCTCATAACACATGCTCAAATACTTCTCAAAGCACATACTCAAATCTGCTCAAAATACATGCTCAAATATGCTCAAAACACATGCTCAAATATTCTCAAAACACATGCTCAAATATTCTCAAAATACATGCTCAAATATTTTCTCAACTCTACAATTTAGCATACACAAAAATGTTCATCTATCATCAAACACCTTATCTAACCTTCAATGTGATTTCTTTAACTTGAATTAGTCTAACCATAATTCGTTTAACCTATTGAACATATAGAGAATGATATGCCCTATCACAAAATCAATATGTTCTTCACATTCATTGCATTTTAAAGGAAGCTCTAGTCTAGCACTAGATAAGTGACCTTCTTAGATATTTTCCATAATCACACTATCTTCACAAATCTTACTTTATTCACATTCAATATCGCTCAAACCAATGCCTAAAATGTTTCACAATGATTCACAAACTTGATCTCAACTCTAACTCAAGTATTTCTCAAACCCTAATGTAATTGTTTCACTCTCTCAACAATGAAGCACATATAGGTCTCAAACCCTAACTCAAATATTTTCAACAATGCTTACCAAACAACCCTTTTATCTCCACCTTATATTTCAGAAACATTCACTTCAACAAAATACTTTAATAAGGAATGATGTGCCCATACCTCTTAGTTTGCCCTTATGGAGATATGTCTTCAAAAACTTGTCTCACAAACAACTAATTTTTTGTGTGCCACTTAAAGGGTTAGATAGGAAAATACTTTCATAAACCATCACATAAATTTTCTTCCCAAAAATATGTGCTCAATTTAATGACAAACCAATGCTTTATGACTCTCTTGGTTTTTCAAAATAAAGCATCAAATCATGAACCAAGTTCCTCAAATTTAAAGCAACTAGTACAATTATTAAAAACACATTGTACACCTTTTATCCCCCTCCTTTCATAAATTAATTTCCAAACTAATTAATAACTCAAAACATTGATTTACAATATTAAATCAACCATTTTACACCTTATCACTCCTACTTGTGCATATGTAAAAATAAATTTTTAGTAATAGCAATATCTTCAAAACATTTGATAAAAAAAAAATATTCTTGTATCTCCTATTTGCCAAAAACCCTTATATCATAGCACACCCTCCAAAAACCAAACAAAGAAAATATTAAACAACCTTAGTACATACCTCTTTCAAAAATTATAAATACTGGTACGTATGGGAATCGACCCTATAACATCAACCTCCTAACACATGCACTTAATCGCTTGCGCTAGCCAAGCAGTTGAGACCTATCATGTAGGCCGCCACCTTTGTTCCTTGGCACGTTCAATAAAAAAAAAACTTTTCAAAAAATGGCACTAGGGAGAATTGAAATGTAGACCTCCACCTTCCAAATGTCTTAACACAAGCCTAGCCACCACTGGGCCACCCTGGCAGATGATGAAAAGGAATGCATAAACCTTTTGTTAATTCGTCCTCCTTCTGCACTTCAAAATCAATGCTATCCTCAAGTCCTTATTTTATGTCACACAATTTCTCAAAATATTTGCATTAATAAAAAACACACTTCTTTGCAAAGATAGGATATATATTCTTTCCATGCACATTTTAGACATTGGTCCACCTTTCAAATTCATTAAAAATAATTCGATTTATTTTTGGTGCCATATGATTTTAAACTTAGGTTTTATAATATTTCAAAAAATATATTATATTAACCTTTTTCCTTGGGTCTTTTTCACCAATGATAAGTAAACCTTTTGTCTGGTCACTTAAAAACTCTCCTTTTTATTTATCAAATGAAGCGCTTGTTATTTCCAAACTCTCTTAACAATATTTAAATATTATAATTTTCTTCAAAAATCTCTTTTCTTGCTTTCACAACCATGGAAAATTCCTTTGCATTTATTGTTTCAACCTTGAAGACAAAACTCAAAATTTTCACTTTTGACATCAATGACAATCAATGCCATTAAACCTTTGACATCAATGACAACACTATACTCAAAATTTCCAAAAATCATCATCCATATTCACTAGAAAAATGAAGGAGTCATCTTACAGACTATTGTTACAAAGGACGTAAGAATATGTTGAAGCCAAGCTTGCAATAGTTGGTAAAAGCATACATTGAAGAGCCTTGTAAATTGGTACATTTAATGAGGAAGCACATGCAAATAAGGCTCTACCACTTGTCTTAAGAAACTAGGGATTATAGTACCACTTGGCACAAAGTGTAAGTACACAAACCCTAACACATGCACTCAATAAAGAAGATCGTTCAATGCTCTAGTCTTTATTCAATGCTCAAGGAAGGAATTTTGAGCACTCACAAACATAGGACCATTTCTCCACATGTCACACCATATTATAAAGACCTTCATTAATTTATTGCTTATGTAAGGTGTGGAAGCACATTTGTAGCTAATGCAAAGCAAGGAAGTAATTAAGGTACAGTCAAGGCATATTCAAAGTGCTAGTCACCAAGCTCAAAGAAAAGTTGACCAAGAGTAATAATACCCAATATTTCGAGCATAATCAAGTCAAGTTTTAAGGAGCACCTCGAGTAGTAAAGGTAATATTTACTATATTTTTGGTATTAAAGTTTTTATTAGTAGAAGATATAAGGAATAAAGTGGAATATTATCTAATTTTAAAGGTTAGAGATAATTTTTGAAATGATAAGCATTATAAAAACCTTATATAATATGAATATTGAATTTATAAGTCTTTTATCAAATACTGAATAATATTTTTTAAAATTAAGCATTAGTTTTGGAGTTTTGTAAATTTACATATTTGAATATTTGTAAAATTGATAAGTTTGGAGAAATAAGTTATTCTACATAAAACTAGGATTACAAATCCTTGTAAATATTATTTTTATAAATTTCTACATTAGGGAGATACAAGGTATTCTAAAAAATGTATAACTGAAAGAACTATATTGAAATGAGGGAGTCACAAGGTAGTCTACTTATGGCAACTACAAACAAACTATTTCTTTAAGAATCCCAATTGCTTAAAGTTCCTAACTATAATTCATGGAAAAATAAAGTAAGATCAATCTTGATAGTAGAAAAGCTTTGGGACATAGTTAAAGGAGCAAGAACTAAACCTATTGAATATGTTAGGGAAATACAATAATATGAAGAAGATGAAGCAAAAGCTCTTATGATAATAACTTTTGCAATTATAGATCACATACAACCTTACATTAGTTCAATAGGAACTTCTCCATATGCATGGAATGCTTTAGCTAAAATACTTGAAGGAAAAAGTAAAGTCACTATCTTAAATCTACAAACACAAATGTATTTTTTAAAAGTCAAGAGTGGTGAAACTATTGAACTATTTCTAATAAGAGTAGCAAATATAAAAGGGAAGTTATTCTCTAGGATAAATAGTATAAATTTCTTGTTCAAGTTAGCTTGAGGGCACTTCCAAAAAATTAGAAACATCTAGTTACATCCTTACAATTCTAAGTAAGGATACTTCTTTTGATGATCTAGTCAATATTATGTAGGAATATGAAGTGGAAAACTTAGTGAAGGATGAAATGAGTAATAATGCATTAGTCTCAAAAGATATCTCACAAGGAAATTTTGCTTCATTTCCAAGAAGTAAAACAAAATGGAATGATAGGTATTATCAAATTTATAAGAAAGAATGACATAGTACCAACTACTACAGATTCAATCCAAGGAATCAATATCAAAGGAACCAGATAAACTCAAGAGGTCAACTTAATAGGTTTTCTCAACCTAGACAATATCAAAACCAATATAGGTCACCACAACAATAGTACCAATGCTATCTACAATAAAGAGAAGGAAATAAAAAGGGGCACCTATCCAAAGAGATATAGGAAATACAAGAACTAGAAGATAAAGAAGAAGAATATGAAGATAAAGCTCTTATAGAAAATGTTTATAAAAATACTAATCATTTGTTTGATCAGGATACAAACATAAAGCAAGACAAAGGAAACAACAAATAAGAGCACAAGTTCGATAAATAATATGAAGACCATATTGAAGATTGAAGTCTTCAATAACCAAATAATGTAATACAAGGGGGTGTTGGAATATATTACATTATTTGGTACATGCCAATGTACCACCATGGGTACATCTATATATTAGAAAAGAGTGTTTTAGATTAGGATGAAAGTATTTACTTTATGCAATGTAATAAATGTACAAGTGTGCATAGATATTTTGGAAATGTAAATATGCATAGTTGTCCTTATGTACATGTGTCAATAGAGTAGGAAGATGAAGAGTTATATGAAGAGTGAAGGCCAAGAGTTATCCATATGAAGAGTCATATTCCATTATATATATGGATGTACTGATGTAAAATATGAGATATGGAGTGAGAGACAGTCATCTATGGAAGTGATGGAATGTGATGTAGTATGATGTATTTGAGGTCTTTAATAAATAAGACTTATAGTATTTTTTACCATTTGTCATTAGCATTATTTGAGATATTTTATATAATAGATTTTGAGTTTATATGCTTAATTTCTTAGCATTATTATATCTTTCATATTGAAACTTTATTATTGATCTTCAGGTAATATTATTTTTGAGAATTAACTCATCAAAATCTAACAGGATGCCCCAGTGATAGAGGCGATGGGTGTCTTTGAATCTTGCCATTGACAAATTGATGAGTACCTTGGTTTTGGAAAATGAACTGATCATATGGTAAGTGTTCTCACAATGCTATAATATCTTTATCTTGTGGATGATGTCTTTGCCACCATGATTATAACATAATTTATGCAAACCCTTACTAGCCTTAATTTAGTGCATTGCCATGTATATTTGATTATAGTCTCTATATTTAGACTTGACAGAGTAGGGTGTATGACTAGTCGTAGACAAGGTTATTGTATAAACGTTGAGTCTAAAATGAGTTCTTACGTATTTATCATGTTTGAGATAGAGTGTTGGTATTATCTATCCCCTCAAGCATCGAGTTGGTGGAATACAACATGAATTATAGTGATGAGGTGAATGACCTTATTGGGACAGGAAATATGATGAATGGATGAAAAAAATTTTGTGGTGAATGCTTTGTGTTTTCTTCATTTTTTTTTGGTGATGAAGGATGGATGAAGTGTAGGATCGATTAGTAACATAAGTTACCCTTTCATAATTTTTTTTTAGATAAAAAATGAACCCGATTGTGTAGTTGATTGCTTGTAGTTGCTCTTGTTGTTGCATGCATGTTTTTTATTGTGTTATTGAAAATATTATCTTTCTGTTTTCGCATGATTGATTTTGTTGCCATTATGGTGTAGGTGATTGTTTTTATTTAATGTTTGAAATAAGTGTCCTTATGGTAATCTACCCATCCTATCGAATTGCATGGATAACCATTCACTACAATCGCCATGTTTCTAGAGTAGATCACTAAGTATGAGGTTCACTCAAAGATCTAGGCTAGCTAGTTGATAATAAGAAAGGAAATCTAATATATCTCTACTTTTGCCTAAGCAAAATGGGATTATAATAAATCTTAATTTATGAACATGAAAGTGTTGAACTAAGTGACACTGAGAGGGGGGGTGAATCAGTGTGTATTAAAATGTAATCCAACTATGAAATCAAATCAAAACAAGCAATCACACAAACATGCATCACATAACACCAGATTTATAGTGGAAACCCAATGTGGTAGAACCACTGTGCCAATGGACTGTTTGGACTCCCATCCAAATCCAACCTCAAAAATATTTGGTCTTTACAATATTTTTGCAGCACCAACTATAGGGAATGGCACCAACCAACCTGGACTTTAGCAGCACCAACTACAAGGAGCACCTACCCCTGTTGCTAAGCACCAACCCAAAAAATTTAAAAAGCTCTGATAAAAGTTTGAAATCTTGTCAAAAGACCCTAAGTGGTCTAGCTCACAAATATTCTTCTCTAAAATATTTTGTCTAACCTTTTAAATCTTCTCAACTCTGCACACTAATAATCTCACACCTTGCACATTTTTTTTTAATTAGAATGCCAAAAAAAAATTCTTCACAACATGCGTTGGCAGTCCTTTCTTAAAAAAAACCATCGTCTTCCTTTTATTTTAAAATTTATATATATTTAAAATTAAAAAACATAGATCTTTATTTTTTAGTTACACAAAAGCACCACTCCACCACTATATTCTTAGAAACTGCCAAAATTTCCAAAAAGAGCTGACATGGCTTTTTGTAATAGTCATAACTACCTCCTCAAATTTCCAAACAAGCTAAAAGTTGAAAAATATATTCTTGGAAAAACCGACTACCTCCAGTTTAAATTTTAGATTTTAAATCTTCACGAATTATTTGCAGTATCTCCAACAAGATGGCCTTTTATGCAGATTTGACACGTCTTAAACTGCCAAAAACTGGAAAAAGTGCTCCGAAGCCATTTTGCAACTGTTACCGTTTCCTCCTCAGATCTTTTTTTGGACTAAAATTTAAAATTTATGCTCTTATTACATCTTAATACCTTCAGTAAAAATTTCAAAGTTTTATTCCTCATGGATTTCTTAATATACCTCTGACAAAGTTGCCTCTGATGCTGATTTTACATGTCACATAAACTGGAAAATGTGCTTTAGAGCCATTTTGCAACTATTACCATTTCATCCTCAGATCTCCATTTGGACTAAAATTTAAAACATTGCTCTTGATACATCCGACTATCTCCAGTAAAAATTTTGAAGTTTGATTCCTCACGGACTGCTTATTATACCTCCAACAACATGGCCTCCAACGCAGATTTTACACCTGTCCAATAATGTACAGTCATCCATCAAGGTACCGACGATGCAACCGACCGGTCCAAACATTGAACTAACATTGAAACTACACTCACTATTGTCAAACAAGACTCCAAAAAATATTTTAGGTTATCCAACAAAGTCCATTGACACTTATGAACAACATTTGCAACTTTTGCAAATTTTTGACAACTTTTGTAACTTTTACAATTTTGCACAAACCACTTGCAACACCTTCATTAGAGCATCAAACACATACTCAAAAGCATCAAATATTTTTTTACAAGATCGTAACACCTTATGGCTGCACCAACCAAGTCCAATTGAGTGTGTTGACAACAATGACAACACCTTGCTCAACAATCTCCCCCTTTGGAATAGTTGACAACACATGAACATTTTCCTATAAATCTTCTCCTCCTTTGTAAATAATGAAAAAGGGATGCTACAAACTCCCCCTGAGTCCATACACAACATTCTCAAGCAAAAATTATTACCAAGCAATAATTGCAAATAGGAGCAAAAAGATAAAACTGTGAAAAATTGCTGCCCCTGAGAATGTGGTCCCAATAGCGGTCTAGTGCTTTGGAAGTGTAACCACTCCCAATTTCTTGTGAATATATACAAAAAAATCCTTTGGCAATGGTTTTATGAAGATATCTGCTACTTTCTCTATTGTAGGAACAAAATCCAACATGACCTCTCCTTCTACAACTTTCTCTTTCAAGAAATGGTACCCGATAGCTATGTGCTTTGTGCAGGAATGCATAATTGGGTTCTTTGTGATATTAATTGCATTAATATTGTCACACATAACTAAAATAGGCTTGCTAAAATGAATACCAAGATCTTTCAAGGTTTGTTTCATCCATAATACCTATGTGCAATATGATGTCGCTGCAATGTACTCTGCCTCTGCTATGGACAAGGAAACTGATTCCTGCTTTTTGCTATGCCATGCCACAATATTGTCACCAAGATAAAATGCACCACCACAAGTACTCTTCCTATCATCTACACAACCTGCCCAATATGCATCTGAATAAGCAATAAGAATGAAGTCCTTACCTTTCGGATACCATAAACCATACTCCATTATACCCTTAAGATATCAAAAAATTCTCTTTACCATTTTAACATGAGTTTCCTTAGGATTGGCTTGAAATATTGCCACCATACACACTTCCTAAAAAATATCTGGCCTTGTAGAAATTAAGTACAATAAACTCCCAATCATAGATCTATACATGGTTTGATCTACAGGTGGTGATTTATCATCCTTGCTTAACTTACAGCTTGTTGTTATGGGAGTACTGATTGGCTTGCAATCTTCCATTGTAAATTTATTTAACATCTCTTTCAGATATTTGATTTGCAAAATGAATATGCCTTTCTCTAATTGATTAATTTGCAAACCGAGAAAATAAGCAAGCTCACCAATCATAGACATCTCAAACTCATTTTGCATCTTATTGGTGAAATATTTGCATAACTCATCCTTGCAACCTCCAAAAATGATATCATCTACGTACACGACAACAATAATTTGATAATATTTTTCAGATTTAACATAAAAATTACTATGCACCATACCTTTCTTGAAACCTTGCTGTTAGAGATAGGTGTCTAGCCTTGCATACCAAGCTTGGGGTGCTTGTTTTAAACCATATAATACTTTATTTAACCTACAACCCATATTAATATCATCTCATAGTTTAAAACCATCTAGTTGCTCAATGTATACCTCTTCTTCAAGCTTACCATTCAGAAAAGCTGACTTTACATCCATTTGATAAACTCTGAAATTTTTGTAAACCGCTAATGCAAGAAACATCCTTATTGCTTCTAGCCTGGATACATGTGCAAAATTTTCTTCAAAATAAATACCTTCAACTTGTGCATATCCTTTGCAAACTAACCTTGCTTTATTTATTACAACATGTCCATCTTCATTAAGCTTGTTTCAAAAAACCCACTTGGTACCAATCGCATTCTTGTTCACTGGTCTTAGCGCTAGTTCCCAAGTCTTGTTCTTTTCAATATGGTTCAACTATTCTTCCATTTCCTTACCCAATTTTCATCTTTACTTGCTTCTACAACATTGTTGGGCTTTGTATTAGATAAAATAGAGTAAGTTTTGGTTATTCTTCTTCTTATCTGAACACCAACTTCAGGGTCTCCAATTATTTGTTCTTGGGGATGATATTTTTGCCATGTTGCTGATTTGGATTTCTTGTCTTTCTCCAATTCTTCTTCTTTTGATTCATTTCTTGACTCCTCATATTCCTTCTCTTCCTTTTCTCTTTCAATTGTCTCTTCATAAATAGGAAATTTCTCTTCATTTCTAGTTACCTGTTCTCTTCCTTCATCAACTTTAACATCAGCAGTTTCAACAATTTTTCTTAGCCTATTATTATAACATTTATAAGCTTTGATTTTAGTAGAATAGCCAATAAAAATACCTTCATCCGCTCTATCCTCAATTTTTCCAAGATTGTATTTAGTTCTTCTTATGTAACACTTGCTGCCAAATACCATAAAATGTTTTTCTGACGCTTTTCTGTCGAACCACATTTCATATGGTGTTTTGCTTTCATTTGGACTTAGCATGAACCTATTTTGTATGTAGACCACTATATGGAATACCTCTTTCCAGAAACTTTCAACTACTTTTCTATCGGTTAGCATAGTTCTAGCCATTTCCTACACTACTCTATTCTTTCTCTCCACAACACCATTTTTTTGAGGTGTTCTTGTAGCTAAAAATTATCTCCTGATACCAAATTTCTCACAATAATCTGTAAACTCTTCAGAAATGAATTCACCTACTCTATCTGATCTTAGGCATTTAATTTTTCTTCCAATATGATTTTCAACCAGGTTTTTGAATATCTTAAACATTTCAAGGGCTTCTATTTTATGTTTCAAGAATAGTACCCATGTCATTTTGGAGTAATCATCTATGCACAACATGAAGTATTTATCACCGTTTATACTGTAAGTTCTCATAGGCCCACACAAATCAGTATGCACTAGCTCCAATGGTTTTCTAGTATAGTATTCTTTTGCCTTGAAAGATATTCTAGTTTGCTTACCTTTTTGACATGATGCACAAATACTATTTGATGGCTTGGAAATGCTAGGAATGTCTCTTACCACTTTCTTCAAGCTAATTTTTACTAAATTATTGAAGCTGATATGACCAAGTCTCTTGTGCCACAACTAATTTTTATTTTCATGTCCAAGCAAGCAAGATCCTTATAAGGTCTTTTTGAGAGTGTAAAAATTGCCAGATGTTCTTATTCCAACTGCTATCAATTTACCACTGTTTCCCTTTCTGATTTCACATCCCTGCCTTTTAAAAATCACATCATGACCTCTATCACAAATTTGACTCATGCTCAATAGATTATGCTTTAGTCCAACCACAAACAAGACTTCTTCTAACTTGATTTTTCTATTGCTGATATTAATTGTACCTTTGTCAACTATCTTAGCTCCATCATTATTTTCAAAATTGACTGAGCCACCTTCATATTGCTGCAATTTTTCAAATTTTTGTTTGTCCCCAGTGATGTGACTAGAACATACACTATTAAGTATCCATGGTGCATGTTTATTCTGTTCCTTGAATGATGTCTATACAATTAAAGACTCCTTGTCTTCCTTTGGTTGTTCTTTCTCTTTCCAAACTTGTTTGTCCTTTTCCTTGGATTCTTGTAATGTCTTATGATTTTTAGCTGATTGATCATGATTTTCTGATATTTTTATATTTTGTTTCCTTGAGTCTGGTTGAAATCTTCTTTCCTAAAGAAGATTTGATGAAAATATACTTCTACAAAATTTTACAATGTACTAGAAATTATGATATTTATAACATTCCACAAAATAGTCCACCAATGGTGCAAAGAAATTCTTACTCACAAAATTTCTTAGTGTGACATTAAACTTGCAATCTGAAATCTTATGACCATAAGCATTGCATTTAAAATAGTAACTAGAAAAAAAATAATTGAACCTGGTTTGCGGTATTTGCCATGTAGTCATAGGTGCCATGAATCCTCTTCTCCTTTGATGCACAACATTGGTGAAGCCATCATTATAAACTTCCTTCTCATGCCATGCATTGTTGTATTTTCTTACTGGATTCGACTTTGCTTGATTAGATTGTGCTTTATTTTCTTTAGTCTTTGTAGACTTTGCATTGGTTATTTTTGGTTTATTTGATGTTTCTCCTTCTTCAACTACACAAACCGAATCTAATGGGTGTATTTCTCTAGTTATTTATGATATCATCCAACTTCATAGAACTCCCTTCAATTTTATGATAAGAACTAATTTTTTTATTCATATCTTCTAACTACATCCTTAAACCAACAATATCTTCTTCTAATTTGCTACAATTTTCTACTTTCATGGTTAATTGCACTTCAAGATATTTAGAGATCTTTCTGAATTCTTCTATTTGCACCTTCAAAGTTGCTATGATTTCATTTGCATCCTCAAGATTTCTTGAAGTTTTCTTGTGCCTTTTTCTTTCTGGCTTCAATTCATCTAGATCTATAACTAATTCAGATTCCATATTAACTTTTACATCTATTTCTTCTTCATCGAATTCCTCTTCTTATTTCAACATTTCTTCTTCAAGTGCCATAAAAAGAGCTTCACTTTTTTCTTCCTCAGGGTTCTCACTGGAGCTATCTTTGGATGAACTGACAATCTTGGAAATGAAACTTTTTTTCTTGGATTTGTCTTTTCTGAAATTTGACATATTTTTCCAGTCGCCTCTTTCACTATGTGATCCTTTATAATTGTTTTTATTTTCATTGTACGAACATTTTGCTATAAAATATCCAACACCTCCACAGTTGAAACATTTGAAAGGTAATTTTCCCTTGTATTTTCCTTTACCTCTTTTTAGTTTTCGAATAAAGTTAGCTTCCATGTCATTTGACATTTCATCTTCATCGTACTCTAGTTTGGTTTTTGTATTTTTCTAAGATTTGAAGGTAGCTTCTCTGTCTGTAGATTTAGCTTTTCCTGTTCTCATTTCATAAGCAGTCAAAGAACTATGCAACTCATCCATTGTAAGAGTATTTAAATCCTTAGCTTCTTTTATTGCAGAAAATTTAGAATCAAGCCTTTGAGGAAGAGATCTTAATACCTTTTTGACGATTATCGATTCTTTGATTTCCTCTCCAAGTCCTATGATAGCATTGATGACTTCATTTACTCTTAACAGGTAGACCTCTATATTCTCATATTCATTCATTTTTAGCCCTTCAAATTATGCTCTGTGTCTGCAATTTAGCTTCCTTAATATTGTAGTATCCTTCATGAATGCTCTTCAACTTATCCCAATTTTCCTTGGCAGTATTGCATCCCATAACTTTTACCATTTAACTGTCAACTAATCCACACATGATAGCATTCTTAGCTTTTGAATCATTCTCAAATAGTTTTTTTTTTCGCAACATAAGTCGAAGGAGTAGAGGGTATTATATATCCACTATTTACTAATTCCCAAATACCGTATCCCAAAGCACAATGATATGTCTGCATTCTAAGTATCCAAAAAGTGTAGTTGGTTCCATCGAATAATGTTGCTTTGTTTGAGTAGAAGCCTTCACCACTTGCCATTGTGTCACTTCCAAGATCACCCTAGCCGATTAAGCCTATTCAGAAACTTGGATCTTATACCAATTATTGAACTAAGTGTGACATTGAGAGGGGGAGTGAATAAATGTGTATTAAAATTTAATCCAACTAAGAAATCAAATCAAAACAAGCAATCACACAAACATGCATCACCTAACACCAGATTTATAGTGGAAACCCGATGTGGGAAACCACTATGCCAATGGACTATTTGGACTCCCATCCAAATACAAAATTGAAAATGTTTGGTCTTTACAATATTTTTGTAGCACCAACTACAGGGAATGGCACCAACCAACCCAGACTTTAGCAGCACCAACTACAAGGAGCACCGACCAATGTTGTCAAGCACCAACCCAACAAGTTTAAAAGGCTCTGATAAAAGTTTGAAATCCTATCAAAATACCCTAAGTGGTATAGCTCACAAATATTCTCCTCTAAATTTTTTTTTCTAACATTTTCAATATTCTCAAATTTACACATTGATAATCTCACACCTTGCACATTTTTTAAAATTAGAATGCCAAAAAAAATTCTTCACAAAATGCGCTAGTAGTCCTTTCTTAAAAAAAACCATCATCTACATTTTATTTTAAAACTTATATATATTTCACATTGAAAAATGCAGCTCTTTATTTTTTAGTTACACAAAAGCACCACTCCACCACTATAGTCTTAGAAACTACCAAAATTACCAAAAAGAGCTGACAAAGCTTTTTGTAACAGTCATAACTACCTCCTCAAATTTCCAAACGGGCTAAAAGTTGAAACATATATTCTTGTAAAAACTAAATACCTCCAGTTTAAATTTTAGATTTTAAATATTCATGGATTATTCGCAATATCTCTGACAAGATGGCCTTTTATGCATATTTGACATGTCTAAAACTGCCAAAAACTAGAAAAATGCTCCAAAGCCATTTTGCAATTGTTACCATTTCCTCCTCAAATCTCCGTTTGGACTAAAATTTAAAAAATATGCTATCGGTACATATAACTACCTTCAATAAAAATTTCAAAGTCTGATTCCTCACGGATTGCTTAATATACCTCAAAAAAAGTGGTTTTCGATGCTGATTTTACACGTCACATAAACTAAAAAAAGTGCTCGAGAACTGTTTTGCAACTGTTATCGTTTCCTCCTCAGATATTTTTTTGGACCAAAATTTAAAAATTATGCTATTGGTACATCCGACTACCGCCAATAAGAATTTTGAAGGCTGATTCCTCATGGATTGCTTAATATACCTCCATCAACATGGACTCCGACGCAAATTTTACACTTGTTCAACAATGTACAATGTCATCCATCAAAGTACCAGTGATGCAACCGACCAGTCCAAACATTGAACTAACACTGTGACTGCACTCACTACTATCAAACAAGACTCCAAACAATGTGTTGGGTTATCCAACACAGTCCATTGGCACTTATGAACAACATTTGCAACATTTGCAACTTTTGCAACTTTTTGACAACTTTTTGACAACTTTTGCAATTTCACACAAACCACTTGCAACACCTTCACCTAAGCATCAAACATGTCCTCACAAGCACCAAATATTTTTGTACAAGCTTCGAACACCTTACCACTACACCAACCAAGTCCAATTGAGTGTGTTGACAACAATGACAACACCTTGCTCAACAGAAAGGACATATAATCTATGTCTCTACATTTACCTTCGCATAATGGGGCTCTAATATACGACTCTAATTTTTATTGAGAAGAATGAGGCTCTAATTTATAAAATTGCTTTTGCTCGAGTAGAATGGGGTTGTAATTGAATCTAATTGATGAACATAAAATGGAATGCAATCTATGTATCTCCTTTTTGTTTGAGGAGAATGAGGCTCTAATCTATGACTCTAGTTTTGCTCGAGCAGAATTGGATTGTAATCAAATCTAATTTATGAACATGAAAGAAAATGTAATATATGTATATACTTTTTCTAAAGTAGAATTAGGCTCTAATCTATGGCTCTCCTTTTGCTCAAGTAAAATGGGGCTCTAAACTATAACTCTACTTTTGCCCAAGAAAAATAGGGCTCTAAGCTAGTCTAATCTATGAACATGAAGGTAAAGCTATTCTAAAAAAACATGAATTGTACATGATTTATTGAAAGGTGCTAATTGATGATTGATGATGAGTTTCCTTATGGTAATATTCTCATCCTACCATATTGCATGGATAACTGATCACTACAACCACCAGGTGACTAGAGTAGATTACTAGATGCGAGGTTCACTTAGGAATTTAGTGTAGTTGATCTAGGAAAATAAAGTAAAAGCTAAGCTAAAGAAGGAAAGGAAAATCTATTCTAGATGTTGACCAAAGAGGTTTGGTGCCTTTGGAGCCTTTTAACTAAAAAAAAAAATATTGACCAAAGGGGTTTGGTGCCTTTAAGGCTTTTGATCTAAAATTTGAATTGGACCAAAGGGGTTTAGAGCCTTTGGGGATTTTGAATGAAAATGTGACCAAAGGGATTTTTTGCCTTTGGAGCCTTTAAAGTGAAATGTGACCAAAGGGGTTTGGTGTCTTTGGGGCTTTTGAATGAAAATGTGATCAAAGGGATTTTATGCCTTTGGGGCTTTCATTTGAAATTTGACCAAAGGGGTTGGTGCCTTTCAAGCATTTTGAACTAGAATTATGAATGTGAGCAAAAGGGTTTGGTGCCTTTGAAGCATTTTAAGTGAAACGTGACCAAATGGGTTTGGTGCCTTTAGAGCCTTTTTGAATTGAAATGTGACCAAAAGGGTATGATACCTTTGGGGCTTTTAATTAAAATTTGACCAAAGGGGTTTGTGCCTTTAGAATATTTTGAACTGGAATTAGAATTTGACCAAAGGTATTGGTGCCTTTGGGGCCTTTGAAGTGAAACTTGACCAAAGTAGTTTTCTAGCTTTGGAGCCTTTGAACTAGCATTTGATTTGTATATGATGAGGTAAAGGGCGTAAGATTTGACAAAAGGATGTAACATTCTAAACATGGTAGTTTATTTGTTGATGAAATGAATTCAAGGCAAAAGGTGAAACCTTTTGAACCTAGAATTTGATTTATTTATTGAATGTATGTTGATGTTGAGGTGAAGTGTGTGATTAATTGAGCCTTTGGTTGGGTGTATTTATTGATGGAATTGATTTGATTGATTGATTGAGAAGGTGTGATACCTTGAGCATCCCTAAGTGGTTTAATAATTGTTGTGAATGATTGACCCATTTTTTGGATCGATGGGGAAGGTGTGATGCCTAAAACATCCCCAAGTGGTTTGATTATTATTTTTATTTTTATGGTGGGGGAATGTGCGATATCTTGAACACCCTAAAGTGTGTGATTGTTTGATGTGACTAATGGGGAAGGTATGATAGCTTGATTGTCCCAAGTTGGTTGATTATTATTGTGATTAAATGATTGATAGGAAAGGTGTGATACCTTGATTAGCCCAAGTTGGTTGATTATTGTTGTGATTAAATGATTTACAGAGAAGGTGTGATACCTTTATTGCACCCAAGTTATTTGATTGAATGTATTGTGTACTTTTTTGATGGATTGATTGAGCCTTTTGATTGATTTGATTGATTGGTAGGAAAGGTGTGATACCTTGAACATCACTAGTTTTTTTAATGATGGATTTAACTGATTAAATTGATTTGATTGATGGGTGGGTAAGGTGTGACACCTTGAAAACATCCAATTTGGTTGATAATTTTGTGATTGATGGTTGGAGAAGGTGTTATACCTCAATTACCCCTAATTTGTTGAATTTTTTGATGTGACTAAGTGTAAAAGTGCAATACCTTGATAGCCCCCTAAGTTAGTTGATTGTTTTATGTGACTGATGGAGAAGGTGAGATACCTTGAGCATCTCCATTGTGTATTATGCTTCATTGGTTTGATTTATGGAGAAGGTATGATACCTTGATTACCCCAAGTTGGTTGATTATGGTTTAATTGATGTTTGGGGAAGGTGCAATACCTTGATTACCACCAAGTTGTTTTATTATTGATTGATGGGGTAGGTGTGATACTTGGAACACCCCCAAGTTATCAGATTGATTGAATTTTTATGTTTGCTTGTTTGATTGGGATTTATTGGTTTATTAGACTTGATTGATTTGATTGATCAGTGGGGAAGGTGTGATCCTTGAAACATCCCACCCAAAATATGTGATTGATTGCTTGTTTGAGATGTTTGATTGATTGATTTGATTAATTGGTGGGAAAGGTGCAATACCTTGACTACCCCCAAGTTGTTTGATTGTTTGATGGGCTAATGGTAGCAATGCCAATAAATATTGAGTATGTGCATGGATCAATGTATCATTGTGTTCAGTTCCTTGTATGGGTTTTGATGATGATGATGAGCCTCAAAGCTCAGACATATGTAGCTGCGGGTGAGACTATATATATATATATATATATATATATATATATATATATGATGCATATTATTGATGTTATGCATTTGTTATGTGTTTGTGATGTGATGTAATTATTTACTAAATGAATTGATGTTGATGGATGCAATGAATGTATGCATATACTTTTGATTATCTTTTAAAAATACTTATACATGTATCATTATTCATGAATTTTAATCAATTAATCAAGGGTGTCAACCCAATAATACTAACATACATGGGGAATGGATGTAAGTGAATGCAATGTAAGGATTTTTAGGTGATGTGCTACTATGGAGGCCAAGATGACATGACTTGTTATTTCACTCATCTTAGGGAAGAAGAATCTGAAAGTGCTTTCAAGAAGCTCCAACACCCTAGTGACATAAATCAAACTCATCTATTGATCAAGTAGGAACTTGAAGATACTAAGACCAACCAAGTTATTCAATTTTTGCAAAGACCAAATATGTGTGCAATGAGTGTTTGTTTCCAATTTTGTGTGAGGTTAGACTCATCATTTGTGACTTATTTTTGTTTATTTTTGAGCAAGGGATTTTTGCTATTTCACTATTTGGGGATTTTTCTGTTTTGTGGAAGAGCGAAAGGGATTTTTGCTTTTGAATTTTGGGGCTTGCTCATTTTGTGGAAGAGCAAGGGGATTTTTATTTTGGGAGATACTTGCTTGTTTTGTGGAAGAGGAAGGGATTTTTTCAAGGGGGATCTTGTACTTTTGCCAATTATTAGGGTTAGACCATGTGCATGATAAGATGAGCAAGGGATATCATTTATTTTATGGTGATAGTGACTTATGATTTCATCTTTATTAGACACCACAATTTGATTTAATGTGTGATACGTATGTGTGGTCTCAAAGAAAACTTAAGGTCACCAAAAATAGCTATAGCAATAAAGTACTAATGAAATTCATTGTAGGTTAAAGGGGATACTAGGTATGGCTGAGTGATTAAAGTGCCTAAATATTGTCCAAACTAGAGACTTGGAGAAGGACAAAATATCATAATATTTTTATGGGTGGTGGATGTAATAGAAATATGTGCAATAAGGGATAATTCAAAACAAATACCATAAGTAAGACACCCTTGATTAATGTGACAAAATCAATCGTAGTAGAACAAATAAAAGCATAGATTGACCAATAACCAAAGTATTATTAGTTATTAAATGAGATGTGTGTGAATGCAATGTGTTGGGTAGAAAGATGTGATTTTTCATTTAATTGTTGTTATGATGATTTTTTTTGTTATTTATGTTGCTTTTGATTTTTTTTTTAATATTTTTGATGGTTTTTGATGTTTTTGTATTTTTATTTATTTTGATTTATTTTGGATTTTTTTGTGACTATGGGGGAAGGTGTGATACCCCAAGCATCCCAAAAGTGGTTGATTATGGATTAAATTGTGTTGTGTCTATGATTATGGGGAAGGTGTGGTATCTTGAGCATCCCCAAATTATTTTGTATTTGTGAGTGTGGGGAAAGTGCAATACCTTGAGCATCTCCAAATTGTTTTGTCTAGATTGATGTGATTAATGGGGAAGGTGTGATACCTTGAGAATCCCAAAATTATTTTATGTTTGTGACTATGATGGAAAAGGTGTGATACCTTAAGCATCCCCAAATTATTTTATATTTGTGATGTGGTTGATGGGGAAGGTGTGATACCTTGAGCATCCCCACTATGCATTGTGCTTGATGTGATGTGATTGATTTGATTGGGAGGAGTGATGGAAGTTGATGCCTCATGTTGTGGCAAGGGGTTATTATCGATGCTAAGGTTTTTAATAGGTGGTATGAGTGGACCATCTATGGCAAGATACCCCTTTTAGATAAGGTCTTGGACAAAATTTTTGAATGTGAAGAAATCATTAGTGTCATGACCCTTCTACCTATGGTAAACACACTAATGATATTATTTTTATGACCTATGTTTAGGCCTATTCAGTTCCTCTAGTTTTATTTTCAGTAATATGATTGTTTACACCCCATAAAGTCTCTAAAATATGATTGAATAAGACTTAAAAAGAGGTGTAATTGCAAGGGGGTCTACCAGGATAGTAGTTGTGGTTATTTTATTATGGAAGATTTTGAAGTTGTGGTAGAGGTGAAGTGGCTTAGTATGTGTATTACTAAGGTGGATGTTGAAACTGCTAGGGTTTTTGATGACTAACACAAGCTTATACTAAGAGGGGGGTGAACAGTATAAGATAAAAAAGTTTAGTTTTCAATCCAAATGATAACAATAATAATATTAATGCAATAATGAAATAATGCATAAATCATCACACATATGAGAGACACAACTTTTATGTGGAAACACCCTTTCAAGATAAAACCATGAAAAAATATTTCTTATTAATTTCTTCAATAATTTTTTTGGGTACAAAGCCACAAGAGACACCAATCCTCTATTACAATGTCCGTGGACACAAATCCATAGGAGACACCAGTCCCCTCTCAATTTTATGGACATCAATCCACAAGAGATACCAATCCCCTCTCAAATTTTTAGACACCAATCCCCTATCATGTTAGTGGACACCAATCCCCTCTCAAGTTTGTGGACACCAATCCACATGAGACACCACTTCCCTCTAAATTTTGTGGACACCAATCTCCTCTCTACTAGTTCATGGCCACCAAACCATAGTAGAAACCAATCCCCTCTTATTAGGGTCCTTCCTCAAATCTTGCTCACAAACCTACTCACAAACACTTCTCAAATATTCTCCAAAACCTGCTCAAATATGCTCCAAAACCTGCTCACAAAACCTACTAAAATATGCTACAAATCCTACTCATAAAACTTGCTCAAATATGATTCAAATATTGTATACAAAAAATCCTCATATATTCCCAAATATTGCATACAAAATAAAGCTCATCTATTAAAAAATCTTGCATAATGATGTCATCAAGTTCTTCACCTATTCTTCAATGTGCTTTCCTCAACTAAAGCAATTTAGACATATTCTACCCAAAATTCTTTTATCTTCATGAATATATAGAGAATAATATGCACTAATAAATTCCCAATATGTTCTTCACTTTCATTAATCATATTGCTTCCACATGTCTCACATTTATTAAATTAAAAGGTAGCTCTAGTCTAGAACTTGATAACTGACCTTGTAATTGTCTATTTGCACCTTTCCTTCCTTTTGTATATGGTTGGAAATGTTCTTCTATTCAATTGAATCCTTTCACACTATTTATTGCACTATATGACACTTTGACTTGTTTTAAAACAACCCTTCTATTTGTGTGAGACTATACTATTTTGCTTATTTCCACATGCACTCCAAAACCAATCTCAATGCACAAGTTTACTTACAAATATGATCTATAACCTTTGCAGATTTAATCCCAATTCCAATAAAAAATAATGCATATCCAATAGTCCTTATACTTCCCACTATATGACAACAAAAATATTTTTCTCAAACAAAACCACTTTGAGAAAGGAATTAAATCACCATACCTCTAAATCTACCTCAATGATGATGATCTTCTTTTGCATGATCTTTCCAAACCTGTCTTGACAAAAATAATTTTCCTTTTGTTTGTCCCTTCAAAATCTGGTTAGAAATTCTATTTTTCCTTTCTTGATTAAATATAAAATCAACCAATTTTAAATCCCTTATCAAAAACATACACAATAAAGCTTAAAAATAACTCCTTATATCTCCCTTTTTGAAACTCAGAATATAAATATTTATTAACAACTAAAACCCTTATATCAACTTTTATTAATTTTCAAAAAATGAAATCTTATACTAACATTGTAACCCTTATATCTCCTTTTATTATTTTGCAAAAATAAAACCTTATACTAACATCAAAACTCTTATATCTCCCATTTATTTAATATTCAAAAAAAATATAATTCTACACTAGCACCATGACCCTTAATTATCCATTTATTGAATTTTATAAAATAAAACTTTAAATACCTTGCACAACCATGATGAGATTCGATACCCTATCCTATAGAGGTGCAACATCCTCACAAGTGCTCATGACCAGTTGTGCTACCACAGTAGGTAAAACCAAAAAGGGGCACACAAATATTTGAATCCTTATAGCTTTTTCTCAACTTCTTCAATAAAACAGCATCGAAGAGATTCGACCCTCTAACCTCCTGCACAATAGTGCTCCACGCAAGCTAGACAACCGATTGGGCTATCCTATTAGTTGAAACCAAAGGGGTATGATATAATATTTATCCTTATATTTCACTGTCGCTGATTTTTTGCTACTCTTCTCTTCTATCTTTTGCTCACACTCACCATGATAGATTAATTGATTATTTCACATCACAAAGGTGAAATAATATCTCATATTTATATATTTTCTACTGTCTTATATTTTTTCAAGGAGGTCGGCTCTTATTATTTGCTTTCAACTTTAGATATTCTCCAAAGATGTTGGCTCATTTTATTTTTCAAACACTTTAGGTTATAATATTTAAATCTAAGATTTAAATACAATAATATTTAAATTTTAAACTCTTATATATTTAAATCCTTTGATTTAAATATGTCAAACCTTTGTCCTTATCTTGTAAATATTATAATATATTTTCCTTGCTTTAAAATATACTTTCCTTTCTTCTCTTGAAATATATCTTTGCCTTGGATGATTTTCTACTTGTTTTCTATTTATCAAGTCCATATCTAACATTATTGATATATTGTCCAACCTTATAAACTTATCACCCTTGAAGAATATTTCTACCTTGAATACCATGCACCTTTGACATCAATGACAACTCAATATTTTTAACAGTTGAGGTGGAGTTTTATGAGGTTGTTCATGACTCAATTGTATCTCAGTGTTCATGAGTTGATCTAAGATGAATTAGAGTAGGGTGTTGGCAACTCAATCGTAGCTTCATATTGGCTAGACGATCCAAGATATATTGTAGGCCAAGTGAATGTGGCTACTGGCATTGTTGATAGGACTGCTAGTATTGCAAAATAGTAATAGATTGGTTGAAGGCCTTGGAATTAAGGGGTAGCTAGATGTATGCTATAGAAATTTGGTGTTAACTGGTAGATGGCTAAGGTGGATTTGGCAATGATTGGTGGTGGCTAGTGGAGGGATCTTGTAGTTGAAGAGGTGTTAATGCCTTAATTATAGGTGGTAGGGTGGCTCATGATGGAGACTGCATGAATATATCCTACACAGTCATGGAAGGTGGGGGGTTCAGCCCTTGTGGTGGTGGTTGAAGTGGATGTGATGAAGTAGGTAGAGTAGATGCAGGTAAATGAAATACCTCATTAACATATATCTAGTGAAGTGTGTGTATTGGATATGCATGTTAACTATGTGTGTGTGCTGAACTGAAAGTATTTGTGGATTAAATATGCATTTTTAAATTAATGATGCATGTTTATCTGTATGCATGTTAGATTTATATATGCATTTAAATTAAATACTTTTATTTAATGTAAATATGGATGTTGAACTAAAAGTGCATGTGCATTTAAATATGTATTTTTAATTTTATATGTCTGTATGTTTGATTAATTTATGCTTTTTAATTAAATATGTTAGGAAAGAGTGTCTTATATTAGGATGAAAGTATTTACTTTATGCAATGTAATAAATGCACAAGTGTGCATAGATATTTTGGCAATGTAAATGTGCATAGTTGTCCCTATTTACATGTGTCAATAGAGTAGGAATATGAAGATTCATAGGAAGAGTGAAGGCCAAGAGTCATCCATATGAAGATTCACATTACATTCTATATATGGATGTGCTGATGTAAAATATGAGAGAGTTATCTATGGAAGCAATGGAAGGTGATATAGTATGATGTATTGGAGGTCTTTATTCAACAAGATTTCATAGTATTTTTTAGCATTTGTCATTAGCATTATTTGAGTTATTTTATATAATAGATTCTAATTTTATATGCTTAATTGCTTATCATTATTATATATTTCATATTGTAACTTTATTATTGATCTTGAGGCAATATTATTTTGAGTATTCACTCCTCAAAAGCTAACAATGGTATCAAAGCTACAACAAGGTTTATCTTGCATAGGTTGTTAGCTGCAAAGAAGATATCTATTGGTTGAGGAGAAACCAGTAACATTAAAGGAATTACCTCTAGAAAGAGAAACCATAGAATATAGAGTTTCTCACTATGTTGAAGGAAAACCAGTGATATTTAAGGATTTACGTATTCCAAGAGTAAAATTGGAATAGAAGGAGATTGATAGGTCTTGAAGATAGACCTTATCATTGAAGAGATAAATACATCCTTATAATAGGTCTTGTTTATAATATTTATAGAGATATTAAATATTCTAGATTATTATTTAGCTAGAATATTTCCACAAGGTTGAAGGAAAACCCGTGAAGACTAGGATTCAATATAGATTTGATTCCACTAGTTTTTAAGATAGCTAGTGAAGATTATTATTTCTGGAACTTTGAATATACCTGATTACTATTGTCTAATTTTTATTGTAAAATTATTATTCTTAGAATTTGAGAAGCTTCCTACAATGGATAGAGAAGATTTTCATCTTCGATTACCTAAAAATCTAGGTGCTTTTCTAGTGCAGGGATTAACTCTTTCTTGTATAAAAGTAGATAATGAAGGAGGTCCAAGAAGAAGACCCCATTCAATATTGAGAATAACCAAGGAGAAGGTTCTCATTGCAATATTTAATATTGAAGACACCAAAGAAGAGGTCACATTGAAGAGCTTCCAAGTTTGGAAGATTGAAGATCAAAGATAGAGGGACTATATAAGGTCCTATTGCAGATAGAAACAACAAGGTCTAAAGATCCAAGAACAAGATATCATTGTAGAATTTTCCATAGTTATAAATTGAAGAAACCAATGTAAGGTTTCATTAAATTCGTAACTAAGAGAGTTGAATGATGTAGAATTAGAAGACCCAAGAGTACAGGTCTCAAGAAGATTTTGAAGAAGGAAAAGAAGGCTAGAGAAAGCCTTATTGTAGAAGCTGGAGTAGCGACCATTGGAGAAGACTTGAAGCAAAGTTCATGATATAATATTGCAAGTAGAAGGAGAACCTAACCAGAAGATATCGGTATAATGTTTTCCATGCGACAACAAACCCAAAAGGAAAGAGGATTTGGCAAGAAGTTTGTCAATTTTTGAGAAGATTTTGGAGAGCTCAAGACATCTAGATTCTTGAGAAGGAATATAGAGAATGAGGTCATATTTGAAGTTATAATTCAGAAAGGAGCTAGAATAAATAAATAATATTGCAAATATCATAGTTTTGAGATATTTGGATACAACCTCAAAGGTATTATAGGCTGATTTGTAAAAGCATAAAGTTGCTGATTTTTCAAAGGAGAAGATGAAAGGTCACAAGACAAAAAATAGTAGAAGTAGAAAGCTCTATTTTGGAAAATATTTGGAGAATATTTTGGAGCATATTTGTACAAAACAATAATAGAAGGCTTGACAATAAATAGGAGTATATTTGTATATTTGTGGACATCACCAAATCAGATTTTGTAAGCAGCAATTAGACTAGTTTAAGCTGGAATTTTTGGTAGTATTAAAATAGTAAAGCAAGTAGCATTTTTGGAGAAGTTTTGGGAAAGTTTTGAAATATATGTGGATAGAAAATCTCAAACAGACTCAGAAGCATCTAATGAGGAGTTATTCTACAAATTGGACAGTGAAAGTACAACATTTTGAGCTACAAATTTTAGAGATCGCTAGCACACATTTGAAGGTGAAGAAAGTAGTTTTTGGGCAGCAACTATAGCTACAAGTTAAAGAGTCTACAAGAAAAAACATAAAGGAGTATTGCTACAAATACAAGAAAACGATCCATCAAGAAGGATATCTACAAAATATTTAAAAAGTTACGTTAAATTGATTCCATATAAAGTATTATTTTAAAGCTTTAAAAGTGCTTATTGTAAGTTTTTAGAGCTATTAAGAGCTAGAAAATAAATCTTTTAGTAAAGTGTATCTCAACCAAGAAAGAGATACCATTATTATTGCATTACACACCATTAGTATTGTAGAAACATGCAATTTATAACAATATTATTTAAGCATCTAAAGGGATTTATAAATAGATAAGTATAATATGGTTTTAAAGGAAAAGCAGATTTATTCTACGTATTTTTTAGGCCAAAGGGTCCTAAAAAAAATGCAAATTTAAGGTGTTTAAAAACACAAAATAATAATCCTACTATTATAGGATCAACATTGACCATTAGAACTATCAAAATTGCCTAAATAAGAGACAATCCAAAGAGGTTCAACATCCATTGTTCATGAGGGATAAGCACTAGCAAAGGTGCTTGAGATACGAGCCATCCATTAGGCTCAAGAATCTGCCCACTAAGGTGTTAGAAGATACCATCATACAACATACAAGATAATGACAACCTATAGTTTACAGGGTCTATGTAAGGGAAAATCCTATGTAGCACATCTAAAACACTAAGGGACTACATTATCTACATAAAGAACAACACATTGCAAGTGAAATAATAAAAGAAAATATGATGCATTACCAGGAGAATGCTTTCCAAGAGGAAGCACCATAGGACCACCATTGGAATTCTCTAGAGTCTTCACAACTAGAGCCAACATTGGGTAAACTCATCATCATCCATATTCACTAGAAAAAAGGAGGATTCATCTCATAAACTACTATTACAAAGGAGGTAATAATACGTTGAAGCCAAGATTACAATAGTTGGAAAAATGATACATTTAAGAGCCTTGTAAATTGGTATGTTGAAGGAGGAAAAAAATGAAAAGAAGGCTCTACCACTTGTATTAAGCAAAGAGGGATTATAGTTCCACTTGGAACAAATTTTAAGTAAGTACACAAACCCCAATACATGCACTAAATAAAGAAGAGCGCTCAATTCTCTAGTCTTTATTCAACATTCAAAGAAGGAATTTTGAGCACTCATCAACATAAGGAGTATTGCTCCACATGTCACACCATATTCTAAAGATATTCATTAATGTATGCACCACCTAAATGGAATCAAGAAGTCTTCATAATTCCTACGTTACTTGGCACCTTAGAAAAGAGAATGAAATCAATTTTATAGTCACCTATGTAAGGTGTGGAAGCCTATTTGTAACTAGCACAAAGCAAGGGAGTAATTACGGCACAATCAAGGCATATTCAAAGTGCTAGTCACCAAGCTCAAAGGAAAGTTGACCGAGAGTAATAGCACCCAACATTTTGAGTAGATTCAAGTTTTAAGGAGGAGCACCTAGATTATTAAAGGTAATATTTACAACATTTTTGGTATTAAAGTTTCTATTAGGAGGAGATATAAGTAATAAAGTGGAATATTATATAAGGTTAAAGGTTAGAGATACTTTTGGAGTGATAAGCATTATAAAAACCTTAGAAAATATGAATATTGAATTTAGAAGCCTTTTATCAAATATTGAAGAATTTTTTTTTAGATTGAAGCATTAGTTTTGTAGTATTGTAAAATTGCATATTTGAGTTTACAAAACAAATTAAATATTTGTAAAATTGACAAGTTTGGAGAAGTAAGACATTCTACATAAAACTAGGATTACAAAACCTTGTAAATATTATTTTTCTAAATTTCTACATTAGGGAGACACAAGATATTCTACAAAACGTATAATTGAAAGAACTATATTGAAACTAGGAAAACACAAAAATATGAAGAAGATGAAGCAAAATCTCTTATTATAATAACTTTTTCAATTATAGATGACATACAAAATTACATCCGTTCAATAGGACTTCTCCAAATGCATGGAATACTCTAGCTAAAATATTTGAAGAAAAAAGTAAACCCACTATCTTGAATCTACAAACACAAATGTATTCTTTAAAAGTCAAGAGTGGTGAAACTATTGAACTATTTCTAATAAGAGTAGCATATATAAAAGCGAAATTAACTCTAGGAGAAATAGTAGAGGATAAAATTCTTGTTCAAGTCATCTTGAGGGAACTTCTAGAAAATTATAAACATCTAGTTACATCCTTACAATTCTAAGGATACTTCTTTTGATGATCTAGTCAACATACCACATGAATATGAAGTGGAAAACTCAATGAAGTATGAAATGAGTAATAATGCATTAGTCTCAAAATATAACTCACAAGGGAATGTTGCTTCATTTACAAGAAACAAAACAAAATGGAATGATAGGTATTATCAAATTTGCAAGAAAGGAGGACATAGTACCAACTACTATAGATTCAATCCAAGGAATCAATATCAAATGAATTAGGTAAACTTAGGAGGATAATCAAATAGGTTGTCTCAACCTAAACAATATCAAAACCAATATAGGTCACCAAAAAAATAGTACCAATGCTAGCCACAATAGATAGAAGGAAATCAAAAGGGGCACATATCCAAAGAGATATAGGAAATACAAGAACTAGAAGATGATGAAAAATAATATGAAGCTAAAGCTCTATATCAAATGTAGTATTTTATAAAAATACTAATCATTTATTTGATAAGGATACAAACATAAATTAGGACAAATAAATAAAAAAATAAGAGCACAAGTTTGAGAAAGAATATGAAGATCATATTGAAGACTAAAGTCTTCAATAACCAAATAATGTAATACAAGGGGTGTTGAAAAATATTACATTATTTGGTAATGCCAATGTACCACCATGGGTACATCTATAGATTAGGAAAGAATGTATTACATTAAGATGAAATTATTTACTATATGAAATGTAATAAATGCACAAGTGTACATAGATATTTTGGCAATGTAAATATGCATATTTGTCCCTATGTACATGTGTCAATAGAGTAGGAAGATGAAGAGTCATAGGAAGAGTGAATGCCAAGAGTCATCCAAATGAAGAGTCACATTCCATTCTATATAGATGTATTGATGTAAAATATGAGATATCCAGTGAGAGAGAGTCATATATGGAAGCGATGAAATATGACGTATGATGTATTTGATGTCTTTATTCAATAATATTTCATAGTAGTTTTTAGCATTTGTCATTAGAATTCTTTGAGTTATTTTATATAATATATTTTGAGTTTATATGTTTAATTGCTTAGAATTATTATATCTTTCATATTTTAACTTTGTTATTGATCTTGAGGTAATGTTATTTTGAGTATTCACTCATCAAAATCTCACAGGATGACCCAGTGATAGAGGTAATGGATGTCTTTGAATATTTTTATTGAAAAAATTATGAGTGCCTTGGTTTTGGCAAATGAGCTGATCATATGGTAAGTGTTTTCATGATGCTATAATATCTTTATCTTGTGGATGATATTGCCAACACGATTATAGCATAAGGTATGCAAATGCTTACTGGCCTTAATTTAGTGTGTTGCCATGTAGATTTGATTAGAGTCTCTATATTTAGACCTAACATAGTAGGGTGTATGACTTGTTGTAGACAAGGCTCTTGGACAAATATTGAGTCCAAAATGAGTGCTTGTGTAGTGATCATGTTTGAGATAGAGTGTTGGTATTATCTACCCCCTAAAACATAGAGTTGGTGGAAGATAACATGAATGATAGTGATGATGTGATTGACCTTATTGGGATTGTAAATATGATGAATGGATGAAATTTTTTTGGTGGTGGATGTTTTGTGTTTTCTTCTTCTTCTTTTTTTGGTGATGAAGGATGGATAGAGTGCATGATCGATCAGTAACATAATTTACCCTTTCATAGTTTTATTTTATATGAAAAATAAATCCAATTGTGTACTCGATTTCTTGTAGTTGCTCTTGTTGTTTAATGCATATTTTTTATTGTGTTATTAAAAATTTTGTAAGTGTGTGTTTTACCATGATTGATTTTTTTGATATGGTGGTGTAGGTGATTGCTTTTATTTTATGTTTTAAACAAGTATCCTTGTGGTAATCTACCCATCCTATTGGGTTGCATGGATAACCAAACACTACAACCACCAGGATACTAGAGTAGATCACTAAGTATGAGGTTCATTCAAAGATCTAGGCTAGCTAATCAACAATAGGAAAGTAAATATAATATATATCTACTTTTTCCTAAGCAGAAAGGGGCTATAATCAAACTTAATTTATGAAAATGAAAGGATATGTAATCTATGTCTATACTTTTACCTGAGCAGAATGGGGTTCTAATCTATGACTCTACTTTTGCCTAAGAAGAATGGGGTTCTAATGTATAAATTTGACTTTTCTCAAGTAGAATTGGGCTATAATTGAATCTAATCGATGAACATAAAATAAAATCTAATATATATCTTTGTGTTTTGTCTGAGTAGAATGGGGCTCTAATCTATAACTTTGTTTTTGCTCAAGAAGAATGGGGTTGTAATAAAATAAAATTAATGAACATGAAATGAAATGTAATCTATGTATCTACTTTTTCTTGAGTATAATTGATGGGGATCTACAAATCTCTCACAACAGATTCTTAAATCTCATTCATTAAGCTTGGAAAATTTTACAATAATGGCAGCAGTCTACCAAAAAAACTCCTTTATCCTGAAAGAATGCTTATTTTCTTTTCTATTACAGCATCTTCCATCCAGGAAGAAAAACAACCTAAACTGGTACAAAATCGCCCTCTTGCCTTCACACCTGCAACTATGGCTCGACAGTTTTCCGACCCTTGTGCATGCCTTCGCTCGCCCTTTTAAAATCTTTGGCATGACTCTTCATTTCCCTTTTCTGACCCTTCATTTCATTTCCTGTGCCTCTTCATTGTCTTCGCCTTAAAACGCCTTTATTTTTTATCCTTGATCTTCATCTGCTTTCACTGCACCTTAGTGCCACGTGCTTTCAGTGCTGCCACAGTAGGCTCTGGCCACCTATCAACCATTGATGACGTTCGGTATACCACCGCTTGGTAGATTCCTCTGTAACGGCCCTTATAATCGCCTACGCTTTCTTTTCTTTTGTTGGTCGCAAAAATGTGACATGTCACAATATTGCGACACTTTTGGCTTCCATGTCTTCCAACATTATTTGAGTCATGAAAATGTGACATGTCATGATATCGCGACACTTTCAACTTCTCTACCTTCCTGCCTTCTTTGAGTCATGAAAATGCAACATGTTGCGATATCACGACACTTTCGACTTCCCTACCTTCTCCGAGTCACGAAAATGCAACATGTCATGATATCGTGACACTTTCGACTTCCCTGCCTTCCTGCCCTCTTCGAGTCATGAAAATGTGACATGTTGCGATATCGCGACACCTTTTCTCCCTTGCGCCTTCTCTCGTCCTTGGGTCATGAAAATGTGACATGTCACGATATCACAACATTTTTTCTCCTTTGCGCTTTCTCTTGTATTTGGGTCATGAAAATGTGACATGTCGTAATATCATGACATCTTTCCCTTTCGGCTCTTCTTTCTCCTTTTCGGTCGTGAAATCATGGCATGTCACGATATCGCGACACCTTTCCTTTCTGCCTCTTCGGTTGTGATTTCACGACATGTCGTGATATCATGACAGTTTCCTTCCTTAATTCCTTTTTGCTTCTTTGGTCGCGATTTCACGACATGTCATGAAATCGCAACATTTTCCTTGCTTCCTTTATGCTTATTTGATCGTGATTTCGTGACATGTCATGAAATCATGAAATTTTCCTTCCTTGATTCCTTTTTGCTTCTTTGATCACGATTTCATGACATGTCACGAAATTGTGACATTTTCTCCTTTGTGCCTTTCCTATCTTCTTTTGGTCGTGATTTCACGACATGTCACGAAATCGTGACATTTTTGCTCCATGCCTTCTCTCTCCTTCTTGAGTCATGAAAATGTGACATGTCACGATATCGTGACACTTTTCTCTGTCACGATATCGTGACATCAAGGCAAACACTTAGAAATATTTTTTTTTTGTCAATGCAAGATTGCTCTATTGCCATCGGATGCTCCTGCATCAGACACCTGGGGTGGATTGAGAAGTGTCCTTTACTTCTGTACTATTAGAGGAAGACCCAGGCAGTCGACCTCTATTCTTGACAACCAAGTTGCATCTTTGATAGGTCTGCCCTTCCACTTGACCAGATATTCAGAATACTACCTGTTCCTGGTACTTCTGCCTGCTTGAGAGTCTAGTATTTCCTCGATATCGTCTGTTGCTGGAGTAGATGTTGGAATACTCCATAATTTTATACTTGGTGTCTCGCTACTGCCTCCTTCATGATACTCTACCAAATCTACAATGTTAAAAATAGGTGATATGTTAAGGCCACTTGGCAATTCCACTTCATACGCATTGCCTGAATCTCGTTTTCCCATAATTCGGCATGGTCCAAACTTCTTCATCTTCAGCTTGTTATAGGTTTTAGCAGGAAACCTCTCTTTTGTCAAATGAACCATGACTTCATCACCCACTACGAATTCCTTGAACCAATTCTTCTAGTCTGCCTTTGTCTTATATTGGTTGTTCATGTTAGAAATGTGATTCTTCACTTCTTCATGCACACTCTTTAGATGCTCTGCAAAGTCCTCAGCCTCGACACTGCACCTTTCCCCTGTATCCATCTTCCTCAAATCAGAAGCACTCCTTGGACTACTCCCATATATTATCTGGAATGGAGATTTGTTAGTACTTCTGTTGATAGAATTGTTGTATGCAAATTTTGCCTATGGAAAAACCAAATCCCATCCCGTGGGCTTATCTCCTATCAATCATCTCAATAGATTTCTTAGACTTTTATTCACCACCTCCATTTGGCCATCAGTTTGTGGGTGGTATGCAAAACTGAATTTCAAATCTATCTTCAATTTCTTCCACAAGGTCCTCCAAAAATGCCCAACAAACTTGGTATCTCTGTCAGAAATGATACTCTTTGGTAGACCATGAAGTCGTACCACCTCTTTGAAAAATAAACTTGCAATGTGAACTGCATCACTAGTTTTCTGGAAGGGAATAAAATGTGCCATCTTTGAAAACCTATCAACCACCACGAATATGGAATCATTTCCTCGCTGTTTCCTTGGTAGACCAAGAACGAAATCCATACTGACGTCCTCCCGTGGTCTCTCTGGTACAGGTAATGGCTGATATAATCTAGTGTTTTGGCTCACACCTTTTGCCATCTGGCATAATCTATATCTTTGTACAAACCTCTTCACATCTTGCTGTAGTTGTGGCCAATAGTAGTTCTCACTAACCAGGTCAATGGTCTTGTCCCAACCAAAATGTCCAACCAACCCTCCACTATGTTTCTCCTTGACTAGATTTTCCCTCATTGAACTCCTTGGAATGCATAATTGACTTTCTCTAAACAACATTCCATCTTGGATCAGAAAATCCAACGACTTGGTCCTGTCCAAAGTGACAGGTGCCAAGCAAGCCTTCCAGGGCTTCTACAAAATCGGGATCTTCAGGGTACAAACCCTTCAGTTCATCAAATCCTACCACTTCCACCTTTTTTTTTGTCAACAAACACTGCCTTCTACTTAAGGCACCTGCAACTCTGTTTGACCTTCCGCTCCTATGCTTCAACACAAAGGTACAACTCTGTAGAAACTCAACCCATTTTAGGTGCCTTTGATTTAGCTTCCCTTGGCTATTAATATACTGTAAGGCCTAATGATCAGTATATAGAACAAACTCTTTTGGCAAAAAGTAATGTCGCCACTTCTTTAAATCCTTAACTATAGCATAAAACTCTTGATCATAAATTGAATACTTCTTCCTAGCATCATTGATTTTCTCACTAAAGTAAGCAAAAGGTTTACCTTCTTGACTCAAAATAGCTCCTATGGCACTACCACTAGCATCACAATCTACCTGAAATACCCTATTAAAATTTGGAAGTGCCAAAATAGGTTGCTCTGTAACCTTATTATTTAGCATATCAAAGCTCTTATCTGCTCCTAAGGTCCACTTAAATTCTTTCTTATTCCCTCTCATTTTTTCTATAAGGGGTGCACAAATACTATTGAAATTCCTAATGAATTTCCTGTAAAAACTTGCTAGACCATGAAATGATCTTACCTCAGTCATGCTTCTCAGAGTAGGCCATTCAATGATAGCTCTCACATTTTTTGGGTCCATTTTTAGACCTTTGGTTGAGATGACAAATCCCAGGTACACTAACTCTTTCTTCATGAAATTACACTTCAGATTTATTAACAATTGCTCCTCCCGCAGCTTCTCAAAAACCCTTCTGACATACATCAGATGCTCTTCCAGGGTTCTACTAAATATTAAAATATCATCCAAATAGACAATGATGAATTTGCCTAAAAATTATTTCAATACCTCATTCATCAACCACATGAATGTGCTTGGTGCATTGGTTAGCCCAAATGGCATGACCAACCATTCATACAAACATTCTCTGGTCTTGAAGGTTGTCTTCCATTCATCTCCTTCTCTGACATGAATCTAATGATAACCACTCTTCAGATCAATCTTTGTGAAGTACTTGGCTCCACTCAAACAGTCCATAATGTCATCCATCTTTGGTAATGGAAATATGTATTTTATGGTGATCTTGTTAATGGCTCGAGAGCCTATGCACATTCTCCACTCTCCATATTTCTTTGGTGCTAGTACTGTAGGTACTGCACATGGACTCAAGCTCTCCCGAATCAGTCCCTTTTTTAGCAACTCTTGGACTTGCCTGTTTAGCTCTTCATTTTTTGTAGGAGTCATTCTATGTGTTGCCTTATTGGGCAAACTAGATCCTGGTATCAAATCTATATGGTGACTAATCTTCCTCAATGGTGGTAAAAACTTAGGCACATTAATAGATACAATGTCTGGAAATTCTTCTAACAGTCTTAAGACTTCTACAGGGGTATCCTTGCATTATTCCTTCCCAACTCTAGGAATTAATGCATAGCACATATGCTCATGCTTTAAACTATCCAAAAATCTCCCCCCTTCAACTAAACAGATTCTAGCATTGTTACATACCTTTTCGTCTGCCTCCTTCAAGGGCTTTAGCTTATGGCGCACTCCATCCTTTGTCACTGAGTATGTTTTGGCACAACCATCATGCACTGCACACTGATCAAAATTCCATGGCCTTCCCAAAAGCAAATGGTAAGCATCCATAGATAGGATGTCACACAGGACCTCATCATAGTACTTCCCAATATTAAATTTCATCGAGCATTACTCACTGACCAAATCCCTATGGTCCTTTTATAACCATGCAATCCGATATGGATGCGGGTGTCCCCTTCTCTTTAACTGTAACTTGGTAACCATTTCTCTTAAGACCAAGTTATCAGTACTACCATTATCTATAATAATGTTACAGACCTTACCCGAACTTCTGCACCTTGTGTGGAATAGGCTCCTTCTTTGGTCTGGTCCTTTCTCCTCATTCAACAGGGTCCTCCTTGTAACCATAACTTCTCCTCCTTCTGCCTCCTTAGAATGTTCTGATTCAGCACCTTCATCAGCTACAATAGCTCTGGCAGGACCCTCAGGTCTCTTATTCGTCCTTTCTCGATGTTGTGGACACTCGTATGCTCGATGTCCTTCTTTGCCATAGTGGAAATAGGTTCCACAAAATCCTCCCCTTCTAAATCCACGTCTAGATCTACCTCTCCCCCTTGGGTAACCATTGTTCTAATTATGAGGTTGGTAGGTGTTCCCCTCTTCCTGATCCTGGGTATTACTGGTTTCACCAGCCTTCTTCTGATCCTTATATTTTTCTCCATTGGTCCTCCCACCAGTTCTTCCCCCATGACCTCTTCCTCTTTGCTTTCCCTCAAACCGTCTATTCAGCTTATCTTCGACTTCAAGGGCAAACTGGTAAGCATCCTCGATGGTGTTCATCCTAATCAGACTCAACTCTTCTTGAATACTAATTCTCAACCCATTGATGTAACGGGCCACCTTCTCCCTATTAGCCTCTGCATGGCCAGTTCTAATTGAGATTAGGTAGAAATCCTTAGTATATTCTTTGACAGATCTTTTTGACTGTCTCAAACTCTGCATTCTTCTCAACAGGTCCAATTCTTAATCTACAGGAATAAACTGTCTCTTCAAATTCTCTACCATTTGATCCCATCTGGTTATCTTTTCCTTTTCTCCTCTATTTCTTTCTAGTTGCACTCCTTTCCACCATATGCAAGCATGGCCTTTCAACTTTGTTTTTGCAAACTTGATCCGATCTAGATCTACAACCTCCTCATACTCAAAATATTCCTCCATATCATTGATCCAATCAATTAACTCCTCTTAATTTAGACTCACAGAATATGTGGAGACATCAAACTTCACCTTCTTCCCGATTCAAGATATGGCCTTAATTAATTTGGATTCTGTAGGATCCGTTCAACCGATGGATCATCAACCTCCCAAGCTTCATCTTCACTATGGTCTTCTCTTCTTGGTTCAACCCCTCTTCATAATTCCTCTTGTAGGGCTTGCACTTGCCTCTGCAAAGCTTTGAAATCTTCTTTAGGTACCACATTCCTTCCACCACCATGGTTTCTTCATGGAGGCATTCTTCCTCACTCTCTTCTCACAATCCTTCCATAGATCTTGGTGCAAACTGCCTCACTTTCAGTGATTTGCTCACACACTTAGGAACTCCTGCTCTGATACCACTTGATGGGGATCTACAAATCGCTCACAACAGATTCTTAAATCTCATTCATTAAGCTTGGAAAAATTTACAATAATGGTAGCAGTCTGCCAAAAAAACTCCTTTATCCTGAAAGAATGCTTATTTTCTTTTCTATTATAGCATCTTCCATCCAGGAAGAAAAATAGCCTAAATTGGTACAGAATCACCCTCTTGCATTCATGCCTGCAACTATGGCTCAGCAGTTTTCTGACCCTTGTGCATGCCTTCACTCGCCCTTTTAAAATCTCTGGCATGACTCTTCATTTCCCTTTTCTAACCCTTCATTTCATTTCCCGTGCCTCTTCGTTGTCTTCGCCTTCGAACGCCTTTCTTTTCGATCCTTGATCTTCGTCTACTTTCACTGCACCTTGGTGCCACGTGCTTTCAGTGCTACCATAGTAGGCTCTAGCCACCTGTCAACCATTAATGATGTTTGGTATACCACTGCTCGATAGATTCCTCTGTAATAGCCCTTGTAACTGCCTGCGCTTTCTTTTCTTTTATTGGTCATGAAAATGCGACATTTTGTGATATCGTGACACTTTCGGCTTCCATGTCTTCCAACCTTCTTCAAGTCACAAAAATGTGACATGTCATGATATCATGACACTTTCGGCTTCTCTACCTTCCTGCCTTCCTCGAGTCATGAAAATGCGACATGTCGTGATATCACGACACTTTCGGCTTCCCTACCTTCCTATCCTCTTCGAGTCACGAAAATGTGACATGTCGTGATATCACGACACTTTCGGCTCCCCTACCTTCTTGTCCTCTTTGAGTCACGAAAATGTGACATGTTGCAATATCGTGACACCTTTTCTCCCTTGCACCTTCTCTCATCCTTGGGTCGTGAAAATGTGACATGTCGCGATATCGCGACACTTTTTCTCCTTTGCGCTTTCTCTTGTCCTTGGGTCACAAAAATGCGACATGTCATGATATTGCGATATCTTTCCCTTTCGGCTCTTATTTCTCCTTTTCGGTCGCAAAATTGTGACATGTCACGATATCACGACACCTTTCCTTTCTACCTCTTCGATCATGATTTTGTGACATGTTGCGATATTGTGATAGTTTCCTTTCTGCTTCTTCAGTCGTGATTTTGTGACATGTGAAATCGTGACATTTTCCTTCCTTGCTTCCTTTCTGCTTCTTCGGTCGTGATTTCGCAACATGATCGTGACATTTTCCTTCCTTGCTTCCTTTCTGCTTCTTCAGTCATAATTTCACGACATGTCGTGAAATCATGAAATTTTCTCCTCTACGCCTTTCCTGTCTTCTTTCGGTCATGATTTCGTGACATGTTGCGAAATCATGACATTTTTACTCCATGCCTTCTCTCTCCTTCTTGAGTTGCAAAAATGTGACATGTCGCTATATCGTGACACTTTTCTCTATCATGATATCATGACATCAAGGCAAACACTTAGAAAAAAAAAATTGTTGATGCAAGATTGCTCTGCTGCCACCGGATGCTCCTGCATCAATAATTGGGCTCTAATCTATGGCTCTACTTTTACTTAAGTAAAATGGATCTCTAAACTATAAATCTACTTTTTCTTGAGTAGAATGGGGCTCTAAGCTAGTCTAATCTGTGAACATTAATGTAAAGCTATTCTACAAAAACATGAATTATACATGATTGATTGAAAGGTGTTAATTGATTATTGATGATGAGTTTCCTTATGGTAATCTTCTCATCCTACCATATTGCATGGATAACCAGTCACTGCAACCACCAGGTGACTAGAGTAGATCACTAAATATGAGATTCACTCGGGAATTTAGTGTAGCTTATCTAGGACAAGAAAGTAAACCCTAAGCTAAAGTAGGAAAGGAAAAGATATGCTAGATGTTTACCAAAGGAGTTTGGTGCCTTTGGAGCCTTTGAACAAAAATGAAAAAATTATTGACCAAATGGGTTTGGTGCCTTTGGGGCTTTTGAGTGAAATTTTAATTGGACCAAATAGGTTTGGAGCCTTTGGAGATTTTAAATGAAAATGTGACCAAAGGGATTTGATGCCTTTGGAGACATTAAAGTGAAATGTGACCAAATTGGTTTGTTGTTTTTGGAGCTTTTGAATGAAAATGTGACCAAAGGGATTTGATGCCTTTGGGGATTTTATTTGAAATTTGACCAAAGGGGTGTGTGCCTTTGGAGCCTTTTGAACTAGAATTATGAATGTGACCAAAAGGTTTTGGTTCCTTTGGAGCCTTTAAAATGAAATGTGACCAAAGGGGTTTGGTGCCTTTAGAGCCTTTTTGAATTGAAATGTGACCAAAGGGGTTTGATGTCTTTGGGTATTTTATTTATTGAATGTATGTTTATGTTGAGGTGAAGTGTGTGATTAATTGAGCCTTTGGATGGGTCGATTGATTGACAAAATTGATTTTATTGATTTGTGGGGAAGGTGTGATACCTTGAGCATCCCCAAGTGGTTTAATAAATGATGTGACTGATTGAGTCATTTATTATATTGGTGGGAAAGGTATGATACTTGAAACATCCTTGAGTGGTCTAATTATTATTTTTTATATTTATTTGTATGGTGGGGGAAGGTGTGATACCTTGAACACCCAAAAGTGTGTGATTGTTTGATGTGACTGATGGGTAAGGTGTGATATCTTGATTGCCCCAAGTTGGTTGATTATTGTTGTGATTAAATGATTGATAGGGAAGGTGCAATACCTTGATCACCCTAAGTTGGTTGATTATTATTGTGATTAAATGATTGATAGGAAAGGTGTGATACCTTACCCAAGTTATTTGATTGAATGAATTTTGTATTTTTTTTGATGGATTGATTGAATATTTTGATTGATTTGATTGATTTGTGTAAAATTTGTGATACCTTGAACATCCTTGGTTTATTTGAAGATTAATTTGACTGATTAAATTGAGTTTATTGATGAGTGGGAAAGGTGTGATACCTTTAACACCCCCAAGTCGGTTGATGATTGTGTAATTTATGGTTGGAGAATATGTGATACCTTGATTACCCTCAAGTTGTTGAATTGTTTGATGTGACTAAGGAAAAATGTATGATACCTTGATAGCCCCTCAAATTAGTTGATTGTTTGATGTGATTGATGGAGAAGGTGCGATACCTTGAGCATCTCCATTGTGCATTATGCTTGATTGATGTGATTGATGGAGAAGGTGCAATACCTTGATTTCCCTAAGTTGGTTTATTGTGGTTTGATTAATGGTTGGGGAAGGTGCAATACCTTGACTACCCCCAAGTTTTTTGATGATTTATTCATGGGATAGGTGTGATACTTGGAACACCCCCAAGTTATTGCATTGATTGAATTTTTGTGTTTGCTTGTTTTATTGGGTTTGGTTGGTTTATTAGAATTGATTTATTTGATTGATTTGTGGTGAAGGTATGATACTTGAAACATCCCCCCAAAATATGTGTTTGTTTTCTTGTTTGAGATATTTTATTGATTGATTTGATTAATTGTTGGGGAAGGTGCGATACCTTGACTACCCCCAAGTTGTTTGATTGTTTGATGGGCTAAGGGTAGCGATCCTAGCAGATATTGAGTATGTGCATGGTGCAATGTATCATTACGTGTAGTACCTTGTATGGATTTTTATGATGATGAGCCTCGAAGCTCACACATATGTAGCCTATGGGTGAGACTCGATACGTATTCTATTTTATGATGATATATATATGATGTATCTTATTCATGTTATGCATTTGTTATATGTTTATGATGTATGTAATGATTTATTGAATGAATTGATGTTGATGGATATAATGAATGTATGCATATACTTTTTATTATATTTTAAAAATGATTATACATGTATCATTATTCATGAATTTTAATCAATTAATCAAGAGTGTCAACCCTATAATACTAACAAACATGGGGAATGTATGTAAGTGAATGCAATGTAGATTTTTAGGTGGTGTGCTACTATGGAGGCCATGATGACATAAATTTTCCTTTCACTTGTATTACGGAAGAAGAATCTGAAAGTGCTTTCAAGAAGCTCCAACACCCTAGTGACATCAATAAAAATCATCTATTGATCAAGTAGACACTTGAAGATACTAATACCAACCAAGTTATTCAAGTTTTGCAAAGACCAACTATGTGTGCAATGAATGTTTATTTCCAATTTTGGGTGAGGTTAGACTCATTATTTGTGACTTATGCTAATAAGCTAGCTCATCCAAGGGCATACATAGATCTATACAAAATAAGCTCACTCTTGTGATACATGTGTCACCATGTTGAGTGTACTCCACTATCAGTTAGGCATTTATAGCCCCAATGGAGTTTAAACCCATGATCTAAGGACCTAATAATTCCAGGGATTCAAGCTCTTCACTCCTTTTTGTTTTTTGTTTATTTTGTTATACTTGCTATTTTTTAGAAGAGCAAGGGATTCTTGCTTTTTCACTTTTTTGGGATTTGTTCATTTCGTGGAAGAGCAAAGGGAAATTTTGCTTTTTATTTTGAGGGCTTGATCATTTTGTGGAAGAGCAAGGGGATTTTTTTGGGGGGGGATACTTGCTCATTTTTGTGGAAGAGCAAGGGATTTTTTTTTGAAGGGTTTTCTAATTCTAAGGGTTAGACCATGTGCATGATAAGATGAGAAAGGGAGACCATTTGCTTTATGGTGATAGTGATTCATGATTTCATATTTCCTAGATACCAAGTTTTTATTTAATGTGTGATACCTATGTGTGGTCTCAAAGAAAACTTAAGATCACTAGGAAGACCTATAGCAATCAAGGACTAATGACATTTGATGTAGGCTAAAGGAGACACTAGGTATGGCTAAGTGATTGAAAGTACGTAAAGATAGTCCAAACCATGGAATTGGAGGATAAAATATCATAGGGTTTTTGTGGGTGGTAGATGTAATAGAAATGTGTGCAATAAGGGATAATACAAAATAAATATCATAAGTAACATACCCTTGATTAATGTGACAAAATCAATCTTAGTAAAATGAATAAAAGCATAGATCAACCAATAACCAAAGTATTATTGGTGATGAAATGAGATGTGTGTGAATGCAACATGTTTTGTAGTAGTGTGTGATTGTTCGTTTAATTGTTGTGATGATGTTGATTTTTTTTGTGATTTTATGGTGCTTTTTATTTTTTAAAAAATATTTTTGATGGTTTTTTTATGTTTTTGTATTTTTATTTATTTTGATTTTTTTTGGATTTGTTTTTGTGACTATGGGGGAAGGTGCAATACCTCGGGCATCCCCAAAGTGGTTGATGATGGATGAAATTGTGTTGTATATGTGAGTGTGGGGAAGGTGTGATACCTTGAGAATCCCCAAATTGTTTTGTATTTGTGAGCGTGGGGAAGGTGTGATACCTTGAGCATCCCCAAATTTTTTTGAGTCTATATTGATGTGATTAATGAGGAAGGTGTGATACCTTGAGCATCCTAAAGTTGTTTTATTTATGGTTACTATGGATAAGATGTGATACCTTGAGCATCACCAAATTATTTTATGCTTGTGACTATGATTGATGGTAAAGGTGTGATACCTTGAGCATCCCAAAGTTATTTTATGTTTATGATGTAGTTGATAGGAAATGTGTGATACCTTGGGAATCCCTACTATTCATTGTGATCAATGTGATGTGATTTATTTGATTGGGAGGAGTGATATAAGTTGATGCCTCATGTTGTGGCAAGGGTTTCTTGTCAATGTTGAGGTTTTGAATAGGTGGGGTGATTGGACCATCTATGGCAAGAGCCCCCATTTAGATAAGGTCTTGAACCATATTTTTGAATGTGAAGCAATCATTGGTGCCATAACCCTTCTACCTATGGTAAACACAGTAATGATATTATTTGTATGAACAAGTTTTAGGCCTATTCAGATCCTCTATTTTTTTTTTTGATAATATGATTGTTTGCGCCTCATAAAGTCTCTAAAATATGATTGAATAAGGCTTAAAAAGTGGGGTGTAATTGCAAGGGGGCCTAGTAGGACACTAGTGGTTATTTGAATATGGAATATTTTGAAGTCATGGTAGAGGTGAAGTGGCTTGGTATGTGGATTTCTAAGGTGGATGTTGAAACTACTAGGGTTGTTGAGGTGGAGGTTGATAATATTGTTGATGTTTCAACTATATCTTAGTATTCATGAGTTGATCTAAGATGTGTTTTAGAATTGGAGTAGAGTTTTTGCAACTCAATCGTAGCTCCATGTTGGTTAGTCGATCCAAGATATATTGTATGCCAAGTAAATGTGGCTACTAGTATTGTTAAGGGGACTACTAGTAATGCAAAATAGTGAGAGGTTGGTTGTAGGCCTTGGAATTAAGGGGTAGCTAGATGTAGGCTATAAAAAATTAGCAATAACTGGTAGATGGTTAAGGTGGATTTGGCAATCATTAGTGGTGGCTAGTGGAGGGATATTGTAGTTGAAGAGGTGTTAATACTTCAATTGTAGATGGTAGGGTGGCTCATTATGGAGATTGCATGAAGATATCCTACATAGTCATGGAAGTTGGGGGGTTCAGCCCTTGTGGTGGTATTTGAAATGGATGGGATGAAGTAGGAAGAGTAGATACAAGCAAATGAAATGTCTCAATAATATATGTCTAGTGATGTTGACTCAAGTCTATATTTGTGAACATGTGGCCTCAACTATGTTGGGGGTTGGGTTCTAGAGTGTTGGTGGATGTGATAGTATGTTGTACCTAAGGTATGTACCTTATATGGGTTGGGGGTGAGCTATTAGGTGTAGCTAGACAAGCTACCTTGGGGTGGTTGTGAATCTAGTTCCTACTAAGTAGGAGGAGTGATGGATGAATGGAAAGCCTGATCAAATTTATTCATGGTAGCTTGGGCTATAGTTTGGGCTCGAGCTTGACTACGAGTCAAGACCATAAGCTAGGAAATATATGGAATGCGGATATGAAGGTGTGATGGTGATGGTGTGGTGGTTCTTTGGTGAATTTATTTATTTACACAAACAAGTAAAGCAAACAATGATTTTTATTTTCTTTGTTTTAATGTGCCACTATTTAAGTTGATGTGTTTGTGAGATTGTTGAAACTATTTTTTATTTTTGAAGTGTTTTTTATTTTTATTTTTTGGATTTTAAATTGCTTTTTATTTATTTTTAGTTTTTTATGTATTTTATGTAGCTAAAAATAGAACTACATATGGAATGATGGAATGTAAACTAACTAGGTGTGTTTATGTCCACCTCTCTAATGAGAAGTGGTGCAACAATAACTAAAATGGATTTCTAAGATGGATGCAGTTGATGGTAACCTAAGGGACAAATTAATATCCCAAAGGAGGTTGCACTATATAAGTCCTACTACTTGCCCAACTAAGAATTTGCTTCACACTTGGGCATGCTCAAACGATAACGATATATATGATTCCACAAATTATTAAACCCCATGAAAAAAGGGGTGTCTAAAATAACCCACCTCGAGATACTCTCAAGAGTTGGGGATTCCTCGATGATGAATTCTGGGAAACTGCTCATGGGGTATTCTATGGTGTCTACGGGTGAGCCAACAGATGGAGGTGAATTCCACCATCGTTGATCTTGATTGGTGATTGGTGATGAAATCTAACTCATTGATATTTTATGGAACATGTAGTGTGTGTTATGCAAGTAATTTTATATTTTTAGTTTTTTTTAGTTTTTTTTTTATTTCGAAAATACCTAATGCATTCTTTGTTAATGCAAAAACAAAGTAAATCTACAATAATTTTTCTTTTCATGCAATGCAACTAGACTATTGAAGACAAAAAGAAACCCTAACATGATTTGCAATCCTAAAGCATAAACAACAATAACTATTATAACCTATGCAAAGATAGATCCTACCATTTACCCTAAAATACAAAGAAACAAGCATTTGAAGTAATCTAACTACAATTATTACTAGATTTAACTCAAAATAGAAAGAAATTAACTATCCCTACTTGTGATCCTACATTATATCAAAGACCAAAGGTAGGCGATGATTGTGTACTATGACTATTTGAGGTTAAACAGTTTCTCTTTGAGATCATCTCCGATCAGAAGGTTGTTAGCTAAGATCATCCAAGATCAAACGATTCTATCTCTATGTGTTCAGTTTACAACTTGTAAAACTTGAAATATAGTAATTGTTACAAACATTCATAATGCAACAAAAAAACTTGTAACAAGCATTAAAAATAGCAAACTTGAAATGTTATGCAAACAATAAAACTAAGGGAATTGTCCCACCATGATCACCATCTTGTAGACGATAAATAGGTGCACCATTCAAAGTAATATAAATAAAAGCATTAAAAAAGGTATTAGATTAAATTGTGCTTTTATCCTCTTGATTACAATATTGATCGATGTAGGGGTATACAAAAAATGGAGTGGTTCCATTTTAACAAGTAAAATGGTGCTTTTATCTTCTTATCGCTACAACAAAATGTGAGGGTGGGTTTTTGGGACTATTGCTTTGTCTAAATCTATGGCTACTTTATTCGATGTCTCTACATCAAAGTGTGCATCTGCATCTGGTGTAGACCATTAGGGTGGCTAACAATTTTGTATGGATATCATATGAGGGTTAGATGACTATGATTTGTGATCATCTAGGGTTGTATGACCATACTCTATAATATACTGCTACTATGAGAGTCTGGATCTACAGGATCATGTGGCTCTTGATCATTATCTAGATCTTCTAGCTTCAAACCAGTGTATTTGCAAACAAATAAACTACACATATATCAAATAGCATAATTTAGGCCTCTTAAAGTGAGACCCAAAATTAGATAAATAAACTAAAGTAAGTATGCAATACATGAGTGAAAGTGCATATAAGGAAATCAAATTCATGAATGATCTTATCTTTCTTCATGACTGTTGCTATTACTATTACCATTGTTGTCGTGCTATGTCAAACTGTACCATGTTGTACCTAGAGGTTTCCATGTAAGTTGAAAGTTGACAATCTAGTAGGCTGATGATCATAGATTGAGACTATACAGGGTTGGATGGTCATGGTTTGTGAAGTCTTATTGCTACCAAGAACTAGATCTAGGCCAATGGAATGTTGTAATCAATGTCTAGGCACGAGATAGGGATGGTGGCATGTGAGAACTCAAGTGGTTGGTGCCAAGTCAACTTGAAGTTTTTTTAGCATGCATTTGTGTAATTAATTTATAGACGTTCCCAAAGAGAAGGGATAAGGATGGGACTTATCCAGTTAAGTGTTGTAACTGGGATTCTTCTCCTTGCATTGATTTTATCATAGGGAGTGCCTGCAAATAAGCTTACCTTATAATTTCCACCAAATATGCAATGTGCGTGCAAATTCGTGATGTGTGTTAATGTTGGATATGCATGTTAACTATGTATGTGTGCTAAAATAAAAGTGTTTGTGGATTAAATATGTATTTTTAAATTAATTATGCATTTTTATTTGTATGTATGTTTGATTTATTTATGCATTGAAATTAAATATTTTTATTTAATTTAAATATGCATGTTGAAATGAAAGTGCATGTGGATTTAAATATGTATTTTTTTGGTAAGTTAAATAGAATTAAAAGTGGATTTTTATCAAGGATCCCAAAACCTGATTACATCAAACTACAAGAGGAACAGTCCAAGGATGGACATCAAGAAAGGCTTGAGGAAATCCTTGAGGAACACCTTCAGGAAAGCATTTAGGAAGGTAGTGAGGAAAATGGGTGAAAAAAAAATTGAAAATCCCACCAGGAGGGAAAGGAGAAGGTGGTAGAAGAAAATGGAAAAATCCACCTAAAATCAAATTTGAAACTTCCCAAAGACGAAAAAATAAAATAGATGCCTAAAATTAAATATGAAACATCCCAAGGGTGGGAAAAGGAAATAGGCACTGAAACACCCATGGGAAACCAAAAACCATGATAGAAACAACTTCCCACATAGGGGAAAACCAACCAAATGCAAAAAAACCACCCTACACCAAAGGGTGGAGCAAAAAAACTAAGATTATAGTAAATACCACCTGGACAAGGATGGAAAGCAACCAAGGACACCATAGAATCACTCAAACTGAGAAAATACCAAATTATTTATGATCCTAAAAGGTGTAATAGAAATCTAAGGATTTCCTTAGGCCACGAAATACTCAAGCATTGAATCATAGGCCTAGAAAGTGGGTCAACATTATGAGGAACTCCATAGGCCATGAAGTCCTCATGCAATGAAGAAGGAAGTCTTCAAGGATGCCAGCCTAGCAGAGGAAGTAGTAGAAGCAATATGACACACCATAGGAAAAATACAAGAAAGTTCCCAAGGAACCCAAGAGGAAGGAGTCACGAGGAAACCCAGGTGCAGATGATAAAGCCCAAATAGAAAGGATGCATCCAAAATCCCAAATAAACTTTAGCACCACCATCAAATAGGTTCAAGAAAATAGATGAGGAAGTAATACAAGAAAACAATATCAAGAAAATCATAGGCCCTCCCAGGTAGGCCATGAAAGAAACTGAAATCCCATTGGACCCACAACATCGATCCCAAAGAGCAGAGTCATAGAAGAAAGCACATGGTCCTCCCCAAGACCAAAATAATGTTGTGCAAAACTGCTCATGAAGCCACTTTCCTACAACCCAACATTCCATAACTGAAGATCCTACAAGGTCAAATGTCAATAAGACACCTAAAAAACATGGAAAAAAACTAGGAAATCCAAGGAAAAAATCCTTGAACAACCTAGAAAACCTAGAAAAAGTCTTAGGGAAGAACCCAAAACTATCCCAAGACCTAGGCACTAGAGGAAAACCCCACCAAAGGGTAAGGAAATGGGTAGAAAATTAGATCAGTGATATCCCTCCCCAAGGAGATCATATGCAACACCATCTTGCTAAGAAGGAAGGGTTAAGGAAGTGCTAGGGAAGCTAGGACAGGATCAAGGACCTAGGACATGGCCAGAGAAGGGATGCAAGGAAGTGGAACATGATTTCCATAGGAACTACAAGTTGTCTCATGTGTGGTGAACTAGAGTCCATTTGTGAAAAATAGGTAATTATTTTCATGCACGTGACCAATGGGGAATATGAGGTGGAATTTTAGTGAACTACGGATGATGAGGCCATGGGGTATGGAAGGGTGAATGTGCCCATGGGGAGGGATGAATGCTTGTACAACCTAGGCATTAATTGATTCATTATTTAAATAAATAAATAAATAATCAATACTTAGGTGACTGAATTTTAATTAATATTATATATACTATTTAATTATGATTAATTAATAGGTCCGAGGTGTAGACCAATTGGTTCAACCAAACCCCGTAAGGGGGTAGAGGTCCAAGGTTCAAATCTCGGGCCTTGTTGGATTGAACACACGTTTCTTTCTTGGTGCTTTCAGTGGTGTAAAAGGTTTAAAATGATTGTGGCATGGTGGTTATAGGGGTGGACTACGCAAAGATCTATGTGGTGGTTTCCAGGGCTGACAACACAGAATACTGTGGCAGTCATAAAAATTAGACAACCTACTCGAATTTATGGTGGCTACCGATTCCACAATGTAAATTAAAAAAAAATTATGATTAATTAATTAGTGTTTATTATGCTTGATTTTGGTGTCTACAAATATTCCTTTTTTATTGTGTTGCATGAAAACACAATGCGATGCAAAAACAAGTTAGCTCAAGGTTTCATTAATGCATTTGTGTATTCCATCCTCATGCTCCAGAAAGGAGGAGATGTTTAATTTATAGACGTTCTCGAAGAGAAGGGATAAGGATGGGACTTAGCCATTTAAGTTTTGTAACTAGGATTCTTTTCTTTGCATTTATTTTATCATAGGGAGTGCATGCAAATAATCTTACCTTATAATTTCCACAAAATATGCAATGTGCGTGCAAATTCGTGATGTGTGCATATTGGATATGCATGTTAACTTTGTGTGTGTGCTGAACTGAAAGTGTTATATGCATTTTAAATTTATTATGCATGTTTATTTGTATGCATGTTTGATTTATTTATGCATTTAAATTAAATATTTTTATTTAATTTAAATATGCATGTTGAACTGAAAATACATGTGGATTTAAATATGTATTTTTAAGTTGATCCGTATGCAGGTTTGATTTATTTATGCTTTTAAATTAAATATGTTTATTTAATTTAAATATGCATGTTGAATTGTGAGTGCATGTTGTAATCACATGCGTATTGAAAATATTCAATGTGCAGATGAAGGTGCAACTACAAGTTGTGTCATGTGTAGTGAACTAGAGTCCATTTGTGGAAAAGAGGTAATATTTTTCATGTGCATGACCGAAATGGGGAATGTGAGCTAGAATTGGAGTGAATTGCAGATGATGTGGCCATGGGAGATGGAAGGGTTAATGTGCCCATGGGGAGGGGTGAATGCTTGTGCAACCTAGGCATTATTTAAATAAATAAATAAATAATCAATACTTAGGTGATTGAATATTAATTAATTTTAATTAATATTAAATATATTATTAATTATGATTAATTAATTAGTGTTTATTATGCTTTATTTTAATGTCTAAATATACCCCTTTTTGTATCATGTTGCATGAAAATACAATGCAATGCAAACACAACTCAACTCGAGGTTTCATTAGCGTGCATTTATGTATTCCATCGCCATGCTTTAGAAAGAAGAGGTTTACTTTATAGACTTTCCAAGAGAGAAGGGATAAGGAGGTGACTCAGCCAGTTAAGTGTTGTAACTGAGACTCTTCTCCTTGAATTTATTTTATCGTAGGGAGTGCATGTAGATAAGCTTACCTCATAATTTCCATCAAATATGCAATGTGCATGCAAATTTGTGATGTGTGCATATTGGATATGCATGTTAACTGCGTGTGTGTGCTAAAATGAAAGTGTTTATGAATTAAATATGAATTTTTAAATTAATTATGCGTGTTTGATTTATTTATGTATTTAAATTAAATATCTTTATTTAATTTAAATATGCATGTTGAATTGAAAGTGCATGTTGATTTAAATATGCATATAGAATTGTGAGTGCATGTTGTAATGGCATGCATATTAGAAATATCCAATGTGCGGATGAAGGTGCAACTATAAGTTGTGTCATGTGCAGTGAACTGGAGTCCATTTATGAAAAAGTGGTAATATTTTTCATGTGCATGACTGAAATGGAGAATGCAAGCTAAAATTGAAGTGAATTACGGATGATGTGGCCATGGGAGATGGAAGGGTTAATGTGCCCGTGGGGAGGGGTGAATGCTTGTGCAACCTAGGCATTAATTAATTAATTAATTAATCAAATAATCAATACTTAGGTGATTGAATATTAATTAATTTTAATTAATATTAAATGTGGTAACTAATTATGATTAATTAATTAGTGTTTACTATGCTTGATTTTGGTGTCTACACTAGCTACAACTCCCTTCACTTATTTCAACACACTTTTTACCCACCTATTTTTTTAGGATTAACTAGTTAAGATTTAAGAGGAACTAACCTACTCTAAATATTGATTCTTGAAGCTTCACTTCTTCACAGTCTTTCAATTTTGGTCAAAATATCAAGGCACATATTTTAACCATAGGTAGATTTTCAGACCAACAATACCATAATAGGGTGTGAGACCTAATGGAGAGTTTCAAAGCCCTAAATATGAGGTTATTCCTAGGGGACATAATAAAATTTGTAATGCATTAGCTTCTCAAGGAGTAAATTTTGTCCCCATAATCAATTATGGTGAGAAATAAAATAAAGTAAATATGGTGTTCAAACCCTCAATTTGAAACAAAGAAATATTCTAGCAAGTTTTTAGATTATCAATAGATTTTTGATTTATTAACAAGAGAAAAAATTTATGCAACACAACTAGAAGAGACTCTACAAGATGTTTACCAAGAAGAGATGATCCAACTAAAAAATAATCATATACCTAAGGGATTAATTACCTTACAAATCTTGTTTGAAAACATTGACCTAGTGACTAGACAAAGCATGAAAAAGAAGAACAATAATCTAACCTAATTTTTATTTACTTAGATGAGAACAATTTTATCTCATCATAAGTAGAAACATCTAGATCACCTAGAGATGGTTTTCTAAAAATATCATGAGTTTGGAATATTTTTTGGTAGATAAGATACTATAGCATTAATACTGAGTTTTACAGGTTGACCCAAAACCTTTTACAAAAATTAGCCTAGGGTTGTTGATGAACATGTCCTTACTAAGGATCCTATATATGTAAAATCTACATGCCGCCAAAGCCATTTTATCCAGTAAGGCATATAACTTGTTATCAAAAAGAAACTTCCCATACAACATTTTGGGTATACCCTGAGAAAGCACACATGAATCATAATTACAAAAAGGAAACAAACACATATCCCTTATTTGAAACAACGGAGAAACAAAAAGTTGTAGACACACATAGCAAAGTACTAAAAAAAACTCCCACAAGCTTTGTATTGATAGTTACTCTTAATAATTCTTTTGTAATTATTTTCTTCTGTATATGACATGCTTTGGGACCACATCCCGTCTTGGCCAATCAACCTTGGAGAAGTGAACCTGCTGGCTAGATTTATGGTGGTGGCTATCTGGTGGTCCATGTGGATTTGGTTTGAAGTCTTATATTGTTGTTTCTTTCCTGCCTTGTGATTATCAACCAACCTCAAATTACTAAGATGACTAGGAGCCATGTTATCTGACATGTGACTGTCCCCATTAGTCTTTGTGGTATTTCCAAGTAGCATCCACCAAGACTGACAACTCGGATAATTTTTATTGTGAGTCCATTTCAAAAAAGAGACGAGAATACTCATAGCCTTCGAAATTATAGTGCCTTCCCTGTTGGTAAATTCAACTATCATTCTTGGCATTCTTGTTGAATAATCTCCTCTACTTTGCTTGGGATACCGTGTTCCCATTTGAAAAGTCCGTCACCATCGACACCCAAATTGGCCAGCTTATCAACAACTTTTTTAGCTTCCCAAAAGACATGTTGGGCTTTTATGTCCTGTCTTCCCTGGAAAAGGATCCTAGCCTCTTCAACAATTGTTTTACTCTACCAAGGAGGTGTTTTCCAATTATTGAGGAGATTTATAACATGCATAGAGTCTCCTTCTATGATCAAATTTCCTTCTAAGTATTGAGTCATTTGAAGGCCTCTCCACATAGCTCTAGCTTCAGCTTCATTGTTTGTCCTTGTTCCCAAATATTCAAAAAATGCAAGCATCATATTCCCATTATGATCTCGTAAAATGCCGCCAACGCCTGCTCTACCAATATTATACTTAGGTGCTCCATAAAAATTAAGCTTAAACCAACCCGTAGGAGGTGGGGACCACTTAACATTGGCTCTAGGGTTGACTACCCTAGGCACAGACTCATCTAACAAGGTTAAGCTTAAACATTGAGCAATTGTGGTCTCCTACAGATGAGGTTTATGACTATCAAAAGGGATAAGTTTTACATTCTCGTTGGCAAAGTATAGGATCTTTACAATGATAGTTTGATGATCATGGATGGAATCATTAAAGACTCTATGGTTCCTTTCTAACCACACCTGCCAAAGATAGTGATTGAGACAAATTTTCCACATGTATCTAAGTCTTTGGCTTGAAAAGGGGTAAGGCCACTAGATGAACAAATCAAGTACGGTGGCTGGTTTAACCCAAGAAATATTGAAGGTCTGAAAAACCCCACTTAGGACAGTTAAGGAAAAAGGGCACTCAAGGAAAATGTGATAAATTGTCTCCCAATTAGCCCTACATAGATAACATCGATTAGTGATACAAATACCTTTACGCATCATATTATCAATGGTTAGAATTCTTCCTTGGATAACAAACCATGAAAAGACTATAATTTTTGAAATTAAATTTGTTATCCAAACTAAATCCTTTTGGAGGACAAAATCCTCGTCATCAAGTACAAGCTTGTAAGGTGATTTAACAATGAAATACCAATTTTCCATAGGAGCCTAGGTCACTTGATCTTCCTTGGGTCTCATGGGATAAAATTTTGCCTAAGAATGTTACAAAGATCATTTGATTTTGCTTGAAATCCTTGAATCCTTATTTGTTTCCACTTCATTTTGCCTCTGTCCTCAACCATATAATTAGAGACTTTTTTGCCAATGAGTTCTTCCATGATATCTCTGATTTGGGCTAATTTAGGAAATTATGTCAGTGGTTCGTCCATAGCCAACCTATCATTCTAGCAATTTATCCTCTCACCATTGCCTAAAACCCATATTAAACCTTTTTTGATGATTTCATTACAATTGAGAATTGCTTTCCAAAAAGCAGAACCTCTGATTGAAACTGAGTCAATTAGAAATTCCATATTTTGAAGATACTTTCATTTGATGATAGTTTTCCATTCATTTTATTCACCAAAAATGAGGTGCCACGTCTGCTTAGCTAGTAAAGCTAAATTCATATGAGAAATTCTCCTCAAACCTAATCCCCTATTTTCCCTAGGTCTGCACACTTTGGTCCATCCTACAAGGTGTATCCTTTTTTCTCTTCTGATCTAGTCCATAAAAATTATTTTTGGAGTTTCTCAATTTTATGGAAAACCTTCACATGGGCTTTAAAAATAGAGAGGAAATAGATTGGAATTCTCTGAAGAGAGGCCTTAGTGAGGGTCAACTTTCCTATTGAGATAGAAGATGACTTTTCCATCCAACAAGTTTTTTTTGAATTATTTCAATAACCTTGTCCCACATTGACTCTCTCAAAGAACCAATGAAAAGAGGGAGACCAAGATACGAAGTGGGGAAGTTTGCTATATCACACCCTAAAATTTCTACAATCATTCCTTGCCTCTGAATGGGGGTGTTCAAGAAATATAACTTGCTTTTACTAAAATTAACTTTCTGACCAGCAGCATCCTTGTAGAGTTATAGGATGTATTTAATTATTTTGGCCTCAACCATCGATGCCTTAGTCAATAGAAGGGTATCATCGATGAATTATTGGTGAGAAACAGCCCTAGTGAGGGATTTTGCCTTGATTCGAGATATTGTCCTTAAAATGCAAGTATTTTTTATGGTTCTACCTAAAGCTTCTACCACAATGATGAATAACATGGGGCTGATAGGGTCCCCTTTCCGAATTACTCTATGACTTTGAAAGTAACCAGTAGTTGTTCCATTAACCAAAATCGAGAACCATGCTTTAGAAAATCATTCTTTGATCAAATTAACCCATTGGTGGTGAAAACCAAACTTAAGGAGGACAACAATCAGGAAGTCCCAATTTATCCTATCAAATACTTTGTTCATATCAGTCTTGAGGGCAAAAAAAGACCTGTTAGTCTTATGAGCAGAGTGAAGAGCTTCATGAACTATGATAACTCCATCCAATATTGACGTGCAATAGACAGAGATTCCATGACATGGATCTATGATGCGGGGCAGAACATCTCTTATTCTATTTGCAATGGATTTAGTTAGGATCTTGTAAGAAACATTGCACAGACTGATTGGCCTGAGGTCAGTCATAGATTCAGGGGTTTTCTTCTTAGGAATTAGAGAAATAAAAGTAGAGTTGATACCTTTTGGGATATGATTGCTTGCTTGGAATTCTCTGACAACAGAAATTACATCCTCACTTACAATGTCCCAAAAATATTGATAGAAACGAGGGGGAAAGACATCAGGTCCTGGGGCTTTGTTTGGCTCCATGCTAAACAAGGCTTATCATTTAATCACAAGAAATCAATATTTGTTGTAATTAAGAGAAAATTGTTGGGGTATGTTGTCTCTGAGTAAGGGCTAGATATTTATCCAAAAAGGATCCAAGATATTATAGACTTACCACTCCCATTTAGTAAGAAATATTTTTTGTCCTTTTTTCGGCAGATTAACTTTGTTCAAAAATTTATTTTTAACTTTGCACAAATAGTAAATCCTATGATTAAACTCTTGAATAAAGTAGAAATGTTTGCATGGACCCTAAAAAGGATAAAATAATTCAAATAAATCAAGCAATATATAACATAGGATCCAATTTTGGTCAACCTAGATTTTAGTAGAGACTTCAACTTATATATCTATGGATTTGAGGATAGTTATGCCATGGTTTTGACTAAAATAGGTGATAATTAAGAATAATATCTAATATATTTTCTAATCCATACAATACATGATTATCAAGAGAATTACAAATTCATAGAAATACAAGTGTTTGCCATCATGAAGTCACTTAAGAAACTCAGGTATTTTATGTCTTAGAGTAGAACAATGGTCTATGTAGTTCACTCAGATGTCAAAAATTCCATTCTTCAAGGAAAATTGGAAAATAAAAGAGTCAAATGGATCACTAAAATATAGTAGTATGATATTGAGATATACCCTACTAAGTTAGTAAAAGCAATATCCCTATGCCAATAGCTAGCTTCTACATCAGATCCAAAATGCAATACATGTATAGAAGATGGTATTGAGGTAAACTCTAAAGGTGAGCAAAATGTGGGACAATCAGATTAGATTGATAAATTAGTAAAATACTTTCAAATAGGTAGATGCCCAAAGGATTTGAATGCTTTGTAGAGGCTATATATATATATATATATATATATATATATATATATTACAAGCATTTAAATATGTCTTGTTATTTGAATGACTATTTAGAAAAAAAATTGATGGAGTCCTCCTTTGTTGCATAAAACTAGAACAACTTAAAAGGGTATTGAATAAGTTTAACTTAGGTTTATCTAGAGGACACTATTTAGGGCAAACCACCACTAGTAAAATACTTTGAGCTTGGTACTATTGGCCTACAATTTTTCTATATTCTTTCAAAATAACTAGAGCCTATGAGAAAAACCAATTATTTATAGGAAATAATAAAAATCCTACACTCCATTTGTAGTTTTTATAGTAGAAAAATATTTTTAGCAATTGGAATTGGACTTCATTAGAGTCATAAACCCAAACTCATCGATGATAAATAAACATAACCTAACAATAATTAACTATTTCACTAGGTGGAAAAAAGTAGTAGCCACAAAATTGGCCAATCAAGATACAATAATTGAGTTTTTAGAAAAACTAACCATAAGATTTGGTATTCTAGATACTATAGTAACAAAAAATGGGCCTACTTATATAGGATCAAAAATCATTTACTATACAAGTATATATGGCACTTAAAGGCATATTCAAATTACTATCCATAAGGAAATGGGTTGTTTGAATCCACCAACAAGAATTTATTGAAGATAATCAATAGGATCATTAGAGAGAAGAAAAAAAATTGGCAGCTATCACTTGACACAAATTTATGGGTAGATGAAATAACAATTAAGAAGGTACTAAAAGATTCATTATATTCTTTAGTATACAGAAAAGAAGTCATTCTTCCTCTACACCTTGAACTACCTACAATTAAGTAATGAACTAAAGAATTACTAGATATCAAAGCAATAAAGTTCTAAATGACTGAACTTCTACTCTTGGAAGAAAAAAGGCAAAGAGCTTATAATAATTTTCAAAAGCACCAAGCTAGAATACAATAATGGTTTGACAAAAAATCCACATTCGAAAATTACCAAGTTGGTGACCTCATGCTCAAATGGGATCAGGATAAAACAAAACTAGGAAATCACCAAAAATTTGAATTGTTTTGGTCTACACCATATCACATCATTGCTAAACATGAACAAAATATGTATGAGTTATCAGACATCAATGGCCAAATTTTGTCAATACTGATAAATAACCTATATTAAAATACTTTGTATGAATTTCCACACCACCCTTGTATCATATGTACATAGAAAAAAAAACACAAATTGAGCCACAATAATTTTAAATATCTAAACACCTATTGGCTAAAGCAAAAACTAGCTTACAAATTTTTTGAAATTTTACATGTTGATTTGCAAAATAGGCATGGTAGATGCAATTTGACGAACATGCAAATATTATTTTAAGAAATTCAAAAATATGATCCAAAAAAGGGGTGAAATCATGCTTCAACTACCATATTAACTATTTTAAATGGCTAGTTATGTGTTATTTAAACAAATGCTTCAACAAGAGATATTTCCACAAAGTTGCTAATTGCATGAATTCTTGAGCTAACATAGCATTTTGAGCAAGAATTGTGTAGTAATTGATGATGAAGACTAGAAAAAAATAAGCACAAAGGCACTACAATACTAGTTCATTAGTTATGGCCAATAATGTAAAAGTATCTACTAAATAGGAAATAATTTCTTGGAAGGCCATGGAAGTAAACAAGATACACAAAGAGAAGAAAGTACTATAAGACAACACTTGCATAATTAGAGACATAAAGGTCACTTTATGGGCTAAACACAAAGACCTTTGAGAAGTAGTCAAGTAGCAAACACAAAATATATCAACCAATAGCATAAATTCATATGCATCACATTTATTTTTATCTTCTCATATCTGTAAGCATGTACACCCTTGCACTAAACTAGTGTTAGCAGTCATGCAATTTTATAATCCTTAGATGAGGGTAGTCCAAAATTGGAAAGGCTAGGTACTATTTCATATTATGGTTGACATTCTCACTAATGTATTTTCTATAGGAGTCAAACTTAGGACACCTCCTAAACCCTTTACTACTAATGAACAAAAAAAGTATTATAACCTTAAGAGGCACAAAGAAGGGGGTGAATATTTTAAAAAATGTCTATACCAAGAACTGTATCATCCTACACCTGGTAATTTCCTCCTTAGAACCCCAATTCTAATTTTTAAATTCAAATTCCTTGACATGTTTTCCATGCTAGCCATTATATTTGGATTACCAATAGATAAAGAGATCCATGATTATCAAATTTTTATGGCATATACCATTTCTAATCCTCACTATTATGATGTATCCCACTATGATTAGTCAAATAATTCACTTTTATTTGATTGGGATAAATTATTATGTGAAATAATACATGAGAAACTCATACAACTACAACTTACAAAATATAATACCTTTTGGTATCCTTCACACTCTACCTAGATATTTTTATATAGCACAATAGAAAGCATCCCATGGATATGACTGAATAGAAGAATTGAGCTAGGGAGAAATATGGCAGTGGTATATTGGACACTCCTAATCATAGCCTTCAATTCCTATTATGAATTAAGAAAATAATTCTTAGGACTAGTTTTGAAGCTCATATATAGAAATGTTTATCAACTGCCCTAGATAGAAGTTGACAAATTATAGAGCTCTAACTTAGAATAATGAAATATGTACCTCTTGACAAAAGGAACAATTATAAGATTATGTGGTTTTGTGTAAAATCCTTTTTTACTTCCTACATTATATCATTGACTAGGTGTTTGCTATGGAATATTGTCAGCAATTACTTAAGATAAACATAGCCTTTGGTGTAGGAGTAAATAAAATTAGCACATGTGAATTGCCTTTTAGTTTTGACCTGATTATACTAAAAATAAAAGGATAGGGTAAAATCCTAAAGGCTAAGCTTGAAAGACTAAAATTATGTGCTATACAACATAAATGGAGGTATGATCCACTTGATAAATTCAAAAACAAATTGGTGGATTTGAACACTGGCAAACTATTGGCATTAAAAAATATCAAGTAGCCTAATATTGAACAACTCTAGAATAATTTGAAGAGAAAGAGCTAGAATAATATAAGCAAGATGTAGGAGTTGCCTCTCTAGAGAGACTTATATGAACCTAAGCATGACTATGACCTAAAGAAAAACAAATATCGGGTGTTGACTTAAGATAAAATAGATTCAATGATGAAAAAAATTATATTGGAAAAAAGGTAAACTCATGGAATGATATATTTTTAGATGTGAGTACCGCACATAAAAATTGAGATAACTAATAGCTATGGATAAATCCTTTTCACATAAGTATGATGAGAACATAAATACTTGGAAGCCCAGGAAGGAATAGGTTAAAGCTAAACTTTTTAATAACAAAGGTGAAAAAGTATAGGAATAATAACCCCCATCACAAGAGGAAGTAAGAGAAAAAAGAGTTGAGAAGATAAGTCCCAAATATGAACATGTTAAAATAGATGTATGAATCCTGGAAGAAGAACAGACTAATGATATTATTGTAACTCTAGAATAGTAGCAACTCACATAAATAACTCTAGGATTACAACAACAAGCTATGATATTTTCTAGCTAAATTTTAGCAAGATAGATACCTAAGGGGATAAAAAATAATTGAAAAAATAGGATACATTGGAGGAGGATTAGAAAAGGTAGCCATTGGATCACAAAAAATCCCAAAAGTATAAAAATAACCTCAAAATTTAGCCATGGGAGCCCCATTTCCTAAATCCCCTATTCTTTAAACAAAAAGGAAGAGGAACAAGTGGTCCATACCAAAGCCTACACTAAGGTTAGCACCAATGTTTGTACCAAGGCTACCAAAATAACAATTTTTCCTAGAGTAGGCGACACCAATAGAGACTGTACAAGGGCTAGGTCAAGTCATAGAAAGTAGCAAAGAATTTGACAAGAGTATAAGGTCATATTTGTAGTAGTTTCTAGGTACACTACCTTCTAATGATTCAACCCCAATAAAATAATAAGGGATTATGAAAATGAAACCCAACAATTTAATGAAATTATAAGAAAGGGAAAATCATAGGCACAAAAATTAGGGTCCATCCTTGACAATAAAACAAGTAACATGGCTAGCCTCAAAGTATCTACAAGTAGTAGGAATAGGTATTTATTAGTTTCTTACAATAAATTCTACACCTATTTTACCTACTAATGTTTCTTCCTCTTCTCATCTACCACACTATTATCCACCAAGACCAATTACTCAGGAAACAACAATTCCTAAACCATATCCCATCATATCCACTACTCAAATGTAAATTCCCACAAGTACTATAATTTTTGACCATTTAGTAAATCTCTCCATATCCATTTACTATTATTCAATTCATCTTCCTAACATTACCACCTATTGATAATCTATCCATAATCACCATTAAACAAGATCAAAGAAATGATCCAAAATACACAAAATTGGTAGAAAGATAAGCCACCAAGGAAAGAAGAAGAGCACACATACCCAAGGCTAAGAGTCATCGCCACTCCAAAAGTTAATAAACCATAATATAAAATGACACTAGATGGCTATCATATGACAACACAACACAACACTCAATGTTTGATTCACACCCCTTAGAAGAAGAGCACACATCCCCCAACTACCATTAGAAGATTCACTGCTCAACACTCAAACATAGGTCAAAATTATATACCTACAAGGTGATAGGCTAAGAGAAAAATGTAATAAATTAGAACACATAGTAAAGAGCTTGTAATAAATAGAAAAGGAATAATAGAATGTGAATAAATCCTTAAATAACAATATTAAAAATCTAAAGAATATGATCATGAGGCTCTTGACCCTGTAGCAAATCAAAGAAAAAGAAGAAATGAATCAGGTCTTAACAAAATAAATACAAAGTGTGCAAAAAAAATTGAAATATATAAAATGAATTGGTACATGATAATGTATCGCCTTGGGTACATATTTAGATTAGGAAAGATAGTCGTACATTAGAGTGTGAGTATTTACTTTATGCAATGTAATAAACGCACACGTATTATTAAAGTGTGCAAAGTATTTGGGTAATGTAAATGTGTATAATAGTCCATGTGCACATGAGTCCATATAATATGAATATGAAGAGTCTCTAGAAGATTTAAGGCCAAAAGTGATACATATGAAGATTCACATTCCATTATATATAGATAGTGAGAGACATACAATTGCACAATGAGAGTGTGGAAAAGTATAGTGTATTTGAGATCTTTATTCAACTGAAATAAAAATTTTGTGAGAATTTGTTAATGACATTTCTATGAGTTGTTTTTGAAGTTATTTTTGAGTTTTATAAGTTTAATAGTTTGTTATTTTCATATATTTTGTATTGCAAATTTATTTTAGATCTTGTGGTTATTTTATATTAGGTATTCAACTTCAAAATCTAATAGTGGTATAAGAGCCACATAAAGGTTTTGTCTTCCATAATTTTTGAAGTTGTAAAGAAGATTCCACTGGTTAAGGAGAAACTATTGAAGTTAAATAAATTACCTCTGGAAAAGAAAACCAAAGAAGATAGTATTTTTATTGTGTTGAAGGAAAACCAGTAAAGGTTGAAGATTTACCTATTCCAAGATCAAAATTAAGAATAGAAGAAAATTTACAAGTCTTGAAGATAGACCTTGACAATTTATGAGATTAAGAGACCCTAGAAGGAGGTCCTATTAAAAATTTTGATGGAGAGAATAATATTATAGATTAATATTTGGCTAAATTCTTTCCATAGGGTTGAAGTAAAACTCGTGAAGACTAGGAATCGACATAGATTTATTTCCACTAGTTTTGAGAATAACTAGTGAAGTTTATTGATTTTAGAATTCTGGAAATTTGAATGTATTTTATTACTATTTTCTAAGTTTCATTGCAGAAAATTAGTTCTCAGAAGTTGAGAAGCTTCCTACAATAGATAGATAATAATTTTACCTTGAGTTGCCTAAAATTCTATGTTTTTTCCTTGTGCAGGGATTAGCTTTGAGTTGTAGCAAAAGAGTGGACATTGTAGATTAAGGAGGTCCAAAAATAGGTCTTATTGAATATTGAAGATTGCATATTGAAGTTTGAAGAGACCCAAGAAAGAGTTCACATTGAAGATCTTATAGATTTGGAAGATTTAAGATTGAAGATAGAGAAGGACTATGAAAAGGTCCTATTACAAAGTTGATAATTAGTAGGGAGATCCAAGAAAGAGATATCATTTTAGAATTTTCAAAGTTAGAATATTGAAGAGACCAAGGAAAGGTCTCATTGAAGTTTTGATAAAAATAATTGAGAAGTTGCTAAATTAGAATATTCAAGGTAAGAAGTCTCAAGAGAATTTGGAGAAGAAGAAGAAGGCTAGAGAAAGCCTCATTGAAAAGTTGAAGAAGTTACCATTGGAGGAATTTTGAAGAAAGTTCATGACAAAAAATTACAATCAAGAGAAGCTCCTAAAAATAAGAATTTAGATCAATTATCACCATCCAACAACAATCCCAAAAGGAAGAAGGGTTTGGCAAGAGGTTTGCCAAGTTTTGAGAAGATTTTTGAAGACCTCAAGACATTCAGATTATTGAGGAAGAGGACAAAAGTAGATATTAGATTTGAAGTCATAATTTGACAAGAATATTGAAGAAGGAAGAGGAATTGAAGAGGCCACAATTTTGAGAAGTTGAGGACAACCATGAATATTTTGAAGTCTTATTTGTAAAGGAGGAGGTTACTTATTTTTGAGGTAGAAGTTGAAAGGCCACATGACAACAAATTTAAGGTGACATTGAGCTACAATTTGGAGAATATTTGGGAATGTTTTGAAGCATCCTTGGACATCCAATTGAAGGAAGGTTTGACAGCAAAAGAAGGCAGCAAATTGGAATAATTAGAAAATATTCTTGGACATCAAAGAATCAGATTTTGTAAGCAGCAATTTAAGATATTTGAGCTGTGAATTTGGGCAGCATTAGAAGGAGAAAAGTGAGCTGCATTTTGGAGGAGTTTAGGGATATTTTTGGAATATTTTTTGGGCAGAAAAGTATAGTAAGATTTGGCAGAATTTGAAGGAGTTTAATTGCAAAAAAATTGGATAGCAATAAGGCAGCATTTGTAGCTGCAAATTTAATAGGTTGAAATCATACATTTGAATGAGAAAGTTTGAAAACGTTGACAGCGATAGAGCTGCATTTTTCAAGGCATTTGGACAGCAATAAAACTGATTTTTTGGAAAGAAATTAGAGCTGAAATTCTGATGATTCATGATAAGAAAATAAAAAAGGAGAGGAGCTGCAAAAATACATAAATTCAATACAGAAAATACCAAGAACACTAGCCACAAAGAGGCCATAAGAGGTGTGTAATATTGGTGCTCTAAAAGTATTCCTATACAAGTATTAAACGTATTTATTTCAATTTTTTTAAAGCACCGTATTAGAGTTGTTAAAATTTAGAAAAAGCAAGTCTAAGTTAAGTGTCTCCAAGCCAAGGAATGAGACATCATTATCATTCTAGAATATGCAAAATATAACAGCAAGGATTAGACTTAAAAGTGCTAAAAGGGAGTGATAAGGAAAAGTAATATATGTATTTTTTAATAATAGAAAAGTGTAGACTTGTTAAATATCTATTGAATAATAGAAAGACCGAACAATGCTCAAAATTAAATAAGATTTAAGGTGTCTAAAGACACCAAGGGGAGCATCAAAATTGTTGAAAACATAGGTTAATAAAAGCAACCAAAAGAGTGGTAGATAAACCAAGCAAAGTGGAAGCACCATAGAATAGAAAAGTTTTAGTGCCATAGAAGAGGAGCCAAGGTGATGTTGAAGCAAATGGGGGTAAGTGTACAAATAGTTCCTACAAGAAGATCCACTAAGAAAAAGAGAGGAGTCACCATCTATAATAGAATAGCCGCCATGAAGAGCCACCTATAGAGTGCTATTTTAGAGAGTCAACATTGAAATGTGGAGCCACCAATCCTAGAAGTAGGATTAGAGGAGTGACTAAGTGGATAAAAACCACCATTGGAGAAGAGTAATCATTGTTTGCAAACTCAAAAATGTAAACAACAAAATAAGACAATATTTGGATATTGAAAAGGCATAAGGAAAAACCAAATGGCTAGGGTTTTTCAACTACCAAGAAAAGAAACGAAGAATTGGCATTCATAATATTCTTTGCATAGAAGGCAAGGTTGCATTACTTTGTTGAGGAAATTACATAGGTGACCAAGTGTTAGAATAAGAGGAAGAATTTAGTCAAGGAGAGAAGAATATTACCTAAAGCATGAAGTGCTGAAAATTATCATTTGCAAGGTTTATTAACAGTATAAAATTGTTTATACCACTTGTCACAAGGAAGGAGGAGTGCCATAAGCCATTGGATATAGGAGAATCATTTCAGAATACATTAGTAAGAACAAGGAAGATATTTGGCACCATTTATCACTTGGTATTTAATAATCCAGGGGAAGGTATAACATCTTGAAGTGCCCATTTAATGCATGGGATAAAAATAAGCTTGCATAGCCACAATTACTACAACAAGGAGGACATACGTTAAAGTTTCAAGCACCTTGGAATAGCTTGAAGAATAGTTGACCAGTCAAGAAGGAAATAGAGCACTCATATTCCAAAGCAAGTTAGAATATGACAACAAAGAAGGGGCACCTCAATTTTTGGAGGTAATACATTTTATTTGAAATAATTATATGTCAATATGGATTTATAAGGTTAGAAGAGATTATTATTGTCTAAGTTTAAGTTGAAATTATTTTTGGAGAGATAAGATCTTGAAGTATTATTTAAAACCTTAGAAACTTGATTATTGCAATTTGAAATTTTTTATGAAGATTTGAAGGTTGATTTGAAAAATTGAAGTAATTATTTTGAATTTTTGTAACTCGATCATTTGAGTTTAAAAATAATTTGAAATATTTGAAATTTGATAAGTGTGGAGAGATAAGGTATCCTACATCAAATTAGGAATATAAAACTTGCAAATATTATTTTATATAATTTCTAAATTTGGATTTATAAGTAATTCAAAACCAACATAGATTTATGAAATTTAAAATTGGGAAATTGTATTCTTGAAATTTGGGAGATAAAAGGAATTTAACATAGAACTTTTAACAAAGAAAAATTGCATTGATAACTTAGTCTCTAATTCAAAATTGGAAGAGACATACGTTTGAATACATGAAAGATTTTTTTTTTTGTAGATAAGATACTATAGCATTAATATCGGGTTTTACAGGTTGACCCAAAACCTTTTACAAAGAAGACGATGCAAGTTCAGTTTTCGCAGGACTACCCAAACTACCGAACTTGTTTCAGTCATATATCACTCATCCAGACTTGAATTGAGCTGAAATTTTGAGAGTAGATGCCTAAAAAACCCTAGAAAATCTCCATCAATTTTCATTTCATTTGGATCAACATAGATCCTTGCACATCCCTATGTGTGAATGACATATTTGGCAAGCGGCTATGCGAGGGTTTCATCTGGGTTGAATGCAAGCAGCTTCAAAGGTTGGTTTTTAGGGCCTTTGGGCCATAGAGACAAATATTTTTTTGGTTTATTCTTAATATTTTAGCAGGAAATATTGCAGGAGATATAATGTGTTAGAAATTTGTCTTTCAAATAGATCATACTGTGAACTTGAGTGACAATGGCTTCCAATTTGCTGCATGAAAGAAAAGTGAAAACCATACCTTTCCATGGTGTCTAGGGCAAGGATTAAAGAGATCACAAAATAAGGTTCAAGTATTTGATCAAAAAATGGCTCATATCTCAAGTGAATTTGGTGCTAAGGTGCACCCATAAAATAATTCTATTGTGAAAACCCCTATCAAGGGTAAGAATTTTGAAGACTCAGTCCCAAAAATGAATTTTAGGGATGCCCTTCATGGTGGATAGCCTTAGCCCAATGCTAATATCAATATTAGGTCTTCCCATAAACCTCTAAGAATGCCTAATATTGATCCCAGGAAAACGGAGTCCTGATGTCTTAAAGTAGCTGATGGAACTCCTATTGTTAAGCTTGATATGGGTAACATTCATACTGGCATTGAATATTTAGAAAAATAGGACTAATTTATCGGTTCATGGGTTTTCATTCGAGCCTATCTGATTTCAAAGTCTGGGCTACAAAAAGCAAGAAATATAAAGGTGAGTTACAAATCTCTATTTATCCAAATGGTTATTTTCTTGTTTTATTTGCTAATAATGAAGATAGAGAGAAAACTTTTCAAGGGGGCCTTGGATTTTTGGAAGGGCGGGGCTTTTCATGAAGCCCTAGCATACTAAATTTAAAGCCGAAGAAGAGATGCATTCTATTTCTCCCATGTGGGTTAGACTCTTTGGCCTCCCTATTGAATTTTGGAATCCTACTATTTTTTATTCAATTGGAAACCCTTTAGGAACTTTTATGATGACTACTGATTGTACTCAAAATTTTGAACATATTATTTATGCTCGGATTTATGTTTTAATGGATTTTGACAAACCCCTACCTAAAAATATCACATTACAATTTTGGGAAGACACTTGGGAGCAAGTAGTGGACTATGAGAACATTCCTTTTTGTTGTAGAATTTGCCATGAATATGGTCATTTGGCCAGTGCTTTCCAAAATAAAATTCTTGATCAAAAGAAAGAAGATATAAACTTAGTAGGTTTCCAAATACCTAAGAAGAAGAACACTCAGAAAAAACTAGTTATGAAGGATCAATCAAAGTCATCTGCTAATATGTTTGAAATCCTTTCCACAAATGATGTCCCAAGTGAGGAAGAGTAAATAATGGAAACTAAAATCTTAGAAACATAATTTAAATATGAAGGGAAGAACTCAGAGACAAACCAACAAATCAAAGGTTTTCAACAGGAAAAAAAAGGAGAAAATTTACACAAGAAAAACAATATTTCAAATGTCAAAACTTCAAATAATGCAGGTCCCAATATAGACTCTATTGAACCATCTAGTAAAACTTTGGTCGTGTACGAGCATTCTTCAAGGTTAGAAGCCATCTCAGATTCAATTGGAATAAGTCAAGAAACAGGGAAAATAAATTGAAGATGGATTCTAATCAAAAAGTAGGTCACAAGACCAATCAATATCATATGGTAAAATAAGGTGAAAATCTTGTAGAGGAAGGTAAGATTAATGCCCTTCCCAACTTTTTTAGCCCTGGTATTAATGAAGATCATCACTTGGAATATTAGAGGACTCAAAGGGAGTCTTTCAAAACAAAATGAAATTAGAAGAATGATTTAGGTAAATCATCCACATCTTGTTTTCCTTCAAGAAACTAAGATGTCAATGGAGGATATGGACTTAATTTCCGATAAAATTTGGCCAGATGGAAAAGTGGTTTCCCTCAGTTCCCAAGGGACTTCGGGTGGCATTGCTTGTCTTTGGGATCCAAAAGAGGTAGTTATTCACCATATGGTTGGTAGTTGGTGTTTGTTGGCTATAGCTATTCAAAGTAGACATTCCAACCATATTATGCTCTACATTACTTTTTATGCTCCGACTTCTTTGGAGGAAAAAAGAAGACAGTGGAAGGATATTACTCATATTATCTCTCATTTTCCTAAATCTTGGATCTTGATCGGAGGAGATTTCAATACCATCCTCTCTATGGATAAGAAAATGGGGGGAAATAGAAATTTGGACAAAAGCACTGACCTCATGAGCGAATATATTGCAAACCTCCATCTTGTGGATATCCAACCAGATAATGGCCTTATGACTTGGTCTAATAGAATGCAAGGCTTAGCTTGTATAATGGAGAGATTGGATAGGTTTTTGCTCTCTAAAAATTTCTTAATCCATGGTCACATTCCTAAAGTGAAGACTCTTAATAATGTTGGTTCGGATCATTGGCCAGTCATGGTGGAAATGTGGAAAACCAATGTGAGTTTCTCTCCTTTTCGTTTTCAATTAATGTTGCTTAGAGACATTTCCTTTAGACCTCATGTGAAACAATGGTGGAAGGAAGTGAAACAATGGTGGAAGGAAGGTAAACCTAGGCATGGGACTAAGATGTTCTATTTTGTCAAAATACTGCAATACATTAAATCCAAAATCAAGACTTGGAACTGGAAAGAGTTTGGGGATGTTCATAAAAAAAAACATGAAGTTATTGCTCATCTTGAAAATTTGAATAAGAAAATCTGTTTAGATGGCCTCACAGAGAAGAGAAGTGGAGATGAAATTAAACTCACAACTCAGTTAGAGGAATGGGAAAAAAGAGAAGAAATCTTATGGAAGCAAAACTCTAGAATTCAATGGCTCAAAGAAGGAGATCGAAACACAATTTTTTTCCACAAATCTCTTCTAGCTCGAAGATCTCACAACTTTATTTCTTCCTTAAAATCAGATTCTTGAGATGTTGTTTATACTTGGGATGGTATGAACTCTATTGTTGTTGATTACTTTTCCAATCTTTTTGCTGCTACTCCCCTTGACTCAACTTCACAATATAATGTTCTTCAAGCAATCCATTATCTTATCACTTATGAGGAGAACTCTATTTTGATTGCTCTTGTTACTATCAATGAGCTTCAACAAGTAGTTTTTAAAATGCAAAAATGGAAAACCCCATGTCCTGATGGTTTTCCCATTGAGTTCTACCAAGAGTTCTGGGATATCCTTCATGTTGATTTATTAGAGGTGGTGGAAGAAAATAGGAAAGCCAAAGAAATTTTGAAGGTTATCAATAAAACTTATATTACTCTTTTTCCAAAAGCTCAAGAGGTTGATCATATCTCAACTTTTAGACCTATTGCTTTATGTAATGTTCTTCTCAAAATCATTACTAAAATAATGGCAAAAAATTTGAAGCCTCTTTTGCATAAGATTATTTTCCCAGAGCAAGGGGGTTATGTGGAAGGGCATCAAATAGTAGATGAGATAGTTCTTGCTTAGGAATCCATCCATTCCATGGATATGCAAAATTCTCCTTCCATGTTCATTCGGTTAGACTTATCCAAAGCTTATGACAGAGTGGATTGGCACTTCCTTATCAAAGTTTTGAGGCAATTTGGTTTCTCTAAGGATTGGATGGATTGGATTATGGGATGTATCTCTTCAATTTCCTACTTAGTTCTTATCAATGGTAGGCCTTCTTAGTCGTTCCTAGCTTCTAGAGGTATTAGGCAAGGTGACCCGCTATCCCCTTATTTATTCATCATTCTTGCTGAATGCTTGGGTAGGACTATAACCAAAAAGAGGAAAACAAAACCCTTGAGGGAGTTACCATTGCTCATGGAGCTAGACCTATCTCTCATCTTCAATTTGTGGATGACTCTAATCTTTTAGGTAAAGCTACAGTTAAGGAAGCTTCTAATATTAAGCAAATCATTAGTTGTTTTTCTAAGGCTATTGGGAAGTTGATCAATGAAGACAAATCTAAAGTTATTTTCTTTCACTGCTTTGCTAGACAGGAATCCATGGTCTTGGATAAAGTAATAATTAAGAAGACCTCTCCTCCAATCACTTATTTAGGTATTCCCATAAATATTCAAAGGCACAAAAATAAATATTGGAATTGGTTGTTGGACAAAGTCAAGAAGAAAATTGGAAAGTGGACCAACAAGTGGCTTTCTTATGGGGGTAGAATCACCTTGGTAAAATTAGTCCTTCAAGCTATTCCTATTTATGTTTCTTCCATTTTGAATATTCCAAAGGCTGTTCTTCGAGAATTGGATCAAATCAGTCATCGTTTCCTTTGGAGTGGTACTAAGGAGAAAATAAAATGGGCCTTGGTGAAATGGGATACTTTATGTCTTCCTAAGAGTGAAGGGGGGTTAGGTTTACGGTCTTCAATTAATAACAACAAAGCTTTAGCTGCTAAATTATATTGGAGGATGTTGCATAATCCCAATGCTCTTTGGGCCAATAATCTCCGTGCTAAATATACTGAGAACAAAAGTCCTGAAGACCTTGTTCGCTATCAACTTCCTTCCAAAGGTTCTCCCATTTTAGCAGTTCTTAATACTGGTGAGGATTTGATTAAGAAAAAATTATTTTGGATCATTCATAATGGTCAACATGCAAATTTTTGGACAGATTCTTGGGATGGTCACAAGCCTTTGATAACTCAGTTTCTCGATTGGAGGCCTTGGATGGAGGAGCTTCATCGAGCTAATTGGATAAAGGTGGCTAATTACTGTCGATACCATATTGGTAATTCAAAGGTTGGTAGATATTGGATCCCTATTGAGGACTAGCCTATTCAAATCCTAGAAAGGTAAAGACAAGATATCCAAGGCATCCTTCATATGAGATCCCTCTCTTGGTCCCATGAAAAAGATTGTTTTGGATGGAACAACACTACGAAGGGTGAGTATTCAGTTTCTCAAGGTTATTTGACCTTATGCCATAATAATCCCAACCATTCTTCTGACATATTTTCTCAATTGTGGGCTCAAAAGCTCTGGCCTAAGGTGAGGTTCTTTAATTGGCTTTTATTGCATCGTAGGGTGCTTACTGGTGAGCAACTTATGAAGCGTGGTTTTCATGGCCCTTTTAGATGTGAAATGTGTGAAGAGAATGTAGAAAATATCAACCATATTTTTATTGAGTGTACTTTAGCCTCTGAGCTGTGGAGGAGAATGGCCACTTTACTTGACTTACAGTGGTCCAATTTTTTTACTTTTGAATGTCTTTGGAGGGATTGGCCTAATCAAGAGGGTGTTGATCATTTTATTAGGCAGTTAGTTTGGATGGGTTCTACCATTCTTCTTTGGAATATTTGGAATGAAAGGAACAACTGAATTTTTAATCAAGATAGGAAGGATATTCACTATATTTGGAAAAATACCATAGCCAACTTAGTTGAATCAGTCCATCATCTCCTTAATCACCCCCAAAACTCCCACCAAATATGGGATCAAGTGATGCAAATATTGAATATTAAACCTTCTAAGGGCAACCATCTTAAATGGAATGTGAGTATTAGTAAATTGGATAGGAATAGAAATTGGCAACCTCCTCCTAAGGATTTTGGAAAAGTCAATACTGATGGAGCCTCTAGAGGGAACCCTGGAAAAGCCAGTGTGGGAGGAATTGGTAGACTTTCAGATGGCTCCCTGGTTTTTACTTTTCTTGAGAATTTGGGTATTCTTTCCAATAACCTTGTTGAGGGGTATGGTATCCTCAGAGGTCTTCAAGAGGCTACTAAGGTTGGATGGGAAAAGGTGTTAGTTGAGTCGACTCTCAACTTATGATTAATCTCTTGAAGAATCCTTCTAAGAATCATAAGGTGGATTGGAGAATAAAAATAATTATTGAGAAGATTCGGTTAATCCATATGGGATTTTTGAAAGTTGATTACAATCATGTGGTCAGAGATCAAAACAAGAGTGTTGATGCTTTAGCTAATTGGGCTTTGGACAAAGGTGATCTTACTTGTTATGGCCACCCTCATATATGGTGGGCTTCTCAAATTAGGGAAGCTCTTCTTTCTATCATTTCTTTGGATGGCTCCAGTTCTGAAGGTACCTAGTTTCTTCTTTGTTTTTTTTTTGCTTCTCTTTGGTTCATTCAGTTTTTTTAAGTTCCCTAGCTCATTCTATTCTTTATTTTGTTTCCTCTGTTGATTCTTGCCTTAATAGTCTTATGGTCTAGATAGGTCTTTGTTTTGTTCTTTTTTTTATTTCTTTTTTCCTTTTTGTTTTTTTTTGTTTAGTTTTTCAAGGTGGGTGGGTTTTTTTATTTTGTTTTGTTTTTGTGTTCTTTGTGTTGTTTTTTGTTGTTCTTGTGTTTTTGTTGTTTTTTTTTTTTTTTATGTTTTTTGTTATTGTTCTTGTGTTTTTTTTCATTCTTGTTCTTGGGTTTCTCTTTGTTTGTGTTATTTCGTATTTTTATGGGTGAGTGTTTTCTATGTTTTTTTTTGTTTTTTTTTTTCTTGTCTGTTGTCTGTTGTTGGTTGTTTTTTATTTTTTATTTCTTATTATTTTTTAATTTTTAAGGTTTTTTTTTTTTTTTGGTAAGTAGTGTTTGTATTTACAGCGGGTTTTAACAAGGATCCCAAAACCTTATTACATAAGCAATGGGCCTAGGGCATCAATCCCTTGAAACTGAACACCAAAACAGAAATCCCGCCTAGCGGTAACAGTAAGCATGAAACAATCCCTCTCAGTGAGAAAACAAAAAAATAAGAAAGAAAGTAGTTTTGGAGATCCCGCCCAGCGGGGAGTAGCCAAAAACCACCATCGAGAAGATCCCGCACAGCAGGAAGCAAAGAAAATTTGTTACAATAAAATCCCGCCTCATGGGAAGCAATCAAAACCACCACAAATAGTCCCGCCTAGCGGGAAGCAACAGGGAAATCCCACCATCCGGGAAACCAGCAGAAAAGAAAGGATCCTGCCTCGTGGGAAAATCGATGGATTTGGTAGATCCCGCCCTGTGGAGAAACCAGCCGCCCACCGGGAAAACATTCCGTTCAGCGAGAGCCATCCTGCAGGAAGCCGACAGCTAGCACAGAGAGGATCCAACCCATCAGGAAGTGACCAGAGAGTTGCACCACAAGGAACCTGCCTCGGGAAAATAGAAGAGGATCCCAGCAGCAGGGACCAAGAATCTCGTCCAAGCATAGAGCCTGTCGAGGATTCACAAGAAAAAATGGGGAAGCTGTCCAAACCCTAAACCGTCACCTCCACTGCACCGAGAAACGCAGGGGACCAGATCCACGTGAATAACCTACAAAAAAACCCCAGGGGGAATCCTAAGGGAAAAAGGGAAGGGATCCCCAACCAAATAGGGATCCCTGGGAAGCACCAGTCCGAAAAAACAACCAAGGAAACCCTATCCGACAGGGAGGGACACAGATAGTGGAGAAGGATCTCCCCCCAGGAGATCATCTGCAAACAACCACTCCCAGGGAGGGATGACCTGGGTTGAGCCAGGGACTGGGCAGGAACCAGAAGCCATGGGAGGGGGAGCAGGGGAGGGACCAGAGCCCTCCCCTCTCTACTTTCTTCCCTCACCCTGAGTTCAAAAAATTTAAATATTATTTTTTAAGGTTTTGATTGTGTTTATTTTTCTTGTTTTTTTTTGGGTTATGTCTTTGTAGTGTTCTATTGTTTTTGTATTGTTTGTGTTTTGTTATGTGTTTCTTGTGTTTTTCTATGTGGTTTGTGTTGTGGTTTCTTTTATCTTATTGTGCGTGTTTGGTTGTGCTTTTGTTTTTGACACACTCAAGGAGCATGTTTTTTATTTTATTTTATTATTTTTGTTGTTATTTGCTTATTTTTAATTGGGTTTGTGTGTTTGTTTACTCCTTGAGTGTGTCAAAGGTGGTAGGCCAGGTCCGTGTCCTCGGAATTTTTTATGGAATGGATACCCCTACCTCCTTGGGTCTTACCCGAAAGTGGCATCCCTTTTGGGATGTTTTCCAAAAAAAAACCTTTTACAAAAATCAGCCCAGGGTTGTTGATGAATACTTGAAAGATTGAAATTGCACTCAAATTATTGATTTACAAGAGGAAAATAAAGTAGTCATTTTTAAGAATATAAGTTCAAAAAATAATTTTTCAATTGCTAGGGAGATACAAGGCATTCTATAAAACATAAATTTGAAGAATTATATTGAAACTAGGGAGTTAAAAGGTTGTCAAAATAAAGTCAAAAATTGAAAATTATTCATTATCTATTATCATTCAAAACTTGAAGAATTGAAACTTGTAATATACTCAAATTCAACTGAAGATTTAGAAGTTTATCAATAAAGGTAATATATTCAAAATTGGGAGATATAAGGCTTAATTATTTGGAAGGTTGAAAATTGAAAAGTGTTCTTAATAACTAAGGAGAAATAAAGAATAGAGAAATTGAGACTGTATTAATTAATTATTTGATAAACTAAATTGTAGTCTTAAGGTAGTCAACCTCAATGATTTTGAAAGACAAAAGATTCTATCAAAACTATTCTCAATATTTAATACTAAGGAGCAAAAAGGATGTCTACTCCAAATATTTCATTGAATAATGAAATGGAAAATGAAATTAGAAAAGGAAGAGTAAAAGTTATAAAATATGGAATCAAAAATTTGATTGAAAATTCTAAAGGGAAGTTAGAATTAGTTTCAAATATCATCTACAGGGAAGCATTAGAAGAAAATTTTAAAACATTGGAATACTATATGCATGCGAGAATGTTTGAAGCAATTGACAATGACAAAGATAGTGTTATTATTCCTTTAAACATTGCTAATATAATATACATGACACTACTTACACTTAAATATCACAAATAGAATAATTTTAAACACAAGAATTTGAATGAATCCCTTAATAAGAAAGAAAAAGTGGATGAATCAAATTTTTAAAAAGTATTTCATTCTTCATGTAATATTGATGCTTCAAGGTCATCCAATTCAGGATCTTATTATGATGTCATAAATGATTGCTCATAAGGTTTTATACAAAATAATATTTATGATATGAAGGACAAAGGCAAAGAGAAAGTGTTTTTTCAAGAATAAAATGACAATGCAACATCATCTAAAATATTACAAATTGACATTAATGATGAAGACAAGCAAGAAGAGAAAGAACCTTATCAAGAAGGTATACAGTGCAAAGTGAGTTAAGAGATGAAGATCCATTTTGAAGACTAAAGTCTTCAATAACCAAATAATGTAATATAGGGGGGTGTTGGAATATATTACATTGTTTGGTACATGCTAATGTACCACCTTGGGTACATATTTATATTAGTAAAGAGAGTCCTAGATTAGAGTGTGAGTATTTACTTTATGCAATGTAATAAATGCACAAGTATTATTTAAGTGTGAAAATAATTTTGGTAATGTAAATATGCATAATAGTTTATGTGCACATGAGTCCATAGAATAGGAAGATGAAGATTCTCTAGAAGAGTTAAGGCCAAAAGTGCTCCATATGAAGAGTCACATTACATTATATATAGATAGTGAGAGACATATACAATTGTACAATGATAGAGTGGAGAAGTATGGTGTATTTGATATCTTTATTCAATTGAAATACAATTTTTTGTGAGAATTTTTCAATGGCATTTCTATGAGTTGTTTCTAAACTTATCTATAAGTTTTATATGCTTAATATTTTTTTAGTATGATATATTTCATATTGCAACTTTATTTTAGATCATGTGGTTTTTTTATCTTAAGTGTTTACCTTCAAAATCTAACCATTTAAACCATTTATTATCATCAATCCATTACATACATCACCTTTATATTTTTTCCCTTACATCAATTCAAAGTTTTCTCACCCTTAGGAATATTTGATTCCATACCCAATGAGATAAGTCTTTCTAGATTCTTAATTTCTATAGGCAAAAATCCTTGGGAGGCACCAAGAATGTAGGCAAAATATTTTATCCCCACTTGCAAATATTTTTTGTTGATAGATTGATTGAGTTTAACTTAATGAATATACCTCACAACAGGATTGAACATCCAAATAACAAGTATAGTAGACACCCTAGTGCTCTAGTCTAGACATAAGCTTCAAGGGATCAAACATTTCTTTAAAAAAATGGTTGTCCCAAAAGAAATTCTAGAAAAACACACAACTAGAATTGAACAATCTTAGACTATTTTTAGCAATGACATCAATATGAAGTTCCAAAAGTCTAAAAATATGCTAGCATGCATAAGATGGAACAAAGCTAGATTTTCAAAAGATAGAGCAACATGACCATAACATCAATCAAAGAATTCCCTCTCAACTCAAAGGCGGAATAAAAAAAATCTCAAACTTCTTTAGGTGATGACATAAATATTTCCATGACAAAGTACAAAAATGTACAAGAAGATATTGGAGCAAAAAAAAACTAGGTTCTTAATGTAGAAGCACCAATAAGGCCCAAAGTGAATAAGCCAAGAGATCATAATATTAGTTAAATATGAATGAAAATATGATTAGGCAAGCAATGACATCATTAGACCACTCCAAAAGTTTGGATTTGATTCAAGAGGTCCCCCAAGTGAATACAATGGCCTAATATTTTCCCAAGCCCAAATCTAATATGTATTATCATAGAATGCCAATTTTAGAACTACAACTACCTTAGTTCCTTCTAGCTTTCCAACCCAAGACTCTTAAAGCTTGAGTGACATCTCTAATAGGCATTTGTAGCATCCCAACTATTTGCAAAATATAGTTGAATATCTATGCACTAGAACGCAAATGCATTTGAATTCAAATGCAAGGTAAAATTTGAACCAACCACATCAACAATATATGTAACTAAACCAATGTAGTGTGAAAGTGACAAGCTCCCAAGAGTGTTCTTTGCTATATTGTTTGTATAACAAAATTCTAATAGCATTGTAAATATCACATTGCAAGATTCAAATAAGCGACCTATATATATTTGAATTGACCTCAAAATAAAGGTTGGATCTATAGTAATTTTCTTAGGTATATGTTGTGTAATTGCTACCAATTAATGAAAAATGAAAGTCGCTTGGCCTCCATTGCAATTGTGATTACAAGTTTTATAATTAAATATCATGATTTAATTTATTTTTGTTACACTTAATATTATTTTAATCTATCAAAGCGAATTTTGCTCCTTGGATCACTATTGGACTATTTTTCATTAAGTTGTTGGAATAATTAGAACATATAATTGTAATTGGATAAAATAAATATGAATTTGATATTACTGGTCTATTAAGATTTATTGAGAGTTAATTGCATTAGGCTTTTATATAATATGCACCCAATGTTGTTACACTATACCCCATCCATGATTTAACAATTTTTCTAAACCCTTACTCATATCTAAACCTTACATTTCTTTCATTTTTCTTAAATCCCTATTATTAATTTCTTAATAATTTCAAGAAGTCAACCTTCTTTGGAGGTTGAACTTGATATAAATATCAGTCATCCAATATTAGCTAAAGTCTAGGGCACTCTTCATAGAATTAGTCAGATTTTAGACCAATAAGAGCTAATTCTAGTTTATCATATTTTTATCATCTATATTCTATTTTACAAACTTGCAAGGTAGTTTTTTTCAATCTTGATTACCTTTCTACCCTTGTGTACTTTCATATGAGTATAGTCCATTGCTAGGTAACAATTTCCTAACAACCTACATGTCTACTCTTTGGATAGTAGCATACCTGTTGAGTGGTAATTTTACCCAATTACAAAACCACACTCACAGTTAGGATTTTTATTAGAAAACCCTCAATTGCAAAGAAATAGAAATTTCCCCAAGGTTCCTTTTACTTATGTGTGCTTGTATGATTGTGAAAATGTGTCAAATAAGTGATAGAATACCTTATTGATTTACAAGAAACTATTAATAAGGGGCCTATGTTGGTATTATTTTATTGTGTTATGTTATTGATTGTTCATGAAACTTAAAAGACCAAAAAAATTAAATGTGATTGGCCCTCATGTGACCATGATGAAAAGTTATTAGTTTCTTTTATCTTGAAGTATTTTAGGTATATTTTATCTTATTTTTTTAAGAAAATTTTAAATAAGTTTTATCTTATTTAAACCTTGCTTTGAGCATAAAATGGAAGATTAAAATCTATCTCTAAATGTGAATCTCAAATAATGAGTGGATTCCTTTTATGTTTCTTTGATGAATGAAAGGAAAATAAATCTGCATGATTAGCTTTGAAAAAGTAGCCTTCAATATGCCATATAAATTAACCCCTTTAATAAAATTGTAATTTTCATAAAGAGAAGTTAATTTATGGTGTGAAAATGAAATGCGAAGCTTGAAATGTGAAATCATGTAAAGTTGAAATTACAAAATTCCTTTTAAAAACTGAACCTTAAGTAATTTTTGTAATTTCGTATTTGCTCCAAAATAAAATTGAAACTGATCTAAATGAAACTTTAAATCTTATTCCAGGACTTCGTGCATCTATTTTTGGAATTTTAATTTTTCTTCGAATATTTATTTTATTTGCACAATTTAAAAAAAATGAAAAAGTAATGGGTTAGAAAAATTGAAAAAAATAAAAATCTAGAATATGGACTAAAATATGGAAAATGACCAAAGAGAATCTATAGAACCCTACTCTGGCCTACGCTAAAAAAAATGTTAGATCTTGAATATTAAACACAACCGGGTTAGACCTGCATCCACATAATATAAGATCTGGTTATTACGAGAGTCTAAGGGTTAAAAACATGCATCAAAAATATGCAAACAGTACTACCGAATTCACACGTAACACACCATTGAATATTTTTAAAGCATGTGGAGAAAAATCTACAAAAAAATATTATTTTATTCAAAATATTTCCTTTCTGCATACAAATGTGAAGCCATAATGTTGGTAGCTGTTTGTGAACCTTCCAATCTCTTCCATAGCTTCTATCCCAGAACTTCCAGCCCCTATGCTCGCATTTCCATGGGTTTTTAAAAAATTTCTGAAATAAAAGTTTTGCATATTTTTGGGTTTGCAAATATTTTCTCTTCCTCTACCTTTGTAGGATATGCATAATTACAAGTCTTATTTTTTATAACTTCTTCCTTTGTAACGATTGTGGTTTTAATATGTAGCAACATTTCAAGGGTGTTCTTTCTTTTCTTAATTTATTTGGGACAATAGAATAATTAATGCATCCTTGGACCATGGGAGTTGCCACATCCTCCAGTTAAATTCATCTCTATAAAAATATAAAAAAGCTCAAGTGACTTTACCTTCTAGTGAGAGGATGCCTTTTCCCAATTTGCACCAACCCTATTCATACTTATTAAGACATTCATTAACATATGAATCAGTATTCATTAAAAACGTGAACATGAGGCCTCACCATGGAGGCCAAAACTATGAATATGAGGTGCCCATCACAAAAATCATATGTTTCCCTCTCTTTGTATATGCTTTCCACCTCTACCATGATACCCACATAATGTCGACCATAAAGGGTTGCACTAAGCAATTATTTTAATGATAGAGGAACCTAAAATGTGCCATTATTTGTGTGCTCTATAACACCCATGATGCATGCTAAAAAAATTACGAAGGCATTTATTTGCATTAAATTTAACATCAAACTGCTATCTCAGTGGACTGTATCCCCCTCATTGACCTTCACCGTGAAACATTTTATCAAACAACTTTAATATTTTCAACTCTCCAAATGTTTCATGGGCCTAAGGATGTATGCATAAAATTTGGGTTATGAGTGTACACTAAAATACATGCCTTAAACTTACCATAAAATGTCTCATTCGAGTTAGGCCAAGATTGATAGGCCTTGACATTTTTCGTAGGACTGCCCAAACTATCGAACTTGTTTCGGCCATATCTCACTCATCCGGACTCGGATTGAGCTAAAATTTTGAGGGTAGATGCCTGAAAAACCCTAGAACATCTCCACCAATTTTCATATCATTTGGAGCAACACAGATCCTAGCACATCCCTATGTGTGAACGAGATTTTTGGCAAGCGGCTATGCGAGGGTTTCATCTGGGTTGAGTGCAAGCAGCTCCAGAGGTTGGTTTTTAGGGCCTTGGGGCCCTAGAGGCCAATATTTTTGTGGTTTATGCTCAATATTTTAGTAGGAAATGTTGCAGGGGATCCAATATGGGTTAGAAATTTATCTTTCAATAGATCATACTATGAACTTGAGTGACAACGGCTTCCAATTTGTTGCACAAAAGAAAAGTGAAAACCATACCTTTCCACGATGTCTAGGGCAAGGATTAAAGAGATCACGAAACAAGTTTCAAGCAGTTGATCAAAAAATGGCTCATATCTCAAGTGAATCTGGTGCTAAGGTGCACCCACAAAATAATTCTACTATGAAAACCCTATCAAGGGTAAGAATTTTGAAGACTCAGCCCCAAAAATGAATTTTAGGGATGCCCTCCATGGTGGACAGCCTCAGCCCAATGCTAATATCAATCTTAGGGCTTCCCATAAACCTCTAAGAATGCCTAAGATTGATCCCAGGAAAATGGAGTCAGGATGTCTTAAAGCGGCTGATGGAACTCCTATTGTTAAGCTTGATATGGGTAACATTCAGACTGGCATTGAAGATTTGGAAAAAAGAGGACTAATTTGTCGGTTCATGGGTTTTCATTCGAGTCTATCTGCTTTCAAAGTCTGGGCTGCAAAAAGTTGGAAAACTAAAGGTGAGTTACAAATCTCTATTTATCCAAATGGTTATTTTCTTGTTTTATTTGCTAATAATGAAGATAGAGAGAAAACTTTTCAAGGGGGTCCTTGGTTTTTTGGAAGGGCGGGGCTTTTCATGAAGCCCTAGCATACTAAATTTAAAGCCGAAGAAGAGATGCCTTCTATAGCTCCCGTGTGGGTTAGACTCTTTGGCCTCCCTATTGAATTTTGGAATCCTACTATTTTTTCTTCAATTGGAAACTCTTTAGGAACTTTTATGATGATTGATGATTGTACTCAAAATTTTGAACATATTATTTATGCTCGGATTTGTGTTTTAATGGATTTTGACAAACCCCTACCTAAAAATATCACATTACAATTTGGGGAAGACACTTGGGAGCAAGTAGTGGACTATGAGAACATTCCTTTTCATTGTAGAATTTGCCATGAATATGGTCATTTGGCTAGTGCTTGCCCAAATAAAATTCATGATCAAAAGAAAGAAGATATAAACTCAGCAGGTTTCCAAATACCTAAGAAGAAGAACACTCAGAAAAAACCAGTTATGAAGGATCAATCAAAGTCATCTGCTAATATGTTTGAAATCCTTTCCACAAATGATGTCCCAAGTGAGGAAGAGGAAATAATGGAAACTGAAATCTTAGAAACACAATTTAAATATGAAGGGAAGAACTCGAGAGACAAACCAACAAATCAAAGGTTTTCCAATAGAAAAAAAAGGGAGAAAATTTACACAAGAAAAACAATGTTTCAAATGTCAAAACTTTAAATAATACGAGGTCCCAATATAGACTCCGTTGAACCATCTAGTAAAATTTTGGCTGTGTACGAGCATTCTTCAAGGTTAGAAGCCATCTCAGATTCAATTGGAATAAGTCAAGAAACAGGGAAAAAAAAATTGAAGATGGATTCTAATCAAAAAGTAGGTCGTAAGACCAATCAATATCATATGGTAAAAGAAGGTGAAAAGCTTGTAGAGGAAGGTAAGATTAATGCCCTTCCCAAATTTTTTAGCCCTGGTATTAATGAAGATCATCACTTGGAATATTAGAGGACTCAAAGGGAGTCTTTCAAAACAAAATGAAATTAGAAGAATGATTCAGATAAATCATCCACATCTTGTTTTCCTTCAAGAAACAAAGATGTCAATGGAGGATATGGACTCAATTGCAAGTAAAATTTGGCTAGCTGGAAAAGTGGTTTCCCTCAGTTCCCAAGGGACTTCCGGTGGCATTGCTTGTCTTTGGGACCCAAAAGAGGTAGTTATTCACCATATGGTTGGCAGTTGGGGTTTGTTGGCTATAGCTATTCAAAGTAGACATTCCAACCAAATTATGCTCTGCATTACTGTTTATGCTTCGACTTCTTTGGAGGAAAAAAAGAAGATAGTGGAAGGATATTACTCATATTATCTCTCATTTTCCTAAAGCTTGGATCTTGATCGGAGGAGATTTCAATACCATCCTCTCTCTGGATGAGAAAATGGGGGGAAATAGAAATTTGGACAAAAGCAATGACCTCATGAGCGAATATATTGCAAACCTCCATCTTGTGGATATCCAACCAGATAATGGCCTTATGACTTGGTCTAACAGAAGGCAAGGCTTAGCTTGTATAATGGAGAGATTGGATAGGTTTTTGCTCTCTAAAAATTTCTTAATCCATGGTCACATTCCTAAAGTGAAGACTCTTAATAATGTTGGTTCGGATCATTGGCCGATCATGGTGGAAATGTGGAAAACCAATGTGAGTTTCTCTCCTTTTCATTTTCAATTAATGTGGCTTAGAGACATTTCCTTTAGACCTCATGTGCAACAATGGTGGAAGGAAGGTAAACCTAGGCATGGGACTAAGATGTTCTATTTTTCCAAAATACTGCAATACATTAAATCCAAAATCAAGACTTGGAACTGGAAAGAGTTTGGGGATGTTCATAAAAAAAACATGAAGTTATTGCTCATATTGAAAATTTGAATAAGAAAATCCATTTAGATGGCCTCATAGAGAAGAGAAGTGCAGATGAAATTAAACTCACAACTCAGTTAGAGGAATGGGAAAAAGGAATGGGAAAAAAAGAAGAAATCTTATGGAAGCAAAAATCTAGAATTCAATGGCTCAAAGAAGGAGATCGAAACACAAATTTCTTCCACAAATCTCTTCTAGCTCGAAGATCTCACAACTTTATTTCTTCCTTAAAATCAGATTCCGGAGATGTTGTTTATACTTGGGATGGCATGAACTCTATTGTTGTTGATTACTTTTCCAATATTTTTGTTGCTACTCCTCTTGACTCAGCTTCACAACAAAATGTTCTTCAAGCAATCCCTTCTCTTATCACTTATGAGGAGAACTCTATTTTGACTGCTCCTGTTACTATCAATGAGCTTCAACAAGTAGTTTTTAAAATGCAAAAAGGGAAAACCCCAGGTCCTGATGGTTTTCCCATTGAGTTCTACCAAGAGTTCTGGGATATCCTTCATGTTGATTTATTAGAGGTGGTGGAAGAAGCCAGGAAAGCCAAAGAAATTTTGAAGGTTATCAATAAAACTTATATTACTCTTGTTCCAAAAGCTCAAGAGGTTGATCATATCTCAGCTTTTAGACCTATTGCTTTATGTAATGTTCTTCTCAAAATCATTACTAAAATCATGGCGAGAAAGGTTGAAGCCTCTTTTGCATAAGATTATTTCCCTAGAGCAAGGGGGTTATGTGGAAGGGCGTCAAATAGTAGATGAGATAGTTCTTGCTCGGGAAGCCATCCATTCCATGGATATGCAAAAATCTCCTTCCATGTTCATTCGGTTAGACTTATCCAAAGCTTATGACAGAGTGGATTGGCACTTCCTTATCAAAGTTTTGAGGCAATTTGGTTTCTCTAAGGATTGGATGGATTGGATTATGGGATGTATCTCTTCAATTTCCTACTTAGTTCTTATCAATGGCAGGCCTTCTCAGTCATTCCCAGCTTCCAGAGGTATTAGGCAAGGTGACCCGCTATCCCCTTATTTATTCATCATTCTTGTTGAATGCTTGGGTAGGACTATAACCAAAAAGAGGGAAAACAAAACCCTTGAGGGAGTTACCATTGCTCATGGAGCTAGACCTATCTCTCATCTTCAATTTGTGGATGACTCTACTCTTTTAGGTAAAGCTACAGTTAAGGAAGCTTCTAATATTAAGCAAATCATTAGCTTTTTTTCTAAGGCTATTGGGCAGTTGATCAATGAAGACAAATCTAAAGTTATTTTCTTTCACTTCTCTGCTAGACAGGAATCCATGGTCTTGGATAAATTAAGATATAAGAAGACCTCCCTTCCAATCACTTATTTAGGTATTCCCATAAATATTCAAAGGCAGAAAAATAAATATTGGAATTGGTTGTTGGACAAAGTCAAGAAGAAAATTGGAAAGTGGACCAACAAGTGGCTTTCTTTCGGGGGTAGAATCACCTTGGTAAAATCAGTCCTTCAAGCTATTCCTATTTATGTTTCTTCCATTTTGAATATCCCAAAGGTTGTTCTTCGAGAATTGGATCAAATCGGTCATCGTTTCCTTTGGAGTGGTACTAAGGAGAAAAGAAAATGGGCCTTGGTGAAATGGGATACTTTATGTCTTCCTAAGAGTGAAGGGGGTTAGGATTCCGGTCTTCTATTAATAACAACAAAGCTTTAGCTGCTAAATTATATTGGAGGATGTTGCATAACCCCAATGCTCTTTGGGCCAATAATCTTCATGCTAAATATGCTGAGAACAAAAGTCCTGAAGACCTTGTTCGCTATCAACTTCCTACCAAAGGTTCTCCCATTTTAGCGAGTTCTTAAGACTGGTGAGGATTTGATAAAGAAAAAATTATTTTGGATCATTCATAATGGTCAACAGGTAAATTTTTGGATAGATTCTTGGGATGGTCACAAGCCTTTGATAACTCAGTTTCCCGATTGGAGGCCTTGGATGGAGGAGCTTCACCGAGCTAATTGGATAAAGGTGGCTAATTACTATCGGTACCATACTTGGTAATTCAAAGGTTGGTAGATATTGGATCCCTATTGAGGACTGGCCTATTCAAATCCCAGAAAGGCAAAGACAAGATATCCAAGGCATCCTTCATATGAGATCCCTCTCTTGGTCCCATGAAAAATATTGTTTTGGATGGAACAACACTACTAAGGGTGAGTATTCAGTTGCTCAAGGTTATTTGACCTTATGCCATAATAATCCCAACCATTCTTTTGACATATTTTCTCGATTGTGGGCTCAAAAGCTCTGGCCTAAGGTGAGGTTCTTTAATTGGCTTTTATTGCATCGTAGGGTGCTTATTGGTGAGCAACTTATGAAGCGTGGTTTTCATGGCCCTTTTAGATGTGAAATGTGTGAAGAGAATGTAGAAAATCTCAACCATATTTTTATTGAGTGTACTTTAGCCTCTGAGCTATGGAGGAGAATGGCCACTTTACTTGGCTTACGGTGGTCCAATTTTTTTACTTTTGAACAGCTTTGGAGGGATTGGCCTAATCAAGAGGGTGTTGATCATTTTATTAGGCGAGTAGTTTGGATGGGTTCTACCATTCTTCTTTGGAATATTTGGAATGAAAGGAACAACCAAATTTTTAATCAAGATAGGAAGGATATTCACTATATTTGGAAAAATACCATAGCCAACTTAGTTGAATCGATCCATCAACTCCTTAATCACCCCCAAAACTCCCACCAAATATGGGATCAAGTGATGCAAATATTGAAGATTAAATATTCTAAGGGCAACCAACTTAAAGGGAATGTGAGTATTAGTAAGATGGATAGGACAAGAAATTGGCAACCTCCTCCTAAGGATTTTGGAAAAGTCAATACTGATGGAGCCTCTAGAGGGAACCCTGGAAAAGCCAGTGTGGGAGGAATTGGTAGACTTTCAGATGGCTCCCTGGTTTTTACTTTTGCTGAGAATTTGGGTATTCTTTCCAATAACCTTGTTGAGGGGTATGGTATCCTCGAGAGGCCTTCAGGAGGCTACTAAGGTTGGATGGGAAAAGGTGTTAGTTGAGTCGAACTCTCAACTTATGATTAATCTCTTGAAGACTCCTTCTAAGAATCATAAGGTGGATTGGAGAATAAAAAGAATTATTGAGAAGATTCAATTAATCCAGATGGGATTTTTGAAAGTTGATTACAATCATGTGGTCAGAGATCAAAACAAGAGTGTTGATGCTTTAGCTAATTGGGCTTTGGACAAAGGTGATCTTACTTGTTATGGCCACCCTCCTAGATGGTGGGCTTCTCAAATTAGGGAAGCTCTTCTTTCTATCATTTCTTTGGATGGCTCGAGTTCTGAAGGTACCTAGTTTCTTCTTGTTTTTTTTTTGCTTCTCTTTGGTTCATTCAGGTTTTTTTAGTTCCCTAGCTCATTCTATTCTTTCTTTTGTTTCCTCTGTTGATTCTTGCCTTAATAGTCTTCTGGGTCTAGATAGGTCATTGTTATGTTCAATTTTTTTCTTTTTTCTTATTTTTTTTTTGTTTAGTTTTTTAAGGTGGGTGGGTTCTTTTGTTTTGTTTTGTTTTTGTGTTCTTTGTGTTGTTTTTTGTTGTTCTTGTGTTTTTGTTGTTTTGTGTTTTTTTATGTTTTTTGTTATTGTTCTTGTGTTTTTGTCGTTCTTGTTCTTGGGTTTCTCTTTGTTTGTGTTAATTCGTGTTTTTATGTGTGAGTGTTTTCTATGTTTTTTGTTTTTGTTTTTTTTATTGTTGTTGGTTGTTTTTTATTTTATTTTTTTAATATTTTAGGTTTTGGTTGTGTTTATTTTTCATGTTTTTTTTGGGTTATGTCTTTGTAGTGTTCTGTTGTTTTTGTCTTGTTTGTGTTTTGTTATGTGGTTCTTGTGTTTTTCTATGTGGTTTGTGTTGTGGTTTATTTTATCTTATTGTGTGTGTGTTTGGTTGTGCTTTTGTTTTTGACACACTCAAGGAGCATGTTTTTTATTTTATTTTATTATTTTTGTTGTTATTTATTTATTTACTTATTTTTAAATTGGTTTTGTGTGTTTGTTTGCTCCTTGAGTATGTCAAAGGTGGTAGGCCAGGTCCGAGTCCTGGGTGTTTTTGGTGGAATGGATACCCCTGCCTCCTTGGGTCTTACCCGAAAGTGGCATCCCTTTTGGGATGTTTTCCACAAATAAAAAAAAAAAGGTCTCATTCTCTGGTTGTTTTTGCTAAGTGCATTTGAAGTTATCGATAAATGCTATGTTGCAAAATCTATTAGAATTGATCTCTTGACACCTCGTAGGCCCCATAAAATTTCCTGTAAAGCCTTGTTCTGAGAGCTACACTTTAAATGGATGACGTAAAGATATTACTTGCTATTACATGCATTGATACCTTTCATGTTTTACTATCCGATCCTCACTACTCATCCAAGCATTCACAATATGTTTTCTAAAATACCCCACTGCACAATCAATCATCATTTTATATGGTATCATCCATACAATATTATTGTTTTCCAAGCATCTCCTACTATTGATTTGGTGTCTAACTACACTATGTTATATGCCCTACTAGCATTATTGCTACAAATATATCTAGTTTTACTTATGTACACACTATAGTGGATAAATGTAATTCCTATGACCCAAACCTTTGCAATGATCCTAGAAACCCGTTCCATCCCTGCATATCCCCACACTAGAAGTTAAGTTTGATTAATAAAAATTTTCACTCAATGCAACTTGCACTTGGATGACCGACTCCTTATAATCTGTACCCCTTAAAATGACAATGACACTACCATACTCAATGTTGTGTTGTTCGAATTGGAGCTTTGTGTACCATTTGAAACTACTCGCACCCCATAATGCATGGTCTTAAGACATCAATGGTGGGATATGGCAAAAATTTAAAGCTACATCAGTAATATGTTGATAGGTTTGAGTTTATTTTCAAGGCAAAAACCTAATGCCTCACTGCTCCTTTCTATCCAACATCCTAGTATTGGTGCATTTATAAATTATGGAACACCCACAGTGCACTCCCTACTTATTCCAACCTAGCTAGCAATATTGTCATTAGCCATCACTCCATGTGGATGAGCGACTCCTAAATCAATGTTTACCCATGTTAGGTGTGTCTTCTATGTTCACTAGCATATCTCTTTTCTAATTCCTCTATTTGTAATCCATGCTGGCATCTCGAATCATGCATGTCAATCCAAGACCAGCATTGCTCAGGTTATCTACATGTGTGTCCATGTCTTCTTCCAACAAAACTAAAACCCGTGCACTATCCTAGAATCGTTGACCTCCATTGATGATCCTCAAAACAAAACCTTCTCATTGCATGGCTATCTACAATCCATCACTATGGTGTTTCATCATCTATGGTTTTAGACATTATAACATAATCAAGATGGAATTAATTTCTCCTACATAGCATCCCATGCTTGATGCCATGTCTTATCTTTTGAACACCTTGTATCATTATGCAACTATGTGAGAGATCACAAACTATATTTGCACCTTAATTTTCACCATGTCATCCTTAATTAATGATATTATCATCTAACCTTGACTCTATTTCAAGCGTGGCTTCCCCATTCTAAATTTGACTACTGCACAACTATTTATGGGTAATATTTTGTTGTTCATTTGGCCATGATTCTCCTTGGCCACATCTTGTCCATTCTATCTATAGCTACCATCCACTACGTGCATGTTTGTCCACATCACCTCATGCTATCACACCATCTAAAACTATCACGTCATATCCTGCACTTCTACCACATCAGTCAAAGTCTTCATCCTAGTAATATCCACATCCATAGTAATTCTAGTCAACTAGGTAAGCATTCACGTCTGATCTTGATTTTCCATGTTAGCCATCAAGTCTACAATCGGTCCACCTTACCATTATCTAGATATACATTACATCACATAGCCACGTTTGTGCGTCCTAACTGGAACTTCAATACTTTGGGTCCATGGGTCCTATCACCATCTATCGAGTCCTCCTCATCGTATCTATGTGGGCTTAGCTCACGTTGAAGCAATGTCTTCATAACTTGTAAACATTGACGTTAAAATATTTATAAAAATACATAGGCTTACCTATGATTTATTTAAATTACTTCATTCTTTTGCTTTAAAATTAATATCTTTTTAAAAAAAAAAATTATGATTTTATTTATTTATTATTATTATTTTTTATTAAGATATATGTAATCCAATCAAGTAATGGAATTAAAATAAACACCACATCAAAATTACACCGATTACAAATATCAACTCAACACCGACTTAACATTAAAACCCTTCACTAAACACTTAAAACTGGAAGAGGAATTTAAAGGTAAACATTAACCTACACCCCAACCTTGAAACCCAAAAATGCATGGGTAAAGACCTTTTGAAAAATTAACACTCGAAAGCAAATAAAAAATTCCCCAAACTTCAAAATTTAAGGTGGGCCCCCAATTTTGGAGCTAGTTGTGCAATGACCACAACAAATGATGACTCTGTTGGGAAATTCTCTTGAGCATTTTGGATGAAGAACCTAGTTCTAAAACCAAATTAAAATCAATGATTAGAGAAATATACATTATCTAGCAACATTAAAAAAATGGGTTAGATAGCTTCAATGAAAATAAATGAACATTTTTCATTGCTTAGTGTCTGAAAGTGGTTTCATTTTGCATTCTTGAAAACCATCTGGATTCCATCACCTATTTTGCATTTAGGCTATATAAATATTACTCATAAATAATGTGCTTCTACATTGCTCCACTGCCAACTAGGTGTCTATAGCCTTGATAAAGATGACCTTGATCTATTTTAGACCTTGCTCTACTACCAGTCAGGCATCTATAGCCTCGATAGATATTGTACAAATCACCCAAATATTATGCTAGTTTTGCATCATTTTCTTTCATTTTACTTTGTCTTGGCATAGCCCTACTGTAAGTCAGATGTCCATAGCCTCGATAGATATTATCTAGACTTTGAGAATGATTTGGGATGTTTTTTTATTTATTTATTAAGCATCATACCTTTACAAAATTCACCTACCATCTAGGTTAGATACCATTCAAGGCTAATGATAGAGTCTATAAATTTTTTACCTTAATTTGCAAACCAAAATGACTTCATCCTTCAATATTTCAAGGAATACCCTTTAGTATGATGTGTTCATGTGTAGCTTTAGCAAAATGATTCATTGTTCCAAAATTCACTATCTTAATCCCAAAATCTAGGAATGATTACTAAACAACTTCATCCTATTTTCCCTGATCCATATGATCCCAAAGTAGGCAATTCACCCTTCATGATAGAAGAACACAAAAAATGGTCAAGAGGCCATAAATTAGTAGCTACCACAAAACACAACCACAAATCAAGGGAATGAACCCAAAAATCACTTACAAAAATGAAAATAAAAACTTGAAGACAAACCAAATCCTAACCTAATGCAAAATAACAAGAAAGCAAAGCAAAACTTGTCAAACCAAAATTAGGGACAACACCCAAAAAAAAACTAAAACTAAAGTATAAAAACCAAAAATATATACAATAATATACATTATAGTACAAGATGATGCACCATTTAGGCTCTCATTTCCCTGGATCCAAAACACGATTAGCACACTTTAAAGGATATATATCATAATATGCATGCCAATATTTACAAAAATTAAAAAATAATACTAGACCAAACGATACAAAAACTCTCATCTTGCCTCTCTCACCCCTTTAATTTTGATTCCATGATGTTAGCAATTACATGTTGAAACTTTGATTCATCACACTTGCAAGTGAATACATGATTTTCAATTATCCTTTGCTTATTTAAAGAGGTGTAGATTTCACAATTCAATTCATGATTTAGAATTAGGCTTTCCTTTTCAAATATGAGATCTTTCAAGTAGGAGCCTATTTCTAAAATTTTTGAAGCCACATCATTTTCCATGTTTTTAGACCAATCAAACTTATGCAAAAATTTGCAAGCATCTAGGATATCTATTAAATGAGGATCATTATAGGTTTGTATCCTAGATTCAATTGTTACTTGTTGATGCACCTGATTCAATAAATGAAGCCTATCCGCTTCTGTTTCATTTTATAAAGCAATATTATTAGTAGTGTAAGGAGAAATTAACTCAAATTATTTATCAACCACACATGGCATTTCATCATTGATAGCCTTTGAATCCAATAGACAATTAGGTAATATTTTACCTGGATTTCAAATGGTTGGACCTGCAAGGTGATATTTTACCTTTTGTACATTTCCATTTACCCAGGCTTGGTGAGGATTTGCAATTTATTCTTCTTCATGACCTCTCTCACTGTCATCTTGTAGTCTTTCACCTTTTTCAATTACCTGTTCATTGAAAACACCAAAATTAGGAACCCAACTAAAAATATGCCCATACTTTTCAAATTAAGACTCCTGTTGGTCAAAGAAAGCAAAATTTTACTTTGGATGAAAAGAAAATTCAAATTTCTTGTTAGCCACCAATGCTATTTCTTCCTTTGAATCTTCAATATAATCATGTGAATTTGTATCCCAATTTTCAGTAGCTAAGCATGAAAGAGAATATTTTACCTCTTCCTCATCTAAAATATATGAGTCATAAGAAACATTTACCATTTCTTCATTTTCTACTTCAGCAAGGTGTTCCATATACTCATATTCAAAATGATCAAATTTTGGAACCTTTTCCATCTTTGCAAATGGCATGCCATTATCTTATTGTAAAGGAATTGCAAGATCTTTGTGTGAGATAGCAATTTCAGCATCCTGCATATCAAGTGAAATAGAAGTTTCATCAATGGGAGTGTGAAAAATGAATGACTCCTCATATATTCCCCAAACATTATAATTATTATCTTCCTGAAACATCTGACGAGATTGCATCCCTTCTTTCATTTCTTCCTGGTCCTTATTTTGAGGATGTTGAATATTTTGATCATCAATTTTAATCATATCATCCAAATTTATAGAAGGTCTTGATTTATCATATGTTTCACAACTAGTCCACTCTAGGATCCCTCCACTGTCTAAAATAAAATCACTTTTAGTATCTTCGATCTTTGTCTCATGAGGATGATTTGTATAATTATCAAGATATGCATCTTGAGGTATATGTTCCTTTAATTGAGCGATGTTTCTTTTAATTTGTATAACTAGCCTTTGCAACTTATCTTACATATTAGGTGAAGTGAGCACTTCATTAGAAAGAGTGGTAAAGTCCTCCCATTTATTCCACCAAAAATAATCATCTTTTAAAACTAGGGTGTGATGTTCAACCATTTCTTCACAATATTTAAACTCAATAATAGATTGCCTTTCAAACTCTCCTTCACTCACTTTTGAGGGCTCAATTATTTCTAGAAGTGGATCATTTATTTTTCTATGATTATCCCAATACTCACTTGTAAACAATGACTCTAAGACTTTTATTTCTAGCTTGTCACAACTTGGCTCATGTTGGCTTTCTTTATCATTATAATAATTGTCTTCTAAAAATAAGTGATGAAATTCTATTGTATCTTCTACATAATATTCAGATTCATTAATTGATTCCTCTTTAAATTCGCTTTCAACCACTTTTTATGGCTCAAGGGTTTCTTTAGTAGGATCAATCCTTGTATTCAAATTTCTATAATTATCCCAATATTTACTTGTGAATATTGACCCTAAGCCTAGGTCATCATTTGGAATATATTGGACATCTTGATCATCCACTTTATTTATTTTATTTAATTCTATGGAAGGTCCTAAACTATCATAAATTTAAACGAGTTAGATCTAAGACTCCTCCATTTTTTGAATACTCATGCATTTCTACATTTTTATGAGCTTGTTTACCACAATCCTCATTGGCTTTGAGAGTTGCACCTCTTCTTGGATGATATCTAAGGTGGTTGTAACATTTGGACATTCAACTCTATCCCATTGATTTCTCACATTATACATCATTTTATTCAAGGGTGCCAAATTGGATGGTTGGTATTGGTTGGGCTCCATAACTTCTAAAAATATTTTATCATGGGAGAAGGTTATGCATCAACTTGACTCATGGGTGGTATCTGATTTTGAGCCTTAGGTTTAAGTAATGATAATCGACCCACATCAACCCCTTTTGAAATCCATCATTGTTCTATGGTTATTGCCTTCCTGTAGGCTCTAGAAAAGGATGGATTTTTAATATGTATCCTTAGGAATATATAAGTAAAGGGGTCTAAGGATTCCAAGTATATTTGGATGGCCTCTTCTTTTCAAATTGTGTAATGTGTCTTTGTTTTGGTATACCTATAGAACCTGTCATTAAATTGACTCATGGATTCATTAGGTTCTTTACAGATAGAGGTAAACTAATTTGCTATCATATATGAGTCAACCAATTTTACGAAATGTTTGAGAAACGTTGCTTCTAGTTGAACTAAAGAATTGATAGAACCTATAGGTAAACTGAGATACCAATCATAAGCAAATTCATCTAATGTGGATGGAAACATGTTACAAGCAACATCTTCATGCATAATTTGCAATTGAATTAAAGTGTTCCTATATGCCTGAATATGTTCCTCAACTGATCCCATTCCATCATGCCTAAAATAAGGTAAATAACATAAAATATCTATAGGCACATGATGTGAGGGACCTAGTATGTTTAAAGGACATCATGTCATCATTGAAGCAAACCAAGCCATTATTGGACCTTAAATAATATAACTTTAGTACCAACTTTGTTAGTTCAAGAAATATATCTTGTGAAGAAACATGAAATGACTAACAATTTTCAAATGAATAAATCATCATGTTCATCCATTAGAATGCATAAATTTAAACCATAGGCATAAAGAACATCATCCAATTTACAAAAGGTTAGCATCAAATCATCAATTAAACAACTTTCAAATTAATGCAAGTGATCACACGCAAACAAAACCTTGTTAGTCAAGACCAATGCCTTCAAATAACCCTTTCAAGTAACCATGGATAAGTTAGCATATACAACATTGATAAAATAACCAAAAAAATCCCTAAAACTCCTATATATGTTTTATATGGAAATTGAATCCACTTTATATCCTAAGGAGTCTTCAGGGGTCAAAAGGAATGCGAGGGCATGTGAGGCATGAGGTGCCACTTGGCCACCAGGGTGACATGCATTGGAGGGTGAAGAGAATCTCCCAATTTGGACTCCCTCATGGGTTGGAGAATTAATATGTTGTGTGCCCTACCCTCCTATCCATTATGGACCATAAATGTAACCATTGGTAGGCACCATTTATCTAGGTTTGACTTTTTACTAGTCAAACCTGCTATTCACTCCACCCCAAAGTGAATGCTGCTATTCGCTCTGGAGTGCTAAAAGCACAACACTGATATTGGCATGTGCATCCTAAAGAAGTCATTGATGAAGCCCTAGTGAAGCAAAAACTGATATAGCCTTAAAATACAAAGTCCTAGCTAGCCATAGGACTTCAACTGTTCCAGCCGTCCCCACATCCATTCTCCATCATCGTCGCAGTCCCCATCCATCCACTGCATTCATCGCATCCTCCAAGATTTTATTCTACAAATATACCCTTACCTATAGGTGCCATCCCAAGCTTTCCAAACTCACTATAGAACCTACCAAGCACTCAACAGAGCCTGTTGTATCCCGCGGGTGCACACCAGAGCCTGCTATTTCCTGTAGGTGCGCACCAAAGCCTGTTGTTTGTAGAATCAAATCGTGGAGGACGTGATGAATGTAGTGAATGGATGGGGACTGTGATGATGATGGAGAATTGATGTGGGGATGGCTAGACTATTTTAAGTCCTATGGATAGCTAGGGCTTTGGATTTTCAAGGCTCTATCACTTTTTGCTTCGCTAGGGCTTCGCCAATGACTTATTCAGGATGCACATGCCAATATCAAGGTTCTAGGATTTGGGCATTTGTAAATGCCCTTACTTATAATCCAACCTTAGGGTTTTAGATCAAAACTTTAGATCATGTGGCTAAGATTAAATCACATCCTAGGGCTAAGATTATACTTTAAGTGTGGCATGGATTAATGAATATGGACGATGGAGATTAGATTGGATCGAACGGTTGTGGTTAATTGGGTTTATAAATACATATTTTATAATAAATATATTATAATATAATATAGAATATTAGATATATTTTTTGGTAGATTAATAATTTTATTAAAACCAGGGCATTTGAAAGGCGCCCTAACGCCTTGTACATCAAAATATAAAAAAGGAACAGACAAAAGGAACAAAGAACTACTAGCTGAAACAGAAAACCATCCTCCAGAATGCAACCTCAAAATAAAATGAACCAACATCCTTGGACAAGAAGGAACAGAGAGAAATAGAGAGAGACAGAGAGGAAACTGCCAGAGCCCAAAAAGAAGCAGTCCTCGCCTGAAAAGGATCTCAAAAAAATATGATCCTCCACCTTAGAGGATCCAAAAAATAGAGGAAGAATCCTCAGCCGTCAAGGGGAATATCCATCTGCATGAGGGATGAAGCAACACCTTCCAGACCAGCATCTTTCACTTCAGTTTTGGAAGTCTCCTTAGCGCTAACCTTCGAAACAATAGTGCAAGCTTCTTTAGCGATCTCCATCACATATTCATCGATTGCAACATTTTTGATGTCAGTTTTGGTGTCGATAGAAACCTCAGCCCCGACCAATACTAAAACATTCTCAAAATTGTCACAGAAAAATAAAAGGTTGAGTGCATGGCATTGTTCTTTGAGGGAAGAGATTGCCTTTTCGATTGCCAGGTGAGCAGATTCAAGGTGGTCAATGGTGGCAGAAGTAGCATGCACAACCAACTTGTGAAGGTACCTTTCGACAAGGTCTGGAGAATTTGACTTGTCCTTAGGAGTTTTAACAGAGGTGGACGGTGGGGTTTTTGTGACTTCTTTATGCTTCAGCCTCTGGGAACTACGGACAGGGGTTTTTTCAATTTTAGCCTTCTTCCTGGTGGAGAACTCAGACACAGATTTGCCCCCTTTATATTTTCTTTTGGATTTGGAAGTTCTAGGGCTCGGGGTTGAGGATGAATTTTCCTCATCAGATTCAGGGGTAGGGAGGTTACCCTCAGGGAATTGCAGAAGGAGGTATTTGTAGAGGACCTTGAAAAGACCCTGGTGGCAAGGTTTAGCCTCATCCTTTTTGGAGCGATTAGTGGTAATGGTATAGTCCATAGACCAAAAAAGGGCAGCAGGAATATTCATCATTTTTGAATCCCAAAAATGATTGACAAATGCAAGATGAAAACAACATAATTGAGACTCAGGATTATCACAAGTAAAATATTGCATTATTGGCTTAAGGATTTCTTTCCAGGGTGTTGACAAGTGATGATGAAACAGACCTTTTTTAACCTTCTTGTGGATGGGTGAATTTTTCTCGAAGAGATTCAGCTCCACTTCCCAGTTGTGCTTGTTTCTTCTGATGATTTTTCCCTCCAAATCTTGCCTTGTCAGGTCCGCCAGCAACTCGAAGGAAATTTGAAACTGGACGCCATGGATGGAGACAAGACCATTGTCCCAAGTAGTCAGGAAAGCCTTAGTAACCTCGTCATCAACTCCATAGAACATATTGAAGAAATTAATAATCCCATGCTTATCCTTGAACATGTCAAAGGATATGGTATCCAGTTCAACAGTTTCAGGCTCAATGAACACAATTTTCCCTTCCTTCATGGTGGCAAAAGGAATTAAGGAAGGAAGGTAAATGGGAGGAAGAAGGCACAAATCGAAAGGAATAGGAGTGAAACTATGATTTTGCTGATAAGACCACAGGGGGAATAAATAGAAAGTAATGCTTGACCAAAAAGGAACACCCTGGCAAAAAGGATTATGATGGTTAGGACCTTGGGCACAACGCAAAAAATGGGAATGACAATGGGTCAGAATAATCGAGCAGATGATTGTCCCAAGGAAAATAGATCTTCTGGTGATACTTACGTAAATAGACCAATGGAAAAAGTAGGCACGAAACCCAGTAGGAATTGGGATGCACATTCCAGAACACCTCGAGAGAATGCGAAAGGCAAGGCATTTAAACAGGGTTCTTGGAAAGGCAAGATTACAAGCATTATTCCACACGAGAACGAAATGATTTGAAAAAAGGGTGAACATGACATCGGGAAACCTCATGGAGACGTTTATCAAAAAATAAGGGGCATGAGAAAGAGGCGGTGGAGAACTTGGAAATATCAACATAGGACCCCTTTCCAGAGAAAGATAAAGAGAATAATAAATAAAATCTACAAATTGGAAGTTTTTGGGATTTTGGATATGGACCCAATGAATCACGAAAAAAAGGAAATCTTGGGCTATGAGAAACTTAGTAATCATCACGACGGGTGGTGTTTTGATCAAAATTTTCCAACTCAACAACTTTAGTGGGGAGGACATCTGTCCAGGTCATCAAACCTTGAGCATTAACGCCAATGTTGGCCAATTTGTCAGCAATAGAATTGCCCTCCCTAAAAATATGTTGAATCACAACATTGACTTGCTGACGAAGAATTTGCTTACTATCTTCGATGAGATTCCTGATCCTCCAGCTGCAAGGTTTGGAAGTTTTTAGGAAATTTATGATATTAAGAGAATCTCCTTCAACAATAATTTTACCAAGAATGTCCTTTAGAAATTGAAGACCTCTCCACACCGCTTTGGCTTCAGCAGAATGATTGGATTGGATTCCTAAGGGTTCAAAAAAGGCAAATATGGATTTACCAAGGTGATCACGGAGGATTCCTCCAGCCCTAGCCACTCCAGGATTGCCTTTAGCAGCACCGTCAAAATTAAGCTTAACCCACCCAAAAGGAGGAGGCTGCCATTTGATGTTGGTCCTATCCGAAGACTGAGTAGCAGGCCTTGGGACATCAATGCAAATATCGCAAGACTTCAAGATGCCCTTCTCAAAAGGTGAACAAGGAAAAGGGTCAAAAGGAGCAGCAAGGGCATTTTCCTTAGCATAAAGGATGATTTTACTGGCAACGATGTTGGCATCTAAAGCTTTCAAGTCAAAGATTCTTTTGTTACGTTCTAGCCATATCTGCCAAAGGAAATGGTGCAAACAAAATTTCCAAAACCCTCTGAGGATAGGATTTTTGAAAGGATTTGGCCACTGTTGGAAAAAATCAACAATTGAAGGAGGACAAACCCAGGCTATCTTGAAAGTGTGGAAAATTTTATTAAGCACCATACTTGAGTAGGAACAAAACAAGAAAATATGAGAAGTATTTTCCCAATCAGAGAGGCAGAGGTGGCATCTATTAGGCAAAGGAACACCCCTTTTGATGAGGTTCTCCATGGTCAGGATACGATCTTGGATACATAACCAGGAAAAGGAAGCAATCTTAGGAATCAAATATTTGGTCCAGACAAGCTTGAAAGGAATGGGATTTTCAATGCTATTAAGAGAAAGCAAGTATGCCGATTTGACAGTGAAATCTCCAGAATCAGTGGGTTCCCAAATAGGATAATCAGGTTGGTCATTTAAGGGAATTCTGACGATAGAAAGTAGATTGTATAAATAGGAAATTTCATTTTCATGACCAGGAATAGCAATCCTCTTCCATATTTTATGACCATTAATACCAGAGATGTAATCTATAGCTAGTGGTCCAATCAAAGGAATAGTAGTGTTCCTCAGCCTTTGAAACATAGGATTTTGGTTGAGAGGCCGATCTCCGATCCATTTGTCATCCTAGAAAGAAATAGTAGTGCCATTACCCAATTGCCATCTTAGACCTTTGATCAGGAGGGAACGAGCTTCACATATGGCTTTCCAGAAAGCAGATCTGGAGGAAGGCACCTCCCCATGAGGGAAATGGGTTCCCTGAAGATATTTTCTTTTTATGATCTTGACCCAAAGAACATTCTCATTAGAAATCAACCGCCAGGCTTGTTTTGCAAGAAGTGAGAGATTGAGAGGATAAATTCTTTGAAGGCCTAATCCTCCACAATATTTAGGCTTACATACTTTATCCCAAGCAACCAAATGAAATATGTGCTTATTTTTAGATCCTGTCCATAGGAAGTGTTTTTGAATTTTCTCCATTTTTTCATAAACTCTTACTAGAGCTTTGAACAAAGAAAGGAAGTAAACTGGAATGCTTTGAAGGTAAGCCATAGTAAGAGTAATTTTCCCTACTTGAGATAAAATATTGCTTCTCCATGTGGTGAGTTTTTTTGTAGCCTTTCAATAACATTATCCCATAAGCTATCTTTAACATTCCCAATGAAGAGAGGTAAGCCCAGATAAGTAGAAGGCAAAGAAGCTATGGAACAATTAAGGATGTCAACAATAATGTTCTATCTTCTTGGTGGAGTATTGAGGAAATAGAGTTTACTCTTTTGAAAATTAATCCTTTGACCTGCAACAAGCTCATAAAGGAAGAGAATCCTCTTGATAATATTTGCTTCATTGATAGATGCAATTGTAGACAACAGAGTATCATCAACAAATTGTTGATGAGTGATGGGATCACATTGAGAAGTAGTCTGGATTCCAGAGAGGAGACCAACATTTTTTGCTTCAATGATTGCTCTTCCCAAAGCCTCTATAGCAATTATGAATAAAAGAGGAGATAAAGGATCTCCTTGTATTAGACCTCGACTGTTTTGAAAATATCCTACAGGAGAACCATTGATGAGGACTGAAAACCAGGCAGAGGTAATGCAACCTTTAATTAGAGAAATCCATTCAGGATGGAAGCCAAAATTTGTGAGGATAGCAAAAAGGAAATCCCAATTTAATCTATCATAGGCCTTGTTCATGTCTAACTTGAGAAGGAAAGCCACTTTTTTGTTGATGGAAACTGAATGAATTGCTTCATGCACTGAAATGATGTCATCTAATATGGATCTGCCTTTGACAAAACTACCTTGGCTTTGATTGATAATCAACGACATGACTTCTCTCATGCGAATGGTTATGGCTTTTGTTAAAATTTTGTAGATGACATTACAAAGACTTATTGGCCTGAAATCATTGAAATTACGAGCATTAGGCTTTTTTGGTATAAGTGCAATGAAGGTAGAATTGAAGCCTCTGGGAATAATTTTAGAATGTTGGATCTCTTTTATGGCTTTGCAAACATCCTTGTTAATAAGATCCCAAAAGTCTTGAAAAAACCTTGGGGAAAACCCATCCGGGCCAGGAGCTTTGTCAGGATCCATAGAAAATAAGGCATCTTTAATTTCCTCATCAGAAAGAGTAGCCATGAGTTTGCTATTGATGTTGTCAGAGATAAGATGAGGAATGAATTGGAGGAAGAAATATTTAGCAATCTGAGAATTGGGTTTGTTCTCTGCCTAAAGTAGCTGCGTGAAATGAGACACACCTTCATTCCTGATTTCTTTGATATCATTGATAATTTCTCCTTCCTGAGTGCAAATTTCCTTAATTCGGTTATTACTTCTGTGTCTCATAGTAGAAGTGTGAAAAAATTTGGTGTTAGAATCCCCTTTTTTAAGCCATAAATCCCAAGATTTTTGTCTCCAAAAAATTTCTTCACATTGAAGAATATTGTGATACTTTGCCAACAATTCCTTTTCTTCCTTTTTGATCTCAGTAGTAAAATCACCATTCTCCTGATTATTTTTTTCAATCAAAGATAACTTCAGTAGAACATCCTGCTTATTATGGAAAAGGTTACCAAATATGTCTCTATTCCATACTTTAATATTCTCTTTGATGATTTTGAGTTTTTGTGCCAGAATAAAGGAAGGTTTTCCTTGTATGTCAGTTTGCCACCATTGGTTAATCCTTTCCTTGAAATCGGGATGTTGCATTCACATTGCTTCAAACCTGAATGGGGTTTTGTAAATTTTTGGGTTATTTGTGTCCAAAAGAATGGGACTGTGGTCCGACCCAATTTTAAGGAGAGATTGAAGAGTAGCATCTCCCCAGATGTCAAAGGCCTCCTGAGAGAATAACACTCTATCTAATTTGACTTGGATTAGCTGAGAACTGCACCTTCTGTTTGACCAAGTGAACTGGTTGCCTTTAAGATTGACATCAATCAAATTCTGAGCATTAATGAAATCTTGGAATTCCTCCATACTCTTAGAATAAGAACCAACTCCTCCCATTTTGTCAGAAGGAAACAAAGGGGTGTTAAAGTCACCGATGAGGATCCAAGGCACATTAGAGAAAGCATTTCTAATTGAGGATAAAGTATTCCACATATGGTACCTCCCAGAGATAGAATTAGGAGCATAGATATTGGTCAGAACCCAGGAACAATTGTTGTCTTTATCATAGAAATGAATGCTCAAAATCTCATCATTGGAATGGATAAGATTTCCTTCCACTAGAGAGGGATTCCATAAACATAAAAGGCCTCCAGAAGCACCCCTGGCATTGTAGACGCAAAAATCACAATTTTTCCAAATGAAATTGCAGATTTTTTTGGTAAGAGGTTCACTAATCTTGGATTCTTGAATCACAAAAATAGTCGGTCTGATTTCCTTCCTTAATGATTTAGCTAGCCGTTGCTTGGCTAAGCCATTAAGGCCTCTCACATTCCATGAGAGGATCTTCATTTGGAGGATTTGGAAGGTTTTTTGCCTCCCTTTCCATGTGGTTGAGGAGGTTTGGTGCACTTCATTTCTTCTTTAGAGATATTGATTCCAGTAGAAAACAGAGTTTTTTGAACACCATTAGCAATGTCTTCATGTGCATCTTGATTCCTTTGATCAGAATGAGAAGGTCTTCCCCTCTTTTTTTCCATTCCATAGTCAATGGGAGACCTCTTTTGGATTCGAAGAATTTTGGGACTGAAAGTGGAAGAGGATATTCGTTGAATCACAGGACTCACAGGTTCAAGGAAGGATGGAGGAATAGAAACATCTTCAATCAGGGCCTGATTTTCCTTTGGTGAAAGGTCCTCATGCAAGGATTCAGGATTTTCAGTCAAAGGCTCAGAAAGTGGTTCTTGAATAGAATCCTTTGAAAGTGAGGGAGTTTTGGGATTGGGATTTGAATCATTGTTTTTATCAAGAAAATCCTCAGAGTTTAAATCCGCAAGAATTTGAAATTGAAAAGGGTGAGAAAAAATACTGACCTCATTGGAATCATTTGTCGAAGTAATATTTTTCCCCTTATCAGCAGGAGAGATGGCAGAGTTGTGTCCTTCTTTGATTCTATATTCTTTGGTAGGCTTGAAACTTATTCCTCTAGATGGAGGAAATTTCCTTTTTTCCTTCCTTGAAGAGGCCTGAAAGGCATTCTCCTTAGCCGAAGGATTAGAATCATTCAAAATCTCAGAAGAGACCACGTGCTTGGAGAGAGAAGGGCAATGAGCACGAAGATGACCCTGAGTTCAGCACTCAATGCAGAAAGGAGGTTTATTCTCGTACTCAATGGCTTGTTTGAACAACGAAGTTCCAAGTTCCAATTCCACAAAAGTAGGAAGAGTAGAATCCAGATTGGCCATAATACAAAGGCGGGCAACATGCATCCTTGATCTGGAAAGAGTTACTTTATCAATGAGGAGCAGATCTCCAATAGTCGAAGCCATAGATTTGAAAACAGATTCCTGCCATAGATGCCAAGGTAAGTTTGGAAATCTGACCCAGATGGGAGCAAAATTAATGCTTTGCATTTCTAGGTTGAAATCTGGATTCCATTTCATCATAAAAACACTCTTAGACCCAAGAAACCAAGGTCCTCTAGACAAAATTTGCTCAGCATCTTCTTTAGTGTTGAGGCGGACACAAAAAAACCTTTGGATAGGCCGAAAATTTGCAAAGTCCCACGAGCCTTCCATCGGGAAAAGGCCCAACGCCTGATAATATCAAGATTTGGATTTCCTCCAACCACTTTCCCTACCAAGGAAAGGGATTCTTCAGCAATGAATTTTTTAGCAATATTAGTAGGAATCTTGACCCTATTTCCAGAAACCTCAAACGGTGGGGGAGAAAAGGAAGAGGAGGATGACCCGCTTAAAACCTTCATGAAGGAAGGCTTGGGAAAATAAGGAACATGCTTCCCACCTCGAAGATCTGCCTTGTCAGATGTCAATTGAATCTAAACATTAAAGTGCTCAATAGTTTTAATAGCTTCCTCCCACCTTGAGGAAGGGAGATGATTTTCTACAATCTGGTCATTAGGAGCTACAGTGGAGCCCATGACCTGACCAATGGAGGATGAAATTCTAGCTGGAGCAGTAGTGGGACCATCATAAGAAAAAACCACATTTCCTCCAATAGTTTGAGTAAGCCCGGTTCCATTCTCAAGAGAACTGATGGAGCCCACCTCCTGAGAAGAGGAAAGAGAAATATCTGCATCAACAAAAAGAGGGCCATCCTCCCGCATTTCAAAAATTTGAAAAAAAGCCTTCCCGCCCTCAACAATTTGAATTCCAGAGTTACCAACCATTGTTCTTATTTTTTATCAGATGTCAGCACTTAGTTTTAATAAGCTTACACTTTTCTTTAACCTACCATACACTACGTCTTTATCATAGGATAAGCCCCTAAATATTATATTAAATATAGAATAATATAAAATAATATTAAAATAAGCCCAATTAGGTTGGAAATGGTGGGAAAGGGCTAAAGTGGACCTTTTGAAGGTGAGAAGGGTTAAAAGTGTCTAAGTGGATGGCGAGAAAGGTGTATGGTGGACCAGTGGGTCATGGGATGGTTAGGATGGAGGATTAATGGCTGTAACTTAGTGTCTACGGATGCCCCTTTTTGTACCATGTTGTGTGAAACACAATATGGTGCAAAAATATGAGACACTTGTTTGGGATATGGGCACAGAAGCAACTTCTCTTTGTTGTTGGATTTGAGCACTCAATGTTGAAGACAAAAGAATAAAGAATTTTGCGTAGCTTACCCCCTCAATTGGCGAATGAGAAGCATCTCACGAGCCAATTGAAAAATAATTTTGTGCAAGTGATGAAATGATGAGATGAAATGTGGTGTGATTATAGACGATATGAATGATGTAGAATGTGATACCATTTTTGCCCCAATGGTGGAAAAAGGGAGTTGGTGTTAAATACCATGTGATTGTTGATGATATGAATGATGTAAAATGTGATACCATTTTTTCCCCAATGGTGGAAAAATGGGGTTCGTGTATAATACCATGTGATTGTCGATGATATGAATGATGTAAAATGTGACACCGTTTTTGCCCCAACGGTGGAAGAGGGGGTTTTGTCAAGTGTAGATGTCATGATAATGTAATATGTATCCCATTGTGGGAAATTGAGATCAAATTGTGGTTGCCCCAAATATTGGGATGATTCGATGTTGTTGAATAGTGTGCTTTTTGAGGCCATTGATATGCAAGTATGATGATGTAGAGTAACATGGATAGTCTATTGGTGACTAGTCTCACAATTAGAACTAATCATCCTAGCTAGTGTCGATCATTAGGTTTTTGATGAAAATGATGGAATTTGGGTGATTTGTGTTCATGTGTTAAGCCTCACAAACTAGGCCATCAATGACAGCAGTTGTGCAATTTTTTCTTGGAAAGGTTTCACTCCAAAATGTGAAGTGTTCAATGTGATTGTGATCTTGGACAATGAGATAATTGATGATGATCATGGTCAAGTGTTCTTATTGTAGGTTATTCATCTTACCGAATTGCATGGACGCAAATCACTCCAATAACCAAGTTGATAGGATAACCCACTAGATACAAGGTTCGCTTACCATCTACTCAACAAGACGAAAATGTGATGTATGATGAGTGATTCATGAAAGATGATGATGGAAGAATATTTGGTGGAGTAATGCAGTAATTTTGCTTATTGTGAAGTTGATTGATTTTTGATTTTGTGTTTTTTCTGCTATTGGTTGCGCATTTTTGCAAAAATGAATGGTTTAGTGGTCCAATCAACTCTAATTTTCATGAAATTTTATGGGATGATGAAGCATAGGTAGAATTGTTGAATGTCAATTTTGTGAAAATTTGACCTCAATTGATAGGTTTTGTAATTTGATATGTGTATTTGAATAATTTGGTTTGTTATCGCAAAATATGTATGTAAAACAATTTTTGTTTTCACAAAATCAAATTTTATGATGTATATGATGTGTGGATGAAATTTGGTGAAATGTGGAGGAGGTAAGCTACTATTTTTATTGATTTTGTCTTTATGCCTTTTTGGTGCTAGGTGCATGGTTGTGCCTAGCATATTCTGTAGGTGCCAACGTGTGCCTGGGTGCACCCGTAGGCACCCGTGTGAGCCTGTAGTTTGTAGGCATAGGTCTACATCTAAATGTGCTAAGGAAAGCTATAAATATCTTTCTGAGTGAATCGTGAGGCTCAATTGCACACTTTGGAGTTTGAGAAGCTGTGTTTGCACACTTTGCACTATGTTGTATATGAGCCTTGGTGCTCCCTTTGTAGCCTTTTTGGCATTTATTGTATATGCGACATTTATACATATATATACATGGCTTTTATTTTTGTGTTGTATTTTGTGTGAATGCTTTTCTATTTTTATGCAATTTGTGTTTAATGTTTTGTTGATGCTTAATGTAGGCCAATCATGATGTGTATGCATAATTATTATATGGATGATTAATGCATGTGAAATGTCATGTATATGAATGGTGTTTATGTGGATGATTAATACCATCTAAATGATATTTTTTATGGATGATTTATGCAAGTAAATATATAATGAATCTAAAATATATGAGAGGAATGCATAGTGTTCAAATGATCATTTTATAGTGCAAAAATTTTATTCACCATTTTTGGTGTCCATTGTTTTGCAATTGGGAGTACCGAATTTGTTGGCGCTCTTGCAACTTGTCTCTTAATGAAGACATGAATGTTAATATGGAAGCGGATATGAATGTTGATATATAAGAATACATGGATGTTGATATGGAAGAAGATATGGATGTTGATATGGAAGAATATATGGAAGAAGACATGGATGTTGATATGGAAAACTAAATGGTTTTCAAAGACTCAAACATACTGGTGTCATCAATCAAAATCACTAAGTTTGTCTAACTTTCTTTAGGACCAAATGTGTGTGCGAGTGAGGTTCAATTACCAAATATTGAGTATAAAAATGACCCTATTCAATCAAGTACCAGTGTGTGTGCACGTGAAGTTCATTAAACCATTATGAGTAGATTTAGGCATGACCTATTATGGATATGACCTAAGGCTAGCCTATCCTTATGTGCGTTTAGATATCTCCTTTTTTGGAGGAGAGACATGTCACCTCGCATGAGCTTACTCCACTACCAGTCAAGCGTCTATAGCCTCGATGGAGATTCACTTCATAGTCTAATGGGATTGATATTTTAGGCCTTGGGGATGACTACCCATCCTTGTTAGGGGCGTGTATTATGAATCCTTACGACTTTAGGGATCAAGGGTGTTTGGAATTTTATTTATGAATTTTGTATAGAGATTTGGGGAATTGGATTCTCAACCAATGTGTTATGTGACTTTTTACCCTATCCTTACTAATCTATGTTTTTATGTTTATGTTGTGGAAATAAATTATGATAGTGGTGAGAACCACTATTTTTAGACTATGTGGCATGATGGGATAAGCAAGGGATATCTCCTCTTCACCTCAAGGTACTACCCAAGTATGGTACTAGCCCCCCTATCTCATAATTTTTTTAAGGTGTGATGGAATGTGATTGGTTCAAGATTGTTTTGTGATCGATCGAGAATGCTCAAGAGTTTCTTAGTGTATAAATTGTGTTTTTGGTCCTAAAGAAAATCTGACATTCGTTTGGAGGTTGCTTGCTACACTAGTAATGGTTGAGTGACTGAAAATATAGGACTTATTATTTTTGACACATGATGTGGTTGACATATGACTTTTGCGAGGGTTGCATGATTTCTTCAAACTAGGTACCCCCAATTTGTATAACTTAACTTTTTTGTTTGTGGCCATATCATCATTACTATAAATGATCTTTGAACATGGGATGGGATGGATGCAAATGTATATGCCTAATGCAATGGAGTGTTGATATGCAAATGGAAATTGTACAATTCAATGAAAAATTTATGCGAATGAAACAATGCATGAATGCAAAAATGAAAATGCATGTCAAATGTCTAAATGTAAATGCAAATGTAATGTATACAATGTGGGAATGCCTATGTGAATGATTATTTAAAAAAAAAAAATTCCATGTTTATGTACATATAAAGTGTTACCTTTAACAATAGAATACCTTTAAATGTAGAACATTAAGTGGTTCGGGTTCCTTTATTCCCTCTAGATCGGCAAGTCTATAAGTACTATTACCCACTTTTTGAGTGACTATATATGGACCTAACCAATTGGCTGCAAATTTGTCATGAAGATGTGATGCAGGAGCATCCGGCGACAGTAGAGCAATCTTGCATCCTCCAATTTTTTTTTCAAATTTTTCTAAGTACTTTGCATCTTGATTTATTTAATTTCAGTTTTGGGAAGGTTTTGTAAAGCAAGGGGGGTGGGGTCACGAAATCGTGACATGTCACAATTTTGTGACATGTTGTGAAATCGTGACCTCCAAGGGCTGCAATGTAACTTTGGCAAGTTCATCGCGATATCGCGACAGTATTGTAGAGCAAGGCGGAGGGGGAGAGTCCTGTCGCGATATCGCGACCAGTTAGAAGCTGCCACGTGGCATATTTCTAAGGCAACATCAAAGGCTAAAACAAAGCGAAGAGCATAGCAAAAGACTTCGGCAAGGTGAAGGCAGAGGTGAGGGGTCGCGAAATCGTGAAATGTCATGATTTCGTGACATGTCACGATATCGCGACCCCAAGGGACTTCGGTCAGGTAAAAGCATAGCCAAAAGTAAAGGAAGCGAACGGCCGGGCAAGGCCAAATTTGACACGTGGGCAGCCACGTGTATCATGGCAGTTGTGAAGGGCATGTGTATCAACTATATTGCGACAAGGAGAAGGCATGGCCAGATTTACACGCGGTCGGCTACATGTAAGAAAACAAAGATGAAGGTCACGTAGGTTGATAAGGGAGGTGTCGGCCACGCATTTTTTTTTATTATTGCTTCGGGCAACACAGCAATTACAGGTGATGGCTTTATGGAGGAGACAACAGTGCAGAGGACAGTCAGAACAAAGCGGCCGGTGCAGGGAGGCCATCAATGCTAGCGTCATGGTGGTTCGGGCAGTTGCCCATTTATGGCAAAAATTTTGAAAAACTCGGCCGGAGGGAAAGTCGAATTTGAATTTTTGTTAGGCAGGGGCATTAATTGCCTAGAGGATCGAGGCCTCGATAAAAACTCAAAATTTGTAAGGGCAAAGGATGGTGAGTTCGGGATTGTGGGAGAAGAGTTCTATGCCTGGAGATGATATTGTAAAACTGTTTCAAGCAATTTACAGTAAATTTACGTGAAGTGTTGTTGTGTTAATCTCGGCTTGCCATCAAGTGGTATCAGAGCGGGAGCTCCTGAGCATGTAACAGACCGTCGGAGAGAGGCAGTTACACCAGGATCTGTGGAAGGATTTGAAGGGGAAGAAAGAAAGATGCCTCCACGAAGAAACCGTGGCGGAGTAGGAAATGTGGTGCCGGTCGAAGACTTTCGAGCCTTGCAGAGACAAGTTCAAGCCCTGCAAGAAGAGTTACGTAGAAGGCACGAACCCGAAAGGGATGAGGGAAGTGAAGATGAAGTTGAAGAAGAAGACCAGTCTGAGGAAGAAGAAGAGGTTGTGGATCCTGCACAAGCCAGGTTGTACAAGGCCATCTCTCAGATTGGAAAGCAACCAAAAATGGAGGTTTCTACATACTCGAGAAACCTAAATCCAGAAGAGGTGATTGACTGGATAAATGATTTAGAAGAATATTTCGAATATGAGGAGGTTGAAGACCCTAATCGGGTCAGATTTGCTAAGACCAAGTTAAAGGGTCATGCCAGCATTTGGTGGAGGGGAATACAGTTGGAGAGGAACAGAAGAGGGAAGGAGAGAATAACCAGATGGGATAGAATGGTGGAAAAGCTAAAAAGACAGTTTATTTCGACAGATTACGAGTTGGATCTGCTAAGGAAAATGCAGAGTTTGAGACAGACAAGTAAAACTGTCCAGGAATACACGGAGGAGTTTTACAAAATCTCTATCAGAACTGGACATTTAGAGGCAAACAAAGAAAAGGTAGCCCATTATATCAATGGGTTGAGACTCGGTATCCAGGAAGAGCTGAGTCTAGTTCGGGTAAGCACCATTGAGGATGCTTACCAGTTTGCCTTAAAGGTGGAAGAAAAACTAAATAGGCGGTTTGAAGGCAAGCAAAGAGGAAGGGGCCGTGGTGGAAGAACTGGTGGGAGAACCAGTGGAGAAAAGTATAAAGACCCGAAGAAGACCGGTGAAGCCGGTAGTAACCAGGATCAAAGGGAAGAGGATGTTTATCGGCCCCGAGATCGGTAACAGACTACCCAAGAGGACGGGGTGGATCTGGACGAGGATTTGGAAGAGGAGTATTTCGTGGGACATGTTTCCACTGTGGTGAAGAAGGACATCGGGCATTTGAGTGTCCACAACACCGAGAAAGGATGAACAAGAGGCCTGAGGGTCCAGCCAGGGCTGCTGTGGCAGAGGAAGATGCTGAGTCTGAACATTCTGAAGAAGCGGAGAGGGGAGAAGCAATGATCGTAAGAAGAGTCCTATTGAATGAGGAGAAGGACACAGATCAGAGAAGAAGTTTATTCCGCACAAGATGTAAATGTGCGGGCAAGGTTTGCAATATTATTATTGATAATGGTAGCACGGATAACCTGGTTTCAGAAGAAATGGTTACAAAGCTACAGTTAGAAAGGAAGAAGCACCCGCATCCATACCGGGTCGCATGGTTATAGAAGGACCATAGAGCTTTGGTCAATGAGCAGTGCTCCGTTAAATTTAATATTGGAAATTATTGTGATGAGGTCCTGTGTGACATCCTGCCTATGGATGCTTGCCATATGTTGTTGGGGAGGCCCTGGCAGTTCGACCGGAGTGCAGTGCATGATGGCCGTGCCAACACCTACTCATTGACAAAGAATGGTGTACGCCATAAACTAAAGCCCTTAAAGGAAGCGGATGAAAAGGTATGTAACAACTCCAGAATCTGTTTAGTTGAGGGGAGAAAGTTCCTGGACGGGTTGAAGCATGAACATTTATGTTATGCAATAATCCCTAGAGTTAGGGAGAAGGAATGCCAGGATACCCCAACAGAAGTCCTAGATCTGCTGGAGGAATTTCTAGATATTGTGTCTGATAATGTGCCTGAGGGTTTACCCCTAGTAAGGAAAATTAGCCACCATATAGATTTGGTACCGGGATCAAGCTTGCCAAATAAAGCTGCACACAGAATGACACCTGTAGAAACTGAGGAGTTAAACAGACAGGTCCAGGAGTTGCTGGAGAAAGGATTGATTAGGGAGAGTCTTAGCCCATGTGTAGTGCCAGAAGTACTAGCACCCAAGAAGGATGGAGAGTGGAGAATGTGCATAGACTCTCGGGCAATCAATAAAATCACTATCAAATACAGATTCCCATTGCCAAGGATGGATGATATAATGGACTGTTTAAGTGGGGCTGAGTACTTCATGAAGATTGACCTAAAAAGTGGCTATCATCAGATCCGTATCCGAGAGGGAGATGAGTGGAAGACAACCTTCAAGACAAGAGAAGGCTTGTATGAGTGGTTGGTCATGCCATTTGGGCTGTCCAATGCACCAAGTACCTTCATGCGGCTGATGAATGAAGTACTGAAAGAATTTCTGGGAAAGTTTGTCATTGTTTATTTAGATGATATATTGATATTCAGCAGAACCCTGGAGGAACACCTGATGCACATCAGGAGGGTTTTTGAAAAGCTGCGGGAAGAGCAGTTATTAATAAATCTGAAAAAGTGTAATTTTGTCAAGAAAGAGTTAGTATACCTGGGGTTTGTAATCTCAGAAGAAGGTCTGAAAATGGACCCCTAGAAGGTGAGAGCCATCATCGAATGGCCTACCCCAAGAAGCACAATAGAAGTAAGATCATTTCATGGTCTAGCCAGCTTTTACGGGAAGTTCATAAAGAACTTCAAGCAACATTTGTGCACCTCTCACGAAACAATGAGGGGGGATAAAAAAGAGTTCAAGTGGACATTAGGGGCTGAAAGGAGCTTTGATGCATTAAAGAAAAAGGTCACAGAATAGCCTGTTTTGGCACTCCCAGGACTTTGACAAGGTATTTCAGGTGGACTGTGATGCCAGTGGCAGTGCAATAGGGGTCATACTGAGTCAAGGAGGCAGACCAGTTGCTTATTTCAATGAGAAGCTAAATGATGCTCGAAAAAAGTATTCAGTTTATGACCAAGAATTTTATGCTATAGTTCAGGCTCTGAAAAAGTGGAGACACTATTTATTGCCAAAGGAGTTTGTTCTATTTACTGACCATCAGGCTTTACAGTACATTAACAGTCAAAAAAAACTGAATCAAAGGCACATGAAGTGGGTGGAGTTCCTCCAAAGCTACACCTTTGTGCTGAAGCACAGAAGCGGGAAATCAAACAGGGTTGCAGATGCCTTGAGTAGAAGACAGACTTTACTGATTAAAATGACAGTGGAAGTAGTGGGATTTGAAGAACTGAAAGGTTTGTATCCTGAAGATCCGGATTTTGCAGAAGCCTGGATGGCTTGCTTGACACCTGTTACTGTGGACAGGACAAAATGGTTGGATTTCTTAATCCAGGATGGAATGCTGTTCAAGGGAAGTAAATTATGCATTCCTAGGAGTTCCATGCGGGAAAACTTAATCAAAGAAAAGCACAGCGGAGGACTGGCTGGGCATTTTGGTCGGGATAAGACCATTGCCCTGGTGGAGGAAAATTACTACTGGCCTCAACTTCAACAAGATGTACGGAAGTTTGTGCAAGGTTGCAGAATATGCCAGATGGCAAAAGGTGTAAGGCAAAACACAGGATTATACCAGCCATTACCTGTACCAGAGAGGCCATGGGAGGACATAAGCATGGATTTTATTCTTGGATTGCCAAGGACACAGAGGGGAAATGACTCTGTATTTGTGGTGGTTGACCGATTCTCCAAAATGGCACATTTTATTCCCTGCCAGAAGACGAGTGATGCAGTTCACATTGCAGGGTTATTCTTCAAGGAAGTGGTACGACTTCACGGTCTACCAAGAAGCATAGTTTCTGACAGAGATACAAAGTTTGTTGGGTATTTCTGGAGAACTTTGTGGAAGAAGTTGAAGACAGATCTGAAATTCAGTTCTGCATACCACCCACAGATTGACGGACAGACAGAGGTGGTGAATAGAAGCCTGGGTAATTTGCTGAGATGCTTAATAGCAGATCAACCCAAGGGATGGGATTTAGTTTTACCGCAGGCGGAATTTGCTTATAACAGTTCAGTCAATAAGAGCACAAATAAATCTCCATTCCAGATAATATATGGGAACAGCCCGAGAAATGTGTCTGAACTGAGAAAGTTGGACCAGAGAGAAAAGTGTAGTGCCGAGGCAGAAGAATTTGCGGAACATATGAAAAGTCTGCATGAAGAAGTAAGGAAACAAATTATAAAAATGAATACTCAATATAAGACAAGGGCAGACCAGAAGCGGCGGTTCAAGGAGTTCGAAGTAGGAGATGAGGTCATGGTGCACCTCAGGAAGGAGAGATTTCCTGCTAAGACTTATAACAAATTGAAGATGAAGAAGTTTGGGCCGTGCAGGATACTGGGGAAACGGGAGTCAGGGAATGCATATGAAGTGGAATTGCCAAGTTGGCTCGATATTTCACCTATTTTTAATATTTCAGATCTAGTGGAATATCATGAGGGAGAGAGTACAGAGGTACCAAGTGCAGAAGTATGGCAAATTCCAGTACCTGCTCCAACCACAAACGAGGTCGAAGAAATATTAGACACCCGTGAAGGCAGAAGCACCAGAAACAAACGATATTCTGAATATTTGATAAAGTGGAAGGGCAGGCCTGTTGAAGATGCAACTTGGTTGTCGAAAACGGAGGTTGACCGCCTGGGTCTTCCCCTAACAAAACAGAAGTGAGGATCACTTTTATTTTACCCCGGGTGTCTGATGCAGGAGCATCCGGCGACAGTAGAGCAATCTTGCATCCTCCAATTTTTTTTTTAGATTTTTCTAAGTACTTTGCATCTTGATTTATTTAATTTCAGTTTTGGGAAGGTTTTGTAAAGCAAGGGGGTGGGGTCGCGAAATCGCGACCTCCAAGGGCTGCAATGTAACTTTGGCAAGTTCGTCGCGATATCGCGACGTCGCGATATCGCGACAGTATTGTAAAAGCTAAGGCAAAGGGGAGAGTCTGTCGCGATATCACGACAGGTCGCGATATCACGACCTGTCGCGATATCGCGACCAGTTAGAAGCTGCCACGTGGCATATTTCTAAGGCAACATCAAAGGCTAAAACAAAGCGAAGAGCATAGCAAAAGACTTCGGCAAGGTGAAGGCAGAGGTGAGGGGTCGCGAAATCGTGACCCCAAGGGACTTCGGCATAGTGGAGGCGCTGTTGGTCGCGATATCGCGACATGTCGCGATATCGCGGCCAGGTAAAAGCACAGCCAAAAGTAAACGAGCGAACGGCCAGGCAAGGCCAAATTTGACACGTGGGCAGCCACGTGTATCATGGCAGTTGTGAAGGGCATGTGTATCAACTATATTGCGACAAGGAGAAGGCATGGCCAGATTTACACGCGGTCGGCTACGTGTAAGAAAACAAAGATGAAGGTCACGTAGGTTGATAAGGGAGGTGTCGGCCACGCATTTTTTTTTTATTATTGCTTCGGGAAACACAGCAATTACAGGTGATGGCTTTATGGAGGAGACAACAGTGCAGAGGACAGTCAGAACAAAGCGGCCGGTGCAGGGAGGCCATCAATGCTAGCGTCATGGTGGTTCGGGCAGTTGCCCATTTATGGCAAAATTTTTTGAAAAACTCGGTCGGAGGGAAAGTCGAATTTGAATTTTTTGTTAGGCAGGGGCATTAATTGCCTAGAGGATCGAGGCCTCGATAAAAACTCAAAATTTGTAAGGGCAAAGGATGGTGAGTTCGGGATTGTGGGAGAAGAGTTCTATGCCTGGAGATGATATTGTAAAACTGTTTCAAGCAATTTACAGTAAATTTACGTGAAGTGTTGTTGTGTTAATCTCGGCTTGCCATCAAGATGTGGCAAAGCATTGGTGTTCTGTTGGTTCTCTTTGAGTACCAGATCCCCTACTTGAAATTCCTGAAGATGGACTTTAGCATTGTAAGCACGCTTTAGGCGGTCTTGATAAACTCTTAAATGTTCTAGTGCGTTGACTCACCTTTCATCTAGGAGAGTGAGTTGGTCAAGTCGTGCTTGTCTAGTTGTATCGTCATCTATGAATTCCTGCAAGGAAACTCGTAAGGAGGGAATCTCGAGCTCAAGAGGTATAATAGCTTCTGCTCCATAGACCAAGGAAAATGGTGTTGCTCTTGTTGGCATTCGGATGCTTGTTCGATAAGCCCAAAGTGCCAAAGGAATTTGTGTATGCCAATATTTATGATTTTCTTTGATGAGTTTCTTAAGAATGGCAATCAAGGTCTTATTGGTAGCTTCAGCTTGTCCATTTGCTTGTGGGTAATAAGGAGTCGAGAAACTATGTTGGATATTATACTTTTCGCAAAGTGCTCAAACATCCTTATTCTTGAAAGACTTGCCATTATCCGAGATGATCTTAGAGGGAATGCCAAAGTGATAGATGATATGATGGAGTATGAAATCCACAATTCGAGGTCCTATCGTGCTAGTTAGAGGTATGGCCTCAACCCACTTTGTGAAGTATTCTATGGCAGTAATGATGAATGTATGTTGTCCCAAAGAAGAAGGTGATATTTTTCCAATTAAGTCTAGGCCCCATTGTGAAAAGGGCCAAAATATTTGTATAGGTTGTAAGGCTTGTGATGGTACATGAGTTAAATTGGTGTGTGTTTGACATTGTTTGCAATTTTTGACATAGGTGCAACAATCATGTTCCATTGTGGGCCAATAATAACCCATGCATAATAGATGCTTTGCAATGGCCATTCCACTAAAGTGACCACCACAAGTACCATCATGAGCTTCCTGTATGGCCCTTTGGGCCTCACCATGTTCGAGACAATGAAGCAAGATTCCATCATAACCCCATTTATACAACACATCACCCAAGAGAATGAAACGAGCTACTTTTTTCTTGAAAGCACGTTTGGCCGACCGAGACATGTCTGATGGGAGTGTTCCAAATTTTAAGAAGGCTACTATGGGGCTTGACCAAGACTCACATGGCTCCGTATGGATAAAGCAAATGTCTTTTCCATCTGTGGGGTCAGCACGAACCATGGTTGCTTTAGATATTGTTGAGATTATTAGGGGTTGTACCTCTCCTAAGTCATTCTTTGGAATCAAGGATCCAAGAGAGGCCATTGCATCTACAAATCTATTAGTCGAACGAGGTAAGTTGTTGATTTCATACCATTCAAATGTTGAGAGCAATTTCATTGCTACCTCATGATAAAGTTTGATGGTAGGTTCTTTGCATTGGTATTCTCCTGTTACCTATTTTACTACAAGTTGAGAATCCCCAAATATTCGAATACGCTTAATACCCATAGCTATAGCTGATTGAAGACCTAAGATTAAGGCTTTGTACTCTGTTGTGTTGTTTGTGCATGAGAAGTCTAACTTGAATGATAAGGGGATGGGAATCCCTTGTGGTGTATGAAAGACAACTCCTGCACCTTGACCTTTCTCGCACTTGGATCCGTCAAAGAATAAGGTGATATCGACATCTTCCTTTGGAATGACATCTTCTTCTAATTCAGTGACTGAAAATACCGAATCATCTAGGAGCTCAATAACCAAAGGATGATCACTAGGTAGTGGAGCTTCCGCAAGTTGATCGGCTATAACTTGACCTTTAATGGATTTTTGGCTAATAAATTTGAGATCAAATTCTGTGAGGAGCATTATCCATTTAGCGGTATGAGTGTTGTTATAAGTGTGAGACATCATGTAACACAGAGGATTTTCTCTAGCTATGACATAGGTTGTTTGGCTTAGCATATAATGTCGGAGTTTCTTAGTGGCCAAGACCATTGCTAAGCATAGTTTTTCTACGTAAGCGTATCGTGTTTCATAACTCACCAATGTTCGACTAATGTAATAGATTGCTTGCTCTCGATTTTGTTCATTTTTTTGTGCAAGCATTGTCCCTAAAGCAGCCTCTGTAGCTGAGACATATAGATGAAAAGGAACCCCTAGCCTAGGAGGAGTTAATACTGGCGGTGAAGTTAGGTATCGCTTTATGTCATCAAATGCTTTTTGACATTCTTCTATCCATACGAATGACACCCCCTTTTGTAGCAAGTGGTTAAATGGCCTACACTTATCGAAAAGTTGCGCGATGAAACGTTTGATTGATTGAATTTTGCCTTGCAAGCTACGCAATTCCTTGATGTTGGTTGGGGGTGGCATTTCCATGATGGCCTTGACCTTATTTGGGTCCACTTCAATGCCTCTTTTGGAGACAATGAATCCTAAAATTTTACCAGAGGTAACACCAAAGACACACTTTTTGGGATTTAACCTCACCTTGTATTCTAGAAGTCGATCAAAAATATTTTCCAAGACATCAATGTGTTCTTGTCGAGTTTTAGATTTAGCCAAGAGATCATCTACATAGTCTTCGATGATTTTATGCATGTAATCATGAAATATGTAAGTCATGGCTCTTTGGTAAGTAGCTCCTACATTTTTGAGACCAAAGGGCATAACCCTAAAACAAAATGTCCCCCAAGGTGTTGTGAATGTCGTTTTGTGCTGGTCATCAGGATTTATTCGAATTTGGTTGTATCCTAAAAAACCATCCATGAGGGAAAGCATTTCGTGGCCTACGTAGGTGTCGACAAGAGTATCAATGTTTGGAAGAGGGAAGTCATCCTTAGGACACACTTTATTTAGATCTCAAAAGTCATTACAAACGTGTATCACCCCGTTAGGCTTGCGAACGGGTACCATGTTTGACAACCACTCAGGATAGTCAATAGGAACAATAAAATGTACGTCTAATAGCTTTTGTATTTCCTCTTTAACTATGAGGGCCACGGTAGGATGCATTCTCCTAAGTTTTTGTTTGACCGGCTTGGCGTCAGGATGCAAGGTGAGGTTATGGACCACAAGGTCAGGATCAAGGCCAGGCATATCCTTGTAGGACCATGCAAACACTTCCTTCTTTTTCTTGAGGAGAGCAATGAATTGCTCTTGTTCTTTGGGTGTTAAGATTTTTCCAAGCTTGACAACTTGGGGGTTGTCGGGATCTGAACTAAGGTTCACATCGATGGTATCTTCAATGGACATATGTGAGCCTTCCTCAAGTTGGTGTGGTGTTGGGATCAGATTTATGTCATCTAAGATGTCATCCAACTTTTCCTGCTTATCATTGTCTAACTCTGCCTGAAAGACCTCGGGATCATTGATAGAAAGTGATGGAGGTGAAGGTGGCGGTGAAGGAGGAATGTAGTGGGCCGAAGCCTTTAGCAATTCCTCGGATAGGGTGAACTCCGAAAAGGAGGGTGGGGAGGAAATCCGGTCCAAGTCAATAAGGCTAATGTCAATTGGAATTGGCCTAGCCAAATCGTATGGATTGCGGAGCGGGGTGAATAAGTCAATAGGATTCATATTGACCTAGCGGATGGAAGGATGGCCTGGATGAATGGGTAGATGGAATGATTGAATCTGAACCGATGTCGAGTCATGTTATCCCTGTAATAATGGACGTGAAATTAATATGAGAGCAACACATTTTTTTTTTGAATTGTTTTGATGATTTTTTTTTTAAATATGTACATATGTTACAGTTCTTGGCTGATGTGTGTGGCTCAAGGTGGATTACCAGGTGGGTCCACTTGTTCTTGTGGAAGAAGTAGGTGGAATATGGGATGATGGAGGGGGAACATTCAGAGGTAAAACTCTTCCTGTTGGGTGATGGGGACAATGGGTTGTGACTCCTCTTCGGAATCATCAGAAGCGTTTGACATAACTTCAAACTCTTCGTAACTTTCATTGTCGGAATCAAAGATAGGATAGGAGAAGTTGATGGGGTCATCCTCGTCTACTTCATCAATGCGAAGTTCTTGAAGGGCTTGTTCAAGCGAGGATGTTGGGGGTAATGGATGGATGGGGTGGTCTTCATCATTGAGGCTAAGATTTTTAAAGGCTTTCTCAAGAGAAGCGGTGGAAGACAATGGGGTATAGCCTAAACCGGAATGATCATGGGCACCTCTATATGGGACCTCTAAGATATCATGCATCCCTTGCTCATGGGAACCTAGACCTTGACCCTGCCAATTGAACATGTTAAAGTAGCGAGCTGGAAACTCCTCCATATTAGGTATGATGGCACATCTAGGCTCTTTTGGTTCTTTGGGTGGGTTTGCTCCAGTTGAGCAATCCAACCCTCCATAAACAAATTTAATGCTATTTGGAGTTGCGCTCATGTCATAAACAACACCTATGGATAAAGAACGGTCTCGGGGACGTCCAAAATCCTTGGCTGTGGGAATGGCTAAGGGTGTGATGGTGACGTCTTGGACCACGTACTCACCTATACCAGGATTGGTGATGTGGACTTTGACTTGGGCTGATGTGGTTGATGATGGGCACCCAGAGGGTTTTGGGTTGGTTGTGGATGGTGGTGAATTAAATATTTCATAGTCCAAAAGTTTGACTTGTGAAACATCGGCTGATGGAGTGGGGTTGGATGGAGGTGTGGGATTAGATGGTGATAGATGGGGTAATGATGAAATAGAAGAAGTGGTTGTAGAAGAAGGGGTAGATGTGATGTACGATGTGTTAACAGTAGACTGATTGTGACCACATGTACAAGAAGAAGTGGATGTTTGAAGAGGTGATGTGATGGGTAGCTCCTCTAGGATGGGAGCCTTAGAAGAGGATGCAGATGGATTAGAAGAAGATGGATTAAGAGATGATGTGGATGGATTCGATGATGGTGCCAAGAATAAATGGGTGGAAGGTAACATGGATTCATAAGGATTTGAAATGAAATTACAATACTTAAAAGGTTCGACATCCGTAGGGATGCAATGGACTTGTCCATCATGAACATATTTCAAGCATTGGTGGAGAATTGAAGGAACACATTTCATTTCCCTCATCCAAGGTCTACCAAGGAGTATATTATATGCCATGGCTCCTTCCAAGATGTGAAACATTGTGTGCAATGTTCTGGCCCCTACTTCTATGGGTAAAACAACAGTGCCAATTGTGGTGCACAAAGCATCGTTAAATGCTTTGAGGGTGAATGATGATTTGGAAATGTGGGATGGAGGTAATTTGAGGTGACTAAGGGCAGTGGTAGTAATGATATTGATGGATGAGCCGGTATCAATTAGTACTCTTTTGAATGGCTTTCTGTCTATTAAGGCCATTATGTGCAATGGAGGGTCTACTGATTCAGAATTCATTGACTTTATCTCAAAGTCATAGAAGGTGATTGATGGCTCCATGCACGTCCTAACACTCCCTACAAAGTTGTTGAAGGCATTAGAGTCTTGGGATTCTAACTCAATTGACTTGAGTATTTCCATTAAAGCTTCTCTATGCCTAGGGGATTGTTGGATAAGCTCATACACAGAAAGTTTGGCTGATGCCATTTTCAAACTAGTGGTTAACCGGCTGGTTAAGGTTACCGCTGGCCTTATTGGATGAAGGATGGGCTGATTGGATGGATTGGATAGATTGATTGGCGGAGATGGATTTGGTGATGTTTGGATGGGAGGTGGGTTTGAAGGTTGTTGAGTATTTTGTTGATTTTTCCTTTGCCCTCTAGTGACCACATGGACTGCTCCTACAAAGTTTTGATATTGTTGGACATGATTTACTTGGTTAGGAGGTGCCTGTTGATTGTTACCTCCTACATTATGTTGGACCTCCCCATGGTTAGGTAGAGGTGTCTGATATATGCCCAAATTTTGGTTTTGTGGAGCTAAGGGGTTATCCATGTTAATGGCCCCTAGGTCTATGAGGTCTTGCACTATGTTCTTGAAAACATGGCAAGAGTTAATATCATGCCCATTTTGCCTATGGTATGGGCAAAACAAGTGCTCTCTATAACTTTTAGGCCTTTTAGTGGGGTCATCGGGCCTAATTTTTGGCAAGGCTAATTTATTAGTCTCATACAACCTTTGAAATATGGATGAATACGACTCCGCTAAAGGAGTGTATTGACGTTGGGGTCGATTGAATTGGTGGTGGGTAGGTTGTTCCATAGTTGGTATTATGTTTTGTACCATTGGTGCTTGGGTTACTGATGGGACCGCATGATAGGTAATTTGTTGTTGCACTAGTTTTTGAGCCATTACGGGCTGGCTCATGACCACTTGATTGACTTGATTAGTTGTGTTAGCCATTGAGGCTTGTGTGGATTTAGTTTGGCCAGATTGATTATTTTGGTATTGGCCCTTATTTTGCCATTCCTTTTTCTTAGGCTTAATGACACCTTCTTGGATTTTTATCTCCTCAATGACACTAGCCTATGCTAAAGCTTCTTCAAATGTTCTATAAGTATTTAGCTGTAGCATCCAAGAGATGGGTTTTAAGCAACTCTTGGTAAAAAGTTTTATAATTTCTTCCATTGGTAGGGAGAATGGCAACTTTGTTATGACTGCCCTCCAACGGTTTCCAAAATCATAGATAGGTTCATCATCCCATTGTTTCAAATAATATATGTCCGATAATGATACCTTCTTTCTAATATTGAGGGCGAAACGCTCAAAGAATAAGTCCATCAATTGGTCAAAAGTATAAATACTATGTGTAGGCAATTGATTGTACCATTCAATGGCATCTCCCCCTAATGTTTGAGGAAACATTCGGAGCATAAGAGCATTATCATCGCTAATCCAAAAACATGCATGAACAAATGAACTCACATGCTCCTTGGGATCCTCAGTTCCCCTGAACTTGTCAAATTTTGGTACCGTGAAATCTGTCGGATATGGTGGTGATGGTACCGAAGGGTGGATTGGTTGATGGATCAGTTGGCTTAAGGTTAGCTTTTGGCTCATTATTCCTGGTGAGTTTTGCATCAACTGATCAATTTGCTTTTGTATTGCCTAGAATCGAAGATCTTCTACTGGAATGTGAGGACCTTGGATTATGTGGTGGTTGGTTGATGGGCTGGATGAGAGATGTTGGGGTGTGACCAACATGGTATTGTGAAATGAGTTGGGTTGGGTATGTGGTGAATATTGATGGTTAAAATATGGGGATGATTGGTGAGGAGGTTGATGGAAGAATGGATTGTGTGGTTGGTTGGTGGCAATGGTAATTGGCATGGTTGATGTGTGGATTTACGATGGATTAGGAATGGAGACTATGGAATATTGGGGAACCCATGCTAGATTTTGATTGGTGGGTGAAGGTTGATTTGGAACTGCTTGGATCATAGGGTCTATGTGGACCGACTATTTTCCTCTTGTTCATTGTGAAAGCAACTTATTTATGAGACCTAATGTATCCATGAGTTCCTGATTTGACCATGTGTCAAAGGATGTGGTTGTGGCTAGATGAGATGATGGAAGGGTGGATGATGATGGATGAGAGGGCATGGGCATTATGGCTAGGTGAGATGATGGAGGGATGGATGATGATGGATGAGAGGACATGGGCATGGGGCAAGTTGCATTTGATGTGACAACTTGTGAGGCAGCATTAACATACTCCTCATATAATGGGTTGGAATAGATGGATGTGGGGTAAGTGTCTGGAACACTTAGATGTTGTTGTGGTTGGCTCATGGAAGAAGGCATACCATATTCGTAACCTGAATTATGATATCCTTGGGTAAGGTGGGCGGTAGCCAATTCGGGTTCTTCAAATCCCTCTTGGCTAAGGGGTTCTAAGACATAGTTGGAGGACTTGTAGATGGCCCTCACTTTGTCCATGTCTATGTGGGTGGTGGTTGTTTCCACATTGTGTGGAAGGGTTCCTACTTGAGGTAGGGATGGATATGATGATCCAGATGAAGTAGTCTGAACCATACTAGATAGGTTGGCTACCGAAGTAGTGGGAGCATGGGAAGTGTTTTCCATTAAACCACTTTGATTTATTACTTTCTTTTGTTGTCTCGTTAGCACCATAAAGTAGTTAAACCAAAGATTTAAAGTTTATCAAAATCACACAGACTAAAATTTTTTTTAGAATTTAAAGTAAAGAAAACAATCAATCCTAGGTTTCACCATGTGTGGCTTACCTCGTTCATTAATTATTTTCTTTCGTTAATGTGAGATTCTTTTTAGAATTGTTGGCTTGTGTGTTTTGATGTAACTTAATCTTGCTTAAAGAAAACAAAGGTAAAAAGCTATGGCTGGTTGAGGCAACGAGATTCTTGTTGGTAATGACCTCCAACAAGTTTGCTCGAGGGTAGTCCTATGGTTTCTAGGGTAGATATTGGTGGATGGAAATCACTGCCACCATCACCAAATCTCAAGCAATGGTTGGTGATGAAATCCAGCCACTACTATTAAAAATGTGAATCGTGCAAGTGTGTGTGATTAATTTTATTAGATTTCTCATTCTCTATGGTGTGCAAACAATATTAAAGATTACTAAATTTACTAATCTAAATCAGAAGCCAACATAAAGATTCAAATTTCACCTAAAGAGTGCAGAGTACACCCTTAAAATCCCCTATGTACAAGTGATTAAAATCACAAGAGCAACCGGAGGGTTCGTCCACCTCTCTGCCAAAGGGGCCAGCCTAGGGCAGGATTACTTTATGCATCAAGATGTTGTTCCTATTTAGATATGCAAAATTAAAGTGATCTTTAACCCTAAAATGTGAAATCTAGGATGCTTTTCTATTTCATATGCACTCAAAATGCAAACAATCACCTAGATCTACAACTTTAGAACAAGAAATGAATTTTGTGTAATTAAATGCACACAAACCCTAAATGTAATTTTCTAAGGATTATTTCCCAGATTACTTAGTGTTAAGTTCTTTTTATAACCCAAAAACAACGAAAATATGCAAAAAAATACAGAATACGTAAACTACGAAATGACCAACTAGGGTTATGGGACTTACTTGGAAGCCTTAGCTCTGCTTCAAATCACTGCCAGGTATGGTTGGGCACCTACGTAGGTGCAGTAGGGTGCCTGTGTAGGCATAGCAGAGCACCTGTGGTTGTCTACAATCACTGTCGAATGCCTGCGTAATCTCTGAAAGTGTTGCAGAATGCTTCAGAAACCCTAGCAACGAGATCGATGACTTATGCACTTCTAAAAATCCTTGCAATAGACAAAAAAATTAAGTTAGCAAAGTAAATCAATTTAAATAATGAAACCCTTGTGGGGTCCCACCGTGATCGCCATTTGTAGAGCTAAAAGCACAACACTAAATAACAACAGAAAGTAAACAAATATGATAAGACAATAGTAATTGCACAAGAAATATTATTATTAAATAACGGGGGGGAGCTGAAAAACTCCTTTGTACAATTAATTCTGCCTTGATAAAAATGTTGTGATACAATGAATACAGATTGCTAGGGTTCTCCGAAACCCTAGCTACAATAGAAAAAGTGTCTTCAGCGTGCTTCGCTCCCAACAGAATGAGTGGGCTTCAGGTATCCATGTGTTCGGGCCACTCTGACTGTAGTAGTCTTCCAATGCTCTCTCTTGGTTGATGCTATCCAATCCTACACACACAACAAACAATAAAGTTGTTAGTAAACAAAAGGAGGGTTCCACAGTGTGAACCCTTAGAAATGAAAACTAAAATCCTAGATCTATGTAAGCTGGATATGTAAGATGCAATAACAACAAATGATAACAAAAATTTAGATTTACCTTGCTTGTGATGATTCATTTCTTCATTGTTGTAGATCCATGAATGTGATGCCCTAGAAACAACATTATATGTGTAGCAACAGGAACTAGTGTGCACCTACAGGATACAATAGGATCTAGTGCACACCTACAGGAAATAGTAGGCTCTAGTGCACACCTGCGGGATACAACAGGCTCTGGTGAGCGCTTGGCAGGCTCTACAGTGAGCTTGGCAAGCTTGAGAGGGTGCCTATGGGTAAGGGTATATCTGTAGAAGCAGATCATGGAGGATGCGATGAATGCGATGGATGGATGGGGACTATGACGGTGATGGAGAATGGATGTGGGGATGGCTGGAATAGTTGAAGTCCTATGGCTAGCTAGGGATTTGGATTTTCAAGGCTCTATCACTTTCTGCTTCACTAGGGCTTCGCCAATGACTTCTTCAGGATGCACATGCCAATATCAGGGTTCCAGGGTTTGGGCATTTGCAAATGCCCTTACTTATAATCCAACCTTAGGGTTTCTTAGGGTTTTAGCTCAACACTTTAGATCGTGTGGCTAAGATTAAATCACATCCTAGGGCTGAGATTGTACTTTAAGTGTGGCATGGATTAATGAATATGGATGGTGGAGATTAGATTGGATCGGACGACTGTGGTTAATTGGGTTTATAAATACATATTTTATAATAAATATATTATAATATAATATAAAATATTATATTAATAATATAAAATAATATTAAAATAAGCCCAATTAGGTTAGGAAATGGTAATAAAGGTGTATGGTGGACAAGTGGGTGGTGGGATGGTTAGGATGGAGGATTAGTGGCTGTAATTTGGTGTCTACAGACTTTTTGCCAGTCAAATCTACTATTCACTCTGAGGTGCGATGAAAAGGTTTTTTATTCATACCAGGGCGGCACAAATAGTAGTAGGGTGTCCAAAAGTGCCTAGAACCTTTCAAAACCTTGCATTAAGTGGTTAGAACAACTGTATCCCTCTTGAGGGATGCCCTAGGGGCATTGGTGTGTCACGAAGTCACTACTTATGGTAGCACAATTGGATTGACCAATTTTTAGTGTCTACAGATGCCCATTTTTGGGATGCGTTATGTGCATCACAATGTCGAGAAAAAATAGATGACTAAAAATATTCAATGATTAGGGTTACTCAATAACCTAACCAACTTTAGATGCCCCAATCCTGGAAAGAGCATGCCTTGAATCCTTGCTTTTGACAAGCTAAGGAACTTGCTTTATGTTGGTTGTTGTTCAATCATGATGTGGGGGTTCCCAAAATTACACATGCTTACTAAATGCCAAGCATTTTTACTTTATACTTTGTGCTTGTTTGCTGCCCCAAGTAGGAGCATGATTATCTTTGTCAAAGATTCGTTGAACGAATGCAATTTGCATGATTGAGTGTTTAATTGTTGATTTTTTATTTGAGTATGACTACCCCCTCAAGCGATGAGTCGATGAGGGAATGACTCATGAGAAAAGTGATGAGTCACTTGACCCATATGACTTTTGGTGAGGTTTCCTTCTTGATCCTGAATGAATTCCATCATATTTGACTTGTTTTTGGTGGGTTTTTTGGACCCTTTTCTTTGGTTTTTGTTGTTTTTGATGTTGTTTTTAATTGTTTTTGAATTTTTTATTTTTGGTGAGATTTCATAGAATAATACCTCATCAAAATTAGATGCCCCAATCATGGAAAGGGCACGCATCTCAGATTCATTGCCTCTGACAAGTTAAGGAACTTAATTTTGGTAATCTTTGGCATATTGGCAAACAAGCTTAAGTCTAATCCTAGCCTTGGTAGCAATTAGGAGACGAGCTTAAGTCAAATCCTAGCCATGATGGCAATTAGGAGATAAGCTTAAATCAAATCCTAGCCGTGATGGCAATTAGGAGATAAGCTTAAATCAAATCCTAGCCTTGATGGTGATAGGAGACAAGCTTACTAGTTTTCTTGAATTTGCTTTTGATATTTTGCTTATTTGCCCCAAGCAAGGAGGGTGCATGATTATCTTTGGCAATGGTTCATAAGATGAACACGATTAACTTGATTAAGTTATCAATTGTTGATTTGGATTATATATGTTGTTATTATGACCAATGGGCTTAGCGAGTGCCATTGGGGTGTTTTGGGTGACCAAAGGGTTTATGGATACCTTTGGGGCATTTTAGATTGACCAAAGGGTTTATGGATACCTTTGGGACTTTTTGGGTTACCAAAGGGTTTATGGATACCTTTGGTGCTTTTGGGTGACCAAAGGGTTTATGGATACCTTTGGGGTTTTTGGGTGACCAAAGGGTTTATGGATACCTTTGGGGCTTTTGGGTGACCAAAGGGTTTATGGATACCTTTGGGGCTGACTCTTTTTGGATTTGGACTTTTTGGTATTGGTGAGGTCTGAGGACCCACTTTATTGTAGCCTACAAGCATTTTTGGAAACTATGATGTATATTTTTGCCCCATATATATATGAGATTTTGTTATGGTCATCATGTGTTTTGTTTATTGCTTTATGATATGGATGCAATGTATGCATTGATTTATTGATTATATGTTAGATGATATGTATGTATGCGTATGGATGCAATGAAATGATGGTAGAGATACATCATGTATGCATGTGTATTTTGATTTGATTTGATTTGCTACTATCTATATGCGTGGATGCATAGTGAGATGAGATATTGGATTTGATTGATAAAGATGAACTGTGGTTAATGATTTGACATACTATGTGAACACTATAGACTGTACAAACACATTAATGCTCTTTTTTGTTTCTTTCTTTGCTTTGTTTTTGTGAATGAAAATGTGAGACCATTATTGTGATGTGGTGAAATGGAGTAAATAAAATGAGATGTTAAAAGAATGTAGGTGAGGTTTTTATGAGACTCAAACACTCTAGATGATTTGATCAAAGGTTGTATACTGACTATGCAAGAATTTTTGATGAGGTATGAATCTGCTAGGACGACCAAGGTACTTCATATCCCTGTGTGTGCAAGTGAGTTCATTCCTGTGAGATGCATAAGGATACCACTAGTGCCAAGTAGGCTATCCACCAAACCTGTAATGAGGATCACCCTATGAATGCCACCATCCTAGGTTTTGTACTTAGTAGGACTAGACCACTAGGCAATCTAGGTTACCAAAAGCTAGCTCATCCACATGCAAACATTGGTCTGCACACACACCAAAGCTAATGTGATAGACATATCGTCATGCGTAAGGATACCGCCATTGCCAGATAGGCTATCCACCAAACCCGTAATGAGGATCACCTTATGGTTTTCCAAATGCTGAGAGTTCCAGGGATTCAAGTTTGACTCCCTTATTTTCTTCAATTTTATTGGGATACTTGCTCATATGTAGTGATGAAAATCACTATTTATTTTGTATTTTATTTTTTTTTGAGCAAGGGATTTGGGATGTGGTGATAACCACTATTGTTTATTTTACTTTTTGCTTTTTGAGGATTTTGATATTGAACTTTTGGGATTTCTTTGATTTTTGACTTTTGATTTCTTTGATATTGTGATATTTCTCGGATGGGGATTTGTGGGAATTGGGATTTTTTATAGTGGTGAAAACCACTATTTATTTTGGGGAATTGGGTAGGGAAGATGCTTTTCCTTTTGCCAACTCTCAGCATTCTTGAACCATTCACATAGGGGGATGAGCAGGATGACCTTTTCACTTAAGGTAACCTAGACCACTTCATGGATTTCATCTTTCTTCGTGCAAAACTTGGATTTATTAATTTATAAATGTGTTTGGGATCTGATGTACACAAGGCATAATATAAGCAAGACTCTACCTCCTAAAAATCAAGATAGCTTTCTACCAAACCTGAAAAGAAGCTAGAAATGGTTGAGTGACCAAAAACCCTAATGACATTCTAAAACAAATGACTAGGTGTAAGGGGTGGACACAAATATGGAATATGGAAAATGTGGGTGAATATGATAATTGCAACATTGAACTATGATTACTTTCACAACATTGATTTTGAGTGATAAGTAGTGTACCATCATGGTGCTAGACATGTATGAGCAACTCTAAAATGTAAAGTGCTAATGATGAGTATGCCTAAATGCAAGCGATGATAGAATGCAATGGGATGCAATGTGATGCGATGCAATATTTTTGTATTTTTTATATTTTGATGATGTTTTTGAAATGCAATGCGATGCAATGTTTTTGTATTTTTGATATTTTGATAATGTTTTTGAAATACAATGCGATTTTTTTGTATATATATGTATGTACATGTGACCAACAGGCTTATTGGGGGCCATTGGGGTATTTGGGGTGACCAAAGGGCTTATGGATGCCTTTGGGGATTTTTGGGTGACCTAGATGGTCATAGACCACCTAGGAGCATTTTAGGTTGACCAAGTGGGATGTAGGCACCCTTGGAGCATTTTGGGGTGACCTAGACGGTCCTAGACCACCTAGGAGCATTTTAGGTTGACCAAGTGGGATGTAGGCACCCTTGGAGCATTTTGGGGTGACCTAGACGATCATAGACCGCCTAGGAGTGTTTTAGGTTGACCAAGCAGGATGTAGGCACCCTTGGAGAATTTTGGGGTGACCTAGATGGTCATAGACCGCCTAGGAGCATTTTAGGTTGACCAAGCGGGTTGTAGGCACCCTTGGAGCATTTTGGGGTGACCTAGACGGTCATAGACCGCCTAGGAGCATTTTAGGTTGACCAAGCGGGATGTAGGCACCCTTGGAGCATTTTGTAACTTTGATTATTTTGTGCTTTTAGGAGGAAGGTGCAATACCTTGTGTACCCCCAGTATGCAAGATGTTTTTGTGTTTTAATATTTTGCAATGTTTTTGGATTTTATTGCTTTTTGATTTGTTTGAAATTTTAATGTTTTAAATTGTTTTTGAATTTTGAATGTTTTGTGAGGGGGAAGGCATGATACCTTAGGCACCCCCAGTGTGTGTGCTACTCAATGAAAGTGAGAAAGGTGTGATACCTTTAGAGTTCTCACTATGATTCATTGGTTATGATGTGGATGGTGGGGAAGGTATGCTACCTTTGGGTTGCTCAAAGTGGTTGGTAGATGTTGTTTTTACTTCATGTATGGGCCAAAGGTCTTGGAAGTCTCCTATTGGTTGGTTGTTTGGAGCAAGAGGATTGCCCATCGAAAGCTCTTGCCTATCAATCATATCCTAAACTACATCTCTAAAGGGATAACATGTCTGGATGTCATGGCCTCTTTGTCGATGGTAAACATAGTATAGATCTTGCCTATGCATCTTTGATCTATGCTTATTAGGTTTCAATGGATGGATCTCGGGGAGCATGATTGCTTGTGCCTCATATAATCGATTGAAGATCGATGCTAAGGGCTTTGACAAATGAGTATATTGCCTTTGATTTTGTTGCATGTGATTTTTGGCCAATGGAGGCTGAGCCTGGTAATTAGGCTGCACTGATAATTGCGGTGGTGGAGCCCGGTTTGAGGGTTTAGGGATACTTAGAACCACTTGATTTATTGGGGCTATATTTTGCTACGTATCACAACCTTTAATGTTCTTGTTTGGATTCTCCCATTTTTGGAGTTGAACATCACCCTCTTGGACCTTGATGTCCTCAATTATTTGGGCTTGTGCTAAGGCCTCCTCGAATTTTTGATACCATTGTAATTGTAAGAGAAGTGAAATTTGCTTCGAACAACTTCTAGTAAACATTCGGATAAGTTCCATTGTGGGTAGGGTGAAAGGTAGTTTTAACATCACCTTTCTCCATCTATTACCATACTCCATGACTGGCTCATCATCAAGTTGATGAAGGCTAGACAAGTCAATCAAGTTTGTTGTTTTCTTAGCACTAGAGGCAAAACATCCCAAAAATGCATCGACCAATTGCTCAAAGGTGTTTATGCTATGACGTGGTAGATGATTATACCATTCTAAAGCATCCCCAGATAATGTTGTAATGAATATTCTCAACATCAAAGGGTCATAGTCTTGAATATGAGAGCACTTAAGGATGAAGCTTGTCACATGCTCTTCTGCATCTTCATCATCTTTGAAATCTTCAAGTTTGGGCATCTAGAAATTCGATGGGTATGTCAGTGATGACACTGATGGATGCAAAGGCTGATTACTAAGTTGCTTCAGTGTGGGTTTTTGATAACCCAAAATTTGATCTAGCTTTTCTAATGCCTTTAACTGATCAGCTAGCTCTTTGTATGGCCCTGATGACATGATATGATCATCCTATTGTCACCCTTGATTGGATGAAGGAGGTCACTTTTGATGTTGAGGTGGATGATAATTGTGATCATTAGGCACCTCATCACAACTGGATTCAGGGTAGGCATCTATTTGATCCTGATGTTCCCATTGGGACTCTTCATATGATTCCTCCTTGTATTGATCTTGGTATTGTTGAGGAGCATGAAGATTTTGATGATAACCAGATAATGGCCTTTGATGTTGAATGCGATTTTGGCATGTCTGAGGGGGGATATTTTGAGACTGTATTGGGCGTCTTTCCCATTGTTGCATCCTATAGGTGCTAGGTGATAGCACAAATTTATGTAATGCATTTTGTAATTGCTCTTGTTGTATATTTTGTTGTTCTTGTATCTTTCGTTGATACAACCTTTGTAGGTGTGCTCATTGTGAGTCCACCCATTGTTTATGTAATCATTTTTGAGCCAACTAGAGTTGATCCGTATGTTGTTGTCTACTAATATTTGGCTCAATTCCCTGATGAGTATGATCTTGTCCCTTAGTCATATGGGGTTTGTGTGCCCTCGTATTTGAAATACAGATGGGTCTATCATGTATTTCCCCCCTAGTAGGATCTACTACTTGTTTTCCATGCTCCCTAGAGGGTACCCTGGCCTAAGACTCTAGTTTATGAATTGGATCTGTATAGTTCGATGATGTAGAGCCATCATGTGGTTGCACCAAGTACTCTTCATGAGGAGTAGGAAGATGACTTGGGTCTTCTTCCTCATCTATGAGGAAAGACTCATATTCAGTTTTAGATGTAAGCTCTATATATTCAGGCTGCATAGAAGCATGACGTGTGGATGTTGAGTGCTCTCTATGAGGAGTATGGGGGTGACTTGCTCGATCATACGGGGTGGTTTGCTCATCCAAGCTAGGCCATGGTGTACTCTCATGTTCACATTCCGATTGATGTATAGAGCAATTTGGGGTGTGAACCCATGATATTGATCTATTAGACCCCTCAGTGGGAAAACTATTTTCTATATAGAATTCTATCAAGGTATCCAAGTCAGGAAGTTTTCCTAGAGGATCTATGGGTGCTTCCCTAGTAGGGGTATCTCGAAGGTTTGCCCCCCTAGGGATGATATTGTTGTTATGATAGGACCTAGGATGCCATTCAGATATGGGCATGTCCTCTAGAATTATTTGGAGATATTCACTGGCTATGGAGCTTGAATCTCTCTCTGAATTGGAGGTCTTGTTTTTAACCGCATTTGGACCAAATCGGTAAAACAGGGGTCCATCGACCATTTTTAGAAAATTTTGACTTTTCAAAAAAAGGTTATAAGTGTTATATATAAAAATGATCAGTGTGACGAGCTGATCACAATGGGCTAGGGCTCCAAAATCTGACTTTTGGGTCAAAAATTTGTATTTTTGGAATATTTGGCTAACTAGGGCCCATGGGGAAATGCCCACTTTTAGGATTTTTTGGGAAATTTTGAACCGTGAAGATTTAGGACTCAAAATTTCTATGAGAGGTGTAGAATGGGCTAACTAAGACAACAAAACAAATTTGGCACTTTTTGGAGTTGTCTAGACCATTCTATGACCATTTTATTGTAGTTTTTCCCTATTTTCGACCTCAAAAATAGAGTAATCATAAAACCAAAATAACTTTTTTGTTATAAATCCGATTTGCATGATTCTCGATCCATTGGATGTAGAATAAAAAAGTATATTTTTTTTCAATAATTTTTTTTGAAAAATTAGTGTTAGGGTTTGGTCCCTAATATAAAAAACACACAAAGCAGACAATATGATTATCTCTTTTAAAGATTAAATGTGTGTCCTAAAACTTGTTTAGTGTGTTTGATTTGTTGTTGTTATTTTTCTTCTTGTTGTGGAATTAGAATGAGGGAACTCAACCAAAGTGGTGACTAGGGACACTAGTGCCAAACATGATTTCTCAAAAGAGTCTAGGGTACACCGCTTAAATCCCAGTGGGGGGTTCGCCTAGCTCTTCCACTCTGAAACAATGTTTCCAATAGTGGGAGGCATTTTGAACATTAGTGACCTATTCCATATTGAGAGAGTGCCCTATTCTATCTAAGGAATCTAGAGGGCAAGCTGGTGGAAGGAGGTGAAATCCAACGTCACTAGTCTGAATTGGAGGTTGGTGATGAAATCCAACCTTACCAATGTTATCGTGATACGTGCAAGTGTGTGTGGTTATTTTTAACTTAAAATAAAGTAAACAAGGAAGCACTCAATGATATTTCACTAAATGCATGTAAGAGTGCATTTTACTTTCAGAAAGTTAGTATAAAAAGAACTCACAAATGTATCTAGAAATGCAAAACCCTAAATGTTAGCCTACCCATTGGGTAGGCTACAAGAAAGCAAACCATAGAGATGCATTCCTACTTTGATTTTTTTTTATTTTTTTTATGTATGCTTGTATGATTGTGAAAATGTTTCAAATAAGTGATAGAATACCTTATTAATTTGCAAGCAACTGTGAATAAGAGGCCTATGTTGGTATTATTTTATTGTGCTATGTTATTGATTGTTCATGAAACTTAAAAGATCAGAAAATGTGAATGTGATTGGCCCTCATGTGACCACGATGAAAAGTTATTAGTTCCTTTTATATTGAATTATTTTAGGTATATTTTATCTTATTTTGTTAAGCATATTTTAAACAAGTTTTATCTTCTTTAAACCTTGCTTTGAGTGTAAAATGGAATATTAAAATCTATCTCTAAATATGAACCTGAAATAATTAGTGAATTCCTTTTATGTGGCTTTGATGAATAAAAGGAAAATAAATCTGCATGATTAACTTTGAAAAAGTAGCCTTCAATATTCCATATAAATTACCCCCTTTGATGAAATAATGATTTTCATAAAGGAAGTTAGTCTATTGCTTGGTATGCCATGTAAATTACCCCTCTTTAATGAAATTGTAATTTTCATAAAGAGAAGTTAATTTATGGCGTGAAAATGAAATGCAAAGCTTGAAATTTCAAATCATATGAAATTATAAAATTCCTTTTAAAAACTAAATCTTAAATAATTTTTTGTAACTCCGTATTTGCTCCAAAATAAAATCAAAACTAATATAAATGAAACTTTAAAGCTTATTCTAGGACTTCATGCATCTATTTTTGGAATTTTATTTTAAGTTTTTTTAAATTTTTTTTTTATTTGTAGAATTTAAAAAAAAATGAAAAAGTAAAGGGTTAGAAAAATTAAAAAAAAAATTAAATATGGACCAAAATATGGAAAATGACCAAAGAGAAACTACATAACCCTAATCTGGCCTACATTGCAGAAAATGTTAGATCCTGAATATAAAACACAACCGGGTTAGACCTGCATCCACACAATCTAAGATGTAATTATGGAAAGAGTCTAAGGACTAAAAACATGCATAAAAAATATGCAAACAGTGCTATAAAATTCACGCATAAAAAATCATTAAATATTTCTAAAACATGTGGACAAAAATCTGCAATAAAAGCATTATTTTATTCAAAATCTTTCCATCCTACATTTGTAAAGCCAAAATATTGGTAGCAGTTTGTGAACCTTCCAATCTCTTCCATCGCTTTTGTCCCAAAACTTCTAGCCCCTATGCTTGCATTTCCACGAGTTTTTAAAACTTTTCCAAATAAACTTTTTGCTTCTCTGGATTTACAACCATTTTATCTTCCTCTGCCTTCGTAGGATATGCATAATTACAAGTATTATTTTATTTGTAACTTCTTCCTTTGTAATGGCCATGGTTTCAATATGTAACTTCATTTCAAGGGTGTTCTTTCTTTTTATTATGTCTCTAGGACAATAGAATAGCATCCTTGGACCATGGGAGTTGCCACATCCTCCCATGACCTTCATCTCTATAAAAAGACAAAAATGCTCGAGTGATCTTACCTTCTACTGAGAGGATACCTACTTCAAATTTGCACCAACCCTCTTAATACTTATTAAGATATTCATTAATGTATGAATCAGTATTCATTAAAAAGGTGAATAATTTTTGAGGCCTTGTCGTGGAGGTTGACGCTCCAAATATGAGGTGCCCATCAAAAAAATCATCTATTTCCCTCTCCTTGTAGATGCTTCTTACCTCTACCATGATACCCACGCAATGTCCACCATAAAGGGATGCACTAAGCAGTTGTTTTAATGATATAAGAACCCAAAATTTACCACCATTTCCGTGCTCTATAACACCTATGATGTGCACTCAAACAATGACGAAGATATTGATTTGTATTAAATTTGATGTCAAACTTCTCTCTCAATGGACTGTATCCCCCTCATTGACCTTCTTCATAAAACATTTTACCAAATAGCTATAATACTTTCAACTCTCCAAACGTTTCGTGGGCCTGAGGATGTATGCATAAAATTTGGGTTGCAAGGTGTCCGTTAAAATACATGTCTTCAACTTACTGTAAAAGGTCTCATTCTCTGGCCATTGCTGCCAAGTGTATTTGAAGTTATCGTTAAATGCTATGTTGCAAAAGCTGCTAGACTCAATCTCTTGACACCTCATAGACCCCATCATATTTTTCATAAAACATTGTTCTGAGAGTTGCACTTGAAATGGACGACATACATATATTGCCTGTTGTTACATGTGATGATAGCTTTCATGTTTTGCCATTCAGCCCTCACTACTCATCCAATAATTCACTGTATGTTTTCTCTAATACCCCACTGTGTAGTCAATTACCATTTTCTATGGCATCATCCATACAATATTGTCATTTTCCAAGCATCTCCTACTGTTGCTTTGGTGTCTAACTACACTATGCTAGACACCCCACTGGAACTGCTACTACAAATGTATCTAGCCCTACCTGTATACACATTGTAGTGGATAAATGCAATTATTATGGACCAAACCTTTGCAACGATCCTGGAAACCCGTTCCATCCCCACATGTCCCCACACTAGCAGTTTAGTTTGATTAATCAGATTTCATACTCGATACAACTTGCACTTGGATGATCGGCTCATCACAATCTATACCCCCTTAATACGATGATGATACCACCATACTCAATGTTGTGTTGTTTGAATTGGAGCTCTGTGTACCATTTTAAACTACCCACACCCTATAATGCATGGTTTTGAGACATCAATAGTGGGATATGGAGAACGTTTGAAGCTACAACGGTAAAATACTGATAGGTTTGAGTTTATTTTTAGGGCAATAGCCTGATGCCTCACCACTCCTTTCTACCCAACATCCTAGTACCGGTGCATTCATAAATTATGGAACACCCATAGTGCACTCCCTACTTATTCCAACATGGCTAGCAATACTACCATTAGCCATCACTGCATGTGGATGAGCGACTCCCTTGCCAGTGTTCACCCATGTCAGGTGTATCTTCTGTGTCTGTTGGTACATCTCTTTTCTAATTCCTCTATTCGTAATCCATGCCGGTAGCTCAAATTGTGCATATCAATCCAAGTCCGTCATTGCCCAAGTTATTTGCATGCGTGTCCATGTCTTCGTCCAACAAAACTAAAACCCGTGCACTATCCTGGAATCGTCAACCTCCGTTGATGATCCTCAAATCTAAACCTTCTCATTGCATGGCCACCTACAATCCATCACTATGGTGTTTCATTGTCTACGATTTTAGATATTATAACATAATCAAGATGGAATTAATTACTCCTACATAGCATCCCATGTTTGACACCCTGTCTTATCTTCCAAACACGTCGTATCATTATGCGACTATGCGAGAGATCACAAAATGTCTTCGCATCTTAATTTTCACCATGTCATCCTTAATTAATATTGTTATCATCTGACCTTGACTCCATTTTTGGTGTGGCTTCCCCATTCCAAATTTGACTACCTCACAACTATTTATGGGTAATATTTTATTGTTCGATTGGTCGTGATCCTTCCTGGCCACATCTCGTCCATGCTATTTGTAGTTACCGTCCACTGCATGCATTTCAGTCCACATCATCTCACACTGTCACACAATCTAAAACTGTCACGTCATCTCCTGTGCTTCTACCACATCAGTCAGAGTTTTCGTCCTAGCAATCTCCACATGCACGACAATCCCATTCAACTCAGTAAGCATTCGCATCTAATCTTGGTAGTCCATGCTATCCATCGAGTCTATAGTCAGTCCAATTCGGCATTGTCTAGATCTACATCGTATCACATAGCCACGTCAGTGCGTCCTCACTACCACTTTGTTACTCCAGGTCCACGAGTCCTATCACCATCTACTGAGTCCTCCTCATCATATCTATGCGGGTCCAGCTCATGTTCGAGAAATGTCTTCATAACCTGCAAACATTGACATTAAAATATTAATCAAAAGACATAGTCTTACCTATGATTTATTTGAATTACTTCATTATTTTGTTTTTAAAATTAATCTTTTATGATTTATTTGAATTACTTCATTATTTTGTTTTTAAAATTAATCTTTTTTCAAATCTTAGGTCTTGCCGGACTGAACGCTTGTCCCTTTCCTGGTGCTTTCAGCGGCGTAAAAGGTTTAAAATGATTGTGGCATGGTGGTTATAGGGACGGATTGCGCAAAGATCTGTGTGGCGACTTTTGAGACAGACAACGCAGAATATTGTGGTGGCCATAAAAAGCTGGACAGCCTGCCCGGATTCGTGGCGGCCACCATGTAAATTCAAAAAAAAAAAAAAAAATTAATCTTTTTAATTTTATTTTTTATTATTTTTTTTCTTATTTTATATATTTTTATTTATTTATTATTTTTTATTTTTTATGAAGATATATGTAATCCAAACAACTAATGGAATTAAAACAAACACCCTTTCTATATATTTTCATTATTTATTTATTTATTTTTTTAAATGTTTTATTTTGAACATACTAATATATATATAAGTGAATGACATCACTAAATATAAAAGTTTTTTTTTTTAATAAAGGGGTAAAAATTTATTGATAAAAAGTCTGGATTATAGAGTACAATTGAGCTTCCAACCAAGACTCAAATAAACAGCCAAACAAGCTAAAACCACTAGACTAGAATGACACCCGAAAAAGACAACAAGAACAAACCACATTAAGTCTGTACATCCTTGTGGATCAACTCCCACAGGCGTTGAGAGTCCCCAGACGGGAGACTCTCCCAGTTATTGATACTCCAAGGATCCAACAACTCAAAAGCCCTTTTGGCCAGGTAATTAGCAACCACATTCCATTCCCTTGGAATGTGCACAAAAGATATAAATTCGAACTCTTCATTCATTTTGAGAATCTAAACGGCTACAGAGGCCAACTGCCAATTAACTTCCTCCACCCTTTTACTATTTAAAATATTAACCACAATTTGAGAGTCAGACTCGTAGATAATCCTATGCCAACCAAGATAAAACCCCCTCTGCAAGGGCTCAAGAATTGCAAAAGCTTCCATAAAATTGTTGGAGTGAACACCTTTATAAATGGAAAAGAAAAAACTGATACCACCAGTAGAATCTCTCCCAACACCGCCAATGCCAGCATGTCCAGGATTACCCCTGGACGATCCATTAGTATTAATTTTTAAAACTCCTCTAGGGGGTGGCCTCCACCTACCATCTCTCCTAACCTTCTTGCTGAGCTGAGGAACCCTACTAGGGCTAGAAGAGTTCACACCATCCCCAAAGAGACCAAGGGCTTGTTGTACCTTCTCCTCCCTATAATCCAAAAGAGGGTCCACATCACATTTGCTATGGATGGTTTCCTGAACCATATACAAGATCCTTTGCCAGATATATTGACAGCAAAATAACTGCCCTGAAATATGCGTCGGCTCCACTCGAGCAAAATTTTCTAGATGATGCAAGAAGGGCCCAAATTCCAAGCCACCCTAAGGAAGGGGGCCTTGGTCGAAGGTCTACCTAGACTACTCCAAAACTCCACTAGGGATAGCACATGAAAACATGGATGGTTCCAGGCGCTCCACCAATGGTGCCAAATATCTCTGGCAAAGGAGCATTGGAAAAATAAATGAGAAGAATCATCCTCATTCTTACTACAAAGGACACAAAAAGAGGGACCCTGAAATCTCCTCTTCCTCACATTATCCCAAGTGAGGTATTTATTATGAGCTACCAACCAGAGAAAGAAGTTACATTTTGGCTAGGAAAATTTGTTCCACACCTTTTTCCACCAAGTGACAGGAAGACTCCTATACTTTTGCTTATTAAAAATATGATAACCATAGGCTATCGGGTAGGTTCCCTTAGGATCAGGGTTCCAAGCCAAAATATCTTTACCCCTCAATGAAGAACAAGGTCTCCCCGTAAGAATAAGAGCAAGCACATCTCTATCCTTGGCTAGTACCCCCTAAGGCCATTCTTGTGGATCTTTCCACCTGTACATCTCCATATTTCCAAAAGACTAGATTCTTTTAAAGTCCTCCACACGAGACTAGCCTGCTTCCAAGAAAAAAATGCTTAGGGAATGTAACCTAGGATATTGATTCAAGATAGGATTGTGGCCATCCCAAGAATCCTCCCAAAAAATAGCATTTGATCTCTGATTGCAAATCCAAAACAAACCCTACTTTATTAAATTAGATCCTCTTTTCAGAGTATCCCAAATAACTGAACCTTTCCCAACCAAGCTGACTATAGGGATCTCAACATCAGAAATACCTCTCAAGTAATTACAAGATAATATTTTAGCCCAAATCTGATATTGAGAGGTACACCATCTCCAATAATTTTTTGCAACCAAAGCCTGCCCAAAAAGAGTTGTTTGTCGCAACCCAAGGCCTCCCTCTTGCATCGGCCTACATATAGAATCCCACCTAACCAAACTCCATTTAGATTGATCAAGTTTTCCAGACCATAAAAATTTTCTTGACAAAGCATCCATGTCCTTGATGAAGTGAGAGGGAGCTATTTGTACAAAACATCTATAAATGGGTAAAGCTTGAACATCAGATTTTAAAAGCAACACTTTACCTGTAGTGGATAGCCATCTGAAAGTCCAGTGATTCACCTTCCTTCTAAACTTTTCAAGCATAGATTGTCAAGAAGATCTAGGTAGAGGATGAGATGAAATTGGAATACCAAGATAAATGAAGGGGGAGTCCCAACCTAGAATCTTAGAATACGAGCAATCCTAGCTTGAATAAGAGGAGGGGTATTCAAGAAGAAAATAGAAGACTTGTCCTCATTAATCAACTATCCAAAAGCACAAAGATATATGTCAAGAGACTGTCAAATATTTCCAGCTTCTCTGATAGTGGCAACTCCCAAAAAAGTAGTATCATCAACAAATTAAAGGTGGGAAAGAGGTGGCAAACAACTATCCCACTTCCACCCCTGAATGAGACCCTGCATGACTTGAGACTTGATCAATCTTCCCATCCCTTCCGCCATAATGATAAACAAATAAGGAGATAAAGGATCTCCTTGCCTCAATCCCATTGAGGACTCAAATAGCTCTGATGGCTCATTATTAACAAGAATAGAGAATGAGGAAGAAGAGACAAAACTCATCACCCATCTAATCCATTCCTCCTCAAATCCAAAAGCAATAAGAACTTTCTCAAGAAAGGACCATCTGACCCGATCATAGGCTTTGGCAATGTCCAACTTAATGAACATAGTTTTCTCCTTAGAAGTTTCCATCGAGTGAATAACTTCTGTAGAAATAACAACCCCATCCAAGATTTTTTGGCCAGAAACAAACCCTCCTTGCTCCTCAAAGATGATTTTGCTCAACCATATATTCAACCTCTCAGCAATAATTTTTGTGTTGATATTATACACAACATTACAGAGAGCAATAGGCCTGAACATATCCAAGGAATTTTACCCCTCTTTTTTGGGTATAAGCACAAGAAAGGTAGAATTTAGGGCCCTTAGCATCTGTTTGTTCTTTTGGGACTCATGGACCACCTCCAAAAGATCAAATTTGATTAAATCCCAAAACTCTTGATAAAATTCAATCGAGAATCCATCTGGGCCTGGGGATTTTCCTTTTTTCATCTTGAATACAACATTTTCTAACTCCTCAAGGGAAATTGGACCCATCAAGTGCTCATTCATCTCTCTAGAAACAATCGCTAGAATACAGTTTAGAATAATATTTAAATCTCATCATATGATAGCGAGTCCTCCTTGAAGAGAGAGGAAAAACACCTCTTAGTCTCTTCTGAAATATCCTTGAAAGAAGAGAGCAGGGCACCCTGAGAATTCACAAGAGAGCTAATCAGGTTACCATTACGGTGAGCCTTAACTGAGTTATAAAAGAAGGTTATGTTCCTATCCCCTTACTAAAGCCAATCTACTTGAGCTTTTTGTTTCCAAAAAATTTCTTCCTTCAGTTCCCATTCAGCAAGGTCTTTCATAGCCTCATATTCCTCAATAAGAAGCTCCTTCGTGAATCCCTAATCTCTAATCTTCCTTGAAGCTTCTTCCATCCTCCTAAGAGCTGCTAGCTTAGCCAAGGAAATTTTCCCAAAATTCAATCTATTCCATCTCTTCAATTTATGTTTTACAAATTGTAGTCGCTTCATAAAGGAATACATAGCGATGCCATGATGAGGTTTGCCAGTGGTCCACCAGCCTCACATGAAATCATGAAGCTTAGGATCACGAAGCCACATAAGTTGAAACTTAAATGAGGGATTATTTTTAAGCCCTAACTCCAAATAAGAGAGTTTGGTAGGCCAATGATCATATCCCCTACCCTTTAGAATCATAAATCTAGCACTTTTGTTATTACCCATCCAATAAATGGATATAAAAAATCTATCAAATCTCTTTGAGATGGAAGATTCCCCACACCTTCTATTGTGCCAAGTAAAGATCCCATTATATGGCTTGATGTCAACCAAGTTTAGGGCCTGGATATGAGAATTGAAGACAAAATAAAAAGGCTCGAGATAGTCCACCCCACCATGTTTCTCCTCTAGACAAGTGATAGAGTTGAAGTCTCCAACCAAAATCCATGGGTACAGGGGAACCAAACTTCTCACAAAGAAAATGTGCTCCCACAAATTCACTTTAACATTGTAATCAATAGGAGCATACACATTTGTAAGTAGGATGGTTTCACCAGATTCATTATCATGCCCGATCATCGAAATAGACCATCTTCTAGAAATCCAAGTAAGAGGGGATATCTTAACCGAATCCCATAAACAAGCGACACCATCAGCTTATCCACATGCACCAATATACTGGCATTTCCCCCTTCTCCATAAATTGGGAGCAATATTGAACATACTATCAATAGCCAATTTAGTCTCCTAAATAAACACCACATCCGAAGAATGCACACGAACCAAATCATGAACAAATTTTTGTATGGGGATGCTATTCAACCCCCTTACATTCCATGAGAGGATAATAATTTTTTGGGGTTATAAAAATGGGATTCCAATGTTCTCACCAAGACTGACTCCACCAAAGTCTCCCCCATTAACGTAATTTTATCTTGGTCCTTCTTTCGACTCACCTTCATATTCTTATCTGATTTTTTTTTTTTTTTTCTACTGCAATCCCAACACCGTAGGAGTTTCATAGTCCAAGGATGACTGCATCAATGCCTGAGTAGGAGAGGGCATAACTAAATCCGTACCACTTTCCAAAATAGTTTCCCTTATAGGGCTAGACCCATCCATGTCCCCTATACTCAGATCCAAAGCCCTTTGTTATTCATTTAAACCCCATAGATCTAATTCCTTAAGTTCTCCCTCAAGAAGAGACATCTGATTCGGCCTTGTTATATTTGCATCAGGTAGTGACATTTTTGTAGACACCAAAACAACACCAATCCGATTATGTGACTGCAAACACTGATCGCATTGACACACATAGCCCACAGGGTAGCCCTCAGAGGTTAAACAGTGGTCCTAACCACTCTCACAACAGTTTTGGAAGGTCAAAGGTCAATTTGGCACCTTTTAGGCACCCTGCTCTCTGCTCGTCTCACCCAGGGATGATTACAAACTGGTATTCATCCCACCCTGGGACGATTAACAGTATTTGCTCCTGGGTGGGGTGAATTGCAGGTTTGACGGGAAAAAAGTCAAATCTTGACAAATGGCAGCTCAGATCAGCCACTTAATGCCTCCTTCCTTGCATGCGAGTGTAGGTGAGCATTTTTGAGCGTTAGAGGCTGTTACAAGGGCAGTCATGAAGTCCTAAATCAGGGAGGAATCTCCTCCCTCCTAGGAAGGCATGATTGCCAAGTGGCACCTCTGCATGCCCATCCAAAGAGACCGTCAGGTCTATAAAATGGTGAGTCTTCTCACCCCAAAAAGAGGATAGAGAAGGAGCATTTTGAGCAATGAAGTGCTGCCATTTTACTACCTCACATCCTTTCGATTTGTGCCTTCCACATCCTTGATCTCTTTTGCAAGGGAGGTCATTGGGTGACTATTGGAAGCGCAAATCCGGACCCCAAAACCTGACATCTGGTCACATTGTCCTACCAAATTTTTTGACAACACTCAATAAGAGGTTTTGGACCAATTCCAAGTGGATTGGTGCCAAAACAGAGCCCCAAATGACGGGCGTCCTGCCCGCGGGTGCCCCCCACACTGTTGCAGGTCTAATCGTCCCACCCCAAAATGATTAGGAATCTATGGTAGATTTCCTTTTTGTCATTTTTGCATTTGATTCTATGTTGCTTAAATAGGTTGTAGTTTAAATTTCATCTTGTTTTGATCAATTTTGACCATGTTTCTATTATTTCTCGCCTCTACTAACATGCAGGTAGCATCGTCAAATTCTCGGTGATAGAGGCCAAATTGGAGAAATCTGACCTTCTGGGTCTTCCCAAAATACCCCCTTTTACCTAACCCCCAACTTTGTAGGTCATTTGGAGCCTCTGGGATAGGACATTTTGGGCAGTGCCTTTTAACATTTTGTTGTAGGTTTATTCGTCTCGCCCCGGGGCGAATAGAAATCCACGGTGAGTTTTTTGATTGTTCCAATTGCAGTGCCCCTCTGGTAATGTCTTCATGCTTCTATGAAACTTTCAGATCGTTTTGATTCATTTTACTTATCATTTTATTCAATTTTATGCATGCATCCTTCATGGGCTTTAGAGATCAAATGCTTCATTTTATCTACAGGTGCTACTGACTATTTGTTGTTTCTTTGAACGTAGGATCTCGACATTGGAGGAGCAGCAAGGAGTGAATATTCATCAACGCAAGTGGCGGCGACGTTTTGGTCCGCCCATTTTACATGTGGGCACGCGGAAGAAGGATTCACTAATACATGATTGTAAACGAAGCAATGTTAACGCTCCTAGCCCCTAAAAAGGGAGGAGACGTCTTGTAACCGAGATTTAAAGAGTATTAATAAAAGGGTTGTGCATTCCATACTTGCTTTTGTCTCGTTTCAATTCATTCATTTTCCTTCCTTTCATGCAATTTCAATTTCTAGGACTTTAGCGTTAGCTTTTGCCTCGCATGCATCGCAATTAGTGTTTCCTTTTCACTTTCGTATCCTCGTGCTTTCAGTGGTGATCACGGTGGGACACTTGTCCTCTATTTTTTGAGATCAAGAATCTGATCAAAACTTGTTTCTTTTTGCTTGTAGGTACAACTTTTCAAATGCTGGACTGCTATTCGTTCCAGTCTGTGGCGAATATAGGACTGTAATTCGTCTGATCCAGGGACGAATGAGAATTCGTCTCACCCTGTGATGAATTCTGTTATGTTATTCATCTCACCTAGGGACGAATAGCCCTCTGTTCAGTTTCAGAGCAGAAAGTCAGAGGCATCCGATTTGGGCAGAGAAAAGGTAGGGGTTCTCAACAGTCTCTGTCATTTTTCTGTTTCTGGTTTTTTGTTTCTATTTATTTGCTTGCTTAGGGAAAGTTGTTGCTGCATGTTTAATTTTATTTAATAAAAATAACCCCACACACATCACGTGGCAATTTAAAAACCAAGGAGCTGGTCGTAAAACCCCAGCCCTTGATCAAGACCAACGGTGGATTTCATCACCACCTTGGCTTGAATTTTGCATCCATTACCCCGATTGCTACTGTTGCTAGACGTAAATCCTGATGAAAGCTGATCGAGTGTAGCTGGGGTGATTCCCAGTGCATGAGGATAAGTCTTCTATGGTAGGTGTCATAAACAGGGCAATCCCCCTTTTGTACCGCCTATGTTCCACGTACCATCTGCTCTCACATACCTATAGTTTCCCTCACGTAAGGGCGGGTATATAGAGAGGTTGGTATATCGGCCTGGCAATGGTATATCGAAGGGGCGACCATTTTTGGGAGTCATAAGAGCCATCATTTTGCATTTAAATGTTCTTTACAAAAGCTTTCAAAACCAAAACAAAAAAACAAAAAAATCAAAACACACTAAACCAGGTTTAGGGCACACTCTAATCTTTAAACGAGATAATCATTGCTTTGTGTGTGTGTGATCCTTTCTATTTAGTGCAATATAAAAATCATAAAAAGAAAAAAAAAATCTACGCATCTTGTAGAGGGGCACCACCATGGTATTCACTCGTAGCCAAGCCCAATCACGGGCGGAAGCTACAGAGAGTGTACAGGGGGGACAAGTCGCCTCCGCTATAGCCCCAAGGACTTGGTCATTCCACCTTGGCGGCCCGACACACACGATAGTCCACTTTGTGCCTTGATAGAATGAGGCTATAGGGGCACCCCTTCGAGGGGCACGCCCACTCAGCACACCCCTTTCGGGAAGAGTCCATACATGTGGCACTTAATATAGATGGGAAAGCTCCCTTAGATGCCCGGTATGAGTGGCCACCATGCGATGAAGTGCTAGGGCAACGTAGGGTCCACCAGGAGGGGCCACATGATTACACCATCCCTCCTTTACCCCCTCTTGTTGTCAAAAACAACAAGACAAATCTAGAGCACAAGGCTCTTCAGGCGGGGCGAGCCAACTCCACCCGTCCCTTTATCACTTACAAAAGGGAGCATGAGGAAGACCCCTACCTTCCTCAAGAGCAATATACAACATGGGAGCAATGCGCCTCTGCACCTGCTATATATCAGGGTCACCCACTAAGGCCAGAGCCTCGGGTGAATGCCGCTAACCTCGACAGAGGGAAGCACCCTATAGAAATCTTGGATCCCCAAGACCGAGACAGATGCATAGGAGAGGCATCTAGGCCTCCTAGACTCAAGACGATAGAGCAAATCGACCTGGCATTTTCCAGACATGCCACCCGCCAAGCGCAGATCACGTAGCTTGAGTAGGACCAACAACAGCTAGAGCATTTATATCGCCTTAGAAAAGAGCACATTCGATGCCAAACAGATGAGCTACTCTGCACCACTATGTCTGAGAGGGTTCCAACCCCCCAAACGTAGAGGGCAGAAAGGTACGAGAGGCACAATCCCTTAGTGCAAGACAGGTCTCCAAGACCTTACCAAGCGTTGCCTCCAAGACCCCCTAGACCTGAGCGGGAGGCCACTCCCAGGAACAACGATGGGTACCCTCCATGGGCGCCCACCCCTGTTCATAGGTCTCGCCCAAGAACTCCTCAAGAAGCTTATGAGGAGTATGAGCAAGAAGAAGAGCGGGCTAAAATGCCCTATCAAGGTAGAGGGGCTGCTATTCGGCCACCCCTCTATAGGCCTCAAGTTCCCCGCAACCCGCAACGGGAACAAGTTACGGAGGAAGAAATCAAGTCCTCCGATGCATATAAAGCGTTGTTAGAGCACTTGGAGTCTATGGAAACCAAAACTTCTGGGCCCCAAAAGCCCACTTTATGACAACTCCGTAGTCACCCTGTGCATCCGTCAGTGCCGGCACCCCCTTACCCTGAACATTTTAAACTGCCCCAGTTGGCAACCTTTAGAGGGGAGGAGGATGCTCAAGAGCATGTGACTAGGTTCCTGAGCCAATGCTTTGGCATTCAGGACAATGATGCTTTGTTGTTAAGAACATTGATAACCACGTTCGTAGGCCCTGCCTCGGACTGGTTCACTCAGTTACCAAAACATAGCATCTACAACTTAGATCAGCTAGTGGATGCGTTCCTCGAATGCTTCGCCTTCAACACCAAGAAGAAGGCATCACTAAGCGATCTGGCCAGCCTCAAGCAATATGAGGAAGAAACCATGGCAGCATATGGGAATCGATGGAGGACGCTGCTTTCAAAGCTGCCCTACCTCCCTCCTATGTCTGATCTTACACAGATGTTCTCAAAGAGCTGTTTGAGATCGATCTCCATGCTATTGCAGCTGCAGCAATATGCCACCTTGGAAGAAGCCCTGGCGCAAGCCAGAATCATCGAGGAGATCAAAGTTCAGGATGGCGAGATTGCCAAGCCTAAGAAAAAGGAGTGGTCTAAGAATAACAAGACAGGGACCACGCAACCAAAACCCGCTATGGTTAATCAGGTTGCAATCAACGTCCCTAAGCCTGCACAAGCAACACAGCCTCAAAAGGCTAACTATCAGGCGGTGCCTCTCAACACCTATGAAAGAGAGAATCAGAGGCAAGACCAGAATCAACAGCGTCGCCCTCGATGATAGTTCACACCATACATAGAGTCTAAAGACTCCCTGTTTGACCGCTTGTCCATGGCAAACTTGATCAACCTACCAGAGGTTCAACCTATAGACCCCAATGCATCGAAACCAAAGGGTTATAGGGAAGAATTGTACTGTCGATTTCATCGACGGAGGGGACATGATCTCAATACATGTTGGAAGTTTAGAGGCTTGGTGCAAGACTTAATTGATAATAAGACCTTAGCGGTGGATAATCCCATGGCACCAGGCAACCAACAGATGGAGGTCTTCAAAGACCCCTTGCCCGCCCATGATGCACCGATGAAAAACCTCCAAGTCAATGAAGTAACGTAGAACTACCCAATGTAGAGGTATGTCAGAATGATAAGTATAGTGACTTAGAATAGGAGGTATCCGAGCATAGCTGCTCCCGTGGTGACTACAGGAGAGGTGCCAACAATGTCACAACAACAAAAACACCCTGCACAACCTCATCCACCTAGACCTATGGTCACTATTCGGACCAAGCTTACCCAAATCTTGAGGACCACATTGGCTAGGCTCTCCATCTACGAGCTAATTCAACAATCATCGCCCCATCGGGAAGCTCTAATGGAGATATTAAAAGCCATCGAGTTGCAGCCCCATGAGGCAAATTCCTTCAACAACTTCGTGGGGCATGTCAAAAGATGCACTAAGCCAGTCATCACCTTCAGAGAGGACGAGTTAAAGTCAGTGACTGGCGACATGGCGGATCCACCCCTGCACGTTATCGTGCGGGTCAACGGGATCCCATACAAGAGAGTATTGGTGGATACTGGCTCGTCCAGTAATATCATAACAACAGTGGCCTTGAAGCACCTAAAGTTGCCCGCATCTCACATAGTGGCCTCCACCTACACATTGCGAGCATTCAATGATGCAATATGCTCGACAGTAGGCACAATTGTCCTACCCATCCAGGTGGGACAAAAGACAATTCCTACATTGTGCCACATATTGGAGGGTGAGATGGCCTATAACATCTTGTTGGGCCGGCCATGGATTAGGGACATGAAGTGTGTCCCTTCAATAGCTCATCAGTGCTTGAAGTATACATTTGAAGGGCAAGTGCATGTAGTCCCGATGGACTTAGAACCCTTCAAGTACTGCAACACGGTGCAACTGATGCCGCAGTCGACCCTTCCATCAACACACATGGATTTCTAGTTGAATCCATCCAAATAGGGTCCGATTTCGTAGGCATCCCTACTATCAAGTCCACCAACTCCCCAGTCGGGTCCATCTTCATCGGCTGGTCCTTCACCAACGATGCCACCTACGGTGGCCCCAACGAAGGACAAGGGAAAGAAACCCATGGAAGAAGTACCACCCTCAGTCTCAACCATCTCCACCGAGGAGATGCCTAGTAGAATGGAATTCGAGGCGCCTAGTCCACCCGACATGGAGTGGACTCAGGAAGAACTCCCATTCCCTCCCCCCCAATCGCCAACAATCACTGTTGAAATGGCCAACACGGGCCTGGGGGAGTATCTAGTGTGGAATATTGTAGCAACGCCCACACTGGAGTCCATGCAGGACATGGGGAGACCTCGCCTCCCCATTGGTACTATTGTTCCTCTAGGCTACCCGCCGAACCAGACAAACTTTGTGTATGGGGGCCTTGATCATGGTATTGAACCATACATGCAAGAGGAAGAAGATGAAGAGCCTTTCACGGAAGATGTCAATTATTTTTCTAACCCAGACTTCGCTCTAAGATACCTTGGCCAATGCAATTGGCATGGATATGGGTTAGGCAGATATGAGCAAGGAGTGCGGGTACTATGCCAACCAAGGTATCAAATGTCGTACGACAAATCAGGAGTGGGGTTCAACCACCCCCTACCCCTTGACATCTTGGTGGAGAATATGCAAGGCCTAGGGATAGGCAACAAGGATGGGATGGCATTAGATCCATATGCCAACCCTAACATGACATATACATTGGGGGACTATCTCCCATTGTTGACAACCAACCTTGTTGGCCTTAACAACCCTTTCCCTTCACTCGAGAGAGGAGAAAGCTCAAGGACTCGCCCACAAGAGGGGTATAGACAAAGTCAAGAAGAATCTTCTGAGGATGAGTCAGCATATGAAATAGCACCATGGGACCCTTTCGAATCAGATAGTAATCATTCACAAGTGGTCCCCATGGATGATTATCAAGAAAGTCTCTTGACAATATTCCCTTTGGATGCTCCCATTGAGCAAGTGCCACTTCAAGAAAATCAGGTCCCCCCGTAGAGAGCGGAACAACCCCATTGGGACCATGTCAATTTGCTCGAGCAGGACGAGCCTAACATGTCACAGACAGCTGTCAGAGCCAACGAAGGCCTTTGGATCTCTGATAGTGATTATGAAGATGAAGAGATGGCATATCTCAATCATGCGCGACAATAGCATCACCCTATAGACATTGAAGAAATGTTTGGACAACTAGGCATAAGGCTAGGGCATGAGTGGCACATAAACCTTGCCTAGTGGAACCAAGTTTTGAATCCGCCACTTTGGGCACATAGAGAGCAACTTCCACCCAGAGACCCCATAGCAATATCAGTGCCGAGGGCAGACCCTGTCCTCATATCCACACATAGGGCCGATCCATTCGTGCCAATCCCTCCAGAGCCAGATCCGGAGCACAAAGATCATCAAGCTGGGGGTACCTCTATCCCCCGAAGAGCAAGTCAAACACAAAAAGCTCCAAGGATTCCCATAATCGCTTGGTCAAATCCCAAAAATGCCCCAAAGGTGCCCACAAACCATTTGGTCAAACCTAAAAGCTCCAAGGATTCTCACAATCGCTTGGTCAAACCCAAAAAAGCCCCAAAGGTGCCCACAAACCCTTTGGTCAAACCAAAAAGCTCCAAGGATTCCCAAAATCGCTTGGTCAATCCCAAAAATGCTCCAAAGGTGCCCACAATCCCTTTGGTCAACCCAAAAATCTCCAAGGATTACCATAATCGCTTGGTCAACCCCAAAAATGCCCCAAAGGTGCCCATAATCACTTTGGTCAAACCAAAAAGCTCCAAGGATTCTCACAATCGCTTGGTCAATCCCAAAAATGCCTCAAAGGTGCCCATAATCCCTTTGGTCAAACCAAAAAGCTCCAAGGATTCCCATAATCGCTTGGTCAATCCCAAAAAATCCCCAAAGGTGCCCACAAACCCTTTGGTAAAACCAAAAAGCTCCAAGGATTCCCATAATCGCTTGGTCAATCCCAAAAATGCCCCAAAGGTGCCCATAAACCCTTTGGTCAAACCCAAAAGCTCCAAGGATTCCCATAATCGCTTGGTCAACCCCAAAATGCCCCAAGGATTCCCACAATCCCTTTGGTCAACCCAAAAAGCTCCAAGGATTTCCACAATCACTTGGTCAATCCCAAAAATGCCCCAAGGATTCCCATAATCCCTTTGGTCAAACCCAAAAAGCTCCAAGGATTCCCACAATCGCTTGGTCAATCCCAAAAATGCCCCAAAGGTGCCCACAAACCCTTTGGTCAAACCAAAATGCCCCAAAGGTGCCCACAAACCCTATTGGTCAAACCCAAAAGCTCCAAGGATTCTCGCAATCACTTGGTCATCATCAAGAAAATTCAAAAACAACAAAATCATCAAAATTACAAAAAAAATCTGCATCTCACTCTCATGCATACTTCATCAATCAAAAATACAATATATATATAGCTGCATAGGCATCGCATCCATACATTGCATATTTGTTGGTCATACGGCTCAAAGGCACCATAGACTGTCATTACTTGGCAAAACCACCACCTTTCACATTTTCCATTTTGAAAACAATACAACAAAAATAAACGCCATTCACCATTTCGCCATATCATAAGTTAGTTGTCGTCTAAATGTATCAAGAGTTTTCGTCATTCAACTATCTTTAGATCTCTAGCCAAGAACTATACAAAGTCAGACAGATGTTACAACGGTAGAGTCTTACTTGAAATACACCTTGTTACGTAGCATCCCATCACAAGCTAAAACACATAAAACAATTCCCAAGTTGTGTAAACGAAAGATGAAACCTGCAAAGCAATTTAGGATACCATACAGTGAAAAGGTTATCTCGCTCATCCCCCTGTGCGAATGACCCCAAGAATGCTGAGAGTTGGCAAAAGGACAAGAATCTTCCCTACCCAATTCCCCAAGAATCCCAAGTTCTCAAAAAAAAAAGTTGCAAAACATCAAAAATTTGCAAAAGTCAATACTCCAAAAATTGACATCAAAATCCCACAAAGTGCATACATCAAAAAGCACAAGCAATAGTGATTCTCATCACTCCAAAATTCAAAATCCCTTGCTCAAAAGAAAAAACAAAAAAATAAACAATGATTTTCATCACTATAAAAGAGCAAGTATCCCAATACAAATGAAGAAAAGAAGGGAGTCAAACTTGAATCCCTGGAACTCTCAGCATTCAGAAGGTCATGAGGTGAACCTCAGTACCGGTTTGGTGGATAGCCTATCGGTCACTGGTGGCAAACCTCCCGCATGACGATATATCTGTCACATTTATTTGTGTGCAGATCAATGTTTGCATGTGGATGAGCTAGCTTATGGTATCCTAGATCGCAAAACAGATTAATTTGACTAAATACAACAAAGGAGTTAGTGGAGCTAATTAGGTGATCCTTAGTACAGGTTTGGTTGAAAGCCTATCTGGAACTGGTGGTATCCTGACAAATACCACATAAACAAACTCAATTGCACACATAGGGATGTGAAATAACTTGGTCAAAAACAAGCACGATTCATACCTTGTTCAAAAATCTTGTAAGATAACAGTACAGTCTTGGCTAGTTAGTTAAAACATCTGAGTCTCAGAAAAACTTAGCTACATTCTAAGCCAACTATTGTATACAATCCATTCTTACATCACAAAAAAAAAAAAAACAACAACACATATACACAAAAGTCATTTACCATAGCAATCGCCTTGTACACAAAGCCATAAGTCTTGTACAGTCTATGGTGCCAACGCCAAATATCAACAAATCATTTCATCCATTCCATATACATATCATATAAATCAAAAACATTTGCATTCATCATACTATATGCATACATCAATAAAAACAACCATATGAATACATCAATATAAAGTAACATGCATCCATCAACATCGATCATTGTGCATAACATAAAATCACAATAAAAAGCAAAAAAATAAAAAAAATACAAAAACAACAAGAAATACACCAAAAAATGCAATAAAATTGCCAAACAAAAGTGCCTTTGCACTTGACATTCTTGGCATAAAAAACAGATGTCGGGGTCACAAATTGTCACTATCCTACTCCCTAAGAAGGCTACCATAGCTGGACCGCTCCACGGGAGGACGGATTTTTGCCAATTTCACCCCCAAAAGGCGTCACAAAAAGGGTCAAAAACCAACCAAAAATAGCAATAAAATTGCCGAACAAAGGCACCTCCATGCCTAACATTCTTGGCATGAAAAACTGAGGTCGAGGTCACAAATTGTCACTATCCTACTCCCTAAGAAGGCTACCATAGCAGGACCGCTCCACGGGAGGACGGATTTTTGCCAATTTCAACCCCAAACGGCGTCACAAAATGGGATAAAACCCACCAAAAATAGGTCCAAATGTTGGGAAATTGCATAAGCATTACAAGAAAAACATCTGAAGGCACCCTCACCTAAGTCATCTTGGGTCAAGCGACTCGTCGCTTTTCTCATGAAGGTCATTCCCTCATCGACTCGTCGCTTGAGGGGGTAGTCACACTTAGTCACCAATCAACAAATACACACCCAATCAAGGCAATGGCATGCATTCAAAGAATCATTGACAAAGACAATCATGCTCCTGCTTGGGGCAACAAACAAGCAATAATCACAAGTTGATCAAATACTTGGCATTCATGAATCATGAACTCAAGGTTCCCACAGACAAAAGGTTGCGCCCTTTGCCTATTCATGACTGATCAATGTCCAAGCTCAAGTCACACCTCACCAAAATAGGTTAACACTTGAAATTAAGTTCCTTCACTCATTAGAAGCAAGGATTCAAGAATGCATGCCCTTTCCATGCTTGGGGCATCAAAAGTTGGTTAGGTTACTGAGAAACCCTAATCATTAGTGCTTTGGTTATCTATTTTTGCTCAGCACTGCGCCACACACAGCACATCCCAAAAAGGGGCATCTGTAGACACCAAAACAACACCAATCTGATTATGTGACTGCAAACACTGATCGCATTGACACACACAACCCCCAAGGCAGCCCTCAGAGGTTAAACAGTGGTCCTAACCACTCTCACAGTAGTTTTGGAAGGTCAGAGGTCAATTTGGCACCTTTTAGGCACCCTGCTCTCTGCTCGTCTCACCCAGGGACGATTACAAACTGGTATTCGTCCCACCCTAGGACAATTAATAGTATTCACTCCTGGGTGGGGCGAATTGTAGGTTTGACGGGAAAAAAGTCAAATCTTGACAAATGGTAGCTCAGATCAGCCACTTAATTCCTCCTTCCTTGCATGCGAGTGTAGGTGAGCGTTTTTGAGCGTTAGAGGTTGTTACAAGGGCAGTCATGAAGTCCCAAATCAGGAGGGGAATCTCCTCCCTCCTAGGAAGGCATGATTGCCAAGTGGCGCCCTTGCATGCCCATCCAAAGAGACTGTCAAGTCTATAAAATGGTGAGTCTTCTCACCCCAAAAAGAGGACATAGAAGGAGCATTTTGAGCAATGAAGTGCTATCGTTTTACTACCTCACATCCCTTTCGATTTGTGCCTTCCACATCCTTGATCTCTTTTGCAAGGGAGGTCATTGGGTGACTATTGGAAGCGCAAATCTGGACCCCAAAACCTGACATCTGGTCACATTGTCCTACCAAATATGCTGACAACACATAATAAGAGGTTTTGGACCAATTCCAAGTGGATTGGTGCTGAAACAGAGCCCCAAACGATGGGCGTCCTGCCCGTAGGCGCCCCCCGCGTTGTAGGTCTAATCGTCCCACCCCGGAATGATTAGGAATCTGTGGTAGATTTGCTTTCTGTCATTTTTGCATTTGATTCTATGCTTCTTAAATAGGTTGTAGTTCAAATTTCATCTTGTTTTGATCAATTTTGACCATGTTTCTATTATTTCTTGCCTCTACTAACATGCAGGTAGCGTCATCAAAATCTCGGTGATAGAGGCCGAATTGGAGAAATCTGACCTTCTGGGTCTTCCCAAAATACCCCCATTTACCTAACCCCCAACTTTGCAGGTCATTTGGAGCCTCCGAGATAGGACATTTTGGGCAGTGCCTTTTAACGTTTTGTTGCAGGTTTATTCGTCCCGCCCCGGAGCGATTAGAAATCCATGGCGAGTTTTCTGACTGTTCCAATTGCAGTGCCCTTCTGGTAATGTCTTCATGCTTCTGTAAAACTTTTAGATCATTTTGATTCATTTTACCTATCGTTTTATTCAATTTTATGCATGCATCCTTCATGGGCTTTAGAGATCAAATGCTTCATTTTATCTACAGGTGCTACTAACTATTTGTTGTTTCTTTGAACATAGGATCTTGACATAGGAGGAGCAATAAGGAGTGAATATTCATCAACGCGAGCAGTGGCGATGTTTTGGTCTGCCCATTTTACATGTGGGCACGCGGAAGAAGGATTCCTAATACATGATTGTAAACGAAGCAATGTTAACGCTCCTAGCCCCTAAAAAGGGAGGAGACGTCTTGTAACCAAGATTTAAAGAGTATTAATAAAAGGGTTGTGCATTCTATACTTGCTTTTATCTCATTTCAATTCGTTCATTTTCCTTCCTTTCATGCAATTTCAATTTCTAGGACTTTAGCGTTAGCTTTTGCCTTGCATGCATCTCATTCAACATTTCGTTTTTGCTTTTGTATCCTCTTGCTTTTAGTTTTAGGTATCTCCATGCACCGATCAAGATCATCTAATATTTCAAATTGATTGAGTAAAGCATCCGGCTGGCTATCCTTAAGGTCATTTTTTGCCCTTCGTCCTTTGTTTCGAGCTTTTACTGGAACAAAACCTTCCTTATCCCATTCCCCTTCCTTTATCGGGGCTTTTCCTTTATACAAACTTTTTCCAGATCGAGAGGGCCTAGGATTTGAAGCCACGGGTGGGACAAAATTAGGGCATTTTCTTTGCAGGTGGCCATATTCATGACAAATCCGACAATAAAATGGAAGAGCTTCATAGTCAAGTTTTTGAACCCATGCAGTTGGTCCAAATTGTATTTCAATAGAATCTAGAATAGGATTATTTAAGTCATTTTCAACACAAATACGAGCAACAAAGATTACCTTTTTATCCATTGTCTGTTGTGACGATCCAACCGGCTTCCAAAGTAGAAGGGCAATCTTATGCAAGATATCAGTTCTCTAGAATTCCAACGAGAGCCATGGAAGCCACACCCATACTAGAACCCACGACGGTCGCTTATCTGATGGGTTGAAACCCACATGCCAGGGTTTAAGAAAGAGTCCCACTTGGTTATAGAAATAAGGACCACTAAATATAAAAGTTTACTTAGTAAAGAACACCACATTAAAATTACACCTATTACAAATATCATCTCAACATGACATTAAACACTAGAACATTAAACATTAATACTAACTTAACATTAAAACCCACCACTAAACACTTAAAACTGGAAGAGGAATCTAAAGGCAAACATTAACCTACACCCCAACCTTGAAACCCAAAAGGTCAAAATGCATGGTTAAAGACCTTTCAACAAAATTAACACTCCAAAGCAATCAAAAATTCCTCAAACTTCAAAATTTAAGGTGGGTCCCCAAATTTAGGGCTAGTTGTGCAATGGCCACAACAATATTAAAGTACATAGGTATGACAACTATCATCTCCTACACTAGTGCAAACTCTATATTTCTATCTATAGTCAAGGCTAGGTATTTGAGTGCCCCTACTATATTGACCATGCCATCCATTAGGATTGAGTGTCTAGCCATTTTTGTATAAGCAAGATGCATTTACTCATAAATATCTTTAAGCATCACTATGACCGGTGCACCCAAATCAACTATACAAATTTTTAGTTTTGATGGGGATGGCTTCAACATATTTAGTTTTGAAGCATTTAATACATCAAATTGATCTAGATGTGTGCTAGATGTTCTACTATAAAATTCTACTAATTCTCTATATTAGTTAGAGTGGATTTTTGTCATATATCCCTAGTTCCTTTCTTGCTCATTTAGAGCCTCTTGGAGTAGACCTTATTATCATAGGAGGACTGATGATTTTGGCATATTCTATTTAGTTGGTGTCCTTTTAATTTCCTCTATGATATCAAATTTAAATTTCATAGAGGCACCCTCACTTCTTTTTGTGAACTTGTGGTATTTATTTATAGTTGTCACATGTCCTTTGCTTATAAGAGAGAGGTCCTTTAGTTAGTTTTCAGCCTCTTTGAAGATGATATTTTTATTTATTTTCTTCTTTCTTGGTGAATTTATTAGTTATTCCTCTATCTTATTTACTCATTATGGGTTCTTTTCTTTTATCTATCCACTTATCTTTGTCAATTTGTGTCACTTTTTCCTTGTTTGGCATATTTGTGTCTTTCCTTTCTATTCACTCTTCCTCCTATTTATCTTACCATACTATGATAGGACCATTATATTTCAAATGTAAGGATAATCTTCCTCCTCTAAGGAATTTTATACCTTTTCTAGTTTTAGCTTATTTCTTAGTTGGTTAGCTATCTAGTAATCCTCTATACCATATAGTAGCCTTATCTTGAAGAGAGTATATTATTAATCATATCATTACATATTTCTATTGGATGTAGTGGATTAAATTATCTAGCATTGTCTTGTTCCTATCCTCATAAAATAAAGGTAATTATTTCATATATGCTGGGGTAATGGGAGAATAGGCCATCAAATTTAGTGGTCCTTGGTATTTCCAATTAGGAAGTTGATTCCATGCCTAGGATGTGATCCTCTATTGTTTTTTTTGGGAGGAGGTTGACCATTTTGCTATTGAGTAGGTGGATATATTTCATAGTTGTGATGTGGGTATAAATGATATGAATATAAATTATAATTAGTTGGAGGGTATTGAGATGATGGATTATAGTAAACCCACTATTAATTTTGAGGTATATGGATATTATATTGTAGAGGAATATAATTATATCTATTTTTAAGATTTATTAATTTGGGAGGTGGACCTTGTACAATCTATTGCACTTAACTAGTTGAAGATTATGTTAGGCACTATATTTTTCCATGGGATGAATGCAACCTCATTTATCTAGCCATCACATTAGTATTTTGAATAAGTTTTAGGTTTAAGCCTAGTGATATTAAATTGAGAGGCAAATATTATATTCGAGGGATGTTAGATGTGTTTGAAAAACAAGATCTAGGTAGGCTTTGAGTTAGAGAAGCACTTGTAGGAGGGATGTTTTGTGTGCTAGAGGTTGGTGTTGGGTTACTAGTATAGAATTGAATTTTTAAGAATGGGTTATTTATGAGGTTGTTCATATTGATAGCCAACCCATAAAGAGGGTTGGTATGTATTAAGCTTGAATCCATATTAGATCAAGTTTGATTACCTAGAGTGCATGAATAGCTTATTTTTTGGCTCAAGTATTTTATTTACAACGACATGAAGCCTTGACTAATTGGGTTGGGCCATGGGGTTTTCAACTTTTTACATGATATGATTAGATAGTGGAATCTCTTTGAATTCATCCTCTTGATGTACCCATGTGGTAATTTGTTCCCTTATCTTTCCCTTCATATTTATTCGATGGTATGTGATGATATCTATGCTTGGATGGTTTTTCCTTATTTTTTGAGACTTCTATTATAAATTCATAAGCTTGCACATACATCCTTTCACAAACAAATCTTTAGGATCAAAATTTATAAAAAATAAAAAATTCTTGTAAAATGATTCGCTCACAAAATTGGAGTGATTCACTTACAATTTTGTGGTGATTCACTACTAGAAAGTGACTTTCAATACTTTGCATATGGAATGGTTTGCTCAAAAAATGCAAATTATATGCTTATTAGTTTTTAAAAAATTTCTCACTAAGTATAGACTTGGAAAAAATTAATAAGAAGGGATCCAAGTGGATCACTTGGAGAAAATAAAAAAATGCAAATTATGTGCTTATTAGTTTTTAAAAATTTGCTCACTAAGTATAGACTTGGAAAAAATCAATAAGAAGGGATCCAATTGGATCCTCAAAATGGATGAATTTATTTCTCAAGAGAGATGGAGGAAGAAACTTATCTTTCCTAGTAAATAAATTTTTATATTTAGAGGGAATCACTCATTAGGTCTATCTTCGAGACATTTTATGGTTTTGGAGAAAATCACTTTTTGAATTTGAGTGAACTACTTGCTAATTTGATCTTTTGGTAGAATGACCCAAAATCTACCTTAAGTATTTTCTATTAGTGAGATATGTGCATACGAGATCAAATTCAAGTTTTTATGATGCTTGGATATCATTGGAGTCATTGCCTTTGCAAATATTTTTGAAATTTGGAGTTTATATCAAAGTTTCCATTTGCAAAGTACCTACAAAAATAATCATACATAAAAAAAATAATAAATTTTAAAGTCAATCTAAGAATAAAACTAGAAAATTAATTCCATGGCCTTAGAAAATTTCTCTAGATTCAATTTGTGAATGTGTAGAATTTTTTGAGAAATTTTCTTGATAAAATAGAGTTATTTACTAGAGAATTTTAGGTGAATCTATAATAACCTAGAACTACCAACCCAAATTTTATTTTAAAGGAGCACTTACAAAAAAATGATCACAAGGACAATACCCTTCTTTCATTTATATCAGAATGCAAGACTTCACCACATTGAAATCCAATCATTGCAAATGATATTTAGTGGATAGGAATAGCCAAATCCCATGTTTTTTGGGGTTTAGCTTACTAAACCTACACATTTAAAAGGATGCCAATAAGTTCTCCCACCACCTTTACCACACCTTACTCAACTAGGGACTATGTGACCATAGTGTAGGGATTATCCTTTAAGGCCCATGAAACTTAAAGGAGGATGATTATTCCCTAACCATACTCTAATTCCATATAGGTAGGTTAATGAAGTGTAGAGCCTTGGTGCTTAGTTACCATACTTTCATGGGCACTAATATCATTTCAACTTTGCTGACAACTAACATGATCCTACTCTTAGTTACCACACATTTGTGGTCTATCTAAGGCATCACCACTGTTGTCTTGTGAATGGTTCCACTTTCACAACTTAGTTGGAATACACATGAGCCTTCTCATTCAAGGTGAAATGGTTCACAAGAAATCCTAGCTATTGTATTTACACAAATACTTCTAGGGGAATGAGTCCTTAGCTATTACATTATTTCAATTCCTTCTAGGCTCATGGCTATCTAGGTATTTCATTCACACAACCTCTCCTAGGATTGAGCTTTGAAATTATTGACTTGGGCCCACAAGAGTTTCTAACTATCCCAAAAAAATATTATCAAAAATAAACCTTACACTTTAATTCATAACTATAAAGTAATTCATCATCATATCATAACATCATAACTCATTTAATCTAAAATACTATAACATATGGAACTAATAGATGCATTCTTACAATTTTTAGAACTCAATACTAACTATCTAAATAATTGATTGCTCAAATACTTTAATGTATTAATCAATATTGTACAAAAATCAAGTTTACAAAACTCATTGAACCAAAATAATCTTTTATATAGTATTTGCTTTACCACAACATCTATAAGATCAAATATCTATGAATACAACCTTCAAAGATCTTCAAGCCACCTAAGTATCTACAAGCTTCTTCATGATGGGGAAACCACCCACAGTTTATGAGGTATACTTAGGGATTAGAAAAACTTTTTATGCAATGCAATTTAAATCATGCCATTTTCTATTATGCCAACAACCATGCATAAAACATAAGCCAACTACAATAAGAGAATCCTAGACTTATTTTATAATGATCCCTTAACTCATAATAGTCTTAGGAATATTTTTATTAGTTTCCCTTTCAAAAACCAACATGCACTATACCATTTTAAACATAGAGAATCCCATACTTCTATTAAAATGATTCCTTAGCTATCACCAGTCTTAGGAATCAAATGGTAGTTTCTCTTTCAAAACCACATTAAACATTCAACATAAATACAATAGAATCCCATACTTCTCTTTATAATTATACCTTAATTCACATAGATATCAATAATCATTATAATAGTTTCTCTTTCAAAACCAAAAATCAAACATTCAATATCAATATAAGAGAATATCATACTTCTCTTTATAATTATCCCTTAATCCACATAGATCTCAAGAACCATTATAATAGTTTCTCTTTCAAAACTACAAAATCAAACATTCAATATCAATACAAGAGAATCCCATACTTCTCTTTATAATGATCCCTTAATCCACATAGATCTCAGGAACTATTATAATAGTTTCTCTATCAAAACTCAAGTTTATAATTTCACTTTACAAACAAAAGTCCCAAATTTATTTATTTTTCATAAAAGACACTTAATTACCATAATTTTAATTTTCATAAAGAAACTAAATTCCTTACTTTATTTTTCATAAAATAAATCTAATAATTTATCTCTCATAAAGAAATCTAAACCTTATTTTCTTTTTCATAAAAGCAATCTAATTACAATAATTTCTTTCTCATAAATAAATCTAAACATTACTTTCTTTTTCATAAAATAAATATAATAATTTCTTTCTCACAAATAAATCTAAACCTTTCTTTGTTTTTCATAAAAGAAATATAATTACAATAATTTATTTCTAAGAAATAAATCTATAACATCACTTTATTTTTCATAAAAGAAATCTAATTACAATAAATTATTTTCAAAAAGAAATCTAAAAATTTTCAAAAGCATTAATATAAAATAAATCCAAAATAGGGTAGTCATTAAACTTTGCCAAACTTCATAATCTACCAAAGAAAGGCATACAAAATAAAATAATCATTTAAATACCTTTCAAAATACAACTATAATGGATAAGAATTTTGGCATCAACCTTATAATAAAACCTTCCAAAAGAACTAGCTTATTAAATCTTATTAATCCAAATAGTAAAGCTTTCACTTGAATACAAAACCATATACATTATTTAAAAGTAAAGCTTCTAATTAAATACAAAACATACACATACAAAACCATATACACTCTTTTTAAAAAAAAAAGGTATTATTTGCTTTGAAAATGAATTCCTTTATTATCCAAGTGCATAATTATTTATAATGCCCCCAAAATACTTTATACTCAAGTACTACATTAATTAAACATTATCAAATACTTAGAAGATAATTTAAGCACCTAGTAAACCGCAACTAACATAGGCGATAGAATGGTTTCACAAACCTTAGGAGTAACCTGAATTAAAAAATCTCTCCTACCTCAAAGCCTTTTCAAAAATGACTCAAGAGAAAACACATAAGATGAAACAAGGTAATAGATCTACTTATGGATAGAGGGAGCCAAAAAACCTATGCCTAAGGAAACTAACTACATCGATGATGGAATAACTAGGTATATCTTGTAATGGAGACAATAGAGACATACCTTGAGGAACTAGATAAGGGTAGATTCAAAAAAAATATATGGATCAAAACATACACCAACTAGAAACAAACAAACAAGCCAACAAAAATATAATATCCTAAAAAAAAATTAACAAGCAACCCGAAAAAACACTAGCTCAACAATTACTCAAGGAGAAGGTAAAAAGAACAATCAGAATTAGGAAAGCCATATTCTAGGTAACAATACTATGAACAACAATCCAAACAAAACACAAGGACAAATCCTCATAAAACACAACAAGATATCTCTCAAAAGAAAACAACCAGATACTACCTAATATAACAAAGCTTAGTCAATGTCCTTCATGCTCGCCATTCCTTCAAAGCTCACTATCTTGCTCTCCAACCAAAAACCACCCACTCTCAAAACCTCTCAAAGTCTCCTCTTAATCTAATAGCATGAGCACTATTGTGCATGTAAAATTGGTAATGTTCCTCTTTAATAAACATTACCTTATACTGCCTTAACAATGCCACTTCCATGCGCAACAAAGAAGAGGCTTTCTTATTTTAATAAAAATATTAATTAAAATTCTCAACCAAACTTATTAAGGTAAATATTAAGTAGTCTTAAGATTGGTTTTTCAATATTTTATTTTATTAAGATCATTTTCAAATTATATTTCCATACAACTAAAAATTTTCTCATCTACAAACATTAAAGATAATATTTAGAAAGCTTAATAACTCAAGAGCAAAAACATCAACAACTATAGATATTAAAGTTGCAAATCAAAGTGAAAATATAAACTTGCATATCAAGGACAAACATTTACTATTGCTAATAAATATTTCACACCACTATTTTATTCTTAGTGTTGGGCAGCGAAATGTCATCAAGCTTTACTTGACACTGCAACTGTCTATCTTCCAATTTTTTGGCATGCATGCACTCGCTAGTCACAGCTCGACACTCAGGCATTGGATGGACCAAAGAAAACTTCAATTCAAACTCCAAAGTAGGTTGGTTCCTTGTCAACTTAAAATGGTGTTGACTCAATTAAAGCTCAAATAGTGTTTTAAGATAAGGGTTTATAAAATGTTTGAGGTTAGAAATGTTATAAAGAAATAGTGGCCAAATAGGCTAACAACATAGGCAACTATAGTAAAAGGCTCCCACAAGCTATTTCCATTGTCCCATAACTCAATATTAACATTACTCAAATTAATGAAACCTTCACACATTAAAACATAAATAGATATATATCGCAGAAAGCAATTCCAACATCCAATATTGATAATCCAAATATAAAAATAGACCAATAGTTAGATTTAATAGAAATAAACTTCCGAACAATAAATATTTAATAAATAACAAATTTCAACTACTCTCACAACTAGTAATCCAAAATTTGGAATGAACTAACCATTCAAGTATTAACAAAAATGCAAATCAAAACTTTGAACCTCTTGCACAAGATAATGAAGATGAAAAATTTGAGTCGAAAAATCAGATTAATGCTTCTTCCATTAGCTCAAAAGAATATTTATAGTAAGGCAAGCAAATGCACTGGAGCTGACCCTAAAAAATGTGGGTTAGACCTCTATTTATAGTTTTTAAATGAAAGAATATCGAGGATACATTACAAAGATTATATATTTATAGCTCAATAGAGAGTTTGCTAGCATCATATTACTAGTTGTGGAGCTCCGAGAAATCCACTGAGAAAAATCTGCCATGGCAGAATACCTCTGAAACTTACTAGTTTGTTGGTGGCAGTTGGATTTCTAAAAGTTGGACATTGTATCTCATCCATCGATTGTTCTTGTAAGCTTGGCTCCACTTTAGATCTACAACTGCATCTTGTTCTTATTCTTGAAAACCCTCGATGCTTTTCATTCTTTCCTTCCAACTAATTATGCTCTGGTTTGGTGAGAAAATGATTTTAAATACTTATCAGTGTAAACAAGTTCTCAACCATTGATCTGCATCATGGAAAACTGTGATTAAAACCTCCCAAAACATTCTGCAAATTGGCAGGAAGAACTTAGGTGCCATTCCACACTTTTAAGTGGCTGATTTCATCACTATACCTTTGATCCTATGGAATCACATTCCAGTGTAAAATGAACTAAGAGGTGAGTGGAATAAAATCTGCTCCTTTTCTTTCTCTTTTCTTCTTTGGTTTCAAAGCTTATGAAATTTGCACCTTAAAGTATGTTGACATTACCTTTGTTTAAAAATTTTGTGGAATTGGGAGTCCGCACATGGGCAAGTGTAAATCATCCTTTGTATCCATTTTGCTTTGGCCGCAATGTAAAATAGCTTATTGTCTCCAATCCACACTCTCAATAGTGTAAAATTGGCTTTGTCACCGTTTCGCTCTGGAGTTAGTGTAAACTTACTCTTTGTCATTGATCTGCACCTTATGCAATATTTTCTACTCTTTGTCACCAATACGCATCAAAATAGTCTTGAGACTCGGTAGATTTAGCCTTATCAACACTTAGTTGCATGTAGCATGCAATAAATTACTCTTGGTCTCCAATCCGCACTTTATTTTGCACTGAAATCATCATTATCAATTTTTTTTTTTATAGAATCAAGACTTGTTGTCAATCCACACCATTTTACATTCTAAACCTAGTGGAATCACATTCTGGTAAAAATTGCACTAAGTTTTGGTGGATTAGAAAACTAATGTAGTGGATCCGCTCCAAAATACACTAAAAATATGTGAAATGAAACTTACATACCTTAGAATGAAATTTGTAATGCTTTCTAAGGATGTGGCCATTTTGGGCCTACACTTTGTAGGTAGTCTTCCTTTAATATAGTCTTGTGCTATCACCAACCTAATTGAGGAGATTCATTGCACAAGCAACATGCTGTCCCAATGCTATGAACATAAAAAATCAAAATGCAAATGCATCTACATGAAGGGTATTTACCCAAGTTACCCCGATCTACCAATGAACAAGTCATTATCATAATTTACCTAAATATATTTCTTTGTGAGTGGTTTACCCATATGGTTCCACTAAAGATATCACCTAGTCCTACACACACAATTATGTCAGAAGTATCATATTCCAAGATAAAAAGGATAAAATCACCTTATCAAAATATATCATAAAATGTAGCTATGTCATTATATGAACACATCAACACATAACTTAGTTTCCATAATGCATTTTCCAAGGAGGGGTGTTATAGAATCACTTAATTAATTACCTTCATAAATTTTTTTGGTGATTCACTAAAATGGATCAAATCACTCCAAATTTTAGAGCAAATCATCCTAAAACTAGACACAATGAGGGCCATAATATGATTACAATGAGGGACCTAGGCCCTTATTTATACTAAAATTTTATCCTTCAATTACCTAGGGTGATAAACATTTACTCCTAGTAAAATTAAATATTTGAGGGAATTTTTAGCAAAATGATGCACCACCAAAGGTTGCATACCTCCAATTATACCTCTAATAGGCTAATAAGACTTCCAATATGACTTTGTGTGTTAAGTATTTTAATATGACTTAGTGTGCTACTACATGTCAAAATACCACTTTATAGAAGATTCACCTCAAGTTTTGCACCTTCAAATTAACATTGTGACTATTTGAGTAGTTCACTCTATTTCAGCAAGTCAATAGCTCATTTTTTGTGACTAAATCAATTGCATTTACAATTGGATGAACCTATTTTACTAATATAATAACTCCTTTGAGCCAATCAATCCTCTTTAGCAAGTGAAATGGTACTTGGAGCTAATTAGCAATTTTTTGCAAGTGGATCAATCCTTGTTCATACTCAATAAAATTTTAATTTTTTTTATATAGCGCTACTACCTAATTTCTTTGTGATAAACCCCTTCAAATTTTGTAAAATTTACAATATAGTGTTGAGGTACTACAATTCCTAATGGTTAGATGGCATTGACAATAATGTATACAATCATTACTTCTTATTGATTGGATTAGCATAAATTTAGGGGGGTAAATGAATTGAAGTACTCTTGATGTCATTTATTATTTTGGTTCAATATAAGTACTTCTGAAGAATTACTAATAATTTTTTCATCCCAAATAAATTTGCTACTTTGTTGAAGTGTGCTTCCCAAATCATCTTTAAGGGCTTACTAGCTACTATACAAATATGTTCCATGTGATAAAGGGGGTTATATCACAAAAAAAACTAGGAACATGCTTGACTACATGAAGAGCTTGATATGTATCTATAAAATTAGAATCTACTTCATACAAGGTGGACCTATTAGATGTATTGTGCCAATATGAATAAATAATGATGGAGAGTATTATGATTTGAGTCGGATAAAACAATCTACTACTTAATTATGCTTGATGATCAAATACAAATATTTAAAATATGTGGTCCACTTTTGATGTCTTTTATTTCTTATATTACTCTACATTTGTATGAACACCAATAGTTTATGATAGATGGATGATAGTTTCCTTTCCCAATATGTAGTGCTTCCAAGCTTGGACAATGATATATAATTCTTTGTCATTTGTATGGTATTTTTGAATTGCTTAGTTAATTGTTTCATTATGATAAGCAATTGGATACCCATGTTATGTGAGGATACTCCCAATCATACTCTAAGGCATCATTGATTATGTCAAAAGGTTGTTGTAGATCATGTTTTAAATGTGTAGTAGCTAAACATAATTTATTCTTTAACTTATCAAATACTCATTAATATCAAAATCCCTAGTGGAACCTAGATCTAGAACCTCATCTGGATAATTAATGTATTAGCCAAGCAATGTGTTAGAAAATACAAATCTTCAATAGAAATTGGCAACCCAAAAATCTACAAATCTCTATCAAAGTCTTTGGGGTAGGCCAATCTGCAATTAACATAAATATTTTTAGGATCAACATGGACTCCTTCGTTAATAATGTACTTGAGGTTCTAAATACTTATCATGTCAAATAATTACTTTTTTAAGTTAGCATATAAATTATGTCTTTGAATATTTTGAAGTGCCTACTGAACATGGTTTAAATGCTCCTCCTATGTATTATTATAGATAATAATATTAACTAAGTAGACTACAAAAAACAAGTTGTAGGGATGTAGAATTTCATCCATCATCCTCATGAATATGATAGGTGCATTGGTCAAACTATAATGCATAACTAGCCACTCAAATAAACCTTCCTTGGATTTGAATGTAGTTTTTCATACGTCAATGGGCTCAATGGGTATTTGACGAAAGCTAGATTTGAGGTCAATATTGGTGAATAACTTTGCATGAAAGATATGGCCTAACAAGTCATCTACTTGAGGGGATGGATATAAATTCTCCATAGTGATTTTATTTAAAACTCTATATTTTATACAAAGTCTCTATGTTTCATCTTTCTTTGGATCCAAGATAATTGGAACTACCATATGGTGAAGTACTATGTTTGATGTGCCCTTTCTAAAATAACTCTTGGATTTGCCTCCTAATTTCATTATATTTTAAGGACAAATATATGGTAAATATGTGCATTAGACAAAGAAGAATCAATAACTAAATCAATGGAATACTTGCAATAAAGAGGAAACCTAGTTGTTAACTTAAACAATTCATTATATTTTTCTACAATCAGGTACATCTACTTCTACTCTACAAATCTTGTGTTTGATGTAATAATAAACCTCCTAATTTGTAACTTGATCACCAAAAAAATGAATTTTATTAATTTTGGATATCACATTCCTATATTTTTGGCATTTATTAAGAAAATAGTAATACGAGAAGTTACCTTTGGTATCTTGAAGCATTAACCTATGATAATGATTATGGCACTTCATGCATGTTCTACATGGATGCTTCACACAGGATAACACCATATTCATACAAGGGTACAACATCATATAAACATTCATATTTGAATGGTTATATGGAATAAAAGAGGATAAATTATTGAGTGACATGGGTGTCTCTCCATTCTTGTAACCATCCAACATTATATGGTTATGGGTGTGGTGTAATAGATAGATTCAAATTCTTTATAATCTAATATAAATAAAAAAATTTACTCAAATTATTAATAATAACATGTAATATCTTACTACATAGAGGCAAAGGGGAAGGAGATACTGACATAGTGGAGGAACAAGGTGTAGACCAATTGGTTCAACCTAACCTTGTAAGGGGTGCAGAGGTCCAAGGTTCAAATCTTAGGCCTCATTGAATTGAAAACTTGTCCCTTTCCTGGTGATTTTAGTGGTGTAAAAGGTTTAAAATGATTGTGGCATGGTGGTTATAGGGGTGGACGATGTTAAGAACTATATGGTAGCTTTCGAGATGGACAACGTAGAATATTGTGGCAACCATAAAATTTGGACAGCCTACCTATATTTGTGGCGACTATTGATTCCACCATGTAAATTAAAAAAAACATATAATATCTCACCCTTGACCCACATTTGTGAATAAAATAGGTATTCCTTCTCTTGTGACTCTTCTTATGACCCTTCTAGTACAAAATTTGTGGTCGTAATTGTCACATTATTTTAGCTTCCATAATGAAATTCCCTCTATCCTTGGTATATGGATGTGGATATGATTGTATAGTGGATGTCAGGCTTGAATTTTAATAAATAGTAACTAAATTGCTTGACTCTCCCTTAAATAGTAGATGCTCTTGTGATAAGCACATGATTTATTGATCTTGACCTCTAAAGGATTTTATCCATGGGAGTATTTTTCCACTTCCAATTATTATTTTATAGATGACCCATTTGTTTATTTTCTACTTCAAAAGTATGAATATGAAAATTCACCTACACATTAAATTGTGTGGGAGTAATAAATGGTGCTAAGGTAACGACAGACTGTGTGGAGGGGGATGCAAAATTTGTAATAATAAGTCATTAAATAATTAAATAAAATTGATTTGTCATTTTATTCCTTTGTTTCATGAGGGTTTCATTCAACATATCCTTGAAATTATTGGTTGTCTCAGTGTCATTCATTCTATTTCCCATATAATATTAATCTGTATGATAAGGGACATAAATAGAAGGATCCCATATTTAATATCTACAGTTGTAACATCTTGATATTATGTTTATGAATATACACTCAAAAAATAATTTGATTTGATAATATTGATCCAAAATATAGAATTTTGAGTTGAGAAATATCAAGAAAGAGTGCAATTATAACTAATGGATTATAATAAATTTAAACACAAAAATTTAGCCAAAATAATAAAATAATTTTATTGATCAAGTGACATTAGCTCAATTGGATAGATTTCTCAATATTTCAAGGAGGAGACCTAGGTTCAAATCTTGTCAAAAGATACATGGATAATATCCAAGATTTGTTGTAATACCTCTATGTGGTGATGATGTAATATGGGTGGGGCCCATTTCAATCCCATATAACCCATTATAAATAAATAATATTATTTTATTGTTTAAAAATTTGAATATGACACAAGCAATCACTAAGAATATATGTGAGGCTATAATATTGGATTTATTACTCATACCTTTTACATTTATGGGTGCATCTCTCTTTATATAACACTTTTGGTACGATGAAAACCTATCATATTGAATATAGATGGTCACATGTATGTAAATGTGGTGGTCAATCTTCCATGAGTTATAAAGTACTTATTAAATGAAAATTACATACATATAACTTGAACTCTTGTGTTTTATCTTCTAGTGATGTATCAACATAGATAGAAATGAATTTCGGCAATGGAAATCTAAAAATATAAAATTTACTATTTTCAACAAATATTTTTTTTTTGCATTTTTGAGAGGCTTTATAAATTTTTTTTCCTTGTTACTGGTACCTTAATCTATGATAATGTTACCCATTGAAATTGTTCTTATCTCTCAACAAATTTCAATGGTTTATCACTATTTTAGATTGGCAGTGAGCTCCACCATCACCTTCACCTAAGAAGAAACTCTATAAAATGTATACTATGGGTTTAAATATAGTAGAGAATATGGGCTATACTAGTGTTATATTATAACCAATAGTATCTAAAATAGTAAATCCCCTTTAGACACCACTTGACAAGGTTAAATTGGGATTGGTTATTGGTGTACTAAAACCTTTTCCTATGAAATTCTTGGTTCTAGAGGGTCTAAAGCCTTGTGAATAACATCCTAAAACAAGCAGCAAAACAAAGAGACTAGGATCTACTTAGTCGTAGAAATATTAGATGCAAAAAGAACCAAGGTGATGATGCCCCAAGGGTTGGATAGTATCCAAAAACCATAGCGTAGGATTCAATAATATCATCTCAACCTCATTCTTCTACTTCTTGCTCTCTTCTTAATTTTTCTTCACAACCTTTTTATTTTTCACCTTATTATCCACCACACTAACTTTCACCACCAGAGGCACCTTTGGAATTATCTTCTAAAACCATTGCCCCTTCCTCTCCTCCACTCATGTGCCAAGTTTTGGTTACCTTTCAAATTCCCTTATCCTTCAAAGCACTTCAAGCCATATCTATTACATCCATAGTGCCTTCCATATATCCTTGTCCTCTCTTGCACTCTTCTTTCACTAATCTCTCAATATCTAAAATCCAATATTAGTTTTAGCAAGTACAAGCCAGTGCTCAAGCTTGGCTTACTAGAAATAAGCAAAAGATAAAATTGAATATTGCCCCAACAAGATTATTAAACACATGAAATACTAAGTATAGGTAGTATACTTTGACAAATATAAATCCTAATGTGTCTAAGCCAACTTATTATTTAACTGAATTTGACTACCAAATCGACACATACATTATAGACACAAACAAGGTTTCAATGGAAGATAAATCTTAATTAGCACATACATTAGTTGATGTAATGTACATTGATGGGATTTAGATAATGGCCAAATTTTGCATGGAAAAATAAAATGTGGAGCATTTGGTTAAGGATATGAAACTAGGGAGGGCTCTGCTAGGGTTTGATGAGGAAAAAATACTCTACTAGGGTTTGATGAAGAAAAACTGCTGTGGGGATGGTAGCAGCTTTCAGAGGAGGTATAAAATATTGGAGGAATATCGTGATGGCATTAGGTCCAGCACAGAGAGTGCATGCTCATGATGTTTTTTCATTTGAAAATTATTGGAAGGAACAGGATTTTCCAGTGCATGTCGAGAACCACTTGTTAAATAACAATGGATGTTTGGAATGATGTGAAGCCAGGCCAGTTCTAGTGGTTCAACCAGACTCGATGGCAGAATATGTGGAGTATCTAACCAAACATGCCCTTATTGGCAAATTTTTGGGCATCCAAATTTCTCTCCCCTTTGTGGAGGCTTGGGTCAAGAAGACTTGAAATCTTGAAGGCGATGTGGAGGTGATGCTGAGTGCGAACAACTATTTTATGGTGGTTTTCTCTTGTATTGTAGATCATAACAAAGCATTTGAATGGGGTCCTTATTTCTATAACCAAGTGGGACTCTTTCTTAAACCCTGGTATGTGGGTTTCAACCCATCAAAGGAGCGGCCATCACGGGTTCCAATATGGGTGCGGCTTCCATGGCTCCCGTTGGAATTTTGGAGAACTGATATCTTGCATAATATTGCCCTTCTGCTTGGGAAGTCGGTTGGACCATCACAATAGACAATGGATAAAAAGGTAATATCTGTTGCTTGTATTTGTGTTGAAATTGAATTAAATAATACTATTCCATATTCTATTGAAATACAATTTGGATCAACTACATGGGTTCAAAAACTTGACTATGAAGCTCTTCCATTTTGTTGTCGGATTTATCGTGAATATGGCCACCTGCAAAGAAAATGCCCTAATTTTGTCCCACCTGTGGCTTCAAATCCTGGGCCCTCTCAATCTGGACAAATTTTGGATAAAGGAAAAGCCCCGATAAAGGAAGGGGAATGGGATAAGGAAGGTTTTGTTATGGTAAAATCTTGAAAAAGAGGATGAAGGGCAAACAAAGACCTTAAGGATAGCTATCCAGATGATCTGCTCAACCATTTTTAAATATTAGATGATCTTGATCAGTGCATGGAGATACCTAAAATGTCGCTACCTGATGCAAATATAACAAGGCTGAATCAGATGTCTCTTCTTGAGGGGGAACTTAAGGAATCATATCTAGGGGGTTTAAATGAAGAACAAATGGCTTTGGGTCTGAGTATATGGGACATGGTTGGGTCTAGCCCTATAAGGAAAAATATTTTGTAAAGTGGTACAAATTTAGTTATGCCCTCTCCTACTCAAGAACTGATGCAGTCATCCTTGGACTACAAAACTCGTACGATGTTGGGATTATAGCAGAAAATAATTAAAAAAAGTTTTTTGGATAAGAATATGAAGGTGGGTCGGAAGAAGGACCAGGATAAAATTAAGTTAATAGGGGAGACTTTGGTGGAGTCAGGCTTGGTGAGACTATTGGACTCCCATTTTTATAACCCCCAAAAATGATTATCCTCTCATGGAATGTAAGAGGGTTGAACAACATCCCTAGACAAAAATTTATTCGTGATTTGGTTCGTGTGCATTCTTCAGATGTGGTGTTTGTTCAGGAGACTAAATTGGCTATTGATAGTATGTTCAATAGTGCTCCCAAGTTGTGGATAAGGGGGTAATTCCAATGTATTGGTGCATGTGGATATGTTGGTGGTATCGCTTGTTTATGGGATCCGATTAAGATATCCCCTCTTACTTGGATTTCCAACAGATGGTCTATTTCTATGGTCGGGCATGATAATGAATCTGGTGAAACCATCATACTTACAAATGTGTATGCTCCTGTTGATTATAATGGTAAAGTGAATTTGTGGGAGCACATTTTCTTTGTGAGAAGTTTGGTTCCCCTGTACCCATGGATTTTGGCTGGAGACTTCAACTCTATCACTTTTTTGGAGGATAAACGTGGTGGGGTGGACCGTGTCGAGCCTTTTTCTTCTATATTCAGTGCTCATATCTAGGTCCTAAACTTGGTTTACATCAAGCCAGATAATGGGATATTTACTTGGCACAATAGAAGGTGTGGGGAAGCTTCCATCTTAGAGAGACTAGATAGGTTTTTGATATCCAGTTATTGGATGGGTAATAACAAAAGTGCTAGTTCTGTGATTCTAGAGGGTAGGGGATCTGATAATTGCCCTATCAAACTATCTGCTTTGGATCTAGGGCTAAAAAATAATTCCTCCTTTAAGTTTCAACTTATGTGGCTTCATGATCCTAAGCCTCATGATTTCATGTGAGGTTGGTGGACCACTATAAAACCTCCTCATGGCATCACTATGTACTCCTTTATGAAACGACTACAATTTGTAAAACATAAATTGAAGAGATGGAATATACTAAATTTTGGGAACCTTTCCTTGGCTAAGCTGGCAGCTCTTAGGATGATTAAAGAAGCTTCAAGGAAGATTAGAGATCAAGGATTCACGAAGGAGCTTCTTGTTGAGGAATCTAAGGCTGCAAAAGACCTTGCTGAATGGGAACTGAGGGAAGAATTTTTTTGGGAACAAAAATATCGAGTAGATTGGCTTCAGAAAGGGAATAGGAACACAACCTTCTTTTATAACTCAGTTAAGGCTCTCCGTAATGGTAACCTGATTACCTCTCTTGTGAATTCTCAGGATGCCCTGCTCTCTTCTTTCAGGGATATTTCAGAAGAGACTAAGAGGTATTTTTCCTCTCTCTTCAAGGAGGAATACCTATTATATGATGAGAATGAAAAGCTTATTCTAAACTATATTCCAACGATTGTTTCTAGAGAGATGAATGAGCACTTGATAGGTCCAATTTCCCTTGAGGAGTTGGAAAATGTTTTATTCAAGATGAAAAAAAGAAAAGCCCCAGGCCCATATGGATTACCGATTGATTTTTATCAGGAGTTTTGAGATTTAATCAAATTTGATATTTTGGAGGTGGTCCCCAAAAGAACAAATAGATGTTAAGGGCCCTAAATGTTACCTTTATGGTGCTTATAACCAAAAAAGAGAGATCAAATTCCTTGGATATCTTCATGCCTATTACTATCTACAATGTTGTGTATAAGATCATCACAAAAATTATTGCTGAGAGGTTGAAGATATGGTTGAGCAAAATCATCTTTGAGGAGCAAGGAGGCTTTGTTTCTAGCCGAAAAATATTTGCTAGGATTGTTATTGCTACAAAAGCTATTCACTCGATGGAAACTTCTAAGGATAAAACTATGTTCATTAAGTTGGACATGGCCAAAGCCTATGATCGAGTTCATATGATCATTTCTTCAGAAAGTTCTTACTACTTTTGGATTTGAGGAGGAATGGATTATATGGGTGATGAGTTGTATTTCTTCTTTCTCATTATCTTTTCTTGTTAATAATGAGCCATCAGAGCTGTTTGAGGCCTCAAGGTGATTGAGGCAAGGATATCCTTTATCTCCTTATTTTTTTATCATTATGGTAGAAGGGTTGGGAAGATTGCTCAAGTATCAAGTCATGCAAGGTCTCATTCAGGGGTGGAAGTGGGATAGTAGTTTGCCACCTCCTTCCCACCTTCAATTTGTTAATGATACTGATTTGTTGGGAGTTGCCACTATCAAGTAATCTGGCAATATTAGATAGTCTCTTGACATATATATTGGTGCTTTTGTATAGTTGATTAATGAGGACAAGTCTTATATTTTCTTCTTCAATACCCCTCCTCTTATTCAAGCCAGGATTTATCGCATTCTAAGATTCCATGTTGGGACTCCCCCCTTCATTTATCTTGGTATTCCAATTTCATCTCATCCTCTACCTAAATATTCTTGGCAATCTATGCTTGATAAGTTTAGAAGGAAGGTGAATCACTGGACTTTCAGATGGCTATCCACTGCGGGTAGAGTGTTGCTTTTAAAATCTGTTGTTCAAGATTTACACATTTATAGATGTTTTGTACAAATATCTCCCTCTCACTTCATCAAGGACATGGATGCTTTATCAATACAAGTTTTATGGTCTAGAAAACTTGATCAATATAAATGGAGTTTGGTTAGATGGGATTCTATATGTAGGTCGATGCAAGAGGGAGGCCTTAGGTTGTGACATACAACTATTTTTGGGTAGGCTTTGGCTGCAAAAATTTATTGGAGATGGTATACCTCTCAAGATTAGATTTGGGCTAAAATATTATCTTGTAAATACTTGAGAGGTATTTCTGAGGCTGAGATCCCTATAGTCAGCTTGGTTGGGAAAGGTTCAATTATCTGGGACACTCTAAAAAGAGGAGCTAATTTAATCAAGTAGGGTTTGTTCTAGATTTGTAATCAAGGATCAAATGCTCTTTTTGGGAGGATTCTTGGGATGGTCACCCTCCTATATTGAATCAATATCCTAGGTTACATTCCCTAAGTATTTTTTCTTGGAAGCAAGCTGGTCTCGTGTGGACTTTAAAAAAATCCATTCTTTTGTAAATATGGAGATGTACAGGTGGAAATATCCACAAGAATGGCCCCAAGGGGGACTGGCCAAGGACAGAGAGGTGATTGCTCTTATTCTAATGGGGAGGCCTTGTTCTTCATTAAGGAGTAAAGATATTCTGGCTTAGAACCCTGATCCTAAGGGAACCTACTCGATAGCCTATAGTTATCATGTTCTTGATAAGAAAAAGTATGAGAGTCTTCCTATCACTTGGTGGAAAAAGGTGTGGAACAAATTTTCCTGGAAAAAATGTAACTTCTTTCTCTGGTTGGTAGCTCATAATAAATTCCTCACTTGGGATAATGTGAGGAAGAGGGGATTTAAAGGTCCGTCTTTTTGTGTCCTTTGCAGTAAGAATGAGGATGACTCTTCTCATTTATTTTTCCAATGCTCCTTTGCCAGAGATATTTGGCATCATTAGTGGAGCGCTTGGAACCATCCATGTTTTCATGTGCTATCCCTAGTGGAGCTTTGGAGTAGTCTGGGTAGACCTCCAACCAAGGCCCCCTTACTTTAGGTGGCTTGGAATTTGGGCCCTTCTTGCATTATCTATAAAATTTGGCTTGAACAAAACCGATGCATATTTTAGGGTAGTTATTTGGCTGTTCAATAGATCTTGCAAAGGATCATGTATATTGTTTAGGAAACCATCCATAGAAAATTGATGTGGACCCTATTTTGAATTCTAGAGAGGAGAAGGTACAACAAGCCCTTGGTCTATTTGGGGATGGTGTGAACTCTTCTAGCCCTAGTAGGGTTCCTCAACTCAGCAAGAAGGTTAGGAGAGATGGTAGGTGGAGGCCACCCCCTAGAGGAGTTTTAAAAATTAATACTGATGGATCGTCCAGGTGTAATCCTAGACATGCTGGCATTGGTGGTGTTGGGAGAGATTCTACTGGTGGTGTCAATTTTTTCTTTTCCATTTATAAAGGTGTTCACTCCAAAAATTTTATGGAAGCTCTTGCAATTCTTGAGGCCTAGCAGAGGGGGTTTTCTCTTGGCTGGCATAGGACTATCTACAAGTCTAACTCTCAAATTGTGGTTAATATTTTAAACAGTAAAATGGTGGAGGAAGTTAATTGGTAGTTGGCCTCTATAACCATTCAAATTCTAAGAATGAGTGAAGAGTTTGAATTTATATCCTTTGTGCACATTCCAAGGGAATGGAATGTGGTTTCTGATTACCTAGCCAAGAGGGCTTCTGAGCTGCTAGATCCTTGGAGTATCGATAATTGGGAGAGTCTCCCATCTAGGGACTCTCAACGCCTGTGGGAGTTGATCCACAAGGATGTACAGACTTAATGTGGTTTTTTCTTGTTGTCTTTTTTGGGTGTCATTCTAGTCTAGTGGTTTTAGCCTGTTTGGCTATTTATTTGAGTCCTAGTTGGAAGATCAATTGTACTCTGTAATCCAGACTTTTTATCAATAAATTTTTACCCCTTTATTTAAAAAAAAAGATATGAAACTAGAGAATATAGGGGTAAAGCCATAAAAAAATCAAGTCCAATAGTTGCAATAGAGTCTGCAAGCAAAGGACATTTAAAATAAAACATTGCAAAAAAAGGTGCAAGACATCCAACAAGAGCTTGATACTGTAAAGAAATAAATATGTACCTTCCAAATTTTCGTAGATGAATGTAAAAGGATAAAAAATTAAATTTGGGGTCAAATTTTTAAATATTCTAAGAGCCTATACTTGGTTGTTGAATTTATTAATTATTGCTTGGTAATTACCACATAAAAAAGGGATAACTTTAGTGCCATTTAGAATATTATAGCTAGAAAGGGTCAACAATATCAAGCAGTCATTAATGCACTCAATAATATATCTAGCCAATAAATATATTCAATTAGGAATAGAGCATCAATATACAAAATGGAAATAGAAATCATAGAGTGTGATCAAAAAATAAAAATGACTATCAGTCCCTCAATTCACTCACCACCTCTAGAAACAAAGACCTAAAGAGAATGAATGAAGTCATCAAAAATATACTTCCACCTTTCTAGATAGATAATGAACATACTTGTTTTGATGAGATAAAGGGTATTTATGATGGAATAGCTAAATATTTGGCAAATTTTTCAAATTGGCCAAAGAATATCTATGAAGAAAAATCATGTGAATTTTCAAATAAGCTAATTGTATTGCACACCAAGCTAATAGGGTTAGGAAAGCATTTTCAAAATCCTTCAAACAAAAAATTCTATGACCTAGCATCAATTCATAAAATGGATAAAAGGTTTTAGATCCCAATACAATAGGAATGTGATGCAGTCAAGCAACTCATAGACTTGAAAGATCAATATTCTATAGCTACTATTGAAAAGGAATAGGACCCTACAACAAAAAAAAAAGGTTTTGGATTGGCAAAGCAACACTTCATAGCCCAAAAATAAGGCCATCTAGGTCCAAAAAAAATTTAAGACAAAAAATACTTTGCATACATTCATAAGTTCAAAAATTTAGGCTAAAATTATTAAATTCTCTTCTTCCAAAGCTTTAAAAACCTTTTGGACTCATTATTATTTTAATTCTATATTTTTAAACTATAATACTTTAATATTATTTATTCCAAATATTAAAGAAGTATTTTTGGGATCAAACCTTTAATCAAAAATTGTCATTTAGAGTCAAGCTTATAAATTTTATAAATCTAGAACATTTTCATGCTACCATAAGCAAGGAGCTTCAAAGTATTTAGTAAAGTGAGGGGCTCATAAGGTAAAGACTATAGAAGACAAGGTGCCTCAAAAGATAGTAAGCTAGACCTTTTTTACAATGATGTCAAATTATCTTTCCAAAAGTTCTGACCAAGTGCAAAATCAAAATTCCAAGATCTAGCCAACAACCTTTTACCTTTATAAGTCTAAAAACCAAGCTAAGGAGAGAACCAAACATTTTCCTTGCTGATGTTAGCAAGATAATTTCAATTCTTTGGCATAGTGCAAAGAGTGTGAGGTAGATGGTATATATTTTGAAATATGGTGAGCAAGAACCTTTTTATGAGTGATTTTATCCAAGGTTATAAGAGTTCCACAATAATGAAAATAATGCAAGAGGTGCAAAAATGAGGCCAAAAAGTGAAGGAAAGCAAAGCAACAACCTATACTAGATATTTTTAGCACCATGAATCAGGTTAGCTTCAAAAAAATTGACATCCTTCTACTAGGCAAGAAAAAATGGCTTGGAAGGTAATAAACATAGTATTAGCATCCTAAAATCAAATATCTTAGTGTGAAAGACACCTAACACCCCAAAAAAAAGTATATAGACCACATGGCATCTATCAAAACTAGAAAGTGAGATCCACCTTAGTAAAGCATAATTGAGGATTTTGTGATCATAACCAACTAGGGTCTAACAAGAAAATTCCAAGTGGTGTGAGCACAACCTAGGATCATACCTAATCATTTTTTCCAATGATTGTATGTAGTAGTAGTTTCATTTTAGCTTTAGGAAAGCTATAAAAGGAGTATTGCTTCTCATTATAAAGGGTCAAATATTTTTAGAGTTTTTTTTGTAAGCTAAGTATTCTAAGCTACTCAAAAGTAATCTAGAGTTGTTTGGTTTTTTTCATCAAGTGTATGTGAATATGGTTTGTGTAGGTTTAGTATTTATGTTCATATTTTAGCTAGAGTAAGTTATACTAAGCTAAATGTTGTTTGAGTTATTTTAGTTAGAATGCTTGGAATACTGAATTTTGTGATTTCTAAGTTTATTATATTTTCTGTATACACATTGGCTAAGTGAATATCTATTAGGTTAGGGTATGCTTATAATTACTAGTTTATGATCATTTAGAAAAATATTTGTGTTGTTATCTAGAATCTTGGCCATAATAAATCTTGTTTCTATCCCTCTTCCCCTTTAATATTTTCCTCTATTCTATTTTTTATTTTCTAAATAGCATCAAGCATTTGGCCTTATCTAGAGGTTTATCTAGGATTATTTCTAGGTCATCCAATATTGACTTCAATCTAGGGCACATATTTTATACCTAGGTAGATTTAAGCATCAAGACTTACAATCATCGTTTGGATTGAAGAGAGTTTCTAGTATGATCAAAACCTTAGAAAACTAATTTATCTTTAGATATATGATATCATCCTTTATATCATACCAATATTCATTACATCCTTGAAGGTATTTAGCTTCTTTGATTATGAAATCTATGATATCTTTATCATTACTAAACATTTGGTAGTGATTGACATGTCTAGAATGACTAGTCTAAAAATCATCTTTGGCCTTCTGGGTTTGTCCCATATGTTGGTTATTGGGTCAAAACATATAGGTAAAGAATATAGCTCATATTCCTTTTACTTTAATTCTCATACAAATATCAAAATAATTTGGGTTTTAAATATTTCAAGTAAATTTAAAACCTTGTATTCATATGATTTTATTCATTTTTCTTAGAAGCATAGACCAAATGGATCTGGTTAACTATCAACTTTGAGTCACCAAATATATTTAAGCATTTATTTACCATTTTTTTTACTTTTTGTAACCTAAGGAATAATAGTGCATATTCAAACATGTTGTTTTTACAACTAAATAGTGAGAAATAAGCATAGCTAAAATGATATCATAATGGATCAAAAATCTTGATTCTATATCTTACATCATTTCTTGTTCAAACACCACAAAATATAATCCATACATCATCAACATTCTTAACTTTCTCTCTCATTAAAGTTGAAATAACTTCCAATTTATCCAATAGTATATAATTCTCATTGTTTGTTTCCTAAAATAAATGTTTATATAAATCATCATATTCCTATATAAGTCACCTATGATCATATCCAATTCATAGAGACTCTTCTAGTGATTTCTCATCATCAAGTTATAGTAATTCATTTCAATTAACAACCCCAAGATCACTCAATTTATCTAGGAGATATATATGATTGTTCAAATTCAATTATTATAACCTCATCTTATTTGGATACCTTCATATGTATATAATCCATCAACAAGTAACAACTTCTAGAAAATATCTTTGTACGCTCATGTAACAACAACATGATGAAGTAAGGAGGTATATTGATCACAATGACTTTCTACACAATAGTCAAATAAGCATGTGTGTGAATAATCATAATCAATATTTTAAATATCCCTACAATATTTACTTATATCCCATCCATATAAATCTATCTTTTTGTGGTATTAGTATAGGTAAGAACTATCCTTTCGCACAACTTTAGATATTACTATCATCATTGCCCTTGAGTCTATTATGTAGTTGTATACTTGATATACTTCAATCCTTAAAGTAACATGGAATGAAGTTCTTTTATTATTTTAGATTTGGGCATACTCGATATATAATTTTTACTTGTATATCTATAAGATCTTCAATAATCAAATTTTATTGTTTAAGCTAATTAGATTGTGTCAAAGTTTCTTTCTCTTGGATGGGTTTAGATTTATCATAAGACCACTATTATTTCTTTATGGGTTCATATAGTAGGTCTTACATCCATTAAATAATAATTTTACTAATATATTTAATTTTACAAGCATTATTTTAAATTCCTTTGCTATATTGAACCTTGACTCAATGACATTTGCTTCAGTGTTGTATTATTTTTATATTACATGGTGAGTGGTGGATATTTTAAGCTATGTTAAATTACATCCTATGATTTATCTTGAATATTATACTTTTTAGATTATTTAGACCTATTGGGGTTTGAATTGACATCAAGAAAAAATTGAACTGTGACTATGAATCTATGATATTTTGGAAGGTGCACACCGGCTAATCACAACTTAAACCCTAAAATTGGATGGATTAAATATTGCTTCAATCCAACCTCCAAAGTAGACTGGTATACCTTGTCAACTAGTTGTATGTTGACTCAATTAAAATTAGTTTAAAATGTAAAGATAGGGATAGAAATAGAATAAGGATTAGAAACAATATGAATGGATAGTGGCCGAATAAAGCTAACATAGACAACTATAGAGAATATTTTGGCAAATTATATTTCCAGTATACCACACTTAAAACTAACAATATTCAAAACCAATAATCCTCACTATTACAAAATAGGAAAATGCTTTAAGAACTATTTCAATCATCTAAAATATTAATAATCCAAATAGCATAATTAAATCAACACTCTGATTAATAGAAAAAGGATTTCTCTATAGCATTTGTTTAAACATGAAGCATTTTAATTTACCCTAAGTTAGCAATCCAATAGCAAAAAGGTAGACTAACCATAAAAGCAGTATAAAAAATTAATTCAAATATTAAATTCACAAAAAATGAAGATATAGGTTTAAGGCAAACATCCAAGTAATTCTCCTTCTATTAACTTCTCAGAAAATTTACAACAATCGCATAAGCAAACACTCCAGATCTGACCATTCAAATAAAGGGTTCATCCTCCATTTATAGTTTTACAAAATAGAAAATTATAAGAGTATTACAAGGAATTTTATGTGCCATATTATCAAAGTGTTGAGTTGGTAGCCTCTTATTTGCTTACAAAAATAAATGGGTTGTGCTTCATGAATCCTCTATAAATTTGACCTTTAAAATTTGTTCGACATTCCATGGCTTCTATCTATTGAGTTGGTTGTAGGACAACCAAAACCTTCCTTGGTTCTTGTTGTAGCTTTTACATCATGTTGGGAGAAATTCCTGCACCCTTAATAGATTTTTCACACTTGGAATCTTATGGATCCATCTCTTTAACTCAGGAAAATATTATCCGAAAACTCTAGATAGACTGAGTAGGGTAAGGAAACCTTGAAGGTGAGCCTATAATATTTCTTATATGCTCATGCTCATCTATATTTGCAACAATGAAATAAAATTGTAATATAAAATTTGACCAAGTTTGAAAGTAACTCCTAGTTAGTACTTCAAGATGTAGATCAGTACCTTATCCATTGGGTAATTGTAGCCAAACTTAAAATATGATGAATAAAGAAGGGGAAGAAGATAAAACTAAGTCAATCACATCCATTCAAATAGTGTAATAGAAATGATTCAACATGCAAGTGAAATAATATGCCATCTACACATTCAAATGATGTAATATATAAATGAGAGAACATAGAAAATTGCACATAGAGCTTCTAAAAGGAGAAAACAATATTGCATTAAACAATAAATAATTACAATGGGATTTTGATCAGAATAACCATATCTCATTGAACCAGTACAAACAAATTCTCCATTCAAATAATGCAATAGATAACTGCAACTATTTTTTCAAATGATGTAAAAAAGAGCCTCCTAGCTTACAACCTTATCCACTAGAAATAAATTCAGTAACCTGGGCACTTACTCAATAAAACCTGCACAATAATGGGGAAGAAATAGGGGTGACTAAGCAAGACACACAAAGGAAATTACAACTGATAAGGATGAGCACACTGGTATACCTCTTGCAAAATTATTGTTCAAAACATGATGATTTTTTCTATTGCAACAAGTCTCTTATATAGCCTGCAAATTGGTTCTCATTCAAAGATGGTCCATATTTATAAAAACTACAACTGTTTCGATGATGGCTCATAACTGCAACTATCTTCATGATGATCCATATTATTAATTATGCTTGTGGTGGTTCTTATCTGTAGTGTGGTAGTTGTCTCAGTTGGTCAAAAATACCTGTTACATAAATCTTGATAATAATAATATTTTATAACTACAATTACCAGAGTTGAATGATGGCCTCTCACTATCTCTTAAGTGGATCTCGAAAATAGCCCATAATAGCCTATCTTTTGGAGGGCATAACTTTTGATCCGACCGTTGGATTGGATTGAAATTTTTTGTGGAGCTAGATAAAGATGAGGATAATGTTATAGCAAGGATTTTCTACAAGCCTTGAATATTTTTTAGTGTGTTATTGAGTCCTAATTTCTTCATCCAGTACCCCAAAAATGGGATTTAGTATTTTTTTGGAAAAACTAAAAGAAAGAAAAATGGAATTTAATAACTTTTTAGACATGGATAGGTATTGATATTTTCTAGGAGGCCTAATATGATAAATACAATAATGTGTGTTAATTTAGGGGGCTACCAAGGCTTTTTTAGGACTTACTAAAAATAGGGTGGCCAAAATAATAAATTACCCAAAAATAGTATTTTTTTAAGGGGGAAATTCAAGTTGGATTTTGAGGATCCAACACAAGATTTGATAGTGATAGGTGATGAAAAAGACTTTTAGGAAATAAATCATCTGAGAACTCCATAATATCTAGTAGATCATAAAGATAAAACCCACCTAATCACATATAAGGGACACCTTAGTCACCTAAAGAGAACTCCTTAATCACCTAGAAAAGACTCAATCACCTAAAGACAAACATTTTTTTTCTTTTCTTTTTTGATAATGAATCACATGAGTATTCCAAAATTTCTAGCAAACCACAAAAACTCAAAAACTTGCCTAATCACCTAAAAAATAAAACCTTAATCACCTAAAAAAACAAGACTGAAACACACTTTTTTTTATGGCTTCTTAAGCCCTTTGTATAGAATGATACAATTTCAGGTGTTGGCCATTGAAAGGAATTGAAAATTTCATACCATCCAGAGTTTGTAATTTGTAAGTATGCTAGCCTACATTTTGGAGTATTTGATAGGGGCCAAGCCATTTAGGTTCCCATTTCCATTTTTCACCATGCCTGTCATTTTTTGGGTCCCAGTACAACACTATATATCCTCCATAAAAAGGTTTACCTTTGGATTTCTTATTGAACAACTACACTATTTTGTGAGGTTGCTCAGTCATCTTCATTAATGCATCCTTTCTATCTTTCTGCAACTTTGTAATTTTATAAATTCTTCTCTACAATATATTTGGATTGTCATGATCCTAAATAAGTAAAGATAAATCATGACTTTCCACCTGAGGGAGTAGTAGAACATTCTCACCATATACTACTTCCTAGGAAGACTTTTCTATGCTTCTTTTGATAGATATTTTGTTAGGCCATAAAGCATGCTTTAGCTCACCATCCCAAATTCTTTTATTTCTACCTAGTGATATTTTGATTCTTGTGATAAAATTATTGTTTGAGGATTCTACTAAACCATTCCCTTGAGGATAGTAATTTATAGAATGAGAAAGCTCTATGTTGTACCTAGAACAAAATTCAATCATATCAAAACAAGTGAAGTAGTTACCATTGTCCATGAATATCTTCTTAGGAATCCTAAATCTTGTCAATATGTGCTCTTATAAAAACTTGATGACCACTTTGTCCTCCATTATTGTGTTCCTGAGACTGATAGCATGTATTCTTTCTAAAGACTTAACCTCTTATATTGTAGGTATAATATTTTCCTACTTCATTCTACAAAATTTTATATTAGAAGGTTCACTTAAGGTTGATGCCTCTCCAAATACTAATTATCTTTGCTCAATATTACTGGCACTTATGTCCATGTCTCTTTCAAATCCTTGTTCTCTAGTTTAATCCTCCTGATTCCAACATACATTAATTCTAGTATCAACTTAAGATTCAACATTTAACTCAATATTAGAATGCATACTTAGATAAATACCACCATAAATAAGGTTATGTGGTGCATCACAAGAAGAGCAATAAAAGGTATGATTTGATACTATATTATTTTGTGGCATGGTATTTGGAATAGAATATTGACCCCTCTCTATTTATTTCTTCTTCCACTTTCCATTTTGATTTCTGTTTCCCTCTTTATTTCTATTATTATTCCAATTTCTACTAAAGTTCCTCTTGAAAGGAGGCTTGTTATCTTCCTACTATATTTTATTACATTGTGAAGTTCTTATAATGTTATCCTTACCTTTTTAAAGTCTAGCCAACTTGTTATTCAAAGTAGTAAACATCTCACTCAACTGATTAGTTATTTTGTTCATAGGATCCTTATCTATTTTCTTAGGGATAGAGAGCTCAACCTTCTTGGGCTTCCTTTAAGGTTTATTGGGATCTAAAGAGTATGCTTTCATATTACAACTATCAATCATATGTCTCTCTATTTCAATAGCCCTTTCCATACATATATCATCGGTGAATGTTGCTTGTCGTCTCAGCTCATCACTAAAATCTCTAGGAAAAACATTTTTGTAGAAACAAATGGATTGATCATAATTTGGCCTTAATACTATTGAAATATTATTTCTAGTCTAAAAGACTCTTCTATTGAAATCTTCCATTGATTTATTTTCTTTGTTTTTCATTGTAGCCAATTATGTTAGAAAATATTGTTCATTATTCTTCTCTCCATATTTCCTAAGGAAAGTGTGCTCTAGCTCTTGAAAATTATGGATAGTACCAGATCCAAGGTTAAACCATACTTTAGCATCTTTCTATAAAGTTTGAAATAATAGTATAAGGACAACATCATCATCTTTTTCAAGACTATCCATAACATAAAAAAAATCCCTAATGTGATCTTCACTAGTGATAACATTATTTCCTTGGAATTTAGGTAAGTACTTATGAGCTTTACTAGGGAGAGGATTCAGATTTGCAAGTAAAACAAAAGCTCTATATCTATTGGTTCTCCACTGATTGAAATTTTTTTTAGCATTGAAATATTGATTAATATTTTGATTGACATTGAAATTCTAGTTTACATTAGGGGCTAACATACTCACTACAGATTGATTTACTGTAGGTATTTGATTCACAGTAGGAGAAGAACAATTTAAACCAAGATTTGAATTAAAAATAGCAATAACAAGAATTAAAATTTTTTCGTCAGATTTGAAAAATACCTCAGGATTTGGCACTCCAACAAGTAATTTTTTTCCACTTCTTCTTGTACACACTAGATCCAACTCCTCTTTTGATTTTTAAATTTTTTATTTCATTCAGAGTCACCAGCACAGATGTGCAAAGAAGTAATAATACTTTTAACAATACTTAGGCAAATATTTCTTAGATTTATATTCACTCAACTCTCACAAATTTAACTCTAGGAAATACTATTATAAATACAAACACAAGATAGTATTAAGCCACCAAAAACTATTGGCCGACTACTGCCACACAAAAAATTTTAGAATCATCCTTGATAATGGCACCAAAATGTTTTGGAGGAAATTCCTGCACTCTTAATAAATTTGTCACACTGCAAGACTTCCTTGATCCAATTAGCACTATGGACTCTGGTGGATCTACCTCTTTAACTCAAGAAAATATTATCTTAAGACTCTATATATATCGATTAGGGTAAGGAAGCCCTAGAGGTGAGCCTAAAATATTTTTTATATGCTCATGCTCATCCAGATTTATAAAAATAAAATTAAACTGTAATATAAAATTTGACTAAGTTCATAAGTAATTCCTAGCTAGTGCTTCAAGATATATACCGATGCCTTATCAATTGGGTAATTGTATCCAGACTTAAAATATAATGAAGATAGAAGGGGAAGAAAATAAACTAAGCCAATCACATCCATTTAAATAATGTAATAGAAATGATTCAACATTCTATAAAAAGAAGATACCATATACACATTCAAATGATGTAACATGTAAATGGGATATCAATAAAAATTACACGTAGAACTGCTAAAAGGAGGAAATAATATTGCATTAAACAACAAATCATTACAATGGGAGTCTGATCAGAATAACCAGATCTCACTGAACTAGTACAAACAAATTCTCCATTCAAATGATGCAATAGATAACTGCAACTATTTGTTCAAATTATGTAACAAAGAGCATCCTAGCTTCCAAAATTAGCCACTAGAAATGATCTCATTAAATTTGGCATCTCCTCTATAAAACCTGCACAATAATGAGGAAGAAACAAAAGTGACTAGATAAGACATGCAAAGGAAATTACAACTGACAAGAACGAGCACATTGGTATACCTCTTGAAAAATTACTATGTAAAAACATGAATTTTTCTACTATAGCAACTCTCTCATATAACCTACAAATTGGTTCTAATTCAAATCTTGATGATGGTCCATAATTATAAAAACTATAACTCTTTCGATGATGGCCCATAACTGCAACTAGCTTAATGATAATATATATTATTAATTGTTCTTGTAGTGGTTCTTATTTGTAGTGTGGTGGTGATCTCAGTTGGTTAAAAATATATGTTACATAAAGCTTTATAATAATAATATTTTATAACTACAATTATCAAAACTGAATGATGGTCTCTCACTATCTCTTAATTGGATCTCAAAAATGGCTCATAATAGCCTATCTTTCAGAGTGCATAACTTTTGATCTGATCATAGGACCAACTTGAAATGTTTCATGGATCTAGATAAAGAGAAGGACAATTTCATGGCAAGGATCATCTATAGGCCTTAAATATTTTTTAGTGTGTTAACAGGTCCTAATTCCTTTATCTGGTACCCCAAAAATGGGATTTAGTGTTTTTTTAGAAAAATTTGATGAAAGAAAAATGGAATTTAATAATTTTTTAGATATGGATAGGTGTTGAAATTTTCTAAGAGGCCTAATATGAGAAATGCAATAATGTGTGTTAATTTAGGGGGCTATCCAGGATGTTTTTAGGAAATACTAAAAATAGGGTGGCCAAAAATAACAAATTGCCCCAAAATAGTATTATTTTTTTAGAGGGGGGCAAACTCAAGTTGGATTTTGAGGATCCAACATAGACTCTGATTGGTATAGGTGATGAAAAATACTTTTGAGCAATGACTCACCTGAGAACTCTAGAATCTCCAATAGGCCATAAAGATAAAACCCACCTAATCACATTGAAAGGATACCTTAGGCACCTAATGAGAAATCCTTAATCACCTAGAAACTACTCCTTAATCACTTAAAGACTAAAACACAATTTGTTTTTAACATGAATCACCTAAGAATTCCATAATCTCCATTAGGCCACAAAAACATAAAAACTTGTCTAATCACCTAAAAATGACCCCTCAATCACCTAAAAACTAAAACCTTAATCACCTAAAAAAAACAAGACTGAAACACACTTTTTTTTGTGGCTTCTCAAGCCCTTTGTATAGAATGATACAATTTTAAATGCTAGCCATTGATAGGAATTGAAAATTTTGTACCATCCAAAGTTTGTAATTTGTAAGTATGTTGGACTCCATTTTGGAGGATTTGATAGGGGCCAAGCCATTTAGGCTCCCATTTTCATTTTTCACCATGCTTGTCATTTTTTGGGTCCTAGTACAACACTATATCTCCTCCTTGAAAAGGTTTACCTCTGGATTTCTTATTGAACAACTGCACTATTTTGTGAGCTTGCTTAGTCATCTTCATTAATGCATCCTTTCTATCTTCCTACAACTTTACAATTTGATCAAGTGTTCTCTACAAGACATTTTGGATTTTCATGATCTTGAAGAAGTAAATATAAATCATGACTTTCTACCTGAGGCGGTAGTAGAGCATTCTCACCATATACTAGTTCATAGGGAGACTTTCCTTTGCTTCTTTTGATAGATATTTTGTCAGCACATAAAGCATACTTTAGCTCATCGTCCCAACTTATTTTGTTTTTGCCTAATGTTCATCTGATTCTTATGATCAAATTCTTATTTGGGTATTTGCTAAACCATTCCCTTGAGGATAGTAATTTACAGAATGAGAAAGCTCTATGTTGTACCTAGTAAAAAATTCTATCATCTCAAAAGAAATGAAGTAGTTACCATTGTTTATGACTATCTTCTTAGGAATCCTAAATTATGTCAATATGTGCTCTTCTAAAAACTTGATGAAAACTTCTATAGTGGATTTCTTGAGAGGTGTTGCTTCTACCCACTTGGTAAAATAGTTTGTTGCTATAATGATCCACCTATGACCTCTAAAATAATTGGGGTTAATCTCACCTATGAGATCTATTCTCCATTTAGTAAAAGGATCTTCCACAATCATTGGATTCAAGGGCATGGCTAACAAATTCTTCTTTCCTGCAAAAATCTTACAGTTATAACAACTTCTAACAAACTGGTAAACATCCTTAAACAAGGAGGGCCAATAATAGCCAACTCTCATGATCTTGTGAGCAGTAGCCTTTGGATAAAAGTTACCCCCAAAAATGCCAAAATAATATTCTTTCAACACTTTAGGGACCTCTTTTTCAAACAAGTAGAGAAGTAACACACCATCTAGATATCTCCAATACAACCTTCCTAAATATAGTATATTTGGGCTAATTGCTTGATAGATCTCCTTTTATTTGTGGACTTATCTTCTGGAAATGACAAGTTTTGAAGATAAAAAATAATACCATCATACCACTAATAATAAAAATTATCAAATGCTCTAGGTTCTTAGTACTCATCCATTACAATAGTGTTATTCATTACCTCCCCTTTAGCCAGATGCTTTGCCAGTACTTGTCTACTAAAAATCTGCACTAATTTGAATTCTACATCATACTGTAATAAATTAGCCATTCATCTTGCATGACTACCTAAAGGTTTAGGCTAAGTGAAAACATATTTAAAAACAATATAGGGAATATAGACTATTAGCTAGTTGGATACAAAGATACATTTGAAATGATCTAATGTTGTGATTAATGCATAAGCTTGTTTTTCTAGCATAGAGTATTTTAGTTTAACACCCTTCAATATTGCACTCAAAAAGACTGTAGGACTTTCATTTTTATCTTCATAATTATGATCTAGAACTACAATAATAATGTGTTCTAAGAAAAATAAGTAGATATTGAAATTCTTTGGAGTAATCAAGACAATTCAATACTGAAGCTTGAGTGATTGTATATTTGATATTTTGAAAATTTGTACTATTTTCCTCTATCCACATTATTTTCCCATTTTTATTGATCATGTCATTTATTGGTTTGGAAATATGAGCAAAATAAATGAAAAACCTCCTAATAAATTTAATATTTCCAAAGAATGATATAACTCCCTTAATATTCTTAGGATAGGGAATTTTAGCAATGGCTTCTAATCTTTGTGGATCAATGTTAATCTCCTCTTTTGAAACAATATGCCCAAGTTGTTTACCTTGTGTGGCCCCAAACACACATTTTATAGGATTCAAACATATGCCAAACTCCTTGCACCTGTCAGACACTTGAGTTAGATGTGAAAAATGATCTTCAGGATTTTTTGAAAAAAATGTAATATCATCAAAATATACTACCACTATCTTGAACATCAATCCCTTAAATGCAACATCCATTGCTCTTTGAAATTTTGCCTCTCCATTCATCAATCCAAAGGGTATCCTAAGATATTAAAATGTTATCCATGGTGTAGTGAAAGGTGTTTTGTGTCTATCTTCTAGATTCACTACAATTTGATCCATTTTCTCAGCATCAGGTACTTCCAAAAAGAAAGGAGAATGCTAGATAGAGTAAAATCCCATGTCTTTTTCCTCAATATAATTCATGATACTAACCATATTGTCATTACGATATCTGAATTCAACTAAATACTTTTTGGAGGGTTCTCTTTTCAATATCACATTTTTCTTACCCTACATTGGAATAGTGGCATATGACCAATCCAACTGAATAGTACCATATAGCTGCTCTGCCCAACACGTAGAGAGTAAAATGGAAAAGAAAGTATCCACATATACAACTACAAAATCCATTACCAAACCTTTCTTAGGATATTTTTAAATATGGAGAAGAAGTCCAGTGATAATGTCTACACAAGGTACTCTCCTATTATCAATGATAGAAATAGAGGGGTGCTCTTTTTGACAAATCAAACCTAACTGATCAGCTACTTGTTTTTACATCACATTCATAGAAGCACCACTATGAAGGATGCAATTATAAATAAAATATTGGTCTCCATAGCCTAATGTATACCTTAGTGATATGTAAAATGGTTTAACTAAATATGGGGCTACGAATCCATTGTTCTTAAGGTCTATGGGGATTCTAGAGTGTCCTCCTGACTAATCGGTCAATTTGAAGGCTCTACATACCTGATATCGATACTTTGGAATAGTCATTAATTATCCAAAAGTGATTTTGACCTTCTATCTAGAAACCTCTAAATCTATATCAAATTTGTCTTTTCTATCATCGATTTCTTTTATAGTTCTCTGATTAACTAGGTTATTTTGCTACTTTTGGATAATTTCCTCTACTTTAGGCTCTTTAGGAATATTTTGTAGATTCATATGATATACCTTTTTCTGTGAAATTATTCTTGTAGTTTTCTCCTTTTGTGTAGGCCATTCATCAACTTTGTCCTCCACTCTTATGTTCCTAAGATTAATAACATGTATTATTTCTAAAGAATCAACCACTTATGTTGTATGTATAAGCTTTCCCTGCTTCATTCTATCAAATATGGTATTATAAGGCTCACTTGAGGTTGATGCCTCTACAAATACTAAGTCCCTTTGCTCACGATTACTAGAACATATGTCTATGTCCCTTTCAAATCCTTGTGCTCCAGTTTCATTATTTTGAGTCCAAAATACATTAATTCTAATATCTTCATCTTCAAATTTAACATTTAAATCAACATTAGAATTCATACAGATAAATACCATGATAAATAGGGTTATGTGGTGCATCATAGGGAGAGCAATAAAATAGATGATTTTATGCTATATTATTTGATGCCATGGGATATGGAATAAAATCTAGATCTCTCTCTATTTATTTCTTCTTCCAATTTCCATTTCGATTATTGTTTCCCTCTTCATTTCTATTATTCTTCTATTTTCTATTGAAAATCCTCCTAAAATGAGGTATGTTATCTTCCTACTATATATTATTATCCTGTGAAGTTTTTGTAATGTTGTCATTACCTTTTTCAAGTCTAGTCAACCTATTATTCAAAGTAGTAAACATCTCACTCAACTAATTATCTATTTTTTAATAGGATCCTGATCTATTTTATTAGAGACAGAGAACTCAACCTTCTTGGGCTTCATTTTAGGTTGATTAGGATCTAAAGAGTATGCTTTCCTCTTACCACTATCAATCATATGTCTCTATATTTCAATATCTCTTTCCATACATATATCAATTGCGGTTGCTACTTGTTGTCTTATCTCATAACTGAAATCTCTAGGGAAAATATTTTTGTTGAAACAAAGGGACTAATCATCATTTGGACTTGATGCTACTAGAATATTATTTTTGGTCTAAAATAATCTTCTATTGAAATCTCCCACTAATTCATTTTTTGGTCTTAAAGAATCTTCTATTGAAATCTTCCACTTATTCATTTTATTTCTTTTTCATGGTAGCCAATTCTTTTAGCAAGGACTGTTCATTCTTCCTCTTTTCATATTTCCTAAGGAGAGTGTGCTCTAGGTCTTGAAAATTATGGATAGTACCAGCTCCAAGGCTATTAAACCATTCTTGAGCATATTTCTCTAAAGTTTGAAAAAATAGTCTAAGGACAACATCTTCATAATCTACTTCAAGACTATCCATGGCATACAAAAAATTCCTAATGTTATCTTCATCGGTGACAAAATTATTTCCTTGGAATTTAGACAAGTACTTATGAGCTTTACCAGGAAGAGGATTTATATTTTTTAAGAAAAATAAAAGCTCTAAATATATTGGTTCTCCACTGATTGATATTTTTGTTAGCATTGATATTTTTATGATTGATATTGATATTTTGGTTTACATTAGGGACTTCCATACCCACTATAAATTGATTTACTATAGGTATTTAATTCACAGTAGGAAAAGACCAATTTAAACTAGAATTTGGATTAAAAATAGGAATAACAAGAATTGAAGTTTTTTTATGAGATTTGAAGAATACCTCAAGATTTACCACTCTAACAAGCACTTTTTTACCACTTCTTCTTGTAGATGCCGGATCCAGCTCCTTCTTTGATTTTTAAATCTTTGAGTTCATTCAGAGTTTCCAGCACAAATGTGCAAAGAAGGAATAATATATTTAACAATACTTAGGCCAAGATTGCTTAGCCTAATATTCACTCAACTTTCACAACTTTCACTCTTGGAAAGACTACGAGAAATACAAACACAAGAAAGTACTAAGACATCAAAATTTTTTGGTTGACTACTATCACACAAAAAGTTTTAGAATCATCCTCGATAATGGTGCCAAAAACTTTTGGGTGAAATTCCTACACCCTTAGTAGATTTGTCATGTTGCAAGACTTCCCTGATCCAATCAACACTATGGACTCTAGTGGATCCACCACTTTAACTCAAGAAAATATTATCCTAAGACTTTAGGTAGATTGGGTAGGGTAAGGAAACCCTATAGGTGATCCTATAATATTTATATTATGCTCATGCTCATCCAGATTTGAAAAAATGAAAGAAAACTACGATATAAAATTTGACCAAGCTCAAAAGTAACTCCTAGCTAGTGCTTCAAGCTATATACCAGTACCTTATCAATTGGGAAATTGTAGCCAGACTTAAAATATGACGAATATAGAAGGGGAAGAAGATAAAATTGAGCCAATCACATCCATTCAAATAATGTAATAGAAATGATTCAACATGGAAGTGAAATAAGATGCCATATATACATTCAAATGATGTAAGATGTAAACGAAAGAACATATAAAATTACACATAGAACTGCTAAAAGGAGGAAACATAATTACATTAAACAATAAATCATTATAATGGGAGTCTGAACAGAATAACTAGATCTCACTGAACCAGTATAAACAAATTCTTCATTCAAATAATGTAATAGAGAACTACAAATATTAGTTCAAATGATGTAAAAAAGAGCCTCCTAGATTCCAACCTCAGCCACTAGAAATGATCTCAGTAAATTGGGCACCTCCTCAGCAAAACCTACACAATAATAAGGAAGAAACAGGGGTGACTAGATTAGACATGCAAAGGAAATTACAACTAATAAGGACAGGCACATTGGTATACCTATTGCAAAATTACTATGCAAAAACTTGATGATTTTTTCTATTGCATAAACTCTCTCATATAGCCTACAAATTGGTTCTCATTCAAAGCTCTATGATGGTCCATAATTATAAAAACTACAACTATTTCGATGATGGCCCATAACTACAACTGTCTTCATGATGACCCATATTATTAATTGTGCTTGTAGTGGTTATTATTTGTAGTGTGGTAGTGGTCTCAATTGATCAAAAATACCTATTACATAAAGCTTGATAATAATAATATTTTATAACTACAATTACCAGAGCTAAATGATGGCCTCTCACTATCTCTTAATTGGATCTCAAAAATGGCCCATAATAGCCTATATTTTAGAGGGCATAACTTTTTATCCAATCGTTGGATTAGCTTGAAATTTGTCATAGATCGGATGGAAATGTCGTGGCAAGGATCATCTACAAGCCTTGAAGATTTTTTAGTGTGTTATCGGGTCCTAATTCCTTCATCTAGTACCCCAAAAATGGGATTTAGTGTTTTTTTTTAGAAAAAATGGAAGAAATAAAAATTGAATTTAATAACTTTTTAGACATGGATAGGTGTTGAGATTTTCTAGGAGGTCTAATATGAGAAATGTAATAATGTGTGTTAATTTAGGGGGTATCCAGGATTTTTTTGCAAATACTAAAAATAGGGTGTCCAAAAATAACAAATTGCCCAAAAATAGTATTTTTTTAAAAAGGGAGGCAAACTCAAGTTGGATTTTGAGGATCCAACATAGACTCCAATTGGGATAGGTGATGAAAATACTTTTGGGTAATGAATCACCTGAGAATTCCAAAACATCTAGTAGATCATAAATATAAAACCCACCTAATCACCTAGAAGGGAGACCTTAGTCACATAATGAGAACTCCTTAATCACCAATAAATGACTTCTTAATCACCTAAAGACTAAAACACACTTTTGTTTTTTGAACATGAATCATCTGAGAATTCTAGAATATCCAACCGATCACAAAAACACAAAAAATTGCCTAATCACCTAAAAAGGACCCCTCAATCACCTAAAAACTAAAACCTTATTCACCTAAAAAAATAAGACTGAAACACACTTTTTTGTGGATTCTCAAGCCCTTTGTACATAATGATACAATTTCAAATGCTAGCCATGATAGGAATTGAAAATTTTGTACCATCCAAAGTTTGTAATTTGTAAGTATATTGGCCTACATTCTGGATTATTTGATAGGGACCAAGAAATTTAGGCTCCCATTTCATTTTTTCACCATGCTTGTCATTTTTTGGGTCCTTGTACAACACTATATCTCCTTAAAAATGTTTATCTTCGACTTTCTTATTGAACATTTTCACTATTTTGTGAGCTTGCTCAGTCATCTTCATTAATGCATCCTTTCTGTCTTCCTACAAATTTGTAATTTGATCAAGTGTTCTCTACAAGACATTTGGATTTATATGATCCTAAAGAAGTAAATATAAAGCATGACTTTCCACCTGAGAGGGTAGCAGAGCATTCTCACCATATACTAGTTCATAGAAAGAATTTCATGTGCTTATTTTGATAGATATTCTATCATCACATTGTAGGTCCCAAAGGTAAGTTCACAAAATAATCATTAGATTAATTAACATCTGCTAAGGTTTAGTCTATGCTTAAATAATAGACTAAACAATAGTTTGTAGGATATAGCGCTAACTACCCTCTAACAATAGAATAGGGAGGGAGTTGCGTGATGCTAACCACTAACCTAGGTAGAGAGTTCTAACCATAACACTAACCTAAATATCTAACATAGGATATTTAGGTACTTACCTAGTTTAACCATGAGGAAAATATCTCATGGTAATTACATAATTACATAGAAAAGTAAATGTAATAACCCCACGTAGTGTAATGCAATACACTACCTTATTTTACCCTAACATCCCCCTTTATTACATTACTTTGATATACAAAGTTTGCTCCGAAACAGTTGAAATTTGACACGTCCAAGTGCCTTTGTAAAAATGTTTGCAACCTGTTCATCGGTGGGAATGTGTTGGAGCTTGATTCTGTGCTTAGGAACTTCATCACGAATGAAATGACAATCTGTATCAATATGCTTAGTTCGTTCATGATGCACTGGATTCTTGACCAAGTTCAAAACACCTGAGTTGTCACAAAACATGTGAATGGGAAGTTTCTTTGGTAGGCCCATGGTAGCCAAGATGCGACTTAGCCATATCGCTTCACACAGCTCCACGTCTAGCACGATATTCTACCTCAGTTGAAGATAAAGCAACCACCTGTTGCTTTTTACTATGCCATGAGACAGGACCAGATCCAAGATGAAAAACATAGCCTGATGTTGATTTTCTGTCATCTATGGATCCAACATAATCAGAGTCAATGTAACTCTGTAAGAAGAATGAGTTATTCTTCTTATACTCTAGACCATAATCAGCACTACCCTGTATGTAGTGTAGGACTCTCTTAGCTGCTTTCCAATGGGAGACCTTTGGTTCTTGCATGAACCGTGAGAGATAGTTTACAACATAAGTAATATCTGGTCTAGTATTAGTCAGATAGATGAGGCTTCCAATCATCCTGTCTATAAAGTGTTCCATCTACCCGTGGTGAGTCTTCATATCGTGATAATCGTAGCCCCGATTCCATCGGTGTTTCTTTGGGTTTAAAATCAATCATACGATATTTTTCTACTAAAGTCTTTGCATACTTTGTCTGAGTCACCCTTAGATGATTCTTTTTTCATTCTATCTCAAGGCCAAGAAAGTAGTGGAGAAGTCCTAGATCTGTCATATCAAATGACTCTTTCAAGTCATCTTTCATGGCGTTAATCAAGTTCTCTGAATTGCCAGTGATGATCAGATCATCTACATATAACACAAGAATCACTATCTCAGAACCTGTGTTCTTGATATAGAGATTTGCGTCAGATGGACTTCTCTTAAATCCATGTTGTAGTAGGTGACTATCCATTTTTATGTACCATGCTCTTGGGGCTTGTTTTAGCCCGTATAATGATTTGACCAATTTGCAAACATGTTGCTCATGGCCTACCTCTGCAAATCCAGGAGGTTGAGTCATGTACACTTCTTCTTTTAAGTCACCATTAAGAAAGGCACTTTTTACATCCATCTGATGTAATTTCCATCCAAACTATGCTGCCATAGCACAAAGCACTCGAATGGTGGTCATCCTTGTTGTAGGAGCAAAGGTTTCCTCATAGTCAAGTCCTTCCTTTTGAGCATAGCCCTTTGCCACAAGACGGGATTTATGCTTATCTATAGTGCCATCTGCCTTATATTTTACTTTGTAAACCCATTTGTAGCCTATGGGTTTCTTTCCTTTAGGCAAATCCACTAGCTTCCATGTTTTATTCTTTATGAGGGAGTTATATTCTGCATCCATAGCTGCCTTCCACTGAGGTAGTCTAAGTGCTTCATCAACTGTAGAAGGTTCATTCTCATCACATGCTGATAAGTAAACCCTCTCCTCATCTATTTCCATCTCATCTTCCCTTGGTAACTCTCTATCAACAGAAAGATCTTGAAAATCTGCACAAAGATCATCAACTGAAGTGGATGCTTCATTCTTTTCTTTTTGTGTCATGCTTCTTGTCTTTGGATGATTGAGAGTAAGATCAGGTGGGGAAGTGAGTTTAGAGTCTTTCACTATGCTTGTATACCATTTGGGTGGCTTTTTCTATTGTGAAGAAGGAAGTTGATGTTCCTCCTCATCATCTAGGTATACTGATGTAGTGTTGGGTGTGAAAGCTTCATCAAACACTACATCTCTACTTACATGTATCTTCTTGGTAAATGGGTCTATCAACCGATAGCCTTTTGAAAATTCATCATATCCAAGAAATATACAAGGTAGGGACTTCTCATCTAATTTCTTTCTTTTCTCCTTAGGTATATGCATAAATGCCTTACACCCAAATACCCTTAGATGAGTTATGGAGGGTTTCCTACCACTCCATGATTCCTGAGGAGTCATACCTTCAAGAGCCCTTGTGGGAGCCCTATTCAGAAGATATACCATAGTTTGAATAGCTTCAGCCTAGTAAGTTTGCTCAAGGTTGGCCCCCTTAAGCATACATCGAACCATTTCCATTATGGACCGATTTCTTCTCTCAGCAACCCCATTGGATTGAGGAGTGTAGGCTGTTTTTTTTATTCTTTTTTTTTCCCTATAAAATGAGGAAAATTCTTTTGATGTGTATTCCCCCCCTCGATCTGAATGGAGGGTCTTAATAAAGCATCCTGATTCCTTCTCAACAAGAGTTTTGAACTGTTGAAAATAGGAAAATGCTTCAGACTTCAACTGCAAGAAGAAGACCCACATTTTTCATGAGTGATCGTCGACAAACAATTGAAAATACCATTTTCCTCCACAACTTGTAGACATGGGACCACACAAATATGTGTGAACCAACTCCAAAGGTACCTTAGCTCGAAAAGAGCTAGGTTCAAAAGGTACTCTATGTTGCTTTCTTGACAAGCAATCAGAGCACACTGGCAAAGTAGATGAAAGAGTAGGTAGTCCTTTCACCATTTGATATTTACTCAACTCTAGTAAATATCCTGAACTCAAATGCCCAAATCTCTTATGCCAAAGAGAAGTGGCCTCCTTTGTGGTTACTGCCATTGCAATATGGGTAGAGGTAATGGCATCTAAGACAAACAAACCATGTTTGTATGAACCCATTGCTATCTATTTTCCCTTCTTAGTGATAAAGCAACGTTTCTTTTCTTTGTCCACTGTGAAATTGACATTCATGTTATTGTCCAGGATTTGTGGAACTGACAAGAGATTATTTTTCAATCCTGGTACATAAAGAACTTTTTGAATATTACATTCTCCATCTGGAAGGGAGATAGAAACACTTCCTTCTCCCTAAACTCGATAGGTCTGATCATCAGCAATGGTGACCGGTCTACCTTCTCGAGCCTCAAATGTTGCAAACCAAGATTTATCGCCAGTCATATGTTTACTAGCGCCTGAATCTATGTACCACATAGAGTCCTTGTGGGAGGAATATGTATGTGTCATGAGCACTTTGTGTGCTCTCTCAGAATCTGAACTAGAATCTTCAGCTGCAATGTGTCCTTTTTGCTGTTTGTTCGTGTTCTTAGGTTTGCCTTGGCCCTTTTTGTTTCTTTGTTCATTGGGCGATTTGTTCTTAAACCAACATCTTTTGGTTTCATGAGTGTCTTTGTCGCAAATCTTACAATACTGCTTCTTCTTCAAAATCTCTTTGGCTTTACCCTTTTCTTGATTAGAAGAAGAACCTTTCTGTTGATTCCACTTTTTCTTACCACCTTGTCTTTTTGAGAAAAGAGCATTGTTGGATGCCTCATCTCTTTGGAGTTGATTAGCTTCTTCTGTTTGAAGCATGTTTACCAACTCGACAAAAGTTACTGTCCTACTAGAAACTTGTAGTGAAGTGATCAACGTTCGGTAGGAGTCAGGAAGAGCTCTCAAAATGATAGAGTTCAAGACTTGGTCTTCCACTTTCTCTCCTAAGGATTGCAGTTTTGTTTTCAATTCTGTGACTCTGCAGAGGAATAGCTCTACTGTTTCTCCTGATTTCATATGTAGAGTATGAAGTTGTGTTTGAAGGTTAAGAATCGTTGATTGATTCTTTCCCTCATAGATGGTATTTAAGGCATCCCATGCTGCCTTACTAGTCGTAGCTTCACTGATATGAGGTTGGATATCATCAGTAATAGCAAGCAAGATCATTAAGGATAGTTTTTTATCCTTTTTATCAAAGTCTCTTTGATCTGCTCCAGGTGATTGAGGTCTAGTGACACTTCCATCCACTATTGACCACAAATCCTCTACAGTTAAGATAGCTTTCATCTTAGTCTTCCAAGCTGAATAATTTGAACCTTTGAGCAGCTGGCTCTCAGTGAGATACTTGTGTATCATGGCCATGGTTTAGGTTTCAAATTTGATAGGACTAAGATGGTTGTATCTTGCACTATACCCTCAAAAGAGTATATGGAAGTTGTTTTCAATTTGCCTCTATAAGATATTTAATGGCACTTGCCTTAACACCCTTACCAAGGGATGAAAAGTTGGAGGAATTTTAAGCCAAACAAAATAGAGCAAATGAAACAGGGGTAGGTTTGTGTAAAAATTTTGATTTTGCCCTCTAGGATATTTAATGGCACCTGCTTTAACACCCTTGAAGAAGGATGAAAAATTTGAGGATATTAAGCCAAACAAAGAGAGTGAATCAAGGTGATTTGGATTTTTGACCTTTTGATGGGGAGTAAAAAATGACTTGTTTTAACCTATGCAAAGTTTAGCATGGTTTTTGAGTGAAGTTTGGGTTTTGTGAAATGCTTCTTTTAATGTTGTATTTGAATTTTTAATTGCACACAAAAACATGAGTGTTAGTGCAATAATCAAAACATGAGAGCAACCCAAATTTGTATCACTCTAGGTGTCGGATGCAACCGAAAATGCACCTAGTACAAGCAATTTTTAAGAGAAGGTGTCGAGTAAAATCGAGAATGCACCTTTCTTACTCTGAAATATCCCCCCTTTTTCGTTACAATTTTGCAAACTATAGAATAAAAAAAAATGAATTCTATCCCCCCTTAATGTTTACAAAATGTAGAATTTAGAGCACTCCTTTCAAGACAAGTCGACACACGACCCGCGTTTGAAAGGCTTCCAGAACTAGTCGACACACGACTTAGTTTTTATGGGCCCAAGGTTACAAGGTCTTCTCAAATTTGCAAAAAAAAATAGATGTGCAATTTTATGTATTATATCTCCTTGGAGAAAACAAATGCACTCTTTGAACTTTGATTCTTACAAAAAATTTCAGGCTCCTTGTTGTCTAATTTGCAAAAAAAAATCAAGTGTGATCCTTTCTTGTATGCTAAATTAACAAGGTTTGAGAAGAGTTGTCTAATTTGCAACAAAAAATGTGCTCTTGCTATGTCTCATATCTCCATTTTGTGAGAAAACACTAGCACCTTTAAATTTCAAAGTTGCAAAAAAAATATTTCTTTAATTTTAATTTGCAATATTTAAGAAAAGTTTAAGTAAATTATTTTAATTAATAATAAAAAACTAAAAATATATGTTTTAAATAAATCAATTTAAATGTTAAATAGAAATTGATTTAATAAATAAAACATTATTTTAAAGTTTAAATTATTAAAAAAAATAATAATACAAAAAAAAACTTTAATTAAAATGCAAAAATTAAAAAAAAAAAAATTAATTTACCTTGGCGTCGAATAAGGCAAAAAATTGCCTTCTATACCCGACGGGAGTCGAACCCTGGACTCCCCGCCTAGGGCCTTAGCTCGACCCGATCAACCGGTCGGGCTAAAGAGCCCGATGGGTACTAAGGCACACGACGTGCCTCTTAAACTCAATGGACGACGAGTTTTAGAAGGAATTCAAAATTCCTTCGGGACTTTTAGTCCCACATTGCCTGTGCGGCAATGTTTTTGCTCTATAAAAGAGCAAAAGCGCACATAGCGCTTTGACTACCTTCGGGAAGTCAGTCCACCGCATGACTGGTTTTGCTGCCAGTCACGTGGACCATCTGAGTCACGACACGTGGCTTGTTCGCCACTTGTCGCCAGTGTCAGGTCCTGTGACACGTGGCTAGTCCGCCACGTGTCTCGTCTATGTCGCGTCATCATCTAGTGGCTATCCACCATGTGTCCAGTCTCGGTCTAGGCTATGTCGGGTCATCGTCTAGTGGATGTCCGCCATGTGTCCAGTATCGATCCAGTCTGCGTCGGGTCGTCATCCAATGGTTATTCGCCATGTGGCCGATCTTGGTCCAGTCTAGTCAGCACCTCGGGGTGCGTGCCAAGGTCCAGTCCACGTGTCCATCGGGGTGCATGCAGGTTAGGCACAGAAATGTGCCACATGTTGATCAGGGATTGGAGGGCCACCTACCCTCTCAGATCTTGAGGTAGGGTCTGGTGTCCGTGGGGAGGGGAGGGCGCTCCTGCCCTCTCTGCTCTCCCGTGAATGGGCCACGTGGCTTGCTTGGCCTACGTGGCTCTACGGGCCCTGGGTCGATGCGGGAGCCAAGGATTTGTGGCCTCGGGATGTCGATCATGGTCGGTCTAGGGGATCACGGACCCTTGGCCTGCGTCGACTACGTCGGCCAGGTCTACGGGCCAACACGCGGGCCCTGGTCGACGTCGACCGTGTCGGGCCAGAGTAGGAGCACTGTAGCTGCTCCATGAGGGAGAGTCCGCGTCGAGCACCGTGGCTGCTCCGTGAGGGACTCCCCACATCGAGCACCTCAGTTGCTCCATGGGAATCCGTCCAGTCGATGGGGAATGAGCGAAGCTCGTATTCTCCTCCTGCGAGTGATACCAATGTAGGTCCCGAAGGTAAGTTCACAAAATAATCATTAGATTAATTAACATCTGCTAAGGTTTAGTCTATGCTTAAATAATAGACTAAACAATAGTTTGTAGGATATAGCGCTAACTACCCTCTAACAATAGAATAGGGAGGGAGTTGCGTGATGCTAACCACTAACCTAGGTAGAGAGTTCTAACCATAACACTAACCTAAATATCTAACATAGGATATTTAGGTACTTACCTAGTTTAACCATGAGGAAAATATCTCATGGTAATTACATAATTACATAGAAAAGTAAATGTAATAACCCCACGTAGTGTAATGCAATACACTACCTTATTTTACCCTAACACACATAAAGCATACTTTAGCTCATTGTCCCAAATTCTTTTATTTCTACCTAATGCTCTCATGATTCTTATGATCAAATTATTATTTGAGGATTCTGTTAAACCATTCCCTTGAGGATAGTAATTTACAAAATGAGAAAGCTCTATGTTGTACCTAGTAAAAAATTCAATCATCTCAAAATAAGTGAAGTAGTTATCATTGTCTATGACTATCTTCTTGGGAATCCCAAATCATGTCAATATGTGCTCTTCTAAAAACTTGATGACCACTTCTATAGTGGATTTCTTGAGAGATTTTGCTTCTACCCACTTGGTAAAATAGTCTGTTGTTGTAATGATCCACCTATGACATCTAGAATAATTGGGGTTAATATCACCTATGAGATTTATTCTCCATTGAGTAAAAGGAGCTTCCACAATCACTAGCTTCAGGGGCATGGCTGGAAAATTCTTCTTTCCTAAAAAATATGATAGGTATGACAACTTATAACAAACTGGTAAACATATTAAACATGGAGGGATAATAATAATCAACTCTCATGATCTTGTGAGCAGTAGACTTTGGAGAAAAGTGACCCATACAAAAGCTAGAATGATATTCTTTCAATACTTAAGGGATATTTTTTTCAAGCAAGGAGAGGAGCAACACACCATCTGGATACCTCCAATGCAATCTAACTTTCTTAATGTAGTATATTTGGACCAATTGCTTGATAGATATCCTTTTATTTTTGGACATGTCTTCTAGAAATGATAATTTCTAAAGATAAAACATAATGCCATCATACCACTGGCAATCAAAATTATCAACTGCTCTAGCTTCTTACTACTCATAAACTGCAATAGTATTATTCATAGCCTTCCCTTTAGGTAGATACGTTGCTAGTACCTGCCCTCTAACAATATTCACTACTTTGAATTCTACATCATACTGTAATAACTTAGCCATCCATCTTGCATGACTGCCTAAAGGTTCAATTTGAGTGAAAATATATTTAACAACAATCTAGGTAATACAAAATATTACCTTGTTGGATCTAAAGATACATTTGAAATGATCTAATGCTCTAACTAATACATAATATTGTTTTTATAGCATAGAGTATTTTATTTTAGAACCCTTCAATCCTATACTCATAAATGCTATAGGAATTTCATTTTTCTCTTCATCCTTCTGAGCTAGAACTACAACAATAATGTGTTCTAAGGCAAATGAGTAGATATTGAAATCTCTAGAGTAATCAAGGCAATTCAATACTAGAGATTGAGTGATTGCATATTTGATCTTCTGAAAAGTTATAGTATTTTCCTTTGTACACCTTACTTCCCCATTTTTATTGATCATGTAATTTATTTGTTTGGCAATCTAAACAAAATCAAAGACAAACCTCCTAAAAAAGTTAATATTTCCAAAGAATGATCTAACTCCCTTAAGATTATTAGGAGAGAGAATTTTAGCAATGGATTCTACTCTTTGTGGATCAATTCTAATCCCATATTTTGAAATAATATGCCCAAGTAGTTTACCTTGTGTGGCACCAAACACACATTTTATTGGATTCAAATATATGCCAAAATCCTCACACCTTTCAAACACTTGAGTTAGATGTGCAAAATGATCTTCAGGATTTTTTGAAAAAACTATAATGTCATCAAGATATACTACCACTATATTGAACATCAATCCCTTAAATGCAACATCCATTGGTATCTAAAATGTTACCCCAACATTTATCAATCCAAAGGGCATCTTGAGATATTCAAATGTTCCCTATGGTGTAATGAAAGTTATTTTGTGTTTGTCTTCTAGATTCACTGCAATATGATTGTAACCTAAAAAGCCATCCAATAAAAATATTCTTGAAGACCCAACCACTACTTGAAGTAATTGTTCCATATTTGGAAGTGGGTAGTTGTATTTAAGAGGGTTTTTATTCAAATTCCTAAAATATAAACAAAGATTTATCTCACCATTCTTCTTTCTAACTGGAACAAGATTTGCCAACCAAGAATAAAATATCACCTTCTTGATTATCTTGGTATCTAGTAACTTCTACACTTATTTATGCATAATTGGATGCAAAGTGGGATTGAAATTTCTTTGTTTCTACTTGAAAGTCTTGGTATTATGTGAGTTATTACTTTTATATTGAAGGTCTTTATATCTTCATAAATCCAAGCAAAAGCATCAATGTTATTTTTTAATAATTTGATATATTGTTGCTTCTCTTTTCTTGACAGAGCTTTATTGATCCTAACAATATTGGGATATTCATCTTTTCTGATATTAACTTCATCTACCTCATATTTCTAAATTAGAGGTTTAAATGTTCTATCAAAGTCATCAAACAAGCTCTCTAAAGACACCAACCCCCTAGGGATCCTATTGGTCTTCAGTTGTATGACTTATGTAGGTTTTCCAATATCATCCTTCAATTTTTCTTCATTACTTTCATCACAAATAATATCAAAAAAAATATTTTTCATAGTCATAAAATTATTAATGTGTATATCATCATGAAAAAATTGTAAATATACCACATTATCTGGGTAGATGGCTTATAAACAGATATGGTTGGGAACCTTTCCATAATCCAAGTGTCTATCTCAAGGTTTTTTTCCCTCTAAGCATTAATTGCCAATAGATTAGCATTGTGATTATATGCTCTACAAAAAAATTGTAGATCAAAAGCCAAAAAACTATCTATTTCATCCAACACTAGCTGCTTATATTGCTTTAATATAGGGTGCTTTGTTTGATATCTCTCTTTGATCTATTTAATTATTAGCTCAACATCCCCACTAAATTTGAGGTAATTAATACCTAGTTCATTGGCTTTCCTTAGGCCTAGCAATAAATCTTCATACTCTACAACATTATTCGTACAAGAAAATTCTAACCTGTATGGTATGCCAAGATAACTGTCATTGATGTCTGTTAATAGTGCTCCATATCCTGCTCCTATTTTAGGTTTTTCCCCATCAAAGGTCATAGTCCATTACTATGAATTCAAAATTTTATTAGTTTTTGCATCCACTTTAGCCTTTAGTTTTGGATCCATATTCTTAGCATCAGGTACTTTCAACAAGAAAGGAGAATGTTAGATAAAGTAAACCCCATGTCTTTTTCTTCAATAGAATTCATGACATTAACCATATTTTCATTAATCACTAAATTTAACTGAATACCTATTGAAGGGTTTTAAATATTAATTTTTCCTTACCTTGCATTGGAATAGTGGCATATGACCAATCCAATTGAATAGTACCACCTAGTTGCTCTGCTCAATGCCTAGAGAGTAATATGGAAAATAAAGGGTCGACATCTATAACTTCAACATCCATTACCACATCTTTCTTAGGATATTGTTCAAGATGTAAAAGAAGTCTAGTAATAATTCCTACACAAGGTACTCTCCTATTACCCATGACAAAAATAGGGGAGTGCTCTTTTAGATAAATTAAACCTAACTAATCAGCTACATATTTTGACATCACATTCATAGAAGCACCACTATCAAGCATGCAATTATGAATAACATATTGGTCTCCATAGCCTGATGTATACCTTAGTAATATGTAAAATGGTTTAACTAAATATGGAGCTTTGACTACATTATTCTCAAGGTCTATGGGGGTTCTAGACTATCCTCATGACTGATCAGTCAATTTGAAGACTCTACATACCTGATACCAATACTTTGGAATAGTTATTAATTATCCAAAAGTGATGTTGACCTTATATATAGCAACCTCTAAACCCATATCAAATTGATCTTTGTTATCATCAATTCCTTTTCTAGTTCTCTGATTAACCAGATCATTCTAATGATTTTGGATAATTTCCTTTACTTAAGGATCTTCAAAAATAATTTGTATTTAAGGTATTTAGATCTTCATAAATCCAAGAAAAAGAATCCATGTTATTTTTCAAAAATATGATATACTACTACTTCTCTTTACCTAGAAAAGCTTTATTGATCCAAACAATCTTGGGCTCTTCCTCTATTTCGATACTAACTTCGTCTACCTCATATTCCTAAACTAGAGGTTTAAATGCTCTATCAAAGTCATCAAATAAGCTCTCTAAAGGCACCAACACCCTATGGATCCTGTTGGTCTTTAGTTGTATGAATTTTGTAGGTTCTCCAATAACATCCTTAAATTTTTCTTCATCACTTTGATCACAAATAACATCAGAAATTTATTTTGCATAGTCATAAAATAATTAATGTGTATATCATCATGAAAAACTTGTAAATATACCACATTATCTGGGATAGATGGCTTATAAAAAGATATGGTTGGTAACCTTTCCATAAACCAAGTGTCTATCTTAAGGTTTTCTGCTCCATAAGCATTAATGGCCAATAGATTAGCATTATGATTATGTGCTTTAGGAATAAATTACATATTAAAAGCCAAAAATATATCTATTTCATACAATATTGTTTGCTTATATTGCTTTAATATAGGATGCTTTCTTTGATATATCCCTTTTATTTTTTGAATTATTAGCTCAGAATACCCTTTGACTTTGAGGTAATTAATACCTAGTTTCTTGGCTTTCCTTAGCCCTAGCAATAAAAATTTATATTGTATAACATTATTTGTACAAGAAAATTCTAATCTATATGGTATGCCAATATAGATACCATTTATGTTTGTCAATAGTACTCCAGCTTCTGCTCCTACTTTAGATTTTGGTCCATCAAAGTTTATATTCCATTAGTTTCTACATCCAATTCAACCTTCAGTTTTGGATCCATATTCTCAACATCAGGTACTTCCAACACGAAAGGAGAATGTAATATAGAGTAAAACCCCATGTCTTTTTCCTCAATAGAATTCATGAAAATAACCATATTGTCATTAGGATCTCTAAATTCACTTGAATACCTATTGAAGGCTTCTCTTTTCAATATCACTTTTTCCTTACCCTGCATTGGAATGGTGGCATATGACCAATTCAATTGAATAGTACCACCTAGATGCTCTGCCCAATGCCTAGAGAGTAAGATGGAAAAGAAAGGGCCCACATATACAACTACAACATCCATTAACACACCTTTATTAGGATATTGTTCAATATGAACAAGAATTCTAGTGATAATGCCTACACAAGGTACTCTCCTATTATCAATGACAAAAATAGAGGGGTGCTCTTTTTGATAAATCAAAACTAACTGATCAGTTACTTGTTTTGACATCATATTCATAAAAGCATCACTATCAAGCATGCAGTTAAGAATAATATATTGGTCTCCATATCTTGATGTATACCTTAGTGATATGTAAAATGGTTTAACTAAATATGGGGCTCTAACTGCATTGTTCTCAAGGCCTATGGGGGTTCTAGACCATCCTTATGACTTATCAATCAATTTTTAAGGCTCTACATACTTGATACTGTTACTTTGGAATAGCCATAAATTCTCCAAAAGTGATCCTGACCTTATGTATAGAAACCTGTAAAACTAGATTAAACTGATATTTCCTATCATCAATTTATTTTCTAGTTCTTTGATTAACCAAATCATTTTTTTTCTTTTGGATAATTTTCTTACTTCAGGCTCTTCAAGAATAATTTGTATATTCATTTGATTTACCTTTTTATGTGAAATCATGCCTATAGTTTTCCCCATTTTGTGTAGGACCTTAATCAACTTTGTCCTCCACTATTGTGTTGTTGAGATTGATAGCATGTATTATTTATAAATACTCAACCTCTTGTGTTGTAGGTATAAGCTTTCCCTGCTTCATTCTATCAAATCTAGTATTAGAAGGATCTTTTGAGGTTGATGCCTCTCCAAAGACTAAGGCTCTTTTCTCAAGATTACTTGCACATATGTCCATGTCTCTTTCAAATCCGTATTCTCTCATTTCATCCTCCTGAGTCCAACATACATAATTATAATATCTTCATCTTCAGATTCAATATTTAAATCAACATTAGAATGCTTACTTATATAAATACCACTATCAATAGGGTTATGTGGTGCATCATAGGTAGAGCAATAAAAGAGAAGATATGATGCTATATTATTTTATGGCATAGGATTTGAAAAAAAATCTAGATCTCTCTCTATTTATTTCTTCTTCCAATTTCCATTTCAATTTATGTTTCCCTCTTCATTTCCATTGTTATTCTAGTATCTATTGAAATTCCTCTTGAAAGGAGGTATGTTATCTTATTGTTGTCTATTATTACCCTATGAAGTTTTTGCAATGTTTTTCTTACCTTTTTCAAGTCTAGCCAACCTATTATTAAAGGTATTAAACATCTCACTCAACTAATTAGCTATTTTGCTTACAGGATCCTAATCTATTTTCTTAGGGATAGAGAACTCAACCTTATTGGGATTCTAAAGAGTATGCTTTCATCTTACCACTATCGATCATATGTTTCTCTATTTCAATAGCCCTTTTCATACATATATCAATGGTGGTTGTTGCTTTTTGTCTTAGCTCATAACTAAAATCTCTAGGGAAAGAATTTTTGTAGAAACAAATGGACTGATTATCATTTGGCCTTATGCTAGCAAAATCTTATTTCTGGTCTTAAAGAATCTTCTATTGAAATCTTCCACTGATTCATTTTATTTCTTTTTCATGGTAGCCAATTCTGTTAGCAAATATTTTTCATTTTTCCTCTCTCCATATTTCCTAAGGAAAGTGTGATCTAGCTCTTAAAAATTATGGATAGTACTAGATCCAAGGCTATTAAACCATTCTTGAGCATCTTTATCTAAAGTTTGAAAGAACATTCTAAGGATAACATATTCATCATCTACTTCAAGACTATCCATGGTATACAAAAAATCCCTAATGCGATCTTCATTGGTGACAACATTGTTTCCTTGGAATTTAGGCAAGTACTTATGAGTTTTACCAAGGAGAGGATTCAGATTTGTAGGTAAAACAAAAGCTCTATATCTATTGGTTCTCCACTAATTGACATTTTGGTTAGCATTGACATTTTGATTAACATTTTGATTGAAATTGATATTAGGGGCTTCTATACTCTCTACATATTGATTTACTGTACGTATTTGATTCACAATAGTATAAGATCGATTTAAACTAGGGTTTGGATTAAAAATAGGAATAATAGGAATTGAAGTTTTTTCATGAAATTTGAAGAATACCTCAATATTTGGTACTCCAATAAGAAATTTTTTACCACTTCTTCTTTTAAATGCCAGATCTAGCTCCTCATTTTATTTTTTAATTTTTGAGTTCATTGAGTGTCACCATCACAAATGTGCAAAGAAGGAACAATATCTTCAACAATACTTAGGCCAAGATTGCTTGGCCTGATATTCATTCAACTCTCACAAATTTAAATCTAGAAAAGACTGAGAAATACAAACACAAGATAGTACTAAACCACAAAAATATGTTGGCTGACTGCTGGCACACAAAAAGTTTTAGAATCATACCTAGCAACGATGCCAAAAACTATTGGGGGAAAATCTTGCACCCTTAATATATTTTTCACACTACAAGACTTCCCTGATCCAATCAACACTATGGAATATGGTGGATCCACATATTTAACTTAGGAAAATATTATCCTAACTCTAGATAGACTTATTACGGTAAGGAAATCCTGGAGGTGAGCCTATAATATTTATTATATGCTCATGCTCATCCAAATTTGCAAAAATAAAATAAAACTACAATATAAAATCTGATCAAGTTTGAAAGTAACGTCTAGCTAGTGCTTCAAGCTATAGACTGGTGCCTTATCCATTGGAAAATTATAGCCATACTTAAAATATGATGAAGATAGAAGGGGAAGAAGATAAAACTGAACCAATTACATCCATTTAAATAATATAATAGAAATGATTCAACATGCTAGCGAAATAAGATGTCATCTACAATTCAAATGATGTAACATGTAAATAGGAGAACACACAAAATTATACATAGAACTACTAAAATAATAAAACATGATTGCATTAAATAACAAATCATTACAATGAGAGTCTGATCAAAATAAGTATATCTCACTAAACCAATACAAACAAATTCTCCATTCAAATGATGCAATAGAGAACTATAACTAATTTTTAAAATTATGTAACAAAGAGCCTCTTAGCTTCCAACCTTAGCCACTAGAAATACTCTTAGTAAACTAGGTACCTCCTCAAAAAAACATGCATGATAATGGGGAAGAAACAAGGATGACTAGATAAGAAATGCAAAGGAAATAACAACTGACAAGGATGGACACACTGGTATACCTCTTGCAAAATTATTGTGCAAAAAATTGATTTTTTTGTTGTAAAAACTCTTTCATATAGCCTGTAAATTTATTCTCATTCAAAGCTTGATGATGGTCCATAATTATGAAAACTACAATTGTTTCAATGATGGCCCATAACTGCAACTATCTTCATGATGACCCATATTATTAATTGTGTTTGTAGTGGTTCTTATTGGTAGTGTGGTAGTGGTCTCGATTGGTTAAAAATATCTATTACATAAAGCTTGATAATAATAATATTTTAAAACTACAATTATGAAAGTTGAATGATAGCCTCTCACTATCTCTTAAATGGATCTCAAAAATAGCCCATAATAACCTATCTTTCAGATGACATAACTTATTATCTGATCATTTTATCAACTTGAATTTTTTTGTGGAGATAGATAAAGAGGAGGAAAATATCAAGGAAAGGTTTGTGTACAAGCCTTGAAGATTTTTCAATGTGTTATCGGGTCCTAATTCCTTCATCTAGTGCCCCAAAAATGGGATTTAGTATTTTTTTAGAAAAATTAGACATGGATAGGTGTTGTGATTTTATAGGAGGTCTAATATGAGAAATGCAATAATGTGTGTTAATTTAGGGAGCTATTCGAGATTTTTTGGGACTTACTAAAAATAGGATGGTCAAAAATAACAAACTGCCCCAAAATAGTATTTTTTTTAAAAGGAAGGAAAACTCAAGTTGGATTTTTAATATCCAACACACCACAAATATGTAACTGAATCTAATAGTGGATATTAATCTTTGCAATGCTTGAAATTCCCTAGCTCTTCCACTTGTACTCAATAATAATGCAAATAGAGATTCAATCCTTTATTAGCATGGAATTTTACCCTTTTTATGAGATCAGGTCTAAATTCATCATCAACCTTTGATCTACCTCTAAATAGCTCAAATTAAAAGATTATCTAATGTAATTTCTATTATTTTTTTCTTTTCCTACTTTAAAATCCACCATTTCAAAATTTTTGTGGTCAATGTTTTGATTTTGAACTTCTAAGTACCTATGGTACAAAAATTCGCTTCTCAAAATTTTGCTCCTTTGGGTTTGACAATATTGACCATGAAAAATAAGCTTTAGTGGCTATCTATACATAGCACTTGTCTCTTTCTACAATTTTGGTGATGAAATCAATGTCCAAATATATGTGAGAAATAATCCTTTGAAAAATTACATGCTTGCAAAATTCCATTGTGTTGTGTTCTCTTTTGCAAAATCCGCTCCTCGAAATTATGCTAGGTCGTATTTGACTGGTTTGACCAAAAAAATCTACATTGCATCCTAGATGTACAAAAAATAACATAAGACTTTCCTTTATAGAGAGAAAAATTTCCTTTCAAGATGTCTTTTGAAATTCCACTGCTCTGAATTCCGATGCAGCAATTTTGACTGAGTTGACCACATAATTTTTCACTCTATTTTGATCATGTAAATTTTATAACTGCAACTTTTCTCAACAAAAAAATTCCATAATCGGGATTTATTTTCACCTATATTTTATTCTACTCCACTTGCTAGGCACTATTTGACTATTCTGACCATGAAATGGTCCGATCATAATTTGGCCTTATGCTAGCGAAATCTTATTTTTGGTCTTAAAGAATCTTCTATTGAAATCTTCAACTGATTCATTTTATTTATTTTTCATGGTAGCCAATTCTATTAACAAATATTGTTCTTTTTTCCTCTCTCCATATTTTCTAAGGAAAGTGTGATCTAGATCTTAAAAATTATGGATAGTACTAGCTCCAAGGCTATTAAACCATTCTCGAGCATCTTTCACTAAAGTTTGATAGAACAGTCTAATGATAACATCTTCATCATCTACTTCAAGACTATCCATGGTATACAAAAAATCCCTAATATGATCTTCATTGGTGACAACATTATTTTATTGGAATTTAGGCAAGTGCTTATGAGTTTTACTAGGGAGAGGATTCAGATTTGTAGGTAAAACAAAAGCTCAATATCTATTGGTTCTCCACTAAGTGACATTTTAGTTAGCATTGAAATTTTGATTAACATTTTGATTGAAATTGAAATTAGGGGTTGTTATAATCTCTACAGATTGATTTACTGTAGGTATTTGATTCACAATAGGATAAGACCGATTTAAACTAGGATTTGGATTAAAAATAGGAATAACAGGAATTGAATTTTTTTCATGAAATTTGAAGAATGCCTCAATATTTGGCACTCCAGCAAGCACTTTTTTACCACTTATTCTTGTAGATGCCAAATCCAGCTCCTCCTTTGATTTTTAAATTTTTGAGTTCATTCAGTGTCACCATCACCAATGTGCAAAGAAGGAACAAGATCTTCAACAATACTTAGGCCAAGATTGCTTAGCCTGATATTCATTCAACTCTCACAAATTTAAATCTAGAAAATACTAAGAAATACAAACACAAGATAGTACTAAACCACAAAAATATGTTAGCTGACTATTGCCATACAAAAAGTTTTAGAATCATACCTAGCAATGATGCCAAAAACTATTGGGGGAAAATCCTGCACCCTTAATATATTTTTCACACTACAAGACTTCCCTGATCCAATCAACACTATGGAATCTAGTGGATCCACATATTTAAGTTAGGAAACTATTATCCTAACTCTAGATAGACTGAGTAGGGTAAGGAAACCCTGGAGGTGAGCCTATAATATATATTATATGCTCATGCTCATCCAGATTTGCAAAAATAAAATAAAAATGTAATATAAAATCTGATCAAGTTTGAAAGTAACTCCTAGCTAGTGCTTCAAGCTATAGACTGGTTCCTTATCCATTGGAAAATTATAGCCAAACTTAAAATATGATGAATATAGAAGGGGAAGAAGATAAAACTGAGCCAATCACATCCATTTAAATAATATAATAGAAATGATTCAACATGCCAGCGAAATAAGATGGATGTCATATACACATTCGAATGATGTAACATGTAAATAGGAGAACACACAAAATTATACATAGAATTGCTAAAAGGAGGAAACATGATTGCATTAAATAACAAATCATTACAATGAGAGTCTGATCAGAATAAGCAGATCTCACTAAACCAATACAAACAAATTCTCCATTCAAATGATGCAATAGAGAACTATAACTCATTTTTAAAATTATGTAACAAAGAGCCTCTTAGATTCCAATCTTAGCCACTAGAAATAATATTAGTAAACTAGGTACCTCCTCAAAAAAACATGCATAATAATGGGGAAGAAACAAGGATGACTAGATAAGAAATGCAAATGAAATTACAACTGACAAGGACGGGCACATTGGTATACCTATTACAAAATTATTGTGCAAAAACTTGATTTTTTTTGTTGTAACAACTCTTTCATATAGCCTTAAAATTTATTCTCATTCAAATCTTGATGATGGTCCATAATTATGAACACTGTAATTGTTTCAATGATGGCCCATAATTGCAACTATCTTCATGATGACCCATATTATTAATTGTGCTTGTAGTGGTTCTTATTGGTAGTGTGGTAGTGGTCTCAATTGGTCAAAAATATCTATTACATAAAGCCTGATAATAATAATATTTTATAACTGCAATTACGAAAGGTGAATGATAGTCTCTCACTATCTCTTAATTGGATCTCAAAAATAGCCCATAATAGCCTATCTTTTGGAGGGCATAAATTTTTATTCTATCATTGGATCAACTTGAAATTTTTCATGGAGCTAGATAAAGAGGAGGAAAATATCAAGGAAAGGTTTGTGTACAAGCCTTGAAGATTTTTCAATGTGTTATCATGTCCTAATTCCTTCATCTAGTGCCTCGAAAATGAGATTTAGTATTTTTTTAGAAAAATTAGAAGAAATAAAAATGTAATTTAATGAGTTTTTAGACATGGATAGGTGTTGTGAAGGTCAAATATGATAAATGCAATAATGTGTGTTAATTTAGGGGGCTATCTGAGATTTTTTTTGGACTTACTAAAAATAGGGTGGTCAAAAATAACAAACTACCCAAAAATAGTATTTTTTTTAAAGGAAGGAAAACTCAAGTTGGATTTTTAATATCCAACACACCACAAATATGTAACTGAATCTACTAGTGGATCTTAATATTTACAATGCTTGACATCCCCTGGCTCTTCCACTTGCACTCAATAATAATACAGATAGAGATTCAATCCTTTATTAGCATGGAATTTTACCCTTTTTATAAGATCAAGTCTAAATTCATCATCAACCTTTGATCTACCTCTAAATAGCTCAGATTAAAAGATGATCTAATGTAATTTCTATTATTTTTTCCTTTTCCTACTTTAAAATCCACCATTTCAAAAAATTTGTGGTCAATGTTTTGATTTTGAACTTCTAAGTACCCATGGTACAAAAATTCACTTCTGAAAATTTGGCTCCTTTGGGTTTGACCATATTGACCATGAAAAATAAGCTTTAGTGGTATTCTATACCTAGAACTTGTCTCTTTCTAAAATATTGGTGATGAAATCAATGACCAAATATATGGGGGAAATAATCCTTTGAAAAATTACATGCTTGCAAAATTCCATTGTGTTGTGTTCTCTTTTGTAAAATCTGCTCCTCGAAATTATGCTAGGTCGTATTTGACTGGTTTGACCAAAAAATCTACATTGCATCCTGGGTGTACAAAAAATAACATAGGAAAGCCTTTCTAAAGATAAAAATCTCCTTTTGAGATGTCTTTTTAAATTCCACCTCTTTGAATTCTGATGTGCCAATTTTGACTGAGTTGACCACATAAATTTTCACTCTATTTTGATCACGCAGATTTTATAACTGCAACTTTGCTCAACAAAAATTTTCCATACGAAAGATTTATTTTCACCTATATTTTATTCTGCTTCACTCTTCAAAACTTTTCTAGGCACTATTTGACTATTCTGACCATGAAATTTTACACTGTCTTTACCCTTAAACAAAATTAAACACAATATTTGGTTTTCAGTGGAAAATAACACTATGCTCGGGCTCTCTTCAACACTTAGCCAAAAAAAATTAAAATTTTCTAAGTATGTGGTCCCTTTTGGTTCTACATTCTGGTGCCTCCTAGGGAGCATTAATAACAAAGTTGATGAACTCAAAGCCTTATCCTTTGAGTAATTGGAGTCAAAAATGAATTAATGAGTTCCATGATGGTCATGAAGTTGATGGATGGAATGAGACTTGAAAATAAATATGGATGAATGGAATGCAAGGGAAAACTAGGGACTCAAAGGAATGAAGAGGTGAAGGGAGAAATATGATGAAATTAGCTTCAACCAGCTGTAAATAGTGTCTCAAGGAATAACTTCCCTGTGAACCTTCCTCTTAAACATTTGTGAAGATGCTCAAAGAGTAAAGGTTCATATGGAGGCCATGCTAGATGTAGCTATGGATCTTCTCCATGGAGAACCATTTCTTCCATTAGGTCAACCTCCTTATTATAATTTAAAGAATCACCTTTTTATCACTAAGATCCACTTGAGTGTTAGAAAATACCCAACGGCTAATGATGCATGGAGAAGCAATACAAGAATAAAACAAAATGTAAACCTACCTAAAAGTGCTTTTATAGGGTAGGAAAAGAGGTGTTATTCCTTATTAGAATTCTACATCATAACTTTTACATGCCTTGGCAATATCATGCTCTTTTTGCTAACTTTTGGCACTATCAAACTAAAAAATATTTACAAAAAAATACCTCTATGAATATTCCACTAGCTATAGTGTTCAAACATTTCTAGCTAATTTACAACAAAATTTTAGTATCCCTGTGCCTTTCACTACTGGTCCTATTATTCACTTTCTTGGACATTTGCAGTGTCTTCTAATTTCTCTTCATTTATAGTATTTTCCACATTATCTTCCTTTGGATTACCCCCTTCTTAGCGTATCTCTTCTTCATCCTCATCGCCTTCTTGTCCTCTTGAATCTCTTCATATATATCTTCCTCATCTTCATTCCCATCATTCTATTGTTTGACATCATCCTTCAGTAGCTGAGATATATGCTCTAGAGTATTCAAGGCCTTATCCCAGGATGCTTGGGTGGGATTCTTTATTTCCATTACTTGTCAATGAATATAATGTAACTCAGTGGTCTTTTAATATGAGATAGAGGTACCCCAATATGCTAATTCTCCCATTAAATCTCTCAACCTGGTTAGCTCTTTAATTAATTAAGTTCCTTTATCTTGGTCAATCGACTCATGCCATGCATATATCTCTAGCTCATATTACATCATTACATTTATACTTGTCTAGAGATATTCTTCCTATAACAAGAGATTATTTTCATCCAATAATATTTTGAAGCCATATTGCATCATATTTTCATTAACATCCATAATCTTCTAGAGCTTGTCTTCGATTTTATCAATAAATAACCATACTTTTTGAAGCAATCCACTATTATTGAGGACAATTATGGTTGTAACTCTTGAAGTATTCTACTCTTTTTTGGGAATGGGTTTGACCAACTGATTGCACCTAGCATTAGACAAATTGAAGATTTTATTGGTATGGGTGGCTATTCGTTGTATCTCTTTAGTGGTATTTTCTAGATCTTCCTTGGTATTTTTTAGTACATGGCTGGCCTCATCCATGAAATCAAGGATGGATTAGATCTCAAAGTATTTCTCCAATATCTCAGATAAAATTTCTTTCCTGAACTACTTCACCTTGTCCTTAGATAAACTTGCAGCCTTAGTTTTCTTAAATTGGAGTTGTTGTAAATACTGAATTTACTTTACATACTCCTAATTTTGTTTCTTTAGCTGCTCAACTTGTTCCTTGTAGGTGAACATATTTTGAAATTTATCTTACCACTTCTTAGCTTAGTTTTGTAGTGCTTTCTTCTCTTTATTTTGGGCCCTTATTGTAGCCTCAAGCCTCACAATTTTTTCTTCCATATTTGCATATTAATCCCTGTAAATATCACTTTTGAGAAACAAAATCTCAAGCCCAACCTTGGATATGACAAAATCATCCTCCAGAACCAATTGAGAGATATCTTTAGATTTCTCTTCCAACTAATAATATTCTACTATCATATCCTCCTCTAGTTTTTTTACTAGAGGAGTGATCTTGAATTTTATCCTTTGCCTAGCCACAAGATCAATCATTAATGATTTTCTCACACGAGTAGTCCCTTTTGATGACTGAGCCAATTTCTTGCTCCAATAGTTTTGTGCCTTCAATGAAGTACTATTGATATTTTTGAGAAATGCCACTATTGGATGATCATTAGGAGTAGATGGAGTGATGATTATAGTGGAAAATGGGATCATCATAGATGGGAGAGGAGTAGTGGTGATAATGATGGACTCTATATTTATAGCAAGGGTTGCAGCTATAATAGAACTTATAGTTGTAAATGCAGGTGGAGTGGATGGAAGTGATATTCCCACCATTGATGTGGGAAATGATGATGTGGGAGGTGAATGAGTGGAATTTGGAGGTGATAATGATACTCGATATTGTGGTGAATTAGGGCAGGATGGTTTGGAATTTCCACTAAATGGGGTGGAGATGATAGTTGGTGATAAAATGGGGCTGAGTGAGGTGGTGGTGATGGTGGAGAACTGTAAGGAGTAGATGAAATTTTTTCTCCTTTTGTACTTTATAAGGGGAGGGATATTTATTTGGGGAATAATAAGGAGTAGGAGAAATATTAGAAAACATACCTGAGCTTACTAAAGTAGACTTATTGAAGATTTTTTTAGCACTCTGCTATTTCTCTTGCTGAAAATATTGCTCAACTACTATGATAGGAACTTATGTGACTACCTCTGCTTTATCCACTCTTTATTTCTTACTTCCCTCCTTATCCATTTTTCTCACTGCATTCTTTGTAGTCCTCTTAAATATAATGGTTTCACCTTTTGTTACACTTTGTTGGTATCGAGGAAGTGATGCTACGACTTTTGTAATAGAAGTATCTATGGGCGTAGGAGTTGTAGTTGTATCATTTTCAGAGGTCAGGTCTACAATTTCATCTTCATTTCTATTTTAAACCTTTGGAGGAGTCTTGCTCTTGTAGACCTACATTCAGGTCTTTTTTTCTTTGGGATAACTTCAATAGTACTAGTTTCCTTTGAAGTTGATGCAACTACTTCAATATTATCCTTTTGCTGAGTAGGTGCAGGGGAAGATATCGAGGGTTTTGATTATTACTATTTCTTTAGAGTTTCAGATTTTCTAGTTCTAGCTTTACCATTTTTGGCATTTTCTATCTTCGTTTTTCCTAAACGTACTTCTAAGCTTTTCTTGTCATTGGCCTTCCAATTTCCTCAAACTCTTGATCAATTGGCTTAACATACTTGTCTCTCATTGCATTTCTTTCAACCCTCATTTTCCACCATTCCAAAAGTTTTCCCTCTATCCAAGCATGATTCTCATGCATCTCTTTAATTTTTTCTTTGTCAATATGATGATACTTCTTGTGTTCTAGATCATATTCTAGCACATGTTCATAAAAATATCTCCAAGGAAGAAGTAGCTCCATGGTGTTTACATTCCATTCGAAGGGATATTGTTAGCTATTTGTTTGAACTTATAGATTTGTGGGTGGCTTGTCTTCATGAAATTAGCCACTTTATCTCCATGTAAGACTTTAATACTTTCTAAAATTAAGTCTTTTGGATCATATATCCATATCTAAGGGATTTGGAAGAGCCCTAACATTTTAAGGGTTGCATTAATCTGCTCATATTGGTCCCTCTTTGATATAGTAATATCACCTTCCTTGAAAGGGTAAATAATTATCCCTTTTATTTTGTTCCTAGTGCCAAATTTGTAGTTTATGAAGTCAACCTACCTACAATATTCTAGTGCAAATAAGCGATGGGTGATGTAATGGGGTAATAAAAATGGCTTCTCTATGAAACCATACAATCTAATGATTGTCTCATCTATCAAGATATACTAGTCTCCCTCCTTAGCCTCCTTGATCCTTATATTCTCATTTAATACATGACCTAGCCTAGGGTAGCTACCATACATGATTTCCAAGGATGGCCCCAAAAATTCCATATCGAAGGTATAATATGATTTGGACTTGCTTAAAACCCTAGTCCTTTAATAGAATGGTATGGGATGCCCTCTTCATATTTGTATACAACTACTATATAGGGGTTATAATTTCTAGTAGCACTGAGGAACATCTAGAGTAAATTAGAATAATGTTTGAAAGAAGGATTTTCTTCATCTTTCTTCATAGTTACCATATGTTCATGTATTATATTAGCAAGGATCACATGCCAATTGAAGTAAATTGGATGATTGTTATCATCCCTTATCGACATCCTATACAATTTGGTATTTGATATACAATACACAATGGCTAGCTACTAGTCCCTTACGTATAAATTCAAATATAGACTAGCTAATACAACTAACATGGAGAAAAATTCTGAATTTTAAAAATGTTTGGTGGTAATTGGGATTTGTGGTAGTGATTCCTTTGAATTTATGGTTTTGAATTGGCTATACACCTAGCTCCTAAAATGGTTGCTATTTTTCTATAGTTATTCAGGGTATAGTACCTGGATTGATTTTTTGGGTTGAATTATTTAGGGGTTATAGGGGGTTGCTTACCCATTGTAAATAAATCTCAAAAAGTTTGCTTAGTTATTTGGAATAGGGTTCTACCCTAGGTTTTTTTCACTACCCTAGCCAAGGGGCCATAAAGCTTAACTATTGCTGAAATTAATTCTCGCCAAGGATGAACTACATTGCAGATATAATATTATAATAGAGAGTGAATGACATAAATACCTTGATTCGAGAGTGGTTCCTCCTTCAAGAAGTTGAATTTGAATTCCTTTATAAGTCTATCTCTAGTTGTGTAGGTCATCTTTGTATCTACAACTGCTACAACTTTTTTAATTTAATTCATATTTTTGACCTTTGCCTCCTAACCAATCTACTTTGCAACATTGGATGTCATTTTTTGAGAACATTTCTCCAATTATCTTTCAAATACACAACGAATTCACTTTGTAATGCTCTCCTATTATTCAAGATAATCATTCAAAATGAATGCTCTCTTAATTTCATATTTAAATATATTTTCATGCACCATTCCACCATTAATACGGTAGATGAATGAGTAGTTATTTTCCATGCATTCAAATGAGAGAATAGGAAGCTACAATATACGGCTTATCAGTATAACCTACATCAATGATTGAAAAAAATTCATAGCATTTGGTAGTAAACTATCCATTGGCACATTTTTAAGGCTCATTTATTTCTTATTTTTTGCAAACTAAAACTCCTTGACACTTAGCACTCAGTGGATTTTAGTTTTATACTTTTATCTTCAAAATTATGCTTGTATAGATTGAACACCATTTTCAGGTGCTTCCCTTTTAAAATTGTACTCGTTATATTTTCGTGATGACAACTTTGACTAGGTGATCATGGAATGTAAAATTACCTTTATTTCGTGGAATGCTAAGGGGTTTGCTACCTTCTTCAAAATTCCACTAAAGAAAATTCTACTCGAGAGAGTTAGTGAAAAAATAATAGAAAGTGTGATCAATATTGCTTGATATTTAAACTCATAGCCTCACAGGAGATGGTTCTTGGGAAAAGTCAAGAAAATCAAGAACACTTCAAAAGACACTTTTAAAAAAAATAATTGAAAAGCATGGGCAAAAGAAAATAAAGAACATAAAAGATGTAAAAATCAAAATGGAGGTTCTTTATTCTAATTGGCCAATTTTTGATTAATATATAGTCATTTTAGAGTAAATTTAAAAAGACAAAAAAATATTTTTAACAAGTCCTCCCCGACAACGATGTAAAAAGACTATTGGAAAAATTTCTTGCATCCATAGGATTTGAGTTGTCATGCTACAAGAATTTTTTTTGAACCAACGAGCTATTATAGGCTCTGGTCAAACTGCATCTTTATTCTGTCAAGATTTATTTTCTATGCTTAAAAATACCAAAATGGGTAAGGAAACACTAATGGTATGCTTATGATTTTACAAGATTTACATACTCCATATTTTAGTTATATACTACTTATATTAAAATGACCAAGAAATGAGAACAATTTTTATTATACATTATGTAGACTAGTGCGTAGGTTCATTGGGCTATTATAGCAAATTAACAACCCTTATAATATGAACAAGAAGGAGGAAGAGAAGAAAATTGGTGCTATTAAAATCATTCAAATATCTCAATGAATCTAATAGTTGACGAACAAAAGAAAACATTCATAACACATTCAAATAATGTAATATGCTATGGAGTTACATACAAAACTAAAGATAAAAATGATAGAATTGAACCCCAAAATTGTATTAATTTTCTAGTGAATTTACATGCAGAGTTGATAGAATGCCATTGAAATCTGTTACAAATTTGTAATACAATGAGAAAATATCATTCAAATAATGTAACAAGAATTCTTAAATTCTCCTATTCTAATCTATTAATAGGAAGAATCTATAGACTTCAGGCTCAAAATGAACTAGAAATGTTCTCATCTTATTAAGCACACTTCTACCAAAACCTGCACAACAAAGAGGAAGAATGAGGGATGAAAAATAAAATAGACACAAAGGGAATATAACAACACACCTACAGGACACTCAAGTATAACTCTTAGCAATAATTTGCTATATTTAAAACTTGATGTCAATTCTTAACCTGGATGCTTTCTTTTATAGGCTCTAGTTCTTGATTCGGTTATTTTTTATTACTTTTGGCCTCATATGGACCTTACACTTGTCATCGTTTATTTTGATATTCAAATTTTTTATAGCTATCTCCCATTATCATGTTTGGCCTATACTCTAGATTTTATTGTGATCCTCCTCAAAAAGGTGATGCTCATCTATGTTGTGGTTTATTGTTGACTAGCTTGCTAATCATCTGAATCGGTCCTTGATGAATAATATTCCTCTATTCCAACTTCATATTCTGATAGGTCCCCTATTTTTTAACTTTTCCCTGTTTTAGTAATTTTTATTTCTTCCCCTAGAGGTGTATTTAGCTTCAAATATAAGCCACATACTTTGGTTTTATTCATTTTTTATTTTATTAAAGATTTTTTATTTGTTTCCCAATGAGCCTCCATGCATCAGTGTGAAAGGTTATAACAAACCTCACTATGTTCATCTCTTGCAGGATTCTATTTTTTTGTATGCTAACCAGGGCCTTATTTTTATCATACATAGAGATAAGAGAATCCATCATATCATCTAAGAAAGTGGTCTTCCTAGCCATCTCCTTATCATCATCAAGCTCATAGTTAAAATCTTCAACTTTATTCATGATGAGTTCTTCTACGCTAGCAGTTTCTAGGAAATCTTCCAATGATAATCCAACCACTACCATTTATTTGTTTATTTAATCCAAAAAGAAATGCATATTTTCTACATCACTGCACCACCTCCCCCTGTTCACTTCAAACATTGATGCCTTCATGAATTCGAGATTGTTTTTAACTTCAGAGCCATCTTCCAAGATTACTTCTTTACTTTGCATTTCTTCAAAATGTTCTACCATCAAATAGAGGATGGGATAGATGATCTTCAATTCTCACTCTTTCTAATATAATAAGCTCTCTATGTCTTTAGCAATGAATTGGATCACTTTGATCTACCTGAACATCTCTGTGATCCCCTCAATTCTATCTTGTATCTTGAATGATATTTATTTTTTGCTTTTGGATAGACATTCTGCATAGTCTATTTCCTTCACATTTGGAGGATGTTGTATTGGTGTGGAGGTTGCCTTAGCTAATTTTTCTTGTAGAATGTTAATCAAATATTGTATTCATACTTTTTCTTTATCGCTCATCTCCAACAGGCTTCTCAAATCTCAAATTTTCTAGTACATGAGATCTACAATTTGTTGATTCATAACTTTATTCATCCTGACCATGTCATCTTCTTCTCCATGCATTGAAATATCCCATGTTTTATCATCAACCTTGAAGACAAAAGCTTTATTAGGTGCAGGTATGGATATCTTTGCCATAGATGTTCTGGCCATGTTATCATCCAATATTGTAGTAGAACTTCCTTCCATGCCACCCATTCCTGCTACTATCTGTAATTCCTACTCACTGAAAATACTAATAATTATTTCATCTTCTACCATTTCTAGTGTGACTTTTGTTGAGGTTAGAGCCAACTTAGGCTTATTTGCTTCAGGGGTAGATACAACTTCTTACTTTTTAACCTGATGGTCTCTTAATATGTCCCCAAAACCACCTACTCTCCTTGTGTTCATTTGTATCACTAATGGGATTTGTACCTCTTTGTCATTAATATTTAGGGAGTTGGGAATGGCTTGTGGGGATAACCTCTTCACACTAGTTAGGGTTAGTAGCTGATAAAAAATAGGAGCTTCAACTTGCATTTATGCAGTGGCAAGTTCTTGGGTAGATATTGTAACAATTTATTTCTCTTTCTCTGTATCAGGCCCTGTAGGGGTTTGTTGTGATGTGTTGGGTGTCACATCTATTCTTAGGTGAGAGCTCTCAAAAACTTGAATTTTGTGCTCAACTATATCGATTTTTCTCATTGTAACCTCTATTTGGTTGATGCCCTATTCTTATATGATTTATAATAGAGCATCTTCCTGAATTGCTAGGGTGGGGGCAGGGAGAATAGGGGTTGCTGAATCCATAAAAATTCTCCTTACTATGACCCATTCTAGGGGGTACTCGTATGGCCTTTGAATTTGTAAATTACACCTGAGTTCATAAGGGAAATTCCCCCATACATTTTTTAAATCTTCCCCTTTTATATGGCATATAATAGTGCTTCCTCTTACTAGTCCTTCCTCTGTTTGAACCAAGCATAGTTGTGAGCTATAATTTTTCTATATTTTCCTATAGGGTCATAGGAACTCCAAGTTATTTTCTTGAAGTCAAAATTCTCTAAATATTACATACCCTTGAATAGGATTGGATACCCTACAAATAAGTAATACCCAAATTTTCAAGGCATATTGAGCTAGGGGACTCGACCATACTTCGTATTTTATCTCATTTTGTCTTCTTTATCCACCTGCCTCACCAGTTCTAGGGCAATGAGAGAGAAAAGGAAATACATAGGTAACATTGTGGGGGGAATTTTGGCCCCATAAAGCCTAATGTACGTGAAGCCTTCTGAGTAGAAGTAGTCTGCTATTTATTTTTCCTTAAGAAAAGTTTTTATTCTAGGTCCTAATATCTCAAGGAGGTCACGTATTAAAATCCAGTGAATTTCTAGCATGAAATTGTAACAATACCAAACCATCTTGCTAATTTCTGGCTACAGCAGGTTAGCAGAATTTTGCCAGTTTCCATTTCTTTAGCAGTTTTCAATTCAGCTTTTAGCCTTTGACAACATTTTCCATAATTCCATGCAATTTCAATATTTCTGTCATATTCCATATTTGCAGCAATTTTAGGATTTTTGTCATTTTCCAGATTTGCAGCAATTTCTAGTTTTCTATCATTTCACTACAATTTCCAGATTTGTGATATTTCCAGTTTTGCAATAGATGTTAATTTGATCTTCCAGATTTAGAACATGCTCATATAATTGTAATTAGTTGATTTTTTTGCAACTGTGTGTGTTTTTTCAATTCTGTAATTTACTTTTCTGTCAATTTCAATTTAGCAACATTTCATTTCCTATTTCTGCAATTTTCATTTCCTACAGTTTTAATTCAGTTTTATCTTCTACAATTTGATTTCCAATCCTAGGAGTTAGAGGTCACACAAAACCCCCAAACACTAACTGATCCACCAATAAAAACCTGTTCTTGGATGAACTGAACCTACAACTATGACACCTTCTATCGTATACAGCCTTTGGACACCGCCCTGGACTGACACACATAATGATTAAATGATGAATGAACAATGACACGCATCATTTTTGGTGTCGTTTTTAGGGATCAATAGGTGTTGTTAGAAGAAGTGAAACAGGTCAAGAATTGTGTTACAATTGTTTAAATACTGCATTTCAGTTTATTTAGTGAATATGCATGAATGCATAGGCCAAGATACGAAAGAGGGAGGTTTATCCGAACCAGCTCTGAACCAACAAAGCGTCCTTCAATATCATATGAAGAATTTTCTGTATAAAATCACTAGAGAAATTAAGCAAGACATACCTTCTTCATCAGTTGAAGTTTTGGAAAGATTAGAAAAAGATCTTTTTGAAGCACTTGTTGCTAAAAATTCCCCTAAAACTGGACAATTTCCATCATACTCCAGAAAGAAAACAACTATGGCTATAGTAGCAACACCCCCAGGTGGGTATGATAATGTTGATGATCCTCCTAAGAATTTTGAATATCCCATACGGTTGGATCCACTTCTAGATGCCCCCATGAAAACAATTTCTCCATCCATATTGCCAATTTTTAGGGGAACTGTTTTAGAAGATCCTGATCAATTTCTGTTTGAATTCAAAGTGTTATGTCAAACTTATGACTACATAAATGATAATCAAAAATTGAAATTGTTTCCTTCCACACTTAAGGATGTTGCTCTCCAATGGTTTATGAGTAATCTTGAACCTAATTCAATCCGTACTTGGGATGAGATGGAAACTGCATTCTTAAATAAATATCAAGATTATTGTAGAGTACAAAATAGGAAAGATGAGTTGTTTCAGATTAAGCAAGAAGAGGATGAGAGTTTAGAGGATTATCTTGATCGCTTTGCCTTTGTCCAAAAGAGATGTGGTGTTGTAGAACCAGATTTTTTAAAACCTATCTTCTTAAGAGGATTACAGGATGAATCTAGGGAAGTATTAGATTTAATGGGAAGAGGAGACATAGATCAACTTGACATTGAAGATATTGTGGAGTTATGCAAAAAATATTCCCGCACTCACCAACGAAGAAAGAAGCAAAATTTTAGCAATAATGACTTATGGAGTTGATGGAGGAAATGGCTAATTTAAAAATTGATATCCTTATTCAACTTAATACTACATTAGGTGAGAGAAACACAAAATCTAATTCTACACCACCTTTAGCAATTTATTGCCCAAGATGTAGGAATAAGCATGCCTTGCAGGACTGTCCCTTAAACAAAACTTCTAATTGTGGAATCTGTTCCAAGGAACATTCAATAGATAAATGTCCTTTTTTGCCTCATCTAAAATCTATTTTGGGCACCCAAATAGAAGAACTTAATGCTATTGGGCAGAGATCCGGTGGTGGCTATGCACAATATCCCAATGCTCCTAGATTTCCAAACTGAGGACAATCTCCTTGGAATATGAATATGCCATGGGGATAGGCAGAAGTCTCTACACAACCTTGGAACCAACCTTGGATAGCTCCTCCAGATTGGTCATAGTCTGGGTGGATGAACCCAACTTGGTAGACCGGTCATCCACAATGGACACAAAAAGGACAAAGATGGGGACAACAATATCCACCATATCAAGGACAACAATATCCACCATATCAAGGACAAAAAAGGTATCAGGGACAAGCTCAAAACTTTCTTCCTACTCCTAATCCAAATTTTTAGGGAAGAGCACAACATCAACATACACAACCAATGAAACAACCTCCACTCCTAGCTCAGCCTGTGACTAACCCAAATAATGCCAAAAAAATAGCCCCTATTTATGAGGTTGAGTCTAAAGACTCTACTACAGTTCATGTACTTGACTATAGTAACATCCAGCTGTGTTCAGGGAAAATTTTACCTGAACCTGTTCCACCCACCATTGAAGAAATTAGTGAGAAACAAGAACCTCCAAATCAAGAGACACTACAAAAAAAACAAAAAGAAGAAATAACAAAAAAAATATAGGAATCTTCTCCAGTAGTATTACCATACCCTGAAATATTTGATCATATTGATACTACCCCTGAATCAGATTTAGTGATAGAAATCAAAAAAATGTCAATTTTTCTCCCTTTGCTGCAAGCAATAAGGGATGTGCCTTTAATAAAAAAGACTATTTAGGAGTTATGTATCAAGAAACCTGGTAAAAAAAATAAGGCCTTTCCTAAAAATGTTTAGGTAGAAGGAAAATTAGCTGATCTATTGGCTGGGAAATTAGTTCCTCCCAAGTATGGTGACCTAGGTAGTCCAATAGTTAAAGTTACTATTGGGATGATGCAAATTCCTAATGTGCTAATTGATCTTGGAGCTGCAATTAATGTAATGACTAAGGACACAATGCAAAAACTGTAGCTCAATAATATCAGTCCTACCACTACAGTTTTGGAAATGGCAGATAGGTCAGTAGCTAAACCAGAAGGTATCCTAGAAGATGTAGCCATTGAAGTCTCTTCTTGGGAATATCCTATAGACTTATTAGTATTGTAGCCTATAACTTTAGTTAATGGATACCCTATAATTCTAGGACGACCTTGGCTGGCTACTGTAGCTATTTTTATAGACTGCAGGTTAGGGGAAATGACCATTTCTAATGGTGTTGACCTAAATAAAATTTCTTTGTATCCACCAGCTCAACCTTCAACTAAATTTTCAAGACAAATTTGGTATCCTGAATCTGATGAAGAACAAGAAACCATTGCTATTTTGGCTATAGTTGTAGTGAAGGAACATATTGAGGAAATCACCACACCAGAAAAAAAAAAAATTGAGAATGAAACTGTCCTAATTGAAACATTACAATCAGAAGGACTAATTGATGATCAACTTCTTGTCCATCGGTTGTTGTGGAAAGAGGAGGTACAAAGTTTAGAATCTCTGTCATCCATGCCTAGTCAAGAAAGATCATTCATACTACCACATGGATGGCATCATCTCCTTAACACCTTCAAATGTCCTCTGATTCCATCAGGTATCATCTTTGAGATAGATTCTAGAGTATTTCATACCCTGCAGCCACATCATTGTCCATTAAATGCATTAATTAGTAACTATGAAGTAGCTAGTTCTATCTATCTAGGGATCAAACAAATTGAAGTTCATCTAGGTAAATTTTTGAACATTAATAGCTAGATAATTGAGGACCAAGAATCCAAATTGTTTGTAGTCTTACAGAAACATGTTCAAGATTTTGCATGGAACTATAAGGACATGATAGGCATTCATCCTGAGGTATGTACACATAGGATAATCACAGAAGATGTAAAACCAGTAAGGCAACCTCAAAGACACTTGAATCTTGCTCTGAAGGAGATTCTAAAAGAGGAAATTGAAAAACTCTTAGATGTTGGATTCATTTATCCAATTTCAGACAGTAAGTGGGTTTCACCACTGGTCATTGTTCCAAAGAAAAATGGTAAAATAAGAGTGTGTGTAGATTATAGAGAGTTAAATAAGGTTACACATAAGGATAATTTCCCATTACCATTCATAGACCAAGTATTGGATACCCTTGCTGGAAAGAAGTTTTTATGTTTTCTTGATGGTTTCAACGGGTATAACCAGATACAAGTTGCTCCAGAAGATCAAGAAAAGACTACTTTTACATGTCCTTGGGGAACCTTTTCTTACAGATTTTTACCCTTTGGGTTATGTAATGCTCCAGCAACATTTCAGAGAGTTGTTTTAGCAATTTTTTCTGATTTAACAAATGAAAGTGTTGAAATTTATATGGATGATTTCACAGTATTTGGCGATAGTTTTGAATATGCATTAGAACAACTTAAAAAAGTGTTGATTCACTGTGAAACATACCACCTCTCTCTTAATACTAAGAAATACTTCTTAATGATGGAGGAAGGAATTGTTCTTGGACATCATATCTCTTCTTATGGAATCAAGGTTGATCCTAGGAAGGTTGAAGTCATCAAAAACCTCCCTCCTCCACAAACTCAGACTGATGTATGTAGTTTCTTAGGACACATTGGTTTTTATCGTAGTTTCATTGCTAATTTTAGTACCATAGCAAATCCCATGTTTTCCTTGCTCATGAAAGATTATGAATTTGTTTGGTATTCTGAATGTCAAAATTCCTTTGAAAACCTAAAGGAGAAGTTAACCACTCCACCTATACTAAGAGGTCTTAATTTGGAGTTACCCTTTCATATTCAAACTGATGCTTCCAATAATGCTATTGGAGCTGTGTTTGGACAGAATGAAAATGGGGAACATAATGATATTTATTATATCAGTAAAAACTTGACAGGAGCTGAGAAAAACTACACTACCACTGAAAAAGAATTCTTGGCTGTAATCTATGCTATTAACAAATTTTGACACTATATCATAGGGTATCAAGTATTCATCCATACGGATCATGCTACAATCAAATATTTGATGAATAAACCATTGGTTAGTGCAAGAATTATTCGTTGGTTGATTCTGTTACAGGAATTTGATGTTACCATAGTGAAAAAACCTAGGAAATCTAATGTAGTTGTAGATTTCTTGTCAAGAATACCAAATGCAGATATAGGGGAAGTCATGGAAGATACCTTTCTAGATGAAAAGTTATTTGCTGTCTCTGTACAATCTCCATGGTTTGCAAACATAGCTAATTACTTAGCTACAGGGAAGATTCCTCTTCACTTTACCCATAAACAAAAGAAACAGTTAATCAAGCAAAGCTCTTCTTTTAAATGGATAGAAGGATTACTATTTAAATGCAATCCTGATCATGTTTTACGTAGGTGTATCCACCAGGATGAAGCATATGCAATCCTATGAGCATTCCATGATGAACCATCAAGAGGGCATTATTCAGTCAAAAGCACTATTCACAAAATTTTGGGTATCGGATACTATTGGCCATCTTTGCACAAAGATGTAAAAAGGTACATTAGACATTGTGATGCTTTCTAGTGAATGGGAAAACCTACCTTTACTAGTGAAATGCCATTACAACCTCAAATAGGAACAGAACCATTTGAAATATGGGGTTTAGATTTCGTAGGACCCATTAATCCTCCTTCCCAAGGAAAAGTGCATATCTTAGTATGTACTGATTATGTTACCAAATGGGTAGAAGCTCGTGCCTTCAAGCATGCTCGTGAAGAAAAAGTTGCTGATTTTCTGTATTCACAGATTTTTCTACATTTTGGAGCCCCAAAATCCATCACCACAAATGAAGGACCCCAATTTACTTCAAAATTTATTGAAGCCTTCACTCAACTCTATCAAGTCAAACATAGAAAGTCCTCACCTTATAATCCACAAGCCAATGGCCAAGTTGAAGTGACCAATAGGGAATTAGAATGAATTCTGACCAAAACCATAGCAGTTCATAGAAGAAATTGGCTAGACAAATTACCAGAAGCTATTTTGGCTTATAATACCACGTGGAAATCTACCACTGGATTTACCCCATATGAATTAGTTTATGGAAAAAAATTGCTTTTACCTATTGATTTTGAATTACTAACTCTTCAGACTACTTTGGAAGTAGGTATTGATCTATCACAGGCACAAGAAGATTGCATTCTACAACTTGATGCATTGGATGAACTATGCATGGATGCACTACATCAGATAGAGATGATCCAAGCACAATGAAAGATGTGGCATGATAGTCACATACAACAACAAAAATTTCAGCAAGGTGACTGGGCCTTTTTGTTTGATTCACAATACAAGGATTTCCCTGGAAAGTTGTAGACCAGATGGCTTGGACCGTACCAAATTGAGGAAGTGTTTGACAATGGATTTGTTCGCCTTACACCTATTTATGACTCACAAAAAATTTTGGTAGTGAATGGACATCGTCTTCATATGTATCATAAACCACAAAACAAGGAAGAATTTCTCAAGCAAGTGGAAAGTTTGGATGTACACATTTGGGAAGAAATCTCTTCTTACATATTGAATTTAGAAGATTGACACATAATGAAAAAAAAAAGAGAAAAAATAAATAAATAAATAAAAACTTAGAAAGTGAAAACCTCTTTGAGGCGCTCCTGAGTTGGGTTTACATGAAAACCGGTGTTCCGGCATGTTTACCTAGTTGGTTTCACCCTCATTGTTTGGTCTTGTCTCATGACCGTTGTTTCATCTATTTTCAAATTGCACCTGCCCTAGTTCAAAAATTGATTAGTTGGAAATCTCAGCAGGAGCACCCTGAAATGTAGATAAAATGGTTTTAACAGGTATGTGTCTTTTCATTTTGTGAATAGTGTAAATCATTAGTATATAGTGTATATAACCTTTATTAATATAAAGCATATAAAAAAGGGGAATCAAAAGTAGAAAATGTTTCACAAATGCCTCTACCTAATTATGCTCTAGAATGCAAAAATGAAAGTAAGCTGGAATCAGTAAACAAGAAGCGTAGGAATAAACTATTTATATTCCAAAAGCGCAAGAATAAACTGTTTATATCTCAAAGCACAGGAATAAACTATTTATCTCCCTAAGCGTAGGAATGAATCACTAAGCGCAGGAATGAATCACTAAGCACAGGAATAAATCGTTAAGTGCAAGAATAAAGTTTTGTGTAAAAGTTTACGACACGTGGCCTGCGGTGATTTAATTGGTTGGAAAGGAAAAATACAGGTCTTGAATTCCATGCAGCACGTGATAGTTGGTGACCATAATGAAACCAAGCAAAAATTAGGGGTTGACGACATCGCAGACGCTGCCACGACACTCTTCATGTTCCGAAATAGTTCCTGCACTGCTAAAAAGGATTAAAAACCCTAAAAATAGAAAAAATAGATGCAAGGTCATAAAAATTTACAACCACTACCAAACAGAAGGCAATAGACGATACCATGGGTGGAAAGAAAGTCAGAGCCAAACCTAAAAACATCATCTACTTGCAAACTGATGTTGCATCCCTGCAAATCTTCACTTATGGGGGATTTTTGCCATTCCTACATAAATTTGATGGCTATTCTAAGGGCTTGGCGGTAGAATTTGCACGCACCTTCCGAAATAATAGAGTACATATTGGCGGGATGTCTATCCAGGTAACCCTCGAGATACTTAGTCAAATTATTGAATTACCCCTTCAGGGTTTGCAAATTGTTAAAATCAAAAGAAATATTTTAACAGACCTAGTTAATCAGTTTAAGGAATAAGGGGATAGGCAAATTGAATTTTTGATGAAAAAAATGTGTAAAGGGGTGAAAAGACCTAGTTTACCATCTCCTTGGGACGACGTCGCAATGTGGGTTATGAGATACATTACCTATGATGGCCAGTTTCCTGTTGTATCTGGCCCACACCTTCGTATCCTCAACCATCGATGCCATGGAGCAGTCAAACCTGAACTTAGGGTCAATATTCCTTTGTATCTTTACCAGGAGCTAAAAGCCATGGCCTTAAAATACCAAGCAGGGAAAGGAAGCCCTAAACATCATGGGCTCATTAAACTAATTTGCAAATACCACTTTAGGGGAAACCCTAGGAATTTTGACCGTTTCTTCTCTCCATGGATAGAAATAGATGATTCAAACTCTACACCAGAGGGAGATGAAATAGAGGAATAATCAGAAGAAAACCCTCATCCAGAGCCCTTTGAACATAGAATCTCCCCTTCACCTAACAGTCCCCCATCTTCCAGAACTAGGAGACAACAAGCATCCACATCTGATTCCTAGTTAAAAATAAAAAGAGTAACATTTGTAGACACTATACAACCCAACAGAGAAATTGGGGGTTCAAGTGAACATGCATCTACTCCAAAATCAACAACAGAACCTATGTCTATTCTTGAACCAACAAAAAAATATACAGCTGCTCCAGAATACTTAGAAGTTGCATCTGCTCAGGAATATCCAAGACCTATAGGGTTAAGAAGGTCTGCAAGACTTCAGAAAACTAAAACCTTGTCAGATACACCAATAAATATTGTAGACCCAATCAGTCTATCAGAAGAAGAAGAAGTTAGGATAGAAGGTTCACAGGAAGATGCACAAGAAACAAAAAATATAGATAGAGAGATACAACCAATGGAACAAGACATAACCATAGAAGAAACTGCAATAAGCCCTATACGTCCATTGGTTGATTATACTAAATCTAAGTCTGAAGGGCATTTAAATTCTAATGCTGAACCAGCTAGGATTGATGAGCACACTCCAGTGTATTCTAAGTCTAAAAAATATTCAGAGTCTGAGACACATTCTGGGTCTGAATCTAAGGAAGAAGTTGACATCCACACTCAATTGCATGCTGCAAAGAGTGTCATTAAAACCCAGACCAAATGGATTGAATAGCCTGAAGAATCCATGAAAGAAAAATATCAACAAATTTCTCTACTTCAGCAACAGGTTCAAGAGTTGCAGAACAAACTATTTCAGCTAGAAAATCAATCTATAGGGTTAACAGAGATAGTTTTTGATGAATGTGCACAAATTCTCTTGGATTTAGCTAGACAATCAGAATATGACATAGCACTGGCACAAAGATCACCTATTGAAGAAGAAACAATAATAGAAACATCTGATAGTATGCTTCCTCATGAAAATCCATCTAAAATTATGATGCAGAATGACACTCCCCTTCAATAGGACACTCAAACACTTTCTGTGCAAGAAAAAGCAGTTGCAGCTCAAGATCAGGTATCCACACTCTCTCCTCTAGCAAATCCAATTACTATAGTTATAGCAGAACAGGGGACACAAACAAATTTTCTAGTTGCAACATCAACTGTGGAAGTTGGTGTACAAGTCAATATAGTGGCACAAATGCAACCTATTGTGAGGCCCCCAGACATAGTGCCTTTAACTAGGTACAATGAATACCTAGCCTATTGGATGACTCAGTGTCATTAGTTAGAGGGGAAGATTGCCACTTTAAACGCTACAACATCCAAATTGGAAGAGAAGGAAACAGAGATCAACAGGTTAAAATCATAGGTGCAGGATGTATGTCAGATTGTAGAGTATGCAATACAGTGCAGAAGACCACCTAGGTTTTATATCCTCCTACTCAAGGAAAGGTACTTTCATTGGCAGATCATGAGACTTGTTTTTGAGCTACCTCATCAATTGAAAACCCCTGAAGAGTATACTCTAGGACATATTAATTTTCCCACATTTTTGGTCCACCTATTGCTCCTGGGGGAGCCTTGGTTTTGTGATTTCTTCACTTTGTGGAATAAATTCACCAAAAACCATGGAGAGTGTTGTAAATTTTCTTCGATGGAGTTGAAACTTCAAAAACAGGTGTTTTCAATTTCATACTGCTAGATCAGCATCAACTTCTTGTCTTTCCTAGAATTCTTTGATAAATTGTACATCCCCATTGCAACAATTACTTCTTTAGGGAGTTCAACATATGGTGACTGGTTAGTGATGATCTTTAGTGCCTCTTGAGTGTCTTTGGGCATGAAGGTAATTCTCTAGGTGGCCATTTTGCTCACAAAAATTATTGTCTCATTGGAATACACTCTTTTGATTTTCTTATAACTATTTGTTCATCCACACCAGTTATTCACTCTGAGATAACCATGGTGGTAGTGGCATCCAAGACTAGGAGTTTAAGTAATTGAGAGTGGAGTGGCTTCACTATCTTTGCATAGTGTATCATTAATGCAATGTCACCAACTACATTTTGAATAAGACCAATGGATGCTCACCATTGTGGCATTTCTAAAATCAAACAGTTATGGTAGGTGATCTTCCTCGGCTTGCACGTCCACGAGGACTTTGGTTTGTACACTTGCAATCATTCACAAAATTTATATTGGTTACTAGGCTACTCCCCCTTTTGATGTAGAATTATGAATGTGGTTGTGGTAGCTTTCAAGAGGATTTTTGTAAAACATTCCAACACCTTGGCATCTATAGAAGAGAGTTAAAAAATAGATATTCCATTAAAAAGTGGTCATATTTTTGGGTGTTGGTCATCAAATATGATCATGGAGATGTGTGCCCATCAATATTTATCAACCTACACATTGGCTAGTCCAAGGGATGGATATATCGTAATTGGATTACCTTAGCCTAAGATTTATCATTATAGTTAATCAGAGACTAATCAAAACTTAAGGCACCTTATCCATAATACTTACCTCTCTAAATTCTAAGCATCAAACACCATACTTACCATTAGATTTTGTTTGGTCTAAGCATTGTCATTGATTTTTAGGGATCTACATGTTTTTTAGTCCAACAATATAAACATGTGCCAAATTTAACCTGATTAACCTTATAAACCTTGGGTTAGAAACAATCTAATCTGTAGAAATTAGATTACAACACTTAGGCTTGAAATTTTATAATTTGTATTGCTCCTAATTAATCAATGTATTAATCCTGCATAATCTAGGTTTGTTAAGGCTAACAATGATTAAAAAATTTAATAACATTCAATTAAAGCAAGGGAACTTATAATTTTATTACCTTCTCATGCACTCACCGTTAGATCGATTAACGGATGTGCCTACCCATTGGATCTTCCAAACATACACAAAGGTTAGCAATATGAAAGGGGAAGATTAACAATGTATTAAACCCTCATAAATCTTGATTAAGCACTGGTCTTAGTCTTAATAATATATTTAATTAATTTCCCAACCAAAAACCTTATGTAATTTACCTTTGATCATCTTGAGAAAAGCACCATTGTTGTACTTGGGTGGGATTGAGCATTGTCATTTGATCAACCAAAAATGCGTGCCTCATATCCTAAGGAGAAAAGTTTTAATATGTGTTTAGACCCTTTCTAATCATTATTAGAATTTTTTTTGAATCCTAATAACCTGATAACCTTTTATTTATTATCTTTAAATCACCTTGATGAAGCGTTGCTATTGGATCTGGGCAGAGACGAGCATTGTTGTTAGATCTTGCTTTGATCATAAGTCCATAGATGACTAATTTATTAATATCTACATGCTTTAGAAAAGCACTAATGTTAGATCTTATTTGGAATGTGTGCTATTATTAGATCTGATGAAGATGTGAGCTTTTTATCCACCACTCATATGGGTGCTTTATTTGACTAGTCAATTTTCTACATGCACGGCTATTGAATTCACCTAGGCTTGAGCATGACTATTGATCTTTTTTGCTCTGTAATATTAATAACCGAAGGGGTGCATAAATTTCAACATTAATGATTTTTGCTCTTGAGTGGTGCACAGCCTTTGGATTTAATCAAAAGTGAGCATTGCCCTTGGATATTTTGAAGATTCTTGATTTTTAATCAAATTGGCACGTGACTTATATTACAACCAATTTTGACTTTAGCCTTTAACTTAGGGAATGTGCACTCATCGAATCAAGTATAAATCAAGCGTAGTCATTTAGATCTTTAGAGATGCATGATACTTAACCAAAGGTGACACATAACCCTTAGATTTTAATTAATTTTATTAGCCTTTAGACTTTGTATTATAATATTATTGACCATGGCATTGCTTGACCTTCGAGCTTTAATATTTGGAATTTTTGGAGTGTGCATCCATTGTATTAACCATGAATCAAGCGTAGCCATCCAGATCTATCAACCTGTTCAATACCTAACCAAAGGGGGAGCTTGACCTTTACTTTGCTTTGATTAATTAAATTGTTTTAGACTTTAGGTTATACGATTATGACCATGGCCCATTTTTTATTTAACTTTTAGGTTACTTACATGAGCGCATCCATCCAGATATCAAGGAATGAAGCACTACCATATGGATCTTTGGACTTGCACAACCTTTTCCACAAAGGGGGTGCATACCCTCTTTAGCCCACGTGATTTATTTTGAACTTTAGGCTTATTTAATTTCTCTTAGGTCCAAATATTTTTATTGATTTTATTAGAGACCTAAGGAGTTAGGGGATTTCTTTAGTGGATAATTATTTGATTTTAAATTATAACCCCTTTAATAAATTGATAATGTTAACGGTCAAGAGGGATCACTTCTTAACGGCTAAAGGGAAATTTAATCAATGGTTAAGGCTATGACTTTAGACCTAATTTAGATGAACATTTTTATAATGACTCTTAAGGGATTAAAAATTAAAAACCAAACTTTTAGAAGTGAATGCAATAGAGACCAACCAATTTAGGTGGAATTATTGAAGCTAAAAGTTTAAATTTAGGGGTATCTAATGTTGAGTCAATTTTGGCTCCAGTAATGCCCGACCCTGTTTCTAACATGTTGTGATCATCCTTGAAAGGCAACTCATATTCAATTTCTAAATCTTCCATAATTTTTAACCTAAATGATTGTACAAATATTATTTAATTTTTTCAATGTGAAAGGACATAGGATTTTATGGGGTTATCCTTATAATATTGCCTTTATATGGAATCATCATACTAGAGTAGTCCAAATACATATATCCCCCCATATTGGTAGTAAATTCTCTTGAAAGGCATATACCAAAATAAGGTTCAAGATCTACTACCATAATTTATTGTACAATGGTAATCTCTAGAGCTTTGTGTAACTTCATCAATACATCCTTTATAACTCCTATAGTCTTAATTGGAGTACCATCAAGTTGTAAGACACCTTGACATGATTCTATATATTCCATGCCCATATCATCACAAACTACTTTTGGCATAACAATAGTTGAGGCCCCTGAGTCTATCATATAGTTGTGGACTATCCATCCTTCCATCCTAAGAGAGATATAGAAAGGAGGAGGTTTATTCTTTAGGGTGGTAGGGGATATTTTTTTCATGATCCTATGCTAGGTTAAACATTGTGGCAGTTTATTTTTCTTGACACTTCTTATGTAGAGAAGCTTTAAAAAAATCCATTTGGCCTGGGAGGAAATGTGTATCATACAAGATTGCTCTAGATGGGGTTCTTTTTAGTTCTTCAACAATATTAAACTCAGACTATTGGAAATATTTGTGCAAATTGTTGTCATTGATGTCAAAAGAGAGATGTCATTGATGTCAAGGAAAATTCTCAAGGCACAATTATTATTCTAAGTAAGGTCAATAATGAAGGCACAGGTTTATCTCAAGAGAAAGAAAATTTGTTGAGAAAAGCATTATAATATTTATTTTTTAATATTATAATGAAGGACAAAAGGCTTAAGAGTTATTTGGAACAATGGTTTAAAAATGAAGGCAAGATATTAATATTATTGAAGGCAATAATATTAATTGTGAAGGTAAGGTTCAAAAGGATTAATATTATAATATCTTTATTATAATATAAATATTTCAAGTTATAATATCATTTGAGCACCAAGTAATTGAAGGTAATTCGAATTAATTTTGAATTGAGGTGGCCGACATCATATGGTGTAAAAAATACAAGGTGGGCCAACTTTGGACAAAGAGGAAATTAAATCATATTAATACCCCGTGCCTAAAGTCATTTTTGAGTTGTTCGATATGGTGCAAGCAATAATCTCAATATCCGATTCGTTGCACACGGTAGAGAAGGAAAGGAAAGGAGAGCACAGTCTTCTACAATGAATAGTGAAGGTTTATGTTTGGATTGGTGCACATCAAATACCATCCAGCTAGCTAGACCAGCTGGTGGTTGAACCTACATGAAGGTGTTGTGAGAAGGAGGTTTCGGGTTCGAAACCCATCGCAGACCATTTTTGTTTGGTTGGGTAGAGTTCGTGGTAGGAGGAAGTAAAAGGTGATTGGTGCCTTTGTGTTCTCATGGGCTGCATTAGCGCAGTTGGTCGTGGCCCTTTGGTTGGGCGCCTTGCTCTCACGAGGTGAGAGGTTCGAGTCACATTGAGGGCAGAATAAAAGAGGTATTTATTTTCTCAATTATGATTTGATTTTTGTGGGAGTTATAAGGTTGAGTTGTCATTTATTTTTTCTCATTTGATATAGGAGAAATAAGGTGTGAAAAGGGTCTTTTGGTATTGAAATTTAAAATATGTTTAGAAGGAGAAATAAGGTGTGATAAGGATTCTTTCATTGTATGAGTTGATTGTGTGTGTTTTAAAAGTAGGAGTTATAAGGTGTTTTGTGGTTTAATTATTGTGTGTATTTTTTGCATGGTGAAAGAAAGTTTGAAGGATGTTGTTTCTATTGATTAAAAGCCTTGTCTTGTGGAAATTAAAAGGAAGATATAGAGTAATATTTTTATGTGCCACATTTTTGAGGAAAGGTTTTCATGTGGATGATTGAAAAGTGCTATGCTAACTAACCCTTGAAAGTGGCATAAGAAAGACAGAATATTTTGAGACAGGTTTTTGAGGGCACTTCTTCATCAAAGCAAGTTAAGAGGTATGGTGACATTATTCCTTCTTAAAGGTGTTTGATTGAGAAAATATTTCTGAATCATAAGGTGGAGATAAAAGGTTTGATTAGTGTGGATTGTTGGAAATATTTGAGCTAGGGTTTGTGAAACAAAATGTGCATCCTTGTTGAAAAATTGGAAACACTTGTGTTAGATTTTATGAACAAGTTGTGTGCTAGAGTGTGTGAACAAGTTGTGCTTTATCCTTGAAAGAAATTGGAAACACTTGTGCTAGGGTTGAAAGCAAACTTGTGCATTATTGTATTTGATCTTTGAGAACAAGTTGTGCATTGAGTTGAGTGTTCTTGAAAGTGAATGTGCAAGTGTTAGAAATCAGATTTGTGAAGCAAGTGTGTACATAAGAAGGTCAGTTATCATGTGCTAGACTAGAGCTACCTTTAGAATGCAATAAATGTGAGACATGTGAAAGTGACAGACTTAATGAATGTGTAGAACATATTGAGCATTTGTCAAGTGCATATCATTCTCTATATGTTCAAGAGGTTAAACGAATTTTGGGTAGAATATGTCTAAACTACTTCAAGTTAAAGAAATCACATTGAATATTAGATGAACAGTGCTTTGCTTATGCAAGAAATAGAAATAGATGATAATTTTTATGAGTAGGGTTGAAGCATATTTGAGTGTGTTATGAGTAGTTTTGAGCAAGTATTTTAAGAATGCTTGGAATATTTGAGCAAGTATTATGAGAATACTTGAAGTAGGTTTGAGAAAAATTTGAGCAAGTTTTGTGAGAAGACTTGAAACAGGTTTAAGGTATATTTGAGCAAGTCTTGTGAGAAGACTTGAAATAGGTTTGAGGTAGATTTGAGCAAGTATTATGAGAAGACGTGAAATAGTTTTAAGGTAGAGTTGAGAAAGTCTTATGAGAAGACTTGAAATAGGTTTAAGATAAATTTGTGCATGTAATGGGTACAAATTTGAGATAAAAGTGAGAGCAGATTTGATGAGTAGGTTTGAGATAGATTTGTGCTAGTCTTGTGATGAGGCTTGGTGCAGATTTATGCAGAGTTTGTGAGAAGATTTAAGATAGATTTGTGCATGTAATGTATACTAATTTGAGATAGAGCTGAGGTATATTTGGGATAGAGTTGAGATAGACTTATGAATGTAATGTGTGTAGATCTGCACCATAGTTAATTAGAGATGTATACCAACTTTAGAGGTGACTAGAGCAAAGAGGATAGATGTCTCCTGTGGATAGAGTTACACTATCCAGAGTAGTGGAGAGAGAGGTCTCTTGTGGATAGAGGTCCACTAGCCAGAGTAGTGGAGATAGAGGTCTCCTATGGATAGAGGTCCACTAGCTAGAGTAGTGGATACAGAGGTCTCCTATGGATAGAGATCCACTAGCTAGAGTAGTGGAGATAGAGGTCTCCTGTGGATAGAGGTCCACTAGCTAGAGTAGTGGGGATAGAGGTCTCCTATGGATAGAGGTCCACTAGCTAGAGCAGTGGGGATAGAGGTCTCTTGTGGATAGAGTTCCACTAACTAGAGTAGTGGGGAAAGAGTTCTCCTATGGATAGAGTTCCATAAACTAGAGTTAAGGGGATAGAGTTCTCCTATGGATAGAGTTCCATGAACCAAAGTTAAGGGGATAGAGTTCTCCTATGGATAGAGATCCATGAACTTGAGCATAGGGGATTGAGATCTCCTTTGGATAGAGGTCCATAAACATTGTAATAGGGAATTGGTTCCCAAGATATTTGTTGAGAAAATTTAGAAGAAATATTTTCTCCATGGATGTAGCCCACATTGGGTGAACCATATTAAATATGTGTCTCTCATGTGTGTGATGATTTATGCATTGCTTTACTACTGCTATTGATGATATTGGTTGATACTATTTTTGGAAAGATATTGCAATTGATAACATTGGATAATATTGTTTGGGAAAGAAAAGTAAAAGTTGATCTTATACTATTCATCCCTCCCTCTCAGTATAAGCTTGTGTTCTTCAATTGGTATTAGAGTGGGTTCCTTCAAAAAATTCTAACAACTTGAAGGAAGATCTTACAGGAACACAGATGGCATCTTAGAATGGATATTCAACAAATAAGGCTCCAATATTTGATGGGAATAATTATGCTTTATGGAGTATGAGGATGAAGACTTATTTGATGGCACAAGGATATGAAACATGGCAATCTATTGAGGATGGGTTCAAACCTACAGCTACTCCTCCCACAGATAAGGATGGCAAGAAATTATATGTAAATAATGCCAAGGCTATGAATGGAATCTTAAGTGGATTACGTGAATCAAAATTTATGAAAGTTATGCAATGCAAATCAACAAAATAAATATGGGATAAATTGAAGTAAACATATGAAGGAGATAGCAAGGTCAAGTTGGCAAAACTTCAAACTCACAGGAGGAGGTTTGAAGAATTGAAGATGAAATATGAGGAAGATATTGCTAAATACTTACTCTATGTTGATGAAATTTTAATACTATGCAAGGACTTGGATTAGAAATTGAGGACTCTAGTGTTGCTCAAAAAGTATTAAGATCACTCCCCATGAGGTATGATGCAAAGGTTTCAACAATAGAAGAGATGAAGGATCTTGATAAGTTGAAAATGGATGAGTTACATGGAATTCTCATAGCTTATGAGATGAGGATAGAGAAATATCAAACATCAAAAAGAGAGGCAACATTCAAGGCTTCAAAGAAGACAAAAGATAAGAAATCAAAATCAAGTGATGAGTCAAGTAGTAATGAAGAAGCTAACTATGTGAGAAGAAATAAGAAATTCAAGAAAACACAAAGATATAAATACTGTGAAATTTTTTAATTGTGGTGACTTTGGTCACTATGCATCTAATTATCCACAAGCTAGAAGTAGTAGCAATGAAGAGAAACAAGATTATAATAAAAAGGAAGAAAGAAAATTCAGGTATGAAAAGAAAAATAGGTATGGTCAAAGCAAGCATGAAAAGAAGAACTTTCAAAAGCACAAGAAGAGTTTCTATGTGGAAGAAGAAAGTAGTGCTTCAAGTGATAGTGATGAAAGTCTCTCAAATAGTGAAAAAGAAGAGATTCTATTTTTGGCAATAGAAGAGGAAGAGAAAAATCCTATTGAAGATCAAGTAAAATAAGATGCTCCTATAATTGAAGACCTAGAGGAAGGTTTAGAAATAAGAAGAAGGCACAATTGATCTAGAAGAAGAACTTATTGTTGCTCTCAGAGAGTTGAAAATATTTAGAAAGTAGAACTCAAGATTGAAGGCTCAAGTTCAAGAAGATGAGGAAATAAAAGAAAAGCTTCTACAAGATCTCAAAAAATTAAAAGTTGAAGAGCAAGGAGATTTAAAGAAGTTATGGTTGAAAAGTTAGAGGTAAAAGAGTTAAAATGTGAAAGATTAGAACATGAAGTGGTTTCTCTAAGGATGGAAGTGAAATATTCTAAGGATAAGTTGCACAAGTTTAGGAAAAGTTCAAAATCTTTGGATAACATTATCAATGCACAAAGATCTTCATTTATCAAAATAGGACTAGGTTTTGAAGGAGGACAAGAAGAACAAAAATGGAGATGTAAGATCAAAATATTTGGGTGACATTATCAAAACACAAAAATATTCATTTATGAAAGCCACATTTTTTTTGGACAAGGTCAAGAGGTACAAAAAGGGGAGTCAAGCTCCAAAGGAAAGGAAGTTTCAAAGGAAGAGATTGAAGAAGAACCTAAGACATATGTTGATGAGTTAGGAAGTGGAAGCATCATTAAGGAAGAAAACAATGCACAAACAAGAAACATGGATCATCACAGAGAAGGCAAAGAAAGGACCAAGAGACCATATTTTCCAAGGCAAGATGAATATTTCTTCCAAGGGCATTGCTTCTCATGTAAATATTTTGGTCACAAAGCTTTACATTGTAGGAATCATGGTAGGAATGATTATGGCCTCACTAGAAGAAATTTTAGGACATTTGCACCTTTCAAGAATCACAACATCAAGTGTTACAATTGCAATAATTTTGGGCATAAAGCAAGGTGGTGTAGAATAGAGTTTCCAGAACTTCCAAAGACAAGCAAGGACAGAGATGATCAAAAGGTTCAAAGAGGTACAACTACAAAGGTGTGGAAGAAGAAAATTGAGAAAGGAAAAGAGCATTGTATGTTGGGAGTAGATTTACTCCCACCCCAAAATTGATCACCTCAAGGAGAGGAGGTGGTGAGGGGGCTGAGCTAAGAGTCTTATTTTTAGCCCCAAAGGAGTCCCTTTGCCATTGATGTCAAAGGGGGAGAGTTTCAGTAAGGGGGAGAGAATTTAGTAAGGGGGAGCAGCTTCTCAAGGGGAGTAGTTTGGAATCCAGTGGTAGCAAAAGGAAGTATTTTAGAAGGGTTGCCATCAATGACAAAGGGGGAGATTTTTGGAAATATTTGTGCAAATTGTTGTCATTGATGTCAAAAGAGAGATGTCATTGATGTCAAGGAAAATTCTCAAGGCACAATTATTATTCTAAGTAAGGTCAATAATGAAGGCACAAGTTTATCTCAAGAGAAAGGAAAATTGGTTGAGAAAAGCATTATAATATTTATTTTTGAATATTATAATGAAGGACAAAAGGCTTAAGAGTTCTTTGGAACAATGGTTTAAAAATGAAGGCAAGATATTAATATTATTGAAGGCAATAATATTAATTGTGAAGGCAAGGTTCAAAAGTAATTTAATATCTTTATTATAATATAAATATTTCAAGTTATAATATCATTTGAGCGCCAAGTAATTGAAGGTAATTTGAATTAATTTTGAATTGAGGTGGCCGACGTCATATGGTGTAAAAAAAGACAAGGTGGGCCGACTTTGGACAAAGAGGAAATTAAATCATATTAATACCCCATGCCTAAAGTTATTTTTGAGTTGTTCGATATGGTGCAAGCAATAATCTCGATATCTGATTCATTGCACGTGGTAGAGAAGGAAAGGAAAGGAGAGTGTAATCTTCTACAGTGAATAGTGAAGGTTTATGTTTGGATTGGTGCACATCAAATACCATCCAACCAGCTAGACCAACTGGTGGCTAAGCCTACGCGAAGGTGTTGTGAGAAGGAGGTTTTGGGTTTGAAACCCATCGCGGACCATTTTTGTTTGGCTGGGTAGAGTTTGCGGTAGGAGGAAGTAAAAGGTGATTGGCACCTTTGTGTTCTCATGGGCTGCGTTAGCGCAGCTGGTCATGGCCCTTTGGTTGGGCACCTTGCTCTCATGAGGTGAGAGGTTCGAGTCACATTGAGGGCAGAATAAAAGAGGTATTTATTTTCTCAATTGCGATTTGATTTTTGTGGGAGTTATAAGGTTGAGTTGTCATTTATTTTTTCTCATTTGATATAGGAGAAATAAGGTGTAAAAAGGGTCTTGGGGTATAAAAATTAAAAAAATTTGAAGAAAAAGGAGGAGAAATAAGGTGTGATAAGGATTCTTTCATTGTATGAGTTGATTGTGTGTGTTTTAAAAGTAGGAGTTATAAGGTGTTTTGTGGTTTAATTATTGTGTGTATTTTTTCATGGTGAAAGAAAGTTTGAGAGGGTTTTATTCATTGATTAAAAAGCCTTGTCTTGTGGAAATAAAAAGGAAGATATAAAATATTATTTTTATGTGAACATTTTGAGGAAAGGTTTTATATGGATGGTTTGAAAAAGTGCTATGCTAACTAACCCTTGAAAGTGGCATAAGAAAAGATAGAATATTTTGAGACAGGTTTTGAGGGCACTTCTTCATCAAAGCAAGTTAAGAGGTATGGTGACATTATTCCTTCTTAAAGGTGTTTGATTGAGCAAATATTTCTGAATCATAAGGTGGAGATAAAAGGTTTGATTAGTGTGGATTGTTGGAAATATTTGAGCTAGGGTTTGTGAAACAAAATGTGCATCCTTGTTGAAAAATTGAAAATTTTTATGTTAGAGTTTGTGAACAAGTTGTGCTTTATCCTTGAAATAAATTGGAAACACTTGTGCTAGGGTTGAAAGCAAACTTGTGCATTATTGTATTTGATCTTTGAGAACAAGTTGTGCATTGAGTTGAGTGTTCTTGAAAGTGAATGTGCAAGTGTTAGAAATCAGATTTGTGAAGCAAGTGTGTGCATCAATTTTGATTATGGGAAATACATAAGAAGGTCAGTTATCATGTGCTAGACTAGAGCTACCTTTAGAATGCAATAAATGTGAGACATGTGAAAGCAATAGACTTAATGAATGTGTAGAACATATTGAGCATTTGTCAAGTGCATATCATTCTCTATATGTTCAAGAGGTTAAATGAATTCTGGGTAGAATATGTCTAAACTACTTCAAGTTAAAGAAATCACATTGAATATTAGATAAATGACAGTGTTTGTATGCAAGATTTAGGAATAGTTGAAATAGTTTTGTATGCAAGTATTTGGAGAGATTTGAGGATGTTTTGATGAGAAGATTTGAGTATGTGTTTTGAGAAATTTTTTGAGAAGGCTTGTAGATATTTGAGCAAGTCTTGTGAGAAGACTTGAGCAGGTTTGAGGCATACTTGAGCAAGTCTTGTGAGAATATTTGAAATAGGTTTGAGGTAGTTGAGCAAGTCTTGTGAGAAGACTTGAAACAGGTTTGAGGTAGATTTGAGCAAGTTTTGTGAGAAGACTTGAAGCCGGTTTGAGGTAGAGTTGAGCAAGTCTTGTGAGAAGACTTGAAAAAGTTTGAGATAGATTTGTGCATGTAATATGTATAGATTTGAGAGCAGATTTGATGAGTAAGTTTGAGATAGATTTGTGCTAGTCTTGTGATGAGGCTTGGTGCAGATTTATGCAGAGTTTATGAGCAGAGTTGAGATAGATTTGTGCATGTAATGTGTGTAGATTTGAGGTAGATTTGAGATAGATTTGTGCATGTAATGTGTGCAGATTGGAGCAGAGTTGAGAGTAGGTGTATACTAGCTTTGGAGGTGACCAGAGCAAAGAGGAGAGGTGTCTCCTATGGATATAGGTCCACCAAATAGAGTAGTGGAGATAGAGGTCTCCTATGGATAGAGGTCCACTAGCCAGAGTAGTGGAGATAGAGGTCTCCTATAGATAGAGGTCCACTAGCCAGAGCAGTGGGGATAGAGGTCTCTTGTGGATAGAGGTCCACTAGCCAAAGTAGTGGGGACAGAGGTATCCTATGGATAGAGATCCACTAGCTAGAGTAGTGGGGATAAAGGTCTCCTATGGATAGAGGTCCACTAGCCAGAGCAGTGGGGACAAAGGTCTCTTATGGATAGAGTTCCACTAACCAGAGTAAAGGGGATAGAGTTCTCCTATGGATAGAGTTCCACAAACTAGAGTAGAGGGGATAGAGTTCTCCTGTGGATAGAGTTCCACAAACCATAGTTAAGGGGATAGAGTTCTCCTGTGGATAGAGGTCCACGAACTTGAGCATAGGGGATTGAGATCTCCTTTGGACAGAGGTCCATAAACATTGTAATAGGGAATTGGTTCCCAAGAGATTTGTTGAGAAAATTTAGAAGAAATATTTTCTCCATGGACGTAGCCCACATTGGGTGAACCATATTAAATCTGTGTCTCTCATGTGTGTGATGATTTGTGCATTGCTTTACTACTACTATTGATGATATTGGTTGATACTATTTTGGAAAGATATTGCAATTGATAACATTGGATAATATTATTTGGGAAAGAAAAGTAAAAGTTGGTCTTATACTGTTCACCCCCCTCTCACTATAAGCTTGTGTTCTTCACCAACTAAATTAGTGAGGGCATTTCATACCTTTTATCTGGTTCACCATACTTTATTTTGTATTTTTGAGTAGCCTCTATTCTCTAACCTTTAGTGCTAGAAGGAAATCTCATTTTTTCTTGGCCTTTATTTTTAGCACTTTCTTGTTATGTGTTTCTTTCCTTTTCACCTTCTCCTGGAGAATTCACTCTCTTTTCTTATATTTTAGGTATTTCATATCTTTTATAAGTAGCCTATGGAATAGATAAGTTATCATTACTCTATAGTGGTGATTCTCTTTTCTTCTAAGAAGGCACTTGGAAATAATACATTTTCTACGGATCTACTTGCAAAGGTTTTTTTCTAGATCTAGTTATGATAGAGACCTAATATTCTTCTGTAAAATATTGTCCAGTCATAACTTGATCATGCTACCACAAATGTTAACCCTCCCCTTTTGATTTCTCTCAGCTTTCTCCATGGATTGTTGTACATGGTGTTGGTATATCATACAAGTATAAAAATCATGAAAATTATTGCAAGCCAAACACCATCCATTGCCTAAATTAGTTTAGGTGCATATTCTTTCTTTTCTTGATTTACATTAACTCTAGGCCCTACACTACTACTTATACCAGGTTTTTGATATTTGTCAATATAGGGAAATATTCTTTGCTGAAATCTCTCCATTTACCTTTTTTCCATTGCATTGACCTTGTTATTGATTATTTTTAGAGTGCTTTAGATGTCCAACAATAGAGAGGATTCTTGGGGGTTTTGAGATGGAAGAGGAGAAAAAAATATAGTAGGGGTTACTTTAGGAGGAAATAATGGAGTTGCTTATGGAGTTTATGAAGGATTCATGTATGAAGAAGAGGCTTCCTTTGGTGGGAACTAAGGATTTTTAAAGTAATAAGGCATGACCATTTTTGGTGGAAACCTTCCTACAAAAATTAATATATTTTCTACTTGGATAGCTACTTGATAAACATGCGTGAAGGTGTTTATGCTCGACTATTAAGTTTGTAGCCCCAAGTTTGACCCAAGGGCTCTGATTTAATATATATGCTAAATATACAGTTGTTTTTTCTTCAAGGGGAATCCTCTTCCATGTTCTACTAAACCTTAAATTAAAATCAAAGACTAACTCATGTTGGTATTTTTGCATGGATGTGAATTGATTTAATAGTGAAAAGGGATCAGATGACTCATTGAATTCTTCTACAAAAGGGCCAACTAACTCATCCCATGAAGTGATGGTTTTATCTTCCAAGGTTCTAAACTAGTGAAGGATCTTTCCTTTGAAAGAAAGGGCTAGAAGCTTGACTATAACATCTTGATTCTTGATATTATAAATAGCTGCTAAGTTCAATATGTATTGGTAATGCTTATATGTAGCCTTTCCTATACCATCACATATGGGTATGGATTTTTAAATAGATTGAGGGATATCATGCATATTAGTAAGTCCAAGAGGACTAGAAGTATCCCAATTGGGATAAATTTGTGAGGGTTGATTCTGATTGACTTGTTGATCCATTGCAAGTGGTGTTTTTAATGGAGTTGGTATTGGAGGTACCAAGGGGTTGATTCAACTAGAACCTCTTCCAACTATGAGTCTAAGGACAAAATTATTGTATTCCTAGACCTTCTTAGGGGTAGCTCATAAAATGCAATAGGATCTTGACTATTTTTAATAGATGACCTGGTATACATGAAAAATATGGGCTACTAGAATGGCTTTTCTAGTTTCTTACATTCAGGGAGTTGCCAAGTGAATTTATTTTTCTTGTTGAATGAGGTCAAGACAACTCACTAAATCTTTATTCCTCTAAGAATTATCAACAATAAAATATAATGGGTAGGGGAAACACAATGTGTCTTTAGGGTCCCATCGGGCATGCCAAAACTATTGGGGTCTAAATTGACATCAAGGAAAACTTGAACTGTGACTATGAATCTATGATATTCTATAATGTGCACACCCACTAATCATAACTCAAACCCTAACATTGGATGGACTAAATATTACTTCAATCCAACCTCTAGAGTAAGCTGGTATACCTTGTCAACTAGTTGTGTGTTGACTCAATTAAGAACAGTTTAAAATGTAAAGATACAGATAGAAATGGGATAAGGGTTAGAAATAGTATGAATGAATAATGACTAGATAAATCTAACAGCATATAAAACTATAGAGAATCTTGTGGTAAATCACATTTACAGTATGCCAGACTTGAAACTAACAACATTCAAAACCAATAATATTCATTATTACAGAATAGGAAAATGCTTTAATAACTATTTCAAACATCTAAAATGTTAATAATAAATAGTAGAATTATATAAATAATCTTATTAACAAAAAAATATTTCTCTACAACATTAATTTAAACATAAAGCATTTCAATTTGCCCCATGTTAGCAATCCAATAGCAGCAGAATAGACTAACCATAACAACAGTAGCAAAAATAAATCCATAGACTAAAATCACAAGAAATGAAGACATAGATCTGAGAAAAACTTCCAAGTGATGCTCCTTCTATTGAATTCTCAAAAAATTTACAATAATAAGACAAGCAAACACTCCAGAGCCGACCCTTCAAATCAAGGGTTCAACCTCAATTTATAGTTTTACAAAATAGAAAATTATAGAAATATTACAAGGAATTTTATATGCCAAATCAACAGAGTGTTGAGATGGTAGCCTCTTATTTTATTACAGAAATAAATGGATTGTGCTTCATGAATCCTCTACAACATCAACCTCTAAAACTTGTTCGGTCTTCCACGACTTATGTTTGTTGAGCTAGTCACAAGGTAATCATAACCTTCCCTGTTTCTTGTCATGGTTTTTTTGTCATAGATATATAACTAAATATACTTGTGGATATTGATATTTCCAATGCTTGACCTCCCCTAGATATTTTTCTTGTGCTTATAAATAACATAGACATAGATTCAATCCTTTATTAGCATGGAATTTTACCCCTTTTATGAGAACAGGTCTAAATTCATCATCAACCTTTGATCTACCTTTGAACAACTCAAATTGAAATATGACCTAACATATTTTCTATAATTTTTTATTTTCCTACTTTAAAATCCACCCTTTCAATATTTTGGTGGTCAATTCTTTGATTTGGAACTTTTGAGTATCCATGGTACAAAAATTTGCTTCTCAAAATTTTGCTCCTTTGAATTTGATTATATTGACTGTAAAAAATAATATTTAGCAATATTATGTGGCATTCTATACCTGGAACTTGTCATTTTATCAAATTTCAGTGATGAAATCAACATCGAGATATATGGGAGAAAAAATCTCTTGAAAATTTGTGTGCTTGCAAAATTTTGCTATGGGGTGCTCTCTTTTGCAAAATCTGCTTCTCGAAATTTTGTTAGATTGCATTTGACTAGTTTGACCATGAAAATATACATTGCATCTTGGTTGTATGGAAAATAACATAGGACTTTCCTTGGTAGAGATAAAAATCACCTTTCAAAACATCTTTTCAAATTTTACCGCTTTGAATTCTGATGCGCCATTTTTAATTGAGTTGACCACAAAATTTTGCACTCTATTTTGATCACACAGATTTTATAAGTGCAACTTTACTCAATGAAAATTTTCCATAAGAAAGATTAATTTTCACCTATATTTTATTCTTCTCCCCACTTCAAAACTCTGATAGGCACTGTTTGACTATTCTGGCCATGGAATTTTGCACTGTATTTGCCCTTGAGTGGAATTAAACACAATCTTTGATTTTCGGTGGAAAATAAAACTATGCTTGGGATACCTTCAAAACTTAGCCAAAAAAATCAAAATTTTATAAATATGTGGCCTCTTTTGGGTCTATAAGACCCTTCATCAAACATTATAGGTTCTTTTCCTTTTGTTGTGGGTTATTGATTATAAGTTTGAGTTGGAGTAGATTCATCAATCCATAGTTAGATCATTTGTTGAGATAATGATACTAGACCATTATTCTTAATGTTTATTGATGGTCATCCTCTTATCAATATTTTTGAACCTATCCCTAATTTAAATTTCTTTTGTGAGGTTGGTTGAAATTATTTTTCTTTTACTTTTCTTTTGTTTTGGGTTACAACCCATTTTTGTTGATAAACTACCTCATCCTCAAAATAAAATCTCTCATCCTCTTCAATTAGTCTAAAATTAACCAATATCACATTATTACTATCAATTGTCACACTACACTAAGGTACTATTTTTTGGTTAACATTTTGTTATATCACTATTCATATATTTACCACTAGTCCATTAACTACAATGGTTGATTTTTCTACTAATTAAGTCCTCATTGTAGATGCTTGGGCTAACTAATATGTTAGATAATTGTTTTTAAACTATTTTAATGGAAAAATTAATAGATAATAAATGGAGTGTCATGTTGATATTTTCTAGAATAGGGAACACCAAGAGTCTCATGAGACTCTAAGATACATGTTATTGTATATATTTGTATAGCCAAATGCTCTAAAGATTGAATGAAATTTTTTTATTTTTTTCTTGTTGTTTGATACATAATTGGTATTAGAGTAGTTGATAACCATTAGGCCCTCTATTAATTGGAATACTAAATCACACCTTGTATATTTCCATCACAATAAATACTTTCTATCATTTATTGATACTCTTCTATCATGCAATTTTAGACCCATGCCCTTTGAAAATCCTCTATAGAATTTTTTTTGTTGTCATCCTTGTCAAAGATATAATAATATTCCTCAAGTTCTAGAGTACTTTCCTTGTCAATATTCTTTGTGTTCAACTCTACAAATTTTGCAAAGTATATGAAGTTATCCCCATTCAAATCCACCACCCTCACAATAATTTTTATAAGCCTCTCATCCTAAACCTAAGATACTTGTTCAAGACCCATCAAGTTTTAAAAATATATAAATAAACACAGCTCTAAACATCACATTTTCCTAATGAAGCTAAAAGGCTATACAACACAATATTTCCATTATGGAAGTTTGTTTCTTCTCTATTATTGAAAGAGTTCATATGAGAAGACATATCTACCTCTCACCATGATGACTCTTCCATCTGGTAGTAGCTAGTTTTTGAAATAAGGACAATAAAAATTATTTGAAGATATAATGTGTGTGGAATCATAAAAAAATATTGATGATGAAGAGGATCCATCCATTATTTTACCGTAAAAAAAGATCATTTAGTCTACTAAAAAAGGGGGCTACTAAGTCTACTTAAAAATTAGTCTACTAAGTTTTAACATCAAATTATTTTATGTGGAAGAGATTATTATAACCTTGTAGTCATTTAAAAAAATAAATTCTTAAAGGCATCACTACTAGATATAATTATTCAAAATGAAACAAAATTGTGGAGAGCTTAGGTAGTGTGGCTAGCTCAAAAGTGAGAGCTTTCAAACAACACATAGGTGACTAGTGGCATTGTCAAAGGTGAAACTTTCAAGTTTAAAGTATTACGTTCAACTCCCATTTTTTCAAATCGAATAACATTAAAAAAAGGGTTAAAAGTATCTTTCCATTTTCTATGCAAAATTACTAAATAGAATACTTGGAAAGCTAAAGCAAAGTATGGTTTTTAAAGTAAAGTTTAAAGGATAGAAACACACAAAGATTATTTTTATATTTTAACTGCCTTAGGAAGAATTTTTTTTTTAATTTTACAATTTACTATAGTATTTGTGGGAAAACAAATGCAAAATTAAAGGGTAGTAAAATTAATTTGTAATAGGTACATTTTTATAGTGGCCAACACATTTAATATTTTTTAGACACGTGCATAACCATACTCATAGCATTTGGTATCAAAACACCTCGAGATTTTATTTATAGGTTAAGATGTCACATTAAGCTACTATGTCTATAGCCTAAAAAAGTTTCCATAATGGCATATGAGAATTAACCCTTTAAATTGTTAGGAATTTAAAAGTACATAATTGTTTTGTAATTATTTCTTTCCATTTTTTTCCATATTCATCACTATCTCTAGACATAAATACTAAAATTGAGAAATTTCAAGTATATAGGGAAGTTACACCCATATACAATAATTTCTCTTTAAGTAGGTATTATTGATAAGGTGAATTCCTTTTTGTACTACCTTGGTAGCTCATGTCATTATATTTAATCTACCTTAGGGCCTCTCTCATGTATGACCATGTATATCAAGAGGACTAGCTTCTTGCATGTACTAATATGTATATTGGGATGAAAAGTATATAAAAATGTTTACCAAATTGTATTGGTGGTATTTTTGAAGGAGGAATATTTAAGAGCCATAAGGAATCCTCACTATGAAAATGTCAAAAAAAAAAAATTATAGAATCATAACTACTTAAAGACCCAAATTTTAGACCATGGAAGACCAAGATAAGGACCATTTTAGTGGTTGCAAAATTTTGGGACATTATCATCAAAAATAACTTGACCTAAAGAGGATAAAGAGTCTCAACAATAGTTTGATGAAGTATTTTATAAAGCACTAAATATTATCACCCTTTCTATAGCAGGTGCCATTCAACCATATATTTTTGAAGTATATATGTCTAGGCAGGCATAGGATATGTTTTCTACCATCTATGAAGAGAAGAATGAATAAAAAATAATTCACCTTCAGTCACAATTCCACACACTAAGAGTTTAATATGGAAAAAACATTGAGGAATTCTTTATGGAGTTGAAGAATTGAAAGTAATATTGAATGCCATGGTACAAATAGTAGAAGATAGACTCTTAGTATCCATCATACTTAGAGCCCTACCAAATTATTTTTTATTGTTTATTACTTCTTGTAAATATAAAATAGGAATATATCCTTTGATGAGTTAGTGAACATGCTTCAACAAGAAGAAACAAACAATTAGTTGAGGTATTAATTGATGAATAATGCACTCATTACCATAATAAAGCTATAAAAGTGTTGTTCCTCATATTCTTCATCATCATAAAAACACCTCAAAGAAAAAGGAGATAATATTATATCTATGAAAGAGGAGGACATGACACAAAGTATTATTGATATGAATCCATGACTCAAGGGGGCTAATTTTTTAATCCTCCTTGGAAAAAGATAAATTTTAAACCATACCTAAAGAAACAACAAGAATATATTGCACAAGAAGAACCAAAACCTAATTTGAACAAGACTCTAAACTAGCACATAAGGTCTTGATGTCTATGGTAGTGACAAACCAAAGGATAAAATTTGGTATATTTATTTAGGTTCTAGCAAGCACATGACTGGAGATAAATTATTGTTTAACTCCTTACAAGCTAAATATAGGAAACCATTCACCATTATTGATAATAACACTTATCATATTAAAGGAATAGGAAATATTCCTCTTGTAGGTGACAAAATTTTCACCTCTTTCCTTCTATTTAAAGTGGATCCATCCCTAGAAGGGGGATGGGACATTTTGAAACCTACGACTCAATGTGATGGGTACTTGGTAACATGCCTCCTTTGGTGGGGTTGAAATAGATCTAGGTTCACCAAGAAATGTTTAAAGACCATTTCTACATCTAGCCAAGGATATTTATTTTGGTGTATTATTTGTTTTTCAAACACCTATATTTATGGTATAATGCAACTAGATCCTAACTATATGTAGTTCAAATTTTCTTGAGGACAAACACACAACAAACAACTTCTAAGCTAAATGTAGTTCTTATTTATCTTTTCAATATTTTGAAGCTTTTCAGAGTGATATTAGGAAAATAATAGGTATAAAACTAATATTAATAGTAATATGAAATTGAAACAAGATGGATAGAGCACCTACATAGTTTGGATGTCTGACCAAAGTAAATTTGTGGCCTGTATAGTGAATTCATAGCCTATATGGCAAATTCATGGTCTATAAGCGAATTTGTAGATCTAAGTGTTAATTCACTAAGAACCTACAATATAGTGGCACATAAAACTAGAAAATTATGATAAGTATTTTGGGACCTACTTAGAACATTGTAATATTGATCTTAGAAATGTGGTAATCAAATTCCTTTGGTTATTTTAGAAAACCGTGCATAAATAATGAAGATTGTTGACTTTAAGAAGGAATATGAAAGCTGAAATGAAATGATATAAGCAATGCAAAAAGCAAGATGCAATATGATACAAGATTATCTAAATAAAATATACAAAGAAAAATAATGCCTTTGGAGATAGGAATTTGCCCCCAAGTTTATAACTAGCAAATCCATGGCCTCTAAGGTAAATTCATGATCTGTAGTCAAATTCATGGGTATGAGTGTGAATTTTCTTGAATGAAAAAAACATAAAATGTAAAGACAAAAATGAAGTGAAAATACTAAGATGGATGTTAAATAAATTTCTCACAATGATGGATGTCGTAGATTTGATTGTTTTATTTTTTAGTAACATTGACAATGGGATGGTCTATCAACAACAATAAGAGCCTTCACAACATCCTTTAGATATCATTAACTTGTTTTGACACTAAACCTGCAATAAGCTCTCAATTCTTAGCTTCTTGTGATTGCACAATAATTCTTGCAATAGTTCATTCATTAGACTTTTTGGGGATGTAAAATTATAAATTTTATTGATAGGGCTTAACCAAAAATTAAAAAATTCAATATGACGATTCAAGGAGATTAGATTATTTTGAGAAAATTACAACTTTTAGAGAATTCATGGTCTAAAATTAGAGGCCACAAATTCATGAGAGATAGAAAAATGGGCCAAATTAGGTCAAAATTGTTTGGTTGTTCAGGGAGGTTAGTAAATTTAATGTTTCACTAAATTTATGATCTAAAAATAGAGGCCAAAAATTTGCTAAAAGTGATAAAAATGATATAGGTAGGTTAGGGAAATATTTCAATGATGTGAGAAGAAAGGTGGGTGGATGAATAGATGAGTTACGTGCTCAAGGAGGGAGGGAATTATAACTTAGATCAAAATTCCTTGTCTACATTTTCCCCCCACTTTGGTGCATTTAAGAGCAAGAAATACATCAAAGAAATATGTAGACACTTGAGCAGAGATGGAAATTACTGATATGAGTGGAAAAGGGGTAGACGGTTTACCATGGATGGTTCATGTGAAATTATCATTGGAATTTTTTTTTGCACATAAATCAATGCATAAAATAATTGATGATTTTTCTAGTTAGGGTCCCCCATCAAGTTGTGTGAGGGATGCAATATTCCTAATGTAACTCAAAATGACTAACAAAGAAGGAAAATTTTGAAAAATGAGAAAAAATGTGAAAGTGGGTGGGTTAAAATGGAGGGTGGGGTAAAAACCTAATTCATTTTTACTGTATAATTTTTGGATTTGGAGCTCTAGAGAAATGCCTCTTCCTACCCACAGGGTGTAATTTGTGTGTAGAGGGAATTATGGAGCAACTAAGAGAATGCAGGTAAACATCAATTTGTTTTTAATAAAAAATTCCTTTTTGCTTGATTTTATCTAAAGTTTTTTGAAATTTTAGACACATTTTATACTGTGCGACCATCATCATGAATTCATAATGATGTGACAAATTTGTGCCCACAAATTCATGAATCTAAGGTTCCAAAAATTTTAAAAAACCTAGTGAATTCATTGAGAAATTTGTGAATTCATCACAAATGGGCAAAACCTATTGTTTTGCTCATGAATTCATAGAAAACCTAGCAAATTTGCTTATTTTTTATGAATAACTTGTAATTTTTTATGATTTTGATGTTTTGATGATGATGAAAAAATGATATTACATGTTTGATATTTTTTAGTGTTGTATGAAGATCTTAAGATTAAAGAGTGGTGCTTTAGCATTTTGAGGAGAGAGTGAGGGTACTCAATGTGGTAGAGATAGGGATGTTGGAGCGAGTGGGGATCCTCAATGTAGTTGATATGGCAAGGGTGAATCTTGATTACTCCCTTTTGATAGCACTAACTAAGAGGTGGTACCAAAAATCATTAGCATTTCAATTACCTATAGGGGAGATGATAATTACATTAGAGGATGTATGGAGGATTTTATGGATTTTGATCCATAGATAGGGAGTGTACCATTCTCTAGTATGGGTGAAGGAACTAGAAAATCTAACTAGAGATTATGGATTTCCAATCAACCAAAATGGTATCAACATAGAGGAGATGGTAGGGAGACAAGGTATTTCTTGATTGATAGTGGTATTGAACTTCATGGTTGTCATATTACTAGCCTATCACATGAGTAGGAAACGTCTACCCTAGGCCTTAACTGATATCATAATTGATATGAGATATACAAAGATGCATTTTTTATGGGAGTCATTTGTGTTGTCCTGATTGTATAGGATATTGTATAATATCATGTACAAATGACATCACAGTCTCATCCTTATCACTTTGCTTTAGGTCTAGAGTTGGGAACATCTGGCAATGTGGATACCTAATGGGTTACCTTGACAATAGGTAGATGTAAGGTAGATAATTTTGTACTGATGGGTTCCTTTTAGGAGAGAACACAAAGGGAAATATGGTAGTCTAGAGGCATCCAGGTGAGTAGTGAATGAGTTGCATATGTGATAGATAGTATGGAGGCTATGGCATATGCATCCAAGTTAGAGAGAAGATAGTGTTGAGTTAGCTCATGTGCAAAGGTAGGGTTATGCATAAGGGGTTTGATCTAAAATCTATTTATAAAAATAGGGTGAATCAATTTTAAAACTGAGGTGAATTTTTCCAAACCCATATTAAAAGAAAAGGTGAATTTTCTTTTTTTTCCACAAAAAATTATAAGTGTGGTAAATTTATCCAAACATACAAAAATTGGATAGAATATTGTAAAAATGTATGTTAGATGGAAGTCTACCAAATAGAGGTCGGATAACAGATTGCAAAAAAAATACGTCAGAAAAAATACTGCAAAAATGAATATCAGATGATAGACTAAGAAAATGGATGCCAAATTAAAAAAAATCACAAATTACGTCATCTTTGTAGGCCTTTTGATCAAGCAAATAAAATAAATCATCTTCACACAAAAATTTAGGGCATTTGAAGCCTTAAAATTAAGGTCATATTTAGGGTATATTTTGACCTATTAAATAATTTCAAAACTTTATAAAAACACTACCGTTAGATTAGGTTTGAAGAGAGATTTCCAATGAGTATACATATATCTATGTTTGGATATCTATTGATGCCTAAAACTATGAAACTATTATCACCCTTTGTCTATCATCTTATGTTGGACATCATATGTTGGATGCCATATGTCAGATGCCATATGTCGTTCACCATATGGCATCTGACATAAGGTTATAGACAAAGGATGACACCAGTTTTGTAGTTTTAGGCATCAATAGATATCCAAACATAGGTATATTTGTACTCATTGTAAAGCTATTTTCAAGCTTGATCTAATGGTGGTGTTTTTATGAAGTTTTGAGATGATTTAATAGGTCAAAATATTCCCCAAATATGACCTTAATTTTTAGGACTTAAAATATCCCAAATTTTGGTGTGAAGATGTTGAATGCCATATGTTAGATGTCATATGTCAGTCACCATATGTCAAATGCCATCTACCAGATGCAATATATTATATTCCATATATAATATACCATATATTAGTCACCATCTATTAGATGCTATATGTCAGGCATCAAATATCAGATGTCATATGCTAGTTACCATATATCAGATGCCATATGTCATATATCAAACACCATATGTTATTTTCCATATGTCAGATGTCATATGTTAGACACCATATGTCAAACACCATATATCAAATGCCATATGTCAGTCATCATATGTTAATCACCCTATATATTTCATCTATTATGGTCACCCCATGTATTTCGTCTGTTGTGTATTGCTCACTATCCAGAAGAATTGATGTTTTAAATATGTGAGTATTGCTTTCATGTTAGCTATATATAATGTTGGTATAAGAGGTAAATTTGGTGAAATAAATTATTATTTTTAATTTGAAGGTGAAATCTAGGTGGGTATGCTCCTCGAAATAAGTATCATAAAGGGGCGAATGGACCCTAAAAAAATATTGGTATCAAAAATTTCAACTGAATGGGTTGAAATCAAGGATCCCCATATTCACCAATTTCTAATTTCAAACATCCTAATATTTGCCCAATTTGTAAATATTTGCCACTGTGCATAACCCTATGCAAAGGATTCAATGGCTGATATCATAGAAGGGAGAGATGGAGCTATACTAGTGGCAATTTGGATTTGTTCAAGGGATACCTCAACTAGGAGATTTTTGGTTTTGTCAAGTGATGAGGGACTCACTAGCTATAGGTGGTAACCTTGGTATGACCATATTTTTGGAGCTATATGAGGATGACCCCCTTTTGGTATATCAGGAATTGGATGATGTAGGTATAGTGTATGGATACCATGGGTGGTATCAAGGGATCAAACCTACTAGGATCACTCTTGAGTTACCTATTCCTCTTGATCCACCAGTTGTAGATCAAAGGATGCACCTAGCAGTACAAGAGGTGTCTCATTAGAGTATGGTGCATGGGCCACAATAGGGAGATGTACATAGTGTTCGATAGAGGGTTACTCCTAGACCAAGATAAGGGGTGGAATATAGGCCTGGAGAGGGGGATGCACCTAAGTAGGGAGAGGCACCTCAATAGGGAGAGGCACCTCACTAGGGAGAAGCACCTCAATAGATCCATGATGAGACAAATATTGTTTTTGAAGCAGAGATAGGTGAAGCTAGTGGAGAGGTAGATAGAGGGAAGAGCCAACAAGTGGGGTTACATGTGGATGTGGTTGCTCAAGCATGTAGGTAGAAACTTAGAGTGCATAGATAGTGACTTTAGAACTATATATCTAGAGGTTAGAGATTGATCTATCACATCTATGGGTTCATGTGCATCAGCAGTCGAGGGCATGACCTTATACAAGTAGGGTAGTGCCTTTGACAAGTAGTGTAAGTGTTTGCTACCTGCATGAGGAGCTATTAAGGGCCACATAATGATAGATATTCTACCAAGCTCTCTACTTCTAGTTAGTTCTATAGAGATAGAGGGTGGCTTTGCTAGTAGAGATGATAACTCTGAGTCATGCACGGTTGAGTTCATGGATGGTGACTGAATCTATAAACATGTCCCCATCGGTACCACCACCAAATATGGGTAAGGTTCAAGGATCTTGTGGATGATGTGCCAAGTTTTGACTTTTGTGGCATGCTTCCCTGATGAGTAAGTATACCAAGATTTTTATTTTGACATACAAGTTCGACATATACATATGTACTATTCTTGTGATATATACCATATTGCATTGTGTGTTTTAATTATGTTATGATGATGTGAATATTTTATAGTTTTTTTATGCATAAATTTGATGTATGTTGTGAATGTTCTAAATAAAAACGTATGATAATGCTTATAATAGTATTGGTTTTAATGCACACCTATCATGCTAGTCAAGATGTGGTTTTGTGAAATGATGAAATATGAAGAAGTGTGTGGTAATTCGAAAGATAATATGCAAAGGAACCAATAAAAATGTATTGGGCAACATATCCTAACAATATTTTTTAGCAATAACCTGTTAGGATGTATGTTTTTGTATTACTGAGATGGAGGTTACCCCTTACATGTGGTCATGAAGTGGATCTTGTGTGAGGTGAATTGTCATGCTATAGTTTAAGGTATAAAACCCAAATATGATTGAATTTTTATGGTCAAAATGATGATTTGAAGAAGGTGAATGAGAGATGGTATGACAATGTTGCAAATGACTAGTCATGAAAGATGTAGTTTTCCTTAGATGGGAGATTTTACTAGGCATAAAAATCCTAGCCTAAATGGAGTGCATATGGGCTAAACTTGACTAGGTATTATTCCATGCCATTGTTGCAAAATCCCCATGTAACTATATGATCAACTAGTCATATATGAATAAAAAGATATGCAAAATATATAAACTATGATAAGCAATCATGCAATATGACTAGGTAATCATGAAAATTCATTATGTAATGTGGATGGGAGTGAAATGCAATACTAATTATTTGATTTGGCATCAATTACCTATGAAAATGGTCATACATGTCCAATGAAGGTATCATAACATTAGCCAATCAATATTCATAAAAAATATTTGTTATCCTCAAAATGATATCAAGTCCATCAAGAATCGGTGTGTGATCTACGAGTTCATTTCCTATCTTGAGCTTGATTATTATGTGAATCAAACAAGTACCAATGTGTGTGTGTGTGTGTGTGTGAAGTTTATTTATCATATTTGAACAAGTTAATTATTTAAGCTCATCAATAACCATTATGTGTGCAAATGAAGGATTCATTTACCAATCTTGGGTAGGGTAATATTGAATAAATTATGGATAGAACCAAGAATCTAGCTTGTCCTTATGTGCATTCGTAGGTCTCTTTGAGAGAGATATGTCACCATGCATGAGCATAGTCCAATAATAGGATCTCCAAGATTTGGGAAATTAGATTCTCAACCACTCAAATTGAATTCTGATGATAATTAATACATATCCTTACTACTTGATATCTCATTATCATTGTTTATTATTATGTGAAAAGAGTTAGAGCTTTAGGGAATTGGATTCTCAACCCCTCAAATTAAGTATTGATGAGAACTTCATCCTATCCTTACTACTCACTCTATTATTATATATTTATGAAAAGAGTTAGAGATTTGGAGAATTGGATTCTCAACCACTCAAATTGAGTCCTGATGAGAGTTTTATCATATCCTTACTACTCATCCTTTTCCTTTTGTTTTTTTGAAATATTTTAAAAGAATATATATTTATTTTCATTGTTGGACTATGTGCATAATGGGACAAGCAAAAGAATATATTTGCTTCAAGGTTCAATCTAATCAAGGCATCATATCTCCTTAAAACAAGATCATTTTTAATAAGTGTGATGTGTGTTTGGATCAAGAGTGGAAAAATGAATTTTCAAAACTCAAAAATTATATTAATGTATATTATGTTTAGGTTCAAGATAGATTTTTTATCAATGTCAAGCAATTAAAGTTTTATTAAAATAAAATCATGTGATCGGTTCAAGATGGACTCTCAATCAATCAGGGAGATCAATATTGCTTATGAACAAGATAGCCTTTGTCTAATATTAATTTAGCATGATGGAAAAGTATGATCATATGATGTATATATAATTGATCTAATAAAAATTAGGAAATGAAAAATGTAAGCTATGTATGATGATGACTATGCAATGTAATATGGAAATGATAGTAATGCAAGAATTGATTATATACAAGATGAATTGTATATGATGTATATAATTGATCTAATAAAAATTAGGAAATGAAAAATGTAAGCTATGTATGATGATGAGTATGCGATGTAATATGGAAATGATAGTAATGCAAGATTTGATTATATACAAGATGAATTGTATAAGATGTTTCATATACAATGTGGAAAGTGATTCATGCATAGTATTTATTTAGATGTGTTATGTTCATTGGTTCTTTATAATAATTTCCATCCAATATTGCCAAATGATAAGCACCTAATCCAAACTTTGTAGTTATGAAGAAAGGTACTAACCAATTAGGTTTGAATTTTTATTTTAAATTCATTCGAGCATTGGTATTGCATTGATTTTCTTTGAGGACAATATCACCAATCTTGAAAGAAGGATTGTAGACCTTATTTGAATATGATCTTTTAAGTTTCTCTTGATAGGTACAAAGGTTCTCTAAAGCATTAATATAATTTTCATCCAATAGTTCTAATTGATTTAGGCATCCCAAGTGATATTCATATCCTACCTTAGCATCTTGCAGTAAGATTCCTAGAGACAGTTTCTTAAACTCAAAGGGGAATACGATTTATGTGCCATATACCAAGACGAAGGGAGAAACACCCATAAGAGTTTACACACTGGCTCGATAGGCCCATAGGATGGGATATAACTGGATGTGCCAATTTCTACCAGATTTTTTTTACCAATTTCTTCAATATTTTCACCACGGTCTTATTGGATACTCTTGTTTAACCATTTCTTTATAGATAATATGGTTTAGACCAGCTGTATTGAATTTTATACTTCATGTAAATCTTACATATGTCCTTATTTTTTGAAACAAGTACCATTATTTAAAATGATCATTTAAGGGATTCCAAATCTACATATGATTTAATTGAAGATAGATTTGGAGACTTGGATCCCTATATAGGAGGCTAAAGGTAAGGCCTCAACCCACTCAGTAAAATACTCAGTTGTAGTTATAATGAGCTTATGACCATTGAAAGATATAGGATTATCCTTCCATATAATGTCAAGATCCCACATGGAGAAGGGCCAAGGAGAAGAAATGACTGGAAGTTCTTGATAAGGAACATGAACAAGATTAGCATGGCGTTGACATTTGTCACATTGTCGAACAAAATCACATGCATCCTTTTCCATGGAAGGCCAATAGTATCCCATTTGAAGGAGTTTTTTGTCAATGGAACTACCACTTAAGTGACATCCACATGACCCTTTTTGTACATCACTAAGGGTGAGTTTGGACTCTTTAGCATTAAGGCAAAAAGGATTCCTTCAAAATATTATCAATATAAAGTATTTCACAAGATGATAAAATGAGCAGCTCTCTTGTGTAAGAGCCTATGCTAATTGTGCTCCAGGTCAACAAAAATTGAGCCATTTTGGAGAAAATTTTGAATGTCTATGTACCATGGATCATAAAATGTATCTCTAATTGTGAGGACATCAAAATTTATAATACGGGACTCTAGTGAAGTAGGTTATTAGAGTTGTCAGATAATGATTGTGACATGATCATCTTCTAACTCCAAGGAAATTAAAGAGGCAACTACTACCATAGCATCCAAAGAATGATTACTTGAACATGGAATGGACCCAATGGTGAACTTTTCAAACAAGGAAATAATTTTGAGGATATACTCTCTATAGTGTTGAAGATTATCATTGCAAGTTTGATAAACATTGTTGATTTGATTAACAATGAGTTGAGAGTCCCCAAACAAATACAAAATATTTATTCATAATGCTAAGGTTACACACAATTTGAGAATCAAAGACTCATATTCTATTGTGTTATTGGTGCAATAAAACAAGAGTTTAAATGGTAATCGAATTAATATATTTTAGGGAGACACTAGTATAATGCCAGCACTAGCACCACTCATGCAACAAGCTCTGTCAAATAATAATCACCAAGATTTTGAATGATCGACTTCTAGGTTAAGATACTCATCAAGAAACTCCACTGTAAGGGGATGAGATAACTAGATAGGAGCAGCAACAAGTCGATCGACTATAAATTATCCTTTGATGGACTTTTCATAGATGAATTTTAAGTCAAACTTGCTAAGGGTAAGGACCCATTTTGTGGCTTCTCCTAATAATTTTGCTCATAATATAATGAAGTAGATCAAATTGAGCAATGATGAAAGTTTTATGATTGATCATATAATTATGTAGCTTTTGCATAGAGAACACAATAACAAAGCAAAGCTTTTTAAGGGGGGTGTAGCAAGTTTCATAACTCACGAAGGTTATTCTAATATAGTATATTTCTTGTTCATCATCATGTTGAGCTAGCAATACCCCAAAGGCATGTATAGTAGTAGAAATATAGATCTAGATTAGATGGAATGAGCACTAGTGGTGAAAGAAAATATTTCTTGAGGGCTTTGAAAATATTTTGGCACTCATCATCCCAATTTAAAGGTGTACCTTTCTTAAGAATTTTAAGGAAATATTGACATTTATCTACCAACTAGACTATGAATCGATGGATAGACTTGATTTTGTCTTGTGAACTATGAAGTTTGATGATGTTTGAAGGTGGTGGCATACCTACAATGGTAGCTATCTAAGTGGGATATATTTGTATACCCCATATGGAAAATATGAATCCTAACAATTTTCCATATGTGACACCATGGACACACTTGTTAGGATTTATATGGACTTTATATTCTCAAAGTCTATCGAATATCCATATTAAATCAAGAATGTGATCCTCAAGATTGATTAAACATCCAATGATGTCTTCTACATAGTCTTGCAGGATGTCATACATCATTTCATGGAATATGAATATTATTGTGCATTGATAAGTAGTGTCTACATTCTTCAAACCAAAGGGCATTAATTTCCAATAGAAAGTATCCCATAGTGTAATGGAAGTAGTATTATCTTGATCTTCTAGTGCAATGCAAATTTGGTTAGATACAGAGAAACCATCCATGAGGAATAACATCCCACTCCTAGCCATGAAATCAACAATTTGATCCATGTTAGGGAGGGGAAAGTCATATTTAGGACACATCAAGTTAATGTCCATAAAATCCATAAATATTCTATTTTTTCCTCCCTTCCTAGCTATGGGGAAAATTTTGGAAATCCAATTAGAATAATCGATAGCTTGAATAAAATTGACGTCCAAGAGTTTTTTAAGCCCTTCCTTAACTAGGATGGCAACCTTAGGATGCAGTTTTCTAAGATTTTGCTCTACATGCTTAGAATTTGATCAAGACACTATATGATGCATGAACATAGATGGATAAATACTAGGCATATCTACATAAGTCCATGCAAAGAAATTTGGATATTCTATTAAGAAATTTGTGAATTTGACTTCTTTTTCTTCACTCAAGGTAGATCCTATTTTAAGAAAGCATGAATTGGCCTCAGTGCCAACATTAAACTTTAGGGTATCCTCTATTACAATATAAAAATCACTTTTAAGGGATTGAGGAGTAGGTAAGACCCCCATTTATTTGATTTCTTCCGAAGAGAGGTCAACACATTCATTTTGTAAACTTGTTGCTTCAATGTGTGCCACACATGGGATAGACCATCAAAAAAGAACCATTATGTACAAGATTATCATGTATAATGTCACAAAAAAATTCTCTTCTACACACTCATTGGGAGTTGCACTTAAGTCAGGATATACTATTGAAAGCATATTACAATAAATTTTAGAGGGATTACAATTTAACCACATTGCAAAAGCTAGAGCACTATGGAGGAAATTAAAATTTATTAAACAATTTTCAGAAAAATTTATGATTAATTGGGATTCATTAAATATTATCAACTACCTCAAAAATTCCAAAACACCAGCATGGAATATTAGAAATTTCATTGAGGATGTCATAAGCTTATTGCTGCTCCAACTAGAAGTCATAGTTCAACAAATTTTTAGGGAAGCTAATGTTGTTGCTGACAAGTTGGTCAATTTTGATACTTTTCCCCTAGGATGTTGACCTATATAGATAATCTTCCATGAGATGTTAATGAATTATCCAGGTTGGATATAATTCATACTCAATAAAATGAATAATTATTTTCATTTAATGCATGATCATCATCATTGTTTGCCCTCAAATTTGAGAAGAGGGAGTACCATAGGTCATAGTGTATCATGTGATGCGGCTAATTTCAAATCATCTCTATCACTAAAGTCTTTTCCATAATGACCATTGTTTTTCCTAGGCATTCCCCTTTTTGGAGTTTCATCTTGAAAATGATTCTTTCGCACATTTCCCTTGTGTTGTGCTTAATACTCATGCAAAAAAATTGTGTCACTACCTTATTCCCTCTGTCTTTTAGTTGGGATCTGATTCATATCGAGTTAAGGGTTTTTTCTTCCATAATTTTCCATAATAGCAAGATTTTCTTCCACGTGTGGCATTTTTTCTCTTGCTTGCAACCATTTCTTATAGCTTACTCCAGTTGCATATTTCCAAGGTTTGTTTTCATCCTTGCTCTTTCTCACATTCCAATACCTTAGGATTCTGAGTCGATCTTTGTTCTTTTCATGTTTAGTTTCCCATGCTTCCTAATTGGTCAACCATTCTAATTTTGGGTATGCCTTTCTATATTTGTGGTTGTTCCATTTCATTGGAAATCACTCTATAATGTTTGTCATCCTTTGGCCCACCTTTTTTGGCATGTGGTTTTACCCAAATGAGGGCTTCTTGTGAGAAGGTATGTGAAGGGTTTTTAGAAGCGTCCAAATTCATTCTAGATCTATATAAGTTCAGATCTGAAAGTTCTCTACTTTTCTCCTATTTATACTCTTCTCCCCTAGACCAGTCTAGAGAGTTTTTATTCCTTTCCTTAGAGGGCTACCAAGATGACTTTCATCGAGCCTAACACTCTCTCCATCGAGCCTATTGTAGAAGCAATCCTTAGTGACAGGGAATTTATACCCTTCTTCAAGTTGTTTTAAAGAAAAAATTGGGACATTAACATGGTGTTCACTTCTACCTAGGATAAGGGGGTGGTCACAATCCATGGTATTGAATTCTTGGTGGATTTGGACATCTTGGCAGAGCTGAATGGACAACTTGCTACTGGATGCACAGTGAGAAGAGACAAACACAATTGGGAGGTTGAGGTAAATCAATTTGAACCAACGTCACCATTTAAGAAGCTCATTAAGTAGGGGATGTTTCACAAGGACCTTCCTTATCCATGGAAGGATGTTATAAAACCTGTTATGGAATACATAATAATTAATGACCATGATTCCTAGCTTCATAGCTTTCAAATTTCTTTTGTCAATCATTTTAGGGAATCCAAACTGCCTAATATTCTTGAATTATTATTTTTGTCAATGGATTATACCATTACCTCAAATAAAGCTAAAAATAAAGATTCTTGGCCTTCTCACCAAGGCATTTTCAAGGTACTATACACATTTATATTGCAGAAGTTTCCAAAGGATAAAATCACCACTCAGGACACGCAAGTGGACAATACTGAATATGACACTTCTTCCACCCTGGCTTCAAGGGTAAGAGAAGCTAAAATAAATATGGAGGATAAACATCAAGGTCTTTCCAATTCAATAAAGAAGGTAAAAGTGGAGGTTACCCCCATGAGAAGCTCTCAACAACTCATAAACAAGGGTCTTCAAAGTCCTGAGAAGGTAAAGGAAGATGATGAGGGTCAAGGAAGGTAAAAAGGAAGACATTGATGAGCCTGTCATTGATTGAATGACTTTAATGCTAGTGCTTTTAGCCCATTAGGGTTTCTTCATCTCTTGGTCTTGAACTTGTTTTGTTTTGCTATGTTTTAGTATGTTCCTCTAGGATGCTTTTTTTGTAATCCTCGCATCCTTTTTCTTTTTAGTTGTACTAAGGCATTAGGGCATATTTCAAATACCATCCTTAACAAAATTTCTCAACTTACAAAAAATAAATAAATGTTAGAGGGAGAAGGGGGTCCCTCATCTTATTTGGTCTATTCTAGGCTTTGATGGCTTTCAAGATATTCAACATAAGTTATTAGATGGTGATGCAGGAGCATCCAACGGAGAAAAAGAAAAATGCTGCCAAGGAGAAAAACTATCACAATTTCGTGACATGTTTTGGCAAAGGAGAAAACTATCACGATATCGTGACATGTTTTGGCAAAGGAGAAAAGTGTCGCGATATCGTGACATGTCGCGTTATCACGACCAAAGGACGAGAGAAAGGCAAGGGAGGAAAATGTCACGATATCACAACATGTCACATTATCACGACCAAAGGATGAGAAAAGGAGCAAGGGAAGAAAATGTCATGATATCGTGACATGTCACGTTATCGTGACCAAAGGATGAGAAGCGAAAGCAAGGAAGAAAAATGTCGTGATATCATGACATGTCACGATTTCACGACCCAAAGAAGAGAGAGAAAGCAAGGAACAAAAATGTCATGATATCATGACATGTCATGATTTCACGACCCAAAGAAGAGAGAGAAAGTAGAAAGGAAAGATGTCACGATATCGCGACATGTCACGATTTCATGACCTAAAGAAGAGAGAGAAAGAAAAAAGAAAGATGTCGCGATATCATGACATGTCACAATTTCACGACCCGAAGAGAAGAGAAGGGAGCAGAAAGGAAATATGTCGTGATATCATGACATGTCGCGATATCATGACCCAAAAATGAGAAATGAAGCGAGAAAGAAAATGTCATGATATCGCGACATGTCGCGATATCGTGACCAAAAAGGAAAAGGAAGGGCAGGAGAGGAAAGATGTCACGATATGACGACATGTCATGATATCATGACCCGAAGGGAGAGAGAGAGCAAGGAAGCAAAAATGTCACCATATCATGACATGTCGCATTTTCACGACCAGAAGGCAAGAGGAAGAGCAAGAAGAAAAAATGTCACGATATCGTGACATGTCGCATTATCGTGACCCAGAGAGGAGACAGAAAGCAAAAAGGAAAAAGTGTCACGATATCATGACATGCTGCATTTTTGGGGGCCGTTACAGAATGACAGTGCATCAGTTAAAAAAAGTCAAAATGGCAGTTCCAAGGGCTATTATAGAGTGAGATCGTGGAGCGACGGTTACACTGAACGTCATCATTGATTGACAGGTGATCAAAGTCTACAGTGGACACATGGCACTAAGGTGCAAGGAAATCAGACGAAGACGAAGAGTCATGGTGAGGGGACCACAAGGTAGAAATAGAGAGTCATGCCAAAAAGCTTAAAAGGGGATGTAGAGGCGTGTGTAAGGGGTTGGAAAATTGCAGAAGCAAACTTACAAAGTCGAGTTGCAGAGTCGAAGGCAGAGAGCCATTCTGGACCGGCTTAGAGTGTGTTTTCCTTCTAGGGACATGGAGAGTTAGGGAATTTTAATAGAGAGTAGAGAAAACTAAGTCGTCATGATAGTTTTTGTAAAGCCTACAGGCTGTTACTGTAAATATTTACATGTTATTGAATGAAAAAGTGGGTTTTCTATTTCTTGTAAAGTTTATTTCCAAGTTTCTGAGTGAAGATTTTGGATTTGGTAGATTGCAATTTTTTGCTCTACGTCAAGTGGTATCAGAGCCAGAAGTTCCTGAGTGTGCAAATAGATCATCGGACGTGAGGTAGTTTGCACTAGGATCTGTGGAAGGGTTTTGAGAAGAGAGAGGTTAGGATCCTTGAGCATGTGAGCAGATCACCGAAAGTGAGGCAGCTACACTAGGATCTGTTAAGCTTTGTGAGAAAAGTGAGGAAGAATGCCTCCATGAAGAAATCGTGGTGGTGGGAGAAATATGGTGCCAGTGGATGATTTCAGAACTTTACAGAGGCAAGTTCAGGCACTGCAAGAGGAGCTACATAGAGGGTTTGATCCCAGGAGAGAAGAAGGAAGTGAAGATGAAGTCGACGAAGGAGAGGACCAATTTGAGGAAGAAGAAGAGGTGGTAGATCCTGTAGAAGCCAGGTTATATAAATCCATATCATAGATTGGAAAGAGATCGAAGATGGAGGTTTCTACATATTCTAGAAATCTTGATCCAAAGGAGTTGATTGACTGGATCAATGATTTGGAGGAATACTTTGAGTATGAGGAGGTTAAATATCCTGATAGGGTCAGATTTGCTAAGACCAAACTGAAGGGTCATGCCAGCATATGGTGGAAGGGAGTGCAGCTAGACAAAAATAAAAGAGGAAAAGAGCGGATAACAAAATGGGATCGAATGGCAGAGAAGTTGAAGAGATAGTTTATTCCTACAGATTATGAATTGGATCTATTGAGGAAAATGTAGAGTCTGAGACAGTCCAACAAATCTGTCAAGGAATATATGGAGGAGTTCTATAAGATTTCAATCAGAACTAGCCATTTTGAGGCTAACAAGGAGAAAGTAGCCCGATACATCAATGGATTGCGAACCAGTATTCAAGATGAGTTGAGTCTGGTTAGGATGAGCACCATTGAGGATGCTTACCAGTTTGCTCTGAAAGTTGAAGAGAAGCTGAATAGAAGGTTCGAGGGTAAGCAAAAAGGCAGAGATCATGGTGGAAGATCTAGTGGAGAAAAGGATGGAGGACGAGATGAGAAGAAGGAAGAAGCTAGTAGTAGTTAGGACCAGAAAGGAGATAATGATTACAGATCCCATAATCAGAACAACTACCCAAGAGGAAGAGGTAGATCTGGTCGAGGAAATGGAGAAAGAAGGTTTCATGGAACCTATTTTCGTTGTGAGGAATAAGGACATCAGGCATATGAGTGTCTTGAAAACCAAGAAAGGACATATAGGAGGCCTGAAGGTAACTCTCAAGCTACGGTCATTGATGAAGGTGTTGAATCTGAGCACTCTGAAGAGGCAGAGAGAGGAGAAGTCTTGATGACAAGAAGAGCATTATTGAATGAGGAGAAGAAACCAAACCAGAGGAAGAGCATGTTTTGCACAAGGTGCAAATGTTCATGAAAGGTCTGTAATGTTCTGATAGATAATGGAAGTATTGATAACTTAGTCTCAGAAGAAATGGTTACTAAGTTACAGCTAGAGAGGAGGAGACACCCGCATCCATACCGGATTATGTTGTTGTAGGAGGACCATAGGACATTGGTCAGTGAACAGTCCTTAGTCAAATTTAATATTGGGAGATACCAGGATGAGGTCCTATGTGATATTTTGCCTATGGATGCTTGTCATTTTCTTTTGGGGAGGCCATGGAAATTTGACAAAAGTGCGGTGCATGATGGCCATGTGAATACTTACTCACTGGCAAGAGATGGAGTGTGCCATAAATTGAAGCCCTTGCAGGCAATGGATGAAAAGATGTGTAGTAGTGCTAGAATCTGTTTGGTAGATGGTAAGAAATTTTTGGAGGGCCTGAAGAAGGAGGAGACAGCACAGCATAGAAGTGAAGGTCACTTCTCAATCCACCTCGGTTGTCTGATGCAGGAGCATCCAACACAAAAAAAGAAAAATATTGCCAAGGAGAAAAACTATCACGATTTCGTGACATGTTTTGGCAAAGGAGAAAACTGTCACGATATCATGACATGTTTTGGCAAAGGAGAAAAATGTCACGATATCATGAAATGTCGCGTTATCACGACTAAAGGATGAGAGAAAGGCAAGGGAGGAAAATGTTGTGATATCGTGACATGTCGCATTATCGCGACCAAAGGATGAGAAAAGGAGCAAGGAAGGAAAATTTCATGATATCGTGGCATGTCACGTTATCATGATCAAAAGATGAGAAGCAGAAGCAAGGAAGAAAAATGTCACGATATCGCGACATGTCATAATTTTGTGACCCAAAGAAGAGAGAGAAAGCAAGGAGCAAAAATGTCACAATATGTCACAATTTCACGATCCAAAGAAGAGAGAGAAAGCAAAAAGGAATTATGTCAAGATATCGCGACACGTCATTATTTTGTGGCCCAAAGAAGAGAGAGAAAGTAGAAAAGAAAGATGTTGCGACATGTCATAATTTCATGACCCGAAGAGAAGAGAAGGGAGCAGAAAGGAAATATGTTGTGATATTGCGACATGTCACGATATCGCGACCCGAAAAGAAGAAAGGAAGTGAGAAATAAAAATGTCACGATATCACGACATGTCGTGATATCATGATCGAAAAGGAAAAGGAAGGGCAGGAGAGGAAATATGTCACGATATCGTGACATGTCGTGATATCGCGACTTGAAGAGGAGAGAGAGAGCAAGGAAGCAAAAATGTCACGATATCGCAACATGTCACATTTTCATGACCAGAAGCCAAGAGGAAGAGCAAGAAGAAAAAGTGTCACAATATCATGACATGTCACATTATCGTGACCCAAAGAGGAGAGAGAAAGCAAAAAGGAAAAAGTGTCATGATATCATGACATGCTGCATTTTTGGGGGCCGTTACAGAATGACAGTGCGTTAGTTAAGGAAAGTCAGAATGGCAGTTCCAGGGGCTGTTATAGAGTGAGATTGTGGAGCTGCGGTTACACTGAACATCATCATTGGTTGACAGGTGGTCAGAGTCTACAATGGACACATGGCACCAAGGTGCAATGAAAGCAGACGAAGACGAAGAGTCGTGGCGAGGGGACCACAAGGTGGAAATAGAGAGTCATTCCAAAAAGCTTAAAATGGGATGCAGAGGCGTGCACAAGGGGTTAGAAAATGGTAGAAGCAGACTTGCAGAGTCGAGTTGCAGATCTAAAGGCAGAGAGCCATTCTGGACCGGCTTGGAGTGCATTTTCCTTCTAAGGATATGGAGAGTTAGGGAATTGCAATAGAGAGTAGAGAAAACTAAGCCATCACACTAGTTTCTGTAAAGCTTGCAGGCTGTTACTATAAATATTTACAAGTTATTGAATGAAAAAGTGGGTTTTCTATTTCTTGTAAAGTTTATTTCCAAGTTTCTGAGTGAAGATTTTGTATTTGGTGGATTGCAATTTTTTTCTCTGCATCAGATGGTCATCGTCATCAAAGGGTAAATGTTGGTTCTTCATGGGGATGTATCCAAGGCCACATCACCCAAGCTAAAAATCAAATTCTAGTGGCTCATATATGATATTTATTCAGAGACCCAAAACTTTACCTACATAACCCATGCTACACAATTTTTTTTGGAAATTTGACATTTATCTAAAAAATAGCAATGGCTAAAATTATTATCTTCAACAACTATATTTCTACCAATGATAATCTCATCCATGATATATATAGTAGAGACAAAAGTACAACTACCAACATGGACCATGTCTTATTTCTTGTTAGGTAACCCCAAGGTTCAATGGGATGGTGAAGTGGTAGTTAATTTGGCAAGATATTGATCCATGAGATGATAAGAAGTGGAAGGTGAAGGGTCAGTTGTATTAAAAGAATGTGAGCAATGATTGGAAGTAGAAGTATGAGATGAAGAAGGTGGTTTGGATTTGGATGAAGAAGGATGGTGGGTAGAAGGCACCATTGATGATAATGAAGGATAAAATGGAACACCATATGGGTCAACCATTACACATAGCTCAAATGGTCAAGGGTCACCATGAATGGTGATAAGTTGATTTTTAAATTCCAATTGAAGTAAATGATGCATTAGTGGATGAATTGGTAAAATATTTACAATTTAACCATATGGAGCAAAAATTTCCATGATATGCATCACGAGAGTAGAATTTTCCTTTAAATTATTAGAAGTTATTGAGACAACATTAGATTGAGTTTTTGAATCACCTTCAAAAATATTAGAAAATACAGAGTGATGAGATTCTTCTTGGTATTTCTTAGTGATAACATCAAAATGTGAAGGCATAATATTATCTTATTGGAATACTAATAATAATGCAGATATAATGTGTTGGATGACGTACATTTCGATAGTCCACCTGATGTACAACTTACTTCCCATGATTAGGTAATGGCTTTTAAAAGATCTCTAGATCTTGGTTTGCATCTTGTGCCTATTATGTAAAAGGTTGTGAGGTCGTAGGAGGGTCAAAATTTGTGGGTAAGCCCTCCATCTCTAACCTTTTAATGTTGATTAGATCTTGCACTAAACATCTTAACCTCTTACATGAATTTATTTGATGTTCATAAACTCTATGAAAATCACAATGTTGCCTTGGTTTATACCAATCAACCATGGTATCAGGTTGTCGAATATCAGGCAATTCTACCATACCTCTTTCTAATAGTTGTTTCAAGACCATGGACAAAGGATGATTTAATTTTGTAAAATTCCATGGTGGGGGTTTTTGTGGAGATTTTAGTATCATATTCTTCAAGATAACAACATTAATGTTTGGACAAGGTCTTCTGTCTATAATCCCATCTTCCACCACATATTTATTTTTGTATTGGTTTTTTTTTGTTCTTTCTTCTTCCCCCTTTTTTAATTGATCTCTTAAAATAAGAGCTTGTTCTACTCTTCTAGCCAAGTCGATTGTTTTTTTGAAGGAGGTCACAATGGCATTTTCTAGTTCATATGATATTTTCTCTTGTAAGTTTCCAATGAAGATATCCAACATCTCTCTATGGGGTAGGGTGAATTTCAGTTTCCCTACCACTTTTCTCCATATTACTAGAAAATCTAAAAAGTTCTCTTTCTTTCCTTGTTTTATATTGTAGAATATTTGATTGTTACATTTATATACCCCAAATTTATGGACAAAGAGCTCAACCATGTTATCAAAATTTCTTAAAGAATGTGTGGGTAGTTAGTAATACCACTCTAGGGCTAGACCCCTAAGACTCTTAGGGAACATCTTCAGTAACAACATGTCATCATATATGATGTTGTGACATGTTGTTCTAAATATTATTATATGATTGATAGGATCATTAGTCCCATTGTAAATAGGCAAAATAGACATGGGGTGGTGCTTGGGGTAGGGTCTAGAATAAATGATGTGATCCAATGACTGGTTGCACATATCTTTGTAATTGTATGTGGGATGATAGGGATCAATGTGATTCAATCGTGTAGCCAACCCCTTCACTATTATCTCCAAATGATGTGTATGATGATTAAGAATAGTGGATGCTATCACATTATTGAAATATGGATAGTAGGCGGAATTTGAAGAATGATGTGGGTTCATTGAGGGAATGGTAACACTATTATGCAAAGGATTACATAATGAAGTATTAGCTTGTTGATACATATATATTACATAGAGATAAGAATAATGAAGTGGTTGTGATTGAAATAATGATGTAATAGGATATGGAATGGAAGTTTGTGGAGGATTTGATTGAAAATGTTGTGAATAAGTTTATTAAGGATGAAGAGCAAGTCATGGTAAGAAAGTTTTTGTACACGGATTCTAAATTTATTTAATGGGGTGACTGTGATCAGTCAAAGAGACCTACAGAATTTTCTTGATACTGATATTTGGAAAAGTAGTATAAACAAGTCTATATTGTGGTATTCCTAAATCATGAATTAGTGGGAAAGTATCATGAAGGGCTATGTATTGATCAAGAGATATGGCATTCAATAATAGATTTACATAGGTGGCATGGTAAGGAGGAGGTAGGCTTCTTAGAGCCCCCACCAAGGGTACCTCAAGGATTTGAGAAGAATTAGAGTGAGGGTGAGAAGTCTCACCCTTGAGGCAAGCCTCTTCATCTAAGTATTGACCAAAGGTGGCATGATTAAACTTTATGAAGTTCTAAAAATTGTTAATGAACCTGAAAGATATGGTCCCATTTGCTCCTTTTAGAGGGTCTAGATCAATTTATATTTTATTTTTATAGGTTCAGTGGCTTCAACATTTGGATTTTGCCTATCAAGTTGGTCCTCTTCAGGACTTACAATTTTTTTACCACTTCTAAGGGTTATAGTTATTTTTTTACTTGAATAAAAGTGTGTCACACAAAAATTCATTTCTTTATTTTATTGATCACAATCACAAATAAAAAATATGAAGTATTTTCAATACTAATATTCTCTTAGACAAGGTAAAATATTCTTACAAATTCATATTTCTTATTGCCTAAGTTCTTTCCAACTATTAATTGATGTGATCTTGATTATTTGTAAATAAAGAAAAGATGATGAAAATAAATATGACCTTCCAGTAAAATGCTCTCTCAAAGTAATTACAAAGACAAATAATCTTAGTCATCTAGTTGTCCTAGGAGTAGGATGTGTACACAACTTAATATCCAACTTAACAAGTTACAGTATTCAACATAAAATCCTCATCAAAACTTGGCACTCAATGATGCCAAGGGTGGTATGGAACTATAATAAGACCAGTACGAGTTGTTAATAAAAAAAACTAGAGGGGGAAAGTGAATGAAATATAGTGTGACAAATTAAAACCTTAATGCATGAATTTCACATCGGGTTCACCAAAGAATGTAGGTGAAAAATTTCGTACCCCTTTCCTTCTAGTTAAATTGGATCTATGCCTAGAAGGGGGATAGGACATTTTGAAACCTACACCTTTATGTAAGGGGCACTTGGTGATGTACCTCCTTTGGTAGGGTTGAAATAGATCTAGGTTCACCAAGAAATATTTAAATATCGTCTCTACATCTAGCAAAGGATATTTGTTTTTGTGTGTTCTTTGTTTTTCAAACACCTATGTTTAGGGTATAAAGCAACTAGATCCTAACTATATGTAGTTAAACTTTACTTTATGACAAACACATAACAAGCAACTTCTAAGCTAAATATAGTTATTTTTCATATTTTTGTTATTTTGAAGCTTTTCACAATGACATTAGGAATAGAATAGGTACAATACTAAGATAAAACAATAATATGGAATTGAAACAAGCTAGATAGAGGACCTACCTAGTTTGGATGCATGACCAGAGCAAATTCCTAGATTGTATGGAATATTCACAACCTGTATGGTGAATTCATAGTCTGTAAGAGAATTTGTAGGCCTGAGTGTGAATTCATTGAGAACCTACAAAATAGTAGCATATAAAACTAGAAAATTATGATCAGTATTTGGGGACCTACTTAGACCATTGTAATATTGATCTTAGAAATGCGGTAGTCAAATTCCCTTGGTACTTTTAGCAAATCATGCATAAATAATGAGGATTGATAACTTTAATAAGGAATGTGAAAGCTGAAATGAAACGATATAAGCAATGTAGAAAGTAAGATGCAGTATGATGCAAGATGATCTAAATGAAAGATACAAATAAAATAACACCTTTGGAGATAGGAATTTACCCCCAAGTTCATAACTAGCGAATTCATTACTTCTAAGGTGAATTCATGGCCTGTAGTTAAATTTATGGGTATGTGTGCAAATTTGCTAGAAATATAGAAACATAAAATGTAAAGACAAAAATGAAGTGAAAATATTGATATGGATGCAAAATAACTTGCTCACAATGATTGATGTCATATATTTAATTATTTGATTTTGTATTAGCATTAACAACGAGATGATATATCAATAGCAATATGAGCCTTCACAATTTTCTTCAGATATCATTAACCTATTTTGATACTAAACCTACAATAAGCTCTTAGTTCTTAGCTTCTTGCAATTGCACAATAATTTTTGCAGTAGTTCATTCACTCAACCATTCATTAATTATCCTTTTTGGGGAGGTGAAATGTGCATTTTATAACTTTGATCGATAGGGCTTAACCAAAAATTACAAAATTTGAGATGACGGTTTGAGGAGGTTAGATTATTTTAAGAAAACTTCAAATTTCAATGAATTCATGGTCTAAAATTAGAGGTCGTGAATTCATGAGAGGTAGAAAAATAAGCCAAATTAGGTAAAAAATATTTTGTCATCAGGGGGATAAGTAAATTTGTTGTTTTAACAGATTCATGATCTAAAAATAGAGGTCATGAATTCGCTAAACGTGAGCAAAATGATAGAGGTAGGTTAGGGAATGGTTTCAATGGCACAAGAATAAAGGTGGGTGGATGGACAGATGAGTTATGTACTCGATGAGGGAGGTAATTATGATTTAGGTCAAAATTCCTTGTCTACACCTCTCAATCTAAACTTTGATAAATACATGATTGAAAAGGTATTATATATACCAGGATTAGCAAACAACGTGTTATCTATTTTACAATTTCTAGATCAAGGTATGGTAGTTGAATTTCTAGTAGTTGATGGTAAAAAGAGGTGTTTCATCATTAAACATGGTAATTTTATAGCAACCAATTCCTATAAGAATGAACTATTTGAGCTCAATATCATATCATATTCTAATTTTGAACTATCTAGAACCACAATAAATGCTACCTCTCTTTGGCATAGGAGACATGGACTTGTAATTTTTGGATATTTAATCCAACTGAGTAAGCATCACATGGTGATAGGTTTGTCTAACCTTTCATCCATATTGTCAATATGCTTAGGTTTTTTAGTAGTAGAAAATCAACACCAAGTACCTTTTGAGCTTAGCAATTATAGAACTAAAGAGCAATTAGATGTAATACACATCTATCTAGTGCAAAACCATGATAGTCATGTTATATTTTGATGCTAGAACTTAATGAAAAATATACAAGGTATAAAATGAGCATGCAATATTGTATATAAGATAATAGTAATATACTAAGAATGTAAAAACCATAAGAAATTTTTGTAATAACTCATAAAACTACCATTAATGAAAGCTCATGAAATTAGTATCATTATATAAAATGTGATCTCAAATAATCCATTCTTCATACAAGTTCTACATTTTATCCAACTTGTACTCTACTCTACACTACTGTATCCTATAAAAATGATCATATTGTTATATTCACACAAAGGCCAATATATAATAAGATGTGACTTTTGGCCTTCCATCTTCCTATGACTCTTCAAATTCCTATTCAATGGACTCATATGTACATGGACTATGATGCACATTTACATTATTGAATATTTTACATATTAATATTACTTGTGTATTTATTACATTGCATAAAGTAAATATTCAAACCTTAATCTAAGACACTCTCCTAATATAAATATGTACCCAAGGTGGTACATTAGCATATACCAAGTAATATAATATATTCCAACACCTACCTGTATTACATTATTTGGTTAGTGAATACTTTAGTCTTCAATATGGATCTTCATCTTGTTCCTTCAATTCACTTTGATCTACCTTATATAAACTGATATTTGGGTTCAACTTGAAACTATTTTCTTCCATATTCATATTTTATTTTCTATCATGGTTCTTCTTCCTATTTCTTTTTCTTCTTCTTTGTTTATGCACCTTTACTAGTGATATATCTTCAACATGGTGAGTTAGTACATCATCATAATAGTATTGGCCATGATTCAATACTTCATTGCTAATGTGTTCATATTTCTTTTGTTTCAAGCCTTTAAATAATTAAAAAATAATTAATGAGATATATTCATCAAACATTTTTCTAAATTAAACATAACTATGTTTTGAGCATTCAACCAATATTTTAAAGGTGATTCATGAAGATAACCAATTATTGTCATAAAATTTTCTTCTTTTGCTTCCTTGAGAAACAAATAAATCTTTCTTTTAAACTAGTAGATAAATATTTGTATCCATAAAATGTATCTATTAGATTTTGTGAATAAAGCTTCAGTTCATGAAATAGTTCTTCATCATTAAATGCATTTTTTATTATTTCATACATGTTTCTACTAATTTAACCTTTTAATTAGAATTCCTTATGGCTCCCTAGTACTATATATTGAGAATAGTTTTTTATAGAATATTTTAACTTTCAAAAATATTGAGGTTGACTACCTTATTATTGGAATATATTACATTATTAGGTACATGCCAATGTACCACCTTGGGTACATATTTATATTAGGAGTTTGTCTTATATTAGTATTTGAGTATTTACTTTATGCAATGTAATAAATGCACAAGTGTTATTAGAATGTGCAAAGTACTTGATAATGTAAATGTGCACGTAGTCCATGTGCACATGAGTCATAGAATAAGAAGATGAAGAGTCATAGCGAGGTGAAAGGACAAGAGACATATCTCTTTATATATAGGCCTTTGGTAGAGTGATATAGGGGGATAACCATAGATAATAGTAGAGAATAGATATGAGAAGAGAAGGTAGATACAATATAGAGATGTAGACACCTAAAACATGTCATGCCGAGGTGACTACTCATATGGGACATGCTAGAAGACCATATGGAAGACCTTTGGATAGATCCAAGGTATAATAGTGGTGTTTACCACTCAATTGGGCACCTTTGCCTAGTCAGTGCTAGCCATTGATGACACCCGTGGTTAGCAGTTCTACCCACGCTTGTCAGCCACGGTTAGTACTGAGAGTCAGTTGGCCTTCATCCGACCCAAAATTGGTTGCAATGGCCAATTGGTTGCAGATTAGAGTGGTTTGAGTGAGGAAGGTTCTAGATCCTTCCATCCAACAAGCTCAACCACCCAATCTTGATCTTGGCTTCATGAGGAAGCCATCCCTAGCCCTGGGCCAATGCTATAAGTACCCCCTCCAAATTGGGGATAAATATAGAAGAGAATTTATCAATTGAGCAATGAAGCCCTATCAAATTGCATAGCCAACTACATGCATTGAGAGGGACACTTTTGCTACCCAATTGGAGATCAAATTGCAATGGAGGTCCTAGGAGCCTAGGAGAGCCAAGAAATGCTAATCCATGCAATTGGTGCACAATCTAAACAATTCAACTACCAAACCTATCAGAGGACACAGAGGTAACCCTTGGACATCAATTTGACAAGGTGGATCAGAGAGAAAGCCCTAATTCTGAGGGTAAGTTTACTCATAGCTCCACCATGGCTATTAGTCATGGTGAATAGTGCCACCCGCGGTGAGAAAATACAGAAAGATCCCTTTGTTTTCCCTTTTGCAGAGTATTTAGCTAGGTTAGATTAGTCTTATTATCGATTTAATTAGCATTTTAGAGACTCTAACCAGTAGATTTAGTCTGTTTAGATTAATGTTGTTCATTTTAGTCATTTAGATATTAATGGCTAACCTTCATGTTTCCATTCTTCATTTCATATAATTAGGCCATTAAATAGTTAGATATGTTCTCTATTTACATGCTTCAAGGAATATTTATTAGTTTCTCATATGCTTCAAGGAATATTATTAGTTTCTCATAGATCTAACATATTTTATGCACTTTATTGATTCCATGTATGTTATAGTATCTTCTTGCACTATTTCCTCAAAATACCTCTTCAAGAGAGGCTATATTTGCTTTTAAAAATTTTGCATTGTTTCTTGATCGCAGGGAATAGGTATCAAAGGAGATAAAGCTTTCCATTCCCTCCAATCATGGAGAAGAGGGTCATCGACACCCTAGAGCATCATGTGTCATCCTGAAAGGCATTTGGAATATCACACCTACCCTTGAGAGGGATCATAAACTCTCCACTATTGTAATTGTTGTATCAAATGGGTATCCCTAAGAGGGATAAATCTATAATTTGACTCCATTGAATTAATAAAGGATCCCTTGTATTCATTTTATTTCTTTTTGTCAATTTATGCATTGCTTATTTGTGTATCTATCTTCAATTTCAATAGTTAGACCCGTGTATAAGCCTTTTTGGTGGTTACAGAAGGCGATCATGGTGGAACCCCACATATCTAGCCATGATTAACTGACTGTGTTTGTGTTTTTTTATGGTAGGTGCTCCCCGTGGTTGAAAACCATGGTCAAAAATTTGGCCCATGGTTGATAGGTGTGGGCAAAAGTCATAGCCATGCATCAGATCCATGGTTAGCAGTAGACAGTAGGAATTTAAAGCTCAATCAAATGAGGATCTAAGGTAGGCCCTTTTAAAATATTTTGTTTCTATTTTTTGTCTCTATGTTTTTCAAGAACCTGAAAAATGAAAGTTAAATAGGATAACCATAAAAGAGGAATAAAATGAATTAGGTCCTTAGGGTTGTCATTTTTTAAATTTTTTCTAGGTGCTACTAGGAATAATGGACCTTTGATTGCAACTCAACCTAGAATCCAGCATGCTAGAATAAGTTGTGTGGTAGTTTTGCATGCTTGAGGCCAAATCATAGGCCATTTCCATCATAAAGTTGCATTGTCAAAAGGTCATGTAGGATGTAGCATGCATACTTTCTGAATACCAAACATTATTTTTATGCATATCATGTAGGAAATGATCATGTGAGTGTTGTATTATGCATATTTCCTTTTATGCAAATTAAAAAGAACCACACACACCACGTTTCAAAGTAAACGCTAGTGAGTTGGAAGTCACATCCAACCACTAGTAGGGTTTCAACGACGGTGGAGGTGATTTCCATCCGTTGGCCCAAATCCCATGTACCTTATGTTCTAGACCAATACCAGATCCAAGAACCTTTCGTAGCCTAGAAAATTTGCATATACTCCTCTTCGGAGGGTATGACGCTGACTAGGTGAAAATGGGTGAGGATCTAGGAGGACCTATGCTCCCTCCCAGGTGTGGACTTTCATTTCCACACTTTTGGGGGATTACGTGACCTGGAGTTCATAGCCAGGTTTTTGAGCTATGAGTATATAGGTGAAAGCCCTTAAACTAAGAAATATCATCAACTATTGAAAACATGATGAGAGTTTCAAACTGATACAACACATTTTCAAACACACCAAACAGTTTAGGGTCACAAGAAAAATTTAAAAGAAGATAATCATTACTATTTACTTTGCTTGCTCTAGAATAATAATTTACTAAAAATATAATTCAATGGTGCAAACACGGAGGGGCTGATCTGGGCAAAGACCCAAGATCGAAGTCCAAGCTCCACTTACTACACAACACAATGTAGAACCTTCTCAACCACAGAATCCTCCCGAACGTCATTCGATGAGCATTAGAGGAGATAACTCTACATGAGGGGATTCCATCGAGAATACCCCAATTAGAGGGAGTGCTAGACATTCTTCTAGGCATAGATCAGAGCTTGGGGCTTCCCAGCATGGGGGTTCCCAATATCATAGCATGTACCATGATCGCATTCCTCATGCATCCATGGGGTCTGTCGAAGAGTATGTCATCGAGGGATCCATATTGGTACCCCTTCGACCTATAGCTAGGGGAGGCTCATGACCTCCACCCTCAGAGTATAGATAGGCTTTAGATCTACCCATTCAGGGGTAAATAGATAGGGCCGCTTTCGAGCGTATACCCAAGCAGACTCCCCACAGGAGTGAACCATGCAAGATCACTATAGATATATCAAAAGTGGGAGCTAAAGGCATACTATCTCATGAGCCATGGTGTAGTAATCAGTTAGATGGTTTAGAAAGAGTCCTAGGTCACCTAGGATACAAGCCTACACCTGCACCCTCTCATCCTATGAGTGTGTGCAGTAGAAGCACTATTAGGACCATCCGAGAACCTAGAGAGTGCTCCAAGCATTCTCACGACATACATGCTCCTGCATCCCATGCAGGCACCGAGTATGTTAGATAGCCTGATGCAAATATTATACTCATAGACAAGGGTAGAAGCATGGCACACCAGTCCATTATGGGACACACACACAAAGTTGCTCACATAGAGTGCACGCATTAGAGGCCGCACATGACCAATCACACTTATATAGCACAGAGACTAGAATCGAAGAAAAGACGTCAGATCCTCCAAGATCAATTGGAGGATGTTCATGCAGAATGAGAATGCCTCGAGCATGAGAGCACTCAGGGGCAAAGGCTCTTGAGACAATGCTTATATGAGTAGTGTATGTGCAAACAATACATCCTTGACCAAAAGGAGTGCATTGAGAGGGAGGATCGACTAGCTAGCACCGGTTTGCATCCTCGCAAGGAGACTAGGGAGTGTATTGAGAGACGACAAGTTTCATTACCTGATCTATGCCCTGAGTATGTGATTCCACCTACTCGCCATGCATCACCACAATGAAGTTGATGCCCAATGCTTGAACATCATGAGCATCGGTAGTATGAGGAGGAAGTGGGGGAGAAATTAGATCAAGAATATCCCGAGATCTCCCTAGTTGAGGAGGAGGATGAGCCTAGTCCACCACCTCGACAGAATAGGAATCTACCTTTGAAGCCACCTCCAAGGTGATCTCGAGAGGAGGAGATCCTTTCTTCACAAGCCTTCAAAGCCTTGGCGGAGAAAGTCCAAGCCATAGAGAAGCAAGGGATGACTTACCAAAAGCTGACCTTGAACAAAATTCACAATGAACCTCTATGCACGTTAGTGCCTATTCCAGCATACCCTGAGCATTTCAAGATGCCTAGGCTGGAGATATTTCAAGGAGAGGAAGATGCACAAGAGCATGTGACTAGTTTCTTAGATATGTGCTTTCAGATTGAAAGCAATGATGCCTTGCTCTTGCGCACCTTCATCATGACCCTCTCGGGCCTAGCTTGAGAGTGGTTCAACCAATTACAGAGGCACAACATCACTAGTTTTAGTCAACTAGCTGATGCATTTCTTGAACGCTTCTCCTTTGGCATCAAGAAAAAGGCTAATCTATCAGACCTAGCAGCTTTAATACAATGCGATGATGAGCCAGTGATGGATTACAAAAAGCGATGGAGGAGAATTATGGTAAAGTTACCATTCCCCATCCCATCCTCAGAATTGACCTGAATGTTCACAAAGAGTTGTGCAAAGCATATTTCATTATTGTTGTAGCTGCAACAATACCAGACATTCGAGGAGGCTTTGGTGTAGGCCAAGGTAATCGAGGACATCAAGTTATAGGAGGGTAACTTGAAGTTAAGGAACAAAAAGGAGTGGAACAAGAAAGGTTCTGAGTGACAACATACCAAGCTAACCCACATCAATCAGGTAGTGTTAAACCTCCAGAAAGGGGATAAGGGGCAACAAAAACAAAATTATCAGGCCCAACCTCCTCTTGCATAGTATGAAAAGTGCAACAACAATTACAAGGGTAAAAACAAGGAGCAACACCCGCCTCACATTTTCACGCCATTATCAGAGTCGTTGGCTTCGATTTTTCATCAGCTATGTGAGGCGAAGGCCATACATTTACCTAAGATCCCATTAGTAGATCCTAATCAGCCTAAGCCAAAAGGCTATAAAGATGATCAGTATTGCATATTCCATAGAATGAAGGGTCACGACATCAAAGTATGTTGGTCCTTCAAACACCTTGTGCAAAACATGATCGAGAGAGGTACACTTCTCGTTGACAACCCACAAGTGCCTGATAACCAAAATATGGGGATTTATAAGAATCCTCTACCTAATCATGAGGTGCCGAGGAATAATGTTGGTCAAGTCAACCAAGTGTGCATCAAACCACCTACCCATGGGTTCATTGGCATGGTCAACATTGTCACGAGGAACATGAGGTATGAACGTCCTGCTCAACCTCTGGTACCTATTAGGGTCCAAGTTGCGCCTCCTCCAAGGCCAGCCCAGAATGTGCCCGACCCACCAACTAGACCGGTGGTGACCATCAAAAGCAAGTTGGTTCAAAACCTACAGATAACTCCAGCAAAGTTGTCAATCTATGAGCTTATTCAACAGTCTCCTAAGCATAAGGAGATGCTTATGGACATCCTAAGGTCCATTGAAGTTCAGTCCCAAGATCCCAAAGCATTTATGCATTTTATGGGACATGTGCAGTAGTGCCAAGAGCTAATCATTCAATTCCATGACCATGAAGTCAAGACGGTCTCCACTATTATAGTAGACCCACCACTTCATATTATCGCATGTGTAAACCACATACCATTTAAGTGGGTATTGATTGACATGGGGTCATCAATCAACATTATAACAACCAAGGCATTAACATACCTAAAGCTACCTAAGATGCATATTATACCTTTGACCTTCATGTTGAGAGCATTCAATGATGCATTATGCTTGACTGTAGGTACTATAGTTCTACCTATTTAGGTAGGATTGAAGACCATCTCCGTGATGTGTCATGTCCTCGAAGGTGCTATGCAATACAACATACTTTTGGGTAGGCCTTGGATTAGATAAATGCATTGCGTCCCTTCTATTTTGCACCAATGTATCAAATATGTGCATGAGGGACAGGTTCATGTAGTGCCTTCGGATGAAGAACCTTTTAAATACGTGAACCTAGCTGATTTTCGAGGGATTTCATACTCCCTTCAATGCACCTGGATGTACGACCAATGTTGCCAATTCAAACACCAGGAGGTAAAATCAAAGAGGTGTGTGCCAAGCCTACAATGTCTATATCTCAAATATCAGAGCACACAATAGCTACTTCCACTAGACCGACTACATCCGTGATGCAGTGGGATGATAGGAAGTTGAAAGCTAAAATGGGCAAAAAAGAGATCAAGCTCGCACCCAAGCCAGTTTTCATTGAGGCCCCTACTCCCATGGAAGTAGAGGAAGCTCAAGTAGAAGTTGAAGAGGCACCTCAGCCTGCTTCGCCTGCATCTTCAGTAGGGTCATCTGCACCGTAGGTGACCATCCATTTGGTTAATCTCGACTTAGGGGAATACATCGTGCAGAATGTGATGTTCACACCGATCATTGAGACTGCATAGGACATGGGCTGACCATGAGCCCATCACTTTCCCGTAGGGACTATGGTACAACTAGGGGTGCCACCTAACCAAACAAACTTCATCTATGGAGGTCTTGACCAGATAACACCTCGCATGCCCATGGATGAAGATGATGATGAACCTTTTGCTATAAATGTTCATTATCTTTCCAACCCTGAGTACGCCATGCGATATTTTGAGCATCACCATTGGAATGGTTATAGCCTTGGATTATTCGAGTAGGGGCACAGGATACCTATTGAACCATGATATCAGTTACCTACTGATAGGTTCGGTGTAGGGTTTTACAGTGGAGGACAGGATGAACTCCTTGTGGCATCTCTAGACCACCTGTACCTCAGTCTAGGGGATGATGTTGATTACAATCCTTATCACCCTATTCCTTCTACTTTTTGAAGGGATAATCAGCTAGTGTCCTATGTCACTATTGAACCACCCAAAAGATACCACAAAAACATCTTGGTGGGAACCGGTCTAGAACACATTCCAAGATCCAACTTGGACAATCAAATCCATGGAGCTACCGATGACATAGGTATGCATTTTCAGAGTCTAGATACAGTTATGGACACCGAATCAAAAGTTGCTTTTGAGGACGTGCATGCAGTATCCATCACCAAAAGTGATGGACCAGACTATGATTCTAAAATAGATGACAGTGAGCTATCCTCAAACAACGAGTCATATGAGGATGAGACTGAGTTGGCTTATCTGGGCCCACTTAACTTACGTCATCTACTACCCATGGAACAATTGGATGAGATCGAAGAGTGCTTCATAGTCGAGAGTGATTATGAGGATGAGATAGAGTGGGCCTACCTAGGGCCTCATCTCACTGATCTCCCAATGCCTGTGGGTAGGGTAGAGAGATCCATGTACAATAGCAATCATGATGATGGAATTGAGCTAGCCTATCTAGGTCCTCTCAATTTACATAATTTATTACCTTCAGAATCAATGAATATGAGCGAAGAACCCCTCAATGACGATGATGGTTATCAAGAGATAGCCTACATGGGGCCTCATTTGGAGCATTTTATGATTTTGGTAGGTAGTGGCGAAGGATTGTATTATGATAGTGATGATGAAGACAAGATGGAGAGAGCCTATTTAGGACCTCCTTACTTACGTCATCGTAATGCACCATATACGATTGAGGATATGCACAGAGAGATCAATCTCCATCCTTGCCTTAGGGGAAGACCACCAAACTTTGATGTGATCTATCACATGGTATTTCTTGACCCACCTACATACATGGAGCTCCTCGAGCCCAATGATCCCATCTGACAATCTATTTATGGACTGGATCCAAAGATCCCCATACCCCCAAAACCTCATCTCGAGGATGGAAATGTTATTAATGTTGAGTCACTCATGCGTGGTCCTGGAGACATCATCCATTCCATCAATATGATCTCCATAGATTTGACCACTCCACTCCACAATCCAATTGATCCTTCCAAACCATTGTATCTTAATGTAGATGCTATTGATTGGGACCACACTGATTCACCCCTAGAGCCTGAAGATTTCTTCCCCAATGAAGAAATGCTGCAACCATTTCATTTTACACCAGGTTGTGCTCATGATTTCTATCATGCTGAGGATGCTTCCAATGCGGAACCTATAAACCCAGTAGATGACATCCATTTGATCCCTACGCCTCATCATCTTGAGGAGGGATCACATATGTCAGTAGAGGAAACCTTTGATGTGGATATCAATAATGATCCCACCAATCCAAGGAAGGTTAAATTTGGAGAGAGTCTCACTCCTGATGAGCGTGCCACCCTCATCCCTCTACTAAAAGAGAGACCCAATATTTTTTCTTGGACTTACAAAGATATGCCTGGTCTAGATCCAAAATTGGTTACCCATAACCTTTCGCTAGATCTATCAAAGAAGCTAGTCAAGAAAAAACTTAGAAAGATGCATCCAACAGTAGCCTTAATGGTTAAGGATGAATTGCAAAAGTTGTTGGATGTAGAGTTTGTCATTTCCATCGACTATCCAGAATGGGTATCCAATATGGTGCCTATAGGAAAACCTGATGGAAGGATCCATATTTGTATAGATTTCAGAGACCTGAATAAGGCAACACCAAAGGATTCATTTCCATTGTTGAATATTGATGCTCTTGTAGATGCAACTGTAGGTCATGAGATGCTCTCCCTAATGGATGGTTTTTCTGGATACAATCAAATTTGGATTAAGCCTGAAGACCAGCATAAAACCATGTTTATAATACCATGGGGGACATTCTGTTACAAAGTTATGCCATTTGGCCTTAAAAATGTTGGTGCTACATATCAACGGGCTATGACATATATTTTTCATGACTACATGCACAAGATCCTAGAGGATTATATCGATGACTTGTTGGCTAAGTCATTGCTGCATGCAGAGCATGTTGAGGTCCTGAGAAAGGTCTTCGATCACTTGATAGAGCATAATGTCAGGTTGAATCCTAAGAAGTGTGTATTTGGCATAACTTCAGGAAAGATCTTAGGATTCATCATTTCAAAGTGAGGCATCGAAGTTGACCCAACAAAGGTCAAGGCTATTCTAGAAATACATCCTCCCTCAAACATCAAGGAATTAAGAAGCCTACAGGGCAAAGTAGCATCCATAAAGTGATTCATCGCTCAATTATCAGATAAATGTCGACCCATGAATCGATTACTACACAAGGGGGTCCCATTTAATTGGGATGAGGACTATCAAGTAGCCTTTGCTGAAATCAAGCACTACCTAGAGACGCCGCCAGTGCTAGCTCCACCAAGGCCAGATGTGCCATTTTTGTTATATATATCGGCAACCGACTTTGCACTAGGGACCATGTTAGCCCAAAATAATATGCAAGACAAAGAGTAGGCCATATATTATATTAGCCAAACCTTGGTGAGCTATGAGCTAGGATATGCATACATGGAGAAGCTATGTTTAGCAGTAGTGTTCGCTACAAAGAAATTGTGGCACTATATGTTAAGTCATACGATGTATGTAATATCAAAACAAAATCCTTTGTAGTATATGATGAGCAAGACATATCATAATACACGTAATGCAAAGTGGATCATGCTACTGATAGAATTTGATCTAGAATTCATAAGCCAAAATTCCATTAAGGGACAAGTCATAGTTGATCAACTGGTTGAGGCGCCTCTCAAGAACAATAGGCCCCTCACCATAGAGCTTCTTGATGATGCAGTATTTGCCTTATCAGAAGCGCCTGAACCCGAAGAACCAGACAACAAAGCCGATATGACCTTGTTCTTTGATGGTTCGAAGTGTGAGCAAGGGGGTGGTGCAGGAATAGTGTTGTTCACGCTACAAGGTGCTCCAATGCCCTTGTCATTCAAGTTGGACTTTCCTTGCACCAACAATAATGCTGAATACGAGGCCCTAATTTTGGGTCTCCAAATAGTTGTCGCCATGAATATTAAGAGGCTAAATATCTTTGGTGATTCCCTTCTCATTGTTAATCAAGTTAAGGGACTATTTCAATGTCGATGCTCGATATTGAAAGCTTACAAGGATCTTGTTGACACATATCTAGCTCGACTGGAGTGGTACGACATTGAGGCAATCCCTCATTCATATAATAGATTCATAGACATAATGGCATCTTTGGGATCCTTAATCCCTCATAATCCATCTATCAAATTTACTACCATCCACGTAAAGATGTTGTCACACACAATTGTGCAATGTGAAGCATTGGATAACAAAGAGTCAATCAACATGATTCATGTAGAACCAAACCATGAATGGTTCTACAGAGCCAGAGACTTTCTAAAGAGAGCATCCTGGGGGTCTTTGATCTCACAAGATCCGATAGGGAATGGTACTACCATTCACCATAGGGTTGTTTTCTAGTCTGCATTTTCCAATGTAGAATCGTAGGGGGAGCATGCTATCTTATCAGTCGAGGCTAAAGCTTACCAAAATTAGACATCATAGATACATGACTTCCTTAGACTTGGTATAATCCCTCAGGGATTGTCGTGTGTCGCAAGATGTACATTCAAATAGAAAGTGACTAAGTATGTCTTGTTAGCAGACATCCTATACCGCAGAAGCTATGATGGAGTTCTCCTTCATTGTCTTGAGCCCCAAGAGTCATCTTGGGCAATTTTAGAAGCTCACGATGGTACGTGTGGTGGCCATTTCAACGGCATGGCTATCATCAAGCGCATCCTTCACATGGGTTATTATTGGCCCACAATGGAGAAGGATTGCAATGTGTATGTCAAGAAATGCATTAAATGTCAACATCATGCTAATCTTATGCACTTGCCATCACAGGCCTTACAACCCATCCAAGCGGCTTGGCCATTTTCTCAGTGGGGATTAGATCTTATAGGCAAGATCTCTCCTCCATCATCGAGCCAACATACATTCATTATTATGGCTACTGAGTATTTTACAAAGTGGGTGGAAGCCATTCCCTTAACAACGACAACTGGAGCGCGTATTGCTGAGTTCATACTCACCAATATCATTAGTCATTTTGGGATACCATCCAAGATCATTTCGGATAATGGAACTTCTTTTAAGAACAAAAATATGAGAGCTTTGATATCCAAGTATAGGATCAAACATAGTTTTGCAACTCCATATTATCCGTAGGAAAATGGGTAAGTTGAGGCCTCAAACAAGATAGTGGTTTCCATCTTGAAAAATATGGTACAAGAACACCATAAGGATTGGCATATCCAGCTACCCCTTGCATTATGGGCTTATAGAACTAGCATTCGGACACCCACTGGGGCAACTCCATTTTCACTAGTATATGGCACTGAGGCCGTTATGCCCCTAGAGTTGGAAATTCCAACGTTGTGCATCGCATTGAAAGAGTTCATTGATGATGACACTACGCGACAAGCTCACCTAGATCAATTGATGCTACTTGATGAACGTCATGTGAATGCCCTTGAGCATCTTCACATTTATCAGGAGTGCTTAAAATGAGCTTACAATAACAAATTCCATCTGAGAGACTTTGAGGTTGGTGATCTTGTGCTGAAAGAGAACCAACATAACTCAAATTTATCGCCAAAAATGCGAGACAAATTCATGAGCTAATTGGTTGGGTCCTTATATGATCTTTGAGAAGATTGGGCCTGGCACATATCACTTGACATCGTTGGAAGGATTTGAAGAGCCTGAACCTCTCAACATCCTTCATCTTAAAGCGTTCTATGCCTAAAACCATAAAAAGGCCCCAAAGGCATCTGTAAGCCCTTTGGTCAAGTTCAAAAGGCTCCAAAGGCATATGTAAGCCCTTTGGTCAAAGTCCAAAAGGCTCCAAAGGCATATGTAAGCCCTTTGGTCAAGTTCAAAAGGCTCCAAAGGCATCTGTAAGCCCTTTGGTCAAGTTCAAAAGGCCCAAAGGCATCTTAAGCCCTTTGGTCAAAAAAAGAGAGTAAAAAAGGCTCCAAAGGTATCTATAACCCCTTTGGTCAAAGCAAAAGGCTCCAATGGTTTTTAAAATCCCTTGGTCAAAAATATGGAAAATCCAAAAAAATATAAAGCAATAAAATCCAAAAATATTGCAAAATATTAAAAAATTAAAAAAACATTTGCATCATTGCATTTCATTTACATCATGCATTTCATTTTGCATTCCACTCATGTAATTGCATTGCGTAGGCATTTCCATCCGTCACATTGCATTAGGTGAGGTTATGTTTACAATCAGACAAACGACACCACGTTTGTGTTTCAAGCATGCATCTATGCATTATTATTATCATATGTCACCCTTGTGAGTAAATGTGTTTTTCAACACAATCATGTTGCTATGAAGAATATAATATGGGCTTTTTGGTCACTCAACCATACCTAGTGGTCATCTCATGAGTTTAGTGGAAAGCTTACTTTGCTTCTGCGGATGAGGTCTAGTTAGTATAGCCCTTAGCATATCATAAGCCTATCACTAATAAACAAATTAAACAATCCTAATAAGGACTAGGGGAAGATGAATGCCATGAAGCGAGACCAAGTATCCTGAGGTGAAAATATTTATTCTTGCTTATCCCCTTATGCGGATGGTATGGGAAATGTTGGCAATTGGCAAAAGGACAGGCTTATTCCCTACCCAGAATCCCTTGCTTATGATAAAATGAGCAATATCCCAGAGTGATATCCTAGATCAATCCTCCAGATTGATACCCTAGATCGATATCATAGATCGACATCCCAGAATGATATCCCATATTGATATCATAAGATCGATATCCTAGATCGATATCCTAGAAACAGTTCCCCCAAAGCAAAATTCCCAAAGGAAGTTTCTGAAGCAAATTATCAAATGTAAATGCCACAAAGACAAGTCAAATGAAGACAAAATTGTACAAAGAAAGGCAAATTAGTATCAAATCCCTTGCTCAAAAGAAAAAAAAAGAAAAAAATAAACAATGATTTTTATCACTATAGTACAAAATAAATAGTGATTTTCGTCACTACATATGAGCAAGTATCCCAAAAAATTGAAGAAAAGAAGGGAGTGAGCCTAAATCCCTAGAATTTTCAGCACTATTGTACCTTACGCATGATGATATGTCTGATACATTAGCATTTTTCTTGTGTGCATACCTAAAGCAGGACAGGAATAACACACAAAAAAATTGCCCAATTTCATTAACAGCTTTCGAATTCAAATTACAGAAGATAACAAAATGGCCAACCCCTTTACAATGCATGAGCCGCTTCTTATATCGAACCCGACCCCCTTCGGACATCATTACACATACTACGGAATTTGTTTGAAACCTCCCACACAAATGTTCTATCGTCGCCTGCACAATGCTACCAGGTGTCTTCAATCATCATGGCATGGAATGGCAGAGTGCTCTGTAGTCGCCTATCCACCAACCCACCAAGTCATCATTCATAGGAGCACTCTTTCTGTAATTTGATACCACGTGCCCTTCTATAATGGCCTCTGTAACTGCCTAGTGCTCTATGGCCACCTGTAAATTGCTGCCACGTGCCCTTTTGCAATGGCCTCTGTAACCATCGGCCTTTCTGGAGTCGTGAGCGTTCAGTCGCGATATCATGACATTCTTGCTTCCTTATGCTCTCTCTCCTCTTCAATCATGATATCACAATGTTTTGGCGTTCGACCTCTATTTTCTCCTTCGGGCCACGATTTCATGACATGTCATGAAATAACGACATCCTTGCCTTCCGCACCTGTCTTCTGCCTTCGGGTTGCAATTTCATGACGTCTTCGCCTTTTGCACTTGTCTTCTGCCTTCGGGTCATGATTTCGTGACATGTCATGAAATCGTGACATCTTTGATATCCTTGCCTCTTCTATGAAACCCGTCGTGATATCGTGACAACTTTTCCCTTTGGTGCCCTTGCTCCATTTGCATCACGATTTCGCGATAGTTGCTCCCCTTGTCTCACTTTTCCAAAATATGTCACGATTTCGTGACAGTTGCTCCCCTTGGCCCTTCTTTTCAAAATGTGTCATGATTTCGTGACAGCTGCTCCCCTTGGCGCTTCTTTCCAAAGTGCATCATGATTTCGTGATAGCTGCTCCGCTTCTTTTCACAATGTGTCATGATTTTGCAATAGCTACTTCGCTTCTTTTCCAAATGTGTTGCGATCTTGCAATAGCTGCTCTGCTTCTTTTCAAAATGTGTCACGATTTCACAATAGCTACTTGCCTTGGCGCTTCTTTTCAAAATGTGTCACGATTTCGTGACCACTTTGCACCTTGGTGCCTTTGCTCCGAAAGTGTCACGATTTCGTGACCACTTTGCACCTTGGTGCATTTTCTCTAAAAGTGTCGCGATTTCGTGACCACTTTGCACCTTGGCGCCTTTGCTCTAAAAGTGTCACGATTTCATGACCACTTTGCCCCTTGGTGCCTTTTCTCAAAAAGTGTCGCGATATCATGACAGCTTGGCCCCTTAGCGCCTTTTCTCAAAAAGTGTCGTGATATCATGACAGCTTTGGCACTTAGAGAAAAATAATATTTTTGGATGATGCAAGATTGCTCTGCCACCTTCGGATGCTCCTACATCAATACCAATGTTTGAATGTGTAAGAGCTAGCTTCAAGTGTCCTATATTGCCTAGTGGTCTATTCCAGTTGAAATTTAAACCTAGGATTGGATAGAAATATGAGTATCCCCAATATTAGCAATGGGATAAAATAATCCCACCTGACATCGGGGTATGCTTATGTCTTATCTTAATATACTCATATGCACACACAGGGATAATGAACAGTTAGGGCCTATCCTAGCAAAAACATTATATTGCATAAGTCTAGTATAGAAAATATGCAACTTTTGATAAGTCAACTAGGGATTTTGAGTTTCATAGAAAGCCTCAAAAATTCCCAAAAAGCAACAATCAAATTTAAAAAAAATCATTAAATATCAAAGTTTGTTTATGAGAGTTTGTTTATTAGAACTATTTGTGATATATGTTAGATACCGGATGGATGTCAGAAATGATATTTAAATGGCCACTGACTATGTCATGCATATATTTTAATTTACAAAAACTTATAAATAGAAATAGTGCATTGTAGCTCACATATGAGTGTCAAATCAATAAAGTTTCATAATCACATATAGCAATTACCATGCATGATTATTATACATTTTGTGGTGTCATTTATTAGACTATTAACCTCATATCATATCGCATACATTGTATTTTAAGTGATTAAAACATACATGTCCATTTACAATGTATCAATATCATCAAATATACATGCAATACAAACATGGCATGAATCATGTCATAAGCAGAATAAAGTAAATGCATATAAATGAAAAGTAGATCAAAATTGCATTTAACATCAAATATTGCATTCGTATACATAACATCATAAAAGTAGTCCATCTACACATGTATATCACTGCATCCACATCATTTAGCTAGTGCATGTCATCCATACATCACATCATATAGCAATAAATCAAATATATGCATTGCATCCATGTGCATAACATAAATACTAAAAATAAAGTGCACATATAATGAGATAAACTATCATATATATATATATGTGTGTGTGTGTGTGTGTGTGTGTGTGTGTGGGTCAAGAGTACATAGCATCAGGGTATATCAAAAATTCCCGTAGCATACAACTATGTAGGTTCACGACCTTACTCTCAAAATTGGTACATAAAGTAAAATCTATGCCAAAATAGTGAGCTAGCTCTGGCCTGCACCCCCTGATTGACCTATACTAGAGTCCTATCCATATCTAGGAGCCTGCTCTGGAGACTACACTGGAGCCTGCTATGGGGCCTACTATGGATCTTGTGTTTGACCTATGATGAAGATGCCTAATGTATCAAACATAATCCCATTTGTTCGATGAGTCCTATGGCTCAAGCTGGCAGATGACTGCCCTGTATTCCTGGCCCTAGACCCGCTCCTATGGGTCTATATGGTGTGGGTATCCTTTGGTACCTCTCCACCTATCATCCTAATGTAGCCCTCCAACTGGTCAATGTGAGCTACATGCGATGTATCTCGCTCATTACCCTCCTTCATGAGGGAATGAATCCTGTTGATCTCTACCATGGGGTCATGACCTACTGGTAATAGAGAAGATGGTACTGCGGGAGGCACAATTGTAGCCTATGTAGATTAGGAACCCCCCATCGTTGCCCTTAGTAAATCCCTCTTAGTGGTCATAGTAGATAGCCATGCCTAAGCTAGATAATGCTTACTAGTGATCTTCCCAATATATATATCTATTGAAGCTACATGTGCCTAGAGAGCTTCTCTCTCCTCCTTGTAGCCACACTATTTCCACTGACCATGAGTGATATTAACCTCTATAATGGTGATGGTAGTATCCTTGTACGTATTATGAGTTCATAGTATTCCAACCTAGCTCTGGAGGTCGACAATCTAGGCTCTCAACTATCCAATATTACTTTTCGAAGGTGCCTCACCCTCCTCTAATGCCTCCTCCTCTACCTCTATATGTGGGCCCTCCTATATGGTGGTCCTTGTGCCCCATGCACCCTCTATCCTCTAGAGGGTCATGCATCCATGAGAGTCCACCTTTGTGCCCTTTGTGCCCTTAGCTACGAAGCCACCAGTTGGTTGGCCTATTGGACCCTCTCCATGCCACTGGAAGTCTACCCACCATCCATCCTAGTCAGGAGTGGTGCCTACATTTGTCTAGAATAACTCCTGAAAGTCATCATCCTCATCCTCTAGTGGAGTCACCCGGGGCCATGTCATGTCCCTTTAGAGGACCAGGCATCTGTAGATAGTTGACATCTCTAGGACATCCTACCAGATACCAAACTACCTCAAGATGCAAGAGTATAAGTGGTACTCATGTATGTCAACCTTATGACCGAAGATCCATCTGTATCTGCATGCTCAGTGTAGATCCTTGTCTGCATGTGTCCATGTCGGACAGTCCCTGTATGGTCACCACAATATATCCTTAGGATGGAGCTATACAAATTTGGAAATATAATGATCTAGGTCTCCTGCATGAGACCTACTCTTGAAGCCCTCTCACTCCCAGGGCCAAAAAATAGCATAACACTGACTATCATCATCAATGGTAGTGATCGAAAGGGGTAAGTCTATAGGGTTGTCAATCAGGATGTGCTGCTACCACCAAACATGCAGGAGGATGTTGCAGCTGATGCCGAATCTGCTTTGGTGTGTGATCTGATACAGCTTGTGGTAGAGCTATGCTAATAAAATGCTCCCCCATAATAGAATGAGGGACTGCTGAGTAGATCTAATCATGACCTATCTGGTCCAAGCTAGGAGGTTCCAAGGGAACCTCATGCCTAAATAATTTGGGAGGACTATTTGGATAATCATGTGCATGAATACAACCTCCCGCTGTGAGAAGAATCAAGCCTCAAACCACTCCTCGATGTGGATGCCTTCATGGGCATTATGGTATTGCACCTCAACACTCTGTCCCCTGTATATGGCATCAAATATAGCCTTCTTGGCCATGGTAGGAGAGGAGGTGACGGGCTCACCATCAATGGGTAGATGGAATATGTGGTAGACATCCTCTAAAATAATAGTCATCTCACCCATTGATAGGTGAAATGTGTTGGTCTGTGCATCCTAGTGATGGGCCAAAGCAATCAAGTATGCCTGATAAATCCAGATGGTGGGGAGATCTAAGATTTAGCCAAACCCCACAACAGTGAACCACTATCGCTCATCGTTAGTGAGATCACTATGAATATCACAAAGGAGATCAGTCTCCCTCACTCTTTTGGTCAAGGTCTGAGTGGAAGCAAAAATAATAAACAAGAAAAACAATGAAAAATAATTCTACAAAGTCAAAAACAAATTTGAAAATGCATAAAAATACAAAAAACATGTAAAAACATGATCATAAATTTTAAAAACATAAAAAAAAACATTCCAAGATGCAATAAATGGCATTAAGTGCTTAGAAAAATAAAAAGATTAAAAAATCTAATTTTTTTTCTAAATTTTGCACACCACGGGTCCAACCAGCGGTCAGCACAACGGTCAAAAATTTGACCATTGGGATTTAAATCCCACCGCAAGTGATAGCCGGGTACCCAATTTTCCAATGGGGACCCGCATCTGCCACCCATGACTAGGTAGTATGATATTTTAAGGGTCATAACCTCCCCATAATTAACCCCAAAAACCCTAAAAATAAAATTAAGTAATAAATCTAACCCACCCTCTAAGCTAACCTATGCTAAACCTAGCTAAGGTGTGGTTCGTTACCAACAGTTTAATGAGATTCATTAACCCATTGTTTAGTTTGGTTAATTTTAATCCAGTAATGTGTTTACATGGTCTTGGATTTTGATTTACCTTAGTATCAATGACTCCACTAGTCGAAGCTTCCGGCTAGTTGGCCATCAGTGTGGAAAACAGGGAATGGTATCAGGTTTTCGGCAGTGTTCCATGTCAGAATGTAGTTTTACCTCCTAGAGCTCTTAAGTTTACTGTCGATGTCAGGTAAATAATGAAAATTTATAGCGTGGAAATACCTTTTATAATTTTTTATTTTTGTGTGGCCCAATGTTGAAATTCATGGTCCCCAGATTAGGGTTTTTCGCTTGTGATTTACATCCATGAGTAATAACTTGGCCCGCTTATGACAAGCGTGGCTAGAAAAATACATTTATTGCTCCAAATTACCACTATGGAGAGCCTTAAAATGTCAAACCAAATATGTTAATCATACCAGATAGTTCAAAAATTCAAAAATTAACAAAAAAATCAAATAATCAAAAGCCAAATGCACCTCGTATTCAGTAATTTACCCTATACATTTGGCGGTTGTAGTGACTTGCGATCCATACAATCTGGCAAGATGATTAAATTAACATAAGGAAATTTGGGGAAAATTCATCATTTCCATATTGCTATGCTTCATTTCACTCCCTAAGAAGGCCTACACAATCGGACTGCTCCATGAGAACGAGATATTCATCACAATTCTCCTATGACACTTTTCAACATATCATCAATATTATGATTCACTACAAGCTTAATGGATATTGTATCATTTCGATTCTCTAAGAAAGCTTCCATGGCTAGACTACTCCATGGGATAGGAATATGCAATTACTCTAAACGGTGTAATCATAGCTGATTAGGCCTTGCCAAGTATTCAAATTCTAAATATTAATTTGTTCAATGATCATTCATAGTGGTCAAGTGACCTTGTTGCTTCATTTAATTGTCATTACCCTCATCGACTTGTCACTTGAGGGGGTAGTCATAATATCATAATCATAATCAAAGTCAATAGTAGATCCCTTGATCTTGTCAAATTGCATTTGTCCTTGGGAATCATTGCTAAAGACTATCATAAGCTTACCCCTTTGCTTGGGGTAAATAACAACTATGATAGTTTAGTTTGTAACTCTCTTCCTTTCAAATTGATAGGCATGAAAGCCTACTTGGCATTGATGCTATCCAAATGTCTTATGATGAGTACAAAATTTTTCAAATTCAAGCCTTTCACCTAGTTGAAAATAGTGATTCGAGGATGTGCGTCCTTTTGCTGGACTCGAGGCATCTAATGTTGATCAAATCAATGATCATCATCTAACCTATGACATCATTTTAGGAGGTCTATTTTTGCTCAGCATTGTTCAATTTCATAATGCATCTTAAAATGGTATCTTTAGACACCTAAAACACGTCATATCGAGGTGACTACTCATATGGGACATGCTAGAAGACCATATGGAAGACCTTTGGATAGATCCAAGGTATAGCAGTGGTGTTTACCACTCAATTGGGTACCTTTGCCTAGTCAGTGCTAGCCACTGATGACACTCGTGATTAGAAGTTCTATCCATGCTTGTTAGTCGTAGTTAGGACTGAGAGTTATTTGGCCTTAATCTAACCCAAAGTTGATTGCAACAACCAATTGGTTGCAGATTGGAGCGGTTTGAGCAAGGAAGGTTCTAGATCCTTCCATACAACAAGCTCAACCACACAATATTGATCTTAGCTTCATGAGGAAGCTATCCCTAGCCCTGGGCCAATGCTATAATTACCCCCTCTAAATTGGGGAGAAATATAGAAGAGAATTTATCTATTGAGCAACAAAGCCCTGTCAAATTGCATAGCCAACTACATGCATTGAGAGGGAAACTTTTGCTACCCAATTGGAGATCGAATTGTAATGGAGGTCCTAGGATCCTAGGAGAGCCAATAAATGTTAATCCATGCAATTGATGCACAATTTGAACAATTTAATTGCCAAACCTATTATAGGACATAGAGGTGATCCTTGGACATCAATTTGACAAGGTGGATCAAAGAGAAATCCCTAATTCTGAGGACAAGTTTAGCTGTGAGCCGTAGTGAACAATGTCACCCATGCATCAGACCCACGATGAGCAAATATGGATAAATCCCTTTGTCTTCCCTTTTGCAGAGTATTTAGCTAGGTTAGGTTAGTCTTGTTATCAATTCAATTAGCATTTTAGAGACTCTGACCAGTAGATTTAGTCTATTTAGATTAATGTTATTCATTTTAATCATTTAGATATTAATGGCTAATTTCCATGCTTCCATGCTTCATTTTATATAATTAGGCCATTAAATAGTTAGATATGTTCTCTATTTACATGCTTCAAGGAATATTTATCAGTTTCTCATAGATCTAACATGTTTTACGCACTTTCTTGATTCCATGTATTCTATAGTATCTTCTTGCACTATTTCCTCAAAAAGCCTCATCAAGAGAGGCTATATTTTATTTTAACAAGTTTGCGTTGTTTCTTGACTTCAAGTAATAGGTATCAAAGGAAATAAAGCTTTCCACTCCCTCCAATCGCAGAGAAGAGGGTCATTGACACCCTAGAGCATCCTGTATCATCCTGAAAGGCATTAGGAATATCGCACTTACTCTTGAGAGGGAGCATAAACTCTCCACTATTGTAATTGTTGTATCGAATGGGTATCCCTAAGAGGTACAAATATGTAATTTGACTCCATTGAAATTAATAAAGGATCCCTTGTATTCATTTTATTTCTTTTTGTCAATTTATGCATTGCCTATTTATGTATCTACCTTCAACTTCAATAGTTAGACCCAGGTGCGAGCCTTTTTGGTGGTTACAAGAGCATGTATGAATTATGGAGTGTTTGAGACCTTTATTAGTGGTATTTTTATGAGTTATTATAGAATTTTATTATAATTTTTTCCTGCATATTATATTTCCATTATCATATAGTTAATATTGCTTGCTCATTTTAGTTCTTGTGGTTGCATTTAATTAAATAAATAGTGTCAAAAGCTAACACTTATGACTACCTAGTTTATAGATCAATTCAATGAACTCTTTTCAATTCTAAAATTTGTAGGATACCCTAAAATTTCTAATGTTAAAACAATGGTTTGACAAGGATTTAATTTTTCAAATTTTTGGGTAGAAATCCTTTTAACTCCCTAGTATTTTGAGCATAAGATCAAATTTGATAAGATATTTCTAATTTGTAAGTTTTGTAGAATATCTTGTATCTACTAAATGTTTTGATTATGACTTTGATAAAATGATTTCTAATTGTTCATTTGATTTGAATCCCTTTTGTATCCCTAATGTTCAAATTGTATTCTTCACCTTATTTTTCCCTATTTATGAATAGAAAGAAAAAGATAAATTTGATTCAATTTCAATTGATAAAATTCTCTATATTCAAGAACTTTAAGTTGGATTCCTTATGTCTCATTAATTTTAGCAACAGACTAATTCCAAATGTAATTTTCCAACTTTCTAATAACTCTATGTTTTGCTTCTTTCAATTTTCAATAATATAGTTTCTAAATTTCAAAAATCTATATTGGTGTTGAACTCCTTATAACTCCCTAATTAGAAATTTAGAAAATAAGGATATTTGTAAATTTAATGTTTCAATTTATATGTAGAATTCCTTATTCCTCCAAGTCAAGTTATTTGTGAATATTTCTAAGCTTGAATTTCAAATAAAGTAATTCCAAAATCTTTCAAATTAAATCCTACTGAAAAAAGCTTTCAAATAATTAAATAAATTATTTAAGGTTAAAGTTCATCAATACAATTCCTTATACCTCCACTCATTTTATTAATCTCAAGCATAAAATATTAACTAAGTTTAACCTTAGTATTAATATTCCTTATACATCCTTGACCTTTATGAAAATATAATTTAATTTAAATACTTTTATGTACCTTCTTGAATATGACATGCTATGTATTCGGCCTGCTTCTCTTTGGCTTCTTTATTCTGCAATTTGCACTCTAATTTAGGTGTTGTCCACTTCTCTATCTTCAATGCAAAATTATGTCTCTTATACTATTTAATTCTCTTCCTTATAGCACTCTCTAAGACTTTTACTATCCTCCTAATGCTAGTTGGTTTCTTTGACCATCAAATGTGTTGTGCTTTACTCACTTGCATTGAATTCTTATTTCAAGAATATGCTTCTATGGCTTGTACTTCATTCAAGGAATATGTTTCACTTCCCTTGGAGTTACCTTTTGTACTTTGACACTTGGCAATGTAACTCTTCACTCCTCTTATGAATATATATTTGTCCTTCCAAGTTGTAGCACTTCTCTTCTATGTAACGTCTATTTCTCTTCCTTGTAATGCTCCTGTATTCTTCTTTACTTAGTAATGCACTCTTTTCCTATACATTTAGAACCAAAAGATCCTAATATTATTTTAAACATAACAACAAATTGCATTAGGCTTTCTCTCAACAATTTACTAATTTTTGGTGTTCTCCACCTCTTTGTAATGTTGCTTGCTTTTGGATTTGGTGGCTCCTTCATTTATGGTACTCAAACTCTAATCTCCAACATTTTAACTTTCTTTGAGTAACACTTTCTTCTATGGTGCTCTATATTCCTCTCTATCCAAAAATGGTGGATCTTCTTCACAATGTTGGCTCCTCCTTAAAGATGATGGTGGTTCCTCTTGAGCTTGGTAATGGCTCTTCTTTGATGGTTTCTTATTCCATCCTCCTCATTGTCTTCTCTTCTACAACAACTCCAACTTGGCTCTATGCTTGATGGTTTCTTATTTGGTGACTCCAAGCTTCTTAATTTGTGCCAAAACATTTACCTTTTGGATAGTATATTATCTTCAATATTTTTTATATAATATTAGCTTATTTGACTATCAAAAGATAGTAAGGAGTTGATATTTTATCTTTCTAACTTCTCCTTTCTTTGTTGCAGGTTCAACTTTGAAGATATAAACTTCAGACCTTTACTTTGCTTGGTTTATAAGATCTAATATGGTTTTTTATAAAAATTAAATAATACTTATATAAAATACTTTAATAACACAAATTTTCAAACCTTATTTTTGGCCTCCTTCATAACTAGATTTCTTGGTGATTTGATTCATGTTTTGTTGTCTTGAATTTATGAATTTTGCAGCTTTCCTTTCTACTCAATTTCTGCCTCAAATGTATCAATTTTGTAGTTCTAATTGTTGCCCAAACATTCTGCCTTTGATCTATCATTTGCTTCCAAAAAATATGATTTTTGTGTCTTTAATTCTCCTTGAAATTTGTTCTCTCAAATTCTGAAATTCGAATCTATTAGTGCTGCCAAAAATTCTGCCCTCTTGCTGTCCAAAAATCTGCAATTTTTCAGCTTCTAATGCAGCCAATTCCTCCTTCATTTGGATTTTCAAAACTCTCTCAAATCTGCTCAAAAACTCGTCCAATTTGCAGATTTATAACTCCTCCAATTCATTGCTGAATCTTGGTTTCCAAAACCCTTTGTCCAAAACCCCTTTAATTTGCAATTTTTAATTCTGCTTAAAAATGAGCTTCTTTGTTGTCAAGAATGCTTTCAAATATGCCTTGATATTCTCTAAATTGCAGCTCTATTTTCTCCTTCTAATGCTGCTCAGTTTTGCAGTTCAACACTCTTAATTTGCTGCTCCAAATTTCTGATTTCTTCTCCTTTATATTGCTGTCCAAAAACAGCATTCAATTCCTCCAAATTTCTGCATTCTTTTTCTATCAAGCCTTCCTTTAATTGGCTGTTTAAGGGCAATAAAAAATCTACCCAAATATTCTCCAATTTGCAGCTTTATGCCTTATTCAATTTTCTTTCCTATGACCCTTCAATTTCTGCCTCAAAAATCAGCAACCTCCTTTGCAAATCAGCCTTCAAAATTTTTGTGGCTGTCTTCAAAAATCTCAAAACGGTGGCCTCTTAAATTCTTATTTATCCTTAAATATTCTTGTCAATTATAACTTCAAATTTTACCTCTTTAGTTGGCCTCTTTCTCAAGAATATGAATTTCTTGAGATCTTCAAAAATCCTTTTAAAAATTTGACAAACTTCTTTCCAAATCCTTTTTCCTTTTAAGCTTGTTGTCGGATGGTGAAAATTGTCCCAAATTCTTCTTATCAGGAGCATCTCCTTTCTTTCAATATTTCTACCTTGGGATTTATTCAAGTCTTATCCAATGGCCACTTCTTAAATTTCTTCAATAGGGCTTCTCTAGTTTTCTTCTTATTTCTCCTTCTAAGTTTACTTGAAACCTTTTCTCTTAGGTCTTCAAAGTTTGTCAATTCTCAAATCTTCAATAGGACTTTTCCTATTCCTCATATATATCCAATATTCAATATTCTATCTTCCAAATATGGAATTGCTTCAATGGGACATCTTTCTTGGGTCTCCTTTTAAATTTGCAATAGAGTTGCTTTCTTCTTTCTTCAATATACAATATTAAGTCTTCAATATTCTATGGGGTCCTCCTTCTTGGGTCTCCTAAATTTCCAATCTCCAATATTCTATGGGGACCTATTTCTTGAGTATCATATTTCTTCAATATTCAATAGGGCTCCTTTGACCTCTTTCTCTTCTAAATATTTAATCTAGAATCTTCTATCATCAATGAGGAATTCTTCTCTTAGACCTCATCAATATTCAATGTCTTCGCTATTACTGCATCTCAAAAACTAATATCCTAGAATAAATTTTAGACAATAGCAAGAAAATACATCTAAATATCTAGATCTCAAAAGAATAATAAACTTCACTACTTATCCTTAAATCTAGTGGAAAGAGATCTATGTTGAGTCCTAGTCTTCATGAGTTTTCCTACAACCCTATGGAAAGACTCTAGCAAAAAATTAATTTTAAAATATATAAAAAATAAATCTACCTATCTCCTCTCAATATCTCTTGTGGCTATGATATAAGTGTTATATTTTGAGAAACTTAATGAAAACTCTACCACAAGGTATAAAATAAATATGTAACATTGAATATAAGATACTGGCAATGAACTACGCATGTAAAAACCATAAGAAACTTCAGTAATAACTCATAAAACTCCCATTAATGAAATCTCATGAAAATAGTATCTTCATACAAAATGTGGAGATCTCAAATACTCCATGCTTCATACAAGTTCTACATTGTATCTAACTTGTACTCTACTCTAAACTGCTTTATCCTATCAAAATGATCATATTATTATATTCACACAAAGGCCAATATATAATGGGATGTGAATCTTGGCCTTCCATCTTCCTATGACTCTTCACCTTTCTATTTTATGGACTCATGTGCACATGGACTATGATGCACATTTACATTATTGAATACTTTACACATTAATATTACTTGTGCATTTATTACATTGCATAAAGTAAATACTCAAACCCTAATCTAATACATTCTTCTAATCTAAAGTTTTACCCAAGGTGGTACATTAGCATGTACCAAATAATGTAAAATATATCAACAAGTCAATTGTGATGGACATAAGTACTTTTTGCTATTTGTATATGACTACTCATAAAATATGTGGGTATATTCCTACCTCCAAAGTCATATACCCTTAATAATTCATGTCAAAAAAAAAATTAGGTATTCTATTCAATTCTTCTACTATGATTGAGGGGGTGCTATAAATCCAATAATTTTCAAGGTTTCTTACACAAAATGGAATCAATCCTAGCTTATTACTACCTACACTCCATAAATAAATAGGATTGCTAAGAGAAGAAATTGTTCTATCATGGAAATGGTTTGTTGCATGCTCATAGGAACTAGTCTAGAGCAACATTATTGGGATGAAGTTATCTCTACTATAGTGTGTCTTAAAAATAAAGTACCCATAAAGGAACTTCATGGGATTACACCTAGAGAAGCTTGGTCTAGGAGAAAGCTTTCAATTGTGCATCTCAAAATATTCAAAAGTAAGGCATACATGCATGTGCCAAAGCAAAAGAGGACCAAGTTAGATGCAAAAACCTTGTCTTACATATTTTTTGGCTATGATCAAGCATCAAAATCTTATTAAATAATATACCTAGTCATCAAGAAAGTGCATATAAGTATATTTGTGTTTTTTTACAAAGAATTTAAATTAATATAAATATTGAAGATTATTAGTCTAAAGACACCACATCTCTAGTAAGAATTGATATAAATGATAAAGTTCCAAGAGTAGAGTTAGTGTTGGAAAATATTACATTATTTGGTACATTCTAATGTATCCCTATGATAACTTTATGGTACAATTGTATATATATAATAGATTAGGGTTTGATTCTATAGTTTAGGAGTGTGATTTATATTTCCCCTTTACATAAGTGTTCATGTGTAGGATGTGCACAAGTGTCTTGTAATAGAGTAAGAGTGTGTAATGTATCACATAGTAAAGTGTGCAATTATATGCATGTGTCATAGGATAAAGTGTGCAAATAGGGATCCAAGAGTCATGTATGCAAGTGACAAGATGAAAAGCCAAAAGACATGAGAGGGTTTATTTTATGCATGGAATAGGAAAAGATGCATCTCCAAGATATGTGAGGAGAGCATTAGTCAAGTATTGAAGAGTCAATTTTGTAAGGCTATATTATGAAGAAAAGTCTGCATGTAAAGTAGATCATTGAGGAATATATGTATTTCAAGCATCATACAAAGAAACTTGTATACAATTTGAGCAATATAATATAATTTTTCTTCATGTTATTGCATGAATGATATTGGCCATTTTATTCATATTATTGTTATTGTTATGAATGTTATGTTCATTATTTTGGTAATTTAATATAGTAATTTCTATTATATTTAAGACTACTCAAGATATTGGACATTGGAATTTGTGATAATCTGGCTAAAAATCTAATTATGGTATTAGAGCCACTATACTCTATCCTTTCTATAAAAGTTATATTCAAAGCTACTTTGAGTAGTCTTTAAAGCTATCATCGAAGGAAGTCTTCAATCTAAATTTAAAAATTGAATTTTTGAGCCATGTAAAGGAAATGTAGGTCAAATTTTGGGTATTTTATTATACCATGATATTGTATTAGCAGCTAGAAAGAACCAAAAAATAGAAGAGAGTCATTGAGGTTGGAGGATATTCAAATTAATCCTTCCTATTGTAGAAAATACTGCAAAATTTAAAGAGATATTCCAAGAGAATGTTTCTAAAGTATTTCTAGAATCACTAGAGAAGAGCCCAAGATGAGGTATGTTGGATTCACTACCAAGAGTGAAATCACCAAATAAGAGCCCAAAATAAGGGATGTTGGCTTCACAACCATGATTAGAAGCACTATAAAAAATCTAGAAGGGATGTTATCTTTATATTTGAGAGTAGAAGCACTAGTTAAAGAGCCCAACCACAGGGAAATTTGAGCCAAAGTAATAGAGATACTAAAAATGGATGATATGTTGAGAGAAAAAACACTAATGGTATAATAATATTTATGTAGTCTAAGAACTCAAAATAATAGTTCCTACATATACATCCAATAGAAGCATGTACTAGAATAGCAGTGATATGAGGGAAAAAATCATCATGTAATATAATAACAATTATCCAAGGGAAACGAGAAGCATGCAACAGAACTATTGGGGTCAATTGTAATACTTGCACATCCTTGAGTGTCATCACCTCTCATGGTTTTGGTTATCAGCCCTTTAACCTCCTTCCAAGTGGGTGCATCTAGTACCTTACACCTAGCATGGGGAGTGCTAGTCCTAGAAGCTCTGAGGAACCATGGTACATGGCTCCCATAAAATTATCTTTAGGGGTTTTTATCTAATGCCATCTCCTTATTTTTGGATGTGATATTTGGAACTCATCTTCTTGGTACTACACTAACCTACTTTTGACTAACTAATTCAAGGAAAAGGGAGAAGGAAAGAACATAGAAAAGGATGCAAAAATTAAAGTTGTAAAAAGTAAAACTTACTTAACCTATCTAAGGGTGGAAATGCACCAAATAAAATAATAATATCACCTTGTACCTTGGAAATTTTTAGTGAATACATGCACAATGATCGATAGTGCATGAGGAACATGTTGGTCCGGCTTTCATGCACACCCCGGGAAAGGATGAAGCAAGGAAGCTCCGGAGACACCCACGGGACGGATCCCACTCATCTTTAGGATCTAGCTGGTTATCCAAGGTGCGAGTTACAGAGTTGGGTCGAATGGCAATTCACTCTTTTCCACTTCTGGAATAGATTTCAATATGGACTGCTTCTGTTACCTTACAGGGGGTTCTTGAACTTGTTCAGTAGTTGCAAAAGTTGTTTATCAGATTTAACTTGAATTCTTGATCTAGCTCTCATGGGTCAACAGATTTAAATAAAAGACAAACAAAGAAAATAAAAATGGATCATTCACCGAAAACAAAGAGAGGGTAGGGTAGGGCAAAAAGAGAAGTTTATCAAACATCAAACTGTAAAACCCTAAACTATCAATCTTATCTATGCTACTAGCTTCACAATAGAACAAATCAAAGAAGAAAGTGTCCAGTCAGTCTAAGATCACTTTCAACTAAGAGCACAAGGCAGAGTGAAACAGATCTAGCAGAAAATTATAAATCCAAGGGCAGCTGGTTAAAACTGGTATCTTTCACCGATAGCCTAGCTCACACAGTGAAGACAGAGCAATTAGAACAAACTTACACCTCAAATCTGTAATTTCCCCTAGCAGACAAGAGAACAACTGAAGCCTAACAACATATTTAAACTTGATAATGTCGGATTTACAGACATATATCTAACAAACTTTAAATGGAACGGATAACAAAAGAAGATACACTTATCACACTCTGCAAAAGATTAGGCTCCTGGCCATGCTATCACGAGAAAAGCTAAAGCACATCAACTCCAAGTCCGAAAACAAAGGATTTCACAAGATTTGCAAGAAATTGCTTATAAGCCTTTTATTTCTAAGTCTCCGCCTCCTGCGATTACATTGAGAAGAAGTATTTATAGACTCGGGACAGACCCTGATCTTTTCAGAAATATCTTCTTCTCATAACTGCTAATATTATCACATCTAAACCCTAGGACCCGGGTTTTACAATAAAAATCCATTTAAAATCAAAGTCCAGATAGAACTTAACCCTTCGGCAAATTAGGGGAGTCAGCTGCCATAAATGGAGAAGATAAAATCTAAAGCCACTTGCATTCATCCGTAGCTGCAAATAAATGCCTCCATTAATTCTGCTGGTGAGCCGGATGAGTCACCACTTCTCCATCAATCTGATCTCCGCAAAGCCATCCCGAGTTGAAATTATCTTCATGCTATCAATTCTGTCATAAATTTGCCATTGAATGCTTTCACCGGCTTCTTCTCCTCTAGCATGGCGGTCCTTGACTAAATCCGCACTTTAACTTTGCCTTTATGGCCTTTCCCGGTTGTCCCGCAAGTGCCAGATGGAATCCTGCATGAAAGACAAAAAGATTATATTAGCACTTTAAAATCATTAAAATCAAAGCTTAAAACATTAAAATCAGATTAAAATCAGCTAAAATAAGCTTGCATGTCGGCTTCTGCTCTGTCTCATACACGCTTTGACACGTGTCGCTACCCCAGGATGCCTTCTGTTTCAGTTGGAATGCACTTCTGGTCAACTTTGAGGACTTTCTCTCTCCTATCGTGATTCTGCGACATGTCGCGATTTCGCGACATGTCGCGAAATCGCGACGTCTCCAGCGACCGCGCTGCTTCTCCCCTGTCGGCCGTGAAAATGTGACATGTCGCGATTTCGTGACATGTCACGAAATCGTGCCTCCTGCTAGCGGCCGTACAACTTTGCTCCAGCATGTCACGATTTCGCGACATGCTTGTCTTGCAAGACTTCCTCAAAACGTGCAGCGCATCGCTACCATTTTCACCCTTCGATTTCGAAACATGCAGCGCATCGCGCCACTTTTCCCCGACTTCAAACATACGCATCGCGCAACTTTCACCCCTAACTTTGAAACATGCAGCGCATCGCTGCAAGCTCCAGCCCGCGATTTTGAGACATGCAACGCATCGCTGCAACTTTACCTCTCGACTTGAAAACATGCAGCGCATCGCTGCACCCTTACCCACGATTTTGAGACATCGCGCATCGCTGCAACTTTTGGACTTGGAAACATTTATCATTTATCCTCAACGAAAATGGGACATGTCACGATTTCGCGACATGTCACAAATTCGCTGGTCCATACTGATTTCTTCTCTCTCCTCCGGGAGACAACGATTTTGCGACACTTTCCAAAAATGGAAATGTCGCGATATCGCGACACTTCCAAAAATGGAAAGTGTCACGATTTCGCTACACAAAAATGACTTGCGGATTTTTACTCTTCACCACTTTCTCTCTCCTACAAATGCGACATGTCACATTTCGACATTTTTCTACTTCTTCTCTCTCCAAAAAACTGTCGCGATTTGACATGTCGCGAAATCGCGCCCTTTCTGGCACTTAGCCGATTTTCATGCATTTTCTCTCTCCTATCGTGAAAATGTGACATGTCACGATTTCGCGACATTTTTCTCCCCGGCTTTCTCTCTCCTCATCCTGCAGCGATTTCGCGACGCTTTCCAAAAATGGAAATGTCGCGATATCGCGACACTTCCAAAAATGGAAAGTGTCGCGATTTCGCTACGTTTTTGACTTAGCTGCATTTGTATTTTCCTGTCGCGATATCGCGACATTTTCGAAAATGGAAGTGTCGCGATATCGCGACACTACCAAAAATGGAAAGTTTGATTTTTCATGAATTTATGCAACTGTTTTCAGGATTTTTCTCGGTACCGGTGCAAGATTTTCTTTAAGCATGAATGATTTCTAGCATGTAAAAAGTGAATTCTTGGATAACACAGCTAGAATACAAGAAAAAGCACAACTTTAAAAAGGAGGCAAGCAAAATCTGGATTTAAAACTGAAAATTATCAAGAGGGTCCCTGCTGCAAAAAATGGAATTTCAGAATTTTCAAGAGGATGGAATCTCATTTTTCAGTGGGGGTGTGTTGCTTCTCAACAAATGGCGATATCTGCGGGTAAAATAGTAGCACTATTTTAGAACCCAAGACTCTGGTTTCAAAACAAAAAGACCATGCATCATGCCTTGCCACAGACATTCTTCACAATAAATTGACTATTAACTGCCAGCTGTTTAAAATTTCCCAAGGACATACTAGGCTGGATTACTTCAAGGAAGATTTTTGATGTGCAATTTCAAAGGGTATAAACTTTCTTCAAGGATGACTGAATTGAATGATAAACTTGGATTGATCAACTTTTCTAGATTGTAAAAGGGGAAACCGAGTAGAGCTCTGTTTACTAGTTTAGCCTTTTACAGCCTAGACAGAGTTACCCTTTAGATTTACACGACCCAATTTACAACTATAGGGCAGAATCTAATATTGGCTGCCTCTTTTAATTATTCAACTCTTTTTTTCTTTTTTTTTCTTCTTCTTTTTATATCTCTCCCTCTGAAATATATCAATATCTGAGATGCTTTTAGGGAAATCACAATCTTCTTTTATCATTTGATCAATCCGGAACTGTTTCAGTCTAGGCACTGATAGCCTCTGGTGGATACCCAAATAATTGCATGAACCATAGTCCCCTCTCATAACCAGCTTTTCTTGGATTCCCCGGGAGTTCCTCCAACTAAACAACATAGCAGTTTTTCTATCATTAAAACAACTATGGCAAGTAAGACACAAGATCCAATCATCTCTCTACCTTTGTCCTGAATAACAAAATAGTTCTACTGTTCAGTGCAAGCAGACTATCTCAATTAGAATGGTGAACAACATGGGCATTGGATGGAAACTGGATTGATCAGCTTAGAATAAAACAATTTTTAGCAGGCTGACTTTTCATTGATTGCTCGAGCAAAGGTAAAGGACAAAAATTTTTAGAAGCCAAAGGACTTTGTACAGGCTTCCAAGGACAGGCACAGGCTTCTAAAGCAAAACAGAATCAAAACTGCACAGACTGCAAATAAAATAAACTAAACACTAAAAGCAATGACAAAAAGGAATAAAACAAACTAAAGCTATTTACAAAGGATGCAAACATTACAGCAGCAAAATTAAGCTAAAACAAAAGCAAAGCAATTAAAACTACCTAGACCTGAAAATAACTTAAAGCAACTGTACAGACAGCAAAGAAAAAGAACGCAATAAAGAACTACAGCAAATAAAACTGAAACAAAAGACTGTACAGACTTAAACAACAAGCTGACATAAAAAGACAAAGAAAGGAAATAAAAAGCACAAGAAAGAAATAAACTGCACAAGCTAAAACTGAAAAACAATTAAAAAAAACTTAGAAACAATTAAATTAAAAAATAAAACTGCACTGACAAAGAAATAAACTGAAAAACTTCAAAGCTTATTTACAATGTATACATATGTTACAACTTCCCTTCATACTCAAAAAATGCAGCAGTTGGGAAAGCAGAGAAATGGTGCCTTAAAAAAATTTGACCATGTGCAAGTAATTTAGAAAAATTACCTTTCGGGTCCTGTTGACGAAATGCACTCCGGACTGTGCTTCAAAAATTTGCTATCCGGGAAAGACTTGTGTTTACTGTCTTCCCTGTCCCATTTGAAAAACAAATCTGCAACTCCTTCAAATTAAACAAATCATATAATAACAAATCATATGATAACATGTTTATGCTTCTAATTGAAGGGTTTGCAGAGTTCTTTCAAAAGGACTGAATGTAAAAAACCCCTAGGATCAAATACCTTAAAATCTTGACAGACCCAGACCACCACATCTTCAAAATTATGTGACAACTGAAAGAAATCATGTTTTATCTGTATGCCCTGGTTCTTAACAACTTGAACATTTTGTGGTTGCTGTAATGCTTCAATATCCAGGACTTCAATTTTTATCCCTCTAGAAGAATGCTTACAATTTTCCTTTTCACCTGAGCCTTGCTTAGATTTAACCTCATCAATGTGCAATGTCCAAACATCATGGTTGTGATGGTTTAGAGCTGTAACTGTTCTCACCTTCTCAGTTGCCAAATTATAAACTCCAATATCTGCATCAACACAGTTTATAGCCTTATCTTTGATATTATGTTCAGAAGTTGCAGGCTTATGTTGAGACAGTTCATCAATTCCAAGTTGGCTGACCACATTCATATTTACTATCTTTTCCTCCTTTTCTTGAAATCCAACAAGTGGTCCAGAGTAAGCCTCAATCAAGTTAACCTTTTGTTCAACAATCTGAGGCAGTTCATAGAGGGTGATGTCAGCTTTAAGTTCCCTCATATCCTCAATGATGTTATCCTCCTCAGTTACTTCTGCATAGTGATATTGAATCTCACTTTCATCATCCTCTGATGAGGAAGGATCATTGTTAAGTTCTGGACTCTCACATTTCAAGTCATAACTGTCCATTTTGAACTGTTGAAAATCTTGCATTTCATCCACAGGAGTCTGTACAAGACTTTCTGTCTCTTCGGGAAAAGTGACAGAATCTGAAACCCTGGTTGTACTATTTTTGGGTGAACTAGAAATATCAATATTTCTTTGATCTCTAGGAAAATTTAACTCACCAGGAAAAACTTCAGATTTGGGTGGTGCCAGATCACAACTGTTCAGTTCAAGCACCTGCACTTTGAACTTGTCAGAACTTTTCTCTGTATTTTGCACATGCTGAGTGGATGTCACAGTTAACGGAGTCTCCTTGGGTAGAGCATGACATGTTGGCACTAACTCATGATGTGGAATGGGGTTCAGAATAGGCATGTTCTGTGTAACATAGGATATCAAAGGACTGCTCAGAATTTGAGGCCCTAACTGTCTTTCAAGAATTAAGGCTTCTTTATAAGCCCCTGCCAGGGTTGTGATATTGATGTCTCTCTTGAGGAAAATAGAGGTCACCGAATCCAATGCATTCTTGTAGATTTCTAAGGCCAGATTTGCATTTGGGATGTAATGGCCAGTCATTCTACCGTAAGCTCTTTGGAACCTCATATTGAAAGACCTGACAGTTTCTCCCGACTCTCTCTTGATGCTGGAAAATTGTTGGTATAACACACTGGGGTCTATCACTTCCCCAAATTGTGATATAAAAGCTTTCTCTAGGTCATCCCAGCTAGTAATGGAATTGCTGGTGAGGTTTAAAAACCAGTCATAAGCTCCCTCCTGGAGAGTGAACGGGAACAATCTGCAGGCAACATCTTCATGCTGTATATTCAACAATTTTAAAGCATTTTTGAAAGCTAGCAGGTGTTCTTCTGCAGTTCTTGTCCCATCATGTTTGTACCTGGGGAGATATCTTTTCGGGCTTCTGGGCAGGTCATGGGCTATACCCGGGATATTCAAAGCAGTGGGGCCCAACCAATTTGCCATTATTACTTGGCTGACAGTGATGTTCTGAGTTGTAATTGGATAACTACCAGTGGAGATAAAACTGTTCTTAACTTGAGGTCTTCTCTGGCAATTTTAAAAACGCTATCTCGACAACTTTCAAAAAAACTATCGACAATTTACAAAATTGTCCGGAGTTCACTATGGGTCCTTCAAATGTTGTTGTTATGCCCTTACAATACTTGAACTGAGTTCAGGCCCTCCTTCTAGCGCCAATTAGGTTGTTGGTCCGGCTTTCATGCACACCCCGGGAAAGGATGAAGCAAGGAAGCTCCGGAGACACCCACGGGACGGATCCCACTCATCTTTAGGATCTAGCTGGTTATCCAAGGTGCGAGTTACAGAGTTGGGTCGAATGGCAATTCACTCTTTTCCACTTCTGGAATAGATTTCAATATGGACTGCTCTGTTACCTTATAGGGGGTTCTTGAACTTGTTCAGTAGTTGCAAAAGTTGTTTATCAGATTTAACTTGAATTCTTGATCTAGCTCTCATGGGTCAGCAGATTTAAATAAAAGACAAACAAAGAAAATAAAAATGGATCATTCATCGAAAACAAAGAGAGGGTAGGGTAGGGCAGAAAGAGAAGTTTATCAAACATCAACTGTAAAACCCTAAACTATCAATCTTATCTATGCTACTAGCTTCACAACAGAACAAATCAAAGAAGAAAGTGTCCGATCAGTCTAAGATCACTTTCAACTAAGAGCACAAGGCAGAGTGAAACAGATCTAGCAGAAAATTATAAATCCAAGGGCAGCTGGTTAAACTGGTATCTTTCACCGACAACCTAGCTCACACAGTGAAGACAGAGCAATTAGAACAAACTTACACCTGAAATCTGTAATTTCCCCTAGCAGACAAGAGAACAACTGAAGCCTAACAACATATTTAAACTTGATAATGTCAGATTTACAACATATATCTAACAAACTTTAAATGGAACGGATAACAAAAGAAGATACACTTATCACACTCTGCAAAAGATTAGGCTCCTGGCCATGCTATCACAGAAAAGCTAAAGCACATCAACTCCAAGTCCAGAAACAAAGGATTTCACAAGATTTGCAAGAAATTGCTTATAAGCCTTTTATTTCTAAGTCTCCGCCTCCCGCAATTACATTGAGAAGAAGTATTTATAGACTCAGGACAGACCCTGATCTTTTCAGAAATATCTTCTTCTCATAACTACAAATCTTATCACATCTAAACCCTAGGACCCGGGTTTTACAATAAAAATCCATTTAAAATCAAAGTCCGGATAGAACTTAACCCTTCGGCAAATCAGTGCAGTCAGCTGCCATAAATGGAGAAGATAAAATCTAAAGCCACTTGCATTCATCCGCAGCTGCAAATAAATGCCTCCATTAATTCTGCTGGTGAGCCGGATGAGTCACCACTTCTCCATCAATTTGATCTCCGCAAAGCCATCCTGAGTTGAAATTATCTTCATGCTATCAATTCTGTCATAAATTTGCTATTGAATGCTTTCACCGGCTTCTTCTCCTCTAGCATGGCGGTCCTTGACTAAATCTGCACTTTAACTTTGTCTTTATGGCCTTTCCCGGTTGTCCCGCAAGTGCCAGATGGAATCTTGCATGAAAGACAAAAAGATTATATTAGTACTTTAAAAATCATTAAAATCAAAGCTTAAAACATTAAAAACAGATTAAAATCAGCTAAATAAGCTTGCATGTCGGCTTCTGCTCTGTCTCATACACGCTTTGACACGTGTCGCTACCCCAGGATGCCTTCTGTTTCCCGTTGGAATGCACTTCTGGTCAACTTTGAGGACTTTCTCTCTCCTACCGCGATTCTGCGACATGTCGCGATTTCGTGACATGTCGCGAAATCGCGACGTCCTGGCGACCGCGCTGCTTCTTCCCTGTCGGCCGCGAAAATGCGACATGTCACGATTTCGTGACATGTCGCGAATCGTGCCTCCTACTCGTGGCCGTACAACTTTGCTCCAAATGTCGCGATTTCGCGACATGCTTGTCTTCAAGACTTCCTCAAAACGTGCACGCGTCGCTACCATTTTCACCCTTCGATCTTCGAAACATGCGCGCATCGCGCCACTTTTCACCCCATTTCAAACATCGCATCCTCCACGATTTTGAGACACGCATCGCCCACTTCCTCTCGACTTGAAACACATCATCTGCCCTTTACCATTTTGAGACATCACGCATCGCTGCAACTTTTGGACTTGGCCAATTTATCATTTATCCTCGCAAAATGGGACATGTCGCGATTTCGCGACATGTCGCGAAATTCGCTGGTCCATATCGATTTCTTCTCTCTCCTCCTGACGACGATTTTGCGACACTTTCCAAAAATGGAAATGTCGCGATATCGCTACACTTCCAAAAATGGAAAGTGTCGCGATTTCGCTACACAAAATGACTTGGCGATTTTTATTCTTCCCACTTTCTCTCTCCGATCCGATTGCACATGTCAAATCCTTCATCTTCTCTCTCCAAAATGTCACGATTTCGCGACATGTCTGAAATCGCGCCTTTCTCACTTAGCCGATTTTCATGCATTTTCTCTCTCTAGCCGCGAAAATGCGACATGTCACGATTTCGCGACATTTTTCTCCCCGGCTTTCTCTCTCCTCATCCTGCAGCGATTTCGCGACACTTTCCAAAAATGGAAAGTGTCGCGATTTCGCTACACATTTTCGACTTAGCTGCATTTGTATTTTCCTGTCGCGATATCGCGACATTTTCAAAAATGGAAGTGTCGCGATATCGCGACACTACCAAAAATGGAAAGTTTGATTTTTCATGAATTTATGCAACTATTTTCAGGATTTTTCTCGGTACCGGTGCAAGATTTTCTTAAGCATGAATGATTTCTAGCATGTAAAAAGTGAATTCTTGGATAACACAGCTAGAATGCAAGAAAAAGCACAACTTTAAAAAGGAGGCAAGCAAAATCTGGATTTAAAACTGAAAATTATCAAGAGGGTCCCTACTGCAAAAATGGAATTTCAGAGTTTTCAAGAGGATGGAATCTCATTTTTCAGTGGGGGTGTGTTGCTTCTCAACAAATGGCGATATCTGCGGGTAAAATAGTAGCACTATTTTAGAACCCAAGACTCTGGTTTCAAAACAAAAAGACCATGCATCATGCCTTGCCACGGACATTCTTCACAATAAATTGACTATTAACTCGCCAATTGTTTAAAATTTCCCAAGGACATACTAGGCTGGATTACTTCAAGGAAGATTTCTGATGTGCAATTTCAAAGGGTATAGAACTTTCTTCAAGGATGACTGAATTGAATGATAAACTTGGATTAATCAACTTTTCTAGATTGTAAAAGGGGAAACCGAGTAGAGCTCTGTTTACTAGTTTAGCCTTTTACAGCCTAGACAGAGTTACCCTTTAGATTTACACGACCCAAATTTACAACTGCAGGGCAGAATCTAATATTGGCTGCCTCTTTTAATTGTTCAACTCTTTTTTTCTCTTTTTCTTCTTCTTTTTTTTATATCTCTCCCTCTGAAATATATCAATATCTGAGATGCTTTTAGGGAAATCACAATCTTCTTTTATTTTTTTGATCAATCTGGAACTGTTTCAGTCTAGGCACTGATAGCCTCTGTGGATACCCAAATAATTGCATGAACCATAGTCCCCTCTCATAACCAGCTTTTCTTGGATTCCCGGGAGTTCCTCCAACTAAATAGCATAGCAGTTTTTCTATCATTAAAACAACTGTGGCAAGTAAGACACAAGATCCAATCATCTCTCTACCTTTGTCCTGAATAACAAAATAGTTCTACTGTTCAGTGCAAGCAGACTATCTCAATTAGAATAATGATGAACAACATGGGCATTGGATTGAAACTGGATTGATCAGCTTAGAATAAACAATTTTCAGCAGGCTGACTTTTCATTGATTGCTCAGGCAAAGGTTAAAAGAAAAAATTTTAGAAGCCAAAGGACTTTGTACAGGCTTCCAAGGACAGGCACAGGCTTCTAAAGCAAAACAGAATCAAAACTGCACAGACTGCAAATAAAATAAACTAAACACTGAAAACCACACAGCTGTACAGACAAAGGAATAAAACAAACAAGCTATTACAAAATGCAAACACATACAGCAACAAAATTAAGCTAAAACAAAAGCAAAGCAACTAAAACGCCTACACCTAAAAATAACTTAAACAACAAACTACAACAACAAAGAAAAAGAACCACAATAAAGAACAAACAAATAAACGAAACAAAAACTACAGACTAAAATAAAACCAACATAAAAAGACAAAGAAAGGAAATAAAAAACACAAAAAAGAAATAAACTGCACAAGCTAAAACTGAAAAACAATTAAAGAAAACAAAAACCAACTACAGACAACTAAAGATTAAAAAAAAAAAGCAACAAAAAAATAAAATAAACAAAATAAACATAAAAAAAAATAAAAACTGACCAAAAGAAATAAAACTGAAAAACTTCAAAGCTTATTTACAATGTATACATATGTTACAACTTCCCTTCATACTCAAAAAATGCAGCAGTTGGGAAAGCAGAGAAATGGTGCCTTAAAAAAATTTGACCATGTGCAAGTAATTTAGAAAAATTACCTTTCAGGTCCTGTTGACGAAATGCACTCCAGACTGTGCTTCAAAAATTTGCTATCTGGGAAAGACTTGTGTTTACTGTCTTCCCTGTCCCATTTGAAAAACAAATCTGCAACTCCTTCAAATTAAACAAATCATATAATAACAAATCATATGATAACATGTTTATGCTTCTAATTGAAGGGTTTGCAGAGTTCTTTCAAAAGGACTGAATGTAAAAAACCCCCAGGATCAAATACCTTAAAATCTTGACAGACCCAGACCACCACATCTTCAAAATTATGTGACAACTGAAAGAAATCATGTTTTATCTGTATGCCCTGGTTCTTAACAACTTGAACATTTTGTGGTTGCTATACTGCTTCAATATCCAGGACTTCAATTTTTATCCCTCTAGAAGAATGCTTACAATTTTCCTTTTCACCTGAGCCTTGCTTAGATTTAACCTCATCAATGTGCAATGTCCAAACATCATGGTTGTGATGGTTTAGAGCTGTAACTGTTCTCACCTTCTCAGTTGCCAAATTATAAACTCCAATATCTGCATCAACACAGTTTATAGCCTTTTCTTTGATATTATGTTCAGAAGTTGCAGGCTTATGTTGAGACAGTTCATCAATTCCAAGTTGGCTGACCACATTCATATTTACTATCTTTTCCTCCTTTTCTTGAAATCCAACAGGTGGTCCAGAGTAAGCCTCAATCAAGTTAACCTTTTGTTCAACAATCTGAGGCAGTTCATAGAGGGTGATGTCAGCTTTAAGTTCCCTCATATCCTCAATGATGTTATCCTCCTCAGTTACTTTTGCATAGTGATATTGAATCTCACTTTCATCATCCTCTGATGAGGAAGGATCATTGTTAAGTTCTGGACTCTCACATCTCAAGTCATAACTGTCCATTTTGAACTGTTGAAAATCTTGCATTTCATCCACAGGAGTCTCTACAAGACTTTCTGTCTCTTCGGGAAAAGTGACAGAATCTGAAACCCTGGTTGTACTATTTTTGGGTGAACTAGAAATATCAATATTTCTTTGATCTCTAGGAAAATTTAACTCACCAGGAAAAACTTCAGATTTGGGTGGTGCCAGATCACAACTGTTCAGTTCAAGCACCTGCACTTTGAACTTGTCAGAACTTTTCTCTGTATTTTGCACATGCTGAGTGGATGTCACAGTTAACGGAGTCTCCTTGGGTAGAGCATGACATGTTGGCACTAACTCATGATGTGGAATGGGGTCTGGAATAGGCATGTTCTGTGTAACATAGGATATCAAAGGACTGCTCAGAATTTGAGGCCCTAGCTGTCTTTCAAGAATTAAGGCTTCTTTATAAGCCCCTGCCAGGGTTGTGATATTGATGTCTCTCTTGAGGAAAATAGAGGTCACCGAATCCAATGCATTCTTGTAGATTTCTAAGGCCAGATTTGCATTTGGGATGTAATGGCCAGTCATTCTACCGTAAGCTCTTTGGAACCTCATATTGAAAGACCTGACAGTTTCTCCCGACTCTCTCTTGATGCTGGAAAATTGTTGGTATAACACACTGGGGTCTATCACTTCCCCAAATTGTGATATAAAAGCTTTCTCTAGGTCATCCCAGCTAGTAATGGAATTGCTGGTGAGGTTTAAAAACCGGTCATAAGCTCCCTCCTGGAGAGTGAACGGGAACAATCTACAGGCAACATCTTCATGCTGTATATTCAACAATTTTAAAGCATTTTTGAAAGCTAGCAGATGTTCTTCTACAGTTCTTGTCCCATCATGTTTATACCTGGGGAGATATCTTTTCGGGCTTCTGGGCAGGTCATGGGCTATACCCGGGATATTCAAAGCGATGGGGCCTAACCAATTTGCCATTATTACTTGGTCGACAGTGATATTCTGAGTTGTAATTGGATAACTGCAAGTGGAGATAAAACTGTTCTTAACTTGAGGTCTTCTCTGGCAATTTTAAAAACTGTACTGACAACTTTCAAAAAAATACTGACAATTTACAAAATTGTCCGGAGTTCACTGTGGGTCCTTCAAATGTTGCTGTTATGCCCTTACAATACTTGAACTGAGTTCACCCTCCACCTGGGGAGGGATAACCCCTTCCAAGGCCCTGACAAGTTCTCGCCCTCCTTCTAGCGCCAATTAGGTTGTTGGTCCGGCTTTCATGCACACCCTGGGAAAGGATGAAGCAAGGAAGCTCCGGAGACACCCACGGGACGGATCCCACTCATCTTTAGGATCTAGCTGGTTATCCAAGGTGCGAGTTATAGAGTTGGGTCGAATGGCTATTCACTCTTTTCCACTTCTGGAATAGATTTCAATATGGATTGCTCTGTTACCTTACAGGGGGTTCTTGAACTTGTTCAGTAGTTGCAAAAGTTGATCAGATTTAACTTGAATTCTTGATCTAGCTCTCATGGGTCAGCAGATTTAAATAAAAGACAAACAAAGAAAATAAAAATGGATCATTCACCGAAAACAAAGAGAGGGTAGGGTAAGGCAGAAAAGAGAAGTTTATCAAACATCAACTGTAAAACCCTAAACTATCAATTTTATCTATGCTACTAGCTTCACAATAGAACAAATCAAAGAAGAAAGTGTCCAGTCAGTCTAAGATCACTTTCAACTAAGAGCACAAGGCAGAGTGAAACGGATCTAGCAGAAAATTATAAATCCAAGGGCAGCTGGTTAAAACTGGTATCTTTCACCGGCAGCCTAGCTCACACAGTGAAGACAGAGCAATTAGAACAAACTTAACCTCAAATCTGTAATTTCCCCTAGCAGACAAGAGAACAACTGAAGCCTAACAACATATTTAAACTTGATAATGTCAGATTTACAGCATATATCTAACAAACTTTAAATGGAACGGATAACAAAAGAAGATACACTTATCACACTCTGCAAAAGATTAGGCTCCTGGCCATGCTATCAGAGAAAAGCTAAAGCACATCAACTCCAAGTCCAGAAACAAAGGATTTCACAAGATTTGCAAGAAATTGCTTATAAGCCTTTTATTTCTAAGTCTCCGCCTCCCGCGATTACATTGAGAAGAAGTATTTATAGACTCAGGACAGACCCTGATCTTTTCAGAAATATCTTCTTCTCATAACTGCAAATCTTATCACATCTAAACCCTAGGACCCGGGTTTTACAATAAAAATCCATTTAAAATCAAAGTCCAGATAGAACTTAACCCTTCGGCAAATCAGTGCAGTCAATTGCCATAAATGGAGAAGATAAAATCTAAAGCCACTTGCATTCATCCGCAGCTACAAATAAATGCCTCCATTAATTTCTATTGGTGAGCCGGATGAGTCACCACTTCTCCATCGATTTGATCTCCGCAAAGCCATCCCCGAGTTGAAATTATCTCCATGCTATCAATTCTGCAATAAATTTGCTATTGAATGCTTTTACCGGCTTCTTCTCCTCTAGCATGGCGGTCCTTGACTAAATCTGCACTTTAACTTTGCCTTTATGGCCTTTCCCGGTTGTCCCGCAAGTGCCAGATGGAATCCTGCATGAAAGACAAAAAGATTATATTAGTACTTTAATAATCATTAAAATCAAAGCTTAAAACATTAAAAACAGATTAAAATCCGCAAAATAAGCTTGCATGTCGGCTTTGCTCTGTCTCATACACGCTTTGACACGTGTCGCTACCCCGGGATGCCTTCTGTTTCCCGTTGGAATGCACTTCTGGTCAACTTTGAGGACTTTCTCTCTCCTATCGCGATTCTGCGACATGTCGCGATTTCGCGACATGTCGCGAAATCGCGACGTCCCCAGCGCTGCGCTGCTTCTCCCCCTGTCGGCCGCGAAAATGCGACATGTCACGATTTCGCGACATGTCGCGAAATCGCGCCTCTCGCTAGCGGCCGTACAACTTTGCTCCAGCATGTCGCGATTTCGCGACATGCTTGTCTTGCAAGACTTCCTCAAAACGTGCAGCGCGTCGCTACCATTTTCACCCTTCGATTTCGAAACATGCAGCGCATCGCTGCCACTTTTCCCGACTTTCGAAACATCGCGCATCGCCGCAACCTGCGCCTCCCACGATTTTGAGACATCCGCATGCACCCTCTCGACTTGAAACATCCCATCACCCGCGATTTTGAGACATCCGATCTGCAACTTTTGGACTTAGCCAATTTATCATTTATCCTCGCGAAAATGGGACATGTCGTCGTTTCGACATGTCGCAAATCGCGCTGGTCCGTACGATTTCTTCTCTCTCCTCCCACGATTTTGCGACACTTTCCAAAAATGGAAATGTCGCGATATCGCGACACTTCCAAAAATGGAAAGTGTCACGATTTCGCTACACAAAAATGACTTGGCGGATTTTTGATTCTTCAGCCCACTTTCTCTCTCCTACCAAATGCGACATGTCACGATTTGACATGTCACAAAATCGCGCCCTTCCGTACGACTTCTCTTCTCTCTCCAAAGCTGTCGCGATTTCGCGACATGTCGCGAAATCGCGACCTTTCTGGCACTTAGCCGATTTTCATGCATTTTCTCTCTCCTACCGCGAAAATGCGACATGTCACGATTTCGCGACATTTTTCTCCCGAGCTTTCTCTCTCCTCATCCTGCAGCGATTTCGCGACACTTTCCAAAAATGGAAATGTCGCGATATCGCGACACTTCCAAAAATGGAAAGTGTCGCGATTTCGCTACGCAAATCCGACTTAGCTGCATTTCTATTTTCCTGTCGCGATATCGCGACATTTTCGAAAATGGAAGTGTCGCGATATCGCGACACTACCAAAAATGGAAAGTTTGATTTTTCATGAATTTATGCAACTGTTTTCAGGATTTTTCTCGGTACCGGTGCAAGATTTTCTTAAGCATGAATGATTTCTAGCATGTAAAAAGTGAATTCTTGGATAACACAGCTAGAATGCAAGAAAAAGCACAACTTTAAAAAGGAGGCAAGCAAAATCTGGATTTAAAACTGAAAATGATCAAGAGGGTCCCTGCTGCAAAAATGGAATTTCAGAGTTTTCAAGAGGATGGAATCTCATTTTTCAGTGGGGGTGTGTTGCTTCTCAACAGAACATAGATCCCCCTAAGAAATATGTGAAAAAATAGAACACCCACACCAAAACCAGGATAGAGATTTTGTAAGTAGTCATAGATTATTATTAGCATGAACTTTAAGTTACATGTATGTAGAGGGAAGAGGTCTAGAAACTACTCCACTAGCTACACAAGGCTCAAGCTAGGCTGAAACATAAGAAGGAATGAAGAAAAGTACCTCTTAGAAATATGGAGGGATTTTTATGCTTTACAATGAGAAGAAAAGAGGTATTCATAAGAATAAATGGGGGTTAAAATCCCTCTAAAATCCATGTAATATTTTAAAAAAATTTCAAGCTAGTCGACATCAATGATGAATGCTCTAGAAGCTTTAGAGATCTATAGTTGGACGTTGGCACTAAAAATATTCTTAATCCCTTCTTTGTGATCATGTCATTAATATCTTAGGTTGTGCATTAACCATTGGAACATAGTACCTATCGATTTTTTAATGTTTTATCTATTATCTAGGAAATTGCATATAGTTGTGGAGTGCTAAGGTACAAACCAAATCATAAATCTTTCCCTTATGTTTGATCACTTTGGGAAAGTCTATTGGTTTTGGAGTTTGAAGCTTGGAGTATCCATGCTCTTTGAAAGTTCTATTTGTGAAGGTTTTAGCACATTCCATGGAGGTCATGGGTGTAGCCTTTATCTTGTGAGGAGATGATTCTTAAAACTAGGTGGTATTATCCTCTTGTGCCATTTTTACTCTCTTTCCATGTCTTTTTGGTTAGGCCTAATGGGAGCCAAGAAACTATGAAGCATGTCCAAAGCCTTGCAACTTAGAAGTTTTCAAGTTGATAGGCTTCAAATATTCCTTCAAGCCTTAAGCTCTCCTTGGGTAAAAGAGAGCTTCTATAACATTATGCCTACTAGGCCTCACTGAATGATCCCAATATTTCTCCCTAATTAGTCAACCAAAAATTTGGAAGAAAGATAAGTCATGGGTCTCCTTAGATTGATTGGAAGGGTATTCCATAGATCAAGATGGGGTAAAGCCTTAATAAAATTAGTTTCTTGTTACCTTTCACCAAAAGGACTCCAAGGACAATTATTTTGATGAGGGTCTCCTTATATATCATTAAAAGGGCCTGATGACTTGTTATGAATTGATCTGATGGCTTAGCTAGGGAGTGTGATGAAGGTAAATTTAAGATTAGGATCAATCATCAGTGGTGTAGACATCAAAACATCACCAATCCAATTATGTGACTGCAAAAACTGATCACATTAACACACACAGCCCCCAGGGCAGCCATAGAGGTTAAAACAGTGGTTCTAACCACTCACACAATAGTATTAAAAGTCAGAGATCAATTTGGCACCTTTTAGGCACTCTACTACTTATTCTCTCCACCCAGGGACAAGTGCAGACTGGTAATCGTTTCACCCAGGGACAATTACCAACGCTCGCTCCTGGGTGGGATGAATGTCGGGTTTGACCTGCAAAAAGTCAAACTTCAGCACATGACAACTCAAAACTGCCACTTAGCTCTCCTTTCATGGCATAGGGGTGCGAGTGAGTTCTTTTGACAACTCATATTTTCCACTTGACTCTCCATTCACTGCATGGGAATGCGAGTGAGATTTTTAGGACAACTCAGTTATGCCACTTGACTTTCCCTTCATTGCATGGGAGTGAGAGTGGGCTTTTTCATGACAACTCAAATTAGCTACTTAACTCTCCCTTCATTGCATGGGAGTGTGAGTGAGTTCTTTTGGGCATGCAGCAACAGTTACAGAAGCAGTTATGGAGCCCTTGATCAGGCAGAAGTCTTCTCTTCCCAAAAAGAACAGTCATGTTAAGTAGCACTTTTGCATGCTAATTCAAAGAGACCCCTTGGGTCTATAAAATGGTGAGTTTCCTCACCCAAGAATATACAGAGAAGGAGCATTTTGAGCGACGAAGTGTTGCCATTTTACTTACGATTTGTGCTTCATATCCATAATCTCTTAATCAAAAAGGAGGTTATTGGGTGATTTTGGAGGCATGAATCAAGACCTAAAACCCAATTTTTTGACCACAATATTCTACCAATTAGCCGACAACACATCACAACAAGTTTCAAACTCATCCCAAGCAGATTGGTTTCGAAACAAAGTTTCAACCTGTGGGTGGTTTGCCTTCGGGCACCCCCTACCTTATTGCAGGTTTACTCACCTCACCCCTAAACGAGTACCAAACCGTTGCAAGTTTACTTGCCTCACCCTAAAACGAGTACCAAACTGTTGCAGGTTTACTCATCCGACCCCAAGACGAATACGGATCTGTATCGAATTTGGTGATTGTTTCTTTTGTAGTATTTTTCTAGTTACATGATTATGATTCTGTCAAATTTTTAGTCTATTTGGATTCATTTTAATCATCGTTATATTCATATTTTACATTCATTAATAGTACTCTTTTAGATTTGCAAGTTTCATTATCATACACAGGTGCTACTGACGATTTTTTGTTTCTTTGAACGTAGGAGGAGCAGTAAGGATTAAAGATTTATCAATACCAGCAGTGGCAATACTTTGGCTCACCCATTTCACATGTGGACACGTGGAAGGAGGAACACTAAATCCATGATTGTAATTGAAACTATGTTAACACTCCTACCCCCTAAAAGGGAGGAGACGTCTTTGTAACCGAATTGGAAGAGTATAAATAAAAAGGGCTATGCTTTTTGTACTTCTTTTTATCTCATTTAAATTCGTCTCTTTTCTTTTATTTCATGCATTTCACTTTATAGGACCTTAAGCGTTAACTTTGGGTTTTGAATACATTGCATTAGTTTTCTTTTCAATCTTTCGAAATCTCATGCTTTCAATGGCAACCACGGTGGGACAAAATGACTTAGCATTTGCCAAACTAGCCACCAACACAAATCACACAGCTTAGGCAAGACCAACAACAATTAGAACATTTGTGTTGCCTTAATCAAGAGTGCATTCAGCATCAGACAACTGAATTTCTTCACAACAATGCGCCTGAGAAGGCCCCAGTCCCTCGTGCATAAAAATCTGAGATGTATGTGATGCACAACCCCGTAGTGTGAGACAGGTCTTTGCGACTTCATCAAGCACTACCTCTAAGACCTCCTAGACCTGAGCGGGAGGCCACTCCCTGCAACTGTGATGGGCATCCTACACGAGCACCCATCAATGTTTACAGGCCTAGGCCAGACACTCCTCAAGAAGCTTATGAGGATTATGACCAAGAAGAAGATTGGGCTGAAACATGAATTTATGCAACTATTTTGAGCATTTTTCTTGGTACCGATGCAGGGTTTTCTTAAGCATGAATGATTTCTAGCATGTAAAAAGTGAATTCTTGGATAAAACAGCTAGAATACAAGAAAAAGCACAACTTTAAAAAGGAGGCAAGCAAAATCTGGATTTAAAACTGAAAATTATCAAGAGGGTCCCTGCTGCAAAATGGTATTTCAGGGCTTTCAAGAGGATTGGAATCTCATTTTTCAGTGGGGGTGTGTTGCTTCTCAACAGAACATAGAACCCCCTAAGAAATATGTGAAAAAATAGAACACCCACACCAAAACCAGGATAGAGATTTTGTAAGTAGTCATAGATTATTATTAGCATGAACTCTAAGTTACATGTATGTAGAGGGAAGAGGTCTAGAAACTACTCCACTAGCTACACAAGGCTCAATCTAGGCTGAAACATAAGAAGGAATGAAGAAAAGTACCTCTTAGAAATATGGAGTGATTTTTATGCTTTACAATGAGAAGAAAAGAGGTATTCATAAGAATAAATGCGGGTTAAAATCCCTCTAAAATCCATGTAATATTTTAAAAAAATTTCAAGCTAGTCGACATCAATGATGAATGCTCTAGAAGCTTTAGAGATCTATAGTTGGACGTTGGCACTAAAAATATTCTTAATCACTTCTTTGTGATCATGTCATTAATATCTTAGGTTGTGCATTAACCATTGGAACATAGTCCCTATCGATTTTTTAATGTTTTATCTATTATCTAGGAAATTGCATATAGTTGTGGAGTGCTAGGGTACAAACCAAATCATAAATATTTCCCTTATGTTTGATCACTTTGGGAAAGTCTATTGGTTTTGGAGTTTGAATCTTGGAGTATCCATGCTCTTTGAAAGTTCTATTTGTGAAGGTTTTAGCACATTCCATGGAGGTCATGGGTGTAGCCTTTATCTTGTGAGAAGATGATTCTTAAAACTAGGTGGTATTATCCTCTTGTGCCATTTTTACTCTCTTTCCATGTCTTTTTGGTTGGGCCTAATGGGAGCCAAGAAACTATGAAGCATGTCCAAAGCCTTGCAACTTAGAAGTTTTCAAGTTGATAGGCTTCAAATATTCCTTCAAGCCTTAAGCTCTCCTTGGGTAAAAGAGAGCTTCTATAACATTATGCCTACTAGGCCTCACTGAATGATCCCAATATTTCTCCCTAATTAGTCAACCAAAAATTTGGAAGAAAGATAAGTCATGGGTCTCCTTAGATTGATTGGAAGGGTATTCCATAGATCATAGATGGGGTAAAGCCTTAATAAAATTAGTTTCTTGTTACCTTTCACCAAAAGGACTCCAAGGACAATTATTTTGATGAGGGTCTCCTTATATATCATTAAAAGGGCCTGATGACTTGTTATGAATTGATCTGATGGCTTAGCTAGGGAGTGTGATGAAGGTAACTTTAAGATTAGGATCAATCATCAGTGGTGTAGACATCGAAACATCACCAATCCAATTATGTGACTGCAAACACTGATCACATTAACACACACAGTCCCCAGGGCAGCCATAGAGGTTAAAACAGTGGTTCTAACCACTCACACAATAGTATTAAAAGTCAGAGATAAATTTTGCACCTTTTAGGCACTCTACTACTTATTCACTCCACACAGGGACAAGTGCAGACTGGTACTCGTTTCACCCAGGGACAATTACCAGCGCTCGCTCCTGGGTGGGATGAATGCCGGGTTTGACCTGCAAAAAGTCAAACTTCAGCACATGACAACTCAAAACTGCCACTTAGCTCTCCTTTCATGGCATAGGGGTGCGAGTGAGTTCTTTTGACAACTCATATTTTCCACTTGACTCTCCATTCACTGCATGGGAATGCGAGTGAGCTTTTCAGGACAACTCAGTTATGCCACTTGACTTTCCCTTCATTGCATGGGAGTGAGAGTGGGATTTTTCATGACAACTCAAATTAGCTACTTAACTCTCCCTTCATTGCATGGGAGTGTGAGTGAGTTATTTTGGGCATGCAGAAATAGTTACAGAAGCAGTTATGGAGCCCTTGATCAGGGAGAAGTCTTCTCTTCCTGAAAAGAACAGTCATGTTAAGTAGCACTTTTGCATGCTAATTCAAAGAGACCCCTTGGGTCTATAAAATGGTGAGTTTCCTCACCCAAGAATATACAGAGAAGGAGCATTTTGAGTGACGAAGTGTTGCCAGTTTACTTACTTACGATTTGTGCTTCATATCCATAATCTCTTAATCAAAAAGGAGGTTATTGGGTGATTTTGGAGGCATGAATCAAGACCTAAAACCCAATTTTCTGACCACAATATTCTACCAATTAGCCGACAACACATCACAACAAGTTTCAAACTCATCCCAAGCAGATTGGTTTCGAAACAAAGTTTCAACCCGTGGGTGGTTTGCCTTCGGGCACCCCCTACCTTATTGCAGGTTTACTCACCTCACCCCGAAACGAGTACCAAACCGTTGCAAGTTTACTTGCCTCACCTCTAAAACGAGTACCAAACTGTTGCAGGTTTACTCATCCGACCCCAAGACGAATACGGATTTGTATCGAATTTGGTGACTGTTTCTTTTGTAGTATTTTTCTAGTTACATGATTATGCTTCTGTCAAATTTTTAGTCTATTTGGATTCATTTTAATCATCGTTATATTCATATTTTACATTCATTAATAGTACTCTTTTAGATTTGCAAGTTTCATTATCATACACAGGTTCTACTGACGATTTGTTGTTTCTTTGAACGTAGGAGGAGCAGTAAGGATTAAAGATTTATCAATACCAACAGTGGCAATACTTTGGCTCACCCATTTCACATGTGGACACGCGGAAGGAGGAACACTAAATCCATGATTGTAATTGAAACTATGTTAACGCTCCTACCCCCTAAAAGGGAGGAGACGTCTTTGTAACCGAATTGGAAGAGTATAAATAAAAAGGGATATGCTTTTTGTACTTTTTATCTCATTTAAATTCGTCTCTTTTCTTTTATTTCATGCATTTCACTTTATAGTACCTTAAGCGTTAACTTTGGGTTTTGAATACATTGCATTAGTTTTATTTTCAATATTTCGAAATCTCATGCTTTCAATGGTGACCACGGTGGGACAAAATGACTTGGCATTTGCCAAACTAGCCACCCGCCAAGCACAAATCACACGGCTTAGGCAAGACCAACAACAATTAGAACATTTGTGTCACCTTAATCAAGAGCGCATTCAGCATCAGACAACTGAATTGCTTCACAACAATGCGCCTGAGAAGGCCCTAGTCCCTCGTGCACAAAAATCTGAGATGTATGTGAGGCACAACCCCGTAGTGCGAGACAGGTCTCTATGACTTCATCAAGCACTACCTCTAAGACCTCCTAGACCTGAGCGGGAGGCCACTCCCCGCAACCGTGATGGGCATCCTCCACGGGCACCCATCAATGTTTACAGGCCTAGGCCAGACACTCCTCAAGAAGCTTATGAGGATTATGACCAAGAAGAAGAGTGGGCTGAAATGCCCTATCAAGGCAGAAGGGATGCTACCCAGTTATCCCTCCAAAGGCCTCAAGTTCCCCGCAACCCACAGTGGGAGCAAACCAAGGAGGAGGAGATTAAGTCCTTCGATGCATACAAAGTGTTGTTAGAATGCTTAGAGACTATGGAACTCAAGACTGCTGGGCCCCAAAAGCCTACCTTATGCCAACTCCGTAGTCATCCTGTGCATCCATCAGTGCTAGCACCTCCATACCCCGAACATTTTAAGTTGCCCCAGTTGGCACTCTTTAGAGGGGATGAAGATGCTCAAGAGCATGTGACTCGATTTTTGAGCCAATGCTTCGGTATACAAGACAATGATGCATTGCTATTAAGAACATTTATAACCACATTCGCAGGACCTACCTCGGATTGGTTTACCCATTTACCAAAGCATAGCATCTACAACTTGGATCAGCTAGTGGACGCGTTCCTAGAACGTTTCGCTTTCAACACAAAGAAAAGGGCGTCACTAAGTGATCTTGCTAGCCTCAAGCAGTATGAGGAAGAATCTATGGTGGCATATGGGAATCGGTGGAGGACATTGCTTTCAAAGCTATCCTACCTCCCTCCTATGTCCGACCTAACTCAAATGTTCGCAAAGAGCTATTTGCGATCGATCTCTCTGCTATTGCAGCTGCAACAATACGCCACTTTAGAAGAAGCTCTGGCGCAAGCTAGAATTATCGAAGAGATCAAGATACAAGATGGCAAAATTGCCAAGCCTAAGAAAAAAGAGTGGAACAAGAGCACCAAAATAGGGACTACGCAACAGAAACCCACCGCGGTCAATCAAGTTGCTATCAATGCCCCTAAGCCTGCCCAAGCGACTCAGCCTCCAAAGGCTAATTATCAGGCGATGCCTCACAATAACTATGAGAAAGATAATAAAAAATAGGATCACAATCAGCAACGTCACCTGAGGTGGCAATTTACACCATACACCGAGTCCAGGGACTCCTTGTTTGACCATTTGTCAGTGGCAAACTTGATTAATCTGCCAGAGATTCAAACAATCGATCCTAATGCGCCAAAGCCTAAGGGCTACAGAGAGGATCTTTACTGTAGATTCCATAGAAGAAAAGGGCATGACCTTAACGCCTGTTGGAAATTCAAAGGTTTAGTGCAAGACCTCATTGACAATAATACATTGGTAGTGGATAACCCCATCGCACCCAACAACCAACAAATGGGTGTTTTCAAAGATCCTTTACCCGCACATGATGCACAAGCAAAACCTCTTCATGTCAATGAAGTGCAACAGAATTGCCCCATGGAGGGGTATGTTGGGATGATCAGCATTGTGACAAGGAACAAGAGACACCCAGGAGCTGCCCCCATGACAGCCACAAGGGAAGCTCCATCCATGTCACAACCTCAAGTGAATCCTACACAGCTTCCCCCGCCTAGACCAGTGGCCATGATTCGAACTAGACTTACTCAAAGTCTAAGGACCATGTCGGCTAGGCTCTCCATCTATGAGCTTATTCAACAATCGGTGCCCCATCGAGAAGCTCTCATGGAGATATTAAAGGCAATTGAGCTGCAACCCCACGAAGCGAATTCGTTCAACAATTTTGTGGGGCATGTCAAACAGTGTACCGAACCAGTCATCACCTTTAGGGAAGATGAATTAAAAATGGTGACTGGGGATGTAGCGGATCCACCCCTGCACATTATTGCATGGGTCAACGGGACTCCGTATAAGCGGGTGTTGGTAGACACTGGTTCGTCCAAATAAAATTATTACAACCGCCACATTGAAACATTTGAAGTTGCCAGTCTCTCACATTGTACCTTCCACTTATACCCTTCGAGCATTCAATGATGCGATATGCTCGATAGTTGGCACAATTGTCCTACCCATACAAGTGGGACAAAAGACCATTCATACATTGTGCCACATTTTAGAAGGTGAGATGGCTTACAATATCTTGCTTGGGCGGCCTTGGATCCGGGATATGAAGTGTGTCCCTTCAATTGCTCATCAATGTTTAAAGTACACATTTGAAGGACAAGTGCACGTGGTCCCCATAGATTTAGAACCTTTTAAATATTGCAACTCAGTGCAACTAATGCCGCAGTCGACCCTTCCTTCAACGCATGTGGATTTCTAGTTAAATCCATCTAAAAGGGGTCCGATTAAGCAAGAATCTCCATTACCAAATCAATAAAATTCCTAGGCAGGTTCATCTTCTTCATCTAGTCCTCCCACAATGATGCCACCTACGGTGGCCACACCAACGGACAAAGGAAAGAAGCCCCTGGAAGCGAAACCACCCTTAGTCTCCAACATCTCGATAGAAGAGACACCTAATAGAATGGAAGTCGAGATGCCTAGTTCACCCCACATGGAGTGGACTCAGGGAGAACTCCCATTCGCTTCCTCTCAATCACCAACGATTACTGTTGAGATGTCTAACACAGGCATGGGGGAGTATATAGTGCGCAATGTTGTAGCAACGCCCACACTTCAGTCTATGCAAGACATGGGAAGACCTCGACTCCCCATAGGCTCCGTGGTTCCTTTAGGCTACCCACCTAATCAGACAAACTTTATTTTTGGGGGCCTGGATCATGGCGTTGAACCTTCCCGATGAGAAGAGGAAGATGAAGAGCCCTTTGTGGAAGATGTCAATTATCTGTCTAACCCAGACTTTGCATTACGATATCTTAGCCAATGCAATTGGCATGGATACGGGTTGGGCAGGTATGAACAAGGAGTGCATGTTTTGTGCCAACCAAGATACCAAATGCCTTATGACAAGTCAGGAGTAGGGTTTAATCACCCTTTTCCCCTCGACATCTTGGTCAAAAACATGCAAGGCCTAGGGATAGGCAACAAGGATGGGTTGGCATCAGATCCATATGCCAATCCAAATACAACTTATACATTGAGGGATTATTTCCCATTACAAACAAACAACCTTGTTGACCTCAACAACCCTTTCCCTTCGGCCAAACAAGGAGAAACCTCACAAACTCACCCACAAGGGGAAGATGGACAAGACCAAGAAGGGTCTTTCGAAGATGAGTTGGAGTACGATCATTCGCACGAATATCCAATGAATGATGATCAGGAAAGCTTCCTGACGATGTTCCCATTGGCTGCTCCAGTTGAGCACATGCCACTTCAAGACAATCCGGTCCCCCCGTAGAGAGCGGCACAACCTCGTTGGGACCATATTAATTTGCTCGAGCAAGATGAGCTTCCCATGTCGCAAGCAGTAATTGGAGCCAATGAAGGCCTGTGGTTCTTCGATAATGATTCGAAAGATGAAACTGAGATGGCCTATCTCAACCACATGCGACAAATGCAACAAAGGCAACAAATGCAACAACAATATCCCTTGGACATAGATGACATGTTTGAACACTTACACATAGGTCCAAGACATAGGTGGCACCTCAACCCGACGTAGTTATAGCAATTATTGCACCTGCCACTCTAGGTACACAGAGAGCATCTTCCACCTGGAGACCCTATCAAACCATCAGTGCCTAGGGCAGACCCTGTTTGCATGTCCGTGCATAGGGCTGATCCCTTTGTGCCAGTGCCTACAGAGCCAGACCCAACGCATCAAGAACATCCCGAATGTCAGAGTTATCACATCTACGGTAATGGAGGTTACCATCATCTCATAAACATGATCTCCATTGACTTGACCACCCCCATCCATGATCCAACCAATCCAACATGATCATTGCATCTAGACATAGAGGCTATAGATTGGGATCGCGCTGACACACCACCATCCCCATCAGAGTATTGGCCTTGCGGTGGGATGTTTCATTTCACTCCAGGACAGACTCAGGATGTCTTTCATGCTGAAGAGGAACTTGACGTTCCTAATGATGATCTTAATTCAGCAAACGATATCCATCTGATCCCAATTCCACATCAGTTGGAAGACGGATCCCACATGTCGGTCGAGGCAATGACTGATGTAGACATCGGCACAGATCCAATGAATCCATGGATTCTCAAGCTGGGGGTAAGTCTTTCCCCCGAAGAGCAAGCCGATTATGTTGCCCTTCTTAAGGAGAAGAAGGAGGTTTTTGCATGGTCATACAAGGATATGTCGGGACTAGACCCACAACTAGTCACGCATAATTTAACGCTTGATCCGACAATCAAGCCAATAAAGCAAAAACTACGCAAGATGCACCCAACAGTGGCCTTAATGGTAAAATACGAGTTACAAAAGTTGTTGGATGCCCAGTTTGTCATCTGTGTGGATTATCCTCCATGGTTGTCTAACATGGTTCCCGTCAAGAAGCCCGACGGGAGGATTCGCATATGCATCGATTTTTGAGATCTTAACAAAGCGAGTCCTAAGGATGATTTTCCCTTGCCAAGCATCGACGCATTGGTAGATGCCACAATGGGCCACGAAATGCTTTCCCTTATGGATGGTTTCTCAGGATACAATCAGATTCGTATCAATCCTGAGGACCAACTAAAAATGGCATTCACAACGCCTTGGGGGACATTTTGCTATAAGGTCATGCCTTTTGGCCTTAAAAACGTTGGCGCCACTTACCAACGTGCCATGACATACATCTTTCATGATTACATGCACAAGACTTTGGAAGATTACATGGATGATTTGTTGGCCAAATCTCTTTTGCGCCCAGATCACCTCGGTGACTTGAGCAAGGTCCTTGATCGCCTCATTGAACATAAAGTCAGACTAAACCCCAAGAAGTGCATCTTTGGCATCACCTCTGGAAAGCTCTTGGGTTTCATAGTCTCCAAATGAGGAATCGAGGTAGACCCAAACAAAGTCAAGGCAATCCTTGAAATGATTCCCCCAACCACCATCAAGCAGCTCAGGAGTCTGCAGGGAAAGGTTGCATCGATCAAGCGCTTCATAGCGTAGTTATCTAACAAGTGCCGACCCATGAATAAATTATTGCATAAGGGGGTCACATTTCATTGGGATGACGAGTGCCAGTCAGCCTTTGATGACATTAAATAGTACTTGGCTTTGCCGCCAGTATTGGCACCACCTAGACCAGGAGTGTCATTCTATTTATACATCTCAGCCATCGAGGTGGCACTGGGCGCCATGCTGTCCCAGAAAAATGAACTTCACAAAGAACTAGGCTACATACTATCTTAGCCGCACCCCGGTCGATTATGAACTTAACTATGCATACGTTGAAAAGCTCTGCTTGGCAGTGGTGTTTGCTACCAAAAAGCTATGCCACTACATGCTCAGTAATAAGACGTATGTTGTGTCTAAGGAGAATCCATTGCGATACATGATGAGTCGTACTTATCATAGTAGCCGCACGATGAAATGGATCATGTTGTTGACGGAGTTTGACATAGAGTTCATTGGACAAAAATCCATAAAAGGTCAAGTCATCGTCGATCAACTAGCCGAGGCTCCTCTTGAAGATGATCAGCCTCTGACTTTCGAACTACCTGATGATGGGGTCTTCCATGTTTCAGAATCTCCAGATTTCGATGAGCCTGAGTCACAGGCTGACATAACCCTATTCTTCGATGGTTCTAAATGTGAGCAAGGGGGTGGCATGGGAATTGTATTCTTCACTCCGCAAGGCGCTCCAATGCCTTTGTCATTTAAATTAGACTTCCCATGCACCAACAACAATGCAGAATACGAAGCCTTGCTCATAGGTCTTCAAACAACAATCACCATGAACATTAAACGTCTAAACATCTTTGGTGATTCGTTGTTGATTGTCAATCAAGTGAAGGGGATTTTTCAATGTAAATGTCCAGTTCTGTAGGCCTACAAAGCCCTTGTGGACAAATTCCTGGCACAACTTGAATGGTATGACATCGAGGCACTCCCTCGATCATCAAATCATTTTGTGGATACTATGGCCTCCTTGGGGTCACTCATCCCGCAAGACCCTTCTGGTGAAATGACAACCATTCAAGTTAAAACATTATCGCAATCTGTGATGGAGCGTGCAAGCTCTGATCTGATGCCAGGAATCCACCTGATCCAGATTGAACCATCTTCGGATAAGTTCTCTCGAATTCAAGATTGTTTGACTCAAGCCAACTGGGGGTCCTTGTTCTCCCCGACCCCTCTTAATAGCAACACAACATTGTTTTTACAAGTTCTTTCTCGCTCAACTTTTGCTAGAGATGGACTTCAAGAGGGATTGGTCGTTCATACTATCGAGGTTTCTGATCAGCAGGATTGGTACACACCCATTCGGGATTACCTCAAGCTAGGTAACCTCCCACTTGGATTGACACAAGCCATGAAAAGATCATTCAAATAGAAAGCGGCAAAGCATGTCTTGTTAGGAGACATTTTGTATCGTCAAAATTATGAAGGAATCCTCCTTCGTTGTTTGGACCAACAAGAGTCCGCTTGGGCGATCACCCAAGCTCACGATGGTACATGTGGTGGCCACTTCAGCGGTATGGCCATCGCAAAGCGCATTCTTCGCATGGGTTATTATTGGCCATCTTTAGAGCGAGATTGTTGCGCATATGTGAAGAAGTGCGTGAAGTGTCAACACCATGCTAATTTGACACACGTACCTTCTCAGGCCTTGCAGCCGATCCAATCGGTTTGGCCTTTTTCATAGTGGGGCTTTGACTTAATTGGAAAGATCTCCCCTACGTTGTCTGGTCATCACACATTTATTTTAACGGCCACAGAGTACTTCACCAAGTGGGTGGAAGCAATTCCGCTAACCTCTACGACTGGATCCCGCATTGCGGAGTTTATTTTGCATAACATCATATGTCATTTTGGTATTCCATCCAAGATCCTGTCAGATAATGGGACACCATTCAAGAATAAAGATGTGCGTGCTTTGACCACAAAGTACAAAATTCAGCACAGTTTTTCAACCCCTTATTATCCGTAGGCAAATGGGCAAGTAGAGGCGTCCAACAAAATGCTAGTCACCATTCTTAAAAAGATAGTTGCAGACAATCATAAGGACTGGCACATTCAGATCCCGCTTGCCCTATGGGCTTATCGCACCAGCATTCGGACGCCCACTAGGGCAACTCCATTCTTGCTGGTGTATGGCTCCGAGGCAGTCATGCCTTTTGAGTTGGAAATCCCTTCCCTACGCATTTCAATGCAAGAGTTCATCGATGATGACACTATGTGGCAGGCCCGGTTAGATCAACTGACGTTGCTCGATGAACGACGCGTTAATGCTCTTGAGCATTTGCGTATCTATCAAGAGCGACTTAAGAGAGCATACAACATGAAAGTCCACCTCAGGGAATTTTAGGTTGGTGACTTGGTCTTAAAAGAGAACCAACAGAATTCTAATTTGTTGTCCCATCTACGGGACAAGTTCACGGCAAACTGGTTAGGTCCTTATGTCATTGACAGTAGAATAGGACCTGGAACATACCGGCTTGCCTCTCTTGAAGGAATCAAGGAAAAAGAACCCTTGAACATCAGTCATTTGAGGCCGTTCCACGTCTAGAGAGCCATAGTCCAACTAAAAGCTCCAAGGATTCTCATAATCGCTTGGTCAACCCTAAATGCCCCAAAGGTATCTATAAACCCTTTGGTCAAGCCAAAAGCTCCAAGGATTCTCATAATCGCTTGGTCAACTCCAAAAGCTCCAAGGATTCTCATAATCGCTTGGTCAACCCCAAAATGCTCCAAAGGTATCCATAAACCCTTTGGTCAAACACCAAAAGCTCCAAGCGTTCCCATAACTGCTTGGTCAAAATAAATATTCAAAAATAAACAAAAACAATACAATCATCAAAAATCACAAAAACAATTGCATTTCAATTCCATGCATTCTCATAAAAATCAAAATACAAAAATATAGGTTGCATTAGGCATCGCATCCATACATTGCATACTTCGCTAGGTCATACAAGTCAACCGCACCATAGACTGTCATCACTTGGCAATTCCATCATTTTCCACATCACATCCATTTTCATAAACGCATACATCTAGAATAGCACCATCGCCATTTTTTTTAGCATCGTCAGTTGTCTCCTAATGTATATAGGGTTTTCGTCATTCAGTTGTCTTTAAATTTCTAGCCAAAACTGTACATAGTTAAACGGATTTTACACGGGAAAGTTTTACTTGGATCACGTCTTGTTACGTAGCATTCCAACACAAATTAACACACATAAAATAATTCCTAAGTTGTGTGAACGCAAGAAAAACCTACAAAGCAGTCTCGGGTACCATAGGTGAAAGATTAGCCTGTTCATCCCCCTGTGCGAATGGTTCTAGAATGCTGAGAATCGACAAAAGGACGAGCTCTTCCCCATCCATTCACCATAATAAATAGTGGTTTTCACCACTCCCACAAATCCCAATCATAGTTGGTCCCCAAAGTTGTAAGGATTCGTACTACACGTCCCTGCCAAGGATGGGTAGTCATCCCCAAGACCTAAAAGGATCAACGCCATTCACAAACAAAATTCCAACAAACCATCATCCTAACCCTTTCCATTCACCTTTGGTCTCCAAGTTGTAAGGATTCATACTATCCGCCCCTAACCAGGATGGGTAGTCATCCCCAAGGCCTAACAGATCAATGCCCTTACTTCATACTCTCCATTATTCCTTTGGTATCCAAGTTGTAAGGATTCGTACTATCTGCCCCTAACCAGGATGGGTAGTCATCCCCAAGGCCTAACAGATCAATGCCCTTACTTCATACTCTCCATTATCCCCTTGGTTCCCAAAGTCGTAAGGATTCGTACTACACGTCCCTGCACAGGATGGGTAGTCATCCCCAAGGCCAATAGGATCAAGGCCATTCACAAGTTCAAACTTACAAAGCTCAAAATACAAAATCAAATAACAGTGGTTATCACCACTATTCAAAATCCTTGCTCACAAAAAACAAAAGAAAAATAAATAGAAAAATAAAAAGTGATTTTCATCACTATATAGACGAGCAAGTCTCCCAAATCATTCAGCCAACAAATAACCTGAACTTGAATCCCTAGAATTCTCAGCATTCGAAAACCATCTAGGTGATCCTCATTACAAGTTTGGTTGATAGCCTACTTGGCAATGGTGGTATCCTACCCGCATGACGATATGTCTGTCACATTAGCTTTGCGTGTGCGTCGACCAATGTTTGCATGTGGATGAGCTAGCTTCTGGTACCTTAGATTGTCACGTGGATTAATCTTGCTAAATACAACAACGGAGTTAGTGGAGCTAATTAGGTGATCCTCAGTACGAGTTTGGTTGATAGCCTATCTGGCACTGGCGGTATCCTGACAAATACCACATAAACGAACTCAATTGCACACACAGGGATGTGAAATAACTTGGTTAAATTCAAGTCAGATTTAGACCTTGTTCAAAAGTCTCACGAGATAAATGTACAGTCTTGGCTAGTTAGTTAAAATATCTGCATCTCAGAAAAGCTTAACTACATTTTCAAACAACTGGTACATTTCATTCCGTACATCACCATCCAAAAATAGACAAAATACAAAAACAAAGTTTTCACATGCACACGCATTCCACACAGTTATCCCATTAATATAGCAAGTCAGTCAAATCTTGTACAGTCTATGGTGCATCGACAAAATCATCAACAACTCATTTCATTCATTCCATATGCATACATCATACAAATTAGACCCATCGCATTCATAATTGCATATGCATACATTAATGTAAAAACATGTACATAAAAATAACTCATGAAAAATATATAAACACCAAAAAGAGTCATCTGTATATATATATCATAACAAAATTGCCCATAGGCTACAATGAACCGGTCCTCGGACCTCGCTACCACAATCCAAAAACTCAAAAACCCCAAGCCTAGGGCGTCGACCACCATGATCACGCAGGATCGGTGCGACGAGAACTACCCCCTGTAGTATCGGTCCTATGGGACCTCTCAAGGTGACTGCTGCTCGCCCCTGCATCATGCCCACTAGCACCTCCCTCATCTCACCGCCTACGATGGGATGATGCTGACTGCTCCGTCCCACTGTCTCTCATCCGATACGATGAGCCACCTCCAGGAGGCTCTGGTATTCGCCCACCAAGGTGGATAATCTCTCCCTCCATCTCTAGCCGATGCCACCATCAATCTGACTCCCGTCGACTCCACTCTGCCTCCCACCTATGGTAGTAAGCGACTACATCGTCGCGTTGTGCTAGCTGCACCTGCAGGAGATCCCTCTCCCGTGCAGCATCCGTATCACCCTCCTACCGATGAGATATAGCCCCTATGCTCTCCTGCTCTACCAACTAAGTCCACAAGAGATCTCTCTCCTGCAAAGCCTCTCCTAGCTCCCCATCTCACCTCTATAGCACCTCCGTCAATCATGCTACCTCAGCACGCAACCCCGCCTCTATATCCCCGACACGGTCGACTGTGTCGGCCTCTCTGGCGCATCGGCCTGCTTCGAGCATCCTGCATCTCTGGCTGCTCCTCCTCACCAAAGTCCTCTCCCACATCTGCCACCTCCACCATGTCCACATCAACAGGAGCTCCCCAACCCTCTCCTGGTGCCTCTGCATCCTCTCCGCCTACCGCTGCCTCATCCCCTCCCAATGGCCCCTCACCTCGCCATCTTGGAGCATCCACCACTCCTGGTACTCAGTAGTAACTCCAACGTCATCCATGTCTAGAGTGTCCAGTACTGTATCCACCTCCTCCCCTAGCGGCTCGAGGATCGATGCAGCTAGAGTCCTCTCATCGCTCCGATGTCGATAGACTAAGGGCTCCCCAAGCAACCCTTGGCGTACCCCAAACTGTCGTGTCACTCGAAGATAATGGAAGTATTCCTGCTCTGTCCCGTGTCGTCCAATGACCCACCTCCCCCTCCGGACCCATCGAAGCCACTCATCAGCCTTCGACCATGCGGGACAATCCTGATATGGCCTCCACACCACATCTCCTAGAGTCAGTCGGGCCAATGCATCTACGTAATGGTCCACGTCTCCCGCAAACCGTCGACTCTACCCCCGCTCCTCAGATCGATACCATAAAGCCCCATAACCAATGTCTCTATCCACCATGTCAACCCGTGTAGTCCAGGGTAGCCCTCATGGTCGCTCCATGGCTATATGCTGCCAGGCCCAACACTGCAATAAGTAACTACAGCCAATCCCCTTCCACTTTCGGTAGTGGACCTCATACAACTCATCATATAGTTGAGCCAAAAGTGTCTGGCCCCATCTCATGATCACCGGCTCTATCACAGGACAATCCACTAACTGCCACACCACCTCCAGTAGGTTCCATGGGAACCTCGCCCCCGAGGAGTCTAGCAACAACATGTTGGAAATGAGGCTCATGAGTAGTGCATGCCTCACTCCCAACACCCTCCTCTCGTACCACCACCGCACTAAGATCCCACCCACCGACAATCCTCCTCCGCTCTCTGCATCGCGTCCTCCCCACCCAAGTCCTCCCCATGTCCAAAGCATCGGGTCAGTACAGCCATCCTCTGGCCTCGTGGCGTCGTCCGGATGGGAACCCCGTCTATCAAAATCCGAAGAATCCGATACACATCCTCCAAGGTAACTGTCATCTCCCCTATCGAGAGATGGAAGGTGTTCATCCGAACATCCCATAGACTGATCAAAGCTATCAAGTACGCCCGATCCCCAACCACTGGCTCCAATCGAGCCACATGCTTGAGCCCCAAGGCATCAAGCCACTCCCAGTCCTCTGCACTCAACGCCTCGCGGGCACTCAAAAAAATAGTCGATACCCGATACCGACTCTTCACCACCTGCATATCACAAAACATAAACACATCAAAAACATGCATCAAATCACCATCACATATACAAAAATGCATCAATATACAGTAACATCATTCATTCACATGTACATCTATTACAATTTACAAACATACAAACAACAAAAAAACAATTGATATGGTTTACCTACGGTTTCGACCTAAGTTTACCATTTCAACAAAAAAATGCATCAATTTTTCACCTTTACTTTCATACACAAAATAACAAAAATTTGACATGGTTTACCTACGGTTTCGACCTAAGTTTACCATTTCAACAAAAAAATTCATCAATTTTTCATCTTTAATTTCATACACACAAAACAAAAATTTGACATGGTTTATCTACGGTTTTTAACCTAAGTTTTATCATTCAAACAAAAAAATTCATCCATTTTAATCTAAGTTTTCATCTTTCATCTCATAAAAACAAAAAAATTTGACATGGTTTACCTACGGTTTTTAACCTAAGTTTTACCATTCAAACAAAAAAAAATTCATCAATTTTAATCTAACATTTTCATCTTTCATTTCATAAAAACAAAAAATTTGACATGGTTTACCTACGGTTTCGACCTAAGTTTACCATTTAAACAAAAAATTCATCAATTTTTCATCTTTAATTTTATACAAACAAAACAAAAATTTGACATGGTTTACCTCCGGTTTTTAACCTAAGTTCACCATTCAAAAAAAAAAAACATGCATCACTTTTTACCCTAGGGTTTCATTTTTCATCATTTCCACAATAACAATTTGACATGGTTTACCTACGGTTTTTACCTAAGTTTACCATTCAAACAAAAAAATTCATCCATTTTTTTAAATCTAGGGTTTCATTTTAAAAAAACAGACAAAAATGGACATGGTTTACCTACGGTTTCGACCTAAGTTTCACCATTCACATAAAAAAAAAAACATTTTTATAACCGTGGTTACCCTAAGGTGTTACTCTAAGTTTCATTTGGGTTTATTCTACGGTTTTCCATCTAGGTTTCCATCGGTTTGCATACATGTTTCATTTTGTTTCATGGTCTTTACATCAATTCATTCACCTTTTAATTAATTAATTAGGGTTCCATGTCTTAAACCAAAGAAAAACACAATAAAAACAAATTTGCACTTTTTCAAATTAAAACTCGCGGAGATAGTTCACTTACGGGTCTCGCTTCGGCTCCGCCGCTTGACGACCCGGTTTGTGCACTCATGGTAGCTGGAAAATTTGGTAGCGCTTCGCGTCAAAAAATCTCCCTCCTCCTCAGAGCTCCAAATCGCTCGCGATGAACAGTGCAAATGAGCCAAATCCGTCATTTTCGCATATTTATATTTTTTGCTTGCTGGTATTCGTTCCTGCCTGGAACGAGCGCTTTTTCCTCGAAAAAGCGCTCGTCCCACCCCCGGACGAGTACCATAATAACGTTCGTCCCCCTCGGAATGAATACCAAAAAAAAAAAAATCATCATCAAAAACAACAAAATTAAAAAAATTGAACAATGCACCACAACAAAACCACTAAAAATTGTTTGGACGAAAGTGCTCTTGTACTTAATCTCTTGGCATCAAAAAATAGATGTCAGGGTTTACCTTGTCATTATCTGTCTCCCAAAGAAGGCTACCATGGCCGGACTGCTCCATGAGAGATCAGATTTTCGCCAATGTTAACCCCAAATGGCATCCCCAAATGGGTTCACACCCACCAAAAATAGGTCAAAAATTTGGGAAACTGCTTAAGCATTCAATGGAAAACATCTGAAGGCACCCTCACTTAAGTCATCTTGGGTCAAGCGACTCGTCGCTTTTCTCATGTTGGTCATTCCCTCATCGATTCGTCGCTTGAGGGGGTAGTCACACTTAGTTATCAATCAACACACACACACCCAATCAAGGCAATGGCATGCATTCAAAGAATCATTGACAAAGACAATCATGCTCCTGCTTGGGGCAGCAAACAAGCAACAATCACAAACTGATTAAATGCTTGGCATTCATGAATTATGAACACAAGGTTCCCACAGACAAAAGGTTGCGCCCTTTGCCTATTCATGATTGATCAATGCCCAAGCTCAAGTCACACCTCACCAAAATAGGTTAATACTTGAAATCCAATTCCTTAGCTCGTCGAAGCAAGGATTCAAGAATGCATGCCCTTTCCATACTTGGGGCATCCAAAGTTGGTTAGGTTACTGAGAAATCCTAATCATTAGTGCTTTGGTTATCTATTTTTGCTCAACACTTGCACCATGTGCAGCGCTTTCCAAAAAGGGGCATCTGTAGACACCAAAACAACACCAATCCGATTATGTGACTGCAAACACTGATCGCATTAACACACACAGCCCCTAGGGCAGCCCCAGAGGTTAAAACAGTGGTTCTAACCACTCACACAGTAGTTTTAAAAGTCAGAGATCAATTTGGCACCTTTTAGGCACTCTGCTACTTATTCGCTCCACCCAGGGACGAGTGCAGACTGGTACTCATTTCACCCAGGGACGATTACCAGCGCTCGCTCCTGGGTGGGACGAATGCCGGGTTTGACCTACAAAAAGTCAAACTTCGGCACATGACAACTCAGAACTGCCACTTAGCTCTCCTTTCATGGCATAGGGGTGCGAGTGAGTTCTTTTGACAACTCATATCTGCCACTTGACTCTCCATTCACTGCATGGGAATGAGAGTGAGCTTTTTAGGACAACTCAGATATGCCACTTGACTTTCCCTTCATTGCATGGGAGTGAGAGTGGGCTTTTTCATGACAACTCAAATTAGCTACTTAACTCTCCCTTCATTGCATGGGAGTGCGAGTGAGTTCTTTTGGGCATGCAGCAACAGTTACAGAAGAAGTTATGGAGCCCTTGATCAGGGAGAAGTCTTCTCTTCCCGAAAAAAGCAGTCATGTTAAGTAGCACTTTTGCATGCTAATTCAAAGAGACCCCTTGGGTCTATAAAATGGTGAGTTTCCTCACCCAAAGGATATATAGAGAAGGAGCATTTTGAGCGACGAAGTGCTGCCAATTTACTTACGATTTGTGCTTCACATCCATAATCTCTTAATCAAAAAGGAGGTTATTGGGTGATTTTGGAGGCACGAATCAAGACCTAAAACCCAATTTTCTGACCACAATATCCTACCAATTAGCCGACAACACATCACAACAGGTTTCGGACTCATCCCAAGTGGATTGGTGTCGAAACAAAGTTTCAACCCATGGGTGGTTTGCCTTCGGGCACCCCCTGCCTTATTGCAGGTTTACTCGCCTCACCCCGAAACGAGTACCAAACTATTGCAGGTTTACTCGCCTCACCCCGAAACGAGTACCAAACTGTTGCAGGTTTACTCGTCCGACCCCGGGACGAATACGGATCTGTATCGAATTTGGTGACTGTTTCTTTTGCAGTATTTTGCTAGTTACATGATTACGCTTCTATCAAATTTTTAGTCTATTTGGATTCATTTTAATCATCGTTATATTCATCTTTTACATTCATTAACAGTACTCTTTCAGATTTGCGAGTTTCATTATCATACACAGGTGCTACTGACGATTTGTTGTTTCTTTGAACGCAGGAGGAGCAGCAAGGATTAAAGATTTATCAATACCAGCGGTGGCAATACTTTGGCTCGCCCATTTCACACGTGGGCACGCGAAAGGAGGAACACTAAATCCATGATTGTAATTGAAACTATGTTAACGCTCCTACCCCCTAAAAGGGAGGAGACGTCTTTGTAACCGAATTGGAAGAGTATAAATAAAAAGGGTTGTGCTTTCTGTACTTCTTTTTATCTCATTTAAATTCGTCTCTTTTCTTTTATTTCATGCATTTCACTTTATAGGACCTTAAGCGTTAACTTTGGGTTTTGAATACATCGCATTAGTTTTCTTTTCAATCTTTCGGAATCTCGTGCTTTCAATGGCGATCACGGTGGGACAAAATGACTTGGCATTTGCCAAACTAGCCACCTGCCAAGCGCAAATCACGTGGCTTAGGCAAGACCAACAACAATTAGAACATTTGTGTCGCCTTAATCAAGAGTGCATTCAACGTCAGACAACTGAATTGCTTCACAACAATGAGCCAAAGGCCCCGGGCACCTAAAAAATCTAAGATGTATGTGAGGCACAACCCCATAGTGCGAGACAGGTCTCCGCGACTTCATCAAGCACTACCTCTAAGACCTCCTAGACCTGAGCGGGAGGCCACTCCCCGCAACCGTGATGGGCATCCTCCGTGGGCACCCATCAATGTTTACAGGCCTAGGCCAGACACTCCTCAAGAAGCTTATGAGGATTATGACCAAGAAGAAGAGCGGGCTAAAACGCCCTATCAAGGCAGAAGGGATGCTACCCAGTTATCCCTCCAAAGGCCTCAAGTTCCCCGCAACCCACAGTGGGAGCAAACCAAGGAGGAGGAGATTAAGTCCTCCGATGCATACAAAGTGTTGTTAGAACACTTAGAGACTATGGAACTCAAGACTGTTGGGCCCCAAAAGCCTACCTTATGCCAACTCCGTAGTCATCCTGTGCATCCATCAGTGCCAGCACCTCCATACCTCGAACATTTTAAGTTGCCCCAGTTGGCACTCTTTAGAGGGGATGAAGATGCTCAAGAGCATGTGACTCGATTTTTGAGCCAATGCTTTGGTATACAAGACAATGATGCATTGCTATTAAGAACATTTATAACCACATTCGTAGGACCTACCTCGGATTGGTTTACCCATTTACCAAAGCATAGCATCTACAACTTGGATCAGCTAGTGGACGCGTTCCTAGAACGTTTCGCTTTCAACACAAAGAAAAGGGCGTCACTAAGTGATCTTGCTAGCCTCAAGAAGTATGAGGAAGAATCTATGGTGGCATATGGGAATCGGTGGAGGACGTTGCTTTCAAAGCTATCCTACCTCCCTCCTATGTCCGACCTAACTCAAATGTTCGCAAAGAGCTATTTGCGATCGATCTCTATGCTATTGCAGTTGCAGCAATACGCCACTTTAGAAGAAGCTCTAGCGCAAGCTAGAATTATCGAAGAGATCAAGATACAGGATGGCAAAATTGCCAAGCCTAAGAAAAAAGAGTGGAACAAGAGCACCAAAATAGGGACTACGCAACAGAAACCCGCCACGGTCAATCAAGTTGCTATCAATGCCCCTAAGCCTACCCAAGCGACACAGCCTCCAAAGGCTAATTATCAGGTGGTGCCTCACAATAACTATGAGAAAGATAATAAAAAATAGGATCACAATCGACAGCGTCACCCTAGGTGGCAATTTACACCATACACCGAGTCCAGGGACTCCTTGTTTGACCGTTTTTCAGTGAAAAACTTTATTAATCTGCCAGAGATTCAAACAATCGATCCTAATGCGCCAAAGCCTAAGGGCTATAGAGAGGATATTTATCGTAGATTCCATAGAAGGAAAGGGCATGACCTTAACGCCTATTGGAAATTCAAAGGTTTAGTGCAAGACCTCATTGACAATAATACATTGGTAGTGGATAACCCCATCACACCCAACAACCAACAAATGGGTGTTTTCAAAGATCCTTTACCCGCACATGATGCACAAGAAAAACCTCTTCATGTCAATGAAGTGCAACAGAATTTCCCCATGGAGGGGTATGTTGGGATGATCAGCATTGTGACAAGGAACAAGAGACACCCAGGAGCTGCCCCCATGACAGCCACAAGGGAAGCTCCATCCATGTCACAACCTCAAGTGAATCCTACACAGCTTCCCCCGCCTAGACCAGTGGCCACGATTCGAACTAGACTTACTCAAAGTCTAAGGACCACGTCGGCTAGGCTCTCCATCTATGAGCTTATTCAACAATCGGTGCCCCATCGAGAAGCTCTCATGGAGATATTAAAGGCAATTGAGCTGCAACCCCACGAAGAGAATTCGTTCAACAATTTTGTGGGGCATGTCAAACAGTGTATCGAACCAGTCATCACCTTTAGGGAAGATGAATTAAAAATGGTGACTGGGGATGTAGCGGATCCACCCCTGCACATTATTGCATGGGTCAATGGGACTCCGTATAAGCGGGTGTTGGTAGACACTGGTTCATCCAGTAACATTATTACAATCACCGCACTGAAACATTTGAAGTTGCCAGCCTCTCACATTGTACCTTCCACTTATACCCTTCGAGCATTCAATGATGCGATATGCTCGACAGTTGGCACAATTGTCCTACCCATACAAGTGGGACAAAAGACCATTCATACATTGTGCCACATTTTAGAAGGTGAGATGGCTTACAATATCTTGCTTGGGCGGCCTTGGATCCGGGATATGAAGTGTGTCCCTTCAATTGCTCATCAATGTTTAAAGTACACATTTGAAGGACAAGTGCACGTGGTCCCCGCAGATTTAGAACCTTTTAAATATTGCAACTCAGTGCAACTAATGCCGTAGTCGACCCTTCCTTCAACGCATGTGGATTTCCAGTTAAATCCATCTAAAAGGGGTCCGATTAAGCAAGAATATCCATTACCAAATCAATCAAATTCCTAGGTAGGTTCATCTTCTTCATCTAGTCCTCCCACAATGATGCCACCTATGGTGGCCACACCAACGGACAAAGGAAAGAAGCCCCTGGAAGCGGAACCACCCTTAGTCTCCAACATCTCGACAGAAGAGATGCCTAATAGAATGGAAGTCGAGATGCCTAGTTCACCCCACATGGAGTGGACTCAGGGAGAACTCCCATTCGCTTCCTCTCAATCGCCAATGATTACTATTGAGATGTCTAACACAGGCATGGGGGAGTATATAGTGCGCAATGTTGTAGCAACGCCCACACTTCAGTCTATGCAAGACATGGGAAGACCTCGACTCCCCATAGGCTCCGTGGTTCCTTTAGGCTACCCACCTAATCAGACAAACTTTATTTTTGGGGGCCTGGATCATGGCGTTGAACCTTCCCGACGAGAAGAGGAAGATGAAGAGCCCTTTGTGGAAGATGTCAATTATCTATCTAACCCAGACTTTGCATTACGATATCTTAGCCAATGCAATTGGCATGGATACGGGTTGGGCAGGTATGAACAAGGAGTGCATGTTTTGTGCCAACCAAGATACCAAATGCCTTATGACAAGTCAGGAGTAGGGTTTAATCACCCTTTGCCCCTCGACATCTTGGTCAAAAACATGCAAGGCCTAGGGATAGGCAACAAGGATGGGTTGGCATCAGATCCATATGCCAATCCAAATACAACTTATACATTGAGGGATTATTTCCCATTACAAACAAACAACCTTGTTGACCTCAACAACCCTTTCCCTTCGGCCGAACAAGGAGAAACCTCACAAACTCACCCACAAGGGGAAGATGGACAAGACCAAGAAGGGTCTTTCGAAGATGAGTTGGAGTACGATCATTCGCACGAATATCCAATGAATGATGATCAGGAAAGCTTCCTGACGATGTTCCCATTGGCTGCTCCAGTTGAGCACATGCCACTTCAAGACAATCCGGTCCCCCCATAGAGAGCGGCACAACCTCGTTGGGACCATATTAATTTGCTCGAGCAAGATGAGCTTCCCATGTCGCAAGCAGTAATTGGAGCCAATGAAGGCCTGTGGTTCTCCGACAGTGATTCGAAAGATGAAACTGAGATGGCCTATCTCAACCACATGCGACAAATGCAACAAAGGCAACAAATGCAACAAAAATATCCCTTGGACATAGATGACATGTTTGAACACTTACACATAGGTCCAAGACATAGGTGGCACCTCAACCCGACGTAGTTATAGCAATTACTGCACCCGCCACTCTAGGTACACAGAGAGCATCTTCCACCTAGAGACCCTATCAAACCATCAGTGCCTAGGGTAGACCCTATTTGCATGTCCACGCATAGGGCTGATCCCTTTGTGCCAGTGCCTACAGAGCCAGACCCAACGCATCAAGAACATCCCGAATGTCAGAGTTATCACATCTACGGTAATGGAGGTTACCATCATCTCATCAACATGATCTCCATTGACTTGACCGCCCCCATCCATGATCCAACCAATCCAACATGATCATTGCATCTAGACATAGAGGCTATAGATTGGGATCATGCTGACACACCACCATCCCCATCAGAGTATTGGCCTTGCGGTGGGATGTTTCATTTCACTCCAGGACAGACTCAAGATGTCTTCCATGCTGAAGAGGAACTTGACGTTCCTAATGATGATCTTAATTCAGCAAACGATATCCATCTGATCCCAATTCCACATCAGTTGGAAGACGGATCCCACATGTCGGTCGAGGCAATGACTGATGTAGACATCGACACAGATCCAATGAATCCATGGATTCTCAAGCTGGGGGTAAGTCTTTCCCTCGAAGAGCAAGCCGATTATGTTGCCCTTCTTAAGGAGAAGAAGGAGGTTTTTGCATGGTCATACAAGGATATGCCGGGACTAGACCCATAGCTAGTCACGCATAATTTAACGCTTGATCCGACAATCAAGCCAGTAAAGCAAAAACTACGCAAGATGCACCCAACAGTGGCCTTAATGGTAAAATACGAGTTACAAAAGTTGTTGGATGCCCAGTTTGTCATCTGTGTGGATTATCCTCCATGGTTGTCTAACATGGTTCCCGTCAAGAAGCCCGACGGGAGGATTCACATATGCATCAATTTTTGAGATCTTAACAAAGCGAGTCCTAAGGATGATTTTCCCTTGCCAAGCATCGACGCATTGGTAGACGCCACAGCGGGCCACGAAATGCTTTCCCTTATGGATGGTTTCTCAGGATACAATCAGATTCGTATCAATCCCGAGGACCAACTAAAAACGGCATTCACAACGCCTTGGGGGACATTTTGCTATAAGGTCATGCCTTTTGGCCTTAAAAATGTTGGCGCCACTTACCAACGTGCCATGACGTACATATTTCATGATTACATGCACAAGACTTTGGAAGATTACATGGATGATTTGTTGGCCAAATCTCTTTTGTGCCCAGATCACCTCGGTGACTTGAGCAAGGTCCTTGATCGCCTCATTGAACATAAAGTTAGACTAAACCCCAAGAAGTGCATCTTTGGCATCACCTCTGGAAAGCTCTTGGGTTTCATAGTCTCCAAACGAGGAATCGAGGTAGACCCAAACAAAGTCAAGGCAATCCTTGAAATGATTCCCCCAACCACCATCAAGCAGCTCAGGAGTCTACAGGGAAAGGTTGCGTCGATCAAGCGCTTCATAGCGCAGTTATTTGACAAGTGTCGACCCATGAATAAATTATTGCATAAGGGGGTCACATTTCATTGGGATGACGAGTGCCAGTCAGCCTTTGATGACATTAAATAGTACTTGGCTTCATCGCTAGTACTGGCACCACCTAGACCAGGAGTGTCATTCTATTTATACATCTCAGCTATTGAGGTGGCACTGGGCGCCATGCTGTCCCAGAAAAATGAACTTCACAAAGAACAGGCTACATACTATCTTAGCCGCACCTTGGTCAGTTATGAACTTAACTATGCATACGTTGAAAAGCTCTGCTTGGCAGTGGTGTTTGCTACCAAAAAGCTACGCCACTACATGCTCAGTAATAAGACGTATGTTGTGTCTAAGGAGAATCCATTGCGATACATGATGAGTCGTACTTATCATAGTAGCCGCACGACAAAATGGATCATGTTGTTGATGGAGTTTGACATAGAGTTCATTGGACAAAAATCCATAAAAGGTCAAGTCATCGCCGATCAACTAGTCGAGGCTCCTCTTGAAGATGATCAGCCTCTGACTTTCGAACTACCTGATGATGGGGTCTTCCATGTTTCAGAATCTCCAGATTCTGATGAGCCTGAGTCACGAGCTGACATAACCCTATTCTTCGATGGTTCTAAATGTGAGCAAGGGGGTGGCATGGGAATTGTATTCTTCACTCCGCAAGGTGCTCCAATGCCTTTGTCATTTAAATTAGACTTCCCGTGCACCAACAACAATGCAGAATACGAAGCCTTGCTCATAGGTCTTCAAACAACAATCACCATGAACATTAAACGTCTAAACATCTTTGGTGATTCGTTGTTGATTGTCAATCAAGTGAAGGGGATTTTTCAATGTAAATGTCCAGTTCTACAGGCCTACAAAGCCCTTGTGGACAAATTCCTGGCACAACTTGAATGGTATGACATCGAGGCACTCCCTCGATCATCAAATCATTTTGTGGATACTATGGCCTCCTTGGGGTCACTAATCCTGCAAGACCCTTCCGGTGAAATGACAACCATTCAGGTTAAAACATTATCGCAATCTGCGATGGAGCGTGCAAGCTCCGATCCGACGCCAGGAATCCACCTGATCTAGATTGAACCATCTTCGGATAAGTTCTCTCGAATCCATGATTGTTTGACTCAAGCCAACTGGGGGTCCTTGTTCTCCCCGACCCCTCTTAATAGCAACACAACGTTGTTTTTACAAGTTCTTTCTCGCTCAGCTTTTGCTAGGGATGGACTTCAAGAGGGATTGGCCGTTCATACTATCGAGGTTTCTGATCGGCAGGATTGGTACACACCCATTCGGGATTACCTCAAGCTAGGTAACCTCCCACTTGGATTGACACAAGCCACAAAAAGATCATTCAAATAGAAAGCGGCAAAGCATGTCTTGTTAGGAGACATTTTGTATCATCGAAATTATGAAGGAATCCTCCTTCGTTGTTTGGACCAGCAAGAGTCCGCTTGGGCGATCACCCAAGCTCACGATGGTACATGTGGTGGCCACTTCAGCGGTATGGCCATCGCAAAGCGCATTCTTCGCATGGGTTATTATTGGCCATATTTAGAGCGAGATTGTTGCGCATATGTGAAGAAGTGCGTGAAGTGTCAACACCATGCTAATTTGACACACGTACCTTCTCAGGCCTTGCAGCCGATCCAATCGGTTTGGCCTTTTTCGTAGTGGGGCTTTGACCTAATTGGAAAGATCTCCCCTGCATCGTCTGGTCATCACACATTTATTTTAACGGCCACAGAGTACTTCACCAAGTGGGTGGAAGCAATTCCGCTAACCTCTACGACTGGATCCCGCATTGCGGAGTTTATTTTGCATAACATCATATGTCATTTTGGTATTCCATCCAAGATCCTGTCAGATAATGGGACACCATTCAAGAATAAATATGTGCGTGCTTTGACCACAAAGTACAAAATTCAGCACAGTTTTTCAACCCCTTATTATCCGTAGGCAAATGGGCAAGTAGAGGCATCCAACAAAATGCTAGTCGCCATTCTTAAAAAGATAGTTGCAGACAATCATAAGGACTGGCACATTCAGATCTCGCTTGCCCTATGGGCTTATCGCACTAGCATTCGGATGCCCACTGGGGCAACTCCATTCTCGTTGGTGTATGGCTCCGAGGCAGTCATGCCTTTTGAGTTGGAAATCCCTTCCCTACGCATTTCAATGCAAGAGTTCATCGATGATGACACTGCGTAGTAGGCCCGGTTAGATCAACTGACGTTGCTCGATGAATGACGTGTTAATGCTCTTGAGCATTTGTGTATCTATCAAGAGCGACTTAAGAGAGCATACAACATGAAAGTCCACCTCAGGGAATTTTAGGTTGGTGACTTGGTCTTAAAAGAGAACCAACAGAATTCTAATTTGTTGTCCCATCTACGGGACAAGTTCATGGCAAACTGGTTAGGTCCTTATGTCATTGACAATAGAATAGGACCTGGAACATACCGGCTTGCCTCTCTTGAAGGAATCAAGGAAAAAGAACCCTTGAACATCAGTCATTTGAGGCCGTTCCACATCTAGAGAGCCATAGTCCAACTAAAAGCTCCAAGGATTCTCATCATCGCTTGGTCAACCCTAAATGCCCCAAAGGTATCTATAAACCCTTTGGTCAAGCCAAAAGCTCCAAGGATTCTCATAATCGCTTGGTCAACCCTAAATGCCCCAAAGGTATCTATAAACCCTTTGGTCAAGCCAAAAGCTCCAAGGATTCTCATAATCGCTTGGTCAACCTCCAAAAGCTCCAAGGATTCTCATAATCGCTTGGTCAACCCCAAAATGCTCCACAGGTATCCATAAACCCTTTGGTCAAACACCAAAAGCTCCAAGCGTTCCCATAACTGCTTGGTCAAAATAAATATTCAAAAATAAACAAAAACAATACAATCATCAAAAATCACAAAAACAATTGCATTTCAATTCCATGCATACTCATAAAAAAATCAAAAATCACAAAAACAATTGCATTTCAATTCCATGCATTCTCATAAAAATCAAAATACAAAAATATAGGTTGCATTAGGCATCGCATCCATACATTGCATACTTCGCTAGGTCATACAAGTCAACCGCACCATAGACTGTCATCACTTGGCAATTCCATCATTTTCCACATCAAATCCATTTTCATAAACGCATACATCTAGAATAGCACCATCGCCATTTTTTTTTAGCATCGTCAATTGTCTCCTAATGTATATAGGGTTTTCGTCATTCAGCTGTCTTTAAATTTCTAGCCAAAACTGTACATAGTTAAACAGATTTTACACGGGAAAGTTTTACTTGGATCACACCTTGTTACGTAGCATCCCAACACAAATTAACACACATAAAATAATTCCTAAGTTGTGTGAATGCAAGAAAAACCTACAAAGCAGTCTCGGGTACCATAGGTGAAAGATTAGCTTGTTCATCCCCCTATGCGAATGGTTCTAGAATGCTGAGAATTGACAAAAGGACGAGCTCTTCCCCATCCATTCACCATAATAAACAGTGGTTTTCACCACTCCCACAAATCCCAATCATAGTTGGTCCCCAAAGTTGTAAGGATTCGTACTACACGTCCCTGCCAAGGATGGGTAGTCATCCCCAAGACCTAAAAGGATCAACGCCATTCACAAACAAAATTCCAACAAACCATCATCCTAACCCTTTCCATTCACCTTTGGTCTCCAAGTTGTAAGGATTCGTACTATCCACCCCTAACCAGGATGGGTAGTCATCCCCAAGGCCTAAAAGATCAATGCCCTTACTTCATAATCTCCATTATCCCTTTGGTCTCCAAGTTGTAAGGATTCATACTATCTACCCCTAACCAGGATGGGTAGTCATCCCCAAGGCCTAAAAGATCAATGCCCTTACTTCATAATCTCCATTATCCCCTTGGTTCCCAAAGTCGTAAGGATTCGTACTACACGTCCCTACACAGGATGGGTAGTCATCCCCAAGGCTAATAGGATCAAGGCCATTCACAAGTTCAAACTTACAAAGCTCAAAATACAAAATCAAATAACAGTGGTTATCACCACTATTCAAAATCCTTGCTCAAAAAAAACAAAAGAAAAATAAATAGAAAAATAAACAGTGATTTTCATCACTATATAGCCGAGCAAGTCTCCCAAATCATTCAGCCAACAAATAACCTGAACTTGAATCCCTAGAATTCTCAACATTCGAAAACCATCTAGGTGATCCTCATTACAGGTTTGGTTGATAGCCTACCTGGCAATGGTGGTATCCTACCCGCATGACGATATGTCCGTCACATTAGCTTTGCGTGTGTGCAGACCAATATTTGCATGTGGATGAGCTAGCTTATGGTACCTTAGATTGTCACATGGATTAATCTTGCTAAATACAACAACGGAGTTAGTGGAGCTAATTAGGTGATCCTCAGTACAAGTTTGGTTGATAGCCTATCTGGCACTAGCGGTATCCTGACAAATACCACATAAACGAACTCAATTGCACACACAGGGATGTGAAATAACTTGGTTAAATTCAAGTCGGATTTAGACCTTGTTCAAAAGTCTCGTGAGATAAATGTATAGTCTTGGCTAGTTAGTTAAAATATCTGCATCTCAGAAAAGCTTAACTACATTTTCAAACAACTGGTACATTTCATTCCGTACATCACCATCCAAAAATATACAAAATACAAAAACAAAGTTTTCACATGCACACGCATTCCACAAAGTTATCCCATTAATATAGCAAGTCAGTCAAATCTTGTACAGTCTATGGTGCATCGACAAAATCATCAACAACTCATTTCATTCATTCCATATGCATACATCATACAAATTAGACCCATCACATTCATAATTGCATATGCATACATTAATGTAAAAACATGTACATAAAAATAAATCATGAAAAATATATAAACACCAAAAAGAGTCATATGTATATATATATCATAACAAAATTGCCCGTAGGCTACAATGAACCGGTCCTCGGACCTCGCTACCACAATCCAAAAACTCAAAAACCCCAAGCCTAGGGCGTCGGCCACCATGATCACGTAGGATCGGTGCGACGAGAACTACCCCCTATAGTATCGGTCCTATGGGACCTCTCAGGGTGACTGCTACTCACCCCTGCATCATGCCCACTAGCGCCTCCCTCATCTCGCCGCCTACGATGGGATGATGTTGACTGCTCTGTCTCACTATCTCTCATCCGATACGACGAGCCACCTCCAGGAGGCTCTAGTATTCACCCACCAAGGCGGATAATCTCTCCCTCCATCTCCAACCGATGCCATCCCCAATCTGACTCCCGTCGACTCCACTCTGCCTCCCACCTACGGTAGTAAGCGACTACATCATCACGTTGTGCTAGCTGCACCTGCAGGAGATCCCTCTCCCATGCAGCATCCGTATCACCCTCCTACCGATGAGATGCAGCCCCTGCACTCTCTTGCTCTACCAACTACTTCTGTATCCCTCGGCACGATTGACTGTGTCAGCCTCTCTAGTGCATCGACCTGCTTCGGAGCATCCTGCATATCTGGCTGCTCCTCCTCACCAAATTCCTCTCCTACATCTGCCACCTCCACCATGTCCACATCAACAGGAGCTCCCCAACCCTCTCCTGGTGCCTCTGCATCCTCTCCGCCTACCGCTGCCTCATCCCCTCCCAATGGCCCCTCACCTCGCCATCGTCGGAGCATCCACCACTCCTGGTACTCGATAGTAACTCCGACGTCATCCACGTCTAGAGTGTCCAGTACTGTATCCGCCTCCTCCCCTAGCGGCTCGAGGATCGATGCAGCTAGAGTCCTCTCATCGCTCCGACGTCGATAGACTAAGGGCTCCCCAGGCAACCCCTGGCGTACCCCAAACTGTCGTGTCACTCGAAGATAATGGAAGTATTCCTGCTTTGTCCCGTGTCGTCCAATGACCCACCTCCCCCTCCGGACCCACCGAAGCCACTCATCAGCCTCCGACCATGCGGGACAATCTCGATATGGCCTCCACACCACATCTCCTAGAGTCAGTCGGGCCAATGCATCTACGTAATGGTCCACGTCTCCCGCAAACCTCGACTCTACCCTCGCTCCTCAGATCGATACCATAAAGCCCCATAACCAATGTCTCTATCCACCATGTCAACCCGTGTAGTCTAGGGTAGCCCTCGTGGTCGCTCCATGGCTATATGCTGCCAAGCCCAACACTGCAATAAGTAACTGTAGCCAATCCCCTTTCGCTTTCGACAACGGACCTCATACAACTCATCATATAGTTGAGCCAAAAGCATCTGGCCCCATCTCATGATCATCGGCTCTATCACAGGACAATCCACTAACTGCCACACCACCTCCAGTAGGTTCCATGGGAACCTCACCCCCGAGGAGTCTGGCAACAACATGTTGGAAATGAGGCTCATGAGTAGTGCATGCCTCACTCCCAACACCCTCCTCTCGTACCACCACCGCACTAAGATCCCACCCACCTGACAATCCTCCTTCGCTCTTTGCACCGCATCCTCCCCATGTCCAAAGCATCGGGTCAGTACAGTCATCCTCTGGCCTCGTGGCATCGTCCGGATGGGAACCCCGTCTATCAAAATCCGAAGAATCCGATACACATCCTCCAAGGTAACTGTCATCTCCCCTATCGAGAGATGGAAGGTGTTCATCCGAACATCCCATAGACTGATCAAAGCTATCAAGTATGCCCGATCCCCAACCACTGGCTCCAATCGAGCCACATGCTTGAGCCCCAAGGCATCAAGCCACTCCCAGTCCTCTGCACTCAACGCCTCGCGGGCACTAGAAAAAATAGTCGGTACCCGATACCGACTCTTCACCACCTGCATATCACAAAACATAAACACATCAAAAACATGCATCAAATCACCATCACATATACAAAAATGCATCAATATACAGTAACATCATTCATTCACATGTACATCTATTACAATTTACAAACATACAAACAACAAAAAAACAATTGATATGGTTTACCTACGGTTTCGACCTAAGTTTACCATTTCAACAAAAAAATGCATCAATTTTTCACCTTTACTTTCATACACAAAATAACAAAAATTTGACATGGTTTACCTACGGTTTTCACCTAAGTTTACCATTTAAACAAAAAAATTCATCAATTTTTCATCTTTAATTTCATACAACAAAACAAAAATTTGACATGGTTTACCTACGGTTTTTAACCTAAGTTTTACCATTCAAACAAAAAAATTCATCCATTTTAATCTAATTTTTCATCTTTCATCTCATAAAAACAAAAATTTTGACATGGTTTATCTACGGTTTTTAACCTAAGTTTTACCATTCAAACAAAAAAATTCATCAATTTTAATCTACGTTTTCATCTTGCATTTCATAAAAACAACAAAAATTTGACATGGTTTACCTACGGTTTCGACCTAAGTTTACCATTTAAACAAAAAAAATTCATCAATTTTTCATCTTTAATTTTATACAAACAAAACAAAAATTTGACATGGTTTACCTCCGGTTTTTAACCTAAGTTCACCATTCAAAAAAAAAAAAACTTCATCACTTTTTACCCTAGGGTTTCATTTTTCATCATTTCCACAATAACAATTTGACATGGTTTACCTACGGTTTTTACCTAAGTTTACCATTCAAACAAAAAAATTCATCCATTTTTTTAAATCTAGGGTTTCATTTTAAAAACAGACAAAAATGGACATGGTTTACCTACGGTTTCGACCTAAGTTTTACCATTCACATAAAAAAAAAACATTTTTATAACCGTGGTTACCCTAAGGTGTTACTCTAAGTTTCATTTGGGTTTATTCTATGGTTTTCCATCTAGGTTTCCATCGGTTTGCATACATGTTTCATTTTGTTTCATGGTCTTTACATCAATTCATTCACCTTTTAATTAATTAATTAGGGTTCCATGTCTTAAACAAAAGAAAAACACAATAAAAACAAATTTGCACTTTTTCAAATTAAAACTCGCGGAGATAGTTCACTTACTGGTCTCGCTTCGGCTCCGCCGCTTGACGACCCGGTTTGTGCACTCATGGTAGCTGGAAAATTCGGCAGCGCTTCGCGTCAGAAAATCTCCCTCCTCCTCCTCAGAGCTCCAAATCGCTCGCGATGAACAGTGCAAATGAGCCAAATCCATCATTTTCGCATATTTATATTTTTTGCTTGCTGGTATTCGTTCCTTCCTGGAACGAGCGCTTTTTCCTCGAAAGAGCGCTCGTCCCACCCCCGGATGAGTACCATCATAACGTTCGTCTCCCCCCGGAACGAATACCAAAAAAAAAAAAAATCATCATCAAAAACAACAAAATTAAAAAAAAATTGAAAAATGCACCACAACAAAACCACTAAAAATTGTCGGACGAAAGTGCTCTTGTACTTAATCTCTTGGCATCAAAAAATAGATGTCGGGGTTTACATTGTCATTATCTGTCTCCCAAAGAAGGCTACCATGGCCGGACTGCTCCATGAGAGATCAGATTTTCGCCAATGTTAACCCCAAATGGCATCCCCAAATGGGTTCACACCCACCAAAAATAGGTCAAAAAATCGAGAAACTGCTTAAGCATTCAACGGAAAACATCTGAAGGCACCCTCACTTAAGTCATCTTGGGTCAAGCGACTCGTCGCTTTTCTCATGTTGGTCATTCCCTCATCGATTCGTCGCTTGAGGGGGTAGTCACACTTAGTTATCAATCAACACACACACACCCAATCAAGGCAATGGCATGCATTCAAAGAATCATTGACAAAGACAATCACGCTCCTGCTTGGGGCAGCAAACAAGCAACAATCACAAACTGATTAAACGCTTGGCATTCATGAATTATGAACACAAGGTTCCCACAGACAAAAGGTTGCGCCCTTTGCCTATTCATGATTGATCAATGCCCAAGCTCAAGTCACACCTCACCAAAATAGGTTAATACTTGAAATCCAATTCCTTAGCTCGTCAGAAGCAAGGATTCAAGAATGCATGCCCTTTCCATACTTGGGGCATCCAAAGTTGGTTAGATTACTGAGAAATCCTAATCATTAGTGCTTTGGTTATCTATTTTTGCTCAGCACTGCACCATGTGCAGCGCTTTCCAAAAAGGGGCATCTGTAGACACCAAAACAGCACCAATCCGATTATGTGACTGCAAACACTGATCGCATTAACACACACAGCCCCTAGGGCAGCCCCAGAGGTTAAAACAGTGGTTCTAACCACTCACACAGTAGTTTTAAAAGTCAGAGATCAATTTGGCACCTTTTAGGCACTCTGCTACTTATTCGCTCCACCCAGGGACGAGTGCAGACTGGTACTCGTTTCACCCAGGGACGATTACCAGCGCTCGCTCCTGGGTGGGACGAATGTCGGGTTTGACCTGCAAAAAGTCAAACTTTGGCACATGACAACTCAGAACTGCCACTTAGCTCTCCTTTCATGGCATAGGGGTGCGAGTGAGTTCTTTTGACAACTCATATCTGCCACTTGACTCTCCATTCACTGCATGGGAATGAGAGTGAGCTTTTCAGGACAACTCAGATATGCCACTTGACTTTCCCTTCATTGCATGGGAGTGAGAGTGGGATTTTTCATGACAACTCAAATTAGCTACTTAACTCTCCCTTCATTGCATGGGAGTGCGAGTGAGTTCTTTTGGGCATGCAGCAACAGTTACAGAAGCAGTTATGGAGCCCTTGATCAGGGAGAAGTCTTCTCTTCCCGAAAAGAGCAGTCATGTTAAGTAGCACTTTTGCATGCTAATTCAAAGAGACCCCTTGGGTCTATAAAATGGTGAGTTTCCTCACCCAAGAGATATACAGAGAAGGAGCATTTTGAGCGACGAAGTGCTGCCAGTTTACTTACGATTTGTGCTTCACATCCATAATCTCTTAATCGAAAAGGAGGTTATTGGGTGATTTTGGAGGCACGAATCAAGACCTAAAACCCGATTTTCTGACCACAATATCCTACCAATTAGCCGACAACACATCACAACAGGTTTCGGACCCATCCCAAGCGGATTGGTGTCGAAACAAAGTTTCAACCCATGGGTGGTTTGCCTTCGGGCACCCCCTGCCTTATTGCAGGTTTACTCGCCTCACCCCGGAACGAGTACCAAACTATTGCAGGTTTACTCGCCTCACCCCGAAACGAGTACCAAACTGTTGCAGGTTTACTCGTCCGACCCCGGGACGAATACGGATCTGTATCGAATTTGGTGACTGTTTCTTTTGCAGTATTTTGCTAGTTACATGATTACGCTTCTATCAAATTTTTAGTCTATTTGGATTCATTTTAATCATCGTTATATTCATCTTTTACATTCATTAACAGTACTCTTTCAGATTTGCGAGTTTCATTATCATACACAGGTGCTACTGACGATTTGTTGTTTCTTTGAACGCAGGAGGAGCAGCAAGGATTAAAGATTTATCAATACCAGTGGCGACAATACTTTGGCTCGCCCATTTCACACGTGGGCACGTGGAAGGAGGAACACTAAATCCATGATTGTAATTGAAACTATGTTAATGCTCCTACCCCCTAAAAGGGAGGAGACGTCTTTGTAACCGAATTGGAAGAGTATAAATAAAAAGGGTTGTGCTTTATGTACTTCTTTTTATCTCATTTAAATTCGTCTCTTTTCTTTTATTTCATGCATTTCACTTTATAGGACCTTAAGCGTTAACTTTGGGTTTTGAATACATCGCATTAGTTTTCTTTTCAATCTTCCGAAATCTCGTGCTTTCAAGTGGTTTTTCATCCTCAACTACATTTTAGATGGTCTTCTAGCTTTAGCTATTTTGTATATGGTAAATTTGTTGGCCCTTTTCATCTCATATTTAGGTAGGTGCTCCTAATTAAAATTACCTTTTTGAGGTAGACTTTATCCACAATAGTGAATCAACTATATTTTGATGACTTGTAAGGAAAATATTTCTAGAAAGAGTTTGAGGAACCCAAAAAAAGGGTGCCTTATCTATTGGGAATTGAGTATGAGTTGGGAAAATCTTGAGGCTTTTCTAGTAGTGGCATGTGCTCAGATAGGGATGTTTGGGTTACTTCACTCAAGACTTTGTAGATACCAAGGGGAGATGCACCTTATTTTATAGGCCACATTACTTGGACAACTCTTGAGGTTAACCTTCATTATTTTGATTAGTTAATGTTATATGGTTACAAGGGGACTCATTCCGTCATTCTTAGGTTTTTTGGATACCATAATATTCTAATATTTCTACCACCTAGGTATTGTGGTTTTCCTTAAACTGACCAAAATGAGCTCTATTTATCTTGGGAGTTGTTATACATGCCTTTATCCCAACCACTTGTTCTTCAAGATCATGTGGCTTCAATTATTTTGTTGTGAGTTTGAATTTACTCATGTCCTACATTGGTTTGGTAGGCGTATGATAAGATAGAAAAAGGAAAGTATATATACATATATATTATATGTTCAAAGGTTTATTGGACCAATGGGTCTATCCCGGCACCAGGTATTCACCCCATACCAATCCAATCAAACACTCTTACCAAATTAACCTCCTAGACTTGCATATTACATTACTTCTTATAGGCTAGGTGCATCCTTCAATAAATTTGGGACCCCTTTTCTTCCACTAGGATATTGGTGGGCTCTCCTTTGTTTTTATTGTGTTTTTCTTTGGGGATAGATTCCTACTTTGGTTCTAATTTGTCAATCCTTTAAATCTTGTTTAACTATTTGGCCTTATTTTAATGTGTGATGATAATCTTGGGGGAATCCATAGTGATATTGTAGTGGTACATTGATCACCAAGCTAGGTAATTTATCCACTTGATTCATTTCTTCCCTAACTATTCATTGGATAGACCCTAATGTTTGATCCACCACTCTAGGCAAGAAGGAGATAAGGACTATTTCCAATTGGTAGCTCCGAATCAGCTTTCATCTATATCTTAAGGTCAAGTAGAAAGGCCCTACTCTTACTCATATAGGTTCTTCTATCTTCACCCCTTCTTACTACCATTCATCCTTAGTTATGGATTCTAGTTGTGTCTCCAAGATTTTTGAGAAACCTTGATTGTTGGTGTCGATGTTGTATGGTATACCTAGTAGTTGCATTTTCAATGATTTCATGGTATTTAGTGCTTCCTCTATTCCAATTGATCCACTTACTTGAGAACCTTTGATAGATTTGGTTCCATATCCTTATTGGGGTTCCATTATATTTTGGTGTAGTGACTCTTCTTCTTACTCTTCCTTCAAAAATTGATATTTGAAGTGATCCTTTAGGATAGAATAGTAATCTATCATAAAATCCTCTCTAGGAAATTTTTGTCGTAGAGAGTGGGGGGAATCTAGATTTGAATGGGGAGAGGAAGAAATTTGGATAGGAATTAAAGGAGAGAGGTTTTTTGGGAGCTTTGTAGGAAATCTATCTATTAGAATGGTTATCTTCTACTTTGAGGATGATTTGACATGTAATGGGGAAAGATTTTCCCCCCTAAGCTTTGATCACTATGGAAATTTTTGGATACAAATACTTAAGATAGAATGAGTGCCATACCTACGAAAGTTTTGGTCTCATTTGAAATCCTTTGCTAAGTCTTGTGGAATTGGGCATTGAAGTCCTCTATTGCCTCACCAAAATTTTACTTGATGTTAATCAAGTAATCTAATGGTAGGGATTATTTCTCCTTAAAATGATCTATCAGTTGGGTGGCCAGCTATTCCAAACCCCTTATTGATAGTGTGGATAAGGAGATATACCATATCTATGCCTTCCCTTTAAAATATACCACTTATAGCCTAAGGGCTATATCTTGAATTATTATGTTTTGAATGATATAGTGTATGGTAATATATTATAAGTTCTCCAACATTGTGAATACATCTTCTTTGATGAGTTTGGTAAGAAATATAGAGCTTTTATGGTAACTAGATCCTAAGAATGAGGGGGGATAAAAACAACCAAAGGGATCTAAAATTTCCCTGCTAGAATTATCTTAGCCATACCTTTGCTTGATTTCTTTGTTTCACTCTAATGGGATGGTGAAAAGGATCCTCTATTAGAGCCTTGGATTTTAATATCTATCACCAATCTTGATAGTCTAAGGCCTAGTAGAGTTTCCAAGTAAATGTTTTTAATGATTCTATATGAAAATAGATTGAGGACTTCATTGGAACCTTGATCTTGCACTCTTCTTGGTAGCTTATTTGTTTTTTTTTGTGGCAGAGTTGCTAAGTGGGAGATATTGTTGGCTATGTTGGATTATATTACATTATTTATGTAGACACCAAAATCTAGCCACTTGTCATCCATCCGTAACTTCCCACCACAATTATCCATTATTTATATATATTTTTTTAATATATATTTAAATAATAATATTTTATATATTATATTTATGTATATTTAATATATATATATATATATATATATATATGTATGAATTAATCCTAGATATCCATAATGTTTTAATCCTAGTCATCCATCTATCTTAATCCATGCCATTTACCCAGATTTAATCTCCACGCTTCATCATGTTTTAATCTTGACCACACAAATTGTGTCGTCAAAATCCTAACATGGAAAAGGAAAGATTATAAAGAGGAGTAATTTTTATGACTCAATCCCTAATATTTTAAATCCACTAAGTCTCCTAAGTGTTTGAGTTCCCTAAGCTCTTGTGCCCTAGGTCCTCAAGCCCTCTCTTCATAATTTTTATCCATTGTCACCCCATTTCATCCTTTGCATCCACCACCATCCACCTTGCACAAACCAAATATGCTCTATAGCTTCTACCTCACACTATCAAATGCCCTTTAGAGCTTTGTAAGCACCCACCAAAGTTTCTCAAGCACCCTTGGATGTTCCTGGTTTCCATGAAGCATTTGTGGATGTTTCCTATCCTTGATATGCAACCCTATAACCCTTGAGCACCATTAGGGCACATCTACGTAACCATCATCTGCATCAACCACGAAGATAGAAAATAGTAAGTTAGCATAGACAAGGTAAAAATTCATTTGCAAGCATTTTTATTATTCTTATATTTGTTTTACAACTTCTATTTTGCAACTAGGGTTTAGTGATTTTTTTTCTAAGGGTCTCACACAGTGGAGCCCTCACAGATATTATTAACCCTTATTTTTTTTGCTATGTGCAGGTCTAAGAATTGTATTCATTGGTAGCTACTGAAGCTGGAGTGGTCCTGCATAGGATACCAAAGCCCACTCACCACACTATTGGGATAAAAAATGAGCAATAAGACACCACCATTCATTGGATTAGGGACTTAGAAACCCTAACATTGTAACAACTATATCAAGAGAATTTTAAAGACCCCACATTGGGAAACATTATTTGTACAATTGGGATATCCTCCCACATTCAATAAAATAATATCTCTTCTGTGCAATTCTGTGTTGTTTACTTGTATTCTTGTTACTTTTATATATTGCTTTGGTGTTTCATTTTTGCATTCACAAATGGTGATCATGGTGGGACCCACAAAGGGTTCTATATTTTGAATTATCTTGGCACTAACTTGTTTTTTTCTATTTTTTTATAGGTTTTCAAAAAAATGAATCACACGAATTTTGTAGAACCAGGGTTTCTGAAGAATTGTAGAAGTTGTAGAAGGTATGTAGACGCCCTACGGTGCTTGAGGGATGTCCTCCATTGTTTTAGGAAATAACTAGATGTATTTAAGAGATGCTAAGAGGTGTTTCACATAGAGGAAGAGGAATACATAGGCTTATCTGTAAGTCTTTCTCAAATTCCTAACCCCTCTATTTTATGTAATTTTACGTTTTTATAGTTTTTTTTTTTAATTTACATGGTGGAATCGGTAACCGCCACGAATTCGGGTAGGCTGTCCATATTTTATGGCCACCACAGTATTCTGCATTTTTTACCCTAGAAGCCACCACACAGATCTTCACACAGTCTGCCCCTATAACCACCATGCCACAATCATTTTAAACCTTTTACGCCACTGAAAGCACCAGGAAAGGGACAAGCATTCAGTCCAGCGAGGCTCGAGATTTGAACCTTGGACCTCCGCCCCCCTTATGGGGTTTGGATGAACCAATTTGTCTACACCTCGGACCTTACGTTTTTACAGTTAATTTGCTAAAAAAAATATCATTAAATATCTGTTAAAAACAAGCATTTTTAATCTACATTTTAGGCATTTAGTATAGTTTTGCATCCATATTCATTCATAAATTTCACATTTCAAAGTAAAATTTTACAATTTTTTTTTGTGTTGCACTTAAAATCTTGCATTCTATTTTCATATGAATTATTAATTGTGTAAAATAGTTTGCATTAGATGGTTAGAAATCTCTCTTTTTTCTTGTCTAAGTAGGAACAATATCAATATATTAAAAGTACTCCTATATTTGGTGATTCAATATGAAAGAGTAGACGAACCTCCCACTGTTCAAAGAGGGATTTAAGTGTTATCTACTTCTTTTGAGGAAATTGATATTTTTGTTGTTGGCTTCTGATTTAGACTGGTGAAATTAGTTATTTTTGACATTGTATGTACACCATAGAAAACTAGAAATTTTAAAAGGAATCACACACAACACATATCACATTAAATAGTAATGCGTTGGATTTCATCACCAACCATTGCTTGAGATCTAGTGATTGTGGGCTTCATATCCATCCACTAATCTCTGCCCTTACCACCATAGGATACCCTTGAGAAACCTTTCTAGGCTTCATCACCAGGAATAATCTCATTTCCCAACCAAACCTCAGATTTCACCCATCATAATACAGATTAGTGCATCAAAACACAAAAAAATAAAATAAAAAACATTAATATGAGATTAAAAAAGAAGAAGGTAAGACACAGATATTGCACAAACATAGGATTGAGTATATTTACTTGATTTTATAAAGTTTACTTCTACATTTTATTTTCTTGCACATTGTACAATTGGTTTATTAGCTTATGGTATTAACTATAAAATAGAAGAAAACACTAAACCAAAACATTGCATCCATGGATTGTTCATCATCCTTCCCCACCACTTCTATGGTCAATCTCACTAGTGTGATATACATAAGTTATTCATATTTGTCTATGGGTCCATCACACACTATGCAAAGTACCAATGTTTTGTATAGTTCCATCCACACAAACATTTCAAAAATTGAACCATCTTCACCCACCATCAATCATAACATAACCCACACAGACATGGCCAAAGTGGAGGCTTTCCAAAGATCTGCTAACTATGTCTTAGAACCATTATATAGCCCACCTAGGCATGATCCTTATTTTCAATAGGAGCTTACCTCTTCTAGCCCTATAGCCTTACCCAAGTGTATAAAAACCCTATTTTTGAGGTGTTAGTTGCACCTTCCCATAATTTCTCCATCCCTCAATAGTAAGGTGCTCCTAGCACTTCCATACCATCTTCCTACACCTCCACCTATAGCAACCCTTTGTATGAAGTACATGTCAATGTTGCTTTACAAATGCTAACATCCAAATCATCCAATTCGATTGTAATTCCTATTACAATTTATCCCCCACCTATATTATCCATTCCATCCACATCCATGCCACCTAACTCATATTTAGAAATACATGAAGCATGGAAACACCTTAAAAAATTGCTTAAGAAGTGATAGAATGCTCAACAAAAATTTTAGGTGGTCAATCCTAAGCCTCAACCTATTTCTAATCAACCCATATTTATCACCCAAAATCCATCATGGGTACCATAATATTTTATGGTTTCCATTCCCACACCACCATCCACCCATACCCATACCATTCCTATAATCATGTTCATAGTCCCCACACATCATCTCTCTTTCAATATTCACCATCATTTCTTCACCAAACTCATCATAATCAATTTAAATCCATTCCACCACATCATCATAATATCATTACACCTCAACATATTTCCACTCCACCTTCACAGAATCATCAAGTGATTCAAGGTTTTCACATTATAGGAGAAGACCCTAGGATCCAAACCATGCAATAGTAGATTGATAGTCTAATGCAACACACTCCTACTTTGATGAACCAGAATCCCACTTTACATCATCTAATCAATCAACCAATTCATCCTTTAGTACCATCATCACTATATCTGATAGACTTCATAGTATTAAAGTGTAGCACCCTAAAATTGGTGCAGTAAAATTGGAATAATCACATTCACCTTAGTAAATAAATTTAAATTCAAATTTAACCTCCCAAACCGCCCGTTAACCATTGAGAAACCCGTTTCCTCTTTTTTTGTGCCATTTTTAGTAGTTGTTTTGACCGTTTGACGATATCATCTCCGATCAGACGATATCGCCCCAGATTTGACGATTTCGTCTAGACTAGAACGTCCAGACGATTTTGTCGCAAAACTGAATTTGCATAGTTGGAATCCATTCCAACGGGTCTCCAATCTGGGTAGAAGCGTGTCTGCGTCATTGGGACCCTTCCCCCGTTGGAGATCTCCAAAATTGGGATGATCTCCAACCTCCCAACAACTATCCTATGCCTATTTAACTCTAAAACTTTTCCTTGCCCAACCCCTGGCTGAATTTTTATGTAAATCAACTCCCTATGCGCTAAAACACTTCAAATTTTCTCTTGCACTAGTTCTATATTAATTTTATTGCAGGTACACCACTAGTTTTCAGCCGGAGCCAGCACCTATCGTAGCCGACGAACCTGTCAAGATCGGAGGCGATCTCGTCAAATTAGGGACGATCTCGTTCTGATGCGAGACGATTTCAACTAAAGCACACATCGAGGCAATCAGTGCCTGGAGTTTGCTCTTCTTTCTCTTTTATCTATCATTTTATGCTATAAATTAGATTGTCTATTCAGTTTTTATACTATATTGCATCTGGAGTTCACCCATTTTTTCTAGTTTGCATATTAAGATCATATTCTCGCTATCTAAACACAAGTGATTTGCATTTACTTTTGTTCTTGTATATTGTTCAATACTCATATTACTTTTTCATATAGTTTGCCCCTGTTTACAAAATAGAATTTCTTGTATTTCGTATCTGTTTGCTATTTTGCAGGTCTCTAATGAATTCGTCTGACGAATTCGTCAGATTTCAGATGATCCTGTCAGTTTAGAAGATTTTATCAAATTGAAGGCGATTATGTTGAATTGCAGACGATCCAGACTACTACAAGTAATCAGAAACTTCATCAGACTTCCGGATCAGGTAATCTTCATTGGCCTCCTACAAATTCTCTATTTCTACTTTCTTTTCTGTTTCTCTGTATTCATTTAAATTGCATTTTCATGTAGTTTAAGTTAGAATCATTCAACCAAACCTAGGATGAATGTTTAAAAATAAAACGAACTCATCAAAACTCATTCCCAAAACCTAGGCGTGGAAACTGCCACCAAATGTTTCCTGGTGAACCCACCATCCATCGAAAAATCACCAAAATACACCTCCCTTGAGAGGCGTGACCTTCGTGAAGTCCTCTTGTCCGAGGTACCGCACCATCCTTTTCCCATCCTCCTTCCGGGCATGGATCCAATAGCCTGAAGGTAGGGATGCGAAAAATTTGGAGCGATACATTTTGGTGAACCCGACGTGAATGCATTGTAAACCTTTTGAAAACAAAAACAAAAATATATATATGTATACAAGAAAAACAAAAACAAAATCATCATTTCATGTTTTAGATTCAATTCTAAATAGTAGATGCTAAATATTACTTTTAGAAGCACTAAACAAACCATGAGTTTTTACTCAAATCAATATGAGCCCATTAGTAATGTTGGAAGAATTCAGCCAAATACATTTGTTGATTATGATCAACCTTATCCCTATTCAACATCACCTCCATCACACTTTTCTCAGTTTTCATCCTTAACCCAACAAAACAATCCCTTTGCCAATCCTCTTCATAATGATATTATCTATTCTCCCATATACCCATATTATGTCTATCAATCCACATACAATCCTCCTCCACCCTTTCAATATTCTTCTTTCAATATAACACATCCATTTCAACAAGAAAATACTTATTCTTCCAATTCTACCGTGCACTCACCTCCTACATCGCAATATTCCTGTCATCATTCTACCCATAATAAAGAAAGTAGAGGTGAGAAACCATTAGGTCCTTTTATGACAAAATTCCTAAGACATTTATCAAAAACCTCTCAAAAACCTTCATCACGTAAATTTACTAAGCTCAATCAACCAATGGATATAATTCTCAAGTATTTACTTGACACAAATAAGATTGAACTCCCTTCCATAAGACAACCTGATACCACATCAGATTGGTTTAAACTTGAGCTACATTGTGAATATCATAGAGTAGATGGACATATGACACAAAATTGTAAAGATTTAAGATGTGCAATTCAAGATTTGATTGATAAGGGTATTTTTAATATAAAGGAATTATAATCTACAATTGATGATAAATCTTCAGTAAACAATCAAACCCCTACACAAAAAATGCCAATAATCAATCAAGACATGGGGATATCCCAAGAACCCCTATTCAATTATCAACAAAAAGAAACCAATCAAATATTGCATGTTAATGTGTGCCATCATGATGATATTATTAATATTGTAACAAAAAATACAAATGAGCAACCTCAAGTTCAATCAACTCAATATGATATTCAAGATATGGATTCCTCATTTGACCAACTTTCAAAACTATCTTTGGCTCTAGAGAATGATACAAAATGGAATGTAAGCATAGAAAGCTCATCTTTAGAATCAAAATCTCAATCTAAAATCCACTTTGATAACCAACAACAAGTGATTAATCCTCAAGCAAAGATATCCCTTTCAGAAGTATTACAAATTTATCACAAGGAAATTTTGTTCAAAATACCTAGCCAACAATTTGTTCCTCATCATATTTTCTCTAAGAACATAATTAATGGTATAAACCCTCTTGAGGTTAACCATATTTCATTCTATGATGAGGAGATTTCTTCCTCTACTCCACAAGAAGACTCCTATATTTACATTATCGGATCTAGTAAAGAAACACTTGTTAGAACTATCATGGTAGATAATGACTCTTCTCTTAATTTATGCACTTATCAATTATTTCAAAAACACAAATTAAAGGAAGAAGATAGTAATGAATCAAATGTTATTATAAAATCTTTTAACAATGAAATTCAAGAACCTCAAGGTACTATAATTATTCCCCTTAATATTGGATCCAAGATCCTAGATACTTTATTCTATGTAGGATATTGTCCTTCATCTTACAAACTACTTCTCCAGAGTCCTTGGATTCATACGATGAGGGTTGTCCCTTCCACTCTTCACCAATGTTTGAAGTTTGAAATTGCAAATAAAATGGTTACCATACAGGGTGACCCAAAACCATTTGAAGAATATTTAACGATTGAAACATCAAGTTCTATATATTATTTATTATCACAATTATTTTCTATACATCACTTTTCTTCATCCATATATGATCATCCTTGTTTATCAAATAACATCCATGCATGTCTTTCACATATACTTTCTCCATCTTATCAAAACTTGGAATATAATAATAAGAATGAAGAACTTTCTTATATTTATGACATTTTATTTTGTAATATGATCAATTTTACACATATAAAAGTCAAATATTTTGCTACATTATTTTACATTATAACAAAGCTTTTGTTATCACTATCTTTTATTCATCACCTTCTATTCTTACCTTCACCTCAACCAGATTATCCTTCAAAACCTCCTTTGATTTTGAAGCAACCTTAGATATGCTATACTCAAATAACCTTGTATAGTGTATATAGATCATCTTGTATATACCACCAATTTCAATTCATAAATTAAAATCAAAATACAAAAAAAAAAAAATCAAAATCCTCAAACTCTTCAAAAAATACAAATGCAACTAAGGACCTTAAAGGTAAGTTCGAGCCCAACTGGCTTGGACCATATATTATTACTACCAAATTTGAATCAGGAGCATATAAATTATCTACCTTAGATGGTAAAGAACTTAAAGAACCCATGAATATTTTGCATCTTAAACGTTACTATGCATAAATCTGGTCATTTCATCCATGTATATATTTGTTCAAAATTACTATCTTGTATTTCTTTCAATTTATTCAAAAACACCCAAAAACATTCATAAATCTCCAAAAATCTTCAAAAACTATCTATTGCATTTATTTAAAGAACTTGTTAAATTGTTTGCTCAAAAACTAAAACAAAAATCAAAATCTAAAAACAGCTATATGCTTGACTCTTTCGAAACCAAAATAAAACAATATACAGAAGAAAGAGAGAGTCAACATTCTCAAAACTTTCTCAAAATTATTTTTTCTTACAATTATTGTAGTTATATGTTTCAACTTATTTTGGATAAATTAGCATTTATTTTGAATCCCTCACTTGCACACTCACACAATAAATATCTTGATTTTATCTGGCATGATTACTAATCTCTCTTATATCAAAGTTCACAAAATTCAATTAAATAAAGTTTGAGCATAGAGAATTGATCTTGTTATTTACTTAAACCAAGCACATCTTTTCACAATAAAATGATTATATTTGTAATTTCCATGTTTTGCTACATAGTAGAACTGATTTCTTGAGTGAAAAGCTTCCCCTGCTATCCTATCATGCACACGGTCTAGAATATTTGAGAATTGGCAAAAGGACAAGCTCACCCCTACCCAGAATAAAAATCCCTTTCTCTACAGCTAATCTGAGCAAGTATCCCTAGAAAAAGAAAAAGAAAAGAAAAATTCAAGAAAAAGAGAAAAGAAAAATGTTATGTCAGCAATGTTCCAAGCATTATCAAGCAAAAGAAATACAAAAATAAAAATAAGCAAAGTTCAAAAGAAAGCAAGAAAAGAAATAAAATCCCTTTCCCTACCCTTTGAAAAGAAAAGAAGGGTGAATGAGCTTGAATCCTTGGAATTCTCAATTATTCGAAAACTGTGAGGTAAGCCCCATAATAGGTGGTTTGTGCCCAACCTGCTTGGCCTTGGGTAACTCCTAGCGTGGTGATATGTCCGTCACATTAGCGACCTTCTTTTGTACGAGACCTATGTTTGCTTATGGATTAGCTAGCTCTTGATAATCCGATCTACATAGTAGCCTAGTATGGTTATATGCATCTACATCATGGTTAATGAACACTTATTTGGTTTCTTCAAATCACTTGTATCATAGTATCTTGCTCAAAACTGGTAAATGAACAATGCAATTGCACACACATTTGTATTTGAGATATTTTGTCTATCATTATGATAAATCAAGATTGGCAATGAATTCACTTATGCACATGGGATTCCTTATAAATCTAATTTTTTGTCTTCAAAATACTTTGAAATATTATTTTTGCAAACTTGTTTGGAATAAACCAAGTACAATTATTTACCACAAAGACAACTATATAATAGAAAAAATCAAAAATTTCAATCAAAACATATCATATATATCTTATCGACTTTCACAACGATGATATAGTTTCAAAACCAAAATTGGAATTTTATGCTTAGCGCAAGTCCTCATTATCATATTTTTTGTTCATCAAAAATTAATCATGCAATAAAACTATCCTTTCTTTGATCTTCGTGATGATGGTATAAGTATATACCTACATATTCTATGCCTAGCGCAAACCATTGTAACAATTTTATTTCCTGATTTATCAAAGATCATACAAAACATATGACTTCATTTTTTTTACAAATTATGCTTTTCAAAAGCAAACACATTTTTATTATTTCATATCATTATGTCAACCTTTGCATTTTGCAATGATGGTATAATTCTTAAGGAATTATTCAACAATTTTTATCACACTTAGGAATTTATGCCTAGCAAAAATCATTTCACAATATTTCATGCATAATATTTTCATGGAAATCTGAAAACAAACCATCATCATCATTTGCATCATCACAACAAAGTCTTAAGACAATCTCTTAAGCACTCTTTTCTTTTAACAATATTTCTATCCTGGGACTAGCTTGACGACCGAGTGAGCAGCGACTCCATGAAATGGTCTATAATAGCGACAATGTCCTTTGAAATTATTGTTAGAAATCTCTTTTTCTTTTTATCACATTTCATTACAACCAATCAATTTGTTACATCAGATTATTTCATTTAAAATATTTATAGCATGACATCCAAGTTATAATATTTTCCAAAACGACATAATTACATGAATCATCAATAAAATCATTACATCAATCAACTCAATCAATCAATCAAACATAAAAAGCATCATAAGCATCACATAACACAAGTCATATGATCAAAAACATATCATATATCAAACATAATTTCATTCAAAATAATTCACAAATAATTTTTGCTTTTCCGCATTTTTACCTCAAACGTTCGATTTGGGTAAAAACACGGAGGGGGCACCATAGTAAGCTGTCGTACGATTCGACCAAGAATCGTCGCCTAAAAATGGGTATAATTTTTTTGCTTTCTCGTAGATCGAGAAGAACTCATCTTTAACGCATTTTCTTCAGAAAATTCACTAAAGAGGGGGCAAAATGTAGCACCCTAAAATTGGCACAGTAAAATTGGAATAATTACATTCACCTTAGTAAATAAATTTAAATTCAAATTTAACCTCCCAAACCGCCCGTTAACCGCCGAGAAACCTGTTTCCTCTTTTTCCGCACCATTTTTAGCAGTTGTTTTGACCATTTGACGATATCGTCTCCGATCAGACGATATCGCCCCAGATTTGAAGATTTCGTCTGGACTAGAACGTCCAAACAATTTTGTCGTAAAATTGAATTTGCATAGTTGGAATCCATTCCAACGGGCTCCAATACAGGCAGAAGCGTGTCTGCGTCGTTGGGACCCTTCCCCCGTTGGAGATCTCCCAAATTGGGATGATCTCCAACCTCCCAAAAACTATCTTATGCCTATTTAACTCTAAAACTTTTCCTTCCCCAACCCCTGGCTGAATTTTTATGTAAATCAACTCCCTATGCGCTAAAACACTTCAAATTTGCTCTTGCACTAGTCCTATATTAATTTTATTGTAGGTACACCACTGGTTTTCAGCCGGAGCCAGCACATATCACAGCCGACGAACCTGTCAAGATCAGAGGTGATCTCGTCAAATTAGGGATGATCTCGTTCTAATGCGAGACGATTTTGACTACAGCACACATCGAGGCAATCAGTGCCTGGAGTTTTCTCTTCTTTCTCTTTTATCTGTCATTTTATGCTATAAATTAGATTGTCTATTCATTTTTTATACTATATTGCATCTGGAGTTCACCCATTTTGTCTAGTTTGCATATTAAGATCATATTCTGCTATCTAAACACAGTGATTTGCATTTACTTTTTTTCTTGTATATTGTTCAATACTCATATTACTTTTTCATATAGTTTTCCCTTGTTTACAAAATAGAATTTCTTGTATTTCGCATCTGTTTGTTGTTTTGTAGGTCTCTGATGAATTCGTCTAATGAATTCGTCAGATTTCAGATGATCCTGTCAGTTTAGATGATTTTATCAAATTGAAGGCGATTCTGTTGAATTGCAAACGATCCAAACTGCTACAAGTAATAAGAAACTTCATCAGACTTCCAGATCAGGTAATCTTCATTGGCCTCCTACAAATTCTCTATTTTTGCTTTCTTTTCTGTTTGCTGTATTCATTTAAATTGCATTTTCATGTAGTTTAAGTTAGAATCATTCGGCCAAACCTAGGATGAATGTTTAAAAATAAAACGAACTCATCAAAACTCATTCCCAAAACCTAGGCGTGGAAACTGTCACCAAATGTTTCCTGGTGAACCCACCATCCGTCGAAAAATCACCAAAATACACCTCCCTTGAGAGGCGGGACCTTCGTGAAGTCCTTTCGTCTAAGGTACCGCACCATCCTTTTCCCATCCTCCTTTCGGGCGCGGATACAATAGCCTGAAGGTAGGGATGCGAAAAATTTGGAGCGAAACATAAAGTTTGACAAATTTAAAGGGAATGAGGATCCTAAAGAACATCTGAGCACATTCATCCATTCATGCTTCATAATTTAAAATAATAATTCTCTAATGCTTCAAAATTTTCATCAGATATTGGGGGTGATGTTGTAGAATGGTATAACCATTTACCTCACCATTGTATTTATACTTTTGAGCCATTGGTTGATCAGTTTCCCCTTAATGTTAAAAATAAAGTATCATTAATTGACTTATATGGTCTAAATCAATATTATGATGAGTTAGTTTATGATTTTGGCAATCATTGAAGGGCTATAATTACCAACCTACCATTCTCCCTCCAAATGGAACAACTTAGTAGACTATTAACTAAGAGCTACTTAAAACCCATCTCTTGGTTGTTACAATTGCAACAGTACCGATCATTTGAGGAAGCTCTTGCTCAGGCTAGCATCATTCAAGAAATAAAAATCCAAGACAGTATACTTAAGCCTAAAAATAAATAATGGTAAAGTAAGGGCTAATATTAAAGTAACTATTCTTTCCAAACAAAATGAAATCAGGCCAATTCAACCAACCAAGCTAATCATGTTAATCAAGTGGTCATGAGCTAGCTGATAATGGCTCAACAACAACCTGTGCAACAACAACCATAACAAATTGCATATCATGTGGTTCCCTCACCATCACAACCAATCCAAAACATAGTGCTAACTGTGGAAAACCACCCATTTTGACAATTTGTTCAAAAAAACCATCAATACTCTCCATTAGCTGAATCATATGCTTCCATTTTCTGAAGTTTGTATGACACCAACCAACTTGCCTTACCTAAGGTAAAACCAAATGATCCCATCAAGCATAGAAAACGTTATTGGAAGCATTTTTTTTATCCTTATGATAGGTAAAATGGGCATGATATTAACAACTACCATGTATTTAAGGATAGAGTACAAGATCTCATTGACTTTGGGGCCATCAAGCTTGATAGTCCCTTAGCTCAACAAAACTAGAACCTTGGCATATTTCAAATACTACTTCCTCATCATGAGGAGGTGCAACCAAAAACAAGAAGGTCTAACACTGAGACTCCTCCAGATCAAGTTAATCATGTACAAAAATAACAAGGTTTTATGGGTTCTATTCATGTAGTAACCCAATGTCAACAACAACAAAAAAATCAACAAAATACATGGTAGCAACCTGTCCAACCATCCAGTGCACCTCAAGCAAGTGTGTCTCAAACTACCACATCATCACCACCCATCCAAGTTTCTACCAATCCTTCTTCACCAATCCATATTCCAAGCCATAAAAATCCACCTATTCATCCCATAAACTATCCCCAAAGGTCAATCATCTCATTGAGTAGCTAACTAACCACAAGCCTAAAAATAGATTTAGCAAAATTGTCGATATATGAGCTCATTCAAAAATATCCCACACATAGTGAGGTATTAATGGATATTATAAATTCCATTGAACTTCAATCCCAAGATAATAATATCTTTAACAATTTTATGGAGAGCATATAAACATGTATGGAACCTTCCATCACATTCTATGACTTTGATATCAAACCAATATTATCAAAATCAGTGGATCCTCCATTGCATATCATGGCTCAAATTGATAGGAATCCATTCAAAAGAGTTTTAATTAATACTGGATCCTCCATAAGCATTATCACCACATATACCCTTCATTATCTCAATATTCCACCATCCCATATCACCAAATCCACTTTCACCTTGAGTGCATTTAACGATGCTCTCTTCTCTACAGTTGGTACTATTATTTTGCCCATCAAATTGGGGATAAAAATGTTGCACACCATGTTCCACATCTTGGAAGGATCCATGGTGTATAATGTACTCCTTAGATGATCTTAGATGAGGGAAATATGATGTGTAACTTCTATACTACATCAATACTTGAAATACGTACATGAAGGGCAAGTTCATTGCATACCAACCAATGTTGAACCATTAAAGTATTATAATTTTATCTCAAATCCCTATGAATCCATGCTTCCTTCCATCCATATTTTTCTCACATCATCAACCACCCATTCCATTTCTCCATAAAAAGCTCCTATTTTTTAGGATCTCCCCATCACCACTTCACATCAAACATCCACTTCCATGCCATTATATTCATCACCATTGACTACATGCATATGTGGTCAAAGTCAATCCACACTAGCCAAATCATCAACATCATCACCTTCCACAATTCTTCCTTCCATATTATCATTACCAATCCAAAAATTACCTCAACCAAGTCCATCTCAATCCACATGAACCAACATATCACAAGTCAAATTGATGGATTGTGAGATGTCCACACCTCTCTCATTCCCTAAGCCATCAACTAACCATGAGCTTCCCACAACCACATCGACATCCACCTCATCCACTACTATATTATCCCAAGTCAAGGTCCACCTTAATAATATTGGTATTGGTTAATATGTGGTCCAAGACATCACAATCATGCCTCTAAACATTCCAACTTCTAAGAATTATGGTCACCCATGTGACCCACCCTTATCTATAGAAGTGGTATATAACATGGGTTCAACACCTAATAGCATAAATTTTATGTATGGGGGGATTGATTCTTTGTCCAATATAGCTCCCCTAGAAGAACCCAAGCCACCAACACTTGCCAACATACAACACATATATGGATTTTCATCCTGCTATTTTCACATAGTTAATTGGTAAGGACATGGCCTAGGATGGCATGAATAGGGAATGCACAAAAATATCAATGTTTCATATTGAGAAATGCATGACCATTTAAGTTTGGATTATCATCCACTTCTTCTCTTGAAAAATCCTTTCAAAGTCTTAATTTGAATTTAGGAGAAGACATTCATCGCCCCGATGATGCTGAATATGAAATGTATAAATAATTTAACCTTATGTTGATAGCTTATAATGAATCTAATGAGGAATAAAAACCCATCATTCCACACACTGAACAAGATGAGTTTTACTTAGAATATTCCCCATCCATAAATCTATCATTTTCTTACTTCTTCCACAAGAGTGAGCTGAACCAACCGGTGAACCACCGCCTCCACTTCATTAATCAATATCATCGACTAACTTTGTAAATACATGTACATAAATTCAAAACAAAAATATTTTGTATTGCATGTACATTGTATTTATTTATATTGCTTGTTGTTGTTCAAGTGCCAAGAGTTCTAGCATTATGTTCTAGCAAACAAGATCCATTCACCCATCCATTCACACTTTTCCAAACCACTTATTTTCCCCTTAAGTCAATAATAAATCTTGCTAACTTATTCACCCCACTTCATAATCCATACGATTCAGCAAAGATAATTCCAATTGACATGAGCCTTATTGATATGGATCATATTTTCTCACCACCATCCTTTTCCAATTTTGTCCTACTCAAGGAATTGTTAAGGGCTTCCACCAACTACATTCCTCCATCGTCACCACCTCCACCTTTGCCTTCACCTTCACCTTCCAGATCTTGAGGTTTTCTAGGTAGACATAGAAGAAACTATATCAGAATAGCTTACCAGACTAGGGGGAGTAGAATAACCCAAACCACTTAATGTTATACACTTGAGAGCATTCTATGCTTAATGAGATTTATATATATGTATATATACATGGCTATTACAAAAAAAAATTATACATTGCATTTGCATTTTGCACCTAACAAAAACAACATTGCATGTCATTGCATACATTTCACACAAATTCCATTTCACAAATTTTGTATTTCACACATCACATTTCATACATTGCATTCACATCCACCACATTTCATATTAGGGGTCATTTATTTAGTTTAGATATTAATTGGTCCACTAAAGTCATGTTTCCTTAATTAGGGGCACCTTCACAGCATCATCCATTTCATAGAATTATTCCATAAAGCCAAATTATCATTAGCAAAGCCACATGTCTCCAGTCACTCAACCAATCCTATATTTTTAAGAAAACCACAAATACATGTCGAGTTTTCTTTAGGATAAAGACATATTTTCACTAAGAAAATCTTGATTTCTAGGAATTGACTCCAAAATATTCTTGAACCAAATACAATTACACATATTAAAAACATCATGTGTCAAAGAGGAATAACACCATACTTGGGTTATACCTCTAAGTGAAAAGGGTATTCCTTGTTTGTCCTATCATGCAACAAAGTCCACAAAAATAATGGTTTTCACCACTATAACAATATAAAAATAAAATAAAGATTAGAGTAAAATACCTAAAAACTCTAAATCTTTTATGCATCACACACCACTGATCCTCAAGTTGTAATGATTGTACTACATTTCTAGTTAGACGGTTAGGTAGTCATCCCCAAAATTTAGAGATCAAAATTCTTGGACTATGAAGATAATCTCCATCAGGACTATAGATGTTTTACTAGTAGTGGAGTACACTAATGCATGGTAACACATCTCTTTTATGACCTTTGACCGTAAATAAGGACAAGCTATCTTCTTAGTCTTATCCATAACAAGTTAAACCTAATTTACTCGAGATTATTTAATGAACTCACTTGCACACACATTGGTTCTTGATTGCCTCGATTTATTACCATGCTCATGATTCGGTAAATGAATTCATTGCACACACATTTGGTCCTAGAGGAATTAGGTAGAATTTAGTGAGTTTTTTTTATACCACTAGTATGTCAGAGTCTCTACAAAACATTTAGTTTTCCATATCAGCATCCATATCTTCTTCTATATCTTCTTCCATATCAACATTCATATCTTCTTCCATGTCAACATCCATGTCTTCTTCCATGTCAACATCCATGTCTTCTTCCATGTCAACATCCATGTCATTTCATGAGTCATCCATTTCACATACCACTAGTTTGGTACCCCTGATTAAACAACAATGCTAAAAATGTCCAAGAAAAATCTAAACTATGAATGATCATTAGAACATTTGCATTCATACACATTATAATTGCATTAATCATCCATATACATTTGCATCTACACATAAGCATATACAAAATCATTCATACAAAAGCATTCACACAAAAGCATTCATAAAAAAGTATTCACACAAAAGCATTTATACAAAATTACAACACACAAGTATAAGCCATGTATATATATATATATAAATATCACATGTACAATGAATACCCAAAGGCCACATACGATGGAGCACCAAGGCTCATATACAAAAAGTGCATCTAAGTACTAGCTAAAACCTATGAGAGGACCATTGTGACCCTGAAGGAGCCCTAGACCTAGAGCTATCCCTTGACTCACTAGGCCTAATAGACTCGAATATGGATGAGGATGGTGGATCTGGAAGCCCAATTTTGTGCTCCATCAATCGATCCTCCAATATATGGATATATCCCTCTTGAACCCAAATGTGTAGTAAAAAATATCTCTAATGATGGTCCCTCTCTTGCAGATATACCTAGAGCCTTACAATCCTATCCTCACCTCCACTTGTAGCTACCTATGTACCCTAATTTTCTCGTACCTAAGCTATATTTTCATATTGAGCCACTATGATGGCATCCTAAGCTACCACCATTGCATCTCGCTCTACCAACAATTGCTCTAGCCTCATCCAATCCTCCTTTCTCTAACCAAGAGATCCATTTAGAACTCCCCCCATGTCATCTCTATCATATCCATCCCATTCACTCTCTCGAGCCTTATTTACTGTACCCCTAGTTTATCTCCTTAAACTGCTAGATGGAAGGTGCCTGCGATGCTTAGGAGCCTCATCGATCTCTTTGGACTTAGTCTCATCCTCATCCCCATTCCCCCACCTCTATTGGACTCAATAACCATGGTGGTTGTGTAGCGAATCATGCATCATACTCTGTAGTGGTCCCCATTCCATCCAAATTAGGGAGGCTCATCTCCTCATCATCCTCATAGGTCATCCTCCATGCCTCAGCATAAGGTAGGCCCATCTCATCCCAATGGTGCCTATAGAACACTGGTACCTCAGGAACCACCTATCTAATTCCAATCTACCTTAGAACCCATGATAACTAGATCAAATCTATCTCACTATGATGTATCCTAACCATCCATCTAGTCTATTGACCCGCTGCAACTACTCCCCATCACCTATCCACATGGTACCTTGCCATGGCCTCCATATCACCTAAGCTAATATCAATACAACCAACATATCCCTATACCACTTACTCATTTGAATAGGATGACTCGACTGCACCTCCTCTACCACTAACTATATTATCACATAGGTATACTCCTTATCCCATGCTATAGCTTGTAAACCTACTAGTCAATCCACACTAAAGTGCTCCCAGCCCAACACTGCAGTAGCAAACTACAACCCAACCCTTTTTGCCTCTCCCTACTCACCTCATATATCTCTTGGTATAATTATACCAATAATGTAGGATCTCATGCATACACCTCAGGTTTAGCAATCATGTCACACACCAACCCGAGCAGGTTCCATGGGAATCAACAACCAGTGTTTGAGATCACTATGTTGGCCAACATGAACATTACCAAAGTAGGTAAGGCATCTAGATTCTTGTCCACATACATGGACAAGTATGATATCCCTCCACCCATAACCTCCACATCCCACCACCCATATCCAAACACGTGGCTCAACTCATGCCCCCTATCATGTCCTACCTCGATACATATCCCCTCCAATGGTAACTTAAGGATATGGTATACATCCTAAAGTGTCACTGTAATCTATCTAGTAGGGAGCTAAAAAGTTCCCCTACTTGGATTCTATATTCTACCAAGGTAGAGAGATACACCTCATATATCCTCACCATGTCTATCCTCGCTACTCTCACCAGCCCCTCATTATTAAAACAATCCCACTCATCCTCCCTCAATGCCTTCCTCATCCCTAGGATGAGAGGAAAAAACCGATGCTAAGCGTCCAAAATTTGTAGCAGTAGCACAACACAATGCATTCATGTCACACACATTGCAAAAATATATACATACATATATATATACATAAATAAAAGCAACATTTTTTTTGTATAAAAATAAATAGCTTCAAGTCCACTTTACCTTGGCAAACTACACATTTACTCCCATTGCCACATCCACATCCTCCACCGCCATAGCTTTTGTAACACCTCATTCACTTCACTCCACTCCCTCAAATGCAGCTTTTGAAACTTACAAACATGATAATGAATATGATTTCTACTCTGTAGGCTATTTATATTTGTTTTAGGTGCATTGAAATTCCCATGGGTGCTTCTCAGTGCATTGAAACATATCCCTACATTTGGATAATAGCATATGCCAATCAGCATTTGTGCATGCAAGAGATGTTAGCCAGTGTTTGGTGTTAAAATTTGCAAAAAGACAAAACCAATCCAAAAAGGTATATTACCTCCACCAAATCATTCCAAATTGCATCCATACATCACTTTCATCATAATATCATGTTTTTTGAAAGTCTAAATATACTTTGATGTATAATTTGCATTTGCGCCCAAAAGACGCAAAATCATGTATCAATGTTCAAAATGCTCAAAATGGTCCAAATTTTCACAAAATGACCATAATCATCATTCTTATCATCAAATATTCAATCCCACATCATTTTTAATCAATCAATAATTACATTTGCACATTTTCCAAGTTCAAAAACAAATTCAGGTAAACCTCATATCTAGTGGTCTATTCTATCTCCTTGGTGATTACAGTTATTTGCTTCCATGCAACTCAATAAGATGAGTAAATCACTAGAAGTAAACTTGGTCATTTTCATCATATAATATCTCATTGTTCAAAAACAAAATCAATTTTAATACTTCACATTTTGAGTGAAACTATACCAAGAATAATTTGCTCAACAACTGTCATTGATGGCCTATTATGTGGGGCTTGAAACACGAATAAATTTTAATACATCATTCTCCTCAAAAATCAATAATTGCACAAATTCAACTAGGATAGCCTTCCTAGAAATCATCCCATCTGCGGGTGATTGGTTCTTGATATCTTATATATTTTCATTTTGCATTTCAATGACACCATACAACAATTTCTTCAACAACATGAAATCACCCCAAACTTGGGGTAACCAAATTTTATTTTGATCTCCCAAAATGGGATACATATTACATGATAATGGTATCTATTCTTGGCAAAGACCCATTTTCTCTGTTAGGGCAAAAATAGAATTACTCACTTGCATTTTACAACAACCCCCTTTCACCATTGGGACAAAAATGACATCACATTTACATCATTCATATCATCCTTTTACATCAATCATATCATCCACAATTACACCATGCATTTCACACAAACATTTGAATAACTCTATCAATTGGCTCGTGAGATTAATTCTTCACTCATTCACCACTTGAGAGGGTAAGCTACACAATAAAAATTATTTTATTTTCAAGTTCAACTTTGAATTTCAACAAGAGAAAGCTACTTCATCATCAGGCCAAACCAGGTATCTCATATTTTTGCACCGCATTGTGTTTCACACAACATGGTATAAAAAGGGGCATATGTAGACACCAAAATCTAACCACTTGTCATCCATCCATAACTTACCACCATAATTATCCATTATTTATATATATTTGTTTAATATATATTTAAATAATAATATTTTATATATTATATTTATATATATTTAATAAATATATATATATGTGTGTGTGTGTGTGTGTGTGTGAATTAATCCCAACCATCCATCATGTTTTAATCCTAGCCATCCATCCACCTTAATCCATGCCATTTACCCAAATTTAATCTCCACCCTTCATCATGTTTTAATCTTGGCCACACAAATTGTGTCATCAAAACCCTAACATGCCTAAGGGAAGATTATAAAGAGGAGTCATTTTGATGACTCAACCCCTAAGTTTTTGAATCCCCTAAGTCCCCTAAGTGCATAATTTTCCTAGAGCCCTTATGCCTTAAGTCCTCAATCCTCCTCTCCATAATTTTCATCCATCATCACCCCATCACATCCTCCACATCCATAATCATCCAGCTCACACAAACCAGATCTACTTCGCAGCTTCTGCCTCACATCACTGAATGCCCTCCAGAGCTTCGAAAGTGCCCACCAGAGTTTCTTATCCCTGATCTATAGCCCTACGGTACTTGGGTGCTTTAAGGGAACACCTGTGTAACCATCATCTGCATCAACCACAAATATAGAAAACAATGAGTTAGCATAGACAAGGTAAAATTTTATTTGCAAGCATTTTTATTATTCTTAGATCTATTTTACAGCTTCTATTTATGCAACTAGGGTTTAGTGATTTCTTTTTTGAGGGTCTCACACAGTGGAGCCCTCATAGATATTATTAATCCTTGATTTTTTTTATGTGTGTAGGTCTGGGAGTCTATAGAGGATGTAATCATATCCTGAACACCAATTCATAGCGCATTCAAGTTCATCATTTGTACACCTAGAAGTTTGTAGAAAGAACTAGAAAAAGAAGCAAAAATGAATATGTTAGTTTTTAAGGGGTCTTATTTATGCTTGCAAAGGTGTGGAATTATTTTTTTGTAGGTCCAGACCCCTATTTATTTTAACATAATAGGAAGCCTTTTATGTATTCCTCCATTGGCTTGATAGTTTTCAGTCCGATCATTACATGATCTTTCAGTTTATCTCATGATAGATGAGTATTGTATTGAAAATTTGTATTCCACCCTTATGGAAACTTTAGTTTTCTTTAAAGTATTCCCATTGTGGTCTTCTTCCGTATTTCATCCTAACAAAATCTCTACCTTTCTTCATATAATTTTTATGATGATCTCCTTTTTCTTCTTTTTGAATTTTGCCCTTACAAAATATCTACCTTTCTTCAGAGAATTATCTCAAATATATTGATATTTTAAAGTGCATTTTCTTTTTAGGAATATAGTTCAAATACTTTAAGTCATTTTCTATTCTTATTCTCTCCTAATTCTAATGATTTATGTATTCAAAATGTTGGATCAGTCCTCCTAAATTGACCATCTATCTTGAATAGGTGTATCATATTGTATATTTTTTGTTTATCCATATGACTTTGGTGGATTCATATCAAGTTTATAAGCAATAACTTGCTACCTTTTGTGGATGGTATGTGGGTGCAATATTCTTAGCAAAACACAAATATTCACCCTTAACCCTTTTAGCATTTTATATCTTGTTTTATACATGAAAAATAAAAATATTTCCTTCAAATTCTCGTGCATTTTTCCCCTCCTAGGTGTGCAAAGTAAGGAGTGCAACATGCTACCCTCAAGAATGATATCCCTTAATTTACTCATTCATATTTGATCACTTAAAAAATTATCCTCATCAGGTCCCTTTATAACCTGAGCTTGGCATTTAATGTAAAAGTCATCTCTGATCATAAATTCATTGTCCTTGTTAAGTCCTTGCTAAACCTGAGTTTGATATTTTAAGCAGAATTAATCCTTTTGTTGAAACTCTCTTCCTTGACTAACCAAACCAAATTGACACTAGTTGACTGTATGGGTTTTTCCTCTTAGAGCTGAGGAGCAACTTGATATTTTTAGATTGAAGTTCCAAATTTTACACTTGTTTCAAGAGAGGCTTCATTTTGATCAATTCTTTGAGAGCATTTACGAGCATAGTGTGGTCCTTCACAAGTATAGCAACCTTGCTTTGGAGATATAATATTTTACTTATCCCCTTGAATATGTGTAGGCTCCAAATCACTTTTGCAATTCTTAACCAACTTCCTTGTTTTTATTACCTGATTGGTCTTCTTCATTTCCTTTATAAAATTTGGCCTCTTTTCTAGCTTTTCCTTTTTACTTTTTCCTTGCTTTGGAGCTCTAATATTTTACTTATCCCCTTGAATATGTGTAGGCTCCAAATAACTTTTGCAATTCTTAACCAACTTCCTTGTTTTTATTACCTGATTGGTCTTCTTCATTTCATTTATAAAATTTGGCCTCTTTTCTAGATTTTCCTTTTTACTTTTTCACCCTTGCTCGACGAGAAGCTCTATATTTTTTGTTGTGATTCCAATTTTTCCATTAATAGTTTGATCATAGATTGTTCCAAATGCACTTAAAAAAACTTAATAATTTCTACAAGATCCTCCATCTTCCTTCTGGTTATAGAAGAGCTATGTTAATTGTTTGGTTTTAGGTTTTCTCTTCCAAGATCATAATGATGGTACACATAATCCTACAACTTAAGGATTTTTTGGCCTAGGGCTTCACAACCTAAGGCTCTAATACAAAATTTAAAAACCCCACTAGAAAAACTATTATATGTTTATTTTATTCCTAGGACATGATTTTATTGATGGCCTTATGAGTGTAGGAACAGGTACCCTTCTTCAGGCTAACAAAGTAAATATGGACTGCAAAGTACCAAGAACCCTTCTTCAAGTGGGCAAATCATGGGCATCCATGAGAAGTAAGGAGGGGTATTATGGAGGTGTGAAAAAACACCATGGCTCATGGGTACATGGAAGCCCATATAAATTGCATTCATGTAGGAGTATCTTGACTTTTGATTGCATTTTTTGTGTGTCTAGGTTGTTTGACTATGTTTCATATTCTTCTTAGCTCCAAATATATTGATATGATATTTTCATGCCTGATTTTTGTTATTTAATATTAATATAAAATAAAATAAAAATGAGATAAAAATAATAATAATAAATATGTGCATTTATAATAATAAATTTTAAATAAATAAAAGTAAGAAAATAATAAAATAAAATAAATATAATAGAAAAATATATGTATATTATGGATACTTTCATGTCCATATAATTCTGGCTCCACCTGGCAAATTTTATGGAGGAAAGTTGGTATTACGCATGGTTATCCAAATATTATCATTCCCTATTATTTTATATCTATAAAACCAAAGCAACTGTAATACCTGGGGATGATGTCTTTTGGGGTATGGATCAAAAGCTTCATATTGTATTAAGTCTGTCTAGTAAAGTGGAACTATGGGAAATTATTGACTTAGGTAAACCAATAGGGGGAGTGTAAAAGTGTTGCCTTTCCCCCGACCTTCCTTCCATACCTGCCTTATGAGGTAAGGCACCTCTATTATTTAATGAGGGGCTCTACCGGGAAAAGTGTTCCCTCTAAAGGGCTCATATCTCCCGGACACCAATCCCTTCACTGGTGGTGAAAGTCTGATCTCCCCCTTGCCCCACTTATAATAAACCCCTTATCATTGTTTAAGCAACCACCAAGAAAGAATAGGGAAGTGACCGAAACTGGTATATAGCTATTTCATTTGATGCTTTAGAGTGAAAATAGCTTGAGTCACTTTTGCTGCTATATCAAACAGAGAAATGGCAACTTTCCGTCGATGCTCTAGAGTGGAATTGGTTGAACGTGAGAAAATACGGGGTTTCTGATACCTTTCTTGCTGTCCAATACTAATATCTGTCTCCGGCCTACCCATCCTTCTAAATACGTATATAATCGATTTAAGGCAAGGAGGCCAGAAGTGGAACTCATTAAGGGAATTTTTCCAAGCCAAGAAATACATCTTGTTCATGTATCTTTTGTCACTGTTCGAGACACAGCTAGGCTAGATCCTCTCGCATCTCATTGATAACATACATGTTTACATAGCATTTAAGAGCCCTCCCCTCCCCTCTATTTCAAAAGAGCACTGGTTTTTCCAGCTCTTTAGAATAAAGATCCTTTAAATTAAAGGGAGGGCCTGTGTAGGAATGCGCTTGATCAACTATCTGTATATACATTAAAACTTTTAAAAGCAAGCCCTTTTCGAAATAAAATAAAATCCAACAATTTTAAGATCTCTCTATCACCCATTTTTAGAATAGAGAGATTCCTCAAAAAGCCCTTTTAAAATAGTTTCAGACACTCGACCTCAAATGAAACTCCGAACAAAAAACCTATGATAGACAATCACCAAGTCAGGGTTCCCATAAATTAATGTATGTTTGTGTAAAAAAGCTTTGTTTGAAGTTGTATGTGTTTAAATTTGTTGGTATGGAATTGCTTATTTAAATAGTTAAATTAAGCCTAATTTGTGAGCTTATTACGTTACTATATGTGCATAAGAAGGTTAATTTTAATTCATAGTCTTACCGATAAATGGATGGAGTAATCTAAAATAGTTATTATATACAGTTGATTAGGTTGTGAAAGAGCTTGAGACAAAGATATCTCAAACTGTATTATAAAACTATCATGTATGGAATTGGTCATAAGATTTAATTGTTAAGTGTTTTCTTGTTATGATACTAATTTCTCAATGTTGTGTATTAAAATGTTGGATGCTTGCATAAACCATGTCTGGTTATTTTTGAAATTGTGTGCAAAGTAGAAATATACATTTATTAAATTTGACCTTTAGAAGAACATAATTGCATAAAATAGATAACTAACAGATACAAAAACTAGATCAAATAAGTTGTAAAGATGCTAGGATATCCCTAGTATTGACCGTTGATTGTCTTAATGTGAAAATTATTATAAGATAGAGTAATATGGATTCATAATATGTAAGGCAAATTTACATCCTGATAAGTTCGTAGCCTGTAGATCCTATAACCTGTGAACCTATTTTAAAGTTTGAAATAAAAATATTAAAAGTATAAATTTTAATGACTTAGATTAAAGAATAAACTAGGGCTAGAGATCAATAATTGTAATAGTGAAACGAAGGACAAAAATAGATTAAGACAATTTTGTAGTCTACAAGACATGTTTGTGGCCTACAAAATTGTTTTGAGACCTACAAACATGTTTTGTCTTATTGTAAAGGTAGGATACAATTAGAGTTTGGTTGGAAATGTTAGAAAAGGGATGGACAAGGGTTCCTATGTGCTTTAGGATCACGTGCAATTCTTGTAACAAACTATGTTGAATCTATTTTATAAGTTAAAACAAAAGAGATTTATCATTTAATGCAATTTAATATTTACATGAGGACATGAGTAACAAAGGAAATCAAAGGATTCTCATAGAACAAAAGAAATCAAATATTTTTCCCTTTTCACCCCTACAAGAAGACTATGTGGGGTGTGCATGCAATGGCCTAAGATGCTTAAAGGAAGAAAAGTTCTTGAAGAAGAATTCAAAAGCCTCCAAAACCTATAAATAATGTTGTTTTTCACTAAATAAAATTGTCAGAGCTTTGTTGTTATGAAATTGCTTGTCCACTTTGAGAGGGATGTGCCTAATTTATAGAATTTTGGGGTATCTTTGAGTTAAGATTTAAAAATATACATGAAGGTTGTTTGTTGAGAAAATATGATGTCCAACTACACAAAAAGCTAATTTATAAGACTTTGCCTATTTTGGATGGGTTGGCATGGGATAAAATCAAGTTAAATTATAAATATTCTATGGCACCAAAGTTTGGTTTGAATTGGAAAGTTGCTATCATAGTTGGAGACTAGTGTTGGTTTATAAAATTTTCTATTTTGAAGGTATAAGAGAAAGTTTACAGGTTGAGAAATTTATAGTTGCACACTTTAGTAGGTAGTGAACTCATAATTTTATTGTTGAAGCAAAAATAATTTAAAATTTTACCCCAAAACGAGATTTGTAGCCTCAAAGACAAGTTCACAACCTTCAAATTTATTTGTGAGCTATGAATTAATTTTGACCATCCAATTTAATGGTGAAGGCTAGAAAATGTCTTAGAAATGTTACCAAAACTAACTAGAGTCATAAAATAGGATGGGTAAGAAAATTTAGGTATCTAACATTAATAACTAACTTGAGTTTCAACATTAATAACTAACTTGTTTTTGTACTTGCATGAGGTAAAAATATACATTTATCGTCATGTTGTACAATTTGATAAATTAGAAGCTTGCATTAAAGATTATGTTCTATAACTATTGAAACTATAATCAATGCTTACTAAGGTCTTTCCTACATGATGATTGTGTTTTGACATAGAATATTGCACTGATAGTTAAATTTTATGCATGACTTGTTTATTTTGGTGTTTCCAAGTTGAATAGTTATCATGAACAACTTACATGACTTGCACTTAATACTAAGACCAATTGGATTGTTACCTTGATAAAAAATAATTATGTGTGATATAAATATTTTGCATTATTAGCAAGCCAAGTGAAAAATACACTTTGTTCTATGATTTTTACTAGTACTTTGCCAAGGAGGAATCAATAAGTGTGAGTCACTATCCTAAATTCATTCCTTTCTAATATGAATTAATAATTGGTAATAAATCATTATAGATGGTCTAATGTCATATACTAGTACCTTGCTAGAATGTGAGTATTATTTTCAATATGACCATTATGAATGGACCACTATTTCATGCTTACTATTTTGCATATATGGGAGGGAATTTGATGAATTTACTATGAAAGAAAACATAATTTTTAATCTAATGAGATGTAATGGAAGAGGTGTACAAATATAGGAGCACATGGATTCTTTGTTGATGATACTTACAAAATAGGTACTTTACGAATGAATGAAGGGATGACATGCTCAAGGAAGAGAATTGACCTATTATTGAATAATTATAATACATTATACACCACAAAACATATTATCTAGATTTTTTCATTATGTTCATGGTAAATATGAGTTAATTACTTCATGTAGACATGATGCATTGGCATGATTACATGAATATGTATGTTTGGACTTCATGTTTTAGAATCCATCCCCTATATATTAAGTCATATGGTATGTGTGAGATCATGTACATAGATTAAAAAATTCATGATTTTATTTTTTAACATGTTAATGCTCTATATCTGATATCCTCTTTCAAAGTCCAATCCTCTTGGGTAGATAATATAACCAAAAATGAATTCTAGGCAAGAATTCCTTAACTGGGTGGTAAATTGCTCTGATTATACTCTCCTTCCTTTACACTGACAAGTAAGTGCTAATGATACTCATTGATAATTATAAGCCTCCCATACATTTTATTTATGAGGTTTGTGTTTTATGACCATAAATGTTAGTTGGAATCTCTAGGGATAAATAAAATTAATATTGATGTTTGATAGACATAAATCCAGATAGATTCAAAACTTGCCTCCCTCATGTAGCTTAATTTGTCTTGACTAGAACATTCTTTGTACTATATTATTTTGTTGGAAATAGTTTGTTATTCATTTAGTCCTTCATGAAGATGAACTAATTATATACTTATATGGCACAACATAACTATAAAACTTATGCATGTAAAGTTAATGATTGTTATACAAGACATGGATTATGGAATAGTTTTAAAATTGATATGTTATCTTGTTCAGTTGATATAATATTGTTGTCTTGATATTAGAGTGATTAAATATCCTTTATTTGTAACTATTAATTTATATCAAGTGGTTTTTCATGTTTGATTATCTTGAGAGTTTATAAGTTTAAGACTGCATTGTTATTCTAGTTTATGGTTTTGCACAGACTTATTAAAATATGGAACCTTTTCAATCTAATGAAAGATGTATTTATGTATGACTTGGATTAAAAAACAACATTTCTTTTATCTTATTATGACTAGGACTTACTGACTTAGCTTCACCCTCTCTTTACATATGTTTGTGTGTATGTGTATATACATACATACATATGTATGTGTATGATGTATGTATGCATGTATATATAGGTAGATAGATGTAGATACATATAAACACCTACAACCTAATATCTTCTCTTGTTGATCTAGTATGATTTATTTAGGTTTAATCTATGAATTTTATCAGGTGTGAAATTTTCTATGTTGTCGTCTTGTTAATCAACATAATGAATGCTTGAACCATTATTGTTCATGAAGTAAAAAATATAGAAATGTATGGCAAGTTATATGTGTACTGACATGATTATATAACATTTTTATTACATTATAATTAGATTAAACCTTTATAAATTATAGTTTAATTATTATACCATTGATATAATATAATTCTTGTATTTTTTTTTTTTGGTAATTAAGGTACAAATTCATTACATCCGGGTTTTCCAGGTTGACCCAAAACCTTTTACAAAAATTAGCACTATGTTGTTACGGATCAAAACCTTAATAGGGATAGTTTGTCCTTTGCTACTAGTACCCTTCTGAGGCCACCCTGCCAAGAAAGAGCACAACCCCATACACATTTACAAACACCTTAGAACACAGGCAGCGGCCCACTGCATTGCTTTCTTGCTGCCCCAGCCACGAAAATGCGACCTATCATGAAATCGTGATGTCCTTAAGTCTTCTCCTTCATTTTCTTTGGAGAGTCATGAAACAGTGGCATGTCATGAAAATGAGACATGTCGCGAAATTGTGACATTCTGCATTTGTTCTGCTCCTTTGCCGCTATAAGTCACAAAAATGCGAAATGTCACAAAAATGAGACATGTCATGAAATTGTGACATTCATCTCCCATTTTGCACTCTTTCTGCTTCCAGCCATGAAAATGTGACATGTTACAAAATCGCGACGTCCTTAAATCATTTCCATCATTTACTTTGGATAGTCACAAAAATGCGACCTGTCACGAAAAAGAAACATGTCGCAAAATCGTGACATTCTACCTTCGTTCTGCTCCTTTGCCGCTACATGTCACAAAAATGTGACATGTCGTGACAATGAGACATGTCACGAAATTGTGACATTCGTCTCCCATTTTGCACTCTTGCCGCTTCCATCCGTGAAAGTATAACATGTCACGAAATTGTGACGTCCTTAAGTCTTTTCCTTCATTTGCTCTAGATAGTCACAAAAATGCGACATGTCGCGACAATATATCCTGTCATGAAATCACAAAATTCTACCTTCGTTCTGCTCCTCTGCCACTGCATGTCGCAAAACTAAGACATGTCACGAAATCGTGACATTCGTTTCCCATTTTTTTCTCTTGCCGCTTCCAGTCGTGAAGAAATTACAAGTCATGAAATCATGTCGTCCTTGAGTCTTTTCCTTCATTTTCTCTTGATCGTCATGAAATTGCGACAAGTCACAGAAAAAAAGACCTGTCACAAAATCGCAAAATTCTTCCTTCGATCTGCACCTTTGTCACTGCATATCGTGAAAATGTAACATGTCATGAAATCACGACATTTGTCTCCCATTTTTCTCTCTTGTTGCTTCCAGCCGCAAAAATGTGACATGTCACGATATCGTGACGTCCTTACATCTTCTCCAACATTTTATCTGAAATGTCACAAAAATGTGATATGTCACAGAAATGAAATATGTCACAAAATCGTGACATTCTGCCTTCATTCTGCTCCTTTGCCGCTTCATGTAGTGAAAATGCGACATGTTGCAACAATGAGACATGTCGCAAAATCGTGACATTCATCTCCCATTTTGCACTCTTGCTGCTTCCATCCATGAAAGTGTGACATATCACAAAATCATGACGTCCTTAAGTCTTTTCCTTCATTTTCTCTGGATAGTCATGAAAATGTGACATGTCACGACAATGAGACCTGTTGCGAAATCGTGACATTCTACCTATGTTCTGCTCCTTTGCCACTGCCTGTCATGAAACTGAGACATGTCATGAAATCATGACATTCATTTCCCGTTTCGTTCTCTTGCCACTTCTAGTCGTGAAAAATTGACAAGTCTCAAAATCGTGTCGTCCTTGAGTCTTTTCCTTTATTTGCTCTGGATCGTCGCAAAACTACGACATGTCATAGAAAAGAGACCTATCGCAAAATCATGACATTCTTCCTTCGATCTGCACCTTTGTCATTGCCTGTCGTGAAAATGCAACATGTCATGAAATCATGACATTTGTCTCCCATTTTGCTCTCTTGCTGCTTCCAGCTGTGAATATAATTCTTGTATTCATCTAAAGGCTATTGTGATGATTGTAAGTTTTAAATGGATTGTCTATTTGAGTAGTGTATGGAGTTAATTTTATTGCTTTATGTTCATAAATTGAAATAGCCATTTGGTTTGATGTATGGATGTAATTTTCCTTAAAAATCATGAGTATTATTGTCTTATATAAAATACTCTCACCTTTAGGAAGACTATATGCTTGTAGGGATGAGAGGAGGCCATATTCTCTTGGTTGAGAGGAAGCCATCCATTCTAAACCAATCAACACCAAATTAAAATATATATTTTTTTGGTATATAAGATACTATAGCATTAATATCGGGTTTTACAAGTTCACCCAAAACCTTTTACAGAAATCAGCCCAGGGATGTTGATGAACATGTCCTTACTAAGGATCCTATATATGTAAAATCTACATGCCGCCAAAGCCATTACATTCGGTAAGGCACATAGCCTATTATCAAAAAGAAACTTCCCATACAACATTTTGGGTATACCCCAAGAAAAAACACCTACATCATAATTACAAAAAAATAAACAGACACGGATCCCTTCCTTGAAACAATGGAGAAACAAAAAGCTGCAGACACACATAGCAGAGTACTAAAAAAAACTCTCACAAGCTCTGTATTGACATTTACTCTTAATAATTCTTTGGTAATTGCTTTCTTTCATATATGACATGCTTTGGGACCTGTTGTGGCTGATCCACAACGCACCCCAAAATTGGGGACCCACCTTTTTGCATGCTTTCCAAGAAGATTGCAGTGGCCCAGATGCTAAAGATCAAAGAAACACAATAGAATGAAATAATGTCGCAATATCGCAACATGTCATGTTTTCACAGCTAAGACCAGCAAGAAACAGTAGAATGAAAAGTGTCACGATATCGTGACATGTCACATTTTTGCATCTAATATCATCAAGGTACAGCAGAATGAGAAAGTGTCATGATATCGCAACATGTTGTTGTGTCGTGGGTAAGAAATGAAAAGTGTTACAATGTCGTGACATGTTTATGTGTCATGGCTAAGAAATGAAAAGTGTTGCGATATCGTGACATGTTGCTTTGTCATGACAGAGAAATGAAAAGTGTCACGATATCATGACATGTTGTTGTGTTGCGGCTAAGAAAAATAAAGTGTCGTGATATCGCGACATGTTGCTGTGTCATAGCTAAGAAAAAGAAAGTGTCACGATATCACAACATGTTGCTTGGTCGTGGCTAAGAAATGAAAAGTGTCATGATATCGTGACATGTTGCTTTGTCATGGCTAATAAATGAAAAGTGTCGTGATATCGCAACATGTTGCTATGTCGCGGCTAAGAAAAAGAAAGTGTCGCGATATCACAACATGTTGCTTTGTTGTGGCTAAGAAATGAAAAGTGTCGTGATATCATGACATGTTGCTTTGTCGCGGTTGAGAAATGAAAAGTGTCATGATATCATGACATGTTGCTTTGTTGCAGCTAAGAAATGAAAAGTGTCGCAATATCGCGACATGTTGCTGTGTCGCGGCTAAGAAAAATAAAGTGTTGTGATATTGCGACATTTATTTTTGTGACAGAAAGCAAGAAGAAAGAGCAGAATGAAAAAGTGTCATGATATCATGACATGTTGCTTGGTCATGGCTAAGAAATGAAAAGTGTCATGATATCGTGACATGTTGCTTGGTCACGGCTAAGAAATGAAAAGTGTCATGATATCGTGACATGTTGCTCTGTCGTGGCTAAGAAAACAAAAAGTGTCGTGATATCGTGACATGTTGCATTCTCGCGACCAAGAAGAGAAAAGTGTCGCGATATCGTGACATGTTGCATTCTCGCGACCAAAAGGAGAAAAGTGTCACGATATCATGACATGTTGCATTCTTGTGACCAAAGACATAAAAGTGTCACGATATCGTGACATGTCTCATTTTCATGATGCAAGAAGAAGAACAAAGTTGCTGACATAAAAATGTCATGATATCGTGACATGCTATTTTTTGTGATTCACGGGGGGCCATTATAGAGTATACAGGGGAAGCGCTGAACACGTGGCACAAAGGTGTAAGGGTTATGGTGTAACGCTTCATGACCAATGGTTACAGTTAGCAAAGAAGATCAAGCGTTTCGATGCCCGAACAAAAAGTCAAAAACAACGAAGAGGCGGGGAAGACGAAATGAAGGGATCTGGGAAATGAAATGAAGCGTCACAGAGTGAAATAGAGAGCCATACCAAAAATTTTAAAAGTAGAAGCAAATGATAGGTATAGGGGTCGAAAACCGCTGCGAGCAGAGTTGCAGAGCTGAAGGCGATAAGCCATTCTGGGCCTGCTTTGGAGTGTTTTCTTCCACTTTTTCTGGTTTTGATAAAACTAGAAATTTTTGTTATTGTAAATTGATACATATTTAATACAGAAAACTTTAGAGAGTTGCATCTCATTGACAAGAAAGAAGGAGTTATTTTCTGCATGCGAGATTAAATGTTTATTTTTCCCCTTTTCAGATTTTAGGCTTATAGATGGAGTTTAATGCAAGTTATCTTGGTTGCTTCATGCGAAGGTCTAAATCTGAAAACCGCATTCAAAACCCTAGAAACCAGCACTTAACTTATCTGGATTGTGCATGTTCTGCAGGTTCAATAGGTTAGGTTGTATGCAGAAAACCTCATATCTTCGGTTTTGTCAAAATAGGATAGCAACACCCTGAATGTATTTTAGTTTCATTTTCTTTGCATTTTATTTTCATTTTTTTTTCTGCACTTTTATTTTCCAGAAAGTTTAACTTTATTTTAATTTACAGTCATTAAAATAAACACTTGAAAATCTTCCAAAATCTGAAAATAAAATATTTCATTGTTAAGGTCGATTCACATTGAGTTCATTTTGGTTCAATGAACAATCATTAAAGTTTTAAGATAAAATAAACCAACATTGCCCCTTGTTTACAGTTACTTGCAATCACTAAGGTATTCCAAGCATTTAAATTGAATATTTTTATTTATGCAAAATGCTAACATAGCGGAGACCTTGGAGAAGTTATTTATTTAATTTCTTTGCAAGAGGGGATTTGAGATTCAAATCCTAAAGGAGAGTGTGTTTTCACAATTGGGTGAAAATACCACTCAACAGATTGGCGCTAGAAGGAGGGCCCGAATTGGTTTACTTTATTTGATTTTCGTTAAGAAATTCATATACATTGTTCTAACGTTGTTTGATTGTTCATACAGAAATAATGTGTTTTGATTTGATTTTGAAATTATTCTTTCAATCTCATTAACGGCTATAACTGCAGGATTTTTGTTGTGTTGCAGGTTTTCTTGGAGGTATTGAGAGTTTTGTCAGGCAAACTGGACCCACCGCATCGTATCACAACTAGGTCCAAAACAACTGAGGAAACCATATTCCACAACCTTTCACTCACTTGTAGGAATCCAAGAAATAAAACCAAGCAAGCTGTGAGCCCACTAGACAGCCTTATTACAGAAGATCCTTTTGTTTCAGGTGCATCTAGTGGACCTGCACCGATGGTGTCAATTTCCACTAGTGTACCAATTATCAGTACCATTTCCACCGCTCTTGTAGGGTTATCCTCATCGATTTTGAATCAAATGGCCCAACCTCCACCAGTTCCTTGGTACGGAGCTAATAATATTCCCTTGAATATTGTAGGGGATATCCATGAGATCCCTAAGAACATAGAGAGATTTTTGCCCAAGTACAAACCGGATGGCCCAAGGACCGCAGAAGAGCATATTCAGGCCTATAGGGACGTTTTGATAAGATTGCAAGTTCAACATGAAGATGTGGCTTGCAGACTCTTCCCCATGAGCCTAGACCCAGTGGCCTATGAATGGTATATTTGCTTACCTACTGGTTCCATCACGTCATGGACACAAATGGAGAATGCTTTTGTCAATCAATTCAGGTCACCATTAGATCCCACAATCATCTACAATCAATTCATTACATGCAAAAGAGGCCAGGGTGAGCCAATTCAAACTTTTAATCAGAGATTTCAGAAGTGCTATAATAGAGCAGTTTGGCATTTTGCCATTGATCCCACAGTAGCTTTGCAAATATATTTTGGGGCATTGGATTCTATGACGGCAATGTTTGCAAGGCAAAATCCTCAAGTCACCATGCTCGCTTTAGCCTACAATGAAGCTATGACCATCGAGCAACAAATGACACCACAGGGTTATGGGTTTCCCCAGATGCCTATGGTAGGACAATATGGTCCATATGGTCAAGCTCCTATGATGAATCAGATCATGGCACCACAAATGCCAAACATGAATGCTTTGCCTTATCAACAACCATATCCACCAACACCCGCTTACGCACCCATTCCAATTCAACCAATCACATCCATTCCCCCCATTCCTGCATTTTTGCAAAATAGTCAACAGACTATGCAAGGAGCCAGTCCGATTAATTCTCAGGCTATAGTTCCTTTCCCCAATCCAATTCTGATCCAAAGTGTGAATCCATACACAAATCAAGTTCCTCAAAATCCGACTCAAATGTTAAGTCAAGATCTCACCAATTATGCAAACCCTACGGGAACTAACAATAACGTAGCTCCACCAAAAGAGATTTATTCAGAGGTTGAAGAGCTCAAAAAGATAGTTCACAAATTGAGTAATGATTTGGTTCAAAAATAGAAGTATGAATCCCATGCCCCTCACCCAAATCAAAATTTCAACAATAGAGGGAGACATTGGAACACGAAGCCAAACAATGGGGGTGTGCCTGCCCCTATTGCTAATCAGATAGATACTTCTACAGGACCAAGTCACTCTAGTTCCATTCTTAATATTTTTGATTTTGCATGGGAAAAGGGGTGCAGATTGCATAATACAAAGGAGCACAATGAAAGGAATTGTCCCGAAATCGCCAGATATACCCATTGTCTCCAAGCTCAAGTGGATGATTTGGAACTTGTGCCAAATGAGGGTCCACCCCAACATCAAGATGACAACATTTTGGTGGTGGAAACTCTATATCATCAAGAAGGTGAGAGTGAGGAAGAAGAAGATGAAATTTTGGAATAGGAAGTGCAAGATTTTAGAGAGTTTAGAAAGGGGAATCATGGATATCATTTGAGGAGTAAGTTCAAAGCCCCTAAAACATCATCAAATCCACCAAACAACTCTATCCTTCCTCCTGATACTAAGGCGGATAATAATCCCCCTCCTCCACCTGGAAGAGAAACGTCTAAGGACATGCAAAAGATAGTCAAACTTGAGAAGTCAACTTATGACATAGTGGAGGATTTAAGGAAGTCCAAGTCTAGCCTTTCATTTTTAGAGGCGGCTAGGTTGCCTGGCCAAAAAGAAGCATTGATAAAGGCTCTGGACTCACCTAGTCAAGTATGGAAAGGAAAGGAAGTTGAATCTCACTTGATTTTACGAAAGGAAAGATGGGATGTCCCACCTTTTTTATTGACTCTGAGGATTGCTGGCAAAAATTTGCACAATTTTTTGGTAGACACGGGTGCCACAAGTAACCTCATGCCTTCAGAAATCTGTCAAATGCTAGGCCTAGAGCCTGTTTCGTCTAAATGCAAGGTTTTGCAATTGGATCGATCTGAGGTAAATGTGGTAGGGACCCTCTATGATGTTAAGATCCAACTCAATTCTGAACCCAGGGTCCAACAAGTGGTCGATATTTTGGTTGTCAATATCCCAAGTCGATATGGAATGCTACTTGCAAGGGATTGGATGAAAAATTTGAATGGTTATTTCTCCACCGATTGCTCACACATGTGGCTACCCTGGAAGGGGATTGCTAATCAAATCAGAGTAGAAAATGAACCAAGGCTTAAGGAAATCATCACAGAATTCAACAAGCCAAATGAAGTTCAATTTTTTGAACCAGAGTTAGGGGTCTATGCTTTTGATGTTGAAAAAGCTATCGAAGAACCTCAAAAGGAAACATTTTATGGTAGCTCTCTTGAAGAAGATAATCTCGTATGGTTACTTAGGTTTGATGGATCTAAGTCAAAGCAAGGAGCAGGAGCTGGAGTCGAACTCACTTGTCCAGGAAGTAAACCATTATTTGCTGCCTATAGATTGCAATTTCCTTGCACTAACAACATGGCAGAATATGAAGCTCTTATCTTTGGATTACAACTGGCGTTGAGCAAGAAGGTTAAATGCTTGAAAGTATTGGGAGATTCGGAATTGGTGGTCAAACAAATTAAAGGACAATATACATGCCACGATAAGAGACTGAGCCTTTATAGAACTAGGGTGATGGACCTCATTGAGGAATTTGATGCTTTTAATATATCCCTTATTTCTAGGAAAGGAAATCGCATAGCTGATTCTCTTGCAGTCGTTGCAGGCATGTTAAATCCAGTTGACATAAAAAGGTGCAAGAAGTTCTCCATCGAGTTAGTCCCTTGTCCATCGATACCTGATAACGTCAAAAACTTCCAAGTTTTTGAAAATGATAGACACATATTTAAATTTGTCATGAATTCAGGTATTTTTGAGAACCAAGTGATTGATGAGGATCAAAGATGGCAAGAAGAAACAGAAAAAGAAAGTGAAGCTACATGTCAATCCAACAAAATACCTAAGGACATTGTTTCATTGGAGAAAATGTTCGATATGGGATATAAGGCTAGAAAAGGAAAAAGGGTTCCACTTCCTAAAGATGCTTGTGATCTAATTAATATAGGGAGTGCAGACAATCCACGTGAAGTATACATCGCAAAGGCATGTACAACTGAAGAAAGAGAAAATATAATACATGCACTAAAATACTACGTGGATTGCATTGCTTGGAATTACAACGAGTTGAAAACATACGATCAAAACGTCATTACACACACCATCCCTCTAAAGCCGGACTCCAAACCTTTCAGACAAAGACAACGAACTGTTAACCCACTATTGGAGCCCTTAATAGAAAAGGAGGTCAAGCGATTATTGGAAGCAAAGATCATTTTTCCCGTTAGGCACTCAACTTGGGTCGCTAACCTCGTTTCGATGAGAAAGAAGAGCGGAGAGATAAGGCTATGCATAGATTTTAGAAATCTCAACAAAGCCTCACAAAAGGATAACTACCCACTGCCATCCATTGATGAAATCTTGCAAATAGTGAATGGGTCTGAAATGATGTCTTTTCTTGATGGATATTCTGGATATAATCAGATTCTTATTCATCCCAATGATAGGATGAAAATAGCCTTCACAACCAAATGGGGAACATTTGCCTATAGAAGAATGCCTTTTGGATTGTTAAATGCAGGCGCAACATTTCAACGTGCCATGGATTATGCGTTCAAAGGGCTCATAGGTAAATGTATCATTGTGTATGTGGATGATATTCCAGTATTTTCAAAGAAAAGAGAAGACCATGTGAAAGATCTGAGGAAGGTTCTCCAAAGGTGTAGAGAGCATGGAATTTCTTTGAATCCAAAAAAATGCATCTTTGGAGTAACAGAAGGAAGATTGCTTGGTCACATCATTTCAAAAGAAGGTATATCCATTGACCCGAAAAGGATAGAAGCTATCCAAAACTTGCCTCTCCCAGGTAGCAAAAAGGAGTTGAGATCTTTCTTCGAGAAAATCAATTTTGTGAGGAAGTTTATTTCGGGCTTTGCTGAGATAGCTAAACCGCTGAACGAGATGCTCAAAAAGGATGTAGATGTCAGATGGAATGAAGAAAGTAGGGTGGCCTTTCAAAGCATTAAGGATGCTATTTCTAGAGCCCCTGTCCTCATAAGTCCAGACTATTCTAAACCTTTCTTTATTTATGCTTTCGCATCGGAACACTCTTTTGCGAGTGTCTTGACTCAGAAAGGTGAAGATAGCACAAAAAATCCCATAGCATTTCTAAGTGCTCCTTTGAAGGATGCTCAATTGAGGTATTCCATCCTCGATAAGCAGATGTATGCACTTTTCAAAATGGTAAAAAAATTCTGACATTACATTGTGCATAGTAGGGTCTTTGCCATTGTGCCTGACCCTGCTGTCAAAACCATGTTTGTGCAAAATGAGCTAGGTGAGAGAAGAGGTAAATGGATTTCTACCATTCAAGAATTTGATCTTGAAATTCAACCTATGAAACTAGTTCATGGACAAGGACTTGTGAAGACGATTGCTGAGAATAATCCTCAAATGACATGCCAATATTCAAATGCAGAGCACATTTCTAAAGATGACTGGTATGTTGATATTGTGTATTTTCTATTAAATGGTAAGTGTCCATCATATATGAATTCCACCAAAAGAGGGGTAAGAATATAAATACCCATATTTTTATAGTGAGGGGGGGTTTTTTGGAAAAATCATGAGGGGATTTACTTACGATGCCTAAATCAAGAAGAAGCTGCCAAGGTTTTGCAAGAATTTCATGGTAAATACGAAACTGGCCATGGTGCGGCAAATGCAACAGTGCATCAAATCCTAAGAGCAGGATATTATTGGCCCCACATTTTTAAAGATGCACATGCTCACGTACGATCTTGCCATATCTGTCAAGTGGCTGCCAATAGAGAAAGAAATGCAGCTATGCCATTGCAACCTGTAGTTGAGATGAGACCATTTGCACAATGGGGATTAGACTTCATTGGGGTTATTAACCCAAATTCTTCAGATTCCCATAAATTCATACTCACGGCTACAGATTATTGCACAAGGTGGGCAGAAGCAATTCCTACAAAACATTCCACTACGGATGTGGTAATAAAATTCCTTGAGGATCACATCATAACAAGGTTTGGAATGCCTGATTCTATTGTAAGTGATAATGGTAAGGCTTTTGTTTCCACTCAATTTGCAAATTGGGCATATGACAATAAGGTGAGTTTAAAGTTTTCATCTAACTATTACCCTCAAGGCAATGGTTTGGCAGAATCCTCAAATAAAAATTTGTTGAACATCATTAAGAAGTTACTGGAAAAGAATCCTCGGGATTGGCACAACCAGTTAAAGTTTGCTCTTTGGGCAGATAGGACTAGAGAAAAAGACTCAATAGGGAATACACCCTATCATTTGGTTTATGGGCAAGATCCAATTTTTCCTGCAAACTTGAAGCTTCAAACCCTTCATTTCATGCAAGAATACCTGGGAACAGATAATCACATTGAGGCCAGATTAAGTCATCTACTGCACCTTGATGAAAAAAGAGAAGAAGCCATGCTCCACATGAGCAAACATCAAGATGTGGTTAAAATATGGTTTGATAAAAGAGCTAAAATTAAGTCCTTCAGAATCTCGGATTTGGTTTTACTATGGGATAAAAGACATGAAGAGAAGGGGGATCACAAAAAGTTTGATTGTCTTTGGTTAGGCCCTTATCAAATTTTAGAAATCCTAGGGAAGAATACCTTCAGATTAAGAGCTTTGGATGGGAAGGATCTGATGTTACCGGTTAATGGGCAAGTTCTAAAGCACTATTTTAGCCCTTAAGTCATATGAGATTGGTATTATATTTTTTGGTTTTGGTGTGGGTTTTCAAGTTTCATTTTTTGGATTGCTATTTTGGTTAGGATTTAAGTTGTGTGTTGTCCTCATTTGACATGTTTGGTTTGTCTAAAAAAAAAAAAATTTGAGATGTCAACTTATGCCTAAGATCAGGAGAATATGAAACATTGGAATTGTGTTGTAGAAAGCTCCGCAAGTAACACAAATAGTTTAAATAATATCGTTTGAAACTTGTGATGCATGAAGTAGTCAGTTTTACAAATTATGGCAACATAGGTGGTATACTCCATCCGCAATTCAGAAAAAGCAATGTATTCATATTACATTCCACCTTGCATATACATTCCATCTTAGTTGCATCTGCATTTCAAATACAATCATTGAAAAAATGTCAAATCCTCTTAGGGTTATTCTATAACATAAAAAAAAAATCCTAAGGTTGGGAACTGATGCCCGAACTATCTTGAACCAAGCACGTTCTATGCACATTAAAGAGGATCTTGAGAAAAATGATCAAAACCATACTTGGAAGAAAAGGTGAGGCGAAAGGAGTATTTCGTGTCTGTCCTATCATGCAACATAATCCTTAAAACAATGGTTTTTACCACTCCCATAAAGCTTAAAGCCTAAAACTAGAGTAGTAAGGATAGGGTTAAATCCTCATCGAACTTAGGTTGAGGATCCAACTCCCCAAAGCTCTGATTTGACCTACATGGAGTAGTAAGGATAGGGCATAATTCTCATCTCGCTTAGGTTGAGAATCCGATTCCCCAAAGCTTCTATTTTTCATTTCATCATAAATCTTGGATTGGAAGGATCGTACTACATGTCCCTCGCAAGGATGGGTAGTCATCCCCAAGGTCCAAGAAATAAAAGTAAAACTAATATTTTCCATTTCATCATAATATTGGATTGGAAGGATCGTACTACATGTCCCTTGCAAGGATGGGTAGTCATCCCCAAGGTCCAAGAAATAAAAGTAAAACTAATATTTTCCATTTCATCATTAATATTGGATTGGAAGGATCGTACTACATGTCCCTCGCAAGGATGGGTAGTCATCCCCAAGGTCCAAGAAATAAAAAAAATGAAGCCAAATCATGGATTATGGGGTTAATATCCATCGGGGCTATAGACGCCTGACTGGTAGTGGAGTATGCTCATGCGTGGCAGCATGTCTTGTCTAAAAGCAAGACCATTGACTGCTCAAATGGACAGACTAGCCTGACAATTTCATCCATAACAGGTTAAATCATTTTGTTCAAAGTGAGGTAATGAATTCCAGATCAGAGTAGTAAGGATAGGGTTAAATTCCCATCTCGCTTAGGTTGGGAATCCTATTCCCCAAAGCTCTGATTTCACTTACACTTGCACATGGGTTCAAGATGGTAGTGACACATAACCAACTTTGGGATCTAATAAAGTAATTCATTATACACGTATTTGATCCTAAGAGGGTTTGACAGTTTTAAATGTTTGTGTATGATACTAGAAGGTTTGAGCCTTTATAAAGCAGGTTGTTATATCTCTAGCATATTTGTCATGCATTAAATCCTGCACAAATCATTCATAACCTCACATATGCATTCAGGTAAAACTGACAATGGAATGTTGATCAATTTCAAATGATAGAAAATGGAGCACACTGCACACACCGAGCTGATACTTAATGATTCTAATGTTTCATGTATTTCTGATCTATCGGCATTTTGTTTATTTTTTTATGTGCTGACGCCTGTATTTAAGTTTGTATATTTCTAGGTTAGGTTCTCACCGAAATGCTCAAGAGCATTTCCCAGCAGAGTCGCCATTTGTTGTGGCTGCTCCACAACGCACCCCAAAATTGGGGACCCACCTTTTTGCATGTTTTCCAAGAAGACCGAAGCGGCCCATATGCTAAAAGATCAAAGGAAGAACAAAATACAGCAGAAAGAAAAAGTGTCACGATATCGCGACATGTCACATTTTTGTGGCTAAGACAGCAAGATACAACAAAATAAAAAGTGTCACGATATCATGACATGTCGCTTTTTCGTGGCTAAGAGCAGCAACAACAAAAAAATAAAAAAGTCTGATATCATGACATGTTGCTTTTCGCGACAAAAAGAAAAGTCAGATATCCGACATGTTTCAGCAGAAAGAAAAGTGTCACGATATCACGACATGTGTTCTGGCTAAGAAAAAAAAGTCGCGATATCGCGACATTGGCAAGAAAAAAAAGTGTCACGATATCGCGACATGTTGTTCAGGCAAAAAGAAAAGTGTCACGATATCACGACATGTCATTTCCAAAGCATACAAAGAGCAAGAAAAAGAAAGTGTCATGATATCGCGACATGTTGCATTCTGACAAGAAAGAAAATTGTCACAATATCGCGACATGTCGCATTGTCACACAAAAGAAAAGGAAGATATAGACATCAAAAGAAAAGTGTCACGATATCTGACATTTCACCAAAAAAAAAAGTGTCGCGATATCGCGACATGTTACATTTTTACAACTAAACAAGAAAAAGTGTCATGATATCGCGACATGTTGTATTCTCGTCAAAAAGAAAAGCACAATACCGACATTCTTCAAAAAAAAAAGTGTCACGATATCGTGACATGTTGCATTCTTGCGACCAAAAAAAAAAAGTGTCGCGATATCGCGACATGTTGCATCTCACGACAAAAACAAAAAAGTGTCACGATATCGCGACATGTTGCATTCTTGTGACCAAAGACATAAAAGTGTCGTGATATCGCGACATGTCTCATTTTCGCGATGCAAGAAGAAGAACAAAGTTGCGGACATAAAAATGTCGCGATATCGCGACATGCTATTTTTTTGCGATTCACGGGGGGCCGTTACAGAGTCTACAGGGGAAGCGCTGAACACATGGCACAAAGGTGTAAGGGTTATGGTGTAACGCTTCATGACCAATGGTTACAGTTAGCAAAGAAGATCAAACGTTTCGACGCCCGAAAAAAAAGCCAAAAACAACGAAGAGGCGGGGAAGACGAAACGAAGGGATCTGGGAAATGAAACGAAGCGTCACAGAGCAAAACAGAGAGCCATACCAAAAATTTTAAAAGCAGAAGCAAAGACAGGTACAGGGGTCAAAAACTGCTATGAGCAGAGTTGCAGAGCTGAAGGCGATAGGCCATTCTGGGCCTGCTTTGGAGCGTTTTCCTCCACTTGTTCTGGTTTTGATAAAACTAGAAATTTTTGTTATTGTAAACTGATACATATTTAATACAGAAAACTTCAGAGAGTTGCATCTCATTGACAAGAAAGGAGGAGTTATTTTTTGCATGCAAGATTAAATGTTTATTTTTCCCCTTTTCAGATTTTAGGCTTATAGATGGAGTTTATGCAAGTTATCTTGGTTGCTTCATGCGAAGGTCTAAATCTGAAAACCGCATTTAAAACCCTAGAAACCAGCACTTAACTTATCTGGATTGTGCATGTTCTACAGGTTCAATAGGTTAGGTTGTATGCAGAAAACCTCATATCTTCGGTTTTGTCAAAATAGGATAGCAGCACCCTGAATGTATTTTAGTTTCATTTTCTTTGCATTTTATTTTCATTTTTTTGCACTTTTATTTTCCAGAAAGTTTAACTTTATTTTAATTTACAGTCATCAAAATAAACACTTGAAAATCTTCCAAAATCCGAAAATAAAATATTTCATTGTTAAGGTCGATTCACATTGAGTTCATTTTGGTTCAACGAACAATCATTAAAGTTTTAAAATAAAATAAACCAACATTGCCCCTTGTTTACAGTTACTTGCAATCACTAAGGTGTTCCAAGCATTTAAATTGAATATTTTTATTTATGCAAAATGCTAACATAGCGGAGACCTTGGAGAAGTTATTTATTTAATTTCTTTGCAAGAGGGGATTTGAGATTCAAATCCTAACGGAGAGTGTGTTTTCACAATCGGGTGAAAATACCACTCAACAAGACCACATCTCGTCTTGGCCAATCAGCATTGGAGAAGTGAACCTGCTAGCTAGATTTATGGCGATGGCTATCTAGTGGTCCACATGGCTCTGGTTCGAAGTCTTATATTGTCATTTCTTTCCTGCCCTGTGATTATCAACCAATCTCAAATTACTAAGATGACTAGGAGCCATGTTAGCTAACATGTGACTGTCCCCATTAGGTATTTCCAAGTTGCATCCACCAAGACTGATAGCTCGAATAATTTTTATTATGAGTCCATTTCAAAAAAGAAACGGGAATACTCATAGCCTTCGAACTTATAGTGCCTTCCCTATTGGTAAATTTGACTATCATTATTGGCATTCTTGTTGAATAAGCTCATCTACTTCACTCGGGACATTGTGTTCCCATTTCAAAATTTTGTCACCATCGACACTCAAATTGGCCAGCTTATCAGCAACTTTGTTAGCTTCTCGAAAGACATGTTGGGCTTTTTTGTTCTGTATTCCTTGGAAAAGGATCCTAGCCTCTTCAAAAATTGTTTTAATCCTCCAAGAAGGTGTTTTCCAATTATTGAGGAGATTTATAACATGCATAGAGTCTCCTTCTATGATCAAATTGCCTTCTAAGTCTTGAGTCATTTGAAGGCCTCTCCACATAGCTCTAGCTTCAGCTTCGTTGTTCATCCTTGTTCCCAAATATTTAAAAAATATAAGCATCATATTCCCATTATGATCTCACAAAATACCACCAGTGCCTGCTTTTCCAGGATTGTCCTTAGCTGCTCCATAAAAATTAAGCTTAAAAAAACCTGTAGGAGGTGGGGACCACTTAACATTGGCTCTAGGGTTGACTACCCTAAGCACAGACTCATCTAACAAGGTTAATATTAAATATTAAGCAATCGTGGTCTCCTACAGATGAGGTTTACGACTATCAAAAGGGATAAGGTTCACATTCTCATTGGCAAAGGATAGGATCATAGCAATGATAGTTTTATGATCATGGATAGACTCATTAAAGACTCAATGGTTCCTTTATAACCACACCTACCAAAGATAGTGATTGAGACAAATTTTCTACATGTATCTAAGTATTTGTCTTGAAAATGGGCAAGGCCACTGGATGAACAAATCAAGTACGATGGTTGGTTTAACCCAAGAAATATTAAGGGCCTGAAAAAACCCACTTAAAACAGTCAATGAAAAAAGGCACTCAAGGAAAATGTGATAAATGGTCTCCCAATTAGCCTTGCATAGATAACAGTGATTAGTGATACAAATACCTTTACGTATCATATTATCAATGGTTAGAATTCTTCCTTGGATAACCAGCCATGAAAAGACTACAATTTTTGGAATTAAATTTTTTATCCAAACTACATCCTTTTGGAGGACAAAATCCTTGTCATCAAGTAGAAGCTTGTAAGCTGATTTAACAGTGAACTGCCCATTTTCCATAGGATCCCAGGTCACTTGATCTTCCTTGGGTCTTATGGGGATAAACTATTACCCGAGAATGTTACAAAGATCATTTGATTCTACTTGAAATCCCCAAATCCTTATTTTTTTCCACTTCATTCTGCCTTTGTCATCAACCATATAATCAGAGACTTTTCTGCCAATGAGTTCTTCCGTGATATCTCTGATTCAAGCTAAGTTAGGATATTATGTCAGTGGTTCATCCTTAGACCACCTGTCATTACAACAATTTATCATCTCACCATTGCCTAAAACCCATGTTAAACCTTTTTTTATGATTTTCTTACAATTGAGAATTACTTTCGAAAAAGAAGAACCTTTGATTGGAACTGAGTCACTTAGAAATTCCATATTTTGAAGACACTTTCATTTGATGATAGCTGTCCATTAATTTTCTTCACCAGAAATGAGGTGCCACGCCTGCTTAGCTAGTAAATCTAAATTCATATGAGCAATTCTCCTCAAACCTAAGCCCCCATTTTCCCTAGGTCTACACACTTTGGTCCATTCTACAAGGTGTATCCTTTTTTTCTCCTCTGATCCAGTACATAAAAAATATTTTTGGAGTTTCTCAATTTTTTGGAAAACCTTCACAAGGGCTTTGAAAATGGAGAGGAAATAGACTAGAATGCTCTGAAGAGATACCTTAGTGAGGGTCAGCTTTCCTTCTTGATATAGAATATGACCTTTCCATCCAACACATTTTTTTAAAATTCTTTCAATAACCCTGTCCCACATTGACTCTCTCGGAGAACCAATGAAAAGAGGGAGACAAAGATATGAAGTGGGGAGGTTTGCTATATCACACCCTAAAATTTTTGCAATCCTTCCTTGCCTCTGAATGGGGGTGTTCAAGAAATATAACTTTCTTTTACTAAAATTAACTTTCTAACCAGCAGCATCCTCATAGAGTTGCATGATGTATTTAATTCTTTTGGCCTCAACCACCGACACCTTAGTCAATAGAAGGGTATCATCGACAAATTGTTTGTGAGAAACAACCCTAGTGAGAGATGTTGCCTTGATTCTTGATATGAACTGCAAGCATTTCTTATGGTTTTGCGTAAAGCTTCTGCCACAATGATGAATAACATGGGGCTGATAGGGTCCCCTTGCCAAATTCCTCTGTGACTTTGAAAGTAACTAGTAGTTGTTCCATTAACTAGAATCAAGAACCATGCTTTAGAAATGCATTCTTTGATCAAATTAACCCATTGGTGGTGAAAACCAAACTTAAGGATGACAGCAATTAGAAAGTCCCAATTTAGCCTGTCAAATGCTTTATTCATATCAATCTTGAGGGCAAAAACAAACCTGTTAGTCTTATGAGCAAAGTGCAGAGCTTCATGAACTGTGATAACCCATCCAAGATTGACCTGCCCTAGATTATTGAACTATGCATTACCAAATTCATATCTTCTTATCAGTACTAAAAAATAGAATGAAATAAGTTGTATAACTTAGTCATCTATTATAACTTTTGTAGAAGGTAATAGGAGGTAGTTAGATTCAGCCAAAGGAGAAAATCCAAAATCCACTAAAGTGTGTATTTAAGAGAAATTAGTAGGTTCTTTATTAAGGAATCAATTTGAGTAGAATTGAAGTAAAAAAGATCAACTTCACTTTACTAAGAATTGAAATTATCTAGGTGGAGTTGATAGTGAAGAATTTTTTATTGGATATAGTGTAGTATAGAGTCTAGAGTGATAACTTGACTTGGTGGTATCTAGACCTTGTAGATGGTTGATTGTTCAATTATTGGTTGGTGTTTTTTATTATGTGTTTCATGACTTGGCCAAGTGAGAATTCAATGATGAGAATGGATTTGTATATAATTAATATATTAAAAAAGGTGCTATATTTTAAATAAAATGAATGATGTTGTAATAGGTGTAGTATTTTATGTATAATAAGTCAATGATCCTTTATTACAGTGTAGAATTCTAAAGACAAAAATGGTTTGATGCATTTTGTGTACTTATAAATATGATTTAACATATTTGAAAAACCTCAATTGGGTAATGACAAAGTGTTTTGTGGCTCTTGATAAACTTGTGGCACTAATAGAAGATAGCTAAGTGTGTTATTATTTTTAATGTCAATATTATGAAATATTTTTTTAGTGTTTAAACACACTTAGCTATCATCTTTTATTATAGGAAGGTCAAGTTAAAATATTTTCTAAACCCTTATGAATAATATTTATAGTATGTAGTTGATAATATCATTATTTCAATGTACATTGAACTTTAATATGTTTATTTTTTAAGATTATTTAATGAAGTATGATAAGATATAATTAAAATTTTAACTTTTTTGTAATAGGTATTTTACTTTCTTTATTTTCTAAAACATTAGCATCATCTCACAAGAAACTTAAGAATAGGATATTACAATGCTATATTCAAGGACCTAAATAGATCCTCTCTTTCATTACTCTCTCTAATTTTCATTCAAGAAACATAGAGCATATCTCGATGTAGTATAGTGTAGTTGCATGGGTTAACTATAGAATACTTAGTTTGCTTATCTCATATGTAGTTTTCATTTGAATAAATAGAGTTAAGATTTTTTTAATTTGTCATATAACGGTGACCTTGAAATTACTAAAAATTTAAATTATTTTATGGTCATAAAATATCATGATACAATTTGACTGAGGTATGAAATATTTCTATGTCTATTTAAGAAATTAAATGGCATATATGCGTAATTGACTATTATAATGTAAATAATTTTTATTATAAATATTTTGCAGTCACATTCTTATACAATATGTACTATTATTAAATCAACATAATCAAACATAATCTAAATATATTATTGTCTCGTGAATTCTCTTTTTAATCCACAATCCCTTGTAATAAACCATTACAAAAAAATAATCTATTCTAGATGCACCATTCCCACAACAAGAATGCTATTAGAAATAATGAGTATATTAAGGGATACATCAATGAAATATAATTTGACTATTATGGATGATAATAACATTATTTAAATATAAAAATCCTAAAAAGTGTGTGTCTATATACCACCCCATTTAGTGCTTATTATGTGAGATCCATTGAACCTAGAAAATTGAGCTTTGATTTGAAAAAACCTAAATGTTTATAAATAAAATTGAATTTTAATTGTAAATTTTCAAGTTTTGGCCTAAAATCTATACCAATACATAAATTTTCCTTAATATAAGGCCAAATTTATGCAATGGTTGTCCCACGGTACAAAAGAGATGATCATTGTAGAAAGAATAACCTCCCAAAGTTTTATCCATAGAAGAGCCTTTATAAGGTAAAAATATTAATTTATTTCTATTCATATAATGCATTTCATAAACTTAAGTTAAACAAAAATAAGATTGTAAAGTATTTAAAAATATTCTTCACTTCAATACGTATCAATATTGGACATTGAATACCCATTCTCTTTAATTACATGTTAGACTACTAGATAGCAATAATTTTATTCAATCATCATATATGGTGTGTCATGGGAATTAAAGAAAGTTGAAAGTCATATATTCACCCTAGTTCTTAGTACTCATCAATGGATCCATAGCTAGTTACTTTCATAGAAGTAGAGGGCTAAGGTAGGGGATCCCATTTTCCCCTTGTTATTCATCATTATTACAGAAGACTTAGGAATATCAAAGCAACTTGCAGAATAGGTCTTCTTTCAAGAATTAGAGCTTCATCCCAGACCAATCCTATTTCACATCAATAATCCATGGATTACACTATCATTTCTACTAATTACACTATCCTTTCTACAAATGCTTCTGTGTTTGAGGTGTAGGTTATCAAATACATTCTCCATATTTATGAGGAAGCTTCTGGGTAGAAAGTAAATTTTAATAAGAGCTAATTGTATTTTCTCAATACCTCTTTTCAAAGATAGAACAATATCACCAAAATTCTTGAATTTTCTATGGTAGTCCTCCCCACCACTTACCTAGGCCTCCCACTTTTCATTGGCCAACCCTCTGCTTCTATGTGGAACAATGTCATTGAAAGGATCCAAAAGAAATTGGTCGAATGGAAGGGAAACCTATTATCCTAAGAAGCTAAAATTACCCTCATGTTAGCCTCCCTTCAAAGTATTCTTGTGTACTTTCTCTCTATTTTCAAAGCCCCTATTGTAGTGTACCACATAAAAGAAAAAATTCAAAAAAATATTTTGTGGTTAGGGATTGAAAACAAGCAACGGTTGCATCTTGTCACTTGGGATAAAGTGTATAGACATAATGACAAAGGGGAATTGGGATCCAAATAATTTACTCCCTAAACATAGCTTTGATGGCTAAACAAGCCTGGCATCTGGTCACAAATATAAAAAATGAGTGGACATCCATAGTCCAAAGGAAATATCTACAAGAAGAAAATTTCCTCAGTGATACTGCCCCTACAAGAGGATCCACTTTCTGGAAATACATCATTAGCACTAGGATGTTTTTGAAGAAATGCCTAATATGGATACTTGGGGATGAGAGCAATATAGACTTATGGAATGACAAATGGATCACTAAAAAACCACTCATTGAAGATCCTCTTCTGTCCAAATTAAAACCCTATATAGACCTCGTGATAGGGCACAAAGTCTTAGATTTATTAAGGATTTAGAATGATAGAGCTAGATGGAAAATTATCAGATGCACTTCTCATCCTATTGAGTCCATCAACATGAACTTCCTCCTGCACTCCACTATCATTACTTTTGGTAATTCCAAAGATCTTATATGGGAACCCTCAAAGGGTGGAGAGTTCATAGTCAAGTCTACTTATCAATTGCTTCTTGAGACTGAGGATATTTTATTTCCTTGTAATCTAGTGTGGATTAAATCCCTCATTCCTAATGTTTATTTCTTTGCTTAGCTCACCATTCAAGAAAGGATATTTACTATTGACAATATACTCAAAAAAAGTTTTACCATTCCTAATAGGTGTCATTTGTGCTTGGCCGTGTGGGAGTCTCCTCCTCACATCTTCCTCCACTGCCCCTATTCCTCATCCATCCTTGACTCCATATTTCAAACCTTCCATATCACTTGGGCTAGACCTTGCTCAATCGCTGATCTTTTCCTCCAATGACCCAATCCCTTCCACAACCCTTGCCTCAAGTTCCTTTGGAAAACCTATATTCACCATTTCCTCTAGCAAGTTTGGCTTAAAATAAATCGTAGAATATTTTCCCAATGTCCTTCTATCCCAAAGCTAATTTCCTATAAAATCCTAGCCTATACCAAGGAAAATGCCACCCTCATTCCCCCTTCCCCTTGCATTACCTCGAGATCCAAGCTTACCTTAGAAAAATCCTTAGACTTGTCCTTGGAGGATTTACATCCCTCAATTAACCCTAGAATTGATTCTATGTGGATTCATCCATTGATAAGGTGGTTCAAATTAAATTTTTATGGCGTTGTTAAAGGAAATCCCCAAAATGTGGGAGCGAGAGGTATCCTTAGAAATCATCATGGAGAAGTCATCATCGCCTTTGTTGAAGGGTTAGGAGTTCAGACTAATCATGTTGTTTAGGCCAAGAGCATGTGGAGAGGTCTCTCCCTTGCCAAAAACTTTTCCAATAGATTAATTATTGAAGGAGACTCCATGAATATTATCAATTATATAAAAAATAATAGTAACCCTTCCTAGAGGGTTAGAGATTACATTGAGTATACCAAGAGTTTGATCCTTGATATGTAAGAAGTCATCTTCCAGCATAATTTTAGAGAGGCCAATGGTATTGTGGAAAGGTTGGTCAATCTTGGAGTTCATGCAACTAACATTCTCACATGGATAGATGACATACCTAATGATATTCATACCATCGTGGATTAGAAAAAATCTTAGGTCGACAGTCCTAATGATCATTCCTATTAGGATCATTTTCTTCAGTATCCTCATCCTGCATCAACTACATAACTATGGCATCATCGTTAGCATATTCTCCATGTAGACCAACAATATTTCCAAAAATTTCAATAGGAGTTTGGAGCAGTAACTCTACATCATGATTGAGCTCCATTGTTCCATGCATACTGATTCCCATCACAATAATATCATGCCCGCTTGGATTGATTTTTTGGAAAAGCACACTAATTTTTTTGTCAATTTGTGGTAAGTTTCTGCCATGTGCAATAATGTAGGTGGAGCTCCAAGTTTAAACAATGAGCTAATTCACAAAGACCTCTACTTCAAGAACCATAATTTCTTCTTTCCTCAATGCTACACCAACATTGAACCAATAAATAGTCAAGTCCAAGATAGATCAAACCAAGATTTCACAATCTCCAAAGGTTGTATTCCCAATGGCAACCTTGTTTGAATGTGGCTAATCCTCATGGGATGGGAGAATGGTCTTATTTTCAAAATCATGCATTGGAGAATGAGGCATATCCTCCTAGTGATATTGGTGTTGATTTTCATCATTCCAAAAATAATAGCCTAATGCCTAATCAGTGCGAAGGACAAATAATTATCATCACACAATTCCTAAATCTTCTTGGGGATTTTCCCTCTCCAAGTAATTATTACCAAAAAATCAATGGAAATTCAAAATCCATAGTGCCAACTTCAAAGTGCCTTGAAGATATCAATAATGGAAAGTCTTGGAAAGCAGGGCAGTTTCAACAGGATTTTTCTCATAAATCCAACATAGACATCCCCATTACCTATGTAATCAATTACCCTCCTCTACTATTTTTCCCCATCCTCATTGGTGTAGAGTGTTATCCACCCTATTTTCCTTAGTTCTTGTCATCAATTCCACTAGTTATTTCCCCATCCCCAATCATATTCCCAACATGAGCTTCATTGAGCCTAGAAAATTTGAATGTGATATACTAACCAAGAGAATCCTAACTGAAAGGAATTTTTCCCTTCCTCCATTTATTTTCTGGTGATGAATTTGACATTACCATGGCTTTCTTGGAGTCTTAGGAGAATGAATGTGTCATGGTATAAGGTAGGAGCTTTTATTTTGATGCCAATATTTTATCAATCATCACAGGTCATCCAGTGAAGGGGCTCTCAATTCATCTGGAGAAGCACAATTGGGAGGTCGAACTGAAAAAGTTTAAATACAATGAAATGATCTTCAAAGGAGCAAAATAGAGGATCTTTAGAAAGGATCTCCTCATGCCTTGGAATGATGTGATGAAACCCATAATGGATTTCATCACGATCGATGATCCTAAGAAATTCCTATGCAGCTTCCATTTATCCTTTGTCAACCATTTACATGATGTTAATTCTATCAATATTCCCCAGTTCCTCATTAAATCCATGCATTATTCCATAACTTCCTATAGGAAAAAGAAAGGAATTGACCTTCTCTCCCACTAAGATTTGTTCAAAGTCATTTATAGCCACATCCTAGCCCATAGCCCTCAGGCCCACTCGAGCAAATCCATCCTAGCTAAAAAATCTTCTGGGCCTCCTGACCGCTTGTCCCTTGTGGAAAAGAAGATAAAATCTATTGAAGTTGTTCATGAGTTGAAGGCTAGGAAAAGTATTAAATTTGACAAAATTGAAGGGCCTATTAGGAAATTAGCTCGCCTTCAAGATTAGTTTGTGAAAGGTAGTAAGAAGGTGTTAGATATTAAGGCAGACGAGAGGAAGAGTAAGATGAAGTTAGGTAACTGAAGGATTTTATCATATCCATGATGACAAGCATGATGAATGCTATGGTAAACTCTATAATTGACCTTAGGTAGACCCTCCATATGCTTTTCTTTGGTGTGTATATGGGGCAAGATATTGAGGTCTATTCTGAAGTGGAGGATGTGGTTGCTGTCAAGTAGGAGCCTAAGGATCTAGTGAAGGATGTGGCCAAGGATGAGGATGATGAAGCCACTAAGGACTGATTTCCTCGACCATAAATGTTCTTGTCCTACAGATACCCTGTGTGGAGCCTATTTTTTTTTGCCTATGGCCTATTATGCTAGGGAAGAGTCCCTTTCTTCCCCTTTATCTTTTTTTTTCTCAAGGCTGCATCCTATGCTTTTCCTTTTTGCTATGTTGTGCTTGGGGTTGCGTGCCTTTTTTTATCTTTTGTTCTGTTTGCAGCAACTAGTGTTGTTTTTGTACAAAGGATTTGGGATCCTTAAAACCCATTTCATAATGAAATATTTTAATTTACCAAAAAAAATATAAATAGAATGATATAGTCCATCATTATTAACACAACTTACAAATAATGAAACATTCTAATAAGATACTATATAATTAATATTGAAATCAATATAAAAATTATGGTGGTGCTTATTAGTATTAGAGTGAAAGGTGAGGATGATTCATAATTATATTTAAGCCACTAATATAGTCATCAAATTCTGAATTATAAAAATTGTTTAGATACTTCAAATCTTCTTTTACAATAATGAAGACAAGTAGGAGAGATGGATTAGAAAAACAAACACTCTAGAACCAAGATGGAATAAAGAACACATATTCTCAATGGTTTTGAGACAATTAGAGCATTTCTACTTGCATACTTTATTTATTTTCATAGTTTGGTGGCCATACATCAATTTACAAATTATGGTTTTTAGTAAACTACGTTGTCAAATCCTTAAGTACAACTTATGAATATGTATACATATATTATCTCTTTTCATATCCATGTTTATATACACGTGTATATTTATATACTAGACTCTATTGAACTAAGTATCATTCTATTGAACCAACATGAAGGGATTGAAGAATAATATCTTCAAGTTATACTATTTGTTTTTATATTTGTTTTGGCTTATATGGTTGGTTGCAACATTTGGTATTAATAATGTGAATGTGGGTGTTATAAGGTCTAAGCATCACCCAAAAGCATTTTTTATATTTGTGTAGCCTTACTCAAGAAATGAATGCCATGAGTATTCTAAGAGTATATTGTCTTTTGATGATGATATATATATACAATTTTTTTTATTAGACATAATAAGGGATTTTGAAAGGCTCCCTAAACTTTTACAACCAACAAAGAGATGAAAACATAAAAATCTTAGAAAATTGACATTGAAAATACCAACAAGGATCCTACCAACAAAAGTGGATCCTAACAAATGACAGCAGAAGCTCAAAAACTAAAGGCAAGACCAAGAAACTTCCTTCTGGAGAAGAAGAGAAATAGAGATACATATAGGATTCAAACTAATCAGTCTCCTCTTCAGGACCTTCTATCATGGTGCTAGAGAGTCAACCATATTTTTCTTAAGATCTTCTAGGTGAAGTGTCACCTTGTCAACATAGTTGATAATCATCTTGTTGACCATATGCAAGGAACAAATGAGGTCCTTCAAGCTATAAATTATTCCTAATATTCTTTAGAGGCCCCATTAAGATTTTTTTTCTTGTTAATATAACATTGCATTTCATGGCTTTCTTCATGGAAGGGGGCCACACTTTCTTTTTCAACGAAGATACCAAAGAGGATTCCCAAGAATCCTCTATTTTTTGGTTGGAAATGAATTGGAGGAGAGTTCCCTCATATTTTTTAGCTCTTAATTTTAGGTGCTTAGAATACCTCTACGCCTTTGATTTTCCTCTAGGATCTACAACAATATCCCCTCTATGATTAGGATCCTTTTTTAAATTAACTTTAGTTTTCAACTATTTAGGACTACCAACCTTTTTCTCTTTTCCCATTTAAGAGGTGAAGTCAAAGGAAGATTCAAAATTTAACTTGCGCTAACTTGCCAATAGAGCAGAAATTTACGATGATTTTCCAACAAGAAATACATATTGAATGAAATAAGGAGAAACATCATCCAACCTTGAGTCTTTTTTGAGGATATCCTAGGAGAGATTGCTAGTTCTAATATCAAGAATAAGTCTCATTTGAATCTTTAAAGGTGATCCAAGTGAGATCCTAGTGAAACCTTTCCATCCAAAATATGAGGGATTCTTAAAGGATACCAAGATTTTCCATGGAATTTGTTGCCCTATTGCCTTCTTTATACACATGTTTGAGTTGAGAGCATAACAGTTATTTTTTATTCCTCTATAAATCCTTCAATATTGTAGCTCAAGGGTTGATATTCCTTCATGGTGTTGACAATGATAAAATAATATCCTTCAATAATAACCTTATTAATGTTTATTCTTTTCATAATTTTGACTCCTTGGAAAAGAGCTTTTGCTTCAGCAAAGTGGCTTGTTTAAATGCCTAGGTTTTCTACATATGCAAGAAGAACTTCTCTTTTATCATCTTTGATAACTCCCTCAGTCCATGAAATCCTAGGATTCCCCTTAGCTACTCCATCAAAATTAAGCTTTATCCACCCTAGATATGGGGTACCCATTTGACCTAGAAACAATTAATCTTACCAGGATTTGGAGTTTGGATCTTTCTTATGGAAAGGCCAAGAATGCTAAAAATCTAAATCTCATTCTCACTTTCCCACTCATCCTTGAAGGGGATGATATTTTCAATCAAAGCTTCAATGATTCTAACTCCAATAGACTTAAGATATTTTTTCTCATTCTTAAAAGTTTTTTTATTCTACTCCTTCCAAACCCCGCAAAGGAAATGGGGAAAACTAAAATTCTAGAGGGTACGCAGTCGAGTACCTTGAAAGGGGGTGTTCCATTGGTAGTGAAGTATAATTTGTATATAGGTGGATATTTGGTTTTTATTCCGTATTATTGATGCAAAATGCATCATATACAATATTTTTTTCTAAAGGGACAATGATTCTTCCTTCTTTAATCATCGGATTCAACTAAATCATTTCATTTTATTTATGAGCATAAGGTCATCAATTATAAAATAATTTATTCTAGAATTTAATGCTTATATGATGATCGATATTTTTGTAGGATGGAGATTTATAGATTTTAAATCTTCCAAGAGAGGTCCCATATTTATTTTAGTCAATATAAGCTATCTAATTGGATTGTAAATTCAAGGACAACATAGTATAGCTACAAATATCAATATTTTATATAGAAGGATGAGGTATATAAATTATTATTGTAGTTCTAATGACATGACATGGTATATATAGAAAAAGTAATTACTATTGACTTGTGGGATTGTTAGGCAACATGGATGAATTGCTAGTCATAATTGTCCCAACATAGTGTGTTTGATGAAAAATATCACCAATGAAAATGTCTTTTTAAAGCTTTTATTATGTTCCTTATACCATTTTTTTAGAGGGCCTCATAGAATTTACTAATTGAAAGATATTCATATGGAAACAATTATTTTCGAAATTGAAATAGTAAGATAGGGCACTTAATTTGCATTAGTTGTTTTATGTGAAGGGAATTTAGGAAACTTGATGGAAAATGTGCCATTACTAGCCCATTTTGTGGATATTTTTGCACCTATACACCCATCAAAGTTCATGATTTGGAGAAGTTAAAATCTACACGTATGTACATTTATAAGTTCATATTTTAATGTGTTTGTATTCTTATGAATAGATTCCATATATTTTTTCTAAATCTTAACTTGCTTTTTTTGCTTAACTTGTTATTGATGCATTTCTTGTTATATAAAACTCCAGTTATGCTCCTTCACCATAAAATCATGATTATATTTATGAATATCCTTTTTAAAAATAAATATTAAAATATATCTAATTTCATAATTTATGTAGGAAAGCAACATAAAATTATGTAGATCTAATATAAAAATCAATAAACTTTCATTATTTGGGAGACCACTTTTTTTTAAGATTTGGTTAGTGTGAGAAACCTCTACAACCAACACTCAAGACTGGGCATCCCCATACCACCATGACCTCTCATAAGGGGTAGAGTTGAACTTATTGTCAGGGAAAAAATAATGGTTAAATATTGATATGGAACAACAATCGCAAGCACGAAGAAATATGAAAAATCCAAAAAATTAGGTATATTCCATTGATAACATACGCCTATAAATAGGCATTACATGACATATTTTGGATAAGGGTGCATTTAATGATAACGACACCTTAATCCTTACAAAAACTAATATTTATTAATTCACACACCTAATTCCCTATCAAATGATAGGGAATTAGGTGTGTGAATTAATAAATATTGGTTTTTGTAAGGATAGATGTGTCGTTATCATTAAATGCACCCTTATCCAAAATATTTCATGTAATGCCTATTTATAGGCGTATGTTATCAATGGAATATAGCTAATTTTTTGGATTTGTCATATTTCTTCGTGCTTGCGATTGCTGTTCCATATCATTTGGTATCAGATCTGGTTGTGAAATCAAGGCAAGTATCCTCTTCCCCTAGGATGAAATCAGTTTAGATGGGGAACAAGAATACCTTCGTAGTCGGATCCATGGAATAACTTTCTTTGATTCAAGCACTTTTACTGGCTAAATAGTTTATTTCCAATCTATTTGCGATTTCGTCCTGCCTTAGTCGTGCACCTTTGGTAAATCCAAAACCTATGATTTTTGGGCATTCATTTATCCTTTGTTCATTTTGTGCTCCTTCAAATTAGATCATCTATTTCCATCTTTGATAGAATGATGTTGAGTACAACTCTCTCACATGATGAGGTCTCCACCAACTTTCCATCCTCACCGTAAAACTACAAGATGTTCTTGTAGTCATGAATCAACTACTTGTCAAATGTCTCACTGAAGATCTCATTGCTACACCTCATGAGATCGCTGCAACACTCCAAGAAATTCACACTAAAATTCTTGCTACCACTACTACTGAAGATATCACTACTACCAAAGATCTTATTGAAGACAATCAGGATTTTATTCCTGATCCATATATTGAAGCATTTATAGCTGATGAGTGTCGTTGTTCATTCATCATTTAATCATTATGTGTGTTAGTCCAGGGCAGTGTCCAAATGCTGTATACGATAGAAGGTGTCATAGTTGCAGGTTCAGTTCATCCAAGAATAGGTTTTTATTGGTGGATCAATTAGTTTTTGGGGGTTTTGTGTGACCTCTAATTCCTAGAATTGAAAATCAAATTGTAGAATCTAAAACTGAATTAAAACTGCAAGAAATAAAAATTACAGAATCTGAAATAACAAGAAATGAAATGTTGCTGAATTGAAATTGATAGAAAGGTAAATTACAGAATTGAAAACACACACAGTTGCAAAAGAATCAACTATTTATAATTATCTGAGCATGTTCTAAATCTAGAAAATCAAATTAACATCTACTACAAAACTGGAAATATCACAATTTTGGAAATTGCAGTAAAATGACAAAAAACTAGAAATTGCTGCAAATCTGGAAAATGACATAAAACCTGAAATTATTGCAGAGCTGGAACAAAAATATTGAAATTGCATGGAATTATGTAAACTGCTGTCAAAGACTGAAATCTAAATTTAAAGCTGCTAAAGAAATGAAAACTGGCAGAATTCTGCTAACCTGCTGCAGCAAGAAATTAGCAATGTTTTCTGTCAAAAGATGCCTTCCTCTAGTCCTACAAGTGGCCCTTGCTTCTAGAACCAGATGAAGGTGAATATTTATGCTAAGAAAACCTAAATGCTAACCATCAACATAAAAATGCTAATTGACAACTAAATATTGCACTTTTTTATTCAATTTGAAAATGCATTACAGTAATGCAGGGAAAACTTGCAGATTATTGTTCTGCTACAAAAACAACTGCACTCTATTGCCTATTTCTCTATATCTCCTATATGTCTATATGTCTATATGCTCAACCATTTTGGGAGCTCTCTTATTTATAATATTATGCTGATATGCTTGGTTACTAATTTGCAGGGATTTACAACTGTTTGCACAACTGTTTCCTGGAATGCAGCAATTGGCTTTGTCAAAACTTTATCCAGTCAACCTTATTGAGCTGCATTTGTTGAGAAAATTAGTTATGATTAGTTGGAACAATTTCTTGGTCAATTTCCAATGATTTCCTCCACTGATTTGTCACTTTTGACCACTTTCTGTTGTTCCTGCGCTATTCCCTATTCCTGTGCCATATTTCTTGCATTTTAGCCTTTTGACTTGTCTCTTCCATTTGCATCACGTGGAAGTGCTGTCAGGTGGAGAAAGAGTCATGTCTATTCTCCCTCAACTATTTCCAAGTGTTTACCTCTTCTTTATTTGACAAATTACATGCCATCCTTCAAAGTGATAGGTGGCTAGAATTTGTATGGACTGTGACCTGCTGTTTCCAGCTGCCAAAACATGCCTAGATGCCATTTTGGAGTGCTCATAACTTGTTCATCGTAACTCCATTTTTTACCAAATTGTGTCCACGTGTTCTTGGTTATATGAACAACATTGAGTTCAATTTTTAACTCTTAATTCCTCAGGAATTACTCCCTGCACCGTTGTCAAGTTGGCCTTTAACATAGATTTTTACTAGCATTTCTAGCTGTCAAAAAGTGTGAAACTACCATTTTGCAGGCCCCATAAATTCCAAGTTACTTGTCCATATGCCTTAAAATTTGGGTCATGTTGTCTCTATATTATGAAGTACCATTGGTATGAATTTGGTACCTTAAATCATTCTGGATCATTCCCAGTAGATCCACCAATGTTCTCTTTAACGCAGATTTGCACCTGTTAACAACTCTAGAAATGACTAAGGCATGAACAATGAGTGCAGGAATGAACAATGAGCGCAGGAATGATGTAACCTTCATAAATTTTTATCTACAGCTTGGATTGACTTTCTTCAAAAAGCAAAGTTGTAGTTCTCGATGAGAGGAATCTGTTCATGCCATCAGAATGTAATTGCAATACATATTTTATTTACTACCTAATCAACTGAAACAGTGCATAAAATGCTGAAAATAGTCAAAACAGAGGTATAATGTTCCAAACATAAAATCATGCAAACATGTAACAAATAACAAATAACATATTCTAATCACTATTTGTCACTTTAACTTTGTCATATTTAATATTATGGCAGTTTTTATATGTCAACCATAGTGTAATAATGAGGCATTTCTAGGCCTCATCATTCCCCCCAGCTTGAACTGATGCATGCCCTCATGCATCCTAGTAGGCCATAGTAAGATTAACAACATCCTTTTGCCACCTACTACCCGAGAAAGTTCTTGCTGCACTACAACAAGCATTGTAGTTCCTGCAAATTTTTTTTTTTTCATCATTTGTACTTACTTGTGGTAGAAATTTAAGAAACTCAATATCTAATGTGCCCTGCTGTTCTGGAGCATTTTCAAGAATTTATGGCATAATTTGTCTCATTTTGAAGCTTGCTCTGGAATGAGACTGTTGTTCCAAAGTTGTTCCGAAATGAGACTGTCATTCTGAATATATGTCAAAAACATGTTGAAATGGCCTCCTATGCAAAATCTAGCTGCAGATTCTAGTGTGGGCCCATCTTTAGAGTGTATAAGCATTTCATAACATCAAAAATTATTTTTTTCATCCTTTTGTTTAAATGCTATATTTTTTTATTGCAGCAGTAGTAAAACATAATTTTCAGGTGCATTTTATCCTTCTCAGATTTATGAGGCATTGGTGGGATATCAACTTGAAGTTATCCTTCCGAAATCTACCCTACTAATAAATATAAAATGGCTGCCATGTCTGTCCCAAAATCAAGTGTTTCACAATTTTGAATTTTCCATGCAACTAAGGGCAGAAGGAGGGGTGTTTCTTGACATTTTGAACATGTTCCATTTTTTTTTTACTTGGCAATATTGTATGAATAGTTTATGCCAGATATTGATTATCATATACTAAATGCTAAATGCTTACCATGACTAAATGCAAGAAACACATACCTTACTGTCCTGAAAATTTATCATCCACCTTACAAGCTGCTTCTAATGATGATTTTTTTTTTCTTCTAAAATAAGAACAACATAGGTGTAGTAGGTGGGATTTGTACAATGGTAGAACAATGATGGGTGGATCAACAAGGCAATGCATGCCGAAAAACTAGTTTTCACGCAAGCCAACTCAGTAGCGCCTTAGAAAAGGTTTTCACTGTTGGGCTATTCATTTTTATTTTTATTTTTATTTTTATTCTTTTTCTTTAACCTCTCATTTTCTCTATTTTGTTCTTTTTGTCTTTTTGATTCTGATTGTTCCCGTGAAGGAATTCATGACTTTCCTGAAATCATGTCCATGAATAAATTCATAGCCAAAATTTATTCATCTTTTTGTTTTCTATTTTTTTGTAATTTTTTTCTTTTTAATTTTTTAAGATTCAAAGATATTATCATTTGGAATCTTCATCATAAGAAGAAGCCTCTTCTGTCAAATGTAACTGTGTTAAATATCGAGCAAATTCCACTTTTGTTAGTGGTTTATGGTACAATTGTAAAAGATGTCCATTCACCACTAATATCCTTCTTAAATCATCAACTAAAGAAAGTTGAACAACTTCATTCTCAAACTCCCTTGGTTCATCCTTGCTGCTCTTAATGTGATCATCATGCCACATTTTCCATTTTTGTTGAGTGAACTCTATTTGGTGAAATGCTTCCAACCAAAGTTCATCAAATGCATTCAACTGCAAAATTTGTTTTTTTGTACCTACAACAACTCAATGCCAACTGCTAAAGATGCATAAAATATTAGTAAAGCATTAGGATGTTGTACCAATATATCAAACAAATTTTCTCCCTGGTTTTTAGTCAACCAACTCTTGTTGTTCAAAGGTTGTTTTAGCTTTTTACTATTTAATTTTTTTAAAAAAAATAAAAAAATAAAAAAAAAAAAAATAAAAAAAAAAAAAAAAATAATTTTTAAAAAAATAAAAATAAAAACAAAAAAAATAAAAAAAAAAAAAAAAAAAAAAAAAAAAAAAAAAAAAAAAAAATTTTTTAAAAAAAATTAAAAAATTTATAAAATTTTAAAAAAAAAAAACAAAATGATGGGCTTTCTGTACAATCATACTTAGGTGTAATATGTTTACCTAAAAGAAAGTGAACTAATTTTCCACCTTTTTGTATGGTTTTAGGATATACTTTCTTCTTTGTTCTTGGTTTGCTAAAACACATTTCTTGAACAATCCTATTAATGATTGGTACAACTTGAGGTAAAGGGATTGTAATAGTTAAATGTTCTAATTCCTTTATCAAATCTGATTGTGAAGATGTTATTTTTGAAATTTTAGACTATTCAAAATATGATACTTTATTTGATGAGGTATTTTGTTCTTCTTGATGTTGTTTTAGTGTGGATTTGTTTTCATGTTCATTTTTTTTAACATCACTTTCTACAATGATAAGTGGAATAGGTTCAAGCAGTGGTTCACCTAAACACAACTGAGTTTTAACACAGTCACTAACATTTATTAGGGCTGTATTTTTCTGATTCAACCATAGAAACAGGGGTTACCTGTTTAACATGATTTGGACTGACCACAGGTTGAGTTGAAAAAAGAGGTTGTTTTAATTTTTGTTGTTGTTGTCCATGATAGAAATTATGGATATAATTAGGCAACAAATTTGATTTTTGTTTTTGATAATGTCGCTGCCCTTTGTACAAATTTTGATGTTGTACCCATTGATATCCCTATAATTTTGGCTACAACCATGGTGGATGTTGTTGATTCCATTGTTGTTGCATCCAGCCATGTTGAGACCATCCTTGGGAGTATGCCCATGGTGGTTGACTCCAACATTGTTGAAGTGGACCTAAAGCAGACCATGGCATATAACAAGGATTATTTCCCCAATGTGCAAGAAATTGAGAAGCATTCTGATATGGAAATTTATGAAAATTATGCCCTTGTCCTTGTCCTACAAAATTGATTTTTTTCATAGGTTGAGACTGTTTTTCAAAGACACTTTTAAGTTTTGGCAATAAACTACACTGATTTATGGGGTGTCCTAATTGACAAATGCCACATGTAGCAAGTATAAATATTTTTTTCAAAGGACAATCATGAAGAGAGTGTTGCTTTTTACATTTTGAACAATAGATGGCTGAAGATTCAGTAGATTCATTTTTTTCATCTAATATTCTATCATGTACTAAAATATTAGCCTCTTTCATGCATTCTTTCAAATCATGTTTTTCATTACCAATTATGTGTTTTCTATGCCTTGAATGAGAGTAATTTTTACAGAGTTTAATAATTTCCTGAAATTTAAGTGCATTTGCATCTCCTCTTCCCAAGATATCCAATGCATCCCTAGATTCATCTTGTAGTCCCCTTAAGAATATGACTTTGCAAATTTCAGGTTCAACACTTCCACATCTCTTATGAACAAAAGAAAATTTGTCTATATAATCTTCTAATATTTCATTTTCCTCTTGTTTCATTGTAAGAAATTCATCATTTTGATTCTTGACTTGACAATATTCTTGGTATCTCTCCAAGAATATGTTTTCCATCTCATCCCAAGTTCTAATTGAGTCTGGTTCTAAGGTGATAAACCATCGTAGAGCTAACTCTTTAAGAGTGGAAGGAAATAGTTTGAGCTTTTGATTGTCATTAGTGTAATCATGAGCTTGACATACAATTTTAAACTCAAACAAAAACATATCAGGATCTTTGGATGTATTTCTCTTGAAAATTGGTATACTGCTAGTGAAATGACCTTCATGGGATCATTTTGATTAAGATCTAGTTGGATGGAATTTTGAAAAGTTCTGGCAGGTGCACTAGTTGCACTAGGGTGTAGCACATTGTTGGCTCTACCTTGATTCTCTTGTGAGCCTTCCATTGTAGGTTCCCAAAAAACATTATAAATCTTGTCAAATTTTCCTGATTGTATGGATTTGTCAAGAGAAAATGGTGTTGAACTACTTAATTTTCCTCCTTGTAATGATTTCTCAAAGGATCTTGCGAGTCTTGAAAGTGGATGATTGGGATTCTTTGAAAATTCCAACATTTTTGGAAATAAAAAATTTGGACATTTTTGACATAATTTCAACCTCTTGTGAAATTTTTCTTCTTGTGGTTTCTTGCTTATTTCCTAAATGGACTGAAATACAATTTACCAATAACAATTACTTATACCAGTCATTACATTTAGATTTTACTCTAAAATTCACAAATTAGCATATTTAATAATTATTGGACTACTTTTCACCTTCTAACAACACCGTGTTCCCCGGAAATGGTGCCAAAAATGATGAGTGTCATTGTTCATTCATCATTTAATCATTATGTGTGTCAGTCTAGGGCGATGTCCAAAGGCTGTATATGATAGAAGGTGTCACAGTTGCAGGTTCAGTTCATCCAAGAACATGTTTTTATTGGTGGATCAATTAGTTTTTGGGGGTTTTGTGTGACCTCTAACTCCTAGAATTGAAAATCAAATTGCAGAAGCTAAAACTGAATTAAAACTACAGGAAATAAAAATTATAGAATTTGAAATAACAAGAAATGAAATGTTGCTAAATTGAAATTGACAAAAAGGTAAATTGTAGAATTGAAAACACACACATTTGCAAAAGAATCAACTATTTATAATTATCTGAGCATATTCTAAATCTAGAAAATCAAATTAACATCTATTGCAAAACTAGAAATGTCACAATTCTGGAAATTGCAGTAAAATGACAGAAAACTAGAAATTGCTGCAAATCTGGAAATGACAGAAAACCTAAAATTGTTGCAGAGCTGGAACAAAAATATTGAAATTACATGGAATTATGTAAACTATTGTCAAAGACTGAAATTTGAATTTAAAGCTACTAAAGAAATGAAAACTGGCAGAATTCTGCTAACCTGCTGCAGCAAGAAATTAGCAATGTATTCTGTCAAAAGATGTCTTCCTCTGGTCCTACAAGTGGCCCTTGCTTCCAGAACCAGATGAAGGTGAATATTTATGCTAAGAAAACCTAAATGCTAACCATAAACATCAAAATGCTAATTGACAACTGAAGATTACACTTTTTTATTCAATCTAAAAATGCATTACAGTAATGCAGGAAAAACCTGCAGATTACTGTTCTGCTACAAAAACAACTGCACTCTATTGCCTATTTCTCTATATCTCCTATATGTCTATATGCCTATATGCTCAAGAATGCTAGGAGCTCTCTTATTTATAATATCATGCTGATATGCTTGGTTACTGATTTGCAGGGATTTACAACAGTTTACACAACTGTTTCCTGGAATGCAGCAATTGGCTTTGTCAAAACTTTATCCAGTCAACCTTATTAAGCTGCATTTGTTGAGGAAATCAGTTAAGATTAGTTGGAATAATTTTTTGGTCAATTTCCAATGATTTCCTCCACTGATTTATCACTTTTGACCACTTTTTGTTGTTTTTGCGCTATTCCCTGTACCTGCACCAGATTTCTTGCATTTTAGCCTTTTGACTTGTTGCTTCCATTTGCATCACGTGGAAGTGCTGTCAAGTGGAGAAAGAGTCATGTCTATTCTCCCTCAACTGTTTCCAAGCGTTTACCTCTTCTTTATTTGACAAATTCCATGCCTTCCTTCAAAGTGATAGGTGGCTAGAATTTGTATGGACTATGACCTGTTGTTTCCAACTGCCAAAACATGCCTAGATGTCCTTTTGGAGTGCTCATAACTTGTTCATTGTAACTACATTTTTTACCAAATTGTGTCCACGTGTTCTTGGTTATATGAAAAACATTGGTTTCAATTTTCAACTCTTAATTCCTCAGGAATTACTCCCTGCACCGTTGTCAAATTGGCCTTTAACATAGATTTTTACTAGCATTTCCAGCTATCAAAAAGTGTGAAACTACCATTTTGCGGTCCCCATAACTTCCAAGTTACTTGTCCATATGCCTTAAAATTTGGGTCATGTTGTCTCTATATTATGAAGTACCATTGGTATGAATTTGGTACCTTAACTCATTCTGGATCATTCCCAGTAGATCCACCAATGTCCTCTTTAACGCAGATTTGCACCTGTTAACAACTCCAGAAATGACTAAGGCATGAACAATGAGTGCAGGAATGAACAATGAGCGCAGGAATGATGTAACCTTCATAAATTTTTATCTACAGCTTGGATTGACTTGCTTCAAAAATCAAAGTTGCAGTTCTCAATGAGAGGAATCTGTTCATGCCATTAGAATGTAATTGCAATACATATTTTATTTACTACCTAATCAACTGAAATAGTGCATAAAATGCTGAAAATAGTCAAAACAGAGGTATAATGTTCCAAACATAAAATCATGCAAACATGTAACAAATAACATATTCTAATCACTATTTGGCACTTTAATTTTGTCATATTTAATATTATGGCAGTTTTTATATGTCAACCATAGTGTAATAATGAGGCATTTCTAGGCCTCATCATTCCCCCCAGCTTGAACTGATGCATGCCCTCATGCATCCTAGTAGGCCATAGTAAGATGAACAACATCCTTTTGCCACTACTACCCGAAAAAGTTCTTGCTGCACTACAACAAGCATTGTAGTTCCTGCATTTTTTTTTTCTTTTCTTCCTTTGTACTTGTGGTAGAACTTTAAGAAACTCAATATCTAATGTGCCCTACTATTCTGCAGCATTTTCAAGAATTTATGGCATAATTTGTCTCATTTTGAAGCTTGCTCTGGAATGAGACTGTTGTTCCAAAGTTGTTCCGAAATGAGACTGTCATTCTGAATATGTGTCAAAAACATGCTGAAATGGCCTCCTATGCAAAATCTAGCTGCAGATTCTAGTGGGCCCATATTTAGAGTGTATAAGCCTTTCATAACATCAAAAATTCTTTTTCCATCCTTTTGTTTAAATGCTATATTTTTTTTATTGCAGCAGTAGTAAAACATAATTTTCAGGTGCATTTTATCCTTCTCAGATTTATGAGGCATTGGTGGAGTATCAACTTGAAGTTATCCTTTTGAAATCTACCCTACTAATAAAGATAAAATGGCTGCCATGTCTGTCCCAAAATCAGGTGTTTCACAATTTTAATTTTTCCATGCAACTAAGGGCAGAAGGGGGGGTGTTTCTTGACAATTTGAACATGTTCCATTTTTTTTTTTACTTGCCAATATTGTATGAACATTTTATGCCAGATACTGATTATTATATACTAAATGCTAAATGCTTACCATGACTAAATGCAAGAAACACATACCTTACTATCTTAAAAATTTATCATCCACCTTACAAGCTGCTTCTAATGATGATTTTTTTTTCTTCGAAAATAAGAACAACATAGGTGCAGTAGGTGAGATTTGTACAATGGTAGAACAATGATGGGTGGATCAACAAGGCAATGCATGTCGAAAATTTGGTTTTCATGCAAGCCAACTCAGTAGCACCTTAGAAAAGGTTTTCACTACTGAGCTATTCATTTTTCTCTTTTTTTTTTTTTCTTTAACCTCTCCTTTTCTCTATTTTTTTCTTTTTGTCTTTTTGATTCTGATTGTTCCCATCAAGGAATTCATGACTTTCCTGAAATCATGTCCATGAATAAATTCACACCCAGAATTTATTCATCTTTTTGTTATCTATTTTTTTCTAATTTTTTTATTTTTATTTTTTTAAGATTCAAAGATATGATCATTTGGAATCTTCATCAGAAGAAGAAGCCTCTTCTATCAAATGTAATTATGTTAAATACCGAACAAATTTCACTTTTGTTAGTGTTTTATGGTACAATTGTAAAAGATGTCCATTCACCACTAATATCCTTCTTAAATCATCAACTAAAGAAAGTTGAATAAATTCATTCTCAAACTCCCCTGGTTCATCCTTGCTGCTCTTAATGTGATCATCATGCCACATTTTCCATTTTTGTTGAGTGAACTCTATTTGGTGAAGTGCTTCCAACCAAAGTTCATCAAATGCATTCAACTGCAAAATTTTTTTTTCTCGTACCTGCAACAACTCAATGCCAACTGCTAAAGATGCATAAAATATTAGTAAAGCATTAGGATGTTGTACCAATATATCAAAAAAAATTGCTCCCTGGTTTTTAGTCAACCAACTCTTGTTGTTCAAAGGTTGTTTTAGGCAAAATGATGGGCTTTCTGTGCAATCATACTTAGGTGTAATACATTTACCTGAAAGAAAGTGAACTAATTTTCCACCTTTTTGTATGGTTTTAGGATATACTTTCTTCTTTGTTCTTGGTTTGCTAAAACACATTTCTTGAACAATCCTATTAATGATTGGTACAACTTGAGGTAAAGGGATTGTAACAGTTAAATGTTCTAATTCCTTTATCAAATCTGATTTTGAAGATGTTATTTTTGAAATTTCAGACTGTTCAAAATATGATACTTTATTTGATGAGGTATTTTGTTCTTCTTAATGTTGTTTTAGTGTGGATTTGTTTTCATGTTCATTTTTTTAACATCACTTTCTATACTGATAAGTGGAATAGGTTCAAGCAGTGGTTCACCTAAACACAACTGAGTTTTAACACAGTCACTAACATTTATTAGGGCTGTATTTTCTGATTCAACCACAAAGAAAGGGGTTACCTGTTTAACATGATTTGGAATGACCATAGGTTGAGTTGAAAAAAGAGGTTGTTTTAATTTTTGTTGTTGTTGTCCATGATAGAAATTATGGATATAATTAGGCAAAAAAATTTATTTTTGTTTTTGACAATGTTGCTGCCCTTTGTACATATTTTGATGTTGTACCCATTGATATCCCTATAATTTTGGCTGCAACCATGGTGGATGTTGTTGATTCCATTGTTGTTGCATCCAGCCATGTTGAGACCATGCTTGGGAGTATGCCCATGGTGGTTGACTCCAACATTTTTGAAGTGGACCTAAAGCAGACCATGGCATATACCAAGGATTATTTCCCCAATGTGCAGGAAATTGAGAAGCATTCTGATATGGAAATTTATGAAAATTATTCCCTTGTCCTTGTCCTACAAAATTGATTTTTTTCATAGGTTGAGACTATTTTTCAAAGACACTTTTAAGTTTTGGCAATAAACTACACTAATTTGTGGGGTGTCCTAATTGACAAATGCTACATGTAGTAGGTATAAATATTTTGTTCAAAGGACAATCATGAAGAGAGTGTTGCTTTTTACATTCTGAACAATAGATGGCTAAAGATTCAGTAGATTCATTTTTTTCATCTAATATTCTATCATGTACTAAAATATCAGCTTCTTTCATGCATTCTTTCAAATCATGTTTTTCATTACCAATTATGTGTTTTCTATGCCTTGAATGAGAGTAATTTTTACAGAGTTTAATAATTTCCTAAAATTTAAGTGCATTTGCATCTCCTCTTCCCAAGATATCCAATGCATCCCTAGATTCATCTTGTAGTCCCCTTAAGAATATGACTTTGCAAATTTTAGGTTCAACACTTCCACATCTCTTATGAACAAAAGAAAATATGTCTATATAATCTTCTAATATTTCATTTTCCTCTTGTTTCATTGTAAGAAGTTTATCATTTTGATTCTTGACTTGACAATATTCTTGGTATCTCTCCAAGAATATGTTTTCCATCTCATCCCAAGTTCTAATTGAGTTAGGTGCTAAGGTGATAAACCATCATAGAGCTAACTCTTTAAGAGTGGAAGGAAATAGTTTGAGCTTTTGATTGTCATTAGTGTAATCATGAGCTTGACATACAATTTTAAACTCAAACAAAAACATATCAGGATCTTCGGATGTATTTCCCTTGAAAGTTGGTAATACTGCTGGTGAAATGACCTTCATGGGAGCATTTTGATTAAGATCTAGTTGGATGGGATTTTGAAAAGTTCTTGCAGGTGCACTAGTTGCACTAGGGTGGAGCACATTGTTTGCACTAGTTGCACTAGGGTGGAGCACATTGTTGGCTCTACCTTGATTCTCTTGTGAGCCTTCCATTGTAGGTTCCCAAAAACAATTATAAATCTTGTCAAATTTTCTTGATTGTATGGATTTGTCAAGAGAAAATGGTGTTGAACTACTTAATTTTCCTACTTGTAATGATTTATCAAAGGATATTGCAGTGCTGAATGTGGATGATTGGGATTCTTTGAAAATTCCAACATTTTTGGAAATAAAAAATTTGGACATTTTTGACATAATTTCAACCTCTTGTGAAATTTTTCTTCTTGTGGTTTCTTGCTTATTTCCTAAATGGATTGAAATACAATTTACCAATAACAATTACTTATACCAGTCATTACATTCAGATTTTACTCTAAAATTCACAACTTAGCATATTTAATAATTATTGGACTGCTTTTCACCTTCTAACAACACCGTGTTCCCTAGAAATGGTGCCAAAAATGATGAGTGTCATTTTTCATTCATCACTTAATCATTATGTGTGTCATTCCAGGGCGGTGTCCAAAGGCTGTATACGATAGGTGTCACAGTTGCAGGTTCAGTTCATCCAAGAACATGTTTTTATTAGTGGATCAATTAGTGTTTGGGGGTTTTGTGTGACCTCTAACTCCTAGAATTGAAAATCAAATTGCAGAAGCTAAAACTAAATTAAAACTATAGGAAATAAAAATTACAGAATCTGAAATAACAAGAAATGAAATGTTGCTGAATTGAAATTGACAGAAAGGTAAATTGTAGAATTGAAAACACACACAGTTACAAAAGAATCAACTATTTATAATTATTTGAGCATGTTCTAAATCTAGAAAATCAAATTAACATCTACTACAAAACTGGAAATGTCATAATTTTGGAAATTGTAGTAAAATGACAAAAAAATGGAAATTGCTACAAATATGGAAATGACAAAAAACCTAAAATTGTTGCAGAGCTGGAATAGAAATATTGAAATTGCATGGAATTATGTAAACTTTTGTCAAATACTGAAATTTGAATTTAAAGCTGCTAAAGAAATGAAAAGCGGCGAATTTCGCTAACTCGTCTGCAGACAAGAAATTAGCAATGTATTCTGTCAGAAGATGCCTTCCTCTGGTCCTACAAGTGGCCCTTGTTTCCAGAACCAGATGAAGATGAATATTTATGCTAAGAAAACCTAAATGCTAACCATAAACATAAAAATGCTAATTGACAACTGAAGATTGCACTTTTTAATTCAATCTAAAAATGCATTACAGTAATGCAGAAAAAACCTGTAGATTACTGTTCTGCTACAAAAACAACTGCACTCTATTGCCTATTTCTCTATATCTCCTATATGTATATATGCCTATATTCTCAACCGTGCTGGGAGCTCTCTTATTTATAATATCATGCTAATATGCTTGGTTACTGATTTGCAGGGATTTACAACTGTTTGCACAACTGTTTCCTGGAATGCAACAATTGGCTTTGTCAAAACTTTATCCAGTTAACCTTATTAAGCTGCATTTGTTGAGGAAATCAGTTAAGTTTGTTGGAACAATTCCTGGTCAATTACCAATGATTTCCTCCACTGATTTGTCACTTTTGACCACTTTCTATTGTTCCTGCGCTATTCCTTGTTCCTGCGCCAAATTTCTTGCATTTTAGCCTTTTGACTTGTTGCTTCCATTTGCATCACGTGGAAGTGTTGTCAGGTGGAGAAAGAGTCATGTCTATTCTCTCTCAACTATTCCCAAGCGTTTACCTCTTCTTTATTTGACAAATTCCATGCCTTCCTTCAAAGTGACAGGTGGTTGGAATTTGTATGGACTGACCTATTGTTTCCAACTGCCAAAACATGCCCAGATGCCCTTTTGGAGTGCTCATAACTTGTTCATCGTAACTACATTTTTTACCAAATTGTGTCCACGTGTTCTTGGTTATATGAACAACATGGGGTTCAATTTTTAACTCTTAATTCCTCAGGAATTACTCCCTGCACCGTTGTCAAATTGGCCTTTAACATAGATTTTTACTAGCATTTTCAGCTATCAAAAAGTGTGAAACTACCATTTTGCAGGCCCCATAACTTCCAAGTTACTTGTCCATATGCCTTAAAATTTGGGTCATGTTGTCTCTATATTATGAAGTACCATTGGTATGAATTTGGTACCTTAACTCATTCTGGATCATTCCTAGTAGATCCACCAATGTTCTCTTTAACGCAGATTTGCACCTGTTAACAACTCCAGAAATGACTAAGGCATGAACAATGAGTGCAGGAATGATGTAACCTTCATAACTTTTTATCTACATCTTGGATTGACTTGCTTCAAAAAGCAAAGTTGCAGTTCTCGATGAGAGGAATCTATTCATGCCATCAAAATGTAATTGCAATACATATTTTATTTACTACCTAATCAACTGAAATAGTGCATAAAATACTGAAAATACTCAAAACAGAGGTATAATGTTCCAAACATAAAATCATGCAAACATGTAACAAATAACATATTCTAATCACTATTTGGCACTTTAACTTTGTCATTTTTAATATTATGGCAGTTTTTATATGTCAACCATAGTGTAATAATGAGGCATTTTTAGGCCTCATCAATAGCCACACCTGAATTTGAACTAGGGACTCTAGGAACAATTCCTAGTGTCTTTCCATTAGACCATGTGGCTTACATTGCTCTTGTAGCTCTTGATGTAGATCAGGATCCCCCAATCATTGCAGCTCCTAGCTCACTTGAAGATATTATAGTTGAAGAAGAAGTTGCCATCTCTACTGCTATTATCACTCTTACTACACTCCATGGCCTCCCAGTGCATCCTCAGCCTCTCTGTTGTCCATTTATCGACCGATGGTTCCTCTCTCAGACCCTGGTATCTAGTTTTTGACCATCATTCATGCAATTTCTACACTTTCATGCTTTTCACACCTTGATTCGATGTACTTGCAGCCTTGGCATTTCGATATCCTGATCTCGATAGTTGATCTGCTACACATGACCTTCATGCCATCTTTCTTGGAGACTTCATCACTTCACTCTAATTTTTCGGTGCATACTTATATTTTTGGGTGCTGCTCTATGGGTTTCTAGTTGTCACATACAATTTTTAGTGTTTTTTTGGTGATTTTGGTCATTTCTTCAATTGATCTAGAATCCATTCAGCCTTGCTGGTTATTCCACACAACATTTTGCTAGACTCACTGGTTCCACAACTTTATGTTATCATCAATTTTTTGGTGCAGCCGACAATGTTTACACCTCCTCCATGGTCGTTTCCATGCTAGATTTTTCTTTGTCGATTCTTTATGCATGTTTACTACCTTTCTCGGCCATTTTAAACTTATTTTCAACCGTTGGTAGTTACAGATATCATTATCACCATATTTCCTTAAATTAAATTAAATTAAATTAAATTTTTAATTTCATTTCATTTTTTTCCATCATTAATACATATTATTAATGCATACCCATTTTCATTAATACATTCATTACCCATTTTTAATTTTTCCCGCATCCACCTTTCATTTATGCAGCCCAACCATCAAAACAACCATTAAATAATTAAATTAATTTTAATTTAATTTAATTTATTCCACTACATTTTAATCCATTTAATTCATTCATTAGATCACATTCATTATTTCATTCATTAAACCACATTAATTATTGCATTTATTAAATTGAACAACTTTTATTAAATGCATTTCTGCACTGCTTTCATTAAATGCATTTCAATGTCGCTTTCATTAAATGCATTTCCATGTCATTGCCTTTCATTAAATGCATTTTTGTGGTCATTTTCATTCAATGCATTTCATTAATGCACGTGGCCCAACATTCAAAACCAAAAATTTAATGCATCCACAATTTCCAACTGGCATATTTTGGCACATAGTTCGAGGTCTTTTTCTTCGACTTCTTTCCTATACCAATTGCTGCTATCTTCTACCATTTTGAGGGACCCAATTCTAGCTATCCATCAGCATAGCAATATTTAAAGTTGTTGGAGAACATTTTTCGAGCCCAACTTAGATACAATACCTATTTTTGGTTTTGTGAAGCCATCCAAAAGTTCATCATTTTGGTCTTCATCTGTTGGAATAGGATTAAATTATCGGTTGTACCCGATACTCCTGGTTGTTTTCCTTATTTCTCTTCCACAATTTGTACGCATTAGGGACCAATTTTTCCTCAGTGGGGAGGAATTATAGGGAATTATGTGTGTGAATTAATAAATGTTAGTGTAGCAATCTAGGATGCATACACCTAAACTAATAATAACTAAAACATCACATAAAGCATAAAATAATGGACAAATTTGCAAATAACCACAAAGAAAGACTCCTTTTATTAAATTTCCAATTAAAATCGATTACAAATCCATCCCTCTTAGGGATAACCAATGTGATAAAATTATTACAATCGTAGAAAATCCCCACGCAAGGGTAGGTGTAATTCGCAGGCTTCCTAGGTTGACACAAACTGCTCCAAGGCAAATGTGGTATTCTTCTCCACGATAAGAGGTATTTGTTGCTTTGAATGACAAGACCTTGTTAACCGTAAATTCAAGAAAGAATTAAAAGAAAATGAGGCCTCTCTTAATGAGGATTTTAGAGGAATATTGCATATAACATGTCATGAAAGCTCGAAATCAAGAAAATGCATAAGGTATGGCAATCTACACTAAACATGATAATTGGTCATCAAGAAATATAAAGGAAACATAAATCAATCCATATAATGTCCTATTCAAACAATGGGAAGCATGAAAACATAAGAAATAGCCACAAATAATCTAGCTACAAAATGAAAAGAAATGAAGGAAACAAGTCTTAAAATTCCTACTTTTACCACACAATTGTCTATAATGAAACAAATATAGATCAAATGCATATAAGCTACTACAAATAAAAGGTAAAATACTACTAAAACCAAGGGAAAAAGGAAATTAAACCTGATTGCAGGTCTGCGATGTAGCTAGCATAGTTAGCCATGGCTGAGCTAAAAATATAGTTGCTCTCAAATTCCAGTCTTAGATCTCTAAGTCCCCTTGATGAATTGATGATCAAGGGTCACCATTATGTCATCTGACATATTTGGTGGTTGAATTGCTTATATTGGTGATGGAATGGGCTCAATTGAGTTTCTTGATTCCTTCTAGCCCTCCATAGCCTTATTGGTTCCAAGTGCCATGTGATATCCAATTAAGCAGTAAAAGTATTCCTCTCAATGGATACAAGTGAGTATGCAATTTGATAGGGCTTCACTGCTCTTCAACTTGAGATTTTTCCAAAATTTTCCTCAATTTGGAGGGGGTTTTATAGCACATAGGAATGCCTTGTCTTAGCTTCATGGAGAAGCCAAGATCAAGAAACTGTAGCTGGAGAAGTTGGAGGGAATGTTCTAGAGGCTTCTGCACCTAAACCCATTTGAAAATCGAACAACTTGGTTGTTGTAACCAATTTTGGGTCGGTTGAGATCAAACTATTTTTGAAGGCTAACCATAACTTTGAGGCACAATCAGACCTGTTAACCATGGGTATTAGCTGCGACCAACACTAAAGAGGCAAAAATGCCTAAATTGAGTGGTTAGAACCACTACTTCATCTTGGAATCTGTCCAAGATTATTCATATGGTCTTTTAGCATGTACCATATGATTAGTCACCTCGACATGATGCATTTTAGGTGTCTACAAATGCCCCTTTTGATATGAATTATGAGATCGAATAACACTGAGCAAAAATAGACCTCTTAAAATGATGTCATAGGTTTCATGATGATCATTACTCTGATCAACATTAGATGCCCAAGGTCCAACAAAAATATGTGCATCCTAGAATCATTGCTTCCAACTAGATGGAAGACTTAAATTTACAAAGCTTTGGCAAGCTCCAATGGTGATCAGGTAGCTTTAGTGCTACTATAGGCTTCTACACTATATAGATCCAAAAGGAGGAGAGCTACTAACTTAACTATCATACTTTATTTTTAACCCAACAAAGGGTAAGCTTATGATAGTCATTGGCAATGATTCGTAAGATGAATACAATTTTGACAAGATCAAGGGATGTTCTATTGATTTTGATTATTATTATGATATTATGACTACCCCCTCAAGTGATGAGTCAATGAGGGTAATGCCAATTAATAAAAAGACAAGTCGCTTGACCACTATGACTGATCTGAACTGATTTAAAGTTTAGTATTTGATATTTGGCAAGGCCTAATCAGCCATGATTACAACTGTTAATAATAATTATACATCTCTATCCCATGGAGTGGTCCAGACATGAAGGCATTCTTAGGGAATAAAAATGACAACAATTCCAATTAGGCATGTGTTGAATCATATTGTCAATGATATGCTAAAAATATTATAGAAGAATTGATATGATTGCATCATTCCCGTGGGGTGGTCCAGCCTCCAAGGCCTTCTTCGGGATTGAAATGAAGCATATCAATTCAACAATAATGAATTTACCCCAAATTTCCTTATGGTAATTTACTCATATTACCAGATTGCATGGAGTGCAAGTCGCTGCAACCGCCAAATGTATAGGGTAAATAACTAGATAAGAGGTGCATTTGGCTTTTTTATTATCTAATTTTTTTGTTATTTTTAAATATTTTTAATAATTTTGGTCCACCAAATATTTTTAATTTAGAATTTTAAAACTCCTCATAATGGTATTTTAGAGCATTTATTATAGGCTTCTAGCTGCGCTTATCAGACGCAGCTGAATTTTCAAATTTCCTTAGTTGTGGCTCTGACACACGATCAAAAAACCCTAATTTTATGCCCGTGGGTGTCAGCCATGATTAGGAGCAAAATGGAAAATATTTAAGAAAAATCTATCATTTTTTACATCATTATTTCCAATTGACAGCTTTGCAAACCTGAATGCTCTAAGGAGTGAGTTAACAAATTTGATACAGAATGCTACTACAAACTCGACCTCTCTACCATCCATACCAATAGTAGACCAACCTAGAGGCATCGATGCTACTAAGGTAGAAGCACACAAACTCTCATTTTGCAATTACCAGATAAAATTTGAACCTCATTAAGTAATGGGTTAAATTAATATCACTAAATTATCGGTAATGAAACTCACCCTAGATAGGTTTAGCCCATATTAGATTAAATGGGGAGGGTTTAATTAATTTTTTTTCTTTTTTTGGTGTCTCAATATGGGAAATGACCCCGAAAAGGTCATCCCTCCTAGTCATGACTAGAAGGCATGGTCTCCAATTGGAAAATTGGGGGATGTGGCTATCAGCTATGGTAGGATTCATATCCCAACGACCACAAAGTTTGACCGCCATCCCAACCATGGGTCTGAACTATGGTTTGACTACTTTAGATTTTTTTTTTTTAAATTTCATTTTTTTTATTTTTGAAAGGAATTAATAAAAAAAAAAATTGACTTTTTTGAAGTACTTTGTCAATTTTTTTAATTTTAGAGTGCATTTTTTGATGTTTATGTATTTTTGAAGTTTTTGTGATTTTGTTTGACAATTTTAAGCCATTTTTTGATGTTTTTGGTTGATTGTTTAATCATTTTTGCCTTATTATTATGCTTTCGACTAGACTCTGACTGTGAGGGTGAGGGAATCAAAGATCCTTTATAACTTGTATGGTGCCATAACATAGGTAGAGCAAGAATATTTTGGGGCTGTGGGCTTTAGCTACGTCTTGCACCTCCCCACTATTAGGGTCGATTAGGCCTATATGACAGCTTTGGCCTGACCTTGGGATGTATGGACCAACATATTTCACCTGCATACCAATGAGATGATAGTGAAATTGGAGGATGTGTATCACATCTTTCAACTTCCTCTGGATGGTGAGACCATCACATATTCATTGATCGAGGTGAATAAGATAGTGTTTGATCAGATATTTGATTATCGTAGTGATGTAGCATAGCAACATTCAGACCATGGAGGGGTCCACATTGAGCACTGGTACACCCATCAGGTCTTCTCTCAATGAGCATCCATCTTTATGCACTTGATTGTGTAGATAGTGCTCCTTGATACTTCTAGAAAGAGATTGCCTTAGAACCTCCTGGATAGGACGTGAGATGTCCTAGCAAGCACCATTGACCAGCCCTTGATCCTATCTTGGAGGAGTGCCTTGTTAGCGCAACTCTATAATGAGTTATATCAGATCGCTCAGAGGAGCAGAGTGGGTATCGGTTGTCACTTGATTCTTTAGATCTAGGGGTGGCAACGCATCAATATTGAGCACCCTACTAGCTTGCCACTCAAGATTATAGACATTGAGTAGGATCGCAAGTGCTATGTAGTGTGTTGGCACTGATATCATAAGGGCTTTTGGAGTAGGTCTCATGTAGGGGACCTGAGCTACTACATACATCAGTTTACATGGTTGCAGGTGGACTAGGTTGAGTGGTACCCCTACCTATACTACCCCCCATGGATAGAGGCTAATGACTACCTACAATGGGCATGTAGAGATAGATGGCTTCTCAGATGCAAGTCTAAGGTATGCGAGTTCTTCTACTTCTCTCGCATCACCAAAAAGTTTGGTATCAAATAGGACATCCTAGAGCTCCCCACCATCTATCACTGCCTCACTCTAGAGAGAGATCTGACATGGCCTTGGGTGACTTAATTGGGTGATGAGCATGATGATTTCTAGGATTTAGGCCTATCATACATATTTATGACTACTGACTATGATACTTGGTGGATTACCATGCTATGGTAGGGCTTGGAGGGTCCAATGGGTAGACCAGTAGATAGTGCCATAGTAAAGGGTGTAGAGGGAGCAAAATTTGATCATAATGGACACCAAGTATATTAAAGGACTAAGGGTAGATGGGGTGAATAGGAGTTGTAGAGGAGGCCCCTCAAGTGGAGGAGGAGGATGAGGCACTAGTAGAGGGTGTGGCAACACCTGACAACAAGATTGGGCAGCTCAAGGCCTAGGTTGCTAGCCTATAAACTCAAGCAGGCACACTTTAGATGCAAATGCTTGGGAGAGACACCTCCATAGCTACCTTATAGGCACGAGTTAGTGACCTATAATTACAACTCATAGTAGGCCAAACTTAGTGATGCAACTATGATGAGGAGAAGATGGTTCTTCAGGCACAAATTACCATGATGTAGATGGAGATCTAGAGGGTCACATGATAGCGCATCCTCCTATAGTCTTATATAGATGCTATGATAGCAGAGTGTGACTCTCTTAGAACTACGAGGTCAGACCCCACATCTCCATAGGCTACTCTAGCGGCTCCAACTACTCTAGCAGTTCTAGTAGTATACGAATTAGCAAGGATGGACCTGATGGTAGATATCAAGAGACTGTGGGCTCTAGTTTAGTGACAAATTAGTGAGTGATCCTCAGATTCTTCTTACATCTCCACCTTAGCGAGGGAGATTGAGATACTTGGGTGTGAATTTCCTAAGAGGTCCATATATCTAGGGTCTTAGAGGACTCAGACCAATGAGACAGATCAGCCTTCAGCTCGCTCCAGTCATAGGACACACAGATCAGAGAGGATCTTAGGTGCCAGCTCTAGGTGGACTCATAGGAAGGGCAGAGGTGACAGAAGAGCCTCATAGACTAGAGGTGCAAGCACTAGTTAGTATAGATCTATGATAGCTATTATTGTACCATTTTTGAGTGTAAGATTGAGGACCTACATAGATGTAGCTTATGGGCATTTTTTTGACATATGCTGATGTACTTTTTTTGAACACATATATTATATATGATCTGACATTTGAGACTAATTATGTGTAATTTATTATTTTGTTGTTTTATGATTATGAGATGCATATGGATGCAATGCTTATGTGTTATATTTATTTTATGCTATATGATATGATGTGTAGATGAAATGCACTAGCTAGATGATAGATTTATGACTAGATATTTAGATCTAGATATGTAGATGAATGGCTATGATGTATGCATATGGATGCACTATTTACTGTTAAATGCATATTTAAATTTACTTGTACTTGTATGCATTTAATTTATGATGTTATGACATATTTCATGTCATGTATGCACTATGCGATTTTGATGATGATGATTTTTTGTAACTGGACATGTATGCTTTAATCACTTTGTATGCAATATGAGTTTAAAAATCTAATGAAGACACCACAAAATGTATAACAATCATGAACTGTAATTTATATATCTTATCATAAGAATTAATCAATTGGACACCCACATGTGAGATGTAATGATGTATTGTTTCTATTCATAAGCTTTTGTAAATTAAACGAATGTGGATAACATAATCAGTGGCTGTTTAAATATCATTTTTGATATCCATCCGGTATCTAACGTATATTATGAATATTCTAATAGATAAACTCTCATAAAATGAATTGCTATTTGATAATTGCATTGAAAATTGGTTGTTGCTATTTAGAATTTTTTTTGAGGTTTTCCGTGAGACTCAAATACCCTAGTTGACTTATCAGAAGATGTATACTGACTATACTAGATTCTAAAAATAAAAAAAATTTGGCTAGGACAAACCTAACTATTCATTACCCCTATGTGTGCAAATGAATATTTTTGATGAGACACAAGACTTACCTCATTGCCAGGTGGGATTCATTCAGCCCATTGTTGTAATGAGGATCACCCCATGCTCACCCAATCCTAGGTTTGGATTTTAGTTGGACTTAGACTACTAGGAAGTACAGGACACCTAAAGCTAGCTCTTCCACATTCAAACATTGGTCTATACAAAAGCAAAATGCTAATGTGATAGACATATCCTCATGCGTAAGTATCACCTCACAATTTGCAAATGTTGAGAACTCTACGGATTCAAGTTCAACCCCCTCTTTTCTTTATTTTTTGGGATACTTGCTCATATATAGTGACAAAAATCACTGTTTATTTTGTATATAATCTCTTTTTTTTTCTCTTTTAGTAAGGGATAGGATTTGAATCTAGGATTTTGCTCATTTTGATTTAAGCAAGGGTTCTCTTCGGGTAGGGGATGAACTTGTCCTTTTGCCAATTTTTAGCATTTTTGAACCGTTTGCACAGGGGGATGAGCAAGATACACTTTTTCACCTTAGGATACCTAATACCGCTTTACAAATTTCAACTTTCCCTTGTCCTAATTAGGATTTGTTTAATTTGTTGATTAGTGATGGGATTCTGATATGCTAAGTGCTATCAAAACTAGACCTTATCTTCAAAAGTAAAGCAATATTTCTTCAAACTTTTGATAAGACCACTAGATATGGTTGAATGGCCATAAAACCTTATTAGTTTCTTCATAGCAACAGGAAGGGTTGTGTTGAAAAACACAATTACTCACAAGGGTGATGTATGATGATGATAATGCATAGATGCATGATTGAAACACAAACATGGTGTCGTTTGTAAGACTGCAAACACAAACTATCCTAATGCAATTTCTATGGATGTAAATGCCTAAATTCAATGCAATTAAATGAACGTATATGCAAAATGAGAATACAAAATGCAAATGAGATGCAACAATGCAAAATGAATGCAATGTTTTTTTTTTAGATTTTATTGATTTTGATTTTTTATGGATTTTTGAAGATTTTATTTTACCAAAGGGTTTATATTCTTGTGGAGCCTTTTATGGGATGACCAAAGTACTTACAAATGCCTTTGGAGCATTTTAATGGTTTGACAAAATGGCTTACAGATGCCTTTGGAGCTTTTTGATGGTTTGACCAAAGGGCTTTGGAGCTTTTTATGCATTTGACAAAAGGACTTATGATGCCTTTAGAGCTTTTTGTGAATTGACCAAAGGGCTTATGATGCCTTTGGAGATTTTTGTGCATTTTTATGGATTTTGAAATTTTCCATGTTTTTGAATTTTTTAATTATTTTTTAAATTTAAATGTTTTGAATTTTTTTTTTAGATTTTATTGTTTTTTTAATTTTTATGAATTTATGAAATTTTGATTTAACCAAAGGGTTTAGATTCCTTTGGAGCCTTTTATGGGGTGACCAAAGGGCTTACAGATGCCTTTAGAGCCTTTTGATGGGTTTTAGGCATAAAACACTTTAATATGAAGGATGTTGAGAGGTTTAGGCTCTTCAACCCCTTTCAACGATGTTAAGCAGTATGTCCTAGGTCCATTTTTTTTAGAAATGATATAAGGACCTAAACAGTTAGCCATAAATTTATCTTGTAGTTTTGATGATAGATTTGAGTTCTGTTGGTTCTATTTTAGCATAAGATCACCAACCTAAAAATATCTCAGATGGACATTGTTATTGTAAGCTTGTTTTAAGCGCTCCTGATAAATGCAAATATGCTCAAGAGCATTCACGTGATGTTCATCAAGTAGTTTCAATTGATCTAGGTGAGCTTGCCACGCAGTGTCATCATCAATGGACTCTTTAAATGTAATGCGCAACATTGGAATCTCCAACTCTAATGGCATAATGGCATTTACACCATATACTGATGAAAATAGAGTTGCCCCAGTGGGTGTCCAAATGCTAGTCCTATAAGCCCATAATGCAAGGGGTAGTTGTATGTGCCAATATTTGTGGTGTTCTTGTACCATATTTTTTAAGATGGATATCATTGTCTTGTTTGAAGCCTTAGCTTGCCCATTTACCTATGGATAATACGGAGTTGCAAAACTATGTTTGATCTTGTACTTGGATGTCAAAGCCCTCATAGTTTTGTTTTTGAATGACGTTCCATTATCCAATATTATTTTGTATGGTATCCCAAAATGACTTATGATATTGGTGAGTATGAACTCCAGAATATGTGCTCTAGTTATCATTATTAACAATATTGCTTCCACCCACTTAGTAAAGTACTTGTTAGTTGCACAATGACACTGAGAGGGGGTGAATCAGTGTAGCTCTTTTATACATAAATCTTCAACACTTAAAGCCAAAACAATGCAAACATGAAACCAAATAAAGCAAGTATAACAAGAGAACATCACACAACACAAGATGTACCGAGGTTCACCGATTTGGCTACATCCCCAAAAATGACTGTTTGGACTCCCATCCAAATCCAACCTTTGCAAAGCACCAACTTTACAATCAATTTACCAGCACCCACTGGAAGGAGCACCAACCCTTGATTTACCAGCACCAACTGGAAGGAGCACCAACCCCTGATGCCAAGCACCAACTTGGACTTCAATTTTGAAACTAGAAGATTGACATAAAAATACCTTCACTTTTACAAGACCCTGACTGGTCTATTGCTTACCCAACCTCTCTCACAATTCTCAAAACACACACACTTACAACCCAACTAAAATTCTCCAAGCAACACTCCTTTTATAACTATCTTTTCTCTTTGTAACTCCTTCTTTTGTAACTTCCATATTCTCACATGCCACCTATCAATTGTAACTCCTTTTGTAACTTCCATATTCTCACATACCACCTATCAATTGTAACTCCTTCTTTTGTAACTTCCATATTCTCATATGCCACTTGTCAATTGTGACTCCTTTATGTAACTCCTTTATGACACAATATTCTCATATGCCACTTGTCAATTGTAACTCCCTTTTTATATAACTCCTTTTGTAACTCCTTTATGACACAAGATTCACATATGCCACTTGTCAATTGTAAATCCCTTTTTATATTTTCAACCTGGTCCATGTTTTCTATAGTCACCGCTGGTCACATCTTACTTTCAACTGTTCAAATCTGGAGAAGACATTTCGTCAAACACTTCACGGCCAACTACGGTGCACCTTACTCAAACTCATACTTCGGGACCTCGGATTGGCATGGTTCAAAAAGTAAAGTTTCTCATATTGATGAGCTAAACATGAATCCATAATCAGACTTCAATATTTTTCACAAAATGACATGAATTTTATCAATTTACCGTTGTCACATAAAACTGTCCAAAACTGAAAAAAGTTCTCTGAGGCCATTTTTTGAGAGTCATAACTTTCTGCTGGGATCTCCAAATGAGACGAAACTTGGAAAATTGATTCAAAGTATATCCAAATACCTCCAGTTCAAATTTCAGAATCTAACTCTTTTCGGATTGCTTGGAATTCTTCCTGCAAACAGGCCTCCTACGCTGATTTTGCACCTGTCAAAAAATTGTCAAGTGACCCACACCTGTACCAACTTTTGTCCAACACTGTACCGACACTGCAATTTCACTTCCAACTGACAAACAAGATGCCAAATGATATGTTGGGCCATCCAACACAGTCCATTTACATGCAGGAGCAAGATTTGCAACTTTTGCTCCTTGTTGACAACTTTTGCAATTTTTGCAACTTTGACAACTTTGTGACAACTTTTGCAACTTTTGCAAATTTGCACAAATCACCTGCAACAACCTCAACCGAGCGTACACCACATCTCCACAATCACTAAACAACTTTGTACAAGCACCAAACACTGTACCACAACACCAACCAAATCCCACTGAGTGTGTTGACAACAATGACAACACCTTGCTCAACAATCTCCCCCTTTGGAATTGTTGGCAACACACGAGCATGCACCTACAAATTTTTCTCCCCCTTTGACAACAATGACAAAGGATGGCTACAAACTCCCCTTGTTCAAGACCACTTCATTTCACTGTTTGACAACATCATGATAAGCATAATAAGCATCAACAATATCAATAATATGAATAGCAGTAATAACAAGTGAATGACACCATCACCGTCAACTTCACCAATACAATATGTGTAAGAACATAACTGGACCACTGTCTTCTCAGCATCAACCCTCTGTTGCTCTGCAATCTCAAACTTATCTTTCAATTCGCACACCTTAGCTTTGACAATTGCCTCATTCTCCACATTTTGTTTCATTAGTGCATGTCTGTAGAGTGTCAATCTCTTTTCTCAAAAAGCTAAATATGCTATCAAATTCAGAATTTTCATCCATCCTTCATACCACCTCACTCAGATTAAATACAAGAACTAACAATCACCAATAAATTGGCTCAAATGTTACAACCATGCACAAGTTATAAAATTGAAAGGCCTCTGTCAATCCTCCCAACTATTGCAGGTTGAACGATACCAAAACTGCAGTGACCTTCCTTTTACTGATGTGGATGACTTATCTGGCTCCCTTTATTTCTCCTCTGCACTACAACATCATAGATGTAGACACTTGTATTCATTTCCTATTATAAGGCATAAGCAGATCAAACAATTCAAAAATGTTACCACTTTGTACAGCCAATGAAAATCCTCTATGACCTGAAATACAACAGAGTAATATATAGTGTTTACAATGGCCCGTGATGTAACCAAATATAGGCTGGCATGCAAACAAGGTGCACTTCTATCAAATCATACTCCAGAATATCCGCCATGTTTGATCAAGTCCATATCTGAAGAAGTGATGCTAACTAGCAATAGAAATCTTGTCTTCGAAAGGTAATTTCCTCTGGGCTTATATAATTCTCCTCTTGCTTAATGGAGTCCCCATTTCCTTGGCAGTGACATGTAGGTGAAGGTGACAATGGTGTACAAATGTTCGTTGGTGTGGTCCTTTCAGAATATTTTGTCACATGTAATATGATCGTCCCTGAAATATCGGTAATGAAACCACATATCTCTGACACGATACTACTTGCACTCTGACCATCTTAATTTTTGTACACTAATTGTTCATGTTTTGCACCCTGACCATTGCTTTTACCTTGCTTTTTCCTATTTATGGCAATTTTCATGCTATGTTCTCGGCACTTAAGCAAAGGAAATCCCCTCAATGAGGTTAGAGTCACGGCTCCTCCAGGACAGAATACTGTAGAGCAGTTGTTGGTTCTGCAATAGGCAGTTTCTCAAATAGAAGCACTTGTTCAAGATGGGAATATTGTTCTTCTGAAGCTTCGGGCACTAGTGCTTGCTGCTTTTCCTCAAGCAACAGACCGAGCAGCTTTAGTTCTGATTCTTCTTGAGAAACCTGAGTTCGATGAACTATCCAGCTAAGATTTCTTTGGCATACTATTACATGGGGAATGACAGCAAGTGCAATCCTTCGAGTCAAAAACTAGGCTTTCAGATCAAATATCTGACTTCTGCAACCGCTTATGCAGGTCATATGGAAACCTTGGGAGCTCTGGCACCCAGAAACCCAACATCCCCGCTAATTTTTTTTGTAACCGCCATAACCAGAGAGATTTCACAATAATAAAAAATGGCTCTGTCAAGCCAACGTCTCATGCTCCTGCTTATTACCTCCACCTAACTGTGCCACCCGAACATTCAAACATGTAACGCCTGGCTGCTTGGAGTCACTATATAAACGCATTGTCACATTCAAAAAGGCTGCATTTTGATTTGGCATTTTATCAATAGTTCAAGAGAACTGTCTACGAATTTGTACAGAGTAATTCGCAAACTGTATTGTATCTATTCCTCCTTGATTTTTTTATTTATTTATTTTATTTTTTATTTTTTATAGTCATGCATTGCTTACTAATGTGATCTTCAAAATTGCAGTGTTGATTCATCATGAGGTCACAAGGATGCTATAAAGCTTTGCTGACATTTTTGGATAGTTGGGATCCTCATGCATTTGATCAAGCAGTCGAGACACTCAGCATCAATGTTGTCTTCCATAGCTTGCAGAACCATGTGACCGAGAAACAGACTGACTATGAACCGGATGAACTTACTCCACAAGAAGTGACTGATAACGAAGGTGATGATGCATCTAACGGTCATAGTGATAGTGTAGTTGAGTACTTTCCTTCCTTTTTAGAGCCTGAACTTATCATCATTAGTGATGATGAAGAGGAGGTGGCTGAGAACAACTATGAACCTGAAGAACCTGCCTTCATTGTCATCAGTGATGATAGTGACAATGGCTATGAACCTGCTTCATACAAATCAGAAGAAATCGGATACCCAGAGATTGGTGACCCGATGGCGATTGAACAAAACATTACACACGCAGTTGAGAAAATGTGTAACGATCAAATGTGGATCGATCTGAATTTGTCTCCCTGAATATTTGTACTCAATTTGTATTGATGTAACTTCCTGCTCATGTAGGCACTTTGAATGCAATAATAAAATGTGAGCTTTCTGATTTTGCACATGAATTGAATGTTTTCACCAAAGCATCATAACAAATCTAACAATCTTCACATCAATGTGCAGCACAAATACACACTACTTTTATCGAAACACATCTATGCAGCTAGGGCAACATTCTTTCACTAAACCAAATTGTCTGAACTATTATAATCCACAACTTTGAACAATGGCAGTAAGAACCATCAAAAGTACAACACTAACATATAGCAATACTACCAATGGTGACAACTCTCAACTTAATCACCACCCTTCACGGCACCTCCACAAACAACTACATGAACTGAAACACACTTTGACAACTATACGACAACTCCCCCTGACTACTTGCCTTTCATCCTCAGATAACCAAACAAATACATAGGAGCATTAAAATAAAACTTTAATATTGCTCCCCCTGAGGATGTGCTACCTGGAGCTGCTTAGTGCAATAGAGGAGTAGTCTCCTTCAGTCCAAGGAGACATGATTTCCTCTCTTCTTTCTTTCTCCAAACTTTCTTGAACTTGGGCTTGAGTTTTTCAACTGCATCCCTATTTTGAACCTTTTTGTGAACTTGAGCATTTCTCTTGGGTGGTTGTCTCTTGTGCATCCTTGATGGATGATTATTTTCCTTTCTTTGATGCACATGATTTCTTCCTTGTCTGTGTTGCATTCTTTGTGTTTGATGAAATCTACTGTCTTGCCTTAGATTAGATACAAAAGTGCTTGGACAAAACCTTGCTATGTGCCCATGACCATTACATTTAAAACATTGCACATGGTGTTCAATCGAAAAAATAGATGTATTTCTACCAGCATAACTCTTTGATCTATTATTCAATCCACAATAAATTGCCTTGTGACCATAATGGTTGCATCTAAAACAATAGCCATTAAAAGCATTATTATGAATAGAGTGAGAGTGATAGAACCTCTTTTGTTGTGGTTGCTTTGTTGTAGATCTCCTTTGAGATTTTCTTCCTTTTGAAGATTCAGCTTCAAACTTTTCTTGCTTCGATCCTTCAATAGTGGACTTCTTCTTCTCTACAGATTTGGAAGATGAAGGTTGTTCAGCTTCACATCCAAGACCGAGCTTAGCCATGGAGCTTCTTTGTTGCCTTATCATTTCATCTAGCAACTCTGTGCTCTTCTCAAATTTGAGATTTGTATTGGCCTCTTCTAGTTGTTTCCTCAATAAAACAATCTCCTCTTCTTGTTTGCAGCAAACAATCTCTTTCTCATTGATCTCTGACCTGAGAGTTTCTTCAATCCTTTTGGACTCTTCTACTTGTAGCTTTAGATCACTAATAACTTTGTTAGATTCCTCTTCACGTTTGCTACATACATCGACTTTATCATCTAGGTGTGACTTCAAGGCTTCTTCTATTTTCTTGGCTTTATGAATTTGTAAGAAGAGATCTTCAATCTTATCCCCATATTCTTCCAACTTCTTGGACAGTCTTTTGTTCTTTTTCCTTTCTATATCCAACTCTTCAAGTGCAGCGATCAACTCACCTTCTAGATCTACTTCAACCTCAAGGTTTTCATCACATACTTCAGAATTCACTCCTTCTACCTTTTCTAGTTCAATTTTCTCTTCCACAGGAACTGAAACTGACTGAGATGCCTTATTGGAGGAGGATCTATTCTTCTTACCCATTGCATACTAATCCAAGATCAACCCTAGCTGATTTAGCCTGACAAGGGAACCTTGCTCTGATACCAATTGTTAGTCACACAATGACACTGAGAGGGGGGGTGAATCAGTGTAGCTCTTTTATACATAAATCTTCAACACTTAAAGCCAAAACAATGCAAACATGAAACCAAATAAAGCAAGTATAACAAGAGAACATCACACAACACAAGATGTACCGAGGTTCACCGATTTGGCTACATCCCCAAAAATGACTGTTTGGACTCCCATCCAAATCCAACCTTTGCAAAGCACCAACTTTACAATCAATTTACCAACACCCACTGGAAGGAGCACCAACCCCTGATGCCAAGCACCAACTTGGACTTCAATTTTGAAACTAGAAGATTGACATAAAAATGCCTTCACTTTTACAAGACCCTGACTGGTCTATTGCTTACCCAACCTCTCTCACAATTCTCAAAACACACACACTTACAGCCCAACTAAAATTCTCCAAGCAACACTCCTTTTATAACTATATTTTCTCTTTGTAACTCCTTTTGTAACTTCCATATTCTCACATGCCACCTATCAATTGTAACTCCTTTTGTAACTTCCATATTCTCACATGCCACCTATCAATTGTAACTCCTTTTGTAACTTCCATATTCTCATATGCCACTTATCAATTGTAACTCCTTTATATAACTCCTTTATGACACAATATTCTCATATGCCACTTGTCAATTGTAACTCCCTTTTTATATAACTCCTTTTGTAACTCCTTTATGACACAAGATTCACATATGCCACTTGTCAATTGTAAATCCTTTTTTATATTTTCAACCTGGTCCATGTTTTCTACAGTCACCGCTGGTCACATCTTACTTTCAACTGTTCAAATATGGAGAAGACATTTCGTCAAACACTTCACGGCCAACTACGGTGCACCTTACTCAAACTCATACTTCGGGACCTCGGATTGGCATGGTTCAAAAAGCAAATTTGCTCATATTGATGAGATAAACATGAATCCATAATCATACTTCAATATTTTTCACAAAATGACATGAATTTTATCAATTTACCGCTGTCACATAAAACTGTCCAAAACTGAAAAAAGTTCTCTGAGGCCATTTTCTGAGAGTCATAACTTTCTTCTGGGATCTCCAAATGAGACGAAACTTGGAAAATTGATTCATAGTATATCCAAATACCTCCAGTTCAAATTTTAGCATCTAACTCTTTTCGGATTGCTTGGAATTCTTCCTGCAAATAGGCCTCCTACGCTGATTTTGCACCTGTCAAAAAATTGTCAAGTGACCCACACCTGTACCAACTTTTGTCCAACACTGTACCGACACTGCAATTTCACTTCCAACTGACAAAAAAGATGCCAAATGATATGTTGGGCCATCCAACACAGTCCATTTACACGCAGGAGCAAGATTTGCAACTTTTGCTCCTTGTTGACAACTTTTGCAATTTTTGCAACTTTGATAGCTTTGTGACAACTTTTGCAAATTTGCACAAATCACCTACAACAACCTCAACCGAGCGTACACCACATCTCCACAATCACTAAAAAACTTTGTACAAGCACCAAACACTGTACCACAACACCAACCAAATCCCACTGAGTGTGTCCCACTGAGTGTGTTGACAACAATGACAACACCTTGCTCAACATGACTCAGTAGCTGTAATAATGAATGTATGTCGACCTGATTATGGAGGAGATATCTTACCGATTAGATCCAGACCCCACTAAGAAAATTACCAAGCCACTTGAATGGGTTGTAAGTCCTGTGATGGCAAGTACACAAGATTAGCATGATGTTGACATTTAACACATTTCTTGATGTACACATTGCAATCCTTCTCCATAGTGGGCCAATAATAGCCCATGCAAAGGATGTGCTTGATGATAGCCATGCCACTAAAATGGCCACCACATGTATCATCGTGAGCTTTCAAAATTACCTAATATTATTCTTGGGGCTCAAGACAACAAAGGAGAACTCCATCGTAACTTCGATGATACAAAATATCTCCTAACAAGACATACTTTTTTACTTTTTGTTTAACTGTGCACTTCATGGCATGAGAAAATACCTGAGGGATTACACCAAGCTTTAGGAAGTCATGTATTTGTGACATCCAATTTTGATAGACCTCCATGTCAACTGACAAGATGACATGTTACCCCTGTGGTTTAACATTCACAAATGTAGACTGGGAAATAACCTTATGGTGAATGATGGTACCATTCCTCGTAGGACCCTATGAGATCAGTGACCCCTAGGATGCTATCTTGAGAAATTCGCTGGCTATGTATAACCACTCATGGTTTGGTTCTATATGAATCATGTTGACTGATTATTTTGTATCCAAAGATTCTTACTATATGATAGAATGTGATAACATTTTTACATGGATGGTAGTAAAATCGGTAGACAGATTTTGAGGAATTAAGGATCCCAAATATGCCATAATGTCTATGAATCTGTTCGACAAATGAGGGATTTCCTCGATGTTGTACCACTCTAACTAAGCTAAATATGTGTCAATAATATCTTTGTAGGCCTTTAGGATAGAACACCTACATTGAAAAATTCCCTTCACCTGGTTGATAATGAGAAGAGAATCACCAAATATGTTTAACGTTTTGATCTTCATGGCGATAGCTATTTGGAGGCCCAATATTAGGGCTTCTCATTTAACATTATTTTTAGTGCAAGGAAATTCCAACTTAAATTAAAAGGGCATGGGAGCACCTTGTGGCATGAACAACACTATTCTTGCACCACCTCCTTGCTCACACTTTGAACCATCAAAGAACAGGATCATATCAGCTTTGTTATCTAGTTATTTGAGTTTGGGTGCTTCTGATAATGCAAAAATTGCATCATTAGGAAGCTCAATGGTGAGAGGCCTACTATTTTCTAGTGGTGCCTCCGCTAGTTGATCAACTATGACCTATCCCTTGATGGAATTTTGGCTAATGAATTCCACATTGAATTGTCAATAGCATGATCCACTTTTTAGTACATGTATTATGATACATCTTGTTCATCATATACTACAAAGGATTTGGTTTTGATATGACATACGTCGTATGACTTAACATATAATGCTGCAACTTCTTTGTTGCAAACACTACTGCTAAACACAATTTTTTCATGTAGGTATATCCTAGATCTTAACTCATATTTTGGGCCAACATGGTCCCTAATACAAAATTAGTTACCGATATATATAGTGAGAATGGTATGTCTAGTCTTGGTGTAGCTAGTAATGGTGGCATCAACAGGTAGTGCTTAATATCAGCAAATGTTGCTTGATAGTCCTCATCCCAATTGAATGAGACCCCCTTGTGTAGCATTCGATTTATGGGTCGATATTTATCTAATAATTATGCAATAAATCACTTTATGGATGCTACTTTGCCCTATAGGCTTCTTCATTTCTTAATATTCATGGGAGGATGCATTTCTAAAATGACCTTGACCTTTGCTAGGTCAACTTTGATCCCTTGTTTTAAAACAATGAATCCCAAGAGTTTTACTAAATTCATGCCAAATACACACTTCTTAGGATTCAACCTTACATTGTGCTCTATCAGGCAATTGAAGACCTTTCTTAGGATCTTTGCATGTTCTTCACGTAGTAATGACTTTGCCAACAAGTCATCGATATAATTTTCCAATATCTTATGCATGTAGTCATAAAATATGTATGTCATAGCCCGTTGGTATGTAGCATCAACATTATTAAGGCTAAATGGCATAACCTTATAACAAAATTTCCCGTCATGGCATTATGAACATGGTCTTATGTTGGTCTTCAAGCTTAATCCAAATTTGGTTGTAAATAAAGAAACCATCTATTAGAGAGAGCATTTCATGACCTGCAATTGCATCTATGAGAGCATCTATGTTTGGCAACAGAAATAAATACTTTGGTGTTGCCTTGTTGAGGTCTCTAAAATCCATATAGATATGGATCCTTCCATCAGGTTTTCCTATAGGCACCATGTTTGATACCCATTATGGATAGTCGATGTAAATAACAAACTCTACATCTAGCAGGTTTTGCAATTCATATTTAACTATTAAGGTTATTTTTTGATGCATCTTCCTAAGTTTTTTCTTGACTGGATTTTTTGAGAGATCTATCAAAAGGTTATGAGTAACCGATTTTGAATCTAGACCCGACATGTCCTTATAAGTCCAAGCAAAGAGATCAGGTCTCTCTTTCAATAGAGGGATGAGGTTGGCATGCTCAGCAAGAGATAAAGTTTATCCAAACTTAACCTTCTTAGGAATCATGGGATCACTATTGGCATCCACTTCAAAGGTTTCCTCTACTAACATATGGGATCCCTCCTCAAGCTGGTGAGGCATAGGGATCAAGTGGATATCATATACTAGATTTATGGATTCTTTATTGGAAGTATCCTTAGCATGATAAACATCATGTGCATAGCCTGACACAAAATGAAAAGGTTGTAATATTTCTTCATTAGGGAAGAAATATTCAGGCTCCAGTGGTGAGTCAGTACGATCCCAATCAATAGAATCTACAGTAATATATAATAGTTTAGAAGGATCAGTTGGATTACGAAGTGGAGTGATCAAATCAATGAAGACCATATTTATGGAATGTATTATGTCTCCAGGACCATGTGCATGTGACTCTATACTGATATAACTTCCATCCCTAATATATGGTTCTGGGGGTATGGGGATATTTGGATCTAGTCTATAGATAGACTCAAAAATAGGATCATTTGGCTCGATGAGATCCATGTACATCGACATATTAGGGAAAACCATATGATAAATCCTATCCAAACTAGGTGGTCTTCCTCTGAGGTAAGGGTGGAGGTTGATATATCTATAAATATCCTTCGTAGTGTATGGTGAATTACGATGACGTAAGTAGGAAGGTCCCATATAAGCTCTCTCTATTTCATCTTCATAATCACTATCATAATAAAAACCTTCATTGCTACCTACTAGAACTAGGAGATCATGAATATGGGGCCCCATGTAAGCCCACTCTCGATAGCTACTATCATCAATGGAGGATTGCTCATCCTCGATGATTTTCTCCAAGGGTAACAAATGATGTAAATTTATAGGGCCTAGATAGGCCAACTTAGTTTCATCCTCATATTACTAATTATTTGAGGACTCACCATCATCATCTCTCATACACACAACTCGGTCCCCCTCTCTTAGAGATGAACTCTGCTCTGTCCTCATCAGAATGATCCTTTGACTCAAAATATTCTACTATGATAACATTCTAAACTTGCAGGCCTATTTCATTAACTACCCCATGGATTTGTTCATCCAAGTTGTATCTTGGGATGTGCTATGAACCGGTCTCTACCAAGATGTCTTCATGATATATCTCAGGTAGTTCTATAGTGATGTAAGATGCTAACCAATTATCCCTTAGAGAGGAGGAGAGATTGGGGTGATAAGGATTGAATTTGACTTCACCCCCTAGACTAAGGTATAGGCAGTCTAAAGATACCATAAGTATTTCATCTAGTCCTCCAATTAATACCCTAACCCGAACCTATTAGTTGACAACTGATATTGTAGTTTGTAAGGCCTTATATTCCCTTGCTCAAATAATATGATACCATAACCATACCAGTGGTAGCGCTTAAAATATCATAAGGTGTATTCTAGGTTAGATAGATAATGAACATTCACAGTGAATGGTTCATCATAATCCTCATCCATGGGAGTGTGAAATGTAAGTTGGTCGAGACCTCCATAGATAATATTAGTTTGGTTAGGAGGCACCCCCAGTGGTACCACCATACTTAAGAGAAGGAAATGGGCTTGTGGTCAGTCCATATCCTATGCAATTTTGATGATCGGTATAAATGTCACATTTTATACAATATATTCCTCTAATTCATGATTAACCAAATGAGTGGTCACTTATGGTGCAGATAACCTTGTTGAAGATGCAGGTGAAGTAGGCTAAGGTACCTATTTGACTTTTTCTTGAGCATCCTCTACTTCCATGGGATTAGGGACCTGGATAAAAGTTGTTTTAGGCACTCGTTTTATTTACCTATTTTTACCTTTAACTTCTTATCATCCTGATGCAGCTATCATGTGCTTCAATCATTGAGATGCGAGTGTTGTAGATTTGGCATACACTTTTTTCATTTTATCTCCTAGATCCTTGATCGGTGATGCTGTTCATATGTCCAGGTGCATTGAGAGGAGCATGAAGTCCCTCAAAAAATATACTATATTCACGTATTTTCATGGTTCTTCATTTGAAGGTACCACATGAACCTGTCCCTCATGAACATATTTAATACATTTATGGAGAATGGAAGGGATACAATGCATTTATCGTATCCAAGGTCTTCCTAGAATTACATTGTACTCCATAGCACCTTCGATCACATGACACATCACAAGGATGGTCTTCAGTCCCATCTAAATAGGTAAGACTATAGTGGTAATAGTTGAGCATAATGCATTGTTAAAATATCTCAACGTGAAGGCAGAAGGTATGATGTGCATCTTTTCTAACTTAAGGTATGTCAGCACCTTGGTCATGATTATATTGATTGATTATCTTGTATCAATCAAAACCCACTTGAAAGGTATGTGATTTACACACATAATAATATGGAGCAGCGGGTCTACTATGACAGTGGAAACCATCTTGATTTCATGATCATAAAATTGTATGATCGGTTCTTGACACTGTTGCATGTATTCCATGAAGTGTGTGAATGCTTCAGGATATTGGGGCTACACTTCTATGGACCTTAAAATTTCCATAAGCATCTCCCTATGCTTGGGAGACTGTTGAATCAACTCATAAATTGATAACTTCATTGGATTCATCTGTAGGTTTTGAACTAACCTACTCCTAATTGTCACAACTGGTCTAGTTGGTGGGCCTAGTGCATTTTGGGCTAGCCTTGGAGGAGGCACAATTTGGACTCTAATGGGATCTGGAGGTTGATTTGGTATTTCATACCTCTCATGTCTTGTGATGATGTTGACCATTTTGATGAACCCTTGGGTTTGTGGTTCGATGCATACTTGATTGAATTGGCCAACATTATTCCTTGGTACCTCATGGTTGGGTAGAGGACTTTTTTAAATCCACATATTCTAATTATCTGGCGCTTACGGATTGTCCATAATAAGTGTACCTCTTTCAATCATATTTTGCACTAAATTTTTAAAAGACCAACATACCTCTATGTCATGACCTTTCATCCGATGATATATGCAATATTGATCATCCTTATATCCCTTAGGCTTGGGTTGATTAGGGTCCACTAATTTGATTCCAGGTAAGTCTATTACCTTTGCCTTGCACAATTGATAGAAAATTGATGTCAATAATTCTGATAATTGAGTGAATATGTGAGGAGGGCGTATTTCTTTGTCCTTATCTCTTTGGTTGTTGTTGCACTACTCATATTGTGTAGGAGGTTGGACTTGATAATTTCGTTGTTGTTGCCCCTTATCCCCTTTTTGAAGTTTTAGAACCACTTGATTAACATGGGCCATCTTGGCCTGTTGTTTCTCAGTGCTCTTCTTGTTCCATTCCTTCTTGTTTATGAGTTTCAATTTACCCTCTTGTAAATTGATATCCTCTATCACTTTGGCTTGTGCCAAAGCCTCATCAAAGATTTGATATTGCTGCAACTATAATAATAATGAAATTTGCTTTGCATAATTTTTCATAAACATTCAGGTTAATTCAAAAGTAGGAATAGAGAATATCAACTTCACCATCATATTTCTCCATAATTTCCCATAATTCATAATTGGCTTATCATCATGTTGCATTAAAGCATCCAAATCGAAAAAGTTTACCTTTTTCTTTATGTTGAAGGAGAAGCGTTCAAGAAATACATCATCCAGTTGCTTGAAATTGGTGATGTTGTACCTCTTGAGTTGATTAAACCACTCTTGAGCTGGGCTTGAGAGGGTTTTAATGAAGGTTCATATGAGCAAAGCATCATTGCTCTTGATCTAAAAGCACATGCCTAGAAAACTTATGATGTGCTCTTGAGTGTCCTCCTCTCCTTGAAACTTTTCTAGCCTAGGTATCTCAAAATGCTCAAGATAGGACATAATAGGCATTGATAGGCATAAAGGTTCGTTATGAATATTATTCAAGGTAGGCTTTTGATAAGTCATTCCTTGCTTCTCAATAGCTTTAACCTTTTTTGCCAAGGCCCTATAGGCCTATGAAGATAGGAACTCCTCTTCTCTGGATTGCCTTTGAGGCACCTTTGGAGGCACATTCCTCTTCGATCTAGGTAGAGGACTAGGCTCATCATCCACTTTGACTTGGTATATTTTAGGATACTCTTGATCTAATTCCTCTTCCACTTCTTCTTCATACTACCTATACCCATGATGTTCGGACGTGGGATACTGATATCTGTGTTGGACCGTATGGCGAGCATGTGTGTCTATATACTCAGGGTGAAACTCAGGTTACGAAGCAAATCATCTATCAATGCATTCCCTATACTCAATGTAGGGAGGTAAACCAGCATTGGCTAATCAGTCCTCCCTCTCAGCATGCTCCTTTTGATCAAGGATGTGTTGCTCGCACATGCGTTGTTCATATAAGCATTGTCTTATGAACCTTTGTATTTGAGTGTTCTCATTTTTGAGGCATTCCTTCTCTATGCAAACATATTCCAATTGGTATTGAAAGATTTGACATCTCTACTATAACACTAGCTTGTGAGATCTATCTATGTGATCACCCATATGAGGTATTTGGTGTGTGCACTCTATTCAAGTAGCTTCATGGTTGTGTCTCCCAATGGACAAATTTTCTATGCTTTTGCCCTTGTCTATGAATATAGCATTCACATCTAGTTATTGCCTATACTCTATGCCCACATGAGATGTAGGGGTATGCATATCACGAGAATGCTTGGAGAATTATTTAGTTTCCTTGATGGTCCTAATTTTACTTCCACTATGTACACTTGTAGAATGATAGGGCACAGGTGAAGTTTTAGAACCTAGCTATCCTAAGACTCTATCCATACCATCTAACTACATACTACACCATGGCTCATATGATGGCATGCCATTAGGTCCCACTTTAGACATGTCTATGGTGATCTTACAAGGTTCACCTCTATGGGGAGTCTACATGGGCCTATGCTTAGAAGTGGCCCTCTCTATTTACCCTTGAATGGGAAAATCTTGAGCCTATATATACTCATATGGTGGGGGCCTTAAGCCTCCCTTAGGTATAGGCTAAAGGGGTACCAATCTAGATACGCCTATGACATACTCTTCAATAGATCCCATGGATGCACACAAAGTGTGGTTATGGTAAATGCTACCATGTTTAAGACCCCATGCTGGGAAGTCCCATGCTCTGATATATGTCTTGAGGAGTGCCTAGTATCTCCTCTCATCAGGATAATCTCAATAGGATCCCCGTGCATAGAATTATCCCCTATAATACTCGTTGAACGACGTTCGGGAGGATTTTATGGTTGAGGGTCCTATGCATTGTGTTGTGAAATGGATGGAGCTTCAACCTCAACCTTGGGTCTATGCTCGAATCGGCCTCTCCATGTATGCACCATGATATTATTTATCTTGTATGTAAATTTTAATGAAAACAAAATAAATAATGATGATTATCTCTTTTAAATTTTTGTTTGTGAGCCCTAAACTATTTTGATGCGTTTTAATATTTATTGTATCAAAAAGTAACTCTCATCATGTTTTCAATAAGTTGATGATATACTCATTTTTTAATGGTTTTCACCTATATACTTGTAGCTCGACAACTTAGTTATGAACTCTAGGTTTTGTAATCCCACCTATAATATGTGGTAATTGAGTCCACACACGATCAAGGAGCACAGGTCCTCCTGGTCCTCACCTTGTTCACCCGCGGTCAGTGTTATACCTCTCTAAAGAGAGATATGTGCAAATTTTCCATGGGATATGATGGCATCTTGGATCTGGTATTGGTCTAGTAACAAAAAGGATCAATGAATATGGGCTAATGGATGGAAATCACTACCACCATCGTTGGACTCTACTAGCGATTGGATGTGATTTCCAACTCACTAGAATTTACAATGTGTCATGGTGTGTGTGGTTCTTTTTACTTTGCATGAAACTAAAATGCATAAAACAACATTCACATGATTTTCCCTACATGCTTTTCAAAATAACATTTTATTTTAAAAGAACGCACGACTGTGCTAGATGATTTTTTAGAGAATGCAATTATCTATAAATAAAATGGCCACTGATAGGACCTCATACATGCAAAATCTAAACATGTAATGCCCTAGACTGCTGGATACTAGGGTGGAATAAAATCAAATATTTGCTATTCCTAGCAACGGCTAGTAGAAAACTAAAAATGAACTAGGATTTTCCCATTTCTACCTTTCATTAAGTTTTCTAATTAATCTAACATTTTTGCATTCTGCCAAAAAAACATAGACAAGAAATCACAGAGACAGAGAAGTGTTCCTACCTCAAATCCAAGTCTGATGGATATTTGGTTGTCTATAGTATGCTCTATTCTCTGATGATCGTGTCTGTCAGGCATGACTGCAACTGTTTCCTATGGCTCTATGGCACAGTGACAACTGTTAACCATGGTTGTTAGTCATGACTAATTCTTGTCATCACAAAACATAGTAATTCAATATCCTATGGCATAAAATGTGCATGTCCCACCATGATCACCTTCTGTAGCAATATAGGATGCATACACCTAAACTAATAATAACTAAAAAATTACATAAAGCATAAAATAATGGATGAATTTTCAAATAACCACAAATAAAGGCTCCTTTTATTAAGTTTCCAATGAAACTCGATTATAAATCCATACCTCTTAGGGATATCCAATGTGATACAATTATTACAATCATAAAAAATCCCCATGCAAGGTTAGGTGTAATCCGTAGGCTTCCTACGTTGACACGAACTGCTCCAAGGTAAATGTTGTCTTCTTCCCCATGATTAGAGGTATTTGTTGCTTTGAATGATAAGACCCTGTTAACCCTATATTCAAGAAACAATTAAAAGTAAATGAGGCCACTCTTAATGAGGCTTTTAGAGGAATCTTACATATAACATGTCATGAAAGCTTGAAATCAAGAATATGTATAAGGCATGGCAATCTACACTAAACATAATAATTGGCCATCAAGAAATATAAAGGAAACATAAATAAATCCATCTAATGTCCTATTTAAAAAATTGGAATAATGAAAACATAAGAAATAGCCACAACTAATCTAGCTACCAAATGACAAGAAATGAAGGAAAAAAGTCATAAATTCCTACTTCTACCGCACAATTGTCTCTAATGAAACAAATCTAGATCAAATGCATATAAGCTACTGCAAATAAAAGGTAAACTACTGCTAAAACTAAGGGAAAAATAAAATTAAACCTAACCGTGGGCCTACAGTGTAGCTACCACTGTTAGTCATGGCTAATAGCTATGACTGAGCTAAAAATGTAGTTTCTCTCAAATGTCGATCTTAGATCTCCAATTCCTCTTGATGAATTGATGATCAAGGGTCACCACGATGTCCTATGATAGATTTAGCGATTGAATTGCTTCGATTGGTTATGGAATGGGCTCAATTGAATTTTTTTATTCCTCCTAGCCCTCCATAGCCTTCTTGGTTCCAAGTGCCATGTGATCTCCAATTAGGCAGTAAAAGGATTCCTCTCAATGGATACAAGTGAGTAGGCAATTTGACAGAGCTTTGCTACTCTTCAACTCAATATTCTTCTAGACTTTTCCCCAATTTTGAGGGGGTTTTATAGCACATGGGAAAGCCTTTTCTTAGCTTCATGGAGAAGCCAAGATCAAGAAACTGTAGCTAGAGTAGTTGGAGGGAAATTTCTAGAGGCTTCCACACCTAAACCCATTTGAAACTTGAACAACTTGGATGTTGTAACCAATTTTGGGTAGGTTGAGATAAAATTTATTTTGAAGGCTAATCACAGCTCTGAGGCATAGTCAGACTTGTTAATCGTGGGTGTCAGCCATGACCAACATTGACTAGGCTAAAATACCTAAATTGAGTGGTTAGAACCACTGCTTAATCTTGGAATCTGTCCAAGATATTTCATATTGTCTTCTAGCATGTCCCATATGAGTAGTCGCCTCGACATAATGCATTTTAGGTGTCTATAGTTAGCTTTTGTAATGATTAAGGTGGCATTATCATTAAATGTATCCTTATATAAAATATATCATGTAATGCCTATTTATAGGCATATGTTAGCAATGGAATATAGCTAAGTTTTTGGGTTTGTCACTTATTCATCTTGTACTTGTTATAGTTGATCCACATTAAATATGGTCCTATTTCTATCATGACCCTCTCATTTAAATTTTCAAACTAGGGAACTCGTAAGCTTGCGAAGTACCACATTCAAGGCTAATTACAATACAATTTTGAGATGAGTCCACTAAGCCTATCATTGGGGGGAGTGTTTGTGAAATGTCATTGATTCATCCACACCAATTAAATCATGCATAATAAAAGTATGAAAAAATAAATCACACCATATCGTGCTTGGAAAATAATGGAAAGCAGTAAAAAAAACTTGTAGAAATAAAAGAGACAACACACTGAAAATAAATGATCTAATATAGAAAATAATAGAAATAAGGGGAGGAATACTAGCTTCGATTGGGCCCAAGCTCCAGTCGCTTCTACCCGACTAGTTATGAAGATAGAACGTGAATAGAACTCTTAAGCAACTTTTATTAATATTGTAGTACAATGCTAAATTCTTCCATACATCACCTACTTGCTTTCTTAGAGAAGTTTGTGTGTTTATATAATACACACAGAGCTTCTTGTACAATGTTGTTACAATAGAAGACTTTGTTACAGTCTAAACTAAGATAGTTTAGTTACTGTAACAGGCGTATGATAAAAACAATTAACAACTTTCATCTTTTTATAGGGATAGAAGATTTTTAGGTTTGAACTCTATGTTGCCTGTGTTTTTCTTTGTCAAGTGGTTATGCCTTTCTTCCTAGGAAATTGGGATGGCTCATGCATTCAATAACCCTCCAAGGATAACCTACATGATGTGGAGTCAAAGTTCTACCATAGTCAATAGGGCCTCCTTCAGTCACAAAGTCAAGGTGCTTAGCATCAAGGCACCTACTTGAGGATCAAGGTGCCCTTGATGTATGACATCAAGATACCTACTTGAGGATCAAGGCACTCTTAATGTATGACATCAAGGTGCCTACTTGAAGTATGGCATCAAGGTGCCTACTTATAGAGTAAGGTGCCCTTGACCAATGTGCCTATTTGAAGATCAAGGCCTCTTCGATCAAGGCACATACTTGAAGATCAAGGCACCTTCCCATACATACCTTAGACTCATTGAAAAACACACTTCACACAAAAATTAGATAATGCACATAATTACATTAAATATATACATAATAATTCATAAAATATACAACTCTTATAATACTGCCACATAAAACTGTTAGAAACTCATATAAAAATATGAGCATTTTTTATGCTCATCATCCCCCTATGCCTAACATGTGCCACACCCTCGTGACACCTGAAGCTGATAGTCAACCCCCTTCCAATAGGCCTTATCCTTTCACCTTATTTCTCTTATTGGTGACCTTGGCATTCCCTTTGTTTTGGGGTTTCTATTTTTGCTGAGGGGAATTGGTCTACTTTGGGATGGCTTTCTATTGCATTGGATTTTGGATGCACTGGCTATGCTTCCCTATTCTTCTTGGCCCAACACTTGTGTTAGGAAACCAGCCATGATGGTTTCCCCCTTCTAGAATGCAGCTTCTACTTCCTGCCAAATATCGACATGATGAGGTTGTAATTCTCATAATGGGATATTAGAGTCATCTCGTTGTCATCTAACTACCTTGGCCTTTTATGGTTGAACCTCTTCAGGGTTGAGATCAACATTTTATTTAATGATTACCATTGGCTCTACTTCTAGCCTGAATATCCCATGTCTCTCCATGTATTTTCTCATTCTTGAGGGTCATCCCTAGGATGAGTTGTATATGCACCAAAATTGGTCTTTTGTAGCAATATCGACATAAATTTTGGGCTTTCTGCCTTCTTGGTATCTTTCCTTGCTACCTTTGCCACCTTCAATTTATTTGTAGAGTCTTTCAAAATTCTCCTTTTGCTTGGAAAAAATCTTGATGCCTTTTACCCATTCTTCATATGATTGGATGGTTGGTTCTACAAACATAACCTTGGCCTTGCTCTTGGCCCTATTATGTGGTGTTTGAGGTGCCTTCCTCTTTGGCCTTACTGACATCATGGTAGATTATATGGGGATGTCCCCATCCCCCATAAGATATGCTTACCTATTGGCATTATAAGGTTTAGGTATCTGCCCCTCTAGACTTGAATCACCCGTAGCTGCTTCCCCTATTCCAAGATTTCTCGATGATAGCTCTGTGGGTCCTTTCACTATAGGTATGTGTTGCTCCAAATATTCCTCCTTAATTTTGATCTTAGGTCCTTGCCACTAGATCTGACCCGAGTGGTCTTCATCATCAATAATATCTATAATAAGGGGATCTATTTGAAAAATAAAGTTCCCCTATTCCTCCGTAGTCATCCTATCAAAAATAAATGAACTCTCCCCTACCTCCATATCTTCATTTTTTTCATCAAACCTAAATGACCCAGATGAAACTACCATTTCTAGAGAGGCTGGGGAGTTTGTGGCTACTTCAAATACCCAATCTATTTGGGTGTAGGTATCTACTTGTTCCACCACCCTGGCCTATAGCTGTTGATTTTATACCTTGATTTGTTGAACCATTTGCTACAGTTGAGCTACGATGGCCTCATACCTCCTCAATTTTCTTGCAGTCATTTTTTATAATCCATCAAAAAGTATTTACGCTTCAAAAAACTCACTCTACCAAGTGAGGCCTTCTTCCAGTATCGATTCGAGCTACCTTTCTAGGTATGCTAAAGGTTACGGGTCCAATGGACTTCGAGCGGCTAAAGTTTGCAATTTTTGGGTTGCAAACCTGACCTCTGTATCCTCCTCTTCTTCCTCGCTTGATATAATTAATCATTATAGGCAATTCCTACCACTTATGCACTATTGCAAAACTTTATTATTATTAACATAAACCATTCACCAATATGCAAAAATATCAAATCATTCATCCATAATACATTATCCACAATAACAATCCACAAATGAGAGAGAGATAGATAATACCCTTAAGGTAGGGAAACACCAATAATACTCCTTAAGAAAGGAATAACTCCACAAGATCTCCCAAGGTGAGAGGCCACTTCATGGGCATAGATGATTACATAATATTCTTCATCAATGATGATTACAATAAAAAATATCTCTTATTTATATATCCATATTCTTATTCTACTTTGGGGAGCCTACTACTAATATAATATTATATTATAATATAATATAATATTATAATACAATCAACCTTGGGTTATGTGTGGCCCATGCCAACCCTTATATAATATAATAATATATCCCCAAATATCTATTCCTAGGTGCCCTACCATGCCACCCTCCTTACAAATGTTTCGTCCTCAAAACATATGAAGAAACATGATAATATGATTTGCTAAGCAATGTTAGAAACTAGTACCAATCTCGATCATCCATCCATCCAAGTGAAACACGATGATGCTGGTATGCCATTTTTTTACTTGAGTATCCAAATCTGCTTTGTTGGATCCATGCTTCTACTATTGTATTTTGATAAGTTGAATGATAGGTCCATTTTTTCCTTAATGCTGATGATCCACTCTGAAAACTAGGATCCTTATGCTTTCTTTGCCAAACACTGCCATCGTTGGTGCCCTTCTGATTCCATGTAGAACCATAATATTTTTGCCTTGAACCATACTTCCAAGAGTGTTGATGCTCATGGTGGTGTGGATGGAAATATGGTGCAACCTTAACTTGATGTTCTACTTTCTTTGACTTCTCAACATTTGGCTCCATTGTTTTAAATTCTTCTACACATTGTACTTTCATGTCTTATTTGTTTGGTGTGTCCTTGTGCTATTATATCAAAGATTCCTTGGACTCTGTTATTGTTATTTCCATAGACTTCGTTCCTACTACTTCTTCCATGGACTTTTTTGTTGCTACTACCTTCTTGGATTCTATTTCAGGTTCTTCAATTTGTTTCTCTACAACCACTTCATGATTTTCCTTGCATCCTTGCTCCTTAAGTTGAGAAATATCCTGTAATGTTATCTTATTTTTCCTATACCATAACTTCATAAAATTCTTTTGCACATTAATGTTAACAGTACCCAAAGAATCTAACCAAGAATAACCAAGAACAATATCCTCATCATCCATCTCAACAATATAGAAATATGAATGTAAAACATATATATCCATGGTGATCTTCAAATCTTCAAAAATATGAACATTCTCACCCTCTAGTTGTATGTCCTTAATTTTTGTTGCTTGAACTTGCAACTTCTTAGCCAAAGCAATATTAACAAAATTATATTTGCTACCAGGGTCAATGGAAATAATAACTTGTTCTTTTTTAATGCTTCAATGAACCTGTAAAATAGACTTTTGAGATTCAAACAAATTCCATTATTCATTTTTTAATTTATCTTCTACCAAAGGTATGGTTTCCTTTGTCTGCATACTGACATATTTTTTTATCTTCCTTGACCTTTTCATCTTTCTTCTTGAGTAATTTTATTTCTTCTTCATATCCCTTGATGGTGACCTTCAAACTAGCTATCTTTTTATATGGGTCCCATCTACTCAAGAATTCATGCTCCATTGTTTCCCAAGTGAGTTCATCTTTATAGACGCGTAGAATTTTACAAAACCACAAAAGAGCTTCTCCATTAAGAAAAATAAAAATCACACTTTTCCAAATAGGACTCCAATGATTCAAGGATTTAAAATTTTTCCACCAATATCTAACATCAATAGCATCTTCTCCTGAAAATTTTTGTAGCTCCATAGTTGATACCCTAATTTTTGATAATATATCATGCCCTAATGAAAACTAGGATTTTATGGGAATAAACATATTCCCACTGATTTGAAGCTAAAATTCCATAGAGATAACTAGATCTGTAATTTTTCTTCCAAAAAAAATAAAACTATAACTTATTTGCTTATCCAAACTAATAAATTTCATCTTTTTAAAATTTCACAATTTGAAAATTCATCACTACCCTTGTTTCAGATGACTAAATTTAGAAGGTTGTATCTCCCTAAATACTGCTTGGATTCCTTCATATGACCACTCATTTTAAATCTCTTCAAATTTTGCACAAATTGATCCAAGAATCGCCTAAATCGGATAAAATTTCACAAAGATATGGCTCCTGAAATATGAGACGTTTTTTTTAGAAAAAATATATGAAATTCGTCACTATCCTTATTTCGGGTGACTAACTTCAAAAGGTCATATCTCCCTCAATACTGCTTGGATTTCTTCATATGACCACTCATTTTAAATCTCTTAAAATTTTGCACAATATGATCCAAGAATCACCTGAATCAAATAAACTTGCACAAAGATATGGCTCCTGAAAGATGAGATGTTTTTCCAAAAAACAATTGCCCTAATTTTACAATTTCACACAAAAAATCTCCACATTGCAAAAATCGTTGCTCTGATACCACTTGTTACATAACTTTATTATTATTAACATAAACCATTCACCAATATGCAAAAATATCAAATCATTCATCCATAATACATTATCCACAATAACAATCCACAAACGAGAGAGAGATAGATAATACCCTTAAGGTAGGGAAACACCAATAATACTCCTTAAGGAAGGAATAACTCCATAAGATCTCCCAAGGTGATAGGCCACTTCGTGGGCATAGACGATTACAAAATATTCTTCATCAATGATGATTACAATAACAAATATCTCTTCTTTATATATCCATATTCTTATTCTACTTTGGGGAGCCTACTACTAATATAATATTATATTATAATATAATATAATATTATAATACAATAAACCTTGGGTTATGTGTGGCCCATGCCAACCCTTATATAATATAATAATATATCCCCAAATATCTATTCCTAGGTACCCTACCATGCACTCTCTATAGTGAGCCATTGGTTCAGGGTTGGAAGAATACAACTTCTCATTTGTATAATCAGGTAGAGAAATTTACCCTTCAACTGCAACATATTGGGAGGTTTGGGGTCATTCTTCTTCTTCTTCTTTGATCCCCCATAATTTAGCTTCCTACTCTACTTCAGTAGTATACTGCATCTGTGCACCGAAATCTTTAGCCCTTTCTACCGATAGGTTCTCCATGTGTTCCTCAAAATAATTAATCAGGGCTGTAATTAGCCCATGATGGGCTAGGGTAGTGATTGCTCCTCTCTAATATTGGTGAACCTCATACTTTAGATAAATTTCCAGGTAGAGTGGCACATTAATATTTCACCCATACACCAGGTGAATATTTACCCATGCATGTGAAGAACCTCGCTATATGATCAAATATTCTCTACAAGTGCTTCGAGGGTCTTTGATTTGGTAGCCCTACAAAGTCAAAATGGATGTTCCTCTACCCTAATAGTAACTTTGTGCATTGGCTTAGCACACCCTCCTTTTAAGTGCACTCTCTAGTGAGGGGAAGGTCAGTAACAATTGATATGTACTCTTGCATGATTGGGATTTCTAGTCTGCATAGCTGAGCAACCTCCCCTCTCATAGTAGTAGCAAACTCCTTTGCTACTTCAGGTTCTTGGTTTCAACTAACTAGGAGGCAATAATTTGTCCACTTGACCACCTCAAAATGATCTTGAACTTCACCATAAATTCCCTTAATACTGCTAGGCTCACTTTTCTTCTACACATGGTTCTTTAATCGACCTCCCATTGTGAATTCTTGTCTCTTTTTTCCCCTGACTAGTTGGATGCCCTACTCTTGTAGGAAAGGACCTTATTATAGATCAAGATGTCTATCCAACAAAATAATTTTATGTTGGGGTTGACAAGATACACTACCTGAATTGATTTTTAGCATGACATTTTGGACAAGGGGGGCCAATACGATTCTTGTGATGGCATTGTTTTTAGAGAAGCATTAATCATAAAAAGTTATGTAAATATTTAACAAAAATCATGCACGTACCTGATTGGTTGTTCATACATTGTGAAGCATGCCAATTTGGTAATTTGTGATAAGGGTGATGGTGTATTCCCCATGTTCTTATTACGTTACCTTGGTACTACAACTCTTGTTCACTCAAGGTCCCATGGTAAAAAATGCAGAGATCCAGTTGGTTCAGATAATAGGATGCATATCTCCTTTACTAGTTGGATTTGGGACATGCAGAAATCCTTCCCAATGATTTCACATTATTTTTGGGTGACTTCAGATTTCCATCATGTAAAGTGATGACATCCAAATTTGATCACTCCCTTGTGCCATCAAATTATGCAGGTGCTTTAATTAGATCAAGGTTCCTGTATGGTATCGAGGTGCCTACTTGTATATCAAGTTTCCCTTGATGCATGCCATCAAGGCACCTACTTGTAGAGTAAGGTGCCCTTGAGCAAGGCACCTACTTGAAGAGTAAGGCACCTTTGACCAAGGCGTCTACTTGTAGAGTAATTTGCCCTTGACCAAGGTGCCTACTTTTATAGTAAGGCACACTTGACCAAGGTGCCTACTTGAATATCAAGGCACCCTCGTTCAAGGTTCCTACTTGAATATCAAGGCACCTTCGGTCAAGGTACCTACTTAAAGATCAAGGCACCTTTGACCAATGTGCTTACTTGTAGAGTAAGGTACCCCTAATAAAGGTACTTTTTTTATGTGACCAAGGTGCCTCTTATGTATGGCATCAAGGGACCTCGTCAATTATTTACTATATATATATATTAAAATTTTCAACAAAATTCAAGCACCCCCATTGATGGAAATTAAGGTGCCTACTTGTAGATTAAGGCACTCCTAACCCAGGTGCCTACTTTAAGATCAAGGCACCCTTATCAAGGTGTCCACTTGAAGATCAAGGTACCTTCCTAGACATCAAGGTGCTCTCTTAGTGTTGAAAATTCACCAGCAGCTAAAGTGTTCACTAGTGCAGGGTTGATCAGGTCCTCTAAAAATTTTCTCATGTCACATCAGCATTTGCTTCATCTAAGCACAAATATGAGTATATTTTTCTTTGTAGGGAATTAATTCCTACGTCCATGCTCAAATAAGGACTATCTCCTCTAGATAGAAACAATCAAATTTATACCCCTAAAAAATGTGTAGGTTCATAGATGCTGATTTGGTTTAGGCCTTGTCTCTCAAGATGCCTATTTTTTGTACAATCAGGTCATTTCACCCGCAAAAGAAAATGAAAAAAAAACTAAAATGAAAATGTAGTTAAATGCAATCCATGCTTATTAGGCCCTGGCTCTCAGGATGCCTGTAGCTTACATGTAGGTGCTATCCTTGCAAAACACACTATAAACTAAAAAGCAGTAAAATGCAGCTTTAGTGCAATCCATGCCTATTAGGCCCTGGCTCTTAGGATGTCTGCAACTTGCATGCAAGCATCGTACCTACAACATAAAAAAAACTAAGAACTAAACTATTTTAAATGGATAACTCTATGTCCACTGTATTATTGAGAAGTTGGGACATTTTTAATTGGATGGGGTCTCGCCCATGCCTATTTTGGACTCCATCATTAAATTTTTGGATATGTGATATGGACGTAGTCGATGACCATTATATTTCAATATGGTTTTGCTACCATCAATTATCTTGACATGCATAGCACCATTTTTTATCAGCTCCACCATATCTTATGGTCCCATCCACCTTTGCATAAGATTACCCTTCCATTCCTAGAATCTGGAATCGTATAGTAATACCCAGTCTCCTTCCTTGAATTGCTTAACTTGATGTGGCAGTCATGCCATTGTTTCCTTTACCTTTAGATGATTTCCATTTTTTTTATTGTGTCTAATCGATATTCATCCAGTTTATTTAGTTGTCAAATCCTCTCCCTTTGTGCATCATCTAGGCTCAGGTTCAATTCCACTATAGTTCTAAGGATTTTAATTTCAAACTCAATGAGCATCATCGCACTCTTCTTGTATACCAGTTGGAACATGGTAAAACCTATGGTTGTTTTCCATATCATTCTACATGCCCATACTGCCTCTGGTAGTCTTGCAGCCCAATATTTCCTATGTTGTTACACAATTTTTGTAAGGATGTTCTATAGCTCCCTGTTGGTTACTTCTACCTATCAATTTACCTATGGATGGTAGGGGTGGTTTTGTTGTATTGAATATTGAATTGGTACATTAGCTCCTAAATTAACTTGGAGGCAAAATGAGGCTTCTAATCCATTGTAATTTCTCTAGGTACCCTAAACCTCATGAAAAGCTAAGCAAACAAGAATCATGCCATCGTTCCTTCTTTGGAATCACTCAGTGCCTACACTTTGACCCATTTGGTTACATAGTCAATGCAGACTAGAATATATCTCTTTTCGATCGAAGGTGGGTTGATTGGCCCCACAAATTCCATCCCCCATTTTTTGAAGGGTTTGATGTGCACATGTGTTTGGAGAGGTATTTCATCCTTGGGGGTTGACCTACCCATCCTTTGGTACTCATCACATTGATTGGCATATTTGGTTGCATCTCTCAACAATGTAGGCCAATAATACCTAGTCTGTAGGACTTTATATGCAGTCATATTTCCTACAAAATATCCTCTACATCGCTCGTTGTGGTAAGCTTTAAGAACTTCCAAAAATTTGTGCTCAGCTATGCACCTCCTCACAATTTTATCAAGCCCTATTTTAAATAGGAGGTCGGCAATCCATGAAAAATATGTGCTCTTTTCTATCACTGTATGCTTCTCATAGGATGAAATAGTAGGGGATGTTCTACCAGTGGCCAAGTAATTGGCTATGTCTGTGTACCACAGTGTCTGCTCACTGATGACAAAAATATGTGCATCCAAAAACTGGTCTTCTACGACTGTGTGATCTTATGGTATTAGTCTAGACAAGAAATCTGCTACTATGTTGTCTTTTTTGAGTTTATCCATGGTGGTGATATCAAAATCCTATAGGAGTAAGAGCCACCTAATGATTCTACCACTAATTGTGGCTTTTCTCATTAAATATATTATAGATGCATGGTTCATATGGACAAAAAAATTGTAACCCATAATGTAGTGGTGAAACTTGTTGATGGTGTGAATGACCACGAGAAATTATTTCTTCATCATTTTGTAACTAAGCTCAACTCTAGTTATATTCTTATTGATGTAGTATATGGCATAGAATTATTTTCCATCCTTCTATCCTATGATTTCTCCAATTGCATTTCTAGATGTGTTTGAATAAATGTGGAATGGGACATCCCAATTTGGGCCTCACAAAACTGGGGTAGTAATCAGCTTTTCTTTTAATATTTGAAAGGCTTGTTCATAATATTCTATCCAAATAAATCCCACATCCTTGGAGATCAGTGTGTGTAGGGGTTTAGCAATTTTGTTGAATTCGGTAATGAATCACCTATAGTATATAGCAAAGCCAAGAAAACTCCTCACGTCTCTCTGCATCTTAGGACTAGATAGATCCTTAATAACATTGATTTTATTTTTTCCATATTAATCCCTTTCGATGAGATGTAGTGTCCTAGCACTATTCATTCATGCATTATCATGAAGCATTTTTTGTTGCTAAGGGATAAATTATTTTCTTTGCATCGCTGGAGTGCTCGTTCTAAATTGGTCATCACTTCATCGAAGGTCTCATAATGAATTATGAAATCATCCATGTAAACCTCCATTGCTTTCCCCATAATATTTGAAAATATACTTAGCACTGCCCTATGAAAGGTGGTTAGTGTATTACACAACCCGAAGGGTAGGAATCTATAGGTAAATATCCCCCATGGGTAAGTAAATGTCATTTTGTCCTGGTCCTCTTCTCCAATATAGATTTAGTTATATCCACTAAACCCATCTAGAAAGAAGAAGTACTTTCTTCCTTATAGTGTATCCAAGACCTGATCAACTAAATGTAGTGGGAAATGACCTTTCTTGGTTTCCTTGTTCAGTGACCTATAGTCAAAATAGATCCACCATTTACTATTTTTCTTGGGAACCATCACTAGTGGTGACATCCATTCACTATCAGATATGGGTTAGATAAATCTTGGTGAAAGGATATTTTGCAAATCCACTTTGATGATATCTTTCATGGCAAGATTCATCCTCCTTTGTGGTTGTATGATTGGAGTTACCTGCTCTTCGAGATAAATTCAATGGGTGCAAATATCTAGGTTGCTTCCTTTTATGTCTGAGTAGTCCCAGGCAAAGGCTTGTTGATGCTTGGTCAAAAAAAATTTTAATTTAGTCAGTTGTATGGGTGTTAACCCAATGTTGATGTTTAATGTCCTACCAAGCCCTATTTTGATCTACCTGGTGTGGTGATCTTGGGTTCCAACCAATTCAAGAATAATAGGATAGGACTCTTCATGGAGGAATTTTGTAGTAATATTGTCTTCATCAACTTATTCCTCCAATTCCCTCAACACCATCATTGGTTGTAGCATTGACAATGACCCTTCATCTTGGTTGTCCCACATGGGCTCTCCCAACATGTCTACAGGTTGTGCAAGGGGAGATATTGTCAACCTTTTGATATCTTGACCATTTTAAATGGTCATTTGTCCATCATGATAGCTTGTGTAGGCATCGACTATTGCTAGCCATGGCCTCCTCAGGATGAGTGGGTAGCCACCCAATCCTAATTTGTATAGTAAAACCAATAAATTCACCAGGTACTCCCATGCATCCATTATCATAATGATATCCTCTAGCATCCCTTTTGGTGCTACAATCAACCTGTCTACTAGCTACAACACCATATTGGTGGGTTTTAAATTTGTGAGCCTCAACTTCTACATAGTTTTGTTTGGCATGATGTTGATGGTTACACCTAAATAAACCAAAGTGTTAGCCAACAAGTGATTGCCTATATTTACAATAAAAATAAGACTACTTGGATCTACGTATTTAGAGTGGCATGTATTTTCCATTATTAAATTAGCCAACTTCCCTAATACATTGATGTTCTGGGCTATCATTCATCTTGGCCTCCTTAGACAAAGTTCCTTGATTACTTTGGTGTAAATATGAACATATCTAATAGCTTGAAAGAGTGGTATGGTAACCATTAAATCCCTCAAGCTTAAAATGATATCAAACTTAGGTTGTATAGACTTCTTATGTTGTTGTAACCTCTTGGGAAAAGGAGCTTCTATTTTCTTAGCAACCGAATCTTCTTCAACCTCCTCTACGAGAGGTGTTTCTCCTACGTTCTCCTCCTATTATATCATTGGAGGAACTTCTACTCCTAGGTGTCTACCTGATCTAAGTTGAATTGGATTACAACTAATATTGTACATTGGATACATCTCTCCTTCTAGTTGATACGTGGGTTTATTTGCCTTATTATTTAGATTGACCATTGGTTGTACTGGTAGTTGTGCAGGTCTACTATAGGAAGAGCTAGTAAAATTTGTTGTGGTGGAGCCTATACTATGTTATATGGAGTTGAGTTCCACAAATTGTAGTTTCTCTATTGTTTCTCGGATTGTTGGTATGGCATCCATGGATGCCAGTTGGAAAATAAGGTCTTTGGAGGTGTGTTAATCCATGGTGGTAGTCCCCACCATCCCATATTGGGTGGTTGAACTTGCTATTATGGCATGTAAGGTCCTCCTCCATAGGACGGTATTCCAATTGGTATATTCTCCATAAGGGGTTGTTTCTAGTTCCTTCGGTTACCCATGAAATAAGCTTCAATAAATTTAGCATCTTCCTTAATATTTGGTAGTTGTGGGCATAGTCGAGTATTATGATTTTGCTAGTAAACAATACACACTCTAACTTTATTCTCTAGACATGCATTCCTTGCATGTTTTCCTCTACATTTTGGATAGAAGTAGGCTAGCACAACTTTTTTCTCTTACTTCTTTTCTCCAGCAAGAGTGTGTCCAACTACAATGCTAGAGAGAAGAGCATTTCACTCTTCAAATACTCCAACATATTTTCTATCTCCATCTTCGTGACTGATGTGATTGCTTTCATGGTTCTAGAAACTAGTTTGCCTCTTCTTCATGAGTAGTTCTGACATAGTTTTTGGATGTCTTCCATTAGGTTTTGGTAAACATCACCTCCAGAGATCATGTTGAGTGCTTCGAGCAATTCATCATTAAGTCCCCTAAATAAAATACTCATGAGGGACTTGTCACCTAGCTTCGTATGAGGGGATCTCTATAGATTAAAGTTAAAACTTTCCTAGTACTCCTCCAAGGATTCATCGTCCTTTTGCATCATGCTCAGAACCTCCTTCCTGGAGTCTCACACTTTGTTGAAGTCTTGGTACTACTCTAGGAAGAGCTTTTTTATTTCCTTCCAAGTGGTAATATATTTTTTCTCCAAGCTGATGAACAAAAATAGGTTTGAGTTATCCAATATTGAAGGGAAGAGCTTTAACTTCTGGGCATCTAATTTATAATCTACAAACATTTAGAAGACATTGAACTTAAATAAAAATAGGTCAAGATATTTTTTTGGGTATCCCTTGAATGTAGAAAGATGGGTAGGGGATATGTTCTTCATTTTGGTATCTCCTGCACCTTTTTCTAACAAGAATATAAAACCAGTCAAATCCTCTTCAACTATTTCTTCAAGAAATGTGGTCTCTAACATAGATTCTATAGCCTTTCGATCATTTTGAACCTTTTGTATGAGATCCTCCAAGTTAGATGGTGTTATGATTTTATCCTCTATGGCTTTCCACAAAAAATTCTCTTTGGAAGGTGTCCTTTTAAATAGAAGATTTTTTATAATCAACTCATTTCCTGGTTGATATGATGAGGAAGAGCTTTGTGTAAATATGGGGTGCTCACTCTAGTGCACTACTAATGGTGATTGAGGAGATTCTAACTCAGTTTCAAAATTTTTAGCTAGCTCATGTAGGATTTGCTTTATGAAATGACTGTCAGGTCATCTTTTCCTCAATGGACTCATACAAAGTTAGATGGAAGATTTAAGGTATTGTAATTAATATATTATTGATACTTTCTCAGCAACTATGCCAAAATGTTAGGGTAAAAACACTCATTAAATATGGTCTTATTTTTGTCACAGTCCCCTCATTTAAATTGTCAAACTAGGGAACTCGTAAGCTTTTGAAGTACCACATTCAAGGCTAATTACAACACCATTTTGATTTGAGTCCACTAAGTCTATCATTTGGGGGAGTGTTTGTGAAATTTCATTGATTCATCCACACCAATTAAATCATGCATAATAAAAGTACAAAAAAATAAATCACACCACATCATGCTTGGAAAATAAAGGAAAGCAGTAAAACACACTTGCAGAATTAAAAGATACAACACACTCTAGGTAAATGATCTAATCTAGAGAGCAATATAAATAAGGGGAGGAATACTAGCTTGGAGTGAGCCCAGGCTCCAAAAACTTCAATCCGGCTAGTTATGAAGATAGAACATGAATAAAAGAACTCTCAAGCAACTTTTATTAATATTATAGTACAATGCTAAATTCTTACATACATCATCTACTTGCTTTCTCAAAGAAGTTTGTGTGTTTATATAATACAAACAGAGCTTCATGTACAATTTTGTTACAATAGAAGACCTCGTTATAGTTTAAACAAAGATATTTTAGCTATCGTAACAGGCGTATGATAAAAATAGTTAACAACTTTTGTCTTTTTCTAAGGAGAGAAAATTTGTAGGTTCGATATCTATGTTTCTCGTGCTCTACTTCATCAAGTGGTTATTCATTTCTTCTAATGCAGCTGGGATAGCTCATGCGTTCAGACCCTCTAAGGATAACCTATATGACATGGAGTCAAAGGTCTACCACAGTCAATAGGTCCTCCTTCAGTCACAAAGTCAAGGTGCTTAACATCAAGGTGCCTACTTGAAGATCAAGGTGCCCTTGATGTATGACATCAAGGTACCTACTTGAATTATGGTGTCAAGGTACCTACTTGTAGAGTAAGGTTCCCTTGACCAAGGTGCCTACTTGAAGATCAAGATACCTTCGATCAAGGTGCCAACCTAAATATCAAGGTGCCTTCCCATACATGCCTTAGAATTGTTGAAGCAAAAGCATGCCAGGTCCACATAGGACCTTGACTAATCAAAAGACGATAAAATCAGCAAATATCTACACAAAACACACTTCACACACAAATTAGATAATGCACATAATTCCATTAAATATATACATAATAATTCATAAAAATATACAACTCTTATAATATTTCCGCATAAAACCATTAGAAACTCATAAAAAAATATGAGAATTTTTTATGCTCATCACTTATCAATAAGGAATTTAACACACATCCATACCCTCACATTTTTCCATATCGTGGTTTGAACCTTGGACCTCCCAAAGAAGAGCCAAATTTTGAACCATTGTGTTGTCCCCTTAGGACTAGAGGCTACACTTTTTCTTTCACAAGTTCAAAGTCTCATGCAAAATATTTTTTACTAATATAATGTACCCATATACTTGTCTATATAATAAATACAACCACTCATCTAATTATCTATCTTTCTCATAATATTAACATTGATAATAAGACTCGTGTAATATCCTTGCTAGGCTAGTTTGCATTAATATGGACAATTACTAGTTATTTTTTTTGTAGATAGTGAGGCATTAACCTAATTTATAGAATGCATTAATTTATAACAATATAATATAATTGGATAAGTTAACATGTAATATTTACAATATTCCATAAGCAATTATTATATAAGATATATGATTTAATTTATTTTTTGATTATTAAAAAATATTAATTAAAAGTGGGTTTTTAAATGATCCCCAAAACCTTATTACATCATGGACAAAAACAATAGGTCCTCAGACCCATAATATAGAACAAAGGGTCGCCAACAAGGTGAAAGCCAACCATACAAGGAAATGAATAGCCATACGGGGAGATCCCATGGGGATGATATCGATTGAACAAAAATGAGGGAAAAGGATGCTCCTAAGAGGGAGAACCCATAGACTAGAGAACTGCAACTTAAATTCCATCACTGACATTCAAAGGATCATCAACCTCCTTTAAGATAGTCTTGAGGTGGCCATAAATTCTGTCTAACACATTTGTTTGATTATAGAGCATCTATGCTACCTTGGATGAATTGGAATCTGTTGACAAGGTGGCCACCATGTTGGCAATGTGGCTGAGGATAGAGCTATGAAGAACAATAGTAGAAGGACCATTGCACTCTAACATTGGCTCCTTAGGGGGAATTTGCTTGCTGGCCTTTCTAGGGGAGGGTGTCTTTGTCTTCAATTTCTTTAGGTGAGGGGAAGCATGAACATAATATGGGCTGGGATTATATAAAAACTTGGACGAAGAGTGCTTTATAGGCATGTGCTTGAACTCAAACTCAACATATGAAGATCCTTATTTGAGATCAGACCCAAGGGTTTCCTTCAGGGTAGAAGAGGAGGAAAAATCGGGGTTGTTATCATCACTAGGGACCTCTTGGATAGGATTTTCATGGTTATTATTCTTAGTGGATTTAGGAGGGGTGGGATGATTGGGGCTTTAAGTGGGATTTGGAGGGGTAGTGGAGTTAGATATCACAAATTTCTTGGAGTAAAAATTGAGGGCATGCTTATACAAGATAAGATGTAGGTCCTGATGGATGGGATGGGAGAATTTTCCACTCCTAACATTATTGATGGACATATCAAGGGACTTGAATAAATAATCAGGTATGTTAATATTTTTTATGTCCTTGATGTGGTTTAGGAAGGCTAGGTAGAACTACGAAGGGAAACATCAATTTTATCGATGGTGAAATACCATAAGATTGAAATCATAATGCGATCCTAAGGGCCAAGAAGGGAAGCTCTATAATTCTACCATCAACCACAACTAGGTCCTTATCTTTGTTAGCAAAGTACTTCTTCTCCACTGCCATAGTGTGTTTTTTGCACCTAATGGTTTTGCTATCAATCAAGAAGCCTGTAACCTTAGCCAACATTTAGACATCAATTAGGAAGTTGAGGCCCTTGACAGTAACTTGGCCCCTATTCCAGGATTTGATGATTTCATTAAAAACTTCATCATCATTACCAACAAACTTCTTCAATAAGGGTAAACAATTTTGGCTCCTTAAAATCTCCTTAATAATGGGGTTGAGCTAAAGCCTAGAGGGTTCAAGCAAGGCCATGGAGATATAGGGATGGGAGTTGGGGAACCTAAAGTGGGGGCTAAGTTTAAGGGGGTAAGTGATGTGGTTTGACCTTGCACATTGATAGGAAATAAAAGGATGTTCAGATCACATACCAAAGAAGGTGGTTGAATATTTTCTAGGGAACATTGCTAATTTTGGAGGATGATGATGCTTAGGTCGTGTGCCAACCATCGAAATCCAATTTCCACATTAGGAAGGAGCCAAGGAATCAAGGTTAGCAATGGTGGCATGGGATGAAACATCATTTTGGAAATGAACAACACTCAATGTGGTGAATCTACAAGAGATTTTTGAGGTGGCACAAATGATCACACTAGGGTGACCAAATGGGTTTTGAAGGCCTAGTTCATGAGAGCTGATTCGGCTAGAAGAAACCATTGTGGCACAAATGATAGCATTATGATTTAATTAATTAATGTTATATGTAAGTAATAATAAACTAAATTCAATATATGAAACACCTTGATAGATACTAGAACCCTTATTTTTTAGTAATTTAAAATTGAATATCTTAAAAGTTTTTTAAAATCATAATCATAAATCTTTATTTAATGATGTATCATCTAAGTTTTAGGAGTGAACATAACAAATAAATTATAAAACAGATTTAAAGAAATTTAAATCAATGTAAATTAAAGAATACCAAGTGGACACTACTAGTTAGGATAACTTCCAATAGTCTAATTAAATAATGAAGTATAATCCAGCTCTTAAAATCCACCATATTATGTTTAACAAGCCTAATATAATGGTAAGGCATATTAATTATCACAATAAGGTATAGATTTTAAATACTTTCTAGAATTACTTGAGATTTAATGTTCATGTGATTTGATGGTTAGAATAATGGGTCTTAAATAGGATAAATATAGGTGGAAAACTAAAGTGAATTATGATAGAGAAGGACCCCTGAATAGTGTGGTTTTTTTCAATGAGAGGGAATTTCTTTGATTGAAGTCATATGTGTCACTTCATTGTGTGCAACTTTATTTTACTACAAATAGTAATTATTATTGTTAACATGTTTCACACTTGTTGGTTATTATTTCACTTCTTAATTATACCCTTGCCCCTCTTAATGGTTTATGTAACCATTGTTTGTTCAAAAATAAATTCTACTGTAGTGTGGTTTTTAATAATTATTAAAACTTTTATAATGAAATAATATAGTTAAAGTTTAAAAAAATTAATTAAAACTAGTTTTTTTAAATACTCAAATTGTCATCAGAAATATAGTGGAAACTAAATTTAAAAATATAAACATAAAAATTATACTTTTGTAATAGTTTTAATAAATATTAAGAAATTATCAAAATGGTGTTATCTCAACTAATTAGATTCCTAATATTTCAAAGGAGGGCCTAAGTCTAAAGCTTGATAAAGCAATATATGCACAATTTCTAAGCTATTGAAATACCACTATGTAATAATATTGTAATATGGGTGAGATATTTTTGATCTTATATAGTTTATTAAAATAATAAAAATTATAATTATACTAGAAAAATACTATTCACAAGTTGGTACGATACTCTTCCCAGACTTAACTAGCAAGAGCACATGTTTCCTCTTTTAATTTTTCAACAAACTTACATAACTCTAAAGCCCAAGACCCTAATAACTAACCAATTTTTACAACACTAAAAGGAGAGATGTATTGGAGCCAAATCTCCCAAATCATATGTTTGTAATGTTTGTTAAAATTAGCCAAATGTTGAATTTTCTTATTGTGGAGGGGGAAAACGGCCCTACCATGTACAATTCTTGGCTGGATTCACAAGAGAAAGCCAAGGTGACCACAGGGGTATGTTTTTCTCTACACTCAATGCTAGAGGGGGAAAGGTTTCACCAGGAATGGTTTAAAGACTCACTCCGAAGAACACAAGCTTATACTGAGAGGGGGTGAACAGTATAAGACCACTTTTTACTTTTCTTTCCCAATCAATATTATGCAATGTATAGATAGCAATATCAATAGCAGTAATCAAAGCAATGCACAAATCACCACACACAATAGAGACACCAAATTTACGTGGTTCACCCAATGTGGGCTACTCCACGGAGAAAATATTTCACTAAAATTTTCTCAATCAATCTCTTGGGAATCCTTTCCCTATTACAATGTTTATGGACCTCTATCCAAAGGAGACACCAATCCCCTAATCAATTTCGTGGATCTCTATCCACAAGAGACACCAATCTCCTAACTCTACTCTGGCTGGTGATCCTCTAGAAGACCTCTGCCTCCACTACCCTTAGCAAATGGAACTCTATCCACAGAAGACACCTGTCCTCCCTGCTCTAGCTGGAGACCTCTATCCTCAACTCTATCACCTCCAAAGCTCTATCTCAAATCTGCACTAAACACAGTCCTTCGGTCTAGCACAAATCTATCCTCAATCTCTATCTCTGGTCTGGCACAAACCTATCCTCAAATCTGCACCAAAATCTGTCCTTGAATCTGTACTAAACACAGTCCTTCGGTCTAGCACAAATCTATCCTCAATATCTGTCCTCAAGCCTTAACTCAAAGCTTGACTCAATCTCAAATCAACTCTGCTGGATCTGCCCCAAACCTTAACTCAAGGTTTGAACAAATCAATCAATCAACTCTGCTCACAAGCCTTCTCAAAGACTTGTCTCAAATCTACCTTGTAAGCTTCCACAAAAGCTCACACAAATCTATCCTCAAGTCCTCTCTAGAACTTGTCCAATCTGCTCAATAAGTCCTCACAAGAACTTATCCAAATCTGCTCTCAATCTGTATTGTAAGCTTCCACAAAAGCTTACCCAAATCTATCCACAAGTCTTCTCAAAGACTTACCTCAAATCTGCTCAACAAGTCCACACTAGAACTTGTCCAATCTCATAGAAACATAAAGAGAATTGTTAGAGACTCAATATGCTCTACACTCATCACAATGCTCAATCACTTTCAATCACTCTCTTAGAAACATATAGAGAATTGTTAGAGACTCAATATGCTTCACATTCACCTCAATACTCAATCACTTTCAATCACTCTCTTAGAAACATATAGAGAATTGTTAGAGACTCAATATGCTTCACATTCACCTCAATACTCAAATCACTTTCAATCACTCTCTTAGAAACATATAGAGAATTGTTAGAGACTCAATATGCTTCACATTCACCTCAATACTCAATTAGAATATAGAATAATTTATTTCATAGAACTTGAACAATCACTTCACACATTCACTTGACTAGGCTCAACCAACTCTACTCAACCAATCACTCAATGAAATGATCCTTGCTCACAAACCCTAGTCCAAGCATATGAATACTCACTCAAATATTTCCAACAATGCTTTATCAACCAATCTCACATAACAATGATACTCATGTTCTTTCCAAACCCTAGTTCAAGTTCTTCACTCAACAACTCACTTCAACAACAATGCTTATAAGACAATCTTCACATAACAATGATACTCATGTTCTTTGCAAACCCTAGTTCAAGTTCTTCACTCAATTCAAACACTTCAACAACAATGCTTATAAAACAAGGTTTTATCAACAACTCTTAATTCCAGAAAACCTTGAAGCATTAATTCAAAACACTCTCAACAATGCAAACCAAACAATCCTTTTCACTCCAACTTTTCATTCACAATTTTCAACAATCACTCACTAGGAAGAATATGCCCATACCTTTTGTTGGATGTCAAAGTGCCTTTGGAAAACCTGTCTTAATCACAATTTCCTTCTTTCCAATTTCAATGGTTAAACACAACAATATCACTTCAATACTTTCTCAAAAATATTCCCTTTGACACAAAATAATCACAACTCAATTTATGCCTTATTTCTCCCTTTTAAAAATAACACTCATCATAACATACATAAAAATAATTTCTTTGATACACCTTATCAACTCCAACTTAAAATAATATCCAACACCATAAAATATCAACCAAACACCTTACAACCCTTTCAAAACCTTTGAGCAAATAACATTAAAAATTTAATTTTGCAAAACCCTTATAACTCCCTTGCAACCTTAGAACCAAATAAAAATATGCAAAAATTAATTTTTAAATGCCCAAACTATATCCCCAAAATTTTTGATGACCAATTATCAAAGCATACCTCTTTCTTCCCAAAAGGGGATTCGGCGAGATTCGATCCGTCGTCTCCTCTATCCTAAGCGCCTTAGCGCTTGGGAGCCCACCGCATGGGCTACTAAGGCCCACGTGAAGGAAGGATAAAGTCCTTCCTCTTATGCCTTCATTATCATCTTATCTCTCATGAATTTTGCACACTTTCTCTCTTCCTTGGATGCAGCACAAATTACAAAGCTCGCATTCAATTTCAAAGGCATGGTAATTTTGGTAGTGTTAGAGTTCCTCCTTTTATACACATTTTCAAACTTCTCCTCACATCGATGCTATGACATTCAAATTTTAATTTCAAATTTTATTTTTAATAACCCACCTTAGGGTTTTTAACCTTAGCTTAAATTAATTTATAATTAATAATTAAATTAATTAATAATTAATTTAAATAACTTTATAAGTTAAATAAATTAACTAATAAATTAATTTATAATTAATTTTAAACTTCCTTTGTATAATATTATAAAATAATATTATAATATTATTTATTTGGGCTTTTTCTTGCACTTTGGACCTCATATGACTTCCTGGAACCGGGTCTTGAAACTGAAACCAAAATGGATGCTGCCAACTGAAACTGCCACTGACTGGTGTTGTAAGTTCGACATCAATGACCACTTACTCTTGACATCAATGACAACTTATCACTCAAAATGTCCAACAATCTCCCCCTTTGTCATTGATGGCAACCCAAATTATTTTTACCAAATCTTGACCTTTTTCCTATTCTGCTCCCCCTAGGAAACTGCTCCCCTGACTCAATGCTCTCTCCTTAAACCAAATCTCTCCCCTTACTCAAATCTCTCCCCTTTGACATCAATGGCAAAGGGTTACCTTTGGGGCTCGGGGCTAAGAATGAATCTCTTAGCTTAGCCCCTCCCCCACCTCCTCTTGAGGTGGTTAATTCTGGGGTGGGAGTATTTCTACTCCCAACAAGCACTGGTCTTTACCTTTATCCTCTTTCCTTCTCATCTGATCCTTCTAATTTCTTTGACTATTCCTGTTCCTATTCCTATCCATGTCCACATTCCTATTCCTATTTATATCCATATTCTTATTCCTATTCTTGTCCATGCCCATATTCTTGTTCTTGTTCTTGTTCCTATTCATGCTTGATTCTAGAATGTCTGCTCTACACCATTTTGTTGTATGTCCATCATTATTGCACTTATAACACTTAATGTTATTATTCCTTGGAGGTGCAAATGTCTTAGGATTTCTCCTAGTGAAGCCATATCCTTTTCTATCATGAACCCTGCAATTCATTGCCTTGTGACCAAACTGATTACATGAGTAGCAATACCCATGGAAAAGTTGCCTATTTCTGAAATTCCCATTTTCTTATCTTTCATGTGTCCTGCACTGTGAAGCCATGTGTCCAAACCTATGACATGAGAAACATCTTCCATTGAAATTTCCTTGTCTTGACCTCATTGGTCTCTTAGTCTCTCTTAACCTATTCTGATTGTTGTTCCATCTGTTTCTTCTTTGTGCATTGTTCCTTTCCTTGTTGAACTTTCTATTATCCAACTCATCCTCAGATGTCTCACTTTCTCTTACACTATCTTCTTCTGAAGTTTCTTCTCCTTCAGAACTTGAGGTTGACTCTTCTTCTTGTTTCTTTTGAGCCTGTTCAAAACCAAGACCTATTTTATTTGTTGACCTTCTTTGTACCTTGATCATCTTATCCACAATCTTTGAACTCTTTCCAAACTTGTGTAGCTTACTCTTGGATTTTTCTAAATCTTCCCTTAGTAGAGCTACTTCTTGTTCTAACCTTTCACATTCTAAGACCTTTGCTTCTAAATTATCCTTGAACTTCTTTGTCTTAGCCATTGACTTGTTTAGATCCTCTATAAGCTTTCTTCTCTCTTCATCACATTCTTGAAACTGAAACTCAAGTTTAGAGTTTTGCTTTCTTACCTTCTTTATTGTGTCAAGAGCATAAATAAGTTCTGCCTTAAGATCATATCCTTCTTTATCTGATTCCTCCTCTATTTGTTTACCTTTGTCTACATATTTATTTTCTTTTGACTTGTCTTCTATAGGATCACCTTCTTCTTCTTCTAGTGCCATTAGAAGATTTTCTTCTGGTCCTTCAAGTGCATCCTCATATTCATCATCACTAAAACTATAACCATTCCTTGTACAACTATCTTCAAGATGTCCAAAGTTACCACATCTAAAACACTTGAGAATTATTGGTGACCTTTTCTTGACTTCTTCCTTTTCTTCAATCATAAATAGGACTTCATCTCTATCATTATCTGAAAAACTAGCATCACTATCACTTGAGTACTTACTTGCCTTGTCTGCATAGTAGCTCCTCTTTTGTCTTTGGAAGAACTTCTTCCCTTGTCTGCTTTGTCCATCCTTACCTTTCTTTTGGTACCTGTATCTTTCTGATTCCCTATTCCTGTGATCCTATTTTTCTTCATCATTGTTATTTTTAGCTTCTTGACAATCAGTTGCATAGTGACCATACTTTCCACAATTGAAACATCTAACAGATTTTGTATCTTTAAATCTTCTTGAATCCTTATTCCTTCTACCATAATTAGCTTCTTCATCACTGGATGACTCATTGCTTGATTCTGACTTCTTACCCTTTGTCTTCTTGATTGCTTTGAAGGTTGCTTCCTTCTGGGGATTAGGTTCTTTTGTTCTTAACTCAAAAGTTGTAAGAATACCAAGCAACATATCTCTTGTCAAAGAATCACCATCCTTTGATTCTTCTATAGTAGAAATATTTTCACTAAATATTTTTGGAAGAGATCTTAAGACCTTATCACAAACATCTGATTCTTCTACCTTAAGTCCAAGTCCTTGCATAGCATTAACAACTTCATCAACTCGAAGTAGATAAGTACTAATGTTTTCCTCATCCTTCATTCTTAACTCTTCAAATTGTCCTTTGAGATTTTGTATCTTTGCTTTCTTGACACCTTTATCTCCTTCATATATACTTTGCAACTTATCCCAAATTCCTTTTGCATCTTGATAGTGCATAACTTTTATGGACTCTATTCTATGCAAACCTCTCAAAATTGCATTCATTGCTTTTGAATTGTAATGTTGTAGAAGCTTACCTTCCTTATCTGTAGGTGGATCAACTGGGGGTATGTATCCATTTTCCACTACTTCCCAAATTTCATTGCCAAGTGCCATCAAGTGAATCTTCATTCTCATACTCCAATATATATAATCACTTCCATCAAATATTGGTGTAGGATTATCTGAGGACACATTCTTAGAATCCATTGTGTTCTTGAAAGATTTTCCTTCAAGTTGTTAAACTCTTTCGAAGGAACCCGCTCTGATACCAATTGAAGAACACAAGCTTATACTGAGAGGGGGTGAACAGTATAAGACCACTTTTTACTTTTCTTTCCCAATCAATATTATGCAATGTATAGATAGCAATATCAACAACAGTAATCAAAGCAATGCACAAATCACCACACACAATAGAGACACCAAATTTACGTGGTTCACCCAATGTGGGCTACTCCACGGAGAAAATATTTCACTAAAATTTTCTCAATCAATCTCTTGGGAATCCTTTCCCTATTACAATGTTTATGGACCTCTATCCAAAGGAGACACCAATCCCCTAATCAATTTCATGGATCTCTATCCATAGGAGACACCAATCTCCTAACTCTGCTCTAGTTGGTGATCCTCTAGAAGACCTCTGCCTCCACTACCCTTAGCAAATGGAACTCTATCCATAGAAGACACATGTCCTCCCTGCTCTAGTTGGAGACCTCTATCCTCAACTCTATCACCTCCAAAGCTCTATCTCAAATATACACTAAACACAGTCCTTCGGTCTAGCACAAATCTATCCTCAATATCTGTCTCTAGTCTGGCACAAACCTATCCTCAAATCTGCACCAAAATCTATCCTCGAATCTATACTAAACATAGTCCTTCGGTCTAGCACAAATCTATCCTCAATATCTATCCTCAAGCCTTAACTCAAAGCTTGACTCAATCTCAAATCAACTCTGCTGGATCTACCCCAAACCTTAACTCAAGGTTTGAACAAATCAATCAATCAACTCTGCTCACAAGCCTTCTCAAAGACTTATCTCAAATCTGCCTTGTAAGCTTCCACAAAATCTCACACTAATCTATCCTCAAGTCCTCTCTAGAACTTGTCCAATATGCTCAATAAGTCCTCACAAGAACTTATCCAAATCTGCTCTCAATCTGTATTGTAAGCTTCCACAAAAGCTTACCCAAATCTATCCACAAGTCTTCTCAAAGACTTACCTCAAATCTGCTCAACAAGTCCACACTAGAACTTGTCCAATCTCATAGAAACATAAAGAGAATTGTTAGAGACTCAATATGCTCTACACTCATCACAATGCTCAATCACTTTCAATCACTCTCTTAGAAACATATAGAGAATTGTTAGAGACTCAATATGCTTCACATTCACCTCAATACTCAATCACTTTCAATCACTCTCTTAGAAACATATAGAGAATTGAGAATAACCTAACATTCAATATCTTAGAAAATATAGAGAATTGTTAGAGACTCAATATGCTTCACATTCACCTCAATACTCAATTAGAATATAGAATAATTTGTTTCATAGAACTTGAACAATCACTTCACACATTCACTTGACTAGGCTCAACCAACTCTACTCAACCAATCACTCAATGAAATAATCCTTGCTCACAAACCCTAGTCCAAGCATATGAATACTCACTCAAATATTTCCAACAATGCTTTATCAACCAATCTCACATAACAATGATACTCATGTTCTTTCCAAACCCTAGTTCAAGTTCTTCACTCAACAACTCACTTCAACAACAATGCTTATAAAACAATCTTCACATAACAATGATACTCATGTTCTTTGCAAACCCTAGTTCAAGTTCTTCACTCAATTCAAACACTTCAACAACAATGCTTATAAAACAAGGTTTTATCAACAACTCTTAATTCCAGAAAACCTTGAAGCATTAATTCAAAACACTCTCAACAATGCAAACCAAACAATCCTTTTCACTCCAACTTTTCATTCACAATTTTCAACAATCACTCACTAGGAAGAATATGCCCATACCTTTTGTTGGATGTCAAAGTGCCTTTGGGAAAACCTGTCTTAATCACAATTTCCTTCTTTCCAATTTCAATGGTTAAACACAACAATATCACTTCAATACTTTCTCAAAAATATTCCCTTTGACACAAAATAATCACAACTCAATTTATGCCTTATTTCTCCCTTTTAAAAATAACACTCATCATAACATACATAAAAATAATTTCTTTGATACACCTTATCAACTCCAACTTAAAATAATATCCAACACCATAAAATATCAACCAAACACCTTACAACCCTTTCAAAACCTTTGAGCAAATAACATTAAAAATTTAATTTTGCAAAACCCTTATAACTCCCTTGCAACCTTAGAACCAAATAAAAATATGCAAAAATTAATTTTTAAATGCCCAAACTATATCCCCAAAATTTTTGGTGACCAATTATCAAAGCATACCTCTTTCTTCCCCAAAAGGGGATTCGACGAGATTCGATCCATCGTTCTCCTCTATCCTAAGCGCCTTAGCGCTTGGGAGCCCACCGCGTGGGCTACTAAGGCCCACGTGAAGGAAGGATAAAGTCCTTCCTCTTATGCCTCCGCCATCATCTTTTCTCTCATGAATTTCGCATGCTTTCTCTCTTCCTTGGACGTAGCACAAATTACAAAGCTCGCAATTATGTTTCAAAGGCATGGTAATTTTTGGTAGTGTGAGAGTTCCTCCTTTTATACACGTTTTCAAACTTCTCCTCACGTCGGCGCTATGACATTCAAATTTTAATTTCGAATTTTATTTTTAATAACCCACCTTAGGGTTTTTAACCTTAGCTTAAATTAATTTATAATTAATAATTAATTTAAATAACTTTATAAGTTAAATAAATTAACTAATAAATTAATTTATAATTAATTTTAAACTTCCTTTGTATAATATTATAAAATAATATTATAATATTATTTATTTGGGCTTTTTCTTGCACTTTGGACCTCATCTGACTTCTTGGAACCGGGTCTTGAAACTGAAACCAAAACGGATGCTGCCAACTAAAATTGCCACTGACTGGTGTTGTAAGTTCGACATCAATGACCACTTACTCTTGACATCAATGACAACTTATCACTCAAAATGTCCAACATGTTCCAAGTCCTCTAGTTTTCAAGAATGTTTTATGTATTTGATTCAATAAAAACACCTAGATTTGTCCCTTTCTAGATCTATGCTATAAAAGATAAAGGACAATGCAGGAATACAAGAGCTAACCCTAGTATGATTCTTCCTTTGAATTATTTTCTAACCCTAGGGTTTTAAATAAATAATATTTAAGCAAGGGTTCAAGAAGAAATGCACAAACAAAATTAACCCTAAGTGCACACTATATGTTGTTTATCTTTCATATACCTAGATATTAATTAGATATATTTCTATAAAATCAGATCTAGGATTTACAATAGAAGTATAAAGCATAATTCTTATCTAAATACTAATCATAATACTTATCTTATCTAGTAGTTTATCCTTGCCTTTATCCCTTATCCAATGCTATCAACAATTCTTATTCCTGCAAGATAACCTGATAAACACTTGAAAAATATGATTAGCATTAGGGGGCTTGCTTAGGCTGCTATATAGAAAATCTTGGAGGTGTATTAGTAAAGCCCCCTAGGTCCTTTTATATGACATTTGATAAATAAAATTAGAAATTGACCTTTGGAAGAAAATAAATATAATACAATACAACAGAATAAAATGTAGGAACCACAGAACAAAATGTAGCATCAAGTCCTAAATGCAACCTAGAATGCAATGGTGAAGTTTGGGATGGTAGATTACCCCCAAATGTTGCTCAGATGAAGTTGTGCCCCATATCTAGTGAGTTCAACAATGCATAGGTAGAATCATGCTCCATAGAATATTGAGCGTGATGTTACCTAAGTGAGATAAAACATCTCAAACTAAAGTATAATAATAAACCTAAGATACAGTGAACAAAATAAGCATGCAGTAGAACGCTTTCACCTGGCAGAGAGTGAGGAAGTATGCAGAAGGGTTGATATATCCAAATGGTTAATATATCCTTAGATATTCTACATCAATCCACCAAGAGTGAGTAGCAGCAATCAACAATCCAATGCAGTGGAAAACCAATCAATATTCAAACTCCAAAATTAAACTTGCTTGCGAAATGAAGAAACGAATACAGACCAAATAAGAACACTTTACAATAAATCAAATGTTAGCATACAATAATTCCAAGATCATATTTTTAAATGTGACTTCAAACCCTCTTTATATAGTGGATTTGAAGGTGATAAAAGTAGGAAAAATAAGGAGGTATGACGTAGAACATGCCAAACCCAAAATTTAGGGTTTCCTAAGAAGAAATCCTAAAAATACAAAATTGTGCTTCGTCAAGGTCAATCGTGATTTTACCTATGTGAAGTCATGCCCCTTCAAGGGCAAGCATGATTTCACATAGAGAGATAAAATAGTTAATATGGGGAGAGAATCCATGCCCTTTCCTTAGGCAAGTCAAAGGGGTCTCCTAAAAGGTTTGGGGATGATTGTCCACTGAAGTGGGTCAATTTTCCATGTCTATATTTTGCCTTCTCTTTGATGCATTTATGGCCTAGTAAATATGTCAAATAAAATATGTGAACACTCACAAATAAAAGGTAACAAGAAGAAATGGGGTGGTTGGTTTAGAATAAAAGAGTGGTGCAAATATAGTGTTATTCCAAACACTTTCATGTTTGCACACAAATCGAGGCATTAGGGATATTAATACCTCTAAGGCCAGGGTCCCCACTTGATTTTTATGAGGGGCATATCCCTCATGAAAACTCAAAAAATATAGACTCAGAAGAAGAAGGAGCCAAACAAACAAAAAGGAAAAGGGAAAAGTGTGCAAAAATAGGGATAAAAGTGAAAAATAGGGTAAAACCCTAATTTATTTTTACCACATGAGAGAGAATAAAATAGCTCTAGATAAAAGTAAATATGGTGCTATCGATGCATTCTTAGACGATCATGAGAGGTAAGGCTAGCACAAAAGTAGATTGAGCACAAGTAGGATTGAAAACCACTCTTGCATTTAGAATTTTTTCAATTTTTTGTGTATTTTCAAGTGGTTTTCCATCAAAACCAATGGTTTTGTCGCGTACGACCCGAGCGCAACCTCACGACCTGGCCATGATTTTATCCTAAGTGGTAGCTATGAAATAATGCCTGGATAACAGAACCAGGTGTGATTTCATGAGATCACATCTTGTAGAAGTGGGGCACGATATCACGTCAATAAAATTGTGGCCCTAGAAAACCAGGCGTGATTTCATCGAAAAGGCAAAAAGAAAGAAAAATAATAAAGAAAGAAAGAAAGAAAAATAGAAGGAAGAAAAAATATGGAAAGATGCAAGCAAGCAAGCTAAATTTGAAGATGTAAAATTGAACTTAGCAATCAAACTTAGAATTTTTATTTTAATGCAATTAATTTTAATTAATTGATTTATTTATTAGATTAATTTTTGATTAATTTAACTGATGGAAATTTTTTATTTTTGTTGTTATTGTAGATTATAGTACTCAAGAGTCATGAGTGGTGAGTAATATCCCTAGATATGGAGCTAGAGGCACTCATATAAGCAGAGAGAGACACACTAGGAGTGGTGGGGCTAGACCACCTAGTGAGACTACCTCAAGTAGAGGTAGATATGACTCTACTGATAGCTTTGGTGGAGAGATGGTACCCAAATTCATCGACCTTATGGTTACCCATGGGAGATATGATCATCACACTAAAGTATGTGTGGCACATATTGTGTATCCCTATCATAGAGATAGTAGTTTATAGAGTGTGAGTGAGGCTAATAACCTTGTAGTAGTTTTTAGGAGGTTAAGCCCACTAGGTGCAAGAGATCACCATTGTTGTAGATAACCTGGTGGGGTGATATGGGGTAGACCCACTGACAACCATGCTCTACGGGGTGATGGTAAGGTTATTGGTGTGCTATACAAGTAGGAAACATCAACCATGGATTATGGTGGGCATAGTGGCATGCATGCAACACTAGAGACTTTAGTTTGTATGAGGTCCATATGTGCTAGTTCGCTTGTACAGGATATTGTGCAATATCATGTATAAGAAACATACATTATTAGTGTGTATGACATTGCTATAGATATGTATTTTGAAGTACATAGTGATGTAGAGACTAGGCAAAATACTAGGACCATTGCCCATTTGAAAGGGACCAGCAACATATAGATGGTCTAGATCCGTAGAGCAGATTGCAAGGATCTACATAGAGTACCTGCTACTAGCGAGGTGGGTAGTAGATGAGTTGAGGGAGGCTAAGATTATATGGAAACCATGGTGTCTACACCTAGGCTAGGTTGAGGATAGAATAGATCTAGCTAGGATCAAGAGGATCATATGGCTGACTACAAAGAGAGGGGAGCCAAAGATATTTTGATTTGATTGAGTCTTGAGGTAGTTCAAGATCTCACAGGGCATACCAAACCTAGGATATTATTGGTACCAAAGAGTCTACTAGGACCCAGTAGAGATGGTAGGTAGACCTAACATGGCTAGGTGGGTAGAGGAGGACTTGGACAATCCTCCTTACATGGATTCTAGGGTGGACGATGTGGGAGTGGTCATTGGATATAGATAGTGGTAAAAAGGAGTCATGCCCTAGAGGGTCTCCTCACTAGTTATGATATAGAGGTGCTAGGTGATGAACCCAATCATACAGTGAGATTTTTAGGAGGTATGTCCCAGGGCCACAAATAGGTCTTAGTAAGATCTTGTAGCTCCAAGACAGAGGTATGCTTAGATTTGGATTGTACTGGTGATTAAGGATGCAAATGTTATAGGTACCAGGGAGGTAGGGGCACCTAGAGTTGCCCCTATAAAAGCTAGAGTACTACAAGTAAGAGGATAAAGAGAGGCCTCCATATTAGTAGTAGTTGATTGAGGCCAAGCCTCAGGATGATGGGATCTGAGGGAGGAGGAAAAGGCACTACGAGCATAGGTTACAACTTTGTATAGATAGGTGGACCTACTCTAGGAAGATAGGTCTAATAGGATCGAGGGACTATGAGGCTCACTAAAAACCATAAATATGAAGAGAAATACAACTTGAGAAGATGTCAATCATCTTTGAGAGGAGGTGAGCTATCTAGACATAGAGTTCCAGAGAGCTTGGGCAAAGGGGATGGCTATCATCGGGAGTAGCCAAGCTAGCAATAGGGTCTACCTTCTATAGATGAAGCTATAGAGGATAGATGAGAGGCTAGAGGTGGATATTTAGTGGGCTCCATTATATGAGACCATGTACTACCAAGTGATACCAATAGGGTAGAGAGTGGCACTTCCTCCATCCCTCTGGTTGGCTAGCAGGTCACAATTTTAATCATAAAAATTTTTGGCTTCAGTGTCCATGGGTATGCGACTGCCTGGACCACCTCCTCCTCTAGGAGAATCAAATAAGATAGGCTCTTAGATATAGGTCTAGGGATTGGGATGACATACCAATTTTTATTGTGGTATGCATCCCTTAGGATTGGTTGAGTGTATCGATATTAGACTGTGGTACACCAACCAAAAACTAATGTATCTCTCTTTTATCATTGAGTAATACATAGCTACTTTACTTTATATTTTGTGTGATTGTGTGCATGTAATTTTATTTAATTAGATATTCTTTAATTTTAATATTTTATGCATGCTTCAACCAAACCTCATAAGGGGGCAGAGGTCAAATATTGGAATCTCGAGCCTCACCGGACTGAATGCTTATCCCTTTCCTAGTGCTTTCACCATTGTAAAAGGTTTAAAATGATTTTGGCATGGTGGTTATAGGGACAGACTGCGTGAAGAACCGTGTGGCAGCTTTCGGGGTGGACAATGTAGAATATAGTGGCAGCCATAAAATCCAAATAGCCTACCCGGATTCATGGAGGCTAACGATTCCACCATGGAAAATAATATATATATATATATATATATATATATATATATATATATATATATATATATATATATATATATATATATATATATATATATTATGCATGCAATCTAACTTAATGAAAGACTATATGAAATGCATGGAAGAAAGAAAGAAAATATAAGATAAAAGCAAGAAATAAAAACCAACAAAATGAAGAAGAAGAAGATAGAGAAGATGAAGAAGAAGACAAAGAAGAAGATCCAAAGGTCAACCATATGAAATAGAGAAGGATAGGAAAAACATAGTATCGAAACCAGTGTAGGTTGTAAGGGACCAATGTGATTAAATACTATGAATCATACCAAAAAAAGAGGGAGCTAAACCCACTATGGGTATAGTACTCATTGTAAAAGAATGAGGTGTCATATTCTAACCCACTATGGATGGTTGCTCACTAATTGACTATTGTGGGATAATTACCCACTAGGATGTATGTCAAGGTCTGTTGAAAATGGCCAAGGAGCTTATCCTGTAATGGGGTGTTGAGCCCATTGAGTCAAAAGGGATTATAAATCGATACAATATCATATCCAATAAGATACCTTATAGGATGTATAATTATCCCATGTGGGGTGTAATATATATATAAGGATAAAATATATTAGGCAAGTGCTATCCCCGATAGGCATTTTAGAGATAAAAACAATATAGTGAGTGTGTAAGTGTGCAGTGAAGATAACTTCAAATAAAACACACATATCTCCTTGTAAAAAACAAATACAAAGAAGAAAAAGAATGCAATGAAAAAGTTACAAGGAAATATTGACAAGCCATCATTTTTAACCTAAAAAATATGATAAACCAATACTTCTAGGACCAAGGAAAGATAGAAATTGAACAACAAAGAGAAGCAAGAAAGAAGACTAAAGAAGAAGCCCTAGGTGGGGATCTTACTAGTTATCAGAACCCTAGTGAAAGTGAAATGCATATGAGCTATAACCTAACTAGGTATCATCACATGCCATTGTCACAAGGTCCTCAAAATCTACATGAGAAAATAGTCGTGAACATGAAATCATGCAAAAATGACACTCAAACATGCAAGTTGTGATTAAATATCAAGAAAGCAATGCAAAAGGATGATAAGAAATATAAACAAGTAGATCGATGCAATGGAAATGCAAATGCATACCTAAATGGTAATTAATTAATTTGATACAATTATTATTATTATTTTTAATTAATTAATTTAAGCAAGCAAGATGAAATTCGACATAAAATCTATGTGTGTTGCATTTCTTGGGATAAGAAAAAATTGTACCATGAACTATTTCATCAAATTAATTCCCAAAAATTAAGTCATACCAATGATGAAAATCATAGAGAAGCTTCTTCGTGACTTTTTCTCTAACAACCATAGCACGATAATCAATATATTTGCAAACAAAACCATTCTTTTTAACATAAATATCATTATAAGACAACCAATAAGCATCTAATTTTAAAATAGAAGGCTTATTTTTAGAGCATACTTAATAAATCATATTACAAAACAAGATCTCAGAATAGTAAGTGGGACCATCATCCTCAGTACCCACTTCTGACTTTTGATAATCCATATATTCAGCATAAGTCATAATATGATCATCATTGTCAAATGGTAAAGGTTGGTTTTTACTAGGTATAAAACCTATGCCATATCTCCCAGACCATATTTTGACATCCAAAGGCTCTTGAATGCCCTTATTTTGTGGCCCCAAACCTTTACCTACATATCCCATACTAGATAGAATTTGTTTAGGAAGTGGGTAGTCATTGGAAAGGTAACAATGAGCAAAAGAATGCTCAATGGGATAGGGATTGCTACCATGTATATTTTATTTGAATGAATTTACCATGAAGATAAAGGTACATGTGCCAATGTGTACAACATCATCTCTCTTATGGGGTAAACCCATGGTTCTAGGTGATGGTGGTAGCTTGACTAGATCCAGAAGAGGTTCTTGAAGAAACTAATTGTTATGATCCTGAGATGATAAATTCAAGATAGGTTCCTCACTAATTTTTAAAATTTTAAATTGTTTTGATATATGATATGAGGAACATGGAGATACCATTGAAGAAATATAAGGACATAGGTTGAACTCATATTGATATAGCTCTACATTTGAGCAAAAATCAAATGATCGAGGATCATTCAAACTGGTGATAACTTGATTCTTAAATTCAAATTTGAGATATTTATGAAGAGTAGAAGGGATGGCCTTAATTGCATGGATCCAATGTCATCCAAGAAGAATATTAAAAGATACAAGACAATGTACAACATAAAACAAAGTATCCAATATTTTAGGTCCAACCTTGAGGGGAAGAGATATAACACCATAGGCTTCTTGGAACTCATTGTTAAAATATTTTATAATGATATCAGATTTTTTTAAGTATTCCTCCTTTAATCCAAAATTTTGAAAGTATATATACATAAATTAAGGGAAGAACCATTATCAATAAAAATTCACTTGATAAAAGTATCCCCAATAAGTGCAGTGATGTAAAGTGAAGAATTTGCTTGTAAGTTTGAGGAAGGTTAATCATCATCTAAGAATGAGATATGATGTATCCCAAGAGAATATACATCATCAACTATAGCATTAGGATAAATATATGAGGGAATTTATTTCTACTTTAGAAATTCCATCAAAGCATCCCTATGATTGGGAGAAGTTTCCAATAGCTCTAAAACTGATATCTTTGCTGGAGTACTAGCTAACTACTTTTGGAGATCAAATGAAACTGTAGGTCTAAAATTCACACACTCCTTTCCTTCAAGCTAATAGATCCATGACTCGAATGGGAATGTGGGAATGATATATCTACACCTCGAAGAGAGACACTTGAGTTTGTGTCTTCTTTGGTGATTTTTCGACGAATTATTTAGGGTTCACTAGGAAATATTTTATGGTAGTTTCCATGCCTAGGATTTGGAGTTTGTTTTGATGTATTCCTTTTAGAAAATCTTACATACACCTAGTTTTTGGCCAATATGCAACTATGCTAATTTATATGTAATTTTAATTCATATGCAAACAATAAACAACATAAAACATAACTTAAATGAACAATGCAATGCCTAAAAAGTGATTTAAAATCTGACCTATATTCAGAAGTCTGATGAAGATTCTATTTTTTTTTGTAGGTAAGATCATACATAATAGGGTCGATATTATATTACGATCTACAAAATTGTATTACGATTTGCAAAATTGTATTACGATTGCAAGATCGTATCCTATCGATCAGAGACCAACAGTTCAAATTTTGATAGAAACCTACAGTTTCATGGGTAGAGTGTAGAAAATAGAAAATAGAATGTGCTACAGACTTTATTGAACATAGACTAGCTTATATAAAACTTATTGAATGTAGTACTAACAAGAATTAACTTGTATATGCCTTGAATCATGTGAAGTATGCAACTAATATGCAAATTGGTGAACTCCAAGGATGCAAATGATTAAATCTAATTTTATATATGATGGAAAATGATAAATTAAATAACAAATATGCAAATGAGGTGCTAGGAGATGCAAAACAGAGCTTGGGATTTCCCCCAAGTGACCTGCAAGCAAGATCGTATCACCCAAGGCAAGATCTTATTATTACTAAGCAAGATCATATTACAATTGTGAGATCGTACTAATCCGATAACTGACTGTATCTTCTGATCCTATAGGCGATAAACAAATAACCAAAACTAAAGTATCAAATTATATCAATGTGTTAAGAAAGCTAGGAATAATTCAAAAAGAGGGGTTCCTGATTAAATAGGATGATCAAACTAATGAAAATAGGCTACAAATAAACTTGGTTGCAACTCCTTCCAAGCTGGGGTGATCGGCGGATCTGATCCTGTAACTGTCACACAGTTGCACTGGTAAGGACAAAGAATGTTGTAACTAGTTTGTCATTTATCTAATTTTGTTTTTTGATTTTTGAGCAAGATTGTATTATGATCATAGAGTTTGTACATGAAATTGTATTACGGTCTTAGAGATCATACATGAAATCATATTATGATTTTGGGGATCATACTACAATCTCATCGGCCTAAGAAAAGCACAAAAATTGAGGTAATAAATGCAACAATTATCACTTTTGATCACTTTTTGAATATTTTTGTCTTTTTGAATGTAAATGGGTCAATTTTAGGGTGTTACATTTTACCCCCTCTTTAGCGTATTTTTGAAAAAAATACGTTAAAGAAAATATTGACACACTTTATGAGAAAGCAAAAAATTATTGCAAAAAAGTTTAAGATTTGAAATTTTATTGTGAACTACATTAAGTGTGATACCCCCTTCGAGTTTTACGTCAAATCCTTCGTTTTAAGAAAAACTCGAAAAATATTCTACATAAAAATAGAAAATAAAGTTAAAACCCAATTCATTTGTTACTTTGTCTTTTGTTATTCTAGAGCTTTGGATAAAACATGGCATGAGCTACCCATTACACCGATTTGGTCTGATCTAGAGAGAGAGCACTCAGGGTAATTATTTTTCACTCTTGTAGCTTAAATTTTTCATGTTTTTATTTGTAATTTATTTTATTTTTCAGATTTTGGGGCACGACTGTCGTTGCACAACCCTAATTACAAAATCATAACAATTTTACAAAATTGCAATGATTTTGTGATATCATATGATATGATATTGACGAAATCAATCCAATTTCACGATATAGTATCATATGATATCACAAAAATTGGTTCAATCGAGGTTGAAATCATATCGATTTCGGTGATATCATAATGTACGATATTACAAAATCGATATGATATCGCCCAATCGATATGATCTCAGATTTTAATATGATTTTGAGCAATTTGATACGATTTTGCTATCCTTTTATCTGATCATCCAACTACAATTTTGTTACTTTGCTATTTTTTATAGATGGTTGAATTGAATAATTGGGAGTGGAGACATGCCACTCTCTAGGCAGACTTGGACACTCTCTCAGTTATTGAGAGAACATGCTTAGAGGCAGTGGGGTTGAGACATGTGGTGGAGATGCCACATATCCCAGTAGATATGAGGTTACTGATGGCTTTGGCAGAGAGGTGGTATCCAAAGTCATCATATTTTTGATTATCGATAGGGGAGATGACTCCTACTCTAGAGGATGTTTGGAGGATCTTGAGGTTACCATTGAGGGGGGTACATATAGCTACATTTGGAAACCAAGGCTAGGCAATGAGGAGGTTGACAGGAGACCCTAGCTTCTTATTGAAGAAGGGTGGGGTTAGTATCAACAGGCTTGGGGAGATAAAGGGAGTCTCTTATTTGATAGTTTTGTTGAGTGGCATCGTAGGAGGCCTAGTATTATGCCATCTCAGTAGATGCCACCTACCATGGACCTTAGCAGAGGTGGTCTGTGACATGAGAGATTAGAGTGTATGATTTTCTTGGGGTCCATTCCTTCTCTACAGGTTGTACATATTTTTGCATAGGGTGGTTTACAAAGAAGGGAAGGGCTTGGTTTTGATATATTTTCTATAGGTGTGGTGTTGGAATCACATAGCTATCCAGCAACCTACGATACTTCCTTTGGTTTGAATAGTGGATGGCCAGCTCGATATAGAGGAGGAAAAATTGAGGATCTTATACTATCCTGTATAGGTGGGATGTAGAATATGGGTTATTCTCAATTTGTATGAGCTACTGGTAGAGGATACTACATGGAGGTACTGGAGAGGGCTACCGGGATGGGGAGAGGATGCATTCAAGCTGGCCTGCATTAGGTGGACCATCTAGCTATGGACGGACCAAGGAGAGGTGGAGTTACACTGCTTTGATCGGGTGCAATGATATTTTAGGCTTTAGTAGGATATTTCTTAATGTAGGAATAGCACCTTTACTATATATACTCAAGATCCCACCACTATCAGTGGGACTCCCAACCTAGCTTAGTTTTTGGATCCTCATCCTGACAATGATCTAGTACAGTCGATAGATGGTGATGATGCAGGGGTGACTGATAGGTACCATAAATGGTATATGAGGATCTATCCTGCTAGAATAATCATGGTGAGAAGTGCCATAGAGTGGGTAGCTGACCGAGTTAGATAGCGGTGCTCATCTAGCCAATACTCAAGGACAAAGATACCCCCTAGGTGATAGAATCCATGCACTAGAGGTGGATACTAGTATCGGTTGAGGCAGGAGAGGGTCAGGGAGGAGAGGAGGACCTCTTCTCGTTGGGTGGTGGATGATAAGGTGAAGGAGGAGCATGTAGCATCTCTTCAGTAGGTTGATATACCTAAGATGCTTGATAAGGTCAAGAGGATCATGGAGAAGGGGGAGAGCAGTGACATGGTTGCTCTATGGGTAGAGGTTACTAGGTTGACAGAGGAAATACCTCCAAGAAGACTAATATTGAGTATTTGGAGGTACCAAATGTGGGTTTGAGGAGTAGGATTCAGACTCTAGTGGTATATCTCACACAAGCATGGGCTCAGGTGACTCAAGGAGATGTGGCTCCAACTCCTATGCCTTCTCAGACTACTCATTGTAATAAGAGTCGCATAGGGTATGAACTAGTGAGGTCTATACAATAGAACACATTTTATTAGACCTTATATTTTATGGTGGTACCAGTAGAGCAGAGACAAACTATACCTCATGATATTGCAGGTCCTATTTGCATAAGATCCTCATATCACCCTACTACTAGGGTGACTTCTTCTAGGATGGCGATAGTAGGAGGATAGTTCCAACCACCACCACCACCCCTTGGTAGAGAGGATGATGTTGCAAGCTCTAGAGGCTCAAGAGGAGTCTAGGGTGGGCTTACTTAGACATATTTTTGTATTATATATCTTTATTGACTGAGTATACCAATTTTTGAGGATTGTGGCATACCAGTCTAACTTTATTTTGTATATGGATTTTCGAGATATATATATATATATATATCTATCTTATATATATATATATATATATATATATATATATATATATATATTATCCTTTGTCTTATGTGATTTTGTATGATTTGATTGCATTTAATTGAAATTTTATGATGTTTAAATTTATTATAATCATGCTTTTGATTTGAGTGTTTTGATCATGCTTAAAATGAAATATGATTTAGATTTTTGAAAATGTGTTTTTTTAAAAATATGTTTTTGAAAAGGTGTTTTGGTAAAAATTATGAAAATGAACAAATTAGCATTTTTCCTTGGAGGATGTTGTGTTGTTATATGACCGTTGGTGGAGATCAGTGCTCGCTAGGTCATGAAGTGAATCCTGTTGTGAAGAATTTTGTATTGCTAATAATAGAAATGTTTTTGTGGTGCTCAAGTATAATCTTGAGGCTTATGGTGATAAAAGAAGATGTTTGATTTTATTTTTAAGAACAAATTGATTTTTAAGAAATATTTTGAGGAAGTTTATTGGTTCTAATTTAAGCATGAAAATTTGGGAAGGATGACTTGCGCTAGGCATAGAATTCGTAGCGCAAAATTTGAGAAGAATAATTTCTAGGAATTATATCATCATCACGAAGTCAAAATGCAATACATGATAATATGAAATTATTTATTTTAATACATAAGTTGATATGAAATAAATAATTTGTATCACATATTTAAGAAGATTAATAAATATGGAATGTTTTGGATATAAACCTTGAGAAATATGGCTTGCACTAGGCATAGAATTTCTTCTGTGAATTTTGAGAAAATAGTTACTAGGAATTATACCATCATCATGAAGTCAAAAATGCGATATATGATAAATGATTTTGGATTACAAGTTCTTTTGGAGTGAGTTATTTTTGGATATTTTGAAGAATTTTTATGTAATGAATGAATAATGATAAAATGTTGTCTAACAAATTTCAAAGAAATATTTTAACTTATTTCTAAGATAAAATCAAATTTATCAAGAACCAGTGTATGATAAGTGAGTTCATTATCCATCTTGATTTGACACAATGATACAAAATATCTCAAGGATAAAATGTGTGTGTTTTGTGAAATTACTTTACCAATTTTGAGTAAGGTAGTGATATAAGGAGACGTTTATGAACCAATGTGTGTGCAAGTGAAATGTTCATTAACCATGATTTTGTGCATGCCATTGTACCAAACTACTATGTAAGTCAATTTACCAAAAGCTAGTTAAACCACAATCGAACATTGGTCTATACAAAAGAAGGTCGCTAATGTGATGGAAATGTCACCATGCCAAAGGGGTTACCCAAGGTCAAGTGGGTTGGGAACAAACCACCTGTTATGGGGCTTACCTCATGGCTTTCAAAAAACTAAGGAATTTTAGGGATTCAAGCTGACTACCCCCTTATTTTATTCAATTTTTGGAATAGGGATTTCTTGTCCATTTTTTAACAAGGGGATTTTATTCCTTTTGATTTTCTTCTTCTTTTTATTTTTCTTTTTCTTTTTTGGGATACTTGTCCAGATTAAACATAGAGCAAGGGGTTTTATTCAGGTAGGGGGGGAACTTTTCCTTTAGCCAATTATTAGTATTCTAGACCATGCGCATGATAGGATAGAAAGGGAAATGTTTTTCTTATGGAACTAAGACTACTATGTAGTATCATTTTCAAATTTTGCAACAAATCATATTTAAGATGTGAGAATGTGTTCTTGGTTCAAGAAGTAGCAAGATCATTTCCAAAAACTCTTTTTTTTTTTGGTAAAATTAAGGGAAGAGGGTTTTGAAAGGGCCCCAAAATCTTTTACAACCAAAAGAAGACAACAAACAAAAATAGTGCACTTCAGCACTTAAACAAAAGAGTACAAAAACTATACTACAACACTAACCAAAACAAAATAGTAACTACATAAACTGGCACCACAAACCATAGGATCCAAAGGGTCGGGAGATTCAAGAAGACCTATGAGAGATATGAGGTAGTTCTACAACACAACATATAACTCTGATATAATACCACCATACATTTGAGTCACATACCAATGATCCCCAATAGATAACCACTTCCCAAGGTAGGCAGACAAACCAAGGTAGAAACATATTCTTGATTCATGTTCCCCATTTTCAAAATAATTCCCACTCCTCATTTTTGAAATAATTCGTGCTTCTCATATTCGAAATAATTCCCGCTCATTTTTTTTAAAATTAATTGGGTATTTAAAAATACCTTCATTAATGAATTAAATGGGGTATTAAAAATACCTTCATTAAGGACCAATAATTAATAAATTGATTGGGTATTAAAAATACCTTCATTAATGAATTAAATGGGGTATTTAAAAATACCTTCATTAATGAATTAAATGGGGTATTTAAAATACCTTCATTAATGAATTAAATGGGGTATTTAAAAATACCTTCATTAATGACCATTGATTAATAAATTTATTGGGTATATAAAAATTACTTCATAAATGAATAAAATTGGTATTTAATATACTATTCTCGTCCAGGAATACAAGTAAGAAAAAGATAAACCACATAGCTAGCAAAGAGATACAGTTGTCCCACCTCTTTAAAAACTGCACCAAATCTTCTAACCAAGCGAACTACAACCACCCAATACCAATTACCCAACATCAAAATGAGCACAGATGATGAGGTCCTATGGAAATTCCCATTGCCATACCCTATATCCATGAAGATTCACTCCAATATTTTCCATCACATCAGCAGCAACATTTCCCATCCTAAGAGTGTGACAAATTCGAACATCTTCCAACTCCCGATACAACTTTACTCCTTCATCAATTAGATTGGCGACCTTCCAACTAACATGGCATGCTCCAATAAGCATATTAATAATGTTGCAAGAATCGCCCTCAATAACAAATTTCTTAAAATTGAATTTTTTAATCAAGGCAATCCTAAGGTAAGTCACCCTCGCCTTTGCCACCTACGAAGAATTCATACCCAAATAATCATCACACGCCAACAAAATATTTCCATAATGGTCTCGGATAACGCCACCCAAGCCTGCCTTCCCTGTTCTTCCCTTTGTTGCCCCATCAAAATTTAATTTTACCCACCCGACAAGGGGGCACACCATTTAATAGAATTTATTATGCTAGGCACCGACGGTGGTCGATATATATTTCCAAAGCCCAAAAATTGTTCCAACCTAATTTTGCACTACTTCGATGCCTCCGAAAAGTCCATAGACATCGTGGTGCTTTCCACATTCTCCACCATTTTACCAATAATCCAATTACTAAATAAGATCATAGCCACCATCTTCTCCCTAAATATATTTGTATTTATTGCTCTCCAAAATTCCCACATCATGTGGGGGAGCAAGAACCGCCAAAAACACATGAGGTAAGGGGAATGAAAGGGCGGATACCACTGAAGAATACAATCATAAACTATTTTTGGAAAGACCCACTCCACACCCAAACGTCTAAGACTTAAAAATACAACAATTGACCAACAAATGAGAGGTCGACTCCCAATCATATTCACAAATATAACACTGATTGACCATATGCCATCCCCTTTTGAGAATATTATCTATAGTTAAAATTTGATTTTGGGCAGCCAACCAAAAAATAAATATATTTTTTATTTATTTATTTGTGGAAAACATCCCAAAAGGGATGCCACTTTCGGGTAAGACCCAAGGACGCAGGGGTAACCAAAAATATATATTTACCCTGGGAGAAATATGCTTAAGCTAGAGAAACTTGAATGGGAAATGTGACCCCTCATCCATATTTAAGCAATTATAGGCCAATTTGACCGTATATCTTCTTGAACTCTCCAACCGCTAGATCAACCGATCTTCAACATTTTCTTGGAAAATAATGCAAAGATGTAATTCCTTCCCAAGGCTCTCCCAAACCTATCTATCACTGCCATCCCTTACACAAACTAGAACCGTAGCCCAAGCAATTCTATCCCCTCTGTCTTCAAGGAAATTATCCACATAGGTCAAACCCATTTCTTTGTAATCAGTAGCCAATCCCTAAAATTGCACTTCTTCTAACAACAAACGATCTCAAAGCCAAGCATATTCCCAAAAGAGGGCCTTCCTACAGTTCCCAATTACCCACCTGCAATGATTTTTAATCATATCCCTAGTCTTAACCAGACTATTCCAAAATTCCAAACCACCTGAAAGTAAATCTTTAGAAATAAAGGAGCTAAATCTGTACTTGGGTTTTAATATGGATTCCCACAATTTATAGGAGTTAGATGCCAATTTCCACCCAATTTTTGCAATAAAAGCTTTATTCATTCTAACTACACTTTTTAAGCTCAACCCTCCATTGGATTTCTTTATACAAAACACCTCCCAAGAAATAATATGGAATCTTCCTTTCAACTCTGGCCCCGCCCATAAGAAATCTTTACAGATGCTATCAATTTTTGATGCTATTTTAAGAGGCACATGAAACATTGACATAAAGTAAATAGGGATGCTCTGTAAAGTACTCTACACCAAAACCACCTTACCTGCTTGGTTCAACAATGCTCCCTTACATGTAGCAATTTTTCATTGAATTCTCTCAACCAATGAAGACCACAACTCAGATTTTTCTCTCCCAAAAAAAAAAAGGTAAACCAAGATATGAAGAAGGGAAAGGAGTGTGATAGTTCAAAACTTTCATAATCTCTATTTGGACCTTAGCAGGAGTATTAATAAAAAAAACCCACTCTTGGCAAGACTTATTTGCTAACCATATACCCTTTCATAATAGTCAAGAATAGATTTAACTTCCCCCACTGTCTCCACCATAGCTACACAGGCAACAAGAGTGTCATCTACAAACTGTTGATGAGATATAGGGTTGCACGTTGTCGTAGGCCTTAATCCCAAAAAAATATAGTATTTGATAAATGCTCTACCCAAATCCTTCGCAAAAATAATGAACAGAAAGATTGACAATGGGTCCCCCTGTCTCAACCCTTGACAAGAACAAAAAAATCTTGTCAAAGACCCATTGATGAGCACCAAAAACTAGGCTATTAAAAAACAAGCCTAAATTAGACTAACCCATTCATCACAAAACCTAAACTTTCTCAACACCTTGATTAAAAATGGCCAAGTGACCTGATCGTACTCTTTGTTAATGTCCAACTTTAGGAAAAACTAGATCTCTCACTATTTTACATCGAATGCAACAGCTCATGAATAACGATAGCACCATCCAAAATTTGCCTACCCAGAACAAAGGCACTCTGGGCTTCATTAATAATTTCTTGGAGAATAATCTTAAGTCTATGGGCAATAGTTTTTGAAAGAATCTTGTACAATGTATTATAGAGACTTATCGGTCTGTAATACCCAAAGGTAGTGGTGGTATATTTCTTTGAAATGAGGGTAAGGAATGTTGCATTCACCACATTTGGGATACGCTTACTCCTATGTAATTCTCTCATGGCTTCATAAACATCCCCATCGCATATATGCCAAAATTTCTAAAAAAATATCGAAGGGAAGCCATCAGGACCTGGTGCCTTAAGAGAGGCCATCCCCTTTACTGCATCCAAAATCTCCTCATCTTAGAATGGGGTCAAGAGCCACCTATTCCACTCCTTGGATACCAACCTCGAGATTACATCCAACATTGACTTCTCAGCGGGTAAGTCATGATCAGGCTCCAAACGCAACAAATTACTAAATAAATAAAATGCCTCCTCCCTCACATCACAACTGCTTGAATTTGTACTTCCATAACCTCTAACTATATCCTTGATCCTATTTTTACCTATCCTCCTCAGAGTGGAGGCATGGAAAAAGTAGGAATTATGATCCCCTTCTTTGAGCCACAACTCACTAGAATTATGTTTCTAAAATAGCTCCTATTGAGCCTATATATTATGATATTCTGCCAATGCACAACGTTCCTCTCTCTGTAGATCATAATAATAATCCTCAACCTCCATAGCAACCTCTAATTGACCAATAAATTCTTTCAATATCTCCTTCTATCTAAAAAAATTCCCAAACGTGGACTTGTTCCAAAGTTTGAGATAGCCCCTAAGCCTCCTCATTTTATTAGTTAACTTTAACATATCATGCCCCTCGATATCCTCCAACCACTATTCCAACAACCAAGCTTCAAAATTAGGGTGGGAACACCACATGGCCTCAAACCGAAAGGGACAATGAAATAATGGCAGATTATCAAGGACGTCCAACCAGATAGGGTTATGATCTGAGTTAATCCTAGGAAGAGTCGACAAAGAAGCATCCTCGAATAGATTCAACCCATGATAATATATGAGGATCCTATCCAGGCAACTCAAAATCAAGCTATCATCTACATGCTTGTTACACAAAGTATACCTAGCTCTCTTGAGGTCCAAATCATGAAGCTCAGCATTAAAAACAAAATCAACAAAGTCCTAAAAACTTCTATCATCCATAGGATTGCCTCCTTTTTTCTCTAAGGGATACAAGGGGGAATTAAAATCACCCACTGCCATCCAATACTCATGCTCAAAGGTTTTATGCATCTCCAATAGTAGTGCCCAAAATTTTCTCCTATCCAGATACGCATTTTGGACATAAATGTTAGACAACACCCACCTCCTATTAGTTAATTTACACCATAATAAAATATTTATGACTCTAATTGACGTAGAAATAACATGGCCATCCAGTCTAAAAATATTCCAAAACAAAATGAGATCTCCAAAATATCCCATTGATTCACTGGCTATAAATCCAAAACCTCTCCAAACAACATTGTAAACAACCTACCACAAAGAGGCTTCCAACTTTGATTCCTGAATACAAAGGATATCCAAAGAATTATCCTTTTGAAAAGATGCAAGCATCCTACACTTAGAGGATTTATTAAGTCCTCTAACATTCCAAGAATAGATTTTCATTGGAATTAAAAGGACAATTTTTTACCCACCCCCTTGGGGATGCCAACAAATCACTCTCCTTCATGATTTTCTCGTCGGCTTTTTTTCTAAGAAAAAGCAATGTTTCCCTATTGTTGGTCCCCAGAACTTCCAATGACCTCTTTCTTCCAACCTTACATAGAGGATGACAAGAATTTCTTGCCACCCCGAGATCCATATTCCTATGTTGTCTTCTAGTCTTGGGTCCGAGAATCCCTCCCTCCATTGTCACACTTGGAGATACCGGACTATGACTCTCACCTAGGCCAGACACCTCAGTTTTCAACAAGGGGGATTTAAGCGACAAAGTAGGTTTTTCAAAAGAAACAAAGTCACCTATGAGACTAGCCACTTCTTTGAACACTAATTCATGCCATAAATAGGTCAAGAATTCTAGAAATCACACCCACATAGGAACTAGATTGACCCTCTACATTGTTGGGTTAAAATCATGGCCCCACTTTCTCAAAAATAGCCCCCTGTTTCCATAGAACCATGGTCCCCCATCCAAAAATCTACAGGTATCAGCCTCACAATATAGTCAAATGGGGAAAATGTTTCTGGGTAATGTGGCTAGCTCCAAAGACCCTCATGGTTTCCATCGTGATTGAGCCCACCGTTTGAGAACATCCAAAGGCGGTCTACCCCCTACCACTTTCCCAACCAGATCCCATGAACCTTTTTTTAAGAGTCTATTCACCATGCTATCCGAGATGTGAATCTGGCCTAGATCTGAGAAAACCTCATAGGGGTCAAACACCTCACCATAGGACATCCCCACCACCACCTGAGCAAAGGATGGTGCCACAACAGGAGGCTGTTGCACCACCTTCTCCCTTCCCACAAATTTCTCCATCACCTCTGCCCTCACCGTCCCTGGGTCCCAAGACAACAATGCCTTGGTTCCAACCTCTCCACAAACCTTGGACCCAAACTCACCTTTCCAGAAGACATCTTCCAACACCAGCTCCTTTGACTCCCATGCCTCAACCTCGCTCCCTAACTCGTTCACAGAAACCCCAAAGTACCACATCCTATTCCAAAGTTTCTCCCTCCATTATGGTCATCACCACCACCAAAACTGTAACCTAAACTAGGCCCAACATCGTAGCCTGAACCAGATCTAGATCCACTATTGTAACCAATTCTTAAACTAGATCTGGAGTCGCTACCATAACCACTTCTTGAACTAGATCTAGAGCTGCTACCATAACCACATCCTAAATCAAATTTGGAGCTGTTGTCGTAACCACTTCCTGAACTAGATCCGGAATCACTATCATAACCTCACAACTAAAAAAATGCAATGTGGACAAAAAAGTGTAATGTGGACACCAGATCTAGAGTCGCTGTCGTAACCACTTCCTGAACCAGATTTGGAGCCACTGTCGTAACCACTTCCCGAGCGAAAATTATTTTTATTGAATAATAATTCTTATACACATCCACCATGGGGATTGAACCCGGGTCACATCATCGATAATGCAAGTGGCAAACTCAAAATTTATTTAATGAGGTAATAGTGCTTTTTGATACAAGAGAGATTTATAATCAAAGTGATGAAATCAAAATTATGAAAGATATAAATTAAATGCATGGTTCAAGATAACTTTTGAATTTATCTAAAATAAAATAAAATATAACTTGATTTTTGAAAAAACAACACACACTGATGTAAAAACTAACAATTTGAAATATTTTTGGAAATTTTTATGTTTTCTTGATTTTTTTGGTATTTTGACAATATGAGAATTGCAAATTAAATTATGAAGAAGATATTTACAATTATGTACAGAAATGGAACTTTTGTTTTATGCATAATACTTTTTGAGATGCATAATGTTCATTGGCTCTTTAAGTTCCTTTCCTTTTAATATGGCCAAGCAATATGCACCTGATCTAAATTTAGCTGTGATAACAAATGGTCCAAGCCAATTAGGTTGAAATTTACCTTTTAAATATTTTCTAGAATTTGTATTTTTTTATTTTCTTTAAGTACTAAATCACCTATTTCAAAAGATCGACAATTGAATTTCTTGACATGTGATATTTTGAGTTTATCTTGGTAAGAGAAAAGATGCTCTAGGGCATGAATACATTTTTCATCTAGAAGTTCTAACTGACTTAATCTACCAATACGATATTCATCCCCTACTTCAGCATCCTGAAGTAAGAACTAGAGAAAAAACTTCTAACTCAAATGGAAAAACTACTTTAGCACCATAAACCAAGACAAAAGTTGAGGCACTTGTAGGAGTAGGAACACTAGTTTGATAGGCCCACAAGGTGAGATATAATTGCATGTGCCAGTCTTGGCCTATTTTATTAATCAATAATTTTAGGATTTTTATGAAGGTTTTATTTAATGTTTTAGTTTGGCAATTTCCTTATGGATAATAAGGAGTAGACCATCTATGTTGGATTTTATATTTTTGACATAATTTCTTAATATCTTTGTTCTTGAAACATGTTCCATTGTCTAAGATGAGAGTTGATGGGATTCCAAATATACATATGATTTGATTGAAGATAAACTTAGAAACTTGGACTCCCATGCAAGAAGCTAATGGCATAGCTTCTACCCACTTTGTGAAATATTTTTTTGCTATTAGTATGAATTTATGACCATCAAATAAAATAGGATTTATTTTACCAATAATATCTAAAACCCATTTAGAGAAGGGCAAGGGGGATGCAATAGCTTGAAGTTCTTGGGCAGGAGCATGAACAAGGTCTGCATGTCTTTGAAACTTGTCACAATGATGCACATAATCATTAGCTTATTTTTCCATGGAAGGCCAAAAATACCCCATTCCAAGGAGTTTCTTAGAAATGGCACTTCCACTAAAGTTTCCTCCATAGGATCCATCATGGGCTTCACTTAAGTCTTTCTTAGACTCTTATAAATTAAGACATCTGAATAGGATACCTTCAAAGGAAATTTTTTATAAGGTATTACCAACAATTACAAAGTGAACAACTTGCTTACATAATAATCTATGTTTGTTTCTATCTAACCCTTATGGAAAGGTTCCATTTTGGTTAAAATTAAAGACATATGTATACCAAGGTTTTGGGGTTGTTTCATTAATTAGAAACACATCTAATGGCTCTAGACATGAATTAGAGGAAGTAGGCTCCCTAAGTTGGAGAATAATTATAGTAGCATATTCTTCATTAAAATCCAAAGGTAACAAATAAGTATTTGTGGTCATGGCATCAGTGGCATGATTTCTAGTGTGAGGGATGGCTTCTAAAGTTATTTTCTAAAACAATGAAATAATTTTAAGAACATACTCCTTATAAGGATGGAACTTCTCATCTCGTGTCTGATAAAATTCATTGATTTGATTTATCACAAGCTGAGAATCTCTAAAGACTAATAGTATTTTAATTCTTAAGGCTAAAGTGGCTCGTAACCCTAGGATTAGAGTCTCATACTCTACAGTATTGTTAGTACAAGCAAATTATAATTTGAATTACAAAGGGATAAGTTGCTTTTGTGGAGATATTAAGATAATACCAGAACCTACACCACTCATGCATCTGCCTCCATAAAAATACAAATATCATAACTCAGACAAATCTTCTTCTAAATTAAGGTACTCATCAGGAAATTCTATAGTTATAGGGTGAGTAGACTCTAAAGGTGCAACAACTAACTGGTCAGCTATAACTTGGCCTTTAATAGATTTTTTTCCGATGAACATAATATCAAACCCACTTAGATCAAGAACCCACTTAGATCTACACCCTGACAAGTAAGGTCTACTCATCAACTACATTAATGGATCAGATTTAGCTATGATAATTTTTTTTGACTAAGCATATAATGATGCAACTTTTGCGTAGAAAACACAACTGCAAAATAAAGTTTTTCTAATATAGTATAGTGGGTTTCATAACTTATTAGTGTTTTTCTTGTTAGGAGTGAAACTGTAAGGGATTTTTTTATTCATAAAAATGTGTTACATAAATAGGCAGAAGGCCTATATGATAAACTGACAAGTGTCAGTATAAACTGACAAGTGTCAAAATACAGGCATAGTGCACTTTAACTCTAACATTCCCCCTTAAGGTGCACTATCCTAACTAAAGAAAAACAAAGCAAGTCAACATTAGGTAACATTCCCCCTTAATGTTGACTTCTTTAAAAAATAACCTATCATCCTCTTTTTTGTCTAGGCTCGTGCTCTCTGTGCTTGGCTCTCCAACTATGAATAATGCTAGATTCACTGTGTATACATCTCGGTCTGTTGCCTCAGGGTCAGCCACTTCCACGGGTCTGTTGCCACTGGGTCAGTCGTCTAAGTGCCTCAGGGTCATCATGGGTGCCTCAGGGTCAGCCACTTCTGGGTTTGTTGCCTCTGCAGGTCATCCTCAGAGGATGTTGCCACTCGTAGGTCACTAACTAGATTCACCATGTGGTGAACTCAATATAGAAGGTGTCGGTCTCTATCGAAAATGCACCTAATGAAAGGAAAAACGAGCCATATAAGAGTGTCGGTCTCTGCCGAAAATGCACTTAATACAATAAAATGAGCCATAGATCCAAATAGGAGAGAAGAAGAAAAGAAGAGAATATTTTGAAGTGTCTTCGTCTGTAGTCTTTAGAAGTAGATCCGAAAAAAACCTCGGATAGAATCTAGGGTGTCTATGTCTGTAGTCCCTAGTATAAGTGTCCTTATGGTGACCAATTCATCCCACCGAAATGCATGGGTAACCAGCCACTGCATTTGCCAAGTGTATAGAAAAATTCACTAGGTACAAGGATCACATATAAAATTACCTTGGGAGTGTCGGGTACAACCGAGAGTGCACTCCAAGATATAAAACATTGAGGCTAAAAAACTGAAATGAAACAACCTCAAAATTACAATTTGAAACCACCATTGTGTCCGTCACGAAAAAACATTTCCAATGACAATAAATACCCCTATATTCCACCATCAAAGGGGCCTTCATCATGTGAAAAAAACATCATGCCTATCTAAGGCAGCAAATAAACCTCAGGAATATCATATTCCTGGCATCGCACTGTGGCGAAATAAAAAACAAACTCAAGCCTTCCACTTGCACAACCCATATGACTTTGACCATACAAACTAATGTCCCACATACCCCCACAAGTGTTCTTCTCCCACAATGATTTGACCATTCCTTATGGCCATATAAATAAATTCCCTTACTTTGAAAAAATAAATAACCCCATTGGGCTCACCATAACCTTTAAATATACCCCATACATATTAAAGTGCATTTTTTAAAAAATGCTACTTTATCTTTATAAAAATAACATACGGGCCCTGCACCATAGTTTCGCACACAGGATAAAATGAACAGGTGGACATGCGGTGCCATTTCTTCGTCACCGGCGACAGCTCCGACGGCAACATCGTCCACCATGTCCCTCAGCGCGATGGAGAGAACGGGCGGCAGACGAGCAGTCCCTAAACAGCTATATCGCATGGTTTGAAATATCCCTGTCCAACCCTAGTATAGACGCCACATCCATTATCTACAGATACGCCCTCAAGCGTGGCGAGGTAGCTACAGAAATTGGTTGTGGTGGCAGCGAAGAGTGGCGCGCGCTCGAGGGACCATGTGCTGAAGGCGTTGATGAAGCTGGTGTTCTCGAAGGGGTCCTCCTCCATAGGCGGCGATGGGGGGCAATTCGATGACGATTTAACAGAGCGACTGAATCCTCGCACAGGCACAAAAACGAGAATCGAACCCTCACCACCTAGACATGAAAAATAGAGCAAAAAGGGTGTGTGCACTACACAGAACTCAACTTCGCCTTCAACAAACGGAGTATTCCACAAAAAAAATGCCCAAAAATGCACGCCACTCGGGTATTTTCTCAGACGGGCATCGGTTTGCAAAAGGGTAAAAGGGTGGCCCGAATCACAGTGCTTAACAGTGGGAGGTTCGACTGTACCGGGTGCGTTTCTCTACCGTAGTTTGCACTGCTCTAGGTGAACTTTTAACATAGAATCCATTACATAAAAAACATATTGATCTCACTGCATGACAATATTCTACAAGAGATGCAAAAAAATATTGTGCTACTGTTGCAGCCTGATAGATTTAGAGAGGCGTCTACCTCTGAGAAAATCTTAGAAAAAATTATAAACACAGTGGTTTATCTCCATAACCGAGCAACCATAGAACCACTAAATGCACGCCGACATTAAAGATAACAACTGCAAGCAAGACTTTCAACTTGGTGCTGGGAAGCTGTAGCCAGACGCTGGTGAATCTCTAGATCTCGTCCAACAATATCTCGGGTTCGATCCCCTCCCCATTCTCGATGTTCTTTGCTCTGCAGGTCCTCGACCTAGAAAAATAACCATTTTTTGATTATCTACAATCCTGATGGTCCCGACGCACAAACCATAGCAAATGTAGTTCCTGTTGATAGTAATGTGTAGTGGGCGACACCTCCAGTTGTGGCCGCCATGGAGTTTCCTGCCGCACGGGATCTTGTTGCTTGGCAGGCGATTGGGCTACTGCTGTGGTGGTGCCGTGGGGATGGCAGGCACCAGAGCTGGCGATGGGGGGCCATACAGAGGCTGCGAAGGCTCCGGCACGCTCAATGCCACCGACGACAGCTCCTAGGTACGTCGTTGCTCAGCCGCACCGATGCACAGAGAAAAACTGGGAGCTCAAGCTTGAAGTCGTCCGGATGCGAATGAGTAGCAGTGCCGCCAGCATTGGCAGCGGCAGCGCAGCAGAGGAGAGGACCTCCATGCTTTTTTTTTGTTTCCTAAAAGCTATGGCCGTGAGCAAACGGTAGCCAAAAAAGCTCTATCAAGTTCTCGACCTCTACGAAACCCTCTCCAGTCTCATGTCGCCCAAGAGAAAGCTTCAGTTGTGCGCAGCAGAATACCCGATCTCCCCCAAATGGATTCGTCTGCTCTTCATAGCGTTATTATAACAATCAATCCAATTCAAAACCTGTAAACCCTAAAAAACTAAAAAAATTCTCCTTAAATTAAAAATCTTACCATCTGGTTTCTGATCCATCAAATGATGGAGAGCATACTCCCTCGATAAAATTTTTTAAAATAAAATGGGAGAGGGAGGATTTCCATGAGGAAAATCCCCCCTCAAGCTCACAAGCTTAGGAGACCGCCTAGAGCTCTGATACCAAATGATAGGAGTGAAACTGTAAGGGATTTTTTTATTCATAAAAATGTGTTACATAAATAGGCAGAAGGCCTATATGATAAACTGACAAGTGTCAGTATAAACTGACAAGTGTCAAAATACAGGCATAGTGCACTTTAACTCTAACATTGCTTATATAATATGTGTCTCGTTATTTCTTTTCATCATCAATTTGAGCCAACATAGCTCCAAGTGCAAGTTTCGAGGCAAAAATATACAAAATAAATGGATGATCTGGTCTAGGAGGAAAAATAACTTGAAGGAGTAAGAAGATATTGTTTAATACTCTCAAAAGCTTCTTGAAATTCATCATTATGTTAAAATGGAATATTTTTCTTAAGTAATTTAAGAAAAGGTTATATTTTATCCGTCAATTTATCTATGAAACGATGGATAGACTATAGTTTACCTTGTAAACTGCTTAACTCTGATATGTTTTTAGGTGGTGGCATATCAAGGATAGCTTTAATTATGAGAGGATATACTTCTATACCATGCATAGAAACAATAACCCCCAACAATTTTCCTGATTTAACTCCAAATACACATTTGTCAGGATTTAATCTAATCAAATATTCTCTTAATCTATCAAATAATTTTCTCAAATCATTGATATTCTCTTCTTCTTAAGTTGAACGAGCTATAATGTCATCTATATAATCATGTAGAATATCATACATCATGTCATGAAATATGTATGTCATGGATCTTTGATATGTTGCTCCTACATTATTTGGACCAAAAGGCATTACTTTCCAACAAAAGGTACCCCAAGGTGTAATAAAAGCTATTTTGGGTTGATCTTCAGGAACTATTCTAATTTGATTGTATCCTAAAAATCCATCCATAAGGGATAACATCCCACTCCCAACTGTAAAATCTATGATTTGATCCATATTGGGGAGAGGGAAGTCATATTTAGAGTATGCATCATTAATGTCCTTAAAATCAGTGTAAACCCTAACTTTAGTGGCTTAATTTTTGTCTACTGGGACAACATTTAATATCCACTCAGCATAGTCAATAGCTTGGATAAAAATTACACTCAAAAGTTTTTCTAACTCATTTTTAACTAGTATTGCTACTTTGGGATGCATTTTCCTAAGTTTTTTCTTTATAGGTTTTGCATCAAGGTGCACTACTAGATGGTGCATGACCATAGAAGGGTCTAGTCTTGGCATATCTACATATGTCCAAGCAAAGACATCAGCATATTCTGTGAGAAATGCTATATATTCTTTCTGTATTTCTTCACTTAATTCTGCTCCAATTTTGACCATGTGAGGGTTTTCCTCTATCCCAATGTTTACTTGTAAAATATTTTCTATCACAATATTTGATTCTCTTTCAAATTTGGGTGGTGTAGGTGATACCCCCATTTCTTGTAATTCCTCTAGGGTTAATTTTGCTAACTCTTCCTAAGGAGTAGTTGCTTCTACATGAGCTATACATGGGATAGACCCATCAAAAATAAATTTATTATTTAAAACTTCATCAATAGATATATCATGAAAATTATCTCCCTCCAAATATTCATCTGGTTCATAAATCATGTCTGGGTATGCTTTTGATAACATATTACATGAATCTATCCTTCTCCTTGATTTAAGCAATTATTTTTATGCTATATATTCTTCATATGTTATAAGGTGATCATCATCCTTATATGGTAATGGTTGGGTTTTTGTAGGAATGTAGCCAATGCCACACCGGGCAAGCCAATCCCCAACTTCTAAAGGTTCTTGTATTCCATTTTCAAGAGGTCATAAACATTTACCTCTATAACCCATATGACACATCATTTGTTTTTATTTTATGTATCCATTAGAAAATTAATATTTAGCAAAGCCATTTTGATCAATTGTGATACTCATAATATTAATTTTACCATAATCATACCCTGCATAAACAAAGGTACAACTCCCAACATGATAAATACTTCCCAAATTTTGTGGGAAACCCATTGTTTAGGGAGATGGAGGTAACTTAGCTAGCACTAGGGAGTCTTGAGTGGCAAAATGATTACTTTATGTAGAAGTTGTGAGTATCGAAGATAAGTTAGGAAATATTTCATCTGAATTAGGATATGAAGTAGAGGGACTATATTATTTAATTATAGTTTTATGTGGTGTAGTTTTAGATGATGAAGGTGTTGATTATGAAGGTGTTGATTCTAAAGGTGTTGATGGTTAAGGTGTTGATAGTGAAGGTGTTGATGATGAAGGTTTTGGTGGTGAAGGTGTTGATGATGGAGGTGGACTAGGATATGTTGATGACATAGCATGACAAAAGGGGACCCCTATTGGTTCTGCTATGGTACACATCAAATAGTCTAGGATCACTGTGTATAGTAACTAGTTGATTTTTGAATTCAAAATTAACACAGTTATGTAATGTAGATGGTATCGCTTGTATTGCATTGATCCAAGGTTGACTTAAAAGTATGTTATATGATGCAGGGCAATGCACAACAAATACGGTCGTATCCAAAATCCTTGGACCAACTTGCAATGGAATCGATAACACTCCACATGTTTCTTGAGTTTCATCATTAAATGCTTTTATAATCATTTTAGTCCTTTTTAGATCTTCATTCCTAAATCCAAATATTTGAAAAAATTCATATGTGCATATATTCAATGATGATACATTACCAATTAGAACTCTTTTTACACCTACATCCCAAATTAATACTGTGATGTATAAAGGATTATCTCAATACATACTTTGAGGAGGGATATCCTTCTCTAAAAAATCTATGTAATTTATTCCATTAGAGCTTACAGTATTAACCACAACATCAGGTTCTATATTTTGTGGTGCCATCATCTTACTTAAGGTACTCATTAGTTCTTCTCTATGGATAGATGAAGTTCTTGTTGTGATATTTGATAGTTGTTCATTAATATCATATGGAGAATTCTGTTGTGAACTTGATATATTATTTTCTTTGGTTGGTGCCTTTAATACAAATGGAGTTGTTTTCTCATTTTGAGTTTGCGTTTGTGGTTGAGAATTTTGATTTTGGGTTTGTGGTTTAGAATTTTGATTTTGGATTTTTTTTTTCTAGTAATGGCTCCAATATTACCCACAATATTATTATTTCTCATATAATCAAAATAAGGTCAAGCATTTTCTACTTATTCATTTGTAAGCATTGGTTGAGATGATGGTCGAACAGACATTATTATAGGAAATGGTTCTTCTGGAACTGATAAATCTGTAATAGGGGTAACTCGATCTAATTCATACTCAAAACTATTTGAGGCAATATCTAGGTCACTTTCTGTTTCACTTTCTATGTCACTTCCTGTGTCACTTTTAGTGTCTTCCGAAGATGACTAAAAATATTGTATTGGTCTAGTTGTGACCATAGATAAAGTAGGTACATAGGATGTTTACAAATCTTGTTGTGGTAAAAAGCTACTAATGGTTCCCACATACTGAGTTGGATGAGGAACATTGTGCTGATCTACTTGGTTTACTGCTTTTTTACCATGCTTAGGTAAAGGATGTTGAAAGATATCTAGGTAAAGGATATTTGCAAGAAATTGTTGAACTTCCATTTTACCTTTGTCAATCAAGTCTTGTATCATATGCTTTAATATTTTACAAGAATTTGTAGAACGACCATCTGTTTGGTGGAAATTACAATGTAATTCAGCCCTATATCTAGCTACAGTAGTGTCTAGTTGTCTTACATCAGGTAGTAGTATCAAGCCTTGTTCCAATAATTGAGGTAAAATCATAGTTAAGGGTTGATTTAATCTTGTAAATTATCTTGGTGGCTTATCAGGTATTTTCAATACAAATTTCTTTAAGGCTTCTGCAGTGTTGACCATTGAAGTTTTTTTTACTATCAATAACTCTGTCACCCACTACTTGCTTATTTTTGTACTGGTTCTTAGGGATTTTATCCTCATATCTATTCTTAAATTGTCTTATTTTAATGAGTTCATCTTCTACCCTCCTAGCTAGATCAATGGATTGATCAAAGGTAGTTACTATAGCAGTAGAAAGTTCATAATATAGCTGTTCTTGCAAATTACCAATAAATATTTCCAACATTTTACAATGAGGTAATGTAAAATGTAGTTTGCCCAAGAGTTGTCTCCGCTTAGTCAAGAATTTAGAAAAACTCTCATCTTTACCTTGTTTCAGATTGTACAAATCCTTAATAGTCACATGCCTCTCTATATAAGCACTAAATTGGTGGACAAACATCTCTGTTGTCTCTTCAAAGTTCCTTAAAGATTTTGTAGGTAGTTGATAGTACCATTCTAGAGCCATACCTCCAAGACTTTTAGGGAATATTTTTAGCAACAACAAATCATCATGATAAATATCATGACATGTTGTCCTAAACATATGAAGATGCTCAATAGGATCTTTGGTTCCTTTATATATCGGGAGGACAGACATAGGGAAATGTTTTGGGTATGGTTGGGCAACCACAATAGGATCTAAGGGTTGGCTACACATCTCTCTATAACTACAGGAGGGATGGTAGGGATCTATTTGATCTAGTATTGAATATAATTGTTTAACTATGTCTTCAAGACCCTATTATTGTCCACCAAATTGGTTTTGTTGCATCATGTTGTATCTTTGATAAGTTGATGTTGTGTATGGATTTCCAACTAAAATACTATTGTGTAAAGTTTGTGCAAGAATAGTATTATGGAGTTTATATGGGAGTGTGTTCTATTGAAATTTATGTTGATTTTGATTCGTACTTTGAATTCTCTTAGCCTTTTGTGATGTATCTATTTATGGATTAGGAGCTCGAGAAGTAGAAGAATTTTATTTTTATTTAAAATTTGGATTTGTTGCTGGTGGTGGTTTTGCTATATTTTGATTTAAATTTTGATCCATATTTTGGGATGTACCATCTTGATCTTGATTTGTTTTGTCCATATATGCCATTGGGTTTCCATTTAATCAGAGGGTAGCTTCTATAGCAACCTCTGTTGAATAATTTCCCATAGGAAGTTGACCTTTGTATACATGATCGATGGCATCTATGTTATCCTTCAAAAATCCAACAAAATGCAAGGTAGACTTAAAGGTGAGATTACCTTTTTCATTTGTGTAAGGTCTATTTGGATTATCTATTTCATCTTATTTATTTTCTTCTTCATCTTCTAAAGCTACATAATCTTCTATGAGTATCCTATCATCAATATTTTCTAGGTCTTGTTCATTAGACTCTACTTGTTTACCATTCCTTAAAACTTTAGGTATTATGCTTTTAGGATTTTTATCTTGCAAATATATATTTTATGTGTATATATGCTTAACAATTTTGGGGTATATATGTTAAATATATACCTAAATAACTAAGAATGCATATATATTATGTTTTTGGTTTTTTATGTTTTAAAACAAATCAAAAAACAAAAATTATAATATCCTAAATATTATATCTTAGTCTTCCTAAAAGAGTCTATAGATGTTATTAATGGGTTCACGTTCCTCTAGGATCATATAGCATTCTTCTTTAAACTAAAAACTGGCTTTTAAGAACTTAACAAAGTGGGCTATAGTGATGCAATCAACTTCATAATTCGTCATACAAAAGTATAACTCATGACAATATTCTCGGTAATGAACAACCCTAGGAGCTTTATGAAATATTCTCTTGTTTTCTAGAACAATTTCCTGATCTTCTACATGTGCTAGAAACCTATGTACCGTTACAACATTTTCAAGGTAATCCTCAAAGGTGTAAATACCAGAGGAGATACTGGATCTCTTATCCACTAGCCACCTATCACATGCCCTTTGAATGTCAAAGTAGTGAGAGGTGCTATCGGGATCTAGGACTTTAGATAAGTCAAATATTATAATTTATCTAAGCATAGGCTATTTGATTTTTATGATTTCTAATATTTTCTAGAGTTCAGTCCACTATTCCTGGGATGGTAAACTAGAGTTTCCAATTATTGAAGAAATTTCCTATTTTGATAACAATATGCTAACATTTATGAGTATAGCTCTTCTACTGTTGTAATCTACCATTTATAGAATTCACTAAAATGTACAAATCTAAATGAATTTGTTTGATTTTTGGTATTTATTTTGTTTTTATTTTGTAGTTTTTATGCTTTTTATGTATTTTATAAATCAGAAAGATGCCTAATGTTTTTCACTTCGGGTTCACCAAAGAATGTAGTTCTAAAATTCATGCACTCCTTTCCTTTAGGCTAATGGATCCGTGCCTCGAAGGGGAATGTGGGAATGATAGGTCTACACTGTTGGACATTTTAAGTCCATGGAGTTTTCATTGATGTCAAGGCATGAAGTTGTCATTGATGCCAAGAAGTGAACCATCGACGATGTCAAAATATCAAGTCAGATGTTGATGAAAAAGAGCTTCATAATATTATGTGAAGCAAAACAAAGGTTTTTATTAAAACCATGGTGGTCAAAATAAAAGGTTTTTTATTAAAATCATGGTGGACAAAATAAATGTTTTTATTAAAACCATAGTGGGCAAATAAAAGGTTTTATTAAAAACCATAATGGGCAAAAATAAAAGGTTTTGATTAAAACCTAAGAAGGCTTTTTATAAAGATAAAATATTTAAATATTAATTTATAAAATTTAAATTCTAAAGAATTTAAATTATTTATAAATTAAAATATTTAAATGCAAAAACCTTAGCGTTGACCTCCATAAAATCACCTCCACAGACGTGCATGGAATGATGGCACAAGGCATTTACACCTTAGCCAAAGCATTGGAAAATTTATTCAAAACATCCTCGATAATATTTGATGCAATACTCGTGTGAATTCTATTTGGAGAAGCGCCTTTGAAGCACTACGTGGAGCAAGGATATGTGGTGGAGAAAGGAGCCAAAAGGCTGTAAAGGATAGTGAAGGTATAAGGTGTATATTGCACCTTAGTGGAGCAAGGTGAGTGCTTGGCTCACACAACGTGGAAGATACGACCAAGGTGTTGCAGCGGCAGTGGTACAAGTCGAATCCTATAATTTGCAAAGAGGGTAGAAATTTTTTTTTATACTTTTATTTTTAATTATTGCTTTTTCTAAATTTGTGTGGAGGGATAAGGTGTAAATAAATTGTTTTATTTACCTAAGTGGTAAATAGTGAATGTTGCTACGGTAACATTGTTTGTACCGTAGGAAAGAAATTTATTTATTGCATTTAGTAATAAAATGAATTATTTAATTTAAATGCAATATTGAGAAAGGAGTTATAAGTAGAAGTTGTGTATATTTTAAAGGGGATTTTTGATGAAATTTATGATGTTGAAATCTATTATTGAGATGGAGCAATAAGGTGTATTTGGAATTTAATTTATCTTTTTGTTTTAAGGTAAATTGTAAAAAGTGTTAGGGTGATAATTCTTGTCATCTAACCCTTTGTACTTGGCAAATAAAGTTGTGATATTTGATCTAGGCTTTTGAAGGTCATTCTACATCAAAGAATAAGGTATGGGCATATTATTCCTTGGTTGAGTTGATTGGTTGGTTTTCTGAAAAACAACTTTGGAGTGAAAAGGACTTAATTAGATTTCCTTATTGAGTTGTTGAGCTATATGTGAATATTATTTTATAAAGCATTGTTGAGTGTGCTTTGAATTAATGCTTCAAGGTTTTCTGGAATAGAGAGTGGTTGATAAAACCTTGTTTGATAAGCATTATTGTTGAAGTTATTTTGAGTGAGTGTTCATATGATTGGACTAGGTTTTTTGAGCAAGGGATATTTCATTGAGTGATTTATTGAATAGAGTTGGTTGAGACCATTCAAGTGGATGTGTGAAGTGATAGCTCAATTTCTATGAAAAAAATTATTCTATATTTTGAATTAATTTGAGAAAGAGGTTGAGTATTGATGAGTGTGAAACATATTGAGTCTTTAAAAATTCTCTATATATTTCTGTGATAAAAGAGATATTGAAAGTGATTGAGCATTGTGATGAATGTGAAACATATTGAGTCTCTAACAATTATCTTTATGTTTCTATGAGATTGGACAAATTCTAGTGTTGCTTGTTGAACAATTTTGAGGTAAGTATTAGAGAAGACTTGTGGATAGATTTGTGTGAGCTTTTTTGGAAGCTTACAATATAGATTGAGGATAGATTTGAATATAGAGATCGAGGATAAATTAGAGGATAGATTTTGGTGCAGATTTGAGGACATTTTTGTGCCAGACTAGAGATAGAGATTGAGCATATTTGTGCTAGACTGAAGGACCGTGTTTAGTACATATTTGAGACAAAGTTTTGGAGGTGATAGAGTATAGAGGATGATAGTCTCTCTAGTATATATAGATACATTAGCTAGGGTAGTAAGGATAGGTGTATCCACTAGATATAGATCCATTAGCCAAAGTAGTGGGGGTAACAGTTCTTCTATAATATCACCAATTAGAGCTAAGGAGAAAGGAGTTCTCCTATGCATAGAGATCCATAAACTTTATTAGGGGATTGGTGTCTCCTTTGGATAGAGGTCCATAAAAATTGTAGAGAAAGGATTCCCAAAAGAAATATTTTCTCTGTAGAGTAGCCCACATTGGGTGAACCATGTAAAAATCATGTCTCTCATGTGTGTGATGCTTTGTGTGATATTTACTTTAATATTTTTGATGTTATCATTTGTATTAAAAAGCAAAAAAAATTATCTTATACCATTTACCCCCCCTCTTAGTATAAGCACATGTTCTTCATACACCTCGAAGAGAGACAAGTTTGTGTCTTCTTTGGTGATTTTTTGACAAATTGTCTAGGGTTCACCAGGAAACATTTTATGACAATTTCCACACCTAGGCTTTGGAGTTTATTTTTATGTATTCCTTTTAGAAAATCTCACATACACCTATTTTTTGTCCAATATGCAACTATGCTAAATTTATATGCAATTTTGATTCATATGCAAACATCAAACAATAGAAAACACAAATTAATGAACAATGCAATGTCTAAAAAGTGATTTAAAATTTGATCTGTATCTGAAAGTTTGATGAATATTCTGATTTTTATTGTAGGTAAAATCATACGCAATAGGGTCAACATCGTATTATTATTCATAGAATCATATTAAAATCTGCAAAATTATATTATGATCGCAAGATCGTATCCTGTCGGTTAGAGACTGACAGTTCTGATTTTGATAGAAACCTACATTTTCATGGGTAGAGTGCAAAAAACAAAAAATAGAATGTGCTACAGACTTTATTGAACATAAACTAGCTTATATAAAACTTATTGAATGTAGTACTAACAATAATTAACCTACATATGCCTTGAATCATGTGAATTATGCAACTAATATGCAAAATGTTGAACACCAAGGATGCAAATGATTAAATTTAATTTTATATATGATGGAAAATGATAAATTAAATAACAAATATGCAAATGAGGTGCTAGGAAATGCAAACTAGAGCTTGGGGTTGCCCCCAAGTGACCTGCAAGCAAGATCGTATCACCCAAGGCAAGATCATATTATGACTAAGCAATATTGTATTACGATCATGAGATCATACGAATCTGATAGCTGAATGTATCCTCTGATCCTGCAGGCGACAATAAAATAACCAGAACTAAAGTATGAAATTATATCAATGTGTTAAGAATTCCAGGAGGAATTTGAGGGGAGGGGTGCCTGATTAAATAGGTTAATCAAACTGATGAAAGTAGGCTACAAACAAACTTGGTTGCAATTCCTTCCAAGCTAGGGTGATCGGTGGATCTGATCCCATAACTTCCACATGATTGCATAGGTAAGGACAAAGAACGTTGTAACTGGTTTTTCATTTATCTAATTTTGTTTTTCAATTTTTGAACAAGATTGTATTACGATCATAGATATTGAATATGAAATCATATTACAATTGTAAATATTGTACATGAAATCATATTACGATCATAAATATCGTACACGAAATCATATTACAATTTTTGGAATCATACTACGATCTCTTCGGCCTAAGCAAAGCACAAAAATCAAGGTAATAAATGCAACAATTATCACTTTTGATCACTTTTTGAATATTTTTATCTTTTTATGTAAATGGGTCAATTTTAGGGTGTTACAAAAACTTTATGTTATGGTCTCAATACAATAGGTGGAATCCTTATATCTAAAACTTTTCTTTGATTATTCTTCAAAATTGATCTGGGCTGTAAAATAGAATTCTATCCTTGTTGAGTCTGAGCTTGATTTCATGTGGTTACCCCAACCATGCCAACCATATTACCATAGGGAGGAGGCTTATTCTAATGAGCCACTTGATTTGCTATTTGTTGATTATGTTTTGTCAATGGATCTTTAAATATTTCCATATATTGATTGGTGGTCACAGTTTTTTGGGTAGGTGCTTGATTATTCACTGCCTAAGAATTGCCTAAGTCAATGCATCCTACATCAATCATATCTTGAACCACATGTTTCAACTTATTACAAGAATGTTTCCAATGTTCTACTTTATGATATGTACATGTTGACCTACCTTTTACCAATGAGTTGTAGTATCTGGTTGTCTTATGGGAGGTAACTCAATTGCATTGGCTTATAAAGGTTGTTTTAAAATTTCTTCCATAGATATATTAAGCCTTGGATACCCCCAATATATATTGTGATTGATGCAAGGTTATTTTCTTGGCTAGGAGGAGTGATAGATATTGACACCCCATGTTGTGGTAAGGGATTTTGGGTAATACCCATACCTTGATTGGGTGGAATGAGTGACCCACTTGTGGATAAAGCTTCCTTATTAATAAGATCTTGGACCTAAAGATCATTCCTATCGATCATATCATGTACTAGGTGTTTGAACTTGAAGCACATATGCACGTAATTCCCATTTTGCCTATGGTACTTATAATATATGTCTTCACAATATGTTTTGGGCTTTTGTGTATTTGGATTGATAGGTCAACTCTCAAGCAGATTAATTATGTTAGCTACATAGAGGCGCTCAAAAAAAGAGTCCATGGGCTCTGAAATGGGTGTAAATTGTCACTTAGGGTGATGTTTTTGGGTTGGCCCTTGATTTATTTGAGACTTAACATTAGACTACATAGGAGTGGGTTGGTCCTAAAAATTAGGGGGTTGAGGTTTTAGATTACTCAACTGTAACTCAATGCTTCTGATTCGACTCAAGATATGTTGTAAATCATTATGTTGGTGACTCACTTGTAACTCAATATTGGCTAGCCTATCCAAAACATGTTGTGAAAATAGCAGAGGCGATGTTTGGATGATTGTTGAAGAACCTGGATGGCAACTGATAGGTGGTGGAGGTGAACTAGGTGTCGAAGCCAAAAGATAATTGAGTAGAGGTGGATCAAAAGTCCTTAATGTTAGAGAAGATGTGGATGCTTCATGATGATTGGAGCTAGTGAGTATATCCACATGTTCTTGTTCTTGATTTAGCTCAGGTTCATATTCCAACTCAGAGTGTTCAACTATGGTAGTTGGGTTACCCTCACTTTGGTCTAGGGGGTACACCTATTCTTGATATTGTGATGTTGAGTGAGATAGAGTAGGTGTGACCAAATCCATCAATGGTATCTCCTGTGGTATGAACGGAATGTTGGGTGGAGTCTCAAGTGGCATAGATGGATTCAAAGGACTTTGGTTCTCTATCATCACATTGATCATTCCCACAAATTCATGAGAAGATGCATTTGCATTTGGATAAGTCATGGCTGCCTCATCAACTTGTCCAAGGTGATCTTCTTGGCCCCCATGCTTAGGGGGTGCATCAATAATGCTATTAATGGGTGGTGACTTGGTTGGAGGATTACCTAGATCCTTGGTCAACTCAATGATAAGCATGAATGTAACATTGGGTACTATGCACTCATTGAGTTCTAGATAGGTCAATTGAATTATGTCCTCTAGCATGATATGGTTTGATTCATCCGTATAAATATTGGGATCTTCCTCCTTTTTGGTAGGAGTGGGAAGATCTTTTGCAGATGTATCGATGATAGATATGGAAGCTTCTACAACTAGCTCTTATGGTTCTTACTCGCTAAAATAAATAGAGGATGGTACTAGTTGTGGTGAAGGTAGCTTCATGACTAACCGTGGGGTTGAATTTGGAATCTGGATAAGGTCATTGGGTTTAGTGTCCAAGTGCATGGGTAGTACAATAGGGTTTGTTGCATCATCCACCTATTTATAATACTTTAATGGGTTTGGATCAACATCAACCACATGGACCTTACCTTCATCAATGTATTGAATGCATTGATGCACTATAGATGGAACACATTTCATGTATCTTATCCATGGCCTCCCAAGTAGTATGTTGTATAGTCTTGCATCCTCCAAGATGTAGAATAATGTAGGTACAGTCCTTTTTCCAACTTCAATGAGTAGGATTATCGTGTCCACAATGGAGGATAAAGCATCATTGAATGTTTATTAGGTGAACTTGGATGGTATAATGCACGATGATGGAAGTTTGAGATGCTTTAATGAAGCTATGGTAATAATGTTTATTGAGGAACCCGTGTCAACCAATACTCTCTTATAAGGGATCCTATTGATACTCGTGATAATGTACAAAGAAGGATCTGGTGAATTGGTAGGCATGGATTTGACCTCATGATTTTGAAAGGATATAACAAGATTCTTGTACATTTGTATGTATTCCACAAAGTTGGTGAAAGCATCAGAGTCATGAGGTTGTACCTTAATGGAATCTAAGATCCTCATGAAAGGTTCCCAATGCTTGGAGGACTGGAGTAGAAGCTCGCTCATGGTCATATTGGTTGATGGTGCATACAAACTTCTTACAAGCCTACTTTGGGTTGCTAACACTTGTTGGATGGGATTTTTGGGTGGTGAAGACCATGATGTAGAGGGAGTGTAGACCTCCCTACTAGGCCCCTTGGTAGGTTGATTATATTGGGTTTAGTACTAGAATCAGTGTTGTCTAACCGAATAATCCACTTGATCATGTGGATAATCCATTGATGTTATTCTAGCAAAGGAACCTTGGTGGTCGGGTCCTCTAAGTGAGGAGTTGGCCTCACAATGACTTTTAGGGAATCGTGCTAGAATGATGAGATCCTCAGGGGAATAGCGAAGGTGAATACTATCATGGTACTATGTAGAAGTGAGGATATCCTCATACCTATAATGGTGATGCTCAAGCTCCTAAAGTTTTTAGCTTTGCTAGCTCATGATTTAGCTCGGCTATGCATGGTTGTCATGATGTGTTGACTAGGCAGACCCTAAAGGGAACCCACACTAAAGAAAATTTTGACTTTCAAAAAAGGTTATAAGTATCATATATCAAAATTATTAGTGCTCCAAACTGATCACAATGGTCCAGGGCTCCAAATTTGTTTTTTTGGAATATTTGGCCAATCGAGGGGCCCACTTTTAGGATTTTTTTGGAAAATTTTGAACTATGAAGAGTTAGGACTCAAAATTTTTGTGAGAGGTGCAGAAGGAGCTAACTAATATAACAAAACAAATTTGGTAATTTTTAGAGTTGTCTAGACCATTTTATGACCATTTTAGTGCAATTTTTCTCTATTTTTGGCTTCAAAAATAGAGTAATCATAAAACCAACATAAATTTTTTGTTATAGCTTTTATTTGCATGATTATTAATTAGTTGGATGAAAAATTAAAAAGTAGGTTTTTTTTCAAAAAAAAAATTTGAAAAAAAATTAGGGTTTGGTCCTAGATCTAGGATCTTATGTTGACTACCCAAACAATAAGGAAACACCCAAAGTAGACAATATGATTATATATGATTATCTCATTTAAATATTAGGAACACTCAAATAATCAAAGAAGCACACAAGCAAACATTGTGATTATCTCCTTTAATTTTTAGATGTGAATCCCTAAGCTATTTGGTGTGTTTAGATTTGTTATTGCTCTTCATTTCTTGTTTGTTTTTTGGACTTAGAATGAGGTAACTCAACCAAAGTGATTATAGGAACACTAGTGCCAAACACAAGGTTCTAAAAATATTCTATGGTACACCGCTTAAAACCCACAATGAGTGGAGGATTTGCCTAGCTCTTCCACTCTAAAATGACAAGTGTTTCTAATAGTGGGAGGGAGTTTGAACACCAGTGACCTATTCCATATTGAGAGAGTGCCCTATTCTATCTAAGGTATCTAGTAAGCAAGTTGGTGGAAGGAGGTGAAATCCAATGTCATCGGTCTAGATTGGAGGTTGGTGATGAAATCCAACCTTACCAATGTTATTGTGATACGTGCAAGTGTGTGTGGTTCCTTTTAAGCTTAAATAAAGTAAAAAATATAGCACTCAATGAAATTTCACTAAATGCAAGAAAGGTATGTTTTAATTTTAGAAAATCTAATTAAAAAGAAACCTACAAGATGTAAACCCTAAATGATGGCCTACCCATTAGGTAGCCTACATGCAAGAAAACCATACAAGGGCATCATAACTTAATTTATTTTTTTATTTTTATTCTCTTTTTTTTGTTATTTTGCATTTATAAGAAAATGAAACTATCTTTCTACCTTCCTAGCAAACAAATCATGCAAGAAAAACCAAATTTTAGCAAATTCTGACTATGCAACATAAAACTAGAGGTTCAGGAACCTACCTTATCACCCGAGGAACCTACTATTTTTGGCATCTAAGTAGAAAAGGCTCTATTTTGTGGTTGTACAAGGGTGGTACAGCTACTAATTTTATGGTTTTACCAAATGGGATGGTCATGTGGCCATCCCAGGGTGAGCTAAGGAGCAGTCCAGAGGCCATTTCAAGCTAGGATGGCCAGTACCTACAATAGAAACCAAGAAAAAATCAAGGTTAAACCTTCAAAAAATCAATAGGGATAGGGTCCCACCATGATAACCACTGAAGTATGGGAAAAAATTGCACCTAATGAAGAGGAACAATATGCATCTATCTCCTATGTCTCATGAGCATCAAATCGAAAGCATGCAAGTAAAGTGGAAGAAATGCCAAATAACAAGAAATGAAGTAAATCAAGTATATTTATTATTAATTTTGTGGATCAAATCCAAGGTTACATAGAAGTACCCTTAAGGGATCAAATATGATACAATTGTTACAAATTTTGGGTGCCCAAGGATCTAATCCTTCAAGTGATTTGGGTGCACTTCCAATGTCTTTCCTCATACTCATAATCGAGGTGGGCAAGATAAAGCTATGACTTCTTATATATTTGATCTTGTGGTATTTTTCTCATTCCTAATGTGTTGTATAAACCTACACCTACACACAAGGAAATAAAAAATGTCAAATAGCAAGTGTGTATGATGAAAATATGCAATCCCCATAGGCACCAATAGACTAGTAATGAGAATATGCATGGATATTATACCAAATAAACTAAAAATAACTTAAAATTATAGAGGGATGTAAAATATATGGTTTTGGGAAGATATCACCAAAAATATAACTGAAATTTCATCTGATGATGTGGTGTATTTGCAGTAGACCTTCGAAGCCTGCAAAACCTAAAATAAGCAATTTCTACCCGTAAAAATATCCAAAACACATGAAACTTGGAAATAATATATAAAATGACATTTAAAAAAAACCCATGTGGTCAGACTTGCAAAATAAATAACAATTTTAGGTGCTTCTCTAGATGACCTCCGTAGACCTGCCTAAGACCCTACAAAATACTAAAAATAAAATATCTCACTCAATATAGCTCCAAAATGCATGAAATTTTGATAGTAGAATAATATGATAATCTATAATATAAAAAATAAAATAAAAGTAAAGAAATCATGCACATATAATCCACCGTACCATGGGTGGGATGGTTGGGATTGTCATAGATTGGGGACCATCCTAGGGTGGGATGACCACCATTTTTGCACTTATTTTGTCATAAATTCCTCTGTGAATTGGTTAGGGACCTCCTAATTAGTTTTTTCATTTAATTTTGTGGTAAAAATCACTCATATGGTTTAGTTTTGGAATCAAATCACACCTCCTAGTTCACTCGCAAACCTCCTTGGCTAGGTAGATATTTCAAGGGAAAGAGGTCACAAAATAGTGAAAGGAAATCTTGGAAGAACTCCGTTGCTATGTCTCAAAACTCCCCTCTATATTTTGTGTGGAAAAATTATCCACTTTATAACCAAAGGAGGCCTTTGGGCAAAAGGCATGCGAGGGCATGCAGGGCAAGAAGTGCCATTTGGCCACTAGGGTGGCATGCACTAGAGGAGGAATATAATCTCCTTATTTGGCCTCTTACACACAACATGTCATAATGATATTGCATCCTTTGACTTCCATGCTTGAATAGGTAGGGCAAATAGCAATTTTTTGGTGACATTTGTTCAAATTTAACTTTTTGAGAGTCAAACCTTTTTTGGTCATCCCACCCCAAGATGACTAGTTTGTGGCCATCCTAGTGTGGTATGGTCATGCCTATATGGCCCAAAATCTCTCAAAAGTGGGGTAGAGCCTTCCAATAGTGGTTATAACCACTACTAAACCTCTGAGGGTTGCCCAAGGGGGCCATATGGTGTCAATCAACCAGTGCTTTTGATTGCTTAATTAGATTGAGAAGAAAATGTGTTTATATTAGAATATTGAGGAGGAAATTGAAAATAATTCTGATTGGCACTACTAATTGGAGGGACTTGAAAATTCCTTTTAATATTGGTGGTTGTAGCAGTATCAATAGATAAGTTCAAATTACTAAGATGCGTTGATTTAGGCAAGGGGTTATTTTGGTCAAATATAGGGGAGCTTATTGGAGGAGGAGGTGGACGAGTTTCACCTCTTTTGATATGAGGTTCTCATTCCATAACTCCCAATATCTTATCCCTATTATCTTTCATAAAACCCCAAATGTGCTCAAATGATGAAAAGATATACCTACCATCGGATCCCTCATAAGGATCAAAGTTCATTTTAGTTTCCACATTATCTTGTTCTTCTGGACCTATGTTAGGATCCTATCTATCAATATGATCATCTTCAAGAGGAGCATAATCATATTCAAGGAGTTTTTATTGACTTATAAGGATAGAATCCATTAGAAAATTGAAAGGATAGAAGAGAATGCTAACAATAGAAAAAATAAATTTAAAGATGTTATTAAGGTTCTTCAACCATGCAAATAATTTTATTGATCTTACTTATAATTTTAAAAATAAAGGAGGTGTTCACGTTGGATTCACCAAATATGTAGAGGGGGAAAACTGCCCTACCATGTACAATCTTGGTTGGATTCAAAAGAGAAATCCAAGGTCACCATGGGGGTATGTTGTTATTTACACTCGATGCTAAGGGGAAGGGTTCACCAAGAATGGTTTAATAACTCGCTCCACTTCCTCTAGTTTTCAAGAATGTTTGATGTATTCAATTCAAGATAAACACCTAGATTTGGCCCTTTCTAGATCTATACTATAAAATATAAAGGACAATGTAGAAATATAGAAAGAAGGAATACAAGATCCAACCCTAGTATGATTCTTCCTTTGAATGATTTTCTAACCCTAAGGTTTTAAATACATAATATTTATGCAAAGGTTCAAGAAGAAATACACAAACAAAATTAACCCTAAGTGCACACTATATGCTATTTATCTTTCAAATACCTAAATATTAATTAGATATATTTCTATAAAATCATATCTAAATATTTATAACAAAAGTATAAAACACTCAAAAAACAACTTAAAGACTAATCATAACACTTATATTATGTAGTAGTTTATCCTAGCCTTTATCCCTTATCCAATGCTATCAATAGTTCTTGTTCCTGCAAGATAACTTGATAAACAGTTGAAAAATATGATTAGAATTAGGGGGACTTATTAGGCCACTATATAACAAATATTGTAGGCACAACTTTCAATCCCACTAGGTCCTTTTAGATGACCTTTGATAAATAAAATCAAAAATTGACCTTTGGAAGAAAACAAACATAATACAATATAGCATAATAGACTGTAGGAACCATAGAATAGAATAAAGCATCAAGTCCTAAATGCAGCCCAGAATGCAATGGTGAAGTCTGGGATGGCATATTATCCCTAAATTTTGCTCAGGTGAAGTTGCATCCCATATTTTATGAGCACAAAAATGCACAGGTGGAATTACACCTGTTAGCATACTGAGCATGATTTCATCGAAGTGAGATAAAACATATTAGACTAAAGTGAAACAATAAATCTAAGATGCATTAAACAAAATAATCATGCAACAGAGTGCTTTCACTTGGTAGAGAGTGAGGAAGCAAGTAGAAGGGTTGAGACCTCCAAATGGTTGATCTCTCCTTAGAGCTTCTACACCAATCTTCCAAGAGCGAACAACAACAATCAAAAATACAATGTAATAGAAAACCAATCAATCCTCAAACTCCAAAATTAAACTTGCTTTCAAATGAAGAAAAGGATGCAAATCAAATAAGAACACTTTGCAAGAAATCAAATTTTAGAGTGAAATAATTCCAAGATCATGTTGTTGTTTGAAAAGTGACTTCAAACCCTCCTTATTTAGTGGATTTGAAGGTAATAAATGTGGGAAAAATAAGGATGGTCAATGTAGAACATGCCAAACCTAAAAAAATAGGGTTTCATAAGAAGAACCCCTAAAAATGCACAATTGTGCTCCATCAAGGCCAACCACAATTTTTCCTATGCAAAGTTACACCCCATAAAGGGTGAGCACAACTTTGCATAGAGAGAGAATAGGTAAAATATGGAGGATAAGCCTTGCCCTTACCTTAGGCAAGTCAAAGAGGTCTCCAAGAAGGATCAGGGAAGATTACCCATTGAAGTGCATCAATTTTCTGTGTCTACACTTACCAACCTACCCAATTCTCTCATCCTCAATAGCCATGCCACTATACCACTAAACCCTACCTCCTTCTTAGTACTTATCTTAACCAAGAATTTTATCACTATGTTTTGAGCTCTAACTCACATAAATCAAGATCACATCATTTAATTCCCTCCACAAATCCTTAATCTAGGTGACAAGAATCCTCAATCTCCATGTCTCCAAAGAAAAATTCCTCATGCAATCCAAATCTCCTACCAAGATTTAAGAATTTTTTTCTATGATTATCCTCCTATAACCTTGTATTATCATCCAAATAGAAGTATATTTGATAGCTAAGGCTTCTACTTCATTTTTTGTGGTCTTACCTAGGCCTACAGTTCTCAATAGAGTATTGTCCCAACATGATTCTTGTAGACCACTCCAATTCCAACTCTATATTTATTACCTTTTGTAGTTCCATCAATATTAACTTTAATATAGCCTTTTGGAATGTTTTCCAACTAGCATTATCTTACCCATCCTGCACATCAAGTTCCTTCTCCATCATATCTATATCAACCTATGTTTTCTCTTTAGCATACACTACCACAATTTTCATGAATTTGCTCCAAATGACCTACCAGAATCCATCTAAGGATGAAAAGGTTTCTCTAAAAATTATCAATTATCTCTAGCCCCAATTACCACAAAATAAAGTTTAATCCAAAATTCCACTCGAATGAAGAGATTTAGATTTAAATATGTCCCTTTTCTATCTTTCCCAAATACTAATATATTTCATATCACTGTTGACTCTAATGTTATATGCTTAAAACCATCTCTCCCATATGATGCATGAATGAACACTCAATCATCAGGTGGTTAGATGTTTCCTCACTTTTGTAGCATAAAATATATTAGTACGGGCCAATGATTCCCATAGGTTTTAGATTATCAAAAGTAATAATTCCATTTTGCATTATCTTCCAGATAAATAAGTTTACTTTTGGCTAACCCTTAGACTACCAAATCTTTCTCCAATCCTCAACCTAAGATGCATGACAAGAAGGTTCTAGAAGAATCTTTTCATATCCATAATTCACTATGTACACTCCAAGGCTCTCATAGCCCCAAGCTAATTTAGCATCCTCATCCCTATATATGAGAAATATTTCTACCAAGATTTTAGTCATGTCAGGTGCATATTCCAAAGGAATTGAAATTGACCACTCATCCAAGTTCTTAAGTTGCCCAATTGGTTGGTGTTGAGATAAATTTCACCCTATTAAAATAATAAATACTAAGCAATTTAAAAGTTATATTCCTTTTTTTAGTTAATACACAACACACATGATAATGTTGGGATGAGTGATTCTCCATTATGTACACAAGAATCAAAGCTCAAACCACATTACTATGGATGATTTTTTTACACCCACTATGTTTATAAGGAGCAAAGAAAAATAGAAGAAAAGGGGAAGCTATTTCAAATAGGAGATTTAGAAAAGTACAGATAGAAAATTAAGATGCATCCATACCCTTGATTGTCCCAAACTTCCACCAAGAAGATGTCAACTGAAAAACACCAGCAATAGAAGAATAGGTGGTGGCCCCCATCATGAACATTCCTAAAGTTCTAAATTGAAGTAAATAAACTAGATGGTTGAATGGGATGATAAGAGAGGCTAAGAGAACCCCAAATTACAACCCAAAAGATCAAACCTTGATGACAAAAAAATGGGTAATAGAATAGAAAGGAAGCAAACCCAAAGTTTTATCCAGCATTCACTCAGCCATAATGAAGGCATAAGGTGTGAAGAGAGTAAAATATATAGGGGTTCCCAATTTCATATCCTAGTGTGATGTAATTAATGTAGAATCAAGAGGGAAAAAGTGGACTTAAATGTGCACCCAATTTGAAGCTCCGTCCTATCAGGAAATAAATATGTAAAAGACCCAACCATGAGGGGAGCTGCTTGAATTTAAAATTCTTCCTCCTGCCAAGATGATTTAATTGTCAATTCCAAAGACAAAATAGATGAATGAATTTAATGATGAATCAATATAGGTACAAAATCTAAATTCTAAGAAGTTGGGGTAGGGTGAATGCTTCGAACCATCCAGAGGTATGTAGAAGGAATGACACCTTTAATTGTATTAAATTTTAAAGGACCTGACATGGCATGTTAGTAATCTTCGTTTCGATGCAGTGAGGGATGTTTCATCTATGTCAGACTAGTCACTGAGGAAATCCCTCATATAAGTTGAATACTGATATTCAGATATATTGAGGTATGATTTTGTCCAATTACAAAATCATCCTTACAATCAGGATTTTAGGCTTAAAATCCCCTCTTGCAAAGAAATGTGAATTTCTCCAAGGTTCCTTTCACTTAATGTATTTATATGTCATGAAAATGTGTTTAAGATAAGTGCTTAGAATACCTAAGTGGTTTGCAAGAAAATGTTAACAAGAGGATTGAATTTTAAAGTATTTTCAATTGAAATCATTGTATGTGATCCTTCATGAAATTTTCCTTTCAATGACATAATTAAATTTGCTTTAAGTATAAATCTCTATGTTTTAAACTTAATCAAAATTCTGAAATAAAACTTTAAGTTGTATAATACTTTACTTTCATGAATTATTTTAAGCATTATACTAACAATTTAGGCTTGATCTTGTTCATAAAACTTATGTGAAATGAAATATGAAAATAACCTTTTTAAACCCTAATTATAAAGTTTGATAACTTTATAATATTTGACAAGGATTTATAAAGTTTACCTAAGTCATTTATTTTATTCAAAATAAATTCACATAAATTTTAAAGAACAATATACATGGATTTTAATATTATAAAGTTTTAAACTTTACAATATTAAAATTAAAATCCACATAAATTTCGCTTTGATATAATATTTATTTATCCAAATATTAAAATGACTTAAATATTTGGAAACAAATAAATATGAGCCTTGATTTGTAAAGTTTGGATTTCTTTATAATTTCCAATTAGAGCTTTATAAACCAAACTTAATTAATGTATGTAAATCGCAACTATTAACTTTAAATTTTATGATATTAAAACCAAGTTCATATAATTTTCCTCCTGAGATTTATTTACCAAATATTTATTAAATTAAATATTTGAAAATAAATAAATTTTAACCTTCACTTTAAAGTTTGGATCTTCAAAATTTGGAATAAGAACTTTAATAAACCAAAATTTATTAATGTGTATGAATATTAATTATGAACTTTAAACTTTATGATATTAAAGTCAAAGTTCATATAATCTTTCCACCTCTGTAAAATTTATTCACCCAAGTATTAATTTGATTTAATATATGGATGATAAATAAATTTTAACCTAGTTATAAAATTGAAAATCTTATAAATAATAAACTAGGCTCTACATCTCAAAAAGTGAAATAAAACTCAAAATATTAAGATAAGGAAATAAAATAAATTCGAAGAATAGGCTACAAGCTACAATAAAATAAAAAGAAACTTTTGGAATTAAACTGAACTTATATAGACCAGAATCATCACAATCTTGCCATAAACTTCAGTGCTATATATTCAAAGTAACATTAAATAAAAGAAATATATCAAATTTAATTCCCAATTTAAAACACCATATTCATGCTTGTTTTAATCCAATAATTTAATATAAATTCAAAAGTCTTACAATACGTATTCTTCCAAAAATCACTATACTCTTGAACTTGTAACCCACTATGCACTTCAACTTTTCACTGGGCTTCTTTCCAAAACATCCTTTTTCCTCAACCTGTCCCACCCTTCTTAACATTCCGTTGTTTCAATTTAATAACAATTTTGAAAACTAAATTCATTTCCTTTTATTCCGTGACCATTTTCATAATGGGCTTCAAATTGTTTCCTTAAACATTTGTATAATTGGCTTCATCCACCAAATTAACACCAATGTTCCATAAAATTCATGCACTATATTAATTTCCAAGCATTTAATCCAAATCATGAAATCCACTGCCTATGTATCTGATGTTTCACAAATGCAGGGATGTTCATATTTTATAATATATGACTTAGGGAGGTCCTAGGTGTAGACCAATTGGTTCATCCAAACCCTATAAGGGGCATAGGTCCAAGGTTCAAATCTCGGGCCTCGTCGGACTGAATGCTTGTCCCTTTCCTGGTGCTTTCAGCGGTGTAAAAGGTTTAAAATGATTGTGGCATGGTGGTTATAGGGGCGGACTGTGCAAAGATCTGTGTAGGATCGGACTACACGAAGATCTGTGTGGCGGCTTCTGGGGCGAACAGCGTAGAATACTGTGGCGGCCATAAAAAGCTGGACAGCCTACCCGAATTCGTGGCGGCTACCGATTCCACCATGTAAATTCAAAAAAATAAAAAAAATAAATAAATAATATATGACTTAGGGAAACATCATATCGCTATCTGGTACTTGAGGCTATCTCTATTAAACCTTCTCACCATATACTTTGAACATATATTAATGAGAATGAACTCCATAAAATTATCATATTTGCATATCTTCTTCACACTCAGATGATACCTCTGTTTGTAGTGGTGATGTTTAACTAAGTCTGTTGTCTCACTAATTAACCATACATTCACCCAATGAATAATTAACCATACATTCACCCAATGAATACCAAATTCCACTCATGACACTAACATTGTGTCCCATTCGCTATTGTCGTTCTTTTGTCTGAGGTTATTTACATTTTCGTCACCCATCAAAGCTTCATCCACCAATATTCATTAATTTTTACTATGTTGTTCGGATGCTTCATGGTAGTTCTACGTATTCCACAAGGTTTCATCCAGCAGGTTGTCTAGAACTAGATACTTCCTTCCCCATCTTCGGCTATGTCACCTTGATAATTTTGCTTTTCATAATTTTTAATACAAATGCAAGTCTAGTGGCATATTCCATGATTAGAATTTTGTTTCACGTTAATATCTATATATAGCATAACCAGTTTCATACATCATCACCATCATGAACACGCCTTGCATTTTACCGGTGCTAGCATATCCGATTCACTACAAAAGCCATAATCCCACTGGCATGTTGAATTTTTTTTCCAAACATTTTGCCAGTGTGCTGCCTATCTAGCCAAAGTATCCCACCATGCGATTCTACTTTGATACCATGATCATCTGCAGTAAGTCAGTCTACACCTTAAATTCAAACTCCACTACTGTTCACTATTAAACTACGATCAGATTCATCACCTTTTGATTCTTCTACCTCACTCATGTTTGATTTACTGTGATAAATTCACCCCTGCGCACCATAATCCGAGATGTTTATCATATCTTCTTCCACAAACTGATCATTGAGTTCTACCATTTCATTCTGTTTGGGCACATCATCAAATTTATATGGTCCTATCTGTCATTGATCTCAAAGTCATGAATGTCCTCCGTTGGAATGACATCCGACATCCCATAGGAAATCTTTATCGTTGAATAAATCCCACATTTGATCACACCATTATACTATATGCACCTTATGAAATAAAAATCATCCCACATTTGATCACACCATTATACTATAGGCACCCTATGAAATAAAAATCATCATAATGCTAATGACGAGTCGTTCACTACTTATATGCCTTTGTAACCAAAATTGAGGACTGCGCTCGCCTTCAAAACCGTACCCAAAACCCACAAAAGCCAAAAACAAATATTTTAATTAAAATTATAAAAGTCAAGACTTTATAATTTAAAATATCTAAAAAAAAATAAATCTAAATATTTTAACTCCTAACCATAAAACAACCTTATATTAAAAACAACAAAAGACATAATGATAAAAGACATGAACAATAAAGTAATACATATAACTCATGGAAGATGAAATAACACATAACATACACAAATAGAAATACAAAATACATAAACAAAACAAACAAATAGAAGAACAAAACATAACCAATACGTTAAACGATTATACTAACATTACAAAATTTTAAAATTTTGTAAGTGGGTCCCCAAAGATTAGGGTATTGTGATTTAGTCACAACAAGATCCATCAATTATTCAAGTATCAATTAAGTTTTTAAATAAAAAAGAAAAGCTCGCTCTTGAAAGGAGCTATATACATATAATTGTAATGTTTTTTTAGAGGTCATTTCTCCAGTCATTACAACCTTCATGTATAGCTAATTATTTTTTCTATTTGATTACTATTTGACCTTCAATTGTTTTCATGTATGTATGATTTCACTTTGATAATTGTTTTTGCTATGGTTAAGTGAATGAATTGGCTTTAATTCTACTATGTGGATTAGGCTACTAGTTCCTTAATTTTGGAATTCTTGGTAGAGTAAGGTGTGTGAATGGTAAATAAAAATAGTGGTTGGTCTGTTAAGTAGTCCATAAATATTGTTAATGTTTTAGGCTTATCAGGCATGTATCTTGATGCGATTGGATCTACATTACATTTTGTTCTAGATTTATGTTTTCTTTAACTTTCTCTCTCTCATTTTCCCCAAATATTTAGTTAGGACCTGCAAGGAGCTAGTCTTCTTTGGATATTGACCTTGATATCTTCAATATTGGGGTCATTCAAAGTTGGTTGAGGTTTGTGGGTGCACAATCCTTACCGTTAGAATAATTTTCAACCAACAATTTTTGGCATGCCCGGTGGGACCCTTTCCATAAATTTAGATAATTATAAGGGATAGGTCATACTCTAATTTATCTAGGCTCCCTTATTTTTGGTGACTCCATTGAAATACAAACCCAAAAAGCCATACCAACCCTATAGTTTTCATGATTACAAGACAAAGGGCTATCAACTCAAAAGAACTAGTTGAGTTCTAAAACTATCTTCTAGAAAGCATCAACCTAAACTCATTACCAAGGCATTTTCTCCCTTTAAATAACTAAAATCAAATCACATTGATATTTATTCAGTGCATATACTTCAAGTACCTGCTTTACCTCAAGTATCAATGGCACAAAATCAAAATCTAGGTGTTCCTAATTAGAATCATACATGACCTCTCAACTTAGCCGATCAACATGCTATTCCACCAGTAACATTAAAATCCTTTACAACCTATGATGGTATGAGAAAAACAACATAGGAACATGTTCAATATGTAGCCTTGTTAGCCATTATGCATAATATTCAAGAAGAAGATGTAATGGTTAAGTTATTGGTCATTTCGCTAAAAGGAAAACTACTTTATTGGTATAGAACCCTACCCACTAGAAGCATAAAAGCTTGGAAAAATCTAGCATCCAAATTAATAGAGGAGTTTAATGAACAAGCAGACCCCTTTTTTCTGCTTACTTAGTTCATGGTAATACAAAGACATCCAAAAGAGGATATTATGAATTTTAATATCAGATTCAGTCGAACCTGGAAGAGAGTCCCTAATGATCTTAGACCAACCCATGAATAAGTTATCTGTTATTATTTAAGGGAATTTAGTTCAAACTTGGGATTGATGATAAGATAGTCAAATATTCTAACTTTTCTCTAGATCTTTCAAGAAGTTGCAAAAGCAAAAAAAATCCTTATTACTATAGGCAAACTACCTCCCAAGCCTGTGATGCCTATCTTTCCAAAGTTCCCTAATGGTCAACCACATCCAATTGTACCAGTGCCTACTTATGCAACACCATCACCTTCTATGGGTTTTACCCAATGGCCTAGCACACCTGTGGTACTAGTACTACCTACACCCCCTATAATACCTACTGTTCCTGCCCCGCCTACATTACCTGCATTGCCTGCTCCAAAATCCCAAGCAACTACTTTACGTAAGCTGTAGGATTTTATGAAAAATCTATCCAGTGAGGTCACAATTATGAAAAGTAGGGATGTTGATAGGAATTTCCAACCAAGAATATTCCCATACATCACAAAATATCAATCCATTTTTTTCAATAGATTAATAAAGAAAACTAGTACATTCATTAATGATGGTGAAGAACCTTCGTCTACTATATCTAATTTAGAATATTGGTGCTCTACTTGTAATGATCCTCATGGGGAAAATACTTGCATGATGCACCAACATTACATGCAAAGAATGGCTATCAAAAGAGTAGAGAGGATTCAAAAAGGACAAATTAATATGATTGGAAAAAGTGAGTGTAATGCCATGGCACCATCAGTAGAGAAAGTCTTTATTTTGATGATATCTGAAAAGAAACCACTTCAAGTAAATCTTTAGGAAATCAAATCCAAGAATGAAGTCATTTATGAGCCAATGGAGAAGAAAGCCAAATAAGATGCTCCCTAAGAGGTCTCTCTCAAAAAAATCCATAGCAAGAAAAGGAAGATCCCAAGCCTGATACATCCCATTCAAAAACAATGGAAACTCAAACTGAGGTTAGGGATAAGCTTAAATACCCATACTTGACAAAGTTTCAATGAATTGAGGTCACTCATGAGTATAGAAGCAAGTTTGAGATGTTGGACATTTTGAGCTCATTTAGTTGTCATTGATGTCAAGATGAAAAGTTGTCATTGATGCCAAGGTGAACACATGAAGCTATCATTAACACCATGGAGTACATCATTACTGCCACCAAGAACAATGTGAAGAGTTGAAGAAAAGGTGTCAAAATATGGTTTTATAAGGGTTTGTGTTAAAACCATGGTGGAAAATTAAATGGTTTTATTAAAATCATTATGAGGATATAAAGGCTTCCTTAAACATTGATATGGTATAATTAAGGTTTTTAAACCATGGTGGCAAAATAATTTACATCAAACCCATGGAGTACAAAGAAAGGTTTAAATTTTATCTCGAGAAGGCTTTAATTTTTATTAAAGTCAAAGGTTTATAAAATAATTTATAAAATTTAAATTCTTTTAGAATTTAAATAATTTATAAACTATAAAGGTCTTAAGAAGGCGCCGACACCATCAATTTAATGGAGCGCCGACGTCCATGACAAAAGGTGAAATTCATATATAAAAGCAATTTCAAAGGGGCACTAAAATTACCCTTCATCGATTAAATTTCATGCGACCAAGTGAGAGAATAATTCATGCAATCATTGAGGAAGAATACAAATTTGAGTTGTCTTTTAGTGCCAGGGAAAAGACAAAAAAGGGAGGGCTTAAGCCTCACTCCCATTGGATGCGGTGGTCCATTGGCAGTGCATGTTTTGCAAGGGCATTGGGAGTGGAAATATCCATGATCGATTCACATGGAGGTTGTTTGCTTGTTGGTCTTGAGCTCTATAGAGGAAAATGTTTTGAATGCACTCATTTTGAGTGCCAAGGTTGGAATAAAGAGCACAAGGTGCTCTTTGGGTTCCAAGCGTACATATAGCGCACACGATGGTCTAGCCCATAGCTAGGGTGCACAAGGAGGTAGAGATCAATGGTTCAGATCTCATAAGTGGCAAAGGTAATTTTTGTTAAATAAATTTTTATTTACCTAAAGTATTTCCTAAGGTAAAAGAGAGTTATAAGGGTAGAATGAAAAGTTGTTTGTTTGGAAATTGATTTATGCTATAGGAGTTATAAGGAGAGTGGATTTGATTTTTGCTAAAGTTCATATTGCTACTAAAATTTAATTAAAGAGGTTTTTTAGTTAAATTTTGGTGTATGTTAAATTTATTTTAATTGGGAGATTATAAGGTGTTATTTGGAAAATATTTTATGTATGTTGATGGCTATTTTTAAATATGAAGCGATAAGGTGTGATTGAGTTTTTGCATTACATTATGAGAAATATTTATCTTCTAACCTCTGTATGAGCACATTCTTCCATATTTGAGTTGATTGATTGGTTTTCTAGAAAATAATTTTGGATTGAAAAGGACTTGATTAGGGTTTCCTATTGAGTGTGTTGAGTTAATGCTTCAAGGTTTTTTGGAATAATGAATTGTTTGTAAAACCTTGTTTTATAAGCATTGTTGTTGAAGCCATTGGTTGAGTGAAGAACTTGAACTAGGGTTTGAGTATCATTGTTATGTGAGATTTTTTTATAAGCATTGTTGTTGAAGTGAGTTGTTGAGCAAATAACTTGAACTAGGGTTTGAAAAGAACATGAGTATCATTGTTATGTGAGATTTGTGATTGAGCATTGTTGGAAATATTTTGAGTTGGTGTTTATATGATTGCACTAGGGTTTGTGAGAAATGAGTGTTTCATTAAGTGATTGGTTGTGTAGAGTTGGTTGAGCCTATTCAAGAAGATGTGTGAAGTGATTGTTCAAGTTCCATAAAACAAACTATTCTATATTTTTAATTGAGTTGAGAAAGTGATTGAGCATTGAGTTAAAATTGAAGCATATTGAGTCTCTAACAATTCTCCTTATGTTTCTAAGAGAGTGATTGAAAGTAATTGAGCATTGTGATTAGTGTATAACATATTGAGTCTCTAAAAATTCTCTTTATGTTTCTATAATATTGAACAATTTTTGTGTGGACTTGTTGAGCAGATTTGATCAAGTTCTGTGTGGACTTGTTGAGCAGATTTGAGCAAGTTCTGTGTGGACTTGTTGAGTAGATTTGAGCAAGTTCTGTGTGGACTTGTTGAGCATATTTGAGCAAGTTCTATGTGGACTTGTTGAGAATATTTGAGAAAGTTTTACATGGACTTGTTGAGTAGATTTGAGCAAGTTCTATGTGGACTTGTTGAGCAGATTTGAGCAAGTTATGTGTGGACTTGTTGAGAAAAATTTGAGCATGTTCTATGTGGACTTGTTGAGAAAATTTAAGCAAGTTTTGTGTGGACTTTTTGAGCATATTTGAGGACAAATTTTGGTGCATATTTAAGGATAGATTTGTGTCAGACCAAAGATAGAGATTGAGCATATTTGTGCTAAATCGAAGGACTATGTTTAGTATAAATTTGAGATAGAGCTTTGGAGGTGATAGAGTAGAGAGGATAGTAGTCTCTAGTGGATAGAGATCCATCAACCAAGGCAATTAGGATAGGTCTTATGAATTATGACAAGAGTATTTAGTGGAGAGAGATCCACAAGCCAGTGCAGTGGAGGCAATAGTCTTTTAGAGGATCACTAGCTAGAGCAGAGAAGGAGTTCTCCTATGGATAGAGATCCATGAAATTAATTTAGGGGATTGGTATCTCCTTTTGAAAGAGGTCCATAAACATTGTAATAGGGAAAGGATTCCCAAGATATTGATTGAAAAAATTTTAGTGAAATATTTTCTCCGTGGAGTAGCCCATATTGGGTGAACCACGTAAAATTGGTGTCTCATGTGTGTGTGATATTTTATGCACTACTTTGGTTTCTACTATTGATATTGCCATTGATATATTGCATAATATTTATTATGATAAGAAAAGTAAAAATTGGTCTTATACTGTTCACCTCCCCTCTTAGTATAAGCTTGTATTCTTCAATTGGTATCAGAGCTGATTCCTTCGAAAAAGGTTTAACATATTGAAGGAAGATCTTACAAGAACACAAATGGCAAAGAAAGGCAAAATTAGAACCATGAGATACAAGAAAAAAAAGAACACACATGGTCATGAAAGAAAATGAAGATGAATTCAATATTATTATTTTGGGAGGAAGAATGGAAATAGATTCAAGATATGAATAAAGCAATGGAGAAACAACCAGGTTGATAAATTTTTGTACCATATGTAGGAATATAGGTCACCATGCAACTTATTGTCCACAAGAAGGTGAAGAATATTTTGTTTGTGGTCAACTTGGTCATGATGCAGGTTATTGCAATGGGTTTAGTAGTGGTGAAGATGAAGATGATATTTTCAGAAATAAAATCCTAGAGGTTGGTTCAAGAAAGGATAACAAGGATAATCAAAATAGGTATGAAGAAAAAACTCTACTTTTAGTATTAGAATAAAATGCTCCTATAGAAGATCAAAGAAAGAAAGAAGAGGAAGATTCAGAAAAACAAAAGGAGGAAGCCACTCTTAAGGAACTTGTTGAATTGAAAAGAGAATTTATAATTGAAGGATCAAATGCAAGAAGATGAGAAATGTAAGACAAATTTTCTACAAGATTTCTCTGAATTGAGAGATAAGGTTGAAAAGGAAAGAAGAGTTGAAGAAGTTATGATTGAAAATTCAAAGGTAAAAAGGATAGAATGTGAAATACTTATGATTACTCTTGAAGAATTAAAAAGGGAGAACTCATGATTAAGAATTCAAACTCAAGAAGATAAGAAAGCAAAATCAAAGTTTTTATAGGAACTCACCAACTTCAAAATCAAGGTTGAAGAGGCAAGAAAGATTGAAGAAGGTATGGCTAAAAAATTAAAGGTACAATATCTAGAGTGTGAAAGATTAGAACATGAGATATTTTCACTAAGTATGGAAGTAAAATGTTGTAAGGACAAACTACACAAGTTTGAGGAAAATTCAAAGACTTTAGACAGGATTATCAATGCACAAAGGTCATCAATCACCATAATAGGACTTAGTTCTAAATAATAACAAGGGAAACATGAAGTAGGAAAAGAAGAGTCAAGCTCAAACACAAAAAAATAAGAAGCATCAAAATAAGTAAGTAAAATAGAGTGAGAATTCTAAGGATAAGTTTGACAATAGAAAGTTCAACAAGGAAAGAAACAATGCATAAGTAAGGAATAGATGGAATAGGAAATAGGTAGAAGAGACTAATATACCAATGGAGTCTAGGCAAGGTTTCTTCGGTGGAAGATATTTTTTATGTCACAGGTTTGGGCACATGTCTTCACAGTGCAGGACACATGAAAGATAGGAAAATGGGAACAAATAACTTTTCCATGGGTATTACTACTCATGTAATCAGTTTGGTGACAAGGCAATGAATTGCAAGGTTAATGACAGAAGAGGATATGGCTTCACTAGGAGACATCCTAAGACATTTTCACCTCCAAGGAATAATAACATCAAGTACTATAAGTGCAATAATTATGGTCACACAACAAAGTGGTGTAGAGCAGACATTCCAAAAAAAGGTATGAATAGAAACAAGAATAGGAATAGGAACATAGGAATGTAGACATGAATAAAAACAAGAACAAGGACAGGAACATGGATATGAATAAGAACAAGAACAGGAACCATAACATGTATAGGAATGTAGACATGGATAGGAACATTGAAATAAATAGTCAGAGGAATCATAAGGATCATATAAGAAGAAGATAGGATAAATATAAAAAATAGTGCTTTTAGCGATTAGAAATACTCCCATCCTAAAATTAACCACCTTTAGGAGGTGGGGGAGGGGTTAAGCTAAGAAGCTCATTCTTAGCCCCAAGCCCCAAAGGTGACCCTTTGTCATTGATGTCGAAGGGGGAGATATTTGAGTAAGGGGGAGAGATTTTTTACTTGAGAGAGCAATGAGCTAAGGGAAGCAATATCCCAGGGGGAGCAGAACAAAGGAAAGGTCAAGTTTTTAGTAAAAAGAATTTGGGTTGCCATAAATGACAAAGGGGGAGATTGTTCGATATTTTGAGCTCATTTAGTTGTCATTAACATCATGGAGTACATCATTACTACCACCAAGAACAATGTGAATAGTTGAAGAAAAGGTGTCAAATAATGGTTTTATAAGGGTTTGTGTTAAAACCATGGTGGAAAATTAAATGGTTTTATTAAAATCATTATGAGGATATAAAGGCTTCATTAAACGCTGTGATGGCAGAATTAAGGTTTTTATTAAAACCATGGTGGTAGAATAATTTACATCAAACCCATGGAGTACAAAGAAAGGTTTAAATTTTATCTCAAGAAGGCTTTAATTTTTATTAAATTCAAAGGTTTATAAAATAATTTATAAAATTTAAATTATTTTAGAATTTACATAAATTATAAATTATAAAGGTCTTAATAAGGCACCAATGCCATCAATTTAATGGAGCGTCGACGTCCATGAAAAAAGGTGAAATTCATATATAAAATCAATGCCAAAGGGGCACTAAACTTACCCTTCATCAATTAAATTTCATACGACCAAGTGAGAGAATAATTCATGCAATCATTGAGGAAGAAGATAAATTTGAGTTGTCTTTTAGTGCCAAGGAAAAGACGAAAAGGGATGGATTAAGCCTCACTCACATTGGATGTGATGGTCCATTGATAGCACACATTTTGCAAGGGAATTGGGAATGGAAGTATCCACGATCGATTCACATGGAGGTTGTTTACGTGTTGGTCTTGAGCGCTACGGAGGAAAATTTTTTGAATGCACTCGTTTTGAGTTCCAAGGTTGGAAGAAAGAGCATGAGGTGCTCTTTGGGTTCCAAGCATACGTCTAGCACATGCGGTGGTCTAGCCCATGGCTAGGGCACACGAGGAGGCAGATATTGAGGGTTCGAATCTCATAAGTGGTAAAGGTAATTTTGTTAAATAGATTTTTATTTCCCTAAAAATTTTCCTAAGGTAAAAGGGAGTTATAATGGTAGAATAAAAAGTTGTTTGTTTTGAAATTGATTTATGCTATAGGAGTTATAAGGAAAGTTGATATGATTTTTTCCAAAGTTTTTATAGCTATTAAAATTAAATTAAAGAGGTTTTTGAGTTAAATTTTGGTGGATGTTAAATTTATTTTAATTGGGAGATTATAAAATGTTATTTGAAAAATATTTTATGTATGTTGATGGTTGTTTTTAAATATGGAGTGATAAGGTGTGATTGAGTTTTTGCATTACATTATGGGAAAGATTTATCTTCTAACCTCCTTGAGTTTGGCATAGAAATTGTTTTGATTGTGGCAGATTTATGAGTTCCCTTAATTATCAAGAAAAAGGTATGAGCACATTCTTCCATATTTGAGTTGATTGATTGGTTTTCTAGAAAATAAGTTTGGAGTGAAAATGACTTGACTAGGGTTTCATATTGAGTGTGTTGAGTTAATGCTTCAAGGTTTTCTGAAATAACGAGTTGTTGTTAAAACCTTGTTTTATAAGCATTATTGTTGAAGCCATTGGTTGAGTGAAGAACTTGAACTAGGGTTTGATTATAATTGTTATGTGAGAGTTGTTTTATAAGCATTGTTGTTGAAGTGAGTTGTTGAGCAAATAACTTGAACTAGGGTTTGAAAATAAAATGAGTATCATTGTTATGTGAGATTTGTCATTGAGCATTGTTGGAAATATTTTGAGTTGGTGTTTATATGCTTGGACTAGGGTTTGTGAGAAAGGAGTGTTTCATTAAGTGATTGGTTGTGTAGAGTTGGTTGAGCCTAGTCAAGCGGATGTGTGAAGTGATTGTTCAAGTTCCATAAAACAAACTATTATATATTCTGAATTGAGTTGAGAAAGTGATTGAGCATTGAGTTGAAATTGAAGCATATTGAGTCTCTAACAATTATCCTTATGTTTCTAAGAGAGTGATTGAAATTAATTGAGCATTGTGATTAGTATAGAACATATTGAGTCTCTAACAATTATCTTTATGTTTCTATGATATTGGGCAAGTTCTATGTGGACTTGTTGAGCAGATTTGAGCAAGTTCTATGTGGACTTGTTGAGTAGATTTAAGCAAGTTCTGTGTGGACTTTTTGAGTAGATTTGAGCAAGTTCTGTGTGGACTTGTTGAGCATATTTGAGCAAGTTCTGTGTGGACTTGTTGAGCATATTTGAGCAAGTTCTGTGTGGACTTGTTGAGAATATTTAAGCAAGTTCTATGTGGACTTGTTGAGAAGATTTGAGGACAGAGTTTGGTGCATATTTGAGGACATATTTGTGCCAAACCATAGATATATATTGAGCAAATTTGTGCTAGATTGAAGGACTATGTTTAGTGTAGATTTGATATAGAGCTTTAGAGATGACAGAGCATAGAGTACAATAGTCTCCAATGGATAGATATCCATCAGCCAGGGCAGTGCAGATAGGTCTTATGATTGGGGACAAGAGTCTTTAGTGGAGAGAGATCCATAAGCCAATGTAGTGGAGGTAGTAGTCTTCTAGAGGATCACCAGCTAGAGCAGAGGAGAAGGAGTTCTCCTGTGGATAGAGATACATGAACTTGAATTAGGGTATTGGTGTCTCCTTTGGACAGAGGTCCATAAAAATTGTAATAAGGAAATGATTCCCAAGAGATTGATTGAGAAAATTTTAGTAAAATATTTTCTCCGTGGAGTAGCCCACATTGGTTGAACCACATAAAATTGGTGTCTCATGTGTGTGTGATTTTTTATGCACTGCTTTGGTTTCTATTATTGATATTGCTATTGATATATTGCATAATATTGATTGTGATAAGAAAATTAAAAAGTGATCTTATATTGTTCACCCCCTTATCAGTATAAGTTTGTGTTCTTCATGAGACCCCACCAAAAGAGAAGGACAAGCACCCCGAAATTCTTACCTTCAACATTGTAGAATAATTAAATAAAGCCCCTTCAAAGGCTAGTATGTGTGATGCCTTACTCATTCCTTGACAGATTGACCTACTCCAAGCCTCCTTAGAAATGATCAAGAGATAAAACAAAATCCAATAAGAACAAAACCTGGTTCAAAGTAGTTTTGTTATGGGAGGTGGAAAACATAGACCTTCGCCATTATACCGTTTTGTAGAAATGGAAGGATGGGTTGTGTACAATTGCATGATAGATTTAGGAGTAGCCACCACTATTATACCTAAGGCAGTATGTGATGTCATGGAAATTGAATACACTAGGAGCTATCCTAGGGTGTTGTACTTGTATGGTACCCTAGTAAAAACTTTAGGAGTAATCAAGGATGCACCCATTGTTCTCCATTAGGTTACCATAATACAAGAAATTGTGATAGTTGATCTAGAGCCATATTTTAGAATGTGCATTTCAAGAGAATTTACTTTTAATATGATGGGATACCTATCTCTGGACTATTCTCATATGGAAATCCCATGTAAAGGAATAAGGGTAAAAATCCAATAAAAAAAACCCTCTCCTTTTCATGTAGAAAGAATAGAAGAAGTAGATCGGTAAACAACTGTGGTAAATGTCATCACTAAGGAAGAGGATGATATAGGAGAACTTATAGAATGATTGTGAATAGGAGATAAATTATCCATAAAAATATAAATGTAATAACGAAAATAGGAGTTGGAACTTATACCATTAAAATACCAGAAGCAAAAATATCAGAAGCACAGATGAAATCTCTATCTTCATTTCATCAGTTATGGAAATTGTACTTTCATAGAGCAAGATGTAAAAATATTGTAGGAGCTAGGATAGTTTTGATTTTCCCTAAAGTAAACCAAAATGTTTTCTCATATAGATTGATGTGGATTTGTACTAATAATGCAGTAGAATATGAAGCCCTCTGTTTGGGATTAAAAAAGGTAGAAAATTTGGGCATCAAGCAACTTCAAGTTTATGGAGATTCTGAATTAGTGATTAATAAAATCACTAAAAATGTATTAGCAAGCAACACTACTTTAAAGCATATAGAAATAGGATATGGGACCTATTAGAATCATTTGAAGCATTGAATATTAAATCAATCCCTAGGTATTAGAATAAGTATACTGACATCTTGGCTTCCATAGGAGAAAACTTTTATTCAGTCTCAAATACCATTCATAAATAAAAATTAGTCAAGTTGGTATATAGGCCATCCATCCCTGATAAGGATATTTTCTGGCAAGTGTTTGAAAATGATGAATAGATAGTGGACTTTCTTATTCATGAACTAAAATTTTCAATTGATGGTTCCTCTAAGGCTGAATAGGAAGGTTTTATCTAGCTAAAAAATAATCATATTCCAAAAGAATTGATCACTTTGGAAAGCCTCTTTGAAAATAGTGATCAACCAAAAAGCTTTAAAATGAAACTTAACTCTAAAGGATATAAAAAAGTTTAAATTTCAAGTGATAAGGGCTTGAATATAGGAGTGGACTGCTTAGATGAGGAAGTTCACTAGATTCGAGAATTGTGCAAAAAATATGATGATATTATTGCATGGACATATGATGATCTCAAAGTATACAATAAGGATGTAATACAACATACTATTGAATTGGAACTTGATGCAAAATCCTTTTGACAAAAAAAAAGGCCTATGAACCCAAAAATAGAGACTCTAATGAAGTAGGAATTACTAAAGTTGCTAAATGCCAAGATAATATATCCTATAAAGCATTCCACTTGGGTGGCTAACTTAGTTCCAGTTAAAAATAAGAATGGATACATCAGGATTTGTGTGGATTTTTGTAACCTAAATAAAGTATATTTAAAATACCACTATCATCTACCAAAACTTGATCAAATACTACACACAATGGTAAGAGTGGAACGGTTTTCATTACTTGATGACGTTTTAGGATTCAATCAGGTTTGGGTTAAATATGAAGATCAATATAAGACATCATTCACTACAAAATGAGAAACATTTGCATATCAAAGAATGTCATTTGGCTTATCCAACACTGGTGCAACATTTCAAAGAGCAATGGACTTGGAATTTGGTGAATTGTTCAATAAAGTAATTGTTATCTATTTATATGACATGACTAGTTTTTGCACAAAAGACAAGATCATGTGAAACATCTTCAAAAAAAAATTGAAAAGTGCATTGAGTTTGGAATATCACTAAACCCAAGGAAATCAATATTTGTAGCTCAATAAGGTAAACTTCTGGGACATTTTGTGTCAAAAGCGGGTCTCACCATAGAGTAAGTGCTATTCTATAGTTACCAATACCCGTGAATAAAATGTCACTCTAGTATTTCTTTGGATAAGTTAACTTTGTGCAAAATTTTGTGTCTAATTTTGCATAGACAGTCAAGCCTTTGATACAAATGTTGAAGAACAATGTTGAGTTCAAATGGACAGATGACCAAAAATATACTTTTAGAAATATAAAGGAAGCAATTTCACAAGCTCCAGTTCTTATCAATCCTAATTACTCTAAAGAATTTATTCTATATGCCTTTGGAGTTGAAGAAAGTTATGTGGGAGTGCTAACACAAAATGGAGACACTAGTGATGAGAAGTCAATTGCCTTTCTTATACAAACTCTACATGACCATGAAAAGAGATACAATTTTATATAAAGATAAATATATGTTGTTAGGAAATCTCTCAAAAAGTTTAGGTATTTTATCTCTCAAAGTAAAATGGTAGTATATGTAGTGCATCAATATGTTAGGAACTTTGTGATCCAAGGAGAATGGGGGGACCGAAGGGCCATATGGATGACAAGATTCAAGAATTTGAAGTAGAAATCTAACCTACAAAACTAGTCTGAGCGTGATCACTTTGTCAGCGCTTGGCAAAAACAACAACCACAAACTCCAACCTATCTATAGAAGTCATAGAGAACCTAAAGTCAACACATAAAGAAGTATCATTTGAATTATGGATGGTTGATCTAATATCTTATCTTCAATATGACAAGTATATGAAAGGACTAACAGTACTACAAATATGCAGATATAGGGTGCAAGCCATAAAATATGCTTTTGTCAATAACACTATCAAAAAATATTTGGAGTGTTGTTGCATTGCATACCACAAGAATAGGCTAGCTGCTTACTGGAATAATTTCACTCTATATTCTCAAGGGGGAATTATTCAACACTGACTACAATAGCTAAGATACTGAGAGTAAGATTTTATTGGCCTTCCATATTTTTATATGTATTCAATATGGTTATAAAATGTGATAAATGTCAAATATATACTGGAAAACAAAAAAATTATGCTATGCCTTTAAAACCAATAGTGGTAGAAGAAACCTTTCATCAATAGGGGTTAGATTTTATTGGCATCATAAATACATCCTCATAGCTACAAATTATTTCACTAAGTGGACTAAAGCAGAAGCAACCAAGCAATATGATCAACAGATAGTCATTGACCTCCTGGAAAAATTGATTAATAGATTTGGAATCCTTGCCACTATTATCTCAGACAATAGATCTTCTTTTATAGGAGCTAATACAATGGATTTTGCTAGGAAATATAAGATATACTAGAATGCAACATCACACTACTATCCTCAATGCAATGGCTTGGAAAAATCCTCAAACAAGAACCTACTAAGAATTATTAAGAGAAGTATTGAATACAACCCCAAACGTTGGCACCTTCTACTAAATCAAGCATTATGGGCAGACAAGATAACTCTCAAAATATCCCTAAGATCATCTCCTCATTCTCTAGTATATGGAAAGGAGGTTGTTCTTCCTATTAATTTAGAACTACCAGTGTTAAAGTTCCTATAATAGATAGATGATGAAGAGTTCACACCAATCGAGAAAAGGCTAGCACAACTAAAAGAAGCTCAAGAAAAGGTATTTGATAATACAATGCAACATCAGAGTATGGTCAAGCAGTGGTTTTATAAAAAATTTGAACCAAAGGAATTTTGTAAAGGAGACTTTGTACTTAAATGGGATGTAAATCTGGTGAAACTAGGAGCTCATGATAATTTTAATTCATTTTGGACTGGGCCTTTTCTCATAGAAGAATGTAAAATTGCCAATGCATATCAACTACAGGATTTTTAAGGTAAACGAATGTCAATCCCAATGAGTGGGAAACACCAGAAGCACTATGCTTGAGTCGTAAAATGTAGTTGTATATGTATGTACATACTTCTTCCCTTGTACATAATGAGTTTATTTTTATATTTGTGTATTATTTAGTGCTAAAATTTTAAAAGTTCTGATAAGTCTCTTCAAGAATTGTGTTTAAAGATCATGAGTGGGCGAAAAAATGAGAGGCTTCTAATTAAACAAAGGATCCTAAATTCCCATATTATTCAGATATAGAGAAATGGTATTGATGGAAGAAGAAGGTTAATCCCAAAATATCACCCGATCAGGAGGAAGAAAGAGGAAATTTTGGAAAAATAGTTGTCAATGCCCCGATTCATTAGGAAAATTGAGTGGCAAGTTGGAAAGTGTGCCCAAAAATTATAATTGAATGAGTACAAATGACTAATGCTCTATCCCAATAAAATCATGGAGAAATATTGTGGGCACATACATCAAGTAGCCTAAGTGCATGCAATGACCAAGAAGGGGCATGGCTATCCAGTTTTCACCAGTAAAGGAAAAGTATTTATGAAAAGGGTGGTTGAGGTACATTCTTTAGATGAACTGAAGTATGTGTAATAAATTAAAGGAGAATTTAAGCTGAAGTGAGATTAGCTTAGGAAAATAGAAATTCCACTATTTCCAAGAGGGGATTGTGCCCGCTTAAATTATTTTATTGGCCCAAGGTCTGCAATACAATAAAATTTGGTGAATGAAATATAATAGGGTTCTATGCTTCAGCCATATTTACCTTGAAGAAATTGGGATTCATTGCAGAAGCTTCAATCATCAATACTATAAACCCTCCATTCTAAATATTATAAAAGTGCAAGGATAATAAAAGCTCCATGATGATATAGTAATTGCTAAGCACTGTTTATACCCTCCAAGAAGTAAATTGATAGGCTTTGAGAGTGTTGAATTTTGAAGAGTAGAGATAGAGTTGTGGAAAATAACTAAGGCAAAGCCAAAGAAGAGTCTAGAAGACTTATTTGAAGGTATTATGGATACGTGTATCACCTTGAAGGCCAAAGTGAAGCTATCTTGAATGGAAGTAGAGTAAAAATAAAAGGCCATAAATTCTAGTGCCACTGGAGGAGCACCATGGAATACACAATTAGAAATGTCCTTGCCAATTGTTGTGCATCCTTGTCCTGAGCTGGTGGATGTTGTAGAAAAAATTTATGATGCAAGTTTGGGAATTTAGAGGGCAATATGGACACCCTCTATTTTAGATAACTACTTAAAATATAAGAAAGGCTTTTGCGGTACCAGAACCTTATCTTGAAGATGTATCTGACAAAAATCTCAAAATTATCAAGGAAAGATCTTAGAGAGAAAAACTTATAGAGGAAGGACCGATAACTTGGATGAAAGAGATTTTAAGCTTAAGAAGTTTACCAAAATACTATTCAAATAGGAACTAGTAGTTAGAATAGTTCAAAGAAGATGTTCAACCAATCTTAAATATGATAGCCATAGTGCCTGGCATTGAAACAAACAAATCAGTCCTCCCTGAACAAGAAATTTTGGCACATGCTATAGTAAGGGCTAACAAACAATTAAGGCTTAGCCAGGAATATGAGGAGGCAATTGGAAGAATACTAGGTTGTGTGGAGCATGAAATTCCATTTTTCTTGTTACATGACCTAGCTGTTTCTTTTCTTTATGCCAAAAGTAGCACATTCCATGCAAATTGCTGAAGTTGACCCTTGCCCAATTGTGGAATGGATGCATTACCTTCAAAAAATCCAATCCTATATGTATTTTAACAAGAATTTCCTTGGCCTTGCCTTAGCCTATGTTTATGGTAGTTGCCCCCACTTGTCTGAAAGAGTTGTCCAATTTTTAAGAAAAAAATTCTTAAGGTTTGGGACTGGTATTTCCTCATAGAAGGAACTTGCATAAAGTTGTATGGCTTCTCTGGATTCCATTTACTCCTCCCATATTATGTTACATATTGGATATTTGGGCTATAATTCTATAGGCAAGTCATTATAGTGGAAGACAAGTACGAGCAAGGAGCAAAGAAGAAAATAATCTTCCAATTCTTGGTGGTGTATAACCCCATCAACAACCCCTTTAGCGACCAGAATACATAATTGAAATTGGATAACAAGTTACATGCACTAGGTATTGAAGTAATGCCTCCTCGATGGTATTATGATATTGATGGCATTATCAAAAGGAAAGTTGCTAATAATGTGAATTCCCAACCATTTGAGCACCAATATAATGAAGCAAATCCAGATGTGGTGTGATTTAGAAATCTCTCAGAGGATAAGCTAGTTCTCTTTACCAAGTTTGTGTTGTATAAGTGACCATCATAGAGATATTTATATCCTTATAATAGGGTGTTTTACCTTGAAAGGAATTCCAATCATAGAATAGCTACCACTTTTTTTTAGTGAGTTGAGGAGTTAAATGATTGGAATGATGAAGAAAATATGGAACAATGGTGGATAATTAAATGTGAGAAGGATGATCTAAAATAAAACCTCAAAGTAGTTGTAGCTATTAAGTTCCATATGGAGTTTACAATTGGAATTGATCAATGGTCAGAGAGAAATGATGACAATCTCTACCCAAAATTAATAAAGAAGTTCAATCTTGTGGAGCCTATAGCCGATGGAAGTAGTGATGACCAAAATCAAGATGAAAAACTCGAGGACCTAGAATTTTAATAAGAGTCTGATAATAAATTCCATGGATCATAAGTGAAACCAAAAGTCTCTTCTTCCCAAAGGCTACAAAATAGTAGGAGAACAAGATCAAGCAAAACTCTTCAATAGACTGGGCACTCATTTGCGTCATCTCCTGAAAGATCAGTACATAGTGGAAATAATTAGACTCTTATTAAGACCTGCTCAAGCCTAGTCATATTAAAAGAGCTAGAGTTAGAGCTTAAGCATTAGTGACTGTAGTCCAAAGTAGTGCAAGTAAAGAAATAAAGAATGATGGCTCATCATTCCAAGGTAAGTTTGGAGATTGCAGAACCTGTAGAAGAGCAACTCCCATTACAGGTACAACTTAATACCCCTTCTCCAAAGTAGGATTGTTTTAGTAATCCACTGAATCACCCACCCCTTTTCAACTATTTTCCCCCTTAAATGAAAGTATATTAACCACAAGGCCAATAATAAATAAGGATATCCCTAGGTCATCATAATCTTCTTCTTCATTCATTGACCCACTATCTCATCCCTTTACCACTTCATCAGAAGCATCCATCCTTGTACCTATGTCAAATTTATCATTTACCCCTACACTCTCTATCACCCCTCCACTTCCTTCTCAAGTATTGCCCCAGTAATTTTCCTCCTCATTAGTGTCAGTCATAACCAAAGCTATAAGTCATTTAGTCAATACAAGTCAAGAATAGGTGTTGGTAACAATTATTGTACCCCATTGACCTCTATAATATCTTTTCCACTTTCATCTCAAGCAGTGGAAGAAGAAGAACCAAAAATCTTCAAATTTGTGTGCATGGCAATTCACAATCAAAAGAAGTGGGCATAGGAGTAGCTACATTAGGAGCACCAGAGTTAAGAGGAAACTACTATGATGGTTCTACACAAACTTGACCCAATTGAGATAAAGAAGCACAAAATTATCACCAAGACTAGAGTCAAAAAATAAAAAGTAGATATGAAGAATAAATACTAAGAAATTAAGTGCCTCACTAGGCACATTGATGACATTCCCTCTGCTAAAGTTTTGAAAGCATCACACGTGAGCTTAGATATGTACCTCAAAGTGAAAATTTCTTAGAGGAAGATAAAAATTACAGAGAAAAGGGTTAATAATCTTGAATCTCAATATCACCAAATACAATGAGAAATGAAAACTTTGGAGAGTAGAAACAAGATGCTAAGTGAGACACTAAACAAGGTCTCTTCACTTGAACTACTACAACAAAAGGAATATGGAGTTGCTAAACTCAAGAGTAAGCTAGATCAATGCAATCAAAAGTTGAGGATGAAGGTACAACAACAAGAGAATGATATTAATCACATTTTTGAAGATTTGTAGAAAGAGAAAGAGAGATCTGCTCGATCTATAATCTCAAGGGATAATATAAGAAGGATCAAACTTGTTCATTTGAGGAAGACAAAAGAGTTTGCCTTGGAGATCATATATTCTTTTGCATTTATTGTGGAAAGTAGCATTGAAATTTCAACAGTAGCAAAAGCTGAGAATAGTTGAAAAAAAATGATCATCCAAAATATAGGCTTGCAAGCAACTACCTTATGGATATTGTTCAGCAATCATAACTTCGATCCTCATGATTGTCAAAGATATGAGAGAGTAGTATGAAATCATGATACAATATGTTCTATACTTGATATATTTGTATTATGAAGGCACCAAGTTTTTAAATGTATTAAATAAGGATTTGGAGACGATGAATCAGTTCAATGAGCAACTCAGGATACTTGGGTCGTCTAGATTTTGGGATAACAATCATCATCTATATTCAGAATAAGATCTTGAGTGATTATTTTAAGATATGGAGGAATATGAAAGCATGATCATGGATTTACAAGAACCTATAACACCAGATCAACTCTTTGGTCTAATTTCCAAGATGCTCAACCTCTCAATTATTTTCAATCAGATGTCTAAAAGGTACAAAGACCCATAGAGCCAAGAGTAGTGCAAACTCAAGTATATTATTGAGAAAATGAAGAGTGCACCTATCCCTTATACAAATTACTAGACAAAAATGTGTAACAAATTGTATATTGAAACAGGTCCTCAAGTACCCGCTCCTCATGATGATTTGACTCAAGCAGTGATAGAAGAATAAAGAGATCCATTAGGTCTAGCCTAAGTTGCAAGGCATGACTTTTCATGTTGTATTTTTGAAGTTTTTTTTTGTGATATAGTAGACTCCACAATCCAATGGAAGTGGATAGAATTTTTTTTAAGTTTCTTGTTGTTCTATTTTAGAGAATAAATAAGCAGTGGATAGGTTGGGTTATGTGCCTCCTGGAAAGTAGAAGCCCCTTGTAAGTCACCAAAAATATGGGTGTTTTTTTCTACACCCACTGTGTTGATCAAGGAGCAAATAAGAATAGAAGAAAAGGGAGAGCTATTTCAAAGAAGAGGTTTAGAAAAGGCTGGACAAAAAAGTGAGATGCATCCATGCCCTTCATTGTCCCAAACTTTTGTCAAGAACATGTCAACTGGAAAACACCAGCAATGAAAGAATAGGTAGTGGCTCCCATCATGAACATTCCTAAAGTTCCACCTTGAAGGAAATAAATTGGAAGGGTGAACAGGATGATAAGAGAGGCTAAGAGAACCCCAAATTCCTATCCAAAATATCAAACCCTTATGATGAAAAAATAGGAAATAGAATAGAAAGGAAGTGGACCCAAAATTTCGTCCAACATTCACTCAACCATAATGAAGGTGAAAGGTGCAGAGAGAGTAAAATATACAGGGGTTCCTAGTTTCCCATGCCAGTGCAATGTAATTAAGGTAGAATCAAGAGGAAATAAGTGGACTTAAATGTGCACCCATTTCAAAGCTCCATCCTATCAGATAATAAATATGTAAAAGACCCAGCCATGAGGGAAGCTTCTTGAATTCAAAATTCTTCCTCCCACCAAGATGATTTAATTGCCAATTCCAAGGATAAAATAGATGAATAAATTTAATTATGAGTTTGTATAAGTACAAAATTTGAACACTAAGAAGTTGGTGCAGGGTGAATGCTTCAAACCATCTGAAGGCATGTAGAAGGAGTGGTGCCATTAATTGTATTAAATCACAAAGAAGTACCTGATAGGGCATGCTAGTAATATTTGTCTGGATGTAGTGAGGGATGTTTTATCTATGTCAGACTAGTCGCTGAGAAAATCCCTCATATAAGTTGAATACTGACATTCATATCCATCAATTAATGTAGAATTAATTAAGTTTTTAAATGAAAAGGAAAATCCCGCTCTTGAAAGGGGCTATATATACATAATTGTAATGCTTTTTTAGGGGTCAGCTCTCCAGTCATTACAACCTCCATGTATAGCTTAAAGCACACTGCAATATATGTGGATTACTATTTGGCCTTCAATTGTTTTCATGTATGTATGATTTCACTCAGATAATTATTTTTGCTATGGTTAAGTGAATGAACTGGCTTTAATTCTACTATCTAAATTAGGCTACTAGTTCCTTAATTTTGGAATTCTTGGTAGAGTAAGGCATGTGAATGGTAAATAAAAATAGTGGTTGGTATATTAAGTAGTCCATAAATATTGTTAATATTTTAGGTTTATCAGACATGTATCTTGATGTGATTGTATCTGCACCACTTTCTATTCTAGATTTATGTTTTCTTTAACTTCCCCTCTCTAATTTTTCCCAAACATTTATTTAGGACCTACAAGGAGCCAACCTTCTCTAGATATTGACCTTGAGATCTTCAATATTTGGGCCATTCAAAGTTGGTTGAGGTTTGTGGGTGCACAATCCTTACCATTACAAAAAAATTTGACCAAAAATTACACATGCACACATGTCATGGTTTGAAACTTGGACCTCCCAAAGAGAGGCCAAAGCCCTAACCACTACACTGCAATTTAAATTTTATCTTTTGAGTTTGTAATGATTTTGGTTTAAGAAAAAAACTACGATAATTTTTTTGCTATAAATATTTTTTCATTATATTTAATTTTTTAAATAAACCAACTATATAAAATAAAAAACTAATATAATAATATATACAAACTAAAAAATAATAATTTGCAAGAGAATTTAAATAGTGTAGTGTTCTTGTCGATACCTAAAAAACTAACATTGTCCCTTACTCCATGCTAATGGCTGATTAATTTGTAAAAATCCCTTCAAATTTGCATAATTTTTCCCAAAACACTATTCATACCACTTAAGCCCTCTTCCCCACTTAATCCCTTTCCTACACTTATCCCTTGGTTACCATGTGGCCACCCTCTAAGCCTAACCTAGGGACACCTTAGCCTAGTCTACCCTTTGACTAGTCTACCCTCCACCTAAGCCTAGATCACCCTAATATAACCTTGGTTAACTCATAACCTTGTTCAAACTCCACATCATAGCCAAAATTAAACCTAGGATCAACCTAACCTATGGTCAACCTCACCCAACCTGGATTTCACTTAAGCCTAGCCTCCACCTCATCTTGGTCAATCCTAAATCCATGGTTAACATAACTATAATCGTACCTTAACTCTTGCTCTCCTCCACATCCCCATGGGCATTCAATGCCATAAATAATATTTGAAGACATTTTTTATTAAGGCATTCAAGGTATTGAAGGTATGGATGAGTCATCTTCCACCATTCCATAATGATGGGAAGACTTTCATTTCCCATGCATTTATAAGGCATGACACACCATGCCATATTAGGAGACACCTCACAGGATACCTCAACCCTTCCCCTAACCTTGTAAAATTCTATAAATAGGATACCATTTCATTCATTATTATGAATAACATACTCACATACCCAAGATCTAAAATATCTCTAGAATACCAAGTGCACCCAACCATAACTCGCCATAAACCACCATGGAGTTCCACATGTGCTTATTGACATCCCCTTTGGTTTTGTAAGTTTATCCCAACTACATGTATAGATGACTACCCAACATGAATAGGAGCTCCAACAACATCAGAAGGACATCTAAAACATAAAAATCCTTTGTCTAGATAACACAGAGCTAATAATATGGACAAGTATGATCAAAAGGTTCACACCCAATGGTATGATCTCCACTAGGGGCCAATTTTAGTCCAAAACTATGTAGCAGACCGCCAAGACAAGTAAGTAGCATTGTTTTACTATTTTTTATCACTTTCAATCACCTTTGTAATATATTAGGATATATTTTCTTGGTCTTTTGTCTTTCATAAAGAGGTTTCTAATTGAGACAAGCCCCAAAATGTTACTAACCATTTTTGTAGGGTTGTGAAAATTTAGAGGATCTATACAACTAATAGTGGCCCACATGCAATAAGCCCACTCCTCTTAAAGTGTTCATGGAATACCTCTGGTTCTATTAAACTGATTTATGAAGGAGGGATATCATCTGGAGAGACCCATGTTGTAGCCCTTATGGAAAATCTTGTGAAAAGGATAAACTTTGTAACATCAAAATTCTTTAGTTAACCATGCAAAAGTTGCTCATGATAGAGAGATCATTGTTGAGAATGCAGTAAATGATCTGCATATCAACCCTATTCCTATCCAAATCAAAGATAACTCCCACATGCTTATGGAAGACACCATCAATATTGACATCAATGACACTCCTACTGATCCCCATATCATCAAACTTGGAAAGAGCTTATCCATTGAAGAACGAGAAAACTTTACTACACTTCTTAATCAATACAAGAAAGTCTTTTGTCGGTCCTATACCAACACACTTAATCTTGATCCATACTTAGTGGTCCATAATATCATACTTAATAATAGCACCAAATTAGTTAAAAAAGAATTCAATAATATGCACCCCATGATTTCTTTTATGGTGAAAGAAGAGTTACAAAAACTCCTAGATGTGGGATTCATTCAACTAATTTATTATTTTGAGTGGATATCTAATATGGTACCCATTGAAAATCCAAAATGGGAATACACATATGCACTAATTTTCAATACCTCAACAAAACATTCCCTAGAGATAATTTCTCATTGCCCAACATCGAAACACTAGTTGATTCCACTATTGGTCATGATATGTTACCCCTCATGGATGGATTTTTATGATACAACCAAATCTAGGCTAACTCTGATGATCGACATAAAACATCCTTCACCACTCATTGGAGAACTGTTTACTACAAGGTCATCACATATGACCTTCAAAATATAGGCACTACATACTAGTGGACCATGACCTATATATTTCATGATTGTATGCACAATATCATGGAAGATTATGTGGATGATCTACTGGCTAAATACAAAAAGGGCCATCAACACATTGATATTTTGTACAAAATTTTCAACTGCCTCTTAGAGCGTAACATGATATTGAATCCTAAAAATTATCTTTGGAATGTGTAGTGACCCCGGGGAAGTGGTGCACCGTCCACTACTCTATTTGCAATTTTACTTGATCTTTTAATGTTTAATATGCATTAAATAAAAGGCGTAAAGAAAATATAACCAATGCTAAGAAATAAATGAATGAATGCTTTTGTATTGATATTTCCAATATCCGATTACATATAAATCCCTCTAAGGGATACCCTTCGTTTGATACATGATTTTACACAAAGAGGATAGCGGATGTATAAAATATCCCCATGCAAGAGGATGGTGTGCTTTAACAAGCTTCCCGATGATGCACACGAAAATGTATGAGGGCTTACAAATGCCTCCTTCTCCAAGTCTGATTCCTGGAGGGGTCTTTGTGCTTTTGAATTTTGTTAATCCATCTAATGAACTTGTATTCCTGCAAGCAATGAAACAACAACACACGCTTAGATATCCAATATTGCCTCCCCAGATGAGGTTGTTAGCAATAAATCTGATAATGAAAGGAAATATGCTCAATGAATGAAGTTAGTGTTATGGATGCAATTCTATGCTACTGATATGAAAACATGAAGGAAAATAGAATACAAGAAGCTAATACCAAAACACTAGACTAGGTCTGTGGGTCACTATCCAAGAAAGTGGCCACTAGAATGAAACATGTTCTCTCACTCCAAGGTTATGGATCTTAAGCTTGTTGTCGATGTTGAAATGGTTGTCATTTTGTCCGGTGTGTTGAATACCTTGTAGATGGTAAACCCTTAATAAGCTAGCACTTCTTCACTCCTCAAGGGTGCTCAAATATGCTCTCCAATATGACAGGGCTTCATTGTGTATGCTCTATCCCCTTTGGGGCATTTTGGTTTGACCAAAGGGCTTATCCCCTTTGGGGCATTTTGTTTTTGACCAAAGGGCTTGTGCTCCTTGGGGATTTTTGAGTTGACCAAAGGGCTTATGCCCTTTGGGGATTTTTATTTTTGACCAAAGGGCTTATCCTCTTTGGGGCATTTTGTTTTTGACCAAAGGGCTTATCCCCTTTGGGGCATTTTGGTTTGACCAAAGGGCTTATCCCCTTTGGGGAATTTTGGTTTGACCAAAGGGCTTATGCCCTTTGGGGCATTTTTTTTGACCAAAGGGCTTATCCCCTTTGGGGCATTTTGTTTTGACCAAAGGGCTTATGCCCTTTGGGATATTTTTAGTTTGACCAAAGGGCTTATCCCCTTTGGGGCATTTTGGTTTGACCAAAGGGCTTATCCCCTTTGGGGCATTTTGTGAGTTGACCAAAGGGCTTATCTCCTTTGGGGCATTTTGTTTTGACCAAAGGGCTTATGCCCTTTGGGGCATTTTGGTAGTTGACCAAAGGGCTTATGTCCTTTGGGGAATTTTTGAGTTGACCAAAGGGCTTATACCCTTTGGGGCATTTTGTTAAGTTGACCAAAGGGCTTATTTCCTTTGGGGCATTTTGTTTTTGACCAAAGGGCTTATGTCCTTTGGGGCATTTGTTAAGTTGACCAAAGGGCTTATGCCCTTTGGGGCATTTTGTTAATTGACCAAAGGGCTTATGTCCTTTGGGGCATTTTTGTTTGACCAAAGGGCTTATCCCCTTTGGGGCATTTTGTGAATTGATTGCTTAACTGTTTGATTTCTGACTAGGGGAGGTATGATACCAATACTGCCCCAGTCGATGCTTGCAAATATTTTTGTTTTGATTTTATGTTATTGATGCAATGATGAATGCAATGCCTAGGTAATGATTTGATTATGCTATATGTATGTAGTGTATTGATGACATGTACTAGCTAGATGATAGATATATGATTAGATGGTATGATTTAGATGATGATGATGGATGCATATGTGGATGCATGTTTAATTTTGGTGTATTGTATGAATCTAACTCATGTTGTTATGATATGGTAAATTAAATGTGTTATGCATTATGTTGATGATCTAATGTGAATGAACCTATATGCTTTAAGTACTTTTAAAACATAAGGAATGCATGTAATATGAGTCTAACAATCTAATGGGTGACACCACAGAATGTATAACAATCATGAATGTAAACAATAACTCTTAGCATAAGAATTAATCATTTAAGCATTCAAAATGTGAAATGTGATGATATGATATGTATGATTTGCCTTGATGGAATGATTTGTTGCTATAAGGGGATTTTTGAGGATTTCCATGAGACTCAAACACCCTAGTTACTCGATCAAAAGTTGTATATTGACCATACAGAGCTTTTGAAAGATAAAGTTCTATTATGAAGACCTAGATACTCATTATCCCTATGTGTGCAAATGAATATATTTAGATAGAACTCAAGCATTTCCTCCGATGTCAGGCGGGATTCTTTCAGCCCATTGCTAAGATCGGGGATCCTCAAGTGTTCATCTGATCCTTATGTTGGACTTAGTTGGATTATACCACTAGGCAGTATTGGGTTACCCAAAGCTAGCTCATCCACATTCAAACATTGGTCTATACAAATGCCAGAAGCTATTGTGATAGACATATCGTCATGCGTAAGGATTTCTCCTTCCAGTTTTGTATAATGTTGAGAATTCCAGGGATTCAAGCTCCATTCCCTTCTTTTCTTCATTTCTCTTGGGATACTTGCTCATGTTTAGTGATGAAAATCACTGTTTATTCTTGATTGATTTTTTTATTTTTCCTTTGAGCAAGGGATTTATGTAGTGATGATAATCACTATTTGCTTTGTTTTTGTGCTTTTTGGTACTTTGAATTATGACTTTTGGAATCTTGAATCTTTCTTTGTTTGGGATTTTTTCTCATTTTGATTTAAGCAAGGGATTTAATTGGGTAGGGCAGAACTTGTCCTTTTGCCAATTCTCAGCACCTTTGAACCGGTCGCATAGGGGGATAAGCAAGGAAGATCCTTTTCACTTAAGGTAACCTAGACCACTTTTGCAAATTTCATCTTTCCCTTGTACCAGCTAGGATTTTAGTGTTTTAATTAGTGATAGGATTCTAAGATATACCAGGTGCTATCAAAACTAAACCTCACCTATCAAAAGCAAAGACAACTTTCTACAAATTTTGATAAAACCACTAGGTATGGCTGAGTAACTGAAAAACCCTAGTATATTCCTTATAGCAACAGGAGGTGTTGTGTTGAAAAACACAGTTACACACATGGGTTATGGATGATGATGGATTTTTGATGATGCAATGATTGATGTACAAATGTGGTGTCATTTGTAAGATTGTGAACATATATGTATCTAATGTAAATGCGATGGATGCAAATGAATGTATGCAATGCAACTATATGAATGTAAGTGCAAATGTTTTTGGATTTTTGATGCTTTCAATTGTTTTTGAGTTTTTGATTATTTTGAATGTTTTTGAACTTTTGATTTTAAATTGTTTTTATGCTTCTATGTTTTGCTTTTGACCAAAGGGCTTTAAGATGCCTTTGGAGCTTTTTGTGATTTGATTTGACCAAAGGGCTTTAAGATGCCTTTGGAGCCTTTTGTGATTTGATTTGACCAAAGGGCTTTAAGATGCCTTTGGAGCCTTTTGTGATTTGATTTGACCAAAGGGCTTTAAGATGCCTTTGGTGCATTTTGATTAATGTGACCAAGCGGCATGAAGATGCCCTTGGAGCATTTTTGATTAATTTGAATTTGACCAAGCAGCATAAAGATACCCTTGGAGCATTTTTTATTAATGTGAATTTGACCAAGCGGCATAAAGATACCCTTGGAGCATTTTTGGTTAATTTGACCAAGCGGCTTAGAAATGCCCTTGGAGCATTTTTGATGAGATTTGACCAAGCAACTTAGAGATGCCCCTGGTGCCTTTTATTTTTTATTTTACTATTTTTTGATTTGTTTGTATTTTTATGTTTTATATTATTTTTGTATTTTTGATATATTTGAATGTTTTTGTATTTTTGATATTTTATGGGGGGAAGGTGTGATACCTTTAAGACCCCTAGTGTACATGTTGTCCACTATAATGTAATCAACTTGCTTAGGAAGAGTGACAGAAATCAACTCTCTCGATTGGGGCACAGATCTTTGTGAGGTGCCCCTGTCTAGATGGGGAGCAATGAGTGAACCATCTGGATGGAGCTCATTTCGTTCTAAAAGGTCTTGGACCACATTCCTGAATCCTTTGCAATTGCAAATGTCATGGCCCTCTATTCGGTGGTAGATGTAGTAATGGTCCTCCCTATAACCCTTGGGTTTAGCTCTATTTGGGTATAGAGGCTTTATGTCAGGTAAGGTGATGACCTTAGCTTCCTGTAGCTTTTGAAAAATATTAGACATAGGCTCATTTAAAGGAGTCCAAGTGCATTGTTGCTGATTTGAGTGTTTAGCATGCTTTAGCCTGGTATGAGAACCAGGTTGAGCCCTAGGTATGTCACTTGCTGGCTCAGGGGGCTCTTGTTGAGGCTTCTCTTGTGGCTGCCTAGGAGACAATTTGACCTTAGATAAAGGTTGCTTCTGTCTCTCAAGTTGGTTCATGATAAAGTGCAATGCCTCATTTTGTTTCTCCATTTGTGCCTCTATATTATAGAGGTGATTTTGCATATGCTCCAAGACTGATAAGGCTTTCATGTGTATTTCTAGTGATTGGTTCGAAATACCATTATCTATAGAAGGAGGTGATAAAGTAGGTGCTAAAGATCCACCAAGTAACTGTAACTCACCCATTTCCTTCATTTGAGTTGATGTGGAGGCTTCATGATGATCCATTTTGATAGTGGTATCCACATGCTCATGTTTCTATCTTACTTGGTGGTGTTGAACTGTGTCAACTTTGGTACCTCCAATATGATGTGGGAGGGGCACTTGTTTTTGCTCTTGATGAGGCAACATGAGAAGTGAATCAGGGGTGACTAATGCCAATGGTTTTGATCCCTCCAATGGGGAAGCAACATCTGATTGCACCACATCTTGTTTTATCTGCTTTAGAGTCACTTGGTCCTCTACCTTGCTATTGACCATTGCCACAAACTCTTGAGAAGGCACTTTTTCTTGTGTCTCATCAACCTTCTTGTAATACTTGAATGGCTCAGGGTCATGGGGGACCACATACACTTGTCCTTGGTGTATGAATTTTATGTTTTGGTGCACTATGGAAGGTATGCATTCCATATCTCTCATCCATGGTCTACCTAGCAATATGTTGTACTGCCTCTCACCTTCCAAGATATGGCACAATGTAGGTATCATCTTTATCCCAACCTGTATAGGTAGGATTATTGTGCCAATTGTTGGGGAAGTAGCATCATTGAAGGCCCTCAATGTAAATGTTGTGTCCTTAATGCGTGAAGGTGGCAGATTTAAATACTTCAAAGTTATAGCTATGATGATGTTGATGGATGACCCAGTGTCAATCAAGACTCTCTTGTATGGAATTTGATTGATGCTTACTATGATGTGGAGTGGAGGATCAGGTTCATCCTGAGAGATTGTCTTAATCTCCTGCCTATGAAAGGCAATCACAGGGTCCTTTTGTAAGTGCATTGAACTTATTGTTGGTATGGACTGTGATAGATTATCAGCTTTAGTTGACTTCTTCAGTATGTTGGGCTGATCAAGGTATCTTTTGCTTCTTATTGTAGTATTGATCATACCGATAAAACCCTCTTCAGGTGGGGCTATGTGCACCTCATTGACGTGCTCAAATTGATTGTTGTTGGCCCCATGGTTGGGGGGAAGATTTTTGAATATGTTGATGTTTTGTAATTCATTCTTCTCCAACATATCCTGCACTATATTCTTGAATGCAACACAATCCTGGATATCATGGCCATTTTGTCGATGATAAACACAATAGAGATCTTCCCTATACCCCTTAGGTTTGGGGTAATTAGGATCCAGGATGCGCTCCTTAGGCAAGTTTAAAACCTTAGCCTCAAGAAGGTGGTTGAAAATTGATGCCAAGGATTCAGGCAATGGTGTATAGTTGCGAGGGGGTTGTTTCTATTTGCCCTTGCTTTGATTCTTGTTACGTTGGTTGTAATGCATAGTAGGAGGTTGAGCCTGATAGTTCTCTTGTTGTTGGCTCTATGCTACTTTTGGAATGTTTAACATGATCTGGTTGACATGCACAGGCTGGGCCTAATGTGGTTGATCTTGTGTGCTCTCGTTCCATTCTTTCTCGCTACGAAGCTTTAGGTCTCCTTCTTCCAGCTTTATATCTTCAATAAGCTTGGCTTGAGCCAAGGCTTCTTCAAATGTATCATATTGTTGTAGTTGCAATAGTAACGAGATGTGCTTGGCACAACTTTTTGTGAACATTCGGATTAGCTCTTCGATCGGGATGGAAAATGATAACTTTGCCATGATTTTTCTCCATCTATCCCCATAATCCATGACTGGCTCATCATCATATTGCTTTAGGTTGGCCAGGTCTGAGAGATTCACCTTCTTCTTAGCACCAAAAGAGAAACATTTTAAGAATGCATTCACTAGTTGTTCAAAAGTGGATATGTTGTGCTTGGGAAGTTGGTTGAACCATTGGGTGGCAGCACCCAAAAATGTCATAATGAAGGTTCTCAGCATAAGGGCATCACTATCTTCTAGATGAAAGCATGCATTGATAAAGTTGGTGACATGTTCTTGTGCATCCTCTTCACCCTTGAATTTTTCCAACCTAGGCATCTCAAAGTGCTTAGGATATGCAGGGCTAGGAACTGATGGGCACAATGGTTGGTTGTGTATCTTACTCAGTGTTGGTTGGTGCCCAGCCGCATCTTGCTTTTCAAATAATTTTATCTTCTCAGTGAGTTCCTGGAATGCCTTTGAGGCAAGGAGCTCCTTTTCTTGCAGACCCACTCATGGTGATAATGGAGATAAACCTCTATCCACTTGTCTTGCTCTATTCTCCTCCCTCCTATGAGGGGATTCAAGATGTGTCTGATCCTGATTTATCATGTTTACCCTTTCCCCACTAGTTGGATTTTGCTCATGATTTGAGTGGGTGGTTTTGTTGTGGGTTTCCTTCTTGTCTAGTGCGCTTCTCTCTTGGTGAGTCAACGCGTTGATCTCTTTGATGATCATTTCTATTTGCTTGTTGGTTGCTACGAGCTAGCTGCTCAACTTGCTCCCTTAAACATTGCTCATGTTGGTGCAACAACCATTCTCTTTGTTTATCATGTTCGAGAGCTTCTACAAGCTCTCACTCTTTGCGCAAGGCATTTTCTAACCGTCGCATGCGGTTAACTTGCACGGTCATAGAAGACTCATGCTTATCTGATCCTGTTCTAGTAGTTTTGACTCGTAGATTCCTCGAAGAGGTTTCAGCTATTTCTTTGCTCTTACTAGCTAAGGTAACTTGTTCAGTGTATTATGTATGTTGATAATTGTCTCTATGATCAGACTCTATATGAGATTTGTGGGGTTGCTTTGAAGCATCCCTAGGTTGAGTGGTGCGTTTAGCAGTCACGCTTCGTGAGCTTCCAGATGTAGAATATTCTATGGCTATGGTTCTAGAAGTCAATCTTGAATAAATTTGATCCCACTCATCCAATTGATCTTGGAGCATTTGTTCTCTCCAAATTGCATGTGACCCATGTGATTGATTTGATCGGTTTGTTGTGCTGGGCCTATGACTCTGCAACTCCGTGCGAGGGTTCTTGTCTACTTCGAATTGCGCAACAAGGTTGGCAACTCTCTTCCCTCTATCTTACCCCTCATTGGGCTGATTTGAACTCTCAGTGTAATGAGATGTGGTGGGTATGGAACCTGATTCCCTCTCTAGATTGGAGGTCTCGCTCACCATGGGAGGTCTCTCGGCCATAATTTTTGTTATAAAATTTTTGACTTTCGAAAAAGGTTGTGGGTGTCATATATCAAAATTATCAGTGCGATGCACTGATCACAATGAGCTATAACTCCAAAATTTGACTTTTGGGTCAAAAATTTGTATTTTTGAAATAATTGGCCAACCGGGGCCCGTGGGGAAATGCCCACTTTTAGGAATTTTTAGGAATTTTTGAACCGTGAAGAGTTAGGACTCAAAATTTCTGGGAGAGGTGCCCTAGGGGCTAACTAAGACAACAAAATAAATTTGGCACTTTTCGGAGTTGTCTAGCCCACTTTATGACTATTTCAGTGCAGTTTTTCCCTATTTTCAGCCTCAAAAATAGAGTAAAAATAAAACCAAAATAACTTTTTCGTTATAGCTCCATTTTGCACGATTCTCGATCCGTTGGATGCAGAATAAAAAAGTAGATTTTTAATTGTTTTTTTCAATAAATTTCCCTAAAAATTAGGGTTAGGGTTTGGTCCCAAATAACAAAGAAACACACAAAGAAGACAATATGATTATCTCTTTTATGGATTAAATGTGTCCTAAAACTGGTTCTAGTGTGTTTAGATTTGTTGTTGCTCTTGCTTTCTTGCTCTTGCTTTGGATTTAGAATGAGGGGACTCATCCATAGTGGGAACCAAGAACACCCATGCCAAACATGATTTTCTCAAAAAGAGACTAGGGTACACCGCTTAAATCCCAGTGGGGGGTTCGCCTAGCTCTTCCACTCTGAACCAATGATTGTTCCAATAGTGGGAGATAGTTTGAACATAAGTAACTAGTACCACTATAAGTAAGTGCCTCACTCCATTCTAGGATATCTAGGGGGCAAGCCGGTGGAAGGAGGTGAATTCCAACGTCACTGGACTGAATTGAGGGTTGGTGATGAAATCCAACTCCCCAATGTTTAAAATGATACATGCGAATGTGTGTGATTATTTTTAGATTTTGAAATAGAAAGCAATGCATCAACCAACATTCATGACTATTTTCCTACAATGCCTAAAAAGAACGTTTCATTTTTAGACAAATGCATCTATAACTAGTCTATATGATTTTAATGCACTCTCCTATTTTGTGATGAAAATAGCCACTGATTGGGCCACATGCAAGCAAACCAAAACACAATGGCCTAGCACGTTGGAGACTAGGGTGGACCTTACAGGCAGAGGTCCGTTGTTCCTAGAAGTGCCTAGAGGAAATTTAAAAGAAACCTAGGAAATGCAAAATGCAATTTTTATTTCTTTTTTCTTTCATTTTCCCTAATTAATCTATGTTTATGTTTGTTGTTTCTGGAAATAAAATGCAGACAAAAAATCAGAGAAATACAAGGAAGGGGTACCAACCTTGAATCTCGCTCAGATGACAGAAATTTTGCCCTCTACTGCACTTCTCCGCTAGCCGCTGTAGACTAGAGCGGCTGATTTATGGCCGTTGTAGATCAGAGCGGCTACTGTTTGGCCATTGTTAGTAGGAGCGACTGATTTTTGGTCACTGTAGACCAGAGCGGCCGAACCTGCACACAAAAAACCCAAATCAGTAAGTCAAAAAAAATTAAAAACTTGGTGGGGGTCCCACCGTGATCGCCATCTGTAGCGACCCCGGGGAACGCACGCCACTACTCTACTTACAATTCTACTTGCCTAATATTATACCCAAAATGAAATGAAAGACCATGAAAAGCATATAACATGGAAGTAACAAAGATATATCTTTTTATTTGTATTGAAACCCGGTTACATGTCGGTCCCTCTTAGGGATACCCATTTTGATACAATGAATTACAAATGAGTAAGATGTCCCCCTTGCAAAAGGGTGGTGTGCTTTTAAAGGCTTCTCGGTTTCGCACATGGAAATGTATGAGGGCTTACAGATGCCTCCTTCTCCAAGTCTATTTCCTAGAGGGATCTTTTTGCTTTTGAATGTTGATAGATCTATCCGATGAACTTGTGGCCCTGTAAGCAATGAAACAACAACACACGCTTAGATGTCCGAGAGTGCCTCCCCGGATGAGGTTGTTAGTAACCCTAATGATAAATAGAAATATGCTCAATGAATGAAACTAGTGCTTATGAATACAAGTAAATGATGCAAGTCTATGCTAATGATATGAAAACATGAATAAAAATAGAATATAAGAAGCTAATACCAAAACCCTAGACTAGGCATGTGGGCCACTATCCAAGACAATGGTCGCTAGAATAAAACCTGTTATCTTGCTCCAAGGTTATGGATCTTAAGCTTGTTGTCGATGTTGAAATGGTGGTCATTTTGCTCGATGTGTTGAATATCCTGTATGTGGTAAACCCTCAATTAGCTAGCACTTCGTCGCTCCTCAAGGGTGCTCCGATATGCTCTCCAATATGATAGGGCTTCATTGTGTATGCTCTCCAAGAAAATCTCTCTCAAAGAATATTACTAATATATTCAATGAAGGTTCTCAAAATTGATGATTATGGATCCCTTGGTGCTCTCAGGCTTGCACCTTTTAAAGTGTGTGAAACCCTAGGTCTATGTTCAAAACCCTAGGATTGAATCCCTCATGCATAGTGAATGTTAGCATGAGAAGCTTTTGTCTTTTCTATGTTTTAAAGACCAGTTAACTGAAGTCTAAATTTAGACTCAAGTCTCCCATGTGAACTGGTCATGAAGGGGAATGCAAAGTTACTCCCGCTCACCTTTATTGCATGCATACTACCACTTCCACCCATGATTAGGCCTATTTGTCAGCAAAATGCTTTTTATGGCTTAGCCACTATCATCTACAATGGCTAAGATTTGGTCACTATCGTCTACAGTGGCTAAGGTCTGGTCGCTCTAGCCTACAACGGCCAATATTTGGTCTCTCTAGCCTACGACTAATCTTAGATGGGCTAAAACTACCATTTTGAGTGGTTAGGACCATTTCTTGCTCTTGGAAAGGTCCAAAATTGGTCATATGGTCTTCATATGTGCTCATATGAGTAGTCTCCTAAACATGACATGTTTTAGGTGTCTATAGCGTAACCTTAGGAAAACTTCTAGGATTCATTGTCTTCAAACAAGGTATTCAAATGGACCATAAAAAGGTCAAGGTCACCATAGAAATACCTCCTACTATGAATTTAAAGTAACCACACAGCTTGCAAGGGAAAATTCAAGTGATTCATCACTTTATAGTCCAATTATCAGATAATTATAAGTTTTTTAATCATCTATTACAAAAAGGGGTCGCATTTAAATGGGACCATGAATTTCAAGCTAATTTTGACATAATAAAGACATACCTTACATCACCATTGATTTTATCTCCATCTCAGCCAAGATTTCATTTCCACTTGTCTATATTAGCCACCAATTTTGCTTTAGGTACAAAGTTGGCTTAAAAGAACAAGGCTAACCGAGAACAAGATATATACTATATCAATCACACCTTAGTAAGCTATGAAATGTGATACACATATATGGAGAAGTTATGCTTGGTAATAGTTTTCACCACCAAGAAGCTTTGACATTATTGATAGGTAAAAATGGTGTTCTCTAAATTGGTTTTCTTGTCTACTCATGTCAATCTGAGGATCGTAAGCTTGTGAGATGCCATGCACTATATATGCCTATAGTGTGGAGGATGAGTCCATATACATTTAACATTCTAATGGGGGAATGTTTTTTTATCTAAAATTAGTTGAACTAATATAATTATTTAATCAAAGTGATTTATAACAATGCAGAAAAATAAATATATGTAAAATTAAATAGCAATTAACACACTTGCATCTAAAATAAATTGAAATAATAACTTAATTAAAATATCAAAAATAAATAGGTCTGAGGTGTAGACCAATTGGTTCATCCAAACCCCATAAGGGGGTGGAGGTCCAAGGTTCAAATATCGGGCCTCATCGTACTGAATGCTTGTCCTTTTCCTGGTGCTTTCAGCGGTTATAGGGGCAGACTGCACGAAGATCTGTGTGGTATCTTTCGGCGTGGACAACATAGAATACTGTGGTGGACATAAAATCTAGACAGCCTGCCCATATTCATGGTGGCTACCGATTCCACCATGTATAAAAAAAATATCAAAATTAAATAAACTACACGCAAAGGAAATAAACTATATGAAAGAAATAAAACACACTCATTCAACACTAGAAATAAAATAATGAAGATAGGGGAGGATTATTACATGGAGTGGACCCGATATCTCATAGATAATATGCCCAACTAGTTGCTAATGAACAAACTCTTAATCCACCCAAAACAAAAACACTAAAACTCTCAATTTTTTAATTAATAAAATTTAATTATAGTGTGCTAGCAAAAATAAAAATTTATATCAGGAATTAAGGATCTTTTTCTTAAGGTTGCCCTACATTTTTATATAATATGCAAGCAATACCTATTACAATCGTATGCAACTAGAAATCCTAAATTAAATTGTCTATTTTTGGTCTGCTACAATGGTTGTGAGTGTAGCTACAATATCTATCAAAATTTATTGGTCATTATTTAAAATAAAACTTCAATGGCTAAGAATGATGCTCTTCTAGAATTTACAATTGCTTCTATAATTTTTCTAGAAATAATGTGGTCAATAGTTAATGTTCATTGGTTGGGGTGTAGGTTCCCTTCACTGGAGAGTAGGCATTATATTCTTGATGAGGGTAGGTGCCACATTTATGAGGTGTAGGTGCCATCCCTTTTGGCTATGTGCACACACCTACTACACTCTATGGGATGTAGGTGTTATACTCTTGGTAGAGTTTATGTGCTTTCCATAGTCGACGAGGTGTAGGTACCTTCCTGATCTTAGGGTGTAGGCACCTCCTACAATTTATGGGGTGTAGGTGCCTTCCTAAGCTTGGGGTGTAGGTACCTCTTCCTTGTGGAAAGTAGGTTTCCTACCTTAGCCAATGAGTAGATACCTCCTACACTCATCAGGATCACCTTTATAACATTTTCATTCCCCATAAGTAGTAATTCTTTTACACAATGTTAGGTCCATATAAGACCTCAACTCAAAAATGCAAAATAATTAACAAAAACCTATAACTACACACACATACAACTAAAAACACCAATCAAGTATAAGTACCATATTTTATCATTAATTATATGTAATAGTCATACAAAAATGCATTTCTAATGTTAATTAAGCTAGTGCAATGCCCTCACAAATGTAAATAAAATGAGCATTTTTTGTGCTCATCATACCCCCATGCCTACTTTGTGATATGTCCTCATGTCACATTTTGTTGGTTTTCTCTATTTTTTCAATGTTTTGGTAGTATACCCTATTCCATTGAGTCTTGACATCACTCTCAAGCTTAGGAATTGTCTCTCTTTTTGTTCCTTGGTCACCATCCTTATCTAGGTAATTCTAACAATGAGAGCCAAGTAAGGGTGACAAATCCTTGTTGAAGCTATAGTTCTTCCTATTTACACAAGAAATAATTATCATCCAAGGGCACTACATATTTTATAGTCGAGGTATCACAAGGTACTATTTATGATGTATCAGCAATCTAAGGCTTTGGTAGGACTGGTGACTAGGGATCCTCTATGGGTGCTTCCTCTTCTTCGACCCTTTTTTTGGGCTCCTCGAGATTTTGAGGTAGAGTTCATCCTATATTTTTTGGGGGTACCCACATGGGTTCTGATCCAAAAAGTCCCATTTGAAAGAAATATTCAATTATCAATGATGCTACTAGGAACAAAAGAGGACACCCATAAATAAGTATACCCAATGATCTTGTTAATTTCTTAGTTGTTGCATTTACATTGATGGTTGGTTCTCTCTTTATTCACTTCTTAGACTTTCTTATTGCTTTGTATCACTTCAAATTCTCTTTGATCTCAACCACTTGTTATTGGTGGGCTTCAAAAACTTTTATTGATGCAACCCATTATTCATCAAAATCAAGATCATCCTATTTCCTTCTCTAGTTAGTACGACATCATGCTAGGACTGCATTGCATTTTCTCTTTCCCTCATTTTTTTTTTTTTTATGTTATAATTGCAAGTACTTTTTTAATGAGCACCAAATATTACTCATAGGATGGTGACTACTGGTCATTACCTTTTTTCTACTCAGAGGGTTATGTTGCAATGTGACCTTGTATAGAATGTTCTATCAACTATTTTGATGTAGGATAGTCTATTTCAGGTTGACCATCCTTAGGATGGTCCTTAGACTGATCAGATTTGAAATGCTCTATAGACTAATTAGATGTAGAGGATTCTTCTTTGAGTTGGATGCTCTAACTCTCAGAGATATTTATTATCATTAGCTCCTATTGAGCTACAGGGTTTTTCTATCGGCTAGAGCATGATCTTATCCTAGTGATTCTGTAGATGTGCCTCATCCATGTCTGATATAGAGGTAGGTGGTGATACTGACCCCCTTGGGCTCAATATTGGTTGCTCTACCTCATCACACTATTGGTAGGTAGGTACCTCTACCCTTCATTGGGGGAACTCTCACATTGCCCCCATTATTTTGATGATTTTACTATAATCAAATATCTTACAACACCTAATGGTGGCAATGTAACTCTCTACCCATTTAAATGTTGAATTAGGACTGAAATAAGTCCATGGTGAGCTAGTGTACTTTTTACGCCTACCTTATATCTCTTGGATTCATCTCGCAAGGCACTTACAAGGTAGAACAAGATGTTCATCAGTTTACCATATCATAAATGGTTCAAGAACTAGAGATGATTAGCATAGAAAACTGAATACCACCTAGTGCAGGTGAAGAATAAAACCAACTACTCAAATATTAGTTTCCATTCATTCATGAGGTACTATTTTGGAAATCCTACACACATCAATTATATTGATGGCTAGCTAAAAACATTTTGGGTGTACAATTCAATTGTGTCCCCCTTGTATGTTCATTCTCCTATGCATGGTAGACCAGTAACTACCGCAATGTATTCTTTAGTTACTAATATAACAAGGCCCCACATGTGCATAGTCTCATTCTCCATACATGTTGCAAATTATTGGGCTGCAACAAGGTCTTGGTCTTGATTTACCATGCTACAATAATCTAGCCATCCTACTATTTCAAACTACTCCTACACTACTCTTGTTATGGTGGCTAGGTTAGTGGGCTCATTCTTATTTTGGGTATGGTTCTTTGATGGTCCTCTTATGGTTATCATGCTTATAGCTCTATGTCACTCTGATGCATAGTGGTATTATACCCTTGCTGGTAGTATGTCAAAGCATGTGCCTACCCTCCATTATTTTAAGCATATTTACTACATCCTCATAATCACTATTTTTAGTTTCAAGATATGTGCTACGATGTACTTAGGTTTAATCATAAATTTTATCATGACCAATTGGTGCCATGTGGTTGAGTGTTGATGTGAGGTTTGCATGATTGGGTGGAAAAAAATGTGGGCAACATACTGACACTTAACACAAAAATAATTTTTAGGATAACTATGCATATAATTAACGAAGAAAATAATGGTACTTACATGGGTGTAGTTTGCAGAACATGTTGTGTGTTACGCTAGGTGACACAAAATGATTGGATGATGCTTGATTATGGTGCACCAAATAATTAGAATCTTATGATATTCTTTGTACAATGTATATCTATTGGTGGTTGTTTTATTGGGTATTGTATTAATACAAATCTCAAGGTTTCATGTTTTGGAAATAAAGGCAGGTTTATTAGTATTCATTGCAGGAGTAGGCATACTTCATCATTGGGACTTGGAAGTAGGTGTACCCTACAATTAAATATTAGGAGTAGGTGCACTCTGTCTTGGGATTAGGTATACTCTATCATAAAAAACTAGGGAGTAGGTGTACTCTATCATTGAAATCTTAAGAGTAGGCATGCTCCCTTTTCAAAAAGTAGATATCTTTGTTAGCTTTTGATGCTAAATACTTAAATATAAATAACCACAAGATCTAAATTATAGTTGTTATATGAAACATAATATAATGGAAATATTATAATCATATAAAAACCATAAATAAATTCTGCAACTCATTAAATTTCCTTTAACAAATGCTGACAAAAATAGTATTTTGATATAGAATGGAGATCTCAAATACACCATACTTCTACACTTTCTCACACTCCATTGTATCTTACACACACACATAGAGATACATATATAATGGAATGTGACTCTTCATATGGAGTACTCTTGGCCTTCACTCTTCTTGAGACTCTTCACTTTCCTACTCTAAGGACACATGTGCACTCTTACATAATGGACACTTGTGCACATCTACACTCATTATACTTGCACACTTAACTACAAAACACTTGTGCATTTCTTGCACATTATTATATTACATAAAATATTAACTCACTCACTAATCTAAGACACTTTCCTAATCTAAATATATACCAAGGTGGTACATTAGCATGCACCAAATAATGTAATATACTCCAACACCCCCTTGTATTATATTATTTAGTTATTGAATAATTTAGTCTTCAATATATCTTCAATAAATTTATAACTGGAGTCTTCAAATAAGTATCTTCTTTTGGTTCAGTCTTCATCTTGCCTTTTATTTGATTCTTTTTCTTGCTTTGCTTTTTCTTCCATTTTTGTATTTTCATTGATGGTATGTCTTTGACACAATGATTTAGTAAATCATCACAATAATATGACATTTTTTCAAATGACTCTTCTTTAAGATCATTTCTTTCAACTTGTATATTTTCTTGAAAAAGTTCAAAGATAATTAATGAAAGATACATCATTAGACATTCTTCTGAAGTGAGTACAATGATATTTTGATATTACCAAAAATATTTAAAAAGCTTCTCATGAAGATATACCATAAAATTAGTAAAGTTTTCTTCTTTAGCTTCTTTAATAGAATCAATTTTTCTTTTAGAACATCAAATTTTCAATCTCCATCAATGTTGGGTATTAAGCCATGTGAATATAACCTAAGTGCATAATTTCATTAAATACTTTCTTCACTATTTCATCCATAATTATTTTAACTTTGAATACTGAATCTTTCAAATTTTAAGGTTGACTACCTTATGTATCCCTAGTGTTCAATATAATCTTCAAATTATAATCTTTGAGGTGAATACCTTGTATTTCCTAATGTTAGGATAATTCTCAAACAATAGTTTTGACAAAAGTTTCAATTATTCAAATCTCTAGGTTGAATTCCATTTATCTCCCAGATTTCGATAATATGGTTTCTAAATTTCAAAAATCTATGTTGGTGTTGAATTCCTATAACTCCCAAATAAGAAAATTAGAAAACAAAGATATTTGCAAATTTAATATTCCTAATTTGATGTAGAAATCCTTATTCCTCCAAGTTAAATTATTTTCAAATATTTCCATGTAACTTGAATTTCAAATAGAATAAAATAATTCAAAAAATTTAAATTGAATCTTATAAAATACTTCAAAACTGATTAATATAGCTTCTAAGGTTTTAATTATTCAATTAGCTACCTTATACCTCCATTAATTCAATTAATCTATGATGTATTAGATTAATTAATCTCAACCTTAAAACTAATATCCCTTATGGCTCCTTAACCTTTTAAAAATAAAATTAATTCAAATGTTATATACCTCCTCATGTATGGAATGCACTAATTTCGATCTCCAATGCTTTGACCTCCCTCTGCGTGCTTGTTGGCTTATCTAAAAACCAATATTCTCTCCTTTAAAATAATAAATTCCTCCAAATTGACATGCTATAATGATCGGTTGTAATAGCTTACATTTAATTTTGTCAATCCGGGTTAATCCAGGTTAGATTTAAAGAGTAGCAATCCAATATAGATTGTACCATAGTAATTAATTCTTAAGCTTGATTCTGATCTCTTTTAGTCTCAGGTTTTACAAGAAATTAAAGTTTATAGAAAGTAAAATAAAATTGTGTTTAAAATAAATATGCAATTTATACTAAGTCTATATGAATATGTGTGGATCCACATATGATTTTATGATGTATAGTATAATATCATAATTATTTATTGTAAAATTTAATTAAGTTTAATCTCTAAGAATTATTCTACGTTTTAACTCTATCTACCATGTTTTTGGGGGAAGAGATTTAGGGACTAACCTTTTAGAGTGGGCCCTGCCTCCGGAAGGTTAGTATTAACCCCTTCCCCTTTCTCTACTCTATTTTAACTTCAGTAATCTAATCTCATTTAATTAATCTAATGCTTAATTATTTCATGGTTGCAGGGAAATAGAAAAACATGGAAATTACCAAAACAAGCAAAATGTAAAGAAATTATAAGATACAGTTACCATATTCAAAGCAAATATTGTTGCTTTATTACTAAAAATTCAAATGTATATGGTTGCGCATCCAGATTTTAGAATTGTATACAAAATATTACATTAGAAATAGTCGCAGATTAGATATTTTCTCCATTAACTAGCCATACCTTTTGAAAGGTCTCCTATGTATTATATATTGTGACTTGAACAATTCTAAGTAATATTATTCCATGTATTTTCCATGTGGATTTGTGGTCTTGATAATGTGACAACTATGTACTAATAAAAATAGTCTAAAATAACACATTTTTCTAATCCTTCTTGGACTTAGTAAATAATCTAAGTGGTCCAAGAGGTATTCTATTAACAAACATAACAAAACAATATTATTTTGAATGTTTCGCAAGATGTACAATATAACCATATGTCCTTTAATAATAGGAAGGACATAACAATATTGCATCAGAATCTAGAAAACCTAACAATATTCTAATTTCATGACTTTACAAAATATCTTTACAACAACTTTATTAATCACAATATCCTCATGAATAATTTTTGACAAGACAACTAATCATGTTGACTAAAAATATTTTGCTATCGTGTAAAAGCATCATGTTGTCACTGATGTGGCACGCAACATCGATCAATTGACTTGGTCAAATTTCTTACATAACTTATAGTAAAATTCATCTCGATAACAATATTCAGCAGCTACTTTCTGTAACATAGTTGAGTAACTATCTTCTGCAATAGTCTTCAACCATTGTATTCTATAACCTTGTCTAGAGACTTCTTAATCCTTTGTTCTTATGTCCATCTTCTCAGGTCCAAGGTTTGTTCTGAAGCTTGTGCTATTGCATCCTATGCCCATGAAATGGTTTGCAATATTTCCTATATAACCATGCACATATTTCATGTAAAATCCACATATTAATAAAGTTAATTAGATCCATCATTTTAACTGATAATCATAGGAATAAACAAAAATATCCATTTAAATTATACTATATTCATGATTTAAAGATGAAAATTAAACAATTTATTATAGAAATTTTGGCGAGTAAATTTCAAAATTCGTTTTTAGTAGCTGAGAGACCTACAAAAGTTATTTCAATCACAAAAAACCATCTTACATTTTGCAAAATAGAAGAATTCATTATTTCCATAAAAGATTATGCAAAAACGTAAGATTTAGGAGTATTTTTATATTTTTGCAATAGGTTATTTTATTAGTAGAGACAATTTAATTTTAACCTACCCTTTTATGTAAAATACTAAAAGGTATTTAGTAATTGTATATATAGTAGAATAATTAGGGTGTTTAAAATATCTGGTCTTTTATGACTAAAAATAAAATTAAAATAATTTAAATGTTACCTACAGCTTTCACCCTGCTAAAATTTTGTCACCCTATGACGTTTTCAAAATCACTTTTTGCTCACGTTTCCTCTCACAATTATGAGGCTTCAATTTTATTTCACTGGGAAATTCGACAGTGTTTCAACTCTGTTTCGACTTGTAGAGAATTTTTAGTGGTTTTACATGGCCTTCTATAGAAGGAAAGATAATTTTTAGGTTTTCATTTCACTTTGCATGAATTTTACCCATTCATCGCATATCAATCATCCATTCAATCCTAATCAATGATCATAAATATTAATCCATGGCTTCTCTCATAATTGGTTCATGGTGATGACGTGTCAATAATCGGTGTTGTCTTGAAAAAAGCATTCACGAGTTTTTTTGGAGGTGATTTTAAGGAAGTTTTTGGATTTCACTCGATTCTTCCCTATTTGATCTTGGCCCTTCATTTGGAAACTAATCAATGGTTGATACCTTCAATCCATGATGTTGTTTTCTATAGGCACATGGGTTCCACGTGTTGCTCATCACTGGTGGTTTCGGGGTGGTCAATATTTTTATTAAGACTAAATTTTCCTGCCACCTTGCTAGGTTTTTGGAGCAAATAGTTGTAAGTTGGAACCGTATAAATTTTGTCTCATTACACATATTTGGCAGGCAGTCCCTTATTTTATTTACCATGGTATATACACAAATTATTTTTTAGATTTCTACCCCTACATGTATATACCATGTGTACCATCTTTTCCTTCAGCACGACATTGGAATTAATGCCCATATTGTCTTATTTCACACTGAGCTCCACCATGTCATGTATTGTAGTGACATTGTGATTATTACCCATATGTTCTTCATGGTTGATGCATATACTCCTTTTATTAAGTGACTCCCAATCATGATTATACATATCAGATTTAAATTTATTATTATTAATAAATATTATTAATTTCGTATATGTATTTTTAGACATGTCATAATTGGGACTGGTCTCATGGTCACTTTCATTTGCATTGGCATCCATGTGTATCAAGTCATCGTCTTCAAAACCTTTATTTTCAGCCTCCATGTTTCCATAGAGAATGTCTACGTTTTCAAGGGAAAGTTTAAAAATCGGTGATACGAGGAGCCATCTTGGGTGTACACGTCGCATGCTAAGTTTTATGTCTACACATTCATGGAAAGACTTTTAAAAAGGGTTTTATTAATATTTGTATAATTTTATCCCTTTTTATTCTTCCCTGAAGCCTTGATAAGTATAATTTCCACATTTTCTTTATAATTTGTGTTAACACATCTTATCGTTTTTTGGATTGCCAGGTGTCACTTATACTTGGGACCAATTTAAGTTTTGACACTTAGAATATTTTATAGTATGTGTTATGGATAACGTCTACAGATGGAGCTTACAGAAGATTACTACAAAATATTTTTATAGAATATTATTATAGAAGGTATTTATAGAAACTATCTACGAAAGACATCTATAGAAGTTGTCTATAGAAACTATCTACGGAAGACGTCTACAAAAGTTATTTATAGAAACTATAGTTTTTAAGGTTAAGAAAATACTTTACCTGATTATTCCTCCCCTCCAAACTGTATTATGAACTCTAGGTGTATTTGTTCACTCTCCCCCAAACTGTAATTTTGGCTATATGGCCAAAACAAAATGAAGGGTGTCTTATTTATATTATGGTGGATGATATAGTAATGGGTTTTATTTATGGGGGTTATTAAGATTATTTGTGATTGTGCTTCCTGAATTTCATTAAGAAGTATCCAAGTGAGAGAAAAGAAATGATTATAAAGGGTGATATCAGTCATCAATATATACAAAAATAGATCTCTATCAAAGGCTTGGGATATTTTCAATTACTTGGAAAAAGTGGAATAGATATTCTGATAGTATCTTGATGGCTTTTGCTAAAGGGTGCAAATTTTTGAGAGATACAAGCCACATTTATGTAGGATGAAAATGAACTATAGTACCTTCATAGAAACTTTCTTTTGACTTTAGTTTGCTTATGATATGCTATGGTTGTTTCCAAGGACTTCAAACATCCTAGTAACTTTAAACAAAATCATCTATTCATTTCACAAATCAATATGGTGTTAAATTTATCCTAATGTTTTCAAGCCTCTCAAGGACCAACTATGTGTGTAGTGAATGTTCATTTTCCATTATGATTAAGGTTTCAGTAAAACAATGGTCACTTCTATCACTAATATATATTATATGTGAGTATCTATAGGTCTTGTCCATACTTAGCGCTACAGCGTAGGGATACCTTAGTGCCAGGCATGTTTCATTCAACCTATTGTTGTAATGAGGATCACCCTATGGTTCTCAAGATACTAAGAATTCTAGGAATTCATGCTCTTTTACCCTTATTTGACTTTTCTTGGGGTACTTGCTCATTTTGTGAGGAGAAAGGGATTTTTATTGCCTTTTTGGGATTCTTTCTAATTTTTAGGGGAAGCAAGAAAATACTTTTGGGATACTTGCTCGATTAGATGAGGAGCAAGGGATTTTTTTTTTGTAAAGGAGTAAGAACTTTGGGAATTCGGATTCCCAACAACTCTATCAAATACCTGATGGGAATTTGATCCTATCCTTACTATTCTTCTCTTTTTTTCAAGGGTGAGCTTGTCCTTTTGCCAACTCATTAGTACTCTAGACCATGTGCATAGATGGATAAGCAGGGGAAACCTTTTTACTCAATGGTAGTAGTGACTTATGAGTTAATCCTTCCAATTCTCATAATATTTTTATATGTTCTAATGTGTGTGGTCCAAGAGAAAACTTGATTAACTAGGAATATCTTACAACATCAAAATATTGCTTAACTTTCAATGAAAATTTTCTCAAAACACTAGTGGTGGTTGAGTAATTGAAAAACATCTAGATCTTATCTAGAAAACAAGGTATTATGCAACATGTAGTAGTAATTCTCCTACAAAATATTAAGGAAATATCCTTTTGGGCTATTTTTGAAATATTGAGATTGAAAATTGATGAAAATAAGATAGAAATATTGCAGACATAGAAACTTCATGATGAAACAAAGGAAGCATAATCTCTCTTTTTTTGTGAAGAGAGAAATATTTATTCAATGGTTGTTGATTATAGTGCATAAAAACATATAGATTGGCTTGTTGCTTAGGGTGGTGTATGAATTTTTTTCTTTAGATAGTGGCTTCTTGTATAGCTTAAACCTCTACCCCTTAGAAGTTATCGATAGGCTTTGAGTTTTACTACACCATTTCCAAATATTTTCTAATTAAAATTTTCATGATACAATATGTTTTGTCTTACAGTTTTTTTGGTTGAATCCTGTATAATACCTCTATTTTATTTAATTATTTTATTATATATATATATATATATATATATATATATATATATATATATATTTATTTATTTATTTATTTATTTGATATATATATTTATTATTATCATTTCTAATAATATATATATATATATATATATATTAATAATTTCTAGAGGTTTATTGTAGTAGACTATCTTAGACTATTTCCCACCATATAGCAACTTATATTTTATTCTCCTTTCTCTCTCTTTGGTTTTGGTTTTGTTTGGGTTTTGATTTTGGTTTTTTGTTTTAATCCTACTATTGTCAAGTTTAGATACAAATCACAAAAAATAAATTTATAACTATCCTTAATATAGCAGGGAATAATTAAAATAAAATTTCAAAATAATCTTAATGTGTTGATAAAATTAGATGTGACTTGCATTCCTATGAATATTTATACAACCAATATTAGCACACTAGGAGTAACATGAAATATTGTTGAAAAAGTAAAATTTAACAATCCTAATATTTTGCTAAAATTAGGTGTGACTCGCATTCCTACGAATATTTGTACAACCAATCTTAGCACACTAGGAGTAAAATGAAATATTGCTGAAAAAGTAAAATTTAACAATCCTAATATTTTGCTAAAATTAGGTGTGACTCGCATTCCTACAAATATTTGTACATCCAATCTTAGCACACTAGGAGTAAAATGAAATATTTCTGGAAAAGTAAAATTTTATTAAAATGTTACTGTTTGTTTGATTGTTTAGGAGGGTTTCACTATGGCTATGTCACTCAACCATACCTACTTCCTACTTCTTACAGGTCCTAAATATTCAAGGGTGTTTCATTATTACTATGCCACTCAGTCATACCTACTTCCTATTTCTCATACATCCTAAGTCAAACTAAACAATAAAAATCACCCAAAGGTAAAAAATTTGTAGGAAATAAAATTTAAACTATGAAAGCAGTAAATTGATTCCTCAAGAGAAAATAACTTGGAAACATCAAACAAAGGGACTTGTTGAGACCATATCGTGCCACTATGACTCATATGCATGCCAAGGACTCATACATACCTCTTTCCACATGTTGGGTGCCAAACACTGGTTAAGTTTGTCCTAAATATGTCATAGCACTCACATTTAAAATTGTCAAACCAGGGAGCTCGTTGACTTTTTAAGTGCCACGGTTGAGACTACTCACACTACTGCTTTTGAGATGAATCCATTCAACTATCATTGGGGATGTTTGTAAAATAGCGATTGATTTATCCACACAAATAAAACTTACACATAAATAAAATACATAGAAATAAACACACCATGTTGAAAGCAATAACACACTTTACGTAAAAAGAACACAACTCTGAAATAATTAAATCTAATCTAAGAAGTGAACATACTACTATACATAATTAAATCTATAAAATTAACTAAGAATTAGGGGAGGAATACTGGCTTGGATTGGGCCTGAGCTCCAGCAGATCCTGCCCAACAAATCACAAAGACAATATGTGGATGAAAGAACACTCAAGCTTTTATTATTTGTGTAGAAAATATTACATACGATAATGTTCTTCTCAAAAAAATGCCTCCCCTACTACAGAGAAGTCTATGTGTTTATATACCACACACAGGACTTCCTGTTGTAGTTCTATTACAATAGGTGCCCCGATTATAGTCTAAAATAGGATAGTCAAGTTACTATAATCGATGTGTGATAATCAACTCTGTGTCATTTCCTAGAAATCAGATGATTTCCACTTTGTTACAGTTTTGCTTCATGAGTAGTTATGCATTCATCCACTCTAGCTAGATAGCTCATTCATTAGTGTTTTTTCATAGATGACATGGAACAATGGTCAACAGGTTCCTTCTCCAACCGTTTGGTCAATACGCATAATCTGGGCACCTGCTTAAGTAAGGCATCTACTTGAGTCAAGCACCTACCTCAGTAAGGCACCTACCTCAGTAGGTTGCGTACCTTAGTAAGGTACCTACTTGAGTAAGGCACCTACCTTAGTAAGAACCTACCTCAATAAGGTGCCTACCTCATTAAAGCATCTACTCCAGTAAGGCACCTACCTTCGTATGCCTTAATCTGATTGAGCAGAACCATACTAGGTCCATGTAGGACCTCGACTAAGAAAAAGATGACAAAATTATGGGAATAACTACACAAAACACACTTCATACATAGATTAGATAATACACATGATTTCATTAAATAAATACATAATGTTTCATAAAAATATATAACTCATGATATATTATCGTGCAAAAACCATTAGTACTTATACAAAAATATGAGCATATTTTGTGCTCATCATCCCCCCATGCCTAATATGTGCCATGCCCTCATAGCACCTGAAACTAGTAATTACCTCCTTCATGTAGGCCACTTATCCCTCTTTATTTTTCTTACTAGTGTTCTTGGCTTTCCCTTCAGTACAAGGCTTATTTTCTGCTACGGAGCACTAGTTTGTTGCAGGACATTCTTAGGCTATGCTGAATTTTGGCTACGCTGGCTTCCGGTTGTGCTGGGTTGGCCTTCATTCTACACCAGCTTCTTGGTGTGCTTAGTATGCCTCCCTATCATGTTTGGACCAACACCTGTGTTGGGTGCTACTACCACATTCATTTATCCCTTCTAAAAGGTAACCTATGCTTCTTGCCATAAGTCAGTGAATTGAGGGCATAACTCTCCTAAGGGAATGTCGAGATCATCCCTCTTTCGAACAACCACACTGGCTTTGTACAACCAAAGTTCTTTGGGAGTGAGGCCAATTTTTTCTTTTGTGATCGTTGCTACCTCTACCTTTGGTCCATATACCCCCTATCTTTCCAGTCATTTCCTCATCTTGGAGGGCAAGCCCTGTGATGAACCATAGATCTCTCAAAATTGATCATTTGTAGTGGGGTTCACATAGATGTCAGACCCTCTTTCAATCTTTTTGGTAGATTTCCTAGCTACATTTGCCACCTTGAACTCCTCTTAGATTTTTTTTATTTTTTATTTCTACTCTGTGAAGGCCTGCATGCCTTCTTCCCATTCTTCGTTTGAGTGGGGGTTCGATTTAGCAAATGTCACTCTAGCCTTTCTTTTGGCCCTCTTCTACATCATTTGAGGCACCTTCCCTTTTCTCATATCTGGTATTACAGTGGTATGCATGGGGATATATTCCCTTCCTATGGAGGCTACCTCCCTATTAGAGGATCCAAGGATCTACCCTTCTGATCTTAGACCCCCCATGGTTGTTTTACCTATTTCCTGGTCACCTGGTGCCTGCTCCTCTGGTTCTTCAGGGAGTGATACCTCACTTTTGAGTACCTAGAACTCTAGAGAATTCTTCTTGGTCTCTGGTTCAGGTTTTTGCCCTTACCTCTACCTTGAAGGCTCCTCATCATTATCAATGTTGATAATAGAGGTTTCCATTTGAAAAATAGAATTCCCCTATTCCTCTACAATTACTCTATCAGAGGTGCACAATCCTTCTCCTGCTTCTAATTCTTCATTTTTGGCATCTGACCTGCCTACCTTGGATAAGACTACTCTATAGAAATGTTGGAGAGTTCATGTGCACCTCAATTTTCCAATCAATTTGGATAGAGGCGTCCCACCTTTCGATCGCCCTGACCTACAATTGTTGGTTCTCTGCCTTGAGTTGCTGGATCATTTGATGAAATTGGGTGATGGTGGCCTCCTACCTCTAGATTCTTCTTGTAGACATATCCTTATATTCTTTGAATAGTGTTTGCATCATGAATTTCTTGCTCTGCCCAGCATCGTCCTCTTCCATCGGTACCTCGAACTACTATTGCAGGCTCACCAAGGGTTGTGGGTCTTGTGGACTACGAGTGGATAAATTCTATAGGTTTTGGACCATGAAGCCAAGCTCGACATCTTCCTCTTATTCCTCACTCGAGAGGATTAGGCATCGTAATCATCTCCAACCATGTATACGCTTTATCCGTCATGTCATGGGTTTGAGGCTGGAGGATTTTGGCCTATCCTCCATATAATTAGGCAAAGAAATTTGTCCTTCCTTCATAGCATCTAGTGAAAATTGGGGGTGTTCCTCTTTGAACATTCTCCCAATTTTGGTATCGTGTCTTGCTTCTGTTGCTGCCTACTCCAATGCATCATAAATCTTGGCCCTAACTTCTTTGGACACTCATCATAATTTAGTCTCTTGATCTACTTTGGCTACCACTTGCTCTTGCACACTAGAGTGTTCATCCCCAGCCACCTATGAGATTCCCCTATGCTCCTATGTGTGGCATATTAGGGCTATAATTAGCCTGTGGTGGGCTAGGGTAGAGACTACCCCTCTCTGATATCATGACACCTCATATTGCAGGGCATTTTCCAGATAGAACAGGATGTTAACTTCTCACCTGTACACCAAGTTGTTCAAGAACTGCATATGGTTCTCATTTAGGTGTGAATACTTCCCAGTGCATGTGAAGTATCTTGTGACCTACTCAAAGAGCTTCCTCAGGTGCATCGAGAATCTTTTCTTTAGGAGCATCCCTTGGTTGCATGGGATGTTCCCTTATCTAAGCAACAATTTTGTACACTACTTTGCCACACCGTATTTATATGTACATTCCCTAGTGATGGGGAGGTTGGTGACCTGAAAAATGTGCTCTAGGGTGATTGGAATCACCATTCTGTGCAACCGGGCAACTCCTCCACTCACAATGACAACAAACACCTTTTCTGCCTCTACGTCCTAGTCTTGGATGACTAGTTGATAGTAATTCATCCACCCGACTGCTTTGAACTGGTTGTGGACTTCTCCCCTAACCCCCTTGGTGTCACTGGGCTCATGCTTTTTGAGTGCATGATTCTTCGATCATCCTCCCATGGTGAATTCCCTGTTGATTTTGATTGGTTTGATTCTCTGCTCTCAGTATGGCATCTTTTTATAAACTCAGGTGCCTAACTCTTGAAATTTTTTTCGCATTAGGGTTGGTAGGGTATACCACCCGAATTAATTTCCAACATGACGTATTAGGCATGAGGGGTGAATTCAATTCTTGAACTGATATTATTTTCAAAGAAGCATATCATATGAAAGATTACGTATATATCTAAGGAAAATCATGTGAATACCTTATTAGTCATTTCGTGCTGCGTGGACTATGCCGATTTGGTACTCGATAATATTTTCCCATGTGTTGATTACATTGTCTTGGGTACTGCATTTTTTTTTCTTGAGGTCCTACATTGAAAATATGGTGGATCCTATTGGTTTAGGTTGGGACGCATATATCCTCGACGGTTGGCCTTGGGATATGCAAAGATCCTGCCCAATGATTTCAAAAAAAATTTGGATGCTTTCATATTTTGATCATATGAGATGATGGTGTTGGCTTAGACTACTCCATGTACTGCCAAGTTGTGCATGTGCTTTTGAGTCGATTGAGGCACATTCTTGAGTAGGATGCCTAATTAAGGCATTAGAGTAAGATGTCTATCTCAGTCTGGCACCTACCTTAGTAAGGTGTCTACTTGATTAAGGCACCTACCTCAGTAAGGTGCCTACTTGAGTAAGGCACCTACCTCAATAAGGTGCCTACTTGAGTAAGGCACCTACCTCATTAAGGTGACTACCTCAGTAAGGCGTATGCCTTAGTAAGGCACCTACCTCAGTAAAGCACCTGCCTCAGTAAGGCACCTGCATCAGTTTGGCACCTACTGATGAGTCCTGAAAATGCCTCATTTTTAAACTATGTTTGACTGCCATATTACTAAACATGACAAAGTTAATTTCCAAATAGTTTATTAGAATATATATTTGTTAAGTTTTTGCATGATTTTATGTTAGGAATATTATATCTCTTTTTTTGACTATTTTTAGTATTTTGTGATTGCTTTTGCTTGATTAAGTAGCAAATAAAAATATGCATTTTAACTAGCCAAATGTGGTATGCTGATATCCATTAACTTCACAATGGTTTCTAATTTTTTTCCTGCCCTTCAACTTGTTTGAAGTCCACATTGGAGCCAAATTATTAGGACTATTATAAATATGGAAATCTATAGAAAATATCCATATAAAAATCAGCAAGTTGTCACTTTATAGGAGCACCTTGAAGTTGTCAAGAAAATCATGAGGAAATGGATGGAATAAGTTTATAAGGACTACAGAAGACATCTGACCTATTTAGAAGCATTCCCACATGGTCTAAATAGGCAGCAACAAGGTATAATAGAGCAGGGACAATTGTGCAGCAATGTTGCACTATTTTAGCATGGTTACTTGGTGAATAAAGTGTATAAATTTGGTAGAAAATTGATGTACTTCTTCATTTTGATATTTGAATTATTTTCCCATGTTCTAATTTGTTGAACTTGCAAGAAATACCAACATTTTACAACTGTGCAATAGATCTGGAAAATGTAGCAGTTTACCATGTAAATTCTAGCCAACTACCAATGAATGGTAGGGCATGGAACTTACCAATAGAGGAAGATAAATATGATTGCAATCACATCCTGGGAGCTGGATTAAGTGACCTACCTAAAAGAAGCAACCAAAACAAGCATTCTAAAGATGTTTTGAGCTTAAGTTGCATCTACAACCAATTATTTCGAAGATCTTCAAAATAATAAGGGAAAGTGTTGCAGTTTGACTTTCTATGGTTTCCAAGCGGTTGAAAAGGCAACTTGAGGTTGAGGGAAGATAGGGAAAGTCTCCTACAATTATCCCCACCATTCCTTGATGACCAAAATACATAGCTCACAAGAAAGTCAACTAAATGCAACTTACTTTGCCCTGAAATAGACCTAAAATAATTGCAACATAATAGGCAAATAAGTTTCAAGATAGAAATGGCATATTTTGAAGTGGAGAAAGGTGTGCAAGATATTTCTAAGACTCCTACCATGTACTACTACCATTGAAGATGCTTTATAAGGGCCAATGACTACTATTGCAGCACAAACTATCTAAAATTACACTTATTTCAGATCGAAAATTATTGGCAAATCACTGTAAAATAGCAAAATAGGCTGATTTGAGCATGAGATATATTGTAATATTTTATTATAAATAACACAGCTCCCTTATTGGTTGAGCTAAGTAGGAATTATAATAGAGGAGAGTAGTAGTAGCAACAAATAGGACAGTACAACAATTCTCTATAATAATTTTTAACATGTTTTGACAGCAATAAAAGTGCAGTTCTTTTGTCAGATTTTGTTCTAATTTTTAATTAGTTAAGGAGTGTTTTTCACCTCCTTCTAGATCAGGAAGTATGGGCCCACTTTTAAATCTAGAAGGAGGCTTTTTATGGCAGGTTTTAATCTATAATTTTTCTGTAGTAGAATTAATAGATTGCTTGCCAGATTTCATTTTCTTGTTTTAATTTTGTATGATGTTATTTATGTTTTCTTCATTATGTTTTTGTACAATCAATGTGTGTGTCAGCTGACAAATTAGATTAGACATTTATTTTACCTTGTTTTCCTTGCTTTCCATGTTTTTATGTTTCAACAACTTTCAATTTTAGCAGATTTCATTTTGCTATCAATTCCTGTAGCAGAAGATTGACGACCTTTTGTGGTAGGACATTGACAGGTGTTTTTATTTTCAAGCATCATTTCAATTCTACAAAAGTAAACTAGGTTTCAATTCTGCAAGTGTAATTTAGGATTTCATTTTCAGTAACATTTCAATTTAGCAATTTCAATTCTATTATTTCAATTCTGCAAAAGTAGATTAGATTTCAATTCAGCAATTTCAATTCTTGCACTTGTAGTTAACTTTCAATTTTTGCAAATTAGAATTAGTTTTTATTTCTTGCAAGTTTTCATTCTGCATATTAGGTTTAGTGTGACACCAAAAGGCTAAACCCAATCTATCTCACCCAATAAATGCTTGAAATCTAAATGCCTGAATTGTACTCTACCCTAACCTTCTATCGTAGACAACCTTGGACACCACCTTGGATTGATAAATCATTGAGATTAAATGATGGGATTAATGACACTCATCATTTTGGCACCATTTTTGGGGATCATGGTGTTGTTAGAGGGTAAAAGTAGTCAAATAATTATTATTGTGCTAAGTTATGAAGTTTAGAGTAAAATCTGAATGTAATAGCTGGTATAAATAATAATTATTGATAGTTGTATTTCAGTCCATTTAGAAAACAAGAAACCACAAGGAGGTGATCTTCACACTTGGGGGTTAAATTACCTATGTTTGAAATTCCTGATAAAAATTGAAAGAACTCATCATACTCATTATCAGAAAACATAAGATCTCTTGAAAAAAATTAGAGGAGCCATCTGCTAGTACTACCTTTTTTATATCCATATCATCAGGGTAGTATAAACAAATTTGTACTAGGTGTTGGGAAGATATCATGGTAGATATACAAGACTATACCTTGAACAAAATAGCCATATCATCTACCTGTAGAATTTGTTCATAGGGACATATCACTGATGAATGCCATTTACTTCCACAACTCAAAAATGTAAAATTTGTTGCCTAGTCTAAGTTCTTCTCAAAGAGAGATCCCAACAACAACAAACCGGGCAAGTAAATCAACCACCACCTCCAGCCCAACCTATGGCCAATATGAATAATACAAGACAGACAACCCCTGTCTATGTAAGCTAAGTCTGTTAAAAAAAATCATCACAAAAATTTTGCACAATCAAAATAGAAGTTTACAACTCAACGGTGATCCTAGAGTTTTGCCATTATTGCTTAAATATTGTTAGGGTTTTACCATGCTAAATCACAACCTAGCAATTCTTAGCCTACAAAGACAATAGTTGATCTCATTAGAGGTGATCCTACCTGACAAGTAGTTGATCTGCTAAGTTGTACACTTCTTGTCTTGTTGTGCAAACCAAAAATATGTTTAGTTAAATTATCTTTTTCACTTTTTGAAGTTTGATCAAGATGTATGAATATACCTTATGACAGGAGGTAGATTCATAAGTACCACCAGTAGAGGAAGAACCACCACTTCTAGCCCAACTTGTGGTCAATCTAAATAATACAGGATAGGTAACCCTTGTCTATGTAGCTGAATCTGGTAAAAATACTATAGGAAATGTTATTGACTGTAGCAACATCCAATTGTGCTCAAACAAGACCTTACCTAATCTTGAAGAGATAAAAATCAATGGAGATACACAAAAACCCTTTAGTCTAGACACATGAAAATCAGCCTTGGATAAAGGAGAAAAACTGGAAAATCTGCATAGAAAATTTACTTCCATTAAGGGTAAATTTTGTCCTCCTAGGAATGAAACAAATTGAAGTACAACCAAGAAAATTCTTGAACATTATTAGTTGGCTAACTTATGAACAAAAAACAAAATTATTTGTTGTTTTGAAACAATATTTCAATCCCTTTGCATGGAATTACAAGGGTATGTCAAGATTTCATCTTGATGTATGCACTTAACATCTTTGAGAATTGGTATTGAATTGTTTCAAGTACATATTGACAAGATTTTATAGATTAGGAGACATGGACAACACTTGATTGAATAAATTTTTAGATATGGAGCAGTGTTTCTTTCTCCCATTGGTGATTCATGGAGGAAGTTAGTGGTGAATGGATATTGCCTTCGGGTATACCATGCACCATTAACTAAGGAGGAGTTCTTGAGGTGAACAATTGGATGTACACAGGATGGAGGAGAGTTTCTCTTCCATGTCAGATTGAGAGTGATGATAAAAGTTTCACAAAAAGAAAAAAAAGAAAAATACAAGAAAAGAAAAAGAGAATAATCTTGTTTGTTAACTTCATGGGCACAAGCAAGACAAGAGAAAATTTTGAAAAAAAAAGAAAAAGAAAGAGAGAAAAAAAATTGCAGCAAAAGGCATGTCCCACAAAATGAGGATACATGAGGACAAGCATCAATTTCAGCATGGAGGAGGAACAATGAAGTCAGTACTTCATTTCTAGAAATAAGGAGTTAAATGATGACATAAGCAGATTCTTATTGCTCATCTAGAAAGGAAGGTTGCATCATTGTTGCAGATTTTAGTAGAAAAAGATGGTGTTTTCATACAAAGATTGACATGTTTTTGTAGAATAAGGATTGTTCTTATCCAAATAAGAGTGAGAGACATTATCTCTCATTGTAGCCTCATGAGATACATTCTCTTTTATTGAGGCACTTGAAAAAAAAATGATGAAGTTGGTTGAAAACTAGAAATGGTAGCCTCTTCTGATGAAAAAAAAAGAAAAAAAAATGATGAAAAAAAAAGAAAAGAAGAAAAAAATGAATAATTCAGTAGTGAAAACCTCCTTGAGGTGCTACTGAATTGGCTTGCATGAAAATTGGTTTTTCGGCGTGCATTGCCTTATTGATCCACCCATCCTTGTTTCACCATTGTACAAATCTCACACTACACATGTGTATATTTATGTTTTCAGATAGCTTGCTAACAATCATCAGAAGCAACTTGTAAGGTGCATGATCAATTTTTAGGACAGTAAGGTATGTGTTTCTTGCATTTAAGTCATAGTAAGCATTTAGCATTTAATGTATGATAATCAGTATTTGGCATAAAACTATTCATACAATATTGGCAAGTTGAAAATGGAACATGTTTAAGATATCAAGAAACACCCCCTTCTACCCTTAGTTGCATGGGAGCATCTGAAGATTCTGTTTTACTACTACTGCAATAAAATAGCAATATACAAAATGAGGAATAACATCTAAAACAAAAATATGGAGAAGATATTTTTGATGTTATGGAAGGCTTATACACTCTAGAGATGAGCCCACAATAGAATCTATAGCTAACTTTTGCACAGGAGGTCATTTCTACATTTTATGATGCATCTTCGGAATAAACAGGCATATCTTCAAAATAAGCAGGATATCTTAAGAATAAGCAGAAACTATACCAGAATTGCTAAAAATGTTGTAGAATAGCAAAAAAAGTAGGGTACATCAAATATTGAGGTTCCTAAGGCTCTACCACATGTAAGTACATCCCTCAAGCATTTCAAAATCAAAATTTTATCAATTTTGTTCAAAAGGTGCAAACAATAGAAATAGGCATTTATGCTGAAATGTTGTTAAGAACAGAAAATTCCACCAGTAGTAGTGCATCTGCCAAATATGGTTCCACAATAAGGCTATTGCAAGATGAATCACATGATACCAAGCCCTTAAGAGTTACCTTGCAACACTAAAATTTGTAGAAGGGCAGAAAAAGAGTTTAAATGGCAATAATTGCAGAAATTGCAATATTGAAGGATGAAAGTGCAGAAGTAAAAAAGTTGCAAGTTGCAAATGAAAAAAATATATATACAAGAAAAAAAGAGCAAAATAAAAAAAAAGAGGAAGAAAAGAAAAATTGCAACTACAAAAATTGAAAAAATTGCAAGGTTGTAGAAAAGTGAAATACATGTGCTTAAATTGCAAAATGCTTGGTATAGTGTAGCAAGGAGAAATTTCTCAAGTAGCAGGTGGAAAAGGATGTTGTTCATAAAAGTAAAACCTGCATATTACCTACTAGGATGCATGAGGGCATGCATCAGTTCAAGCTGGGGGGAATGATGAGGCCTGAAAATGCCTCATTTTTACACTATGTTTGACTGCCATATTACTAAACATGACAAAGTTAATTTCCAAATAGTTGATTAGAATATATATTTGTTAAGTGTTTGCATGATTTTATGTTAGGAACATTATATCTCTATTTTTAACTATTTTCAGCATTTTGTGACTACTTTTTCTTGATTAAGTAGCAAATAAAAATATGCATTTTAATTAGCCAAATGTGGTATGCTGATATCCATTAACTTCACAATGGTTTCTGAATGTTTTCCTACCCTTCAACTTGTTTGAAGTCCACATTGGAGCCAAATTATTAGGACTGTTATAAATCTAGAAATCTATAGAAAACAGCCATATAAAAATCAGCAAGCTATCACTTTATAGGAGCACCTTGAAGTTGTCAAGAAAAGCATGAGGAAATGGATGGAATAAGTTTAGAAGGACTACAGAAGACATCTAACCTATTTAGAAGCATTCCCACATGGTCTAAATAGGCAAAGTAGCAAGGTATAACAGAGCAAGGACAATTGTGCAACACTGTTGCACTATTTCAGCATGGTTACTTGGTGAATAAAGTGTATAAATTTGGTAGCAACTTGATGTACTTCTTCATGTTGATATTTGAATTATTTTCCCATGTTCTAATTTGTTGAACTTGCAAGAAATGCCAACATTTTACAACTATGCAACAGATCTAGAAAATGCAACAGTTTACCATGTAAATTCCAACCAACTACCAATGAATGGCAGGGCATGGAACTTACCAACAGAGGAAGATAAAGATGATTGCAATCACCTCCTGGGAGCTAGATTAAGTGACCTACCTAAAATAAGCAACCAAAAAAAGTATTCTGAAGATGTTCTGAGCTTAAGTTGCATCTACAACCAGTTATTCCGAAGATCTTCGAAATAACAAGGGAAAGTGTTGCAGTTTGACTTTCTATGGTTTCCAAGTGGTTGAAAAGGCAACTTGAGGTTGAGGGAAGATAGGGAAAGTCTCCTACAACTATCCCCACCATTCCTTACCGACCAAAATACATAGCTCACAAGAAAGTCAACTAAATGCAACTTACTTTACCTTGAAATAGACCCAGAATAATTGTAGCATAATAGGCAAATAAGTTGCAAGATAGAAATGGCATATTTTGAAGTGGAGAAAGGTGTGCAAGATATTTCTAAGACTCCTCCCACGTACTCCTACCACTTAAGATGATTTCTAAGGGCCAATGACTATTGTTGCAGCACAAACTGTCTAAAATTACACTTATTTCAGATCTAGAATTATTGGCAAATCACTATAAAATAGTAAAATAGGCTGATTTGAGCATGAGATATATTGTAATATTTTATTATAAATAACACAGCTCCATTATTGGTTGAGCTAAGTAGGAATTAGAATAGAGGAGAGTAGTAGTAGCAGCAAATAGGATTGTACAACAATTCTCTGTAATAGTTTTCAACATGTTTTGATAGCAATAAAAGTGCAGTTCTTTTGTCAAATTCTGTTCTGATTTTTAATTAGTTAAGGAGTATTTTTCACCTCCTTCTAGATCAGGAAGTATGGGCCCACTTTCAGATCTAGAAGGAGGATTTTTATGGCAGGTTTTAATCTATAATTTTGCTGCATCATAATTAATAGATTTCTTGTTAGATTTCATTTTCTTGTTTTAATTTTTTTTTGGTATAAGGTAGAGGTGGTTATAAGGTCCACAAACCTTTTACAAAGTCAAAATGGGCTGGTTCTAGCATCAATCCCGTATAATCAAAATACAAAATGGATCTTTCTAAGACTCACATTAAGCCATACTTAGAGTCCACAGTCCTATACTTGTCGCTTGACTATTCAGGATAAAACAAAAACCAAACAACACCTAGCACTTACTAACCACTAGGTTGCCATGCAGTACACTTGTCACCTCCCAGGCCCCAGCAAATGGGATGCCTTTTCCTCTGCCTAATTCCATCCGTCGGATTACTCATCATCAGCCCCTACGATCTCCCGATGCTCTAACAGGGTTTGATCTTAGCTCTTCTCTAGCGACCAACACCAATAGTTCTTGAGGGAAGTTATCCTTCCAAATTTGCATCTCCCCAACAGAAGCTGCAATATTTGCCATTAGATCCGTCACTTTGGTTCCCTTCTCTGAATGTGTGTTGGATTCGGGCATTAACCAAATGAGATTTATGAATCTTTGCTTCTAGGATAAGCTCCAATATGGTCCAGCTGGGGTCTTTATCCTCCTTAATTGCCTTGATTATATTAAGCGAATCCCCTTCAAAGATAACTTCCTTATAACCCTCAAGTCTGGCAATTCTCATTGCCTGCATGCAGGCTCGGGCTTCTGCAAAATGATTTGTTTGAGTTCCCAAAGGCTCTGCAAAGGCAAGGACCACTTTTCCTTCCTCATTTCTCAAAACTCCTCCTGCTCCTGCAGCCCGGATTTCCTTTAGCTGCCCCGTCAAAATTAAACTTAACCCACTTTTGTGTGGGGGGTATCCACTTGACACCATCCTGTGGGTTGGTTGTAATGTCTAGGTCTGGAAGTTCCTCTCCCCAGTTCCACAAAATCCTCCTTTCCCTTAGAGACATGGTCTCATTTTTGAAGAAGAAAGTTTTCCAGTTTTCTTTCAAAGCTCTGATTATTTTATTACCACATAACATGGGATCTTTCTTACGTCCTTTAAATACTCTCTTATTTCTCTCATTCCATATCCCCCATAAAAAATGGGGTAAGCTGAGCTTCCAGAGCCAAGTCAAAAGCTTTTCCCGGAAGGGGGAAGCCCACTGTATGCAGAAGTCAGACATGCTATTTGGACAGACCCAATCTATATGAAATTTGGACAGGATCATTTGGAAGACTGTACAAGAAAAATCACAAGTTAGAAATATATGACTTACAGATTCTATTGCTTTCTCACACAAGATACATCGATTGATGAATTGGAAACCTCTCCTTTGCAGATTATCTGTTGTCAGGATCTTATTTTGAACCGCCAACCAAAAGAAGAAAGCTATTTTTGGGGTTAAATTATTTAACCAAATAACGAAGTCGGAGTCCGACCATTGAATCCTGAGTGGATTAACTTATAGACAGTTTTTATTGAATAGTTCCCACTTGTAGTTTTGCCCCAAATTGCCTTGTCTCTTCCTTCCCCAGGAATGATCGGGAACACCCTTAAAGCATCATTGATTTTGGTTAGGGCCACCTTCTCTTGCTCTGACAGATTATGAACTGTGATTTTCTTCCAAGAAGAAGTTTCCTGTGCTACAACAATAAAATCCCCTACTTTTCCTCCCATTTCCTTCGAAAGTTTATGTTGGAGGACCTGAAGGTCTAAGTTATCTTTCAGAGGGGCCTCTTCCAACCACGGGTCTTTCCAAAAGTCCACTTGTCTTCCATTACCAATTCTCCATCTGATGCCTTTCTTGACTACCTCCCGAAATTCGAGCAAACAATTCCAAAAATAGGATCCTCTAGGAAGATTATCAGCTTTCAGGAAGTCCTGATTATTTCTGATATATTTTGCCTTAAGAAGTTTTACCCATCCCAATTGATCATTATTGATAAATCTCCATACTGTTTGCCAATCGAGCTTGATTCAATTCTTTCATTCTCTTTAACCCCGAGGCCCCCACGATCCTTGCTTGCACACACCGATTCCATGCTACCAACGAAATTCTCTTTCTCTCCTCTGAACTTGACCACAAGAAGTTGCGTTGAATTAGCTCCAATGTAGCTCGGACCTTTGCGGGCATTCTAAATAGAGACATGCGATGAAATTGGAATGCTCTGTAAAGTAGTTTGAACTAATAAGGCTTTTCCTGCGGAGCTGAGAAGGCTGCCCTTCCACCCTGCTAACATTTTGGAGATCCTGTCAATGACTGAGTTCCACAAAGTAGCCTTCATTCTTCCTTCGAACATAGGCATACCTAGATAAGTCCTGGTAGAAGCTCCTTTCCACAACCGAAGAGGTTAGCTATTCTTTCCTCCCTCCCACCGGGCGTGTTAAAGAAATAGATGCTACTCTTCTTATAGTTTATGTCTTGTCTCGTCTGTCTCATACTTGGTTAGAAATCTCTTCAACTTCCTAGCTTGAGGCACCGAGGCTTTGGACACAATGATTGTATCATCCACAAAGCTGTTGGTGAGACACTGGCTCTGCTGTTGAGGCTGGTTTAAAACCTTCCAATTGACCATCTGCCACCGCTGCTGAAATGTTCCTACCCAATGCTTCCACTAAAATAATAAACAAGTATGGAGACAAAGGATCTCCTTGTCGCAACCCCCTTTCACTCTTAAAGTAACCGGAGGGTGACCCATTCACCATGACTAGAAAATCTTGTAGTAGAGATACAACTAAAAATCAACTTAATCCATTTGGGACAGAAACCAAACTTACCCAAAATCTTGGTGAGGAACCGCCATGAGACCCGATCGTAGGCTTTATTCATATCAAGCTTTAGTAACATACATGCTTCCTTACTAGTCACCATTGAATGAATAACCTCATGAATTGTGATGATACCATCCAATATTTGTCGCCCTTTCACAAAGCCACCTTGGTTCATATCAATGATGAAAGGAAGGATAACCTTCAACCTATTGGCGATTGTTTTTGTGAGAATCTTCATCGAGTGTTACATAAAGCGATAGGGCGAAACTCGGAAAATTCCATTGCTCCCACTAGTTTAGGGATGAGAACTAAAAAAGTAGCATTAACTCCTTCCGGGATTTCCATGTCCTTTTGAGCCTCAATTATAGCTTCCACTACATCATTGCCTAGGATATCCCAAAAATTTTGGAAGAAAGCTGCGGGGAAGCCATCCGGTCCTGGGGAGTTGTTACCATCCATGTCAAAAACGACCTTCTTGATTTCCTCCTTTGTGAAAGGACTAAGTAAGAATCCATTAAGATTATCGATTACGAGGGTGGAATGGCTGCCAACAGAGAGTCCTCTTCTTCAATAGTCGGATTTACATCTTCTAGCAACGATTTAAAGTACTCAACCGCTTCCCTCCTTATGTCTTCCATATCTTTGGTGTTAGACCCATCGGCCATCTTGATCTCCTTAATTTTTTTAGTACTCCTGTGGCAAAGAGTAGAGACATGGAAGAACTTTGTATTTCTGTCACCCTCCTTTAACCAACGCAGTCTGGATTTCTGCCTCCAAAAGGTTTCTTCAAATCCTAGCATCGTGTGGTATTCGGCTAACAGCTCCCTCTCCTGGTTTCTCGAGATCCTCCGTAAGTTGCTCACGACTTCAACTTCTCCTGTAGTTCATTGATCTTGTCTTTTAGTTCTGCCTTTTTAACAAAAATATTGCCAAAGGAAGTTTTGTTCCACTCTCTAATGTTAGCCTTCACATTCCTTAGTTTACATGCCACTTGGGCCAATTTCGAACCATTATACTTTTTGTCCCACCATTGGGCAACCGGATCCTTGAGATCCTGATGTTGGAACCACATAAGTTCGAATCGAAAGGGTCCGATGTATCTTTTCTTAGTGTCCTCCCCTGTTTCCCACGGAATTGGGTTGTGATCGGACCCGATTCTTGGGAGTGCCGTTAATGAAGAGTCCCCAAACCTCTCCGGGCATTCTTAAGAAATAAGAAACCTATCTAATCTAATCTGAATTTGGTTTTCCTTCAATATTTTTTTAGACCATGTATAGGAGAATCTACGCAGGTCCACATCCATCGGCTCATGTTGATCAACAAAATCTCTAAACTCGTAGATATCAGCAGTTATTCTTTGAGAGCCCCCCAATTTATCTACGGGATTAAGGTAGCAATTGAAATCCCCGCCACAATCCAAGGGTAGTTGGGGACCGTCTCCCTCAATTCAGCTAGCTGACTCCAAAGAACCCTTCTCAGTCCCTGTCTAACTGGAGCATATACATTCGTTAAGATCCACTCTTCCTGTGTGGTTTTATCCACACATAAGAGACAAATAAACCAACTAGACATCAGAATCACTCTACTATCAATCACATTTTTGTTCCACATAACCAGTAACCCTCCTCGCTGTTCCGGTGGCCTCTTGGCCTACTACTTCGACTTCTCGCCAAGTCCTATTCTTAAAATGAATAACTCTACTCTCCTCCATTTTAGTTTCTTGCGAGTAAAATCATATCCGGTTTGTGTTCTTGTCTAAGAGAATACAAAGCTATTATTTTTGTAGGATTACTCCCACGAATATTCCATGAAAGGATCTTCATTTATGGGCTTTGGATCCTCGAGCCTTCGCCCCAAATAGCAATCATCGCTTGAGTGCCATCGACCACTCCTCGCTCTGCTTCTTTATGCCTTAAGGCAGCATTGCTAGGTTTCCCTCTTCCTACCGAACCATATCCCCATACATCCGCTCTAGGTTGAAGTTCCTTGGGATTCACTTGGCTTCTAGTAACCATCTTGGGTAGGTCGGTCTTGGTATTTGGGGTAACAATCGGCTTTCCGGGTTAAGCGGTATTTTTGACGGTGGAGATGATTCCGTGCTCTTAGCTTCTTGATTAGTAGATTCTTTTTTTCCCTCGCTTTGGGGTTACACCGATCTTGGTGGTTCACCTCTTCCTCCCGAGTATCCTTGCTCGTATTATTAGTTTCCTGCTCCTTCCTCTGATTTTTCTCCTCTAAATCCTTCTCTTGAGTCTCCTCTACCTCAGATTCCACTTCTTGGCTGTCCATTTGATCTCCCTTCAAATGATTTAATGCATCAAAACTGTTCTCCATTGGGATGTTGATCTCCTTGGAATTTCTTCCCATAAATTCCTCTGTAGTACATGGGACCACTTCCACCGAGCCTCCATAGGCCTCCCATATCACCCAATCAAACTTACTTGCCCCAGGGCATTGATCTATGGGGTTCTTTCCTTTGTGATTTGGCTCTGAGGCTTGTTGTATCATCTTAGGAGCAGGTTGAGCTTGAGGGTTCCCATCAAAGGGACCAGCTCCCCTGTGAGAGGGTTTTGGGGCATAGGAATTTTTGGGAGGAGGGTTAAAATGTTGCCTCTTGCTTACAATAGGGCGAACAGGGTCTCTGATATTCGGATTTCGAGCTCCACGTCCTTGAGGCCCAGGTTGGGTAGGAATGGAGATCTGCGGGGGAGGGATATTATTCTGGGTTTGAGGATCAGTATTTTGGAGTGGGGGCTGGTTCTTGGAAATGCGATGGATACCTTGGTGCCCTACCTTCCCACAAACACTACACTTAAAAGACATATTTTCATATTCAAATACCTGAGTATGAAGGCCAAACATAGACGACAAAATAATGGATTTAGGGAGCTCTTTACTCGGGTCCGCCAACACACACATGCGAGCAGACAGGAGTCTTGTTTTGCTCAAGGTTGCAGGATCAATAGCTATTAGTTCTCCAATCTTTGTAGCTATCCCAACCAATATTTGTTCATTCCAAAAAAGTAGAGGTAATCCTGGCATCTTAACCCAAATAGGAGCCAAATCCAGCACCTGAGTCTGGGGGTTGAAATCGGGGGACCAACGCTTTAGATACAAGCCCCTTTTCCCAAAAAACCAAGGACCTCCTTGGAGAGTCCTTTCCATGTCCTGTTCACATTGAAATGTCACCAAAAGAAAACTCTTGGGTAAAGCCTTAATCATCATACCGGCCCTTGGCTGCCATTTTTGGATGGCCCATCTCCTTATGACTTCCATGTCCGGCCTCACCCCCATAAATTTAGCCACCAAAGATGTTATGCCCTCCATAGCCACATGTTGAGCTAAGGTATCCGGGACGTGCAACCTACCATTGACAGATTTTAGATTAAAACAAGAGTCAGATAATTTTTGCTTACCGCGAAGAGCATTAAGATATGAAGGTCTCCGGTTGCCAGGTTTCTCTTTGTCTCCTTCCTGGGTCTTCCTTTGATCTTGACGCACAGAGTCCTGGTCCCCCTCGGAGAAATCTTCAACCGCATCCGCCCAACGCCCTTGGACCGGTTCCAATAGAACTTCCTTGTCCACATCCTCCGCCTAGGGGCCTGCTATCTCGCCAGAGCCCCCACCTGCCGCGTCTGCTGATCTGCCCTTTGAAGTCCCACACCTAGGGTTTGATGCCCCTAGACCTCTCGCTCCTCCTCCTTGCTACTCCATATTTTTTTGTTTTAATTTTGTATTATGTTATTTATGTTTTATTCATTATGTTTTTGTACAACCAATGTGTGTGTCAGCTGAAAAATTAGATTAGACATTTATTTTCCCTTGTTTTCCCTACTTTCCATGTTTTTATGTTTCAACAACTTTCAATTTTAGCAGATTTCATTTTGCTGTCAATTTCTGTAGTAGAATATTGATGACCTTTTGTGGTAAGACATTGACAGGTGTTTTTATTTCCAAACATCATTTCAATTCTAAAAAATTAAACCAGGTTTCAATTCTACAAGTGTAATTTAGGATTTCATTTCACTAACATTTCAATTTAGCAATTTCAATTCTGTTATTTCAATTATGTAAAAGTAGATTAGATTTCAATTCAACAATTTCAATTCCTGCACTTGTAGTTAACTTTCAATTTTTGTAAATTAGAATTAGTTTTTATTTATTACAAGTTTTCATTCTACATATTAGGTTAAGTATGACACCAAAAGGCTAAACTCAATCTATCTCACCTAATAAATGCTTGAAATTTTAATACCTGAATTGTACTCTACCCTAATATTCTAACATGGACAGCCTTGGACACCACCCCGGATTGATAAATCATTGAGATTAAATGATGGGATTAATGACACTCATCACCTACCTCAGTGAGGCACCTATCTCAGTAAGGTTCCTACTTGATTAAGGTGCCTACCTCACTAAGGCACCTATATTAGTAAGGTGCCACTTGACCATCATTTTTTTTAAGTAATATCTTTAGAGTGGTGCTTCCTTGGTGGAGTAAGGCACCACCCTTTTGGAGTGAGGTGCCAGAGTAAGGCACCTCCTTTCTAGATTAAGGCACCAGAGTAAGGTGCCTCCCTTCTGGAGTAAGACATTAGAGTAAGGTGTCTCCCTTGAATATATATATATATTGAAAGTAAAACCTTCAGAGTGGCGCTTCCTTGGTGGAGTAAGGCACCACAAAAGTAAGGTGCCTCTCTTATATAGTAAGGTGCAATAGTAAGGTGTCTCCCTTTCAAATTAAGGCACCTCCCTTCTAGAGTAAGGCACCGGAGTAAGGTGCATTCCTTCATCGTTGAAAAATTAGTGGTGACTAATGTGTTTGTTGATGTGAGGTTGATCAAGCCTTCTAAAATCCTCCTCGTACAATGTTGATCAAGCCTTCTAAATATTCTTTTTCCTTTGCAGGGAATTTGTGCCGACTCCATGCTTGGATCGGTACTATCTTCCTATCGTGTAGGTTAATGGATGTTGAGTCGGTCTAGGCCTTGTTCTCAAATATGCCTATTGTTCGAGCAATCAGGCCACTTTCTTGCAAAAATAAAATGAGAAAAAAAGAAAAAATACAGTTAAATGAAATCCATACCTATTATACCCTAGCTCTTAGGATGCTTGTAGCTTGCATGCGGGCGTTGTTCCTGTAAAACACACCGTAAGCTAAAAAATGGGAAACTACACTCTTATTTTTAATGGACACCTCTGTGTCCACCATGTTTTTGAGAACTCCAAAAAAATTTACTTGGATGGGGTCTCCTCCATGCCTATTCTGGACTCCACCAGTAAGCTTTCAGATGTGTGGTACGAATGCAACTAGTGGCCATTGGCTATTAGAATGGTGTTGCTATCATCAATTGTATTGACTCGCACAACATTTTTTATTATTGCTATCACCTCATACAGTCCCATCCATATTTGCATCAGTTTTCCCTTTCACTCCTAGAACCTAGAGTCATACAATAGTACCCAATCTCCTTCCTTGAATTATTTTGTTTTAATGTGGCGATCGTACCACTTCTTCCTTTATCTCTACATGATTTCTATTCTCTATAGGGCATCCATTCAAAATTTGTCTAGCTATTTTAGCTACCAAATTCGTTCCCTCTATGCTTTGTCCAAGCTTAGGTCCAGTTCTACTACCATTATGAGTGTCTTAACCTCAAATTCAATGGGCATCATTGCATCCTTCTCGTTTACCAGTCAAAAGGATGTAAATCCTGTGGTTGATTTCCACATTGTATTATACGCCCACACTATCTATGGTAATCTTGCAGCCCAATCTTCTTGTGTTGTTGCAAAATTTTCATTAGGATGTTTTCTATTTCCCTATTGGTTACTTCCACCTACCCATTCACCTATGGATGGTAGGGGGTAGTCATATTGTGTCAAATCTTATACTGCTACATCAGATCCTTAATTAACCAGGAGGTAAATTTGGGCCCTTGGTCCATTGTAATTTCCTGGGCACCCCAAACCTCGTAAAAATATGGATGAAAATAAATTTGGCTACTATCCCTTCCTTGGAGTCCCTCAGCACCTAAAATTTGACCCATTTAGTAATGTAGTCTATGCAGACTAGAATATACCTCTTCCTGATCGAAGGTGGGTTGATGGGTCCTACAAAATCCATGCCCCATTTGTCGAAGGGCTTGATGTGTAGGTGAGGTTGAAGGGGAATTTCATACCTATGGATCAACCTACCCATTCTTTGGTATTCATCACACCTACTAGCGTATGTGGTCACTTCTTTGAATAGAGTGGACCAAAAATACCGATCTATAACACCTTATATGTAGTCCTTATCCCTGATAAGTGCCATACACATGGGTCGTTGTGACAGGATTTGAGTATCTTTGAAAACTCATGCTCTGCTACGCACCTCCTTATGATATGGTCAAGCCCTATTTTTAATAGGAGACCATCAATCCATTGAAAGGAAGTGATCTTTTCAATCACCCCTTGCTTCTCTCTATACAAAAGAGCAGGGAATGTTCTACCGATGGCCAGATAATTGGTGATGTCCACATACCATGGTATCTGTTTATTGATGACAAAAAATGTTCATCTGGTAACTGGTCCTCTACCGTTACATGATCTACTGGAATTAGTTAGGATAGTAAGTCCATGACTATGTTGTCCTTCCTGGGCTTGTCAAATATGGTAATGTTGAATTCTTGCAGCAGCAAAAGCCACTTGATGATCTTGCCACTAATTTTTGGCTTACTCATTAGGTACCTAATGTCTGCATGGTCCATGTGAACGAACACATTGTACCCAGTGATTTAGTGGCAAAATTTTTTGATGGCATGCACCATTGTAAGAAATTATTTCTTTGTTAGTGTGTAATTGAGCTCAGTCCCTGCTAAGTTCTTGTTGACATAATAAATGGTGTAGAAATATCTACCATCCTTCTACCAAGGACTGCTCAAATTGCACTATTATATGTGTCACAATATATATAAAATGGGATAGCCCAATTTGGGTCCCACAAAACTGGGGTAGAAATAAAATTCTCCTCCAGCATTTGAAATGCTTACTTGCAATCCTCTGTCCAAATGAATTCTATGTCCTTAATTAGTAGGGTGTGCAACGATTTTGTGATCTTACTGAAATCAGTGATGAATCACCCATAGTACTCGGTAGAGCCAAGAAAAATCCTCACTTCCCTCTATGTTTTTTGGTTGGGTAAGTCTTTAATAACTTCTATTTTTCTTTGATCCACTTTAATCCCTTCTATTGAGATATAATATCCCAGTACTATGCCCTCATGCATCATCATAAAAAGTTTCTCATTGTTGAGGGATAATTTTTTCTCTTCGCATATCTAGAGCACACATTCCAAGTTCATCATTTCTTCTTCAAATTTTTCTCTATAAATGGTGAAGTCATCCATATATATATCTACTGCCTCCCCAATCATATCTAAAAATATGCTCAACACCGCCCTTTGGAAGGTGGCTAGTATGTTGCACAACTTGAATGGAAGCACCCTATAGGTAAATGTTCCCCATGGGCAGGTAAATGTTGTCTTGTCCTAGTCCTCCTCCCCAATATAGATTTGGTTGTACCCATTGAATCTATTAAGAAAGGATAAGTATTTCCTCCTAGACAGTGTGTCAAATACCTGATCAATAAAGTGAAGCGAGAAGTGATCTTTCTTAGTCACTTTGTTTAGTAATCTATAATCAAAACAGATCCACCATTTTCCATTTCTCTTGGGGACCACAACAAGTGGTGACACCCACTCACTATCAGAGATTGGGTCGATGAACCCTATAGATAAGAGCTTTTATAGCTTGGCTTTGACAATTTCCTTCATGGTTGGGTTCATGCTTCTCTATGGTTGTCTAAATGAAGTTGCTTGTTCTTCCAGGTAGATTCAATGAGTGTAAATTTCTGGGATGATTCCATTCATATCCAAATAATCCTAGGTGAATGCTTTTTAGTATCTGGTTAGGAGCTCCTTCAACTTTTTTAGTTGTGTGGAGGTCAATCCACTACTGATGTTCAATGTTCCTGCCAGGATCAATGTCAATTTTCTTAGTGTGGTGGTCCTGAGCATCGACCAACGATGACTCAAGAACTAAGAGGGAGGATTCCCCTTGAAGGAATCTCATTATGATGCCATATTTGTTGGCTTCTTCTCCAAATTTATTAATGCCATCACCAGCTGGAACATAGATAACAAACTATCCTCTTAATTATCTGACATGGGTTCTCCCAGTGCATCCATGGACTATGCAGGAGGAGAGATTGTCAATCTCTTGATGTTCTACCCATTCGATATGGTCATTAGTCCATAGCGATAGTTGATATAGGTGTCAATCATAGCTAAACATGACATCCCTAGGGTGAGTGGATAACCACCCAGTTCTATTTTAGACTAAGCACCAAAAAATCTGTTGGATATTCCCATGCATCAACTATCACAATGACATCCTCGAGCATTCCTTTTGGTGCTATTGTTGATCAATCAGCCAGTTGTAATACTATCTTGGTGGGTTTTAGGTTTGTGAGCTTTAAATTTTGTATGGTTTCCTATGGTATTACATTGATGGATGCACCCAAATCAACTAAGGTATTCGTTAGTGAATGCCCTCCTATTTTTATTGTTAGCATTGGGCTACCTAGATCTACATATTTGGGATGATAGGCATTCTCCATCATCAAGTTGGCTAACTTTCTTATGATATTGATGGTTTGTGTTGCCTTACGTCCTGGCTTCCTTAGACATAACTCTTTTATCGCTTTGGTGTATATGGGCACATCTTGGATAGCTTGAAAAAGTGGGATAGTGACTGTGATATTCCTCAAGCTAGAGAGGATATCAAATTTTGGTTATGTCGGCTTCCTCTATTCCTACAACCATTTAGGTAATGGAGCCTCTATTTTCTCAACAACTTTCTCTTCTTCCACATCTTCTATAAGATGGAAATCTCTTACATATTCCTCATCTTCTACTAGGGGAGGTGCCTATACTCCTAACTACTTGCCTGATCTAATTTGAATGGGATTACAACTAATACGATACATCGGATACATCTCTCCCTCTACTTGGTATGTTGGTTGGTTTACCTTGTTATTCGGGTTCACCATCAGTTGTGTTGGTAACTATGCAGGTCTCACTAAAGGTAGGGCTAGTAAGCCTTGCTGAGGTGGAACCTATGCCATCTTTTGTAGAGTGGAGTTCCACAGAACATGGTTCCTCCACTATTTCCCAAAGTGCTGATATGGCATCCATGGTTGCTAGTTGGTAAATGCAGCTCTTGGAGGTACATTCATCCAAGGTGGCAGTTCCCACCATCCCATATTAGGTGGTTGCAGCTACCCTTGTGGCATATATGGTCCTCCTCCATAGGGCAGCATCCCCATGGGCATATTCCCCATAGGGGGTTGCTACCAATTTCCTTGATTGCCCATGAAATAGGCTTCTCTTACATCAACATCCTCCTTTGTGTTGGGAAGTTGTGGGCATAGTCATGTTTTGTGATTTTGTTGGCAAACCATGCATACTCTGACCTTTTTTTCTAGGCACGCATTCCTAACATGCTTTACTCTATATTTTGGACAAAAATAGGTCAATGTTGCATAGTTATCTTGTTTCTTCTTCTCCAGCAAGAGTGTATACAACTATAGTGCTAGAGAGGATAGCATTTTGCTCTTTAAATCTTTCAACATATTGCCTATATCTATTTTTGTGATCGATGTGGTCGCCTTCACTATTTTGGAGGTGGCCTTACTTCTCCTTTGTGAGTAGTTTTTACATAGTTATCAGATATCTTCCATCGCGTTCTAGTAAATGTCTCCTCCTAAAATCATGTTTAGCACTTCCAGTGACTCGTTGTTGAGTCCTCTCAAAAAAATGCTTTTAAAGGACTTATTTCCTAGCTTCACGTGAGGAGATTGCTACAGGTTGAAATTGAATCTCTCCTAGTATTCTTCCAGAGACTCATCCTCCTTATGTGTCATGTTGAGTACTTCCTCTCTAGAATCCCATGCTCTACCAAAGTCCTAGTACTGCTCTAGAAAGAGCTTCCTCATTTGTTCCCATGTGATGATCTGCTTGTTCCCCAACCTGATAAAACATCATAGAGCTGAGTCATCTAATGTCGATGGAAAGAGTTTCAGCTTTTGAGCATCTGAATTATAGTTGACAGACCTACACAACACATAAAATTTGAACAAAAATAGGTTAGGGTCTTCATTTGGGCATCCCCTGAAGGTAGGGAGATGGGTAGGAGATATATTATTCATATTGGTTTCCCCTACTCCTTCCTCTATTGGGAATCTGAATCTATATGAGACTTCTTCAACCATTTTTTTAGGAAATATGGTCTCTAATGCAACTTCTATGGCATTTTGGTCATTCAAAACTTTTTTAATTAGAACCTCTAAGTCATCTGGTGTTACGATCTGATCCTCTATATATTTTCATAGCATGGCTTCCTCTGAGGGTGTTCTCTTAAACAACAGGTTTAGGATGATTTGTTCTTTTCCATGTCAATGAGACGAGGAGGCACTTTGCACAAAGTGAGAATGCTCACTCTAGTGCACTACTGGTGATGAGTTAGAGAATCTAATTCAAACTCTAGGTATTTGGCTGATTGACTTTTTTGATTGGTTCTATCTTATAAAACAATTGTCGGGTCCTCTTTTTCTTGGCAAACTCATACAAGATCAAGAAGAAGGTTTTAAATGGTAATGTAATCAGTCTACTAGTGACACTTCCCTGACAATTACACCAAAATATTAGGTGTCAAACACTGGTTAAGTTTGTCCTAAATATGTCACAGCACTCACATTTAAATTGTCAAACCAGGGAGCTCGTAGACTTTTTAAGTGCCACAATTGAGACTACTCACACTACCACTTTTGAGATGAATCCGTTCAACTATCATTGGGGGTGTTTTTAAAACAACGGTTGATTCATCCACACCAATAAAACTTACGCATAAATAAAATACATAGAAATAAACACACCATGCTAAAAGCAATAACATACTTTACGTAAAATTAACATAGCTCTAAAATAATTAAATCTAATCTAATAAGTGAACATCCTACTATAAATAATTAAATATATGAAAGTAACTAAGAAGAAGGGGAGTAATACTAGATTGGAGTGGGCCCGAGCTCCAATAGATCTCGCACAACGAATCACAAAGACAATACGCAGATGAAAGAACACTCAAGATTTTATTAACTGTGCAGAAAATATAACATGCGATAATGTTCTTCTCAGAAAAATGCCTCCCCTGCTATAGAGAAGTTCATGTGTTTATATACCACACACAGGATTTCTTGTTGCATTTTCATTACAATAGGTGCCTTGGTTACAGTCTAAACTGGGATAGTCTAATTACTATAATTGGTGTGTGATAATTAGCTCTGCATCATTTCGTGGAAATTGAATGATTTCCACTTTTTTATGGTTCTGCTTCGTGAGTAGTTACACGTTCATCCAATTTTTCTGGGATGGCTCATTAATCAGTGGTTTCCCATAAATAATGTGGAATGGTGATCAACGGGGTCCTTCTCTAGAAATTTGGTCAACACACATAATCTGGGTGCCTACTTGAGTAAGGCACCTACTTGATTCAGGTGCCTACCTCATTAAGGTGCCTACCTCAGTAAGGCGCCTACCTCAGTAAGGCGCCTACCTCCATATTCTTTAATCTAATTGAGTGAAACCATACCAGGTCCATGTAGGACCTCAACTGAGCAAAAGATAACAAAATCAAGGGAATAACTACACAAAACACACTTCATGCATGGATTAGATAATACACATGATTTCATTAAATAAAATACATAATGTTTCATAAAAATATACAACTCATGATATATTATCGTGCAAAAACCGTTAGTACTTATACAAAAATATGAGCATATTTGGTGGTCATCACCACATACAAGTAAGCCTCACCTTTTTGCACTGTCAAACAACTTTTTTGATTAACCACTACGGTGCTACTCTCCCCAGCAATGATGCCAAAATGATTGGTTGTAATGGCTTACATTTAATTTTGTCAATCCAGGTTAATCCAGGTTATATTTAAAGAGTAGCAATCTAGTATAGATTGTACCATAGTAATTAATTCTTAAGCTTGATTATGATCTCTTTTAGTCTCAGGTTTTGTAGGAAATTAAAATTGTAGGAAATTAAATTTGACAAAAAGTAAAATAATATTGTGTTTATTCTAAGTCTATATGAATTTGTGTGGATACATGTATAATTTGATGATGCATAGTATAATTAATAATTATTTATTGTGCAATTTAATTAAGTTTATGCTCTAAGACTTATTCTACATTCTAACTCTATCTATCGTGTTTTTGGGGAAAGAGATTTAGGGACTAACCTTTTGGAGTGGGCCCTGCCTCCGAAAGGTTAGTATTAACCCCTTCCCCTTTCTCTACTCTATTTTAACTTCAGTAATCTACTCTCATTTAATTAATCTAATGCTTAATTATTTCATGGTTGTAGGGAAATAGAAGAAATGGAAATTACCAAAGCAAGCAAAATGTAAATAAATTATAAGATATAGTTACCATATTCGAAGAAAATATTGTTGCTTTATTACTAAAAATTCAAACGTACATGGTTGTGCATCCAAATTTCAAAATTGTATATAGAATATTACATTAGGAATAGTCACAGATTAGACATTTTCTCCATTAGCTAGCCAGACCTTTTCAAATGTCTCCTATGTAATATATATTGTGACTTGGACAATTCTAAGTAATATTCTTCCACACATTTTTCCTCGTGAATTTGTGGTCTTGATAATGCGACAACTATGTACTAACAGAAATAGTCTGAACTAACACATTTTCCTAATCTTGCTTGGACTCGGTAAATAACCTAAGTGGTCCAAGTGGCATTCTATGAACAAACATAACAAAACAATACTATTTTGAATGTTTTGCAAGATGTACAATATAACCATATGTCCTTTAATAATGGGAAGGATGTAACAATCTTGCGTTAGAATCTAGACAACCTAACAATATTCTAATTTCATGACTTTATAGAATATCTTTACAAAAACTTTATTAATCACAATATCCTCGTGAATAATTTTTGACAAGTCAACTAATCATGCTTACTGGAAATACTTTGATGCCATGTAAAAGCGTCATGTTGTCACTTATGTGGCACACAACATCGATCAATTGACTTGGTCAAATTTCTTACATAACTTATAGTAAAATTAATCTTTGGTAATAGTCTTCATTAGCTACCTTCTGTAACATACTTCAGTAATTATCTTCTACAATAGTCTTGCCACTATATTCTATAACTGTGTCTAGAGCCTTCTTAATCCTTTGCCCTTATGTCTATCTTCTCAGGTCCAAGGTTTATTCTGAATCTTGTGTTATTGCATCCTATACCCGTGAAATGGTCTACAATATTTTCTTGTATAACTATGCACATCTTGCACATATTTCATGTAAAATCCACATATTGATAAAGTTAATCAGATCCATCATTTTAACTGATAATCATAGAAACAAACAGAAATATCCATTTAAAATATACTATATTCATGATTTAAAGATGAAAATTAAATAATATATTATATAAAATACATGCCAAATATTTACTCATCATATAATGTCAGCTATCTTCATGTATGACTTTACTCTCCATGAAATAGTTTCTCTTCATGAAAATTTCAACTCCATTTTCCATGAGACTTCCTCCTTGTGTGGGCTTTGAAACTTTCAAATTCCTCCACGTATGAGCTCCAAAAAATTTTGTTTCCTCCATGAATAGCTTCTCCAAACCTAGAAATGACTTCAACTTCCTAACTCTTCATGTATGAGATTTTCTACACTCCAAACAATGCTCTCCTTTAGGGGCTCCTCTACTACAAACTCATAACTAAATATCTTCATAATTTCTCTACAATGTATCCTTCTTCAACACATTTAATGCAGTTTGTAAGACATTAGTTCTTCCATCAATAACCATTGGCATTTCTCCTTCATCATGCCAAGTGGTAAGGATATCTTCAACTACCTTTCCAAATGGCTCTTTACCTCCTTTGCAATGCTCATTCTTTGGTAACACTCAGATTGCACTCGAAATCTTGTATATCCTTTCAAAAATAATGCTTGGTCGGTTGTGCAATTCTTCTATGTTAGGGACCTATGAATAGATATTTTGGGATATATTATTATATTGTATAAGGGTTAGCATTGTATACACATAACCCAAGGTTGATTGTATTATAATATTATATTATATTAGTAGTGGCCTCTCCAAAGTAGAATAATAAGATGGATATATAAAGAAGAAATATTTGTCATTGTAATCATCATGAAAAATCTTATGTAATCATCTTTTCCCATGAAGTGGCTTATGAGACTTTACCCTCCTTAAGTGGCTCTCTCATCTTTGGAGATCTTGTGGAGTTGTTCCTTCCCTAAGGGTTATTATTGGTGTTTCCCTACCTTAAGGGTAGGGTTATGCATAAGGGGTTGGACTCGAAATGTACTTGTAAAAAAATAGCAAATCCTAATCAAAATTAAGGTGAAACAAGGCAAATCCTAAGCAAATAAAATCAATCATATTCACACAAAAATTTAGGATATTTAAAGCCCTAAAATGTAGGGTCATCTTTGGGGTAAATTTTTGACCTATTAAATCACCTTATAACTCCATAAATACACCACCATTAGATCTGGATCAAAAAGAGCTTTCCAATGAGTACAAATATGCCTATTTTTGGTTATATATTGTGGTGAATTAACCCTAAGAAAAAATTGGTCCTAAAATTTTTATGTGAATGGGCTGACATTGAGTGTCCTTATATTTTCCAATTTCTAATTTTGAAAATCCTAATATTTGCCCAATTTGTGAATATTCGCCACTATGCATAACCTCGCTTAAGGCTATTATCTACCTCTCTCTCAATTGTGGATTGTTATTATGGATAATATTTTGTGGATGAATGATTTGATATTTTTTCATATTGGTGAACAATTTATATTTATGAGAATAAAGTTCTGTAACAAGTGGTATTAGAGCAACAATTCTAGAAAAAGTAGATATTTTTTGATGTGGAATTGCAGAATTAGGGCAGATTTTTTTTGGAAACATATCTCATATTTTAGATAATTCTTGGATCATTTTGTGCAAAATTTGAAGATATTTAAAATGAGTTGTCATATGAAGGAATCCAAGCAGTATTTAGGGAGATACGACCTTCTGAATTTAGCCATCTATAATAAGTGCAGTGGCAAGTTTTCAAATTGTGATTTTTTGCAAGACAAATTTGTTAGTTTGGGTAAGCAAGTCAATTGCAATTTATTTTGTTTGGAATAAAAATTGTAGATCTAGTTGTCTATGTGGAATTTCAGCTTCAACTCAAGGGGGAGATATTTATTTTCATAAAAATCTAGTTTACATTAGGGCATGATATATATTGTCAAGAAACCCTAGTTTGCATTAGGGTATCAACTATGATGATACAAATATTTTTGGGAGAAGATGATATTAATGTTAGGGATTGGTGGAAAATTTTTAAATTCGTGTATCATCATGATCTTCTTTGTAAAAGTATGCTTACTTGTTTTCTTGGAGGATAATCTCTCTCTTGGTGTTATAGTTTTAATAATTTCCATGAATATAACTTCACCTGGGATGAAATGGAGCATGAATTCTTGAGTAAATGGGACCCATATAAAAATATAGCTAGTTTGAAGGTCGCCATCAAGGGTTATGAAGAAGAAATAAACATGCTTCAAAAAGAAAAAAATGAAATAACAAGAGAGCTAGAAAATTTCAAAGAAGTGGTAGAAGATAAAAAATATGTCAGTATGCAGACAGATGAAACCATACCTTTGGTAGAAAATAAATTAAAAAGTGGACAAAAGGACTTGTTTGAATATGAAAATTCTATTTTACAAGTTCATGGAAGCATTCAAAAGGAACATGTTATTATCTCCATTAACCCTAGTAGAAAATTTAATTTTATTAATATTGCTTTGGCTAAGAGGTTGAAGGTTCAAGCAACAAAAATTAATAACATACAATTGGAGGGTGAGAATGTTTAAATTTTTGAATATTTGAAGATCACCATGGATAAATATGTTTTACATTCAGATTTTTATGCTATTGAGATGAATGATGAGGATATTGTTCTTAGTTATTCTTGGTTAGATTATTTGGGTACTGTTAATATTAATGTGCAAAAGAAGTTTATGAAGTTATCGTATAGAAAAATAAGATAACCTTGCAGGATATTTCTTAGTTTAAGAAGCAAGGATCCAAGGAAAAACAAATTGAATAACAAATAGAAGAACCTAAAATATAATCCAAGAAGGCAATAGCAGCAATCGATTCCATGAAAGAAGTGGTAGCAACTGAGTCCATGGAAATAATAGTAGCAAAGTCCAAGGAAGCTTTTATGGAAGAGCACAAGGACATACAAAACAAAGGGAACATGAAATAACAATGTATAGAATAATTTAAAACAATGGATCCAAATGTTGAGGAGTCAAAGAAGGTAGAACAACAAGTTAAGGTTGTACCATATCGCCATCCACACCACCATGAGTGGAAAAAATCTTGGAAGCATGGATCAAGGAAATAATATTATGGTTCTACGTGGAATCAAAAGGGCACCAAGTATGACAGTGTTTGGCAGAGAAAACATAGTAATCTTGGTTTTCAAAGTGGTTCATCAGCATCAAGAAACAAGTGGACCCATCATTCAAAATACAATATAGTATAAGCATGGATCCAATGAAATATATTTGAATACTCAAGTGGTAAAATGGCATACCAACATCAACATGTTTTACTAGGATGTATGGATGATCGATATTGGTACCATTTGCTAACATTGATTGGAAAATCATATTATCTGATTTCTTTATATGTTTCGAGGATGAAACATTTTTAAGGAGAGTGGCATGTTAGGGTGCCTAGGAATAGATATTTGGGGATATATTATTATATTTTATAAGGGTTGGAATGGGCCACACATAACCCAAGGTTGATTGTATTATAATATTATATTATATTATAATATAATATTATATTAGTAGTAGCCTCTCCAAAGTAGAATAAGAAGATGGATATATAAAGAAGAGATATTTTTCATTGTAATCATCATGAATAATATTATGTAATCGTATTTTCCCATGAAGTGGCTTATGGGACTTTGCTATCATTAAGTGGATCTCTCATGTTGGGAGATATTGTGGATTTATTCCTTCCTTAAGGATTATTATTGGTGTTTCCCTACGTTAAGGGTATTATCTATCTCTCTCTCGTTTGTAGATTGTTATTATGAAAAATATTTTGTGGATGAATGATTTGATATTTTTGCATATTGGTGAATGATTTATGTTTATGAGAATAAATTTCTATAATATTCTACCTCACCATGCACCAAATACCATGTGTTTTTTAGCATATTGGTAGTTATGGAAGCCAACTTTTACCTCCTCTTTAACTATTTTAATTCCAAATGAACTAGTTATCTTCTTACACACATTTTTACATCCAATATAATTATATTCTATTACACACATTTTAGCATACGTAGGTGATAATTCCTCTACTCACAACGGATATTTTTATGGCTCCTCCAACATCTGGTGGCTAGCTAAAACAATGCACCTCTTCCTTGGTTTATTTGGTGGTTTCTTATTTGCTTGTTTAATGGCTTTGCTTTGTTACGTGGTGACTCCTCCTTTGCTTTATTGGTGGCATTACTCTCAAGATTAATAACTCTTGTATGCTTACCCCTCTATGCTATGGATGAAAATTTACATTGCTATCTTATCTTTCAACTAGCTTGTTCTCCTCCTTCCTTACTGTGTTATCTTTTGTGCAACTTACTAGCCTTGTTATTTATTCTTTCTTTCTCCTTCTTAAGATAATAGCAATATTATAATTCTTACTAACTTATTATTTTTTATGTATGATGCAATTTTTTTGGTGATAGCAAGCTCTTAAACTTTCTCCTTCAAAATATAAAACTTCATCTCCTCCTTTTGTTGCCTTTTACTTGCTTATTTCCTTCACTATTTTGATGCACAAAACTTTCAAATGTGTTGTAATTCATTTTCTTTAGTTGATGCCCAAACTGTTATTTTTCCTCTCCTTCAACTTATTCCTCATTTTTTTTTATCTCCTTTCAATTATGTTGTAAAAAATCAGCTTCTTATTTCTCCAAAATATGTTGTCCAAAGCTTCATTTTCTCCTTCCAAAATTGGTGCCAAAAACTTTCAAAATATTTATAGCTCCTAATGCTGCTCAATATGTTATCTTCAAAACTCCTTTTCTTATTTAAAAAGGCTTCCAAGAAACTTTGAAATTTTTAGCTCAAATACTTCTTCAAATTTTGTCCAATATACAGCTTTATCTCCTTCAACTTGTTACCTTAAATTGCAATCAATTCCTCCTTCAAACAACTATCCGAATACACTTTCAAATCTGCCCAAAACCTCTCCAATTCACAACTCTTATATATCCTTCTAATGCTATCCAAAATCATAGTCCAAAACTCTTCAAATGCTGCTCCAAAAGTCTGATTTCTTCTCCTATATCTTGCTGTCCTAAAACTCTTCAAATTTTGCCCCAAAAATCTGCAATCTTCTTCTTCAAAAATAAGCCTTCAAAAATTTAATGGATATCTCTGAAAAATATAAATTTGTGGTATCTTTCAATATTATTTCTCCTCCTTAGCTTCCATTTAATTCTATATTTAAATTTAGCCTCTTTTTTGGCCTCTTCTTCAAGAATCTAAATGTATTGAAGTCTTCAAAAAATGCTTTCTCAAATTTGGCAAACTTCTTGCCAAACATTTTATCTTTGAATCATTTTCATAAATAATTTTGGGCTTGTTGTTGAATGACAATTTCAAAATTTGATGTGACTACCTCATTTTAGGATTTTCTTCTTCTTGCAATCTTCTACCTCAAACTACCTTCAAATCTTCTCCAATGGCCACTTCTTCAATTTCTCAATAGGGCTTCTCTAGCCTTCTTCTTTCTCCTTCCAAATTTGCTTGAAAAATATTCTCTTTGGTTTCCAAATTCTTCAATATTATATCTCCTTTATAAAATATACAATGGGGATATATTTTCTTAGGTCTCCTCTTTCTTCAATATTCAATAAGACTTCACTGACCTCTTTCTTTCTTCTCAATATTCAATTTGCTATGGGGACCTCTTTCTTGGGTCTCCTCAATCTTCAATCTGTAATATTCAATCTTCAATGGGGATATCTTTCTTGGGTCTCCTCAATCTTCAATATTCAATCTTCAATCTCCAATAGGCCTCTTTTTTGGACCCCCTTAATCTTCAATATCTACTCTTTTTCTATAACCCAAAACTAACCCTTGCACAAGTAAAATACATATAATTTTAGGTAATCAAAGGTGAAATTCTTCTCTATTTTTTGTAGGAAGCTTCTCAACTTATTAAAACTAATTTTTTTGCAACAAAATATTAGATAGTAGCAATAAAATACATCAAATTTTCTACAATTCTAAAATCAGTAAACTTCACTAGTTATCCTTCAATCTAGTGGAAATAAATCTATGTTGAGTCCTAGTCTTCACAATTTTTTCTACAACCTTGTGGAAAGACTTTAGACAAAAAAAAAAATTCAAATTTTTTAATATAAATCTCCCTATCTCCTATCAATCTCCCTAGTGGCTATCCCTATATTCTATCAATATTCCTTGTGGCTTTGATACTACTGTTAGCTTTTGATATTAAATACTTAAAGCAAAAAAACCACAATATCTAAAATATAGTTGCTATATGAAATATAAGATAATGGTAATATTGTAATCATATAAAAACCATAAATATCTTCTGCAATAACTCATAAAATTTCCATTAACAAATGCTCACGCAAAATAGTATTTTGATATAGAATGGAGATCTCAAATACACCATACTTCCACACTCTCACTCTTCATTATATATTACACACAAACAGAGAGACATATATAATGGAATGTGACTCTTAATATGAAATATTCCTGGCCTTAACTCTTCTTGAGACTCTTCACATTCCTACTCTAATGACACATGTGCACTCTTACATAATGGAAACTTGTGCATTTCTTGCACATTATTACATTACATAAAATATTAACTCACTCATTAATCTAAGATATTATCCTAATCTAAAGATGTACCAAGGTGGTACATTAGCATGTACCAAATAATGTAATATAGTCCAACAATATTCATGCTTACCTCGATGTATATGTCACCCTCCTGGTGGGAATTAGGTGCCTCCCAATATCGTTTGTATATAGGTGCTACCTTCCTGGTGGGAAGTAGGCACCACTTGATATCATTTGTATATAGGCACCACCTTCCTTGTGGGAGGAGGCACCTCCTACACTGGCTTGGATGTAGGTGCCACCTTCCTGGTTGGAAGTAGACACCTTCTAAACTTACCTGGATTTTGGTGACACCTTCTTGGTGGAAAGTAAGTACCTTTCACTCTCTCCTGGGTGTAGGTGATATCCTACTTATGGGAAATAGGCACTTACCCTATATTGTACACTCCTAGAAAGTAAGGAAAAACTAGGTGGAGTGGCTCTTTCCTGATAGGCACAACCACATACAATCTACAATGGGTTTCATGTTCTCCTGCAAAATGAAGTAAAAATAAAATAAAATCTATTCTAACAGCGTTAACAGAAAACACACATATATAAAACAATTTTTTTTATTCGATGAACACATTAGTGTTCGTCATATTGTTGGTATATTGAAGATGAGATCTTCCCCATGCCTACATCTGAACCTATTTCATGAATTTTAGGTATATGATAAGGTCGTAATCGATGTCCATTAACTATAAAATATATTTCGCTATTGTTGATGGTTTTAATATGGACAACTCCATTATTAATTATTTTGACCACCTCATAAGGTCCTAAAAACCTATATGTAAGCTTTCCTTTATTTTCTTGGAATCAAGAATAGTACAAAAATGTCCATTTTACCTCTCTAAATTATTTTGGTTGGATATGGAAATCATGTTATACCACTCTCTACTTTTGCATTAATTTAATTTGTGTATTGTAGAGCTTCTTATCTGTATTTGTACAGCTAATTTATTTGGTTAATGTGATCCTACTGTGTTGTATCTAAGTTTATATTAATCTCAGTAGTAGTTCATAAAGTTTTTACCTTAAACTTAATGAGCATCATCGCATTCTTCCCATATACCAACTAAAATGGTGTGAATCCTATGGTAGTATTCTAGGCGGTTCAGTATGCCAAGACTACTTTCGAAAGATATTTCTCTCAGTATTTCTTGTGTTGTTGCACTATCTTTGTTAGAATGTTCTCCAACTCATGGTTAGTGATCTCCACTTGGTGATTGGCTTGTGGATAATATGGAGTGGTTTTGTTATGCCATACCTGGTACTATTGCATGAGTTCTTGTATCATCCTCAAGGTGAACTGAGCTCCCTAATCCATAGTAATCTCCCTAGGAACACAAGACTTGGTGAAGATAAACTCTTATAGGAACTACACTACATTTTCCTCTTTTACACTCTGTAAGACCTGCACTTCAACCCACTTAGTAACATAGTCAATACATACTAAAATATAAAATTTACCATTTTATTATGGATTGATAGGTCTAACAAAGTTCATTTTTTGAATAGTTCTATATGTAGATGTGGTTGGAGTGGCATTTCACATCTCATTTTTGGTCACCCCATTCTATAATATTGATCATATTCGTTAGCATGTTTTACTGTGTCTTTCAATAGTGAGGGCCAATAATACCCTATCTGTAAAATTTTAAACATAGTTCTTTTTTCTAGCAAAGTTCCCACCACATGGTTCATCATGATAGGATTTTAAGATGGTTGGAAATTCTTTTTCTACCACACACCTCATGATTTGATCAGGATCAATTTTAAATAAACAACCATCAATCCATGAGAAGGCCACACTCTTCTCAATCACTTTTTAAGCTTTTCAAGAGTGAGTGCGAGGGATACCTTATCGATTGCTAGATAGTTGTCCATGTTAGCATACCATGGTATCCAATCATCCAAGGCAAAGAGATGCTCATCCGAGAATATGCCCTTAGTTATCATGTTTATTTGTGATACTAATTTTGATAAAAAATCTACAACCACATTATCTCTTTCAGGTTTTTCTATGATGGTGACATCAAATTCCTATAGGAGTAAAAGCCATTGAATAACCTTGCCACTTACAATTGGCTTGTTCATCAAATATTTGATGGTCACATGATTTATATGCATAAAAATTTTACAGCCAATAATATAGTGGTGGAATTTATTAAAGGCATGTACAACTACAAGGAATTGTTTCTCTATGGTGATGTAATTAAATTCAACACCCATGATATTTTTACTGACATAATAAATGGCATATACTTATTTTCCTTCCTTCTATCCTAGTGCTACTCCTATATTGTTGTTAGATGTATTTGCATAAATATGGAATGAGAGGTCCCAATTTGGCCCTCTCAACACTGGAGCAGTAGTTAGTTTCTCTTTTAATTTCTAAAATTATTGTTCACATTCCTTGGTCCACACAAACTCAGGTTCCTTGGGTAATAACATATGCAGTGGTTTAGCAATTTTACTAAAATATTTAATAAAACATCAGTAGTACCCTGTAGAGCCTAGGAAAATCTAGATATATCTTTATTTTTAGATGTAGGTAGTTTTCTAATTACCTCTTTCTTTCTTTTGTCTATATTTATTCCCTCAATTGAGATATGAGATCCTAAGACTATCCCTTATTCATCAACATGAATCACTTCTCATTACTCAAGGATAGGTTAGTCTCCTGACAACGCTAGAGTACTCTTTCTAGGTTTATTGTAGCTTCTTCAAAACTTTCACCATAAATAATGAAATTATCCATGTATACTTCTATAGTTTCCCTAGTTATGTCTAATAAAATATTGAGTACTTCTCATTGGAAAGTTACAAGCGCATTTTATAAACCAAAGGTAAAACATGATAGGCAAAGGTTTCGTAAGGATAGGTAAATGTGTTATTGTCTTGGTCCTCTTCCCCTATCTGAATTTGGTTGTACCCACTAAATCCATCAAGGAACAAAAAATACTTTCATCTAGTTATGGTATCCAGGACTTGATCCACAAAGGGTAAAAGAAAGTGATATTTCCTAGTCACCTTATTTAACATTCTATAGTCCACACAGATCCTCCATTTACCATTTTTCTTGGGTACTACTACCAATGGTGAAACCTTTTGGCTATCTAAAATAGCATAGATGAGTATAATAGTTTTTGCAATTTAATTTTTACTATTTATTTGATGGTTGGGTTCATCCTTCTTTGGGGTTGTCTGACCGGTATAGCATCATTTTCTAGGTAAATTTGGTGGGTGCAAACCTTGGGTGCAATTTCCCTCATGTATCTATAATCCCATGCAAAAGTGGTTTTATGTTTGTTTAATTATTCTTTCAATTTTTCCTCTTGAGCAGCCCTTAATGCATTGTTAACATTCAGTATTTTACCAGGTTCTATATCAATTTTTTTAACATGATGTTCCTTCCTACCAACATGTGGGAAATCAATGGGTGGATGTTCAATCTCTCCTTCTAGGAATTTTTTTATAACCAAATCATCATTAGCATAATCCCCCACTTCATCTAGAGCCATCACATGTAACATAGGTAGGGCATCATCATCATCTATATATTTTGAATTGGGCTTACCCAATTCATCAGTGGATTGTGTCAATGGGTAGATGACTAGATTTTTTATACTCCTACGATAAAATATCATCATTTTCCCTATACTGCAGCTAATATAGGCACTAGTTGTTGTCATCCAAGGATGTCCTAGGATGAGTGGATAACCACCCAATCCTAACTTTGATTTTAGGACTAGGATGTCTTCTGAGTATCCCCATGTGTCTAGAGTTACTATCACATCTTCTAGTGTTCCTTCTGAAAGCACTATGTACCTATCTTCCAATTGTAACACTATTTTTGTTTATCTCATATTTTTTAATTGTAGCCTATGCATGGTTTCTATAAGCATGACATTAATATTTGCACTTAGATCCACCAACGTATTGGGGAGCATTAAGTCTACAATTTTTATTATTAAAACTAGGCTTCTTGGATCAAGGTATTTGGAGTGGAAGGTGTTCCCCAACATTAATTCAACTAACTATCCTACCACATACACTACTTTTGGTTGTTACCTACACCTTGGTTTCTTAACGCATATTTCTTTGATAGCTTTTGTATAAATGGGAACATATCTAATGGTTTGATACAAGGGAATGGTAACAGTGAGATTTTTTAATTCCTCCATTATATTAAATTTAGTTTACATTCTCTTCCTAGTTTTTTGCAATATTTTAGAATAAGGTGTGATCCCTTCATTAATTAATTATTCAATAGTATTATTTTATTATTCCTCTACTTCCTCCACTACCAAATGTGTCTTTTATACTCCTATCTCTACATCCTCCATTATTGGAGGTGTTTGATCTACTCCTACCTCTCTGCCTGATATAAGCTATATTGGAAAACAATCTACATTTTCTACACTAATATGGTACATTGGATACATACCCATATCTCCTAATAAGTTGGGTTTATTTTATTGCTAGGATTTGGAGCTAGTTGTGCTAGTAATGGCTATGGCCTTGAATTAGGAAGTGTTGGTAAACTAGGATGTAGTGGGAGTTGTGTTATTGTCTGTGGAGGTGGAATCCACGTATTAAAATTTCTTCACTGCATTCCATATTGCTAGTATCACATCCATGGGTATGGTGTATAGGTAGAAGGACCTTGGGTAGTATTCCAATGTGGTTGACCCACAAACCCATATTGGGTGTTTGGGTCTACCCTTGGTTCATGAAATTAGACCCACCATATGGTGGTACTACCCCTAGCATTTTTCTTACCATAGGAGATTATTGCTAGTTTCTCCTATTACCCATGAAATATGTTTCAACTACTTCTTGGTCTTCCTTCATAGCTACTAATTTTGGACACAACCTAGTTTTATGGTCCATTTAACAAATTACACATACTCATACCTTATTTTTTGGATATTTATTTTTCATGTGTTTCCTCCTACACCTTGGGCAAAAAAAGACCAATGCCTCTTTTATATCTTTATTTTTCTTGTGTAATTGGAATGTATCTAACTCTAATGCAAGAGATAATAAAATTTCACTCTTCATATCTTCCATAAAGGTGCCTATTTCTACTTTAATTATTTAGGTTGTTGTTTTTGTTCCTTATGTGACTAGTTTACCTTTTCTCCTAGAACAATTTTGATAGAATTATTGGATATATAACATTTGGGCTTGGTAAACATCAACTTCTACCAATAATTTTAATACCTCTAATGATTCATTTGTAAGACCCCTTAGGAATATACTTTTTAATGATCTTTATCCTAATTTTGCATGGGGTGAGCATTGGAGATTAAAATTAAACCTACTCCAGTAATCCTCTAATGATTCATCCTCCCTCTATGTCATTTCTAGGACTTCTTCTCTTGCATCCCTTGCCCTTCCAAAATATTGGTATTGCTCTAGAAATATTTTTTTCATATTTTCCCAAGTACTTATTTGTCTATTCCCTAAGCTAATAAACGAGCATAGTGCTACGTCATCTAGTGTGGAAGGAAAAAGTTTTAAATTTTTTGGCATCTATTTTGTATTCAAATAATCTACATAGGACATCAATTTTAAAGAGAAATAGATCGATATATTTTGTTGGTAGTCCTCTAAACATAAGGAGGTGTGCTGGAGAAATATTTTTCATTTTAGTTTCTCCCCTAGGTTCTTCAATTGGAAATTCAAATCTTGTGGAAGCTTCATCATTTTCAGTCTTTTCTATTCTTGCAAGGGATGTAGGTTCAGTTGTTTCTATGGTAGTGAATAAAGTGTCACACTCATTCTTTTTATCCTCTAATAATATTCTCAAATCAATATCTAAAATGGTTCCCTCTACAAGTGCTTTCCACCTTTGACTATTCAATAAATTTTCAAATTGGCTACAGTTAGAGTTTGATCCATTAACTAAGTCATATAATAGGTTAACGTACTAGTTACAGTTATTGTATTTCTTTAGAAAATATTTTAGACTCTTTGGTAGGTATTTATGGAGTAGCCTAGGATTATAATTCTTAGGTAACTTCTATTATTCTAATAAATCATCTATCAGGTCCTCTTGGCCTTGGTGGACTCATGCATCTTAGGTAGTGGATCTATAGGTGAGGAAATTTGAATGTGCACTTTTAGGCTACCTTACTTTGTGGATCCTAAACACTACAAATTTGGCATCTCCTCGAAAATGGCATTAAAATAGTAGGAAAAGTTAGTGTTTTCTAAATTGGTTGAATCATGTATACTCAAGTCAATATGGGGATCGTAATCTTGTGAGATGTCATGCACAGTATATACCTATAGTGTGGAGGATGAGTCCTTATACATCTAATATTATAATGGGGTAATGTCTATTTATTTGAAAGTATTTTAAATAGTCTAATTATTTAACCAAAGTGATTGATAACAATGTGGAAAAATATATGTACACAAAATTAAATAGCAATTAACACACTTGCATGAATCAAAATAATAACTGAATTAAAATAGCAAAAATAAATAAATTGTACAGAAATAAAATAAATTGCATGAAAGAAATAAAACACACTCACTCAAAACTAGAAATAAAATAATAAATACAGGGGAGAATTACTGCCTAGAGTGGGCCTGAGCTCCTGTAGATGATCCACCCAACTAGATTCTAATGAAAAACCTCTTAATCCACTCGAAATAGAAACACTATAAATCTCAAGTTTTTAATTGATAAAATTTAATTACAGTGTGCCAATAAAAAAAATTCAAATCAAGGATTAAGGATATTTTTCTTAGGGTTTCCCTACATTTTTATACAATATGTAGGCAATGCTTGTTACAACTGTATGCAACTATAAATACTAAATTAAATCATGTATTGTTGGTATGTTACAATGGCTATGAGTGTAGTTATGATCTTCACCAAAAATAGTTGTTTGTTCTTAAAAATCAAACATCTATGGCTAAGAATGATGCTCTTCTGGAATTTACAACTACTTATATCATTTTCTTTAAAATCGCATGGTCAACAATCAACATTCGGTATATAGGCATCCTCCATTGGAGAGTAGGAATTGTATTCCTACTAAGGGTAGGTACCACATTGATGAGGTGTAGGTGCCATATATTTGAGCTAGGTGTATACACCTACTACACTTCATAGTATGTAGGTGTTATACTCTTGGTAGAGTGTAGATGCTTTCCATAGTCATTAGGGTGTAGGCACCTTATGAGCTTTGGGCGTAGCTACCTCCCATAGTCGGTAGGGTGTAGGTGCCTTCCTAATATCAAGGTGTAGGCACATATTCCCTATGGGAAGTAGGCACCCTACCCTAGGAAGGATGTAGGCACCTCCTACACTCATCAAGATTGCCTTTATAACATCTTCATTCACCAAAATTAGTAAATTCTTTCATGCAATTTTAGGTACGTATAAGACCTCGACTTAAAAATGGAAAAGAATTAACAAAAATCTGTAACTACACACACATATAGCTAAAAACACCAATCAAGTATAAGTACCACATTTTCTCATTAATTATACACAATAGTCATACAAAAATACATTTCTAATGTTAATTAATCCAGTGCAATGCCCTCACAAATGTAAATAAAATGAGTATTTTTGTGCTTATAAATTATATGCTCAACCATACCACTTATGTTATTTCTAGGGAAAACATACTTTGATACATGATGGATAGGTCCTACAATAATAGTAGAATTACCAAATGGATCATACTATTAATAGAATTTGACCTCAAATTGATTAGTCAAAAATCCATTAAGGACTAGGTCATTGCAAATCAACTCACGAAGGCTTCCCTTAATGATGATAAACTACTTATTATTGAGCTTCTTGATGACTCAATTTTCAACACTATCAAAATCAAATAACTCAATGTTAAACACTATCGAAGTTGAACAATAAATTGAACTTGAGACACAATCTGACCTAACCCTCTTCTTTAATGGTTCTCGATGTGAACAAGGGGGAGGTAATGGAATAGTCTTCTTCACACCACAAGGGGCACCACTCATATTTTCATTCAAACTAGACTTTCCCTACATAAACAAAAATGTCAAATACAAAGCACTCATCCCCGACCTTAAAATTACACTTGTAATGTGCATCAAACAACTACAAATATTTGGTGATTTTCTTCTTATTGTTAACTAAGTGAAATATCAATGTCGATACCCAATGCTCAAGAAATACAAACAAGTTGTAGAACAATTAATATCCCAATTCAAGTGGTATGACATAGAATATTCTCCAAGATCGACAAACTGATTTGCAAGCACTATGGCCTCTCTTGGCCCCTCATTTCATAAAACTTGGATGATAAGATAATGCATGTATATGTACAAACCCTCCATAGTTCTTATATCTTTTCAAAGACCTCTAATGATGTGGACATAAATTTTTCAATGCAAAACCTTGTGATCCTTGGTTTTCCTAAATCAAGGACTATATAAAGTCGGGTATCCTTCCCATAGACTTGTCTAATGCTCATAAATGCACATTCAAATAAAATGCTACTAGATATACCTTACTTGGGGACATACTCTATAAACACAACTATGATGGAATTCTCCTTCATTACCTAGAGCCACATGAGGTCAATCATATTATCTTTGTAGCCCATAATAGAATGTGTGGTGGTCATCTTAGCATAATAGACATCACTAAGTGCATTTTGTGCATGGGTCACTACTGGCCTACCATGTAACATGATTGTTGTACTTACATAAATAAATTCATCAAATACCATCAACACACCAACCTAACCCACCTACCATCCCAAGCATTATAGCCCATTCAATCAAAGTGGAAATTCTCCCAACAAGACCTAGATCTTATAGGTAAAACAATCCCTGATTCATAAAGTAAAAATAAATTCTTTATTATCACCATAAAATACTTTATTGAATGGATTGAATCCATCCCTCTTATTCAAATGATAGGCCCTAAAATTATAGATTTCATCATGCAGCATAGCATATGTCATTTTGGAATTCCTTCTCAAATCATCTCTAACAATGGTACACCATTCAAAAATAAGGATGTTTGAGCAATGTGCAACAAATACAATATCTAGCATAACTTCTCAAATCCATATTACCCTCAAGGTAATGGTCAAGTTGAGGCTACCAACAAAACTATTTGTACCATCCTTTGCAAAACCATTACAGAATCCCATCACGATTGGCATAACCAAATTGCTTTAGCAATTTGGACATATAAACAAGTATCAAAACACATACTGGACAACCCCATACTCTTTATTTTATTGTGTTGAGACCATCATACCCTTAGAGATGGAAATCCCTTCTTTGATAATTTTTCTACAAGAATTCATCAATGATGACACTGCTTGCCAAGCATGTTTAGACCAGCTTATGCTTCTTGATGAATGTCATATCAATGCCATTGAGCACCTGTGTGTTTACCAAGATCATTTCTGGAATACCTACAATAACAAAGTTTTCCAACATAAATTCCAAATTGGGGACCTTGTGCTAAAGGAAACCAATAGAACCCAAATCAACCACACCACTTGCATAATAAATTCACCCCAAATTGGTTGGGCCTGTACATTATCACACATAATTTTGATTTTAGATCCTATTTACTTGTCAATATTAAAGGAGTTAAGGAACCTAAACCCCTCAATATCATCATTCTTCATGCATTCTATACCTGATACCATCAACCAAGGCTCTCACATTCTTATACATTCAATATCAACAACAACAACAAAATTGACAAAAATACATTCAGTAATAATGCTCACATTCATTCATTATTTATTTAGCCACTTAATGTAAGTGAAATAAGAATTCAACAATTAAATTTTATTTTCATTTTATCTTTTTCTAACATACTTTTTTTCTTCTTAAGCACTTCAAAGCTTCCCCTAGTTGACTTGAGTTCTTTCATGGACCAATAACACATCAAAGATATTAAACAAATTTTGAGTTTATAGAGGATAGCAGCTTGCGTAACCTTGTCATAAAGTGAATGATTCCCCCTACTCATCTTATCATTTTCATGTCCAATCCTAAGGATAAAAAATAGGACAAGTTTTAAAATAAAAAAGGAAAAAAATAAAATCAAAACAAAACAAGAACATCAAATAATCAAATGCAAAAGAACAAAAAGAGAACTATCAAATGGCTTGTCCTCGGTATCCTCAGGTAAATTAGACACCTCCATTCAGGCTATAGATGCTTGGATGGTAGTGGAGAAACATCAATGGATTATGGGGATAACCTCCATCGGGGCTATAGATGCCTATCTAGCAATGGTGTATGCCTTATGAGTGGTGACATGTCTATCACATTAGTGACCTTCTTTTGTACATACCATTGCATGCTCACGAATGAGCTAGCTTATACTAGCTAATTCTACAATTGGTTAGTCCAAGCTCCCTCAAAATTAATAAAATAACATCATTACACACATACTAGTCTACGATAGGCTTAATCTTAATCAGGATAGTCAAGATTTTTGCAGAACATTGGCTAACAACTACATGAGTTTGATTGTTCAAACTATGGTGTTTGAATTCATAGAACATTTTATAACATCCACAACAACTTCAAATAAGGAACAAACAACATCATCGCTAGTTCTACCAAACAATAGTGTTCTCACATTATTACTACAATATACAATCAATAATTCATTAGAATCATTATGCATAGCCATCTAGTGCCTACTCACACCATCACCTACCTACATCTCTTGATAGATTTACATTCATCATACACTTTGTATGTTTATTTGCATCATATATTTTAAATATGTGTGACTCTCAAATTGTTATTGATCAATAAAAATCATTCTCTATTATCAAAACCAATGCATGCATCCAAAAATATAACTACACAAGCACACATCAAGTATCCATACAATAAATTTTTCATATACATATATTTTCATTCCTAAGCATTAACAAATAATAAAGCAATGTTACATAAACCAATGTTTCATTCTCATATATCATCTATCAATATACATATCTCACTACATGACTGCAAATAAATTTGCACCCATACATCATACACAATGAATACACATCAAAATTAGATTTATAACTATCCATCACATATATCATATATATCAAAATGATATGTACATAATCAAAATTATTGTGGGCTACATTATACATGTCATGCTATACATTGTCACAAATATATCATACAAAGACAATCAAAATATATAGAAATATTGATGCACATGCCACACCAAAAATAATATCAACCCTGCTAACCACTAGAAGTCTCCCCTCTCCCCTCATGCACACTAGGATCCTATTTAATGCTCCTTTGCATCCCCTCTAAACCCTATGCTTAGGTGAATCCCTCTATCTATGATGTTGTAGGCTCCATAACTTGCGATGCTATTGGAACCACTGACTATGTGTTCCTTCAATGTTGTTGTGAATGTGAATGAGATTGAGACCCTAAATATGATAGAATCAACAAACCTCATCTCATCAACTCTAACTCCAAAATAACTATTCTAGTATTCTCTCAAACATAGAGAGCCTCAACATTATCTCATGCTCACTACAAGTCCTTCATCTTGGTACCCTCTACCCTTAGCTATCCCACCTCCTCTTGTAGTATAGCCATATTTGTTTTCATGGCATCTCACTCACTTTGTAAGCTCTACATATATTATATGGCCCTCTCTATCAGCAAAAGTTGTATCCTTCTCTTATTATAGCCTCTCCCTATCCACCAAAGTTATATCTTGCTCCTATTTTAGCTCCTCTCTCCTTGCAACTGCTACATCTCCCTTTGCTACCATCTCTATTCTCTTTAAGGTCCAAGCAACCTCTCTATCAACCATTTATGCCTCTACTCGTCGTACCCTATCTCTCAACATATTGAACTTGTCCATAGCATTCAACATATCCTATAATTAAATGGTGTTATCAATATTTGGTCTCCCAAAATATAGTATTTAAAACCCCTCTCCTAGAACCTTTATTGCCTCCTCCATTGTTGCCCTCAATGGGCCTATTCTACTATCCATCTATCATTGTACATGTTTCCTAAGTGGTGACTCATCATCATCATTACCACTAACATTTATCATATCCTCTAGACCACCTACTACTATCCATAATCTGCTAGCACCTAACATTATGTCTAAGCTACCAACACCTACCTTAGTCCTACCCACACCCTAATCCAACCTATAAGATATCGCTATCACTGCATCACTCATGCTATCCACCACTCCCACACTAGGCTCCCACAATTGGGTTGCCTATCAGGCATCATAATCTAGTATGGTCCCCACATCATCTACATTCGATATGACTATATCCTCATCTAATTTTACATCCAAGGGGTCCACCCATGGTCACATACCGTGATCTCCCTTAACTATCTAGATAACCATTAGAAAATTAAGCACTCTCTACTACAAACCAAACTACCTCAACACATGTAAAAATAGAAAGAACTCAATATAGGACTGATAGCAACCAACAACCCATCTGCCTTTCTTAGCTCAAACTAACTCCTCCACATCCTTTGCCCACATTGGTTCTCCTCTCCATATACATCAAGTGATATCCTAGGGAATCAACTTCTCAATCTCGTCTTGATAATATAGTGCATTACCTTGATGTGGTCTCTTCACTCGCTCCTCCATATTCATTTGCCATCTCAAAGCATACATCACATCCTCCCCCATTAGTCTATGTAACTCATATGACAATCCCATAGGCCTCATCATGGCTATATGCTCCCATGCCCACACCTATACCAACAAACTATAGCTCAATCCTATCCATTGAGTCATCCTCACTCCATGCAACTCCCTATAGGTCTATGCCAATAATGTTGGTGGCCATGCAAATTGTACATCCTTCTCCACCATATCACATATTATACCAACCATGTTATAAGGGAACCTCACCCCTAAATATTTTGGTAGTATATATTTTACAATCAATACTATCGCTAGTGTGTCTCAATGATAATACTTGGATATACCAATAATTCTCATACAAGACACCCCCACCATACTCTACTACTCACTAACTATTGCCAAATACCCTTTGTAACACAATATCTCTTTGTCACCTCTCTCTCATAGCTATAACAATAACTCCCTCCATGGGAACTCTATAAAACATGTATACATCCTCCAATGTGATAGTCATTTTCCTCATCAAAAAAATAAATGTATTCCTCTCTAGATACCAATGCTCACATAGCATCGATAGATAAGAATGGTTGCAGTGGATGATCGTTATTTGTGCCAATCCATAAAATGCTACTAGATGCAACCAATATCAATCACTTATCATCAACACCCTCCTCATATAATCCAATGATGGCTAAAATCAATACCTTGATTGCACCTCCTTGACCTAGCATCATTCCTGAATATCACATTTCAACAATAGTGAAAAAAATTATACAATCATATGGATTTGTATGATCAAAACGAAGAGGATAGATTCAGCTACCAATTTGGCCAAAACACATCCCCCTTTTAGAATACCTCACAATCCCACTCAAAAATACACCAAAAAAACACACACATATCAATACAAACAAACACACAACATACATACAAGCATGCAAGCCCCAAACTCATTCATCATTTACCCCACACATGGCTAACTAGCCTACCATTCTTCTATAATTTTATTTCACTAAATTTTGAACCCTAAGGTTTATTTTATTTCTAAAATTCAAACACATAGGAATAATTCGACTAATCCATCCTACATACCCTCCAATGACAACACTCAATGCATCCTTGGCCATCTCATTGATTTGTGTTCTTGATACTACAACATTCTACATCACAAATTCACCCTCACCACTCTTCTCCTCTAAAATCTCCTCACTCATACGACACAAATGAGGAGTGTCCCCTATGATCACACCTTTATAGACATGCACCACCCAATCATACAGATAGGTGCATTCATTTAGGTTTGCATCCATCCATACAATTTTGACAAAGTTCTCCCAAATTTTGCTATGCACCCCAAAATTAAAATCTTTATCAATTTCTCATATCATTTTTCACACCTATTGACCAACAACAAATTTATAAAACAATTAGTCACTATTTTTTTCTTCTTCAACCATCAACTCATCGCTTGAGTGGGTAGACATCATATACAATAATTACCTTATGCATGATCAATATCTAAACACTCAATCTTGGAATTTGTATTTATCCAAGAATCTTCACCTAAGACTACACAAGCCCTCCTTTGATGGGGAAAATAAAAGCAAAAATCTCAACCAAATTTGATGCACTTCATGCCAATGTCTACATGGCTACTCAAAAATTCCCTTCATCGAGGTGGCAAGCTAAGTCCACTTACAATCGATTGAAGCATACCTACCCTTGGTTGGTCAACTTACCAAATCAAATCAAGCTAAAAAATATGTTAAGGTAAATTTTCAAGAACACTTGTCCCTTCCACAATTGGGGTATTTTACATTGACTATGACATAAGGTAATATTGCATCTATTTCCTCAATAATCATCATGATGCAACAAAGGTTGTAATCACTCACAATGATCTGTCACCAATTCATCTTTCTCATAGTCAACCATCAATCTAGTGTCATAAGTTTTTTTGTTGCATTTTATTTTCATGCAATGCAATACAAAAATGGGAAAATGTAGATGTCTAAAAATATCGTATTATTCCTTAATCCATGCTAATGATTGATTAATCTGCAAAAATACCTTCAAATTTACATAAGTTATCATCAAAATACCATTCATCCCAATTAAGACTCATTGGCCACTTAATCCCTTTCCTATGCTTAGCTCTTGGTCACCATGCGACCACCTCTCTAAGCCTAACCTAGGGATACCTCAACCTAGTCTACCCTTTGACTAGTCTACCCTCTATCTAAACCTAGATCACCTTATCCTAACCTTGGTTAACTCCTAACCTTGGTCAAACTCCACACCATAGTCAAAATTAAACCTATGACCAACCTAACCCATGGTCTATTAGAGTATATTACATCATTTGGGTCATGTAAATGTATCACCTTTGGTACATAACTAGTGTAGGATATTATTTTAGGGGGTAGTTAGATAGTTACTTCAAGTAATATAATAAATTCACACATGTCTATGTGCTTGGTGTCCCCTTGTACAACTAGGTAAAGTGTTGGCCAAACAATCCATATTTCTATATAAAGGGCCTCATAGTAAGTGATTACATATCATTGTAGGTATTAGTAGATATACTGGTGTAGATCATCATATAGATTGGTTATGAATACAATGTAGTTCTTAGTATTAGTTCTAGAGTGTTCATTTCCTCCATATGGCATTATATCATTTTCATCACTTTCCATTAATAGTATATTTCATCATCTTACATTTTTGCATATTCTATATCCCGTGATTGCATTCTCCTATGGCATATAGCATAAAAATCTAACAGTGGTATCAAAACCATGGTAGATCAATAGAAATAGAGAGATCCATAAGAGAGCACCATTGCTATTGTAGGTCTAAATCTTGCTACATTTTTGTAAACTGGATTAGCCAATATGGACCACTGCATGCAAACACCACTTCAAGGGATTGTTGTATAGGAAGAGCCACAATAGGTTACTAGGAATAGGAAATTCATAGAAAAGATTAATAGGAGAAGCAAATATCAGTTTTAAAATTTTTGAGATTGCATTTGGCTATATTATTTCCACAAAGTTGAAGAAAAACTCTTGAAAACTAGGACTTAATATTCATTCTACTAGATTGACAAATAAACTAGTGAAGATTCATAATTGAAAAGACTTAGAATCAATTTACTAATATCTTGTTACAGAATAAAGAAACTGAAGGAAACCCTATTGCAGACCTGTACATTGCAGAAAAAAAAGACCATAGTAAGCCTTATTGAAGAAAAGGCCATAAAAACCATGAACCTAAAGAAGACTCCAAAGAAGAGTATTTGAACCTGAAGAAGACTCTAGAGAAGATTCCATGAAATATAGGATATTGATGATCTCCTTTGCTTATTTAAGACTTCCTCTAGAAGAAGCTAAAGAGACCCATCAAAGGTCTCATTGAAGAACTTTCAATCTTGGAAGATTGAATAAGGACTGACAAGGTCATATACTTGATTTCAGAAGTAGCAGAATTCAAAGATCCACGAGAGAGATCTCATTACCAACACTTTCATAGTTGAATATTTAATGAAAGGTCTCATCAAGAAGATAAACAAAACTACAATATTGAAGACCTTGGAGAGGTCTCAAGGAGAAGTCTTGGAGAGCCTCATTCCATAAATTGGAAAAGCCATCAAAGTAGTTCCTAGGAGAATTCATTGGAGAAATTCACTACAGAAGATAATGAAATATTTGAGACAATTGTTGTCATCCGATAACAAGCCTAAAAGGAGAATAATATGGCAAGGAGCACCAAATCCCGAAGAATAATATTGAATACCTCAAGACATTTAGATTCTTGAGAAGAAAATACTATTTGAAATCAAAACCCGACAAAGAGGTTGAAGAAGAAATCAGACAGAAGATACCTTCTAAATTCAAGAATATTTAAAGATTTCCCTTCATAGCTAAAGAAGGCACAAATAGAGATTTGTTGGATTCATAGCAAAATATTGAAAGAGTTCTTGAAGGACAATATTTCAATGAATAGATTGTCTGCTAAAGGGCAGAAATCAAGATAGCATTATTGGCTATAAGACTTTAGAGTTCCAAGCCAGATCTTGAAGGAGAAATTTAAAATCATCTACTACAATTTCAAAGCAACAGAATAGAAGCATTCATAGTTGTAGGCAACCACCATTCTAGACAAGAGACTTGGGGAATCAACACATCAAGATATTCATCATTAAAGGTAAGTAACTTAGGTGCAAAAGGTTAATTACTTGAACACTTATTTAGATTACTACTTAACTTCATTGAGCACCTTATTAGAATTTGGAAGTTACAAAATAGAAGGTTGCATTTTAAGTCCTCAAAGAAAGTGCAGAAGATAATTTTTGTTAAGGTTCATTACCTGCACATTAATAGGAGTCAGATACATTCTTCCTATTATCTGATTATTGAAAAGAGGACTATATTAAGGAATTTGCAGTGATCATTAGTACATTCAAAACTACTTTGAGATATTATTACTAGAAGAAATAAGGTGAGATTATTAAAGTGCATTAATTTAGAAATATTATTGGTTCATTGCACTATACTAGTTGTTCATTAAACTAGTTACTCTCAAAGAATTATTTTATGTATTGATTGTTAAGATCAAGGGCACAAAAATATGCAAATAATCAAAGTATCTAAAGACACTATTCATAACTTAATACCTGCAAGGTATTGTTACCCATAGAAGCCACCAAGTAGATTGAAATCCCTCCAAGGAGTGGAGAAGAAGAAGGCAGCCATTAAATCAGTGATAGAAGCTAAAAATCGAGACTTGGTGAGTCTCAGATTCAAGGTGCACTAAGAGCTTATTACAAGTAAAATATTAGTGCATCAATTACTCCTTCAAGGGCATATTATCTACATGATTATTAGCTTAGGTTCATTACTAATATTAACCAAGCAAAGGAGAGAGTTATCTAGAAAAGAAGACAACATCAATCAACCCTTTCCTATAAGAGATAATACAAAGAAGTCACCAATAAAACTAGAAAAATAAGCTTGCAAAAGAGAAGGTACAAATCAAGGTATTATATTACAATTGTATTTACATTATTCTACACCATAAAATCTTGTCATACATAGGAAATAGGACATAGCTTAAGTGTCTTGAGGACACGTCCTCCACAAGTGAGGAATATCATAAAAGCGGTCGTAGATGAGCATAATCTAAAGCGAGAGAGAATATCTTACAAAGAGCTCCAAATATACCCTTACAACCACGAAATTAGGCATCTCCAACAACAAATATAAAGCACATGTTATTACAAAAGGTCATTAGTCATCTACATTGGTTGTCATCTATTGACCATTGCAAAGGGAGCATTTGAACCAGCACATTGAAAGTAAAAGGATTAAGAGAAAGAAGCAATACCCAAAGCTATTGCTTAGAGAAGAAGTCTATCAAATAAGCACTCAAATCGAACCACCATAGAACCATCTCTAAGCTCCCAAGACCTCCATCGAATCAAGAACCAACTTATACTCGCTTGGAAGAAGCATTCAAGAACAAGAAACAGTTGGATTTACGTTGGCAAGAGGAATATATAGAAGAAAAGAAGCATTGGAGGAAAAATACATGCAATCTACCATTTATCACCATTGAAAAGAAGCGCTCATATCATATGCAAACACTGGAATGTCAGAGTGAAGGGAGTTACAAAGCGACTATGATAGGAAGGAACATTACAACATCTTCATTCACAATTGGAGCCACTTGGAGAAAGTGTTAGAATCAGCCATAAGCATTACGAAATAATCTCCATGCACATTGGAGCTTAGAAGCCACTTGGACATCACTCAAAGAAGGAATAAGAAACACCTCATATGTTACTCAAGATGCACGTGCCACGTAGCTACATAAGCATTCAACTCCAAGGTGTATACATGAAGCAAAATCAAAGAAAAATTACAACGTTTGAGTGAGTAAGAGCACGCTACAATCAAAGTCAAAGGAGGTAGTGAGGACTATCATAAACCAACATTCAATTCCTTTGGTGATAGGCATACATTAAGGAGGAGACCAAGCCAAAATAGTCACTATGAAAGTGTAGATATCGAAGGAAGAACATACAGGCCATTCGGTTGAACAACAAGGTCAAAAGTAGTAATACAGTGATGAGATATGTACCAATCAGTTGTTGAAGTGTGTGTAAATACATAGAGCATCAAGCCTTACAAAGGTAAAAATAAACTTGCTTGCTTCAATTAAAATCAGAGTCATAAGGTGATATAGACTAATTGCAATTAAGGTGATATATTACATTGGATAAATCTAACAAGCATTTGTGATTATCAAGCAAGCTTATTTCAATTCATTGAATATTCATATATGTAATTAATCAAGTAGGAGATATAAGGTTGTCAACTATTGGTTAAATCATTATCAAATTGCAAATAATATTATTTTTCTAATATTCCAAAAAGTAGGGAGATATAAGGAATACTACTTCAAACTATATACATATAATTGGAATTTAGAATATTAATATATTAGAAAGAGAAGCAAATCAATTGCCTACATATAGAGTTGGAATTAATTGGTAAAAATTGTCTCGTACTCATTCTAAGGAGACAAAAATAAATCCAACTATTAAAGCATAATTCATTGGGAAAGATAAGGTAAAATTAGTAAGTTGATTATTCTCAAAATATTACAAAATCAACTTAGAAGGTGAACTAAGCATATTCTAAATTATTAGGGAGATATAAGGAAACCTACAAAACCTAATTCTAAGAAAGGTTTTATTAAATTAGTTCACTTCTCTTAACTAGGGAGAAATAAGGGATTCTACAAAAGCTAAAACTTGAATAGTCAACTCACATACTCTTAACTAGGGAGTTATAAGGTGGACTGCTTAGAATATCCTATCTAAAAAATATAGGCAATATCAAAGCACTTCATAATCTAATCTAGGGAGATATAAGGATGTTTACCTCCAAGAATACAATGAACAATAACATGAATAACACTTCTAGAAAGGAAAAAACAAGTCCCATAAAAATTGGAATCATTATAAAGGGTAAAGCATATTTTAATCTTACTTCAAAAATAATTCATAGTGAAGCTTTAGATGATGACTTTGACACCATGGAACATTATCTACAAGCTCGACTCAATGAAGCAATTGAAAATGGAAAGGATGACATTCTACTTCCTTTAGATTTTGTAAACATATTGTATATGGCATTACTTACATACAAATGTTACAAGAATGAGAATGCAGAACAAAGAGGATTGATAGAAGCTCTTAAAAAGAAAATTGAATTGAGTGAAGCATACTTAGAAAATATATTTCAATCCTCATGCAATATTGGTACTTCAAGTTCTACTAATTCAAGATCTTATCATGATGCTTTGAGTGTTTGTTCAGAAGTCTCTGTACACAGCAAGGACAAAGAAGGAAAATTATCTTTACAGGAGTCACATAGCAGTACAACCACTCATGAAAATACAAAAGCAGGATCTAAAGCAAATGATAAAGAAGAAGAGCAAGAATCCGACCAAGGAGGCATATAGTGCAAGCCAAAGACTATTCAAAAGAAGAAGACCCATATTGAAGACTAAAGTCTTCAATACCCAAATAATGTAATACAAGGGGTGTTAGAAAATATTAAATCATTTGGGTCATATAAATGTACCACCTTTGGTACATAACTAGAGCAGGATATTACTTTAGGGGGTAGTTAGCTAGTTACTTCAAGTAATATAATCAACATGTAAATGTGAAGGGTGTCCCCTTGTACAAGTAAGTAGAGTTTTTGCCAAGCAATCCATCTTTCTATACAAAGGGCCTCATAGTGAGTGATTACATATTGTTGTAGGTAGTAGTAGGTATAATTTGTAGAACACCATATAGATTGGTGATGGATACAATGTAGTTCTTAGTATTAGCTCTAGAGTGTTAATTTCCTCCATATTGCTTTGTATCATTTTTTGTCACTTTCCATTAATAGTATATTTCAGCATCTTGCATTTCTGCATATTCTATATCCTGTGATTGCATTCTCCTGTAGCATACAACATCAAAAGATGACATGGTCAACCTCACCTAGCTTAGCTTTAACCTAAGCCTAGTCTCTATCTCATCTTGATCAACCCTAACTCCATGTGCATTCAATGTCATAAATAACATTTGAAGACATTTTGCATTAAGGCATTCAAGGCATTGAAGGCATGGATGAGTCATCCTCCACCATGCCATAATGAGAGGAAGACTTTCATGTCCCATGCATTTATGAGGGATGACTCATCCATGCCCATTTATTGCATGTGGATGGGTGAGGACTTCTCTCACCCAAACCCATTTATGAGGCATGACACACCATGCCACCTCAAGAAACACCTCACAAGACACGTTAGCCCTCCCTCTAACCTCGGCATATTCCTTTAAATATGATGTGATTTCCTTCGTTCTTATGAATCACTCACTCACATACCTGGACTCTATGGAAATCCCTCTAGACTACCAAGTGCACTCAACCATCACTCACCATCAACCACCATGGAGGTCCACATGTGCTTGTTGACATCCCCTTTGGTTTTGTAAGTTGCTCCCAACTGCAAGTACAAACAACTACTTAACGCGGATAGAAGCTTCAGCAACACTAGAAAAGCTCCTGCAATACTACAAACCTCCATCTGGGTAACACAGAGCCAATGGTATGGATAGGTACAATAAAAAGGTTCGTACCTAGGGGTACGATACCTCCAAGGCTCAATTTTAGTCCAAACCCCTGCAACAGACCGCCAGGCCAGATAAGTAGCACTGTTTTTTTGTCACTTTCAATCACTTTTGTAATGCATTAGGCTATATTTCCTTGGTCTTTGGTCTTTTATCATGAAGGGTTTGATTGAGACAAACATCCAAACATTACTAACCATTTTTGTAGGATTGTGCAAATTTGAAGTATCTATACAACCAACAATGGCCTGTCCATAAAAAAAAACCTTTAGTGCTATTAAATCTATCAGCGAGGACTGAGACCCATGTTGTAGCCCTTTTTCACAAAAATTGTGAAAAGGACAAACTTTGTAAACTTTTTTTTGTAATAATGTAAAACAGCACGTTTTCTATGTACAAAGTTCTGAATAACACTTAAATTGTGTAGAACAGGCCTGGAATTATGCTTCTATGTCTCTTTTTTATTAAGAAAAAAGAAAATGAAAAAGTACTCTATTAGATTAAAACTGGCCTGAGCGCATGGAAGCGTTATAGTAACCAAAAATAGTATGAAGTATAAGATTTAGATTAAAATAGAAAAATTGTACGTAGGGTAGACCTTATTAAGCCCTTTCAAAAATTTGAGAAGTTTTTTATTTTTAAGTTGATAATGTTGATACAATTAGAGTCGGGGTGCCATTTCCAAATGATTTTGATGATGTAAAACTTTGATCCTGAGGAGACCCCACAAATTTTTTTTTGCTAAATTTAAAAAAAATAGGGGTGACGTCAAATTCCAACCCTGCTTAGCATCTCCCATCTCTTCCACGTTCCCGGATTGAAGACGCACATTACTGGGATTATAGCCGCCCAAGGCAAGTGAAACCGTCATTCTATTGGATGGGCGTTTCTTTTTACATATTTTTACTGACGCTGCTCTTTAATAGTAGAATGAAGCTCCCTTTTGAGATGCCTTTGGTTTATTGCATAATAACTTGTTTTTTATATTATGTTTAGATAATTGCACTATGATTAAATAATTATATATTATATAAATAATATATATATTTTTAAAATCTTTAGTATAATTTTCGATTATAACAGACCCCATGCTAACTGAATTTTAGCGCTACGGCCAAAACTAGAAGAATGGAATGAAATCAACGAGACAAGAACTCCTATTATCATTATTTCGGTTTTAGTCTAACCTAGGTCCCCAATGTTTATTCAGTTATTTTCATTTTTCGTAGAGTGTCAGTTTAAGAATTACGAGGAAATGCTTGTTAGAGGAGTCTTAATCTTATATAAATACGTACCTAACAACTGTCAATTTAGGACTTTTCATTCAACTATTATGTTGGATTGGAGACTTCATTCAGTGGTTATGTCGGATGCGAGTTGTAACATCCACATAAATTAAGAATTTCAGAAAAAGTCCACCATCCACATAACGAGTAACATAGCCGATTCAATTTCCACGACATAAATCCCTTTCCATCCAGTATAATAATTCAAACAGAGTTCACACGATTCCATTGACGGAATAATTTTAGTGAATTAACGCATGTCCTTTCCAATGCTATTAAGGCGTTTAAAAAAAAAAAAAAAGTGAGGTGTCAAATTGCATACTTTTCAATCTATGCAATGCTTATGTTAAATTAAAATTATAAAAATTATAAAAAAAAAAACACGACACCACCATATATGTATGTGGGGTTTTCATACCAAATATTTATATTGGAATTATGGTGAGGGTAGTATACCAAATACTTAAGAAGCGTGGTCTAAGTATAAAGTTGTATTTTATATATATATATATATATATTTTTTAATTTAGAAGTTATGTGTTTTATTGGATAGCTTTCATTAAAAAAATAAGATTCAATTTGTATTGTTATTAAAGATATAATTTTTATGTCTTTCTCTCAAAAATTTTTTTATTATATTTTTCAAGTTGCTATTTTTATGCAATCAACTCTTTTATTTTTAATTAAGAGATAAAATTTTATTCATAAAATTGCCTTCTAAAATTTGAATTTTGTTAAGATGAAAATCAACATCACTAATGGCTAAAATATTCTTCATATTTATAAGTATATAATTTGTGAATTCCTTAATACTCTTTTTTTAAAGGTCTTATTCATGCCCCTAATATTTGAAGATATTATTTTCATCATATTTTTATTTGTGGGTTTATCCCCACTTAATACTTGGGATGTTTACTTTTGTTTTACCTTAATTTTGTTTTTTTGCATTTGTGGTCTTCCTTTCTTTTTTTTCATTTCCACCAATACTTTCATCTTTATTAATATCCTACTCATAGTTAGATTATCAGCTATAAGTTTGTCTTGTTAAGAAGGGTTCAAATTGAAAGAAATAACCTGAGCACTTTCTTCTTTATGGTGTTGGCATAAAAATCCTGAAGTGTAAGGATGGTCCTCCATAGCAATTACCTTCTTTATGTTGCACTAAAAACCCTAAATTGCTATGGATTTCTTCCATCCTCATTTCTTAGGAGAGGACTCTATACTACTAGACAAAAATAAAAACAATTTACTTGGAATAAACTTCCTCTTCTATCATCTTTAATTTATTTTTTCTCCACATCTTCCTTTGCATTTATAATTCATTCTAAATTTAAATTTTCACATTGCATTTTTCATCCACTACATCCTTCTATGTTTCTTTTAATTGATCTGAGTGAACTATGGTGGCCCTTTACATATAATGTTGTAGATAGGCTTTATTTGCCTCTTCATTTGAAGTGGAGTATCCTTGATCTAATCCAACTTATTGTATATTATGATTTCCTTGGTTCATATTGAAGTTTGTCTAGTGAAAAAAATTTTCTATCTTTTCTTCATCAATTTCACTTTGCAATATTTTCCCATGTTTTCATAATCGAGTTGTTGATCTCATTCTCTTGATTTAGATTTAATCGTAAGGTATCATGACAAAGGATTTGAAATATCCATAGAAACACATATCTAAGTATATATAACATGCTTTCCCTCCATAGTAGTAGGTCCCTACTTATTTAATTTCCCTAGGGTATTTCCAATATTCTTCATAAACATCCTTATTACAAGTTGATATGGAAGTCCAAAAACCCACAAGAGAAGTTTTTTAAAAGTTTATATCACAAAAAATTATAACTCCATAGTCTTAAATAAAGGGTATCTCTCCCCCTAAACCATGGATGACCACACATTATTTTATCCTTGATTTTGAAACTAGAAAATATGATGAGGAAAAAACCTTTACGAATAAAAGTCAGAGTAATTTCAATTCAATTCCTACTTCCATTTGATCCAATTTTGAATCTCTGAAAATCCCAACCAATATCCATGAAACTTACATATTATCCCTCTACTTTTAAGAATCATAATATCATGCTCGATCATCTCACTCTTGATAATTGTTTCTGGTATAATACTTACTCCATCGATTGAACTTGCCATATATTTTCTTATCCTCTTATCTCCAACTTGGGCCCTAACTTCCCATTAGGGCTTTTAAATATAAATTTCCTTTCACGCTAACTAGTGGGACTCACTCTTGGCTTACACTTTTACAAAAACAATAATATATTATATATCAAGGAAAAAGTATTTAAAAATAATAAGTTAATAACTTAATATTATATTTTTTCTATTTTTAAGAACTATGTAAAAGGTTGAAATACAAATACTAATAATATTATATTTTTTCTATTTTTAAGAACTATGTAAAAGTTAAAATACAAATACTAATATTTGCACATATAATGAATTAAATTTATGTCGATAACTATTTTTTAATTATAATTATAACCCTCATTTTTCTCCCTTTTACTCTTTCCTCTTCTATTTTTAAATTGTAAAAAAAAATCTTCTTTTTTTTTCAATTTCTTGTTCCTCTTATTCTTTATATTATTTTTTTTATAAATTGTCTTTTCTTCTTCCTTCTCTACACACACATACTACTATTTCTTATTTAGGTTGAATATAAACTACAACTTTTACTTAGAAAAGATAGTATTGTAGTAGCATCTTTCACTTAAAGTTTAAGAGTACGTCTTTGAGCAATAACTTCTCAAACTTTTCTTATCCTTATATGATTCTTTGCAACTTATGTGGTAAGAATATATAAAGTAACAACCTTGTAAATGACAAGGAAAAAAGGACAATGAGTTCTCAATTTAGATCATATCAACCATAACAACATGTTGGAGGAGTACTTGAAGCTAAAGAATGAATTAAAATGCTTTCTCGTTGAGATACAGTTGGACATAATAATATGCTAAAGGTGACATCTTATGATCTTATACTTTGTATTTCACCCATCCATGCATTACAACATCTATGAAAATTATGATTTATCAAGGCAATAACTAGATCAAGTTAAAGAATAAAAAATCCATTCAATGAATTCATGAATGTGAAGCATAAGATCCTATTATGAATCAATTGTATTGTGAACTACATGGATCATAAGGACCTATAAAAAATTGAATGCATTGTATTCCTATGTTGAACATAGATTTTGATTTTGTCCTTTTGTTTCTAGTTTGGTGTGTTTAGTCCCATATGATTTTGTTTAATTGCATAATATTAATGTTGGTTGTTTAATTTTGTTAGTTTATATTTGTGTGCCAGGTAGTCCTGTTTTTTAATATGCATATACCGATATTAGCATTTAAAACTTGATTATATTATGAACTACTTGATTTACAAGAAGGACATTTTAAAATTATAATGCATTATGAATAATATGATTCATCACATCCACTAGGAAAATACCCTTGAATTGTGCATGGATTATAACTAAATTTTTTTAGTAGCATTATGATTCACTTACTCTTATTTTCTTATTACATTATGTTGCATGTGGGTAGGTATTCCTATGTTGAGCATCCATGTGATCATATCCTTTTGTTTATATTCTAGTTGGTTTTGATCCCATATGATTTTGTTTTATTACACCATATTAATGTTATTTGTTTAATTTTTTTATTTCACATTTTTGTGTCCAAGTAGCCCTATATTTAATATGCATATATTGATATTAGTATTTAAAACTCCATTGTATTATGAACTACTTTATTTACAAGGACCTATCAAAATTGAAATGCATTATGAATAATATGATTCATCACATCCACTAGGTAAGTGCCCTTGAATTGAGCATGGGTAGTAACTAAATTTATTCACTAGTCACTTGGTTCACTTTCTCCTACTTTATCATTTTGTTATTAGATTATGTTTCATGGTGGTTGTTTATTTCTTATGTTTAATAGTTTTATCTATGGGTGCAATCTTGTTTAATAGGTGAGGTTGAAGGGGAATTTCATACCTATGGATCGACCTACCCATTATTTGGTATTCATCACACCTATTAGCGTATGTGGTCACATATTTGAATAGAGTGGGCCGAAAATACCCGATCTATAACACCTTATATGTAGTCCTTCTCCCTGAGAAGTGCCCTCCACATGGCTCATTATGACAAGATTTGAGTTTCTTTGAAAAATCATGCTCTGCTATGCACCTCCTTATGATCTGGTCGAGCCCTATTTTTAATAGGAGACCATAAATCCATTGAAAGGAAGTGCTCTTTTCAATCACCCCTTGCTTCTCTCTATACGAAAGAGTAGGGAAATTTTTACCGATGGCCAGATAATTGGTGATGTCCACATACCACGGTGTCTGTTCACTGATGACAAAAAAATGTTCATTTGGTAACTGGTCCTCTACCATTGCATGATCTACTAAAATTAGTCAAGATAGTAAGTCCATGACTATGTTGTCCTTTCTAGGCTTGTCAACTATGGTAATGTTGAATTCTTGCAGCATCAAAAGCCACCTGATGATCTTGCCACTAATCATTGGTTTAATCATTAGGTACCTAATGGCTGCATGGTCCATGTGAACGAACACATTGTACCCAGTGATGTAGTGGCAGAATTTGTTGATGGCATGCACCATTGCAAGAAATTATTTCTTTGTTAGTGTGTAATTGAGCTCAGCCCCTGCTAAGTTCTTGCTGACATAATAAATGGTGTAGAATTATTTTCCATCCTTCTACCAAGGATTGCTCCAATTGCATTATTATATGTGTCGCAATATATATGAAATGGGATAGCCCAATTTGAGCCCCGCAAAACTGGGTTAGAAATCAAATTCTCCTCCAGCATTTGAAATGCTTACTTGCAATCCTCTGTCCAAATGAATTCTATGTCCTTAATCAGTAGGGTGTGCAACGGTTTGGTGATCTTGCTGAAATCATTGATGAATCACCTATAGTACCCGATAGAGCCAAGAAAAATCCTCACTTCCCTCTATGTTTTTGGGTTGGGTAAATCTTTAATAACTTCTATTTTCTTTTGATCCACTTAAATCCCTCCTATCGAGATATAATATCCTAGTACTATGCCCTCATGCATCATCATAAAAAGTTTCTCATTGTTGAGGGATAAGCTGTTCTCTTCACATATCTAGAGCACACATTCCAAGTTCATCATTTCTTCTTCAAATGTTTCTCTGTAAATAGTGAAGTCATCCATATATATCTCTACTACCTCCCCAATCATATCTAAAAATATGCTCAACACCATCCTTTGGAAGATGGCTGGTATGTTACACAACCTGAATGGAAGCACCCTATAGGTAAATGTTCCCCATGGGTAGGTAAATATTGTCTTGTCTTCGTCCTCCTCCCCAATCTAGATTTGGCTGTACCTATTTAATCTGTCAAGAAAGGAGAAGTATTTCCTCCTAGACAGTGTGTCAAATACCTGATCAATAAAGGGAAGCGAGAAGTGATATTTCTTAGTCACTTTGTTCAGTGATATGTAATCAACACAGATCCACCATTTCCCATTTTTCTTGGGGACCACAACAAGTGGTGATACCCACTCACTATCAAATATTGGGTAGATGAACCCTATAGACAAGAGCTTTTGTAGCTTGGCTTTGACAATTTCCTTCATGGTCGGGTTCATCCTTCTCTACGGTTGTCTAAATGAAGTTGCCTGTTCTTCCAAGTAGATTCAGTGAGTGTAAATCTTTGGGTTGATTCCCTTCATATCCGAATAATCCTAGGTGAATGCTTCTTACTATTTTGTTAGGAGCTCCTTCAAATTTTTTAGTTGTGTGGAGGTCAACCCACTATTGATGTTCAATGTTTTGCCAGGATCAATGTCAATTTTCCTAGTGTGGTGGTCCTGAGCATCGACCAACGATGAATAAAGAACTAAGAGGGAGGATTCCCCTTGAAGGAATCTCAATATGATGCCATCTTTGTTGGCTTCTTCCTCCAACTTTATTAATGCCATCACTAGCTGGAACATAGATAACAAACTATCCTCTTAATTATCTGACATGGGTTCTCTGAGTGCATCCATGGACTATGCAGAAAGAGAGATTATCAATCTCTTGATGTTCTACCCATTCGATATGGTCATTAGTCCATCGCGATAGGTTATATAGGTGTCAATCATAGCTAACCATGGCATCTCTAGGGTGAGTGGATAACCACCCAGTCCTATTTTAGACTATAGCACTAGAAAATCTATTGGATATTCCCATGCATCAACTATCACAATGACATCCTCTAGCATTCCTTCTGGTGTTATTGTTGATCAATCAGCCAGTTGTAATATCGTCTTGGTGGGTTTTAGGTTTGTGAGTTTTAAATTTTTAATGGTTTCCTATGGTATTACATTGATGGATGCACCCAAATCAACTAAGGTGTTCATTAGTGAATGCCCTCATATTTTTATCGTTAGCATTGGGCTACCTAGATCTACATATTTGGGATGATATGCATTCTCCATCATCAAGTTGGCTAAATTTCCTATGATATTGATGGTTTGTGTTGCCTTACGTCCTGGATTCCTCAGACATAACTCTTTTATTGCTTTGGTGTATATGGGCACATCTTGGATAGCTTGAAAAAGTGGGATAGTGACTGTGATATTCCTCAAGCTAGAGAGGATATCAAATTTTGGTTGTGTCGACTTCCTCTGTTCCTACAACCATTTAGGTAATGGAGCCTCTATTTTCTCAACAACTTTCTCTTCCAACTCTTCTATAAGATGGAAATCTCCTACATATTCCTCCTCTTCTACTAGGGGAGGTGCCTCTACTCCTAACTACTGGCCTGATCTAATTTGAATGGGATTACAACTAATATGATACATCGGATACATCTCTCCCTCTACTTGGTATGTTGGTTGGTTTACCTTATTATTCGGGTTCACCATCGGTTGTGTTGGTAACTACGCAGGTCTCACTATAGGTAGGGCCAGTAAGCCTTGCTGAGGTGGAACCTATGCCATGTTTTGTAGAGTGGAGTTCCACATAATGTGGTTCCTCCACTGTTGCCCAGAGTGCTGATATGGCATCCATGGTTGCTGGTTGGTAAATGCAGCTCTTAGAGGTACATTCATCCAAGGTGGCAGTACCCACCATCCTATATTAGGTGGTTGTAGCTACCCTTGTGGCATATCCTCCTCCATAGGGCAGCATCCCCATGGGAATATTCCCCATAGGGGGTTGCTGCCAATTTCTTTGATTGCCCATGAAATAGGCTTCTCTTACATCAACATCCTCCTTTGTATTGGGTAGTTGTAGGCATAGTCATGTTTTGTGATTTTGTTGGCAAAATATGCATACTCTGACATTGTTTTCTAGGCACGCATTCCTAACATGCTTTCCTCTATATTTTAGATAAAAATAGGTCAACGTTGCATCGTTATATTGTTTCTTCTTCTCCAACAAGAGCGTATACAACTATAGTGCTAGAGAGGATAGCATTTTGCTCTTTAAATCTTTCAACATGTTGCCTATATCTATTTTTGTGACCTATGTAGTCGCCTTCACTATTTTGGAGGTGGGCTTACCTCTCCTTCATGAGTAGTTTTGACATAGTTGTCAGATATCTTCCATCGCGTGCTAGTAAATGTCTTCTCCTAAAATCATGTTTAGCACTTCCAGTGACTCATTGTTGAGTCCTCTCAGAAAAATACTTTTTAAGGACTTATTTCCTAGCTTCACGTGACGAGATCGTTGCAGGTTGAAATTGAATCTCTCCTAGTATTCTTCCAGAGACTCATCCTCCTTATGTGTCATGTTGAGGACTTCCTCTCTAGAATCCCATGCTCTACCAAAGTCCTAGTACTGTTCTAGAAAGAGCTTCCTCATCTCTTCCCATGTGATGATCTGCTTGTTCCCCAACCTGATAAAACATCATAGAGCTGAGTCATCTAATTTCGATGGAAAGAGTTTTAGATTTTGAGCATCTGACTTATAGTCGACAGACCTGCACAACACATAAAATTTGAACAAAAATAGGTTAGGGTCTTCATTTGGGCATCCCCTGAAGGTAGGGAGATGGGTAGGGGATATATTCTTCATCTTGGTTTCCCCTACTCCTTCCTCTATTGGGAAGTTGAATCTATATGGGACTTCTTTAGCCATTTTTTTAGGAAATATGGTCTCTAATGCAACTTCTATGGTATTTTGGTCATTCAAAACTTTTTGAATTAGAACCTCTAAGTCAGCTGGTGTTACGATCTGATCCTCTACAACTTTTCATAGGAAGGCTTCCTCCGACGGTGTTCTCTTAAACAACATGTTTAGGATGATTTGTTCTTTTCCATGTCAATGAGACGAGGAGGCACTTTGCACAAAGTGAGGATGCTCACTCTAGTGTACTACTGGTGATGATTTAGGAGAATCTAATTCAAACTCTAGGTATTTGGCTGATTGACTTTTTTGATGGGTTCTATCTTATAAAACGATCGTCCGGTCCTCTTTTTCTTGGCAGACTCATACAAGATCAAGAAGTAGGTTTTAAAGGGTAATATAATTAGTCTACTAGTGACACTTCCCTAGAAATGACACCAAAATATTGGGTGCCAAACATTGGTTAAGTTTGTCCTAAATATGTCACAACACTCACATTTAAATTGTCAAACCAGGGAACTCATAGACTTTTTAAGTGCCACAATTGAGACTACTCACACTACCAATTTTGAGATGAATCCGTTCAACTATCATTGGGGGTGTTTGTAAAACAACGGTTGATTCATCCACACCAATAAAACTTACGCATAAATAAAATACATAGAAATAAACACACCATGCTAAAATCAATAACACACTTTACGTAAAAAGAACATAGCTCTAAAATAATTAAATCTAATCTAATAAGTGAACATCCTACTATAAATAATTAAATATATGAAAGTAACTAAGAAGAAGGGGAGTAATACTGGCTTGGAGTGGGTCCAAGCTCCAACAGATCTCGCCCAACGAATCACAAAGACAATATGCAGATGAAAGAACGCTCAAGATTTTATTAACTGTGTAGAAAATATTACATGTGATAATGTTCTTCTAAGAAAAATTCCTCCCCTACTATAGAGAAATTCATGTGTTTATATACCACACACAGGACATCCTGTTGCATTTTCGTTACAATAGGCGCTCTGATTACAGTCTAAACTGGGATATTCTAGTTTCTATAATTGGTGTGCGATAATTAGCTCTACATCATTTCCTGAAAATCGAATGATTTCCACTTTGTTATGGTTCTACTTCATGAGTAGTTACACGTTCATCCACTCTGGCTGGGAAGTCTCATTAATCAATGGTTTCCCATAAATAATGTGGAATGGTGATCAACGAGGTCCTTCTCTAGCCATTTTTTCAATACGCATAATCTAGGTGCTTACTTGAGTAAGGCACCTACTTGAGTCAGGTGCCTACCTCATTAAGGTGCCTACCTTAGTAAGGTGCCTACCTCAGTAAGGTGGCTACCTCCATATGCCTTAATCTGATTGAGTGAAACCATGCCAGGTCCATGTAGGACCTCAACTAAGCAAAAGATAACAAAATCAAGGGAATAACTACACAAAACACACTTAATGCATGGATTAGATAATACACATGATTTCATTAAATAAAGTACATAATGTTTCATAAAAATATACAACTCATGATATATTATCGTGCAAAAATCGTTAGTACTTATATAAAAATATGAGCATATCTGGTGGTCATCACCACATACAAGTAAGCCTCACCTTTTTGCACTGTCAAACAACTTTTCTGATTAACAACTACGGTGCTACTCTCCCCAACAACGATGCCAAAATGATTGGTTGTAATGGCTTACATTTAATTTTGTCAATCTGGGTTAATCCAGGTTATATTTAAAGAGTAGCAATCTAGTATAGATTGTACCATAGTAATTAATTCTTAAGCTTGATTATGATCTCTTTTAGTCTCAGGTTTTGTAGGAAATTAAAATTGTAGGAAATTAAATTTGACAAAAATTAAAATAATATTGTGTTTATACTAAGTCTATATGAATTTGTGTGGATACATGTATGATTTGATGATGCATAGTATAATTCATAATTATTTATTGTGCAATTTAATTAAGTTTATGCTCTAAGACTTATTCTACATTCTAACTCTATCTACCGTGTTTTTGGGAGAAGAGATTTAGGGACTAACCTTTTGGAGTGGGTCTTGCCTTTGAAAGGTTAGTATTAATCCATTCCCCTTTCTCTACTCTATTTTAAAACACACCGTAACCTAAAAAATGGGAAACTACACTCTTATTTTTTGTGGACACCTCTGTGTCCACCATGTTGTTGAGAACTCCAAAAAAAATTACTTGGATGGGGTCTCCCCCATGCCTATTCTGGACTCCACCAGTAAGCTTTCGGATGTGTGGTACGAATGCAACCAGTGGCCATTGGCTATTATAATGGTGTTGCTATCATCAATTGTCTTGACTCGCACATCATTTTTTATTATTTCTACTACCTCGTACAGTCCCATCCATATTTGCATCAGTTTTCCCTTTCACTCCTAGAACCTGGAGTCATACAATAGTACCCAATCTCCTTCCTTGAATTATTTTATTTTAATGTGGTGATCGTGCCACTTCTTCCTTTATCTCTACATGATTTCTATTATCTATAGGGCATCCATTCAAAATTCATCTAGCTATTTTAGCTATCAAATTTGTTCCCTCTATGCTTCTTCCAAGCTCAGGTCTAGTTATACTACCATTATGAGTGTCTTAACCTCAAATTCAATGGGCATCATTGCATCCTTCTCGTATTCCAGTCAAAAGGATGTAAAGCCTGTGGTTGATTTCCACATTGTATTATACGCCCACACTACCTCCGGTAATCTTGCAGCCCAATCCTTCTTGTGTTGTTGCACAATTTTCATTAGGATGTTTTCTATTTCCCTATTGGTTACTTCCACCTATCCATTCAACTATGGATGGTAGGGGGTAGTCATATTGTGTCAAATATTATACTGCTACATCAGCTCCTTAATTAACCAGGAGGTAAATTTGGGCCCTTGCTCCATTGTAATTTCCCTGGGCACCCCAAACCTCATAAAAATATGTATGAATAGAAATTTGGCTACTATCCCTTCCTTGGAGTCCCTCAACACCTAAAATTTGACCCATTTAGTAATGTAGTCTATGCAGACTAGAATATACCTCTTCTCGATCGAATGTGGGTTGATGGGTCCTATAAAATCCATGTCCCATTTGTCGAAGGGCTCGATGTGTAGGTGAGGTTGAAGGGGAATTTCGTACCTATGGATCGACCTACCCATTCTTTGGTATTCATCACACCTACCAGCGTATGTGGTCACATATTTGAATAGAGTGGGCCAAAAATACCCGATCTATAACACCTTATATGTAGTCTTTCTCCTTGAGAAGTGCCCTTCACATGGCTCATTGTGACAGGATTTGAGTACCTTTGAAAACTCATGCTTTGCTACGCACCTCCTTATGATCTGGTCGAGCCCTATTTTTAATAGGAGACCATAAATCCATTGAAATGAAGTGTTCTTTTAAATCACCCCTTGCTTCTCTCTATACGAAATATCAAGGAATGTTATACCGATGGCTAGATAATTTGTGATGTCCACATACCACGGTGTCTGTTCACTGATGACAAAAAAAAAATTCTCTTCAAATGTTTCTCTGTAAATGGTGAATTCATCAATATATATCTCTACTGCCTCCCCAATCATATCTAAAAATATGCTCAACACCACCCTTTGGAAAGTCATTGGTATGTTACACAACCTAAAGGGAAGCACCCTATAGGTAAATGTTCCCCATGGGCAGGTAAATATTGTCTTGTCTTGGTCCTCCTCCCTAATCTAGATTTGGTTGTACTCGTTGAATCTGTCAAGAAAGGAGAAGTATTTCCTCCTAGACAGTGTGTCAAATACCTAATCAATAAAGGGAAGTGAGAAGTTATCTTTCTTAGTCACTTTGTTCAGTGATCTGTAATCAACACAGATCCACCATTTCCCATTTTTCTTGGGGACCACAACAAGTTGTGACACCCACTCACTATCATAGATTGGGTAGATGAGCCCTATAGACAAGAGCTTTTGTAGCTTGGCTTTGACAATTTCCTTCATGGTCGGGTTCATCCTTCTCTACGGTTGTCTAAATGAAGTTGCTTGTTCTTCTAGGTAGATTCAGTGAGTGTAAATATCTGGGCTAATTCCCTTCATATCTGAATAATCCCAGGTGAATGCTTTTTAGTGTTTGGTTAGGAGCTCCTTCAACTTTATCAGTTGTGTGGAGGTCAACCCACTATTGATGTTCAACGTTCTTCCAGGATCAATGTCAATTTTCCTGGTGTGGTGGTCTTGAGCATCGACCAACGATGACTCAAGAACTGAGAGTGAGGATTCCCCTTGAAGGAATCTCAATATGATGCCATCTTTTTTGGCTTCTTCCTACAACTTTATTAATGCCATCACCAGCTGGAACATAGATAACAAACTATCCTCTTAATTATCTTACATAGGTTCTCCCAATGCATCCATGGACTATGCAGGAGGAGATATTGTCAATCTCTTGATGTTCTACCCATTCGATATGGTCATTAGTCCATCGTGATAGTTGATATAGGTGTCAATCATAGCTAACCATGACATCCCTAGGGTGAGTGGATAACCACCCAATCCTATTTTATACTATAGCACTAGAAAATATTTTGGATATTCCCATGCATCAACTGTCACAATGACATCCATGAGCATTCCTTCTAGTGCTATTGTTGATCAATCATCCAGTTGTAATATCATCTTGGTGTGTTTCAGGTTTGTGAGTTTTAAATTTTGTATGGTTTCCTATGGTATTACATTGATGGATGCACCCAAATCAACTAAGGTCTTCATCAGTGAATGCCCTCCTATTTTTATCATTAGTATGAGGCTACCTAGATCTACATATTTGGGATGATATGCATTCTCCATCATCAAGTTGGCTAACTTTCCTATGATATTGATGGTTTGTGTTGCCTTAGGTCCTAGCTTCCTCAAACATAACTCTTTTATCACTTTGGTGTATATGGGAACATCTTGGATAGCTTGAAAAAGTAGGATAGTGACTGTGATATTCCTCAAGCTAGAGAGGATATCAAATTTTGGTTGTGTCGGCTTCCTCTGTTTCGACAACCATTTAGGTAATGGAGCCTCTATTTTCTCAACAACTCTCTTCTTCCACCACTTATATAAGAGGGAAATCTCCTACATCTTCCTCCTCTTCTACCACGGGAGGTGCCTCTACTCCTAACTGCTTGCTTGATCTAATTTGAATGGAATTACAACTAATATGATACATCGGATACATCTCTCCCTCTACTTGGTATGCTAGTTGGGTTACCTTGTTATTCAGGTTCACCATCAGTTGTGTTGGTAACTATGCAGGTCTCACTACAAGTAAGGCCAATAAGCCTTGCTGAGGTGGAACCTATGCCATGTTTTGTAGAGTGGAGTTCCACAGAACGTGGTTCCTCCACTGTTGCCCAGAGTGCTGATATGGCATCAATGGTTGTTGGTTGGTAAATGCAACTCTTGGAGGTACATTCATCCAAGGTGGAAGTCCCCACCATCCCATATTAGGTGGTTGTAGCTACCCTTGTGGCATATATGATCCTCCTCCATAGGGCAACATCCCCATGGGCATATTCCCCATATGGGGTTGCTGCTAATTTCTTTGATTGCCCATGAAATAGGCTTCTCTTACATCAACATCCTCCTTTGTATTGGGCAGTTGTGGGCATAGTCATGTTTTGTGATTTTTTTGGCAAACTGTGAATACTCTGACCTTGTTTTCTAGGCACGCATTCCTAACATTCTTTCCTCTATATTTTGGACAAAAATAGGTCAACGTTGCATCGTTATCTTGTTTCTTCTTCTCTAGCAAGAGTGTATACAACTATAGTGCTAGAGAGGATAGCATTTTGCTCTTTAAATCTTTCAACATGTTGCCTATATCTATTTTTGTGACCGATGTGGTTGCCTTCACTATTTTGGAGGTGGGCTTACCTTTCCTTCGTGAGTAGTTTTGACATAGTTGTCAGATATCTTCCATCACGTGCTAGTAAATGTCTCCTCCTAAAATCATGTTTAGCACTTCTAGTAACTCATTGTTGAGTCCTCTTAGAAAAATACTTTTTAAGGACTTATTTCCTAGCTTCACGTGAGGAGATCGTTGCAGGTTGAAATTGAATTTCTCCCAGTATTCTTCTAGAGACTCATCCTCCTTATGTGTCATGTTGATGACTTCCTATCTAGAATCCCATGCTCTACAAAAGTCTTAGTACTGCTCTAGAAAGATCTTCCTCATCTCTTCCCATGTGATGATCTGCTTGTTCCCCAACCTGATAAAACATCATAGAGTTGAGTCATCTAATGTCGATGGAAAGAGTTTTAGCTTTTGAGCATCTGACTTATAGTCGACAGACCTGCACAACACATAAAATTTGAACAAAAATAGGTTAGGGTCTTCATTTGGGCATCCCCTGAAGGTAGGGAGATGGGTAGGGGATATATTCTTCATCTTGGTTTCCCCTAATCCTTCCTCTATTAGGAAGATGAATCTATATGAGACTTCTTCAGCCATTTTTTTAGGAAATATGGTCTCTAATGCAACTTCTATGGCATTTTGGTCATTCAAAAATTTTTGAATTAGAACCTCTAAGTCGGCTGGTGTTATGATCTGATCCTCTATAGCTTTTCATAGCAAGGCTTCCTCGAAGGGTGTTCTCTTAAACAACATGTTTAGGATGATTTGTTCTTTCCCATGTCAATGAGACGAGGAGGCACTTTGCACAAAGTGAGGATGCTCACTCTAGTGTACTACTGGTGATGAGCTAGGAGAATCTAATTCAAACTCTAGGTATTTGGCTGATTGACTTTTTTGATGGGTTCTATCTTATAAAATGATCGTTCGATCCTTTTTTTCTTGGCAGACTCATATAAGATCAAGAAGAAGGTTTTAAAGGGTAATGTAATCAGTCTACTAGTGACACTTCCCTGGAAATGACACCAAAATATTGGGTGCCAAACATTGGTTAAGTTTGTCCTAAATATGTCACAAAGCTCACATTTAAATTGTCAAACCAGGGAGCTCATAGACTTTTTAAGTGCCACAATTGAGACTACTCACACTACCACTTTTGAGATGAATCCGTTCAACTATCATTGGGGGTGTTTTTAAAACAACGGTTGATTCATCCACACCAATAAAACTTATGCATAAATAAAATACATAGAAATAAACACACCATGCTAAAATCAATAGCACACTTTACGTAAAAATAACATAGCTCTAAAATAATTAAATCTAATCTAATAAGTGAACATCCTACTATAAATAATTAAATCTATGAAAGTAACTAAGAATAAGGGGAGTAAAATTTGCTTGGAGTGGGCCCGAGCTCCAACAGATCTTGCCCAACGAATCACAAATACAATACGTAGATGAAAGAACGCTCAAGATTTTATTAACTATGCAAAAAATATTACATGCGATAATGTTCTTCTCAGAAAAATGCCTCCCCTGCTATAGAGAATTTCATGTGTTTATATACCACACACAGGACTTCCTGTTGCATTTTTGTTACAATAGGCGCCCTGGTTACAATCTAAATTGGGATAGTCTAGTTACTATAATTGGTGTGCGATAATTAGCTGTACATCATTTCCTATAAATCGAATGATTTCCACTTTGTTATGGTTCTGCTTTGTGAGTAGTTACACATTCATCCACTCTGGCTGGGATGGTTCATTAATTAGTGGTTTCCCATAAATAATGTGGAATGGTGATCAACGGGGTCCTTCTCTAGCCATTTGGTCAAAACGCATAATCCGGGTGCCTACTTGAGTAAGGCACCTACTTGAGTCAGGTGTCTACCTCATTAAGGTGCCTACCTTAGTAAGGTGCCTACCTCTTTAAGGTGCCTACCTTCATATGCCTTAATATGATTGAGTGAAACCATGCCAAGTCCATGTGGGACCTCAACTGAGCAAAAGATAACAAAATCAAGGGAATAACTACACAAAACACATTTAATGCATGGATTAGATAATACACATGATTTCATTAAATAAAATACATAATGTTTCATAAAAATATACAACTCATGATATATTATCGTGCAAAAACTGTTAGTACTTATAAAAAAATATGAGCATATCTGGTTGTCATCACCACATACAAGTAAGCCTCACCTTTTTGCACTGTCAAACAACTTTTTTGATTAACCACTACGGTGCTACTCTCCCCAACAATGATGCCAAAATGATTGGTTGTAATGGCTTACATTTAATTTTGTCAATCTAGGTTAATCCAGGTTAGATTTAAAGAGTAGCAATCTAGTATAGATTGTACCATAGTAATTAATTCTTAAACTTGATTATGATCTCTTTTAGTCTCAGGTTTTGTAGGAAATTAAAATTGTAGGAAATTAAATTTGACAAAAAGTAAAATAATATTGTGTTTATACTAAGTCTATATGAATTTGTGTGGATACATGTATGATTTGATGATGCATAGTATAATTAATAATTATTTATTGTGCAATTTAATTAAGTTTATGCTCTAATACTTATTCTACATTCTAACTCTATCTACCATGTTTTTGGGAGAAGAGATTTAGGGACTAACCTTTTGGAGTGGGCCTTGCCTCCGAAAGGTTAGTATTAACCCCTTCCCCTTTCTCTACTCTATTTTAACTTCAGTAATCTACTCTCATTTAATTAATATAATGCTTAATTATTTCATGGTTGCAGGGAAATAGAAGAAATGGAAATTACCAAAGCAAGCAAAATGTAAAGAAATTATAAGATATAGTTACCATATTCGAAGAAAATATTGTTGCTTTATTACTAAAAATTCAAATGTACATGGTTGTGCATCCAGATTTCAAAATTGTATATAGAATATTACATTAGGAATAGTCACAGATTAGACATTTTCTCCATTAGCTAGCCAGAACTTTTCAAAGGTCTCCTATGTAATATATATTGTGACTTGGACAATTCTAAGTAATATTCTTCCACACATTTTTCCATCTGGATTTGTGGTCTTGATAATGCGACAACTATGTAGTAACAAAAATAGTCTAAACTAACACATTTTCCTAATCTTGCTTGGACTCGATAAATAACCTAAGTGGTCCAAGTGGAATTCTATGAACAAACATAACAAAACAATATTATTTTGAATGTTTTGCAAGATGTACAATATAACCATATGTCCTTTAATAACAAGAAGGATGTAACAATATTGCGTCAGAATCTAGAAAACCTAACAATATTCTAATTTCATGAATTTATAGAATATCTTTACAAAAACTTTATTAATCACAATATCCTCGTGAATAATTTTTGACAAGTCAACTAATAATGCTTACTGGAAATACTTTGCTGCCATGTAAAAGCGTCATGTTGTCACTTATGTGGCACGCAACATCGATCAATTGACTTGGTCAAATTTCTTACATAACTTATAGTAAAATTAATCTTTGGTAACAATCTTCATTAGCTACCTTCTGTAACATACTTCAGTAATTATCTTCTGCAATAGTCTTGCCACTATATTCTATAACTGTGTCTAGAGCCTTCTTAATCCTTTGTCCTTATGTCCATCTTCTCAGGTCCAAGGTTTATTCGAAAGCTTGTGCTATTACATCCTATACCCGTGAAATGGTCTACAATATTTTCTTATATAACTATGCACATCTTGCACATATTTCATGTAAAATCCACATATTGATAAAGTTAATCAGATCCATCATTTTAACTAATAATCATAGGAACAAACATAAATATCCATTTAACATATACTATATTCATGATTTAAAGATGAAAATTAAACAATTTATAATAGAAAATACATGCCAAATATTTACTCATCATATAATGTCAGCTATCTTCATGTATGACTTTGCTTTCCATGAAATAGTTTCTCTTAATGAAAATTTCAACTCCATTCGCCATGAGACTTCCTCCGTGTGTGGGCTTTGAAACTTTCAACTTCCTCCACGTAAGAGCTCCAAAAAATTTTGTTTCCTCCATGAATAGCTTCTCCAGACCTAGAAATGACTTCAACTTCCTAACTCTTCATGTATGAGATTTTCTACACTCCAAACAGTGCTCTCCTTTAGGTGCTCCTCTACTACAAACTCATAACTAAATATCTTCAGAATTTCTCTACAATGTATCCTTCTTCAACACATTTTATGCAGTTTGTAAGAAATTAGTTCTTCCATCAATAACCATTGGTATTTCTCCTTCATCATGCCAAGTGGTAAGGATATCTTCAACTACCTTTCCAAATGGCTCTTTACCTCCTTTACAATGCTCATTCTTTGGTAACACTCAGATTGCACTCGAAATCTTGTGTATCCTTTCAAAAATAATGCTTGGTCGGTTGTGCAATTTTTTTATGTTAGGGTACCTATGAATAGATATTTGGGGATATATTATTATATTGTATAAGGGTTAGCATGGTATACACATAACCCAAGGTTGATTGTATTATAATATTATATTATATTAGTATTAGCCTCTCCAAAGTAGAATAATAAGATGGATATATAAAGAAGAAATATTTGTCATTGTAATCATCATGAAAAATCTTATGTAATCATATTTTCCCATGAAGTGGCTTATGAGACTTTACCCTCCTTAAGTGGCTCTCTCATCTTTGGAGATCTTGTGGAGTTGTTCTTTCCTTAAGGATTATTATTGGTGTTTCCCTACCTTAAGGGTAAGGTTATGCATAAGGGGTTGGACTCGAAATGTACTTGTAAAAAAATAGCAAATCCTAATCAAAATCAAGGTGAATCAAGGCAAATCCTAAGCAAATCAAATCAATCATATTCACACAAAAATTTAGGATATTTAAAGTCCTAAAATGTAGGGTCATATTTGGGGTAAATTTTTGACCTATTAAATCACCTTATAACTCCATAAATACACCACCATTAGATCTGGATCAAAAAGAGCTTTCCAATGAGTACAAATATGCCTATTTTTGGTTATATATTGTGGCGAATTAACCCTAAGAAAAAATTGGTCCTAAATTTTTTATGTGAATGGCCTGACATTGAGGGTCCTTATATTTGCCAATTTCTAATTTTGAAAATCCAAATATTCACCCAATTTGCGAATATTTCTGATACCACTTGATGAGGAGCCAATTTTAACAACAAAGAGAAAACCCAATTTTATTCAGAAACATGGAAAGATTTACAAAGTGCGAGAAATCCTTCGAGCAACCTATTTTTATAATGATAGTTTCTCATTGTAACCACCGTTTGTAACGATCCCTGTAACTGTTGTACCGATCCCCTGGAACTGCTATACCAACTTTTGGTAACTGTTGTACCAACTTCTGGTAATTGTCATATTGTCGTTCTGTAACGGTCCATGAAAATGTAACATGTTGCAATATCATGACACTTTTTCCCTCTTTCTTTCTCTCTCCTTGCTTGGTCGTGAAAATGCGACATGTCGCGATATCACGACACTTTTATCTTTTGCTTTTTCTTTCCTCTTTTGGTCGCAAAAACGCGACATGTCACGCTATCGTGACACTTTTTCTCCTTTGTCAACATGTCGCTATATCGCAACACTTTTTCTCCTATGTCAACATGTCGCGATATCACGACACTTTTTATCCTTTGTCAACATGTCGCGATATCGCGACACTTTTTATCCTTTGTCAATATGTCACGATATTGTGACATTTTTTCGTCTTTTGTTTTCCTTTGCCAATATGTCGCGATATCGCAACACTTTTTCGACTTTTGTCTTTCTTTGCCCATATGTCACGATATCGCGACACTTTTTTGGCTTTTGTTCTTTTTGCCAATATGTCGCAATATCACGACACTTTTTTGGCTTTTGTCCTTCTTTGCCAATATGTCACGATATCGCGACACTTTTTCAGCTTTTGTCCTTCTTTGCCAATATGTCGCGATATCGCGACACTTTTTCGGATTTTGTCTTTCTTTGCCAATATGTCGCGATATCGCGACACTTTTTCGGATTTTGTCTTTCTTTGCCAATATGTCGTGATATTGTGACACTTTTTTGGCTTTTTTCCTTCTTTGCAAATATGTCGCGATATCGCGACACTTTTTCTGCTTTGTAAAACATGTCGCGATATCGCGACACTTTTCAACACTTAGAATTTTTTTATTGTTTTTTTTTTTTGTTGATGCAAGATTGTTGTGCTGCCACTGGATGCTCCTGCATCAGACACCCAGGGTATATTGAGAAGTGATCTTCACTTCTATATGGTCAAAGGAAAACCCAGGTGGGCAACCTCTATTTTGGACAACCAAGTTGCATCTTCGACAAGTCGGCCCTTCCACTTGACCAAATACTCTGAATATTGTCTATTTCGAGTACTTCTACCTTTGCGAGTGTCGAGTATGTATTTGATTTCCTCTTTGGCTAGAGTAGACGCTGGAATACTCCACAAATCTGGACTTGGTGTCCTGCTGCTGCTTCCTTCATGATATTTGACCAAGTCTAAAATATTAAAAATAGGTGAAATATTCAGCTCACTTGGTAGATCTACTTCATAGGCATTTCCTGAATCTCGTTTACCTATGATTCTACATGGTCCAAACCTCTTCATCTTTAGCTTGTTGTAGGTTTTGCTAGGAAACCGTTCCTTACACAAGTGAACCATGACCTCATCGCCTACTTGGAACTCCTTGAAACGTCGCTTCTGATCTATTCTGGCTTTATACTGAGCATTCATTTTGCTGATATGTTGTTGTACCTCCTCATGTAAACTCTTAATGTGTGCTACAAAATATTTAGCCTCAGCACTGCGCTTTTCTCCTTTATCCATCGATCTCAACTCAGAAGTGTTCCTCGGGGTGTTCTCATACACTATTTGGAATGGTGATTTACCAGTACTTCGATTGATAGAATTATTGTAAGCAAACTCTGCCTGTGGCAAAATCAAATCCCATCCCTTGGGCTTATCTCCTACCAGGAATTGTAGAAGATTACCCAAACTTCTATTGACCACCTCTATTTTTCCATTAGTCTGCGGGTGGTATGCAGAACTGAACTTCAACTCTGTTTTTAGCTTCTTCCACGAAGTCCTCCAGAAATAACCCACAAATTTGGTATCTCTGTCCGAGACTATACTTTGGGGTAGACCATGAAGGCGTACTACCTCCTTGAAAAACAATCCTGCAACATGAACTGCATCACTTATCTTCTGACATGGAATAAAATGAGCCATCTTCAAAAATCTATCAACTACAACAAAAATGGTGTCATGTCCGCATTGTGTCCTTGGTAGGCCAAGAACGAAATCCATACTAATGTCCTCCCATGGTCTCTCTGGTATAGGTAATGGATGATACAATCCTATATTCTGGCTCACTCCCTTCGCCATCTGGAACACTCTACAACCCTACACAAATTTTGTCATATCTGGCTGCAACTGTGACCAATGGTAATTTTCACTAACAAGGGCAATGGTCTTATCTCGACCAAAATGTCCCGCTAGTCCTCCGCTATGCTTCTCCTTTATCATATTCTCCCGCATGGAGCTTCTAGGAATGCACAATTGGTTCTTCCTAAATAGCATTCCATCTTGGATCATAAAATCCAACCACTTAGTTCGATCCACAGTAGTAGGAGACAAACATGCCTTCCATGCCTCTGTGAAATCTAGATCCTCTGGATATAAACTCTTGAGTTCATCAAACCCAATGACTTCCACTCTCATCTCTATTAACAAATTGTGCCTTCTACTCAAGGCATCTGCAACTCTATTAGACTTGCCACTTCTATGCTTCAGGACAAAGGTATAACTCTTTAGGAATTCAACCCACTTCAAATGTCTCTGGTTTAGTTTACCTTGACTATTTATATACTGCAAGGCTTGATGATCAGTATATAGCAAATAGTGTCTCCATTTCTTAAGAGCCTGAATTATAGCATAGAATTCTTGATCATAAACAGAGTATTTCTTCCTAGCATCATTTAATTTCTCACTAAAGTATGCAGCAGGTTTACCCTCTTGGCTCAACATAGCTCCAATAGCACTGCCACTAGCATCACAATCAACCTGAAACACTTTATTAAAATCTGGAAGTACCAAAATGGGTTGTTCTATCACTTTCTTTTTCAACATCTCCATACTGGTTGTATCGATCCAATTTTTTCGCATCCTTACCTTCAGGCTAAAGGATCCACGCCCGGAAGAGGGATGCGAGAAGGATGGAACAATACCTCGGACATAGAGGCCCTTTGAAGGTCACGCCTCTCGAGGGAGGGGTATCAGGGTGAATTTTTGACGGATGGTGGGGTTCACCAGGAAAATTTTGAGTGGCAGTTTCCACGCCTAGGTTGGGAATGAGTTTGATGTGTTCAGTTTTATGTTTAATCATCCAAGTCCTAGGTTTGGCCAAATGAATCTAAGTTATACTATTATGAAAATGCAGATTGTATGAAGATAGAAAGCAGGATTAAATGTGAAATATAGAGAATATACTCAATGGAAAAATAACATACCTGTTTTCGAATGTTTGATGAAGATTCTGAGACTTGAAGCAGTCCAGATCATCTGGAATTTGATAGGATCGTCTATGATCTGACAGGATCATCCCTGATCTACTGATCTGACAAGATTGTCTCTAATCTGACAAGATCATCTCTAATCTGATGATATCATCTCTAATCTGACGATATCATCTCTAATCTGACGAATTCATCAGACGAATTCGTCAAAGACCTATAATCACAGAAATGGATACCAAGAACAAAAAATACAATTGCAAAAGCAAGGGAAAATGATAGAAATGAAAGTATGAATGCTAGAATGACAACTTTAGATAACAGATTAAGTAAAATGCATTGTTTTAATGATTAAATTTGATTTTATTATGCATCTATGCTACATGAGGTGAACTCCAAGATGCAAAATAGTAATAAGTCTAACTAATGCAAAGTGAAACAGTAGACAATGGACAGAGAATGCAAAATCAGGGCACTGATTGCCCCCAACGTTGGCTATAGTCGAAATCGTCTACAAAATACAAAATCGTCTTGAATTGTGGCGTGATCATTCGAGATCATACAGGATTGTATGTGACGATCTGAGCTTGCTCCGACTGAAAAATAATGAAGTTCCTGCAAGAAAACTTGGAAAGGCACAAATGAAAGCAGAAATTTGAGGTGTCCTGATGCACGCAAAGATCTAATTACAGGGAAATTCATCCAGGGGAAGGTCAGGGGAAGATCCTAAGTCAAATAGGATTAGGAGGGAGGTTAGGAGGTTGGAGATCATCCCAATTTGGGAGATCTCCAATGGGGAAGGTCTCTAACGACGCAGACACACTTCTGCCCAGGTTAGACACCGTTGAAACAGAAGCTAATTATGAAAAAATAAGTTTGGGACAAAATCGTCTGGACGTTCTATTCCAAACAAATTTGTCTGATCTGAGACGATATCTTCTGATCGGCAATGATATCATCCAATGGTCACAACAAATCCTAAAAATGGCACGAAAAATAGGGAGAGCAGTTTAATAGGCGGTTTCAAGGTTAAAAATTCAAATTTAAATTATTTACTAAGGTTTTACTGTGCCAATTTTAGGGTGCTACATTTTGCCCCCTCTTTAGCGAATTTTTCGAAGAAAATGCGTTAAAGATGATTTCTTCTCGATTTACGAGAACGCAAAAATTTATTCCCATTTTTAGGCGACGATTCTAGGTCGAATTGTACGACAGCTTACTATGGTGCCCCTTCCGTGTTTTTACCCAAATCGAACATTTGAGGTAAAAACACAAAAAAGCAAAATTTTAAATGTTGTTAATTTGTTTTTGAATAAAATTAAGAAAATAGGGTAAAACCCTAATTCATTTTTACTGTTCATTTTTATTATTTTTTTGATTTTAGAGCTCTATAGTCGAGGCTAGTCTGACTGACTACAGACTACACTGTATTGCTATTATTATTATTGTGAGAGGATTGAGTATGCCGAGGTATAGATTGTGGCATACCAATCCAGTTTTGAGATGATGTATATATTTTTGTTGATAGATATATGATATATTTTTGATGATATGACTTGTGTATATGTTTTATGATGCTTTAATGTTTTGAATTGGTTTGATTGATGATTCATGTAATTATGTCATTTTTGAAATATTATGATTTTATGTCATGCTTTAAAATTTAAATGAAATAATCTGATGTAAACAAATTGGTTGTTTGTGGTATGATTTGATAAAAAATAAAAAGGGACTTTTAACAATAATTTCAAAGGACATTGTCGCTATTTATGACCATTTCATGGAGTCGTCGCTCGCTAGGTCGTCAAGCTAATCCCAGTATAGAAATATTGTTAAAAGTAAAAGAGTGCTTAAGAGACTATCTTAAGACTTTGTGTTGTGATGATGAAAAAAAGGTGATGATGATGATGATTTGTTTTCAGATTTCCATGAAAATATTATGCATGAAATATAATAAAAATGATTTTTGCTAGGCATAAATTCCTAAGTGTGATAAAATTTTTGAATAATTCCCTAGGAATTATACCATCATTGCAAAATTGAATGTTGACATAATGACATGAAATAGTAACAATGTTCGTTCCTTTTAAAGCATAATTGTGTAACATAATGATTGAAGCCATATGTTTTTATGATTTTTAAATAAATGGGGAAAAAAAATAAAACAATGGTTTGCGCTAGGCATAGAATATTTAGGTATAGACTTATACCATCATCGTGAAATCCAAAAAAGAAATTGATATAATAGTTTTATTGCATGGTTGATTTTTAATTTTGAAAATAAACAAAAAATATAAAGATGAGGACTTGCGCTAGGCATAAAATTCCAATTTAGGTTTTGGAACTATACCATCGTCGCGAAAGTCAAAAGTTATATATAAATGTGACTTTATTGCATGTTTTGAAAGATGGTTTTGAATTTTGGAAAGAAAATATATGTAATGTTTTCTTCCATAAAACAGATGAAATCATTCTAGAGAATTTGCAAAAATATTTTAAATTATCTCAAAGACAAAAGTTAGATTTATAAGGAATCCCATGTGCATATGTGAGTTCATTGCCAATCTTGATTTATCATAATGATACACAAAATCTCTCAAATACAAATGTGTGTGCAATTGCTTTGTGCATTTACCAGTTTTGAGCAAGATAATTTGATACAAGTGATTTGAATTAACCAAATAAGTGTTCATTGACCATGATTTAGATGCATATAACCATATCAGACTACTATGTAAGTCGGGTTATCAAGAGCTAGCTAATCCATAAGCAGACATGGGTCTGTACAAAAGAAGGTTGCTAATGTGATAGACATATCACCACGCTAGGAATTACCCAAGGCCAAGCGGGTTGGGCACAAACCACCTGTTATGGGGCTTACCTCACAGTTTTCGAATAATTGAGAATTTCAGGGATTCAAGCTCATTCACCCTTATTTTTCTTTTTTCAAGGGGTAGGGAAAGGGATTTTATTGCTTTTGCTTTTGCTTTCTTTTTGTAATTTTCTTTTTCTTTTGCTTTTCTTTTCTTGTCTCTTTTCTTTTCTTTTTGTATTTTTGCTTTTGTATTTTTGCTTGATATTTGAGATAATGCTGAAATATTGTTGAGATAGTACAAAATGATACTGGAATAATGCTTCTTTTTCTCATAATTTTGCTTGATTTTTCTTTTTCTTTTGCTTCCTATACTAGGGATACTTGCTCGGATTGGATATAGAGCAAGGGATTTTTATTCTGGGTAGGGGTGAGCTTGTCCTTTTGTCAATCCTCAAAGATTCTAGACCATGTGCATGATAGGATAGCAGGGGAAACTTTTCGCTCAAGAAACCACTTCTACTATGTAGCATAGTATTGAATTTGCAAATGTAATCATTTTAATGTGAAAGGATATGCTTGGTTTAAGTAAATAACAAGATCAATTCTCTATGCTCAAACTTTATTTAATTCAATTTGTGGACTTTGATATAAGAGAGATTAGTAATCATACCAGATAAAATCAAGATATTTATTCATGTGTTTGCAAAAGTGAGGGATTCCAAATAAATGCTAATTTATCCAAAATAATTTGAAAATATAACTGCAATATTTCAAGAATAAATATATACAAAAAATATTTTTGAAGAGTTTGATAATTTTGACTCTTTTTTTTTTTTGAAAAAGTAAATAATATTGTTTTTTTATATGCAATACTTCAAGAATTAACAGGTGCAATAAATAAACAAATATTTTTGTGGTTTTTGATGATTTTGATTTTTTTTTATTTTTTTATATTGTGGTTTTAATTTGTGAACTGATAGAATAAATAATATTGTTGTTTTTGGAATTTTTGTATGGATTACTTAAAATGAAACAATATACAAAATAATATATACAATATACAAGGTTATTTGAATATAGCATGCCTAAGGTTGCTTCAAAATCAAAGGCGGTTTTGAAGGATAATTTGGTTGTGGTGAAAGTAAGAACAAAAGGTGATGAATTAAAAGATAGCAATAACAAAAGCTTTGTTATAATGTAAAATAATGTAGCAAAAGATTTGACTTTTATATGTGTAAAATTGATCATGTTACAAAATAAAATGTCAGAAATATAAGAAAGTTCTTCATTCTTATTACTATATTCCAAGTCTTGATAAGATGGAGAAAGTATATGTGAAAGATATGCATGAGTGTTATTTGGTAAACAAGGATGATCATATATGGATGAAGAAAAATGATGGATAGAAGGTAATTGTGACAATGGAGAATGTATAGAACTTGATGTTTCTTGAATTTCATTATTAAAAGATTTTATAATAACATTTGATTCATTAAGATCTTCTTCCTTTAATTTGAGTTTTTGGAATAATTGATAAGTGCATAAATTAAGAGAGGAGCCATTATCTACCATGATAGTTTTAACAGGTATTTCTTTACTAGATCCTGTAAAGAGATGAGTCTTCTTGTGGAGTAGAGGAAGGAATATCCTCATCATAGAATGAAATATGATTAACCTCAAGAGGGTTTACACCATTAATTATGTCCTTAGGGAAAATATCATGAAGGAAAAATTGTTGGCTAGGTATTTTGAACAACGTTTCCTTATGAGAACTTTGTAATACTTCTAAAAGGGATATCTTTGCTTGAGGGTTAATCACTTGTTGTTGGCTATCAAAGTGGACTTCAAATTGAGATTTTGATTCTAAATATGAGCTTTCTATGCTTACATTCCATTTTGGATCATTCTCTAGAGCCAAAGATAGTTTTGAAGGTTGGTCAAATGAGGAATCCATCTCTTGAATATCAGATTGAGTTGATTGAACTTGAGGTTGCTCATTTGTAGTTTCTATTACTATATTAATAATATCATCATGATGGGACACATTAACATGCAATATTTGATTGGTTTCTTGTTGTTGATAATTGAATAGGGGTTCTTGGGAGATCCCCATGTCTTGATTGATTATTGGTATTTGTTGTGTAGGAGTTTGATTGTTTACTAGAGATTTATAATCAGTTGTAGATTGTAATTCCTTTATATTAAAAAGACCCTCATCAATCAAATCTTGAATTGAACATCTTAAATATTTACATTTTTGTGTCATATGTCCATCCACTCTATGATATTCACAATGTAGCTCAGGTTTAAACCAATCTGTTGTGGTATCAGGTTGTCTTATGGAAGGGAGTTCAATCCCATTTGTGTCAAGTAAATACTTGAGAATTATATCCATTGGTTGATTGAGCTTAGTAAATTTACGTGATGAAGGTTTTTGAGAGGTTTTTGATAAGTGCCTTAGGAATTCAGTCATAAAAGGACCTAATGGTTTCTCACCTCTACTTTCTTTATTATGGGTAGAATGATGACAGGAAGATTGCGAAGTATGAGGTGAGTGCATGGTAGAATTGGAAGAATAAGTATTTTCTTGTTGAAATGGATGTGTTGTATTGAAAGAAGAATATTGAAAGGGTGGAGGAGGATTGTATGTGGATCGATAGACATAATATGGATATATGGGAGAATAGATAATATCGTTATGAAGAGGATTGGCAAAGGGATTGTCCTGTTGGGGTAAGGATGAAAAATGAGAAAAGTGTGATGGAGGTGGTGTTGAATAGGGATGAGGTTGGTCATAATCAACAAATGTATTTAGCTGAATTCTTCCAACATTACTGATGGGCTCATATTGATTTGAGTAAAAACTCATGGTTTCTTTAGTACTTCTAAAAGTAATATTTAGTATCTACTATTTAGAATTGAATCTAAAACATACAAACTTGAAATGATGATTTTGTTACTTTTTTTTTTGTATACATATATATATATATATATATATATATATATATATTTTGTTTTTTTATATTTTTGAATCAAAAATATGCCTATGTTATTCACGTCGGGTTCACCAAAATGTATCGATCCAAATTTTTCGCACCCTTTCCTTTAGGCTAAAGGATCCGCGCCCGAAAGGGGGATGCGAGAAGGATGGAATGGTACCTCGGACTGAGAGGCCCTTTGAAGGTCGCGCCTCTTGGGGGAGGGGTATCAAGGTGAATTTTCGATGGATGGTGGGGTTCACCAGGAAAATTTTGAGTGGCAGTTTCCATGCCTAGGTTGGGAATGAGTTTGATGTGTTCAGTTTTAACTTTAATCATCCAAGTCCTAGGTTTGGCCAAATGAATCTAAGTTATACTATTATGAAAATGCAGATTGTATGAAGATAGAAAGCAAGATTAAATGTGAAATATAGAGAATATACTAAATGGAAAAATAGCATACCTATTTTCGGATGTTTGATGGAGATTCTGAGGCTTGAAGCAGTCTAGATCGTCTAGAATTTGACAAGATCATCTATGATCTGACAGGATCGTCCCTGATCTACTGATCTGACAAGATCGTATCTAATCTGACAAGATTGTCTCTAATCTGACGATATTGTCTCTAATATGATGATATCGTCTCTAATCTAACGAATTCGTTAGATGAATTTGTCAGAGACCTACAATCACAAAAATGGATACCAAGAACAAAAAATACAATTGCAAAAGCAAAGGAAAATGATAGAAATGAAAGTATGAATGCTAGAATGACAACTTTAGATAACAGATTAAGTAAAATGCATTGTTTTAATGATTAACTTTGATTTTATTATGCATCTATGCTATATGAGGTGAACTCCAAGATGCAAAATAGTAATAAATCTAACTAATGCAAAGCGAAACAGTAGAAAATGGACAGAGAATGCAAACTCAGGGCACTAATTGCCCCCAATGTTGGCTACAATAGAAATCATCTGCAAAATACAGAATCGTCTTGAATTGTGGCATGATTGTCCAATATCGTACAGGATCGTCTACGACGATCTGAGCTTGCTCCGACTAAAAAATAATGAAGTTCCTGCAAGAAAACTTGGAAAGGCACAAATGAAAGCAAAAATTTGAGGTGTCCTGATGCACGCAAAGATCTAATTACAGGGAAATTCAGCCAGGGGAAGGTCAGGGGAAAATCCTAAGTTAAATAGGCTTAGGAGGGAGGTTAGGAGGTTGGAGATCATCCCAATATGGGAGATCTCCAATGGGGAAGGTCTCTAATGGCATAGACACGCTTCTGCCCAGGTTAGAGACGTCGTTGAAACATAAGCTAATTATGAAAAAATTAGTTTGGGATGAAATCATCTGGACGTTCTGTTCTAGATGAATTCATCCGATCTGAGGTGATATCGTCTGATCGGCGATGATATCGTCCAACGGTCACAACAAATCCTAAAAATGGCACGAAAAATAGGGAGAGTGGTTTAACAGGCGGTTTCGGGTGGTTCGAGGTTAAAAATTCAAATTTAAATTATTTACTAAGGTTTTACTGTGCCAATTTTAGGGTGCTACACTAGTACCTGCCTTTGCAGTCCACTTAAACTCCTTATCCCCTATCATGGTTTTTGTCAGGGGTGCACAAATATTGCTAAAGTTTCTAATAAACTTTATATAGAAACTTGCAAGACCATGAAATGATCTTACCTCTGTTATGTTCCTTGGGGTAGGCCACTCAATGATAACCTTCACCTTCTCTGGATCCATTTTTAGACCCTCCTATAAGATGAAAAATCCCAGGTACACCAAATCCTTCTACACAAAATTGCACTTCTTTAAATTAATCAGCAACTACTCCTCTCACATCTTTTCAAAAATTGTTCGAACGTGCACCAAATGCTTGTCCAATATCTTACTAAAAATTAGAATATCATCCAGATAAACAATAACGAACTTCTCTATGAAGTCTCGCAATACCTCATTCATCAGCCTCATGAATGTAATAGGTGCATTAGTTAACCCAAATGACATAACTAACCACTCATACAAACCCTCTTTGGTGTTCAAGGTTGTCTTCCACTCGTCACCTTCTCTGACGCGTATCTGATGATACCCACTCTTTAAATCAATATTAGTGAAGTATTTAGCTCCACTCAAATAGTTCATTATATCGTCCATTCTAGGTAATGGAAATTGATACTTAATGGTAATCTTGTTTATGGCCCTAGAATCAGTGCACATTCTCCATTCTCCACCTTTCTTTGGTGCTAGTACTGCAGGTACTGGACAAGGACTCAAACTTGCTCTAATCAATCCCTTCTTCAACAACTCATGAACCTGTTGGTTCAACTCTTCATTATCTATAGGATACATTCTATGGGCAGCCTTATTGGGTAAGCTAGCTCCTAGAATAAAGTCAATTTGATGGCTAATGTTCCTTAATGGTGGCAAACCCTCAGGCACATTATTTGATATAATATCAGGGAACTCTTCTAACAAACGTTCAACTTCTGCTGGAATATTCGTATTTCCTTCCTTCTTTATAGTAGGAATTAATGCATAACACATGGAATCCCTCTTCAGACCATCCAAAAATTTTCTACTATCTACTAAACAGATTCTAGCATTATTGCATACCTTTTCCTCTACTTCCTTTAATGGCTTCAATTTGTGGCGCACTCCATCTTTTGTCAGGGAATAAGTATTTGCATGCCCATCATGCGTCGCACATCTGTCAAATTGTGATGGTCTTCCCAACAACAAATGGCAAGAATCCATAGGCAAAATATCACACAGGACCTCATCCTGGTATCTCCCAATTTTAAACTTGACCAAACATTGTTCACTGACCAATGCCCTATGGTCCTTTTGCAACCACGCAATCCGATATGGATGCGGGTGTTGCCTCCTATCTAGCTGTAACTTAGTCACCATGTCTTCAGAGACTAAGTTATTAGTACTACCATTATCTATAATTACATTACAGACCGTACCTGAACATTTGCACCTTTGCGAAACAGGCTCTTTCTCTGGTCTGGTTCTTTCTCTTCGTTCAACAAGGTTCTCCTTGTGACCATAACTTATCCTCTCTCTGCTTCTTCAAAGTTCTCAGATTCTACACCTTCATCAATGACTGCAGCTCTGGCATTACCTTCAGGCCTCCTAGTTGTCCTTTCTTGGTGTTGGGGACACTCAAATGATCGATGTCCTTCTTCCCCATAATTGAAGCAGGTTCCATGAAATCTCCCTCTTCCATATCCACATCCAGCTCTACCTCATCCCCTTTGGTATTCATTATTCTGAGTATGGGGGCGGTTGGTATTCTCCTCCTTCTGTTCCTGGTGATTACTTGTTTCACCAATCTTCTTTGGATCATCATATTTTCCTCCACTGGTTCTTCCACAAGTTCTTCCACCACGACCTCTTCCTCGTTGTTTGCTTTCAAATATTCTGTTTAGCTTCTCTTCAACCTTCAGAGCAAACTGGTAAGCATCCTCAATGGTACTCATTCAAACTAGACTCAACTCTTCTTGCACACTGGTTCTCAATCCATTGATGCAACGAGCTACTTTATCCTTGTTAGCCTATGAATGGCCAGTTCTGATTGAGATTTTGAAAAAATCCTCTATATATTATTTAACAAATTTACTTGACTGTCTTAAACTCTGCATTTTTCTCAATAGATCCAATTCATAAGCTGTAGGGATAAACTGCCTCTTCAGCTTTTCTACCATTCGATCCCATCTGGTGATCCTTTCCTTTCCTCTTCGATTTCGTTCTAGTTGCACTCCTTTCCACCATATACTAGCATGACCTTTTAACTTTGTTTTTGCAAATTTGATTCGATTTAGATCTACAACCTCTTCATATTCAAAATACTCCTCCATATCGTTGATCTAATCAATCAACTCTTCTAGATTGAGATTCCCAGAATATGTGGAGACGTCTAACTTTGGCCTCTTCCCAATTTGAGATATGGCTCTAAACAATCGAGCTTCCGTAGAACTCATTGCTTCTTCTTCTTCTTCTGACGGGTCATCAACCCCGCAAGCTTCATCTTCACTATGGTCTTCTCCTATTCGCTCAACTCCTCTTTGTAACTCCTCTTGCAGGGCCTGTACTTGCCTCTGCAATGCTCTGAAGTCTCCTTTAGGTACCACATTTCTTCCACCACCATGATTACTTTGTGGAGGCATTCTTCTTTGTTCTTTTCTCACAACCCTTAACCATAGATCCTGGTGTAAACCGCCTTACGTCTGATGATCTATTTACACACTCAAGAACTCTCACTCTGATACCACTTGATGGGGAGCCAATTTGAAAAACAAAGAGAAAACCCAATTTTATTCAAAAACATGGAAAGATTTACAAAGTGCGAGAAAAAAAAAAGTAGGCACAGTCTTCGTCTTTCTAGTCTACCCAAAATCCTTCGAGAAACCTACTTTTATAACAATAGTTTCTCATTGTAACCACCATTCGTAATGATCCCTGTAACTGTTGTATCGATCCCCTAGAACTAATGTACCAACTTCTGGTAATTGTTGTACCGACTTTTGGTAACTGTCATATTGTCGTTCTGTAATGGTCCACGAAAATGTAACATGTCGCGATATCATGACACTTTTTCCCTCTTGCTTTCTCTCTCCTCGTTTGGTCGCGAAAATGTGACATGTCGCGATATCGCGACACTTTTCTCTTTTGCTTTCTCTTTCCTCTTTTGGTCGCAAAAACGCGACATGTCGCGCTATTGCGACAATTTTTCTCCTTTGTCAACATGTCGCGATATCGCGACACTTTTTCTCCTTTGTCAACATGTCGTGATATCGTGACACATTTTCTCCTTTCTCAACATGTCGCGATATCGTGACACTTTTTCTCCTTTGTCAACATGTCACGATATCGTGACACTTTTTCGTCTTTTGTTTTCCTTTGCCAATATGTCGCGATATCGCTACACTTTTTTGGCTTTTGTCTTTCTTTGCCCATATGTCGTGATATCGTGACACTTTTTTGGCTTTTGTTCTTTTTGCCCATATGTCGCGATATCATGACACTTTTTTGGCTTTTGTCCTTCTTTGCCAATATGTCGCGATATCACGACACTTTTTTGGCTTTTGTCTTTCTTTGCCAATATGTCATAATATTGCGACACTTTTTTAGCTTTTGTTCTTTTTGCTAATATGTCACGATATTGCGACACTTTTTCGGATTTTGTCCTTCTTTGCCAATATTCCACGATATCGCGACACTTTGTCTGCTTTGTAAAACATGTCGCAATATCGCGACACTTTTCAACACTTAGAATTTTTTTTTTTTTTTTTGTTGATGCAAGATTGTTGTGCTGCCACTGGATGCTCCTGCATCAGTATTGATGGAGATACGACCTTCTGAATTTATCCATCTAGAACAAGGGCAATGGCAAGTTTTCAAATTGTGATTTTTTCGCAAGACAAATTTGTTAGTTTGGGTAAGCAAGTCAGTTGCAATTTATTTTGTTTGGAATAAAAATTGTAGATCTAGTTGTCTATGTGGAATTTTAGCTTCAACTCAAGGGGGAGATATTTATTTTCATTTTCAAGAAACCCTAGTTTGCATTAGGGTATCAACTATGATGATACAAATATTTTTGGGAGAAGATGATATTAATGTTAGGGATTGGTGGAAAAATTTTAAATTCGTGTATCATCATGATCTTCTTTGTAAAAGTATGCTTACTTGTTTTCTTGGAGGAGAAGCTCTCTCTTGGTGTTATAGTTTTAATAATTTCCATGAATATAACTTCACCTAGTATGAAATGGAGCATGCATTCTTGAGTAAATGGGACCCATATAAAAAGATAGCTAGTTTGAAGTTCGCCATCAAGGGTTATGAAGAAGAAATAAACATGCTTCAAAAAGAAAAAAATGAAATAACAAGAGAGCTAGAAAATTTCAAAGAAGTGGTAGAAGATAAAAAATATGTCAGTATGCAGACAGATGAAACCATACCTTTGGTAGAAAATAAATTAAAAAGTGGACAAAAGGATTTGTTTGAATCTAAAAAATCTATTTTACAAGTTCATGGAAGCATTCAAAAGGAACATGTTATTATCTCCATTAACCCTAGTAGAAAATTTAATTTTATTAATATTGCTTTGGCTAAGAGGTTGGAGGTTCAACCAACAAAAACTAATAACATACGATTGGAGGGTGAGAATGTTCAAATTTTTGAATATTTGAAGATCACCATCGATAAATATGTTTTACATTCAGATTTCTATGCTATTGAGATGAATGATGAGGATATTGTTCTTAGAGAGGTTAGATTCTTTGGGTACTGTTAACATTAATGTGCAAAAGAAGTTTATGAAGTTATCTTACAGAAAAAGAAGATAACCTTGCAGGATATTTCTTAGCTTAAGGAGCAAGGATCCAAGTAAAAAAAAATTGAATAACAAATAGAAGAACCTAAAATATAATCCAAGAAGGCAGTAGCAGCAACCAATTCCATGAAATAAGTGGTAGCAACTGAGTCCATGGAAATAATAGTAGCAAAGTCCAAGGAAGCTTTTATGGAAGAACACAAGGACATACCAAACAAAGGGAACATGAAATAACAATGTATAGAAGAATTTAAAACAATGGGTAAAATGCATTATATAATGGTGTTTGCATATTCTGAAATGACAAAGTGCATATACTCTGTTTTACTGTTTCTTTCTGCAATTTCACCTATTTTTAGTTAATTAATCAGTAGTAATTTAGAATCATAATATAGACCTTGTTGAATATCTAGTGCTTAATAATAATGTTCCTCTATTTAAACTAATTCAAATGCAAAAGGCACCAAAGAACTTGTCCCTTATAGCTGACTATGCAGGAAAACTGTGATAGTTCCAGCCAGCTGTACATTTACAACAGGGCTTGGAAACAGTCACTCCAGCACGTGCCACCAATACAACAGGGTGTACAAGATAAGGGAAAACAATCTAGGTGGTCAAAAACTTCCTCCCTATGCATTTGGAGCATGGAAAAGCAACTAAATATCACCTACCTATTATTTCAGAGCAGTGCAGGAATAAGCGGTGCAGGAATAGGGAATAGCGCAGGAACAACCAAAAGTGGTCAAAAAGTGACAAATCAGTGGAGGAAATTATTGGCAGTTGACCAGGAGGTTGTCCCAACTCATCTTAACATGATTTCCTCAACAAATGCAGCCCAACAAGAATGAATGGATAAAGTTTTGACAAAGCAAATTCCTGCATTCTAGGAAACAGTTATGCAACCAGTTGTAAATCCTTGAAACTCAGCAACCAGATATATCACCTTTGTCTTATAAATAAAGCTCCTAGTATGGTTGAGAATATTAGAGAGATAGATATAGATAGGAAATAGAATACCAAAATTTGCATAGAGTGAAGTTTCTTTGTAGCAGAACAGTAATTTGTAGGTTTTTCCTGCATTACTGTAATGTAGTTTCAGATTGAATAAAAATGTGCATTCTTCAGATTTCTTTAAGCATGTTATGGTTAATGGTGCATATTTAATTTACTTGATATAATTCTTCACCCTCTTCTGATTCTGGAAGCAAGGGCCACTTGCAGGATCAGAGGAAGGGCAACATAGTGACAAAAATTCTTGCTGATTTCTTGCTGCAGCAGATCAACAGAATTCTGTCAACATTTGTTTTCAGAATTAATTTCATTTTCAAAAGTATACCATAGTATTTAGAACATGTTTGGAATAGTTTTCAACATAGTTCTCATCATTTGACAACATTTTCCATAATTCAGCAATTTCCAGATTTCTGTTATTTTCCAGCTTTGTAGCAATTTCTAAATTTTTGTCGTTTCTAGATTTGTGATATTCTCCAGTTTTGCAATAGATATTAATTTGATTTAAAATATGCTCAGATAATTGTGAAATATGTGATTAGTTGATTTTTCTACAACTGTGTGTGTTTTCAATTCTGCAATTTACTTTTCTGTCACTTTCAATTTAGCAACATTTCATTTTTTGTCATTTTCAGATTCTGCAATTTTCATTTCCTGCAATTTTAATTCAGTTTCAGCTTTTGCAATTTGATTTCCAATTCTAGGAGTTAGAGGTCACACCAAACCCCCCAAACACTAACTGATCCACCAATAAAAACCTATTCTTGGATGAACTAAACCTGTAACTGTGACACCTTCTATCGTATACAACCTTTGGACACCACCCTGGATGGACACATAATGATTAAATGATGAATGAACAATGACACTCATCATTTTTGGCATCGTTGTCGGGGAACAATCGGTGTTGTTAGAAAAAGTGAAATAGGTCAAGAATTGTGTTACAATTTTTGAAATACTGCATTTCAGTTTATTTAGTGAATAGGCATGAATGCATAGGCCAAGAGACGAAAGAGGGAGGTTTATCAAAATGAGTTCTAAACCACCAAGGCATCCTTCACAATCAGATGAAGAATTTCCTATGTATGAAATCCCTGAAAGACTTAAGGAAGACATACCCTCTTCATCAGTTGAAGCTTTGGAAAGATTAGAAAAGGAGCTTTTTGAAGCACTTGCTGCTAAACATTCCCCTAAGACTGAACAATCCACATCATACCCAAGAAAGAAAACAACTATGGCAGCAGCAGTAGCACCTCTGGGTGGATATGATAATATTGATGATCCTCCTAAAACTTTTGAATACCCCATATGGTTGGATCCAACTCTAGAAGCCCCCATGAAAACTATTTCTCCATCCATATTGCCAATTTTTAGGGGAACTGTTTCAGAAGATCCTGATCAATTTTTGTTCGAATTCAAAGTGTTATGTCAGACTTATGACTACATAAATGATAATCAAAAATTGAAATTGTTTCCTTCTACACTTAAGGATGCTGCTCTCCGATGGTTTATGAGTAATCTTGAACCTAATTCAATCTGTACTTGGGATGACATGGAGAATGCATTCTTAAATAAATATCAGGATTATTGTAGAGTACGAAACAGGAAAGATGAGTTGTTTCGGATTAAACAAGAAGAAGATGAGAGTTTAGAGGATTATCTTGATCGCTTTGCCTTTGTCCAAAAGAGATGTGGTGTTGTAGAACCAGATTTTTTAAAACCTATCTTCTTAAGAGGATTGCAGGATGAATCTAGGGAAGTGTTAGATTTAATGGGAAAAGGAGACATAGATCAACTTGACATTGAAGATATTGTGGAGTTATGCAAAAATTATTCCCGCACTCACCAACGAAGGAAGAAGAAAAATTCTGGCAATAATGACATAAAGGAGTTGATGGAGGAAATGGCTAATTTAAAAACTGATATCCTTGTTCAACTGAATACTGCATTAGGTGAGAGAAACACAAAATCCAATTCTACACCACCTTTGGCAATTTATTGCCCGAGATGTAGGAATAAGCATGCCTTGCAGGATTGCCCATTAAACAAAACTTCTATTTGTGGAATTTGTTCCAAGGAACATTCAACAGATAAATGTCCTTTGTTGCCTCATCTAAAATCTATTTTGGGCACCCAAACAGAAGAACTTAATGCTATTGGGCAAAGATCCGGTGGTGGCTATGCACAATATCCCAATGCTCCTAGATTTCCAAATTGGGGAAAATATCCCTAGAATATGAATATGCCATGGGGATAGGCAGAAGTCTCTGCACAACCTTGGAACCAACCTTGGATAGCTCCTCCAGATTGGTCACAGTCTGGGTGGATGAACCCACCTTGGCATACCATTCATCCACAATGGACACAACAAGGACAAATATGGGGACAACAATATCCACCATATCAAGGACAACAATATCCACAATATCAAGGACAACAAAGGTATCAAGGGCAAGCTCAAAACTTGTTGCCTGCTCCTAATCCAAATTTTTAGGGAAGAGCACAACATCAACAAACACAACCAGTGAAACGACCTCCACTCCCAGCTCAGCCTATGACTAACCCAAATAATACTAGACAAACAACCCCTATTTATGAGGCTGAGTCTAAAGACTCTGCTGCAGTTCATGTACTTGACTGTAGTAACATCCAGATGCATTCAGGAAAGATTTTACCTGAACCTGTTCCACCCACCATTGAGGAAATAAGTGAGAAACAAGAACCTCCAAATCAAGAGACACTGCAACAACAAAAAAAAAAAAGAAATAACAAAAAAAATGCAGGAATCTTCTCCAGTAGCATTACCATACCCTGAAATATTTGATCATATTGATACTGCCCTTGAATCAGAATTAGTAACAGAGCTTAAAAAGATGTCAATTTCTCTCCCTTTGCTACAAGCAATAAGGGATGTGCCTTTAATCAAAAAGACTATTCAGGAGTTATGTATCAAGAAACCTAGTAAACAAAAGAAGGCTTTTCCTAAAACTGTTCAGGTAGAAGGAAAATTAGCTGATCTATTGGCTGGGAAACTAGTTCCTCCCAAGTATAGTGACCCAGGTAGTCCAATAGTTACAATTACTATTGGGGTAATGCAAATTCCTAATGTGCTAATTGATCTTGGAGCTGCAATTAATGTAATGACTAAGGACACAATGCAAAAACTATAGCTCAATAATCTCAGTCCTACCACCATAATTTTTGAAATGGCAGATAGATCAGTAGCTAAACTAGAAGGTATCCTAGAAGATGTAGCCATTGAAATCTCTTCTTGGGAATATCCTATAGACTTCTTAGTGTTGCAGCCTAGAACTTCAGTCAATGGATACCCTATCATTCTAGGATGACCTTGGCTAGCTACTTCAACTACTTTTATAGACTGTAGATCAGGAGAAATGACCATTTCTAATGGTGTTGACCTGAAGAAAATTTCTTTGTATCCACCAGCTCAACCTTCAACTAAATTTTCTAGACAAATTTGGTATCCTGAATCTGATGAAGAACAAGAAACCATTGCTACTTTGGCTACAGTTGTAGTGAAGGAACATATTGAGGAAATCACTACACCAGAAAGAGAAATATTCAAGAATGAAACTATCCTAATTGAAACATTACAATCAGAAGGACTAACTGATGATCAACTTCTTGTTCATCGGTTGTTGTGGAAAGAGGAGGTACAAAGTTTAGAACCTCTGTCATCCATGCCTAGTCAAGAAAGATCATTCATACTCCCACATGGATGGCATCATCATCTCCTTAACACCTTCAAATGTCCTCTGATTCCATTAGGTATCATCTCTAAGACAGATTCTAGGGTATTTCATACTCTGTAGCCACATCATTGTCCATTAAATGCATTAATCAGTAACTATGAAGCAACTAGTTCTATCTATCCAGGGATCAAACAAATTGAAGTTCAACCAAGTAAATTTCTGAACATTAATAGCTGGCTAACTGAGGACCAAGAATCCAAATTGTTTGCAGTATTTACAGAAACATGTTCAAGCTTTTGCATGGAACTATAAGGACATGATAGGCATTCATCCTGAGGTATGTACACATAGGATATACACAGAAGATGTAAAACCAGTAAGGCAACCTCAGAGACGCTTGAATCCTACTCTGAAGGAGATTGTGAAAGAGGAAATTGAAAAACTCTTAGATGTTGGATTCATTTATCCAATTTCAGACAGTAAGTGGGTTTCCCCACTGGTCATTGTTCCAAAGAAAAATGGTAAAATGAGAGTATGTGTGGATTATAGGGAGTTAAATAAGGTCACACATAAGGATCATTTCCCATTACCATTCATAGACCAAGTATTGGATACCCTTGCTGGAAAGAATTTTTTTTGTTTTCTTGATGGTTTTAGTGGGTATAACCAGATACAAGTTGCACCAGAAGATCAGGAAAAGACTACCTTTACATGTCCTTGGGGAACCTTTGCTTACAGAGTTTTACCCTTTGGGTTATGTAATGCTCCAGCAACATTTCAGAGAGTTGTTTCAGCAATTTTTTCTGATTTAACAAATGAAAGTGTTGAAATTTATATGGATGATTTCATAGTATTTGGAGATAGTTTTGAATATGCATTAGAACAGCTTGAAAAAGTGCTGATTCACTGTGAAACATACCATATCTCTCTTAATCCTGAGAAATGCTTCTTAATGATGGAGGAAGGAATTGTTCTTGGACATCATATCTCTTCTTATGGAATCAAGGTTGATCCTAAGAAGGTTGAAGTCATCAAAAGTATCCCTCCTCCACAAACTCAGACTGATGTACGTAGTTTCTTAGGACATATTGGTTTTTATCGTAGATTCATTGCTAATTTTAGTACCATAGCAAATCCCATGTTTGCATTACTTATGAAAGATTTTGAATTTGTTTGGTCTGTTGATTGTCAAAATTCCTTTGAAAACTTAAAGGAGAAGTTAACTACTCCACCTGTACTAAGAGGTCCTAATTGGGAGTTACCCTTTCATATTCAAACTGATGCTTCCAATAATGCTATTGGAGCTGTGTTAGGACAGATTGAAAATGGGGAACATTATGCTATTTATTATATCAGTAAAAACTTGACAGAAGCTGAGAAAAACTACACTACCACCGAAAAAGAATTCTTGGTAGTAATCTATGCTATTAAAAAATTTTGACACTATATCACAGGGTACCAAGTATTCATCCATACGGATCATGCTGCAATCAAATATTTGATGAATAAACCATTGGTTAGTGCAATAATTATTCGTTGGTTGATTCTGTTGCAGGAATTTGATGTTACCATAGTGAACAAACCTGGAAAGTCTAATGTAGTCACAGATTTCTTGTCAAGAATACCAAATGAAGATATAGGAGAAGTGGTGGAAGATACCTTTCCAGATGAAAAGTTGTTTGATGTCTCTGTACAATCTCCATGGTTTGCAGACATAGCTAATTACTTAGTTACAGGGAAGATTCCTCTTCACTTTACCCCTAAACAAAAGAAACAGTTAATCAAGCAAAGCTCTTCTTTTAAATGGATAGAAGGATTACTATTTAAATGCAGTCCTGATCATGTTTTACGTAGGTGTATCCGCCAGGATGAAGTATATGATATCCTACGAGCATGCCATGATGAACCATCAGGAGGGCATTATTCAGTCAAAAGCACTATTCGCAAAATTTTAGGTACCGGATACTATTGGCCATCTTTGCACAAAGATGTAAAAAGGTACATTAGACATTGTGATGCCTGCCAGCAAATGGGAAAACCTACCTTTACTAATGAAATGTCATTACAACCTCAAATAGGAACAGAACCATTTGAAATATGGGGTTTAGATTTCGTAGGACCCATTAATCCTCCTTCCCAAGGCAAAGTGCATATCTTGGTATGTACTGATTATGTTACCAAATGGGTAGAAGCTCGTGCCTTTAAGCATGCTCGAGAAGAAAAAGTTGCTGATTTTTTGTATTCATAGATTTTTTTGCATTTTGGAGCCCCACAATCCATCACCACAGATCAAGGACCCCAGTTTACTTCAAAATTTATTGAAGCCTTCACTCAACTCTATCAAGTCAAACATAGAAAGTCCTCACCTTATCATCCACAAGCCAATGGCCAAGTTGAAGTGACCAATAGGGAATTAGAACGAATTCTGACAAAAACCATAGCAGTCCATAGAAGAAATTGGCTGGACAAGTTACCAGAAGCTATTTGGGCTTATAATACCACTTGGAAATCTACCACTAGATTTACCCCATATGAATTAGTTTATGGAAAAAAACCTCTTTTGCCTATTGAGTTTGAATTACTAACTCTTCGAACTGCTTTGGAAGTAGGTATTGATCTATCACAGGCACAAGAAGATCGCATTATGCAACTTGATGCATTGGATGAACTATGCATGGATGCACTACATCAGATAGAGATAATCCAAGCACAACGGAAGATGTGGCATGATAGTCACATACAACAACGAAAATTTCAGCAAGGTGACTGGGCCTTGTTGTTTGATTCACAATACAAGGATTTCCCTGGAAAGTTGCAGACCAGATGGCTTGGACCGTACCAAATTGAGGAAGTATTTGACAATGGAGTTGTTTGCCTTACCCCTATTGATGACTCACAATGCAAGTTGGTGGTGAATGGACATCGTCTTCGTATGTACCATAAACCACAGAACATGGAAGAATTTCTCAAGCAAGTGGAAAATTTGGATGTACACATTTGGGAAGAAAGCACTTATTCCATATCGAATTCAGAAGATTGACACAAAATTTAAAAAAAAAAAAAAAAAAAAAACAATAAAAAAACTCAGAAAGTGAAAACCTCTTTGAGGCGCTCCTGAGTTGGGTTTACATGAAAACCGGTGTTTCGGCATGTTTACCTAGTTGGTTTCACCATCATTGTTCGGTCTTGTCTCATGACCGTTGTTTCATCTATTTTCAGATTGCACCTGCCTTAGTTCAAATATTGATTAGCTGGAAATCTCAGTAGGAGCACCCTAAAATGTAGATAAAATGGTTTTAATAGGTATGTGTCTTTTTCATTTTCTGAATAGTGTAAATCATTAGTATATAGTGTATATATCCTTGATTAGTATAAAGCATATAAAAAGGGGAATAAAAAATGGAAAGTGTTTCAAAATGCCTCTGCCTAATTCTGCTCTAGAATGCAAAAATAGAAATGCGTCGAAATTAGTAAAAAGGAAGCGCAGGAATAAACTGTTTATATCCCAAAGCGTAGGAATAAATTGTTTATGTTTTAGGCATAGGAACGAGCTGTGTGTAAGTGCAATGTATTAAGCGCAGGAATAAATCACTAAGCGCAGGAATAAATCAAAATGCAGGAGTGAAGTTTTGTGTAAAACTTTTACGACACATGGCCTCCGATGATTTAATTAATTTGGGAAAAACTACAAGTCTCATTTTCAAAATGGCATGTGATAGCTGGCATCCATAATGAGAACAGGCAAATATTTAGGGTTATCAATGTCACGAATGCTGCCACGACACTATGCATGTTCCGAAGCAGTTCCTATGCTGCTAAAAGGATTAAAAACCCTAAAAATAGAAAAAAATAGATGCAAGATCGTAAAAATTTATAGCCATCACCGAACAGTAGGTAGAAGACGATACCATGGGTGGAAAGAAAGTCATATCCAAACCTAAAAACATCAGCTACCTGGAAATCGATGCTGCATCCCTGCAAATTTTTACAGATGGGGGATTTCTGTCGTTCCTACGTAAATTTGATGCCTATTCTGAGGGCTTGGTGATAGAATTCGCACGCACCTTCCGCAACAATAGAATACACATTAATGGGATGACTATCCAGGTAACTCTCGAGATACTCAGCCAGATCACTGAATTACCCCTTTAGGGCTTGCAAATTGTTAAAACTAGGAGAAATGTTTTAGCTAACCTAGTTAATCAGTTTAAGGCAGAAGGGGATGGACAAATTGAATTTTTGATGAATAAGAATGTATGTAAAGGGGTAAAAATATCTATTTTTCCATCTCCTTGGGACGATGTTGCAATGTGGGTTATGAGATACATTACCTGTGATGGCCAATTTCCTGTTGTATCTGGCCCACATCTTCGTATCCTCAACCATCTGCACCATGGAGCAGTCAAACCAGAATATAGGGTCAATATTCCCTTATATCTTTACCAGGAGCTAAAGGCTATGGCCCTAAAATACCAAGCAGGGAAGGGAAGCCCTAAACATCATGGGCTCATTAAAATTATTTGCAAATATCACTTTAGGGTAAACCCTAGGAATTTTGATTGTTTCTTCTCTCCATGGGCAGAAACAAATGATTCTAACTCTACACCAGAGGAAGAGGAAATAGAGGAAGAGTCAGAATAAAACCCTCATCCAGAGCCCTCTGAACGCAGAATTTCCCCTTCACCTGACAGTCCCCCATATTCAAGAATGAGGAAACAACAAGCATCCACATCTGGTTCCCGATTAAAAATAAAAAGAGTAACATTTGTAGAAATTGTACAACCCAACAGAGAAATTGGGGGTTCAAGTGAACAGGCATCTACTCCAGAATCAATAGCAGAACCTATATCTATTCCTAAACCAACAAAAAAATTTGTAGCTGCTCTAGAACATTCAGAAGCTGCACCTGCTCAGGAATATCCAAGACCTACAGGGTTAAGAAGGTCTGCTAGACTGCAAAAAATTAAACCCTTGTCAGACACACCAATAGATATTGTAGACCCAATCATTCTATCAAGAGAAGAGGAAGTGAGGATAGAAGATTCATAGGAAGATGCACAGGAAATAGAAAGTACAGACAAAGAGATACAGCCAATGGAACTGGACATAACCATAGAAGAAACTTCAATAAGCCCTATACATCCACTGGTTGATTATACTGACTCTGAGTCTGAAGGGCATTTGAATTATGATGTTGAACCAGCTAGGATTGATGAGCACACTCCAGTGTATTCCAAATTTGAGAAATATTCTAAGTCTAAGACACATTCTGGGTCTGATTCTGAAGAAGAAATTTACATCCACACTCAATTGCATGCTGCAAAGAGTGTCATTAAAACCCAGACCCAATGGATTGAACAGGTTGAAGAAGCCATAAAAGACAAAGATCAACAAATTTCTCTGCTTCAACAACAAATTCAAGAGTTGCAGAGCAAATTGTTTCAGCTAGAAAATCAATCTATAGGGTTAACAGAGGCATCACCTGATGAATGGGCACATATTCTCTTAGATTTGGCTGGACAATTAGAGGATAACACAACACTGGCACAAAGATCACCTGTTGGAGAAGAAGCAGGAATAGAAACATCTGATAGTCTGCTTCCTCATGAAAATCTAGCTAAAATTTTGGTGCAATAGGACACTCCCCTTTAGCAGGACACTCAAACACTTTGTGTGGAGGAACAAGAACTTGTAGCTCAAGAACAGGTATCCACACTCTATCCTCTAGAAAATCCAATTACTATAGAACAAGGAACACAAACAGATTTTCCAACATCCACTATGGAAGTGGGTGTACAAGTCAATATAGTGGCACAAATGCAACCTATTGTGAGGCCCCCAGACACAGTGCCTTTAACTAGGTATAATGAAGACCTAGCACATTGGATGACTCAGTGTCATCAGTTAGAGGGGAAGGTTGCCACTTTAAACTCTACAACAGCCAAATTGGTAGAGAAGGAAACATAAATCAATAGGTTAAAAGCACAGGTGTAGGATGTATGCCAGATTGTAGAGTATGCAATACAGTGCAGAAGACCACCTAGGTTTTATAGCCTCCTACTCAAGGAGAGGTACCTTCGTTGGCAGATCATGAGACTTGTTTCTGAGCTGCCTCATCAGTTGAAAACCCCTAAAGAATTTGTGGAGGCATTTGTGCAGAGTCCAATAGAACAACAAAACCTGTTATGTGAGTTATTTCTGCATAATTTCTTCTTGCCAGCAGAAAGTATGTTTCTACCTCATATTTATATAGGTGACTTATCGCTGAGAGCCTTCATGTCCACTCTCCAAAATCACATTTATTGGGACTCAGAAAAGAAAATAGCTAAAGACTTGGAATCACAAGCTGTTTTACTTGTCAGGCCTGCTCCTCTGAATCACAGGGATTGTACAAGTAGTCATTATACCTTCATGAGGAATCCCAGAATGAAACAACTCTATCTAGGGAACCTGCAAAGAGGTATAACTCAATTTTAGAATTTTTGTGCACATTTCTTTGATGATGCTTTGGCAGCTTGTAAGAACATATGGGGTGAGTTATCTATCTCCCTATAGAAACGGGAGCCAATTTCTCCTACTAAGGAGAAGGGCAAAAAGCATTATCCAAATTATCTTAGAAATCAAGGAGTTGTGGATAGGGCTGAGATACAGGATGCCTATAATTATCACTCCTATCCCCTACTTCTTTGATAGTGACCCACAACCTGATGTGCACTTCCAACAGTGGTTTCAGTTCATGAAAACAGTTAGTGGATTCTACAAAATTGGTGGCGCATTGTTGAAATTCCATGAGAGATGTCTAGACCTTGATCTGTGTGCCTCTGTAGCTGCACAAAATGCATGAGGACATGCATTACCATAAGTTGGGGGGAAAATGATGAGGCCAGAGATTGCCTCATCCATGAACACTTTTTGATACATTATAACTATTTGATTCATCCTTTTTACTATGTTTCTATGTTAATTATGGGTAAAATGCATTATATAATGGTGTTTGCATATTCTAAAATGACAAAGTGCATATACTCTATTTTACTGTTTCTTTCTGCAATTTCACCTATTTTTAGTTAATTAATCAGTAGTAATTTAGAATCATAATATAGACCTTGTTGAATATCTGGTGCTTAATAATAGTGTTCCTCTATTTAAACTAATTCAAATGCAAAAGGTGCCAAATACCTTGTCCCCTATAGCTGACTGTGTAGGAAAATAGGCTATGACTATGATAGTTCCAACCAGCTGTACATTTACAACAGGGCTTGGAAACAGTCACTCCAACACGTGCCACCAATACAGTAGGGTGTACAAGATAAGGGAAAACAATCCAGGTGGTCAAAAACTTCCTCCCTATGCATTTGGAGCATGGAAAAGCAACTAAATATCACCTACCTGTTATTTTGGAATAGTGTAGGAATAAGCAGCGCAGGAATAGGGAATAGCACAGGAACAACCAAAAGTGGTCAAAAAGTGACAAATCAGTGGAGGAAATTATTGGCAGTTGACCAGGAGGTTGTCCCAACTCATCTTAACATGATTTCCTCAACAAATGCAGCCCAACAAGAATGAATGGATAAAGTTTTGACAAAGCAAATTCTTGCATTCTAGGAAACAGTTATGCAATCAGTTGTAAATCCCTGAAACTTAGCAACCAGATATATCACCTTTGTCTTATAAATAAAGCTCCCAGTATGGTTGAGCATATTAGAGAGATAGATATAGATAGGCAATAGAATACCGAAATTTGCATAGAGTGAAGTTTCTTTGTAGCAGAACAGTAATTTGTAGGTTTTTCCTACATTACTGTAATGTAGTTTCAGATTGAATAAAAAGGTGCATTCTTCAGATTTATTTAAGCATGTTATGGTTAATGGTGCATATTTAATTTACTTGATATAATTCTTCACCCTCTTCTGATTCTGGAAGCAAGGGCCACTTGCAGGATCAGAGGAAGGGCAGCACAGTGACAGAAATTCCTGTTGATTTCTTGCTACAACAGATCAGCAAAATTCTGTCAACATTTGTTTTCAGAATTAATTTCATTTTCAAAATTATACCATAGTATTTAGAACATATTTGGAATAGTGTTCAACATAGTTCTCAGCATTTGACAACATTTTCCATAATTCGGCAATTTCTAGATTTTTGTCATTTTCCAGCTTTGCAGCAATTTCCAAATTTTTGTCATTTCACTGCAATTTCCAGATTTGTGATATTCTCCAATTTTGCAATAGATGTTAATTTGATTTAGAACATGCTCAGATATTTTTGAACTCTGTAGTTAATTGATTTTTCTGCAACTATGTGTGTTTTCAATTCTGCAATTTACTTTTCTATCACTTTCAATTTAGCAACATTTCATTTTCTGTCATTTTTAGATTCTGCAATTTTCATTTCTTGCAATTTTAATTCAGTTTCATCTTTTGTAATTTGATTTCCAATTCTAGGAGTTAGAGGTCACACCAAACCCCCCAAAAACTAACTGATCCACCAATAAAAACCTATTCTTGGATGAACTAAACCTGCAACTGTGACACCTTCTATCATATACAGCCTTTGGACACCACCCTGGACTGACACACATAATGATTAAATGATGAACGAACAACGACACTCATCATGAAGTAGATAAGTACTAATGTTTTCCTCATCCTTCACTCTTAACTCCTCAAATTTTCCTTTGAGATTTTGCATCTTTGCTTTCTTGACATATTTATCTCCTTCATATATATTTTGCAATTTATCCCACATGTCTTTTGCAGTTTGACATTGCATAACTTTCATAGGCCATGTTGTATGCAAACCTCTTAAACGTGCATTCATTGCTTTTGAATTGTAATTTTGTAGAATCTTACCTTCCTTATCTATAGGAGGATTAATTAAGGGATCATATCTAAATTCAACTACTTCCCAAATCTTATTGCCAAGTGTCATCAGGTAGATCATTTTCATACTCCAATACATATAGTCACTTCTATAAAATACTGGTGCTGAGTTATCTGAGAACACATTCTTAGAATCCATTGTGTTCTTGTTAGCTTTTCCTTCAAGTTGTTAAACTCTTTTAAAGGAACCTACTCTGATACCAATTGAAGAACACAAGCTTATACGAGAGAGGGGGTGAACAGTATAAGACCACTTTTTAATTTTCTTTTCAAATTAATATATGCAATGTATAGATAGCAATATCAACAACAATAATAAAATCAATTCATAAAACACCACACATAATAGAGAAACCATAATTTATGTGGTTCACCCAATGTGGGCTACTCCACGAAGAAAATATTTCACTAAAATTTTCTTGATCAATCTCTTGGGAATCATTTCCCTATTACAATGTTTATGGATCTCTATCCAAAGGAGACACCAATCCCCTTAATCAAGTTCATGGATATCTATCTATAGGATAACTCCTCCTGTGCTCTAGCTGGTGATCCTCTAGAAGACAACTACCTCCACTGCACTGGCTTGTGGATCTCTCTCCATTGAAGACTCTTGTTCCTACTCAAAAGACCTATCTTCACTGCCCTGGCTAACGGATCTCTATCCACTAGATACTACCATCCTCTCTACTCTCTCACCTCCAAAGCTCTGTCTCAAATCTTCACTAAAAAAAGTCCTTAGGTCTAGCACAAATCTTCTCAATCTCTATCTCTAGTCTAGTGCAAACTTATCTTCAAATATACACTAAAATCTATTCTCAAATCTGCACTAAACATAGTCCTTCGATCTAGCACAAATATATCCTCAATATCTATTTTCAAGCCTTAACTCAAGGCTTGAATCAACTTTGCTGGATCTACCCCAAACCTTAACTCAAGGTTTTGAACAAATCAATCAAATTTGCTCTCAAGTCTTCTCAAAGACTTATCTCAAATATGCATTTCAAGCTTCCATAAAATCTCACACTAATTTTTTGACAAGTCCTCTCTAGAACTTGCTCAAATCTGCTCAACAAGTCCACTCAGAATTTGTCCAAATCTGCTCAACAAGTTCACATAGAACTTGTCCAAACCTGCTCAACAAGTTCACATAGAACTTGTACAAATTTTCTCAACAAGTCCACACAGAACTTGTCCAAATTTGCTCAACAATTCCACAGAGAACTTGTGCAATCTGCTCAACAAGTTCACATAGAACTTATCTAAATCTGCTCAACAATTCCACAAATAACTTGTCCAAATATGCTCAACAAGTCCACACAGAAATTGTCTAAATTTTCTCAACAAGTCCACACATAACTTGTCCAATCTCATAGGAACATAAAGAGAATTGTTAGAGAATAAATATATTCTATACTAATGAAAATGCTCAATTACTTTCAATCACTCTCTTAGAAACATAAGGATAATTTTTAGAGACTCAATATGCTTCAATTTCAACTCAATGTTCAATCACTTTCACAACTCAATTCAGAATATAGAATAGTTTGTTTTATGGAACTTAAACAATCACTTCACACATCCACTTCACTAGGCTTAACCAACTCTACCCAACCAATCACTTAATGAAATTCCTCTTTCTCACAAACCCTAGTCCAGACATGTAAACACCAACTCAAAATGTTTCCAAAAATGCTCAGTAATAAATATTACATAACAATGATACTCATGATCTTTTCAAATCCTAGTTCAAGTTCTTTGCTCAACAACTCACTTCAACAATAGTTCCTATAATAATTATAATCAAACCCTAGTTCAAGTTCTTTTCTCAACAAATCACTTCAACAACAATGCTTATAAAGCAATCTTCACATAGCAATGATACTCAAACCCTAATTCAAGTTCTTCATACAACCAATGGCTTCAACAACAATGCTTATCAAATAAGGTTTAACAACAATTATTTATTTCATAAAACCTTGAAGCCTTCACTCAACACACTCAATAAGGAAACCCTAATCAAGTCTTTTTCACTCCAAACTTATTTTTTAGAAAACCAACCAATCAAATTAACTATGGAAGAATGTGCTCATACCTTTTTCTTGATGATAAGGAGTAGACCTCACAAATTTACACAACCATAAAACACTTCTTTGCCAAAATCAATAAGGTTAGAATACAAAATATTATTCCAATATTTCCTCAAAAATATTCTTTGCACCAAGATATAATCAATGCCTTATTTCTTCCTCTTTCAAAAAATCATACATAACAAAATACTTGGAAATAACTTATCAACTCCAATCTTAGAATAGTGACCAACACCCTAATAAATCAACCACTCTTAAAATAATATCGATCACCATAGGATATTAACCACTTTAATCATATTCACTAAAGAACACAAGCTTATACTGAGAGGGGGGGTGAACAGTATAAGACCTATTTTTACTTTTTCCTTTATACTTCAAAATAGTAAAGCAATATACCCAAAGCAATATCAAAACAATGCACAATATCATCCACAAAGTGACACCAATTTTAACGTGGTTCACCCAGAATGCCTGGGCTACGTCCACAAAACTTTTCTCTAAAAGTTATCTCAAAGTTCTTTGGGAAACCTTCCCAATTACAATGTTTATGAGCCTCGGCCCAAAGGAGATACCTTCCCCCAATCTGAATTTATGAGCCTTTGCTCAAAGGAGATACCTTCCCCTCTGCTCTGGAAATGATCCCTTAGAAGATCAATCGCCTCTACCTCTTGCTAGCACGTGGAACTCCTTTCCACCGAAGACCTCCTGTCCTCAATGCTTAGCCTAAGAGACCTCTCGCCTTCTATGATCACGTCCACAACAGCTTAGCAACCTGTACCAAACACGATCGATCGGTCTAGTACAAGTCTTCCTATGTTTGTCAGATCTATCCAACACTTGAACAAATCAATCCTCTGCACACAAGCCTTCTCAAAGACTTGCCAAATCTATCCTTAGGTTCTTCTCAAAGAACCAATGCTCCTCTGTCCTCAAGTTATTTGATAGAACTACAAAAACTCAGCTCACAAGTCCTCTGCTAGGACCTCTCCAAACTCTTCACAAGTCCCCATCGGAACCTATCCAAAACCTGCTCACAAGTCCCCACCGAAACCTGTCCAAAACCTCAACAAGCTCACCAAGAAAAACTTGCTTAGCATGAACCCACAAAGAGAATTGTTAGAGACCCAATGTGATTCATCAACCTCATAGAAGCATAAAGAGAATTGTTAGAGACTCAATATGTTCTATACTTAACTCCCAATCTCAATCTCAACTCAATATCAAATCTCAAAAGAATAAGATAGATGTAGTATGCTTTTCTCAAGAACATGAAACACAACCCAACAATTGCCAACCATGCAATATCTCATATAACAATGATACTCATGTTATTTTCACCAACAATTAGGGTTTCAACAACAATGCTCATCAAACAAGGTTTAGTCAACCAACACCATTCAACTCAACATCAACCTTGAAGCATTCAACCAATCATCACAAGAAAAGGAAACAAGTAGAAATCCTTTTCCCTCCAAGGATATTTGAACAAAACAGCCACCAACACAATTTCACCAAATGCAAAGAATAACTTGCTCAAATCAACTCAATGGAGTAAGCCCAAATCATGTATCAAGTAAAGCACTAACTAGATCAAAACAACCTCTATGGAAGCAACTCAACCATTAATATCAAAACAGCCAACTAAGGGTTTCAACATCTCAATGCAAGTAGCAAGATTCACAAATATCAACCCTAGTGCACAAAGCTTCCACTATCTCAAACCAGAAATTATGCATTCACCAAAAACTCTCCTTAAGGATAACAATGCATAAGTAGTCTTCAACAAACCAGAAAATAGGATTTACACCTAGCCATTAGGATACCTAGTAGAATACCTTTTCACTCCAACCTTATTTCAGAAAACATACACCAATCATACTCATAAGAAGAATGTGCCCATACCTTTTTCTTGATGATGAAGGGGTCTCATACATTTGCCACAACCACAACAAACTTCTATGCCAATCTCAAGAAGGTTAGAAAATAAATCTTTCTCACAATGTAATGTAAATCCACAATTACACCTTATTACTCCTCTCACTTAATTTTAACATAAAATACCTTTTAATTTCACAAATATCTAAACTCTTATAACTCCCAATTGAAAGCTTTAAATTAAAGTTTAAACAAAGCCTTATGACTCCCTCTTTGTAAAACTTATTTCTCTAAACTTTAATCACAAAAGAAACTTTGAGTCATACCTTTGAAAATAAAACATTGGTGCGGATGGGTTTTGACCCTCCAACCTTCATCAACTCAAAATCTGTCCGCGGCCACCTGCGCTATCCACTTGGATGAGAATACAATGGACAAAAACCTATTTAACTCCTTCATCCTCTTCCAACAATAAAAAATTAACGCCGCTGCGACTTGACCTTAGGACCTCCCAGATCGCAGACACCTTCATTCGAACAAGCAACCGACTCCTCCACACTATCGGATGGAAACGAAAAACATGAATAGCAGCCTTATTTTATTTTTATCCTTTCGTAAATTATGTAACCCTCACTTACTGCCACGTCGCTGAAAATTTTGAATCACATGCTCTATACTTGCTCGAAAAATGATATTGTTCGTCCCTTCTTTAACTGCACCTTCCAATGTCATATCAAATTTCCGATCGCATCATTAGCATTTTCAAATATTAAAACAATGGCACACCAACCAACATTTGATTTGCTCCCTTTATATATAAGGTATATGTTTTAATAAAAGCGTCGGCCCTTTTTAACATGATTTTCGTCGGTGGAAAATATTTTAATTTAATTTTAAAATTTTAATTTAAATTTTAAATAAATAAAATTTAAACTAAATATTTAAAATTAAATATCTCCATCACCGGGGCACCTTTTTCAATGAAACGAAAAGCCAACTTGGGTTTTAAGAAAAACCCATTTCAAATCTATTGTCCATGGTTTTAAATAAAACCTTTTATTTTGTCTGCCTTGGTTTTCACAAAAACCCTTCCTTGAACTTAGATTCTTTTGACATCAAATCAAATTCCTTCAAAAGCTTCTTGACATCAATGACAACTTATACACTTGAGCAAAGGCAATGTACCCAAAGTACCCAAAATTGCCAACAATCTCCCCCTTTGTCATTGATGGCAAACCTTTATTGAAAACACTTCTCAAGAGCCAAAACTCGAAACCAACTATGCTAACAATCGACCAACTGTGCCCACAACCGAGAATCTTCCTTTGAAGTTTTGCTCCCCTGACTTGAAGCTTTCCTCTTCACTTTGAAGCTCTCCCCCTTACTCATATCTCTCCCCCTTTGTCATCAATGGCAAAGGGTCACCTTTGGGGCTCGGGACTAAGAATGAGCCTCTTAGCTTAGTCCCTCCCCCACCTCCTGATGAGGTGATTAATTCTGGGGTGGGAGTAAAACTCCCATTAGGCACTGATCATCATCAGCGTCTATAACTTCCTTGCTGGGCCTTCTCTTGAACTCTTTGTCCATATTCCTATTCTTGTCACTATTCTTGTTCTTGTTCTCATCCTTGTTCTTATCCATGCCTTGATCCTTGGACCTGTTCATACCACTGTTCCTGTTCCTGTACCTTGGAAGTTCAGCTCTACACTGTCTAGCTGTGTGACCTTCATTGTTGCACTTATAACAAGTAACAATGTTATTTCTTTTAGGCATACCTATTCTTTGAATCCACCTGTTCTGACTAAACCTGTTCTGACCAAACCTGTTCTGGATATTTGCCTTGCAATAAACTGCCTTGTGCCCAAACTATTGACAAGAGTAGCAATACCCTTGAAAGTAACTAGCACTTCTAAACTGTCATCTACCTTCTTCACTTGAGCCATGCAATGTGAAGCCATGTGACCAAACCTGTGACACGCAAAACATCTGCCTTGAAATTTTCCTTTATTTGACCTCTTGGGTCCCAAAAATTTCTTATTCTGAATTCTGTTTTCTTTTTCTATGCATCTATCACTCACAGAATCTTTCTCTGAAATACTCTCCTCATCAGAACTCTCTTCCTTTTGGAGTCTCTTACTAGATTCTCCAACTTGTTCTTTGTGTGGCTTAACAAAACCAAGGCCTATTTTATCTGATGTCTTTCTTTGACCTTTGATGAGTGACTTAACCTTTTTGGAGCTATCTTGAAACCTGTAAAGCTTATCCTTGTACTCTTTAGTTTCCTCTTTCAAAGAAGCCATTTTCTGTTCTAACTCACTATACTCAAGAACCTTAGACTCTAACTCATCCTTGAGTTCTTGTGTCTTAGCTATAGAGAAATCAAGATTTTCTATAAGATCATCTCTCTCCATACAACATTCATCTAACTTGTCCTTGAGTCTAGCATTCTTCTTTCTTTCCTTTTTCAAAGCACTAAGAGCATTAATAAGTTCACTTTCAAGATCCTTTATTTGATTGTTTTTTGAATCATCAAAGCCATTTTCAGATTTCTTATCACTAGAGGTGCTACCTTTTTCAAAGACCATACAAGCATCTTCCTTATAGTTTTCTGAAGCATCCTCATACATACTAGAAACCAAATCATTATTTGTGCAATCATCCTCAAGGTGACCAAAATTTCCACATCTAAGACATTTCATGATAATGAATCTATGTTTTGGTTCTTCCTCTTTTTCGGATATGAACAACATCTCATTTTCATTATCACTTGAAGAACTTTCACTATCACTACTAGAACACTTACTTGCCTTGTCTAGGTAGAAGCTCTTCTTGTGCTTGTGAGAGTACCTCTTTCCTTGATTGCTTTGCTCATCTTTGATTCTTCCTTTGATGCCTATGCCTTTTAGAATCCTTGCTCTTACAATCCTGTTTATCTTCATCACTTTCATCCTTGGAAACAGTATAGTCAGTAGCATAATGACCAAACTTTCCACAATTGAAGCATCTTACATTTTTCATACTTTTGTGTTTTCTAGAGAACTTGCCTTTCTTGTTGTAATATGCCTCTTCATCACTAGAAGACTCATCACTATCTTGAAGTTGTTTACCCTTTGAATAATCCATTGTGTTCTTTACTAACTTTTCCTTCAAGCTGTTAAACTTTTCGAAGGCACCCGCTCTGATACCAATTGAAGAACACAAGCTTATACTGAGAGGGGGGGGTGAAAAGTATAAGACCTATTTTTACTTTTTCCTTTATACTTCAAAATAGTAAAGCAATATACCCAAAGCAATATCAAAACAATGCACAATATCATCCACAAAGTGACACCAATTTTAACGTGGTTCACCCGGAATGCCCGGGCTACGTCCACAAAACTTTTCTCTAAAAGTTATCTCAAAGTTCTTTGGGAAACCTTCCCAATTACAATGTTTATGAGCCTCGGCCCAAAGGAGATACCTTCCCCCAATCTGAATTTATGAGCCTCTGCTCAAAGGAGATACCTTCCCTCACCCCCAAATACCTTCCCCTCTCTAGAAATGATCCCTCAGAAGATCAACTGCCTCTACCTCTTGCCAAGCACGTGGAACTCCTTTCCACCGAAGACCTCTTGTCCTCAATTCTTAGCCTAAGAGACCTCTCGCCTTCTATGATCACGTCCACAGCAGCTCAGCAACCTATACCAAACATAGTCAGTCGGTCTAGTACAAGTCTTCCTCTATCTGTCAGATCTATCCAACACTTGAACAAATCAATCCTCTACACACAAGCCTTCTCAAAGACTTGCCAAATCTGTCCTCAGGTTCTTCTCAAAGAACCAATGCTCTCTGTCCTCAAGTTCTCTGATAGAACTAACAAACTCAGCTCACAAGTCCTCTACTAGGACCTGTCCAAAAACCTGCTCACAAGTCCCCACCAGAACCTATCCAAAACCTGCTCACAAGTCCCCACCGAAACCTGTCCAAAACCTCAGCAAGCTCACCAAGAAAAACTTGCTTAGCATGAACCCACAAAGAGAATTGTTAGAGACCCAATGTGATTCATCAACCTCATAGAAGCATAAAGAGAATTGTTAGAGACTCAATATGTTCTATACTTAACTCCCAATATCAATCTCAATCTCTTCCTCAATCTCAAATCTCAAAAGAATAAGATAGATGTAGTATGCTTTTCTCAAGAACATGAAACACAACCCAACAATTGCCAACCATGCAATATCTCATATAACAATGATACTCATGTTATTTTCACCAACAATTAGGGTTTCAACAACAATGCTCATCAAACAAGGTTTAGTCAACCAACACCATTCAACTCAACATCAACCTTGAAGCATTCAACCAATCATCACAAGAAAAGGAAACAAGTAGAAATCCTTTTCCCTCCAAGGATATTTGAACAAAATAGCCACCAACACAATTTCACCAAATGCAAAGAATAACTTGCTCAAATCAACTCAATGGAGTAAGCCCAAATCATGTATCAAGTAAAGCACTAACTAGATCAAAACAACCTCTATGGAAGCAACTCAACCATTAATATCAAAACAGCCAACTAAGGGTTTCAACATCTCAATGCAAGTAGCAAGATTCACAAATATCAACCCTAGTGCACAAAGCTTCCACTATCTCAAACCAGAAATTATGCATTCACCAAAAACTCTCCTTAAGGATAACAATGCATAAGTAGTCTTCAACAAACCAGAAAATAGGATTTACACCTAGCCATTAGGATACCTAGTAGAATACCTTTTCACTCCAACCTTATTTCAGAAAACATACACCAATCATACTCATAAGAAGAATGTGCCCATACCTTTTTCTTGATGATGAAGGGGTCTCATACATTTGCCACAACCACAAAAAACTTCTATGCCAATCTCAAGAAGGTTAGAAAATAAATCTTTCTCACAATGTAATGTAAATCCACAATTACACCTTATTACTCCTCTCACTCAACTTATTATACCTCTCCAATTAATTTTAACATAAAATACCTTTTAATTTCACAAATATCTAAACTCTTATAACTCCCAATTGAAAGCTTTAAATTAAAGTTTAAACAAAGCCTTATGACTCCCTCTTTGTAAAACTTATTTCTCTAAACTTTAATCACAAAAGAAACTTTGAGTCATACCTTTGAAAATAAAACATTGGTGCGGATGGGTTTTGACCCTCCAACCTTCATCAACTCAAAACTGTCTGCGGCCACCTGCGCTATCCACTTGGATGAGAATACAATGGACAAAAACCTATTTAACTCCTTCGTCCTCTTCCAACAATAAAAAATTAATGCCGCTGCGACTTGACCTTAGGACCTCCCAGATCGCAGCACCTTCATTCGAACAAGCAACCGACTCCTCCACACTATCGGATGGAAACGAAAAACACGAATAGCAACCTTATTTTCTTTTTATCCTTTCGTAAATTATGTAACCCTCACTTACTACCACGTCGCTGAAAATTTTGAATCACATGCTCTATACTTGCTCGAAAAACGATATTGTTCATATCAAATTTCCGATCGCATCATTAGCATTTTCAAATATTAAAACAATGGCACACCAACCAACATTTGATTTGCTCCCTTTATATATAAGGTATATGTTTTAATAAAAGCGTCGGCCCTTTTTAACATGATTTTCGTCGGTGGAAAATATTTTAATTTAATTTTAAAATTTTAAATTTAAATTTTAAATAAATAAAATTTAAACTAAATATTTAAAATTAAATATCTCCATCACCGGGGCACCTTTTTCAATGAAACGAAAAGCCAACTTGGGTTTTAAGAAAAACCCATTTCAAATCTGTTGTCCATGGTTTTAAATAAAACCTTTTATTTTGTCTACCTTGGTTTTCACAAAAACCCTTCCTTGAACTTAGATTCTTTTGACATCAAATCAAATTCCTTCAAAAGCTTCTTGACATCAATGACAACTTATACACTTGAGCAAAGGCAATGTACCCAAAGTACCCAAAATTGCCAACAATCTCCCCCTTTGTCATTGATGGCAAACCTTTACCGAAAACACTTCTCAAGAGCCAAAACTGAAACCAACTATGCTAACAACCGACCAATCTGTGCCCACAACCGAGAATCTTCCTTTGAAGTTTTGCTCCCCTGACTTGAAGCTTTCCTCTTCACTTTGAAGCTCTCCCCCTTACTCATATCTCTCCCCCTTTGTCATCAATGGCAAAGGGTCACCTTTGGGGCTCGGGACTAAGAATGAGCCTCTTAGCTTAGTCCCTCCCCCACCTCCTGATGAGGTGATTAATTCTGGGGTGGGAGTAAAACTCCCATTAGGCACTGATCATCATCAGCGTCTATAACTTCCTTGCTGGGCCTTCTCTTGAACTCTTTGTCCATATTCCTGTTCTTGTCACTGTTCTTGTTCTTGTTCTCATCCTTGTTCTTATCCATGCCTTGATCCTTGGACCTGTTCATACCACTGTTCCTGTTCCTGTACCTTGGAAGTTCAGCTCTACATTGTCTAGTTGTGTGACCTTCATTGTTGCACTTATAACAAGTAACAATGTTATTTCTTTTAGGCATACCTATTCTTTGAATCCACCTGTTCTGACTAAACCTGTTCTGACCAAACCTGTTCTGACCAAACCTGTTCCTGTTATTTGCCTTGCAATAAACTGCCTTGTGCCCAAACTATTGACAAGAGTAGCAATACCCTTGAAAGTAACTAGCACTTCTAAAACTGTCATTTACCTTCTTCACTTGAGCCATGCAATGTGAAGCCATGTGACCAAACCTGTGACACGCAAAACATCTGCCTTGAAATTTTCCTTTATTTGACCTCTTGGGTCCCGAAAACTTCTTCTTCTTATTCTGAATTCTATTTTCTATTTCTGTGCATCTATCACTCATGGACTCTTTCTCTGAAATACTCTCCTCATCAGAACTCTCTTCCTTTTGGAGTCTCTTACTAGATTCTCCAACTTGTTCTTTGTGTGGCTTAACAAAACCAAGGCCTATTTTATCTGATGTCTTTCTTTGACCTTTGATGAGTGACTTAACCTTTTTGGAGCTATCTTGAAACTCGTAAAGCTTATCCTTGTACTCTTTAGTTTCCTCTTTCAAAGAAGCCATTTTCTGTTCTAACTCACTATACTCAAGAACCTTAGACTCTAGCTCATCCTTGAGTTCTTGTGTCTTAGCTATAGAGAAATCAAGATTTTCTATAAGATCATCTCTCTCCATACAACATTCATCTAACTTATCCTTGAGTCTAGCATTCTTCTTTCTTTCCTTTTTCAAAGCACTAAGAGCATTAATAAGTTCACTTTCAAGATCCTTTATTTGATTGTTTTTTGAATCATCAAAGCCATTTTCAGATTTCTTATCACTAGAGGTGCTACCTTTTTCAAATACCATACAAGCATCTTCCTTATAGTTTTCTGAAGCATCCTCATACATACTAGAAACCAAATCATTATTTGTGCAATCATCCTCAAGGTGACCAAAATTTCCACATCTAAGACATTTCATGATAATGAATCTATGTTTTGGTTCTTCCTCTTTTTTGATATGAACAACATCTCATTTTCATTATCACTTGAAGAACTTTCACTATCACTACTAGAACACTTACTTGCCTTGTCTAGGTAGAAGCTCTTCTTGTGTTTGTGAGAGTACCTCTTTCCTTGATTGCTTTGCTCATCTTTATTCTTCCTTTGATGCCTATGCCTTTCAGAATCCTTGCTCTTACAATCCTGTTTATCTTCATCACTTTCATCCTTGGCAACAGTACAGTCAGTAGCATAATGACCAAACTTTCCACAATTGAAGCATCTTACATTTTTCATACTTTTGTGTTTTCTAGAGAACTTGCCTTTCTTGCTGTAATATGCCTCTTCATCACTAGAAGACTCATCACTATCTTGAAGTTGTTTACCCTTGGAATAATCCATTGTGTTCTTTACTAGCTTTTCCTTCAAGCTGTTAAACTTTTCGAAGGCACCCGCTCTGATACCAATTGAAGAACACAAGCTTATACTGAGAGGGGGGTGAACAGTATAAGACCTCTTTTTACTTTTTCCTTTATACTTCAAAATAGTAAAGCAATATACCCAAAGCAATATCAAAACAATGCACAATATCATCCACAAAGTGACACCAATTTTAACGTGGTTCACCCAGAATGCCTGGGCTACGTCCACAAAACTTTTCTCTAAAAGTTATCTCAAAGTTCTTTGGGAAACCTTCCCAATTACAATGTTTATGAGCCTCGGCCCAAAGGAGATACCTTCCCCCAATCTAAATTTATGAGCCTCTGCTCAAAGGAGATACCTTCCCTTCTTCTCTGGAAATGATCCCTCAGAAGATCAATTGCCTCTACCTCTTGCCAGCATGTGGAACTCCTTTCCACCGAAGACCTCCTGTCCTCAATGCTTAGCCTAAGAGACCTCTGCCTTCTATGATCACGTCCACAACAGCTTAGCAACCTATACCAAACATAGTCAGTCGGTCTAGTACAAGTCTTCCTCTATCTGTTAGATCTATCCAACACTTGAACAAATCAATCCTCTGCACACAAGCCTTCTCAAAGACTTGCCAAATCTATCCTCAAGTTCTTCTCAAAGAACCAATGCTCCTCTGTCCTCAAGTTCTCTGATAGAACTAACAAACTCAGCTCACAAGTCCTCTACTAGGACCTGTCCAAATCTGCTCACAAGTCCCCACCAGAACCTGTCCAAAACCTGCTCACAAGTCCCCATCGAAACCTGTCCAAAACCTCAACAAGCTCACCAAGAAAAACTTGCTTAGTATGAACCCACAAAGAGAATTGTTAGAGACCCAATGTGATTCATCAACCTCATAGAAGCATAAAGAGAATTGTTAGAGACTCAATATGTTCTATACTTAACTCCCAATTCAATCTCAACTAAAAGATACCACTCAATCTCAAATCTCAAAAGAATAAGATAGATGTAGTATGCTTTTCTCAAGAACATGAAACACAACCCAACAATTGCCAACCATGCAATATCTCATATAACAATGATACTCATGTTATTTTCACCAACAATTAGGGTTTCAACAACAATGCTCATCAAACAAGGTTTAGTCAACCAACACCATTCAACTCAACATCAACCTTGAAGCATTCAACCAATCATCACAAGAAAAGGAAACAAGTAGAAATCCTTTTCCCTCCAAGGATATTTGAACAAAACAGCCACCAACACAATTTCACCAAATGCAAAGAATAACTTGCTCAAATCAACTCAATGGAGTAAGCCCAAATCATGTATCAAGTAAAGCCCTAACTAGATCAAAACAACCTCTATGGAAGCAACTCAACCATTAATATCAAAACAGCCAACTAAGGGTTTCAACATCTCAATGCAAGTAGCAAGATTCACAAATATCAACCCTAGTGCACAAAGCTTCCACTATCTCAAACCAGAAATTATGCATTCACCAAAAACTCTCCTTAAGGATAACAATGCATAAGTAGTCTTCAACAAACCAGAAAATAGGATTTACACCTAGCCATTAGGATACCTAGTAGAATACCTTTTCACTCCAACCTTATTTCAGAAAACATACACCAATCATACTCATAAGAAGAATGTGCCCATACCTTTTTCTTGATGATGAAGGGGTCTCATACATTTGCCACAACCACAACAAACTTCTATGCCAATCTCAAGAAGGTTAGAAAATAAATCTTTCTCACAATGTAAGGTAAATCCACAATTACACCTTATTACTCCTCTCACTTAATTTTAACATAAAATACCTTTTAATTTCACAAATATCTAAACTCTTATAACTCCCAATTGAAAGCTTTAAATTAAAGTTTAAACAAAGCCTTATGACTCCCTCTTTGTAAAACTTATTTCTCTAAACTTTAATCACAAAAGAAACTTTGAGTCATACCTTTGAAAATAAAACATTGGTGCGGATGGGTTTTGACCCTCCAACCTTCATCAACTCAAAACTGTTTGCGGCCACCTGCGCTATCCACTTGGATGAGAATACAATGGACAAAAACCTATTTAACTCCTTCATCCTCTTCCAACAATAAAAAATTAACGCCGCTGCGACTTGACCTTAGGACCTCCCAGATCGTAGCACCTTCATTCGAACAAGCAACCGACTCCTCCACACTATCGGATGGAAACGAAAAACACGAATAGTAGCCTTATTTTCTTTTTATCCTTTCGTAAATTATGTAACCCTCACTTACTGCCACGTCACTGAAAATTTTGAATCACATGCTCTATACTTGCTCGAAAAACGATATTGTTCGTCCCTTCTTTAACTGCACCTTCCAATGTCATATCAAATTTTCGATCGCATCATTAGCATTTTCAAATATTAAAACAATGGCACACCAACCAACATTTGATTTGCTCCCTTTATATATAAGGTATATGTTTTAATAAAAGCGTCAGCCCTTTTTAACATGATTTCCGTCGATGGAAAATATTTTAATTTAATTTTAAAATTTTAATTTAAATTTTAAATAAATAAAATTTAAACTAAATATTTAAAATTAAATATCTCCATCACCGGGGCACCTTTTTCAATGAAACGAAAAGCCAACTTGGGTTTTAAGAAAAACCCATTTCAAATCTGTTGTCCATGGTTTTAAATAAAACCTTTTATTTTGTCTGCCTTGGTTTTCACAAAAACCCTTCCTTGAACTTAGATTCTTTTGACATCAAATCAAATTCCTTCAAAAGCTTCTTGACATCAATGACAACTTATACACTTGAGCAAAGGCAATGTACCCAAAGTACCCAAAATTGCCAACATTCACCTCTATAGAATATCAACCATTCTTAATAATATTCACCACTATAGAATATTGACCAAACTTAATAATATTCACCACTATAGAATATTAACCAACACTTTTCACTCCATGCATAAAACCTTTAAGCAAATAATATTAAAAATTTAAGTTTGCCAAACCTTATGACTCCCTTGCAACCTTAGAACCAATAATAAATATGCAAAATTAATTTTTAACTTGCCCAACCAACCTTCAAATATTTTGGAGATTAAACACCTTTTGTAGCTTGTATTCCCCACAAAAAGGGGATTCGACGTGACTCGATCCGTCGTTTCCTCTCGATCCGTCGTTTCCTCTTTCCTAAGTGCTTAGGTGCTTGGGCACTCACCGTGTGTGCTGTGAAGGCCCACATGAAGGAAGGATATATGCCTTCCTCTTATACCTTCAACACTTCTCCTTTTTCACATGCGAAAAATACGTTTTCCTTTCCCTTGGGCGCAACGCTAAATTCTTTGCTTCGCACGTTCATATCTTAGGCATGGTGATTACATTAATGTGGTAGGTGCTCCCATTTATATGCATAATATAACATTCCTCCTCACATCGGTGTGTTTTGAAATTGAATTTCAAATTTCAAATATAAAACCCACTTTAGGGTTTTTTTTTTTATTTGTGGAAAACATCCCAAAATGGATTCCACTTTTGGGTAAGACCCAAGGAGGCAGGGGTATCCATTCCGCCTAAAACACCTAGGACTCGGACCTGACCTACCACCTTTGACATACTCAAGCAACAAACAAACACATAAAACCAATTTAAAAATAAGTATATAACAACAAAAATAATAAAATGAAATAAAAAACATGCTCCTTGAGTGTGTCAAAAACAAAAGCACAACCAAACACGCACAATAAGATAAAAGAAACCACAACACAAACCACATAGAAAAACACAAGAACCACATAACAAAACACAAACAAGACAAAAACAACAGAACACTACAAAGACATAACCCAAAAAAAACATGAAAAATAAACATAACCAAAACCTAAAAAATAAAAAATAAAATAAAATAATAATAAAAATAAAAAACAACCAACAATAGACAAAAAAAATAAACAAAAAACATAGAAAACACTCATACATAAAAACACGAAATAACACAAACAAAGAGAAACCCAAGAACAAGAATGAAAAAAACACAAGAACAATAACAAAAAACATAAAAAAAAAACAAAACAATACAACAAAAACACATGAACAACAAAAAACAACACAAAGAACATAAAAATAAAACAAAACAAAAGAACCCACCCACCTTAAAAAACTAAAGAAAAAAAACAAAAAAGAAAAAAAAAATGAACATAACAATAACCTATCTAGACCAGAAGACTATTAAGGCAAGAATCAACAGAGGAAACAAAATAAAGAATAGAATGAGCTAGGGAACCGAAAAAAAACTGAATGAACCAAAGAGAAGAAAAAAACAAAAAAAGCAAGAAGAAACTAGGTACCTTTAGAACTAGAGCCATCCAAAGAAATGATAGAAAGAAGAGCTTCCCTAATTTGAGAAGCCCACCATATAGGAGGGCAGCCATAACAAGTAAGATCACCTTTGTCCAAAGCTCAATTAGCTAAAGCATCAACACTCTTGTTTTGATCTCTGACCACATGATTGTAATCAACTTTGAAAAATCCCATCTAGATTAATTGAATCTTCTCAATAATTATTTTTATTCTCCAATCCACCTTATGATTCTTAGAAGGAGTCTTCAAGAGATTAATCATAAGTTGAGAGTCGGACTCAACTAACACCTTTTCCCATCCAACCTTAGTAGCCTCATGAAGGCCTCTGAGGATACCATACCCCTCAAGCAAGATTATTGGAAAGAATACCCAAATTCTCAGCAAAAGTAAAAATCAGGGATCCATCTAAAAGTCTACCAATTCCCCCCACACTGGATTTTCCAGGGTTCCCTCTAGAGGCTCCATCAGTATTGAATTTTCCAAAATCCTTAGGAGGAGGTTGCCAATTTATAGTCCTATCAATCTTACTAATACTCACATTCTCTTTAAGTTGATTACCCTTAGAAGATTTAATCTTCAATCTTTGCATCACTTGATTCCATATTTGGTGGGATTTTTGGGGGTGATTAAGGAGTTGATGGACTGATTCAACTAAGTTGGCTATGGTATTTTGCCAAATATAGTGAATATCCTTCCTATCTTGATTAAAAATTTGGTCATTACTTTCATTCCAAATATTCCAAAGAAGAATGGTAGAACCCATCCAAACTAACTGCCTAATAAAATGATCAACACCCTCTTGATTAGGCCAATCCCTCCAAAGATGTTCAAAAGTAAAAAAATTGGACCACTGTAAGCCAAGTAAAGTGGCCATTCTCCTCCATAGCTCAGAGGCTAAAGTACACTCAATAAAAATATGGTTGAGATTTTCTACATTCTCTTCACACATTTCACATCTAAAACACTTTAGGGTTTTAACCTTAAATTAATTTATTTATAATTAATAAATAATTAATTTAAATAAGTTTTCAAGTTAATTAAATTAACTAATAAATTAATTTATAATTAACTTTATGCTTCCATAGCATAATAAAATTATTATACTTTATTTTCCAATGGTTTTTATGAAAAAACTTTTATTTTCTCCTTCAGTGGTTTTAAGGGAAAACCTTTTATTTTCTCCTTCAATGGTTTTAATGGAAAACCTTTTATTTTCTCCTTCAATGGTTTTAATGGAAAACCTTTTATTTTCTCCTTCAATGGTTTTAATGAAAAACCTTTTTGGTCATGCTTCATAAGACATTATGAATTTTTTTGGAACCAATCAATTACATTCCTTTTGACATCAATGACAACTTCACGCTTTCACATTAATGACAACTCGATGAACTCAAAATGTCCAACATTATCAACTTCTTATAACTCTGACAAATAAATATCAAATTTTAAACTTTAAATTTGTAAAAATCATCTATCATTTTTTGCATTGAATCAATTTTCAATAATCAAATTCAATTTTTCAATCAATCCTCTCCAAGTTCAAATTTATTTAAATTCAATAATTAATGCAATATTCACCTTATCTCTTCTAGCATTAATCAAATATTATTTTAAATTTTACACCTTATAACTCCTAGAAACTTAAGTACTCAATAAATTTTATTTTCACCCAAATATTTGTTTTGAAAAGCCTTACCTCCTACTTTATTTGTGTTTGGTCTTCATCAGATCCATCAGACAATGGCAGAGTGTGACAAAATCGTTAGAGTGTATCAGTCTTGTCAAAGCACATAAGGGCAAATGAGTATCACATGTGAGTAATATTTGAATATTTTCAAACCTTTCACCTCATCAATTGAAACATCTTCTATTATGGCACTATCTCTTATACACTCAGGCAATTATCACAAACTTCATTGGTGCTTCACCTTCATTAAATTTTCTCATAGGTGCTTCATAGATTGTTCTATTTGGATGATTTCACTTTGGCTCTTCCATAGGCTTTAGTTGATTTATCTAGCTTATTTCACTTTGGCTCTTCCACAAGCACTAGCTTCTCTTATTTGGCCAATTTCACTTTAGCTCTCTCATAAGCACTAGCTTCTCTTATTTCACTAACTTCACCTCAACACTATCTCATATGATTGAATCCATACTTCCAAATGGCAAGTATCCAAGCTAATCGAATAATTCATCTTCAAACTCAAACCCCTTGTCGAATATCCTTTTTGTAATATCTTTTCTCAAATCGCTTTTAATAGCAAGCCCTTCACAATAGACATTTTTGTCTATCTTATATTTTCTAGATGCTCAAACTCTTCCTTAGCTTAGGCTCTAGCTTTAGTAAACAGTATTATGCTTTTCTTCTCAATCCACATTCTATTGAATGGGCACACAATATTTGCTTGTATATATAAACTTTATAAAAAATATTAGGGTAAAAATAACCTAAAATAATAATCTTCTTTGACCTACATTTTCTTCATGTGGCTCTATCTTCAAATATCCTCCTTATCCAATTCTCCAAGTTCACACTAGAGTTTTTCTCCAGTGCTATCTCATAATAATTCTTTAACAAATTGCAAAACTTTAAATTTACACCAAATCTTCTCTTGGTGCTATATTTTTTTCCAATATGCTCTAATAGAGCCTACTCAAAGTATATTTGATACCGTTGATGGATTTTTAGCCAAATTAATATGTAGGATCTTAAACAAAATTAATATTTGAGCATTTCAATATAAATGGACAATATCAATGAATATAAAATTCGTGAAATATAACAATAATAATACAATGAACAAACTCACTGTATTATTATTTTTTATTATGGTTGGAGAAGGGGTGTTGAAAGTTCTCCAAACATTTTACAAGAAAGTAAAAATAAGTGTTTAAAGGTTCCCAAACCTTTTACAAGAAAATCAAATATTTTATATTAATATCAGAGTTACAACCTACTAGAAAAAACATCTATACAAATCAAAACAACTATGAACCAAAATAGCTTAAAACATTCTAAGTCACAACCACTCAAAATATTCTATCACAACTACAAGCATACACTAGCTATAGACTAGAAGCACCACCCCATAACTAAGAGTATTTTTATATCTTCTTAACGTATACACTAATATTTTTTTGGTAGGGGTGTTGTGTCCCCTTATGTTCTACGATAGCAATCTCATTTGTTAGTTATGCCAATCAATATTTTCTTCCCACCCAAGGTTAAAGTAGATTGGATTCCATTTATGATTTCAGCCACATTCTCCCATTATCTGATCTCTTGATTAGTTGGCCTTCCATATTTTATTTCTACCCCTACATCAATCCCTCCCTTTTAATTTTTGGTCTATTGAATTGGGGTTGGGCCTATGTTATCTAAGACCCCTATATTCTTAGTTTTTTTACCCTCCTCTTGGTTTGTAGTCTCTAAATTTGGATAGTGGTCTTTCTCATTTTAATCAACACATAATATCAATTGTATTGTTTATTTAATGTTCATTTCATTGTGCTTGTGGTAAATTGAATCAGACATAATAGTATCTAAATAGAAAAATGAATTAGATAGTGAGACTTTGAAATCCTTGAGAGGGGGTTTTTTAATACATACCTCCTAAATTTACCCCAATATTTAACCCTCCTTGAGAACCTCTTGCTGAAATAATTTGACCTTGTGGTTCAGGATTTCCTCCTTGCTATTCTTCAAAGTCTAGTTCATAATTTCCTTATTCTGCTTGGAGCTCTTTACCAAATATTGCTTCTTTTGCCATACCTTCTACTTATATATAAATTTTATTTTGTCTGGGTATGCACTGGATAAATGCCCTAATTTCCTAAAACTCCCACACTTCACCAAGGTATTTTCATATTCAATAATTTGATTCAATACATCATGTTTGGAAACTAGTTTAATTGAACCCAATAATTTCTTCTCCATGTCTATGTTTATGTAGATTATTATATATTATTTGTGACCTTGCTAGGGTTGTAGGGTCGATGGAAATAATATGTCCTACTTCATTCATAATGCCTACCAAGATTTCCTCATTCCAATACTAAGGCTAAACCTAGCAACCTCAACCAAATTGGCGTTTGGGTGAAACATTGAGTTTTAAGGTCAAAATTTGTGCTCCACCTGCACAAAAAGAGCCCTCAACATCCATAAAACAATGGAGTGCCTTATATAATATGGTCAATTTCCTTACTGCAATTAAGTTTCACCATAAATAACCCCTTCGAAATTACCACAATCTCAATGTGGCCTTGGGTCCACCATTTAGCCACTGCCCATTTTTTTAGTGTACTATTAATTAAATATACAATATCTCTTTTACAATTTTATTTGATACAATACATGGATCTTTGTCTCCATAATATAACCTTAGAATGTGACTCTTCAATACTTGACTATTGCTCTCCTCACATATTTGGGAGATGCATCCTTTCCTATTCCACACATAAGACAAACCTCTCATGTTTCTTGACTTTACATATTACCACATACATGTGACTCTTCACTTAACACTTGAAATATACACACATGACTCTTGACTATCTACAAACTTGTAAACTCTCACTCTCTACCCCTTGCACACATTAATACTTTACACTTGGACTCATCCAAAATATTGATACATAATTTAGGGAAAATATAAATCACACGCCCTAATATAATATGTACAAATATACAATGGTACTATGGGGGTACATTCACTTCTAGAAAATAATGTAATATTCTCCAACATGATTGAGGGTATGATCTTTGGCCTAATTTTCTTTTCTCCTTCTCCTTAGGATCTTCATTTCTTGTAATAGTTCCTTGAGCACTTGCACTTGAACTAGGTTGAATTTGGTTCCCTTTTAGTTGTGCAAATTGTTAATTTGCATATTATGATGATGCTGCTATGGAAAAAGGTGCATGGACAAAGTCCATGATTGGTTCTTCTTTGGATATCATGGAGTGTCTTCTACATCATATTTTTTCTTGGTTGATGCCTCCAATTCTATTGTATGGCCCAAATCAACACCTACTTCTTCACCACCTTCAGTTGTGGGAGTGCTCCTAACATGTGAGTGTTCTTGATTATATAAATCGTTAATTTTTTTATCTTCATCCAAATCACCATAAGTTATCACAATATTTACAATATATTTTCTAAACGTCCACCATGTGTTAGTATTTCCCTTGTCCCAATGCTACTCCCTTAAGATCTGCTTCTTTTTGGAGCTACTACAAGTTTTGGGTTTTTCCTGGTACCTTTTTTGATAAAAGGTTTCCTAATACCTTTGATTTTTTGTGAGAAACCTTATGGTCAACTTACTTTGTTGTACACCTATCCCACCTATTAATTTCATGTGGGTTTCAATATCCAACCTAGGCTTATGAACAATGTTTTTCAGATTTTGATGCTTGTCAACCATGTAGTGAACTCACTCTGAGGGTCATAGTTCCACTTATCTTTAATCACTTATAATCCTATATCCTTCAACTTATTTCCTAGAATAGGGGTGGATTTCATCTTCACTAGTGTCACATATCTAAGGCTAAAATGAGTCTTATAAAAACCACTATTGTCTTTCTCATTCTTGTATGTCATGTCAATTATATCCATCTATCTCATTAACTCAAAGGCAAAAATCCTATCTAACACATATTTAGACAATTGATAGACTAACTTGTTGAATCCATAGATCTCAAATATGGTGGAGTCCTCCAAAAAGTACCAGTCCCCTCTAAACCTAGCCTACAAAATTTGGAGGTTAGCCATCGAAATGTGGTCTAGTATTTGTCCCTTCATAGTCATAAGAGTTGGTTCTAAAAATCCTTCAAAAAATGGTAATATGAAGAGTTCTTGTTGAGAACCTCTGTTCAAAAATAAATAGGTTGCATATTACTAGATTCGCCTACTATCTTTAGATTTAACTTCTAATAAAATCTAACATTTTGATACAAAACTAAACAGGCCAAAAATATTGAAATCTTGAAGACTTGGATATCCTTAAATTTTGACAACCCCTCATGAATTTGATCAATAATAAAATTTTTGAAGTCAAAAATCACCCTTTCATTCTTGGGTGTGTACCTCATCATGTAAATAATACTTATTTGAGCTATAATCATACCCCTATCATTGTGTAAGCCAAAAATGAATGCTAGAATAGTCAAAGCATCCATTGCATTGTTATTGCAAGCTCTAATACTTAGGGAAAATTTTGGAAATGATGTGTTTTGATTTTGGTGGTCATTATTCAGGAACCTCAACTTATCTTGGATATATCCATAGTATCTATTTTATTAGCTTTTGATGGTGTATGCCAAGGGATAATGCAATCACTGGATATAAAATATGCAAAATGTAAGATGCTGAAATATGCTATTAATGGAAAGTAATAAAAATGATACAATACAGAATGGAGGAAATGATACTCCAAAATTGATGTTAAATAACTACATTATATTTATCACCAATCTATATGGTGATCTACCCAGTATACCTTCTACTACCTACAACAATATCTTATCACTCACTATGAGGCCCTTTATATAGAAATATGGATTATTTGGCCAACACTCTACCTAACTGTACAAGGGGACACCTTGTACATTTACAAATTGCACATAGACACTTGTGCATTTATTATATTACTTGAAGTAACTAGCTAACTATCCCTTAAAATAATCTACTACTCTAGTTATGTACCAAGGGTAGTACATTTACGTGAACCAAATGATGTAATATACTCTAACACCCCCATGTATTACATTATTTGGGTATTGAAGAATTTAGTATTCAATATGGATCTTCTTATCTTGAATAGTATTTGGCTTCAATCAGTTCTTCTTCTTTTGCAATAGTTTTCATGTTATATCCATTGTTCCTTGTTGTCAGGCATCTTTGATGAACTAGATATCTCATAATTTTACATGTTGCAAGTGGATCAGGGCAGCTCCATATTTCCTCCTTTGATTCTTTGTATAACCTACTTCTTTGATCTTCACAAATGTTAAGCTTGAACTTATTGTTAGTGGATGCTTCTGAAATGAGATCTTGAAAGAAGTAATATATTTTGTGTAGTAATCTTTCTTCATGACTTCTATAGTACTTATATTTATAGTAATAGAAGAAATATAAATGGTTCTTTCCTCCACAATATTTACAAGGATGGAGGCTCCAACAATTCACCTTTTCATGACCAAATTGGTTGCAATAAGTGCATAGTAAATATATTCCAACTACTTTGTTATCTATTTTAGGAATATCATGTTTTTCTATCTCCTTGATGAGATACTTAAACCATATGTGGATAATTGAAGCAATTTCATTCTTACTTTGTTCATACATTCATATGATATCTTTCTATTAAATACTCTTTTCTTCTCCTATATCATCAATTTGTTTTGTTGTCTCATTTGAAGATGTAACTAATGAATCTATCTTTCCATTATTAAAAATCCTTTTAAGCTCTATTGATTCTTTTATTATGTTTGTATCTTTCTCATTATTATACATTGAATCATCAATCATGCTTCTAATCTAGAATGGTATTTTTATTAAGCCTTTTATGATAGCATTATTCAAGATATTAGTAGACATACTTATGGCTCCCTAGAAAAGAGTATATGAATTAATTTTATAAAACCTTTTCTTGGAATTATATTTTCTTGGCTTCATTATATATCCCTAATAATTAGAATATTCTTAGTTCACCTTCTAAGTTGATTTTGAAATATTTTGAGAATAATCAACATTTTAATTTTACCTTATATTTCCTAATGAAGTATGATTTAATGGTTGGATTTATTTTTGTCTCCTTAGAATGAGTATGAGATAATTTTTACTGAATAATTCCAAATCTATATGAAGGCAATTGATTTGCTTCTCTTTCCAATATATTATTTTTCTAAATTCCAATTATATGTATATAGTTTGAAGTACTATGCCTTATATCTCCCTACTTTTCGAATATTAGAAAATAATGGTATTTGTAATTTAATAATGATTTAATCAAAGTTGACAACCTTATATCTCCTACTTGGTTAATTGCAAATATGAATATTCAATACCTTGAAATAAGCTTGCTTGATAATTACTAATGCTTGATAAATTTATTCTAATGCAATAGTCTATATCAGATTATAACTCCAATTTTAATTAAGTCAAGTAAATTTAATCTTTACCTTAGTAAGGCTTGATGCTCTACGTATCCTTGAGTAGCTCCACGTACTTTGATGGCTATTTGGTACGTACCTCCAACGCTATATTAATGTTGATTTGACCTTGTTGTCCAACAAAGGGCCTGTGTGCTCTTTCTTCGAAATAGATGCTTCCACAATGCTTATTTTGGCTTGGTCTTCTTCTTAAAGGGTGCTTATCACCATGAGAATTTAATACTAATTTATGATATTCCTCGCTGCCTCCTTTGACTCTGATTTCAGCATGCTTTTAATCACTTGAACATTGTAGTTTCATTCTAATTTCACTTCACTTCTTTACCTTGTATTTGAATGCTTATATAGCTATGTGGCACGTGCACCTTGAGTAACATTTGAGGTGGTTTTTAATTCTTATTTGAGAGATATCCAAGTGGCTTTTGAGATTCAACGTGTATGGGACTTCTTTACATAACACTTGAGGCTGGTTTCAATACCTTCTTGAGTAATGCTCGTGGCTAGAATTAATGCTTTCTATAAGTGGCTTATGATCTTAGATTGTAGGTGAAAATACTGTTCTGTCAAATATGCTTTAGAACCTTCTAACATTTGGGCATTTTCTTATGAAATGAGCATTTCTTGTCAATGGTGACAAGTGGTATATTGCATGTATTTTCCCTCCAACACTTTCTCTTCTTCTATATACTCCCCTTGCTAACATAAATCTAGTTGTTTCTTGTTCTTCAATGCTTCTTCCAAGTAATTATAGGTTGGCTCTTGATTCTATGGAGATCTTAGGAGCTTAGAGATGGTTCTATTGTGGTACAAGGGTTATTTTGAATGCTACTTCTCAGTGGATGTCTTCTCCAAGCAAGAGCTTGGGTATTGATTCTTTTTATCTATACTTTTGCTTTCAATAAGCTCGTTAGAATTCTCCCTTTGCAATGTATAATAGATGATGGCCAACGTAGATGAAAAATGACCCTTTTGTGATATCTTGTGCTTCAGGTTTATTATTGATACTACTTACTTTTATCATTGTAAGGGTGTTTTTAGACACCATAATGAGAGCTCTTTGTTAGCTCTTCTCTCTTGCTTTGGATAGTGCTCCTCTACGATCGCTTGTATGATGTTCCTCACTTGTGGAGGATGTGTCTTTAAGAAACTCAAATCCTGTCATATTTTCTATGTAGGACAAGATGTTATGGTATGGAATAATGTAAATAGATTTGTAATACAATACCTTGATTTTGCACCTTCTCTTTTGCAAGATTTTTTTTCTAGTTTTAATGGCGACTTCTTTGTATTGTTTCTTGTAGGCAAGGTCTAATTGATGTTGTCTTCTCTTCTAGACAACTCTCTCCTTTGATTGGTTAATATAGTAATGAACCCAAGATAATAATCATGTAGATAATATTCCATTGAAAGAGTAAATTTTGCACTAATATTTTACCTATAATGAGATCTTAGTGCACCTTGAATCTAAGACTCACCATGTTGGAAATTTGAGCAAGTTTTGTTGTCATTGATGTCAAGAATTTTGATGTCCAGTTTTGTCATCATTAATGTCAAAAGGTTGATTTTCCAAAAACAAGGAAGTTGTTAAAATACGAAAAATGTATAATATTTATTTTAAATATTATATGCCTAAATATGCCTAAAAGGTAGAAGACCCAAGCAAAGAGAAGCAAGTTTAAAAAGAAATAATAATATTATAATATTCGATCAAAAGAAAGAGGCAAGGAATAATAGGGTCCAAGGAATCATTAAAAAATATATCCCCGACAAAGTCCATTGAGCAAGGTTTTAATTTAATTTATTTAAATTAAAATATTTTAACCTAAGGTTAAAATTTTAATTTAAATAATTAAAAGCACCAAGTTTAATTTTTAATTTGAATTTGAAATTTGAAAGGGCTGATGTGTTTTAATGTAAAGGAAGAGTATTAATAGGAAATATTTTTTATTTCCTAAGTCAAACACCAATGCAATATTCGAATGCCCAAGTAATAGTAAATCGAGCATTGCATTTTTGAGAGGGAAGAAGAAGCTCGTGAGTTTTTTTTTAATAGAAGGAGGCAATTGTGTTTAATTTTGATTGGTGTAACAAAAACATCCCACAATGTTGGGTAGCACAGATGGCAATTGAAGACATAGCTAAGGTGCTTGTAAGGAGCAAATCATGGTTTCGAATCCCATGCGATTCATTTTTGCAAAGGAGAGGAGAAGCATTTTTTTTCACCAAAATTTGTGTGGTAGCATTAGTAAGGGAGCATGGACCTTGGTTCACGTGTGGGAATGTAGCCTAGGCAATAGTTTAACCTTGGTCTAAGGCACTGCGATGGCATAGGTCGCGGGTTTGAGTTTTAGTACTAGTCGCTGAGCACTAGTCGTCGAAGATGTGCACAATATTTTTGTGACATGGGCTAACAAATAAGGTATGCACATTTGATTTAATTTTTTCTAAAGTTTAGAATGTGGAAAGGTGTTTGAGACCACATGATAATTAAAGGGCATGTGTTAAAAGTTTAGGGATTCATAAGGATTGTTGAAACAATATTTTATTTTGGTGCTTAGAAAAATAAAGGATTGGAGATTATAAGGTGTTAATAAAGGAACTTTGTTTTTATGTGTTGAATATTATTTTGAGTGTATTGGAGATTATAAGGTGTTAACAAAGGAACTTCATTTTTATGTATTGAATATTATTTTGAGAAGATTGGAGATTATAAGGTGTTAACAAAGGAACTTCATTTTTATGTGTTGAATATTATTTTGAGAGTATTGGAGATAATAAGGTGTATTTGTGACTTGATATTTTATTGTAAATCTTGAATGGTGAAATAATTATTGAGGAGAATATTTGTGTGGAAATTTTAAGATAGACTATTGCTATCTAACCTAGAATTGTTAAGAGGGTTTTTTTGCAAGTAAAATAGGTTTCGAAGACATGTCTCCATCAAAGCAAATAGATATGGGCACATCATATTTTTTTTGAAATGTTGGAATGAATGTTGTGAAATATAAGGTGGACTGAAAAGGATTGGTTGATAAGCATTGTTGGAAATATTTGAGTGAATTCTTATATGCTTCACTGGTGAATGTTTAGAGAATATTTGAGATAGATATTGAGGATTATTTGAGTTAGGTTTTAAGACCCACATTATTCTTTGAGATGAAATAAGGGTGAAACACTTGGTTAGGGTTTGTAAGCAAGTTATGTTTCATTGAGTGAATTATTGAGTGAAATTCTTGAGCATTAATTTTGAGTGATATTAAAAGTGAATGTGCAAACATTAGAAACCAGATTTGTGAAAATGATAGACTTAATGATTGAGTTGAACATATTGAGATTCTGATAGAGTATATCATTCTCTATATGTTCCAAAGGTTAAACGAATTCTAAATAAAATATGTCTAAACTACTTCAAGTTAAAGGAATTACCTTGAATATTAGACAAAGCATTTTATAGCATTATGTGCAATATTTGAGATTGATTGATCATGTTTTGTGACTTGTTTTGAGTTTGTATTGAGAGTAGATTTGAGATAAGTCTTAGTGAAGACTTGAGAGCAGATTTGAAGTAAGTCTTAGTGAATACTTAAGAGCAGATTTGAGGCAAGTCTTAGTGAAGATTTGAGAGTAGATTTGAGGTAAGTCTTAGTGAAGACTTGAGAGTAGATTTTAGGTAAGTCTTAGTGAATACTTGAGAGTAGATTTGAGGTAAGTCTTGGTGAATACTTGAGAAAATATTGAGCAAGTTATTGAGAGGACTTGAGGGTAGATTTGAGGTAAGTATTAATGAAGAATTGAGAGTATATTTGAGGTAAGTCTTAGTGAAGAATTGAGAGCATATTTAAGGAAAGTCTTGGTGAAGACTTGAGAGTATATTGAGAAAGTTATTGAGAGGACTTGAGGGTAGACTTGAGGTAAGTCTTTGTGAAGAATTGAGAGTAGATTGAGCAAGTTCTTAAGAGGACTTGAGGGCATATTTGAGTTAAGTCTTTGTGAATACTTGAGAGAAGAGTTGATTGATTGATTTGTTCAAGCTTTATGTTAATACTTGGGGTAAATCTAAGCAGAGATTATTTGTGATTAGATCAATCTTTTTGTTAAGGCTTAAGAACAAATTTGAGGATAGAGTTTGGTGTAGATTTGAGGGTATATTTTTTCGAGACCAAAGACAAATTATGATTAAATTTGTGCTAGAACAAGAACAATATTTAGTGTAGATTTTAGATAAATATTGATCAAAGTTTAGAGCAGACTTTGAAGGTGACAGAGCATAGAATAGCAGTCTCTAGTGGATAGAGATCCATTAGCCAGGGTAGTGAGGACAAGGGTCTTCTAAGTGAGGACAAAGGTCTTCTATGGAGAGATATCCACAAGCTAGTGTAGTGGGGGTAGAAGTCTTCTAGAATATCACAAACCAAAGTAGAGGAGAAAGAGTTATCCTATGGTTAGAGATCCATGAACTAGAGCAGATGGGAAGGAGTTCTCCTGTGGATAGAGTTTCATGAACTAGATAAATGGGAAAGAGTTCTCTTATGGAGTGTGATTCGTGAACCAACTAGGAAGATAGAGTTCTTCTATGGAGAGATATCCACAAACCAGTTGAGGAGAAAGATTTCTCCTCGATCAAGTTCCATGAACCATAGAAAATGGGAAAGAGTTCTCCTGTGGATAGAGATACACAAATCAGAGCATTAGAGGATTGGTATCTCCTTTGGATAGAGGTCCATAAACATTGTAATAGAGAAGTGATTCCCAAGATATTTGTTGAGAAAATTTTAGTGAAATATTTTCTCCGTGGAGTAGCCCACATTGGGTGAACCACATTAAATTGGTGTCTCTATTGTGTGTGATGATTTATGCATTGATTTTATTACTATTGTTGATATTACCATTGATTATATTGGATAATATTGGGAAAGAAAAGTAAAAGTTAATCTTGTATTGTTCACCCCACCTCTCAGTATAATCTTGTGTTATTTAATTAGTATCAGAACGTGTTCTTTCAAAATTGTTTAACTTGAAAGAAAAGTTTGTAGGAACACAAATGACATCTCAAAGTGGATCTTTAACAAATAAGGCACCATTATAATATGGAAACAATTATGCTTTTTGGAGTGTAATAACGAAGACTTACTTGATGGCACAAGGATGTGAGATATGGCAAGCAGTTGAGGATGGATACACACTTCCAACTAGTCCTCCTACAGATAAATATGGTAAGCTCCTACATCTATCTAATGCAAATGCAATGAATGCAATATTAAGTGGTTTATGTGAAGCTGAATTTGTAAAAGTTATGCATTGCACATAAGCAAAAGAAATTTGGGAAAAGTTGAAAAAATATATATGAGGGAGACAAAAAGGTCAATATGTCAAAATTGCAAAATCACAAGAAAACATTTGAAAACTTGAAGATAAAGGATGAGGAAGACATTGTTACATACTTACTTCATGTGGATGAGGTTTTTCACTCCATGCAAAGACTTGGGTTTAAAGTTGAAGAATCGGATGTTTGTCAAAAGGTTTTAAGGTCACTCTCTATGAGGTATAGTGAAAACATTTTGGTCATAGAATAAACAAGAGATATGGAAAATTTGACTAGGGATGAGTTACATGGAACTCTCATAGATTTTGAGATGAGAATAGGAAAGGATTTTATCCCCATGAAAAAAGTAGCCTTCAAAGTAGCAAAGAAGATAAAATATAAAAAGTCAAATTCAAGTGATGAGTCATATAGTGATGAAGAAGCAAACTATGGTAGAAGGAACAAGGACTCAAGAAAGCACAAAGGTATGAAAATAGTTAAGTATTTCAATTGTGGTAAATATGGTCACTATACATCTAATTTTCTAGAAGCTAGAAGTAGCAGTGGTGAAGAGAAGCAGGATCATAAGAAACGGGAAGTAGGAAAATCTAGGTATCAAAAGAAAATAGGTATGGATAAAACAAGCAAGAGTTCAAGTGATAGTGATGGAAGATCCTCAGATAATGAAGAAGAAGAAATTATATTTCTAACAGTAGAAAAAGAAGATGTTAGAAAAGAAGCAAAAAGGGAACCAATAATACTCAAATATTTTAGGTGTGGTAACTTTGGTCATCTTGAACATCATCGTACAAAGAATTAATTTAGTGACAGTGAAGAAGAATATAAATATGCTCTTTAAGACCAAGAAGAAAGAATGCTCTTCTTGGCAATAGAGGAAGAAGGAAGTGCTCCTATTGAAGATAAGTCTGATAAGTATGAAGATGTTCTTAAAGACAAATATGTAAAGGAAGAATAAGAAAATGAAGAGGAAGGAGGAGTTGATCTAGAAGGTGAACTTATTTCTACTCTTAAGGAATTAAGAAAGGTAAGAAATCAGAATTCAAAACTCAAGATTCAATTTCAGGAATGTGATGAAGAAAAAGGAAAGCTTATACAAGATCTAACAAATTCAATATTTAAGACAAGGAGATTTAAAGAAAAGTTAGAAGTAAAATTTTTAGAATGTGAAAGATTAGAGCATGAGGTAGCTTCACTAAGGAAGGAAGTGAAAGAGTCTAAAGACAAGCTACACAAATTTAGAAAAATCTCAAAGACCTTGGATAATATTATCAAGGTACAAAGATCTTCATCAAATAAAATAGGATTTGGTTTTGAAGAGGAACAAAGAGAATGAAGAGAGGAGTCAATATCAAGCCCCAAATAAGAAGAATCTTTTGAAGAAGAGAGTGAAGGATAAAGTGAGACTTATGAGGATAATTTGAAAAACATAAGGTTCGCTAAGGAAGGAAACAATACATAAATAAGGAACAGATGGAACAGAGAACATCACAAGAAATAAGGGATTGAGAGACCAATGGGATCAAGGAAAGATTTATTCAAAGGATTTTGCTTCTCATGTCACAGGTTTGGTCACAAGGCTATGCAATGCAGGATACATGAAAATAAGAAATGTGGTTTCATCAAGAGAAATTTCAGAAATGGTCATCTCTTTCAAGGGTATTGTCACTCTTGTAATCAGTTTGGTCATAAAGCAATTCATTGCAGGGTTCATGACAGGAATGGATATGGATTCACCAGGCAAAACTTCAAGATATTTGAACCTTCAAGAAACCAAAATATTAAGTTGTATAAGTGCAATAATGTAGAACACAATTTCCAAAGATATGTAGGAACAAGAATACTCAAAATAATTAGAAGGATCAATTGAGAAAGAAGGTGGACAAAGAAAAACAACATTGTATGTTGGGAGTAGAGATACTCCCACCCAAGAATTAAGCACCTCAAGGAGAGGAGGTGGGGAGGGGGTTGAGCTAAGAGTCTTATATTTAGCCCCAAAGGAGGCCCTTTGCCATTGATGTTAAAGGGGGAGATATTTGAGTTAGGGAGAGAGCATTCAGTCAAGGGGAGCAGTTTCTCAAGGAGAGCAGAACTGAAAAGGGTAAAAGGAATATTTAAAGAAAAAAGGGTTGCCATCAATGACAAAGGGGGAGATTGTTGGAAATTTGAGCAAGTTTTGTTGTCATTGATTTCAAGAAGTTTGATGTCAATTTTTGTCATCATTAATGTCAAAAGGCTGATTTTCTAAAAACAAGGAAGTTGTTAAAAGAAGAAAAAAGGTGAAATATTTATTTTAAATATTATATGCCTAAAGAGGCTTAAAAGGTAGAAGACCCAAACAAAGGAAAGTAAGTTTAAAAATAAATAATAATATTATAATATGTGGGCAAAAGAAAGAGCAAGAAATAGCAGGATCCAAGGAATAATTAAAAAATATATCCCCGACAAAGTCCATTGAGCAAGGTTGGCAAAGGTTTTAATTTAATTTATTTAAATTAAAATATTTTAACCTAAGGTTAAAATTTTAATTTAAATAATTAAAGGCACCAAGTTTAAATTTTAATTTAAATTTGAAATTTGAAAGGGCCGACGTGTTTTAATGCAAAGGAAGAGTATTAATAGGAAATATTTTTCATTTCCTAAGTCTAACACCAATGCAATATTTGAATGCCCAAGTAATAGAAAATTGAGTGCTGCATTTTCAAGAGGGAAGAAGAAGCTCATGAGTTTTTTTTTAATAGAAGGAGGCAGCTATGTTTAATTTTGATTGGTGTGACAAAAACATCCTAAGGCACTGGGTAGCACAAATGATCGTCGAAGGCATAGCTAAGGCGCTTGTAAGGATCAGGTCATGGTTTTGAATTCCACACGATTCATTTTGGCAAAGGAGGGGAGAAGCATTTTTGTTTCACTAAAATTAATGCAAAAGAATTAGTAAGGGAGCATGGATATTGGTTCAAGTGTGGGCATGTAGCCCAGGTAGCAACTTAGCCTTGGGCTAAAGCACTGTGGTGGCATAGGTCGCAGGTTTGAGTTTGACCACTGGTCATTGAAGACGTGCGCAATATTTTGGTGACGTGGGCTAAAAAATAAGGTATGCACATTTTATTTAAATTTTGCCAAAGTTTGGAATGTGGAAAGGTATTTGAGGCCACATGATAATTAAAGGGCATGTGTTAAAAGTTTAGGGAGTCATAAGGATTGTTGAAACAATATTTTATTTTGGTGTTTAGAAAAATAAAGGATTGGATATTATAAGGTGTTAATAAAGGAACTTTGTTTTTATGTGTTGAATATTATTTTTGAGTATATTGGATATTATTATTTTTTTATTAATTCGTATATTGGATATTATAAGGTGTTAACAAAGGAACTTCATTTTTATGTATTGAATATTATTGTGAGAATATTAGAGATTATAAGGTGTTAACAAAGGAACTTCATTTCTATGTGTTGAATATTATTTTGAGAGTATTATAGATAATAAGGTGTATTTGTGACTTGATATTTTATTGTAAATATTGAATGGTGAAATAATTATTGAGGAGAATATTTGTGTGGAAATTTTGAGATAGACTATTGCTATCTAACCTAGAATTGGCAAGAGGGTTTTTTTGCAAGTAAAATGGGTTTCAAAGACATATCTCCATCAAAGAAAAGAGGTATGGGCACATCATATTTTATTTGAAATTTTTGAATGAGTGTTGTGAAATATAAGGTGGAGTTAAAAGGATTGGTTGATAAGCATTGTTGGAAATATTTGAGTGAATTCTTATATTCTTCATTGGTGAATGTTTAGAGAACATTTGAGATAGATATTGAGGATTATTTGAGTTAGGGTTTAAGCCCCACATTATGCTTTGAGTTGAAATAAAGGTGAAACACTTTATTAGGTTTTGTAAACAAGTTATGTTTCATTGAGTGAATGATTGAGTGAAATTTTTGAGCATTGGTTTTGAGTGATATTGAAAGTGAATGTGTAAACATTAGATAACAAATTTGTGCAAATGATAGACTTAATGATTGAGTAGAACATATTGAGGTTTTGATAGAGTACATCATTCTCTATATGTTCCAGAGGTAAGTCTTAGTGAATACTTAAGAGTAGATTTGAGGCAAGTCTTAGTGAATACTTGAGAGCATATTTGAGGCAAGTCTTAGTGAAGACTTGATAGCAGATTTGAGGTAAGTCTTAGTGAAGACTTGAGAGCAGATTTGAGGCAAGTCTTAGTGAAGACTTGAAAGCATATTTGAGGCAAGTCTTGATGAAGACTTGAGAGCAGATTGAGCAAGTTCTTGAGAGGAATTGAGGGAATATTTGAGGTAAGTCTTAGTGAATACTTGATATATTTGAGGTAAGTCTTAGTGAAGACTTGAGAGTAGATTTGAGGTAAGTCTTGGTGAATACTTGAGAGCAAATTGAGCAAGTTCTTGAGAGGACTTGTGGGCAAATTTGAGGTAAGTCTTGGTGAATAATTGAGAGCAGATTGAGCAAGTTATTAAGAGGACTTGAGGGCATATTTGAGGTAAATATTTGTGAAGACTTGAGATCAGATTTGATTGATTTATTTGTTGAATATTTATGTTAAGGCTTGGGGTAAATCTAAGCAAAGATGATTTGTGATTAGATCAAGCTTTGTGTTAAGGCTTGAGGACAGATTTGAGGATAGATTTTGGTGTAGATTTGAGAGTATATTTGTACCAGATAAAAGATAGATTATGAGCATATTTGTGTTGGACCAAGGATAGTGTTTAGTATAAATTTGAGATATAAATTTAGTAGAGTTTAGAGTAGAATTTAGAGGTGATAGAGTAGAGGACAATAGTCTCTAGTAGATAGATATCCATTAGCTAGGGTAGTGAGGATAAAGTTCTTCTAGGTGAGGACAAAGGTCTTCTATGGAGAGAGATCCACAAGCCAATGTAGTAGGGGCAGAAGTCCTCTAGAAGATCACAAACTAGAGCAGAGGAGAAAGAGTTCTTCTATGGTTAGAGATCCATGAACTAGAGCAAAGGGGAAGGAGTTCTCTTATGGATAGAGTTCCATGAACCAAATCAAGGGGAAATATTTCTCCTATGGATTTTGATCTATGAACCAGATAGGAAGATAGAGTTATTCTATAGAGAGATATCCACAAACCAGTTGAGGAGAAAGAGTTCTCTTGGGTCAAGTTCCACGAACCAGAGAAAAGGAGAAATATTTCTCCTATGGATAGATATCCATAAATTAGAGCATTAGGGGAATGGTGTCTTATTTGGATAGAGGTCTATAAGCATTGTAATAATGAAGTGATTCCCAATATATTTGTTGAGAAAATTTTAGTGAAATATTTTCTCCATGGAGTAGCCCACATTGGGTGAACCATGTTAAATTGGTGTCTCTATTATGTGTGATGATTTGTGCATTACTTTGATTACTGTTATTGATATTTCCATTGATTATATTGGATAATATTGAGAAAGAAAAGTAAAAGTTGATCTTATACTGTTCACCCTCCCTCTCAGTATAAGCTTGTGTTCTTTACACCAAGTTTTGATTTTTAGCTTTTATAATTTATTTAATGGTTTCTTTCTTCTTCTCCACTCCTTGGAGAAATTTTGATCTACTTGGTAGCTTCTATAGGCCAAAATACCTTACAGGTATTGATTTTTGAATAGTGTCTTTATACACTTTGATTATTTGCAGATTTTTGTACCCTTGATCTTAACAATCAATACATAAAATAACCCTTTAAAAGTAACTATTTTAATGAACAACTAGTATAGTGCAATGAACCAATACTATTTCCAACTTAATTTACTTTAATAATATCACCTTATTTCTCCTATTAATAAGGTATCAAAGTAGTTTCAAATAAACTAATGATCACTACAAATTTCTTAATGTAGTCCTCTTCTAAATAATTAGATAATAGGAAGAATGTATCTAACTCCTATTAATGTGCAGGTAATGAATCTTAATAGAAAATATATTTTACACTTTCTTTGAGGACTTAAAATGCAACCTTCTATTTTGCAACTTCCAAATTCTAATAAGGTGCTTAATGAAGTTAAGTAGTAATCCAAATTAAGTGTTCAAGTAATGAACCTTTTGTACCTAAGTTGCTTACCTTTGATGATGAATATCTTGATGAGTTAATTCACCAAATTTCTTGTCTGGAATGGTGGTTTCTCATAGATATGAATGCTTTTAGTCTGCTGCTCTAAAATTGTAGTAGATGATTTCAACTTCTCCTTCAATACTTGGCTTGGAACTCTGAAGTCTTGTAGCTAGTAATGCTATATTAATTTTTGTCCTTTAGCAGTAAATATATTCACTAAAATGTTATCCTTCAAGAACCCTTTCAATATTTTGATGTGAATCCAAAAAATCCCTATCTTTGAAATGTGCCTTCTTTAGCTATGAAGGGAAATCTCCAAATATTCTTGGATTTGGTAGGTTTCTTTTGTCTGAGTTCTTCAACCTATTTATCAAGTTTTGAATTCAAATAATATTTTCTTCTTAAAAATATGAAGCTCTTGAGGTCTTCACAAATATTCTCTCTAAAGTTTGAAATTTTTTTTTTCCAAATATTTCTCCTTTGGGCTTGTTGTTGGATGGCGACAATTATCCCAATTTCTTCCACTATCGTTTGCAGTGAATTTCTCCAATGCATTCTCCTAGGAATTTGTTTGATGGATTCTCTAATTTCTACAATGAGACTCTACAAGCCTTCTCCTTGTTTATCCTTGAGACCTATCCAAGGTATTTAGTCTTGCAGCTTCTCTAGTATTCTTGATGAGACCTTTACTTTAACCTTCAACTATGGAAGTGTTGGCAATGAGATCTTCTTCATGGATCTCTAGAATAGAAATTTTGATAGTCCTTATCTATCTCTTCCAAGGATTGAAGTTATTATATGAGATATTTTATGGTCATCTTCAACTTCTTCTAGATGAACTCTTCAATCAACTAAGGAGATCACCAATATCCTACCTTTCATGGACTCTTCTTTGGAGTCTTCTTCAGGTTCAAGGCTTCTATGGCCTTTTATTTTGGATCAAGGATTTTGTGGCCTCTTCTTCTATATTAAGGCTTCTATGGTCTTTTCTTCTAGATCAAGGCTTCTATGGCCTTTTCTTTTGCAATAAGGAATCTGTGGCATTTTCTTCTACAATAAGATTTTTTTGGCATTTTCTTATACAATAAGGTTTCAGTGGCATTTTCTTCTGTAATGTGCAGGTCTGCAACAAGGCTTCCTTTAATTTCATTTTTTTGCAACAAGATATTAGTAATATGATTCTAAATCTTGTCAATGATGAATCTTCACTAGTTTATTTGTCAATCTAGTGGAATGAATGTTGAGTCCTAGTATTCATGAGTTTTTTTGCAACTCTATGGAAATAATCTAGCCAAATGTAATCTCAAAAATTATGAAACTGATATTTGCTTCTCCTCTCAATATTTCTTGTGACTTTCTTATTTCAAGTGACCTACTGTGGATCTTCCTATCCAACAATCCCTTATAGCAAAATTTCCATGCAATGATGCATAATGGAAGATCTGGTTTGCAAATATGTAGTAAAGTTTAGACATATAGTAGCAATGGTGCTCTCTTGTGGCTCTTCTTATTCCTATTGATCTGCCATGACTTTGATACCAATGTTAGCTTTTGATGGTGTATGCCAAGGGAGAATGCAATCACAGGATATAAAATATGGATAAATGTAAGATGCTAAAAATATGCTATTAATGGAAAGTGACAAAAATGATACAATGTAGAATAGAGGAAATGAACACTCCATAATTGATGCTAAAGAACTACATTGTATCTATCACCAATCTATATGGTGATCTATCTAGTATACCTACTACTACCTACAAAAATATCTTATCACTCACTGTGAGGCCCTTTATATAGAAATATGGATTCCTTGGCTAACAATCTACCTAGATGTACAAGAGGACACCTTGTACATTTACAACTTGCACATAGACACTTGTGCATTTATTATATTACTTGAAGTAACTAGCTAACTACCCCCTAAAGTAATCTACTACTCTATTTATATACCAAGGATGGTACATTTACATGATCCAAATGATGTAATATACTGTAACATGGTTGCACTCTCCAAATTTACCCTAGGGCCCTCAGGCTATACTAATAGCATCTTGCAGATGACATCTATAATGATAATTACTAGAAAATCTATTGCTTACTCTAACCTCTTGGGTCTAGTCATCATAGAATTTAGCATGTGTAGATACCAAATCATAGTAGTTACATACTTGGGGAACCATGTACTAGGTAAAAAAACTAGTCCATATCCTTACCTTAAAGGATTCAATAGCCCTACTAGTAAATCTCTAAAAATATCCCTCCCTTAGGTTCTTCCTAGTTTTAGAAAATTTGAGACCCACCACCTTATCAACCTAGTCCCTAACTAAATTAGAGAATACACCTTGGAGATTTTGAGATTGTGTTTCTTTACCTGATGTGGAGTAAGAGGTTAAAGATACCTCTAAATAAGAAATAGTGAAAGGATCTTCTCTAGATTCTAGTTGGTAGGTGGTGGTACTCTTTTTCCTTGTATCCATGGATACTATTGTTTCCTTCAAACACTTCTATGCTTGCAAATTTTATTTCTTATGGCTTGGATTCTACAAATCTTATTTTTTATGCCCGAAGGGCTCTCATTTGCTTTAATGGTGAAGACTTGGAGAGAAAGAAATGAAGGCAAGTTGCCTTTACATAGATTTTATTCTTGTAAATTGGCGCACCTACCAACATTGAATTCACTCTTTCTCTATATAAATTTGGAAGAAATAGACCACCACATTTTCTAATTATTCATTGATTAGTTGATTTGAGGACCTTCCCCATTAGATGATAAAATAGTTATTATTATTATCTTTAGGAGCCACTTGTGTTCATTTTTTTAGCAAATAACACCACTCATTGATGATTTAGTTGGATGGTTCATGCTACCCCAACCTTGAACCTTTCATTGATAACTCTTGATTGAGCATTATTTGCCATATGTCATCATAAATAGTATGGGATAGTTACCCAAAAAATATCTTTATAAGATAGGGAACAAACTTTGGCCAAGTTTGATACATCTCTACAAGAGAGAACCCCATGGATAGGATAGATTGTAGATCTTATCTCCTTAATTATCTGATGGATGTCACTATTTGATAAAAGAAATTTTTACTTAGAATCCTTAGAATCACATGAGCCATTGGTATTGGTCAACTTGTGGTTTTCAATAGTATAAATTACTTTTGCAAATATTTGAGTCTCTTGAGGAGGTATGCAGATGTTTGTAATCCTATGAACAAAGGAATGTTCCTAATAAGTAGTACGGAAAAAACACCCTAAAAAATAAAACCTTATACAAAACAAAACCAATATATCATGTTAAGTATGATACATATATACAAGGATTTCTCTTTGACTATAATAAAAGGTAGCTCTTCAAGTAGATTCCATTGAATGGGATTGGTAATATCTAATCATCAAATATTGAGAGGTCAAATAAATTCTTCATCTTGTAGGTGTTGATGATGTAAGGGCCACTCTAGAGAGAATCAGATTTAGTGTGGTATCCTAGTTTACTCTTGTACTCATCCCATTTGAGCACCTGATTGCCAACATTAAATTTAATAGGAGTTACTTTTTATCAAACCATTTTTTAACTATTGTTTGATGCTTCAACAATTATTCCCTAGTCACTTCTCTCTATTATTTGAGTCTAAATATCTCACTCATTCTTATGGTCATGACATAATTTTCTTGGATTTCTAGATAATGAAGTAACTAAAGTGCCAATAACTCTATGGAGATAGGTAATATTACCTCCTTTCCATAGACTAAGGTGTAAGGTGAACATTCTAGTCTCCTTTGAAGTAATGCTATATTCCCATAAGGATTTTCTAATATGGACATGCCATTGTTTCTGATTGTCTAAACCAATCATCTTCAAAATATTGATCAAGTTCTTATTGGTGGATTCCTTCAAATATGTGCCACTAGAGCAAAAACGGGTAATGTTGGCCCTAGTGAATGTGTTTGTATTGTCTATGATAACAATGTTTGGGATACCAAATCTTGTTATAATCTCCTCTGGAAAATCAATCATCACATTCTAAGTGGATTTCTTTAATGGGAATTCTTTTGTCCACATGGTAAAATAATCAATGGCAGTGAGAATCCATTTGTGATCCACACTTGATGGTAGGTTAATCATGCCAATGAAATCCGATCCCCATTGGAGGATTGGCTCGTATCTTGCTATGGGATTCAAAGGCATGGGTGCATTCCTCCTCTTTCCAATGAATAAATTGCACATGTTATGTTTCCTCACCCATTGATGAGATTATAATAACATACTAGGCCAAAAATACCCAACTCTCATAATTTTTGTAGTAATATCTTGTGCTAAAAAATAGCCACCTAAGAACCCTTGATGGATTTATTGAAGTGGGGAGTGAATTTGATACATTCTAACACATATCAAGAGGATGCTATCAAAGTTTTATTGGAATAAAACACCTTCAAAAAGAACATAATGGAAATTTTATAGTTTTAATTCCCTTATTTGATCTCTATTTGGTATGAGGAGTATTGATCTCTCTACATATGTATCTCTCATCAACCTAGTCCTGCCCTTTCCATCTGAATTAACTAGGCATATTTCATTATTAGTTTCTATGTTGTCAATGTATTTAACCAATCCTTGGCATAATGATCTCTCCCTTATTAGCTTCATTAGTTTGATATCTATATCATACTCTAGGATCTTGGTGATCCATCCTGTTCTTTTCTCACTAATATCCCCATCCATTATGTATTTCTTTATGCTTGAGTGAATGACATAAGTAGTGATTTTGTTTTCAAAGACCAAGTGTTTGAACTTATTCAAGCCTTTGATTAGGGCATATTATTATTTCTCAATAATATTATATCTCTCCTCATTTTCTTTCATAGTTTGACTAAAAATACAATCGGGTGTTCATTCTAGTTATCATCCTTTTAAATAAGCAATTTTGCAATGTAAAAATCACCCCATATGCATAGAGGATATAATATTTATTGAAATATATAATTTATAGCACTAGAGACTTTGTTATAGCTTTATTTATTCCTTGAAAATATTTCTTCCCTTCCTCAATCCACTTAAATACCTAGTCTTTCTTCAATGTAACAGTCATAGGTATGACAATACCTAAAATTTTTGAAATAAATATTTTCATAAATTTCATTTGATAAAAGAAATATTTGAGGGCCTTATTATAATGAGAGATTAGTAGTGGCCCCAACCCTATCATGGTCAATAACGATACCTTATTTTAATACAATATGACCCAATAATTTACCTTTAGGAACACAAAGATACATTTTTGAGGATTGATACAAACATCAAACTCTTCACAATGTTTTAAAATCTTCTCCAAGTGTACAAAATGATCCTTCTCTTGATTGTATAATATAGTTATGTCACCTAAATAGATCAAGATTATTTCATTGGTCAAGTCTTTGAAAAATATGTCCATGTATCTTTGAAATGTAGCACCAACATTGGATAGGCCAAAAGGTATTCATTGATATGTGAAGGTGCCCCATTTAGTTGTGAAGGTTGTATTGTGTTGATCTTCATCCTTCACCCATACTTTATTATATCTAGAGAATCTATTCAATAGGGGGAATCTTGTAGAACCAATAATAGTCTAGAGTATTTGGTCCATTGAGGGTAAGGTATAGTGATCTTTTAATTAAATTTTGTTTAGGTTCTTAAATCAACACATAGCTTGATCTCTCCATTATTTTTTCTCATAGAAACCAAATTGGAGACCCATGTGTTATTCTTGATGGGATATATAACCCTTGATTCAATTAATTTAGAATATTATCTTCTCATAATTGGATCAATTTTGGGATTAATAGGCCTTTGCTTTAACCTCATAGGTTTATCCTCAAGAGCTAGCTCTACTGTATGATAGATGATATCCTTATGTTATCCTTTTAGGCCTTCATACTTCCATGATATTACTCCATTATACTTCTAGTAAATATTGATTAGAGATTACTTCTCCTCTTGAGTAGACACTTTACCTAGATTCAAATTTTACCCTGGGGAAATCTCTACCTCTTGATAATCTTCTTTGTTGGTAGTCATCCTTCTATTTTATTTGAACTGATCACCCATACTAAACAATGATTCTAATGTAACTAAAACTTTGGGAAGCTTGTTAGACTTCCTTTTTATGAGCTTATCCTCATATTCCTCGTCAACCTTAGGGCTCAATTTTTCTATAAATTTAAATTATTACTAGATGAAGCTAATAAATACCATCCAATGTACCTAACTATCTAAAATTTCTAGTCTTACCACTAATCTTGCATGTTGCTAATTTTATATTAGATCATATACAAAATAAAACTATGATCCTATGACTACCATTTGGTTAGCATCCATATTTTGGGCTCTCAAAATAACTTTTAAGTTTATTAAATCAAAAACTTCAATGAAATCCCAAACCCCATGTTTATAAGATCTCATTAGTTTGTTCTTGGTCAAGCATTGAGATATCACCTATTTAATCACTAGCTAGGTGTTTCCAAATATTTGTAATAGCTCGATACCTTTCTTTCCCATAAGTTAGAGGCCATGCAACAAGGCCTTATACTTAACAATATTTTTCAAGCAATTAAATTGCAATAAAAAATATTGTTGTATCTATTCTCCTATTGGTGAAATTAGGCATACATCAACACCAACTCTCTTTTTCTCTTGGCACCATTATAATATAGTCTCCACATGCCAATTAGGTCTTCTTCTACTTTCATGATCTTGGGGATAAAGGGGTTCTCCTCTCAAACCAAATAAGTACTTATACCTATTTTCTTGAATACTTCATAGGGATTAGAATCATAAATTTTAATTTCCCAAGAGTCCATTTGATCATTGAAAATAGAATAATTAACTTCATCAATAAATAAGTCTAACTTGCATTGCCCTTCCTCTATGACAAATATTTTATTAGTTTCTATCTTGACTAACGGTACATGTTCAACATGATGAATATGGAGAGGTTCTAATGGGATATTTATTTTAGTTCTATATTGGATTCTTAGTAACATGTGCATCCAATCCAAAGACAATTAGCCTTTTTTTAGCAATAAGGATTCACCCTAGTACCATCCATTTGGATTGTTTGTCTAGCTATTTTGCTATAATGTAAAGCCATCTATTCATAAATGGATTTAGGCAATAGTGTTATGGCTATCCCCAAATAAACTATGAAAGTATTTAGTGTGCAGTTTTCCAGCTTTGAGGGTCATATAAAATGGGGATGGCTTCTATGTCTTAGGATTTGGGGTATTCAATATATCTATTACATTGAATTCAATACCTATTGGATGGTCCACTATCACATTATATTATTCAAATATTTTTGCTTGGGTAGTTTTTAGTTGTTTACCCCTAACATAACTCCTCTCTAACTCTTATGGAGCCTGCTAGAGTAAATATTGCTACCCAAGTAAATACAATGCCTCTACAAAACTTACTTTAGATAGTGCCTTTTTCATCTCCTCTATGATGTTAAACTTGATTTCCATAGAGGTAGTCACACTTTGTACTATGAATTTTTGATATTACCTTATCCTTGCCATATGACCTTCACTAGTGAGAGAGGGGCATTTTAGTCTTCACTCAACCTTCTTCTAAAGTTGACCTCTTTCCCTATCACTCTCCTCCACGATAGGCTTATTTTCCCTCCATTTCTCTTGTTATTTTTGGACCTTTTTTATTATCTACTTGTTTATCCCTATTGGTTTACACTTCTCTTTCCTTTTGAGGTGCATTTGTGGCATCCTTTTATTAACTATTCTTTTCCTTTTTTTCTCCTATTATGCTACTATTGACCCTTTTTCTTCCAAATGTAATAGTGGAATCCCTCTCTTAAGAATCATTATACCTTTACCTACTTTAGTCTATTTTTTAGCTGCTTGCTCTTTCAAAGCTTTCTTCTTACCCCTAGTCTCAACCCCTTCTTGATTAGCACATATGACATCATTTTAAAATTTTGACTCTTCATCTATTTCTATAATGCTAGAATTGGCTAGGATAACATCATTGATTTTGGGTTAGGGACTGACTATTGAAGTTAGGTTTTTTGGTATGTAGACTGATTTATTATGAAAAAAAAATTGATCTAAGATGATGGCTTATTGATCCAAATATTATTGATTATACTAGATAATTTGTGATTCTTGATGGATCCAACACATTTTTTAGGGTCATACCTACCATTATATGAAAGACATCATTTCAAATTCTAAATTGGAATTCACCATATTTTTGTGACGTTTACTCATTCCTTAGTTAGCACTTTGCTAAGGCACATGATTTTTTGTGAGATATGGGGCCTTTTTGGGTTTTTTTTTATGGCTATTGATATTATTTCCTCTCAACATTATTTTTATTTATCAAGGTTTTTTTTATTTTCACCATCTCACTCATTACAAAATTATTGTTTGATTCATTACATGTATTGGGTGGACTAGGAAGTGCTAGAAGTTGTGGCTACAAAACTACATTAGATAATTTGTTCTAGCTAAGATGAGTAATTATATATGGTAATGAAGATGGATTAGTATAAGTATTTGGCTAATGCTTTAGAATTTGTAAAATATTGAGTGTAAAATCCTATTTGGATGTGTTCTAGTTAATATGGACTACATAGGCCATTGGTAGAGTAGGAGGTAGTTTTTCTACTCTAATCAAAACATATCCCTAGTTTACCACTTCAAAAACTACAACTAGTGTACAATGGTTACCATTACATACCATGAAAGCTTCGATCATACAATAGATCCTTCATGTAGTAAGGTAATGCTCATTCTTAATTTGGACTAACATATTGTAGTATTTAATTCAATGTTCATAATAATATGGAATAATAACATGTATATTTTCTTGAGAATGTATTTTTAGTATATCTAGATGAAATAAAATAGAGTAACCCTTTACCATGTTACGAAATTTACACATAAAAGGTTCTACAATCAATGCCCAAATTGTAACATAATTATCTAATAAACCTCTATACGATGAAGTAAACTTATCATAAAGAAAGTATATTAGTTAGCATACCATTATATCTTCCTCTTTGATGTAGTGGATTAAGTTAAGTGTTGACAATTCACTAAGGTCAATTAATGTCATCTTGTTCCCATTTTCATGAAAGGTGGAAAACACTTTGATAGCTACTAGAGAAATAAAACAATATGCCACTAAATTTAATGATATTTGGTAGGTCCAATCAAGAAGTAAATTATATGGTATAATATGTACTCGTAGATTATTTTTTTGAGGAGGAGGTTGGCCATATTGTTTATGGGAAAGCAGATAAGGAAAAATTATATACCCATGATGCGATATGAAGGGTACAAAGGATATATAAATTGAGGATAGTTAGGTAAGGGATAATGTGATGGTGGATTTTGATAACCCCATTATTGATGTAGAGGAGTATGAGTATTTACATATGAAGGGGGTAATGCAAACCTTGTTTTTGGAGCTATTGATTAAGATGAGGTAGGCTTTGCTCATCTTGCTATGCCTAATTAGTTGAAATTAATGTTGGCCCTTTTGTATTTCCCTAGGAAACCTACAACCCTATTTCTCTAGGTGATGCTTGATCATTTTGAGCAAGGTCTTGGTTTTGGTTTTCTTCTCAAAAATCCTATATTTGGATCCATAGATTATCCTAGTGGAATGTTTGATGTATTTGACAATGAGATATAAATTAACTTTATGTTAAAGTTCTTATAGGAGATATGTTTCAAAATTAGAGGTACAGTGTGGATTCATACTACAAACATAGTATTGTATCCAAAACTATGGGTTATTCATAAATTTATTTACATCAACAAGTATATCATAAAGGGGATTTATGTGGATTAAGTTTGGTCCTCTATTCGATCAATTTTGGTTTGCTAAACTGGACGAGTAGCTCATTTGTTGATATAAGAAACTAATTTATGGTGGTGTGAATATTTGACTAAAATAATTAGTCATTGGGCCTTTTCATTTTGAGTAAATTGGATTAAGAATCTGAATCTCCTCAAATTCATTCTCTAGTTTATTGGATTTTTAAGCCTTACTACCACAAAATATCACAGGTTATCTAACAATATTCCACGAGTTCAAATACAAAATAGCCATAATAATAAAGGTCAAGGTAACGATAATATGAGTAAACTAATATGTATATAAAGTCTTATATAATAAATCAAATAACATTCATTTATATGCTGAAATGTGAATGTAAATAGCCCGAATCATTCATGTACTATGCATGAAGAACAACTTACAATTTTAATTGCTCAAAATGTATACAAGCTTTATTGCTCCTCTTTTTGTTAGAACTTGATTATGAATACTTGATTCACTTCTTCAATTCCATACATTATATGGAGCATTATCTCCATAATATAGCTATAGTAATGTGACTCTTCACATACTTGACTATTGCTCTCCATATGCCAAGTCTCATGACTCTTGGCTTATCAACTTGCCACTTGCATACTTGATGAACACTTGAATCTATAATATTTGCACACCTTTACATGACTCTTACACTTCTACTTGCACTCCTAATCTAGGACATGTGCACATATTTACATTACATATTTGTACTCTTATATACAAGACACTTGTGCACATTCACTCGACCTACACTTTCACTCTAACTTACATGACACTTGTATATTTCCTCCACATTACACTTTTACATGACACTTGTGCATTTCCTACACATTCACACTTACATAAAAGTAAATATAAATCACACTCTAAACTATTTACTCACACCTATTCTATTACATATTTATAAATGTACCATTGGGGTACATTAGCATGTACCAAATAATGTAGTATACCTCAACAAAGTTATACCCATATGGTAATTTGGTATTTTCTTTTCCCCTTTTTGTTTATTTAATGGTATGTAATTATCACTATCAATCGATATTATTTCCCTATTTATGTGCCTTCATGCATGTATTGATAAGCTTGTGCATACAGACCTACATGTAAAGAGTTTTGATATTAAAATTTATAGATTTTTAAGAAAACCTATGAGGTGATTGCCTTTAAACTAGAGATAATTGCTTGAAATTTGGAATGATTCGTTTGTAGAATTTGACTTAGTAAAATCTTATTTTTGGAGTACATCACTTATGAAAAATAACGATTTGCTTACAAGTTCAAGTGGTTTGCTTGTAATTTGGGCAATCCATTCATAATTTTTGAAGTTAGAATAATTTAAGATGAAAAGGGTCCAAGCAAATTGCTGAAAGTGAATTACTTTGAAATTAGAATAAATAACTCTCCTAGGAGAGGGGAAGGAAGAATATTGTCTTTCCTATAAAATCACTCATTGGATTTGAATTCATAAAGTTCTTTTATTTTTAGAGTGAATCACTTGTTGGATTGAGTGAATTGCTTGTAGACTTATTTTTTGGTATAAATGACCGAAAATCTACTTTAAATTATTATTGTCCATGATAGATGCATATCCAAAGATAGATATGAGGTTTTATGGTGCTTTGGTTCTATATGTGTTGTTGTCTTTGCCAAATTTTAAAATTTTAGTGTTCATATTGGAGTCACCATTTGTAAAGTAATTGCAAAAATTGAGCATGAAGAACAAAAGTGATAAAATTTTAATGTCAATTTGAGATTATATATTATAAATCAAATCCATGTCCTCAATGAATTTCATTAGATTCAATTTATGAAAGTATAGGAAATTTAGATCAAATTGCTTGTAATTTATAGTGAATTTCTTGTAGAACTTTACTTTGATCATTTTTTAGGGGATCTACTCAAAACAAAGTGAATCCCTTTGAAATTTGGAGTGAATCACTTCCTACAATTGGACTTAGTAGAAATTCACTCATTTTTGAGCCAATCACTTCATCTATATCTTCAAAAAAATTAGCCAAATTAGAAAAAAATTGAGGAAAATGGGAGTTTGTCCCACTAGACATGCCAAAAACTTTGTTGAACCATGGAATTGTCCTCACTTCGAATTTAGTGTTTGTGACCTAATTTTAATTTTAACAAGTTGAAAGGGAGTTTCAATGGCTTCTCTCAACCTCTAGATTTAGGCCTACTCCACACTATCCTTGTGAAATAATCCTACACTAACCTATACTAATTGCATGAAAAAGTAATGTCTAGAAAATGAAGATGCATGCAAAATTTAGGGTGGGAGAGATTCAAATATATGTGGGTTTAAACCATAGCAATTAAAGTATGTGTTATTAGTCAAAACATGAGAATTTGAAGAATATAAATGGTCTCCCATTTATTATATATGAAAATGATAAGCGAATGACAAGATAGAAAAAATGATAATGTCTCAATCACCATGCACTTAGCAAACTAGGAGGTTGGTGCCATTGATGAAACACATAAGGATATTCCAATTTCTTAACAATCTTACAAGGTCAAAGCACATAGTGGATTTCATAAAGTGTAGCTATGAATTATCATGGCCAAAATATGAATACAATGGGTCCCTAGGTTGTTATTTATAGTTAGAATTTACCCCTAAGTTACCTCAGTTGAGAAATAATTACTCCTAATAAAAGTAAATATTTGGGGGCATCTTTAGCAAAATGGTGCACCACCAAAAGTTACATACCTATAATTTACCTCTAATAGGCTTAGAAAGCTTCTAAAATGACTTAGTGTACCACTATATACCAAAATATCGCTCTTAGAATATTTTACTTGAGATTTGCACCTTTATCTATACCTCCCTATGACCTATAGAGTGATTCAATCTAGTTAGCAAGTGAGTCACTCACTTTTACAAGTGAATTGCTTGCTTTTGCAAGCAAATCACTAGTTGTCACAAAGTTTAGTTTTTAGATCCAATCAGGCCACTTTGCTAGCAAATCACTCTTAAGACAATCGACACCTTTTGCAAACAAATCAATATTGAGCCAATTGGCACCTATGTTGGACTTAGGTAACTTTGGAGGGTGCTCGTTCGAAATTATGAATCCCAATGTAGTGTTGAGGCACTATAGGTTTATATTTAAAATTGATATTATATATTTAAAATTTTATTTTATATAAGATCTAGAAATTACATGGTAATCAATATTTAAAAAATTTTATATATGGAGTACATACTTTATTCAAGTACAAAATTTAAAGAAACACGTCCTATTTTATGACTATAGGACCAAGAATAAAGTGATACAATATAATCATCATGTCATAAGAGCCAATATTCATGTGATTGCAACCAAAGGAGGAAAAAATGTAATAGATGAAAAGTGAGCTATGAAAATCATGACAAGTTGACACATGTTTTTCCATGAGGATGACATAAATTTTATCTCTTAGTCCCTAAGTGGTCAAGTCTTATGTTATTGCTTTAGTATAATATTCAATATTTTTCTTTTTTTTTCCTAGAACAATTTGGGGATTTTGGTTTTGTACATAATTGGTTTTGTGCATAGTTGGACTTGGCAAAAAAAATTATCTGCAAAATAATTAATTTTATTCAATTTTTTAGCTAGAAATTGGTTTTGTTAAGTGGGTTTATAAATTTTTGCTCATGTGTTAAATTTATTTTACAATTTTTTTGAGTAGAACAATTTTGGTTTATAAATATTTTGTTTTGCTAAAAAAATCTACATAAAATTCATAAAATATAAGGAGATGGAAAATTTGAGGGGAAAAGATAATAAAAACTTGCTTAATATAATAAGAACTAATCAAATAGGACAAAACTGATTGAGCAAAGCACAAGGAAATATAATCCTAATCCATGCTCAATTCAAGGATACTTATCTACATGGATGTGATGAATGTTAAGTACATCATATTATTCATAATATATTTTGTTTTCAATAGGAATTCCTTGTGATCCAAGTAGTTCACAATACAATTGAGTTTTAAATACTAATATCAAATAAGATCATACCCATACACAAAAAATATGAAAAAACAAAAGTGAAACGACTACCATAGGACATAATGTAATAAAAATAATCAAGTATAACTAAACCAATGTAATAAAAATAATCAAGTATAACTAAACCAACCAGGCTAAAATTAAAGAGATACAATCACAATCCAGGCTCAACTCAAGGACATTTATCCACATGGATGTGGCAACTCACTTTATTCACAATGCATTTCAATTATTTTAACTCCTTATGAACCAAACATTTCATAATACAACTAAGTTCTATTATTTCTTATGCACCACTTGCATGTGTTCATTGATGATATTCTTGATTTTTTAATTTGATCTAGTTATCGTTTGTTGTCCTATAATTTTTAAATGTTGCAATGTATGAATGGGTAATAATTAAATATTAGGATCATAAGAAGTCACTTTTTGTATATTATTATGTTAAAATCTAACTCAATGAGAAGAGATTATAGTTTCTTATATTTATGTTATCCTCAATAACATAGGTTCAAATGATCTTGAAAATTTATCTCAATTTCTTTAACAACATTTTGTTTTGGTTGACAAAGTCAAAGTTGAGACCCAATTCATCCATCTTCCATGTCATTTAGAAGGTTAATTTTTTAATAATTTCTCCCACTCATAGATTGGAAAAAAATAATAATTATAGGACTACAATGAGAAGTTATTGCTCTAGAAAAAAGTTTTAAAGCTACTACCATAATACCATCTTTTTAGGTAAAAGGTGTACATTCCACATAGATAGTGAAGATTGGTATGGATATGTGGAGGAGGATGGCAAAAACAAAAATCACACAAAATAATGGATATAAAGAATAAAAATAGGAAGATAAAGTTGAACAAAAATAAAAATTAAAAATTAAAAGTAAAGAAAAAGGGAAAGAAAAAATAAAAAAATGTGTTATAATTCGACCTATAAAAATAGTTGAACTAAAAATAATATAAAATGGCACACATACATATGCCACGTGTGCACATACACACCCAAACACATATTAATGCACTTTCATTGAATATATGTATATATATATATATATATATATATATATAGTGTGTGTGTGTGTGTGTATACAGATATATGTATGTATGTATATATACATGCATACTAGTGTTGGATGAAGCACAACAAAAACTATTATTGATGTAAAATAAGATGGCATAGCTTAGTTGGAGATTGTCTTTTAAATCAGGTAATAGGGTGTCTCAAGAACCTCTCCAAGAATTAGCTTGAATCAAGGTAATGGGGGATTGTCTCCTTATATACTATTCTGTAAGACTCGGGTGATTAATAGAATGAATTGCACTGAGGTTGGGCCTTTCGATATATTTCTGTTAATCTAAAAAGAGATATGCAAAAGAACCCAATTTTCTCATTGGACATAAGCTTCAAGATAACTCTTGTTCATGGCTACCCTTACATTGCTTATTTATAGCCAAATAAGAAGAGAGAATTTTGAGAAGACAACATAAAGCTAAAATATTATATCATATCTACTAAAGTCATGGAGGTCCTACTAATTAAGACCCCATGGCAATTTGGTAGTGTCAATCTATGCTTTATTCGTACAAGTACTAGCATAAAGTAAATATACATGCAAAGATATTATGTACAAAGGGAATAAATATGTTCCCCACTAACTAACAGTTTCCCAAAATATGAGGTGGTTATTGAAAAGGTCAGTTGATGCTTTATAACATTTTTCAATTTGTAATCACTTGTTCAAGTCTACATTGGATTTCTTCATTGTCTTCTAGCTTCTGATTATCAATAATATTAGTGTGTTTGGATCATTATCCTTGTGACCCATGTGAATGGTGTCCTTAAGGTTGATGGAACTCCTCATCAATACTTGGTTGATGTCAGTAAAGTTAAATTGTAAAATATAGCAACAGAGAGATTCATGCCAACTATTATTTGGATACTTCTCTTCAAAAAACTTTAAAAATATGGAATTCACATATAAGGCCTTTCTTAGTAAAATGATGCCATCTAGTTTACCATGGTCCAACACATATTGTACCATATGATCCACTTTAGTATTCCATTTGCTATTCATAACCAACACATTAATCCTTCTAGTCAAATTAAAAACGAAATCAATTATTGGATAATATTAGAGGGTTATGTCTCTTTTGGCAAGGAAAAGCTTTTGAATTCTCTTGCAAAATTAAAAATAGTGATCAAAAGTATTTAAATTATAAGTAGACCAATTATTAGTTTGGAAAAACATATTAGAGTGCACCATATTTCTATTTAATGCATATGACAATGCATTTTATTTGCCTAAAATGTATTCAACTAAAAACTAGTACTAAGAGAGCAATGATTGCGACCATGCATATCTTCCTCTGCATAATTATGCTGATATATGTTTGGTCATGAACCACATAAGTTTTTTTTTTTCTATTCTTACTATTAATTATTCTAGCAAGATCATATTTTTAAATTTGCCTATCCCTTTCACAATGGCTAGGATTTCCTTCTCTGCAAACTAGTAATTTAATTTATGCTATTTAAATTGCCCACTTTTGTACATGGCTAGTTTTTTTTGTATTACCTCTTTTTACCAAAATAATTATCCCCCAATTCTCTTTAGAGAAATATGCTTGTAAAATGTATGGACCAATGAGTGTAGGTTCTCAAGGAGGGATATTTGAACATTCTATTTTTAATTGTTGCATTGTAGTGGTTCTGTGTGTGGTCCTGCAAAAACACCAATGCCATGATAAAAAATGACTTCCTAAAATATTTTCAAATGCTACAAATATTCCTTGATGTTTGTGAGAAAACCAAAAAGTCATCAAGGTACTTTGCAATAAAGGAAAAGTATGAAGCAAAAATCTTGTCCATTCACATTTGAAATTATGCAAGGGTATTTTTTAGTCTGAATGGCATGATTAACCATTCATATAATCCTCATGGAAGTGAAGAATGTAATTTTATGGATATTCTCCTATTTAATCCTGATTTTTTGATATCCACTAATGCAATCAAACTAGAAAATATCTTTCTCTACACACATATTTGAATCAATTGGGCTTTATCAAGAAGTGGCCCATTAATGGTTTATATTGTAGCATTTAATGGAAAATTAATTAACTACCATTTTGGCTTTCCCTCATTTTAACTCTAAGTTTTTTCTGATAATAAAATATGCACAGGAATAATTGGAATTAGATAGCCTAATCAAACCTTTTTGTAGTAATTCATCTACTTATTCTTGCCATCAAGGTCAACTTCTTTACTCAAAACAATTTTCTTACCTTGGATAGGTAACTGATGAAGTGTAAGGATTTTTACCTATGAAGAATTTTGATCCCATTTATCAAGTGGGTGTTCTACATAACAACCCATTAATTCTTGTCTTATTTTTTCCAATGTCTCAAGGGAGACTTTGGGATGGAAAGCAACAAATATTTGAAAAATGAATGTCTTTGTTGATCTTGATTCAAGCTTGCTTCATGTTTTATAATTTTCTCAATACTTGGATCAACCCATTGATATTTCAAATTGTTGGCATGAAACACATAAACTATTCTTGGTACAATAATTCTTTTGTCATCAATATTCAAAACTAAATAGTGTTGACCTATGTTATATGGTCTTGTTGCATCAATAAATGGATCGCCAATCCCTATCATAACCTAAATTATTTATCTCAACAAAATTTGTGTGAAGTTTTTTATCACCTATTTAAATTGGAATTTGAATTGTAAAATATTTGAGGGATCGAGGACCATTCATTGTTGACAGCTCATAGTTTGTAGTGGATGTGATCCACTTGTCAACCATCTTTTGATAACAAAAATTAATGTTTGATCATATTTCAATAAAATTAATATACTTAAAAAAAATTCATGTTACCATCCTTTGCAACCCTTATTGATATGAGCACAAATGAGTGAGATGTGACCATATTATTAATATGTAACTGAGCTTTCTTTATTGTAGGTGGAGACATTGAAAATTTATTTCTTCCTTCACAAGATGGTATATAGATAGATATATTGATACATAAGACATTATAATTTATTCCAAATTTTAAATCTATTTTAACATAAATCTCATGTGTATTGAAAAGTATTCTTTTTTAATAAACTATGTGTGTCTTTTATGGGGGGTCATTACCATCAAAATAGAAAAATATCATATTTTTTCTCAGGTCAATAAATCCATACCCAACTTACTTTTTTTTATCAACAATATTCTTCATTTCCCTTTCTATCAAATATATTATTCAGTTTCCTTGAATTGTTATGTTTCACTAATAGATTCTTTGACATCAATTTCGTTATGATATAAAACCCCACTCTACTAATAGTTTTCTAGAATTTGAATTTTTTCACAATAAATATCAACACCATAATTGACTAAATTAAATGTTACTTGATTTCCTTCTCTTTTGATAAACTCACATTTCTAAGAGATTGCCTCCAACAATAGTTCATGAAAATCAACAATAATACTTTTTTTTCCAATCCTCTAACAACCCTCCAAGCATGACTATGGATTATTGATGAATTTGTGGATTATACCCAAACATGACTATGGATTATTGATGAATTGGTGGATTATACTTACCTTTTTCTTTTAGAATGAGGTACTGCTGATGGTTGTTATGCATGCAGGACCAGGTACATTCCTTTGATGGATAGAAAAAGATCGACGAAAAAGGTAAGTGGGAGATGATGTTCGACTTGTGAGTACATGAAAACTCACGCATTTGCATATCACATAGGTGCATTGTGAACAACTTCAATATTATGTGTGCCTTGTTTTAAAATATTTGCTTGTTGTTTGACAAAAAATAATGCAATTGTATATTACTCGATGACAATGAAAATACCAAGAACATGGGAGCCATCCTTCATTAAGCAATTGGTGAATTAAGGTTTATTTGTATGTTTATTTTTTAGGTTGACAAATGAAATAAGACTAAATAAAAACTAAATATATATATAAACCAATAATATAAAATTCAAATGAAGAAATTAAAAAAAAACATTACTATAGTCTTCTTTTTCATCTAATGAACATGATGAGAATTATGGCGAATGTATGGGATGGTGTAACTGCAATTTAATCTATGATGATTGTTTGTGATTTTCCCATGTTTCTCCAAACGAAAATAAATCGAATGGAAGAGTGGGGAATCCGTTATCTGGCACCGGATTGAATGAATTTGGGGGGAGAGTGAGGAGAGAGTAACTTGTTTTGGCATGCATTAGAAAAAAAAATGAATTGACTGTGTTGGGTCTTGGAGAGGAAAGGTTTGGAAAAAGGGAGTTGAGAAGTTGCTACAACTCATGTTTTCTTTAACAGGTCAAAGTTCTACTATTCAACTTATATATAAGTTCTTCGATAACCTTGTTGTGATTAGCACTTAGGATGTTGTATGTTTTGCTTCTATATTGATCTTGTTTCCAAATGGTTGAATATTGTTGCTTTCTCAATGCATGTTGATGTATTCAACTATGATATAAATGAAATATTGTGTATACTTGCTTCTGGGGTGTGTCACTGCGAGTTATTTATCCGACACATAGATATTGATAACATAGACAGTTTATTTGAGATAATCTGTGTTGGTTTGTGAGATATGTTTTGAATGAAAAAAAGTATGGTTTTCTCTCTCTGTACCTTCAAATTGAAGTGTGAATTATTAAGAATGCATTAAGACTTATAATAGATAGTAGTTGAGTCGTTTTATGGAGAGAAACTTTGTCGGTGGGATGGTATTAACTGAGCAAAGGCGATGGAGTGACTATTGAAACTTTTCTCAAAATTCTTCGTAAGGCCAAGCTGGGTTATGGGAATATTTTTTGTATCATCTAGATTGACAATATTTCAAGTTTCTTTTGAAGCCCCTTATGTAATGTAATATATAATTTTTTTGTTGGACCTTGACAACTCCTGGAAATGGTAAATGCACACCCTTATGTAAGATTTTTTTTTTTGTACTTTTTGGTCTTGAGTAAATGATAAAATTCTCGATGTTAATTTTAAAATTGTTTCTCTTTGGTTGAAATTAGCCATGCAGAGTCAAATTTCCAATTAAGCAGAATGGTAGAATGTAAAATAGAAATACTTATTTCTTTTAAAAATAACCAGCTAGAGTGTGGAGAATCAATATTTGTTAACCCAACATTGTTTGAGGCAGAAGGAAAGTAGGAACCAGCTAAAAACATTCTTTTTTAGAATATATAACCTGGACACGTTGAAAGAAGTACTGAGAATTTCAATAGCCATTCCAAAAATTGAAACTTGCATGGAAAATTTTTATATGTAAAAAAATATTATTGTTTTTATTAATTAATAGATGGATAGCTGTTAAGCTTAGGTAACTATGACTTATATACAAATCATGACTTGTTGGTACCTTATATATTTAACATGTAAGAAGGAATAATTACCATGGACATCTCTTTTTTTATTAAAAAAATGAATAGAAGGATTTTTAATTAAATTTTAAATTTAACTGTTATCTTATGAAAAATGAAGACTTATGGTTACATTATGTTTATGTTATGTGGTTGTTTTATTATTATTTATTCAATGTTGCTATATAAGCATGTGTTACTAAAAATATAGTTGCTAGTAATTAAAAGTGGAATGGAATGGTCCATTTACAATAAACATAGTCTGTCCGCAAGTTAAGATTCACTCTTAACCATTTAAGGAACTTTTATCTTTTGAAAAATTCCTACGGGGATGTTCAAGTCTTCACAATTTTAAGTTGAATACTTAAACGATATTAGAACTTTTAACTTCAGGATGGTCATAAATGTTGACTTATCCGTACGCAATCTCTTGCGTAGAGGTGTTGTGGTCATTTTACAACTTACTTTAAAATTAGGGACCCATCTTGAATTTTTCAGTTTTTGATTGTTTAGTTTATTTGTGATGATCATTTTTAATATAATCTTAATCATAATTGAATTTTTCACTTTTTGATTGTTTAGTTTGTCTCTGATGATTTTTAATATAACCATAACCATAAGCTTGTCATATAGGGCTCATGGTTGAATAGCCTCCTTTTTATCTTCTTTGAGCTCCCAACTTTCAACTTCAGGATGATCATAAATGTTGACTTATCCTTAAGCAATCTCTTATGTTGTGATCATTTTACAACTCACCCTAAAATTAGGGACCAATTTTAAATTTGTCAGTTTTTGATTGTTTAGTTCGTCTGTGATGATCATTTTTATTATAACTCTAGCCATAATTGATTTTTTCAGTTTTTGATTGTTTAGTTTGTATGTGATGATCATTTTTAATATAACCCTAGCCATAAGCTTGCCATATCAGGGTTCATGGTTGAATAGCCTCCTTTTTTATTTTCTTTGAGGTCCCATAAACCATATTTGGGTCTCGCGGACGTAATTAAAATATTTCATTTCATGGGGTGTCTTCTTTATTAATGTTTTCATCTTTTAATTGCTTTAGTCTTGTTGTTCATATTAAGGTTTTAGGTCAAGTTATTTGGAGTGTTTTAAATGTTAATAAAGCTAAAATAATAATAATAATAATAATAAAAAAAAATATATATATATATATATATATATATATATATATATATATATATATATAAATAAAAATAAAAACAAGTATATATGTATATGAAATGAAAGATTTTAATTACGTCCACAAGACCCAAATATGGTCTATGGGACCTTAAATATGGAAGAACAACTATTCAAATCATTTGATTTTTAATATCTTTGAGAAGGTTGTTCCTTCTCCTACTGATTTGGGTTAGCAATTTCTCAACTTTTTTTATTTTACTGTCTTCAAATAACTTTGCTATAGATCTGATTGTAAGTGTTTATTTGTATTTTTCACGGATATATGAAAAACTCAAGAATTTATAGATGAAGTGTTCCTCTATCTCTACTACCCATTTGTTGCATAGAGTACATATCATTTCTTCTCATTGTTCTTTGGATGTTGTCCATATCCTTGTTTCACATATAAGCCTATGAGAGCTAAATCCTTCCTCAACTTTATTTATTTTCTTGTCTTCAAATAACTCTACCATAGATCTGATTCTAAGTGTTTTTTTTGTATTTTCTACGGATATATGAAAAAATTGGGAATTTATAGATGAAGTGTTCCTATGTCTCTACTGTTCCTGTGTTGCATAGAGTACATATCATTTCTTCGCATTGTTCTTTGGATGTTGTCCATCTCCCTAGTTCACATCTAAGCCTATGAGAGCTAAGTCCTTATATGAGCAATGAGGATTTTTTCCTTCCACTTGATTTCAATGCCTATATACGCTTTTTCCTTGTGGTCATACATTGGGTTAAACTTTGTAATATAATATTGTCTTTTTTTGCTTGCATTTTTCCACATTCCACTTCATAAATTTTTATGTTGTTGTTGACATTTGGGCATTCATTTATGTTTATTTTCCAACGTTTCATCCATTTCTGATTTTGTTTCATCCATGTATTCTTCCACCTATGCAACTCTTTGTCCCTAGCTACCCTATGCCATCTGATGTTTTTCATGTTATCTATTTTTTTTCAAGTGACATAACAAATTGGTCATAGTAATTGCTTCTAAAGGGAACATTCCAGTTTCAGCTAGAATAATTTAATAAGGGGTTGTGGCCTTAATTTTGAAAAAATTTATGATTAGATATTTTTGAATCATTTCTATTTACCTCCATTTTGAATTTGTTGTGCCACTAGCCCACACCTTGCAACCATACAACAAAATCGATGTAACAAGTAGGCCAAATAAGACCTTGGTGGTCTTCCAGTCCCACAACTCGATATTCCTACACCTATTTTGAAGTGCATATAGTGATCTCCAACCACTTTGAGTTCTTTTCATCCTACATGTATTCCAATTAATTTTATCATGAAAATATATGCCTAGGTATTTGTATTCTACTACTACCTCAAGAGGTTCTCCTGCAAACTAAAATTCGAGTTGTTGCTTCTTTTTTGTTAAAAAAATCATAATTTTTATTTTTCTTGTGTTCACCTGCATCCTAACTTCCTTACAAAATAGTTCTAGAGATTGGTTTTTTTGGCCACAAGAATTACATTGTCTACATACATGAAGAGTTTTACCACATATATGGCTAAGTGCACACCCTCTCCTCCAAATTTGTTTATCCATTTTTAACTTGTCAATGTACAACCCAAATAAGGTTGGAGATAGAGGGTAACCTTGTTTGACACCTATGTCACTACCAAAACATTCAGATAACCCTTCCTGTGTTCTGATTCTAGCCTTTACATTCTCATATAGTTTGTGAAATTCTGCCCTATAGTGAATTGGAACCTCTAGCTCTTCCATTTTGCTCCATAATTTTTCCTTGGCACTATGTTAAATGCCTTTTTGAAGTCTAAAAAACAACAAAAAGCCTCTTCTTTTTTATCCCATATTTTTTCCACTATGTGTCTGAGTGTGATACAACGATCAATAGTTGAGTTCTTGGGCCTAAAACATGCTTTCCTCTTTGCTCTCTTTCCATTTTCTTCTGCCCATATGTTGATCCTACGCTCTATCATACTCCAAAAAAAATTTCAAAGAGAGGGTTGATCATGATAGTTTGATATTTTGAGGGATTATTTACATCTCCACTTTTAAACAAAGGAATGGTCAAGCTAGTTGTTCATTTGGTAGGGAAGCCATTTTGTATGATCTCATTGAAAATTTCTTTGATCTATGGTGCCAAAATATCTACCCCCCATCTTATATGCTCTACTTGAAGATTTTTTGTCATAGGCTTTACCAGTTGCTAACATTTTTTTTCCCTTGAATAATATCTTAATTTGTGAAAAGTTATTTCTTGACAATGATAGTAGGGGGTGTCTCATGTTTGTTACTACGTTGATACAATTGTTTTGAATACTACAACCACTGATTAATTGTTATGCTATTTTCATTTTGCATCCTTTTCACACTTAGTTCCTTCAAAATTTTCTTTGGTTCATGCTTCCCTAAGTAAATCAAATTTTTCCTCCTTGTTCTAGTGTATTCTTATTTTTTTGCCCTTACTAGTTTCTCATATTATTTTCTGTTTGCTCTTGTTTTACCCATTGGTTCCTTTAGTAATCTTCATGATTTTTCGCAATATTCATCGAACCATGGGTTGGTTGGGAAGCTATTCCTTTGTTTATTTTTAGGTTTAGCTCTCTTGCATTTGTTTAGAGATTCTTGGATAACATTCATTAACCATTCACTCTTACTGTAATATCTGCTACTATGAGGTAGTTCTTCCATATCCTGTAACTTGTCATTTAATACTACTCTAAAATTCTATTGATTTTCATCTATTAATAGAATGTTTCCTTTGTGAGGATATTTATTTTTATTGCCTTGCAAGTGTTTTTCCCTTGGTTTGTCTCCATGCATTCAAATTTTTATAACAATTGGGTTGTGATTTGACTTAAGTTCCATTGGAGAATATTCCACTTATAGCTCCTTTATTTTTGGTATGTAATTTTATGAGCATATTACATAGTCTATTACACTTTGTCCCTTATATGTTTTGCATGTATACTTTCCTAATTTTTTCCATTTGTTCATCCCCATTGCAAATAATCAAGTTGTGTATTCTATAGAGGTCTAACAACTCTTTTCCATATTGTGTGATAGCCCCATGCTCATCTTCTGAAGTCTTGGTCCACTACTGATTTTCATTTTCTGGCATCCAAAGAGGATTAATCTCAATATCTTCGCTACCTTCTAGAATGTTAGCTTGCTTATTTTCTATCATTGCATTGAAATATCCAATTAATATAATCTTCCCCAACTTACTGTATATCAAAATATCTCTTTTTAGGGAGGAGTATAGGTCTTATATGTTAAGATCATGTTTCTTATAGAATTTAGAATTCTTGGGAGCAAAATAACATCATGTTATTCTAATAACTGACTTATTTTCTAGGATCTTTATCCAGATGTACTATTTGTTTTCATCTTATTTTTCAATTTTAATGACTCTATCCCATTCCTATTTTATTAAAACCATAACACCCCTATGCCCTTTGCCATTTTATACTTCTTTATTTCATATTGCTATTTTTTTGTATCCCACAAATTATGGAGTCCTACATCCACCGTGTTCATGTGTTTCTGTCAGTATGATTATATATTTATCTCTAGCAATGGGCCCTAACCTAGGTATTCTTCTCCAAGGTTAACCTCTACAATTCTAACTTACAATCGTAAGATGTCCCTGGGTGGGCCATACTCCTTATTTGTTTTGGGTTTATTTAGATGTGATGTATGCCTTTCCATTTCTTAAATATGCCCGTTTCCATTCATTCCTTGGTGCCCTCATATTTTCCCATTCCTTATTTCTTTCTTCCTACTATAAAAATGTTAGGTCATCGTCTAAATAGAATTGTGACCCTATCAGCATACCTCTATTTTTTAGTAACCTTATTTTATCCTTGTAGCTCATCAATGTGACCCGAATATGCCTATCTCTGCCTCCTCTCAACCTACCAATTCTACTTACTTTTTTTATCTGACCTTTCTATTGTAATAGATCTGACAAGAAGTCCCTGGTTAAATGATTTGTGTCTTTCCTATCCCCATAATATTTCAACCCTTTGATGATTATATTTGATAACTTCTCATGTCTTTCTTTCTCTTATGTTATTTTAATTTTTATTTGCTTCTCTATCAACTCTTTTTGTTGATTTATTGGTTGTTTTACTACTTGACACCATGTCTTTGCATTTGCTAATTCATTTTGCAAATCATTTTCTCTTATTTCAATGTTTTGGAGTGTTTCTCGTACCTCTTTTATTTGATTTGCATGTGTCATTATGATCTTGTAAGATTGAATACAAATATTAGCCCAATTTTAAAAATAATTAAACCATCTAAGGAAGGTAAAAGTGAATTTGATGAGAAACACATTGATGAATTGGAAGATGGTGAAGAAGTAGTTGAACATTTATTTTGAAAGTTGATTACTATGATTCTTGGGAGAAATGGGAAGAATATGCTCACTCCAAACCTTCTAATGAACTTTTTGTGTCAATTTATATGCAAGATAATACAATTGCTTTCTCGCATGAGGATATTACAAGTCATGTACAATCTGAGAATGTTTTGGAAGAAGGTTTGGAATCTCATCAAGTGTTGGAAAATGATAAAGATTCTACTACCACTGATAAAGAAGAAAAAAATTGATATATGAATCAAAATATCATGTCAAAGATACAATAGAGTTTTATCCCATGAATTTAGATGATAATTTTTATAATAGTTGGGGAAGATATGAAGAATAATTGGCTTTTCACACCCCTATTGATGAGATTCCTATTGACATGCAGGATGCTGAAAATATTATCTCACATGAAGATCCTATAATTCCTATACAATCAGAAAATGGCATGTCACTTGCAAAAATAGAGAAGGTTCCTAAATTTGACCATTTTGAATATGAATTTATGGAACAACTTGTTGAAGTAGAAAATGAAGAAATGGTAAATGTTTCCTATGATTCATCTGTTATGGATGAGGAAGAGGTGAAATCTACTCTTTTGTTCTTGAATGTTGAAAACTTGGGTGCAAATTCTCATGATTGTCTTGAATATTCTAAGGAAGAAATATCATGGGTGGTTGGCAAGGATCTAGAATTTACTTCTAGTCCTCCAAATTATAAAAATGTTGCATTAATCGAACTGACTCAAGTAGTTGGTCAGGAGGAGTCATGGTTTGAAAAGGATGGGCATATTTTTAATTGGGTGCCTATTTTTGGTGTTTTTGATGAACAGGTAATCAATGAAATTCAAAGGCTACAAGAGGATGATGAAAATAAAGACCATGAGAAAAATGAGGAAATCATAAAGGTTCACCAAGTATTGGTAAATTAAAATGCACAAAAGGTAGAATCTCACCTTTTATGTTCAACCATGTGAACTCCAGGTGAAAGCTTACCTAATTGTCTATGGGATTCAAATGTTATTTATGATGAAATGCCATTGGAGGTGAATGAAGAACTAGAGTTGATTTCTACTCACACCACTAATGATATTAATTTTTTGAATGAAAGAGAAGTTGATGTGCTGAAATTGTTAAATCAAGGTCATCAACAATTAACAATTGAATCTAGGATAAAAACTTATAATGGTCATAATTTAATAGATATTCTAGATGCTTGAAAATCATTGTATGAGTTTGATTGGCCTAAAGACATGGAAAATGAATTGGCTTTGAAATTTTTAGAATTAGGCTCTTATTTGCAAGACCTCCTATTTGAAAAGGAGAGCCTAATTCCAAATCATGAATCAAATTGTGAAATCCACACTTTAATGAATGAACAAGGAATAATTGAAAATCAATCGTTGTTTTATCACTTTGATGAATTAAAACTACACTATGGTATTACTAATGAAACTATATTAAATTGGTGGGGTGAGAGGAAAAATAATGGTTGTTGCATTTCATGGCCTAAAATTACTTTGGTTGGATTTTTGTAAATCTTGGCATGTGTATCATGTTATATGTCTTTTGAAATGTGTTAATCATGTTTGGGATATAGGGAAGTGATAGCCCAAGTTTGTGCACCACCTTGTACATAGTGTATATTATTGTATATAATTTTGGTTTTCATTTTTTTGTTTATCTTTGCTATTATTGTGCTTTGTCCTTAATTTTTGGTTTTGTTTTGTTTGCTCATTAGTTTGCATTAGGTTAGGATTTGGTTTTGGTTTGTGAGTTTTGTGTTTTGGGTTGGTCCCTGTATTTGAGGTGGTGTTTTGTGGTCGCTACTAATGGTATATTGACTACTTTTATGTTCCTTTGTCATAAAGGGTGAATTTCCTATCACATGGATCAAGGAAAAGGGGATAAAATTGTTTAGTAGCCCTTCCTAGATTTTGGGACAAAGATAGTGAATTTTGGAATGTTAAATCATTTTGCTAAAGCTACACACGAACACATCATATTAAAGGGTATGCTTTGAGATCTTGAAGGATGAAGTCATTTTGATTTGCAAATTAATGTGAAAATATAATATGCTCTATCACTAACATCAAATACTCTCTAACCCATGTGTTGCATAAATTTTTACAAGGCCTTATTAAATAAAATAAGCAAAGGAAAATATGCTAAAATTAGTCACTAGGTCTAGATAAATTCTACTGGGGCTATGAATGCTTGACTAGCAGTAGGGCTCTGCCTAGGCAAATCTTGTTAAAAAAAAAGGTATTGCAATATATCAATTAAACCATGGGTAATGTAGATAAACTCTACCGAGGTTATAGACATTTGATTGGCAGTAGGACTCTATCTATAAGAATTATTTTTGTGAGCAAAAAATCTATAGCCTAAATGCAAGTTGGGTGACGGAGTTTAGATGTTTTTCAAGAATACAAAATGAAATCACGTTTACACACACTAAGCTAAAGCAAAGGATTCATGTGTTTTATTTGCAGTTATCTACACCATATTTTGGATGTTGCTAGATAGTTTATCTTTTTGATCTTTGATTTGTTTGTTTTTAGAACTGGGTTCTTCACCCAAAATATTGAGGAGCATTTCTTAGTATAGTCGTCATTTGTTGTGGGCATTCCATAACTTACCCCAAAATTAGGGACCCACCTTGAATTTTTCAGTTTTTGATTGTTTTGTTTGTTTATGATGATCATTTTTTATATAACCCTAGCTATAAGCTTGTCATATCAGAGCTCATGGTTGGGTAGCCTCCTTTTTTGTATTCTTTGAAGTTTTGAATGGGGGTTTCTTCTTTATTAATGTCTCCATCCTTAGTTAGGTTCATTTTTTTTAGTCTTGTTGTTCATATTAAGGTTTTAGGTCAAGTTATCTGGAGTGTTTCAAATGTTAATAAATCCAAAATCAAAATAAATAAAGAAATAAAGGAAAAATAATAAATAAATAATAATAAAAAGTATATATATATATTTAAATATAAAAATATAAAAATAAATAAATAAAAATAAAAATAAGTATATATGTATATGTATACATATAATACAATGAAATGGACCTGCATGGAGAAGTACACGAATATTATCATTCAAAGACACCTTGATTTATTTCACAAGTCACAGAAGCACGACAACTATAGGATAATGAGAAAAGGTGTTACTTTAGAAAACGCACTCTATGATGGTTACTTACAAGCAAATGCCTGGAAAAACGGGATGAAATGAGAAAAAGAAACGAAGGGAGCTAAAATGAACAATTGGAAATAGGGAATGAAAATACATACCTCAAATATTAAAAGGTGATGAAAAAGCGATGATAGGGGCTGGACCTTTTTGGAGGCCAAGGTTGGAAATATACTGCAAGACTGTATTTTTTGCTTTTTAATACAAATGATTCCAAAAATTTGCATCCTGTTAGCAAGGAGATTATTTCTGCATGTTTGGATTAAATGTTTATTTTTCTCCTTTCATGTTTTAGGCTTATAGATGATGTTTAATGCATAATAGTGGTTGCATCATTGAATATTTAAAACATGAAATTCATTTTCTTTCCTTAGAAGCTCGCACCTAGGTTATTGTGAGTTGTGCAAATGCAGATTCGGATAAACTAGGTTACATGCAAAAGTTTCTCACATCTTCAATTTTGCAAAAATAGGGTGGCATCATATTGGCGGTATTTTATTTTAGCATCATACTGGTGGTAGTTTGTTTTAACATTTTCAACATGCTACTCCATTTCCAGATTTTACTTATATTTTTCTAACCCTTCCTTTTTGCATTTTTTTTAAACTTCGGTAATTAAAATTAAAAAAAATAAAAATTAGAACTCCAAAAACAAATGCACGGATGTTAAGAACGAGCTTTAATGTCTTATTTAGAACAAATTCAGTTTCATTTTGAAGCCATTTAGAAATTTTAAAAATTATTCAAAGTTGTTTTTACATGCATTTTGTAATTTCATATTTTACATAATTTCATATTTCGAAGGCAAATCAGATTTCAAGCTTTGCATTGTTGTTTTGCAAACAATAAATTAACTTTCCTTCATGAAAATCACAATTTGATTAAAGGGGAGTGATTTATATGGCATTTAAAAAGCCATTATTTTTAGAGCAATAAATTGACGTCTCTTTATGAAAATTAATTTCATTAAAGAGGGGTAATTTATTTATTATGTCAAAGGCTATTTTTAATTTTATACTCAAAGAAACATTAAAGGAATCCAATCATAATTTAAAGTTCACATTTAGAGATAGATTTTAATCTTCTATTTCATGCTTAAAGTAGGGTTTAATGCAAGATAAAACTTATTTAAAATATTTTTAACCAAAAGAAGATAAAATCTACCTAAAATACTTCAAGATAAAATGAACTAAGGTTTTCATCGTGGTCATATGAGGGCCAATCATATTTTGCTTTTCTTTTAAGTTTCATGAACAATCAATAGCATAGCATAATAAAATAAACCAACACATGCCCCTTGTTAACAATTACTTGCATATCACTAAGGTATTCCTAGCACTTATTTGATACATCTTCACAATATTACAAGTACATCTTAAGTAAAATAAACCTTGGAGAAATTTCTATTTCTTTGCAAGAGAGGGTTTTCGGATTAATACCCTGATTGTGATGGGGATTTTGCAATTGGGAAAAATATCCACTCAACAAGAGGAAAACTCACAGTTACTATTACATACAATAGAAATTACCTCCAAAAGGCTTGGTAAGTAAATTGTGTTTAGTAGTAAGTACGTTCAGTACTTTTCCTTGGTGTAAGCTTGGAAAGAAATGACATTTCCCTTAAAGCTCTTCAAATCTTATAATTAAGGATTCATGTTATATTAGTGTATGTTATTTTTTAATTAGAGGTGCTTGGAAACCGAGAGTACTAGCTATGATATTCTCTAATGTAAACAATTAACTGTGAAGACAACCTTTTTTTTTATAAGTGATTACCTTGCATTGCATAAAAAATTCGACTTTACCATGAAATTCATAGTTTAAAAACTATCTTTAAAATTAGAATATTCCTTTATAATTGAGTTGGTTATTTAAAGGAGTTAGTTTAGGTATTCTACTCATTTAAAAAATAATGGTTGTATAAAAGCATCCTAAAAAATTCTACTTTAGGATTTTTTAAGCAAAGATTGCATTGAGAAGTTGATCTTCATTGAAAAATCCCTAAAACTATTAAATTATGAAACATGACTTCTTGCTTAAAAGTCTATGTATATAAGGTGTGATGTCTCTATTTATTAAGATTAAAGTATGTGATGAATGTAAATTTTATCCATTTATCTTTACTATCAAAATGAATAACCTCAACTTTAATTTTGAGTTTCTTTAAAATAGTATAGCCTTGAAATAAGGAAAAGAAGAAAAACTAATATCAGAGGTAGATTTAGGTAAACCTAAACTCTTAGTGAGTCCTTCTTGTGAGAGACCTTGTCCTAAAAAACATTATGGAGAATGAATAATCCAAATACTACAAGTTTCCATCGTGAAGGATGATTAAGACATCCAAATCTGGAGATTACAAGTTGGTAATCCCAGTGACTCGAGAGCGATCGTCTTTTGGAAGAATAAGTGAGAAAAAGTAACCCTGTAAAAACTTGTAATGAGGGGTGATATGGGATGTCTCCTCTAGGTAATTTCTTGGGAGTACATTTATAAGTCCTTATACCATTTGACTAGAAGAGGGCTAGTATGACTATAAAAACTAGTTCTACTGTGATGTTTGGTATAGGATAAACTATTGTGAGTCATAATGGACAACTAAGACCAAGACTAGAGTTAGGGTAATGATATAGCTCTATATAACTCCAACAAAGATAACAATCATATACACACTAGGCATAAGTATGCTAACCCCTTGCATACCAAATCTAGAATAAATTGATCGGGTCAAATCAAGGTTCATCATGCTAAGGTATGGGGAGAGTATGCATCCATCCTCCAGGTGTTATAGGCCCTATATGATAACCCCAATCGTGGATTGATGCTCATACTAGAACAAGAGGAAGATAAGTAAGAAAGTTGGATCTATAAAATAGCACTACTTACAAGATTTGGTCAGTCTTTTCAACATGGGATATTGTTTGTAGTAGTCCTAGTTCCCAAAAGTGGTATGATATTCCTCATACTAAATGAAACTTTATTTTGTGTGAAAATTAAATTAGTGAACTTGAAAACTGGTCCTTAGATAATCCATGTTGTTAACTAAAAAAAATCTTGTGCACTAATGAGTCAATATGAATGGTACAACTAGGTGAGTAGACTTGGGTTGTTACATGTGGTATCAGAGCAAAAAATATCCTTATGTTGTAGGACTCTATGTAATATTTTCTTATATCAAAACCAAACCAATTAATTAACTTACTTTCTTTGCCACAGGTCTAATGGTACAAATTTTGCAAGGTGGATCTTCGAGGAATCCCATGGGAGCTAGGCAGGAAGAGACCACCATAAGACCTCAAAAGGGACCATAGATAGGGCTAGAAAATAAGGTCCTCAAAGGGAAAGAAGAATGAAACAATTAAATGAGCATCCATAAAATGAGTCTAATAGGAAGGATGTAAGTTTGTCAAAGGTAGTTCAACTGTTGCAAACTCATATGAAACAACAAAAAGAGGAAATGGTGTAGCAAAAATCACACATGGCCCAATAAAAATATTTAATTATCCAACAACAAAAACAAATAGAGTACCTAAACAGGGGTAGGGAACCTGTGTAGAGTAGTTGGAGCACCCAATGAGCCTACAGGAACTGGTAGGGCTAGAGTGTGCATTGATTTGGCTAAGGACTTAAAGAAAGTAATGATTTCAAAATTTAATGGCAAATATGATGGAGATGCGACGGACAATTGGTTGAATGAGCTTGAATCATACTTTTCCCTAATATTTTTGTTATAAAAATCCAAAAGTGCATTGGTTTTCATGCATATGGTAGAAACAACCTTGGATTGGTGAAAGACCTTTAAGAAGGGATAAGGCATGGAAGTTGTAGATATCAAATGGAAGGACTTTATTAAGGAATTTAGAAAAATATTCCTAAATAAGCAGTACTATGTGGAGAAGTTTGCTAAATTTACTAATTTACAGCAAGAAACAATGTTGATCCGAGCTTATCACAGGAAATTCATTCAACTACTGAAATATGTGCCTAAATATGAGAAAAAAGAGGACATGAAGATACAAAAGTTTAATTTGGGACTCCATCACAAGATCAGAACTATGGTAAATTTTCTTAACCTTGAAGACCTTCCTAAATCTTTTGATTTAGCTCGTTAGGAGGAAGCAAATCAAGAAGCCAAAAAGGCATATTTCAATTATTGAAAGCTATCTAAAAAATATAAGGATGAACTCAAGAAGTTGAAGAGCGTAGGATTCATGAAGTGGGATAAAGAACAGTCCAAAAATCCTAAATGTGGGGATCAAAACAAGTCAGGAAATAAAAACCAAAATAATTTCCAAGGCAATAAGTTCATAAGAGATGGTAAAGGGTACCCTAGAAGAAACGAATAGAGACCATAAAATCAAGAGAAGGCTAAGTAATTTGCACTACAAAGTAGGAATGAGGATCGCAATAGGGGTAGAAAAGCTCCTCAATGTTAGCGTACTATAATTAATTAGATTGTTTGGCTGGTAGACTGTTACACTGTTACACTATTACAACTATTATGTTTCAGCCGGTGACTATTCTCGGCATTGTAAACTTCTATTTAACATCCTGCTGAATAATACAATGTTGTTTGTTTTTCATAACATGGCATCAGAGCCAGATTGCAGGGAGCAGTGAGAAGCCAGGGTTGGAGGCAGACGAGCAGTGCAATTTTTTTAATTTTTTTTTCTCTTCGCGACGTGATTTCCCTGTCGTGTGATAGCAGCTGTGGAAGATAAATTAAAAAATATATATATGTGTCACGCGCAGACGCACGACAGTCATCGCGCATCCACGCGTGACTGAGTGGAGCCTACGTAGACATTGCTGGAATGCACGGACGTCGCTGCAGCCTACACGGACGTCAACGCGTCCAGCCTACGCACACAGACGTCGCTGTAGCCTGTGCAGACGCTGCTGGAACGCGTCTAGCCTACAAACATGTCCGTTGCAGCCTACACAGAGCATCCAACCTATGCACGAACGTCGCAGCCTGCACAACACCTACAGAAGCATCCACTGCAGCCTGTGCAAAGCGTCCAACCTGTGCACGGATGTCGCAGCCTGCAGACATGTTCGCTGTAGCCTACGGATGGATGTCGCGACTGCACGCCTCCCCCCCCATGGAAAGCATTGAGGCTGCCCCCCCCTATTGAATGCGTCGAGGCCGACACAACCCCCCCGACGAGCCGAGGATCCCGCCCCCCGGCCTGGTCGAAATTAAAAAAAAAAAAAAAGAAGGAAAAGACAGCGGGGGAGAACGCACCTGCGGAGCGCAGCGAGCCACGTCCAAGCAACCGGAGGTCACAGTAGAGGAGGAGGAGCATCCGGGTGTTGAAATAAGAGGGGCTCCACTGATCCTTTCGGATCAGCCCGCTGGCTCACGTGGTCGTGAGCCGTGCGGTAAGGCTCTGGGAGCCTGCAGGTCGGGGGTTCAAATCCCGCCGACTTCCCCCTGAAAGGTATAATTTTTTTTTGCAAAGGTTTTTTTAATTATTATTTTATAGTTAAAATTTTTAATTTTAATTTATTTTTTTATAGTTTTTAAAACTTTATAAATTAAAATTTAATTTTTAATTTATTTTTTCATAAGTTTTAAAACTATATAAATTAAAATTATTTATTTTAACTTTAAATATATAATAATTATTAAAATGCTTTGTTAAAGAGATTTTTTTAAGGGGGGATATTTTTTTCAAAAAATCAAAGGGGGAATGTGAGTAATTTTCTGAAAAAGCAATTTGGCAAATTGTAAAAGGTGCATTTTCGGCTGTGCCCGACACCTTGTGGGTTAATTCTTGTGGGCACTTTTTATGTTGTATGTTGCATATTTCATTTTTTGCACTACTTCATTAAAAGTTAAAAAAATCAAATACACTCCCTAAGTCCCCGAAATAATTAAAACCCATCCATGCAATTTATTGCACTGCAGCGTTCGGTATTTGTGATACCTCTAGCCAGCACTTATAGGTAAAGCTGTCGTGATTGGGCTACTGTATCCACCGCCTAATATAGCTGCTACAATGACGTCTGAGCTTGTTCTCTATAAATCGTCGGGGAGAGATAAGTTTGCCATTTTTGCATTTTTTTTACTCCATCCACTACCCTTAATCGTTCTTGTGTTTAGGTGTAAATCCTGACGAAGTATTCTTCATAGTGTTTAGGGGAAGTTACGCCCCATGCATGAGAATAATCTTCTATGGTAGGTGCCATCAACAAGGTGATTCCCTTTCAGTATCGCTTATGTTCCACGTATCGTATGATCTCTAAAACTCACCTATAGTCTCCCTCACGTAAGGGTGGGTGATTTTTGTTGATATTTCTAAATACCTATAGTTTCCCTCACGTAAGGGCGGGTATTTTGTACGGTATAACGGCCTAGCAAAAGGTATATCGAAAGGGGGACCAATTGGTGATATAAGGAACCTTCACTATGGCCATTGTTGCAAAGTTGATGACTGATCCTCATCAGTTATTGAAAGGTCCAAATTATACACCATGGAAACATAAGATGAAGGCAATTCTCCAAATGGAATATTTGTGGGATATTGTTACTGGAGTAACAACTAGGCCTTCACCAATAGCAGGATCCACAGGTCCTTTCACAGATCAGATAGCTTTTGACAAGAAAGACAGTAGAGCAAAGGTGCTCATTTTGTTTGTTGTTTCAGATGAAGTGCAACCTCATATAGCTGACAAAGCAAGTGGTAAAGAGGCATGGGATGCCCTTAGAACCATCTATGAGGGAAAGAATGATTCCACCATTCTTCATCTTCAACAACAACTTCATAACCTGAGTTTGAGACAGGGTGAAACAGTTGAACTCTTTTCTGTGCAGAGTGTCTGAATTGAAAGAGAAATTGAATTCTTTGGGAGATACTGTGGACGAAAAGCTTCTCATTTCACTTGTGATGAGAGCTTTGCCTTCTTCATTTGATATGTTGATCACCTCCATCCAGGTGTCTCAACGACAAATTACCTACATCGAGTTGGTCAATCTGCTTCAACAACAGGAGGCACGCCAACTTCACAAGGATGATTCTTCCAATACAGCCCTATACACCAATAGGCAAGGTTCTAGGAAGAAAGGTAATGGGAAAAAAGGAGGCAACTTTTAGAAAGGATGAAATTCTCAATAGGATACGAAAGGAAAAGGAAAACAACCTCAACAGAAGAAGAGGTGGTGCAAGATCTGTGAGAAAGACAACCATGACACCAACAGGTGTTGGCATAAGAACAAGCAAAAAGGCCAAAACAAACCACAAAATAAAAATAAGCAACCCCAGGTGAATGTTGCTATTGAAGAATCTGACTCAGATTCTGAATGGGCACACAAGGTGCTCATGACTACCATAGATTCCACACAGAGGGATCTTGTTTGGTATGTCGATTCTGGAGCTAGCAAACATATGACTGGCGACAAATCATGGTTTGAATCATTCGTGGCCAAAGAGGGCAAACCTGTCACCATTGCTGATGATAAAACCTATAGGGTTCAAGGAGAGGGTACAGTTTCAGTCACTCTTCCTGATGGCAAGTGTCAGATTGACAAAGTCCTCTATGTTCCAAGATTGGCTAACAATTTGCTATCAGTCACACAAATCCTGGATAGAAATATGGTTGTCAACTTTCATGTTGAGAATGGAAAGAAGTGTTGTACTATTACCAGGAAGGGTAAGCAGATTGCAACAGCTTCATATAAGCACGACTTATTTGCCCTAGATGCTATCTCTACTCCACATGTTGCCATGACTGTCTCTACCAAGGAGGCAACTTCCCTATGGCACAAGAGATATGGGCATCTTAGTTCTAGATACTTACTTGAGCTCAATAAGTATGAGATGGTAAAGGGTCTTCCTTCCATTTCTGCCACATTTCTAGTGTGCTCTGACTGCTTGGCAGGAAAGCAGCATAGAGTACCATTTGAGAAGAGCTCAACAAGAGCACGAAAACCTCTGGAGTTAATTCACACCGATCTGTGCGGTCCTTTCACACCCAATAGTTGTGGAGGGAAGAGGTACTTTCAATTATTCGTAGATGACTACTCACGAAAGATGTGGGTTTTCTTTCTCCAACTGAAATCTGAAGCTTTCGCATTCTTCCAGCAGTTCAAGAAATCCGTTGAGGAGTCAGGAGCTTCTATTAAAACCCTTCGCTCAGATCGAGGGGGGGAGTTTACCTCTAATGAATTTTTTGCATTCTTAGATAAGCATGGAATCAAGAGACAGTTAACAACTGCCTATACTCCTCAAAAAAATGGAGTTGCTGAGAGAAGGAACCGTTCTATCATGGAAATGGTTCGTTGTATGCTCACAGGAGCTACTCTTGGGCAACAATATTGGGCAAAAGCTGTCACCACTGTAGTATATCTGTTGAATAGGGCACCCACAAAGGCCCTAAAAGGAATGACTCCATAGGAAGCATGGAGTGGTCGAAAACCCTCCATATCTCATCTACATATTTTTGGATGTCACGCTTTCATGCACATACCAAAAGAGAAAAGGAAGAAGCTAGATGAGAAAACACTGAGATGTATTTTTCTTGGTTATGATGAGCACTCTAAAGGATATCATTTGATAGATCCTTTGACCAAGAAAATTCATGTCAGCAGAGATGTTGTCTTTGATGAAGCTTTCACATCACAGAGCACATCTAAAGTACACCTAGATCTTGTGGAATCTAAGGAAGATAAGATTCCTTCGTCAACACAGACAGGAGGTCCTTCTACATATTCTTCAACACCATCGAAGAAGAATCCAAAATGGTGTACAAATACAATCAGAGACCCAAATTTATCCACTCCTCCCAATTTGAACTTGGATAGACCTCGTACACGTAGTATGGCTCAAAAGGAAAAAGAAGCCAAAGAAACTAGTGAGGTTGATGATCTTTGTCAATATTTTGAGGAACTTTCTGTAACTCCACGTACAGAAGTAGAGGATATGGATATTGATGATGATAGGGCATTCATGTCTACCATAGATGATCTTGAACCTGCATCAGTGCAAGATGCTCTTAGTGAGCCTCAGTGGAAGGCCACTATGGATACATAGTATGAGTCTTTGATGAAAAATAAAACTTAGAAGCTTGTTGATCTGCCGCATGGAAAGAAACCCATTGGTTGCAAATGGGTATATAAATTCAAGTACAAGGCATATGGAACAATTGATAAGCATAAGGCCCGTCTTGTTGCAAAGGGCTATGCTCAAAAGGAAGGCATTGACTACGAGGAAACTTTTGCACCTACTGCTCGGATGACCACAATTCGGGTTATGTGTGCTATGGCAACACAATATGGGTGGAAAGTTCACCAGATGGATGTCAAAAGTGCCTTTCTAAATGGTGATCTCCAAGAAGAAGTCTACATGACTCAGCCTGAAGGATTTGAAGTGGAATGCCAAGAGAAGAAGGTTTGCAAATTGGTCAAATCCTTATATGGTCTGAAACAAGCTCCTCGAGCTTGGTATATAAAAATGGACAATCACCTTATGCAGCATGGATTTAAGAGATGTCCGTCAGATGCAAACCTCTATTTCAAGAAACAGGGTTTTGAGATAGTGTTGCTTGTACTCTATGTTGATGATCTGCTCATTACAGGGAGTTCAAAAACTATGATCTCTACTGTCAAAAGAAACTTGTGTAAATCTTTTGAGATGACAGATCTCGAACTTCTCCATTATTGTCTTGGTCTAGAATTCAGCCAGAAGGAGCACTCCATCAAAGTGTCTCAGAAAAAATATGCCAAGACATTGCTAGAAAAATATCGCATGACTGATTGCAAGCCAATGGCAACTCCGATGGAGAATGGACTTCAGTTATCATGATATGATGATTCACCTCAGGTAGATGGTACTCTCTATCGATAGTTGATTGGGAGTCTCATATATCTGACCAATACTAGGCCAGATCTCGTATTTGCTATCAACTATCTTTTGAGGTTCATGCAGGAGCCTAAGACCACTCATTGGAAAGCAGCAAAACGTGTTCTTCACTATGTCCGTGGTACTATGGAATATGGCCTAGAATACAAGAGGAACAACAAATTCTTCTTGCAAGGATACACGGACTCCGACTATGTCGGATCATTTGATGATCGCAAGTCAACTTCTGGATACATTTTTCATCTGGGATCCGGTCCTGTCTCTTGGCATAGCAAGAAGCAACAGGTGGTTGCTATTTCATCAATAGAGGCAGAGTATCACGCCGCACGTGAAGCTGTGTGCGAAGTGATATGGTTGCGTCGCATTCTGACAAGTATGGGCCATCCATCAAAATCTCCAATACACTTGTTTTACGACAATCAGGGTGTTCTGAACCTCGTCAAGAATCCAGTCCATCATGAAAGAACAAAGCACATTGACACACAATGTCATTTCATTCGAGATGAAGTTCCAAAGCACCGAATTTAGCTTCAACACATTCCCACCGATGCTCAAGTTGCAGACATTTTCACTAAGGCACTTGGACGTGTCAAATTTGAGTTGTTTCGCAACTCTCTTTGTATTGCAAAATGATGTAATCAGGGGGGATGTTAGTAGTCTAGTACAGCTATTAGTTATTACATTACCCAAATAATGTAATAAAGGGGGATGTTAGCGTACTATAATTAATTAGATTGTTTGGCTGGTAGACTGTTACACTGTTACAACTATTCTGTTTCAGCCGGTGACTATTCCCGGCATTGTAAACTTCTATTTAACATCCTGCTGAATAATACAATGTTGTTCATTTTTCATAACACTCAAAATGGTTGCTATGTTTGCAAAGACCTCCACTTTGCCAAAAAGTGCCCTCACAAAGCATAAATTCACCAAAAATCACCAAAAGAAACTACCCACCAAATTTTTGCAATAACAAGTAGTCTTGTACTTGATGGGCAAATTACTCCCTTTCTATTGAATGATAAAATTTATGATAATAATGTATCCATTTTGACTAGTAGTGGATCTATTGATAGTTATATTTCCACTAGTTTAGTGAGGTACATACCATTAAGGTCTAGATATTTGGCTAACGATTAGTAAGTAGAGTATGGTTTAGGGTAGACCTGCCTAGTTAACCAATGTTTATTTGACCCTCACATTACCTTACCCCAAGGTAAAACAAATTGGCACTTGTATGTGGTACCTCTACATAGCTTTGACATAATTCTTGGTGTCGATTGGCTAAAAGCCCAGAAATCCCTCCTAATTTTTAAATATAGGTGGATAGAGTTCATAGATGACTCTAATCAAATAATTAGAATCCACTACGATCGTGGTTCTATTAAACCACATCTATTGTAAAATATGCAAGTAAATAAAGCAATAAGTAAGAGAGGAATGATTTTTGTAGTTAAGATGAACAAGAAGGAAGAAACTGAAGCTGAATCTGACCACTTCCAAAAGTACCCTATTCTGAAAGAATTTAAGGATGTGTTTCTCGAGGACCTACCAAGTCTACCTCCCCAAATATATTTTGACTTTTCAATAGATTTATGGCCTGGAGATGCACCTATTGCTAGGGCACCTTATAGAATGACTCCTATTGAGTTGCAGGAGCTCAAGACACAACTTTAGGATCTATTAGAGAAAGAGATCATCAAACCTAGTGTAATGATACAAAAACAAGAAAACAAGAAAACACACAATAAACAAAAAGAAAAGTTTATATTATTTTTTTGACTAAGGAGGAGGATTCGTATATCCCTAACCAACCTTAGACCAACTTAATGTTCAACATCCCCTAAGTTTCTCAAAAACTATACCACACAAGATTCCCATCATGCAAGTCCCTTCTGCATAGGCCTATCTCATGTCATGCACATAAGTCCATCCATATCATCATTCTTGATGAGCTAGACTTACCACCCTCAATAATTAGAAGGTATACACACATATCCATACTTTACACAAACAATTATGTGTGGGTATGCTATGTGTACTATGAGTTGAGCTATCAATCTCATCCTTTAACAAGCTATCTCAACTTTGGTATGATCTTCTAAACCTAGTTACCAATATCCCTAAGGGGGTATTAAGCACTTAGGTTATCCTCTAAGTTCACCTAGAACTTACTAATATTTTTTATTTAAAAGGATTAAAAGCACACAAGAAAATAGAGAACAAATCTAAATACTAAATCTAAAAAAATAAGCATCTTTAAATAAGTGTGATTAACCAAATCATAAATCATCCATATATAGAGAAGGCATACAATAAAAGGGTATGTATAACCAAAAGTAGGAAGGACATCCAAAATACAATAATCAACAATGTTCATTTATTACATAAGAAAGTATGGTACACCCCATACCTTCAACAATTACTTCACATTTAATCCATCATGGAAATATCCCCACAAATCTAATCTATTGCATAATTAAGCAAGAAGTAAGGTAGAGAGAAAACTTGTAGAGTGGTCCATCCCATGAATATGGTCCTCCCACTCTTCCATTGATCAAGTGAGGATAGTAGGGGATCAGGATGTTAGTCTTACAACGACACTGAGAGGGGGGGTGAATCAATGTAGCTATTTAAAACTTTAAATCTGCAATTCTTAATGCTGAAATAATGAAAGCTTAAAACCAGATACAACAAGTATAACAAGAGAGCATCACACAACACAAGATTTAATGAGGTTCACCAATATGGCTACTCCTAAAAAAGAATGGCTGCTTGGACTACCATCCAAATCTAGCCTTTGCAAAGCACCAACTTTACAATCAATTTACCAGCACCCACTGGAAGGAGCACCAACCCCTAGTTTTATCTTGACTAATAGAAAGGAGCACCAACCCCTAATTTACCAGCACAAACTGTAAGGAGCACTAACCCCTGATGCCAAGCTACAACCTGGACTTCAATTTTGAATGTAAATTTTTGACAAAAAAATACCTTCATTTTCACAAGACCCTTACTGGTCTAATGCTTACTTGATCTCTCTCACTGTTTGCAAGACACACGCATCTGTTGCACTGCTACAACAAAAATTAGCGATCAACTTTGCCCTTTGCTCTCTCTGCACACTCTACTTTCTCTGTGCACATGCTTCACACAATCTATGTCGTTCCAGACGAACTATCATCTTCGCCCTTTTCACACTCTACTCTCTATGTGCACTTGTAGCCGCACTTAAAATAATTCGACACGACTCTTCGCTCACTCTGTGAACTTTGCCATCATCTCATCGCTTCTATGTTATTTGCACTCTTACAGTCGCATATTGCACACTTTGATACTCACATTGATCGACTCAAAAATTCTCCAAATAGTCCTCCTTTTATAACAATATTTTCATGATGAAACCCCTAATTGAAGTCGGTTGATAATGCAAATGTAAACCCTAATATTAGTCGGCTAAAAACCCCAATCTTAGTCAGCTGTGATCGAACTGCATCGGCTTCTACTCATGAAAATTTTTGGGTTAACATTTTGTTCTTGCGCACTTATGACCTATTGCGAAATAGTGACATTTTTGTCTCTATGGCTTCTCTTGTTGTTGTTGCCACGAAAATACATGTCGCGATATCATGACACTTTTGCCTCTGTACGCTTTGCCTTGGCTTTTGTCATGATATCGTGACACTTCTTCCTTCGTAGACTTCACCTTTTTCTTTTGTCGCGATATCGCGACACTTCTGCCTCCGTAGACTTCGCTTTAGCTTTTGTCATGATATCGCGACACTTCTGTCTTCATAGCCTTTGACTTTCTTTTTGTCATGATATCGTGACACTTCTGTCTTCGTAGCCTTTGACTTTCCTTTTGTCGTGATATCATGACACTTCTATCTTCGTAGCTTTCGACTTTGCTTTTGTCGCAAAATCGTGACACTTTTTCCTTCGTCAACTTCCTTTCAGCTTTTGTCGTGAAATCGTGACACTTCTGCTTTTGTACTTCACTTCTTGGCTTTTTTTATGAAATTACAACACTTCTGCTTTCAAAGTATTCTCTCTGCTTTTGTCCTGAAATTGTGACACTTCTTCCGTTGAAGTCTTGCTTTCTGTTTCTGTCATGAAATCGTGACACTTTCTGCATCTGTACACTTTCTCTACAACCCGTCGTGAAATCGTGATACTTTCTTCTTCCATATGATTTTTTTAGAACCCATCGCAAAATCATGACACTTTTTTCTTTCGTACGCTTTCTTTACAACCCGTCATGAAATCATGACACTTTGTGCTTCCGTACGATTTCTTTAGAACCCGTCGTGAAATCATGACACTTTCCACTTTACTTTCTCTCTCCTTGAACTTGTCACAAAATCATGATAGTTCTCACTTCAAACTCTTTCTTCTACAACATGTCATGAAATCGTGACACTTTTCACTTTACTTTCTCTCTCCTTGAACTTGTCACGAAATCGTGATAGTTTTCACTTCAAACTCTTTCTTCTATAGCACGTCGTGAAATCATGACACTTTTCACTTTACTTTCTCTCTTCTCAAACTTGTCACAAAATTGCGACAGTTCTCACTTCGAACTCTTTCTTCTGCAGCATGTGAAATCGTGACACTTTTCACTTTACTTTCTCTCTCCTCAAACTTGTCGTGAAATCGCAACAATTCTCACTTCTAACTCTTTCTTCTACAACACATCATGAAATCGTGACACTTTTTTTTCTGTACTATCTCTCTTGCAATATGTCACAAAATCGCAACACTTTTCCTTGCGAGCTCTTTCTCTTTGAACATGTCATGAAATTGCGACACTTTTTCTTCCATACTGTCTCTCTTGCAAATTGTCATGAAATCGTGACACTTTTCCTTGCGAGTTCTTTCTCTTTGAACATGTCGCGAAATCGTGACATTTTTCCCTACTTGCACCTTCTCCTCGAACATGTTGTGAAATCATGACAGTTTTCCCTACATGCGCTTCTTCTTCGAACATGTCACAAAATCGTGACAGTTTTCCCTACTTGCACCTTCTCTTCGAACACGTCGTGAAATCATGACAGTTTTCCCACTTGCTTTCTTTTCTTCCAACATGTCGTGAAATCATGACAGTTTTTCCATTTGTCTTCTTTGCTTCCAACATGTCATGAAATCACGACAGTTTTTCTACTTGCCTTCTTTTTTTCCCACATGTCGCGAAATCGTGACAGTTTTCCTTTCTTGCTCTACATGTCACGAAATCATGATAGTTTGACTTCCTTGCCCTGTTTCTTCCAACATGTCACGATATTGCGATAGTTTTTCTTGTTGTTTCTCTCTCTTCCAATATGTCATGAAATCGTAACACTTTTTCCTGCTTTCTGAATATGTCGCGATATCGCGACACTTTTCTTACTTGTCTTTTTCCTTGATTTTTTGCAAATGGGCCACTTCAATCTTCTTGGAAAAATATTGTACATACTTTGAATTCCTTTTGAACTTCCTATCTACTGCATCTAAATAGCTTTTGAGCATCTGAACTTCCTTTCCATTGTATCAACTGATCTATCTGACTGTGTTGACAAAAATGACAATACTGTTGCATATTCTGAATAGCTTCTGAACTTTCTATCCACTACATCATGACTGTTTTCACTGCATCAACTGTTCTATCTAACTATATCCACTGCATCAACCGATCCATCTGTCTGTGTTGACAACAATGACAATACTTTTGTTGCACCTTGCTCAACAATCTCCCCCTTTGGAATTGTTGTCAACACACGTGCAATTACCTATAACTCTTCTCCCCCTTTGACAATAATACCAAAGGGCTACTGCAGACTCCCCCTGAGTCCATGCAAAACATTCTCAGGAAAAAATTTTACACTTAGTAAAGATTACAAACATGAGCAAAAAGATAAACAAATTCACAAATGCTCCCCCTGAGAATGTGATCCCTGTAGCTAGTCAATTTTTGGGAAAAACTGATATGACCGGACCTCTTGTGCCACAACCAATTTTCTTCTTCTTGTCCAATCAAGCAAGCTCCTCCTTCAAAAAGTGATACCGGATAGCAATATGTTTTGTGTGTGAATGCATAACCGGATTCTTGGGGATCTTAATTACACCTAACTGAAATTGGCTCACTAAAGTTTATACCATGATATTTCAGGGTTTGTTTCATCCATAATACCTGCGTACATCATGTTGTCACTGCAATATATTCTGCCTCTATTGTCGATAAAGAAACTCACTCTTGTTTCTTACTGTGCCACACAACCAACCTATCTCCAAGATAGAATGCACCTCTACTGGTACTTTTTTTGTCATCTACACATCCTGCCCATTCTACGTCTGTTACTAAAAATCAATCCACAAGCCTTCTCAAACACTTGCCTCAAATCTGCTTAAAAAAATCTCAACTCTTTCTTGGACTTATTCCTACAAACAGACCTCACTTGTACCAACTTTTTTCCAACACTGTACCGACACTGCAAATCCACTGTCAACACTGTACAAGCACCAAACACTGTATCACAGCACAACCAAATCCCCTTTTATATTTACAACCTGATCTATGTTTTCTACAGTCACTGTTGGTCACACCTTAATTTCAACTGTGCAAATCAAGAGAAGACATTTTGTCAAACACTTCATAGCCAACCATAGTGCACCTTACTCAACCTCATACTTCTTAACCTCGGATTGGCATTTTATCAACAGTTAAAATAAAATTGTCTGTGAATTAAATATTTTCACCAAGGCATCATGAAAGATCTAACAATCTTCACATCAATGTGTAGAACAGATACACACTGCTTTTATCGAAACACAAATATGCAGCTAGGGCAAGTATCTTTTACTAACCAAATTCTTTGAACTAATATAATCCATAGCTTTGAACAGTGGCAGTAAGAACCAACAACAGTACAACAATGACATAGCAATACTACCAATGGTGACAACTCTCAATTTAATCTCCATCCTTCACGACACTTCCACAAACAACTACATGAACTAAAACAAACTTTGACAACTATAGTGCAACTCCCCATTACTACTTGCCTTTCATCCTTAGATAACCCAACAAACACATAGGAGAATTAAAATAAAAACCTTTTCAGATTGCTCCCCCTGAGGATGTGTTACCTGGAGTTGCTTAGTGCAGTAGAGGAGTAGTCTCCTTCAGTCCAAGGAGACACAATTTCCTCTCTTCTTTCTTTCTCCAGACTTTCTTGACCACGGGCTTGGGTTTTTCAACTACATCCCTATTTTTCACCTTTTCATGAAATCGAACATTTCTCTCGTGTGGTTGTCTCTTGTGCATCCTTGATGAATGATTATTTTCCTTTATTTTATGCACATGATTTATTCCCTGTCTGAGTTGCATTCTTTGTGTCTGATGAAATCTACTATTTTACCTTAGATTAGATACAAAAATACTTGGACAAAACCTTGCTATGTGCCCATGACCATTACATTGAAAACATTGCACATGGTGTTCACTAAGAAACGCAGATGTATTTCTACCAGCATAACTCTTTGATCTATTATTCAATCCACAATAAACTACCTTGTGACCATAAAGGTTGCATCTAAAACAATAGTCGTTAAAAACATTATTATGAATAGACTGAGAGTGATAGAACCTCTTTTGTTGTGGTTGCTTTGATGTAGATCTCCTTTGATAATTTCTTCCTTTTGAAGATTTAGCTTCAAATTTTTCTTGCTTCGATCCTTCAACAATGAACTCCTTTTCTGTATATTTGGAAGATGAGGGTTGTTCAGCTTCAAACTTTTCTTGCTTCGATCCTTCAATAGTGAACTTCTTCTTCTCTGCATATTTGGAAGATGAGGGTTGTTCAGCTTCAAATCCAAGACCACGCTTATCCGTGGAGCTTCTCTATTGGCTTATCATTTTATCTAACAACTCTGTGCTCTTCTCAAATTTGAGATTTGTATTGGCCTCTTCTAGTTGTTTCTTCAATAATACAATCTCTTCTTCTTGTTTACAACAAACAATCTTTTTCTCATTGATTTGTGACCTGAGAGATTCTTTAATCCTTTTGGATTCTTCTATTTGTACCTTATTCTTTTTCTTTTCTGTCTCCAATTCATCCAAAGCTACAATTAGTTTCTCCTTCAAGTTTACTCCTGCATCAATTTCTTCTTCATCACATTCCTGTTCTTTTTTTGTTTCTTCTTCGAGTGCCATGAGAAGACTTCCACCAATTTTTTTTTTAGAATTAACTCTTAGCATATATGCCTCTATGTTCTCATCATTTCCTTCATGAATGCTCCTTAGTTTGTCCCATATTTCCTTTGTCATTTTACAACTCTTGATATTTACTTGTTCACTATCCACTAATCCGCACATGAGAGCATACGTTACTTTTGAGTTATTCTCAACTAGATCCTTACCGACAGCATCGATTGGAGGAGTGATGGGTATTGTGTATCCACTGACTACTGAATCCTAGATGTCATATCCCAAAGCACAAAGATATGCCTCCATCCTTATTCTCCAAAAAACGTAATTAGTTTCATCAAACAATGGTGCTTTGCTTGATGAGATGCCTTCACCTTCTAGATCTACTTCAGCTTCAAGGTTTTCATCACATACTTCAGAATTCACTCCTTATACCTTTTTTGGTTCAATTTTCTCTTTCACAGGAACTGAAACTGACTGGGATGCCTTTTTAAAGGAGGGTCTATTCTTCTTAGCCATTGCATACTAATCCAAGATCAACCCAAACTGATTTAGCCTAAACTGGGAACTTTTAGAGTGGTCCATCCCATGAATATGGTCCTCCCACTCTTCCATTGATCAAGTGAGGATAGTAGGGGATCAGGATGTTAGTATCACAATGACACTAAGAGGGGGGGTGAATCAGTGTAGCTATTTAAAATTTTAAATTTGCAATTCTTAATGCTGAAATAATGAAAGCTTAAAACCAGATACAGTAAGTATAATAGGAGAGCATCACACAACACAAGATTTAACGAGGTTCACCAATATGGCTACTCCTTAAAAAGAATGGCTGCTTGGACTACCATCCAAATCCAGCCTTTGCAAAGCACCAAATTTACAATCAATTTACCAGCACCCACTGGAAGGAGCACCAACCCCTAGTTTTATCTGCACTAACAGAAAGGAGCACCAACCCCTAATTTACCAGCACCAACTGGAAGGAGCACCAACCCCTGATGCCAAGCTGCAACCTGGACTTCAATTTTGAATGTAAATGTTTGATAGGAAAATATCTTCATTTTCACAAGACCCTTACTGGTCTAATGCTTACTCGATCTCTCTCACTGTTTGCAAGACACACGCATTTGCTGCACTGCTACAACCAAACTTAGCGATCGAATTTTCCCTCTGCTCTCTCTACACACTCTACTTTCTCTGTACACATGCTTCACACACTCTGTGTCATTCCAATCGAACTATCATCTTCACCCTTTTCACACTCTGCTCTTTGTGCACACTTGCAATTGCACTTAGAACAATTTGACATGACTCTTTGCTCACTCTGCACACTTTTCCATCATATCATTGCTTTTGCACTATCTACACTCTTACAGTCGCATATTGCACACTTCGATACTCGCATCGATCGACTCAACAATTCTCCAAATAGCCCTCCTTTTATAACAAGATTTTCATAATGAAAACCCTAATTAAAGTCGGTTGATAATGCAAATATAAACCCTAATATTAGTCGACTGAAAACCCTAACCTTAGTTGGTTGTGATCGAACTGCATCGACTTCTACTCATGAAGATGTTCGGGTTAACATTTTGTTCTTGCGCACTTATTACCTGTCGCAAAATTGTGACATTTCTATCTCTATGGATTCTCTTGTTGCTGTTGCCATGAAAATACAACATGTCGTGATATCGTGACACTTTTGCCTCTGTACGCTTTGCCTTGGCTTTTGTCATGATATCGTGACACTTATTCCTTTGTAGACTTCACCTTTTTCTTTTATCGTGATATCGCGACACTTCTGCCTTCGTAGACTTCGCTTTAGCTTTTTTCATGATATTGTGACACTTTTGTCTTCATAGCCTTTGACTTTCCTTTTATTGTGATATCATGACACTTTTGTCCTTGTAGCCTTCGACTTTCCTTTTGTCGTGAAATCATGATACTTCTACCTTCGTCGACTTCCTTTCAGCTTTTGTCATGAAATTGTGATACTTCTGCCTTCATTGACTTCCTTTTAGCTTTTGTCATGAAATCACAACACTTCTACTTTCGTACTTCACTTCTTGGCTTTTGTCATGAAATCGTGACACTTCTGCTTTTGAAGTCTTCTACTCTACTTTTTTTGTGAAATCATGACACTTCTCTTGTTAAAGTCTTGCTTTCTGTTTCTGTCATGAAATCGTGACACTTTCTGCATTCGTATGCTTTCTCTACAACCTGTCGTGAAATTGTGAAACTTTCTACTTTCATACGCTTTCTTTAGAACCCATCATGAAATCGTGACACTTTTTGCTTTCGTATGCTTTCTTTACAACCCGTCGCAAAATCGTGACACTTTCTACTTTCGTACGCTTTCTTTAGAACCCATCACAAAATCGTGACACTTTCCACTTTACTTTCTCTCTCCTCAAACTTGTCGTGAAATCATGATAGTTCTCATTTAAAACTCTTTCTTCTATAGCATGTCATGAAATCACGACACTTTTCACTTTACTTTATCTTTTCTCGAACTTGTTGCAAAATCGTGACAGTTCTCACTTCAAACTCTTTCTTCTATAGCACATTGCAAAATCGTGACACTTTTCACTTTACTTTCTCTCTCCTCAAACTTGTCGCGAAATTGCAACAGTTCTCACTTCGAACTCTTTCTTCTGCAGCATGTCACAAAATCGTGACACTTTTCACTTTACTTTCTCTCTCCTCAAACTCGTTGCAAAATCATGATAGTTCTCACTTCGAACTCTTTCTTCTACAACACATTGTGAAATTGTGACACTTTTTCGTCCGTACTATCTCTCTTGCAATATGTCATGAAATCATGACACTTTTCCTTGTGAGCTCTTTCTCTTTGAACATGTCACGAAATCACGACACTTTTTCGTCCGTACTGTCTCTCTTGCAAATTGTCGCAAAATTGTGACACTTTTCCTTACGAGTTCTTTCTCTTTGAACATGTAGCAAAATGACAACAATTTTTCCTGCTTGCGCCTTCTCCTCGAACATGTCATGAAATCACGACAGTTTTCCCTGCATGTGCTTCTTCTTCGAACATGTCATGAAATCGTGACAGTTTTCCATGCTTGCACCTTCTCTTCGAAAACGTCACGAAATCGCGACAGTTTTATCTACTTGCTTTATTTTCTTCCAACATTTCGCGAAATCACGACAGTTTTTCCATTTGTCTTCTTTGCTTCCAACATGTCACAAAATTGTGATAGTTTTTCTACTTGCCTTCTTTTTTTCCAACATGTCACAAAATCACGACAGTTTTTCTACTTGCCTTCTTTTCTTCCAACATGTCGTGAAATCATGGCAACTTTCCTTTATTGCTCTACATGTCACGAAATCGCGATAGTTTGACTTCCTTGCCTTGTTTCTTCCAACATGTCACGATATCATGATAGTTTTTCTTGTTGTTTCTCTCTCTTCTAATATGTCATGAAATCACGACACTTTTTCATGCTTTCTGAATATGTCGCGATATCACGACACTTTTCTTACTTGTCTTTTTCCTTGATATTTTGCAAATGGGCCACTTCGATCTTCTTGGAAAAATACTGTACATACTTTGAATTGCTTCTGAACTTCCAGTATACTGCATCTGAATAGCTTCTGAGCATCTGAACTTCCTGTCCACTATATCAACTGATCTATCTAACTGTGTTGACAAAAATGACAATACTGTTGCATATTATGAATAGCTTCTAAACTTTCTATCCACTACATCATGACTGTGTTCACTGCATCAACCATTCTATCTAACTGTGTCCACTGCATCAACCGATCCATTTGTCTGTGTTGACAACAATGACAATACTTTTGCTGCACCTTGCTCAACACAGGACACTCATGGACCCGAATAGACATTCTTCTAAATGCATTTACTTGTTTTATTACCAAATGTCAACTATACAAATAACCCAAGCAATTTAAATTTCTAATGCATAGCTATTATCATCAAACTACCCTTTCTATGACCCCTCTCATCTACTCATGAGAGTTATTCCACCATGCATCCCACCATATGCTTTATTTGCAATAAATGATCCAACCCTTTCTTAATAATTAAAGTCCCATACCCTTAATTGTTAAATGAATTGGGTTCACTCATCTTATTTAATTAAATCAAACCACTTTTAATTTTACCACTAAACACTTCTTATCATTTCATAAAGCAAGGTCCCATACCCTCATTTTACAAAATGAACCATAATCATATTTAATTTCCAATTAAAGCCATCTACTTTAATTTTCCATAAGACCCTTTTCATTTCATAAAGCAAGGTCCCATACCCTCATTTTACAAATTGAACCATAATCATATTTAATTTCCAATTAAATCCATCTACTTTAATTTTCCATAATACCCTTTTCATTTCATAAAGCAAGGTCCCATATCATCATTTTACAAAATCAACCATAATCATATTTAATTTCCAATTAAAGCCATCTACTTTAATTTTCCATAAGACACTTTTCATTTAATAAAGCAAGGTCCCATACCCTCATTTTACAAAATGAACCATAATCATATTTAATTTCCAATTAAAGCCATCTACTTTAATTTTCCATAAAATCCTTTTCATTTCATAAAGCAAGGTCCCATACCCTCATTTTACAAAATTACAAAATGAACCATAATCATATTTAATTTCCAATTAAAGCCATCTACTTAAATTTTTCGTAAGACCCTTTTCATTTCATAAAGCAAGGTCCCATACCCTCATTTTACAAAATGAACCATAATCATATTTATTTTCCAATTAAAGCCATCTACTCTAATTTTCAAATAAAACCTTTTTCATTTCATAAAGCAAGGTCCCATACCCTCATTTTACAAAATGAACCATAATCATATTTATTTTCCAATTAAAGCCATCTACTCTAATTTTCAAATAAACCCTTTTTCATTTCATAAAGCAAGGTCCCATACCCTCATTTTAAAAATTACAAAATGAACCATAATCATATTTATTTTCCAATTAAAGCCATCTACTTTAATTTTCAAATAAAACCCTTTTCATTTCATAAAGCAAGGTCCCATACCCTCATTTTACAAAATGAACCATAATCATATTTAATTTCCAATTAAAGCCATCTACTTTAATTTTCCATAAAACCCTTTTTCATTTCATAAAGCAAGGTCCCATACCCTCATTTTACAAAATGAACCATAATCATATTTAATTTCCAATTAAAGCCATCTACTTTAAGTTTTCCATAAAATCCTTTTCATTTCATAAAGCAAGGTCCCATACCCTCATTTTACAAAATGAACCATAATCATATTTATTTTCCAATTAAAGCCATCTACTTTAATTTTCCATAAAATCCTTTTCATTTCATAAAGCAAGGTCCCATACCCTCATTTTACAAAATGAACCATAATCATATTTATTTTGAATGCCACCTACTTTAATTTTCCATAAGACCCTTTTCATTTCATAAAGCAAGGTCCTATACCCTCATTTTACAAAATGAACCATAATCATATTTAATTTCCAATTAAAGCCATCTACTTTAATTTTCCATAAAACCCTTTATTCTTCTTTAATTCATTTCATTAATCTAAAACTATTTAAATTAATGAAACTATAACTACGAGGGTTCCTATCACAAGTTAAACTCCCTACTCAATAATAGAGCAGAACAGGGGTTCCTACCCAACACCTTACGACCTTTCATGGGCAACGCCCACTACCAACTCTAGCATTATGTGGGTGGCACACAAGTTAAGCATAGGGGTGGTTTTAAGGTGGTGCTCGTCTCACCTCCCATGGTAGCTACGTTCCATGCCACCTTCCCAACCACTCATGAGAGTCTAGCATGAAGGTGCACAACTAGGCAAGGGGTAGGGAATGGCCCAACCACTGGCCTACGATCAGCGAGGTTCAAACAATAGCACCACCTCTGGACAAGGTGGCTACATCTTTAACAAAGTAGAGAGCTATGCTCTCACAAGCTATGACTTTAACAAAGCAGAGAGCTACGCTCTCACAAGCTATGAATTTAACAAAACAAAGAGCTATGCTCTCACAATAGTTAAGGAAAGTGGTAAAGTAAATGAAACAAAGAGAGTATGACAAGAGTAAATAAAAAGTGAGATACACTCTCACAAGATACAACTTTAACATAGCAGAGAGCTATGCTCTCACTACCTATGACTTTAACAAGAGTAGAGAACTATGTTCTCAGAAGGTATGGCTTTAACACAACAGAGAGCTACTCTTTCACAAGATACAACTTTAAAAAAGTAGAGAGCTATGCTTTCACAATCTATGGCTTTAACAAAGCAAAGAGCTACACTCTCAAAAGCTATGGCTTTAACAAAACAAAGAGCTAAGCTTTCACAAGCTACAATTTTAACAAAGAAGAGAGCTACGCTTTCACAAGCTATGACTTTAACAAGGCAGAGAGCTATGCTCTCACAAGCTACAACTTTAACACTGTAGAGAGCTATACTTTCACAAGCTATGAATTTAATAAAGTAGAGAGCTACACTCTCAAAATCTATGGCTTTAACACAACATATAGCTATGATTTCACAAGCTACAACTTTAACAAAGTAGAGAGCTATGCTCTCACAAGCTACAAATTTAACAAAGTAGAGAGCTATGCTCTCACAACTATAGTTTAAAAAAGACTACACTCACAACTATAACTTAACAAAAACTAACTACAATATCAACAGAACTCTCACAAGCTATAACTTTAACAAAAACTACCTCTCATAGCTATGACTTTAACAAGCATTAAACAGAACAACAAAAATTGAAAGTGATATTAGACCAACCTGATCATCTTCACCGTCCATCTATCTTCACCTTCTTCTATCGAGCTCCCTTCTATTGAGCTCTCTTCTATCGAGCTCCCTTCTACTGAGCTCTCTTCTCTCAAACTCTCTTCTGTCCAACCCTTTCTCTCAAGCTTTGCTCTCCCTTTTCTTCTTGATACCTCCACTTTTTTCCTCAACTTTCATCTACCACCCACTACCATTACTTCCACACCCCTTCATCAGGTGGTAGAGGAGACATCCCTTCTTCTCACCTTCCCAAGGTACAACCAGCATTGAAGTCCTCTCTTACTCATGTAGATGAAACCATCCCCTCACTCTAGTGGAGCCATCCCTTGCATTAATGGGGCCATGCCTCCTTGCCAGCTAGGCTTTGCCCCGGGCGGCCCACCCAATTTCAAGGTAGGTTCTATTATGTGAGATAGATTTTATTGCTTTTATGAAACCCATTCCAATTAGGATAAATCACTCATTTATTTAAAGGTAATCCACCATTTATCTAAATGAATATTTATTTAAAATAAATCATCCTTTTTGTTCAAGAATAAAATCTATTTATCATTTAAAATAAATCCACCATTTATTTAAATGAATATCTATTTAAAATAAATCATTATTTTTATTCAAGAATAAAATCTATTTATCATTTAAAATAAATCCACCATTTATTTAAATGAATATATATTTAAAATAAATCATTCTTTTTATTCAAGAATAAAATCTATTTATCATTTAAAATAAATCCACCATTTATTTAAATGAATATCTATTTAAAATAAATCATTCTTTTTATTCAAGAATATCCAAGAAGTTATGAAGGCAGTTCATTCATTCCTATTTTCCACATTATTGAGGTGAAGTGTTGAAGTGAAAGACAATTAAGTAGGTGCACAAACAAAGAGGGAGATATTTCCATCAATTTAGTCACCTGTCTCTACCTCGAGAACTTATGATAGCTACTAGGCCATCAGTCTGGGGCTCAAGGTGACTATCTATTGATGATTATCCCTAACCGAATGCATGCCTATATGAAGGTATCTATCCTTGTTACCTTCGAGTTGTCATATCATCATTTCCCCCAACCTCAAGTACCCTCATATTTGGTGGATGACTCAACTTCTTCCACTTATGAGTGCACTTGATCCTACACATTGGTAATTTGTTAGCAGTAACATATTCTTCATTATCTAATAATATTGCATAACTGCTTTATTGCACAAAAACTGAGTATTAAAGCATCATACGTTAATACATTGTTTCTCCATGTTCAAAAGTCCATCTGGGAGGGTCATGACATCCTCCCCCACTAGGACTAACACCGTCCTCGATGTTGTGTTTTTTTTAACATAGGTAAATGTAGCCAAAATACAAATTATCACAAAAAAATTCTTTAGAGTTCATCAAACAAAAAAGGAAAATATTTTTGCATATCCGCCACTTTTTCCCAAGTGGTATTCCTTTCAGAGAAACGGTCCCACTAGACTTTACATTGCTCAAGTGTCCGATTTCACATAGCCTTAGAGCAGAATTCAAGAATCCTCACTGGCATTACTTCAATTACCTCTAGGTTTTCCATCTACAAATTAGAAACATCCCACACATGGTCAGGATCAACAACATATTTTCTAAGCAAAGATATGTGGAAAGTGTCATGGATTTTTGACAAATTAGGAGGTAAGGCGAGTCGATATGCAACCAGACTAATCTTCTCAATGATCTCAAAGGGTCCTACAAATCGTGGATCCAATTTTATGGATTTGATCACACTTTTCATTGGTTTGACCCTTAGGAACACTTTATCTCCCATCGAGTACTCTCTAGGAGTCCTCTTTAGATCGACATAACTCTTCTGCCTATCAGCAGCTTCCTTGAGTCTTTGCTTGATCACCCTAATTTGCTCTTCCATTTCCCTGACCATTTTTGGTCCAATCATAGTTCTATCTTTAGGGTTGTCCCATGACAATGGTGTTCTACACTTTCATCCATACAAGGCATCGAAAGGTGCCATCCCTAGAGAAGAGTGATACCCATTATTGTAGGTAAATTCTACCAATGGTAGATAGTCTTCCCATCGAGTCTTGTGGTCCATGCAATACATGCAGAGCATATCTTCTAGTACTTGGTTTACCCACTCCATATGACCATCTATTTCAAGGTGGTATGCTGAACTCATGTGCAATTTTATGCCTATTTCCTGGTGAAGGGCTCTCCAAAATTTGGAAGTGAACTTGGAATCCCTATATGATATGATTACTTTCAAAAATCCATGTAATAAAAATACTTCCTTGACAAATATATTAGCCACTATTTGAGCATCGTCATTGGTGCTCCCAGGTATGAAGTGTGCAACCTTGGTCAGTTTGTCAACTACTACAAAGATTGCATCATGTTGGTACTTGGTTTTTGGTAAACCCACTATGAAGTCCATTGATATGACCTACCATTTTTGAGTAGGTATACTATGAGGGTACAAATATCCTATGGGATGCTTGCATTTTGCTTTGACCTTCTGACATTCAAGGCATCAAGCTACAAAATCTGTAATATCCTTCTTCATTCCTACCCAGAAGAAGGTCCTCTTTAGGTTTTCCCTCATTTTTACCCCTTTGGGGTGAGCTGTATAAGGAGACCTATGGGCTTCTTGCATTAATAACCTCCTTGAATCCCTTGAATTTGGTATGATGATTCTTCCTTTGTAACATAGAAGGTTATCTATCATCCCAAACTCCTTATTGGCCTCAGGATCCTTGCTCATTCTAGCTCAAATTTCTTGGCAATATTCATCCTGATCTTGCTTCTGCCTTACTTGGTCCATGAGCTTTATATGGCTCCTAGTTATGGCTGCTATGTGTCTTCTTCGACTCAAAGCATCTATAACCTTATTCTCTTTCCCTTTTATGTACTCAATTTCAAAGTCATACTCAACGAGAAACTCGACCCACCTTCTTTGTCTCGCATTGAGTATTGGTTGGGTGAATATGTACCTGAGACTTTGATGGTCTGATTTTAACTCAAAAGGTCTTCCTACTAGATAGTGGTGCCAGACCTTTAGGGCATGTACTACAGTGGCTAGTTCCAAATCATGAGTAGCATAGTTGACTTTGTGCTTCTTAAGCTTCCTTGAAGTATAAGCTACTACGGACTCCCCTTGCATGAGTACTCCCCCTAATCCTTCCAACGATGCATTCATGCATACTATAAAATCTCCTTGGGGATCTAGAATCTTCAATATTGGTGCAGTAGTGAGTTTCTGCTTCAATAATGTAAATGTAACTTCACACTTTTTCATCCATTTGAATTCCTTCCCTTTATTCTGAAGGTTAGTTATTATCAAAGAAATTTTTGAGAAATATTTTATGTGATGTTGGTAGTAGCTTGTTAAACCCATGAAGCTCCTTACTTTCATAACATTGGTAGGAGGTGGCTAGTTTAACATGGCTTCTATTTTCTCTGGATCCACAGTGATCCCTTCTACTAAGATGATATGCCCTAAATAGTGCACCTCTAAAACATAGAACTCACTTTTGGCTAAATTCCTATAGAGTTGATTTTCCCTTAGCAGCTCCAACATGACCTTGAGATGCTCATCATGCTCTTCCTTGTTTCGAGAGTATATTAAGATGTCATCTAGAAATACAAGGACAAACTGGTCCAGATGCCTTCTGAACACATTATTCATTAAATTCATGAAGGCAGTGGGAGCATTAGTCAGCCCAAAATGTAGGATGGTGAACTCATAATGTCCATACCTTGTCTTAAATGTCATCTTGTGAGTGTCCTCCTCACGTATCCTCAATTGGTGATACCCTGATCTTAAATCTATCTTGGTAAATACCATGGCATCTCTTAATTGGTCAAATAAATATTTGATCTTGGGCAAGGGGTACCAGTTCTTGATTGTAGCCTTATTCAACATTCTATAGTCAATACACAATCTTAATGATCCATCTTTCTTTTTTACAAATAAAATGGGTGCACCCCAAGGTGACACACTTGGTTTTATCAACCCCTTCTCTAATAACCCTTGCAATTGTACCTTTAACTCTTGCATCTCAATGGGTGACATCCTATATAGATATCTGTGAATGGGTTTCGCTCCTGGTATAATATCAATAGTAAAATCAAATTCTTGTACAGGAGGGAGCCTAGGTAGATCCTTAGGAAATACATCCCAAAATTCTTGTAGAATTGGGTGTGCCCCCAACACCTCTTCCTTCCGATCCTTTTTAACTTCATTCAACTTTACTATATAGACAATCCCTCCTTTCCTGAGGGCTTTCTTTAACTGCATAGCTGACAACATCTGGGGTTTAAATGCCCCTTGATCACTATGAATTCGTAGCCTTGCCTTACCTTCCTTCGAATACTCGATCCATCTATCTTGGAAATTGATTATGACTTTATGGGCCTATAGCCAATCCATTCCTAGAATCACATCGAAGGCATGAAGTGGGGCCACATATAAACACCCTTCCATGGCATTGCCAGCTAAGTTAAACTCCATCATTGGGAAACATTGGTTTACGGAGTAAGTCTATCCAGATCCATACTCAACCTTCCATCCATGAGCCAAATACCCTGGTCTTTTTGGCATATCTTTGGCTAACTTACAAGAAATGAAACTATCAGTGGCTCCACTATCTATTAAGATATTTACTTGTTTATCAAAAATATTACCTTTTATGACCAACGGGGTGGTTTGCCCTTCTAGTTTTTGACTCCCCGTCGTAGCGTAGATCTTATGCATTGGTTCCTTTCCCTTAGTGTTGGGTGTGCTTGGCCCTGGTTGGTATGGGCACTGGTTAGAAAAGTGTGGCCCTCTACAATGGTAGCATCCATCCTTGGGCCCTTGTCTCTTTTTCATATTTTGCTCTTTACCCTTAATCGTTGGAATGGGGCCTTGTGGTTTCTGTGGAGGAGGTTTAGCATTATTGGGTTTGTTGCCCTTCTTATAAAAGTTCTTTTTGAACTTCTTTTGGCTTCCATTGAATTTCTTATCTAGATTCTTGGGGTTCTTAGCTTTTCATTCTTGTTCAGCCTCCCATTTTATAAACCCATTGCTATTCCTCTTCTTCAGTTCTTGACGTTCCTACTCAGTCAAGGTTTCATATTTATAATAAAAATGTGACTCTACTTTCTTTGCTAGGTCATATACCTTTTGCAATGACTTAGGCTCCTACATATCTACATCATGCTTTATCCTAGATTGCAATCCATGAGTAAACTTGTGAATCTACATTTTCTCATTATAGGTGGGTACATACTTCAACAATTTTACTAGCCTCCTATAGTATGTCTCTACTACATTGGTTCCTTGCCTCAGGATGGCAAACTCCTCAAATTTTAGAGCATAAAAATGCTCCGTGAGGAACCTCTTCTTGAATATGTCTACAAATTGCTTCCATGGAATGTCTACCGGTTCGATTTTGGTTTCCTCATAATAAGTTTCCCACCAATCTAGGGTAGCTCCTTCTAGGTAAATAGTAGCCCAAACCATTCGGGTTCCTGAAGAATATCCCTTTACCATGAAGAAAACTTCTAGTTCTCTTAACCAAGCCTCAGCCACATCCCCCTCTCCTTCTCCATTGAATTTGGAGATACAAACATTCTTTAGGTCTCTCACCATCTCCTTTTCTAAGAGGGTTCTAGCTTGCTTCTACTCCACTATCAGCCCCTCGACTTGATTGACCTCTGAATATCTAGCTTGCAAATTTTGATTCGCCATAGTCTCCAGCACTTGCCTCAACTGATCTTGTAATTCAGCAACTGTGGTAGTAAGTTCTTCTATTCCCATATTGGGATTTCTTGGACCCTCATTCTGGATCTCTTCTTTGACATTACTTTGTTGAGTCTATCTAGGTGGAGGCCCTTTTATCCTAGCCTTAGGTGGCATCTTGATCTGATTCCAACCAAGAAAATAATTAGGTCCTAGTTTATCTTGTTGAGTTACTAATTCAAACCACATTATAGAGTTCTTCTTGTTGCCTATTTAGAAATCTAATTAGAATAGGGTTCCAAGGTTATGATGTATTATCGACACCGAAGCCCATACTAAGGTATCATAACATTCATCTTTCCTTGGGATCGACTCCATTTAGATTCTAATTAAGTAGAGACTCTAGGTTATCCCAGCCCTTTAGCTTAACCTTAAGCAGGCTTTCATTGGACACACTTGAATCCCTTTTTGCACATAAGAAGCTCTATACCCTCGAACCTAGAGCTCTGATACCAAATGTAATGACCCAAAAATAAGAAAATAAGAAAACACACAATAAATAGAAAGAAAAGTTTATATTATATTTTTTTTTACTAAGGAGAAGGATTCATAAATCCCTAACCAACCTTAGACCAACTTAATATTTGACATCCCCTAAGTTTCTCAAGAACTATACCACACAAGATTCCCCTCACGCAAGTCCCTTCTACGTAGGCCTATCTCATGTCATGCACATAAGTCCATCCATATCATCAATCTTGATGAGCTAGACTTACCACCCTCAATCATTAGAAGGTATACACACATCTCCATACTTCACACAAACCATTATGTGTGGGTATGCTACGTGTACTACGAGTTGAGCTATCAATATCATCCTCTAACAAGCTATCTCAACTCTGGTACGATCTTCTAAACCTAGTTACCAATCTCCCTAAGGGGGTCTTAAGCCCTTAGGTTATCCTCTAAGTTCACCTAGAACTTACTACTATTTTTTTATTTAAAAGGATTAAAAGCACACAAGAAAATAGAGAACAAATCTAGATACTAAATCTAACAAAATATGCATCTTTAAATAAGTGCGATTAACCAAATCATAAAGCATCCATTAAAGAGAAGGCATACAATAAAAGGGTAAGTATAACCAAAAGTAGGAAGGGCATCCAAAATACAATAATCAACAATGTTCATTTATTACATAAGCAAGTATGGTACACCCCATACCTTCAACAATTACTTCACATTTAATCCATCAGGGAAATCTCCCCACAAATCTAATCTATTGCATAATTAAGCAAGAAGTAAGGTAGAGAGCAAACTTGTAGAGTGGTCCATCCCATGACTTTGGTCCTCCCACTCTTCCATCGATCAAGTGAGGATAGTAGGGGATCAGGACACTCATGGATCTAGATAGACATGCTTCTAAATGCATTTACTTGTTTTATTGCCAAATTGCAACTATACAAACAACCCAAGCAATTCAACTTTCTAATGCATAGCTATTATCATAGAACTACCCTTTCTATGACCCCTCTCATCTACTCATGAGAGTCATTCCACCATGCATCCCACCATATGCTTTATTTGCAATAAATGATCCAACCCTTTCTTAACAATTAAAGTCCCATACCCTTAATTGTTAAATGAACTGGGTTCACTCATCTTATTTAATTAAAGTAAACCACTTTAATTTTACCACTAAACATTTCTTATCATTTCATAAAGCAAGGTCCCATACCCTTATTTTACAAAACAAACCATAATCACATTTATTTTCCAATTAAAGCCATCTACTTTAATTTTCCATAAAACCCTTTTCATTTCATAAAGCAAGGTCCCATACCCTCATTTTACAAAATGAACCATAATCATATTTATTTTCCAATTAAAGACATCTACTCTAATTTTCAAATAAACCCTTTTCATTTCATAAAGCAAGGTCCCATACCCTCATTTTACAAAATAACCATAATCATATTTAATTTCCAATTAAAGCCATCTACTTTAATTTTCCATAAAACCCTTTTCATTTCATAAAGCAAGGTCCCATACCCTCATTTTACAAAATGAACCATAATCATATTTAATTTCCAATTAAAGCCATCTAATTTAATTTTCCATAAAACCCTTTTCATTTCATAAAGCAAGGTCCCATACCCTCATTTTACAAAACGAACCATAATCATATTTAATTTCCAATTAAAGCCATCTACTTTAATTTTCCATAAAACCCTTTTCATTTCATAAAGCAAGGTCCCATACCCTCATTTTACAAAATGAACCATAATCATATTTAATTTCCAATTAAAGCCATCTACTTTAATTTTCCATAAAACCCTTTTCATTTCATATCCCTACCTTCATTTTACAAAAAACCATAATCATATTTAATTTCCAATTAAAGCCATCTACTTTAATTTTCCATAAACCCTTTTCTTTTCATAAAGCAAGGTCCCATACCCTCATTTTACAAAATGAACCATAATCATATTTAATTTCCAATTAAAACCATCTACTTTAATTTTCCATAAAACCCTTTTCATTTCATAAAGCAAGGTCCCATACCCTCATTTTACAAAATGAACCATAATCATATTTAATTTCCAATTAAATCCATCTACTTTAATTTTCAATAAAACCCTTTTCATTTCATAAAGCAAGGTTCCATACCCTCATTTTAAAAAATGAACCATAATCATATTTAATTTCCAATTAAAGACATCTACTTTAATTTTCAATAAACCCATTTTCATTTCATAAAGCAAGGTCCCATACCCTCATTTTACAAAATGAACCATAATCATATTTATTTTCCAATTAAAGCCATCTACTTTAATTTTCCATAAGACCCTTTTCATTTCATAAAGCAAGGTACCATACCCTCATTTTACAAAATGAACCATAATCATAATTAAATTCATCTACTTTAATTTCCATAAGAACCTTTTCATTTCATAAAGCAAGGTCCCATACCCTCATTTTACAAAAGAACCATAAAAGCCATAGCCTCATTTTATAAAATAACCATAATCATATTTAATTTCCAACTAAAGCCATCTACTTTAATTTTCCATAAGACCCTTTTCACTTCATAAACCAAGGTCCCATACCCTCATTTTACAAAATGAACCATAATCATATTTAATTTCCAATTAAATCCATCTACTTTAATTTTCCATAAAACCCTTTTTTCTAAAATTCATTTCATTAATCTAAAACTATTTAAATTAATGAAACTATAACTAAGAGGGTTCCTATCACAAGTTAAACTTCCTACTCAATAATAGAGCAAAACAAGGGTTCCTATCCAACACCTTACGACCCTTCATGGGCAACGCCCACTACCAACTCTAGCATTATGCGGGTGACACACAAGTTAAGCATAGGGTACAGGTTTAAGGTGGTGTTCGTCTCACCTCCCATGGTAGCTACGTTCCATGTTGCCTTCCCAACCACTCATGAGAGTCTAGCATGAAGGTGCACAACTAGGCAAGGGGTAGGAAATGGCCCAACCATTGGTCCGAGATCAACAAGGTTCAAACAAGTAGTGCCACCTCTAGAAAAGGTAGCTATAGCTTTAACACAATAGAGAGCTACACTCTCACAAGCTATGAATTTAAAAAAAGTAGAGAGCTACACTCTCATAAGCTATGGCTTTAATATAGCATAGAGCTATGCTCTCACTAGCTACAGCTTTAACAAGAGTAGAGAGCTACGCTCTCACAAGTTACAACTTTAACACAATAGATAGCTACACTTTCACAAGCTAAAACTTTAACAAAGTTGAGAGCTACACTCTCACAAGCTATGGCTTTAACACAGTAGAGGCTACGCTCTTACTAGCTACAACTTTAAAAAGAGTAGAGAGCTACGCTCTCACAAGCTATAGCTTTAACAAAGTAGAGAGCTATGCTCTCACAAGCTATGGCTTTAACAAAGTAGAGAGCTACACTCTCACAAGCTATGACTTTAACAAATTAGAGAGCTATGCTCTCACAAGCTATGGATTTAACAAGAGTAGAGAGCTATGCTCTCATAAGCTACGACTTTAACAAAGTAGAGAGCTACGCTCTCACAAGCTACGACTTTAACAAGCAAAGAGCTACACTCTCACAAGCTACAACTTTAACAAGTAGAGAGCTACACTCTCACAAGTTACAACTTTAACAAAGCAGAGAGATATGCTCTCACAAGCTACAAATTTAACACAGTAGAGAGCTATGCTTTCAAAAGATATGACTTTAACAAAGCATAGAGCTACGCTCTAACAATATACAACTTTAACACAACAGAGCTACACTCTCACAAGCTATGACTTTAACAAAGAGAGCTATGCTCTCACAAGCTATGACTTTAACACAGTAGAGAGCTACACTCTCACAAGCTACAACTTTAACAAGAGTAGAGAGCTACACTCTCACAAGCTACAACTTTAACAAAGCATTAAATAGAACAATAAAAACCAAAAGTGATATTGGACCAACTTGGTCATATTTGTTGTTCATTTGTCACCTTATTTTGTCGAGCTCCCTTCTATCGATCTCTCTTCTATCAAGCTCCCTTCTACCAAGATCTCTTTTCTTGAACTCTCTTCTATTTAACTTCTTTCTCTCAAGCCCCCCTCCACCTTTTCTTCTTGGTACCTCCACTTTTTTCTTGACTTCCATTCACCACCCACTACCATTACTTCCACACCCCTTCATCAGGTGGTAGAGGAGATGTCCCTTCTTCCCGCATTCCCAAGGTGCATCCAACATTGAAATCCTCTCTTACTCACGTAGATGAAACCATCCCCTCACTCTGGCGGAGCCATCCCTTGCGTTAATGGGGCCATGCCTCCTTGCCAGCTAGGCTCTACCCCGGGTGGCCTGCCCAATTATGAGGTAGGTTCTATTATGTGAGATAGATTTTATTTCTTTTAATGAAACCCATTCTAATTAGGATAAATCACTCATTTATTTAAAGGTAATCCACCATTTGTCTAAATGAATGTTTATTTAAAATAAATCATCCTTTTTGTTCAAGAATAAAATCTATTTATCATTTAAAATAAATCCACCATTTATTTAAATGAATATCTATTTAAAATAAATCATTATTTTTATTCAAGAATAAAATCTATTTATCATTAAAAATAAATCCACCATTTATTTAAATGAATATCTATTTAAAATAAATCATTCTTTTTATTCAAGAATAAAATCTATTTATCATTTAAAATAAATCCACCATTTATTTAAATGAATATCTATTTAAAATAAAGCATTCTTTTTATTCAAGAATATCCAAGAAGTTATGAATGCAGTTCATTCATTCCTATTTTCCACATTATTGAGGTGAAGTGCTGAAGTGAAAGATAATTAATAAGATGCACAAACAAAGAGGGAGATATTTCCATCAATTTAGTCACCTGTCTCTGCCTCGAGAACTTATGATAGCTACTAGGCCATCAATCTAGGGCTCAAGGTGACTATATATTTATGATTATCCCTAAATCGAATGCATACCTATATGAAGGTATCTATCCTTGTTACCTTCGAGTTGTCATATCATCATTTACCCCAACCTCAAGTACCCTTATCTTCGGTGGATGACTCAAATTCTTCCACTTACGAGTGCACCTAATCCTACACATTGGCAATTTATTAGTAGTAACATATTCTTCATTGTATAATAATATTGCATAACTACTTTATTACACAAAAATCAAGTATTAAAGCATTATACATTAATACATTGTTTCTCTATGTTTAAAAGTCCATCTGGGATAATCATGACACCCAGTGTGTCACCATGGGGTGCTCTAGTTTTTTTTGTTAAAAAGAAAGAAAAATCCTTAATATTAAGCATAGACTACCAGATGCTAAATAAAGTTACCATCAAGAATGGATATTCATTTCCAAGGATAGATGATCTTCTTGATCAGTGGAAAGGAGCTACCATCTTCTCAAAAATTGATCTTAGGTTAGGTTACCATCAGCTGAGGATTCAAGAAGAAGACACACATAAAATTGCTTTTAGAAAAAGGTATGGACATAATGAGTTTATAATACTACCTCTTGGGTTGACTAATGCCCCAGATGCATTTATGAATATCATGAATAGTATTTTTTTAGAGCAACTAGACCGCTTGGTGCTCATGTTCCTTGATGATATACTGATCTATTCTTGAAATAAGGAGCATGATAAACATATGAGAATTGTGCTTGATATTCTTAGAGGAATTAGTTGTATGGAAAGTTATCAAAATACGAATTATATACTCCTAAGATACAATATCTAGGTTACATAGTATCTACTAAGGGGATTGTTATCGATCCCAAGAAAATAGAAGTTATTGTTGATTGGCCTACACCCACAAACATAACTAAGGTGCATAGTTTTATGGGGTTGATAGGCTATTAAAAATGATTTATTAGAGGTTTCTCAAGAATTGCTCAACTAATTACTAATATTCAAATAAAAGGAAAGGATTTTAAGTGGATAGATCAGTGTGAAGAAGTCTTTCAAACTCTAAAATAGAGGTTTAGACCACATTGATTCTATAGTTACCTGATCCTTCCAAGAAATTTATAGTGTGCATCGATGTATCTATCGAGGGATTAGGAGGTGTATTTACCCAATATGAGGTGGTCATTGCCTTTGAATCAAGAAAACTTATGAGATATGAGGTAAACTATTCCATTTATGACTTGGAGTTGGCAGTAATTATGGATGCTCTTAAGATTAGAGGCACTATTTTCTTGGGAAAATATTTGAACTCAAGATAGATCATCAAAGATTAAAGTACATTTATACTCAACCCTTGTTGAATGCCAAACAATGTAGGTGGATGGAGTTTCTGGCTGAGTATAATTTTAGTATTGAATATATCAAGGGTAAGGAGAACAAAATAGTTAATGCCCTGAGTAGTAGAGGGCCTATCTTGGCAATGACGAAATATCATTATGATTTGATAGATCAGGTTAAAGAAATGCAACATAGTGATGAATTTTGTAAAAAATATCAAGCTCAAATTGAGCAAGAGCCTAAAAGGAATACATATTTTGTACATAGATATGATTTGTTGTATTATAATAATAGATTGGTTGTTCCAAATTTGGGTGGATTAAGAGAAACTATCCTAAAGGATACATATAATACTCTTTACTTCACACATTCTAGTGGGAAAAATATACGCGAGAGTCTAAGAAATACCTATTATTGACCAAGAATGAAAAAATATATTAATGATTATGTGGATAGTTTCTTGAAGTATCATAAAGTTAAAGTAGAAAATTTTCACCCAACAGGTCCTTTGTACCCATACAATATTCCTACACAATAATTATAGGTGGTATCAATGGACTTTATGGTTAGATTTTCTAAGACTAGGTTTAGGCATGATGCAATACAGGTTGTAGTGGATAAGTTAACCAAGGTTGCACATTTCATACACGGACCTCAAAATAATAATGAGGGAATACTATGTGGGTGATAGAGTCTTCTTAAGGGTGAAACCTACAAATATTTTTATTAAATCTTCCAAAATTGACCCTAGATTTGTGGGTCCATTTGAAATTATAGGTAAAATAAGTCTTGTTGCTTACAAACTTGCTCTGCCACCAAGCTTATCAAAAATTCATAATGTCTTCGATGTGTCCCTTCTTAGAAAGTACATTGCTGACCCCACTCACATTTGGGATGTTTCCAATTTGCAGATGTTAGACCCACTAAAAATTGAAGTTCATCCAGTTTGAATACTTGGTTTTAGGACCAAGAGCTTGAGGAGAAGAAACATTGACCAATGTCAAGTCCAATGGGACCACTACTCGGATAGAAATTCCACATGGGATAATGTGGCTGATGTAGACACTAAAATCACGTAAATTGGATAAGACTACTAATGCACCACTTGTGCCACTATTATCGACATCATATGGCCCCATTAGGCAACCCTATAGGGAAAATATAGAGCTTCATAGCACTTTTGGGAATGTTCTTATCAGTTTTAGGGGATTTAGGGTCATATCCTTATGACTATTTCACCCTGGGATGGTCACATATGGTGATCGTCCCACCCAAGGATGGCCACTCCTAACCATCCCTAGGTGGGACGGTCCCTAAATAGACCCTCCAAAATTCAAAGGGGCATAGAAATGACAATCAATTACTGCCATATTCTCTACCCAATCATCATAAATTGATTAAGAGCCTGTCATGGAGACCAGAAACTCCAAATTAGAGGCTCCAAATTGGCAACCTCTCTCACCAATGCATGGCCAAGGTTTTGACAAGTGGTGGCACTTGCCTTGCATGCTTGAACTTGTCCCTTTGCCCCAAATGCCCTATTTTGACTATAAATTGAGGTGTGCTCACCCAATTTTAAGGAGAAGAGTTGAAGCAATTTTACCATGAAGTGCTGCCAAATTCTACCCTCATCTTTTGATAGCATATTTACCCTCATTGTACCTTGAAAGCCTCTTCATTTGAAGGTGCTTTCATGGGCATACAAAATCCACTAGAACCATTCCAAAACCAATCAAATTGGAGAGTAATTTGACCATATTTTTTTATATAAATATTCCTTTGGAATTGGTGGTAAATTCCACTTAGATTGGTAACCGTCCCACCTGGGGATGGTTAGTAGTTGATACTTGCACCTGTGAGGGATGGTTAGAAAATAGTAGGGAAATTTGATTCAATTCAACCATAGGTCATTTATAAATTTTTAAATTAGTCTTACATTCAATTTTGGTAATATTTGGAGTTGTTTTGATAGGTCAATTTGAAGTTTTATTGTTGTAGGTCTAGTTGTCCTTGTAAGGGATGGTCACTATTTATGCTAACAATTTCCATTTAATTCATGATAAGATATTTCCAAAACCATATAGATAACATAATGCTTAAATTATAGATCATTTAGAGTTGTTTTGATTTATTGAAAATAAGTTTTATTGTTTTTAGATTCATGATTTCTATTTTTTTAAGTTTTTATATCAATAAATGCATATGCTATTAACCATTTTCAATATCTTGTGTGTATATACAGATATGTTATACATGAGTGAGGAGCTAAGAGGCACATAAGGATAGGCCCAAGACTAGCTCTCAAGTGTGGGATGCAAAAGGAACGCTGGAGCACGTCATTAAACCTTTGAAGGGACTATATCCCTTGTATCTTGTAGTATTAAAATGTATCAAGTTATGAAGACCTCAAGGGGATGTAATGTAAAATTATTTAGTATTTTGGATTAATAAAAGACAAGGATAAACCCCCATTTTTATATCAAATAATCCATGTTTCAATTATTTACATAGTTACATCTTTATGCATCTTTCCCTTTGAACACATGCTATAAAAATGCTTTACATTTCAATAAATAACACATAAGGTATATCATAAATTTTGCTTCTTCAGTGGTGATCATGGTATTTGAGATTATTTATCTATCCCCTTTGAATGTGTTAATTTTGACCTCCATTTTCTATTTTGGATGTTGCAGAATTTGACCGTTATGAGCAGAAACAACCCCTTTTCTCCTAGTTGAACCTGACAGGGATAGCCAGCTAGGTGACACTGCCAAGGATGGCCCCAAAAATTCTAATTGTACCTACCAGGGATGGTTACAAAACCAGAGGTTTTCTACAAAATTTTGTAGAAACAAAAAGTTACAAGTCAGAAAATACACCTTTTTCAACCTTCAATTTGCATGTATACTATTTAAATTAGCTTAAAATTCAAATTTTCTTGTCCTCTTTGTGCAAGTGAAGGTTATATGTCATATTTTCCAATTTTGCATTAATCATATCAAGAAAAACAAGAAAAATAATAGTACTTTATATGTTTTTTTTCTAGTTTGCCTACTTGAAACTTACCAAAAAGGGTTAAGTTCATTTAGGGTGTCAATTTTATAGCTTCCTTTTATTAATACTAACGATTCTAAAATAAAAATATACTTTAATGCATTTAGTGAATCATCATTGAATGTTGTATTATTTTATTTTGATATTTTAAAAGGAATACACACACACCATGATCTACTTAAACGTTGGTGAGTTGGACTTCATTCCCAACCATTGATAGAGTTCAATGATGGTGGGTTTCATCTCCATCCATTGACTCAAATCCCACGTACCCTATTTTATTGGCCAATACCGACTCCATTATATTTTATAACCATGCAAAATAGCACACATTCCTCTTCATAGGGGTGTATCACTACGCACGAGGTGTTGGATGAGGATCGACAGGATCTATGCTCCTTGATCGGGTATGGATTTCATCACCATATTTTGGTTGGTTTACATGATCAAAAGTTCAATACCGGTTGTCGATATGTGAGTGTATAGGTGAAAAACACTTAAAATTTTGAGTATTACAAGCTATGAATTTAACAAGGCAGAGAGCTATGCTCTCACAAGCTACAACTTTAACACTGTAGAGAGCTATACTTTCACAAGCTATGAATTTAATAAAGTAGAGAGCTACACTTTCAAAATATATGGCTTTAACACAACATATAGCTATGCTTTCACAAGCTACAACTTTAACAAAGTAGAGAGCTATGCTCTCACAAGCTACAACTTTAACAAAGCTAAGATCTATGCTCTCACAAGCTATAGTTTTAAGATAGTAGAGAGCTACACTTTCATAAGCTATAACTTTAAGAAAGTAGAGAACTACGCTCTCACAAGTTATGGCTTTAACATAGAAGAGATCTACACTTTCACAAGCTATAGCTTTAACAAGAGCAGAGAGCTACGCTCTCACTAGCTATGGCTTTGACAAAGCATTAAACAGAACAACAAAAATTGAAAGTGATATTGGACCAACCTCATTATATTCACCGTCCATCTATCTTCACCTTCTTCTATCGATATTACTTATGTTGAGCTCTCTTCTATCGAGCTCCCTTCTACTGAGCTCTCTTATCTCAAACTTTCTTCTGCCCAACCCTTTCTCTTGAGCTCCGCTCTACCTTTTCTTCTTGGTGCCTTTACTTTTTTCTCAACTTTCGTCTACCACCCACTACCATTACTTCCACACCCCTTCATCAGGTGGTATAGAAGGCATACCTTCTTATCACCTTCCCAAGGTGTAGCCAGCATTGAAGTCATCCCTTACTCATGTAGATGAAACCATCCCCTCACTATGGTGGAGCCATCCCTTTCATTAATGGGGCCATGTCTCCTTGCTAGCTAGGCTTTGCCCAAGGCATCCCACCCAATTCCAAGGTAGGTTCTATTATGAGAGATAGATTTTATTGCTTTTATGAAACCCATTCCAATTAGGATAAATCACTCATTTATTTAAAGGCAATCCATCATTTGTCTAAATGAATGTTTATTTAAAATAAATCATCCTTTTTGTTCAAGATTAAAATATATTTATCATTTAAAACAAATCCACCATTTATATAAATGAATATCTATTTAAAATAAATCATTATTTTTATTTAATAATAAAATCTATTTATCATTAAAAATAAATCCACCATTTATTTAAATGAATATATATCTAAATCAAATCATTCTTTTTATTCAAGAATAAAATCTATTTATCATTTAAAATAAATCCACCATTTATTTAAATGAATATCTATTTAAAATAAATTATTTTTCTATTCAATAATATCCAAGAAGTTATGAAGGCAGTTAATTCATTCCTATTTTCCACATTATTAAGGTGAAGTGTTGAAGTAAAAGATAATTAAGAAGGTGCACAAACAAAGAGGAAGATATTTTCATCAAGCTAGTCACCTTTCTCTACCTCAAGAACTTATGATAGCTACTAGGACATCAGCCTGGGGCTCAAGGTGACTATTTATTGATGATTATCCCTAACCGAATGCATGCCTATGTGAAGGTATATATCCTTGTTACCTTCAAGTTGTCATATCATCATTTTTACCAATCTCAAGTACCCTTATCTTTTGCGGATGACTCAGATTTTTCCACTTACGAGTGCACCTGATACTACATATTGGTAATTTGTTAGAAGTAACATATTCTTCATTATCTAATAATATTACATAACTGCTTTACTACACAAAAACTGAGTATTAAAACATTATACGTTAATACATTGTTTATCTATGTTCAAAAGTCCATCTAGGAGGGTCATGACATATTCCCCCACTAGGACTAACATCGTCCTTGATGTTGTGTTTTTTTATAACATAGGTAAATGTAGTCAAAATACAAATTATCACAAAAAAAATCTTTAGAGTTCATCAAATAAAAAAGGAAAATATTTTTGCATATCTACCACTTTTTCCCAAGTGTCATTCCTTTTAGAGAAACGGTCCCATTGGACTTTACATTGCTCAAGTGTCCGATTTCACATAGCCTTAGAGCAGAATTTAAGAATCCTCACTAGCATTACTTCAATTGCTTATAGTTTTTTCATATATAAATTAGAAATATATCACACATGGTCAGGATCAACAACATATTTTCTAAGTAAAGATGTGGAAAGTGTCATGGATTTTTGATAAATTAGGAGGCAAGGCGAGTCAATATGCAATCATACTAATCTTCTCAAAGATCTCAATGGGTCCTACAATAGTAGATCCAATTTTGTGGATTTGATCACACTTTTAATTGGTTTAACCCTTAGGAACACTTTATCTTCCATCGAGTACTCTCTGGGGGTCCTCTTTATATCGACATAACTCTTCTACCTATCAGAATCTTCCTTAAGTCTTTGCTTGATCACCCTAATTTGATCATCCATTTTCCTAATCACTTTTAGTCCAATCATAGTTCTATCTTCAGGGTTGTCCCATGACAATGGTGTTCTACACTTTCACCTATACAAGACATCGAAAGATGTCATTCCAAGAGAAGAGTGATACCCATTATTGTAGGTAAATTCTATCAACATTAGATAGTCTTCCCATTGAGTCTTATGATCCATACAATACATGCAGAGCATATCTTCTAGTACTTGGTTTACCCACTCCATATGACAATCTATTTCAAGGTGGTATGCTAAACTCATGTGCAATTTTGTGCCTATTTCCTGGTGAAGGGCTCTCCAAATTTGGAAGTGAACTTGGAATCCCTATATGATATGATTATTTTCAAAAATCCATGCAATCATAATACGTCCTTGACAAATATTCTAGCCACTATTTTAGCATCATCATTGGTGTTACCAAGTATGAAGTGGATAACCTTGGTCATTTTGTTAACTACTATAAATATTGCATCATACCGGTACCTGGTTTTTGGTAAACACACTATGAAATCCATTGATATGACCTACAATTTTTGAGTAGGTATACTATTAGAGTACAAATATCCTATGGGATGCTTGCATTTTGAGTTGAACTTCTGACATTCAAGTCATCAAGCTATAAAATTTATAATATCCTTCTTCATTCCTACCTATAAGAAGGTCCTTTTTAGGTTTTCTCTCATTTTTACCCCACTGGGGTGAGCTGTATAAGGATACCTATGGGCTTATTGCATTAATAATCTCCTTGAATCCCCTGAATTTGATATGATGATTCTTCCTTTATAACATAGAATGTTGTCTATCATCCCAAACTTGTTATTGGACTCAAGATCCTTGCTCATTCTAGCTCGAATTTCTTGGCAATATTCATCCTGATTTTGCTTCTACCTTACTTGGTCCATGAGCTTTATATGGCTCCTATTTATGGCTGCTATGTGTCTTATTCAACTCAAAGCATCTACGACCTTATTCTCTTTCCCTTTTATGTACTCAATTTCAAAGTCATACTCAGCGAGAAACTCGACCCACCTTCTTTGTCTCGCATTGAGTATTTTTTGGGTGAATATGTACCTAAGACTTTGATGGTCTGATTTTAACTCAAAACGTCTCCCTACTAGATAGTGGTGACAGACCTTTAGAGCATGTACTACAATGACTAGTTCTAAATCATGAGTAGCATAGTTGACTTTGTGCTTCTTAATATTCCTTGAAGTATAAGCTACTACGGAATCCCCTTGCATGAGTACTCCCCCTAAACCTTCCAACGATGCATTCATGCATACTGTAAAATCTCCTTAGGGATATGGAATCTTTAATATTGGTGCAGTAGTGAGTTTCTATTTCAATAATGCAAATGTAACTTCACACTTTTTAATCCATTTTAATTCCTTCTCTTTATTTTGAACGGTAGTTATTACCAAAGAAATTTTTGAGGAATCTTTTATGTGACAATGGTAGTAGCTTGTTAAACCCATGAAGCTCCTTACTTTCATAACATTGGTAGGAGGTGGTTAGTTTAACATGGCTTTTATTTTCTCTGGATCCACATCGATCCCTTCTACCAATATGATATACCCTAAATAGCACACCTCTAAAACATAATACTCATTTTTGACTAAATTTTTGTAGATTTGATTTTCCCTTAGCAGCTCCAACATGACCTTGAGATGCTCATCATGCTCTTCCTTGTTTCCAAAGTATATCAAGATGTCATCTAGAAATACAAGGACAAAGTGGTCCAAATGCCTTCTAAACACATTATTCATAAAATTCATGAAGGCAACGAGAGCATTAGTCAACCCAAAATGTAGGATGGTGAATTCATAATATCCATACCTTATCTTAAATGTCATCTTGTGAGTGTCCTCCTCACGTATCCTCAATTGGTGATACCTTGATCTTATATCTATCTTGGTAAATATCATGGAATATCTTAATTGGTCAAATAAATCTTTGATCCTGGGCAAGGGGTACCAGTTCTTGATTGTATCCTTATTCAGCATTCTATAGTCAATACACAATCTTAACAATCCATATTTCTTTTTTATAAATAAAATAGGTGCACCCCAAGGTGACATACTTGGTTTTATCAACCCCTTATCTAACAACCCTTGTAGTTGTACCTTTAACTCTTGCATCTCAATGGGTGACATCCTAAATAGATATTTTTGAATGGGTTTCGCTCCTAGTATAATATTAATAGTAAAATCAAATTTTCATACAGGAGGGAGTCTAAGTAGATCCTTAGGAAATACATCCCAAAATTCTTGTAGAATTGGATGTTTTCCTAGCACCTCTTCCTTTTGATACTTTTTAAATTCATTCAACTTTACTATATAGATAATCCCTCCTTTCTTGAGGGCTTTATTTAATTGCATAGCTGATAGCATCTGGAATTTAAATGCCTCTTGTTGCTATGAATTCACATCCTTGCCTTACATTCCTTCAAATATTCGATCCATCTATGTTGGAAATTGATTACGACATTATGAGTCTGTAGCCAATCCATTTCTAGAATCACATCGAAGGCATGAAGTGGAGCTACATATAAACACCCTTCCATGGCATTGCTAGCTAAGTTAAACTCCATCATTGGGAAATATTGGTTTACGAAGTAAGTCTTTCCAGATCCATACTCAAACTTCCATACATAAGCCAAATACACTGGTCTTTTGAGTATATCTTTGGCCAACTTACAACAAATGAAACTCTCAGCGGCTCCACTATCTATTAATATATTTAATTTTTTATCAAAAATCTTACCTTTTATGAACAACTGGGTGGTTTGCCCTTCTGGTTTCTAATTCTCAGTCGTAGCGTAGATCTTATGCATTGGTTCCTTTCCATTAGAGTTGGGTGTGCTTGGACCTGGTTGGTATGGGCACTGGTTAGAAAAGTTTGGCTCTCTACAATGGTAGCATCCATCCTTGGGCCCTTGTCTCTTTTTAATATTTGGCTCTTTGCCCATAATCGATGGAATGGGGCCTTGTGATTTTTGTGAAGGATTTTTAGCATTATTGGGTTTGTTGCTCTTCTTATAAAAGTTCTTTTTGAACTTCTTTTAGATTCCATTGAATTTCTTCTCTAGATTTTGGGGGTTCTTAGCCTTTCATTCTTGTTTAGCCTCCCATTTTATAAACCCATTGATATTCCTCTTCTTCAGAGGTTGACGTTCCTACTCAATCAAGGTTTCATATTTATAATAGATATGTTACTACTTTATTTGCTAGTTCATATTCCTTTTGCAATGACTAGACTCCTACATATCTAAATCATGCTTTATCCTAGATTGCAATCCATGAGTAAACTTGTGAATCTACATTTTCTCATTATAGGCAAGTACATACTTCAACAATTTTACTAGACTCCTATAGTATGTTTCTACTACTTCGGTTCCTTGCATCAGGATGGCAAACTCCTCAAATTTTAGAGCATACAAATGCTCTATGAGGAACCAATTCTTGAATATGTCTACAAATTGCTTCCATGGAATGTCTATCAATTCAATTTTTGTTTCCTTATAATAGTTTTCCCACCAATCTAGGGTAGCTCCTTCTAGGTAAATAGTAGCCCAAACTATTTGAGTTCCTGAAGAATATCCCTTTACCAAGAAGAAAACTTCTAGTTCTCTTAACCAAGCCTCATCCGCATCCCCCTCTCCTTCTCCATTGAATTTGTATATATACACATTCTTTAGGTCTCTCATCATCTCCTTTTCTAAGAGGGTTATAGCTTGCTTCTGCTCCACTATTAGCCCCTTGAATTGATTGACCTCTGAATCTCTAGCTTGCAAATTTTGATTCACCATAGTCTCCAGCACTTGCCTCAATTGATCTTCTAATTCAGTAATTGTGGTTGTAGGTTCTTCTATTCCCATATTGGGTTTCTAGGACCCTCATTCTGGATCTCTTATTTGACATTACTTTTTTGAGTCTATCTAGGTGGATGCCCTTTTATCCTAGCCTTAGGTGGTATCTTGATCTTATTCCAACCAAGAAAATAATTAATTCCTAGTTTATCTTGTTGAGTTACTAATTCAAACCACATTATAGAGTTCTTCGTGTTGCCTATTTAGAAATCTAATTAGAATAGGGTTCCAATATTATGATGTATTATCGATATTGAAGCCCATACTAAGGTATCATAACATTCATCTTTCCTTGGGATCAACCATTTAGATTCTAATTAAGTAGAGACTCTAGGTTATCCCAACCCTTTAGCTTAACCTTAAGCAAGCTTTTGTTGGATGCTCTTGAATCCCTTTTTGCACATAAGAAGCTCTATACCCTTGAACCTAGAGCTCAAATACCAAATATAATGACCCAAAAATAATAAAAAAAGAAAACACATAATAAATAGAAAGAAATGTTTATATTATATTTTTTTTTACTAAGGAGAAGCATTCATAAATCCCTAACTAACCTTACACCAACTTAATGTTCGATATCCCCTAAGTTTCTCAAGAACTATACCACACAATATTCCCCTCATGCAATTCCCTTCTGCTTAGGCCTATCTCATGTCATGCACATAAGTCCATCCATATCATCATTCTTGATGAGATAGAATTATCACCCTCAATCATTAGAAGGTATACACATATATCCATACTTCACACAAACCATTATATTTGGGTATGCTACGTGTACTTCGAGTTGAGCTATCAATATCGTCCTCTAACAAGCTATCTCAACTTTGGTATGATCTTCTAAACCTAGTTACCAATCTCCCTAAGGAGGTCTTAAGCCCTTTGGTTATCCTCTAAGTTCACCTAGAACTTACTACTATTTTTTTTGTTTAAAATGATTAAAAGCACGCAAGAAAATAGAGAACAAATCTAGATACAAAATGTAACAAAATAAACATCTTTAAATAAGTGCAATTAACCAAATCATAAAGCATACATATAAAGTGAAGGTATACAATAAAAGGGTATGTATAACCAAAAGTAGGAAGGGCATACAAAATACAATAATTGACAATGTTCATTTATTACATAAGCAAGTATGGTACACCCCATACCTTCAACAATTACTTCACATTTAATCCATCAAGAAAATCTCCGTACAAATCTAATCTATTCCATAATTAAACAAGAAGTAAGGTATAGAGTAAACTTGTGGAGTGGTCCATCCCATGACTTTGGTCCTCCAACTCTTCCATAAATCAAGTGAAGATAGTAGGGAATCATGACACTCATGGATCTAGATAGACATGCTTCTAAATGCATTTACTTGTTGTATTGCCAAATTGTAACTATACAAACAACCCAAGCAATTTTACTTTCTAATGCATAGCTATTTTCATAGAACTACCCTTTATATGACCCCTCTCATCTACTCATGAGAGTCATTCCACCATGCATCCCACCATATGCTTTATATACAATAAATAATCCAACCCTTTCTTAACAATTAAAGTCCCATACCCTTAATTGTTAAATTGACTTGATTCACTCATCTTATTTAGTTAAATCAAACTAATTTAATTTTACCACTAAAAACTTCTTATCATTTCATAAAGCAAGGTCCCATACCATGATTTTACAAAATGAACCATAATCATATTTAATTTACAATTAAATCCATCTACTTTAATTTTCCATAAGACCCTTTTCATTTCATAAAGCAAGGTCCCATACCCTCATTTTACAAAATGAACCATAATCATATTTAATTTCCAATTAAAGACATCTACTTTAGTTTTCCATGAAACCCTTTTCATTTCATAAAGCAAGGTCTCATACCCTCATTTTACAAAATTAACCATAATCATATTTAATTTCCAATTGAAGCCATCTACTTTAATTTTCCATAAAACCCTTTTCATTTCATAAAGCAAGGTCTCATACCCTCATTTTACAAAATTAACCATAATCATATTTAATTTCCACTTAAATCCATCTAATTTAATTTTCCATAAAACCCTTTTCATTTCATAAAGCAAGGTCTCATACCCTCATTTTACAAAACGAACCATAATCATATTTAATTTCCAATTAAAGACATCTACTTTAATTTTCCATAAAACCCTTTTCATTTCATAAAGCAAGGTCTCATACACTCATTTTACAAAATGAACCATAATCATATTTAATTTCCAATTAAAGCCATCTACTTTAATTTTCCATAAAACCCTTTTCATTTCATAAAGGTCCCTTACCTTCATTTTACAAAATGAACCATAATCATATTTAATTTCCAATTAAATACATCTACTTTAATTTTCCATAACACCCTTTTCATTTCATAAAGCAAGGTCCCATACCCTCATTTTACAAAATGAACCATAATCATATTTAATTTCCAATTAAAACCATCTACTTTAATTTTCCATAAAACCCTTTTCATTTCATAAAGCAAGGTCCCATACCCTCATTTTACAAAATGAACCATAATCATATTTAATTTCCAATTAAATCCATCTACTTTAATTTTCCATAAAACCCTTTTCATTTCATAAAGCAAGGTTCCATACCCTCATTTTAAAAAATGAACCATAATCATATTTAATTTCCAATTAAAGACATCTACTTTAATTTTCCATAAAACCATTTTCATTTCATAAAGCAAGGTCCCATACCCTCATTTTACAAAATGAACCATAATCATATTTACTTTCCAATTAAAGCCATCTACTTTAATTTTCCATAAGACCCTTTTGATTTCATAAAGCAAGGTACCATACCCTCATTTTACAAAATGAACCATAATCATATTTAATTTCCAACTAAATTCATCTACTTTAATTTTCCATAAGAACCTTTTCATTTCATAAAGCAAGGTCCCATACCCTCATTTTACAAAATGAACCATAAAGCAAGGTCCCATAGCCTCATTTTATAAAATGAACCATAATCATATTTAATTTCCAACTAAATCCATCTACTTTAATTTTCCATAAGACCCTTTTCACTTCATAAACCAAGGTCCCATACCCTCATTTTACAAAATGAACCATAATCATATTTTATTTCCAATTAAATCCATCTACTTTAATTTTCCATTAAACCCTTTTTATTTTATCTAAAATTCATTTCATTAATCTAAAACTATTTAAATTAATGAAACTATAACTACGAGGGTTCCTATCACAAGTTAAAATCCCTACTCAATAATAGAGCAAAACAGGGGTTCCTATCCAAAACCTTACAACCCTTCATGAGCAATACCCACTACCAGCTCTAGCATTATGAGGGTGGCACACAAGTTAAGCATAGGGTACCGTTTTAATGTGGTGTTTGTCTCACCTCCCATGGTAACTACGTTGCATGTTGCCTTCCCAAACACTAACAAGAGTCTAGCATGAAGGTGCACAACTAGGAAAGAGGTAGAAAATGGTCCAACCATTGGTCTGAGATCAGCAAGGTTCAAATAGTAATGCCACCTCTGGAAAAGGTAGCTATAGCTTTAACACAATAGAGAGCTACACTCTCACAAGCTATGAATTTAAAAAAAGTAGAGAGCTACACTCTCATAAGCTATGGCTTTAATATAGCATAGAGCTATGCTCTCACTAGCTACAGCTTTAACAAGAGTAGAGAGCTACGCTCTCACAAGTTACAACTTTAACACAATAGATAGCTACACTTTCACAAGCTAAAACTTTAACAAAGTTGAGAGCTACACTCTCACAAGCTATGGCTTTAACATAGTAGAGGCTACGCTCTTACTAGCTACAACTTTAAAAAGAGTAGAGAGCTATGCTCTCACAAGCTATAGCTTTAACACAGTAGAGAGCTATGATTTCACAAGCTATGGCTTTAATAAAGTAGAGAGCTACACTTTCACAAGCTATGACTTTAACAAATTAGAGAGCTATGCTCTCACAAACTATGGATTTAACATAGTAGAGAGCTATGCTTTCATAAGCTACGACTTTAACAAAGTAGAGAGCTATGCTATCACAAGCTACGACTTTAACAAGTCAGAGAGCTACACTCTCACAAGCTACAACTTTAACACAGTAGAGAGCTACACTTTCACAAGTTACATCTTTAACAAAGTAGAGATATATGCTCTCACAAGCTACAACTTTAACACAGTAGAGAGCTATGCTTTCAAAAGATATGACTTTAACAAAGCATAGAGCTACGCTCTAACAATATGCAACTTTAACACAACAGAGAGCTACGCTTTCACAATATATATCTTTAACAAAGCAGAGAGCTATGCTCTCACAAGCTATGACTTTAACACAATAGAGAGCTACACTTTCACAAGCTACAACTTTAACAAGAGTAGAGAGCTACACTCTCACTAGCTATAGCTTTAACAAAGCATTAAATAAAACAATAAAAACTTAAAATGATATTGGACCAACTTGGCCATATTTGTTGTTCATTTGTCATCTTCTTCTGTCGAGCTCCCTTCTACCGATATCTCTTCTATCAAGATCCCTTCTACCAAGATCTCTTTTCTTGAACTCTCTTCTATTTATTCTTTCTCTCAAGCCCCCCTCCACCTTTTCTTCTTGGTACCTCTACTTTTTTCTTGACTTCTATTCACCACCCACTACCATTACTTCCACACCTCTTCATAAGGTGGTAGAGTATATGTCCATTCTTCCCACATTCCCAAGGTGCATCTAATATTTAAGTCCTCCCTTACTCACGTAGATAAAACCATCCCCTCACTCTAGCGGAACCATCCCTTATGTTAATGGGGCCATGCCTCCTTGCCAGGTAGGCTCTACCTTGGGTGATATGCCCAATTATGAGGTAGGTTCTATTATGAGAGATGGATTTTATTTCTTTTAATGAAACCCATTCTAATTAGGATAAATTACTCATTTATTTAAAGGTAATCCACCATTTGTCTAAATGAATATTTATTTAAAATAAATCATCCTTTTTGTTCAAGAATAAAATCTATTTATCATTTAAAATAAATCCACCATTTATTTAAATGAATATCTATTTAAAACAAATCATTATTTTTAGTCAAGAATAAAATCTATTCATCATTAAAAATAAATCCACCATTTATTTAAATGAATATCTATTTAAAATAAATCATTCTTTTTATTCAAAAATAAAATTTATTTATCATTTAAAATAAATGCACCATTTATTTAAATGAATATCTATTTAAAATAAAGCATTCTTTTTATTCAAGAGTATCCAAGAAGTTATAAATGCAGTTCATTCATTCCTATTTTCCACATTATTGAGGTGAAGTGCTGAAGTAAAAGATAATTAATAAGATGCACAAACAAAGAGGGAGATATTTCCATCAATTTAGTCACCTGTCTCTGCCTCGAGAACTTATGATAGCTACTAGGCCATCAATCTAGGGCTCAAGATGACTATATATTTATGATTATCCCTAACTGAATGCATACCTATGTGAAGGTATCTATCCTTGTTACCTTCGAGTTGTCATATAATCATTTACCCTAACTTCAAGTACCCTTATCTTCGGTGGATGAATCAAATTCTTCCACTTACGAGTGCACTGAATCCTACACATTGGCAATTTATTAGTAGTAACATATTCTTCATTGTATAATAATATTGCATAACTACTTTATTACATAAAAATCAAGTATTAAAGCATTATACATTAATACATTGTTTCTCTATGTTTAAAAGTCCATCTGGGATAATCATGACACCCAGTGTGTCACCATGGGGTGCTCTAGTTTTTTTTGTTAAAAAGAAAGAAAAATCCTTAATATTAAGCATAGACTACCAGATGCTAAATAAAGTTACCATCAAGAATGGATATTCATTTCCAAGGATAGATGATCTTCTTGATCAGTGGAAAGGAGCTACCATCTTCTCAAAAATTGATCTTAGGTTAGGTTACCATCAGCTGAGGATTCAAGAAGAAGAAACACATAAAATTGCTTTTAGAAAAAGGTATGGACATAATGAGTTTATAATACTACCTCTTGGGTTGACTAATGCCCCAGATGCATTTATGAATATCATGAATAGTATTTTTTTAGAGCAGCTAGACCGCTTGGTGCTCATGTTCCTTGATGATATACTGATCTATTCTTGAAATAAGGAGCATGATAAACATATGAGAATTGTGCTTGATATTCTTAGAGGAATTAGTTGTATGGAAAGTTATCAAAATACAAATTATATACTCCTAAGATACAATATCTAGGTTACATAGTATCTACTAAGGGGATTGTTATCGATCCCAAGAAAATAGAAGTTATTGTTGATTGGCCTACACCCACAAACATAACTAAGGTGCATAGTTTTATGGGGTTGATAGGCTATTAAAAATGATTTATTAGAGGTTTCTCAAGAATTGCTCAACTAATTACTAATATTCAAAGAAAAGGAAAGGATTTTAAGTGGATAGATCAGTGTGAAGAAGTCTTTCAAACTCTAAAATAGAGGTTTAGACCACATTGATTCTATAGTTACCTGATCCTTCCAAGAAATTTATAGTGTGCATCGATGTATCTATCGAGGGATTAGGAGGTGTATTTACCCAATATGAGGTGGTCATTGCCTTTGAATCAAGAAAACTTATGAGATATGAGGTAAACTATTCCATTTATGACTTGGAGTTGGCAGTAATTATGGATGCTCTTAAGATTAGAGGCACTATTTTCTTGGGAAAATATTTGAACTCAAGATAGATCATCAAAGATTAAAGTACATTTTTACTCAACCCTTGTTGAATGCCAAACAATGTCGGTGGATGGAGTTTCTAGTCTGAGTATGATTTTGGTATTGAATATATCAAGGGTAAGGAGAAAAAAATAGCTAATGCCCTGAGTAGGAGAGGGCCTATCTTGGCAATGACGAAATATCATTATGATTTGATAGATCAGGTTAAAGAAATGCAACATAGTGATGAATTTTGTAAAAAATATCAAGCTCAAATTGAGCAAGAGCCTAAAAGGAATACATATTTTGTACATAGATATGATTTGTTGTATTATAAGAATAGATTGGTTGTTCCAAATTTGGGTGGATTAAGAGAAACTATCCTAAAGGATACATATAATACTCTTTACTTCACACATTCTAGTGGGAAAAATATACGCGAGAGTCTAAGAAATACCTATTATTGACCAAGAATGAAAAAATATATTAATGATTATGTGGATAGGTTCTTGAAGTATCATAAAGTTAAAGTAGAAAATTTTCACCCAATAGGTCCTTTGTACCCATACAATATTCCTACACAATAATTATAGGTGGTATCAATGGACTTTATGGTTAGATTTTCTAAGACTAGGTTTAGGCATGATGCAATACAGGTTGTAGTGGATAAGTTAACCAAGGTTGCACATTTCATACACGGACCTCAAAATAATAATGAGGGAATACTATGTGGGTGATAGAGTCTTCTTAAGGGTGAAACCTACAAAGATTTTTATTAAATCTTCCAAAATTGACCCTAGATTTGTGGGTCCATTTGAAATTATAGGTAAAATAAGTCTTGTTGCTTACAAACTTGCTCTGCCACCAAGCTTATCAAAAATTCATAATGTCTTCCATGTGTCCCTCCTTAGGAAGTACATTGCTGACCCCACTCACATTTGGGATGTTTCCAATTTGCATATGTTAGACCCACTAAAAATTGAATTTCATCCAGTTTGAATACTTGGTTTTAGTACCAAGAGCTTGAGGAGAAGAAACATTGACCAATGTCAAGTCCAATGGGACCACTACTTAGATAGAAATTCCACATGGGATAATGTGGCTGATGTAGACACTAAAATCACGTAAATCGGATAAGACTACCAATGCACCACTTGTGCCACTCTTATCGACATCATATGGCCCCATTGGGCAACCCTCTAGGGTAATATAGAGCTCCATAGCACTTTTGGGAAGGTTCCTATCAGTTTTGGGAGGTTTAGGGTCATATCCTTATGACCATCCCACCCTGGGATGGTCACAGATGGTGACCGTCCCACCCAGGGATGGCCACTCCTAACCATCCCTGGGTGGGACGGTCCCTAAATAGACCCTCCAAAAGTCAAAGGGGCAGAGAAATGGTAATCAATTACTACCATATTCTCCACCCAATCATCAAAAATTGATTAGGAGCCTATCATGGAGACCAGAAACTCCAAATTAGAGGCCCCAAATGGGTAACCTCTTCCACCCAATCATAGCAAAGGTTTTGACAAGTGGTAGCACTTGCCTTGCATGCCTGAACTTGCCCCTTTGCCCCAAATTCCCTATTTGGGCTATAAATTGAGGTGTGCTCACCCAATTTCAAGGAGAAGAGTTGAAGCATTTTCACCATGAAGTGCTGCCCAATTCTACCCTCACCTTTTGATAGCATATTTACCCTCACCTTTCCTTGAAACCCTCTTCATTCGAAGGTGCTTTTAGGGGCATCCCAAATCCACTAAAACCATTCCAAAACCAATCAAATTGGAGAGTAATTTGACCATATTTTTTGACAACACATCTAGGATAGTTTCAGACCAGATCCCTTTGGAATTGGTGGTAAATTCCACTCAGATTTGTAACCGTCCCACCTGGGGATGGTTAGTAGTAGGTAGTTGCACCTGTTAGGGATGGTTAGAAAATAGTAAGGAAATTTGATTCAATTCCACCATAGGTCATTTAGGAATGTTTATATTAGTCTTGCATTCAAATTTGGTGAGATTTGGAGTTATTTTGATGGTCCAATTAGAGGTTTCATTATTGTAGGTCTAGTTGTCCCTGTCAGGGATGGTCACAGTTTTTGCTAATAATTTCCATTATATTTATGCTCAGATCTTTCCAAAACCATATATATAACATCATGCTTAAATTATAGATCATTTGGAGTTGTTTTGATTTACTGCAAATAAGTTTTGTTATTTCTAGATTTATGCTTTCTATGTTTTCAAGGTTTTCTATCAATAAACGCATATGCTATTAACCATTTTCAATCTCTTGTGTGTAGGTACAGATATGGTAGACATGAGGGAGGAGCTAAGAGGCACATAAGGATAGGCCCAAGACTAGCTCTCGAGTGTGGGATGCGAAAGGAACATTGGAGCACGCCATCAAACCTTTGAAGGGATTAGATCCCTTGTATCTTGTAGTATTGAAATGTATCAAGTTATGAAGCCCTCAAAGGGGGATGTAATGTAATATTATTTAGTATTTTGGATTAATAAAATACAAGGAGAAACCCCCCTTTTTTATTGCAAATTATTCATTTTCAGTTATTTACATAGATTACATCTTTATGCACTTTCCCTTTTAATGCTTATTTCAACATGCTTTTACATTTCAATAAAGAACACATAAGGCATGTCATAAATTTTGCTTCTTCAGTGGTGATCATGGTATTTGAGATTATTTATCTATCCCCTTTGAATGTGTTAATTTTGACCTCCATTTTCTATTTTGGATGTTGCAGGTTTTGACCGTTCTGAGCAGAAATGACCCCTTTTCTGCTAGTTGAACCTGCCAGGGATGGCCAACTAGGTGACACTGCCAGGGATGGCCCCAAAAATTCTAACCATCCCTACCTAGGGATGGTTACAAAACCAGAGGTTTTCTACAAAAATTTGTAGAAACAAAAAGTTACAGGTCAGAAAATACACCTTTTCCAACCTTCAATTTGCATGTATACTATTTAAATTAGCTAAAATTTCAAATTTTCTTGTCCTCTTTGTGCATGTGAAGGTTAGATGTCATATTTCCCAATTTTGCATTAATCAGATCAAGAAAAATAGGAAAAATAATAGTACTTTATATGCTTTTTGTCTGGTTTGCCTGCTTGAAACTTACCAAAAAGGGTTAAGTTCATATAGGGTGTCAATTTTATAGCTTCCTTTTATTAATACTAATGATTCTAAAATAAAAATGTACTTTCATGCATTTAGTGAATCATCATTGAATGTTGTATTGTTTTATTTCAATATTTTAAAAGGAATACACACACACCATGATCTACTTAAACGTTGGTGAGTTGGACTTCATTCCCAACCATTGATAGAGTTCAATGATGGTGGGTTTCATCTCCATCCATTGACTCAAAATCCCATGTACCCTATTTTATTGGCCAATACCGACTCCAAGATCTATCCTAACCATGCAAAATAGCATGCATCCCTCTTCAGAGGGGTGTATCACTATGCACGAGGTGTTGGGTGAGGATCGGTAGGACCTATGCTCCCTGATCGGGTATGGACTTCATCACCATACTTTGGTTGGTTTACATGACCGGAATTTCATTACCGGTTGTTGATATGTGAGTGTATAGGTGAAAACCACTTAAAATTTTGAGTATTACATCAACAAAATCAAACACGCCAAGTATTTTCTTTACAAAGCAACACATCTTGAAACAACAACAAATAGTTTAGGGATTCACATCTAAAAGACTTAAAAGAGATAATCACTTCTATGCTTGTGTGTTTCTATTGTTTGTTTGTTTCAAATTCATAAAAATTGTAAAGGAGATAATCATATAGCATTCTAGAGTACATAGCTATGGTACATACCCATAGCCAAGCCCATTTAAGGGTGGACGTTGTAGGGAGTAGGGAAGAGGACATACAACATCTTCGCCTTGATCCCAAGGACATGGTCATACCTCCTTGGAGACCACCTACTCTTCCTAGCCCTAGAGGGGCTGAAAGGAGACCTAGCCAACAAGGGACCCCTACATGGGGCACCCCCATAGGTGATGGTCCCAACTTAGGAAACTATATCCCTAATCGCCAAGTGGCAGATGAATGGATGGTTAGTCCTAGAATAGCAAGAAGGGGACCTAGCCAACAAGGGACTCCCACATGGGGTACCCCCATAGGAAACAGTCCCACTTTGGGGAATCATTTCCCTAATATAGATGTCTCTAATGCCTTATTTTGAGAAGAGTCACCATGCAATGGGGCACTTCCCAATAGAGCAATCCCATGCATTCGCATGCCTGCTCGGTCTACTCCTCACACTACTATGTAGGAGTATGACTTGTCACCTAAGGTAGGGTTGAATGATCATCTTATGATTTCAAACCACCCTTCCCCAAGGTGCCATAATCATGATGAGTATGATACTCATCACCATAGGTGACCTTATTCTACCTTACCTTTCCTTGTTTATGAGGGAAGGCCTGAGGAGCATCCATATTATCCTCATTCAAATGTGTCAATGCAAGCATGTTGTGCCTCTACACCAATAGATTATCAAGAAAATCTATTTAGGGGTGAGCCTCAAGTCAATGCAGCCTCCCTCAATCGAGGGAAAGCTATAATAGATCTCACGAACCCCCTTGAACAAGATAGATATTAGGGTAATAGTGCTAAGGCACTTAGACCTAACACAACTGATCAGATCAATCAGTTGGTAAAGAAGTATGTTGACCTCTAGGCCAAGTTTAATCAACTTAGGTCTGATAAACATCACTTAGATCTCTTAGAGCAGTGGTAGCAGTTAGAGAAAGAAAGACTTGAATGCCAAATTCAAGAAACTTTGCGTAATGGAGCTTCTACTCCAAATACGCGTAGACAGGAGGCTCGCCCGAGGCAACCAAACCTCCAACAAGATAGGTCTCCTAGACCTAATCCAATGTTACCTCCTAGACCTCCTAGGCCTGAATAGAATGTATATGATAGGCCAAACATAGATCACCTTCAAGAGGCATTCGTTCCTCCTTGTAGGCCCATACCTGATACACCTTATGGGGCTTACGATGACTTGGAACAAAATGAGGATTATGTGGAAGCACCTTATGGAGGCGTGGATGATGTCAATAAACCACCCCAACCTATGCTTAATATTCCTCATCCACCTCTAAGAGTTCAAAACAAAGAAGAGGAAATCAAATCCTCAGATGCGTATCAAGCTTTTCTTGCACGCTTAGAAACTATAGAAGGTAAGACAACTAGGAATGGGCTTCAAAAACCCACTTTACGTTAGCTAAAAAGTCAACCATTACACCCATCCATTCCTTCCCCGATATACCCTGAGCATTTCAAAATGCCAAAATTGGATAGATTCAAGGGGGAAGAAGATGCTCAAGAGCACATTACTAGATTTTTAAATTTGTGCTTTAACATACAGGACAATGATGCATTGCTCCTAAGAAATTTCCTAAGTACCCTCTCTGGGCCTGCCATTGAGTGGTTCAACCAACTTCCAAAACATAGCATCTACACATTTGAACAATTCGCTGATGCATTTTTGGAATGTTTCACCTTTAACACCAAAAGGAAGGCGACATTAATAGACCTTACAGGGTTAAAGCAGTATGATGATGAGTCGATTACGGATTATGGAAATAGGTGGTAGACACTTCTAGCTAAGTTACCATATCTGTTGCCAACATCTGAATTAACTTGGCTATTTTCAAAGAGTTGCTTGAAACCCATATCTTTAATATTGCAACTACAACAATACCCCACCTTGGAAGAAGCTCTAGCATAGGCTAGAAATATAGAGGAAATAAAAATCCATGAGGGGGAAATAGCCAAGCCTCACAAAAAGGAGTGGACAAAGAACCCTAAAAGTAGCTCGGCACCTGCAAAGCCAGCAGTGGTCAATCAAGTGGCCATAAATGTCCCTGCGCCTACACAAGCGATGCCTCCTCAAAAGGTGAACTATCAGGCCCAACCTCCTCCAATGAGCTATAATAGTAATGGTCAAGTGAATCAGGGACAAAACCAACAACGTCGCTCTAAGTGATAATTTACTCCCTTCATTGAATCCATGGATTCTCTATTCGATCGATTGTGGGTTGCAAAAATGATTAATCTTCCAGATATCAAACCCATCAATCCGGATATAAGTAAACCCAAGCCTATGGGATGCCGAGAGGATCAATATTACAAATATCATCGATAGGGTGGCCATGATTTACCAATGTGCTATGGTTTTAAACACCTAGTACAAGACATGATTGAGAGGAATGAGCTACAAGTAGATGCTCCAATAGCTCCTAAAAATCAGCAGATGGGTATCTACAAGGACCCATTACCAACTCATGAGGTACAGGTAGCACCTGCTAAACCAATGAATGAGGTGAAGACAACACCCCCTTTGCAAGGGTATGTTGGAATGGTGAGTATTGTGACCAAGAATAGAAGATATCCAAGCCAAGTTGCACCACCTACAGCTTCGAGTGATGTTCCCACTACGTTGCAACCTACACCACCTATAGTATAGGGCCTTCCACCTAGGCCAACATTAACAATAAAGAACAAGCTTGCATAGAGCTTGAGGACAACATCAATGTGATTGTCCATCTATGAGTTAATCCAACAATCACCTCCACATAGGGATGCTTTGATGGATATTCTAAAGTCAATAGAGTTGCAACCATAGGAGTCTAACTCCTTCATTGATTTCATGGGTCATGTGCAATAGTGCAAGGAACCAATAATAACATTTCATGAGCATGAGCTTAAGGAAATAGCAAGTGACGTGGTAGATCCTCCTTTGCACATCATTGCATGTGTAAACGATGTACCATACAAGAGAGTGCTCATAGACACTAGTTCCTCGAGTAATATCATCACAACCAAAGCATTAAAACACCTAGGATTACCAGCATCTCATGTTGTTGCATCCACTTACACTCTTCATGCATTCAATGATGCAATATGCTCTACCATCGATACCATAGTCTTACCCATCCAGGTGGGGCACAAGACTATATCGACATTGTGTCATGTGTTGGAAGGTGAGATGGCCTATAACATTTTTCTAGGTAGACCTTGGATATGGGATATGAAGTGTGTCCCATCCATTGCACATCAATGTCTCAAATACACTCATGAAGGGTAGGTGCACGTAGTCTCTACAGATCTAGAGCCCTTCAAATACTACAATATGGTGCAGCAGATGCCAGAGTCAACATTACCTTTGACTCATGTAGAATTTCGACTGAATGCACCTATTCAGGGTCTACCCATTCCACCATCACCTTCCATTTCACCATATACATCTTCATCCATGCCATCCTCATCATTGGCAGCTTTCGAGATGCCTTCGACATCATCAGATCCTCCATCAAGGAACATGTCGAAGAGGCCAATTGATGAGAGCCCACCTCTAGTTTCCACCATATCCATGGAAGAGATTCCTTGTGTAGTCAATGAGGAATCACTTCCAAAGGTTCACATTGAGTCACCTCAAACCTCACTTCCATCTCATCCACCTTCGCCATCCCAGGTCACAGTGCATATGTCTAGTATAGGGATAGGAGAATATCTAGTAAGAAATGTCACAATGGTTCCATCTATAGAGACAGTGCAAGATATGGGGTGACCTCATCTTCCCATAGGTAGCATCATGCCTCTTGGTCTACCTCCCAATAAAACTAATTTTGTATATGGGGGTTTAGAGTATGGAGCTCTACCAATTCCTCCAAAAGAAGAAGATGATGAACCTTTTTTGAAGGATGTAAACTATTTGTCGAATCTAGATTATGCATTGTGGTACTTAGATCATTGTAATTGGTATGGTTTTGGTTTAGGCCTATATGAGTAGGGTACTCATGTTCCATGTCAGCCCTAATATCAGTTACCTTATGATAAATCTGGGTTGGGACACAATAAGCCAGTACCATTGGATGTTCTCACAGATAGTCTAGAACACCTATGTCTAGGTTATCAAGATAAGCTTGCACATGATCCATATGCCAATCCGAATCACATTCATTCCTTGGGGGATTATTTCCCCATAGACATGATAGATCAAGGGCTATCCAATGATGTTGCTCAACCTCATGAAGTGGGGGAGAGCTCACATACCTTGAAATATGATAGTGAGGAAGAGGATCAAGGTCCTCCTCATGAATGGATGAGTGATGATGAAGATGATTATGGCATCGCACCCATAAACTATCCTAGCTCAGATGATGAACATGAGAGAGTGTTCCCCTTGGATGATGAGGATGAGTATTATCTTCGCATGTTATTCCCCATCCAAGGCCCTATCTGATGCCAACTTTTGCCATGAGAAGAGCAAGCTCGCCCTCTTCTACCATGACCACCACCATTCATTCCACTTCCACTAGAGCCACCCCCATGAGTTATGAGACAACATCAGGTCTCTAGACCCACTCACCCTTGGATGAGAGATCATGTGTCCATCAACATGATTTCCATAGATTTAACTACACCATTGATAGATCTAAATAACCCATCAAAGCCATTGCATCTCGACCTTGAGGTAATTGACTTTGATCGGGGATATTCTCCATCGCCCGAGTATTGGCCTTGCGAGGAAATGTTACAACCATTTCAATTTTCTCCAAGAACTACTCAGGATGTTTTTCAAGCTGAGGTTGACCCTAAATTTCCTATGGAAGAAGCAAACCCAGCTAATGACATTCACTTAATTCCCACTCCACATCAGTTGGAATATGGGTCTCATATGTCAATTGAGCCAACAATTGACAAGGATATCGGTACAGATCCCAATAATCCCCATATTATCAAGCTAGGAGAAGGTCTATCTCCAGCTGAACAAGATGATTTCACAAAAGCATTGAAAGCAAGGATAAAAGCTTTTGCTTGGTCTTATAAAGACATGCCAGGACTGGACCCAAATCTAGTCATGCATAATCTTACACTGGACCCAAAGATCAAACCAGTCAAGAAAAAGTTACGTAAGATGCACCCAACAGTAGCCTTAATGGTGAAATATGAACTACAAAAGTTGTTGGATGCTGATTTCATCATCTCAGTAGACTATCCACCATGGGTTTCAAACATGGTACCCATCAAAAAACTTGATGGGAGGATTCGCATTTGCATTGACTTTAGAGATCTCAACAAAGCGAGTCCTAAGGATGAGTTTCCCTTACCAAACATTGATGCATTGGTAGATGCTACAGCAGGACATGAAATGCTATCCCTTATGGATGGTTTCTCTGGATATAATCAAATTCGTATTAATCTAGAAGACCAGATCAAAATGGTGTTTACAATGCCTTGGGGGACATTCTGTTATAAGGTCATGCCTTTTGGCCTTAAGAACGTTGGTGCCACCTACCAATGAGCCATGACATATATCTTCCATGACTACATGCATAAGATTTTGGAAGATTACATGGATGACTTATTGGAAAAATCTCTATTGCATAATGAGCATATCAATGTATTGTGCAAGGTTCTAGACCACCTCATTGAGCATAATGTTAGGCTTAATCCCAAGAAGTGTGTCTTTGGTGTCACATCTGGTAAACTCTTGGGATTCATAGTCTCTAAGTGAGGCATAGAAGTAGATCCAAACAAGGTCAAGGTAATATTAGAAATGCCTCCCCCCACAACCATTAAGCAACTACACAACTTGCAAGGAAATGTCGCATCCATAAAATGCTTCATAGCGCAATTATCGGATAAGTGTCGACCCATGAATAGGTTGCTACACAAAGGGGTCTCATTTCATTGGGATGAAGAATGTCAAAATGCCTTTGATGAAATTAAGCAATACCTAGCTTCGCCACCCGTATTGGCTCCTCTATGACCAGGAGTGTCATTCTATTTATACATCTCAGCTACTAAGTTGGCATTGGGCACCATGTTGTCCCAAAAGAATGAATTTCATAAAGAACAAGCTACATATTATATTAGTCACACACTGGTTAGCTATGAAATAAAGTATGCATACATTGAGAAGCTATGCTTAGTAGTGGTCTTTGCCACTAAAAAGCTACGCCATTACATGCTCAATCATACCATGTATGTAATATCTAAGGAAAATCCATTGCGATATATGATGAGTCGAACATATCACAATAGTCACACGATGAAATGGATAATGTTGTTGATGAAATTTGACCTAGAGTTCATTGGATAGAAATCAATCAAAGGATAGGTCATAGCCGATCAACTAGTAGAGGCTCCTCTCTAGGATGACCAACCTCTGAATGTAGAACTTCCTAATGATGGAGTGTTTCATATCTCAGAATCACTTGATTTTGTAGAGCCTGAGTCATAGGAAGACATAACTCTATTCTTCGATGGTTCTAAATGCGAGCAAGGGGGTGGCGCAGGTATCATGTTTTTCACACCGCAAGGGGCTCCAATACCTCTTTTGTTTAAACTCGATTTCCCATGTACCAACAATAATGCCGAGTATGAAGCCCTCATCATAGGACTCCAGATGGAAATCACCATGAAAATCACTAAGCTAAACATTTTTGGTGATTCCTTGCTCATAGTTAATCAGGTTAAAGGGATATTCCAGTGTAGGTGTCCCATATTGCAAGCCTATAAAGCCCTAGTGGATAAAATTCTGGTAAAATTTGAATGGTATGATATTGAGGCACTCCCTCATTCATCTAATCATTTTGTGGACACAATGGCTTCCTTAGGGTCGCTAATCCCACAAAACCCCTTAGATGATATCATGACTATTCAAGTAAAAATGCTAGTGCAATCTATGACTGAGCATGATGAGCATAATGCCACACCAGTTGTTCACATGATTCAGATTGAGCCTTCACATGAACGGTTCTCTCAACTACACAATTATTTGAATAACGCCAGATGGGGGACTCTATTCCCTCATAATTCTTTTGATACTAGCACAATGCTATATCTTCAAGTTCATTCTCAATCAGCATTTGCACGAGATAAACATCAAAAGGATTATGCGATTCATAATATTGAGGCTTCTCCAAAGCAATATTGGGCCATACAGATTAAATATTACTTAAAACTAGGAAATATTCTGCCTGGATTGTCGCATGCTGTAAAGCGAGCATTTAAGCAAAAGGTGGTAAAGTATGTCTTATTAGGAGACATAATGTATCATCGGAGCTATGAGGGTATCTGAAAGCAGGAGAAAAATGGCATACCGATATGATGCAAACAAAAATATATATAGATGCTAAGTCCTGCGAATGCGATGAGCAATGCATGAAGTAAGTGACATAGAAATGAGATGTGAGCAAACAAAGTGGGGTCTCCTTTATTGATATTGCTTTTAATATGATTACAATATGTCCCCCATCTAGGGATCAGAACATTTGATACAATCTGTTACATCAATGGATAGGCATTATATGTAATCCAAATACTTATCCAAATCACCTAAAACTTACATATTAGGCATTATATGTAATCCTAATACTACCCAGATGCTTGAAATTTTCATATCCTACCCAGATTCTCCTGTATGTGATAGGGGCGCCCTACGAGCTAGTTAATACGTAAAATAATAAAAAGATCATAAAATCATGTCAGAATGAGTTAAAAAATTAACAGAGGCATTAGGATATCATATGGTACATATTTTAAAAGGAACAGTGAGGAAATAATGCACAAATTTCTAATCGCTCTGGGGTGGGACGCTGGGGACTGTCGTAAAACCTACAAAAAGTGACCTTGCAAATGTCCTATCCAGATGCCTCCAAAACTCCTACAAACTTGTGGTTAGACTAAAAACAGCATTTTGAGAAGACCCAATAGGTCAGATTTAGCATATTCTTCCCAGGTTATCTTGTATCCAAAGGCGCTCCCTATAGGTTACTAGACGCATAAAATGACAGAAACCAGGTCACATCATGTCAGAAAGCAATCAAATTTGGACAATAGCATAAGTACATTAGATATAAAATAATACAAAAAGAATAGTAACAAAACCATGCACAAATTTCTAATCGCTCTAGGGTGGGGCGATTAGGACTGCAACAGTTTGGGGTGTGCCCGGGGGTGGGGTTCCCATCGTTTAGGGCCTAGTTTTGACACCAATCCAAGTGGGATGGGTCCAAAACTTCCTAAGGGGTTGTGTTGATGAGTTTTGGATGGGATTGTGGCCGATTTCTTAGGTTTTTGGATCTGGATTGCGTTCCTAGTGTTCACCCGATAACCTCTCTTCCAGAAGAGAGAGATTAGGGATGTACAAAGTACAAAGAGGAATGGGGGTATAGTTTGGTAGAACTTCGTTGCTTCAAATTCTCTATATCTCCTTTATTTTGGGGTGAGGAGGCTCACCTTTTTATAGACCTAAGGGTCTCCTTTGAATGCGCATGTGAGGGCGGCACTTGGCTCATTATGCCTTTTTGGGGGAGAGAAGATTCCTCCCTGATTAGGGCCTCCTTGATTGAGGCCTCCATGATCAGGGTAGGCTTGATTGAAGCCTCTCTAATTTTAAACCTTTCCTCGCAATCCCATGCCTTGAAGGCAGAGTTAGGTGGCAGATTTGGGCTGCCATTTGTCAAGGTTTGACTTTTTGCCAGTCAAACCTACTAATTGTCCCACCCTGGAGCAATTGTTGCTAATCATCCTAGGGGGGACGAATAGGATTCTAATTTTCCTAGGGTGGGACGAATAGGTAGCAAAGTGCTTAAAATGTGCAAAACTAACCTTTGACCTTCCAAAATTGATTTGGAAGTGGTTAGGACCACTATTTAACCTCTAGAGGCTGCCCTAGGGGGTATGTATGCCAATTTGGTCAGTGCTTGTAGTCACATAATCAAATTGGTGTTGTTTTGGTGTCTAAAGTATCCTCCATTGCTTAGACTCACAAGAGTCATCTTGGACCAGTTCCCAAGCACACGATGGTACATGTGGTGGTCACTTTAGCAGCATGGCCATCGCTAAGTGCATTCTTTGCATGGGCTATTATTAGTAAAATTTAGAGCAATATTGTTACGCTTATGTAAAGAAGTTCATAGCATTTCAACATCATGTAAATTTGACACATGTACCTTAACATGCCTTACAATCGATTCAATTGATTTTGCCATTTACACAATGGGGGTTTTATTTAATTGAAAAAATCTCACTTGCCTCCTAAGGCCATCACATTTTTATAATAATGGTAACTGAGAACTTCAAAAAATGGGTGGAAGCAATTCCCCTTACCATTACGACTAGACCTCACACTATAGAGTTCATGCTACATAACATCATATGTCATTTTGGTATTCCATCCAAAATAATATCGGATAATGGAACACCCTTTAAAAATAAGGATGTGTGTGCGTTAACAACAAAGTATAACATTAAGTATAGTTTTTACACGCCCTATTATTTTTATGCCAATGGGTAAGCAGAGGTATCTAATAAGATAGTAGTAGCCATCTTGAAGAAAACCATTAAAGAAAATCATAAATATTGTTATAATCAATTACCTCTTGCCATTTGGGCCTTTTGCACTAGTATTTGAATGCCCACTGGAGCATCTTTGTTTTCACTAGTGTATGGTGTTGAAGCTATTATACCTCTAGAGTTAGAGATTTCATCGTTGTTCATTTCCATGTAGGAATTCATTGACGATGATACCTCTAGGTAAGCTCGTTTAGATAAATTAACGTTGCTTGATGAATGACGTGTCAATGCCCTTGAGAATCTACGTGTTTATCAAGAATGCCTTATGAGAGATTATAACTTGAAAGTACACTAGAGACTTTTAGGTTGGTGATTTAGCTCTAAAATAGAACCAACAAAATTCCAATTTGCCACCCAATTTACGGGAAAAATTTACGATAAACTAGTTAGGCCCATTCATCATTACAAGCTATATTGGACCTATAAATTATCACTTAGCATCCATCAAAGGAATTGAAGAGCCTAAACCAATGAACGTTATTCATCTATGGAATTTCCATGCTTAGAGCACCATAAAATTTCCCTAGGCAGTCTATGACCATCTAGGTCAAACTAAAATGCCCCTAGGTAGTCTATGACCATCTAGGTCAAAATAAAATACTCCTAGGCAGTCTACAATTATCTAGGTCAATCCAAAAATTCCCAAGGGTATCTATAAGCCCTTTGGTCACCATAAAATGCCCCTAGGTGGTCTATGACCATATAGGTCAACCTAAAATGGCCCTACGTAGTCTATGATCATCTAGGTCAAAATAAAATGCTCCTATATAGTCTACGATTATCTAGGTCAATCCAAAAATCCCCAAAGGTGTCTATAAGCCCTTTGGTCACCATAAAATGCCCCTATGCGGTCAATGACCATCTAGGTCAACCTAAAACACCCCTAGATGGTCTATGACTATCTAGGTCAAAATAAAATGCTCCCAAAAAGTCTACAATTTTCTAGGTCAATCCAAAATTTCCCAAATGTGTCTAAAAGCCCTTTGGTCACCATAAAATACCCCTAGGTGGTCTATGACCATCTAGGTCAACCTAAAATTCCCCTAGGTGGTCTATGACTATATAGGTCAACCTAAAACACCCCTAGGAGGTCTATGACCATCTAGGTCAAAATAAAATACTTCTAGGTAGTCTACGATTGTCTAGGTCAATCCAAAAAGCTCCAAAGGTATCTATAAGCCTTTTGGTCACCATAAAATACCCCTAGGTAATCTATGACCATCTAGGTCAACCTAAAATGCTCCTAGGTAGTCTATGACCATCTAGGTCAAAATAAAATTCTCCTAGGTAGTCTACAATTATCTAGGTCAATCCAAAAAGCCCCAAAGGCATCTATAAGCCCTTTGGTCACCATAAATACCCCTAGGTAGTCTATGACCATCTAAGTCAACCTAAAATACCCCTAGGTGGTCTATGACCATCTAGGTCAAAATAAAATGCTCCTAGATAGTCTATGATTGTCTAGGTCAATCCAAAAAGCCCCAAAGGCATCTATAAGCCCTTTGGTCACCTTAAAATACCCTTAGGTGGTCTATGACCATCTAGGTCAAAAGAAAAATGCTCCTAGGTAGTCTATGATTATCTTGGTCAATCCAAAAAGCCCCAAGACCTCTATAAGCCCTTTGGTCACCATAAAATACCCCTAGGTGATCTAATACCATCTAGGTCAACCTAAAAGACCGCTAGGTGGTCTATGACCATCTAGGTCAAAATAAAATGTTCCTAGGCCATCTACAATTGTCTAGGTCAATCCAAAAAGTTCCAAAGGTGTCTATCAGCCCTTTGGTCACCATAAAACATCCCTAGGTAGTTTATGACCGCCTAGGTCAAACTAAAATGTTCCTAGGTAGTCTACGATTGTCTAGGTCATCCAAAAACCCCCAAAGGCATCTATAAGCCCTTTGGTCACCCAAAAATCCCCAATGGAATTCATTAAGCCCATTAGTCAACCTGTATATACATATATCAAAAATAACAAAAACATCATTTTAATCATCAAAAACACAAAATATTGCTTCATTGCACTTCATATACATTGCATTAGGCATACTCATCATTGCATTATGCATCTTTTAAAATTTCTCATACATGTCTAGCACCAAGTTTGTACACTAGGCATCTATTAAAATCATTGTTATTATATGTTAATATTACCACCTATTTACATTACATATACCATTTATATTTACACTCCATATTATATGTCTATTTCTTGTCACTTAGCCATTGTTTAGAAGACATAGTTAAGATTTTTTGGTCACTCTGCCATATCTAGTTTTCTTTTTAGATTTTGTAGAAAGCTATCATGTTTTTTTATAAGGTAGAATCCTACTTAGATTATACCTTGTATACATAAAAATACCAACACATTTTCACATTAATAAATCCAAGTCTAGCACAAGGAAATATAAAATTATAAAGTGGTCTAGGTTGCTTTAAGCGAAAAAGTTTATCTTGCTCATCTCCCTTTGCGAATGGTTCAAAGATGCTGAGAATTGACAAAAGGACAAGTTTCTCCTTATCCAAAATCCTTTGCCTCACACTGGGGCAAGTATCCAAAAGGGAAATATAAAATAGTGATTATTATCACTTCAAAATATGAAAAAATAAACAGTGATTATTATCACTTCAGAAAAAGCAAAAAGAAACAGTGTTTCTCACCACTACCAAAATCCCTTGCTCAACAAATAAAAATGAGTAATTCCCTTGAAATATTCAAAATTAAAATAAAATAAGGGAGTCTTGAACTTGAATCCCTAGAATTCTCAACATTATAGAACCATAAGGTGATCCTCCTTACAGGTTTAGTGTATAGCCTACTTGTCAATGGTGGTAGCCTTACGCATGATGATATGTCTATCACATAAGCAAATTGCTTAGGTACATACCAATGTTTGAAAGTGGATGAGCTATCTTTTTGTAGCCTATATTACCTAGTAGTCTAATCTAACTAAGTACAAAACTCAGGATAATGAGACTCGTAGGGTGATATTTAGTACATATGGGCTGAGTGAATCTCATTTGCACTAGGGAAAATTTATGCGTTATTATGGTAATGAACTCACATGCACATGCAGGTATGTTGATTATCTTGGTTATCTTAGTCAGTGCATACTTTGTCAAAAAGTATTGCATAGTTATTATACAACTTTTGATTAGGTAACTAGAGTGTTTGAGTCTCCTAAAAAGTACTAAACATATCATATCACATTACATTATTCATTCCATATTACATCATGTTGTCACATGTTTGTCAAATTTACAATATCCATTTCATAAGTCTCACAATCACATGAAAATAATAAAGATACATTTTGTACAGTCTATGGTGCTAGCATATAATGTGTCAAATAGCCATCATAAATCCATCATATAAAATTAAACAAATCATCCATTACATCATGCATATACACATCTACATATCATCAAATCACATCATAGGATAAATACATGCATCCATGTTAGGCATTTATCAAAAGCATCATAAAGCATAGCATAGCATACATATCATAAAGCAATAAAATGTTACATAATGAGTAAAGAAAAGTCATATATATATATATATATATATATATATATATATATATATATATATATATATATATATATATATATATATATATATATATTATATTTATTTATTTATTTATTTATTTATATATCCATATGTAAAATCCAAAAGCTACATCATATTCCATAAGCTACTCGTAGGCTACAATAAATATGAGTCCTCATACTTCACACTCCAAAAAGCCTAAAAGTCCAAAAAGAACTATCAAAGTCTACTAGCCATGGTCATGCAGGACCAAAACCGTGACTCTCTCCACTGCCCTCAGTAGGAGTCCGTTGCAAGCTCCCATATTTTCTACCCCCAGACCTGCTCCCCTAAGACCTATCCATCCTCCATGTAGAACTTGAAGCCCCCATCCATGTAGATGACTATCCAGTCTCGCTTCTCTAACTACATTGTGAGCCAATGACCAATGCCTAATCTGGTATGTGCTCCTTAAGGCACACTATCTCATCCTCCATCATATCCATATAGGTATGATCCTCTCGAAACTAAGTTTGATAGGTCACCACTAAACCTTGGATATGTACCATCTCCTCCTACATCATGGCTACCTCACCACTACTGGACTCCCCATGTCTAGGGCCCTATACACCAACCTATGCCTAAAGAGTAGTTATCAAAGCTACCTACCTCTCCATCTTAGTTTTTGCACTCTACAATTGTGCTTGTAGTAGATCTCTCTCCTTTGTGAAATCTCATCATACCCTACTAAGATTACCTCATAGCTTTGTAATCATAGCATCTCATGCTACTAACTGTGCCTATACACCCTGATATCCAAGGTCCTACCTGAAGAACATAAGCTTATACTGAGAGGGGGGTGAACAGTATAGCGCCCACTTTTTACTTTCTTTCCAAACCAATATCAATTAGTGTCCTTAATTGCAATAACCAAATATAGCAGTGTGCATTAATGACATAGATAGCAATAGTAAACAAGTGCACAAATCACCACACACAATTGAGACACAAGATTTAACGTGGTTCCCCCAATGTGGGGTACTCCACAAGATAATATCCTTATAATATTTCACACAGAAATAAGGATCCTTATCCCAATACAAATGATTACTTTGATCTGCTCAAAGCTAGGCAATACACTGATCTTCTTAGGTAGGCAATCCACTAATCTGCTCAGCTAGGCAATCCACTAATCTACTCACAAGCAACCTCATCAACAACACACTCCAAACTCTAGCAAGCTCACCAAGAACTTGCCCAAATATTGCTCTAGCAAGCTCACCAAGAACTTGCTCCAAAATTCTCAACAAGCTCACACAAGAACTTTCCAAAACATTCTCTAGCAAGCTCACCAAGAACTTGCTCAAAATCTGCTCTAACAAGCTCACCAAGAACTTGCTCAAAATATGCTCAACAAGCTCACCAAGAACTTGCTCAAAATCTTCTCAACAAGCTCACCAAGAACTTGCTCAAAATATGCTCAACAAGCTCACCAAGAACTTGCTCAAAATCTGCTCAACAAGCTCACCAAGAACTTGCTCAAATATGCTCAACAAGCTCACTAAGAACTTGCTCAAAATCTTCTCAACAAGCTCACCAAGAACTTGCTCAAATTTTCCCAAATCTATCCACAAATCTATCCCAAAAGTCTTCTCAAAGGCTCAATCAATCATACACAAAAACTACCACAAATCTATCCACAAATCTATCCCAAAAGCCTTCTCAAAGGCTCAACCAATCATGCTCAAGTAGCACTCAAATCTCATCCACAAATCTATGAAGGCAAGGCTCAATGATGAATTCAATAATGAATGGCAATGCACTCTACAATGGATGACAACAATGATCCACAATGATCTCAACTCAAATCAATATTAACTCAACTCAAATCTTATAGAAGCATAAAGAGAATTGTTAGAGACTCAATATGTTCTAATCTCAAAGCTCAATCTCAACTCAAATCAGAATTATAGAATAGTTTGTTTCATGGGACTTGAACAATCACCTCACTCAATCACTTGACTAGGCTCAATCAACTCAACTCAACCAATCACCACAAGGGACAACTCTTTCTCACAAAACCCTAGTCCAAGCATGTATCAACCAACTCAAATGTTTCCAACAATGCTCAACCACAAATCTCACATAACAATGATACTCATGTTCTTTTCTAACTCAAGTTCTTTGCATAACCAATGGGCTTCAACAACTATGCTTATAAAACAAGGTTTAAACACAACTCTCAAACCAGAAAACCTTGAAGCATTCAACCAACCACTTTCGAAAAGGAAACCACAATCAATCCTTTTCTCTCCAATGATATTTCAGAAATCAACCACCATAAACAAAGTCAATGGAGAATATTGCTCATACCTTTTGATGCCTTATTGGATGTCCACTAAATCTGCCACACTCAACAAACTTCTTTTTCAACTTTCAACAAGGGTTAGAGATCATGATTAATATCACAACAATAATATCCAAATAACACCTTATCACTCCTACTCAATAAGATACAACATGTCCCCTCATGAAAGAATTAATCACCTTTGAAAAAGAACAAAACAACCTTCACTTTTGAAACCCTTTACAAAAATAGAAATATCTCTTTACATACACCTTATTTCTCCCTCTAAGCAAGTTAATCAAATAGCCCTCGAAATAAGCTTTCCAACGATATATAATATGATATACTTTCAAAAGGAGAAACACCAGAAATCTCTCTTTTTCTAAACATGCATCACAACCCTTATTCCTCCTAGGGCAACTTTAGAAAAAATAAAATATATTAAAAAATTATTAACTTGCCTTTGTCCCTGACGGGATTCGATCTCGTGACGTCTCCTTGCTCAGCGCTTTAACCACAACCAACCTACCATTGGGCCACATGCCCTCACGTGTCCAAAGGGACATGAACAAAAACTTATATCATAAACTTCTGCACCCTTCGAAAAACTTAACAACGCTTCGAGCGCTTCAACAAAGCAAATAACCACGGTGGGACTCGATCGTAGGACCTCCTGCGTAACACACAGCACATGAACCGCTAGGCCAAATATGCCTATGCATCTTATTAAACTCCATGAATGATTTTTCAATAGACCAAAGTCACACTTCTCTCTCTTTTCGCAATTCGTTCCCCAATCGAAGGCATTCAAAAAATAAGCGTTGGGGTCATGAAGTCTAAGCTTTTGTTGGCATATATATATGCCTTTCCTCTTTCTTTAGACATCGGTGCTATAAATTAATATAGCCTTTCCTCCTTTCTTTAGTCGACGCTAAAATTAATATATTTAATTTTAAAATTTAAATTTAAATTTTAAATAATTTAAAATTTAAACTAAATATTTAAAATTAAATATCTCCATCATCGGGGCACATTTTTCGATGAAACGAAAAGCCAATATAGGTTTTAAGAAAAACCCATTTCAAATCTGCCATCCATGGTTTTAAATAAAACCTTTTATTTTGCCTGCCTTGGTTTTCACAAAAACCCTGTATATATCCATGCTCTCCAAAATATCATAAATGCTTATTTATGAAATGCTTTGGCCACCAAAACTCAATGTGATCCATGTGACATCAATGATCCATGTGACATCAATGACAACATAAAATAACTCAAATTTCCAACAATCTCCCCCTTTGTCATTGATGGCAACACCTCTAATGCAAAAACCACAATCACTGCAAAAACCATCTCTCGAGAATCAAAGTTGCTCCCCCTGACTCAATACTCTCTATGGAGGCTGCTCCCCTAACTCAATGCTCTCTTTGGAGGCTTCTCCCCTAACTCAATGCTCTCTTTGGAGGCTACTCCCCCTAACTCAATGCTCTCCCCCTTACTCAAATATCTCCCCCTTTGACATCAATGGCAAAAGGGACACCTATGGGGCTAAAAGATATGACTCTTTAAGCTTAGCCCCCTCACCACCTTCTCTCTTGAGGTGATTAATTTTGGGGTGGGAGTACTTTTACTCCCATATTACATTGTTTCTTTCCTCTGTCAACTTCCTTCCATATTTTTTTGATATCCTTCTCTTGATGAATTACTTGATCTTCTTGTCTTGAACCTGTTTGACCTTCTTGTCTTGAACCTGTTTGGAATTGAGTCCTACACCATTTTGCAATATGTCCAAAGTTATTGCAATTAAAACACTTGATATTGTAGCCTTTGGATGGTGCCCATATCCTGAATTCTTTCTTGAAATAATTTCCATATCCATTCCTTTCCTGAACCCTGTATTGTGAAGTTTTATTTTCATAATCATTATGACCATGACTTCTGAATTGTGTAGCTCTAAAACCAAAACCATGTTGCTCATTATCTTTGCACTGAGAAGCTCTATGACCAATCCTGTTGCATAAGAAGCAATGTCCCTGAAAACCATACCTTCTTCCTTTGAAGTTTCTTCTAGCAAAATCAAACTTCTTTGATCCATGGATCCTGCAGTGTATAGCCCTGTGTCCAAATTCATTACAAGAAAAACAATGTCCTTGAAAAGCCCTTTGTTTATGCCTTGGTTCCTCATACCTTTCTTGACCATTATCCTTATGATCATTTTCAACTTGTGCATTGCATCCTTGAACCTTCTTTGTAGTATCTAAATCCTCTTCCTTAGTTTCTTCCTTGCTTTCCTCTTCAAGAATTTCTTTTCCTTTTGAACTTGATTCACCTATCTCAAAACAAGATCCAAACTGAATATTAGGAGCCATAGGAACTTTGGAACTTTCTTCATAAAACTTAGGTGCTTCCTTGCTTTCATCTGTTAGAACTTCCTTTCCTTTTGAGTGTGATTCCCCAAACCTGAAATATGAGACCTTTGGTGCTTTGGGACCTTCCTCTTCTTTCTCTTCATTTGTGTCAAATAGCAAATTGGCACACATCTCTATAGCCTCTGAAATGCAAGTATCCATTTATGTTGCTTCTTTTTCTTTGGGAACTGGTTCTTCCTTATAGATTTCTGAAACAAAGCCTCCTGATACAAATATAGGTCCTTGTGTGCTTATTTTTTATTTCCCTTCTTCATAACCAAGCCCTGTCTTTATAAATGGATCTCGTTGTAAATCCAAAAAATTATCCAGAGTTTTTGAATTCCTTTGAAATCGTGCTAACTCATTTATGTAGGTCCCCAAACATTTTTGATCTTCTTCTTCTAACTGATTACATCTTTCTTTCTTCTCCTTCAATTGCTCAGAAATAGTGATGCCAAGCTCTTTTGTTTCTTGAAGCTCTTTTTCCAAATCTTGAATGTGTTGATTAAGCATCATTTTGACCTTTTCATTTTCATGAACCTTATTTTCAAGCCTTTTGATTTTCCTTTCCAATCTCCTGATTTTATTCTCTTGTTTTGTGGATTCCTCTTCTTCATCATCACTGCTGCTGGAATTGTCACTAGAACTGCTGCTAGAACTATTACTGGAACTATTGCTTTCTTTTTCAACAAATAAACTTTCCTTGTTGCAATTGTTGTAGTATGTGCAATCATCATCTATATGCCCAAAATCTTTGCATATGAAGCATTTTAGTATTCTTAGACCCTTCTTGTACCTATTTGCTTGCTCAATGGCTATGGCAAGCTCTTCATGTCTTTCTTCGATAGATATATCCTCTTCTTTAACTTCAATACCTAGGAATAGGTGTTCTTGCCTTTCTTCACTTATTCCAAAGAATGTACATTCTTCTTCATCTGACTGGTCTTTATTGTTGTGAACTGAACCATCACTTGCTTCTTCAATGTAGAAAGTTTTCTTTGTCTTACAAAAACTTTTCTTCTTCTCATACCTGTTTTGCTTGTATCTGTCATCTTTGTCATGCTTATGCTTTCCATCTTCTTTTCTTTTGTGACCCTACTTTTCATCATCATTGTTTTCTTCATGTGGACACTTGTGTGCATAGTGACCAAAATCACCACACTTGTAGCATTTGACTTTCTTCATATCCCTGTAATTTCTTAAGTCCTTTTTCCTTTTGATGAAGTTAGCTTCCTCATCATTATCTGAATCTCTATCTATCTCTGGAACTTTCCCTTTATTTTTCTCTGAAGCCTTGAATGCAATCTCTTTTATTGGAACCTGATGCTTACTCACCCTCATCTCATAAGTTGTGAGAGTTCCTTGTAGTTCTTCCATTGTTAGCTTGTTGATATCCATTGTTTCTTCTATTGCTGAAACCTTTGCATCATACTTCATGGGAAGTGATCTCAAAACTTTTTGAGTAACTTTTGATTCTTTCATCTCAAATCCTAGGCCTCTCATGGTGTTAGTAATCTCATCAACTCGAAGTAAAAACTTTGCAATATCTTCAGAATCTTCCATTTTCAATTCCTCAAATATTTTTCTATGAGTTTGTAGTTTTGCCAACTTTACCTTTGAATCTCCTTCATAAGTATTCCGTAACTTGGTCCACATTTCATTAGCTGAATTACATACCATGACCTTTGCAAAATCTATTTCATGTAGCCCACTCAAAATACAATTCATTGCCCTTGCATTGATCTCAACCAATTTCCTGATAGTCTTATCTACCTCGGGATCACCTTCAACCTTATACTCTTTTTCAACCATCTGCCATACCTCATATCCTTGTGATATCAAGTAGTTCTTCATTCTCATGCTCTAGAAAGCATAATTGTTACCGTCAAATAGTGGAGCCTTATTTGTAGATAATCCATTCTGTGAAGCCATCTATGTTCTTGTAGAATCTACCCTCAAGTTGTTAGCCTTTCCGAAGGAACCCGCTATGATACCAATTGAAGAACACAAGCTTATACTGAGAGGGGGGTGAACAGTATAGCACCCACTTTTTACTTTCTTTCCAAACCAATATCAATTAGTGTCCTTAATTGCAATAACCAAATATAGTAGTGTGCATTAATGACATAGATAGCAATAGTAAACAAGTGCACAAATCACCACACACAATTGAGACACAAGATTTAACGTGGTTCCCCCAATGTGGGGTACTCCACAAGATAATATCCTTATAATATTTCACATAGAAATAAGGATCCTTATCCCAATACAAATGATTACTTTGATCTGCTCAAAGCTAGGCAATACACTGATCTACTCAGGTAGGCAATCCACTGATCTACTCAACTAGGCAATCCTAATCTACTTAGAGCAATCCACTAATTGCTCACAAGCAATCCTAATCTACTTATAGCAATCCACTAATCTGCTTCAGCAAGCTCACCAAGAACTTGCCCAAATATTCTCTAGCAAGCTCACCAAGAACTTGCCCAAAATCTGCTCTAGCAAGCTCACCAAGAACTTGCTCAAATATGCTCTAACAAGCTCACCAAGAACTTGCTCAAAATATGCTCTAACAAGCTCACCAAGAACTTGCTCAAAATCTGCTCAACAAGCTCACCAAGAACTTGCTCAAAATATTCTCAACAAGCTCACCAAGAACTTGCTCAACAAGCTCACCAAGAACTTGCTCAAATATTCTCAACAAGCTCACCAAGAACTTGCTCAAAATATTCTCAACAAGCTCACCAAGAACTTGCTCAAAATATGCTCAACAAGCTCACTAAGAACTTGCTCAAAATCTGCTCAACAAGCTCACCAAGAACTTGCTCAAATATTGTCCCAAATCTATCCACAAATCTATCCCAAAAGCCTTCTCAAAGGCTCAATCAATCATACACAAAAACTACCACAAATCTATCCACAAATCTATCCCAAAAGCCTTCTCAAAGGCTCAACCAATCATGCTCAAGTAGCACTCAAATATCATCCACAAATCTATGAAGGCAAGGCTCAATGATGAATTCAACAATGAATGGCAATGCACTCTACAATGGATGACAACAATGATCCACAATGATCTCAACTCAAATCAATCTCAACTCAACTCAAGTCTTATAGAAGCATAAAGAGAATTGTTAGAGACTCAATATGTTCTAATCTCAAAGCTCAATCTCAACTCAAATCAGAATTATAGAATTGTTTGTTTCATGGGACTTGAACAATCACATCACACAATCACTTGACTAGGCTCAATCAACTCAACTCAACCAATCACCACAAGGGACAACTCTTTCTCACAAAACCCTAGTCCAAGCATGTATCAACCAACTCAAATATTTCCAACAATGCTCAACCACAAATCTCACATAACAATGATACTCATGTTCTTTTCTAACTCAAGTTCTTTGCATAACCAATGGGCTTCAACAACTATGCTTATAAAACAAGGTTTAAACACAACTCTCAAACCAAAAAACCTTGAAGCATTCAACCAACCACTTTCGAAAAGGAAACCACAATCAATCCTTTTCTCTCCAATGATATTTCAGAAATCAACCACCATAAACAAAGTCAATGGAGAATATTGCTCATACCTTTTGATGCCTTATTGGATGTCCACTAAATCTGCCACACTCAACAAACTTCTTTTTCAACTTTCAACAAGGGTTAGAGATCATGATTAATATCACAACAATAATATCCAAATAACACCTTATCACTCCTACTCAATAAGATACAACATGTCCCCTCATGAAAGAATTAATCACCTTTGAAAAAGAACAAAACAACCTTCACTTTTGAAACCCTTTACAAAAATAGAAATATCTCTTTACATACACCTTATTTCTCCCTCTAAGCAAGTTAATCAAATAGCCCTCGAAATAAGCTTTCCAACGATATATAATATGATATACTTTCAAAAGGAGAAACACCAGAAATCTCTCTTTTTCTAAACATGCATCACAACCCTTATTCCTCCTAGGGCAACTTTAGAAAAATAAAATATATTAAAAAAATTATTAACTTGCCCCTCTGTCCCTGACTGGGATTCAATCTCGTGACGTCTCCTTGCTCAGTACTTTAACACAGCCTACCATTGGGCCACACGCCCTCACGTGTCCAAAGGGACACGAACAAAAACTTATACCATAAACTTATGCACCCTTCGAAAAACTTAACAATGCTTCGAGCGCTTCAACAAAGCAAATAACCACGGTGGGACTCGATCGCAGGACCTCCTGCATAACACACAATGCATGAACCGCTAGGCCAAATATGCCTATGCATCTTATTAAACTCCACGAATGATTTTTCAATAGACCAAAGTCACACTTCTCTCTCTTTTCGCAATTCGTTCCCCAATCGAAGGCATTCAAAAAATAAGCGTTGGGGTCATGAAGTCTAAGCTTTTGTTGGCATATATATATGCCTTTCCTCTTTCTTTAGACGTCGGTGCTATAAATTAATATAGCCTTTCCTCCTTTCTTTAGTCGGCGCTAAAATTAATATATTTAATTTTAAAATTTAAATTTAAATTTTAAATAATTTAAAATTTAAACTAAATATTTAAAAATAAATATCTCCATCACCGGGGCACCTTTTTCGATGAAACGAAAAGCCAATCTGGGTTTTAAGAAAAACCCATTTCAAATCTGCCATCCATGGTTTTAAATAAAACCTTTTATTTTGCCTGCCTTGGTTTTCACAAAAACCCTGTATATATCCATGCTCTCCATCAACTCCCCCTATCTGCTACCACATGATGACGCACAAACTGCTCGTCTATGTCTGCATCCTCATCATCTAGAGACTCATCCTGACCCTCCTCATTTGGAGTATCCCTAGCTGCATTCACTGATATAGTAGCTACATCCCATCCCAGTGGTCTATCTCCTTGCCACTAATGTATAACCCACCAAGCGTCATACTCCTATGTCATACCAACATCATCCAAATTAGAAACTGCTACCACAGGATTTGACTCCCCTCCCAATGCCTCCATAATAGGCCATGCTAGAGTCCTCTCATCCCCATGATGATGATAGATCATATACTCCCTAGGTAACCCCTAGCATAGCCCAAAATATCATTGGACATGATCATAATGGAAGTACTCTCACTTCGTCCCATGTCACCCTATCAACCACCTACCTCATCGAACTCGGCATAGTTGTGCCTTAGCATCCCTCCATACAGGACAATCCCTATAGGGTCTCCATAAAATATATGTCACTCTAAGTCATGCTCTACATAGTGCTTAACCTCCCCTGCATTTCAACGGATCTGGCCTATCTCATGTGACCTCTGCCATAGCACCCCATAACCAATATTCCTTTGCTAAGAATATCAACCACTACATCCTCCCAGCACACCCCAAAATACCTCTGTAGTACGGTCTCTCATCACTCTGTAGGAGTAGATACTATAGGATTCCCATCTATCATAATACGTAGTATCTGATATATGTCCTCTAAAGTCACTGTCAACTCACCCGTAGCTAAATATAAAGTATTAGTATGAGGGTCCCATAAATCTATCAATGCAATCAAATAGGCGCGGTCGCTCACCATGGGATCCAATCGCATAACATGCTTCAGGCCAATGGCATCAATCCATCACTATTCTATAGTAGTTAATAGGTCTCTAGTGACCTGAAAGAGAGTTAGAACCCTATACCGACTCTTCACTATCTGATAAAGTAAACAACTTGTCAAAAATACCCTAAAAATGCACAAAAGACTAAAAATACCAAAATAATGCCTAATAAAGGGCCTTTTTGGCCTAGTTTTTGGCCGTCCCACCTAGGTACAGCCCAAAATTTGGTAATCATCCCACCAAGGGATATCCACCAATGACCGTCCCCCTAGAGACGGTCCCCAAAAATGGCTAAAATAGGGTCATTTTGACCCCTAAAATAGCCCTAAAAAAGCTTAAAAAACACAAAAAAAAACTAGCATAAAATCCTAAATTAAACCATTTAAATCACAACTAAGAGCTCAATTTCATACATTATGCTATTATTAAGGTTTATTAACCATTATTTAGTGTGTATTATGAAAATTATAGCAGAAATTATGATTACACAATAAAACAGAGAAGAGAAGGAAATGTGTTCCATACCCGTTTCGCACCGGCTCCACTGCCTGTCGTGTCCACTGGCTAGCTCATGTTGTTGGGTATATATTTTGGTATTTATATTCTTCATAAATTCACCCTCCTACCTCTCACCTCTCCAACTCCTCCAAGCACAATGCACAAATGAGCCTATTTTCCCCATTTTGGGCTTATATAGCTCCAAAAGAAGCCAATCGTCCCTAAGTGGGATGAACACACAATTGTCTGGCCATACCATCTTCGGATGGTCATAAATAGTGTACTCATCCCCCTTGGGATGGTCACCAAAATATTTGACCAAAAAAACTTTAAAACATCAAAAATAGGGTCCAAAACCCATAAAAAATAAGGCAAAATGGTCCAAAAATTAGCAGGGATCAAGATTAAACCAACATCTATGGATTCTTTAAAATTCTTTATTTTATTCCCCAAGAAGGCCTCTATCACTTTACTTCTCCATAGGAATGAATGTTTTAGCCTTTTAATTCCATAAATGCTAATCAAAATGATAAAAAATCCCCTTCAAATAGGTATATAGTACCATGGGTAAAAATTAGAGTTATCCCAATTCAATGATGTGTCAAGTGACTCATCGCTTTATCATTGGTCATACCATCATCGACTTTTCACTTGAGTTGGTAGTCATAATAACAATTTCATAAATCAAATCAACACTAAAACACTCAAAAGTGTAATTTTCATACATTCAAAAAGAATCTTTGCAAAATACAAATAGGGATTGACCTCCTTGAAGCCTTGGGAATTCACCCATGTAAAGGCTTACAAGAACACAAGGCATCAAAACCTAGTATACCCTAAGCCCCTAAAATTGTTATTACAGTGCAGCTGAAAGGTGTATCGTTCCAAATTTTTCACACCCTTACCTTCAGGCTAAAGGATCTGTGCCCAGAAGGGGGATGCGAGAAGGATGGGACGGTACCTTGGACTGAGAGGCCCTTTGAAGGTCGCGCCTCTTGGGGGAGGGGTATTAAGGTGATTTTTCGATGGATGGTGGGGTTCACCAGGAAAATTTTAGTGGCAATTTCCATGCCTAGTTTGGGAATGAGTTTAATGTGTTCAATTTTATCTTTAATCATTCAAATCCTAGGTTTGGCCAAATGAATTTAAATTTTTCTATATGAAATGCAGATTTAAATGAATACAGAAAACAAATTTAAACAGAAAACACAGAGAATATGCTAGATGAGAAAAACCATACCTGATTCTGGATGTTTGATGGAGGTTCTAATTTTTTAAGTAGTCCAGATCGCCTCTGATATGACAGGATCGTCTGAGATCAGACAAGATCGTCTAAGATTTGATGAATTCATCAGACGAATTCGTCAGAGACCTGCAATCAGAGAAATAGATATAGAATACAAAAAATGCAACTATACCAATAGAGGAAAATGATGTAGAATGATAATAGTAATGTTAAATTGATAATTACAAATAGAAATGTAAGTGCATTACAATGATTTAATGATAAATTATGACTTTATTATGCATTTAAGCTACATAGGTGAACTCCAAGATGTAGGATAATAGGAAATAACAGTAAACTTAATTAAATGCAGAATAAAACAATAGAAGAGATTAAAGAAACGTAAACTCTAGGCACTGATTGCCCCCAATGTTGGCTGCAGTCGAAATCGTCTACAGAATAAAAAATCATCTTGAATTTTTGCGTGATCGTCCAAGATCGTACAGGATCATCTGCGACGATCTGAGCTTGCTCCGGCTGAAAAACAGTGAAGTTCCTGCAAGCAAACTTGGAAAAACATGAAAGCAAATAGTAATTCAAGATACTCTAATGCATATAAAACTCACGTTACAAAAAATTTCAGCCAGGGGAAGGTCAAAGGGAGGGCCTAAGATTAAATAGGCATAGGAAGGAGGTTGGTAGGTTGGATATCATCCTAATTTGGGAGATCTCCAACGGGGGAGGTCTCTAACTGTGCAGACACGATTTTGCCCCAGTTAGAGATGTCGTTGAAACAGAAGCTAATTATGACAAAATTAGTTTGGGGCGAAATCGTCTGGACGTTCTGTTCCAGACGAATTCGTTCGATCTAAGGCAATATCATCTGATCGATGATGATATCATCTGATAGTCACAATAAATCCTAAAAATGGCACGAAAAATAAGGGGAGCGGTTTAACAGGTGGTTAACGAGCGGTTCGAGGTTAAAATTCAAATTTAAATTATTTACTAAGGTAATTTTAATTATTTGCTAAGGTTTTACTACGCCAATTTTAGGGTGCTACATTTTGCCCCCTCTTTAGTGAATTTTCTAAATAAAATGCATTAAAGATGAGTTCTTAATGATTTACGAGAAAGCAAAAATTTATTCCCATTTTTAGGCGATGATTCTAGGTCGAATCGTACGACAGCTTACTATGGTGCCCCCTCCGTGTTTTTACCCAAATCAAACGTTTGAGGTAAAAAAGCGGAAAAGAAAAATTTTTAATTGTTGTTAATTTGTTTTTGAATAAAATTGAGAAAATAAGGTAAAACCCTAATTCATTTTTACTATTCATTTTTCTAGTTTTTAGAGCTCTGTAGACAAAATGGTCGAGACAACACACCGATCGACAGAGGTCCGGTGTGGGCTACGGGTAAGGATCTAAACTTAGTTTAGAATGCTTTAATTTGAATTTATGTGCTTTTTAGATTAATTTTAAATGATTTTTGAGCATCGCGGCCGTTTTTGGGCCGTCGACGTCATCGGGACGAAATCATCCCGATTTTGTCAAAATCGTCTCGATATCGCCGATTTCATCCAGGGGCGAAATCGGCGATATGGGGACGATTTCGTCCAATAAGGGATGATTCCCTCTTGCAAAATCAGAGACGAATTTACTCAAATTTTGGACGATATCGTCCAATAGTGGACGATATCATCATTTGTATGAAATTGAACTTATTTTACTTGCATTTTTAATCACTGTTTTATTAATGATTTTTATTGTTTTGTTGTTTATGTTGCAGATGGGATTACTAAAGAGTCGGGAATGGAAATATAGGGGTCTAAGGGATGACTTAGCCACTCTAGATCAGGCAGAGCGAGACCGACTAATAGAGGTCAGTTTACAGCATGTGGCAGAAATGCCACACATACCGACAGACATGGGGCTACTGACAGCCCTAGCAGAGAGGTGGTATCTGGGTTCTTTCTACTTCTGGTTACCAATAGGGGAGATGAATCTTACTATGGAGGATTTATAGAGGATTTTGAGGATCCCCATACAAGGATGTCTAATAACTCCTGTGGCCAATCAGGTCCACGCGATGATGTGACTATGCAGAGATCTAAGCTTAGCCCTGGAGAAGGGTGGAGTGAATATTGAGTCACTACGATAGATGCCTGGGGTATCTAGACTGACACAAGTGTTGGCAGGGGTAGTATGTGGTCTACTGCTATGTCATCAGAGTGGATGCAGACTACCATGGCTACTGACAGATGTGGTCTGCAACATGAGAGACCACGGGCATAGGTTTGCCTAAGGGAGATTCATACTATGTTGGTTGTATAGGATCCTACATGGGGTCGTGTACAAGGGCGATAGATGTCTGGTCATGACATCGCTACTGTAGGTTTGGTGCTAGGAGCACATCATGGTGCGAAGGCCGGTAGGGCTCCCACTAATAGGGGTTGATGGGGAGAGGCCTTAGGTTTTCTACTGGTGGCTTCAGAGAGGGTCACAATGGCGGATAGATCTGCCAATGTCTTGGAGACTATTGGACAACCTTGTCCCAGACTAGATCACCTGGAGGCCATGAAGAGAGCATCCATGGTGGGCCGAGGACACACAGGAGCTTGCTCACATTAGGCGAACCTGCTGGCTTAGGATGGAGCAGGGAGAGGTGGAGCTCCATCACTATGACCGAGTTTTGAGGTAGTTCGATCTACAACAGGGTATCCCATCTCTCAAGGACTACGAGTTTTCCTAAACTATCTGGGATAACACCACACTCAGTGGGGCTCCAAATATGTAGTGCTTCTAGAGTCAGGACGTGGACAATGACCCCATTTAGCCAGTGGATAGGGATGACGTAGGGGTAGCTGACGGCTATGATGCCTGGTACACAGGCATCCACCTTCCTCGAATGATGAGGGATCAGGGTCTGATTCACGTAGTTGTGCATCAGATGGGGAGGCAATGCCAGGTAGCCATTAAGGCGGCACAGGGTCATGGAGGGAGAGGTCAGATGAGGCCATAGGCTCAGTAGAGGCCACGATAGTAGGATAGGAGGGAGGAGAGACCCTCTTCTCCTCGAAGAGAGAGGCCATAGGAGAGAGTAATGAGATGGCTACTCTCTGGGCAGAGAATGTCTGTCTCCAGGCTCAGGTGCAGACCTTATAGGATGAGGCTGCACTACACCGAGATGAGGCCACATAGCTCAAATATGAGGTTGCACGCCTCAAGGCATGGAGTGGAGGGGCGAGCACTCAGGACCTAGCATGGGCTATTGCCTAGATTGCATTCTACCAGATGCTATACTACCATATGGTGCCAGAGGAGCAGAGGTTACCGCTGCTAGCCCCCATTGTGGAGCTTGTCATGATGGTTTCATCGAGGACATCATCACGTTCGAAATCCAGGACTCATAGCACCACATGGACTGCGATGGGGCCACCTCGTCCACCTCAGGGCAGGTGAGGAGATGAGGCTAAAATCTCAAGGGGATCTCAAGGCTAGCTTGCTGACTGCATTGCATGGATTGATATATATTGTTTATTATTTTTGATAGAGAATTTGAGTATGCCGAGGTACAGATTGTGGCATACCGATCCAGGTTTGATATGATGTACATGATTATGTTGAGATATATATGAGATCTTTTTGGATCATATGACTTGTGTCTATGTTTTATGATGCTTTAATGTTTTGAATTGTTTGATTTGATGATTCATGTAATTATGTCATTTTTGAAATATTATGATTTTAATGTCATGCTTTAAAATTTAAATGAAATAATCTGATGTAAAAACAAATTGGTTGTTTGTGGTGATTTGATAAAAATAAAAAGGGACTTTAAACAATAATTTCAAAGGATATTGTCACTATTTATGACCATTTCATGGAGTCGCCGCTTGCTAGGTCGTCAAGCTAATCCTAGTATAGAAATTTTGTTAAAAGTAAAAGAGTGCTTAAGAGACTGTCTTAAGACTTTGATGTGATGATGCAAATGATGATGGTGATGTTTTGTTTTCAGATATCCATGAAAATATTTTGCATGAAATGTAATAAAAATGATTTTTTCTAAGCATAAATTCCTAAGTGTGAAAATTTTTGAATAATTCCCTAGGAATTATACCATCATTGCAATTTTGAATGTTGACATAATGACATGAAAAAATAGTGTGCATTCTTTTTAAAGCATAATTATGTAACATAATGATTTAAGTCATATTTTTTTATGATTTTAAATAAATGGGGAATAAAATTAATACAATGGTTTGCGCTAGGCATAGAATATTTAGGTATAGACTTATACCATCATCGCGAAATCCAAAAGAAGAAATTGATATAACAGTTTTATTGCATGGTTGATTTTTTTAATTTTTGAAAATAAACAGAAAATATAAAGATGAGGACTTGCGCTAGGCATAAAATCCCAATTTTGGTTTTGGAACTATACCATCGTCGCGAAAGTCAAATTATATATAAATGTAACTTTATTGCATGTTTTTGAAAAAGATTTTGATTTTTTTGATAATGCATGTAGTTGTCTTTATACTAAACAACTGTTCTCAGATAAGAAAATGAAATTATTCCAGACAATTTGCAAAATATTTTAAATTATCTCAAAGGCAAAAGTTAGATTTATAAGGAATCCCATGTGCATATGTGATTTCATTTCTGATATTGATTTATCATAATGATACACAAAATCTCTCAAATACAAATGTGTGTGCAATTACTTTGTGCATTTACTAGTTTTGAGCAATATAATTTGATACAAGTGATTTGAATTAACCAAATAAGTGTTTATTAACCATGATTTAGATGCATATAACCATACCAGACAACTGTTGACACTTTTTTGTCACATTATGCAAGGGGTAGAAAGGCAACAAATTTTTGTATAGTATTCCCTAATACCTTTTGAGAATGTTTGTAAGCTACAACAATTTTGGATTTTCCCTTCTTTTTTGTATACATAAGTGAAAAGAAAAGAGCTTCGATGACAAATGGACCGAGGAAAATAGCTTCGCCGAAGGAAAAAGGGAAGAGAATGTGAAAAGAGCCTCGGGCCCGAAGCACTTCAAATCTCCACTTCGGGCAAAAATCTGGCGAAGCAATATCGCCGAAGAAAACACAAGGAAAACGCTTCGCACCCGAAGCATTTCCAACGGCCACTTCGGGCAAAAGTTTTACGAAGCGGCATTCGGGAGACTTCGTCGAAGAAGAGAAAGAAGTCTAAATCAACTAAGGCAAGGGAACTACTTCGGGCCTGAAGTGTTTCCAACACCTACTTCGGCTAAGTTTCACCCGAAGCGATCGGAGCCGAGAAGAATGAAAAATGCTTCGGCCAAAAATTCCCCGAACCGTAGTTTTGAGAAAGAATCGGGCCGAAACATTTTCCAGCCGAAGCAGTTTTGCCAGTGAAGGATGGAGGGCCCCACTTCAAAGATGGAATCCGCTCGGCACTCAACATCCCTGAAGTAATTTTTGTGAAGCACTATTTTGCGAAGACCAAATCAAGGAGAATCTACTTCGGCCCAAGGCTTTGGCAAAGCGGAGATGTAGCGAAGCACTTTTCGGGCCCACGTTCCAAGATGGGTAGCTTCCCGAGGTGATCGAAAGCCCCTTATAAATGCCCCCTTTCTTGCCCGATAAGTCTGCTGCCCAATTTTGGCAAACGAAAGGGACGTAACAATCCTCGAAGGAAAACCCGACGGGCATAACGATCACTCAAGCACGGCATCCAGAAGCCAGGGACACTCGAGCGATGCATTAAATGAATGTTTCCATGGTTGACTCAGCCACAGTTGCAAGTTTCGGCAATTGATTTGAAAACTCAGTCGCAGTAGCCGTGAGGAGCCGATTTCTTGGATCCCGAGGAAGTACTTCACCGATTTTGTAATAATGACTCAGAGGGTCGGGTCCTCTATAAAAACCCAGGCTTTGTAATGTAAAAGGGGGGGAACTTTCTGCTAGAAAGTTGTTGTAACTTGATGTCCTGTGACTAATACTAAAGATATTTTTGAGCTTCATTTCTCTCTTGTATGCTACCTTCTGTGCTTAATTCTTTTGTCTTTCTTCATTTGCATACTGTAACTCTGAATCCTGAATTCGGTGTGCGATTGGGAACTGTACCCCTAAAATTTGCCCTGAAGGATACATAGGAGAGGAAAAGCGCCTTATCGGCTTTCTTTTATGCTACCTGGTGGATTGAGGTTTCTGTTATTCCCTTGTCTTAATCGTTGTTACTCTGAACCCTGAATTCCAATGAGAGAGAAAGGAGAACCCTGCGAACCCGTCCAGAGGATACATAGGATGGCTAGTATTGCATTTCTTTAGTTTTATTCTTGGTGTTCTTTGCTGCTATTCAAGTTATTAGCGAGTGATCGTGCTTCCTGTTCTCTCCCACCTTGAATCATCATCCTCTAACCTTTACTCTTTTTATTTCTTTCTCTAACCCTTACCCCTTTTTTATTTCTTTTCCTAACCCTTACTCCGTTTATCTCTTTCCTGCACTCTTATCTCAAACCCCAAAAGTAGATTAGTATAGGAGTCGGCATTTCTCTGGATATTGGCATGAGGGGCATCTCTTCCCTTTGGCCTTTCAATGTTGGTCATAGGTCCAGGGCGCGCATACCTACACAAGTCCTTTCCTATGCGGATTTGATGACCAACAGTTTCTGGCACGCCCGGTGGGACCGAAGGTCCCATATTTGAGAAAATCTAAGCCCGTCTCCACTGGAGCCAAGTTCTAACAGTTCTCGATGAGATCCGATCAGTCTCATCTTCTGAGTAGTAGTGAGAATCGATGCTCTCATTACCGAAAGACTCTTAGCATCTGGCGACTCTATTTTACCTAAGAATCTCTAAGTCGTAAAGACCAGTACCTAAACCTATGTTTTCATGTGAAAATTCCTCATGTTTTATGGAAGCTCGAGTTCGGCAAACCTCTGGCTTACTTACCTCCTTCAAAATCGCCTGGCGACTCTGTCAAGTTGAAGATCCAGGTCTTTCGATCGTAGGCGCCTTTCAAATCTGAAAGAAGATGTCTCAGAGGAATCAAGGTTCGATGAGCAGCCTTGAACTCACAAGCGAAGTAAAGAATGCTCACCCGACGACTCTGAAATAGCAGTGGCAACCGTGATCTCTGAAGATCGCTGTCGTAATGGCTAGGAGGAGCTTTCCAAGTTGGAATGATCTAGGCCCCTTGAATATCCAAAGCTACCATGAGATTCCCAAAAGTGCCTTGAAGTCATTGATAGAATACGATGGCACTACGGGAATGGCACGAGAGCACCTTGAAGATGTCGCTACTTTGGCACCCCTCCATGACATAATCCACGAAGATGTCATGATCAGACTTCTGGTCCTATCTCTGGAAGGAAGGGCGCGACAGTGGTTCAGATTGCTCAGGCCGAAGAGCATCTGCTCATGGGATGACTTAGCGGGAGCGCTAATCGCAACATTCGATAGCTCTCAGGACCCCTTCCAGCTTTTCATGTACCTCTCCACCATCACGAGGGCACCTCAGGAGAGTATCATGGACTTCAATGTCCGATTCTGCAGAATTTGGAAGAGGATCCCACGGGAAATCCAACCGACACCCGCTCAAGCCCATCTCTTCTATGTTTGGGCCTTTCACCCAGACATAAGCCTCATTTTACTACAATCAGGGGAGCGAAGGTTCCCTCAGATATTTGAGGAAGTAGTACGAGCAGAGCAACTTCTACTCCTATCGAGAAAGTGGCAGTGGGGAGAAACTTCGTCGCTTCCTTCGATAATTACTGCTCCTATCCGTCCAATGCAATATTCATCATGGAGCATTCCTCACACTGAGTCGAGACCTGAGATGCAGTCATTTGGAGCTCGGGAGGTAGACCTCATACTAGTCCAACAATGGGAGTACGCAAGCATGGTCCACCCAACAAACAATATGGCTACTTGCGGTTTCCACCAGAAGATGAACCAAGGAGAAGAGCATGCTCGAGCGATAGAACCTGAGAGCAAAGAGGGCATATTTTTGCACCCTTTTTGTATCTTAGGGCATGGCATGCAAGAGTTCGGTCAGAGCCCATCAAGCATGTCTCATCATCGAACTGAACCTGGAGAGACCTTGGAAGATTACTCTTCGATGGAGGAGCCCTGTCACCACTTCGAGGGGGTGGAAGAGCCTGTGCCTGACCTTAAGTTGTTAGAATCCCTAGAATTCTGGTACTGGGTCTGCTATTGGTATCGACTGTCATTAAGACCATTACCCCAAGAGGGCATTCACGTGGCAAACTTCTCTCGCCAATGATCTGGGCACTGGAAAAAATAAAAATTAGCTGCGTTGCTTTCTGTTTGCAACATGGAAAACTTTGGGAAGAGTCCATCCGAACTTCAAAGATCTGCTAAAATACAATCTGATCTGGTCCGGACACTGCAGGTTTACCGGATAATCACCCGAAGTTGAATCCATGGTGGTGGCATGCCGATTATGCCGCAAACTTGTGTAGATACTGTAAATAGTTTGGCTATTAAATAAAGTGTTGCTTAGGTACTCAGGTTGAGTTCTACTTCGGTAGCTAAGCTTCAAAAAAAAAAAAAATCTCCTTCATGAAATGGTTGCCCAAAGTAGTCGATGGAAAATGGCTCATAGCAAAGCGCGTTGGCTGAACAAGACTCATACTGAGGTATGAGGGGTGCTCTGCCAAGGGGAGTCCAAGTGAAGCAGTTTTCAAAGGAGAACCAGCGAACCACTTCTCACGAGGAAAAGCACTTCGAAAACGGTCTCCTACGAAGGAGAACTACTTCGGGCCCAAGGCGTAAAAGAAGCGGCTCGCACCAAAGGTTCACCATGAAGCACTTCAACCCTGACCTCGGCTTCACCAACCCAATGACGCAAGAGGCAGGGTCATTTAAAATGTGCCTTGGGAAACATGTCGACATCCACCTTCAAAAGGCATCCAAAGCAGGCGAGTTAAATGAAAAGGTGTCGGGAACATCCTCAAGAGATTCGATTAGGCAAAAAGGTCTCATTCCCAGGTACAAAGTGGCAGAGGGTCACACTTTCAAAGCAAGTCGCAATCATCATAGCACATGGCCCTGTGTACCTCTCCATATGGAAAATCAGATGAGGCAGCACGAAGTTAATTACGGCAAGTGCCATAAATGTAGGTGGTTGCCCTCTAGGGCTATATAAGGTAGACTCCAATAGGAGGCAAGCTATTTGCTCGACAATTCATGCAGACTTCGCTGCCAGCCTTCAAGCTCTCCTATCTTGCGCTTTGAAGCCTCCAACCCTGAAGACCTCCACATTGTATTCTTCATTGCCCCAAGCACCATGGGAAAGAAGAATTCTAAGGAAAAGGGGAAAGAACCAGAGGTGGTGGCCCCCGAACAGCCAAAGGCAAAAGGCCATGATAAAAGGCCGAAAAAGGTTGATTTTAGCCACCACCCAGATAAACAAGTCATAGAAGAAAGGGAGGATTCGGGGGATGAGCAGCCCAAAGAACCGCCAGTTTATGGGTGGGACAAGATCAGAGATACCAAGCTGACAAAGAGCATAGCCGAACTCAGGAGAACCATTGAGTTCATGAGGGACAGGCTCTCGGTAGACAACACAAGAGCTGCCGCCTACTACTCATAGATATACTGGTATCTGACGCCACCCATGCATCACTGCCCCGAGCTGATTAATGCCATCGTGCAAAACTACCAGCCCACCTCCAGACAAGTGATAGACGCCTCTAGCCACAAGTTGTTCTCCATTTTGAAGGAAGATGTCCAGGTAGCCTTTGCGCCACAGCAGGGCCCTCCTAAGGGGTACATAGTTCGCAATGTCATGCTTAGCGAACAAATGGAGAGGTTCACGCCCTCCAACTACATGCTCAATTTCTTGTGGCAGAGCCTCAAAAGTGGGCTCCCTTCGAGAAAATTGCCCTAGATGCCCCTACCCTTGGAGGCCTTCAAAAATGCCGACATCTTCTCCATCATTGCATGGGTGGCAGGCCTATCAACTAATGCTATGGTACACCCATGGTAGGTGTCTTTAGCCGAGTGTATTTCTAGAGGGGAATTTTATGCCCTCGATGCCTCGAGGCCGAGCACCAACCCAGTATTTTTTGACTAGGCAGAATGGGTGGCCAGGACCCTACACACATGGCTTACCAGCATGAAGAATGCTAGGACAAATAAGTACTTCGGGCCCTGCTCTCTTCTAGTTTGGCTATTTTTCTTCCATGTACATAAAATTTTTCCTTATGTCGACATTTCACCAGTCGACAAGGATGGAAATCCTTTGCCTGTATACCAGTGGACCCCTCTCCTATTGAAGACGGAGTCCTACTATCCTTTTAACCAACAATTTTTGGGACCCGCAATGCACATGCTGACAGGGTCCATCCCTCGGGTTCCCCTCCTCTTAAGAGACAAGGTGGTACAAGAGAAGAGGGGAGACATTTTCCAACTGACACAGGGGCTCGTAATTCGCATATTTGGATTCATAGGGAAGCCCTTCCTACTTCCAGTCTACCCCTTCGAATACTAGTTCTCATTGGAGGTCGCTCGATAGAGCGATGCAACGAACGCCATCTATGGCCATGGCCAAAAATGGGCTCACACCTGTGACTTCCCCTTCAATATGGGAGTTATCGAGGTGTTTGCCCTCAACCAAAATGTCTTCTTGGAGGAGAAGCTTGCCAATTTTGGCTTGATCCAGATTCCCCAGCAATGGCTCTATGATCCCTTGGGTGTAATGAGGGACCATCTTCGATTCAAGAACTTCCATGTGTGCCCCTACCCAAAAATTGTAGAATAGAGGAACAATCCCAATGGGAGGGATCTGGAGTGGCACTTGGAGAAGATGGAAACACTACCTCCTTGGCACGAGTTCTACCCGATGGAGGTTGCATATGACCCAGTTTGGCACCCCTTCCTAACCCCTAACTCCACCTTCTGGAGGAAATCCAAAGACGATCTGAGCGAGGGGTTGAAGGATTGGGATGTGGCCCAGCTGAGAGAATGGTGGATAATGAGGGTCCACCACCAAAAGATGAACTCTTATGGGTTCTTGGTGACTGAAAAGGACTTCACGATGGTCTATGAGGCCAATGCTGGAACATGGAAGCCCCTATCCTTCGTCGACCTCATTCCTCCGGCTATCCCAAGTTCGGGCGAAAGCCCAAGGAGAGAAGAAACTACTTCCGAGCCGAAGAAGGGGAAGAAGGCCAAAGCCACACCATGGAAAACACCTCAGGTACCTGTGGGAGGCCAAGACACGAGCTCCGAAGAGTCAGAGCAACCGCTAGTAAAAACAAAAAGAAAGAGGCCAGAATCAGTCCAAGTGCCTCCACGCCATCCAAAGTGGCTCCGCACGGGGTTTCAGAGCGCTTCCACTGGATGACCTACACTAGGCCCTTCTGAAGCAAATGTTGAGAGTGCGGCACCACCAAGCACCAAAACCATCCCTGATATCAACGTCATCAATGTGGAGGAACTCCTCCAATTTGAATGGGATGCTGAGGAAAAAAAGGAATAGGAGACGACTACACCTGAAGTCACTATAGCCGCTTTTCCAAGAGGGCACTTAGGTACGCATTCTCCACCCTTTGCCCAGGTCTCATCCATGTCCACTACGGTCACGGCCGAGGGTTCCCATCAGTCTCCCCTACAAGGCCACTCATCCCCTCACACATCGCCCATGGCTAGTCCAAGTCCATCCCATGATCCCGGCCAGGATAAGTCCATTGATCTCACTTTGCCCACCCATGCTTCCACTCTCTTGGTCGCTAGTAGAGGCAGAGATACTACTTCGATGCTGAGCCCCATTCTTCAATCCCCCATCTCACACGAAGTGGCCCCCATTGCCGAAATGCCCGCTACACCCACCGTCGAACCTTCTGGTGAGACATCCCCCATCCACTCCCTGTATTTGTTCACTCCTTCGGCTGGAGATCCAGCCTTATTCGAGTCAAAAATGTCCTTGATAAAGGAGCACCCCCTTGCTGAGAAGCTTCTCCAAGCCCGACAAAATACCGACAAAATCCTGAAGGAGGCAAGAAAGAAAAGAGGGCGAGCGATGGCTCAGGTTGAAAAATGCGTCGTATTTGATTTGAAAGCTAGGAAGATGCATAAAATTAAGAAGGTCCCTAAGGTTCAGAAGCCTCTGGATGAAATGACTCCAGCAGACTATGACTACCAAGAAACACCTAAGGACCTGGTGCATCTAAATGTTGACAACGAATCGGCATCCATGCATGTCCGAATTGAGACCTTTAGGGTGCATGCAATCATCGCCAACCAGTGCAGGATTGAAGCCAAGGCCGCCAATGTTAAGCTAGAGGAATATTTGGCGAGGGCTCACTCCAAGTTGGCAAAGGCTGAGGAGCAATGCAAGGCAATTAAAAAGGAAACACGCGATCTAAAGCGGCAGGTTCTATAGCTCCAGTGTATAGAAGAAAACCGGGTGCAGAGACAGGCCAAAAATGAGTTAAAGGCCAAAGAGCTTGAAGGCAAGGTCACGCAAATGCAAGCTCAACTGTATGAGAAGGAAGACTTGACGATGTTTGATAGGAGTAGAATCAAAGAGATTCATGCACATTTGCTCAAAAATTTTAGGTCTCGGTGTTCCAGTGCCCTCTCCATACTAACATACATCACCGAGGCCCAACATGCTATCGTCGAAGGAGGGCCGATCATTGATGAGATCACGCAAAAATCCAGGAGCCGGCTCAAGTTAGCCTTTGACATCCAAAATGCTAGATATTAGGACTTGCAAGTCACTGCAATGACTCGGACGGCTAGGGATTGGTCCACGGCCTAGGCCACAGTTCATGCCTTCTTTTCCAAGGTGCGAAAAGCTCAGAAGGCGAGAAGGCTCCAAGAAATTTTTGACAATGAGCAACGCGCCTCAATGAATTATTTTCAAGACCTTTCTTCCTTGGGTTTCCCGAGTTTCATAGATGATGACGGGAACCTTCTGACCAAAGATGATCTCAAACCAGTCTGGCTCCAGTTCGAGAGCGATGTCTCAGAGATAGACGGATGGGAGGAGCCGATCTCAGAAGGGTAGATAATGGACTTCATCTTGAGATACTGCAAGATGGTAGCATGCCTAAACGATCTATTCATCAGGGCCAAACATGCTGACATCGGGAAAATTGATCGATTTTGCGTTCTAGTAAAATCATTGCAAGATCAAGAGCCATTCCAAAAGGGTGCCTGGGCTCATGTCCGAAGAACGATGAAACGCATCCGTGATTGCCTTGAACCATCACCACAGCAAGGGGCCACGCCAGAGGAAGCCGCACAAGGAGAGGAAGAAGAAGAAGAAGAAGAAGAGGAACAAGAGGGAGTACAGTCAGGAGATGCACCCCCAAAGATAGAAAAGGGAGAAGAGTCTAGGGGTAACCAATGACTCCGTAGCCCAATGGATCGAAGCTGGAGGGTTCTTTTGCCGAGGCAAGCTCATCACCCCATGAGCCACCAAGAATGTTGACACTTTTTTGTCACATTATACAAGGGGTAGAAAAGCAACAAATTTTTGTATAGTATTCCCCAATACCTTTTGAGAATGTTTGTAAGCTACAGCAATTTTGGCTTTTCCCCTTTTTTTTGTATACATAAGTGAAAATAAAAGAGCTTCGGTGACAAACAGACCGATGAAAATAGCTTTGCCAAAGGAAAAAGGGAAGAGAATGTGAAAGGATCCTCGGGCCCGAAGCGCTTCAAATCTCCACTTTGGGCGAAAATCTGGCGAAGCAATATCGCCGAAGAAAACACAAGGAAAACGCTTCGCACCCAAAGCATTTCCAACGGCCACTTCGGGAAAAAGTTTTGCGAAGCGGCATTCGGGAGACTTCACCGAAGAAGAGAAAGAAGTCTAAATCAACTAAGGCAAGGGAACTACTTCGGGCCCAAAGTGTTTCCAACACCTACTTCGGCTAAGTTTCACCCGAAGCGATCGGAGCCGAGAAGAATGAAAAGTGCTTCGGTCGAAAATTCCCCGAACCGCAGTTTTGAGAAAGAATCGGGCCGAAACATTTTCCAGCCAAAGCAGTTTTGCCAGCGAAGGACGGAGGGCCCCACTTCAAAGATGGAATCCGCTTGGCACTCAACATCCCCAAAGTAGTTTTGCGAAGCACTATTTTGCGAAGACCAAATCAAGGAGAATCTACTTCGGCCCAAGGCTTTGGCGAAGCGAAGATGTAGCGAAGCACTTTTCGGGCCCACGTTCCAAGACGGGTAGCTTCCCGAGGCAATCGAAAGCCCCTTATAAATGCCCCCTTTCTTGCCTGATAAGTCTGCTGCCCAATTTTGGCAAACGAAAGGGACATAACAGTCCTCGAAGGAAAACCCCGGTGGGCGTAACGATCACTCAAGCATGACATCCAGAAGCCAGGGACACTCGGGTGGCACATTAAATGAATGTTTCCATGGTTGACTCAGTCACAGTTGCCAATTTTAGCAACTGATTTGAAAACTCAGTCGCAGCAACCGTGAGGAGCCGATTTCTCGGAGCCCGAGGAAGTACTTCATCGATTTTGTAATAATGACTCAGAGGGTCGGGTCCTCTATAAAAACCCAGGCTTTGTAATGTAAAAGGGGGGGAACTTTCTGCTAGAAAGCTGCTGTAACTTGATGTCCTGCGACTAATACTAAAGATATTTTTGAGCTTCATTTCTCTCTTGTATGCTGCCTTCTGTGCTTAATTCTTTTGTCTTTCTTCATTTGCATACTGTAACTCTGAATCCTGAATTCGATGTGCGATTGGGAACTGTACCCCTAAAATTTGCCCTGAAGGATACATAGGAGAGGAAAAGCGCCTTATCGGCTTTCTTTTATGCTGCCTGGTGGATTGAGGTTTCTGTTATTCCCTTGTCTTAATCGTTGTTACTCTGAACCCTGAATTCCAGCGAGAGAGAAAGGAGAACCCTGTGAACCCATCCAGAGGATACATAGGATGGCTAGTATTGCATTTCTTTAGTTTTATTCTTGGTGTTCTTTGCTGCTATTCAAGTTATTAGCGAGTGATCATGCTTCCTATTCTCTCCCACCTTGAATCATCATCCTCTAACCTTTACTCTTTTTATTTCTTTCTCTAACCCTTACCCCTTTTTTATTTCTTTTCCTAACCCTTACTCCGTTTATCTCTTTCCTGCACTCTTATCTCAAACCCCAAAAGTAGATTAGTATAGGAGCCGACCTTTCTTCGAAGATTGGCATGAGGGGCATCTCTTCCCTTCGGCCTTTCAATGTTGGTCGCAGGTCCAAGGTGCACATACCTACACAAGTCCTTTCCTGTGCAGATTTGATGACCAACAACTACTATGTAAGTCGATTTATCAAGAGCTAGCTAATCCATAAGTAGACATAGGTCTGTACAAAATAAGGTCACTAATGTGATAGACATATCACCATGCTAGGAGTTACCCAAGGCCAAGCGAGTTGGGCACAAACCACCTATTATGGGGCTTACCTCACAGTTTTCGAATAATTGAGAATTCTAGGGATTCAAGCTCATCAACCCTTCTTTTCTTTTCAATGGGTAGGGAAAAGGGATTTTATTGCTTTTGCATTTGCTTTCTTTGCTTTTCTTTTGCTTTTCTCTTTTCTCTTTCTTTTTGTATTTTTCTTTTCCTTTTGCTTTTTGTATTTTTGCTTTTGATATTTGAGATAATGTTGTAGTAGTGCTGAAATGGTGCAAAATGATACTGGAATAATGCTTCTTTTTCTCATGATTTTTCTTTTTCTTTTGCTTTCTATTCTAGGGATACTTGCTCGGATTAGCTGTAGAAGGGATTTTTATTCTGGGTAGGGGTGAGCTTGTCCTTTTGTCAATTCTCAAAGATTCTAGACCATGTGCATGAGAGGATAGCAGGGGAAACTTTTCGCTCAAGAAACCACTTCTACTATGTAGCATAATATTGAAATTGCAAATTTAATCATTTTAATGTGAAAGGATATGCTTGGTTTAAGTAAATAACAAGATCAATTCTCTGTGCTCAAACTTTATTTAATTCAATTTGTGGACTTTGATATAAGAGAGATTAGTAATCATGCTAGATAAAATCAAGATATTTATTTTTGTGTTTGCAAAAGTGAGGGATTCCAAATAAATGCTAATTTATCCAAAATAATTTGAAAATATAACTACAATACTTCAAGAATATACAACAAATATTTTTGAGGAGTTTTGATAATTTTGACTCTCTCTTTCTCTTCTTCTTCTTTTTTTTCGAAAGAGTCAATAATATTGCTGACTTCACTTTTACTTTTTTTTTTTTGTTTGTTCTTTTATATACTTTTAAAATGAAATAACATGCAAAATATATACAAATTATGAAATGACCAAATTTTATGCTTAATAATGCTTAAGATGCATAATATTCATAGGTTCTTTAAGATCTTTACCATCTAAGGTAGCTAATTTGTATGCTCCCGATTCAAATTTAGCAGTGATAATATATGGTCCAATCTATTTGGGCTCAAATTTACCTTTAAGGTCTTTAGTTGCATTAGTATTTTTTTTATTTTCTTTTAAAACAAGGTCATCAATCTCAAAGGATCGATGACGAACTTTTTTAGCATATGATATTTTAAGCTTGTTTTGGTAGGCACGAAGATGCTCCAAAGCATTGATGCGATTTTCATCTAGGAGTTACAAATGACTGTGTCTGCCAGCACGATATTCATCTCCTACTTCAATATCTTGAAGTAGTAGGGCCAAAGAAGGAACTTCTAATTCAAAGAGAAAAACAGCTTTAGCACCATAAACCAAAACAAAATGTGAAGTACCTGTGGGAGTACGAACGCTAGTTCGATATGCCCACAAGGCTAGATATAATTGAATGTGCTAGTCGCGGCTAGATTTATTGACCAATATTTTAAGGATTTTAATTAATGTTTTATTAGATGCTTCGGCTTGGCCATTACCCTGAGGATAATAGGGAGTGGACCAGCGGTGTTGAATTTTATATTTTTGACATAATTTTTTGACATCTTTATTTTTGAAACAAGTTCCATTATCTGAGATGAGATTTGTAGGAATTCCAAATCTACAAATGATCTGATTGAAAATAAATTTGGAGACTTGAGTTCCAGTGCAGGAAGCTAAAGGTATAGCTTCAACCGACTTCGTAAAATACTCAGTGATGATTATGATGAATTTGTGTCCATCAGATGACATAGGATTTATTTTTCCAATAATGTCTAAGCCCCATTTTGAAAAGGGCCAAGGGGATGAAATACCCTGCAATTCTTGTGCAGGGGCATGGACAAGGTCAGTGTGCTTCTGGAACTTGTCGCAATGGTGCACATAATTATGTGCATCATTCTCCATGGTAGGCCAAAAGTATCCTATCCTAAGGAGCTTTTTAGCAATGGCGATACCACTGAAGTGTCCCCCACAAGAACCATCGTGGGCTTCACTAAAAGTTGATTTAGATTCTTCTAGACTCAAACATCTCAGTAAAATACCTTCAAAATATCTCTTGTATAAAGTATTGCCAATTATTACAAAGCGACTTGCTCGTCTACATAATAACCGGTGCTGGTTTCTATTAAAACTGGTAGGAAAAATCCCATTTTGAAGAAAATCAAATACATCTGTATACCAAGGTTCAGGAGTAGTTTCATTGATTAGAAACACATCCAAAGGTTCTAAGCATGACTTATTTGAAGCGGGTTCCTAGAGTCGATGAATAATAATAGCGGCATACTCGTCATCTAACTCCAAGGGCAGAAGAGATGCAGCTGCAGCCATGGCATCAGCTACACGGTTGCTAGTTCTAAGAATAGCTTCCAAGGTAACTTGATCAAATAGAGATATTAGTTGTAAAATATATGCTTTATATGGGTGCAATTTATCATCTCTAGTCTGATAAACTTCATTAATCTGGTTTATGACAAGTTGAGAATCGCCAAAAACTAACAGATGTTTAATTTTTAATGCTAAGCAAGCTCGTAACCCAAGGATTAGAGCTTCATATTCAACAGTATTATTAGTACAAGCAAATGTTAATTTAAAATACAAAGGGATAATGTGTTTTTGTGGACATATTAAAATAATACCCGCACCAGCCCCACTCATGCATCGGGCTCCATCAAAGTATAAGGACCATTGTTCATCATGGTCTGCCTCTAGTTGAAGGCATTCACCAAGAAACTCAATGATGAGGGGATGGGTAGATTCTAAGGGTGTAGCAGCTAATTGATCTGCTATAATTTGACCCTTAACAGACTTATGTCCTATAAATGTGAGTTCAAACTCACTTAGAGCAAGAACCCACTTTGCTGTGTGACCCGATAAATAAGGTCGACTCATGAGGTACCGCAAGGGATCAAATTTAGCAATGACATACGTTTTTTGACTGAGCATATAATGGCATAATTTTTGTGTAGAAAATACGACTACTAGACATAGTTTTTCTAGTGCTATGTATCGGGTTTCATAACTGATTAAAGTGTGGCTAGTATAATAATTAGCACGTTCTCTTTTCTCATCATCAAGTTGAGCTAACATAGCTCCTAAGGCAAAATTTGAAGCTAAAATATATAGGATAAATGGGCGATCAAATCTAGGCGGTGAAAGCATAGGTGGGTTAAGGAGGTATTTTTTGAGAATTTCAAATGCTTCCTTACATTCGTCGTCCCAATTAAAAGGGACATATTTCTTAAGAAGCTTAAGAAATGGATCAGTTTTGTCCACCAGCTTATCGATGAAGCGACGGATAGCTTGAAGCTTACCTTGTAAACATCGTAATTCTGATATATTGGTGGGTGCAGGCATATTGGTGATAGCCGCAATCTTGAGAGGGTCAATTTCGAGACCATGTAAAGAAACTATAACCCCTAATAATTTACCGGACTTGACTCTGAATATACGTTTGGCTAGATTTAATCAGATAAAAAATTCTCTTAATCGATTAAATAGTTTTCTCAAATCATCTAAATGATCATCCTCATTAATAGAATGAGCTATAATATCGTCTACATAATCATGTAGGATATCATACATCATATCATGGAATATATAAATCATGGCTCGTTGATATGTTGCACCTGCATTATTTAAACCAAATGGCATCACTTTCTAACAAAAGGTACCCTAGGGGGTAATAAAGGTTGTTTTAGCCTGATCTTCAGAAGCTATCCTGATCTGATTATAACCAGAAAATCCATCCATTAAGGATATCATTCCACTCCTAGCAGTAAAATCAATGATTTGATCCATGTTGGGAAGAGGAAAATCATCTTTAGGGCATGCAGCATTAATATCTCTAAAATCTATGCAAACCCTAACTTTGGTAGCTTCTTTCTTGGTTATTAGAACTACATTCGAAATCCACTCAGCATAATCAATAGCTTGTATAAAAACAACATTCAAGAGTTTTTCTAACTCTCCTTTGACTAGCAAGGCCACTTTGGGATGCATTTTTCTAAGTTTTTATTTAATAGGTTTAGCATCCGGATGGACCACTAGGTGATGCATGACTACAAAAGGGTATAAACCTGGCATATCTTCATATGTCCAAGCGAAGACATCTTCATGTTCTTTAAGAAATGTGATGTATTGATCTTATTTTTCTTGAATTAATTCTGATCCAATATTAATTATGTGAGGATTATCCTCGGTTCCAATGTTAACTTTTATGACATTTTCTACTTCCATGTGTAGATCTCTTTCAAAATTAGGTGGGGCGGGTAAAATGCTCAATTCTTGTAATTCTTCCAAGGTTAGCTTGGATAATTCGTCTCGAGGATTCGTGGCCTCAAGATGTCCTATAGTAGGTATAGAACCATTGAAATAAAATTCATTATGTAACAACTCTTCAATGGAGATATCATGAAAGATATCTCCCTCCAACTCATCGTCAGATTTAGCAATCATCTCAGGATAAGATAGGGATAGCATATTACATGTAAATGGCTGATTTGTTAAACGCAAAGTATCATGTCTATCTAAATAATCTTGATAACATATGAGTTGATCATCATCTTCAAAATGGAAGGGTTGACCCTTGCTAGGAAATAGACCCACACCACATCAGGCGGGCCATGGTTCTACCTCGAAAGGTTCTTTCATACCATCTTGGAAAGGTCCCAAACCTTTCCCTTTATATCCCATTTTAAGCATTATAGGTTTAGCTTTAATATACTTATTAGTAAAATAACATCGAGCATATCCATCATAGTGAGTTTTGATGTTTCTGGGTATTCTTCCCCAGTCATATCCCTTATAAATAAAGGCACAACTCCCGACTTGTGATGAGGAATCTTAGACCTAAGGGCTAATTTATTTTTAGACCTAGAATAATGTAATTAGGACTTAGTCTACAAAATAATCAACGTGAGTTGTTTGTTTCCTCCATTGAATGGTCTAGGTCTAGGTGTTTTTGTTTTCGGCATTGTAGGGCTTACAATTTTAGCCTTTCTAGATTTGTGTATGTAAATCCTTGGAGTAGCTCATCATTTCCAGGATTATGATTTTCCTTTTGGGCTTATTTAAGTCCTATGTTTTTTTAATAATATTTAGCTTCATTATTTTCCATAACATTGGTATCAGAGCGGGTTAATTTTAGAGGTTTTGGGTCATTTCCGACCTCTATAGTGTTCACCTGTTCCAGTTGAAGCTCAGGGAAATTGCAGAATTTTTGCTGCCAAGATTGCAGAAAAGTTGCTGTCAATTTCCATTATTGTTAAGAAAACTTGCTGACAAAATTTTTGTGGCAAGAAATTGTTGTTGACAACATTTTGTTAACAACATTTTGGCAGTTTTTGTTTTTGGAGTAAATTATTGCGCCTGTGTCATCCGCCACCGTTGGACGACAATTTGTGTGTAGATTTTTCTGCGTCTCGTGCAGCCCCACATGTCGTCCAATTAAAACACAGAGGACGTTGTCCTTAATCATATTCAAACTTTTTTGTGTCTCGTGTAGCCCACACATTCTGGAGCTGACACTGTCCCCACTATTCACTGTGTCTTCTGCCATTCGCTGTCGCTGTCAAGAAATTCCTATCAAAATTATTTTGGAAACACGCGATGATTTTCTGCAAATTCCACCATTGGAAGCTTTCCTTTCCCAATGTTGACAACTTCTACAACTTTTGGTTGAAGAGCTGCTGCCAACACTGAGTTTGGCGGAGTTTAAAAGCATGGATGTTCTGGCATCTTCCAGACTTGATAGGCAGCCTTAGTCTCAGAGGAGTCGATCCACCGCTACGATTTTACAAACGGTGCCAACCTCAATGTGTGGTCTGGTGTACCTGTTCGTCACCGCCACACCTGAAATAGCCCTACACCTGACCGTCCTGTTTGACACATTCCATTTCCCTTGCAAACTCTGTTGCTGTCATCTCGGCCTGCATGCCTGTAGAGCCATCCTGTATCCGCTTGGCGTTAGCAACCATTAAAATATATATATATATATTTATACATGTACTGATGAATCTGTTTGTTGTCATCTCGGCTAGTGTGTTTGCTAATTTAAATCTATTCCCTTGTCCTACATGCTATGAACGGGAAATGATACGCGGCTCAGCAAATACTGCATTATGCATGTGTGAAACGAATGTCGGTTCCACTCTGGTGCTAGGATTGGCGATCGAGGGTGCAACATTTGACCGGGAAGCTTGCATGATTTGGATGATCTGTGCATTCGGGGGGGGATTTCGACACGGATATTTCATTTGACCCTCAGTGAGATTAAACAGTTTGATCGGATTAGGTTTTAAATTAGGCTTATTGCCTATTTTGTTTCAACAGTTTGTCGTGCTAATGATTCTGATTGGATGTCGATGTGGATTGGATTTCGAAGTGTGAAGATTCTGCCTGCCTTTGATTAGTCAATATTTCCCCTTGGTGCATTTGCATTACATGAAAATCCACCCGACTTTTTGATTTTCAATTAAAAGAAAAAAAACAAACCAAGGGAAATTCAATTAAAAAAAAAAAATTGTCTTTTCCACCAAGTCAAATTTTGACTTTGTTTTTTAAAAGCATTGTGCAAATTTTTATTTTTGCCCTTCCATTGTACATTTGCAATTTTTGCAAATTAATTTGGGCACTTTTTATTTTGCACATTTTGTAATTTGTCTTTTTGTGACAATTCTTGCTGGCGATCACTCGGGGTCAAATGGCTTCGAATTAGCCAATAAGTTGGCTCAAGTAACCCAACTTGTCAGCATTTTGGCTGATAAGGTTACTTCTAATGAAGTTCAAAAACAATGTGAGGTTCCTGTTTATACTGGTTCGTGAGATCCAGAGGTCCTAAATAGTTGGATTTTGGACATGGACAGTTGGTTTGCGTATATTAAGATCGCAAAGGATCAGGAAGTTAACTTTGCCAAGTTGAAACTTTTTGGCATTGCTAAGGTCCTTGTCACTGATCGACAATGGACCCAAAATCCCATTGACACGTGGGATGAATTGCAAAGAGTATTGAAGAATACTTTTTATCCTTCAAACTATGCCACTGAGCTTGAGATCAAGTGGCTTTGTCTTCGACAAACCTCCAATATGACTGTTCATGATTATATTTTTTAGTTTAGCAAGTTGCAAATTTTGAATTCTATATAGGATAATGCAGCACAACTTGTTAACAAATTCAAAAGTGGTTTGCAGGAACCCATTTATAGGAAGATGAAATACAAGTTGATTTTTAACATTGACATGGCTTTCAATCAAGCCCTTCTTACAGAGGATGAAATGAGGGAGCAATCGCGTGGGACTCGCTCTTCTACGTCGAAAGGAAATTAGAAGGTTTCTCCTCATCCTTCCAAGGGAGCTAAATCTTCTTCTTCTCCTTCTCCCTCTTCTTCATATTCCCCTTCTTCTTCTTCACAAAAATCTTCTTCTTCTAAGTCACCTTTTATTTGTAATTATTGTAAAAAGCCAAGGCATACTCAAAAGAGGTGTTTTAAGTTGCACAATGTGAAGAAACAATCCCTAGTTGTAAAGCCTTCCAATGAGGACTCACAAGAAAGTCCCATTGAGGCTACAAGGGAATGTAAGCCTTATAAGGAATTGGCAGGGTTAAACAAATTGACCCTTATGAATACTTCACAAGGTGATCGCGAGAATTTTTTTGTGACAACGGTCCATCTCAGTGACACCTTTATGGTTGATTGTATAATCGATAGTGGCTCGCAGAAAAATCTAATTATGAGGTCCGTTGTTGACAAATTGAAGTTACCGATGAATCCCCATCCTCATCCTTATCCTTTGGTATGTAAGGACAATGAGATTACATCCGAAATCACACACACTTGCACTGTGAATTTTGCTTTTAGTCCTTTTGTGGACTCGGTTGTGTGCGATGTAACTCCAATGGATTGTTGTGGCTTGTTGCTTGGAAGACCCTATCAATACGATAGGAGGTCTATACATGATGGGTAAAAAAATACATACACTTTGCACAAAGATAATAAAGCATTCATAATTAGAAGTACACAACAAACTCCACATAATTTGATGTTGAGTTGTAGACAAGCACGCAAAGTCGTTAATCAAGCAAAGGAATTAGCACTCATCTTCATCAGACCAATTCAAGAAGAAAATCAAGCACCTAAGCACACTAATAACAGGAGTTATTTAGTTCATTCATTACTTCAATCATTTTTTGATGTTTTTCAAGAACCCACAAGTCTTCCTCCTGAAAGACAGATTAATCATAGTATTGATATTGTTCCTGCATCTTCTCTTCCTAATTCTTCAATGTATAGACAATCAATAGTGCAAATGGAAGAAATTAAAAAGAAAATTCAAGCATTGTTGACTAAAGGGTTCATCAAACCCAGTACTTCCCCTTGTGCTTCTCCTATCTTGCTTGTGTTGAAGAAGGATGGCACATGGAGATTATGCATTGATTTTAGGGCACTCAATAAGATTACAATCAAGAATCGTTATCCACTTCCTCGCATTGATGATATTTTGGACCAATTGCAAGGTGCAAAATTCTTCTCCAAAATTGATCTCAAAAGTGGGTATCATCAGGTGAGAATTCAAGCAGAAGACACTTGGAAAACAACATTTAAGACCAAAATGGGGCTCTTTGAATGGCTTGTCATGCCCTTTGGCCTTACAAATGCTCCAGCTACATTTATGCGGCTGATGAATGAAGTATTCAGAGATTGTCTAGATAAATTTGTAATCATCTATTTGGATGACATTCTTATATATTCTTCTACTTGGGAGAATCATTTAGAACACTTAGAAACGGTTCTTCAAACTCTTTGGAAGAACCAATTGTATGCAAATTTTCCTAAGTGTTCCTTTGGGAAAACATTCATTGCCTATCTTGGATTTGTAATTAGTGAAAAAGGTGTGCAAGTAGATCCTTCCAAAGTTGAAGTTATCTTCTCTTGGACAACTCCTACTTCAGTCACGGAGTTAAGGAGTTTTCTTGGACTTGCTAATTTCTATTGCAAGTTCATTTGAGGATATTCTTCTATTGTTGCACCTTTACACTATTTGACAAAGATCAAAGTTAAGTTTCAGTGGACAAAGGATCAACAAAAAGCCTTTGACACATTGAAACACAAATTGAGTACTGCACCAGTTCTTGTTCTTCCTGATTTGTCTCAACCATTTGAGATAGAAACTGATGCTTTGCAAGTTGCACTTGGAGTTGTGCTCATGCAGAATGGCCATCCAGTGGCCTATCATTCGAAAACATTTTCAGAGGCCAAGAAGAACTATTCTACATATGATAAGGAGTTCTATGCTTTGGTTCAAGCAATCAAGTATTGGAGGCATTATCTCTTGGGAAAAGAAACAATTGTTCATACAGATCACATGCCCCTTAAGTTTCTTCAATCTCAAACAAAAATTAAGGACACATGAAATGGGCATCGTACTTGCAACAATTCCATTTGGTAATCAAGTACAAGAAAGGACAAAACAATGCAGTGGCTGATTGTTTGAGTCATCCTCCTACTTTTGTTTTGAAAATTGTCACTACTTCTCATCTTGGATTCCAAACATGGCCTACACAGTATCCTATGGATCCAAATTTTTGCAAAGTTTTCCACCAACTTTCCAATCCTTCTTCTTCAAATTTGAGAGCTCTTCAGGACTTTCATATTCAAGATGGAATGTTGTACAAATTGGATAAACTTTGTGTTCCTCATGGGAACAGGGAGTCTCTTCTGAAGGAGGCTCATTCCACACTCTATGGGGGACATTGATGCAGGAGCATCCGAGGGCAGCAAAGCAATCGGGCATCAACCAAACTTTTGTTGTTATTTTTTTTTTCTAAGTGTTGCAATGTTATTTTTCTAAGTGTTGCAAGTAAAAATATGTGTCGCGATATCGCGACACAAAAGTGTCGCGATATCGCGACCAAAACTGAAGATAGGGGAGCAGCGGACAAAATGTCGCGATTTCGTGACATGTCACGATTTCGTGACATGTCGCGAAATCGTGACCCAAGGCAGGAAACCGGAGGCGCAGAGACCAGAGGTCACGAAATCGCGACCGTCGAAGGAGAAACGAAGGCACGGAGACCAAAGGTCACGAAATCATGACCGCCGAAGGAGAAACGAAGGCACGGAGACCAAAGGTCACGAAATCGTGACATGTCACGATTTCGCGACATGTCACGAAATCACGACCGCCGAAGGAGAAACGAAGGCACGGAGACCAGAGGTCGCGAAATCATGACCGCCGAAGGAGAAACGAAGGCACGGAGACCAGAGGTCACGAAATCATGACATGTCACGATTTCACGACCGAAACGGCAAAACAGAGGCCGATAGAAAAAATGGCGCGATATCGCGACATGTCGCGATATCGCGGCCAAAACGGAGAGAGAAGGTGCAGAAGGAAAATGGTCGTGATATCGCGACATGTCGCGATATCGCGACCAAACAGAAAGACACGCACTTCCAGCTTTCATAAAGACGTCCCTTCGTGCGCGACAAGTTAGAGGCAGTGAAGCAGCAGTTCCAAAGGAGGATTTCAACGGGCATGTTGGCCACTCGCGCAGGATATCTGGAAGACGCATTTAAAGCAACTAACAGCAAGCAGCAGATCGAGAAGTAGATTTCGTTGGATATGGCAGCCAGTCGCGCACCTCACCAAGAGTCTCATCAATGCAACTTTCCAGAATTGTTCCAAGTGGCAATTGTAGATCGTGGGAAGTGGGAAAGCACAGAGGATCGGGACCTCAATAAAAACCCATGGATTGTAATGAGAGGGGGTTGGCAAATGGCAGTTTGGCTGTATATTCTTGTAAATTCTTCCAAAGTATTGAATACAAAATCTTGGGCTCTTGTTTTTTGGTTTTTTTGTACTAAGCAAGATCTGTTCTCCACCAAGTGGTATCAGAGCCAGTAGTTCCTGAGTGTGTAGCAGATCGCCGAAGGAGAGGCAGTTACACCAGGACCTGTGGAAGGGCTTGAAATCGGGTGAGCATAATGCCTCCAAGGAGAAATCCTGTTGGTGGGAGAGGCATGGCAGCAACAGAAGATGTTCGAGCTTTGCAACGGCAAATGCAAGCTCTGCAAGAAGAAATGCGCAGAATATTGGAGCCAAGAAGAGATGAAGGTAGTGAAGAGGAAGATGATGAAGAAGAAGACCAACCTGAGGAAGAAGAAGAAGCAGTAGATCCTGCTCAGGCCAGACTATACAAAGCCATATCCCAGATTGGGAAGAGGCCGAAGATGGAGGTTTCCACATATTTTGGGAACCTTGAGCCAGAGGAATTGATCGACTGGATCAACGATCTGGAAGAGTACTTTGAGTACGAAGAGGTTGAGGACCCTGATAGGGTCAGATTCGCAAAGACCAAACTGAAAGGTCATGCTAGCATTTGGTGGAAGGGAGTGCAGCTGGAGCGAAATAAAAGAGGGAAGGAAAGAATAACTAAGTGGGAATGGATGGCAGAAAAGCTAAAGAGGCAGTTCATCCCTGGTGATTATGAGTTAGACCTGCTGAAGAAAATGCAAGGATTGAGGCAATCAAGCAAGTCTCGTGAAAGAATACACAGAAGAATTTCATAAAATAATGATTAGAACAGGCCACTCAGAGGCCAACAAGGAGAAGGTAGCCCGTTACATTAATGGGTTACGAGCAAGCATTCAGGAAGAACTAAGTCTAGTCCGGATGACCACCATAGAGGACGCTTACCAATTTGCTTTAAAGGTTGAAGAGAAGCTCAATAGGAGGTTTGAAAACAAGCAAAGAGGAAGAGGTCATGGCGGAAGGACCGACGGAAGGAACAACGGAAGAAGAAATGAAGAATCTCAAAAAAATGGAGAAAGTAGCAACAATCAAGAACAAAGGAGAGAAAATACAGACCGCCCCCGTAATCAGAATAATGGTTACCGAGGGGGAAGAGGCCGAGCTGGACGTGGACAAGGAAGAGGAAGGTTCCGAGGGACTTGCTTCCAGTGTGGTGAAGAGGGACATCACCAATATGAATGCCCACAGCAGTGAGAAAGAAATAATCGAAGGCCGAAAGGAAATGCCAGAGTAGCAGTCGTGGATGAAGATGTTGGGTCTGAGCATTCTGAAGAAGCTGAGAGAGGAGAAGTAATGATTGCAAGGAGAGTCCTGCTGAATGAAGAGGGAGCTGCAGATCAGAGGAAAAGCTTATTCCGCACAAGGTGTAAATGCATGGGTAAGATTTGCAACATTATCATTGACAACGGTAGCACAGATAACCTGGTTTCGGAGGGAATGGTTACAAAGCTACAACTAGAGAAAAAGAAACACCCGCATCCATATCGGATTGCATGGTTGCAGAAAGACCATAAGGTTTTGGTCAATGAACAGTGCCTGGTAAAGTTCAGTATTGGGAATTACCGTGATGAGGTTCTGTGCGACATTCTGCCCATGGATGCGTGCCATTTACTATTGGGAAGGCCATGGCAGTTTGACAGGAGTGCAGTTCATGATGGCCGTGCCAACACCTATTCCGTGACCAAGAATGGAATGCGTCATAAGCTGAAGCCCCTGAAGGAGGTGGAAGAAAAGGTATGTGGCAGTGCAAGAATTTGCTTGGTTGACGGAAGAAAATTTTTAGATGATTTAAAGCATGAACATATGTGTTATGCATTAATTCCTAGAGTCAGGAATACAGAATGCAAAGATGCCCCAGCAGAAGTCCAAGGTCTGTTGAGGGAATTTCTAGATATCATATCTGATAATGTGCCTGAGGGTTTACCCCCAGTAAGAAAAATCAGTCACCATATTGATTTGGTGCCAGGGTCAAGCTTGCCCAATAAAGCTGCACATAGAATGACACCTGTAGAAACTGAAGAACTAAACAGGCAAGTCCAGGAGTTGCTGGAGAAAGGGTTGATTAGGGAGAGTCTTAGCCCATGTGCAGTACCTACAGTACTAGCACCCAAGAAGGATGGAGAGTGGAGAATGTGCACAGACTCTCGAGCCATCAACAAGATAACAATAAAATACAGATTTCCACTGCCAAGGATGGATGACATAATGGACTGTTTGAGTGGAGCCAAGTACTTCACCAAAATTGACCTCAAGAGTGGTTACCACCAGATCCGTGTCATGGAAGGAGATGAGTGGAAGACAACCTTCAAGACAAGAGAGGGCTTGTATGAGTGGTTGGTCATGCCATTTGGGCTGTCCAATGCACCAAGTACCTTCATGCGACTGATGAATGAGGTACTGAAGGAGTTTCTAGGAAAGTTTGTCATTGTTTATTTAGATGATATATTAATATTCAGCAGAACCCTGGAGGAACACCTGATGCACATCAAGAGGGTTTTTGAAAAGCTACGGGAGGAGCAGTTATTAATAAATCTAAAAAAGTGTAATTTTGTCAAGAAAGAGTTAGTATACCTGGGATTTGTAATCTCAGCAGAAGGTCTAAAAATGGACCCAGAGAAGGTGAGGGCTATCATAGAATGGCCTACCCCAAGAAGCACAACAGAGGTAAGATCATTTCATGGTCTAGCCAGCTTTTACAGGAAGTTTATAAGAAACTTCAGCAACATTTGTGCACCCCTCACAGAAACAATGAGAGGGGATAAGAAAGAGTTCAAGTGGACCTTAGGGGCTGAAAGGAGCTTTGATGCATTAAAGAAAAAGGTCACAGAATAGCCTATTTTGGCACTTCCAGACTTTAACAAAGTATTTCAGGTCGACTGTGATGCCAGTGGCAGTGCAATAGGGGCTGTACTGAGCCAAGAAGGCAGACCTGTAGCTTATTTCAGTGAAAAGCTCAATGATGCTCGAAAAAAGTATTCAGTTTATGACCAAGAATTTTATGCTATAGTTCAGGCTCTAAAGAAGTGGAGGCATTATTTGTTGCCAAAAGAGTTTGTTCTATTTACTGATCATCAGGCATTGCAATACATCAACAGCCAGACAAAACTGAATCAGCGGCACATGAAGTGGGTAGAGTTTCTCCAAAGCTATACCTTTGTGTTAAAGCACAGGAGCGGGAAATCAAACAGAGTTGCAGATGCTTTAAGTAGAAGGTAGAATCTACTGATTGAAATGATAGTGGAAGTAGTAGGATTCAAAGAACTAAAGGGTCTTTATCCTGAAGATCCTGATTTTGCAGCAGCCTGGACGGCTTGCTTGGCACCTGTTACTGTGGACAGGACAAAATGGTTAGATTTCCTAATCCAAGATGGAATGCTATTCAAGGGAAGTAAATTATGCATTCCAAGGAGTTCCATGCGGGAGAACTTAATCAAGGAAAAGCACAGCGGAGGACTGGCCGGGCATTTTGGTCGGGATAAGACCATTGCCCTGGTGAATGAAAATTACTACTGGCCGCAACTTCAGCAAGATGTGAGAAAGTTTGTGCAAAGTTGCAGAATATGCCAGATGGCAAAAGGCGTAAGGCAAAACACAGGATTATACCAGCCGTTACCTGTACCTGAGAGGCCGTGGGAGGACATAAGCATGGATTTTATTCTTGGATTGCCGAGAACACAGAGGGGAAATGACTTTGTATTTGTGGTGGTTGACCGATTCTCCAAAATGGCACATTTTATTCCCTGCCAGAAGACAAGTGATGCAGTTCACATTGCAAGGTTATTTTTCAAGGAAGTGGTACGACTTCACGGTCTACCAAGAAGCATAGTTTCTGACAGAGATACAAAGTTTGTTGGGTATTTCTGGAGAACATTGTGGAAGAAGCTGAAGACAGATCTGAAGTTCAGTTCTGCATACCACCCACAAACTGATGGACAGACAGAGGTGGTAAATAGAAGTCTGGGTAATTTGCTAAGATGCTTGATAGCAGATAAACCCAAGGGATGGGATTTAGTTTTGCCACAGGCGGAATTTGCATACAACAATTTTGTCAATAAGAGCACAAACAAATCTCCATTCCAAATCATATATGGAAACAATCCGAGAAACATTTCTGAGCTGAGAAAATTAGATAAAGGAGAAAAGTGCAGTGCAGAGGCTGAGGAATTCGCAAAACAGATGAGAAGCCTGCATGAAGAAGTAAAGAAACAAATTGCAAAAATGAATACTCAGTATAAAGCAAGAGCAGACCAAAAGCGGCGGTTCAAAGAGTTCGAAGTGGGAGATGAAGTCATGGTCCATCTCAGAAAAGAAATATTTCCAGCCAAAACTTACAACAAGTTGAAGATGAAGAAGTTTGGGCCATGCAAAATACTGGAAAAACGGGATTCAGGCAATGCATATGAAGTGGAATTGCCAAGTGGGCTTGACATTTCACCTATTTTTAACATATCTGATTTAGTAGAATACCATGAAGGAGATAGTACAGAGGCACCAAGCACAGAATTGTGGAACATTCCAGCATCTAGCCCAACCAAAGAAGAGATAGAGGAAATATTAGATACTCGTGAAGGCAGAAGCACAAGGAACAAACAATATTCTGAGTATTTGATCAAGTGGAAAGGCAGACCTATAGAAGATGCAACTTGGTTATCAAAAGCCGAGGTTGACCGCCTGGGTCTTCCTCCCAAAGATCAGAAGTGAGGATCACTTCTCAATCCACCCCGGGTGTCTGATGCAGGAGCATCCGAGGGCAGCAAAGCAATCGGGCATCAACCAAACTTTTGTTGTTATTTTTTTTCTAAGTGTTGCAATGTTATTTTTCTAAGTGTTGCAAGTAAAAATATGTGTCACGATATCGCGACACAAAAGTGTCGCGATATCGCGACCAAAACTGAAGATAGGGGAGCAATGACAAAATGTCACAATTTCATGACATGTCGCGATTTCGTGACATGTCGCGAAATCGTGACCCAAGGCAGGAAACCGGAGGCACAGAGACCAGAGGTCACAAAATCGTGACATGTCACGATTTCGACATGTCATGAAATCATGACCGTCGAAGGAGAAACGAAGGCACGGAGACCAAAGGTCACGAAATCGTGACCGTCGAAGGAGAAACGAAGGCATGGAGACCAAAGGTCACGAAATCGTGACATGTCACGATTTCGTGACATGTCACGAAATCGCGACCGCCGAAGGAGAAACGAAGGCACGGAGACCAGAGGTCACGAAATCGTGACATGTCACAACGACCGTCGAAGGAGAAACGAAGGCACGGAGACCAGAGGTCACGAAATCGTGACATGTCACGATTTCGCGACCGAAACGGCAAAACAGAGGCCGATAGAAAAAATGGCATGATATCGCGACATGTCGCGATATCGCGGCCAAAACGGAGAGAGAAGGTGCAGAAGGAAAATGGTCGCGATATCGCGACATGTCGCGATATCGCGACCAAACAAAAAGACACGCACTTCCAGCTTTCATAAAGACGTCCCTTCGTGCGCGGCAAGTTAGAGGCAGTGAAGCAATAGTTCCAAAGGAGGATTTCAACGGGCATGTTGGCCACTCACGCAGGATATCTGGAAGACGCATTTAAAGCAACTAACAACAAGCAGCAGATCGAGAAGTAGATTCCGTTGGATATGGCAGCCAGTCGCGCACCTCACCAAGAGTCTCATCAATGCAACTTTCCAGAATTGTTCCAAGTGGCAATTGTAGATCGTGGGAAGTGGGAAAGCACAGAGGATCGGGACCTCAATAAAAACCCATGGATTGTAATGAGAGGGGGTTGGCAAATGGCAGTTTGGCTGTATATTCTTGTAAATTTCTTCCAAAGTATTGAATACAAAATCTTGGGCTCTTGTTTTCTGGTTTTTCTGTACTAAGCAAGATCTGTTCTCCACCAAGACATTTTGGTAGGCAAAAAACTCTTCATCATCTTGAGCGGTTTTTCTTTTGGCCACATATGCAAATAGATGTTCTTTGCTTCTTGTGACAATGTGCAGTATGTAATCACTCCAAATCAGCCAATAGGACATTGGGAATGAGCATGCCTTTGCCCATTCCTTCTCATTCATGGGAAAGCATTTCCATGGATCTCTTGAGCGGTTTTCCAATGACAGTACGCAATCATTATTGTGTCTTTGTTGTGGTGGACATATTTAACAAAATGGCCAAATTCATTCCTTGTCACAAGACAAGTACTGCACAGGATCTTGCCCAACTCTTCTTTGAGGTGGTATGGCACTATTTTGGTCTTCCTACCAGCATTGTCTCTGATCGTCACTCACGCTTTGTGGGTCACTTTTGGTGATCACTTTGGAATATTTTGGGAGTATCTCTTAACTTCTCTACTGCTTATCATCCTCAATCCGATGGGAAGACAGAGGTAGTTAATCATACTCTCATGCAGAGTTTGAGGATTTACCATCATTCCACTCTAGCCAAGTGGGACTTAAGCCTCACTCACATTGAGCACGCCTACAACAGGGCCGTCCACAGTTCTACAAGGCACTCTCCATTTGAAGTATGTTTTGGTTTTCAACCACTTGCTCCTTATGAGTTACCTTTGTCTTTGCCTTCTTCAACCATAATGCACATTCAAAAGGAACAAGACAAGGCCAACTCTTTTGTGCAGCATTTGCAGAGTATTCAAGCCAAAGTGGTTCAAATTCTTCAGAAGACTCAGCAAAAGTAGAAACAATAGATGGACAAGCACTGCACTCCTCATTCCTTTCAGGTTTGTGACAAAGTATGGTTTCATATTGACAAACGATGATTTGTAGATAAGGCACATAGAAAACTCAAGCCTCTTCGTTATGGGCCTTATACTATTCTTCAGCAAATCTTTGAGAATGCCTTTCGCTTGGACCTTCTAGCCCATCTTGGCATTCACGATGTTTTCAATGTTGATCTTCTCAAACCATACTATGATTCCATGTTGGAAACAGTTCCAGCCATCATACATCCAGTTGATGTGGTTCCTAATGCTCAGCTTTCGCTTGACGCCGATACAGTCTTTGATACGAAGACCCGACAAACACGCCAAGGTGTTTCTACTTCATATCTTGTGGCCCATCGAGGCTAATTTCCACATCAGGCTCATTGGATTTCTGCTCACATTCTATCCCAGGATTTTCCCTCTTTGTTAAAAGCATTGGAGTCCAATGCTTCTTTTGTTGGGATGAATGATGAGGAATCTTAGACCTAGGGGTTAATTTATTTTTAGACCTAGGATAATGTAATTAGGACTTAGTCTGCAAAATAATCAATGTGAGTTGTTTGTTTCCTCCGTTGAATGGTCTAGGTCTAGGTGTTTTTGTTTTTGGCATTGTAGGGCTTACAATTTTAGCCTTTTTGGATTTGTATACATAAATCCTTGGAGCAGCTCATCATTTCCAGGATTACGGTTTTCCTTTTGGGCTTATTTAAGTCCTATGTTTTTTTAATAAAATTCAGCTTCATTATTTTCCATAACAACTTGGTAAGTACTTCCCACAGGTTATGGGAGGCCCAAGGTATGAGGAGATGGCGGCAAATTATTTAGAATAAGGGAATATTTTATAGAAGCATTTGTTTTTTTTGATATTAGAATTTTAGATAAATCAGGTAAGAGCTCATCAGAAAGAGCATAAGATGTAGAAGGATCATTCCCTATATCTTTTGATGTGGATGATATGTCTTTGGTAGATGTAGGCAATGTAGAGGTGTTAATAAATGGGTCTATAGGTTTTGAAATTATAGGAGTGGAACATGAAGGATTGGTTGTGGATTTAAGATCTTTCCAAGGTTCTAATGTGGTTTGTTTAGAGGAGGGTTGAGCTATAGGTAAAGGTGGAATTGATGGAGAAGATGTAGATGAAGTTATGGGTGTGTGTTTCACACGTTTAGATGAAAAATGAGAATTAGGATGTGTGGATGACAGAGCAGGGCAAAATTGAACTCCAATAGGCTCTGCCAAAGCACACATATCAAAGGGTCTAGGATCACCATGAATAGTGACCAACTGATTTTTAAATTCGAATTTAACACATTGATGTAAAGTTGATGGAACAGCCCGCATTGCATTGATCCAAGGGCGACCCAAGAGTATATTGTATGATGCTAGGCAATGTACAATAAACACGGTCGTATCTAAGGTTCTTGGACCAACTTGCAATGGGATGGTGATAACTCCACACGTTTCTTGTGTTTCGTCATTGAAAGCTTTTATGATCATGTCATTTTTTTCATTTCATCACTTATAAACGTGAATCTTTGGTAGAAGTCAAAAGTGCAAATTTTTAAAGATGAACCATTATCAATCAAGACCCTTTTTACTACTACATCTCCTATTAGGGCAGTAATATATAAGGGGTTATCCTTATGTAGACTATGTTGTGGTATATCTCTATCTCAAAAGTAAATTCAATCGACTTCTCGAGTTATTATAGTATTGGTCATGGCTGCGGGTTGAATATCTTGTGGTACCATCATTTGGCTTAATGTGAGCATCAATTCATCTCTATGTGTAGGAGAAGATCTTAAAAGGTCCAAAAGAGAAATTCGAGCTATATTATTGGATAGTTGCTCGTTAATATTATAGGGAGGTTTAGGTTGAACATTAGGTGCCTAATTCCCTTTATTAGGAATTTTTAGGACAAATGAGGTTGATTCATTGTTCTGATTTTGTTCTTGTTGAGAATTTTGAGCTTGTTGTCTAGTAATAGCTCCAATGGTACCTACAATATTGTTTTGTGGATGATGAATAGGTCTTAGTCTAGTGTTTATAGCTTGTTGATTAGAAAGCAATTGACGAGAAGAAGGTCTAGTAGTGATTCTTCTTGGGAATGGTTCTTCTGGAATCATAGAATTTGTGATAGGTTGAATAGCATTTGATTCATCTTCAGAACTATTCGATTGATTTGATGTGATTTCCATGTCACTTTTAGTTTCATATTTTGTATCACTAAAATCAGGAGTTTGAATATTATGTAGAGGCCTGGTCATGACCATGGATAAAGTTGTGTCAAATATTTGTTGATCATGAGTAGGTAAATGTCCACTAATGGTTCCTACATATCGGGTAGGAGGGGGAACATTATGATGCTCAATTTGATTGGCCACCTCTTTACCATGTTTTGGTAAAGGATGTTGAAATATGTCTAGTGATTGATTGGCATTTTGATTCTGATTTTGGGGGATGTTCTTTTGAGAATTATTAGGAGGATTTTTTTTAGGTTGAAAGGCTTGCACCTCCATCTCATTATTATCAATCAAGTCTTGTATTTTATGTTTCAATATTTTACAAGAGTTGGTAGAGTGTCTAGGTCCTCTATGGAAATCACAGTGTAAATCAGCTCTGTATCCGGGTATAGTTGGGTCTGGTTCTCGGATATTAGGTAATTGAATCAAACCTCTTTCGAGTAATTGCGGTAAAATAGTTGATAGCGGTTGATTCAATATAATAAATTCTCTAGGAGGTTTATCAGGAGGTTTCAATATAAATTTCTCTGTTGTCTTTGTAGCATTGACATTAGCAATGTTTCTGCTATCAGTAACTCCATCACCCACAACTTGTTTATTTTTATATTGGTTTCTGGATGTTTTCTCATCATCTTTCTTCTTAAGCTGACCTCTCCTAATGAGAGCATCCTCCACTCTTCGAGCTAAGTCTATAGCTTGATCGAAGGTGGTTAAGGTGGCAGTTGATAACTCATAGGATATTTGTTCTTGTAAATTATTAATAAAAATGTCCAAAATTTCCTTATAATGTAGCACAAAGTGCAGTTTTCCTGTCAACTACCTCCATCTAGCTAGGAAATCAGCAAAGCATTCATCTTTGTCTTGTTTTAAGTTATATAAATCTTTAATGGTCACATGCCTTTCAATGTAGGCACTAAATTGATGGACAAAAGACTCAGTTGTTTCTTCAAAATTCCTTAAAGAATGGGTGGGCAATTGATAGTACCACTCTAATGCCATTCCTCCTAAGCTTTTCGGGAACATTTTTAGCAATAACAAGTCATCATGTGATATATCATGACATGCTATCCTAAACATATGAAGATGCTCTATGGGATCTTCAGTTCCTTTGTATATATGTAGTACGGGCATAGGAAAGTGTTTAGGGTATGGTTGTGCTACAACTATGGGATCTAAATGCTGACTACACATCTCTCGATAATTGTATGAGGGATGGTAGGGATCTATCTGGTCCATGCAGGAAGCTAACTGTTTCACCATGGCTTTCAGATTACTAGTTTTCCCACCATACCGGTTCGGTAGGGCATGAGCATGAAGTTTATTAGGATAAGATGGTGTGACATAAGGATTAGATGCTATATTGCTATTGTGTAAAGTGTTGATAGGAAGGGTATTATGAAGAAGTTTTGAAGTTGTATTATGTTGTATCCCAGATTGTTGAAAATTGATTTTTGGCTTGGTTTTGGGTTTTTGTCGATTTGAGGTGTATTGATCAATAGTTTGGCGAAGTAGGGTAGTGAATGAAGGTTTCTTTTATGAGGGAATGATTTTAGTCTCAATAACAGGTTCCTTAGGAGGTTGGGTAACCTGTTGTTTTTGCTTGTTCTAAATTATAGTGGCCATATCCATATTGGATGGTCCAGCTTTATCACTTTCTTGATCAATAAAGGACAAAGGATTAGTGTGCATGTTAAATCCTTCTTCTAGGGTTGCTTGAGTTTCACTAATTTGTCCCCTATCAAGACGAACTGCCATATTAAGAGCACCAATATTATTATTGAGGAATTTCTAGAAATGATCTATGTTATCAAAAGTAACAGTTTTGTCTGGAGCCATTCTAGGGGATGAGGATCCTTCCTCTCTAACATTTTCTTCTTGTTCATTTTCTTCAACCAGCTCATCTTCTGGCTGCTCTAGAGTTCCTCCTTCCAGGATTGGATCCTCAAGAAGGACATTTGGGTTTTTTGTTTTCTTTCCTAACCAATCTTCTTCTTCTTCAGTTTCTTTCCCATTCCTAAGTCTAGGCATTGTGCTTAAACTTAGATTTCAGCAAATATATATATACTTATATATATATGCAACAAGCTTAAGAGGTATATATTTTAATTATATACCTACTTAATACTTAAAATAAAATGTTTTGATTTTGTTTTTATTATATTTTTTTGTTTTTTGTTTTGTTTTTGTAACAATATTATAAAGATAACAAACAACACACTAAATGCAAGGAATAATAATAATGAAAGCAATGATCTAGTTTTCTATAGACAATTTATAAATATCATTAATGGGCTCAAGTTCTTCAAGAGTCATGAAATGTTCTTCTTGAAATTGGAAATTTTCTTGATAAAAAGTGCTATAGTGATATTATCTATTTCAGACTCTGATTGGTAGAAATAAAGATCATGGAAATACTCTCGATATAACACAGCTCTAAGAACTCTCCTCTACCTTTCCCTATCTGTAAGAATGACCTCTTGATCTTCTACATGATCTAGGAATTGGTGTACAATGGCTACGTTCTCGAGGTATTCCTTGAAGGTGTACAATCTTGAAGACACAAGAGCTCTCCTATAAGCTAACCACCTATAACAAGCTCTCTGAAGTTCATGATAAAAAATGAGTTGATGAGGATCCAGGATTCTATCTAGGACAAACCTCTTGATTTGTTTAAGTTATTTTGACCTAGAGGAAATGATACCTAGTCTCCTATCAAGTTCGTCCCACAAAATTTGGTTTTTATCTGTTTCAGGCACACTAAGCACATAATTAATTTCTATGGTTGCTAATTGGTTTTCAACATTTATAGTGACTGCTAGTCTTTTCTTAGGAGCTACCATCTAAACATGATATACAACTTAGCAATTTTCTAATGATTTTAAATGCATCTATATTTTTTTTTTTTAGAAGGTTTTAGTTTCACGTCGGGTTCACCAAAATGTATCGTTCCAAATTTTTTGCACCCTTACCTTCAGGCTAAAGGATCCACGCCCAGAAGGGGGATGCGAGAAGGATGGGACAGTACCTCGAACTGAGAGGCCCTTTGAAGGTTGCGCCTCTCGGGGGAGGGGTATTAAGGTGATTTTTTGATGGATGGTGGGGTTCACCAGGAAACTTTTAGTGGCAGTTTTCACGCCTAGGTTGGGAATGAGTTTAATGTGTTCAATTTTATCTTTAATCATTCAAATCCTAGGTTTGGCCAAATGAATCTAAATTTTTCTATATGAAATGCAGATTTAAATGAATATAGAAAATAGATTTAAATAGAAAACACAGATAATATGCTAGATGAGAAAAACCATTCCTGATTCCAGATGTTTGATGGAGGTTCTGATTATTGAAGCAGTCTAGATCGCCTTTGATATGACAGGATCGTCTGAGATCAGACAAGATCATCTGAGATCTGATGAATTTTTTAGAGACCTACAATCAGAGAAATAGATATAGAATACATAAAATGCAGCTATACAACAGAGGAAAATGATGTAGAATGATAATAGTAATGTTAAACTGATAATTACAAATAGAAATGTAAGTGCATTACAATGATTTAATGATAAATTATGACTTTATTATGCATTTAAGCTACATGGGTGAACTCCAAGATGCAGAATCACAGGAAATAACAATAAACTTAATTAAATGTAGAATAAAACAATAGAAGAGAATAAAGAAACGCAAACTCTGGGCACTGATTGCCCCTAATGTTGGCTGCAGTCGAAATCATCTGCAGAATACGAAATCGTCTCGAATTTTGGCATGATCGTCTAATATCGTACAGGATCATCTACGATGATCTGAGCTTTCTTCGGCTAAAAAAAAGTGAAGTTCCTGCAAGCAAACTTGGAAAAACACGAAGGCAAATAGTAATTCAAGATACTCTAATGCATATAAAACTCACGTTACAAAAAATTTCAGCCAGGGGAAGGTCAAAGGGAGGGCCTAAGATTAAATAGGCATAGGAAGGAGGTTGGGAGGTTGGAGATCATCCTAATTTGGGAGATCTCCAACAAGGGAGGTCTCTAACCGTGTAGACACGCTTTTGCCCTGGTTAGAGATGTTGTTGAAACATAAGCTAATTATGACAAAATTATTTTGGGACGAAATCATCTGGACGTTCTATTCTAGATGAATTTGTCCAATCTAAAGTGATATCGTCTGATCGGCGACGATATCATCCAACGGTCACAACAAATCCTAAAAATGGTGCAAAAAATAAGGGGAGCGGTTTAACAGGCGGTTAACGGGTAGTTCGGGGTTAAAATTCAAATTTAAATTATTTACTAAGGTAATTTTAATTATTTGCTAAGGTTTTACTGCACCAATTTTAGGGTGCTACAAAAGGTATACCCAATTAATCCTTCAACTATGTCAAAAGCAAGGATTCCAAGAATGTATGCTCTTTCCACAATGGAGGCATATAAATTTGGTTAGGTTAATGAATAAACTTAATCATTTAATTATTTAGTCATCTATTTTTTCTCAGCACTTTGTTGCACATAGTGCATCCCAAAAATGGGCATTTGTAGACTCTAAAATCACGTAAATTAGATAATACTACGAATGTGCCACTCCTATTGACATCATATGACCCCATTGGGCAATCCTATAGGATAATATAGATCTCCATAGTACTTTTTGGAAGGTACCTATCAGTTTTTGTAGGTTTAGGGTCATATCTTTATGACTGTTTCATCTTGGGATGGTCATAGATGGTGACCATCCCACCCAGGGACGATCACTCCTAACCATCCCTGGGTGGGATGGTCCCTAAAAAGACCCTCCAAAATTCAAAGGGATGGATAAATGGAAATAAATTACTACCATATTCTCCACCCAATCATAAAAAATTGATTAGGAGCCTATCATGGAGACTAGAAACTCCAAATCAGAGGTCCCAAATGGGCAACCTCTCTCACCAATGCATGGTAAATGCTTCGACAAGTGGCGAAACTTTCCTTGCATACCTAAACTTGCTCCTTTACCCTAAATATCATATTTGGGATATAAATTGAGGTGTGCTCACCTAATTTCAAGGAGAAAAGTTGAAGCATTTTTACCACGAAGTGTTACCCAATTCTACCCTCACCTTTTGATAGTATATTTGCCCTCACCGTGCCTTGAAATGCTCTTCATTTGAAGGCACTTATAGGGGCATCCAAAATCCACTAAAACCATTCCAAAATCGGTCAAATTGGAGAGTAATTTGACCATAGTTTCCTACATAACATCTAGGAGAGTTTTAGACTAGATCCCTTTGGAATTGGTGGAAAATTCCACTCAGATTGGTAATTGTCCCCCCTTGGGATGGTTAGTAGTTGATAGTTGAACCTGTGAGGGATGGTTAGAAAAAAGTAGGAAAATTTAATTCAATTCCACCATAGGTCATTTAGAATTGTTTAAATTAGTCTTGCATTCAATTGTGGTAATATTTGGAGTTGTTTTGATATGTCAACTTGAAGTTTTATTGTTGCAAGCCTAGTTGTCCTTATCAAGGGCGATCACTATTTCTACTAAAAAATTCCCTTTAATTCATGCTCATATATTTCCAAAACCATCTATATAACATCATGTTTAAATTATAGATCATTTGGAGTTGTTTTGATTTACTGCAAATAAGTTTTGTTATTTCTAGATTCATGCTTTCTATGTTTTCAAGGTTTTCTATCAATAAATGCATATGCTATTAACCATTTTCAATATCTTGTGTGTAGATAAAAATATATTAGACATGACGGATGAGCTAAGAGTCACATAATGATAGTACCAATACTAGCTCTCGAGTGTGGTATGTGAAAGGAATGTTGGAGCATGCCATTAAACCTTTGAAGGGATTAGATCCCTTGTATCTTGTAGTATTGAAATGTATCAAGTTATGAAGCCCTCAAGGGGATGTAATGTAACATTATTGAGTATTTTGGATTAATAAAATACAAGGAGAAACCCCCCTTTTTATATCAAATAATCCATGTTTTCAGTTATTTACATAGTTACATATTTATGCATATTTCCCTTTGAACACATGCTTTAATCATGCTTTACATTTCAATAAAGAACACATAAGGCATGCCGTAAATTTTGCTTCTTCAACTGATATGTAGAAATAGTTTTATTTTCTATTTGAGTGAACATGAACATTTTAAAAACTATTTTGTGTATTTATGGTTATTTATGTAAATATTTGTGGATATCTATCTGGACTACTGAGTAGAGTTATTTGAGAACATGTTTTGATTGATATATGGATATATGGTTGAATGTAAAAATGAAATACTATGTAGAGTGGATTATGTAAACATATTTGAGTTACTGCATGATTTATTTGTGTACATATATATATTTATGTATTCTTGAATGTGATGGTGTGAATCCTTTCTAGTTTCTCTATTTCTTCTATTATTGGGATCAATTTTCCTTGTTTCATCCTTTCATATCTATTATCTTGCGACCTATGCAAAATTTTAACATTATCAATGACTAAAAATTTGAGATGATGGTTTGAAGCATATAAATCCATATCTTCTTCAAATAATTTTTCTCTTGACTCATCATCTTGAGTCCAATAGACATTAATCCTTATATCTTCATCAAATTCATCCTCAAGATTCACATTCTGATGCAAACTCAAGTAAATTCTATAGTCAGCTAAATTGCGAGGAGTGTCAAAAGCAGAGCAGTAAAAAGGAAAATCCCCTATAATATTAACAAAAGGAATGGGGTTAGAATAATCAATATTTGCTACCTAAACATGCATTCATCAGGAATGAGTGAGCTGAGGTTTAGCGGGTGCGGCGGGAGTGAGGGTTTGAATTTTCTGGGCAGGAATCTCAGCCAAGGTGGTAGAGGTAGAGCAGGTATGGAAGGGGTGGGTGGGAACCTCGAGCATGGATCAAGCGAGGATCCAGAGGAAGGCGGTCAGGCTACGATAGATTTGGAGGTGGGCATCACGCGGGGGCCCGACCCTCCTCAGAAAGACCCCGACAAAAAAGATACGAAGGACAATGCGGGGCCCAAGAAGTGGTTGTCTTTTGCTGAGACTCTTAGAGGAAAAAGAAAGGAGGTTCTCTCTCTTCCACCCCTAGTTCCAGTAAATAATAAAATTTTGGCCCCGACAAGTTCCATGAGCCCTTTTCTTTCAATGGAAGAATTCTCCCTGGTAGGCAAGTTTTTGGGAGGTAGGCCGGACATGGAGACTATCAGGGCTTGGGCGATGGGTAAATGGCGACCGGTAGGCAGCTTGGAGTTGGTAGCTCTAACTCGAGGGTTCTTCATTATCCATTTTAACAATATGGAGGATGCTAACCACATTTTAATAGGAGGTCCTTGGTTTTTGGGCAAAAGGAGCCTTTTTCTCAGATGATGGGGTGAATATTTTGACCCTAAAAAGCAAAATATTAACATTGCCCCTATTTGGGTTCATCTCCCGAGTCTACCTGCCCAGTTCTTCAATGAATATTGGCTGCAGGGCATAGCCAGAACTATAGGGGACCTGATCTCCATTGACCATGCGACCTTGGCCAGGACAAGGATGACTCATGCATGAATCTACGTAAATGCTAATTTGGATAATGAATTGCCAAGGTTTGTGGAGCTAGAGTATGGAGAATACTATCAAAAATAGTCGATAGAATACGAGAACAGACCGACATTCTATGCAGAATGCAAAAATCAAGGACATCTATGCAATCAGTGCCCTAACCTGGCAATGAATAGAGAAAAGTAGAAGTAGGGAATGCTAGACAGAGGAAATTTGAGGAGTTTCCCTAGCAGAGGTGATTTCAATCAGGCAAACTATGTCTACCAAAAAATAAAAGAGAGGGTGCAGGGTCCCAACAAGACAAAGGAAAACAATAGGTTGTTGGCAACCAAAATACTCAGGTAAGTTCCAATCCTCTAGTTTCAAATAAATTTTCAATTCTATCCAATATGGGAGTAGGAGGATTATCGAAAGACATGGAAGCCCAGAACCTTCAGGCTAACCTTTATGACTCTCTAGAATCCCCATCCAAGTCAGGATCCTCAAACCCTAATGCTAAAATTATTGTAAGCCCCATGGGCATCACAAAGCCAAACCCTAATGCCCGATCTCTAGAATCCCCATCCAAGTCAGGATCCTTAAACCCCAATGCTAAAAATACTTCAAGCCCAATGGGCATCCCAAAGCCAAACCCTAATTTTGAAGAACTTAGGAAGAAAGTTGAGGCATTGGAAAATAAAAAATCTCATCTCCCTAACATCATCACTAGGATCCAGGTGAATCCTACTGAGGGGTCATCCCATAGACCAAGGGAATACAGGAAAAAAGGAGAATATTTGGATGTAGGGGTGGAGATATGTGAAACTCTTTAGACTGAGGAATATGGCAGTCCAATTCTGCAACAAATTGCCTCCCCCAGTTTAGTCCTAAACAAACCAGGAGCACTATGAAGTCTCCTATAGATTTTGGTAGTGAAAAAGAAGAGGGAGAATATCAAATGTTGAGCATCAAAAAATTAAAACTGATAATGACATTGCCAATGGAAAATAGAGAACCTTGTTTCAACAGGTTATTTCGGGTTCTGAAGACAACAAATTAGGAAAACCCCCTCAAGGGAGGGGGAGAGGAAGAAATCCCAAACAATCTAAATGAAGTTCCTCTCATGGAATGTGAGAGGCCTCAATGGCCTGCCCAAACACAGGGAAGTCAGTGCAATAAGAAATCAAGTGAATCCAACTATTATCATGTTGCAAGAAACAAAAACTGATGAGATTCAATAAAAAAAGTAGCAAAAAAATCTGGAATCAAGGGGAGATGGTTTGCAAATCAGCCAGAGGAGCGTCTAGAGGCCTTATGACTTTGTGGGATCCCCGGATAGTAGAAGGCACCATTATTCAAAAATATGATAGGGTTCTTAGTGTTTTATTTAAGGAAATAAACAACAACAGGTCATGGATCCTTTCAAATATTTATGCCCTGACTTCAATTCAAGGGAGAGCTCTACTATGGGAGTACTTAGGCAATCTGAGTGAAATCTTCCATAATGTCCCCTAGATTCTGGCTAGGGATTTTAACACTCCTCTTTACCCTTCAGACAAAATGGGTGGAAATGGACCACCTATCAGGAGCATGGATGAGTTCAATGACTTTGTGAACTCCAACATGTTGATGGATGTAAAACTTAGAGGAGCGAATTATACCTGGAGCAATCGATGGATAGGGTGTCATCTCATTCAAGAAAGGCTTGACAGGTTTTTTCTATCAAAGGAGGCTACAACTCTGTTCGATGATTCTACCCTGCAAGCCCTTCCTAAAATTACCTCTGATCATAATCCCATTTTTTTGGAGATCCCTAACTCTCTGTCCTTCAAGAAACCTTTCAGATTTCAATCTATGTGGATCAAACATTCCAGTTTTAGAGATAACTTAATTCAGTGGTGGAAACTGTCAAGGGTAGTGCAACTTTTAAACTTGTTGGCAAATTAAAGTTTGTTAAGGAAAAGCTTCGAACTTGGAACAAAGAGGTCTTTGGGAACCTCTTTGAAAATAAAAAATAGGTTGTTGAAAGTTTGAAGATAATTGATCAGAGGATTCAACATGGTGATGTTGATGAAACTACTAGGCAGGAGGAACGGACAAAACTAGCAGAGTTTCATAACATTTTGGCATGTGAGGAAATCTATTGGAGGAAAAATCAAGGGCTCTTTGGTTGAAATATGGAGATTCAAATTCCAAGTTTTTTCACGTCACCACGCTTAGAAACAGAAGCAATAACAAGATAAAATTTTTAAAAAAGTAGATGGTTCTATTACTCAAGACTTAACAGAAATCAGAAAGGAGGCAATAACTTATTTCAATTCTATCCTTGGTCAGGAATCACAGTGCAATGAGGAGGCCAAAGATATTCTCTTGCAATCCATTCCTAGCATAATAAATGAGGATATAAACCTTAAGCTTCTAGCTCCATTTTCTGATGAGGAAATTAAGGAAGCCTTGTTTAGCATGGAGCCAGACAAAGCCCCAGGACCCGATGGCTTTCCCCTCATTTCTATCAAGATTTTTGGGACATCGTAAGTGAGGATGTAATTTCTACTATCAGAGAATTCCAAGCAAGCAATCATATCCCAAAAGGTCTCAACTCTACTTTTATTTCTCTAATTCCTAAGAAGCAAACCCCTGAATCTATGGCTGACTTCAGGCCAATCAATTTGTGCAATGTTTCTTACAAGATCCTAACTAAAGCCATTGCAAATAGAATGAGAGATGTTCTACCCCACATCATAGATCCATGCCAGGGAAGCTCTATCTAGGGCAGGTCAATCTTGGATGGAGTTATCATAGTTCATGAAGCTCTGCACTCTGCTCATAAGACTAACAGGTCTATTTTTGCCCTCAAGCTTGATATGAACAAAGCATTTGATAGGCTAAATTGGGACTTTCTGATTGTTGTCCTCCTTAAGTTTGGTTTTCACCACCAATGGGTTAATTTGATCAAAGAATGCATTTCTAAAGCATGGTTCTCGATTCTAGTTAATGGAACAACTACTGGTTACTTTCAAAGTCATAGAGGAATTCGGTAGGGGGACCCTATCAACCCCATGTTATTCATCATTATGGCAGAAGCTTTAGGTAGAACCATAAAAAATGCTTGTAGTTCAAGGCTAATATTAGGAATCAAGGCAACATCTCTCACTAGGGTTGTTTCTCACCAACAATTCATCGATGATACCCTTCTATTGACTAAGGCATCGATGGTTGAGGCCAAAAGAATTAAATACATCCTACAACTCTACGAGGACGCTGTTGGTCAGAAAGTTAATTTTAGTAAAAGCAAGTTATATTTCTTGAACACCCCCATTCAGAGGCAAGGAAGGATTGCAAAAATTTTAGGGTGTGATATAGCAAACCTCCCCACTTCGTATCTTGGTCTCCCTCTTTTCATTGGTTCTCCGAGAGAGTCAATGTGGGACAGGGTTATTGAAAGAATTCAAAAAAACTTGTTGGATGGAAAGGTCATCTTCTATCTCAAGCAAGAAAGCTGACCCTCACTAAGGCCTCTCTTCAGAGCATTCCAGTCTATTTCCTCTCCATTTTCAAAGCCCTTATGAAGGTTTTCCAAAAAATTGAGAAACTCCAAAAATAATTTTTATGGACTGGATCAGAGGAGAAAAAAGGATACACCTTGTAGGATGGACCAAAGTGTGCAGACCCAGGGAAAATGGGGGCTTAGGTCTGAGGAGAATTGCTCATATGAATTTAGCTTTACTAGCTAAGTAGGCATGGCACCTCATTTTTGGTGAAGAAAATGAATGGACAACTATCATCAAATGAAAGTATCTTCAAAATATGGAATTTCTAAGTGACTCAGTTCCAATCAGAGGTTCTGCTTTTTGGAAAGCAATTCTCAATTGTAAGGAAATCATCAAAAAAGGTTTAAGATGGGTTTTAGGCAATGGTGAGAGGATAAATTGCTGGAATGATAGGTGGGCTAAGGATGAACCACCGACGCAATATCCTAACTTAGCCCGAATCAGAGATATCATGGAAGAACTCATTGGCAGAAAAGTCTCCGATTATATGGTTGAGGACAGAGGCAGAATGAAGTGGAAACAAATAAGGATTCAGGGATTTCAAGTGGAATCAAATGATCTTTGTAACATTCTCGAGCAATAGTTTATCCCCATGAGACCCAAGGAAGATCAAGTGACCTGGGCTCCTACGAAAAATGGGTAGTTCACTATTAAATCAGCTTACAAGCTTCTGCTTGATGACGAGGATTTTGTCCTCCAAAAGGACTTAGTTTGGATAAAAAATTTAATTCCAAAAATTGTAGTCTTTTCATGGCTAGTTATCCAAGGAAGAATTCTAACCATTGATAATATGATGCGTAAAGGTATTTGTATCACTAATCATTGTTATCTATGCAGGGCTAATTGGGAGACCATTTATCACATTTTCCTTGAGTGCCCTTTTTCCTTGACTATCCTAAGTGGGGTTTTTTAGGCCTTCAATATTTCTTGGGTTAAACCAGCCATCGTACTTGATTTGTTCATCCAATGGCCTTACCCCTTTTCAAGCCAAAGACTTAGATACATGTGGAAAATTTGTCTCAATCACTATCTTTGGTAGGTGTGGTTAGAAAGGAACCATAGAGTCTTTAATGAGTCTATCCATGATCATCAAACTATCATTGCCAGGATCCTATCCTTTGCCAATGAGAATGTGAACCTTATCCCTTTTGATAGTCATAAACCTCATCTACAGGAGACCACGATTGCTCAATATTTAAGCTTAACCTTGTTAGATGAGTCTATGCCTAGGGTAGTCAACCCCAGAGCCAATGTTAAGTGGTCCCCACCTCCTACGGGTTGGTTTAAGCTTAATTTTGATGGAGCGGCTAAGGACAATCTTGGAAGAGTAGGCACTGGTGGCATTGTGCGAGATCATAATGGGAATATGATGCTTGCATTTTTTGAATATTTGGGAACAAGGACGAACAACGAAGCTGAAGCTAGAGCTATGTGGAGAGGCCTTCAAATGACTCAAGACTTAGAAGGCAATTTGATCATAGAAGGAGACTCTATGCATGTTATAAATCTCCTCAATAATTGGAAAACACCTCCTTGGAGGATTAAAACAATTGTTGAAGAGGCTAGGATCCTTTTCCAGGGAAGACAGGACAGAAAAGCCCAACATGTCTTTCGAGAAGCTAACAAAGTTGCTGATAAGCTGGCCAATTTGGGTGTCGATGGTGATGGACTTTTCAAATGGGAACACGGTGTCCCGAGTGAAGTAGAGGAGCTTATTCAACAAGAATGCCAAGAATGATAGTCAAATTTACCAATAGGGAAGGCACTATAAGTTCGAAGGCTATGAGTATTCCCGTCTCTTTTTTGAAATGGACTCACAATAAAAATTATCCGAGTTGTCAGTCTTGGTGGATGCTGCTTGGAAATACCACAAAGACTAATGGGGATAGTCACATGTCAGATAACATGGCTCCTAGTCATCTTAGTAATTTGAGGTTGGTTGATAATCACAGGGCAGGAAAGAAACGACAATATAAGACTTCGAACCAGAGCCACGTGGACCACCAGATAGCCACCGCCATAAATCTAGCCAGCAGGTTCACTTCTCCAAGGCTGATTGGCCAAGACGGGATGTGGTCCCAAAGCATGTCATATACGAAAGAAAGCAATTACCAAAGAATTATTAAGAGTAACTATCAATACAGAGCTTGTGGGAGTTTTTTTAGTACTCTGCTATGTGTGTCTGCAGCTTTTTGTTTCTCCACTATTTCAAGGAAGGGATCTGTGTCTGTTTCTTTTTTTGTAATTATGATGCAGGTGTGTTTTCTCGGGGTATACCCAAAATGTTGTATGGGAAGTTTCTTTTTGATAACAGGCTATGTGCCTTACCGGATGTAATGGCTTTGGCGGCATGTAGATTTTACATATATAGGATCCTTAGTAAGGACATGTTCATCAACAACCCTGGGCTGATTTTTGTAAAAGGTTTTGGGTCAACCTGTAAAACCCGGTATTAATGCTATAGTATCTTATCTACCAAAAAAAATGGATTCTTGAATGTATATATATGTTTGAATTGTTTAAATATGCAATTAAATACAAGGACTATGTTTATTTCTAGTGGTGGAGGATGTAACAACCCTCCAAGCATGACTATGGATTACTGATGAATTGGTGGATTATATTGACCTTTTTCTTTTAGAATGTGGTACTACTGATGGTAGTTGTGTATGCAGGACCAGGTGCATTCCTTCGATAGACAAAAAAATATCAATGAAGAAAGGTAAGTAGGAGATGATGTTCAGCTTGTGAATACATAGAAGCTCACACATTTGCATATCACATAGGTGCATCATTAACAACTTGCGTATTATGTGTGCCTTATTTAAAATGTCTACTTGTTTTTTGACAAAAAATAATACATACGTATATTTATCGATGGTAATGGAAGTGCCAAGGGCATAGGAGCCATACTTCATTAAGCAATTGGTGAATAAAGGATTATTTGTATGTTTATTTTTTAGGTTGAAAAATGAAATAAGACTAAATAAAAATTAAAAATATATATAAATAAATAATATAAAATTAAAATGAATAAATTAAAAAAAAATATTACTATAGTCTTATTTTAATGAACACAATGAGAATTATGATGAATGTATGGGATAGTGCAACTAAATTTTAATCTGTCATGATTGCTTGTAATTTTTCCTCATGTTTTTCCAAATGAAAATAAACGGAGTAGAAGAGTGGAGAATTCGTTATCTAGCACTGGATTGAATGAATTGGAGGGAGAGTGAGGAGAGAGTAACTTTTTTGGCATGCACTCAAAAACAAAAATGAATTGACTGCATTGTATCTTAGAGAGAAAAGGGTTGAGAAGTTGCTGTAACTCGGGTTTTAATTTAACAAGTTAGAGTTCTGCTATTCAAATTATGTATAAGTTCTTTAGTAACCATGTTGTGATTAGCATTTAGGATGTTGTATATTTTGATTCTATATTGGATCTTATTTCCAAATGGTTGAATATTGTTGCTTGATGTATTCAACTATGATATAAATTAAATATTATGTATACTTGCTTCTGAGGTGTGTCACTGCAAGTTATTTATCTGACACAGATATTGATAACATAGACTATTTATTTGTGGAACATGAGATAGTATTTTTTGGTTTGTGAAATTTATGTTTTGAATGAAAACAAGTATGGTTTTCTCTCTTTGTGTGCCTTCAAATTAAAGTGTGAATTATTAATAATGCATTAATACTGATATATAGTAGTTGCACACAAGCACTGCACACACTTGAGTCATATTATCCCTTATGATCTACCTAAATTTTTGGTATTCGAATGTAGTAATGGAGAGAAACTTTGTCAGTGGGATGATATTAATTGAGAAAAGGTGATAGATTCACTATTGAAAATTTTCTCAAAATTATTTTTAAGGCTAAGCTAGGTTATGGGAATTGTTGGTCATGGATATGAAACCTAACAAGGAGGTAGGGTCGATGTGCTTATGAACCCGTACCAATATTGAACAACCGCTACACCTGAGGAAGGCAGTGCGATCAATCTCCAGATAAGATTAGTTCTCACATCTTACCTACTAGCCTAAAAATAAGGGATTAAAGAAGGATTAAGAAAGGTATGAAAGGAGAATATATCTAGAACTCATAAGGATAGGTATAGCTGCATCAAGACACATGCACGTTATGCTAAGCAAACACCATCACTGAGAATACAGGAAAGTTACCTAATAGATTATCTAACCTTAATCTTGCCTACACTTTGATGCCCTCTACTGCAAGTGAATTCTAGAACCAATTAATAAGATGCAAGACATCCAAATAGAAAAATTATTGCACACATATTCAACTAGCTTTAGCAGAAATAAACCCACAACATTCACACACATGCACAAGAGTCAATTTGGAGACCAAACAATAAAACACTTGCATTAATAGAACAAAGTAAGCTTTACATATGAATTGTAATGGCTAAAGAGTCACCCTTTGGAATGGCTAGCATCCCACTATTTATAGAGAATTTTACAATGAATTCAAATTTCAGGTATTAATGGCATTAGGTGGGAAGAGATTGTTGAAGCAGATAGGTGCTTAGCTAGTACACTATTCCTTGGAAGAATGGTGGTCATACAAAAGGGAGGTAGATCCTTCTAAATGAATTTGGGTCTTTGATCACTATGACATTCCTACCAAACATTCAATTCTCATCTACTTTACCCCTTCAATAAGGTGACAGACCCTCAACCAGGTTAATGAACAACTAACATTAATTACCTTGGAGACCATGCACTTAAAATTATCACCTTCCTGCCCATGGAGAGCTCGTACCTGGGTAACTAAGATCATTAATGCACCATCCTTGGGGTTTTCAACCTTGGCAGTGATTCTGGTATCGAGCGAAGGATTGGGCTCTTCCTTATTCATTATCTTCCCAAATTTTTTCTTAACGTAACTTAGTGGGACAAGGAATCAGGTTTCACTTTTAATTATTGCTCTCCCAAAATTCTTCCCAAGCCATATTTTCAATCGAGGTGGTGATTATACCTTTTTCAGTAGATTCCACCCTTGCTAAAGTAGGTTCTTGAGGTGGGGATAATATCATCACTATCTAATATTTCTACCCAACGATTAGGTGGGGATTTGGGATCTACTTTTACTGCTTGCTCATCCAATTATCCACTTGACCTCAAAATTGAGCTAGTTCTTCACCTTTTGTGGCTTTGATATAGGGTAGGCTTTTGATATTACTCCTAGCTAGGTGGCCACCAGTTCTTCCACCAATTTGATATCTACTTTCACCATGAATGTCAAGGTTCAACTTCAAAATTTAGCCATTTATATAGGCCATCATCTTATAAAAAGAGTGGGTGAAGAGATGCAAATTTTCATCCACACTCTTGGCAATTTATAGGGGATTTTTACTTGTAGAAAATATAACCCATAAATTTCTTGCTTAGGTAAAAACACTCACAAATATGGAGGGAAATAAGGAGGGAACAAAGAGAGAACAAACAAAAATAGATGGCAAATGCTACAAGACAAAGGAGGAAGGAAACCAAAGGTGAACGAAAAATAATATAAAATAAGGAGGAAGGAAAAAATAAGAACCACAAATGGAAACAACAAGAAAAAATAGGGAAAGAGAACAAGAGAGCAAATGGGAAAGGAGGGAAACATAGGAAATAGAAGAAGTAAGAATATGATGACCACTAACCTCCTGGGCTAGTGGTAACTAAGAACCGAGGAAAGAGAAATAAAGGGGAGATGTAGAAAAGGGAAAGAAACAAAAGGGAAGGCAATTCATGGGACACCCCATAGATCATTCTCTCATCAACATACCCCACCAAGGACCAAGGCCTCTTCAAGAACAGATAGAATACCAAGAGCATTTTTTAGTCTTGATGTAACACTTCTTTCTGATGCAATTACACAAAAACTTTATTTGCTCATTACCACTCTTCTAGGGAATCTTCAATCATAGCCTTGTTCTTAGCTTCATCCTACTCAACACATGCTACTCTCACCTCTTGGGGTACCATTTATAGACTAAATTTTCCATTCGATTGAGGAGTGGGCACTGCTTTTAAAAATACAGTGGATATCTTTTCTATGAATTACGTGAAATGATGTCTAAATTTGAGGGCTTGATCCATTGGGAAATGGGATCACAACAATAAAACACAAGGAATAACACAAAGTCTGAGGAGGATTTATTTAAAACTAATGCTCTTTTCAAAAGCTCCCTTGCATTTTCCATTACAAGTCACCATGGTACAAGATGATGTCATTTGACCATGTGCTTTTTGCACCTTTATTTAGTTTTCAATCTATTTACACAAAACTACAATGTTATTGGTACACCACAACCACTAATTAATATTAGAAATTATCCAGTGAATCTACAATGGCTGGACCATATTGTAGTAAACTTGAGGTATTCTTTGTAGTCTAGTTGGTACTACCCCAAAATTTTCCAAGCTACAATGCATCCACAACTTGGTAAGTCATCATGCATACCAGTATTATGCAATTAATGACTAATATGGCAATAAATCTTACCACATGGGATTTCTCCTTAGGTACTAGTTCATCTGGAAACAAGCTCTAGTGTCAATATTCTTTGGGATTCACTTATTGTGGAATCCCTACCACATGTTCCTTCGATATCCCTACAAGAGTTTGATAGTAGGGCTCATTTAGTAGCAATCATGATATTGGGATATCCTTGGAATCTATTTTTTGATTGGCCAAGATCCTAGGGGAATGGTTTAGTTCTTTCTTGGTGTGCTCCTAGATACAAAAAGAGTGTAAAATTATTCCCTTTTTGCTAGTGATATCCCTCATTCTACCATCTTGTTGGTTCAAGTCCCCTAATTGCTGGAAACAATTATAGGCAATAAAGTTATCCATCACAAGGACTATGCTTGAATTTTTTGAGCCCAATAAGGTATCTACCCTTTGTACTCTACATAATTGTAGCCCTGGCTCCTACATAGCTTCAGATGGCATCCATTGTAGATAATATGCAATCAAAAGGGGAGCATGGAAAATGGGATGGGAGAGAAGAGTCTCTTGAAGATATTTTTCCTGGTTGAAGCAAGATTCACTCAGCATGTAAAGCCTTTTGAAAGACTTGATAGAATCTCTTTTTCTCATATTTATGCATGAGGCTTATGTCCAAACTAAAATCTTGAACATAATATAGGTGAGCCTAGGTGGGTGATGATTGATATTTGATAGGAATCCTTTCCCAGCTCTTTTTGAATCGTATATTGAAGTATGTGATGGATTCAAAATGGATCCTCTTGATTAATGAGAGGTGCATCAAGAGTTGGAAGGGATCCCAAGAGCCATTAAATATATCAATAAGAGCTCCCACCAAGTCCTCCCATAGGTATATGCTTTTCCACCCAAGGGTTTGATGCCACAATAATGCCCTCCCTTCAAGAGACAAGACCAAAATTTTGATCTTCAAGTGTGATATTATGGAGGGTTTCCATAGAAGCAATATCTTCAAGGTGCTCTCAGGTAGTTCCTTCAGTGCCATCATATCTTGTCAGGTTCTTCAAGGCACTTTTAGGAATCTCATGCTAGCATTGGAGATTGAGTGGTCCTAGATCATTCCATTGAGGGTAGCACTATTAATCCATTGCAATGGTCTTTAGGATTCTTAGTACTTGCATTGGAGTTAGAGTCACCAAATGAGCATAGTTTCTTCGCTAGTGAGGTCAAGACTACTCATAAAATATTGAGTCATTTTGGATATAGGGCTTCTTTGAAGTCACGAAGAGACAATTGATCTTTGAGTTTGAATCTTTAGCTCAGAGGAGTTTCCAGGTGATTTGTCAAGATATGGGTAAATAAAGTATCACAAACTCTTATTTCCTTGAGCATTGAGACCTTTTGTATCCAAAGCAAAGTTGCTAAGTTCTACTTACTTTTCAAGACAATCGATCATAGGAAACCTGGTTTTTTTCTTAAATAGAATCACCAAGTGAACAAGTGGATATTATATAGCAGAGCTTCACCAGACTCTATAAGGATGAGATATTTTAGGTCCCACTGGTATACCAAAAACTGTTGATCACAAATTCAACACCTAATGGGGAGGTAGAATCGATGCGCCCATGAACTCGTGCCAACAATGAATGGCCACCATGCTCGAGGAAGGTGTGGTGGTAGATCTATGAAGAAGACCAGTTCTTGTATCCTAGATACTAGCCTAAAAATAAGGGAGTAAAAGGAAAGCAGGAAAGGAATGAAAGGAGGTTGCAACCAAAACTGACAAGGATAGGTATAGCCACATCAAGACACATGCACGCTAAGTAGATACCATCACTAAGAACACATATGAGTTACCTAATAGATCAACCAACATTACTCTTGACTACACTTTGACACCCTCTACTACAAGAAAATTCCAAAACCAGTAAATGATATGCAAAGATCTAGATAGTAGAATTATGACACGCACATTCAACTAGCTTTAGCAAAAATAAACCCACAACATTCACACACATGCACATGAGTTAATTTGGAGATCAAATAGTAAAACACTTGCATTAACATAACAAATTAGGCTTTACATATGAATTATAATGGCTAAAGAGTTACCCTTTGGAATGTCTAGCATCCCACTATTTATAGGGAATTTTACAATGAATTCAAATTTTAGGTATTAATGGTGTTAGGCGGGAAGAGATTGCTCTAGAAAATAGGTGCTCAACTGGTACACTACTCCTTGGAAGAATAGTGGTCATCCAAAAGGGGGGTATATCCTTTTGCATGAATTTAGCCCTTCAATCACTCTAATATTCTTGCCAGGAATTCAATTCTTATCTATTTTACCCCTTCAATTTGGTGATGGGTCCTCAACCAGGTAAATGAATAGTTGACATTAATTACGTTGAAGACCACACACTTCAAATTACCACCTTCCCACCCATGGAGAGCTCGTGCCTGGGAATATGAGATCATTAATGCATCATCCTTGGGATTCTTAGTGTTGGTGGTGATTCTAGTACTAGTGGAGGATTGGGCTCTTCCTTGTTCACTACCTTCTTAAATTTTTGCCTGACACAACTCATTGGGGCAGGGAATTTGGTTTCACTCTTAAATTTTACTCTCTCAAAACTCTGCCCAAGTCATATTTTCAATTGAGGCAATGATTCCACTATTTTCTAAAACTTTCACCCCTACTAGAGTGGGTTCTTAAGGTGGGGAAAAGATCATCACTATCTAATATTTTTGCCCAATTATTAGGTAGGGATTTGGAATCTACCTTTACTTCTTGCTTACCTAATTATCCACCCACCCTCAAACTTGAGCCAATTCTTCACCTTTTGTGCTCTTAGTACAAGGTGGTCTTTTGATATTGCTCCTGGCTTGGTGGCCACCAGTTCTTCCACCCATTTCATATCTGCTTCCACCATCAATACCAAGGTTCAGCTACAAAATTTAGCCATTTATATAAAACATCATGTTATAAAAATAGTAGGTGAAGAGATGCAAAATTTCAGTAATGTCTATATTGAAAATACTTCAAGTTTCTTTTCAATTCCCTTATGTAATCTATAATATATAAATTAGAAACTGTCTACAAGGTGCGTTGTGTGTCGAGTTTCAAGTTAGACCATATGTTGGTATCATTTTCTTTTTGGACCTCAACAACTCCTGAAAATGGTAAATGCACACCCTTATGTAATACTATTATGTACCATTTTTGTCTTATGGGCGTTGAGTAATGAAAATGAGAAAATTATGTATGTAAATTTTAAATTGTTTCTCTCTGGTTGAAAGTAGCCATGTAGGGTCAAATTTCCAATTAAGAAAAATGGTTGAATGTAAAATATAAATACTTATTTCTTTTAAAAATAACCAACTAAAGTGTGGAGAATAAATATTTATTAACCCAGTGTTATTTGAGGTAGTAGGAAAGTAGGAACTAGCTAAAAACATTTTTTCTCAAAATATATAACCTTGACACGTTGAAATAAGTACTAAGACTTTCAATAGCCATTCCAAAAATTGAAACTTGCATGGAAACGTTTTATATGTAAATGAATATTTTAATTTTTATTAATTAACAGACGGATAGTTGTTTGTGGAAGCTTAAACAGTAGGTAACTATGAATTATATACAAATCATGACTTGTTGTTGCCTTAGATATTTAACATGTAAGAAGGAATAATGACCATGTATATCTGTTTTTAAAAAATAAAGAATGAGTAGAAGGATTTCTAATTAAAGTTTAAGTTTAACTATTATCTTATGAAAAGCGAAGACTTATGGTTACATTATGTTTACCCTATGTGGTTTTTTCATTATTATTTATTTAATGTTGCTATATAAGCATGTGTTACTGAAAATATAGTTGCTACTAATTAAGAGTGGAATGGAATGCTCCATTTACACTAAACATAGTTTGTCTGCATGCTAATATTGATTTTTAACCACTAAAAGAACTAATAATATTTATCTCTAGAAAGACTCCCTTGGGGATGTTTGCGTCTTCACAATTATGAGTTGAATGCTTAAATGAAATTGGAACTTTCAACTTCAAAACCCAAGTGAAGGAGATAAGGGCACTCCTGAATGCTGACTTATCCTTAAGCAACCCCCTACATAGAGGAAAATACACAATTACTATCACATACAATATAAATCACCTCCAAAAGGCTCAGTGAGTAAATTATGTTTAAGAGTAAGTAATTTCAGTACTTTTCCTTTGTGTAAGCTTGTAAAGGAATGATGTTTCCCTTAAAGCTCTTCAAAACTTATAGTTAGGGATTCATGTTAAATTAGTGTATGTTACTTTTTAATTAGAGGTGCTTGGAAACTGAGAGTACTAGATATGTTATTCTCTAATGTAAACAATTAACTATGAAGATATAACATTTTCTTTATAAGTTCTTACCTTGCATTTCATGGAATCTATTGGCTTTACCTTATAATTCACTGTTTAAAAACTATATTTAAAATTAGAATATTCCTTTATAATTGAGTTGGTTATTTAAAGGAGTTGGTTTAGGTATTCTACTCATTGAAAAAATAATGATTGTATAAAATCATCCTTAAAAAGTCTACTTTAGTATTTTTAAATCAAAGATTACATTGAAAAGTTGATCTTCGTTGAAAAATCCCTAAAACTATTAAATTATGAAACATGGCTTTTTGCTTTAAATTGTATGTATATAAGGTCTGATATATCTATTTATTAAGAGTAAAGTATGTGATGAATGTAAATTTTATCCATTTGACTATACAGTCAAAATGAATAACCTCAACTTTAATATTGAGTTTCTTAAAAAAAGTATAGCCTTGAAATAAGGAAAAGAAGACAAACTAATATATCAGAGGTAGATTTAGGTAAACCTAAACTCTTAGAGAGTATTTATTGTGAGATACCTTTAACTAAAACTCATTACGGAGAATGAATAATCCAAATACTATAATTTTCCATCATGAAGTATGATTTAAACACCCAAATATGGATATTACGAGTTGGTAATCTCTGTGTCTCGAGAGCGATCATCTTCTGGCAGAATAGGTTGGGACAAGTGAACTTGCCAAAACTTTTAATGAGGGGTAGTATGGGATGTCTCCTCTAGGTCATTCCTTGAGAGTACGGTGATAAGTCCTTGTACCATTTGACTAGAATATGGCTAGTACGACTATGAAAACTAGTTCTACCACAATGTTTGGTATGGGATAAAATATCATGAATCATAATGGAAAAATAAGAACAATACCAGATTTAGGGTAATGACATGGCTCTAGCTAACTCCAAGAAAGAGGATAAATAGCTAGACACTAGGCATATGTATGCTAACTCCTTGCATACCAAATCTAGAACAAGTCAATTGGGTAAGATTGAGGTTCATTGTGCTAAGGAATGGGAAGAGTATGCGTCCACCCTATAGGTGTTATGGGCCCTAGAGGATAATCCTAGTCATGGATTGATGCTCATGCCATAATAATAGGAAGACAAATAAGAAAGTCAAATCCACAAAATGGCACTACTTACGAGATTTGGCCAATCTCGTCCACTTGGGAGACTGTCTTCTACAGTCTTGGTTCCCAAAAGTGGTATGATATACCTTATAATAAATGAAACTTTATTTTGGGTGAAAATTAAATTAGTGAACTTGGAAACTGGTCCTTAGAAAAACCATGTTGATAACTATTAAAAACAAAATGTGCACTAATGAGCCAGTATGAATGGTACAACTAGGTGAGTAGGCTTGGGTTGTTACAAATTCCTATATGCATTTTTTGTTTATAGAATTAATGATAAGTTACTTTAAATTCCATATGATTTTAAGTGAGGAGAATTTTTTCTTTATTAATTTGAAAAATACCACCTCCATCAACCTTTCTCTTATTTTTCTTTATAAGTACCATCAAAATAATTTTTGATAATCCCAATTGTTAGAAACTATTATTCGACTATAAATTGGAGTAGATTGTTTGTTTTAACTTCTTTGTCCTAAATAATTCTTCCATTTATATCCATACCCTATGATAAAGAAGCTATCAGATATTTTCTATAGTTGAGACTTCCCATGATGAACTCCACATCTACAAACATTCTACAAGAGAGATAATAATATGGTTTTAATTTTGGGTATGATTTTTATGTTTATTTTTAAAATTTGGATTTACCTTTCTAGCCATAAATTCCAATAAATAATGGTACAACAAATCATCCATAGAATGCGTAATTCTTTAGCTTTAAAATAATTAATCAAACATTTCATCAACTATTTCAATGTCAATGGATCTACTCAATATATTATCATATTTTTGGAAAAGCAACCCAAAATGGAGTAAGCAAAGGGATTAAAAATAGGTAAATGATGATCTAATGATTATACAACCTTCTCACATAAAGCACACTTGAAAGGTACATGATATTCTCTTCATGGTAGAGAGTATCTTATAAAATATTACCTTGGAATACTAACCAAAGGAATGTTGACGCCTTAGGAATGGCCTTTAGTGGCCAAGAATTCTTACAAGGGAAATCATTGGAAGTAGAAAATTTTTATTACTATAAATTCTTATATTCCAACTTGATCTTCTATCCACCATTGTTTGATAGATTCTAAATCAGTTTATCCTTCTCCATAAAATAGGTAAATATAACTCTTCAAGAATATTTTGAAGATCATCCACTATTTGTATGAGTTTTGTCCTTCAACCAGATTACTAATGCAATCTATCATATGGAATTGTTACTCATATTAATATAGTGTTTTTCCTTTGGACCTTTATAAGAAATATTTGCATGCTTCAACAAATAGTTATCATTTTAGACAAGAAATAATACAATAATACTTAAACCAAGAAGTAGACTAAAAATTAACATAATCCTCCTCATTGACTACCTAATATGTTCCTTTATCTATTGTAAAATATTTGATATGAATTTCTATTTTGGTGATACTTTAGGTAGGGTTCACTTCCTAAACAAATTCATTGCATCAAGATAATCTATATCTTTTTTGAAGTAACAATTTTTCCCAACTCTTTCTTTGATTTATGAATAAAATTTGACCAAGTTTTTCCCCTAATACTAAACTCATAAGTCTATGATTTTACAATATTATCCTTCTTACATTCTTTCCTTTGCAACCCTATCCGACCTACGAGGAAACCTAAAAATTTTCTCATATCATTTCCATATAATATTAATTTAAATTATTTCAAATTTGGATGTTATAGCTATTGGTAAACTTAAAAGTGACATCATATATAGGGATGGGTTACAATGTAGCCTTTATGAGTTATAAAATTTTACCCATGGTTAACAACTTACCTTTCCAACCTACCAAAACATATTTCATAGTATTAGAAATTGAGAAATAAGGCTCCTTTTTCCATATTTTAGAAATAGATAACCTAAATTTGTTCATGAAAATATTTTAACATAAAACCCTAAAATGTCCACAATAATCTATTGTAAATATGGGGTATTGTTAATAAAAATCTTGTATTTTACAATATTAATCAACTATCCAACAACCTTCTCATATACTAACCATATTAATTTAAATACCATGGCCTCATTTACTAAGGGATGAGCCAAAATAAAAGTATCATCAACATATTGAAGATGATATTTTATGGGGCTATTTGATATAACCTAAATACCTTTGATTTTTCCTTCCATTTTATCCTTTGATAAATATATTCTCAATGCCTCTACAAGAATAATAAATAGATAAGGATATAGTGGGTCACCCTAGTAGATTTTACAACATGATTCAAAGTACCTAGTAGGGTATTAGTCAGTCAAAATAGAATATTTTTAAGTGCTATAACTACATCTAATAAATCCATGTCAACCTTGATAATAACCAAAGGTTTTTGTATTGAAATAATGCAAAGTACAACTAGGGGCATAACTGGGGGTCACCCTCTCTAAGGGTATAATAGGGGCCACCCTCCCCATGATTCAAAATTGGGTAGCCTAGATGAGATTCCAACGATATACCAATGGGGTGTCCTGATAAGGACATAATCAAAGTTTTTGAGAATATCATGTAAAAAATTCTAAAAAACTTTATCATGTGCCTTTTTTATATCAAATTTCATAAGAGTACCTAGATTTTTCATGGAATGAAGAGTATGTATAGACTATTGTGCAATAATTACACCATAAAAAATTTGTTTACCATGAAAGACACCACCTTGTTTCTTTGAGACAAGATAATATATAATGCTTTTCAAATTCTTTGCCATAATTTTTAAAATAATATTATAAATCATCTTGAAAATGCTTATTGAATAGAAATTATTATAATATTATCTTGCTTTTCTTGGAAACTAATGTCATAAATGTGGTATTGATATTCACTTATTGTATCCTTTGTTTTCCTACCTCTTCAACTATAGCCAACATATCACTCTTTAAGAAGTCCAAAACAAATTATAGGAAATTCATCAAGGCAAGGTGCCTTGCTAGGGTGAAAAGATAAAAGTACCTCATGTAGCTCCTCCAAAGAGATCTTCCTCATCAAGATTTCATTTTTTCCAAAGCTTATTGAGGTTTTTTATCTTTTCCAAGATTTGATTAAAAAATTTTGAAATAATTGATTGCTTTCTTCATGATATATTCTCCTTCCTTAGTATTTCTTACATCTAGAGTTGAAATATTTTCTATGCAATAAAATTTAATATCTATTTTGGTTTTAGAATAAAATAATTTAGTATTTATATCTCCTTCCTCAACCCATCTCTTCCTAGATTTTTGGGACCAATATGACTCATTTTTCAACTCATTATGATAATTAGAAATTAATCATTTATCTTTTTTTTGATTGGTTGAAAAGAGGGTTTTGAAAGGGACCCCAAAACTTTTACAAAGTAATTTACAATAGAAATAAGGAAATGAACTCCATAAGAGACACTAGCACCAATCCCAGGAAACTAGATGTGGAATTACAAACCCGCCCAGGAAGGGCTCAGAAATAGAAGAAAAAAGGTACAACTCGACCCAAGAAGGGCCAGGAAACAAATTCAAAAAAGACAAGCCCGCCCAAAAAGGGACCTAGGAGACTAACTCAAAAATAATAAACCCATCCATAAATGCCTCTGGAATACCAATTCAAATTTGAAACTTGCCCTAGAAAATGATTTTGAACGACACATTCCACCTAGGAGGAGAAAAATTGAAACATTGTTTCCCATCCATAGGAAACAATCAAACTGGAGGAACTTTACAAACTAGAAGCCCATCGAGAAATTTCATCCAATGGCTTAGAAATAGATCAAAATGAAATGAAGGTCTCCACAAGCCACAAGATCTTCCTGCAATGGGGGATGCATTGTATGAAATCAAAAGAGGCTAGGAAGAACACTAATGCCCACGAATCGAAGTGTAGTTGAACTAGTCTAGAAAAGGAAGAAATGCCAGGAACCATCATTCAATCAACAAAGCATAGGGTCCCTCCTAGGACCAAAGGAATCAAGAGGATGGTTTTGTCAAAATCTACCATAACTAGACACACGGACCAACTTCTAAAATCCCTCCATAGAGACTTATAAGGTAGCATATCGATTGTAGATAGTAAATACAATGTTCCCTTTTAGGTACCATGAGAGATGCAGAGGAGACCCACCTAGTTGTTGCAAACTAGATGAAAAAATAGGAATCCCCTAAGCTAATAACTTGAACAATAGACCCAACCTGATCCAAATAGAGAAAACCCACCAACCTAAAAAGAATATGCAAGAGCATATCAACTATAGTAAACTACAAAAAAAACCCTAGGATGCAACACAAAGCCTACACCGAACACCCGAACAGAGACTAACCACTCTAATCCACACCAAAAGAGACACAAAAATTGACCAACAAAGCAAAAAGCATCCACTATAAGGACCCAAGAGCAAATGGAAACCCTCAAACCTAGAACAGATAAGGGAGTAGGAAAATGGTTTAGGGACCTCCACCTAGAAGGGAGGTTGTCTACTCCAGCAATCATGTCCAAAGGAGGGAAGGTCCGAAAACTCATTGGGTGACCTAGGGACTATTCTAGAAGTGCACCAAAAAATGAATGTGAAGCAAAAACTCTCAAACTGGGGCAAGGAAGGAGCAAGGATATTTAGATCGGGGACCTCCCACCCAGTAGGGAGATCACTTGCTCCATCAACATCACATGCAATGAAGACCTTGAATTATCGCCAAGGGCCAAGAGCAGATCCCAAATTGAGGTAGGAGGAGCAGTAAATCTGGAACTGGGATCTCCTACCTAGATCAAGAGGTCTCTCGCTCCCTAGTATTTTAATTTTTTCTACATTAATCATTTACCTTACACATAAGTACCCTAGGTTATTTCATTTATTCTTATTATCTCTTGTACTTTTTTGAGCTTGGATATAATTTTCTCCTTTGCTTAATATGTTACCAAATGATTTGGTATTTAAAATCTTAATTTTCTTCTTTATACATTTTATCTTTTAAAAATATATATATATAATCCTTCAAGCTTTACTTCATCCCACCATAACATAACCATCTAGAATAAATTAGGGTATTGGAATGACATAGACTAAAACCAAAATAGATTTGGATAAGCATTATTTAGTATATCATATCTTTAGAGAATGGGTTTATGATATGATACTATTTGCAATAAAATGTTTGAAGAGATTGTACACTCTAATTATAACCATGTATTGGACAACAAAAATCTAATTAATAATTTTAGTAAATTATTTTTCCAAATGCATTTAATATCCCATGCATATTTAAATTCTGAAGAAATAACATCACATAGGCTATTTGAATTGATAAATAAAGCAAAAATTCTAGTTTGATTTAGACCATCCAGGAGTACCACCCCTTTTGTCTTATGAGATAGAATTTGTTGAAGTTTTCTTTAGAATACATAGATCATAATTATGAATCATCATTGGTTTTGAAAAAATACTAAGGTCCTTTAAATAATTTTTTTCAGGAGTAATTATAGTTAGAACATATTCATTTATAACCACAACATTAGTATATTCATATTTCCTATATAATAGACCCGCAACATAATTTATTTTTACTTCTAGTAGTATCCAACCCATTTTCATTTATCCCATATTGTTACAATACCTCTCAAAGCTCCTACACAAGAAACTACTAGACAATCCCTCATCTTCCAAGTTTTTCTAAATGCATCCTTACATTTCTCCTTACTTAATTTTATTTCCTATATTAAAAAAACCTTAGGGCTATAATAACCTATTTATTACCTTGTAATATTTTTTAGGGGTCTTGTTCATACCCCTAATATTCCATGATACCATTTTCATTATCACTTTTCATTTATATTTGTGGACTTAGCTTTACTTCCTATTAAAACTTATAATATTTATTTTTGGTTTATCCCTTAATTTCATTTTATATTTTTTCTTTCTTTGAAGGTATTTCTCTACATTTTCTATTCCCAGCAACACTTTCCTCTTCATCAATATCTCATATTTTCCATTCTATGAATAATGAGACTTATCTTTTAAATGTTTATGCTTCCTTGAAAAATCTAAATCAGGAGGGATAGCCTCACCAAGACCTTATTTATATTGCACTAATCCTCTAAAGTGCAAGGATGATCCTTCATAATTGTTACTTTGCAATGTTTCTCTCAAAACCCTAAATGTTTCCTTGGACACCCTACATTTTTGTGGATATCCTTCATACTCATTTCTTTATTTTTTTGATAATTATGTGTTTGTATTTATAGTGGGTTTTAACAAGGATCCCAAAACCTGATTACATAAGCAATGGGCCTAGGGCATCAATCCCTTGAAACTGAACACCAAAACAGAAATCCCGCCCAACGGTAACAATAAGCATGAAACAATCCCTCTCGGCGGGAAACAAACAAATAAGAAAAAAAGTAGTTTTGGAGATCCCGCTCAACGGGGAGTAGCCAAAAACCACCATCGAGAAGATCCCGCTCAACGAGGAAGCAAAGAAAAACTGTTACAATAAAATCCTACCTCGCGGGAAGCAGTCAAAACCACCACAAACAGTCCCACCTAGCGGGAAGCAACAGGGAAATCCCGCCATCCGGGAAACCAGCAGAAAAGAAAGGATCCCGCCTCGCGGGAAAACCGACGGATTTGGCGGATCCCGCCCTATGGAGAAACCATCCCGCCCACCGGGAAAACATTCAGTTCAGCGAGAGCCATCCTGTAGGAAGCCGACAGCCAGCACAGAGAGGATCCAGTCCATCGAGAAGTGACCAGAGAGTTGCACCACAAGGAACCCGCCCCGGGAAAATAGAAGAGGATCCCAGCAGCAGGGACCAAGAATCCCATCCAAGCACAGAGCCCGTCGAGGATTCACAAGAAAAATGGGGAAGCTATCCAAACCCTAAATCGTCACCTCCACCGCACCGAGAAACGCAGGGGACCAGATCCACGCGAATCACTTGCAAAAAACCCCAGGGGGAAGCCTGAGGGAAAAAGGGAAGGGATCCCCAACCAAACAGGGATCCCTGGGAAGCACCAGTCCGAAAAAACAACCAAGGAAACCCTAGCCGGCCGGGAGGGGCGCAGATAGTGGAGAAGGATCTCCCCCCAGGAGATCATCTGCAAACAACCACTCCCCGGGAGGGATGACCTGGGTTGAGCCAGGGGCTGGGCAGAAACCAGGAACCATGGGAGGGGGAGCAGGGGAGGTACCAGAGCCCTCCCCTCTCAACCCTCATACTCATTTCTTTATTATGCTACTCTTGAAACCCTAAATTAAAATGGATACACTCAACACTAATTTAGTTTTTATTGTAAGGGGAAGATTTTATACTCATTGAGGAAAATGGAGATGACTTACCTAGATTAACATTGATGTATTTTGAATAGTTGTAAGCTTACTGCACTGGTAAGGGCTTTGGCCCCTCTGTGAGAGGTCTAAGATTCAAACTCCACTCAGTATGAGGGGGGTAGGAACCCTCATAAAAACTTGTGTAAACTCATTGAAAAAACATTGATGTCTTTTATCTTCTTTGCTTGAAAATTTACCTCATTATCTTCCCTCATACCTTTAATTTCTTCTAAATTTAAACTTGCATATTGTACTTCCTCGTCCCTTGTGTCCTTTATTTCTTCCAATAATTGATACATGTAAATTGTAATGGTCTTTTTCATTTGATGATGTAGAGGGGATTTCTTTGCTACATTATTAGGCATGGAAAATCCTTGATCTATTCTAGCTTATAGTGTGGTATATGCTTCTTAATTCATATTGAATTTTTTCTCATACCCAATGTTTTGTCTATTTCTCTATTATTTTTACTTTGCAATGTTTGTATATGTGTCCAGTTTCATAACATTTGTGGCATCAGAATGTAATTTTTTCATAGTCCACTTGTTGATTCCGTTCTCTAAGTTAGACTTGTTGGAATGTGGGAAGTTTTTGAAATATCCATGGCAACACATATATAAGTATTTACAACATGCTTTTGCTCCTTACTAGTTGATCTCTCCAAGATGAATTTCCTTAAAATACTGTCAATATTATTTAAAAAACTTCTTACTCATATATAGAAGTACAAAAAGGCTAACCTACATTAGAAGCCTTTTAATCCATGGTCTTAAATAAAATGCATCTCTCCCTCAAAACCATAGGCCACCATCCATTATTTTATCTATTCTTCAAAGTGAAATAGATAATGATTTAAAATCCTTTTGAAAAAAGTCATGATTGTTTTGAATTCAATCTCCACTTATACTTGATCCCATTAAACATTTTGAAAACTTGGCTATTATTTATAAAATTTATATGTTAATCCTCTACTTTTAAGAATGTATATGACTGTATCGCTCCAAATTTTTCACACCCTTACCTTCAGGCTATAGGATCCATGTCCGAAAGGGGGATGTGAAAAGGATGGCGCGGTACCTCGGACTGAGAGGCCTTGCGAAGGTCCCGCCTCTCAAGGGAGGTGTATATTGGTGATTTTTCGACGGATGGTGGGTTCACCAGGAAACATTTAATGGCAGTTTCCACGCCTAGGTTGGGAATGTGTTTTATGTGTTCGTTTTAGCCTTAAGCATTCAAATCCTAGGTTTGGCCAAAATGCGTCTAAGCTATTCTATATGAAGATGCAGATTAAATGAATACAGAAAAGCAGAATAGGACAAAAAATAGAGAAATTAAAGAATATTAAAAGAAGAATACCTGATCCGGATGTCTGATGAAGATTCTGATTCTTGAAGCAGTCAGGATCGTCTGGAATTCGACAGAATCGTCTGAGATCAGACAAGATCATCTGAGATCTGACGAATTCGTCAGAGACCTACAAACAGAGAAATAGGTGCAAAACACAGAAAATGCAACTATCCTAACAGAGGGAAACAATGTAAAATGACAACAATAATATCAAACTGAAACTTAAAAATAGAAACATGAATGAATTATGCTAATTAGATAATAATTATGATTTAATTATGCATTTAATCTAGATGGGTGAACTCCAAAATGCAGAATAGCATAAAATACTGAATAAACTAGCTAATTGCAGAATAAAACAACAGAGAAAAGATAGAGAAATGCAAACTTTAGGCACTGATTGCCTCAATGTTGACTGCAGTCAAAATCGTCTCGCATTGGTACGAAATCGTCTCTGATTCGACAGGATCGCCTCCGATCTGAACAGGATCGTCGACGACGATGTAAGCTTGCTCCGGCTGAAAAACACTAAGGTACCTGCAACAAAATTGGTATAGAACTAATGCAAATATGAATTTGAGATGTTTTAACGTGTATGAAGTCAAGTTACAGGAATTATCAGCCAGGGGGTGCTAAGGGAAGGGCTTAGGATTAAATAGGCTTAGGAGGGAGGTTAGGAGGTTGGAGATCATCCCTATTTGGGAGATCTCCAATGGGGGAGGGTCTCTAATGGTGCAGACACGCTTCCGCCCGGATTAGAGACCCGTTGGAACAGAAGCTAATTGTGCAAAATCAGTTTTGGGACAAGATCGTCTGGACGTCCTAGCCTGGACGAAATCGTCGATCTGGGCGATATCGTCCGATCGACGACGATATCGTCAAACGGTCAAAACAACCTCTAAAAATGGCACGAAAAAGGGGGAAACGGATTAACCGACGGTTAACGGGCGGTTTGGGAGGTTAAAATTTGAATTTAAATTATTTACTAGAGTAAATGTAATTATTAGATTTCACTGCGCCAATTTTAGGGTGCTACATTTTGCCCCTCTTTAGCGAATTTTTTGAAGAAAATGCGTTAAAGATGAGTTCTTCTCGATCTACGAGAAAGCAAAAATTATTCCCATTTTTAGGCGACGATTCTTGGTCGAATCGTACGACAGCTTACTATGGTGCCCCTCCGTGTTTTTACCCAAATCGAACGTTTGAGGTAAAAACGCGAAAAAGCAAAATTTAATTTTTAATTATGTTTTGAATAAAATTAAGAAAAATAGGGTAAAACCCTAATTAATTTTTACCGTTCATTTTTCTGGTTTTAGAGCTCTGTAAGCAAAAATGGTGGAGACGACGCACGTATCAACAGAGGTCCGACGCGGGCTACGGTAAGAGTCTAAACTTAGTTTAGAATGGTTTAATTTGAATTTACATGCTTTTTAGGTGAATTTTAAATGAATTTTGAGCATCGCGGCCGTTTTTGGGCCATCGACGTCGTCGGACGAAATCGTCCCGATTTCGACGAAATCGTCTCAAGTTCGCCAATTTCGTCTAAGGGCGAAATCGACGAAAGGGGGACGATTTCATCAAATTAGGGACGATTTCGGCTTGCAAAATCGGAGACGAATCTGCTCAAATTTGGGACGATATCGTCCAATAGTGGACGATATCATCATTTGATAAAATTGAACTTATTTTAACTTGCATTATTAATCACTTGAATTGTTATTAATGATTGTTTGTTGTTTTGTTGTTTATGTTGCAGAGAGGATTGCTAAAGAGCAGAGAATGGAAATATGGAGGTTTGAGAGATGACTTGGCCGCTCTTACACAGGCAGAGCGGGATCAGCTAGCACAGGTCGGCTTACAACATGTGGCAAAAATGCCACAAGTGTCTACAGACATGGGGCTACTGACAGCCCTAGCAGAGAGGTGGTATCCGGGTTCTTCCTATTTTTGGCTACCGACAGGGGAGATGACTCCCACTCTAGAGGATGTATGGAGGATTCTGAGAATCCCCATACAAGGACGGTTGATCACTCCTACGGCCAATCAGGGCCATGCTATGGGGCGGTTGTGTGGTGACCCGAGCTTCACCCTGGAGAAGGGCGGAGTTAACATCGAGGCACTGCGTCAGATGCCTGGGGCATCTAGACTCACACAGGTTTTAGCTGGAGTGGTTGGTGGACTTCTGCTGTGCCACCAGAGTAGGTGTAGGGTACCATGGATGCTAGCAGATGTGATCTACGATATGCGAGACCATGGTTACAGATTTTCTTGGGGCAGCTTTGTTCTATGCCGATTGTACAGATCCCGCATGGGGTCGTGTACAAGGGCGGCCGATGTCTAGTTATGACATCGCTCCTACAGGTTTGGTGCTGGGAGCACATTGTAGTGCGAAGGCCGATAGGGCTTCCTCTGATAGGGATTGATGGGGAGAGGCCCCGAGTTTTCTACTGGTGGCTCCGGAGAGGGTCACAACGATGGATCGACCTACCGATGTCTCAGAGACTACTGGATGACCTTGTCCTGGATCAAATCACTTGGAGGCCATGGCGAGAGCACCCAGGGTGGGCCGAGGATGGACAGGAGTTAGCTCACATTAGGCAAGTTTGCTGGCTATGGATGGAGAGGGGAGAGGTGGAGCTCCACCGCTACGACCGAGTTTTGTGATAGTTCGGTCTACAGTAGGGGATCCCATCTCTCAAGGATTACGAGTTTTCCTGGACTGTCTGAGATAACACCACAGTGAGCGGGGCTCCAGACATGCAACGCTTCTAGAGTCAAGACTCGGACGATGCCCCCATTCAGCCAGTGGATGGGGACGATGTAGGGGTAGCCGATGGCTATGATGCCTGGTACGTAGGCATCCGCCCTCCTCGGATGACGAGGGCTCAGGGTCCGATACACGTAGTTGTGCATCGGATAGGGAGGCGATGCCAAGCAGCTATGGAGGCGGCCCAGGGTCACAATGGGAGAGAGCTGAGGAGGCCACAGGCACAGGAGAGGCCACGACAGAAGGAGAGGAGGGAGGAGAGACCCCCTTCTCCACAGAGAGAGAGGCCACCATCGCCCGATAAGGGCAAGGGTGTCGACACTAGGGAGAGTAGCGAGACAACGACTCTTCGAGCGGAGACGATCCGTCTCCAGGCACAGGTGCAGACCCTACAGGAGGAGGTTGCACGACATCGAGCTGAGGTTACACAGCTCAGAGACGAGATTGCATGCCTCAGGGCACGAGGCGAAGGGGCGAGCACTGGGGAGCTGACATGGGCTATTGCCCAAATCACTTTCTATCAGACATTGTACTATCAGCTGGTGCCAGAGGAGGATAGACTACCCCTACCAGCTAACATCGTAGATCCGATCAGGATCGGGTCATCGAGGACTTCGTCTCGATCGACGACTAGGACTCGTAGTACTACACATACTACGATGGGGCCACCTCGTCCACCTCAGGGCGGGGGAGGAGATGAGGCTGAGAGCTCGAGGGGTTCTCGAGGCTAGACTACTACATTACATTGTATAGATTGATATATAGTTTTATTATTTTTGATAGAGGATTGAGTATGCCGAGGTACAGATTGTGGCATACCAATCCAGTTTTGATGATGTATATATACTGTTGATATATATATAGATGAGATATTTTTTGATCATATGACTTGTGTTATGTATTTTTATGATGCTTTTATGTTTGATTGATTGATTTGATGATTCATGTAATTATGTCGTTGGAAATATTATAATTTTGATGTCATGCTATAAGATTTAAATGAAATAATCTGATGTAACAAATTGGTTGTTTGTGATGTAATGTGATAAAAGATAAAAAGAGACTTCTAACAATAATTTCAAAGGACATTGTCGCTATTATAGACCATTTCATGGAGTCGCCGCTCACTCGGTCGTCAAGCTAATCCCAAGATAGAAATATTGTTAAAAGTAAAAGAGTGCTTAAGAGACTGCCTTAAGACTTTGGTGCAATGGTGCAAATGATGATGATGATGGTTTGTTTTTCAGATTTTCATAAAAATAGTATGCATGAAATAATGTTAAAATGATTTTTGCTAGGCATAAATTCCTAAGTGTGATAAATTTTTGGATAATTCCTTAGGAATTATACCATCATTGCAAAATTGAAGGTTGACATAATGACATGAAATAATGAAAATGTGCATGCTTTTAAAAGCATAATTTGTATAACAGAATGATTTAAGTCATATGGTTTTCATGATTTTTAAATAAATGGGGAATAAAAATTGTTACAATGGTTTGCGCTAGGCATAGAATATGTAGGTATAGACTTATACCATCATCGCGAAAATCAAAAAGAGATAGTTTTATTGCATGGTTGATTTTTAATAAACAGAAAATATGAAGATGAGGACTTGCGCTAGGCATAAAATTCCAATTTTGGTTTTGGAACTATACCATCGTCGCAAAAATATATATATATATATATTTTTGATTGTATGGTTTTGAAAGAAATTTTGATTTTTCTATTATGCATATAGTTTTCTAAACAACTGTACTTGAAAGAAGAAAATGAATTATTCCAAACAATTTGCAAAAATATTTCAAAGTATTTTAAAGACAAAAGTTAGATTTATAAGGAATCCCATGTGCATATGTGAATTCATTTCCAATCTTGATTTATCATAATGATACACAAAATCTCTCAAATATAAAATGTGTGTGCAATTGCTATGTTCATTTACCAGTTTGAGCAAGATAATATGATACAAGTGATTTGAAGAAACCAAATAAGTGTTCATTAACCATGATGTAGATGCATATAACCATACTAGACTACTATGTAAGTCGGATTATCAAGAGCTAGCTAATCCATAAGTAGACATAGGTCTGTACAAAAGAAGGTCGCTAATGTGATAGACATATCGCCACGCTAGGAGTTACCCAAGGCCAAGCAGGTTGGGCACAAACCACTTGTTATGGGGCTTACCTCACAGTTTTCGAATAATTGAGAATTCCAGGGATTCAAGCTCATCAACCCTTCTTTTCTTTTCAAAGGGTAGGGAAAGGGATTTTATTGCTTTTGCTTTTGCTTTCTTTTTTTTTTTTTTTTTTTTTTTGTATTTTTGCTTGATAATTGAGATAATGCTTGAAATATTGCTTTAATGATATAAAATAACATTTTTTTTTTTTTTTTCTTTTTCTTGAACTTTGCCTTTTGTTCTATACTAGGGATACTTGCTCGGATTAGCTATAGAGCAAGGGATTTTTATTCTGGGTAGGGGTGAGCTTGTCCTTTTGCCAATTCTCAAAGATTCTAGACCATGTGCATGATAGGATAGCAGGGGAAACTTTTCGCTCAAGAAACCACTTCTACTATGTAGCAAAGCATGGAAATTACAAATATAATCATTTTATTGTGAAAAGATGTGCTTGGTTTAAGTAAATAACAAGATCAATTCTCTATGCTCAAACTTTATTTAATTGAATTTTGTGGACTTTGATATAAGAGAGATTAGTAATCATGCCATATAAAATCAAGATATTTATTTTTGTGAGTGTGAAAGTGAGAGATTCCAAATAAATGCTAATTTATCCAAAATAATTTGAAACATATAACTGCAATAATTGTAAGAAAATATATATAAATAATTTTTGAGAAGTTTTGAGAATGTTGACTCTCTCTTTCTTCTTTATATTGTTTTGGTTTCGAAAGAGTCAAGAATATTGTTGTTTTGATTTTTATCATTTTTTTTTGAAAGAATTAACAAGTGCCATAAATAAATACAACAAATAGTTTTGAAGATTTTGATGATTATGAATGTTTTTGGTGTTTTTGAATTTATAAATTGAAAGAAATACAAGATAGTGATTTTGAAATATTTTAAACAAATATATACAAGGATGAAATGACCAAATTTATACATAGTAACGTTTAAGATGCAAAATATTCATGGGTTCTTTAAGTTCTTTACCATCTAAGGTAGATAATTTGTATGCTCCTCATTCAAATTTAGCAAGGATAATGTATGGTCCAAGCCACTTGGGCTCAAATTTACCTTTAAGGTCCTTAGTTGCATTAGTATTTTTTTTATTTTCTTTTAAAACAAGGTCGCCGATCTCAAAGGATCGATGACGAACTTTTTTAGCATATGATCTTTTAAGCTTGTTTTGGTAGGCACGGAGATGCTCCAAAGCATTGATGCATTTTTCATCTAGGAGTTCCAACTGACTGAGTCTGCCAACACGATATTCATCTCCTACTTCGGTATCTTGAAGTAGCAGAGCCAAAGAAGGAACTTCTAATTCAAAGGGAAAACGGCTTCAAGACCATAAACCAAAACAAAAGGTGAAGTTCCAGTGGGGGTTCGAACACTAGTTCGATAGGCCCACAAGGTCGGATATAACTGAATGTGCCAATCACGGCCGTTTTATTGACCAATATTTTGAGAATTTTGATTAAGGTTTTGTTAGATGCTTCTGCTTGACCATTACCCTGAGGATAATAGGGAGTGGACCAACGATGTTGAATCTTATATTTTTGGCATAATTTTTTAACATCTTTATTTTTGAAACAAGTTCCATTGTCAGAGATGAGATTTGCAAGAATTCCAAACCTACAAATGATTTGATTAAAAATAAATTTAGAGACTTGTGTGCCAGTGCAGGAAGCTAAAGGCATAGCTTCAACCCACTTCGTGAAATACTCAGTGGTGGTTATGATGAATTTGTGTCCATCGATGACACAGGATTGATTTTGCCAATAATATCTAAGCCCCATTTTGAAAAGGGCCAAGGAGATGAAATAGCCTACAGCTCTTGCGCATGCGCATGGACAAGGTCAGCATGTTTTTGGCACTTTTCGCAATGGCGCACATAATCATGTGCATCATTCTCCATGGTAGGCCAAAAGTAGCCTATCCTAAGGAGCTTTTTAGCAATGACACTACCACCGAAGTGTCCTCCACAAGATCCATCGTGGGCTTCACTCAAGGCTGATTTGGATTCTTCTAAATTCAAACATCTTAATAGGATACCTTCAAAAGATCTCCTATATAAAGTATTGCCAATTATTACAAATCGACTTGCTCGTCTACGTAATAACCGACGCTGGTTTCTATTAGAATTGGCAGGGAAAGTCCCATTTTGGAGAAAATCAAATATATCCGTATACCAAGGTTCAAGAGTAGTTTCATTGATTAGAAACACATCCAAAGGTTCTAAGCATGACTTATTTGAAGCGGGTTCTTGGAGTCGATGAATAATGATAGTGGCATATTCGTCATCTAACTCCAAGGGTAGGAGAGATGCAGCTACGGCCATAGCATCAGCTGCACGGTTGCAAGTTCGAGGAATAGCTTCCAAGGTAACTTGATCAAATAGAGACATTAGTTGTAAAACATAGGCCTTATATGGGCACAGTTTATCATCTCTCGGTCTTGATAAACTTCATTAATTTGGTTTATAACCAGTTGAGAATCACCAAAAACTAACAGATGTTTAATTTTTAGCGCTAAGGCAGCTCGTAATCCAAGGATTAGAGCTTCATATTCAGCAGTATTGTTGGTGCAAGCAAATGTCAATTTGAAGGACAGAGGAATAAGATGTTTTTGTAGGGATATTAAAATAATACCCGCACCAGCCCCACTCATGCATCGGGCTCCATCAAAGTATAAGGACCATTGTTCAATATGGTCTGCCTCTAATTGAAGGCATTCATCAGAAACTCAATGATGAGGGGATGGGTAGACTCTAAGGGTGCAGCAACTAATTGATCTGCTATGATTTGACCCTTAACAGACTTTTGTCCTATGAATGTGAGATCAAACTCGCTTAGAGCAAGAACCCACTTGGCTGTGCGACCCGATAAATAAGGTCGACTCATGAGATACCTCAAGGGATCATATTTAGCAATGACATAAGTTTTCTGACTAAGCATATAATGTCATAATTTTTGCGTAGCAAACACGACTGCTAGACATAGTTTCTCTAATGTCGTATAGCGGGTTTCATAACCGATGAAGGTTTGGCTAATATAATAATTAGCACGTTCTCTCTTTTCATCATCAAGCTGAGCTAACATAGCTCCTAAGGCGTAATCAAGCTAAAATATATAGGAGAAATGGGCGATCAAGTTTAGGTGGTGAAAGCATCAGTGGATTAAGGAGGTATTGTTTGAGAAGTTCAAAAGCTTCTCTACATTCGTCGTCCCAATTAAAAGGGACATCCTTCTTAAGGAGTTTAAGAAAGGGACCAGTTTTGTCCGCTAGCTTATCGATGAAGCGATGGATGGCTTGAAGCTTACCTTGTAAACTTCGTAACTCAGATATATTAGTAGGTGCGGGCATATCAGTGATAGCCGCAATCTTGAGAGGGTCGATTTTGATACCACGTAAAGAAACTAAAACCCCTAATAGTTTACCGGACTTAACTCCGAATATGCATTTTGCTGGATTTAATCGAATAAGATATTCTCGTAATCGATTAAAAACTTTTCTCAAATCATCTAAATGATTATCTTCAATAATAGAGCGAGCTATAATATCATCTACATAATCATGTAGGATATCATGCATCATATCATGAAAAATATAAGTCATAGCTCGTTGATAGGTTGCACCTGCGTTCTTTAAGCCAAATGGCATCACTTTCCAACAAAAAGTACCCCAGGGGGTAATAAAGGCTGTTTTAGCCTGATCTTCAGGAGCTATCCTGATCTGATTATAACCGGAGAATCCATCCATTAAGGACATCATCCCACTCTCAGTAAAGTCAATGATTTGATCCATGTTTGGAAGAGGAAAGTCATCTTTAGGGCATGCAACGTTAATATCTCTAAAATCTGTGCAAACCCTAACTTTGGTAGCTTCTTTTTGGTAACTGGAACTACATTTGAGATCCATTCAACATAATCAATAGCTTGTATAAAGACAACATTCAAGAGTTTTTCTAACTCCCTTTGACTAGCAGAGCCACTTTGGGATGCATTTTTCTAAGTTTTTGTTTAACAGGTTTAGCATCCGGATGGACCACTAGATGATGCATGACTACGTAAGGGTCTAGACCTCGGCATATCTTCATATGTCCAAGCGAAGACATCTTCATACTCTTTAAGGAATGCAATGTATTGTTCTTGTTTTTCTTGACTTAATTCTGATCCAATATTGATTATGTGAGGATTATCCTCGGCTCCAATATTAATTTTAATGACGTTTTCTACCTCCATGTGTAGATCTCTTTCAAAATTAGGTGGGGCGGGTGAAACGCCCAATTCTTGTAATTCTTGTAAGGTTAATTTGGATAATTCATCTTGAGGATTAGTGGTCTCAAGTTGGGCTATAGTTGGTATAGAACCATCAAAATAAAATCCATTGTGTAACATCTCTTCAACAGAGACATCATGGAAGATATCTCCTTCCAACTCTTCATCGGGGTCAACAATCATTTCAGGGTAAGCTATGGATAGCATGTTACATGTAAACGACTAATTTTTTAGAGGCAAATCATCATGCCTATCCAAATAATCTTGATAACATATGAGTTGATCATCATCTTCAAAAGGAAAGGGTTGACCCTTACTAGGAAATAGGCCCACACCACAACGGGCAGGCCACGGTTCTACCTCGAAAGGTTCTTTCATGCCATTTTGGAAAGGTCCCAAGCCTTTCCCTTTATATCCCATTTTAAGCATTATGGGTTTAGCTTTAATATATTCATTGGTAAAATAACACCGAGCGTATCCCTCATGATGAGTTTTGATATTCCGAGGGATTCTTCCCTAGTCATATCCTTTATAAATGAAGGCACAACTCCCGACTTGGTAAGTACTTCCCATAGGTTGTGGGAGGCCCAAAGTACGAGGAGATGGCGGCAAGTTATTTAAAAGAATTGAATCTTGCATGAAAGCATTTGTTTTTTTTGATATTAAGATTGTGGATAAATCTGGTAAAAGTTCATCAAAAAGAGCATAAGATGTAGAAGGATTATTCCCTATATCTTTAGATGTGGAAGGGATGATAGATGTGTCTATAGGTTTTGAAATTATAGGGATAGAACATGAAGGATTGGTTGTAGATTTAAGATCTTTTTGAGGTTCTAGAGTGATTTGTTTAGAAGATTGTTGATCTATATAGGAGGATGAAATTAATGGAGGGGAAATAGGTGAAGTTATGGGTGTGTGTTTCACACGTTTAGATGAAAAATAAGAACTAGGATGTGTGGATGACAGAGCAGGGCAAAATTGCACTCCAACAGGTTCTGCCAAAGCACACATATCAAAGGGTCTAGGGTCACCATGGATAGTGACCAACTGATTTTTAAATTCAAATTTAACACATTGGTGTAAAGTTGATGGGACCGCTCGCATCGCATTGATCCAAGGGCGACCCAAAAGTATATTGTACGATGTCGGGCAATGTACAATAAACACGGTTGTTTCTAGGGTTCTAGGACCAACTTGCAAGGGGATGGTAATAACTCCACACGTTTCTTGTGTTTCGTCATTGAAAGCTTTGATAATCATATCAGTTTTCTTCATTTCATCACTTCTAAAGCCAAATCGTTGGTAGAAGTCAAAAGTGCAAATGTTTAGAGATGAGCCATTATCAATCGAGACTCGTTTGATAGCCTACATCTCCAATTAGAGCAAGAATATATAAGGGATTATCCTTATGTAAACCGTGTTGTGGGATATCTTTATCCCGAAAGTCAATACAATCAACCTCTCGAGTGATGATAGTATTGGCCATAGCTTCAAAGTTGAATGTTTTGAGGTACCATCATTTGGCTTAATGTAAGCATCAACTCATCCCTATGGGTAGGAGAAGATCTTAATAAATCCAAAAGGGAAATTCTGGCCGTAGTATTGGATAATTGCTCATTAATATTGTAAGGGGGTTTAGGTTGAACATTAGGAGCATGATTCCCTTTATTGGGATTTTTCAAAACGAATGGAGCTGATCCATCATTCCGATTTGGTTCTTGTTGAGAATTTTGAGCCTGTTGTCGGGTAACGACTCCAATGGTACCTACAATGTTATATTGAGGACGTTGAACTGGTCTCGGTCGAGCATTTATGGCTTGTTCATTAGAGAGGAATTGATTAGAAGAAGGTCGAGTAGTAACTCTTCTAGGAAATGGTTCTTCCGGAACCATAGCATCTTGTGATGGGTTGAATAGGATCTGATTCATTTTCAGAACTATTCGATTGGTTTGAAGTAATGTCTAGTTCACTTTCAGTATCTGATTCTATATCACTAGAATCTGAAGTTTGAAAATTATGTAAGGGCCTGGTCGTAACCAGGGATAAGGTTGTGTCAAATATTTGAGGATCCTGAATAGGTAATTGTCCGCTAATAGTTCCTACATATCGGGTAGGAGGAGGAACATTATGATGTTCGATTTGATTGGCTACCTCTTTACCATGTCTTGGTAAAGGGTGTTGAAATATGTCTAATGTTTGATTAGCATTTTGATTTTGATTTTGGGGAATGGTCTTTTGAGTATTATTAGGAGCATTTTGTTTAGGTTGGAAGGCTTGCACCTCCATTTCATTATTATCAATCAAATCTTGTATTTTATGTTTCAACCTTTTACAAGCGTTGGTAGAGTGTCCAGGTCCTCTATGGAAATCACAATGTAAGTCAGCTCTGTATCCGGGTATAGTTGGATCAGGTTCCGGATAGTCTGGTAATTGGATCAAACCTCTTTCGAGTAATTGAGGTAAAATAGTTGATAAGGGTTGATTCAATCTAGTAAATTCTCGAGGAGGTTTATCAGGAGGTTTCAATATAAATTTTTTTGTTGTCTTCGTTGCATTGATATTAGCAACATTTCTACTGTCAATGACTCCGTCACCAACAACTTGTTTGTTTTTATATTGATTTCTGGATGTTTTCTCATCATCCTTCTTCCTAAGTTGGCCTCTCCTAATGAGGGCATCTTCTACTCTTCGAGCTAAATCTATAGCTTGATCGAAGGTAGTTAAAGTAGCAGTTGATAGCTCATAAGATATTTGTTCTTGTAAATTATTGATAAAAATGTCCAACATTTCCCTATAAGGTAGCACAAAGTGCAGCTTTCCGATCAATTGCCTCCATCTAGCTAAGAAATCGGCAAAACATTCATCCTTGTCTTGTTTTAAGTTGTATAAATCTTTAATGGTTACATGCCTCTCGATGTAGGCACTAAATTGATGGACAAAAGATTCAGCTGCTTTCTTCAAAGTTTCTCAAAGAATGAGTGGGCAATTGATAGTACCACTCTAATGCCATTCCACCTAAACTTTTTGGGAACATTTTTAGTAATAGCAAGTCATCATGTGATATATCATGACATGCTATCCTAAACATGCGAAGATGCTCTATGGGATCTTCGGTTCCTTTATATATAGGCAAGATGGGCATGGGAAAATGCTTAGGGTATGGTTGAGCTACAACTATGGGATCCAAAGGTTGACTACATATCTCTCGATAATTGTACGAGGGACGATAAGGATCTATCTGGTCCATACGCGAAGCTAACTGTTTCACCATGGCTTCCAGATTACTAGTTTGCCCACCATATTGGTTCGGTAGGGCATTGACATGGGTTTTGTGAGCATATGATGGAGGGACATGAAGATTAGATGCTATGTTGCTATTGTGTAAATTGTTGGTAGGAAAGGTGTTATGAAGGAATTTTGAAGTTGTATTATGTTGTATTCCGGATTGTTGAAAATTGGTGTTTGGCTTCGTTTTAGGTTTTTGTTTACTTGAAGCATATTGCTCAATAGTTTGGCGAAATAAAGTAGTGAAGGAAGTTTTCTTTTGTGTGGGAATGATTTTAGGTTGAATAACAGGTTCCTTAGGAGGTTGGGTAACCTGTTGTTTTGACATGTTTTGAATCATAGTGACCATATCTCGTATTGGATGGCCCAGCCTTATCACTTTCTTGATCAATGAAAGACAAGGGATTAGTGCGCACATCAAACATATGTTCCATGGCTGCTTGAGTGTCACTAATTTGCCCTTTATCAATACGAACTGCCACATTAAGGGCGTCAATGTTATCATTGAGAAATTTCCAAAAATGATCTACGTTGTCAAAAGCAATAGTTCCATCTGGAGCTACTCTAGGGGATGAGGGTCCATCCTCTTTAACACTTCCTTCTTGTTCATTATCTTCACCTAGGTCATCTTCTGGTTGATCTAGAGTTTCTCCTTCCGGAATTGGATCTTCAGGAAGGACATTTGGGTCTCTAGTTTTATCTTGTAACCAATCTTCTTCTTCTCCTAAAGTTTCTTTACCATTCCTAAGTTTAGGCATGGTGCTTAATTTTAGATTTCAGCAAATATATATATATATATATATATATATATATATATATTTATATATATATGCAACAAGCTTAAGAGGTATATATTAATTATATACCTACTACAATATTTAAAATGAAATGTTTAAGTTTTTGTTATGTTTTTTAGTATTTTTCTTTGTTTTTGAAATAATATTGTAAAGACAACAAATAACACAATAAATGCAAGAAATAAGACTGAAAGTAATGATCTAGTTTTCTATAAACAATTTATAAATATCATTAATGGGCTCTAGTTCTTCAGGAGTCATGAAGTGTTCTTCTTCAAATTGAAAGTTTTCTTTTAAAAATTTAATGAAAAGAGCTATAGTGATATTATCTGTCTCAGATGCTAGTTGATAGAAGTAAAGCTCGTGGCAATACTCTCGATATAACACAACTCGAGGAACTCTATTCCATATTTCCCTATCTGTAAGAACAACCTCTTGGTCTTCTACAAGACCTAGGAACCGGTGTACAATGGCTACGTTCTCGAGGTATTCCTCGAAGGTGAACAATTCTGAAGATACAAGAGCTCTCCTATAAGCTAACCATCTATGGCAGTGCTCTCCAAGTTCATGATAAAAGACAAGTTGATGAGGATCCAGGATTCTATCTAGGACTAGCCTCTTGATTTGTTTAAGTTTTGTTGACCTAGATGAAATGACACTAAGTCTTCTATCAAGTTCGTCCCACAAGAGTTGATTTCTATCTGTTTCGGGCACACTAAGCACAGAATTGATTTCTATGGCTGCCAATTGGTTTTCTACATTTATAGTAACTGCTAATATTTTCTTAGGAGCTACCATCTAAACATGATATTAAATTTAAATGATCTAAAATGCATCTATGTTTTAGTTGTTTTATTTTTTTTTGTTTTTGTTTTCAAAAGGTTTACAATGCATTCACGTCGGGTTCACCAAAATGTATCGCTCCAAATTTTTCACACCCTTACCTTCAAGCTATAGGATCCGTGCCCGGAAGGGGGATGTGAAAAGGATGGCGCGGTACCTCGGACCGAGAGGCCTTGCGAAGGTCCCGCCTCTCAAGGGAGGTGTATATTGGTGATTTTTCGACGGATGGTGGGTTCACCAGGAAACATTTAATGGCGCTTCCACGCCTAGGTTGGGAATGTGTTTTATGTGTTCATTTTAGCCTTAAGCATTCAAATCCTAGGTTTGGCCAAAATGCGTCTAAGCTATTCTATATGAAGATGCAGATTAAATGAATACAAAAAATAGAATTAAGAACAAAAAAATAGAGAAATTAAAGAATATTAAAAGAAAAATACCTGATCCGGATGTCTGATGAAGATTCTGATTCTTGAAGCAACAGATCGTCCTGAATTCGACAGATCGTCTGAGATCAGACAAGATCATCTGAGATCTGACGAATTCGTCGGAGACCTGCAAACAGAGAAATAGGTGCAAAATACAAAAAATGCAACTATCCTAACAGAGGGAAACAATGTAAAATGACAGCAATAATATCAAACTGAAACTTAAAAATAGAAACATGAATGAATTATGCTAATTAGATAATAATTATGACTTAATTATGCATTTAATCTAGATGGGTGAACTCCAAAATGCAGAATAGCATAAAATACTGAATAAACTAGCTAATTGTAGAATAAAACAACAGAGAAAAGATGGAGAAATGCAAACTTTAGGCACTGATTGCCTCAATGTTGACTGCAATCGAAATCGTCTCGCATTGGTACGAAATCGTCTCTGATTCGACAGATCGCCTCCGATCTGAACAGATCGTCGACGACGATGTAAGCTTGCTCCGACTGAAAAACACTAAGGTACCTGCAACAAAATTGGTATAGAACTAATGCAAATATGAATTTGGGATGTTTTAACATGTATGAAGTCGAGTTACAGGAATTATCAGCCAGGGGGTGCTAAGGGAAGGGCTTAGGATTAAATAGGCTTAGGAGGGAGGTTAGGAGGTTGGAGATCATCCCTATTTGGGAGATCTCCAATGGGGGAGGGTCTCTAACGGCGCAGACACGCTTCTGCCCGGATTAGAGACCCGTTGGAACAGAAGCTAATTGTGCAAAATTAGTTTTGGGACAAGATCGTCTGGACGTCCTAGCCCAGACGAAATCGTCGGATCTGGGGCGATATCGTCTGATCGGCGACGATATCGTCAAACGGTCAAAACAACCTCTAAAAATGGCGCGAAAAAGGGGAAACGGATTACCCGGCGGTTAACGGGCGGTTTGGGAGGTTAAAATTTGAATTTAAATTATTTACTAGAGTGAATGTAATTATTTATAAGATTTTACCGCGCCAATTTTAGGGTGCTACAATGACATGTGTAATCATCTCATCCTTCATAAACACTTTTTGTATAATATATCCTAATTTGATCTAATATTCCTCTTAACTATGACATCTACGCCATCCTTTATTTTAATTAAAGATTTCAAATAAATAGACCATCCAAATATCACAAACCTTATGGTAAATGCAACATAAAACATGTGTCCTGTGTTGAATTCCTCTATGCAAATTATCATAGCTAAACCTAGCTATATTTAAAGCTAATAACTTTTCCAATTTATCACACAAAATTGTGTTTTCCTCCCTTGTAGGAATATCCTTGAACTCGTTCATAAGACAAGTCTGAGAATGAATAAAGCATTGAAATTGCATGGTTTCAAAGGAACTAACATTAGTCTGTCTGTCCCATCTATTGTGTTACACAGTATATCTTTGTACAAATGAACCGTAAAAGGAAATTTTCTCTTTTTGCATTTTTGAAGACTATAATCCAATTTTCCTTCTTGCAACTTTAATCCAAATAAGGTGCTCCAATGAATCTAATAAGTAATATAATTAATTAATCTACTTGCACAAATATTTGCTTACCTTTTTTTGAAAGCTTTTATAGAGGATGTAGTTTTTTTAGAGGATGTAGATCTTAGTTTCTAATATCACCAATTTGCTACATTGAGTAAGATCTTGTAGATATTTTTAGGTTGTCCTAATAAGCTCCTTATTCACCAAAATATGGTCTTAAAATTTCTTTCACGAGCCTAGGATTTGGTGGCTTGTTCTCCTCTTGTAGTCTCCTCCTTTTTGCTATAGATTTTTAGAAGTTTTTATCTTAGCAAATAATATCTTCTTGTTGTGAGAGGTAATCTTAAAATCTCTTGGATTTAGCAGGTTTCTCCTATCTTCAAGTCTTCTTTTCAAAATTTTATTTCAATTAGGGTCTTCTTCTCAAGATTCTAAATGTCTTGAGGTCTTTTGATATTCGGAACTTCTTGCCAAATTCTTCTTCTTCTTTTGGGCTTGTTGTCGGATGGCAATAATTATCCCAAATATTTCACTATCTTTTGTAGTGAATTTCTCCAATGAGTTCTCCTTTGATTATTTCTTCAGTAAGGCTCTCCAAGCCTTTTATTGGATGCTCATTGAGACCTTCCCAAGGTCTTTGATCTTGCAGCTTCTTATGGTATTACTTGATACCTTTTCTTCAACCTTATGCTCCTGGAAGTGTTGGTGATGAGATCTTCTTCTAGATCTTTGATTCTATTAATTCTAGATTTGTGCATGACTCTCCTAGTCCTTCTTTTTCTTACAAGACTAGAAGTTCTTCAATGAGATCTTCTCCTGATCTCTTTACCTTCAATTTTGCTTCAGGTGTTGGATTTATTCTAAGAAGATATTCTTCCTAACTTTCTTGTAGGAATTTTACCAACTCATTGAATCTTCTTTCCCTGCAATAAAGTATTAGTACTAAAATATTAATCTACTTCTAAATTAGATACTCTCTTCTGGAGTCTTCTTCGGGATCAAGGCTTTTGTGGCCTTTTTTTTAGTATCAAGGCTTTTTTGGCCTTTTCTTCTAGAACAAGGCTTTTGTGGCATTTTCATCTAGATCAAGGATTCTATGGCATTTTCTTCTAGATCAAGGCTTCTATGGCCTTTTCTTATTCTATGGCATTTTCTTCTTCTATGGCATTTTCTTATTATGTGAATTTCTCAATCTAGCAATGGAGATCTCCAGTATCCTAACTTCACCATGAATCTTCTCCAGCAGTCTTCTTTTGAAGTATTCTTTTCTTACACAAGGAACTAATCTCTGCACTATGAAGGTATGTCGACCTTCAAGCAACGAAGTTGAAGTCTCCTAGATTTCTATTGTAGGAGGTGTCCAATCATCTGAGAATTATTTTTTTGCAACAAAATAAACTTTGGGCTATAGTTAACAAATTCTAGATATCCTAAATGATCTTCACTAGTTGATTTGTCAATCTAGTGGATTGAATTCTAAGTTCTAGTCTTTACAAGTTTTTCTTGCAACTCTGTGGAAAGACTTTAGCCAAATGTAATCTTAGTATTTTTGGAACTGAGATTTTTTGTATTCCTCACTTTTGGCTCTCCCTAATTCTACCACCTAGACTCTTCTGAGAGTTTTTAATAGTGGGTGGTCCAACAACACGTCAAGTTGAAAAATACTGAAGCTCAATGATAATGGTGGTTTGGCTATTGAGCTAATGTGTCTAGATCTACCATGGCTCTGATACCACTATTAGCTTTTGATGCAGTGTGCAATGGGAGATAACAATCACAAGATGCAAAATAATATGAAAGAAAGTAAATCTACGAGATGACTAAAATATGCTATAAATAAAAATGACAAAAATGAATACAATGTAGATATGAACGAAATGGACACTCCATGAACAAAGCTACTAGACTACGTTGCATCCATAACCAATGTATGGTGATCTACACAAAACTATGCTACTACCTACGAATATGCTCTAAGCTTCTATATGTTCTACTTATTACAATGAGGCCCTTTTTATATAGGAAGATAGGTTCCTTGGCCAATACTCTACCGAGTTGTGCAAGGGATACCTTGCACATATACAGCTTGCACATTGACACTTGTGCATTTATTACATTGCATGAAGTAACTAGATTACTTCTCACTAAAGTAATCTAATGTCCTAAGTATGTACCTAGGAAGGTACATTTACATGACCCAAATGATGTAATATAATATATTTCTAACAATCATTATGACAGTTTAACTTTTGAGATAATGGTTATGAGCATTATGACAATTCAAATTTTAAGAAAATTGTTATGATCGTTATGATGGTTCAACTTTCAAGATAACAGTTCTAACCATTAGGATGGTTTAACATTTGAGATAATAGTTATGATCATTATGATGGTTCTCTATATTCTACACTTTGTAGTTTGTACTTGTTTCGTAATACACACTTTGTGATCTACATATATTTCATAATCTACACATATTCTATGATTTGCACCACATTCCATGGTCGGCATCCATTCTATAATCCACACTCTATGATTCGTACATGACCCATCCATACATGACCATTTTCCTTATCACTTTTCGTTTATATTTGTCAACTTAGCCCCACTTGTTATTAAATAATTTAATACTAATTTTTGGTTTACCAAATCAATATCCCTTAATTTCTTCTATATTTATTCTTTATTTGAAGGCCTTTCTTTGTTTTCTTTTCCTAGCAACACTTTCCTCTTCATCAATATCTCCTATTTTTCTTTGCTATTCATAATGAGACTTATCTTTTAGAACTTTATGCTTCCTTGGAAAATCTAAATTAGGAGGGATACCCTCACCAAGACATTCTTCTTCATATTACCCTAAAACCCCTAGAGTGCAAGGATGATCCTTCATAGTCATGGCTTTGTAATGTTTCTCTCAAAATCCTAAATGTTTACTTGGAAACCCTAGATTTTTTTTGACATCCTTCATACTCATTTCTTTATAATGCTACTCTTAAACCCTATACTGAAATGGATACACTCAACACTAATTTATTTTTTATTGTAAGAAGAAGATTTTATACTCATTAAGAAAAATGAATATGACTTATCTAGATTAACATTGATGTTTGTCATCTCCTTTGCATGAAAATTTATCTCCTTATCTTCTCTCATACCTTTAATTTCTTCTAAATTAAAACTTGCACATTGCACTTCCTCATCCCTTGTGTCCTTTCTTTCATCCAATAGTTGATCCACGTAAATTGTAATGGTTTTTCCCATTTGATGATGTAGAAGGGCTTTCTTTACCATATTCTTAGGCATATAAAATCCTTGATTTGGTTTAGCTTCTAGTGTGGCTCCTTGCTTCATATTGAAGTTTGTCTCATGCCCAATTTTTTTTATCTATCTCTATTATTTTCTCTTTTCAATATATGTATATGTGTTCAATTTCATAACATTTGTGGCATTAGAATATAATATTTTCATAATCCACTTGTTGATCGCATTCTCTAAGTTAGACTTGTTGGAATATGGAAAGGTTTTGAAATATCCATGACAACACATATATAGGTATTTACAACATGCCTTTGCTCCTTACTAGTTGGTCTCTCCTAGATGAATTCCCCTAGAGTATTGCCAATATTCTTCAAAACCTTCGTATTGATATATAAAAGACCAAAAAGGCTAACTCATATTAAAAAAATTTAATAGCTTTTATCTCCATAAAAGATTCTTACTACATGGTCTTAAATATAATGCATCTCTCCCAAAACCATGGGCCACCACCCATTATTTTATCTATTCTTTAAAGTAAAAAAGATAAAAAAAGTCATGAATATTTTTGAATTCAATCTCCACTTATACTTGATTCCACTAAACTTTTTAAAAGCTTAGCTATTATTTATAAAACTTATATATTAATCTTCTACTTTTAAGAATAAATATGACATGTGTGATCATCTCATCCTTCATAAACACTTTTAATGTAACATCTCTATCTTATCATCGTTGATCTAATATTCCCCTTATCGGACATCTACGCTTCTAATTAAACCATCCTTTCTTCTAATTAAAGCTTTCAAATAAATAGACCATCCAAATATCACAAACCTTATGGTAAATGCAACATCAAACACGTGTCCTGTGTTGAATGCCTCTACGCAAATTATCATAGCTAAACCAGGCTATATGTAAAGCTAATAACTTTTCCAATTTATCACACAAAATTGTGATTTCCTCCCTTGTAAGAATATCCCTGAACTCGCTCACAAGACAAGTCTGAGAATGAATAAAGCATTGAAATTGCATGGTTTCAAAGGAACTAACATTAGTCTGTCTGTCCCAGGTAGTGTGTTACACAGTATATCTTTGGGCTTTCATGGTAATTGACATCCACATGAGATGAGCAGTGATGAAGCAGGTACATCTATCTCAGATTCCTCTAGCAAGCATTTCCTCGTAATCCTTGAAAGACCTTTGCTTCTCCAGTCTCATCTCGTTGTAGAAACTGCAAATAAAGGCTTCTGCTAAGGCATCTACTTCTTCCATGCATGCGTGGCTGAAAGAAACCGGGCAAGCATCAGCTTCACCTTCATCATTCGCAGTACTCCTCTCCGATGGACATCGATTGATAAACTCTGGCAGGTGGTCATATGTTAGTGCATGCGTCGCTGCTTCGTCATAGCCCCTTTCACTTTTATTGCAGTTATTGTAAGCCTTTTCAGTAGAACGCAGATCCACCAGCGATTTGGACCCACCTACTGCAATCCCACGGCAGCGTTTCTTCCTCTTGAAAAGATGAAGAAGAATGCCCTTCACTGTACCCACCTCTACCTTTAAGTCCGTGGTGGCTTTTGCTATACATCTGAACAAATGCCGAAATTCCTTCACAATCTGAGCAGGAGAAACACCACCACCACCATATTTGCCCACTGTCATATCCTTCGTCTTGAAATTCTTCATCTTAAAATTCAAGACTCAATGGTGAGTGAAGAGTGTGAAACAGGCTCTCCTGTTGATCCCCGAAAGGAAGCATGCACCAGGCTAACACTATATAAAACTCCCTCACGAGAGGCGGCAATAATACCACCGTTGTCAATGAAGGCAGTCCCGTGAAAACACTTGAAAAGAGTGTCATTTAAATTTCGAAAGGTCATGGACAGACTGGCGAATGATTTCCTCGTGTGGTGGGTGTGCTTTACTGATTGGCTGCTTTACTGAATGGGTGTGGATTCTCTTGACCACGAGATCCAAAGGAAAAAATGAAAAAAAAAAAGTGAATATACAATAGGAACCTGGGTTGGATAAGAACTGAAATGACTAGACGTGTTATCCATCATTTTCATCACCTGGAGGCTGGACCACCTGCTACAACTTATAATCTGCCATGTCGTCCTGTTTTTATTTATATAGAGACAGTTTCTGAGAGGAATCATGGCATGATATCCACATTTAAATTATGAGACAGACGCTTTACTTTGAAGTTGATATGATAGGCGTCTCTTTAGAGATTTTTTTGGTTAGTAAACAATGCAATAGAATAGTCTACAGGTCACAAGGTGTATGCACACAGAGTTAGCCAGCCTTTTGGTTGGTTGCTTATGGGAAAGCAAATTGTATTGCCTTTTTAGGGCAAGCACGGGTCATTCATATATTTTTGGGGTTAAAACAAATCTTAGGAAGACAATATATATTCTTTACCATAATCAATACAATTTTTTTTTTTAAACATAAAAATAAAAAAAATTATTTATTTAATTTTATTAAGATAATTAGTATTGAAACAAGGGTTTACCCTTATTACAGTTGTATCATAATAAATCAGTTATTTAAGCATATATCCTTTAGCAAGATTTTAACCTCCGTCTTCTCTTTTAAATTTGAGGAATCTAACGAGTTGAGCTTGTTAGCTTTTGATACTATGAGCCAAGGGAGAATACAACCACAGGATATAGAATATGCAGAAATATAAGATGCTGAAATATACTATAAATGGTAAGTGACAAAAATGATACAATGCTATATGGAGGAAATGAACACTCTAATGCTATATGGAGGAAATGAACACTCTAGGACAAATGATAAGAACTACGTTATATCCATCACCAGTCTATATGGTGATCTTGCAGAGTATATCTACTACTACCTACAACGATATGTAAACACTCACTATGAGACCATTTATATAGAAAGGTGAATTTCTTGACCAACACTCTTCCTAACATGCACATAGATACTTGTGCATTTTTTACATTACTTGAAGTAACTTGTTAACTACCCCCTAAAGTAATATCCTACTTTAGTTCTGTACCAAAGATGGTACATTTACATGACCCAAATGATGTAATATACTCTAACACCCCATGTATTACATTATTTGGGTATTGAAGACTTTGGTCTTCAATATGGATCTTTTTCTTATTTTCCCGTATTCTATCTAGACAAATAGTTAGTGTCTTCATGCCATGCTACTCTTGCTATAAGAGCTTTGACTTCATGAGCATCTGTTGTATCTTCCAGTTCTTCAATTTCTTCAATTCTCTGAGCTAGATGTCATTTTTTATTCCCTTTTTGGTATTTCAATTGTGGATAATAGTTCTAATGTTGTGATTGTTGTTGTCGAGGATTATTTTGATATCGCCTTGGTTGGAATACCCTATTTGGTTGGATTCTATAGTTCATTTGATTTCCTTGGTTTTGATTTCCTGGATTGAATCTGCAATAAATGATGCTATGTCCTTTTCTCTTGCATATCTGATAATATATGTTATTTCATGGTCTTCTACCTTTAGCTGATGACGCAATGTTTCCCTGTGGATTATCTTTCAATACCAATGCATTGTTAGTCATTTCATCTTTCACTATGTTTTCTATCTCATATTCTTGAAGAATATTGATTAGTTCATCAAACCCTGTATCTTTGCTTAGAATCTGTAAGGATGTAACTAGATGTTTGTAGCTATCTGGAAGTGCTCTCAAGGTTACTTGAACAAGGAATTTATCTTCAACATTTTCTCCTAGAGTTAGTAACTTTCCTTTGATATTTGCTATCTTCCTTAAGAATAACTCTATGCTTTCACCACTATTCATTTTTATGAAATGTAATTGAGTCTGGAGACTTAAGATAGTGGCTTTATTTCTCCTTCAAATATTTTCTAATGTTTTCCATGCATCTGTAGATGTCCCTACGAAGCTAATGTAGGCTTGTATTTCATTTGTGATAGCAAATATTATTATCATTAATGATTTAGCATCACTTTCTTCAAATTTTTGAATCTATGCATCTTCCTGAGTTGGTTTAGTTTTTACTCCTTTGACAATATTCCAAAGCTTCTCAAATATTAGAATAGCTCTCACTTTGTTTTTCCATGAGAAGTAATTCAGGCCTTTAAGTAATTGAGATTTTGTTAGCATAATTTTTTTTGTAGTCATGATGACCTTCTAGGTGTAACACCTTACTTGTTTTTAGTATTTGGTAGAATTCCTTATAGCTACCTAGTTAAGAGATGTGAATTAATTTGATAAACCTTTCTTAGAATTAGGTTTTGTAGGCTTCCTTATATTTCCCTATTAATTAGAATATGCTTAGTTCACTTTCTAAGTTGATTGAGAATAATCAACTTATTAATTTTGCCTTCTCTTTTTCAATGAAGTATGCTTCAATGGTTGGATTTCTTTGTATCTCTTTAGAATGAGTATGAGATAATTTTTACCAATTAATTCCAACTCTATATGTAGGCAATTGGTTTTGCTATTCTTTCCAATAGATTAATTTTCTAAATTCCAATTATATGTATATAGTTTGAAGTAGTATGCCTTATATCTCCCTACTTTTTGGAATATTAGAAAAATAATATTATTTGCAATTTAATAGTATTTTAACCAATAGTTGACAACCTTATATCTCCTACTTGGTTAATTGTAAATATTTAATATATTATAATAAGTTTGCTTGATAATTACTAATGCTTGTTAGATTTATTCCAATGTAATATATTACCTTATAACAAAGCAATGGTTTATATCACCTTATAACTCTTATTTTAATTAAAGCAAGCAGATTTAATTTACCTTTGTAAGGTTTGATGCTCCACATCTTTCATAAGACTTAATGCTCCTCGTCCTTGTGAGACTCTATGTTCTTTGTGTGCTCTACGTACTTTGTGAAGCTTGATGCTTCTACATCCTTTGTGTGACTTGATACTCTACGTATCTCCACATATTTTGGCAGTGGCTTGATGCATATTTTGGCATTCTATAACTTATGCTTTGATTTGTGTGTTCAATCAGATGACCTGTGTATTCCTCCTTCTATCTCTACACTATTATAGTGTCTATTTTGACCTTGTATTCTCCTCAATGGATGCTCATCATCACAGGTATTGGATGTTAGTTTATGATAGTCCTCGCTACTTTCTTTGACTCTGATTTTAGCATGCTATTACTCACTTGAACGTTGTAACTTTACATTCAATTTTCCTTCACTTCTACACCTTTGAGTTGAACGTTTATGTGCTACGTGGCACATGTGTCTTGAGTAACGTCTGATATGTTTCTTATTCCTTTCCTTGAGAAATTTCCAAGTGGCTTTTGTGCTCCAACGTGCATGGGAATCCTTTTGTAATGCTTATGGCTGAATCTAACACCTTTTCCAAGTGGATTATGAGCTCCAATTTTGAATGATAATGTCGTAATGTATCTTCCTAACACAGTTTCTATGTAAATCCCTTCACTCTAACATCTCGATGTTTGTTTATGAATTGAGCACTTCTTGTCAGTGATGACAAATGGTAGATGCATGTATTATTCCCTCCAACGCTTTTCTTCTCCTATTCCTTTCACCAACGTACGTCTAATTGTTTCTTGTTTCTCAATGCTTCTTCCAAGTGAGTATGAGTTGGCTCTTCGATGGAGGTCTTGGGCGCTTGGTGTTGGTTCTATGGTGGTCTTATTTGAGCGCTTCTATTGGCAGACGTCTTCTTTAAGCAATAGCTTTAGGTATTGCTTCTTTTTTCCTTTCCTTTTGCTTCTAATGTGTTGGTTCGAATTCTCCTATTGCAATGATCAATGGATGATAGTCAACATAGATGATTAACAACCTTTTTCTATAATTTGTGCTTCATATTGGTTGTTAGGAATGCCTGCTTTCATGGTTTTAAGGGTGTCTTTGAACATCATAATGAGAGCTCTTTGATAGCTCTTCTCACTTTCTTTAAATTTATGCTCCTTCTATGATCACTTGTGTTGAGGATACTATATTACCTTAAGTTTATTTATAAGCCTAATTTATTTTATTGCATTGTATTATATGTGGCATAGTATGCCCACATTGGATATTATATTTCTTGCATTTTTTTTATGTGAGGTATATTATGTCCATGTTGAATATGTGTTTGTTATTTGTTAGGATGCATAGTTAGACTATTAGAGATATGTTTTATCATCTAGCTGTTAGTTATTAGTTTGCATCAATGCTTAGCATATGGTTATCTCTACATATATTTTAGATATAGTTGGTTGACCTTGCATGGCAAATTGTTACAACCATTGTAACCACATGATTCCTTTGTATGTTTTATATATTCTATTGCACATAATGAATAATTAGCTTCATGTTTGATATTTCCATATCACTGGTAATCAAAGCCAAAGGAAAATTTTTGCAAGAAGGGAGGCAAGGTGCCAACTTCATTGCTAGGTGACTAGTGGATATTGTTCAACTAGTGCATCAGTTCCTAGGCTAGTTGTTGCAAGGATTTGGCTTGGGCCAGCCTATAACATCCCTTTGTGAAGCTCCTAAGGTGGTAGAGGGTGGAAATTACCTTTGCATTGAATACCCCTAACAAAAGGTTAAAGGGTAACCTGATTTCCTTTGTGTAGGAAAAAAAAATTATCATATTTGGAGACTAAATAATGGAGGATAAAATTACGTTGTTTGGAAGACCAACAGTGCAAGCTTGAGGTCAATTTGTGGTCAAAAGGAGGATATAGGCACTCCTTGCTAAGAGAGAAATAGTTCTACCGAACAAAAAGAGTTGTTTCAAGTTTGCTTTTGAAGATTGAATGTGCTTGAAGACGTAAGAGGGTTTCATAAAGGGCTTTTGAAGAAATATTTTTTTCTCTATCCCTTGTTTTTTATCCCCTCCCCTTTCCTAGATTGGTCAGCTATTTTGGTCGACCAGCCACCCCACCGATCGGTTGCCTACTAATTGATAGAGTTGGGCAATCCTTACCTTTCCTCTCCCTGTATCCATCAATTTACTTTATCCCTCCATTCCTCCTCCCTCCAACTGTCCTGATCCCCGAATCTCCTTTCTACCTCCCCCTTTAATGCTCGGATGGATGTAGTATCAGATGTTGTCATCTATTATCTAGAAGGTCGGGTAATGCTATAATGCCTAGGCTAGACTATTGGTCCTGAGTGTCAACACATCTGCAAAAAGGACCTCCTCATCGCTACACTATGGTTCACAAGATTCACAAGTGAAGAATGACGAGCCACGAAGAAAACTAAATTATAGATGAAATCAAAGAAAAATTAAAGCACACCCTAATGTTAATTCCAGTCAATAATATTGCATGAAAATAAACCCTAGTTTCTTTTCAATAGAATCATGTTACGTGGAACCTCGATGGCCACTTAGTGAATAATTAGTGATATATAATCCACATTGAAAATATAGCAGCAACGCATTCAAGGTTCATGCTAAGTTTATAGTTTAGTTGTGGATGCATCGAATGTATGTCATTTTCTTATTTTTTGGCGTGGCCATTCGTAGCTTCCACCGAGTAAAAATAATTTCTTGGTGAGAGCATCATGATTTTGGTGATAAATCCCATTTTTTGATAAATATCAATGAGTTTTGCGATCACTGGCAGGGTTTAGAACACTCTGGTTGTTTTTTGGTGGATGGAATCATGTAGATGAGAGAAAAATTAAAATACTCCTAAGGTTTCAATGGTTAGATGATTTTATTTTTCTACCAATTCCTAATTTTTGGCAGGCCAAAGGTTTTTCGACATTGCAAAGGATTTTTTGGTAAAAGAGAAAGTTTCGGTTTGAGTTTCCAAAGGGGATATTTATCCCACATTGAGAAAAGTGGAGGCTCGATGGTAAAATATAAGCCCCAAGTGTCATACAATTAATGTGACTATCTTACGTTGGTCACGGTGGTTCACACTTTCATGGAGTTTGACGACAGGCATTGGTTGGTTGGCACACTCCTCGACTATGATCTTTCAATCGACGGTTGTTTCCCATGTGTGATGTTTGATTTTGATGTAGACTCTAACCCATAGTTGATTTGTGAGCTTGGTAGTTGACAGTAGTTGACTGGCAGATTGACCATTCAAACTCCAAAAACATTTTGGTGCAAAGATGAATTTTCCTTTCCTAGGATAGAATTCAAATTATTTTTTACAGTTGGAGCAGAAATTGAATTCAAATTTTTGGCACCAATTTTAGATAAGGTATAATTTTGTTTCTACCTACAATTATTTTATTTTTACCTCCATTAATCTAAATTTTTACAAATTCAAGGGCTAATTTTTTTAATTTTAGTGCTAATATTTTACCCATTGCTCACTTGAAGGGTAAATTATTTTTGTAAATTGCACAAATTCTATAAAATTGAAAAGCACTATAATATCCCCTTTGTGTAAATTTGAGGGAAATTGTAGATCTAGGTCAATTTTTGCTTTAGGAATTTCACAAATTGTCCTAAGCAATTACCTAGATAGTTTTTGCAACCACATTAGATTTCTCCTAGTCTAGCATATACACGTCATCAAATGCCTATTGACCTCAAAACAAACATGGAAAATATTATTGTTGTAGTAGATATTTTGGCATATAAAGTGAAAGATATTATTGTCCAATTAACTCCTGGTGATATCAAAATTTATAACAATTTATTTACCAACAAGGTAAAATGTGAGGTCAAATTGTATGATGGATCAAGTTGTCCTAAAGTCTTGTCTACTTGAATTTTAGATATGCAAACTTGGTTCACCTATGCTAAATATGAACAAGATGCTTTTACCACAGTCAAACTCACGGGCTTAGCAAAAATTTTTATTAGAGAAAGACAAAGCCACAATGTTGCCATGACTTGGAAAGAATTAGAAAGTGGTATAGGTTGATGAAAGCCTATAGTATATCAGTTGTAGACTACATTTTTCAATTCAATAGGCCAAGGGATATTCTTGGTGTAAAATATTCATAAGAGGATTTGATTAACAAGTTCACTCGTGGATTGCAAGATCATATGTCTAGGGACATCAAATTCAATTATTTCCTCACATTGGATGTGGCATTCAAGCATGTCACTCTAGTAGAGGATAAAGTTGGTTCCTCTCATAGATCTTGATAGGAAAGCAATTCCAAAGGCACGAATCAACATCAACAAAATGTGAAGAACACTTCTCATTCTTCCCCTAATTCTTCTTCTCCTCCCACTTCACCTAAAGCACATTCTTCTTCTTCTCACTCTAAATATTCTTCTTCTTCAACATTGTATTGTGATTTTTGTAAAAATAATGGTCATACAAAATCTAGATGTTTTACATTTGAAAGAATGAAGAAGAAATCCCTAATTGTACAACCTACAAATGAGGAACCACAATATGGTCCCATTGTGACTATAGGGATAGAAGAAGAATATCTAGATTTGAAGGGGAAACTAAACAAAGTTACCCTCATGTCAAATGTTTTTCAAGGGGGTCATGACCATTTTTTTTTCACTAGAGCCCACGTTACTAATTATTTTTATGTGTATTGTATCATAGATAATGGCTCGTAGAAGAATTATATTGAGAGGACCATCATCAAGAAGTTGAAGCTTCCCACAAAGCCACATCCTCAACCCTATACACTTGGGTGGAAGGATATAGACTCTACATCCAACATCACATACACTTGCACCTTGTCTTTTTCTTTTGGTGATAAGTTTGTGGATAAGGTATGGTGCAATGTCACTTTGATGGATTGTTGTGAACTATTTCTTGGTAAGACCTATCAATTTGATAGGAATGCAGTGTATCATACTAAAAATTACACATACACATTGGACTTGCATGATAAAACATATTTGATACAAAGCACTACACCCACATAAAATTTGATGCTAAGTTGTAGGTAACCTCACAATCAATTAAAGTCAAGCATTAGTATCGGCTCCTACTTGCATAAGTCCCACACAAGATACAGAACAAGCACCTCCAAAGACTCATGATAAAGAGGAAGCTTCACTTCTAAAATTTTAACAATCATAAGATCTCGTGGTTAAGGAACCCATCACTCTCACTCATGAGAAAGATACCAACCATTCTATTGGCATCATTTTGAGTACACCTATGAACACACAACCACTTGTGCCATAAAAATTATCTTTAGCATTTCTCTCTTCCACCATTGCACATATGGAGAAGGATCAATATAAGGTAATTTTTTTCATTCAGCACCAGCAAAGCTTTCAGGGTAAGATAACACAGGACTTGTAGAAGACTTAGTAGAAGCAGCAAAGAGCGATGAGCAAGCATCGTAGTCCTCATCCATTTCAATTTGGAGATAGAATTTGGCTTCCTTTGGATAAGCAATGCTTTCGAGAGATGTCATATCAGGATCCTCCTTTGGTACCTGAATCTATCATCAGCCCTACAGTAGTAGTGGCACCTGGCCCTCATCTTTCACTTATTACAGATAGAGTGTTTGACATAAAAACTCATCACACTTAATTAGGATCTTCCACTTCTTATATTTTTACCCATCGCGGTCACTTTCCACATATGGCTCACTAGATTCCTCACCATAAGATGGCCTATGACTTTCCACATTTATTGAGAGCATTAGGGTCCAATTATTCTATGGTTGGGAGGAGTGTTGAGGATACTATATTACCTTAGGTTTATTTATAAGCCTAAGTTATTTTATTGCATTGTATTATGTGTGGTATAGTATACCCACATTGGATATTATATTTCTTGCATTTGTATTTACGTGAGGTATAGTATGCCCACATTGGATATGTGTTTTTTATTTTTTAGGATGCATAGTTAGACTATTAGAGATATGTTTTGTCATCTAGTAGTTAGTTATTAGTTTGCATCCATGTTTGGTAGGTGGTTATCCTTGCATATCTTTTAGTTACAGTTGGTTGGCCTTACATGGCAAATTATTTTTCATTTTACCCCATTTTGCTCATTCCAAACTGGAGAGAGAGTTTTTTGTCTACCTATTATCACTCTAAACAAAACACTAAAGTGCATCCTAATAGTGTATTTTTTGCAATTTGAAGGAATTTAGTAGCCACCAACAGCAATACTACACATTATTAATTTATGAAATTCTCCATAAAAATATGTTGAAATATCAATCCAAAACTTATTGCTAGAAGGAAAAAATTAGTGTTGCCAACATTGGAAATAATGGGTAAAGTGAAACTAACTGTTACAAAAATCTTAAAACACATTGCAAAAGATAAATTTGTAAGCCTCTATCTGTAATGAGTGAAAGCCTTATTGCAAAAGATTAAAATTTCTTTATTTAAGATGTTTTTTGTCACTTTCATGTGTATTTTTAAGATGTGTTGTGTTACTTTCATGTGTAATTTGAGACTTTAAGATTGTATCACTTGCCACTTTCATGTGTATTTTAATATTATATCACTTACAATATTAATATTTAATTTGCATAATATTAAATAAGTGTGATATGCATGAAAAAAACCATTTTTAATGAAAATTTACATATTCTTTGGTTTTTTTTGTCAATTCTTGATTTTTTTGTTTTTTTCTATGTAGATTTTTATGTGATTCTAATTTTCTCAAATACGGTATGAATATTGCATTTCTATCAAATATGTTCTTCATATTCTTCAATTCTTATGATATAATTCTTATTCTAAGAAAAAATCCTCATTGGCCAATCACATTTTAAAATTTGAATTTTTTGAAGGTGAATTGTTAGATAATTATTACATTATTTAGTCATGGAGGATTTAAGAAAAATATGAAGCACCAAGAGTCTCATGAGACAACCAAGAGATATCATATTGTATATGCATATACAAATATGAAGATTGAATTGAAGATTTTATTTTATGCTTTATCCAACATTTGGTATTAAAGTAGGTAAAAAATTTTGTTTATTTTCCAAATTCCAATTCCCATTCCCAAAATTTAGGTAGTGAAGCAAGCTCCGCCTATTATTCAAGGAAATAATTATATGAATTTTCTAAGGATTGGAAGAACAAACTAATCATGTTTAGAGGCAACTAAGAGAGTAAAATGCTTCGAATTTAGATGAGGGATTTGGTATCATACCAGGTAAAATTTTTGGTGATGTAATTTATCTTTCAAATTTTAATTCTCTTTCCCAAAGTTAGGTTGTGAAGCATATTGCACCTATCATTCAAGGAAAGGATCAAATGAATTTTTCAGGTATTGGAAGAACGTGTTTTTCTTGTCTAAACATGGATGAGAGAGCAAAACACATCAAATTTGAATGAGGGAGGAGAATGGGAGAGCATCAAGAGGATTCTTTGCACATTAAATGCTAATATAATAGTCATTATCTCTCACCTTTTAGGTGGGAAAGGGTTTGAATCTCTACGCACTTATCGTCTTGAAGAATAATTATTATTTTCAACAAGGGATTTCCTTTGATCTCCCCTCAAACCCTTACTGCTTTTAATGCTTCTCGTCGAGTTGTATTCTCTACCATTGCATCATTTTCCCATATTTCCTTTGGGAATAGAATACCAGGTCACTTTGTGAAGTAATCATAAGAACTCCAGGAACCTACCCATAATTATTATTGTAATCATCCTCAATATCTACATATCTATTCACACAACAACAAGTTGATAGTCATTTTTTATAATGTTGTTGATATGAACTTGTCTAGGACACCTATCCGTTTTTTTACTATCATGGACTTAATTGATTTAACAATAATTTTTGGTAATCCATATATAGATAGAGAGAGGGAGAGTCTTAGCTAGCACTCAAATCTCTCATTTACTTGTATCATAACTACATAGGGAATCATTGAATTAGAAAATATTAAAAAGAAAAAAAACTTCTCTAGAAAGTATTGATGAATATTTAGTGAAGGGGTGGAGGCAAGTAATAAATTGTTAGAAGTTTGAGACCAATCCTCTGTTATTGAATATGAAGGTCCCCATAAAGGTCAATTTTGGTAAATTTAATATTTACAGGTTGAAGGTATCATGTTCAACTCCCTACTTTTAAATTGTATTATTTGAAAAAAGAAAGGGAGATTAAAAGTAGGATTTTCCTTTTCATTCATATAGGATTAAGTAGGAGAGTTGGCCATTTGAAACAAAGTATGAATTTTTCAAAGTATAGTTCAAAGGGTCAAAATCAACCAAGACCAAAATTTTCATTTTACTATCTTAGGAAATAATATATTTTAATTTTTCAAATTCCTACAATATTTATTGGTAAATACATAAAATTGACTATAGTGAATATTTTACAAAATTAAAAGGGCTAGTAATTTGTTTTGAAAAAAATGTATTTTAGGTGGTGACTAACACTAGATTTTCAAATATTTGCTTTAAAAACTTCATCCTTTGTATACCATTAAAGCACATGCTTAAGCACACAAGCAATGTGCGGTATCAATGACACCTCTGGCTCCTATTTTCAAGTAAAGTTATCACATTAGGCTACTATGTTTATAGCCTAATAAAGCTACCATAATAATTTCTAGGCATCAACCCTTTAAATCATTTGGGAGATATAAGGTCATATTTTCTTGACTCCATATTCATACCCTAGTTATCACTATCGCTAGATGTAAACCTTGAAATTGAGAAATTTTGAGTATATAGAGAAGTTACATCCACGTATAAGGATTTATATTTAATCAGGTGTCATTTATAGGTAGAATTTATTTTTGTATTACCTTAGTGTCTCATATAATTCTCTTTCATGTGCCTTAATTTCTCTTTCATGTACAACCATATATATCGAGAGGACTAGCTTCTTCCATGTACTGATGGATATATAGAAATATTTTGTATATCAAACTAGTGGTATATTGAAAGAGGGACCATTTTGGAGTCATAATGAACCCTCACCATGCAAGAATCAAAACTTCTTACAGAATCCCAACTACTCAAATTTTTAAACTTTGGACCTTAGAAGACTAAAATGAGGACCATCTTGGTAGTTGAGAAACTCTACGACATTATCATTAACAAAGTCACTCGACCTAAAGAGGATGATAAATACCAACAAAAATTTAATCAAATTCCAAAGAATTAATGATCATCATTCTTGTCATAGTAGATATTATTCAACCATAAATTTGTGAAACGCAAACATCCAACAAGGCATGGAACACACTTTCTACCATTTGATGTAAGGAAGAATGAATCAATAATGCTTCACCTTCAGTATTAACTCCACACATTGAGAGTTCAAGATGGAGAAAATATTAAGGTATTTTTTGTCAAGTTATAGAGTTGAAATCCATACTAAATATCATGGGTGAAATAGCGGAAGATAAGCTCTTAATACCCATAATACTTTAATCTCTCCTATATTCATTTTTAGTGTTGATCACTTCCTTATAAATATTAAATAAGAAGGTTTCCTTTGGTGATTTGGTAAATTTACTTTGATAAGAAGAAGAAACCAATCAATTGAGGGATCAATTGATTAATAATGTACTCATTTCCTTAAATTATGATAAAATAAGCCACATAAGGGTCCATCATCTTCACTAAAACAACCTTAGAAATAAAAGAGGTACTACCATATATATAAAAAAGAATGACACAATATAAATTATTGTTGGTATAAATCTAGGTCCCAAGGATATCAAGTCCATAAACCTCCTTAGAAAAAGATAACTCAAGTAGAATCAAAAATAAGAGCATGTTGTGCATGAAGAAGCAAAAATTAACTCTAAATTGGCATATAAAACTAAAGGATAAAGTTTGGTACATTTATTTAGATTCTAGTAAACGTATGATAGGGGAGAAAGCATGGTTTGACTCAATTTAAACCAAATATTAAAAACCATTCATCATTGGAGATGATAAAAACTCTATCAGGTCAAAGGAGTAGAATATGTTCCTCTCAATCTTCCTAGAATCAAATATACCATTGAAAAGGTACTATATGTTCCAACATTAGTAAACAACCTATTTTTGTACCATAATTTTTGGATCATGATATGGTGGGTGAATTTTAATTTGTTGATGGAAATAAGAATTGTTTTATCATAAAAAATGGTAAATTTATAGTAATAGGTTGCTCCAAGAATGGATTGTTTGCACTTGATGTCATATCACCTCCTAATATCACATTTTCTATAGACATAATAAATGCTACCTTGCTTTATCATGGGAGATATAGTCATATAAGTTTAGGATACTTACTCTAGTTGAGTAAGCATCACATGGTGTTGGGTTTTCACAACATTTTATCCATATTGTTAGTATGATAGGGTTGTTTAGTAAGGATGAAACATTGAGTAACTTTTGAGTCAAGCACTTACATAGGAAAAGGACCATTGACTGTGACATACACCAATCTATATAGACCTATGCCAATAAATTTTGTTAGACATACGAACTTTTAATTTTTTATAGATGACTACTCATAGAAGTTGTGGGTGTATTTCCTACCACTGAAACTAGATGCTCTCAAGAATTTCCACTACTTCAAGAAGCTTGTCAAAATAGAAACTGATGTTCTATTCAAGTCCTTTGATCAAATAAAGGGATTGAATACACATGCAACAACTTTTCAAGGTTTCTCATACCAAATGGTATCAAGTGATAGTTCACTATAGCATGCACTTCACAATAGAATGGGATTGCTGAAAAGAGGAACCATCCATCATGGAAGTGGTTTATTATATGCTCATAGGAGTCAATCTAGAGCAATAGTAATTGGGATAAAGCAATCTTCACTATAATGTATCTTTTAAATAGAGCATCCACAAATACACTACAAATAGTTACACCTAAATAAGATTGGTTTGAGAGGAAGCCTTTAGTTGTGCATCTCAAAGTATTTGAAAGTAAGGCATGCATGCATGTACTAAAGCAAAAAAGTACCAAGTTGAATGCAAAGACCATACCATGAATATTTTTTAGCTATTGTGATGAGTAAAAAACATATCAACTAATAGATCCAGTCACCAAGAAATTGCATATAAGTAGAGATGTGGTGTTTGATGAAGAAATTGAAACTAAGACAAACAATATTAAGGATTCTAAGGAATCTAAAGATGCTACATATCTAAATTTATCATTGAGTTAGATGATAAAGTTCATGAAGAAGTTTCAAAAGTTGAGCTAGATGAGGAATTTAATGAAGTTCCAAATGTTGTTGATGAACTAGTAGTAGTTGATCCATAACAATAAAAAAGACTCCAAAATGGCTCACTAGTACCATCATGGATGCTAAACTTGATGCACCAGAGGGTCTTACTTCCACATGACCATGTACTTAGTAGTACATGATAAGAATTAATTCTAGGCTTGATAATTTCAGTAATAGAAAATTTAGAATCAACGTTAGTAAATGGTTCACTTAATTTTCCATAGTGGAAGTTAGTTACGAATGCTAAATATACATCTATTATTAAGAACAAAACATGGGATCATGTTGATCTACTAAAAAGAAATACTATTATAGGATCCAAGTGGGTCTTTAAAATAAAATACAAGGCAAATGGATCCATTGATAAGTATAGGTCACAACATGTTTCAAAGGGCTACACACAAAAGAAATGAATTGATTATGTAGAGATATTTGCACCCATAGCAAATATGACTACCATTTGCATACACTATGCACTAACAACATAGTTTGGTTGGAAAATTTAGCAAATGGATTTCAAGAGTACCTTTCTTTATGGTAATCTTGAAGAAGAGTTGTACATGACAAAACCTAAAGGTTTTGATGTCAATGGGTAACATCAAAATGTATGTAAATTAAAAAGACACTATATGGGTTGAACTAGGCTCTAAGAGCCTAGTACTTAAAAGTTAATAATAAACTATTGGAGCATGGTTTCACCAAAATTTCCTCTAATGCAAATATATATATTAGGAAAGTTGGAACTAAGGTAGTAATCCTTGTGTTATATGTTGATGATGTGGTCATCATTGGCAATTTATATGAATTGGTGGTGAATGATATGAAAAATGTATTGGATAATTCATTTGACATGATAGATATAGAACTTCTACATTATACTATTTGCTTGGAAGTATGGCAAAGAAAGACTCATATTTTCATCTTAGAGACAATTTATGCCAAGATACTACTATAAAATTCATGATGATAGATTGTAAACCTAAGGCAACATCAATGGAACAAGTGTTACAACTATCCAGATATAATAAGTCACCTAATATATCTAGCAGTATTTATTGTCAGTTGATTGGGAGTCTCATAGACATGACAAATATAGGACTAACATTAGATTTGCTTTCAATTATATTTCAAGGTTTATGTTAGAACTGTTAAAGTTAATATGTACTTCTCCTTGACACGTGTCCTTGACACTTGTTATTTTTCATATAGGTTTATGCCTATATATTATACTCCTTTCATGTATAATATATCTTGTGTGTTTTTGTGCCTTCATTTGGCATCAAATCTAGACATATACACTGCATATCTAAAACTATTTTTCAAAGTAGAAGAGCTAAGATCCAAAATCAAAAACATAGACACTATTCCAAATCATGTAATGCAAGTCAAAATTAAGGGGGAATATCTCTAATGTTGAATTACCTTTTTTGTAAAGTACACATTAAGGGGGAATGTTAAAGTTAATGTGTACTCCTTGACATGTGTCCTTGACACTTATCATTTTTTCATATAGGCTTATGCCTATATATTGTACTCCTTTCATGTATAATATATATTGTGTATTTTTGTGCCTTCAAGAACCTAAGGAGAACCATTGGAATACTGCCAAAAGGATACAACATAATGTCTTTTGTGTAATGGAATATGACCTAGAGTACAAGAAAAATGATAAATTATTTCTACAAGGATACATAAACTCAGATTATGCTAGATCTATAGATGATAGAAGGTTAACATCTAGATATGTAATTTATCTATGATCTGGACCTATCTCATAGTACAACAAGAAACAATAGGTAATAGCATTATCATCCATAGTGGTAGAATCATATAAGTGGATGTGTGTGGAGTGATATGGTTATGTCACATAGTATTAGATATGGGTGTATGGAAAAATTGATTGATAGTATTTAATTTTGAAACTTACGATGTTCTAAACTTGACAAGCTTCTAATATTTCATGAAATAACAAATCACATTAAAGCTCAATGCTATTTTTTTAGAACAAGTCTAGAATCACCAAATTAAACTCTTGTACATTCCCATCAAAGAACAACTTGTGGATATGTTTACAAAGGCACTTCTATGTGTCAAATTTAAATTGTTTAATAGATCTCTTGCATACTAAATAATGTAATAAGGGGGGTGTTAGATACTTATTACATTATTTACTCATAGGATATATAAGGAGAATATGAAGAACCAATATTTTCTTGAGACAACTGAGAGACATCCTATAGAATATATACATGTTCAAATATGAATATTGAATTGAAGAGTTTCTTTTATTCTCAATCCAACAATATCAACATCATGATTGGCTAAATAATCTACTCTATTCCATTCTATATGGATATGCTAATTTGTCCAATAAATTACCTCCAACAATAGTTAATATACTTAAAATATGATGTTATTGTTGATTCAATTCCCACATTCTTTTCTCCTAACAACACTAATGATAATTTAGAAATGCTTCTCAATTATATTATATATTCATTCTTTTTCAATGGAAAATTTATTTACATAAGACATGACTTAGCCTTTGAATATTTGTTAGTTGATATTCCATATGATTCTAAGTGATGATATTTTACCTTCATTATTCCAAAAAAAAACCATCTCAACTAATGTTCCTTGGAAGTCTCTGGAAGCACCATTAGAATAAATCAAAGCCAAATTATGGATTTTTTATTTTACCATAGATCAATGCATATCTTTTACGTTAACTCTATTGTCATAGATGACTATTATATATTATTTAAATACTACAATCAAAAGGCATGTGCCCTATTTACACACTCAATATTTCTACCTATAAACATTTTAAAATAGAGATGATAATATTAGTCATGTGCCCCTATTTAAATCCTACAATCAAAATGCATGTGCCCCTATTTACACACTCAATATTTCTGCCTATAAACATTTGTCATAGATGATAATATTAGTCCAAACATGGTCATTATTCTCTTTATTTGAGAAAAATATTATTGTTTTCAAGCCATAGAGTCCAAAAAATAATGGTAGGCCCAATCCTCAATGGAATGCATAATGCTTTAGTTTTGAAACAACTAACTAAACATTTCATCAACTCTTTTAATGTTGATGGAACTATACAATATATTCTCATATTTTTTAAAGTGTAAACCTCAAAAGGTGTAAGTAAAGGGATACTAGATAAGTAAATGATCTAATACTTATATATTGTTCTTACATAAGGCACACCTACAAGATCAATGGTATCATATTATTTCCATACTCTCATATGTATAAATTATTTACTTTGGACTACTAACCAAAGGAATTTTGAGGACTTAAAGAGTATCTCAAATGACCAAAAATTCATCCAAGGGAATGATTTTGAAGTAAGAAAACTTGATTACTCTAAAGTCTAATCCCAACGCAACTAAGTATACACATATTTTAATAGATTCTAAACCAACTCATCACTCTATATAAAATAGGAAACTCTTAAATTATCATTTGAATATCACCTATAATTGTTTTGAGGTCCTCTTACTCAATCAGGTTGTTATTGGAAATTCAATTTTGGAATTGTTGTTTATGTCAGTATAATTTGTGACCTTTGATCCTATAAGATAAATATGGGTGAGTCAACAATTATTATTTTGAATAAAAAATAAGAGGATAAGCCTTCAATTAACCATAAAATAAAAAAATTATAAAATATCTCTTATTGATTGACCAAGCAATATGTTTCTTGATCAATTATAGCATCTTTGATATGAATTTCCATGTTATCAATCACATTAGTAGTGTTTATTTCTTGAATGGTTTTATTGCAACAACCTGACTTATATAGTTTTGAAATAATGTATTTTCCCAATTAAGTTATTCCCCTAATGCAAAACTCATAAATTTATAATTTCATAAGCCTTACTCTCTAATATTTTTTCTTCAAAAATCCCATCCAAGTTACAAATAAGAAACCTATTTTTTTCCTCACATCATTTCCAAAGATAATCTCTTTGAATTTGGTCAAATTTGAATAATTTAGTTATTATCAATCTTTAAAGTAACATCATATATAGAGTTAGATTATTATGTAGTCTTTATGAGGTGTATCCTTCTAGTCATGGTTAAGAACTTACCTTTCCAACTTGCTAAACCATATTTTATTCTATCAAAAATTCGTCTCAAAGGTATTTCTTCTTTTTCTATCAAACAAAGGAATACCTAGATATATTGACACAAAAATTTCAACATTAAGCCCTAAAATGTCCACAATAATTTATTGTAAATATAGGGTAGTGCTAGTGAAGAGATGATTTTGTGGCACTACCAAACTATCGGTAGCATTTTTATGATATGGTAATCTTCATTTAAACTCCATGGTCTTGATGACTAAGCGATGATAAAAAATATCAAAATCTAATTTAAAGATGAAATTCTGAAGGGATCATTTGTTGCAACTCTTTCTTCCCTTTTTTTCTTTTAGAAAGCTCTCCCTAGTATCTTAATAAGCATAATGATAATGAGAAAGTGGATCACCATGGACAAATCCATAAGATGTTTCAAAGTATCCAATAGGGTAATACATCAAAAAAAATATATTATTTTGTAGTGCTATCAGCATCTACTACATTGACACAAACCTTGAGCAAAATAGTCGTTTTAACAATTTTGTATAAAAAGCTCCAACAAAGCCTATCATATGCTTTATTCATATCTAATTTTAGAAGCATAAATATTTTTTTCCATGGAATGAAGAGAATGCATGGCCTCTTATGAAATGACCATACCATCAAGAATTTAATTATCATGAATAATATCATATCATTCCTTTGAGATAACACAAACTAGAAAAAAATTAATCTACTTGCTATATTTTTAAATTATCGTATAAATCATATTATAAAGTCTTATTGGATGAAAGTTATCAATATTTGTTGTCTCATATTTCTTAGAAACTAATGCAATAAATATTCTATTCCACAATGCTTCCAAAAATGAATAGATAAAAAACATTAACTCAAATATGACACAAGAAAATAAAGAGAATGAAAAGGAGAGAGACACAAATGGATGTGTTCCCTTGATAATGAAGAACTTATGATAAAATGAATTATATTGTTACAATGGATTATGTGGTTGAGAATAATTTACACTAAATACCTAAAACCTCAACAATGAATCATGACATATGATATTAACCCATGCTAACATAACATAAATACATAAATGTTAATTACAAGTTAAGTTACTATACCCTTGCCTATTACACATTAGGTATTCAAAAATTCAAGTGAAGGGTAACTGTAGTAAAGGTTTATCCATGGGCCCATTGGTCTAATTATATCAAGTACAAATAATAAATTATAAAATTTTGTAACTAATTTTCATAGCCATATGCATGATTGCATCAAACAATGTTGACACTCGTCAATAAAGTCAAATTACATATATTTCAACACCCCTCATAATATGAACTATGTGGTCTAAGAATAGAATAAATTAGTGATAGTAACATCTCCCCCTACAATGGATGCTCTAATGGGCCAAAATCATCTAAATTCCCCTCATTATTTGGAAGACTAACCCTTATCTTTTGAATCTCTACATCAATATTTTGTATCCTCATCATGCAATTATTTGTAGGATGCCCATCCTTATAATAAAAATTATAAATGGATTTTTACTTCTTGGAGGACTTAGACTTACCTTTGAGCTCCCATACCTTAACACTTTACAAATTTCAAATCCTTTGCATGATCCAATACCTAATAAGAAACACCATAAATTATCATAGTAGCCTAAGTAAGAAGAGATATGATATTATTGATTGTTAAAGGTACTTGTTCCTTCATTGAAGAGAGAAGTTTGGAAATATTTATTTTGAAATTTTATTTTTTGTTCCTCCTAAAATTTGGTATCCATTCTCAATACTTTAAATTCAATTATAGATATTATAATTATAGATAGAAATATCCTCGTTCTCTATTGCTTTGCATATAATGTCATTTAATCCACAAAAATGAGTGTTATAGGTCCTAAAAATCATCGTACAATAATATTTTATTCAAATTGCAATTATTCATTGACCAAATACTACCAATGTGAAGATCTCAAAAATTCATCTAATTTTATAAAAGGGCTCAGAATACTTCCATATGCAAATATTATGGCCTTCAAAAATTTTAATGTATTTATCTCCAAAATATAAAAATAATACAATCTGATAGACCTTAGTAAAAAATCATCCAACTGAGTTGTACCACTTTTTGTATAGCAATATGAGGTGACCTAAAACAATTTTCATTACCTTCCTACTACAAATAGCGAATCAGATTTTTCCACTTTGACTAGTTTAATTGGTCTTCTTAATTTACAAACACAATATTGGTTTTTCTTACATAGATTCCATGTTGGCCTCCACTCTTCAAGAAATAATAAGAATGTAAAGGATGAAGCCAATGTGTATTGAGGCAACACCCTTAGGTAGTTAGTAACTAATGCAAGTTATTCCAGACAAGTACCCACACCATATGCTAGAGACAAAATGAGATAATAGATATGCATTACTCCTATTATCCAACCTAGGTATGTCATTGTTCTACAAAGGTAAAAACTTGATCCTATGATTTATGTAACCCAAGTTTGTATGACATGCTCTTTGGAACCATGTTAATCCCTCTAGCAATAACCTTCTTTTTATGTCATTAAAAATCACTTTGTTATGGCTAGAAGATACATTGTAATATCAAGGAGCAAAAGCAAGGGCATGTTTTGAACATGTAGCCTATTACATATAAGAAAAAACATGGGTTTCCATGATTGATAGTGCCATTACACAATTGAGACCTAGCAATCTCTATCTCATATGAAAATAGGGATACTTGGGCCATGCATGTAAAAACATATTGGTTCCCTCGGATGATAGATATAAGAAGTATAATAGATTGAACCCAAAAATAATTTTGCATGAAGTCCCTAATTATATCACTATAATTAGATTAGCACATATTAAAATGGTAAATCTTAGTTGGGAATATCCTTAAATAGTTCTCATTCATGACTCTAAAAGGTCAAAACCTTTTGTTTGCATAAATATTCATAGAATGATTTTGATACTAATAGCAATTCCACCATTGAATATGTTTGCACAAAAATCAACATTGAAGGATATAGAAGGTTTAGCCTTTAACAAATTATCAAGAACCACATCCCAATATCTATATGTAATATAAATATAAAGAAAAAATATATAGGAGGTGAAGGAGATAAATTTGCACCAAATAACTAAATAGCAATGAAACACAATGATTGAACAAATGAAATGAATCTTTATATTTATTTATATCATTCTTTCAAAGTGTTACAATAGGATCCCCTCGAGGGGATTTCACCAACGATACAATGAATACAATAGGGGTGTTATTCCCCCTTTTATAAAAAATATTATTGGTGCAATATAGATATCCCCATGCTAGCATAATTTTTCGAGTAGATTTCTTGGGACCATCACACAAGGTTCATATCCATTATCTTTCATTATCCTTGAGTCGTGTTACCTGCATGCAAAGACACAAAAATCAGATCAATAGCATGTGAGGGGTCCATTGAATTTGGATTTGTATTCGATCCAATAATGCAAAATATGAAAAAAGAACAGATACATGTGTATGATATATGAGATCTAAGCTAATGCAGAATGATGAAAATACAGAGATCTAAGATAAAATATAGTAAAACAATGGAAATGTATCAACTAACTATGATCTTCTTAAGGTCCGAGGTGTAGACCAATTGGTTCATCCAAACCCCATAAGGGGCGCAGAGGTCCAAGGTTCAAATCTCGGGCCTCGTCGGACTGAACGCTTGTCCCTTTCCTGGTGCTTTCAGTGGCGTAAAAGGTTTAAAATTATTGTGGCATGGTGGTTATAGGGGCAGACTGTGTAAAGATCTATGTGGTGGCTTCTAGGGCGGACAACGTAGAATATTGTGGCGGCCATAAAAGTTGGACATCCTGCCCGGATTCGTGGTGGCTACCGATTCCACCATGTAAATTCAAAAAAAAAACTATGATCTTCTTAGGGTGATATGGTTTCTATCTGTAGACCATATCAAGTTGATTTGATCACTGTCGTAGGCCTGCACCTCGATGTAACCAGATCTGAACAGAATCTTAGATTATGCAAGTTATCATTTTAGGTAGATCTTTGGGAATGTGTGACTAGATAAAAGGATGCAGGTGATCAATGGGACAATGTGGGAAATCATTAAAGGGAAATTAAAGTAGATTTAGATCCAAAGTGGTAATCTTACAACATTGAGTTAAGTAATGGGAGAACCTGGAAAATTTTTGCTAGCATTTTGTGGCTTCAAATTCAAAAACTGTTGATCTTAAAACAAGGGGGGAGGGCACCATTTTATATACTCCTAAGAAAAAATGCATGGAATGGTAAGTACCACTCAAGGATAGCCTGATTGTCTACCACCTAATTATTGCATGCAATAAGTGTAACTATTGCTTGTAAGGTTTTGCATCAGTGCAATTTCATGCACCGTGCTAGCATGCAATTTTGCTGCCAGTTATTTTTTTAATTTTTGGTCTTGCACAACAAGATCATCTCGATCTTGAGATCATCTTGGATCGAGACGGTTAGGCTTCCCATGGGTAATGTTATCAGCTACTTAGGTAAAATTATTGGATTAACCCTAAGGTTGCCCAATATGGATGGTGTGAGTTAGAAAGGAGGCATTTTGGGAGTCTCCTCACAATGATGAATTTAGGTGTCTACAAATGTCTTTTTTTGGGATTATTTATGTGAAACACACAATTTGGAGAAAAAATAGATGATTTAAAATGGTCTAGTTGGTGATGGATGATTTTAATTAAAAAATAACATGAGATACCCTAAGCATGGGAAGGATACATGTTGTTGAATAATTGCTTCCAACACATTGATGGACTTGATTTAATCTTGGTAGCTTTTTGGCCATGGGTAGATGTTATTAGTCTACAAGCTTTAGGCTTTAAGTCTACCAAGTGTTTTTTATTGAGATTTTTCCTTTTTCCCCAACAAGGAGGGTGTATGATCATTTTTGGCAATGATTCTTGGAGGAAGACAATTTCTACTTTTTTGTGTTTACTTATTGACTTGATTTTGAAATGCAAATTTTGTGGTACTTGACTACCCCCTCAAGTGATGAACCGATGGAGATGCAAAATGATGATAGCAACACATTGCTTGATAAAAGTGGAACTATTAGCATGGTTACCCTAGGAAAATATTATTTTTTTGTGGCCGTATCAACCTGATATGGTTGCTTTTTAATTTTTTATTTTTTGCAAAAATGAAAAAAATTCTTTGCGATATATGATGAGTCAAACATATCATAATAGTCATACTACAAATTGGATCATGCTATTGATAAAGTTTGACCTTGAACTCATCATTCAAAAATCCATAAAAGGTTAGGTCATCACTGGCCAACTAGTAGAAGCACCTCTTCTAGAAAATGACCCTCTTATGATCAGCCTACCTGATGATGTAGTATTTGCATTATCTAACTCAGAAGAGCCAGAAGAACTAGAGCACAAATCAGATATCACATTGTTTTTTATGGTTCCAAGTGTGAAAAAGGGAGTGGCACCAAAATTGTATTTTTTATGCCACAAAGGACTCCTATTACCATTTCATTTAAGCTTGATTTCTTGTGCATGAACAATAATGTTGAGTATGAAGCTCTCTTGTTGGGGCTTGAAGGAAATAAATTTACACCAAATAACTAAATAGCAATGAAACACAATGATTGAACAAATAAAATGAATTTTTATATTTATTTATATCATTATTTCAAAGTATTACAATAGGATCCCCTCAAGAAGATTTCACCAGTGATACAATGAATACAATAGGGGTGTTATTCCCCTTTTTATCAAAAATATTCTTGGTGCAATATAAATATCTTTGTGCTAGCACAATTTGTCAAGGAGCAAGTTTTTTGGGACTGTCCTATGAGGTTTAGATCTACTATATTTCTTTGTCCTTGAATCCTAATACCTACATGCAAAGGCACAAAAAGCGGGTCAATAGCATGTGAGGGATCCATCGAAGTTAGACCTGTATTCAATATAATAATGTAAAATATGAACAAAGAATAGATACATGTGTATGATATTTGAGATCTAAGCTAATGCAAAATGATAAAAATATAGAGATTTAAGGTAAAATGCAGTAAGAGAATAAAAATTTATCACCTGACCATGATCATCTTAGGACGAGATGATTTCTATTTGTATATTATCTTGGGTCGATATGGTCTCTATCGTGGGTTTGCACCTCAGTGTAACCAGATCATAATAGCATCTTGGGTTGCATGGAGTGTCATTTCAGGTGGATCTTCGAGAATGTGAGATCAGGTGAAAGGATACGAGTGATCAATGTGAAAATGTGGGCAATATTTTAAGGGAAATAAAAGTGGTTTTAGATCCAAAGTGGTAGTATCACAACATCGATTTGAGTAGCGGGCAAACTTGGCAAATTTTTGGTAGCACTTTATGGCTTTGAATTCAAAAACTTTTGATCTTAAAACAAGGGGGAGGGCACCATTTTATAGGCTGCTAGGGTAAAAATTCATGGAATGGTAAGTGTCACTTAGGGTCAACCTTATTGGTTGCCATAAAATACTTACATGCAACAAGTGTAACTGTAACTTGCAGGGTATTTGGCACTGGCACAATTTCATGCACCACACTGACAAGCAGTTTCACTGTCAGTTAATTTTTTTATTTTTGATCTTGCATGACCATCTTGGGTTGAGACAGTCTCGATCCTAAGACCATCTCGGGTGGAGATGATCAAACTTCCCATGTAAAGTGTTATCTATTGCTTAGGAAAAATTATTGGATTAACCCTAAGGCTACACAAGATGGATGGTGTGAGTTAGAAAGGAGGCATTTTTGGATTCTCCTTGTAATGATGCATTTTAGGTGTCTACAAGAGGAAAAAAATGCACTTTATAAATATGCATATTCTTGAATAATGGTTTTGAACCTATTAGTTTTCTCCCTTGGTTTTTATGTTAAAAACTAGTCATAAAAAACTAAATATAATTTACCTTATTGATCATATGAAGAATAGGATGGTTTAATAAAAATCCTCATATGACCAATCAATAACACTTCATACACTTTTTCATGTCATGTTAATTTCATAATATTTTCAAAAATAAATTTAAGCAGAATGATTACTCAAATATTATGCAAGAAAATAAATAGAACAAAAAGAAAGATTAATAGAGACAAATGGATGGATTCCTATGATCACCAAGCACTTGTATTAAAATATGATCATGTTGGTAGGGTGGTTAAGGAATACCTAAACCTCAATAATAAATACTATATATCACATTAACCCTATGTTAACATAACATAAAACCATAAAGTATAATTACAAATTACTAAACCCTTGTTTTTTTAAATATTAAGCGCTAAGGAGGTTTAGTGAGGGTTAACCATAATAAAGGTATAACCATAGGATTATATGGATTACATAAAATATTAACAATAAAGTACATGATATTATAGGATTACATAATATAATATTGACCTAGGAAAATAAGGTTATACTCATATATCTCAAAAATACATATAGAATTGATCTCACTTATTATAGCCTCATTTTTCTAACATTCTTTATAACATCCAATATATCTCTCTTAAACCATTCCTAAAATTTTGAAAGAAAAATATGGGAAAGTATTGGGCCCAAGCACTTTATTAGAGTGGAAAAATCAATCTCCTTTTATAGATCCTCCATTAGTATTTTTCTTTTCAAACCCTCATTCTTCCTTTATGTGATAATATATGGAATATCTTACAAAAGCTTATCCTAAGCCTCCTTATCTTTTAAAATTTATGATAGAATGTATTTAAAAATAATTAATAGTTTCCTTCTTAATATTTTCTTAGTTGGAATTGACAATACTTTCTAAAAATAAGTAGAAGTGATCCATCCACTCAAATATTATGCAAAAAACATTAAAAAAAAAAAGGATGAAAGAGAGATATAGTGCATACTCATAGGCACCATAAATAATCACTATATTATCCATAGATAAGAATCTTGATACACCAATTATAAAATGATGTATTGGTGGGGGATATTTATACCAATACCAAAACCCCAAATTACATCAATAAGATTAACCTATGCCCACATAACAAAAGGGCTTTAGATTAATTACAAACTATATGTTAGATTTATCCTTGAAAAGGCTAATTATGGCCATTAGGGAATACATAAAAAAAAAAATTATACTAAATTAAATATATTGTATAATGAATTCCCTTAGGCCCATCCAATATTACATCTTACAATGTCATCCTTGGACATGAATCAGATTACACTTTCAACACCCCCTCTTAATCTAAACTGAGGGATCATGGAGATAATATATTAGTGACAATAATATCTCTCCCCCGTAATGGATGTGCTAGTGGACCGTAGCATAGGAGTTAGATGTTTAAATGTGCATAATCTAATCCTATTATACGAAGGCCTAAAGTGTGGAATAAATTATTTTGAACACTATTAATGTATCATATGGATATGTGTATTTGTAAGCCTATGAGCATTCTTTATGTCAATACTTTAGACATCATTTTCATAAGCCTTCGGACATCTTTATGTAATCCTAAGGGAACCCTTCACATTTCTGTTAGAGTTAAAGTGCACTATGCCTTCAGTTTGACACTTTTCAGTTTCATTGACAAGTGTCATGTTCATCATATAGGCCTTCTGCCTATATATGTAACACATTTTTATCAATAAAATATCCCCTTCAGTTTTCCCTCCTAACATTTGGTATCAGAGCTCCAGGCTTTCTCTGGCCTTGTGAGCTTGAGAGGGGATTTCCCTCATGGAAATCCTCCCTCCCCCTCATTTTTTCCTCCATTCCTTCTCCATGGCTCAGGGAGTATGCTCTCCACATTTGTGGATCAGAAACCAGAAAGCCAATTGGAAAAAGAATGGAGTTCATGGCTGCCCCTGAAGCTTAAATGCTTGGGGCCATGAGTTTTTATCTGTTATTTTATTATTTTTTTGATGCAGGTTATATTATCGATAGATCTATTTTGTACCTGAGCATAGAGGTGCCATTGGTTTTGTTTTCTGATGAAGGCTGGATGAGATGCTATTTTTTAAATATTGGACATGCTGGAAAGGACCCAACGATATTTTGCGATATCCTGCATGGTCTTCAATCATTTTTTTTCCTCCGCCTTGACCACGGCTTGTCTATTTTTTTCTCCGGTGTCTTCTTGGCGACAGTCGGTGAGGCCGTGCTCTTCTTTGCTGAGCGAGCCGCATTGTGTGGAAGCATTCCAAAATGCTATTTACTATCTTTGCTGAGCGAGCTGCATTATGTGGAAGCATTCCAAAATGCTATTTCCTATTTTAAGCTTGTGCGGGGCCTTGGTGCTGGTGATTCTCTGTCCTAACCTGTACATCGTCGTCGCTTTGAAGTCTTCGACCACGGTGTCACAGAGAATACCAATGTTCCCCACGGGCAGCAACTAGAGGTGGGAGATTGCCCACATTGCCAGTTTCTATGACTGCACGACACCCACTGCCGACAACCCTGCGATGATTCTGAAAATGGTGCCCCCCCACTGCTGTTTTTTTTTCTCGGTGACATACTTTCTACAAATTTTGGGCATGCGTTGTGCCCTAGCTTATGGCTGGGAGTTTTGGGTTTTGACCTCTGACAGAGGTGGAGATGTCAGGGTTAATGGCTTGTCGCGTCGACTTCGGCCCTGTGCAACGTCTTCATCCGTGATCCTTGGTTTTTCGCTCGACTCCCTGATGGCCCACGACCCATGGCGTAGGCATTTTCGAGCACAGTAGAAGCATGCTCGAGATTTTTTTTGATTAGCGAAGCTATTTTTTTGGTTGCGGATGGCATCTACAGAGGACGAGAAAGCTACTGATCAGATTCAAATGGTTAAGCTTCTATTCTGAGATGCCAGATTCAATGCTGCATGTGGTCTCTTGTTTCAACTGCGTCACCTATCACAACTCTACCGATCGTAATGGATATTATGCCCTACAGCATGGAGTTGTTCCTGATTATCCGACAAGAGAAGTTGACCAGACTAAAAACGAGTAGCTATTAACGACCTGTTATTTTTGGCCTGTATCATTAACTGCCTGTACAGTTTAATTTTTTGGGCATGACTGCACATCACTGAGAAAAATGATGATGCGTTGTTTCAGTCCACCCCAAAATTTTTGTGCCAAGCTTTATTGAAGATTCTGGGTGGAGAAGTTGCAGATAGACTCCAAAATAATACGCGCGAGGGTTTCCCGGTGAAAATGCCGCAGGTGATAGGGGTTTTCTCCAGCAATAGAGCGGCGATGGAGGTGTGCTATTTGGAAAGCATTGCAGACTGTGAAACCATCCAGTGAGAGCCCTTGGGCCGAGTGCATTGATCAGCATCCAATGAAATTGATGTTTTTGGTAGAATATTTTCTCGCCGAGGTATGAGATGTGCGGAAGTAGCCGCAGTTTATGGCGTAGATCTCTGTGCAGACTACACTGGTGAATCTGCAGATCTCCATGACAAGTGTCAATGTTTGCCCATGTGAAAGGGGCATTATTTAAATATTTAAAAGGGGATGCACATGTGAATTTTTTTTTAATGGTGGTAAAGTTTATTTTAGGAAGCATTTAAAGTGGAGGGGTCCACTTTTCATAAAGGGATTAATGATCATTATCTTAAATTTGATTTTAAATTGTAAGGGAAGTGCCCATGCTTTTGGCCCACATGGCCCATGTAATTTTCCAGGAATATGATATTCCTGAAGTTTATTTTGTCGCTTTAGAAAGGCAGGTTGTTTTTCATTCTGATGAAGGCCCCTTTGATAATGGAATATAGGGGTATTTATAGTCGTTGGAAACGGTTTTCCACGACGGACACAATGGAGGTGTCATATTGTAATTTTGAGGCTTTTTCATTTCAGTTTATAAGCCTCAAAGTATTTCTACCTTGGAGTGCACTTTCGGTTGAACCCGACACTCCCAAGGTCATTTTATATGTGATCCTTGTACCTAGTGATCTTTTCTATACACTTGGCGAATGCAGCGGCTGGTTACCCATGCATTTTGGTGGGATGACTTGGTCACCATAAGGACACTTATACTAGGGACTACAGACATAGACACCCTAGACTCTATCCGAGGTTGTTTCCGGATCTACTTCTGAAGACTACAGACGAAGACACTTCAAAATATTCTCTTATTTTCTTCTTCTCTCCTCCTATTTGGATCTATGGCTCATTTTATTGTATTGAGTGCATTTTTGGCAGAGACCGACACTCTTATATGGCTCGTTTTTCCTTTCATTAGGTGCATTTTCGGTAGAGACTGACACCTTCTAGATTGAGTTCACCATGAGGAGGGATTTCATACTCATGGTGAATCTAGTCAGTGACCTACAAGAGGCAACATCCTCTGAGGATGACCTATAGAGGCAACAGACCCAGAAGTGGCTGACCCTAAGGCACCCATGATGACCCTGAGGCACTTAGACGGCTAACCCAGTGGCAACAGACCCGTTGAAGTGGTTGACCCTGAGGCAACAGACCGAGATGTATACACAGTGGATCTAGCATTATTCATAGTTGGAGAGCCAAGCACAAAGAGCACGAGCCTTTGACTTGCTTTGTTTTTTCTTTAGTTAGGATAGTGCACTTTAAGGGGGAATGTTAGAGTTAAAGTGCACTATGCCTTCAGTTTGACACTTGTCAGTTTCATTGACAAGTGTCATGTTCATCATATAGGCCTTCTGCCTATATATGTAACACATTTTTATCAAAAAAATATCCCCTTCAGTTTTCTATCCTAACAATTTCACCCTTAAAGATATTGGTAAATTCACATTTATGGATCAAAGGGCATTATTTATTATTATTTTTACTATGGTAAATTAAGGGGTTTTGAAAAGGCCCCAAACCTTTTATATTTTTAGAGGAGAAAAAGCATTTCCAACATCTACATATTACAAAATTTGGACTAAAAAGGAGCATGTCGTTGAAGGCCCAAAATGGCCACATCCTTAGAAAAATTTTGCAAAATTTTCTAAGTCATGAAGGAGCTGGTTCTATCCCTTGCGATAGTGGCACAGCGCATGATGTTCTACCCCACGGTCAAAGTAGTCAAAGTTCACACTTAGCAATTTCAAGATCATGGGCCACAACATAGATGAAGTACAGTGGTTCACAGCATGTTCTACCCCATGCGGCATAGAACATTGTTCCAGCCCATGGTCAACATCAGTCAAATATGACATCGTCGCTCTTCGAATCATGGATTACAACACTGCTCTATCCCATGCAAGTTAAAGTGTGTTCCATACCATGATATAACACATTGCTCCAGCTCATGATCAAAGCGGTCAAAGTTCATGAAGGAGTATTCCAAGGAGTGGGCCAGTGCAAGGTTCCATATCACATAGTTCAGCATAATGTTCTACCTCGCATGGGCCAGAGCAAGGTTCTACCCCACGGTCAGTATCGGTCAAACTTGCACATGCAAATTTCAAGGTACGGGCTACAACATAGCTAGGACTTTGTTCTACATCATGGATTCAAAGCAAAAGGAAGATCACCCAAAGACTAAAAGGTAGTGGTATAGTGCAATGCTCTACCTCAAATGGGTCAGAGCATATTTATACAATGAAGGATCCTATGCTCCAGCCCACGGTCAAAGTGGTCAAAAGGTGTGAATGGCATTTTTGATGAGTGGGCTACGACATGGTTCTACGTCATGGAGCTAACGATAATGTTAAAGCATTGATCTCAGCCATCCATGAGTGGATCAATGGTCTATTTGTTTTAACGCTCTCCAAGGCACATAAAAGCAAGAATTCTGTAACATGAATTGGTCGATCGAAGTGAACCAGAAGGTGAAGCATCGAAGAGATCAAGAACCAAGAAATAAAGGTAGTTGTAGATCTATGGTTGGATAGCATCTACAAGAACAGTGAATGGTCTGGATGATAGTTTTGTGCAGCCTGGAGCCAAACACCATGAAATTCCAGCAAGTTGCAAAGGCCGAGTTGTAGAGAAGCGCAAGATCACACATTTTCTTCTTTCATCCAAGATAAATAAGAGGCTGCCACCTCAGCACTTGGCTGATCTGGCATTTCAATTTCCTTGTAATGTTCCATTTTATTTTAATCTTTCAAACATGTAAAACTATAAATAGAGGTCGAACCCTCATTTTTTAGGGTCGACTCTAGAGTGTTTGCTTGCCCTACTATGTAAATACTTTTCTGCAAATCAATAGAAGGAACATTACTTGGATGTTTGCCTCAGGCTAGTGTCTTCTGTAATCTTTTGAGAGATTCAAGTTGTGAATGCATTTTTGCTATTGTTGCTATGGTTAGTCTATTCTGTTGATATTGGATTGCTAGCTTAGAGCACTTTGAAATATTTCATGATTGAATCTATACTTGCAAGAGGTTCTTTTCTATTAGTCTAGGTACTGATCTAATTCTGCTATTTGGATTATTAGTATCTTAGATGTTTGAAATGATTTCTTGAAGTATGTCTCTATTTCTCTAATTGATGAAGATTACCTATTTTGAGTGTTGTTAATTGCAAGTGTGGGACACTAGAAATTGATTGTCAAAGGTTTTCTTATAGATGCCTATGTTATTAGATTTATCCAACCACTATTTAATCATCACCTTTTCTAACCCTAAACCCATTTCTATCCCTATATTTTAAACATTTAACTAAGCTTAAATGAGTCAACACCTTATCAGTTGACAAGGTATACCAGCCTACTCTAGAGGTTGGATTAGAGTAGTCTTTAATCCATCCAATGTTGGGGTTTGGACTATGATTAGTGGGTGCATGCCTAATCAGAATATTGAAGATAATAGTCATAGTTTTGAGCTCTACTTGATGTCAATTTAGATCCCAATAGTTTTGGCATGCCCGGTGGGACCCTATTTACAAGAACATTAGCTAACCCACCGAATTTTCATTTTTACCTTTTCCTGGAGGAATCAAGATTTAGTGGATTGTCTTGACCTCATTAAGTGGTGAACATTAAATTCACTTGGTGACTCCTTGAATGCAAGAAACCAGAAAAGCCATTCCAATAGCTCATAATTTTTCATGAATACTAGGTCATCTACGAAGAACAATCCAGATTCTTTTATCTATTATGAGCTCCCTTTGAGAGGATCCAATATCATAAGAAATTTGAACCCATATTTTCAATCAGATGAGGCTCCACTAGAACCACCCCCTAAAGTACCTCCAAGGCCACCTCCAGCAAGAACAATACCTAGAAATATGGCTAATCAGGCGAATGTGGCTCCAAACCAGCCCCTACAGAAATACCCTAATTGGAATACAGTTGGTCCCCTGAGACTTGACCAAATGCATGATATCCCTCAAGATGTATCCAAAGCCATACCTACTTATGATGGATCAAGAAAAACTGCTTACGAGCATTGCCAAGATATCCTAAATCTAGTAGTAATTCATAACATAAAAAATGAAGATGTGATTATCAGAATTCTAGCCCTATCTTTTAGAGGGAAAATCCTACATTGGTTCAGAACCTTAGAGGACAATAGCATTACTTCATGGGTTGAATTAGCAGAGCCCTTTGTAGAAGAGTTCAATGAGTCTGTTGATCCCTTTTCTCTCCTAAATTAGTTCACATCCATGCAAAAGCATCAACAAGAGTTAGTTTTAGACTTCAATCTAAGATTCAGTAGAACCTGGAAAAGGATTCCACCTGAAGCTAGGCTAACTACACCCCTTGCTTTTATGTACTATATCAGAGCCCTTGGGTCAGATCTAGGTTTACAAACTCAATAATCAAGGATATACACCTTCCCTCAAGTCTACAATATAGTTGTGCAAGCTGAAAATATCCTCATCAATGTAGGAAGGTTACCCCCAAAAACTGTGATGCCCTACTGCTCTAAAATTCCTCATATCCAAAGTTAGGTAGCTACATCTTCTTACATGGACCCTCCTCCTTTGTCATCCCCACTTCCTCATATGGCTCCAATTCCACTCCCTAAAATACCATCTACTTCAGTTCCTTTTCCACCACTTCCATCTCAAACACCTCAGGAATCCACTATGTTGCTTGATATTCAGAGTACTTTGAAAACACTCAATAACAAGATGAATTCAATGGAGAAAAGAGAGATAGAGAGGTCTCAAAAAAGGAGATTCCCTTATGTCAATAGAGATCAAAATCTTGGTACCAACAATAGTGTAGGGATCAGAGTTAATGCAAATCAAGAAGATCAAGAATATTCTTTTGAAACCAGTCTTGTGAATGTATGGTGCCTTGTATGTAATGATCCTCATGATTCAGAGTCATGTATTATGTACCAACATCATGTGCAATAGGCCATGGAAAAGGTAGAGAGGAACCAAAAAGGTAGAGTTAATATGCTATGGCAACCAGATCAGATCATGGTTGGGCAAGATCTTGATGAAGAAGAACCTATTTCTATCATGACAAGATCAGGAAAGAAGACATTGCAAGTAGATCCATAGAAGATGGGTCAGTTTTAGGTCCCTTCTCAAAAGAAGAAAGATCCCCCCTACAAAGTAATGATCAATTTCCTATTCCCCAAGCATGAAAAGAGGGACATACTCCCTAAGATCCAAGAGAGAGAAGTCAATTTCCCTAAGAGATATGACAAATAAAGGATGAGATCCAAAAGTGAAGCACAAGAAAAGCTGATATTTCCTTCCATAACTAAAAGACAAAGGATCGAAGCCACACAATAGTACAAGAGGAAATATGGTGAACCAGAAAAGAAGTATGAGAGACCCCTTTCAAAAAAATCAGAATATAACATTGTGGAAGAGATGAAAAGAATCCCCTCTAAGGCTAGTCTCTATGATACTCTCTTCATCCCTGGTCAAATAGATCTGCTTAAGGCTTCTTTGAGTAAAAATTCCCAAGGAAAGCAGACTACCACCATCCTTAGCATGCCCTCTGGTAAGGAGAAAATGTCTCCTGCTACTATGAAGAACAAACCCCCTCCCTTTTACATATCCTTGAGGATGGAGGGTTGGATAGTCTACAACTGTATGATTGATTCAGGGGCCTCTACCATAGTCATGCCCAAAGCAATCTATGAAGAGATGGGTATGGAGTATACCAGATCTTGTCCTAGAGTTTTACAGTTGGATGGGACACCAGTCAAGATAGTTGGAGTAATAAAATATGTACTAATGAGACTGCATAGAGCCCCAGAGGTGACAATTGTGCAAGAAATTATGGTAGTAGATCTAGAGCCTTATTTTAGCCTATGCATTTCTAGAGAGTTCACTACCAAGTTAGGAGGTTACATGTACTTGGATTACTCTAGCATGATAATCCCTTTCAAAGGAAAGAGGATAAGGATAACACCTAAAAAGCCTATGTCCTATCACATTGAGAATATTGAAGAAGATATGTGCAACCTCACACCCCTAGATGAGTTTGAACTAGTAGAAAGTTTTGAAGAGTTAGAGGTTGAGGATGAATTACCATTCAGAGAAGATTACAGTCAATTTGGGATAGGAATGGGCACATACAACATTTCTTCAGAAGCAGAGAAAAATATCCCTGCTATATCCAATCAATCCTTAAGAGACAGAGACTTGGACTATGCATTTTGATGGTGCAAGATGCAAAAATGGAGTTGGTTCTAGTGTAGTTTTGCATATAGATTGACATGGTCTTGTACTAACAATGTTATAGAATATGAAGCTTTATGCTTAGGTCTAATGCAAGCTGAGAGCATGGGTATCAAAATACTTGATATATATGGTGACTCTGAATTGATAGTCAATCAGGTAAGAGAGAGATGCAGTAGTAAGCACCATTACCTGAGAGCATACAGAAATAGGGTATGGGATTTGATGGAATCCTTTGATGCCCTAAACATTCATTTTATTCCCAAAAAATAGAACATACTAGCTGACTCCTTGGTAGTTAAAGGTTCCAATTTCAGTCCTTCTTCAGATATGGGATCATCTAAAGATAGGAAGATCAAACTAGTTTTTAGGCCTATAGTACTAGATAGATAGATTTTTTAGTAGGTTTTTGAAAGTGATGATCAGATCATTGATTTTTTGGTTAGAGAAGCTTGCTTATCCACTATTCAAGAGGAACTTCCTAATGAGATAGATCAACAAGATATCATCCAATTGAAGAATAATCATATCCCTAGAGGTTTGGTCACCCTAGAAAGCCTCTTTGATAATGAAGATGGGAGAAAAGCTAGAGCCATGGAGATCAATGAAAAAATCTATAAAGAGATTGAGATTGAGAAAGAAAAGAAGCTCAAAGTTGGTATCCATTATTCTCTAGAAGAGGTAGAGGAGATCAAAACCATGTGCTTTAAATACCAAGACATTGTGGCCTAGTCATATGAAGATCTAAAGGTATATGATAAAAAGGTGATCCAACATACTATTGAGCTAGAGCCTGATGCAAAGCCTTTTAGATAGAAGCAGAGGCCTATAAATCCTAGGATTGAATCCATAATGAGAGAAGAGCTACTCAAATTGTTGAAGGCTAAAATTATATACCCAATTAAGCACTCCACATGGGTGGCTAACTTGGTCCCTATAAGAAAGAATAATGGAGACATCCATCTATGTGTAGATTTTAGGAATCTCAACCAAGCATCATTAAAGGATCACTACCCTCTCCCTCAGATTGACCAGATTCTATAGATTATTGCAGGAGCAGAAAGGTTCTCATTATTAGATGGTTTCTCTAGATATAACTAGATCTAGGTAAAATATGAAGATCAATTCAAGACAACATTTACCACCAAATGGGGAACTTTTGCTTATCAAAGGATGCCCTTTGGTCTATCCAATGCAGGGGCCACCTTCTAGAGAGCTATGGATTATGCTTTTGGAGAGCTAATCAATAAGGTCATTCTCATCTACTTAGATGATATGACTATGTTCTCTCATGAGAAACAAAACCATCTGGAACACTTGGAGCAAGTATTTGAGAAATGTAGAGAATTTGGTATCTCTCTTAACCCAAAGAAGTCATTTTTTGTAGTTCATGAAGGGAAGCTATTAGGGCATGTGGTCTCTAAGGAAGGAATATCTATTGACCCAGATAGAGTGAAGTCAATTCTTGCTCTCCCCTTACCTATGAACAAGAAAGCTTTGCAATATTTCTTTGGGTAGATCAACTTTGTTAGGAAGTTCATCTCAGACTTTGCTCAAAAGGTAAAGCCTATCTCAGAGTTGCTAAAGAAAAATGTAGATTTCAAGTGGACAGAAGCAAGGAAATAGGATTTTGAAGTCATTAAACAATCTATTGCCACTACTCCAGTTTTGGTAAATCTTGACTTTAGTAAGAATTTCATTTTGTATGCTTATGGAGCTGAAGAGAGCTATGCATATATGCTTACTCAGAAGAATGATGATGGAGAAGAACACCCCATATTTTTTTGGAGTCAAACTCTCCATGAATACCAGATCAAATACAAATTTATTGAGAGACAAGTGTTTGTAGTGATGAAGTCATTGAAGAATTTTAGGTAATACTTGGCTCAAAGTAAAACCCTTGTGTATGTGGTTCACCCAGATGTAAGAAGTTTTATTTTACAAGGTGAACTGGGAGACAAAAGAGTTGGTTGGATTACTAAAATCTAGGAGTATGATGTGGAAATCCATCCTACCAAGCTGGTCAGAGGTAGAGCATTGTACCAAGGGTTGATAAAAAAGGTAGTTGTAGAACAAATGTTAGCTTGCCAACCACCAATAGAAGATCAGACTGAAGAGTTTCAATCAGAAGGTTCAGACTAGGTTGATCAGATGACCAGATATTTTCAAATAGGAATTTTCCCTCAAGGTCTTAACCCATCACAAAGGAGGAGATATAGGCTTCAAGCCTTGAAGTATGTCCTACTTCTAGAGGGATTATATAGAAGAAATCTTGATGGAGTCCTCCTAAGATGCTTGAAATATGATCAGAAGCAAAAAGTCATTAAAGAATTCCATGGAGGGTTATCTAGAGGACATTTTTTAGGAAGGGTCACAACTATGAAAATCATTAGGGTAGGCTATTATTGGCCTACTATTTTTGTTGACACCTTCAAGATAACAAGAGCATGTGATGAATGCCAGAGGTATGTGGGAAGGACTAGAAATGCATCATTCCCCCTCAAACCCATCCAAGTAGAAGAGCCTTTTCAATAATGGGGACTGGACTTCATTGGAATAATAAATCCCAATTCCTCAGTAGGACATAAGTATATCCTGACTACCATAGATTATCTTACCAGATGGGTTGAAGCCATTCCCACGAAGAAATCAGATCAAGAAGTGGTAATTGAATTCATGGAGAGCTTGATCACAAGGTTTGGTATCCCTGAAGCTATAGTAAGTGACAATGGTCCAAATTTTATAGGAGCTAAATATATTGAGTTTTCTAGAAAATATGGTATAACTTTAAAAAACTCCTCTAACTACTACCCTCAGGGGAATGGATTAGTTGAGTCAACTAACAAAAATTTACTTAGAATTCTGAAGAGATCACTAGAGGATAACAAAAGGAGTTGGCATCTACTTTTAGAACAAGCTCTATGGGCAGACAGGATTACCATCAAGAAATCTATTAAGACTACTCCTTATGCATTGGTGTATGGTAAAGAAGTAGTCCTACCTATTCACTTGGAGATACCAGCTCTCAAGTTGGTAAACATAGAAGAAGAGTCTGATCAGAATCCAACTGAAACTAGATTGACCCATCTACTTCAATTAGAAGAAAAAAGGACTCAAGCATATGAATATTTCTAGAAGCACTCGATTGACACTAAGGGATGGTTCGACAAGAAAGCTAAATTCAAGAAGTTCAAAGTAGGTGACTCTATTCTAAGGTGGAATGTAGAGAGAGCCAAACCAGGTCACCACCAAAAATTTGACTCTTTCTGGGATGGTCCTTTCAAAGTGGTTGAGGTTAAAGAGAGCAATTCTTTCCAGCTCCAAGATCTAGAGGGAAACATTCAACCGATTTCGGTTAATGGATTCCATCTAAAACTCTACTTTGAGTAAGAGTTCATTTCATGTAACATATGTATATATTTGTACTATACTTTTGTTTTCTTTTCTAAAGTTTTTGTACAAAAAAAGAAAGGTAGTTCAATGGTTCACAACATGTCGTTAACTAAGAGGTAAGATTGCCAAAGATTAAAATATGCTCTCTTCCACATCGTGCTCAAGTGAGTAAGACTAAGACAACTATGGGCTATAACATGTGCTCCATGCCACTCTTAAAAGGAATAAGATAGAAAATATCATGAGTTCTAACGTGCGCTACACCATGACCAATCAACAAATAGCATGATGTTTTCTACCACCAAGCCACCCATATTTTGAATTGAGAAGTGTGCAATGGGTAGTTGTCCATCAACCACATTAATGGTAGAAGGTATGCATGCAAGAGTATTTAAACTCAAAATTCAATTAACATTCATTTCACAAGCAATATCTAGTTACCAGAAAGAGCTAAAGAAGTAGTGAGACGAAGCTAACAAGTACAGAGAAGAGCAAATATCCAATTTTTCTCAAAAATGGTATCAAAGGTAGCTCAAGAAGTTGTACAATAGGTGACTATCGAGCTAGAATGCTATATAGATAAAGCAGAAGTAGTGGTAGACACTAAGATGACATGGATAAGGAGGACTAAGCTCAGAAGAGACATTGACTAAAAAATTTCAAAAAGGTGAACCTATTTCAATTCAAGGTAGTTATGCTATCAACTCCTTTTTATCATTTTACATCTATGATTTAGTTCATCATTACCCTAAATTAATATTGACCATTATCAAATTTTATGATCCTAAGGCAAAAGTAGTAAATATGGCTAAGGGTAAAACCTTGTTCAGCATAACCGCTAAAGCCTACCAAGATTTTTTTACCATAGGTGTAGACCCTCCTACAAGACCTAAACCCTTCGACATATTAGAGCAAGCCAAGTATTACTCACTACAAGGATGTGCTCATGAAGGAGAGCCTTTTAGGAAGTGGGTTTACAACCAATTTAAAACTATCAAGTCTAGGAAAGCTTTACCAAAAACCCCAATCACCATTGAACAATTTGCTTACCCAGAGATTTTTACTATGTTAGCCTACCTAGAGGGTCTAGATTCTGATCGATATGTAAGATATTGGAAAATAGCCATTATTTATTACATTTCCAATGAAAAATGTATAAACCTAAAGTAGAAGAAGAGGGCATCAAGCCAATTTATTTTGATTGGCCAACCTATCTCTCTAAAAGAATGCATGAACAATTGGTTAGTATGAAAAGAGGATTCAGAGAACCCCTCCTTTAAGCATTGTTCAAATCTGATATGGATGTTCTATAGTATCATAAGACACATGATGCCCTAGATTCCAACTATGGATAAGAATGATAATGGAGACCCTATTCCAGTTTATCATTGGACTAATCATTTGAGGAATATAGAGTCATACTACAGATTCAACATGGAATTTTTAGGGCTAGCTCTGAAAGTCATGTATGGTCAATGCCCTAGGCTACCATCTCTTGCTAAGGAGTTATTGCGAGTAGAGAACACCGAAGAGGGATATTGGTATATCCTTACAGAGGGAACTATCATTAGACTCTATGGCTTCATTGGTAAACCCTTTCTGCTACCTCATTTTATTACTAATAGGTTGTTAGCTCTAGAATATTTAAGGTAAGCTAACTTTATCAACGTCAAATTTGGCACTAGTAAGGGAAGGAAGGGGACTATGATTTATTCTTGCAATGTAGATGATATAACCATAACCAAAAGGGGTCAATATGAGAAAATTACTCAATATTTGGAGAGACTAGGTCTACTATACATTCCACAAATATGGAGATATGACCCTGATGACAAGTTCTTGCAAAGGAATATTGCCCTAAATGTAGAAAGGGCCCTCAAATTTGAAAAAAATTGAGGTCTCATTTTGAAAAGGGTAGAAATAACAAGGAAAATGCTCCACTAGAATGGAACATCAGTAAAATGGAACAACTACCCCCATGGAGAGATTTTTATGAGTAGATAGTTGATTATGATCCTGAGAAGAACAAAGACCACCAATTGAAAGAGTCCAAGATTAAAGAAATGGAGAAGAAACATGAATGGGATAATGGTAAAATTATGGAATGGTGGTAGATGAGAGTTGAAACAGGTGCAAAAAAGGCTAGATTTGGCCATCAAGCAGACACTAATTTTTTTGAGCTGTATGAGAAACATATCAAAACCTGGAAGGCCAAAAATACTAGAAATTTGGTACTAAGTTACAAGAAAATAGAAGTAAAGGGAAGGAGGAAAAACCAAGTATCATCATATTCCCCTTCTCCACCTTCACAAGAAGAAGTGCAAGAAGTCATGATAGATGCTCCATCAACAACTGAGGGAGCCCAAAAGGCATTTGAGCCTTCACAAGAGCAATTATAGAAATATTTTGTGGGTGCTCAAATTATGAGAAAAATGCATTACTCTAGTGGTGGCCTAGATAAGGATGAAGTAGGAAATACAGAAAATATTCAAGCAATGAAAAGGCCAAAACATCTAGCCTTGGGTGGAGAACCTCCTCTAACAGACATAGAGGAAAAGGAAAAGGATGATAATTTTGTATTCACCCCTATAAAATTCACCACTATAGCTACAGTAAAGTCAACCCCTATTTCTAAATTTGCATCACAAGAAGCACAACATGAGGAGAGTACAAAGAAATATAAGCCTACAATTCCTATTATTTTTAAGAGAAAGGCTAAGGATTCAGTAGGGGAAGCCCAGAAGGAGGTCTACAAGAAATAAAAAATGGATCAAGAGTAAACTACTGAACAAATACCTATATCAGTTATAGAGCAACAAGTGCAATAGACACAACATCAAAGTATAGATGATATTTTCCAACAAACTACTTTGGTAGGTGAAGGTATGATTTCTATCCCTTCCTCTCCTTCTCCTTCCCCAAAAGAATACCCTTCCCATTCTCAAGAGAAATTGGAATAGAAGGTACCTTCTCCCCCTCATAGTTCACCACCTACTTCACCAGTCATCACAGAGTCTCAAATTAATCCATCTCCTCCACCTTCAACAAAAGTTCCAATGACATCATCACCCATTCATTCATCTCCACTCCCAAATTCATTACCATTAGTAACATCAGAAGGGCAATCTCTTTCATCTCCCCCAGCTCATTCCATGATTCTAACATCTACCACCATGTCCTTCCCAACTGTAACTTTTGCAATAAGCACATACTCCACTATCCTCACAACCACTCCCCTTTCATTGATGTTTGAGTCTTTCCTCCCTTCCCTTATGGCTACTCCTACCTCTACAAATTATCCCACAGTAGCCTCTTTGTAGAAAGGAAAGGAGGTTTCACAAAAAATTCAAGATTTTTGGGTTGAGAAATTATCTAAGCCTTCAAAGCAGATGGCTAGATGGAGAAAAACCATGATCATTGATCCAGTGACAAGGCAAAGGATAACTAGGTCCATCACTCCTCTTGTAAGCAAACTAGAAGAGGACATGACTATAGAAGATTATCAACTAGAGGAGCATACAGAGGATATTGATCAATTGCCAATGGAGGATGAATTGGTTATAGCAAAGGCTCATCTTGAAACTTTCTATGTCAAGATTGACATTTATAAGGAGCAATGTGGAAAATTGGAGGAAAATATTGAGAAGTTGGAGAAGATAATCAGTAATCAAAAGAAGGTGGAAAAGGCTGTGAGAAATGAGGTCAAGAGCTGGAAAAATAAATATCAAGAGGCCATAAAATTCAAAGACCAAGTTGAAGAGCAGAAGAAAAAGAATGAAGCCCAAGCCAAAGAAATACAAGATTTGAAGCATCAACTTCAGATTGAAAAGGCCAAAGTTGTAGGCTTTTCAAAAGGAGTCAAAAAGGTTAGGAAGGAGATATGGTCTAAAATCCTTGAGAAATATTTAGAAATCCAACCTATAATTGACTATATGGATGATGCAAGCCATTTACTACAAGCCACCAAAGAAGATCTGGATAAATTCACTAAGGAGCTACAGCCCATGGTGATACCAATAGAACAAATATATAAACTATCTGAGAGCAGATTCAGTGAAGCTGCCAAGCCTATTCCTAATAAGGCATGGAACACTTCTAGACTAGCCACTAGAATTGTGATTGATAAGAATAAGTTGCTCTAGAAGGGCTGGTTACTATCAAATAATATTGAGGGAACACTCCAAGAAATTGTAGATATTAATCAAGAGATGATGTAGTATGGTTTTGGAGGACTTTGGGTTGAAAATAAGACCTTGTTAATAGAAGAAGATATCCAAAATAATGTAGCCTCAATCATCTAGGATGAGTCTAAGATAGATGCTTGGGAAGATCTGATTGATCAAGAGCAGGTCTCTCAGATGATCAAAAACTTGACTAGGCTCAAAGATCTAATGGAGGACTTGGTGAACAGAGGTAATTCTATGACTTATGAAGAGACCTCTAAATTGGAGTATATGCATAAGCGGCTCAAAGAAATAACCAATCCTACTGAGTCAGCTTGGAGCCAAGCACTACAGACCCTAAAATAGATGATCTAGTTGTTTGGAGCAGATCTAGAGCCTGAAGATAAGTAGGAGACTTCACAGGAAGAAGAAGAGGTTGAAGAGGACCAAGAAGATGATAATGAAGAAGAGAAACAAGAAATAAATGAGGAGGAAACTCACCAAGAGGAGGAAGATCAATCAGAAAAGGTTATTAAAGACACTCAAGAGGTACAGGATGAACAACTCAAAGTGCAAGATCAACAAGAGAATGAATAAAAGTAAATAGTCTTGTAGTGAAAGTGGACTTAAGCATTTTTGTATTCATGTTTGTATTTTTTGTATATTGTTTTGATTCTGACATTGTCAGAGAATAGTCATAAAGCATGAAGCTATAAAAAGGAACATGAAAAGGTCATGAAGATATTTTGTAAAGAAAAGTTCAATCTGGTTGAGGTTATAAAAGGAAACATAGTTTTATATAGCCAGAGTGAGACTGTGCTCATGAAAGGAGTTACAGAGTTTATTGTTTCTTACATGATTTCCATGTGAACCATTACTCTCTGAGTATCTTCACAAATGTTCTAGAGAGTGATGGCCACATAGAAGCCATTCTATGAAACATAGCTCACCAAAGATTGAAGTCTATCCCTTTTCCTCCATCTCCTCTACCTTTCCACTGCATACTCTCTCTTCCTCACTCCATACATATCCTCTTTTGAAAATTTCCCTCCATTCATCTAGCTTTCTCTACCATTTTATCTCTTTTCATCATTTCTTGACTCCTGATGCCCAATGGATAAGACTCTGAGTTCTCAAGCTTTGCGAGAAAAACCCCCAGGAGGTGCCAAAATGTAGGCCCAAAATGGCCACATCCTTAGAAAACTTTTGCAAAATTTTCTAAGTCTTGAAGGAGTTGGTTCTACCCCATGGTAGCGGTACAGTGCATGATGTTCTACCCCATGGTCAAAGCAGTCAAAGTTCACACTTAGCAATTTCAATATTGTGGGCCACAACATAGATGAAGTACAGTGGTTCACAACATGTTCTACCCCATGCAGCATAGAATATTGTTCCAGCCTATGGTCAACATCGATCAAATATGATGTTGCCGCTCTTCGAATCATGGATTACAACACCGCTCTATCCCACGCAAGTTAAAGTGTGTTCCATACCACACGAATCAACACATTGCTCCAGCTCATGATCAAGGAGGTCAAAGTTCACGAAGGAGTTTTTCCAAGGTGCGGGCAAGTGCAAGGTTCCATATCATGCAGTCCAACATAATGTTTTACCCTACACGGGCCAGAGCAAGGTTCCCACCTTGCAGTCAGCATCGGTCAAACTTGCACATGTGAATTTCAAGGCATGGGCTACAACATAGCTAGGACTTTGTTCTATATCGTGGTTCAAAGCAAAAGGAAGATCACCCAAAGACTAAAAGGTAGTGGCACAACGCAATGCTCTACCCCGCGTGGGTCAGAGCATATTTATACAATGAAGGATCCTATGCTCCAGCCTATGATCAAAGTGGTCAAAAGGTGTGAATGGCATTTTCGAAGAGTGGGCTATGACATGTTTCTATGCCATGGAGCTAATGATAATGTTGAAGCATTGATCTCAGCCATCCATGAGTGGATCAATGGTCTATTTGTTTTGATGCTCTCCAAGGTACATAAAAACTATTAGCTTTTGATACAATATCCAAAGGAGATAACAATCACGAGATGCAGAATAATATGAAAGAAAGTAAATATGCAAGATGACTGAGATATGCAATAAACATAAATGATATATAAATGAATACAATGTAGCTATGGAGGAAATGAACACTCCATCAATAAAGCTACTGGACTACATTGCATCCATCACCAATGGATGGTGATCCACATAGAACTGAACTACCTACTAAGATCCCTAAGCTATTGTGTCACCGACACTCCCCTTGCTTTTCTATACTAACAATGAGGCCTTCCTTATATAGGTAAAATAGGATACTTGGCCAACACTCTATCTAGTTGTACAAGTGACACCTTGCACATTTACAACTTGCACATTGACACTTGTGCATTTATTACATTGCATGAAGTAACTAGATAACTTCCCCCTAAAGTAATCTAATGTCCTAAGTATGTACCTTTGAAGATACATTTACATAACCCAAATGATGGAATATAAACTATTTCTAACACCCCCTGTATTACATTATTTGGGTATTGAAGACTTTTAGTCTTCAATATGGATCTTCATCTTCTTCTTGAGCTTTGTACTCTCCTTCTACGTATTTTGTATTCAGGTTCAACAGGTAATTTGTGTCTTCATATGATGTAGAGTAAGTTGTAGTTGAAGCTGAGAATTCTTCTTTCATCAGATGATCTTTGGCTTGTTTTGATTCATCTTCCTTATCTTCTATCCAGCCACCTTTATAGTTTTCTTTGCAAGTGTCTTCATCTGGTTTATGATTGTTGATGTATGAGTAGAGCATGATGAAGTTGTCCTCTCATATTTTTATTTTTGATCTTCCTGAGCTTACCTTTTAGGTGTATTGGTCCTTCATTTTCTTCAACCTGTTCTTCTATAAATATGTTAGCAACATTTTGAATCATCACAACATCTTGTGAGATTCCCATTGAGTCTAGGATGTATGTATTTTCATGGATTGAACCTGTTGCTTTTATTCCATCTTGATTCATAATAAGACATGTATTGATCCCATTCATATATCCAAAGTTAATCATATAGTTGTTTTCTACTAGCTTGCTTACTGAGATGAGATTGAATGTTAATCCAGGAACATACAATACATTTTGTAGTAGAAGATTTGGAAATGATTTATTGGGAGTTACACATCCATATCCATGAATAGGATAAGTTTGGTTGTCTACAATTCTTAGTTTGTAACCTTTAGAGACTTCAAGACAATCAAACCAATGTATATTTCCTATCATATGATGACTGGCTCCTGAGTCAATATACCACATGTGCTCATGCTTTTTGAGCTGGTTCCTATTGGAGCAAGTTTTATATTCATTATATGACATTCCTTTACTCATTTGAGGAGGTTGAATTTGAAGAGATAATATGTAAACCCTGATTTGAAGTATATAAGCTTGATTTGATGAAACCTTTAGATTTGTAGGCTTCCTTATGTCTCCCTAGTAATGAGAGTATGAACACCTAATTTTAGGTTTTGAAGAAAGCTTATATCTTCCCAACTTGACTACCTTTGATCAAGTTTTGTAAAATGCCATATAACTCCCTAATGTTTTTGGAGTATGATATAGTGCTTTTTGTAAAAATAAAGTTCAATTTTATGATTGATTTTGTACAATCAAAAATCAATTTATCTAACACCTTATTTCTCCTAATTGAACTAAGCACTTTTCCAATTTTGAAGAGGTTTTAATGTTGGAATCCTTTTGTCCTTTTTGAGAAATTTAAAGACAAGTAAAATATAATTTCCAACTTTAACAATAAATATTTAATAACCTCTTTTTATGACCCTAAGGTTTTAATTTCTAATTTCCAAAGACCTAGTTTGATGTTGTAACCCTTATCACTCCCAAATTTGGAAAATTAGAAAATTAATAATATTTGCAAAATATCAAAGAAATTAATCCAAGTTGAATTCCTTATTTCTCCTAGGTTGAGATGCAAATATTATTTTAATTTGGTAAGTTATCCCTTATAGCTTTGCTTTCACTAAACTAAATTTTATACCTTAGTTTATAACCCTTATATCTCCAAAGTTGAAAGCAATAATAAAATGGGATTTCACCCTTACCTTTTTTATGCTAGACTCCCCACTCTTTGGTGCTCCCTTTGACTGAATATAATAGTGATGATAAGGTTCCCTTGGGTGCTAGAATCAATGGAGGTAGACATCTTTAATGCTGGAATGTATACGCTGTTGAATATGGAAGATTTGACCTTCAAAGACCTGGAGACTTAAATGCTCCTTCTTCCTTCCTTCCACGTTGTGCTTGACTGGCTTTGACTGTATTTTTGCTCTCTCTCTACCTTTGTTGTAATATTTGGACTTCGAGCACTTTTATTGGAGGAGCAAACTCAAGCTTGGTGACACGTGTCACATCCGTTACGTATGGGCACCCTTCTTCATAACTCCTTCTTGTTGCTGGTCACTTTGTAATGCTTGCTCACTCATGTGGGACTTGAGAATAACAAGTGTCACCACATATGCTCATCCATTGAGAGTCGAAGCTTCTAGTAGCGCTTGAGAGTTGAAGCTTCTAGTAACGCATTGAGAGTTGAATCTTCTAGTAATGCTTGAGAGTTGGATCAAAGTTTGAATGCTTGGGCATTTGAGAGGCAACGTTCTTGTAACGCTTGCTCTTTGGAAGATTGATGCCAAGTGGCATTCATGCTCTTTGCATGTAGACACCTTCCAAGGAGATTATTATAACTCCTTAGGTCTTTTAGTCTACCATTCCTTTGCTTTGCTACGTTTCTTGAGCAGCAAGCAACCTTGTTTTTTGTAGGTGGATTGATGAGGCGCTATGGAGCTTGAGTAGCAAATTTGATGCTTCATTTGGTGGATGATCTTCACCAAGAAAGTAGCTCCTTTTCCTTTATCTTCTATGCTTCCAACGTATTGAAACTTGTGCATCTTTGTAGTGTAGATGTTGTTCATTTCTCCTTGGTAGAGATAGATGCCTTTTAGATGTTATCTGTATTGTTGTTCATCTTACGTTGGTAGGAGTAGATACCTTCTTTTGTAGTGTAGATGTTGTTCGTCCCACTTTGTTGTTCATATCACATTGCTATCCATCGATGAATGTGCACTCCTTTTTTATGTAGCTTTGATGATGGCCTCTTGTGGGCTTTGTTTTGCAGGTTCGTCCATCCAAGATGCGCCCTTCGAGTGGCTGCTATTGCTTGGGAAGAAGAGTGCTTATGTTTAGCCTTTCTTGGCTGCTTTTCCTATTGATATTGTACCTTTTGGAGACACGTCCAAATCTGCTCTTGGGCTGTAAAAAACCAGATTAAAATGGTGCAATAAAATGTACTATAGATTGTACATTAACCTCCTTCTTTTGCACTCTTATTTCAGATATGAATTTCTGGTTTCATGGCAGATTTCTCTTCCTGCAATACAAGGGTTTTGAGGTTGTATTTTATGAGTAGACACCTTCCCTTTTTGCTTGGACACTTTTATATTAAATCCAAGCTTTAGACAACAGTAGATAGAAGCTTTTAGTTTATGCAATTTTCTGCATTTTCTTTTCTTGCATTCACTCTTGTAATGCTTTGGATCTGAGACTCACCAAGTCTCAATCTTGAAGCTTCTATTTCTATTTTAGGTTCTTCTCCAAGTTTTTGGAGGATTCTAACCTTTTTGGGTGGCTTCTTTTGGCCACTACAAGTTGCAGATTTTAGTGCTTCAATAGTGTCTTTAGACACTTGATACAAATCAGATTTTGTGCCCTTCAAGAACACAAAAGCTAATTTCTTTTGAGAGTAGTATAATAGTGCATAATAAATCTAATAGACCCTTTTTTTAATGCACTAATAATTTCACCTTATCACTCCAATTAAACCCCCAAAAAAAAAATTAATCTACTACAACTATTCAAGAATAACCTAAAATGAATCTTTAGAAGTTATTCTGCAAATTCACTACAACTAATATTGTAGGACTTAGTCTTCTTTTCTATTTCCTAAGTAGATGATAGGTAGTTGATAGATATAATTCTAAAATCTAATCAACTCCTAATTAATGTGCAAATGAACCTTAAAATGAACCTCTTTCTATTTGCACTTTTGAAGACTGTAATCTACTTTTCTTTATGCAACTTTAATCCAGATAAGGTGCTCTAATGAATCTTAATTAATGACTTAGTTAGCACCAGTAGTTGCATACTTTTTGTAATATTTTGTAGCTCCTTCTTTCGCTTCTATAGAGGATGTAGATCTTGGTGTCTAAGATCACCAAGTTGTTGCTTCGAGTAGGGTTTTGTAGCTCTTTGTAGACTATTTTTGAACAACTCCTTCTTCACCAAATGATGGTCTCAAACTTTCTTTTATGAGCCTAGGATTTGGTGGCTTGTTCTCCTCTTGTAATCTTCTCCTTCTACTGTATATTTGGAGAAGTCTCTATCTCTGAAGCGGTGCCTTCTTGCTATGAGAGGTAATATTCAAATCTCCTAGATTTGATGAGCTTCTTCTATCTTCAAGTCTTCTTGTCAAATTTTGACTTCAAGTAGGATCTTCCTCTCAAGATTTTGAATATCTTGAGGTCTTTCACTAGATTCTTATTCTACAATTTGGCACTCCTTGCCAAATTCTCCTTCTCTTGGGCTTGTTTTCGTATGGTGACAATTGTCCCAAGTCCTTCACTATCAGGAGCTTCTCCTTGGTAGTGGATTTCTCCAGTGAGATCTCCTTTGATGATTTCTTTAGTAAGGCTTTCCTAGCCTTTTTTTGGATGCTCGATGAGACCTTCCCAAGGTCTTTGATCTTGTAGCTTCTGATGGTCTTCACTTGAGACCTCTTCAACCTTCTGCTCCTGGAAGTGTTGGCGATGTGATCTACTCCTGGATCTTTGATTCTGCTACTTCTGGATTCGAGCAGGACTCTCCTAGTCCTTCTTCCAAGTCTGGAAGTCCTTCAATGAGATATTCTCCTGATCTCCTTTGCTTTAGGTGCTGAATTGATTCTGAAGAAGATACCCTTCCTAACTATTTTGTAGGAAGTTTCCCAACTCACTGAATCTTCTTTCCCTACAACAAATATGTTAATACTAAAATCTTAATCTACTTCTGAATCAGATATTCCTTTCGAATTCCTTTTCAGGATCAAGGCTTTTATGGCCTATTTTAGTATCAAGGCTTCTATGGCCTTTTTTAGTATCAAGGCTTCTGTGGCCTTTTTCAATATCAAGGCTTCTATGGCCTTTTCAATATCAAGACTTCTATGGCTTCTACTTCAAGGCTTCTATGGCATTTTCTTCAAGGCTACTATGGCCTTTTTGTATCAAGATTCTATGGCCTATTCTTCAAGGCTACTATGGCATTTTTGTATTAGGCTTCTATGGCATGTTCTTCAAGGCTACTATGGCCTTTTCTTCAATCTGCAATGGAGATCTTCAGTCTCCTAGCTTCACCACACCTTTTCTTTAGAAGTCTTCTTTCATAGTGTTCTTCTCCTACACAAGGAACTAATATCTGCACTATGAGGGCACGTCGACCTTCGGGTAATGAAGTTGGAGTCTCCTAGATTTCTATCATAGGAGGAGTACCAATCCTCTGAGAATTAATTATCTACAACAAAATAAAATTTAGGAAATGGTTAGCAAATTCCAGATATCCTGGATCTTCACTAGATGCTCTATCAATCTAGTGGATTGAGTGTTGAGTCCTGGTCTTCACGAGTTTTCCTATAACTCTATGGAAAGACTCTAGTCAAATGCAATCTCAATATTTTTTAGGACTGAGATATCCTTCAGTCCTCACTTGTGACTCTCCCTGATTCTATCACCTAGATTCTTCTAAGATATTTTGATAGTGACTGGTCCAATGGTGCATCAGGTTGACAAAATACTCAGGCTCAATAATGATGGTGATTTTCCTGTAGACCTGCACAGACTAGATCTACCGTAGCTCTGATACCACTATTAGCTTTTGATACAATATCCAAAGGAGATAACAATCACGAGATGCAGAATAATATGAAAGAAAGTAAATCTACAAGATGACTAAGATATGCAATAAACATAAATGATATATAAATGAATACAATGTAGCTATGGAGGAAATGAACACTCCATCAATAAAGCTATTGGACTACATTACATCCATCACCAATGGATGGTGATCCACACAGAACTAAACTACCTACTAAGATCCCTAAGCTACTGTGTCACCGACACTCCCCTTGCTTTTCTATACTAACAATGAGGCCTTCCTTATATAGGTAAAATAGGATACTTGGCCAACACTCTATCTAGTTGTACAAGTGACACCTTGCACATTTACAACTTGCACATTGACACTTGTGCATTTATTACATTGCATGAAGTAACTAGATAACTTCCCCCTAAAGTAATCTAATGTCCTAAGTATGTACCTTTGAAGATACATTTACATAACCCAAATGATGGAATATAAACTATTTCTAAAAAAAACAAGAATTCTATAACATGAATTGGTCTATCAAAGTAAACCAAAAGGTAAAGCATCGAAGAGATCAAGAACCAAGAAATAGAGGCAATTGTAGATCTATGGTTGGATAGCATCCACAAGAACAATGAATGGTTTGGATGATAGTTTTGTGCAATTTAGAGCCAAACACCATGAAATTTAAACAAGTTATAGAGGTCAAGTTGCAAAGAAGTGCAAGATCATGTGTTTTCTTCTTTCATCCAAGAAAAATAAGAGGTTGCCACCTCAGCACCTGGCTGATCTGGAATTTCATTTTCCTTATAATGTTCCATTTTCTTTGATTTTTTCAAGCATGTAAAACTATAAATAGAGGTTGAACCCTCATTTTTTAAGGTTAGCTCTAGAGCGTTTGCTTGTCCTATTATGTAAATACTTTTTTGCAAATAAATAGAAGAAACATTACTTGTATGTTTGCCTCAGGCTGGTGTCTTCTATAATATTTTAAGAGATTCAAGCTATGAATGCATTTTTGCTACTACTCCTATGGTTAGTCTATTCTGTTGATATTGGATTACTAGCTTAGAGAACTTTAAAATCTTTCATAATTGAATCTATACTTGCAATAAGTTATTTTTTGTTAGTCTAGGTAGTGATCTAATTCTTCTATTTGGACTATTAGTATCTTATATGTTTGAAATGAATTCTTGAAGTATATCTATGTTTCTTTAATTTGTAAAGATTACCTATTTTGAGTGTTGTTAATTACAAGTGTGGGACACTGGAAATTGGTTGTCAAAGGTTTTCTTGTAGATGCCTATGTTGTTAGTTTTATCTAGCCACTATTTAATTGTTACTTTTCTAACCTTAAACCCATTTCTATCCCCATATCTTAAACATTTAACTAAACTTAAATAAGTCAACACATTATCAATTGACAAGGAATACCAGTCTACTTTGGATGTTGGATTAGAGCAGTCTTTAATCCATCCAATGTCGAGGTTTGGATTATGATTAGAGGGTGCATGCCTAATAAGAATATTATAAGATAAGAATCATGGTTTTAAGATTTTCTTGATGTCAATTCAGATCCCAATAGTTTCATACTTAGATATGATTTAAATCTATCCCATGGGAATTCAATATTTCTTAAATTCAATCCATCTAGTTTCTTTAGAATCTTCAAGAGCTCTAATCTATTGGATTTAGATAAGATCTCCAACTCTACCCTACTTCAATTCCACTTTCCTGAGATCTTCAAAATCATTTGTGTGGTATTCATTCAAATTGTAGCCTTCCTTATTCAAATCTTGAATCTCAATTTAGTTTCCTTGAAAACTAGCCCCATGATAATAGATATTTATAGTGACCAATTTCCCTAAGGATTTGAAACTTCTAACTCAGCAGCATCATAAGTGTTTTTCTCTTTTAGAGTTATAATCATCAAAGCCTCCAATAAAACATCATTCCATACCTTATATCTATCCATCTAAAATTCCATGTTTGTCATAACATCAACCACAATATTACCTTCCCTATATATGTGTTGGACCACAAATAACTCCATTTTTGATAGTATATTCACTGCATATTGAATAATACTTTTAATGCTTCGACTAGTAGTTTGCTTAGAATTTAAACTATAAATGATATTCATAGTATCCCCTTCCACTATAATCTTCTTAACACTAGTTTTTTTGCAACTCTCTCTCTCTCTCTCTCTCTCTCTCTCTCTCTCTCTATATATATATATATATATATATATATATATATATATATATATATATATCATACGAGCATCCAAGAAATATCATCCTCCTATTGGCCCATAAAGCTTTTAAGGTTCTCTTGGTTATAGAGGAGGTATTCATAGGATTTTAATATATATTACTATAACTCTTTTTAGTTTCCTTTTCCTATGCAATAATCTTTGTCTTACCTTGCTAACAACATTAGTGTATTTATAATTATTACTAATTAGTGTGTTGTCACTATGGGGCATTTGTAGTCGTAGATTATTGGTTTATTTTCTCTTTTGTATCTTGTAATAACTTGTAACATTTGGTCATGATATTCTTGAAGGATTTACACTTAAATGTAGTATTTTTCTTGACATATACCATCCTTCCTTTTATTTCATACCGACTATGGAGTATTTTATCCCTTAGGCTGATAGTTGTGTGCTCAAATATAGACTTAGACATCCTATCTTAAGGTTTACTTATAACATTCAATCTTTAGACACATTTTTACAAGTTTTCCATCATCATAGTCCCTTGTTTTTCAATTGGAGGAACAATAATGCTAACTATAGGATTCCAAAAATTTATGTTTTCTATATATCACAAAATGATAGCACTATATCTCTAAAATAGTGCTAGTGTAATGCTATTCCTGAATACGAGTCATGCTCCTTCCATTTCTAGGCATTCATTTATTTTATCAGTGGGGGCCTAATCAATCTGACCAAATAAGTTTCTACTTATCTATGATCAAAAAATCCTCCTAATATAATCCTATTTGATTTTTATTTGTTTTTTAGGTATTTTAGTGATAGCACTAGAAGTATGTGATAGTACCAAGGTAGCTCTTCTACACAACTTCAAAATCAAGTGTTATTGTTGCTATTCCCTTTTTCTTATTTTTGTGACTTGATTTTTGTTGTTTAGACCTCTATTATTGCATTATGTTGTCTACTTCTTAAAAAAATTCATCATAAAGGAAAATAATAAGTTTAGATCAATTATTTTGATCAAAATATCTTAGGCAAGGAATCATACCAGCATATAGTTGCATCTAAGCTAGTTTTATATATTTGCATTATCTATTCTCTACAATTGAAAGGAAAAACCTTTTATTTTTCTTATAATAATTAAAAATGAAGAGGCATGTAGCATAAGACCTTGTACACTTGCATTATTTCAATTATTTTTCTAGATTCCTCCTTAAGAGGCCTAGGGTTAGACTTTGAACCTTAAGTGTTTTTCCAATTTACACATATAGCATAGTTTTAGGACTTGTACATAAAAAAAATTGAGGTAGACCTACCATGTGATTTAGATTCTCTTTGGAAAGGGATATGGGGACTCAACCCACACATGATCCACTGTCTACATTTTAATGAACCCAATATGAATACATATCTAGCCCTAATAAAAGTTAAATTTAATTTAAACCTAAATTTGAGCATATAAAATTATTTCATTAGATTATATCACATTAATCAAGATCAAAAATTTGTTATTTTTATTAGTGTATACATTTTAACACTATGTCATTTATCTAGGTGGGGCTTCTCCTTGTATCATACCTTATTCATGTACCTAAAGGTTTCTCCTCATGTATTACTATATATATCAAGGGAGACAAGCCTCTTCCATGTATTGATGGGTATATTGAGAGGGAAGGTATATCATATAGGTTCAGGTATATTGGTAAACCCTTCTAAGGTATATCGACTAGTTTGCTATTCATAGCATTTGCTATCTTTATTAATCAAGATTTAATTAATTAATTAATTCCTCTTCCAAACCTTTTACTTATGGTTGAGAATCAGTATAATACATATAGTAGGGGACTAACATCATCTTCATACCCTCTATTTCCAAACATCCAATAAGAAGAAAACCCATGGTCAAATCCTAATTTTGAAGTAGAAGAACCTATTGTAGAGAAAGTAGCATTTGATTTTGTACTCCACCAAAATACTAGACTACCCAATCAAATTAGTAGATCTTGTACTCACTATAATCATTAGTCAACCATAAAATCTACCTCATTCAATCCAACTCTCACTCATCCTCCACCTAGCCACCATGACCTCTCCATGACTACCATGTCACCTGATCGACCCTTTGGTAATCCATAACCTAATGAGTAGTCCTCAATGCCCCTCTACCTATCATTTGCATGTTGTATAATCTCTCCAAAATCACTAGGTCCTAATAAAATAAAATTGGTGGTCATACATCAAATCAATCACCTCTTCCCATCCCTACTATAAGACTCACTAGTTGGTGTCTACCATTAGAATTCTAGATACCAGTGAATAGAACATGAAAATCATGTGGTTCAAGTAACCTCCCTAGTAAATAGCATTTATTTTTAAACCAGATATAACTATGGGAAACCTCTTATTATATATCAAAAGATCCAAAAACCATTGATTATTATTCCCATTGAAAATAATATCTCCCCTTGTTAGTACCCTAAGGATTCACTAGGCATATTCCAAAGTAACCATCATCTCTCCTATGGGAAATTGAAAGGTATTCATCTCTAAATACCATCTCTCAGTTAGTGTAGTCAATAATGTCTGATGAAAATCAATCTTAGGCATGAATTCAAGGTATTATAATCCTATAATTGTTATAACCCTTGCATATATACCATTTTTAAGCTCTAGGGTTGTACCTAGTGTTCATGGCTACCTATCACAATAATCTAGCACACCAAGCCCTTGTGATCACACAAATAGGTCAAATTCTCATCCTATCAAGACCACAAATAATCTACACATTTTTTTCCTTTTAGGCACCACAAAAGTGTTGATAATATAAAGTATTACACTCTTGCAATAATGCTATTCATGATAGTGCTACCTTTTCACGATAGCATTGAAAGAGTGATATTGTAATAGTGCATCCTCATGGAAATAGCATCAATATTTTCAAAAAGTATAAATTTTGCAAAAATTAAAAAATAAAATTGAAGGTTTCTAGCAACATACCTAATGCACAATCATTGATGATGGTTTTAGATCTTGAATATAATATGCATGATGAACCAATCTCTTATGCTCAGTCATTAATTTTTTGCTCTCTCAACATGCACTCAAAGCTCTCCAACTCATAACTGTGAATGGTAAAAATAATTTTATTTTACCCTCTCTTACACTTTTAACCCTCCCAACCCACCTAGATAATTTCCCCCTTTCTCGTCACTGTTTCTTCCACTTGTCCCACATACTCGCCTAGTTAAAAATAATAAATTTGTATAATAGCTTTTTTCACAACGACTACCTTAGAATAGAAATTTTGAATACAAAAAAGCATTTTGGTAGTAAAATTGGACTTCTATGACATATTTTTGATTTATTTATTATACCATAAATGCATCAAAAAGAAGAAAATGTAGACATCCAATTTTGATATACCCAACCAACCATCACTTAAGTCGTGACACCCAACAATTAACCTTCAACCAACCAAGCTAATCTGAGTAAGAATTTCATCCACTTTTATTCCAAAGTAAAAGTGCTACTCTTCAATAATAGCTCTACACCAGCATTATTGTATAAAATGGCATTTTTGTTTTTGACTTGTTCTGAGTAGTTTGACCATTAAAGGATAAAAAACTTCAAAAGCTCTAATCTATGATGATAACACTACACTAGTGTTATTGCATAAACATGGTGCTTTGTTGGCATGAACAAAATATCTATAACATGATCCTTTAGCATGTGGATTCCTTCTACCACTCTTAGGCCTAATCATGCATGTGAACTCTCATCCCCTAAGCCTATAAATTTGAATTTCCTTCCTTAACCTAATGTTGGAAATTTTGAGTAGTTTTGTTGTCATTGATGTCAAAAGAATATTGGTTTAATTTCATCGTCATTAAGGACATCAAGTGGTTTTTCCAAAAGCAAGAAGGTCTTGGAAAGGAATAGGATATAATATTTATTTTTAATATTATATGCCTAAAAATTTCCCAAAGGATGAAAACCCGAGGAAGGAAAGCAATTTTAAATTAAATAATAATATTATATTATTATAATATTACGAGCCAAATCTTCAATCTCTCCTAAAAATTGGTTTTGACCATAGTCCTATCCTTTTAGATACAAATAATCCCAAAATTCACAAAACTCCTTTTAGGTTTGAAGCTATGTGGATGCTGCATCCTAATTTCAAAGAAAGGATTAGGCAGTGGTGGCAATCGTATTTTCAAGGATCCTCTTCTTTCATCTTAGCCCAGAAGCTTAAAATAATCAAAGAAAATCTAAAAATATGGAATAGATATATTTTTGGAAATCTCTTCCAAAATAAATAGGATGTCAAAAACAGGTTAGCCATAATTGAAAAAGACAGTCAAGAAGGGGGAGAATCATCTGAGGAGGTGAGAAGTGAAGAGAGGATTTTATTATTCCAACACAAATTTCTTCCATGTTTCTACCATGAGACATCGAAGCAATAATAGGATTAAGGAAATCATATGTCAGGATGGAAGGATAATTAATGATATTAAGGAAATCAGATCTGAAGGGATAACTCACTTCATGCAATTTCTCCAAGAAGAAAATAGACCAAATTCTCAAGCTACCAAGGATTTCTTTCTTCAATTCATTCCTCATCTCATCTCTGATGAAACTAACAACAAACTCAATGTGGTTATTTCTGATGAGGAAATTAGAGCTACTTTGTTCTCAATGAATCCTGACAAAGCTCCTGGTCCCGATGGGTTCCCTCCTAGATTTTTTCAAAACTTTTGGGATCTGGTGAATCACAATGTTTGTGCTTCTATAAGAGAAATCCAAGTCTCTAAAGTTATCCCTAGGGGTTTCAATTCCACCTTCATTGTGCTCATACCAAAAAATCTGAATGCAAGTAATTTCAATGAATTTAGGCCGATTAGCCTTTGCAATGTTATATACAAAATTTTAACTAAAGCCATTGTTATCCGATTGAGAGAGATAATACCTTTAATTATAAATCAGTGTCAAGGAAGCTCTGTTAGAGGAATATCTATCTTGTATGGAATTATTTTGTTTCATGAAGCAATTCATTCTATATCCCTCAACAAAAGAGTTGCTTTCCTTCTTAAATTAGACATGAACAAAGCCTATGACAGACTCAATTGGGATTTCCTCCTAGCAATTTTGAACAAGTTTGGCTTTCATCCTAACTGGGTTTCTTTAATAAAATGATGTATCTCTTCAATGTGGTTTTCTATCCTCATAAATTATTCTCCTACATGATACTTTCAAAGTAGTAGAGGTTTAAGATAGAGGGACCCTTTATCTCCTCTCCTTTTCATTATTGCAGTAGAAGCTTTAGGCAGATCAATTTTGGAGGCAAAAAATGTAGGTCTAATTTTAGGACTTCAGGTCACTTCTCAATGTAATCCCATCACTCACCAACAATTTTTTTATGACACCCTATTTTCTACCTTTGCCTCTGTTAATGAAGCCAAAATCATTAAGCGCGTTCTCCTCTTGTATGAAGAATTCACTGGCCAACGGATAAATTTTTAGAAAAGCAAATTATATTTTCTTAATACTCCTATAAGAAGATAGACTATTATTGCCAATATCCTTGAATGTTCCATATCTCATTTGCCTTCATCCTATTTGGGATTACCTCTTTTCATTGGAAATGCCAAAGAAAGCCTATGGGATAATGTTATTGAAAGACTTCAAAAAAAGCTTTCTACTTGGAGAGGGAATCTTCTATCTCAAGTGGGTAAAATTACTCTCACTATGGCTTGCCTTCAAAGCATCCCTGTTTATTTCCTCTCTTTGTTCAAAGCTCCTATTAATGTTTATCAAAAAATAGAAAAAATCCAAAAATATTTTCTTTGGACAGGGTCTGAACACAGACACAGATTTCATTTAGTGACTTGGGATAATGTTTGCAAACCCAAGGAACAGGGAGGTTTAGGTCTTATAAGGATCCATATTTTTAATCTTGCTCTCCTTGATAAGCAAGCCTGGTGCCTCATTTCCAATGATAATTTTGAGTGGGTAAAAATTATCAGAAGGAAATATATTTAGGCCTCTGAATTCCTTTTTGGTGAAGTTCCTTTTACAGACTCTTCTTTTTGGAAGTCTATTTGTGTGGCTCATTCACTTTTAAAAAAAGGGATTAAGATGAAAATTAGGTAATGGTAAGTCCATTTTCTTCTGGGAAGACAATTGGCTCGGTGATCATCCTCTCATGCAGATTCCTATGCTTCAGAGGTTAATCAACATCACCAAGCATTTTTTTGTTCCTTTGGTGGTTGATTTCATTTCTTCTTCTAATGGAATCATGAGTTGGAAAATACCATCTATTCCTGTTCTAGAGGTAGAAATTTCATGTTTTCAAGCTCAGTTATCTCCTGTTAGAATTCTCGCAGGAGATTCTATAGATCATCCAATTTGGGAACCTACTTATTTGGGAGAATTCTCAGTCAAATCAGCTTATCTTCTATCCCTTAACAATTGAAACTCTTATTCCTTTTAAGCTGGTGTGGACTAAGTATCTTACTCCCAAAATTGCTTCCTTCTCTTGGCTCTGCATTCAAGATCATATCTTAACCATGGAGAACCTAATCAAAATGGGTATTCCACTACCTAACAGATGTTACCTTTGCCTCTCTGACTGGGAATCTACTTCTCACCTATTTTTGTTTTTTCCTTTTTCCAAAATTGTGCTAAGCAATATTTTTCTTAAATTCCATTTAGTTTGGGCATGTCCTCCTTCCATTGTTGAGTTGTTCCTCTAGTGGCCTAATCCTTTCAAGAATCCCATGCTCAAAGGATTATGGAAATTTTGTTTATAGCATTATCTATGGCAAATATGGCTTGAACACAACAGAAGAGTGTTTGAAAAAAGACCTTGGATGACATCCTCATTGCCAATAAAATCATCCTTTGTGCTAAAGAGAACATCCTCATAGCCCCCCCTTGATCCTTTTCCCCATCCATCCTTTGAGGATGCTTTACTCAAATCCTATCATATCTACTTAGAAGATTCAAGACCGATCAATCCTTCATCTTCAAGAACCAACATCAAGTGGCATCCTCCTCTTGTTAGATGGGTCAAGCTTAATTTTTATGGAGCTGCTAAAGGAAACCCTGGCACTGCTGGTGCTAGAGGTATTCTTTGCGACCACCTTGGAAATTCCATTTTTGCTTATTTTGAACCTTTGGGTGTTCTTTCCAATCATTCTATTGAAGCCAAGGCTTTATGGAGAGGCCTCCAATTCATTAAAAATATTCTAGGGAATATTATTATGGAAGGAGAATCTCTAAACATAATCAACTTTTTAAAAAAATCTAAGCCTGTTAGTTGGAGGATAAGAAGCATAATTGAAGAAAGTAAGCAGATCTTATCTAAACATAACAAAACCATTATCCAACATGCTTTTAGAGAAGTGAACTCTATTGCTGACATATTGGCTAACATCGAGGTGAATGCCCAAGGTTTGATGATGTGGATAGACTCTCTTCCTCCAAAAGTTGTGCTTGTCAGGTTGGATCAAAAATTTTGTAATCATGATGAGACTTAATCTTCCTCTTCATGTTTTTGCTCATTTCTCCTTTTCCCATGTGAAGCTTAGGGTTTATTTCCTAATTACAAAGAGTGATTTTAATTTTGGTATTATGATCTCTTTATCCCACTTGTTTTGTCTTACCTTGGATCATATCCACATGACCCTTTATGATTTGATATCATGCTATCCACCACCATTTTATTTAGTCTATGCTTATTTCTCGTCAACCGCCCCTTCTTGGAATCCCAATGTAAAATCCAGCACCATATTTAATCATGTCTTGCCCATGTTTCTTGGATTTCACTATTTGGATCTTTCGAGAATCATCCTCCATCGAATTTCCTTCTAATTTGTTTTGAGGATTATTTTGTTGGGATTTCCAATATTTCATGTTTCTAGTGCCAGTTTTCTCTTTTGGCTCCATTTTTTGGGTATCCCAAAGAGTCAACACTATCTCTGCATATTGCACTTCCCAATAACCTATTACAGTTTTCAATGTCAAAAAATTCTCTTCATTCCTAGACCTAGCCAATCTCCTTTCATTAAGTGGGCTTTTCCTTTTTGAGGTATTTTTAATTTTTTCCTTACTGGTTTTGGAGATGCACCCTCACCCTCTATTTATTTTTTTTATGCATGCTCCTTTCACTTATCATCCTGTCTCCTTGTGGTTGTTCCCGTCTGTTATTTCCCCTCCCTGTTTCTTCCTTTTTGCTCTTATTTGTTTATCAATCATGAAGGAAGGGAAACCTGAGTTTATTGAGCCTGAGATGTTTGAAATAGAGGCCATTGTTGAAGGTATTTTGAAGGATAAAGGTGGCCTCATCAATTTTTTCAAAATGTTCTCTGGCGTCGATTGGGAGGCAACTACTACGTTTGCTACCACTTGGGATAATGGCATCATTACCATTCACGATGTGGAGTTTTAGATTACAATGGAGATTTTGGTGAAGCTTACGAGATAAATCCTTGATAGTAAGGTGATTTGGAGGAACAAACACCATTGGGAGGCTAAGTTGATCCACTTTGAATAGACATCCTTGATCTATAAGCTCCATAAAAAAGGTATGTTTTGCCATCACCTTTCTACCCCTTGGAAGGAAATTCTTAAACCTATTATTCAATACTTGACTGTTGATAATCCTGATTCTCAGTTGTGTAGTTTTCATTTAGATTTCATCAACCACTTTTGAGAGGTCAAAATTATGAACATCCCTTCTGCTCTTTACTGGTCCTATGGACTATGCAATAATTTCCACCCATAAAAAAAAGGAAGAAGGTTGGCCCTCTCACCAGGGACTGTTTAAGATACTTTATAGATTTTTACTTCTTAAGTTCCCTAAAGGAAATATTCTTGCCCTTGATTCTTCTGAAGAAAACTCTTCCTCTACTCCTAGCCCTAAGACCTCTAGGTCCAAGAGAAAGAACAAGATTGAGAAATCTCAAGTTGTCTCCAACATCCAGAAAAAAGTCAAAGTAGAAAAATGTTTGTTCGCTATTCCCAAAGGCTTAAATTTAAGTATGCTTTTGAAAATTTCTGATTCTCCTAAAATTATGGAAAACAACCTTCATAAGATTACTGTCCAAGCTACTTCTATTACTATTTATCACATAGAAATCACTCATGTTGCAATTGGGAAAGTAATTGTGCAACTTAAGGAACAACATCAAGCGCTCAACTTGATGTTCTTCTATGACTCTTATGAGGATTTACAGTCTATTTTTTTTGTGGGGGACCTTCTAATTTCAAATATAATACTAAGGATGAGGAGGTTGTGTATATCACTAAGGAATCCTACAAGGAATCCCCAAAGGATGCTCTAAAGGATGACATTAAGGATGCTGACCTAGAGATTGCAGTTGTGTCACCAATGTAGATGGTTGTAACCAATTGGCATGTTTGTTATTTCTGCTATTGAAATCTTGGTCTTAGCTTTCACCTTTTTGTAATGTTCTTTATTTTTTGTGGTTTAGGTCCTTTTTTATTCTATTGGCTGAATGCCTTTTGTTCCTCTGTTGCTTCCTCTCTTGTCTCCTTTGTTGTTTTCTCTTTCTGTTCTTGGTTCTGCTATTTTACAAAGCATTAGGGCGCCTTTCAAATGCCCTTGTTTAATGAAATCCATTAACTTACAAAAAAAAAATATTATGAGCCAAATATCAAGACATAAAAATGAAGTTCAAATTGAAAAGACCCATGAGCAATTAATTTAAATTAAAATATTTTAATCCTTGAATAAAATTTTAATTTAAATTAATAATGGAGGTAAAGGTTTTTAAATTTAATATTTAAAAACTAAATTCAAATTTTTAAATTTGAAATGGGCTGACATGAGAAGTCAAATAATAATGTGCATATATAGGAAATAAATTCCATTTCCTAAAGTCGAACTTACACCTTCGAATGTGAGAGAGAAGAGGAAATTGAAGCGTTGCACCCTAGGAAGAAGACGATTTGCATTTTGAGGAAGATTGAGAGAAATGAGGTAATAAAGGTAGTAGGGTGAGTTGACATCCCATTGACAATGGTAGCATAGGTGGCATTTGGTAAAGTGCTAAGATTAGTAAGGAGGAGATCGCAGTTCGATCCACGCGATTGACATTTTAGAGGAAGAGGTCTTCATTTTGACTTTCTTAGAATTTTTATGAGGCAGCTTTTAGTGGAGTGTGTGTTGTTTGTCTCATATGGCCACGCAGCCCACTTGGTGGCCTAGCTTGAGCTAGGGTGTTGGGAAGTGCAATATCACATGGTTGAATTCATCAAAGATATTTTTTAGTGGGTAGAACAAATTAAAGGTATGCCATTCAATTTTATTCTCCAAGGTGTTGAAAATTGAAATTACTTTGAGATTGTCGTGAGTGCTAAGTGTTTGGGGGAGTTATAAGGTAAAGAAAAATTAAAATATTTTATTTTGATTTTTGGTGATTGAAACTTGTTTTATAAAGTGTGGAGATTATAAGGTGTATAAGGGATATTGTTGTGCATTTTGTTATAAGGGAATTATTGAGTTAGATTGTGTAAGTTTAGAGATTTGTAGACACCTAAAATGTGTCATGTTGAGGGCGACTACTCATATGGACATGCTACAAGACCATATGGAGGATCTTGGATAAACTCCAAGATAGAGCAGTGGTTCTAACCACTCAATTTGGGCTCCTTGGCCTAATCAGTCTGAACCGCGGTCTAGACCTATGGTTTACAGGCTGAACCGCGGTTGAGACTTGTGGTTTACGATCTAGACCACAGCTATAACCTACGGTCTTAACTAAATTTTAGTTGGCCTTCATCCAAGACAAATTTTTTTGAATGACCATTTGATCTATAAGAAGATGGTTAGAGAATGGAAGCTTCTAATCCAATTGTCCTAACCACCCCTTCTTGATCTTGGCTTCTCCATGAAGCCACCACTAGCCTTGGGTAATCCTATAAATACCCCTTCGAATTAGGGCAATGATATAGAGAATTTTGATAGTGAAGTGCTATCAAAATATTATATCAGAGAGAGCATTAGATATTTGAGCAACGAAGCCCTATCAAATTATACACTCAATCGAGTATACTAAGAGAGAGCTATTGCACTTATCCCCTACCTACTTGCCAAGATTCATGATGAATTACATTATGGATGCCCTAGGAGCCTAGGAGAACCAAGAAGCACATATTTGAACAAACGAAGGCCCTTCATAGTGAATCAAATGCAAAATCAGTCTGAGGAAACCGAAGGTGACCATTGAAAATCAATTTGGACAAGGAGGTCAAGCCCATTGCCCTTGAAATTGAGGGTAAACCTATCAGATTTCTAACCGTGGATTTTAGCTATGGTTTACAGTGTAGATTGCTCATCAGAGCTATGGTTTGTATCAGAGGTATCACCACCTTACCTTTTTAATTTATGTTTGGCTAGTTAGCTTAGTTTAGCTATTTCCATGGTTCAATTGTAGTTTAGTAGATTTATGACTGGTAGAATTAGGTTAGAATAGTTTCTTTGTGTTAAGCATAAAATAGGACATTAATGGATTCTTTATGCACTTTCATGCTTTATTTCACATAATTGGTCCATGCATAGTGTAACTGTTATCTTTCTTTATGCAATTCCATAAATCTTGATCCAATTAACATAGTTTAGAAGTGCTTTTCACGCTTTCTTTATTATACATGCTTAATGGTATCTTCATGCATTTTTCCTAAAAGGGCCTCATCATGAGAGGTTGCCTCTATTTTGGACACTTTTATGTTGTTTCTTTATCGCAGGGAACAGATTCAAAGGAGATTCAACCATCAATTTCCTTCCTCAATGCGAAGAAGAGGGCAACTCCACCCTAGAGTTGTTTGTGACTAGTTGAAAAGCAACATTAGTGCACCTACACTACTGAAGACTTTGGCATTGAATTAATTGTATCATCATTTGGGTGACCCTAAGAGGGGCATGATTGTAATCATGATTATTTGCAAATATTAATACAAGAAACACTTATTTTGTTGAATATATGCAATATTGTTATTTTTAATCTTTGAATGATTGAATATGATATAATACAATAGATGGGTGCATGCATTTTGGTTAGATCAGAAGGTGATCACAGTGGAACTCTACAAAAATAGCATATAACTGTGTGTTCTTGGTTTTTGTGACTTGCTGGTACAGACCACAGCTATCAATTGTGGGCCAACAATTGAACCGTAGGTTCAACCCATGGTCCACAGTCAGAACCACAGACCAGACCTACGATTTTCGATAGACACAAAAAATAGTAGAGGGATAAAGCTTATTCGGATGAGGATTTGAGGTAGATCCCATTGTCACTCTCTATATCTATTTTCACTGTCTATTAAATTCCAGAATGTAAATTGAATTAGACTAATTATGAAAGACAACATAATTGGCAATATGCGCATAAGTCCTTAGGTCTTTCATTTTTAGGTTTTTACTAGGCATTGCTAGGAACAACAAACCTCTGAGTGTAGTCTGCCCTAGTCTCCAATGTGCTAGGATGTCTTTTGTATTTTGTTTGCTTGCTTGAGGCTCGATTAGTGGCCATTTCATAGTTAGTATACATTGTCTGAATATCATACAAAATTAATCATGCATACTCTCTTAATGTGAAACGTTATTTTTTTCTTGCATTACATATAGAGAAGAATCATTTGAATGTTGTCTTATGCATTTCTCTTTCATGCAAATTAAAAGGAACCACACACACCACTTGGCACTTAAATTCTAGTGAGTTGGGCTTGACATCCAACCACTAGTAGGGTTCAATGACGATGGGCGTAACTTCCATCCATTGGCCCAAATCCCACGAACCTTTTGGATACTAGACCAATACTGGATCTGAGAACATTTCGTACCCTAGAAAATTTGCATGTATTCTCTTCGAAGGTGTATCGCTCCAAATTTTTCACACCCTTACCTTCAGGCTATAGGATCCATGCCCGGAAGGGGGATGTGAAAAGGATGGGACAATACCTCGGACTGAGAGGCCTTGCGAAGGTCCCGCCTCTCGGGGGAGGTGTATTATGGTGATTTTTTGATGGATGGTGGGGTTCACCAGGAAACGTTTGAATGGCAATTTTCGAGCCTAGGTTGGGAATGTGTTTAATGTGTTCAGTTTTATCTTTAAACATTCAAGTCCTAGGTTTGGCCAAATGAATCTAAGTTGTTCTATTATGAAAATGCAGACTAAATGAGTACAAAAAATAGATTTGAACAGACAACAGAGAGAATAAGCTAAATTAAAGAGCCATACCTGATCCGGATGTCTGATGGAGGTTTTGATTCTTGAAGCAGTCAGGATCATCTAGAATTTGACAGGATCGTCTGAGATCTGACGGGATCGTCTGAGATCTGACAAATTCATCAGACAAATTCGTCAGAGACCTACAAACATAAAAGTAGATGCAAAATACCAGAAATGTAGCTATGACAACAGAGGGCAAGGATGTAAAATGACAGTAATAATATTAAAATGATAATAATAAACAAAAACACGAGTGCATTACAATGATCTAGTGACAATTTCTGATTTTATTATGCATTAAGACTACATGGGTGAACTCCAAGATGCAAAATAATAAGAAATAATCATAAGTTTAACTAAATGCAGAATAATGCAGCAAAAAAGAATGAAGAAACACAAACTCTGGGCACTGATTGCCCCCAATGCAGACTGTAGTCGAAATCATCTCGAATTGGTGCGAAATCATCTCGAATTGAACAGGATCGTCCACGACGAGCTGAGCTTGCTTCGGCTGAAAAATAACAGAGTTCCTGCAAGAGAATTCAGAACAAATGAAGGCAAATAATAATTTAAGATACTAAAATGCATGTAGAAGTTGATTTACAGGAAATTTCAGCCAGGGGGATGCCAAGGGGGAGTCCTAAGTTTAAATAGGCTTAGGAGGGAGGTTAGGAGGTTGGAGATCATCCCAATTTGGGAGATCTCCAATGGGGAGGGTCTCTAATGGCGCAGACACGCTTCTGCCCGGATTAGAGACGCCGTTGGAACAGAAGCTAACTATGCACAAATCAGTTTGGGACGAGATCGTCTGGACGTTCTTCTCCAGATGAAATCATCCGATCTGAGGCGATATCGTCTTATCGGAGACGATATCGTCAAACGGACAAAACAAACTCTAAAAATGGCATGGAAAATGAGGCAACGGGCAGCAGGCGATTTTGGAGCGATTTTGGGGTTAAAATTTGAATTTGAATATTTACTAGAGTAATTGTAATTATTTAAGGTTTTATTGCGCCAATTTTAGGGTGCTACATTTTGCCCCCTCTTTAGCGAATTTTTTGAAGAAAATGCGTTAAAGACGAGTTCTTCTCGATCTACGAGAAAGCAAAAATTATTCCCATTTTTAGGCGACGATTCTTGGTCGAATCATACGACAGCTTACTATGGTGCCCCCTCCGTGTTTTTACCCAAATCGAACGTTTGAGGTAAAAACGCGAAAAAGCAAAATTTTAAAATGTTTTTAATTGTGTTTGAATAAAATTAAGAAAAATAGGGTAAAACCCTAATTCATTGTTACTGTTCATTTTCCTAGTTTTTAGAGCTCTGGAGACAAGATGGTTGAGACAGCGCACAGATCGACAGAGGTCCGACGCGGGCTATGGGTAAGGATCTAAACTTAGTTTAGAGTGCTTTAATTTAGAATTTCATGCTTTTTAAATTAGATTTGACTGATTTTTGAGCATCACGGCCGTTTTTGGGCCGTCGACGTCGTCGAGATGAAATCGTCTCGATTTCGCCGAAATCGTCTCGATATCGTCGATTTCGTCCAAGGGCGAAATCGGCGATAGGGGGACGATTTCGTCCAATAAGGGACGATTCCCTCATGCAAAATCGGAGACGAATTTGCTCAAATTTGGGACGATATCATCCAATTGTGGGTGATATCATCATTTATATGAAATTGCACTTGCTTTACTTGAATTTTTAATTAATGATTGTATTAATGATTGTTATTGATGATTTTTGATTGTTTTGTTGTTTATGTTGCAGAGAGGATTACTAAAGAGCCAAGAATGGAAATACGACAGACTAAGGGATGACTTGGCCACTCTATCGTAGGCAGAGCGAGATCAGCTGGCTCAAGTCGGCTTGCAGCACATGGCGAGATATGCCACAAGTGTCTACAGACATGGGGCTATTGATAGCCCTAGCAGAGAGGTGGTATCCGGGTTCTTCCTGTTTCTGGTTACCGATAGGGGAGATGACTCCCACACTTGGAGGATGTATGGAGGATTTTGAGGATCCCCATACAAGGATGGCTAATCACTCCCATGGCCAATCAGGGCCACACGATGATGAGACTATGCAGAGATCCGAGCTTCGCCCTAGAGAAGGGCGGAGTGAACATCGAGTCTCTACGCTAGATGCCTGGGGCATCTAGGCTGACATAGGTTTTGGCTGGGGTGGTAGGTGGTCTGTCTGCTATGCCATCAGAGTGGATGCAGGCTACCATGGCTACTGCGAGATGTGGTCTACGACATGAGAGACCACGGATATAGGTTTGCTTGGGGGAGCTTTGTACTATATCGATTGTATAGGATCCTTCATGGGGTCATATACAAGGGCGGCCGATGTCTAGTTATGACATCGCTACTACAGGTTTGGTGCTGGGAGCACATCACGGTGCGAAGGCCGATAGGGCTCCCACTGACAGGGATTGATGGGGAGAGACCCCGAGTTTTCTATTGGTGGCTCCGGAGAGGGTCACAGTGACGGGTAGATCTGCCAGTGTCCTAGAGACTACTTGACGACCTTGTCTCCGACCAGATCACCTGGAGGCCTTGGAGAGATCATCCAGGGTGGGCCGAGGATGGACAGGAGCTGGCTCACATCAGGCGAGTCTGTTGGTTGAGGATGGAGAGGGGAGAGGTGGAGCTCCACCGGTACGACCGAGTTTTGAGGCAGTTTGGTCTACAGCAGGGGATCCCATCTCTCAGAGACTATGAGTTTTCCTGGACTATCTGGGATAACACTACAGTTAGTGGGGCTCCAGATATGCAATGATTTTGGAGTCAAGACGTAGATGATGCCCCCATTCAACCAGTGGATGGGGACGACGCTGGGGTAGCCGACGGCTACGATGCCTGGTACACAGGCATCCGCCCTCCTCGGATGACGAGGGCTCAGGGTCCAATTCATGTAGTTGTGCATCGGATGGGGAGGCGGTGCCAGGCGGCCATTGAGGTGGCACAGGGTCACGATGGGAGAGAGCAGAGGAGGCCACAGGCTCAGTAGAGGCCACGGTAGCGGGAGAGGAGGGAGGAGAGACCCCCTTCTCCATAGAGAGAGAGGCCACCATCGCTCGATAAGGGCAAGGGTGTGGACACAGGAGAGAGTAGTGAGATGGCTACTCTCCGAGTGGAGACTATCCATCTCCAGGCATAGGTGCAGACTTTACAGGATGAGGTTGCATGCCATCGAGCTGAGGCTACATAGCTCAGAGATGAGGTTGCACGCCTTAGAGCATGGAGTGGAGGAGCGAGCACTCGGGAGCTGGCGCGGTCGATTGCTCAGACCATGTTCTACCAGGGTATCTACTTCCATATGGTGCCAGAGGGCCAGAGGGTATAGCTGCCATCGACATTGCGGATCCGATCAGGATTGGGTCATCGAGGACTTCATCCCGATCGATGACTAGGACTCGCAGTACCACACATACTATGATGGGGCCACCTCGTCCACCTCAGGGTGGGGGAGGAGATGAGGCTGAGAGCTCGAGGGGTTCTCGAGGCTAGGCTACTGCACTGCACAGATGGGATACATGATTGAGAGGATTGAGTATGCCAAGATGTAGATTGTGGCATACCAATCTAGTTTTGAGATGATGTACATACATTGTTGAGATATATATATATATATATGACTTGTCTTATGATGATATGACGTGTTTATATGTTTTTATGATGCTTTAATGTTTGAAGTGTGATTTGATTTGATGATTCATGTAATTATGTCATTTGGAAATATTATGGTTTTTAATGGATGCTTTAAAATTTAAATGAAATAATCTGATGTAACAAAATTGGTTGTTTGTGATGTGATGAAAAAATAAAAAGGACTTCTAACAATAATTTCAAAGGACATTGTCGCTATTATAGACCATTTCATGGAGTCGTCGCTCACTCGGTCGTCAAGCTAATCCCAGTATAGAAATATTGTTAAAAGTAAAAGAGTGCTTAAGAGACTGTCTTAAGACTTTGGTGTGATGATGCAAATGATGATGATGATGGTTTTGTTTTCAGATTTCCATGAAAATATTATGCATGAAATATTTTTAGAAAATGATTTTTGCTAGGCATAAATTCCTAAGTGCGATAAAATGTTTGAATAATTCCCTAGGAATTATACCATCATTGCAAATTTGCATGTTGACAAAATGACATGAAATAGTAATAATGTTCGTTCTTTTGAAAGCATAATTGTGTACCATAATGATGTGAGTCATATGTTTTTATGATTTTAAATGAATGGGGAATAAAATTAATACAATGGTTTGCGCTAGGCATAGAATATTTAGGTATAGACTTATACCATCATCGCGAAATCCAAAAAGAGATAGTTTTATTGCATGGTTGATTTTTAATTATTGAAAATAAACAAAAAATATGAGGATGAGGACTTGCGCTAGGCATAAAACTCCAATTTAAGTTCTGGAACTATACCATCGTCATGAAAGTCAAAAGTTATATGTAACTTTATTGCATGTTTTTGAAAAATGATTTTGATTTTTTGGTAATGCATGTGGTTGTCTTTGTACTAAACAATTGTTCTCAGAGAAGAAAATGAAATTATTCCAATTTGCAAAAATATTTCAAAGTAGCTTAAAGACAAAAGTTAGATTTATAAGGAATCCCATGTGCATATGTGAGTTCATTTCCAATCTTGTTTTATCATAATGATACACAAAATCTCTCAAATACAAATGTGTGTGCAATTGCATTGTTCATTTACCAGTTTTGAGCAAGATAATTTGATACAAGTGATTTGAATGAACCAAATAAGTGTTCATTAACCATGATTTAGATGCATATAACCATACCAAACTACTATGTAAGTCGGATTATCAAGAGCTAGCTAATCCATAAGCAGACATAGGTCTGTACAAAAGAAGGTCGCTAATGTGACAGACATATCACCACGCTAGGAGTTACCCAAGGCCAAGCGGGTTGGGCACAAACCACCTGTTATGGGGCTTACCTCACAGTTTTTGAATAATTGAGAATTCCAGGGATTCAAGCTCATCAACCCTTCTTTTCTTTTCAAGGGGTCGGGAAAGGGATTTTATTGCTTTTGCTTTTGCTCATTTTGCTTTCTTTTCTTTCTTTTCTCTTTTTTTTTTTGTATCTTTTGCTTTGATATTTGAGATAATGCTGAAATAGTGCTAAATGATTTTGCTTGATTTTTCTTGATTTTTTCTTTTGCTTCCTATTCTAGGGATACTTGCTCGGATTAGTTGTAGAGCAAGGGATTTTTATTTCGGGTAGGGGTGAGCTTGTCCTTTTGCCAATTCTCAAAGATTCTAGACCATGTGCATGATAGGATAGCAGGGGAAACTTTTCGCTCAAGAAACCACTTCTACTATGTAGGATAGCATGGACATTACAAATATAATCATTTTATTGTGAAAGAATATGCTTGGTTTAAGTAAATAACAAGATCAATTCTCTATGCTCAAACTTTATTTAATTGAATTTTGTGGACTTTGATATAAGAGAGATTAGTAATCATGCCAGATAAAATCAAGATATTTATTCATGTGAATGTGAAAGTGCGGGATTCCAAATAAATGCTAATTTATCCAAAATAATTTGAAAATATAACTGCAAATATGTCACAATTTGAGAAGTACAAAAAATAAAAGATGTTTTTGAAGATTTTGATGATTGTGAATGTTTTTGGTATTTTTATATTTTTAAGTTTATAAATTGAAAGAAATACAAGATAGTGGGTTTTTTGAAATATTTTAAACAAATATATACACTGATGAAATGACCAATTTTTATGCATAGTAACGTTTAAGATGCATAATATTCATAGGTTCTTTAAGTTCTTTACCATCTAAGGTAGATAATTTGTATGCTCCCGATTCAAATTTAGCAGTGATAATATATGGTCCAAGCCAGTTGGGCTCAAATTTACCTTTAAGGTCTTTAGTTGCATTAGTATTTTTTTTATTTTCTTTTAAAACAAGATCGTCGACCTCAAAGGATCGATGACGAACTTTCTTAGCATATGATCTTTTAAGCTTGTTTTGGTAAGCACGAAGATGCTCCAAAGCATTGATGCACTTTTCATCTAGGAGTTCCAGCTGACTGAGTCTGCCAGCTCGATATTCATCTCCTACTTCGGTATCTTGAAGTAGTAGAGCCAAAGAAGGAACTTCTAATTCAAAGGGAAAAATGGCTTCGACGCCATAAACCAAAACAAAAGGTGAAGTTCCAGTGGGGGTTCGAACACTAGTTCGATAAGCCCACAAAGCAGGATATAATTGAATGTGCCAGTCGCGGCCAGATTTATTGACCAATATTTTAAGGATTTTGATTAAGGTTTTGTTTGAAGCTTCGGCTTGGCCATTACCCTGAGGATAATAGGGAGTGGACCAACGATGTTGAATCTTATATTTTTGGCATAGTTTCTTAACATATTTATTTTTGAAACAAGTTCCATTGTCTGAGATGAGATTTGCAAGAATTTCGAACCTACAAATGATTTGATTAAAAATAAATTTAGAGACTTGTGTTCCAGTGCAGGAAGCTAAAGGCATAGCTTCAACCCACTTCGTGAAATACTCGATGGTGGTTATGATGAATTTGTGTCCATCAGATGACACAGGATTGATTTTACCAATAATGTCTAAGCCCCATTTTGAAAAGGGCCAAGGAGATGAAATAGCCTGCAGCTCTTGTGCAGGGGCATGGACAAGGTCAGCATGTTTTTGGCACTTGTCGCAATGGCACACATACTCATGTGCATCATTCTCCATGGTAGGCCAAAAGTATCCTATCCTAAGGAGCTTTTTAGCAATGACACTACCACTGAAGTGTCCTCCACAAGATCCATCGTGGGCTTCACTCAAAGCTGATCTGGATTCTTCTAAATTCAAACATCTCAATAGGATACCTTCAAAAGATCTCCTATACAAAGTATTGCCAATTATTACAAATCGACTTGCTCGTCTACGTAATAATCGACGTTGGTTTCTATTAGAATTGGCAGGGAAAGTCCCATTTTGAAGAAAATCAAATATATCCGTATACCAAGGTTCAGGAGTAGTTTCATTGATTAGAAACACATCCAAAGGTTCTAAGCATGACTTATTTGAAGCGGGTTCCTGGAGTCGATGAATAATGATGGTGGCATATTCGTCATCTAACTCCAAGGGCAGAAGAGATGCAGCTGCGGCCATAGCATCAGCCGCACGGTTGCTAGTTCGAGGAATAGCTTCCAAGGTAACTTGATCAAATAGAGATATTAATTGTAAAACATAGGCTTTATATGGGCACATTTTATCATCTCTGGTCTGATAAACTTCATTAATTTGGTTTATAACAAGTTGAGAATCACCAAAAACTAACAGATGTTTAATTTTTAGAGCCAAGGCGGCTCGTAATCCAAGGATTAGAGCTTCATACTCAACAGTATTATTAGTGCAAGCAAATGTTAATTTAAAGGACAAAGGTATAATGTGCTTTTGTGGAGATATTAAAATAATACCTGTGCCAGCCCCACTCATGCATCGGGCTCCATCAAAGTATAAGGACCATTGTTCAACATGGTCTACCTCTAATTGAAGGCATTCATCAAGAAACTCAATGATGAGGGGATGGGTAGACTCTAAGGGTGCAGCAGCTAATTGATCTGCTATGATTTGACCCTTAACAGACTTCTGTCCTATGAACATGAGGTCAAACTCGCTTAGAGCAAGAACCCACTTGGCTGTGCGACCCGATAAATAAGGTCGACTCATAAGATACCGCAAGGGATCATATTTAGCAATGACATAGGTTTGCTGACTAAGCATATAATGGCATAATTTTTACATAGAAAACATGACTGCTAGACATAGTTTTTCTAATGCTATGTAGCGGGTTTCATAACTAATTAAAGTTTGGCTAATATAATAATTAGCACGTTCTCTTTTCTCATCATCAAGCTGAGCTAACATAGCTCCTAAAGCAAAATTTGAAGCTGAAATATACAGGATAAACGGATGATCAGGTTTAGGCGGTGAAAGCACAGGTGGGTTAAGGAGGTATTGTTTAAGAAGTTCAAAAGCTTCCTTACATTCGTCGTCCCAATTAAAAGGGACATCCTTCTTAAGGAGCTTAAGAAAGGGACCGGTTTTGTCCGCCAACTTATCGATGAAGCGACGGATAGCTTGAAGCTTACCTTGTAAACTTCGTAATTCAGATATATTGGTAGGTGCGGGCATATCAGTGATAGCCGCAATCTTGAGAGGGTCGATTTTGATGCCATGTAAAGAAACTATAACCCCTAATAGTTTACCTGACTTAACTCCAAATATGCATTTGGCTGGATTTAATCGAATAAGATATTCTCTTAACCGATTAAAAACTTTTCTCAAATCATCTAAATGATTATCTTCATTAATAGAGCGAGCTATAATATCATCTACATAATCATGTAGGATATCATGCATCATATCATGAAAAATATAAGTCATAGCTCGTTGATAGGTTGCACCTGCGTTCTTTAAGCCGAATGGCATCACTTTCCAACAAAAGGTACCCCAGGGGGTAATAAAGGTTGTTTTAGCCTGATCTTCAGGAGCTATCCTGATCTGATTATAACCGGAGAATCCATCCATTAAGGACATCATCCCACTCCCAGCAGTAAAATCAATGATTTGATCCATGTTTGGAAGAGGAAAATCATCTTTAGGGCATGCAACATTAATATCTCTAAAATCTGTGCAAACCCTAACTTTGGTAGCTTCTTTCTTGGTGACTGGAACTACATTCGAAATCCATTCAGCATAATCAATAGCTTGTATAAAAACAACATTCAGGAGTTTTTCTAACTCCCCTTTGACTAGTAAAGCCACTTTAGGATGCATTTTTCTAAGTTTATGTTTAACAGGTTTAGCATCCGGATGGACTACTAGGTGATGCATGACTACAGAAGGGTCTAAACCTGGCATGTCTTCATATGTCCAAGCGAAGACATCTTCATATTCTTTAAGGAATGCAATGTATTGCTCTTGTTTTTCTTGACTTAATTCTGATCCAATATTGATTATGTGGGGACTATCCTCAGTTCCAATGTTGATTTTAATGACGTTTTCTACTTCCATGTGTAGATCTCTTTCAAAATTAGGTGGGGCGGGTGAAACACCCAATTCTTGTAACTCTTTTAAGGTTAACTTAGATAAGTCATCTTGAGGAGTAGTGGCCTCAAGCTGGGCTATAGTAGGTATAGAACCATCAAAATAAAACCCATTGTGTAACATCTCTTCAACGGAGACATCATGGAAAATATCACCTTCCAACTCATCATCGGATTCAACAATCATTTCAGGATAAGCTATGGATAGCATATTACATGTAAATGGCTGATTTTGTAGAGGCAAATCATCATGCCCATCCAAATAATCTTGATAACATATGAGTTGATCATCATCTTCAAAAGGGAAGGGTTGACCCTTACTAGGAAATAGGCCCACACCACATCGGGCGGGCCATGGTTCTACCTCGAAAGGTTCTTTCATACCATTTTGGAAAGGTCCCAAGCCTTTCCCTTTATATCCCATTTTAAGAATTATAGGTTTAGCTTTAATATACTCATTAGTAAAATAACATCGAGCATATCCATCATGATGAGTTTTGATATTTCGAGGTATTCTTCCCTAGTCATATCCTTTATAAATGAAGGCACAACTCCCGACTTGGTAAGTACTTCCCATAGGTTGTGGGAGGCCCAAAGTACGAGGAGATGGCGGCAAAGTACTTAAGATAATGGAATTTTGCATAGAAGCATTTGTTTTTTTTGATATAAGAATTTTAGATAAATCAGGTAAGAGTTCATCAGAAAGAGCGTAAGATGTAGAAGGATCATTCCCTATATCTTTAGATGTGGAAGGTATGATAGATGTAGATAATGTGGAAGTGTTAATAGATGGGTCTATAGGTTTTGAAATTATAGGGATGGAACATGAAGGATTGGTTGTGGATTGAAGATCTTTTTGAGGTTCTAGAGTAATTTGTTTAAAAGATTGTTGATCTATATATGAGGGTGAAATTAATGGGGGAGAAATAGATGAAGTTATGGGTGTTTGTTTCATAGTTTTAGATGAAAAATAAGAATTAGGATGTGTGGATGACAGAGCAGGGCAAAATTGGACTCCAACAGGTTCTGCCAAAGCACACATATCAAAGGGTCTGGGATCACCATGGATAGTGACCAACTGATTTTTAAATTCAAATTTAACACATTGGTGTAAAGTTGATGGGACAACCCGCATTGCATTGATCCAAGGACGACCCAAGAGTATATTGTATGATGCGGGGCAATGTACAATAAACACGGTCGTATCTAAGGTTCTAGGACCAACTTGCAATGGGATGGTGATAACTCCACACGTTTCTTGTGTTTCATCATTGAAAGCTTTTATGATCATGTCAATTTTCTTCATTTCATCACTTCTAAACCCAAATCTCTGGTAGAAGTCAAAAGTGCAAATATTTAGAGATGAACCATTATCAATCAAAACTCTTTTAATGACTACATCTCCTATTAGGGCAGTAATGTATAAGGGGTTATCCTTATGTAAACTATGTTGCGGTATATCTTTATCCCGAAAGTCAATACAATCGACTTCTCTAGTGATGATAGTATTGGCCATGGCTTCAGGTTGAATGTTTTGTGGTACCATCATTTGGCTTAATGTAAGCATCAATTCATCTCTATGGGTAGGAGAAGATCTTAATAAATCCAAAAGAGATATTCTGGCTGTAGTATTGGATAATTGCTCATTAATATTGTAAGGGGGTTTAGGTTGAACATTAGGAGCATGATTCCCTTTATTGGGATTTTTCAAAACAAATGGAGCTGATCCATCATTCTGGTTTGGTTCTTGTTGAGAATTTTGAGCCTTGTTGTCTGGTAACGACTCCGATGGTACCTACAATGTTATATTGAGGACGTTGAATAGGTCTTGGTCTAGCATTTATAGCTTGTTCATTAGAAAGGAATTGATTAGAAGAGGGTCGAGTAGTAACTCTTCTAGGAAATGGTTCTTCTGGAACCATAGAGTCTGTGATAGGTTGAATAGGATCTGATTCATTTTTAGAACTATTCGATTGATTTGAGGTGATGTCCATGTCACTTTCAGTATCCGATTCTACATCACTGAGATCCGGTATTTGAATATTATGTAGGGGCACTGGTCGTGACCATGGATAAAGTTGTGTCAAATTTTTGTAAATCATGATTAGGTAAATGTCCGCTAATAGTTCCTACATATCGGGTAGGAGGAGGGACATTATGATGCTCAATTTGATTGGCCACCTCCTTACCATGTCTTGGTAAAGGATGTTGAAATATATCTAATGATTGATTAGCATTTTGATTTTGATTTTGGGGAATGTTCTTTTGAGCATTATTAGGAGCATTTTGTTTAGGTTGGAAGGCTTGCACCTCCATCTCATTATTATCAATCAGATCTTGTATTTTATGTTTTAACCTTTTACAAGCGTTGGTAGAGTGTCCAGGTCCTCTATGGAAATCACAATGTAAATCGGCTCTATATCCGGGTATGGTTGGATCAGGTTCCCGGATAGCTGGTAATTGAATCAAACCTCTTTCGAGTAATTGGGGTAGAATAGTTGATAATGGTTGATTCAATCTAGTAAACTCTCGAGGAGGTTTATCAGGAGGTTTCAATATAAATTTTTTTGTTGTCTTCGTTGCATTGATATTAGCAACATTTCTGCTATCAGTGACTCCGTCACCTATGACTTGTTTGTTTTTATATTGATTTCTAGATGTTTTCTCATCATCTTTCTTCCTAAGTTGGCCTCTCCTAATGAGGGCATCTTCTACTCTTCGAGCTAAATCTATAGCTTGATCGAAGGTAGTTAAGGTAGTAGTTGATAACTCATAAGATATTTGTTCTTGTAAATTATTGATAAAAATATCCAACATTTCCCTATAAGGTAGCACAAAGTGCAGTTTTCCTGTCAACTGCCTCCATCTAGCTAAGAAATCAGCAAAACATTCATCTTTGTCTTGTTTTAAGTTGTATAAATCTTTAATGGTTACATGCCTCTCGATATAGGCACTAAATTGATGGACAAAAGATTCAGTTGTTTCTTCAAAATTTCTCAAAGAATGAGTGGGCAATTGATAATACCACTCTAATGCCATTCCTCCTAAACTTTTTGGGAACATTTTTAGTAATAACAAGTCATCATGTGATATATCATGACATGCTATCCTAAACATGCGAAGATGCTCTATGGGATCTTCAGTTCCTTTATATATAGGCAGGACGGGCATAGGAAAATGTTTAGGGTACGGTTGTGCTACAACTATAGGGTCTAGAGGTTGACTACACATCTCTCGATAATTGTACGAGGGACGGTAGGGATCCATCTGGTCCATGCGAGAAGCTAACTGTTTCACCATGGCTTCCAGATTATTGGTTTGCCCACCATATTGGTTCGGTAGGGCATTAATATGAGATTGGTGAGCATATGATGGAGGGACATGCATATTAGATGCTATATTACTATTGTGTAAATTGTTGGTAGGAAGGGTGTTATGAAGAAGTTTTGAAGTTGTATTATGTTGTATCCCAGATTGTTGGAAATTGGTGTTTGGCTTCATTTTAGGTTTTTGTTGATTTGAAGCATATTGATTAATAGTTTGGCGAAATAAAGCGGTAAATGAAGGTCTCTTTTGTGTGGGCATGATTTTAGGCTCAATAACAGGTTCCTTAGGAGGTTGGGTAACCTGTTGTTTTTGCATATTCTGAATTATAGCGGCCATATCCATATTGGATGGCCCAACTTTATCACTTTCTTGATCAATGAAAGACAAGGGATTAGTGTGTATGTCAAACATATGTTCCATGGCTGCTTGAGTGTCACTAATTTGTCCCCTATCAATACGAACTGCCATATTAAGAGCACCAATATTTTTATTGAAGAATTTCCAAAAATGATCTAAGTTATCAAAAGCAATAGTTCCATCTGAAGCCATTCTAGGGGATGAGGATCCTTCCTCTCTAACATTTTCTTGTTGTTCATTTTCTTCAACCAGGTCATCTTCTGGTTGTTCTAGAGTTTCTTCTTCTAGGATTGGATCCTCAGGAAGGGTATTTAATTTTTTATTTTTCTTGCCTAACCAATCTTCTTCTTCTTCTTCAGTTTGTTTACCATTCCTAAGTTTAGTCATGGTGCTTAAACTTAGATTTCAGAAAAAAAAATATATATATATATATATATATATATATATATATATATATATATATATATATGCAACAAGCTTAAGAGGTATATATTTTAATTATATACCTACTATAATATTTAAAATGAAATGTTTTTTGGGTTTTGTTATGTTTTTTAGTTTTTCTTGTTTTTTGGTTTTAATAACAATATTATAAAGATAACAAACAACACACAAAACACAAGAAATAATAATAATGAAAGCAATGATCTAGTTTTCTATAAACAATTTATAAATATCATTAATGGGCTCAAGTTCTTCAGGAGTCATGAAATGTTCTTCTTCAAATTGAAAATTTTCTTTCAAAAATTTAACAAAAAGTGCTATAGTGATATTATCTGTTTTAGACTCTGGTTGATAGAAGTAAAGCTCGTGGCAATACTCTCGATATAACACAGCTCTAGGAACTCTATTCCATATTTCCCTATCCATAAGAATGACCTCTTGGTCTTCTACACGACCTAGGAATTGGTGTATAATAGTTGCGTTCTCGAGGTATTCCTCGAAGGTGAACAATTCTGAAGACACAAGAGCTCTCCTATAAGCTAACCACCTATGGCAAGCTCTCTGAAGTTCATGATAAAAAATGAGTTGATGAGGATCCAGGATTCTATCTAGGACAAGCCTCTTGATTTGTTTAAGTTTTGTTGACCTAGATAAAATGACACCTAGTCTTCTATCAAGTTCGTCCCACAAAAGTTGGTTTCTATCTGTTTTAGGCACACTAAGCACAGAATTGATTTCTATGGCTGCTAATTGGTTTTCAACATTTATAGTAACTGCTAGTCTTTTCTTAGGAGCTACCATCTAAACATGATATGCAACTTATTAGTTTTCTAATGATTTTAAATGCATCTATATTTTTTTTTGTTTTTGTTTTCAAAAGGTTTTAAATGCATTCACGTCGGGTTCACCAAAATGTATCGCTCCAAATTTTTCACACCCTTACCTTCAGGCTATAGGATCCATGCCCGGAAGGGGGATGTGAAAAGGATGGGACAATACCTCGGACTGAGAGGCCTTGCGAAGGTCCCGCCTCTCGGGGGAGGTGTATTATGGTGATTTTTTGACGGATGGTGGGGTTCACCAGGAAACGTTTGAATGGCAGTTTTCGAGCCTAGGTTGGGAATGTGTTTAATGTGTTCAGTTTTATCTTTAAACATTCAAGTCCTAGGTTTGGCCAAATGAATCTAAGTTGTTCTATTATGAAAATGCAGACTAAATGAGTACAGAAAATAGATTTGAACAGAAAACAGAGAGAATAAGCTAAATTAAAGAGCCATACCTGATCCGGATGTCTGATGGAGGTTCTGATTCTTGAAGCAGTCAGGATCATCTGGAATTTGATAGGATCATCTGAGATCTGACGGGATCGTCTGAGATCTGACGAATTCGTCAGACGAATTCGTCAGAGACCTGCAAACATAAAAGTAGATGCAAAATACCAGAAATGTAGCTATGACAACAGAGGGCAAGGATGTAAAATGACAGTAATAATATTAAAATGATAATAATAAACAAAAACACGAGTGCATTACAATGATCTAGTGACAATTTATGATTTTATTATGCATTAAGACTACATGGGTGAACTCCAAGATGCAAAATAATAAGAAATAATCATAAGTTTAACTAAATGCAGAATAGTGCAGCAGAAAAGAATGAAGAAACACAAACTCTAGGCACTGATTGCCCCCAATGCAGACTACAGTCGAAATCGTCTCGAATTGGTGCGAAATCATCTCGAATTGAACAGGATCGTCCACGACGAGCTGAGCTTGCTCCGGCTGAAAAATAACAGAGTTCCTACAAGAGAATTCAGAACAAACGAAGGCAAATAATAATTTAAGATACTAAAATGCGTGTAGAAGTTGATTTATAGGAAATTTCAGCCAGGGAGATGCCAAGGGGGAGTCCTAAGTTTAAATAGGCTTAGGAGGGAGGTTAGGAGGTTGGAGATCATCCCAATTTGGGAGATCTCCAATGGGGAGGGTCTCTAACGGTGCAGACACGCTTCTGCTCGGATTAGAGACGTCGTTGGAATAGAAGCTAACTATGCACAAATCAGTTTGGGATGAGATCGTCTGGACGTTCTTCTCCAGATGAAATCGTCCGATCTGAGGTGATATCGTCTTATCGGAGACGATATCGTCAAACGGACAAAACAAACTCTAAAAATGGTGCAAAAAATGAGGCAACGGGTAGCAGGCGGTTTTGGAGCGATTTTGGGGTTAAAATTTGAATTTGAATATTTACTAGAGTAATTGTAATTATTTAAGGTTTTACTGCACCAATTTTAGGGTGCTATAGAAGGGTATAATGGTGACTGGGGGAAAACGGGTGAGGATCTGGGAGGACCTATGCTCACTGACCGTGTGTGGGCTTCATTACCACACATTATAGGTTGGATTACGCAACTTGGAGTTCATAGCCAAGTTGTCGAGCTGCAAGCATATAGGTGAAATCCATTAAACTAAGAATAAAATCCAACAAGTTTTTTTTAAACATGATAAGAGTTTCTACACTGTTACAACAAATATTGAAAACACATCAAATAGTTTAGGACTCATTTTCAAAATTTAAAATGAGATAATCATTATTGTATACCTTGTTTGCTTAATAAAAAAAATACATCTAGATGCTAGGTACACAATGGTGGATACACAGGGTGGTCAGTAAAGGTCTAAACCTAATGTCGATGACCAGCCCTTAACCAATTCATAGCAGCACATGTCAATTCCTCAACCACATGAGAAAAACAAATATCGTTTGGCAAGCATCAAAGGAGATAACTCGACACGAGGGGATCCTGTAGAGCGTACCCCAAATAGAGGAGCTTCAGTATACTCCTCTAGGCATAGGATAGAATAGGGAGCCTCTCAACATGAGGGTGTTCCACTCAAGAGCCATTATCGAGACCGCACTGCATGCACATCCACGAGATCAACCAAAGAGTTTGTTGTGCAAGGGACCAGGTTGGTGCCCCTACATACTAAGTCCATAGGAGGATCCATGCCTCCACCTTCTGAGTATATAAGTACTAGATATCCACTCATTCAAGGGCAATAGACAGGATTACCACAGAGCATAGGTCTAATCATACTCCCATACATGGTCCACCATGCAAGATCACCATTGATATATCAAAGGTAGGAGCTAATGGCACACAACCGCATGAGCGGTGGTGGTCTAGATAGTTAGAGGGTCTAGGTAGTGTTTTAGAGTAGCTAAGTTGCAAGCCTTCTACTCCACCCACTCGTGCCCCAAGTGATCATAGCATGAGTGTCATTAGGACTACTAGAGAGCATGGAGAGGCTTCTAAGCACCCTCATGTCACACACCCACTATCTTTTTAAGGGTGATGAAGATGCACAAGAACATGTCACGAGCTTTATGGATGCTTGTTTCCAGATAGAAAGCAATGATGCATTGTTGTTGCGTATGTTCATCACGACACTTTCTGTTCTAGCCTAAGAGTGGTTCAATTAGCTAAAGAAACATAGCATAACTAGTTTTGAGAAATTAGATGATGTCTTTCTTGAACGCTATTCCTTTGGCATCAAGAAACAAGCCAATATTTTTGATCTGGCTACGCTAGCTCAGCGTGATGATGAGCCAATAGAGAAATATAGAAAGATATGGAGGAGACTAATGGTGAAGTTGTCATTCCCTATTCCTACCATAGAGTTAACTCGAATGTTTACAAATAGTTGTGCCAAGCACATCTTGTTACTACTACAACTGCAGCAGTATCCTACATTTGAAGAGGCTTTGGCGCAATCCAAAGTGATTGAGGACATCAAGTTGTAGGAAGGCAAATTGAAGCTCAATAATAGGATAGGGATAAAATAGGAGTACCATAAAACAATAGGGCAAGCAAGCCCATGTGAATCAAGCGGTGTTGAATCTCTAGAGAGAGAACAAGGGGTAACAAAAATAGAATTATCAGGTCCAACCTTCTCCTGCGTAATATGACAAGTGCAACAACAATTATAAGGACAAGAACAAATATCAACATTCACATTGCCAGTTCACACCATTGACGAAATCGTTGATGTTGATTTTCCATCAACTATGTGAGGCCAAGGCAATTAGATTGCTCAAAATTAAGATGGTAGACCCCAATCAACCCAAACCAAAGGGGTACCAAGAAGATTTGTTTTGCATTTTTCATCAAATGAAAGGCCATGATATTGAGGTGTGTTGGACTTTCAAATACATGGTGTAAAATATGATTGACAAAGGTGAGCTTGTAGTTCCACACAACCCATAGGTTCTTGATAATCAAAATATGGGGATTTACAAAAACCCCTTACCAAATCATGAAGTGCCTCGCAACAACGTTGGCCAGGTCAACTAGGTGCAAGTTGAACCACCTACTTAGGGGTTCGTAGGCATGGTGAACATTGTCACAAGACATGGGAGATATGAACAATAGAATCAAACTCGTGCTCCCATTCAAATACAAGCCATGTTGAATCAGTGGTCGATGTAAAATATTCTAGGCCCACCAACAAGATTGGAGGTGACCATAAGGAGCAGGTTCATCTAAAACTTGCAGACAACTCCTAATAATTTATCCATATATGAGCTAATATAGCAATCCCCAAGGCACAGGGAAAATCTTATGGATATTTTAAGGTCCATTGAATTACAATCCTAGGATGCGCAGGCATTTACTAATTTTGTGGGACATGTACAGCAATGTCAGGAACCTATGATCCAATTTTATGATCATGAGATAAGGACGGTTTCTACAACCACAGCCCACCCACCATTGCACATAATCGCATGTGTTAATCACATGCCATTTGAAAGGGTCTTTATCGATATTGGCTCATCAATCAACATAATAATGACCAAGGCAATGAGTCATTTGAAGCTACCTAAATCACACATTGTGCCCACTACATTTACATTGAGAGTGTTTAACGATGCACTATGTTTGACTATTGGCACAATTATCCTACCCGTGCAGGTAGGCTTGAAGACCATATATGTGATGTGTCATGATATAAGGGGCCATGTAGTACAACATATTACTTGGTAGGCCTTGGATTCGTGAAATACATTGTGTTACCTCGATATTGCATTAGTGTGTGAAGTATATTCATGAGGGATAGATTCATGTAGTGGCATTAGATCAAGAACCATTTAAGTTTGTGAACCTAGCAGATTTTCCTGGGGGTTTCATACTCCCGTCAATGCACCTGGATGTTTGGTCATCATTGCCAATAAAGAAACCAAGAGGTAAACCAGAAGTTTGTGCTCAACCAACACCATTTGTGTCACATAGATCGAAGCACATAATTGCCACTTCCTTGAAATCATCAACATCAATCATGCATCGGGATGACAAGAATTTAAAGGTAAAAATGGGTGAGAAAGAGGAGCGTGAGCCCAACCCAATTTTCGAGGAGATTCCCATTCCTATGGAAGTTGAGGAACCCCAAGATAAAGCTGAGGAGGTGCCTCAACCTGCCTCGCCTACATCTTCAATAGGGTCATCTGCATCATAGGTGATGGTACATCTCACCAACACCAGATTGTACAAGTACCTTATGTAGAATGTAACCTTTGGACCGATTCTGAAGACTACACAAGAGATGGGCCGACCATCCACTCATCATTACCCGATTGGATCGGTGGTTCCATTAGGAGAGCCACCTAATTATACTAACTTCATCTATGTGGGGCTAGACCAGCTTCCAACATGAGAGCCCATGGATGAAGATGACGATGAACCTTTCACTATAAACGTTCATTATCTATCCAATCCGAAGTATGCCATGCATATTTTTGAGCTATATCATTGGCATGGGTATGACCTTGGTCTCTTTGAACAAGGATAGAGGACTCCACTAGAACCTTATTATCAATTAGTCACTGATAGGTTTGGGTTGGGGTTATAGATACGGGGGTAGGACGATTTGCTCACAGCATCCCTAGATAGTATGTACCTTAGTATGGCGGACGATGTGGATTTTAATCCATATCATCCGGATCCTTCCAAATTCTAGAGGAATCACCCTATGATATCTTTCATCACTGTTGAGCCACTCAAAGATCATCATGAAGGGCTCCTTGAGTAGACTAAGACAGAAATGAACCCTAGAGATCACTTGGGACACCAAACCCATGATGCAATCAATGACATAGATGTGCAAGGGCGTAACCCCATTACTGTATGTGATCTCGAGCTAAGAGATCTTTGTAATGAAGATGGAGCGGATTCCACCTCCGATATGAGTGGACTAGGTTATGACACAGACAAGGAATCCTCAAACGATGATGAATCTGGGGATGAATTCGAAGGTGCCTATGTGAGGCCCTGGCAGGCGCATCATCTATTTCCTATTGAGTTAGTACAGGTTACTAAAGAGATCCTTCCCAATGTTGATCATTCAAGGGAAGAAGCAAAGCTAGATTTCTTGGTGATGTCACACTTACGATATAATTATCCGGTCTATCCAGATAGTGATGACAACGATCAAGCGGTCAGATTCATGGGGCCACACCTACTAGAGTGCCCTCCAAGAATAGGGTCCAATGAAGGATTCTATTATCATAGTGATGAAGAATATGAGCTAGAGAGGGCCTACCTTGGTCCTCCTTATTTGTGTTACCATCATCAACCCATCGAAATTGATGAGGTCTATCAATAGCTACGTGTTGGTCCTCTTCTGAGAGCAAGATGGTTAAACTTGGATCAAATTCATCGGTTGGTTAATCCCCTTCCATCGACCTACATGGAGCTCTATGAGCCAAATGATCCTATTTTGCAGTCAGTGCATAGGGAGGATCCGGTTGTTCACAGTCCTCATAGGGAAGACCCCTTTGTGCCTATGCCATTAGAGCCATATCATGGGTATGAGGACTACATAGATTTTGTAGAAGTTGGTCCATGTGGTCTTGGAGATCAATTCCATTCCATAAACATGGTATCCATTGATTTGACCACTCCACTCTGCAATCTAGTAGATCCGTCCAAACCGTTGTATCTTAACAAAGATGCTATCGACTAGGATTGCATTGATTCACCCGTTGATCCTAAGGATTTCTTCCCCAATGAAGAAATGTTGCAACCTTTCCATTTTGCACCAGGTTGTGCATATGATGTTTATCATACCAAAAATCCTTCCAACGTGGAACCGATCAACCCGATTGATGATATCCATATGATTCCTACGCCTCACCAGCTTGAGGAGGGATCGCATATGTTAGTAGAGGAAACCTTTAAGGTGGATATCAGTAATGATCCCTCTAGTGCAAAGAAGGTTAAATTTGGAGAGAGTCTCACTCCATATGAGCGGGCCACCCTCATCCCTCTACTGAAAGAGAGACCAAATTTGTTTGCTTGGACATACAAGGATATGCCAGGTCTAGACCCAAAATTGGTTATGCATAACCTTTCGCTATATCTAATGAAGAAGTCGATCAAGCAAAAGCTTAGAAAAATGCACCCAATAGTAGCCTTAATGGTGAAATATGAGCTACAAAAGTTTTTGGATGTGGAATTTGTGATCTCCATCGACTATCTAGAATGGGTGTCCAATATGGTACCCGTGGGAAAACCCGATGGAAGAATCCGTATTTGCACGGATTTTAGAGACCTAAATAAGGCAACACCCAAAGATTCATTTTTGTTGCCCAATATTGATGCTCTCGTAGATGCAACTACAGGTCACGAAATGCTCTCCTTAATGGATGGTTTTTTTGTTACAATAAAATTTGGATTAAACTCGAAGACCAGCATAAAACCACATTTATAACACCATGGGGAACATTTTGCTATAAATTTATGCCATTTGGCCTCAAAAATGCTAGTGCCACATATCAGCGGGCCATGACATACATTTTTCATGACTATATGCACAAAATTCTAGAATATTATATCGATGACTTGTTAGCCAAGTCATTGTTGTGAGAAGAGCATGCAGAGGTCTTAAGAAAAGTCTTTGATCACCTGATAGAGCACAATGTTAGGCTGAATCCTAAGAAGTGCGTATTTGGCGTAACTTCTAGAAAATTACTAGGATTCATCGTCTCTAAGAGAGGCATCAAAGTAGACCCAATGAAGTTCAAGGCCATTTTGGAAATGCGTCCTCCCACCAATATTAAGGAATTAAGGAGCCTTCAAGGCAAGGTAGCCTCGATAAAGTGATTTATCGCCCAACTATCAGATAAATATCGACCCATGAATCGACTACTACATAAGGGAGTCCCATTCAATTGGGATGAGGACTACAAGGTAGCCTTCGCTGATATAAATTAATACCTAGTGACGCTACCAATGCTAGCTCCACCAAGGCCAGAGGTGTCTTTTCTACTATATATATTAGCAACTAACTTTGCACTAGGAACCATGTTAGCCCAAAAGAACGTGCAAGGCAAAGAACAAGCCATATATTATATTAGTCGAACCTTGGTGAGCTATGAGCTCAGGTATGCATATGTGGAAAAATTGTGTTTAGCAGTAGTGTTCGCTACAAAGAAATTGTGATACTATATGTTAATTCATACGACATATGTTATATCCAAACAAAATCCTTTGTAGTACATGATGAGTAAGACGTATTACAATATACGTACTATGAAGTGGATCATGCTATTAATGGAATTTGATCTAGAATTCATAAGCTAGAAGTCCATTAAGGGACAGGTCATAGCAGATCAATTAGTTGAGGCACCACTGTCAAACAGTAGGCCTCTAACAATTGAGCTTCCGGATGACGCAATCTTCATCATATCTGAAGCTCCCAAACCCGAAGAACCAGATAACATTGTTGATATGAATATATTCTTTGATGGTTCAAAGTGCAAACAAGGAAGTGGTGTCAAAATAATGTTCTTCATGCCATAAGGAGATCCAATGTCCTTGTCATTTAAGTTGGATTTTATGTGCACCAACAACAATGCTGAGTACGAAGCCCTACTATTGGACCTCCACACAACTGTCGCCATGAATATTAAGAGATTGAACATCTTTGGTGACTCCTTTCTCATAGTAAATCAAGTCAAGGGGCTTTTTCAGTGTCGATGTCCTGTATTGAAAGCCTATAAAGATCTAGTTGACACATATTTGGCCAAATTTGAATGGTATGACATTGAGGCAATCCCTCGATCATCAAATAGGTTTGCAAACACCATGGAATATTTGGGATATTTAATCCCTCAAAATCCATCTTTTGATTTCACTACCATCCATGTCAAAATGCTCTCGCATCCAACAATAGAGCATGCAACCTATGATAACAGAGAATAAATCAACATGATCAGTGTAGAACCAAAAGTTGAATGGTTCTGCAAAGCTGAAGACTTTCTTAAGAAGGCACTTTGGGGGTCACTAACCTCTCAGAGTCCTATGGGGAGTGGTACTACCATTCACCACAAGGTTGTTTTTGAGTCTGCATTTGCAAAGGTAAATATGTAGGGGGAGCAAGTCATCTTAGTAGTTGAAGTTGAGGCTTATCAAAATTGGATGTCACAAATTAAAGACTTCATGAAGCTTAGTATAATTCCAAAGGGATTGTCATGTGTTTTAAAGTGCACATTTAAATAAAAAGTGGCTAAATATGTCTTAATAGGAGACATTTTGTATCGATGAGGCTATGATGGAGTTCTCCTTCATTGCTTAGAGCCCCAAGAGGCATCATGGGCGATTTTGTAAGCTCATGATGGTACATGCGGTGGCCATTTCAATGGCATGGCCATCATCAAGTGCATCCTTCGAATGGGCTACTATTGGCCCACTATGGAGAAGGAGTGCAATGTGTATGTCAAGAAATGTGTTAAATTCCAGCATCATGCTAATCTTACGCACTTGCCATCACAGGCCTTACAACCCATTCAAGCGGCTTGGCCATTTTCTCAGTGGGGATTAGATCTTATAGGCAAGATCTCTCCTCCGTCATCGGGCCGACATACATTCATAATCATGACTACTGAGTATTTTACAAAGTGGGTGGAAGCAATACCCTTAACAATGACAATCGGAGCTCGTATAGCAGAGTTTATACTAGAGCATATCATAAGTCATTTTGGGATTCCATCCAAAATAATATCGGATAATGGAACATCTTTCAAGAACAAAACTATGAGAGATTTGACATCTAAATATAGAATCAAACATAGTTTTGTGACTCCATACTATCCGCAAGCAAACAAGCAGGCTGAGGCTTCAAATAAGATAGTGGTGGCCATCTTGAAAAATATGGTACAAGAAAACCACAAATACTAGCATATCCAACTGCCCCTTGTGTTATGGGCTTACAGGACTAGTATTCGGATGCCCACTGGGGCAATGCCGTTCTCACTAGTATATGGCATTGAGGCCATTATGCCCTTGGAATTAGAAATTCCAATGTTGTGTGTCACATTGAAAGAGTTCATCGATGACGACACCGCATGACAAGCTCGACTGGATCAACTGACGCTACTTGATGAACGTCGCGTGAATGCCCTGGAGCATCTCCGTGTTTATCAAGAGTGACTAAAATGAGCTTACAATATCAAAGTCCACCAGAGAGACTTTGAATTTGGGGATCTTGTCTTGAAAGAGAACCAATAGAACTCTAATTTGTCGCCAGATATGTGAGACAAATTCATGGCTAATTAGCTAGGACCCTACATCATATCTGAAAATATTGGTCTAGGTACCTATCACCTAACATCGCTAGGGGGTGTTGAAGATCCTGAACCTCTCAACATCATCCATATTAAGGTGTTTTATGCTTGAAGAGCATAGTAAAAGGCTTCGATATTTGCTTGTAACTTCTCGATCATCCTAAAAAGCTCCAAACACTCCCATAAGTAGTTTGGTCAATCAAAAATCCCCAAAGGCATCTATAAGCCCTTTGGTCAACCTCAAAAAGCTTTGAGGGTTTGTTTAAAACCACTCGGTCATCCCAAAAGGCTCCAAGGGTTCCTTAAACCACTTGGTCATGTCATTTAAAAGCCCCAAGGATTTGCTTATAACCGCTCGGTCATCCTAAAAAGCTCCAAACACTCCCATAAGTAGTTTGGTCAATCAAAAAGCCCCAAAGGCATCTATAAGCCCTTTGGTCAACCTCAAAAAGCTCTGAGGGTTTGTTTAAAACCACTCGATCATCCCAAAAGGCTCCAAGGGTTCCTAAAACCACTTGGTCATGTCATTTAAAAGCCTCGAGGATTTGCTTATAATCGCTCGGTCATCCTAAAAGGCTCCAAGCTCGTCTGTGAGTAGTTTGGTCAATAAAAAGGCACCAAGAGTTTTTGAAAAATTGCTTGGTCAACCCAAAATCTCCAAGGATTCTTAAAAGATCACTTGGTCATCCCAAAAAGTCCCAAAGGTGCTCATAAACCCTTTGGTCAAACCCCAAAAGCTCTGAGGGTTTTCTTAAAACCGCTCGGTCATCCTAAAAAGCTCCAAGGATTTTGCTAAAAAATTGCTTGGTCAATCTAAAGGCTCCAGAGGCATGTACTCACCGTTTGGTCAGATATGAGGCTCAAAACTCATAAAAATAATAAAATCAATAAAATCCAAAAAAATTGGTAAAGCATAAAATCCAAAAATATTTGCATTTTGCATTTGAATTTTGCATTCACACATGCATTCATTGCATTATTGCATTGCATATAGGAATTCATCATCCATTGCATTCCATAGTAGGAGGGATTATGTTTGTCAATCTTACAAACGACACCACATTTGTGTTTAAATCATGCATCTCTACATTTATCATGATCCATCATTCATGTGAGTAATTATGTTTTTCAACACAACCTATAATGTTGCTATGGAGATATACTAGGGTTTTTCGGTCACTCAACCATACCTAGTGGTCTTATCAAGAGTTGGTAGAAAGCTTGCTTTGCTTTTGTAGCTAAGGTTTAGTTAGTATAGCCCTTAGCATATCATAAGCCTATCACTAATCAACAAATTAAACAATCCTAATAAGGACTAGGGGAATATGAAAGCCACAAAGCAGGACCGGGTATCCTAAGGCAAAAAGAGTTATTCTTGCTTATCCCTCTGTGCGGATGGTATGGGAAATGTTGGTAGTTGGAAAAAGGACAGGTTAGTTCCCTATTCATAATCCCTTGCTTATGATAAAATGAGCAATATCCCAAAGTGATATCCCACATCAATCCTCATGATTGATACCCTATATCGATATCATAGATCGACTTCCCAGATTGATATCCCATATTGATATCATAAGATTGATATCCTCAATCGATATACCAAAAACAATTTTCCCAAGTAAATCCCCCAAAGGAAATTTTTTGAAGAAAATTATCAAATGTAAATGCCAAAAAGTGAAGATCGAATGAAGATCAAAAAATAGACTTAAATCAAAGTTCAAAGTGAAGATCAAATGAAGATCATAAATCAAAGTTTGAGTGGAGATCAAATGAAGATCCAAAATCTAGTTCGAAGAGAGATCAAATGAAGATCCAAAGACAGTTCAAAATGAATATGGAATCGACTCCCTTTCTTCACTACATATGAGCAAGTATCCCAAAAATTGAAGGATAGAAAGTAATGAGCCTAAATCCCTAGAATTGTTAACACTATTGTACCTTACGCATGATGATATGTTTGATACACTTGCATCTCGCTTGTGGGCAGACCAATGTTTGAATGTGGAAGAGCTAGCTTCAGGTGTCCTGCATTGCCTAGTGGCTTAGTCCAACTAAAATCTAAACTTGGGATTGGATAAGACATTTGTGGTACCCCTATCTTAGCAATGGGATGAAAGAATCTTGCCTAACATCGGGGAACGCTTGTGTCTTATCTTAAAATAATCATGTGCACACACAGGGATAATGAATAGTTAGGGCCTATCCTAGCAAAAGCCTTTTATCTTAGAAGTCTAGTGTGGTTAGTATGCAACTTTTGATAAGTCTATTAGGGTGTTTGAGTCTCATGGAAAACCTCAAAAATTTCTCTCATAGCAACAAAATATCAAATATCACAAACCATATAAATCATCAAATTGTAAAGTATCGAGTCCATGATACATCATCATATAGAGCACAATAAAAATATAGGATAGATACCAGATGAATATTAGAAATAATATTTAGACGACCACTAACTATATCGTGCATATCTTTCAAATTTTGAAAAATAAAATAGAATGACACATTATATCATTCGCATCAAACAACTGCATTCATTGCATTTCATATATGGGTGATTAATTGATTAAATTCTTATTTTAAGGATTTTCAATTACATTCATGATTTTTATACATTTTGTGGTGTCATCCATTAGATTGATAAACATATTTGCATTCATTCCTTATGTTTTAAGTGATTAAAGCATACAAGTTCATTTACATTAGATTACCATCGTGTAAATAAATCATTACATACATTAATGCATACAATAAAGCAATATCAAATATGTGTTAAGAGAAAACATTGCATCCATATGCATCCATCATACATCGCACATCTAAACATCTAGATCACTGCATACCATCATCATAAAGTAAATAGCTATCTAGTGCATGTCATCCATACATCACATCATATAGCATCAAATTAACATAAGCATTGCATCCATGTGCATCAAATAAACATAAAATCAAAACATATAAATCAAGTACACATCATGAGCCATAAATGATCAAGTCATATCATATATAAATGTGTCTCAAAGTACATCAAATGAGTACAAAATGCCCATAGGCTACAATCATGTAGGTCCTCGACCTTACACCAAAAATGGTAAATATGCAAAATGTAGCTGTGATCTGACAAGAGCCCTAGCTCTAGTCGGCTCCCCCTGAACTGGAGCTCTTACCACCTCCCTCAGCCTTGTGACCTAGAGCCTACTCTACAATCGACTCTGGTGCCTATTGTGTGCCCTACTGAGGGCCCTATGTACCACCTAGCCCGAAGAGGCCTAGCACACGAGAGACTGGTATGTCCAGGCGGCTAGTCCTATGGCTAGAAGTCTCACCCATCTCCCTGTGGCTCCTATGTGAGCTATCACCATGTGTGCTGGAGGACCTGTGTGTCCTCTCTGATCTGTGAGTCCTCTAGCTGGAGCTAGCCGTGGACTACCCTATAGTCCTAGATCTGGTCCGCTGACTCCCTGTAGCATGAGAATCCTCTAGGACCTACCCACCTATCAACCTGATGTAACCCTCTAACTGGTCTATGTGGGCTACCCTGCCTGTATGTCTAGAATTGCCCTCCTCCACGAGGGCCTGTAAGCATCGGATCTCTGACATGGGATCGCGGCCGCCAGGTAGCACTAGCATTGGTGTTACGGGTGGTGCCATGACAACATGAGAAGATGAAGGATCTCCCCTCTAAGCCTGGGCCAAGTCCCTCTCCGCTATAGCTATACCTAGTCATGCCTCTACCAAATCATGCGCACTAGTAAGCTCCTAGACCCTCCCCTCTACTATTGTAGCCCATGTTGTCAGGATAGTGATCTGCTGCTCTACCTTGGTCAGTCTATGATCTTTATCAGTCAACTGGGCTCGTAGAGTGGCAATAGTGGTGTCTCACTCCATCTGCTACGTAACATATCTATCGAGCTAACTCTGCAAGTCAGCAACTTGAGCCAGGAGCAGCCCCTCTATGCTGTCCAGAGGGACCTCACCCTCCTCTAGAGCCTCATCATCGAGGTCGACCTCAGGAGCCTCCTCGATGGTGGCCTCTGTGCCCCATCCACCCTCTGTCCTCTGGTGCACCCTATGCCCATCAGGATCCACCTTTGCCTCTACTTGGTCTGGAACTCTACCTAGAGGTCCTGATCCATGCCACCGAAGCATGGACCACCATCCATCATATGCTGGGGTGGTAGCAGCCCTATCAACCCCAGTATCTTGGAAGTCATCTGGCTCATCCCCTAGAGCCAGAGGCCAAATCCATGGTAGATCCCACTCTAAATCCAAGCACCGATACACGAATGGGATCTCTAGATGTCCTGCACTATCCCAAACTAACATAGGACGCGAGAGTAGAACTGATACTCTCTAATCTCAACCTTTCGACCGAGTAGCCACCTGTCTCTATGAGCCTATCAAAGCCACTTGCCCACCTCAGCCCATGCTGGGCAATCCATGTATGGCTACCACTCAATATCATCTAGGTCGAGTGATGTGATCCATGTAATGTAATGTTGGATATCACTAGCATGGGTCCTACTCCTGAACCCCTCCTCCTCGTGAGGCCAGTAGGTGGCATAGCACTGGTGGTCATCATTAATCTCCATGATATGTAGTGGTAGCTCTCTAGGATGCTCTATCCTGATGTGTTGCCAGCCCCAAATCTAGAGTAGTCCGGAAGGACAATTTGCACCACTAGGTGCATAAAAATGACCTCACACACAGAGAAGATGTTCTTCCCCTTCTAGTATCCGATATGGACTCCTCCATGATCGATATTGCATTGAGCCTCCTGGCTCCAGTTGTAGAATATAGCATCAAAAATAGGCCCTTTGGCCCCAGAAGTAGAAGAGATGATGGCCTCACCATCAATAGGGATCCTGAAGATCCTATAGATGTCCTCTAGTGTAACATTCATTTCACCTGTAAGCAGGTGAAATGTGTTGGTCTATGCATTCCAATGTCAGGCCAATACATTCAGGTAAGCTTGATCCACCCTAATCGTGGGTAGATCTAGGACATAGCTGAAGCTAACGACTTTGAACCATATTCGCTCCCTTGGAGTGAGCTCTCCATGAAGAGTCTTAAGGATGTCAAGCTCTTGATCTCTAGAGGTCAACCTCTAAAATAAAAGCATAATATAAGAAAAAAGCTAAATAAAAACAAGCAAAAATATTTAAAAATGACCTAAAAATCATCAAAAACATCTAAAATCTGATAAAAGTACAAAAACATGTCATCAGGTAGTCCTAAAAATAAAAAATTTCACTTAGACAAGTCAAAAATGCATTAAATGACATTATTTGCCTATTAAACCTTGGAAAAATTAAAAATTTGATAAAATTTTTCTAAATTTTGCAAACTGCGGGTCAATCCTACGATCCGCATGCGATCAAAAATTGATCATTGGGATTTTAAATGCGGACCGCAGCTGGCAGCTACGGTCCCCAATTGATCAATTGGGAACCGCAGCTGGTACCTACGGTCTCCGACTAAGATCCCACCCGGGTCATTTCCACGGCTAAAAAACCAAAAAAAAAAATAATAATAATACCTAAACTAGCCTAATCTAGCATGAGGTTCATTACCAGTAGTTTAATTAGGTTCAATTAGCCCATTTCTTAATGAGGTTAATTTTAATGGTAATGGATGCGAGGTCTTGGTTTCAAATTACCTTGCCCTTGCCTCTACCTCGGCTGGATGAAGATTGCCCACAGTCTGCCATCGTGTGATTTGTAGGGTGTGGGTGTAGAGTTTGGTAGGGTCAAGTTAGTTTTCAGCTGTCACTATCAAAGCTCTCCAATTGCCAATAACTATCAAGTAATAATGAAATAAATTTGAAAATTAAGCCATTTATAAGCTTTTCTTATTCCACACGGACCGCATGCCCTAGCCACTGTTCCCAAAATTACAATTGGGAACCGTAGACCCTAGCCGCGGTTTGCAACTGGTAGCAAATTTAGTCAAAACCCACCATGGGAAGGTCTAAAAAGGTAAATTAATGACTCCCATTGGATCAAATTTTCAAAAAAAGCAATCAATGTTGCAAATTTGGTGGTGTTTAAAGCACCAAGATCAATTCAAAAAACCAAAATTAACAAAAAAATCAAATAAATAAAAACACCAAATACACCTCGTATTCAGTAATTTACCCTATACACTTGGCATTTACAATGACTTGCGCTCCATGCAATCTGACAAGATGAGTAAAATACCATAAGGACACTTGGGTTAAAATTGTCATCGTTGATCTGATATGCTTCTTTTCAATCCCTAAGAAGGCCTTCGAGGTTGGACTTCTCCACGGGAACGAGGCATTTCATGTCATGTCTTCTATGACATCTTTCATCAAATCATTGATAATTTGATTCAACACAAATCTAATTGGATTTGTCTCAATTTGATTCCCTAAGATGGCTATTGTAGCCTGACTGCTCCATGGGATAGGAATGTGCAAATACTATTAACAATTGGAATCAAGAGTTTTAACTAGGCCTAGCCAAGGCATTAATATGCTCAAATCTAAATTTGTTCAGATCATCCATGGTGGTCAAGAGACATCGTCGCTTTAATCATTGTCATTACCCTCATCGACTCATCACTTGAGGGGGTAGTCATAATATCAAATCATAATCAAAATAAATAAAAGATCTCGAAGATCGTAGATCCCTTGATCTTATCAAAATTGTATTTGTCCTTGCGAATCATTGTCAACAACTATCATAAGCTTACCCCTTTGCTTGGGATAAATAGAAAATATGACTTTGCTTATTTTTCTCTACCTTTCGGATCTATGGGTTAGAATATACCTATGGAATGCATAGCTGCACCGAATGAGATGAGAAGGGCACAAGATTTTCAAATATAAGCCTTTCACCCAGTTGGAAGCAATGATTCCAGGATGCACGTCCTTTTGCTGGACAAGAGGCATCTAATGTTGATCTGACTAATGATCATCATAGAACCTTTGGCATCATTTTAGGAGGTATATTTTTGCTCAGCATTATTTGATCTCACAATGCATCTCAAAAGGGGCATATGTAGACACCTAAAATACATCATGTTGAGGGTGACTACTCATATGGACATGCTACAAGACCATATGGAGGATCTTGGATAGAATCCAAGATAGAGCAATGGTTCTAACCACTCAATTTGGGCTCCTTGGCCTAATCAATATGAACCGCAGCCCAGACCTATGGTTTATAGGCTAAACCATGGTTGAGACCTATGGTTTATAGTCTAGACCACAACTATAACCTACGGTCTTAACTGAAGTTTAGTTGGCCTTCATCCAAGCCAAATCGGTTTGAATGACCATTTGATCTAGAAGATGGTGGTTAGAGGATGGAAGCTTCCAATCCAAATATCCTAACCACCCCTTCTTGATCTTGGCTTCTCCATGAAGCCACCCCTAGCCCTGGGTAATCCTATAAGTACCCCTTCGAATTAGGGCAATGATATAGAGTATTTTGATAGCGAAGCGCTATCAAAATATTGTATCAGAGAGAGCATTGGAGATTTGAGTAGTGAAGCCCTATCGAATTGTACACTCAACCAAGTATACTAAAGCTATTGCACTTATCCCCTTCCTACTTGCCAAGATTCATGATGAATTGCATTATGGATGCCCTAGGAGCCTAGGAGAACCAAGAAGCACATATTCGAGAAAATGAAGGCCCTTCATAGCGAATCAAATGCCAAATCAGTCTGAGGACATCGAAGGTGACCATTGAACATCAATTTAGACAAGGAGGTCAAGCCCACTGCCCTTGAAATTAAGGGTAAACCTATCAAATTTCTAATTGTGTCTTTCAGCTATGGTTTATAGTGCAGACCACTCATTAGATCTACGGTTTGTAGTAGAGGTATCACCACCTTACCTTTTTCATTTTTGTCTGGATAGTTAGCTTAGTTTAGCTATTTCCATGGTTTAATTGTAGTTTAGCAGATTTTTGACTGGTATAATTAGGTTAGAATATTTTCTTTGTGTTAAGCATCAAATAGGGCATTAATGGATTCTTTATGCATTTTCATACTTTATTTCATATAATTTGTCCATGCATAGTGTAACTGTTATCTTTATTTATGCAATTCCATTTATCTTGATCCAATTAACATAGTTTAGAAGTGCTTTTCACGCTTTCTTGATTATACATGCTTAAATGGTATCTTCATTCATTTTTCCTAAAAGGGCCTCATAATGAGAGGCTGCCTATATTTTTGACACTTTTATGTTGTTTCTTGATCGTAGGGAACATATTCGAAGTAGATTCAATGATCAAGCTCCTTCCTCAATGTGAATAAGAGGGCAACTCCACACTAGAGTAGTTTGTGACTAGTTGAAAAACAACATTAGTGTTCCTACCCTATTGAGGGCTTTGGCATTGTATTAATTGTATCATCATTTGGGTTAACCTAAGAGGGGCATGATTGTAATCGGGATTCTTTGCAAATATTAATACAAGAAACACTTATTTTGTTGAATCTATGCAATCTTGTCATTTTTATGCTTTGAATGATTGAATATGATATAATACAGTATATGGATGCACGCTTTTGGTTAGATCAAGATTATAATGTGAGCAAGGGAAATTGTTGTGTGTTTTTTTATGGTGAAATTATTAAGTTAATTATTGTGAGTTTGGAGTTTATAAGGTGTACAAAAGGATTTGATATTTTGTATGGATAAATAATTTTTGAGAAAATTATTTTGTGGAGATCTTGAGATAGGTTGTGGCTACCTAACCCTAGTTTTGGCAAAGAAAATTTGATTGTGGTTAAGACAGGTTTTGAAGACATATCTCCATAAAAATAAAAGGTATGGGTACATCTTCCTTATGAGTAAAATATTTTTGGATTGGATGTTGTGAATGCTAAGTTGGATTGAAAAGGATTGTTTGATAAGCATTGTTGGAAATATTGAGTGAGCCTTCATGTGCATGATTAGGGTTTGTGAAATATCATGAGTATCATTGTTATGTGAGGTTTATTTGATAAACATTGTTGAATAAGCTTTCATTAAGTTTTTGGTTGAGAGGAGTTGATTGAGCATAATTTATTAGAAGTTTTGGAGTGATAGTTCAAGTTTTGTGAAACAAATTGTTCTTTATTTCTGGATTGAGTTGAAGAAAATGTTGAAAGTGATTAAGCATTGTTGTGAATGAAACATATTGAGTCTCTAAAAATTCACTATATGTTTTTGTGGTAAAGCAAGATATATTGAAAGTGATTGAGCATTGTTGTGAGTGTGAAGCATATTGAGTCTCTAACAATTCTTTATATGTTTCTATGAGATTAAACAAGATTCTATGTGAAGATCATTTGTGTGATTGGAGAATTTTTATATGATATATTGAGTTGATTTGAATAATATTTTGTAAAATCTTTTGGGTTGATTTGAGTAATTCCTAGAGTGGAGTTAAGGACTGAGTTGAGTAAGCTTTTGTGAAAGCTTACAAAGCAGATTTAAGGTAAGTATTAGTGAAGACTTGTTGAGAATATTGGATAATTTCTAGTGAGGACTTGAGCAGATTTGAGGCAAGTCTTGGTGAATACTTGAGAGCATATTGGATAAGTCCTTGAGAGGACTTGTGGATAGATTTGAGGAAATTCTGAGAATATTTGAGAGTGGATTTGATTGATTTATTTGTTCAAACCTTGAGTTAAGGTTTGAGGCAGATCTAGCAAAGTTGATTTGTGATTGATTCAAGCTTTGTGTTAAGGCTTGAGGATAGATTTTGGTGTATATTTGAGAATAATTTTTTGCTAGACCAGAGACAGAGATTGAGAAAATTTGTGCTATACTAAAGGACTGTGTTTAGTGTAGATCAAAGACAGATATTGAGCAAATTTGTGCTAAATTGAAGGACTATGTTTAGTGTATATCAAAGATAGATATTGAGAAGATTTGTGCTAGACCAAAGGACTGTGTTTAGTGTATATCAGAGATAAAGATTGAGTAGATTTGTGCTAGATCGAAGAATTGTGTTTTGTGTAGATCAGAGATAGAGATTGAGCAGATTTGTGGTAGACCAAAGGACTGTGTTTAGTGTATATTTGAGACAGAGTTGAGAGCAAGCTTTGGAGGTGATAGAGCAGAGAATAGTAGTCTCCAGTGGATAGAGATCCATTAGAAAATATAGTGAGAACAGAGATCTTCTAAGTGAGGATAGATTCTTCTATGGATAGAGATCCACAAGCTAGTGTAGTGGAGGTAGTAGTCTTCTCCAAAGCAGAGGAAAAGGAGTTCTCCTGTGGATAGAGATCCACAAACCAGTTAAGGGGATTGGTGTCTCCTATGGATAGAGATCCATCAAATTGATTAGGGTGATTGGTGTCTCCTTTGGACACAGTCCCATAAAAATTTTAATAGAGAAAGGATCCCCAAGAGATTTGTTGAGAAAATTTTAGTGAAATATTTTCTTCGTGGAGTAGCCCATATTGGATGAACCATGTTAAATTGGTTTCTCTATTGTGTGTGGTGATTTTTGCACTGATTTGATTATTTATATTGATATTTCCATTGATATATTACATAATATTGTTTGGGAAAGAAAAGTAAAAAGTGGTATTATACTGTTCACCCCCCCTCTCAATATAAGCTTGTGTTCTTCACCTAAAGCATCTTTAACCCCTTATTCCCTCCAAGAGTGCCTCTCTCAAAATATAAAAATTAATCCTATGAGATGGGCATTCAAAAAGTAATTTTCAAGTTTCCAAACTCTGCCAAAATTTCTCTCTAATATGTTTCTCTCTCACTCACACATTGTATTCATTCGTTCTTGCATTTCCAAGCATTCTTATCATGACTTTAGGGTAAGTGAAGCAATACATAGAGGAATCCAAGAAAAAACCTCTTGTGGATTCGTTAGGATTTTGAGAAGCTCTTGGCTATGGAGGAAGCATTCATAAGAGTTTTTTTGTATCACTATATCTATGACTATTGTTCATTTTAGTTTGCTTTTAACTACGCAATGATTCTTGGGTTACCATAAAAACAACATTGGTATATTTATAGCTATTACTAATTATTGTGTTATCACTTTGGGCCATTTGTAGCTATACATTATTAATTTATTTCTCTTTTGTATCTTGTAATCACTTGTAACATTTGGTCATTACCTTCTTATTTATTGTAGTTATTAATGGTATCTTGTTTTATTGCATAGTTTCTCACAAACTTCCTAACAAATATCTTGTCTCCTCTTGCCTCATTTGCATTAATATTTAGTTACTACGTATCTCCTTATCTATTGTTACATATGAAGCTCTCTCACTCAAACAACCTTGCCAAGCCTTTTTTCTTAACCTTTCATTCATCTTGGAGGATTTACATATAATGTAGTATCATTTTTGACATATATTATCATTCCTTTTATTGCATAGCAACTTTTGGGTATTTTATCCTTTAGGTTGATAGCTTCATGCTCAAATTTGTACTTAGACACTTTATATTTAGGTTTACCTACAACATTTAATCTTTAGGTATATTTTTACAAGTTTTCCATCATCATAGACCCTTATTTTTTAGTTATAGGAACAACAGCAGTGGTTAACTATAGATTCTAACAATTTTTACTTTATTTTTATCATAGAAAAATAGTGCTATATCTCTGCAATAGTGCTAAGATAGCACTATTGCTAAATACCAATGCTTTTGTAGAGGGTATATGCTCATTCCATTTTTAGGAATTCATTTATTTTGTCATACCAAAAGGGGGCCTAACCAATCTGGCCATATAGTTCTCTGTTTCTCTATGATCAAATAGGCCCCCTAAACATAATCATAGTTGTTTCTTCTTCTTTTTTGTAGGTATTATAGTAATATCAGAAATCTATGATAATGTTAGGGTAGAGCTTCTACACATACTTCAAAATTAGGTGCTATCATTTATGTTTTCCTTTTAATAGTTTTTATAACTTGTTTTTTGTTGTTTAGACCTCTATAACTATATTTTGTTTTCTATTTCATAACAAAAATATTATCATAAAGGAAAATAATAATTTTAGATAAATTTGTTTGATAAAACATCTTAGGCAAGGAATCATACCAACATATAGTAAAACTTGTACATAAAACATATTGAGGTAGATCCTCCACATAATTTAGGTCCCCTTTAGAAAAATATCTAGGGACTCAACCCATGCATGGCCTACTACCTATATTTTGGTGAACCCGATGTGGATACATATCTAGCCCTAATAAAAGATACAATTAATTTAAACCTAAATAGGGCCACATAAAAAAAAATTATTATATTAGGTCACATTAATGAAGATTAATAATTTATTCCTTTTATCAGTGTTTACATATCAACATTGAATCATATATCTAGGTGTGGTTGATCCTCATATCATTCCTTATTCACATACCTTAAGGTTTTACCTCATTTACAATTGAATATATCAAGGAAACCAAGTTTCTCCTATGTATCGATGAATATCTTGGGAGGTCAGGTATATTGAATAGGTTTAGGTATATTGGGAAAACCTCCTAAGGTAACTAAGCCAATTTGGTGTTCATAGCATTTGATATATTTCTTAATCAAGATCTAATTAATTAGTTAATTCCCTTTTCCTAACCTTTTACCTATTACCAAACATCAGTTTAATACCCATAGTAGGGGGCTACCATTGTCCTCCTACCTTCCTTTTCCAAACACCCAAGAAGAAGAAAACCCATGGTCAAATCCTAATTTTGAAATAGAACCTATTGTAGAGAAAGCAACATTTAATTATATACTCCATTATATTGTTAGACTACCCAATCAAATCAATAGAGCTCATACTCTTCTTTGACATTAGTCAACTATCAAATTTGCCTCACTTGAGCCTACTCCTACTAGTCCTCCACCTAGCCACCATGACCCCTCCATGGCTACAAAGACACTTGATTGACACTTATATCATCCACTACTTTATAAATAGTCCTTAGCATCCCTCTACCTGTCCTTCACATGCTACCCCAACTATAAGTTGTCAACCTCTCAATATCGTATGCCTACCTACGATACATTGATGGCCTCTTGATAGCTATATGCTTCCATGTCTAGACCTATAGGAGCATGCAATAAACTAGACTCTTCTTACTCTAATATATCATCCTATGGAGAGTCCTATATAATCTCTCCAAAATCAGTATATACCAATAAAATACAGCCTAGTGGCCATGCATCAAAGCAATCACCTCTTCCCATTCCCACCATAAGACTCACTGTTTGGTATCCACCATTAGGATATCAAGTACTAATGAACATAACATGATAGTCACATATCTAAATGACCTCCCTAATAAGAAACATTGATGTTAAGACCGCATCTAACTATGGAAAACCTCTTATATCTTATTATAATCTCCAAGAACCTTCACTCATCACTCCTAATGTGAATAGGATCTCCCTAAGGACCCTAATAAGTACCCTAAGGATACACTAGATATCCTCTAGGGCAACTATCATATACCCTATTAGCAACTAAAAGGTATTCATCTCTGAATACAATCTCTTAGCTAGTGCAGTAAACAATACCTAATCAAAATCAATCTTAGGTATGAATGAAAGGTCATATAATCCTATTATTGTTAGAATCCCCACATCGATATCATCTAGAAGCTCCAATATAGTACCTAGTGTTTGTGGCTATCTTTCACAACAATCTAGCACTTTGATCTCTTGTAATCACAAAAATAGGTCAATTTCTCATCCTATCAAGCCCACAAATTCTCTACACCTTTGTTTCCCTTTCAAGCACCTTTCCCAATGAAATTGTAAAAAATCCACAAAGGCGGTAACTATCAATAGCACTATATTTTTGCAATAGTGTTATATGTAATAGTATTATATTTATGTAATAGTGCTAAAAGAGTGTCCTTGTGATAGCACACCCTCATTAAAATAGAATTGTTATTTTAATATATATAAATATATTACAAAAATAAAATTGAAGTTTTTTATGACCATACTTAGCGCACAGTCCCTAATGACATTTTTACCTCTTGAACAAGATCACATGATGAACCAGTCTTTTATGCTTATCCATTGAACTTTCTCTCTTTGAACACACACTTAGAGCTCTCCAACTTGTAAATGTAAATGGTAAAAGAGATTTGATCTTAACCTCTCTTACCCTTTTAACCATCCCAACCCACCTAAACAACATTCCCCTTTCTCATCACCATGTCTTCCACTTGTTCTGCATACTCACCCAATTAATTAAGTTTTTTTTATAAAAATATGGTTTTCACTCTAATACTTGATGGGGCACCCCTTGGGAATACATGCATTAATGACGCTAAAATCATAGCTTTTCAAAATATAATTTTTTACAACTACTACCTCAAATAACAACTTTGAATACCAAAAATCATTTTAGTCATAAAATTGAACATCTACAACATATTTTTCATGCATTTATTATACCATAAATGCATCAAAAAAATTATAATGTAGACATCCAATTTTGGTACACCTGATCAACCATCACTTCAGTCATGACACCCAATAATTGACCTTCAACCAACCAAGCTATTCCAAACAAAATTTCCACCCAATTTTTTTCGAGAGCAAAATTTCCACTCTTCAACAATAGCACTACACTAGTGCTATTACAAAAACATGGTATTTTACATTTTGACTTATTTTGATTGTTTTGACCATCAAATGGTCAAAAACATTGATCTATGATGATAGTGATACACTAGCACTATTGAATAAATATGGTACTTTTGCTAACAAGAGTGGAATTTTTGCAACACGAGCCTTAAACACAAGAATTTCTTCTAACACTCTTAAGCCTGATCATGCATGCCAACTCTAGTTCCCTAAGCCTATAAATTTTAATTCCCTTCCTTATTCTAAAAGTATCTTTGACCCCTTTCCCTCTAATAATTCCTTCCCAAAATCTATAAATAGATCCCATGCAATGGGCATTCAATAAGAAATTTTCAAGTGTCTAAACTCTACCAAAACTTTTCTCTAAGCTCTCTCTCTCTTTCATTTCATTCATTTTTTCTTGCATTTCCAATAATTGTTATTAGCATTTTTGGGCAAGTGAAGCAACGCATAGATGTAGCCAAGCAATATCATCCTCCTACTGGTCCATAAAAATTTAAAGAATCTCTTGGTTATGGAGGAGGCATTCATAGGAGTTTGGTTTTATTTCTACATCTTTGACTTTTGTTCCTTTTAGTTTGTTTTTGCCTATGCAATGCTCCTTATCTTACCTTGCTAAAAATGTTGGTGTGTTTATATCTATTACAAATCAATGTGTTGTCACTTTGGGGTATTTGTAGGTATAAATTATTAGTTTATTTTATATTTTATATTTTGTAATCACTTGCAACAATTGGTCATGATATTCTTATTCATTTCAATTGTTAATAATATCTTGTTTTATTGCATATCTTCTCATAGACTTCCTAACAAGTGTCTTATCTCCTCATGCCTCATTTGCATTACCTATGTATATCTCCCTCTTATCTCTTGAAACATATAAATATCTCTCACTCAAACAACCTTGCTAGGCCTTTTGTTTTAACCTTTCATCCATATTGGAGGATTTACATTCAAATGTAGTATCGTTCTTGACATATATTGTCCTTCCTTTTATTATATAGTAACTTTTGGGTATTTTATCCTTTAGGCTGATAGTTTTTTGCTCAAATTTGTACTTAGACACCTTGTCTAAGGTTTACTTATAAAATTCAATATTTAGGCATATTTTTACAAGGTTTCAATCACCAAAGACCCTTGTTTTCCAATTTCAAGAACAATAGCACTGACTAACTATAGGATTACAATGAATTTTATTTTTTCTCTATCATAGAACAAAAGTGCTATATCTCTATGATAGTGATAGGGTAGCAACATTTTTTAATACCAATAATTTTATAGAAGTCATATGCTCCTTCCACTATTCGAAATTCATTTATTTTGTCATACCAAAAGGGAGGCCTAATCAATTTGACCAAATAGTTCTTTACTTCTATATAATTAGACATACCCCTAAATATAAAACTAGTTTTTTTTTTTTTTTTTGTAGGCATTATAACGGTAGCATTGGAAATCTACAATAGCACCAAGGTAGTTCTTTTGCATAGACTTCAAAATTTGGTGCTATCATTTTTGTTTTCCTTTTTTTGGTTTTTGTGACTTGAAATTTGCTCTTTAGACCTCTATGACTATATTCTATTGTCTATTCCATAATAAATTTTATCATAAAAGAAAATAATAAGTTTATATCAATCTATTTTATCAAAACTTCTTAGGCAAGAAATCATACCAACATATAGTTGCATCTATTCTAGTTGTATATATGCATAATCTCTTGCCTTCCCTTGAAAAAAAGACTCTTTTATTTTCCTTGTAATCATTGAAATTGAAGATGCATGTAGCATAGGGCCTTGTTTGTTTGCATCCTTGTATTCTTATATCATTTCAATTATTGGTCTAGATTCCTCCTTAAGAGGCTTAGGGTTAATATTTGAACCTTAGGAGTTTTTCCAGTTGACACATATATCTTAGTTTTAGGACTTGTACATAAGACATGTTGTAGACCTGTCACATGATTTAGGTCCTCTTTGAAAATATATTTGGGGACTCAACCTACACATAGCCTGCTATCTACACTAGGATTCATACATGTGAAAGAAATCTAGTATGAACACCAAGTCTATAGAAATATCTAGATTGAGATAAAGTTATCCAAGGATTTAAAAAAAGTCACCTCATCTAAATATGATGGAAAAACCATTGGAAATGGGGTTAAATATTAGTTCATTGAGATGACCAAGTATTTTAAGCTATAAAATTTCATTGAGGAAAGTAGGGTTGTTTTAACAACATACCAATTAACAAGTGAAGAAATATCTTGGTAGGATAACTTGAAGGCTAATAATACTTAAAAGCATAATGTATCACCTGAGAATTATTTATTGCTTTCTTTAGTTATTTATGGTTACCCAAATTGTACTTTGGTCAAAATATCAAAGAATTTTTTAATGTTGGACATTTTGAGTCCTCTAAGTCAGAGTTGTCATTGATGTCACCTGATAGAGTTATCACTCATATCAAGGAATTTGGCAAGAAATAAAGTCGCCCAAGTCATCCAGGAAAAAGCTTCACTAGTGCAAAAGTGAAAGGAAAAAGGCTCCATAATATTTTAATATTATTGGGAGCACTGGTTAAATTATTGGTTTATAAAAACCCAAGATGGGTTATTGCAAAAATTAAAAAGGAGGTTTAATAATTATTTATAAATCATTTAAATTCACAAGGAATTTAAATTTTATAAATAATACCAAGGTTGGGCATTAAGACAAGGTTCTAAGGTTTTATTAAACCTAAGGTTGGCTCTTTAAGACAAAGTTCTAAGGTTGATTTTAATTTATAATATTTAAATTTAAAATTAAATTTAAATTTATTATAAATTAAATCACACCGACGTCGAATTCATTCGAAGTGCCGACGTGATTCTAATGAATGCAAAAGGCATTATATAAATGCCAAACAAATTCATTTACCAAGAATCCCTTGATATTGTTTTTGAAGTGCATGCAAAAGAGATTTCTATTTTTAAAGCCTTACGATTTTCGTGAAGGTTAAAGCTGTGAAGATTCGAAAGACCTAAGTGTAAATTCCAGTGTGGCCTAGTGGTATGTTGGCTCGGTTCTAATGAGGAGGTTATGAGTTTTATTTGCGTGAGGTCTATTTTTTGGATTGCAAGGAAGAAGCGCTCTACGTGCTTGTTATTTTTCAAAGGTTCGTTGTTCGAAGATATTGCATTGTGGACATGCCCTTTTAGACACATCATGGCATGTGGCCCAATGATAGCTTGGCTGCGGCTAAGGCATTGAGAATAAAACAGTCGGGGGATCAAATCCCATCGAGGGCAAGGCAAGTAAATTTAATTTTTGTTTAATATTTTATTTTCTACCAAGGTTTCCTAAGGAGAAATAAGGTTATGGTATGCTCTAGGAAAGATAAATATTTTTGCTAATTTTCTTTGTGGAAGTATATCTATTATATATCACTGGAAAGCTATTTTTGATAGCTACTTGTTTAGATTTCTTTGAGGGAGAAATAAGGTGTGTGCAAGACGATATTTTTGGTTTTGTCAAGGAGTTCCAAAAGTAAGTTTAATTCATTCTTTTGAGGAATTATTTCTTGCATAAGAGGGTTTGGTGCATTTTTATTGAGTAGGAGTAATAATGTGTTATTGAGATATTATTTTGATTATTGTGTTATTACTCATGACCTCTAACCCTTGTTGAGATTGCTAAAAGAAAGTGTGTTGAGTGTGGCAGATTTAGTGGACAACTCATAAGGCATCAAAAAGGTATGGGCAATATTCTTCATTGACTTATGTAGGTGATTGATTTATGAAAATATCTTTGGAGAGAAAATTATTGATTGTGGTTAACCTTTTTTAGAGTTGTTGGTTTAATGCTTCAAGGTTTTCTGAATTGAGATTTGTGATTAAACATTTTTTATAAGCATTGTTGTTGAAGCCCATTGGTTGTGCAAAGAACTTGAACTTGAGTTAGAAAAGAACATGAGTATCATTGTTATGTGAGATTTTTTGTTGAGCATTATTGGAAACATTTTGAGTTGGTTGATACATGCTTGGACTAGGGTTTGTGAGAAAGGATTGATCCTTGAGGTGATTGGTTGAGTAGAGTTGATTAAGCCTAGTCAAGTGATTGTGTGAAGTGGTTGTTCAAGTTCCATGAAACAAACTATTCTATATTCTGATTTGAGTTGAGATTGAGATTTCAGAATACAACATATTGAGTCTCTAACAATTCTCTTTATGCTTCTATGAGATTGATTTGAGTTGAGATTGGGATTTGAGAATAGAACATATTGAGTCTCTAACAATTCTCTTTATGTTTCTATGAGATTGATTTGAGTTGAGATTGGGATTTGAGTATAGAACATATTGAGTCTCTAAAAATTCTCTTTATTCTTCTATGAGATTGAGTTGAGATATTGATTGAGCATTGAGTATAGAACATATAGAGTCTCTAGAAATTCCCTTTATGATTCTATGTGATTGAACAAGTTATGTGTGGACTTGTTAAGCAGATTTGAGGTAAGTCTTTGAGAAGGCTTGTGGATTGATTTTGTGTAAGCTTTTATGGAATCTTGCAATGCAGATTTGAGCAAGTCCTAGAGAAGACTTATTGAGTAGATTTGTACAAGTTTTGTGTGAGCTTGTTGAGCAGATTTGGACAAGTTCTGTGTGAGCTTGTTGAGAAGATTTGGACAGGTTCTGTGTGGACCTGTTGAGCATATTTGAATAGGTTATGTGTGGACCTATTGAGCATATTTTAGTAGGTTCTGAGTGGACCTATTGAGCATATTTGAGTAGGTTCTAAGTGAACCTATTGAGCAGATTTGAGCAGGTTCTAAGTGGACCTATTGATCATATTTGAGTAGGTTTTGAGTGAACCTATTGAGAGAGTTTAAGAAGGTTCTAAGTGAGCCTGTTGATAGAGCTTTGGAGGTGATAGAGTATAGAGGAGAGAGTCTCAATGGATAGAGATCCAGCAGCTAGGACAATTGAAGATAGATCTTCTGAGTGAGGAGTCTTCAAGTGGAGAGAGATCCACTAGTTAGTGCAGCAGAGATACAGAGTCTTCTAGAAGATCACTAGCCAGAGCAAAAGGGGAAATATTTCTCCTATGGAAGAGATCCATGAACTTTAGATTAGGGGATCAGCATCTCCTTTGGACAGAGGTCCATAAAAATTGTAATTGGGAAGGATTCCCAAAGAGATTATTTGAGAAATATTTTCTCTGTGGAGGTAGCCCACATTGGGTGAACCATATTAAAATATGTGTCTCTATTGTGTATGGTGTTCTATGCATTGCTTTGATTACTTCTATTGATACTACTATCTATACACTGCATAATATTGAATTGAAAAGAAAAGTAAAAATTGGTCTTATATTGTTCACCCCCCTCCCTCTCAGTATAAGCTTGTGTTCTTCATTTAACCTTAAGTCAAGGGAACTTATTAGTGGATTAGTATTTGGCCCACTCCACCATCATGAAAATTGTGTAAAAGGAAAACCACATAACTAGAAGAAAGGAAGGGAATGAAAATTTCAAAAATCAAAATCAATAGTAGTCTCGGTATAAGAGGCCACAAGAATACCTAAATGATAGGAAAATGTAAAAAGAGGGCCCAAATATGGGTGCTTTAATTGTAGCAAGGACCTTTACACAAACTAATGCCCTTAAAGAAGTATTGAATCAAGTGTAACATTGTCTATCCAACCCAAAAAATAGCCACATCGATTCACGTAGTACTAGGTAATCATCAAGTAGAATATAAAACATATTGGTATAGACATCATGTTGTATGGAATTCTTGTTTCTATATTAGTTGGTAATGGTCAAACTAAAATATTTATCTCTTCACATGTTTTAAATAGAATAAACAAATAAATTGCTTAGATTTTTTATTCGTAGACTATTCAATATGGAAATTAGACAAAAAAAGAGTAGAGAAATATTTTTTATGGTTGAGTTATGATTTTCTAACTTTAACACTAAAATAAATTTGTGTGGCTCCCTGGATCCTATGATGTCATTATAGGTATTTGATTGGATTTGGAAAATAGGGACAAGGTTTCTTGCTATGGTAAGATAGTAAAATGTTGATTATGGTGGATATAACATTACCATTTAGGGGATATTTTAACCCATTAGCTTAAAGTAGTTTTCCACCTTGTAGTGAAAGAAGGGAAAATATAAGAGATGTCTATTATATGCTATACAAATAGTCAAAATTGAATATGATAAATCTCCTACTTTTGAGTACTATCTTTCTTAAATGAATATTAGAATGTGTTTTCTAAGGATTTTCTAGGAGTGACTCTATGAAAATTGGACTTTTCTATAGTTATTCTACCTATGGTAGAACCATAATCAAAAGATAAATAAAATTACCACAACTAAATTGTTTGAGCTAAAAATATAACTAAGTGAACATTTATCTAGAGGGATAATAATACCTAGTGCATCACCACCATGTGCACTAGCCAACTTTTATCAAAAATAAGGATGAAACCTTGTAACCCTACATTTATTATGGAATTTTGAAAAATTCCATAGTAAATAATAGGCATGCCCTCTATTAAATTGATGATTTGTTTGATCAGATGAGGGAAATAACCATTTTTAAAACTAGATCCCAAATTTGTTACCATTAGCTGAGAATGAAAGAAAATATTCCTAAAATGATTTTTTTGACTAGGTATGAGCACTATGAATTTATTGTAGTACCCTTGGACTTATAAGTGTACTTGTAACCTCTCTTTTTTTACAAGAAAAAAAAACGTAATTTTATTTCAAGAAAGAAAAAAAATTGTACTTCTCAAGTGCCTTGGCACAAAAAAAAACCCACATAAAGAAAAATATTGGGGGTCAAAATATAGTTACAGTCAAGCATACTAGAGAGGTAACTCCATATTCAAAATAGTATGGTGATAATAAGGATAAATATCCTTATATATCGATACTTAATCATCAAAATAACCTCTATGTTCAAAACCTAGATAGAAATCAATGAAAAATAAACCAAACGAAAGAAAAGAAGCAGTTAAAAACTACCATAAAGCTCTAATAAAATGAATAGGCCCATAGTAAAAACCCATAGCTATCATAGAAACTAGGGGCGTGATATTTGGGTGAAAGAAGAAACTCCATCCTTGTTCTCTTCCATTTGCAGGAAACCTTTTGGAACCTATTGATATTCTTTTGATAACTTATTTGCTTCTTGATTTAATTCTCTATAAACATGAGTAAAGAGATATTTTCAAAAGTAAAATTGCCTCCAGCAACTCATTTCCCACCAGTATAAGCATATTATTTTTAAATTTAGTAGATCTATTCATCCAATTGATGACTAGAGTAGAATCTCCAAAAAATTGTATTTTTTCATTTTTCTCTCTGAAGCACACTTCATTAGCAATCTCAACGCCTAAAACTTAGCAAAAATTCTGGAACCTATTCCAAAATATAGTGGTTATCTAAGAAGTACAAAATACCTCCCACACTAATAAAATTTGATTGTCTCTAACTAGCCCCATAAAAAAAAACCCATGGTTGAGACTTTTCAATGAACAAATTATCTATTTGTCGAGGTTTCTTATGTTTTCCAGGCCCTTTGTTGATTGATAACAAAGTCCTCATATAAACTATGACTTGAAATGGAGGTATTAATTTCCCTTAAAAAAAAATTGTATTTCGTGCCAACCATATACCCCAATATATAAGACATGGTAAAGAAAGAAATTGTTTTAGCCATTTTTCAAAAACCATTGTCTTAAGTATTCCTCCATTGTTTCTCCTTCCCAAATAATTTGTACTCCAGTTATTTTTTCAACTTCTTACCAAACCTATTGAGGCAAAAAGTATTCTATTAACATATGTGTGATTTTTTCCTCCTCTAACTAACATAACATACAAATACTTGGACCTTGTCTACTTCTCCTTTGTAAAACTTCCCAAGTCAAAGCCTTCTCAAATTCAACCATATGAGAATAATTATCTTTTTCGGGGTAATAATTTCCAAATATGATTCCACAACCAAGTAGTTCCTTAAGGATGAGGGTCAAAACTTGCTTTGTAGCCAAGTCTAGTTGTATAGTGACCCCCAAATTTGTTGTATGCCCAAGCAATAGTATCTGGTTCATCTCTTAGCTTGATATGACTCTTATTAAGTCTATCAGTGTAAGCCTTCCATAAAATAGCCTGATCATCAAAAAAAACCCAAGACTTGAGCCTAATTCCAACCTTGGGACCAAATATTAGAAGAATCTGATTGCCCCACCTAATGAAGAAAGTAAAAACCCTTGTCTTGTAAAAAACTTATCATAGCTTCCAGCAACAATTTTTTTCTCCACAACCCAAAATAGAATCAACCCCTATTCTAACTTGTTCATCATTGCCCACTTTCCAAGCCAAATATTTTCCAATCATAGGAAATGTTTGTACTAGTGCCTTCCATTGAATGGAAATATTTTTTATATTTTTTTGTGAACTTCTGATCTAGTCCATAAAAGTCCCTGGAAAAATATACTTTTATTCAATAATATTCTTCCACAATCCTTCTCTAGTAAAAATCCTCCATAAAATTTTTGCTACCAAATAAGAACCAAAAATATGAATTTTTTTAAGTCCTCAGCCACCTTCCTCCTTTGGTCTAGCAATGTTCTGCCACTTAACTAAAGGAATGCCTTCATGTTCCTTGCATCCAATACAAAAAATATTGAAGTAGAATTTTCTTATTTTCTCTAGAACTCCTTTGGGAATGAAATTTGAGTGCCAAAAAATAGGAATTGCCTCAAGAACTAGCTTTGCAAGTGTTAATCTCCCACCAATAAACAACCATCTACTACACCAATGGTTAATCCTAACTTCAATCTTCTTTAAAAGCCATCCCAATCTCTCTTCCTCTAACTATTTGGCTTCAATACAAAACCTAGATACTTAAAGCCTTCCTGGAAATATAACATATTAAAAGGAAATTTTTTTATCAGACCCTGTTCAGTCTCCTACTCTAGACCATTAAAGCAAATAGAAAATTTTTGAAAATTTATCTCCATGTTGGTAGCAATACTGTAAATGTCCAAAATTTCCTTCAACTTTCTAGCTTCCCTTAAACTGCCATTTTTGAACAACAATACATCATTAGAAAATAAAAAATGAGATAAATAAAGGACCCCCACTTTGATCCTAGACAAGGATCCTAACCTCTTTGCATCCAAAATATCTCTACTCAATACTTCAACAACCAACAAAAAAGTAAAGGAGATAATGGACATCCATATCTTAGTCCTCTCGAGGGTCTACAGAATTTGGAAGTTGGTCCATTGATAAGAATAGCAATATATACAGAAGAAATGCATCCCATAATTCACTTTACTACTGGATAGGTAAAACCCACATGTAAGAGCATCAATCTGATATACAACTAGCTAGTTCTATCATAAGCTTTAGATAGATCTAGTTTAAGGACCATTGCAGGAAGATTTTTAGTTTTAATAGAGTAAAGGCCCTCTTGTGCAACTCCTATAGATTCAAAAATTTGTCTACCTATTATAAATCCAAACTGCTATTAGAAAATAATTTCAGAGAAAATCTTCTTCAATATAACAACCAAAATATTTGCAATGATTTTATAGATACAGTTACACAACAAAATAGGTTTAAATTCATCAAAGGTTTCAGGTTGCTCCTTTTTGGAAATAAAAGCTAAAAAAATGGAGTTAAAAGCACCCAAGACCTGATCACTCAACCTAACTTCCTCCATTACTCTGAGAAGATCCTCCTTAATAAGATCTTGGAAAACTAGGAAAAACTCCATAGGCCATCCATCAGGCCCTGGACTTTTATCCTTTTTGAAAGAAGTTAGGATAGCTTTTAGTTCTTCCTTTGTGACCTCCTTCATAAGTAACTAATTGTCCTCCTCTATCACAAACTGGGAAAGAAAGTAGTTAACTTTAAAATTTCCCCAATATTGACTCTATCAGGTTCTTTATAGATTGATTAAAAATATTTTACTCCCAAATCTACTAATTCAGAAAAAATCCTAACAAGGATCCCTTATTCATTATGCATTGCCTAGATAGTGTTAACCTTCCTCCTATGATTAGAAAATTTATAAAAAAAACTTGGTATTTTCATCCTATTTTTTTAACCATACAGCTTTACTTTTCATTCTCCATTCAGCTTCCCTCCACTCCAAGAATTTGTTCTTAATTTTTAGTTTAACCAGTCTTGTTTTCTCCTCCTCTTTAAACAAACTAGACTCATTCTTTTTATGAATTTCTTAAATTTCCTTCTCCACCAATTTAATATCTCTATCCATTCTCTCATTTTTAATTGCAATCTAAGATGACACAACTTCTTTTAATATTTTTAAAGCAACATCACATTGAGAACTCATCGATAAACTAGAACTTTGGTCATAACCAATCCATTTTTTTTAGTCATTTGTTGAAAATATTCTTCCTACAAACAAATTTGATTAAGCTTTAAAGGACTAGAAAGTTTTACGTCTTGAATTGTTAATTAAACAAGTATGGTAGAATGATTTGAGCCACCTCCAGTCTCAACCCATGACCATTTTTATCTATTTTTTTGTAACTCTAAGATCAAAAATCTGTCCAACCTCTTTGAGATCCCAGCTTCCCTAGCTCTATTATTTCTCTACATAGGCATTAATTTTATTGGTTCTAAAGAAATTAAACCAGCTTCTTCAATATTATATCTAAAGTAATCTGCAAGTCTATCAAATCTTGCAAATTCTCCCCATACCTCACTTCTATTCATAGTAAAATTTAAGTCCCCATCAATGATAACTCTTTCTGTTAGCTTTTTATGGTGTATGCCAAGGGAGAATGCAATCACATGATATAAAATATGCAAAAATGTAAGATGCTAAAATATGCTATTAATGGAAAGTGAAAAAAATTATACAATGTAGTATGGAGGAAATGAACACTCCAGAACTGATGCTAAATAACTGCACTGTACTTCATCACCAATCTATATGGTGATGTACCTAGTATACCTACTACTATGTATAGCGATGTATAATCACACACTATGAGACCCTTTATATAGAAATATGGATTTTTTGGACAACACTCTACCTGGTTGTACAAGGGGACACCTTGCACATTTACAACTTGCACATAGACACTTGTGCATTTATTATATTACTTGAAGTAACTAGCTAACTACCCCCTAAAGTAATCTACTACTCTAGTTATGTACCAAGGGTGGTACATTTACATGACCCAAATGATGTAATATAATCTAACACCCCCTTGTATTACATTATTTGGGTATTGAAGACTTTAGTCTTCAATATGAATCTTCTTCTCTTTTTCCTATGTTTTGTTCTAGTGAGCAGTTAGTGTCTTCATACCATGTAACCCTTGCTATAAGTGCTTTAACTTCCTGATCATCTGTTGTATCTTCCAGTTCTTCAATTTCTTCAATATTATAAGCTAGATATCATTTTTTATTCCCTTTTTGATATTCCAATTGTGGATAATAGTTTTGATGCTGAGATTGTTGTTGTTGGGGATTATTTTGATATTGTCTTGGTTGGAATACCCTATTTGGTTGGCTTCCATAGTTCATATGATTTCTTGGATTGAATATATAGTAATTAGTGTTATACCCTTTTCTCCTGCATATCTAACAATATTTGTTATTCCATGGTCTTTGACCTTTTGATGATGAAGTAATGTTTCCATGTGGATTATCTTTTGAAACCAATGCATTGTTAGTCATTTCATATTTCACTATATTTTCTATCTCATATTCTTGAAGAATGTTTATTAGTTCATCAAACTTTGTGTCTTTGCTTAGAACTTGTAACGATGTAACTAGATGCTTGTAGCTATCTGGAAGTGCTCTCAAGGTTACTTGAAAAAGGAATTTATCTTCAACCTTTTCTCCTAGGGTTAGTAATTTTTCTTTGATATATATTATCTTCCTTAAGAATAGTTCTATGCTTTCACCACTATTCATTTTCAGGGAATGTAATTGAGTTTGAAGATTTAATATAGTGGTATTATTTTTCCCTTCAAATATTTTCTCTAATATTTTCCAAGCATCCATAGATGTCCCTGTTGAGTTAATGTAGGCTTGTATTTCATCTATGATGGTAAAGGTTATTATCATTAATGCCTTAGCATCACTTTCTTCAAACTTTTGAATCTTTGTTTCTCCCTGAGTTGGTTTATTTTTTTCTCCTTTGACAATTTACCAAATTTTTTCAAATATCAAAATAGCTCTCACTTTGTTTTTCCATGAGAAGTAATTTGGGCCCTTAAGTAGTTGATATTCTATGAGAATAAATTTATTTGTGGTCATGATGACTTTCTAGATATAAAATTTTTCTTAGCTTTAGGTTTTGTAGAACTCCTTATATCTCCCTAATTAAGAGATGTGAACTAATTTGATAAAACCTCTCTTAGATTTAGGTTTTCTGGGCTTCCTTATATCTCCCTAATAATTATAATATGCCTAGTTCACCTTCTAAGTTGATTTTTAATATTTTGATAATAATCAACTTTTTAATTTTTGCCTTATCTTTCCCAATGAAGTATGCTTTAATGGTTGGATTTATTTTGTCGCCTTAGAATGAGTATGAGATAACTTTTACCAATTAGTTCCAACTCTATATGTAGGTAATTGATTTGCTTCTCTTACCAATAGATTAATTTTTCTAAACTCCAATTATATGTATATAGTTTTAAGTAGTATGCCTTATATCTCCCTACATTTTGGAATATTAGAAAATAATGGTATTTGCAATTTAATAATGATTTAATCAAGGTTGACAACCTTATATATCCTACTTTGAATATTGTAAATATTATATTATGTATATGCACCTCAATAATTATTCTTTTGAAATATAAACTTGCTTTATTATCTACTAATGCTTTGTTGAATTTGTATTATCCAATGCAATAGTAAACCTTATAAAAATCACCTTACAGTTCATTTTAGATTTAAATAAAAAACAAGTAAATAACCTTAGTAATATGGGCACACGATATACCTTAGTAATCCTTGTGAATTATCTTCCCTTGATAAGTTGAGCCAAAATATTTGGTGGTAATGAAGGCTTTTGAAATGTGGTGCAAATGAGCATTCAATGCTCTCTCTGACCAATGGTGGTTTACTCTTTGGATGGTGCTTGTTTCTTCCTTAAATGGTGCTTGGTCAGGGTAAGTAATTTTTGGGCACTGAATTGCACCAAGTTTTCACTCGATATTGCGGTTGTCTATCTTCCTATTTTTTTTCCAAGCTTGCATCCGATAGTTACAGCTCAACACTCAACATTGGATGGACCAAAATAGGGGTTTTTGATCCAACCTCTAGAGTAGGTTGGTTCCTTGTCAACTTATCATATTGTTGACACAATTATACTCACTTAGGGTTTGAGGTTTAGGGTAAGAGAATATTAGGGTTAGAGAAATGTGAATAATAGTGTACGGATAGGTTAACAACATTGCACTACCATGGAAAGCTCCCAAAAACTATATCAAAGATATATACTCAAACCAACATTATCTCAAATCATATTATCTCTTATCTATTAAAGCACAACAGAGAAATATTGCAGCAAGCAATTTCAATATCCAGGCAATGATAATCCAAATAATAGAATTCACCAATACCTAGATTTCACAAAAATGTACTCCCTAACAACATAGAACAAACTCAGAAGCAGATTTCAATTACTGTAATAGTGAGTAATCCATTAATTAGACACAAACTAACCATTAAAGTATTTATAGAAATACAACTAAAGAATCTGAACCTCTGATATCCAGTACGAGAACACAAGTTTAAGGTAAAGATCAATGTAATGCTCCTTCCATTATCTTTTCAGGAATATTTACAATAGCATATGCAAACACGCTAGACCCGACCCTTAAAAATGAGGGTTCAACCTCTACTTATAGTTTTGTAAAATTGAAATAATCAAGAAGCATTACAATGATCTTGTTTTGACAAAACAGTAGAAAGATCTAGCTAGCATCAGCTCACTGGTTCATCCTCTAGGAAATCCACCAAAATAAGTTCCACCATGGTAGCTCGGGGTCTCTACAACTTTTTGGTAACTCAACAAAATTGGAGTTCTGGTTGTTGGATATCATGCCTTTTCAGCGATTCTTCTTGGGAGTGATCTGCCATCATTGATTTTTAACTGCCTCTGGTTTGATCTTCTAAAAAACCTTTGACACTTCATCTTCCAACTGACAATTACAATCTTGATGCAAAAATATCCCTTAAACATCCAATATTCATCGATATAACCTCCACCATTGATTATCCTCATTGTATAGTTTAGATCCGATCTGACATAAGCTTTATCAAAATGGTGAGGAGAATCAAGCGCCATCCCGCTTTCAAATCTTGATGATGTCATCTTTTTGCATAAGAAGATGTGAAATCTCCAATCTGGATCCCTAATATCTGAACATTGAATACACAATTATTCAGAATACATCATATTCCACATCATCTTCTTCAATCCGCATTAGAATTTTGATGATGTCATACTTTCCCTATGCTTTTGTGGATTCTGTTTCGGGTAGAACAAGTGCACAGGCATGTAATCGTCGATTCGGGCTCGCCATGATGTGAGGTCACTCCTCCATTCTAGATAAACTTCATGATAAAACATATCACCATTCCGGGTCCAGAGTTAGTCATATAACCCTTTGTCATGAATCCACACTTTCATCATTCCATTGTCCCACCTTGCCTTCATTCCAAAAAAGGAGACACTTCATTCGTCCTCCAAATCGCCAATCTGCACTTCTTCACCACTGACGTCATCCTTTCCTTAAATATTTTTTGAATTTTATGGTAGCACTAATCTAGATCTAAGCAACAAAAGAATTTCCCAAAATCGGGTATTCCCAGACCTAGAGACTCGCAAAGATGCTAATCCGCATTCTTTCATTACTGACATCATCATTTCCTTGGAAATTTTGCAAATTTGAGACCCGCCACTATTCCAGAGCCAGAAATAAATCACCTAAAATTTCTTCAAGCATGAAAAATTCTTTATCTATTGGATGGGTTCATATCTTCTATCCCAAATCTGCTTAAAAGTGCACTGCAAGGTATGCGAAATGATGACTCTATCACTTAGGCAAAATTCTACAAAATTTTACTAAGTATGTGGCCATTTTGGGCCTACGTTCTGGCGCCTCTCGAGTGGATTTGTTTGCAAAACCAATCAAACTTAGATTCTTATCCATTGGGCCTTAGGATTCAAATATGCTTCTCAAAATATATATATTTTATAGAATAACTTCCATACAAACACTACTCTCTAAAATTTTTATCAATTTGTTGAGTAGAGATTCATATCGAAGTGATGCCAAAAATACATAACACTGATTCACTTATACAGAGATTGTGTCCGCAATACCAGTTATTGTTACTATCTTCAAAACTATACACAACTCTTCCTCCTTTATAAGGCCTTATTTCAAAGAATGCCTTCACACAAAAATTGCTGCTATGTGGCCTTTATGCCTTTATTGCTTATTTCTGATAAATTGTTAGAGTAACAACAGAAATACAAAACTTATGTATATGTACAAACAAAAATGAACTAAGTGTGACCCCCTTCTGGGCCTGTAACTGCTCCATCATGTTCCCCTTCTTCTTGAGTCTCTTCCTCTGCTTCTTCTTCTTTAGGAGTAGGTACTTTTTGATTTCCCTCACCAAAGGTATCTCCAAACAACTGAATCATTCATTCCAAATACTGTAGTACCTATTTCCAGGCTTCTTCAGAGGGATTTGAGGTTTCTTTAAGCTGCTTATAAAAATATTGTAGTTCTCCAACATCCTCATAGTTAGTAGCATTCCCTCTAGTCACCAAGTCTTCCATGAGATCTTTCAAATGGGTATAGTCCATGATTAGTTTGGTAGCTTGTTCTTGAGATAGTGGCTCTTCCAATGAATCAATTTCAGCTTCATCCCATAAATTTTCATTGATGATTTGCTGGACTTCCTCCATAGATAACAAGTTGTGATCCTCCTTCCAGAGTCCTTTGAAACCAACCTGAATCATTTCCTCATTTATTTCAATAATATCCTTAATCCCCCTGTCCATATTATCGACTAGTAGTCAGGCCCTTTGAATTACCCTATGTTTTTTAACCACTACTTTGGTAGCAACTTCGGCTAGATTCCATTCCTTATTAGGAATTGGTTTAGCAACATCACTGAGTCTACTACCAACCAGTCTATACATTTATTCTACTAGAATCACCATGGGCTGTAACTCTCTAGTGATTTGATCCAAATATTTTTGAATGGTGGAGAGCAATCAGTTGGCATCTTCAAGATAATCAATTATAAGTTGAAGTCTTGAACACTTTTTTTGAACCTCAGAAAGCAATTCCTTCTTAATATTTTTCAAATCATCCTTAGAAAAACTTGAGGACTTAGCCTTCTCAATCTAAAGTTGATGCTTTATGTTCTAAATTTCTTTTGCCTGTTCTTCATTTAGCTTCTTTTGTTCTTCTAACTGATCCTTCAACTTATTTGCCTTTTGAAATTTTTCTTGCCAACCCTTAACCTCTTTCTTCAGAGCTTTTTCTATCTCCTTTTGATCATTAAGGCTCTTTTTAAGCCTTTCAACTTTTTTTTCTAGCTTATCCATCTTCTCATTGGCCATATCATTTTTCACATAGAATGTATCTAAGTGGGCCCTGGCTAACACTAGCTCGTCTTCAACAGGGAGCTTATCGATATCTTCTATGACCTCCTTCGCTCGATAATATTGAGCAGTCATTTCATTCTCAGGTTTACTTACTAGCAAAATCATAGATCTTGTTACCCTATATCTAGTAATAGGGTCAACATACATACTTTTTCTTCTCATAGCCATCCTACTGGAAGGCTTGGCAAGCTTCTCTGCCTAGTAATCATTTATGCTCTGAGTGGTTGCATGTTCTTTTGGTGTAGTAATAGGTTTAGAAAAACCCATAGCCAAGGGATATGAGGACATCAAAAATATAAGGGTGGACTGAATTGTTGATTGTGGGGGTGAAGATATATTTACAATAGTCTCTATCACGACAGTGGACTCTAAAAATACCATTATTGTTGATACAAGTAAATTTAAAGAAACAGATACATGACCGACAGTGGAATGGGTGGATGAACTTGGAATGCAGTGTCCCACTGATGGTGGTGATGAAAAAAATGGAGGTGGAACAATGGTGGATGTTTAATTGGATACCTCAAAAGTGGAATATGGAGTTTGAGGTGTCTGTGACAAAATAGAACTGACTTGTACCTCCATAGCTATTGATGAGACATGGAGTGGACTGTGAGAGGGAGGAGGTACATTTTACACATTTTCTTGATTAGAAATGGAGGGAGGTTCCTTTGGGGATTATTGGAGATGAAGAGGATAAGAGGTATTAGAAGCCATACCTTCACCTATAGAAGTAGGGTGTTCTTGTTCTGCTCCTCTTTCTAGTCGTTGGTCTTGATCAATCAATTCTTTCGTGGCAAAATCAGCTACCTCTTCAGCAATTTCCTCCATGTCCATTTTTGTTTCTTCAAAATTTCCCTCTCCTCTCTTTCTAGGGCTCTCTTAGTCCTTATATAAACCAATTTAAAATCATCCATCTCACCTTAAGAATCTTCTCCCTCTTCATCCTCTTTTACTACTCCTGAAAGTAGAGACTGCTTAGAAACAGGATGCAATTCAATCAATGCTGCAGGGATGAAAGAAAGAGGTCGGGACCTAGTTTCAATTACTATGATATTGATGGAATTTTCTTTGGAGTATTGCATTTTGCTCATAATTTTATCCTCCTTGGTAAACTTCTCCACCTACTCAATGGTAGGATTGAAGGTATTGAGTACCTCAGCTACAGCTGAAGGAGGGACTCAAAACCACTTTGGGATTTTTCACTTATCAACACTATATGCCTGACATCCTTTGGTCTCTAGGTTTAGATGTTATTATTATATATTCCTTGAATTATGGAAAATTAGTGCACCTAATGAAGAGAAAAAATATGTGTATCTATCCCATCTTGCACATGAGCATCAAACGGAAGCATGCATATGAAAATAAAGTAATACCAAGCAATAAAGAATGAAATGAAATGAGTGTCTTATTTATTAATTAGGTGGATCAAATCCAAGGTTACATAGCATTCCCCTTGAGGGATCAAAATGTGATACAATTATTACAATATTTGGGGTGCCCAAGGATCAATTCCTCCAAGGAATCAGGGTGCACATCCAGTGCTTTTCCTCATACCCGCAATCGAGGTGGGTGGGCTGATGCTACCGCTGGTCATATCTTCAATATTTGATGTTTGATATTCCTTCACAATTCCTTATAAGAACTAACACCTACACACAAGGAATCCAAAGGGGTCAAATAGCAAGGGTGTATGGTGGAAAACATGCAATCCCCACAGGGGTAAAATAATGCATATATTAAAACTAAATCAAATCAACTCAGAATGACTTGAAAATTTGTGGATATTTCAAAGGGGACTTTTTGAGAGGATATCACCAAAAATATATTGGAAATTGCATCCGTAGACCCCTCGACTTTACGTTGCCCACCTGCAACCTGCGAAAACCAAAGACAAAAAAATCTCAAACCTAAACATAGCCAAAACTCATGAAATTTGAATATAATTCATAAATTGACATTTCAAGACAAATCATATGGCTATATTTTCAAATTGAGTCCCATATCCACCTGCATACAACTGAGGTTCCCAGATGGGCCCTACGAACCTGCAAAAACTTAAAAATACTATAACTCGATAAATTTAACTCTAAATTGCATTAAATTTAAAACACATCATCATATGATAGTCTAGAATAATATCATTAAAAAATAGTAATAAAATTATGCAAGGATTTACCCTCATCTTGAGGGGACGGTGGTGACTGCAACTAATTAGGGGGCACCCTGGAAGGGGATACCCAATAATTACGATAATATTTTACTACAAATATCTCTAGGGAATGATCCTATACACTATAGTGGGTGTTGTCATCGAATTTGGTGAAGAAATTCACCTGGATGGAAAAGTTACGCTCAAAAGGCCCTCTTGAAATCACCCGGTAACCTCCTTCGCTAAGAGGAGATTCCGAGGGCAAGAAAGCTCAATAATTTGGGGAGAAATCTTGCCAGAACTCCATTGCATATACTAGAACTCCTCTCCCTTTTTTGTGTGGACCATATATCCATTTTATAGCCCAAAGGGGCTCATGTGCAAAAAGGCATGCAAGGGCATGCATGGCAGGAGGCACCATTTGTCAAAACGGAGGCATGCACTGGGTGTGGAAGATATTATCCATTTTGGGCCTCCATTATGAATCATGTCATAAGTATTCAATGCCCTTTTACCCGCATGTTCCAAAAATCATGCTAAATAGCAATTTCTGGGTGCAAAATGTCCTAGATTTGACTTTTTTTTGGTCAAATTTGCTCGTTGTCCCACCCTAGGACGATGGCTCACCACCATCCCAAGGTGGTATGGTGGGAATCTGCCACCGTCCTAGGGTGGTACAGTGGTGAATTTTAGGCCAAAACCTCCCAAAATTGGGCCAGTATCCTCCAAAAACCCTTTCAGAGTGGCTAGAACCATTGTGAGCCTCCTGAGGGCTACCCAAGGGGCCATATTATGCCAATTTGATCATTGCTTGTGGATCCTTAATAGGTTTTACCATATTTTAGTGTCTATATTCCCAAAAATTCCTTATCAATTTTTATTCCAAATTTTGATTTGGGTTTTCCAATTTCGACCCTCATATGCCACTAATCTATAATCTTTGCTTTCTTCCATGGTCCCTTTTTCTCCTCTACTCTTCCTATTTCTATGACTTCTTCCTCAGAAGGATTTTCCTTCATCCTTGTAGATTCGACCTTAATCTTATTAATTGTATCCTCTATAATTCGATGACTAAGCTTACGGTCAGGATCAAAATCAACTATCTATTCGTAAAAATCCAACCATGGAGGTAACTAATCCATATTTGAGATGTCCCACTCCAAAATAGCAGTTTCATCATTATTTCTTCCCTATTCAAAATTAGCCCTGGGCATTTTTTCAAATTTATAGTCCTTGTATCCATTTAGGATTTTATTTCTTGCAGTGAAAACGCCATTAGGATCATAACTCCATCTTTGGGGAATATAAAACAGACCTAATTTATCAAGGTATTGATCAATTTTTTGGCTCTACCACTCAGAGACAATAATATTATTCTTGGTGTAGTACGTAAGTAAAGACTTCTTCTTCCTCCTGAACCATAGCTTGCATCAATGTACTCCACCTACCTTAGAAACTCTATGATGAACAACCTTTATGTGACAAAGTGGGGTAGGATAAAGGGTTTACCTATGAAACCATATAACCTTATTAGTGTGCCCTATGTTAGCAAATACCAATGTCTTGCATCCTTCTTTCTCAAAAAAATTTCAGATAAGGGGGGCAACCTAGGGCACTTATTATACATTATTTTTAGGGCAGGTTTCAAAAAATCCAAGTTGAATCTGTAGTAGGACTCACTGCTCTTCAAAAAATTGATCTAATAATAGACTGGTAAGGGTTCCCCATCATTGGTCTTATCCCTAGCTAGGATCCATGGCATTCTATCTTTGGTACCCACATAAAACATCCATACCAGACTTAAACAATGCCTAAAACTAGGAGCATCAATACCCCTTTTCATGTTTACCATCTACTCATGTATCCTCCGTGTGAGAAAATCTGACCAATCAAAATAAATCACTCTAGTACCCTTCTCTCTGGCATCTTTCTTATACATCCTTTCATTAGAGATACAATATATGTTGGAGTCCAAACCATCCATACAAGCTAACATAGAAAATAATTTAGTGTTTGTAAATTCATCAATGTGACTAGGGACTTCGGGCATTTCGTCTTCATTCCTTATCCTTCTAAAATTAAGACGCAACCATTTTTCTAAAGCCTCCTTTTTTTCTTTTGAGTCTATCATTTTAGTGTAAGCCCTATCAGATAAGCACCTTCTAATGTAGATCTTAATGTTGTCCTTTATCCATGTAGATATCAGTTGATAATAACCTTCTTGTGTTAATTTTAATATTGTAGTTGAATGCTTGCTACTGGTTGATTGATTTTATGTGGAGCAATGGTGTCTTTAGGCACCTTGAATCTTGAGTAACATGAGCTCTTTGGTGGATCTCTTCTCTTGCTCAAACTCTACCCTTATACTTGTTGATATGATGGCCATGCTTCTTCCTGTAATATGAAATCTTTTGTCCTTCTTGAAGGGGCAAAAGTGGTGCCTGTAATAGCTAGAATTTTGCACCAACATGACAGATCGAAAGTCCTACTTTTTGAAATGATATTTGTCTTTTTTATGATGTGATTCCTTGAGCAAAGTATTGATGCCTTCACTAATTCTTATTAGACAAATGATGTCTAACTCTTTCACTTGGATAATTTAGTAGCAATGAATCCAAGCTAATGCACATAATATGCTCCTTTTTTGAAGTAGTAATTTTTGCACTAATGTTTACTTTTAATGAAGTCTTTAGTGCACCTTGAATCTGAGATTCACCAAGTCTCAATTTGTAGCTTCTACCACTGATTTAATGGCTACCTTCTTCTTCTCCACTCCTTGGAGGAATTTTGATATGATTGGTGGCTTCTATAGGCCATAATACCTTGTAGGTACTAAGTTCTAAATAGTGTCTTTAGACACTTTGATATTTGCAAATTTTTGTTTCCTTGATCTTAACAATCAATACACAAAATAACTCTCTAAGAGTAACTAGTTAATGAACAACTAGTATAGTGCAATGAATCAATAAAAAAAAAATCTTAATGCAATTTAAAGGTAAAAATAAGCTCACCTTATTGCTCTTGTAAATAACCTCTTAGAGTAGTTTCAAATGCACTAATGATCACTACAAATTTCTTAATGTAGTCCTCTTCTAAATAATTAGATAATAGGAAGAATGTATCTAACTCCTATTAATGTGCAAGTGATGAACCTAAATAGAAACTATCTTCTGCACTTTCTTTGAGGACTTAAAATGCAACCTTTTATTTTACAACTTCCAAACTCTAATAAGGTTCTTAATGAAGTTAATTAGTAATCCAAATTAAGCATTCAAGTAATGAACCTTTTTCACCTAAGCTGCTTACTTTTGATGATGAATATCTTGATGAGTTGATTCACCAAATTTCTTATTGGGAATGGTGGTTGCTCATAGTTGTGAATGCTCCTAGTCTGCTACTCTAAAATTATAGTAGATGACTTCAACTTCTCCTTCAAGATCTACCCTAGAACTCTAAATTTTTATAGCTAGTAATGCTATCTTGATTGCTACCCTTTAGTAGTCAATCTATTCATTGAAATATGTCTTCTCAGCTATGAAGGACAATCTCCAAATACTCTTGGATTTGGTATGTTTCTTCTATATTAGTTCTAATTTTAAATAGGACTTTCTTCTCAAGAATTTGGTGATCTTGAGGTCTTCACGAATCTTCTTTCTAAAGTTTGATAAATTGTTTGCCAAATCTTTCTCCTTTGGGCTTGTTGTCATATGGTGATAATTTTCCCAATTCTTTCACTATCTTCAATAGTGAATTTCTCCAATGAGTTATCCTAGTAACTTATTTGATGGCTTCTCTAATTTCTACAATAAGGCTCACCAAACCTTCTCCTTGAGACCTCTCCAAGGTCTTTAGTCTAGCAGTTTCTTTGATCTTCTTGATGAGACCTTTCCTTCAACCTTCAACTATAGAAGTGTTGACAATGAGATCTTCTTGGATATCTGGAATAGAAATTTTTATAGTCCCTCTCTATCTCTTCTAGGGATGGAAGTTCTTAAATTAGACCTTTTATGGATCTTCTTCGGCTTCTTCTAGAGGAAGTCTTCTATCAGCAAATGAGATCACCAATATCCTATCTCTCACAGACTCTTCTCTAGAGTCTTCTTCTTCTGGTTCAATGACTCTTCTCTAGAGTCTTATTCTGGTTCAATGACTCGTTTCTTGAGTCTTCTTCTAGCTCAAGAACTCTTCTCTAGAGCCTTCTTCAGGGTAAGGCTTCTATGGTCTTTTATTTTGGATCAAGGTTTCTATGGGTTTTTCTTTTGCAATAAGACTTTTGTGTCCTTTTCTTTTGCAATAATATTGTGGATTTTTCTCCTAAAATAAGACTTTTGTGGCCTTTTCTTCTATAATGTGAAGGTTTTCAATAGGACTTCCTTTAGTTTCCTTTTTCTACAACAAGATATTAGTAATATGATTCTAAATTTTTTCAATGATGAATCTTCACTAGTTGATGAATCTCAAAAATTATGGAATTGAGATTTGCTTTGTAGCTCTCCCTAATACTATCAACCTTTCATGGCTCTAATACCACTATTATATTTTTATGGTGTATGCCAAGGGATAATGCAATAACAGGATATAAAATATGTAAAAATGTAAGATGTTGAAATATGCTATTAATGAAAAGTTATGAAAATGATACAATGTAGTATGGAGGAAATGAATACTCTAGAACTGATGATAAAGAATTGCATTGTACTCCATCAACAATCTATATGGTGATGTACCCAGTATACCTACTACTACCTAAAATGATGTATAATCACTCACTATGAGGCCCTTTATATAGAAATATGGATTGCTTGGTCAACACTCTACCTAGTTGTACAAGGGGACACCTTGCACATTTACAACTTGCACATAGACACTTGTGCATTTATTATATTACTTGAAGTAATTGGATAACTACCCCTAAAGTAATATACTACTCTAGTTATGTACCAAGGTTGGTACATTTACATGACCTAAATGATGTAATATAATTTAAAACTTTCATCCCTAACACACATTTGGAGGGGGAAATCATCCTAGAAGACCTGCCTATCTTCATAGGGAACATAACAATTAATAACTGATAACCTCAAACCTAAGTCTTTAAAAAATAATTTATCCACAAGCTTAAAACCATAAAGGAAGAGTTAATTAAGGAAACTGAGTTTTTCTAGCCATTCAAAACATCATATAGCTAAGAACTACTAGTCTCTAAGAAATTTACTTAATCCTTCAATGACTTTTGTACTTGCCCCCATGGTTTCTTGTAGAAGGATAACATCTAGATTATGAATTTCTTCCAGCCTAGCTAAGGCAATTCTTTTAGATGGACTGGCAAGACCTTGAATATTAAGGGATAACAAGATCAATTAAACATCTTAAAGGGGTTTTGTCCTACTCTAAGGACCCCTTTGATAGATTCTTTTTTACCCTATTGAATTTCCCTCAAAGACTTCTCTTGTGCATGAAACAAAAAATATTTCCTACCTACTAAAGAAGTGGAAGAGTCCTTTATAAGATCTAGACCTAACCCTAACCTTCCAACAACTGTATAATTCTCAACTTGGATTCCTTTTTCCTAAAATATAATAAATATTTGCAAGAGGAGCCCATATCCAAACCATCCCTTGAAATAGATACCTCCCTAGAATATTCACCTGATAGGTCAAAAAGACTTCCCCTAATAGCAAAAATATTGGGATCACAATCTTTATTTAATGTGTTTGAGGTTGTTGACCCATTGTCCAAAATCCTAGAAAATTTTGTGTCCCTAGGACTTCTCTTCAAATATTCATGAGGAAGTGTGCAAACTTCTTTATTACCTAAGTCCATATTATTCTCCTCGTGTATTGAGCAGTAATTGTCATAAAGCTTAGATGAATAACCACCAACATTGATAGTATCAGGTTCCAATCCCTTCATATTTTTCTTTAAGACTTTGTCTTCTTCTCTAACAACCTATGAACATTGAAATGGATACAAAGCTAAGTCCAAAATTTCTTCCTCCTCTAGAGTTTTGGTTCTAGATTCATCAATATTCTTTTTGCTTGTTTGTGCCAAATCAGGGAGCACTATTGAGCTCTGAAAATAGGTATCTCTTGATTATTGTTAGCTAACTTGAAATCTCCGCTAGTCATATGTTTTCTCCTCCATAATTTTTGTGTGAAATATTGAGAAAATTTCTTAACAATATGTCCATAAACATGACAACGAACAAATCTAAAAGGAATATTAAAATAGTCCAAGATTTTATTATGAATTGTATTCCCCACAACTATCTCCATACTATCTGGTAAGCCTTCTCTAATATCCATCTCAACCAAAACCTGAGCTACAGATAAAAAAACATTATTTTTAAAAGAAATCTCTATATCCAAGGTTTTACCTAATTAATCTCCAATCTCTTTCAGAGCTCTTTTTAACCATAACTCCATTAGCAGACCTAGAAGTTTTACCAATATTGGTATTCTCCTAGCAACTTCAGTCCTAGGATTAAATCAAATCGTCCAAGCCTTCAAATCCAAAAAATAAGACCCCTAATACCAACAACCTCCAAAAAATTTATGTGTATCTTCCTTAGATTCAAAAAGGAAACCTATCCATCCTCCAGAAAGTAAGTAAAAAAATTGATCCATATCCTAAAATTGGGACCCATAACTTCTGCATCCACTCATTTACTGTTTTAACAACTATTTGATATCATTGAAACTTTCCAATAAGGGCCTTCCCTGAAAACTCCAAAAAAATCTCCATCCTCATGTCTTCCCCAAGTACCATTCTGATCTTCAACCTTCTATTTTTAACCACTTTATGTGCCTTACGCACTTTAGTAATCAGATTTATTATCTGTGTTGATTGAAATTTTAGACCCACTCCACTTAGGACCTCTAACTTAATATTTTTACCAATAAAACCAGAACCAAACAAACAAAAATTTAATAGATAAAGTGATTTTGGGTTATTTGTAGCCTGCTCAAGTTTTTCTTCCCTGCAATAAAATGCCTATTTATTCATTAGACTAGTCACTTGAGTAGAATGTTCTAAGATACTTGAGAGTGAGCAGTCAATAGGACAACTAATATGATCTAAAAATTTTGACATAGACTTCCCTCTATCCACTAAAGTTTGATAACCTGCAGTATTCTTCTAGCCACTCAAAAATCCCAAGGACCCCAGTTCTCAACTTCTAAGTCCTATCCAAAAATGGGATCCTTGGACCTTGGATTTGAAAATATGCATTGCCCCTTAAAGGGGTCCTTTGAGAATTCCAAAAATTCCTCTTCATTCTCCATCAAAATAAGAAACAAAATTCTCAAACTATACTATCATTTTAAAAATACCAAATAAAAACAAAAGTTAATATTTTCCTTTTACAAACCCTAGCTTTGTTGCATGAACTTCATGATTCCAACTAACAAACTTCTTCAAAAAACCATTCACATGCACAAAAAAATTCCTCCCTATCAAAGTAACTCCTTTCACCTTTTGCATGCTTCGAATCTAGAAAGTAAGTTGTCCAACCTTCATTTTCTTCACATGAACAGATCTTAGTGTACTTTGGTTTTAAAAAAAAATTGATGCTTCTTGTGTAATTTTTTTAAGATACCAGTCAAGAATTGGACCTACCTTCATTTCATTCACATGAATATATCTGAGAAAATTCTAGTTTTAGGAAAAATAAAATATTGTTACTTGTATTTTTTTACTTTTCTTTGTGCTTCACATATAAACCCTAGCTTTACAGTGTGCACTCCACAATTCTAGCCAGCAAAATTCTTCAAACTGTTGTTCACATGCATAGAAATATTCCTCTCTGGAAAAGTAAATCCTTTCACCCCTTCGATTTAATTCCTTTGTGTTTCACTTTGCAAATCCTAGCTTCATTGCATGCACTTCATGGTTGCAGCTAACAAACTTCTTCCAAAGAAAATTTAAATGTCAAAAAGAGGAATGCTTACCTCCTTCACAATCTAAGCTTTCTTCAAAATTGCAGATGGATCTTTAGCTATCATCGAATGGTGATGATGATGGATCAACTACAACCTACTATGATAGCAGTGATAACCTCCACCAAACCCTCTTTTCTTCTCTTCTTCACTCCATATAGCCTTTATTAGTTGTATGGATAATATATTCTAGTAGTACTTGAATATTTTTATATTATTTTTTGATGACAATTGTTATACTCACATAGTGAAAACAAGCATTTTTAACATATTAGAATGGTATTAAATAGGCTAAAGAAACACAATTCATATGGAAAGTTGTCTAAAGATACTTTTGTATAGAAAAATATACATTACTTGTGACACATTGTATTACTTGAAGGAATAATTATAGATATAGCCAAGGTAAAATCCATATTAGAATGGCCAGCTATTAAAACTATTCATGAAATATGGAATTTTATAGGGTTGGAAAGATACCATACAAGCTTTGTAGTAGAATTATCTAAAATAGCCAATCCCATCACCTTACTTCATCTAAAGGGTGAAGAGTTTGAATAGATTGAATAATATGAAAAGTGTTTTTCCTAATGGTTAAAATATACAACTATATCAATTTTGAAGGTGCTTGACCCTAATGGAGACTTTATAGTCACTATTGATGAATTAGGGAAATTTTTAGGAGTGATAAAAGTATGATGGACAAGTGATAGCCTATAAATCCTACAAAATCAAATTTATGTCCCCAGGACTTAGAGTTATTAAAAATAGTCCATGTGCGTTAGATATAGAGGCTCTATTATATGCGAAAAAACTTTGAGCTAAAAGTTCATCTTTAAGGTCTAAAGCATATCTTTTCACATACCAACTTAAATCCTATGTAGAGAACATGAATCGAAATTTTTTATGAGTATGGTTTTGTTAACAAGTATATAGAAGGGAAAGAAAATAGATAAGCAGTTTTCTTAAGTTATAAGAGACACATTTCAACTATCACTACTATGAAAACAACACTTAAATAGATAGAGGTGAACATTCTATTTTGGTATTGAATACCTTAATAGAAAATGTTGAGAATTATAGATTTAAGGGTTACCAATTATAATATGATGGGCTACTCAAGATACATTTATGTGCTAAATATTGGTAATCTAAGAGAAATTATTGTAGAATAGGCACATTGTGTTCCATATTTTTATCCCAGATAAAAGGAAATATAAAAATATTAATTGATAAATTGTTACAATGCTAATGACTCGATATTGAGTATATACACCTGACATGTATGTTATATCCATATGACATACCAAAAAGGAATTGGTGGAAAATTAGTATGGAATTTGTGCGAGGTTTACCATTGTATAAAAATAGGCATGATGTTATTTTGGTAGTGGTTTATAAAGTAATCAAAGTAGCACATTTTGTACATATAAACATGAAGGATGATATCCCAATTTTGGTGACAAGGGTAAGTTGAGGGTCCTGATTGCGCCAACTATTTTTCCTTGAGATATTTAGATTGGATAGAGTTATACAAATAATTATATTAAACACAAAGGCCAAGATAACTTCTAGGTTTGATTTGAAAGGTTTTCCCAACTACTAGAACTTATTGTGGGATGGCCATGCCCTGAACTGTCAATCCCTTCCTCCCTCGTTCCCCGCTGTAGCCATTCCCCTCATTCAGTAATTAGCTTGCGATGATCCCAACAAGCCTATGGCCAAATTCCACTTTGCCCTTGTCAACCATGTCTGGGGATACAAACCCATGAATATTCTTGTGTTCCTACATCGATCCATGCATCTCTCTATAGCTGCTACTCGCAATAAAAGTTTCCCCCTACCCACCAGGGGTTGTTTGTTGTTATTTTATATCACATTCTGGATAATCCTCCCATTGTGGCTACCTCCTTGCAATCTTCCCTCCTTATCCCAACCCCCCCAAAGCCCTGCTCACTCTATGTCTAGTGACCTTATGGTTAGCGATGGAGTTCCCAACACCTCGGCCTTCGAGAAATATGTTGTGGCTTCTTCCCCATCCATTCCATCCCCTTCCCCTTACAAACCCTTCCCCTCCCCTCCTGCCCCCACTCCTTCCACATCTAAACCAACCCCTTTCCCCTTCCAAACCCATCTCATTCCCATCCAAACCCACCCCTCCCGCTAGCAAGAAGCCTTCTTTGGGGAAACGTAAAGCTAAAATTGAAGAAGTGGCCACCCCTATTCGTAGGTCATCCAGGGATAAGAAGCCCAAAATGAAATCCAGTCAGAATTATCCTTTAGAGGTTAAAAACCTCAATGGGGACTCGGCCCCCACATTTGGCATCTCCAACCGTCTCACCCGAATGTTTCACTAGAGCTTCATCATTGCTTTTGAAAGTGTGAGTGCCACCCTGAAGCACACCCTCCAGTAGTGTGTTGACCAAGCTGAAGAGGATATAATGGAGGTCGACCCTTGATCTACTCTAGGTCTGTCTATTTTTATTTAGAGGTTTTATGGGATTTATTGCTGCAATTTTTTATGATGTCTGTTTTTGGTTTTGGCTACCCGCTTGGTTGGGTCTCCCTATGTCAGCCCCTGTGAGGGCCCTAGCGATTATCTATGGGTTATTTTTGTTTAGTTTCAGTAGCCCCTGCATGGGTAAGCACCACCTGTTTACCAAATTTTACATCTCCTATGAGGGAATTTTGGCAATATTATCCCCTACGCGGGATAAGTTAGAATGGTGTAGACTGATCCCTCATGGCAGAATATTATGCAACATGAATTCACTTCAACTTAATGAATTTTTTGTATATCTGGGGTTGGGACCTAGTTAAAACCCTCTGAAACAAAACTCCAACTTACCAAAAAAAAAAGATAACTTCTAGGTTTTTATAGATATTAAATGTATCCTTAGGAATTAAGTTAAACATAAACTCTCCTTACCATCATGAGATAGATTGATAGACTAAAAGAGAAAATTAAAATCTAAAAGATACGCTCAAAATGTACTACATGGATCAATAGTATTAGTGGAAAGTACAATTAACTTTTATAGAATTTACATATAAGTCCTATAATCTAGTATAGCAATGGCACCATTTCAAATTTTATATGGTAGAGGATAAAAACACTCTTTAATTAGGATAGAATGAAGTACAAGCTAGTTCTTGGACCAAATATGTTAAGGAAATGTATGAGCATGTCAAGCTAATTAAGCAAAAGCTAAAGGAGGTTGCAAATAAAGAAAAGAGTTAAGATGATATGAGTAAAACACCTAGGTACTTTTATATATGGAACAAAGTTTTCTTAGAGTTAAACCCTAAAGAGTTTTATTGAGTTTGGTAAATCTACCAAACATGCTTCCAAATTTATGGAGCCATTAGAAGTAGTGGATGTGATAAATCTAATCAATTTTCGACCTTCTCTACCTCTTGTTTATTTACTAGAATAATATTGTTTTTCATGTTTCATTACTAAAACCTTGTCACACTAATCCATCAACTACTTTATACTAACATTCATTATAATTTTAGGACCCAAACATAGTTATCATCGAATCAATCAAAATTCAAGATACATTTATATTGTAACCAAGACCAAGAAATATCTCATTGTAAAGTCTAGTGGGACCGATACTTTGAGTATATTACCACATGGGAGGATATTAAGAAAATTTAAAAATTCTTTCCTAAACTCTTTTTTTAATAAAAACAATTTGGAAATTTTGGTTTTGAGAAGTATTTATATGTGAAAAAACTTGCATTTTTCTTGTAGTTATGTGCAAAATAAAATTAGCAATAGATAATTCCTATAAGGCTATGTATAGTTGACTAAACATAATTCTACTATGTTGAATGATTACTTTTATAATGATCAACACAATGGCTCTTTCTCTAGGGAAAGTATGACATAATACAAATTATCTAGTATTTTATGATTTATGGGTAATATGGTATTTCTAAGTCAACATGGATAATTTAAATTAAATGTTTGAATAAAAATTATATAGATGACTATAATAGACTAACGTATTTTTACTACTACAAGTGTTGATAGTTCATTCTCCACAAAGTAGAATGAGGTAAGGTATCACTAAGGATAAGACAATAGATCTATGAGAAGTAAGGATTTTAGAGAGATGTTTAGCATACACCACTTTTAAATCGTCATTGGATTACATGGTTGATTGCTAAATTAATAATGGATATTTCATTCTAGGTTACTTCTTTGGAATTGATCATAATAGATAGTTTATGGGAGTGCTTATTTGAATTTATGCGTTTGTATCATGATGTTCTCATCCTTATTGATTTAAGGTAGGATGAACAGTTTGTTTGCATTATCTAAATGGTATGGGTACCTTGTATATGGGTTACACCACTATGATAGATTATTTAGAGAACACCAATATTAATAATAATAGTATTATCAATGTTATTTTGTCCCTTCATTTTGCATAGTTTCCTAACCATTCCTTTTAACTATAAAATGGTTATTTATAGGGCATAATGCATTTTTGATGGTTTCCTATTGTATTTTCTCAATCAAAGAAATCAATGACTTTGTGTATGTGTGTGATGACATGAGGGATTCAAATCCCTCTCCACTTAGGCTAGGAGTTGCATGAAAAACCTTAAACCCACTTGGATTTTCCTGAATTGTATAACCTAGAGATCTTGAGGAAACTATGGAAGAGGTATTTGGAATGCATTTTTGGACTATCTAATGGCAAAAAAGTATGAGAAACATAGAGGGGAGATTTCAGAGTTGGAAAAAAAAAATTGCCAAGTTATATGGAATATTTACTATTGCTTTATATTTAAAAATCATGTTAAATTATTTTCCTTTTAGAAAAGTATAAGTGAATCTTGTTTCCTTCATTGTTGTCCTTTTGATGAATATGTAAAATGATGACAATAGGCATTGGCTGAATAATATTGATAATACCCTCTTGTTTCCTTATTATGGGTATTTGAAAAAAGCTTGTAGGCCTTGTTTATATAATATTAGCAACATATTTTTGATGGAATTATTGATTTTGATTGTTATAACTAATTTTAGCTTTTTTCAAAATAAGGCATGCATGAATGTTTGGGATTGTAATAATTTTGCATAAAACATAAACCTGGAATAGTGACCCTATTTTACATGTAATACATTTGTTGAAAAAATAAAATATGTTCAATGCATTATTGTTATAGATGCATCCTCATTTGTTCTTATTTTACCAAGCACCATGGGGTTTTCTATGTGTCTATTTTTGTTATAATAGTAACTAGAAAATGCTAGAGTATGGTTGCATTTTGGTTGACATGTAAGTAGCAGTGTCTAAACATCCTCACCCTATTGCATGTAGACCTTGCTTTTGTTGATGTTGTTGTAAGATCATGGATGTTATGAATGAAGTATACTTCAAGTTGGTTTATGTAACTTAAAACCATTAAGTGGTATTTACATTATAACTTCAAAGTTTTAGGAGGTTACAATATACACATTTATAACTTTGATGCTATAACATATTCATGAAATCATAGGTGTTATTTCTCATTTTTTGAAATATAAAACTAATGTAGGCTATACATGCAATAGTGAGATACACCAAATTTACATGGAGAATAAAAAATTAGAGTTTATAGATTTTTCTTGAATGGAAATTTTTTATAGACATATAAGGTTAGTTATATATTACTCATGGAACAGTGGGAGTTTCCACATTTGCATATGATTAAAAGTAGAGACTATAATTTTTTCTTAAAAGTGAATTATTCTCTCACATAGCATGAATACATGAGGAACTACTAAATAAATCTATAAATGGGACATATTTAATTGGGATGACCATGAAATAGTGGACTTTGTACATAACTATGACATTATCCTATACTTTTGAACTCTTTCATTTAATAGAGAATGGGGTAAAGTCTAAAATCTTTTAGTTTGGTGTAACTTGCTTGTATTGCAAAAATGACTATATTATACATAAACATAAATTAAATTGTTTTCTACACATAGGAAGAGTATATAAGTATCGATTGATGAAAATGACTATTGCAAAGTATATTTGCATGACTAGTTGATTGAGAGAAGTGTAACCTATGATTGAGGGAAGTGTAACCTATACCTAGAAGTATTTAATTTGTTATATACCTAAGATAGGTACTTAATAATTTAATATTGTATTATATAATGGTATGAGCCATAAATTAATTATTGAGTAAGGAATGCCACATGTCAAATTAGAAATAGGTATGTGATAGAATCATATGTATTCATTGGGGAATATTGTCATATGTAACCGCAAGGAATATTATCATATTATTATGCACTTTGTAACTCATGGAAGGTGAACCATCACACTCTTGTATAAAGAGAGATGTACCCCCATTGTAAAAGGAATGTATGAAGTATTCTTAGAAAATTCTTGGCTTATGGATCTAGAGATATTGTGGAGTGGTTGTAATGACCCTCCTTGCACGATCATGGAGTATGGATTAAATTAATGAATTGAACTTACTTTTATCCTTTAGAACCTAGTACTGTTGATGTCCATTATGTGTGCAGGATCAGATGCAAGCAATGAAGGATGAAAAAGGGTTGACAAGACAAAGGTAAGTGGGGAAACCATGATTGGCCTATGAGTACATGAATGCTCACTTGAATACATTTCATATAGGGACATGTAGAGTGTGTTGTTTGCATTATGTGATATAAGTCTTGCTTTTGAAATAATTAAATGCTTGATTGGTTGTTGGCAAGGAAGATGCTAAAAGAATGGGAGCCAACTCAATGGTCTATTTAGTGTTTGATGCATAATGTTCTAAATTTAATAATATATTTATTTAATCATAGCAGAATAAAATAAATATTAGGCAGGTATGTCTAAATTCAATAGTGGATAAAGTTTAAAAATATATATTTATAATATATATAATGCATATGATCCTTATCTTAAGCCTTATGAGCAATGTGTAATGCGATAATGGAAACACCCATTCATGATTACTTCAATTCCACTTTGCATTTTGGTTACGAGAAAGAAGGAAGTGGAATGGGTGGAGAGGTAATCTTATCTTTCGTATGCTAGTTTTGGATGGGCATTGCGGTTGGATGGGATATGACACCAGAGAAAGGAGTCTGGATTGACTGGAATAAAACTAGCAGAGAGCAAGAACAGATTGGTAATCTCTTAGTTAATATATGTTAGGTGTTAAATTGGATTACCATGGAAATATTTGCAAACCAATATGAACTCTGATCTTGTGCACTAGTTATGATGCTATTCATTTGTTGGTTGTGATGATTTTATCTACACAGTATGGTCTATCTTGAAATGTCATTTCTTGGAAATATTAGGCACTGATAGAAGCCTATTGATTAATAAAAGAAAAATCATAGTTGTGTGCATCTGGGTTTGTGTTTACCGTGTTTATTTGATTAATCTATTGAAATTGTATGTTGGATGTTGTATGTTGAATTATGGAAGAAAACTTATTTAAATTAGAGTCTTGAATGTAGTAGATAATTGGTGAACCATTGGAAGGTTTGTGTATGTGATTAGCATGCATTGCATTCATTTTGATTTGCATACATATGGAAGAAGGGGCCTTTCTGATCCAATAAAATGTCTCTCTTTATATTCATATGCGATCGAGTTGATGGGTGCAATATGGTAGCCTCTTTTTGGTCACTATGTGTTGGTTTAATACCCCAAGAGAATAGCATGGCTCTGTGACAAAAATCATTAGAGATGCTACCATAGAGTGCACTAGAGTTTTATTGAAGAGCCTAGAACATTGTAAAGCAAGAAATCGAGAGGAAATGAAATTAGAAAACAAAATATGTTTATTTAAAAAAAAAAATTATGTTGTACAATGTTTATAAGACTAATAGTCAAATTTCAACCAGTGTTAATTGAAGAATATAAATGTTTGATAGCTAGCTTTATTTATAGATAAGTGTGTAGATGCTTCTAGAATTATTGTGGACTAAAAACTAGAATTTTGATTGTGATGAATATGATTTATTATAGTACAAATATTTTTTGTTTGTTTTGTTAAACCAACGAGTGAGGTTGTATCTAGCATGGATTGAAAAATATTTTATACAAATAGATTAAACTGTAAACCAAATATTCCCTTGTTTTCCAGTTTGATTTTGGATGAATTAAACATGCATGGGAAATATATATTTGTAGAGTGTAGTGGTTCGCCTTCTAAATCCAGCTAAGTTAACTCATACCCATTATTTGGAAACTGTTTTATGTGGTTTAGCCAAAATATTATTTATCATTGTTGTAAAATTATCAATTTGTGAGCAAAATAGAACCTTTGTTTGTTTTGTATCTAGATATCAATACCAATATTTGATTTGTTAAGGTTTATGTAAAGCATAAAAATATAACATATCTCCAATAACTCAGTATGACCTAGGCACTGGAAAAACATAGTGTAAACATGGCAAGTTTAGTTTTTTATAAATTTATACTTTAACTCTGTGATATACTTGAGAATTTTCACACTATTGTGAATGATTGCATTATAAAATTATTCTGAAAAGAATATCTTCAAGATCATAGAAGTTCAGATTGAGTATCAATATCTGAGTACATGTTGAGATACATTTTTTTCTATTTCGAATGGACAGAAAACTCTTGCACTGCAAAACATATATGAGTAGTTGTACATGTATTAAACAATATTTTAAATTCTTTAAATGGAATAAAGGTATAGTTTCCGTGTTAATGTGGGAATGGTCACTATGCATTGGAATGACCATATGATTAGTAAGGACAAGGTTTTAATATAAATTAGTCACTTTAAAAGTGCAGCAAGGCACTCTGGATTGGTTTAAAAATTCTTGTATAGGATGGGCTTGAGGTTATGTGCCCTAACAAGAACAAAACTTATTACTAAAACTTTTTGGTTGTGTTAAAGAAGTTGAGATAAGCCAAACTATATTTTAAATCATGGTTGAGTTGATTAGAGTATCCTACAAATTATGGAAAATTGTTGTTTAATTAATGTAAATTTTGGGATACAATGTTTCCAGTGATTAGTTTGTCCATAATATACCTACTAATGGACCAAGTTTTAGATGTGGAAGAACTTATCTTCTTCATACTTTGGTTTTTCGTTGATGTGGAAAGTAGGAATGTGGCTCTGGAAAATGTTAAGTGGCAGGTTGAATGAAATATAAACAATCCAGGTCATCTTGATCAATATATAAATATTCACTTAATATGAATTACATACGTATTGTACATGACATATATATGCCATTGTGTTATGTGTAATATACATGTGTGTTGTTGCACAAAAATTTAATTGTATAATGTTACTTGTTAATAATGCATCATTATAAATCATAAAGTTTCAATGTATAATGACACATGTATGATAATTAACAGTTAATGCATGTATATTATAGTAAAATTAAACTACATTAACACCATGAGATCTGTTTGATCAATATGTTTTTTTTTTAAAGAAATTTTTGAAAAAAAATAATGGGAGTAAGTGTACCTTTTATATTTTGGCTAGCGAGGTAAAAATAATTAATGTTTATGTAAGCCAAATTAAGCATTGATTATTACCTTTGAATATTTGTGCTAAGGAATAATATACCAGTTATGAGTCCATGTGACCATGGCATGGATTTGAGTTAGAAAATCTTGTTTTATTTTGAGAATAAAACTTAGAGATGAATGATGAGGAAACTAGTATGTGATTTGGGTAGATATTTTATAGCAATCATAAATCTTTGGATTTAAGCAAATGAAGTATAGCTACCTATAGCTTTACTTGGAATAATAAGGCTATGAGACTTATGGAACCATAAAATTGGAAAGAAGTAACTCAAGAACCAAGTTAATGATAGAAGTAAACCTTCTAAATAAGGACTTGGTGGTTGAGTAAAGCCCAGCTTGGAATTGGATGAATATAAAATAGTTTGATATTGTAATTATTTACCACAATGATGTCTTTAATAGGATAAGAACTCTTGTCTAAGGAATATAAGATAGAAAGTATAAATTATGAAAAAGAACACCTGAAGATATAGAATAAATTATATGAATCCTTTTATTGGATCCTATTTAGAGTCTTAAGTGATGAATATTATCTATAATTGTAGCTAATTCTTAGTCTAACTCATCAATAAGGATGAGAAAACTACTTGATGTACGGTTATGCACACAAGTCTTAAACTTAATTCATAAATTTGACATTACTCTAGAAAGAATACAGAACTTATTCATCGATAAATATGATTAAGGTATTAATATACCCAATATTGTTGAGGTATGGATATTGCACAGAGCAAGTCTCGGAGTAACTATAGTTTGAAAAAATTGATCTGGTCAAGACTTGGTTAGAACTTGTAATGAGGAGTGGTATGGGATGTCATCTCTAGGTTTTTATTTGGGTAGTACTATGATAAGTCCCATGTTCATTTGTCTTATTTGGTTTAGCTTAAATGTTTGGTATGGGATAAACATTTGTGAGTCACAATGGGCATTTGTGATGAAGTCTAAGGTTAGGGTATTGACATGGCACTAACTAAATTTTGGTAGGATACAATTTGTTAGTCACATAGACATATGTACATTGATCCCTTGCATAGCTAAATGTTTAATTAAGTTGACCAATTAGGTCATTGATTCACAAATGTTGAACAAGCCGACCAGTTACGTCGTGGGTTCAGAATAAATCGATCAGTTAGATTGTGGTTTCACAAATGCTAAGATATGGGGAAACGAAGTGTTTTCCTCTAGGTGTTATGGGCCCTAGAGGATAATCCCATCCATGGATCGAACCACATGCCAAAACTAGAGGTTGATAAATAAGATAGGTTGATTCCACAAAATGGCATGTCTACCAAATTTGGCTAATCTCATCCACTTGGGTGGCTATCTATAGTAGTCTTGAACCTAAAAGTGGTTTGATATGTATGGGCTGATTCAAAATAATACTATGATTTGTTGGGTGAACAAATGTGTTATGAACCTGAAAGCACTATTATGAACAAATTTGTTGTTTGAAAATGAAAAAATTACCCTGAGAAAATGCTTGACTTATTTTTGTGGTACAACCAGGTGAATAGACTTGAGTTGTTACATATGGTATAAAAGCATAAGAGATATTAATTTATAGGACTCTAATCAAAACTTTTTGAACAAATTTAAATTTGAAAAAAGGTTTTATGGTATATATGTTGCAAGAAGGTGCTTTCGAGGATTCCATAAGAGGTGGGCAAGAGGAAGCCATTATAAGATAAAATTGAAAAGGATCATGAATAGGAAATAAAAAATAGGGTCCTCAAAGGAAAATAAATATGGTGCAAGTGAAGGTAACTCCTTTAAATGAGCCTACAGGAATTAGTTTTTGAAGGGCCAGAGTGAGTGAGGAGTTGGCCAAGGACCTAAAGAAGGTTGTGATTCCCAAGTTTAATGGTATAAGTAATGAAAATACAGTAGGAAACTTTGGAAATTCACTATTTTTCAACAAAGTATTATTGATAGTTTTATCCTATTACCAAAAATTTATGAAGTGGGTTATGGAGCAAAGTAAAAAAATACTAAAGCAAGAGATCAAAATTGAGTAAGATTGCAAAGAATACCCTAGAAGAAATGATTAAATAAGTGTAGAATTAGGAAATATCTAGGGAAATTGCACCTCAAAGTGGGATTGAGTATAGAAACAGGGGTAGTAGAACTCTTGCAATGGTTGCTATGGGTGCAAGAGAATCTCACTTTGCTAGTAATTTCCCCCACATAGTTGATCTCCATCAAAAATCTCCAGAATAAGCCACCCACAAGATCTTTGTGGTGATGGGTAGTTACCATACTTGTTGGACAAGTTCCTTTTTCCTTTGTTAAATGGTAAAATTTATGATATAGATGCACACATTTTGATAAATAGTGAATCTTCTGATGGTTTATTTCCACTAGATAGTGAGGGACATGTTTGAAAAACTTAGGATTTTTGCCAACAATTGGAAGGTAGAGTTTGAGTAAGGATAGGCTAACCAATATTTAATTGCTCCTCACATTTTTTTGGTTAAGGAAAGAAAATAGTTTCATGTCCTTTTTGAACACACATTAACCATTATGGTTATTTTATGGATTTATGAATGTAAATATATATGTATGTATATGTGAAATATTGTGTAGAGCTATTTGAGAACATGTTTTGGTTGTGACTGGACTACTACATAGAGTAGTTTTATGTATAATTTGAGGTTACTGAGTAAAGTAGCTTTGTTTATGATGTTGAGTAATTTGATTTATGCATTACTTTTGGGTTGGATGAAATATGAAACACTATGTGTGTATTTTCAAAATTGAATGATCCGTGAATTATTGTTGATTATGACAAAATCAATGATGTATGATTTATTAAAGTGTATAATTAATATTGTTATGTGAAAAGTTATATCCAAATATATTTGATTAGGTTGACCAATGTATAAAACATAGGGACTATGTTTATTTCTAGTGGGGGAGGATGTAACAACCCTCCTCGCACGACCATGGAGTATGGATTAAATTAATGAATTGAACTTACCTTTATCCTTTAGAACCTGGTACTGCTAATTTCCATTATGTGTGTAGGATCAAGTGCAGGCAATGAAGGATGAAAAAGGGTTGACAAGACAAAGGTAAGTGGGAAAAGAATGATTGGTCTGTGGGTACATGAATGCAAACTCGAATGCATTTCATATAGGGGTATGTAGTGTGTGTTGTTTGCACTATGTGATATAAGTCTTGATTTTGAAATAACTAAATGCCCAATTGGTTTTTGTTAAGGAAGATGCTAAGAGTATGGGAGCCAACTCAATGGTCTATTTATTGTTTGATGCATAATATTTTGAATTTAAGAATATATTTATTTAATCATAGCGGAATAAAATAAACATTATGCAGGCATGTCTAAAATCAATAGTGGATAAAGTTTATATATATTATAATAATATAGAGAATGTATATGATCCTTATCTGAAGCCTTATGAGCAATGTGTAATGTAATAATGGAAACACCCATTCATGATTACTTTAATTCCACTCTGCATTTTGGTTATGGGAAAGAAGGAAGTGGAATGGGTGGAGAGGTAATTTTATCTTTCGCATGTTGGTTTAGGATGGGCATTACGGTTGGATGGGATATGACACTGGAGAAAGAAGACTGGATTTATTGGAACGAAACTAGTAGAGAGCAAGAACAAGTTGGTAATATCTTAGTTAATATGTGTTAGGTGTTAATTTGGGTTACCATTGAAATATTTGCAAACCAATATGAACTCTGATCCTACACACTAGTTATGATGCTATCCATTTGTTGGTTGTGGTGATTTTATTTGCATAGTATGGTCTATCTTGAATTGTCATTTCTTGGAAATATTAGGCATTGATAGAAGCCTATTGATTAATAAAAAAAAATGATAGTTGTGTGCGTTTGGGTTTTTGTTTACCGTGTTGATTTGATTAAGCTATTGAAATTGTATGTTGGATGTTGTGTGTTGAATTATGGAAAAAAACTTATTTAAATTAGAGTCTTGAATGCAGTAGACAATTGGTAAATCGTTGAAATATTTGTGTATGTGAGTAGCATGCATTGCATTCATTTAGATTTGCATACATATGGAAGAAGGACCCTTTAGGATCCCATAAAATGACTCTTTTTATATTCATATGCGATCGATTTGATGATCGCAAGATAGTAGCCTATTTTCGGTCACTGTGGATTGGTTTAATACCCCAAGAGAATAGCGAGGCCCTGTGACCAAAATCATTAGCAGATGCCACCATAGAGTGCACGAGTGCACCAAATTTTTATTTAAGAGCTCCGAACCTTGTAAAGAAAGACATCAGGAGGAAATGAAATTAGAAAACTAAATATGTTTATTTTCAAAAAATAATTATGTTGTACAATCTCTCTAAGACTAATAGTCAAACTTTAACCAGTTTTTGTTAGAATTAAAGTGCACTATGCCTCTTTTTTGACACTTGTCAGTTTATATTGACACTTGTCAGTTTATGATATAGGCCTTCTGCCTATATATGTAACTTGTTTGTATCAATAAAATAATCCCATAAGTTTTACTCCTAACATTTGGTATCAGAGCGATGAGAACATCGGGATCGTTGGATGCATTGCTATAGATACAAAACCGTGGGCTATGAGTTGGGAGTGCTAACGGAGAAGACGATGTTTTTTATTGATACACGAAGGTTTTCAATGTGCTAGTGGATAGCACCTTTTAGCTCAGACGAAGGTTTTCAATGTGCTTGTAGAGTTATTTTTTTGGTATATTTTTTGCTCTGGATTTTATTATGTTTTGCTGCACAAATTTTTCGAAGATTATTTGTGTATAGTGGGATTTTTTTTACACGACGCCTCCACGCGTAAGAAGATGCTACACCCGAGGTGGAACGATGAGTTATGTGGGTGATTTCACATTTGATATTTTGCATGCTTTTATGGCCCTGCTATGAGTTATGGCACTGTTTATGGCCGACAATATGGTTATTTTGATATTTTTTGTATTATGCTTTTTCACATGGAGAGTGGAAGTGGAAGTGGAAGGCCCACATGGCTTCTTATTGTAATCCTTCATTTGAAAATTCCCCTACATGGGAAAATTGAAAATTGTAGTCTGTTTTTTTAATTTCGCCATAGTGCGATGCCAGGAATCTTTTAATTCTAAGGTTAAATTGTTGCCTAGATAGGCATGCAGTTGTTTTTCCCAGCAAGTTGAAGGCCCCATTTAGACACAAGTATAGGGGTATTTATAGTCGTTGGAAATGGATTTTCGTAACAAACACAATGGTGGTGTCATATTGTAACTTTGAGACTGTTTCAATTGAGTTTTTTAGCCTCAATTTTTTTTTTCTACGTCGGAGTGTATTTTCGGTTGTACTCGACACTCCCAAGGCACTTGTAAGTGATCCTAGTATCTAGTATTCTCCTCTTTCTACTTGGCGGATGCAACGGCTGGTTACCCATGCATTTCGATAAGATGAGGTGACTACCATAAGGACACTTATTCTAGGGACTACAGACATAGACACCCTAGACTCTATCCGAGGTCTTTTCTGGATCTACTTCTAAAGACTACAGACGAAGACACTTCAGAAGATTCTCTTCTATTCTTTCTTCTTCTCCTCCATATTTGGATCTATGGTTCATTTTATTGTATTGAGTGCATTTTCGGAAGAGACCGACACTCTTATATGGCTCGTTTTTCCTTTGTATTAAGGTACATTTTTGGTAGAGACCGACACCTTCTAGATTGAATTCACCATAAGGAGGGATTAGATATTTATGGTGAATTTAGTTGGTGATCTACAAGAGGCAACATCCTCTGAGGATGACCTGCAGAGGCAACAGACCCAGAAGTGGCTGACCTTGATGCACCCATGATGACCCTGAGGCACTTAGACAGCTAACCCAGTGGCAACAGACCCGTGGAAGTGGCTGACCCTGAGGCAACAGATCGAGATGTATACACAGTGAATCTAGCATTATTCATAGTTGGATATCCAAGCGCAAAGAGCACGAGCCTAGACCAAATTAGCAATAGAAGAAGATGATAGGTTTTTTTTTAGTGAAGTCAACATTAAGGGGGAATGTTACCTAATGTTGACTTGTTTTTTTTTAGTTAGGATAGTGCACTTTAAGGGGGAATGTTAGAATTAAAGTGCACTATGCCTCTGTTTTGACACTTGTCAGTTTATATTGACACTTGTCAGTTTATCATATAGGCCTTCTGCCTATATATGTAACTCATTTGTATCAATAAAATAATCCCATAAGTTTTACTCCTAACAAGTTTTAATTGAAGAAGATAAATGTTTGATAGCTAGCTTTATTTTTGGATAAGTCTGTAAATGCTTCCAAAATTATTGTGGACTAAAAACTAGAATTTTGGTTGTGATGAATATGATTTAATATAGTACAAATCTTTCTCTTTTTTTTTTTTAAACCAGCGAGTGCGGTTGTATCTAGCATGGACTAGAAATTAGTTTATACAAAAAATGATTAAACCCCAAACCAAATATTCCCTTGTTTTCCAGTTCAATTTTGGATGCTTTTTAACATGCATGGGAAATATATATTTGTATAGTGTAGTGGTTTGTCTTCTCAATCCAATTGAGTTAACTCATTCCTATTATTTGGAAACTGTTTTATGTGATTTAGCCAAAAGATTATTTATCATTGCTGGAGAATTGTCAACTAGTGAGAAAAATAGAACCCTTGTTTGCTTTATATCTAGATATTAAGACCAATCATTGATTTTTTAAGGTGTACGCATAGCATAAAAATATAAAATATCTCCAACAATTCAGTATGACCTAGGCACTGAAAACACAGTGTAAACATGGCAAGTTTAGCTTCTTATAAATTTATACTTTAACTTTGTGATATGCTTGAGAATATTTGCACTATTGTGAAATGCTTGCATTATTAAATAATATTGAAAAGCTTATCTTGAAGACCATAAAAATTCGGATTGAGTATCAAATCTATGTGTAGAGATGATTATTGAAATATTGAAATCCAAGTACATGTTGAGATATGTTTTTTTCTATTTTGAATGGAAAGAAAAAATCTTGCACTGCAAAACGTATGCCAATAGTTATACATGTATTAAATAATTATTTAAATGGAATAAAGGTACAGTTCCCTCGTTAATGTGTGAATGGTCGCTATGCATTGGAATGACCATATGATTAGATAAGATTTTAATATAAACCAGTCACTTTAAAAATACAGCAAGGCACTCTGGATTGGTTTAAAAATTCTTTAATGGGATGGGCTTGAGGTTATGTGCCCTAACAAGAAAAAAAATTATTACTAAAATTTTTTGGTTGTGTTAAAGAAGTTGAGATAAGCCAAACTATGTTTTAAATCATGGTTGAGTTGATTAGAGTATCCAGCAAATTGTGGAAAACTGCTATCTAATTAATGTAAAGTTTTGGGATACAATGTTTCTAGTGATTAGCTTGTCCATAATATACCTACTAATGGGCCAAATTTTAGATGTGGAAGAACTTAGATTCTTCGTACTTTGGTTTTTCGTTGATGTGGAAAGTAGGAACGTGGCTTTGGAAAACGTTAAGTGGCAGGTTGAATGAAATATAAACAATCCATATAAATATTCACTTAATATGAATTACATACATATTGTACATGACATATATATGCCATTGTGTTATGTGTAATATACATGTGTGTTGTTGCACAAAAAGTTAACTATATAATGTTACTTGTTAATAATGCATTATTATAAATCATAAACTTTCAACGTATAATGACACATGTCTCATAATTAACAGTTAATGCATGTATATTATAGTAAAATTAAACTACATTAACATCATGCAGTATGTTTGACTTCAATATATTTTTTTTTTTTAAAGATATTTTTGAAAAAAAAGAATAATGGGAATAAGTTTACCTTTTATATTTTGGCTAGGGAGGGAAAAACAATTATTGTTTATGTAAGTCAAATTAAGCATTGATTATTGCATTTGAATATTTGTGCTAAATAATAATATACCATTTATGAGTCCATGTGACCATGGCATTGATTTGATTTAGAAACTTGTTTTATTTTGAGAATACGACTTAGAGATAAATGATGAGAAAACTAGTATGTGAGTTGGATAGACATTTTATAGCACTCATAAAGCTTTGGATTTAAGAAAATGAAGTATATCTACCTATAGATTTACTTGGAATAAGATGGCTATGAGACTTATGGAACCATAAACTTGGGAATAAGTAACTCAAGAACCAAGTTAAAGATAGAAGTAAACCTTGTAAATAATGACTTGGTAGTTGAGTAAATCCCAGCTTGGAATTGGATGAATATGAAATAGTTTGATATGTAATTATTTACCACAATGAAATCTTTAGTAGGATATGAACTCTTGGATAAGGAATATAAGAGAGGAAGTATCGGTTATGAAAAAGAACACCCAAATATATGGAATAATTATGTGAATCCATTTATTAGATCCTATTTAGAGTCTTAAGTGATGAATGTTAGCTATAATTGCAACTAATTCTTGGTCTAACTCATCGGAAAGGATGAGAAAACTACTTGATGTACAGTTATGCACACAATAAGTATTAAAGTTAAATTATAAATTTGAAATTACTTTGAAAAAATACATACCTTATTCATCTAGAAAGATGATTAAGGTATTAATATACTCAATGTTGTTGAGGTGCAAATATTGCATAGAGCAAATCTTGGAGCAATTGTAGTTTAACATAATTGGTCTAGTCAAGACTCTATCAGAACTTGTAATGAGGGGCGGTATAGTATGCCATATCTAGGTTGCTATCTGGGTAGTACTATGATAAGTCCCATGTTCATTTGACTTAGTTTGTTTAGCCATAATATTTGGTATGGGATAAACGTTTGAGTCACAATGGGCATATGCAATGAAGTCCAAAGTAAGGGTATTGACATAGCACTAACTAACTCCAAGAAGGAGGATTAAGCTATTGAAATTGTATGTTGGATGTTGTATGTTGAATTATGGAAGAAAACATATTTAAATTAAATTTTGAATGCAATAGGTAATTGGTGAATCGCTGAAAGGTTTGTGTATGTGAGTAGCATGCATTACATTCATTTAGATCTGCATACATATGGAAGTAGGGGCCTTTAGGATCCCATAAAATGACTCTCTTTATATTCATATGTGATCGACTTGATGGGTGCAATATGGTAGTCTCTTTCTAGTCACTGTGCGTTGGTTTAATACCCCAAGAGAATAGCACAGTCCTATGATAAAAATCATTAGCAGATGTTGTCACAGTGTGCATCAAAGTTTTATTGAAGATCCCAGAACCTTGTAAAGCAAGACATCGAGAGGAAATGAAATTAGAAAACTGAATATGTTTATTTTAAAATAAATAATTATGTTGTACAATCTTTGTAAGACTAATAGTCAAACTTCAACCAATGTCAATTGAAGAAGATAAATGTTTAATAGCCAACTTTATTTTTAGATAAGTGTGTAAATACTTCTAGAATTATTGTGGACTAAAAACTAGAATTTTGGTTTTGATGAATATGATTTATTATAGTACAAATATTTCTTGTCTATTTTGTTAAACCAACTAGTGTGGTTGTATCTAGCATGGATTGGAAATTAGTTTATACAAACAATGATTAAACCCCAAACCAAATATTCCCTTGTTTTCCAATTCGATTATGGACATTGTTTAACATGCATGGAAAATATATAAATGTATAGTGTAGTGGTTCGTCTTCTCAATTCAATTGAGTTAACCCATAATTGTTATTTGGAAACTAGTTTATGTGGTTTAGCCAAAATATTATTTATCATTGTTGAAGAATTATCAACTAGTGAGGAAAATAGAACCCTTGTTTGTTTTACATCTAGATAATAAGACCAATATTTGATTTTTTAAGGTGTACGTATAGCATAAAAATATAAAATATCTCCAATAACTCAGTATGACCTAGGCACTGGAAAAACACAGTGTAAACATGGCAAGTTTAGTTTCTTATAAATTTATACTTTAACTCTCTGATATGCTTGAGAATATTCACACTATTGTGAAATTATTGCATTATTAAATTATTTCAAAAAGCATATCTTCAAAACCATAGAAGTTCGGGTTGAGTATCAAAGCTATGTATAGAGATCATTATTGAAATATTTAAATCGGATTACATTGTGAGATACATTTTTTCTATTTTGAATGAACAGAAAAATTCTTGCATTGCAAAACGTATGTCTATAGTTGTACATGTGTTAAACAATATTTTAAATTTCTTTAAATGGAATAAAGGTAAAGTTTCCTTGTTAATGTGAGAATGGTCACTGTGCATTGGAACAACCATATGATTAGCAAGGACAAGGTTTTAATATAAACCAGTCACTTTAAAAGTGCAACAAGGCACTCTAGATTGGTATAAAAATACCTGTATGGGATGGGCTTGAGGTTATGTGCCCTAAGAAGAACAAAACTTATTACTAAAACTTTTTGGTTGTGTTAAAGAAGTTGAGATAAGTTAAACTATGTTTTAAAGCATGGTTGAGTTGATTATAGTATCCAGTAAATTGTGGAAATTTGTTGTCTAATTAATGTAAAGTTTGGGATACAATGTTTCGAGTGATTAGCTTGTCCATAATATACGTACTAATGGATCAACTTTTAGATGTGGAAGAACTTAAATTCTTCATACTTTGGTTTTCCATTGATGTGGAAAGTAGGAATGTGGCTCTAGAAAACGTTAAGTGGCAAGTTGAATGAAATATAAAAAATCCAGGTTATCTTGGTCAATATATAAATATTCACTTAATATGAATTACATACATATTGTACGTGACATATATATGTCATTGTGTTATGTGTAATAAACATATGTGTTGTTGCACAAAAATTTAATTGTATAATGTTACTTGTAATAATGCATTATTATAAATCATAAAATTTCAACATATAATGACACATGTCTAATAATTAAAAGTTAATGCATGTATATTATAGTAAAATTAAACTACATTAACACCATGCAATATGTTTCTCTTCAATATTTTTTTTATAAAGAATTTTTGAAAAAAAGAATAATGGGAATAAGTATACCTTTTATATTTTGGGTAGGGAGGGAAAAACAATTATTGTTTATGTAAGCCAAATTAAGCATTGATTATTGCATTTGAATATTTGTGCTAAGGGATAATATACCAGTTATGAGTCCATGTGACCATGGAACATATTTAAGTTAGAAACTCTTGTTTTATTTTCAAAATACAACTTAGGTATAAATGATGAGGAAATTAATATGTGAGTTGGATAGACATTTTATAGCAATCATAAAGCTTTGGATTTAAGCAAATTAAGTATAGCTACCTATATTTTTACTTGGAATAATATGGCTATGAGACTTATGGAACCATAAACTTGGGAAGAAGTAACTCAAGAACCAATTTAAAGATAGAAGTAAACCTTGTAAATAATGACTTGGTAGTTGAGTAAAGCCTAGCTTGGAATTGGATGAATATGAAGTAGATTGATAGTGTAATTATTTACCATAATGATGTCTTTAGTAGGATATGAACTCTTTGCTAAGGAATATAATATAGGAAGTATGGGTTATGAAAAATAACACCCGAATATATGAATAAATAATGTGAATCATTTTATTGGATCCTATTTATAGTCTTAAGTAACAAATGTTAGCTATAATTGCAGCTAATTCTTGGTTTAAATAATCGAGAAGGATGATAAAACTACGTGATGTGTGGTTATGCACACAACAAGTCTTAAATTTAAGTCATAAATTTGATATTACTCTAGAAAAAATATAGACCTTATTCATCGGGAAATATGATTAAGGTATTAATAAACCCAATGTTGCTAAGGTGTGGATATTGCACAAAGCAAGTCTCGGACAACTGTAGTCTGACATAATTGGTTTGTTCAAGACTCACTTAGAACTTGTAATGAGGGATGGTATGGGACGCCATCTCTAGGTTTCATGTTCATTTGATGTCGTTGGTTTATCCATAATATTTAGTATGTGACAAACGTTTGTGAGTCACAATAAGCATATGCGATGAAGTCCAAGGTCAAGGTATTGACATGGCACTAACTGATTCTAGGTAGGAGACAATAAAATAGTCACAGCGGCATATATACATTGATCCATTGCATAGCTAAAGATTTAATTAATTTGACCAGTTAGGTCCTGGATTCACAAATATTGAACAAGTCAACCAGTTAGGTTGTGAGTTCAGAACAAGTTGATCGATTAGATCGTGGGTTCACAAATGCTAAGGGATGTGGAAAAAAAGCATCCCCCTCTAGGTGTTATGTGCCCTAGAAGATAACTCCAATCATGGATTGACCCACATGATAGAACCAGAGGCCAATAAATAAGAGAGGTTGATTCCACAGAATGGCACCTCTACAAGATTTGGCCAATCTTGTCAACTTGGGTGATTGTCTGTAGTAGTCTTGAATCCAAAAGTGGTTTGACAAGCCTATACTGATTCAAAATAACACTACTGATTTATTGGGTGAAAATGTGCTATGAAGCTAAGTGTACTCTTATGAACAAAACTATTGTTTTAAAATTTAAAAAGAAAATACCTGAGGAAATGCTTGACTTATTTTTGTGGTGCAACCAGGTGAGTAGACTTGGGTTGTTACATATGGTATCACAACAGAAGAGATATTGAGTTGTAGGACTCTGATCAAAATGTTTTTAAAAAATTTAAATTTAGAAAAAGGTTTTATGGCACATATGTTGCAAGAAGGTGCTTTCGAGGATTCCACGAGAGGTGGGCAAGAGGAAGTCATTTGAAGACGAGATTTAAAATGACCATGAATAGGAAATCAAAAATAATTTCCTCAAAGGAAAATAAATATGGCGCAAGTGAAAGCAACTCCCTTAAATGAGCCTATAGGAATTAGTTTTGGAAGGGCTAGAGTGAGTGAGGAGTTCACCAAGGACCTAAAGAAGGTCATGATTCCTAATTTTAATGGTATAAGTAATGATAGTACGGTAGGAAACTTTGGGAATTCGCTATTTTGCAACAAAGGATTATTGATAGTCCGATCATATTATCAAAAATTTATTAAGTGGTTTATGGAGTAAAGTAAAAAAATACTAAATTAGAAGATCAAAATTGAGCAAGATGGCAAAGAATACCCTAGAAGAAATGATCAGAGAAGTGTAGAAATAGGATAGCAATAGGGGTAGTAGAACTCTTGCAATGGTTGCTATGTATGCAAGAGGATCCCACTTTGCTAGCGAGTGCCCCCTCATATTTTATCTCCATCAAAAATCTCCATAAGAAGCCAACCATGAGATCTTTGCGATGACGGGTAGTTACCATACTTGTTGGACAAGTTCCTCTTTTCCTTTGTTAAATGGTAAAAATTATGATATATATGTTCACATTTTGATAAGTAGTGAATCATTTGATGGTTTATTTCCACTAGATTGTGAGGGACGTGTTTGAAAAACTTAAGGTTTTGGCTAACGGTTGGAAGGTAGAGTTCGAGTCAGGACATGCTAACCAATGTTTAATTGCTCCTCACATTTTGTTTCTTAAGGAAATAAAATAGTTTTTTGTCCTTTTTGAACATGCATGAACCATTATGGTTATTTTATGGATTTACGAATATAAATATATATGTGAACTGTTGTGTAGAGTTGTTTGAGAACATGTTTTGGCTGTGAATGGACTACTGCATAGAGTACTTTTGTGTATATTTTGATTTTATTGAGTAGAGTAGCTTTTATTATGATCTTGAGTAATTCAGTTTATGCATAGACTTTTAGGTTGGATGAAATATGAAATACTATGTGTGTATTTTTAAAATTGAATGATCCATGAATTACTGTTTATTATGACAAAATCAATGATGTATGATTTATGAAAGGGCAAGATTAATATTGTTATGTGAAAATTTATATCCAAATATATTTGATTTGGTTTACCAATGCATAAAACACAGGGATTGTATTTATTTCTAGTGGAGGAGGATGTAACGACCCTCCTCGCATGACCATGGAGTATGAATTAAATTAATAAATTGAACTTACCTTTATCCTTTAGAATGTGGTACTTGTTGATGTCCATTATGTGTGCAGGATCAAGCGTAGACAATCAAAAACAAAAAAGGTTGACAGGACAAAGATAAGTGGGGAAAGAATGATTGACCTGTGATTACATGAATGCTTACTCGAATGTATTTCATATAGGGGCATGTAGTGTGTGTTGTTTGCACTATGTGATATAAGTCTTGCTTTTGAAATAATTAAATGCTTAATTGGTTGTTGGCAAGGAAGATGCTAAGAGCATAGGAGCCAACTCAATGGTCTATTTATTGTTTGTGCATAATATTTTGAATTTAAGAATATATCTATTTAATCATAGCAGAATAAAATAAACATTAGGCAAGCATGTCTAAATTCAATAGTGGATAAAGTTTAAAATATATATAATATATATAGAGAATGCATATGATCCTTGTCTGAAGCCTTATGAGCAATGTGTAATGCGATAACAAAAACACCCATTCATGATTACTTCAATTCCACTCCATAATTTGGTTGCGATAAAGAAGAAAGTGGAATAGGTGGACAGGTAATCTTATCTTTCGCATGTTGGTTTTGGATGGGCATTGTAGTTGGATGGGATATGACACTGAATAAAGGAGACTGGATTGACTAGAACGAAACTAGCAAAGAGCAAGAATAGGTTGGTAATATCTTAGTTAATATTTGTTAGGCATTAATTTGAATTATCACTGAAATATTTACAAACCAATATGAACTTTGATCTTGCGCACTAGTTATGGTGCTATGCATTTTCTGGTTATGAAGATTTTATCTGCGCAGTATGGTTTGTCTTGAATTGTCGTTTCTTGGAATATTAGGCACTGATAGAAGCCTATTGATTAAATAAAGGAAAAATCATAGTTGTGTGCATCTAAGTTTGACTTGTGTGCATCTAGGTTTGTGTTTACCATGTTGATTTGATTATGCTATTGAAATTGTATGTTGGATGTTGTGTATTGAATTATGGAAGAAAACATATTTAAATTAGAGTCACTGAAAAGGTTTGTGTATGTGAGTAGCATGTAGTACATTCATTTAGATCTGCATACATATGGAAGAATGAGCCTTTAGGATCCCAGAAAATGACTCTCATTATATTCATATGTGATCGAGTTGATGGGCGCAAGATGGTAGCCTATTTCTGGTCATTGTGCATTGGTTTAATACCCCAAGAGAATAGCATGGTCTTGTGATTAAAATCATTAGCAGATGTCGCCATCGAGTGCGTCGAAGTTTTATTAAAGAGCCTAGAACCTTTTAAAGCAAGACATTGGGAGGAATTGAAACTAGAAAACTTAATATGTTTATTTAAAAATAATAATTATGTTGTATAATCTCTGTAAGACTAATAGTCAAACGTCAACCAATGTTAATTGAAGAAGATAAATGTTTGATAGCCAACTTTATTTCTGGATAAGTGTGTAAATGCTTCTAGAATTATGGTGGACTATAAACTAGAATTTTAGTTGTGATGAATATGATTTATTATAGTACAAATATATCTTGTTTGTTTTGTTAAACCAACGAGTGCGGTTGTATCTAGCATGGACTAGAAATTAGTTTATACAAACAATGATTAAACCCAAACCAAATATTCTCTTGCTTTTCAATTTGGTTTTGTACGTTGTTTAACATGCATGGGAAATATATATTTGTATAGTTTAGTGGTTCATCTTCTCAATCCAGTTGAGTTAACTTGTACCTGTCATTTGGAAACTAGTTTATGTTGTTTAGCCAAAATATTATTCATCATTTTTGGAGAATTATCAACTAGTGAGTAAAATAGAACCTTTTTTTGTTTTAAATCTAGATAATAAGACCTATATTTGATTTTTTAATATGTACATATAGCGTAAAAATATAAAATATCTCCAATAACTCAGTATGATCTAGGTACTGGATAAACACAGTGTAAACATGGCAAGTTTGGTTTCTTATAAATTTATACTTTAACTCTATGATATTCTTGAGAATGTTCGCACTATTGTGAAATGCTTGCATTATTAAATTATGTTGAAAAGCATATCTTCAAGACCATAGAAGGTCATATTGAGTATCAAAGCTATGTATAGAGATGATTATTGAAATATTTAAATCCGAGTACATGCTGAGATACCTTGTTTTCTATTTCGAATGGACTGAAAAACTCTTCCACTACAAAAAATATGCCAGTAGTTGTACATGTATTAAATAATATTTTAAATTATTTAAATGGAATAAAGGTACAATTTCCTTGTTAATGTAGGAATGGTCGTTGTGCATTTGAACGACCATATGATTAGCAAAGACAAGGTTTTAATACAAACCAGTCACTTTAAAAGTGCAGCAAGGCACTCTGGATTGGTATAATACCTATATGGGATGGGCTTGAGGTTATGTGCCCTAAGAAGAACAAAATTTATTACTAAAAAAATTTGGCTATGTTAAAGAAGCTGAGATAAGACAAACTATGTTTTAAATCATGGTTGAGTTGATTGGAGTATCTAGCAAATTGTGGAAAAATGTTATCTGATTAATGTAAATTCTAGTATACAATGTTTCAAGTTATTAGCTTATCCATAATATACCTACTAATGGACCAACTTTAAGATGTGGAAGAACTTAACTTCTTCATACTTTAGTTTTTCATTGATGTGGAAAGTAGGAATGTGGCTTTGGAAAATGTTAAGTGATAGGTTGAATGAAATATAAACATTTCAGGTCATCTTGGTCAATATATAAATATTCACTTAATATAAATTATATACGTTTTGTATGTGACATTATATGTCATTGTTTTATGTGTGATGTTGCACAAAAAGTTAACTGTATAATGTTACTTATTAATAATACATTATTATAAATCTTAAACTTTCAACATATAATGACACATGTCTGATAATTAACAGTTTATGCATGTATATTATAGTAAAATTAAACTACATTAACACCATGCAGTATGTTTGACTTTAATATGTTTTTTTAAAGAAAATTTAAAAAAAAAAAATTAATGGGAATAAGTATACCTTTTATATTTTGGCTAGGGAGGGAAAAATAATTATTGTTTATGTAAGCCAAATTAAGCATTGATTATTGCATTTGAATATTTGTGCTAAGGAATAATATACCAGTTATGAGTCCATGTGACCATGGAATGGATTTGAGTTAGAAACTCTTGTTTTATTTTGAGAATAAAACTTAGAGATGAATGATGAGGAAAATATTATGTGAGTTGGATAGACATTTTATAGCAAGCTCAAAGCTTTGGATTTAAGCAAATGAAGTATAGTTACCTATAGATCTACTTGGAATAAGATGGCTATGAGACTTATGGAACCATAAAATTGGGAAGAAGTAACTCAAAAACCAAGTTAAAGATAGAAGTAAACCTTGTAAATAAGGACTTGGTAGTTGAGTAAAGCCCAGCTTGGAATTGGATGAATATGAAATAGTTTGATAGTGTAATTATTTACCACAATGATGTCTTTAGTAGGATATGAACTCCTAGCTAAGGAATATAAGATAGCAAGTATGGGTTATGAAAAATAACACTCGAAGATATTGAATATTTTATATGAAACATTTTATTGGATCCTATTTAGAGTCTTAAGTGATGAATGTTAGCTACAATTGTAGCTAATTCTTGCTCTAACTCATCGAGAAGGATAAGCAAACTACTTGATGTGTGGTTATGCACGCAACAAGCCTTAAAGTTAAGTCCTAAATTTTACATTACTTTGGAAATAATACAGACCTTATTCATCGAGAAAGATGAGTAAGGTATTAATATACCCAATGTTGTTGAGGTGTGGATATTGTACAAAGCAAGTCTTGGAACAACTGTAGTCTGACAAAATTGGCCTATTCAAGATTTGATTAGAAATTGTAACAAGGGGTGGTATGGGATGCCATATTTAGGTTTCTATCTTTGTAGTATTGTGATAAGTCCCATGTTCATTTGACTTAGTTGGTTTAGCCACAATGTTTGGTATGGGATAAACGTTTGTGAGTCACAATGGGTATGTACGATGAAGTCCAAGGTCATGGTATTGACATGGAACTAACTAAATTCGGGTAGGATACAATCAATTAGTCACACAGGCATATGTACATTGATCCCTTGCATGGCTAAAGTTTTAATTAAGTCGACCAGTTAAGTCGTGGATTCACAAATGTTGAACAAGTCGACCAGTTAGGTCGTGGGTTCATAGCAAGTCAACCAGTTAGGTCATGGGTTCACAAATGCTAAGTGATGGTAAAATAAAGTGTCCCCCTCTAAGTGTTATGTGCCCTAGAGGATAACTCCAGTAGTGGATCGACCCACATGCCAAAACCATATGTCAATAAATAAGATAGGTCGATTCCACATAATGGTACCTCTATAGGATTTGGCCTACCTCGTTCACTTTGGTGGCTATATGCAGTAATCTTGAACCCAAAAGTGGTTTGATATGCTTATACTGATTCAAAATAATACTATTGATTTATTGGATGAACAAATGTGCTATGAACTTGAAAGCACTCTTATGAACAAAACTGTTGTTTGAAAATGAAAAAAAATACCCTAAGGAAATGCTTGAATTATTTTTGTGGTACAACCAAGTGAGTAAAGTTGGTTTATTACAATGTCTTCCTTTCAATAAGGAACATTGTATGGTGTTTCCCTACCTGAAGGGTATTAGCAATCTATATTTCGTTGTCTGGAATTTATCATGCAATTAATTTGTGGATGTATGTTGATATTTATTTTTAATTGTTGAATAATTTATGGTTATGAGAAGAGAGGTTCATAACATTTGGTATTAAAGGAGTGATTTTGGTAAAGTGGGGTTGTTTTTTAAGATCTAGGGCACGTTATTTCATAAAAATATAACATTTTGTGGAGGTCTTATTATTTTATTTCAATAGTTATTTTTAAAAACAAATTGCACCATCGTGTAGATATTTTTTAGTTCTACAAAAAATATTGCTCATTTATTAAATTTTTATAAGTATTGAGAAAGTTATGGGTGTTTGAAGTTGGGTTATTTGTATTGTTTTTTGGACACGAATTTTTTTCAAAATAAAAAAATTGTATTAATTTTTTTGTAGTTATTTTTAAAATATTTTGGTACCAGCATGTATATTATTTTGAGTACTATAAAATGACTGCTCACTTGTGAAATTTTGATAAGTATCGAGAGAGTTACAGTTGTTTGAAGTTGGGTTGTTGAGGTTGTTTTTTAACTACACATTTTTTTTCTTCAAAAAGAAATTTTTTTATAAATTTTAGCAGTCATTCTCAGAAGATTCTTGTACTAGCATGTAAGTTATTTTGAGTACTACAAAATTTATTGCTCACTTGTTAAATTATGTTAAGTATTACGGGAGTTACAACTGTTGCAAGTTGGGTTTTTGGTGTTGTTTTTTAGGCTACACGAAAAATTCATGCAAGGGAAAAAAAGTTATAACTCTCACTTTGGGTAAGAAAATCAGTTGTCATTTGTTTTATTTTGAAGAAAATTTGCATATTTAATTATTTGAAAAGAGAAATAGAGGAGATCTAAAAAAAAATTGAGAATTTTCGGTTATTTAAAACCCTAGTTTCTTTTAAAAAAATCATGGAGTTGCCAATATTCACTAGAGATGATGATAAGGATGCTTGGGAATGGTGGAAACTTTATAAGTCTTCAAATTCTTCTAATATTTTCTGGAGTGGTGGGCTTTATGATTATTTAAAAGGGGAAGCTTTCTCTTGGTTTATGAATTTTGTTAGAGCCCAAAATTTTATATGTACATAAGAAGAATTTGAAGTTGCATTTTTAAATAAATGGGGATCAAAGAAAAAGGATAATAATGTGCAGGCTAAGGAAACTACATCTTTTGTGTTAAGGCAAAACAATGGTTAAAAATATTTGTTTAAATGTAAAATTCTATTTTGCATGTTCATGGTTTTATTCAAAATCAAAAACATTGTTTCCATTAACCCTAGCAGTAAATATAATTTTATCAATATGCCTTTGACTAAGAGGTTGCAATTTGAACCAAATAAAATCATATACATACAACTTGAGGGTCAAAATTTTCAAATTTTTGAAGATTTGAAGCTCACCATGGATAAATATGTTTTACATTCATATTTTCATGCTATTGAGCTAAATGATGTAGATATTGTTCTTGGTTATCCTTGGTTGCTTTCTTTGGGTGCTATTAAAATTAATGTGCAAAATAAATTCATGAAGTTATGGTATCGAAAGAAAAATATATGGTTACATGATAATTCTCAATGTAAGGAGAAACAGGTAGCTATTGCAAGGGAACAAAGTGAAGAACAAACAAAAGAACCTAAAATAGAATCTCAAGAGGCAATAACAAAAATCAAAAAATTAAAAGGAAAGAATCAATGGATGGGAGCATGAAAAAAGAGCACCAAATAGAGGAATAAAATATTGAAGAGTCATGAAAAGTAGCACATAGGGCTAAGGTTGGAGCATATCACCATCCACATAATTATGAGAGGCAATAATCATGGAGACCGAGCACAAAGCAATAAAGGAGCTATAATGGACATACATAGAATCAATTAATTATGGATTCAAGTGGGATAAGGGCATATCAACATCAAAAAGGAACAACACTAGTCACGAGGATGGATGGATGCTCAAGATTGGTACCAATATTCAACATAGCTCATAAGATCATATTATTTAGTCTCTTCTAATATTTCGAGGATGAAACATTTTATAAGGGGGATGGAATTTTAGGTATCCAAGATAGGTACTTAATAATTTTTTATTGTATTGTATAATGGTATGATCCATTAATAAATTATTGAGTAAGGAAGACCACACGTCAATCTAGAAGTAGGTATGTGATAGAATCATATGTAACCGTTGGGGAATATTGTCATATGTAACTATAAGGAATATTGTCATATTATTATGCACTTTGTAACTCATGGAAGGTGAACCATCACACTCTTGTATAAAGAGATATGTACCCCCATTGTAAATGGTATGTATGAAGTATTCTTGGAAAAATAATGGCTTGTGGAGCTAGATATATTGTGGAGTGGCTTCCTTCCAATAAGGAGTATTGTACGGTGTTGCCCTACCTCAAGGGTATTATCAATCTCTATTTTGTTGTGTGGAATTTATTGTGCAATTTATTTGTGGATGTATGTTGATATTTATTTTTAATTTTTGAATTATTTATGGTTATGAGAAGAGAGTTTCATAACATAATCATCCAAGTTAGATAGATATGTCTAGTAGTTTGACATATGTGCTATAAACTAAGGATAATAAACTAATTTATATAATCATAGGAGACTACATTTCACCATGGAAAGCCTAAGTTGTATGTTAGTGTACAAATTTGATTGGGTACTATAAATACATAGTAGATGTATTACCTAAGTACAAGTTTATCGCTTCATTAAAAGCTATATCTAATTATGAGTTTATACTCATATGTTCATTGGAAATTCCTACATGTATAGATGATGCATTAGTAGTTTTGAATTAATATGCCTCTCAAACCATATGGGTTTCATGTATTTGTCCCTTCATGGAGGATTCAAAGTTTAATGAGAAGTTAAGGACTTGTTCACTAGAAGAATAATTAGTTGAGAGGTAAAGTTCTCTAGTGATATATTTCCTCTAGATTTCAAGGGCTAGTAGCAAAAAAATCATTTGTGACACAAAAATTACCTTTTCAATTTTTATTTTTATTTTGTGGAGAAAAAGAGGTTGTACTTGGGTCCTCCACCCTTGATAAATTACAACTCTCTCCTTTAGAGCTTGAGAGTTTAGAAATAAATTTAGTTTGTATCTCAATTGAGTTTCTATAGCTAGATATCTACATATTTTCCATAAAAAGTTTGAATTTTTTATTTTTATTTTGTGAATTTTCTTCAATTTTCTTTATAAATACAAATATTCTAAAATTTAGTATCCTCCTTGAAATTTTTATATAGTAGTCTTCAAAATACCAAAACTTTACCTCTACCATCTACACACTGCATCTTAGTAGAGTAATATTTCCAAAACTTCATGTTATCATAGTTTATTTTACTAGATCAAGATTGTTAGTTTCCTTCCTAAAGCATAAGTACAACCACAAGAACTATGTCAAAGGAACAAGGTATTCAAGGCATAAATATTCTTCAAGAGTGATGAGTTCAAGAATGGAAGTGTGAGTTGTCATTGATGTCAAAGGTAAGAATATGTTCAAGAATAAAAGGTTGCATTATCAATATTATGGTGCTTGAGAAATTAAAATGGTGATGTACATTATTTATATTAATTGGTAATGTACACTTTAATATTTAAATTAAATATTTAAATATTAAAGTAAGGTCTTAAAGTGGGCAATATTTAAACCAAAGTTTTTAAATATATTGAATATTATAAGGGCTGACTCTTATGGTTAAAAGATTCAAAAATTATTCATATATATATGGTTCTAACATTATGGCTAAGAATTTTTTTATTGTTGATGAGCCTTCGTGTTGTCCTCGGGGAAAGATAAGAGCATTTCATTTGCATGCCCTCATTTGCATTCGAAAGAGTGAGTGAGAGGAGAATATTCATTCGTTGAGTGAGCATCATTCGTTGAGAGTGAGCGTCATTTGTTGAGAGTGAGAGTCATTCATTGAGAGAGTGCATCGTTCATTGAGAGAGTGTGCCAATTCGTTGAGTGAGTATACCATTTACTATTCGCTGAGTACTATGCACACTTTTTTGAGTGAGTGTGTCATTCACCGTTCACTAAGTCTCGTGTGCCATTCATTGAGACAATGTGAGTAAGTGTGTTGAGTGCTATGTGATATTATTGAGTGCTGATATTGGAAGAGGGAGAGTGTACCATTCGTGAATACTGTGTTTGAAAGAGAGTGTGATGTTTGTTGAGTGTTGAGCTTGGAGAAGGAAGTGTACCATTTGCTTAATGAGAATAGAGTTCATCTACAAGAGTGTGCTTTGGAACAAGTGAAAAGTCATCTATGTTGCACCAGAGACCAAACAAATTGAAGTCCTTGTAAAGAAACCAAAGCCAGTATACACAATAGTAAATATTATGATAAATTCTAGGCAGCATTAGAAAAGAGAAAGAAACATTGTCTACATAGATCAACATTTTCAAGGGAGAGCTCTACGAGACATGTCAAGTGCTCACAGTATGAATATGATAGCAGTGACAGTGAAATATATCTCAAACTTATTGTGATCAGATTTGTGCTCAAAAGACTTACACAGGAACAAGACATAAAGGTATATCATTGTTGATTAATTTGCATATAAATTAAATCCATTATCTTGCAGTGGAAGTATTGGCACGAAAAAAAGAAATAATGTATGCAAGTCATTGTAACCCTAATCCAGCAAACATAACATCAACGCAAGAGGCAGTTGTGTGGAAATCCAAAGAGGCAAGTGTGTGGAAGAAAAAGAGAGCAACAGTATTGAGTTTGTATTCCACAAAGACTACGTTTTGGGTTGAAGAAAGATGACCACGTCCTCAAATTAAAGAGTGTGGAATCACCTTCCATCAAGTCGTGTAGTGGAAGTGGTTCACTTCCAGCAGATAAGGATTGTGGAAAAAGACCAGGGTTCGAGTTCTAGCGCAAGAAGAAATATTTTGGAAGGCAAGGAAATAAGAGATAAGTGTGTTTTAAGTTATATCTGGAAATGAAATTTTATTGATGAAAAGTTATGTATGAAATTTTTCTTCAAAAGGACAAAACAAAAGATAGTGAGAATTCATTAATGCACTATGGTTTTATGAATGAAAGTTCTTTTTGTTAGAACAAGAGAATGAGTGCATAGTCTTTTGAGCAAAGTGTGGAAATAGAAAAGACAAGTGTTTTATGGGGGTAGCCATGAAAGAATTGTGAAAATATATTGTGTGATATGATTATGAATTGTTGAGATAAATTGAAGGGCATGATTGTGGTGAAATATTTTGGGAGTACATGAGAAGGTCAACTATCAAGTGCTAGACTAGAGTATCCTTTTGAATGCAATGAATGTGAGACATGTGAAAGTGACAGACTTAATGAATGTGAGAAGAACATATTGAGTATTTGTAATGCATATCATTCTCTATATGTTCATGAAGAAAAATAATTCTGGGTAGAATATGTCTGAATTACTTTAGTCAAAGAAAATACTTTTGGGAAAGATATATGCAATTGTTTCTATGCAAAAAATTAGGAATGGTTGAGCAAGTTTTGGAGCAGGTTGATCAGAGTTTGTGAGCAGGATTTGAGAGCAGATTTGAGAAGGTTATTGAGGTATATTTGAGAAGGCTTGGAGCATATTTGAGTAGGTGTTATGAGAAAATTTGAGCAAGTGTTATGAGAAAATTTGAGCAAGTGTTATGAGCATATTTGAGCATGTGTTATGAGCAAATTTGAGTGGGTGTTATGAGAAGACTTTAGCAGGTTTTGGTAAGAAGATTTGAGAGCAGGTCTTGGAACAAACCAGAGTAGAGGGGATTGGTCTCCTATGTACAAAATTCCACGAACCAAAGCAAAGGGGATTGTTATCTAGAAACTTATAAGAAAATATTTTCTCTGTGGATGTAGCCCACATTGGGTGAACCACATTAAATCTGTGTCTCTTTTGTGTGTGATTATTTGTGCATTATTTCATTATTGAAATTGATAATATTGGATGATACTACTTTGGAAAGAAAAGTAAAATTTTGATCTTATACTATTCATCTCCTCCCTCTTAGTATAAGCTTGTGTTCTTTAATTGGTATCAAAGCGGGTTCCTTTGTGAAAGCCTAACATCTTGAAGGAAAATCTTACAAGAACACACATGGCCATTGAAGAGATAGAAGATGCTCCTATGGTTGAAATCAACAAGAAAGATTCATAAAAGGAAGAGGAAGCCACAATTGATATGGAAAAGTAACTTATTACTGCTCTTGGATAATTGAAAAGGGTTAGAAAGAAGAATTCAGGATTGAAGGCTCAAGTTCAAGAGGTTGAGGAAACAAAGACAAAGCTTTTACAAGATCTCATAGACTTAAAAGTGAAGGTTGAAGAGACAAAAATAATTGAAGAAGTTATGGTTGAGAAATTAAATACAAAAGAATTAGAATGTGAAAAATTGGAACATGAAGTTGTCTTTCTAAGAAAGGAAGTAGAAAATTCTAAGGATAAGTTGCAGAAAAATACAAGGTTAGAGAAACAGAAAGAGGAGTCAAGCTCAAAAGGAACAAAGACATCAGAGAAAGTTAGTAAAAAGGATCCCATGACCTATGCTAATGTATTGAAGGAGGAAGAAAGTAGAGAATCATCATGGATAGAAGTCAATCACAGGAATAGAAATGAAAGAACCATGCAACCATATCATTCAAGGAAATCAAACAGGTTTAAAAATTTCTTCCATGGTTATTGTTTTTCATGTAACAAATATGGTCATAAAGTTGTACATTGCATGGTCTATGTGAAAAATAATTTTGGCATCATCAATAGAAATTACAATTCTTTTGCACCTCTCATGAATAACAATGTCATGTGTTACAAATGTAATAATTTTAGGCACAAAGCTAGATGGTGTAAAACAATATTTCTTGAACTTCCTAAATCAAGCAAGAAAGAGGAAGGTCAAACAATTCAGAAGGAGATGTCCTCAAAAGTTTGGAAAAAAAAAAAGCAACAAGAAAAAGAAAATTCCATGTTGGTACAAATAACTCTTCATGTGCAAAATGAAGGAAATCAATGGTACATTAATAGTGGTTGTTCAAGCCATATGATAGGTGAAAAAAACAAATTTCTTTCTCTCAAGAAAATAAATGGAGGAACAATGAAATTTGGTGATAATGCTTCTACCAAAATTGTTGGAAAAGGGACTTTGAGTTTGGATAATGGAAAATCTAGGACAAAAAATGTGTTATATGTTGAAGGATTGAAGCACAATATGTTAAGTTTAAGTCAACTATGGGATCAAGGGCACATACTCACATTTCACCCAAATGGATATGAGATCAGGAAATCCAAGACAGGAAAGCTTATTGCAGATGCCAATAGAACTACAAACAATCTCTACATGTTAAGTGATATTAAAGGAGGAAAACACTTTTTATCATAAGAGTATGAGAGTTGGTTATGGCATAGAAGAATGGGTCACCTGAACTTTGACAACATAGTAAAAATAAGCAACAAATAGGCAATCAAATATTTTCCCAAGATAGAAAAACCCCCAAACATGGTTTGTGCACAATGCCAGCATGGTAAGCAAACAAGAACAAGTTTCAAATCAAAGGAGTTTTCTTCATCCAAGCCTTTGGAGCTAGTTCACATCGATCTATGTGGGCCTACAAGGAAAAAGAGTTTACAAGGTGAGAGCTACTTCATGTTATTTATTGATGATTTATCTAGAATGACTTGGGTAACATTCTTAAAGGAAAAAATAGAAGCATTTGAAAAGTTCAAGGCATTCAAGGCACTAGTAGAAAATGAAACAGACAAAAATATCAAGTGTCTAAGATCAGATAAAGGAGGAGAATTCACTTCAGTGAATTTGTAGAATTCTATGAACAACATGGAATCAAAAGATAATACTCAACAACAAGAACTCCACAACAAAATGGAGTAGTTGAAAGGAAAAACAGAACTATTCAGGGTATGGTCAAGGCTATGTTAAATGAGTCTAAGATTTTTGATGTGTTTTGGAAAGAGGTAATTCATATAGCTATTTACATTATCAATAGAGCTCAAATAAGAGTAAATCACCACAAAACCCCATATGAGATTTGGAAGGGAAGACCAACTACTGTGAAGTACTTCAAATTTTTTGGAAGCAAATGCTACATTAGATGAGAAGAGAAAAATCTAAGCAAGTTTAATTCTAGGTGTGAAGAGGGTATTTTCCTTGGTTATTCCACCAAGAGAGAAACCTATAGATGCTACAATAAAAGATCACATAAAATTGTGGAAATTACAAATGTAAGAGTTGATGAAGAAATAGATCTAAGAGAACCAGCTCAAGAAATTGTGTATCAAGAAGGAGAAAGTTGAAAAGAAGAAGAAGGTGAAGAAATTGAAGAAGATGAGACACAAAGGGCACCACCAAAGACACCATCCAAGTATGTGCAAAAGAATCATCTGAGAGAATTGATTATTGGGAATCTAGATGAGAGACAAACAAGGAGGAAGATAATAGGAATAGGTGAACATGTAAATTTTTCTTTGCTATCCAAAGTTGAGCCCAAGGATTTCAATGAAGCAAGAGAAGACAAATACTGGATTAAAGCAATGGAAGAAGAGTTAGACCAAATAGAAAAGAGTGAAACTTGGAAACTTGTCCCACATCCAAAAGACAAGAATGTAATTGGTACCAAATGGGTCTACAGAAATAAGTTGAATGAAGATGGTCAGGTGGTCAAAAACAAAGAAATACTTGTATGCAAAGGCTACACACAAGTTGAGGGGATTGAATTTGAAGAAACATTTGCTCCCGTTGCACATCTTGAAGCCATAAGAATGTTCCTAGCTTTCTCAAGCTTCAAAAAATTCAAGGTGTATCAAATGGATGTAAAATCAGCTTTTCTCAATGGTTACTTAGAGGAAGAGGTCTACATAGAGCAACCAGAGGGTTTCATCCTGACAGATAAGCTGGACTATGTATGTAAATTAAAGAAAACTCTCTATGGACTAAAGCAAGCCCCTAGGGCTTGGTACTCAAGACTGGATAAGTATCTCCAAGAATAGGGTTTTAGAAAAGGTATAGTTGATAGCAATCTATACATAAAAAATGAAGGAAATGACTTGTTGATTGTAGTAGTCTATGTGGATGATATCATTTTTGAAGGCAGTAATGATAAGATGTGTTAAAAATTTGTAAAGTGTATGCAAAATGAATTTGAGATGTCTATGCTTGGTGAGTTATCCTTCTTTCTTGGTCTACAAATTTCATAAATAGATAAAGGTATATTTCTCTCTCAAACCAAGTATGTGAAAGAAATGTTAAAATTTTTCAGGATGGAGGATTGCAATCCTATAAGTACTCCCATGGTTACAGGATGTAAGTTAATTAAATATGATAAGTCTCTTGAAGCAAATCAGACATTGTATAGATCCATGATTGGAAGTTTACTATATGTCACAACTACTAGACCATATATAATGCAGGCAGTCGGATCGGTGGCAAGATTCTAAGTTGCACCAAAAGAAACACATGTATAGGTAGTAAAGAGAATATTTAAGTATTTGAAAGGAACTATGAGTTTTGGATTGTGGTACCCCAGATGAAATAATTTCAAACTCACTGCATATACAGATGCGAATTGGGTAGGCAATGTTGATGACATAAAAAGCACAAGTGGAGGAGAATTCTTTCTTGGAGATTGTTTAGTCTCTTGGCTAAGCAAGAAATAAGCATTAGTATCCTTATCCACTGCAGAGGCAAAGTATATTGCAGTAGTTGCTTGTTGTACATAGGTTTTATGGATGAAGCATACTTTAAGTGATTTCAAAATAGAACATGATCATCCTATCTCCATACTGTGTGATAATACAAGTGCCATTAATATTTCAAAGAATCCAGTGATGCATTCAAGGACCAAGCACATTTCAATAAAATATCATTTTTTGAGAGAGCAAGTGACTGATCAACAAGTCAAATTGGAATACATTGCTACAAAGGAACAAATTGTTGACATCTTTACCAAGCCACTTCCAAAGGAAACTTTTGAGTATCTTAGAGGAAATTTAGGAGTAGTTTCACTCCCATCCCAAAATTGATCACCTCAAGGAAAGGAGGTGGTGAGGGGGCTATGCTAAGTGTCTTATTTTTAGCCCTAAAAGGATCCCTTTGCCATTGATGTCAAAGGGGGAGATATTTTAGTAAGGGGGAGCATCTTAGTCAGGTGGAACAGCTTGTCAGGGGAGCAGATTGAGAATCCAGTTGCAGTAAAAGAAAATTTTATGTAGGGTTGCCATCAATGACAAAGGGGGAGATTTTTGGAAATAGTGAGTTGTCATTGATGTCAAAGGACAAGTCAAGAGAAAACTTCAAGAGGAGAGTTCAAGAATGGAAGTGTGAGTTGTCATTGAGTTCAAGAACATGTTCAAGAATAAAAGGTTGCATTGTCAATATTATGGTGCTTGAGAAATTAAAATGGTGATGTACATTATTTATATTAATTGGTAATGTACACTTTAATATTTAAATTAAATATTTAAATATTAAAGTAAGGTCTTAAAGTGGGCAATATTTAAATCAAAGTTTTTAAATATATTGAATATTATAAGGGCCGACTCTTATGGTTAAAATATTCAAAAATTATTCATATATATGGTTCTAACATTATGGTTGAGAATGTTTTTTGTTGTTGAAGAGCCTTCATGTTGTCCTCGAGGAAATATAAGAGCATTTCATTCATATGCCCTCATCTGCATTCGAAATAATGAGTGAGAGGAGAATATTCGTTCGTTGAGTGAGTGACGTTCATTGAGAGTGAGCACCACTCGTTGAGAGTGAGAGTCATTTGTTAAGTGAGTGCATCGTTCATTGAGAGAGTGTGCTAATTCATTGAGTAAGTATGTCATTCACCATTCATTGAGTACTTTGTGTAATTCATTGAGTGAGTGTGTCATTCACCATTTGCTGAGTCCCCTATGTCATTCGTTGAGACAGTGTGAGTAAGTGTGTTGAGTGTTGTGTGTTGTTCGTTGAGTGTTGAGCTTGGAAGAGGGAGAGTGTGCCATTCATGAATACTATGTTTGAAAGAGAGTGCACTATTTGTTGAGTGCTGAGCTTGGAGAAGGAAGTGCACCATTTTCTTAATGAGAATAGAGTTCATCTACAAGAGTGTGCTTTGGAACAATTGAAAAGTCATCTATGCTACACTAGAGACCAAAAAAAATGAAGTCCTTGTAAAGTAACCAAAGCTAGTATACACAGTAGTAAATATTATGATAAATTTTAGGTAGCGTTAGAAAAGAGGAAGAAACATTGTCTACACAGATCAATATTTTCAAGGGAGAGCTCTATGGGACATGTCAAGTGCTCACAGTATGAAGATGATAACAGTGACAGTGAAAGATATCTCAAACTTGTTGTGATCAGATTTGCGCTCAAAAGACTTACACAAGAACAAGACATAAAGGTATATCATTGTTGATTAATTTGCATATAAATTAAATCCATTATCTTGCAGTGGAAGTATTGGCACTAGAAAAATATACATATAGCTTGAGAGTTTACAAACAGATTCAATTCTCATCTCAATTGAGTTGTTATAGCTAGAAACCTACATCTTTTTTCATAAAAAGTTTGAATTCTTCATTTTCATTTTCTAGTTCTTCTATTTTCTTTGTAAATACAAATGTTCTAGGATTTAAAAGCCTTCTTGACAATTTTTTATGGCAACATTCACAATACAAAAACTCCCTCTACTATCTACACACTGCATCTTAGTAGAGTAATACTTATAAAACTTTGCATTATCATAGTCTACTTTACCAAATTCTTATTATTAGTTTCCTTCTTGCAGCATAAGTGCAACCACAAGAATTGTAATAAACATTTTAGTAGTCTCAAAAGTTTGAAAGTTCTAATCCATACTATGTCCTATAATCCAACGAATAACTCAAATAATCCATTCAGTCATGAAGTCCATCTAATGTTATCTTCTTCTGCTTTGGCATACAAAACTTCTACAAATTTCATGAAATCATAAAAGAACTTTACCAAATCTAGACTATTAGTTTCCTCCAATGCATTAATCTATAAATGGATCCCCTAAAATATTTTGTAGTCCTCTAGAACATTATTTTGAATTTGCTCCTTTCAATTTTTTCTTTTCAACTTCATCTAAACTTACTACTTCCTCTAACAATGGAAAAAATTATTTAATTTCATAATCCTCTATTAAAACCCCTTTATTGGATAGCTTATTTGCACATGTATTCCCTTTCCTTTATGTATGTGTAAACCTAAATTCTTCAAACTTTGTAGTAAGGTCTTGTATTTCCTAAATGATCTCTTGTATGTTCCATGAAGCCTTTGCTTTCGTCACAATTACATTTATTACTATTAGTGAAACACCTTCTATCCATACTTTATTTCATTTCATTAGTCTACATATTTTAACCCTTTCAAAGCTTCTCAAGCTTCAGCTTTATTATTTTTCTTATATCGACTACTAAAAGAGTAATGTAAAAAATCTCATCCCTATTATTTCTAATTATTCCTCCTCTTGTTTTTGGTCTTAGATTTCCTTTAGATGCCCCATCAAAATTTAAATTGATCAACTCTGCTTTTAGTGGTTTATATTTTTTTTCTTCCTTTTATTTCTCATGCACTGAACATATTATACTAATTTACATTGTACTATTAATGAAATTATAATTTCAATATCTAAATAAAATTTGATAGTATGAGTATTGTTTAGGCCTTGAGGAAATATAACACTTAAAGGAAAATTGATAACTGTATTTTTAAAAGTATACATATTTTTTGTATGTTGTACTCAACATTATTCCATAGTTGATAGCATCTGTAAAATTTAAAATGTGTTGCATTATCAAGGCAATAAGCATAGATGTTGTAGAGTTTCTATGTCATTATTGATCAACCATCATGAAACTTATCTTATCATTTCAATACTATAAATGTAGTCAAACTAGGATAGAAAAACTATAATCCAAGTAGTGATACTATTTCATGAAAAAAATATAACAATTGTGTGTAGAAACATTTTTCTCTATTATTCATGATTAAACATAGAGTGATTTTATGGTTTGGTTCTTATAAAAATATAAATATGAAAATATATACTTGATTTTCTCAAGGTTGCATGCTTTTCTATAATTGGAAAAATGATAAATCAACATTGTTGCATGATATGTGTTTATTCCATCAAGATCATATGCATATTATTGTTGTTCATAATTAAAAACAATGATGACTTAGAAATAATGCATTATATGTAGTTGATTTCATCCAGATTGTATGTATACTATTAAAAAGTTATAAATCAACACTAGTGTATGTAGGTCCGAGGTGTAGACCAATTGGTTCATCCAAACCCCATAAGAGGGGCAGAGGTCCAAGGTTCAAATCTCGAGCCTCGTTGGACTGAACACTTGTCCCTTTCCTGGTGATTTCAGCGGCGTAAAAGGTTTAAAATTATTGTGGCATGGTGGTTATAGGGGCGGACTGCATGAAGATCTATGTGGCGGCTTCTGGGGTGGACAGCACAAAATATTGTGGTGGCCATAAAATCTGGATAGCCTACCCGGATTCATGGAAACTATCGATTCCACCATGTAAATTCAAAAAAAAAAACACTAGTGTATGTGATGTATTGACCACATAAAGATTGTATGCATATTTTTGATGCTCATTAAAATAATGATCACTCAATACTAATGCATGATATGTACTTAGGATTGTATTCATGCATTTGAAAAATGATAAATAAACACTTATGCATTAATTGTTTAATAGCCTTCCAAAAATAAATGATAGTTTCATATTTGGGAATGAAACAAAATCAAGAAATCATATGCATAAGTCTTAAACTAATGCATAGTGACCATAAAGCATAACATTGATTGAGTAATGAAACAATAGTTCCATTTAAGGGAAAACATTTTTGGTATGAATAATGATAATATACTAAAACTAAACCTGAAATAAATGATTTTAATAACAATTATAAAGTAAGACTTAGCTATGAACTTTCAAAAGTAGAAATTATTCCATAGAAGAAAATTGGACTAAAGAGGTACTAATCTATGTGGAGGAAGAAAATTGAAAAGCAGATGATTAGCTCATAGTTCTAAGAAGATCTTAAAAGAGAAAGTTCAATGGTCCTAAATAGGAAATTAAAGGTGAACACATACTTAATTTCCTATTTTAATATTAAACTTTAAATGGATAGGTTATGGTTGAATCTACTACATTGTTCCTCTATAGAAAATGGGAGTGAAGTACTATCAATGTACTTAGACATAGGAAGTAGAGGGACAAGAGTAAAATTTCTAGATCATCAAAGCATGGGAAAACCATTGTGTAGTGAATTCTCACTACACTCGAGAGGAGTAAGTAACATGTCCAATTTTTGTGAAGGGAGACTCTGGTGGAATGTAAGCTAATTGAGATCTAGAGGTGAGCAAAATAGGCATACAAGACCAATGGTCAGATTTTTTAGTCAAAGTTGACACCAAGAAGATACCACAAAATTTTTGGTAACAACCCAAAGTGATGATGCATGCAACCAAAAAGAAAATATGACTTGGGTGCATCGGCCCAATATAAACAACCAATGATCATAGTCTAGCAGTGATAATCAAGACATCTAATGAAGTGGACAAAAGGTTAGCAACAAGACATACCAACTAGAACAAACATGAAAAACCAAAATTTTGAACAAAAAATAAAAGAAGAATGGCAATTGATATTCTTGTCAACTTCGCATCACGCATGCTCCAAAACTTTAGGAGGTTGAGTTTTTCTTTGAGGACTCTTACCCTCAAGCCTTTGCATGGAGGGTTGTTAGCCCCCCATCCCCCATATAGAACAGTAGCCCTAGACCTCATAAATTATGTTGAGGTGTTTAGTCCCCTAGACGTATGGTCCTGTTGACACTTTTTGTCACATTATACAAGGGGTAGAAGAATAGTAGAATTTTGTATAATATTTCCTTGTTGAAAGTTTTTCTTTTATTTTAAGTTGCAGCAATTTTGACTCTCCCTATCGCCCCTTTTATAAAATGAAGAAGAAAGAGCTTCGCTACCAAATAGGCCAAGGAAAATAGCTTCGCCGAAAGAAAAGGAGGAGAATGTGAAAAGAGCTTCGGGCCCGAAGCACTTCAAATCACCACTTCGGGCGAAAACCTTGCGAAGTAATTTCGTCGAAGAAAATACAAAGATAACGCTTCGCACCCGAAGCATTTTCAGCAGCCGCTTCGAGCGGAAGTTTTGCGAAGCAAGCATCCAAACGACTTCGTCGAAGGAGGAGAGCATAATCCAAATCAGCCAAGGCAAGGAAACTACTTCGGGCCCGAAGTATTTCTGACACCTACTTCGGCCAGTTTTCACCCGAAGCGGTGGTGCCCGAAGCAAAATGACAATGTTTCGAAAACAGAGAAGTGCTTCGGGAGGATATTCCCCGAACCGTAGTTTTGAGAAAGAATCGGGCCGAAACATTTTCCAGCCGAAGCAGTTTCGCCGACAAAGGACAAAGAGCCCCATTTCAAAGATGGAATCCGCTCGGCACTCAACATCCCCGAAGTAGTTTCTGCGAAGCATTATTTTGCGAAGAACAAATCAAGGAGAATCTACTTCGGCCCAAGGCTTTGGCGAGGCGGATATGTAGCGAAGCACTTTTGGGCCCATGTTCCAAGGTGGGCAGCTTCCCAAGGTGATCGAAGGCCCCTTATAAGTACCCCCTTTCTTGCCCGATAAGTCCGCTGACCATTCTTGGCAAACGAAAGGGACGTAATAGTCCTCGAAGTAAAACTCGACGGGCATAACGATCACTCAAGCACAACATCCAGAAGCCAGGGACACTCGGGCGGCGCATTAAATGAATGTTTCCACGGTTGACCCGGCCACAGTTGCCAGTTTTGGCAACCGATTTGAAAACTCGATCGCAGCAACCGCGAGGAGCCGATTTCTCAGAGCCCGAGGGTGTACTCCACCATTTTTGTAATAATGACTCAGAGGGTCGGGTCCTCTATAAAAACCTAGGCATTGTAATGTAAAAAGGGGGGGAACTTTTTGCTAGAAAGCTGCTGTAACTTGATGTCCTGCGTCTAATACTAAAGATTTTTGTGCTCCATTTCTCTCTTTTATGCTGCCTTCTGTGCTTAATTCTTTTGTCTGTCTGCACTCGTATACTGAGACTCTGAATCCTGAATCCGGTGTGCGATTGGGGACTGTACCCTAAAATTCGCCCTGAAGGATACATAGGAGAGGAAAAACACCTTGTCGCTTTCTTTTATGCTACCTGGTGGATTGAGGTTTCTGTTATTCCCTTATCTTAATCGCTGTTACTCTGAACCCTGAATTCCAGCGAGAGAGAAAGGAGAACCCTGCGAACCCGTCCAGAGGATACATAGGAAGTTCGGCACTTCGTTTCTTTCATCTGTTCTTGGTGTTCTTTGCTGCTATTCGAGTTATTAGTGAGTGATCGTGCTTCCTGTTCTTCCCCACCTTGAATCATCAATCTCTAACCCTTATCCTTTTTATTTCTTTCTCTAACCCGAACTCCTTTTATTTCTTTCCTGCACTCTTATCTCAAACCCCAAAAGTAGATTAGTATAGGAGCCGGCCTTTCTCCGGAGATTGGCACGAGGGGCATCTCTTCCCCTCGGCCTTTCAATGTTGGTCGCAGGTCCAGGGCGCGCAAACCCACCGAAAGTCCTTTCCTATGCGGATTTGATGACCAATAGTTTTTGGCATGCCCGGTGGGACCCAAGGTCCCATATTTGAGAAAATTTCTAGCCCGTCTTCACCGGAGCCAGTAGTTCTAACAAGTTCTCGGTGAGATCCGGTCAGTCTCATCTTTTGAGTAGTAGTGAGAATCGATGCTCTCATTACTAAAAGACTCTTAGCATCTGGCGACTCTGTTTTACCCGAGAATCTCTGAAGTCGTGAAGACCAATGCCTAAACCTGGTTTTCGTAACCAGGAGCCCCCATGTCTTAAGAAGGTCCGAGTTCGGTGAATCTTTGGCTTGTCTTCATCTGATAAAATCACCTGGCGACTCGGTTGAGCTGAAGATCCATATTTCTTGGTCGTAGGCGCCTTTCAAATCTGAAAGAAGATATCCCGGAGGAATCAAGGTTCGGTGAGCAGCCTTGACCTCACAAGCGGAGAAAGAATGTTCACCTGGCGACTCGACTCAGCGGCGACAACCGTGATCTCTGCAGACCGTTGCTATAATGGCAGGGGTAAGTTTTCCCAGCTAGGATGACCGAGGCCCCTTGAACCTTCAAAGCTACCACAAGATTCTCGAAATTGCCTTGAAGGCATTGACAACATACGATGGCACCATGGGAATGGCCCGAGAGCACCTTGAAGCTGTTGCTGCTTTAGCGTTCCTCTATGACATAATCCACGAAGATGTCATGGTCAGACTTCTGGTCCTGTCTCTGGAAGGAAGGGCGCTGCAGTGGTACAGATTGCTCGGGCCTAAGAGCATCTGCTCATGGGATGACTTGGCGGGAGCACTATTCGAAACATTTGATGGCTCTCAGGATCCCTTCCAACTTTTGACGCACCTCTCCACCATCAAGAGAGCATCTTTGGAGAGCGTCACGGACTTCAATGTCCGATTCTGCAGAACTTGGAAGAGAGTTCCAGGGGAGATCCAACCGACGCCCGCCCAAGCCCACCTCTACTATGTTCGAGCTTTTCACCCGGACATAGGCCTCCTCTTGCTGCGATCTGGTGAACAAAGATTCCCTCAGATATTCGAGGAAGCAGTACGCGCAGAACAGTTTCTATCGGGAAAGTGGCAGTGGGGAGAAGCCCCATCACTTTCTTCGATAGTTGCTGCTCTTGTCTATCCAACGAAGTATTCTTCATGGCAGACTCCTCATACTGAGCAGAAGCCTGAGATGCAGTCATGTGGAGCTCGAGAGGCAGATCCCATCCAAGTCCAACCATGGCAATTTGCGAGCTTTGCCCCGACGATGAACAATACGATTGCTTGCGATCTCCATCGGAGGACTGGCCAAGAAGAGGATCAGGCTCAAGTGGTAGAGCCCGAGAAGGAAGAGGGCCCATTTTTGCACCCTTTTTGTATCCCTGAGCATAGCACGCAAGTACTCAACCAGAACCCATCAAGTGCGTCTCATCAAAGAGCTGAGCCTGAAGAGATCATAGAAGATTGCTCGTTGCTGGAAGAGCCCTGTTACAGCATCAAGGAGATGGAAGAACCTGTACCCAGCCCATAGTTACTAGACTCTTCGGTATTCTGGTTCCAGCCATCACTACAACCAATACCCCAAGGAGGTCCTCGCGTGGCGAACTTCTTCGCCACATCCTGCATCAGCAGTGCGGGTACTGGCAGGAGTGACAACCTGCTGCATTGCTTCCTGTTCGCAGCATGGAGAACTTTGGGAAGAGGCCAACCGAATTTCAAAGATCAACTGAAGTTCAACCTGATCTGGTCGGGTCACTGCAGGTTCACCGGATAATCACCTGAAGTGAATCCATGGTGGTGGCATGCCAATTATGCCGCAAGCTTGTGTAGATATTGTAAAAGTTGGCTATTAAATAAAGTGTTGCTTAGAAACTCAGGTTGAGTTTTACTTCAGCAGTTATATATATATACAAAAAAAAAACTCCTTCAGGAACTTGGCTTGCGAAGTAGTGGATGCAAAGTGGTTCACCGCAAAGTATGTCGGCTCCGATTTCGGCTTCGTTGACCCAAAGATGCACAAGGCAGAAGCATTTATTGCGTGCCTAGAGGAGCGTGCCGACAGCCGCCTTCAAAAGGCATCCAAAATAGGTGAGTTAAATGAAAAAGGCATCGGGTACATCCTCAGGGGATTCGGTTGAGAGAAAAGTCCACCCCCAGGTACCAGGTGGCGGCCGGTTGCGTTCCCAAAGCAGCCGCAATCATCATAAAGCATGGCCCTGTGTACTACGCCACCATGGGGCCAATCCGATGAACCGATGATCTCTCAAGTGAGAAGTGCAGGATTAATTGTGGCATAGGCCATAAATGTGGGTAGTTGTCTTTGGCGGCTATATAACGTAGACTCCAAGCAGCCGAGAGGATTACTCATTCAACGACTCATACAGACCCCACTGCCAACCTGCAAATTTTTTCCACTTCATACTATAAATCTCGATGCCCTAAACATCAACGATGGGCAAAGAAAGTTCCAAGGAGAAGGGAAAAGAGCCAGAAGTAGTGCCCCCCGAGAAGCCAAGGGTAAAAGGCCATGAGAAAAGGCCAAAGCCAAGGCCCGTTGATTCGGGCCTCCGCCCAGATAAACGTGTCTTGGAAGAAAAGGGGGATTTCGAGGACGAGCAACCCCTAGAACCACCAGTCGATAGGTGGGAAAGAATCAGGGATACGGAGTTGTCGAAGAGCGTAGCTGAGCTCAGAAGCACCATTGAGCTCATGAGAAGCAGGCTCCCGACAGAGAGCGTACGAGCTGCAACCTACTACTTCCAGATATACTGGTATCTGATGCCCCCCACTCACCATTGCCCTGAGCTGATCAATGCCATCGTGCAAAATTACCAGCCCGCCACCAGGCAGGTGTTAGACACATCTGGCCAGAAGTTATTTTCAATTTTGAAAGAAGATGTGCAGGCAGCTTTTGCGCCACAATAGGGCCCACCTGAGGGATGTATAGTTCGCAACATCGTTTTGAGCGAACAAACGGAGAGGTTCACGTCTACTGGCTACATGATCAATTTTTTGCAGTAGAGCCTCAAAAGCGGGCTTCCTTCGGGCAAATTGCCCCAAATGCCCCTACCCTTGGAGGCCTTCAAAAATGCCGACCTCTTCTCCATCATTGCATGGGTGGCAGGCCTATCTATCGACGCCTCGGTATACCCATGGCAGGTGTCCCTGGCCGAATGCATTTCCAGAGGGGAGTTCAATGCCCCCGATACTTCGAGACCTAGTTCCAACCCAGTCTTTGTCGACTGGGCAGAATGGGTGGCCAGGGGCTTACACGCGCAACTCACCAGCATGAAGAATGTTGGGACCAGCCAGCGCTTCGGGCCCTGCTCCTTTCTTGTTTGGTTATTTTTCTTTCATGTTCATAATAGTTTTCCTCATGTTGCCATTACGACAAGTGGCAAGGATGGAGGTCCTTTGCCAGTATATCAGTGGACTCCCCTACTGTTGAGATCAGAGTCCTACTATCTATTTAATCAGCAATTCTTGGGGCCCGCCATGCGTATGTTAGCAGGGTCCTCCCCGCGAGTTCCCCTTGGTTTGAGAAACAAAGTGGTCCGGGAGAAGAGGGGAGACATTTTTCGACTAACGCAAGGGCTGGTGATTCGCATCTTCGGCTTCATAGGGAAGCCCTTCATACTGCCAGTTTACCCCTCCGAGTATCAATTCACGTTGGAAGTCGCTAGGCAGAGCGATGCAACTAATGCCATCTATGGCAAGGGTCAAAAATGGGCCCACACTTGTGACTTCCCTCTCAAGATAGGAGTTATCGAAGTGTTCGCCCTGAATCAGAACGTCTTCTTGGAAGAGAAGCTTGCCAAGTTCGGCCTACTCCAAATTCCCTAGCAATGGCTTTATGATCCTTTGGGAGTGATGAGGGACCATATACGGGTCAAGAGCTTCCATGTTTGCCCCTATCCAAAAATTGTGAAACAAAGAAATAATCCTCGGGGAGAGGATCTGGAGTGGCATCTGGAGAGGATGGAAGCCTTACCTCCCTGGCACGAATTCTACCCAATGGAGGTCGCATATGACCCAGATCGGCATTCACTCTCGAGCCCCAACTCCACCTTCTGGAAGAAAGCGAAAGATGACTTGAAGGAAGGAGTAAAGGATTGGGACGCGGCTCAGCTGAGAGAATGGTGGATAATGAGGGTCCACCGACAGAAAATGAACTCTTATGGATTCTTGGCAACGGACAAGGACTTCGCAGAAATTTATGAAGCCAACGCTGGAAAGTGGAAGCCTTTGTCCTTCGCCACCCTCATCCCTCCAGCTATCCCAGGCTCGGGCGAAAGCCCAAAAAGAGATGATACTACTTCGAGAAAGGAAAGAGAGGAGAAGGCCCAAGCTACACCTCCAAGATCACCTCAGGGGCCTGTAGGAGGCCACGACTCGAGCACTGAAGGGTCAGAACAGCCGCTGGTGAGGGGGAAAAGGAAAAAGCAAGAACAGACCCTGGCACCCCCAAAGCACCCAAAGCGACCTCGCACAGGATTTGTAAGCCCCTCCACTGGGCGACCGATATCAGACCCATCCAAAGCAAGTGTCGAGGTCGCTGCCCTATCGAGTGCCAAAACCGAGAAAGAACAAGATGCGGCTGCACCAAAAGTCACCACTGCCACAATGCCAGGAGGGCACGTAGGTACGCATTCTCCTCCCCTTGCCCTAGCCTCACACATTTTTTCCATAACCCCAACTGAGGGTTCTCACCAGTCTCCCCTACATAGCCCATCACCCCTTCCACACCACCATTCCCTTGGTCATTAGCAGGGACATGGGTCCCACTTCAATGCCGAGTCCCACCACGTCTGTCGTCGAGCCTTCTGGTGAGGCATTCCCCGCACATTCTTTATATTTGTTTACTCCCTCGGCTGGAGATCTAGCCTTGTCTAAATCAAAGATGTCCTTAATTAAGGACCGCCCCCTTGCCGAGAAGCTATTCCAAGCACGGCAAAACACTGAGAAAATACTAAAGGAGGCAAGGAAAAGAAGAGGGCGCTCGACGACATCAGTTGAAAAATGCACCATTTTTTATTTAGAGGCCGGAAAGGTGCATAAAATCAAGAAGGTCCCCAAGGTGCAAAAGCCTCTGGATGAAATGACTCCAGTAGACTATGATTACCAAGAAACACCTAAGGACCTGGAGCATCTGAATGTTGATGATGAATCGGCATCCATGCATGTCCGAATTGAGACCTTTAGGGCTCATGCAGTTATCGCCAACCAGCGCAGGATTGAGGCCGAGGCCGCCAATGTTAAGCTGGAGGAAGATTTGGCAAGGGTCCGCTCCAAGTTGGCAGAGGCCGAGGAGCAATGCAAATTGATGAAGAAGGAGACGCTCGACCTAAAGCAGCAGGTTCAACAACTCCAGTCCACAGTCGAAAGCCAAGCGCAGAAGCAGACCGAGAGTGATCTAAAGGCCAAGGAGCTGGAAGGCAGAATTGCACAAATGCAAGCCCAGCTGTACGAGAAAGAAGACCCGACGGTGTTTGACAGGAGCAGAATTAAGGAGATTCATGCCCATTTGCTCAAAAATTTTAGGTCTCGATGTTCCAGTGCTCTCACAATATTAATCTTCATCACCGAAGCCCAGCACGCTATTGCCGAAGGAGGGCCAATCATTGACGAGGTCACACAGAAAGCCAGGCGCCGGCTCAAGCTAGCCTTCGACGTCCAAAATGCGAGATATCAAGACTTGCAGGTCACTGCAATGACTCGGATGGCTAGGGATTGGTCCATGGCTCAAGCCACGGTTCGCGCCTTCTTCTCCAAGGTGCGAAAAGCTCAGAAGGCGAGAAGCCTCCAGGACATTTTTGACAATGAGCAGCGTGCCTCAATGAATTATTTTTAGGACCTTTCTTCCTTGGGTTTCTCGAGTTTCACGGATGATGACGGGAACCTTCTGACTAAAGATGACCTCAAACCAGTTTGGCTCTAGTTCGAGAGTGATGTCTCGGAGATCGATGGGTGGGAAGAACCAATCACAGAAGGGCAGGTGACAGATTTCATCTTGAGATACTGTAAGATCGTGGCTTGCCTCGATGATCTATTCACCAGGGCCAAACATGCTGACATCGGGAAAATTGATCGGTTTCGCGTTTTGGTAAAGGCATTACAAGATCAAGAACCATTCCAAAAGAGTGCCTGGACTCATGTCCGAAGAACGATGAAGCGCATCCGTGATCGCCTCGAACCATCGCCTCAGCCAGAAGCCGCGCCGAAGTAAGAAGAAGAAGAAGAAGGAGAAGGGGAACAAGAGGAGGGACAGACCGTAGAAGCAGGGTCTGGGGAAGACCAGTGACTCCGTAGCCCAATGGATCAGGGCTAAAGGGTTCCTTTTGCCGAGGCGAGCTCGTCACCCCGCGAGCCGCCAAGAATGTTGACACTTTTTGTCACATTATACAAGGGGTAGAAGAATAGTAGAATTTTTGTATAATATTTCCTTGTTGAAAGTTTTTCTTTTATTTTAAGTTGCAGCAATTTTGACTCTCCCTATCGCCCCTTTTATAAAATGAAGAAGAAAGAGCTTCGCTACCAAATAGGCCAAGGAAAATAGCTTCATCGAAAGAAAAGGAGGAGAATGTGAAAAGAGCTTCGGGCCCGAAGCACTTCAAATCACCACTTCGGGCGAAAACCTTGCGAAGTAATTTCGTCGAAGAAAATACAAAGATAACGCTTCGCACCCGAAGCATTTTCAGTAGCCGCTTCGGGCGAAAGTTTTGCGAAGCGACATCCAAACGACTTCGCCGAAGGAGGAGAGCATAATCCAAATCAGCCAAGGCAAGGAAACTACTTCGGGCCCGAAGTATTTTCGACACCTACTTCGGCCAGTTTTCACCCGAAGCAGTGGTGCCCGAAGCAAAATGACAATGTTTCGAAAATAGAGAAGTGCTTCGGGAGGATATTCCCCGAACCGTAGTTTTGAGAAAGAATCGGGCCGAAACATTTTCCAACCGAAGCAGTTTCACCAGCAAAGGACAAAGAGCCCCATTTCAAAGATGGAATCCGCTCGGCACTCAACATCCCCGAAGTAGTTTCTGCGAAGCATTATTTTGCGAAGAACAAATCAAGGAGAATCTACTTCGGCCCAAGGCTTTGGCGAGGCGGATATGTAGCGAAGCACTTTTCGGGCCCACGTTCCAAGGCGGGCAGCTTCCCAAGGTGATCGAAGGCCCCTTATAAGTACCCCCTTTCTTGCCCGATAAGTCCGCTGACCATTCTTGGCAAACGAAAGGGACGTAACAGTCCTCGAAGTAAAACCCGATGGGCATAACGATCACTCAAGCACAACATCCAGAAGCCAGGGACACTCGGGCGGTGCATTAAATGAATGTTTCCATGGTTGACCCGGTCACAGTTGCCAGTTTTGGCAACCGATTTGAAAACTCAGTCGCAGCAGCCGCGAGGAGCCGATTTCTCAGAGCCCGAGGGTGTACTCCACCATTTTTGTAATAATGACTCAGAGGGTCGGGTCCTCTATAAAAACCCAGGCTTTGCAATGTAAAGAGGGGGGAACTTTCTGCTAGAAAGCTGCTGTAACTTGATGTCCTGCGTCTAATACTAAATATTTTTGTACTCCATTTCTCTCTTTTATGCTGCCTTCTGTGCTTAATTCTTTTGTCTGTCTGCACTCGTATACTGAGACTCTGAATCCTGAATCCGGTGTGCGATTGGGGACTGTACCCTAAAATTCGCCCTGAAGGATACATAGGAGAGGAAAAATGCCTTGTCAGTTTCTTTTATGCTGCCTGGTGGATCGAGGTTTCTGTTATTCCCTTGTCTTAATCGTTGTTACTCTGAACCCTGAATTCCAACGAGAGAGAAAGGAGAACCCTGCGAACCCATCCAGAGGATACATAGGAAGTTTGGCATTTCGTTTCTTTCATCTATTCTTGGTGTTCTTTGTTGCTATTCGAGTTATTAGTGAGTGATCGTGCTTCCTGTTCTTCCCCACCTTGAATCATCAATCTCTAACCCTTATCCTTTTTATTTCTTTCTCTAACCCGAACTCCTTTTATCTCTTTCCTGCACTCTTATCTCAAACCCCAAAAGTAGATTAGTATAGGAGCCGGCCTTTCTCCGGAGATTGGCACGAGGGGCATCTCTTCCCCTCGGCCTTTCAATGTTGGTCGTAGGTCCAGGGTGCGCAAACCCACCGAAAGTCCTTTCCTATGCGGATTTGATGACCAACAGTTTTTGGCATGCCCGGTGGGACCCAAGGTCCCATATTTGAGAAAATTTCTAGCCCGTCTTCATCGGAGCCAGTAGTTCTAACAAAGTTCCCGGTGAGATCCGGTCAGTCTCATCTTCTGAGTAGTAGTGAGAATCGATGCTCTCATTACTAAAAGACTCTTAGCATCTGGCGACTCTGTTTTACCCGAAAATCTCTAAAGTCATGAAGACCAGTGCCTAAACCTGGTTTTCGTAACCAGGAGCCCCCATGTTTTAAGAAGGTCCGAGTTCGGTGAATCTCTGGCCTGTCTTCATCTGATAAAATCACCTGGCGACTCAGTTGAGCTGAAGATCCAGATTTCCTGGTCGTAGGTGCCTTTCAAATCTGAAAGAAGATATCCCGGAGGAATCAAGGTTCGGTGAGCAGCCTTGACCTCATAAGCGGAGAAAGAATGTTCACCTGGCGACTCCGACTCAGCGGTGATAACCATGATCTCTGCAGACCGCTGCTATAATGGCAGGGGTAAGTTTTCCTAGCTGGGATGACCGAGGCCCCTTGAACCTTCAAAGCTACCACAAGATTCTTGACATCGCCTTGAAGGCATTGACAACATATGATGGCACCATGGGAATGGCCCGAGAGCACCTTGAAGCTATTGCTGCTTTAGCGTTCCTCTATGACATAATCCACGAAGATGTCATGGTCAGACTTCTGGTCCTGTCTCTGGAAGGAAGGGCGCTACAGTGGTATAGACTGCTCGGGCCTAAGAGCATCTGCTCATGGGATGACTTGGCAGGAGCACTATTCGAAACATTTGATGGCTCTCAGGATCCCTTCCAACTTTTGACGTACTTCTCCACCATCAAGAGAGCACCTTTGGAGAGCATCACGGACTTCAATGTCCGATTCTACAGAACTTGGAAGAGAGTTCCAGGGGAGATCCAACCGATGCCCGCCCAAGCCCACCTCTACTATGTTCGAGCTTTTCACCCGGACATAGGCCTCCTCTTGCTACGATCAGGTGAACAAAGATTCCCTCAGATATTTGAGGAAGCAGTACGCGTAGAACAGTTTCTATCGGGAAAGTGGCAGTGGGGAGAAGCCCCATCACTTTCTTCGATAGTTGCTGCTCCTGTCTATCCAACACAGTATTCTTCATGGCAGACTCCTCATACTGAGCAGAAGCCTGAGATGCAGTCATGTGGAGCTCGAGAGGCAGATCCCATCCAAGTCCAACCATGGCAATTTGCGAGCTTTGCCCCGATGATGAACAATATGGTTGCTTGCAATCTCCATCAGAGGACGAGCCAAGAAGAGGAGCAGGCTCAAGTGGTAGAGCCTGAGAATGAAGAGGGCCCATTTTTGCACCCTTTTTGTATCCCAGAGCATAGCACGCAAGTGCTCGACCGGAACCCATCAAGTGCATACTCATCAGGAGAGCTGAGCCTGAAGAGATCATAGAAGATTGCTCATTGCCGGAAGAGCCCTGTTACAGACATCAAGGAGATGGAAGAACCTGTACCCAGCCCATAATTACTAGACTCTTCGGTATTCTGGTTCCAGCCATCACTACAACCAGTACCCCAAGAAGGCCCTCGCATGGCGAACTTCTTCGCCACATCTTGCATCAGCAGTGCGGGTACTGGCAGGAGCGACAACCTACTGCATTGCTTCCTGTTCGCAGCATGGAGAACTTCGGGAAGAGGCCATCCGAACTTCAAGGATCAACTAAAGTTCAATTTGATCTGGTCGGGTCACTGCAGGTTCATCGGATAATCATCCGAAGCTGAGTCCATGGTGGTGGCATGCCAATTATGCCGCAAGCTTGTGTAGATATTGTAAAAAGTTTGGCTATTAAATAAAGTGTTGCTTAGAAACTCAGGTTGAGTTTTACTTCGACAGCTATATATATATAAAAAAAAAAAAAAACTCCTTTGGGAACTTGGCTTGTGAAGTAGTGGATGCAAAGCGGTTCACCGCGAAGTATGTCGGCTCCGATTTCGGCTTCGCTGACCCAAAGATGCACAAGGCAGAAGCATTTATTGCTTGCCTAGAGGAGCGTGCCGACAGTCGCCTTCAAAAGGCATCCAAAATAGGCGAGTTAAATGAAAAGGCATTGGGTACATCCTCAGGGGATTCGATTGAGAGAAAAGTCTGCCCCAGGTACCAGGTGGCGGTCGACTGCGTTCCCAAAGCAGCCGCAATCATCATAACGCATGGCCCTATGTACTACGCCATCGTGGGGCCAATCCGATGAACCGATGATCTCTCAGGTGAGAAGTGCAGGATTAATTGTGGCATAGGCCATAAATGTGGGTAGTTGTCTTTGGCGGCTATATAACGCAGACTCCAAGCAGCCGAGAGGATTACTCGTTCAACGACTCATACAGACCTCACTGCCAACCTGCAAATTTTTCCACTTCGCACTCTAAAGCTTCGACGCCAATTTTCTCCATACTGCAGATTCCGTTGCCCTAAGCATCAACGATGGCAAGAAAGTTCCAAGGAGAAGGGAAAAGAGCCAGAAGTAGTGCCCCCCGAGAAGCCAAGGGTAAAAGGCCATGAGAAAAGGCCAAAGCCAAGGCCCGTTGATTCGGGCCTCCACCCGGATAAACGTGTCTTGGAAGAAAAGGGGGATTCCAAGGATGAGCAACCCCTAGAACCACCAGTCGATAGGTGGGAAAGAATCAGGGATACGAAGTTGTCGAAGAGCGTAGCTGAGCTTAGAAGCACCGTTGAGCTCATGAGAAGCAGGCTCCCGATAGAGAGAATACAAGATGCAACCTACTACTCCTAGATATACTGGTATCTGATGCCCCCCACTCACCATTGCCCTGAGCTGATCAATGCCATCGCACAGAATTACCAGCCCGCCACCAGGCAGGTGTTAGACACATCTGGCCAAAAGTTATTTTCAATTTTGAAAGAAGATGTGCGAGCGAGCTTTTGCGCCACACGAGGGCCCACCCGAGGGATGTATAGTTCGCAACATTGTTTTGAGCGAACAAACGGAGAGGTTCACGTCTACTGGCTACATGATCAATTTTTTGCAACGAGCCTCAAAAGTGGGCTTCCTTCGGGCAAACTGCCCCAAATGCCCCTTCCCTTGGAGGCCTTTAAAAATGCCGACCTCTTCTCCATCATTGCATGGGTGGCAGGCCTATCTACTGATGCCTCGGTATATCCATGGCAGGTGTCCCTGGCCGAATGCATTTCCGAGAGGGAGTTCAATGCCCCCGATACTTCGAGGCCGAGTTCCAACCCAGTATTTTGTCGATCGGGCGAGAATGGGTGGCCAGGGGCTTACACGCGCAACTCACCAACATGAAGAATGCTGGGACCAGCCAACACTTCGCGCCTTGCTCCTTTCTTGTTTGGTTACTTTTCTTTCATGTACATAATAGTTTTCCTCATGTTGCCATTACGGCAAGTGGCAAGGATGGAGGTCCCTTGCCCGTATATCAGTGGACTCCCCTACTGTTGAGATCAGAGTCCTACTATCCCTTTAATCAACAATTCTTGGGACCCGCCATGCGTATGTTAGCAGGGTCCTCCCCGCGAGTTCCCCTTGGCTTGAGAAACAAAGTGGTCCGGGAGAAGAGGGGAGACATTTTTCGACTAACGCGAGGGCTGGTGATTCGCATCTTCGGCTTCATAGGGAAGCCCTTCATACTGCCAGTTTACCCCTCTGAGTATCAATTCGTGTTGGAAGTCGCTAGGCACAGCGATGCAACTAATGCCATCTATGGCAAGGGTCAAAAATGGGCCCACACTTGTGACTTCCCTCTCAAGATAGGAGTTATCGAAGTGTTCGCCCTAAATCAGAACGTCTTCTTGGAAGAGAAGCTTGCCAAGTTCGGCCTACTCCAAATTCCCCAGCAATGGCTTTATGATCCTTTGGGAGTGATGAGGGACCATATACGGGTCAAGAGCTTCCATGTTTGCCCCTATCCAGAAATTGTGAAACAAAGAAATAATCCTCGGGGAAAGGATCTGGAGTGGCATCTGGAGAGGATGGAAGCCTTACCTCCCTGGCATGAATTCTACCCAATGGAGGTCGCATATGACCCAGATCGGCATTCACTCCCGAGCCCCAACTCCACCTTCTGGAAGAAAGCGAAAGATGACTTGAAGGAGGGAGTAAAGGATTGGGACGCGGCTCAACTGAGAGAATGGTGGATAATGAGGGTCCATCGGCAGAAAACGAACTCTTATGGATTCTTGGCAATGGACAAGGACTTCGCAAAAATTTATGAAGCCAACGCTGGAAAGTGGAAGCCTTCGTCCTTCGCCACCCTCATCCCTCCAGCTATCCCAGGCTCGGGCGAAAGCCCAAAAAGAGATGATACTACTTCGGGAAAGGAAAGAGAGGAGAAGGCCCAAGCTACACCTCCAAGATCACCTCAGGGGCCTATAGGAGGCCACGACTCGAGCACTGAAGGGTCAGAACAGCCGCTGGTGAGGAGGAAAAGGAAAAAGCAAGAACAGACCCTGGCACCCCCAAAGCACCCAAAGCGACCTCGCACAGGACTTGTAAGCCCCTCCACTGGGCGACCGATATCAGACCCATCCAAAGCAAGTGTCGAGGTCGCTGCCCTATCGAGTGCCAAAACCGAGAAAGAACAAGATGCGGCTGCACCAGAAGTCACCACTGCCACAATGCCAGGAGGGCACGCAGGTACGCATTCTCCACCCCTTGCCCTAGCCTCACACATTTTTGCCATAACCCCAGCTGAGAGTTCTCACCAGTCTCCCCTGCATAGCCCATCACCCCTTCCACACCACCATTCCCCTGGTCATTAGCAAGGACAGGGGTCCCACTTCAACGCCGAGTCCCACCATGTCTATCGTCGAGCCTTCTGGTGAGGCATCCCCCACACATTCTTTATATTTGTTTACTCCCTTGGTTGGAGATCTAGCCTTGTCTAAATCAGAGATGTCCTTAATTAAGGACCGCCCCCTTGTCGAGAAGCTATTCCAAGCACGGCAAAACACTGAGCAAATACTAAGGGAGGCAAGGAAAAGAAGAGGGTGCTCGACGACATCAGTTGAAAAATGCGCCATTTTTTATTTAGAGGCCGGAAAGGTGCATAAAATCAAGAAGGTCCCCAAGGTACAAAAGCCTCTGGATGAAATGACTCCAACAGACTATGATTACCAAGAGACACCTAAGGACCTGGAACACCTGAATGTTGATAATGAATCGGCATCCATGCATGTCCGAATTGAGACCTTTAGGGCTCATGCAGTTATCGCCAACCAACACAGGATTGAGGCCGAGGCCGCCAATGTTAAGCTGGAGGAAGATTTGGCAAGGGTCCGCTCCAAGTTGGCAGAGGCCGAGGAGCAATGCAAATTGATGAAGAAGGAGACGCTCGACCTAAAGCAGCAAGTTCAACAGCTCCAGTCTACAGCCGAGAGCCAAGCGTAGAAGCAGACCGAGAGTGATCTAAAGGCCAAGGAGCTAGAAGGCAGAATTGCACAAATGCAAGCCTAGCTGTACGAGAAAGAAGATCTGACGTTGTTTGACAGGAGCAGAATTAAGGAGATTCATGCCCATTTGCTAAAAAATTTTAGGTCTCGATGTTCCAGTGCCCTCACAATATTGACCTTCATCACCGAAGCCCAGCAGGCTATTGCCGAAGGAGGGCCAATCATTGATGAGGTCACGCAGAAAGCCAGGCGTCGGCTCAAGTTAGCCTTCGACGTCCAAAATATGAAATATCAAGACTTGCAGGTCACTGCGATGACTCGGACGGCTAGGGATTGGTCCACGGCTCAGGCCACGGTTCGCGCCTTCTTCTCCAAGGTGCGAAAAGCTTAGAAGGCGAGAAGCCTCCAGGACATTTTTGACAATGAGCAGCGTGCCTCAATGAATTATTTTCAGGACCTTTCTTCCTTGGGTTTCCCGAGTTTCACGGACGATGACGGAAATCTTCTCACCAAGGATGACCTCAAGCCAGTCTGGCTCCGGTTCGAGAGCGATGTCTCGGAGATCGACGGGTGGGAAGAACCAATCATCGAAAGGGTAGGTGACAGATTTCATCTTGAGATACTGTAAGATCATGGCTTGCCTAGATGATCTATTCACCAGGGCCAAACATGCTGACATCGGGCAAATTGATCGGTTTCGCGTTTTGGTAAAGGCATTACAAGATCAAGAACCATTCCAAAAGAGTGCCTGGACTCATGTCCGAAGAACGATGAAGCGCATCCGTGATCGCCTCGAACCATCGCCTCAGCCAGAAGCCACGCCGGAGGAGGAAGAAGAAGAAGAAGGAGAAGAGGAACAAGAGGAGGGACAGACCGTAGAAGCAGGGTCTGGGGAAGACCAATGACTCCGTAGCCCAATGGATCAGGGCTAAAGGGTTCCTTTTGCCGAGGCGAGCTCGTCACCCCGCGAGCCGCCAAGAATGTTGACACTTTTTGTCACATTATACAAGGGGTAGAAGAATAGTAGAATTTTTGTATAATATTTCCTTGTTGAAAGTTTTTCTTTTATTTTAAGTTGCAGCAATTTTGACTCTCCCTATCGCCCCTTTTATAAAATGAAGAAGAAAGAGCTTCGCTACCAAACAGGCCAAGGAAAATAGCTTCGCTGAAAGAAAAGAAGGAGAATGTGAAAAGAGCTTCGGGCCCGAAGCACTTCAAATCACCACTTCGGGCGAAAACCTTGCGAAGTAATTTCGTCGAAGAAAATACAAAGATAACGCTTCGCACCCGAAGCATTTTTAGCAGCCGCTTCGGGCGAAAGTTTTGCGAAGCAGTATCCAAACGACTTCATCGAAGGAGGAGAGCATAATCCAAATCAGCCAAGGCAAGGAAACTACTTCGGGCCCGAAGTATTTCCGACACCTACTTCGGCTAGTTTTCACCCGAAGCAGTGGTGCCCGAAGCAAAATGACAATGTGTCGAAAACAGAGAAGTGCTTCGGGAGGATATTCCCCGAACCACAGTTTTGAGAAAGAATCGGGCCGAAACATTTTCCAGCCGAAGCAGTTTCGCCAACAAAGGACAAAGAGCCCCATTTCAAAGATGGAATCCGCTCGGCACTCAACATCCCCGAAGTAGTTTCTGCGAAGCATTATTTTGCGAAGAACAAATCAAGGAGAATCTACTTCGGCCCAAGGCTTTGGCGAGGTGGATATGTAGCGAAGCACTTTTCGGGCCCACGTTCCAAGGCGAGCAGCTTCCCAAGGTGATCAAAAGCCCCTTATAAGTACCCCCTTTCTTGCCCGATAAGTCCGCTGACCATTCTTGGCAAATGAAAGGGACGTAACAGTCCTCGAAGTAAAACCCGGCGGGCATAACGATCACTCAAGCACAGCATCCAGAAGCCAGGGACACTCGAGCGACGCATTAAATGAATGTTTCCATGGTTGACCCAGTCACAGTTGCCAGTTTCGGCAACCGATTTGAAAACTCAGTCGCAGCAGCCGCGAGGAGCCGATTTCTCAGAGCCCGAGGATGTACTCCATCGTTTTTGTAATAATGACTCAGAGGGTCGGGTCCTCTATAAAAACCCAGGCATGTAATGTAAAGAGGGGGGGAAATTTCTGCTAGAAAGCTGCTGTAACTTGATGTCCTGCGTCTAATACTAAAGATTTTTGTGCTCCATTTCTCTCTTTTATGCTGCCTTCTGTGCTTAATTCTTTTGTCTGTTTGCACTCGTATACTGAGACTCTGAATCCCGAATCCGGTGTGCGATTGGGGACTGTACCCTAAAATTCGCCCTGAAGGATACATAGGAGAGGAAAAATGCCTTGTCGCTTTCTTTTATGCTGCCTGGTGGATCGAGGTTTCTGTTATTCCCTTATCTTAATCGTTGTTACTCTGAATCCTGAATTCCAGCGAGAAGAGAAAGGAGAACCCTGCGAACCCATCCAGAGGATACATAGGAAGTTCGGCATTTCGTTTCTTTCATCTATTCTTGGTGTTCTTTGCTGCTATTCGAGTTATTAGTGAGTGATCGTGCTTCCTGTTCTTCCCCACCTTGAATCATCAATCTCTAACCCTTATCCTTTTTATTTCTTTCTCTAACCCGAACTCCTTTTATCTCTTTCCTGCACTCTTATCTCAAACCCCAAAAGTAGATTAGTATAGGAGCCGGCCTTTCTCCGGAGATTGGCACGAGGGGCATCTCTTCCCCTCGGCCTTTCAATGTTGGTCGCAGGTCCAGGGCGCGCAAACCCACCGAAAGTCCTTTCCTGTGCGGATTTGATGACCAACAGGTCCTACCCTCTATAGGAAAAGTACATTATTAAAAGAATCATCATGAGAATTATTGAGGAGCAACCATAGACCTGAGACCATTAATAGTAAGAAATATTTGCAATAGATTTCCAGCATGGGCAACAAGATCTCATCTCAAATGAATTCAAATTTAGCAACCTCAGGATTGATCATCATTAATGCAAAAGTACATAGGCAAGAATTTTGAAGAGGGCCATTTTGACTTTTAGGGGGGAAAAGGCTCTCAAATATTATGTATAAATATTTTATGTTCTCTTCATTGTAAAGTATAAAAAGCTAGTCATAAGTGTGCCTAGTATCTAGCCTTGTGTGAAGTTTTCTTTCATTCTCTTATGTGTCTCGACCTAGCTTGAGCCTTGTATTAATTTTATCAATTATATTTTAAGCCTCTTTTCTCAACATGTATGTAATCAAGATTTCCATTGAATAAAAATTTGACTTTCTCAGTATTTTTGTCATGGTTCTTGTGTGGGTGTTCTATATAATGTATGTTTGGGGAATTGTGTTCCATATGCATTTTTTATTATAATGCATGTGTTCACTCAACTCATAGTATAGAGATCCTCTTAGATCTTTGGCACATCACCACCGATAGATTAGGCTAGTTAGGCTAGATAGCTTTTGTTACTTTATTTTATTTCCTTTCTAGTTATTTACTGCATTTTTTCTCTTTTTTCCCTGAAAAAGCACTTGATAGGTTAGGCTAGCATAGGAGGAAGAGCATCAAAGATCACACTCAAGCAAGGATTCATCCTTAGTAAAAAACTCCCATAGGTCATCCAAAGGAGTTGTGTCCCATGATCCCTAGAATTCCTAGGACTGGTACCCCAAGCGAGGCATAGGGCACCAAATGCACCTGTTTAGAGAGATACAAGATCCATAGGGAGTCACAATGCTCGAGGTATGGGGATCATTTTTATCCCCAAAAATTCAAATTGGCATGCTTGATGGGACACAAATTGTAAAAAATTTATCCTCTAATTAGAAGTCAAACCAAGGTTCTAGTGAAGGCCTCGATCATCAACTTGTTGAAGCATTGAGAAGATTCACCTGGTGACTCTATCGTAGAAGAAGAACCTAAAGAAACTACCATTATGATCCAAGGTTATAATGGGAACTATTGGATAATATTATAGAATTTAGTAAATGTTAAAGTACCCCCATGGGGGTTGGAGCTAGGATTGTGCTAGTGTATCCTTTAGAGGAAATTAATAGTTTTTCCTACAGACTAACCTAGAGCTACACCAGGGTTTGATGAGGAAAAACTACTCTGCTAGGGTTTGATGAAGAAAAACTGCTCTGCGAGGATGGCAGCAACTTCCGGAGGAGGTCTAAAAAATTGGAGGAATGTCATGATGGCATCGGGTCCGACATAGAGAGTGCATGCTCGTGATGTTTTTTCATCTAAAAATGACTGGAAGGAACAGGATTTTCCAGTGCATGTCGAGAACCGCTTGTTAAAGAACAATGGATGTTTGGAACGATGTGAAGCCAGGCCAGTTCTAGTGGTTCAACCGGACTCGGTGGCGAGAAGATGTGGAGTATCTAACCAAACATGCCCTTATTGGCAAATTTTTGGGCATCCAAATTTCTCTCCCCTTTGTGGAGGCTTGGGTCAGGAAGACTTGGAATCCCGAAGGTGATGTGGAGGTGATGCTTGAGTGCGAACAACTATTTTATGGTGGTTTTCTCTTGTATTGTAGATCGTAACAAAGCATTTGAAGGGGGTCCTTATTTCTATAACCAAGTGGGACTCTTTCTTAAACCCTGGCATGTGGGTTTCAACCCATCAGAGGAGCGGCCATCACGGGTTCCAGTATGGGTGCGGCTTCCATGGCTCCCGTTGGAATTCTGGAGAACTGATATCTTGCATAAGATTGCCCTTCTGCTTGGGAAGTCGGTTGGACCGTCACAATAGACAATGGATAAAAAGGTAATCTCTGTTGCTCGTATTTGTGTTGAAATTGACTTAAATAATCCTATTCTAGATTCTATTGAAATACAATTTGGATCAACTACATGGGTTCAAAAACTTGACTATGAAGCTCTTCCATTTCGTTGTCGGATTTATCGTGAATATGGCCACCTGCAAAGAAAATGCCCTAAGTTTGTCTCACCTGTGGCTTCAAATCCTGGGCCCTCTCGATCTGGACAAATTTTGGATAAAGGAAAAGCCTCGATAAAGGAAGGGGAACGGGATAAGGAAGGTTTTGTTCCGGTAAAATCCTAAAACAGAGGACGAAGGGCAAACAAAGACCTTAAGGATAGCCAGCCAGATGCTCTACTCAACCATTTTGAAATATTAGATGATCTTGATCGGTGCATGGAGATACCTAAAATGTCGCTACCTGATGCAAATATAACAAGGCCAAATCAGATGTCTCTTCTTGAGGGGGAACTTAAGGAATCAGATCTAGGGGGTTTAAATGAAGAACAAAGGGCTTTGGATCCGAGTATAGGGGACATGGTTGGGTCTAGCCCTATAAGGGAAACTATTTTGGAAAGTGGTACAGATTTAGTTATGCCCTCTCCTACTCGAGCACTGATGCAGTCATCCTTGGACTGCAAAACTCCTACGGTGTTGGGATTGCAGCAGAAAATAATTAAAAAAAGTTTTTTGGATAAGAATATGAAGGTGGGTCGGAAGAAGGACCAGGATAAAATTAAGTTAATGGGGGAGACTTTGGTGGAGTCAGGCTTGGTGAGAACATTGGACTCCCATTTTTATAACCCCCAAAAATGATTATCCTCTCATGGAATGTAAGGGGGTTGAACAACATCCCCAGACAAAAAGTTGTTCGTGATTTGGTTCGTGTGCATTCTCCGGATGTGGTGTTTATTCAGGAGACTAAATTGGCTATTGATAGTATGTTCAATATTGCTCCCAAGTTGTGGAGAAGGGGGCAATGCCAGTGTATTGGTGCATGTGGATATGTTGGTGGTATCGCTTGTTTATGGGATCCGGTTAAGATATCCCCTCTTACTTGGATTTCCAGCAGATGGTCTATTTCGATGGTCGGGCATGATAATGAATCTGGTGAAACCATCCTACTTACAAATGTGTATGCTCCTATTGATTACAATGGTAAAGTGAATTTGTGGGAGCACATTTGCTTTGTGAGAAGTTTGGTTCCCCTGTACCCATGGATTTTGGCTGGAGACTTCAACTCTATCACTTGTCTAGAGGAGAAACATGGTGGGGTGGACCGTCTCGAGCCTTTTTCTTCTATCTTCAGTGCTCATATCCAGGCCCTAAACTTGGTTGACATCAAGCCAGATAATGGGATCTTTACTTGGCACAATAGAAGGTGTGGGGAAGCTTCCATCTCAGAGAGACTGGATAGGTTTTTGATATCCAGTTATTGGATGGGTAATAACAGAAGTGCTAGTTCTGTGATTCTGGAGGGTAGGGGATCTGATCATTGGCCTATCAAACTCTCTGCTTTGGAGTTAGGGCTAAAAAAGAATCCCTCCTTTAAGTTTCAACTTATGTGGCTTCGTGATCCTAAGCTTCATGATTTCATGCGAGGTTGGTGGACCACTGGCAAACCTCCTCATGGCACCGCTATGTATTCCTTTATGAAGTGACTACAATTTGTAAAACATAAATTGAAGAGATGGAATAGACTAAATTTTGGGAACCTTTCCTTGGCTAAGCTGGCAGCTCTTAGGAGGATGGAAGAAGCTTCAAGGAAGATTAGAGATCGGGGATTCACGAAGGAGCTTCTTGTTGAGGAATCTGAGGCTACGAAAGACCTTGCTGAATGGGAACTGAGGGAAGAAATTTTTTGGAAACAAAAAGCTCGAGTAGATTGGCTTCAGGAAGGGGATAGGAACACAACCTTCTTTTATAACTCAGTTAAGGCTCACCGTAATGGTAACCTGATTACCTCTCTTGTGAATTCTCAGGGTGCCCTGCTCTCTTCTTTCAAGGATATTTCAGAAGAGACTAAGAGGTATTTTTCCTCTCTCTTCAAGGAGGACTCCCTATCAGATGATGAGAATGAAAAGCTTATTCTAAACTGTATTCCAATGATTGTTTCTAGAGAGATGAATGAGCACTTGATGGGTCCAATTTCCCTTGAGGAGTTGGAAAATGTTGTATTCAAGATGAAAAAAGGAAAAGCCCCAGGCCCAGATGGATTCCCGATTGAGTTTTATCAAGAGTTTTGGGATTTAATCAAATTTGATCTTTTGGAGGTGGTCCATGAGTCCCAAAAGAACAAACAGATGCTAAGGGCCCTAAATGCTACCTTTGTGGTGCTTATACCCAAAAAAGAGGGAGCAAATTCCTTGGATATGTTCAGGCCTATTGCTCTCTGCAATGTTGTGTATAAGATCATCACAAAAATTATTGCTGAGAGGCTGAAGATATGGTTGAGAAAAATCATCTCTGAGGAGCAAGGAGGGTTTGTTGCTGGCCAAAAAATCTTGGATGGGGTTGTTATTGCTATAGAAGCTATTCACTCGATGGAAACTTCTAAGGAGAAAACTATGTTCATTAAGTTGGACATGGCCAAAGCCTATGATCGGGTCAGATGGTCCTTTCTTCAGAAAGTTCTTGCTGCTTTTGGATTTGAGGAGGAATGGATTAGATGGGTGATGAGTTGTGTTTCTTCTTCCTCATTCTCTGTTCTTGTTAATAATGAGCCATCAGAGTTGTTTGAGGCCTCAAGGGGATTGAGGCAAGGAGATCCTTTATCTCCTTATTTGTTTATCATTATGGCGGAAGGGTTGGGAAGATTGCTCAAGTCTCAAGTCATGCAGGGTCTCATTCAGGGGTGGAAGTGGGATAGTAGTTTGCCACCTCTTTCCCACCTTCAATTTGTTGATGATATTGCTTTGTTGGGAGTTGCCACTATCAGGGAAGCTGGAAATATTAGACAGTCTCTTGACATATATCTTGGTGCTTCTGGATAGTTGATTAATGAGGACAAGTCTTCTATTTTCTTCTTCAATACCCCTCCTCTTATTCAAGCCAGGATTGCTCGCATTCTAAGATTCTAGGTTGGGACTCCCCCTTCATTTATCTTGGTATTCCAATTTCATCTCATCCTCTACCTAGATCTTCTTGGAAGTCTATGCTTGATAAGTTTAGAAGGAAGGTGAATCACTGGACTTTCAGATGGCTATCCACTGCAGGTAGAGTGTTGCTTTTAAAATTTGTTGTTCAAGCTTTACCCATTTATAGATGTTTTGTACAAATAGCTCCCTCTCACTTCATCAAGGACATGGATGCTTTGTCAAGACAGTTTTTATGGTCTGGAAAACTTGATCAATCTAAATGGAGTTTGGTTAGGTGGGATTCTATATGTAGGCCGGTGCAAGAGGGAGGCCTTGGGTTGCGACAGACAACTCTTTTTGGGTAGGCTTTGGCTGCAAAACTTTATTGGAGATGGTGTACCTCTCAAGATCAGATTTGGGCTAAAATATTATCTTGTAAATACTTGAGAGGTATTTTTGAGGCTGAGATCCCTAGAGTCAACTTGGTTGGGAAAGGTTCAGTTATCTGGGACACTCTAAAAAGAGGAGCTAATTTAATCAAGCAGGGTTTGTTCTGGATTTGCAATCGGGGATCAAATGCTCTTTTTTGGGAGGATTCTTGGGATGGCCACCCTCCTATCTTGAATCAATATCCTAGGTTACATTCCCTAAGCATTTTTTTCTTGGAAGCAGGTTGGTCTCGTGTGGAGGACTTTAAAAAAATCCAGTATTTTGGAAATATGGAGATGTACAGGTGGAAAGATCCGCAAGAATGGCCCCAAGGGGGACTGGCCAAGGACAGAGAGGTGCTTGCTCTTATTCTTATGGGGAGGCCTTGTTCTTCATTGAGGGGTAAAGATATTCTGGCTTGGAACCCTGATCCTAAGGGAACCTACTCGGTAGCCTATGGTTATCAAGTTCTTGATAAGCAAAAGTATGGGAGTCTTCCTGTCACTTGGTGGAAAAAGGTGTGGAACAAATTTGTCTGGCCAAAATGTAACTTCTTTCTCTGGTTGGTAGCTCGTAATAAATGCCTCACTTGGGATAATGTGAGGAAGAGGGGATTTTAGGGTCCCTCTTTTTGTGTCCTTTGCAGTAAGAATGAGGATGACTCTTCTCATTTATTTTTCCAATGCTCCTTTGCCAGAGACATTTGGCACCGTTGGTGGAGCGCTTGGAACCATCCATGTTTTCATGTGCTATCCCTGGTGGAGTTTTGGAGTAGTCTGGGTAGACCTCCGGCCAAGGCCCCCTTCCTTCGGGTGGCTTGGAATTTGGGCCCTTCTTGCATCATCTAGAAAATTTGGCTCGAACAAAATCGATGCATATTTTAGGGCAGTTATTTGGTTGTTCAACAGATCTGGCAAAGGATCCTGTATATGGTTCAGGAAACCATCCATAGCAAATGTGATGTGGACCCTCTTTTGGATTCTAGGGAGGAGAAGGTACAACAAGCCCTTGGTCTCTTTGGGGATGGTGTGAACTCTTCTAGCCCTAGTAGGGTTCCTCAGCTCAGCAAGAAGGTTAGGAGAGATGGTAGGTGGAGGCCACCCCTAGAGGAGTTTTAAAAATTAATACTGATGGATCATCCAGGGGTAATCCTGGACATGTTGGCATTGGTGGTGTTGGGAGAGATTCTACTGGTGGTGTCAGTTTTTTCTTTTCCATTTATAAAGGTGTTCACTCCAACAATTTTATGGAAGCTCTTGCAATTCTTGAGGCCTTGCAGAGGGGGTTTTCTCTTGGCTGGCATAGGATTATCTGTGAGTCTGACTCTCAAATTGTGGTTAATATTTTAAACAATAAAAGGGTGGAGGAAGTTAATTGGCAGTTGGCCTCTGTAGCCATTCAGATTCTCAGAATGAGTGAAGAGTTCGAATTTATATCCTTTGTGCACATTCCAAGGGAATGGAATGTGGTTGCTGATTACCTGGCCAAAAGGGCTTTTGAGCTGTTGGATCCTTGGAGTATCGATAATTGGGAGAGTCTCCCGTCTGGGGACTCTCAACGCCTATGGGAGTTGATCCACAAGGATGTACAGACTTAATGTGGTTTGTTCTTGTTGTCTTTTTGGGTGTCATTCTAGTCTAGTGGTTTTAGCCTATTTGGTTGTTTATTTGAGTCCTGGTTGGAAGCTCAGTTGTACTCTGTAATCCAGACTTTTTATCAATAAATTTTTACCCCTTTATTTAAAAAAAGTACCCCCATGGTACATTTGTACTATTATAAATATTATATTAGGGAGTGTGATTTATATTTTCCCTAAAGTATGTGTCAATGTGTGAGATGAGTCCAAGTGTCATGTAATAAAGTGTGCAAGTGTGTATAGTGTAAGAGTGTGTAAAGTGTCATGTAATAAAGTGTGTAAGTGTGTAATATGTGAGAGTGTACAATGTGTCATGTAAGTAAATCAAGAGTCATGTGTGTAGGTGTCAAGTATACAAGTGAAAAGTCACATGTATGTGGCAAGATGTAAAGTCAAGAGATATGAGAGGTTTGTCATATGTGTGGAATAGAAAAGGATGCATCTCTCGGATATGTGAGGAGAGCAATAGTAAAGTATTGAAGAGTTACCTTCTAAGGTTATATTATGGATATAAGGCTCCATGTATTGCATGAAGAAGCATCTAAGAAAATTGAAGCTTGTATACAATTATAGCAATAATATTATAAGTTTTTTTATGAATATTATTGTTATTTCATGAATGTTATGTTCATTGATACTGACCACAGATATTGAATACTCTAATATTGGGTTTAACTAAGATCTTGTGAAGTGTATATATGATTTAATTTGGCTAAAAATCCAACAATGATATCAGAGCTATGCCACACTCTGGTCATTTTTTAATTTAAGATTTTTATGAAGGATAGGGTTGAAGTCACCCAAAATTGAAGTCACTTGATATTCAATGAGAAAAAATATTAAAGTATTGAATTTTGGTTGATATTACACCAATAAAAATGTTCAAGAATAATTGCAATGAAGATCACAAGAAGCCTTTGCTAGAAATATCTTTGTGAAGCAAAGAATGATGTAAAAGTCTACAAAACATTGAACAAAGATAAGTGGCATGAAACATGTTATCTGCATCGATAGACACCGCATGAATACCAGAGAGCATTGAGAGGAAGAGAAAAAAATTAAGAGTCTGAGTTGGAAGCACCTAAAAGAGGATCATTAGCAAGCAAACATAAAAAAAAAAAACAAAAGTTATGAAAGGGCAAGTTGAAGAGGATGTTCCTGAAGCTAATTAAAGATTGAGGAAAGAGTTGATGAAGCCATGAAAGGAGGATGGTCTTTCCAACATGAAGAAATTACCAGGGGTAAATTGAAGCCTTGAAGCAAACTGTGAGAAACTATTTAGAGCACCTAAATTGAACCATGCACATTGAAGAAGAGTCTTGAAGGAGACAAAGAATTAATGAAATTAAAGGATGCTTAAGATTAGAAGAGAAATTAAAATGCTTGATCAATATTCATCTAGACCTAAGAAAGCGAGATTTAATTCAAAGAGGGGATGAAATATCTGAACATGTCAGAAGCATTAAATAAAATAGAAAATATGCGTTGTCATTTTGAGAAAAAGGTAAGAGCCAAAAGTTTTAGTCATATATTTCAAAAGGGATAAAGCACTTATTATTAGGGCATGCATGATTTTTATTAATGTGGAGTTATAAGGTTTTACAACTTTAGAAATTGTTTAAAAAAAAAAAATTGGAGATATAAGGAGATATATATTTGATAAAAGAATTAAATTGAAAGTGAAAGAATTTAATCAGAGAAATCTAAGGAAAATTAGAAAGTGAAATTTGAAAAGAATTTGTGGGAGTTATAAGAAAAATGATTACTTAATTGAAATTTTGAAATTGTTTGTTTGAAGATATTATTTGAAAAGTTGTTGACTAATCAAATTCTAGAGAAATGACGTTGTCTTGTCACTGATTCCTTGTGGGACTTCCTCTTCTATGACCTTGAAGCTATTGAAGGTTGTCTAGGATGCATGGCTACTGTATTTTGATTTGTGCTCTAACGTCTACAGTCATGCATCTTTGTGACTCCTTTCTCTTGAATTCCTATGGCACTTTCTCATCCTTTCCTTCAGAAGTGTTATTCTTTTGTTGTCGTTTCCTCTGTTGGGTAGGTGTTTTCGAAGGCTTCATTTTCTGCATAAGGACCCTATGTCCTGGGGTGTTCCTTTGTTGTTGAACCACTACAGTTCCACCTTTCAAACTTTTATTCCATATTTGATTCTGTTCGGGCTCCCCTGCGTGGGATGCTTGTTTTCCTTTAGTTATTTGTTTTCCAAGGGTGGTTTCTGGTTTTCCTGCCCTTGGGATGTTTCAAATTTTAAATTTTTGGCTTTGTTTCTTTTCCTGCCTATGGGAAAGGTTCAAATTAATTTTTAGTGGTTGGGGCGGTCTGGCGCTTTCTCTCGCCCTTTGTTTACTTCAAATTCTTGTTTGGCACCTTTTGATTCAAATTTGGTTTCTGGCGGGCCTTCCCTTCCTGCCCATTTTTCCTTTGGTGCAAAGGAAGTCGTATTCCTCTGGCGCAAAGGAAAATACCTTCCCCTGGCGCAAAGGAAAACGCCTTCCCCTGGCGCAAAGGATGGCGCCTTCCTTTTCTGGTCCTCTAGCGTGTTCCTTTTTTGTTCCTTTTGGTTGTCCTTGCCTTGATTTAATCTTATGTATTATGTTGCAATCTGATCCATTGTAATCAGGTTTTGGGATCCTTGACAAAAACCCACTTTTAATCTACCAAAAAAAATTCTAGAGAAATAAGGAATTCAACATCAAAGGAATTACTTTGCAAAAATTATCATGGAGAAAAATATTCATAAATAAAATAAATAAGAAGAGATTGAAAGTTTTGAAACTTCGTATACAACATTTCATGGAAATGTTGATGATCAACAAGACTTATCAATGAAATTGAAGGAGACTTTATACTCAACCTACAAAGGAGCCAAAAATGAAAATTTTAAAAATTTTGGCAAATAACTAGAGTCAGAATTCATTGAAGCACATGAAAATTCTAGAAAATACATTATTCTACCTATAGATATAAGTATGATAATGTATATGGTATTACTTACTCTTAAAATTTACAAGGACAAGAGTTATAGACAAGAAGAATTTATTAAAATCCTAAAGAATAAATCAGTGATAGAAGATATTAGTTGTAACCTATCATATAGAAACATTTCTAGATATAAAAAAAAGAATGTAATGCGATGTTATTACATTCAACATATAGGAGCTGGTTTGAAAATAAAAAATCATCAAATTTAGATGACGTACTAATTCAATGTCTAAAATTAACATTAGTAAGACAACATCAAAATCAAAACCAAGATAGAGAAAGACAAAATAAAGAAGGAGAACAAGTTAACAAGTTAGCACCAGAACCTCAAACAAAGGATCAAACATAATGCAAGATTGCCTAGCAAGGTCAATAGATAAAATTCATGGATGAATACAAGGCAAAATATAAATATGAAGATTTAGTACTAAAGGTATTTAAACCAAATAATGTAATATAGGGGTTGTTGGAGAATATTACATTATTTGGTAAATGTTAAAGTACCCCTATGGTACATTTGCACTATTATAAATATTAAATTAGGGAGAGTGATTTATATTTACCCTAAAGTATGTGTCAATATGTGATATGAGTCCAAGTTTCATGTAATAAAGTGTGCAAGTGTGTAGAGTGTAAGAGTGTGTAAAGTGTCATGTAATAAAGTGTGCAAGTGTGTAATATGTGAGAGTGTGCAATGTGTCATGTAAGTCAAGATTCATGTAAGTGTCAAGTATACAAGTGAAGAGTCATATGTATATGGCAATATATAAATTCAAGAGACATGAGAGGTTTGTAATATGTGTGGAATAGAAGCAATTTATAGCACCTAAATTGAAACATGCATGTTGAAGAAGAGCCTTGAAGGAGATAGAGAATTAGTGAAAAGGAAGGAATCTTGAGAGTAGAAGAGAAACTAAAATGATTGATCAAGATTCATCCAGACCTAAGAAAGAGAGATTAAATTCAAAGAGGGGATGAAATGTTCAAACGTGTCAGAAGCATTAAAGAAAATAGAAAATATGCATTGCTATTTGGAGAATAAGGCAAGAGCCAAAAGTTTTAATCATATATTTCAAAAAGGATAAAACACTTATTACTATGGCATGTATAGTTTTTATTAATGTGTAGCTATAAGGTTTTACAACTTTAGATATTGTTTTAAAAAAAAAAAAGGTTTTTGGAGATATAAGGAGATATATATTTGATAAAAGAACTAAATTAAAAGTGAAAGAATTTAATCAAGGAAATATAAGGGAAATTAGAAAATGAAAATTGAAAAGAATTTGTGGGAGTTATAAGAAAAATGATTACTTAATTGAATTTTTGAAATTGTTTGTTTGAAGACATTATTTGAAAAATTATTGACTAATCAAATTCTAGAGAAATATGGAATTCAACACCAAAGGAATTGCTTTGCAAAAATAATCATGGAGGAAAATAATCAAAAAATAAAATAAGGAGAGATTGAAAGTTTTGAAACTTCGCATACAACATTTCATGGAAAATAATAATGATCAACAAGACTTATCAATTAAATTGAAGGAGAATTTATACTCAATCTACAAAGGAGCCAAAAATGAAAACTTTGAAACTTTTGGCCAATATCTAGAGTCATAATTCATTGAAATACATGAAAATTCTAGAAAATACATTATCCTGCCTATATATATAAGTATGATACTGTATATGGAATTACTCACTCTTGAAATTCATAAGAAGAAAAGTTACAGACAAGAATTTATTAAAATCCTAAAGAATAAATCACCAACAAAAGACATTAGTTGTGATCCATCATATAGCAAAATTTCTAGATATAAAAAAAGAATGTAATGAGATGTTATTACATTCAACATATAGGAGCTTGTTTGAAAATAAAAAATCATCAAATTCAGATGACTTACTGATTCAATATCCAAAATTAACATTAGCAGGACAACATAAAAATCAAGACCAAGATAGAGAAGGACAAAAGAAAGAAGGAGAACAAGTTAACAAGTTAGCACCAGAACCTCAAACAAAGGATTAAACATAGTGCAAGATTGCCTAGCAGGATCAATAGATAAAATTCATGGATGAATATAAGGTAAAATATAAATATGAAGATAGAGTACTAAAGGTATTTAAACCAAATAATGTAATATAGTGGGGTGTTGGAGAATATTACATTATCTGGTAAATGTTAAAGTACCCCCATGGTACATTTGTACTATTATAAATATTAGATTAGAAAGAGTGATTTATATTTTTCCTAAAGTATGTGTCAATGTGTGAGATGAATCCAAGTGTCATATAATAAAGTGTGCAAGTGTATATAGTGTGAGAGTGTGCAAAGTATCACATAATAAAGTGTGCATGTGTGTAATATGTGAGAGTGTGCAATATGTCATGTAAGTAAGTCAAGATTCATGTGTGTAGATGTCAAGTATACAAGTGAAGAGTCACATGTATGTGGCAAGATGTAAATTCAAGAGACATGAGAGTTTTGTCATATGTGTGGAATAATAAATGATACATCTCTTGGATATGTGAGGAGAGTAATAATCAAGTATTGAAGAGTCACCTTCTAAGGTTATATTAAAGAGACAAAGCTCCTTGTATTGTATGAAGAAAACATCTAAGAAAATTGAAGCTTGTATACAATTATAGCAATAATATTGTAAGTCTATTTATGAATATTATTATTAAATAAATGTTATGTTCAATGATTTTGACTAAGGATATTGAATACTCTAATTTTGAGTTTAATTAAGATCCTATGAAGTGGACTTGTGATTTAATATGGCTAAAAATCCAACTCAAACCTTTGTATTATCAACAATAGCACATCACCTGGTGACACTGCATAAGAAAGAAAATCTAGAAGAAACCACTAAGAACACCATATTTAGGTTCTAGTGAAGGCCCAAATCTGTTAGCTCTTAGAGAAAATGTAGTATTCAATTGGAAACTTTGTTCAAAATAAAAACCCTAGAAGATCATAAGAATCCTGCTACCAGATCCACATGCCTAAATATGGCCACTTCCCACTTTATGAGCTTTTACACCTAGAGCAAAAAGAAACCCTTATGACCTCAAATGCCACCAGATGTATGGGACTACATTCGAATGTCAATGTTTGAAATTGTACCATATTATACTAGTAAATATATATCAAATCTACTGATGCATCTACAAATCATGGTCAGATTCTACCAACTATACAATATCATGAAGTAGAATGTGGCTCTAAGGTTTCTTGTGGAATCATTTAGAGGAAAAGCTCAAGAGGGGTACAACTCTTTTCTCTCACACTCAATCTATGAATAGGATCAACTTGCTACTTTGTTTATAGATGGGTTTAACAAGATACAACTATCCACTCTATCACTCCTCAGCATTCTCTCACTTGAAAACTTGCTACTTTTAACCAGACTATAAAAATCAAGGATGAGAAAGAAGAGTATGTGGAGGCAAAGGGAGCAGCAAGCAATGGACCATAAACCAATAACCATATGGGCCAATTGATAGTAGAGGTAGTGGATTCCACCCCCTTCGAGGTGCTCAAGCAAGCAAGCATAGGCACATAGTAGGACCAAGAAGTAAGCCCCTCCACCCTAGTAGCTCAAAGAAGATAAAGAATCTAAGTTGGTAGTGGATAATATGCTCTAAAAGTATCAAGAGCAAAAAAGGAGTCAATGCTAGTACTACCCAGTCTGCGTCAAAGAAATCAAACATCCTTGGTACCAGTCTACTAACAATAAGAGGGCTACGCAAGAGCCCTAGCTCTTTGATGTAAAAGTATTTTACCCCTAAAACTAGAAGAAGATAAAGTAACAAACATATCAAGCAGTCACTTGAGGGATTCTTGACTCCATACCCAATGGATAGAGGCCACCCATACCCCTTGTATATATGTACTATAGTTTTCATTTTTGTTGTAGGCAAATACCAATAGAGAACCTAATTTTTGCAAAGTAGTGGACTGGTAGTTAAAGTTCCCACCTCTAATTTCCTCCCATATCCCACCTCAAATTTTAACTCTATGCTAGGATAAGGTAGTGGATTCTTTGTGTTTCATATCCTCATCAAGTTGAGGATCCCCTATGAGCCACCAAAACTATAGTGAATTCTCACTACACTTAGGAGTAAGTAACTTAGCCTATTTTTTGAAGGGATAATCTGATGGAAAGTAAGCTAACCAAGATTTGAAGGGGAGAAGAGACAGGTGCACAAGATCGATGGCTAGATTTTTCTAGTTAGAGCTTACAATAAGAAGACACAATCAAAGTTTTGATGATATCTTGAAGCTACATTGCATGCAACTAGAGAGGAAAATATGACTTGGACACACTCATCCAATATAAACATTCAATGATTATCCTCTAGCAATGATAACTAGAATACCAAATGAAGTAGACAAAAGGTCAGTAGCAAGACATACTAACTAGAACAAGCATAGAAAATTAGGATTCCAAGTGAAAAGCAAAGTATTTTGATCAAGCTTGCATCACCCATGCTCCAAAAATTTAGGAGGTCAAGTTTTTCTTTGGGGTCTCCTACCCCTAAACCCTTGCATGGAGGGACGCTAGCCCCCCATCCCCCCACTATGGTGACAACCTCAAACCCCACATATTATGTTGAGGTGTTTAGTATCCCAGATGTATTTTCCTTTCCTTTATAGGAAAAGTATAGTATTAAAGCATCGTCATGAAACTTATTGAGGAGTACCCATAAACCTAAGAGCTAAAATATCTACAATATATTTCATACATGGGTAACAATATCTTACCTCAAATGACTCTAGATCTAGCAACCTCAATATTTTTCATCATCAATGTAAAAGTACACATGGAAATTTTGAAGAGGGTCATTTTGAATTTTAGGGAGGGAAAGGCTCCCAAATATTATCTATAAATATTTATGCTCTCTTCATTGTAAAGTATCAAAATCCATCCATACTCATGCCTAGTATCTGACCTCTCGTAGGTTTTCTTTAATTCTCTTCTATGTATTAGCCTAGCTCAAGCCTTGTATAATTTTTTTCTTTTAGTTTTTGAATCTCTTTTCTTGACATGTATGTAATCCAGAGTTCACATGAATAATAGTAGTTTTTTCTTTGTTCTTATGTGGGTATTCCATATGATGCACGTTTGGAGAGATCGTGTTCCTTATCACTATTGGTTACAATTTATGTGTTCACTTAACCCACCATAGTACAAAGTCTTTTAGATATTTGGTGCATTTTTACTCATAGCTTAGGATAGTTAGGCTAGATAGCTTTTGTTTCTTTGTTTTCTTTTCTTTCTAGTCATAATTGTGTTTTCTCTCTTTCTCTTTTCCTTGGAAAAACACCTAGTAGGTTAGGCTATAGGAGGAAGAGTACCAAATATCATACCCAAGCAAGGAGTCATCCTTAGTAAAAAATCTTGGAGGTCATCCAAAGGAATCACATCTCATGCTCCTCAAACTTCCTAGGACTAGCACCCTAAGCGAGGCCTAAGGCATCGAACGCGTCTGCTCAAAGAGATATCACGTTCATGGGGGTCATGATACCCAATTCATAGGGGTTATTTCTATCCCCAACACATTAGTATAGTAATACTGACAACAAGGTGGTGTGATCTAAAAGGAACATGGAAGGGAGCTAGACTCATTAACTTGTCAGCTCATTGAGACTTGAATTATAGACACTGACTAGTCTAATTAAGGACATAGAAGTGAGTCATGGAAAATGACCCTCTAACTAAATATTAATGAGGAAACTATAATAATTGCTCTATTGTACTTTAAGTTTACTCATGGAATAAACACATCAAAACATTATTCTTTTTACTCATAAAGTAAAATGAAATGCAATGTTACCTCTTATGCTAATGTGAAAAAATAAAATTAAAGATTATAGCTTTTTTGATACTTTAAAAAATAATATGATGTAATATAATATGGATTTAAATGATGTATTTCTTGGTAGTGTTCTCATTGAGGAAGTATACATGATACATCCAATGGGATTCATCAAACCTAGATAGTAGAAAAATGTATATAGGCCTGTCAAGTCCCTCAATGGGATGAAGTAGGTTCCTATAGATTTGTATGTAATTATTTATTAGCACCTTTTGCAACATGAATTTTATCAAAATCCTTATGCTATGAACCTATACATCAAATGACAAGGATAAAAATTCATCATCATAATTATGTATGTCAATAACTTGGTTATAACTAGAAGTTCAAAGAAGTTGATTAAAAGGACCAACAGAGATTTGAAAAAGTTATTTGACATGATAGATCTTAGGCCTATGCATTATTGTCTTTGCTTGAAGGTGTGTAAAATAGATAATCATGTTTTATTTTATAGATGAAGTATGCCAATACATTGCTTGAGATGTTTTGGATGATATATTACAATCCCATATCTACCCCAATAGAGATTGGGTTACAACTATCCTAAAATAATCCATCCCCATAGTAATTATAACTTTTTATTATCAATTGATTGGAAGTCTCATTTATCTAACATATACTATACCAAATACCAACTATGTTTCTAGCTATCTTTCATGATTCATGTAAGAATAAATAAAATCAACAAAGCGAGTACTCATTCATATTCGTGGTATGAATAAGTGTGGTCTAAAGTATATGAAGAATGATTGATTATTCTTATTAATATTAATAAATGTAGGCTATGTAGCATAAATTTATAATAGGAGATACACATCTAGATATGTATTCTCTTTGGGATCAAGTATGATTTCCTACGGAAGCAAGAAGAAGCATGTTATTGCTACCAAGATAGAATATAATACTATAGGATGAGATATATTTGAGGTAATATTGTTATATCACATATTGTTAGGAATGGGTATTGCATAGAAGTAGACAATGATCCTAAATTATGACCATTAAGAAATTCAAAAACTTATTCACAATCTAGTTTTTCATGAGTACACAAAGCACACTGAAGATTAGTTCCACTTAATTCATGAACATGTTCAAGAACATTACATGCAACTTCTGTTTTATCCTACTGTAGATCAATATGTAGACATTTGTCACAAAGTCTATTGCAAATGGTAAGTTTAAATATTTTCTTGCATGTACTTTAATTTAGCATTGATGTATAAAGTGAGGAATGTTTAAAAATTATGTAAATAATTTTGTGTTTTTAAAAGCTATTTACAATTGAACACCTCTCCATTCTTTATTCTTGATTTTATATATAGTTATCATATCAATACAAATTTTTATTACATCCAATATGGATTCATTGATAATTACATCACTTTATTTATCCACATGATCCTTCATTTAAACAAAAATACAAAAATTTATTGTGATAAAAATTTAGATATTATACTACACAATGCATTATTGTAAAAAACTAATAAAACAACTAAGATACTTCTTAACCTTCCTTTCCTCCCTCCATATGTATAAATAGAAATAAATCAAATATTCATTTTTTAGGAAACCTAGGGGTAGGTAGTTAACAATATAATATTGTATTGTATAGTAGTTATGTGCTTAAAATCCCCAATGTTTGTTTTTAGGATATTATATATGATAGTGAATGGGATAAGGTTAGGGTTATAAATTTACCAAAATAGCACTAGATGAAGATTATATAAAAAATAGATTTGATAACTATAAATCATCCAATCCAAGTTATTATTATAATAGTTAGTAATTATTGTAATAATCTTTGCTACAACTCTCACCTTGGCAAATTCTGGAGAGATTCCTTCCATAAGGAATATTACTACTATTATCTTACTTGAAGGGATCTTAATAGTATGCACCTGCATGATTGTATACACTATGAAAGAATTGGTAATTCTTGTAAGCATTGTGGGATAAGGTATATCCTACTCATATCTAACATATGCTAGAATGTTGTCACTTATGGATTAAATACTATCCAATAGTATAGGTAAGGTTTCTTTACCTATGTAGATGAATAAAATTATAGGCATACAAAATCGACATAAATGGTTAGTTTGTATTTAGTAGGGGATGTTAGTGGCATACTAGTATGGATTAAGCATAGATAATTTTTTTCAATATGCATAGTGTTAGAAATAGATTATATTACATCATTTGGGTCATGTAAATGTACCTTCCTAGGTACATACTTAGGACATTAGATTACTTTAGGGGGAAGTTATCTAGTTACTTCATGCAATGTAATAAATGCACAAGTGTCAATGTGCAAGTTGTATATGTGCAAGGTGTCCCTTGCACAACTAGGTAGAGTGTTGGCCAAGGAACCTATCTTCCTATATAAAAAGGGCCTCATTGTAACAAGTAGAATATAGAAGCTCAGAGCATATTCGTAGGTAGTAGCATAGTGTTGTGTAGATCACCATATATTGGTGATGGGTGCAATGTAGTCCAGTAGCTTTGTTCATGGAGTGTCCATTTCCTCCATAGCTACATTGTATTCATTTCCATCATTTCTATTTATAGCATATTTTAGTCATCTCACAGATTTACTTTCTTTCATATTATTCTGCATCTTGTGATTGCTATCTCCCATTGCATACTGCATCAAAAGCTAATAGTGGTATCAGAGCCATGGTAGATCTAGCCATAGTAGATCAATAGGAAAACCACCATTATCATTGAGCCTAAGTTTTTTGTCAACCTGATGCGTTGTTGGACCAGCCACTATCAAAAACTCTTAGAAGAGTCTAGGTGGTAGAATTAGGGAGAGCCACAAGTGAGGACTGAAAGAAATCTCAGTTCCAAAAATACTGAGATTACATTTGGCTAGAGTCTTTCCACAGAGTTGCAGGAAAAACTCGTGAAGACTAGGACTCAACATTCAATCCACTAGATTGACAAATCAACTAGTGAAGATCATTCAGGATATCTAGAATTTGTTAACTATTGCCCAAAGTTTCTTTTGTTGTAGAAAATTAATTCTTAGATGATTGGGACACCTCCTACAATAGAAATCTAGGAGACTTCAACTTCGTTTCCCGAAGGTCGATATGCCTTCATAGTGTAGAGATTAGTTCCTTGTGCAAGAAAAGAATACTACAGAAGAAGACTTCTGGAGAAGAGTCATGGTGAAGTTAGGAGACTGGAGATCTCCATTGCTAGATTGAGAACTTCACAGAAGAAGAAAAGGCCATAGAAGCCTTGATCTAGAAGAAAAGGCCACAGAAGCCTTGATCTAGAAGAAAAGGCCATAGAAGCCTTGATCCAAAATATCAACTAAGCCTTTTAAGAAAAGCCAAACCTTGATCCTAAAAAAGGCCACAGAAGCCTTGATACTAAAGAAAAGGCCACAGAAGCCTTGATACTAAAAAAGCCACAGAAGCCTTGATCCTGAAGAAGACTCTAGAAGAGAGTATCTGATTCAGAAGCAGATTAATATTTTAGTACTAATACTTTGTTGTAGGGAAAGGAGATTCAATGAGTTGGGAAACTTCCTACAAGAAATTTAGGAAGAGTATCTTCTTTAGAATCAATCTAACACCTAAATAAAAATTGAAGGTAAAGATATCAAGAGAAGATCTCATTGAAGAACTTCTAGTCTTGGAAGAAGAAGAAGGACTAGGAGAGTCCTGCTCGAATCTAGAAGTAGTAGAATCAGATATCTAGAAGAAGATCTCACCACCAACACTTCCAGGAGTAGAAGGTTGAAGAAAAGGTCTCAAGGAAGACCAGAAGAAGCTACAAGATCAAAGACCTTGGGGAGGTCTCAATGAGCATCCAGTAAAAGGCTTGGAGAGCCTTACTGAAGAAATCATCAAAGGAGAACTCATTGGAGAAATTCACTACAGAAGATAGTGAAATATTTGGGATAATTATCGCCATCCAAAAACAAGCCCAAAAGAAGAAGAAGAATTTGGCAAGGAGTGCCAAATCTCAGAAGACCTCAAGACATTCAAAATCTTGAGAAGAAGATCCTGCTTGAAGTCAGAATTCAACAAGAAGACTTGAAGACAGGAGAAGCCTACCAAATCCAAGAGATTTGAAGATTACCTCTCACAACAAGAAGGCATTAAATATTTCTCAAAATCTACAAAAAAGGAGAAGATTACAAGAAGTATCAAATCACCAAACCCTAGGCTCATAAAAGAAAGTTTGAGACCATATTTTGGTGAGAAGAAACAAGAGCAAGATCTTACTCAAAGCAGCAACTTGGTGATCTTAGACACCAAGATCTACATCCTCTATAAATACATCCTTACAAAATATTTCAAAAAGGTAAGCAACTATTGGTGCAAGTAGATTCATTAATTGGATTACTTATCAGATTTGTTAAAGCACCTTAATTTGGATTAGAGTTGCAAAAAGGAAAATTGAATTACAATATTCAAAAGTGCAAAAAGAAAAGTTCCTTTTAAGGTTCATTTACACATTACTGGAGTTTATTAGATTACAAAATTACAACTATCTATCAACTACCTAATATCTACTTTGGAAAGAAAAAGAAGACTAGTTCCTACAACATTGTTTGTAGTGAAATTGTAGAATAACTCTTGAAGATTCATTTTAGATTATTCTTGATTAGTTGTAGTAAATTGATTAAGTGCATTTATAAATTATTTTGAGAGTTTATTGGAGTGATAAGGTGAGATTTTTAGTGCATTAAAAGTGAAATATTATTAGGTTCATTTGCACTACTCTATTACTCTCAAAAGATTAGTTTTTGTGTTCTTGAGAAAGGCACAAAATCAGAATTTATCAAAGTGTCTAAAGACACTATTAGTGCACAAAAATCTGCAACATTTAGTGGCCAAGAGAAGCCACCAAATCAGCCTTGAATCCTCCAAGTGTTGGAGAAGAAAGTAGCCACTGAATATCAGCAAAGGAAGCCTCAAATCAAGACTTGGTGAGTCTCAAATTCAAAGCACAATAAGGTTTTTGTTACAAAGAAATAGTGCAGAAAAATACAACAAAAAAGGAGCTTCTATCAAGTGGTTACAAGATTGGGTTCATTTGTAAAATAACCAAGAAAAAATGGGAAGGTGTCTAATCAAAGAGACATCCTCAAAACCCTTACATTGCATTCAAAAATCTGCCACAAAACTAGAAAATCAGACCTGCAAAAAGAGTGCAAGAAAGGGTGCAATAAAAAGGTTTTTATATACAAATATTGTTACATGGTATTGCACTTCTCTAATACGTTCTAAGTAGGAAGAGGGCAGATTTGAAGGTGCCTCAAAGGTACATTATTCTCAAGAAGAGTGCAGTCGAATACTAGCACACTCCAAGCATAAAGAAGCCTCTCAAAAGGGCTCACATCGTGCATGGGTTGGACAACCATAATAGGTAACCTACAAAGCACAAGAAAGGTGTCACATTGCTCACTAAAGGAGATAAATCCAGTAGCATATAAGCAAGGGAAATCAAAGCAAGAAAATTGGAATCATACATCCAATCAAGGAGCATTCAATACCATCATTGGAGCATCAAGAAGTCTCCACCAAAGCATTACCATTCAAACTCCATTCAAGAGCCACCAAAGCTCCACCAAAGCTCCTCCAAATCTCCACCAAAGCTCCACCATAAGCATTGCTTGGCTGGAAATATCTCAACACCAATGAAGTACAATAAAGAACAAGGTGGAAAAATATGTTGAAGGGCTTGCAAGAAGGTATTGATAAGACAAGGGCATGCAAAGGAAAGAAGGTGCCACTTGTCATTCTCCAAAAGAACCCTAAAAATACCCACAAAGGAATATTGAATTTCACACATGTGAAAGGAGATATTACAACATTATTTTGGCACCCATATTCCATGTGGAAGAGGAGTTACTTTCAGCCAGAAGCATTACAGTAAGAGGCCTCACATACATTGAAGCAGAGAAGCCACTTGGACAATGCACAAAGAGGGAATAAAAATATTCCAAGCAAAGGTGACACTTGTAACAGGTGTTAGAATAGAGTTGGTGACTCCACCAAGTGTCCAAAGCATCCTTGGAGCATTGAATGAAACCGTTGTGACACTTGTCACTCATCAAAATATTGATCACCTATTAAAGGTACCTTGGACCAGGGAGAATGTAGCATTTAGGAGCATTCAGAAGCAACAAAGAGAAGTGTAAGAACTCTCGATCAAATAGGTCAAGGGAAGCATTAAAGAAGGGCATTGAAGCCAAGGAGCACGTTGAAGAATCTATCATTACTCACAACACCCAAGAAGGATAGATTACAACCATACACATCCGATTTCATAAAGGTGCAAAGCTTTATTAAGGTAAAATTTCCCCTATCTAATTTGCTTTCATTAAAAAGGGAGTTATAAGGTTATATTCTAAGGTTGAAGTATTAAAGGAAATCAATATTTATTTGAAAGAAAAACTTAGGGAAATTAAATATCAAAGTAGTCTAATATTTGCAAAACACAACCTAGGAGAAATAAGGGATACTACTTGGAATTAATCCATTGATATTTGCAAATATTATTGTGTTCTAATTTTCCAAATTTGGGAGTTATAAGGGTTACAACACCAAACTAGGTTATTGAAAATTAGAAACACTAAAATCAAATTCTAAGGGATATTAAAAAGGGGTTTATTAAAGATTTTCTAAAGTTGGAATATTAGCAAAATATTTGTCTCAAAATTTCACAAAAAGGGACAAGGGGAAATCCAACATTAAACCTCTTCAATCTAGAAAAGTGCATAGTTCAATAGGAGTAATAAGGAGAACTATAGGTTGATTTTGGGATTCTCAAAACTTTACAAAATCAATCCAAAATTGAACTATATTTCACAAAAGCACTTCTACATTTCCAAAAACATTAGGGAGACATAAGGAATTCTACAAAACTTGGTAATATTAGCATTTATCAAAAATTATCAAGTTCTAAATCCATTTGGGAGATATAAGGTTTCTACAAAACCTAAAATTCTATATACTAGGGAGACATAAGGAAGTCCACCAAATCCAAAGCTTCATAAAGGTTCTAGAGAATTTAAAAAGGAGAAGAAGAATCATCATGACATCAAACAAATTCTTTCTTGCAGAATCTCAACTTCTTAAAGGTCCAAACTATTTCTCATGGAAAAACAAAGTAAAAGCAATCATGGTATATGAGAAACTCTGGGATATAGTCATAGGATCAACAAAAAGGCCTAAAATAGGTGATACAGAGATTCTAAAGTTTGAAGAAAATGATTCAAAAGCTCTAATGATAATAACCTTTGCTATCACTGATGAAATACAACCTTATATCAGCTCAGCAAAAACATCCACTAAAGCTTGGACAAGCTTAGAGAAAATATTCGAAGGAAAGAATAAAGCCACCATTCTTCATATTCAAACACAACTACATTCCTTGAAAATGAGCAGTGGGGAAAGCATAGAATTATTTCTAAGGAAGGTAGTAGATATTAAAGGGAAACTACTAACCCTTGGACAAGAACCTAAAGATGAACTTCTTACTCAAGTAACCATGAGAGCACTTCCAGACAACTATAAGCATTTGGTCACATCTTTACAAGTCTTAAGTAAAGATACTTCTTTTGATGACCTAGTCAATATACTTCAGGAATATGAAGTGGAAAACACTATGAAATATGAGATGACTAACACTGCATTGGCATCAAAAGATAATCCATAGGGAAATATTGCTTCATCAACAAGAGGATGAAAAATATGGTATTGTTAGATATGTAGAAAGAAAGGTCATAGTACCAACTATTGCAGATACAATCCCAAAAACCAGAACCAAGGAAATCAGATGAACAATGGGAATCAATTTCAACCATGACAATATCAAAGGAATCCTCATTAGCAACAATCTCAGTGACCAACCAATTATCCTCAACTGGAATATCAGAAGAGAAATCAGAAAGGACACCTGGTTCAGAGGATAGAAGAAATTGAAGAACTGGAAGAACCCATAGAAGACTATGAGGTGAAAGCTCTATCAGCAAATGTAACACATTATAGAGACACTAACTATTTTCTTGAATAGGTTACAAAGAATGCAGAGGAAGAGTACAAAGTTCAAGATGAAGAAGAAGATCCATATTGAAGACTAAAGTCTTCAATACCCAAATAATGTAATACAAGGGGTGTTAGAAATAGATTATATTACATCATTTGGGTCATGTAAATGTACCTTCCTAGGTACATACTTAGGACATTAGATTACTTTAGGGGGAAGTTATCTAGTTACTTCATGCAATGTAATAAATGCACAAGTGTCAATGTGCAAGTTGTATATGTGCAAGGTGTCCCTTGCACAACTAGGTAGAGTGTTGGCCAAGGAACCTATCTTCCTATATAAAAAGGGCCTCATTGTAACAAGTAGAATATAGAAGCTCAGAGCATATTCGTAGGTAGTAGCATAGTGTTGTGTAGATCACCATATATTGGTGATGGGTGCAATGTAGTTCAAGTAGCTTTGTTCATGGAGTGTCCATTTCCTCCATAGCTACATTGTATTCATTTCTATCATTTCTATTTATAGCATATTTTAGTCATCTCATAGATTTACTTTCTTTCATATTATTCTGCATCTTGTGATTGCTATCTCCCATTGCATACTGCATCAAAAGCTAACACATAGTAGTTACATGATACTCAAATACAAATTTGATTGTTGAAAATTAAATTTTAGTCAAATATGTGAGTGTGTACTCATATGTTCATTTTATCATATTTCATATTGTTTAGATTACATGAAGATATATCTACTTTCACATGATTCTCTCTATCCAGTCAATTTTATTTAAGTGAAATTTTACTAGAGGGTCAAACCTTTTGGAAAAAAAATGACATGGGTAATTGCATCTTTCTATTTTTTCATTGGATGGATAAAGTCCTCAATGATACTCTCCCTTACTCATTCTATAGTTTGCATAAGGAATGTTGTATTTTTATAATATACCTAGACTATGCTAATGTATCAACTCTACTTTGATGGCATGCAATGAGTTCATTAGATGAATGTTAAATAACAAACACTTATAATGAATGTATTTTGAATCAAAATATTTAAGTTTCATTTCATCTATGTAATTTATCGATGGATTTATACCTTATCCAAGAGAAATTAATGATTGTATTTTTATCATTAGGCTTAAGAAAAATGTTATACCTTTTTAAAATCAGTGTATGCCCATTTTGGTTGACCACTTGTTTAATTATATAAATCACGGAATAGAATCCTTAGCGTACACTATTTTTTATACCATGGTTGTACATGATTTTTCATATGTAAAATGAGTGCTAACAACTAACTTGTAGGTTGTGAAGAGTTGTCTACTAATATGGGATAGGGGTGAACTAGTTTTATTAGTCTAGGGTAGGATGGTGGCAAGCCATGTTGTTCAAATATTTTAGTTTCCTTGTAAGAGTCATGCTAATACCTATCCCCAAAATATAATACATATAATAAATGATGTTAAAATCTCCTCTTTACGATGATATCATGACCATTGATCAAATTTTAAGGTTTTTGATGTGTCATCCAAACCCTAATATGTTTACATGCCTAAGATTCAAATGATGCATTAATGTAATCAATAGTTACAATTTTATAGTGCTAAAAAAGGTTTAAACCATTCATCAACCTAAAAAGTGAAATTTATCTTTCTCACTTATTGAATATTCATTTTATTTTATCATTTACTTATAAATCCTCAATACATCAAAACATCATTTCTCTTTCTAGTATTTTGCAAATCCCTCCATTACCTCTATTACCATTGCAATATGTATACCTTTTACTTGATCCATCTCCTTTGTCCTTGTAGGTACAACCAAATTCATTGACCATTACTTCATTGAATTTCATGGAGGATAACGTGATCCATCAAGATTCATATCCAAAAAATACTCTTATCGCCTCTAGTTCTCATGCAACTAGAACCCATGAAACCCTTATTGTTGTATATTGTAGCAATTATACATACCTTGGGAGTCATGTTGGCTCAATACGATGACCAACATAAAGAAAGAGCAATTTACTACATTAGTAGAACTCTGGTAAGCTACAAAACACATTACACACCCTTGGAAAAACTTTGTTTAGCAGTAATATTTACCTCCCAAAAATTGAGACATTACATACCCAATAAGAAGACCATTATAGTAGCTCAAGCAAAATATTTGAGGTACCTTATGTCAAAACCATACCTTTTAGGTCGCATTTCCAAATGGGTGATGACCCTGATGAATTCAACCTTAAATTTATCAATAAAAAATCCTTAAAGGGGCAAGTCATGGCTGACCTCCTTAAATATGCCTTATTAAAAGCTCATCAACCCATAGAGGTACATTTTCCCAATGAGACTTATTGTTTAGAAATTGAGCAGTCTACATCATGGTCCCTTTATATTGATGGTGCAAGAAGTGACAAAGGATCAGGGTAAGAAATAGTCATATTCTCCCCACAAAAGGTTGTTATCCCTTTGTCATTTAAGCTTCAATTTTCATGTACCAATAATATCATTGAATACGAAGCTCTAATCCTTGGACTTCATGCTGCCCAAACCGTAACAACCCACCAAAACCAACCCAAGAGAGACAAAAGAAAATTTAATTACAAGTAAAGGTTCACAAATAAGTCCCAATAATTTCCAACATTATGAGGCATAACCACATTTTGAGTTCAAGGTCGTTGCAGGTGAAATTCAAGTGGATAGAAGTGACCAATATCTTGTATTTTTGGGGTTCACCTTTCTAAACCTCACTATTTAGGAAGAATACCAATAATGGTCCCCCCACCTTTCCTATACCCTCATCGATATAAGACAACTTGACCATGGCATAGGGATTATCCTTCAAGACCCCTAAATTTTAAAGGGGGATGCCTTTTCCCTAACCCTACATAAGTTCATCTATGTAGGTCTATTATGGCATAATGCCTTAGTGCTTCATTACCACATCTTTGCGGGCTAACCAATGCCATTTACACTCTCCTAGTAATGATGATGGTCACACGATCCTCACCGTTCAAGGTGCCACCACTACTATCATGTGAATGATTCCAAAACCTCACCACTTTGGAACACATGATCCTCACTATTCAAGGTGTATCATTCACAAATATATGGTTATTGCATCACTACAACTCCTCCCAGATTGGATTATCTTCTTGACTCAAGGGTTCTAATTCTTGCCCAATACCCTACTAACCCAAGAATCACATATAAATAACCAAATAACATCTCTCTTCAAAGGAAATAAAGTGCTACATTAAAACATGCTTAAATGTAACACATGGCTAAAACTAGTATCTTAAGTTTTCCAAACATAATACTAAATTAAAGCATTTCCTTTTTACCTTATAAATGAAAGAATGAAACATCATCAAATGAAATGTAAACCCATATCCATAAATTTGATTCTAACTCATTCTTTCCTTAACATAGGTTCTAGCATTTACTTTATCTATAAGAAGATTAAACTTTAACCAAAGAGCTTAAACCCTATTCCATAGATTATAATTTTCTTATTTCATTCTAATAGCACAACCATTCCATATTCACAATTGTTATACATTCAAAATAGATTTACATAAAGATTAAAACAATTAATCTTCCTTTCCATGATCAATCACAAATAATAAAACCATATTCTAAATAATACAATTCTTTCTCAAAAACCTAGAATACTCAAAAAGGTTCTCATTACAATATATTCCTTTATCATAAGCACAAAATTTCCATCTTTCCTCCAAATATTTCGCTTATAAGCTTGTCTCCAAGAGCAATGAGAATAATTCTAGGGATTAGGACAACTCATGATATGCATATGCAACCTACTATGCAAATCTCATATCCAAAATACATAACATACAAATGTAAATCATTTCCATACAACCAGGAGATAATCTCATACTTCTCTCCATATCTACTCAAGCCTCAAGAAACCATTTCCAAATCATTCACATAACTTCCATAAAAATAATCTTCACCCAATTAAATCCTTTGCATAAACCAATCTCTATAAATATAATACAACATTGGCTAACATAGAAACCAGCAAACAGAACCATCATTAAATCAAACCTACAATTTTATTCAATAGTTTCCATCTCTATACTTTGGTAATAGATTAATAATTTAATAAGCGAGACAATAGAAGTCTATCTATTTAATAAAATAAGAATAAAATTCTATCTATTCTTCAACTAATTTCTAAAGTTTTAAACCTTAAAAAAAATAAATCAACTCATTAATTAATTTTAACTCACCACTTAGGGTTTCCAACACCATTTTTTCACACTCTAATCCAATGTAGCAACTAGAATGCAATAATAACCATTTAAACATAAAGGCAAGCCTCTCTAGTTGTATGACTTAGATGCTAAGTTTGACTATACCCTGTGCTATGCCTAGCAACCAAGACTCACGGGCCAACGAACCTCACTCTATACTATAATTAATACATGAGTTTGATGTTCTAACAAAATTGGTTCTCTCGAACACAACATGCTAAGGGAGTTTTGAAAAAATCTACCAACAGGGCTAACTAGAAATAAAAAGCGATGAGAGACACCTACAATCCAATGCAAGCTCAACTCAATTCACTTAAATTTACTATTGTACAATAACATCTGAATGACATATGAGTAGTATTATTAGAACAACAACACTTGCTTGGATATGATTACAATTATCTAACCACATGGAAGTTTTCCTACTCTACTAAGCTCTCAGACCAAAGCTAACCCATACCAAATATCTATGTAAATAGTCTAACAAATACAAGGCTACCTACCTGCACCAACCACTTTCCAAACTCTACAACTAAAACTCAATAATCTATGGCTTAGACTTCTAAAGAAATTATTTACCCACATAAACCAAAACAAAAAGGAAAACAAGCACTCGCGCGATAAGCATCAATGTAGTAAATCAAGCATCTAGCATGAGCAACAACATGAAGCATACATTTACTAAAAACAATTAAAAAGGAACAAGTACCTTCCACCAAAAAACACTATAAACAATGCTACTTATTTCCACTTTCATTCCATGCTCTCCATTTCATCCAGCTTCTCCATCTAAACAAAATTTGACGCTCTCATTCCCATATAATCTTGGTGGAACCTTCATCAAGAGAGAGCAACGAAGAGGCACAACTTCTTGCATACCCAAGAAGTAACATCCCATTCTACGTTACCAAGATTCCAACACCAATTATAACAATGTAACACTATCTCCATCTTCCTAAAGTTAGTTTTTTTTTTATTAATGGATTTCCCTTTTAATCCTTTCCACTTTATAACTTTTAAAAGAAAAACATTTTTCCTTTACAAATCTATTAAAATTAATATTAGCCTATTAACTTTCGCAATGCATAATGTTAATAATAACATTGTCAAATTCCAATACTAATGATATTTACTAACACTTGCGTGATTAAATTAATCATCCACCTAGTTAATTTAATTATTATTGAATACTAATATTAATCATTAGCATCGATATCAAACAACAACAATACAAAGGCTCTTGCTAAGTCATCTTAGCTTCACTAGAATGCAATCAAACAATAAGCACCACAAAATTTTCCTTAAGTAGATGGCTTTATGATAGTTATGATGCTATCACCCGTCTACTAAGGATGGCTCTTTTGCTTAGATAGCAACCTCCTTGCCCAATGGGGCATTCAATCAAACATGCATATATGTGATGCACCTATATGAAAGGCTTCTTTATACCTTTGAGTTTTCGATGAGAATGTCATCCACCATTTCCTATTTTCCCTCAAATCTGGTGGTTGTCCCATACCAATCCACTAGTGAGAGTATCTGGTCCTACAACCACAATTTTCATTAGTAATAACATATTCTAAAAGTAGTATAATCAAATCATAAAGTGCATTTATTAACACATCTTGATAACATAAAATTATATTATGCATTAGATATTTACTCATCAATACACAAAATAATTATCAAGGTCAAGTCCTTCCAAGGAGGGTCGTTACACAAACCCTAAAGGTTACAACCTTATCCATTTTTGGTGACTCACAACTTGACATCAACCAAATAAAAGGAATATATCAAACTAAAGACAACAAACAAAAGGTTCGAGATGTAGACCAATTGGTTTGACCAAACCTCGTAATGGGGGCAGAGGTCCAAGGTTCAAATCTTGGGCCTCGTTGGACTGAATGCTTGTCCCTTTCTTGGTGCTTTCAAGAACGTAAAAGGTTTAAAATGTTTGTGGCATGGTGGTTATAGGGACGGACTACACAAAGAACTGTGTGGCAGCTTTTGGGGTGGACAACGCACAATACTATGGTAGCCATAAAAATCGGATAGCCTACCCAAATTCGTGGCGGCTATCGATTCCACCATGTAAATTAAAAATAAACAACAAAATAAAACCTTCTAAAGAAATTATCGACTAGTTAATTACCACTTTTGATAAAGTCACTATAGACACCATTCCAAGGTCAAGTAACTGCCATGTCAATCAAATGATAATAGCTACATCCCTTGTTCCTTTAGAACTAAATGATTCGCATGCCACTATTATTATTCATCAAATTAGACAACCAATTACTCTTGAGTCTAGTCAAATACCCTTAACAATTTTTTCTATTGAATTAACAACCCCTCTAGAACCTTGATATAAAACATTTATGCCTTCCTTAAAGATAACATGATGCCTAACAGTCTAAACTGCAATGAGCTCAAGAATATTAGGCAACGTGCCTATGATTTTGTCATCATTGATGATGTTTTGTATAAACAATCCTTTGATGGTATTTTATAATAAATTGCCTAAATTCAATAAATACAAGAAGTTCACAATGGAACATGTGGTGGTCATTTAAATGGAAATGTCTTGGCTAAAAAGCTCCTTAAGTTAGGGTATTATTGGTCTTCTATGGAAAAGGATTATTGTGATTTCATTTGTAAATGTGACAAATGTCAAAACATGATAACCTCATACATGTTTCTTTGCAAGAATTACAGTCTTTAGCCTCTCCTTGGCCCTTTTCAACATGGGGTCTAGATATCATAGGATCAATAAATCCAACCTCATTGAATGGTCACAAGTTTAAAATTATAGCAATTGAATACTTTACTAGGTGGGTCAAGACAATACCTTTATCTTCTTGTATGGGAATATAAGTGTCTAAATTCATCCTTAACCAAATCCTATCCACTATAGCATCCCACACATTTTGTCTCAGATAATGGCACTCCTTTTAAAAATAATTACATAGCCATACTTTGCAACAAATTTAAAATCCAACATAAATGGTCTACACCTTACTACCCTAAAGAAAATGGTCAAGTTGAGGCTTCAAACAAAATCCTTATTCGCATACTTAAGAAACTTGTGAACAAAAATGGGTAGGATTGGCATTTGAAACCATATACCACACTATGGGCTTATCAAACAAGTATTTGAAATTTTACTGGAGCTACGCTTTACGCCTTGGTCTATAGGCCTAAAGTTATCTTTCTTTTTTAATTAGAAGTTCCATCTATTAGGATATTATTAAAATATATTGCAATAAGCGATAAATATTGCCATGATCATCTAATCCAACTAGAACTCCTCAATAAAAAAAGGATACATGCCTTAGCACATCTTTGATTCTATCACCAAAGACTCAAACGAGCCTATAATAAGAAAAATTGACCTCGTACATTTGAGATTGGTGATTTAGTCCTCAAAGAAAATTATAAAAATACCAATGCTCAAAATGAATTGAAAGAAAAATTTGAACCTAACTGGTTGGGGCCATTTATTATAACTACTAAATATGGTTTTGATGCTTATCACCTAGCCACCTTAGATGGACATGAATTAAAGGAACCTATGAACATAATGCATCTTAAAAGATATTACATTTAGATTTGTATTGCTTGCCTAAACATGTGCGTATTTGCATTAATTACTTGTTGAATGACCATTTCACTTGCTTGTGTTTATATGCTTATTGCTTGGTTTTCTATTGCATGTAGAGTTGAAATATTCATTGAGACACGTGATGATCTTAATTAGGACATTGCATTGCACTTAGCTAGGTAGTTGAGGTAGTGAATCTCTCTAAAGACTCTTTGTTCATAATGAATGCATATCTCACTACTTTCTCATCATAAACACGTCTATCATCTTTTCATTATCCCTTTCCATAACTTGCTAGCACCCCATGATGATCTTGATACTATAAAGCAAATCTATATATTGCATCTAAAAGGGTGGTCTAAGCTAGCAAAGTTTCTTCTCAAAAATATATTTTCTACTTCCAGATATCTTCATCAATCCTCCTTCAATACCCTGTAAGTACTTGAGATGGGGTTGTAGCCACATTCATTGCTTAGCATAATGAGTAATCATAAATATGTCAGACACTAAACGTAAGTGGAATGCATCTCTTGATTGTTTATGGGACAACTAGAGGAAAACATCATATTCTACACTTCTTCCTTGATATCAAAATATTCTCACACATAATCTGATTCATCTCTATACTTAGAAAAAGTAGTTGGTAGAATAATCCAATGACTAGCAAGTGCTTAACATCCTTGGACATCCGACAACATTGAATAATTCCATAAAAAAAAATTCCTCAGTGTAGTGATCTATCAGAAACCTAATCAATCCTCCTCATTGTCTTACAAAATTTGGAGGTATTCACATTTATGTATAGTAATGGGTATTTTAGTAAACAAGTATATGCTCATTATTGGTCAAAAATCACAAGAATACCTAATTTTTTATGAGATAACTAGGATAAAAAAATCATGTCAAAATCAATTGCATATATCATACCAATTGAATTCATCCATATACCTAAGAAAGGTGGATGGCATAATAATTCAATGATTGGCAAGTGCTTAACATACTTAACACCCAACAATGCAGGGTGATTATGTCAAACATCCTTCCTTGGTATATTGATCTATCAAAAATCTCAAGAACTCGTTTCTTCTCTTCTTTCCCTCTACTAGGTCAAGTTATGAAAGATGTGATCATCCACACGCCTTATATTTAAATCATTTCCCTTTCTTTTGTCCCATTAGACAATGATGATTTTTGGAGAGAAGTTGATGAGAATTATTTATTGCCTAATGGTTTTTATACATAAGCATACAACATCAAAATCTTTGACAATAAATAACTCTCATCGTCTTCCTTCCCCAAATGACATTTTTTGAACCACTTTATTTCCATCTTTGGTTTTCCCCTCATAGTCTTTTTAGCAATCCAACGCCATGATCATAAAGAATGTGTCGAGGGAATAGATATTATCTTCCTCTCTCTTACATATTCACATATCAATTTAGTATAATTACAACCCTTCTCTCCAACTACTCTTTATGACTATAGTGCCCTATCCCTTTTCATTTACACACACAATATCGTGTGGCACCCTCGCAATACAACATGATTCTACCTATCTTAGCCAACCCCGAGATCCAAATGAATCTCTCATTTCATAATTTTGAGGTTGCCACAAGATGTTTGGAAACCTTCTCAAACTCGTATGTTTTTTACTTCCTATCTCCTCGCTTATTTCCTTTCTACCATGTTATTGTTCCCTCTCTTCTCCTCTTATTGGGATAAATGATTATATCATATACATCTCATTCAATTTTATAATTGCTACAACTAACTTCTTTATTTTGCAATAATTATTTATCATTATAATCACGTGATTGCATATATTGCATGATTACTTGGATTGTTTGATGCATATAGAATTAGAGGAATTTGTAAGTATGCGATGATTACACTAGTTAGGATAGCATACACTAGCACTACACTTGCACTAGATATCTGATGCTAGCAGATCCTTACCTTTAGGACATTAGTTTGCTTGATGCATTATCCATTGGGATGCAATGATAACCCAAAACTATATTAAGAATATCAAATATTACTTAATGATATCTCTATTTTGCATGAATCATTTGCTTACATACAACATACATCTTGTCAGATGATGTTTATTCCTTTTAAAAAATTGTAGGAAAGGATGGTTTTAACCCTTAAACTTTCAACTTGATTCCTTCAGGCCTCTTAGTAGTGCCTACTAGGTGATGAATTTGAGCATATTCCATTACGTTATGAGCCCTAATAAGGTTTTGAAGCAATAAAATGATTTACATTCATAATTCAATATCCTTAAGTCAACTAAGTACTAAAGCTCATTATCATCAAAGGGACTTACATAAACTCTTAAAACTCCTCGCTTGAGCCCTCTTACTTGGACCCAACAAGTGATGGATTGAGTATACCCCATCCCCTCATGAGATCTAATGAGGGTCTCAAGCAATAAAAACCATGGATTGAGTTGCTTTGCCAGTTCACTAAATGAAGAACATGAGTAACTCATTTTAATCTAGGATGGTGAAGCACTTACCAAAACAACGTCATATAAAATCTTAAGACTTACTACAAAGCATATGCCACATGACAAACATATAGTGATATCTTTATAAACTCATGGCAATATCTCTCATAAAATAAGCCTCATATCATACAAGACAAGCATATGTTAGTATTTATTTCTCATTATTTTTAATATCAAGTCAATAGTTGGGGTTTCATCCCATCGATCTTGTCCCCTGCGATACCTTGAACAAAGACAATAAACATTTAGCTCTAATCGTAAAGCAACATTAAGCACGGATCATCAAAAAAATATGACATAACAATGTTTCCTTTGTTAAGCTATTGATGGGAGACAAGATCATGGTTCTAATTGCAATCCAAACAATCTCAAAAGTTTGAGCCATGCAAATCATACATCAATTTAATATTGACACCAACTTCCACTCTTTATATAGAGTCAAAGCTTGGACATGTTTCTTAACAACTACATAGAGCATTGTAAAGGCACCTAGGAGGATGTTAGAGAATATCAACTATTTCTAAAGGATTGAAAAATATGCATTAACAATCAAATTTATCAAACAATACTCAAAATTGTTCCAAATCACAAACAAGTCACAATACCTCCTACTAAGTAGGAGGTATTTATCATAAAATTCTTCTTAATATCACATCATCATTATTAAAGTCCTTTGGATTGACAATTATCTAAACGCACATCATGTTTAAAGTTCTTTGGCTTTACAAAAATCCAGGCATAACAATACAACAGTTTAAAGTCCTTCAGATTTACAAAAATCTAAGCATGCATCAAACATAAAGTCCTTTGGATCTATCATGGCCTGAGCACTCATTAATGCAATTATTAAAGTACTATGGGCAATATAATGATTAATATTCTTTAGATATAACATGATCCAGGCACACATCAATACAAAGAATGAAGTCCTCTAGGCAATACAAAGAATGTAGTCCTCCAAGAAATACAAAGATCGAAGTACTTTGGGCAATGTTGATTAAGTTCTCCAAGCAATATAACTATTATTATACACAAAAATCCTAGCAACACTAGGCACATACAAATAATTTTACAAGACCAACAATGGTCAAGTCATGGAGGCCTAGCAACCGTAGGCATATTATAAGATTGACAATGATCAAGTCCTAGAGGTTCAAACAAATCAAAGCCCTAGCAACCATGGGTGATTGCACATAACCTTTAAAATATCATAAATCAAAGTCCTACCAATCCTAGGCACTTGTACAAAATCTTTACCATGATTAAAGTCCTTTAAAGCATCTTGGTCTAGGCAAATAAAGGTCACAAAGGCCTTACCTTAAGGCAAAATTATTATTGTCATTTAAACAACTCATTTATAATAATGATAAGCATCAAAACATAATTGTCAAAATAATTTTCAACTAACATAAGTACTACGTCATTATGGCATCATTACATCATCATATTATCAAGACATCATCAAAATAAAAAGATAAGTTATCAAATAATAGTAACCTCATATATATCAATGATTCATATATATAAATCATCCTAGTGGTCTAGCATATAACAATAGCAAAATCGATATGCTTAGCCAATAAAAAAAATCATGAGAGTTGGTGCATCATAATCATAAAATTGGTGCACTTAGTCTTCAAAATTGGTTGAAAGACATACAAAATCTCATTAAATCATCTTTGAGAACCCATATCCTGCACTGAGCCATGCATCGATCATTGAGAGGCTCTAGTCATAGACCTCAATATAGAACGAGATCTAGAATGAGCACAATATGGGGAGGCCTACCTCTGCTTTTGAGGAACTCCTTGATGATATAATGCCCTATAATGGGTAACCCTAATCCACGTTTCCTCCAACTCATCCCTAGCAACATCCAATTGATCAAACATTGCTAGGGCATCTAGGGCTCTCACCACTGCTCTGGCTTCATCCCTCCCCTGTGTCAGCTAAGGCACTCAAGCCAATGTTGCATCCCTCTTTGATATCATAGTATCCCTCTAATAAGTTAGTTAAGCCATTCTAGAATACCTTTTTGCTCTAGTAGTATCTTTCTTTAGGGTGACCTAGGTCACCTGTGCCATAGCCACATCTCTCTTTGCAACAAACCAAGAAGCTTGCAAAACTACCTTATCTCACTCACCTTAGAGGTAAGTAATCTCTACAACCATAGCATCAGGCTTTCACTACATAACAAACCTCTCAAAATCATCCATATCTATTGTTATCTTGTTGGGGCCTACTCCCGTTTCATCCCTCTAGGATGGGGGTATGGATCTCAATGATGAGACATTAAAGACTCCTTGATCCCTATCTCATTGTTGCCTTGTCATTGTCCTAACATGCCTCCTCACAAAAACCTTAGGTCCTGCTCTATATGGAGCTAACATTAATCTTCGAGGACAAACACCTTGATACCATTTCTTGTATGCAATAAAATCCCCCACATCATTGATACCAAGATCAATCACCAAGGGGTTATATATCATCATCTATAAAAAAAGTAAAATCAAGCTAAGCCCCTACATCCCCCTCATCATTATCTACCCTTCTATATCAATATTCCCCCATTTGTGGAAGGTCTTATTATAGGCTGAACTACCTCTAAAATTGATTCAATCTATATAGCTCCCTAGTATCATTGGGACTGGTCATCCATCAAATTTGCAGAACTTGAGCAAACTCAAAACCATCCTCTGCCCACCCTATATATCCTTCCCAAGACCTCTATATAACCTAGTCAAACCTCAAGTTATTAATGGTCCATCGTATCATAATTAACATGAGCCCATCTATATGCAACTAGATCACCTACATCTACCAAATGGGTGATGGATGGTGATGTGCTCCCAACACCATACCTAGAGAAGAGTATAGTAGAAAAAACTCTTCCCCTCCCCATATACAATCCTATGCAACACCCTTTATAGCTGATCCAAAATAAAAGGACCCCAGGCATATCTCATATATCTATCTTTCATACCCACAATAACACCACACCATCCCCATAGCAAAATTTGACCACTCATATCCCCTAGAAGCAAACCAAAGATAATAGTACTCAATAATGTCATCAAACCATCAATGCGCCCATTGACAAGCAATATGTTGACATGGATACCATGACCCATAAGCTATTGATATGTGTGACCACAATAGCTCTATAGGAATGATATTTGATCCACAATTAGCCTAATAGGAATTTCTCGAATAGGAATCCTTAGAATCCTTCACACATCCTCTAGGGTGATTGTCATCTCACCCATAGGCAATATAAAGGTCTCATATTCTAAGTGTCATCTCTCGGTTAGAGCTATAAGGCATGATCAAACTCCACCTTGGGCATCGTTGCTAGATATCCAAGTCCCATTGTATCCATAATGACTCTATCATTTGGGGTCATCGTCAGATGAGACTATACTCTAAAAAACCAATTTACATCCACAAACACTCATCAATCAATTATACGTAAAAAATCAATTTTGTGGGTTTTTGGAAAAATCGTCACCCACTTGCAAAATCGTCATCTACTGAAATCATTGCCTAGCAAAAAAATTCTGAATGTCACAAAATTGACTCCCAAAAGAAAATTTGTTGATGACAATTTCATTGCCTAAAACTTGAAGACGAATTTTGAGAGTCAAAATCACAATTAAGGACACGATTTTTGATATATACCTGTAAGGGCTCTCCTTGGACGCTTCCTATCCCTCGAATGAAGTCCATGCAATGAACAAGGTGTTATTGAGCCATAAAAAAATATCTCAAAATTGTCCCAGAGCTCCTGATTGGAAAGCCACATAGTAAAAATGAATAATATTTTACCCCCTTATCGCCTAATATAGCCTTTTAGGACTCTCAAAATCATTTTTCATAAATTGCACAACTACCTTCATCACAAAATGCTAATACCACATGCTTATTCTTTTTGCAAAACTAGAGTCACTAAGAGATGCTTTTGAAGAACCCATGTGTTGTAGGTGAGTTGGAGAGGGTAGGGCAATCCTCCAAGGGAGGTCCCTAGTTCGAATCTCCACCCTACCAAATGCACATCGGGTACCCAAAATCTAGTTGATAATGCTAGTGCGATCAGGACCGGGCACAACTCCTAGGTGATTTTAATGGTGTAGAACCCCCTGGTCGTGGTTTCTCAGACCAAGGTGGCTCCGAAAGGGGTTTTTCGCTAAATTAAAAAAAATATGCTTTTGAAGCATTTATTGGGCAATAAATACCTCAAAAGGGAGGAAAATGTAGACATCAATTTTTGCTCACCCAATTACATCATGAGATTTTACAAATTTTTAAAAACCCATCCCAAGTCTTCACTTTAAATTTTGAGCTTCCAAAATAAAATCGTCGCCCACAAACTAAAATCACTAATGATGATTTTGTCATCTTGGCGGTAAACCCTCTTCATAGAATAAATTTCAAAATTTTCCCTCCAACGGTAAAAAATGTAAAATCACCAATTAGACAAGCTTGTCGATGGTAAACTTTCGTAGGCATTAATTTTTCCATCGAACTTACAAAATAGTAAGTTTATCATTTGGGTGGTTGTTTGCCAACTAGGATAAAATGGTTACGCCTCATGAATCTTACTAATATTACACAAATTTTATTGTTAACAACTTAATCTTATCTTGTCAACCTCCTGTATATTTCTTTCCTGCTAATTTGGATTCAATTTTCTCCTCAATCTTGTTTTCTTGCCAACTGGAAACTCGTTCCTCTATTTCAAACTCATCCATGTGAATTTGAGAATCTAGCCTCATGCATTTCCCTCTCAAACTCTATAGATACAAACATTCACCCTCAAATCTAGACATAGTGATGATTTCTTATCACTTATATTTTCTTATGATGATTTAGATATGTGAAGATTCTCATATAATTTGGATGTAATTTTGTACTATTTTGGCACTCTCCTACTATGCTTTTGGGGACATATGCATCTTCTAAACTTTAGTGTCACTAACAATTCTATATAGTTGTGAGATTTTAGGACTTGGACTTTGTAGGGCTAGTTGGGCTTGAGTTGATAAAGTTCTTATTCCATGTTTTCTAAAATCTTGTGGACAAAAAAATAAATTCCATATATAATTATCTTGGTTGAATTTCATATCCATTGTCTTCATATTTTTGTTGTATTTCATGTGCTACTATTGCTTCATAAATAAGATTTATGGCAAACACATCAATGGCGCAAAATATAAGTTGCAAACTTATTGCAATGGTAAGGGTTTTGGCCTCTCTTTGAGAGGTCCAAGGTTCAAACCCCACTTAGTATGAGGGGATCGAGACCCCTCATAAAAACTGTGTAAACTCATTGAAAAAACAATGAGGTATAATATACATTCATTCAATGCTCTTCAATCATTTATGAAGTTATGTGAATAAGGGATCAAGAACAATTAGTATGCACAATGTATGTTCCTCCTATAGGAAATTGGTACTAATATTAATTGTCTTCCTCCTAATACCTTTTTTGTTAATGCTTCCCACATGTTGAAATGAAGTTCATAAAGCCATTAGAAATGAGATCTATAAAGCCTATATAAAATCAACTTGAACAAAAATAGCAAAACCATTGTGAGTAAAAATACATCATTAGTTATAGCACTACATTCAAACAGAAGATGATCATATTGTTCATTCTTTTTTTTTTTTTTGTGGAAAACATCCCAAAAGGGATGCCACTTTTGGGTAAGACCCAAGGAGGCAGGGGTATCCATTCCGCCAAAAACGCCCAGGACTCGGACCTGGCCTACCACCTTTGACATACTCAAGGAGCAAACAAACACACAAAACCAATTTAAAAATAAGTAAATAACAACAAAAATAATAAAATAAAATAAAAAACATGCTCCTTGAGTGTGTCAAAACCAAAAGCACAACCAAACACGCACAATAAGATAAAAGAAACCACAACACAAACCACATAGAAAAACACAAGAACCACATAACAAAACACAAACAAGACAAAAACAACAACACACTACAAAGACATAACCCAAAAAAACATGAAAAATAAACACAACCAAAACCTAAAAAATAAAATAAAAATAAAAACAACCAACAACAGACAATAAAAAAAAATAAAAAACATAGAAAACACTCACACATAAAAAAAGAAATAACACAAACAAAGAGAAACCCAAGAACAAGAACGAAAAAAAACACAAGAACAATAACAAAAAACATAAAAAAAAACAAAACAACAGAAACACAAGAACAACAAAAAACAACACAAAGAACACAAAAACAAAACAAAACAAAAGAACCCACCCACCTTAAAAAACTAAACAAAGAAGACAAAAGAAAAAAAAAATGAACAAAACAATGACCTATCTAGACCAGAAGACTATTAATGCAAGAATCAACAGAGGAAACAAAATAAAGAATAGAATGAGCTAGGGAACTAAAAAAACTGAATGAACCAAAGAGAAACAAACAAAAAAAAAACAAGAAGAAACTAGGTACCTTCAGAACCGGAGCCATCCAAAGAAATGATAGAAAGAAGAGCTTCCCTAATTTGAGAAGCCCACCATATAGGAGGGTGGCCATAACAAGTAAGATCACCTTTGTCCAAAGCCCAATTAGCTAAAGCATCAAGCACTCTTGTTTTGATCTCTCGACCACATGATTGTAATCAACTTTCAAAAATCCCATCCGGATTAACCGAATCTTCTCAATAATTCTTTTTATTCTCCAATCCACCTTATGATTCTTAGAGGAGTCTTCAAGAGATTAATCATAAGTTGAGAGTCGACTCAACTAACACCTTTTCCCATCCAACCCTAGTAGCCTCCCGAAGGCCTCTAAGGATACCATACCCCTCAAGCAAGGTTATTGGAAAGAATACCCAAATTCTCAAGCAAAAGTAAAAACCAGGGAGCCATCCGAAAGTCTACCAATTCCTCCCACACCTGGCTTTTCCGGGGTTCCCTCTAGAGGCTCCATCAGTATTGACTTTTCCAAAATCCTTAGGAGGAGGTTGCCAATTTCTAGTCCTATCCATCTTACTAATACTCACATTCCCTTTAAGTTGGTTGCCCTTAGAAGGTTTAATCTTCAATCTTTGCATCACTTGATCCCATCTTTGGTGGGAGTTTTGGGGGTGATTAAGGAGTTGATGGACTGATTCAACTAAGTTGGCTATGGTCTTTTGCCAAATATAGTGAATATCCTTCCTATCTTGATTAAAAATTCGGTTGTTCCTTTCATTCCAAATATTCCAAAGAAGAATGGTAGAACCCATCCAAACTAATTGCCTAATAAAATGATCAACACCCTCTTGATTAGGCCAATCCCTCCAAAGTTGTTCAAAAGTGAAAAAATTGGACCACTGTAAGCCAAGTAAAGTTGCCATTCTCCTCCATAGCTCAGAGGCTAAAGTACACTCAATAAAAAGATGGTTGATATTTTCTACATTCTTTTCACACATTTCACATCTAAAAGGGCCATGAAAACCACGCTTCATAAGTTGCTCACCAGTAAGAACCCTACGATGCAATAAAATCCAATTAAAGAACCTCACCTTAGGCCAGAGCTTTTGAGCCCACAATTGAGAAAATATGTCAGAAGAATGGTTGGGATTATTATGGCATAAGGTCAAATAACCTTGAGCAACTCGAATACTCACCCTTAGTAGTGTTGTTCCATCCAAAACAATCTTTTTCATGGGACCAAGAGAGGGATCTCATATGAAGGATGCCTTGGATATCTTGTCTTTGCCTTTCCGGGGATTTGAATAGGCCAGTCCTCAATAGGGATCCAATATCTACCAACATTTGAATTACCAGTATGGTACCGACGATAATTAGCCACCTTTATCCAATTAGCTCGGTGAAGCTCCTCCATCCAAGGCCTCCAATCGGAAACCGAGTTATCAAAGGCTTGTGACCATCCCAAGAATCTATCCAAAAATTTGCATGTTGACCATTATGAATGATCCAAAATAATTTTTTCTTTATCAAATATTCACTAGTCTTAAGAACTGCTAAAATGGGAGAACCTTTGGTAGGAAGTTGATAGCGAACAAGGTCTTCAGGACTTTTGTTCTCAGAGATATTTAGCACAAAGATTATTGGCCCAAAGAGCATTGGGGTTATGCAACATCCTCCAATATAATTTAGCAGCTAAAGCTTTGTTGTTATTAATTGAAGACCGGAATCCTAACCCCCCTTCACTCTTAGGAAGACATAAAGTATCCCATTTCACCAAGGCCCATTTTCTTTTCTCCTTAGTACCACTCCAAAGGAAACGATGACTGATTTGATCCAATTCTCGAAGAACAACCTTTGGGATATTCAAAATCGAAGAAACATAAATAGGAATAGCTTGAAGGACTGATTTTACCAAGGTGATTCTACCCTTGTTGGTCCACTTTCCAATTTTCTTCTTGACTTTGTCCAACAACCAATTCCAATCTTTATTTTTCTACCTTTTAATATTTATGGGAATACCTAAATAAGTGATTGGAAGAGAGGTCTTCTTATATCTTAATTTATCCAAGACCATGGATTCCTCGTCTAGCGAGAGCGATGAAAGAAAATAACTTTAGATTTGTCTTCATTGATCAACTCGCCCAAGTAGCCTTAGAAAAATAGCTAATGATTTGCTTAATATTAGAAGCTTCCTTAACTGTAGCTTTACCTAAAAGGGTAGAGTCATCCACAAATTGAAGATGAGAGATAGGTCTAGCTCCATGAGCAATGGTAACTCCCTCAAGAGTTTTGTTTTCCCTCTTTTTGGTTATAGTCCTACCCAAGCATTCAGCAAGAATGATGAATAAATAAGGGGATAGCGGGTCACCTTGCCTAATACCTCTGGAAGCTGGGAAAGACCGAGAAGGCCTGCCATTGATAAGAACTAAGTAGGAAACTGAAGAGATACATCCCATAATCCAATCCATCCAATCCTTAGAGAAACCAAATTGCCTCAAAAATTTGATAAGGAAGTGCCAATCCACTCTATCATAAGCTTTGGATAAGTCTAACCGGATGAACATAGAAGGAGAATTTTGCATATCCATGGAATGGATGGCTTCCTGAGCAAGAACTACCTCATCTACTATTTGACGTCCTTCCACATATCCCCCTTGCTCTGGGGAAATAATCTTATGCAAAAGAGGCTTCAACCTTTTTGCCATGATTTTAGTAATAATTTTGAGAAGAACATTACATAAAGCAATAGGTCTAAAAGCCGAGATATGATCAACCTCTTGAGCTTTTGGAACAAGAGTAATATAAGTTTTATTGATAACCTTCAAAATTTCTTTGGATTTTCTCGGCTTCTTCCACCACCTCTAATAAATCAACATGAAGGATATCCCATAACTCTTGGTAGAACTCAATAGGAAAACCATCAAGACTCGGGGTTTTCCCTTTTTGCATTTAAAAAAATACTTGTTGAAGCTCATTGATAGTAACAAGAGCATTCAAAATAGAGTTCTCCTCGAAGTGATAAGAGAAGGGATTGCTTGAAGAACATTTTGTTGTGAAGCTGAGTCAAGAGGAGTAGCAGTAAAAAGATTGGAAAAGTAATCAACAACAATAGAGTTCATGCCATCCCAAGTATAAACAACATCTCCAGAATCTGATTTTAAGGAAGAAATAAAGTTGTGAGATCTTCGAGCTAGAAGAGATTTGTGGAAGAAATTTGTGTTTCGATCTCCTTCTTTGAGCCATTGAATTCTAGATTTTTGCTTCCATAAGATTTCTTCTCTTTTTTCCCATTCCTCTAACCGAGTTGTGAGTTTAATTTCATCTCGCACTTCTCTTCTCTCGTGAGGCCATCTAAATGGATTTTCTGATTCAAATTTTCAAGATGAGCAATAACTTCATGTTTTTTTTATGAACATCCCCAAACTCTTTCCAGTTCCAAGTCTTGATTTTTGATTTAATGTATTGCAGTCTTTTGGAAAAACAGAACATCTTAGTCCCATGCCTAGGTTTACCTTCCTTCCACCATTGTTGCACACGAGGTCCGAAGGAAATGTCTCTAAGCCACATTAATTGAAAACGAAAAGGAGAGAAACTCACATTGGTTTTCCACATTTCCACCATGATCGGCCAATGATCCGAACCAGACATTATTAAGAGTCTTAACTTTAGGAATGTGACCATGGATTAATAAATTTTTAGGGAGCAAAAACCTATCCAATCTCTCCATTATGCAATCTAAGCCTTGCCTTCCGTTAGACCAAGTCATAAGGCCATTATCTGGTTGGATGTCCACAAGACGGAGGTTTGTAATATATTCGCTCATAAGGTCGAGTACTTTTGTCCAAATTTCTATTTCCCCCCTTTTCTCATCCAGAGAGAGGATGGTATTGAAATCTCCTCCGATCAAGATCCAAGCTTTAGGAAAATGAGAGATAATATGAGTAATATCCTTCCACTGTCTTCTTTTTTCCTCCAAAGAAGTCGGGGCATAAATAGTAATGCAGAGCATAATCTGGTTGGAATGTCTACTTTGAATAGCTATAGCCAAAAAACCCCAAATGCCAACCATATGGTGAATAACTACCTCTTTTGGGTCCCAAAGACAAGCAATGCCACCCGAAGTCCCTTGGGAACTGAGGGAAACCACTTTTCCACCTGGCCAAATTTTATTGGCAATTAAGTCCATATCCTCCATTGACATCTTTGTTTCTTGAAGGAAAACAAGATGTGGATGATTTATCTGAATCATTCTTCTAATTTCATTTTGTTTTGAAAGACTCCCTTTGAGTCCTCTAATATTCCAAGTGATGATCTTCATTAATACCAGGGCTAAAAATGTTGGGAAGGGCATTAATATTACCTTCCTCTACAAGCTTTTCACCTTCTTTTACCATATGATATTGATTGGTCTTGCAACCTACTTTTTGATTAGAATCCATCTTCAATTTTTTTTTCCCTGTTTCTTGACTTATTCCAATTGAATCTGAGATGGCTTCTAACCTTGAAGAATGCTCATACATAGCCAAAATTTTACTAGATGGTTCAATGGAGTCTATATTGGGACCTCCATTATTTGAAGTTTTGACATTTGAAATATTGTTTTTCTTGTGTAAATTTTCTCCTTTTTTTTCTCGTTGAAAACCTTTGATTTGTTGGTTTGTCTCCGAGTTCTTTCCTTCATATTTAAATTGTGTTTCTAAGATTTCAGTTTCCATTATTTCCTCTTCCTCACTTGGGACATCATTTGTGGAAAGGATTTCAAACATATTAGCAAATGACTTTGATTGATCCTTCATTACTCGGTTTTTTTCGAGTGTTCTTCTTCTTAGGTATTTGGAAACTTGCTTGAGTTTATATCTTCTTTCTTTTGATCAAGAATTTTATTTGGGCAAGCATCGGCCAAATGACCATATTCATGGCAAATTCTACAACGAAAAGGAATGTTCTCATAGTCCACTACTTGCTCCCAAGTGTCTTCCCCAAATTGTAATGTGATATTTTTAGGTAGGGGTTTGTCAAAATCCATTAAAACACAAATTTGAGCATAAATAATATGTTCAAAATTTTGAGTACAATCAACAGTCATCATAAAAGTTCCTAAAGAGTTTCCAATTGAAGAAAAAAATAGTAGGATTCCAAAATTCAATAGGGAGGCCAAAGAGTCTAACCCACACGGGAGCTATAGAAGGCATCTCTTCTTCGGCTTTAAATTTAGTATGCCAGGGCTTCATGAAAAGCCCTGCCCTTCCAAAAAACCAAGGACCCCCTTGAAAAGTTTTCTCTTTATCTTCATTGTTAGCAAATAAAACAAGAAAATAACCATTTGGATAAATAGAGATTTGTAACTCACCTTTAGTTTTCTAGCTTTTTGCAGCCCAAACTTTGAAAGCAGATAGACTCGAACGAAAACCCACGAACCGACAAATTAGTCCTCTTTTTTCCAAATCTTCAATGCCAGTCTGAATGTTACCAATATTAAGCTTAACAATAGGAGTTCCATCAACCGCTTTAAGACATCCCGACTCCGTTTTTCGGGATCAATCTTAGGCATTCTTAGAGGTTTATGAGAAGCCCTAATATTGATATTAGCATTGGGTCGAGGTCGTCCACCACGAAGGGCATCCCTAAAATTCATTTTTGGGATCGAGTCTTCAAAATTCTTACCCTTGATAGGGGTTTTCACGAAGAGAATTATTTTGTGGGTGCACCTTAGCACCAGATTCACTTGAGATATGAGCCATTTTTTGATCAACTGCTTGAAACTTATTTCGTGGTCTCTTTAATCCTTGCCCTAGACACCGTGGAAAGGTATGGTTTTCACTTTTCTTTTGTGCAGCAAATTGGAAGCCGTTGTCACTCAAGTTCACAGTATGATCTGTTGAAAGACAAATTTCTAACCCATCTTGTATCCCCTACAACATTTCCTGCTAAAATATTGAGCATAAACCACAAAAATATTGGCCGCTAGGGCCCGAAGGCCCTAAAAACCAACCTCTGGAGCTGCTTGCACTCAACCCAGATGAAACCCTCGCATAGCCGCTTGCCAAATATATCGTTCACACATATGGATGTGCTAGGATCTATGTTGCTCCAAATGATATGAAAATTGGTGGAGACGTTCTAGGGTTTTTCAAGCATCTACCCTCAAAATTTCAGCTCAATCCGAGTTCGGATCATCATATTGTTCATTCTAAGTACCCTATGCTCTTTGTTTGTTTGAGATTTACTTTGGGCTAATTGTATGTTTGCTTTCATTAGCTTTGCACGGAGTTAGAGTAGTTTATCCCAAGATATCACTACATGTGAACATTTTGCACCAATGAACTAGAATCAAAAGAGCATTTTGTATTTAGGTGTCTAGTTTATTATGAGACCTATGGCAAGTTTTATTGCCTCTTTAAAGAAAATCAAGACCCTTTATGAGATTTTTTTTTCTCGAATGGATCTAATGATAATACTTTAGAACTCTAAATAGAAGATTCAAAACTCATCCAATATGATAGAGTTGTACACTATACTATGATAACGAGAGTTTGGTTAGATAAGTATATATTAAGTAAATAACATCCTTTATGAGGATCATCTCATATGGACTATGGTCTTGTGGACGTTAAAAGCTACTTTATTTTTATTTTCTTTATTCATTATGATGATAAAATATGTTTAACCCATTCATTAGAGAGATAACCTGACAAAAGATTGAGATTTTTGAATATTTAATACTATTATTTGTCTCAATATTCACCTTTAGATTTATTTCTTTAACCTCAATTTCAAAGACATAAACAAGCACATTATTCTACTTAATACTCACAAGCTATCAAAAAAAATATCTCAAGAGCCTAACTTTACTCTAATATACACTTTTTATCCTTTACAATTAATTTTTATTTCCTCTAAATTTTGTAACTCCTACCCTAATATAATATGTCCTTTATGATTTATCTTTATTTTCTCTTACGAGTCTAGTGGCATATTCCATGTTTGGAATTTCGTTCCACCTTAATACTTATCTATCTAACAAATATATCTCTCTCTCTCTCTATATATATATATATATATATATATATATATATATATATTTTTTTTTTTTTTCATAAAATCTCGTTAACTTGATTTAATTATTATTATTTTTAAAAAATAGGGTTTTGAAAAGGTTTTTCATTTTCCTTTTACATCAACTTAGACATATTAAACTATATAAACTATTTCAACTTAGACATATTAAACTATATAAACTATTTCAACTTAGACATATTAAACTATATAAACTATTTGGTGTTGTTGAGATTTGAACTTGAGTGTGAGTTGCTTCATCTATATGTCTCAATCATTGAATCACAATCTCAATTAATAATTTAATTTGATTTTTAGTAGGTTTGCACCAAGTATCTTACTGGCAAGTTCCCTCAATTCTCGTAAGGAGGTTCAAGGTTCAATCCTGGCGGCCTGCATTGGATACAAAAAAAAACTTGGCTAACCTAAGGGGTATACTCGGACGAGACAGGCCCCATAAAATGAAAAGTCCTAACCCCAAGGAATACAGGAAACACTTTTCCTTAACTAAGGTTTAAAGGTTTAAATCGCGACGTAGGCAAGTGTGCGTGTTAAATTCCCTATTTATAAGCATAACTCTCAACTTTACAAGGAGTCATGGATGGGAGGAAACTGCTCAACCCAAGGTTATGGTTGGGAGGAGATTGCTCAACCTTGTGCGTTGGTCATATGGGTTTCTCACACTAACCAAATAAAAAAAATTGATTATTAATAAATAATAATTTAATATTAAAATTTCAAATATTCCTTTACCAATTTTAATATTTATATTTATTATTAATAATAAAAATTTAATATAATCTTATTGATGCTTGGGCAGGATCATAAGAATTTCTCACATTAACTAAATAAAAAACAATAAAAATTTCTCACATTAACTAAATAAAAAAACAATAAAATTTAATATATCAATTTAAAAGTACAAGGAGTCATGGATGGGAGGAAACTGCTCAACCCAAGGTCATGGTTGGGAGGAGATTGCTCAACCTTGTGCGTTGGTCATATGGGTTTCTCACACTAACCAAATAAAAAAAATTGATTATTAATAAATAATAATTTAATATTAAAATTTCAAATATTCCTTTACCAATTTTAATATTTATATTTATTATTAATAATAAAAATTTAATATAATTTTATTGATGCTTGGGCGGGATCATAAGAATTTCTCACATTAATTAAATAAAAAACAATAAAAATTTCTCACATTAACTAAATAAAAAAACAATAAAATTTAATATATCAATTTAAAAGTACATAAACCTTAATATTTTATGAACTTTTTTTTTCCTTTGGGAGAAGGTTTACAAATTACATCAACAACCACCCCTCAAGGGGTTTTGAACACAAGACCACTTAAGAAACAACCACCATCTTAGCCACTAAGGCAACTACTTGTCTGCCAATATTTCATAAACTTAGTTGAGTAAATATCTCAACTTTTAAAAAGAAGAATAGTCTTCGATAACCATAATGATAATGACGATGTAATATAAATCATATGCTACAATAATTTTATTGAGCTCCTCGAGAGTCCTCTTACTTTCCAAATTCGAACTATGTTTGTGGGATTAATGTGATGGAGACCATGAGGTTACAGTGGTAGCTTTCCAAATTCGAATCGTGCCTATGGGGATAATGTGATGGAGACCAGTGATAGATAAAGTGATGGAGATTGCAGGTTTTTTCCATATATATATATATATATAATAAAATGAAATGAAAAATTTTAATTACTTTTGTGAGACTCAAATATGGTCTAATATATATATATAAAATGAAAGATTTTAATTAGGTCCGCGGAACTCAAATATGGTTTATATATATATAGACGAGTTGATTACATTTATATTATTTTTAGTTTTTAGTACATGCAAGTGCAGGGTTTAAACTATAGGAGTTGATTTTAATAAGTCTATATCATCTCGTTGTTATTGACTGGACGTGAGGTGGCCACCGATCGCTTGGGATTTGTACTGTCATTGTGGGTTTGATGCGCACATTGTGAAGATTCAAATCAAACCATTACCTTTGCAATAGGTATGCTCCCAAGGTTTAAACTTAGGTCTCTTCTGGGTGAGTGTTTGGCTAGACAGAGAACTACCAATCCACCTAACCTTTGGGGACAAAATGGCTTATAATAACTAATGTAAATTTAAACCGGAGTTAAATAAACCCATTGTATGAATCAAACCTTAACTGAACACCTCACACCAATATATTTTTGAATATATTGCCTTTCAATTTAGACAATGTGTATTGTATCTAAGTCCCTTGCATTTCGTATGTAGTAAACTAGTAAGGAAGACATGATAATGAAATCCGGATTCAACTCCAGTCTTATATTGATTAAATAAAAAAATAGTGTACTTTTTAAATGAAAAGCAAAAGAAATGCCGAAAACAAAACGCTTCCTTATACGTCAACACCAATGATTTAACCGAACGTTTACCTGTATGGCCCTCACGAGGGCCTGCGCCCAACGCCGCTTCGTATCTCATATTTTCATGTGACCACTCTCCTCCAGCGACAACTTAAAATGCTAAAGCCCCTCGTAATTTTTTTTTGAAGAGAAGAACCGAACCAACAACAAAAAGTGAGGGGCACAAAACCAAAGCCAAGAAGAATTCTCAGAAAGAGGAAGAAAGTGAGAGCTGGTAACGAAATCACAGATCTTCATAAGAAAGTGAGAGCTGCTTCCGAAATCACAGATCTTCATTCTTTCTCCCGGTTTCAATTTCTTCTGCAGATCCCCTACATCTACAAGAGCGTCTGTTGTTTCTGAAGCATCTCTTCGGAGCTATTTGATTTAAAATAAAACCAGATATATTGAAGGTGGGGTTTTGGCGAGGTTACGCATGGCGTCAGGTCAGGATGGGGGAGGAGCAGCCATAACGCTGATGGACCTCATAACGTCGGATCCGGTTCCCGCGGGGCAATCGCAGGGGCAAGGGACCCCTCTCCCTTCAACATTGGGAAAATCTACTGCTCAGAGCAACGGGAGGACGAGGAAACCCGGTCCATGCAGATCCAGCTCGATAGTATATCTATGGCCAAGGTCTTAGCTCCCGTGAAAACTAACATCATTCCAGTCAAGCATAAGAAGGTATGCCTTCAAATCCTGGGTCTCAATTCTACTTTCTTCTTCATTTAAGTTACCAGGTTTGAGTTCGAGTTTGACGAGAATCAAAATGAAAAATTTATGATTATTATAAAATTTGTGATGATGAAAAGAAAATAAATAATTTATATATAATAAAAAAATGTATAGAGACCTATTTTTTTTAAAAGTGAGATTAACTTGCAAATTGGTTGCTCTATAATCATTTAGGCTCTCTTTTAAACTTTTTTTTTTTGAATTTTGTTGTTTCAAACTTTATTTATTTTTTATAGATGCGAATTGAAATCCAGTAGATGTCAGAATAAAAAGATAAAAATGGAAAAGTTTTAGATTTTATATATTATTTTTCTTTTGACTGTTGTTCGTGTCGTGTAAGGTAGAAAACAATTAAAATTCAGTTATTTATGATAAAATTTGTGGAATCTTGTGCCAATATCAGTTTGGCATTTTGATTGGAGGTTGCATCAGAAAACCATAATTAGTGTTAAACAAGTATTTGTTGCATTTTGCACTGGAAAATATATCTTGTTTTTGTTTAAATCTCGCGGGATCAGCTGACGCCAAGGCTTTGATGTTCTGCAAATCGAAATTTAGGAATAATGAGTGTTTGATGCTTTACTTACATTCACTTTCTGAAAGGGGAACTAGTTTTGGATATTTCCTCACTGGATAATATTTTCTTTATCTGTGACGATGGATGGGGTGACGGAATCTTTTAGGTTTTTTTTTTTTTTTCAAATGGTTAATTTTTCACGAAATTATAAATTTTATTAATTGTTAACATCTTTTTCACTTAGCAATATAGAGGGATGTGATATGAATGTGCAGTAAATTTGAGATGATAGAATGCATAAATTGAAATAAAATGGAGAAAATAGCTTACAGAACTGATGATCTCTTCGTTGGTGAAGTACAAATATATTTACAAACCGAGGTTAAATAGTTGCAAACGGACTTGAAGTGAGCATGCATAAGCACCTCCATTTATCTTACATACAATGAGATAACTGTAGATATCTGATTCAGTCCTATGAGATGAACTAGGCATTCCAAGAGATCAACTGGCCATGCAAACTAGACTCTCTAGTTTACTATATTAATCAAACCAAATGTAATATAATTACAATGGACACATTATAAATATCATCATTTTCACTTTGTTTAGTGAAAATTATGCCCCATTTCCACATGAGATGAAGAAATTTATTGGCAAGAATTAACTCATAGAACCACTTGGCTTACATTGGCAAAGTGCCTTTGCGGTCAACCAAGTAAGGAGTTGTTTGCTTCTTGCGATTGATGCATGTTCAAACATTGAGAAAAGTATTTTGTGTCCAATAATGCTGAAAACCTTGAATTGGAACTTCATATGAATGATATAAACTTTTTGCTCTGGCTGACATGCTTCATAATGTTTTAGTTGTCTTCATGAGTGCCAAGTTGAGCCAGGATATATTTATTGCTTGGAGAATTGTGCAAGGCCTTTATTTGATGGGCTTCCACTTGTGATGTTGCTGATTGTGAAATCTTTGCTTGTCCAAGTGAAGCCAAACACAGTCACCAACTCAAAAAGAATAAGGTACTCGATGGCAGTCATGGAGTGCCTTGAATTTGGCTTGGATCTGGTGTGAATCCTAGCCAAATTCTAAATGAAAGAAGCTTTGTTTGCTCCTTTTCTTCATGTGACATATGCAAAATGGGAAGATAAACCAAAGTCTTTTAAGGAGCCAAGGCCCAAAGTCTTTTCAGGAGCCAAGGGTTGGAAGCCATAATAGACTTCAAAGTAGAATGCCTTGTAGAGACATGAGTAGCTTGGCTCTAGCTTACTGAATATGTAGATCATTGCCCTATTGCTTGTTTTGTTGATAATAAATGGAGAGAGCATGGACTAAGGTTTGACTAACAACCTTAGTGTGGCTATTAGTTTGTAGATGAAATGAAGTGGAGAAGTGCAACTAACAATTTCCACAATGATTTGTAAAAGTGACTTAGGAAATTTGAGTCATGAGAAAAAATAATGATTACTGGTAGTCTAGCCTAGCATGATTGGGACAAGGAGTTAAGACCGAAGAGTTTCACATGACAAGACAAGGTTTAAATCCCACTGGCAAGTACCATGTAGAGTCATGGAGACACCTAGAGGTAAGGGTCAAATTTATGGCAATGCATGGACCTTGAGTCAACTGCATCCATGTTATGGATCCAAGCTCACCCTCATGTCCTCTATGAGCTTTGTCACATTGTTAACCTTAACATTTAAAGCTAAATTGGTTTGTGGCATGCAATAAGTAGTGAGGAGTTTCACATCGTAAGCCAAGGTTCTAATCCGATGGGTGTTTTGCACCTTGTAGAGTCATGAGGAGACTTGGAGATAGGGTTTAAACTTATAGCAATGTATGGACCTAGGATCGAGTGCAACCATATTACGGATCTGAGGTCATCCTTGTATATTCACAAGTTCTACCCTAACGTTAACCTTAACATTTTAGTATAAGGCATTCTAGACTAATGTTAAATGGGATGCAATCATATGGGTACTACACAAGTTCAAATATTTGAATTGTAATGGGAACTTCCATGATAAAACGACTTGTGAAAATACTATTTGTTGTAATACCATGATATTGTGGGTCATTGAAATGTTGTAATATGGGGGGGTTGTTTCAATCCCATAGAAACAGTTAAAAGTAGCAAGTGATACCTTGAAACTACCCCAAACTTGTTTAGGAAACAACTTGGTATATAGAGGAGCATTGATAGACTTGGCACATGGTATGAAGATTGTTATTTTTGAAACCCAACAGATCACAACAAAGATGTGGTTATTTTGAGGCTAATTTGTAGACAAGCCATTAATGAAATCCATGGGAATAGATTTTCATGTTTGAGAAGCAACTATAAAAAGTTGATACAATCCAAGCTTCTAGTTGGAAGGCTTAGACTGGCTATGAAGTGAGCATCGACAAATAAAATCTTCAACGTGCTTCCTCATAGAAGGTCAATAAAAGTAGTGTTGAAGGTGTTGTAATGTCTTTTGCACATCAAAATATTCACCATAGGAAGATGAATGAACCTCCTTGAGAAGTTGACTAGAGGGACCAATAGGGATGCAAGTTGATTCGGCTTGTACAAGAACTCATGTCTTAAACTATAGTCAAGGAATGATTTGAAACTCAAAATTTGAATTAAGGAAGGTTAAGAAAGAGCGCAATCCAGAAATAACAGAACACAAAACACAAACATATAAACCAAAATAGCAAAATGATTTTATTGCTTGGAAAACAAAGTACAATGCAAATAAACCTCTGAGAACAGATGTGAGGCTATAACATTGCATCCATTATTAATACTTTTTACAGTTAGGGGTGCATCTTAATTTATACAATATTTTTTGTGTGTTGGAAATCCACTGTATTTAATATGGAAGGATACTTGCATGAAAATGTGGTGGTTCACCTTCATTGAGTTATTTAAAGGAAAATTGCACACATATGACTTGTCCTTTTGTGTTTTCTCTTCTACTTATGTGTCAACATGGTTAGAGATGCTTTTTTGGCTATAAATATCTAAAAGTAGATTTCAAGCATTTTTGGGTATAAAGCCATGCCCCAAAAAGGTCACATTCGTGGATCATTTGGTCCCCATTGAAAAGCAATGGCCCCCATTGCCTCAACTTTTGGCATCAGGTGCGAAAATTGCTTCTTTCTCTAACTTTTTATGAGCCATTCCCCTTGTTGACCAAGTTCTCCTACCTTAACCATTCTGTACATTTGAATGCATTGGCTTTTGGTGGTCTTAGTTCATGTATCAACAATTTGATCCTCCTTCACTGGTGCTAAACTGTTTGGATTGAGTTCTTCAATGTCCAATTATTCTACTATTGCAGAAGTGTTTAATAGATGTGGATGATAGGGCCTGAGAAGTTCAACATTGAAGATTGGATGCAAACCAAGATAAGATGGAATTCAAAAGCATTTTCTCCCATATTCTTGGTGACGGTGAATAGTCCATTGTGAAGAAGTGTGATCTTCCTTTGGGGTGTTGCAAGTCTCTCTTTTTGAAAATGTAACCACCAACCTTGAATTGATGTGTGATCTAATGCTGGTCATGGCTTTGCTTGTCTTTCTAATTTGTTTTCTCCACGAAGTCATGGACCTGTTGTTGCATATGCTGAATCTGTTCCACAAACCATCCTGCCTTTTTTGCTTCTTTCTATCCATGAGGTGAGTGCTCCATGGGTTGCCTAAGGAGAACTACGTCAGTGGGTGCCAAAGGTTGGAACTCGAACAAACATGAAATGGGTTGTGTTTAGTAGTGTTGTGCAAAGCTCGATTGTACCTTTGTTGAATGTAGGGGAGTTTCTTATCCCATGTGCATTGATGCTTGGAATTGTACACTCGAAGAGGATGTACAATTAGCTGATTTACAACTTTTGTCTGGCCATCAGTTTGAGGATGGAAGGCTGTGGACATGGTTAGCTTGGTGTCCATCATGCTCCTTAGGATGGACTAGGAAATTCTCAAAAATCTGCTATCCATACCTGAGACAATGGACTTTGGCAAGCCAAATCTAAGCCACACGACTAAAATAGAGCTTAGTGGTCTCCTCAGCTAAAATGGATTTCTTACAAGGAATCATAATGACCATTTTTGAAAAGCAATCAAGTACTACAACAAAACAATCATTACCATGCTTAGATGTGGGCAAACCCCAGAGGAAATCCATGTAGATGGACTCTCGAGGCTTGGATGGCATTGACAATGGTGTATAAAACCTTGCTTCTGGTTGGTTGGTTTGGCAACAACTTAGGGTGTACAAGACTTAAGGTACCTCTTGATGTCATTCCTCATATTGGGCTAGTAGAAGTACTTTTGAAGAATTGCCAATGTTTTCTCCACCTGAAAGTGACTTGCTACTTTGCTGAAATGCACTTCCTAAATGACCTTTGAGTGCTCATTAGTTGGTACAGAGATATGTCCCATGCGATAGAGGAGGTTATCTTACAAATAAAATTCATGAACATGCTTACCCACACAAAGAACTTGGTATTTATATGCAAAATAGAATCTACTTCATACAATGTAGACTATTTGGAAGTCTCATGCCCACAAGAATCAAGAATGGTGGTGAGTGCTATAATTGGAGATCGACTTAAACAATCTATTGTGGAATTGACACTCCCTTTCTTATGCATGTGGATCAAATGAAATTGTTGTAGATATGTGGCCCACTTGTTGAATAGAGCTTAGCAACCTCTTCAGCTAAAATGGATTTATTACAAGGAATCATCATGACCATTTTTCAAAAACGATCAACTACAACAAAAAGCTCAATATGGGCAAACCTGATCTCAAGGCTTGGATGGCATTGATGATGGTGTATACAATCCTTGCTTTTGGTTGGTTGGTGTGGCAACAACGTAGGGGGCACAGGACTTGAGGTACCTCTTGAGGTCCCTCTTGATGTTATTCCTCATTTTGGGCCAGTAGAAGTACTTTTGAAGTACTGCCAATGTTTTCTCCACCCCAAAGTGACCTGCTACTTTGCTGAAATGCACTTCCCAAATCACCTTTGAGTGCTCATTAGCTGGTACACACATGTCCCATGTGATTGAGGAGGTTATCTTGTAAATAAAAATCAGGAACATGCTTACCCACACAAAGAGCATTGTATGTATCTCAAAATCAGAATCTACTTTATACGAGGTGGACCAATTGGAAGTCTCATGCCTACAGGAATCAAGAATGGTGGTGAGTGCTATGATTGGAGGTTGACTCAAACAATCCATTGTTGAATTAACATTCCCTTTCTTATGTTTGATCATCAAATGAAACTGCTGCAAATTTGTGGCCCACTTTTGATGTCTTTCATTCCGTAGCTTACTTTGTGTTTTGAATGAACTCCAAGACCATAACCTGTATGGATAATAGTTGAGAAAATATGCAAAAATTCCCGATTCAAGCCGATTTTTCCCGATTCACAAGCTAGCCGATTTTTTTACCAATTTTGCTGATTTTTCCCGAAAATTGTTGATATGCATGAAAAATGCTTTTTCAATGAAAATTGCATTTTCTTTGGTTTTTTCAATGAAAAATGACGATTTTTTCCCCCAATTTTTGTCGATTCCCGATTTTTCCCGATTCTTTTCCATGTCGATTCTGATCTTCTCAACTATGGTATGGATGATTGTTTCCTTGCACAAGATGTATTGCTTCAGTTGTCTACATGCTTGGACAATGGCATAGAGCTTGTTGTCATGTGTGGGGTATTTTCGAACTGCTTCATTGAATGCATTTTGATAGGCAACTTGATGCCCATGTTGTGCGAGGAAAATTGATGCATACCTGCTGCATTAGTCATTACCTCAAAAGAATGCTGTAGATCAGGTGGGGAAAGTGTAGGAGCTGGACACAATTGGTACTTCAACTTTTCAAATGCTCTATGCTATGTATCTCCCTAAGGGAACTTGGATTTGGCACCTCCTTTAGTTACTTGGTTTAATGGCCAAGCAATGTGTGAGGACCCAATATAAATCTTCAATAGAAATTGTCAAGTCCCAAAAATTTGCGAAGCTCTCCCAAAGTCTTTGGTGTAGGTCAATCTCTAATTACCTAAATCTTCTTAGGATCAACATGAGCTCCTTTGTCAACAATGTACCAGAGGTACTGAATGTTTGTCATGCAAAATGAGCACTTTTCTAAATTAGCATACAATTCGTGTCTTCAAAGAGAGTGAAGTACCTTTGAACATGTTGTAGATGCTTCTCCCATGTCTTACTATAGATGAGAATGTCATTACCAAAAATGAGTTGGTGTAGGGATGCAAGATGTTATCTATTATCCTCATGAATGTGATAGGTGCATTGGTCAAGTTAAAAGGCATAACTAGCCACTCAAATAAACCCTCGGATTTGAATGCAGTCTTCCATACGTCAATGGGATCGATGGGTATTTGATGATAGTCGGTTTTGAGATCAATTTTGGCGAAGAACTTTGCACCATGGAGTTGGACCAACCGATCATCTATCTGAGGGAATGGATAGTAGTTTTTCATAGTGATTTTATTTAAAGCTTTGTAGTCAATACAAAGTCTCCATTTTTCATCTTTCTTTGGAGCCAAGAGAATTGGGATTGCCACATGGTGAAGCACTTAGTTTGATGTGCCCCTTCTGAATCAACTCTTAAATTTGCCTCTTGATTTCATCATTTTTAAAGACTGATATGTGATAAACAAGTGCATTAGGCATAGGAGAACCACAAACTAAACCAATGGAATGCTACACCTTGCAATGAAGTGGAATCCCAATTGGTGACTTGAACAAGTCATAATATTCTGCTACAATATTGCCTATTTGCTTCTGCTGTGTAGAACTTGAGATCGATGTCCTCCTTTTGCTTTGCAATTTGATCATCAACTGAATGAATTCAATTGTTTTGGCTATCATCTTCTTGCATTTTTTGACTTGATTAAAGAAAAGAGGTAGGAGGAGATACCTTTGGTATCCTGAAGCACTAACCTATGACGGTGACGATGACACTTCAGGGCCTAGAATCATACACATCATGCCTTTTCCACATTAATGGTTGGCTTAAAATCACATCTCAGACATCCAAGGGCGCAACATTACACACAAAATTTAATCTTTGAAGGGTGTGATGGCATAAGAGATGAGACATTATCGTTGTAACCATCCAACATTATATGGTTGTGGGTCCGTTTCGATAGACAGATTCAAATCCTTTACAATTTGAGCAGAAATCATACTCTTTTGATTCCAACTATCAACAATGAAATTTAATGGCTTACCCTACATTTGTGAGTGAAACAAGCATTCCTCCTCTTGTGACTCCTTTGGTGCCACGTGTGGTGGCAATGGTCACATTTGGTTCGGCTTCCATGATCCGCTTCCTTCTATCCTTAGCCTTTGGATGTGGAGGTGATGGCGTAGTGGATGTAGATTGTTGCAACACAATAAACAATGATTGAATTGCTTGACACTCCTCCCCTTGAATGTTGGGTGCTTTTGTGAGAATTGCACCATTTGCTAGTCTTGGCCTTCGGGGTATTCTTTTCATGGGAGACTTTTTATTGCTTGCAATTCTAATTTTGGGGCTAACACCCTTTGTCTTGATTCTTTGGAGTGGCACACTTGCCTTTCTTTGGCTGGTATTTAGTGTTTTGGTTCTTTTTATTTGCTCCTTCTCATTTTAGTATTTGTTTATGTGCTTTTGCACCAATTTGACAAGTTTGTATGGTTTTCCCAATGTATTGAATTTGAAGAGGTCCATGTCCTTTCGAATGTACCATTGCAGCCCATTGTGGTTGTTGAGGATATGATGCTTTTTGGTAGCGTGAATACCTAGTTTTATTACTATGGAATGAAAAGCATCAATATAATCTTGAACATAATGACATTCACCTTGACGCAATTGTTGCCATCGCATGTATTTCTCTTTATAGGCTTCCACAAAATAATATTCTTGCTTGATGATTTCCATGAAATAATCTTATGTGAACACTACTTCATGTTCATTCTCCTTCATGCCATTGTTACAATATGCTTCCCATCAATTTTGAACAAGTAATGAAGCTTTCAAGAGTGCAAGAATGATTTTTTCACTGTTTGTGAATTTATTTTACAAAGAGTATGAAGATAACTGATCCAACCAATTTTCTAGGGCATCAACATTAATTTTTCCTTCAAAAGGAGGAATATCAAAATTCACCTGTGCCTTAAACGGTATGGGAGCACTGAATGGTGCTAGGGCAACAAGAGGTCATGTGAAGGACGTTGCAGAATTTGCAGCAGCAGCTGTCGAAGAATTTGAGCAAATTGATTCTTCATCTCATTCCTTTGTTTCACAAGGGCTTCATTCAACATCTCCTTGAAAGGATTGACTCTCTTAGTGTTGTCCTTCCTAGTTCCCATCTGAGATCATTTGAAACAAGGGGTGTAATCAGAGGGATCTCGCATTTGATATCCAAACTTTCGATATTCTGATCTCGTGTTTATGGACTTACACTCAAAAGACAGACCACTTAGATACCATTGATCCAAAATTCATTAAGGAAGATCAAGAAAGAGTGCAATTTAGAAATAACAGAACACAAAACACAAAAATATAAGCCAAAATAACAAAATGATTTTATTGCTCGAGTTACAGAGTACAATGTAAGCAATCTTTGAGAAGAGATGTGAGGCTATAACATTGCATCCATTACTCATGCTTTTTACATTTAGGGGTGCATCTCTCTTTATACAATATTTTTAATGTGTTGGAAATCCACCATATTGAATATGGAAGGTCACCTACATGGAAACGTGATGGTTGACCTTCCATGAGTTAGAAGGTCACCCATATGGAAATGTGGTGGTTCAATTTTGATGAGTTATATAAATGAAAATTACATATATATGGCTTTTCCTTTTGTGTTTTGTCTTCTATTGATGTGTCAACATGGCTAGAGATGCATTTTGGCTATGAATATCTAAAAATAGGTTTTCAGGCATAAAGCCATGCCCAAAAAAGGTCACATGCCTGGATCAAGGAAAGGCGACTGATTGATTACTGTTGACTTCTACGTAGCATCAATAGTTGGGCCAAAGGCCATGGAGTAGAGATCTTTGCAGTCATGATAGGTTGGACACCCAACATCCAAGATGCTAAGAAATCAAGGAGGAGGTTGACTAAAAAAAAAGCCATTAAGTTGGTAATGCCTTTCTTATATTTGATGACATAATGAAACTAATAAGCATAACCTGCACATTGAAAATGCTGATGTTTGTGAATATTTGATTGAGAGTTGAAGAATTGAAGAGGTTTATGAGTTGTATGCACAATGACCTCCCTATTAAGAAAATAATGATGCCACTGCTTGCGCGCTTGGAATAAGGCATGGAATTCCTTCTTGGAGGTGCCATAATTAAGATTGGCCCATGAGAGAGCCTTAGAATGATATGCATCAGATGTTCTCCTTGCTTAAGAACTGCACCTAATTCATATTGGGAAGTGTTGGTCTAAAGCTTAAATTGTTGCAGTAAGTTAGGAAAGACAGGCACAGGAGCAGTGCAAAATCATCCTTTAGATGACTTCAGGTGAGACTTCTCTGATGAATGAGCTGATGAAGAGGGTGGGCAATATGTGAGTAGTTATGATTGAAATTGCTATAGAAGTTCACACCCGAAGAAATCTCCCCAAATCTGAGTGGTTCACTCACTAGGTATCTTGCGTTATTTGGATCTGCATTTATTCCATGCTTATCAACAAGGAAGTCCACCTACTTGATTAAAGTTTGTTAAAAAAGGGTTTCTGTTGTCGAAGAAGATCCAACATCATCTTGACACGGATCAAGTGTTCATCCGATGTCTTGCTTTTGATCAAGATGTTATGGAGATGGACGACAAAGTTGCTGAGGTGGGGCTGAAAGACATCATTAATGATGCACATGAATGTGGCAGGTGCATTAGTGAGGCTGAAAGGCATGACCAACCATTAGAGAGAAACTTTATCTTGAAGGCCGTTTTCAAGAGATCATGGGTGATATCTAAATTTTAGGTGGAGCTTATAAGTACCTATCTCCCTAAGGTTGATCTAGAAGATTGTCATTTGGGAAGTGGTTAGTGGTTCTTCATAGTAATATTGTTAAGAGGCCAATAATCTGTGAGTTAACACCACTCATTATGCTCTTCTTTTGGCACTACAAGAGCAAGTCATCCACAAGCTGAAGTGCTAGGCTTAATCTTATGGTCCTCTAGTGATTGCTTTATTTGACACTCTATCTCAGCACTGTAAATGGATGTAGTGCAATATAGTGGCCAATGGGGCAATTCAAATCCTGGCACAAGCTTAATGGAATGCTGAATGGGACCTTAAGGAGGGAAGCTCTTTGGACTTATCAAAAACATCAAAGTAAGCATCAATAAGAGATTGGATTGCTAATGATGACAGCTTGTTAGCATTGTCTTTTTTGGCTTCTCTAATGTATAAAGAGTCAAAATTTAGTGCAAACTAACTTGTTTCACTGAAGGCCTACCAGAAAGGAAAGGACTAATAGAAGAAGTGCATCTCTACACCTTTACCATCCTTTTGGAGCCTGTAGGTTTTCTGCTCCGTGTAACAAACTACAACAATTCAATGAAGTGACATCACATTCCTTTCTGTCCTTAGAGAGATCAATGAGAAATGTCACAGAAAATTGACAGGTGTTGGTTGTTCTTCCTTCGTGACTGATCCCAATTGGTTGATGTCAATTCTTCGTAGTTGGCAAGCGATGATCGTCTAGAATTTTTGGTGGAATCAAATTCATTTAACTACCGTTATCAAGGATCAATTCCACCAATTTGTCCTTGATTTGACAGTTATGGGTGAACAAATTTTCCCTTTTATTGCATCATAATTTTTAATTTTGAGAAAGAGCCATATATTACAAATGTTGAGGTTGGATTCATCAGTTGTTGAAGCTTCATGGTGTGGCTGTGGCTGCAGCTGCGATTCAGCTAGAAGGGCCATGCCCTTAAATTCAAGAAATAACATTCTTTTGTAGAATGTCTGATGTGCTTACGATAAGCACAAAAATTCTTCTTCCCATCACTAGAACCCTCAATGAAGCTATTTTGGAAAAAATCCTATTCTAAGTGAGGGTGGCAGGGTTTGAGGAGTTGGTTGGAGTAGAAGTGCTCTTTTTTGAGATACAATTCTTCTTCTTCTTATTCTTTTGTTGTTTGGCTTCCATGTCTAGAGCAAGTTGGTGACCATGCTCTAAAGAATGGATGGTAGTAAAGCTTTGTCTCCTCTATGGAGACGAGAAAACAATCGAAACACATATTTGATGTGAAGGACATTGTCAACTCCAACCATGTCCAACTTGATGGAGGGTCAGTTGATCTCCTCAAATGTATCCCAATGTGTTGTTTGATGATTGCCCTAACATGTGATGCAGATGTAGCCAAACAACCAGCAGCTCCTTTCCATAACTGAGGGGGTAAAATCATGCCATATGAGTTGTTTGAACTCTTTACACATCATTTTCTGGCTGCTTTGTTGCTTGAAGAATCCTAATGTGGGTCCGCCACCAAGCGATGGCTTGATCATCCATATGGACCTCAGATACGTTTTTGTGCCTCCAAACTGCATATCCAAGCATCCACTTCATTCCCATGGATTGTGCCATCAAAATGAGAAATGGGTATTGTGTGCTCTTGCGCCATTTAAATGACGAATATGTATCTTGGGGTTCTGTGCCATCAAAATGAGGAATGGATATCTTGGGTCCAAGTTGAATGCAGGTTGGATAATTGTAGAGTTAAAACTGGTTTATTGTTGTCCCATGAAGAGTTGGAACATATTACCTTCTTGATTCATGAGTTGTAGTTGAATATCACTCTGTTGCTATTGATCATTCAGCTCTTGGTTAGGGTCTTAATAAATTTGGAGTTTTGGGTAGATCTACCATTACGAACTTGTTTTTTTTTTTTTTTGGGTGGGGAGGGAGAAGAAGATAATAAGAAAAGAAATCACTACAATGAAGAGCAGAAAAAGCAAAGACCCCTTAGTAAGCTGCAGGAAACAAATTAAAAAAAAAAGTCCTCTACTTGTCTGATCTGCTTTGAGCATCAAGGATTGACCACACAGTGATGCTGCCAGGGTGTTGAATCTGCAACAGCAAAGTTAACATTTGTCTAAACTGGCACACTGAAATGTGTGTAGAATTTTTTGATTCCAGCAAAGAAGACCAGCAAAAGATGAATGGTGGTGTGCAGGGATAAATAGAAAATAAAGGGCAGCCTGGCTAACAGTGCAGAAAAAGTTCTACCAATTTAGGGAGCATCAAACACAGAAACAGCAAATTGCATAGCAGGTTGACAGCAGGGAAGAGGAGTAAGATGCATAACCAAGCTCAGCGTAAGGCTGAGCAAAATAGGACTTAGTGAGTATGGCTTGAATGCAAACAGACAGGTAATTTGGACTTCTCAATGATACCAAGTGATTTGAACCTGCAGTAAAATTAAGATAACCGTGAAAACTGAGGAGGGACACTTTTCATTAGTGAGGTATAAATAAATTATAAAGATGAGGTTGAGTGGTTGCAAACTGCTCTTAAGCTATACATGTACCGACACCTCAATTATTCTAACTTACATGCAGTTAGTGAACTATACATATACATGGTTATCTCATTCAGTTCAATTCAGATAAACAAGATATGCAAACTAAGACTCTAGTTTTGAACTGAGATCAACTGCAAATGCAAATTGAGATTCTGTAGTTCACTATTTTAAGCATGCAAAATGAAATTTACAATGTGGAGATAATGAGATGGAAGGAGAGAATTTATAATTTGTGTTATGAAGTTCAGCGAATAAAATTCATTTTGTTCGAAATTTGTCATTTAATTAGAACGGCGAATAATTGATAAAGTTTGGCGATTCTGTTTGCCTCAACAATGAATGCCCATTGCAGAAAAATATTATGCAAATATGTTCATGTATGACACTCCTATTCAGGAAGTGGGAAAGATTCGTGGAAAAAAATTCTAGACATGAGAGATTTGTGGGAACAATTTGTGGGCCAGCCTTGAGACTGTGTCTCTCTAACTGTGGATCTTTTTAATCAGGAAAATAAATTAAACCCCAAATCACTCTGTATTTCCATTGTGCACAAAAACTGTAAGGATGTTATTTCAAAGTTACATTTCATATTGTTTGCCCTGATATAATTCACCAACAAATTTATACTTCTTTCCTTACTGGCTGTTGCATATATTCCATCCAAGTAGACTTGTAGAGCTTCAGTATAGACAGGTTCATGTTCAACTGGTTTAAATTCAATAGAAAAAGCCTTCAGCGCTGAAACAGTCCTGCTAGGGTTCCTGCTGGTGCTGCTGAGATTGTTCTTTGGTGGCCACAGTCAACGAGAAGTGCAGAGGAGAGATGTACATGGAGAGCAATGCAGCCACAGTTGGGATAAGCACAATAAAGTAAGGCAGGCCAACGTTGGCCTTTTAAAGTTATAAATTTTAGATATATTTTTTAATTAAGGAATAGGAATTTAGTTATTTAAATTAAAATCTTAAAAGGTCTTAGGCAGCAGGTCCAACACCTTTTCTAAAAAGGTTTTTTAATTTCAAAAAATTGCTTATTATGTTTAAAATTTTATTTTTTTGTTGTTTTTTTCCCCTTTAAATTGGTTATATGGAATTGAAACAGGCCCCACTCATATTACATCATGACCTGGTATTACAACAGCTTGGCAATTATGAATGCATCACTTGATAAGATTGAACCTGGGTCTCCTCCTTGAAAGTTGAGGAATGTAACTGGTTGAGCTAAATGCCATTTGATTTTTTATTTTTTTATTAGTTATTTAGTTTAGTTTTATTTATTTTTTTTTTTAATTTGAAATTTTAAGGGCCTTGGGCCTTTTAAATTTTAAATTTCAGTAAATGCTTAATTCTTTTTATAAGAAAATGAACATTTTTGTTATTTTTTACTTTCTCAATTTAAAAAGACCGTTCATTTTATTTTGGAATAATTTTAGTGTCTCGAGCTTCGTGTTGATTTCTTTTCCAAATTTCATAATATGTTGAATTTCTTTCAAATTTCAAACCTGTTGAACATGAACAAGAACCTTTTAACAATGATTATAATGATGGAAAACTTCATAAACCTCATTAGTATGGCTGCATTTAGTTTTGGTGATTATAATTGGAATGGGAAAAATGTAGAGAAGAATATTGGGGCCAAATTTCTGTCTTAATTTCAAACTGCTTGAGTGTTCACTTTTTATTGTACCATAATCATTCATAAATCCTTTGTTGGCATTGATTTAAAGCAGTTACAATTTGGAGCTTCGTTCAACTTCATAGATTTGTGATTACTTGGATTTGGATGAATTTTTAAAGCAGTGAAGAAAACTCAAAGACTATGTATAATCAAGTGCATGCTGAATATGTTGATTATGCCTGGTAAAGAAATTGCTCTTTTGGACCACCTGCTTTTTTAGTATTCATAGTTATCGAAGATAAATTCATGTTCAAACCAAATTATATCTTGCATGAAGGGAAGTATCCAAGGAAGACAACGTCATCTCGAGGCTTTGATGTCTGTTTTCCATAACCAATAATTATTAGGAGAAGATTGAATAGTTTCAAGTTTAAATCAACTCTTATTTGAGTTCATCACTGTTGTGTACAGCGATGCAGAATTTTATTTGCCTTTTGCGTTCATTACTGTCAGCCTCAACTTCTTGCCAGAGATTTTTAAGATCGGAAATTGGCAGAATAGAACATATGTTTGCATTGATTTAAAGCAGTAGAAATTTGGAGCTTTGTTCAGCTTCATAGATTTGTGATTACTTGGATGTGGATGAATTTTTAGATTGTTAAAAAAAACTCAAAGACAATGTATAATCAACTGCATGCTGAATTTGTTGGTTATGCCTGGTAAAGAAATTGCTCTTTTAGACCTTCTGCTTTTTTATTATAAATAGATATCAATGATAATTTCATTTTCAAACCAAATGATCTTGCATGAAGGGAAGTATCCAAGGAAGACAATGTCATCTTGAGGCTTTGATGTCAGCTTTCCATAATTAATAATGATCAAGAGAAAATAGTTTAAGTTTAAATCAACTCTTATTTGAGTTCATCACCCTTGTGTACAGCGATGCGGAATTTCATTTGCCTTTTGTGCTTATTACTGCCAGCGTCAACTTCTTGCAAGTGATTTTTAAGATCGGAAATTGGCAGAATAGAACATAAGTACTTCAATGGATGAACTTCAAGGGATATTCCAGGAGGCTTCTTGTAATATGACTATAATTTTGTCATTCAGGGAGGAAGTTTAAAATGCCATTGCTTGGGAATGTTAAGATTTTAAAAGTAAAAACATCACAGGCCTTGTAACAGAATTTGCATACGTATAGGATTGAGTGGAAATTTTATAAATAATTCATCCAAGGCAGTAGTTGTAATTGACAAAAGAGTGTGGGAGGTAGTGACCATAAAGCGTCAGAGCTTGGATCATGAAATCTTTTCATTTGTATCTGTTAAAATAAAAAACAAGGATGGATCACAAACCTAAGTTCTTATCAGGCTCAGGTTAAATTGTGAAGAGAGGTAATTTTTTGAAGAAAGGGAAAAGCATTGCAAAGTCATAAACAATATTCTCTATGACTTATTGATTCTGAAACAGAATTCTGATTGGGGAACATGAAGAATCAATGTTTTACTTTTCCCAACAACCAACGAAGCAGGGAGTCAAAGTTAGTTAATGAATACAGAAGCATCTAATGAATTATTATTATTAGACATCCAGAATGAGTGAGCTTTCTTAGTCAATATGTGGGGTAATGCTTCACGATGAGGCATTTCCTGAAATAAGATAAAAACCATTATCTTTTTCGACGGTAAATTCATGGTTGATGTCTTCTGTCTTCACTTTGAGTAATGTAAGGAAACAAAGACAGGGTGGAAACTTTTGTTTAATAGTATTCATCAGAGATTGTAAAATAAGTTCCCTGTTGATAGAAATTTCCAGGGTTGTATCCGTTGCTTGTATACTTGTTCTTTTTGATTGTATATGTTCTAAATGTTGTTTGGTTTATTAAAGATGTTGCATAGCCAAAAAGAGTTTTATGTTCAATTTGCTACATTCTAATGCATTTTTGGGAAGATAACTATCTGAAAGGGTGGGCAGGATCCCTCTCCTTAAATACTCATGCAGCATAAATATACAAATTTTCCTTAATTAATATGAACTCAAAACATTTGTAATCAGTTCTACTGCACCGAATTTTGCTAATAATAAATAATTCAGTCAACATTTGAGTCTTTGCATCTTTAAAATGTTATCACCAGCCTTGGAAATAAAATATGAGACATATTAAATAAATTTTGACTGTGCTAAGAACCTTCATAGCTTAGGCTGCCTGTCTTTAATGACTTGTTGGTTAGACTTATTGGGCACTGTGATTTGCAGCCTCTATCCTACTCACAACTTGCAAGGAGCATCCATGAACTTGCTGCGGCAGCTGATCAGGTTGGTAGTTACTACTACTTTTTCCATTTTACATTTTCACTGGTAATTTTCAGGTGTGGTTTGGTGTTTCCTAATCAGTATTTACTTGTTTTGCAAACTTCGTACAGAAAAGCTCCCAAAAGCAGTTAGTACATCAAGTATTTCCCAAACTTGCTGTGTATAACTCGGTAGACCCCTCCTTGGCCCCTTCTCTACTCATGGTATGCCACTGTCAACCAGTAATCTGACTTTGCTTCTCTTTATACATTTTCTCCTGTAATCAGCAAATGTTACAAGTTATTGTAATTTTATTTATAATTTATAGTTTATTTTGCTATCGTCTGTATTATCTTTTGTCCTGTTTGGGTGCCTGCAGAGCATTCTAAATGAATATTTCTTTTCGAGTCCCATTGACTTGCTTTGGTCACTTTTAGACATTGATAGAGCATTTTTTCTCTCTCTCTCTTTGAATTGGATGGGATCATATGATTTGAAAAATTGAATGCATTGCTACACATTTTGTTATCTTTTGAACACTTTCAATAGTGGAATCTATATTGAAGACTTGTTGTGTATTCATAACCCATGGCAAAGGAGATTTTTATTTTGCATGTTAAGATCTATGCTACTAACCTCGCATTTCTATGTTTGTGTGTTTATATATAAATATGCAGCTTCATCAACAATGTGAAGACAGGAGTGTTTTGCGCTATATATATTATTACTTGGCTAGGATTTTATCAGATAATGGTACACAAGGCGTAAGTGCTGGTGGTGGAATACCCACTCCTAATTGGGATGCCCTTGCTGACATGGATGCAGTAGGAGGGGTGACAAGGGCAGATGTTGTACCTCGCATTATTGAACAGTTTACTGCTGAAGCATCAAATGATGATGTTGAAGGTATGCATGCCCTTCCATGCAGTTGCAAACTTTTAACAAGAGAATTTAACTTGGTCTCTTTGTAGTTGATAACTTGAAGTTGATTGCAATTTAGTTAGAAGAGTGGGGAAGAAGGGAGGTATAGGCTTAAAGAATTGTTGATCAACCAGGAAAGGCTTGAATTATTCTCCTTAGTTGTTTTCGCAAAGGCTTTTTGTTTGGGTGAGATTTTTATATTCTAATTGGTGTTTATGATCCCAGATAAATGTTGGGAAGATTCTTGTAATCAGTGAATAGCAATCTTTTAATTTTGTTTAATGCTCACAGAAGAAGCATACTTTATAATGCAATTACTTCAGCATGACAGTCGCATGCTTTATGAGTTTTGTGGTGGAAGAATATATCTCTCATGCATTTCCTTCTTTCTATATTGTGTGTGTGTGTTTTTTTTTGAGAATATATAAGCCTAGGACTTTGGTCTTTTAAAAAAAATCACTTAACATGAGGTAGGTCAATATTTCAAATGCCCCATCTTGGTTTTCATGTCGAGGAAAATCTTATTGGCATAGTGTGTTTTTATTTTTCTAAATTTAAATTGGTTATATGGGATTGCAATGGATTTCACCCATTATTCATGACTCTGCTACAGTGGAATTTCAATGAACCATAGTATTGTGCTATCAAAACAACTATATTATCATGGCACACATGGGAATTAAATTCTGATAGGCTCTTTGTGAGCCAACATTCACACCAGTTGGACGTCAACCCCATGGGCTTTATAGTGTGGTATGTTACTATAAACGTAAAGGTAATTTCTAAATTTCAATGAACCATAGTATCATTATATTACAACAACTATATCATCATGGTACACATGGGAGTTAAATGCTGATAGGCTCTTTGTGAGCCAACATTCACACCAGTCGGACTTCAACCCCATGGGCTTTATAGTGTGGTATGTTATTATAAATCTAAAGGTAATTTCTAAATGTCCCCAATCTAGTCAGCATTTCTAATTGGTGTATGAGACTCCATTATGGTAGCAAAATACCTCTGAGTTTCAACCTTGTGTCAAAAGCTCATGGATATTAAGCTGGCAATGGCTGCAGTTGCATGAATCAGAAATTTCTTTGGACTATGAATTATATTAAACAACAATAACAGAAATTTCATAAAATTCATTATTCTAAATGTAATTTCTAGAAGGTATGTTTTTTTAATGAGTTTACACAGGTTTTTATGAGGGTTCCTGGTCCCCTCATATTGAGTGGGGTTTGAACCTTGGACCTCTCAAAGAGAGGCCAAAGCCCTTACCACTGCAGTAAGCTTGCAGCTTTTTAAAATTAAGTTTACATGGGTTTAATGAGGGGTCCTGGTCCCCTCTTACTGGGTTTTGAACTTGGGTCTCCTAGATGAAAACCCAAGGACTTACCACTATGTTATCCCTCATGGGTTTTTTTCTAAAGGTATGTTACTATAAATATAAAGGTAAATTCTAAAGGTCCCCAGTCTAGTCAGCATTTTTGATTGGTGTATGAGACCCCATTATGGTAGCAAAATACCTCCTCTGAGTTTCAACCTTGTAGCCAAAGCTCATGGATATAAAGTTTGCAATGGCTGCCATTGCATCAATCAGAAATTTCTCTGGACTATGAATCATATTAAACAACAATAACAGAAATTTCATAAAATTCATCATTCTAGGGAGATAAGATAAGATAATTCTATCAATGTCCACAGATGGCCAAAGTAGGCCAATGGGACTCATTGAAAAGAGCTGTTACAAATTACAATGTACTGTAGTAACTACAAAGTACTACAAAAATAAGTTAAACTGGAGTAAAGAATCTAGTGTAAACTACTCTAAAGTTGAACAACTGTATGGCATAAAATTACAGCCTCGAGGGTTACCCAAAGTGGGTAAATTTTAACATGCTAAATGTAATGATTAAGAGAGAGCTAGAAGTCGAGGTACAACAAAGATAGAAAGGAGCTCCAATGGCTCCAAGCGCCAACATTAATTTATAGTGGGATGTAAAGTAGAAGCATAGTTGTTGTCGTCACCAACTATCCCAAAAGGGCCAACAGAGGATCTAATGATGCTCCCAGGAGAATAGCTAGGACTAAGAGGGCCTCGTTGGATAATCCTAGGAGGACATGTAGTTCGACCCCTCAAGACTCTTCTAGCATCCATGGCTTTGGAACCAATAGAAAAGGACAAGAAACTAATAAACCGTGCTTGTCTACGACTCCTCGCAATGTGAAGGGTGGCTGAAACCCAATGTGAAAGACTTGTAGTCTTGTCTTATCACAAACAAGAAGAAAGAATTGAAGCCCTTTTAACGAACTCTTGTATGCAGACAAGGGTGCACAGATCTGTCATTAACATTTTGGATAGTTGTAGCTTCAAATGAGTGCTTATTACTCTCGATTGCAAAGATAGAGTGAAAGAATGAGGTGATTAGTTGAGTAGTAGTCTGTCTCCCCTGTAATAACTGACATCAAAAAGTGATAGCTTCCCTAAAATAAAGAACCAAGCATCTTTGGTCAGGATAGCTGAAAAAAGTGGCAAGCGATCCACCTGAGTCTTTATACAAGAAATAGTACCTCCCTTGAATCTCATAATAAACAGGACACTTGAAGATGAAATGTTCTTCAGTCTTCACCTTCCAAATAGAGCAAAGATGACGTACCATATCCTCTTGAGGAATATGGTGGTCCGTCTCCGCCCGTGACTGACATGAACATACTCTGAGTTGACCAAGAGGAATCCTAAGGCTGTGTGTCCAATGTCGCTTGACATAATTATGATGAGTAATAATCCCATTCTCATCCTCATGAATTGCTTAGTGTAGAAAGCCAACTTAGGACTTAGAGGTTGAGATGGAGCGACCCTAGTGATCTGAATATATTATTGATAATCATCTCTGACTGCTTGATTAATTACCCTCTTATCAGGAAGAAGGTGGGGAGGAGTTTTTAAAGTGTATTTGAAAGGATGTAATTGATCTATGGAGATGCCAACTGACTGAAGAAGAAAAATAACTTTTGAGTGCCATCCACGATGATGATCAAAATAGCCCCTAGAGGTACTGCATTCTGAGGAGCAAAGCGCCAAATATGGGAAATTATTATTTTCGGTGTGTGTTAAGATATCAAAGGTCTGCCTCCAATTCACCATTAGTCATGCTTTTATTAGAAGTGTTTACATGTTTCAATTTGTATCTAAGGCAAAGGCTGACGTTTCTTTCAATGAAGAATTATAACAAGATACTGCACAGTAACCATTGCTGAGAAAGAATGGACATAAAATGCAAGGAAGAAAATCCAAGGAAATAAATGAATTATATGGAAGGTGCACTTTACAATGCCACAAATACTAGGAAACCTTCCTGTCCCATGAAAAGCAGGGAGTGGTTTCTGTGGCACTACAAGTGCAAGACAATTGCAAGGCGAAGTACTGGAAGGTGCACTTTACAATGCCACAAATACTTTATTTCTAATGATTTGACACTCAATCTCAGTACTTTCAATGGAGGTAGTTCAATATCATGGTCGATTGGGCAACTAAGATCTTGGCATAAGCTCAATGGAATTCCGAATGGATCTCAAAGGGGTGGCCGTTTAGGCTCCTCAAAAACAGCAAAGTAAGCATTGATTAAAGGTTGGATTTTTGATGGGGGCAATTTGTTAGCATTATCTTTCTTAGCTTCTCTAATGATGCAAAGAGTAAAAAATTTATGCAAATTAACTTGTCAAACTGCAGGTCTACCAGAAAGCAAAGGATATTTTACTATTGCAATCGATAGGTCTTGTGATAGACATACAAAACAACCTTGCAATCATATTGATATGGTGCTCCCAATAGCAAACTGCAACAATCCAAAGGAATGACATTGCATATCACTATGTCTTGAAATGGCTCAATGGCAAATGTCACAGAACATTGGTGAGTGCAAGTGTCAGTTGTCCTTCCTCTTTCACCCAACCCAATTGGTATGGTCATGGATGCTTCGTGGATGCCATTATCAAGGATCAACTCCACCAATTTGTCTTTGATTTGACAATTTTGTGTGAACAAAGCGTACCGATTTTTTGCAATGTAGTTGTTAACCATGAGAATGAGCTGAGAATCAGAAGTGTTAGGATTTGTTACAGCAACTGTCGAATCGTAATACATCTTTGGCTCAGCTAGAAAGGCCTTTGACATCTTGGATTTTATGAGATGACATTCTTCTATAGAATGCCTAGTGCATTTATGATAAGTACAAAAGTTCTTCTTCCCATTGGCAAAACCCTTAGTAGAGCCACCTTGGGGAGAACTCCCAAGCTTGACAGGATTTGAGGTGTTGGGTAAGGTAGAAGTGCTCTTTTTTTGAGATGCATGAGACAAATTGGGTTGCTTCTTTTGCTGCCAACTTTAGAGCAAGTTGGTAAGCGTGCTCCAAGGATGTAATGGTGATAAGCTATATCTCCTTTCGGAGACGTGAAAACAATTTCTAGACAAATTTGATTCAAAGGACATCGTCAGGTTCAATTTCATGTAACTTGATTTATAGTCAATTGAACTCCTAAATGTACTGTTTAACTGACTGCCCTTTTTGATGAAGATAAAGCCAAATGCACAACATCTCCTTGGCATATCCAAGATGATAAAAGTGTGCCCAAAGAGTTGCCTCTTTCCATGTACCAATTGCTGGCGATTTTTTGCTTGCAAAGACTTGACCTGTTATTGCCACCAAGTGACGGCTTGATCGTCCATATGGACCTCAGCCACCATGATCTTCTGTGCCCTTGTGAGCTTGGAGTTATCCCCATTGATTGTTCCTTCAAAATGAGGAATGTAGATCTTGGTGTCCAACTTGAAGGGAGGTTGGGCAATTGAGATAGCTGAAGAGGGAGAACTGATGGAGTGTTGTCCCATGAGATGTTGGAACATATTGGCCATTTCATCCATGAGTTTCAGCTAAAACCCATTTTGTTACTGGTGCTGATTGTTCAACTTGTATCATAAAGTGAATTTCATCAGAGTTAGGTGCAGAGCTGCCTGAACTAGCTATCATAATTTTTTTCTGGACAGAAAAAGCAAAGATTACTAAAAAACTGCAGTTTGCAGGAAATAGATGGAAGAAAATGTCGTCTACTTAGATGATTTTTGGCAAGAAAACAATTGTTGCTAATGTAGGTTTCAAATCTGGAACAGCAAATTGAATAGCTTTTCAGAATGTTAAAACAGAATGCATGCAGTGTTCTCCCGCAGGAAGAAAGACCAGCAAAAAGGAGAAGGCTGGTTTGCAGGGAGAAAAGAAAGACAGTGCCTTGGAGCACCAGATGCAGAAGCAGAAAACTAAACAGCAGGGCAGTGTGCTGAAACAAATCTCAACTTGAGGCTGAACAAACTAAGCAAGGATGGACCTCAAGCGAGCAAGGATGCATTGACCTCGCTGAGGCTTTGATATCAAATGATATGTCCCTGCAGTAAAATTATAAGAGCAACATGCACTCACTGATTACAAACTGCAGAATGCAAAGACTGAAGAGCAAGTGGGAGAAGATATCTGCCAAAGTTGATAATGTACACTCTTCATTAGTGAGGCATAAATATATTTACAAAGATGATGTTGAAGGGTTGCAAACTTTCCTTGAACTAGACATGCATATACACTTAAATTAGTCTGACTGAGACAAACTAGATATTTAAACTAGGACTAGCTAGTAACTGAGATAATTACAAGGAATAGGAGATACTTACAAGGAAGAAGGAGATAACTATAAGAAATGCATCTCATCGGTGGGTCATGTCACTATCATACAAATTCCAATTTTGATTGAGGTTTGTGATGTCATTGCTCCATGTGACATATGGTATCATGCCATACAATCACATGACAAATATAATACAAGTATTCACTTGTTCATATATAAGCAATCATTTGCAATCATCGTGATAGAGTGAATGCAAGCTTTGATAATGCCTCAAGGGAAATGGTTTGGACTTGAAAAGCTAAGATGGATCCTAGTAGTATGTCTTTGAGATATCTCTTTGCTGTTAAGAATCAACACCAAGTGTTGAGCGTAGAAGGCCATGTTGAAGCTAAGAGGTTGAGGAGAGATCCAAGTAGTCTAAGTGTATTGCAAATAGATTTATTTGTTGACTGATTTATAAATTAGCTCTTTGTGAGGATGGAGATACGGTGGCATCCAATGAGTATTGAAATATGGGAGGTGACTTATGAAAATTCCAATAGATTTTAAAAAAGTAGTCTTTGGGCACCATCCTTTCCACTAAGTAGGGGTTAGGGGGGGATACATAGAAGCAACTTTCTATGCAGAAAAAAAGGCTAGGTATCAGTTTCTCTTTGACCTAATGCATGATCCTCCATGCACGTTACGTCTAAATATGCTCTCAAGATGAAGGGTGGTTTGTGAACTTGGCATACATGAAACAATATAGTTTGAACCCCCTTAATACATGTGTAATCAATAGGCCCTAATCTTGGCCCCTAAATCTCAAATTCATAGAGAAATGTGGGTTTAATGATGAAATTGAAGAGTCAAATCTTCAAGGGGAGATCTTGAAAATGAATCTGAAAATATTGGTGTTCCAATAGAGGTAGAGAGACATATTCTTTGCAAAGTTGTGATTGAGAGGTGGTCTTCAGGATAAGGGATGGTTTTGAGAACTGAACCCCCAAATAAGTTTGAGGTGTTTTGATCAAAACATGCTTGGTCTTGTGGGAAAATTGGAACTTGGAGACAACATGTTTGGAGGTGTTAAAGATTATAACTTTAGTTTTTCTGAAGTTGAGTTTAAGCTGTCTAAGGTCAATAGAGCAACGACATCCAGATGCCTTGCAAATCCTTAGGAGAATGAGCAAGGAGAACAATTAATTGACCTAGAATAGTTCAATAATATGTCAATTAAGAAGTGCAAAAGATGTTTGTTCTCTGTATGAGCATGGTGTCTAATCTATTCTTCAAGCTCATCCATTTATATACCAAAGAGAATCCACGAAAGAGGGAATGCCTACTTGACCACAATAGTATTCTTGACTTCATTGGAGAACGCATGAAAGCTTTAGTATTCCATGTCTCAAATTATTTGAACATAAGGTCTTTGGGCACAATATAAAAGGCCTTTGGACAAAGAAACAAGAGAGTTTAGAGGATCTTTCTCAAGTCTTCTTGATGACAGTTCAAAAACTAAAGATATAGATTGTTGCTTGAAAATTTGTTTGAAGACCTGCTTGCCCTTTGCCTTTGCAACTCCCACTTTTAAGACATCGAGAGAGCTTTGTAATGAGGGATATGACATTTAGATTTGCAAGCTTATGCCAAATGATGATGCTTTTTTAATTGTTTTAGTTTGATGAATAACTAGTTAAGACCAAGGAATCATAACAATTCGCCTCATTGAATAATTATGCAATTGGATTAACCATAGATTGGATACCATATTTGAGGAATTCAAATAAATTCCCTTCACATTCAGCTGCTTTGCCGATGCACATCACTCTCTTGATGTCCCTTCTTGGGCAAAAATAATAACAAGAAGCAAAGGAAGAGGTGGCCTAGCTAGTGGGTTGGGATGTTATAAAGGGAAGTGCTATGTGAAATAGAAGTTTGCATGTTAGTGCTCAAAGGGTGGGTTTTCCTTGGGAGGGGGCTTTCCCATTACTTATCTTGATTATACTTGATGTCACTAGTTGTATGAGCTTAGGATTTCCTTAATGCCTTATAAGTAGCATTAGGTACATGCTTTTGAACCTGTGGCTTGATTCTAGTATATTATTGAGAAAGTTTTCTTAGGTTTGAGATCAATATTTGTTTTGACTTGTGGCCATCTTTTTTCAAATTTTACTTGATGTCACTAGTTGTATGGGCTTAGGATTTCCTTAATGCCTTGTAAGTAGCATTAGGTACATGCTTTTGAACCTGTGGCTTGATTCTAGTATATTATTGAGAAAGTTTTCTTAGGTTTGAGATCAATATTTGTTTTGAACTATGGCCATATTTTTTCAAATTTTACTTGATGTCACTAGTTGTATGGGCTTAGGATTTCCTTAATGCCTTGTAAGTAGCATTAGGTACATGCTTTTGAACCTGTGGCTTGATTCTAGTTTTCTTAGGTTTGAGATCAATATTTGTTTTAACTTGTGGCTATCTTTTTCAAGTTTTTGAATGGCTATTTTCAACTAGTGCCTATTGGGATTCATCTCACCTCTCCAACTCCCCCACAACTTCCAATAAATATTTGTTTTCCACAAGATATGAAAGGGTGTGCAACCCGAGACATGAAAAGGTATGACCTTGGATACGAAGGCATGACCTAAGAAGTAAAAGGGCAACCTTAGATAAGAATGGGTAGAACTTGAAATGTGAAGAAAGATGTGACCCCAGAAGTGAAAGGAATGCCACTAGAGATATGAAAGAATGTGATTGTAGATGTAAAAATCATCGTCGGCAATCAATTTATCTACAATCATTATCTTGAAAGATGGCAGATTTTATTTTTGTCGAAAACGTATATTCCATCATATCCCCTTTTGGTGAGAATGGGGAAAGGGGAGACGCTAAAAGAGGAATACTGGAAGCCACCCTCAAATTTTTGCCTAAAGGGGATGGTGAGGGGGACTATCTCATTAAAACTGTTAGTAGTATAAATTTAAAAAAAAAATTGCAAAATTACAAAACATTTAGAAAGGCACAAATTCGTCATAATCATGTAATTTCCAATTGTTAGTGTACACAAGATGAGTTTATGAACCAAAATCCATAATCTATAGACTATATATACTCCAGATGTAACATTGTATATGCAGATCTATATGTCCTTGAGTAGGAAATACTAGGTTGAAAATCATGAGGAGGTCACCCTTTAGGGGATCAATATTTTAGGATAGGGTTTTATTTATTTTTTCTTTCTAGAACTTGTATGACACATGCAGGGGACACCTGGGTGTCTTCTTGCTGACCCTGGTGGATCCTTATGTGCATGGGAAAGGCAGCAGGCAATGAGGATGTGCCGTAGCCATCCTTTCTTGAAGGGGATGGGTGGGGAACAATGGCGCTATGCCTTCTCATCTCCATCCCAATGTGTTTGTGTCCTCATGGGTACGTAATTATGAGGATCTCTCTCGTTAACCTTGTAAAAAGTAGTCTTACATTCATATTTGAAGCTATATACGACTTAAAGATCAGAGATATTTCTTATGTAATTTTTATTCTAATGTCATGTCTCTCAAAGTTGATTTGGGATGAATTAATTTAAATTCAACGAGGCAATATCATTTGCAGTGTAAATAGAATCATGTGTCATCATGGGCTTTGAGGAAGAACCAATCTTTCTGAACAGTGTTGTGATGGAAATATGGACGGATTCATATCAACAAAAAAGGTCATGACTGGTTTGAAGATGATCAATCACCAGATGGGATCGGACTCTCGTAACAAATTCAGAGCCTGTTTTGCAGCAGGAAAGCCATCAGAAACCTCCCACTCTGGTTTTCTCAATAAGGTGGACGATGCTGGAGATTCTACTACCTACAATCAGATGAAAGGATGTCTTGAGTGGGAGGTGGCTATGTGTGCAGAGTATGTTCTTTCATTAAGAATTAGACTTGGGAGTTGGTCTTGTTGCCTAAGGGCAAGAAAATTGTTGGTCGCAAATGGGTCACCGATATCAAATTTGCTTCTGATGGTCAGATTGAGAAGCATAAAACTTGCCATGTTATCACGGGGTTTTCATAGAAAAAGGGAGTTTACTACATGGAGAATTTCATCCCTATGGATTAAATGGACTCCATTTGCATGCTTCTTTCCTTTGCTACTTCACTATGATGGGATTCATCAAATAGAAGTCAAGTTTGCTTTTCTAGATGGTCACCTTCAAGAGGAGATCTATATGCAGCAGCCACTTGGCTTCATGCAGGATTGTCCTCCACCTTTGGTTCACAGGTGTAGGCAGTCTTTGCATGGACTAAAGTAGGTGCCTCATGCTTGGCATGAGAATATTCATATTTTATTTCTTCATTGTAGCCTTTGTTGGTGCAAGGTAGAGCATGATTTTTACGTTAAGCATATATGATTTGCAGATTTTCATTATTGTGACTTTTCCATATTTTGTTTTATATACATTTTAGAGCTGTAAAATCTCTGGTAAAGCTTGAGAAAGACACTGGAAAATCCTGCTATACTATTGTCGTTTTGTGAAAAATGTGTTGATTTATTCACTTTCTTTTAATGTCTTTTTGCACTTACGAATATTATCAATTGGATTGACTTCTTACAAGTTTCTTTCTCTTGATCTTACAGTTCATGCACGTCGAGTTGCAGCACTTAAGGTCTTGACATGTGGTCCAATAAACAATACTGAGTATTTGGGAAAACTATACGAAATTATATTCGGGATTCTAGAGAAGGTTGGCATAGCATGAAAAAAATCATGAACTGCATTGTATCTATGTTCCATCACCATTTGAAATTTACACATCTTTTTCACTGGAATATTTTAAATTATGTTCGGGATTCTGGAGAAGGTTGGCATAGCATGAAAAAAATCATGAACTGCATTGTATCTATATTACATCACCATTTGAAATTTACGCATCTTTTTCACTGTGGAATATTTCAAATATCTGCCAAAATACTTATTTATTTTCTGGTCTTCTGTTTTAACTGACCTTTGCTTTGGCTATGATTTTACTTTAATTTATTTTGTGGTTGAAATTAAATCTTTTTGGCATTTCTCTACTAGTTTTTGGACATAAAATGGTCTGTTTTTTAAAAGCCTCTTTTTTTGGCTGATAGGTTGCTGACGCTGGTAAAGTAAGGCGGAAAAAGGGAATGTTTGGAAGGCAGACTGTAGATAAAGAGGTATGTTAAAGTCAGATTTCATAAAAAGCCTTTGTTGGAGTTTCAGAACACGTTTTTAAACATAGTGTTCATAGGCTTAATAGATGGTACAGTTCATGTGGAAGTGGGACATCTCATCTGAGTTTGGAGGGAGTGGACGGTTAACTTTACCTGCTTCCTTATTATGCATTTGGAATGTTGTGAATCTGGGTATATGGGATAGAATTGATGTCTTTTGAGGAAATACAGAGACAGTCAGTGATGCCTTTGAAGTTTGTGTGTATCTTACTAATTTTCATAGGTATTCTTAAAAAGGTTTTTATAACTATCTATTATTATGCCTTTTGCTGCAAGGGGAGAAAAGCATTATTTGCATGTGTCTGCAATATATATGCTGTTAAAGAATGGCCACAAATATATCACTTCATCTTACTAAAACTGAACATTAAACGTGTACTTTCCTAGTCTATGATTATAGGAAAAAACTCTCTCTGAAAAATATAAATTCAAGGCTTTTTCTATGGCCATTAAGAACCCTTCTATAATTGTTTATGCCTCTGCTATATTATCTAAGATTTTTCCGAGGTCGATGGATTAATATTCTGAGACCTCCATTACCAGCTGGCCCTTGCAGTTTGATGTCATTCTTTGCAATAAGGTTCCAATTTATTAAGAAAGAATTTATTATAGCCCGTGTCAGGCTAGAAATTTAGAAAAGTAATAGTCTGTCTATAAAATGAATGATTTATCTGTTATTATTTCAACAGAGCTTTGAACTGTTAAATGAGATCAAATCAAATCATTAGCCACCAATTATAATGCAAATGGGAAATCCACCCCATGGCACTCTAAGCCAATACATGACTGGCTGGATCAGTTGCCTCACAGGTATTTTTGAACGTGGTCTGTCTTTTGCTTGAACTTATCGCCTCTAGCCTGATTTGAGATGCTTGCAAAATGGTTAATATAGGTAAAGTTTTTTAGAGGTTTAAGAGGTCAATACTTTAGGTTCTAAGGCTAGGCAGTTTGAGGTTTTTGCATAAATGCCTTTTTTGCTCCATGTTCAAGTAAGCTTTAAAAGAGGGTTCTTTAAACACATAGCAAAGGTACAATAAATAATGTTGGTATGATATTCACTCACATTGCTAAAAGTCCAAATTATTTACAAGTTTTGTTTGTATAATTTCAAACCCAGTTTTTGAACCATTAGTGTACATGTGGAACATGGTCATGGTCGTGGGGAGAACTTCTAGAAAATAGGCTTACCCCTTAATATTTTGTAATGTCATATGTTGTAAGTGGCATCTCATAAGTGATTGTGCAAACAATGTAACAAAATTAGTTAGTTGACACGTGTGATGGAGGATATGTGGACTGAACAACAGTTTGGTAGAACTAACAAAGAAGAAGTTAGACCTAATGGGGTTGAATGCAACATGATAATCACATCTGTAATATAAGTGGAGGTCAATGTCTTGGAATACCAAAATTTTGTGCAGAGTCAAGAAATTAAAGGCGTGTTGGGATTTGGTGGTAATTTTAGTGTTGGTCCTTTGTCCATTTAAGGGCAAAGGGAGGCCTTCTATGTAATGTCTCTATGTTTTTTTTTTTTGATTTTACATGGTGGAATTGGTAGCCGCCACGATGATCCGGGCACGCTGTCCGTCTTTATGGCCGCCACAGTATTCAGTGCTGTCTGCCCTGGAAGCTGCCCCCCAGTACTCCTCGCAGTCCGCCTCTATAAACACCATGTCGCTTTCATTTTAAATCTTTTACGTCACTGAAAGCACCAGGATAGGGACAAGCATTCAGCCCTGCGAGGCCCGAGATTTGAACCCTGGGCGTCCATCCCCTTACAGGATTTCGCCGCACCAATTGGTCTACACCTTGGACCTGTAATGTCTCTATGTTTAAGAATAAAGTTTCCTATTTGTGATATTGATTTTAAGGTGTCTTTATGTGTTGATGACAACTTTGCAGTTACTCAATCATATTAAGTAATTTGCACATGGTAGTAGAGCTGGATTGTTGAGCTTTGTCAACCTTGTTGTAGGGAGATATTCATGTAGGTTGCTTCTGTTAAGTGTCCCTTACCCACCTGTAGAAAGGCACAATACAATACTGTACTGCAGATCTGCTGAATAAGGAATTCCTACATTTCTTTTGAATCTCATAATTCCTTGTTTTGTAGGTTCCTTGCTTGGATTGGGCAATTGATTATTGCACTGGGGCTTGTTAGATGCCATTTTATGATTTGATAGAGGATGAGCTTTATCTTCATGAGTTAGATTTTGCTGCAAGAAAATCCACAATTGCAAGGCAGTGATTTGTGATTGCCCCTGTAGGTTGGCTATGTCCTTGAACAACCAAACTAATAACATTACATTAGTATGTATATTGAAATATACACCCCCTCATAAGATTATGTTGAAGATAGGGAAGGAAGGAGGACTTAGAGACCATATCTCATAAGGAATGCTTTAACTCCCAGAAAAGGCTGCAAATGAATGAACTTGATCTCTGTCAGGGTCTTGATCAAGATGTTCGCAATATTGTCATTGGTGTGACAGAAGCACAGGTCAATCACTTTGTCATGGATTTGTTTTTGATTGAAATGCATATATGCTTCACTAAGCTTTGAATGTTGATGTTGACGAGATGTTAGGCAATCTGACTGGCTCTATGACTGTCACACCAAAAACTGTAGCCTTATCCTGCATAAAGCCACACTCTGAAACTATCTGCCCCAACCAAAGTGTTTCTATCAATGCAATTGCTTTTCCTTGGTCAAAACAAGACAATGGCATTTTAGTTCTTGTTAGACCAGCAAATTGGCCATGAGCTAAATTGAAAGATGTATCTTGAATGTCAATATTATGTGCCCAGTTGGAGCCTATGCAGCCCACCAGAGTAGATGAGCCCTCTTAACTATCACAATTGACAATATGCTTTGATGCTTTCCAGTGACTCTCATGAGGCTTCTGCATGTAGCAAGAGACAAAGGCAACAGCAAAGGACAAGCCAAATCTGATGTGACTTGTGTAGACAGATGAGTTGGCAAATGGACATTACCTCTCCAGGAGCCCATGAATGCACAAATGTATGCACCACGTCAGTGATGAGTTGTGAAAAATAGAGTTCTTCATATGTTGTTGCATGTGTCTGCATGGTGACATCAATTTTTGTAATAAATATAAAATAATGTTATGGGGTATTTTAAGGTTTTGGTGTATACAGGTAGTTCGGTGGTAGTAGGCCATAGTCAACTGCCTTCTGGATCCTATCACCCCTATATGTGTGCCAACTACTGTGGTTGAGGTATGTGGAGGTGTGTATGTTGGTAGAGATGGAAATGTTGGTTGAGGTACAATCTTGGTTGATGGTGGTCAAGGCAAAGTCTATGTGTGTGTTATATGCTTGACCAGATGATGATGTAGTATGGATAATTGGGCCATGAAGGATACATGCTGTCTGCAGTATATTTACATTTATATGTGAAGGATACATGATGTGTTGGCGAAGTACATTGAAGTGATGACTTAAATCTAGACATCTATCTCTAAGTTATTCCCATGTATCTGTGATTACTAATTATTTGTATTGTGGGAGCAACTATTCATGTGTGGAGGTGCGTATGTTGGTACAAATGGAAATGTTGGTTGAGGTATGATCTTGGTTGATGGTGGTAAAGGCAAATCTATATGTGTGTTGTATGTTTGACCAGACAATGATGTAGTATGGATAATTGGGCCATGAAAGATACATGCTGTCTGCAGTATATTTACATGTATATGCTATGTTACCGGCTTGGCTCCCATGGACCTCGGACTTGGGTACTAGTCGTTCCCAATACGGGTCTGATTCGTTTGTGATTCCGCCCAGGTTTCGGCTTGGGCAGGCCTGGTACATTTGGATTTGTCCAGGTCCGAATTTCGTTTTCTTAGGAAGAAATTGTCAGAGTTCGGCGTTTTTTGGCAAATATTTACATTTTCGAAGACGGTATTAGCAAGCTTAGTTTTTCCTCATAGGAAATCGTTCGAGTCCGACGCTCTTCGACGGAACTTTGCATTTTCGAGGGTGATGTTAATAATCTTGAGAGCCATGTCGCAGCTGATGCAGAAATCGTTTTAGGTGTACCAATTTCCAACAAAGAACAGGGACGCGGGGTTCTCCGCCCGGACACAGTCTTCGCAGGTGAAATTTAACTGAAAATTTGGATTTAACAGAGACAGTCCGGGCTCCCTTAAGATGAAGAAAAATGAGAATCTTGCCATGTCATGTCTGCCATAGGCCCTGAAAAGACCTTCGTGGGGACTAATGCCCGAAGCATTTGATTGCAGAGAAATGCGCAAAGTCATCCAATCTATATTTTGAAATTATTGTTCATGGGTATATGTACGTTTTTTATATTTTATATTAATGTTTTTATAAGTAAACGCTCACTAGAAAAATTTTCAATTATGGAATATATTTAATTTTAACGTAGTGAATTTTTTTAATTTTAAAGATAATATTTATTTCTTACGATAAAATCAATACATTTTAATATTACTAATAAATATATATAAAATTAGCATTATAATATGATTATATAATCATCATTTGATAATCCTTAGGGTGGTATCTGTGGAACCTAAACGGAATCTGAAAAAGACTAAAAACGACAAATCGTAGAGGTGTACAATTACGTCTTCGGTTTTTAGTCCGCAATAATTGAATATCAAATTAAATAAAAATTATGGTATGCCCTTGAAGAGTAAATCAAAATAAAATTGACATTAAGATTTGGAGCTGAAGGACGTTGAGATGTTATTCTAATAATGGTAATGTTGGTTCTATTGTGTCGCCTTCTGTTATCGAGGTGGACACCATCGCTTAAAGACTTGTGATTTATTAATTCTCACGTTAATAAAATTATAACTTATTTAATTATTATGAATTTTATAAATAAATTAAAAATTATTAAATTTAATTATAATATTTAAATTATAATATATAGAATTAAGATAAAATTTTTATATAATGTTATAATGTAATATATTTCGATGATAATATGTTCTTTAATTATAATTTAATTTAGATAGATTTGTAGATATAAATAATGTAATTATGTTATTTTAGTTTTTTTAGTTATATTTGTATTTGTTTATTTTTTTATTTAACTTTTAACATAAATTATAGATTATATTTAATAAATAAAAATAAATACTTGAAAATTTATATATATTTATCAATTTTTGTACAGCCGAACCCAAAACGAACCCAAGACAAAAAAAATTTGCTATACCGACTAATCGGGTTCTTTGAACCCAAACTTAAACCCAAAACGAACCGGTAACTTATTGTAAATGTGAAGGATACATGATGTGTTGGCGAAGTACATTGAAGTGATGACATCTATCTCTAAGTTATTCTCATGTATCTGTAATTACCAAGGTTACCAGGTGCGGGGGTGCGAGTGTGGCGGGAATCGCAGGTGCGGATGCGGCCCCTGTCAAAAATAGGGTTTGCCGAGTGGGGGTGCGGCTAGTTTTTAATTTATATATATTTTTTTTATCAAAAAAATTAAAAAATAAAATAAATATTCACATTTCGAAATATTTAAATAAATGATAAATCATACACATTGTGAAATAAAATAAATCACTCATACGATCATACCCATTGCAAAATAATAAATATTTATATATGGCATCATTAAAGCATATTGATATATGATATTTCATATTCATGTAAAAAATTGACAGGTGGTCAAGTCATAAAGAGTCAAGAGATAACAATATACTATATAGTAGTGGACATGTACAAAGATAACATCAAATATCTGATATTTGATTCTCATTCGTCATATTCCTCATCATCATCTTCTAGGCCCTCCTCCTGTGGATCTAGTGGTGGTAGATCTGAGAAGCCATCACACCTATTGTCACCTCTGGTGTCATCAGGAACTACATCCCAACGTGCAAAAGGCCCCTCTGGATAACCCTTATCCCTACGAGACATGAGTCAAAGAGTACTATGGACATACACGAGGTTCTCTTATTTTTTAGCCCGTATGGGCTGGGCCCACCTTAAAAAAAATAATAAAAAAAACCGTTTTTTTTCCTATGTTAATGCCCAAACTTCGGCTGGGTGAACCTTGACTGACCAACTTGACTGATAGGGTTTGGTCAAAGCTGAACCCTGTCAGATAGATTTCGGATGGGGTTTGGCCCAGCCGTACCCGATCGTGAACCCGCGAACCCGATGCGGGTGCGGGTTCGGGTTCGTGCACCCAACCAACTGGGTGCGCGAACCCGGTTACACTGTAATTACTAATTATTGTGGGAGCAACTATTCATATATATCTGTAGGTTATTCCCCATTGTGGACTTTAAATTATTTAAAATGGAATTATGCTGTTGTATGTTGTATTGTATTTCTACAACTTGGGTATTTGTACAAAGTGGATGTAACTATCGTCATAGTATGTTGAAGTAATGAATTAAATCTAGACATAAATAGTGTGGGGGTTGGTTTACAATTTTCTATCTTGAAGCAGTGAATGATATCAAGGGCTATAATTGGGTTGAGATAGGAAGGCTGTTGTCTTCATGTATGAAATCTGAATACCAAGAAAGTAGTGCAGCTTGTCAAAATCTGTCATCTCAAACTAACCATGAAGGTTGGTCTTAACAGAGGAGATTAAAGATGGATTGCTCCCTGTAAGGATGAGATCAACCATGTAAAAGAGGATGGCAATGGTTTCATCCTTCCGTTCGACATAAACATTAGGATTTGACTAGCATCGTGAAAAACCTATCTCAAGAAAGTAATTATCTGTTTTCTTGTATGAGGCTTCTGGATCCTATTTGAGTCCATATCTAGACATTTTAAGACGAGGAACAAGAGTAAGAACAGTCAATAAATGTGGGGGTTGCATAATGTAGATTTCTTCCTGAAGATCATTGATCACCATACAAAGAGGTGCACTTCACATCCATCTGATGTGCTTCCCAATGATTTGCATCTACAAGAGAAATGACAGTTCTGATGGAGTCCATCTTGGCAACCATTACAAAATTCTATGAGTAATCAATTCCTTCTACCAAGAATAGCCTGTTTCCACAAGACATTCTGTTATACTTTTCATATGATCAGACAAGTACTTGGTTGTATAAATGCATTTACAATGTCCAGGATTCCTTTCCTCAGGAAGTGAAACTAGATCCCAAGTACCATGTTGGAGAAGTGAATGACACTCCTTTGCCATAGCTGCTTCTCATTGTGAATGTCCTTTTGCCTCTGTGTAAATCAGAACAAGAACCCTGGAATTTTGGACAAGGAGTGTTTAAGTGTTTTGTGGAATTTGAATTTTCTTGACTTGATACTCATAACGAGTCCTGTGAGTATTAATGGATCTCCATCGGAAGTTTGAGTTTCTCATTGGACAGTAATGACCACATGTAGAGCGAAGGATCACGAGGCTTGTTGGAGTCGAAGGCTACAAAGATGCAGGTTGTTGAGGTGGAGCAGGCTGAATAGGATCAATTGACAGATCACCATCATCATAGATGTTATTTTGAATAAAGGAAGTTGGGACTGATGGAGGAGAAGATGAAGATTTAGGCTTGCCTGCATGGAAAGTTTGTTATCTTGAACATCTTGTGTAAATATAACCCCCTTAGTGCCAGAGATAAAGAGACGATAGCCTTTAACATCTTCATAGTATCCCATAAAGATACACAAATTGGCCCTTGGGCTTCATAGATCTCCACTTCTTATCTAGAATATGTACCCATATGCTTCAAAACCAAAGACTTCTAAGTGACTAACATCTAGCTTTGTGTTGCTACAAACCTCTTTTGAAGTGATGTTGTCAAGAGCCTTATAAGGAATTCAGTTCTTAATATAATTGATATGCGTCATTGCTTTGACCCAAAACTGAGGGGCCATGTCCTCAGATTGTATCATAAAATTGGCCATCTCCTTTGGTTTATAGTGTTGCATTCTACAACCCCATTTTGTTGAGGAGTATAAGATATAGTGTTTTGCATCTGTGTACCATGTGTTGCGTAAAATTTGAAAAACCCGTTATTCAAATATTCACCACCGTTATTAGTGTGTGAGCTGGATGTAATGGCTAGATTGCTTCTTAAAAAAATCTTTGACATCAACAAGCTTGTTAAAGACTTTACTCTTGTGTGCAACAGAATACATCCAAGTCTATTCATGAAAAATCATAAATTGAAGTATGTATTTGGCTTTCGAGAAAGAATTGATGTGAAAGGAAACACTCAGGTCCCTACAAACAGATGGAAGAGGGGCTTTTGTGGGCCAAGATTTGCCCCTAGGCTAAGCATACATAAATGGCATACCTTATCTTGGCAAGAGATTGATGGAGGTCCAGCTATCATATTCTGCATGATAAGTTGTTGAAGATATTTTTTAAGTGAGATGCACAACCTCGTGCGATAAACAACTTACATCATTTGCATGTGAAATAAGAGCAATTGAAGATGGAGATTCTTCAAAAGATTCAAACTTATAGTCAGAAGAATGGTCATCGTTGCCAAATGCTACCAATTAAGTTAGATCCTATAGATCTTTGATTACAACATCATCAGGGATAAACTCAACTAATTTACTTGTACCATAGTGGGTGATTTGGTAGATGTGCAACAAATTGGTTCACAGACTAGGACATAAAACTCATTGCTAGATTTGAACTATACCTTTGCTTAATATGCCTAAAGCAGTGTTATTTCTAACAATGATGTGCTTGGAGTCACGGTTATGAGGTAAATAACAAAAATCCTTATCGTTAGCCACGTATAAGATGATACCAAATTCATTACCCATTGGAATTCAGAAGTTACCACAAAAGTGCACAATGCATAGCCCGTACTAGACATAGAAGAAGAGGACAAGAAAGAAGGCAGGTCATCAGCTCTTTGGATGACCTTTTTGACAGTCTCAGGTACATGTCATGATCTTATTACCCTTGGACTTTTATTTCTTGTTTTAGGTCATGTAATGGTGAATGTGCTACTCCCTGGGATCCTCCTCTGAATTTTAATTTTTCTGTGTGGGCCTGTTGCTTTGCTTGGCAACCCAGGCTTTGTTCTTGCATATCGTTTTGTTAAGAGTACCAATGTTTAGAAATCTGTCTTGGTCACCCGTTTGCTGCTCACATAATTGGTTAAAAGTTGGCATTGTGAAGTTAGATCCAAAAACATTTTTAGTGGAGTAAAAGTCGATACAAAATACCGAATAAAGACGTTGGAATCTAAACAATATTGCAAGAAGAATCATCAAATTTCATTATTCCAGAGTTAGCTATTTGAAGACTCGACTACTTAAACTTTGAAATGTAATCCTTAATTCAAGGATAATCACTTGGATCAAGAGAGATAAGCAGATCATTTTACCAAAAAGAGACTCAAACTTGAGCCATGCTTCCTGAGGTGTGTCAAGATCATGCAGATGAAATTGGGTTGCGACTTCTAGAGAACCATAAAAGCAACTCACCCTCTCAAGCCAAATTATATGAATTGGTATGAACTAAGGAGCACCATTGGAACAATTAAATAGAGAGACAAGAGATTGCTGCAACTCGGCATGGTGTAGAACATTGTAGCCAAATACATGTGGAACATTCCATAAGGTGAGCATCAATTATGGAAAAAAATGTTGAGTCACAAAAAATATGATAACTACAGAGCTACCACTGATCTGGTAATCCCCTCTGAAACCAGTGTTTGGTAATAAAGAGGCCTGAGAGGCCAATGTCCTGTGGCCTCTGAGAGAAAAGATGTCTGGAACAGTGTCAAAGGCCTCTCTAAAATCCAGAAAACAACAAAAGATTTGAGAAGATTGCCAATGAGACTCCTCAATAATAGCCATTTTCCTGTTTTTCCTGAAATCAGCACCAAGCTTCACTGGAAACAGGGGTTTACCCCGACTCTTCAGAAATCATCCAACAGGTCCTATGTTCAGCACAGTTAGTCCCAGAAATCAACACAAGGAAAGTTATATGCTTGATTCTTGTTGTAGTTTCATTTATCATTCTTTTACCGATTAGAGTTGGCATGTGGATCCTCTTTAGCTTGTCTCTGTTTCTTCCTTTTCTGCTTGACTTCTAGTTCTCTTCATCTCTTTGTCATTACTTGCAACATGTTAGGGTTTACCTGTATCTAGGCCCACCTCTTGAGGATGTGATCAGATATGGTACAAGAGTTTAACTTTAGTGAATTTTGTTCTAGTCTCTAGTTTAATTTATTAGCACTTTTTTGTGTACTACAATGCTTTGTAACAGCTTTTTTACATTGAGTCCCATTGACTGACTTTGGTCATTCATGGACATAGAATTATCTTACCCTATCTTATCTCATGGTTGACCTTTAAGTCATGATCATCATGATTGTCATGAAAGGAATGAGGGACACCAAGCTGTCTTTATAAACCTTCTGCTAGTTGGGATTGCATAATGGTGTCATCAATGAACAGCAGTATGGTGATGGCAATAGACAAGAGAATGCAGGCATCCAGGAAACCTAATGTGTTACAATAAGTATTCTAGTTTGGTCTGCTCTTTGGAACTATAAACGTTTCTTTTCCATAAAGATTGATTGCTTGCTGGCCTGACAATTGACTGTCATTGTCTTCTGGGACCAAAATCAACTCGACAATCTATTAGAACAATAACAAATCACGAATGAATTGCAGAAGTTCACTTAAATAAATCAAACTTCAAGTTGAAGTCAGAAAAACAATTGAACATGTTGCTATAAATTTGCACATTATACTGTTACATCTTCTTAACTATAACCTATACCATTTGTTCTTCCCCATCTTACCCTGTATTTGATATGACTTGGTTTCTTAATTGTTTCAAAGCTTAAGCGTTGTTTACAGATTAGTGTGTAACTGTCTTGGTTTTTGGCATGCATTACATAAATTGCATCTTTTACATGTAATTTTGGATGGGACTTTTACTTTAATATGCCAATTGAAATAGGCATTATGTAGAATAAATCTATTGGATCAGGGGAATTACAAGCCTTTGCATTCACTGAACTTGAGGTGAAAGGACAATTTGATAGAAAGGAAGGGATATGAGGTTGCTTAATAGTTTGGCTCAAACTAAGGAAGCATTATATAAGGTCGTACAAAAATGAAGTATTTTAAAGTTTAATCATTATAAATTTTAAACCTGGTGGTTTTCTTGAAGCATATTAGGCAACATTTAATGGATTCTTGCGTATCAGTGTTCTAGACCAGTTGTAAATCTACATCCTTGTTATTTTTTGAAACAGAAATTTAATCACATTGTCAAGTAACCAAAAATGGTCAGTGAGGTAAAAAGACATCATAAAATAAGGAACAATGGATAATACATAAAGCATATTCAACGTTAACAGAAATAGATAAATAAGCCCATCAAACAAGCAAAGGGAACATAGGAATGAAGTATACATTTGCAACAACATAACTGCATGCTTCTGCAGTCTGCTCCAAAAAATCATCTATGCAGAGTCTAGAGCTTGACCTGATGTTCTCTGTTGAGGATATCACACGAAAGTTCCAACTGTAAATCTGTATGCAAATATTTTCCATTGCTTATTGTGTCAAATGATCATAGAAAGAGTGCATTTTCAAAGGTTTTGTGACTTTGTAAACCTATTTTTGTTTTTTTAACTATATCACCCATATCTAAATATTTGCAATGTCTGATGGTGTTGATATTTTAACTTATTTGAAAAGTGTTAAAGAGCTTGTGAAGTGTTTTCTTTGTTTGTACAATTGAGAGAGTAAGTGTTGCAGTTGTATGCCATATCTTTATATTGCATCTCATCTCATACTGTAATTCTGTAAATTCTTTTTCCGAGACACTAAGCTGGTATGTTCTTTTCAAGGTCTTGTCATTTTGATCAATATTCATAATTTTTTGGATAGATTATTGTATCGACAGTTTCAAAATAATGGAAACTATTTTTAATCTGGTTTCACTGTGTTTTTCCGATGCCTTTTTCTGACCATACAGTTATTCTTGTTATCATGTTAATGCAGTCTGCCATCCAAAGTAATCTGCAATATGCTGCTCTTAGTTCTCTTAGACGATTGCCTTTAGATTCTGGGAATCCAGTCTTCCTGCATCGAGCCATACAAGGGTATGCTTTTATTTGTTTGAAAAGATAAGCTATGTTTGGATCTAGTCAGCTCTGAGAGAGAGAGATTAAATGGATTATGCCATCTGTGATTATATTCAGAGGGGTCGAAAGTTATACTCAATTAAATGGATTTTTCCATGTGTGATTACATTCAGAGGGGTCCAATGTTATACTCAATTTAATGGAATATTCCATCTGTGATTACATTCATAGGGGTCCAATGTTATTTTGAAGTTTATTTTGGTTGATCAAGTGCTGTTTTAATACATTTTGATTTTTATATAAAAATATTCTTAACATGTTGATGATAAGGATTTCTTTCTTATTATAATGCTTAAATAGTTTGTCAACATCATCCATATTTAGCTATTTACTGCATGCCTACGTAAATGGTGATACAGTGTTTTCTTGATAAACTGTTCTCCTCTGTTTGTTGTTTAGAGATGCATTGACCTGTAAATCCAACAGCCCATTTTTAATTTTTGGAATTATGAAAATTGTAATTATTTATTGGAATTTGTTTCACATTTTGTAGGTAGTTCCATTTTCTTAGTATCCATAGTAGTTTAAGTTGATGGGTTGTTTGGTGTAAGTTTTTGTGATTTTCCTAAGATCGTCTTATCTGAATTTTGATAATATTGTGCTAGCACATCTTTCTTGGGTTTAGTCATTTTTTCCCCAGTATCCTTATATAGGCAAATGGCTTAAATATTGATAGACTTGTGTCTTTGCTCAGGATTACTTGGGCCTTTAAACCCCCTTTTATTCGGTTTCAGGGGTAGTGGTTCATACTTCATAGCATCATTAATTTTGCTGCATGACACTTGCATTATAAAAAATTAATTGTATTATTATCCCTTTATTTATTGATTATACAAATGCACCGAGTAGTTGTTATTGTTCATCGTTGTCATTTCAAGAGTGTATTGGCATATCAATTTTTACTTGGATGCACCCAACTGTATTTTCCCTAGTGGTATGTGATACATGGAGCTGTTTGGGAGGACATATCTAGAACATGAGATGTAAAAAAATAATGTTTTTCTCAAAAGATAACTTATAAAATGGTCCCGGCAGGGACACCTCAATGGCAAAAGTCATTGGGCTCTCTTAACGGAGACCCAAGTTCAATTCACGGGAAGGGTGGCCCCTGATATGCCCCTGCTTTTCAACTTCAAAAAAAAACTCATAAATTAGAAAAAAATAAAATACAATGAAACAAATCTTCTCTCAACTAGTGAAAAATCTCTTCACTCTTAAGTATTGCTTTGATGCACCTATCTGCCTATTTCCCTAGCAGGATGTGATTGATAGAGGCATTGGAAAGGACATGTCCACAACATGCGATCAAAAACTTCACCCTTCTCTTCTGTAAAATAACCTATAAATACAAAAGAAGGTGCTCTAAATAGATGAAAAATATCCTGTTTTTTTTATGTGATAACCAGCTGTATCCATATAGGAGTTTCTTCAACTTAACAATATCTATATCAGATACTGTATTGGTTTCCATCCAACATCAGTGTACTCATATTGTTGGGCAATCAATCCATTCATCCATATATTTGTTCCTTTTATTTATTGTACATGGTTGTGTATTTATATAATAAGCAGATCTTGAAGGTATGCTGCAACGTGTAACAGAGCGAAGTTTGTTGTGTTGTCGTATGGTCTGCAAATTTCACCCAGTGGGAAATTAATATTAAAGTATTAAAATTCTTTGTTAAGAGCAGTTGCTATAAAATCAAAGTAAGTTAAGGATAAAAAATGCTAAAAGACTAAGAAAGACAAATTTTAAATAAAAGTCTCCTTTATTCACTATTCATTAGTGCCACACTTTGGTTTTAAAATTTTACAATTATCAAGCGGAGATAAAAGAGTTTGTCTTGTTAAGAAAGCAAATGTTAAAAGGGGCCAAGTTCAGTTAAAGAGAAGAACTTACCAAAAAATAATAGAAAAAAAGAAAATCTTCATGAAAGGAAGAAAGTCATTTAAAAAAAGATTCATAAAGGCTTTCTGAAAGAGGGATTTTTGTAAAAATTATTATTATTATTTCTATTTAAATCGGTTATATGGGATTGAAATGGCCCCCACCCATATTACATCATGACTGTATTACTGCGGTATTTGAACAAATCACATAGTAGTATTATAACCAACAATTATGTATATATTGTTTGCACCCAGGTGTTGTAGGTGAGTTGGAGAGGAGAGGGCAATTTTTCCAAGGGATGTCCCAGGTTCGAATCTCCACCCTACCAAAAAGTTGAATTGGGTACCCAAAATCCAATTGATAATGTTGGTGCGGTCAGGGCCGGGCGCGACTCCCGGGTGACTTTGATGGTGTAGAACCCCCTGATCGTGGTCTCTCAGACCAAGGCGGCCCCATAAAGGGTTTTTTGCTTAAAAAAAAAATGTATATATTGTTTGGTAAGTTTTGAACTTGGGTCTCTACATTAGGAGCCCACATTTTTAACCACTTGAGTTTATGCCATTTGATTATGAAAGAGGGATTTATTTACTATCTACTAACAAATATTTTTATAAAGTCATTAGCATACCTTACTAGTGGTTATACAAGAGGGGTATTTAGAAGGGATTACTGTGAAAAGGGGATTGTCAATTCCTTAGAAGCAAATTCATACTGGGGTTATTCAAGAACATGAAAAAAATATGATGTTTTGTCTTATTGTTGGAGATCCTATATATTTTTCTTTTAAAAAATGAAGATGCAAAACTTTAGTCTAATATATATAGAGAATTTTGAGGTTCATGTAGTTTGGTTTGGTGTTATTCTCAAGATTAGGCCGAAAAAGGTCGCTTAGTTCTGATTCTAAAATTGTAAAATGTTAAGAGTTGGAACAAGCTTGAAGGAATTTTCTTAGGTAATTTATTCCGTGGAGTTTTGAATGAGGTCAGATTGGATCAAAAGACTGGATTGATAAAAGCTAAATAAAAACAACAAGATAATATCTTCAGATTAAGATATCATAGTCGAACTTGTCTACTTAATGTTTTTAATGTAGAAAGTAATTTCACATGAAGTAGCAAGATTTCAATAAAGTTTTATTTGAAAAAACACAGAAATTACTTTTTTGAAAAATTACAACCCACTTTTACCCTTTAAAGTCAAATATTTGAAGAAGAATAGGAAGTTGCAGCCTGAAACCATGCTAAAATTACCGATGAAGAAACGCTGCAGCTTGAAACCATGCTAAAATTACCGATGAAGAAACGCTGCAGCCTGAAACCATGCTAAAATTACCATTGAAGAAACACCTATAAGTACAATTGATATGCAGAGGACTCTTCCAAAATTATGCAGCAGTCTGTGATGTAATCGATAACTTTGATATCGTACGTTCAATATTAAATGACTGTTCTAAACTTTTCATTGAAATGCCTTCTAAAGTCTTAACTATATCATCATCCAGTCTTTATTTTGACAATCAATTTACGAACATTTACATCATTATGAAAGAGGATAAGTTATCACTCTTTTGGAAATAAAGTCATATGTTGAATCATTCAAGAAATATGGGCTTGGCATGAAAGTAGTTTCAATTGAAAGTCGTATAGATCAATCGTGATTAAATGCACTGTATTTCTGTAAACTTGTGACAGTTTTATCAAGATGTGTCATCATTAGCGTTGAGGTTGAAGTTTTTAAAGAAGAGGGGGCATATAATATTGCCTCATAACTATTATTAATTACGGATAATATGGTCATATAAAATGACATGAGCTCAACCGGTTAAATTCAAAGACTTTCAAGGAGAGACCCAGGTTCGAATCTTTGAATGAATGAATGAAAGATTTTAATTACGTCCGCGAGACCCAAATATGGTCTATGGGACCTCAAATATGGAAGTACAATTACTCAAATCATATCATATGATCTTTAATATCTTTGAGAAGGTTGTTCCTTCTCCTGCTGATTTGTGTTAGCAATTCTCCAACTTTTTTTATTTTCCTGTCTTCAAATAAATCTGTCATAAACTCGTTCCCAAGTATTTCTTTGTATTTGTCACGGATATCTGAAAAACTCGGGCATTTATAGATGAAGTGTTCCTCTGTCTCTACTGCCCCTGTGCTGCATAGAGTACATATCCTTTCTTCCCATTGTTCTTTGGGCGTTGTCCATCTCCCTGTTTCACATTTAAGCCTATGAGAGCTAGTCCTTATCTGAGCAATGAGTATTTTTTCCTTCCACTTGATTTCAGCGCCTATATACGCTTTTTCCTTGTGGTCATACGTTGGGTTAAAATTTGCAATATAATATTGTCTTTTCCTGTTTGCATTTTTCCACATTCCACTTCTGAACTTTTCATTCACATAATTTTTTATGTCTTTGTTGACATTTGGGCATTCATTTATGTTGATTTCCCAACGTTTCATCCATTTCTGATTTTGTTTCATCCACGTATTGCAATACATGCAGAATTGCCAAGCATTTGTAATACCGCTATATGGTCACGATGTAATATGGGACCTGTTTCATTTCTATACAACCAAATTAAAAAAATGATAATATGGTCATAAAATTACACATAATCTATCTATTTATCTGTCTATCTATCTATATAATATGATCATATCAAATGACATGAGCTCAACTGGTTAAATTCATCGACTTTCAAGGAGAGACACAAGTTCGAATGCTGCCAAGCAATACATGCAGAATTGCCAAGCACTTGTAATACCACTATATTTTCACAGTGTAATTTGAGGCCTTTCAATCCCATATAACCAAATAAAAAAAATAAGAATATGGTCAAAAAATTTGACATACACTCTCTCTCATCTATATCCTACTGCTATTGTTGGACTGGCATCTATTCATTCATTTTTGTTATGTAATAGCTGTTTTTTATATCCTTTCTTTCTTTGTTGTCATACCAGCTCAGAGGTATTTGTTTGTTGGATGTAGATGAGTATATATTAATTGGTGTCTATGATGATAATTGAAGTTTTCTTTAAAATATGCCCAATATATTGCAGGCCAAACATATGAGAGGAATCTATTCATTCATTTTTCTTATGTAATAGCTGCTGTTGCTTATCTTTTCTTTCGTTGTTGTCATACCAGCTCAGAGGTATTTGTTTTTTGGATTTAGATGAGTATATATTAATTGGTGTCTATGATGATAATTGAAGTTTTCTTTAAAATATGCCCAATATATTGCAGGCCAAATATATGAGAGGCATCTATTCATTCATTTTTCTTATGTAATAGCTGCTGTTGTTTATCTTTTCTTTCGTTGTTGTCATACCAGCTCAGAGGTATTTGTTTGTTGGATGTAGATGAGTATACATTAATTGGTGTCTATGATGATAATTGATGTTTTCTTTAAAATATGCCCAATATATTGCAGGCCAAATATATGGGATTTATTAAAATAAAAAGTATTTGGGTTGTTGAATCTTCATTCTGAAAATGTGATTCTGATATCTAAACATGTTTTGGAGAATTCCTACTGCTGTTATTGCATCTTGTTCCTTTATCTATTGTTGTAGCATATAAGAGATCTTGGTTTATCGGATATAGATATTGTTAAATAAGGGGACATCAATGCTGTAAATTGGAAGTTTTATCTCACATATTTCTATTATCTTACGAGTGTTGTCTGTCACTAAGAAAAATTGTTGTACCGTGTTTTAGACTTTCATTTGCTGATCCTGTTGCTGTAAGGCATGCATTGGCAATGGCTTCTGATTTAGCCACTAGAGATCCGTATGCTGTGGCCATGGCTGTAGGTCAGTGATCTTCTCAAACCATGGCATTTTCTGATTGAGATTAATTGTTCTGCATAGCATTAGTTTGATAGGTTTTAAATTTCAGATGGATGGGGAGTCTCTCCCTTGGCTCAAGCTGGTTTGATGCGTTCCATTCTGATATGGACATTTCTTGTGATATTTGTTTGCATTGGTGTCAAATCACATATGTTCAATGCATTCCATTCTTATATGGACATTTCTTGTGAAGTGTGTATGCCTTGGTGTCGAATCACATATATTATTAGAACTCAAAATATTTAGAACTTGTACTTCTCACCTGTATTTCATTATTACTTGTGGATGCTTGTATTCAAGCCAATTGATATGATTTAGTCTTTTTTATTTGTGATTGCAGCAAAGCTTGCTCTTCCTGGAGGTACATTCTATAAGTCATATATGTTGAGCTTCTTGTACCTTTTGTCATGCCGATTATTGAATTTATTTCTCTATTTGCCATTCTATTTTTGATGTTGCAATTCATTCTTTTACTCATAGCATTGAATATAAGTCTAACAGACACTGGAGGCAAAATCTTGTAAAGTGACCTATATCAACGAAGTTTGTTTCTTGTCATGCTTAAGTTGACTCTGGGACTAGTCACCAATATATAAACATGGGTTACATAAGAATCACCTAATTGTTGCCTGCAAAAGGTGGAGAATGTATTAGTTCGGATATAACATTGTAATTTTTTTTTTTTTTTTTGAATTTACATGGTGGAATCGGTAGCCGCCACGAATCCGGGCAGGCTGTCCAGATTTTATGGCCGCCACAGTATTCTGCGCTGTCCGCCCCAGAAGCCGCCACACAGATCTTCGCGCAGTCCGCCCCTATAACCACCATGCCACAATCATTTTAAACCTTTTACGCCGCTGAAAGCACCAGGAAAGGGACAAGCGTTCAGTCCGACGAGGCCCGAGATTTGAACCTTGGACCTCCGCCCCCTTATGGGGTTTGGATGAACCAATTGGTCTACACCTCGGACCATAGAACATTGTAAATTAGAAGGCAAACACTATTGGATTTGTTTGTCTGCAAACTTGATACATTTGCTTCCCCATGTTCATCTATTTTAAGTTCTAATGAACTCAAATGGTCTGGAGTTAGTTATGGATGTTAATTATTTATCATTGAAGATAAAAACAACTTGATTGATACACATTTCAAACAAAATTATATACAATAGTAAATCATGCTACTTTTATGTTACATCTTATTTTAACTTTTTACGTGGAAAATTCAAATAAGAGTCGGGATATAAGGCCATTTTAATTTCTTAGATACATTTCTTTGGTCAACTCCAGGGTCATATATATAGTTAGGTGATGGACTTTGATTTGCTTGTTCTGTAAATGATGCACTAAATGAAATATGTTTTTGAGCTCAGACCTACTCTTTTATGTGTAGGTGCTTTACAGGAGATTCTTCATTTGCATGATGTTCTGGCTAGGGTGTATCTTGCCAAGTTATGCTATACTTTGTCTAGGGCTCGTGTGCTTGATGGTGAGTGCATGCTCAATTTTTATACAACTTGTGTGTGCTTATTTCTGAAGGGGGTGATCTGGTTACTATTACCACATCATGTTCATGGGTTTGAAGTACTCAAATGAAGCTTACATTATTTGCAGAAAGGCCTGATATAAAATCTCAATTTACAACTATTCTCTATCAGTTGCTTTTAGATCCAAGTGAGAGGGTCTGTTTTGAGGCCATCATGTGTATCCTTGGGAAATTCGATAATGCAGAAAGGTATTTTTATTTCCTTCCAAAGGAGTAGTATATATAGTATTTTGCAAAGTTCAGAAACATATGAGCTGTTAAGTTTTGTTCAATGGCAAATGCAATCAGATATCTGGCCCATGACTGTTTTCTGTATCATTTATATTTTATTTGATTCATACATCTTTTGTTTTCTATTTGTCTTATACTTTGTTGGATAGGCCTGAAGAACGCGCTGCAGGTTGGGCTAGGCTAACTAGTGAAATTCTTAAATTGCCTGAGCCACCTTCATTAGCATCCAAGAAAGATAATGGTTCACAATCAAAGGATGGAACTGGTCAATCTAAAGACGGCCTTCCTCCAAAAGCTCCAAATGATCGACCAGCTCCAAGACCAAGACGGCCACAGGCACTAATCAAACTAGTTATGAGAAGGTAATCCAAGGTTTATGCTTTTTGCTGATGAGTTTATAATAATCTTCTCAATCTGTTAACTCTTGCTTATTATGCAGGTTAGAGTCAGCATTCCGAAGCTTCTCCAGACCAGTACTACATGCAGCATCAAGGATTGTTCAAGAGATGGGCAAAAGCCGAGCTGCAGCATTTGCTTTAGGTGTTTATGCAATCGACGAAGACAGTCATCCTGAAGCATATCTGGAAAATGGAAGTATGGGATTATCTGAATCAACGGATGTGGAGTACAGAGATAATTCTCATTCTGAAGGTACCATTTCCCTTCATTGTAGTATGCATAGTTTTGTCTAATCAAAAGAAAGCAAGATGGACTGATATTTTATGCAAAAGAGTTGAATATTTTGTTATCCACTTGAAATTGCCAAGAAACTATAGGTGCCACCATAGTTATGAAACTTGGCGAGTTTTTGAAAAACTCTCCAAGTCCGCACCGGAGTTGGCCTTGCCAAGTCAATTGCGTTTGACCTGGTGAGTTTTTGGGACTCGCGATTAAAAATAAAAACTCAAATTCCCCCAAAAAACTCGGCCAACTGCGCACAGGCACAAGAAAACGACAAATTGTTTTTTGTTTTGTTTTCATAGTGTCCTCATTTTTCCTGTTTTCAGTTGTAGAGAGAGCAAAGATAAGGTGAAATCAGACTGCCAAAACACAGACAAGGAGAAAAATTCAGTTTAGACTTGAAGGTATTAGTGGTATTGCGAGAGGGTACGTGCTAAGGGCGCTGCCCGTCAACCCCGCAAGGGGCTCCTGCCCCTCGACCCCGCAAGGGGCTCCTGCCCCTTGACCCTCGACACAGGTGGCGATGGGTGTTGCATGTTGTAATGTCCCCTTTTTCTAGGCAGTCAGTGTGCATAATAGTTTAGCCTACTCACGGGTTCCCGTAGGCTAGGGCAGATTGTAGGGGAGCCTAACTGGAGTTTTGGGAGCGGATAATTGAGCAAAATGGGTATTCGAATCCACTCTCAGATGTTGAATCGGATGGACATAGCCTTGACTTACTATTTTTAGTAAGTTTTTAGGGTTTCGGGAAAAACGGACTGTGCAGTGATATTCTTCATCGAAATGGGTATCCGTATTTATCCTCAGTTTGTGGATCGGATAATCAGAAGGCCAAGTTTTTAATGTGCGAAGGTTTAATTATATAAAGTAAAATTATTTAAATACTTTATATAGTTTAAAACCTTATTTTATTAAAAGGGGACGTGGGACTTAAAAAAGAGTTATGTTTCATGATTTATCCCACATTGAGCGTGCAAAAGGAGTTTGTTGTGGAGAAGTCTATTTATTCGGTGGCTTGGTCTCATTTCGTTATATTTTGGATTTTAGTTATTTCCTCTAGAGTTTGAGGCCAGTGGCTGAGACTTCTTCTCCGAAGAGACGGAAACCCCAACGGTGTGGCTGAGGACGAAACCCCTCAGATTTTTGGAGCTGGACGAAACCCCAGTTCTCTGTTGGTGAATTCACACAAGATTCACACTTTGAGCTTCATCAGTCTTCAGAGGTATCTTTCCATGTTTGCTGATTTAGTATATTTCAAGGGTTTGCGGACATATTGTGGAAAGATTATATTTCTAAAATATTGTAATCTGAACCCTATTTTGAAAGAAATTTGAAAAATAAAATTGCTAGTTATTTCTTGTTTCCTGGAGTTGTATTTTCTGATTTTAAGAAACAGTATAGTGTCCCAAATATTAAAAATATCAGAACAGGGGGGGACATTACACATGTCATGTTGATCAAGTTGATGATATGGCTGATTGCTGAAAGTGGAGTGAGCAATTGGAGAACAATGTGTTGTGGGCAGCAGTTTGAAGTGATGCCAGTTGCAGAAGATGTTTGGAATAGGAGAGAGCAGAGAGGAGCAGCAACAACAAGAGCCTCTCTTTTCAATGGATGATTTTGAAAGTATAGCGAGAGGAGTTAGCAGCAAAGACATAGACACAAAGAGAGAGGACTAGAGATTCTGCCAGGGCAAAGGGAAAAGGCATTGCAAGACACTAGATAGTGGGCCTATTGAGGCATTTTGACACAATTTGTAATTTGTACCTTTTTATAGCATAAGCAATACAAGAATATTTGATATTTGGAGGCATTAAATTTTTTTTAATTGAAGTGTGTTTTGTCACTTTCACGTGTAGTTTAAGGTTGTATCACTTACAATATTAATTTTGGATTTGTATAATGTTAATTAATTGTGATATGCATGAATTTTTTTTTTCAATGAAAAATTGCATTTTCTTCGTATTTTTTTTTTGCCGAGTTTTTTTGCCGACTCCGAGTCCGACTCTCGATTTGGACTTGTCGAGTTTTGCCGAATCCAAGTTTCTCTACTATGGGTGCCACAAACAATGGACTGCACCAAAGTAACCCATATTATGGAGAGATTCTATTATCATGAAGTTGTGTACCAACTATGTGTCTTTGGAATCTAGGTTTGTGTAACTAGCCCTACGATCACTATTGAAATGGAATACAACACCCTTCAATACAATTCCATTACCACTTAAATAAACAAAATACATAACGGGAATGCTTACAAATGCAAATGGATATATTGCACACACAACATGTATCCTGCACAACAACCATTTGCAATACATCATACTTTGACCAACAAGCACTCTTTGGCCAACAACAAAAAACATCCCCCTTCCTCATCTCTCACATAGACGCATACTTATAGGTATGACGGGACCAGTAGGCAGTTCATAGCTACCCAACTACCTCCAAACTACTTGTTTACATAAAACATAAAATACCCCATTACATTACATTATTAGTTATTACAAACACTTTGCTATATCCGCATATTTACGTGTTCATCACGTAGACACAAAAGTACATGACATATTATGAATACTTTATGCGCACACATTTGCACATACACATTCCTATATGACAACTTATTACAAACACCTTGTGCGCACACATTTCCACATACACATTCCTATATGACAACTTATTACAAACACCTTGTGCGCACACATTTGCACATACATTCTTATGCTCTTGCATTCATGCAAATATGTTGATTCATTTGCCTAAATCTATCCTCTCCTTTAGACTTGTCAACGTCCTCATCAACACATGAACTAAACAATGGGGATAGAAACATCTAAAACTGTATTGGAATCTCTTGTCATGCTCCTTTTGCTTTCTCCTATTCATAGATCTTTTGCAATTGGCTTGACCACAAATTGTTACACCAAACTATCGTTCTTTGATTGCTCCCTCTACTTCTCTTCGATTGCTCCCTCCACTTCCCAAAGTCAACTGCATCATGAGCATGACAGGCAACACTCGTCGTCGCCTATGTTAGGGATCAACAAGTTATAAACCCCCTTGCAGGGTCAAGGGGAAGCACCCCAAAACCTCAACGACGAAACCAATGAAACCATCACCATCTGAATTAAAATTTTCTCTTTGTTGGCATTTTGGTGGCCTTGGTTTGATCCACTCAAATGACTTGTCCTTAGCTTTGGATGACCTATCCCTAGCTCTAGACAACCTTTTTTTGTTCTCAGATGACCATGTCTTGGCCTTTGACTACCTCCTTATTAGGCCAAACGACCCACCTCCTGGGCCATTTAGTCCTAGGCCACAACACACGTCCTAGGCTAGACAACCTTGGACTTGACTACTTACCTCCTGGGCTAGATGACCCACCTCTTGGGCTTGACGATCCTACTTCTAGGCTCAATGGCTTGTCTTGGTTGGATGACCAAGCAAACTTGCCAAACAACCTTGGCAAGTGACTAGAAGGCTGCACACTAATTTTTGTCGGCACCCAATTTTTGTCAAACAATCCAACATAATGCTTCTTTTGCTCTCCAAACCCTTCCCATTCATTAAAATAGGGTTTTCTTTGCCGAAACATAGGGTTTTTTTTGTAACTGCCTGTTCAAAAGCTCGTTGTTCATGCCATGTATGCCATGTCGAAGGACAATTGCCATTGAGGGGGGGGGGGGATTCGTCATTGGTGTCTTATCGACGAATAATGGCAAGCCCGCTAGCTAGATGGTCCAACTTGACGGTGCTTGATCTGGATCGAGGGCCAACTCCTCTCCTTTTTGAGCTTGGACGATCCAAGGGGTCAAATGGTCCCCCTTGCTGTCCTAACATCCTGTCATCCTAGCTGAGGTGGCCCAGGTGGCCAAACAACCTCTTTGTCTGTCTCCCTAGGACAGGGACTTGATTACTTGGGGGATGGTCGACATCCCCAACCAATTAGGAGGGATCTAGACGACATCCCCAGTCAATTGGGAGGGGTCCAGATGACCCCCCCAGGCCTGACGGCCCAAGGGCCATTTGGCCCCTCCACACAACCGGGAAGGTGTCTAGATGGTCCTTCCCAAACAATTGACGACCTATAGGCTTTTTAGGGCCTAAAAGGTTCCTCTAGACAACTGGGGAGGTGCCCTAACGACCTCCCCCCTTGGTTGGGGCATCCCAGACAACCTAGAGTACTTGACGACTCTCCTAGATAGCTTAGGCGTTTGTGTATTTGCTACAAACAACATGGGGGGCTTGACGACCCACCTCGACAGTCCGACGTGTCATTCACACACCCTTTGATGAACTATCCAAATGGCCCTGGGAATTGGTCAATTTTGGCAACGATGCAAGGCTCCTTGACGACTCGCTACAGTTGGCGAAGTTTTCAACTTTTTGGCTTGTCTTTGTCTACTGGGACTCCAACTAAGTCTCACTACTTGTCGCGTCCTCTGTCTATTTGTTTGCCAATTGTTCATTCCTCTCGACACTACTATGTTGGAGATACTTCTGAGCCAACTTTCGTTCATGTCTTGTGCATTCAACTCCGTTATGTATCGGATGGGTTGTTACTTGGTTGTCGACAAACCTCTCTGTTGTCATACTTAGCACTTCATGTTGGTTGTAGTCACAAACATGCAATAATTCCCCATGGTGGTTATTGTAACTACCCCAATTATTCTCTCATCGCCTTCTTAACCTTGAGTTCAAGTTGACATTGCTCTTATCCTCATCTCCATTGCTCAAGCTTGTGAGGGTTATGTTGCTACTTTTTGCCGGCGATCTGCACATTATTATTGGGTGAGTGACCGCCATGCAAGGGGTTATTCAGTAGCTCACTTCTTGGCAAGTTACCACCATCAAGCACAGGATTGGTTGGCACTTTTTGCATATTTCTCCATCCTACTTCAGTGCCTTTTAATTCTTCCAAATCCTTGTTGGCCAAACTATTGCTGAACTTCTTCTTGGCATACTGCTCCATCAATGGCATCCCTCCTTGGGTTAGTCTCCCTCTATGTTGTACTTACTTGTAGTGATGATTTCATGTTTATACACACATTCTTCGTGTCGCACTCATCATCGAGGTCATCGCTTTTCTCTTCAAAATCACTCTCTTCAATGACTTTTCAATTCCAATACTTGGATCATGCACTCAAATCATCCTCCAAACTAGCCTTATTCTAAAAATCATCACTCTCATTGTTAGAGTGACTCTCAATGTCAAAGTCACTTTCATCTTCAAGGTTGCTCTCGTCCTTATTAACATGACCCCAATATTTTAATGACGTCTTTGCATCACTTTCCAAGTTCAAGGCCTGCTCAAAGGCCTCTTGATATGACGTTGGAGGGACCACCTTGATCTTCTTGTATGTAGGAAGAAGTTCCTCCACAAACCACCTTTTCTTCAATGCATCTGATAGATCCTCTTCCAAATAGGTAAACAACCAGCTCAACTTCCAATTATAGGACCTAAGAGACTTTGTCTCACTTCATTCCATTCAATAAATTTTTGCAATGACCTCACTGTCATTGGGGAACAATTTAAATTCTTCTAAAAATGCTTTGCGCAACTTTTCCCCAAGTCTGGTACTCACCCTTTGCCGTTCCCATGTATTGGTCCATTATGATTCCATGAAATGTCCCAGTGAATAACCTTCTTCAATCTGAATCTGAGAAAAAGCTATCATGATATAAAAAATCATGTGTATTATGGTGGTTTTGGATCATGCTTCATGGTAACTAATGGTTCTACTGCCCATGGTTAGTCAAGCCTGCACATTTTTATGGATTAAGTCCATGGATCTAATCCAGGGAAATTGCCACCTAGTTAGTTCAAACTTCAGTCTTCTGATGTGTAGATGGAGCTGCTTTAACCATGAGATCTCTTATGTTCACTTCTGAGCATATGTTTTTTTTTTTTGAATTTATTTTATATATATTATTTAATGGTATAGATGTTTTTCATGGATGAACAAAGTTCTTCTAAAGAAGCATGTGACGAGGCTAATCTCCTTTAAATAATTCTTGGCTCCTGTGTTCCTATAATAACTAATTATGTCATGGTAAAGTGGGACATGCTTCTTACAGAAGTCCTTGCTGTGTGATTACATCATGCGTGACTAGATTATTATGAAACTGAAGATCTATACTGAGATCTGGGTTAATGACGTTGTGATTGTGATTGTTTATGGTATTTTACCTTGCGGGAGAATTTTTTTTGGAGGTCCCCTGATGTATTTTCATGTTTATGATTATGGCAAAGACATATGAACACATGCATCATGTATTTGCTTTACTTTCACATTTTTTTTCAGGCATACCCGGCTTATTTTGTTCTTTTTATCTTAGAAAATCATGCCATGCGAGCGTGTGTCTAGACTCTACCAACTTAACTCACGTTTTTTTGACATTGTACTGCAGTTACCCGGACAAAGGTTGCTCCATTGCCCTCATCTACAGCTACAGGAAGTAAAGAGACCATTGCAAGTATGCTAGCTTCACTTATGGAGGCAGTGCGCACTACTGTGGCATGTGAATGTGTTTATGTTCGGGCTGGTGTCTTAAAGGCTTTAATTTGGATGCAAAGTCCAAATGAGTCATTTGATGAACTTGAAGCCATTATTGCTAGTGAGCTTTCAGATCCAGCCTGGTCATCATCATTATTAAACGATATCTTGCTTACGTTGCATGCCCGATTCAAGGTCTGTTTCAATGCTAATATATCATGGATGGATGATTTGTTCTGCATACTGACGTGGTTATGTTACTTTGAGCAAGGAAAATGTTTCATGTCTTCAAATACTCGTATACGGTTTATTATGGAATTGAATGGAAATCTACACCATAAATGATATATTATAACCTGGTTGTGAATCATATATTTGCCAGAATGATAGTTATCTCTTAATGCCCCATATCCACGAGCAGAAATCTATGAGCTCAATTCTGTTCATGGGTTCTTCCCTTGTTTCTAAGTACGCGTTTGTGTGAAAATTTATTCTTTCTCAATATATAAGAATTGAAGGGAATGAAATGCAAATTGAAATCTTATATCAAGTCCATAAATTCAGAAAATTCTTATTTAATATTTTACCTGGATAATGAAACTAGAGTGGATAGGTTGGTTTTTCATATTGCTTAATTTAAATGAGATTCCATGTTGCTTGTGCTGGTCATGGTTTTTTGAGTCAATTTTGAGCATGGTTTAATTTCAAATTTGCTTAACCTGGAAATTGTACTGTAGTTATTGGGTCACTGGTTAGTGTTCCATGCATATTACTGTCATGCTTTCTAATTTATTTTGTATTATTGTTGTTTACTCGAGTTAATTCTGAGCATGGTTTAATTTTATAACTTGCTTAAACTGGAAATTATAGTCTAGTTATGGGGTCATTGGTTAATGTGCCATGCATCTTTTGCATTACTGTTATGGCTTCTAAGTTCTCTTGTATCATCGTTGTATAGTTGGTGTCTGTCCACAAAAATATTGCTTTGGTCTTGTTACAGAATCGTATTGTGCCAAACATATTTGCTTAGGGAATCTACCGATTTGAATCAAAATTACCATTTTACTATGTGCAAAGTAGCAATTCCATCTTAGGATAGTTCGCATCAAAATTGCATTGTCCTGAGACATAGTCAGAGATACTTTTGTGCACTCTAATAATTTTTCCTGGCATCCTGATCCCTTGTGACAATATGTAGGATGAAATGGATAGGATGGAATCTATGCTAGTTTTTGCCAATGATTTAGGATGACAAGTGGAATCATTCAAAAGCAATATATGATACTTGATTGAGATGGATTGTTCAAACTTCAAAACTCAAAAGCATTGCGTTATAAATCTAGATATGCTGAAGGCAAAACAGATGATATGATAGGCTATTAACTACTCAAATGCTACGTGGTAGTATTCATAGCAAAGTCTCTATTTTCCTAACTTCTATGGGGTCATGTTTCTCCATTCTCGCCACCTATTTCCTTTTGATTTCCTGCAGATTGATGATTGAGTGTCAAGATTGCATTGTTATCATTTATTTGTTAATGTACTTGTAGGTAATAACACATGGTATAATGTCGATGCAGGTGAAATTATTTACAAAATAACATTATGAATGAATGTCTGCAGTCTTAATTCCACTCCAGACTATGTTTGGGGGTACAATTGACAACCACAGGGAGACTATTAATAAGGTCATATGACACAATAGTTAGTCCCATTGATTGTTCTTGTCATTTGACATCTTTTTGCCACAAACATATCTTTAGAATTGTTCATTCATAGGTAGATTTTTTAATCCTTAAAGCACTAAATGTAAAAAAGCTCTAAAATTAGCATTGTTAGTTTGCACAGAAAACTTAGGAGAGGGTGATCAATTCAAGGTAAGCCTAATACATATTGCTCGTCAGTGACAAACTTGCCAATTTGACACTCAGAACTGTTTGGGTCCTCTGTCCAAGTTTATAATGTTAACTTGATATTACGATATATGGCCTTTCTGCTGTTCCGAGTAAAATTTCACTTTTAGTACCTATTACTTGCAGCTAAAATCTATGCAGCATATTCTGGTCAGTGTTTGGGAAAAAATAAAAAAGAGAAAAAAGAAGAAGAAAATATTGATTGTCACGTATTATCACAAGTTCCAGCCTCCTGATTTATTCATGAGTAGCTGTTTTTTTTATTTATTTTCAGAAACGCTGATTTTTTCAAAAATTGAAGAGTGAATAAAAGCACAAATAAAAAGGAAAGAATCTGATATATTTTATATTATTACTATTTTTTAATTGGTTATATAGAATTGAAATAGGCCCCACACATTACATCATGACCACATAATGGTATGACAATTATGCATGTATCACTTTGGCAAGACTTGAACCTAAGTCTCCTCCTTAAAAGTTGAGGAATTTAACTGATCGAACTCATGCCATTTGGTAATATTATTATTATTTTTAAATTGGTTGTATGGAATTGAAATGGGCCCCGCCCATATTACGTCATCACCGAATAGTGGTATTACAACAACATAGCAATTATGCATGTATCATTTGGCAAGATTCGAACCTCAGGCTCCTACTTGAAATTCAATCCTGCCATTTGATGATATATTATTATCAATAAATTTTGTTGATTTTTTCTCAATTAATTACTGATCTGATTTCTCCAGGCCTCACTGATAAATTGCTGATCACAAAATTTTCAACTTTGATTCCGGATGTTGAGTGGCTTCACCATTGGAAAATGTTTTGAACATAACTGTGAGCTATGAACTGATAATGTTTTTATTATATTGCTATATTTGTTCATGTTTGACTTTAGGTAAACATTGCTGATTAACTTGTGTAATGGTCAATCTGCCTAAGTGTTCAGTGTGAGGTGCCAAATTCTATAATTTGACATGTAGTCATCCAGTATCTAATAATCATTAATTTTATACAACTACTTCCGTCATAAGTTACATAGAGTTTCATGTCAAAACACCCATAAAATGCTTTCTGTAAGTTTCCTTTAAGTAGTGACTTTTTTAAGTCCTGTAGTTAAAGATGACTAAATCAGTGTACATAATAGTTACGAATTTCGAAAACTTTCTTCCTTGCATTTGTATATGTGGAAGATGGCCCTGGCAGAGTCTTAAGTAGAGTTCTCTTTTATGGAGCTTCTATTAGACCTGTTTTGGTTCTATATATATTTTTCTCGTGTGATGTTTTAGATATTTGCCCTTATCCCATTGCTTTTGTTATTATTGCATGTTTTAGTATGAGCCATTTTTCAGTTTTCGAAAGGACTGCTGATGGAAGCAAGCAACAGACTCAATGAACTTCAGACCCCATAACCCAGAATTCCACAATTTTGACACAATAAGAAACACATTTTAAATTTTTTTGGTTGAACTTTTGAGAATATCACTTGATGCCATATTATGGGAGCTTTGAATTGGACTAGACCTTTGCCAAGATTCTATCTGTCAGTATGGAAGAACTGCTGAAAGCATCTAAGCGGGAAATTCTGTGTGTTTTCCTTAATTGTCACTTCTTGTTTTTTTTTTTTCAATTGGTTATATGGGATTGAAACGGGCCCCACCCGTATTATATCATCACCACATAGTGGTATTACAACAAGATTTGAACCTTGGTCTTCACCTTGAATGTTGAGGAATCTAATCAGTTGAGCTAATGCCATTTGATAAAAAAAAAAAATTTAAGTTTACACGGGTTTTTATGAAGGGTCCTGGTCCCCTCTTACCGTGGTTTCAACTTGGTTATCTTGGATGAAAACTCAAGGATTTACCACTACGGTAACCCTCACAGGTCTCCCTTTAATTGCCACTTGACGTATATGTGGTCCTTGTATTTAAAGTGGACCAATTCTATGTTAATCAAAACTTCTTCTGATTACATATTTGCTCTTGATATGTATTCCAGCCAGAAGAGAAAATTGTTTAAAGTTTTATTTTGTCATTATTGACGTTCATTGTTTTAGAGTACTAGTGATGTCGCTTTTCATAATAACCAATATGGCAAATGTAAATTTATAAAATTAACAATGTAGAAGAGATACTAAAAGAATTATGCAACTTTTTTTCCCTGTGAACTATGCTTGTTAGGATTCACATTTGCATTGAAAAACTAGTTGTTGCTATTCATTTTTATTTTTCTGCTAACAAAGTACTTTAGAGTTCTTCATTGATTTGACTATTGACCATGCTCTTTGCTCGTAGGCTACGCCAGAAATGGCAGTAACATTACTTGAAATTGCAAGGCTTTTTGCAACTAAAGTGCCAGGGAAGATAGATTCAGATGTCCTTCAACTCTTGTGGAAAGTGAGTACCTTCCTCTTTTTTGAGTGGATTTACGAACAACATATGCATAAGTCTTATTTTATATGCATCTTGTATTAACATTTGTCCCTTTGGCATTTGGACGAAATAAATTTGATATTGTTTCAAAAAAATATTGAAAATGTTGGAAAGCTTTGATGTATGAATCTTGAAAATTTGAAAAAATAAGATCCATGGTACAATATATATATATATAGCTACCTCAAAACTGATGCTACATTTACCAAACTATAACGGCAGATGCATGTAGTAGTGATGCTAACAAATAGCTGCAAAACTTGTGCTCCTATCAGTCATGGTCAATCTTAAGCAATTACTAAGAATGTCCTAAATTTGTTAGGCCATTTCTAACACAAGTCTACATGGATAACCATAGTTATGAAACTCGGCAAGTTTTTTAGAGTCCGAGTTTGAGTCAACCTCGCCAAGTCACTCGGGTTTGACTCGGTGAGTTTTTTTTTGCCGAGTTTTTGCCAAATTCCTCCCCCCCCCCCAATTTTTTTGCATTTTCTTCTGGTTTTTTTGGTCAAGTTTTTTGCCAAGTTTGAGTCCAAGACTTGATTTGGCCTTGTCGAGTTCGAGTTTCTATACTATGTGTATAACTAAGTATGAATTACAAGTCCCTCTAAAGTGCGTGTAATATATGGTATGCTCATTTGAACATTGTGCTCGTTATTGGCTACACAGTTTTTTCAACGAGTTTACACAGGTTTTTATGAGGGGTCCCAGTCCTCTCATATAGAGTGGGGTTTGAACCTTGGACCTCTCAAAGAGAGGCCAAAGCCCTTACCACTAGAGTAAGCTTGCAACTAAAATTTAAGTTTACACGGGTTTTTATGAGGGTTCCTGGTCCCCTTGTAATGAGTGGGGTCATGGGCCTTCTGAATGAAAACCCAAGAATTTTACCACTGTGGTAAGCTTGCTGCACATTATTTCAGTTTGTTATTTGAGTTTCAATTTAGTTAGACTTGTAATTAGAAAAGTCTTTTGGTAGGCCATTTTCAAAGTGGAACAAGGCTAATACTTTATGGAGGAGATTTCTTGTTATGTACTGGCAGAATTCCAAAAAATCATAAAGAATTTGAAACTTATGTACATTAGCTTCAAAAAGTTATATGGTGTTTTCTGTATGGTTCACAAATATGTTGGGACATTGGCCTACCTATCTGCCAAACTGCTGAGGAACATTGGCCCAACTTGTTTTAGAATTTATATTAAAATAATTGTCAGAGGATACAACAGGCATTTTTTATGGCCTCTGTTTTGTATATATACAAGGGATATTCCGAGCATGCGTTTGTAAATGTGTGCGTAGTGCCTTAGATTCTCTGTCTTCCACTCGAGATTGCCGAAGGGAAAGCTGGAAATAAAATCCTTAATCTTCTCTTCTAGGCAGGGTTCCACCTCTTCTTCAAGCTACATTTGAAAGGTAGGGTAGGAGATACGCTTACCTCGGGCACGACACGACTTCAAGTAGAGAGAAAAGCTTGGAAGAGAGTTCCGCCCCGTATTCAATATATTGATTAAATTCGTTAGGATGGGGATATGATCAAGCAAAGAGAAAAGAGAAACAAAAGATGCGTCGAGTGTTTGCCTTAGGCCGAACGAAGTGAGGGGCTCCTTGGAGGGATAAACCTCTCCTCCTTCAAGCAAAGAGAAAAGATTCGTCTTCGAGGGCAGTCTTCTGAGAGAATAAAGAAAGAGAAGGGCACATCTCCTCTTCTCTTCTTGGCCAAAGTGAGGCTGAGGTCAGTAGTTAACTCAACTGAACAGAGGGATACCTTGCTAGAATAACCTCCTCTTCAAGCAAAGATAAATTCCTTATCTTCTCTTTCAGGCAGCGGTTTTCTCTTCTTCAAGGAAAGAGAAAGATAATATATTGTTTCTTGAATCCATGAGTAGTCTAAGATATGACATGCCCAAAATCTACGATTCCACGGCCTTCAATTGGATAAGAGCCTTCAATGAATAATTACCCGTCGAGTGGTCCAAAGTCCTGATAGATGATGCTATATCTTCCATCGATATATACGAATTCGATCTACCGTGTCATTAAATTGATGATAATTATACCTTAGGGGGTCAAAAGTCTTGATAGATCACGCGAAATTGACAATTATGTCAATCTTGCTATCATTTAACTACCCTGATTTTTTGGTTTCAGAGATTCAGAAGGGAATATGGCTCCTTGCCTAGGGCTCCTTCATAGATATCTTTCTCCTTGATTTGATAGACCTTGATTTGTTAGATAAGGGCTTCCTTCTTTCGATAAAATCTTTTCCAGAGAAGGGAAGAGGTGTGCTGAGTCTATGCGTATGACCGAACAAAGTGAGGGGCTATATATATTTAAAGAAAGAAATAAATTGTATTAGTGTCCATGAGTGATTAAAGCGAGTGAGTGGGACTTATTAGACCTTGTTGCAGCAACACGAGAGAGCCAAAAAGAAGTACTCCAAAGCCAAAACTGAAGATTACAAAGTGACAAAATCCTACAAGTGTTGAACCATGTCTTCACATGTACCATTGTGTAGCACAAGGCACAATATCATGCAGTATAAGTACAGGCATATATATATTACAAATATGATACAGATATGATTGAGGAACAAATAGCCATGTGTGAGAAAAAGCCACTATCAAAGAGAGGTAAATAAGGCTGAAATGACCAAAATCTGGAGCTAGAGCAGATGACAGTCTACTTTAGTAGGCGAAGGATCAACATTGTCATCAATCATTCTTAAGGGGCCAATGCAACAATTGATGATATCCATGGGGAGAGTGACCTGGACTAGGTGGGCCAATTTTTTTTTTATAATAAATTTCTGTGTCTGTGGGGGAGGGGGGTATTGTGTGTCTCCTAGGTATTCTTACACAATACAAGCTTGATGATCCTCTAGGTGCCAACAAAAATTCAGAAATGTGTGCTTGTATTAATGTCTTGGACTAACAATTGATGATATCCATGGGGAGAGTAGCTTGGACTAGGTGGGCCAAATTGTTTTTTTTTTGATAAATTTCTGTGTCTGTTTGTGGGGGAGGGGGGGTTTGTGTGTCTCCTAGGTATTCTTCTACAATACAAGCTTTATGGTCCTTTAGGTGCCAACAAAAATTCGGAAATGTGTGCTTGTATTAATGTCTTGGACTATAGGCATTAGACATATAGATGAACCTCTACATCAAGGGTTAGTACGATTGCCTTGTCCGTTGTGCAAAGAGGAGTAAGGTCCCTTTTTGTTTGGTTTTCGAGGAAGATATTCTCTCATAGGTCTAATACCAGTGGTGGGGGTAGCTTTATCATCCAGTTAGCAGTTTTTGCCTCCTAATTGCTAAAAGAGGATTAAAGGAGGTAACTAATATGGTAGTCTTCTTAGGGCATAACATCTTAGGGTGATTACTTCTTTAACCTATGAAGCCAAACACCTTTGTTTGGGGAAGCAAAAGAAATAGTAAGTGACTTGCTTGAAGATCTGTGTGAATAACAATATCTTCTTCACCTTCCTTGTAAGATCAAATATTCCATTGTTTGGACCTCTTGTAGAAAGCAAAGACGACAATCCTATCTCCTCTATGAATATAGTCGTTGGCCTTGATCCAGATCTCATGTTTTGTTACTTTCTTTCATGTTAAAATTATTTTCCTTTTATTTGGTTGATTTGTTGATCTTGTTCGTTCCTATCACAGTATTATGAACTTTTGAATGGTATCAAAGGTGTGATTCTCCATCATTTGATCCATATTTTCTTTCATCTGTGGAATTCATAATTTGCTTCATATTGGAGTTGTATTCCAAAACAAACAAAAACAATGTTTAGGTGTTGTTTGTGGATTCTTTTAAATCCATTTCTTTAGACTTACATAATTTTCAAAGTTAGGATGTACAAAGGGACAATGTAATTGAATTGCGAAAGATTGCTAATTATGTAGAATCTGAATGGACAATTGTAGTTCATAGATAGGTTTTTGGGCAAGGTTACATTGTAGAAGACTTCCAAATTTAGGCTCTAAGGATGTGAGGAGTTGGTTTTAGGTTCTAGTGAACTCTAGCTCAACATTCGAATGTGACAATTGACGAAGAAGCAGTATTTATTTCAATAATTAGCAAATGGTATTTCAGAACAAAATGTCAAAATTCATAGTAAAGTAATTGCATTTTTTGGATTTTGCAAAGAAAATTATGGGGGTTAGCCTCAAAAAATCAGTTGTAGGTGTGATTTTCCTTTTAAAAATTTCTATTCCCGACCTTCCCCCTACCCTATCAATGCACAACCCACCCACCTACACCCTTTTAGGAGTGACATGAATTACATGCCCCTCGGGGTTGATGCGCCTTTTTGGGTGGGGACAGGGCACCTTAACATTATTGGCCTTCCTTTCTACCCAAGTGTGCTAGTGGGCAGCTTGACTAACCCAGTTGTGTCGAGTTGCTTAGACCCAAGGGGTCGTGGGTTCAAAATTTCACCCCCTTTGTGCCCAACTTGCCTTGTGTTTACCATGTGGGCGCCTGTCACTCAAACAATGAGGTCGCCCTTGTGGTGCAAAGACGTGTTCACGTTTTACTAGTGCAACTGAGCTTGGGTGCTTGTGACACAAGGCTCAAGAGTTTAATTTTGCTTGCTCCCCTTTTACCCCCTTTGGTTGGACCATGTGGCATTCTTGGTGGCTTATGTGTCTTGATAGAGTTGATGAATTGGCAATCAAGTATGTTGAGGTGGCCAGTGTCGTATATCATAGTCATTAACTATACTTTTTACATATACATGAAATTATTTGCCAATCAAACCAAAACAAGTGTACTCTTTTTATTCCTCTATAGTGATAGGTGGCAGAGTGTGATTGGTTGTAGGTTATCGATGAGATAGCCAATAGTAGTGTGCCACGTGCCAAGAATAAATGTTTGGAGGGATTGATAAAGTTTGAAATTTTCACATTTTTTGCTTTTGGGTCTATTAATATGGCCTTGCTTCCAATGGTCACAATTTTGTCATACAAAGGCTTTTTAGCCCTTTTTTCAAACCACAGTATTTTTTTGAGCTCTGTGCAAATATGGAGTCTCCTATTTTGCTTGTTCGGAGATGAATCTATATAGGAAACCCAATGGATTTGAGTTTAAGAGGCACAACATCAATGTTTCGGAAAACTAGATGATTGGCTCATTGAGAAGCAAATGTTTAAGGAGCATTATTGATGAGGGGAAAGCAAGAACCCTTGATGTCAAGTCCCTACAGAAAGGAGGAGGAGGCCCTAGATCTAATATATTTATTGATTGAACTAGAAACAACCTTTCATCTTAAAGAACAAATTGATCTATTGGAAGGATGGAAGGTGCTTAAAAATCTCTTTGGGAAGGTTACCATGATAGACAAGAGCCATTTGGAGATGGAGTTTGCTGCCCTCAAGTTGATGATTTTTGATAGCATTGAGTATAAGATTTAGAAATGTAAGCACAAGTAGACTTTATCATTATATGAATTGTAAATATATATACAGGAGTGTGGGTGGTCTGAGGGGACACACCCTTACATTACACACCCTTGCATTAATGCCTAATGTATTATTCTAACATTCCCCCCCGTAATACATTAGGTGGGATAATGTTTTAGGCTCTTGGCTCTAGCTCTTGCTTAGGTAAATACCTCTAGGTCCGCCTCTGGGTCTGTCTCTGGTTCATTGTGCCTCTGGGTCTGCCTCTGGGTCAGCCTCTAGGTCATTTGCCTCTGGATCTGCCTCTAGGTCGTTTGCCTCTGGGTCACCCTTTAGGTCTAAACAAAATAAGTACTTCTTGAGTACTTAAGCAAAAGGGGGTCATCCCTCATAAGTCTAATGGTAGACAAGGAGATAAGTTTTCTCATGCCTCACTTTGCTTTAACAACTATGAATATCCTTATTGTAATCTTTTCATCCTACCGGCTTGCATGGGTAACCAACCGCTGCAACCGCTAGGTGTGATAGAGTAGATTACTACATACGAGGTTCACGCTGTTGTTAGGTATGTTCCCCCCTTAGGGTGAAACTCGTCTCATGATGATAATTTCGGCCTACGCCGAAATTGCACCTTCAATTTAATAATGTTTTCAAGACTCTATAGTTGGATTCCTTAGTCCCTTTAATTGGTGTAAGAGACTAGTATGAGTAATAAATTCTAACCTTTAAGCAGTAAATGAGCTTGCTTATATATCCCTTAATATTTAATAATGTGGTTTGATATTTCTAAATTCTAATGATCTATGTTTGAAGTAGTATTCCTTATATCTACCTAATTTAGAATATTAGAAATTAATATTTGCATCTTATTTCTCCTAATTTAAGTATTTGCAAATAGTATAGGATAGGCTCCTTATTTCTCCTATAAATTAATACCCTTATAACTCCTAATTCTATTAGCCTTTTTACTCTTAGGAGCTAATTCGAGTTAACTTTGAGCAAGATTAAAGGAACACATAAAATGTACCTTTATAGGCGATGTTTGACCATGCCATATTCTGGCAACGGTTAATTTTGATTGGCCAAATATGTGCATCCACCGCGGCTATGATGTAGCCGTTACTCTTCTTATCGTTACACACCTCCGAATGATGAATGGTGGATACTGCCTGTCATGATTACCTGTAGATACTATGTTCTAACCTTGCACTGTGAATGTCTTCTTCATGTGCAGATGCTCAATCGGTCATTGGTTGTATTCGTCGATTTTGGTGACTTGAATGCTCGTGAATTCTTTCTTATTGGAAATGTTTAATAAAGGCTTTGATAGCCTTGAATGAAAGTGGAGGGGCCATTGGCGGCCACTTTATTTTTCCATCCTCTCTGGTGCAGATGCCCATCTTGTGGACAATATTGGTCCTGGTGTTGTCACCTGTGAGTTTGCAGATTGGAGTGGCATGGACCACTTGTCTCGAATTTGTCGGAAGTCTCACTGAGAATGGAATTAAGTATGCGGTTGGCAACTCCTGCGCACATTAAACGCTCAAATCTTCACGTTCTTGGCCTTCTTGTAGAATCGAACCTGTGACATGGTGGATTTCAAAGCTGGTAACGGAGAGAGTTTACTGGTGTTTTGAACCAAGCCATTTAAGTCCGTGTTTCTCGATAACTTCTGAGTAAACTTGTGGGGTTAATTAAACATTGCTAAAACACGGTAAACTACTTCCTGTCCACTCCTGCAATGACGTGGACATCCCTGACTCGAAATCCCGTGATCGATGTTTCCTTCATATTAACTGTGCTTGTTTTTGGCGTGTGCCATGTTGCATCACGACTGCATCACATGAGCTACTGTCGCTATGTCACTACGGGTGGTTGTGTTGCTACTTCCTGTAACAACGTCTGGTGCCCGTGTGGATGTATACAATGGAAGTGCATCGTGTCTTCTGAGTGCTATGCAGATTTTCTCGTAAAACATCCACGAGATCCATTGGTGCGCTATGTGGGAGATCCATCTCCATACCATCGACGCTCTCCATTTCCTCCTACGAGCTAAGGCATCGCTGGTTTTAGTTTTGTCGCAGTGCGATAGTTTTGACTTCGTGGGAAACAATACAGAAGTGAGTGGTTTCTATCTGAATCCAACGTTTTGGGGTCCACCCATTTGTCTCGTATAACGGACAACTCTAGTCAGAAGGTTTTGTTTTGCTTCGTATGCCTAGGTCTCAAATAATAAAAATCCACATGGAATTCGTTATTTGGAGAATGTCGAGCAACCTTGAGTTTAGATAAAATCTAGCACGTGTTTACACTATGCCTTGAATGGCATGCTTACTAATATTGGCGTTAACGCTGAGTAGGTTGATAAGCAGGATAAGCAAGAATATTTGGTTTTGCAGCTATAAAAGTGTGCGGGATTGAGCTTAGGTCGTCTCACATTTGTCCTCTTTAATAGGTAGGATTCTCGTAAAGTTGCGTGGTATTTTTAAAATTTTGCTGCTGCTTCCACGACGGGAACGAATTCCAGATGGTTTTGAGTTGCAGAAGAAAAAATGCTGCCTTCACGAGGAACCCTTACATTTATCTCCGTGCATATTTTTCATCGGGAACAACAAATGCCACGGTCTGTGCAATACACAACGGGCTGGGATAACATGGCAGATTCAGGCTGCTAAAAAAACAATGTGCAGTGGTGTCCTTCATTTTGCTTAGAGTTCAAATCCAGATTCTGCGCAAAGTTTTTTTCCTTCACAACAGATGAGCAATGGCAGAGTTGCTGCTCCAATGGAGGAAGGAAAAATGAGGGGGGATTTCCATGATAAAAATCCCCCCTCAAGCACTCACAGGCTCACAGGTTCAGGACCCTATTGCTCTGATGCCATATAAGATTTAGAAATGTAAGCACAAGTACACTTTATCATCATATGAATTGTAAATATATTTACAGGAGTGTGGGTGGTCTGAAGGGACACACCCTTACATTAACTAACATTGAGGACTACGCGAGATTTAAGGTTTTGAGAGCAAGTATTTCTACTTTATGAGTGAAACCTAAGATGATAAAGACTTGATTAATAATTTTCTCTCCATTCTTTTGCCTTCATCAATGAAGCTTTGGTTTGAATTGTCATGCCATTCCTATGTGCATGGAGAAGCCAAAATACCCTTGATCATATTCTTTTCTCTTTTCATTCATTTTTAGGTTGCTTTGTGAAATGCGGGTGAACTTTTCTAGAATAGGCTCATTCAAAATTCTTCTCCAATTGTTTGGAGAATAAGATGGATAATGTTAAGGGTGGAGGGTCAAAATCTTCAAAGAAAAAGAAGGGAAAATGCCAAAACTCTTAAAAGGAAGGGCACAATTCCAAAACCTGCATTGTAAGGCTCCAAAAGATTGAGAAGTTTGCTAAGAAGTCCAGGTGTGATGAGAGACTGTTGGATACTTCTCAAAATATTGATACGAATACTTCACAATGCATATGGTGCTATGTGCTCAGCTTATTTGTCATCTTCATCTCAAGAGTGTAATGCTGATTCTAGAGCCATCGGGCAAATGACCAAGCAACACCATCTTCTTTTTGATTATAGTCAGTTGCACAAGGGACAATGTGTTGTTATTGGTAATGACTCTGCCTTGCAAGTATTGTATTATGGTGATATCTTGTTGTGGTGTCAAACTTGGAGAGGTCTTCCATGTTCCAGGAGCATAATATTTTATCTATTGTATAACTTTTACAAATAAGAAAATGGAGATTTGGCTACATTGATGGGTTGCCAAGGACATTAATGATGATTTTAGGATTATTGCTTTAGGGTATTGTGATGAGTCAGATCATATGTATAAGCTTGGAGATGTTCTGTTGTCCTCTAATAAGAAATGGTTTGTTGCTTTGGTGGATAAGGCTGGTGATATTAGTGAGTTGTGGCATCAATGCTTAGGGCAGAGCAATTTTAGGTTATTGAGGCACACGAGGCGTCTTCACATGGTTTGATATTTTCTTGTGATTGATCCAACTAGGGTGTGCGTGTGTGAGGGATGTGTGTTAGGAAACACAATTGAAAACCCCTTACTAGTGAGAAGGCATGATGTACTTCTCAACCTTTCAAGTTAGTCCATAGTTACATCTATGGTCCTATGGCTGTTATGTCTAGTGGAGGTCACCGATATTTTCTCACATCTATTGATGATTTTTCCAAGTATTTTTTGATCTAAGCTATTAAATCCAAGGATGAAGGCTTCAAGCATTTTTAAGCTTTCAAAGCATTTGTGGAGAATTAGATTGAGAAGGAATTCAAATTGGCAAAGAGTATGTTAACATTTAATTTCATTGTTTTCTTACTTTCCATGGTATTTCATGACAAAAGATCGTTTGATACATCCCACAACAAAATGGGGTAATTTTTGAGTAGAAAAATATGGCTATTATGGAGATGGCTCATTGTATGATTTGCTCAAACAAGTGGATAAAAAGTTCTAGGGAAAGCAGTGTTTTATGTTGCTTTTGTCATCAAGATGACACCTGTTTGTGCGTTCAAGGGCATGATCTTCTATGAGAGATGGATAGGAGACCACTTGCCACTTTCTTACATGGGGTTTTTGGTATAGTTTGCTTGGGCCTATATTCCTATATTCTTATTGAGTAATGGAACAAGCTCCAACCTAAGAGTTGGTTGCATTTTTCTTGGGTACAACGACGAGTTGAAGGCTTATGGGCTCTTTTATGCTACTATCAACAAGGTCATCAACTAGAGAGATGTTCAATTTGATGAGATTCTTACTCATCAATCTTTTAGATCTCTCTTGACTCCTCACTAATTTTTCTCGATCTCATGATGTACCGCTTGATGTTGCCCCCTCTGCTTCTATTGGTGGTTTGCCACTTGTTATTGATCAATCTTCGAGTAATAACAATTCTTTTGTAGCAGAGTTTGCTTCTTCTTCTAGTATTTCCATTATGGATATCTCCTCAAATTTTCATTATCCAAATCTTCTTTTGTACTTAATGTGGCTTCTATGGATGACTTCCTACCTTTAGGTACCCGTCTAGTTGTGATGAAGCCTATGCCCTTATGGGCTAGGTCCATGCTCAAGGACTTTTGAGTGTTTTTGATAGTTGTAATTTGTAGTGTGATTGAAAACCATCTTCACCTCATTTTCTACTCCCTTAGGTGCATTATGATGGGGACCCCACTTCATATATTCAGGCAAAGGGTTGTCTCTAGTGGGAGGCAACAATGGATGCAGAGTAAGGTTCTCTCATGAGGAATCAAACTTAGGAGTTTGTTTCCTTGCCTAGCGGCAAGAACATTGTAGGCTGTAAATAGATCTATAAATTTAGTGCTGATGGTCAAATTGAGAAGCATAAGGATTGCCTCATTGCTAAGGGATTTCGTCAGATGGAGGGAGTCAAATATGATGAGACTTCTGCCCTCGTTGCTCATATGAACTCAATTAGGATGATTCTCTCTATTACTGCTTCTTTGCAACTGGAGGTTCACCAAATGGACATCAAAATTGCATTTCTTCATGGGAACTTTTAGGAGATCTATATGCAATAACTGTCAGGCTTTGTTCAAGATGGCCCTACACCTCTAGTTTCCAAACTTAGAAAGTCCTTGCATTGGGATAAAAGTAGGCACCTCAGGCATGGTATGAGATGCACATTTTCTCATTTGTGGCTTCTCTTGTAGTGAGGTGGAGCATGTTGTTTATATTAAACGTCATGATGGACAATTCCTTATTGTAGTGCTATATGATGTTGACCTGATCATCACTGGGAGTTTGCCTTTGATGATTTAGGATTTGAAGCTATGACTTTGGGAGTCATTTGAGATGGCAGATTTGCACCTACTACACTATTTTTTGGGCATTGGGATTGTTTAGTTTTCTTGATCCATAGTATATATTGAATCTTCTAGAGTAATTTCATATGGAGGCTTGTAAGCTAGCTCTCACCCTATTTGCTTCATGGGTGAAGCTTGAGGCTAAGTGCCCCTCTCCTTTGGTGAACGTTTTTGTTCACTTGTCTTTGGTCGTTAGTATTCTTTAGCTTAACCACAGTAGGCTAAACATCACTCTTGTTGTCTTTGTTTGAGATATATGCAAGTGCCTCACGAGTCACTAGAAGGATGCTTCTATTTATCAGCCTTACCTTAACCACACATGGCTTGACATTGCCTTTGCTTTCATTCTTTGTTTTGGATATATGTTGGTGCCTCATGAGAGTCACTAGAAGGCTACCAAGCAGATTTTGCATTTTGGATATATGTTGGCGTTTTTTTATTTTTTTGGCATTTTCTTTGGGTTTTTTTTTGCCAAGTCCGAGTCCAAGTCCTGATTTGGCCTTGTCGGGTCCAAGTTTCTCTATTATGGCTCATACAAGCATTCATTGTGTAGTAGGTGCTCCCATTTGTTTAGAGGGAAACTAACATGTGGATTGGACTGATGATGTTGATCAGCAAAAGTCTAATTCGTGCTACTTGCTTTCTTTTTGGTTTTAGACCAGGTTTTTAGAGTTCCGAGAAACAGACTATGATAAGTCTCTCTAGAGTGGAAGCGGAATATTGTAGTGTAGTCGAAATTGGGAAACATCTTGAGTGGAGGCAAATGCTTCTTGAACAATTGGGTCTTTCTTAGAATGGAGTGGATGCAGATGTTTCTTGACTAGTTGGGTATTCCTTAGAAAAGCTCCAATACTCTGCATTATGATAATTTTTCTTTTCTTTTCAATGGGTTATTTGGGATTGAAACGACCCCACCAGTATACATCATGACCACATAGTGGTAATACAACTTTTTGGCAATTATGCATGTATCATTTGGCAAGTTTCGAACATTCTGTTGCATGACTGTATTGGTGTTGGAGAGCTTTCATTAAGGGAGAAAGTTGAATACCATCTTTTATTTGTGGCCCTTGTTTGATTTGGAGGGAATGTTGAGATGTGTCAATCTTTTAGTTTTGGGCAAATTGACATTGTACTTGTGATGCATTATTGTTTGGCACATGGGCCATTGTTCACTTTGAGGGGTGATCCTTGTATTATATTGTGATCCAATAATATGTTGGTTTGACAATTATTGGTATCCATGCATTGTACCATGGTGGGTATTTATACCTCCACTCACATTCATTTGTACTATTATTGGTTAGGATATTTGGTGGCCAAGGGCACTATTCAACTCTTGTATATTTTCCTTTTTTCATGTTCATTCTAGTTCTATTCCTTTTATTTGGGTGATGTGTTGATTCCATTCATTCTCTGTGAAGTATTGTGAATTTCTAAATTCAAACCCTTGGGAGAGTGAGCAAAGAGAGCTACATCATTGACAAAAAGCCATATAGCCATTTGGACATGATGTAAGATATACTTGTCTTTGCAGAGTGTGTAGGTAAATGAAGTCTTCAAGCTTATTTATGTATACAATAGAGAGTTGGTGAGGGCATTCCTACTTGACACCAGTGTTACTCTTAACCTCATCAGCAAATTCATGGGTTGTCCAAAATCTATCAACAACCATCTCATAAAGCCTTGTGATAGCTGTAATATGGAACCCGATAGATGCCAATATATTTTAATCTTTGGAAGGGAATAACAAGTGTTTGAGTATCATGTCAAAAGGCATATCTTAGGTCTACAAAGCAACATAACACTTTAGAGGACTGAGCCTGAGCCTTCTCAATGATAGCACAGAGTACCTTTCAAAACCTTTCTTAAGAGGGGGGGGAGGGAGGTTACTGTCTTGCTCTGGAACTGCCTTGTTACAATAGATTAGAGAGCTTCATGTTCAAAGATTTTGGCATATAGCTTGGTGAATAGGTGCCCAATCATAATGGTCCTGTAATTACTCTCATGTGTGCTACTAGCATTCTGAATGGTGTGAAAGATGGACTGTGACAGAATTGAACACATAATCTTGAATTTGAGAAACTCTACCTGAAGTCCTTCATAATCAGCTGCTCTTGTAGTGCATAACTTCCAGATTGTTGCCCTGCAGTTGTGAATTAGTGGCTGCTTGTTCTTTTGCCTGGCACTCATGTTTTGTGCACTAGTGTTTTCAACTCCTCTACCTGGAGTTGTGTGAGATTCTCATCTAGACATATCTTACCAAGAAGAGTAAATAATTTCCTTTTAGCCCTCAATGCTTACGATTGATTCTCCACAGAAAGAAACCAAATAAGAATAGTACCATATGGCATCACCCATGCACGATCAAGAGTTATATCCTTTGAGGTTTAAGTCCCTGCTTCCATGAGAGGGATTTGGGCGGCCTTGCAATAAGATGTTATGTTCATTGTCTTGGTGAGCTACTTACTTATTGAACTTTGTTTGGACCACAAGCTTGATAAGGAAAGGGGCCCTTTGTCCTCAACCACCTGAACAAATGAGCTTCGCTCTTAGACATGCTTTTGGATGTACTCCTTATGGCCTGCATCTTCAGCCTTTAGGTTCTCATGTTGGAGAATTTCGGTTTGCTTGGTTTGAATCTCAAACACAACCTCCTGGAGGCAGTGAACATCTAATCACAAATTTTCTCAAAATTAAGGCCACAACCACTTATGAAATTATTTTAGCTGAAACTGAAATGTTCTCTTTAGAAGCAATTGCTATGACCAAGCTGTTATGTTACTTGAAAAAAACAGAAAACATGAAAGATGATAGATGGCCTAGGGCAGCTAGGGACGAAGAGTTGCATAGGCGAAAGAATACATGGATGAAACAAAATCAGAAATGGATGAAATGCTGGGAAATCAACATAAATGAATGCCCAAATGTCAACAAAGACATAAAAAATTATGTGAATGAAAAGTTCAGAAGTGGAATGTGGAAAAATGCAAGCAAGAAAAGACTATTATATTGCAAATTTTAACCCAGCGTATGACCACAAGGAAAAAGCGTATATAGGCGCTGAAATCAAGTGGAAGGAAAAAATACTCATTGCTCAGATAAGGACTAGCTCTCATAGGCTAAGATGTGAAACAAGGAGATGGACAACGCCCAAAGAACAATGGGAAAAAAAGATATGTACTCTATGCAGCACAGGGGCAGTAGAGACAGAGGAACACTTCATCTATAAATGTCCGAGTTTTTCAGATATCCGTGACAAATACAAAGAAACACTTGGGAACGGGTTTATGGAAGATTTAACTGAAGACAGTAAAATAAAAAAAGTTGGGGAATTGCTAACACAAATCAGCAGGAGAAGGAACAACCTTCTCAAAGATATTAAAAATCATATGATATGATTTGAGTAATTGTACTTCCATATTTGAGGTCCCATAGACCATATTTGGGTCTTGCAGACGTAATTCTTTCATTCATTCATTCATCATCCATGGTGTGTACTTAGGTTTGGTCAACACTTGTAAGGTCAACATTTAAAATTTTTCTCTTCATGATGCTGTACTTGGTGTTTGAGGTCGACACAGTAGCATCCTTATATTGCAGTCTATCTTGACATTGTGACAATTGGGCTTGAAGCTCGGAATCCAGTTGCTTAAGCTTTGCAACCCATTTGTTGAGTTTCTTGTATTGGATCCTTAGGTGTGAGCACCTTCTGAAGCAGGGGGGTCTGTAGGTGTTGGGGAGTTCTGTAATGTTGGGGAATCTCCATCCTCTCCCAAAGTTTGAGAGGAATAAGCTGCACTGTAGAAAGACTGCATATCTTCTGAGATTTCCATCAACAGGCAAGGGACCTTGAGAGCAATGTTCCCGTGTCAGGTTGTGGCTTTATGCATCAGAACTTCTCACACAGGGAAAACATAATGCCTGTTAGTGTTTTAAAAAGGATAGGTCTTGGGAATTTCTGGAATGATGAACACTGGTACTGACAGGTTAAACCAGGGAGTTGGCCAAAAGTCAGGTGCCAATCCCTGGGTTGAACTGGCCAACAGTGATAGCAGGTGTCCAAAACCCATGATCTGCAGGCCTGCAAGCACCTTTATTCCAGGCTCAGAATTCTGAACGGCCTGTGAATGTAGTTTGAACGGCCCTTGGATTGACTTACACCAGTACAAAGTACATTCAAAATTGAAAGATCTTCCCTAACTATAAGCATTAATGTTAGTAGTGAGCAGGAAGCATGGGTTGCACCATATGCTGGAGGCTGTGATTGGGGTGCTGAAGATGTAGACAATAAGCCTGTAAACAGCTTTACTTCTTAGTCCGAAAAGAAAATCTCTTTTTATGATAGAAGGGAAGTAAATTAGTCTTGTGTTTGATGCTTCTATATTCTGAATTATTTGGTATCAGTATATATAAAAATTCAGAAATGGGTCTTATATTATCTTCCAAGGATTCCTGCAAAGGAGTATATTTTGATAACACCTCTTTGTCGCACTGGAACATCAAATGCTCCCTACTTATCCTCTTACGCTGATTATTAATATTATTGTTTGACGAGCATACTTGCTTGCATGCTGTCAATTTCTTTGAGAAAATGGCATCCATATAAATATGGATTTTATATTTTCAAGTTAAATTGCTCAGGTGATTAATATTATTGTTTGACGAGCATACTTGCTTGCATGCTGTCAATTTCTTTGAGAAAATGGCATCCATATAAATATGGATTTTATATTTTCAAGTTAAATTGCTCAGGTGATTTTTGTGTCATGTAAATTTTTTGAATGTATGTGATAATATCTGTTTATTCTCTTACATAGAAGTTAACTTTCATTTGGTCAGCTTATAATTAATTAAGTTAATTGTTTGATGTTTTTATATGCTAGACATGTCTCGTTGGAGCTGGCCCAGGAGGAAAGCACACAGCTTTGGAGGCGGTTACTGTAGTCCTTGATTTACCACCACCCCAACCAGGATCGATGGATGGACTCACATCCATAGACCGAGTTTCTGCTTCAGATCCAAAATCTGCACTAGCATTGCAACGATTAGTACAGGCAGCGGTAATTGCCATAGCATAATTAACTTCTTTCTGCAGTCTGCAAATTAATACAACAAATAAATCAAGAACTGCATTTTTTCTTGATTACAGTCTAGCAGAGGGTGATGCAATGTTTAATGTTTAGGATTCTAAATAGAATGTGTTTTGCTTGTAGGTCTGGTTTTTGGGGGAAAATGCAAATTATGCTGCATCTGAGTATGCTTGGGAGTCTGCTACACCACCAGGTACTGCTTTGATGATGTTGGATGCAGATAAAATGGTAGCCGCTGCTAGTTCTAGAAATCCTACACTTGCTGGAGCCTTGACTCGTCTTCAGAGATGGGCATTTAGTGGAAGTTGGGAGGTATTCAATATAATTTATCACAATGTTTATCTTCTTTTTCTGTGTTCATAATTGCCTAATCTGCAATAATATCTTTGGTTTCTAGATAAATGTTGTTGCTACTTTGGAGAAAAGTGCTAAGTTTAATATGTTGGTTTTATTGAGAATATTTATAATTATTAGGCCTAGTGACTATTTTACAGTTATGTAAAATAATATAAGATGTTTCATTCTTTGTTTTTTTAAGTTTTTAAATCTTATCTTATGTTGAGGACATTCTTCAGTGAATATGAAATTCACGTGTATCAACTTACTGCTCAGTCATGCCATGCACACAGGTAAGAATTATTGCAGCCCAAGCACTTATTACAATAGCAATCAGGTCTGGTGAGCCTTTCAGATTGCAAATATATGAGTTCCTTCATGTACTAGCTCAAGGTGGAATGCAACCAAAGTTTATCGATACACAACAAAGTAATGGTGAAGACCAAGGAGCGAGTGGCACTGGCCTCAGTACTATTATTTCTCCAATGCTGAGGGTCCTAGATGGGATGTACAAAGCACAAGATGAGTTGATAAAGTGAGTTGTTTAGTGAGTTGATAAAGTGGTTTGGTTATACTTCACCTCATTTGATGTGAGTTGTTCATTATTTATACTTAGTTAAAAATTGTTTGATTGTTGGCTGTGATTAGAGAGATGAGGAATCATGATAACAACAAACAGGAGTGGACGGATGACGAGCTTCGGAAGCTTTATGAGACTCATGAGCGTCTTCTTGATCTTGTATCCTTGTTTTGTTACGTTCCTCGATCTAAGTATTTGCCTCTGGGGCCAACAAGGTATTGATTCTTTGCAGAATTGATATGTTTGTCTTTCCATTTATTATACCCATAGTTTATTAAATTTTGAAGTAATTATTTGCAATTCATAAATGTAGAGTTTGCTGTTTGAGTATTTGGTTTTCTCTTATCTTGAAAAGAGAATGGAAATTCCAATGTTAACATTCATTCTTTTTTAACTCCCAAAAGCTGTCCTGGATATGGAGGTCTAATTTTGTGAAAACTGGATCTTCTTTTATGAAAGCATTACCTTCTTTTTGCTCTCTACTCGATCAGAATTTGTTACCATTCTGATGGGTTTGCAAGCTCTGTGGCATGGCACTTGGATTAATATTAGGCTTGTGACCTTTTGTTCTATTTGGCACTGGAATTTACTCTCTAATTTGCATGATGTAATCACAACATTCCAAAATTTCGCCCTTAAGTGGAAATTAAGTAATTACATTTCAAGATATAATTTGATAAAGAGTGTAAATGTTTTCAACTAGTATGCAATATTTTTAGTGCAAAAAGATATAATACTTTACGCAAATCAATGCAATTATCTATGCAGTGTTGGCCAGGATGCTATACTAATATTCCAATTGTGTCCTTAGAGATCAGATTGCAGCCAGGAAATGGAACATAAAATCATTCCATAATATTTTTCACAGGGAGTTTTTGCCCTTTGTAAGAATAGTACTTGGAGTATGACCATGAATTTCTACGAATCTGTGGAATTCCTAGCTCCTATCAATGAATACATTAATAGACATTTGGTTGACAATTCAAACAGTGAATAGTAAACATGTTAATCCTCATAAATGCAAGCTCATTGCTAACAGGAGGTGAAGATTATAATGACATTAGCATTGTCAGTGTTCCTTCAACTCAAACCAAAGATGGAATTTGAATGTGGTGATTTCTAATTGTGCTTATCTAGACATTAGGCATTAATATTACTTGAAGGAGAATCTTCCTTGGCTTGAAACAGACTCTGCCAATAACAGAATATGAGTATAATATTATCTTATGATCTTAGCATTTCCAATATAGAGCTCTTGTTCTTTCTACTAACCCATTTCTAAGTGGTAAGCATATGAGATGAGTGTTTTATTGTTTGCACCAATATTTGCATATTTTGGTCTTATTAGTTCCTCCATTTCACTTGTTCGGATGTAGTGTCTACACGCTTTTTTTTTTTTCTGGATGAAATATGAATTTTGATTTAAATTTTAGCAATCTACAAGATATTGAGTGACCAAGGAAGTTTCTTTGTCAGTCAGTGTAAAGAGAGCAGGAATTGTACTTGTCTTCTTCTATGGAGTGAAATATGTTTTCTTATACATTTGGTTTGATGCCTTGGCAGTGCTAATCTCATTAATATCTATCGAAATCGTCACCATATAGATGCTGCCACTGGTTTTAATGACCCAGCTGTTGCCCAAGGAATTTCTGATCTTGTTCTTGACACTAAAGTCGGAAAATCTCAATATCCATCAGTTGATAATGAAACTGCAAATGCATGGGCTGCACATCTGAGTGATGGCTTACTGGGTAACGACGCACCAGGTGTTAATTTGGTGAGGGACTATGTGATTATTTACATTTTCATTCCTTGTACTGTTTGTGCCTCAAATTTTTGAATTGACATTTGATGGATATGTGTCTTAAATATGTGGATACTTTTCTCAACCAAATGCTCTTTGTCAAATGAAAGTTGTAAAGGAGGTAAACGTATGAGCATAATGTTTAATTGGTGTATCCAGATTTACCAAATTGTCAATGCTCTCCAAGTGAAATGTGACATGAATATGAGGTGCACATTATTATTTTCATGCAAATAATGTTTGTCTTCCAGTATAGCTCAATCTCTGAAGCATATCTGAATTCAATCAACATCAATGGTTAGAAATAAAAATCTGACATGGCATGGGATCTTTCAATTATTGTGAACCACTGTGGATTCCTATGCAACTGGATTCCTATGCAACTTGTTCTTTTTGCCTGAAATCTTGAAGTTGGCTCTGATAATAAGTTCCAGATGTTAGATTGTATAAGGTACTTGTCTTGGTTAATCCGTCTTTAACACATGCCAAAATTATGTAGGTAAATGAATATCTTGCTGGAGCAGGTACTGATGCTCCAGAAGTTGAAGAAGAGAACCTAACGTCTCGGGCTTCTGTCAGTTATGATGATATGTGGGCAAAAACTCTTCTGGAAGCATCGGAGGGAGAGGTATAACAGCTAGTAAAATCTGGCTTCTAGATATCTCTCATTAAAATATTTTACAGAGATATTGTTATGTATGCTCATATTTGTATATTCTTTGTCCATTTTGAATCTCTCCTTTATCTTTTTGTAGGAGGAGGATGCACGATCGTCCGGGACTTCCTCCCCTGAATCGACTGCATCATTTGAAACTTCAGTTTCATCCCAGTATGGTACTATGCATTATCCTTCGTTGTTCGGCTCAGGACCATCGTCTTATGGCAAAGCTTCACGATCAGTATGTGCTAACCCTCATTATTTTAAAATGTTCTTACTTATATTAGAAGGATATAAGCTTCCATTTAGGATCTAAATCTCAATATTTGCCAAATTTTATGCACAAAAATCAGATTCTGATGTTTTCCAAGCCATCTGAACTTAATTTGCCATATTTGCCACATTTTTTTCTTTAGGATCAAATACATTAAGCCTTAGGAAGTTCAAGAATTTAGTACTATCTATCTCTTTTAGAAAAGCATCTATAAAATTGTGGTTTAAGATGGTTTGTATGTTTTGACATATTATTTATAGATTTCTAATTTATTTATAAAAAAATTCTTTATTTTGACATTTAAAAATCATTCTTACAAAATTGAGATTGAGAGAAAGCAACAAATTCTGTTATTTGAATTTAGTTATTTTTCCCCTTTAACTTTAGATTTTACTGAATCCTGATTCCCCCAGGCGTCAAATGAAAGCTTGAACAAGGTCGATAGGGAATGTGGATTCTGCTCTGATGGGCCTATATATTATCTAGATACCCTTACATTTTTGATTCATCAGAATGGTCTGCTTTCAAGTTTTATATGTGTAGTATTTATTTTGATAACATAAAATGCTTCATAACACCTTGAAACATCAGATATTCTTTTTGTTCTTGATGACCTTCTTAGTCTTATTTCATGCATGCATTTATGCCGTAAGTAGAACTTACAAATATATTTCTTGTAGTAGATCTCCCTACTTATCTCTTTGTTCCAACCTGATTTGATAAATATATTTCTTATAGTAATATTCCTATCTACCTCTTTGTTCCAATCTGATCTCTACTTATCTCTTTGTTCCAACCTGATTTGATAAATATATTTCTTATAGTAATATTCCTATCTATCTCTTTGTTCCAATCTGATCTCTAGGTTTCCTAGATTTCTTGTCGTCAGTCAACGTTCCCTAGTATTGAAATTAATTTTTTAGTTTTGGAAGAACTTTATGAAATCACAAGCAGTTGTGAGGATATGGTGCACAGTAGAGAATTTCAGCTTGTCTCTAATCAGGTTTTTGCTCTCTCACCAACATAATGAGCCCTAGTCGAGGGTTTTTCAAATGAGGGGAGTTCATCATTTAGTCAAATGGAAGAAACAAGCAGTGATGGTGGTATATGTGGAGGTTTACTAGGACAGTATATGGAAGTGGAACACGCAATCCATTTGAATGCCCTGTAACAATTTTGAAAAAGTATGCGAAGGGGCTGCTCAAGCCATGAAATCCTTTTATGCAATTTGCCAACATTTTAAATAATGACAAGGACAAATGTTTGGTAGCACAATAAAATTCTTGTACCATATCCTGAGCATACTATTTTGGCAAGCTAACACTACGGTTTCTACTCCCCTATTTTTCCAAACGACTGCAAAGGTTAGGGATTGAGATAAGTTAACCTTAGATTCAAGGCAAAATGTGGAGAACAATACGGGAGAGTTGGAACTGCAAGGGAGAGTGATTGAGAAGGACATTAACAAGAGGAAAACAACCACTGTTAGGGAGAAATTAAACTTGAAGGCATGTAATGACGATGATACCATTTTCATGTTATTTTACACACATCATTCCTTTCGACGTTGCTTGGTTCCCTTATTTTAAGGTTGCATTTCAAAAGGCAATTAAGGCAGCCCCTTCATATGTGACCCTAGGAGAAAATAGGTCACAAGCCTTACTCCTTTACAAGCAGTATTCAAGATGATGGACGAGAGGAAGAGCTGCACCATTATCATGGATGAGCAGATTGATGATCGCCATTGGCCACTTATTATAACATGATTGTGACATGTGCAATGGAGACCTATTTTGTTTGAGCTATTGATTGCTGATGGAAGCAAAAAGATGCGAAATTCTAGTTTCAGCTTTAAAAGGATGATATAGAGGAGATGGGACCCTATAGTGTTGTCTAGGTAGTGACAAATGTGGCCCATGTTTGCAATTCTTTTGGCTTGATGGCGGAGAGGTTCTATAAGCATATACCTTTTGAACTAAAGTTGTGTGCATGCATTGAACGACAAATAGGAAAATGGATTGAGTGGAGGATGTTTTGATAAAAGCCAAAGAGGGGCATATGTTTATTTGTAAACACTACCAATCAATGGCATTTTTCCAGACAGATTGAGGGAGAAAATCATCAAGCTTGAAGAGACCAAATTTGTTACTTACTCTGGAGAGGATGCTTGAGGTGTAGGATGCCATACAACCTATGGTCATTAATACAGAGAAAAAGAGGTGGTCTGAGTCAAATATTGAGGAGGGGAAGAAGGTGAAGCAAAGGTTATATATATGGTAACCACATTCGTGATTGTGTTTGAGTTCGATGAAGATAAAAATCAAATAAAATTTGCCGTGAAATCAGCATTAAGTTCAACGATGAAAAATATTATTTATTAAAATGTACATTATATATATTAATAGGTTATATGGGATTGAAACGAGCCCCATCCGTATTACATCATTGCCTCATAGTGGTATTACAACAACTTGGCAATTTTGCATGTATCCCTTGGCAAAATTTGAACCTGGGTCTCCTTGAAAGACGAAGAATTTAACTAGTTGAACTAATGCCATATGATAAAACATACATTATTATATTACCATATCTTGTAAATATAATATAATATAATATGATGTGATATACATTATATTTATAATACAAAATATGGTATAATAGTTATATTGTATTATAAAGAGCATTTGTATCTTATATTACAATATAATATACTTTGTACTATTTTTGTTATATTCATCTTATGGTATAAGATACATATAATAAAAATCATAGTTGAGAATATCACCAATATATCCTGATTTTTGTCGATTCAGCTTCTGATCCACCCTTGCCGATAAAATCTGCATCGGAAATCGTGATTCTGATGATTCTTTTATAAATTCCTATTTCAAAACTCTTGATGATTTTTTATAATGAATTTTATAAATTATTGTTTCTTGTAAGTATATTGTGTCCTTACACTAGTATGGGTAATTACTTAATTACATATGCTGGCACTGATTCTTCTTCCAGCGTAGGGATTTATGATACATTTGATAACAAGCCATGGTTATGTAGATGAAGAAAGCAATTTACAAAGGGAGCATACCTTAGCATTTTATGAACATCATATCAAACCCCTTGTTTAAAGGAGGCAGAATAGTGTGAACACCACTCTCCATGTAGCATACATGTACAAGGAGGCAGAATAGTGTGAACACCACTCTCCATGTAGCATACATGTAGGGCTGAGAGTGTCTTATAGTGAGGATGATGAGGAGAGAGAAGGGATTTTGAAAGCCCTTCAAAAGATGGTCATGTGGAGACTTGAAGATCAGTTGATGATTTTCTAGTGTTAGGGGCAAGGGTTTTGAGCAACTAGATGCTAGAGAGGACAGGGCCATCATTGCATAGGACAATTCCATTGGTAAATGAAGCTTTGGAGCTATGATCACTTGCAGTTCGACTCTTTTCTGGTGAGAGGAATTGTTCCACATTGTCATGTCCCATTCTTGACTTCTTGGACTAGCTAGTTGATTTGAGTTGACTTATTTTATGGAGATATTGGTACATTATATGACCATTGCTATAGTGATTTAGATTGGTATAGTTAGTTCTCATGATGAGGCGAGTAGATGTGTTTGACAGTTGATGATTAATGTGATGTGTAATTAATATAGATGGGATTTAAATTTAATAATGTTGTGGAATATAATCATTAGAATCAACATGAATTCATTATTATATTAATGAGTGTTATAAGTTAGGAGGACGCCACTTGCATTATCCATGATGTGACCCGGGTTCAATCCCCATGGTGGATGTGTATAAGAAGTATTTATTCATAGAAAAAAAAAAAAAAAATTATAAGTTAGGTTTCTAAAAAGTATACTAAAGTAAAAATACTTATTATTTTCATAGATTGTATTATTATTTTTATTATTATATAATTGGTTATACGGGATTGAAATGGGCCCCAAGTGTATTACATCGTGACCACATAGTGGTAATACAACTTGGCAATTATGCATGTATTATCATTTGGTAAGATTTGAACCAGAGTCTTCTCTATTAAAGTTGAGGAATTTAACCGATTGAGCTAAATGCCATTTGATTATTAGTATTATATTTAAAATTATTATTATTATTTTCACTTGTCTTTCTCTAATAAAAACAATTATTAAAAATAATAAATAGCTACATAATAAATAATAATTCTTTTTAACAATTGGCAAGCTTACTGCAGTGGTAAGGGCTTTGGCCTCTCTTTGAGAGGTCCAAGGTTCAAACCCCACTTAGTATGAGGGGACTGGAACCCCTCATAAAAACCTATATAAACTTATTGGAAAAAATAATTCTTTTTAACAGCCAGTGGGTTGAAGTCCGACGGGTGAGAATGTTTGGCTCTAAAAGAGCCCACCAAGGATCAATTCATGTGCATACTGTGATAATATGGTTTGTTGTGTTGAAATGGTAATACGATGGGCTTTGTTTCAATCCTAGATAGCCAATTCTATTAAAAAAGGCTTTGTAAAGATAAAGTACCTGGGCCCAACAAATGGATGCTTTATCCAGAATAAAGCATGAGAAGTTCTAAAAGTAGGAGATAGGTGAAGTAAGAGGATAATTGTTATGTTTTTAATAAACCATGAGAAGTTCTAAAAGTAGGAGATAGGTGAAGTAAGAGGATGATTGTTATGTTTTTACTGTCATGTTGTAATTATTTATCCTTGCCCTAGTATTGTGAAAAATTATTGTGATCATAGTTGGAAAACTTGCAACTCACGATAAACTCCACAACACAATAAACTCCACAACCCAATTTTGGGGATTTTATCGGCTACTTGAGAAAACCCAACAAAAACTAAATCGAAGAAAAATTTCCAATTAAAAAAAAAAACATTTTAAACAACAATTGGAGACCCAAAAAGTTGATTTATATTAGATATTCATAAAAACAGCACAATTACAGTTCATGAATGAGAAAATCCAACCAAATACTTCATAGAAATGCAATATTTAAAAAAATGAAGCAGTTTTTAAACTGTTTTTTGTTTTCCCTTCCTTTGGCCTTGGCTCTGAACTGATGGACAATTTGGAGGCTCCTCAGGTATGGTATCATCATGGTATACCTCCTCCTCTCTTCTTAAATGTTTTGCTTCATCCTCAAGTGCCTCAATGTCCTCTACAGTAAACTCGGGATCCACAGGATTCTCGATAATCCAATCACATAGTGGATTTAGCTTATCCAATTCAATTGCTTCATAAGATTCATTATCCTCCACTTGTTTGGTGCAAAGCTGAAGATTGTATTGTACAAAACACAAGGTCATTGAGGCATGCCTGGGTCAACCTATTGCACTTCTTGGTGTGTACGGCCTCAAATAGAGACCAATTGTGCTCACACCTAGAAGCGCTACAAGGCTGATTCAAGATGCAAATAGTCATCCTCTGCAGAGTAGGTGTTTTGGAACCATAGTCCTCCATATTTAAAAAAAAAAAAGATATTTTCGAAGTATTAATTTACATTCGTAAACTAGAAGAATGTAAACTACATAAAAAATTAAAAAAAATGTTAAACTTTAAAAGTTTAAATTCTTTACTTGGTTGTAAGCTTGACTTTGCTTCTTTAGCGAAGGAGGATGCAAACATAGTTGAGAAAATCTGCAAAAAATCCCGATTTTGCCAATTTTTTCCCGATTCACAGGCTAGCCGATTTTCTCCTGATCTTGCCGATTTTTTCCTGAAAAATTCTGATATGCATGAAAAAGTTTTTTTCAATGAAAATTTGCATTTTCTTTGGTCTAGGCCCTAGGGTTTAGGGTTTAGGGTTTTTTTCCTCCTCTTTTTTAAGTAAATATTGCTGCCTGATAACTATGTATGCAAGCCCATTTCTCAGCTGTCAATGTTTCAATTTTAAACCCTAAACCCTAGCCTTTTGGTTTAGGGTTTAGGTTTTTTTCCTTTTTTTCAAGTGATTGTAACTTTGTTCTTACTTGTTTCCATGTGCAGGCATATAAAAAATGAATTGTTACTTGTAAATTTGTACCTTTTCATATTATAAGCAATACAGGATGTGTTTTGTCACTTTCATGTGTACTTAAAGCTTGAGCCTTGTATGATGTCTTGACTTGAATTGTTGTTTTTATTGCAATATCTGATTTGCATAATGTTAATTCATTGTAATATGCATGAAAAAATAAAATCAAAAAGAAAAATTGTTTTCTTCGGTTTTTTTTTGCTGATTTTTTGCCGATGTTTTGCCGATTTTTGAAAAACTCCCGTCTTATTGCCCAGCCGATTGACTCCCGATACCGATTTTCTCAACTATGGATGCAAACAAGCTCTCCCCTGAAGCCATATACAGTTGCAACACAATAGGGACAAGGCGATGTTTGGCACGGTTATCTATTATCCTCTCTGTGCAAGTATAGAACCCTGATTGGACCTCGTCATCACCGCTAAGACTACTAGTGTAAACGAATTCGGGGTTCAAGAAGCACCCCGTGGCATGAATAGGTTGATGGAGTGGCCTTGTGCATTTCTTAGCAATAATGTTCAATGGCCTCTTTGGCTCTATCCATTGCCTCATATAGATAGTCCATTGCCTATTTTTCACCATCTACAAGGTGAAGAACCCTTACCAAGGGTTTTGTCACCTGCAATTAAAAAGTAAATACTGAAAATTAAAAAAAAGTAATACTAAAGTATAAAATAAGATTTTAAAATATAAATTTGAACTCAACAAGCAAATTGTAGTTACCTTGAGAATTTCTTGAACGCTAACCAAAAATGAATGATTGAACACTTGCCTCTATATGACCCTCTTCTAAATGAAACGGTGAGACATACCATTCCTTGCTCACAATCATCCGCTTCAAAGCGGGTGATGCCGTTAGAAGGCTCTGCAAGGTGATGAAATTGAAGGCAAATATAGTGATCCATGGTCCAAGAATCTCCCTCCCGTTATTGTGCTCCCTCATTAAGTTGAGCACCTATGTGTGATAATAGATAAGCAGTCTTGCCTCTTCTACCACTGTCTTCACCCATGACATTTTGCCAATGTCCTCAAGCATGAGATCAATGCAATGGGCAACACATGGGCTCCAAAAAATAGAGGGGTACTTCTCCTTGAGAAGTCTACCTGCAGATACATATGTTGTTGCATTGTCCGTCACTACTTGGATAACATTTTCCACTCCTATTTCTAGCATGATCTCCTCCAACAAATTGAATAACATATATGCATCTTTTTGTGAGGCATCAACCAACTTTAGGAAGACCATGGATCCACTCAAAGCCATCGTGAAGTTCAGGAGTGTGTGGTTTCTTGCATTCGTCCATCCATCAAAAAGAATGTTGCAGCCGTTTTTCCTCCATGTATTCTTTTGTTCTTCTACAAGAGCACATGTTTTTATGACACACTCCAACAATGGTCCACTTAAATCTTTTGCCGAAGTTGTCTTAGCTCCTTTGCCAGATTCAATGTCCTCAGTCCTCACTAGGGCATCCTAATGGGGGTTCACACAATTGAAGGGAATGTTGCAATAATAACAAAAATTGGCTATATCTGTCCTTACATCCTTTACCTTCCCTCCCTCATGCGGTATTATGAATTGTGGTTTGTCTTGTGTTGGAGCCTCATCTCGTACTTCTCCCACTCCCACTATCACTACCACTACCTAACCGAATGCGAGAGAGAAGAACAAATTCTTCGACCACAACATTGACATTTTCTTGTTTGGCCTCATTCCCATAAAAAGAGTCCCAATACCTCACTCCATGTTCGACTACAACTCTTGTCCTCTTCTGCTCATTTTTTTTGGCCACTTTGGTGCACAACCAAGCCTTCACCTCATTTCTAATCATATCATTTGCTCTAGGGTAGGAGTCCACATCATGCGCTGGTTGCCCAAGCAAATGGAATTTGAGGTGATGGATGCCTCCTCACATGTCCTTGCCGCAATGTTTACCACTTGATTTAGCAAGTTTCCCTTAACCCCATGCTTCCACATTGGGTCTCTTCCTGGGTTTGGACTTAGGGCTGTAGATGGAGTCTGTTGGGTTCCACTTGAAGGAGGATCATTGCTGTCCACAACGGTTCGAGGGACCTCACCTAAAGAATCCATATATATTTCCTAATAGGAGGGAAAAATAAAAAATAATTAATTAATCAGATGCCCTAGCCTACATGCTTGAAAAGAAAAATCTATAGAAATAATCTCTAATCTCCTAGAACTTGTATCCAATCTTCGATGCGATTTGGAAAGTGGTTTAAGATTATTGTTTTCACCTCTTATAAGAATTTCCACACAACTAGAGAGACGGGAAAATGAGCAATTGAGAAATGGGTTAATAAAACAAATTTATGTGTTTCTTGCTGTGAGTCGGCGAGTTTTTCGACACCAAGAATTTTAAGAAAGAAAATCGTGGGCCTCAATTTCTCGTGAGTTTTGCGAGAAATCATAGGTTCCTAATGATTTTTCTAACTACGATTGTGATTTATATCGATCACTAAAGTGAAGGGAAAATATAATCTCTGCATTCAGCCATATGGATTTGGAAAAGCTTTTTGAGACAAGTCTATTTCACTGCCTTGTATTGGCTTTATGCATGTGATTGCTGTTTATTTGGGGATATGTTCTTTGCTATGATGTTATTGATAGAGGTATTACTTTCTATTAATTGTAGAGAAAATTTATGGGTGTTATATATTATGGAGGGGATTTTTGTTATATGGTTGAGAACTATATTGTATTCACTGCAGAGTTGAATTCCACTACAGTTGGGATTGTTGTTCTCTGATCCTACTGTGAGTAATTTACCCGCTGAGGTGGATTCCTGCGGTATGGTTGGGAGAGATATTCCCTATTGTTATTATATTATATGTTGTTCATAGATTTTCCCTAATGTTCATTGGGATAGATATTCCCTTGGGATTGTTGTTCTCTGATCCTACTGTGAGTAATTTACCGCTGAGGTGGATTCCTGCCATATGGTTGGGAGAGATATTCCCTATTGTTATTATATTATATGTTGTTCATAGATTTTCCCTAATGTTCATTGGGATAGATATTCCCTTTGGGCTTGGGTGTATCTATAGAGGGTTGAGGGTAACATAGGGCCATGTTTTGCAGCTTGTCTATCCTAGGCATGTGTGGTGATGGTCACTATGCCACACATCATGGAACTGCAGTCTTGGATCCTTGCAGGATCGGTGGGTTCTGCTGAGAGCACTTGGAGTACGATGTAGTATGGGGCCTCGTTGAGGTTGGAACAATAAAATTCCAGTCTTGGATTCCCCCAGGACCGGTGGATTCTATTGAGAGCATTTGGAGACAGGAGGTAGGAAATGGGCCTCTTTGAGAAAAATATGGATATGATTGATTCTATGATATTTACTAGATGATGCTCACTTGCTGATGATATTTACTGAAATACCATGGGCATGGGCATGCGCATGCTGATATTGAGCACATGATATTATTGATATGATAATTTATGGATGATGTCACTTCGGATAGGAAGTGAAAGCTTTGGATACCACTCGAAGTTACTAACCTAGGTGGTTGACTAGGTGGCTCATGCTGAGACATGGGAAGGGGTAGGCTCAACCTGGTGACGAGGTGGTTGGTCATCCACCTAAATATATGTGTGCTTGTTCTGTTTTTATTATGAATTTTTAAATTATGGGGAAAATAAATTAGTTCAGTTTTTGTTGTGTTCAGTTTTTTGAAGAGATGTAGTATACATAAGGTAGTACCAAGGAGGGCGTTACACACATATAGCTTCATCTACTTTGTGAAGAACCTTCTTTCCTTCACAAGGTGGAAAAGATCGTTGCAGTGCATTGTTCCCTTAGTATTTGAGAGTAACAAATATTTGAATATCAATAGACTCTAGTTGCATACTGGGATGTTGATTCAAATGTTGCTAGCAAATTGAAAAGGACTATATGGTACATGCTAAGAGTACCATTGGATAAGTGGCATTTTGAGTTTGAGGGTGACTTAGATGATAGTGATGTTGATTTGCCAAAAATTTTAGCGCTAGCCATAAATGTAAGTAATCACACATGATGCTCATGAAGCAATTGACCTTTTGAGTTTGAGTGTAAATTAGATGGTAGTAATGATGATTTGCCAAAGATGTCCAACATCGTCCATGAATGTAGTTGCAGTTGAGATTGAGGAAGCGACTAGTAATTCAATTATTGATTTTATTGTTTCGATATTTATATGCTTTATATAAGACATTATTTAGAAAATTAGCAGTGTAACCTGGTTCGCGCACCCAGCTGGCTAGTTGCGCGAACCCGCACTTGCACCTGCATCGTGTTCGCGGGTTCACGATCGGGTACGGCTGGGCCGAACGCTATCTGACAGGGTTTGGATGATGATTTGCCAAAGATGTCCAACATCGTCCATGAATGTAGTTGCAGTTGAGATTGAGGAAGCGACGAGTACTTCAATTATTGATTTTATTGTTTCGATATTTATATGCTTTATATTAGACACTATTTAGAAAATTAGCAGTGTAACCTGGTTTGCGCACCCAGTTGGCTAGTTGCTCGAACCCGCACCTGCACCCGCATTGGGTTCGCGGGTTCACGATCGGGTACGACTGGGTCGAACCCCATCCAAACCCTGTTTGATAGGGTTCAGCTTTGACTGAACCCTGTCAGTTAGGGTTCACCCAACCAAACCTAGCCCGGTTTGGGCATTAACATAGGAAAAAATACGTTTTTTTTTTACTATTATTTTTGTGAAGGTGGGCCCAACCACACCCAGCCCATATTAAAACAAAATTAGAGAACCTCGTGTATGTCCATAATACTCTTCGACTTATGTCTCTTAGGGACAAGGGTTATACAAAGGGGCCTTTTGCACGTTGGGATGCAGTTCTTGATGACACCAAAGATGATAGTAGGTGTGATGGATTTTCAGATCTACCACCACCATATCCATAGGAGGAGGGCCTAGAAGACGATGAGGAATATGACGAATGAGAGTCAAATATCATATATTAGATGTTATCTTTGTACATGTCCACTACTATATAGTATATTGTTATCTCTTGACTCTTTATGACTTGACATCGTGTCGTTTTTTTACATGAATATGAAATATCATATATCAATATGCTTTTATGATGCATCTTATCGTCCTGGAAACATGTCCCACCATCTAGGAAACACGTCCTGCCATTGCAAAAGTTGTCTTGTTGTCCATGTCCCAAAACTTCATGGAACATAGTGCTAAGAGTATTCAACAAGGAGTTTTTGAAACTTTTGTGTAAGAAATGATTCATTGTTTGATGGATTTGTGTACTGAGAAGTGCATATAGAAGTTTTTTTATTTGCATTTATTTGACATGGAGGTCCCATGCGAGTTGTGTAATGATATGTGGTGTAGCAAGTTAGCTTTGATGTGGGAGAGTTAACTTACTAGAAAAGCCAGAGGATTTCAGGGCCCTACATGTTGGAATATGTGGTGGTTATGCTTCTCTTGAGGCCATGACTGACTTTTTGTATTGTATTGTTCATATAAGCCCTTTGGGCCCTTGTAAACCTTGAAAAAGGTATTTTTGTAATATTTCATCATTTTAATCCTGAAGTTGGTCTTTCAAAATTGACCTAAAATTAAGTTGTATTTGGGTATAAATACCTTGCTTACCAACCAATTTGATCATCTATTGGAGTGTAATTCTATTCTGTGATAGTAAGATTATTTGGTGTCCATAGACACCCCCATATATTGTGTGCATTGCTTTGTGTAGTTCTTTATAAGCAATACTTGGTAACATGTTGATTCCATTCGTTTTTGGAAATTGCTTTGAAATCTAACATGGTATTAAAGCGGGTGTGAATCTCCGTTACTCGATTGCTTGTCGGCAGTTTGGCTTCTAGGGCTTCTCTTAAGGGCAACTGTGTTTGGAGTTGGCAACGAGACTTGAAGAAGGGTTTTGACAAAACCCTAGGTGGACTTCGATCATGAGGATCTCACTAGATTCAGCGGATTTTCTCCAGGGGGAATATTCATCAATATGTTTCTTTGTTCCTCCCATTGTTACTCAATCCTTTTTTGTTTCTTTTCTTTTAACCAAACGGATGCCCTAGTTTCAGGATTGAGTTTTTTGTGGTTTTTTGAAAACCTCTCTTGGCTTTTACGGATTTTCATAAAGTTCATTGCCTTTCTCTTTTGGCTTCGTGTGTCCAATAGCAACCAACACAAATGAGAGAATAAACTGCTTGGCCACCATGAAAAAGAAAAGAGGCTAAAATATTTCAGATAGACCATTGGTGCCAAAGAAGCTATGGCAAGGCTTTGGTTGTTGACAAAGATCTCCAAGTTGCTTGAAAAAGTTGCTAAAATAGTTTGACAACATTTTTGCTGCACAGGCGTGAGAGGATGTCTTGATTGGTTGTGTAGGGAAAACCATGGTAGATATGAATGACACACCAATGTTTTTGGATTCTTTGCGAAATTTCAAGGGGGTCCCAGTTCAACACTTTTTGCCAAACTACCTCTAGGTACAAACTTGAATATTTGTGTATTTTCCCTCCAAAATGTAAAAAATTGAATTTAAAAAAGGAATATTTAATGGAGGGTGCGGCAGGAAAATGGGGCGTGGACGTGCATGTTGGCGTTACAGGCATAAGAGGGCAAAGGTGGCGTTTACTTGGGGTTTATTGTTTAATAATGTGTTGCCATTTACCTCCAAAGGGGAGCATTGGGGATAATGGATAGCAAAAGCCACCTTAAGACTTGGCATGGAAGAGCTCTTGAGTTCCAACCCTTGTTGGTATTAGATTCAGGTTTTTCCACGTCATCAATCTGGGTTGTCATCCTAACGTCATCATTTTTCAAAATTTTATTGTGTTGGAGGGGTTTCTAATTATAGACATGATTATCACATTGAAGAGTGACTAGAAAACTTTGAGGAATGCCACTCCTCCAAAATCATGAGCATCCACCAAAAATTCCTAGTTGCCTCATTGGAAGCATAATATTTAACTTTTGTAGAAGATTGAGATATAGTGGATCATAGTTGAGAAAATTTGCAAAAAATCCCGATCTTGCCGATTTTTTCACGATTCACAGGCTAGCCGATTTTTTGCTAATCTTGCTGATTTTTTCACGAAAATTTCTGATATGCATCAAAAAAGCTTTTTTTCAATGAAAATTTACATTTTCTTCGGTTTTTTCAATAAAAAATGCCGATTTTTTGCCGATTTTTTCCTCGATTTTTTGTTGATTCCGATTCTTTGCCGATTTTTAAACCAGCTGATTTACTACCCGATTCCGATTTTCTCAACTATGTAGTGGATTGATGTTTGGTACACACAGAAATAGGGCCAAATCCCAAATAGAACACAAATCATGTGGTAGACCATCGCCCATCCAAATTACCAGCCCAATTAGCATTTGAAAAACCTATCAAAATTGGAGGGGGCCAATTGAGTAGTGAATACCCATCTGATAAGTCCCTTGGATGTATTTAAGAATCCTCTTGGTTGCGGTTAGTGACTCTCTCGGGTTGTCTGTATATACATGGAACAATAACTGACAACAAAAGCTATATCGGGTCTTGTTGAGTAAGATAGAGAAGTCCTCCCACAAGAGGCCAATACAATGTAGCATCCACCAAAGGAGTGGTACAATTGAACGTAAGCTTCAAGCCTGAAGCGAAAGGAGTCTGAGCAAATTTGCAGTCCTCCATCATCAGACGTTGAAGAAGATCCAAAACATACTTAGCATTTGAAATGGTGATGTTAGAATCTGTTTGAATCTTGATCAATTTGAATCCCCAAAAAATTAGTGTAGAAGCCCCAACTATGTCATCTCAAAAGTGAGACGAAGTTGTGACTTCATATCTAGGATCCAAGCAGGATAGCTACTAGTGAGAAGATCATCAACATACAAAACAATCACCAAAGTCTCTCCATCCTGACCAAGATCATATGCCCGAGGTTACTTCTGGGTGCATGCAGGAACTGCTTGTTGTAGGAGTCTCCCTTAAGGGGGGATGGAAAGTAAGGGTCTCTCTTTGTGTCCCCCGTTCAGCTTAAGGGGGGATGCAAAATAGGGGTCTCTCTCTATGTTCCCCATTCAGCTTAAGGGGGGATGCAAAATAGGGGTCTCTCTCTATGTCCCCCGTTCAGCTTAAGGGGGGATGTTGGAATATGTGGTGGTTAAGCTTCTCTCGAGGCCGCGACTGACTTTTTATATTGTATTGTTCATATAAGCCCATTGGGTCTTTGTAAATCATGAAAAATGTATCTTTATAATATTTTATTATTTAAATTTGGAGGGTTGGTCTCTCAACCTTGACCTGAAGGTAACTTGTATTTGGGTATAAATACCCCTCATACCAACCATTTTGATCATCGGTTGGATTACAATTCTATTCTTTGATAGTGAAATCATTTGGTGTCCATGGACACCCCCGTATACTGTGTGCATTGCTTTTTGTATTTCCTTTTCAGCAATACTGGGTAATGTGTTGATTCCATTCGTTTTTGGAAACTGCTGTGAAATCTAACACTAAAGGCATGTAGAGGGAATTATTGGCATCTCGACTTGGGTTTGGTGTATAAATAGGCTATTGCACAAGGCTTATAAGATTTATACGAGGATTAAGCTTTGTAATAAAGTTAATTGCCCTGCTAAGGCAAATTTTAAATTTAATCAGAAGGAAGGAAAAAGGTTTTAAAATGTAACATAAATTATAAAAAGTGCCAGTTGAAAGAATATAAAGACAGACAATTACTCTTTGAGGATAAAAATAATTAACTTTTATTTTTTGCATTTGTTTTTTTAACTTGATTGAAAGACTCGATGTTAAAATCAGGGCAAGAGAAGTGCAAGAATTTAGAAGTCAAATCACCAAGTCAACTTGAGAGTCTTTGTCAAACGAAAAGCATCAAAGAATTAAACCATAATGGAGTAGCAAACATATGGAATCTGAACCATGGTTGCGCAACTCCAACAAAGCTTCTACAATAAATTTAGTCAACACAGTGAGTGTTGCCACTCAAATTGGGAGTTTAAATGAGGCCTACGACAGAATGAAGTTGTCACTTTATAATGATTAATATGATGAATGCATATTGTCAAGAGATTGATGCGATCATCACCAAGAGACATAATGATGGAGTTTGAAGATTAGCTGGTCTTGGACAGACCAATCCATCTCTGGAAGGCTTCAGCTAAAATTTCAACATAGAAGGTGTGAATGAGATTTGACCTATCGCAACAAACATGTATGATGATATAACTGGGATTCTTACCTCATAAGTGCATAAAATGATCATAAAGATGTACTTATCAGAGTATGACAATGCTGATGCTTATCAAATTTTAGATTGGATTAGTAAAATAAAGCATTGTGTCTTTCTATATCCTACCTAGTCTGATGAAAAGAGTTATTATCTCTGTCTGTACTACAATTGGAAGGAAAGTGTTGAGATGGCACAACTAGTGGAGATAAGTAATACAAGACTTTTACTTGGAATAAAACTTATGGGATATTTTTTGAAGAAAATTCAGCCCACAAACACTGAATAATTTTAACCAATTAATGTGATTTTGTCAAAAGAGATTGATGAGAGTTCATTCATCAAAATGGGAATTGTTGACTGTGCTGGTAACCAGTGTTTCAAAGTACCTGTTCTTAGTAAGCTATGTTGTAGGTCTGCAATCTAATATTAGGAGTGAATTAAGAATACATGAGCTCAAGATCATTCGTGATGCCATGGATAAAGCTTGTTTGGCTAAAGAAAAACTTTCATAACAGTAAAAATTCCTTGTACCATTATTGTCAAGCAAAGTGAGGTCAAGGCCAGATTACTGAAAACTTAACCCCTTTCATTCACATTATGGTAGCTATATCAAGAATGACACTAAGGACAAGAAAAACTTCCACATGCTCAATGGAATATTAAGACAAATGTGATTCTGAATTTGAGCTAAAAGCATTGAAGACGCCGGTTCAAATGCATCCGATTTAGTACATGGTCCACTTGGGAGGTGTTGTTCAGAGATCTGCCTTAGGTATGAAATGGTCTATTCATGCACCCTTGACCCAACCAACATTGAAAGGCCGAGAGGAACAAATGCCTCCTGTGCCAATCTCCAGAGAGGGGCTGGTTCCCTTGCTATTCTAACTGGGGGGATTTAATGGAATTTGTGACCCTTGGATAATAAAGATTTGAGAGTATATTAAGAAAAGGAAAGTCATCATCCTGATTGAAACAGGCAGTTACCATAATTTTGTTGACATGCACATATTCAAGACTTCAGATTTGTTTATCTATCCTTTAAAAGACAAGTTTGATGTTATGATCACAAATGGTGCAAATAGTTTCTGTCACGGAAAATTTGTAGTTCATATCACCATGCAAAATGTTAAGATTCAAATGAACCTGTATGCTATACCTTTGGGTGGAGTAAATGTGGGCCCTTGATGTTGGCTGGCTACCTGAACTAGATGCAATCAAGTTGAACCTTGCCAACAATTCGCAAGGTTTTAATGGGGAGGTCAGAATCATGTAGTTGACCTACACGACTCTGCCAACTCAATTTGGATGCTCGTGTAAAATGGAAACAGTGTTTCAAAAGGAAGCACTTACATATGTTGCAAGGTGTTATGCGATTGAGGGTGTACCAAAATTGGAGGAAATAGCACCAGGAAATGAATGTTGGATTATCATTTAAACAAGATACAAGTCATATATGAAATGAATGAGTTCATGTGGTTAAAAATGTGGGCTCTCCATGTCAAGACCTAGGTTCAAATCTTGCCAAGCAATATATGTTAGATTGTTGAAGATAGTGCAGCTTGTTGTAATACCACTATGTGGTTTGTTGAAATACCATGGTAACATGGTCATGATGTAATATGAGTGGGGCCCATTTCAATCCCATCTAACCAATTGAAAAGAAAAAGGATACGGGTCATATTATTGAGGTATAGCCAGACTCGAATTTTGTGAATATGAACCAATCTGTATCGGCACCTTATGGGAGAAATTAAGTGACATGTATGTGATTCAGTGGTTATAGGTGTCATTGTTCCAAGCAAAAATCCATATTCCACTTCTGTCATACTAGTTAGAAAGGATGGTTCATATCAAATTTGGATTGAATTACAGATCTAAACAAGATTACTGTAAACAATAAATTTTCCGTACCATTTATTGATGAAATATTGGATGACCTATTTGGTGCAAAATACTTTTTGAAGCTTAATCTCCAATTTGAGTATTATGAGATCTGTTTTCAACCTGAGGACACTCCAAATACTCTATTTGGTTGTGAAGATCATTGTGAATTCAAAGTTATGCATGACATGTATGTATTTGGCGTTTGCTTCAAAATGCAAGTATTGAAAGAAAGTCAGATTCCCCAAACAGCAGGTCTTGTGGGATTTTGGGAGACTTTTTATAATGTAAGACAATCATTTTAGTAGAAGGGAATAGAAAAAGATTTATATAAGTATGTCGCTGAATGTGACATGTACCAGGGCTGTCAAAGCAAAATGTTCTCTATCCAAGACTGTTGCAACTACTGCATGTTCCAAAGCAGAAATAGGAGGAAACTTGTGTGGATTTCATAGATGATCCTCCATTGCCTGAACGATATGATTGTATATTTGTCGTGATTGACCATTTGACCAAGTATTCTCATTTTTTAGGAATGAAAAAGACCGATCAGGTCTCAGATTTGGTCAAATATTATGTTGATCACATTTGCAAATTGCATGGATTTTGAAAGTAATTGTAATTGACCATGACTGTCTTTTTACAAGTAACTTGTGGAAAGTATTCTGTGAGATATTTGGGATTTCTATGGCAATGTGCTCATCATACCATCGGAAGACCGAAATAATGAACAGATGCCTTGTGTTTCTTTTGAAAAGCAGAACCAATGGTATGGTTAGATATAGCAGAATGTTGTTACAACACCCAGGATATGTCTGCTAAGTTCACATGATTTATTGGAATTTATGAATACCTTCAAAGCTGAAAGATTTTATTGATATGGTACTACTATCAAAGTGCCAGCAGTCCACAACTTTCTTGAGGAATTGCAAAAACAATGTGTATACTCAAAAGGGAAAATTGTAGCTTGTGTGCAATCGGATGAAGCACCAAGCAGATCAGCATCTAATTGAGCACAAGTATGAAAATTGAGAATTGAGTCCTTTGTCTGTGTCTGGCCTAAGAAATAGACTGGACTGGAACAACCTGCCTAAGAAGGAAGCACCCTCAGAAGGCACGTCTTTCATTCCTTAACATCTTGCTCTTCCTATGCATTGAGGACTGTTGGTTACGAATCTGCCATGAGGAAAGGATTTTGGGTTAATGCGCCCAGATTCGCCCACCAACATGAAAGGCCGGAAGGAAGAGATGCCTTCCGTGCCAATCTCCGGAGAAGGCCGGCTCCTTTTGGGGTTTTCTGATTTAAGCTAAGAGTACAGGAAAGAGATAAATGTACAGAAAGGAATTTACAAATATACGTGGAGGTTGGTGGGGGGAACTAACAGTACGGGAACACACCAATTACCGCTACTTACTGCATCATAAATACAAAGCATGACTAAGAACTGCAAAATCTAGTATACTTTCTGTATTAAGCGGTGTATGCACAGCTTCAATGATCCCCTAGCAAACATTCCCTACAAGGAACTAACAGCACGGCAATGCATCAATCACCAGATACGTACGGTGTCTTAAACAGAAAGCAACCAAGAGATGTCAGATCCAGGTATATGTGTTATGCAGAGATTTTAACCGCACAGCTACAATGGCTCCCTAACAGACATTCCCTACAAGGAACTAACAGTACGGCAACGCATCAATCACCAGATACAGACAGCAACGTAACACACTACTGATAGAACTGCTACCACATCTATTCTATGTATCCTTTAAACTATGAAGTACAAAGGTGCTCAGACAAGCAATGCTAAAGGCACCTGATCACCAAATGCTGAAGTGAATCAACGAGCCGTGACACAGGTTAGCGTTAAGCATATATATAATGAAAGGCAGCATAAAAAATAGAAGCAATAGAACAGAGCCAGGCATACAATTTATATTTATAAACAGAAGCACGGTTACAATGGGCACAGTGGTTCCCTAACAGACATTCCCCTTCCACCCTTTACAATGAATTCATGGTGGGTTTTTATAGCCCGAGTCCCTCCCGTTACATTAATGGGCACAAGGTCCCAGTCAAACATAAGCTGACAAAAGCGGCGAAAGGGCTGCAAATGCTGACCTTTTGTCGGACCGGACTGTACCCGCAGCATGGTCTTCCTGGAAGCTGGACAGCTACGTGGCGGTGTGTTGGACAGAACTTCTCTCTGGCAGTGATGCGGGTAGCTGGAGCAGGTAGAACCTCCAATCGGCCTTAAATGAGGCTACTGGCACAGGCAGTGCAGCCCATGCTCGTCCTTTTGCTCGGCACGTTTCGGATCCAATCCCGAAGCTGGACACTTGTCGGATGATGGATGATGCTGTTTGACACGTGTCTACCCTGCAAGGCAGTTTATCCAACTTCGCTTGGGATCAGAGCGTCTCGGGTTGCGCGGGCAGAGAACAGTGCAGTCGGGAAGGCCTTCATGCCTTGGTCAAATTTTGGGTTTGTTTCCCTACTGCGCACCTGTTAAGGGCGCACTCCGACTTCACTGCGAAGTCGGACTGCGCACAGGTGAAAACTAGTGTCTGTTGCCGTACGGACTTGCTTGAGCACTTGATCATTCTTCTGTCAGCCTGCCAGTCTGCCAGTTGCAAGGTGCGCCCAGAAAGAGGGGCGAAGTCAGACTTCGCACCAGACTGGGCGAAGTGCGAACTTCGCACCGAAACTGGGCGAAGTGCGAACTTCGCACCAAAACTGGGCGAAGTGCGTACTTCGCACCAACACTTGGCCATTTTTCAGGTAACTTGCGAAAAAGTTAAAAAATCAACTGAGGGGCTCTGAGAAAGGGGGGGAGAGAAGAGAATGTGGGAAAGAAAGGGAAAGGGAGAGAAGAAGGAAGGAAAATAGAGGAAGAGGAAAAAGAAGAGCAGCATTGTTACAAACTTGAAAACATTGCACCCCGTGCAAAATGTGACAACAAGGACAAAGCATTTTTAAGGTGTGAGGAGACGTTCTGTACAAAACTAGTCACTATTTATATGTCAGAAGGGGTGCATCGCCTAAGTTTATATTAGTTGGGGTCTATATATTTTACACCCTCAATTGTTCTTGATATATACCTGTAACATTTCTTCTCTTGTATAATAAAGTACATACTGGTACCTCTCTATGCGTATTTGTACCAACTTACCTGCATCTAGTAGATTCATTTCCTTGCTGTCAGGCTACTATTAATGTGCTATAATGATTAATAAAAAGAAGACATAGTAGATGCTATGCCTTGGGATAATGACTTTAGATAGACAAAGTGGTTTTAATTGATATTATAATCAAATGATGACTGTCAGAAAAATGCTCTCTTGGATGATTGTAGGGAGTGCTTACATTGACTGACTTCATTTCATTCACCCACTTTGTTCCATCCATTTGGTTATTCCATTAATATTAAATTAAGTGGGAAGAAAATGGGAAAACGTTTCTTTATACAATAAGATTTGTGTTTGGCGAGGTTGTCAAGCATTTTATGTACATGTTTATGCCTAATACTTGTCCAATTAACCTGGAGTGAGATCATAGGTTGCCTACATCTATAAGTATCCAATGACATGCCACATGATTTCATGTTTTTGTGGCTTATACAATACAGCCCATCTAGTGTCTGTTTAGCCCATTTGTGGGTTTTGTTTATATGGTTTGATTTGTTCCAATCATGTCGTTACAAGAAATTTAAATGCTGTTTGAGTGAGATGAATGACAGTTGATAGTTCATTTCCATTTTTGAAGCTGTAACGTATAAATACCATTCATTAAATATTGAGTAGCTTCATTGTAATTTGTGTTTGATAGTTTACATGTAAGGTTTAAGGTTATAGTAACGATTTGCTTGGACTCTCCAAAGACCTATGTATTTTATCTGCAACTGTCTTCATATGCTAGACTGCTTGGTCGGCATCAGGCTAGTCACCTGAGAGTTAATAGGCTATTCTTTCATTCGGCTTAGAAATCAGGGCAGAGCAAAAATCCAACGGGGTGCAAGTTATGTGGCATTTTTCTGGATCATTTTCTTAATATTTGAATATGAAAGTAACTTGAGATGATTAGTGCTCAGTGTTTGGTAAAATTCATGGAGATTGTGTTAAGTGACATTGTCTACTATCATATCATGTATCACTTTCCTCTGTTAAAATTTGTCGTTAAAGACATGTTCTATTCCTATCAAGCCTTAGAATCTGTGTCATAGGATGTCATGCTTTCTGCATGTGGGAACTTTGTCCTTTTGGCCCACAGTACCATGACTAGCATATCCGTTCTTTTGTGGCAGCCACCCAGGTGCAATTAACTACAGATCTCTCCTCCAACGATTCCCTATTTGTCAGTGAGCATTTTTCTTGGATTTAAGAAGTGCCTTTCAATGGGTCATATTCAAGATTAACTGCTACGTTACTGCTTTTTCATTTATTCATCCTTACATGACATGCATAAGGCATCCCTTAATGATGAACTGTCTCATACTCTAATTTTTGCAAATTATTATAGTTAATCTACCTGCCTGTGTGCCTTCTTTTGGTCGCTTTCATAAAACTTGAGTCTGCAAATGTACCACTCAAGTTGGGAACTGGAAATGATTTCTCCCTAATTAACTCTGCTTCATGGACATTGAATGTTTACTATGGCACTTTTGCAATTTTAGAGATGGCAAACATATTATTTAGTTTTGAAAAGCAATGGACTTTACAATTAATATTTATGGATGACTCTGCAATCAAACAGGAGGACAAACCTGTTTCTGGAACAAGCCGACTAAGCAATCTGTCAACAGCTTCAGCATTCCAAAGTCACCAGCTGGACTCTCGTGTAAGTATCTTTGTTTTTGTTCACTGCTTTTTTAATCTGTTATGCATTCCTGTCTTACACCTTAACCATGTCAGGTATCAAGAGATGAACCACCTAGCTACGAGTCAGCTATAATGCAGAGATATGAATCATTTGAAAATCCAATGGCTGGTACCATAAATCAAAATTTTGGTTCGAACAATCTTGAGGATGAGGATCGTACAGAAAAGCCACAATCTGGCAAGGCGTTATATGATTTCACAGCGGGTGGCGATGATGAGGTAAACCTTGAAATGCATGGCTTGACATGGTTGAAATAATTTTGGAACAGAAACGTATAATAAAGCATACTAAGTTTTTGTGCATTGACGATGCAGCTGGACTTAACATCTGGGGAGGAAGTTGAAATAGAATATGAAGTAGATGGATGGTTCTATGTAAGTGCAGTAAACACTTCCAAAATCTCTTTTATATAACATTAAATCATAGACCAGTCCACTTAAGTGGCTTTTTTGTTTGATTTTGTTGTATTCATGATTGGAGTGGAAGGATTGTAAAATATATTTCACTTAAAGATTTCTGTAACCTTTGTATATGTCTGGAATTTTATGGGTATAGGTAAGGAAGAAGCGGCCTGGAAGAGATGGTAAAATGGCTGGATTAGTCCCTGTGCTTTATGTGAGCTCTTCCTAGAGTGGCTGGTAGCTAACACCAGATGCATGGTCCTCCTGTGGTCTTCTTCAGATTTTAGTAATGATCTATCATTGTCCTTTGTCCATTGTGGCCTGAGTTTTGGTGCTGTTGTTTGAGAGACAGATGTGCATTGATGTGATAATCGTGATAATCTCTGTAGATACATTGATCCCTGATTCTTTTATATTGTCCTTCAGTCATAATCATTTTCCTTTCAACATGCTGACATGTCCTATCATGCTAGTGTGCAATAATAGCTTTTTAGTGAGGTATTCCCTTTCTTCAAATGTGTTCATTTTTGTGGTCTAATTGAAGGATGCCAATGTAACAGTGGATACGATCCTGTATGTCATTGTAATATAATTCATTATTTTTTCCCATCTCAATTTTCCTCTACAATCATGTGTTACTAATTTGTTATACTGATGGAAAGTAATGCTTCAATTCCACATCTTCAAAATGAGTGGTCTCTAAAGAAATTTGTAGTATTCTTAAAACCATGCATTTTGGTTTTGAGTTATTGTGCTAGTGGCCTTTATGACATTTTAATGTTCTTTACTTTGGAACTTGCTTTTGTCCATCGATTCTGACAAAGATTAAACGCTACATATTTGTAAATTCTATGGTATGTGAAGATGAGTATTTTGTATATTTCAATTTACGAAATAAACTTCTTGTTTATATGTTTTATATAGCCAACTTGGAAGGTGCTTTATGACAGATAAATTTAAAATTGGCCTAGACAAAGCTGCCTTCAGCTATCATGTGTGCTTTTAAATTGCTAGTCCTCACTTACATAGAGTACTGCTTTTGTGCTGAAGCTGGGGTATTCAGAATGCAATTGAAATAGTGCATAATAACACAAAACAGAAGTGTCTTTAGATACAATGGAAACATTTATGTAAATCTTAGTTTTTGATGGAGAGTATTTAAGTTTGTTTTTGAAGATCTAAGAAGTCTTAAATCTACATTTAAGTCTATTCTGTGATGAGAATTGCATATGACATTATATTTTCACGAACTTCTTGTCTGTGGCCATTCAAAGGCCTGCAAGACCAATAAAGCCGTAATTTGAAAAAGGCAATGAAACTATATTTGTTTCTAGTATTTTGAATCTTTACTTGATAATAATTTTAAATCTTCACTTTTTTTTTTTTTTATCTTTTTTAGAACTTGTACTTTTGTTGCATGTATTCATTATGGTTACATTAATTAGTTTAAAGAAAAATATCTAAAAAACGTCTAGAAGATTTATGATGTGTTTTGTTGTCCGAAGTTCTATTTATTTTTTTAAATTTAACCATACCTAATGAAGATAGTGACACGTGACTTAGAAGAGTATGAAATTTAAAATTTGTATCATTAGAAAAACATTTTCCTCAACACTTACGAGTTGCTGATGATTTTATAAAAGTTCGACCATTTTTTAATATATTTTGATCAAATGTATGATAAGATAGCAACTCATGTACTTGCTAGCAGTATAACATCTTTTATCTTTGGAAAACATTGCTTTTAATACTAGAGAGTTAGGTGTATAACATATCCTATCTTTTAAAAAACACTGCATTTAGCAATTGAGAGTTACTAAGGGTTTTACTCAATTTGCACATCCGCCGATGTGACATTTTTGGTTGATTGGTTCTTTTGCATGACGGTTTGTTTTTGACGGTCAACATGTCTTTAGTGCATAGTCGTTTCTTCAGCAATCAATCGTTGTCTATACCTATTATGTTCAGAAAGTCTCTAAAGCTTTGTCAATACTGGAATCCAACAGCCTTATATTTTGTTTTTCCTCTTTGTTTATACAAGACGTCACATAAGGTGGCCATTCAAGAAAGAGGCTTTGATCAAATTGTAAATTATATTATAAATTTTATAAAGTTTCTTGAAGAACCACAGTATCTTTATGAGAGCACTTTTTGTTGGAGGAAGTACTTTTTTTTTTAAACGAGTGGTGAAAAACATTGAGCTGAAAAACTACTACTAAGTTTCTTGGCAAGTATAAGTTTTTGTTTTGTAGCTTTGTGATCTCAATGAAGCTTCCATATATACTTTATAGAAGTTGTTGCCATTGTACTTATTTGAAAGTGGAATGGTATCATTACAGAAATTAGTGTATTTGGTAAGTGAATCTAGTATTAGTGTATTTGGTAAGTGAATCTAGTAATAGTGAATAACAATCTCTCCTTTTAATATAGAAGCATATAATAATGTTGATTAACATTCAATTATTAGTTAGACATAATGACCAACTATAATAATCTAAGCAATTTGGCTTTCTTACCTTGTTATTTTTGGTAAACTAAATGTTTGATACAACTCAAGTGGTTGCTTATAGGAAGACGATACATTATCTAAATGAATGTGGTGTTTAGCTACGAGTTTTGCCACAAGTATAACTATTGAAATGCAAAAATATTTGACTTGAATTGCATATACAATTTCATTTCAACGATTGGAAGGACAAAAATGTATCCTCTCCAACCCCTTGGATTTAGGTTGGCTCCCCACTAATCATGCTAAACTAATCTAATCTAAATGTAAAAATAAAAACTTTGAGAGAAAAGTGCAAGAAAATGAAATAAAATGCAAAAAAAAGACTATCATCGTAGTAGGATGAGCATGTGCTTAGTGAAAGCATATGAATATTGAATAACATGAGTGTGCATCTATACGCATGGAATTTGAAATAATTGAAGAAATGACTAACATAAAGCGAAAGGGGAGTGCTACAATCGTCATACATAATAAAAGGGCAACGCCATAACTGATGAACAACTATCATGCATAGTCATTCTAATTATTTCAAAATTGGTTTGAGAGTACAATAGGAAGTCTATAAAGTGTGGCTCTAATTTCCCCAAATGTTTAAATGATGTTTACAATGAAGTCCATAGCTCTTCTTTATAGCAAAAAATGTCATCTGTGTTACCCAAGGTAAATCATTTCTACCTAACGTAAAACCCCTAGTTGCACCTCTAAACATTACATTTCTCCAAAAATATTGCTAAACCCATTTGGTAGCCTTCTAACTCCCTTGGATGCCAGTGACAAAAGGCATCTTTCCTTGAATTGCATGTTGCTCTTGTCTTGCTTGGCTTAAAAATTAACAAATTGCACCTTTTAACCAATCATCATTTTGTGCGAATCACTCTTTTCACACAATTGATTTTTTGTCATCCTTGAAAATTTGGGGGCTTGTAATGATGTTCCAAAGCTATAAGTTTTGATTCCTTGTTTTTCATGTCTATCATTTGGTAGGAATTCAAAGGTAGTAGCTAAGCTACTACATTTTTGGCAACTGATTGGGATGCCAAGCTCGATTGATGAGAGATCCTAGATCCCACCCTCATAATTGGATGTATAGTTCTCAAAATTGACATCATCTCATGAAAAATTTACAAAAGTGGTGGGTCTTCATATCTCAAAAGCATTTGCCAATTTGTATCATTTGACAATTCTAGATCCATCAACATCTTTGCTTTTATAGCTAGATATTTGTATTGACTTAAAGACTCTATTCAATGATTTTATTGTGTAAGTGTTGCTTTCTATTTTGCCTTTATCCTCATTGAAGATATTTTCTATTTGTTCATCTGCAAGGAGTCAAGGTGCTAGATAGCTTGACACCTACTATTTGTTGGACCTCTTTCACCATATTTTGTATTATCACTTTTAAGGTGTCATGGCTTATGCATTCATTTAGTCTTCATTGTATATCCAAGATAACTTTAAATTATTTGACTATTATTTTTTTATTGGATAGGCCTAACTACTTGTCCTACCAACATCTTGGATAATTATAGTAGCACTTTAGAGTATTTTTCTTTTGCAACTAATTCCTTCTTTGCTTGTTGAATTGCACTTAAAGTTTGATTGAAGACGACTTTTGATCCAGCAATAAAGTCAAAGTAGGCTTTGGATTTTATGACTTCAGTTTTTATATTATACATTAAGGACTCGACTTGTTCAGCTTATGAAGTATGTTCTTTGCCTTCTTTGTCTCTTTCTTTAATTCTTCACTCCCTTTTTAGCTGGACAATCTCTTTGTCCTTTGCTAGGACAATTGCTTGCATTTGATCCAACTGCAACTTTAGTTCTTGCTTTTCCTTTTCTAATTGTTACCTAAATTGGTTGTCTTTGAGCTAGTTGTACTAGCAGGTCTTCTAGCTGCCACTTCAATTTATTATTTTATGCAAGCTTACCCTTTATTTCCTCCAATTGTTACTTCAATTGATCCTTCCAAGTACCCATTTTCTTTAGTGTTAGCCATTGCTTCTTTGCTATCAATTGGATTACTGCTTGGATATTCTCTAAAGTTTTTTGTATGTTTCAACATTGATGGTCATTTTAGCCTACTTCATGGCTATTGTTTCTTGTAACTGGCTTGCCAGTTGCATTATCTAAAAAGGGTTTGTTTTGGTCAGGTCCAACTTTGAAAGCTTAGTGATGTAATCCACTAATGTTGTAGCGAGATTAATGGGATGCAAGCAAAGGGATTTCACAAATACCAACTTCTTGCCACCCTTAATGAGTTATGACCACATGACCATGAGCATGTTAGGACACAATGCCTTGAGCTTGATGACCTCCTCCCTTATTTTTCTCTCGACCTCCTTCATTGAGGTGATCACTTTGCTAATTTGCTTCTTTCTTAGGGCATCCATTTTCTACTAGATGAATGTTTAGCTAGGTCTTACAATAGCTTGTTGCTTCTTGGTGGTTTGGATTGACTTAGTTATTTGCAATGAAGTTTGCATGGATGACATCATTGCTATTATGAGGAACTATTACACAAAGATACATGGAGTTAGAGGGGGATCAAATGATATGGTACAAGGAGCAACTAGATGGTGGTGAAGTTGGGGAAGGTAAAAATATGGATACTGACACTTGTTTAGTGATTTGTGTCAGTGTAGTGGATAGTTGTGAAACAAGTGGACATATGGTAGGACTCATGCAATACATGACAAGTTGTTGGGTTGCCATGCCTTTGACAATGAGTGTGGGTGAAGGAAAACAAGTAATTGGTGATGTAGGTGGGATTAGCATCTGACTCTTGGTTGGAGGTAGTATACCATCGAGAGACCCAATGGTTGTGCTCATGGATAGTGAGCTGTTTACAACAGAAGAAGAGGGACTTGAGGATATGGAGTAGATGAAATGAGAGGGATTTGAGGAATGAGAGCAGAAAAAATATGGAATAGAGAAGTAATGTAAAGAGGGGAGGAAGGAGGTGCAGAGGTTAGTACAACCTTTGAAGCAATGACCTTCATTGCTTTGTCTCCATCTGAGGCTGATGAAGCAATTTTTTGTATAATGCCTTATTTTGGTATCTCCTTCTTCAAGTGTTGGTAGGCCTTCAACTACAACTAATTCTTTCCTTGCTTCTACTTCTCCAAAATTTCCCCCCTTAGGTCCAAAATTTTTATGTTGTTTTTCATGGTATTGTTGATGAGTGCAAGATTTTATGGAGTAGTTGTTATTATGGTAATGTCACGTCCGAAAACTTTTAATTTTTGAATCACCTTCAGGAAGACCGTGATAGGCATCGCTCCTAATCTTTGTCTCGTGCGTCGGTTATATTGCACAGTGACATCAGGAGTCGCTGATTCTCGATAGCGACGTTGGACATCACTTAAAGTGAGCGATAGTCGACGGTCAAACCCTCATTTCGACGACGATGGACGTCACTTGCCGAGGGCAGCGACGATGGGCGTCGCTTGCCGAGGACAGTGATGACGACGAACATCGCTCGCTAAGTGCAGTGCCAATGGAAGTCACGACCTAAATTCGGTGACGACGAGTGTCGCTCGCTCGCCAACACTTAGCCAAAATCCTAGCTAACTTACTTGCAGTCGAAAGTCACTCGCTGACTTGAGCGACGACAGGATTCACCCAGCAAGATGACGATCGCTGTCTCTTAGACACTTAGCACAAGAATGCACAAACTGGGTTTAGACACCCCCAAAGTTTAAACTCGAACGTAGAAGGGCATAAAAAATTTAGACAGAGAATAAAGGGCAAATCCATCCAAACACCAAAAGTACAACTAAAGATTTTAACTATCTAGGTAAACTGATTACACAACACCTCACTTGAGGGTTTACAAACTTCTGCAAATAAGATTGCAGGATAAACACTGAAACCCAAATAAACATCGAGATTGCTGCTCGAAACTAATGCAGATCTGCTACTTTGCTCACTAATCTGCTCTTCTACTGTTGTTCTGCGTCTAGCTGCATCCACTCTGCAATCCCCAAAAATGCCAGCTGAACAAGGGTTTATATAGCTAGGCTTGAAACATAAAAAGTGGGAAAAATTCAGCTAACCACACGAAGAAATTGATGTCAAAAGTGACATAGAACACGTGCGACGTCAAATCAAATGTTTTGGCAGACAACCCTTTGTCGCTGCGCTAGGCTGATGAATCTTAGAGTCGCTCACCTTCGGAGCGACTCGTAGCTAAGAGTGAAAGTCAGGTTTAATATTTCTAACACCCTCCTTGAAACCTTATTTCACAAGATCTTTGAATCCCAGTTGCTCCCGTAATCTGCTAAAGTCTTCCTCCTTCAAAGGCTTGGTGAAAATGTCAGCTATCTGCTCCTTGGATTTGCAAAACTATAGCTAAACTTCGCCCAACTTCACTAGCTCTTTGATGAAGTGATACCGGATGTCGATGTGCTTCGTCCAACCATGGAATACTGGATCCTTTGATAATGCTATGGCAGAATTGTTGTCATAAAATATGGTTGTCGCGCATTTTGGTGGATGGTTCAGTTCACCCAGAACCCTCCATAGCCAAATTGCCTGGCATGCGACTGATGTGGCGGTGACATACTCTGCTTCAACAGTGGACAACACAACGATCGGTTGCTTCTTGGATGCCCATGACACTACTACCAATCTGAGATGGAAGGCATACCCATAAGTGCTCTTCCGATCATTAGTACTGCCAGCCCAGTCGCTATTTGTGTAGCCCACCAGTTCCAGTTGGTCTCATCTGGCATAGAATATGCCATGGTTTCACGTCCCATTGACATAGCGCAAGATCTGCTTTCCTGCTTGCCAATGCGTGTCCTTTGAAGCCTCCATAAATCGGCTGATCAAGCTAACTCTGAACATTAGATCTGACCGAGTTGCAGTCAGATACATCAGACTACCAACCAACCGCTTCAACAGAGTTGGATCAATATTCCTCCCAGAGTCCAACTTGCTTAGCTTCAAGCCTATGGCAACAAGTGTGATGGAAGGTATGCTGTCCTCCATCTTGAACCATTTCAGGACATCGTTTGCATATTTTCCCTGAGAAATGAAGATGCCATCTACCGATTGGTCAACTTCGATGTCGAGAAAATATTTCATCAGCCCCAAATCTGTCATTTCAAACTCTTTCTTCATGGCTGTTTTGAACTGGTCAAGCAGAAAATCATTGTTGCCAGTGTAGATCAGATCGTCCACATACAGGTAGACGATTATCAGCTCCCCTGCTTCATTAGTCTTCAGGTACAAGGTGTGCCCATATGGGCATTTGATGAACCTGTTCTCCTAAAAATAGCCATCAATCCGGATGTACCATGCCTGGGGTGCCTGCTTCAACCCATACAAGGCCTTCTTCAGCTTCAGAATCTTGCCCTCTTGTCCTTTAATTTCATAACCGGGTGGCTGGTCTATGTAGACCTCCTCCTCAAAAACATCGTTGAGGAAGGCTGATTTGACGTCCATCTTGTAAACACTCTAGCCCTTTTGATCTGCTAGTGCCAGGATCATCCTGACTGTGTTAAGTCGGGCTACAGGTGCATACACATCATGATAGTAAATTCTTGAATTCTGCTTGTAGCCCTTAGCCACAAATCTGACCTTATGTCGATCAACTTCTCCTTGGGCATTGAACTTCTTTTTATACACCCATTTGACCCTAATGGTCTTTTTCCCTGTTGGAAGATCTACTAGTTGTCATGTCTCATTCTTCTCAATGGCTTTTATCTCCTCATCCATAGCCTTCACCCACTTCTGATTCTGACTTGCATCTTCAAACTCTACTGGATCACACTCGATAAATAATGTGAAGTCAGAATGTTCCTCATATTGATGAATACGAGTTGCCTCGTAGATGTCTTGCAAGATCCTCGTCTTTGCGAGTGTCATCAAATTTGAGATCCTGCTTGCAAGTGGAGGCGACCAAGATGGTGAGGCTATGCTGCTACTGGCACCGTTGCTACTACTTGAGGCTGCAGGTGGCTATACACTGCTCTCTTCCAAGTCAACAGACTCAATAACTACTAGCTTTGACTAACCAGTCTTTGATTTCCAGTTCCAGGCTTCATCTTCCAGGAACCTCACATCACGGTTGATGATGAGCTTCTTCGTCACAAGATTATACAAGAAATAAGCCTTCACCTGCTCATTGTACCTTGTGAAGATGCATTTCTCTACCCTGTCATCCAGCTTCTACCTCTTCTCTTCTGGAATATGTTCATATGCAATGCATCCAAAAAATCGCAAATGAGCCACACTTGGATTTTGACTGTTTCAGGCCTCTTGGTGGGACATATGTTCAGCAGATGAACTGCACAACTTACAACCTCTGCCCAGAACTCGTGTGGCAATCCCTTTGCCTTCATAATACTATGTGCCATCTCCATGATGGTTCTGTTCTTTCTCTCAGCTACACCATTTTGCTGTGGTGTGTATCTGGTAGCGAGCTGCCTCCGAATTCCATGTTGCTTACAAAATTTTTGGAATTCGTTTAATATGTATTCACCTCCATCATCCGTCTTGAGGGTTTTCACCTGGTAGCCACTCTGTTTCTCCACGAGAGCCTTGAAATCCTTGAATCTGGAAAATACCTCTGATTTCAACTTTATGGGATAAATCTGTCTTCTGGCTGAAGTCGTCAGTAAATTTCAAGAAGTATTTGTTGTCAAAAAATGTGCTGGCCTGCATCAGACCACAAATGTTTAAGTGCACCAGCTCCAATGGTTGTGATGCTCTCCAAGACTTCCTTGAAGGGAATGAATCCTTGTGTTGTTTTTCGACTAAGCAACCCTCACAAACTTGATTCAACTGCTCAATAAGGGGTAAACCCTTCACCATATGCTTCTTGTGCAACAAGTTTAGGCCACTGAAACTCAGGTGATTGTATCTGAGATACCACAACTAGGTAGCATCATTCATGACTGCACTCAAAGACATCAGAGACTCATTTTGAATCTGCAACGAAAACATATTATTCTTTGTCATGGACACAGTTGCAATCTACTCATGCGATTTGTCTCTGATTGTGCAGGTTCTATATTTAAACTGGACAATGTGCCCCTTCTACACAAGTTGTCCCACACTCAATAGGTTATGCTTCAGACCAGACACATAGTAGACATCACATATTTGTTTCCTTTCACCGTGCCTGGTGCGGATGAGGATTTTTCCTTTTCCCATCACGAGAACCTTGCTATTGTTCCCCATCTTGACCTCGGATTGGACTATTTCATCCAGTTGTGAGAACATCTCTTTGTTCCCCGTCATATGGTTGCTGCACCTGCTGTCGAGATACCATACATTCTTCTAGCTCTCCTCCTCAATATTGCAAGTCAGCAGCACATTCCCACCTACATCTCTGCATCTCGTATTTCCAGCTTCATCTGTGTAGTGGGCTTGCTGCTGGTTCTCCTTGGCCATCCTTTTTCTGCACTAAAAGATGTAATGGCCGAATTTCTTACAATAGTAACATTGGACCTTGGATTTGTCCTTCTTCTGTCCAGATCTAGCTGCTTAATTTTTCGTATCACCACTTCCTCCTTGCTGATGGAAGTTGCAGTTGGTCTCTCCCTCATTAGGGTTTGACCATCCTCCTTGCTTGTTTTCTTTATCACGTTTACCTCTGCCTCTTCCTCCTTGAGAACTAGAGACGCCTTGGTGGGAATCTTGTCTACCGCTATCTCAAAATGAGACTTGTGCCTTGAATTCCTGCTCTAAAGAGGACTGAGATGAATAACTCAGCCTCTGCTCATGTGTCTGCAAGGAACCCATGAGCTTGTCTACTGAGAGGGTTTTTAGATCCCTCGACTCATCTATCACTATCACAATAGAGTCAAACTTAGTAGGTAGGATTCTAAGAATATTCTCCATGATTCTCTGGCTCTACATGATTTCTCCATTTAATCGCATCTGGTTGATGATGTTTATCATCCTGGTGAAGAAGTCGCTCATGGACTCGGACTCATTCATTTGTAGATTCTCAAACTCCCTCCTTAGCATTTGTAGTTTCACCAACTTCACCTTGTTGGTGCCCTAATATGAACTGGCCAAAATCTCCCAGGCCTATTTTGCCTTGGTGGCTTCTGCAATCCATGGGAAGATGGTCTCCTCGATCGCTTGCATGATGTAGAACAGGGCCTTCTGGTCCTTCTTGGTGTTCTCTTTCAACATGTCATTGTCTGCTTGGGAGAGGGTGACCAGTGCTGCTACATCTGCCAATTTTGGTTAGTCGTTCTCGACCAAGTCCCACAGCTCCTGATATCCAAACAAGATCTTCATCTAGATGCTCTAGTAGTTGTAATTCTTGCCATTGAAGTGCAGGATCTATAACTTTAGAGAATGGTTGCTACCAGAAGCCATTTTTTTAGTCTCCACATCAAGGCACTAAGAGCTTTGATACCACTTTGAATAATTTTAATTTTGAAATCACCTTCAAGAATACCATGATAGGTGTCGCTCCTAATATTTACATCGTGCATCAGTTATATTGCACAACAAAATCGGGTGTCGTTGACTCCCAGTAGCAATGCTGGACGTCACTCACAAAGTGAGCAACAGTCGACGATCGAGCCCTCTTTTCGGTGATGACAGACATCGCTCTCTGAGGGAAGCAATGATGGGAGTCATGCGCTCCTTGCGACGACAACGGGCATCGCTTGTCGAGGGCAGTGACAATGAGTGTCGTTGCCTTCTAGCGACGATGACGAGCGTCGCTCACTAAGTCCAGCGTCGATGAAAGTCACGACCTAAATTCGACGACGGTGGACGTCGCTCGCTCGCCAAAACTTAGCCAAAATCTTGGCTAACTTACTTGTAGTCGAAAGTTGCTCGCTGACTTGAGTGACGACAAGATTCGCCCAATAAGACGACGATCGCTGTCTCTTAGACACTTAGCACAAGAATGCACAAACTGGGTTTAGACACCCCCAAAGTTTAAAATTGAACGCAGAATGACATAAAAAATTTAGACATAGAGAAGAAAGGGCAAATCCATCCAAACATCATAAGTACAACTAAAGATTTTAAATATCTGGATAAACTGATTACACAACACCTCACTTGAGGGTTTACAAACTTTTGCAAATAATATTGTAGGATAAACACTGAAATCTAAATAAACACCAACACTGCTGCTTGAAACTAATGCAGATCTGCTACTCTGCTCACTAATTTGCTCTTCTACTGTTGTTCTGCGTCTAGCTGCATCCACTCTGCAATCCCCAAAAATGCCAGCTGAACAAGGGTTTATATAGCTGGGCTTGGAACACAAAAAACGAGAAAAATTTAGCTACCCACACGAGGGAATTGATGTCAAAAGTGACATAGAACACGTGCGACATCAAATCAAACGTTTTGGCAGGCAACCCTTTGTCACTGCGCTAGGCTGACAAATCTCGGAGTCACTCACCTTCGGAGCGACTCGCGACTGAGAGTGATAGTCAGGTTTAATATTTCTAACAACGTCCTCCTAGTGAGTATTTGATATATGACCTCTTAGCTCCTCTTTTTTATGCATTCTATACCACATATTGGAGCATTCTACATCAAAGCATCCTTGGTGCATGAGATCTTCTATAGTACTTGTTTCATACCTCATTTTCTACAAAGCCAATATTTTTTTTATTAATACCCTTGATTTTCAAGGGCTTCCCTTGTCTAGTGGTTTATATTGATGTTAAGACCAAAATTTGTCTTCTTCATGCTAGCAAAAAATATGTACCACAAGGAATTGATCATTCCACTATTGTAAATTGTTTGTACAACCATATTGAGTCCCTAGTTTGGCTATTGTTGCATCTTCATCTGAGTTTATCTCTTTCTTTACCCCATGCATTGTTTCATGTGTGTAGAAGGTGCTAATGCCATGTGCTGAGAGCTTATTTTCAAAAAGAGATTTAGGGTCATAAGACCAATAGTTTTATAGTAGTGTCATCCCCTAGATTTTTAATGTCATTGATGAATGAGCAACACCCTTTATCTTTGGATTAATTGTCATGATGGATTTATTAGTGTTATAGAAGATGGCATTATTTTGTCCCCTAGAAGGATTTTTGATCCATATATCCAATTTTATTACATATTCCAAGTTGAATAGGTAGCTGGAAATAAATGTGGGCAATTAATAAGGTATACCAAAAAATCCAAATAGCCTAATGAGGAATATATGTTTTTTAAGAAAGAATTTTTTTCTAGGAAAATCCTTGGACTTGAGAGGATTGTGATACTCCAACAATTTAGGCAAACTATCTTTCAAACCCTTCACAATTGGATAATAAACCATGTTATAGAAGTCATAGATAGTTTTTACTTCTAGTTTGCAAGGTCCATTGACACAATTACAAATGGTCAATCACTTGTTTTTGGTCTAATTATTGGTTCAATTGAAGTTTTAGGAACTAGTGCTTCTTTTTGGTTAAGTATCAACAAGATATGATGGGATGTCTAGTTGAACTGCCTTGTCTTCTTGAGATCCTTAAGGTGCCTAATTATTTATTCATCTATATTTTTGGGCAACCCACTTTCTAAGAATAAAATAGATAATGTTCGACTGCTTGCAATAAAGCAGTATGCTCTTCCTTGACCAACTCTTCAATAATTTCTCTAAGAAACATTGCTAACCCTAACAACACCATCTATATATTCTTTTGAATTACCCAATTTTAAGGGTCAACTTGAAATTTTGAGCAACTTGGAGGTTCTTGAGTTTTATGGCTAAGAAGGTATTCCTTTGATTATAGTTGATGTGGTTGTAGTATTCAATTTGTGCCTATGGTTTGCATGTGATCTGATGTGTCAGGTTGTCTTCTACATTTATTAGTTTTCTATTTTCATATTCAGCGATGAATATGTTGGTATCACCCTTGACCTTGGTGAATATGACTTTGTCAAAATTTTGAGTGTATCTTTCCATGAGATTAATATAATCCACACCTAGAGAACTAAATTCATTGACAATCCTAAAGTCCACATCCAAATTATACTCTAAGAATTTGTTTTAGATTCCATGTTTAAGCATTTGATTGCTTCTTTTTGAACCTCAATAGGAGAGGAAAGGTATTGCCCTTAGACAACCTTTTGATAGGTGTCATTATACATGTCTATGATTTTCTTTGTTTTTTTTGTAGTCTTTGGATTTTTAGTTTTACAGGGGCCCACTTGTCCTGTTTATAGTTAGGCGCTTGATGAGGCCATTGTGATAGTCACTAGAGGGTTCATGAAAATTGGTTCAAATATTGTGCCACTATTGGTAGATGCATTGGTGTCCATTTTGTTCTAGAACTTATGCTTGGAAAAGTTACTAAGTCTAGGTTGAAGTAATGATTTACCTGTTTTGCTTCCCTACTAAATGACTGATTCACTAAGATAGGAAGTAGTGGTTCACTACTTCACTGGGCAAATTTTTAATTACTTCAACAAAAGTAGTGTTTTACTAGTTTCATAATTAGATGAATTTCTAAAAGGGTCTTAGTGATTCATTCTCTATCATGAAGAATTGCAACCTAGAGCCTGAAGTTGCATAAATGGGGATAAGGTCTTGAATGAACCAAATTTTTAGAGAGAAGGATGCAATGTGCTTGAAACAGAAGGGAAAGGATGTCATAGTGGCGAGGGGTATTTTCATGGGAGTGATACACACAACATGCTATTTAGAGCATGAATTTGCTAAGCATGATCCTTTTGAAGTAGTGTGGTAACCTTCTTTCTATAATAATTTTATTTTTCTTCTATTCATGGCTAGAGTGGGTGTTAAGACTCTTTTAATCCCTAGGATCAATTCTAGTTCTTTGAATGTTATAGTTTTTAATATCTATTATGATTAAAATAGAGGGGAGAAGGGGTTTAAATGATCCATTTGCATGTGCCAACAACTTATTTCTATGCATTTATGATGTGCATTTCAAAATAGACAAATTGCTCTAATATTTCTTCTGCTTTTCACTTAGGTGGTTTTGAAGAGATTATAGCAATTTGCCACACAAATTAAATGATTTGCTACTTTTGGAAAATTACTACTTCAAGATAGTGAAGTTTTTGCAAAATTTCCTTCATGAATTTTGAGAAATGGAAGAAATAAAGAGGATATTTTGGTGCCTTTTTCAAGGGGTTTCCAAAAATAAGAGGTAATTTGTTTATTCCGTCTATGTATTATTTTTATTTTTGTATTTATTTATTGTATTTTCTATGGAAAGGGAAATTAGAAGTGAGGAATGGAAAGAGAAGGTAATTAAACAAGATGCTATGCACATATTTACAATTTTATTTTCTAGGTCATAGGTGCTTTCCATTAATCGAGGTAGACAACAACTTGCTATTAAGCATCACCAAGTTGTACGCAGTGGTTCCTTTAACTTTATGAATTTGATATGGTCCACTCCAAAGTGAGTCAAAATTCTCATGTTTTTTGGGCTTGACCCTGACTTCATCCCATTTGAGAACAAGTTCCATTTCCCTAAATTTTGTGTTTATTTCCCTCTGTTGGAATATATTATATTATTTGGTACCTACTAATGTACCACCTTGGGTACATATTTAGATTAGGAATGTGTCTTAGATTAGGGTTTGAGTATTTACTTTATGCAATGTAGTAAATGCACAAGTATTGTTAGAATGTGCAAATAATTTAATGATGTAAATGTGTATGTTAGTCCATGTGCACATGAGTCCATAGAATAGGAGAGTGAAGAGTCACAGAAAGATAGAAGGCCAAGAGTACTCCATACGAAGAGTTACTTTTCATTATATAAATAGGCATATATGTAAGTGTGATAAACACGCATACACACAATGTAGAGAAGTAAGGTAGAGATACATTGTAGAGCATGCATGAAGTATCAAGAGTTGGAGATCTCCATCTATATCAAAATATTATTTTTGTGAGTTTTTGTTAATGGATGTTTTTTGAGTTATTGCAGAAGTATTTCATGAGGTCTCATTGAAGAACTTCTAGATTTGTAAGATAGAAGATTGAAGAGTGAAAATAGAGGACTAAGAAAAATTCCTATTGAATATTTGAGAAGCTACAAAATTTGAAGATTTAAGAGAAGAGGTCTCAAGAAAACTTAGAAGGAGAAAGAAGAAGGCTAGAGAAGCCCTATTGAAGAAGTTGAATAAGTAGCCATTGGAGGCGATTTGAAGAAAGCTCAAGGTAGAATATTGCAAGCAGGAGAAGCTCCTAAAAAGAAGAATTTGGGAAATTTACATCCAACAACAAGCCGAAAATGAAGAAGGATTTGGCAAGAAATTTATTAAATTTTGGAAAGGAATTTTGAATATCTTAAGATACTCAGATTCTTGAGGAAGAGGCCAACAAATGCCTATTTGAAGTTAGAATTTGATAAGAATATTGAAGGAGAAAGAAGATAGAAGAGGCCATCGGATTTAAAATTTTTGAAGATTGCCATAAAGGATTTGAAGGTTGATTTATGGAGAAGAAGATTGTTGATTTTTGTAGCACTAGTTGAAGAATCAGAGGATAGCAAATCGAAGGTGACATAAAGCTGCAAATTGAAGAATAATTGGATAGATTTTGAAGTGCCCTTGAACAACCAATTGAAGGAAGTCTTAATAGCAAAAGAAGGCAACAATCTAGAGGAATTGAATACTATTTTTGGACAGTAAGATAAGGAAGGCTTAATAGCAAAAGAAGACACAATCTAGAGGAATTGAATACTATTTTTGGACAGTAAGATAAAGAAGAAGAAATCAGATTTAGAGAGCAACAAATTGAAGGCTTTAACACTGTAAAAATGGTTAGCATTAAAAGGAGAAAAGAGGGCTACAATTTGGAGTTCTGTAACACCCCAGGTCTGCTCACCTAGTTGTCCAAAAATACAAGTAAATTTTTTGAGCAAACCTAGTAAACACCCAACATTTTAATTGGTACAAAGGCATTTGAATATCTGTTTCAAGGTAGTTTACTGTTGCAGATAGACCCTTAAATGTTTGTGATTGGCCAAATACCGCAATGTGTGCCATTATATGAACACATTCATCTCCTTTACTAGAAATCTATGTTCACGATATGGGGTTGTCCTTACAGGGCCCATAACACCTGAAAGGGTGAACGCTTAACTTCCCCACCCATAACATGAGATGATTCAAGTTTAATGCTTGAAGTACATGATATGGTCTAGATTTGAATACCTAGTTCTTAACTAGATTCCAAACTTCCTCAGATCTAGGTAAGGCCCACCATTTCTCTAGTTTGGGACTAGGTAACTCAGTCCATACTGCGTGTGACGAAGTGTTGTCCTATTCCAACACTCACTGGACCTTTTAGCTCTAGGGTTCAATTATCCTTGAACTTGCTAGTTCTCTGCTAATGATTCCCCACCCAAGTTTGGATCGTGAGATACCCTCATGTACCACTCATATTTCAATATGGAGAGAGTGTCCCATTCCACTCCTCTTTACTTGTTCACAATAATAAGACCTCCTCGTTATTGGCAGGGTTATTGAAAAATAATTGAAGTCGATTCACAAAATTTACCCATCTCGTAAAAGCTGGAGTTAGGTGTATGTGAGACCATCCTATCTAATGGGCTTTCAAAATTTTCTTAAAGATTTTATACTTGGTGGTAGGTTCATTTTCTGTCTTAGTTTTTGTTTGAGTATGAAAGAAGTTTTCTCAATATATAAGAATCAATATATAAGAAAAGAGATATTAAAGCCATATAATCCATTGACTATGGTTTACTCTATCATCCTATTTTTAATTGTAATAGTCATCTAAAATATTTCTAAACTACTAGATTATTTTTGCACATAAAAATAAGTTCATTAAAATATTCTATCTGATTTTCAAACTTTAAATTTACATATAAAAATGGTTTCCACCTAAGAATACATTGAACTATTCACTTTTAAGCATACAAAGTCCTTCAATACACTTCTACCATGTTGAGATACTATTTCACACATATTTGGATGTCCACGGGTTTTATCACAAACTTACTTTAAACTTATTACTTTTTTTCCACTCCAAAAATATTAAGAAGGCTTCATATCATGTAGAGTGATAGATACTTATACCACAATACTAAAAGTGAGAGATAAAAGTTTATCCATCCAAAATGCCATGGTGCACTTAGTTCGAAACTTTAGAATATATAACTAACAAGACTTCCTACATTCATTATTGGGAAAAATGAATGTTTGAACCTTCCACAAATCTTTTCAAAAAACGAAAGAGTTCTATCAAACTTACCTTGATTAGAGGATAATTGCAATATTTAGAATTTTGAAACATCGAGACATGCTTTAAAAGAAACAAAGTTCAACTATGTTATTCATTGAGGACTGTTCAACAGTTTTCTTGAGATTATTATGTAAATGTGGCATCATATTTTTTTATGGAACTTATGGCCCATACTCCTATATGCTCTTTCTACGATGATTGTCATATTATGATAGCAAAATATTTGCTCCGCAATATCCACATGATTCATTTTCCTTGGGCAAAATTAAGAGTTCTCTCTATTTTTTTTAATACATTACGAAACTCTATATATTCACACGATGGTTTAGAAGGTTGGACATGAAAAGAAGAGTTTTACTTGGATTATCAAGCTTAGATAAAACATATCTAAAAACCGATGATGACCACTTACATACATACTATATATGGTACTATATATGGTAGGATGATTTCGCAAAGTAATTTTTTCACGGTTGTCACACTAACAAAGAGCCTCAAACATTGACATACGCTAGAAGGGAGAATTTGATTGAAAAACTTCCACCTTAACTTAATTTATCTTATTGTTTGGAACCAATAAATTCTAATAATAAATAATACAATCATGAAAACATTATTACATTCTTGAAAACCTATGTCGTGAAACACATAAATCAAACATAACTACGGTAAATACCCCGTCCAAAGGAGTTTTGGTGGAGACGCAACTTGCCCAGGCCATCCTAAGGTTAAGTAGCTTCGAATCATGCAAAGGATTTGGATGGAATAAGGCTAAATACCGGCAAAAAAAACTTATCGAGTTTCAAACCTTTGTCTGTCGCTCTGCCAGACCAGAACACGAAATTCACAAGAAATTTTTTACATATTTTAAGCTGCTTTTTGAGAGGAACATAAATATAATCTTTCATATATATATATATATGTATAGACTCAAGCACGTTCCTATAATTGGCAGTGTTTTAAATCTATGTTGTATTTACTTGAATTCATATTGATATAAAGCTAATCTGCAACAAATTTCTCAATAAGAATTTTTTTAAATAAAATTATAAATCAAGACTTTCATACGAAGATTTGTTATGTCATTGCTTTCGTACGAATTCCAAAATTAATATTTTTCCTTTGAAATTTTCATCACGAAAGAGACATTTGCCTGTCCTCAATGCTTGACGAAATTTTACCGAGAAAACTCATTTATAACGTCACAACTGATAATTTCTCAACAAGAAAGAGCATTTACTCAAGTGTAAACTAATAATGGTAGTGGTATAATTTCCAACCGGGAGCTAGCATCACACATCTTGATGAATCACATAGCATCTATTATTACTGAGAACATTTGCTTACATAGCCAAATACAGGTTACAACGAGTGACTCTTCCCTTCGTGGTCACAACAGTTAACAATATGCTTAATTACAATAGAAGAATTCGATTCGATAGCTCACCCATGGGGAGTCAGAGCAACTAAATATTCTATGAATGTAAACTATTCTAGAATGCATACAATCAATGCAAGACATAATTATAACTAATTTAATCTTCCTTCTTTTACTTTCAACCTTAATTTTCATCTACTCTCAGTCTTTACAAGATCTTCAACTTTAAGAAAATAAATATCTATTCTACATAAAGAAAAACTGCCACATATCACTCATCCATTAGCATATTAATATTCATACTTTCTACAACATTTCAGTAAAAGACTCGTTTCAGACTTGACCTAAAAAACACAATCCCTTCACGCTCAATATTTTTCCAACGACCTTCCTAAGCATTCCCATTAAAGATGATGTCTTTTTTCTTTTCATAGTTAATTTATAGATGAAAGAAATAAATTTGTACTTAACATCTGTATAGACCATGCAAATAATCTAGCCCAAGCTTTGGCAAGTGGCCCTACAAGTGTAAGAATGGGCTTATTATTTTTATTTTACGTATTTTTAAATCTGGTACTTTTTATATTTTTATTTCTATTATTATTTTTATTTTTCACTTTTATTCAATTCATTCTAATTTTTATTATATATTTATTTGTCATTTATGTATATTTTAAAGCAATAATTATTACCCAGGTGTTGTAGGTGAGTTGGAGAGGAGAGGGCAATCCTCCAAGGGAGGTCCCAGGTTTGAATCTCCACCCTACCAAAAAGCTGAATTGGGTACCCAAAATCCAATTGATAATGTTGGTGCGGGCGGGGTCAGGTGCGACTCCAAGGTGACTTTGATAGTGTAGAACCCCCTGTTCGTGGTCTCTCAGACCAAGGCGGCCCCACAAGGGGTTTTTCGCTTTAAAAAAAAAAACAATAATTATTTAAAGAATTACTTTTGCATACAAACACAAAACCCTATATGCAGCTACATGTATGCACCTATATGGACTGCTAGACAGGTGTATTGCTAATAGGGTATTTCACCCTATAACTGCAAATACCCTATTGCTCATCATATTTTCCCACCTTACCTTTTTACCTCTGCCCTTCATTTACCATTAGGAGGAGGCATCTGATCTGCTTGGTTAGTCCTTCAATAGAGTTTACCTGTTCCTGCATCCACCGATTCATCAATAGTACCTCATTCTTGCAAATAAAGTAAGCAAACTAATTGGTGAATTTGGGAGGGATGTTACATTCTCCCCCTCTAGAATTAAACACAATCCTTGTGTTTGAGTTAGTAATTATACAAAATCATAATATCATTGAAATATTTAAGCAGTATGAAATCAAAACATTTACTTTTTCATACATAAGTAAAACCTTAGTATGCATCATCAAACCAAAACATATAAAACCCTAAAACCTATTTTCATGGTATACAGTCATAAGTAATATCAAACATGCATATGGATCCCAAAAATGCATATACAAAACTATCTCCTAATGTTTATCCATGTAACAGTTTTCAAACAAGTAAGGGAACTATTTTTCTATAGTAGCCACATATTCTCATGTGGCATTATTGCATTGCTTTATATTTCTCTTCCTTAATTGTTTTTTTCAAAAGCCAAGGTTTCAGACTTGGACATACTTCAATGTGCTGCAGGTTTGGCATCTGTCGCTGCATACATTTTATGCGTGGTTTCCTCAACGAATTTTTGTTTATCTACCCTATGTGCACATTGATTAGCATAGTGAGCTCTAGTATAAACATAACATTTTATAGGAGCTCTATCCTTTCTATCTTCCTAATTTCTAAATTGGGATGTAGTTTATTTTCTTTGTGTATTATAGTCATCTCTGTAATTTCTCCTGTCAAGACGATCCTTGTTCTGGTACCTATTCCCATTTCTATTATCTTGTTTGTAATGGTGTTTGCTTTTAAACTTCTTGCTCTGGTACTTAATTCCTTTCATAGGTCCAAAGTCTCTTCTTTTAGTTGGCTCATCCTTATCCCTTTCTGTTTTTTGATAATATACGTTTTTGTTTTTCTGGATTAGTTCTTCAAAGTGAGCTATGTCATATACTTCAGACAAAATTTTTGGTTTTACCAAGACAACAAGAGATCCAATTCTTGGATGTAGGTCCATCAAAAATTTTTGCACCTTTAGTTCCTCATTTTGATCATAATTAGGTATATACTTCAACAGTTGAACAAATCTTGATAATATTCAATGACTGTCATATTTTCCTAATTCAAATTGGTGAATTCCCTAATTTTTTTGACATAGAATTGTTGTGTTAAGAATCAGTCTCTAAACTCATTAAGAAATATATAACAAGCAACATCTGCTACCTCCACATGTTTGTTCTTTTTATAGGTCATCCACCAGTCCATGGCTGATCCTATTAAGTGAGCTACTGCCCATGCTATCTTGGATTCGAAGGAGAGAGCGCTATTAATAACATAGTATCCTTCAACTTTGTTTAACCAATTTTCTATTGCTTCACTGTCACATTTTCCATAAAATTATTTGATGTTATTTTTCCTTAATTCTTTTCTTAACTCACTACCTACTCACCTTCGAGATGATCCTTTGCGCATTCCTTCTAGGTTCCTTTCTGGCTCTTTATTTTTGGATAAGTTTTTAGTTAACTTCTGCTATTGGGTAAGTTCTTGTTGTTGAGTCATCTATGCTCTCTGTTGCTCCATCTGGTCAGTCAACTGAACCTTTTGCATCTCCATATGATCCCTTTGTTGATTTAATTGTTCTTGTGCTTGCTCCCTTTGGAATAATTCTTCAAGGTGCTTATGGTATAGCCACCCTTTTAGACTCTCTTACAAGTCTTCTAAGTCCTTTTCTTAGGCCTTCAGCAACTACCTCTTGCTAAGCCATCGTAAAATTTTTAGAAGAGCTTGCCATCATATGAATGCAACAAAAACTAAGTTATAGGTACCCAAATTTTTGCAATCTAGGTTCTGATACCAACTATAACACCCTAGGTTTGCTCACCTAGTTGTCCAAAAATACAAGTAAAAATTTTGAGCAAACCTAGTAAAAACCCAACATTTTAATTGGTACAAAGGCGTTTGAATATCTGTTTCAAGGTAATTGACTACTACAGACAACCCCTTGAATGTTTGAGATTGGCCAAATCCTGTAATGTGTACCATTATGTGAACATGTTCATCTCCTTTACTAGAGTTCTATGTTCATAGTATGAGGTTGTCCTTCTAGGGCCCATAACATCTGAAAGGATGAACACTTAACTTCCCTGACCATAGCATGATATGATTCGGGTTTAATGCTTGAAGCACATTCTATGGTCTAGCGTTGAATACCTAGTGCTTAACTGGATACCCACATTTCTTAGATCCAGGTAAGATCCACCATTTCTTTGGTTTGGGACCAAGTAACTCAGTCCGTACCACGAGTGACAAAGTGTTGTCCCATTCAAACACTCACTGAATATTTTAGCTCTAGGGTTTAACTACCCTTGAACTTGCCAGTTTTTCACTAATGATTCCCCACCCAAGTTTGGATCGTGAGATACCCTCATGTACCACTCGCATTTCAATCTAGAGAGAGTGCCCCATTCCACTTCTCTTTACTTGTTCACATTAACATGACCTCCTCATCTTTGGCAGGGTTATCATAAAATGATTGAAGTCAATTTGCAGCATTTTCTCATATTGCAAAAGCCAAAGTTAGGTGTATGTGAGACCATCCTATCTGATGGGCTCTCAAGATTTCCTTAAAAAGTTTATACTTGATCGTAGGTTCATTTGCTGGCTTAATTTTTTTTGAGTATGAAAGAATTTTTCTCAATATATAAGAAAAGGGATATTAAGACCATATAATCCATTGACTATGGTTTACTCTATCATCCTATTTTTAATTGTAATAGTCATCTAAAAGATTTCTAAACTACTAGATTATTTCTGCATAAGTTCATTAAAATACTCTATTTGATTTTCAAACTATAAATTTACATATAAAAATTGAATTCACCTAAGAATACGTTGAACTACTCACTTTTAAGCATACAAAGTCCTTCAATACACTTCTACCATGTTTGAGATACTATTTCACACATATTTAGGTGTCCAAGGGGTTTATCACAAACTTACTTTAACTTATTATGTTTTTTCCTCTCCAGCAAGATTAAGAGGGCTTCATTTCATGTTGAGTGGTAGATATTTATACCACAATATTAAAAGTGAGAGACAAAATTTTATCCATCCAAAATGCCATGGTACACTTAGTTTGAGATGTTAGAATATATAACTAACAAGACTTCCATTGTTCATTATTGGGAAAAAATGAATGTTTGTACCTTCTACAAATCCTTTCGGAAAACGAAAGTGTACTATCAGACTTACCTTGAGTAGAGGATAATTACAATATTTAGAATTTTGAAACATCGAGACATGCTTTACAAGAAACAAAGTTCAACTATGTTATTCGTCGAGGACTGTTCAACAATTTTCTTGAAATTATTATGTAAATTTGGCATCATTTTTTTTTTTTTTTATGGAAATTTATGGCCTATACTCCTATATGATCTTTCTACGGAGATTGTCATATTATGATAGCAAAATATTTACTCCGTAGTATCCACAAGATACATTTTCCTTGGGTAAAAGTAAGAGTTTTCTCTATTTTTTTAATACATTACGAAACTCTATATGTTCACACGATGGTTCAAAAGGTTGGACATGAAAAGAAGAGTTTTACTTGGATTATCAAGCTTAGATAAAACACGTCTAAAAACTGACGACGACCACTTACATACATACTATATACGATAGGATGATTTTGCAAAGTAATTTCTTCACAACTGCCACACTAACAAAGAGCCTCAAACATTGACATACGCTAGAAGGGAGAATTTTATTGAAAAACTTCCACCTTAACTTAATTTATGTTATAGTTTGGAACCAAAAAATTCTAATGTTTTAAATAATACAATCATGAAAACATTATTACACTCTTGAAAACCTATGTCGTGAAACACAAAAATCAAACATAACTTCGGTAAATACCCTGCCCAAAGGAGTTATGGCGGTGACACGACTTGCCCAGGCCATCCTAAGGTTAAATAGCTTCGAATCATGCAAAATATTTGGACGCAATAAGGCTAAATACCGGTGGAAAAACTTATCGAGTTTCAAATCTTTGTCTGTCGCTCTGCCAGACCTGAACACGAAATTCACAAGAAACATTTTACATATTTTAAGCTACTTTTAAAGAGGAACATAAATACAATCTTTCATATGTTAAAAAAATAAAAACACAAGCACGTTCCTATAATTGGAAGTGTTTTAAATCTATGTTGTATTTACTTGAATTCATATTGATATAAAAGCTAATCTGCAACAGACTTCTCAATAAGAATTTGTTTAAATAAAATTATAAAGGCTTTCATACGAAGATTTTTTTGTGTCATTGCTTTCTTACGAATTCTAAAATTAATAATTTTCCTTTGAAATTTTCATCACAGAAGAGACATTTGCCTATCCTCAATGCTTGATGAATTTTTACCGAGAAAACTCATTGATAACGTCATAGCTGATAATTTATCAACCAAAAAGAGCATTCATTCAAGTGTAAACTAACAGTGGTAATACAAGTAGTGGTATGATTTTCAATCGGGATCTAGCATCACACATCTCGGTGAACCACATAGCATTCATTATTACTGAAGACATTTGCTTATGCAGCCAAATAGAGGTTATAGTGAGTGACTCTTCCCTTCGCGGTCACAACAGTTAACAATATCCATAATAATAGCAGAAAAATTCAATTCGATAGCTCACCCATGGAGAGCCAGAGCGAACGACTATTCTATGAATGTAAACTATTCTAGAATACATACAATCAATGCAAGACATAATTATAACCAATTTAATCTTCCTTCTTTTACTTTCAGGTTTAATTTTTCATCTACTCTTAGTCTTTACAAGATCTTCAACTTTAAGAAAAGAAATATATATTCTACATAAAGGAAAAATCGCCACATATTACTACATATTACTCATCCATTAGCATATTAATATTCATACTTCCTACAACATTTCAGTAAAAGACTCGTTTCAGATCTGACCTGAAAAGCGTAATCCCTTCATGTTCAATATTTTTCCAATGACCTTTCTAAGCATTCCCATCAAAGATGTCTTTTTATTTTCATAGTTAATTTTTAGATGAAAGAAATAAAATCGTACTGAACATCTGTATAGACCATGCAAGTAATATAGCCCAAGCTTTGGCAAGTGGTCCTCCAAGTGTAGGAATGATCTTATTATATTTATTTTAAGTATTTTAAAATCTAATACTTATTTTATATATATATATATATATATATATATATATATATATATATATATATAAAGCGAAAAACTCCTTGTGGAGCCGTCTTGGTCTGAGAGACCAAGAACAAGGGTTTCTACACCGTCAAAGTCACCCGGGGGTCACACCTGACCCTGCCCATTATCAATTGGATTTTAGATACCCAATTCAGCTTTTTGGTAGGGTGGAGATTTGAACCTGGGACCTCCCTTGGAGGATTGCCCTCTCCTCTCCAACTCACCTACAACACCTGGGTTACTTCTTATATATTTTTATTTCTATTATTATTTTTTATTTTTCACTTTCATTCAATTCATTCTATTTTTATTATATATTTATTAATATATTTTTATTTGTCATTTATGTATATTTTAAAGCAATAATTATTTGACGAATTACTTTTGCATACAAACACAAAACCCTATATGTAGCTACATGTATGTACCTATATGGACTGCTGGACATGTGTATATCTAATAGGGTCTTTCGCCCTATAACTGCAAATATCCTGCCGCTTATCATATTTGCCCACCTTACCTTTTTTCCTTTTCCCTTCATTTGCTATCAGGAGGAGGTGTTCGATATGCTCGGTTAGTCCTTCAATAGAGTTTACCTGTTCCTGCATCCACCGATTCATAAACAATATCTCATTCTTGCAAATAAAGCAAGCAAACTAATTGGTGAATTTGGGAGGGGTGTTACAAGTTCAGGGCAGATTTGAGAGAGCTTTGAACAACAAAGCATAGGAATATTTGGCAGCATTTGAAGGAGGATCATTGCTAAAAATTTTAGAGGTTGAGAGAATACATTCGAAAGAGAACTGAAGCTGCAACAATAAGATTTTTAGGCAGCAAGTTAAAGGCTAAGAGATAGAAAATTTAGGCAACAATTAGAACTACAAAATTAATGATTTTAGGGCAGCAATGCAAAAGGAATTGAAGCTGTAAATTTTACAAATTCGGGATAGTAAAAAGGTAAATCAAATCATCAAGAAGAGGAGGCCAAAAGGTATGCAATATCAATGCTATAAAAGTTCATTATTTTAACTTTCATATTAGCTTATTATAAAAATTTTAAAATCACCATATTTGAGGTTTTTAAAGTAGCAAAAACAAGACTTCAAAGTTGAAGAATATTGCATCATTGCTATCTTAGAACCTGCACAATACAACAGAAAAATATAGAGTTAAAAGTTAGTTGGAAATGGAGTAATAAGGAGAAAGGAAGATCATATATATATATGATCTTATTCAGTCTTCTTTCATTCAATAGATTTTGCATATATATCTAATATATGTGCAAAATCCATTGAATGAAAGAAGACTGAGTAAGTGCTCAAAAATAACTAGCTTAAGGTATCTAAAGACACCAAGTAAGGCACTATAGATTGAAGAAGATAGTGGTGAGAAGCAACCACCAAAGAAGTGGCAAAACCACCATATTGAAGGAGATAGCCATTTTTATCATTCGATAAATGCGGAGCATTGGAAACCGTCATCAAGTTTTGGTGAAGAATAACCACCAAATAAGTGGTAGAAACACCAAGGAGAAGTGGAGCCACTGCATTGAGAAGGATAACCACTATCATGATACTCCCATATGGAATTTTTAAAATGAAGAAATAATGTATTAATGAATGATACTTCAATACTCAGTTTTTGTGCAATAAAGTAGTTATGCAATATTACTAGATGATGAAGAATATGTTACTGTTAACAAATTGCCAATGTGTAGGATTAGGTGCACTCGTAAGTGGAAGAAGTTGAGTCCTCCATCGAAGACGAGGGTACTTGAGGTTGGAGGAAAATATAATATGACAAATCGAAGGTAACAAGGATAGATACCTTCATATAGGCATGCATTCGGTTAGGGATAATCGTCAATAAGTAGTCATCTTGAGCCCCAAACTGATGGCATAGTAACTATCATAAGTTCTCGAGGTAGAGATAGGTGACTAAATTGATGGAAAGATCTTCCTCTTTGTTTGTGCACATACTTAATTGTCTTTCACTTCAGCACTTCACCTCAACAATGTGGAAAATTGGAATGAATGAACTACCTTCATAACTTCTTGGATATTCTTGAATAAAAAGAATGTTTTGTTTTATATAGATATTCATTTAAATAAATGGTAGATTTATTTTAAATGATAAATAGATTTATTCTTGAATAAAAATAATGTCTTATTCTAGATAGATATTCATTTAAATAAATGGTAGATTTATTTTAAATGATAAATAGATTTATTCTTGAATAAAAAGAATGTCTTATTCTAGATAGATATTCATTTAAATAAATGGTAGATTTATTTTAAATGATAAATAGATTTATTCTTGAATAAAAAGAATGTCTTATTCTAGATAGATATTCATTTAAATAAATGGTAGATTTATTTTAAATGATATGAAATGAAATGAAAGATTTTAATTACGTTCGCGAGACCCAAATATGGTCTATGGGACCTCAAATATAGAAGTGCAATTACTCAAATCATATCATATGATCTTTAATATCTTTGAGAAGGTTGTTCCTTCTCTTGCTGATTTGGGTTAGCAATTCTTCAACTTTTTTTATTTTACTATCTTCAAATAAATCTACCATAAACCCGTTCCCAAGTGTTTCTTTGTATTTGTCATGGATATTTGAAAAACTCGGGCATTTATAGATGAAGTGTCCCTCTGTCTCTACTGCCCCTATGCTGCATAGAGTACATATCATTTCTTTCCATTGTTCTTTGGGCATTGTCCATATCCCTGTTTCACATCTAAGACTACGAGAGCTAGTCCTTATCTGAGCAATGAGGATTTTTTCCTTCTACTTGATTTCAGTGCCTATATACGCTTTTTCCTTGTGGTCATACGTTGGGTTAAAATTTGCAATATAATATTATCTTTTCTTGCTTGCATTTTTCCACATTCCACTTCTAAAATTTTCATTCACATAATTTTTTTATGTTTTTGTTGACATTTAGGCATTCATTTATGTTGATTTCCCAACATTTCATCCATTCCTGATTTTGTTTCATCCATGTATTCTTTCTCCTATGCAACTCTTCGTCCCTAGCTGCCCTAGGCCATCTATCATCTTTCATGTTTTATATTTTTTTCAAGTAACATAACTGCTTGGTCATAGCAATTGCTTCTAAAGGGAACATTCCAGTTTCAGCTAGAATAATTTCATAAGGGGTTGTGGCCTTAATTTTGAGAAAATTTGTGATTAAATATTTTTGAATCCTTTATATTTGCCTCCATTTTGTATTTGTTGTGCCACTAGCCCACACCTCGCAACCATACAACAAAATCGGTGTAACAAGTAGGTCAAATAAGACCTTGGTGGTCTTCCAGTCCCATAACTCGACATTCCTACACCTATTTTGAAGTGCATATAGTGCTCTCCAACCACTTTGAGTTCTTTTCATCCTACATGTATTCCAATTAAGTTTTTCATGAAAGTATATGCCCAGGTATTTGTATTCTACTACTACCTCAAGCATTTCTCCTGCAAACTGAAATTCAAGTTGTTGCTTCTTATTTTTTGCTGAAAAATCATAATTTTTTTTTGCTCGTGTTCACCTGCATCCCAAATTATTTACAAAAGAGTTCTAGAGCTTGAAGGTGATCTTCTAGATCTTTGGCTAATAGATGTATTCTTGAATAAAAAGAATGTCTTATTCTAGATAGATATTCATTTAAATAAATGGTAGATTTATTTTAAATGATAAATAGATTTATTCTTGAATAAAAAGAATGTCTTATTCTAGATAGATATTCATTTAAATAAATGGTAGATTTATTTTAAATGATAAATAGATGTATTCTTGAATAAAAAGAATATCTTATTTTAAATAACTATTCATTTGGATAGATGGTGGATTATCCTTAATAAATGAGTGATCGGATTTAAAAAAAAAAAGAAGAGGCAATAAAATCTATTTTGTATAATAGAGCTTACCTTGAAATTTGATGGGCCACTCATAGCAGAACCCAACTGGCAAGGAGGTATGACTCTATTAACGCAAGGAATGGCTCCGCTAGAGTGAGGGGATGGTTTTCTCTACGTGAGTAAGAGAAGACTTCAATGTTGGCTGCGCCATGGGAAGGCAAGAGGAAGGGATGTCTCATCTACCACTTGATGGAGGGATGTGGAAGTAATGGTAGTGGTTGGTAGACGAAAGTCAAGGAAAAAGGAGAGGGGTACTAAAGAGAAAGAGAGCTGGAGTAACGAAGGGAGAGACATGATGAGGAAGAGGAAAAAAGGACACAATAAAAATGAAGAGGAGGTGCTCAAGCTCAGCTCAAATGGCCAAAGGATACCAATGGGAATAGACAACCAGGTTGGTTCTACTACATTCATGGTTTCCTTTGTTGTTTATAGCATAGCTTGTTTAGAGATAAAGTGTTGTGCGTAGCTTGTCTAGTCGAAGTGTTGTGCATAGCTTATTTAGCTGAAGTACTGTGAGTAGCTTATTTAGCTGAAGTATTTTGCATAGCTTGTTCAGAGCTAAAGTGTTGTGTGTAGCTTGTTTTGCTGAAGTGTTGTGCGTAACTTGTCTAACCGAAGTGTTGTGCATAGCTTGTTTAGCCGAAGTGTTGTACGTAGCTTGTCTAGCTGAAGTGTTGTGCATAGCTTGTTTAGCCAAAGTACTGTACATAGCTTATCTAGTCGAAGTGATGTGCATAGCTTATTTAGAGCCGAAGTGCTATGCATAGCTTGTATAACCAAAGTGATTTGTGTAGCTTGTTTAGCTGAAGTGTTGTTCTTAGCTTATTTAGAGCCAAAGTGTTGTGTGTAGCTTGTCTACCTGAAGTTCTATGCATGGCTTGTCTAGCCAAAGTGTTGTGCATAGATTGTTTAGCCGAAGTGCTATGCGTAACTTGTCTAGCCAAAGCGATGTGCATAGTTTGTCTAGATGAAGTGTTGTGCATAGCTTGTCTAGCCAAAGTGTTGTGCGTAGCTTGTCTAGCTAAAGTGTTGTGCGTAGCTTGTTTATGGCAAAATCCAGTGTGGTGTAGCATAGCATGTTAGAGTGATATCTTGGGAGGCCATAGGGTGATAGGTAGGAAATCCCCTGTTTTGTTCTAGTCGAGTAGGGAAGCTCATTTTAAGGAGAAAGGTTTCCCTTAGTGTTAGACTTTTTAATTTAAAATAAATATGTTTATGTTTCATTTTGTAAAATGAGGAAATGGGACATTACTTTACGAAATGGAAAGGTTTTTATTAAAATAAATATGTTTACGATTCATTTTTTGAAATGAGGGTATGAGACCTTGCTTTATGAAATGAAAAGGATTTTTATGAAAAATAAATATATGTATATGATTCATTTTGTAAAATGAGGGTATGGGACCTTGGTTTATGAAATGGAAAGGATTTTTATGCAAAATATATATGTTTATGATTCATTTTGTAAAATGAGGGTACGGGACCTTACTTTATGAAATGGAAATGTTTTTATGGAAATAAATATGTTTATGATTCATTTTGTAAAATGAGGGTGTGGTACTTTGCTTTATGAAATGGAAATGTTTTTATGAAAAATAAATATATTTATGATTCATTTTGTAAAATGAGGGTATGGGACCTTGCTTTATGAAATGGAAATATTTTTATAGAAATAAATATGTTTATGATTCATTTTGTAAAATGAGGGTATGAGACCTTGCTTTATGAAATGGAAATGATTTTAACGGAAAATAAATATGTTTATGATTCATTTTGTAAAATGAGGGTATGGGACCTTGCTTTATGAAATGGAAAGGTTTTTATGGAAATAAATATGTTTATGATTCATTTTGTAAAATGAGGGTATGGGACCTTGCTTTATGAAATGGAAAGGTTTTTATGGAAATAAATATGTTTATGATTCATTTTGTAAAATGAGGGTATGGGACCTTGCTTTATGAAATGGAAAAGTTTTATGGAAATAAATATGTTTATGATTCATTTGTAAAATGAGGGTATGGGACCTTGCTTTATGAAATGGAAAGGTTTTTATGGAAATAAATATGTTTATGATTCATTTTGTAAAATGAGGGTATGGGACCTTACTTTATGAAATGGAAAGTTTTTTTATGAAAAATAAATATGATTATAATTCTTGTAAAACGAGGGTATGGGAACTTACTTTATGAAATGATAAGAAATGTTTATGGTAAAACTAAAGCAGTTTTATTTAATTAAATAAGATGAAATAACTCAATTAATTAAATAGTTAAAGGTATGAGACTAATTGTTAAATGAGGGCTAGATGATTAATTGTAAATAAAGCATAATATGGGATGCATGGTAGAACGATTCTCATAAGTAGATGAGAGGGGTCATGGAAAGGGAATTTCTATGATAATAACTATGCATTAGAAATTTGAATTGCTTGGGTTAATTGTATAGTTGTAAATTGGCAAATAAATAGGTAAATGCATTTAGAAGCATGTCTATCCGAATCCATGAGTGTCTTGATACTCTACTATCCTCACTTGATTTATGGAAGAGCATGAGGACCAAAGTCATGAGATGGACTACTTCACAAGTTTACTCTCTACCTTACTTCTTGCTTGATTATGCAGTAGATTAGATTTGTGGGGAGATTTCCCCAATGGATTAAATGTAAAGTAATTATTGAGAGTATGGGGTTTACCATATTTTCCTATGTATTAAATGAACATTGTTGATTATTGTATTTTGATAACCTTTTTTATTGCAATGTTATTTAATTGTTTATCGCATGTTTCCCTTTAATGAATGTTTTATGTTTGATTAATTTCACATATTTTGTTAGATTTAGTATCTAGATTTATCCTTTGTATTCTTATGAGATTTAAAACAAATAAAAAAATGTAAGTTCTAGGTGAACTTAGAGGATGAACAAAGGGCTTAATACCCCCTTAGGAAGATTGGTTATCTAGTTTTAGAAGTTCGTACCAAGAGTTAAGATAGCTTGTCAAAGGACTAGATTGATAGCTTAACTCACAATGCATGTAGCATACCCAAACAATGGTTTGTGTGAATTGTAGAGATGCATGTATACCTTCCAATAATCGAGGGTGTTAAGTATAGCTCATAAATAATGATGAGATGAATGAACTTATGTACATGACATGAGATAGGCCTACACAGAAGGAAATTGCATAAGGGAAATCTTGTGTGGTATAGTTCTTGAGAAACTTAGGGGATGTCAAACATTAAGTTGGTCTAAGGTTGGATAGGGATTTATGAATCCTTCTCCTTGATCAATATATATATATATATATATATATCTATCTATATATATAAACATTTTTTCTTTCTATTTGTGTGTTTTATTATTTTCTTATTTTGAGGGTTATTACATTTGGTATCAGAGATCTAGGTTCGAGGGTATAAAGCTTCTTATGTGCAAAATGTGATTTGGGTGTGTCTAATGGAAGCCTACTTTGGGTTAAGCAAAAAGAGTTGGGATAACCTAAACTATCTGCTTATTTTGAATCTAAATGGAGTCAATCCTAAGGAGAGATGAACATTGTGATACCTTAGTATGGTCTTTAGTGTTGATGCTACATCATCAAATTGGAACCCTATCCTAATTATATTTCTAATGATTGGTAAGAAAGAACTCTATAATGTGGCTAGGAATTAGTAAATCAACAAAATAAACTAGGATTTAATTGTCTTATTGGTTAGAACCAGATCAAGATGCCACCTAAGGCCAGGATAAAGAGGTCTCCACCTAGACATAATTGACAAAGTAATATCGAAGAAGAGATCCGAAATGAGGGTCCAAAAATTCCCAATATGGGAATAGAATATCTCACTACCATAGTTTCCGAATTACAAGATTAGTTAAGGCAAGTGTTAGAAACTATTGCGAACCAAAATTTACAAGCTAGAGATTCAAAAGTTAAACAAGTTGAGGAGTTGACAACGGAGAAAATACAAGCTAGAACCCTCATAGAAAAGGATATGGTAAGAGATATAAAGAATATCCGCATCTTCAAATTCAATGGAGAAGGAGAGGGAGATGCAACTGAGGCTTGGTTAAGGGAACTGGAAGTTTTCTTCACAGTAAAGGAATATTCTTCAGGGGCTCGAACTGCTTGGGCTACTATCCACTTTGAAGGGGCTGCCTTAAATTTGTGGAAAACATACTATGAGGGGGCTGAGATTGGATCAGTAGGTATTCCATGGAAGGAATTTATAGTCATCTTCAAGAAGTTCCTCACCGAGCATATTTTTGCCCTGAAATTGGAGGAGGTTACCAATGCGAAGGAAAAGAAACCTATGCATAAGGTCTACGCCATAACTGGAAGTCGAAGCTTGAGGGACAAACCAACCCATTGATCATAGAAGGTAGGATTTTTTATAAGAAATTAAATATCTTAATAGATAGTGGAGCCATTGATAGTTTTATTTCTTGTAAATTAGCCTAAGATATACCGAAAAGGCAAGGGTATTTGGCTCATGGATGGAAATTTGAGTATGGGTCTGGACAGACCTACTTCATAAACTAATATTTCTCGATGATGATAATTACTTTAGCTAGTGGGACTTTCTCGATGATGAAAATTACTTTAGCTAGTGGTACCACGAAAGGTTGCTTATATATAGCCCCACTTCATGCCTTCAATGTGATCCTAGGAATGGATTGGCTACAAGACCATAAATCCATAATCAATTTATGAGATAGGTGGATCGAGTATTCTGAAGGAGGCAAGGAAAGGCTATGAATTCATAGCGAATAGGGGGCATTCAAACCCTATATGTTGTCAGCTATGCAGTTAAAGAAAATTCCTCATGAAAGGAGGGATTGTTTATGTGGTAAAATTGAATTAAGTTGATAAAGATCGAAAGGAAGAGGTGTTGGAGACACACCCAATTTTATAGGAATTCAAGGATGTATTTTATGAGGATTTACCTGGGCTCCCTCCTATGTAAGAATTTGATTTCACTATTGATCTTATACCAGGAGTGAAACCCATTCATAGATATTTGTATAGGATGTCACCCATTGAGATGGATTTAAAGGTATAATTACAAGGGTTATTAGAGAAGGGTTTGATAAAACCAAGTGTGTTATCTTGGGGTGTGCCCATTTTATTTGTAAAAAAGGATGGATCTTTAATATTGTGTATCAACTTTTGAATGTTGAATAAGGTTACAATCAAGAACCAGTACCCCCTGCCCAGGATCAAATATTTATTCAACCAGTTAAGAGATGTAATGATATTTAAAAACATAAATTTAAGATTAGGGTATCACCAATTGAGGATACGTGAGGAGGACACTCACAAGATAACATTTAAGATAAGGTATGGACATTATAAGTTCACCATCCTACATTTTGAGCCGACTTATGCCCTCGCTGCCTTCATGAATTTAATGAACAGTGTGTTTAGAAGGCATCTGGACAGTTTATCCTTGCATTCCTATATGAAATCCTAATATACTCTCAGATCAAATAAGAGCATGAAAAGCATCTCAATATTGTGTTGGAACTGCTGAGAGAAAATCAACTCTACAAAAATCTAGCCAAAAGTGAGTTCTATGTTTTGAAAGTGTGCTATTTAGGGCATATCATCTCGGTAGATAGGATCATAGTGGATCCAAAGAAAATAGAAGACATATTAAATTGGCCACCTCCTACCAATGTTACAGAAGTAAGGAGCTTCATGGGCTTAGAAAGCCATTATCGATGTCACATAAAATATTTCTCAAATATTGCTTTGGCAATAACAAACCTTCAGAAGAAAGGAAAGGAATTCAAATGGACAAAAAAGTGAGAAGCTGCTTTCACATTGTTGAAGCAAAAACTCACTATTGCACCAATATTGAAGTTTCTAGATCCCCAAGGAGATTTTACAGTATGCACGGATGCATCGTTGGAAGGATTAGGGGGAGTACTCATGCAAAGGGAGTCTGTAGTAGCTTATACTTCAAGGAAGATCAAGAAGCACGAAGTCAAATATGCTACTCATGATTTGGAATTAGTCACTGTAGTACATGCCCTAAAGGTTTGTCACCACTATCTAGTAGGAAGATCCTTTGAATTAAAAAGAAATCATCAAAGCCTAAGGTACATATTCACCCAGCCAATACTCAATGCAAGGCAGAGAAGGTCGATCGAGTTTCTAGCTGAGTATGACTTTGAAATTGAGTACATAAAAGGGAAAGAGAATAAGGTGGCAGATGATTTGTGTAGAAGAATATACATAGAATCCCTAACTAGGAGTCATGTAAAGCTCATGGAACAAGTAAGGCAGGAGCAAAAATAGGATGGGTATTGCCAAGAAATTCAAGCAAGAATGAGCAAAGATCTCGAGGTCAATAAGGAGTTTGGGGTGATAGATAGCATTTTGTGCTATAAAGAAAGAGTCATCGTACCAAATTTAGGGGATTAAAAGAGGCTAGTAATTCAAGAAGCCCATATATCTACTTATACAGCTCACCGCAAAGGGAAAAAAATGAGGGAAAATCTGAAGAGGACCTTCTTTTGGGTAGGAATGAAGAAGGATATTATAGATTTTGTAGCTCGATGCCTTGAATTTTAGAAGGTCAAATCAAAATGTAAACATACCACAGGATATTTGTACCTTCATAGTATACCTACTCAGAAATGGTAGGTCATATCAATGGACTTCATAGTAGGTTTACTAAAAACTAGGTACCAACATGATGCAATATTTGTAGTGGTTGACAAACTAACCAAGGTCGCACACTTCATACCTGGGAGCACCAATGGTGATGCTCAAATAGTGGCTAATATATTTTTCAAGGAAGTGTTCTGATTGCATGGATTTATAGAAGTAATCATATCATATAGGGATTCAAAGTCCAATTTTAAATTTTGGAGAGCCCTTCACTAGGCAATAGGCACAAAATTACACATGATTTCAGCATACCACCCTGAAAAAAATGATCAAATGGAGTGAGTGAACCAAGTGCTAGAATATATGCTCTACATGTATTTCATGGACCACAAGAATCAATGGGAAGACTATCCACCATTGCTAGAATTTACCTACAATAATGAGTATCACTCCTCCCTAGGGATGGCACCCTTCGATGCCTTGCATGGATGAAAATGTAGAACACCATTTTCATGGGATAACCTTGAAGATAGAACTATGATTGGACTAAAACTGGTAAGGGAGGTGGAAGAACAAATTAGGGTAATTATGCAAAGACTCAAGGAAGTTTTTGATATGTAAAAGAGTTATGTCAATATAAAAATGACTCCCATAGAGTACTCAGTGGGAGATAAATGAAGAACACAAGCTTAACTGAGAGCGAAGGTGAACAGTATAAGACCACTTTTTACTTTTTATTTCCCAATAAATATTATGCAATGTAAAGATAGCAATATAAATAGTAGTAATCAAAGCAATGCACAAATCACCACACATAATAGAGACACCACATTTTACGTGGTTCACCTAATGTGGGCTACTCCATAGAGAAAATATTTCACTAAAAATTTCTCAATCAATCTCTTGGAAATCATTTCCCTATTACAAATTTGATGGACCTCTGTCCAATGGATATACCAATACCCTAAAACAATTTTGTGGATATCTATCCATAGGAGAACTCCTTCCCCTCTTCTATGGTTGGTGATCCTCTAGAAGACTACTACCTCCACTGAACTAGCTTGTGGATCTCTCTCCACTGAAGACTCTTGTCCCTACTCAAAAGACCTATCCTCACTACATTGGCTAATGGATCTCTATCCACTAGAGACTACTATCCTCTTTGCTCTATCACCTCCAAAGCTCTATCTTAAATTTGCACTAAAAATAATCCTTCAGTCTAGCATAAATATGCTCAATCTCTATATCTGGTTTGGCACAAATCTATCCTCAAATCTACACCAAACTCTATCCTCAAATCTGCTCAAAAATTCCACACATAACTTGCTTAAATTTGCTCAAAAAGTCCACACAGAACTTGCTCAAATATGCTCAACAAGTCCATATAGAACTTGTCCAATTTTCTCAACAAGTTCATACAGAACTTGCTCAAATTTTCTCAACAAGTCCACACAGAACTTGCTCAAATATGATCAACAAGTCCACACAGAACTTGCTCAAATCTACCAAACAAGTCCACATAGAACTTGTTCAATCTTCGTCCACACAAAATTTGCTCAAATCTACTCAACAAGTCCACACAGAACTTGTCCAATCTGTTCAACAAGTCCACATAGAACTTGCTCAAATATGCTCAACAAGTTCACACAAAACTTGTCCAATATGCTCAACAAGTCCACACAGAACTTGCTCAAATATTCTCAACAAGTCCACATAGAACTTGCTCAATTTTTCTCAACAATTCCACACAAAAATTGTCCAATCTCATAGAAACATAAAGAGAATTGTTAGAGACTCAATATGTTCTATACTAATCACAATGCTTAATTAATTTCTCAAATCAAATCAAAATATAGAATAGTTTATTTGATGGAACTTGAACAATCACTTCACACTCCCACTTGACTAGGTTCAATCAAATCTACTCAACCAATTACTCAATGAAATAATCCTCTCTCTCAAGCCATAGTCCAATCTTATAAACACCAACTCAAAATATTTCCAACAATGCTAAAAAACAAATCTCACATAACAATGATACTCATGTTCTTTTTAAACCCTAGTTCAAGTTCTTCACTCAATAACTCACTTCAAAAACAATGCTTATAAAACAACTCTCACATAACAATGATACTCATGTTCTTTCCAAACCCTAGTTCAAGTTATTTACTCAACAAATAACTTCAATAATAATTCTTATAAGATAATCTTCACATAACAATTATACTCATGTTCTTTCCAAACCCTAGTTCAAGTTTTTTACATAGCCAATGGCCTCAACAACAATGCTTATCAAACAAGGTTTTAACAACAATTATTTATTCCAGAAAACCTTGAAGCATTCACTCAACACACTCAATAGGGAAACCTAATCAAGTCCTTTTCACTCTAAAATTATTTTCCAAAAAACCAATCAATCAACTTAACTATGAAAGAATGTGCTCATACCTTTTCCTTGATGATGAAGTGCTCTCATAAATCTGTCACAACCACAAATACTTCTATGCCAAGCTCAAAGAAGTTAGAAGATAAATATTTCTCACAATGTAATGTAAAAACTCAATTACACCTTATCACTCCTTTCAAAACAACCATCAACATACATAAAATATTTTCCAAATAACACCTTATAATCTCCCAATTAAAAATAAATTCAACATCCACCAAAATTAACTCAAAACCTCTTTAAATCAAATTTTAATGGCAAGAAGAACTTTGGCAAAAATAAAATCCACTCCAATAACATAAATCAATTATCAATCAAATAACCTTTCATAAACTCCTATAACTCCAAATAACATAAATCAATTATCAATCAAACAATATTCCATAAACCCTTATAACTCCAAAAAGCATAAATCAATTATCAATCAAATAACATTCCATAAACCCTTATAACTCAAAATAGCACTTTATAGAAAACCTTAGGCAAATAAACTTTTAATTAAAAATACATTTGCCACTAGTGGGATTCGAATCCACAATCTCTGCCCCCGCGAGCGCTCTAACCACAGAATTGACCTCCGTGTGTGCTAGATGCACATTTGAGAGCTTAGGAGCACTTCGTGCTCTTTCTCATAAGCTAGTGCTCAAAATGAGTGCATCCCAAAAAATTTCCCGTTGGCGCTCAAGACAAACACGTCAACTCCACACGAATCGATCATGGATACTTCCACTCCCAATGCTCTTATGAAACGTGCACTGCCAATGGACCATCAAAGGAAGTGAGGCCTTCTCCTCCCTTTTCATATTTTTCCTTGGAACTAAAAACAATACGAGTTTGTCTTCTTCCTTAACAATCACATAAATTATTTTTCTCTTTGGTCGCATAAAATAATCGAAGAAGGGTAAGTTCTAATGTCCTTTGGCATGGCATTTATACATGATTTTCCCTTTTGCCATAGACGCTGGTGATCCACTAAGATGATGTTGATGCTCCTTTAAGATAACGTTGGCGCTCCTTTTTAAAACCTTTTATAATTTATAAATTATTTAAATTCTAAAATAATTTAAATTTTATAAATTATATTTATAAACCTTTGACTTTAATAAAAATTAAAGCCTTCCTTGGGATAAAATTTAAACCTTTAACTTGTACTCCACTGACTTGATGAAGATTATTCTGCCACCATGGTTTTAATAAAAACCTTAATTCTACCATCACAATATTTAAGGAAGCCTTTATATCCTTATAATTATTTTAATAAAACCTTTTAATTTTCACCATGGTTTTAACACAAACCCTTGTAAAATAATATTTTGACAATTTTTTATTCAACTCTTTGCATTGTTCCTGGTGACAATAATGGTGTACTCCATGGTATTAATGATAACTTCATGTGTTCAATTTGGCATCAATGACAAATTCTCACCTTGACATCAATGACAATTAAATGAGATCAAAATATCCAACAATCTCCTCCTTTGTCATTGATGGCAACCCAAATTCTTTTTACTGAAAACTTGACCTTTCCTTTGTTCTACTCCCCCTGGGACATTGCCCCCCCTATCTCAATGCTCTCTCAAATACCAAATCTCTCCCCCTTACTCAAATATCTCCCCATTTGACATCAATGGCAAAGGGTTACATTTGGGGCTTGGGGCTAAGAATGAGCCTCTTAGCTTAGCCCATCTTCCACCTTCTCTTAAGGTGGTTAATTCTAGGGTGGGAGTATTTCTACTCCCAGAAAGCATTGTTCTTTACATTTATCCTCTTTTCTTCTTATCTGATCCTTCTGATTCCTATGATCTTTATTTCCATGTTCTTATCCATATCTACATTCCTATCTATGTTCCTATTCCTATTCTTGTTCCTATTCATATCCATGTTCTTGTTCCTATTCCTGCTCATATCCATGTTCCTATTCCTGTTCCTGTTTCTGTTCTTGCTTAATTTTGGAATGTCTGCTCTACACCATTTTGTTGTGTGACCATAATTATTGCACTTATAACACTTAATGTTATTATTCCTTGGAGGTGCAAATGTATTAGGATTTCTCCTAGTGAAGCCATACCTTCTTCTGTCATGAACCCTGCAATTCATTGCCTTATGATCAAACTGATTACATGAGTAGCAATAACCATGGAAAAGCTGTTTGTTTCCATATTCCTATCTTTCCTGTGTCCTACATTGTGAAGCCATGTGTCCAAACCTGTGACATGAAAAGCATATTCCATTGAAGCCTCCTTGCCTTGACCTCATTGGTCTCCTAGTCTCTCTTGACCTATTCTGATTGTTGTTCCATATGTATCTTATTTGTGCATTTTTCTTGACCTTGTTGAACTCTCTATTGTCCAAATCATCCTCATATCTCACTTTCCTTTACACTGTCTTATCTTGAAGTATCTTCATCTGAAGTTTCTTCTCTTTCAAAACTTGAGGTTGACTCTCCTTCCCATTTATTTTGATCATGTCCAAATCTAATACCTATTTTGCTTGACGTAGACTTTTGTATCTTGATGAACTTATCTAAGTTCTTTGAGCTATTTTTGAACCATTTTAGCTTGAATTTGGAGTCTTCCAAATATTCTCTTAGTAGTGCCACTTCTTGTGTTAAATTTTCACATTCTAAGATCTTTGCTTCTAACTTATCCTTGAAACTTTTTGTCTTAGCCTTTGATTTTTCTAAATCCTCTATAATCAGTCTTCTCTCTTCATCACATTCTTAAAACTGAATTTCAAGTTTAGAGTTTTGATTTCTTACCTTTTTTACTATTTCAAGAGCATAAATAAGTTCTCCCTTGAGATCATATCCATATTTATCTGAATATTCCTCTATTTTTTTGCCTTTGTCCACCTCTTTATTTTTAGTTGGCTTGTCTTCTATAGGATCATATTTTCCTTCTTCTAGTGCCATTAGAATATTCTCTTTTGGTCCTTCAAGTGTATCTTCATATTCATCATCATTGAAACTATAACCATCCCTTGTACAATCATATTCAATATGTCCAAAGTTACCACATCTAAAACACTTAAGAATTACTGGATTCCTTTTCTTAAACTTGTTCTTTTTCTTAAATCATAAATTGGACTTCATCTCTATCATTATCTGAAAAACTAGCACCACTATCACTTGAGTACTTACTTGCATTATCCGCATAGTAGCTCCTTTTTTGTCTTTGGAAGGACTTCTTTCCCTGTCTTTTTTGTCCATCCTTGCTTTTATTTTGGTGCCTATATCTTTCTGATTCCCTGTTCTTGTGATCCAATTTCTCTTCATCATTGTTATTCTTATATTATTGATAGTTAGTTGCATAATGACCATACCTTCCATAATTGAAACATTTAATAGATCTTGTATCTCTAGATCTTCTTGATTCTTATTCCTTTTTCCATAATTTTCTTCTTCATAATTGGATGACTCATTGCTTGATTCTGACTTACCCTTAGTCTTCTTGATTGCTTTGAATGTTGCTTATTTCTGGGGAATATGATATTTTGTTCTTATCTCATGTTCTGTAAGAATACCAAGCAACATATCTATTGTCAAAGTATCACCATCCATTGATACTTTACTAAATATGTTTGGAAGAGTTCTTAAAAATTTATCACAAATATCTGATTCATCAATATTCATTCCAAGTCATTGCATAACATTAACAACCTCATCAATTTGAAGTAGATAAGTACTAATATCTTCCTCAAACTTCATTATTAATTCTTCAAATTTTCCTTTGAGATTTCACATATTTTTTTTCTTGACACATTTATCTCCTTCATATATATTTTGTAATTTATCCCACATTTTTTTTGTAGTTTGACAATGCATAACTTTCATAGACTCTATTCTATGCAAACCTATTAAAAGTGCATTCATTGATATTGAATTGTAATGTTTTAGGAGATTACCTTCCTTATATGTAGGAGGATTAATCAAGGGATTGTATCTAAATTCAACTGCTTTCCAAATTTCATTACCAAGTGCCATCAGGTAGATCTTCATTCTCATATTCCAATACATATAGTCACTTCCATCAAATACTGGTGTTGAATTATCCGAGGACACATTATTGGAATCCATTGTGTTATTTTTAGATTTTCCTTCAAGCTGTTAAACTCTTCTGAAGGAAACCGCTCTGATACCAATTGAATAACACAAGCTTATACTAAGAGGGGGGTGAATAGTATAAGACCACTTTTTAATTTTTATTTCCCAATCAATATTATGTAATGTAAATATAGAAATATAAATAGCAGTAATCAAATAAATGCACAAATCACCACACACAATAGAGACACCACAATTTACGTGGTTCACCTAATGTGGGCTACTCCATGGAGAAAATATTTCACTAAAATTTTCTCAATCAATCTCTTGGGAATCCTTTCCCTATTACAATGTTTATGGACATTTTTCCAATGGAGATAACAATCCCCTAAATAAATTTCATGGATATCTATCCATAGGAGAACTCATTCCCCTCTATACTTGCTGGTGATCCTCTAGAAGACTACTGCCTCCACTGCACTGGCTTGTGGATCTCTCTCCAATGAAGACTCTTGTCCCCACTTAGAAGACCTATCCTCACTGACCTGGCTAATGGATATCTATCCATTGGAGACTACTGTCCTCTCTACTCTATCATATTCAAAGCTTTGTCTCAAATCTGCACTAAAAATAGTCCTTCGGTCTAGCACAAATCTACTCAATCTCTATCTCTGGTATGGCACAAATATATCCTCAAATCTACACCAAACTTTATCCTCAAATATGCTCAACAAGTCCAAATAGAACTTGCTTAAATTTTCTCAAAAATATCACACAAAACTTAATCAAATATACTCAACAAGTGCACATAGAACTTGTCCAATATGCTCAACAAGTCCACATAGAACTTGCTCAAATCTGGTCAACATGTCCACACGAAACTTGCTCAAATATTCTCAAAAAGTCCACATAGAACTTGCTCAAATATGCTCAACAAGTCCATACAGAACTTGCCCAATCTGCTCAACAAGTCCACACCAAACTTGTTCAAATATGCTCAACAAGTCCACACAGAAATTGTCCAATATACTCAACAAGTCCACACAAAACTTGCTCAAATATGCTCAACAAGTTCACACAGAACTTGTCCAATATTCTCAACAAGTCCACATAGAACTAGCTCAAATATGCTCAACAAGTCCACATAGAACTTATTCAATCTCATAGAAACATAAAGAGAATTGTTAGAGACTAAATATATTCTATACTAATCACAATGCTCAATTACTTTCTCAACTCAAATCAGAATATAGAATAGTTTGTTTTATGGAACTTGAACAATCACTTCACACTCCCACTTGACTAGGTTCAATCAACTCTACTCAACCAATCACTCAATGAAATAATCCTCTCTCTCAAACCCTAGTCCAAGCTTATAAACACCAACTCAAAATATTTCCAATAATGCTCAACAAAAAATCTCACATAACAATGATACTCATGTTCTTTTCAAACCCTAGTTCAAGTTCTTCACTCTATAACTCACTTCAATAATAATTCTTATAAAACAACTCACATAACAAGGATACTCATGTTCTTTCAAAATCCTAGTTCAAGTTCTTCACTCAACAACTCACTTAAAAAACAATGCTTATAAGACAATATTCACATAACAATGATACTCATGTTATTTCCAAACCCTAGTTCAAGTTTTTCACACAACCAATGGCTTCAACAACAATGCTTATCAAACAAGGTTTTAACAACAATTCTTTATTCTAGAAAACCTTGAAGTATTCACTCAACACACTCAATAGGAAACCCTAATCAAGTCCTTTTCACTCCAAACTTATTATCCAGATTACCAATCAACCAACTTAACTATGGAAGAATGTGCTCATACCTTTTCCTTGATGATGAAGTGCTCTCATAAATCTATCACAACCACAAACACTTCTATGCCAAGCTCAAAGAGGTTAGAAGATAAATATTTCTCACAATGTAATGTAAAAACTCAATTACACCTTATCACTCCTCCTTTCAAAACAACCATCAACATACATAAAATATTTTCTAAATAACACCTTATAATCTCTCAATTAAAAATAAATTCAAAATCCACCAAAATTAACTCAAAACCTCTTTAAATCAAATTTTAATTGCAAGAACTTTGGCAAAAATCAAATTCACTCCAATAATATAAATCAATTATAAATCAAATAACCTTTCATAAACCCTTATAAATCCAAATAACATAAATCAATTATCAATCAAAAAATCTTCCATAAACCCTTATAAGTCCAAATAGCATAAATCAATTATCAATCAAACAATCTTCCATAAACTCTTATAACTCCAAATAACACTTTATAGAAAACCTTAGGCAAATAAAATTTTAATTAAAAATACCTTTGCCACTAGTGGGATTTGAAACCACAATCTCTACCTTCGCAAGCGCTCTAGCCACGACCTTGATCTCTGCATACGCTAGACACATGTTTGAGAGCTTAGGAGCACTTCATGCTATTTCTCCTAAGTTAGCACTCAAAACAAGTGCATACCAAAAACTTTCCCCTTGGCACTCAAGACAAACATGCCAACTCCATGTGAATCAATCATGGATACTTCCACTCCCAACGATCTTATGAAATGCATGCTACTAATGGACCACTGTGTCCTACGAAAGCGAGGCCTTCTCGTCTATTTTTGTCTTTTTCCCTGGAACTAAAAACAACACGAGTTCCTCTTCTTCCTCAACAATCGCACGAATTATTTTTCTCTTTGGTCACATAAAATAATCAAAGAAGGGTAAGTTCTAATGTCCTTTGGCGTGGTATTTATACATGATTTTCCCTTTTGCCATAGATGTTGGTGCTCCACTAAGATGACGTCGACGCTCCTTTAAGATGACATTAGCACTCCTTTTTAAAACCTTTTATAATTTATAAATTATTTAAATTCTAAAACAATTTAAATTTTATAAATTATATTTATAAACCTTTGAATTTAATAAAAATTAAAGCCTTCCTTGGGATGAAATTTAAACCTTTAACTTGTAATCCACTGTCTTGATGAAGATTATTCTGCCACCATGGTTTTAATAAAAATCATAATTCTGCCATCACAATATTTAAAGAAGCCTTTATATCCTTATAATTATTTTAATAAAACTTTTTAATTTTCACCATGGTTTTAACACAAACCCTTGTAAAACAATATTTTGACAACTTTTTCTTCAACTCTTTGCATTGTTCCTGGTGACAATAATGGTGTACTCCATGGTATTAATTATAGCTTCATGTGTTCACTTTGGCATCAATGACAACTTCTCACCTTGACATCAATGACAACTAAATGAGCTCAAAATGTCCAACAATAAAGTGTTCCTAAGATTCAAACCAATTAAAAATGCGATAAAATCCATAAAATTAGATCCACGATTTTAAGGATCCTTTGAAGATCATTGAGAATATTATTTTGGTTGCATACCAACTTGCCTTGCCTCCTAATTTATCAAAAATCCATGATAATTTCCACATATCTTTTCTTAGAAAATATGTTGTTGACCCTGATTATGTATGGTATGTTTTTAATTTGTAGATGATAGACCCATAAGCAATTGAAGTAATACCAGTGAGGATTCTCAAATTTTGTTCTAAGGCTATATAGAATCAAACCCTTGAGCAATGTAAGGTTCAGTGGGATAGTTTCTCTGAAAGAAATACCATTTGGGAAAAAGTGGCGGATATGCAAAAATATTTTCCTTTTCTATCTGATGAACTCTAATTTTTTTTGTGATAATTTATGTCTTGGCTACATTACCTATGTTTAAAAAAAGAACACCAAGTATGGTGTTATTCCTAGTGGGGGAGAATGTCATGACCCTCCCAGATGGACTTTTAAAAATGATGAAACAATGTATTAATGAATGATGCTTCAATACTTGGTTTTTGTGTAATAAAGCAATTATGCAATATTACTAGATGATGAATAATATGTTACTGCTAACAAATTGACAATGTGTATGACCAAGTGCACTTGTAAGTGGAAGAAGTTGAGTCTTCCACTAAAGACAAGGGTACTTGAGGTTGGGGGAAATGATGATATGACAACTCAAAGGTAACAAGGATAGATACCTTCATATAGGTATGCATTCGGTTAGGTATAATCGTCAATAAGTAGTTACCTTGAGCCCCAAACTAATGGCCTAGTAGCTATCATAAGTTCTCAAGGTAGAGATAGGTGACTAAATTTATGGAAATATCTCCCTCTTTGTTTGTGCACATACTTAATTGTCTTTCACTTCAGCACTTCACCTCAACAATGTAGAAAATTGGAATGAATGAACTGCCTTCATAACTTCTTGGATATTCTTGAATAAAAATAATGTTTTGTTTTATATAGATATTCATTTAAATAAATGGTAGATTATTTTTAAATGATAAATAGATTTATTCTTGAATAAAAAGAATGTCTTATTCTAGATAGATATTCATTTAAATAAATGGTAGATTTATTTTAAATGATAAATAGATGTATTCTCAAATAAAAATAATGTCTTATTTTAAATAACTATTCATTTGGATAGATGGTGGATTATCCTTAATAAATGAGTGATCGGGTTTTACAAAAAAAAAGAGGTAATAAAATCTATTTTGTATAATAGAGCTTACCTCAAAATTGGGTGGGCCACCCAGAGCAGAGTCCAATTGGTGAGGAGGTATGACTCCATTAACATAAGGAATGACTTCACCAGAGTGAGGGGATGGTTTCCTCTATGTGAGTAAGAGAAGACTTTTATGCTAGCTATGCCATGGGAATGCGGGAGGAAGGGAAATCTCATCTACCACCTGATGAAGAGGTGTGGAAGTAATGGCAGTGGTTGGTAGATGGAAGTCGAGGAAAAAGGAGAGGGGTGCTAAGGATAAAGGGAGCTAGAGTAATGAAGGGAGAGATGTGAGGAGGAAGATGAAAAAAAAGAACACGACAAAAATGAAAAGGAGGTGCTCAAGCTCGACCTAAATGACCAAAGGATGCCAACAGGAATAGGTGACCAGGTTGGTTCTACTACACTCATGGTTCCCTATATTATTTATAGTATAGCTTTTTTAGAGCTGAAGTGTTGTGCATAGCTTGTCTAGCTGAAGTGTTGTGCATAGCTTATTTAGTCGAAGTGTTGTGCATAGCTTGTTTAGCTGAAGTGTTGTGTGTAGCTTATTTAGAGCTAAAGTACTATGCATAGCTTGTCTAGCCAAAGTGTTGTGCATATCTTGTCTAGTCAAAGTGATGTGCATAGCTTGTTTAGTCGAAGTGTTGTGCATGGCTTGCCTAGCCGAAGTGTTGTGCATAGCTTATTTAGCCAAAGTATTGTGCATAGCTTATTTAGCCAAAGTATTGTGTATAGCTTGTCTATTCGAAGTGATATGTGTATCTTATTTAGAGGTGAAGTGCTATGCATAACTTGTCTAGCCGAAGTGTTGTGCATAGCTTGTTTAGCCTAAGTATTGTGCATAACTTGTTTAGAGCCAAAGTGTTGTACATAGCTTATCTAGTCGAAGTGTTATGCGTATTTTGTCTATCCGAAGTGCTATGCATAGCTTGTATAACTAAAGTATTGTGCATAGCTTATCTAGCCAAATTGTTGTGCATAGCTTGTCTAGCCAAAGTGTTGTGTGTAGCTTGTCTAACTGAAGTGTTGTGTGTAGCTTGTTTATGGTCGAAGCCAGTGTGGTGTAGCGTAGCATGTTAGAGTGCTATATTGGAAGTCCATAGGGTGATATGTAGGAAATATCCTATTCTATTCTAGTCAAGTAGGGAAGCTCATTTTAAGGAGAAAGGTTTCCCTTAGTGTTAGACTTTTTAATTTAAAATAAATATGTTTATGTTTCATTTTGTAAAATGAGGATATGGGACCTTGCTTTATGAAATGGAAGGGTTTTTATGGAAATAAATATGTTTATGATTCATTTTGTAAAATGAGGGTATGGGACCTTGCTTTATGAAATGGAAAGGGTTTTTATGGAAAATAAATATGTTTATGATTTATTTTGTAAAATGAGGGTATGGGACCTTGCTTTATGAAATGGAAATGTTTTTTATGGAAAATAAATATGTTTATGATTCATTTTGTAAAATGAGGGTACGAGATATTGCTTTATGAAATGGAAATATTTTTATGGAAATAAATATGTTTATGATTCATTTTGTAAAATGAGGGTATGGGACCTTGCTTTATGAAATGGAAAGGTTTTTATGGAAAATAAATATGTTTATGATTCATTTTGTAAAATGAGGGTATGGGACCTTGCTTTATGAAATGGAAAGGTTTTTATGGAAATAAATATGTTTATGATTCATTTTGTAAAATGAGGGTATGGGACCTTGCTTTATGAAATGGAAAGGGTTTTTATGGAAAATAAATATGTTTATGATTCATTTTGTAAAATGAGAAATGGAAAGGTTTTATGGAAATAAATATGTTTATGATTCATTTTGTAAAATGAGGGTATGGGACCTTGCTTTATGAAATGGAAAGGTTTTTATGGAAAAAAATATGTTTATGATTCATTTTTTAAAAATGAGGGCATGGGACCTTGATTTATGAAAAAGAAAGATTTTATGGAAATAAATATGTTTATGATTCATTTGTAAAATGAGGGTATGTGACCTTGCTTTATGAAATAAAAAGGTTTTTATAGAAATAAATATATTTATGATTCATTTTGTAAAATGAGGGTATGGGACCTTGCTTTATGAAATGGAAAGGTTTTTATGGAAAATAAATATGATTATGATTCATCTTGTAAAATGAGGGTATGGGACCTTACTTTATGAAATGATAAGAAATGTTTGTGGTAAAATTAAAGTGGTTTGCTTTAATTAAATAAGATGAAAGAACCCAATTCATTAAAAAGTTAAGGGTATGGGAATCTAATTGTAAAAGTGAGGGTTGGATGATTTATTGCAAATAAAGCATAAGGTGGGATGCATGGTAGAACAACTCTCATAAGTAGATGAGAGGGGTCATGGAAAGGGAAGTTCTATGATAATAACTATGCATTAGAAAGTTGAATTGCTTGGGTTAATTGTATAGTTGCAATTTGGAAAATAAATAAGTAAATGCATTTAGAAGCATGTCTATTTGGATCCATGAGTGTCTTGATCCTCTACTATCCTCACTTGATTGATGTGAGAGTGGGAGGACCAAAGTAATTATATGGGCTACTTTGCAATTTTGATCTCTACCTTACTTCTTGCTTGATTATGTAGTAGATTAGATTTATGGGGAGATTTCCCCAATGGATTAAATGTAAAGTAATTATTGAGAGTATGGGGTTTACCATATTTGCCTATGTATTAAATGAACATTGTTGATTATTGTATTTTGATAACCTTTTTGATTGCAATGTTATTTAATTGTTTATCGCATGTTTCCCTTTAATGAATGTTTTATGTTTGATTAATTTTGCATATTTTGTTAGATTTAGTATCTAGATTTATCCTTTGTATTCTTATGAGCTTTTAAAAAAAATAATAAAATGGTGTAAGTTCTAGGTGAACTTAGAGGATGACCTAAGGGCTTAAGACCCCCTTAGGGAGATTGGTTATCTAGGTTTAGAAGTTCATACCAAGAGTTAAGATAGCTTTTTAGAAGAAGATATTGATAGCTTAACTCACAATGCACATAGAATACCCACACATAGTGGCTTATGTGAAGTATGGATGCGTGTATACCTTCCAATGATCGAGTGTGGCAAGTCTAGCTCATCAAGAATGATTATATGGATGGAATTATGTGCATGACATGAGATAGGCCTATGTAGAAGGAACTTGCATAAGGAAAATCTCATGTGGTATAGTTCTTGAGAAACTTAGGGGATGTCAAACATTAAGTTGGTCTAAGGTTGGATAGGGATTTATGAATCCTTCTCCTTGATATATATATATAAACTTTTTTCTTTCTATTTGTGTGTTTTCTTGTTTTCTTGTTTTGAGGGCTATTACAACCACCAAGTTAAGAAGTGAAATCACCTTACGAGCCAAGGAGAAGGAGTTTTATTTTATTAAACCCCTAGAAGAGCCACCATAAGCTCCATATTGAGCCATTAAATTATCATATATATGTAGGAGAGTGTGCAAGCAAAGAGACTTTGAGAGGAAGTCAGAAGGACGTGGAGAAGACAACATGGTTAGTTGAAATTGAAATAACCAAAGAAGAAGCAAATATTGGCCTCCATAACATACTAAAGAGAACGTGGCGGTTGTTGCATGGTGAGGTAGAACAAATGCTCAGCTACTCGGGCATTGTCTTGAAAGAATTTGTAGGAGGTTGAGTGCAATATTAAGCATTCAAAAGAATAAACATTGCAAAGAAAGAGAAGAGCCATTTGAGAAGGTCGTTGAAAATATTCTTGCCACTTGGCACATTGAAGGAGAAATGCCAAGGGTTATTGGTAGGTGAAATAACATATTACAGATAAAATTAAATACATTGGAGGAGGTTACATTGTAGAGGGTAGAGTGAAAGGAAGAAAAAAACCTACAAGTATTGAATCCTAAGCTTGTAGTTAAAGATCACCTAAAGGAGAAAACTATTTTGAGCACGAGAAGCTCATAATTGACAATGAATTTATTTCTAAGTTTGATGAATATATTCAGAACTCATTCACCAAGGAGTCCAACATGTTCAAGAAATGTAAGAAAAGCAAAGGTGTTGCTAAGTTTGGAGAAGATATTTCACCAAGAAGACCAACGTGTTCGAAGAGTACACACGTGGAGAATATTGAGAGATTTAAATCACTTATGTAGAGGATGTCAAGAGCCTCAAACCTATTTGCAAGAGGAAGTGAAAGGTAACTGAGAACATAGTCAATAACATACATTTCATGGAGAACATAGCCTACAATATAGCGCAACTATGTAGAGGAATAAATTGTTGTTGATAGAGAGGCCTACAAGCAACCAGAGGAAGGTCAAAGCATTTAAAAATGATATTAGCATGCACCATTTGCAAGGAGGTACATAAAATCTAATTTAATTCAATTATTGCAAAGGTTAATGAGCCATAAGGAATATTAATTCTAATTATTCTAAGGCTAAGATTAATTAACCTAGTGCATTTTAGATTAATTGAATTAATGGAGAGATAAGGCAACAAATTGAATATTTAAAACCTTAGAAACTATATTGATCAATTTTAAAGTATTTAGGAAATACAATTTAAAGGTTTTAGAATTATCTCATTCTATTTGAAATTCAAGCCACATTGAAATATTTGCAAATATATTTGTTTGCTAAATTTATTAGTTGAGAGTTATAAGGATTTCAACATCAAATTATATTTTTGAAATTTTGAAACCATACTGAAAACTTGAGAGATATAAAGATTACAACATAGAGCATTTTTGAAAAATGGAAAATTATATTGATATTAGTCTCTTGTTCAAATTAACGAGGCATAAGGAATCCAATTTAAAGTTCTTGAAAGTAGAGTCTTATCAAAATTAAAATTGCATTAAAAATGTCTTTAAGCTTTCTATTCATAATTGGGGAGACAAAAGGAATCAAATTAAAGGAAAAATTTGAAAGCTAAGTATTTTATCAAAGACACATTATATTCAAAACACTTCGGAGATACAAGGTATTCTAAAATTTGAGAAGTGAAAATATTATATCAAATTTGTTCCCATGTTCAAATTCCAAGTTGGCCAATATATATAAAACACTAGGGAGACATAAGGAGTACAACAATAAAAATATTTTCTTGAAGATAATGGATAAATTATCAAGAGGAACATATCATCACAAGGTATACTATGAAAGGATTCAAGATCAAAACTCATACAATAATCCATATTAAAAATGTAAAATTACTTCAAGCACAAATAATTCTACAAGTCAAAATACAAAAGACATTTGGTTTATTGATTTTGGTGCAAGTCATCACATGACAAAAAATTTACAATGGTTTGATTGCCTTGAAGTCACTAACAATCTTAGGTTGAAAATTGCAGATGGAAAAAACTATCTCATACATGGATATGGATGTGTAACACCTAGTACATTATTTCCAAATATTTTGATGTATGTTCCTGGATTAACATCAAATCTTATTTCAGTAGCCAAATTGGTAGAGAGAAAAATAATGATTGATTTTAGATATATAAATGGAGTAAATAAGTGTCTCATTATAAATAAAAATTAAATGGAAGCTACAAGATCACTTCACAATGATATATATGCTCTATATCCAATTGGTATTTCAAAAGATATTATTATAGTTCAACACAACACTAATGGATTTTCTAAGGAATAGATTGCAGGAAATGAAAAATCTATTTATCATAAAAGTCAATGGGGAAATTGAATATTTAGAATGAGAAAGATGAGAGGACAACGCTTTGGAATAATTGGCCATATTTGGATTAAAGAAGAAGAATAGGAACCTGATCAAGTTGAAGGACATATGAAAGATGAAGATCCATATTGAAGACTAAAGTCTTCAATAACCAAATAATGTAATACATGGGGATGTTGGAATATATTATATTATTTTGTACATGTTAATGTACCACCTTGGGTACATATTTAGATTAGGAATGTTTCTTAGATTAGGGTTTGAATATTTAATTTATGCAATGTAATAAATGCAAAAGTATTGTTAGAATGTGCAAAGTATTTAATGATGTAAATGTGCATGTTAGTCCATGTGCACAAGTCCATAGAATAGGAAAGTGAAGAGTCACAGGAAGATAGAAGGCCAAGAGTACTCCATATTAAGAGTCACTTCTCATTATATAAATAGGCATATATGTAAGTGTGATAAACACACATACATACAATATAGAGGAGAAGTAAGGTAGAGATACAATGTAGAGCATGTATGAAGTATGGAGAGTTTGAGATCTCCATTCTATATCAAAATAATATTTTTATGAGATTTTGTTAATGATAGTTTTTTGAATTATTGCAGAAGTATTTCATGAGTTTTATATGCTTTAAATACTGCAATTATCTTATATTTGATATTGCATGTTTATTCTAGATCTTGTGGTTGCTTTTCTTTAAGTATTTAGTATCAAAATCTAAAACCTCTTGTCAAACCATATATTTAATGCATGTTGGTGTTGGATGAATATTTTGAAATCCTTATTCATATATTATTTTAATAATATTAGTGTGTTAACGTATAATTGCATTGGAATAATGTTAGTATATTCAATATTCAATTGCTAAAATATTTGGGCAAAAATAAGCTCTAAAGATCAGTAATACTACTTCCTTGATAAAAATAAATTTATAGGTAAATGAACCAATAGAAGCATTTAGAGATATTTTTTTGGTTCATAATGCTCCCTTTAGCTTTTGGTGCCAATCACCCTAGGTTCAAAATTTGTTCTCTTTAGAATTTGGATAATGTTTTGGTTGGTGGATTCTACTAAGCCTTTATGTTGAGGGTAGTAATTGGAAAAGGTATTTAAGATAAACACATATTCTAGTGCAAAATTCATCAATTTTATCCTTGTAAAGTATTGTGGTATTATTAGTAACCATTATCACCTTGCTGTGGTCTATTAGTGAATAAGTATGTGGCAATAAAATTCCATTTAAATGCTATGCTAAAAAAGGGGCTAATTTTCCAATAAAATCTAGGCTCCATTGTTGGAAAGGGCCTATGCTAATTATAGGTTTTAGAGGCTTGGGGTTCTTCTTATTTTACCTATGAACATACATTAGGATTTATAATATTTCACCCTTTAAAATTAATTAAAGAATATAGTGAACCAAATATATATTGCTCTTAGGAAATTATGGGTCATGGCTTGCATAGAATAATGGTCACATTCATGGTGTTACTCATTTAGTAGAGATTTTGTTCTTTTTTCCTCCACACACCTTAATGACACTCAATCATTTCATTTGTGAAAAATATATTATTTAGCCAGGTGAAATGAGTGGCTTTTTGTCTAAACCTAAATATTTTTTTAGGTTCTAAGTTATCTAGGACTTAGTTGGTTGACATTTATCTCTTTGTCACCCATTTATCCCATTTTCTTCTCTAAATATTCCTCTTCCACGAGTGCTACCTAGTCCTTTAGGAGAGACATGGAAAGGTTTTCAAACATGGATCATCACCTTTCCAGTTTAGTCAATATGATCTCTATGTTAGATAATAGAATTTTGTTTTTCCAACTTTCTCTCTTTTCTTTAAGTTCCTCATGAAGTACTAAGGACCTCATATTAGGATAGACTATGGAGAAAATAATTTTGATTTAAGAAAAATACTTTCAAAACTTCTTAGGAGCTTGATTATTGTGAATACTTATTTTCATATAAGAGTATACAAATATTCATAGTTATGGAGCATTTGGATCATAAAGGAGATTAGATGCTCATATTATTTATCATATTTCTATGTTAGCATGGTTGCAACACTTTCATTTATATCAAAGACATATAACTTAAATTATTTAGAGAAGTTTAGTTTTATTAGTATTAGCACCTTTGTGATTGTATATTTAATACTTTGGAAGGCCTATTTCCCTCTTCAATCCAAGTTAAAGTGACATCTTTATTCAATATTTTGTTGATGAGTCATGCCAACTACACAAAGTTAGTTATGAATTTAACCACAAATTGAATTTATCCTAATAAAGTTTTGATACCTTTGAATCATGAAGGAAGGGATAAATATTGGGTTTCCTTGATGCAATTGGGATCTATTTCAAGCTCATATTTAGACACCACATGTCCTATAATATTTACTTCTTGCATAAGAAATATAGATTTCATCAGATTTAATGAAATTCATGTTATTGACACCTTTGTAAACTAACTCTAGCATTAAATGTGCTTGATTTTTTATTTTTAAAAGACTATTAGATCACCAATATATATAAACATTATCTCATAAATCAACTTGACAAAGTTAATATCCATAGCCCTTTTGAAAGTGGCCCCCATGTTGAAAAACTAAAAGACATTCTTTGATAGGGAAAAGGTTCCTAATTTTATGGTGAATGTCATCTTATGTTGATCATCATATCTATTCTATAAATAAAGATACCTATATAAGCCATCAAGAAACAACAAAATTTGAGTCCCTACCTCTTTCTAATATATGATCAATGGATAGAATTGGATAATGGTATTTTAGGGATGCCCTATTTAAGTTTCTAAATTTAACACAATTAGATATCACCATTCTTCTTGTGCACTAGGACTAAATCTACTATGCATCTAGAATTCTTGATGGGGAAATTTATTTATACAAATAACAAATATAAAAAAAATTCTTCAGTAACACTTCATTTTTTGGATTGATGAGCCTTTATATTATTATGGAATGGTCTTTTTGAGTGGTATTTTCACCCGATTGTGAAAACACACTCTCCGATAGGATTTGGGTTCTAAATCCTCTGCTTGCAAAGAAATCAAACAAATGACTTCTCCAAGGTCTCAGCTATATTAGCATTTTACATCTGTGTATTAATAATCTCAAACAAAGATATTCAATTAAAATGCTTGGAACACCTTAGTGGTTGCAAGTAACTGAAAACAAGGGGCAATGTTGGTTTATTTTACTGTGAAACTTTAATGATTGTTCATTGAACCCTAATAAAGCAAATGTGATTTGATCCCTATGTGACCATGCTATAACTTCAAAGTGGAAATTGATGAAATGCCATAAATGGTGGAACTATTTTTGGATTTTGAAGTTTTTTAATTTTTATTTTATTTTAATGCTTGAGAATTAAAATAAAATTGGAACTTCTGAAAAATAAAGTGCAGAAAAAAGAAAATAAAATGCAAAAGAAAAATGAAATTGAAATTGCATTCAGTTTGATGCTATCCTGTTTCGACAAAACCGAATATGTGAGGTTTCCATGCATGCAACCTAACCTATCGGACCTGCAAAACATGCACAATCCCTATAGACTAAGTGCTGGTTCCTAGGATATGAAATAAAGTTCAGATTTCAAATATTCGCCTAATGTAACCCACAAAGTGGCATCTACATTATCTATAAATTTGAAATCTAAAAAAAATGAAAGAATAAACATTAAATTCATAGCATGCACAGAAGATCTCCTTCTTTCTTGCCCATAAGATGAAATTTTTTAAACACTTATGCATTAAAAATATAGCATGTTACAATAGCAGAATCTCTGGTTTTTCCAAACCAGTATGTGGAAGAGAAACAGCTCAAATAGGCCCAGAATGGCCTTCTCAAATCTGGCTCTGCAACTCTGCTTGTAGCGGTTTTCGACCCCCTTTTACCTGTCCTGTGCTTCTGCTTTTAAACCTCCTGGTGTAGCTCTCAGCGTCACTCTGTGACGCTTTGTTTCATTTCCAGACTGCATCATTTCATCTTCCCCGCCTCTTCATTGTCTTTGACTTTTTGCTCGGATGTCGAACGTTTGATCTTCTCTGTGAAATGTAACTGCTTCTGTAGCCCTTACACCTTTATGCCACGTGTTCCACGCTTCTCTGCATGTTCCGTAACTACCCCCTATAAATCATGACAAAAAATAGCATGTCGTGATATCGTGACGTTTCTATGTATGCAACTTTGCTCCTCTACCTGCACCGCGAAAATGAGACATGTCGCGAAATCATGACGTTTTTTGGCCAACAGCCTTGTCCACCACCAAGCACAGCGAAAATAAGACATGTCACGAAATCATGACATTTCTTTGCCCGCAACCTTGTCTGCCTTCATGCACAACAAAAATAAGACATGTCACGAAATCGTGACATGTTCCTGTCAACGGGCCATGCAAATGCAACCTATCATGAAATCACGATGTTTTTTTGTTTCAGGCTATCTCGCTGCAACTTGTCGTGAAATTGTGATGCTTTTCTATTTTGGGCTATCTCGCTGCAACTTGTCGCGAAATCACGACGCTTTTCTGTTTTGGGCTGTGAGGATGCAACCTATCGCGAAATCGTGACGCTTTTCTATTTTGGGCTGTGAGGATGCAACCTGTCGCGAAATCGTGACATGTCACGAAATCGTGACACTTTTTCATTCGGCATCATCTCACTGCTTCCTATCGTGAAATCGTGACACTTTTTCATTTGGCATCATCTCACTGCTTCCTATCGTGAAATCGCGACACCCTTTCACTCCGTACCCTTTGGCTACTTTTTGTCGTGAAATCGCGATGCTTTTCATCTTTGCCCTTCATCTCATCTTTAGGTCACAAAATGGTGACATGTCACGATATCGTGACAACTTTTCATTTCGTACCACTTTGCTACTTTCTATCACGAAATCATGACACCTTTCTCTTTCGGACTGTCTTGCTGTATTTGGCCGTGAAAACGCGACATGTCATGAAATCGCGACATATTTTCCTTCCGTACCATCTCGTTGCTTGGAGCCACGAAATCGTGACGCTTTTCTCGTTCCACTACACTTTGCTGCTCTTAGCCGCGAAAACACATGTCATGAAATCGCGACAACTTTCACTTTTGAGCAGCGATCACGCAACACGTCATGAAATCGTGACAACTTTCACTTCTGAGCAGCGACAGCACAACATGTCACAAAATCGTGACAACTTTCATTTTTGAGCAGCGATAATGCAACACGTCGCGAAATCGTGACAACTTTCATTTCTGAGCAGCGATAGCGCAACACGTCGTGAAATCGTGACAACTTTCATTTCTGAGCAGCGATAGCGCAACACGTCGCGAAATCGTGACAACTTTCATTTTTGAGCAGCGACAGCGCAACACGTCGTGAAATCGCGACAACTTTCATTTCTGGCCGTGACGGAGCGACATGTCGCGATATCGTGACACTTCTTTTTCTTGCTGTATTTTGCCTTTTTCCTTGATTTTAGCATCTGGGTCACTGAGATCTTCTTTGAAAGCATGCAAAAAAGGTGGGTCCCCAATTTTGGGGTGTGTTGTGGATCAGCCACAACAAATGGTGACTCTCCTTGTCAAATGCTCCTGAGCATTTTAGTGAGAACCCAACCTGGAAGTATACAAACTCGAAAACATGTGTTAGCACATAAGAAATATAAACAAATGCCCAAAGATCAGAAATACATGAATCATCAGAATCATCAAGTATCAGCTCGATGTGTGCAATGTGTTTCATTCCCTATCGTTTGAAATTGATCAACATTCCATTGTCAGTTTTACATGAATGCATATGTGAGATTGTGAATGATTTGTGTAACCTGATAAATATGCTTAGAGATTTTGCTTTTGTAAAGGCTTAAACCTTCTAGTATCATGCACAAACATTTAAGATTACCAAACCCTCTTAGGATCAACTATATGTATAATGAATTGCTTTATTATATCCCAAAGTTGGTTATGAGTCCCTACTATCTTGAACCCATGTGCAAGTGAACGTGAAATCAGAACTTTGGGGAATCAGACTCCCAACCTAACCGAGATGGGAGTTTAACCCTATCCTTACTATTCTGATTTGGAATTCATTACCTCACTTTGAGCAAAATAATTTAACCAATTATGGAAGAAATGGTCATGCTAGTCTAACCCTTTGAACAGTCAGTGGTCTTGTTTTTTAGACAAGACATGCTGCCATGCATGGGCATACTTAACCCCATAATCCATGATTTAGCTTCATTTCTTTGGACCTTGGGGATGACTACCCATCCTTTGCAGAGGACAAGTAGTACGATCCTTCCAATCCAATATAAAGATGAAATGGGAAAAATTAATTTTTTACTTCTTGGACCTTGGGGATGACTACCCATCCTTGCTAGGGACATGTAGTACGATCCTTCCAATCCAAGATTTAGATGAAAATGGGGAATATTAATTTTATTTCTTGGACCTTTGGGATGACTACCCATCCTTTGTAGAGGACATGTAGTACGATCCTTCCAATCCAAGATTTATGATGAAATGAGACATAGGAGCTTTGGGGAATCAGATTCTCAACCTAGGCGAGATGAGAATTATGCCCTATCCTTACTACTCCATGTAGGTCAAATCAAAGCTTTGGGGAGTTGGATCCTCAACCTAAGTTCGATGAGGATTTAACCCTATCCTTACTACTCTGATTTTAGGCCTTAAGCTTTATGGAAGTGGTTAAAACCATTGTTTTAAGGATCATGTTGCATAATAGGATAGACATGAAATACTTCTTTCGCCTGACCTTTTCTTCCAAGCTAGGTTTTGATCATTTTGCTCAAGATCCTTTTTAATGTGTATAAAATGTGTTTGGTTCTAGATATCATGAGGCTCAGTTTCCAACCTTAGGATTTTCTTCATATTTATGTTATAGCATAACCCTAAGAGGATTTGACACACTTTAATGATTTGTATCTGAAATGCATATGCAACTAAGATGGCATGTATATGCAAAGTGAGATGTAATATGAATGCATTGTCTTTTGAATTGCAGATGAAATATTACCATATAAAACTGACTACTTCATGCATCACAAGTTTCAAACGATATAACTTAAAATGTTTGTGTTACTTGTGGAGCTTCTACAATACAATTCCAATGTTTCATATTCTCCTAGTCTTAGGCATAAGTTGACATCTCAATTTTTTTTTATTTATTTTTTTTTTTATTATAAAAACAAACAAAGCATGTCAACTGAAATCAAACACACAACTTAAATCCTAACTAGACTAACAATCCTAAAACAGACAAAACAAAATTTGAAAATCCCTACCAAGACCGAAAAGAATAACATCAATCTACGACTTAGGGGCTAAAATAATGCTTTAAAACATGCCCATTAACTGGTAACATCAAATCCTTCCCTTCTAAAGTTTTTAACCTGAAGGTATTTTTCCCTAGAATTTCTGAAATCTGATAAGGGCCTAACCAAAGACAATCAAATTTTTGATGATTCCCTTTTTCTTCATGTCTTTTATCCCACAGTAAGACCAAATCTGAAATTCTGAAGGACTTAATTTTAGCCCTTCTGTCAAACCATATTTTAATAACCTCTTGGTGTTTATTCATGTGAATCATGGCTTCCTCCCTTTTTTCATCAAGGTGCAGCAAATGACTTAACCTGGCTTCAACTTGATTATCTGTCCCCAAGTACTCTTGCATGAAATGCAAGGTTTGCAGCTTCAAGTTTGCAGGAAATATCGGGTCTTGTCCATAGACCAAATGATAGGGGGTATTCCCTATTGATTCTTTTACTCTGGTCCTATCTGCCCAAAGAGCAAACTTTAACTAGCTGTGCCAATCTCGAGGGTTCTTTTCTAGTAACTTCTTAATGATATTCAACAAATTTTTGTTTGAAGATTCGGCCAAACCATTTCCTTGAGGGTAATAATTAGATGCAAATTTTAAACTCACTTTATTGTCATATGCCCAATCTGCAAATTGCATAGAAATAAAAGCTTTACCATTATCACTAACAATAGAATCGGGCATTCCAAATCTTGTTATGATGTGGTCCTCAAGGAATCTTATTACATCTGTAGTGGCATGTTTTGTAGGAACTACTTTTGTCCACCTTGTACAATAATCTGTAGCTGTTAGTATGAATTTATGGGAATCAAAAGAATTTGGGTTAATAACCCCAATGAAATCTAATCCCCATTGTGCAAATGGTCTCATCTCAACTACAGGTTGTAATGGCATGGCTGCATTTCTTTCTCTGTTGGCAGCTACTTGACAAATGTGGCAAGATCGTACATGAGCATGTGCATCTTTAAAAATGTGGGGCCAATAGTATCCTGCTCTCAGGATTTGATGCGCTGTAGCATTTGCCGCACCATGACCAGTTCCATATTTCCCATGAAATTCTTGCAGCACCTTGGCAGTTCTTCTTTATTCAGGCATCTCAAGTAGATCCCCTCATGATTTTTCCTGTAAAGAACACCGATCTAATCGGATAATTAACAGACTTAAGTCTTAAAGCTCTTCTTTGAGTTGAATTCAAATTGGAAGGACACTTACCATTCAATAGAAATTGCACAATGTCAACATACCGGTCATCCTTAGAAATGTATTCTGCATTTGAATATTGGCATGTCATTTGCGGATTATTCTCAGCGATCGCCTTCACAAGTCCCTGTCCTCGAACTAGTTTCATAGGTTGGATTTCAAGATCAAATTCTTGGATAGTAGAAATCCATTTCCCTCTTTTCTCACCTAGCTCGTTTTGTAAAAACATGGTCTTGATAGCGAGGTCAGGCACGATGGCAATAACTCTGTTGTGCACAATGTAATGTCTAAATTTTTTTACCGTTTTAAAAAGTGCGTACATCTGCTTATCAAGGATGGAATACCTTAATTGAGCATCTTTTAAAGGAGCACTTAAAAATGCTATGGGATTTTCTGCACTATCCTCACCTTTCTGGGTCAAGACACTCGCAAAAGAGTGTTTCGATGCGAAAGCATAAATATAGAAAGGTTTAGAATAGTCTGGACTTATGAGGGCAGGGGCTCTAGAAATGGCATCCTTGATGTTCTGAAAGGCCACCCTACTTTCCTCGTTCCATTTGACATCTACATCCTTCTTGAGCATCTTGTTCAAAGGTTTGGCTATCTCAGCAAAGCTTGAAATAAACTTCCTCACAAAATTAATCTGCCCAAAGAAAGATCTCAACTCCTTTTTACTACCCGAGAGAGGCAAGTTTTGGATAGCTTTTATCCTTTCTGGGTCAATGGATATGCCTTCTTTTGAAATGATGTGACCAAGTAGTCTTCCTTCTGTTACTCCAAAAATGCACTTTTTGGGATTTAAGGAAATTCCATGTTCTCTACATCTTTGAAGAACTTTTTTCAAATCCTTGACATGGTCTTCTCTTTTCTTTGAAAATACTGGAATATCATCCACATACACAATGATACACTTGCCTATAAGCCCTTTGAATGCATAGTCCATGGCGCGTTGAAATGTTGCACCAACATTTAACAGTCCAAATGACATTCTTTTGTAGGCAAATGTCCCCCATTTGGTTGTGAAGGCTGTTTTCATCCTGTCATTTGGATGAATAAGAATTTGGTTGTATCCAGAATATCCATCAAGAAAAGACATCATTTCAGATCCATTTACCATTTGTAAAATTTCATCAATGGATGGCAATGGATAGTTATCCTTTTGAGAGGCCTTGTTAAGATTTCAAAAATCTATACATAGCCTAATCTCTCCACTCTTCTTTCTTACTGGAACGAGGTTAGCAACCCAGGTTGAGTGCCTAACAGGAAAAATAATCTTTGCTTCCAATAATATCTTGACCTCCTTTTCTATTAAGGGCTCCAATAGCGGGTTAACAACTCGCTGTCTTTGTCTAAAAGGCTTGGAGTCCGGCTTTAGAGGGATGGTATGTGTAATGATGTCTTGGTTGTATGTTTTCAGTTCATTATAATTCCAAGCAATGCAATCCACGTAATGCTTTAGTGCATGTATTATGTTTTCCCTTTCTTCAGCTGTACATGCCTTTGCAATGTACACTTCCCGTGGATTGTCTGCACTCCCTAGATTAATTAGATCACATGCATCTTTGGGGAGTGGGACCTTTTTTTCTTTTCTGGCCTTGTATCCCATATCGAACATTTTCTCCAATGAAACTACGTCTTTAGGTATTTTTTTGGATTGACATGCAATTTCACTTTCGTTTTCTGCTTCTTCTTGCCATCTTTGCTCCTCATCAATCACCTGATTTTCAAAAATACCCGAGTTCGTGACAAATTTGAATATGTGTCTATCATTTTCAAAAACTTGGAAATTCTTGACATTATCGGGTATTGATGGACAAGGAACTAATTCAATGGAGAACTTTTTACACCTTTTTATGTCAACTGGATTTAACATGCCCGCGACGACTGCAAGAGAGTCTGCTATTCGGTTTCCTTTTCTAGAAATAAGGGCTATATTGAACGCGTCGAATTCCTCAATGAGGTCCATGACCCTAGTTCTATAAAGGCTCAGTCTCTTATCGCGACATGTATATTGTCCTTTAATCTGCTTGACTACTAGTTCAGAATCTCCCAATACTTTCAAGCATTTAACTTGCTTGCTCAATGCTAGTCGTAAACCAAAGATCAATGCTTCATATTCTGCCATGTTGTTCATGCAAGGAAATTGTAGTCTATAAGCAGCCAATAATGATTTACCTCCTGGACCAGTGAGCTCGACTCCAGCTCCTGCTCCCTGTCTGGATTTGGATCCATCAAACCTAAGCAACCATGTGAAATCATTTTCCTCAAGAGAGCTACCATGAAATGTTTCCCTTTTAGGCTCTTTAGTAGCCTCTTCAATATCAAATGCATAGACCCCCAGCTCTGGCTCAGAAAACTGAACTTCATTTGGCTTGTTAAATTATGTTATGATTTCTTTAAGCCTCGGTTCATTTTCCACTCTGATTTGATTTGCAATTCCTTTCCAGGGTAGCCACATATGTGAGCAATCTGTTGAAAAATAGCCATTCAATGTTTTCATCCAATCCCTTGCAAGTAGCATTCCATATCTACTCGGGATATTAACAACCAGAATGTCGACTACTTGTTGGACCCTGGGTTCAGAATTTAGTTGAATTTTGACATCATATAGGGTCCCTACCACATTTACCTCAGATCGGTCCAATTGCAAAACTTTACATTTGGATGAAACAGGCTGTAGACCTAGCATTTGACATATCTCTGAAGGCATGAGGTTGCTCGTGGCACCCGTGTCCACCAAGCAATTATGCAAATTCTTACCCGTAATTCTCAGAGTCAATAAGAATGGTGGGACATCCCATCTCTCCTTTCGTAAAATCAAATGGGACTCAACTTCCTTTCCCTTCCACACTTGATCAGGTGAGTTCAGAGCCTTTATCAACGCTTCCTTTTGGCCAGGCAATCTGGCCGCGTCTAAGAACGAAAGGCTTGATTTGGACTTCTTTAGATCCTCCACTATGTCATAGTTTGGTTTTTCGAATTTGACTGTCTTCTGTGCATCATTAGACATTTCTCTTCCAAGTGGAGGAGGAGGATTATTATCTGCCTTAGTGTCCGGAGGAAGGATAGAGTTATTTGGTGGTGTTGATGATGTTTTAGGGGCTTTAGATTTACTTCTCAAATGATATCCATGATTCCCATTTCTAAACTCTCGAAAATCTTGCACCTCCTGTTCCAAAATTTCATCTTCTTCTTCCTCACTCTCACCTTCTTGACGATATAAAGTTTCCACCACCATAATGTTATCATCTTGATGTTGGGATGGACCCTCATTTGACACCAGTTCCAAGTCATCTACTTGGGCTTGGAGACAATGAGTGTATCTAGCGATTTCAGGACAATTCCTCTCATTGTGCTCTTTTGTATTGTGCAACCTACACCCCTTTTCCCATGCCAAATCGGAAAGATTCAAAAGGGAACTGGATTGACTAGGTCTTGCAGAAGTATCTAGTTGATTGGCAATAGGGGCAGGTACTCCTCCATTGTTTGGCTTTGTGTTCCAATGTCTCCCTCTATTGTTAAAATTTTGATTTGAATGAGGGGCATGGGACTCATACTTCTATTTTTGAACCATGTCATTGCTCAGTTTATGAACTATCTTCTTGAGCTCTTCAACATCCGAATAAATCTCCTTCGGTGGAGCTACATTGTTGTTAATTCCCGTTGGGTTTGCATAATTGGTGGGGTCTTGATTTAACATTTGAGTCAGATTTTGAGGAATTTGATTCATGTATGGATTTACACTTTGGATCGGAGTTGGATTTGGGAAAGGAACTATAGCCTGAGAATTAACCTGGCTGGTTCCTTGCATAGTCGATTGACTATTTTGCAAAAATGCGAGAATGGGTGGAATGGATGTGATTGGTTGGATCGGAATGGGTGCATAGGCAGGTGCTGGTGGATACGGTTGTTGATATGGGAAGGCATTCATGCTTGGCATTTGTGGTGCCATGATCTGATTTGCCATGGGAGCTTGACCATATGGAGCATATTGTCCCATCATAGGCATCTGGGGAAACCCATAGCCCTGTGGTGTCATTTGCTGCTCGATGGTCATGGCTTCATTGTAGGCTAAAGCGAGCATGGTGACTTGAGGATTTCATCTTGCAAACATGGCTGTCATGGGATCCAATGCCCCAAAATATATTTGCAAGGCCACTGCGGGATCTATGGCAAAATGCCGAACTGCTCTATTATAGCATTTTTGGAATTTCTGATTAAAGGTTCTGATTGGTTCACCCTGGCCCCTTTTGCATGTAATAAATTGATTGTAGATGGTTGCGGGATCCAAAGGTGACCTAAACTGATTGACAAAGGCGTTCTCCATTTGCGTCCATGAAGTGATTGAACCAGTAGGCAAGCATATATACCATTCATAGGCTACTGGATCTAGGCTCATGGGAAAAAGTCTGCAAGCCACATCCTCATGTTGGACTTGCAACCTTATTAAAACATCCCTATAGGCTTGGATATGCTCTTCCGTAGTTCTTGGGCCATCTGGTTTATATTTGGGCAAGAATATTTCTATGTTCTTAGGGATTTCATGGATATCCCCTGCAATATTCAAGGGGATATTATTAGCTCCATACCAAGGAGCTGCTGGAGGTTGAGCCATTTGACTCAAAATTGATGAGGACAACCCTACAAGAGCGGTGGAAATGGTACTGACGATAGGTACACTAGTGGCAATTGATACCACTGGTGTAGGTCCGCTCGAGGTTCCTGAAGAAAAAAGATCTTTTGTGACTGGTAGGTTTACAACTTGCTTGGTTTTGTTCTTGGGAGTACCAATGAGTGTAAGGTCGTGGAATATGGTTTCCCCAGTTGTTTGGGACCTAGTCGCAATACGACGCGGTGGGTCCAGCCTGCCTGACGAAACTCTCGATTATCTCCAAGAAAACCTGCAACACAAAAACAAATGCTACAGTTTAGCCGTTTGTGAGATTTAAGAGATAATTTCAAAATCGAATAAAAAACATATTACTTTTGTATGAAAATCAAAATAAAGTAAACCAATTCGGCCCTCCTTCTAGCGCCAATCTGTTGAGTGGTGTTTTCACCCAGTTGTGAAAACACACTCTCCGATAGGATCCGAGTCCCAAATCCTCTACTTGCAAAGAAATTACACAAGTAACTTCTCCAAGGTTCCTGTTATGTTAGCCTTTTATACCAATAATGTTGTTCAATTTGAATGTTGGGAATACCTTAGTGGTTGCAAGTAACTGTTAACAAGGGGCACTATGGTTTATTTTACTGTGAAACTTTAAGATTCAACCTAAAATATTTATGCAATGGACTCAAAGTGAATTGATCTTAAAGATAAATCTATTTTCGATATCGGGCTTTGGTAGATTTTCAATTATTTATTTGAATGACGGTAATTAAAAATGCAAAGCGGATGAACTAAACTACATTCAGAGTGCTACCATCTCAATCTGACAAAATCGAAGATAATGAGGTTTTATGCATACAACCTAACCTATTGAACCTGCAAAACTTGCACAATCCAGATAAGCTAGGTGCTGGTTTCTGGGGTCTTAACTATGGTTTTCAGATCTAGACATTCGCATGAAGCAACCAAGAGAACTTGCATTAAACTTCACCTATAAGCCTAAAAATCTGAAAAGGGAAAGATAAACATTCAATTTTGCATGCAGAATATAACTCCTTCTTTCTTGCCAATTGAGATGCAACTCTCTGTAATTCTGTATTAAAAAGAATATATCAGTTACAATGATAGAATGTTCTAGTTTTGACAAAACCAGAACAAGTGGAGGAAAATGCTCCAAAAGCAGGCCCAGAATGGCTTGTTGCCTTTGGCTCTGCAACTCTGCTAGCAGCGGTTTTTGACCCCTGTACCCATCCTATGCTTCTGCTTTTAAACCTTCTAGTGCGGTTCTCTACTTCACTCTGTGATGCTTCGTTTCATTTCCTAGATTGCATCGTTTCGTCTTCCTCGCCTCTTCATTGTCTTTGACTTTCTGCTCAGATGTCGAACGTTTGATCTTCTCCGTGAAATGTAACGCTTCTGTAACCCTTACACCTTTATGCCATGTGTTTCACGCTTCTCTACATGTTTCGTAACTGCCCCCTGTAAATCGTGACAAAAAATAGCATGTCGCGATATCATGATGTTTCTATGCATGCAACTTTGCTCCTCTACCTGCATCGCAAAAATGAGACGTGTCACGAAATCGTGACATTTTTCAGCCAACAACCTTGTCCACCACCAAGCACAGTGAAAATAAGACATGTCATGAAATCATGACATTTCTTTGCCCGCAACCTTGTCTACCTTCATGCACAGCGAAAATAAGACATGTCATGAAATCATGACATGTTCTTGTCAACGGGCCGTGCAAATGCAACCTGTCACGAAATCGTGACGTTTTTCTATTTTGGGCTATCTCGCTGCAACTTGTCGTGAAATCATGACGCTTTTCTATTTCGAGCTATCTCGCTGCAACTTGTCATGAAATCGTGACGCTTTTTCTTTTGGGCCATGAGGATGCAACCTGTTGTGAAATCGTGACGCTTTTCTATTTCGGGCTGTGAGGATGCAACCTATTGTGAAAATGTGACATGTGAAATCATGACACTTTTTCATTCGGCATCATCTCACTGCTTCCTGTCGTGAAATCGTGACACTTTTCATCTTGGCATCATCTCATTGCTTTCTGTCACGAAATCGTGACACCTTTTCACTCCGTACACTTTGGCTGCTTTCTGTCATGAAATCATGATGCTTTTCATCTTCGCCCTTCATCTCATCTTCAGGTCGTGAAATGGCGACATGTCGTGATATCGCAACAACTTTTCATTCCGTACCACTTTGCTACTTTCTGTCGTGAAATCGTGACACCTTTTCATTCGGACTATTCTTGCTGTATTTGGCCACAAAAATGTGACATGTCATGAAATCGTGACATATTTTCCTTCCATACCATCTTGTTGCTTGGAGCCACGAAACCGTGACCTGTCGCGAAATCGTGACACTTTTCTCGTTCCACTGCACTCTGCTGATCTGAGCTGCGAAATCGTGACAACTTTCACTTATGAGCAGCGACCGTGCAACACGTCATGAAATCATGACAACTTTCACTTCTGAACAGCGACAGCGCAACACGTCATGAAATCGTGACAACTTTCATTTCTGAGCAACGACAGCACAACACATCGCGAAATCGTGACAACTTTCATTTCTGAGCAGCGACAGTGCAACACATCGCGAAATCGTGACAACTTTCATTTCTGAGCAGCGACAGTGCAACACGTCACGAAATCATGACAACTTTCATTTCTGAGCAACGACAGCGCAACACATCGTGAAATCGTGACAACTTTCATTTCTGGCCGCGACGGAGCGACATGTCACGATATCGCGACACTTCTTTTTCTTGCTGTATTTTGCCTTTTTCCTTGATTTTAGCATCTGGGTCACTGAGATCTTCTTTGAAAGCATGCAAAAAAAGGTGGGTCCCCAATTTTTGGGTGTGTTGTGGATCAGCCACAACAGGTCTAGATCTAGGTTCACGATCAAATGTGTATTCAATAATATTATTTTCATAGACATTTAAGTTTTCATATGTACAAGGAATGATATCTTTGTACTTCTGATATAACTCTTTAAACACATGGATCTATCACTTCATGCATAATTTTCCCATGAGTAGGATTGTGCCTTCCATAATATCAATAGGTGATAGGATAATGTTTTTTCTTTGATGCTTGCCTTCTTAGAACTATCACCAGGGTTAAACAAACTTTTTAATGTAATCAAAACTCAAGGGAAATAATTTATTTTCAATTGAATTACCTGTATTTGATGTCATCCTCATATTCATTCTTTATTTCCCTTTATTTGATGTCATCCTCATATTCATTATTTGATGTCATCCTCATATTCATTCTTTATTTCCCTCACCAAGAATTTGATGATTTGTACATCATTATTAACAATTTCTAGTGATAAGTATTATTGAGGACCACCCTAAAAACCACTTGCAACTTCTTTATTTTGTTCCAAATGTTAGTAGCTATATCAAATATGGAAACTAAGGATAATTCATCTATGTTCATGTTTAGTTCTCTAGGCATTTCCTGAAATAAAAATTTCTAGCATGTCTTATAATTTATGCTTGTAGGATTTTAAATGTTTGTTCTTGGTGGCACATATTGAATTGACCTATTTTATTATCAATTTAGAATCATTAAAGGATTTTAAATTCATGATACCCATATATTTAGCTTTCCTCAACTTGATACATAATGTATCATACTCAAGAATATTGTTCATACAATTGAATAACAATCTATAAGCATAAAGCATCTAAATACCTTATGGATCAATAAAATATATGCTTATGTGTGCTCTATTTATTATTCATGATCCATCAAAGTGTAACATACATGTACCTTCCAAACATCTAGATTGGCTACTATTCAATGATAGGAATATGGAAGGTTATTGGGATATCAAATAATTACCAAGCTTAGTTTCTTCATATGTTTCTCTTGATCCTTCATCTTGTTACAAAAATCCAATAACCATGTCTAGTTTTGAAATTATCCCCCTTTATTTGGTTCTTTTTTAATAAATTTTGGAAGATATTTCTAATTTCCAACTTTATCATTATCCAAATTGTGCAAGAGATAGTTGCATGGGGGTTTATTTTCAATTTTGATTATCCTTCCATCCTAATTGTATCCCAAAATAAGGGGCAAGGTCAACCAAAATCACCTCTTAAATGACAACCAATTGTTGAGATTTTACCATAATTATTGTTAGATATTTTAGTATTTCCACAATATTTGCCTTGGTCCCATTCAATTATATGGGATTTCTAATAGTATTTATTGAAGGAAATTCAATTTCTTCACATAATACTTTGGTCATCACAATCACAACAACCCATGAATATATAGTACAACTTTGTAGTAGATAATTATTTATAGTCAACATGATATAAAATGACGTTGAATTTATTACTTAGGTTTGGAGTATTCAATATGTCTATGGTGTTTACTTGAATGTCAAAGGGATTCTCAACTATCAAGTTTTGTTGCTCAATTGTACTAGGTTGTGCTTGTGGTTGTACAACTACTTTAGCTTTGACATACCACCTTTTTTGTTCTCTAATATATTACTAAAGCATATCCATTTGGCTAGGCAAGGATAATGCTTCTATCATGCTACCCTTAGCTAGTATTTTTCTTAATTTGTTAGCAATATTAAATCTAAATTTGGTTGTACAACTTTCAATTTGTGAGGTAAACTTCTTGGATCATCTTGATTTAATATCCTAACTTTCATTGGTAAAGGAGAGATCTTTCATGTTCTTAAATTATTTTTGTAACTTATGTTTTTTAGTCAACCATTATTTCATTATTTTGGGCTTTACACCCTTTTTCCTACAAAGCATCAGTTCGTGGAGCCTGAGTTGGCATATTGCTATTACCATTTTCTTTTATATTTATTGGTCTGGTTGTTGTTTGACCCTTATCTATTATGCATAAAGATGATCACCTTCATAAAATTTTATGTTTATTTTGGGTTCAAAATAATTTTGCAATGCTACTAGAGGAATCACCAATTACTCAATAGTTACCTTTATCTTACTTTGGGTGTCAACACCTTGTTGTTGATTAACCATGACTATGTATTCTTAAAAAGGAAAACCATCCTCATATTTTGTAACACCAAAATTGGTGAATATCACATTATTTGGATTAGGTATTTGGGATTGATTGATAGATTACTCTTGTTTGGTCCACCATAGTATGTAGCTAAATCATTGGTTGATTTACAATGGATGGTTGGTTCTTGCTAGGTATTTGTATAGCCATTTTTTGATCCATTACATCAACATGTTGCACTTGTAACTACTAATTGTAATTCTCTATTTGAGTTTTTTTTATAACCACAATACATTCTATTGGGTTATGCCCAACATTATAAGTAAATTACCATAGAATGTTAACCTCTAAATTCACATTGACCAGATTATTTTGCATTTGACCACCTATATATTGATAAGGAACTTGATCCTTAATGATATGATTCTTTCTTATTGATAAATCCCTAACTCCTACCATTCACTATTTGGTATATAAGGAAACTCAAGATTATTCTCAAGTTTGGATCATCTAGTGTAGTATATTGTGTTAGGGAAGCTACACTCATTTTTTAAGATGTCAATATTCTTAAAAAATAATCTCTCAAAATAAGGCTAATTTTAATTAATTTTTAAGAATATTATGGGGCATTGAATTTAATATTTTTTTTTGAAAAAATTGAAAAAAACTTATATTAAAACAGAGAACAATTACAAAGGGGGAGAAAACTCATCCCAACCAGGAGCAAGAAGCAAGACTACAGCAAGGCGCGAAAACGCGACATGTCGCGATATCGCGACCGAAAACCAGCCGAGGCCGCGTCAGAGAAACAAGCCGCGAAAACGTGACATGTCGCGAAATCGTGACATGTCACGAAATCGTGCCATCCAAGCCCCAACGCACCTAAGCATCCCAAACGTCGTGAAATCGCGACGACACAACCGGAAGACGCCCAGTCACCAAAGGTGTCGCGAAATCGCGACGAAATTTCCAAAGGGCGCTTGTTCACCAGAAATGTCGCGAAATCGCGACGAGTTCTTCCCTTGACACCATAGCTACAAAAGGGTCGCGAAAGCGCGACGAGTTTTCTCCATGGCGCCAGTTCTCCAAAAATGTCGCGAAATCACGACGAGTTTTTCCCTTGGCATCCAAACTGCAAAAGTGTCATGAAATCGCGACGAGTTATCACCGTGGCACCCGACCTTCAAAAGTGTCGCGATATCGCGACGGTTTTTCCCCGTGGTGCCATCTTGCCAAAAATGCCGCGAAATCGCGACGATTTTTCCTCTTAAAGCCGAATCGACAAAAGTGTCACGAAATCGCGACGGTTTTTCGCCTCGGCGCCCATCCTTCAGAAGTGTCGCGATATCGCGACGGTTTTTCCCCTTGGTGCCAGCTCGCCAAAAATGTCGCGATTTCGCGTCGATTTTTCTCCTGGACGTCCTTTCAACAAAAGTGTCGCGATATCGCGACGGTTTTCCTCCAAAGCGGGCAACCTTCAAAAGTGTCGCGAAATCGCGACGGTTTTTCCCCTTGGTGCCAGCTTGCCAAAAATGTCACGAAATCGTGACTGTTTTCCTCCTGTGCGCCTTTTCAACAAAAGTGTCGCGATATCGCGACCGATTTCCTCCAAGGCGGGCCTCCTTCAAAAGTGTCGCGATATCGCGACAGTTTCTCCCCTTGAACCCAGCTCGCCAAAACTGTCGCGATATCGCGACGATTTTTCCTTTGATCAACCATTCAGCAAAAATGTCGCGATATCGCGACGGATTTTCCCCTTGGGGCCTATACTCCAAAAAGGTCGCGATATCGCGACAATTTTTCCCCTTAACGCCAATTTTGCAAAAGCGTCGCGAAATCGCTACGGCTTCCAGCCACAGGCTCCGACGGCGCAAAAGGTCGCGAAATCGCGACAGTTTCCCTCCAAGGGCCGCAGCGGCGAAAATAGTCGCGATATCGCGACAAAAACCTCCCTTAGTATTTTCTTTGCTCATTATCATAAGAAACGTTCCAGGCCCTGCCGAATCATCTCATTCTCCAAGGGCATATCACTGTGTAGCTGTATCCCAACCTCCTTCTCAGCACCCATCTTTGCAAGGAAATCGGCCGCTTTATTGAGATTTCTACTCGCATAAACAGGGATCACGTCATCCAGTTCTCTCCAAAGCTCCTTGATTTGAGAGACCAAAGACCTCAACCTCCATGCTGTCAAAGTAAAGTTCCTCATGCAGTCAAGAGCTCCAACCAAAATCTGAGAGTCAGATTCAACAATCACCTTCCGATGGCCCTGGTTAACTGCCCAAATAGAAGCAGCTCTAATAGCAATGGCTTCAGCTTCGTTGTTTGTAGTTCTGCCCAAACCCTGCAGCTCCCAGTAGAGCACAGTGCCCTCGTGATTTCGGCAAACCACACCAATGCCAGCATTGCCCGGGTTGCCCTTAGCAGCTCCGTCAGTATTGATTTTGATCCACCCATCGGGAGGAGGTATCCAGTGGGCTCTAACCTGCTCCTCGTGCACTTCCACCCCCTCATCCACTGGCTCCGAATCAACCTGAGAATCCTCTTTTGCATGGACGGCAACTGTTTCAGAGACTTTGCTCCAGATGACCTGCCAAACACCATCAAGCGTGGAGAACGTTTCTCGAAATATTCGTGCATTTCTCTCCAGCCACATCTGCCACCAAATGAAATTTAATCCGAGCTCCCAACCGGTACGAAGAGCTTTAGATTTAAATCTACCTCTCTTCCATCTATTCAGAATGTTAATCCGATTCAAATCACCATTAAGCTGGATTTTAAAGTGAGAGAACCAGCGCTTCCAAATCTGGCGCGTGAAGGGGCAATCAAACATTATATGGTCAGCTGTTTCCTCGTTCTTAAGGCATAGAGTACATTGAGAAGGACCTATGATACCTCTGCACCTGAGGTTGTCGAAAGTGAGAATTCCATTATGCATAACCTGCCAAGCAAAAAAATTCACTTTCGGCCAACCCTTGGATTGCCAAATCTGTCTCCAGTCCGCAACCGGGAAAGCAGGGGGGGAGGCTCAGGGAGGATGTTATCATAGCCATCTTTGACAGTGTAAACACCAAGGCTCCCGAAGCCCCAAGCTAATTCATCCTCATCATCGCTCCCAGTGAGAAATCTTTCATTCAAGATTCTGGATAAGGTGGGTGCTAGCTCCGGAGGGATTGAAATTGGCCACTCCTCCAACTTCTTAAACTTCTTAAACTTATACCCTCCCAGTTGAGTAGTATTGAAATAACTCTCAATTCGGACCCAACCCTTGGATTCTATGGCAGCTTTGATTGGGAGTAACTCAGGGAATTCAACCGTGATGGGAGGAAACTGATCCCAAGAATCAGACCAAAAATGGGCCTTATCCCCCCTCCCCACTTTCCAAAATAGCTGGTCTTTAATAACTTGAGATCCAAGCTTGAGAGCCTGCCAAACTAAGGATCCAGCACCCTCCAAAGAGAAGCGGCCCACCTCACTGGGACTGACATGACCCAAGTACTTGCTAGTAAGAATTCTACTAAATAAGGAAGTTGGCTGGGAGATCCATCTCCAGTACAACTTTCCAGCCAAGGCTTTATTATTTAACCTGGATCCTCTCAGTCCCAGCCCCCCTTTTACCTTGGGCTGGGTAACCTTGTCCCAGCTCACTAAGGCCCACTTTCTCTCTCCCTTTGGTCCTTCCCACAAAAACTTTCTAGCCATTCTATCCAAATCTTTCCAAATTGAAAGCGGGGCAGCCAAGATAGAGAATTTGTAGATAGGCATGGCTTGAATGACTGACTGTAAGAAAGTTACTCTGCCACCATAGCTTAACCACTTGTGAGACCAGTGATTAATTCTTTCCTGGATGCCCTCAAGCAAGTGCCTCCAAGTGTCAAGTTTCAGTTTTTTGAAGTGCAAGGGAATCCCCAAGTAAACCACTGGAAGAGCAGTCCTAGTAAATCCCAGAATTTCTAAAATTTTATTCTGAAGCCTGTGCTCCAGATTGAAGAAGACCACCTTGGATTTGCTGTCATTTATAACCTGTTGAGTAGCCCGAAGATAAACATTAAGGGTATCTCTAATCGATCTTGCTTCCCTGAGGCTGGCAACTCCCATCAAACCAGTGTCATCCACAAACTGCAGGTGCGATAAAACTTCATCCCCCACCCTAACACCCAATAATCTGCCTTGCTGTCTTCTCTTCAAGAAAAGTCTGCCAAGACCTTCAGCCATAATCAGAAACAGATAAGGAGAGCAAGGATCCCCCTGGCGGAGTCCCCGAGAGGCTCCAAAAGGCTGCGAAGGAAGGCCCTTGATAAGAACAGAGTAGGTCGGGGAAGAGACACAGCTCATGACCCACTCAATCCATTCCTGAGAGAAACCAAAAGCAGCCATCATTTTGACCAGAAAACTCCATTCAACCCTGTCATAAGCCTTGGACATGTCCAGTTTTATGAACATCCCTTTATTTCCAGAAGTGTGCATTGAATGAATAGCTTCCTGAGCCAGAACCACCCCATCCAAAATCTGCCGACCCTCCACAAAACCTCCTTGCTCGGAGGAGATAATTCTGTGAAGAAGGGGTTTTAGACGCTCAGCCATTACCTTGGTGATTATTTTATACAGCACATTACATAAGGCAATAGGCCTATAATCTGAAATCTGACTCCCCTCCTCCCCTTTTGGGATCAAGGTGATGAAAGTGTGATTTAGAGCTTTAAGCATTCTCTTGTTTTCTCTGGATTCCTCAACCACAGCTCTAACATCTTCCTCTAAGCAATCCCAGAAGGCCTGAAAAAACTCAATGGGGAAACCGTCAGGACCTGGAGTTTTACCAGTACTCATTCCGAAGACAACAGCTGTCAGTTCATCTCTATCAATAGGTTTGAGGAGAGCCTGATTTTCACCCTCAGAAATGAGAGCAGGAATGACAGAAAGAACTTCATTTTGGGCCGAAGCATCTTGAACCGGACTCTCCTTAAAAAGTTTAGAGAAATAATCCATAGCATGAGAGTGAATATCTGGAAGAGTGTCAAAGGAATGACCATTCCCATCATGCAGGACCTCCATCTTGTTCATCTGTCTTCGGGCACACGCAGCCCGGTGAAAGAATTTAGTATTTCGATCCCCTTCCACTAACCAGGTAGTTCTTGCTCTCTGCCTCCAATAAGTCTCCTCCTGATTGTCAATGTCCTCCACCGCTCTACGCAAGGCATCATCCTCATCCTTGAGCTGATCAGTGATAACTCCTTCTCTGAACTGCTTCTGGACCTCATCCCAGCGAACCACCAACGGAGCTCTTTGGGCCTGGAAGTCAGATTTATTAGACCGCCTCCACAATTTCAACTGAGTTTTGACATATTGAAGTTGTTTGTGAATTCTGAACATTGCTCTCCCATAAGCTGGACGACCTTCTTTCCACCACTGTGGAATTTTCTCCCGAAGTTCTTCTTTCTGCAGCCAAAAATTCTCAAATCTAAAAGGTTTGTGAATATGTCCTCTTCCAGTCCCACCTTCCAACAGAATAGGGCAGTGATCAGAAACAGGGCCTGCTAAAATCTGAAAGTTAATGTTCCATTTTACAAACGTCTCTTCTGAAAGCAGAAAACGATCTAGTTTCACCTTCCTACTGTGTGGCTCCCTCCTTTTATTAGTCCAAGTGAAGTTATTGCCAGGACATTTAATGTCCACAAGGTGTAAAGCCTGGACTTGGGCAATCATGAGACGGTCCCCTGTATCCAGAAAGGGTGTTCCCCCTTCCTGTTCTCTAGAAGATAATTTGGCATTAAAGTCCCCCGCAACAATCCAGTCTAGATCTTCCCTAGACACTCTCATGTCATGCACAGCCTTCCACTGTCGCCTCTGACCATCCAGGGTTTGAGATCCATAAAAGTTAGTTATTAAAACGACTTCCGCCGAGACATTATTCCGAAAGAGAGAAGTGAGAACACCCCTCCAGGCAAGGTGATCTATTGCAGACCATACCTGAGAGTTCCACAGAGTCACTATCCCCCCTGAGGCACCTTGGGCTGCCACATCCATATGGCCAGCACCCCTCCAGATTCTGTTAACCGTTTTAGACATAAGGTCCAAAGACATCTTAGTCTCTTGTAAAAGCAAGAAATCAGTATTGCTATTTTCTAATAACCTTTGAACAACAGATTGATGGGTTCTACTGTTTAAACCCCTCACATTCCAAGATTGTATAATCATGGGTTACCCTGAGAGCAATAAGAATCAATTGTCCTCATTGATCCTCCCATGATCAATTTGTCTCCTTGAGCTGCTAGCAACTCCTTATTAGATCTCCGACCTGCTCCCTGAGAATTGCTATTTTTTGGTCTTTTTTCCAGCTGAGTTATCCCCAAGGATGGCCTTTCTCTGCTCTTCTCTGCTATCCCCATGTGGACATCCTGAGATACTGATTGCTCAGGGTTATGGACTACTAAGGCACCAGAAGACACTGGCTGTGATACTTCACATAGATCAACTATCTGCTGGATGACAGGGGGAGGTGAGAGGGGGGGCTGTCCAGGAATATTTGAAGTTTCTTTGACACCCTCCAAACCCTCCATAGAGTGATCCTCTTCATCAACCAAGGATTTAAAAATCTCATACCTATTAGCAGGCCTGAGATTAGATTGCTCCTTTCCCTCCTTTTTCTTGGATCGTCTTCTTCTTCTGGGTTGTTCAAAACCCTCTCTCGAAACGTTCTGGCTCGGACTAGAGCTATTAGGATCTGTATTAGGAGCGACCTTATCCTCCTTAGGCAGGTGTGGCATATCCGAAGGGGCCTCCATTTTGGAGTTCATATTAATAGGACAGAAACGGGCAAGATGCCCATGCTTATGGCAAACCCGACATCTGAAGGGAAGGGCCTCGTAGTCAAGCTGTTGGATCCAGGTATGACCTGCCAGTTCAATATCCAACTCAGCCGGAAGAGGCTGGCTGAGATCCATCTCAACACAGATTCGTGCATAGACTGCCATGCTCCCTTCAATAGTATCTCTGGCAACCCCAATATGTCTACCGATCGAATTGCCAATCATGGCCAAAACCTGCTCCCCCCAGAACTCCATAGGAAGGGCGTATAATCTAATCCACACTGGTATAGCAGTGGGTTCAACACGAGGGTCGAAGCCCACCCGCCACGGTTGAACAAAAAGGCCTGCCGGGCCATGGTTCTTCTTTTTCGACTCAAAAGCCTTATTTCTGTCGGCCAGAGCCGAGAAACTGATAATAAAATAACCATTACTGATAAACCACAATGAGTACTCACCGTGGGGTTCCCAGTTTTGACGGATCCATGAATGCAGGAAGTTCAGGGAGGGGCGGATGCCCATAAACTTGCAGATTAGGTCATGGTTCGCTCTGTAGAGTACTGATTCTTCAACCATGCTAGGTTCGATGACGATCTTTGGCCTGGAGTCAGCCTGCGGCAGACAACCATTCACCCGATGAGCTGACGGTCGATTCCCAACTGCCGTGAAGATCTTCTTGTATGCCATTTTTTGCGCTTCAGCAGACTTCGGGGAAGAGTCGCCTTTGAAAAGATCAGCGTAAGAGCTAGTGTTTCCAGAGTCAGGGGCCGGAGAAGTCCCCATTGGACCCTCCAGGGGCACCGAGCGGATCTTCAGATCCCTCGAAACGTAAATGCACTTCAGTAAGATCGTAAAAACCAGAGAAAAATCGAAGGTTCAGAATCTCAGGTTCAGAGGAGAAAATCGCCAGAGCTCGTTTTCCCGCCCAAAATTTTGAATTTAATATTTTTAAAATATCCATTTCCACCATTTTTTTGAGGTAATTCCAATGGACCATTCTTTTAAAATTTTGAACTTAAAATTTTTTAATTCAAAATTCAAGGACATGAATGTTTTTTACCTCCTTTTTGTTGATTACTGTGTGGAGTGTGTGTGAGCTTATTACCCATTACTTTCTATATTTTACACTTGGGATGGAAGCAAAATTATCATGGATTTTTTCCCATTTCAATACAACAAATATGCCCAACTAGGGGAGCCTTGGATCCCAAATCCATTAGTGAGGATGCATTTTTAAATTCCATTTCCCATTTTAGGAATTACCCATATAGATATTGTGTGTTAATCCCTTTGAATTTTCTAGTAAGAGAGAAAAACACCTTCAATGAGGTGGGCATGGGATCCTAGCTAGCTTAACTAGTTGGGTCATCCACATCCTAAATAGGAAGGATTCAACACTTTCCAATGCATTATTGTCTTTTGAGTTGTAGGAGCATGGAATTTATGGCCTATGTGGTTCTAGGGGTTAATATGGCATATTCAAAAGACTTTCTTCAAATATTTTCCCATTGAAATGACCTATATTACATTCCATGTGTCACACAGAGGGAAGAAATGAATATAACTTAGCACATGGTATTATAAAACATTTTCAAGAAAAATGCTAAGGTTATTTTTTAGATTTTTAATTATTAGGGTTTATTAATAGGACTAAAATTTGATGCCATAAATTCATCATTTTGGAATTAATTTTAGATTTTTTCTTTAGATTGCGTAGTTTTCAATCTTTGAATAGTGTTGAACAACTTTTTGTGTTGTGTAGTAATTCCCTTATGCTTGATCACTATCGTCTAATTGAATGGGTGTAATTATACTATGTGGGATATTTAGAAGACAATTTTACTAAGATAGGATGATTATAGTGTGTTAAATGAGAATAAAATGAAGTCCTTTAACATTATAACTCTTTTGGTTAAGAAATAAAAGGCTCTTAGTTTATTATCATTTTTTGTTGAACCTAATTTGCTTTTCAAATTTTAAGAATAATGCTAATTTTATGACTACATAGAACAAGTTTAATAAGTTGTTTGGAAATATGAATGCTAAGAAATTTATTTTCCTTTGGTTGAACTTGTTACTCTTAAAACATAAGATTTGATAAAAGTTGAATACTACACTACCAAATTTAAGACTATATTAGTAGACATTGATATTTTTTATGGCATGATAAAAATTGATTGTAATTATGTCAAAATATCTTATTGAATATCTCTTCTCATTTTATGATAGTTAGGTTTATCCTTCATATTATATAAATAGTTCTCACAAGATATACTACCTAGATTCTTGATGATATATATTTTTCTTCTCATGTACTTTTAATTTGCACCAAGTAATGGTGAACTTTCTAATGAATAGACACATGTGAATATTTCACCCAAATCCAAGGATGATGACATAGATAAATCTAATAAAGACAAATATGATGAATTAAAATCTTCCAATAAGAAGAAACCTTTCTATGAGTAATATAAAATATAAGGTTATTGTTTTAAAATATGACTTACCCATATGTAGAAGATTCAAGTAGAGTTTAAGAAGGTTAATATTGATGAAAATATTATTTATTAGCCAAATAATAAGGAAGGTACTCATAATTCTTGTATATCAATGCATTTTACCTACTATAGTTTTACTTCATTCTAGAAGTTGTTTGATGCAAAAATTGACAAGGTCTTTCATCTTATAGGATGAGGGCCTAACATTTTATATATCACATCACTCATATCAATAAGAAGATTGTATTTTGTTATATAAATAGGTAATTAAGGACATAAATGATTATTCTAGAATTATTTCAATAAGATCACACCCATATGTTCATTATGTGGTCAAAGTATTGGAAAAATATGGTTGTTAATCTCCTTGACATTTAGATTTGGGCTGAATACCCACTATCATTTATTGATCTAATATAATCTAAGATAAAATGGGAATAGTAAATGCAACAAGTGAACATTGAAAGATAAGAGTGTGAGATATTGAAAGTAAAATACAATTGACAACTGAAACAAGGATAGTGCATTGATTAAAAAATCAATTTAGGAAAGTTGAAAATCAATATAAATCTATATTAGATTCAATACTAAAGTGGAAAAATGGTTTGACAAGGAATGCAAGGCAAAACCACTCATACATGCATATAAAGAGAGGTCCAACAAAATGAGACATATTATTGTATGAAGGCTATGCATAATTTCCCATTAATAAAAATATAAAAGATAAATTTAGAGTGTAGCTATAGGAATTTCTCAAATGGCCAATAAAACATTTACAATGGGCCCTAGGTTCCTATTTATAGTAAGAAATTTACCCTATTCACTTTAGGTGAAGATAACTTATTGATATAAATTACAAAAGGATGATAAAAATATTGCCTTTAGATTAGATTTGCTTGACCAGGTCGTAGGTGACATCAATTTGCTACAACTATTGATTAATCGAGGAATGATAACTATATAGTTCAATGAATCACTAATCTAGTGGACTTAAACATTTTTACTACATTCTAGCCTAAAAATTGTTGACACTCATTTGCTTGTTCTAGGGCATTGTGATCCTATTGCTCGATGACTACTGTCAAACCACTTGAAGTATTAAAGGTAGTGCCTTATATTATATTTTTGATGACTTGTAGAGATTCCAATCTTGGTTGGTATATAACACTACACTACCTTAATCCTTATCAATAATAAAAAATGTTGACCACATGCCTAAGATATTTACTTAGTTGATAGTCCTTGTAATGTTGTCCATCTATGTCTAAAGAGATATTGATGCTTTTTGGATAAAAAAATGTTGTTCCTAGGTCATCATACTGCTCTTGAGGTAGTTCCTCTTGGGATTTATGAATTAATTTTACTCCTTTCAAAACAATTTCATTCATTTTATGAAACTAGGACATTAATGACATCTATTGGTGAGATATTATTTGTTTGAGGTATTACTTCTTTTTGTTCTTCAACTAGCTATGTATTCACCTTAGATAAGATCATGCCTTGATCCAAAATAAAACTTGGGATTCCTTCCTAAATAATATAGATGATATGAATCCTCATGTCTTTATTAATTTATTTATTATGTCATAGGAGGATTGATACACAATTAAGAGTTGTTATTTATAAGGGATATTACTCAATTATACCTCCAAAACTTGTTTGGCATGGAGTCTTAACTACTACAACTTATTTGAGCTAACTTTATAATTCTACTTCAGGTCTAACATGTATATGGATTTAAGCAACAATTCTAATGCAACTTCCCCATGTTTTATTTGACCTTGGAAAGTAAGGAATCACATACTTGTAAATACTATAGGTATGACTTACATAATTTACTCTATCAAATATTTGGTCCCACATGCTTTTAGTAATATATGGTCAAGGCATTAGAATTGATTGACTTAGTATTATCCCTTAGGTATTTTTCTATTTATTTAAACTAGAAGATCTCATCATACTTATTTTTCAATTACCTCTTCTTTCTCCTTCTACTACATGATTTTATCCTACTTTAGTTTTTGAACTAACTAAATTTTCTCATCATTTTGTCTTATGGTAGCCTCTAACTTGGCATTTAGATTTTTATTGTATCCTTACCTTTATGTGTCTTATCCTTCTCCTATTATGGTACCATGCAAATTTCTTTGTTTTTATTAGCATATATTTAGTTCTTACCATCCATATTTAAGTAACTGTAGGACATAGCTAGGTTTACCTATTCAAAAAACTAAACTAGCCCAATGTGTAATAGGGTGGGTAGGAATATTTAGTTTAAATTTTGTAAATAGGATTAAATTATTTCCAACTACAACCTATATTTTTAGATCTTGAATTACTTCATGTGTAATGAAGTCATTTATAGATACCAGGTTGATAGACTAGTGTGCTTTTTGCACGTACCCTTTAACTGCATCCATATTAACTTGTTGAGGCATAATACTATCTATATTGGAAAATGAATTATGGAAAAATAAGGTAGGAAGAACCTCAGAAAATTCATAATTATCTACCAAGAGTTGATATTGATTATATTTATTTCCTTGGGTTTCAACTTCCATGGTTGGAAAATTTTTCTATGTTAGAGCATAACTATCAATGAAACTTTTGCATGTTCCAATGACAACTGATTAGGTTGTGGAGATGGGACTAGATGTGAAAGTGGAGGATGATATGGAAAATAGAGATATTTAGGTTGACCATGGACATGGATCCAATATAGAAACTATCTTGGTGACTAGTTGAGTGGATATTGGTGAAGTGGATGTAGTTGGAGAAGTCATGATGGTGGAAATTAAAGGATTATGTGCCAATGGTAGGCGACATGGTCACACCTATGAAATGTGAAGGTGATAATGCAAGAGATGAAGAGGAATTAGAGGAAGGGGAGAGTTGATAGATGGAAGGGGAGAGAGAGTAGAGATGGTAGAACATAGAATAGGAGATCAAATAATTATAAAATAGTTTTGATTGCTTCTCTCACCTTAGAATTGGTATCTCTCACATGTGCCACTTCTTCACTAGTTGAAACTTCTAAGGAATTATTGTTAGCAACATATTTTAATTTCAATTTGTATATTAACATATCTAATTATCACCATACATATTCTTCCAATGAAGCTATGTGCTTGAATATATTACCTCCATATTTTTGTGGTAGCTTTTAGGGATCATGAATATTCTAATTGGTCTTTGACATAGGCTTATTTTGCCACCTTTAATACTACCTTGGTGATAGTAGCTAACATATCTAGATGGAAATTTTTTGAGAGGAGGATCTTACACTTGATACTAATCTTAATTTATTATAATATCCATATTTATGGGGTGTTATTCATTCCAAATTAGTAATAATTTCTCATTAAGATACCTTTTCATTGGTCATGGTTTGGTATTTAGTTTAGAATATTTTGTCTTATGTTGCATCCTTATATAAGTTTCCACCTTATCTAAGCTCTAGATGTGATTAGAACCCATTGGTATTTTTATGGCTTGATGGTTGATGTAAGTTTGGAGGTCATAATTGGGCCAAATTATCTTTCCTTCTTTGGCCTATATTTCCATATAGAAATAAAATAAAGTGTTGTTCTTTGAAGGCACTAATCTATTCTTCCCAGGTACCCTTATCCAGGTTTTCCTCTACTCATTATTATCTCAAATTCCTTTATTTCTAGAGTGTGAGCCTATTCTCATGGATGTATATGGTCTAAATGTTCATTTTTAGTAGTTTGCCCATGGATTTGGTATCAAGATCATAGGCCCATTTATTCATGATTATGATGAAGGTATAATTATTCAACTTCTAGCCAATATCTTCTATACAACCCCTTGCTATTAGAGTGATGACTAGGTAATTTTTATCTTAGTAAAAATGAATTTCTCATTGCCTTTACCAAAGGTTTTATCAATTAGATACAACTATAATACTACTTCCAACATAAAGATATAGTCTAGAATAAATGTTGGGATCCTAAATGCTTATTTTGAGAAGCCATATAATCAAATGAACGAGAAGCATACTCATAGGTATAATTCCTCAATTTCCTTTTCTTTTTCTCACACCAACTATAGGTTGGAGACACTCTAAGTAATCTTCATTTCAAATGGTCCATGATAGGCTTATACATATTTATATTAAAATTATATGAGGTCTTATGATGCCCAAAGTAAGTAAAATATGTAACCTCAAATATTGGGAAGATTTTCCCTATTGAGACAACCCTATATAGTACTAGGTTTGGAAAACACTCATTTATTTTATGAATGATTAGCCAGAATGGGTAAGAAGTGTAATTAAATATCCTATAACTTTTCAAAATAGGCTAGTTTTTGACTACTTATTTTTGATAGGTGGGTAGCATAGTCAAGTAGTTAGGGATACTTGGATACCCCAAGATGATATATGGCATACCCAAGTGTTTTGATGTACCTTCTTATCCTATATTTAATAGTATTTTGAACCCTTTGAATTCCTTAGATTTGTTCATTTGATATGATAGGAATTTATCCCAAGTAGTTCTATGTTTTTGATCACAGAAATCTATTTTCAATTTTAGAGAGTAGGGTACCCAACCAATGTTATTATTTGGTACTTGCATCATGGATTTGATAACTATTAGTGTGGTTAGAATAGGAGAATCTGAAATTTATGGAAAATATATATGTGGTAGTCTTGTTGAGTTTATGGGTATATGAATTTACTAACTATGGGTATTCCCATACCCTTGGTATCAGGAACTATCCTACCCCAGAACTCCATAGTTGAAAACTATCTAGAAGTCACTAGGATTAATATCATATATTATTAAGGCTTCTTATCTAGGATCTACAGGGGTTAATTATATATATATATATATTCAAAACTATAATAGGTTATTTGAAATGTTTTGTACCTATTTTTCCTCATTTTATTTTGCTTGGGATATGGAAGAGTGATGACCTTGTTCCCCTTAGCATTTGAACATTCCCCAACTTCCAACATATTAAGGTAGATGGTTGTATTGGAGTATTATATGACATTATCTTTCTATTACTTGGGATTATTTCTCTAGACCCAGCCCTTGTAGTTTCTCCTGATAGAATAGATTTGTCTTGCATAGGGCCCATCCTATAGTTCTCAAATAGATTTACCTAAGTCTTTGCAGGTTGGTAGTTCTTAATTTTTGATAAATCATTACTTTGTATCAATATATTATTCTTTTGATATAGGACTTAGTATCCAAAGAGGGTAGGGTTAAAAAAATCATTGGATTCTTGAAAATGGGATGTGGAGACAACGAATCATAAAGGTGATGAAAAATTAGAGAAAAATGGACTTAGTGAATAACATAGGTGGAAAGTTGAGTTGAAGCATCAAGTCTGAGCATAAAATAATGGTTTGATATGAGTATAACTTAGAAAAACAAATTGAAGGGGGATGTCAGGTTATGATGGGGTGTGGGAAAATTTTAGTGATTCATAATTGTTGGGACTTAAGCCTAAGGATTTTTTTACCTAGCATAGCTCTAGAACTAGGGCTTTATTAAGATAAAGAAAACATCTTATTGAATAAGGAGAATCCTTACTTATTGATTAATAATAGAGGCATTAGAGAAGAATGCACTAGTATTTATTCTCTTCAATATGAATTAAGGTGGTCATTCCTTCTTTTCCATTACTATGACTTAGTATTAGTGGTACTAGGGTTCTCTTCCAATTATTTGAAAAAGTAACATGTTCATTTGATAATAACATCTCACTGCAAAAATCTTGTTTAATCAATCAAGGTAGTGTTTTTATAGGTTTTAAAGGCGACTTAGAGAAAAGCCTTACAATTTTGAGTGGTGAGGTATTTAGGGCTTTACATGCACAAGAGACAATGAAGTACTCATTCCCTCATCAATTTAGTTTTCATTAGCCTACCTTTGTGTGTGTGAAGTAAAAATATCTTATCATGCATAAATTCATGCTTGATAACTTATTAAATCACCTAAACCCTTGATGGCATCAACATGACACCATTATTTTCTTATCTCTTCCTCTTTAATGATGGAAATTTAATGTTTCTTTTCCCTTCTTCTTCACTAGGAATTATAGGCCTACATTAGCATGACATCATATGGTTTAACAAACTATGCCAATTATTTATGGACTGATGCCTTGAAGATAGAGTTAAGCAACTACCTTGATAATAGGAAATCACTAGATCTAATGAATCACTAAATGGTTTGTTAAACTTGGTGGAAATCAAGTGCTTTTAGCATGATATTGCTCCAATTATTAGAAAATTGTTGATTCATTCAATGAATCTACATATTGCATAATTCAAAAATTCAAAGCCCATTTTATTTTGTCATTTATAACCCTACCATTTATCAGTTGATTTTTGTTAGAAAGGAAACTAAAGAAGGGGACTAGATGACTCTTTCAAGATTTTCACATAGGAGGGAAGGAGATTTTTTCTTAAGAAATAAGAGGAAAAATATTATTTACATATTTTACAATTGTTTCCTTTCTTTTAGAAACTACATTCAACGCCCATTAACTAATATAGACAATCCATTTCCTTCCAACGTGTCTAGTTTATAGGCATTAGCCTTCTAAACTTTGACTATCTAGTAGCGTTTACTCCATAATGAATAAAATTTATTATGTTACCTAGGATTTGTCTTATCTTCATCGTACTTAATCACTAGATAACCTTCCTTGAATTAGTAATATATTGCCCTCCTATCAAACAATATTTTTATCCTTTGTTGATGACACACAAATTTCTAGAAGGATTTTCCTTTTTCTTTCTCTAGTTGTAGCAAAAAATTGAGTTTGGCCTATAATGGTGATATATCTATAACTTCCAATTCCAATTATTGGGATGTTTAGAGTGAAGAGAGTTCTAGATTTATAGGTAGTACTACTTCCTTCTTGAACACCAACCTCTATAGATAAGTTTTAATATATTCCTTAGAGGTGACCCAGTCGACCCATAATATTCTCTCAAGCTTGATGTGCTGGTCTCTTTTAGACTTAGAAATTATTCTATATGAAATTGGATCATGTTCTTGTTAGTGGACTCTACTAAGATGTTCCCCTAAGGGTAATAGTGTAAAGTAATTTTCAAAAGAAACCTATACTTCAGTGCACATTGAAGCAAATTTTCCCTTTTAAAGGGGGTGGCTTTGTCCATGATGATCATATACAGTGCTTCAAACCTAATTTTTAATAGTTGGATAATGGTTTCTTAGTTTTTTGCTTTAACTAGGACAACCTCAACCCATCTAGTAATGTAATCAATAGCTAGTAACACCTAGGCATGCCCTAGATCCAACATCAAGTTTATTTTGCCAATGAAATCTAATATCTATTACTAAATTGGTTTTATAACCATTATTATTTCTAGAGGTATAGGGGATTTATTTCTCTAATACCTATAGAGGTGATACACACTACTATTACACACCCATTGGAAATAGTTAGTAAGTATGGTTGTCTAGAAATAACCCACCCTTAGGATATTATGAGCTATTTTTTAGGTAAAGTAGTTACCTCCTTCATTATGGTATTCCTTTAAGAGGTATGTAAATATTTCTTATTCTACATATTAGGAATTTTCCATCATACCCTCTTCTAAAAATAGTGTTACTGAGACACACATAGTCCATAGTTTTACACTTAAATCTATTACTCTAGCAATCATTTCTTCATCCAACTTAATTTCTTCATATAATCCTTCTTTCTCTAAATCATATTCATCCTATAGTACTCTAGTAATCATTTCTACTTTGAAATTTATGTCCCTTTGAATAATCCATATTCTATGAATACAAGGAATTCATTTCAATTGACTAGCTTTCATTGTCCAAATTACATAGGGGATAATATCTTAGAAGACCATTCTCAATTTGAATAATTTTGCCATCTCTAGGATCTTTTATGTGAGTGTAATCTATCATGACATAACTATTTTTTGAGTGTTTCTTGGTCCACTTTCATTACAACAACATTCCAAAGTAGGGATAATTCAACCACACTTAATTCTTGGATGAGGATTAACCCTAAGTTTCTTGCACTTATCATTATAAGATATTTTAGCACATCCTTAACATTCATCAATGTGTCATTTATCTAGATAGGCCTATTAGTCATAATTGTATATGGCAACTTCCTTTATTGTTTATAGATTTGGGCATTGTAGTGATTGTTGCTCCTAAATTGACAATATAAAACCTAAAAAATATAGTTCTCAATATTAATTGTGATATAGAATAGAGTTTGCTTCATTATTTTTTGTTTTGGGGTATTAAGAAATTCACCCATATGTTCTTGGGGTCTTATGCCATTAGGTTTTGTTGCATGGCCACACTAGGATGATTGCTTACAATAGGATTTTTCTTTTTCATATAGCTCCAATCTTTCTCTTGTAGTACTTATTTATGTTGGTCCTATTTTTTAATTAACGCTAATGAATCCAACATGCTCACTTTTGCCAAGGTCTTCTTGAGTTGCTTAAAATATTAAACTTGATTCCCACTAGATTTATCTTATCTCTTGACGTGAATTTCCTAAATGGTCTTTTATTTTTGAATCTTCCCTCACTAGTTAATGAAGATTATTTTAGGTACATTTTAGTTTCCCTTCATTGTTTTTGTTTTTTAGGGACATCTCTTTGTCCCCTAGCTAATTGTGAATCTACCCAAAGCTATTATTGATAATTTTTTGCCATGATTTTGGACCAAGCTCATTCCTTCTATCCCCTAGTTGACTATAAGATCATTTAACTACCTTAAAATAAGGCTTTTACCTCTCTTTCTTAGGTAGTGAAGTGGATTGATTTGCTAGGGAATCATAAAATTGTACCTTCTTATCCAGAGGCTAGTTAGATTATACCTTTCTACTCAATCTAACCTCAAGTTATACCTTCCTACTCAATTTAAAATTAAATTATACCTTCTTATTTGAAGCAATATGACTCTTTTTCCTAATATACATATAGGCTTTCCCCTCCTAAGGATAGTTGTGCTACATTAGGGTTGGGAATTTTAGGTTGTTAAGTTAGGTTACCTAGTGGTTTTTACTACTCTTCAACTAATTTCATTTTTCCTCTCATCAAGACCCTATGTTATTAGTTAACTAGGATTTTATTTTCATCTAGAATCTTACCTTTCTCATAAAAATTAAATTTTATGAGGATAGTGCTTCCTAGGTTGGGAAATGAACAATCCATTGTTGGGTCGCTCTTATAGAATTTGGTATGCCTAGATTTAGATTCAAATTCTATTTAGGAGAAGGGAGAGGTTTATTGTTTGGTTTACCACCCTCTCTTATTGCACCTAAAACTATTGATTGTATATCAATATTTGAGCATTTATGATTACCACTATCCAAACCAATGGGTTATGTCTAGCATTGTAGACTAGGCACCATAAGAGGTTCATATCAACTTTTGTGTTGGACATATTATTCTATATTTAGTTAGTCCAATTTTCTTGGCCAATATTTTGTCTAGACACTTGACCCTTAGTGACATTGGGATTATTATAGGTTTTGCTACTATTATTTGTTTTTAAATTTCCTTTATCTCTTATTTGCACTATTTTTTTTAACCATGTCTTTCATCACATTCAATGTTTCTTTCATATCAAAATTTTACTTCTCTAGAAATTTAAAATCAATTTTGTTCTTAGTAGTAGGTAAACCTAGTGGTTGTGGCTAGAAGTCAATGATGGATGATGAATTCTAACCCAAATTTGTGAATATATATGGGTAATTTGAATGTGTTTTTTTTCAAGTTGGACCAATGGGCTAGAAACTAGATTGATGTTGAGGGGATCTTGCAACACTAACGGACTAGTAGTGGAGTTTATGTATATAGAGTACACCATGGGTGGGGTAGATGGAAAATTCTAAAATTTTATTAATATATATTTAATCTGAGTTGCTTCTTCAAATGCTCCTTGTATTGAATGAGGGTTAGCATTGTAAATCATAATATCAAAATCAGATTGTAGAACTTTGATGTAGTATGGTAGAGCTTGTTCATTTAATCAACTAATATTTTTAGGTATAAGGTACAAGGTTCACATGAAAATTATACTATAATCATGAATATTATCTTATGGATGTCTCTATATTGTATTAAATTGAAAAAAAACTAAATATCCATTCCTAGGACTACCAAATATCTTCATGAATAGTTTGATCATCAAAGCCCAACTTATTGTGGAATTTTTAGGTAGGATATAATACCAAATAATGGATTTATCCCTTAGGGAATAAATGAGTAACCAAATCATGATATCTTCTTCCTAGATCCTATGTATCAACTTTAGAGTGGATAATTTACTTACATAATCCAAAGTAGTTTTGTTATATTATGATAAAAAATGGGTAAGGCCTTCATGAAAAAAGTAGGAATGGGAGAACATACCATTAATTTTAAGGGCCTTTGGTAAGTCTAGTTTGGTAATTGTTGTTATGATCTAGGAGGGGCCTAAACTTGATAATTTTGTATTTGGTACCCATATATTAATTGTTGATTTGGGGTAGCATATCCTTGGTATTTTATGTGTAAGGGACTATCTATTGTTGTTGAATAACCTATTTATAAATTTGTCCTATTACTGGAGAGTTTTGGTGTACCTTGATTGAATATATTTTGATTATAGGATCATTGATTTAGAGGTATTTGATAGTTCATGTCCCTAGCAATTTATTGATGCATCTTATGGTTAACAAAAGGAGGTGAAATTTTTTGAGTAGATATACATAATTAGAACCAAGGAAAATTTTGTGATCCTACCTATGGGTTTGTATTAAACAATGTTTAGGCCATATAAATATTAGATAAGAGTTAAGCATGTTTTATCTGCCTATCTAAAAGTTTAGATTTAGGAAATTCTACAAGATTTTTTTGATGGGATATGTTAGGATACCTTGGATCCCTCATGGGTTGGGATATGGAAAATAGACTAGGAGTTTCCCCTAGGATATTAATTTGATGTTGTGGGAGGTTAGCCATGGGATTGGATAGAACCATTTGTTGTTATCCTATTCTCAACATATTTTAGAAACTAACTTATAGAGGATTGATATTTGATTAGCTACTAGACCTAGCTCGTGAATTTTAATTTATCATTTGGGTTGTAACATTTATGATGGATGTGACTATGGTTGATGAAGACATTTTTTATAATTTAAAAATATAAAATGAGAAATAGAGTACTTATTTGATTGTGTGGAGTTTAGAAAATTTGGCTCATTTTGGACATAGAGTTATAAACAATGTTTGGGATTTTTGGAGGAGTGGAAGCCCAATGAAACTATTGGCTAGATAAATGGTATTGGTGTCCCATAGATGGGTGATTGGATAGATATATTTCTTATAAATGGTATTTATTATAGAAATTTTTGGGCTAGATAAAATGGACATAGAATCTTGTGCAACTTGTTCTTTGTGTTCCTATTTCAAGTCTTAGATCCACACCATATGAGATGGTTTTTTTCTTTGTTTCTTTTGCACTTATACTCATTCCATTCCATTTGATCTAGTTCATTGTATTTATTCCTTATTTTTTATCTTATCTTTATAAGTTGAATAAAATTACTTATCGGGATAGGGATGTTGTTACAATAGGAAATTATCATTTTTAGCAAATCATTTATAGTGTGCAAAAAATTGGTGGAGAGAGCATTTTATTTTAATAGGCTAAGATAGATGATGGTGCCATTATTTGTTTAGTATTGTACCTTAATGAATCATTGAAATGTAAAGTAAATTGTTGATTGTATGACTTAATGGCTAACTAGCCAATGGATGATTTTACATGGATATCATGAACTTAATCATCTAAATTAGATGCAATGAATCATCATCTTGATGTATAATGAATCACTAAGATTTAAAATCAGCTTTGGAGAGGTTCTTCTGAGTGATAATGAGACCTCTTAATAACAAATTGCTAATGTGATTCAATAAACTGTCATAACTTAAGCGTAGAAATTTTTAGCTCTAGATTCTTTCTAGTAGAGGAATTGCCATTTGCCCAATTTATTAGATGCTTATTAAAACTATCTAGACCTAGGTGAAAAAAATACAGATTTTAACTAGAAGGTATGGTTTTTTGAATGAAAGGCTAGTGAAATTTAATGTAAAATAGAGCAAATTTGTGATTAACCAAGTTGTATAGAATGACACAATCCATTGTATTATTCAATTTGGTTGCATGTAGAATGTACCCCAATGGATGTTTTCCTCATAGAGTGGATTAGATTCATCCCATTAGGCATCCATTGTTTAATTGTTAATATTAGAGTGCAATATGGTTAGGAAGATCACATATATGTGTGATCTATACTCAAAGTCTTAGGAAAATGAGGTTGTTAAAGTGGGGGTTGATTCCCCAATACCCTACATTGATATAATATAATTTAAACTAAAATAGAAAAAATACATGTAGAATCTAAATATTGGAAGGTATGAGTGCGAGAGATCGAAAGTGAAATATGGTTGATAAATTTAGCAAGGATAGTGTGTTAATCAGTCATCCAAATTAGAAAATATAAAAACAATACTTTTAATCCATATTAGATGTAATCCCAAAGTGAAAAAACGACTAGTAATAAAATGCAGGGTAAAACCATTTACACATGCATACAAAGAGAGGTCTAAAAAAATAAAACATAGTCTTGTATGAAGGATATGCAAAATTTTCTATTAGAAAAAATATGAAAGATACATTTTGAAAGCATAGCTATATTATTTATCAAATGCCCAAAAGATGATTTACAATGGGTCCTAGTCACCTATTTATAGTAAAAAATATACCCTATTCATTCTGGGTGAAAATACTTTACTGGTAAAAATTATAATGTAAAATATTGGTATTAGATCATATTCACTTGGATAGGTTACAAGTAACACCAATTCACTATAACTATTGATGAATTAGGGGAATGATAACTACAAATTGATAAATCACTACCCTAGTATAGGACTTAGTCATTTTTTATTATTCTAGGGCATTGCAATCCTATTGCTTGATGATGATTATTAAGCCACTTGTAGTATCAAAGGTAGTACCTCATACTCTAGTTAATATATATGGAATAAATTATATATACAAGCTTGATTATACTTTCTCTTCCTCCAATAAGATAGGTTCTATTGGAATGGTTACAAATTTAGATCCTACTAGTGCACTTTGGCATCAATGGTGGGGTTATATCAATTTTGAATCTTTGAGGCATATGAGTCAAATTTATATGGTTTAGGGTATTTCATTTATTGAGCTTCATTTATGTATTTATGAGGGGTGTATTTTGAGAAAGCATCAAAGGGTTTTATTTCCTAGAGAACAAAATGACATGGTTCTCAATTCTTAAAGTTTATCTCTAATAATACTTTATGTTCCTATGGCTATTAAATTCTCAAATAAAATATTCTTCTATGACTTTATTAATGATTTTATTGGATTAGTTTAGGTTTTAACTATTAAATCTAAGCACACAATGTTTACTAATTCCAAGGATTCCAAATATCTTGTGAAGAACCAATATAGAAATAATATCAAATGACCATGGATTGATAGAGGAGAGGAATATGCTAGTAATGACTTTAAGGATTTTTTTTATTTTCAATTGCAGTTCCTAGCAACATGCCATTTATACACTTCCAATTAGAATGGTATTTTTGAATAAAAAATAGAGCCATCATCAAAATAGTTTAGAGTATGACTTATGCTAGGTAGGTCATCTTAGAGTTTGGATATAGGTAATTATTTGTGTAGTTTACATCATTAAACACTATCTTACTTGCATCATTAAAGTCACAAATCCTTTTGAGAGGTTACCAAAAATAAGTTTTTATTTTTAAATTTTTGGTATTTGAGATTATGGCTTGGGATGATAATCCTATTAAGTTATGAAACAAGCTTTAACTTAAGAGTCATATGTACATTTCTATAAGGCATGATAGCAAGTTGGAGACTTATTGGCTTATTTATGGGAAAGATAATTTTTATGATTCCTTTCTAATAAAACCTTTGGGATGATTTCCTCCTCTTCTTGAGGATCCACCTTTCTCTTAGCTTATTCTTGTTTATTTTTACTCTTTATTAGTCTTTGTCTTCACTCTTCTACTTATTTTCATTTGCCACCATGATGATGCTGGGAATTATTTTAGATCTTATATGGATATATGAGTTTACATAGGTTTTTATGAGGGGTCCTAGTCCCCTCATATTGAGTGGGGTTTGAACCTTGGACCTCTCAAAGAGAAGCCAAAGCCCTTAAAACCATAGTAAGCTTGCAGTTTAGATCTTATATGGATATAATTGGTCATCCTCATCCATATTTTTGTATTAGACATCTATATAGATTCTACTAATATGTAGGATTCTCATTTTTCTTATTTTTTACAAATTTCCTCCTCTTAGCCAACCTTCTTCTATAGGTCATCCTTTACACAAATACGATAAGAGCATTTTATATTATCCTAATATATTTATCTAGTAGGAGAATTATATCAAGTACTCCATCCATGTGCCTTATTTAGAAAGGTGGATATTGATGGAGATCTAGTTATCTATAAGCATGATAGGGGATGAACGAACTGGGAATACGTTATGTTGGTAGAGTATAATTTTATCATGATGAATCACACATAAGGGTTGGTTTCCTTGATCAAGAAAAATATTATTAATGTTTAAAAATGGCTCTATAATACCAAATAAAGTACTAATAATGAGATTGACAAGCATAAGGCATGATTTATTTTGATAAATTTTTGTTATAAGGAGTTGACTCTAAAGATAAATTTATCTCTATTGCTTGCATGGACTCTACACACATGATTTTATATTTGAATACTTCAATGCATGTATTTTTATTAGGTAGAAAGCAAGGGTTACTTCCTTATAGATACGTTAAGAAGATATCTACATGTAGATGTTGCTACAAGTTATTTAGGATGATTTTACACCCTTGGTTTGTTAGATCAAGTCCTTATATGGGATTAAGTAGGCACCTCATCATTGAATGAGAATATACATGTATTATTTATGAGTGTAGATTATCTCATAATAAGGTGAATCATGATGTTTACATTAAACATCATGGTGTTGGGATTTGATTATTGTGATTTGTGTTGATGATTTGATCATTATATAGGTTTATCTTTCATTATTTAGGATTTAAATCTATGACCCTACCAATCATTTGAGATGATATATTTGGTCCTAATACATTTTTTTTAAGTTTTAAAAATATCCAATCTTGTTATGGTATCTTTCTTCTTGTCCTCATTATGACTTGGAGGTACTATAATGATTTTAAATGGAGGATTGTATGCTAGCTCACTCATTTTTGTTCTATGGTGAATATTGAGGCTTCTAAATATCACAAAATGTGTTTCTCTTTATCGCTTAGTTTTTTAATCTACTGCATATTACGATAGACATTTTTTTATATATTAATTATCATTCCAAGTTCATATAGATGTTTCATGACTCACTTTAAGGATAAAAATAATATCATTTTTTATGTTAGGTGTAGTGAATTCTCATTACACTCAAATATTGCATTAAAAAAAATATTAAACAAAAGGAAAACAAGCAGGAATAAAAAATCAAGTGTCAGGCATAGTGCAAACAAAAGTTTCAATCAACAAATTCCAAAAATTGGAATGCAAAAATTTCCAAAAGGTACAAGTAAGCAAAGCATTTAAGAGTCAAAATATCATACAAGTTCTGATGAAAGATGTAAGGAAAAAGTTATGATGTGATAAGTTTTGAGGTCAAATAGTGAAAAAATCCAAGGTTGGAAGTGTTGTGACTGTTGCACAACTCGCCCCAAAATTGGGGACCCACCTTTTAATGTTTATGTTTGGGGTGGTTTTGTTTCATTTTGAATGTCCTGTAGGTTTCCTGGTGTTAGATTGTATTTGTTTATTGATTCATTATTTGCAAATTTGTCGATAAATTTTTATCATCAATTTGTTGTTGATGATTTTTATCGTCATTTTGTGTTGATGAGTTTTTCATTAGTTTTTTGTTAACAATTACCTGCAATCACTAAGGTATTTAATCGATATATCTTCACTGAGATTACTAATTCACATGTGCAATGCTAATATAGTGGAACCTTGGAGAAGTTATTTTGTTTTAACTTCTTTGCAAGAGAGGGTTTTGTGATCAAAATCCTAAGGTGAGTGTGGTTTTGTTATTGGGAAAAATTACCACTCAACATTTTGGTTCTAGAAGGAGGGCCTGAATTGATGTAGTGGAGTTTCTATGACAGTTTACTCAAAATAAGATATTGGGATACATACAAAAATTGAATTATCTACAAGAGCATATTATTTCAATGGTAAATTTACCATGAGTATGTTTCTTGTAGGTTATTTGCTTACATATTGGATGAAAAAGCAATGGGTTGGTATGGCCAATTACCTTTTAAGGTTAAGGTTTCTTGGGCTCAACTAGAAGCAACATTTCTTGACCATTTTGGAAAACAAGTTGACCTAAAAAATTAGTTTGAATCTATCTGCAAAGAACCTAATGAATCCATGAGTCAAATAGGTTCTATTAGTTGTACGCTCAAGAGTGGGAAAGTTTTGATATAATGGAAGATGAATCTATTCACATATACATGAAAGCCATCCCCCTCATACTTGCTACACTTTTAAGGGAAAATATTGATGACCCATATTTGCATAGAATCTGTGAGGTGGTAGAACAATGGCAAGAGGATGCACAACATGTTCCCATGAGAGATTGTTCTTCTGGAGTTATTGATGCCAATATACACCAACCATCTAATATTGTACCCTACACTCCAATGGTACCTAAGGTGAATGATCAAGGGGATGAATTTAAGTGTCTAAATGTTATAACCACCTTATATATCATCCATGAGGAGGTGAAAGTTGCCAAGCCAACATCCACCAATGAGGATTTTGTAGACATGGGTTCATTTCTAGAAATGCATAAGTATTCAGATAATGGAGGTGTCCTAAATCTAATTAGTTTTGAGATATGTGATAAGATAAAACCTTCCATGGAATTGAATAAAGTGGTTGAAAGTGAAATTGAAAGAAATAAATGAATTTGAAGACATAATAGAATTTCACCACTTGTTCTTGGAAGATACTTTGAATGAGATGCTTGAAAATGATGATCAAGAAATTCCTCACCCTTAAAATTGTGATGAAATTGAATCATGGGTTACAAGTGTGGATTGTGATAGCCTTAAAAACTTGAATACAAAGAGTAGACCACTTTTGGAAATCATTGAACCATCTAAGGAAGGTGAAGGCAAATTCGATGAGAAACACGTTGATGAATTAAAAGATGTTGAAGAATTAGTTGAGCATCACCACTTGATTTTGGAACATGATTATTATGATTCTTGGAAGAAGTGGTAATATTACACTCACTTTAAACCTTCTAACGAAACTTTTGTATCAATTGATATGCAGGATGATACAATTGCATTCTCGCATGAGGATATTACAAGTCTTGTATAATTTGAGAATGTTTTGGAAGAAGGGATGGAATCTCATCAAGTTCTGGAGAATGATAATGATCATATTACCAAAGACAAAGAATAAAAAGGATTGATAGAAGAATCAAAATATCATGTCACAAATGCAATAAAGTTTCATCCCACAAATTTAGATGGCAATTTTTACAATGGTTGGGGAAGATATGAAGAATAATCTACTTTTTACACCCCTATTGATGAGATTTCTATTGACATGCAGGATGCTAAAATCGTCATTCCACATTAATATATTGCATTTTAAAAAGTGGAGAAGGTTACCAAATCAGATCATGTTGAATATGAATTTATTTAAGATCTAGTTGAAATAGAAAGGGAAGAAATGGTAAATGTTTCTTATGACTCATCTATTTTGGATGAGGAAGAGGTAAAACCTTCTCTTTAATTTTGGGATTTTGAATATTTGGATACAAATTCACATGATTGTCTTGAAGATTCTAACCAAGAAAAACAGTGGATGGTTAACAAGGAATTGGAACCAAATGACAAAAGAAGTGGATCTATTAGAATAAACTCAAATGATTGATTATGGTGATGTGTTACTTGACACACCTTGACCAAAAATATTTAAATTTTGAAAAGGATGGGAATATTTTCAATTGGGTGCCTAATTTTTTTATGTTTGATGAACATGTAATCAATGAAGAAGATAAATACCATGAGGTAAAAGAGGGTACGCAAATTCTCATGAAGCCTTGGTAAATTAAAACATACAAGAGGTAGAATCTAACCTTTTATGTTCAATCATCCAAGCTTCAGGTGAATATTTGTATAATCACTCATTGGATTTAAATGCTATGTATGATGAAATACCATTGGAGGTGAATGAAGAAATTGAGTTGGTTTCTACTCACACCTCTAATAAGAATGTTTGGTTGAATGAAAAAGAAGTTGATGCACTTGAATTGTTAAATCAAATTCATCAAAATTTGATCATAGAATCTAGGATAAAAACTTACAATGACTCTCATTTAATATATATCCTATATGCTTGCAATTTTTTGCATAAATTTGATTGGCCTAAAAACATGAATAATGAATTGGATTTGAAATTTGTAGAAATAGGATATTTTTTGCAATACCTCATATTTAAAAAGGAAATCTTATTTATGCATCATGATTCAAATTGTGAAATCTACATGTTAAGGAATAGATAAGAAGTAATTGAAAATCAAATATTGTCTAATCAATTTAACGATTTGAAGCTCACCTATGGGAACATTGATGGAACTAAATATAATTGGTGGGGTAAGTGAGGCAAGATGAAGATTGTTGTATGATTTGGCCTAATATTATTTTCTTTGGATTCTTGCAAAACTTGGCATATGTATCATGTTATATGTCTTTTGAAATGTGCTAATCATGTTTGGGATCTAGGGAAGTGATAGCTCAAACTTTGCACCATCCTGTACCATATTGTACATTTGTATATAGTTTTGGTTTTTACTTTCTATTTTTGTTTTTAGTTTTGCATTCTTCTTAGTTTTATTTAGGTTGGATTTTGGTTTGTGTTTTTTGTAGTTTTATGTTTTGGGTTGCTCCCTTGTTTTGAGGTGATGTTTTGTGGTCGCTAACTTATGGTCTCTGGCCCATTTTTGGGTTTCTTTTTTAGTAGGTTGGAGTATCTAATATAAAAATAGGTGAACCCAAGAAAAGTGGGATGAGTTATTGGGTGATCATGATCATATTTTGGGACTAAGATGGCAGAGAGTGGAACAATGAAATATTTCGCTAGAACTCCACATGTAACTCACATACATTAAAGGGTATTTCTAGAAATTATGAGGGATGTAGTTATCTTGATTTGCAACCATAGGTGAAAATCCAACATACTCCACTTGTAGGCTTCCTAACCCTAGTGATGCTTGAAGCTTTACAAAGTTTTTGCTTGTTAAAAAAAAAAAAAAAAAAAGAGAGGAAAACAAGCATTGAAAAGCTTGATCAAATCAGTCACAAGATCTATATAAACTCTACTAGGGCTATCAATGCCTGAATAGTAGTAGGGCTCTATCTAGACACAACTTGGGTAAAAGGAAGGGCTTTGCAAAGAAATAAGCAAACACAAGGGTGAGTTAGATAAACCCCTTCGAGGCTATAAACACTTGACTGGAAGTGGGGCTCTGTCTGTAAAAGTTTTTGTTTTATGAGTTGTACTTCATAGCCTAAATGTGAATCAGATGATGGAATACAAAATATTTTCATAGATGCAATAATGAATCACTTTTTCACACACTGAGCAAATGCATATGGATTAAATGTTTTTATTTGAAGTTGTTTTCCCCCACATTCTTGGAAAATTGCTAAATATTTTATGTTTTACTGATCTTGTGTGTTCTCATTTTAGATTGGGTTCTTCACTCAAAATGCTCAAGAGCATTTCCTAGCAGAGTCATCATTTTTTGTGACTGTCACACAACTCACCCCAAAATTGGGGACCCACATTTTAATGTTTGTGTTTGGGTGCTTTTGTTTCATTTCGAATGTCCTGTAGGTTACCTGGTGTTAGATTGTAGTTGTTTATTGATTTGTTATTTTCAAAGTTCTCGATAGTTTTTTATCGCCAGTTTGTTGTCAATGATTTTTATCATCATTTTTTCTGTCGATGATTTTTATCGTCATTTTTTTGTTGATGATTTTTATCATCATTTTTTTTGTCGATGTTTTTTATCGTCATTTTTGTGTCGATGAGTTTTTCATCAGTTTTGTTGTTAAAAGTTACTTGCAATCACTAAGGTATTCCTAGCATTTAATCGATATATCTTGATTGATATTACTAATACACATGTGCAATGCTAATATAGCGAAACCATGGAGAAGTTGTTTTGTTTTTGCAAGAGAGGGTTTTGTGATCAAAATCCTAAGGTGAGTGTGGTTTTGCAATTGGGAAAATTACCACTCAATAGGAAGATGAAAAAAGTATTGGAGTCAGATGGAGATAAAAGTTTCGAAGGCTAAAAACACATATGTTTCAAAAATTTAGGGGACTAAATTTTATTTAGGGGATCCCACACCAAACCTCCTCTTGGAGGGTCATTTACCCCCCATAACCCATAGGGAAGGTCATGATATAGACCCCACACATTGTGTAGAGGTGCACATTCTTCTAAAAAGTATAGTCCTTTTCCTATAAAGAGTATGAAATATCTCGTAGAGAATTGTAACAAAATAAACCTAACAAATCCAAAGTATTAATTGTAGAAGATCTCCTACTTGCAAATTTTGAAAATCCCCAAAAGGGATAGATGACAATAATGGTGATTGTTATTCATCCAAAGGATTACAACAATTTGACAATTATTATTCCAAATCCAAAGACCTTGAAAAATCCAATGACTTCAATGAAGACATGACTTGACTTACAAAAGAGTAGTCATACTTGAAATATTTGCAATAGTTTTTGAGGGAAAATATTTCATTTGTAACCTCTAAATAGTAGTATTTTAGGATTTGTAAAGGATCCTCAATTTGTATAAGTTTTTCCTTTATTTTCCTTTGTATAGCAGTATACACATCTCTCGATGGTTTTATAGGTAACCTAAACCTCCATTTTTGGCATAATATTTGAAATAATTTTTCTTGCACATACTAGAATCCTATGCATCTATTTGGTTCCAAATATATTTGGTTCTCATGCCCTAACCCATATCCTTTGTATTGAGGAGAGAAAGTGTTCACCTCGATGCATTATGATAAGAGCTATTGTGTGGGAATATCTTATTTGATCTTTGGTGCTTTGTCACTTTGTTAGCTTAGGTTTTTTCTTTTTTGTCTTTTTTGCTCTTTCTTTCTCTGACCCTTTTCCCCAAAGTTGTTAGATTAGGAAACATACACTCAATATCACATCTTGTAAAGGAACCTACCTTTTTAAAAATATTGGAGGCCCCTCAACTAAGTTGAATCCTACACTCTTAGAAATATACCTATTGTGTCACTTCACATGAGTTGCAATAGAATTGAATACCTAGTTCACATATTGTTCGATGATTGATATGGTTGGAGAGGGAAACAATTTAATGGTACACCTGGTGGGACACCATTGACTTAGATTTGGTCCTAGAAATACAAAAACAAATTAGACTTAGACTCTAGTGAGGGTCTCTACCTATTTTTACTTGTTGAATCATTTCAAAGTAACTTGGAAAATCTAATCAAGAATGAATATCCAAAATAAGCCATTGTGAAGGACACTAAACTAATATTTCGATGAAGAACTTAGTCTATTTTCTCTTAGAGCATAATCTAGATTCAGTTGGAAACTCCAGTGTAACCAAAGGACCCAAAATCCCAAGCATGGTCACTTTTCCACCCAAATTATCCCCTACCTAGAATTATAGGATATCCCTATGACCTCTAGAGCCACCAATCATATGGGGTGACCTTCCAAATTTGGTACTAGAGATCCTACTAGACTACATTGATGAAGACCTAGCAACCTTTCTGGAGCACTTGCATGATATGGTATTCCTATACCAATTGAATAATGTTATGGAGCAATATGTGTATCTTAGGTTGTTGGTGGCTTCACTAAAAGACAAAAATTATCAGAAATATGACTCTCTAATCCCACATTGGATTATTAAATCTGATTAGATTGTTGCCTTGATCATAAAAAAAATTAAAGAAAGGGAAGATAAGACATCACTCCTATAGAAGAAATGGGGGGCCAATCAAGTAGGTCTTAACACCTAGAGCAATCCAATTGATCCTAAAAAAGGCACTCTCTCTATGGCTACACATGACCAAGAGATGTAAAACATCTCGATGGATGTCTATGGGGACCCTAAACAACATGAGATAATTATAACATAGTATCTCTCCATTCATAAAATAGAACATGTGCATTCAACCAAGTTGGGTACTGACCAAACTCACTTTTTAGGAAATGGACAATACAAGTTAGATAACCTCTACCTTCCTAATAGCCACATGGGCCAATAAATATCCATGATTTGGTAGGTAGATCCCTTTGGAATCATTGATCCAATAGAGAGGGATATTGCCCAGATCTCACCAAAGAACCCTTTCATCCTTTGAGGTTGTAGAAATAGTAAAATACTTGACTAACAAATGGGGTCCATGTTTGGAGGGTGCCAAGAGTAGAATAAGTATATCTATTTATGCCTACCAAAGTTTTTTAAGAAGGTTGCTCAAGAGTATCACTCCAATATAAGTGAAGGTATTTCACCAAAAGAACTAGAAAAGGATAAAAGTGAAGGACTCAGGTAATATTGGGGAGGGAGTTTTTAATTCATAACTAATGGATATAGACCACCCATGTAACCCTTGTATAAATGTATATTATCTTGTGGAAACTACAAAAATTTGAAGACTACTCTAGCTTTTGCATACTTCTTGATTTTGTGCCCAATAGATAATGATACTTTCTTTTTGGATTCATAATATTATTCAAGATGAAGAATTCCTATGATTTTCCAAAACTGTAGTGAATTATCGCTACACTAAAACATTGTGTCATAACTCTCCCAAACAGACTTTTGAAAATGGAGAAACAATGTATTAACGTATGATGTTTTAATACTCAATTTTTGTGCAATAAAGAAGTTATGCAATATTATTAGATAATTAAGAATATGTTAATGCTAACAAATTACCAATGTGTAGGATCATGTGCACTCGTAAGTGGAAGAAGTTGTGTCATCCATTTAGGACAAGGGTGCTTGAGGTTGGGGGAAATGGTGATATGACAACTCAAAGGTAAAAAGGAAAAATACCTTTATATAGGTATACATTCGGTTAGGGATAGTCATCAATAGATAGATAACTTGAGCCCCAAAATGATGGCCTAGTAGCTATCATAAGTTTTTGAGCTAAAGATAGGTGACTAAACTGATGGAAATATCTCCCTCTTTGTTTGTTGTGCATGCTTGTTTATCTTCCACTTTAGCACTGTACCTCTATAATATGGAAAAAAATAAATGAATGAATTGCTCTTATGACTCCTTGGATATTATTGAATGAAATATTGATCTATGAAAAATAGACATTAATTTTAGATAAATGGTAAATTTATGTTAGAATGTTAAATAAATCTTATTCTTGAATAAAATATTGATCTATGATAAACATACATTCATTTTAGATAAATGGTGAATTGATGTCAAAGTGTTAAATATTATTCTTGAATAAAAGACTGATTATGATAAATAGATATTTATTTTAGATAAATGGAGAATTTATTTTAAAAGTGATAAATAAATCTTATTCCTGAGTGAATAATTGATGGATTTTATTAAATAATGAATCTATGATTTGGGTCGGCCCGACCAGGCAGAGTTCAACGAACATGAAGGGATGGCCCATTAATGCCAAGGATGGCTCCACCACATGAAGAGATGGTTTTATCTATGTGAAGATGAGGTACTTTAATGTAGGTTGCATCTTGGGAAGGTGAGAGGAAGAACGTCCCCTCTACCACTTGATGAAAGGTATGAGAGTAATGGTAAGTAGGTGGCAGACGAAAGCCAAGAAAATAGAATAGGGATATATGCCAAAGGGGGGATCTCGGTGTTGAGGGAGAGAGAGCCTTGCATATGAGGAATAAAATAAAAGCATTGTGTAAATGAAGGAGGAGGTGTTCAAGATCAACCATAACGACCAAAGGAAACTAATGGTAAAGGCGACTAGTTTGGTTACAATGCATTCATGGTTCTCCTTGTTGTTTTTAGTAGATTAGTTTCTGTTAGAGTCATAGATTATCATGTTGTATCTCTATTGTGTATGGCATAGCACCATTAGAGTCATATCTCATTGTGTTGTAGCTCTACTATGTATGGCATAGCACCATTAGAGTCAAAGCTCTATTGTGTATGGCATAGCTACATTAGAGCCATAGCTCTGCTATGTATGGTATAGTGCCATTAGAGTCATATCTCTACTATGTATGGTATAGCACCATTAGATCCAAAGCTCATCATGTCATCGCTCTAATTTATATGGCATAGTGCCATTAGAGCCGTAGCTTATCATGTCATAGTTGATGTGTATGGTAGATAACCGTTAGAGTTTTAGCTCTTCTATGTGTGGCATAGCACCATTAGATCCATAGCTCTATTGTGTATGGTACAGCACCATTAGAGTCGTAGCTCTACTATGTATGTCATAACACCATTAGAGTTAAATATTGTCATGTCATAGATATACTATGTATGGCATATCACCATTAGAGTCATAGCTCATCATGTTGTAGTTACAGTGTATGGCATAGCACCATTAGAGCCATAGCTTTGCTATGTATGGCATAAAACCATTAGATCCGAAACTCATCGTGTCATAGCTCTATTGTGTATGGCATAATATAATTAGAGCTATAGCTCATCATATCATAATTTTTGTGTATGGCATAGCACCATTAGAGTTGTAGCTCTGCTATGTATGGCATAGCATCATTAGAGTCATAGCTCTACTATGTATGGCATAGCGCCATTAGATATATAGCTTTGTTGTATATGACATAGCACCATTAGAGCTAAATATAATCATGTTGTAGATCTACTGTGTATGGAATAGAACCATTAGAGTCGTATCTTTGTTATTTATGGCATAGCACCATTAGAACCATAGCTCATCATGTCATAGTTATTGTGTATGGCATAGCACCATTAGATATGTAGCTCTACTATGTATGGTATAGCACCATTAGAGATATAGCCCTACTGTGTATGACATAATGCTATTAGAGCCATAGCTCATCATGTTGTAGCTATTGTATAGCATAGTGCCATAAGATTCATATATCCATGTGGAGCGTAGCTACTGTATTAGAAGCTTTGGGAACTACCTCATATCCACCCTACGCTCGAATTATGTTCTGTTCGTGCAGTGTTGGTTTTAGCATAGAGCGTTGCCTTGGAATGTCGTAGGGTGATAGGTAGGAAAATCCTTGGTTGGTTCATAGTCAAGTAGGGAAGTTTGTTAAGGGAAAAATGATTCCCTTAGTGGTAGTTTCATTAGTTAATTAATGATTTTAGATTAATGAAATGAAAAGGGTTTTATGGAAATTAAAGTAGATAGCTTTAATTATGATTATGGTTCATTTTGTAAAATGAGGGTATGGGACCTTGCTTTATGAAATGAAAAGGGTTTTATGGAAATTAAAGTAGATGGATTTAATTATGATTATGGTTCATTTTGTAAAATGAGGGTATGGGACCTTGCTTTATGAAATGAAAAGGGTTTTATGGAAATTAAAGTAGATGGCTTTAATTATGATTATGGTTCATTTTGTAAAATGAGGGTATGGGACCTTGCTTTATGAAATGAAGAAAAAGGTTTATTTGAAAATTAGAGTAGATGGCTTTAATTGGATAATAAATATGATTATGGTTTATTTTGTAAAATAAGGGTATGGGACCTTACTTTATGAAATGATAGGAAATGTTTATTGGTAGAATTAAAGTGGTTTGCTTTAATTAAATAAGATGCATGAACCCAGTTCATTTAACAATTAAGGGTATGGGACTTTAATTGTTAAGTAAGGGTTGGATCATTTATTACAAATAAAGCATATGGTAGGATGCATGGTGGAATGCCTCTCATGAGTAGATGAGAGGGGTCATAGAAAGGGTAGTTCTATGATAATAGCTATGCATTAGAAAGTTGAATTGCTTGGGTTGTTTGTATAGTTGCAATTTGGTAATAAAATAAGTAAATGCATTTAGAAGCATGTCTATCCGGATCCATGAGTGTCCTGATCCCCTACTATCCTCACTTGATCGATGGAAGAGCGGGAGGACCAAAGTCATGAGATGGACCACTTCGCAAGTTTGATCTCTACCTTACTTCTTGCTTGATTATGCAATAGATTAGATTTGTGGGGAGATTTACCCAATGGAATAAATGTAAAGTAATTATTGAAAGTATGGGGTTTGCCATACATGCTTATGTATTAAATGAACATTGTTTATTATTGTATTTTGATAACCTTCTCGTTTGCAATGATATTTATTCGTTTACCGCATGTTTTCCCTTTAATGAATGCTTTATGTTTTGGTTAATCTCACCTATTTATTACTGCATGTTTTGTTAGATTTAGTATCTAAATTTATCCTTTGTATTCTTATGAGGTTTTAAAAATATATGTGTAAGTTCTAGGTGAACTTAGAGGATGACCTAAGGGCTTGAGACCCCCTTAGGGAGATTGGGTATCTAGGTTTAGAATATCGTACCAAGAGTTAAGATAGCTTGTCAGAGGATGAGATTGATAGCTTAACTCATAATACACGTAGCATACCCACACATAATGGTTTGTGTGAAGTATGGAGATGCGTGTATACCTTCCAATGATCGAGGGTGGTAAGTCTAGCTCATCAAGAATGATGAGATGGATGGACTTATGTGCATGACATGAGATAGGCCTACGTAGAAGGGACTTGCATGAGGGGAATCTCATGTGGTATAGTTCTTGAGAAACTTAGGGGATGTCAAACATTAAGTTGGTCTAAGGTTGGTTAGGGATTTATGAATCCTTCTCCTTAGTCAAATAAAATAATAATATAAAATTTTCTTTCTATTTTTGTGTGTTTTCTTGTTTCTTGTTTTGTGGGTCATTACATTTGGTATCAGAGCTCTAGGTTCGGGGGTATAGAGCTTCTTATGTGCAAAAAGTGGATTTGGGTGTGTCCAATGAAATCCTGCTTAAGGTTAAGCTAAAGGGTTGGGATAACCTAGAGTCTCTACTTAATTAGAATCTAAATGGAGTCGGTCCCAAGGAAAGATGAATGTTATGATACCTTAGTATGGGATTTAGTGTCAATAATAGATCATAACCTTTCAACCCTATTCTAATTAGAATTCTAAATAGGTAGTAAGAAGAACTTGGTAATGTGGTTTGAATTAGTAACTCAGCAAGATAAACTTGGATCTAATTCTTTTCTTGGTTGGAACCAGATCAAGATGCCACCTAAGGCCAGGATAAAAGGGCCTCCACCTAGACAGACTCGACAAAGTGATGTCAAAGAAGAGATCCAGAATGAGGATCCAGGAAATCCCAATATGGGAATAGAAGAACTTACTACCACAATTGTTGAATTACAAGACCAGTTAATATAAGTACTAGAAACTATGGCAAATCAGAATTTGCAAGCTAGATATTTAGAAGTCAACCAAGTTGAGGGGCTGACAGTGGAATAAAAGCAAGCAAGAAACCTCTTAGAAAAGGAGATGGTAAGAGACCTAAAGAATATTTGTATCTCCAAATTCATAGGGGGATGCGGCTGAGGCTTGGTTAAGAGAACTAGAAGTTTTCTTCATGGTAAAGGGATATTCCTTAGGGGCCCATATTGCTTGGGCTACTATCCACCTTGAAGGAGCTACCCTAAATTGGTGGAAAACATACCATGAGGGGGCTAAGGTTGGACCAATAGGTATCCCATGGAAGGAATTTATAGCCATATTCAAAAAGAAGTTCCTCATCGAGAATTTTTATACCCCAAAATTAGAGGAAGTTACCAACACTAAGGGAAAGGAACCAATGCATAAGATCTACGCGGTGATTGGGAGTAAAAAGTAGAAGGGCAAACCACCCTATTGGTCATAAAAGGTAAGATTTTTGATAAACAAGTAAATATATTAATAGATAGTGGAGCCAATGATAGTTTCATTTCTTGTAAGTTAGCCAAAGATATGCCGAAAAGACCAGGGTATTTGGCTCATGGATGGAAGGTTGAGTATGGATCTGGATAGACCTACTCCGTAAACCAATGTTTCCCAATGATGGAAATTACCTTAGCTAGTGGGACCATGAAAGGATGCTTATATGTATCCCCACTTCATGCCTTCGATGTGATTCTAGGAATGGATTGGCTACAAGCCCATAAAGTCGTAATCAATTTCCAAGATAGGTGGATCGAGTATTCAGAGGAAGGTAAGGTAAGGTTATGAATTCATAGTGATTAGGGGGCATTTAAACCCCATATGCTGTCATATATGTAGTTAAAGAAAGCCCTCAAGAAAGGAGGGATCATCTATGTAGTAAAGCTGAATGAAGTTAAAAAGGACCGAAAGGAAGAGGTGTTGGGGGCACACCCAATTTTACAAGAATTTCAAGATGTATTTCTTGAGGATCTACTTGGGCTCCCTCCTATATGAGAATTTGATTTTACTATTGATATTATGACAAGAGCGAAACCCATTCACCGATCTCCATATAGGATGTCACCTATTGAAATGCAAGAGTTAAAGGTACAATTGCAAGGACTATTAGAGAAGGGGTTGATAAAACCAAGTGTGTCACCTTGGGGTGCACCTATTTTATTTGTAAAAAAGAAGGATGGGTCTTTAAGATTGTGTATCGACTACAAAATGTTGAATAAGGCTACAATCAAGAATCAGTACCCCCTACCCAGGATCAAAGATTTATTCAACCAATTAAGAGATGCCACGATATTTACCAAGATAGATTTAAGATCAGGGTATCACCAATTGAGGATACGTGAGGAAGACACTCATAAGATGACATTTAAAACAAGGTATGGGCATTATGAGTTCATCGTCCTACCTTTTGGGCTGACTAATGCTCCCGTTGCCTTCATGAACTTAATGAACAATGTGTTCAAAAGGCATCTGGACCAGTTTGTCCTTGTATTTCTAGATGACATCCTAATATACTCTTAGAACAAGGAAGAGCATGACAAGCATCTCAAGATCATGTTGGAACTACTAAGGGAAAATCATCTCTATGGGAACCTAGCCAAAAGTGAGTTCTATGTTTTAGAGGTGTGCTATTTAGGGCATATCATATCAGCTGAGGGGATCACCATGGATCCAGAGAAAATTGAAGCCATGTTAAATTGGCCACCTCCTACCAATGTTACTGAAGTAAGAAGCTTCATGGGGTTAACGAGCTATTACAGATGCCATATAAATAATTTCTCAAAGATTACCTCAACAATAACTAACCTCCAGAAGAAAGGGAAGGAATTCAAATGGATGGCAAGGTGTGAAATTGCTTTCACTTTGTTGAAGCAAAAACTCACTACCGCACCAATATTGAATATTCCAGACCCTCAAGGAGATTTTATAGTATGCATTGATGCATCATTGGAAGGATTAGGGGGAGTACTCATGCAAGGAGAATCCATAGTGGCTTATACTTCAAGAAAGCTTAAGAAGCACGAAGTCAATTATGCTACTCATGATTTAGAATTAGATGTTGTAGTACACACCTTGAAGGTCTAGCACCACTATCTGGTAGGAAGACCCTTTGAACTAAAAATAGATCATCAAAGCCTAAGGTACATATTCACCCAACCAATACTCAATGCGAGGTAAAGAAGGTGGGTCGAGTTTCTCACTGAGTATGACTTTGAAATTGAGTACATAAAAGGAAAAGAGAATAAGGTGGTAGATGCTTTGAGTAGAAGTAGAAACATAGCAACCCTAACCAGGAGTCATGTAAAGCTCATGGACCAAGTAAGGCAGGAGCAAGATAAGGATGAGTATTGTCAAGAAATTTGGGCTAGAATGAGCAAGGATCCTGAGGTCAATAAAGAGTTTGGGATGATAGATAACCTTCTATATTTCAAAGGAAGAATCATCATACCAAAGTTAGGGGATTCAAAGAGGCTATTAATGCAAGAAGCCCATAGGTCTCCTTATACAACTCACCCCGGAGGGGTAAAAATAAGGGAAAACTTGAAGAGGACCTTCTTCTAGGTAGGAATGAAGAAGGATATTGTAGAATTTGTAGCTTGGTGCCTTGAATGTTAGAAGGTCAAATCAGTTAAACACAAGCATCCTATAGGATATTTGTACCCTCATAGTATACCTACTTAGAAATGGTAGGTCATATCAATGGACTTCATAGTGGGTTTACCGAAAACCAAGTACCAACATGATGCAATCTTTGTAGTAGTTGACAAAATGACCAAGGTTGCACACTTCATACCTAGGAGCACCAATGATGATGCTCAAATAGTGGCTAACAGATTTGTCAAGGAAGTGTTTCAATTGCATGGATTTCTAGAAGTAATCATATCGAACAAGGATTCCAAGTTCACTTTCAAATTTTGAAGAGCCCTTCACCAAAGAATAGGCATACAATTGCACATGAGTTCGACATACCACCTTAAAATAGATGGTTAGATAGAGTGGGTAAACCAAGTGCTAGAAGATATGCTTCGCATGTATTGCATGGACCATAAGGTTCGATGGGAAGACTATCTACCATTGGTGGAATTTTCCTACAATAATGGGTATCACTCTTCTCTAGGGATGGCACCTTTCGATGCCTTGTATGGATGAAAGTGTAGAACACCACTGTCATGGGATAACCCTAAATATAGAACTATGATTGGACCAAAAATGGTTAGGGAAATGGAAGAGCAAATTAGGATGATCAGGCAAAGACTCAAGTTTTTTTTTGATAGGTAGAAGTGTTATGTTGATCTAAAGAGGACTCCCAGAGAGTACTCGGTGGGATATAAAGTGTTCCTAAGGGTCAAACCAATGAAAAGTGTGATCAAATCCACAAAATTGGATCCATGGTTTGTAGGACCCTTTAAGATCATTGAGAATATTATTTTGGTTTCATAACAACTCACCTTACCCCCTAATTTGTCAAAAATCCATGACACTTTCCACATATCTTTGCTTCGAAAATATGTTGATGACCCTGACCATGTGTGGGATGTTTCTAATTTATAGATGGCAAACACAGAGGCAATTGAAGTAATGCTAGTGAGGATTCTTGAATTTTTCTCTAAGGCTATATGGAATTAAACCATTGATAAATGTAAGGTCCAATGGGACCATTTATCTAAAAGAAATGCCACTTGGGAAAAAGTGGTGGATATGCAAAAATATTTTCCTTTTTTGTTTGATGAACTCTAAAAAAATTTTGTGTGATAATTTATGTATTGGCTATATTTACCTATGTTAAAAGAAAAACAACACCAAGGATGATGTTAGTCCTAGTGGGGGAGGATGTCATGACCCTCCCATATGGACCATTTGAACATGGAGAAATAATGTATTAACGTATGATGCTTTAATACTCAATTTTTTTGCAATAAAGTAGTTATGCAATATTATTAGATAATGAAGAATATGTTACTGCTAATAAATTTCCAATGTGTAGGATCAGGTGCACTCGTAAGTGGAAGAAGTTGAGTCATATGTTGAGGATGAGGGTACTTGAGGTTGAGGGAAATGATGATATGACAACTCAAAGGTAACAAGGATAGATACCTTCATATAGGCATGCATTCGATTAGGGATAATCGTCAATAGATAGTCACCTTGAACCCTAGACTGATGGCCTAGTAGCTATCATAAGTTCTCGAGGCAGAGATAGGTGACTAAATTGATGGAAATATCTCCCTCTTTGTTTATTGCACATACTTGTTTGTCTTCCACTTCAGCATTGTACCTCTATAATGTGGAAAAACATATATTAATGAATTGTATTCATGACTCCTTGGATATTATCGAATAAAATATTGATCTATGATAAAATAGACATTCATTTTAGATAAATTGTGAATTTATGTTAAAATGTTAAATAAATATTATTCTTGAATAAAAAATTGATCTATGATAAATAGACATTCATTTTAGATAAATGATGAATTTATGTCAAAGTGTTAAATCAATCTTATTCTTGAATAAAAGAGTGATTATGATAAATAGATATCCATTTTAGATAAATCAAAATTTTATTTTAAAAGTGATAAAAAAATCTTATTCCTGAGTGAATGGTTGATGGATTTCATTAAAATAATGAATTTATGATTTAGGCCAGGCCAACCAAGAAGAGTCTAGTTGACATGAAGGGATGGCCCATTAATGCTAGGGATGGATCCATTGCATGAAGTGATGATTTCATCTACATGAAGAGGAGGGACTTCAATGCATGTTGTGTCTTGGGAAGGTAAGAGGAAGAGACGTCCCCTCTACCACCTGATGAAATGCATGGGAGTAATGGTAAGTAGGTGGCAGAAGAAAGCTAATAAAAGAGAATAGGGATAGATGCCAAAGGGGGGAGCTTGGTGTTGAGGGAGAGAGAGCTATACATGTGAGGAAGAAAAGACAAACACTATGCAAATGAAAGAAGGAGGTTCTCAAGCTCAACCAAAATGACCAAATAAAATCAATGACAAATGCGACCAGGTTGGTTACAATGTGTTCATGGTTCTCCTTGCTGTGTTTAGTAGCATAGTTTCTATTAGAGTCATATCTTATCGTATCATAGATCTATTGTGTATGGCATAACACCATTAGAGCTGTAGCTCATCATGTCATAGCTCTGTTGTGTATGGCATAACACCATTAGAGTCATATCTCTATTGTGTGTGGCATAACATCATTAGATCCAAAGCTCATCGTGTCATAGCTCTATTGTGTATGGCATAGCACCATTAAAGTCATAGCTCTATTGTGTATGATATAGCACCATTAGAGTTATAGCTTTTCTATGTATGACATAGCACCATTAGAGTTGTAGCTCTATTGTGTATGACATAGCACCACTAGAGCTAAAGCTCATCATGTTGAAGCTCTATTGTGTATGGCATAACACCATTAGAGTTGTAGCTCATCATATCATAGTTGCTATGTATGGCATAGCACCATTAGAGTCATAGATTTTTTGCGTATGGCATAGTGCCATTACAGTTAAATATTATCATGTTGTAGCTCTGTTGTGTATGGCATAGCACCATTAGAGCCATAGCTCATCATGTTGTACTTGTTGTGTATGGTATAGCACCATTAGAGCCATAGCTCTGTTGTGTATGGTATAGTGCCATTATAGCCCTTGCTTTTTTTTTGGTAGATAAGATACTATAGCATTAATACCGGGTTTTACAGGTTGACCCAAAACCTTTAACAAAAATTAGCCCAGGGCTATTGATGAACATATCCTTACTAAGGATCCTATATATGTAAAATCTACATACTGCCAAAGCCATTACATCCAATAAGGCACATAGCCTGTTATCAAAAAGAAACTTCCCATACAACATTTTGGGTATACCCCGAGAAAACACACATGCATCATAATTAAAAAATAGAAACAAACACAGATCCCTTCCTTGAGACAATGGAGAAACAAAAAGCTGCAGACACACATAGTAGAATACTAAAAAAACTCCTACAAGTTTTGTATTGACAGTTACTCTTAATAATTCTTTGGTAATTGCTTTCTTTCATATATGACATGCTTTGGTACCACATACTATCTTGGCCAATAAACCTTGGAGAACTAAACTTGTTGGCTATATTTATGGCGGTGGCTATCTGGTGGTCCACGTGGCTTTGGTTCAAAGTCTTATATTGTTATTTATTTCCTTCCCCGTGATTATCAACCAACCTCAAATTAGACCCATAGCTTTGTTGTGTATGGCATAGTGCTATTAGAGCTAAAGCTCATCATGTCATAGATCTGATGTGTATCGCATAGCACCAATAGAGTCATAGCTTATTGTGTTATAGTTGTTGTGTATGACATAAAGCCATTAGAGCCATAGCTCTACTATGTATGACATAACACCATTAGAGCCAAAGCTTTGCAATGTATGGCCTAACACCATTAGAGCCATAAATTGCCATGTTGTAGCTATTTTATAACATAGAACCATAAGAGTCATAGATTCGTGTGGAGCGTAGCTGCTATTAGAAGCTTTCTAAACCACCTCATATCCACCATGTGCTTCACTTGTGTTTTGTCCATGCAGTGTTGGTTTTAGCATAGAGCGCTGCCTTGGAAAGTTGAAGGGTGATAGGCAAGAAAATTCGTGGTTGATTCATAGTCGAGTAGAGAAGTTTGTTAAGGGAAAAATGATTCCCTTAGTGGTAGTTTCATTAGTTAACTAATGATTTTAGATTAAATGAAATGAAAAGGGTTTTATGGAAATTAAAGTAGATAGCTTTAATTATGATTATGGTTCATTTTGTAAAATGAGGGTATGGGACCTTGCTTTATGAAATGAAAAGGGTTTTATGGAATTAAATTAGATAGCTTTAATTATGATTATGGTTCATTTTGTAAAATGAGGGTATGAGACCTTGCTTTATGAAATGAAAGGGATTTTATGGAAATTAAAGTAGATAGCTTTTAATTATGATTATGGTTCATTTTGTAAAATGAGGGTATGGGACCTTGCTTTATGAAATGAAAAAGGTTTTATGGAAATTAAAGTAGATAGCTTTAATTATGATTATGGTTCATTTTGTAAAATGAGGGTATTGGACCTTGCTTTATGAAATGAAAAGGGTTTTATGGAAATTAAAGTAGATAGATTTAATTATTATTATGGTTCATTTTTTAAAATGAGGGTATGAGACCTTGCTTTATGTGAAAGGGATTTTATGGAAATTAAATTAGATAGCTTTAATTATGAATATGGTTCATTTTGTAAAATAAGGATATAGGACCTTGCTTTATGAAATGAAAAGGGTTTATGGAAATTAAAGTAGATATATTTAATTATGATTATGGTTCATTTTGTAAAATGAGGGTATGAGACCTTGCTTTATGAAATGAAAAGGATTTATGGAAATTAAAGTAGATGGATTTAATTGTGATTAAGGTTAATTTTGTAAAATGAGGGTATGCAACCTTAATTTATGAAATGGAAAGGGTTTTATGGAAATTAAAGTAGATGGCTTTAATTATGATTATGGTTCATTTTGTAAAATGAGGATATGGGACCTTGCTTTATGAAATGAAGAAAAAGGTTTATTTGAAAATTAGAGTAGATGGATTTAATTAGATAATAAATATGATTATGGTTTGTTTTGTAAAATAAGGGTATGGGACCTTATTTTATGAAATTATAGGAAATTTTTATTGGTAGAATTAAAGTGGTTTGCTTTAATTAAATAGAATGCATGAACCCAATTTATTTAACAATTAAGGGTATGAGACTTTAATTGTTAAGTAAGGGTTGGATTATTTATTACAAATAAATCATATGGTAGGATGCATGGTGGAATTCCTCTCATGAGTAGATGAGAGGCATCATAGAAAGGGTAGTTCTATGATAATAGCTATGCATTAGAAAGTTGAATTGCTTGGGTTGTTTATATAGTTAAAATTTGGCAATAAAATAAGTAAATACATTTAGAAGCATGTCTATCCAGATCCATGAGTGTCCTAATACCCTACTATACTCACTTGATCTATAGAAGAGCGAGAGGACCAAATTCATGAGATGGACCACTTCGCAAGTTTTCTCCTTACCTTACTTCTTGCTTGATTATGCAATAGATTATATTTGTGGGGATATTTCTCCAATGGAATAAATGTAAAGTAATTATTGAAAGTATGGGGTTTGCCATACATGCTTATGATTAAATGAACATTGTTGATTATTGTATTTAGATAACCTTCTCGTTTGCAAATATATTAATTCATTTACCGCATGTTTTACCTTTAATGATTGCTTTATGTTCTGGTTAATCTTGCCTATTTATTACTGCATGTCTTGTTAGATTTAATATCTAAATTTATCCTTTGTATTCTTATGAGTTTTAAAAAAATATGTGTAAGTTCTAGGTGAACTTAGAGGATGACCTAAGGGCTTGAGACTCCCTTAGGGATATTGGGTATCTAGGTTTAGAATATCGTACCAAGAGTTAAGATAGCTTGTTAGAGGACGATATTGATAGCTTAACTTGCAATACACATAGCATACCCACACATAATGGTTTGTGTGAAGTATGGAGATGTGTGTATACCTTCCAATGATTAAGGGTGGTAAGTCTAGCTCATAAAGAATTATGAGATGGATGGACTTATGTGCTTGACATGAGATAGGCCTACGTAGAAGGGACTTACGTGAGGGAAATCTCGTGTGGTATAGTTCTTGAGAAACTTAGGGGATGTCAAACATTAAGTTGGTCTAAGGTTGGTTAGGGATTTATGAATATTTCTACTTATTCAAAAAAATAATATAAACTTTTCTTCTTATTTTTGTGTGTTTTCTTGTTTCTTGTTTTGTGGGTCGTTACACATTGCCTTAATAAAATTTTAAGCAAAACTAAAAAAATTAGGAAGCAAAAAATCAAGTGTCGGATAGAGTACAAATAAAAGTTTCAATCAAAAAGATCTAAGAATTAGAATACGTAAATTCCCAAAAGGCACAAATAAGTGGGGCATCCAAAAATTAAAATATTATAGAAGTTTGACCAAATATGCAAGGCAAAAGTTCTAATGTGATAAGTTCTGAGGTTAGATAGTGAAATTTTTTCAGATTGGAAAATGATAAAAGTATCAAAGTCATATGGTGATGAAAATTTCAAAGGATGAATTTACTTATGCTCCAAAATTTTAGTGACTAAATTTGCTTTAGGGGATTCTACCCCATACCCCCACTTGGAGGGTCGTTGGCCTCCCATACTCCCAATCAGGTTGAGACCTTGGATACTTCACATTGTGCTAAGATGTACAATATTCTAAAGAGTACAATCATTTTCCTATAAAGAGTACAAAATTTTGCTTAGATAATTGCAACAAAATCAAGCTAATAAATTTGGAACATTAATTGTAGAATATCTCCCACATGTAGACTTTAGGAATACCTAAAAGGGGTAGATGACAATAATGATAATATTTCTTCATATAAAGAACCAAAACCATTTGAAAATTATGATTCCAAATTTAGAGACCTTGAAAAATTCAACTACTTCAATTAAGACATGATCCAACTTACAAAAGAGTAGTCATACTTGAAATCTTTGCAACAAATTTGAAGGGAAAATATCCCCTTTGTAATCTATAAATAGTAGTAGTTTAAGATTTGTAAAGGATCAACAAATTATATAGACTTTTCCTTTATTTCCATTTGTATAGCAGTATATGCATCTCTAGGCAGTCTTGTGGGCAACCTAAACCTCTGTTTCTAGCATGATCTTTGTAATACTTTTACTTGCACATATATATTATAGAGGCTTATGTGTCTATTTGGTTCTCATACCTTGATCCATATACTTTGTGTGTGTGTGCTTTCATTTTAATCTATGCTTATTTATGTTGAGGAGAGAAAGTGTTCACATCGATGCATTATGATCAAAGTTGTATGAGGGGATCTTATTTAATATTTGGCACATTGTTTCTTTGTTAGAATAGGTTTTTTTATTTTTGCTATATTTTTTTTTTCTTTCTTTGACCATTTTCACCAAAGCTATTAGATTAGGAAGTATGTTCCTAAGATCACATATTGTTAAGAAACCTTCCTTTATCAAAATTTTAGTGGCCCTCAACTAAGTTGAACTCAGTCTCTCAGGAAAGGCCTTGATATCTTGCTCTATGTGATAACCCCATCTGCCTAGTTCACACCCTACCCAATAGTTGGTATGGTCAAAGAGGACAACATTAGGGACATTATTTATTATGAAATTTAGTATATTATGTGGAATTCTATAATTTATAGATGTAATCAAATGTATATTCAGTTGGTGATTTCAATCAAAGAAAATTCACCTTTGGATATGTGTTTTGTCTTAGTTACTTACTTTAACTATTCTAAGAAAAATTATACTATGGTTTTATCTATTATCAATATAAACTAGTATGCTATTGCTAATGCTATGAAAAATTTTATGTAGATGAGAATGTTTATTGACTGATATTATTTTCCTTCTAAAGGAACCATCACTCTTTATTGTGATAACCAAAGTACTATTTAGTTGATACACAATTTAGTCAAGCATCAATAGGCCAATCATATTAATACTTGGATGTATATGATTAGGAAGTTTCACTCTCAATGCTAACTTATTTTAGTTAATATAGATTTAAAAAATAAATTGGTAGACATACATGAAATGCTATGCTTGAGATTTCTTTCACTTAACTACAATAGTTCATTAGAGTAAGAGAGATGTAGTGTCTTCTTTTTTGGATTCAAATTTAGATTAATGATTCATGTTGGAATGCACATAGGGTAAGTGGTATTTCTTCATTTGATATCAATCCATATAATATAATAGAAAATACAAATTTATCCCTTTCGAATGGTAAGTGGCATCACTCCCTATCATTGTTTGAATTTGCAATATTTTCTAGAAAACTTCCAAAATATGCATTCACCACAACTATCTGTTGAAAAGAAGAAAATTCAACTAAAATATAGCATTAGTAAACACCATAAACAAGAAGCATAAGATGGATTTCCATGGACATTTCGATATATCACATTTTTAATTCACACTTCTGACACAAGTTGATCCTCATTGAGGGGTAATTATAGTAATACCAAATTCTCAATGAGAGGTTAAAATTAGGCTAAAATTAACTTAACCTTGAGGTTAACCTTACAATAAAATAATAATAAATTACCCTTTAATCTAGGTTAACCATAAAGGTATATTAACCAATACCACTAAAAGTGAAATATGAAAGGGGCTTGTAGTCTTACATGAACATGCACGTAGGCTTACATAAATGGGGAATTCCCATAGGCTTACATAATCACATGCTTGTAGGGTACATAAATGGAACTCATAAGTACCTCATCAAACTTTTGGTCTTTCTCTAAATAATATTGGATTACATAAATTTTAACACCCCCTTTAATTTGAGCTGAGAGGGCCAAGGAGAGAAGGCATTAGAGGTAACACCTCCACCCATAATAAATGATTTAGTGGGCCTATGGTATTCCTCATTTTTTATCATATTCATCATCAAAAATATTGTGTTTTCCCCTAAATATTTTTATCTTAAACTTTAGCTTTATAATGTAATTTGTGATGGAGTTTCCTTACCTTTTATATTGAAACATTAGAATTTTACTTAGGTACCTGAGCATTAGATTCCATTGACTTGAAATATTTTGGATGAGCTTTTGAATGAGAAAGAGCTTCACAATTCTTAATTTCCACTTCATAATTATTAGAACCTTGAAAATACCTTAAAAATAAATGGGTTTTGAATCTTTGATAGTTACAACATTCACATAAAGAACCAAGCCAACTGTATGAAAAGGAGGAAAAATAGTGGAATTAATAGATTTAATATAATATTAATCACTATTTACCTTACCTCATTCCATATATATATCATATTTTAGAGCTTTGAAGTGAGATATATAGTCTTCAACATTACTAAAATCTAAAATTTTGAGATTAGAGAGCTCAATTTCTATTCTATTGACTTCACTAACACTTAATTTTCTATAGAGAGTTTTCAAAATAGTCCATACATGAATAGGATTAGTCTTCTCTCTAATGTATAAAAATACATTTGGTTCCACTAACATTAATGATGGTCCAAGAGCTAAACCAGCAAGCATATGAAGAACATAATGAGAAACAAAACATGAGAGGTTTTGGAAATAACATTAATCAACAAGAAAATAGTCTCAATAAATAAAAAGAAAATTATTATGAAGAAGGTAACCATAGGAAGAAAATAAATATGATTGAAAATCATATAAATCTATATACCAAGACACAACATAATGTGATTGTGATTAGCACAAAGAATGCATACAATAACTTGGAAGTCAAAGAAGAAATATTAGTAGATTATGCTAAAATGGTAGAGGATATCTCATCCACTCAAATTGACTCAGAGCAAAAGAAGAATCAGATCAAAGGAATTTGGGGGTTTAAAATCAAAGGAATAGAGGAATGGCAAGGATTAGATCAAGTTTTAAATTTAGATAATGAAACTAAACAATTTTATGAATATAATGATCTAAACATAATAGAAAAATCAAAGTAAACTAAGAAGGGTATGCAAATAAGATTCAGTAAAAGACTAGAGCTGGGTAAAACAAATCAATCAACAGTAGAAGAATCTCCAACAGTATGTAACCAAATGGGAGAGAATGATCCTCCTGTAATACATACAAAAAATGCAAAGAGTACAAGCAATTATGGGAAAAGAAAGCAAGGAAGACCCCCCAAAAAAGAACAAAAAGCACCAAAGAATAAGGGACAAGAATTAGATCCAAATGAAGAATAGATGGTTAAGGGTAAAAGCCCATAAAACAAAACCAAACAAATAAAAATCCTTTCTTGGAATTTTTAGGAGCTAAATTCCCATAGGAAAAGAAGAATTGTTAGAAATTTACTCATGGATATTGTTTATCTTCAATAATCTAGAATTGACACAAAAAAACTTGACATTATTTAGAAAGAGGTCTAGCTGAATGTTGAATAGATCATAAGCCCAACACAAGGTACTATTGGAGGTATTTTCACATTTTGGAACATAATGAATTTTGAGGGCACTTTAGTTGATCGAGAAGAGATATTATGCATAGTCAAATTGAAGAAAAAAAAAACTAACTTCTATTGGGTAATGATAGGGGTTTATGCTCAAAATGATGATCGTGAGAGATTCCAATTGTGGAATAAGCTATATTTTTAGAGGATTTTTTTCATTAATTTGCATTGGATGGTTTTGGGTGACTTAAATACAGTCTTAAGAACAAAGGATAAAAGTGGAGGGAGGATTAACATAACTTAAGGTATGCAAGATTTCAATAATTTTATTCAGAACAATAAGGTGATTGACTTGGATATGTGTAAAGGTAAGTTTACATGGAAAAATAGAAGTATGGGGGATAATCACATTAAAATTCACCTAGAAAGAGTTATTATTTATGAAAATTGGCTAAGTATAAATAGTATTCATAGACTTACATGTATCCCTAGAATAGAATCATATAACAATCCCCTTTTGCTAGATATGGAAAATGAGGAGAAGCAATGAAAGCACCCTTTATGTATGAGCTCATATGGAATATGCACACAAAAATTACAAATAAAATTAAATATTTGTGGTAGGATGAAGTTCAAGGCTCAACTATGTACAAAGTTACCCAAAAATTAAAGAACATCAAGTATCAAATCAAAATTTGGAATAACGATTTTTTAGTAACATCAATTTAAGAAAACAACTTAAAAAGGATATCCAATATACAGAGGAAAAAATAAAGAGGGAAGGTAGAAAACCATAGTGGAATGAAAGGAAAAAACAACTCCTCATGGAGTATCACAATACCATTTCGCAAGAGGAAATTCATTGGAAATAGAAATCCAGAGTATTGTGGCTCAAGGAAGGTGATAGAAACACTAAATTATTCCATGTTTTGACTATGAACATAGGAAAAATAATAACATACTCTATATTATGGGGAAATATGGAAGAAAGTATGAGGATTTAAATGATTTTAAAAATCTGGCCATTACTTTCTTTCACAGCCTTCTTAGCAAAGAAAAAACATAGTATAACATGGAAATAGAAAGCATCATTAACAATATTTCCAAAGGAGTTAATGATAGCATGAATGAATATATATGCAAGGTAATATCTAAGGAGTAATTTAAAAGAGTTGTGTTCTCTATGGGAGCATCCAAGGCTGTGGGGCCAGATGGTTTCCCTCCAGGTTTTTATCATCATCATTGGGATATTGTTGGAGAAGATGTAGTCAATTCAATCCAAGAAGCCTAGGAATCTAGTAAGTTGTTGAGATAATGGAATAATACCTTCTTTACTCTGATTACAAAGAAATTTGGAGTGAATAAATTGTAGGACTTTATACCAATTAGCCTATGTAATACAATTTACATTATTTTTATTAGAGTGTTGGCCAATCGATTGAAAAACATCATCCCCTCAATCATTAATGAAGATCAAGGAGGTTATGTTGTAGGAAAGTAGATTACTACAAGAATCATTACCATTTATGAAATAATACTCTCTTCAAAGGAGAAAATAGTTAGGCATGTTCCTTAAGCTAGACATGAACAAAGCCGATGACAATGTTTCTTGGTCTTTCTTAGATAAAATAATGGAGTGAATGGGTTTTAGTAAAAAATGGAGGGCATGGGTTGGTATGTGTATTTATAACCCTCACTTTTCAATATTGATCAATGGATAATTTTTTGGGTTCTTTCCTTCTACTAGAGGAATCAAGTAGGGAGATCCGTTGTCTCCATATCTCTTTATCATTATGGTAGATGCCCTGGGAAGAACTTTGAAAATAAAGAGAAAGGATGGTAATATCAAAGGTCTAAAATATTCATCCATTGGTGAAGCTTTGTACCATAAACAATTTGTGGATGATACTTTCTTTCTTGGGGAAGCTACATAGGAAGAAGCTTTGGATTTAAAAAAATCCTTGATTCTTATGAAAAATCTACAGGCCAAAAAATAAATTATGAAAAAGCAGAACTATATTTTAAAATATGAAGGAAAGTATAAGAGATCAAGTAATTAAAGTTTTGGGTTGTAAAGAGGAAAATTTCCCTATCACCTATCTTGGTTTACCTATTTTTATAGGAAAAATGGAAGATGAACTTTGGAATTTGATTATTGATAAATTTAATAGGAAACTTCAAGGTTGAAAGGGATCTATGTTATCCTTTGCGAGAAAAGTACAACTCATAAAACACATGATTCAAAGTCTCCATATTTATTTCATTTCTTTCCTAAGGTTGTTAAGGAAAGTGGAAGAGACTTTAGAAAGACTTCAAAAAATTTCTTATGGGATGGCACTAAATGTAAAAAATGTAAACATTTGGTAGCCTGGGATACCTGTTGCCAACCTTTATAGAATGGGGGTCTTGGATTGAGGAAGTTGAAAGATCTAAATAGAGCCCTTCTAGCTAAACATGGTTAGAGGCTTTGCACTAGAGAATTATGGAAATGGGCTAGCATTATCCAAAATAAATACTTGGATGGTAGAAACCACTCTATCAATTGTTCTAATCCTCGATGTGGGTCTATTTTTTGGTAAATTATTATCAATAGCAAGAAATTTCTATGACAAGGTTTAAAATGAAGAGTAGGTAGGAGGGACAAAATTTACTTTTGTAAAGATACTTAGATTCAATATGAGACTTTAGTGAACTACAAAAAGTTCAAAGATATTAAATAACATTTAACCAAAACCTATGGTAAGAAAATTAATGGTTACATTCATAGGGTGGGTGATTTTCAAGAGTGGAAAATCCTACAAGAAGATATGCAAGGCCTAGGGGGGTAAAGATCTACAAAACCTTTTAAGGAGTTATTATTTAGGTAAAGGTTCATAGGAGGATTAGATAATTTTGAGAAGAAACCAACAAGGTCAGTACTTTGTGAAGGATGGATATAGAGTCTTGGGTAAAATAACCTCAAAGAAACCTGAGCTTAAAGGAATTTGGAAGATAATCATAATCCCTAAGGTTGCAATAATTTTTTGGACTTCCATTCTCAATAATATCCTCATGAAAGAAAATATGTTCAAAAGAGGGACTGTGGTTCCAACGGTTTGTGTCTTATGTAACAAAGAGGATGAGTGCGTGGACCACCTATTTAGAACTTATGATTTTTTCATGATATCTTAAATATGTTATCAAGAGAAGTTAATGTTGCTTAGGTCATTCCATATTATCTACTTAAGATTTGGGAATAGTGGCACTTAAGAAGTAGTATTTTTTGGCAAAAATACATTCCACATATTTGTTAGGGGTTTGGTTGGAAAGAAACAAACGAGTGTTCAAAAATAAAACCAAAGGAATAATTGGGATTTATGCCAAGATAAAAATAGCCCTATTGGAGGATTGTATTAAAAACATTGTCATCCAAGAAAATCTTGCAATGATCCTCTCTAGAGAAAACAATATCTTAAATATGGAAAAAATCAATAAGGTGAGACTAGATACTAGATGGAAACATCCTCACAAAGACTAGGTAAAAATTAACTTTGATGGGGCTACAAAAGGTAACTCGGGTCATGCTGGTGGTGGGGGTCTCATTAGGAATGATAGAGGTCAAGTAGTGGTTGCATATGCTTAAGATCTAGGAATTACCACAAATCACCGAGCTAAAGCAAGGACGATGCTTACAGGCCTCCAAATTATAGTGAATTTGGGTTTTAGGAGAATTGTTCTTAAGGGGGATTCCAAAAATATTATAACTTCCCTTAAAAATGGGATTTAAATAATTCTAGAATATTTCAATAATTACAAATGCAAGGAATATTTTGAGAAACCTAGAATAAAGTCAAGTTAAACATATTTATGGAGAGGGAAATAAAGTTGTCGATAAAATGGTGAATATAGTAGTTAGATCTAAGAATTTCAAGGTCTAGTCATATGCTCCCATGGAATTGGAAGAGATTATAAGAATTGATATTGAAGTTAGAAAATAAAGAGGGTAGAGCAAAGTAGAATACTTATTGGGATCATGCACTAAAGGATTTAAGCACACTAAACTACATTGTTGTATCAAATATAAGGATAGTGGGAGGGATATTATTTTAGCTTCTAACAGGTTTAGCCCAAGTTTTTTTATTTAACTAAGATAGGATTATCTTGCATTTTTCTACTCTTCTCTTATTTTTTTCTTGTTCATATTCGAGCTCTATGTAAAGGGTTAGGGACCTTTAACCCCATTTTTATCAATACCAAAAAAAAATAATGGTCCAAGTGTAACCAAAAGAACTAAAAACAAAAAATGTATACAAATAAAAAGGAGAGAAGATTGCAAAAAATGATCTTTTGTATTAATAGTGATACTAGGGGGCCTGAATCTCTTGATTTTACAATTTTTTTTACTACCCCAATGTCTTGGGGGTAATATTACAATGATTTCTCTCTTCTTTGAATAAAATGATTTAAGAATAGAGGGGGGTATTCCAACTCTTCAATAAGCTCTGTGTGTTCTTCACTCCTTAGCTATAGCTTCAAGGGTGAGTGGGCTTATGATATTCAATAATGGGACCACTCTAAATTTAACAACTCTCCAAATACCTATCTCCTACACAAATAAAAATCATACAAGGGTTAGTAATACCTATTGATTAAGATATAAAATAACACTACAAAACCTAGCTACAAAAACATGGAATATGATACAAAAACTAGAGAAATAAAACTTAATATGCCCTATTGAAAATCAACTTACTGATATGTGTCGTATTTTTTTGGTTCTAAGCAACTGCAGATGAGCAGTTCTGATTGGTTAACCATATATGGGAAATAAGGAAACCATGCAAGGGTGGTTTTGATTGTGTAACCACATATGGGTGGTTTAGGTTGAATGGGAGAAAAATCCAAAAGGGACACTTTGGGGCTTCTTATATCTAATGTGTGCAAACTCCTGGCACTATTCTAGCAGCCTGACAATGTGTATTCTTAGCCTTGTTTTTTTTGATGGGGTTGGGTTGCTTTTATAGGTCATTTTGGTCTTTTGGAGGGGAAGGGAGGTGGCAAGCGAGAATAACCAAGTGCAATCTAGGGCTACCAAATGGAAGGGGCAGTTAGAGTGACACCTAGGGTGTTTGACTTAACTGGGATGATGTGGCTGCAAGTGGAGTGAGGTGTGAGGGATGTTACATGTGAAGGGACAATGGGAACATGAGTGTGTGAGATGTGGCAAGTGATGTTGGTGAAGTGGCTAGGACACATGTCTTATGATTAGACTGGGTATATTAGGCAGATTTTCTAGATTTATAAAATTTGGAAAATACTTTTATTGTGTAGGATTTATATGCCTAAGTTTGGACTTAGGTATATATTTTATTATGCAGATTTGTGTGGTGGGATGCAAGATGTGGTTTTGTGAATGCCTAAGTTTTGGTGTCTACAGATGCCCCTTTTATACCGTGTTGTGTAAAACACAATGTGATGCAAAAACAAAAATACACCTATCCTTATTTGATGGATGAATGGACTCAAATCTTCTCTATGCTCAAGAATGAATGATTTTTGAAAATTTTGGTTTGTTTGCTTATCCCCTCAATTGGTGAAAGGGTGAAGAATGAAACCCATGAGCCAATTGACCAAATATGGATGATTAAAGGAGGTGGATGAAGATGTGAATGTGATGTATGCAATTGTATGACATTAAAATCATTTGATGTCCCAAGTTTGGGATTTTTTTGTTACTACAAATTTACCTTTAGTTTCAAGTATGAATTTTGTTGTGGTAAAACCACCAACCATGTTTGGGAGTTTGGATGCCCAAGTGACTATTAGAAATTCCTATTATTAGGAACTAGAAACACTTGGAATTAAATACTCAAGTGGTTTTGATTAATACAAAATATGATTTTATTATTTTATGCTTTCGTGACCCAACGAATAGGGCTTAAGATAACTTTGTACAAATTAGCTTAAACATATCCATACCCAAAAATTAAGGTTTTTGTTGATCTAATACCATATGTGATGATGTTGGATGTTTGTGAATGAGTGTCTTTATGGTGAGCTATCCATATGACTAGATTGCATGGATTACAATTTGCTGCAATTGCCAGGTATGTAGGATAAGTCACTAGATACAAGGTTCACTTGATGATTTTTATGATTATGAGTCATGTGTTGATGTGATGAACATGATGAATTTGGTCTTGTAAAGGGTGATTTTTTTTTGGGCTAACCATGCGAGTGTGGTTTCTATCCCCTACAACCATGCATCCATGGTTGATTCTTTAGGGGGTCCCACCATGATCACCATTTCTATAACCAAAAGAACTGAACACAAACAATGCATACGAAATAGGAGAGAATATTACAAAAAATGATCTTTTGTATTAATAGTGATAAAGGGGAGCCTGAATATCCTGATTTTACAATGTTTTTTTATTTACCCAATATCTTAGGGGTAATATTATAATTATTTCTCTCTTATTTGAATACAATGATTTAAGAATGGAGGGGGTCTTCCAGTTCTTCAATAAGCTTTGTGTGTTCTTCACTCCTTATCTACAACTTCAAGGGTGAGTGGGTTTTTGATATCCAATAGTGGGACCACTCTAGCTTCAACAGCTTTCCAAATACTTGTCTCCTACACATATGAAATTTAGGCAAGGGTTAGTAGAACCTTTTTATTAAGATATAAAATACTACTACAAAATATAGTTGCAGAAACATGGAATATGATGCAGAAAATAAAGAAATAAACTTAATATGCCCTACTAAAAATCAACTTTCTGATCTATATGTTATGTTTTATTGGTTTTGAGAAACCATAGATGTGTGGTTCTAACTGGTCAATCATGGATGGGTGGTGAAGAAACCACATGAGGCCTATTTCAAATGTGTAATCGTGGATGGGTGGTTTAGGCTAAATGGGATAAGACTCCAAATGTGACACTCTAGATATTTTGATATCTAATGTGTGCAAACTCTTAGTGTGATTCTAGTAGCCTAACGGTATGTATCTTAGACCTATTTGGTTAATGGGTTTAGGTTGCTTTTATAGGCCATTTTGGGGTTTTGGAGGGAAAGGGAGGTGGCAAGACAAAACTACCAAGTGGCAATCCAGGGCTACCAAATGGAAGGGGTAGTTAGAGTGAGTCACCTGGGGTGTCTTACTTAACTAGGGTGATGTGGATGCAAGTGGAGTGAGGTGTGAGGGATATCCCACTTGAAGGAATAAGGGGGACATGAGTGTGTGATATGTGGAAAGTGATGTTGGTGAAGTGGCTAGGAAACATATCCAGTGATTAGATATGGTATCCTAGGAATATTTTCTAGATTTATTTAAATTTGGAAAATATTTTTACTATGCAGGATTTATATTCCTAATTTTGGACTTAGGTATAGTTTTTATTAAACATATTTGTGTGGTGGGATGCAAGATGTGGTTTTTTGGATGCCTAAGTTTTGGTGTCTACACTAAGAACTTCCTCCTATCTCTTACTAAACTAATGATATTTGAGATCTAACTCATTATTGAACATAAACTAGATATTTTTGCTTCTAATCAATCCTACCACTTGAACTAACCAAGTGCTATAATTTTATCAATTGATATGGATAACATACCCTAAGAAGTCTATATTGTACCAAAAACCTTAAACACATCTATAACAGGTATATCTATTGCCACCACTATGTAGAAATCAAAAAATTAGGTATTCTAAAAAAATGGGTTGCAAACACTTTTGTATGCAAAATTTATGGCCTCTAAAATATTTAGTTGGATTAGAACTCAAACTAGAAAAAATAAAATGCCAAATTATATATATTTTTTCAAATTAGCTATTATGATGTGTCAACACTAGATTTATTATTATGTCTATGAATTGGGATTTTATACTTGTTTGATGTAATTGGTAGATTGAGCTCTCATATATACATATAAATTGAATGTATTTTGGAGCAAATGAGGCTTGAAATCAATATATTTTTCAATACATTGGGTATCCTTACCAATGCACCTTTTTTGCACTTTAAATAAAGAAAGAGGAATGATATTAAATGTACCTTAATACAAGATTAAGAGGGATAAAATATTGGTGGGACCAAGGCTTGACCTTAGAACCTACTATCTACAAGTCAATAAACTAACCGCTAAGACACAAGTGCTCCTAGGTAGGAAGAGAGGTTAAAATATCTTTAGCACATAGCCATTCCCAAATGCTCATCCTTTAGATAAAGTTCTACCTATGGGTTTCAAACAACCAACCTCCAAGCTATAAGTAAGCAAACTAACCACTCAGCTACACTATCATGTATGATGGAAAAAATTGAATAAGCCTTGTTTGAATTTGCTTTTCAAGGAGACTTGCTAAATATTTTTAAAGATTTTACCCTTGTGATGTATTTCAAACTAGGAAACATAACTACCACCATACCACTCCCTTGGATAGCAAGTGAGAGCCTAGGTATTTTTGATAAAATATGATGACTATAGGATGGGGGATAATATTTTATTGTACCATCAACCAGGACTAAGGTGCTTGCCCTAGATATCACACTGACCATATTTATATGTCATTAATACACCGAATCATGCAATCAAGCAATGGTAGGCTATGAAAAATGAGCACATAAAAAATCTATGCTTGGATGGCATGAAATAGATGGTGCCAATACTTTTTTGAAAAATAAATAAATTCACAAATTGAAAATTGACCTAAATGCTCTCTTCAATTGTTGATGCAATGAATTCTACTTTTCATTAATGAGTGAAGTTGTTTCAAATATATCTTTGATACCATGTTTTAATTTGCAATATTTTCTAGAAACCTTCTAAAATATACATTTACCACAATTGTATGTAGAAAATAAGAAAAGGTAATGACATATAGCAATAGTAAATGATATAAAGAAACAAAGAGAGATGACAAGAAGATGTATAATATGGGTGCCCATGGGCACCCCAATATATCACATTTTTATTCATAATTTTGATACAAATGGATCCTTATTGAGGGGTATTTATAGTGATACCAAATCCCCAATGAGAGGTTAACCTAAGGATAATATTAACTCAACCTTGAGGTTAATATTATAATAAAATAATAATAAATTACCCTTTAAGTGAGGTTATCCATAAAGGTGGATTAACCAATACCACTAAGGATGAAATATGAAAGGGGCATGTAGGCTTACATGAACATGCCCATAGGATTACATAAATGAGGAATGATCATAGGCTTACATAATTCCATGCCCATAGGCTACATCAATGGCACTCATAAACACCTTGTCACATTTTTGGGCTTGGCCTAAATAAGATCAAATCATACAAATTTCAAAAATCATCCCCTTTGGTGCAAGAGAGTAGGTAGTAGAAATTGTGGTAGAGGAAAATAGAAAATTAAAAATGGTTCCCTTTTGTATCCATTACTTTGATAGAAGGAAGAATAAAATTAAATATATTTATCTATTTAGATATATATAACATTATATATGGTACTTTATTATACTAGTTCATAGGCCCATGTCACACCTCATTTGGTGATATGTGTATTGCTATAGTAACCAATATTATTTAATTTAAATTTTTTATAGGATATATGACTTGATTCAAATCTATGTTTATATATAAAGCCTAACATTTCCTTTTTATCAAATAAAAATAAATATTTTATTTCTTATTGAGATATTCTATGTCCACGTCACCTATCTTTTATCTCTCTTTTTATTTCTTTATTTAATATAAGTTAATATGTCGATTCTAATTGTTTCCCTTTAAATATTGTGTGCTTCTACATATATGTAGTGTACCTTTAGATTCCAAATTATTTGATGCCTTAAATATAATGGGATTAAATAATTGAAGCCTCTAAAATACTTTTTATGCCCATGGAATGTAGGAAATTAATTAGACACAAAATATGTGACCCATTCCTAGAGTGCAATTTGCTCAAAATGTGATCCACTCAAAAGATGCAATTTTCTCTCAATGAGAAAATCAATATTTTACAGATTAATAAATCATTATTGTTTAGGGAAAGCAAGATAAGGAAGCATGGAATTCAATGAATTTAATTATAAAGTAAAATATTATGCTTGTATGGCACCTAAAACAACATAGAATGCTTCTATGTAATTTAGGGATAATTTTTAAGGAATGTACCATTCAATGGTTTATCATTATGCTAAATACACCCCTAAATTAGTAGATTTATTAGGAGTATAATTTCTTTACATTAGTTAACACATAGGTGAATAATTTTCTATAAATAGGAGATAGGAGCTTCATTATAATATGTTTTAGCTATTGAAGTAAGAGATACACTATGGAATCCACAATGTAATTTTCTCTAATTTTGGAAATAATAGAAATACTATGCATTATATTTGCTTTCTAATGATGAAATTTATCTTTTATATTGTGGAATGCATAGTGATTATGGCTCTGCCCTCTTGCTTTCAAGTCCTTATATTATTTTGATTTCATATGTGTGAGAGCACATTGTTATTATTTAATTTCTTCATATATTTATTGATTAGACACTCTCCTTGCTACAACTATGACAATATTTTATTTTCATGTAATTTAATTTAATCTCTCACACCCTTGACTTCATGTATTTATTATTTCGCATTTAGTTAAGCAATTATATTATATTAGATTAGAAATGTTAGTGGGGAGTTGTCCTAAATTGTGAGCTCAAAGGATGCATGATACTCCTAATTTTTGAAATGGAGTTGTGGGTACATTAGAGGTTAGATATTTATATTAAATCAAAAAGTTGTTGGAACATTCGATGGGACCAAGGGCTTGAATTCCATGATGAACTAAAGTCCAGTCCCTTTGAATCTAATTTATGATTTTCAAAATTGTTTATGAAATTGTAGGTGTTTCATGGAATGATGACTCACTACAAACCTAAAAAAAATTATAAATGATTTATATATCAAAATTTCAACAAGAAATTAAACTTTTCATGAAGTAATTCTTGTAGTTTGATTCAATTCACAAAAATCCCTTCTAGGGAGAATTTGATGATTCGTTTCATTTTTGGATTAAGATTATAATTTTACCATTTGGAAGCAATTTTACCAAGTTTTCCTCAAAAGAGTATTGAACTCCTTTATAAATACAATTCATTAATTTTAAATAAAATAAAAATTTTGCCAAGTCTTAAGGAAGCAGACCACTGCTTTTTGAAAAAAAAAATTGATCAGTTAAAAAAAGAGTGATTTTCTCCATTATATTTATTGAGTATTTTTGTTCATTAATGATCCAAAATCTAATTCTAAAAGAGGTGTGATTTGCTAATTTTCTAGAAAAAAAATTCATCAATGTAAATACAAATGAGATGTGTTGACAACTTATGAATAAACGATCAAAGATGCAATAATCATACAAATAAACCCATCCAATCAAACTCATTTTCTACTAAAGGAGGAATAAAAATAGGAAGAAGCAAATAACCACCTTGTGGATACATGAGTTCAATTAACAAATTTTAACTGTTTTAAAGGGAAAAGATCCAGTAAAAAACACTACCAATTATGGTTAAAATCATTCATCTACACCCCCATAATCCCTTTTATAAACTAAAGCAAGATGCCTTAGGAATATTACAATATGAATTATCCAATGCTACTCAATATTGGGCTTCTTATTGACTTACCATCCTAAATATGCTTTAAAATTCCTTATATAGTATGCTTTCAATGCCACCAGTGTTACCCAATACATCACAACCCACTTGCCAATGAAGGTATCTAATAGGAAAAGATACAAATGTGATGAATTCTAAAAATAATCACACTTTGTAAATAGGATCTAATGTAAAAATAGGGGTAAGTCAACCATCAACATCATTAGGTTCCCAAGGTAATCCTAAAATATGTTATGACTAGTTTTTTCATGGGTCAAGTCAACAAGCAAGCATAGCAACATATCTAGGTCATACCTATAACCCTAGGTGAATTGAATCCATACATTTCTAATATTATAAATTCTTTAGGATAAATAGTTTTAATAGTATCAAACCAAAGCATTGCACAAAATTGACAAACACCACCTAGTCAAATAAAAGCATAAGGTATTTAACGTACTATCCAAATCAAATGTTGCCCTCAACTAGTCAACCTATGCAAAATATATAGTATGGATTATAAGATCCACTTCCCATGATAATCTCCAAGCTATACCCAAATTAGGCTTATCCAAATCCATATTTGATATAAAATCTAAATCCTCAATTTTAATCATAATATCATGCTATTTTACAAAAACCTTATGATGTCAAATAATAACAAATGATCTATATATGTCTCCTTAGATATACAAAATCCCACCTAAAATCCAAATGCAATATCTATAACAAATAAATACAAGTAGGTTCTTCAATATTACCAAGTACCTATGTATGTAAGGCCCAAAAACTAACTTGTTGACATACAAAGGGGTTTTAAACCTAATAGTCTACTCATCATTGTTACTACCACAATGAAGTCATTACCTACCTTTTAGAAATAGGAATAATATGACTTTAGACCATATCAATAAGCTATCCACATTGAAATAAATGTACCATATTAAAGATGAAGATATCATGATATGCTTACTTATATATTCAAGAAGAAGATATCATGGTATGTTTTATAATATAATAGTTCATTAGACCTCCATTATGGAAGCTTTCATGAAGAGTTTTGGTAATTAAAGCAATTCATATTCAATTATTTTACAATTAGATACCACATAGAGACGTCCTTAGGAAAATATGCATGATTAATTTTCTAGATTCATGAGAATATTATATCTAATCCCAATAAATATTCACCCTAATAATAAGTAAGATTTACCATATTACTTAAGGATTACAATTAGAGTTATCACTAATGGTTTATAATGCTAATCATGTTAGATTAGCTATAACATTTAAAAAACACCCTACACAAAATAAATATCTATTAGAGTTGGTATGTTACATCCTACCCTACCCATGGATTATGCAACTCACATAACTTAAATTCAAAATCTATAAATATGAGGACTTCCTCTAGCCATGAAACCAATCCAAAGTGACCTAAAAAAATCAACCATTCCCCCTACCTATCCACAATCAAATATTCCACATACGATAACCTTTCTTGGGTAGAAATCCTATTCTTCAATAGATTTGCAACCTCATTTTCCCACTCTTTTAGCTCCACTATAAAATAATACTAATACTACCCCTTTACCCTAGAATTAAAATTATGAACTACAAGACCAAGTGAAAAAAACAATGAAAATTATGCAAGTACTATTAAATCATGCCAATATAGAGAAGAGTTAGAACATATTTTGGTAACCAAACAATGTATGATAACAATCATATTTGTAGGAATATAATACTCCATGCGATATGAAGGATCAGGTTCCTTGAAAAAATGTCAATCAACCAAGTAGCCAAGTGCAAAACATCATGGACAACATGAATTCAAAAATTAATAATCTATGGTGTTTTGCATGTAATTTTGGGCATAATCCTATTGAATTCACTATAACTATAAGGGACACTCAAATATGTATAATCAATATTTCAAATCATAACAAGCTACAACATTGAAAAAAATGACTATAGTTGTAAATGAACCATCTATGGTGAATCAACCAATGTATCAAACACCTAACCTAGTTTAGAAAACAATCCTAATGCTACCTAATACAAATAAGTTAGTGCTTGTAAATTTTAGTATCTTAAAATAAGAGGATGAATTTTCCTTTGAAGATCTTGTTATATGTGTTAATCAATAACAAGGGGTTGAAATAAAAATAAATGAAAATCAACTACCAAATAATTGACAAATTTGTAATAAGTATCCAAAAAGCAAGTTGAACCATGTGCCAGTACTACATTATTTAGAAGAGGATGACCACCCTTGTATTTAAATACTAGGGTTCCATGGCATCTATACAATCTGCTACATAAAATATGACCATGTAAAATGTGATAACTACAACTTTACTAGCTAATTTTCCATAATTAAAACAATAAAAAACTCAAAAGGATATGGTGGTGGATAATAAGTAAAACAAAAAGGAGAAGTTACAAATGGAGGGTAAATATCGTTTGAAATAACCATCCTTTACCTAAAAAGGATGTGCAATCATGATGTGATAATGTAAAAATTTTACGTCACATAGTGAAATTAGTTCTATTAAATTTAAATTTAACATTGCCAAATAAATAAATAAGATGCTAACTAAGGTCAACTTGTTGGAGTATCTATCCTTACCAAGATAGAGGAATTTACTCTAGGAAGCTCTTAATGAGTACGATATAAGTTATACCAAATTAAAGATAATAATACACTAACAAACATAGCCTAACATAGTAGACCAACAAAAAATGATAACAAAAGATCCATGTAATATTTGGGTGAATATTGAAGATATACTAAATACTCCTAAGCCATAAAAATTGAAGCTACCACTATTTTATATTACATTAAATATAGAAAATTACCTACTAAGGAGTTGTGTTATATATTTTGGGGTTTCTATGACTGTAGTACCAAAACTTGTGTGTAAAGAAATGGATCCATACACCCAAAATTCTAGAACTACTATTCAAATGAATGGAAGATGAGTAAATGCCATGGGGGTACTAAAGGGTTTGATAATAAAAGTTTTAGAACATCTATATTTTCAAGAAGACATTTTGTTTTATCTACCTTCTTACTTTGGAGTGTTATTATCAAAGGAATGGATAAAGAATATGGGTACCTAGCCATGCGTTATACACATATTAAGGTAACCAAGGATGGAAAAATCATCACGATTAAAAATAAGCCTCCATATAACTACCTCTTACATAATCCTAAAAATGATGACATGATGAATTGGAATAATTTCTCTAAAATAATAGATGAATAATCAATGAAAGGAGGCTTTATTTATGAGATAGAAATGATCATAGGAATTTTTAAGAAGAAGAAGAAGAATATTTATTAATAAATTATGAAGAAACAAATATTAGGAATTACCTAATCTCTAAAGATCCTACAATGATTCTAACTTTAAGAAGAAAATAGGTTTATGACTTAGGGATATGTGGATGATGCATTTTGATGGTGCAAAGAAAATAAATGGAATAGGTTCCAATATTTTTCTAATTGATCCTCATGGTACACATCTAAGTCAGACTTATAGGTTGTTTGATTTTACTAATGATGTTGCTAGATTTAAGTGTTATACATTGGATTAAGAAATTCCAATAATATGGGCATAAAAAATATAAAGGTCTTTGGGGACTCCAAGCTATCATATACTAGGTCAATTTAGAATGTGCTACCAAAAATAAACATTTAAAATCTTACAAGCATAGGATCTAGGATTTCTTAGAAATTTTCAATACATATGAGGTCAAAATCCAAATTTGACCTAGCGACTGATATGTGGGATAAGACTAAAGAAATAAAGATAGTATTTAGGCCTATAATCCATGAAAATATATACCATTGATAAGTATTAAATCATGTTGAGAAAATTATAGAATTCCTTGTCAAAGAATATCTACATATAGAAGAAAAGGATGAATATGGGAATGGCATCAAGGATGGGGTAATTCAACTAAAAACCAACTAGTTTCCAAGAGGATATATTACACTAGAAATCCTCTACAACCATAATAATAGTACTAAGAAGGCAATTATCAAGGTGAAAGAATTCTCATACCATCCTATTGAAGTATCCAGGGGCAATAATTTACTCTTGGGAAAATATTAAACTAAAGAAGAAGTCCATTTATTAAAAGAGTTACACTATAAATAAGGATATACCATCATATGGACATATGAATATTTGAAGCTATATAATAGAAACATCATGTAACATACTATTAAATTGGATCCCAAAACTAGTCCCTTATAGAAAAATGAAAGATCTATCAACCCAAAATTTTGGAAAATAATGAAGGAACTACTAAAATTATTGCAAGGACAATCATCTTCCTTATCAAACACTCGACCTCGCTAGAAAAATTGGTACTAGTATATAAAAGAATGGGAACATTTGCCTTTGTGTTGACTAAAAATTTTTAAATAGGACATATTTGAAATACCACTACCCACTTCCATAAATTGATCAAATATTGTAAAAGGTGGTAGGGTTGCAAATGCTATCATTGTTTAACAATATTTATGGATACAGTAAGATATGCATAAAATATGATGATCAACATAAGATAAATTTAACTATGAAATGAGAAACCTTTGCCTACTACATAATTAATTTTATCCTATCCAACACATGGGATACTTTCCATATAGCTATGGATATTGTATTTATTGGATTAATTATACTCATATACATTGATTACATAACAATATTTTCAAAATAATGAAACAAACACATTGAACATCTAAAAATAGTTTTTAAAAGATGTAGAGACTATGGGATATTATTTGATTATAAGAAGTCTAGTTATATGGTTCAAGAAGGAAAACTTATAGGATACATAATATCTAAATAAGGCCTAGCATTTGATCTAGATTAAATAAAAGTAAGACAAGATTTAACATTATCCTCATCAATCCAAGGTACCTTATTATTCCTTGGGAAAAATTAATTTATGGCCAAATTCAAAACCAACTTTGTGTAACTAGTTTATCCCATTATGAATATGCTAAAAAGAATGCCATTTCACTTGGACCAATGAAGGTAAACAAGATTATCAAGATATAAAGGATGTTATCACAAAGGCCCCAGTCCTAATCAATCCAAAATTTACTAGGGATGTACGAATGAGAGTATTACCATTGTACTAAATCAAAAATGTGAAAAGAAAGAATAACATTTAATTTATTTCATGATTTAAAATCTGCACGACTCATTTTTTAAGGAAGAATATCAAACCTTATATTGTGGGCATTGGCCTATTTGGTTTGGTGTCTTGGCCACACCAAATTTTATTGGAGTACCTATATTTCCAATCGTATTAAAGGGGATATTCTCGATGCCCAAATAAACACTAATGCCTCTATCACAACCACCAATTTTATTCTTTGTTTTTTTATGAAGCATATTATAATGTGTAGGATACCCCAATACCAACCTCACTGCCCCCAAACTTGATGATTGTTTGTATGATAGTCCAACAGGTTCAAGTAAATTTAAATTTTTGAATAAAGTCATTATTATTATATTCAAATACTTTTTAATTTTTTTTTTTAAATATGTGCATGAAATTGAATGCAGAGAAAATCATCCTCTTCTTCTTCTTCTAGAAGGGATATTGCTATATGGGGTCATATGTAAGAAGCCACTAGATATTTTGACACACAATTGGAATCGACACCTTTATTTACAAGATCTACAAAACATTTTAGGTCTTCTATATCTGTTTCTCATGTAGCTCCATTAATTGCATGTGATGTTTCAATTGATGTTGAAGAAGTCAACCAACCCATGATAGGTAATATTACTATTTGAATTTGAAACTTTAGTTCAATATTATGTATTTCATTTATTTAAAATTATAATTAGTTTTAATTAATTTTTAATATGTTTTTAGAGCAATGCCAAACAAATCCAATGGAATCAGCTTTATAGGTCACATCTTCCTTTGGTAAGTGTAGTCACATTAGAATTTTTTTGCATCATTTTTTACAATAGTTCTAAATAAAATTTTATTGTAATATTTTATAAGTAAATTGTCGCCAACTTCACCATGACCATAGTTGATAAGAGGCTAACAATGTATGCATGGAAAATAATTATTTTCTATAAGGAATCAGGTAGGAGCAACAAGAAAAACTTTTTTGGATTTTCCAACTTTCTCTCTTAAAAATATTTCGAGTCTACATGGCATTTCAAAATTGGCTAATCCTCCACTTGATGAGGATTTTCTTTTTCAGGGCAACATTATTGACTTTGAGATTTTCAAAGCCATTTATGTGCTCTAAAATCCACAAAATTATAAGGAAGCACAACAAACGAAAGGGTTAGTTGCTATTATAGAGAGCCCTCCCCTCCCCATAAAACCAACGATCCTTTTATTTGGACTAGTGATGAGAAATTGAAATTTTTAGAGGATATTTTATTTTTTGATAACTGTGAAGCTACTATCAAAGAAAATATACTTCAAGATATTGTGGAAATAAGAGAGTGGAAATATCAGACAAAGGTTTTGAAAAAGGAAATAAATGCTTGATATAATCTATTTTCAAAAGACATGATATTTTCATTGGTGGAGAATGAGCCACAAAAGCTTGATGCTTTGTCACATCAAGCTATATATGGTAAGGTAAAGGCCACCTCTTATATAATGATTAAATTTTAGATATTGTTTTGAATAGGTTCAAAAACCTCAATTTTGAATCCCAAACATATTATAATCAATAGGCTATTGATAAGAAAAAAAGTAGAAGTTGTAGAGGCTACAAGAGATGTTGCTGAGGTAATTCAAATATTTATATGTAAGAATTGTTTATTCTATTTTATTCCTATATTTGCCAACTGACATAGTTTTCTTCTCTTTTACAGTCCAATTTTGATAACTTAAAGAAGTAGTTGAAGAGCTTGAATGTTTATCTAAACATTGCAATTTTGTTTTGCAAGCGACTATTAAATTAAAAGAACTCTTACAAATCACAATAAAAGAGAACAGTGCCTTTAGGAGTATAATAAAAGAACATAATTTAGATCCTAATATTTTATTAAAATAGAAGGAGAAAGAAATACCTTCAATGTTAAAATATGATCCTGCTCTTATACCACCAATATATATACCTAATACGATAATGATACTCCTTAAAAATGACCTATAGCAATAAAAAATGAGTGGATGATAATAAATATGGCCAACAACAGTGATAGTAGAGATTATCGGTTGATACTGAAGAGGTGATCGATAGTAGGGAAGATTAGCTAACAAAAGATATGGTTGATAACAATAAAAAGAAAAGATCATCTCTAATATTTTTTCATATTTGCTTCTTATTGTTGTTGATCATCTCTTTTGTAAGATGATCTCCCCTACTATCGGTCGCCTATTTAGTATCAACTGATCATCTCTACTTCTTACTATTGGTAGTCATATTTGTTGTTAGCCACTCATTTTTTGTTGCTACTGGTCATTTTTTAGGAGTATCATTGTCACATTAGGTATATATACTGGTTGTATAAGAGGCACATTTCATGATATAAATAAAACTATTTATAATTTCAAGGAAAAAATCTCAACGATTTAGGCAAGAATGTTGGCAATTTAAAATAAAAATGGTGAAATTATTATCAAAGCAAGGCGAGCTAACCCCAAAACAAATTGCACCTAGAAATATTGAGTGAATAGATCCCGATTAAGGGTACTCATATTTGTCGGATTCAAATTTCCAAATTCTTAATATTCACAAACTAATGATAATTTATCGCTATGCGTAACCCTATTTCTCACTAGTTAACTACTAATAATGATCCCCTATGAGGGTCATGATGAACACCTTCACTTTGAGAAACCCACTTTAAACCAATAATTAGAGGTCTCATCACCTCAAGGCTCTTCTATCCTTACCCATAAAAAGTAAGGGCAATTTGTCTTCAAATCTATAGATAATATGGTTCATTACTTGAAAAAATATAGGCAAGTCATAGAAGCCTTTCTTAAAGGATATCATGAAACTCTAGGTACCTCTATAGGTGAAATTCATTATTGGAACTCCTCTAATAGCCTAACTCAATCCCTTATTTATAAATCAATTGAAGCCATCCTTTAGGTCCATAAACCTAAATGTTAATGCATCGACATATCACTTTATTGAATCAAGTCCACTTTCAATCATCACATCAATATATGGTTGGAAATAAACTCTCCCACCTCCATTAATGCATCACTCATCTCTATCTACCCTTGAGGAATTGTTATAGGGAAATGTTAGTTTCCTTGCATCTCAATAGGTATGCAAAAGTTACACTCTCGATTAGAGTTTACCACTAAGAACCCCAATATCTAGTTCTTATATTAATTTATATTATGGTCTTAATTCTAATACCATGTGTAGGGATAGGTTTTGAAAAAAATTCTAACCCCACAATCTCATTAATTATCTTCTAATACTTTGGTATCTTGGGGATAAATTGTATGATTTCAATTTCAACATCATATTCCCAAGTATACTAACCTCCTTCATACATCAATCATAAATAAATCCCCTTTATATCTTAGCACATACCTTTTATTTCATAAAATCCTATTTCTCCTAAACTTCAAGCCTTAACCACCCAATTAGAGCAATTGAAACAATAAATGATTTTTATCTAAGTGTCATCATCCAGTCATAAGTTCTCATATGATGGCTTGTGTAACCAACCTCTAGACCCCTTTGTAACTAGCTATCCCTTTCCTCCCATATTTGGAACACCTAAGTTTCAAATACATAAAAGGAAAGAGGATGCCTTCAAATACGTTAGACTATTAGGACTACTTATAGCAATATTTTTTATGATAAAATATTATTACTTAATATCATCCCAAAGAGTCTTAACATTCCTACCTTGGAATGGTACCTTTGAAAATCTTTAACAACCTCATTACTATGTTATTAATTAGTTCTCCATCTACATTGAGAAAAATATCACCATTAATGACCTATACCAACTCAAATAGTCTAAATACAAGAACTTTACCAACTTATTAGTAATATGGAAAGCCTTAGTATGGAGACTATAGTATGTTACCCTACCAAAGGACGTACTAGATATATTCATAAGAAACCTTAAGGAGTAGAGATAGCTAATGTATCCTCCAAGGATGTAAACTACATGGACAAGAGAGTAGATACCACCCTCACCAAATGGAGGAAATTAAAGACTAAGCCAAGTAAAGAGGAAGAAAAGTATTACTCTAACCCAAAGAGGTAGTACAAGAATAAAAACATTATAGATGATGGAGTCACAAACCTGTGCCAATTCAACATTGTTAATGATACCATAAAATTTTAAAATATTTTCTTAGGTAATCCACAACAATAAAAAACTAAAAGGAGGTACTCATAGCTAGATGAACCTCTTTCATCCACTCTAGATCAAATCCTAAAATCCAAAATGATATAACTTCCACATGTCAAACCTATTTATCTTGGAAGAGAAAATGCTTCTTGATTTCATGCCAATGACCATTGTTCCTTCCATCATATCAATGGTCATGCAATCAATCAATGCATGGGACTCAAGAATATGATCCAACACATTATTAACAATGGCTATATTATCCTCAGTGGATCTATCTATCAACCATTTTTTAATCAAGATTTGGAAATCTTCTAGGATCCATTACCTAATAATAAAAAAGAAACATAGTATACAAAATTAACTATAGGAACATAATACCTCCAACCAAGGGATGGTAGGTTAACTACATTATTCTAATTATATTCTTCATATCTATCACATTTGTGTTATAACCAAACAACAACATAAAAATTAGTGGTTTGATAAACCTTCAAGACCTCCTCCAGTCCTTCATACAAAAATAACTACTCCAATTGAAGGATCTCTTCTAATTATTCAATAAAGGATGAAGGCTAAGGGTGCTTTTGATTTTATCTAGAAACTTGAGAATACCCTAGCCAAAATCTCTCTTTAAACTTCTTAAGTGTTCTTTGGACCATATATATATCTTAATATAATTTTGAGAGACTAGATCATTCTTCAAAATATTAATCTTGAGTATCTTAAATCTATAGTAAGGTCCACTAGGGCTAATCACACTATAATATAATTCCATGAGGATGATATTCCTCAATAATTTATGGCTAGATATATCCCATTATACATCATAGGTCATATAGATAACAAGTTCATCAAGCATATCCTAGTCGATAATGGTTATAGTATGAATATCTATAGCTAGAAATTCATCAGTCACTTTGGGATATCCAAACAAGACTTGGAGAAATTTGATCTTGTTATTAGGTATTTCAATAATAGGGAATGGGAGGCTAGTGTTATTATAGTCTTACCGCTCAAATTTTAGCCATGTAATCTTGATACTCTCTTCTATATCATACCATGTTACTTAACTTATAACTTTATTCGTAGGAGGCTAAAAATCCATGAGATGTAATCCATCCCCTCAACTCTTCATAAATACCTTAAATATGAATATAGGACATTACTTATCATATTATAGTTAATCCCAAATACTTTACCTATTGTTTTCTTGTTAATTTTGATAGTCCAAAAGCTTGTCTCTACACTTCCCTAAATCCATATTTTGAATAATATTCTTCTTCTAAGACTCCTATCATCAATACATTTAGGTTTCTTAATCTAATCAAATTACCTAATAAATAATATCAAACACAAGATAGTAACTCAAATAACATAAATTTAAAGCCTAATTTAGATAATAATCAATTTTTCCTGGACCTAGCCAAGATCCTCTTTCTTCCTAAACCTTAGAATTTCCTTCTAGTAAAAATGGTAAAATATTACAAATAGTAAGTTGGTCCTACATTTGTGTTGATACCACCATTTATGAAAATATCCTAGGAAGTAACACTTACCTAGCTGAATGGTAGTATGCTTCATGCTTTTTATCGAACTCATATCCCATCCCAGAGTATATGTTTTTCACTATAGGATATCGAGGAAAAGGGCTAGGTATTTTTGAGTAGGGCATAAAAGATCCCCTATAAACTAAAGCCTAGTTGAGATAATGTGGAATAGGTTATATCCCTATCCGTAGTGAACATTTTCCTTATTTTTCTACCAATAGCAAAGGATAACTCAATCATGGTTATCGATGTGATAAAGCTTCCTATGATGGTACTATATTTGAATGGACTATATTAGGATGAGAAGAAGGAGAATGAATCATCAGTTCTCATTGATCTTAACCTCTCTTGATTTACATAATATATCAGTGTAAATATCCTAACCCTATCCTACCCTAAGATAATTGTTGATGAAGATAACTATGAGGTAGAGGATATATTGAATGATCCTCTTCATGATGGTTACTCAAACTATCTGATGCAAGCGACTTCTATTTTGGTGTATCTTTCATCCAAACCATGAATTTCATCATCTCATAGTCAATCAACAATAGTCATCTAACCTTAGATATTGTAGATCTATAGAACCTAGGAATGTTTCTATCCTCCCCTAAATTATAATATGAATCTCATATTTTTATGGAGGAAACCATGGACATCGTTATTTAGACTCTTAATAATCCCAATATCCTTAAGCTAGAAAATGTCTTGATCCTAACTAAGCATGAGGAATACACCCAGCTCTTGATGTATTCTAGATACATATTTATTTGATCCTATATTGATATATCGATCCTTGATCCTTCTCAAGTTGCCCACTACCTACTAATCACCCCTATTGCAATATATATAAAGTAGAAATTATGAAAATGCATCTAAAATTTGCTTTGCTAGTCAAACAAAGACTCTAAAAACTCCACATTGTTGGATTCATAAAATTCATTGACTATTCTGACTAGGTCTCTAATGTTGTACCTATTACTAAGAAAGCAAGTAGTATTAGAGTATGCATAGATTTTTAGTACATCAAAAAAGCATGTCCTAAGGATGAATTCACTCTACCCAACATGACATGATCATAGATTTCACTATAGGATGTGGAACATTGAATCTAATGGATGGATTCTCAAGCTATAACCAAATAAAAGTCTCCATTGAGGACCAAGCCAAAACAAATTTCATCACCCCATGGGGAATATTTTTCCATCAAGTCATATCTTTTGGATTGAAAAATAAGATCTAAATATGAGAGAGCCATGACATGATTCATGATATTGTGGAGGACTGTGTTGATGATATTGTTGATCAGGTTTTAAATTGAAAAGATCATTTTTAAGACCTAAGCACATATTTGAGTGGTTATGGGAGTATAAGGTATGCCTAAATCTTAATAAATGCATATTTTGGGTTGAATTATGAAAACTATATGAATTCATTGTAATCCAGTGCAACACTGAAGTTGATCCTAACAAGATATTGGCTATAGTCAAAATGCCACCCCCTCAAACTTTAACCTATCTTAGGAATCTCTAAGGCAAAATCTAAGTCATTCAAAAATTCACATACCAATGAGCTAATACTTGGAACATTTTACCAAGAATTTAATTACATTATTTGGTACATGCTTATGCACCCCCATGGTATCTTTATGGTACAAATGTAAATACGTAATAGATTAGGGTTGTATCTATAGTTTAGATGCATTTTTATATTTCCATTATATGTAAGTGTTTATGTGCAAGATATGCACAAGTGTCATGTAAGATTACAATGTGTAGGATATGCACAAGTGTCATGTAAGTAAGAGTGAAAGTTTATATTGAAATAATGTGTAGAAGTGTCATGTATGTGAGTGTACAAATATGTAATGTGAGGATGTGCACAATTATCTTGTATTAGGAGTTCATGTAGAAGAGTAAGAGTTATATAGAAGTGTGTAAGTGTCATAGAGTTAAAGTATGCATGTAAGAAGAGAGTGAAGAGTCTAGTATACAAGTGGCAAGATGAGAAGCCAAAGGTCAAGAATAGGAAAGGTTGCATCTCTTGGATATGTGAGGAGTGCAATAGAAAAGTATTGAAGAATAATGTTACTATGTCTATATCAGGAAGACAAAGCTCCATACAGTGTAAGGGAAAATGTTCTGTAGTGATTTCCAAATAGAAAGCATTGATAAGAAAGTTTTTATACAAATTTTGAGCAATTTTATTGTAAGTATTCTTCATGCATGTACATGAATTATTTTGGCTATTTAAATTTATATTTGATATTATAAGTGAATTCTATTTCATGATTATCTTGTCTTGGATATATATTTGATTGCTCACATATATAATTCTAATATTGATTATTAATATTTTGACCTTTAATATTATGGCTTATTTATATTGGGACCTACAATATTTTGAGATAATTAGGCTTAAAATCCAATAGTGGTATCATATATGCCACTTAAATCTATCTATTTTTGAGATAATTATATTTCAAAGCCACCATAACGTTGGAGTTTGTCCACTTTGAAAGTAGTGAAGACTTGGACTATATTTTATAAAGGTCTGATTGAGTAGATATTGAGGGAAAAAGTAAAAGTTATCATGATTTGGATGTTAGGGTCTTTCTACTTGGTTTTAAAAAAATAAATGAAGACTCAAACTCTACTTGAATTAATTAAGGGCCAACTTAGTTGGATGTGTGGGGACATTCATAATCATCCTAATATTGATTTTTGGATTCTCTATAAAAGAGGAGAATCATTTTATTCTTAGATTCAACCTAATAAATTGGAGATAGATTTCAAATATTGAGAAGCATCATAGATTCTAGAGGTAGAGAAGCATCAAAGCTTACAAAGAAGAGAAGCAATATAAGCTTCTATAGACTAGATAAGAATAAAATTACAAAGAAGAATGAAGCATTATAAGCTTCCTAAGATAAGAAAATATTGGAGAACTAGGATGAAAAATTATCTTTATATCATTTTAGTCTTGATTGTGGATCAATTTTTGAAGTAGTATTCTTCGAGACATTTAAAAATTAAAGCTAATAGTGAATGTAGAATATATAAATCTCCATCAAGTGTGTTATCCTACAAAGTTCATCATACAGAGGCCATCACACAAAGGATACCATACAAAATCCATCATCCGAGGCAACCATATAGAAGCTATGTAAGGGGTTACGTAAGTAGGAAGAAAGTAATTAGCTTGGATATCTAAGAGATATAATAATATCTATCTAAGAGAATAGCTACCTAAGAGCTATAATAGTAGAGTGTAGCTACCTAAGAGCTATAATATCCATTATACAAAAACCATTTAAAACACTATAATAAGAAAGTTTTAAATGCTAACAGGGTGCTAGCATTTAAAGGAGATTTAAAAGTCATGAGCACTAATATAGTGCTAGGAGTTAAAGGAAATCAAAATTACATTAATTCTAATAGAAGTACCAAAATCCATAGGAAAATTAAGAGATTCAAGTGCTATAATAAGTTTCATTTATAGAGAGAACTAGATAGGGATTAGAGCGTTATGTATATCACAACATGCAATGAAATTTGGATATAGAATTGAGTAGAACATTGTCTAGAACACCATCACCTGAGATAAGAATCATTTAGAGAATCATCACCTAATACTAGTACTATTTATAGTATCATTTGAATATGCTAGCATTACCACTAGAGATGAGCATCATCAAAAACTTCATTTATATGTGTAACCATTGTCACCAAGAAGGCACCTGAGAGCAGTAAGAGGACACAAAAATGTTATTCACAACAAAGCAAATGAGGAATTCCAAGCATTAGGAAATATGAGTATTGGAGGAATAAGGTGTTAATATGGCACACTGACAAACACCTAGCTTATCATAGTGTTAAAATGGGAGATAAATTAGTCAGCCATCATAGGTAGCGTTCATATGTTACGTTTTCACATTTGGTGACTCATATTATTTTTGGAAGGAAAAAAAAATTAATTTGCTTTGAAAATATTAGGTGGAGTTATAATATTTTCCACTTTATTAAAATTTATTTATGCACCTTGGTTATTTTTCAAAATTTATTTTTTGGAAAATTTGAATTTATTTTTTAAGTTATGGAGTGATAAGGATTACTACTAGGATTTAAGTTTTTAAAAGGTTTGAAAATATAATAGTTATTTTAAGATTTGAAGGTTAGAAGATTTAAGTTTTGAGTGTTTTAGATTTTGAAGGTTTGAAGATTTAGTTTTGTAATATTTGAGGATATAAAAGGTTTGAATACTTGAGTTTTTGAAGAATTTTAAAATTTGAAGAAATATAATTTGAAGTTTCTGAAGATTTGAAAAAAATAAAATGTTTTGAAAATTTTGTAAATTTAATAGGGAGTTAAAATTATTACTATATCAAAGGTTTAGAAAATTTTGAATTTGCAAATTTCTTATTTTATTATTTTTTTAACTAGGGAGATATAAGGATTTCAACTTCAAAGGAATTAAATCGTTGAATCACAAACTTTAATTAATTAAATCCATAAAAAAAAAAAAAAATGGAAGTTATTAAATTTAGCATTGGTAAATTGATTGAGAAATCTAAGGGTAAGCTAGATATGGCAATATAATTTATCTATAGAGAAGCAATGAATGAAATTTTTGACACATTTGAATATTATTTATATTCAAATCTTGTTGAAGCAATTGATAATTCAAAGGATGATATTATGATACCTATTGATATAGGTAGTATAATGTATATGGCATTGCTTTCACTTGAACTTCATAAAGATAAAAATCTAAAACAAAAAGAGTTGATTGAAACTTTAGTAATGAAATAAGAGATTTATACTATTGGGACCAAGTAAAAGGTACATATGTATTGATAAAATATTTTGTAATATATAGGCATAAAGCCTATGAGGGATATTTGACAAGTGTCATAATATCCACTCCAAGTGTCATGTAGAAGACACATAACTCCAAATGGAGAACTGAAATTGGAAAGCATAAGAAAATTGGTAAAAAACAAGTGTCAAACTAAATGTATAGTGCACATTACAATATTCTAACATTCCCCATTAATGTGCACTATCCTAACTATAGAAAAAAATAAGTCAACATTAGATAACATTCCCCCTTAATGTTGACTTCTATTACATACATAGAGCAATTTGATAAACTGAGAAAACTTGTCTTACCCAAGTGACATGTTGAAGATGTCAGCCACTTGATGTTGAGTTGGTACATACTCCATGTGTATAATATTATATTGGACCATTTCTCTGATGAAGTGATGATGGATCTCAATGTGCTTTGTTCTAGTATGGAAGACTACATTCTTGGTCATCTTAATGGTACTTTGATTATCACAATATATAAGTTGGACCATATATGAGTAGCCCAATATCTTGAAGTAATTACTTCAACCAAATTGCCTCCTTAGTTGCCTCAACTGCTGCTCTATATTCAGCCTTTGCTGAAGATAATGAAACTGTGTTTCGCTTCTTAGTGCTCCATGAAATAGAGCCCTGATCCAACTAAAAATAATAACCTGATGTGGATCTTCTAGTTTCATGACAAATTGTCCAATCTGAATCTGTGTATCCAATAAAATAAAAACATCACATGATGTGTACATAATACCATGATGAGGGGTGGTCTTGAGGAATCTCAAAATCCTCTTAGTTGCTATCTAATGGCTCTTCTTAGGATCCTGCATGAATCTGGAAACAAGGCCTGTTGAATAGAAAATATCTGGTCTAGTTGAAGTTAAGTAGATCAAACTTCCAACTAGATACCTATAAAGGGTACCATAAACCCTTTCTTCATCATCACTATTAACCAATTTCAACCTGGTTTGAAAAATAAATATTGTAATGTGAAAAATCCTCCACCATCGAAAGCAGTCTCAAATAATGTCAAATGCCTATAATTTATAGTATGCAACATATATGTCTTTCAACTTTAGACAATGTCAATGGCATCTTCTACATAATTCACATTCTCTTGTGAACCATCAAGTTTTGATTGTAGGGCCTTCTACAACTACGAAATGGCACAAAGCCATGAAGGTAGTAGGAAAAACTTTGGGAGCTTTGTCAATTTGAAAAACACTATGTAGAATATCTCCTCATGATGCTAATCCATGGAATATTCAAAGAAATAATGGTGAGAATAAAAAGATCTACGATAGTGCAATTTGACTTGCTCACAAACCATCAAAGAAACAACATTTAATCCTCCATCCTCGATCATCGTCCATGATCACATCCATGATCTCGTCAATCATTTGTGATTTTGCTTATGTAAATCTTGGTAGGTTAACCATTGGATGACCAAAATCATTCATGGGGCTTTTGAAATAATACACTACACTAAGTATTTCAATTAAGGGCTCTCACATTTCAAAAAAAACCCTCATCTGTGATCTAGCTAATGTTAAAAACCATTTGCCTTAAAGGAGCAGGTGCAAGCAATCTGGTGCATCAACAAAAATATGGTGGCAGTGGTGGCACTTGAATTTCCATCAGCATCAATCAACAAACATCCAACGTATTGGTGGTAATAGTAAATAGAATGAGAAGATACAGTGTACTATTCTACCTATAATATTAAAACCTTACGAATATCCTCTTATCATTAGACTGTAACATCAAAGTCTTACCATTAGCCTATAATATCAAGTAGATACTGGGGCCTACAGTTTTAGGAAGAATATGTCATCCAATATTTTGTTGGAATGGAAGTTTCCTCCATAAACAAGCATTCTATAACACTCATAGAAAAACCATGGTGAAAATACAGAATTCGTACATCAGTAAGTCATCCCCAATGTGGGTGCCAATAGTGTTAAAACAGATGCTAAAAATAAAACATAGAACAAAATTGTTTGTTGCACATATTTTACTCAGGGTGAAAGACACCTAGTAACATTCCCTAAATCACAATATGGTCCTTTGCCTCAACTTCTTTGCATTCCATTTTCTCCATTAGCTCGTTGTGAATTTGTGAACAAGCAATATCCATCGATCTTGACATCACCATCGTGAAACAATAGAAACAACATTGGTGATGTCATCATTTTTGATGGATGTTTCTAGTAAACCTCTCAAGTACTCAACTTGGCCAAGGAATTCCTCTGGTTCTACCATTGTTTTATCTTAGGATGGAATTCCCATAATGGATATGATCTTGATGGTGCACTTCCTTATGTTTGCTATAGTTATGAAGGCCAAAACAAGAGAGCGCAGGGGCCAAAAAAAAATAGTGCTACACCAGACTATTATTTGTACATCCCAAATCTGCAGCATGAATCATGGCCAAAAACCTTGCAAGGATATCAACAAGAAATCCTTCAGACCATGCCAAAAATATGGTATGTTGAAACACTTGGTTGCACTCCATCTCTTTGATGGATACCTCCACATTAGAGTGCTTATAATTTACCATAAAAACCCCTATAGAACCAAGAAAAGACAACACATATTAACACAATTGTATGCTTTGAAATTGAACTCGCTCGATGAAATCCAATCAAAATCAAACAAACTTCAGCGAATATGAAAACATCAATACCATGCTTCTACGTTGTGAACTAGGGTAGATGGCATGTTTGTGGTGGAACTCCAAATGGTTGACCATCAATACACCTGTGTTCCTCCTATGCGTGGCCAAGGTATTGCACTGAAGTGGTCATGTAGACGTAGCCCTCTTTGCCATGTATTTTTGTGCTTGTGGATGAGCATCTATTATCGGATGATTTTACACAACCATAGATAATGGAAAAATACCAAGAGCTAGATCTCAACAGTGGATAAAATATTCAAGCTTGAATCCTTGAAATCTGCCTTCTTTGCCATGATTGTCATGAAATCAACACTGCCACTTGATCTACGCGTGGAAGAGTCTCGCATGTATAAAAATCATAAGGATATAGACTTGAGTTCACAGGAGTAAAAGAGGGCAGTTAACACTTAGGTAAATTCTTTATGAAGAAGAAAAATTTGGTTGCACTATTTGTCTACATCTGCTATGCACAAAAAAAACCACTTGCACATTGATTTTTTTTATTCTATATATTCCACTTGTTTCAATGACTATACAACACCTTTGGATGTGATCAAAAATCTTCCTCTTTAGTGTCATCACAAAAAGTGGAGACGTCTAGTCTTGTCAACATGTTGGGAGCAAAAAATCCATAATTCACAATGAAGGATTAGCGCTTCACCAAAAAAATTACCAGCAAAAAAAAATTGAGGTTGAAAAAAAATTGATTGTGCCAACTCCACACACTAGCACCAATTGATTGCACCAAGAGCCACCATTCTCCATGAACAATAAATGCCATTAAAAAATTAACCAAATAAAAAAGGAGAGGAAGAGCCACATAGCTCTGCACATAGCCCCACAATGCCCATGCACCGTATCTAAGTGAAATCAAAAAAGAAAATAGCCCATCAGTAGTTGATCACAATAAAACTCTCCAAAAAAAATATTGGCAGTTGGTATCCCGCTTTTCATTTCTCTATGGAGATATTACTTCTGTAGATAGATACACAAAAAATCTTAACCTCCCAATCATTCTAAAAACAATGGACAACCATTAATTTCTTCAAAATTTGGTTTCTGATCCATCCATCAAGGATGGATAGCATACTCCCTTAGTATTAAAAAAAAGGAGGAAAAAATGAGGGAAAAAATGAGGGATAGATTTCCATGAGGGAAATCCCCCCTCAAACTCACAAGGGCAGGAGGGCACTTGGGCTCTGATACCAAATGTTGGGACCATGTAGAAGGCATAGATGTATTGATAAAATATATTATAATATATAGGCATCAAGACTATGAGGGAGATTTGATAAGTGTCATAATATCCACTCCAAGTGTTATGCAGAAGACACATAACTCCAATTGGAGAAATAAAATTGGAAAGCATAAGACAACTAGTAAAATACAAGTGTCAAACTGAAGGTATAGTGCACATTACAATATTCTAACAGATACAAGTGAATCAAGTAAAATTATATTTCATTTTTCATGCAATACTGATATTCCAAGGACTTCTAATTCAGGAAATTATTATGATGCTCTAAGTGGATGTTCAGAAAAAGGATAATATCAAGATTGTAGGAAAGCATAAAGGAAAGAAGCACATGAACCAAAGACCAGAGACAAAGAAAAATTTCAAACTATACATGAACAAGAAGAAACTCATCAACAAGATAATTAAGATGCAAATTCTGTAAAACTCAAGAATGAATCTAAAGATGAATCTCAAATAGAGGTTCATGAACAATACAATGTCACATGAATATTGAAGATGAAGATAAATATTTAAGACTAAAGTCTTTAATAACCAAATAATGTAATACATGGGGGTGTTGGAGAATATTACATTATTTGGTACATGCTTATGTACCCCCATGGTACCTTTTATGGTATATATGTAAATATGTATAAGGTTAGGGTTTGTATCTATAGTTTATATGAGTGATTTATATTTCTCTTTTCTATAAGTTTCTATGTGCAGGATATGCACAAGTGTCATGTAAATAAGAGTGCAGGTGTATATTGATAGAATGTGCACAAGTTTCATGTATGTAAGTGTACAAATATGTAATGTAGGGATGTGCACAAGTGTCATGTATTAGGAGTGCATATAGGAGAGTATGAGTCATGTAGAAGGGTGTGAGTATCATAGAGTTCAAGTATGCATGTAAGAAGAGAGTGAATATTCTAGTATACAAGTGGTAAGTGTAGACACATAAATCATTTCATGCTTAGGGGAGCTGCTCACATAGACACACTCATAATATCATAACATATAATATTGGACTTTCCAAGCATCAACAGTGGTTCTCACCACTCATTTGGGGCATTTTCAAGCCATCCAAGCCTAGCCGCTCAAGCCAAGAGCGGCCAGACCCTAGCCAATCAAGATGACAGTGGCCAAATCTTAGCCACTACAGACAAAAGTGACTAAGCTATAAGAAGCAGTTTTGTCAATAAACAAGCCTAATCATAGGCGGAAGTGGTAGTCTACATGTAATAAAGGTGATCGGGAGCAACTTTGCATTTCTTTTCATGATTAGTTCACATAGGAGGCTTGAGTTTACATTTAACTTTAATTAACTAACCTCCAAGCATAAATAAAATACAAAAGCTTATCATGCTAACTTGCACTACGCATGAGAAATTCATTCCTAGGGCTTAGAAATAGACCTAGGGTTTCACACTGTAAAAGGTGCAAGCCTAAGTGACATCTATCATCGAGACATATTTTATTGAGAAATTTTGAGACTTGGAGAGTTCCCTTAGAGATCATGTGTATGATAAAGCCCTAACGGATTGAAGAGCATAACGCCTATTATTTTAACATCATATACATGCTTTGACCCATAAATTTGGGGCAAAGAGAGCAAGGTTTACCTTAGCAGTTGTTGTCCTGGATAGTGGCCCACAGGCTTAGCTTAGGTTTGAGACAGCTTCTTTTATTCAGTTTCTTCATGTTTTCATATCATTAGCATAGATTTACATGATTTCATGGCATATTTTCATCATATTTATGTTAAATTATTTTATTACTAACAACCTTATTCGGGGAGGTAATATTAGACATCTAAGCGTGTGTTGTTGTTTCATTTCTTGCAGGGAAACAGGTTCATTGGATAAAATTTGTAACATACGAGAGCAAAAGGTATCCCTATAGGAAACAGACCTCGAGAAGGAGGCATCTATAAGCCCTTCTATATTTCCATGTGTGGAACTGGGAAGACTTTATAAGCGTACCACCTCTTCGTGAAAGGGGCACTCTTTGCCTATTTGTAACCTTATTGTATTGAAATGGGTATCCCTAAGAGGGACCGACATGTAATCAAGTTTCAATACAAATAAAGAGATCCATATTTGTTATTTTCGTGTTATATTCTTTTTTCATTGTCTTCCATTTCATCTTGGGTTTTTAATAACATTGCAAGTAGAGTAAAAGAGTGGTGCGTGTGTCCCGAGGTCACTACAGATGGAGATCACGGTGGGACCTCCACTAATTTTTTTATTTTCTATCAAAATACTAAATTTTGTGTGTAGGTCTAGCCGCTCTGAGCTATAGCAACCAAAAATTAGCTACTCTGAGCTACAACGACCAATAGAGATTTAGTTGCTCTAAGCTATAGCGTCCATGAACCAGCCACTCTATTAAATAACAACTAGAATTGGAGTGCAGCAGAGGTCAAAACACTGACTCTCTGAGTTGGATCAAAGGTTGGTATAGCTTCTCTGATATTTTATAGATTTTTGTCTACTTCTATATGTCTAAAATAGATAACTTAATGCACGTTTATGTTTGGAAATTGAAAGAATAAAAGGAGAAAAAATTAAGCATTTTGCATATCTTAGATCTTCTTTTAAATTTTCCACTAGGCGTTGCTAGGAACAACGACTTATACTTGAAGCTTTTGTCCTAGAATCCAACATGCTAGACATTGTATGTTATTTTCTTTCTTTGAGGCACTGCTAGAGGCTGTAGCTGCATGTAATAAAGTGTGCTCATACAAATCATAGTAGTTCATGCATCTTTCTAAATATTGAAACGTATTTTTGCACTTAGGCATATAGGAAAGATCATTGCTACTCTATGATGCACTTTGTGTTATGCAAGATTAAAATGAACACCACACACACATATCTCATTTAAAAATTGGGGATTTGGATTTCATCACCAACCTTCAATTTAGTCCAGTGATGTTGGAATTCATCTCCTTCCACTGGTTTACCCCCTAGAGCTTCCTAGAAATGGATTGAGAAACTTACTTATAGTGACACTAAGTTACTTGTGTTGAAACTGTATCCCACTGTTGGAACAATCATTGGTTTAGAGTGGAAGAGCTAGGCGAACCCCCCACTAGGTCTTCAATGGTGTACCCTAGCTTCTTTTGAGAAAATCATGTTTGGCATGGGTGTACTTGATTGTCACTATGTATGAGTCTTCTAATTATTAATCCAAGAACAAGAGCAAATAAATCAAAAGAACAACACATCAAAACACACCAAACAGTTTAGGGCACACTTAAATCAGTAATCAAGATAAATATTTTTTTGGTATTGTGTGGCTATTCCTAAATTACAACTTAAAAGATAAATTCATAGAAAACATGGTCAAAACAAGAAGTAAACACCCTCAGTCTGATACCTAGGGAGAGACTGAAGCAAATCATACCCATAGGTGGAGTCGTAGTAACATTGAATGACCCACTCGTAAGACCATGAGATGTAGCTCTATGAGCCTAAGGGGTGATAACTCAACCCTTGGGGGATATCCTCAAGAAATACCAAGCAAGGAACCACATCATGGAATAAAGTCACATAAAAAAATAGGCTTCACAACCATCCTCATCAAGGAGAAATGAGGAGACCTCAAGGGCCTCCTCTAAACACACATAAACATTTCAAATATGTGAGGAAGCTTCTAGGGCTTCCTCCTTACATGGACATAAAGAAGGTTCTACGACTCATTCTTCACATAGGGATGAAAAGACTACTACATCTCCATCCACATGGAGAAAACATGTTACCACAAAGCCCTCTTCATCAAGAAGGTAAACAAGAATTACAACACCTCAAGACTCACAAGAAACATATGAAACAATTTTTCCTACTGAAGGGAAGGAAAATAGAGCTACATCTAGTCATGGGAATAATATAGAAGAAACCTTTCACACAAAAGGAAATATTCCCATAGACCATGACATCATAGGAGTGAATGGCACCCCACGAGACTAGCCATGGAAAATAAGACAACTAGATGGGTTGGATCGGTTTCCTACACTACCAACTCAAAGAACCATAGCTACTAAGAACTCTACATCTGGAAGCTCATGAACTATGAATTCTAAACACATCTCCTAGTCTAGGGGTACCTCAGAGTGACCCCACATTAGACACGTAAAGTCTTATCGTAGGGATACTCAATAATACATTGAACAAGTCACATTAACTAGCAAGAGTATAGATATAGCAGAAACCTCCTCAAAGAATCTGTGAGTCAAGACAATAAGAAAAGAGTCAGATAGACATGAGTATTATTTAACAACACAAACTCACAAGATGTGGTGGTTAGAAAATGCATTACGTAAGGAGCGAGAGCTAGTGGAATCTCTCGAATAGGATAAATACAGAGAAAGACTTTTGCACCAACATGAGCAATGTTTGAGAGAGTAGGCTGAGTAGCTAGCTATTAACAATTTATAGAAAAATGGTGGTGACCACCAAAGAACTATATGCATCGACTCACCTAAGGAGAGGTTCAATAGATAAGATACCCACAATGAAATCTCCCACCAAATCATGAACGAAATACAACTAGTGGGGGAAGGGCAAACACAACAAACTAGGATCACAATCTTGAATCCCCTCGTAGGAGGGAGGAAAATGGAAAAAATCAAATGGATATATATTTACCTCTATTTCCACTGTGATTAGGCTTACAAGAGGATGAAATTCATGCATCAAAGGTATTTTAAGAGCTTTATGAAAAGATGAAAACCTTTGAGAAACAAGAGGCAACTAGGAACTGACCAACATTGAGAAAAATACACAACCAACCATTGTGCCCATCAATCCCTATCCCTCCATATCCTAAGCACTTTGATATACCTAGGTTAGAAAATTTTAATGGTGAAGAGGATGAACAAGAGCATGTCACTAATTTTATCAATGCCTATTTTCATCATGAAGACAATGCCACTCTCATGCTAAGAACATTCATAATGAATTTTTTAGGTGTTGCCATTCAATGGTTAAACCAACTACCTAATCATAGCATAACTAACTTTGAACAACTAGTAAACGCATTCCTAAAGTGTTTCTCCTTTGGTGCTAAGAAGAAGGTGAACCTTTCAGACCTAGCCAACTTGAAATAGTATGATGATGAGCTAGTAATGGATTATGGGAATAGATGGAGAAATGTCATGGCAAAATTATCATTCTCCATTCCCACAGAAGAGATCATTCACATGTTCACCAAAATTTGCTCTAAACACATCTCCTTATTGCTAAAACTTCAAAAATATCCTTCATTTGAGGAAGCTTTGGCACAGGCCAAGCTCATAGAAGAAATAAAAGTAGATGAGGGAACCATTAAACTCCAAAACAAAAAGGAGTGGAACAAGAATGGTAATAATGACAAGTATAAATAAAAGCAAGAAAATCTTGCTCCAGTCAATCAAGTTGTATTGAATACACCCAAGTATGGGTGTGCAAAACAACCTCATAATTATCAAGCACATCCCATGCCATCCAATTACGACCAAAAGAAAAATCAGGGAAGAAATAAAGAATGCAAGTCACCTCGTTATTTCATGCCTCTGAAAGAATAAATGCAATCAATCTTTAATCAGTTGAGCGAGGCCAGGAGGATAAAATTTCTTGATATACCTCTTATATATCCCAACCATCCTAAGACAAAAGGATATAAGGAAGATCAATTTTTCCCTTATCACAGGATACCGAGGCATGACATTGAGGCTTACGTCGAGTTTAAGCATTAAGTGCAAAACATGATTGAGGCAAGAGAACTCAAAGTTGACAACCCACTACCTCCTGATAACAGAGACATGGGCATATAAATAAACCCATTGCCCAATCATGAGGTCCCTCAAGAGCAAGGGGCCCAATTCAATCAGGTTTGAGCTGACATATCTACCCACAGATGCATTGGGATGGTTGAGATTGTTAACATAGCAAAAAGGACTAGGCGGTATGGTCAACTGCAACCACCTATAGCTCCCATGAACATCCCAACCACTCCTAAGCAAAGGTAAGACAACCTTCCAGGTCCACCAATGTGACCTGTGGTGACTATTTAGAGTAGATTGGAGCAAAACCTACATACGATTCTAGCTAATTTATCCATCTATGAGCTCATACAATAGTCCCCAAAGCATAGGGAGACTCTAATGGAGATTTTAAGAACAAATGAGCTCCAACCGCAAGATGTGAATGCATTCACTCACTTTTTGGGGCAAGTTCAAGAATGCCAGGAACCAGTGATTCAATTCTATGATCATGAGATTAAGACAATACCTGTTGCCTTGCTAGACCCTCCACTAAACATTGTAGTGAAAATCAACAACTTACATTTCAAGAGGGTCTTGTTCGATACAGGTGCATCGATAAATATCATTACAACAACTGCAATAAAGCACCTCAAGATCCCGAAGTCCAATATCGTTCCAAGAGCTTACACATTGAGAGCTTTTAATGATGCTTTATGCAATACTATGGGAACAATAGTCTTACCCATCAAGGTGGGGCACAAGACTATCCCTGTGATGTGTTATGTCTTGGAAGGATCTATGCAGTACAACATCCTCTATGGCACCCTTGGATAAGGTCCATGAATTGTGTGCCTTCGATCTTGCACCGGTGTGTCAAGTATGTGCACGAGAACAAAGTCTATGTGGTTCTGGTCGATGAAGAGCCTTTTAAATATGTCAATCAGGTGGACATTACAGGATAATTTGTAATCCCTTCTACCCACCTATACATAGCACCTTCATCCCCAACCACACAAGTGGATAACAAAGACAAATAGGTAAGAAAAGACCCATGCACTTCGACACCTCCTGGTGCACTCAAAGTAGTCAATGCTTCTAAAGTACCATCAATGTCAAAACCAAAAGATAATCAAAATCTAAAGGCACCCTTAGTTAAGGAAGAAAGGTCCAAGGAATTTTTAACTATAGCCATTGTTGAAATTCCAAGTCCTATGGAAGAGGAAGATCTTCAAGATCAAGATGAGGATAGTGATTATCACCCTGATTTGCTAGTGTCATCCATAGGGTCATCCACATCGCATGCATCAATACACTTGGCAAGCGTAGGCATAAGGGAGTACCTCATGTAGAACATTACCTTTACACCTATCATTGAGTCTGCACAAGACATGAGAAGGCCTAAGGACTTGAGGCTTCTAGTAGGAATAGTGGTTATGCTTGGAATCCCTCCCAACCAAACCAAATTTGTTTATTCCCACCTAGACTGTGCCCATAAGTCTTCAGACATAGAAGAGGATAGTGACAAATTATTCATGGTTAATGTTCATTACCTCTCTAACCTCGAGTTTTCTCTAAGATACTTTGAATGTTGCCATTGGCATGGTTATGGCCTTGGCATATATGAGTAGGGGCGCAGGCGGCCATACGAGCCACAATATCAACTTTCCTCTAACATATTTGGCTTAGGCTATTATATCTAAGGTCAATATGACTATATTATAGTGGCATTTGAAAGATTAATCTTAGGGTTAGGAGAAGACATTGATTTCATTCCTTATCACCCCCTAAGAATAGGATATTTGAGCAACATACAAGTGGCCACAGTAAACATACCACCATCAAAAATTTATCATCCAAACATCTCAATTGATTCCACCACAACAAGGTACAACTCGTGGGATGAGGATAATGGATATGAAGCAAGTAATGATGAGGCACAACTTGGCTTAGCCTATCAGGGGCCTCGTTATTTACAAAGATTCACATGGTCCATCCATGATGAAAGTGGATATACATTAGATGAAAGTGACTATAAAGTAGAAGACTCAATAGAAAGAGCCTACTTAGGCCTAAGCCATCAACCCCTAACTTTGGAGCAAGAGACAAATTCAAATGGATTCTTCATAAGTGATGAAGAATATGAAGATGAAACATAGATGGCCTACTTAGGTACAAGACATGATCCCCTTGTATTAGGGCCGTAAACCAATGCTAATGGTTTTTGGATAAGTGATGATGACTTTGAGGATGAGACCGAGATGGATTATCTTGGACCTCACCACTTGCGACAAGTAAATGAGCTAGTAGAGAGAGGCGACACTTCATGCCATAGACCCTCATTTATGATTTTTGGAGATACTTGTTGACCTAGCTGCCATTCATCGGATGGTCAATCCCCCTTTGCCTACATTCAGAGAGCGATTAGAGCCCAATGATCCTATTGTCTGCCCTACGCATGGGCTAGATACAAAAATTCCTATTCCACCAGAACCTCATCATGAGAATGGAAGGGAAACCCCTGAGATAATGTTACACCAATGTGGTCTTGGAGACTTCATTCCATCCATAAATATGATCTCCATTAATTTGACCACTCCACTTCATAACCCAGTAGATCCTACCAAATCATTGCATCTTGATGTAGAGGCTATTGATTGGAATCATGATAATTCAACCATAGAGCCTAAATACCTCTTCCCCAATGAAGAGATGTTACAGCCATTCCATTTTGCATCAGGTTGTGCGTATGACATCTTCCATGTTGGTTTGGAACCTGAGTCACTAGGTCCTATAAATCCCATCGATAACATTCATTTGATACCCATGCCTCATCAGCTAAAGGATGGGTCACATATGGCTATAGAAGTTACTTTGGAGGTGGACATCAACGATGGTCCTACCCAATAAAGAAAAGTCAAGTTCAAAGAAAGTCTATCTCCAGAGGAACAAGCCATCCTAATTCCTCTCCTCAAAGAGAGGCCAAATATTTTTGCTTGGATTTACAAAGACATGCCAGGGATAGATCCAAATTTAGTCATTCACAACCTTTCATTGAATCCCATGAAGAAGCAACTAAAGCAAAAGCTAAGAAAAATGCATTCAACCGTCACTTTTATGGTGAATAACGAATTGCAAAGACTACTGGATGCAATATTCATAGTTCCTTTTGACTACCTTGAGTGTGTGTCAAACATGGTACCCATAGGAAAACCTGATGGAAGAGTCCATATCTGCACATATTTTAGAGATTTAAATAGGACAACACCAAAGGATTCATTCCCATTTCCAAACATAGATGCTCTTGTAGATGCAATCGCAGGTCATGATATGCTTTCCCTAATGGATGGTTTTTATAGATACAACCAGATCCATATTAAGCCCGAAGATCAACATAAAATTGCTTTTATTATCCCGTGGGGAACATTCTATTACAAAGTGATGCCATTCAGTCTAAAAAATGTTGGTGCCACATATCAGCGGGACATGACATACATATTCCATGAATATATGCATAAGATCTTATAGGATTACATGGATGACTTACTGGCCAAGTCCCTGTTGCGGCAAGAGCACGCTGAAGTCCTTAGAAAAGTCTTTGATCGCCTCATAGAACACAACGTCTAATTGAATCCTAAGAAGTGTGTATTTGGTGTAACTTCTAGAAATATTTTGGGATTCATCATATCCAAGAGAGGCATTTAAGTCGATCCTACAAAGGTAAAGGCTATAATAGAAATATCCGCCCCTACCAACATTAGGGAATTGCGAAGCCTACAAGGCAAGATAGCATCCATCAAAAGATTCATTGCATAATTATCAGACAAATACCGACCCATGAATCAGTTGCTATGCAAGGAAGTCCCATTTCATTGGGAAAAATAATGCCATCAAGCCTTTGAAGAGATCAAAACTTAACTGGCAACACCACCAGTATTGGCTCCACTAAGGCTATACATACCATTTTTACTATATATATCGGCTACTGATTTTGCATTGGGCACCATGTTAGCCAATAAGAATGCATAAGACAAAGAGCAAGCCATATATTACATTAGTCGCACCTTGGTGAGTTATGAGCTAGGATATGCGTATGTCAAAAAGTTGTGTTTAGCAGTGGTCTTTGCAACTCGAAAGTTGTGACACTACATGTTGAGCAATATGACCTACGTCATATCAAAACAAAATCCTTTGTAGTACATGATGAGCAAGACATATTACAATACATGTACTGTAAAGTGGATCATGCTATTGACAAAATTTGATCTAGAGTTTGTAAGCTAAAATTCCATCAAGGGACAAGTCATAGCAGATCAATTAGTAGAGGTGCCTCTTCAGGATAACAAACCTCTCACCATAGAATTGCCTAATGATGCGGTCTTTGCATTATCAGATCCGCTAGAACTCAAATAACATAAGAAAGAAAGAGACATGTCATTGTTCTTTGACGGTTCGAAGTGTGAACAAGGGGGTAGAGTAGGGATTGTCTTTATCACACCATAGGGTGCTCCATTGCCCTTATCATTCAAATTAGACTTCCCATGCACAAACAAAAATACATAATATGAAGCATTTATCTTGGGACTCCAAACAGTTGTAGCAATGGGTATTAAAATATTGAATATATTTGGTGACTCCTTACTCATAGTAAACCAGGTCAAAGGACTATTCCAGTGTAGGTACCCACTCCTGAAGACTTACAAGGAACTTGTTGACACTTATCTAGCCCGACTGGAATGGTAGGACATTGAGGCAATCCCTTGTACATCGAATAGATTTGTAGACACTATGGCATCTTTAGGATCCTTAATCCCTTAGAATCCATCTATTGATTTTAAAACCGTTCATGTGAAAGTGCTTTCACACTTAGCAATACACCGTGAAGCTTTTGAAAATAAAAAATTAGTCAACATGATCAACATCAAGCCAAATTAGGATTGGTCCTTCATAGCCATAGATTGCTTACAAACAATACCTTGGGGTCTTTGATCTCCCAAGGACCTGTGGAGTGTGGTGCAACCATACACCATAGAGTTGTTCCTCAATCTGTGTTCACTAGCTCGGAAATATAAGAAGGGTAAGCTATATTTTCTATAGAAGTCGTGGCTTATCAGGATTGGATTTCCCAACTAGAGGACTTCCTAAAGCTTGGAATAGTACCTCAAGATTTATTGCATATTGAAAGGTTAATGTTCAAATAGAAAGCAACAAGATACATATTGCTAGGAGAAATCCTCTATAGATGAGGATATTATGGAGTATTAATCCATTGTCTTGAGCCCCAAGAAGCATCCTGGGTAATTTCACAAGCTCATGACGGAACATGTGGAGGCCATTTCAGTGGCATGGCCATTGTTAAGTGCATCTTGAGAATGGGTTACTATTGGCCCACCATGGAAATGGACTACTACGAGTATGTCAAGAAATATAGTAAGTGCCAGCATCATGCAAATCTAACGCACTTGCCATCGCAAGCCTTACGGCCCATCCAAGCAGCATAGCCATTCTCGTAATGGGTACTAGAATTGATTGGGAAGATCTGAACCCTATCCTTAGGCTGACATACATTCATCATAACGACAATATAATACTTCACTAAATGGGTAGAAACAACCCCCTTAACATCAACAACTGGACCAAGGATTGCAGATTTTATACTCCACAATATCATAAGTAGTTGTGGGGTTCCTTCTAAGATAATATCAAATAATGGGCCATATTTCAAGAACAAAAATGTGTGTGCTTTAATGAACAAATACCATATTCAACATAGTTTTTCAACACCTTATTATCCGCAAGCAAACGGGCAAGCAGAATCCTCAAACAAAACAATAGTCTCCATTTTGAGGAAGATAGTGTAAGACAATCACAAGGATTGGCAAATGTAGTTGCCTCTTGCACTATGGGTATATAGGACTAGTATATGGATGCCCAGTAGGGCAACACCATTTTTACTAGTATATGGCACTAAGGCCATCATTGCACTAGAGTTAGAAATTATGACTCTACGCATAGCATTAAAGGACTTCATAGATGATGATGTCACGTGGAAAGTCTGCCTTGATCAGTTGATGCTTCTTGATGAATGTCGAGTCAATGCTTTAGAGAATCTTCATGTTTACCAAGATCGTCTTGCACAAGCTTACAATAGTAAATTCCACTTAAGGGAATTCAAGGTTGGAGATCTAGTGCTCAAAGAAAACCAACAAAATTTGAATTTGTCGTCGCATCTGTGAGATAAGTTCATGGTAAACTGGATAGGCCCATACATGATTTCACAAAAAATTGGGCCTAGATCATATCGCATTATATCATTAGATGGTTTTGAGGATCATGAGCCTCTCAATATCATTCACTTAAAGGCATTTTACACATAAAATTCAAAAACATTCAAATATGTCAAAAATTCAAAAAAATTCAAATATGTCAAAAATTCAAAAACATTCAAATATGTCAAAAACACAAAACAAATCATAAAAACATAAAAATTTCAAAAACATCAATGCAAAATACTCCAAGGGTAATTCATACCGCTTGGTAAAACATCAATTCAAAAATGCTCCAAGGGTATTCAAACCACTTGGTCAACTTCAAATCAAAATGCTCCAAGGGTATTCAAACCACTTGGTCAACTTCAATTCAAAATGCTCCAAGGGCATTCAAGCCGCTTGGTCAAAATAAATTCAAAATGCTCCAAGGGTATTCAAACCACTTGGTCAACTTCAATCAAAAATATCCAAGGGTACTTCATGCTACTTGGTCAAAAATCAACCCCAAAGGCATAATAAGCCCTTTGGTCAAATTAAGCAAAAATTCAAAAACAACATAAAAATACAAAATACAAAAACAATTGCATCTCACATCTTGCATCCACATAATTACATTGCATTTTCATATCCACTACAATTGCATATGTCATGAGAGCTTTAAAAGTGATACCACACTTTGTCGTGCAAATTATTGAAATCCATACTTCCACTAACACATGTGTGTAATTGTGTTTTTCAACACAACCATTATTTGTATCTATATATAATATACTAAGGTTTTTTGGTTAATCAACCACACCTAGTGATCTTATCAAATTTTGAGGAAAAAAACTTTGATTAGTAGAAGGTAAGGTCTAGCTGTGATAATACCTTGGATATTCAAGATCCCATCACTAATTGAAACAACTAAAATCCTAGCTGGCACAAGGAAAAGATGAAAGCTGCAAAGCATTCTAGGTTTCCTTAAGCGAAAAGGATCTTCCTTGCTTATCCCACTGTGCAACCAATTTAAAGGTGTTGAGAATTGGAAAAAGGACAAGCTTTACCCTATCCAAATCCCTTGCTTGAATAAAATAAGCAAAATCCCAAAGCAAAGTACATATTCAAAAGGCCAAGCATACATTCCAGATTTTAAAGTAATATTCCGATACACAAATCATAAATTCAAAGAAACATAGCTCAAAAAAAAATCAATAAAAAAAAATAGTGATTTTCATCACTACATAAGAGCAAAATAAACAGTGATTATCATCACTACAAAAATATTCGCTCAAAGAAAAAATCAATCAAAATAAACAGTGATTTTCATCACTACATATGAGCAAATATCCAAATCCAAAAAGAATTCAAAAAGAAGGGAATAAAGCTTGAATCCCTAGAATTCTTAGCATTGTACAAAATTGGAATGAGAAATCCTTACGCATGATGATACGTCTATTAAAATTACTTCATACATTTGTGTAGACCAATGTTTGAATGTGGATGAGATAGCTTAGGTAACCCAATATTGCCTAGTGGTATAGTCCAAATAAGTCCAACATAAGGATGAGATGAACACTTGAGGATCCTTGATCTTACCAATGGGCTGAAAGAATCTCGCCTAACATCGGAGGAAATGCTTGAGTTCTACCTCAAAATATACAATCACATGCACACACAGAGATTGTGAAAAACTAGGTCCATGGTAAAAGCCTTACTTTTCAAAAGTCTAAGTGGTCAATAGATAACTGTTGATAGGGTAACTAGAGTGTTTGAATCTCCGGAAAGCCCCAAAATTCTTACATAGCAACAAATCATAACATCATTCACACCATCACTTTATTTATAATATTCTGTAAATTAGGGGGTATCAACATAGTAGGACATATACCACATATATATTAGAAATAGTATATAGATGGCCATTGACGACTTTATATCTTTTAATTTATAAAAAAATATTAAGAAAATACATTAGACACCATTACATCTCATATATGAATACTTAATCAATTTTTATGATAAGAGTGATTATTTAAATTCATGATTATTTTTTTTTACTTTCTGTGGTATCGCCCATTAATATTGTCAATTTCATATGCATTCCTTATGTTTTAAGTGATTAGAGCATATAGGTTCATTTATACCATTCCATAACATAAGTAAGATGCATACAATTAAAGAAAAAATAAAACATGCATTTAACAACAACATCGTATCCACAAAAATAATTTATTAATCGTTCATCATCACATCATAAAGCACATCATAGAACACATAGGAAATTTCTATTTGCATACAATCATGAATTCATCATTCATCATCAAAATGCATCATGTCATATCATCAAATAATATAAGCATTTACACATCCATATAAGCATATACAATATCATCTATCATCTAACATATTCATCAAGTCAGCATAATATCATCATGGCATCATATCATAAAACAAAATAACAACAAAAACATGAGAAATAAATGATACACATAATAAGTCATAATGCAAAGATATCATAAAAGTATGTGTGTCAAGTCCATGGATATACAAAAATGCCCATGGGCTACAGTAATATAGGTCAGTCGACCTCAAAAATGAATCAAGGACCAAATAAATCATCAATCAAATACTGGTCCTAATCCCCCTGCATCACCTCCTCTAGTGCCACCTCCCCCTATGGCGATGTCACGAGTCGAATGATGTGAACCTATTGGTATCTCTATCTGAGTTTGGGTCCTCTAGCTAGTACGGGTGGAAGACTGCCCTGAGGTAGAGAACCCACTGATCTGTGAACCACCCACACAAGGTGGCTCATTAGGGACAATCCCATGCCTTGTGAGTTGAATCTAAAAAATGTTGATGTGATCTACAAGTACCCAGATTCACTCCTCATGCTCATCCAAAAAATACTAAAGTTGTCCCACATCTGCTCTCAAACCTACCACTAGAACCTCCTATGGTGTAGGAGGAACAACAAATTGCATCCTAGCATCACCATCCCCAATAGTAGCCTATAGAGCCTGTATCTGTGCTATGAGTTTCTCGATGGTAGCATCTTGCCATTGTACCTAGATCTTAGTTTCTTGAAGCTTAGCCTCGACCTCATGTAGTTGTACTCTCAAAGGAGAGTCTCTCTCCTTGGGATCTAACTCCTCATATTCCTTAGGAACATTAGGATCCTCCACTACCACCTGCTCTATTGGCTGGCCCCATACCTCGGTCCTGGCTCGGACTCTGTGTCCTGTTGGATCTGCACCATCACCCTCGCCATCATCCTCGTGCCCTAGGCTATCGACACCATGCCACATCCGATCACCCCACCATTGAGTGTATGCCTTTGTAACTCCCCCAACCACTCTAGGATCAATAGTTGGGGCATCCTCATCATATAAAATCTCTGTAATCTACCATGGAGGTAGGTCCTTCTCTGCTGTGAGGTGCCTGTACAAGAACGATACCGAGGGCACATCTTGCTGTAACCCGTACTAACGAATAACCCAAGAATAGAAGTACTCCTGGATGGTAATATTATGGCCAATGAGCCATCACTCGCACCATTTCTTGGTAGTAAAGCTAGCTGGATCATCCCAATAAGGACACTCATGGTAAGGGCACCATACGATATCTCCACCCAAAAGTCTAGTAAAAACATCAATGTAATGGGACAGCTCCCCTACAAAAGTGTGGCTCTTGTGCTCCTCATGCTCTCAAGCCCATCTAGTAGCATAGCACTGTGTCCGAGCATCAATCATTGTAATCTTGGTTGGGAGCCCCTTAGGGTGATCTAACCTAATATGCTTCCATCCCCAAACCTGTAGGATCAAGCTGCAAGTAATGTTGACAAGTCCTCACTAAGGGGATTGTGAAAAACCAGGTCCATGGTAAAATCCTTACGTTTCAAAAGTCTAAGTGGTCAATAGATAGTTATTGATAGGGTAACTAGAGTGTTTGAATATCTGGAAAGCCCCAAAATTCTTACATAGCAACAAATCATAACATCATTCACACCATCACTTTATTTATAATATTCTATAAATTAGGGGGTATCAACATAGTAGGACAGATACTACATATATATTAGAAATAGTATATAGATGGCCATTGACTACTTTATATATTTTAATTTACAGAAACTTATTAAGAAAATACATTACACACCATTACATCTCATATATGAATACTTAATCAATTCTTATGATAAGAGTGATTATTTAAATTCATGATAATTTTTTTTTACTTTCTGTGGTATTGCCCATTAATATTGTCAATGTCATATGCATTCCTTATGTTTTAAGTGATTAGAGCATATAGGTTCGTTTATACCATTCCATCACATAAGTAAGATGCATACAATTAAAGAAAAATTAAAACATGCATTTAACAACATCGTATCCACAAACACAATTCATTAATCGTTCATCATCACATCATAAAGCACATCATAAAACACAGGCAATTTCTATTTGCATACAATCATGAATTCATCATTCATCATCAAAATACATCATGTCATATCATCAAATCATATAAGCATTTACACATCCATATAAGCATATACAATATCATCAAGTCAGCATAATACCATCATCGCATCATATCATAAAATAAAATAACAACAAAAACATGAGAAATAAATGATACACATAATAAGTCATAATGTAAAGATATCATAAAAGTGTGTGTGTCAAGTCCATGGATGTACAAAAATACCTATGGGCTATAGTAATATAGGTCAGTCGACCTCAAAAATAAATCAAGGACCAAATAAAGCATCAATCAAATACTGGTCCTAAGCCCCCTCCATCACCTCCTCTAGTGCCACCTCCCCTTGTGGTGATGTCACGAGTCGAATGATGTGAACCTATCGGTATCTCTATCTAAGTTTGGGTCCTCTAGCTAGTACAGATGGAAGACTACCCTGAGGTAGAGCACCCACTGACCTGTGAACCACCCACACTAGGTGGCTCATTAGGGACAATACCATGCCTTTTGAGATGCATCTGAAGAATGGTGATGTGATCTACAAGTCCCCAGATTTGCTCCTCATGCTCATCCAAAAAAGACTAAAGCTATCCCACATCTGCTCTCGAACCTTCCACTGGAACCTCCTATGGTGTGGGAGGAACAAAAAATTGCATCCTAGCATCGCCACCCCCAATAGTAGCCTATAGATCCTGTATCTGTGCTATGATTTGCTCGATGGTAGCATCTTGCCATTTTACCTGGATCTTAGTTGCCTGAAGCTTAGCCTCAACCTCATATAGCTATGCTATTAGAGGAGAGTCTCTCTCCTTGGGCTCTAACTCCTCCTCATCAAGAACATTAGGATCCTCCACTACCACCTACTTTGTTGGCTGGCCCCATACCTTAGTCCTAGCTCAGACTTTGTGTCCTGTTGGATCTGCACCATCACCCCTACAATCATCCTCGTGCCCTAGGATGTCGACACCATGCCACATTTGATCACCCCACCATTGAGTGTATACCTCTGTAACTCCCCTAGCCACTCTAGGGTCAAAAAATGGGGCATCCTCCTCATATAAAAGCTTTGTAATCTACCATGGAGGTAGGTCCTTCTCTGATATGAGGTGCTTGTACAAGAATGATACCAAGGGCACAGCTTGCTGCAACCTATACTAACGAAGAACCTGAGAATAGAATAAGTACTCCTAGATGGTAATATTATGGCCAACGAGCCATCACTCACACTATTTCCTAGTAGTAAAGCTAGCTAGATCATCCCAAGAAGGACACTCATGGTAAAAGCACCATATGATATCTCCACCCACAATTCTAGTAAAAACATCAATGTAATGGGACAGCTCCCCTACAAAAGTGTGGCTCTTGTGCTCCTCATGCTCCTGAGCCCATCTAGCAACATAGCACTGTGTCTAAGTGTCAATCATTGTAATATTGGTTGGGATCCCCTTAGGGTGATCTACCATAATATGCTCCCATCCCCAAACCTGTAGGATCAAGCTACAAGTAATTTTGACAAGTCCTCACTGATGGATGTGGTACAACTTATCATAGCACTAAGGGGATCGTGAAAAACCAAGTCCATGGTAAAAGCTTTAATTTTCAAAAGTCTAAGTGGTTAGTAGATAGTTGTTGATAGGGTAACTAGAGCGTTTGAATCTCTGGAAAGCCCCAAAATTCTTACATAGCAACAAATTATAACATCATTCACACCATCAATGTATATATAAGATTCTATAAATTAGGGGGTATCAACATAGTAGGACAGATACCACATATATATTAGAAATAGTATATAGATGGCCACTGACTACTTTATATATTTTAATTTACAGAAAATTATTAAGAAAATACATTACGAACCATTACATCTCATATATGAATACTTAATCAATTCTTATGATAAGAGTGATTATTTAAATTCATGATTATTTTTTTTTACTTTCTGTGGTATCGCCCATTAATATTGTCAATGTCATATGCATTCCTTATGTTTTAAGTGATTAGAGAATATAGGTTCATTTATACCATTCCATCACATAAGTAAGATGCATATAATTAAAGTAAAATTAAAACATGCATTTAACAACAACATCGTATCCACAAACACAATTCATTAATCGTTCATCATCACATCATAAAGCACATCATAAAACACATAGGCAATTTCCATTTGCATACAATCATGAATTCATCATTCATCATCAAAATACATCATGTCATATCATCAAATCATATAAGCATTTACACATCCATATAAGCATATACAATATCATCTATCATCTAACATATTCATCAAGTCAGCATAATACCATCATTGCATCATATCATAAAACAAAATAACAACAAAAACATGAGCAATAAATGATACACATAATAAGTCATAATACAAAGATATCATAAAAGTATGTGTGTCAAGTCCATGGATGTACAAAAATGCCCATGGGCTACAGTAATATAGGTCAGTAGACCTCAAAAATGAATCAAGGACCAAATAAAACATCAATAAAATACTAGTACTAAGCCCCCTGGATCACCTCCTCTAGTGCCACCTCCCTCTATGGCAGTGTCATGAGTCTAATGATGTGAATTTGTCGGTCTCTCTATCCGAGTTTGGATCCTATAGCTAGTATGGGCGAAAGACTACCCCAAGGTAGAGCATCCACTGACCTGTGAACCACCCACACCAAGTGGATCATTAGGGACAATCCCATGCCTTGTGAGCTACCTATGAAGAATGGTGATGTGATCTACAAGTCCCTAGATTCACTCCTCATGCTCATCCAACAAAGACTGAAGTTGTCCCACATCTGCTCTCGAACTTGCCATTGGAACCTCCTATGGTGTAGGAGGAACAATAAACTGTATCCTAGCATCTCCACCCCCAATAGTAGCCTATAGAGCATGTATGTGTGCTATGATTTGCTCGATGGTAGCATCTTGCCATTGTACCTGGATCTTAGTTGCCTGAAGCTCAGCCTCGACCTCATGTAGCTATGCTCTCAGAGGAGAGTCTCTCTCCTTGGGCTCTAACTCCTCCTACTCAGGAACATTAGGATCCTCCACTACCACTTGCTCTATTGGCTGGTCCCATACCTCAGTCCTGGCTCAAAATTTGTGTCCTGTTGGATCTACACCATCACCCTTACCATCATCCTTGTGCCCTAGGCTATTGACACCATGCCACATCCGATCACCCCACCATTGAGTGTATGCCTCTGTAACTCCCCCAACCACTCTAGGGTCAATAGCTGGGGCATCCTCCTCATATAAAAGCTCTATAATATATCATGGAGGTAGGTCCTTCTCTGTTGTGAGGTGTCTATACAAGAATGATACCAAGGGCACATCTTGCTGCAACCCGTACTGACAAAGAACCTAAGAATAGAAGTACTCCTGGATGGTAATCTTACGATCAACGAGCCATCGCTCACACTATGTCCTGGTAGTAAAGCTAGCTAGATCATCCCAAGAAGGACACTCATGGTAAGGGCACCATACAATATCTCCACCTAAAATTCTAGTAAAACCATCAATGTAATGGGATAGCTCCCCTGCGAAAGTGTGGCTCTTGTGCTCCTTATGCTCTCGAACCCATATAGCAGCATGCCACTGTGTCTGAGAGTCAATCATTGTAATCTTTGTTGGGAGCCCCTTAGGGTGATCTACCCTAATATGCTCCCATCCCCAAACCTATAGGGTTAAGGTGCAAGTAATGTTGACAAGTCCTCACTGGTGGATGTGGTACAACTCATCATAGCACTAAGCCAATAGCGATCTACCCCATGCATAGATGATAGGCTCCTCGCTATCCAATAGATATTGCACCATCACCAAAAGTTCCAAGGGAACCTCAAACCCGAGAAGTCTAGGATAAGAACATTACTGATAAGCATTAGCAATATGGTATGTCTCACCATAAAGAAACCCTCCCCGTGCCAGTGGCTGATGGACACTCCTCCAAACTTGGTGTCCTTGAGAGCATCCATAGAGTGTCCTCTAAACACCTGAGTGAAGACAACCACTTGATCAGTAGTGGCCAAAGAGATAATGGCCACCCCATAAAATGGAATTTGAAAGATCCTATATACATCCTTTGGCATAATGGTCATCTCACCGATCATGAGGTGGAAGGTATTAGTTCGTGGGTCCCAGCGATGGGCCAGAGCCGTAAGGTAAGCTTGATCTACCATAATGTAAGGTAGCCTAATGGCATACTATAACCCATGGGATTTGAACCATGCCCAGTCCGTATCATCAAAGCTATAAAGTAGGTCAAGCAGGAGCTTTGGGTCTTAAGCCTAAGTAGTAAGGATCTAAGCAAAGCAAAAGAAAGACGAAACATAACTATAGTGCGTCTAAGGCATAAATAAAACAAAGCATAACAACATCAACACTCCTAAGTCTAAAAAAAAAAAGGATAAATGCATATAGTCGAGTAGCACACATCTCAAGAGTGGTTCAAAAATTTCAAAAAGAAAAAAAAATAAAAATGTCTTAAGAAAATCATAAAAAGGAGAAAAATATGGCTAAGTGTTTAGCCACTATCACCTACAGCAACCAGAACCTGGCCACTAGAGACAACAGTGGCCAAGACCCAACGATCAAATTTTTGACCATTGGGGTTTAAACTTGGTAGCTCTGAGTGACAACGGCTTATAACCGACTACTCTGAGCGACATTAGCCAAGCGGCAACACGGCAAACACATGAACCCTTGGCCAAAAAAAAAAAAATTACAAAATCACAAAATAACATAAAATACACAAAAGAGAGGGAAAAACAAAAAAATAAATAAATAGCAAATTCCCATGCAGACATCAAAACTAAGCTAATTTCAAAAATGGTTAACATGTTAGCAGTAGGTAAACAACAAAAAACTTGGGAATCCTAGGCTAGAAACTACCAAGGCAAAGCAATGAGAACAAATAGGGGGACTAACCCACCATAGCAAAAGGTAAGCTAAGCCTAACTACGAGGTTTATTCATTACTAACAGGTTTAGTGAGGTTCATTTTACCCATTACTTAGTGAGGTTTAGTTTTACTCAGACAAGATAAAAGAGGGTTAGGTTTTAGAAAAGAGAAATACTCGAGAAGCTTTGACTCCTCTAGCAGCTGATGTCTCGCCCTACGTAGCTATGTCCTCAATGCTAGTAAACTCCAAAGTCACAATCATCGCTATCACACCAGAGCTCCCAAAGCGAATATTCAATAGTGAAAATGAAAGTTCAAACCCTAGAAAATGCAAATTTTATGTTTCTTTAATTACACCTTGGTTGTTGTTGATGTCAACGACCCAAAATTCTTGGTCGCTTAAGGCAATAGTGGCCATAGGTAAGAACTCAAAGGCCACTGGACCTGACAATGCCTAGATCCATAGATCAAAACAAGGGATTTCCTCCTTGAGGGATCCCATAAAAATAGTAAATAAACACACTTTGGTGGTTTAATATCATCAGAATGTTCAAAATAACAAAAAAATCACATAAGAGCACAATCTCAGTTAGGCCTCGTATTCAGTCACCTACTCTATCAACTCGGTGATTACAGCGATTCACACTCCATGTATTTTGGTGAGATTAGTAGATAACCATAGGGCCACTTGGGGAAAAACCACTTATTTTGGAATTACGATGTGCCACCGTTCAATCCTGAAGAAGACCAAGATGGTCAGACTACTCCACAAGTGCGAAAGGATCATCCTAATTCCCCTATGACATCAAAAACATTAAACCAAAGTGATACAATATGAACATAAATAGAATCACTCATCCTAACTCCCTAAGAAGGCTATTGATATCCAGACCACCCCTCAGGATAGGGATAGATTATTATCATAAACAATTGGAATCACAATTGGATGTGGGATTGCCCATTAAAAGCAACAAATGCTAGAAAGGAACCAGGTTAGTCATATTGGTCAAGTGACTTATTGCTTCATTCATTTTCATTTCTTCACCAATTCATTGTGTGAGGAAGTAGTTCAAAACTTCAACACAATCATAATCAAAATCAACAAAAGATCACTCGATCATATAAAAATCATGTTCATCCTATGAATCATTACATGCAACAATCACAAATTTCCCTTGTTTTTTGGGAATGTAAGCAGATATGCCATCTTCAATTGTAGCTCTCGTACGAGTCAAAACTATTGTAGTAGCTGAAGCTACCTGATTGAGTTTGAGGAATGAGTGCAATTTAACATACCCAAGCCACTGAGCTAAGTCCTCCGAATGTTGAGGCAATGATTCAAGGGATGCACACCATCTTCCATGATTGGTTCATCTGGTGTTGATCAGACCATTGATCACCATACACCCTACAAATAGATTAGTCTACATTTTTGCTCAGCATTGTGTTTCCCACACAATGTATCAAAAAATTGGCATCTATAGACACCTAAATTATGTCATGCTTATAGGAGCTACTCACATAGACACACTCATAAGATCATAAGACATAATATTAGACTTTCCAAGCATCAACAATGGTTCTCACCACTTATTTGGGGCCTTTTCAAGCCATCCAAGACTAGTCGCTCAAGCTAAGAGCAACCAGATCCTAGTCATTCAAGCCGGTAGTGGCCAGATCTTAGTCATTGCAGATGACAATAGCTAATCCATAAGAAGTAGTTTTTCCAACAAACATACCTAATCACAGGCAGAAGTGGCAGTCTGAATGCAATAAAGGTGAGTGGGAGTAACTTTGCATTCCTTTTCACAACCAGTTCACATAGGAGGCTTGAGTTTGCATTTAAAATTTAGTTAAATGACCTCCAAGCATAAAAAAAGGACAAAATATTCTCATGCTAACTTGCACTATGCATGATAAATTCATTCCTAGGGCTTGGACATAGACCTAGGGTTTCACACTATAAAATGTGCAAGCCTAAGAGACATCTATCATCGAGACATATTTTATTGAGGAGAGATTTTGAGACTTGGAGAGTTACCTTAGATATCACGTGTACAATGAAGCCCTGACGGATTGAAGAGCATAACACCTATTATTTCAACATCATATACAGACTTTGACCCATAACTTTGGTGCAAAGAGAGCAAGGTTTACCTTATCAGCCGTTGTCTTGGATAGTGGCCTGCAGGCTTAGCTTAGGTTTTAGATATAGCTTCTTTTATTATGTTTCTTCATGTTTCCATATCATTAGCATATATTTGCATGATTTCATAGCATATTTTCATCATATTTCCATTAAATTATTTTACTACTAACAACCTCATCCGAGGAGGCAATCTCAGAAATCTAATTGTGTGTTGTTGTTTCATTGCTTACAGGGCCACAGGTTCATCGAACGAAATCTACAACATATGAGAGCAAAAGGGATCTCTCTAGGAAACAAACCTAGAGGAGGCATCTGTAAGCCCTCATACATTTCTATGTGTGGAATCGGGAAGCCTTTATAAGCGCATCACCTCTTCGTAAAAGGGGTAATCTTTACATATTTGTAACCTTATTGTATCGAAATGGGTATCCCTAAGAGGGACCGACATGTAATCGAGTTTCAATACAAATAAAGAGATCCATATTTGTTATTTCTGTGTTATATAATTTTTCTTCTTGTCTTCCATTTCATCTTGGGTTTTTAATAACATTGCAATTATAGTAAAAGGGCGGTGCATGCATCTCAGGGTCGCTACAGTAAGATGAGAAGCCAAAGGTCAAGAATAGGAAAGGTTGCATCTCCCATATATGTTAGGAGTGTAATATAAAAGTATTTAAGAGTCATGTTACTATGTCTATATTATGAAGAAAAATCTCCATGCAGTGTAAGGGAAATGGTCTATAGTGATTACTACCTAGCAAGCATTGATAATAAAGCTTGTATACAAATTTTGAGAAATTTTATTATAAGTATTCTTCATGCATGTACATGAATGATTTTGGTCATTTAAATTTATATTTGATATTATGAGTGAATGTTATTTCATGATTGTAGATTTGATTTCTCATATATATAATTATACTCTTTATTATTGATACTTTTACCTATAATATTATGGTTTATTTATATTGGGAACTATGATATTTTGAGATATTTAGGCTTAAAATACAACAAACCAATAGTATTAGAGTATGCATAGACTTTTAGGACATCAATAAAGCATGTCCTAGGGATGACTTCCCTCCACCCAACATTGACATGATCATCAATTTCACTATAGGATGTGGAACATTGTTTCTAATGGATGGATTCTAAAGCTATAGCCAAATCAAGATCACCATTGAGGACCAAGCCAAAACAACTTTCACCACCCCAGGAGAACCTTTTGCTATCAAGTCATGCCTTTTGGGTTGAAAAATACAATATCTACATACCAGAGAGCCATGACACGATTCATGATATTATAGAGGACTATGTTGATGATCTTCTTGATCAGGTTTTAAATTGGAAAGATTATGTTTGATATATACGCACATATTTGAGTGGATATGGGAGTACAAGGTATGTCTAAATCCTTATAAATACATATTTTGGATTAAATTATAAAAACTATATGGATTGATTGTATTCTAGTGTAACACTGAAGTTTATCTTAACAAGATATTAGTTATAATAAAAATGCTACCTCCTCAAACTTTAACCTAGATTAGGAGTCTCTAAGGAAAAATCCAAGTCATTTAAAAATTCACCTTCCAAATAGCTAATACTTGCAACATTTTACCAAGATTTTAAAAAATTATATAGTCTTCAGATGGGATGATGAATATAAACTTATATTCAATGCTCTCAAATCCTACCTCTTGTCCGTGTCCCTACCAATCCTTCTAGGCCATTGTTTCTATACATAGTAGAAATTGAAGAACACAAGCTTATACTGAGAGGGGGGTGAACAGTATAAGACCACTTTTTTACTTTTCTTTCCCAATCAATATTATGCAATGTATAGATAGCAATATCAACAGCAGTAATCAAAGCAATGCACAAATCACCACACACAATAGAGACACCAATTTAACGTGGTTCACCCAATGTGGGCTACTCCACGGAGAAAATATTTCACTAAAATTTTCTCAATCAATCTCTTGGGAATCCTTTCCCTATTACAATGTTTATGGACCTCTGTCCAAAGGAGACACCAATCCCCTAATCAAGTTCATGGATCTCTATCCATAGGAGAACTCTTTCTCCTTAGCTCTGACTAGTGATCTTCTAGAAGAACTACTACCCCCACTGCTCTGGCTAATGGATCTCTATCCACTGAAGACACCTGTCCTCACTACCCTGGCTAATGGATCTCTATCCACTGGAGACTATCATCCTCTATACTCTATCACCTTCAAAGCTCTATCTCAAATCTGCACTAAACATAGTCCTTCGGTCTAGCACAAATCTGCTCAATCTCTATCTCTGGTCTGGCACAAACCTATCCTCAAATCTGCACCAAAATCTATCCTCAAATCTATACTAAACATAGTCCTTCGGTCTAGCACAAATCTATCCTCAATATCTATCCTTTGATCTGCACTAAACATAGTCCTTCGGTCTAGCACAAATCTGTCCTCAATATCTGTCCTTTGATCTGCACTAAACATAGTCCTTTGGTCTAGCACAAATCTATCCTCAATCTCTGTCCTCAAGCCTTAACACAAAGCTTGATCCAATCACAAATCAACACTGCTAGATCTGCCCCAAACCTTAACTCAAGGTTTGAACAAATCAATCAATCAACTCTGCTCACAAGTCTTCTCAAAGACTTATCTCAAATCTACCTTGTAAGCTTCCACAAAAGCTCACACTAATCTATCCACAAGTCCTCTCTAGAACTTGTCCAAATATTCTCAACAAGTCCTCACTAGAACTTGTCCAAATCTACTCAACAAGTCCTCACTAGAACTTGTCCAACTCTGCTCTCAATCTCTTTCCTCAAACTATATTGTAAGCTTCCACAAAAGCTCACACAAATCTATCCACAAGTCTTCTCTAAGACTTACCTCAAATCTACTCAACAAGTCCACACTAGAACTTGTCCAATCTCATAGAAACATAAAGATAATTGTTAGAGACTCAATATGCTTCACATTCATCACAATGCTCAATCACTTTCAATCACTCTTTTTACCACAGAAACATATAGAGAATTGTTAGAGACTCAATATGCTTCACATTCACCACAATGCTCAATTACTTTCAATCACTCTTTTTACCACAAAAACATATAGAGAATTGTTAGAGACTCAATATGTTTCACACTCACCAACACTCAACCTCTTTCTCAAATCAATTCAGAATATAGAATAATTTATTTCATAGAACTTGAACTATCACTTCAACACATCCACTTGACTAGGCTCAACCAACTCTACTCAACCAATCACTCAATGAATTAACCTTTGCTTACAAACCCTAGTCCAAGCATATGAACACTCACTCAAATATTTCCAACAATGCTTATCAATCAATCTCACATAACAATGATACTCATGATATTTGCAAACCCTAGTTCAAGTTCCTCACTCAACTAAGTGCTTCAACAACAATGCTAATCTCACATAACAATGATACTCATGATATTTGCAAACCCTAGTTCAAGTTCACTCAACTTAATCACTTCAACAACAATGCTTATAAAACAAGGTTTTATCAACAACTCTTTATTCCAGAAAACCTTGAAGCATTAATTCAAAACACACTCAACAATGCTTACCAAACAATCCTTTTCACTCCAACTTTGCATTCACAACATTCAACAATCACTCACTAGGAAGATGTGCCCATACCTTTTGTTTGATGTAAAAGTGCCCTTAGAAAACCTGTCTCAATCACAATTTTCTTCTTTCCAATTTCAATGGTTAAATGACAAAATATCACTTCAACACTTTCTCAAAATATTCCTTAGACACAAAAATAATCAAAGCTCAATTATGCCTTATTGCTCCCTTTTGAAAATAACATCCATCAAATCATACATGAAAAATAATCATTTTGATACACCTTATAATCTCCAACTTAAAATAATATCCAACACCACAAAACCTCAAACAATCTTCCTAAAACACCTTACTACCCTTTTCAAACACTAAAGCAAATAACACCCAAAAATTTATTTTGCATCAACCTTATAACTCCCCTTACAACCTTACAAACCAAATAAAATATGCAAAAATTAATTTTTAATACCTCAACTAACTCCTCCAAAAATTTTGGTGCTCAACTAATGCATACCTTCATTTTTCTCCCCAAAAGGGTTTCGACATGATTCGAACCACCGTCTCCCCAAGCGCCAAGTGCCTTAGCACTTTGGAGCCCACCACATGGGCTATAGGCACCCACGTGAAGGGAGGAAGGCTTCCTTCCTATTAACCCTTCATGCATCATTGACTTCACATGAAAACCACAAAGCAATCCTCTTTGATGCAACATGATTCACACAAGCTCGCATTAATCAATTTAATTCAAAGGCATAAGGTAAGTTTGGCTAAGGTGGGGTAGTCCCTCTTTTATACACGTTTGGTTGATTTTGCTCCCACATCGATGCTAAGAATTCAAATTCAAAATTTAAATTTTAATTTAATAACCCACCTTAGGGTTATTTAAAATTAATATAAATTAACTTATAATTAATATTAAAATTAATTAATAATTAATTTAAATAACTTATAAGTTAAGTAAATTAATTAATAAATTAATTTATAATAAAAATTATATTAATTAATTTAAACTTCCCTGTATAATATTATAAAGAATTATTATAATATTATTCATCTGGGCTTCTTCTTTGCACTTTGGACCACATCTGACTTCCTGGAACCAGGTCTTTGATTAACTAAAAATGGACTATCCTTTTGCACTTATTGGAGAACCTAAAACTGATGCTTCCCACTAAAACTACCATTGACTAGTGTTGAAGGCTTGACATCAATGACCACTCACTCTTGACATCAATGACAACTCATCTACTCAAAATGTCCAACAATCTCCCCCTTTGTCATTGATGGCAACCCAAATTATTTTTACCAAAACTTGACCTTTTTCCTATTTTACTCCCCATGGGAAATTGCTCCCCCTGACTCAATGCTCTCTTCTTAAACCAAATCTCTCCCCCTTACTCAAATATCTCCCCCTTTGACATCAATGGCAAAGGGTCACCTTTGGGGCTCGGGGCTAAGAATGAGTCTCTTAGCTTAGCCCCTCCCCCACCTCCTCTTGAGGTGGTTAATTTTGGGGTGGGAGTATTTCTACTCCCAGCAAGCATTGGTCTTTACCTTTGTCCTCTTTCCTTCTCATCTGATCCTTCTGATTCCTTTGACTATTCCTGTTCATGTCCATGTTCCTGTTCCTATTTCTATTCCTATTCTTTCTTCCTATTCTTCTTTCTTTCTATTCTTTCTGTTCATATTCATTTCTATCTTCATATTCCTATTTCTATTCTTTTCTATTCATGCTTGATTCTGGAATGTCTGCTCTACACCACTTTGTTGTATGTCCATCATTATTGCACTTATAACACTTAATGTTATTATTCCTTGGAGGTGCAAATGTCTTGGGATTTCTCCTAGTGAAGCCATCTCTGTTCCTATCATGTACCTTGCAATTCATTGCCTTGTGACCAAACTGATTACATGAGTAGCAATACCCATGGAAAAGCTACCTATTTTTGAAGTTCCCATACTCCTATCTTTCATGTGTCCTGCACTGTGAAGCCATGTGCCCAAATCTATGACATGAGAAACATCATCCATTGAAATTTCCTTGCCTTGACCTCATTGGTCTCTTAGTCTCTTTTACCCTATGTTGGTTCCTGTTCCATATGTTTCTTCTTTGTGCATTGTTCCTTTCCTTGTTGAAATTTCTATTGTCCAACTCATCCTCAGAAGTCTCACTTTCTCTTACACTATCTTCTTCTGAAGTTTTTTCTTCTTCAGAACTTGAGGTTGACTCTTCTTCTTGTTTCTTTTGAGCCTATTCAAAACCAAGACCTATTTTGTTTGTTGACCTTCTTTGTACCTTGATCATCTTATCTACAATATTTGAGCTCTTTCCAAACTTGTGTAGCTTGTCCTTGGACTTTTCTAATTCTTCCCTTAGTAGAGCTACTTCTTGTTCTAACCTTTCACATTCTAAGACCTTTGCTTCTAGCTTATCCTTGAACTTATTTGTCTTAGCCATTGACTTGTTTAGATCCTCTATAAGCTTTCCTCTCTCTTCATCACATTCTTGAAACTGAATCTCAAGTTGGGAGTTTTGCTTTCTTACCTTCTTTAAGGTTTTAAGAGCATAAATAAGCTCTCCCTCAAGATCAACTCCTCCTTTTTCTGATTCTTCCTCTATTTGTTTGCCTTTGATAACATCTTCATTCTTTTTTGACTTGTCTTCTATAGGATCACCTTCTTCTTCTTCTAGTGCCATTAGAATATTCTCTTCTGGTCCTTCAAATGCATCCTCATATTCATCATCACTAAAACTGAAACCATTCCTTGTACAACTATCTTCAAGATGTCCAAAATTACCACATCTAAAACACTTGAGAATTATTGGTGACCTTTTCTTAACTTCTTCTTTTTCCTCAATCAGAAATAGAACTTCATCTTTATCATTACTTGAAGAACTAGCATCACTATCACTTGAGTACTTACTTGCCTTGTCTGCATAGTAACTCCTCTTCTATCTTTGAAAGAACTTCTTTCCTTGTTTGCCTTGTCCATCCTTGCCTTTCTTTTGGTACCTGTATCTTTTTGATTCCATGTTCCTATGATCCTATTTTTCTTCATCATTGTTATTTTTAGCTTCTTGACAATCAGTTGCATAGTGACCATACTTTCCACAATTGAAACATCTAACAGATTTTGCATCTTTAAATCTTCTTGAATCCTTATTCCTTCTGCCATAATTAGCTTCTTCATCACTGGATGACTCATTGCTTGAATCTAACTTTTTACCCTTTGTCTTCTTAGTAGCTTTGAATGTTGCTTCCTTCCGAGGATTAGGTTCCTCTTTTGTTCTTAACTCAAAAGTTGTAAGAATACCAAGTAACATATCTCTTGTCAAAGAATCACCATATTTTGATTCTTCTATAGCAGAAATATTTTCACTAAATATTTTTGGAAGAGATCTTAAGACTTTATCACAAACATCCGATTCTTCAACATTAAGTCCAAGTCCTTGCATGGCATTAACAACCTCATCTACCCGAAGTAGATAAGTACTAATGTTTTCCTCATCCTTCATTCTTAATTCTTCAAATTGTCCTTTGAGATTTCGTATCTTTGCCTTTTTGACACTTTTATCTCCTTCATATATGCTTTGCAACTTATCCCAAATTCCTTTTGCATCTTTACAATGCATAACTTTTATGGATTATGTTCTATGCAAACCTCTCAAAATTGCATTCATTGCTTTTGAATTGTAATGTTGTAGAAGCTTACCTTCCTTATCTGTAGGTGGATCAATTGGTGGTATGTATCCATTTTCAACTGCTTCCCAAATTTCATTGCCAAGTGCCATCAGGTGAATCTTCATTCTCATACTCCAAAATATATAATCACTTCCATAAAATATTGGTGTTGAATTATCTGAGGACACATTCTTAGAATCCATTGTGTTCTTGAAAGCTTTTCCTTCAAGTTGTTAAACTCTTCCGAAGGAACCCGCTCTGATACCAATTGAAGAACACAAGCTTATACTGAGAGGGGGTGAACAATATAAGACCACTTTTTACTTTTCTTTCCCAATCAATATTATGCAATGTATAGATAGCAATATCAATAATAGTAATCAAAGCAATGCATAAATCACCATACACAATAGAGACACCAATTTAACGTGGTTCACCCAATGTGGGCTACTCCACGGAGAAAATATTTCACTAAAATTTTCTCAATCAATCTCTTGGGAATCCTTTCCCTATTACAATGTTTATGGACCTCTATCCAAAGGAGACACCAATCCCCTAATCAAGTTCATGGATCTCTATCCATAGGAGAACTCTTTCTCCTTAGCTCTGACTAGTGATCTTCTAGAAGAACTACTACCCCCACTACTCTAGCTAATGGATCTCTATCCACTAAAGACACATATCCTCACTACCCTGGCTAATGGATCTCTATCCACTAGAGACTATCATCCTCTATACTCTATCACCTTCAAATCTCTATCTCAAATCTGCACTAAACATAGTCCTTCGGTCTAGCACAAATTTGCTCAATATCTATCTCTAGTCTGGCACAAACCTATCCTCAAATATACACCAAAATCTATCCTCAAATCTATACTAAACATAGTCCTTCGATCTAGCACAAATCTATCCTCAATATCTATCCTCTGATCTACACTAAACATAGTCCTTCGATCTAGCACAAATATATCCTCAATATCTATCCTCTGATCTGCACTAAACATAGTCCTTCGGTCTAGCACAAATCTATCCTCAATATCTATCCTCAAGCCTTAACACAAAGCTTGATCCAATCACAAATCAACACTGCTAGATCTACCCCAAACCTTAACTCAAGGTTTGAACAAATCAATCAATCAATTCTGCTCACAAGTCTTCTCAAAGACTTATCTCAAATCTACCTTGTAAGCTTCCACAAAATCTCACACTAATCTATCCACAAGTCCTCTCTAGAACTTGTCCAAATCTACTCAACAAGTCCTCACTAGAACTTGCCCAACTCTGCTCAACAAGTCCTCACTAGAACTTGTCCAAATCTACTCTCAATATCTTTCCTCAAACTGTATTGTAAGCTTCCTCAAAAGCTCACACAAATCTATCCACAAGTCTTCTCTAAGACTTACCTCAAATCTACTCAACAAGTCCACACTAGAACTTGTCCAATCTCATAGAAACATAAAGAGAATTGTTAGAGACTCAATATGCTTCACATTCATCACAATGCTCAATCACTTTCAATCACTCTTTTTACCATAGAAACATATAGAGAATTGTTAGAGACTCAATATGCTTCACATTCACCACAATGCTCAATTACTTTCAATCACTCTTTTTACCACAGAAACATATAGAGAATTGTTAGAGACTCAATATGTTTCACACTCACCAACACTCAACCTCTTTCTCAAATCAATTCAGAATATAGAATAATTTATTTCATAGAACTTGAACTATCACTTCAACACATCCACTTGACTAGGCTCAACCAACTCTACTCAACCAATCACTCAATGAATTAACCTTTGCTTACAAACCCTAGTCCAAGCATATGAACACTCACTCAAATATTTCCAACAATGCTTATCAATCAATCTCACATAACAATGATACTCATGATCTTTGCAAACCCTAGTTCAAGTTCCTCACTCAACTAAGTGCTTCAACAACAATGCTAATCTCACATAACAATGATACTCATGATCTTTGCAAACCCTAGTTCAAGTTCACTCAACTTAATCACTTCAACAACAATGCTTATAAAACAAGGTTTTATCAACAACTCTTTATTCTAGAAAACCTTGAAGCATTAATTCAAAACACACTCAACAATGCTTACCAAACAATCCTTTTCACTCCAACTTTGCATTCACAACATTCAACAATCACTCACTAGGAAGATGTGCCCATACCTTTTGTTTGATGTAAAAGTGCCCTTAGAAAACCTGTCTCAATCACAATTTTCTTCTTTCCAATTTCAATGGTTAAATGACAAAATATCACTTCAACACTTTCTCAAAATATTCCTTAGACACAAAAATAATCAAAGCTCAATTATGCCTTATTGCTCCCTTTTGAAAATAACATCCATCAAATCATACATGAAAAATAATCATTTTGATACACCTTATAATCTCCAACTTAAAATAATATCCAACACCACAAAACCTCAAACAATCTTCCTAAAACACCTTACTACCCTTTTCAAACACTAAAGCAAATAACACCCAAAAATTTATTTTGCATCAACCTTATAACTCCCCTTACAACCTTACAAACCAAATAAAATATGCAAAAATTAATTTTTAATACCTCAACTAACTCCTCCAAAAATTTTGGTGCTCAACTAATGCATACCTTCATTTTTCTCCCCAAAAGGGTTTCGACGTGATTCGAACCACCGTCTCCCCAAGCGCCAAGTGCCTTAGCGCTTTGGAGCCCACCGCATGGGCTATAGGCACCCACGTGAAGGGAGGAAGGCTTCCTTCCTATTAACCCTTCGTGCATCATTGACTTCACACGAAAACCACAAAGCAATCCTCTTTGATGCAGCATGATTCACACAAGCTCGCATTAATCAATTTAATTTGAAGGCATAAGGTAAGTTTGGCTAAGGTGGGGTAGTCCCTCTTTTATACACGTTTGGTTGATTTTGCTCCCACATCGACGCTAAGAATTCGAATTCAAAATTCAAATTTTAATTCAATAACCCACCTTAGGGTTATTTAAAATTAATATAAATTAACTTATAATTAATATTAAAATTAATTAATAATTAATTTAAATAACTTATAAGTTAAGTAAATTAATTAATAAATTAATTTATAATAAAAATTATATTAATTAATTTATAATTAATTTAAACTTCCTTGTATAATATTATAAAGAATTATTATAATATTATTCATCTGGGCTTCTTCTTTGCACTTTGGACCACATCTGACTGCCTGGAACCGGGTCTTTGATTAACTAAAAATGGACTATCCTTTTGCACTTATTGGAGAACCTGAAACTGATGTTGCCCACTGAAACTGCCATTGACTGGTGTTGAAGGCTTGACATCAATGACCACTCACTCTTGACATCAATGACAACTCATCTACTCAAAATGTCCAATAGAAATAGACCATGTGTTAGGATATGTGTTGATATAGTATGATGACTAAAATAGAGAGCTATCCACTTTTTGTATTAGCAAGACTTTAGTTAACTACAAAGTCCACTACGCCCCTTTAGAGAAGCTTTGTGTAGTCATAATGTTTATTTTCTAGAAGCTTAGACATTATATGCTCAACCATAAGACTTTTTTATTGCAAGGGGATATCCCTTATGCTATCTCATATCTAAACCTCACCTCTTATCAAGAACCATTAAGTGGGTCATTATGCTTAGTAAATCTTATCTTGAGTTTTTCAATCAAAATTCTATGAAAGGTTAGGTCATTATTAATCAATTAGTTGCACCTTTAGAAGCTAGTCATCCCTTAGTAATAGAATTTTTTATGTGTAAATATTTAGTATAGAAATAGATCCAATATTTAGATCAAATTAAATATGGGACTATATATTTTAATGGTTTTTTATGTGTTAGAGTAGGGGTAGAAGTTTTCTTAGTCACCCTTCAATAATAACTAATCCCTTTATCCTTTAAGCTTCAATTTTACTATAGCAAAAATACCATCTAGTGCAAACCTATTATCCTAGGGCTACATGTAGCATTAGCTCTTTAGTCTAGAATCGTATCTATCTTTGGGGATTCCTAGCTTATGGCTTATAAAGTAAGTGGTTTTATCAAATTAAATATGAAAAATCCAAACCATACAAATACATTGTAAATAAACTAATGGCTTCTTTTAATAGAATCATTATTTATACCATCCCTAGATCTAGTAATTTCCATGTCCACACTATAGCCTTGGCCACATCCTTGATCCCCTTAGAGTTGGATGATTAAAATACCACAATCATCATTCAATAAATTAGTAAGCCTTCAATCTTAGAGTCTAGTCAGCTTTCTCTAGGAGCCTTTATGTGGTGGTCAATTTAGCAATTTATCAAATTTTCCATTTCCAAGAAACTCGTATGGATGAGCTATTATTGTCTTTCCATGGAAAAGGAATTTTGTGACTATGTTAAGAGGTGTAATAAGTATAAAAAACATGAGAATATTATCCATACTCCATCCCAAGATCTTCAATCCTTCACCTCTCCTTGGTATATTTCCATTTAGGGCTTAGATATCATTGGGAAGATAAATCCAATATCATCTTATGGGTATAATTTCATTATCATGGCTACTAAATAATTCACCAAGTGGGTTTAAGCAATACCTTTAGACTCAACCATTAAATTCCAAGTCTCCAATTTTAACCTTAACCATATCCTTATCCAATATGGCATCCCTTCTATGTTAATCCTAGATAACTTTCAAGAACAAGGATGTCTAGAAAATCTTGCTAAATATAATATTCAACACAAATTATCTATACCTTACTATCCTTAAGGAAATGATCAAGTTTAAGTTTCTAAAAAAACCCTTGTCAAAGTCCTCAAGAATTTCATCAATAAGATTGATCAAGATTGGCATCTCTAGTTGTATCCCACCTTATGGGTAAATAACACTAGTATTATAACTTCCACTAGTGTGACACCCTAGGATTTGGTCCAAAGAATTAAAGTAGCCTTCCCCTTTGAGCTAAAAAAATTTTCCTTGTAAATTTTGTCAAAATATGCATCTATCAGAGATGAATAGTCTTAGCCAACTAGAACTACTTGACAAAACGTGGATATATATCATCTATCACCTAATCATATACTAGCAAATACTTTGATAAGATTATGGAAAGAAGTTACGATCTTGCTCTTTGAGATTGGTGAATTGGTCCTAAAAGAAAACTAGAAAAAAATAATGCTAAAATTGAGATCAAAGGTAAAATTGAGCTAAATTAGCTAGATCCATACATCATACCTGTCAAGTATAGTTCAAGTGCTTGTTGACTCTCTACACTTAATGGAAAATAATTTAAATGACTAATTAACATAATGTATCTTATTACATATTACATCTAAGTTTACATTAGCTACCTATTTACCTTTAGTTACTTGTTGCTTACATCTACTTGAATTCATATCTACCTATATGAATATACCTACCTCTACTTAGACTACCTATTGAATATTAAGTTAGGTATCTATGATACATATAAATGATGATCCTAGGTAGGATAACTTATTTTTCCTTTACCATGTGACTGATGTGAGTGGATACTCCCTTGTTCTATCTTGTAAGCTCATTATTAAAGCTTGCACAACTCAACTATATTTCTTCCATCATGCAATCTTGTTTCTTAATCTTAAAATCATCCTACTAGATCCCCTCATCATGTCTCCTTAGTCCTTTTGTACACAAGTTCGAGAATAGTTCATCACATTTATACAATAGGATAAAGGTAACAAATCAATATGCTCACATATCCTCATCTTCTAATTCACCATCTGGCATATGGATATTGATGGTAAGATCAATCAGTTTCTCTTCTTTTGTTCACTTCATCATCACCTAGATAAATACCAATATAGGTCTGGTTTGATTGACTCAATCCCTGATTTCTCTATAAATGAGGTAAGGGGAACACATCAATCTAAATATTGTCCCAAAAATCAACTTTCAATTATCATTTCCATCATGTCAGGTGATGAATATTGTAAGTTTTATAGGTGCTAATAAAAAATCCTTTTTATATTTTTTGCTTTCATCTCCATATCTCTTCAATTAATATCTATCTTATCACATTATGAAAACTACAAGGTTTGTAGGTGTTGGTGGTAATATCTCACATATATTATATTGCCATTTTCATGAGCATATCACTTTTGGACCCATGTAAAATGTTGGATGACCTCAATTGAACATTTATTTCTCTATGCAGGATCATAAAAAACATCCTCATCACATATAATTATGGGGGTAATATATCCCATATCCATAATAGATTTATCCTTTAATTGAAATCAAAGCTATTGTTACATGAATCACATGATAAATCCCCCTATAATATTTTCCTAGAGGTAAATCATTTCCAATTGGCACATTTTACAAGTCCTTTTGGATATTGATTTTAGAGGTAGGCCTACAAAGTAGAAGTCCTGCGTGACATTTGAAAATAGGTAAAGTATAAGTCTTTTAGATATTTATTTAAAGGTAAATCCAAATTATAAGTTTTGTGTGACATTTATCTTTAGGTAAAGTAAACTTACTTTAGAAATTTATATTAAGGTAAATCCATCATCAAAATTCCTATGTGACATTTGTCTATATACAAATAAAAAGTCCTTTATAAGTTTGTTTAACAACAAATCTATCAAATCTAAATAAAAAATCCTCTAGGCAAAGCTAAATTACAAGTCCTCTAGGCAAGGTTAAATTAGAATTCATATGGGAAAATCTGAAAGTATAAGTACTTCAAGTAAAGCTAAATCATAAGTCCTTTGGACAAAGCTAAATTAGAAGTCCTTCAAGCACAACTACATCAGAAATCTTCTAGTCCAAATACAAATCCTTTAATTGTTTGTTCAAAGGAAAATGTTTTTTTTAATAGTAGGTAAATATTTTTATTAAACCTTAAATAAATTATAAAATTGTTCCTTAAGAATTTTCTTGTTGGAAACAAAAATAATATATTTATCTTCTACATTTGAACTAAAATTCCCCCTTTGGGAAAATATTTTTATTTGTACATGTTTGTAAATAGCTATACATGCTTTGTATCATAGCAAGAAACCTAAAGTCCCCCTAGGAAAATATTAAAGTTGGAAAGAATTCCTCTTAACAAAGCTAATTAAACTCCTCCTGGGTAAATATTAATTCTAACTAGAAATCCTCTAGGTAAAGCTGACTAAAGTTACCTTAGGAAAATCTTTAAAATAAATAAGAATCCCCTTGGAAAAGCTAACTAAAGTCCCCATAGAAAAATATTTTTCTATATTTTTTCTTGTATCATAGCAATGCCTTATGACATTATCTAAAGCCCCTTATGCAAATATTTATTTTTATAATATATTTTATCATATCAATATCTTACAATACTATCTAAAATTTCCCTAAACACATCAATTTTTGTACTATAGAAATGCCTTATGGCATTATCTGAATACCCTTTGCATAAATCCATTTTTTATATACCTATAACTATGCTTGGATCATACATTTATCTACATCATACCATCTAAAATTTAAAGATATATTTCTAAAATATAATCATCAAAGTTTATCATCCATGCATATTAAGTAACTAAATATCTAACAAATAATATCTATCTTGATCTCTCATCACTACACCAACATGTATCATGGTAAAGTTGAGTTTCCTCAATCAAACTTAATTTTTATTTTGAAACTTGAGGGGCAAAACTAGGATATAGTAGCATTTAATGTTGTTAAAAAACCAAAACATTACATCAACAAATCAAATACATTAGTTGTCTTACACCATGAACCTTAAGTAATATAAAAATGGGGTATGAAAGTTAGTTTGATGCATTCATCATCTAGTAAATTCATCAAAAGGTGTATTTATAGACACTCAATTTTGAGCATATTATCAATTCCTTAAAATTCATCAACATTTGTATGACTTAGACAGTCAAGCATCTAAAAAACCAAAATTAGGGGTATTTATTAGAAAAAACACCATCTAGAAGTAGTTTTGACACCACTAGGAAGTATTTTTGATGCCCTAGAAATGGTTTTGATGCCTTGGTAGCAATTTTGATGCTCTAGAAATGCTTTTGATACCCTAGATTTTTTAACATTTTCATGGTGCTTTTACCAAAAATTAAATTTTAATCATTCACTTGACAGGCAAAAATCATTTTGGTAAACATGCTAGAGGTATTAGCACATTGTCACTATCACACTCTTTCCATTTTAACTATTGGGAATAAAAAATGAAATGTCAGTAGTTGGTAATTGCTAAACTATCTACTAAATCCAAATTTGATCATGCCAACCCAATTTTCCACATAAAGTATACCTTAGTTTACAATCCAAAACCAAAACTTACCTTTTGCATTCCTCCTTATAGTAGCATATTAATATTACTAAGACTTACCTTCAATCATCCTTATCACCTTTATGCAAACATGCCACCTCTCACACTTATTGATCATGGTAAATCCTCTAGAGGATCCCCCAAGGAACCCATGGCTTTCCATAAATCCATCTATTGGAGGAGCACAAACCATGGCATGTTAACATAGCGAAGCCCTACTAAAATCCTTATAGAATTTATTTTTCATTACAAGCAAGAATTTTATTTATGGTCTTATATTGGATATAATATTTTATCACAGCAAGGGGTATCCACCAACACTCTTGAGGCCACAAGCTTCTTGTATCCAATTTCTTAGGAAGACTTGTTTACCACATATTTATTCTATTTTTATCCATTTTATAGGTAAGAAAAAGTGTCACTAGGATGTAGTAAGATTGATAGTACTTCTAATTTTATGGTAGAATTATCTCTTTCTACCTCCTATATCTTTCATTTTAGAATTTAGGTTCTAGACCTATTTCTTGTTTACAAAAATCAATTTATGTTTCTATTTTTATTTATTTATTCAATCAAAAAATAAAAATAAGGAATTAAATAATATTAATAATTAGGGGATTAAATTTGATCTTGTCATAATTAAATCTAATTGTATATAGCTACACTTAGGCTTGATTGTTGCATCTCTCTCTGGAACCTTTGCCCTCAAAAAGGAAATTTTACTTTTACTTTATCATAAAAATAAAATTGACCTTCTTGTTGTATTTGTATGGTGCATTAGGACTAGATTAAGGTTAGGCTTATTAAATAATAGCTTAGGATAATTTTAGGTGTTACTAAAAAATTCATAAAACTTTAGCATCTAAGCTAAAAAAAGCTACCCCTATATTTGAGGTAAGGAAGGAGTCACCTTCCAATTCCCTTGATCTTCTCTGGTTTGCCTAGTCATTGATACTTTCATCATTTTTATTGGCTAAGTATATATATATATATATATATATATATATATAGTAAAATATTTGTTTGACATAGCACTAAAGAGATCCACATCGACCACCAAGTTAGCCAAGGGTTTGGTCTATTTTTAATAATCCAAAATTTTCCTCTATGGGGTTCAAATTAGAGCCCTCTCATAGTTAAGACCCTTGGTGTAACCATGGAGGTAATATTTCCATTTAGGAAGGGAATAATATATTCCACATTTGTCCCCAAATTTTGAATGATTCCTACTAATATAATCTTACTTGGAGACTTGATCCTAAACCTTAGGATATCTAATGCATTATAGAGGGTAACCTTGCTAGCAAACCATAGACTTCCACTACAAGATCTTCACTAGTGATGTCATAGCCAACATCACATGGGTTTTTTCTATAGTGAATTATCACTACACTAAAAAATATTACCTTTGTAAAATATTAAGATGGCCCAAGTAGAGGAAAAATAGTCAAGATGCAAAAGATGAGGTGTTAGAAGTCCAAATCAAAAGTTTTGATAAGCACAAAAAGGAGTATACTCCAAAGACCAAAATTTTTGAAAGGTCTAAATAAAAGGAAGGAATAAAAGTTCTAATCTTTGATAAAGAACAAGATGTCCAACTATCAAAGGAAAATTTCTAAATAACAATTCTAAGGTTAGACAATAGTCAATTCTAAGGCCAAAATACTAAGAAAAGTTCCTAGGGTTAGGTTATCCATGCTCCGATATTTTAGGAAACCAAATCTACTTTGGGGGGATCCTACCCCTGAATCCCCACATGGAGGGTTGTTGGACCTTATACCCCTAGCTAGGATCACAAAATTAGACCCTGTATATAGTGAGATAAATAAAACACTTCCTACATAGAAGACATGGTAACCTAAGCAAGTAGTTGACACATTAAAGGTAGGAGTGATGGGAGTCATACTAGGAGAAAACCTTAAGCCAAGTGATATTAATTTCTCATGATAAAACTCTAGGAATCCCTAAAATGGGTATATGGCAATAACAAAAGTAAGAGAGTATCCAAGGAATAAAAAAAATGGCATTAATGGTTTTGGATATAAAGATCTTAGAACACATTGAATTCAATCAAGACATGACCTGGTGCACAAATGAATAGCCATTTTAAAATATTTGTACAAATTTGGAGGGAAATTTTCCTTGTTATAATGTATATAATAATATTCTTAGCTTTTTAAAGGATTGGCAAGTTTACATCTATAAGTGTTGTAAAATTTTATTTCATTTCTTTCTATATAGCAATTATCTTCTTGTATAGAAATTTGTGAAATTTGAAGTGGCTTGTGGGCAATCAAACTCCTACTTTTGGCACAATATTTATAATGATTATGTTCAAATAAACACACACACATATTGGAGTCCTACACATCTATTTGTATAGCCACCTATGGTTCTCATATTTTGACTCATCTTGTATGTTTGTGTGTTTGCAGTCTTTCCCTATTTTTGAGTTTTACATGCATATGAGTGTATATGGGAGGCCTATGCATCTATTTTTAGTAGCCATATATGATTATCATGTTATGACCTATCTCTTAATGTTTATGTATATCTATAACTCTCATTTTGTATTATCTATGTTAAGGAGAGGAAGTGTTCACTGTTGGCACATAGCATTCAGGCATGTTGTGTAGGGAGATATTATTTGATCTTTGGCATATCACCAACTTTATAGTTTAGGTTTTTAAATTTTATAGTTATATTTATTTTATATATCAAATACATTTTTTCCTTGTGTTTAAAGTGCATCTAAATATCATATCTCAACAAGGATTCAATCTTGTAAAAAGCTCCTAGAGACCCTTAACTAAGATAAATCCTACACTCTTGGGAGAGGCCCTTAACTAAGTTAAATCCTACACTATTGGGAGAGGCCCTACTATGTAAATCTATGTGAGTTATGATTGTCCCAACCATCCTTATTAGAACAATTTAAGAGAATAATAGTTTAATGACATGCCTAGTAGGACCCCAATGACATATCATTGATCCTATAATTGCAACAAGTTAGGCCTAGACTTGGTGAGGGGTCTTTACCCATTTTAACTTGTTGAAGCATATCTCACTCACCTAGAAAATTTGATCAAATAATGAAGATAAAAAGAAGCCATTGTTGAAGACATAAAATTGAGGTTTTGATGAAGACCTCAATCTATTTATTTTTAGAGCACTAGTTTCATTCCTCTAGCAACTCCATTGCAACCAAAGGACCCAAGGACCTAAGCATTGGCACTCAACCACCCAAATTATTCCCTACCTAGGATGATAGAATACCATTGTGACCTCCAAATTAACCAACCATTTTGGAAAGTTTTCTAGAGTCATTGTTGAAAATTTTCTAGAACATCCTATTGAGGGATCAATAATCCCATTGGAACACCTATGGAAGATTGTCTTCATATACCAAGTGCATAACATAATAGAGAAATGTGTGGCTCTTATAATATTGGTGGCTTCACTCAAAGGGAAGGCCTATTGAGGGTATAATTCACTTTACTCATAATCTATTGATGTCTAGGACCAATTGGCCACCCTTCTAATTGGAGGTATTTCAAGAAAATATTTATGTAGAGGTCCAAACCAACCAAGAAGGGGATCAAACCAATGATCAAGATAAAAAAAGAGTCCTAGTGCTAATTCCACTACAACCAAAGCCTATCGATCCTACTAAGGAGGCAACTCTCTTTCAATATTATGACATGGAGGAACTTACTTCCTGTTATTACCCATCTCTAAATGCACATGTCATGCAAATTATTCTTGGAGAGGAGCCCCAACCAACTATGCTAGTGATAGGTCTAGACAAAAATTTCCACATGGAAATAGGAGGAAGTGGATGTAGTGTTTGAGGGACTGACCAACCCAATATTAAACATTCTAATAGACCATTCAAAGTATGTGGTAGAAACCAAAAAATAGGAAACAAAAAGCCAAGATATAAACATGGCTAGCTATGGCCCCAAGAGTCCTCAAAATATCACTAAGCAGTCTCTAGAATTTCTAAAAGAAATAATAAGAGGGGTATGGAGAGGAGATGCATTTTCCATGCTTATTTTTATTGTAAAAGTTTCAATAATCCTAGAAACTCATTGCCCACCAAGGCCAACTAGCCAAGGACCTCAGGGAATAACAACGCGTGTTAAATATAATGAACATAAAGGAGTGATAATAGTTTGGCTTAATATGGTTTGAACACTACAAATTTTTATGGAGTTGCATGTGAGTCCCTTGGAGTATAAGAACATGCCAAAATATTTGTATTGTAAATAAGCGTTATATATGAATAAAGCTAATAAATTTATGATGACATATATAAGGGAGGTGGATCAAGGTTATTTCAAAAAAATACACCAAAGGATCTACACATATAAGAAGGATTCAAAATTAACAACATAATGCCATTGTTGATTCGCTTGTGGTAAATATGGCAAGTTTTCCAGGGAGGATGGAATCAAAGAAGAGCAATTAATAATAGCTCTCATAAGAAAAATATTACCCTTGGCATTCCATAAAACAAGAAAAGGAAGATAGCCAAAAATCCATGCATTTTCTAGAGAACCCAAGAGCAAGTCTCATCCATAAAATCGAGATTAATCCTAATTTTATATAAGCTATAGATATCTAAATACTATTCCATGTTTACCTCCTTCTAGAATCTATGCCTAGTGGACAAGGCAACTTTTCTTTCTAGGTTTTTTATTTTCATAAATATGAAAATCTCCTACGAGTTTCTAGAAGTATAGTGAATTCTCACTACACTAGAAAATATTACCTTTGAAAAGCTTGAGATGGCCCAAGCAAAGGAAATACAATTGAGAAGTAAAATATGAGGTGTCAAAAATCCAGATCAAGAGTTTTTATTAGCACAAAAATGCAAAAAAATAAAAGATCAAAGCTTTGATACGTCCAAAGAAAAGGAAGTAACAAATATTTTGATGGTAAAAAAAGTACAATATGTCCAAGGATCGAAGGAAAAATTTGACTAATAATTCCAAGGTTAGATGATATTTAATTATGAGGCCAAAAGACCATGAAAATGTCCTAGGGTTATGTTACCCATACTCTAACATTTTAGGAAATAAAATATACTTTGGGGTACTCCTACCTATAAACCACACACATTGAGGGCCACTACCCCCCATACCCCTAGATGGGATCATGACCTAGACCCCACATATTTTGAGATAATTAGATTAATTTCTATAGAGAAGATGTAGTAACCTAGGTAAGTAGTTGGCACATTAAAGGTAGAAGTATTGGGAGCTATACTTGGAGAAAAAATTAAGCTAAGTGATATTAATTTCCCATGATCACACTCTAGGAATCCTTAGAAAGAATAAATGACAATAATATAGGCAAGCAAGCATCCAAGGACTCAAAAAAATGGAATTAATTATTATGGACTTGAAGATTAGGGCATAATAAATTTAGTCAATACATGAACTGACATGCAAATAAACAACCATTTTGAAATATCTACATAGCTTTGGATGAAAAATATCCCTATTGTAATATATAAATAGTTTTACTCTTATCTTTGTAAATAATTGACAAGTTTGCATTTGTAAGTGTTGTAATATTTCTTTTTATTTCTTCTTGTATATTAGTTAGCAAGATCCTAAGCGGCTTTGTGGGAAATTAAACCCTCACTTTCGACATAATATTTGTAATATCGTTTACACACACACATATACTAGAGGTATATGTATCTATTTTGAGTAGCCATATATGGTTTTCATGCTTTGATCCATCTTTGTATATATATGTAAATTTGTAGGCTTTACCTATTTTTGAGTTTTACATTCATGTATGTATATGGGAGGCCTACATGTCTATTTTGAGTAGCAATCTATAATTATCATGCTCTAATCCTTATTATTATGTGTATGTATATCTATAACTCTTATTTGGGCTTATCTATGTTGAGGAGAGGAAGTGTTCATTGTTGGTGTAACACCCCTACTTGGAAAAACTCTTCTTATGACATTGAACTATGTATTGTTGTGAATGTTTAATGGCATAGTTATTTTTTATGATGTCTATATTATGATTGTATTCTTTTGAGCATGGAATATGGTACTATTGATGTAATTGTGGGTGTAGGATCAGGTGCACTCTCTCTCATAGTGGAAACTATAATGGAACCACCAATAATGAGAGATATTTTAGGGAAATGATGATGATGACTTGCTCATCGACAACTCAGGGTAACAAGAAAAAATACCCTTCATGTAGATGCATATCATTTTGCCTATTTTTCCATACTCACACCATTGGGCTAGGATGTTGCTTGAGCAATGAGTCTCCTTGATAGGTTGGTGATAGCTTGGACTATCTTAAAATATTACACCAACTATTTTAGGATAAAATAATGGTGTGTGTGTGTGCTATTAGTGTACTTAATTGACTTATATGTTGTGAGTGAATAGTTTAGAAGCTTTATGGCATGTTGGATGTTATTATTATTAATAGAAATAATATCAAAATTAATGAACAATATTAATTTTTGTCCTAATGAAGCAAACATTTAATTTAGATTATTAGTTAGCATGGAAACCTCTCTTGTATAAATGTATTCATGTTTTAATAGTGTCTGACCTTAAATTTTTCATGGGAAACACCCTTTGGAATCCTTTATTGGTAATGCTTCTTAAGCATTATCATAGTGAAGCATGGTGGCAACTTGGGAAAAATAATTTTAAAAGGCAGACTAGGGGGGATAAGGGGATTTAGTTTTTGTTTGGTAAGAAAGAGTAGAGAGTTTGGTGGAAGGATTGTCTGGCAGTGAAAATTAGGTGGTGGAGGACATTGGTAGGAGTAGATAAGAAAACAGTCATATGGTCATAATGTTTGCTTGAATGGAATGCTCTTGTTGCTTGTTGTTCCTCTTTGCTATATTTTGGCTTGCACCAGTAATTTTTTTGGTTTGATCTTGTGTTAGTTATCTTCCATATCTTTGGAACCTGAGCACATATTTTTTTTGGTTGTGTGGGGCCATCATGGTGGTTGGTTTGTTTATAATATTGTTTTCATGATCAGTCTCTTTGTTGTATGCTTCTATATGTCCTTAGCATGATGTTTTTTGTTGGTAAGTTTGTGTGACCTTTCAAAATTGAGTTGATTTATTATCACCCTTGCTTTGGCTTAGGCCATCATTTTGTTGTGCATAGTGGGTTCACTACTATAATATATTCCCTTTCCACCTTTGTTTATATTTGGCTATTGGTGGGTCATCTGCATGAGCCATAATTACCTTGTTGCACATATTTCATTCACCTTGTCATTGTATATTCGTGCATGGCCTATGTTAATTATTGTTTGGTTGGTTCCTTGCTTTGGTGGAAGCCAGTGCCTTTTAATTAGGATGTTTGATCTTTAGTTATATTTACTTAATTTTATTTTGATGTAATTCATAAGTTATATATTGTTTAAAGTTAATTAAAGGTAATGTTCCTAGATGATATAAATGTATTATGATAGCTCTATGGGAATGATATCTTATTGATGTAAAGAAATAGTTAGACTTGTTTTCTGGGGTTATAAATTAACTCTATTATAGATGTTTTATTTGGAAGTGAAATATTGTGAAACTTGCTTTGGGATTCTATAGTTTATTAAGAATAAATTATATTTAAGCTTTGAAATAGAGTCTAATACACTAATTCCTAATACTCTTGTGGGTTAAGGAATTATTGTAAAGAGAAGCATGGGATTATCTTTGAATTTGTATTATTTAAGATAAGTTTTGAAAGAGAAACCAAGGCAATATTTTCTGAGACTGTGGTGAGTTAAGGAATTATTGTAAAGAGTAGTATGTGATTCTATTTTTTTATTGAATGTTAAAATATGAGTTTTGTGATAGAAACTAATACAATTATTTATAAGACTCATGTGGGTTAAGGGATCATTGTATAGAAGGGATTGGAAAACCTCTTGGTTGTTTATTTTCTAATATATTTTATGCATGATGGATTGCATATTAGATCAAGCATATTAGATTGCATTGCATTCTGAGATGTTCTGATCCCTAAATAATTTTATTAAGTATGTGTGTTTGTCCCTCTTATGAAGTCTAATAGATTTATAGCTGATTTGAATATCCATAGCGAATGATTCCATAGATATCAATAGTATTGATGATGTAGAAAAGCAAAACTTGTAAAGGAAATATTTATTTAAATATTTGTAATACTAACTATTGAAAAAATGAAATATTATGTTGCTTTATTGTTTCCTTGTATTGTGTGCAATGATGTGTTTGTTTTAGCAATATTTTAATCTTAGCTATCATGGAGCGATATTAATTATGGATAATAGATTTATTGTTGTTCTCTTTAGCTATTCTTTAAATTTTATAGAATGCAATATTGAATCCATATGATAATCAATGGAGTTATGTAATTGTGACTTTTATTTTATTATATCATGGTTAATAGATAGATTTTGTTTAAAAGGCTTTATATCATTTTTTTAAATTAAGTAAATCAGGATTTTTGGTTAAAATGAGCTCTTGAATTATATTTTGTTTATATAGCATTTCATATTTGATGGATTGTTTCATGCTTGATATTATTATTTAAATTATAGTAAATGATGTTGTAGACACCTAAAATACATCATGTTTAGGAGACTACCCATATGGACACATTCAGAAACCATATGAATCATCTTGGACCTCTCCAAGAGCTAGCAGTGGTCCTAACCACTCAAAAAGGGTAGTTCTAGCCCATCCAGGCTTAGCCGCTCTCAAGTAGAGCGACCACCACATCTGGCCGCTGAAGCTGATAGCGGCCACACCTAGCTACTTCTCTGAACAATAGCTAGCACCATGCATAGTCTGGCCATGAATACGGGCCCAGATCATGCAGTCTGACTGCACCTTGCATTGCTTACAGGTAGATTTTGGTGAGGAACTCCCAGAGTTCCTCCTAACTGCCCCTTCAATGCCAATTTGTGACTGATGCTTTCCCCCCAGGATGGTCAGTTGCATGCAATTTGGATTTTGGCTTCTCTAGGAAGCCAAGATCCTGACCTAGATCTGAAACAGAGAGGAGTCTACATATGGACTCTCCCAAGCAAGAAAAGAGATCCACAAATATTCAAATCTTGTGTAGCGAAGCCCTGGCCGATCAGAGAGTGAATCCACGCCCCCTTTGAGGAGCAGCAAAGTGTTGTTCGACTGAGCTACATCTATGCACCTTTTAGATCCATTTATTCTTCACCACCCATCAGTGTACCAGACACAATAGGTGACCCTTGAACATCAATTGGAGCAAGGAAGATAGTGCTACAGCCCTTGGTTCATGAGGAGAAGAGCTTCATTTCATGGTCGTTGTCTTGGATAGTGGCCCGTAGGCATATCTTAGGGCATTAGACATTATTTCCCTTTGTTCTAGCTTAGATCCATTACTGCTTGATTTATTAATTAGTTGTAGCTTAGATCTGATTTCTTAAATGCATTTACATCATATTTCTAAGATTTCTATGCATTTATTACTTAATTTATGCTTGTATTTCAATATTATCATGATCATTTATCTTATTTATCAGATCTTCTAATAAGAGCCTCCTTCGGAGAGGTAGCCCATACTACTTATTGTGCTCTATTATTTCCATACACATAGATACAGGTTCACAGGATCAATTCAAAGTATCCAGAGCATAAGATCCCTCTAGGATAAAATCAGGAGAAGGAGGCATCTGTAAGCCCTCAAAAAGTTTGGTGTGCGAGATCGAGAGGCCTACGAAGGTGCACCATCCCCTTACAGGGGATACATTCACCATTATTCCACTTGTAATATATTGTATCAAAATGAGTATCCCTTAGAGGGACGTACATGTAACCGAGATCTAGAAGCATTAATAAAAGAATATTTCTTTGCTTATTACTTTCATGTTATATGTGCTTGTGTGCTTCTTTATTTTCATTTGATATAATAATATTGCAAGTAGGGTAAGTGTGGTGCACACTTCCTAGGGTTGCACATATGGTGATCATGATGGGACCCCCACCAAGTTTTTATTTTTAGCCATTTTATTAATGTTTTGGGTATTTTTTTATGTAAGTTTGGCCACTCTAGTCGATAATGACCAATAGATCTTAGCCACTCCTACAATTAGAGGCTAGCATTAGTCACTCTAGTCGACAATGGATGATAGAAAAAGTATAGTAGAGGGCAACCATTTCATCATCAGACAAGGATTTGAGGTTGGTAGCATTCTCTAATTTTTTATCTTTCTCTATCTGCAACTTTTTTCAAAAAACAACTTAAATCACATTTTTTATTAAGGAAAAATAAGAAAATATGGAAAGAAAATTGCATTTGAAGCTTCTTAGATTTTTTTTAGCTTTCCTCTAGGCGCTACTAGGAACAACGAGCCTCTATTTTTAAGGTCTACCCTAGTCTCCAACATGCTAGGCTTTGTGTGTTTAAGCTTGCTTGCATGTGGCCTAGCTAGAGGCCTTTACATCATAAAGTAGAAATTGCATCAAAGTCATTTAGATCAGTTATAGATGCATTTTCTGAAATCAAACATTCTTTTTAGGCATGTAGGGAAATAGTCATGAATGCTCTCTGATGCATAGTTTTCCATTATAAATCTAAAAAGAACCCCACACACCATGTATCACTTTAACACTAGTGAGTTGGAGGTCATGACCAACCATTGGTCGAGAAAAATAGGATGTCATTCACCACTTGGCTCATCAAATCTCATGTACCCATTTTATTGGCCAAGCTCCAAGATCCATCCATAACCCATGGAAAATTTGCACTGTATCTCTCCTGAAGAGGATATCACTAGAGGTGCTAGGTGAGGACTAGGTAGGACCTATGCTACCTCATTGTATGGACTTCATTACCCATATTATAGGTTGTTACACATTCCGTTATGAGTATATAGGTGAAATCCATTTTAACAATCTGAGTATACCATCCAACGAAATGCAAAATACATGACACAAGGTCTTATTTATATACAATGCATCAAAACACACAAAATAGCTTAGGGAACACACATTAATCCTTAAATGAGATAAACATTTGTTTGCTTTGCTTGTGTGGTTTGAAATTAACATAAGAAGATAATTCATAGTTCATCATGGTATACACATGGAGCAACCACCCTCGGTCCAACATCGAGGTAGAAACTGATGCTCCCCACAGTCACAGTCACACTAATGTTGAGCCACCCACCCATAGTATCATTGGATGTAGTTCAACAAGTCTTAGGGGTGACAACTCAACCCTTGGGGGGACTCCTCGAGAAACCCCAATGAGAGAGCCATATCCTAGTTCCTCTCATGGTAGACATATGGAGGCCTCAAGGCCTTCATCATCCACAGACATACGGAGGCCTCAAGGCCTTCATCATCACATAGACATGAGGAGGCTTCAAGGTCTCCCTCATCATACAAATATTAGGAGGCCTCAAGGCCTCCCTCATCACATAGACATGTGGAGGCCTCAAGGCCTCCATCACCACATAGACATGTGGAGGCCTCAAGGCCTCCTCAGCACATAGACATGCAAAGGCCTCAAGGCCTCCATCATCACATAGACATGAGGAGGCATCAAGGCCTCCATCATCACATAGGCATACAGGGGCTGCAAGGCCCCAAACTTCACATGATACACTTAGGATAGATCAACCCACTAAGGGGTAAGACATTAGGGCTACACCCAGTCATAGACCCAGGACATCCTATAGCCTCCCTATAGATGGGAGGATACCCCTAGATTATGAGCTCATTGGTGCCAATGGGACTCCATAGGATCGATCATGGAGGACCAGACAACTTGATGAGTTGGATCGAGTTCCCTCAAGACCAACTCCAAGAAGCATTGCTACCACACATTCTACTTTAAGAAGTTCATATAGCATAACTACTAGGCACACCAATGAACTAGAGGAAGCTTCAAAGTGGCCCCATAGCACATACACTACTTTCGACCATGGGGGTACACAACACATAACATAGTACATAGAACAAGTCACCCTGGTGGACAAGGGCAAGAACATAGTAGGAGCCTCTCTAAGAGGCCTATCCATTAGAACTCCTCACATAGAGTTAGAGAGGCATGAACCTTTAGTAGTAGGTCAGTCCGACCACATACATAGGTTAGAAGAAGCATTACACATTGAGTGAGAGCATGTGGAAACTCTCGAGCAAGAAGAATGAAGGAAGAGGTACCTATGCCTACATGAGAAATGCTTGAGAGAAGAAAGGGTTGAGCATGAAGAGCAAGCTGATAGGCTAGCTCGGGCTGACTTACACATAGGTGGTGAGGAATACCAACATGATAGATATGTCGATTCTCAGCATGAGAGATGCACTAGACAAAGAGATGAGTACACTCACCATGGCTCACAACATCAACAATACCTAGATCTTGAACAGACACAACTCAATGAGGAATAGGTAGGGATGGAAGATCAAGAATAGACATATCCTGAACCTCCATCCATGGTCATGGGAGATGAATACAGATACCCAAATCGGGCAAACATAGGATTACCTCCCTTACCACCATGAGTAAACCTTCAGGAACAGGAGATTATTTCCTTGAAGGTATACCAAATACTCATCGAGAGAGTCAAATCTCTTGAGAAGTAGGACACGATTGGGCAAAATCCAACTTTGAGAAAAATACATAACCAACCTTTGTGCCCCTCAGTACCGAGTCCTGCATACCCTAGGCACTTTGAGATGCCTAGGCTAGACAATTTTAAAGGAGAGGAAGATGCACAAGAACACATTACAAATTTCATGAACGTGTGCTTCCAGCTTGAGAAGAATGATGCCCTAATGCTAAGAATATTCATCATGATATTATCGAGTGTAACAACTCAATGGTTCAATCAACTTCCCAAGCACAACATCATCAGCTTTGAGCAACTGGTGAATGCTTTCCTTGAATGCTTCTCCTTCGATGTCAAGAAGAAGGTGAACCTATCTGATCTAGCCAACTTAAAGCAATATGATGATGAGCCAGTTATGGATTATGGGAATAGATGGAGGAAAATCATGGTGAAACTACCATTCTCCATTCCCACTAAAGAGCTCACCCGAATGTTCACAAAGAGCTATGCCAAACACATCTCGTTGCTATTGCAACTATAGTAGTATGAATCATTCAAAGAAGCCTTGGCTCAAGCCAAGCTTATAGAGGACATAAAGGTTGATGAAGGAGACCTCAAGCTCTAGAACAAGGAGTGGAATAATACCAATTATAACAAGAATCAATAGAAGTAGGCCAAGCCTGCTCAAGTCAACCAGGTCATTTTAAGTATGCCAAAGGGAGGCAATGGCCAACAACCATAAAACTATCAAGCTCACCCCCATCGACTAATTATGACCCAAAGAACAACCAAGGCCAAAACAAGGAGCATCGATCACCTCACTATTTCATACCTCTATATGAATTGATGCAATCGATATTTAATCAATTGAGTGAGGCATAGAGAATCATATTTCTTGATGCACAAATTCTTGACCCTAATCATCCCAAGCCCAAGGGATATAGGGAAGATCAATACTACCCATATCATAGAATACAGGGGCATGACATCGAAACATGTATCAGATTCAAGAATGTTGTGCAAAACATGATTGAGAAGGGTGAGCTAAAAGTTGACAACCCATTAGCACCCGATAATAGAGACATGGGTATATTCAGGAACCCATTGCCAAATCATGAGGCCCCTAGAGATCAGGGCACCCAAGTCAACCAAGTTTGAGTCGAGCCACCCACTCAGGGATGCATCAAAATGGTTGAGATAGTCAATATGGCAACTAGGAGTCGATGATATGGTCAACCAGAGCCTCCAATAGCTCCTATTCATATCCTAGATACACCTCGATAGAGATAGGTGCAAAACAATCCTCTAGGTCCACCAATATGACCTGTGGTAACTGTCTAGAGTAGACTAGAACAAAAATCTACAAATGACTCTAGCCAAGTTGTCAATTTATGAGCTCATACAACAATCTCCTAGGCATAAGGAGACTTTGATGGAGATTTTGAGATCAATCGAGCTCCAGCCCTAGAACCCAGATGCATTCACACACTTTGTGGGGCAAGTGCAACAGTGCCAAGAGCCTATGATCCATTTCTATGATCATAAAATCAAGGTAGTACCTACTACCATAGCAGACCCACATTTGCATATCATCATATCAATCAATGACATACCCTTCAAGTGGGTTCTAATCGACATGGGCTCATCGATCAACATTATCATGACAAAGGCTATAGGGCACCTGAAGATCCCTAGGTCCAACATTATCTTGACCTCCTACACGTTAAGGGCTTTCAATGATGCATTATGCTCCATAGTGGGTACAATCATTCTACCTATTCAGGTAGGGAAAAAGACCATCCCCATGATGTGTCACATGTTGGAAGGGGTAATGCAATACAACATCCTTCTAGGGCATCCCTGGATAAGGGACATGTAGTGCGTTCCCTCAATATTGCACCAATGCATCAAGTATGTGCATGAGGGACAAGTTCATGTGGTTCCATCCGATGAAGAGCCATTTAAATATGTGCATCAGGTCGACTTGTTGGGAGACTTTGTCCTTCCATCAACACATCTGTACATAAGGCCTTCATCCCTGACCATACAGCTAGAAAACAAGAGCAAATCAGTGTGAGGTGACCCATCCACATCGGCACCACCTCCTGCATCTAAGACTACTAGTGCTTCTAAAAAGCCTTCAACATCTAAAGCAAAAGATAATCAGAAGCTGAAAGCACCCCTAGTGGAGGAAGGACCTAAGGAACTTCCAACTATAGCAGCTATGGAAATTCCAAATCCCATGGAGGAGGAAGATTCCTAGGACATAGCCGAGGAGGTACCTCAACCTGCCTCGCCTGCTTCATCAACAACATCATATGCACCGTAGGTGATAGTTCACTTAGCCAACATAGGGTTAGGTGAATATCTTGTGTAGAACATGACTTTCATGCCTATTATTGAGTCTACACAAGACATGGGATGGCCAAGAGTCCCAAATTTTCTAGTAGGGATAGTAGTTCCATTAGGGGTTCCCCCTAACCAAACCAACTTCATCTATGCTAGTTTGGACTATGCCCATACTACTTTTGATATTGAAGAGGATGAGGATGAACCATTCACCATGAATGTTCATTACTTGTCAAATCTTGAGTTCGCTCTAAGGTACTTTGAGTAGTGCCATTGGCATGGCTATGGCTTAGGTCTATACGAGCAAGGGCATCAGCTTCCATTCCAGCCATAGTACCAACTACCTACTGATAGGTGTGGTCTAGGGTATCAAATACAGAGCCATGATGATTCTTTGGTAGTAGCCCTAGATAGGCTAAGCTTAGGGTTTAAGGAAGACATTGACTGGAATCCCTATCAACCCCCTAGCAGAAACTACTTGGGTGATGGATGGGTGTCTATGGTCAATATCGAACCACCCGATGAGTATCACCCTGATTCCTCTCTTGAAGCATGCCCATCAAGAACCATCCTATGGGAGGATGAGCCAATCCATGGATATGAGTGAGAGGAATATGAATATGTCTCAAGTGAGGATGAAGATGAAACCAGCTTGGCCCATCATGGGCCTCAATATCTACAAAACCTTACTTGGTCTAGCCATGTAGAGAGTGGATACATCTCGGATGAGAGTGGCTATGAGTCAGAGGACTCAATTGAGATGGCCTTCATAAGACATGCATACCAAATCATAGGGCCAATAGTAAATGCCAATGGATTCTTCATAAGTGATGATGATTATGAAGATGAGACTGAAATGGCCTATCTTAGGCATCAATAGGCAAGTCACCACCCAATTCCAGTAGGTAGAAATGAGGGTTTCTTCATAAGCGATGATGACTTTGAGGATGAGATCGAGATGGCTTATCTTGGGCCTCATCACTTACATCAAGTCAATCTAGCTTGTTGAAAGAGAAGTGATACTTCACACCATAGATCTTGACCTTCACTTCCTAGGAAGACCACCAAATCTAGATATCATCTATCGCATGGTCTTCCTGGATCTTCCAACATTTAGAGAGCTATTGCAACCTAATGATCCCATCATCTCATCTATTCATAGACCAGATCCTGAGATCCCCATACCCCTAGAGCCACATCTTGGGTATGGAAGGTAAATCATTAATGAAGAGTTTCACCCATGTGGTCCTAGAGATTTCATCCCATCCATCAACATGATCTCCATTGATTTGACCACTCCACTTCACAACCTAGAAGATCCTTCAAAACCATTGTGTCTTAACTTAGATGCTATTGATTGGGATCATATTGATTCACCCCTAGAGCCTAAATATTTCTTCCCTAATGAAGAGATGCTACAACCATTCCATTTTGCACTAGGCTATGCACATGATGTCTATCACGTTGGTCTTGATTCTGATTTAGTTGGACCTATAAATCTAGTAGATGACATCCACTTAATCCCCACTCCTCACCAACTTGAGGAGGGGTCACATATGGCAATAGAGGAGACTTTCAAAGTGGACATCAATGATGACCCTTCTAATCCAAAGAAATTCAAGTTCGGAGAAATCTTATCTCCAGAAGAATAGGCCATCATTATTCCTCTATTGAAAGAGAGACCAAATCTCTTTGCTTGGACCTACAAAGATATGTTGAGGCTAGATCCAAAATTGGTTGTCCACAACCTTTCACTAGACCCCACAAAGAAATTGATCAAGAAAAATCTCAGAAATATGCATCCAACCATCACTTTGATGGTAAAGAATGAGTTGTAAAAACTGTTGGATGTAGTCTTTATTGTTCCCATCGACTATCCAGAATGGGTATCAAACATGGTGCCCATAGGAAAACCTGATGGAAGAATCTACATTTGCATGGATTTTAAGGATCTCAATAAGGTAACACCCAAGGATTCATTCCTATTGCCAAACATAGATGCTCTTGTAGATGCAACTATAGGTCATGAGATGCTCTCCCTAATGGATAGTTTTTCTGGTTACAATCAGATTTAGATTAAACCTGAAGACCAACATAAAACCACATTCACCACTCCATGGGGAACATTCTACTACAAAGTAATGCCATTTGGTCTTAAAAATGTTGGTGCCACATATCAATAGGCTATGACATACATTTTCCATGACTACATGCACAAGATCTTAGAAGACTACATCGATGACTTACTAGCCAAGTCATTGCTACATGAAGAGCATGTTGAGACCCTCAGAAAGGTCTTCGATCACCTGATTGAGCATAATGTCAGGTTGAATCCCAAGAAATGCATCTTTGGCGTAACTTCTAGAAAACTCTTGGGATTCATCATTTCTAAATGAGGCATCGAGGTAGACCCAACAAAGGTAAAGGCTATCCTAGAAATGGCCCCACCCACTAACATCAAAGAGCTGAGAAGCTTACAGGGCAAAGTAGCATCCATAAAGTGATTCATCACACAACTATCAGATAAATGTCAACCCATGAATCGACTGCTACACAAGGGGGTCCCATTCCAATGGGATGAAGAATGTCAGCAAGCCTTTGCTAAAATCAAGAAGTACCTAGAAACACCACTAGTTCTAGCTCCACCAAGGCCAGACGTGCCATTCCTACTATATATCCGCTACCAATTTTGCTTTGGGCACCATGTTGGCTCAAAAGAATGCACAAGATAAAGAACAAGTGATATATTACATCAGTCACACCTTGGTGAGCTACGAGATAGGATATGCATACGTAGAAAAGTTGTGCTTAGCAGTGGTCTTTGCAACCAAGAAATTGCACCACTACATGTTGAGCCATACGACATATGTAATATCCAAACAAAATCCTTTGTAGTATATGATGAGCAAGACATATCATAATACACGTACTACAAAGTGGATCATGCTATTGATAGAATTTGACTTGGAATTCATAAGCCAAAAGTCCATCAAGGGACAAGTCATAGCTGATCAGCTGGCTGAGGTGCCTCTTCAGAATAGTAGGCCCCTCACCATAGAACTTCCTGATGATGCAGTCTTCGCATTATCAGAAGCACCCAAACTCGAAGAACCTAAAAATGAAGCTGACATGACTTTGTTCTTCGATGGTTCGAAGTGTGAGCAAGGAGGTGGTGCAGGGATTGTCTTTTTCATGCCACAAGGTGCTCCAATGCCCTTGTCATTTAAGCTAGACTTCCCTTGCACCAATAACAACACCGAATATGAGGCCCTAATCTTGGGTCTCCAAACAACCATCACTATGAAGATCAAGAGGCTAAATATATTTGGTGACTCCCTCCTCATAGTCAACCAAGTCAAGGGACTATTTCAATGTAGGGATCCAATCTTGAAAGCTTACAAGGAGCTTGTTGACACCTATCTAGCCCAACTAGAATGGTACGACATCGAGGCAATCCCTCATTCATCAAATAGATTCGTAGACACCATGGCATATTTGGGATCCTTGATCCCTCAGAATCCATCTACTGATTTCACTACCATTCATGTGAAAATGCTCTCGCACTCAATGATGCAAGCATGAGGCTTTTGATAACAAAGAATCAGTCAACATGATTCATATAGAACCAGACCATGACTGGTTCTGTAAAGCCAAAGACTTTTTAAAGAAGGCACCTTGGGGGTCCTTGATCTCGTAGGGTCCTACGGAGAATGGTACCATCATTCACCACAAGGTTGTTTCTCAATCTGCATTTGTGCACATCGAATCGTAGGAGGAACAAGTCATCTTATCTATTGAGGTTGTAGCCTATCAAGATTGGCTATCCTAGTTACAAGATTTCCTGAGGCTTGGAATTATCCCATAGGGACTATCGCATGCCGAAATATGAGCATTCAAATAGAAAGTGACAAGATATGTCTTACTAGGAGGTATATTGTATCATCGAAGCTATGATGGAGTCCTCCTTCATTGCTTAGAGCCCCAAGAATCAGCTTGGGTGATTTTGCAAGCTCACGATGGTACATGTGGTGGCCACTTCAGTGGCATGGCCATTGTCAAGCGCATCCTTCGAATGGGTTATTACTGGCCCACCATGGAGAAGGATTGCTATGAGTATGTCAGGAAATGCATTAAATGTCAACATCATGCAAATCTGATGCACTTGCCATCTCAAGCCTTACAGCCCATTCAAGTGGCTTGGCCATTTTCTCAGTGGGGTTTCGATCTGATCGAAAATATTTCTCCCTCATATTTGGGTCGACACACGTTCATCTTAACGACCACTGAGTACTTCACCAAATGGGTGGAAGTGGTCCCCTTAACCTCGATAATCGGACCACGAATTATGGAGTTCATACTTCACAATATCATCTATCATTTTGGGGTCCCCTTCAAGATAATCTTGGATAATGGTCCATCATTCAAAAAAAAATATGTGAGCTTTAATGACCAAATACAACATTCAACATAGTTTTGTGACACCATACTATCCATAGGAAAATGGGCAAGCAGAAGCCTCGAACAAGACAATAGTAGCCATCTTAAAGAAGATGGTGAAAGAGAATCATAAGGATTGGCATCTACAATTACCCCTTGCATTATGGGCTTATAGGACTAGCGTATGGATGCCCACTAGGGCAACACCATTTTTGCTTGTATATGGCATTGAGGCCATTATGCCCTTAGAGTTGGAAATTCCAACATTGCGCATCGCATTGAAAGAGTTCATCAATGATGACACTGCATGACAAGCTCGCTTGGATCAGTTGACCCTTCTGGATGAACGTCGCATCAATGCTCTTGAGCATCTTCACATTTACCAAGATCATCTAACATGAGCTTATAACAATAAATTCCACCTGAGAGACTTTAAGGTTGGGGATCTTGTGCTTAAAGAAAACCAACAGAACTCAAATCTACCCCCGCACCTACGAGACAAATTTATGGCCAATTGGATAGGTCCCTATATCATCTCTGAGAAGATTGGACCTAGGGCATATCACCTAACATCGCTAGAAGGTGTTGAGGAGCTAGAGCCTCTCAACATTATTCATCTAAGGGTATTTCACACATAAGCACAACAAAACACCAAAAACATTCAAATAAACCAACAAAATATCAAAAACATTCATAAATTTCAAAATCACAAAAACAATAGAAAACCGTAAAAACAAAAGGCTCCAAAGGCATCTTAAAGCCCTTTGGTCAAATCACAAAAGGCTCCAAAGGCATCTTAAAGCCCTTTGGTCAAATCACAAAAAGCTCCAAAGGCATCTTAAAGCCCTTTGGTCAAATCACAAAAGGCTCCAAAGGCATCTTAAAGCCCTTTGGTCAAATCACAAAAGGCTCCAAAGGCATCTTAAAGCCCTTTGGTCAATACACAAAAGCCCCAAAGGCATCTTAAAGCCCTTTGGTCAAATCAAAAGCTCCAAAGGCATCTTAAAGCCCTTTGGTCAAATCACAAAAGGCTCCAAAGGCATCATAAAGCCCTTTGGTCAACTCACAAAAAGCCCCAAAGGCACCATAAGCCCTTTGGTCAACAACAAAACATAAAAGCACAAAAATAATTTAAAATCAAAAAGTTCAAAAACATTCAGAATAATCAAAACTCAAAAACAATTGAAAGCATCAAAAATACAAAAACATTTGCATTCAACATTTGCATCCATATAGTTGCATTGCATTAGGCACATTGCATCCATTGCATTTACATTAGGATAGGTTGTGTTCACAATCTTACAAATGACACCATATTTGTACCTCAATCATGCATCATCAAAATCCATCATCATCCATAACCCATGTGTGTAACTATGTTTTTCAACACAACCCCTCCTATTGCTATAAGGAATATACTAGGGTTTTTCGGTCACTCAACCATACCTAGTGGTTTTATCAAACTTTGTAGAAAGTTATCTTTGCTTTTAATAGATGAGGTTTGGTTTTGATAGCACCTGGTATATTTCAAAATCCTATCACTAATCAAAACACTAAAATCCTAGTTGGAACAAGGGAAATATGAATGCTACGAAGTGGTACTAGGTATCCTTAAGTGAAAATTTTATCTTGCTCATCCCCCTATGCGATCGGTTTGAAAATGTTGAGAATTGGAAAAAGGACAAGTTCCCCCTACCCAAAGAAATCCCTTGCTTTAATCAAAACAAGCAAAAATCCTGAACAAAGCAAAATTCAAAAACAAAATAAATAGTGATTATCATCACTACATAAATCCCTTGCTCAAAAGAAAACAAAATTCAAAATAAACAGTGATTTTCATCACTAAGTATGAGCAAGTATCCCAAATAAATATGAAGAAAATAAGGGAGTATTGAACTTGAATCCCTGGAGTTCTCAACATTGATGAACCGTAAGGTGATCCTTATGCACGATGATATGTCTATCACATTAGCATCCTGCTTTTGTACAGACCAATGTTTGCATGTGGAAGGGCTAGCTTTAGGTGTCCTGTATCGCCTAGTGGTCTAATCCAACTGAGTCCAACTTAGGATCAGGATGAACATTTGAGGATCCCTAATACAACAATGGGCTGCATGAATCCCGCCTAGCATCAGGGTATGCTTATGTTTTATCTAATATATTCATTTGCACACATAGGGATAATGAGTATCTAGGTCTTCATAACAAGAACTTTATCCTTTAGGAGCTCTGTATGGTCAGTATACAACCTTTGATGGAGTAACTAGGGTGTTTGAGTCTCATGGAAAACCTCAAAAATCCCCTCATAGCAACAAATCATTCCATCAATCAAATCATCAACTTTATTTATGAGGTTTTGTTCATTAAAGGGTGTTCATGAAATAGGATAGATACCGGATGAATGTCAACAATGACATTTAGATGGCCACTGACTATTTTGGGTATATATTTTAACTTACAGAAGCTTATAAAGAAAGTACATACATATCACATCATCTCATCTCATTAACTTGGATGTTTAAATAATTAATTCTTATTATAAGAGTTATTATTTATTCATGATTTTTATACATTCTGTGGTGTCGCCCATTAGATTTTTAAACTCATATCACATTCATACCTTATGTTTTAAGTGATTAAAGCATACAGGTTCATTTACATTAGATCATCATCATATTGCATTACACATATTGCATTTGTAGCCCAAAAATTCTCGCACTCCTTTCCTCAAGGCTGATGGATCCATGCCTTAGAGGGGAATGGAAGAATGAGTGGTCTACACCTCAAAAGAGAGGTACTTAATCATACCTTCTAAGTGGTGATTTTTTGATGAATTGGTTTGGGTTCACCAGGAAATATTTTGTGGTAGTTTTCGAGCCTAGGTTTGGGATTTGTTTTGATTTGTTTGTTTTTATTCAAATCACGCATACACCTAAGTTTGGCCAATATGCATCTAATCTAACTTATATGCTATTTTTATTTAAATGCAGGCAGCAAAACAAAATTCAGAAAGACAAATGCAATGCTAGAAAGTGATTTCAAACCTTACCTGTATCCAAAAGTTTGTTGAAGTTTCTGATTTTTGAGTGCAGTCCAGATCGTATGCAATAGGTCAATATCGTACTACGATTTTGCAAGATCATAGTACGAACAGAGATAGACTATTCTGATTTTTCCAAGGATCAACAAAAACATAGGTAGGGATAAAAAATAGAAAATAGAGAGTTGTATTGATGCTTATAAGAAGAATTAAGATCTAATGTCGGCTATTAGATAACTATAATAACATGAATTGATGAATAAATGTTCAAAACTACATAAAACATGCAATTATATGAAATTAGGTGAACTCCAGGAATGCATATGCATAAATCTAGTATTCTATGAAATAAAGGATGATAAATGAAAGACTAATCCAATGAAACAAAGTTAAAATACGCAAACCAGAGCTTGGGGTTGCCCCCAAGTGGGTTGCAGACAATATCGTAGCCTGTAGGATAGGATCGTACATCGAACTCATCTGATCGTACGATGATGGTGATATCGTATCCTTCGATCTACAACAATATCCTTCGATCTTGCTCACAACAACAAAATATCTAGAACTAAACTGCACAATCAAGCGAAAGAATTCCAAATGCGAGGAGTCAGGGAAAATTTCAGAGGGAGAGGTCTAGTTAAATAAGTAGGGAGGAGTGTCCATAATAGGGAGGAGGTTGGATTGTTACAACTTCTTCTAAGCTGGGCGAGGCCGAACGGATCCGATCTCGCATTTCCCGCACAGTTACACAGGTGGGGACAAAAACCGTTCAACTAATTTTTGTCGTTTTCCATTTTTGAATTTTTTATTTCTGGGCAAGATCGTATTACGATCGACGTTATCGTACACCGATCGCAAGGATCGTACGATTGAAATCATGTTATGATTTTGGAGGTCGTACTACGATTTCGGGGGTCGTAGTACGATCTCATCAAATATGCACAAATTTTGAGGTAATTAATGCAAACATGATGTTTTTACAATTTTTTTATGTTCTCATGCAAATGGGTCAAATTTAAGGTGCTACATTTTACCCCCTCTTTAGCGTAGTTTCGAAAGAAAATTGCGTTAAAGAAAAGTGTGACACGCTTTACGAGAAAGCAAAAATTTATTACAATTTTTGTTGACGATTTTAAGTTTTTATGCAAGTTGTTTCAAAATATGATGTTTATGGTACCCCCTTCGAGTTTTTACACCTATTGAACATTTTAGGTGGAAAAACTCGAAAAGTAAGAGTAAATAAGAAAGAAAAGGTAAAATTTTAATTCATTTTCTCTTTTACTATTTACTATCTAGTGCTCTGGAGAAAAATATGGCGGGAGCTACCCATCGCACCGATTTGGTCCAGGCTGGAGACGGAGCACTCTGGGTATGAATTTCGTGTTTACTTAGCTTAGATTTTGCATGTTTTTTGTTAAATTTTTAATTAAATTTAAATTTTTAGGGCACGACTACCGTCGCGTAGCCCTAATTGCGAAATCATAATGATTTCACAAAATCGTAATGATTTTGCAAAATCATAATGATTTTGCAATATCGTATCATACGATATTGGAGAAATCGATACGATTTCGTCAATATCGTATCGATGTGAGTGATATCGTACGATACGATATCACAAAATCGATACAATATCATATTATTATTGATACGATTTTACTACTATTTATTTTTAAATCTGATTACTAATATTTTGTTATTTTATGTTTTATTTTGATAGTTGGAGGAGCTAAAGAATAGGGAGTGGAGACATGCTACTCTCCAGGCTGATTTGGATGCATTGACAGACCTAGAGTTGACCTGCCTAGAGGTAGTGGGTCTAAAACACGTGGTGTAGATGCCACAAATTATGATAGATATGAGGTTGCTGATAGCCTTAGTAGAGAGATGGTATCTGGAGTCATATTGTTTACGTTTATCTATAGGAGATATGATTCCTACCTTGGAGGATGTATGGCAGATTTTGAGGTTACCTTATGAGGGATGCACGTATAGTTGCATCTAGCAACCAAGGTCAGGTGATGATGAGGTTGATAGGAGATCCCAAATTTCTATTGAGGAAGGGTGGGGTTCCTATTGGGAGACTCAGAGGGACTGAGGGAGTCTCGCGTTTGACTGTGCTATTGAGTGGCATTGTGGGGGGATTGATTTTATGCCATCCGAGTGGGATGCAGTTACCATGGACATTGGTAGAGGTAGTCTATGATATGAGGGATCAGAGTATCCATTTTTCTTGGGGTCCCTTCCTCCTATGTAGACTATATCGATTTTTGCATAGGGTAGTCTACAAGGGTGGGAAGGGGTTGATATTGACTTCTTTTCTTCAGGTGTGGTGTTGGGAGCACATAGCTATCCAATGGCCTATAGGGCTTCCTCTAGTTCGAGCAGTAGATGGTGAGCCTGGTGTAGAGGATGATAGGCCTAGGGTGTTCTATTGGCCTTTACAGGGAGTACATGGGAGATGGGTTACTCTTAGTGGAGTGAGGTGGCTCCTGGATGAGTTACTACCAGATGACATTATGTGGAGGCCTTGGAGAGGGCTACCAGGATGGGGGGAGGATGCATTTGAGTTGGCCCATGTTAGGCAGACCATCTGGGTATAGATGCATGAGGGAGAGGTAGAGTTACACCATGTTGATCGAGTGCAATGCCAGTTTGGGCTTAGACAGGATATTCCTCCTCATAGGAATATCACTTTTGCTAGATCTACTCGAGATCCTACTACTTTTAGTGGGGCTCCCAACTTGGCTCAGTTTTTAGATCTTAAGCTTGATGATGCTCCAATAGAGATAATGGCTGGGGATGATGTTAGGGTTACTGATAGATACCGATAGTGGTATGCTAGTATCCATCCTACTCGATTGACACCACAGAGAAGTGCAATGCTACAGGTAGTTGATCAAGTTTTTAGGTAGCATCATGCAACTAGTCAGTAGGAGCAGTCGGTTACATAGGCTTCTTCGAGGAGACCAGGTCTTCGCACTCAGGGTGGACACATATCTTAGAGGTGACGAATCCACCAGGATAGGTAGGAGAGGAGAGCATCACCCCAGGAGGAGGGAGGAGCATCTACTCATCAGGAGGAGAGACCATACTCGCCCAAGAAGGGCAAGAGGGTATTGGAGGAGGGAGAGAGCAGTGAGATGGTTGCTCTACGGGCGGAGGTGGCTAGGCTACAGGGGGAGAATGTCCTCCAAAAGACTATGATAGAGTCTCTAGAGGGAGACCTAGCGTAGGCTAGAGCTTAGGATGTGGGTCTGTGGAGTAGGATTTAGACTCTAGAGGAGGATCTAGTAGCGGCTAGGGCTCAGGGTGGACAGAGTGTTGTGGCTATGACATCGACTCAGATAGGTCGATCTGAGTGGAGATGGCTAGGAGATGAGCTTCTACGAGTAGTGCAGTAGATGACCTTTTATCGAACCCTATATTTTATAGTAGTACCTACAGAGTAGAGACAACCTTTGCCTACAGATATCATGACACCGATTCGCTTTGGGTCATCGTCCCACTCTACATCTAGGGTGACTTCCTCTAGGATAGCTACGGAGACACGGGAGATGCGACCACCACCTCCACCACCTGGTAGAGATGATGAGGCACAGAGTTCTAGGGCTTCTAGGGAGTGAGCCTAGATATTTGTATATTTGTATGATATATTTGACTGAGTATGCTAATTTTTGAGGATTGTGGCATATCAATCTAACTTTATTTTGTATATGGATTTTCGAGATGTATATATATAGATATTTTTGTCTCTATGTGACTTCATGTATTTTATTTGATTAATTTGCATTTTAATTTTGTGTGAATCTCACATGATCATGTTTATATTTATGAATGTTTTAATCATGCTTAAAATAAAATGAAATAAGCTAATTTTTGGGAATGTGTTTTGAAAAAGATGTTGTTGTATAATGATAGATTAGCAATAAACTTCGAAGGATGTTGTGTTGTTATATGACCATTGATGGAGATCGATGCTCGCTAGGTCATGAAGCTGATCCTATTGTGAAGAAGTGTTTAATATTGCTAATGGTTGTGTGCTTAAGAATAATCTTAAGACTTTAGGATGATAAAAGAAAATGTTGATTTTGGTAATTGATTTTGAGAAAATTTTGTTGTGGATTAACATGTTGATGAGAAAATAGAATAATTAAGCATGAAAAATTGGTAATATGACTTGCGCTAAGCATAAAATTCCTAAGTGTGAAGATGTAAAAAAATAATTACTTAGGAACTATACCATCATCGCGAAATAAAAAATGAAATGTATGATGATATGAAATTATTTGTTCTTTTTAAAATGCAAAGTAATGTAAGATAAATCATTGTGTCACATGTTCCAAAAATATTATGTAATTTTTATGAAAATATATGGACTAATTTTGGGCATGAAAAATTAGAAAGATGACTTGCGCTAGGCATAAAAATTCCTAAGTGTGAAATTTGAAGAGAAATAGTTACTTAGGAACTATACCATCATCGCGAAATCAAAAATGAAATGCATGATGAATAATTTTTGAATTTTGTAATATTATTTGGAATAAATTATTGTATTATGATGATAAAATAATTTGTAGGAACTAATGCAAAGGATTGAAATTAATTATCTAACAAAATCTCAAAGAAATATTTTAACTTATTTCAAAGACAAATTCAAATTTATCGAGAACCAGTGTGTGAAAAGTGAATTCATTATCCATTTTGATTATCATGATGATACAAAATCTCTCAAGTAACAAATGTGTGTGCTTTGTGAGGTTAATTTACCGATTTTGAGTAAGGTAATGATAAAGCGAACTTGAATGAACCAATGTGTGTGCATGTGAAATGTTCATTTAACCATGATTTTGTGCATGCATTGGTACTGAACTACTATGTAAATCAAATTACCAAAAGCTAGCTGATCCATAAGCGGACATTGGTCTATACAAAATAAGGTCGCTAATGTGACAGACATATCGCCACGTGAAAGGAATTACCCAAGGCCAAGCAAGTTGGGCACAAATCACCTATTATGGGGCTTACCTCATGGTTTTCGAATAACTGAGAAATTCCAGGGATTCAAGTTCAATACCCCCTTATTTTCTTCACATTTATAGGGTAGGGATTTCTTGTCCTTTTCTGAACAAGGGGATTTTATTGCTTTGAAAAACATTTTTCTTGATTTTTCTCTTTTTTTTTCCTTTCTTTTTCTTTCTTTTCTTTTCTTTTTTGGGATACTTGCTCAGATTAGGCGTAGAGCAAGGGATTTTATTCGGGTAGGGAGGAGCTTGTCCTTTTGCCAATTTCTCAGTATTCTAGACCATGCACATGATAGGATAGCAAGGGAAACTCTTCACTTAAGGTATTAAGACCTACTATGTAGTATCACTTTCGAATTTGCAACAAATCATTTTAAGATGTAAAAATGTGTTCTTGGTTCAAGAAGTAGCAAGATCATTCTCAAAACTCAAAATTATTTAAATGAAGTAATAGTGCTTTTGGTGCAAGAGAGATTTATAATCAAAATGACAAAATCAAAATTTATTAATTATGTGAATTTTAGTGCATGGTTCAAGATAACTTTTGGATTTATCTGAAGTAAACTAAAATATAACTTGCAATCTTGGTAAATAATAAATGCAGAAATAAATATAATAATGCCTTGGAAATATTTTTGTAGATTTTCAGATTTTGTGATTTTTTTGGTTGTTTTTGATAAGATATTTGAAATGCATGAAAATGTATTTACAACTATGTACAATGATGAGACTTGTGGCCTTATGCATAATATCTTTTTAGATGCATAATATTCATGGGTTCCTTGAGATATTTTCCATCCAAGGTAGCCAATCTATATGCACCTGATCCAAATTTAGCAATGATGATAAATGGTCCAAGCCAATTTGGTTGGAATTTTCCTTTAAGATATTTTCTTGCATTAGTATTTTTTTTATTTTATTTTAAGACTAGATCACCAATTTCAAAAGATCGGTTATGAAATTTCTTTGAATATGCTCTTTTAAGTTTGTCTTGATAGGCACGAAGGTGCTCTAAAGCATGAATGCATTTTTCATCTAGGAGTTCCAGCTGACTGAGTCTGCCAGCATGATATTCATCTCCTACTTCAGCATCTTGAAGTAGAAGAGCTAAAGAAGGAACTTCTAGCTCGAATGGGAAAACAACTTCAGCGCCATAAACCAAGACAAAAGGTGTAGCACCAGTGGGAGTACGAATACTAGTTCGATAAGCCCACAAGGCAGGATATAATTGCACATGCCAGTCACGACCTGATTTATTAACCAATATTTTAAGGATTTTAATTAGAGTTTTATTAGATGCTTCAACTTGGCCATTACCCTATGGATAATAGGGAGTAGACCAACGATGTTGAATTTTATATTTTTGACATAATTTTTTAACATCTTTGTTCTTAAAACAAGTTCCATTATCTGAAATAAGATTTGATGGGATTCCAAATCTACAAATGATTTGATTAAGAATGAATTTGGAAACTTGAGCTCCCATGCAAGAAGCTAAAGGTATAGCTTCTACCCACTTCGTAAAATACTCAGTTGCAGTTATTATGAATTTATGGCCATCAGATGAAACAAGATTTATTTTACCAATGATGTCTAGACCCCATTTAGAAAAGGGCCAAGGGGAGGATATAGCTTGGAGTTCTTGAGCAGGAGCATGGACAAGGTCAGCATGTTTTTGACACTTGTCGCAATGATGCACATAATCATGTGCATCCTTTTCCATGGTAGGCCAAAAATATCCTATCCTAAGGAGCTTTTTAGCAATGGCACTACCACTAAAGTGACCCCCACAAGATCCATCATGGGCTTCACTCAAGGCTTTCTTAGACTCTTCTGAATTTAAACACCTTAGTAAAATACCTTCAAAATACCTTCTATACAAGGTATTACCGATAATTACAAAGTGAACAGCTCGCTTGCATAACAATCTACGTTGATTTCTATCAAGACCTTCAGGGAAAGTGCCCTTCTGGAGGAAGTTGAAGATATCCATATACCAAGGTTCAGGAGTGGTTTCATTGATTAGAAACACATCTAATGGCTCTAAACATGACTTAGCAGAAGTAGGTTCTTGGAGTCAATGAATGATGATAGTAGCATATTCGTCATCCAACTCCAAAGGCAATAGGGAAGTAGCCACAACCATAGCATCGACAACACGGTTACTAGTTCTAGGAATAGCTTCTAAAGTGACTTTTTCAAACAATGATATTAATTGTAGAACATAAGCTTTATAAGGGTGAATTTTCTCATCTCGTGTCTGATAAATATCATTGATTTGATTTATCACAAGTTGAGAATCACCAAAAACTAATAAATATTTTATTTTTAATGCTAGGGTGGCTCGTAATCCAAGAATTAGAGCCTCATATTCAGTAGTGTTATTAGTGCAAGAAAATTGCAATTTAAAAGATAAAGGTATGAGGTGCTTTTGAGGAGATATTAAAATAATACCTACACCGGCACCACTCATGCATCGAGCTCCATAAAAATATAAAGACCATGTTTCAGGATGATCTTCCTCTAGATTGAGGCATTCATCAGGAAACTCAATGGTGAGGGGATGAGTAGATTCTAAAGGTGCAACAACTAATTGATCAGCTATAATTTGACCTTTAATAGATTTTTGACCTATGAACATGAGTTCAAACTCACTTAGAGTGAGAACCCACTTAGTTGTGCGACCCGACAGATAAGGTCGACTCATCAAGTACCTTAATGGATCAGATTTAGCAATGACATAAGTTTTCTGACTAAGCATATAATGACACAATTTTTGCGTAGAAAAAACAACTGCTAAACAAAGTTTCTCTAATGATGTATAACGAGTTTCATAACTTATTAATGTTTTGCTAATATAATAAGTCGCTCGTTCTTTCTTTTCATCATCAATTTGAGCTAACATGGCTCCAAGTGCAAGTTTCAAAGCAGAAATATATAAAATAAATGGACGATCAGGCTTAGGAGGAACCAACATAGGAGGATTTAAAAGATATTGTTTAATATGTTCAAAAGCTTCTTTACATTCATCATCCCATTGAAAAGGGATATTCTTTTTAAGTAGTTTAAGAAAAGGTCATGTTTTATCCGCCAACTTATCTATGAAGCGACGGATAGATTGAAGCTTACCTTGTAAACTTCGTAAGTCAGATATGTTTTTAGGAGGTGGCATATCTAAGATAGCCTTAATTTTGAGGGGATCAATTTCTATGCCACACAAAGAAACAATAACCCCCAATAATTTACCTGATTTAACTCCAAATACACATTTAGTTGGGTTTAAACGGATAAGGTATTCTCTTAACCGATCAAATACTTTTCTTAAATCATTTATGTGATCATCCTCTTCAGCTGAGCGAGCTATGATATCATCTACATAATCATGTAGAATATCATACATCATATCATGAAAGATGTATGTCATAGCTCTCTGATATGTTGCACCTACGTTCTTTAAACCAAAAGGCATTACCTTCCAACAAAATGTCCCCCAAGGGGTAATGAAAGTTGTTTTAGGTTGATCTTCAGGAGCTATTCTAATTTGATTATATCCTAAAAAGCCATCCATAAGGGATAACATTCCACTTCTGGCTGTAAAATCAATGATTTGATCCATATTAGGAAGAGGAAAATCATCTTTAGGGCATGCAACATTAATGTCTCTAAAATCTGTGCAAACCCTAATCTTGGTAGCTTCTTTCTTAGTTACTGGAACAACATTGGAAATCCAATCAGCATAGTCAATGGCTTGAATAAAACTCACATCAAGGAGTTTTTGTAACTCACTTTTGACTAGTAGGGCAACTTTAGGATGCATCTTTCTAAGCTTTTGTTTAACCGGTTTGGCATCCGGATGCACTACTAGATGGTGCATAACCACAGAAGGATCTAGACCAGGCATATCTGCATATGTCCAAGAAAATACATCACTATATTCTATGAGAAATGCAATGTATTGTTTTTGTTTTTCTTCACTTAATTCTGATCCAATCTTGACTATGCGAGGATTCTTTTCTGTACCAATATTAACTTCCAAAACATTTTCCACTTCAATATTTAGATCTCTTTCAAAATTAGGTGGAGCGGGTGAAACACCCATTTCTTGTAATTCTTCCAAGGTTAACTTGGCTAATTCTTCTTGAGGGGTTATAGCATCAAGATGGGCTATACATGGTATAGATCCATCAAAATAAAACCCATTATGTAAGATTTCTTCAATAGAAATGTCATGGAAGATGTCACCTTCCAATTTTTCATCTGGTTCAACAATCATTTTTGGATAGGCTATGGATAACATATTACAAGAGAACATCCTACCCATAGACTTAAGGTATTCTTGTTGATCTAGGTAATCTTGATATGATATTAGATGATCATCATCCTCAAATGGGAATGGTTGACACTTCCTAGGAAAAAGGCCTAATCCAGATCTGGCAGGCCATACTTCAACTTCTAAGGGTTATTTTATACCATTTTGGAAAGGTCCTAAACCTTTACCTTTATATCCTAATTTAAGCATCATAGGTTTTGATTTTTCATATTTATCATAAAAATAACACCTAGCAAATCCATCATGATCAATTGTGATAGTCATGGGTCTTATTCTACCCCAATCATATCCCTTATAAATAAACGCACAACTCCCAACATGATATATGCTTCCCATAGGTTGTGGCAAGCCCAATGTCCGAGGAGATGGTGGTAATTGAGTTAAGGCAAGAGAATATTGCATGGAGAATTTTTCTTCTTTTGATGTTGTGAGAATTGTGGATAAATCAGGTAGATATTCATCTGAAAGAGGATATGAAGTAGAAGGAATATCTTCTACAGTTTTAGATGTTGTAAATATAAATTGTGTGGATGTAGATGGAAGAGATGTTGATGTTGATGAAGAAGATGTAGGTTCAGAAGATGTGGATGTAGAACTAGATGGAGGTGTAGGAAGTGTAGAATATGGAGGTGTTAAAGATGTAGATGGTAAATATGGAGATATAATTAATGGAGGTGAATATGATGATGGTTTAGGTGAGATTTTTGCACGTTTAGAAGATGCAACTGAATTAGGGTGAGTGGCAGACAAAGCGGGGTAAAACTGAACCCCAATCGGTTCTGCCAAAGCGCACATGTCAAATGGTCTAGGGTCACCGTGAATGGTAACCAATTTATTTTTAAATTCAAATTTAACACATTGGTGCAAGGTGGATGGTACAACTCTCATTGCATTGATCCAAGGATGACCTAAGAGTATGTTGTATGATGTAGGGCAATGTACAACAAACATAGTCATATCCAAAGTTCTTGGACCAACCTACAATGGAATTGATATAACTCCACATGTTTCTTGCATCTCATCATTAAAAGATTTTATGATCATATCAATTCTCTTCATTTCATCACTTCTAAATCCAAATATTTGGTAGAAATCAAAAGTGCAAATATTTAGGGATGAACCATTATCAATTAGAACTCTTTTGACTGCTACATCTCCAATCAATGTTGTAATATATAGAGGATTGTCTTTATGCATACTATGAAGAGGAATATCTCTATCTCAAAAATCAATGCAATCTATTTCTCGAGGTATAATAGTATTTATAATAGCCTCAGGTTGTATATCTTGTGGTACCATCATTGTACTCAATGTACGCATTAATTCTTCTCTATGTATGGAAGAAGTCCTTAAAAGATCCAAGAGAGAAATCCTTGCTGTAATGTTAGCAAGTTGCTCATTAATATCATAAGGAGGTTTTGGTTGTACACTTGATGTATTATTCCCTTTTGTAGGACCTTTTAATATGAATGGAGCTGATTTATCATTTTTATGTTGATCTTGTGTTTGAGAATTTTGTGCTTGTTGTCTAGTAATAGCTCCAATGGTACCTATAACATTATTATGTCCATAATAGATGGGCCGAGGTCTAGCATTCACTGCTTGCTCATTAGAGAGTAATTGTTGTGATGAAGGTCATGTTGTGACCCTCCTAGGAAATGGTTCTTCAGGGACCATCAAGTCTATGATAGGAAGAATAGCCTTTGATTCATCTTTAGAGCTATTCAAATTGTTGGATGTAATATCCAAATCACTTTCTGTCTCACTCTATGTATCATATGGATATGGAAGTTGTATGTTATGCATGGGTCTACTTGTGACCACAGATAATGTAGTTCCAAATGATGTTTCTGAATATTTATTAGGTAGGAAACCACTAATGGTTCCCACATACCTAGTTGGAGGAGGAACTATTGACAGTTTTGTCACATTCCTTAAGGGGTAGAAAAAGGAAACAAATTTTGTACAAGTATTGTGTAAAGTTTTTTGCTTTGTTGTTTTTATTTTGAAAAGTTGCAGCAATTTTGGCTTCCAATGCCACCCCTTTGTACATAAAGTAGAAAAGAAAGAACTTCGCTGGCAAACAAGCTAGAGAAAAGAGCTTCGCCAAAGAAAAATGAAACAGCTTCGCACCCGAAGCATTTCCAGCACTACTTCGGGTAAAAGTTTTGCGAAGTAGTTTTCGAGAAGGAAAAGAGAAGAAGCTTCGCACCCGAAGCAGTTTCAATATTACTTTGGGTGGAGTTTTTTGCGAAGTAATATCACCGAAGCAAAATACAAGGATGGCAATAGAAGAACTTCGGGCCCGAAGCGTTTCAAGCAGCTACTTCGGGCAAGATTTCTACGAAGCAATGTGCCGAAGAAGAAATACAAGGGAGAAGGCAAGAAAACTACTTCGCATCCGAAGTATTTCCATCAGTCACTTCGGCCAGAAAATCAGCGAACCATTTTTACTTCGGCGAGAGTCATTGCGAAGCATTTGCTTCGGCTAAGCTTGCACCCGAAGTGATGGAGGCCATAGAGAATGAAACATCTGCTTCGGCCGAAATCTTCCCGAACCACAGTTTTGAAGAGGGATCGCAGCGAAGCATTTCTCGAAGACATCAGCGAAGGAATTTAATCAGTGAAGCGGTAAAGAAGAAGGGACCCATTTTGCGAAGTAAATATGCTTCGGCGCTCCCCGCCCCCGAAGCAGTTTTGCGAAGCTCAATTTTGTGAAGTACATATCAAAGAGGAGTTTTTGCTTCGGCCCAGAACCATTGCGAAGCGAAGTGGTGGATGAAGACTTAGCGAAGCGCTTCACAGGCATGCTTTCCAAGCTGGGTATTTTCTCGAGGTGATCAAGTGCCTCATAAATGCAATTTTTCATGCCCAGCAAGCCCGTTGCTCATTTTTGGCAATCAAAAATGAAGTATCAAGCCATGATGGAGAGCCCGACGAGCATGGCGGCCACTCGAGCACCGCACCCGGAGACCAAGGACGTCTAGATGGCTCATCAATGCACCTTTCCATGGTTGACCCGGTTGTAGTTGCCATTTTTGGTAACAGATTTGAAAGCTCGATCACGAGAGCCTCGAGGAGCCGATTCTCAGGGCTTGAGGGCGTACTCTTCTTCGCTATGTAATTATGATTCAGAGGCCCGGGTCCTCTATAAAAACCTAGGCATTGTAATGGAAAAGTGGGGGGAACTATCTGCTAGAAAGTTGCTGTAACTTGATGTCCTGCGATTAATACTAAGAGACTTTGAGCTCAATTCTTCTCTTTTATGTTGCCTTCTATGCTTGATTCTTCTATCTCTCCTCGTTTGTATGTTGGATGCTGAACTCTGCGTCCGGTGTGCGATCGGGGACAGTGTCCTAAAACTCATTCGAAAGGATACATAGGAGTAGAAAAGTGTTATTTGACTTTCTTTTATGTTGCCTACCTTGCTTGATTCTTCTATCTCTCCTCGTTTGTAGACTGAGATGTTGAACTCTGCGTCCGGTGTGCGATCGGGGACAGTGTCCTAAAACTCGTTCGGGAGGATACATAGGAAGGTTGATACTACGTTTCTTTCATTTTACTCTTGGTGTTCCTTGCTGCTATTCAAGTTGTCTGTTAGCGATCGTGCTTCCTATTCTCTCCCACCTCAAATCATCAATCTCTCTTCCCTTAACCCTTTTTATTTATTTCTCTAACCCTTACTCCTTTTATCTCTTTCCTGCACTCTTGTCTTCAAACACCCAAGTAGTTTAGCATAGGAGCCGGCCTTTCTCTGGAGATTGGCATGAGGGGCATCTCTTCCCTTCGGCCTTTCAATGTTGGTCCAGGTCTAGGGCGCATACATCCATTTACCTCAAAATCCTTACCTAGGCGGATCTGATGACCAACAGTTTTTGGCACGCTCGGTGGGACCGATCGTATCTGTCTTAGAAGATCCATAACCAGTCAAGGTCCCATATTTTAAATCGCAAACCCATCTTCACCGGGGCCAATAGTTCTAACTAAAGTTCCTGGTGTGACCTGGTCAGTCTCACCTGATTAGTGGTAGTGAGGATCGATGCTCTCATTACCAAAAGACTTTTAGCATCTGGCGACTCTGTTCAACCCAAAAATCTCTAAGTCGTAAAGACCAATACCTAAACCTGTGCCTTCATGGCAAAAGTCCCCATGTTTTAAGGAAGCCCGAGTTGGTGAATCTCTGGCTTGCCTCCATCTGTCAAAATCACCTGGCTATTCTAACTGAGCTGAAAACCTAGATTCCTTCATTGTAGACGCCTTTTGAGCTGAAAGAAAACATCCCAAAAAATCAAGGCCACTGCCATAATGGCAGAAGCACGTTATCCTAGTTGGAATGCCCGTTCCCCTCTGAACCTTCAGGGTTATCATAAGATTCCTAGAGGAGCCTTGCATACATTGGCAAAATATGATGGCACTAAAGGAATGGCCCAAAGGCACCTTGAAGACGTTGTTGCATTGGCGAACCTCCACAACATAATCCATGAAGATGTCATGGTGAGACTTCTGGTCATGTCTCTGGAGGGAGAAGCGATGCAGTGGTTCAGATTACTCGAATATGAAAGCATCTGCTCATGGAGCGATTTAGCAGAAGCATTGATCAAGACATTCGATGGCTCTCAAGATCCCTCCCAGCTTTTGATGGATCTGTTCGCTATCATAAGAGCACCTCTGGAGAGCATCACGGACTTCAATGTCCGATTTTGCAGAAGTTGGAAGGATATTCTAGTGGAAATCTGACCGACGCATGCCCAAGCTCACCTCTTCTATGTTCGTGCCTTTCACCCGGACATACGCCTTCTCTTACTACAATCAGGTGAACGAAGATTTCCTCAGATATTTGAGGAAGCAATACGAGCAGAACAACTCTTGTTCCTATCTGGAAAGTGGCAGTGGGGAGAAAGCCCATCACTGTTCACTGCTCCTGGCCATCCTGCGCAGTATTCATCATGGCAGACTCCTCGTACTGAGCATAGGTTTGAGATGCAGTCATTCGGAGCTCAAGAAACAAATTTTGCCCAAGAACAACAATGGGAATATGCAAGCTTTGACCCAACAATGAACAATGTGGCCGCTTGCAATCTCCATCAAGAGGTAGTCCAAGGAGAGCAGTCTCAAGCGGGAAGGCCTGAGAATGAGGAAGGCACCTTTTTGCGCCCTTTTTGTATCCCAAGGGGCGAGACACAAGAACTCAGCCGAAATCCATTGAATGTGTCTCAAGAAGCAGAAGAAGAGGGAGAACCAGATGCAGAAGCGCTCCCAGAGGGAGTGAGAGGAGAAGGGTCTGGAGGTGCCTCTGGCCCAATAGATCAAGGCTAAAGGTTCTCCCATCCAAACGAGCTCGTTGCCCTACGAGCCGTCAATAATGCTGACAAGTCTTGTCACATTACGCAAGGGTTTAAAAATAAAAAAAATAAAAAAAAATTTAGAATCTCCTTCGGGGATTTTTACCCAATGAAGCAGTTGCGAGGAAGTAAAGGGCCGAACCAAAGTTCAAACAAAGGCACGAAAGAGCTTCGCACCCGAAGCATTTCCAACAACCACTTCGGGTAGAAATCTTGCGAAGTAATTTTTCGAAGCACAAGCTTCGGTAGGTAGTCCTTGCAAAGCACGGCAAAGGATAAGTACCTCGGGCCCGAAACGCGGAAGATCAGCCCGAAGAAGAGGTTCACCATGAAGCATTTCCAAGTCCGACCCCAAACTTCGTCGAACCAATAATGTACAGAACGGGAGCATTTAAAGCACGTCTCGAGAAATGTGCCGACTACCACCTTGAAAAGAGCTCGAAGCATACGAATTTAAGGCGAAGGTGGCGGGGCATGTCCCGAGGCAATTTAGTTAAAGCTCACACCCGAGTGCAAGATGTGCTTCCAATGCAAGGTGTAATCATTACGGCGCGTAACCCTGCATGCGATGCCGTTGGATAGCCAATCGGATGGTGCAGCAATTTCCTAGGCCACTAGCATAGGTTTAATTATGGCAAGAACCATAAATAGGGGTAGTTGCCCCTTAAGGCTATAAAGGGTAGGCTTTAGCAAAGAAAAGGTTATTTGAAAAAGCACTGCTTGTCCGCGAATTCTGCTGCCACTCGCCGAGAAGCTCCCTGACGCCGAAACAGTCTGCGCTGCTGGTGTTGCTGCCATAATCATTCAACATGGGAAAGAAAAGTTCTACGCAGAAAGGAAAGGAGCCAGAGATGACTGTGCCTAAAAAAATGAAAGGTTCGGAGGAGAAAAGGTAGAGACCCAAGAGGGCCAACCCGAACACCCGCCCAGAGAAGCAAGTTGTGGAAGAAAGAGAAGAATCCGAAGAGGAACAACTTGTAGAGCCACCAGTTGATAGGTGGGAGAAAATTAAAGATACAGAACTCTCAAGAAGCATGGTCGAGCTCAGGTACACTATCGACTTTATGAGGAGCAGGCTCTCGACTGACAACAAGAGGGCCACCGCGTATTACTCCCAAATCTATTGGTATCTGACTCCTCCTGTGCACCATTGCCCTGAGCTGATTTACGCCATCGCACAGAACTATCAACCAGCTTCCAGGCAAGTGCTGAATGCCGCTGGTCACAAGTTGTTCTCTATCTTGAAGGAGGATGTGCAAGCAGCTTTTGCGCCGCAGCAAGGGCCTCCGAAGGGGTACACGGTTTGCAACGTCATTTTGAGTGAACAAACGGAGAAGTTTACCTCGAACAACTACGTGCTGCAATTCCTCCGAGAAAATCTCAAAAGCGGGCTCCCTTCAGGCAAGCTGCCTCAAATGCCCCTACCCTTGGAAGCCTTCAAGAACACAGATATTTTTTCCATCATCGCATGGGTGGCGGGCCTATCAACCGACGCTTCGGTGCACCCTTGGCAGGTGTCCCTGGCCGAATGTATTTCCAGAGGGGAGTTTTATGCCCCCGATGCTTCGAGGCCGAACACCAACCCAGTCTTCTTCGACTGGGTAGAATGGGTGGCCCGAAACCTACACACGTGGCTTACCACGATGAAGACTTCTGGAGCGGAGCAGCACTTCAGTCCATGCTCTTTTCTGGTATGGCTTTTCTTTTACCATACACATAAGAATCTTCCCCATGTTGCAATTACACCAAGTGGCAAGGATGGAAATCCTTTGCCTATATACCAGTGGACTCGCCTCCTATTGAGGTCAGAGTCTTATTATTCTTTCAATCAACAATTCTTGGGACCCGCCATGCAATTGTTGATAGGGTCCAGCCCTCGGGTGCCCCTCAGTCTGAGAGACAGGGTGGTGCAGGCAAAAAAGGGGGATATTTTTCAACTTACACAGGGGCTTGTGATACGCCTGTTCGGCTTCATGGGAAAACCCTTCTTGCTGCCGGTTTTCCCATCTGAGTACCAATTCGCACTAGAAGTCGCTCGACAGAGCGACGCAACCAATGAAATCTACGGCCATGGCCGAAAGTGGGCTCCCACTTGTGACTTCCCCTTTAGGATGGGGGTGATTGAAGTCTTCGCCTTGAAGCAGAACATTTTCCTAGAGGAAAAACTGGCTAATTTTGGCCTGCTCCAGATTCCTCAAAGGTGGTATTATGATCCCATAGGGGTGATGAAAAATCACTTAAAATGTAAAAATTTTCATGTCTGCCCCCATCCCGAAATAATGGAGCAGAGAAACAATCCCAACGGGAGGGATCTAGAGTGGCATTTAGAAAAAATGAGAACATTGCCTCCCTGGCATGACTTCTATCCCATGGAAATAGAATTCGATCCTGATCAATACCCATTTCCAACCCCAGACTCCACATTCTGGAAGAAGGCCAAGGATGATCTGAAGGAAGAATTGAAGAACTGGGATGAGGAACAACGGAGGGAATGGTGGATAATGAGAGTCCATCGCCGAAAGATGAATTCCTACGGACTCTTGACAATGGATAGGGACTTCGCGATCATCTATGAAACTAAGGTTGGATCTTGGAAGCCCATATCCTTCACCGATTTCGTCCCTCCAGCTACCCCAGGATCGGGCGAAAGTCCAGGGAAGACTGACGATGCCTCGGGAGTACAGAAGAAAGCTGAAGCTGCGCCAAGGGTATTAACGCAAGTACCATATGAGGATACAAGTGCCGAAGAATCAGAGCAGCCATTGGAAAGGAAGAAGAGGAAAAGGCCAGAGCAAGTACAAGCGCCCTCGACCTATCCAAAGCGATCCCGTACAAGGCATCCGAGTCCGCCTGTCGAACAACCTATGCCAGTCTCGACCGAAGCAAATGTGCCACCAAATGTCGAGATGGTCCCAGACATAAACGTTATCAATGTGGAGGAACTCCTCCCATAGGAAGAGGATCCTGAGGTAGAAGTCTTGGAGGTCGAAGGTGCCGAGGCCCAAAAGGGCCAAGAGTCGATCATGCAAGAAGTTACTATGGCCGCTTTGCCAGGAGGGCACGCAGGTACGCACTCTCTCCCTTTCGCCTCGATCTCTGACGCGTCCACCATGGTCTCGGTTGAGGGTCATCATCAACCCTTTTCCCCCTACAAGGCCAATCATCTCTCCAAGCATTGCCTGTTTCTCTGCCTAACCCCATTCCACCCGAGTCATCCGGCCAAGACAAACTTGTTAAAACACCTTCGCCCGCCCATGCCATCGACCCTGCCATTCTCAGCCAGGGCGAAGTCAATATCTCAACACCGAACCCCGAGACCTAGGTTCCCATCATACACGGTGTTGTCCCGCTAGCCGAGGCCCCCGCTACACCTATTGTCAAACCTTCTGGTGAGGCATTCCCCGTCAACCCTTTATATTTGTTTACCCCTTCGACTGGAGATCCAGCCTCATTTGAATCCGAACTGTCCATAATAAAGGAACGTCCTCTAGCTGAAAAGCTACTTCAGGCCCGACAAAACACAGAGAAGATGCTGAAGGAGGCTAGGAAGAAAAGAGGGCGCTCTCTGGCCCAAGTCGAGAAATGTGCAGTCTTTGACCTGGAGGCAGGAAAATTGCACAAAGTGAAGAAGGTCCCCAGGGTCCAGAAGCCTCTGGATGAGATGACCCCAGCAGATTATGATTATCAAGAGAAAACCAAGGACCTGGAGCACCTGAACATAGACAATGAGTCTTTGTCTATGCATGTAGGGGTCGAGACCTTTCGAGCGCACGCAAACATTGCAAATCAGCGTAGATTCGAAGCAGAGAGCGCGAATATTAAGCTAGAGGAAGAGCTGGCAAGAGTTCGGTCCAAGCTAGCGGATGCCGAAGAGCAGTGCAAGTTGATGAGGAAAGAAGCACATGCCCTAAAATTGCAAATAAACCAACTGGAATGTACAGCTAAAAATCGAGCACAGAGACAGGCCGAGAATGAACTGAGGGCAAAAGAGCTCGAAGGAAAATTTTTGCAGATGCAGAACCAGCTGTACGAAAAGGAGGGCCTAGGGCTGTGTGACAGGAGCAGAATCAAGGAGATTCGCTCGCATTTGCTCAAAAACTTTAGATCTCGGGCCTCCAACGCTCTTTCAATTTTGGCCTACATTATGGAAGCCCGGGATGCCGCTGCCGAAGGAGGGCCAATCATCGAAGAGATCACCCAGAAAGCTAGAAGCCGACTCAAACTAGCTTTCGATGTACAAAGCGCCAAGTATCAAGACTTGCAGGTCCCTGCGATGAGCCGAACAGCTAGGGACTGGTCTACAGCCCGAGCCACAGTGCGCGCTTTCTTCTCCAAGGTGCAAAAAATGCAAAAGGCAAAAGATCTCCTGGATATTTTTGAGAACGAACAACGCACATCAATGAGCTATTTTCAGGATCTCTCTTCCATGGGCTTCCCAAGTTTCACAGATGATGACGGGCATCTCCTATCCAAAGAAGAGATTAAGCCAACATGGCTTCAGTTTGAAGGCGACGTCTCGGAGATAGACGGATGGGCGGAGCCCATTACAGAAAAGCAGATCACAGACTACCTCCTGAGATACTGCAAGATCGTGGCCTACCTAAATGACCTGTATACTAGAGCCCAACATGCAGACATCGGGCAAATCGATCGGTTTCGAGTATTGATCAAGGCACTACAAGATCTGGAACCTTTCTCGAAGAGTGCCTGGTCCCAGGTTCACCGAACCATGAGGAAAATTCATGAGCGTCTTGCCCCTTCGCCGACGCAGGAAGCCGCTCTAGAAGAGGTAGCTCCAGAGGAGGAAGCCGAAGATGAAGAGGGAGTCGAAGAAGAAGGAGAACAAGAACCAGCTACAGAAGCACTCCCGAGAAGAAGGAGGAGAAGGATCGAGGAGAGACTCTAGCCCAATGGATCAGAATTGAAGGGTTCTCCCACCGAGACGAGCTCGTTGCCCCGCGAGCCGCCAAGAATGTTGACAATTTTGTCACATTCCTTAAGGGGTAGAAAAAGGAAACAAATTTTGTACAGTATTGTGTAAAGTTTTTGCTTTGTTGTTTTTATTTTGAAAAGTTGCAGCAATTTTGGCTTCCAATGCCACCCCTTTGTACATAAAGTAGAAAAGAAAGAACTTCACTGGCAAACAAGCTAGAGAAAAGAGCTTCGCCAAAGGAGAATAAAAACAACTTCACACCCGAAGCATTTCCAGCACTACTTCGGGTAAAAGTTTTGCGAAGTAGTTTTCAGAGGAAAAGAGAGCTTCGCACCCGAAGCATTTTCAATATTACTTTGGGTGGAGTTTTTTGCAAAGTAATATCACCGAAGCAAAATACAAGGATGGCAATAGAAGAACTTCAGGCCCGAAGCGCTTCAAGCAGCTACTTCGGGTGAGATTTCTGCGAAGCAATGTGCCGAAGAAGAAATGCAAAGGAGAAGGCAAGAAAACTACTTCGCATCCGAAGTATTTCCATCAGTCACTTCGGCCAGAAAATCAACGAACCATTTTTACTTCGACGAAAGTCATTGCGAAGCATTTGCTTCGGCTAAGCTTTCACCCGAAGTGACGGAGGTCATAGAAAATGAAACATCTGCTTCGGCCGAAATCTTCCCGAACCACAGTTTTGAAGAGGATCGCAGTGAAGCTTTTCTCGAAGACATCAACGAAGGAATTTAATCAACGAAGTGGTAAAGAAGAAGGGACCCATTTTGCGAAGTAAATATGCTTCGGCGCTCCCCGCCCCGAAGCAGTTTTGCGAAGCTCAATTTTGTGAAGAACATATCAAAGAGGAGTTTTTGCTTCGACCCAGAACCATTGCGAAGCGAAGTGGTGGATGAAGACTTAGCGAAGCGCTTCACGGGCACGCGTTCCAAGTCGAGTATTTTCTCGAGGCGATCAAGTGCCTCATAAATGCAATTTTTCGTGCCCAACAAGCCCGCTGCTCATTTTTGGCAATCAAAAGTGAAGTATCAAGCCATGATGGAGAGCCCGACGAGCATGGCGGCCACTCGAGCACCGCACCCGGAGACCAAGGACGTCTAGACGGCTCATCAATGCACCTTTCCATGGTTGACCCGGTTGCAGTTGCCATTTTTGGTAATAGATTTGAAAGCTCGGTCACGAGAGCCTCGGGGAGCCGATTCTCAGGGCTCGAGGGCGTACTCTTCTTCGCTATGTAATTATGATTCAGAGGCCCGGTCCTCTATAAAAACCTAGGCATTGTAATGGAAAAGTGGGGGGAACTATCTGCTAGAAATCTGTTGTAACTTGATGTCCTACGATTAATACTAAGAGACTTTGAGCTCAATTCTTCTCTTTTATGCTGCCTTCTGTGCTTGATTCTTCTATCTCTCCTCGTTTGTATGTTGGATGCTGAACTCTGCGTCCGGTGTGCGATCGGGGACAGTGTCCTGAAACTCGTTCGAAAGGATACATAGGAGTAGAAAAGTGTCGTATTGACTTTCTTTTATGCTGCCTGCCTTGCTTGATTCTTCTATCTCTCCTCGTTTGTAAACTGAGATGCTGAACTCTGCGTCCGGTGTGCGATCGGGGACAAGTGTCCTGAAACTCGTTCGGGAGGATACATAGGAAGGTTGATACTACGTTTCTTTCATTTTACTCTTGGTGTTCCTTGCTGCTATTCAAGTTGTCTGTTAGCGATCGTGCTTCCTGTTCTCTCCCACCTCAAATCATCAATCTCTCTTCCCTTAACCCTTTTTTATTTATTTCTCTAACCCTCCTAACCTACTCCTTTTATCTCTTTCCTGCACTCTTGTCTTCAAACACCCAAGTAGTTTAGCATAGGAGCCGGCCTTTCTCCGGAGATTGGCACGAGGGGCATCTCTTCCCTTCGGCCTTTCAATGTTGGTCCAGGTCTAGGGCACATACATTTACTCAAAATCCTTACCTAGGCGGATCTGATGACCAACAGGAACATTATGATGTTCCACCTGATTTACTGCTTCTTTGCCATGTTTAGGTAAAGGATGTTGGAAAATATCCAAGGTTTGATTTCCATTATGAGTTTGATTTTATTGTGTATTTTTCTTAGCATTATTTAGAACATTCTATTTTGGTGGGAAACTTTCCACCGATATTTTGTTTTTATCAATAAAATATTGTATTAGATGTTTCAACCGCTTACAAGAATTGGTTGAGTTTCCATCCACTTTGTGGAAATTGCAATGCAAATCAGATCTAAATCCAGCTGCAGTTGTATCTGGTTGTCATATGTTGGGTAACTAAATTAAACCTCGTTCCAAAAGTTGAGGTAAATATGGTTAAAGGTTGATTTAACTTTGTAAACTCTCTTGGAGGTTTATCTAGAATTTTCAATACAAATTTATTCATTGCTTCTATAGTATTGACAAGTGTGGTATTTCTAATATCAGTGACGTTGTCACCTACCACTTGTTTATTCTTGTATTGATTTTTAGAATATTTATCTTCACATTTCTTCTTAAACTAACCTCTTCTAACGAGAGCATCTTCAACTCTCCTTGCTAAATCTATAGCTTGATAAAAGGTGGTTATTGTAGCTGTAGAAATTTCATAAGACATTTGCTCTTGCAAATTACCGATAAAAATGTCCAACATCTCACGATGAGGTAATGAAAAAATGCAATCTTCCCAACAATTATCTCCACTTAGTCAAGAATTCAGAAAAGCTCTCATATTTGCCTTGTTTTAGGTTGTACAAATCCTTAATGGTCACGTGCCTCTCTATGTAAGCACTAAATTGATGGACAAATATTTTTGTTGTCTCTTCAAAGTTTCTCAAAGAATTTATGGGCAATTGATAGTACCACTCTAATGCCATGCCTCAGAGACTTTTTGGGAACATCTTTAGTAACAACAAGTCATCATATGAGATATCATGTCAAGTTGTCCTAAACATACAAAGATACTCAATAGGATCTTTAGTTCCTTTATATATCGGGATAACAGGCATAGGGAAGTGCTTAAGGTATAGTTGGGCAACCACCATAGGATCCAAGGGTTGGATACACATCTCCCAATAATTGTATGAAGGATGGTAGGGATCTATTTGGTCTAGGCAAGAAGATAACTATTTAACCATAACTTCAAGGCCATGTGGTTGTCCAATAAGTTGATTATGTTGCATCATATTATTATGTATTTGAAGATAAGATTGTGTTACATAAGGATTTCCAATTGAAACACTATTATATCAATTGCTTGTAGGGATGGTGATATAATATGGAACTGTGTTATGTTGAACCTCTTGTTGATTCTTGTTATAATTAAGTATTTTCCTAACCTTTATTGGTATAGAGGTCTTTTGGTTTGTAGTAGAATTTTGTAATTTATGTTCAGGATTTGGATTTTTTGTAGGTGTTGATTGATTGATGTTTTGAGTTGGAGTTTGATTCACCTTTTGAGATGGGCCAGATTGAGTATGTTTTATGTGTAGCATCGGTCTTCTAGCCGATCGGAGAGCAGCTTCTAAAGAAGCCTCCGTAGAGAAATCTCCAGGGGGAAGTTAACCTTCTATTTCTATACTTGATTTATGACTTCTATGTTATGTTTTATGAATTTAGTAAAATGTTGTGTAGATTTAAATATGAGATTATCTTCCACATCCGTTTGAGGTTGAATATTTTATTGTCCTTTTTCTTGATTTATATCTTCATCATCTGATTTTGAAGTTACATAATCTTCAATGATTGGTTTATCAGGATCATCTTGAGTGGGCTCTTCCTGAGGTGGTTCTTGCATGAACTCATCTTCTATTTGTTTACCATTCCTTAAAATTCTAGGTATTTTTATAGATTAGGTTTTTGCAAATATATATATCTTATATATATATGTGTGTGTGTTCAGATTCTGGGGGTATATATTTTACATATATACCTAATTAATATGTTATTTTTTTTGGGTTTTTTTAGTTTTAAATTGCAAAGAATGAAGGAAAACATAATAGAAAATATTACAGTGTAAATATTATATCTTAATTTTCTTGAAAATTTTTATGAATATAATTAATAGGTTCCAACTCATCAGGTGTGATATACTGTTCTTATTCAAATTGGAAATTTGTTTTCAAGAAATTTATGAAGTGAGCTATGGTGATACAGTCAAATTTGTAATCAGGCATGCAAAAGTATAGCTCATGAAAATATTCACGATAGAGAACAGCTCTGGGAACTCTATTAAATCTTATTTTATCTTCCAAGACAACTTCTTGATCCTCTGCACGAGACAAGAACTTGTGTACTACAATTGCATTCTTAATTTAGTCTTGAAAAGAATAAAGGCTTGGGGAAATAAGGGTTTTCTTATCTTCTAACCATCTCTCACAAGTTCTTCTAATGTCATTATAAAAGGATAACCTATAAGGATCTAGAATTCTATATAGATCAACCCTTATGATTTGTTTAAGTTCATATTTTTTGGCTTCTATGATATCTAATATTCTATCAAGTTCGTTTAAATGTGCTTGAGATGTGAATATAGAGCTTACAACTATTGAAGAAACTTATACGACTACCAATTATGTACCAACATTAATTAAAAAAACTCTTCTTCTGTTATAATCTACCATCTATGATGATATGCAATTTGTGTAACTAATGACTTTGATTTTTTTAGATTTTTGATGTTTAAGTTTTGTTTTGTAAATCAGAAAGATACCTATGTGTTTCACATCGGGTTCACCAAAGAATGTAGCCCAAAAATTCTCACACTCCTTTCCTCAAGGCTGATGGATCCACACCTTAGAGGGGAATGGAAGAATGAGTGGTCTACACCTCAAAAGAGAGGTACTTAATCATACCTTCTAAGTGGTGATTTTTCGAAAAATTGGTTTGGGTTCACCAGGAAACATTTTGTGGCAGTTTTCGAGCCTAGTTTTTGGGATTTGTTTTGATTTGTTTGTTTTAATTCAAATCACAAATATACCTAAGTTTGGCCAATATGCATATAATCTAACTTATATGCTATTTTGATTTAAATGCATGCAACAAAATAGAATTCCAAAATACAAATGCGATGCTAGAAAGTGATTTCAAACCTTACCTGTATTCAAAAGTTTGTTGAAGTTTTTGATTTTTGAGTATAGTCCAGATCGTACGCAACAGGTCAATATCATTCTATGATTTTACAAGATCGTAGTATGAACAGAGACAGACTGTTTCAATTTTTCCAAGGATCAACAAAACATAGGTAGGGATAGAAAATAGAAAATAGAGAGTTGTATCGATGCTTATAAGAAGAATTAAGATCTAATGTTGGTTATTAGATAATTGTAATAACATGAATTGATAAATGAATGTTCAAAACTACATAAAAAATGCAATTATATGAAATTATGTGAACTCCAGGAATGCATATGCATAATTTTAGTATTATATGAAATAAAGGATGATAAATGAGAGACTAATCCAATGAAACAAAGTTAAAATACGCAAACCAGAGCTTGGGTTTGCCCCCAAGTGGGTTTTAGGAAATATCGTAGCCTACAAGATAGGATTGTACACCAAACTTGCCTGATCGTATGATGACGGTGATATAGTATCCTCCGATCTGCAACAATATCCTCCGATATTGCTCACAACAACAAAATATCTAGAACTAAACTACACAATCAAGCAAAATAATTCCAAATACGAGGAGTCAGGGAAAATTTCAACGGGAGGGGTATGGTTAAATAAGTAGGGAGGAGTGTCTAGAATTGGGAGGACGTTGAATTGTTACAACTTCTTCTAATATGGATGAGGCCTAACGGAGACGATCTCATATTTCTCGCACAATTACACAGGTGGGGACAAAAACCGTTCAACTGATTTTTGTCATTTTCCATTTTTTATTTTTTTGTTTCTGGGTGAGATTGTAAGATGATCAACGATATCATACATCGATCGTAGGGATATTATGATTGAAATCATGTTACAATTTCAGAGATCGTACTATGATTTTGGGGGTTGTAATACGATCTCATCAAATATGCACAAATTTTGAGGTAATTAATGCAAACATGATTTTTTTACAATTTTTTTTATGTTCTCATGCAAATTGGTCAAATTTAAGGTGTTACAACATTCACCATATCATAACAACATAAGTTAGATGTATATAATAAAATAAAAATTGAACATGCATTTAATAATAAGAGTTGCATCCATATAGGCATCCATCATCATAATGCATCTTGACATATAGATAATACCATCTAAAGCATACATTTATCATCTAGCTAAATGCATATCAATATATCACATCATGTAGCATAAAATCATAAGTACTACATCACATAAACATAAAATATAAAATATATAAGTACACATAATGAGTCTCAAAGTGTAGATATCACATATATATATATATATATATATATATATATATATATATATATATATATGTTTCCAATAAGTACATGAGGGTACAAAACTACCCGCAGGCTACAACCGTGTAGGTCATCCGACATTACACTAAAAAATAAATCTAGTACAATAAGACATCAAGTTGGGCCTGCACCTCCAGCCTCACCTCCACCCTTGGCTCTATCCCAATGAGTACTGTGGGAACTAGTCCCTGTGGTCTACTATGTATGGGTCTTGGTCCTGTGGCCCAGTTGCACTGAGGACTACCCTAAAGTGCTGCACCTAGTCTTATGTGACCCTCCTACTATAGGCATGTCTGGCAGATGACCTCCCTGAAGTTGTACCTCATGCTATAGTGCAAGGATGTAGGCATTATCTAGGGTGCACTGCTCTAAATCCTCTAATAGGAGTCCATGCAGATGTCTAATCTCAACATCTACATCTATCCCAATAGGTCATTGAGGCACTAGCATAGCTGGCACAACCTATCCCTTGGCAGCATCCCTCTTAGAAGTGAGCTCATCTATCCTGAGTTGTGCAAAGTCTATCTATGTTTGGAGAGTGATCCTCTCCTCCTCAAAGCTTTAAACCTATACCTAAAGCACAACAATAGTAGAATCCATCTTCAGAATCTAGATCTAAGCTAACTAAATATTAGCCTCCACATGATGCAACTAATATCAGAGAGGGGAATCCTACTCATCTTAGGCCAACTCCTCCTCCTCCTCAAGAGCTACTTGCTCCTCTACCACTTATTGCTATGCCTATCCCTAGTCCTATGTCTAGGCCTGCACTCGATGCCCATCATGATCATCCAAAAAAACTACCTCATATCTATCCTGGCCTAAGCTGCCATAACCCTACCACAAATGTGTGACCCACCACTGATTGTAGGTCTCTATAGCACCATCATCTACAATGCTAATTTCTACCACTAGAGGCTCATAATCCTCTATAATTGCTGTGACTCGAGGTAGTGAAAGATCTCTCTACAATGATCCACCTATACAAAATAGGCTCTAGAGACAATTCCTGCTATAAGCCATACTATCGAAGCACCCAAGAATAATGGAAAAACTCCTTGATGTTGTCCTTGTGACTGATAACCCATCGATCATGCCTATTCTTGGATGTAAACTTGGCTACCTCTAGCCAAGTAGGGTAATCATGATAGGGCCTATAGACAATATCCTTAGCTTGGAGGCCAGTCAAATATATTGTATAATGGGAGATATCTCCTGTGTGGCATCGAATCTTGGACTCCTAGAACTCTCAGTCCCACCTAGATTTGTAGTAATGGAAAACATCAGCTATGACAAGAATCTCAATAGGTAGTCCTCCTATATGATCCACTCTCATATGCTCCCAATTCTAGATCTGGAGAAGCAAGTTGTAAGAAATATTGGCTTGCCCTTATCACTGGATCTTGTAGAGCTCATCATAGCATTGAGCCAACAGTAGGTGCAATCAAGTCCTAAACCATATCCAATAGGTTCCATGGGAACCTCACTCTAGAGTAGTCAGGTAGAAGAATATTACAGATGACCATAAGTAGGACAACATATCTCTAACAAAAGACATCCTCTTGGTACCATTGAACAACAAAAATCCTACCAGATTAGGTATCTTGGAATGCAATAGTTGCATGTGTCGTAAATACTCTCATGAATATTGTCTCTGGTGCCATTGTTAGAAGACATAATGGGAACTCCATAAAAGGGGATCCAGAAGATCCTATAAACATCCTCCGATGTAATGGTCATCTCACCCATAGGGAGATGAAAGGTGTTAGTCCCAGAGTCCCACCTGTGGGCTAAGGTGGTAAGGTAGGCCTGATCTAACATGATCGTCAAAATCCTAGTGACGTACTAGAGCCTACGAGCATTAAGCCAAGCCCAATATATTTTATCCATGAAGATCAGAATATCCACAAGCAATTTGGGGTCCTGAGCCCACACAGAAAAAATATAAGAGTGCAAAATAAAATGCCTAAATCAAATGCACTCACAAGATAAATGATGAATAAAACAAAAATGATGCAAGATCATCTAAGATAAGTTTAAGGCTATGAAAACAATGACTAAATGCACCTAAAAATCAAATTCTACACTTAAAAATTATAAAAAAATTAGTTAAATGTCTTAAAAAATTTAAAATTTTCAAAATAAAGCCTAAAGTCGCCTGTCCGCTCACACTAGGAGTGGCCATGCAGCGGACACTGAAGCTGACAATGGCCAGCTACCAATGGTCAAAAATTTAATTGTTGGGATTCAGGCTGGTTTTTGATGATGACAAAGACCCCTCTTTGGCCAATTAGGGGCCACTCTACACATCAACGATCATGGGGCGACACATCAATGGTGTTTCCCTTCAGCCCAAAAACACAAAAAATTTGAAAAAATACTAAAACTAGGCTAGAATTACCTAAAACTAAGCCTACCTACAATTTTAGTTCATTTCCAATAGGTTTAGTTTTGTTCATTTATCGATTATTTAGTGAAGTTCATTTTACCCATTAAAAACAAATAAAAGGCTAGGGTTTGAGAGATACCCATGATTCATCCACTCCTTCATTATTCAAAGCCTCGTCCTACTCAGCCATGGTGTCCAGTCGACAGTGTTCTGGGTCACAATCAGTCCCTCTCAACTTAGAGATCAAAAGTGCAATTGACAGCTAGAAAACGAAAATTCAAAACCCTCAAATTCTTTTATATTTTCCATTTGCACCTCGGTCACTGCTGGCATCAGCAGCCCAAAATTTTTGGCTGCTGGACCTGACAGTAACCACGAAGGGCCAATTATGTGCCACTGGACCTGACAATAGCTAGGAAACAAAGAGGAATTTACCCAATTTCTCACCATGAGACACCTAAAAATGGGCCATTAGACATACCTGTCGGTCCAAACAACCAAGAATTGCATAAATACCAAAAAATTACATATATTAAAAATCAAAAACATCATAAAATTCAAATTAATACAAAAATAAAATAACACCAAAATCTTAAGTGAACCTCGTAATAAGTTATTTACTCTATACACTTGGTGATTGCAGTGACTAGCGCTCCATGCAATTCGATAAGATGAGTAAATTACCATAATGTCACTTGGGGAAAATTGGTTATAGTGGAATTGAGAAGCTTCACTTCAATCTTGAAGAATACCATGGCGGCCAAACTACCCCATGGGAGTGAGAATTCATCTCCTTTCCTCCATAACATTTTTAGTAAATCAACAAATGTAGTGATTCAACATCAGCTAGAATAGAATTCTATCAACTTGATTTTCTAAGAAGGCCATTGCGGTTGGACTGCTCCATAGGATAGAGATGTATAATTACTAAAAATTATTTAAATCACACCTGAGATAGGACCTACCCTATAACAACAAAGAAACCCTCTAAAGGAATCCAAATAATTCATATTGGTCAAGCGACTCATCACTTTATTCATTGTCCTTCCCTCATCGATTCATCGCTTGAGGGGGTAGTCATAATTTCAAACAATCATAATCAAATTCAACAAAATATCACTCGATCATGATAAATTGTGTTCATATTATGAATCATTTCCAACAATTATCATAATCTTACCCTTTTCTAGGGTAAAAAGCAAACATGATAGTTAAGTTTGAATCTCTCCTCCTTTCGGACCTATAGTAGTACTAAAGCTACCTGATTGTCTGATGAACAAGTGTAAGCTTTTGCAAATTTAAACCTTCTACCCTGTTGGAAGTAACGATTCTAGGATGTGTGCCCTTTCTCATGATTGGGACATCCAATATTGATCATATTAATGATCATCACACAACCTACAATATGATCCTAGGTGGTCTATTTTTGCTCCACACTATGTTTTCCCCATAGTGCATCCCAAAAAGGGGTATCTGTAGATACCTAAAATATATCATATTTAGGAGACTACCCATATGGACACATTCGTAGACCATATGGATCCTCTTGGACGTCTCCAAGAGCTAGCAATGGTTCTAACCACTCAAAAATGGTAGTTCTAGCCCATCCAGGCTAGGTCACTCTCAAGTAGAGCAACCACCACATTTGGCCACTAAAGCTTACAATGGCCACACCTAGCCACTTATATAAATAGTGACTAGAACTATGCATAGTTTATCCATGAATATGGGCCCATATCATGCTATATTACTACACCTTGCATTACTTGCGGGTAAATTTTGGCGAGGAACTCCCTAAGTTCCTCCTAACTGCCTCTTCAATGCCAATTTTTAACTAATGCTTTCTCCCCAGGATGGTTAGTTACATGTAATTTAGATTTTGGATTCTCTAGGAAGTCAGGATCCTAACCTAGATTTAAAATGGGATTAGTCTACATATGGACTCTCCCAAGTAAGAAAATACATCTGTGAATATTCAAATATTGTGTAGTGAAGCCCTAGATGATTAGAGAGTGAATCCACACCCACTTTGAGTAACAACAAAGTATTGTTCGGCTAAGCTACGTCTCCACACCTATTGTTAGATCCATTTATTCTTCACCATCCATAAATGTACCAGACACAATAGATGACCCTTGAATATCAATTGGAGCAAGGAGGATAGTGCTACAGCCCCTGGTTCATGAGGAGAAGAACTTCATTTTGTGGTCACTATCTTGGACAGTGGCCCGTAGGTATATTTTAGAGCATTAGATATTATTTCCCTTTGTTCTAGTTTAGATCTATTACTACTTGATTTATTAATTATTTGTAGCTTAGATTTTATTTCTTAAATGCATTTACATCATATTTATAAGTTTTCTATGCATTTATTATTTGGTTTATGCTTGTATTTTAATATTATCATGATCATTTATCTTATTTATTAGATTTTCTAATAATATATTCATTCGAAGAGGTGGCCCATACTACTTATTGTGCTATTTTGTTTCCACACCCATAGATACAGGTTCACAGGATTAGTTTAAAGTATCCAGAGCATGAGATCCCTCCAGGATGAAATCAGGAGGAGGAGGCATCTAAAGCCCTTAGAAAGTTTGATGTATGAGATCGGGAGGCCTGCAAAGGTGCACCATCTCCTCACAGGGGATACATTCACCATTATCCCACTTGTTACCTATTATATCAAAATTATTATCTCTTAGAGCGACGTACATGTAACCGAGATATGGAAGCATAATAAAATAACTTCTCTTTGCTTATTACTTTCGTATTATATGTGCTTGTATGCTTCTTTATTTTCCATTTGATATAATAATATTGCAAGTAGGGTAAGTGTGGTGCGTGCTTCCTGGGGTTGCATAGATGTAATTTCTTATATATCCTTTGGATGGGTAATAATATTCCTCTAGTAATCCATAAATCCCAATCCTAGGAGGAGTTGCATGAATGCAATAACCAGATAGATATGAGTCCTATAAGTAGTTACAAGAATGCAATTAGGAACTTATGAATCTGGAAGGATTTGTGTGAATACAATAGCCAAGGTACTTGTGAGTCATTACACCTTGAATGAGTAGGATAGGGTATGTCCCATATGAATATTGGAAAACCATTCACAAGATAGAAGTGGTGAATCCTTGATCCTATAGGATTAGATGAACTTGTTAGTTTTCATCAAAGTGGAAATGATATTAGTTAGCCTATGAAGGTGTGGTAACTAAGCACTAGGGCTATCTATTGATTAACCTTCCTAGATGGAATTAGATTTAGGGTAGGGAATAGGCACCCCCATTTAATTTTTATGGGCCTTAAAGGGCAATCTCTACATTGTGGTCACATGGTCCTATGTCAAGGAGGGTATAGGAAAGGTGGGGGGACCACTTTTGGAATCCTTCTAAACATGTAGATTTAGTAAGGTGAACCCCAAAAAATATGGGAGTTGGTCACTCTTGTCCATTGAGTGTCATATGTAGTAACTTGGAACTCAAATGTGGTGAAGCCTTGTATGCTAAGATAATTATAGTAAGGATGTCTCTCTTGAGAACCTTTGCTTTAAAAAATTGGGTTGGTAGTTTTGGGTTGTTACAATTGGTATCAAAGCTCTAGGTCATAGGGCTAGAAGCTTCTATGGAGTGTGCATAGGTTGAGCCTTGACTTGATGTGTAGCTTTGGGTTTGAAACCTTGCAAGAAGACAAGTGTGATCCTAAAATATTTTCAATTGAGTGATATTAATGTATGCTAGTTAATGAGTAGAATGAAGCTAATATAATGCAAGTACAATTGCGGAGAATTGTAACTTACCCAACTCATTTTTATGGATAGGAAATGGCACATGTTCAAAAAGAAAGTTCATCTAAGAAAACCAAAATGGTTGCACAAGGAGGAAGTGCAGCACCAAAGTCTAGAAAAGTTGGGGGACTTAGTAATAAAACTAGGAAAACATCAACTCCTAGTGAAATATCCAAGACAAGAGTAAACCCTAAAAGACATATCGAAGGAACAACAATATCTTATGGGAGAGTAGAATATATCTCCTCCATAGTAAAGTTGCTTCAAGAAAATTTAGAATAGCAACAAAAAATGATAGATACTTTGGTCAATAGAGAAGCCATTACTAGAAATATGGAGGGTCGGTAGGAAGAAAATCCTATTCAAAGAGGCCAAGATGGTAGATATCAAGCTAGCAAGAGACGTTAAGAATGTGAAAATAACCAAATTTAATGGAAAAATAGGAGGAGATGAGACTAAGTCATGGCTTAAAGAGTTAGAAACATTCTTCTCTATAAAAAATTACTCATCTAAGGCTAATATTATGTGGGATATCCTTCATATTCTAGAGGCAGCCTTGGAATGGTGGGACATGTTAAATTCAAGTAGAAATATTCAATCCATGAAAATCAAATGGGATGATTTTTTTGAGGCTTTTAAAAAAATGTTTCTTTCAAAGCAATTTTATGTAGAGAAATTTGAATAATTCTCTACTCTTCAACAAGGTTCACTATCAAAAGAAGTGTATTTCTAGAGATACGTGAAACTCTTGAAGTATGTCCTAGAGTATGAGAACAATGAATGACTAAAAGTGCATAAGTTCATTCTTGGGATAGACCCTAAAATAAGGATGGTGATCAATATGCTCAAACCTAAAACTTTGTAGGAGGCCTATGACTTGGATAGACAAGAGGAAACTAATATTCAAACTAAAAATTCCAATTATTCAGGCTTGTTATAACAAGAGAGACTCAATCTAAATAAAATAAAGAGTGTTGGATTTGTGAAGTGGGAGGAGTAAAACAAAATAAATAAGAGCAACCAAAAGTTTGATAATAAGAACAATAAAGGTCAAGGGCAAAATATAAAGAAATTCTATAAAAGGGATAATTTGAATCCTCAACCCTCTAAGCAAATAGAATCAGTACAAAAAGAAGAATCAGAGGAGAAAAGACAAGAGAGACCATAGGCACCTAGGATAGGTTTCTATATATGTGGAGGACCTCACTATGCTAATAAATATCCCTAAATATTAGAGTCAAATCATAGGTCAGATGAGTAGCCACACTAAATATATGCCATCGCTAGGAGTTAGAATATAGACAAATAAGCTACACTGATCTTACTAGATGGTAAGCTATATAATAAATACAAGATTTTTAATAGATAGTAGAGCTACTAATAGTTTTATTTCCACTAATATTATTGGGTATATGCCAAGAAGACCTAGATTCTTGACACAAGGGTGGAAAATCAAGTATGGTTTTGGTTAAACCTATTCAATGGATCAATGTTTTCCTATAATTGTGATAAATCTACCCAATGGGTCCACTATATGGTATTTGTATATGGTACCTGTTATGCTTTTGATGTTATCATAGGGATGGATTGATTGAAGGCTCATGGAGCCTTAATCAACTTCCAAGATAGGTGGATGGATTACACTAAAAAGGATAAGAGGAGAGTAAGGGTTCAAAGTGGGTAAGGTTATTTTCAACCTCATTTTATTTTAGCTATGTAGTTAAAAAAATCCATCAAAAGAGGTGGTATACTATATGTAGTAAAGATCAATGGGAAGACTAGAGAAAAGGGAGATGAAGAAATATTCAAGAACCATCCAATTCTCCATGAGTTTTGGGATGCATTTCTCGAAGTTCTTCCAAGTATACCTCCTCAGTGAAAATTTGATTTTACTATTTAATTAATTCCAAGGGCTAAACTCATTTCAAGAACACCTTACAAGATGACCCAAATTGAGTTGCAAAAACTGAAGGTGCAACTGTAAGACTTACTAGAAAACGTTTTAATCAAACCTAGTGTGTCACCTTGGGGTACTTTGGTATTGTTTATGAAAAATAAGGATGGATCCTTGAGGTTGTGCATAGATTATAGGATGTTGAATAAGGTAACCATTAAAAATAAGTATCCTTTACCATGAATTGATGATCTCTTTGATCAGCTAAAGGATGCTACCATATTCTTAAACATAGATCTAATATCAAAGTATCACTAGCTAAGGATTCAAGAAGATGATACCTATAAGATAGCATTTTAATACCTAATATAGGCACTACAAATTCAAAGTGTTATCATTTAGATTGACAAATGCACTAACAACTTTTATGAACTTGTCGAACAATGTGTTCAAAAATTATATAGATTGGTTTGTATTGGTATTTTTGGATGATATTATTATCTATTTTTATTCTAAAGAAGAACATGATCATCATATTTGGTTAGTGTTGGAGGTTTTGAGGAAGAACCAGTTATATGGACTGTTATCCAAGTGTGATTTTTATACCTTGCAAGTGCAATATTTTGGATGCATCATATCGACAGAAGGAATTGTAGTGGATCCAAATAAAATTTAGGCTACACTAAATTGGCCTCCACCAACAAATGTGATAGAAGTTAGGCTTTTCATGGGACTCACTGGTTATTATAGGATTTTTGTGATAGATTACTCTAAGGTTACCTATTTTATCACCAATCTTCAAAAAATGGGAAAGGAGTTCAAATGGATAGATAAATGTGAGGCTACATTTGAGGGTCTATAGAAGAAGTTAATAATGCTATCAATTATTAAGCTATTGAATCCTATAGGGAATTTTACCATGTGCATCGATGCTTCCCTAGAAGGTTTGGGTGGGGTATTATCACAGGAAGAGGCTATAGTAGCATATGAGTCCAAAAAACTCAAGAAGCATGAAGTAAACTATGCTACACATGATTTAGAATTGGTAGTAGTAGTGCATGCCCTAAAGGTTTGGAGACATTATTTTTTGGGTATACCATTCGAGCTAAGGCTAAACCATCAAATTTAGAAGTATATCTTCACCCAACCTATGCTAAATGTAAGGCAGAGAAGATGGGTTATATTCTTAGAAAATATGAAATTGGTATTGAATATATCAAAGGTAAGGAGAATAAGGTTGTAGATGCCTTGAGTAGGAGAAGGCGCATAGAAGCATTGACTTGGAGCCATATATATTTGATGGATAGTATCAAGGAAATGCAACTACAAGACCCGTATTGAATATAAATCCAAGATAAAACCTAGAGAAAACCTAAGGAATGTAAGGATTTCAACATAATATATGGGCTTTTATGTTTTAAAGAGAGTGTAGTTATACCTAAAACTAGTGACTTAAGGAGAATAATTTTGCAAGAGGCCATAATTCCCCTTATAATGCTCATATATGAGGGTTAAAAATAATAGAAAACATTAAAAATATCTATTGGGTTTAAATGAAGCAAGAAATAATAAGTTTTATTGCAATATGTTTAGAATGCCAAAAAGTGATGGCAGAACATCATCACCCAGTAGAGAAATTTTACCCACATGATGTGCCAATGCAAAAATGTCAAGTAATTTCTATGGATTTTATAGTGGGTCTACGTAAGAATAGGTACCAACATTATGTTGTCTTGGTAGTGGTTGATAAGTTGACCAAGGTTGCATACTTCATATCAAAGAGAATCAAGGATGATGCACCGATGGTGTAAAATAATTTTTCCAAATAAATCTTTAGGCTACATGGATTTCTTGAAGTGATCATATCAAACAAGGACTCTAGGTTCACATATAAATTTTGGCAAGCTCTACACTATGCAATGGGCACTAAGCTAAATATTAGTTTTACATATCATCCTAAAATGGATGATCAAGCTGAGAGGGTAGACCAAATTTTAGAGGACATGCTACACATGTATTGCATGGACCAAAAGTCTAAATGGAAAGACTTTTTGCATCTTATAGATTTTTCTTATAATAATGGATACCAAGCATCATTGGGGATGTCCCCATTTGAAGCCTTGTATGGAAGAAGATGTAGAACACCTCTATCATAGAACAATTTGAAATATCAGGTGATGATCAGACCAAACCTTGTTCAAGATATGGAGGAACAACTCAAGGCAATCTGGCTTAGGCTCAAGGAAGTGGTCGATCACAAAAAGAGCTATGCTAATATAAAAAGATAACTAAAATAGTTTTGTGTAGGGGACATAGTATTCTTGAGGGTAAGACCCAAGAAAATTTCCATCAAGTCAACCAAGTTGGATCTTCACTATGTTGGGTCCTTTGAGATCATTGGTAAGATTAGCCCAATAGCTTATGGGATCGCCACCCAACCTGTCAAAGGTCCATGACACTTTCCATATATACCTACTTAGGAAGTATTTTGTTGATTCTACTCACATGTGGAAAGTTTCTAAATTGTAAATGGTAGATCCTATAGCCATTAACGTATGGCCAATTAAAATTTTAGGGTTTTATTCCAAGGTGTTAAGGAAATGGACCCTAGATCAATGTAAGTGTTAGAAATAGATTATATTCCATAATTTGGATTATGTAAATGTATCTTCCAAGGTACATACTTAGGACATTAGATTACATTAGGGGTAATTTATATAGTTACTTCTATAATGTAATAAATGCGTAAGTTTCAATGTGCAAGGTGTCACTTGTATAGCTAGATAGAGTGTTGGCCAAGTATCATATTTTACTTATATAAGGATGGCCTCATTTTTAGATAATAGAACAGGGATATTCAATGACACAGTAGCTTAGAGCATCTTCATAGGTAGTATAGTTCTATGTGGATCACCATCCAATGGTGATGGGTGTAATGTAGTCCAAAAGCTTTATTAATGGAGTGTTTACTTCCTCCATAGCTACATTGTATTCATTTATATCATTTTTGTTTATTGCATATCTCATTCTTATAGTAAATTTACTTTCTTTCATATTATTCAGCATCTCATGATTGTTATCTCCCTTTGAATATTACATCAAAATCTAATAGTGGTATCAGAGCTACGACAAATATAGTATGTGCAGGTCTACAGGAAAATCACCATCATTATTGACCCTGAGTATTTTGTCAATATAACGCACCATTGGAATAATCACTGTTAAAATATCTTAGAAGAATATAGGTGGTAGAATTAGGGAGAGTCACAAGTGAGGACTGAAAGAAATCTTAGTTCCAAAAAATACTAAGATTGCATTTGACTAGAGTCTTTCCACAGAGTTATAAGAAAAAAATATGAAGACCAAGACTCAGCATTCAATCCATTGGATTGAAAAATCATCTAGTGAATATCCAAGATATCTAGAATTTGCTAGTTGTTACCCAAATTTTCATTTGTTGTAGATAATTAATTCTAAGAGGATTGGTAATCCTCCTATGATAGAAATCTAGGAGACTCCAACTCCATTGCTTGAAGGTTGATGTGCCCTCATAGTATAGATGTTAGTTCCTTGTGTAGGATAAGAACACTATGGAAGAAGACTTATGAAGAAGAGGTATGGTGAATTTAGGAGACTAAATATCTCCATTGTAGATTTAAGAACTTCACAATTGAATAATAGGCCATAGAAGCCTTGACATAAGAAGGCCATAGTAGCCTTGAAGAACAAGTCGTAAAAGCCTTGATACAAAAAGGCCATAGAAGCCTTGAAGCAGGAGCTACAAAAGCCTTACTACTGAAAATGCCATAAAAGCCTTGATACTAAAAAAGGCCATAGAAGCCTTGATATTGAAATAGGCCACAAAATCCTTGACCTTGAAGAAGAATTCGAAAGGAATATCTAATTCAGAAGTAGATTAAGATTTTGGTATTAATATTTTTATAGGGAAAGAAGATTTAGTGAGTTGGAAAACTTCCTACAATAAATTTAGGAAGAGAATCTTCTTTAGAATAAATTCAGCACCTAAAGCAAAATATATTAGGAGAAGATCTTATTGAAGGACTTCCATACTTGGAAGAATAAGAAGGAATAGGAGAGTCCTACTCGAATCCAGAAGCAACAAAATTAGAAATCCAGGAGCATATCACACTACCAACACTTCTAGGAGTAGAAGGTTGAATATATCTCAAGGGAAGACCAGCAAAAGATGCAAGATCAAATACCTTGGGAAGGTCTCATCAAGCATCTATGAAAATTCTAGGAAAGCCTTACTAAATATATCATCAAATGAGGTCTCATTGGAGAAATCCACTACCAAGGAGAAGCCCCTGATAGTGAAGGACTTGGGACAATTATCGCCATCCGAAAACAAGCCCAAGATAAGAAGATTTTGGCAAGGAGTGCCAAATTTTAGAAGAAGAATCCAGTGAAAGACCTAAATATATTTAGAATCTTGAGAAGAAGATCCTATTTGAAGTTAGAATTCAACAAAAATACTTGAAAATAGAAGAATCTCATCAAATTTAGGATATTTGAAGATTATCTCTCATAGAAAGAAGGCACCGCTTAAAATATAGAGACATATCCAAATCTACAGTATAAGGAGGATATCACAAGAGGATAAGAAGCCACCAAATCTTAGGCTCATGAAAGAAAGTTTGAGACTATCATTTAGTGAAGAAGGAGTTGTTCAAGACAGTCTACAAAGAGCTACAAAATTCTACTCAAAGTAACAACTTGGTGATCTTAGACACAAAGATCCATATCCTCTACAGAAGTGGAAAAATGTGCTATAAAAAGATATGCAACTACTAGTGCTAACACATTAATTAGACTACTTATCAAATTCATTAGAGCACCTTATATGGATTAAAATTGCATGAAGAAAAAGTAGTTTACAGTCTTTACAAGTGCAAAAAGGAAAATGTTCTTTTTCAGGTTCATTTGCACATTAATTAGGAGTTAATTAGATTTCATAATTATATCTATCAACTACCTATAATCTACTTTAGAAAAATAAAATAAGACTAATCCCTACAATATTAGTTGTAGTAAATTTGTAGAATAACTCTTGAAGATTCATTTTAAGGTTATTCTTGATTAGTTGCAGTAAATTGATTAAGTGCATTATCTTGAGAGCTGATTGGAGTGATAAGGTGAAATTGTTAGTACATTAAAAATAAATTCTATTAGATTTATTTTCACTATTATACTACTCTCAAAATAAATTAGTTTTGTGTTCTTGAAGGGCACAAAATCTTATTTGTATCCAATATCTAAATATACTATTGAAGCACATAAATCTGCAACTCCTAGTGGCCAAAAGAATCCACCCAAAAAGGTTATAATCCTTCAAAAATCGGATAAGGATACAACTAACAAAAAATAAAAATAGAAGCTTCAAATATTGAGACTTGGTGAGTCTCAAATCCAAATCATTACAATATTGGATGCAAGAAAATAAAATGCAAAAAATTGCATAAATTAAAAATTTTCTATCAACTGTTATCTAAGATTGAATTTGCAATCATAGTGTCCAAGTAAAAAGAGGAAGGTGTCTACTCAGAAAATACAACCTCAAAACCCTCGTATTTCAGGAGAAAAATCTGCCATAAAACCATAATTTTAGGTCTGAAATAAGAGTGCAAAAGAAGGTGCATCAAAGGTAGTTTATGTACAATCTATAGTATATTTTATTGCACTACTTTAATCTGGTTTTTTACAGCCCAATAGCAGTTTTTAATGTGTCCCCAAAAGGCACAATATATATAGAATAAAGGAGCCAAGAAATATCGAACATAAGAACTCTTATTTCCAAGCAATAAGATCCACTCAAAGGGCTCATCTTGGATGGATGAACCTACAAAAACAAAGCCCACAAGAGCTTATCGTCAAAGCTATATTTACTTAGATAAAAGATCGCACATATACCAATGTGAGATGGATAACATCCACATCTACCAATGTGAGATAGAAAACATTTACACTGCAAAGAGAAGGTGTCTACTTCTACCAACGTGAGATGGATAGCATTCACATCTATCAATATGGGACAGATAACATCTACACTAAAAATAAGCACAAGAATTAATGTGTTGGATGCATATAAGATAAAGAGAAAAGGAGCTGCATTCAAAACATTAGACTTGGTGAATATCATCCACCAAAATAAGCATCAAAATCACTATTCAAGCTCCATAGCACATCATTAATCCACCTACAGAAGATAAGTTTGCTTGCTACTAAAGAAACATATTAAAGCAAAGGAATGGCATATGAAACGACATAATAAGTTATAATAATCTCCTTTGAAGGCATTACAGTGAAGGACTTCATGCAGAGAATGTGAATTCCAGTGGCATCAATATTTTAAGGTGCCTATGTTACAAGAACTTCGACTCTCAATGCTCAAGCATACATGGTGGCACTTGTTATTCTCATCAAGTCCCACACAAGTGACTAAATATTACAAAGGTACCACAGGCATTTAACAAGAAAGAATTACATTATAAAAGTGATAACGAGCGATCATATGTAATGGACATGACACGTGTCACAAGGCTCGAGTTTAATCCTCCAATAAAATGCACCCATAGTCTTAAGATCACATCAAATAAAAACGTAGTCAAATCCAGTCAAGCATGACGTGGAAGGAAGGAAGAAGGAGCATTAAATTTGGTGAGTCTTAGAGATAAAACCCTCCTATTTTAGCAGCATCTACGTTCTAGCATTAAATACAAGCATCTCCATTGATTCCAACACCTAAGGGAACTTAAACACCATTGTTATATTCAATTGTAGGAAGCGCCGAACAATGAGGATATTAGCATAAAAAAATTAAGGTTTAAATCCCACTTTATTATTGCTTTCAATTTTAGAGATATAAGGGTTATAAGCTAAGGTTGAAAATTTAGTTTTCTAAAAGCAAAAGTTATAAGGAATAACTTACCAAATTAAAATAATATTTGCATCTCAACCTAGGAGAAATAAGGAATTTCAATTGGATTAATTTCCTTAATATTTTGAAAATATTATTAATTTTCTAATTTTCCAAATTTGGAAGAGATAAGGGTTACAACATCAAACTAGGTCTTTGGAAATTTGAAATTAAAATCTAAGGGTTATAAAAAGAGGTTATTAAATATTATTTGATAATGTTGGAATATTATATTTTCTTGTCTCTAAATTCTCAAAAAGGGACAAAAGGAGTCCAACATTAAAACCTCTTCAAAAACTGGAAAAGTGCTTAGTTCAATTAGGAGAAATAAGGTGTTAGAAAAGTTGATTTTTCATATTTACAAAACTATACAAAATAAACCATAAATTGAAATTTATTTTACAAAAGCACTATATCATATTCCAAAATTATTAAGGAGTCATAAGTTATTCTACAAAACTTTATCAAAGGTTTTCAAGTTGGAAAGATATAAGATTTCTTCAAAACCTAAAATTAGGTGTTCATACTCTCACTTCTAGGGAGACAAGGAAGCCTACAATCTAAGGATTTATAAAGGTTTCATCAAATAAAGCTTATATAATTTAATCAAGGAGAACATATCCTGAACCTAGGGAGTTTTATAAGGATGTCTACTTCTACCAATAAGTTCTTCAGAAAGGAAAAATCCATGCCATAAAACTTCAGATCATGAATCTACTCAAGAAATCGAAATGAAAGTTAGATCTAGCTTCAAAATTACTCCATAGTGAAGCTTTAGAAGATAATTTTGGTACTATGGAATGCTATCTTCAAAATCATTTGAATGAAGCAATTTACAATGGAAAAAGTGATATTATACTTTTCTTAGACTTTGCAAGAATATTATACATGGCACTACTCACATATAAACACTACAAGGCAAAAAATGAAGAGCAAAAATGATTGATAGAATTACTCAAAAATAAATCAAAACTTGATGAATCATATCTAGAAATTTTTTTCAATCCTCATGTAGCATCAACACTTCATGTTCTACTAACTTAGATTATTATCATTATGCCTTGAGTGGTTTTTCAAAAAATTATGTACAAATTAAAGATAGGAAAGGAGATTTGTCTTCACAAAAACCAGGTAGCAGCTCAACCTCTTGTGAGAACATAGAAACCAAAATCAAATGCAAATCTAGATATGAAGAAGAAGACAAAGGCGATAAAGGGGGAATACAATGCAAATTCAATTAAAATAAGAAGCCCTAGCTCCAACTTACTTTGTATCATATGAAGACACAAATTACCTACTGAACATGAACACAAAGAATGTAGAGGAAAAGTACAAAGTTTGAGATGAATAAGAAGAAGATCCATATTGAAGACTAAAAGTCTTCAATACCCAAATAATATAATACAGGGAGGTGTTAGAAATAGATTCTATTCCATCATTTGGGTTATGTAATTATATCTTCCAAGGTACATACTTAGAATATTAGATTACTTTAGGGGGAATTTATCTAGTTACTTCATGCAATGTAATAAATGTACAAGTGTCAATATGCAAGTTGTAAATGTACAAGGTGTCACTTGTACAGCTAGATAGAGTGTTGGCCAAGTATTCTATTTTGCATATATAAGGATGGCCTCATTGTTATATAGATAATAGAATAGGGAGAGTTGGTCACATAGTAGCTTAGAACATCTTTGTAGGTAGTACAGTTTTGTATGGATCACCATCTAGTGGTGATTGGTGCAATGTAGTCTACTAGCTTTATTAATGGAGTGTTCACTTCCTCCATAGCTACATTGTATTCATTTATATCATTTTTGTTTATTGCATATCTCAGTCATCTAGCAGATTTACTTTCTTTCATATTATTCTACACCTTGTGATTGTTATCTCCCTTTGCATATTACATCAAAAGCTAATAGTAAGGTCCAGTGGGACCAATATTTTGAGAATTGTGTTACATGGAAAAATGTTGAAGATATGAGAATAATTTCTATATTCGTTTGAGAATTTTTTGTATGCTTAATCTTACAGGAAACATAGAGGACTGTGTTTAGTCCAATGGGAGAGGATGTAACACCCCTACTTGGTAGAAATATTATTATAACATTGAATTATGTATTGATGTGAATGTTTAATGGTATAGTTCATTTTTATGATTTCTATATTATTATTGCATTATTTTGAGTATGGAATATGGTATTATTGATGTAATTGTGGGTGCAGGACCAGGTGCACTCTCTCTCATGGTGGAAACTATAAGGTAACCACCTGCAATGAGAGATATTTTATGGAAATGATGATGATTACTTGCTTGTCGATAGCTTAGGGTAACAAGGAAAAATACACTTCATGAAGATGCATATTATTTTACCTATTTTTCCATACTCACAGTATCAGACCTAGATGTTGCTTGCACAATGAGTCTCCTTGGTAGGTTGGGGATAGCTTACACTATCTCAAAATATTGCACCAACTATTTTAGGATAAAACAATGGTGTGTGTGTGTGTGTGTTTGTGTGCTATTAGTGTACTTAATTAGCTTATAAGTTGTGAGTGAATAGCTTACAAGCTTTATGGCATGTTGGATGTTATTATGCTTAAGAGAAATAATATCAATATTAATGAATAATATTAATTCCTAATGAAGAAAATGTTTAATTTAGATTATTAATTAGCATGTAAATGTCTCTTGAATAAATGTATTCATATTTTGATAATGTCCAACCTTCAAGTTTTCATGGGCAACACCCTTTGGAGTGATTTCTTGGTAATGCTTCTCAAGCATTATCATAGCGAAGCATAGTGTTCGTGCTTGGGGAAAATAATTTTAAGAGGTGGACTAAGGGGGGATAAGGGGATTTCATTTTTTCTTGGGAAGAAGGAGCAGAGATATTGGTGGAAGGATCATCTAGCATTGCAAATTAGGTGGTGGAAGGCATTGGTAGGAGTAGCTAAGGTAGAGCTCATATGGTCTAAATGTTTGCTTTACTAGAATGCTCTTGCTGCTTGTTTCTCTTTGCTATATTTTGGCTTGTGCTAGTCATTTTTTTATTTGATTTTATGTTAGTTATCTTTCATTTATTTCGAACCTGAGCACATCTCTTTTTTTATTTTTCAAGGCCATCGTGGTGGTTGGCTTGTGTGTAGTCTTATTTATATGATTAGTCTCTTTGTTGTATGCTTCTAGACATCATTAACATGGTGTTTTTTTATGGTAAATTCATACACCCTTTTAGACCCGAGCTAGTTTATTGTCACCCTTGATTTGGTTTAGGTCATCATTTTGTTGTGTGTAGCGGGTTTACTATTGTAATATGTTCCCTTACCACCTTTGTTTGGATCTGGTTGTTGGTGGATCACCTGCGTGAGCCATCATTACCTTGTTGCACATCTTGCATTTGCCCTATTGAGGTATGTTCATGCATGACCTATGTTAATTATTGTTTGGTTGGTTCCTTGCTTTGGTGGAAACCAATACCTTTAAATTAGTTTTTTAGTCTTTAATTGTTATATTTACTAAATTTTCTTTTGATGTAATTTATAAGTTATATCTTGCTTAAAGTTAAATTAAAGGTAATTTTTCTAGATGATATAAATGCATTATGATAGCTCTTTGGGGATGATATCTTATTGATGTAAATATATAGTTAGACTTGTGTTCTTGGGGTTATGAATTAACACTATTATAGATGTTTTCTTTGGAAGTGAAATGTTGTGAAACTTGCTTTGGGATTCTATAGTTTATTAAGAAGAAATTATATTTGAGATTTGAAAGAGAGCCTAATACACTAATTCCTGAGATGCTTTTGGGTTAAGGAATTATTGTAAAGAGAATTATGGGATTCTCTTTGAAGTTGTATTATTTAATATGAGTTTTAAAATAGAAACTAAGGCAATATTTCCTGAGACTATGGTGAGTTAAGGAATTATTGTAAAGAGAAGTATGGGATTCTCTTTAAATATTGAATGTTAAAATATGAGTTTTGAGATAGAAACTAATACAATGATTCTTGAGACTCATGTGGGTTAAGGGATCATTGTATGGAAGTGATTGGGAAACCTCTTGGTTGTTTCTTTTCTTATATGTTTTATGCATGATGGATTGCATATTAGACCAGGCATATTATATTACATTGCATTCAGAGCTATTTTGATCCCTAAATACTTTCCTTAAGTATGGGTGGTTTCTCCCTCTTATGAAATATGATAGATTTGTAAATTGGTTTAAAGATCCAAAATGGAAGATTCCATAGATATCAATAGTACTAATGATGTAGAAAAGCAAGACTTGTACAAGAAATATTTTTTTAAATATTGATAATCTTGATTATTAAACAAATGAAGGATTATGTTGCTTTAATGTTTCCTTGTGTTTTGTGCAATGAAGTGTTTGTTTTAGCAATCTTTTAATATTAGTTATCATGGAGCGATATTAATTATGGATAATAGATTTATTTTTGTTCTCTTTGGCTATTCTTTAAAGTTGATAGAATGCAATATTGAAGCCATATGATAAGCAATGGAGTTATGTATAATGTGACTTTTATTTCATTATATCATGGTGAATAGATACATTTTATTTTAAAGGTTTCTATCAATTTTTTACTAATCAATTAAATCAGGATTTTTATTTAAAAGAAGCTCTTGGATTATATTTTTTTTAAATAGCATTTCATATTTGATGGAATATGTCATGCTTGATATTATTGTTTAATTGGAGTAAATGATGCAATTTTTTATCTATCCTTGGGATGGGTAAGAATATTCCTCTAGTAAGCCATAAATCCCAATCCTAGGAGTTGTGTGAATGCAATAACTAGGTAGATATGAGCCTTAGAAGGAGTTGTAAGAATGCAATATCTAGGAACTCATAAACCTAGGAGTTGTGTGAAAACAATAGTCAGGGCACTTGTGAGTCGTTGTACCTTGAATGAGTAGGATCGGGTGTGTCCCATCTAAATATTAGGAAAACCATTCACAAGATAGTCATGGTGATCCCTCGATCAATGTATGATCAGGTGGTCATATTAGTTATCGTTAAATTGATAATGACCTTAATTAGCCTATGAAGTTGTAGTAACTAAGCACCAAGGATCTACATGGATTAACCTATCTAGATGGACATAGAGTTAGTTTAGGGAATAAGCATCCCCCTTTAAGTGTTATGGGCCTTAAAGGGTAATCTCTACATCATGGTTATATGGTCCTATGTTTAGGAGGTATAGGAAATGTGGGGATGCACTTTTGGCATTCTTCTTAATGTTTAGTTTTAGTAAGGTGGACCCCAAAAATTATGGGATTTGACCACTCCTATCCACTGAGTGTCATCTACAGTGACTTAGAACTCAAATATGATTAAGCTTTGTATGCTAATATAATTATAGTAAGGACATCTCCCTTGAGAAACTTTACTTTAAAAAATATTGGATTGGTAGTTTGGGATTGTTACAATTGACACATAGCGTTTAGGCCTATTGTGCAAGGATATTTTATTTGATATTTGGTGCATCACCATATTTTTTAGTTTAGATTTTTTACCTTTTTTAGTTATTTTTATTTTATCTCTCGCATCCCTTTTCATATTGAGTTTAAAGAGTGCTTAAATATCATATCTCAATAAGGATTTGGCCTTGTAAAAAACTCTTGGAGGCTCCCAATTGAGCGAAACCCCACGCTCTCGAGAGAGACTTTATTGTGTCACTCTACATAAGGCACAATTATCCCAACCCTCCTCGTTCAAATAATTGGAAGGGAAAACATTTCATTAAGAGTAAAATGGTTGCCTTAATGAATTTAAATTGGATCCTTAACCTTTCTACTCTTTTATAGTTGTCTATCTAGTTGATACATCATGCTATAACCTATAAAATGAAGGGCTATATAGAACCTTATATTCCCTACAATACACCTGCATACAAAATGTTAGATCATGTGGAAAATCGAATACTCAACCCTCCAATCCTTAAGCCTTTACAAACACACCCCTCTAATGCTAAAAATCTAGTTCAACCTCCCATGAAGGGCCTTCTAGAAGATGCCAAAGAAGATGGTGCAATTGTGAGGCATGCAAGCATGTGATTGCATGTAAAATATAGTTAGCACCATTTTTTAATTTAAATTTAAATTTTTGTTTTCCCTCCATTTTACGTCTAGTTTGAAAGGAAGAAAACATATATAAATCCTAAATATAGTCCAAAAAATTGGATGGAGAGCCAAATAAACTCCAATAATAATAAATTAAGAAGAAGATTTTCTAAAAGAAATTCAGAATTACCAAAAAGAGTGGAAGAGAATAAATTTTTATTTAAGTTTATAAGAAGAGCTAGAGTCTCTAAAGGTACTTCCTACATAACCAAGTAGTGCCAATTCACACCTACTTTGATACCATGTTAGAATTCATAATATTTTCTAGAAACAAACTAAAGCAAGACATTCACTCAAATTTGATTTAAAAAAAGCAAAAGAAGGATGAAAGAGAGATATTTGGTAAGCACCCATAGGTACTATAGATAATCACTTTATCCATAGATAATATTACATAATACTTCATTAATAAAATAAGGAGTGGGAGAGAGTATTTATAACAATACCAAAACCCCAATTACATCATAGTGTTTAACCTAATTTGATATAATAATAGGGTTTAACCATAAGAAGGTTAACTATAGCCCATAGGACGTATATAATAAATTATTACAAATATATAATACAGTGTACAATGAAATGACCTTAGGACTATCCAATACATCATAAAAAATGGCCTTGACCAAGAATCAAATAATAGTTTCAATAATTTTCTCATAATATCATAGAGTAATTGTCAACATATCTAGGCACTTAAAGTTTATGATAATATAAAATAATAAAATATCATCACATGGTTAGACAAATTAATAGATATTACCATCAATCCTTTATACCATACATAACATGTCTGCACCCTTCATAACATAAAACCAACTCATCATAAATTTAAGGGCCTTCGCTAATTAAATTTATATATCATAAACCCACCTATATTTCTTAGTATTCATTATTATAGTGTAAAAATACTCAAGAAAAGATAACATAGTTCATATTTTGATTTAAATACATCTTGTATTTAGTTCAAAGTTAATCTTATCATTCTATTAAAAATCCTTATATCAACTATAGCTAAAACATGTGTACAAAGATCTATCTCAAACTCCTTCTATTGGATAACTTATTAATCTATTTCATATATCGATTACCACCTAAATTATACGTTGAATGTTATGATTCAAATTTATCCAATGATATATATTATGTATATATGTATCCCTTAATAATTTTACACAAATTGTTACATTCCTCAACTACTTACAAGTCTTGTAAGTGTCCCTAAACTACTTACAAGTCTTTTATCTTGCTTTTGGTTCCATAAAATAACAAAATGCTTCTTTCTAGTTTATTTCCTCAAATTTTGTGCTTCCTTATCCTATTTTCCCCAAAAAATTATTAATTTTCTCCTTGGTGAGAGGAGATTAAATCATTGAGAGCATATGGCATCTTCTGATCATATTACATATTAAGCAAATAAAACTCTATGAGTGGCTTGTAGTTGTGGTATTAACTATTCAATCCCTTTATTCTTTAAGGTCTTCAATTCAATATGAATTAAAATATAGTAGTTGGGCTACTACATTTCCAGTGACTTCACGGGGAAAAAAATATCAATTAGTAAGATCCTAGGTCTACCTCTCTCCTTTGGCACAAAGTCTACAAAATTGGAATTTTCCATTGCAAAATTTCAAAATTGGTTGAATCTCCTTGGTCATTATGATAACATTTTTAATAAAAACTACCATACATCATCACCTAGCAACTCAAAATTAACTAGCATGACAATTTATCCTACAAGAATCTCATATTGGTTTTTGGAGAGCCCCTCATTTTGTCTTAATAATACCTTAATATTTTTATTAATAGTTTTATCTTATTGATTCGATCAGGCAAGGTGTCATGTTTTGCTCTATTTTTCTCCTATTTAGATAACTTTTGTAGTTAATCTTCAATGAGTATTTTATTTTAGCTATCAAAAATATTAAACTAATATTCATCAACTCTTAGATTTCATCTATCATTTATTGTATTGGGATCTTCAATGTGGCATGGGTAATTTTGCATTCCCATAACCTTCATTGGATGTTAGAAATTTTCTTTAGTTTATTAACCATATTCTTTCTATCTATTATCCTAAGTGGTTATGATTTTTATACTATCATACAAGCTAATTTCTATAACATCTCTTGAAATCTACCCCTTTTAGGTAACTCATATTTTTCTTACTGGATCAACTTGGTGATTTGGTCCTAGATGGATTATGATACAGGAACAAAGTTAAATTAGGCCTAAGTATTCATGACATCAGTCCTACTACTATCCCATAGGTAATTGATCTATTTCATCCTCTAAGGTATACATTTTTATTGCTTCTTCCCTTTCATTAGGTTTTTATTCTTCTCTTTTAAATAGGCAATCTCTTGGTATTTTCCTATGATGTTGCTTACACCAATTCTAGTTGTAGCTTTAGATTTTTCTTTTGTTTTTATAGCTACTATTTGATCTAAATTTATCCTTGTGTGGTATACATTGAAAGTTTCTCTAGTTACTGTCTTTATTTTTCACTTTCCATGTGTTTATCCTTTAATTATTCAATATGTTTTTAGTTGGTGCTTATGACTTATATCCCTTTTTTAAGACCTAAACTTCTTGCTAGAGTTGTTGCTTTTCTATAATAATTTGATCCACTATTTGAGCATTGTATTATTCTTGATTCCTTTGGTTTTTATCCTTTTACATCACTTTAGAATATTTTATAGCTATCTCTTATTGTAACTAATTGACAAATTATAGCATTTGATAATGATTAGTCCTACTTATGTCCAGTTTAGACATCCTAATGAAGTAATTGGTTAATATATTTAACAACTTATTTGGGTCTTCCTTAAAATTTCAATGATCATTATCTTCTTCCCACCCTCTTTTAGTTGAGAGAATAGGACCATTGGTTACTTAGGAATCAAATTATTCATCTTCATAAATGTCTCTTTGGTATTCCTTTTGGATTATTTTATTGAATTAAGTATATATTTATTTCCTTGCTTCTTGTGAAATATTTTATTTGTTAGGCAAATGCCTTATTGGGTTCTATTATAGGTTGTTACTTTTAGGTGGTATAGATTAACTCATTCATTTGTAGCAAACCATATTTTAGTTATGTCATCATCATTATAAGGATTTATTATGTTGAGACACTAAGTGATGGATATGAGTGGGATGAGAGCATGGATAGAATAAACTAAGATGATAGTAATTGACACAATTATGGATACTAGAAATCATCAATATAGTGTATAATGATGATATAAGTGAAGATGAAGGGGAAATCATGGATTTTGACACAAGCAACTAAGTGACAATGACTTTAATGATATATGTGGGTGAGGGCAATGAGATATAGGATATGTCAAATAAATGATTGTTCAACCAACAATTTAAGGTGTTGTACCTTCATAGGTCTAAAAATAATGGTTATTGATGGGTATGTGAGTTCAAAAAATTAAAAATGGAAAATATGTAAAGTGAAAATAAAATAAGTAGAGGGTATGGGAGTAAATGAAGGGGATAGTGAAGTGACTTAAGGAGGAATGGAGGGAGAAGTAAAATTTATTGTATATTTTGAGTTCATGACCTATATTACCATATATCCATGTAATAAAACAACTTAAAAAATATAGTAACAATTTAATAATACATAAATAAAATATTCACTAGGCAAGTTCATTTCATCTCCCAATTTTACAACTAGAATTTTTTTTAGAGGACTGTCCAAACTATCGAACTTGTTTCAGCCATATTTCACTCATCTGGACTTAGATTGAGCTAAAATTTTGAGGGTAGATGCCTGATAAACCCCAGAACATTTCCAATTATTTTTAGATAATTTAGAGCAAAAAATATCCTATATAATCCCTATGTGTGAACAATATTTTTGGCAAGAGACTATGCGAGGGTTTCATCTAGGTTGAGTGCAAGCAGCTCCAGAGGTTGTTTTTTGGGACCTTCAGACCCTAGTGTTCAATATTTTTGTGGTTTTTAATCAATATTTTAGTAGAATATGTTGTAGGGGATCCAAGATGTGTTAAAAATTTATATTTCACAAGATCATGCAGTGAACTTGATTGATAATGGCTTCCAATTTGCTACATAAAATAAAAGTGAAAAGCATACCTTTCCTCGGCATCTAGGGCACAGATTAAAGAGATCACAAAACAAGTTTCAATTAGCTAATAAAAAAATGGTTTAGATCTCAAGAAAATCTAGTGCTACCCCCAAAATAAATCCACAAAGGAAATCCTTTTCAAGGGCAAGGATTTTTAAGACTCGATCCCAAAAATAAATAATAGGGATGTCCTTCATGGTGGACAACCTCAAAATAATGCTAACATTAATCTTAGGGCTTCCCATAAACCTCTAAGAATACCTAATATTGATCCAAGTAAAACTGAGTCAGGATATCTTAGAGCAGTTGATGGAACTCCTATTGTTAAGCTTGATATGGGTGACATTCAGACTAGCATTGAAGATCTAGAAAAAAGAGGACTAATTTGTTGTTTCTTGGATTTTCGTCCAAGCATATCTGCTTTCAAATTCTAGGCTACAAAAAATTGGAAAATTAAAGGCGAGTTAGAAATATCTATATATCCAAATGGTTATATTCTTTTTTTATTTGCTAATAATGAATATAGAGAGAAAATATTTCAAGGGGTTTCTTGGTTCTTTGGAAGGGAAAGGCTTTTTATGAATCCTTGGCATACTAAATTTAAAGCCAAAGAAGAGATGACTTCTATAGGTCCCATGTGGGTTAGACTCTTTGGCCTCCCAATTGAATTCTGGAATTCGGCTATTGTTTCTTCAATTGGAAACTCTTTGGAAACTTTTATGATGACTACTGATTATACTCAAAAAATTGAACATATTATTTATGCTCGAATTTGTTATTTAATGGATATTGATAAACCCCTACCTAAAAATATCACATTACTATTTGGGGAGGATACTTGGGAGCAAGTAGTAGACTATGAGAACATTCCTTTTTCTTGTAGAATTTTCCATGAATATGGTCATTTGGCTAATGTTTTCCCAAATAAAATTCCAAATCAAAAGAAATAAGATAAAAATTCAATAGGTTTTTGAATGCCTAAGAAGAAGAACACTAAAAAAAATAGTTATGAAGGATCAATCAAAGTTATCAGCTAATATGTTTAAAATTATTTTCAAAAATGATGCCTTAGGTGAGGAAGAGGAAATAATGGAAACAAAAAATCTTAAAAACACAATTTAGAGATTAAAGGAATAACTCAGAGACAAACCAAAAAATCAAAAAAATTCAACAAAAAAAAGGAGAAAATATACACAAGAAAAACAATCTTTTAAATGTTGAGACTTCAAATAATAAAGGTCTCAAGACTTTGTTGAACCTTCCAACAACACTTTGGCTTTGTACATGCATTTTTCAAGGTTAGAAGGCATCCTAGATTCTATTGGAGTAAGTCAAGAAATAGGAAAAAAAACTGAAGATGGATTCTAATCAAAAGGTAGGTCATAAGACTAATCAACATCATATGGTAAAAAAAGGTGAAAAGCTTGTAGAGGAAGGTAAGATTAATTCCCTTACCAATTATTTTAGCCCTGGTATTAATGGAGATCATCACTTAGAATATTAAAGGACTCAAAGAGGGTGTTTCAAAACAAAATTAAATTAGAAGAATGATTCAGATAAACCATACACATCTTGTTTTCCTTCAAGAAACAAATATGTCAATAGACGAAATGGGTTCAATTGCTAGTAAAATTTTGCCAACTGGAAAAGTTGTTTTCCTAAATTCCCAAGAGACTTTTGGTGGCGTTGCTTACATTTAGGACCTAAAATAGGTAGTTATTCACCATATGGTTGGAAGTTGGGATATTTTTGCTATAGCTATTCAAAGTAGACATTTCAACCAAATTATGCTTTGCATAACTATTTATGCTCCGACTTATTTGGAGGAAAAGAGAAGATAGTGGAAGGATATAACTTATATTATCTCTCATTTTACTGAAGCTTGGATATTGATAGGAGGATATTTCAATACCATCCTATCTCTAGATAATAAAATGGGAGGAAATAAAAATTTGGATAGGAGCACTGACCTCGTGAATGAATATATTGTAAACCTTCATCTTGTGGACATCCAGCCAGATAATGATCTTATGACTTGGTCTAACAGAATGCAAGGCTTAGCTTATATCATGGAGAGATTGGATAGGTTCCTGCTCTCTGACCATTTATTAATCCATGATCACATTCCTAAAGTAAAGACTCTTAACAATGTTGGTTCAGATCATTGGCCAGTCATGGTGGAAATTTGGAAAACCAATGTGAGTTTCTCTTATTTTTAATTTTAGTTAATGTGGCTTAGAGATAGTTTCTTCATACCTTGAGTGCAACAATGGTGGAATTAAGGTAAACCAAGATATGGGACTAAGATGTTTTGTTTTTACAAAAGGTTGCAATATATTAAATCCAAAATCAAGAATTAGAAATGGAAGGAGTTTGGGGATGTTCAATAAAAAAAACATGAAGTTATTGCTCAAATTGAAAATTTTAATAAGAAAATCCATTTAGATGGCCTCATAGAGAGAAAAATTATAGATGAAATTAGACTCACAACTCAGTTAGAGGAATGGGAAAAATGAAAACTCTTATGGAAGAAAAAATCTAGATTCAATGGCTTAAAGGAGATCGAAACACAAATTTCTTCCACAAATATCTACTAGCTCTAAGATCTCACAACTTTATTTCTTCCCTAAATTTAGATTCCGGAGATGTTTTCTACACTTGGTATGGCATGAAATCTATTGTTATGAATTACTTTTCCAATATTTTTGCTACTACTCCTCTTGACTCGACTTTTCAACAAAATATTCTTCAAGCGATCCCTTCTCTTATCACTTCTGAGAACTCTATTTTGGCTGCTTCTATTACTATTAATGAGATTCAACAAGTGGTTTTTAAAATGAAAAATGGAAAAACCCCAGGCCTTGATGGTTTTCCAATTGAGTTCTACCAAGAGTTCCAAGATATCCTTCATGTTGATTTATTAGAGGTGGTGGAAGAAGCCAGGAAATCCAAAGAAATTTTGAAGGTTATCATTAAAAAACTTATATAACTCTTGTCCCAAAATATCAATAGGCTTATCATATCTCAAATTTTAGACCTATTGCTTTATGTAATATTCTTCTTAAAATCATTACTAAGATCATGGAAAAAAGGTTGAAGCCTCTTTTGCATAATATTATTTCCCCTGAACAAGGAGGTTATGTAGAAGGGCATCAAATAGTGGATGAGCTAGTTCTTGCTCAGGAAGCCATCCATTCATGGAAATGCAAAAATCTCCTTCTATGTTCATTAATTTAGACTTATTCAAATCTTATTATAGAGTGGATTGACTCTTCCTTATCAAAGTTTTGAGGCAATTTGGTTTCTCTCGAGATTGTATGGGTTGGATTATGGGTTGTATCTCTTTAGTATACTACTCAATTTTTATTAATGGTAAGCCTTCACAACTATTCCCAAATTCTAGAGGTATTAGGTAAGGTGAACCTCTCTCCCATTATTTATTCACCATTCTTGTTGAATGCTTAGATAGGACTATAACCAAAAATAGAGACAAGAAAACCCTTGAGGCAGTTACCATTACTCATGGATCTAGGCCTATCTCTCATTTTCAATTTGTTGATGACTCTACTTTCTTAGGTAAATCTACAGTTAAGGAAGCTTCTAAAATTAAGCAAATCGTTAGTTATTTTTCTAAGGCTACCAAGCAATTGATCAATGAAGATATTTCTAAAGTCGTTTTATTTCATTGCTCTACTAGATAGGAATCCATGGTCTTGGATAAATTAAGATATAATAAGACCTCCCTTATAATCACTTATTTAGGCATCCCTATCAATACTAAAAGATAGAAAAATAAATACTGGAATTGGTTGTTGGACAGAGTTAAGAAGAAAATTGGAAAGTGGACCAATAGGTGGCTTTCTTTTGGGGGCAGAATTACCTTTGTAAAATCTATCCTTCAAGCTATACCTATTTATATTTCTATTGTGTTGAATATCCCAAAGGTTTTTCTTTTATAATTGTATCAAATTAATCACCGGTTCCTTTGGAGTGGTACTAAGGAGAAAATAAAATGGGCCTTGGTGAAGTGGAACACTTTATGTCTTCCTAATAATGAAGGGGGTTTAGGATTATGGTATGCTATTAATAACAACAAAGATTTAGATACTAAATTGTATTGGAGGATTTTACATAACCCCAATGCTCTTTGGGCCAATAATATTTGTGCTAAATATACTGAGAACAAAAGTCTTGAAGACCTTGTTCACTATCAATTGCCTACCAAAGGTTCTCCCATTTTAGCGGTTCTTAAGACTGGTGAGGATTTGATAAAGAAAAAGTTATTTTGGATCATTCATAATGGTAAAAAAGTAAAATTTTGGATAGATTATTGGGATGGTCACTAGCCTTTGATAACTCAGTTTCCTGATTGGATTCCTTAGATGGAGGAGCTTCACTGAGCTAATTGGATAAAGGTGGCTAATTATTATCGATAGCATACTGGTAATTCAAAGGTTGCTAGATATTGGATCCCTATTGAGGACTGGCCTATTCAAATTCTAAAAATACAAAGACAAGACATCCAACGTATCTTGCATATGAGATCTCTCTTGGTACCATGATAAATATTGTTTTGGATGGAAAAACACTACTAAGGGTGAGTATTCAATTGCTCAAGGTTATTTGGCCTTATGCCATAATAATCCAAGTCAATCTTATGATATATTTTCTCATTTGTGGGATCAAAATCTCTAGCCTAAGGTGAGGTTCTTTACATGGCTTTTATTGCATTGTAGGGTGCTAATTGGTGAGAAACTTATGAAACATGGTTTTCATGGTCCTTTTAGATGTGAAATGTGTGGAGAGAATGTGGAAACTCTTAGCCATATTTTTTGAGTGTACCTTAGCCTCTGAGCTATGGAGGAGAATGACCATCTTACTTGGCTTACAATGGTCCAAGTTTTTTACTTTTGAACAAATTTGGAGGGATTGGACTAAATAGGAGGGTGTTGATCATTCATTAGGCAGTTAGTTTGGATGGGTTCTACCATTCTACCTTGGAATATCTATAATGAAAGGAACAACCAGATTTTCAATCAAGAAAGAAAGGATATTCACTATATCTGGTAAAAGACCATTGCCAACTTAGTTGAATCAGTCCAAAAACTCCTTAATCACCCCCAAAAATCCCACCAAATATGGGATCAAGTGATGCAAATATTGAAGATTAACTCTTCTAAGGGAAACTTGCTTAAAGGGAATGTGAGTAATTCCAATATGGAAAGAACAAGGAATTAGCAGCTTCCTCCTAAGGATTATGGAAAATTCAATACCAATGGAGCCTCTAATGGGAACCCTGGAAAATCTAGTGCATGAGGAATTAGTAGACTTTTAGATGGCTCCCTAGTTTTTACTTTTGTTGATAATTTGGGTATCCTTTCCAATAACCTTGATAAAGGGGTATGGTATCCTCAAAGGCCTTAAAGATGTTGCTAAGGTTGTATGGAAAAAGGTGTTTTTTGAATCTGACTCTCAACTCATGATTAATCTTCTGAAGACTCCTAAGAATCATAAGGTTGATTGGAGAATAAAAAAAATTGTTGAGAAGATTCAATTAATCTAGATGGGATTTTTGAAAGTTGATTACAATCATGTGGTCAGAGAAAAAAATAGAAGCACTAATGCTTTAGCTAATTGGGCATTGGATAAAGGTGATATTACTTGCTATGACCACCCTCCCAAATGGTGGGCTTCACAAATAAGGGAAGCTCTACTTTTTATCCTTTCTTTGGATGGCTCCAGTACTAGAGGTACCTAGTTCCTTTTTGCTTTTTTTTTTCTCTTTGGTTTGGTCAGGGTATTTTAGTTCCTTAGCTCAGACATATCTTTCTTATGTTTCCTCTGTTGAATCTTGCCTTAAAATTATTTTGGTCTAAAAAGGTTTTAGTTGTGTTTTTTTTAATTGTTTTCCCTTTATTAGTTTCTTGAGGGGTGTGTGTTTTTGTGTACTATTTTGTTTTTGTGTTGTTTTTGTTTTTTTGTGTGTTTTTGTGTGTTTTTCATGTTTTTATTTTTTGTGTTCTTGTTTTTTTTTTAAGTGTTTGTGTGTTGTTTTGTTGTTTTTATGGTTTTATTATGTGTTTTTTATTTTTTTGTTATTTTTATTTTATTTTTATTTTTATTTATTTTTTTTTTTGTTTTTTTGAGTTTTTTGTTGTTTTTATGCTTTTATGTTGTTTTTGTTTATTTTGTGGTTTTTTGTGTGTGTTTTTTTTGTTTGTTTTTTTGTATTTTTTTTTATGTTGTCTTTTTTGTGTTTGTTTGTTATTGTTTTTTTGTTTTATACATGCTCGTTGAGTGTGCCAAAGGGGTAGGCCAGGTGCAAGCCCTGGGTATTTTTGGCGGAATAGATGCCCCCACCTCCTTAAGACTTACCCAAAAGTGGCGTTCCATTTGGGGTGTTTTCCACAAAATTTAATAGAGAGAACATTCACTAGAACAATAAATTAGATTAAATGCCAAAATATCAACAATATACGTAATAAATCTCTATATTTTCAATAAATATAAATCCTAGCCATTTAGAGAGGTCAAAATTTCATATCCACTTAGATAGGTCAATCTCATTTGTACAACATAGGCAACTAGGATTTACATATGAATGATAATCCCAATTACAATATAACTCCTATTTATATACTAAATTAACAAGAACACTAACCCTAATGCTCAAGGACTAACTATCTTATCCTAGATCCCAAGCTAACAATAATAAAGATAATCAACATGACTATATTGGACCCATTATATGGATTCCCCTAGAAAGCTTTGTTATTAAATTTATAAATGACTGGAAAATGCTCTCATGTTCCCATGTTACATCTTATTTTAGAAGATCCTACCACTTGATGAGGAACTCAATCTGATGATAATATAGACCATGGAATCTATACTATAACACCACTTTCAGTTGCCCAATGATTCACCCTTCTTAATTGAGTACTAGAATATTTTTTTGGGACTATATTTTTTGGCCAATAACCTACTTAAGACAAGAACCATAAAAGATAGGGTAGATGCAAGAATATGATGGAAGCTCCAAATGATATGCCACTTCATCAATACAAAGAACCATCTTATAGAGGATATAAAACCAAGAAGCAAGATTCTAATTAGAGTTGGTATTCAAGGAAAATTGCTTATAAGGATAGAGGCACAATAATACCATATTCCCCAAAGAAAAATTACACTTCAAATGATTCAAGTCTTTTTATTGGGTCATGTAGTTTTATGCCTAGGAAATTTTATTCTTAAGGAGTTATAGCACAAGCCAATACTACTATAGTAAATCATTCATGTGGTCTGCATTGCATGATCTTAGGATGTAGTCTACCACTAATGGAGGTTTATGGCCACACAATACATTAAATAAGTAAATTATGGTAAGAAGTATTATACCACCATTCAACTAAAAAGATCTAATAAATGCAATGATATTATTTTTCTTGGGTGAATTAGTGAAGGTAAGTACACAAAAAAAATTATTTATAAAAATTTTCTAGTCATCCGATTAAGGGTGATAAAGAGGATAAATTTAATTAAGTACCACTAATATAGAACAATTCCTTTCATAATTTTCCAATGAAGATAGGGTCATGATAATTGAAAATGAACTTGGGCATACCATGAGATTTAAAGATATAATCAAGGAACATCTTTGTAACCTTACTAGTTATAAGGGATGTACAAGACAAAAAAGTGTATACTTTGAAAGGTTTTACACTTACACTAAGACCACTATTTTATCCTTATATTTGGGAATACCCTCAGTAAAATCCATAGAGATGTGCTCCCATCGATGATAAAAAATAGGTAAGTGTTGCATTAAACCAAGATAGTAATGATTTTTCCCTGTTCCAATATACATCATATTTTTCTAAAAAGGTCTTAACATCTACTTTTAATCCTTTCCAAGAAAAGGATTTTTTACCTACTAGTAGTTTTTAAGAATCCAAAATGACTAGCCAGGGTAGATGCATGCAATTATTAAAGAATGATAGTTTTGATAGTTGGGTATGGGGGAACATAAATGCAATCCTTATCATATAAAATCCCATAAACATATAATAAAATAAAATATGAAAAATAGGTGGACTCCATATAATGAATAATACAAGTAGCCTCTAGGTTATAAATATATTTCTCTCAAATCTAGGAAAGCCATTATGGAAGAGGACTAGAGATAAAACTAACAACAAAAATGTCCTCATATTTGTAAGATAAATAATTAGCCACCACACTTTCATTCCCCTTCTTATACTTGGAAAAAACATATCCTAAGATATTTGTCAACCATTTATTTTATTCTAGATATGAGATATATTGGTTTAGAAAATGCTTAAGGCTACTATTGTTGGTCTTGGAAATGAAGTGTTACCCTAAAAAATAATGTCATTTTTCTATGACATGCAAAATAGATAATATTTCCTTCTCATAAGTGGATTGACCTAGATTCTTTTCAAATATATACTTGCTTCCAAAGGCCAATGGGTATCCATCCTACATAAAAATAGCTTTAATAACTATTCTTGAAGTGTAACATTCAATGACAAAAGATTTTCTAAAATAAAGAGTAGCCAAAATAGGGGTGGTACACATAGCCTCCTTTAAGGTGTGGAAGGTTATTTTAGACTAAATAGATTTACCCTTCTTACCAAGATCAGTGAAAGGACTGCACATATTTTTCAATGATTTCACATGTTTTTATGAGGGGTCATGGTCCCCTCATACTCAGTGGAGTTTGAACCTTAGACCTCTCAAAGAGAATCCAAATCCCTTACCACTACAGTAAGCTTGCATCTCAAAAGGACTACAAATATTGCCATAGTTGTGCATAAATTTTTAGTAATACCAAATTAGACCTAAATATCCATGGAGATGCATGAGGTATTTAGGTAGGGGTCAATATTTCATGGATTTGATATTATTAGAATCCACCTTGACCCCTTTATAATATACTATATGTCCTAAATATTCGACCTCATGGAATAGTTTATCCTTCTATGATAAGTATATAACTTGATCCACATGAACCAAATGAGTTTCCTAAAATATATTGTAAACTAAAATACATCAAATAAGACTATTATAAACTTGTAGATAAAATAATAAGAGATAGAATTCACGATGCTCTAGAAAGTGGAAGGAGAATTAATAAGACCAAAGGGCATGCCTAAGAACTCATAATAACCTTCATGCATATGAAAAGAAATCTTGGGATATCCTCTCTAATCCTAATTTGATTTAACCTAGAGTATAATTCAAGCTTCATAAAGTTTTTTTAGCCATGTAATTCATTAAATAAATTATATATAAAAAATATAAAAAAACTTATCTTTGATAGTGATCTTGTAAAAAGGTTAGAAATTAGGACACGTGCACAAAGAGTTGTCCTTATGCTACACCATAAACATTAGAAATAAATTTTCAAATTTTATAATAGTTTCTAGAAACAAATGGAATAAAACATTATCTAGTATTATTTGTCAAATAAAATATATATAACATGAAAAAACACACTATATAATGGGGTTTCCATAGACCTCAAAATATCTTCACTCAAAGAAAATCAAAACTATACTCAAATTGATAATAAAATAATTTATGGGGAGGGTTTTTATACCTAAGTACATGTTGCCTTTAGGTCAATGTTGTGATACTGACCATAAGGAATAAAATATAAAAAAAATTATAAAAATACCCTCTTCAAGGTTTACATGGGCTTGAAGGAAAAACATAAAAAAAATTGGTTGTGTCCTCAAAAGAACTTTAAGCACCACATATTTCAACATCCCCCTCTAAGTTATGTAAGAGACATGAAAAGAGTCTCTCATGTTGGATCCCCCTTAAGGTACACTCTCCCACTCCAAGGCTCTTGCAAACACACAAAAGTTTCCTAAGGCATGATCTTGATCAAAATGTTTGTTTTCCACTCTAATGAAGGAAAAAACATATGATTCAACATCCCACGAGTATGAATCCTTCACACAAAATACATCCATATCTCAATGTGCTTTATTTTCTAAAGAAACATAGGACTATATACAATCTAAATAATACTTTGATTATCACAACAAAGGGGAACTAGAGAACTATGAGGGATGCCCATATCCTCCAAAATCATCAACATCAACTTAAGATTCTTGGTAGCCTCATTGGTAGCATAATATTTAACCTTCATAGAAGGATAATAAATGGTGGATTAGAACATGGAATACCATGAAATAGGGTTTATTCCAAGTAGAAAACAAAGCCACTGATGGACCACCATTCATCCAAATCTCCTACCCAATCAACATATAAAAAACTTAAAAATCAAAGGAGAACTAGTAGAGTAGTGAATGCCCATCTGATATGTCCTTTTTATGTATCTAAGAATCCACTTAGAAACTACCTAGTGATTCTTATTAGAAGACTTTGTGTGCTTAGAAAAATAGCTAGCAACAAAGGCTATATCCAATCTAGTGTGAGTGATATAGAGAAGACATTCTACAAGAGATTGATATAGCATGACATAAACCAAAGGTGTTATACAATTAACCTGTAATTTTAAATCTAAAGCAAACGACGTATGACAAACTTAAACTTTATATTAAACTATATAATAAGATCTAAATCATACTTAGGTTGATATATGGTAATGCCAAAATTTAACTGATCAATATATATTATCAAAAATTAGTGCACAATCCCTAAATATATTATCTCAAAGGTGTAACAAAGTCAAGACTTCATATCCTAAAATAGAGTAGTGGAGTTACCCATGATAACTCATTTCATGAACATACAACACAATCACCATGATTTTATTATCATGATGTTTAATGTAAACATAATTCTAAGCCTCACATTGCTATAATCGACAACTAAGGAAGAAATAACAAATTTTCTCATATCAAGTCTAAGGAATCTACTTAATACCATACAAAGATCGGGTCAAGAAACATACAAATGGAATAAGGACCTCTAGCTTAAATTTGGGTGGCTACTACATATAGATATTCTCCTAAATTTCTCCATGAATAAATTCACTCTTCACATCCATCTGATGCACCTTACATCCATAGGAACCTACAATGAAAAGAATCATTCTAATAAAGTCCATCCTAGCTATAGATGCAAATGTCTCAAAGTAGTCCACTCCTTATTGATAAAATAATCCCTTGAAAAAAATCACACCTTAAGCTTTTCAATCTAGCCATGTGATATGTACTTGTTATTGTTGACAATTTTGTCACATTACACAAGGGGTAGAAAAAAATCAAAAAATTTCCTTTTGTAAAGTGTTTCTTCTTGTTGCTTCGAAAGCATTTGTAAGTGTTGCAGCAATTTTGGCTTTCCATGCCACTCCCTTGTATACAGAATGAAGAAGAAAAAGCTTCGCTGCCAAGCAGGCCAAAGAAAATAGCTCCAAAGCACAATAAGGAAAAAGTGTCGCGATATCGCGACATGTCGCATTTTCACGGCCGACAGCGAGGGAAAAGCGCCAGCAAGAAAAGCATCGCGATATCGTGACATGTCGCACTTTTGCGACCACCAGCAAGCAAAGAATGCAATAAAGTAAAAAGCGTCGCGATATCGCGATGTGTTGCATTTTCGCGATGCAAGAAGCAGAACTGAGCAGAAGACAAAAAGTGTCGCGATATCGCGACATGTCACGTTTTCGTGGCTCAAAGCGACAAGGGAGAGCAAAGAAGAAAAATGTCGCGATATCGCGACATGTCGCATTTTTGCAGCTCAAACCAAGAAGAAGTGCTAGAATGGAAAAGTCTCACGATATCATGACATGTCGCATTTTCGCGGCCGATAGCAAGGAGGCAGAGCCAAAGAGAAAAACTATTGTGATATCGCGACATGTCGCATTTTTGTGACCATAGCAAAGAAGAAGGAGCAAGAAGGGAAAATTGTCGTGATATCATGACATGTCGTATTTTCGTGACCAAAAGAATGAAGAAGCACCAGAACTAGAAAGCATCGCAATATCGTGACATGTGGCATTTTCGCGATCGACAGTGAGGAGAGAGCGCCAGAAATAAAAAGTGTCGCGATATCGCGACGTGTCACATTTTCACGACCAATAGCAAGGCAAAGGCGCAAGAACGAGAAAGTGTCGCGATATCGCGACATGTTGCACTTTCACGACCTGGAAGCAAGAAGATGAGCCGGAATGAAAAGTGTCACGATATCGCGACATGTCACATTTTCGCAACTCACAGCACAAGGAAGGGCAAGAATGAAAAACTATCGTGATATCGCGACATGTCGCATTTTCATGACCGACAACAAGGCAAAAGCACATAAAGTAAAAGGTGTCGCGATATCGCGACATGTCGCATTTTCACTATCGAAGCAAGGAGAAAGGGAAAAGGCCGAAAAGTGTCGCGATATCATGACACGTCGCATTTTTGCGACTCCAAGCAACAAAAGAAGACAAAGACATAGAGATGCCACGATTTCGCGACATGTCATATTTTCACGATGCAACAAGAAGAATCAAGCTGAAGGCATAGAAATTTCATGATATCGTGACATGTTGCTTTTTCGCGAGGGGCACACACTCCAAGCCGAGTATTTTCTCGAGACCATCAAAGTGCCTCGTAAATGCATCTTTACTTTCTCGATAAGCTCGCTGCTCATTTTTGGCAATTGGAAGTGAAGTATCAGTCTCTGACGAAGTATCAGTCAAGCATGGCGGCCACTCAAGCATTGCACCTAGAAACCAAGGACACTCAGACGGCTCATCATTGCACCTTTCCATGGTTGACCCGGTTGTAGTTACCAGTTCTGGTAATGGATTTGAAAGCTCAGTCTCGAGGGCCGTGAGGAGCTAACTTCTCAGATATCAAGAACATACTTTGCCATTCTATGTAATTATGACTCAGAGGGTCGGGTCCTCTATAAAAACCTAGATTTTATAATGTAAAAGGGGGGGAACTATCTGCTAGAAAGATGCTGTAACTTGATGTCTTGCAATGAATACTAAGAGACTTTGAGCTCAATTCTTCTCTTTTATGCTGCCTTCTGTGCTTGATTCTTCTTTCTCTCCTCGTTTGTATGTTGGATGCTGAACTCTGCGTTCGATGTGCGATCAAGGACAGTGTCCTGAAACTCGTTCGAAAGGATACATAGGAGTTGGAAAACATCCTATTGACTTTCTTTTATGCTGCCTGCCTTGCTTGATTCTTCTATCTCTCTTTGTTTGTAGACTAAGATGCTGAACTCTGCGTCCGATGTGCAATCGGGGATAGTGTCCTAAAACTCGTTCGGGAGGATACATAGGAAGGTTGATACTACATTTCTTTCGTTTCACTCTTGGTGTTCCTTGCTACTATTCAAGTTGTCTATTAGCTATCGTGCTTCCTATTCTCTCCCACCTCAAATCATCAATCTCTCTCCCTTAACCCTTTTTTTATTTCTCTAACCCTAACTCCTTTTATCTCTTTCCTGCACTCTTGTCTGTAAACACCCAAGTAGTTTAGCATAGGAGTCGGCCTTTCTCTGGAGATTGGCACGAGGGGCATCTCTTCCCTTCGGCATTTCAATGTTGGTCTAGGTCTAGGGCGCATACATATACTCAAAACCCTTACCTAGGCAGATTTGATGATAGAAGTGGGGATGACAGACTGTATCTATTCTAGAAGAATCCATAAATAGTCAAGGTCCCATATCACAAATCTCAAACCTATCTTCATCGAGGCCAATAGTTCAAACTAAAGTTCCCGGTGTGACCTAGTCAGTCTCACCTTCTGAGTGGTAGTGGGGATCGATGCTCTTATTGCCAAAAGACTTTAAGCATCTGGCGACTATGTTCAACCCAAAAATCTCTAAGTCATAAAGACCAGTACCTAAACCTATGCCTTCATGGCAACAGTCCCCATGTTTTAAGGAAGTCCGAGTTGGTGAATCTCTGGCTTGCCTCCATCTGACAAAATCACCTGGCGACTCTGACTGAGCTGAAGATCCAGATTTTTTGATCGTAGGTGGCTTTTTTTTTTTTTTTTAAATCTGAAAGAAGACATCTCGAAGGAATCAAGGTTCGGTGAGCAACCTTGACCTCACAAGCGGAGAAATTATGCTCACCTGGCGACTCTGACTTAGTGGCGAGGATAGTAATCTCTACAGGCCACTGCTATAATGGAGAAGGTATGTTATCCCAGCTAGGATAATTATAGACCTTTGAATCTTCAAAGTTACCATGAAATTCCCAAAGGCATCTTGGAGAACGTGCTCAAATACGATGGCACTAAGGGAATGGCCCTAGAGCACCTTGAATATCTTGTTGATTTAGGGTCCATCTATGACATATTCCATGAAGATGTCATGGTCAGGCTCCTGGTCCTATCTCTGGAGGGAAGGGCACTACAGTGGTACAGACTGCTCGAGCATAAAAGCATTTGCTCGTGGTATGACTTAGTGGGAGCACTACTCGAAGCATTCGATGGCTCTCAGGACCCCTTCCAACTATCAAGCATACCTCATCAGGAGATGGACCAAAGAGAGGAGCAGTCTCAAGTGGCGAAACCTGAGAACAAAGAGGGCACATTTTTGCACCCTTTTTGTATCCTAGTGGATGACACGCAAACATTCAGCCAAAGTCCATTAAGCATGCCTCATCAAGAAATTGAACCTGAGGAGACCCTATAAGATTACTCTTTGTCGAAGGAGCCCTATTACCCCATCAAAAGGATGGAAGAACCTATACCCAACCCGCAGTTAGTAGATTCATCAGCATGCTGGTATTGGTTCCAGCCCCCGCCACAACCACTACCCCATGAGGCCCCTCATGCTGCAAATTTCTTTGCCACATATTTCATCAGTAATACGGGTGATGGTAGGAGTGAAAACCTACCATGCGACACTCTGTTTGCAACATGGAAAACTTTGGGAAGAGGCCAGCCGGACTTCAAGGATCAGCTAAAGTTCAATCAGATCTGGTCCGGACATTGCAGATTCATCGGATAAGCACCCGAAGCTGGGTTTATGGTAGCGGCATGCCAATCATGTCACAAAATTTTGTGTAGATACTGTAAATAGCCCGGCTAGTAAATAAGAGCCAAAAGCACTAAGGTTGCTTAGGAGCTTAGGCACAATCAAAAATATATATATATATGTTGTCAGTGGATGATCAGAGAAGAAGACAATGGGAATGACTATGTTGCCCAATGGATAAAGGTCTGGGATCTTTGCATTCAGATAAGCTAAATGCCCCACGAGCCACTAAGAATGTTGATAATTTTGTCACATTACACAAGGGGTAGAAAAAAATCTAAAAATTTCCTTTTGTAAAGTGTTTCTTCTTATTGCTTCGAAAGCATTTGTAAGTGTTGCAACAATTTTGGCTTTCCATGCCACTCCCTTGTATACAGAATGAAGAAGAAAAAGCTTCGCTGCCAAGCAGGCCAAAGAAAATAGCTCCAAAGCGCAATAAGGAAAAAGTGTCACGATATCACGACATGTCACATTTTCGCAACCGACAACGAGGGAAAAGTGCCAGCAAGAAAAGCATCGCGATATCGTGACATGTCGCACTTTTGTGACCGCCAATAAGCAAAGAACATAGCAAAGGAAAAAGTGTCACGATATCGCAACGTGTTGCATTTTCACGATGCAAGAAGCGGAACTAAGCAGAAGACAAAAAGTGTCGCGATATCACGACATGTCGTGTTTTCATGGCTCAAAGCGGCAAGGGAGAGCAAAGAAGAAAAATGTCGTGACATCATGACATGTCATATTTTTGTGCCTCAAACCAAGAAGTTCCAGAATGGAAAAGTGTCACGATATCGCGACATGTCTCATTTTCACGGCTGACAGTAAGGATGCAGAGCCAAAGAGAAAAACTATCACGATATCGCGACATGTCGCATTTTCGCGACCGCAGCAAAGAAGGAGCGAGAAGGGAAAATTGTCATGATATCGTGACATGTCGCATTTTCATGATCAAAAGAATGAAGAAGCACCAGAACCAGAAAGTGTCGCGATATCACGACATGTCGCATTTTCACGACCAACAGCCAGGAGAGAGTGCAAGAAATAAAAAGTGTCATGATATTGCGACGTGTCACATTTTCGCGACCAGCAACAAGGCAAAGTCACAAGAATGAGAAAGTGTCGTGATATCGCGACATGTCACACTTTCACGACCTGGAAACAAGAATATGAGCCAAAATGAAAAGTGTCGCGATATCGTGACATGTCGCATTTTCGTGACTCACAGCACAAGGAAGGGCAAGAATGAAAAACTGTCGTGATATCGCGACATGTCGCATTTTCGTGATCGACAACAAGGCAAAAGCACATAAAGTAAAAGGTGTCACGATATCGTGACATGTCACATTTTCACGACCGAAGCAAGGAGAAAGGGCAAAGGCCAAAAAGTGTCACGATATCACGACACGTCGCATTTTCATGACTCCAAGCAACAAAAGAAGACAAAGACATAGAGATGTCACGGTTTCGCGACATGTCATATTTTCACAATGCAACAAGAAGAATCAAGCTAAAGGCATAGACATGTCACGATATCGTGACATGTTGCTTTTTTGCAAGGGGCACACACTCCAAGTCGGGTATTTTCTCGAGACCATCAAAGTGCCTCGTAAATGCATCTTTACTTGCCCAATAAGCTCGTTGCTCATGTTTTGCAATTGGAAGCGAAGTATTAGTATCTGATGGAGTATCAGTCAAGCATGGCGGCCACTCGAGCATTGCACCTAGAAACCAAGGACACTCAGATGGCTCATCATTGCACCTTTCATGGTTGACCCAGTTGCAGTTACCAATTCTGATAATGGATTTGAAAGCTCAGTATCGAGGGCCACGAGGAGCCAACTTCTCAGATCTCAAGAACATACTTCACCATTCTATGTAATTATGACTCAAAGGGTTGGGTCCTCTATAAAAACCTAGATTTTATAATGTAAAAGGGGGGGAACTATCTGCTAGAAAGTTGCTATAACTTGATGTCCTACGATTAATACTAAGAGACTTTGAGATCAATTCTTCTCTTTTATGCTACCTTCTATGCTTGATTCTTCTATCTCTCCTTGTTTGTATGTTGGATGTTGAACTCTACGTCCGATGTGCGATCGAGGACAGTGTCCTGAAACTCGTTCGAAAGGATACATAGGAGTTGGAAAACATCCTATTGACTTTCTTTTATGCTGCCTGCCTTGCTTGATTCTTCTATCTCTCTTTATTTGTAGACTAAGATGTTGAACTCTACGTCCGATGTGCAATCAGGGACAGTGTCCTGAAACTCGTTCGGGAGGATACATAGGAAGGTTGATACTACGTTTCTTTCGTTTCACTCTAGATGTTCCTTGCTGCTATTCAAGTTGTCTGTTAGTGATCATGCTTCTTGTTCTCTCCCACATCAAATCATCAATCTCTCTCCCTTAACCTTTTTTTTTATTTCTCTAACCCTAACTCCTTTTATCTCTTTCCTGCACTCTTGTCTGCAAAGACCCAAGTAGTTTAGCATAGGAGTCGGCCTTTCTTCGGAGATTGGCATGAGGGGCATCTCTTTCCTTTGGCCTTTCAATGTTGGTCAAGGTCTAGGGCGCGTACATATACTCCTGATGACCAACAGTTATTATAGACCCACTTACACCCCATAACATTCTTCTCTATTGTAAGAGGAACCAATTTCCTTATTTTTTTCTTCATCAATGCCTCATATTCTATTACCATGACATCTTCCCATTCAATATTTTTGTTTACCAAGGAATAGGTGATAGGAACCTATGAATGAGATACCTTAAAATATTTGGAAGGAGTATGTGTATGCCATTTAAGGGATAAAATGGTTCATGAATCCTTTAGAAGCATATTTACCCACTTAAGGGTAGAACGTGTAGAAGAAGCATGAGTATCCTATACCATATCAACATAAAACTAAAATAGAAGAATATAGCTCATCATAATTCACCTCATTATGTGCAACTAGACCATTATGAACTAAAACATCCTACTCATCCTCTCCTACTCTAGGGAAAAAGGAGACTACCTAAGAAATTGTACTTGACAGAGTCAAATCGATAGGTAGTGAGCAACCACATGAAGATAAATATGATCTAAGTGGGATGGAACCAACCAATCCATCTGAATAACCTACTAGATCTAGAATAGGTAGAGAATTAGAGGAATCAAAATCTTACTATAGACACTAAAATCTGGTCAATTCGATTATGCTACCAAAATCAACGACTAAATTGACATACCAAGGCCCCTAGGGCAGCCCTCAGAAGGTATACAGTGGTTCTAGCTACTTTGTGAAAGGTTTTGGAAGGTTCCAAGCCATTTTTGGGATATTTTGGTATCCCATTCCTATTCATACCACCCTAGTATGAATACATATCCTTTTCATACCACTCTGGAGTGAATAGCAGCATTCGTCCCAGGGTGGGGCAAATAGCAGGTTTTACTGGAAAAAAATTAAATCTGGAAAATGGCACCTAGTAATGGTCATTTATTATACCTACCCATAGCTACAAGTCAGAGCACACAACATCTTTATACCCTGATTCATAAGGGAGGCCAAATTGGGAGATTATCTTCCTCCTTTAATGCATGCCACCCCGGTGGCCAAGTGGCGCCTCTTGCCATGCATGCTCTTTTACACATGAGCACCTTATGGCTATAAAGTGGATGCATTTTCCACATAGAAAAGGAGAGAGATGTTTAAGGGTTTAAGAAATGGAACGCTGTCAATATTTCACCTCACCTGATTGTGCTTTCTTTCCCTCGAGATCTCTTAATAGCGAAGGATGTTATCGAGTGACTCAAAGAGATGCAATTTTTTTACAGACCTATCAATCAAGTGAATTTACACCCCAAATTTTATGACAATATCCCCCTTTGTGTTTTGGACCATTCCCTAGTGGAACTAGTGGTAAATTTTAGGTAGAATCGGTGGGCATCCCACCTCGGGCGCCCCAAAAATTGTGATAGTCCTATTCGTCCCTGATGAGTGGCTATTTGACACATATTTTTGTACCAGAATTGTTTCATTATTACAATTATATGATGATTATGATATGTTTTCTATAAATTATTATTGAATAAAATGTGATTTATTAGGAAAACTGATTAATTACCATAATCTAACAAATGTGTTTGATTTATATCAAATTTGTCCGAGTTCTGAGAAAAATGCAAGAAAAAGGTATGGATGATCAATGAAGAGATTGCAGAGCTTTGGAGTGCACCTCGGACGAGAAGAAGAACCAACAGAGTTCAGTGACAACAGTAATTGATCTTGTTACAGATGTTGATTACTGAAGTATGTTACTAAAGGTAATTACTAAAGGTAACTACTGAAGGTAATTACTGAAGGTAACTACTGAAGGTAACTACTGAAGATAGTTACTAAAGAATTTTACTAAAGGATAATAAAGATGGTTGACTTCAGCATGCCACATTAAGATGGATGACACATTAAGATGGACGACATGGACAATATATTTTTTACCTAGAAAAATATTTCATTTCTCGCATACTATCTACAAGAATATTTCAAGTTGACAAAGTTATTATTTACTTTATAAAGCTTGTAATCAATTTATTTTGGGAAGTTTGAGATATAAACGCAAATATTGTTAGACTTTCCTAGAATATAGGACATGAGGTCCTAATGTATATCTTGCGAGTCAGTTAAAATAGCATTGTCTTGTTAGGATTATTAGTAGGATGCCACTTGGACCAGTCAAAATATTTATAAGTCCAAGTAGGAGTACGTATTATGATTAGGTTTTAGATTATTCTTGATTAATGTATAGTCATCAGTCCACAAAATCTGCATGTCAAATACATGGAGAATACTATTTAGAATTGTATTAGTTACAGTATAAATTACATAGAAGACCTTGAAAGAGGTCTACTCTCTGTTGCATCTATTGTTACATTACAATCTATTCTAAGTTTACAATTCTGAAGAAATGCGTTCAACATGTACAATTGAAGCTCCAGTAATAAAATAGCATTTTGTTCTTCAAAGATGGTAATTTGTATCAATTTCATGTGTTGTTTGATTTTTGTTATGTAAATTGTGTTTATCTATTACTTGCATTCATAGAATAGACATAATGTTAGTATTAGTTATAAAATCTAGTTACTGAGATAAGGTAAACTAGGGGAGAAAGACTTACACTACCCTCTAGGAGGTAGGGCCCACTCCTATAGACAGTCCCTGAGCTCTCACCCCTACATTAGGTTAGGATTAGTTAGCCTTAAGTTAAACTGCATTTCAAATTACATAAAATAAGATAAATTGCACGAGGATCCTCACAAATAAATTAGAACATATCATAAATAAATTAGCTTACAAATAATTAGATGCATCGGTAAATCAAGTCATAGTAAAAGTAAAACATAATTGCATTTATTTATCATATCTTGCATCATTCATTTATGCACAAATTTAATTATGTTCATTTACTTTTTTGTACACGTGAAGCCTGAAAAAGAAACTTGAGCTAAGCTTAGTATTAACTCCTACGATATAATCTATACGAGATTGTTACTCTTTAAATATGACCTTGATTTCCCTTGGATTGATAAAATTAAATGTAAGCTCTACAACCGATCATTTTGGCATCATTGTCAGGGAGAGTAGCATCGTAGTGGTTAGTCAAAAAAGTTGTTTGGCAGTGCAAAGAGAGAGGACTTACTTGTATGTGAAAAGGGGTACGTACGAGACCTTGGTGTGCATACAAGTCAGAGTGGCCCATAGATGGTTCCAACAAGCCCCTCCATTCGACGTTGCCAGGTTCATTTTTCATAAAGGTTTCATTTTTACTACTTTCATAGATTAAAATTTATTTTTTGCAAATTTCAATTTCAATAAATTTTATTTTCTACAATTTCCTTGCTTTGGGTAATTACTATTGTTAATTTGATTTAGGACCTATGAAAAAGAAGTAGACGTTGAAAACAACCTAATATTATTTTAGGACCCTATTTTTATTTTATAGGAAGTAGTTAGGTTGAGTGACACAACTGTAATGAAATCCCTCCTAATAGTCAAAGAACAATAGTAATTTACCTTTTACTTCAACAATTTTACTTTCAGTAAAAATTTACTTTCCAAGTACTTTTAATTTTTTCCTAATTATGCTGAAATTAGTTGTATAAACGCATCTAATTTTAGTAGCATTAGGATTGTTTAGTAATTTTAAATTTATTTCTTTTCTACTATGTTAAGAGTATTTATAAGTTTTGAAATTTATATTTAGAACTTAGCAGACAATACGTTAAGAGTATTTATAAGTTCTGAAATTTATATTTAAGCTTAGAAAATAGTAGGATTGAAACAGAAAAGAAAATCAAAACCCAAACAGAAAAAAAAAACACAAAAATCAAAGAGAGAAAATAAATAAAAATTGCCAAATGGTTGAAAGCAGTCAAACTGAATTTATAGACCTTAGAAAATTACTAATACAACAAGAGGTTAATCTTCTTCTTGACCAAGATTATAGAACAACCAAACCAGAGTGGGAAGCATTGTGTGAATGCATTGATTCTATCAATAAAATATCAGATGAACTAAAGAAAATAAAGAGGATAAATATAGCAAAAACTTTATGGGTAAATCATTCTTCACCTTATCAAGATCTTGGAATAAGTTGTGAAAATTGGCTATGGGATAGGAGAACAATAGTAAATCCAGTAATTTATCATTGGAATCAATACCTTGAGGATTCCCTCACTATTCACAACTTCCTTGTAGATATAGAAAGGAAAGAATTAGCCCTACAATACAATAAGAGATATTGTAGAATTCCTAGAGTTGTACATTTTAGAGAATTGTGCCAAGAGTTGCGTTACGAGCTACAATTTGGAATTCCTGATCCTATTGCAACTAAAGCTTACCTTGTTCAGTTGATTCAATTGTTGGTAGACTATTTTAATTTTGAAGAGGAACATTTTATGACACCAGAACAACTTGATCCAATCAACGATATTCATAAATTATTTAAAGAAGATTAGACATATTGCTAAAAAAAAAAACAAGAAAGTTTAGAACATTCATGAGCAGACCTAGAGACTCTAAAGGAAGATTCATAAAAACTAACAAAATAGAAGAAAAATCCCCAAGAGACTTTAGAGAGCCTGGGATTTATAAACTAGTAAAAACTGAGGCTACAACATCAACCAATCAAGCTGAAATCCTAGATCAAGATCCCAATTCATATTTATTGCCCAATCCAGAATTTGACAACTACGTAGATCCTTCCTCTATATTTTTTGAACCTATACCTGATTCAATTCTTGAAATTCTATATTCAGGTATGGTTGATGAACAAAGTGGTTTGGAAGGAGAAAACCGTGGAGATGGGAGACAAAGGCAAGAGAGAGATCAAGGAGAAACCAGACAAAGAAAAATGTTCCCTTTCCCAATCTTACATACAGAAGGGACAACAAGAGAACCTAAATCAATCTATGTTTCTATATTGCCTACGTTTCATGGAAAACCCTATGAAGATCCTGATGCTTTTCTTTTCGAATTTGAAGTAGTATGTCAAGCTTACTTTTACACCACCAATGAGCAAAAGCTAAGGTTATTTCCATCTACTCTTAAAGATGCAACTTTAAGATGGTTTATGGGTCTAGGAGAAGGAGTTTGTAATCGTTGGGATGGAGAAAATGGATTAAAACAACTATTCCTTGAAAGATATCAAGATTATTGTAGAGTTAGGGATAAGAAAGCTGAGCTTTTTCGTATGAATAAAAAAGAAGAAGAATATTTGGAGGACTATCTCGAGAGATTTCAATTTGTAGGATCTAGAGTAAATATAGACCTTGAAGAAGAAATCCTAAAAGAACTTTTTCTGAAAGGATTAAAAGAAGATGTTCTTGAGATTTTAAATCTTATGGCAAAAGGAGACATTCATATTATATCACTTGAGGAGATTATAAACCTTTGCAGAAATTATTCAAGAAACAAACCTCTAAGAAGTAATAAATATACATCCACAGGAGGAGTGACAAGAGCTGAAATTGGAAATATGTTGGAAGGTTTAAAAACTGATTTGTTGAGTAATTTGACCTCATATTTGGACTTAATGGATAAAAAATCAAAGGATAGTGAAGAAATTTACTGCCATAGATGTAGGAAAAAGCACAATATGAGAGAATGTCCTCTCAACATAACAAATATCTCCAATATTTTTGCTTGTTGCCAAATTTGTGATAAAAATCATAAAACTAAAAAATGCAAGTATATCTCCGTTGTTAAAGCTGCCATAAAAGAACCTGAAGTGGAAGAGGCAGAAGATGTTTATTTTATCGCTCAAAGATGAAATGGTCCATTTAATGGCCCATCAAATTGGTCAAACCCTAATTATCCCAACCAGAAAAGGCCTAATCAATGGTCCAATGCACCAAATTGGACAAATTGGAATTCTTACAATACAACAAGGAGCATACCCCCATGGGCTCAATTTATGGCTAATTCCTATGGAGGACAACCCCCATGGAATCAAGGGACACAAAATCAGAATATGCCTAGTTGGAATAATAGTGGCCAATATAATCAAGGTGGCACCAATTGGTCCCCAAATACAATGCAACAACCAAATCTTCAAAATCAATTTAGGGGACAAAACACTCAAAACCCACCTCAAAATAGACTTCTACCACCTCCAAACAATAATACTAATCCTCCTAAGCAACCACCTCTTCCAGCTCAACCAATTCCTAACCCTAACAACAATAAGAATGTTCAACAAGTTTATGAGGCTAATGAAACATGTTCTATATCTGTAGCACCATGTCAACAGATTCAATTAAGATCAGGAAAGGTGTTGGAAAATAATGTCACTCTCACAGAACTTGATGATCCTATTCCACATTTGGTTGAAAAAGAAGATAGTAACAAAAAGGAAACAGAAAACCAACCAGAAAATATTCCAACAAAGCAACCAGAAATCCAAATAAGAAAGGAAGTAGAAATACCATTTCCTCAAATACTGGCAATACCAAAAGAACCATCTAAGCCAACCTTTAACTTCCTTCAAGAAATAGAAGGCGTTACTATTAAAATTCCTTTATTACAAGCTATCAAGGATATACCTATCTATTCCAAGCTTATTAAAAATATATGTTCAAAGAATAAAAAGAAGAATGAATTTCAAACTATTCAAGTCATTGGACAATTATCTGAGATAATGATAAGAGATAGGTTATTACCAAAATATACAGATCCTGGAATACCTATACTCATTGTGCATATTGGAGACATAACATTACAAAATGTTTTGATTGATTTAGGAGCCGCTATTAATGTCATGACCAAAGAAACAGTAGAATCCTTAGGGATCCATAAACTACAATTAACTTCTATTGTGCTTCAACTCGCTGATAGATCTACTATTAAACCAGAAGGAAAGTTAGAAGACATTATGGTCTCAGTAAGTTCATGGGAATACCCTGTAGACTTTATAGTCTTACAACCCAAAAATAAATTAGGGGGACATCCCTTAATACTAGGATGCCCATGGCTTGCAATAATTGATGCTTACATTAGTTGTAGATCAGGAAATATGACTATTTCTAATGGCAAGGATACAAAAGATCTTAGTTTATTCCTTGAATCACCAATAGAAGAAGAATTTCCAAAGTAGTTGTGGTATGATTTCCCTCATGAATATGATGATATCCAAACCTTATCAGTTAATTTTCTAATTGAACAACTTGAACAAGAGGTTGAGGGACCCCTACCATTATTGTTAGGAAATCAACAAGAAAATCAAGGTCAAGACAATAGTTGTTCATCTCAATCTTCCATTTATGAGGTAAGCACAAGTCAATCTCAAATGGAACCATATGGTTATGATTTAAATATTTTTGAACATGAGATAAATGGGATAGATGCAAATACAGAAAAATGTAAACAAATAGATATTATACCAGGAAGAACTCTCAACATTAGTAATGAATTCACAAGCATGCAAGAATCTCAATTAGTAGATGTGCTTAAAAAGCATCAATCAACATTCGCATGGAACTATGAGGATATGAAGGGTATTCACCCAAATGTTTGTACCCATCGCATATTTATTCAAGAAGGTTGTAATCCTGTAAGACAACCCCAAAGACGATTAAATCCAGCTATGAAAGAAATAGTTAAAGAGGAAATCATTAAACTCTTAAATGCAGGATTTATATACCCAATTTTTGATAGCCAATGGGTATCACCTTTGGTGATAGTCCCTAAAAAGAATGGTAAATGGAGAATTTGTGTTGATTATAGAGAATTAAATAAAGTAACCAAGAAATATTATTTTCCCTTACCATTTATTGATCAAGTCCTAGATACATTGGTTGGAAAGAAATATTTCTATTTTTTAGATGGTTTTAGTGGATATAATCAAATCTCCATAGCTGAAGAAGATCAGGAAAAAACAACCTTCACATGTCCTGTAGGAACCTATGCTTATAATGTTCTACCTTTTGGACTATGCAATGCACCTGCAACCTTTCAAAGAGTTGTATTGGCTATCTTTGCTGATTTAACTAATGAATGTGTGGAAGTTTATATGGATGACTTCACAATATACGGTACTACCTTTGAAGAAACATTATCAAGCTTGCAAAAAGTTTTGGTAAGATGTCAAGAGCAAAATCTCTCTCTAAGTCATGAAAAGTGCTTTATGATGATGAAAGGAGGTATTGTTCTAGGACATTATATATCAGAAGACGGTGTTAAAGTAGACCCTGCAAAGATACAAGTTATTCAAACCCTTCAACCTCCAAAAACACAAACAGAGGTGAGAAGTTTCTTAGGACACGTAGGATACTATCGTAGGTTCATTAAAGACTTCAGTAAAGTTGCTACTCCCATGTTTAAGCTCTTAACTAAAGATAATGAATTCAATTGGACAAACGAATGTCAAGAAGCCTTTGAAGAAATAAAAGAAAATTTGACTACTGCTCCAATCTTGAGAGGACCAAATTGGGAATTACCATTCCACATTCATTGTGATGCTTCAGGTTATGCAATAGGAGCAGTATTGCAACAAATAGAAAACAAAATACCTTATGCTATCTATTATGTAAGTAAAAACTTGCATGGAGCTGAACTTAACTACACTATTACAGAAAAAGAATTTTTAGTTGTAATTCATGCTCTCAATAAATTTAAACATTACATAACAGGGTATGAAGTATTTGTTCACACTGATCATTCTGCCATTAGATACTTAACAAACAAAGCAATAGTGGGTGGTAGAGTGATTAGATGGCTTCTTTTACTACAAGAATTCAATGTCACAATTATAGATAAGGTAGGAAAAGATAATGTTATTGCAGATCACTTATCTCGCATGCAGATCTTTGATGATAACGAGTTAATTCCTGACAATTTTCCAGATGAACATTTGTTTGCTATTTCTATTTTTACCCCTTGGTACGCTGATATTGTAAATTATTTAGTAACAGGAAAAATACCTCAAAATTATACACCGCATGAGCGTAGGAAATTAATACATCAAAGTATTCCTTTTACATGGATTCATGGAATTCTATTTAAAAAATGTCCTGATCAAATCATTAGGAGATGTGTGCAAGAAAATGATGTATATGACATTATTAGGGCAGCACATGAAGAACCTTGTGGAGGTCATTATGCCACCCAAAGAACAGTTATGAAAATACTTCAAACTGGGTACTTTTGGCCTACTATGACTAAATATGTTCATCAATTTATTGATAGATGTGATGCTTGTCAAAGAGCTAGCAAGCCTACACCTTCTATGGAAATGCCTTTGGTTCCACAGATAGCTCTTGAACCATTTGAAAAATGGGGAATTGACTTTGTTGGACCAATAGACCCTCCAAGTGATGGTAATAAACACATACTTGTATGTACAGATTATGTTACCAAGTGGGCTGAAGTTAAAGCTCTTCCACGAGCTCAAGCTGAACCAGTAGCTGATTTTCTTTATGAGAACATAATGCAATGCTTTGGAGCACCAAGAGAATTAGTTTCAGATCATGGACCTCAATTCACCTCCAATGTCATTGATCATTTTGTTAACATCTATCAAATAAAACACAAGAAAACCTCACCATATCACCCTCAAGCTAATGGACAAGTAGAAGTTACAAATAGAGAACTTGAAAAGATTATTACAAAAACTGTAACTATTAATAGGGGTGATTGGTCTGAAATATTAAAAGAAGTTGTATGGGCATATAATACAACTTGGAAAACTACCACAAGATTATCACCATATGAAATGGTCTATGGAAAACAAGCCATCATGCCCATTGAATTTGAAATAGAAACCCTTCGCACAACGATACAACTTGATATGAATTTGGATAATGCACAAAAAGATAGGTTGGAAAAGTTAAATATTCTGGATGAAAGAAGATTAGAAGCATTGCATAGAACTGAAATAACTCAACAACAATGAAATAAATGGCATGATAAACACATTGTACCACGTACATTTCAATCAAGAGATTGGGCCTTATTATTTGACTCTCGTTACCAAGATTTTCAAGGTAAATTAAGAACAAGATGGCTAGGACCCTATGAAATTGAGGAAATATTTGGAAATGGTACAGTCAAGCTTAAGCCTATAGATGATTCAACAAGGAAACTACTAGTAAATGGACATAGGCTTAAACTTTATAAGAAGCCATTATCTAAGGAAGAATTCATACATCAGTTTAGACAACACACTGATTTGCAGTATATTTCTGAACTGCAATCAGTTACTATTCAATAAACTCTCTCTTTGAAAAGAAAAAATAATAATAATATAATTATATACATATATATCAAAATAAAAAAAATATTAATATATATAAATGATTATGCTTCCTTTATTTCATCATGAAGTATCTATATTCTTTTCCATTTTCAGTCTTAAAGCTTTAAAAAATAGCTCAAGGAAAAATTCTTTCTTTCAAAACTTTGTAGGAAAATGATTACCACATGATACATAGTACCTTGTTGCTAGATGAAATCTAAGTATTTTTCAAATACTCAAACTATATCTAGTATTTTGAGCAAAATTTTCATTGGAAATGAAGCAAATATTTTAAAATGTTGTAAGTGACTCCTAGTTGATCAAGTTTCTCTATTGACCATGCACAAATACATATCTAAAAACATTGTGAAGTTTTGGAAAAATTAACTCATGTGTTATTTTTGCCATAAAGTAAAAAGTTTCCCTTGCTTATCTATTTTTACGCATGGTCTAGAGTACTAATGAATTGGCAAAAGGACAAGCTCGCCCTTCACCCTTCAAAAAAAAAATCCCTTGCTCCTCATCTAATCGAGCAAGTATCCTAATGAAAATCTTCTTGCTTCTCCTCAAAATAAGCAAGAACCCCAAAAAGTAATGAAAATTTTCTTGCTTCTCTTCAAAATAAGCAAGAACCTCAAAAAGCACTAAAAATCCCTTGCTAAGCAAGTATCCCAAATAAAGCATAAAGCAAAAAGGGCAAAAAGAGCTTGAATCCCTGGAATTCTTAGTATCTCAAACACCATGGGGTATTCTTTCTTAAGGTATCCTTACGTATTAGCAATAAGTCTGGATAAGACCTCTAGATGCTTATAAGATCAGCTAGCTTTTTGGCATATATAACACTTGTTGTTTTTCAATCCTTACTCATAATGAGAAATGAATCTTCACTGCACACATAGTTGGTCTTGAAAGAGGCTTGAAACTACTAGGACAACTTTGACACTATATTAATTTGTGAAAGAAGTAAATGAAATTTGTTCAAAATTGCTAGAAATGTTTGATGTCTTTGAAGAATAACCCTAGAAACATCATATGCAGCTAAGAGTTCAAAGTACATCCTCATGAAAGTACTATGATTTCAATATTTTCTACAAAACCATGGCTTGTGTCCATCACATTTTATCCTTTAGAAGAAAGCCATCTTAATATCCATTTCACTTTTTCCTATAATTTCAGATATCCTAGAAGGCTGAAATCAGACTTTATATAACATATTTTTCTATCTTGAGAAACTTCTTAATGACATACAGGAAGCATACTCATCAAAATTATAAATAAACCCCCATATTTAAAATCATTGTTATCCATCAAAATAAATAAGTACCCTTCCTTTTGTTTTGGCTATATAGCCAAAATTACAGTTTGGGGGAGGATAAATAAAGGCATATATAGCTCATAATATAGTTTAGGGGAAGAAAACAGGTAAAGTATTTTCTTAACCCTAATAGTGGTTTTGGTAGATGTCTTTCGTAAGTATCTTTCGTAAGTATCTTCTATAAGCATCTTTCGTAAGTAGTTTCTGTAAGTATCTTCTATAGATACCCTCTGTAAAAAAATAGTTTTTCATAAATATTTTTCTAAAAACTTCCTAATATCATTCATCATAATACTATCTATAATACATAATATTCCATAATACCCTTCTGTAGTTACCATCCATAAAAATCACAAATCTAATATATATATATATATATATAATATATATATTAATAATAATAATTAAAATAAAATATATTTAAAATCAGAATACGAAATAATATTATAAATAATAATACTTGTAATATATAATAATATATAATAATACTTATAATTAAATAAATATAATAAATATATAATAAATATTAAATATAATATAATACATAATATATTAAAAAATAATATTAAAATATAATAAAAAAATAAAATATAAATAATAAATATACAAAAATAAGTCTTTTATTATAAGCCCCACACACACCATGTGGCAAGGTAAGTGGCGGACAACTCACCTGCCAACTACCACATATTAAATGACCAATCACATGCATGTGCATGGATCAATTTTTGCCATCGATTTCAAACATGATCAATGGATATAAACCGCCCACGTGAAACGTTAAGACACCCTTGGTAAATCGCAAGCAAAGGCTACGGGACACGTGACTATGTCCAGCCAATCAGATGTGATGACATGGATTAAAATTTCCCATCATCGATTAACATGAAGATCAAAGGATGAGAATGACGGGAGAAAACACAGTTAAACCCCTGCTGTGATTAATGACACGTGCCCTTTGTATTGCCCAATCAAGCATTAAAACGATGGTAAATTGACCATCATTGATTGAATAGAATCAACGACCTGCGTTGCATTAGGGATTAAAATTAGTTATTACCATAGATTTTAGGGTGAAATATCTCCATCATAGATGGGTTTCTAAAGAACATCCATCGTCAGGTAAAAGACTTATCTATCATCGACGCTGCATGCGGCCATGCAGAGAGAAATACCAAACCCCAAGTCGAATTCCATCGTGAACTGTAAACAATTTTTGAGGGTTTGTATAATTGCCGGATTGTTTGAGTGAAAGGCCAACAATATGTGATTTTGTGTAATTTTCATGTTGAATTCAGATGATTTCTTGAGGCAGAAAGTGAGGATTGTCGACGACGTCGAAAGGTGGCCAAATTACAGTGATAGCGACAGGTAAGCATTTTTTTTTCTTTTTTCTTTATTGTTCCTTTTCTCTATACATACGACAGAATAAAATACTTTAAATTTTAAATTAGGTAGAAATTAGGATGAATTTTGAAATTAGGCAAAGATTAGAGTGAATTTTTGAAATTTGGCAGAGATTTGGGTACAATTATGCAAATTGGTTTTAGTGGAACATTAGGGAAATATATGAAATTTTGTTTTAAGCTAAAATTAGGGAAAACTCTGAAACTCTATTTTAGGGTAACAGTAGGAAAATATACGAAATTTCATTTTAAGCTAAAATTAAGGAAAAATTTGAGACTGTATTTTAGGGTAAAATTAGGGAAAAAGATGCAATTTTATTTTTAGGTAAAATTACATTAAAATTGCAGCGATTCTTGTTACAAAAATTGTTTTTCTTTTTAGTAAAATCTCTTATTTGGTAGAATTACAGAGATTGCCTGGTCAATTACACTATATATATACAATTCATGTAAATTAGGATTTTTTAAAAAAAAAAACAACAAAGGAAACTCTTTTTGTATTATAAGTTTTTACGTTTTTATAGATTCGATATGATAACAGTAGAATTTTAAAAGTTTATGTATTATAAGTTTTTACATTTTTATTTGTTACTATTTGAGGATATATTGTATTTTAAAAGTAAGATTCTAAATAAAAAAAAAAATAATAATAAAAAACAATAAATTTTTAAGGGTTTTGCCGACCTCTAAACAAACTTTTTTAAAAGTTTGGAAAAATCAACTCCTCTCAACCCTCAACCATCACCATGCCTAAACCTGTGTTCCAAAAGCGTAGTGAGTCATCATCCATCGATACACAAAACCTGAGCGACTCTGTAATTGAACTTTTTAAAAACGCTCGATGGTGGGAGGCACTGACCAAATTTAAAGGTCATGACTTAGGGGTGGCGAGGCAATTTATATTAAATTGTAACCCTGACACTATGCTCACCCATGTTGGAGGACTTTAGATAGAACTAAACCCTAGCCTGATCTCTGAAGTGTTGAATTTACCTGAGGTTGGTCTTCCGTATTATAAAAATTCAAAGAGTGTCACCCAATTGGTAACAAAATTTGGTGAGAAATGCACAATCCTTAGAGATAAGGAGGGGTCGATCAAAGGTGTTTCAACCTCTACACTCCCCCTTCTATGGCAGGAAGCAATTGTAATTATTATTAAATTCTTTACTCTTGAGGGATGAATGTCTATTTTATCAGCCTATCACATTCGGATGTTAATAAATTTGAAATATCTAGATAAAACTGACTGTGTTATCAACCTCCCTTATTTTATATTCCAATATTTGAAGTCAACTATTTTAAGAGTAAAACCCAGAAGTTCTCGAGAAAAACCTAAGCCGCACCTGATTGCTCACCATGGCTTAATTAAATTAATTATTTTGAAAAAGGCTCATGAAATGAAAGTGTCTTGGAATCGGATCATGGAAGAATCCAACGTACCTGAGTGTTCAGAATCCACTGAGTCTGAGGGAGAACAATCAACAGAGGAAGAGCATGACTCTGATAGCCAGGATGAAGAGCCTGAAAGCCCACAACAAAAACGTAAATCTAGGAAATATAAATCCCCAGATAATAGAAGGCAAAAGAAAATTGTAGAAAATTCTAAACAAGAGGATGAACAAGGGCAAGAACTACCTGTAAATGAGTCTACTGTAGAGACCCTGTCCTATCTTCATGCACAAAATACAATGCTACAAATGAAAATTGATAGGCTAAGAGAGGATTTTACAGAACAATCTAAAATTATCCAGAGAGCCCTTGCTATTCAGATTGAATTAATTAAGCAACTTTCTACGGATAAGACACCAAAGCCTATGGACTCTATCAACCGGCCACCACCTATCGAAGTCTCCCCACATAAGAGCTCTACTTCTAGTAAAAAGCCTAAAAAATTGGTAAACTTTAGCAAACAGTTGTACACTGATAAACCAATTGACTTTTCAAAGATCCTCGAGGAGGATAGTTCCCAGCAGATTCATAGTATTACTCAACAAAATCAACCTACAAAATTGGACCTACCTGCCAAGGAAGGAAATGCATTAAAAAGTCTTGTCTTGAATGTAGGGATGCCTTTGGAGCCTGATATGATGATTAACGATGAGAAACTTGATCCTTCCCAGACCAAGGATGCAGAGCAAAAAGGAAGCCCCCAAGAGGTTGAGCATATCAAGACGGTTATGGTGGAAACACCAGTTACAATATCTATAGATCAGAAGGCTAAGGAGCAGGTACAACGAGTTAAAAGGGAACATAGATTACCAGGACAAAGACCACGATCATCTCAAATTTCTTCTCGAATTTTATCTCAGCAGGCTCAAAATTGAATGAACAATAAAAACTATTTTATTAATTATTCAGACTTATATTTTTAATTATATTTGATATTATTTGTATGAATATGTATATGTATGGATATTTAAATATTTCTATACTTTTATATATACATATAATATGTACAATTAATATTTGAAATATTTTTGCTTTATAATTGCTAATATAAATTGTTTATTTCTTAGTTTTATGAACTTTGTAATTTTTGATAAATGAATTATTTTATGTACTTTAGATTAGTGATTATTTTTATTTTCTTTTAAAGAGACTTAGTATAGTTCTGTTAAAATTCAAGTTGTTTTGAAAGAATTCTGGCAAAAACATGTGTATGTTTTTAAAATCATTGTAGGTTTTGTATAACAGTATTCACTGAGATTCTGGCAATGATTATGATAACTTATGTTATTGTTTTTCTATAACTTAGAATTTTAATTCTAAATATTTGATACATGCATAAGATTATTATATTATGTTCATCATTATCTTTTTGCATGCATGAGGACATGCATGGACTTCAGTTTGGGGGAATGATGAGTGGCTATTTGACACATATTTTTGTACCAGAATTGTTTCATTATTACAATTATATGATGATTATGATATATTTTCTATAAATTATTATTGAATAAAATGTGATTTATTAGGAAAACTGATTAATTACCATAATCTAACAAATGTGTTTATTTTTGATTTATATCAAATTTATCATTTGTCGAGTTCTGAGAAAAATGCAGGAAAAAGGTATGGATGATCAATGAAGAGATTGCAGAACTTTGGAGTGCACCTCGGATGAGAAGAAGAACCAACAGAGTTTGGTGACAATAGTAATTGATCTTGTTACAGATGTTGATTACTGAAGTATGTTACTAAAGGTAATTACTGAAGGTAACTACTGAAGGTAACTTGAAGGTAACTATTAAAGACAATTATTGAAGAATGTTTTACCGACAGTTACTGAAGGATAATAAATATTATTGACTTCAACATGCCACATCAGGATTGGATGACACATCAAGATGGACAACAAAAAATATTTTTACCTAGCAAAATATTTCATTTCTCGCATACTATCCGCAAGAATATTTCAAGTTGACAAAGTTATTATTTACTTTATAAAGCTTGTAATCAGTTTATTTTGGGAAGTTTGAGATATAAACGCAAATATTGTTAGACTTTCCTAGAATATAGGACATGAGGTCCTAATGTATATCTTGTGAGTCAGTTAAAATAGCATTGTCTTGTTAGGATTATTAGTAGGATGCCACTTGGACCAGTCAAAATATTTATAAGTCCAAGTAGGAGTACGTATTATGATTAGGTTTTAGATTATTCTTGATTAATGTATAGTCATCAGTCCACAAAATCTGCATGTCAAATACATGGAGAATACTATTTAGAATTGTATTAGTTACAGTATAAATTACATAGAAGACCTTGAAAGAGGTCTACTCTCTATTGCATCTATTGTTACATTACAGTATGTTCTAAGTTTACAATTATGAAGAAACACGTTCAACATGTACAGTTGAAGCTCCAGTAATAAAATAGCATTTTGTTCTTCAAAGATGGTAATTTGTATCAATTTCATGTGTTGTTTGATTTTTGTTATGTAAATTGTGTTTATCTGTTACCTGCATTCACAGAATAGACATAATGTTAGTATTAGTTATAAAATCTAGTTACTGAGATAAGGTAAACTAGGGGAGAAAGACTTACACTGCCCTCTAGGAGGCAGGGCCCACTCCTATAGACAGTCCCTGAGCTCTCACCCCTACATTAGGTTAGGATTAGTTAGCCTTAAGTTAAACTGCATTTCAAATTACATAAAATAAGATAAATTGCACGAGGATCCTCACAAATAAATTAGAACATATCATAAATAAATTAGCTTGCAAATAATTAGATGCATCAGTAAATCAATTCATCAGTAAAAGTAAAACATAATTGCATTTATTTATCATATCCTGCATCATTCATTTTTGCACAAATTTAATTTTGTTCATTTACTTTTTTGTACACGTGAAGCCTAAAAAAGAAACTTGAGCTAAGCTTAGTATTAACTCCTACGATATAATCTATACGGGATTGTTACTCTTTAAATCTGACCTTGATTTCCCTCGGATTGATAAAATTAAATGTAAGCTCTACAACCGATCAGTCCCACCCTGGAATGAATAAAAATTTGTCAACAATTTTGTGACTATTTTTAAATATTTAGTTTCTATATTATCATATGATGTTGTAGTTCAAATTTCATGTTTTTCTGAGTTATATTGATCGAGATATTGTGATTTGAATTTTTTACAGGCTTATGGGACCTACTGGATCATGTATTAGGATGTGCACCTGATTTTTGAAATCTAACCATATGGATTCTTCTAAAATGTTACTTTATTTATTTTTTCCATTTTTCATGTGTTTTGGATAGGTGTAGAGGCATAAATTTCTTGCTTTGGGTTTTGTAGGTTGGGAACGGTCATTTCAAATACGGCACACCATCGAACAGAATTTCAATTCTATGTTTGGTGAGATATTACCAAAAACTTCTATTTTACATCTCTTTACAATTTCAAGTCATTCAGAGTTGATTTGATATAAGGTCCATGCATATTCTCATTACTAGTCTTTTGATGTCTGTAGGGATTGCATATTTTTCATCATACACACTTGCTATTTGACATTTTTGGTTTCCTTGTGTGTAGGTACAGGTTTCTACAGTGCATTAGGAAGGAGCACAAGACATCAATATCAAAGATACAAGTGATGGTAGCAGTAGCCAGACCACCTCGATTGTGGGTACGAGGAAAGACACTGGATGTGCACCTGAGTTACTTGAAGGTTTTTGATCCTTGGGCATCCAATTTGTAATAATTGTATCATATTTAAGCACTCAATGGGACTTTTATGTAACCTTGGATTGGATCCACCAAATTAATTAGAAATCAACTCTCTTTTGCTTCATTTCTTGCTATTCGGTATCTCTTCCTATTTACTTGCATGCTTTCATTTGATGCTCTTAAACATTAGGAGATAGATACATATATTGTTCATCATAATTTGGTGCACCATTTTTCCCTACTTCAATGATGATCATGGTGGGACTTAGTCCCTTTTGCTTTAGGTGAATTTTGAATCTCATATTTCATCTTTTTGTGTTGCAGGTTCTAGTCACTTTGGACTGGAACGAACTCTGACTTGCTATTCGTGCCACCTTGGGATGGATGCAAATTTGTACCACCTTGGGATGAATTTAGAAATTTTATTCATCCCACCCTAGAGTGAATAGAAACCAGAGAGCTTTCTGATCAGAATTCCAAAAATGACATGTTTCGAAAGTGATGAGGTAGGTACCTAAACCCTCTGTTTTCATTTTGTAGTTTTAGAAGTTGTTTATTTGGTTTTTATCGCACCATTTGTTTGCCTAGAAATGTTAAAAGTAGATTTACTTTTCCCATAATGCAAAATATCAAAAAGAAGAAAAATCAAATAAAATCAAAGTAGCAATGCATCTCTATGGTTTGATTGCTTGTGGCCTACCCAATGGGTAGGTTAGCATTTAGGGTTTGCATTTATAATTTACATTTGTAGGTTCCTTTTATCCTAAATTTCTAAAATTAAAATGCACCTTTTATATTTATTTAGTGAATTATCATCGAATGTTTTATTCTTGCTTTCTTTGTATTAAAAGGAACCACACACACCATGATTTACTTAAATGCTAGTGAGGTGGATTTCATCATCATCCACTAGTAGAGTTCAACGAGGTGGATTTCATCTCCACCTGTTGTATCAAATCCCATGAACCTTGTTCTTTTCCAAGGTTGGTTCCAAGATCCTTCATAGCCCATGGTTTATAGAATTCATCTCTCTTCGAAGAGGTATATCACAGACTGTGGGTGAACTGGTTGAGGAACTGGTAGGACCTGTGCTCCCTGGCCGTGTGTGGGCCTCATCACCACACATTATAGTTGGGATAATGTGACATGGAGTTAATTGCATGAGTAAATCCCTAATTATACTCAAGAGTAGTATACCATGCATGCACAATTTACCTCCATGGCCATTGATTATAATGAGCATATGCATAGGCCCGAACCTCAAGTCAATGTAATGGCCCTCGATCGAGGGAAATGCATGATGGATATCGTAGATTATCTTGAATGAGGTTAGCCTTAAGATAAGACTCCTAGGCCTCCTAGGCCTTACACAATGGAACAAATCAAGTAGGTATTTGCAAGATATGCATAACACCAAGCTTATTTCAAACAACTTCGGCAAGACAAGGAACAACTAGACTACTTACATCAGCTTGAGAAAGAAATAATCAAATGACAGACCAATGAGCTATTCTAGAAGACTCTACAAGAGAGAGTTCCTATCCCTAAGACACATAGGTAGGAAGTCCACTCGAGGAAACCTACACTTATTTGATATAGGTCTCCTAGACCTTATCCAATGTTACCTTCATGACCTCCTAGGCCAGATCAGGACATGCCTCCCAAGCCAAACATAGGGTGCCCATAGTTGGCAGATACTTCTCTTTATAGACTGGCTCAAGAGACACCCTATGCGACCCACACTGAGCATGAGCTAGAGGTAGAGTACTTAGATTCACCTTATCAAGGCAAGGGGGTGACATGCCACCACCCCGTAATAGGTTGGAGGATTCTCGACCTCCACTACAAGATAAGAGTAAGGATGACAAGATTAAATCCTCATATGCATATCAAGCATTGCTAGAGAACCTAGAGTTAGTAGAGAACAAGACCTCTAGGTCTGGATCTCAAAATCCCACTTTGTGCTAGTTATGTAGTTAGCCCCTTCATCCTTCGGTTCCTGCCCCTCCCTACCCAGAGCAATTTAAGATACCTCAGTTGGCTACCTTTAAGGAAGAGGAAGATGCACAAAAACATGTCACTAAATTATTGAGCCAATTATTTGGAATTCAAGATAATTATGATTTACTTTTGTGGATATTTGTGACTACCCTCTCTGGACCAACATCAAAGTGGTTTACTCAACTCTCAAATCATAACATCCACAACTTGAAACAACTTGTAGACACACTCTTAGAATGCTTCACCTTCAACACCAAGAGGAAGGCGATGTTGGCTAATCTCGTTTGGTTGAAATAGTATGACAATGAGTCAATAGCAAATTATAGCAATAGGTGGCAAGCCTTTCTCACCAAGCTACCTTATCTACTCCTCATGTCAGAGTTGACTCAGATGTTTTGCTAGAGCTACTTGAAGTTGATCTCATTTTTGTTGTAGTTGTAATAGTATTTGACTCTTAAATATGCCCTAGCATAGGCTATGATCATTGAAGACATTAAGATTGAAGAGGGGGAAATTGCCAAGCCTCACAAGGAGTGAAACAAGAATGCTAAGAATACCCTAGCATAGCATAAGATAGTAGCAGTGAATCAGGTTGCCATTAGTATCCCAAGGCCAATGCAAGCTACATCACCTCAAAATCCTAATTATCAAGCCACTCCTAGGAACTATGCCAAGGACAACCAAAATAATCAAGAGCAAAATCAATAGTGTTGCCCCAAGCGATAGTTCACACCTATTTTTGAGTCTATGGACTCATCATTTGAGCACCTCTTAGCATCCAATGCAATCCATCTACCTGAGAGTCAACCTGCCGATCCAAATGCACCGAAGCCCAAAGGATACAGAGAAGACCTATATTGCAAGTTTCATAGGCAAAATGGATATGATGTGCAAATGTGTTATAAGTTCAAGAATTTGGTGCAAGACATGATCGATAGGAATTCTCTTCAGGTGGACAACCCTATCACACAAAACAACCAACAGATGAAAGTCTTTAAAGACCCTTTTTCTGCCCATGTGGAGTAAGCCAAGCTAGTGCCCCAGGTGAATGAGGTGCACCATGCCCCCCTAATCAAGGGTATGTCAATATGATCAGCATTATCATAAGAAATAGGTGGTACCTAAGTCCAGTTGCACCACCTACAGCTCAGAGCGATGTCCCTTTGATGTCATAGCCTTTACCACCTCCTTTGTCGAGCATCCCACCTAGGCCTGTGGTCACAATTAAGAGTAAGCTCGCTCAGAGTTTAAGAATAACATCCACTCAGCTCTCCATCTATGAGCTTATTCAACAATTACCACCTCATAGAGAAGCCTTTATGGAGATCCTTAAGGTAATAGAGCTTTAACCCTAGGAGTCTAACTCCAACAATTTTGTGGGGCATGTGTGGTAATGCACGGAACCAATGATTACCTTTCAATAAGATGAAATTAAACCAGTTCTAAATGATATTGTGGATCCTCCCTTGCACATCGTCACATGTGTAAATGGGACACCATACAAGAGAGTGTTGATAGACACCAGGTCTTCTAGCAACATCATCACTACAATGGATCGCAAGCATTTGAATCTCCTAACATCCCATATTGTCGCATCTACATACACCCTCTAAGAATTCAATGATGTCATATGCTTGATATTTGGTATGATCATCCTACTTATCTAGGTGGGAGAAAATAACATCCTGATGTTATGCCATATACTAGAGGGTGAGATGGCATACAATATCCTATTAGGCAGACCATGGATCAGGGACATGAAGTGTATCTCTTCCATCACTCACTAGTTCCTCAAGTACACTCAAGAAGAGTAATTTCATGTCATCCCTACTGACCTAGAGCGTTTCAAGTATTGCAATATGATGCAGTAGCTCCTTAAGTCAACCTTACCATCAACCTATCTAGATTTTAAACCAAATAAATCTAGCCAAGGTTTGAATTTGTTACCGTTGCTTTCAAGTAATCCATCACTGTCTCACACCATACCATCCTCATCATTAGAACCCCTAGATACCCATTACACCTATAGATCATTTGCCTAGGAACCTAGGAAAGTGGCTTGTTGATGATGTCCAGCCAACCATCTCCACCATCTCCATAGAGGATATCCCTAGCCAAGTAGATGAAGAGATACCATAGGAGGCAAACGATGAATCAGATTAGGTCTCGCTCTCATCCCTGTTCTACACGTAGCCTTAGGTCACAGTGCACCTAGCGGCCACTGGATTAGGGGAGTACATGGTTAGGAATGTTACAAATACCCCTACTATAGATTTAGTGCATGACATGGGTTGACCTCGTATTCCCATAGGCATTATCATACCTCTCAATCTTCCCCCTAATCAAACAAATTTCATATATGTGGACCTTGAATATGGCATCGAGCCTTACCAACAATAGGACGAGGATGAAGAACCCTTTTCTAAGGATATCAACTACATGTCCAACCTTGAATTTTCCATGAAGTACCTTCACCTCTGTAATTGGTATGGTTATGGGTTAGGCCTATATGAGCAAGGTACCAAAGTTCCTTACTAGCCACAGTACCAAATACATTATTACAAGTCTAGTTTGGGACATAAGGTTGTGCCCTTAGACATCCTCACAGATATCTTAGATCACATGACTCTAGACTTTAGAGATGAGCTTGGGCTAGATTCTTTCACCAACCCCAATCATTTCCACTCACTGGGGGACTACTTTCCTATGCCCTTGGGAGATGACGACCCGCCTCATGATGATATATGATCCTATGAGAGAGGTGAAGGTTTACACACTCTTCCCCATGATAGTGAGGAAGAAGGTCAGGGGTCTCCTTATGAGTGGACATTTGATGAAGATTCAGATTATGGAGTAGCACCTATAGAATCTAATAGTTTGGATGGTGAAGGTTCGTGGGTCAGCCCTATCGATGATGAGAATGAGTTTTATCTATACATGTTCTCATTACACCATCCCATATGGCAATAATTTCTACCTTTAGAGGAGTAAGCTCACCCATAGCCACACCGACCACCCTCGGTAATTCCACCACCTCTGTAGCCACCTCCAGAGATCTTACGACATTATGATATCCATGAGCACCACTAGCCACATAGGGGAAATCATCCATCCATAAATATGATTTCCATAGATCTGTTTGAGCCCTTGTGAGATCCGAATAACCTATTAAAGTCATTGCACCTCAACTTTGGGGTAATTGACTTTTATCGGAGAGATTCACCCCCATCACCCTCTGAGTACTAGCCTTGTGATGAGATGATATAGCCATTTTATTTCTCTCTAGGACCAACTCATGATGTATTCCATGCTAAGGAGGAACCTAAGGTTCCCATTGAAGATCTAAATCTAGCTGACAACATCCACTTGATCCCTACTTCTCACTAGTTGGAGGAGGGGTCGCATATGTCAATTGATCCTATGATTGACAAAGATATTGGATTAGATCCTGAGAATAAGTAGTATATAAAACTAGGGGAAATTATATCTCCCGAAGAGCAAGCCAATTACATAGCCCTTCTCACAAATAAGAAGGCAACTTTTACATGGTCTTACAAAGACATGTCGAGACTAGATCCAAATCTAGTCACCCACAATATGATGCTTGACCCCAAGGCCAAGCTTGTCAAGCAAAAGCTGAGAAATATGCATCTCACGATAGCCCTCATAGTAAAATATGGGCTACAAAAGTTATTGGATGCCAAGTTTGTCATTTCTATGGACTATCCACCATGGTTGTCCAAAATGGTTACCATTAAGAATTCGGATGGGAGGATTCACATTTGCACTAATTTTCGAGACCTAAAAAAAGTGATTCCTAAGGATGATTTCCTTTTGCTGAGCATTAACACCCTAATAGATCCCACAACAGGCCAAAAAATGTTATCCCTCATGGATGGTTTCTCTGGGTACAATCAGATTTGCATCAATCCAAAATACCAACTCAAAACAACGTTCACAACACCTTGGGGAACATTTTGCTATAAGGTCATGCTCTTTGGCCTTAAAAATTTTGGTGCTACTTACCAGTGTGCCATGACATACATCTTACATGACTACATACATAATATTTTGGAAGATTACATGGATGAATTATTGGCTAAATATTTATTACGCCATGAGCATATCGATGTCCTACACAAAGTCCTCAATCGCCTTATTGAGCATAACATGACTCAAACCCAAGAAGTGCATCTTTGACATCACATCTGGAAAACTCTTAGGATTTATAGTTTCCAAATGAGGCATCAAAGTGGACCCCAACAAGGTCAAGGTAATCCTTGAGATGCCTCTCTCGAATACCATCAAGCAGCTTCGAATTCTGTAAGGTAATATTGTGTCCATCAAACTCTTCATAGTGCAATTGTTGGATAAGTTTCAACCCATGAACAAATTATTGCACAAGGGGGTCACATTCCATTGGAATGATGAGTGTCAGGATGCCTTTGATGCAATTAAATAGTATCTAGATTCGCCATCAGTATTAGCTTTTCCTAGACCAGGAGTGTCATTCTGCTTATACATCTCTACCACTGAGATTTCATTGGGCACCATGTTAGCCCAAAATAATGAACTGCATAAGGAACAAGCTACTTACTATCTCAGCCACACCCTGGTCAGCTATGAGATCAAGTATGCATACGTTGAGAAGTTATGCCTAGCGATGGTTTTTGCCACCAAGAAGCTATGATATTACATGCTTAGCCATACCACATATGTTATATCTAAAGAGAATCCATTGCAATACATGATGAGTCATACTTATCATAATAGTCGCATGACAAAATGGATCATGTTGTTGATGGATTTTGACCTAGAATTTGTTATACAAAAATCAATTAAGGGTCAGGTCATCATCGATCAACTAGCAGAGGCTCCTCTCTAGGATGACCAACCTCTTAGCATGGAGCTTCCTGATTAAGGAGACTTCTAAATATCAGAATCACCTAATTTTGATGAGCCTAAGTCATAAGAAGATATTAATCTATTCTTCAATGGCTCCAAATGCGATCAAGGGGGTGGCATAGGGATCATGTTTTTCACACCACATGGGGCTCCCATACCACTATCATTCAAACTCAAATTCCTGTGCACCAATAACAATGCCAAGTACAAAGCCTTGCTCATAGGTCTTAAAACAAATATCACCATGAAAATTACCAAGCTTAACATTTTTGGTGATTCTTTGCTCATTTTCAACCAGGTCAAAGGGATCTACCAATGCAAGTGCCTAGTTCTACAAGCCTGCAAAACCCTTGTGGATAAACTCCTGGCAGAGTTTGGATGGGTACAATATCGAGGCACTCCCTAGATCATCAAATGATTTTGTAGATACAATGGCCACCTAAGGGTCCTTGATCCTACAAAACCTTACTAATAATATGACAATCATTCAGGTCAAAACACTATCACAATCTACGATTGAGTGTGAGAGTATTCAAGCCACACCAAAGGTCCACTTGATTCAAATTGAACCTCATCAAGAGAGATTATCATACATTCATGAGTTCCTGAATCATACCACTTGGGGGACTTTGTTTCCTCAAACCCCTTTTGATAGTAGTACAATGCTATTCTTACAAGTTCTTTCCCAATCAGCATTTGATCGAGAGGAACTTCAAGAGGGACATTCAATTCATGCAATCAAGGCTTCCTCACAATAGGACTGGTCCACATAAATCAGGGAATATCTAAAGCTTGGTAATATCCCCCTGGATTGTCACACATTAGAAAAAGGATATTTAAATGAAAGGCAACAAAATATATCTTTCTAGGAGACATTTTGTATTGTCAAAGCTATGAAGGGATCCTCCTTCATTACTTGGAGCCTCAAGAGTTGGCTTGGGCAATCACCCAAGAACACGATGGTACATGTGGTGTCCATTTCAGTGGCATGGTCATCACAAAGCACATTATTTGCATGGGCTACTATTGGTCAACTTTGGAGTGAGATTATTGTGCATATGTTAAGAAGTGTGTGAAGTGTCAACACCATGCTAACTTGACACATGTACCTTCTCAAGCATTTCAAACGATTCAATCAGCATGGCCATTCTAGCAATGGGGGTTGGATTTAATTGAGAAAATATCCCCTACCTCCTTGGGTCATCACACATTTATCATTATGGCTATCAAGTATTTTATAAAGTTGGTGGAAGCGATCCCCCTTAACACTATGACAGGACCCCACATCATGGAGTTCATATTGCACAATATTATTTTTCATTTTGGTATTCCATATAAGAACATTTTGGATAATGGGACATCATTTAAAAATAAATATATGTGTGCTTTGATAGCAAAGTATAATATCTAGCATAGCTTTTTGACACCCTAATATCTACAAGAAAATAGGAAAGCAGAGGCTTCCAAAAAAACATTGATTGCCATTCTCAAGAAAACTATTAGAGAAAATCACACTGATTGGCACATGCAAATACCCCTTTCTCTATGGGCCTATCGCACTAGAATTCGGATGCCCACTGGGGCTACTCTATTTTCACTAGTGTATGGCACCGAGGCATTCATGCCTCTAGAGCTATAAATCCCATCACTGCGCATATCCATGTAGGAATTCATCGATGATTATACCGCATGGTAGGCTCACCTAGATTAGCTTACATTGCTTGATGAACATCGTGTTAATGCTCTTGAGCACCTGTGCATTTATCAAGAGTGACTTAAGAGAGCCTACAATATGAAATTCCATATTAGATACTTTTAGGTTGGTGATCTGGTTCTAAAAGAGAATAAAAAAATTTCTAATTTTTTGCCCCACCTGAGGGATAAGTTTGCAGCAAATTGGGTAGGTCCTTTTGTCATCACTAGTCAAATTGGGCCTAAAACTTACCGCTTAGCCTCCCTTGAAGGTATTAAGGACCCTAAACCCTTGAACATCCTTCATTTACAGCATTTCCATGCCTAGAATGTTGTGGCCCACCCTGAAAATGCTCCTAGATATTCTATGACCGTGTAGGTCACCCAAAAATGCTCCAAGGGTGTCTATAACCCGTTTGGTCAACCTAAAATGCTCCTAGGTGGTCCATGACTATCTAGGTCACCCCAAAATGCTCCAAGGGTGTCTATAACCCACTTGGTCAATCTAAAATGCTCCTAGGCGGTCTATGACCATCTAGGTCACCCCAAAATACTCCAAGGGTGCCTATAACCCATTTGGTCAACCCAAAATGCTCCAAGGGTGTCTATAACCTATTTGGTCAACCTAAAATGCTCTTAGGTGATCTACAACTATATAGGTCACCCAAAAATGCTCCAAGGGTGTCTATAACCTACTTGGTCAATCCAAAATGCACCTAGACATTCCATGACTATCTAGGTCACCCTAAAATGCTCCAAGGGTACCTATAACCCACTTTGTCAATGTAAAATGCTCCTAGGTGGTCCATGACTATATAGGTCATCTCAAAATGCTCTAAGGGTGTCTACAACCTTCTTGGTCAACCTAAAATGCTCCTAAGTGGTCTACGACCATCTAGGTCACCAAAAAATGCTCCAAGCATGTTTATAACCCATTTGGTCAACCCAAAATGCTTCTAGGCAGTCCATGACTATCTAGGTCACCCCAAAATACTCCAAGGGTGTCTATAACCTACTTGGTCAACCTAAAACACTCCTAGGTAGTCCATGACTATTTAGGCCACCCCAAAATGCTCCAAGGGTGTCTAAAACCTACTTGGTCAACCTAAAATGCTCCTAGGTAGTCTACAACTATCTAGGTCACCCCAAAATATTCCAAGGGTGTCTATAGCCCACTTGGTCAACCTAAAATACCCCTAGGTGGTCTATGACTATTTAGGTCACCCAAAAAATGCTCCAAGGGTGTCTATAACCCACTTGTTCAATATGAAATGCTCCTAGATGGTCTACGACCATGTAGGTCACCCCAAAATGCTCCAAGGGTGTATACAACCTACTTGGTCAACCTAAAATGCTCCTATGCAGTCTACAACCATCTAGGTCATCCCAAAAATGCTCCAAGAGTGTCAATAACCCACTTGGTCAACCCAAAAATACCCCAAAGGCATAGGTATGCCCTTTGGTCACCTAAAAAGCCCTAATGGCCCCAAATAATCCCATTGGTCACATGTATATACATATATATTAATAAAAAATTCAAAAACATCATCAAAATATTAAAAATACAAAAATATTGCATTGCATCACATCACATCACATTGCATCCCATTGAATTTTTTTAGTTCTTGCATTAGGAATTGTCATTATTGCACTTCACATTTTAGAGTTGCTCATACATGTCTAGCACTACGACTGTATACTAGTTATCATTCAAAATAAATTTTGCTAAAAGTAATCATTCACATATTTCAATATTTCACTTATGATTTCCACCTAAACTTCCCATTTTTCATATTTGTGTTCATTCCCTTCACTTAGCCATTTGTTCTAGAATGTCATTAGGATTTTCGGCCACTCACCCATCTCTATTTTACTTTTCATATTTTGTAGAAAACTATCTTGATATTTAGGAGGTACAGTCTTGCTTAGATTGTACCCTGTATACATCAAATCCCAACACATTTTCACACTAATAAATCCAAGTTTTGCGTAATGAAATACGAAACTTACGAAGTGGTCTAGGTTACTTTAAGAAAAAAGGTTATCCTGCTCATCCCCCTATACGAATGGTTCAAGAATGTTGATAGTTGGCAAAAGGACAAGCTCTTCCCTACCAAATTCCACAAAATAAACAGTGGTTTTCACCACTATCAAAAGCAAAATCCCAAAAAGCAAAAATCTTGATCCAAATCCCAAAAAGCAAAAATCCCAAGAAAAATCCTCCAAAATCAAATTCAAAAAGCAAAATCCTCCAAAATCAAAGTCAAAAGAAAAATCCCACAAAAAGCAAAAATCGAAAGCAAAATAAACAGTGGTTATCACCACTTCCCAAATCCCTTGCTAAAAAAAAATAATAATAATAATATAAAATAAATAGTGATTTTCATCACTACATATGAGCAAGTATCCCAATACAATTGAAGAAAATAAGGGAGGTAAACTTGAATCCCTGTAATTCTCAGCATTCAATAAACCATAAGGTGATCCTCATTACAGGTTTGGTGGACAACCTACCTGCAAATGGTGGTATCCTTACGCATGACGATATGTCTATCACATTAGGATTGTGTGTGTGTGTATACCAATGTTTACATGTGGACGAGCTAGCTTTTGGTAGCCTATACTACCTAGTGGTCTAATCCTACTAAGTACAAAACCTAAGATCGTGATATTCATAGGGTGATCCTCATTACAGGTTTGGGGGATAGCCTATCTGGAAATGACAATATCTTTATGTGTCTCACAGGAATGAACTCACTTGCATACACAAGGATATGAAGTATCTTGGTCGTCCTCGCAGATTCATACCTTGTCAAAAAGTCTTGCATAGTCAGTATACAACCTTTAATCAAGTTAGCTAGAGTGTTGAGTCTCCTAAAAACCTCATCTACATTCTCTAACATCTCATTTCATTTATTCCATTCTATCACATTAAAATAATACATTTTCATATATCCATTATACAAAAATAGTACAAAAAAAAAGGAATTAATGAATTTTATACAACCTATGGTGCTAACATAGTGTGTCAAATCATTAGTCACAATTCATCATATCAAAGCACTCAATTCATCCATATCATTGTACATCCACGCATATAAATAGTATCATATCAAATTATCACAACATATGCATACATGATAAACATCCATCAATATGCCATAATATCACAAAAGCATCCATAAGCATACATGATAAGCATATAACATATCAACATATCATAAAAAATCAAATACATACATTGCATCCATCTCATAAAACAATTAATGAGACACATGATGACCATAACAAAATATCATATATATATATGGGGAAAAAATAAATATACATCATAGTTTCCAAAAATACCTCTAGGCTACAATAAAGTGGGTCCTCATACCTCACCAATACCAAAAAGCTATAATACAAAAAGAGTCCCAAGAGTCTCCATCACCATGGTCATGCAAGACCGGTGCTACGACTCACAATACCACCCATAGTTTGATTCTGCTGTGATCCCCCATGCCTATTGCTGCCATCCCTATCAGCCCTCGACCTAGACCCCAGTGCCTCCATCCTTAAGGAATACTATACTATCTCACTCTTCCAAGTATAGTGAGATCCACTAGTATCTCCATCATCAATAATATGCCCTCCAAGGTGCACTACCTCCATATCCATTCGATCAGTGTAGGCCTGCCTACGCTATCCCCACAAATGGTAAGTCTTAACCACTGACTGAAGTTGTAACACCTCTACCTGAATCCTCTCCACATACTCACCATTGGATCCCTCTCACCTTGGACCCTATGATCTTAGCTATGTCCATAATGATGCTATCTTAGGCTGGTCCTCCTGTGCCTATGCTCGAAGGAGATCTCTCTCCTACGTAACCCTGGCCAGCTCCACCTACAGCTTTGTGTAATGGTCATCCTGCATATCCTATTGTGCCTATGCCCCATGATCCTTTGCATCCCCATATTCACCTTGATCTCCCAAGTCTAGGAGGTCTACCTACTCATCTATCTGATGGTTATGCCCATGGGGCTCGCCCACCTCTACCTGGTCCTCCTCAAGGACATCCTACATAGCCTCATATATTGCCTCATTTGTCTCACCCCTGAGGGCCCCCAAACCTTGCCACTAGCACATAACCCACCATGATTCATACTCCTCTGTAGTCCTAGTGTCCTCCAAATTAGGAACATATACTGTAGGATCTTCCTCCTCTCCCACCTCCTCAACTACAACCTAGATTATTGTTCTCTCATCCCTGTGATACCAATACATCATTGGCTCCCTAAGTAGTCCTTGATGTAGCCTAAAATATCACATTATCTGATCAAAATGGAATTACTCCCGCTCAGTGCCATACCTCGTAATCAACAACTACCTTACCTCACCTAGTGGAGGTACTCTCCAATGTCAGACCAACTTGAAAAATCCTTGTAGGAATGCCATATCACCTACCCTGGCTCTAGGTGTGAGAAGTCATCGATGTAGTGATCCAAATTGCCTGTGTGATGATGACTCTACCCTTTCTCCTAATCCCTATATCATAAGATATCATATCATATCTCCCTGTCTGCTAGATGCACTCGGGTCGTCCAGGTAGTCCATGTGGTCGCTCCATAGCTATGTGCTACCATCCCCAACACTACAACAAAAATTTGCACCCCAAGCCCTTCTGTCGATGGTAGAAAATCTCATACATATTATCATAGAGTTGTGTCAGTAGTGTAGTCCCCCAAGCCATCACCAGTAGCTCCTCCATGGTGCACCTCACCAATGCGTACACTAGCTCCAATAGGTTCCACAGGAACCTGGCTCTTGAGGAATTAAGAAGCATATTGGATATGAGGGTCATCAATAGTGCATGCCTCACCCCCAATACCCTCTCCTCATACCAGAACCCCACCTGTATCCCTTTTTTTTTGGTAGTATACCTTTGTCACATCCCCATCCTCACCAAAGTACTTCATTAGTACTGTACCTCTTAGGTTGCGATGCGTAGAATCATCCCTCTATCAAAATCCATAAAATTTGGTAGATGTCCCCTAGCATCACTATCAACTACCCCATCGATAAGTGGAAGGTGTTGGTGCATGGCTCCCATAAGCTAATAAGGGTAGTCAAGTAGGCACGGTCACCTATCACATGCTCCAACCATGTAACCTACTTGAGCCCCATGGTATCAATCCATTCCCAATTAGCCTCTGTCAAGTCATCTCGAGTGGTATTAAAGAGCTTCAATTTTTAGTAATGACTCTTCACCACTTGCTAGAGATATGCAAATCAATAAGCAGGCATTCACCATGCTTCAAGATGGCCTCAACACTGCCTAAAAACAAAAATAAATCTAATATACAAAAGCAATCTAATTGCACAAAAACATAAACAAAATATAAAATATGGTATATTCCATTTAAATTAGGGTTTAATTACCTATTATGTAATGTGATATCCCTAACAAAAAAAACAAATCAAATCAAATCAAAGCAAAACAAAATTGTACTTTTAAAGCAAGAATAACGTGATAATAGAGTCAGTACATACCCACCGAGCACCGATAGCTCCAATGGATGCCTTTGTTTGTTTACTCATGGTGATTTTGGGATGAGTTTGACAATGCTTTACTATGTAAAATCACTCTCCTCATCCTCACCTCTCAAATCGCAAAATAAAACATGCAATAATGAATCCAAAACTTGCATTTTAGGTTTATATAGGCTTGTCACGGACGCGTTCGTCCCAGGGTGGGATGAACACACTTTTGGAAATTTTTCCCACCCTAGGATTAATATCAAATTTTTATTCATCCCACCCTGGGATGAACACAACATTTTTAACTCAAAACAACTTAAAATGCACCAAAAAGAGTCCAAAAACCCACAAAACAACTCAATTTTGGTCAATTTTTTACATAATAAAAGAAGAAAAATAAACCATCATCAAGGCCTATAAAGGACATCACTTCAATACCTATTAAGGATAGTATATCCAAACCACTCCATGGAAACAAGGTTTTTCCTTCCTTTCCTCTTTAAAAGGCGCCGCAAACAAAAGGGTCCACAACCCACCAAAAACAAGTCAAATTTGATGGAATCCATTCAAGATCAATATGGAACCTAAAATTAACCATGGATACACTGAAGATTTACTACTTAAATTCCTAATAATTCCATGATGGCCATCCCGTACTGAGGTTTCACAACTCTTTTACTCCATGCAGCATCAATAACATCGTCAAATTTCTTCCAAAAACACTCTAATTTTAATGAGTACAACTAAAGGTAACCTTTAAAAAAATTCATATGGGTCAAGAAACTCATCACTTTTATCACTGGTCATTACTTCATTGAATCGATGCTTGAGAGGGTAGTCATACTCAATTCCAAATCAACAAGCACACACTCAATCAGGAAAATTTTGTTCGTTCAAAGAATCATTGATAAGACAATCACGCTCCTGCTTGGGACATCAAACAAGCACAAAAAATAAATTAAATTGCTTGACATTGCTGGTATCATGGAATCATAGGCCTCATCTCTTCATGACAGAACAATTTCCAAGCTCAAGCAATTTCCTTAGCTCGTCATAAGCAAGGATTCAATAACGCATGCTCTTTCCAGGATTGGGGCATTTAAATTTGGTTAGGATACTAAGCAACCTTAATCATTGAACATTTTAGTCATCTATTTTTACTTAGTGCTATATTGCACACAATGCATCCCAAAAAGGGGTATTTGTAGACACTAAAATCTGGTCAATATGATTATGCTACCGAAAGCAACAGATAAATTGACATACCAAGGCCTCTAGGGCAGCCCTCAGAAGGTATATAGTGGTTCTAGCCACTTTGTGCAAGGTTTTGGAAGGTTCTAGGTCATTTTTTAGGACCTTTTGGCACCCTTCTCCTATTTTTCCCACCCTGGGATGAATACAGATCCTACTCGCCCCACCCTGGGATGAATATAGATCCTATTCATCCCACCCTGGAGCAAATAGTAGCATTCGTCCCAGAGTGGGGTGAATGTTACTATTCACTCCAGGGTGGGACGAATAGTAGGTTTAGCTATAAAAAGTCAAATATGGAAAAATGGCACCTAGTAATGATCATTTATTTTGCCTACTCATTCCTACAAGTCAAAGCACGTAGCATATTTATGCCTTGCTTCCTAAGGGAGGCTAAATTGGGAGATTCTCTTCCCCCTCCAATGCATGCCACCCCGATGGCCAAGTGGCGCCTCTTGCCATGCATGCCCTTGCATGCCCTTTTGCACATGAGCCTCGTGTGGCTATAAAGTGGATGCAATTTATACACAAAAAAATGAGAGAGGAGTTTAAGGGTTTAAGCAATGGAGTGCTGTCGAGATTTCCCTCACTTGATTATGCTTTATTTTCCTTGAGATCTCTTCATAGTGAAGAAGGTTATCGAGTGACTCAAAGAGATGCAATTTGTTTACAAAGACCTATCAATCAAGTGAATTTACACCCCAAATTTGATGATAATACCCCCCTTTGTTTTTTGGACCATTCCCCAATGGAATTGGTGGTAAAATTCAGGCAGAATCGATGGGCGTCCCACCCCCGGGTGCCCCCAATTTGTGATAATCCTATTCATCCCACCCTAGAATGAATACAAATATGTCAATAATTTTGTGACTATTTTTAGATATGTATTTTATATATTATCATATGATGTTTCAATTCAAATTTCATGCTTTTTTGAGTTATATTGGTCGAGATATTGTGATTTGAATTTTTTACCCACTAGATCATGCATCGGTATCTGAGCTTGATTTTTGAAATCTAACCATATGGGTTCTCTTAAAGTGTTACTTTATGCATTATTTCCAATTTTCATGTTTTTTTGATAGGTGTAGGGTCATAAATTGCTTACTTTAGGTTTTGCAAGTTGGGAACGGTCACTTCAAATATGACACACCATCGGGCACAATTTTGATTCTTTTTTTGGTGATATCTTCCCAAAACCTTCTATTTTACATCCCTCTACAATTTCAAGTAATCCAAAGTTTATTTGATATAATTTCCATGCATATTCTCATTACTAGTCTTTTGATGTCTGTGGGGATTGCATATTTTTCATCATACATACTTGCTATTTGATATTTCTTGTTTCCTTGTGTGTAGGTGAATGTTTCTATAGTGAATTAGGAAGGAAAACAAGACATCAAGATCAAATATACAAGCGGCAGAAGCAGTAGCCCACCCACCTCGATTGTGGGTACGAGGAAAGACATTGGATGTGCACCCAAGTTACTTGAAGGATTTTCATCCTTGAGAACCCAACTTGTAACAATTGAATCATATTTAAGCCCTCAAGGGCACTTTTATGTAACCTTGTATTGGATCCACAAAATTAATAATAAAGCAACTCTCTTTTGCTTCATTTCTTGCTATTTGGTATCTCTTCCAGTTCACTTGCATGCTTTCGTTTGATGCTCTTAAAAATTAGGAGATATATACATATATTTTTCATCATCATTTTGTGCATGGTTTTTTCCTACTTCACTTACAATTTATGAGGGATAGTGGAAGGAATACCTATAATAAGATCATCAAATATGACATCTCTCCTAATCGCCACATCACACCTCTAAGACAATATGCCTTTGAGATATTAGAAATCCTATAAATATACATTTATTTCTATTAGGTGTCTCCTTTTTACAAAGATCCTTGAGTATATGAGTTCATGTTAAATACCCAAATACTCAAAATATAGACACATCTAGCTTATCTTCTTTTAATTTCTCAAGAGGTGTCATCCCTCAAACAACCCTAATAGGCACCCTGTTGATAATATACCCTACACAAGTGACTGCCTCACCCTAATACTTGGTGATCATGTCCCTTGGCATGAATCATAAAATTATTCATATCCATGATTAACCCATTTTTATTTGTGTTATACCATTCTATTTAGGAGTGTAGTGAATAGTCCTTTTATGCTATTCAATGAGTAGCCAAGAAATCATGAAAAGTATGACTAACATATTCACCACCCCATATATCCTTAGACACTTGATCTTTTGTCTAATTGGTTTTCAAAAAGAGCCTCAAAAATTTTGAACCTCTAAAACAATTCATCCTTGGTATGAATGGTATATACCCATACATATCTAGAAAATCCATCAATAAAAATAAAAAAATATCTATTTTCTAAAATAGGAGGCATACACATAGGTCCATAGGTATCGCTATGAATGATATCCAAAGGTTGACATGTCATATTGGTAACTACTTTAAAAAATTTCTTTGTATGATGCTTTTTTAAAATGTATCCCTCACATACACCACATAGAGGAAATATGCATGGACTTCCAATAGCCATCTCATGCTAACTCATGTTCCTCAAGGAACCATAGCTAAGATGCCCAATCCTATGGTGCCATTTTTATTCTCATTATCATCATGTATAGCCATTACAAATAAGTTCTTCTTGCTATAAGAGGAATTGAATCTTTTACCTAGCTCATACATATGATCAAATTCATCACAATATCTAAAAGCAATAATTCTAAATCCATTGTCTATATCCTTAATCACCCATCTAAATAAGTGGATGTCCAATATGTAAAATGAACTTCAACATGTTCCTATGAGGTGTCTTCATCAAAATTATCCTCACCTTGTGCATATAAGAGAGCAACATCAACACCCCCTTTTCTTTATACTTCCTCCAATTTATCGATTCGAATTTTATAAAATTCTATCTTATGTGATTTCTCTTTGTAGAAATCACAATTAGGATTCTTAAAAAAAAAATCTTGAGCTTCTAGGTGTCATAGTTAAGACCATTCAATAAGGACACATTATGGTATATAACTATTCTACCAAAAATAAAAAATATTCATTCAATTATGATGAAAAATAATAACAAGGAGCTTGAAAATAAATAGGCTTAAAATGCTTCCATATACCAAAGTTATGGCCCCCAAAATTTTGGCCCAAAAATTATAAAAAATACCTCTAAAAACTTTGGGAAACTAAAAAATAAAATTATTACATATAGAGTGTATGGGAGGCCACCACATGTTGCTATATGAGTGGTCGAGAGGATGTATACTATGTGCTAACGATGTAGTGTACCAACAAAGTACATGATATCATTTATCAAAATCTATTTTGCTACTTTTTTTATGAACCATGTTGTGTCACCTGTTGCTATCTAATTTGCTTTAGAATTCATGGATTGACAACTTTGTTGTTGATTTTTCAAGTTGTTTATCAAGTTTGATGATATGGAATAATGTGATTGGATGATCCCATTTTTATAGTTTCCAAATTGTGTATAGATTACCATGTCATCTTAATTAGAGTGTACCATGTGCCACCTCACTATACATGCCACATCAATGCCCTTAAAAGCTACCACATATTGCATGGCATAATTTTTCTAGAATAGCATTTTAGTTTTTATATGTCACCTTGGGATTTATGTATTTCCTACCAAGTCACCTATATGAACTACCATAAGTTTCTGTAGCACCCTAAAATTGGCACAGTAAACCTTAGCAATAATTAAAATTACCTTAGTAATAATTCAAATTCAAATTTTCAACCCCGAACCGCCTTTTAAACCGCTTTCCTCATTTTCCATGCCATTTTTAGGATTTGTTGTGACCGTTGGACGATATCGTCGCCGATCAGACGATATCGCCTCAGATCGGACGATTTCGTCTGGACTAGAACGTCCAGACGATTTTGTCCCAAAACTGATTTTTCATAATTAGCTTCTGTTTCAACGGCGTCTCTAACCTAGGCAAAAGCGTGTCTGCGCGATTAGAGACTTCCCCCATTGGAGATCTCCCAAATTGGGATGATCTCCAACCTCCCAACCTCCTTCCTATGCCTATTTAATCTTAGGCCCTCCCCTTGACATTCCCCTGGCTGAATTTTCCTCTAACACGAGTTCTATTTGCATTAGACCATCTTAAATCACCATTTGCCTTCGTATTTTTCCAAGTTTGTTTGCAGGAACTTCATTGTTTTTCAGTCGGAGCAAGCTCAGATCGTCGCAGACGATCCTGTACAATCTCGGACGATCACGCACCAATTCGAGATGATTTCGACTACAGTCAACATTGGGGGCAATCAGTGCCCTGAGTTTGCATTCTTTCTCCACTATCTACTTTTTTGCTTTGCATTAGTTAGACTTATTACTATTTTGCATCCTGGAGTTCACCCATATAGTTTTAATGCATAATAAAATCATAATTTGTCATTAAATCATTGTAATGCACTCATATTTTTGTTTATAATTATCAGTTTAATATTATTATTGTCATTCTACATCATTGCCCTCTGTTGGAATAGTTGCATTTTTTGTATTTTGTATCTATTTCTCTGATTGCAGGTCTCTGACGAATTCGTCTGATGAATTCGTCAGATCTCAGACGATCTTGTCTGATCGTAGACGATCCTGTCATATCAGAGGCGATCTTGACTGCTTCAAAAATCAGAACCTCCATCAGACATCCGGAACAGGTATGGCTTTTTAATCTAGCTTATTCTCTATGTTTTCTGTTCAAATCTATTTTTTGTATTCATTTAAATCTGCATTTCATATAGAACAGTTTAGATTCATTTGGCCAAACCTAGGATTTGAATGATTAAAGATAAAATTGAACACATCAAACACCCTCTCAACCTAGGCGTGGAAACTGCCATTCAAAAGTTTCCTGGTGAACCCACCATCCATCAAAAAATCACCTTAATACCCCTCCCCCGAGAGGCGGGACCTTCAAAGGGCCTCTCAGTCCGAGGTATTGTCCCATCCTTCTCGCATCCCCCTTCCGGGCGCGGATCCTTTAGCCTGAAGGTAAGGGTGCGAAAAATTTGGAACGATACATTTTGGTGAACCCGACGTGAAACTAAAACCTTTTGAAAACAAAAAAAAACAAAAAAACATAGATGCATTTAAAATCATTAGAAAACTACTAAGTTGCATATCATGTTTAGATGGTAGCTCCTAAGAAAAGACTAGCAGTCACTATAAATGTTGAAAACCAATTAGCAGCCATAGAAATCAATTATGTGCTTAGTGTGCCTGAAATAGATAGAAACCAACTTTTGTGGGACGAACTTGATAGGAGACTAGGTATCATTTCATCTAGGTCAACAGAGCTTAAACAAATCAAGAGGCTTGTCCTAGATAGAATCCTGGATCCTCATCAACTCATTTTTTATCATGAACTTCAGAGAGCTTGCCATAGGTGGTTAGCAGATAGAAGAGCCCTTGTGTCTTCTGAGTTGTATACCTTTGAGGAATTCCTCGAGAATGCAGCCATAGTGCATCAATTCCTAGCTCGTGTAGAGGACCAAGAGGTCGTTCTTGTGGATAGAGAAATATGGAATAGAGTTCCTAGAGCTGTGTTATATCGAGAGTATTGCCACGAGCTTTACTTCTACCGACCATAGTCTGAAACAGATAATATCACCATAGCACACTTTGTTGACTTCTTGAAAAACAATTTTCAATTTGAAGAAGAACATTTCATGACTCCTGAAGAACTTGAGCCCATTAATGATATTTATAAATTGTTTATAGAAAACTAGATCATTGCTTTCATTATTATTATTTCTTGCGTTTTGTGTGTTGTTTGTTATCTTTATAATATTGTTATAAAAAAAACAAGAAAAACCAAAAAACATAACAAAATCAAAACATTTTATTTTAAATACTATAGTAGGTATATAATTAAAATATATACCTCTTAAGCTTGTTGCATATATATATATATATATATATATATATATATATATATATATATATATATATATATATATATATATATATATATATATATATTTGCTGAAATCTAAGTTTAAGCACAATGACTAGACTTAGGAATGGTAAACAAACCGAAGAAGAAGAAGAAGAAGATTGGTTAGGAAAGAAAACAAAAAAATTAAATGCCCTTCCCGAGGATCCAATTCCGGAAGGAGAAACTCTAGAACAGACCGGAAGATGAGCTAGTCTGAAGAAAATGAACAACAAGAAAATGTTAGAGAGGAAGGATCCTCATCCCCTAGAATGGCTCCGGATGGAACTGTTACTTTTGATAACATAGATCATTTCTGGAAATTCTTCAATAATAATATTGGTGCTCTTAATATGGCAGTTCGTATTGATAGGGGACAAATTAGTGAAACTCAAGCAATCCTAGAAGAAGGATTTAACATGCACACTAATCCCTTGTCCTTCGTCGATCAAGAAAGTGATAAAGCTGGACCATCCAATATGGATATGGCCACTATAATTCAGAACATGCAAAAACAACAGGTTACCCAACCTCCTAAGGAACCTCGTTATTGAGCCTAAAATCATTCCCACACAAAAGAGACCTTCATTCACCGCTTTATTTCGCCAAACTATTGACCAATATGCTTCAAATCGACAAAAACCTAAAATGAAGCCAAACACCAACTTTCAACAATCTGGGATACAACATAATACAACTTCAAAACTTCTTCATAACACCCTTCCTACCAACAACTTACACAATAGCAATATAGCATCTAATCTTCATGTCCCTCCATCATATGCTCACCAATCCCATATTAATACCCTACCGAACCAATATGGTGGGCAAACCAGTAATCTGGAAGCCATGGTGAAACAGTTAGCTTCCCGCATGGACCAGATGGATCCCTACCGTCCCTCGTACAATTATCGAGAGATGTGTAGTCAGCCTCTAGATCCCATAGTTGTAGCACAACCATACCCTAAACACTTTCCCATGCCCGTCCTGCCTATATATAAAGGAACTGAAGATCCCATAGAGCATCTTCGCATGTTTAGGATAGCATGTCATGATATATCACATGATGACTTGTTATTACTAAAAATGTTCCCGAAAAGTTTAGGAGGAATGGCATTAGAGTGGTACTACCAATTGCCCACTCATTCTTTGAGAAATTTTGAAGAGACCGCTGAATCTTTTGTGCATCAATTTAGTGCCTATATCGAAAGGCATGTAACCATTAAAGATTTGTACAACTTAAAACAAGACAAAGATGAATGTTTTGCTGATTTCTTAGCTAGATGGAGGCAGTTGATAGGAAAACTGCACTTTGTGCTACCTTATAGGGAAATGTTGGACATTTTTATTAATAATTTGCAAGAACAAATATCTTATGAGTTATCAATTGCTACCTTAACCACCTTCGATCAGGCTATAGACTTAGCTCGAAGAGTAGAAGATGCTCTCATTAGGAGAGGCCAGCTTAGGAAGAAAGATGATGAGAAAACATCCAAAAATCAATATAAAAACAAACAAGTTGTAGGTGACGGAGTCACTGACAACATAAATGTTGCTAATATCAATACAACGAAGACAACAGAAAAATTTATATTGAAACCTCCTGATAAACCTCCTCGAGAGTTTACTAGATTGAATCAACCATTATCAACTATTCTACCCCAATTACTCGAAAGAGGCTTGATTCAATTACCTAATATCCGAGAACCTGATCCAACCATACCTGGATACAGAGCCGATTTACACTGTGATTTCCATAGAGGGCCTGGACACTCTACCAACTCTTGTAAAAGGTTAAAACATAAAATACAAGATCTGATTGATAATAATGAGATGGAGGTGCAAGCCTTCCAACCTAAACAAAATGCTCCTAATAATGCTCAAAAGAACATTCCCCAAAATCAAAATCAAAATGCTAATCAATCATTAGATATATTTCAACATCCTTTACCAAAACATGGTAAAGAGGTGGCCAATCAAATTGAGCATCATAATGTCCCTCCTCCTACCCGATATGTAGGAACTATTAGCAGACATTTACCTAATCATGATTTACAAAAATTTGACACAACTTTATCCATGGTCACGACCAGGCCCCTACATAATATTCAAACACCAGATCTCAGTGATGTAGAATCGGATACTGAAAGTGAAATAGACATCACCTCAAATCAATCGAATAGTTCTGAAAATGAATCAGATCCTATTCAACCTATCACAGATTCTATGGTTCCGGAAGAACCATTTCCTAGAAGAGTTACTACTCGACCCTCTTCTAATCAGTTCCTTTCTAATGAACAAGCCATAAATGCTAGACCAAGACCTATTCATCATCCTCAATATAACATTGTAGGTACCATCGGAGCCGTTACCAGACAACAAGCTCAAAATTTTCAACAAGAACCAAATCAGAACGATGGATCAACTCCATTTGTTTTGAAAAATCCCAATAAAGGGAATCATGCTCCTAATGTTCAATCTAAACCTCCTTATAATATTAATGAGCAATTATCCAATACTACAGCCAGAATTTCCCTTTTGGACCTATTAAGATCTTCTCCTACCCATAGAGATGAATTGATGCTTACATTAAGCCAAATGATGGTACCACAAAACATTCAACCTGAAGCCATGACCAATACTATCATCACTAGAGAAGTTGATTGTATTGACTTCCGAGATAAAGATATACCACAACATAGTTTACATAAGGATAACCCCTTATATATTACTGCCCTAATAGGAGATGTAGCAGTCAAAAGGGTCTTGATTGATAATGGTTCATCTCTAAATATTTGCACTTTTGACTTCTACCAAAGATTTGGGTTTAGAAGTGATGAAATGAAGAAAACCGACATGATCATAAAAGCTTTCAATGACGAAACACAAGAAACGTGTGGAGTTATCACCATCCCATTGCAAGTTGGTCCGAGAACCTTAGATACGACCGTGTTTATTGTACATTGCCCCGCATCATACAATATACTCTTGGGTCGTCCTTGGATCAATGCAATGCGGGTTGTCCCATCAACTTTACACCAATGTGTTAAATTCAAATTTAAAAATCAGTTGGTCACTATCCATGGTGATCCTAGACCCTTTGATATGTGTGCTTTGGCAGAACCTGTTGGAGTTCAATTTTGCCCTGCTCTGTCATCCACACATCCTAATTCTTATTTTTCATCTAAACAATCTTCTAAACAAACCACACTAGAACCTCAAAAAGATCTTAAATCCACAACCAATCCTTCATGTTCCATCCCTATAATTTCAAAACCTATAGACCCATCTATTAACACCTCCACATTATCTACATCTATCATACCTTCCACATCTAAAGATATAGGGAATGATCCTTCTACATCTTATGCTCTTTTTGATGAACTCTTACCTGATTTATCTAACATTCTTATATCAGAAAAAACAAATGCTTCTATGCAAAATTCCATTATCTTAAGTAATTTGCCGCCATCTCCTCATACTTTGGGCCTCCCACAACCTATGGGAAGTACTTACCAAGTCGGGAGTTGTGCCTTCATTTATAAGGGATATGACTAGGGAAGAATACCCAGGAACATCAAAACTCATCATGAGGGATATGCTCGATGTTATTTTACTAATGAGTATATTAAAGCTAAACCTATAATGCTTAAAATGGGATATAAAGGGAAAGGCTTGGGACCTCTCCAAGATGGTATGAAAGAACCCTTTGAGGTAGAACCATGGCCCGCCCGATGTGGTGTGGGCCTATTTCCTAGTAAGGGTCAACCCTTCCCTTTTGAAGATGATGATCAACTCATATGTTATCAAGATTATTTGGATGGGCGTGATGATTTGCCTCTAAAAAATCAGCCATTTACATGCAATATGCTATCCATAGCTTATCCTGAAATGATTGCTGAATCCGATGATGAGTTGGAAGGAGATATTTTCCATGATGTCTCCATTGAAGAGATGTTACATAATGGTTTTTATTTTGATGGTTCTATACCTACTATAGCCCAACTTGAGGCCACGACTCCTCAAGATGAATTATCCAAGTTAACCTTAAAAGAATTACAAGAATTGGGCGTTTCACCCGCCCCACCTAATTTTGAAAGAGATCTACACATGGAAGTAGAAAACGTCATTAAAGTTAACATTGGAACCGAGGATAATCCCCACATAATCAATATTGGATCAGAATTAAGTCAAGAAAAACAAGAGCAATACATTGCATTCCTTAAAGAATATGAAGATGTCTTCGCTTGGACATATGAAGATATGCCAGGTTTAGACCCTTCGTAGTCATGCATCACCTAGTAGTCCATCCGGATGCTAAACCTCGTTAAACAGAAACTTAGAAAAATGCATCCCAAAGTGGCCTTGCTAGTCAAAGGGGAGTTAGAAAAACTCCTGAATGTTGTTTTTATACAAGCTATTGATTATGCTGAATGGATCTCGAATGTAGTTCCAGTCACCAAGAAAGAAGCTACTAAAGTTAGGGTTTGCATAGACTTTAGAGATATTAACGCTGCATGCCCTAAAGATGATTTTCCTCTTCCAAACATGGATCAAATCATTGATTTTACTGCTGGGAGTGGAATGATGTCCCTAATGGATGGATTTTCCGGTTATAATCAGATCAGGATAGCTCCTGAAGATCAAGCTAAAATAGCCTTTATTACCCCCTGGGGTACCTTTTGTTGGAAAGTGATGCCATTCGGCCTAAAGAACGCAGGTGCAACCTATCAACGAGCTATGACTTATATTTTTCATGACATGATGCATGATATCCTACATGATTACGTAGATGATATCATAGCTCGTTCCATCAAAGAAGATGATCATTTAAATGACTTAAGGACAATGTTTGATCAGTTAAGGGAATATCTTATCCGACTAAATCCTCGCTAAATGCATATTCGGAGTTAAGTCCGGTAAACTATTAGGGGTTATAGTTTCTTTACGTGGCATCGAAATCGACCCTCTCAAGATTGCGGCTATCACTGATATGCCCGCACCTACCAATATATCCGAGTTACGAAGTTTACAAGGTAAGCTTCAAGCTATCCGTCGCTTCATCGATAAGTCGGCAGACAAAACCGGTCCCTTTCTTAAGCTTCTTAAGAAGGATGTCCCTTTTAATTGGGATGACGAATGTAAGGAAGCTTTTGAACTTCTCAAACAATACCTCCTTAACCCACCTGTGCTTTCACCGCCTAGACCTGATCGCCCATTTATCCTGTATATTTCAGCTTCAGATTTTGCTTTAGGAGCTATGTTAGCTCAACTTGATGATGAGAAAAGAGAACGTGCTAATTATTATATTAGCCAAACTTTAATTAGTTATGAAACCCGCTACACAACATTAGAAAAACTATGTCTAGCAAGTCGTATTTTCTACGCAAAAATTATGCCATTATATGCTCAGTCAGAAAACTTATGTCATTGCTAAATATGATCCCTTGCGGTATCTCATGAGTCGACCTTATTTATCGGGTCGCACAACAAAGTGGGTTCTTGCTTTGAGCGAGTTTGAACTCACGTTTATAGGACAGAAGTCTGTTAAGGGTCAAATCATAGCAGATCAATTAGCTGCTGCACCCTTAGAGTCTACCCATCCCCTCATCATTGAGTTTCCAGATGAATGCCTTCAATTAGAGGTAGACCATGTTGAACAATGGTCCTTATACTTTGATGGAGCCCGATGCATGAGTGGGGCTGGTGCAGGTATTATTTTAATATCTCCACAAAAACACATTATACCTTTGTCCTTTAAATTAACATTTGCTTGCACCAATAATACTCCTGAATATGAAGCTCTAATCCTTGGATTACGAGCTGCCTTGGCGCTAAAAATTAAACATCTCGCTAGTTTTTGGTGATTCTCAACTTGTTATAAACCAAATTAATGAAGTTTATCGGACCAGTAGATGATAAATTGCGCCCATATAAAGCATATGTTTTACAATTAATATCTCTATTTGATCAAGTTACCTTGGAAGCTATTCCTCGAACTAGCAACCGTGCGGTCGACGCTATGGCCGTAGCTGCATCTCTTCTCCCCTTGGAGTTAGATGACGAATATGCCACCATCATTATTCATCGACTCCAGGAACCCGCTTCAAATAAGTCATGCTTAGAACCTTTGGATGTGTTTCTAATCAATGAAACTACTCCTGAACCTTGGTATACGGATATATTTGATTTTCTTCACAATGGGACTTTCCCTGCCAGTTCTAATAGAAACCAAAGATCGGTTATTACGTAGACGAGCAAGTCGATTTGTAATAATTGGCAATACTTTATATAGGAGATCTTTTGAAGGTATCCTATTGAGATGTTTGAATTTAGAAGAATCCAGATCAGCTTTGAGTGAAGCCCACGATGGATCTTGTGGAGGACACTTCTGTGGTAGTGTCATTGCTAAAAAGATCCTTAGGATAGGATACTTTTGGCCTACCATGGAGAATGATGCACATGATTATGTGCGCCATTGCGACAAGTGCCGAAAACATGCTGACCTTGTCCATGCCCCTGCACAAGAACTACGTAGGCTATTTCATCTCCTTGGAACTTTTCAAAATGGGGCTTAGACATTATTGGCAAAATTAATCCTGTGTCATCCGATGGACACAAATTCATCATAACCGCCACCGAGTATTTCACAAAGTGGGTTGAAGCTATGCCTTTAGCTTCTTGCACCGGAACACAAGTCTCTAAATTTATTTTTAATCAAATCATTTGTAGGTTCGGAATTCCTGCAAATCTCATCTCAGACAATGGAACTTGTTTCAAAAATAAAGATGTTAAGAAACTATGCCAAAAATATAAGATTCAACATCGCTGGTCCACTCCCTATTATCCTCAGGGTAATGGCCAAGCGAAAGCTTCTAACAAAACCTTAATCAAAATTCTCAAAAAATTGGTCAATAAATCCGGTCGAGATTGGCACATTCAATTATATCCAGCTTTGTGGGCATATCGCACTAGCGTTCGTACTCCCACAGGTACTTCACCTTTTGTTTTGGTTTATGGTGCTGAAGCTATTTTTCCCTTTGAATTAGAAGTTCCTTCTTTGGCTCTACTACTTCAAGATACCGAAGTAGGAGATGAATATCGAGCTGGTAGACTCAGTCAGCTAGAACTCCTAGATGAAAAGTGCATCAATGCTTTGGAGCATCTTCGTGCCTACCAAAACAAGCTTAAAAGATCATATGCTAAGAAAGTTCGTCATCGATCCTTTGAGGTCGGCGACCTTGTTTTAAAAGAAAATCAAAAAAATACTAATGCAACTAAAGACCTTAAAGGTAAATTTGAACCCAACTGGCTTGGACCATATATTATCACTGCTAAATTTGAATCGGGAGCATACAAATTATCCACCTTAGATGGTAAAGAACTTAAAGAACCCATGAACATTTTGCATCTTAAACGTTACTATGCGTAAAAAATTGGTCATTTCATCATTGTATATATTTGTTTAAAATATTTCAAAAAACCACTATCTTGTATTTCTTTCAATTTATAAATTCAAAAACACCAAAAACATTCAAAATCATCAAAATCTTCAAAAACATCTTTTATTTTTTGTACTTCTCAAATTGTGACATATTGCAGTTATATTTTCAAATTATTTTGGATAAATTAGCATTTATTTGGAATCCCGCACTTTCACATTCACATGAATAAATATCTTGATTTATTTGGCATGATTACTAATCTCTCTTATATCAAAGTCCACAAAATTCAATTAAATAAAGTTTTGAGCACAGAGAATTGATCTTGTTATTTACTTAAACCAAGCATATCCTTTCACAATAAAATGATTATATTTGTAATGTCCATGCTATGCTACATAGTAGAAGTGGTTTCTTGAGCGAAAAGTTTCCCCTGCTATCCTATCATGCACATGGTCTAGAATCTTTGAGAATTGACAAAAGGACAAGCTCACCCCTACCCAGAATAAAAATCCCTTGCTCTACAGACTAATCCGAGCAAGTATCCCTAGCATAGGAAGAAAAGAAAAGTTCAAGAAAAAGAGAAAAAGAAAAAGGTTATTTCAGCATTATCTCAAATATCAAAGCAAAAGATACGAAAAAGAAAAATACAAAAAAAAAAAAAAAGAAAGAAAAAGCAAAGAAAGCAAAACAAGCAAAAGCAAAAGCAATAAAATCCCTTTCCCTACCCATTGAAAAGAAAAGAAGGGTTGATGAGCTTGAATCCCTGGAATTCTCAATTATTCAAAAACTGTGAGGTAAGCCCCATAACAGGTGGTTTGTGCCCAACCCGCTTGGCCTTGGGTAACTCCTAGCGTGGTGATATGTCTGTCACATTAGCGACCTTCTTTTGTATAGACCTATGTCTGGTTATGGATTAGCTAGCTCTTGATAACCCGACTTACATAGTAGTCTGGTACGGGTATATGCATCTAAATCATGGTTAATGAACACTTATTTGGTTAATTCAAATCACTTGTATCAAATTATCTTGCTCAAAACTGGTAAATGCACAAAGCAATTGCACACACATTTGTATTTGAGAGATTTTGTGTATCATTATGATAAATCAAGATCGGAAATGAACTCACATACGCACATGGGATTCCTTATAAATCTAACTTTTGTCTTTAAGATACTTTGAAATATTTTTGCAAATTGTCTGGAATAATTTCATTTTCTTCTCTGAGAACAGTTGTTTAGTATAAAGACAACTACATGCATTACCAAAAAAATCAAAATCATTTATTAAAAACATGCAATAAAGTTACATTTATATATAACTTTTGACTTTCGTGACGATGGTATAGTTCCAAAACCAAAATTGGAATTTTATGCCTAGCACAAGTCCTCATCTTCATATTTTCTCATTTATTTTCAAAAATTAAAAATCAACCATGCAATAAAACTATTATTTTCTTCTTTGGATTTCGTGATGATGGTATAAGTTTATACCTAAATATTCTATGCCTAGCGCAAACCATTGAACTAATTTTATTTTCCCATTTATTTCAAATCATAAAAACATATGACTTAAATCATTATGTTACACAATTATGCTTTACAAAAAACGAACACTTATTCTATTTCATGTCATTATGTTCAAATTCAATATTGCAACCATGGTATAAATTCTAAGGAATTGTTCAAAATTTTATCACACTTAGGAATTTATGCCTAGCAAAAATCATTTTAAAATATTTCATGCATACTATTTTTATGAAAATCTGAAAACAAATCATCATCAAACCATCATCATTTCTATCATCACAAAGTCTTAAGACAGTCTCTTAAGCACTCTTTTACTTTTAACAATATTTCTATACTAGGATTAGCTTGACGACCGAGTGAGCGGTGACTCCATGAAATGGTCTATAATAGCGACAATGTCCTTTGAAATTATTGTTAGAAGTCCCTTTTATTTTTATCAAATTATCCCACAAACAACCAATTTGTTTACATCAGATTATTTCATTTAAATTTTAAAAGCATGACATTCAAACCATAATATTTCCAAACGACATAATTACATGAATCATCAAATCAATCACACCAAAACATTAAAGCATCATACAAACACATAAGACAAGTCATATGATCAAAAATATCTCATCTTATATATATCAACAATATATACATCATCTCAAAACTGGATCGGTATGCCACAATCTGTACCTCGGCATACTCAATCCTCTATCAAAAATAATAAACACTATGTATCAATCTGTGTAGTGCAGTCTGTAGCAACTAGCCTCGAGAACCCCTCGAGCTCTCAGCCTCATCTCCTCCCCCGCCCTGAGGTGGACGAGGTGGCCCCATCACAGTCTGTGTGGTGCTATGAGTCCTGGACACTGATCGTGATGATGTCCTCGATGACCCCATCATGATAGGCTCCGCAATGGGGGCCGACAATGGTAACCTCTCCCCTCCGGCACCATCTGGTAGTATAGCATCTGATAGAATGTGATCTGGGCAATAGCCCATGCTAAGTCCCGAGTGCTCGCCCCTCCGCTCCATGCTCTGAGGCATGCGACCTCATCTCTGAGCTATGTGGCCTCCTCTCGATGTCGTGCAGCCTCATCCTGCAAGGCCTACACCTGAGCCTGGAGATGAACAGTCTTCGCCCGGAGAGTAGCCATCTCGCTACTCTCTCCTACCTCGACACCCTTGCCCTTATCGGGCGATGGTGGTCTCTCTCTCCATGGAGAAGGGGGTCTCTCCTCCCTCCTCTCCCGCTATCGTGGCCTCTGCTGAGCTTGTGGCCTCCTCTGCTCTCTCCCACCGTGACCCTGTGCCGCCTCAATGGCTGCCTGGCGCCGCCTCCCCATCCGATGCACAACTACATGAATCGGACCCTGAGCCCTCATCATCCGAGGAGGGCGGATGCCTGCGTACTAAGCATCATAGCCATCGGCAACCCTAGCATCGTCACCATCCACTGGCTGGATGGGGGCATCGTCCATGTCCTCACTCTAGAAGCGTTGCATATCTAGAGCCCCGCTAACTGTAGTGTTATCCCGGATGGTCCGGGAAAACTCGTAGTCCCTGAGAGATGGGATCCCCTACTGTAGACCGAACTGCCTCAAAACTCGGTCATAGCGGTGGAGCTCCACCTCTCCCCTCTCCATCCTCCAGCAAACTCGCCTGATGCGAGCCAGCTCCTGTCCATCCTCGGCCCACCCTCGGATGATCTCTCCAAGGCCTCCAGGTGATCTGGTCGGAGACAAGGTCATCAAGTAGTCTCCGGGACATTGGCAGATCTATCCACCGTTGTGACCCTCTCCGGAGCCACCAGTAGAAAACTCGGGGCCTCTCCCCATCAATCCCTATTAGTGGGAGCCCTACCGGCCTTCGCACCATGATGTGCTCCCAGCACCAAACCTGTAGTAGTGATGTCATGACTAGACATCGATCGCCCTTGTATACGACCCCATGCAGGATCCTATACAATCGGCATAGTACAAAGCTCCCCCAAGAAAACCTGTACCCATGGTCTCTCATGTCGTAGACCACATCTATCAGTAGCCATGGTAGTCTGCATCCACTCTGATGGCATAGCAGACAGACCACCTACCACCCCAGCCAAAACTTGTGTCAGTCTAGATGCCCTGGCATCTGGCATAGCGACTCGATGTTCACTCCGCCCTTCTCCAAGGCGAAGCTCGGATCTCCGCATAGTCGCATCATCACGTGGCCCTGATTGGCCATGGGAGTTATTAGCCATCCTTGTATGGGGATCCTCAAAATCCTCCATACATCCTCCAATGTGGGAGTCATCTCCCTTGTCGATAACCGAAAAAAGAAGAACCCGGATACCACCTCTCTGCTAGGGCTGTCAATAGCCCCATATCTGTAGAAACCTGTGGCATATCTGCCACGTGCTGCAAGCCGACCTGAGCCAACTGATCTCGCTCTACCTGAGATAGAGTGGCCAAGTCATCCCTCAGCCCACCGTATTTCCATTCCTAGCTCTTTAATAATCCTCTCTGCAACATAAACAACAAAACAATAAAAATCATTAATAAAACAGTGATTAAAAATGCAAGTAAAATAAGTTCACTTTCATACAAATGATGATATCATCCACTATTGGATGATATCGTCCAAAATTTGAGCAAATTCGTCTCCGATTTCGCAAGAGGGAATCGTCCCTTATTGGACGAAATCGTCCCCATATCGTCGATTTCGCCCTTGGACGAAATCGGCGATATCGAGACGATTTCGATGAAATTGAGACGATTTCGTCCCAACGACGTCGACGGCCCAAAAATGGCCGTGATGCTCAACAATCATTCAAAATTAATCTAAAAAGCATGAAATTCAAAATTAAAGCATTCTAAATTAAGTTTGGACCCTTACCCGTAGCCCGCGTCGGACCTCTGTCGATCTGTGCGCTGTCTCGACCATCTTGTCTGCAGAGCTCTAGAAACCAGGAAAATGAACAGTAACAATGAATTAGGGTTTTACCCTATTTTTCTTAATTTTATTCAAAAACACTTAACAACATTTTAAAATTTTGCTTTTCCGCATTTTTACCTCAAACGTTCGATTTGGGTAAAAACACGGAGGGGGCACCATAGTAAGTCGTCGTACGATTCGACCTAGAATCGTCGCCTAAAAATGGGAATAATTTTTGCTTTCTCGTAGATCGAGAAGAACTCATCTTTAACGCATTTTCTTCGAAAAATTCGCTAAAGAGGGGGCAAAATGTAGCACCCTAAAATTGGCGCAGTAAACCTTAGCAATAATTAAAATTACCTTAGTAATAATTCAAATTCAAATTTTCAACCCCGAACCGCCTTTTAACCGCTTTCCTCATTTTCCATGCCATTTTTAGGATTTTTTGTGACCGTTGGACGATATCGTCGTCGATCAGACGATATCGCCTCAGATCGGACGATTTCGTCTGGACTAGAACGTCCAGACGATTTCGTCCCAAAACTGATTTTTCATAATTAGCTTCTGTTTCAACGGCGTCTCTAACCTGGGCAAAAGCGTGTCTGCGTGGTTAGAGACTTCCCCCATTGGAGATCTCCCAAATTGGGATGATCTCCAACCTCCCAACCTCCTTCCTATGCCTATTTAATCTTAGGCCCTCCCCTTGACATTCCCCTGGCTGAATTTTCTTGTAACACGAGTTCTATTTGCATTAGACCATCTTAAATCACCATTTGCCTTCGTATTTTTCCAAGTTTGTTTGCAGGAACTTCATTGTTTTTCAGCCGGAGCAAGCTCAGATCATCGCAGATGATCCTGTACAATCTCGGACGATCACGCACCAATTCGAGACGATTTCGACTGCAGTCAACATTGGGGGCAATCAGTGCCCTGAGTTTGCATTCTTTCTCCACTATCTACTGTTTTGCTTTGCATTAGTTAGACTTATTACTATTTTGCATCCTGGAGTTCACCCATATAGTTTTAATGCATAATAAAATCATAATTTGTCATTAAATCATTGTAATGCACTCATATTTTTGTTTATAATTATCAGTTTAATATTATTATTGTCATTCTACATCATTGCCCTCTGTTGGAATAGTTGCATTTTCTGTATTTTGTATCTATTTCTCTGATTGTAGGTCTCTGACGAATTTGTCTGATGAATTCGTCAGATCTCAGACGATCTTGTCTGATCGTAGACGATCCTGTCATATCAGAGGCGATCTTGACTGCTTCAAAAATCAGAACCTCCATCAGACATCCGGATCAGGTATGGCTTTTTAATCTAGCTTATTCTCTGTGTTTTCTGTTCAAATCTGCTTTCTGTATTCATTTAAATCTGCATTTCATATAGAATAGTTTAGATTCATTTGGCCAAACCTAGGATTTGAATGATTAAAGATAAAATTGAACACATCAAACACCCTCTCAACCTAGGCGTGGAAACTGCCATTCAAAAGTTTCCTGGTGAACCCACCATCCATCAAAAAATCACCTTAATACCCCTCCCCCGAGAGGCGGGACCTTCAAAGGGCCTCTCAGTCCGAGGTATTGTCCCATCCTTCCCGCATCCCCCTTCCGGGCGCGGATCCTTTAGCCTGAAGGTAAGGGTGCGGAAAATTTGGAACGATACAGTTTCCATGGGATTTATGCACCTAGTGCTACCTTGACTATATAGAATACCACATATTACGTTGAGATATGTGTACTTTCCAACTCAACTATATGGACAACCACATGTCAATTCTATATTTTTCAACTTAGTTATATGGACTACCATGTGTCATATCAAGATGGATGCTCCTACAAAATTAGTTTTGCATACCACCATGTTTTACCTTGGGATTCATGTCACCTTACCTATATGGTCTGCCATATGGCATTTGTACTATCTTGTCATGTCATCATTTAAGGAGAAAAAAGGTGTCATGTCATTGACCACATTATCAAATGGGGCCTTGTCATATTTGTTGATGCCATCATGTATGTATATGACTAATATGATCATGTCATCAATAAAAGGAAGGGGAGGTTCAAACTCAAGACCTTCCTCAAGAAACATCTTAGCACCACATGTGTTAACCATCCTCTCAAGCACTTGCCTTTGGACGAAAAGAAAAAGAAGGAGATTTAACATGCTAACACTATGTATCCACCCCCCTTTCTATGCACATGATGTAGGTGCATGTTAGCATAACAAACGCAAGCCCAATACAAATTTTTCCTACCCTATATAGGGAATATTCTATAAAAATTGCCTATTCAAATTTTAAATTTTAAAAAATGGAAGGAAATGAGCATAAATTTCAAACACAAATTGAGAGTACCTAAAGGCAAAATGGTCAAAAGTGTAAACTATGATCTTTGCTCTAAAATTTGATAAAGAATCTAAAAAACTTAATAGTTTATCTATATCTATTATGGTTTGTCCTACATAACCATTTTTTTAAACATAACTAATTAGTATTGAGGAATATTACATGATTTGGTACATACAAATGTACCCCCATGGTACCTTCATGATACAAATGTAAATATGTAATAGATTAGGGTTGAGTCTATAGTTTAGATGAGAAATTTATATTTCCTCTTTTATGTAAGTATCAATGTGCAGTAAATGCACAAGTTCCATGTAATTAAGAGTGCAAGAGTGTATTGAGAGAATATGCACAAGTGTCATTTATGTAAGTGTGCAAATATGTAAAGTGGGGATGTGCACAAGTATCTTGTATTATGAGTTCATGTAGGAAAGTGAAGAGTCTAGTATGAAATTGCCAATATGATAAGCCAAAGGTCACTGGAGTAATCATATGGAGAGCATTAGTCAAGTACATGAAGAGTCATCTTCTATATCTATATTATGGAGACAAAGCTCCATACAATGTATTAGGAAAACGGTATGTAAACAATCACTACATAGCAAGCATTGATAATAAAGCTTGTATACAAATTTTGAGCAATTCATATTGTAATTATTCTTCATGCATGTACATGAATGATTATTGGCTATTTTACATTCATATTTGATATTATAAGTGAATTTTATTTCATTATTATATTGACCTAGATATATATTTGATTGCTCATAAATATAATTATACTCTTCATTATTGATATTTTGATCTTTAATATTGTGGCTTCTTTATATTGGGACCTATTATATTTTGTGGTATTAAGGCTTAAAATCTAACATTGGTATTAGTGCTACCACTTAACTTTTTCCATTTTTTATAGAGTTACTTTATTAGCTACCATCACCATCATTTAACTTTGTCCTTTCTTAATAGAGTTATATTATATTCTGTCCACTTTGAAAGTAGTGAAGGCTTGGACTCTATTTTTTAATGTTTGATTGAGTAGAGATTGAGGGTATAAGGATGTCATCCAAATTTAGATGCTAGGGTATTTCCACTTGGTTGAAGGAAAACTAGTGAATACTAGGACTCGACTAATTTGATTAAGGGCCAAATCATAAGAAAGTTGGACATTGTTGGACATTGATAGAGAGGGACAACTTAGGAGAAAGTTGAACATTTATAGAGAGAGCCAACTCAGGAGAAAGTTGGACATTGATAGAGAGGGATAACTTAGGAGAAATTTGGACATTGATAGAGAGAGCCAACTTACGAGATAATTGGATGTGAGGAGAAACTCATAGTCATCCTGATATTCATATTGGATTCTCTAAAAAAGAGGAGAATCATATTTTTTCTTAGGTGTGACCTAAGACATTGAAGAAATATTTTTAGATATTGGAGTTAGATTCCAATAGATTGAGAAGCATCAAAGATTACCACAAATATTGAGAAGTAGTATAATTTTCTAGGGATATATAAGAGGTGTACTGAGAAGTACAAATAAGTAGCCTCTAGACATAAAGTATATAGAGGCATAGAGAAGTGTTCTGTTTAATCAAATAACCAAAAATTTAAGGTTGACTTAAAATTTTACATATATTTTAGTCTTGGCATTTGATTCATTTAAGCATTAATATTAGATAAAAATCTATCAAGAAGTGTTATCAATATAAGAAGCTAAGAGCCATCATTGCACATTATCGTTATATTTTGAAGCTTTAAACTTAAAGGAAATGCAACCACAAGTATGGAAATAAGCATGCAATGTTATAACTATGATAATGACTAACTAATATGTATGAAAATATGATAGAAATTTTTTTACAACACTCAATAAATGCTCATATAAGAAAGCTCACAAAAATATACAATGCTCTCCAATGGAGGTCACAACCTCTCCATATTTATAAAAATGGATCTACATTATATCTACTACTACTCAACCTATGCACTCCAAAATCCTCTCTATTTTCTATTCTATGAAGGTCTATTTATAATGAGATGCAACTCTTTTCCTTCAATATTCCTATGACACCTCACTATTCTATTCTAAGGACTTATGTACATGTGGACTACATGCACATTTACATCATTGCACATTCTAACACTTGTGCATTTATTATATTTCTTTAATAAAGTACTTAAGTCCTAATATACTCCTAATATAAATATGTACCCATGAAGGTACATTAGTAAGGAACCAAATAATATAATATATTCCAACAACCCCTATATTACATTGTTTAGTTTTTGAAGACTTTGGTCTTTAATAAGAATCTTGATTTTGGTTCTGGATTTTGTATCCTCATTCTCTACTATCTGCGTCCTATTCAAACAAATAGTTAGTGTCTTCAAGATATATTACTCTTATTGAAAGAGCTTTAACTTCATGTTCATCTATTGACTCTTCTAGTTCTTCTATTTCTTGAATCTTGTGTGCTAAGTATCGTTTTTTATTTCCTCCATGATATTCCAATTGAGGGTATTGATTTTGAGGAGTATGTGGATGCTAAAACTATTGCTTTTGATGTTGATACTACCTTGGTTGGAATACCCTATTTTAGTGGTTTCCATAATTTATCTAATTTTCCTTATTCTAATTTCTAGGATTGAATCTGTAGTAGTTAGTGCTATGTCCTTCTTTCTGCATACATGAAAATATTTATTATTCCATGGTCTTCATACTTTTGAGGATGATGCAATATTTCCTTGTGGATTGTCCTTTGATACCAATGCATTGTTAGTCATTTCATATTTAACTATATTTTCCACCTCATATTCTTGAAGAATATTGACTAACTCATCAAATGAAGTATCTTTACTTAGGATTTGTAAATATGTAACTAGATGTTTGTAGCTATCAAGAAGTCCTCTCATGGTTACTTGAACAAGTAATGTATCTTTTACTTCTTCTCCTAAGGTTAATAATTTCCCTTATATATGCTACTTTTTTTAGGAATAGTTCTACAGTTTCACCATTGTTCATTTTAAAGGAATGTAATTGAGTTTGAATATTTAAGATAGTAGCTTTATTTTTCCCTTCAAATATTTTCTCTAATATTTTCCAAGCTTCTAAATATGTTCCTGCTAAATTAATATAAGGTTTTATTTCCTAATAAATATGGAAAAAGTTATAATAATTAATGCTTTTGCATAATTTTCTTCAAACTTTTTAATCTTTGTATCACTTGAATTAGGTTTAGTGACTATTCCTTTGACAATTTCCCAAAGCTTTTCAAATATCAAGATTACCCTTACTTTGTTTTTCCATGAGAAGTAGTTTGGACCTTTAAGTAGTTGATATTCTATAAGGATGAATTTATTTGTTGTCATGATGGTCCTAGTATGTTTCCTTGTAACTCCTTAGTTTAGAGAATGTGAACTATCTTGCTAAAACTTTTCAAGACTTAGGTTTTGTAGAACTCCTTATGTCTCCCTAGTGATAAGATATATGCTTGATAAAGTGCTTAATAGTTGTTAGTTCACTTTTCAATCAACTATTTTATCTCTTCTTGTAGAAATATTATAAATGCAATTTCAAAGGATAAACCTTCAATATGTTTTAGGTATTTAGTTGGATTGTCTATGTCTCTTTTCTTTAAGTATGAGACTAATAAGTTTACTTTTCCAACTAGTATTTGATGCAAGCAATAAACTTCAACTTTGAATCAATGCTATGATAAATCTCTAAACTTCTATGATATAAGTTTGATGTAGGATTCCTTATATCTCCCAAGTTAGAAGTTTTTAGAAAGGTTATATATTTGCAAATCAGATTTTACTATCCTTATATGTAATAGTCCTCCCCAAAATACTCTATGATATTACTATTTTTATCTTTATATTGTTTTCTATGATATGGATAATTATGATTGATCAATAGATATCTATGTTATTGTTATGATTGGTCAAAGACATTGTGATATTGTGGATTGATATATATTATATGGATATGATATTAATGATATTGTTATTTGTAGCTATTGAACATTTATTCTAGCATATTTTATTATTGGATATGGTACTTTTAATGGCATCTATTTTGCAGGTACAAATTATCAAAAAAAAAATATGAGTGGAAAATAATGACGGTGGGTATCCCTATGGATAAGGATGAATTAAATAAAGAACCTTATCAACAAAACTTTCACCAATGACTCTTATAATTGTATTTTATGTAGTTGCATTTAGATGTATGCTTACATGATAAAATGTCTTGTATTCTTATGTTTTTTTTCTTCCACTTTATGGTTTAAAAAAAAATAAACTAGAAAAAATAGATATATAAAATAAATATATATATAAAGAGCATAAATGATTATTTATATATATATATATAAATATAAATATAAATATGTGTTATACGCACAAACAAAATACTATCTGACCTAATATAAAAGTAAAAGTAATTAAATATACAATGAGGGAGAACATGAATTATTTTTCCTAGTTCGGATGTTTAATCTCCATAGACACTTTCAATTAAAGTGAAACCTAGCTTAGAAAATGCATGACACTTGGCCACACGATATGCTGATAAGTGGCCTCTCTATGCTGGCCATATTTTATATATTATATTTTATATATGGGGTATGCATATGGGGGTGAGGAGGGAGGTGCGTGCATGAAATAATTGGGTGTACGAGTGTGTGTTGAGTGTGTAATCAAAGGTATTGGGTGTGCATGAATCACATTAGAAATCCAGGGTCATATTTACTCGCAGAAACAGGTCATTCTCATACTCTGATGTTTTTTGAATCTCTCTTAGTGTCATGAATGTGTTGCTATATAATATCTGAGAAATATTAATAGGGTGCTTTTGCTTGCAATATGATTTGGATTATATATTTTTATCTTTTTTGGAAATAATTTTCCTGCTACATGATGTTTGTGAAGCTTTGTTATGGGTTCTCGATTTCTCGGATATATAGAATTGCATATATATAATATAATTGTTTATTTCAACTTTAAGTTATTCTTCTCAAGAAAATACGTTCATGGTGAACGTTGATAAAGCAATAATTTTTGATAGATAGTTGCTTTACTTGCTCTGGTTGTTCATATTGTTTGCATTCTATTTTAAACTGTAGACTTTTCTAGGGTAAAGGAAATGATAGATAGTCTTGAAGTTGAATGACTTCTTTATATATATATATATATATATATATATATATATATATATATATGATTCTTTGTGTGAAATAAGAAAGATGTCACAATAGTTTCAGTATTGTGTCCGGATATGTTGCACCATTTCTAGAAATAAAAAACTGTAGGATTGATTTAATGAGTGATTGTGTGTCAATTTTTTGGCAAAAAGCATGTGGAATGAGATGCGTTTGTAGTAATTTATTTCTGTTGGTTGTCTATTTTGATTGTGTGAATAGTTATCTTGCATACTAGGACCATGTATTATAGGGGCCACATAATCCCACTCCCATAAAATAAATTAAGGAGTAGTCGGTTACTCACCACAATGCTTGGACCGAGGTGTGATTAAACCATATTTTTTAGCAAAGCTCAAACCAGAGACTACCGAACCTAGTCCATCATCATCTCGAAGCATGGTGCTAAGACGTTTCACACCAATTCATTTCCTATTATGATGCAGGAGCATCCGGTGACAGTGTGGGCAATCTCGCATCCTTCAAAATTTTCTTCAAGTACTTGTATTTTGAATTACATTAATTCATTCCCGGGAGGGGAAGTTGTGCGAAGCAGAAGGGGGAAGTTTGTAAAGTTTGTGCGTAAATTGAGTTGGGGTCGCGAAATCACGACATGTCACGATTTCGCGACATGTCGCGAAATCGCGACCTCAAAAGGCTTGGCGGGGCTTGAGCCAGTTTTGTCGCGATATCGCGACGTCGCGATATCACGATCGTAGTCCAAAGCAGAGGGAGAGAGCGTAAGTCATCACGATATCGCGACGTCGCGATATCGTGATCGATTTTAAGACGCAGAGGAGAGGGTCTTCAAATGTCGTGATATCGCGACGTCGCGATATCGCGACGGTATTACAAAGAAGGGGAGGAGGAGCTCTAGACGTCGCGATATCGCAACATCGTGATATCGCGACATCGCGATGTCGCGTTATCGCGACGGTCTTCGAAGGCAAAGTGGAGGAAGGAGCCCTGTCGCGATATCACGGCCAGTGTGAAGCCGCCACATGGCAGAGTCTTAAGGTGGCCCAAAAGCAAACACAAAATAGAAGGCGTAGCAAGACTTCGATAAGAGGAGGCGCAGTTAAAGGGCCGACACGTGGCACACATTGGTTAGCCATGAAAGTTAATGAATTTAGAAGGCTGGGCAAGACCCGAAAGGGAAAAGCAAGCAGACGGTCGCAAAGGACAGAGTTGACACGTGGACGGCCGCGTGTAACTTAACATTTGAGAAGGGTGCGTGTTTCAAATTTTTACGTCAAAGAGGAGGCGTGGCCAGTTCTACATGAAAACAGTTGCGTGTGTTGAAACCAGAGAAGGGCCATGGCCACGTATATTTTATTGTTGGTAGAGTGACAGGTACGGACATTGAACCAGACACAGGCGATGGCCATTATGGAGGAGGCCGTAACGCAAAAGAACAACCTGACCTTGACGGCAGTTGCAGGTCAAGAAGGACCATTAATGAAAGCTTCCTGGTAGATCGGGCAGATGGCATTTATGACAGAATTTTGAAAATCGGGAAGGAGGGAAAATTTGAACTGGGGGAAATCTTGTTTGGTGGAGCATTGATTGCTGGGAGGACCGGGGGACCTCGTTAAAGAGACGAAATTTTTTTTTCAGAGTGGGACGGTGGACCGAAGAACAGAGGAGTAGAGAAAGAAAATACCAGAGCATCTCTGGTCTTGTAAGCCTGCGGGCATTTTGCTTTTGTGAAATGTAATTATTTTCCTGAAGCTTTTAATGAAAATTTGGAATTTGTAAGTTGTGGGTTGTTTCGGTCTCCATCAGTGGTATCAGAGCCCATAGCTCCTGAGCGTACAATAGACTTCCGAAAGAGAGAGGCAGTTGTACCAGGACATGTGGGAGGGCTTGAGTTCAGGTGAAGATGCCTCCGAGAAGAAACCCGATGGGTGGAAGAGGCATGGCAGCGAAATATTTTCGAGCATTGCAGCAGCAAGTCCAGGCCCTGCAAGAAGAACTACGTAGAGGACGTGAGCCGGGAAGGGATGCAGACAGTGAGGATGAGGTGGAAGAGGAGAATGAGTTTGAAGAAGAGGAGGAAGATGTAGACCCGACACAGGCCCGGCTATACAAGGCCATATCCTAGATCGGGAAGAGGCCGAAGTTAGAGGTTCCCACGTATTTCGGGAACTTGAACCCAGAGGAATTGATAGACTGGGTAAATGAATTAGAAGAATACTTCGAATATGAAGAAGTTGAAGACCCTAACCGGGTCAGATTTGCTAAGACCCGACTGAAGGGTCATGCTAGCATCTGGTGGAAGGGGGTGCAGCTGGTGAGAAACCGAAGAGGAAAGGAGAGAATAACTAGGTGGGACAGAATTGTGGAGAAATTAAAAAGACAGTTCATCCCTGTTGACTATGAGCTGGATCTGTTACATAAAATGCAAATCTTGAGGCAGATGAACAGAATAGTTCAAGAATATACGGAGGATTTTTATAAAATTTCCATCAGAATCGGACACTTAGAAGCCAGCAAAGAAAATGTGGCCCGTTACATTAATGGGTTGAGACCGAGTGTGCAGGAGGAGTTGAGCTTGGTTTGGGTAAGCACCATCGAAGATGCTTACCAATTTTCTTTGAAAGTGGAAGAAAAGCTTAACCGAAATTTTGACAGCAAGCAAAAAGTAAAAGGACCGGGAGGAAAGAACGGTGGAAAGAAATAAGGAAAGGAAGAGGAGAGCAACAGCCGAGATCAGGAAGAAGAAGATGAAGACCCAAAACCGCAAGTTCAGAATGATAACTACCCGAGAGGAAGAGGTAGATCTGGACGCGGGTATGGAAGAGGAATATTTCGTGGAACATGTTTCCATTGTGGAGAAGGACACCGGGCATTTGAGTGCCCACAACACCGAGAAAGGACAAACAAGAGGCCAGTGGGTCCTGCCAGAGCAGTTGTGGCAGTTGAGGATGCTGACTCAGAACATTCTGAAGAAGCTAAAAAAGGGGAAGCCATGATTGTGAGAAGGACCATGCTGGTGGATGAAGACAAGTCAGAGCAAAGGAGAAGCCTGTTCCGCACCCGGTGCAAGAGTGCAGGCAAAGTTTGTAATGTGATCATCGACAATGGAAGTACAGACAACTTAGTTTCTGAGGAAATGGTTTCTAAGTTGCAGCTGGAGAGAAGGAGACACCCGCACCCATATCGAATTGCGTGGTTGTGTAAGGACCACAGAGCTTGGGATCGATAACAGTGTTTAGTCACGTTCTAGATTGGGAGATACCAGGATGAAGTCCTGTGTGATGTATTCCCTATGGATGCATGCCATTTTCTATTGGGTAGGCCATGGCAGTTTGATTAGAGTGCAGTACATGATGGTCATGCAAATACTTATTCCTTGGTGAAGGATGGAGTGCGGCACAAGTTGAAGCCGTTGCAGATAGAAGACGAGAAGATGTGCAGCAATGCCAGGATTTTTCTAGTAGAAGGCATAAAATTTTGCCAAGAAGCAGGATTTGAACAGGTTGAAAGGATAGAGGAGTGTTCGGAAACATTGCAAAGGACGCAGACCGAACAACTTAGAAGTGAAGGTCACTTCTCTTGTTACCCCGGGAATCTGATGTAGGAGCATCCAGTGACAGTGTGGGCAATCTCGCATCCTTCAAAATTTTCTTCAAGTACTTGTATTTTGAATTACATTAATTCATTCCCGGGAGGGGAAGTTGTGCGAAGCAGAAGGGGGAAGTTTGTAAAGTTTGTGCGTAAATTGAGTTGGGGTCGTGAAATCGTGACCTCAAAAGGCTTGGCGGCACTTGAGCCAGTTTTGTCATGATATCGCGACGTCGCGATATCGCGATCGTAGTCCAAAGCAGAGGGAGAGAGCGTAAGTCGTCGTGATATCGCGATCGATTTTAAGACGCAGAGGAGAGGGTCTTCAAACGTCATGATATCACGACGTCACGATATCGCGACGTCGCAATATCACGATGGTATTACAAAGAAGGGGAGGAGGAGCTCTAGACGTCGCGTTATCGCGACGTCGTGATATCGCGACGACGCGTTATCGCGACGGTCTTCGAAGGCAAAGCGGAGGAAGGAGCCCTATCGTGATATCGCGGCCAGTGTGAAGCCACCACATGGCAGAGTCTTAAGGTGGCCCAAAAGCAAACACAAAATAGAAGGCATAGCAAGACTTCGATAATAGGAGGCACAGTTAAAGGGCCGACACGTGGCACACATTGGTTAGCTACGAAAGTTAATGAATTTAGAAGGCTGGGCAAGACCCGAAAGGGAAAAGCAAGCAGAAGGTCGCAAAGGACAGAGTTGACATGTGGACGACCGCGTGTAACTTAACATTTGAGAAGGGCACGTGTTTCAAATTTTTACGTCAAAGAGGAGGCGTGGCCAGTTCTACATGAAAACAGTTGCATGTGTTGAAACCAGAGAAGGGCCACGGCCACATATATTTTATTGTTGGTAGAGTGACAGGTACGGACATTGAACCAGACACAGGCGATGGCCATTATGGAGGAGGCCGTAACGCGGAAGAACAACCTGACCTTGACGACGGTTGCAGGTCAAGAAGGACCATTAATGAAAGCTTCCTGGTAGATCGGGCAGATGGCATTTATGACAGAATTTTGAAAATCGGGAAGGAGGGAAAATTTGAACTGGGGAAATCTTGTTTGGTGGAGCATTGATTGCTGGGAGGACCGGGGGACCTCGTTAAAGAGACGGAATTTTTGTTTTCAGAGGGGGACGGTGGACGGAAGAACAGAGTAGAGAAAGAAAATACCAGAGCATCTCTGGTCTTGTAAGCCTGTGGGCATTTTGCTTTTGTGAAATGTAATTATTTTCCCGAAGCTTTTAATGAAAATTTGGAATTTGTAAGTTGTGGGTTGTTCCGGTCTCCGTCATATTAGAAAAAAAGAAGTATAACTAGCCTAGTGTTGTCTGATTAAACATTGGTCATATGGGTGCTGCTCATAAGTTCAAAATCCTATTATTTTTTCTAGAGGCTTGGAATTCAAATTTTGTTGTTCTATATTTACATATTAAAAATAATTCCTTTTCGGTTAATGTTTGTTCTAACATTTAGAAATATGGCCACATTAATGCTTTGTGAGCATGATAAAAATGGTCCATTTGGTTAACTTCTTTTGAAATGGCTGAAGAAATCATTTTCTGATTATCCTTTGTTTTATCCAAGATAAAATTTCACTAGGTAAATTAAATCAACATAATAATATATATACCAAATATAGCAATATAATGTTAAATTATTACTTTTTAGAAGCTATTTTTTTATTATTCCATAATAAAATTATTGGATTGAGAATGGAAGATAATGATAACTTAGTTGGATTTTTAGGGCTTTGAAAATTTTAGAACTACTACACTTTGAGTTTATTAGTGCATAATTCATAAATATAAAACCTATGCTTGTCTTCTTTATGAATGACTGACTAGAATAGTAATTATAAGTGCCTTTGTGCTTAGTAAATGAGTACATGAAGAACTCATTTAGTCAAATTGGTTTTATATACTCATTAATAGCACCTTCAAATGAGGCGTAACTATAAATTTTTATTAAAACACATGAGGTGGCCATCACCCAAGAACAAAAGATAAAGTTGCTCTTTTAAAATAGTTTGAACCATGATCATTAGCTTTTATAATAAAATAAATAAATAATAATAATAATAATATTTGGTTAGGGTCATTTAGGGGAAGAGAGAAGAGAACAAGGAGTCTGGAGAACAAATGTACACTGGATTAGTTGGAAAATATTTATTCTGAGATGGCAGAATTTATAGGTAGACTCATTTTGAATACCTTTTAGTTGGTGCATGTTATGTGTATATGTTTTAGTGGAAACAAAATATCACTTCACTTAAAGATAAAAATACATGAAATAGTATTCTTTGATATGCAAAGATTCCTCATCGAGGGTAGCGAAGGCGAGCATAAAAGTGTTATGGTAGTAAAGTAAAAATATTTTAACAATGCCATAATAGTTCTAGGGCAGTGAATGTGAGTGCAACAGTGCTAGGACAATGAAGGAAAAATATTTTTATAGTACCATAGAAGTGCTAGGGCAGTGAAGGTGAGTGCAGCAGTGCTAGGGCAGCGAAGGCGAGTGCAGCAGTGCTAAGGCAGTGAAGTAAAAATATTTTAACACTATTGCAGTAGTGCTAGGAAAGTGAAGGTGAGTGTAGCAATGCTAGGGTAGTGAACTAAAAATATTTTAGTAGTGTTGTAGCAATGCTAGTGCAACGAAGGTAAGTGCAATAATCCTAGGGTAGTGAAGTAAAAATAATTAATAGTGTCATAGTAGTGCTAGGGCAGCGAAGGCAAGTGTAGCAATGCTAGGGTAGGGTAATGAAGGCAAGCACAGTAGTGCTAGGGCAATGAAGTAAAAAAAAATTAACAGTGTTGCAGTAGTGCTAGGGCAAAGAAGTAAAAATATTTTTTATTTATCTGCTCATGTAGAGGATTTGGAGAGCAAATGAGTAGTTAAAACTCTCCAGTTGAAATTGAGAGGTCCTAGGTTCTAATCACTCCACTCATATGTTGCGGATATGCTATGTAATGGGATTACAAATAAAAATATATATTTTTTATTTGGTATTTTTAAAATAGTAATATAGTTTTGAAAATTGGTTTCTTGTTTTTATGGAGAATTAAGAGGAACGTTTGGACTTCTTAGAGGAACCCTTTGAGGGGTAATGCATCTTTTCAACTCCAAGGGCTAAGGGTTTCATTTTTGGACAATATTTAGAAGTTGAAAACTGGGGGTCCTTGGGTTTTTTGAGTGATCATAATAATATTGTAAGTTATTATACTTTAACAAATATAGGAGATTTTATGTTAAAATATTTAGATCAAGTCAGTTGTACTATTCATTGCTCATTCTTAGGTGTCTCAGAACACTCTACTTAAGTTATGGGTCTAATGAATAAGCAAGCATTTCATTGCAAGGAATAAAAACTTTAGCAGGCTCCAAAAAATTCAAACTTACTTTGTATGACAGAGTTTCCTTTGTTTGGTTCTAGTTTTATTGGTAAAAATCTTGATTTAGAGGCCCTAAGTGGAGTGGGTCCAAAATTACAATCACTATGGTCTACAACTCCGATTACTAAAGTGCATAAGGCACATAAAATGGTTAAAAAGAGAAGGTCAAAGATCAAAATGGTACTTGGGAAATACTTGAGGATGGAACAAGTTTTGGAGTTTTCAGGGAAGGCCTTTATTGGAAAGTTTCATGGATGTCAAATAGTTGATAATACACTAAATGAGTGGTTGCAGAAGGTATGGGTCCCAATATTAGGATATGGACCAATTTTTTACTTACTTGTCAGAGGATAGATAGGTTTCCTTTTTGATCTGAGGAAGATGCATAGAAAATTTTGAGAGGTTATTGGTATTGGGGGTCTTCTTTTTGGGCTTTGAAGGCTTGGATGACTTGATTTTACCCTATGACTAAATTTGCTAGGAGAATCCTAATTTAGGGAAAACTTCTAGGTCTATCAATGGAGTTATGATCAGAAAGAGCTTTGAAAATGATTGGATATTCATTACGTAAAACCTTGGATATAAATATTTCTTTCAAATCTAGTGTTTTTTGGTTTGTAGCTCAGGTTTTGGTTGATATGGATATCAGAGAAGGATTACCGAGTTGTATAGAGATAGTTGTAGGGAATACAATTCATACTAAAATCTTGGATTATTTGAAGATTCCTTTTAGATGTGTCCATTGTCATGTTTATGGATATATTTCTAAGGAATGTTCTCAAGCTTTCACACATAAAGTATGGAGGAGAAAATAAATTACTAGTGGGGATTTCAAGTCAACTAACAATAATAAAGAGATGCATATTTTTAGATCTCAATATTGCTCCCTGATTTGGCACAAACAAGTAAAAAGAATATTTTTGAACCTAGAACCAAAACTCTAGAGGAGGAAGAAATTTTTGGCCTAGCTTTATCTCCATTTCAATGTTCACAAGTTGTTAGAGAAGGAGACAGAGTCATAAAGAAAACTATGAAAGGATTGGAACCCAATACTATTAATTTTTTTGGTCAAACATCTAAGCCTTATGACAATTACAGTCCAATACATGAGAATAATATGGAATTGTTGGTCAAATATCTGCCTAATTACTAAACATTGCATTTATGCGCCCTAGATATGGCCAACATTGAAAGGCCGGAGGAAAGAGATGTCCTCCGTGCCAATCTCCAGAGAGGGTTGGTTCCCTAACTAAATCCTATACTGGTAAAAGACTAAGGATGCAGGAAAGAAATAGGAAAAATGCGAAAAGAAATGGGAAATATGGCCATAGGCCAAAGTACAAGACTGATGTTAGACTAACTAGCAGGAAAAAACTCAAGCACAAAGTAGCATTTGTAAAAGGAAATAGAATAGAACAAGCTCATGATCTGACCATAGCAACTATCAAAATGGTGCTCCAACATTCACCTTCTTATTAGCAATTTTAAATCCAATGACAAAATTTAAACAGAACAACAAACAAGATGAGCAAATGAAAATAGAAGCACACTACACAGAAAGTAACCATACACAAGATCACTTGCAAATTCAAAAATCTGATGCCTTGTATTAATGCAGAGAGCTTAGAGAAATCTCTCACAAAATGTCTAACCTCCCTTACAATAGAAATTTGTCTAGTATTTATAGAGGTTTTCGCCTCTTTCATTAAATACATAGGAGAATAAAATGTCCCGAGATCAAAGACAAAATCAGAAAAATCCTCCTCGAATTCTTTGAAAATCCATCCCCTGAGAAGACAAATTCCTAAAAATCTAAAATTCGGGCGAGGGTGCGCAGATTGCAAAAAAGACATTAAATTATTTTGAGTGCCTTTGGTACATCGAAAATCATGAAAACTCGTTTCTCTTCGCCTTCCTCTTCGTGATCCACAAAATAGAGTTACTGAGGGCATCCTTAATTAAATGCATAAAATTAGCATCTTTGACCAAATTTCCATTCGCCCATACTCACTTTCGCCTCAACATCTGTTTCACCCCATTGCAAACTGAAAGGCGTGCATGCGACATAATGGAAGTATATTCACCCTTAAAAAGGGTGAATGGGACGTTCACCCCTCAGGAAGGGTGAACGTGATCCCAATGCACCAAAATATTGGTTCACCCATAGGAAGGGTGAACGGGGTGTTCACCCCTCAAGAAGGGTGAACGCAATATGGTTCGGGCGCACGCATAATCCAAATGTCATCAAAATGCGTTCGCCCCTAAGAAGGGTGAACGATGCGTTCACCCCAATGTTAGGGTGAACACGACCTTGCGCTCTAGTGCTTTTGCCTTTGTAAGCTTTTAAACATGTTCACCCCTTTCAAGGGTGAATGGGACGTTCACCCCTCAGGAAGGGCGAACATAAAAATATGGTGATTTAACCAAGTTATTTTTCATGACTTGTCTTCTTCATTATTTTAGACATTTCTCCATTAATATTTTTTAGAGATAATTTCAAAAAGAAACCTTTGGAACATGCACCAAAAATGTACAATTATTTAAAACATCACAAAAAGATGCAAATATTATACTGCCGCTACATTCAAAAAATTGAACCCAAAGTCTTGAACAAAATTCCCAATGAATACAAAATGACCAACATTTCTTGGTGACTCATGGGGTATCCAGCTCGCATGGATGCAAGCGATCCCAGGCCTTTATCCATTGGGTGCAGAGTCCTTTTTTGAAGCTGATGCAACTGATTTAGCTGAAGCTATCTTCTTCACTGTAGACGCCTTTTTTTGTGCTGCTTTCTCTACACGTTCTTGTTGTTCTGCATCAGTTGCAACCCTGAGTACTTCAACACGCTCAACCTCCTCTACTACTTTCACCGCTGCCACATGATCTGCCACCGCTTGCTCCTCTTGCTCCATGATGGTTTCTGAAAGAATCTCATAAGCATGAACAACGTCACACCAAGCATCAATGCTAAACAAGCAATGAACGCTGAGGGACTCATAGACGAAGCGAAGATTCTGCACATCTGTCAAATTGAGGTGCTTCGAACATTGAGCCAATTCATAAAGGGACAACTCCAAGCATATACTTCTCCATTAAGGGCAATACCTGTGCTTCAGCAAGGGGTTCTTCTAAGGCATCGATTTCTCTAGTATCTTCAAGGAACGTACGCCAGAGTTCCTGCAACTGTTCCATTGGAAGAGGCTCGCCCCACTCATCTACGAAGGTGGTAAAACCCAATCGGTCAATAGTCTCAAAATGAGACATGGAAATGGTATGCTCATGCTCAATTGTATTGAGAATAGCCCACCCTTCCCTTACTAGGTCCATGCACTAAAAATAGCTCCGCAGTGTTATCCATGCTTGGGACCAAGCGTAATCCATCTCGCTGAGAGGGTGAATATGCAAAGTAGTATTCAACAAAGCTTGTATTTTTACAGCCATCTCCATATAGGGCAAAAGCAGTTCTTCCACAGAATCAATTGTTTGTTGCCCAAGCTAGATCTGTATCTGCGCTTCCCACAAGTACTATAGTACATTAACAACATGCACAACCAACTTTATAGAATTTTGAACGGAGTGAAGGCGAGCATCTTTAATGTTGTCGCATGAAAATCTTACAATAGGTGTGGCTTTCTCTTCAAGCTACTTCTTGAGTTCTTCTACCTACTACTAAAGATTATGCATTTCAATTCAAGTGGCATCATGCTCCTTCAAGTGTACCTTCACTTGATTGTGTAGGTATTCATTTTCAGTGGTTGTTCTCTCTTTTATCGCCCTGCTCTTAGCCAAGGTATTTTCAAGCTCGAGCACTTTATCTTGCATCTCAAAATATTTTTCCTTATAGTGCTCTCCGTGCAGATACAATGAGCTCATATCCACCTGCATATTACCCATTTTCTCAATGGGATTAATCCACATCAGATCTTCAGTTATAGTCTCAAAAACATAATCTTCAGGCTACAATTCACCTTGGGGTTTCTGGACCAACGGAGTGAATGTTGTAACATGAGCTTCCTTGGCAATTGGATCAAAATCCACCTTCTTGATTGGTCATGCTGGCATCGAAGCTTCTTTTCACCGCATACTTTTCAACCATTGGGAAGAACTCAGGTGCGCCCGATTTAGTTTTTCAACATCCGGCTGCTTTCGGGCTACCTGCACATCTGGAACAGTCTGCAGCTCCAAAAATGGTGTAAAAGGGACAAAAAATTCTGAGCGGCTAGGCCCAGTGGACATGGACGACATGGATAGAGGTGGAGGAACGAATGTGGGAATAGTGGAAGAGAGAGAAAGGGTGGGTGAAGTGGTAGACACAAGTGCAGTTGCAGTTACGCTAATCCTAGGTGGAGCTTGCATACTAACAATGATGATGGTAGAGGTAGTGACGACCGAAGGAAGGGGACGCAAAAAGAGATTTGACCCGGATGCATATGAACTGAAAGAAATGGAGGGCGAAGGAGCGGGAACAAAAGAAGGAGCAGCAGTGGTTTTAGAAGTAGGAGTAAAAGCGGAAGAGGATACCATGGAAAGTGAAACAGATGGAATACCAAAGGATGGAGAAATAGAGGGTGGAAGGGATAAAAATGTAATGGATGGGACCAAAGAAGAAACCACTATGCGCTCCATAAGAGAGAGAGAAGAAGAAGGAAGAGATGACGTACCTTGGGGTGCAAGCGCCACTTGTTCAGCTGATGGAGGAGATTGTGTAACCAACTCCTCTTCTCATTTTCCTTCTGGCTCTCCAACATCAAGAGCTACTTCCTCATCCAAAATTTTGACATGCGAATCCTCAGAAAGCTGCTCCTCCTCCTCTTGCTGTGCCATTGGAAATATTTGTGCGAATGAAGTAGGGAGCTCGTTATTGGGTGAAGGATTCACCATCGATACAGAAGTGGCTGTAGAACTCAGCATGATAGAAATTGTGGCACCCGAAGACATGGGCATTGTAATAGTAACCGTAAGGGCTACGCTAGTTCGAGGTCTTTTGGCCACTTTTGGAAATGGGGGCGCCATCGGTTGTTTCTGCTGCTTGGGTGCGAGAGCTTCCTCCTAAGGGCGTTTCACTCATTGAGACCATCTTCGAAAAACATACTGCTCTTCCTCTTCATCCTCTTCTTTGATCTCATCTTCAACCATTGGGTCCTCCTGCTCAGGTTCACTTTCACCACTTTCGGACTATTGAAATATTTGTGGAAGAATGGTGGTGAAAGCAACGGGTTGATATGATTCCATGAATTTATCATAAGCTTAAAAAAACTAAGTATCAAGCTTCAACCCGTAGGAAGCGTGTGGCTTCCTGCGATGAATGCGCATCACCCACCAGTTCATGATTTTCTCCTCGCTCCATGTCGGGTTAGCTTCTTTAACAGTTCGGAATAGACCAGGAGGAGGAATATGTGTTTTATTCTTTTCAGGATTATACTCCGCTTCCTGCTCATAATAATCATGCCATGGAGGAAGGGAGGACATTTTCTCTATGTGCCAGTTCATGTCTGGCCCATCAAAATTGTTACGCCACTTCTGAATATCTGGGCGTGGGCAGCTATGAAAGGTCTTTGCCTTGATAATTTCCAAAAAAATTCCGAGAGGGTCATAACGCCATCACTGTGGCAATTCAATTAATCCCAGGTCCTGAAGCGCCACCATCAAAAGGTGATTTTTCCCAACCTGGTTCACTTCGATACTCCCAAACTTAAAAGGCATAGTACAGGTTGTCTTCTTCCCTCACCCGATATCGTATATGTCATTGACGTAATCTACCTGATGCACAACTTCCATTGCAAAAATGTGCACAGTAGCAAAATAGGGCAACAAAAATGGTTTACTTGTGTACCCAAAAATTTGAACAACCATGCCTTGAGTGAGCAAAAATATATCACCCCTATTTTTTGAAACAATGACATCTCTCAAATCATGTGGTACCCTATCACAGTTTCCACATAGTAGTTCAATTGCAGGCCCTAGAAACCAGCTATTAAAGTTGTACATAGACTCTCATTTCGTCAACACTTGAGTCCACTTGTAAACAGGTAAAGGCTCATCCTTTTTGCTCGACTGTGTTACTACGATAAAAGAGAAATGATGCTGCATATGAAAGAAAAAGAACCAAACCAGTAGCGAAGTGTGCCGAAATGACTTAGAATTTCCTTCCTGCAACTTCTGCAACTATGAATTAAGCCTTCGAGAAATAAACTCAACCCAATCAAAATAAATTGGATTTCCACCCTGTCTCATAGCAGTAGGAGAATAAAATTCCACCTTGCAAATGCATTGAGCCATAGCCGCCTACCATTTATGCACTATCTCATCTGAGGGCAACCCAACAATCCAGGCAAGCATAGAATAAATATCTTGGCTCTTAAATTCTGAAAGTGATTTGGGTAAATTTGGTAGCTGCCCCATCTGTGGCTCCTTGACGAGTTGTGTCTCCATAAATTATCTCATAGTAACTGTGGAAACATACCTGTCTTCCTACTCGTCTGTATGAACTTTCTTATTCACTGCATAACTTGGGGCCTTCAATCCACATGCAAAAGCCTCTCGGACCTCATCCGATGTAATTGTAAAGAGAATTTCTTTCTTGGCATTTCGCATAGCTTTGGTAAAAGGATCATAAAATTGTGCAATTAGTTGTACCAGCTCAGGGCATGGGTGCACAGGTGAACATAGGTACCATGAAAGCTGTGAATTATGGGGCGTTGTGAGCCAACTGTTATATGAAACACCCTGGCTCACCGTAGTCTCAACTTCTTGCCTCAACCGATCGACCCCCTTGTGTGTAATCAAACAATCCCCAATTTCTACCATTTTATCTTCATAGGGGTCCAGGTCGACATAGTCATTCTTCTGGGCTTTCTTAGCCCTAGAACTTCTTTCTCGCTTCTTAGCTGGCTTTGCCTCTGCAACCTCCTATGCCTCACTCGGCTCTTTACTGTGTCTGCCCATCCTATCTGACAAAGCGTTGAGTGACTTTGCAATTTTCTGCTTCGAAACCTCTGAAAATTCTTCTGAAAAATTCTTCTACATTGGAAACGCAAGACACAACAAAATAGGTAAAGTTTTTTTTCTCTTCTTTTAAAATAAAAAATAGGATTGGCCCTTTTACCTCCCAAAATTTATAGGAGCGTTGTCAGCTACTGCAGTGATTCGAAATTAAATGCAGGTGCATCTTCGGAGAGGAATAATCCTCGAAAAAACACTCATGCACTATTTCCAAGGCACATAAACCCTTCCCTTTGATTTGCTGCCAGATTCTCCTAGAGACTCGTGCTTCTGCACTACGCAATCATACCTAAAAAAGTGTGCCCTGACGTTTGAAGCTTGCTAGGAAAACCAACCTAGTCGTTCGCCTACCAATCATTAATGCTTGCAATCACCTCAAAAAGCTAAACTTGGGCACTTCCCATGCTCTAAAACTATGATTAAATTCTGGTGCTTCCCGCTTCCGATTACTGACACGTAACCCAGAGGCGTATTTATTTCACAACGTGCCCCAAAACTGCTATCTCCTTACTTGGCAAAAAATGCTTGGGCGCTCAGCTATTCCTTAGCGATTTTGAAATCTGCGTGAAAGTGTTCTATATTTTCATGCGGGTGACTGTGTCTTAAAACTTTCATGAGCATGATTTTTCTAAAATTGGATCTCCCTTCAAAAACTTTGAACATGCTTTTTGTTCCTTAAAAAGCGCCACGTTTTTTTTTCTTTTTTTCCTTTTTCTTTTCTCTTCTTCGCCTGGTGACATTATAAAAGTACGTTCGCCCCTTAACCTGGGTGAACGTCCCGTTCACCCCATTGAAAGGGTGAACACGAAGTTCAATTAATTCAGACTTACTCCCTTTTCTAGTGAACGAAGAAATTTAAATCATTCTCGGGGTGAAAAACTTCTCCTTTTTTTTTTTTTTCTTTTTTTTATATATATATATATATATATATCTCCTTATATACAAAAATCATCAGAGACAAAGAGAATATTTACATATGTACAAAGTGTAACCTTTAGCACATTAAAATTACATAACATAGGCCTTCAAATGAAGGTCGTTCACCGGAATGGGGAGCTCGTAACCATCCATGTCACAGAGATGATAAGCATTGGCAGAGTTTACTACAGAGACCCAAAAAGGTCCTTCCCATATGGCATCGAACTTATGGTGCTTTCCAGGCTTAGATTTCTTCTCATTCCATTTTAGCACTAGTTCACCCACCTAAAAACTTTGATCACTTGTCTTCTTCTTAAACCATTTCTTCATCTCTGTAGAATGTTTGGAAAAATCTAGGTAAGCCTGCTCCCTTTCTTCCTATAATTGCAGCAACTGCACCAACCTTGCTTCCATAGGATCATATTCTTCATCTTCATCTCAGAACATTTGCAAATTTTGGAGCACTGGTAGTTCAATATGGGCAGGGAGGACAACTTATTTTCCATAAACCAAAGCATACGGAGAGGTCTTTATAGACTTCTTTATTGAAATGTGGTCGGCCCAAAGTGCTTGGTTCAATAACAAATGCCAACCCCTCTTGTTATCGCCCATCATCCTTTTTAGAATCCATAGCAAATTTTTGTTAGTAGACTCAACCAATCCATTCCCCTATGGGTAGTAATTGGAAGATGTCTTCAAGTAAATACCATATCTACTAGCGAACTCTATAATTTTGGCTCCAATAAAGGGAGTACCATTATCAGTTACCAAAGAATCTGGTATACCAAAATGAGTGATAAGGCTCTCCAGAAAAGAGATCACCGTCGCCTGATCCACCTTCTTAGTGGGTATGGCTTCCACCCACCTAGTGAAGTAGTCCATTGTCGTTAAGATATACTTGTGCTCCATAGAAGAGTGTGGATCAATAACCCCGATAAAATCAAGGCCCCATTGCTGAAAGGGCACTTCCACCTGAATTGGATGTAGCGGTAATGCTCCTTTTCTGATTCGACCCACATATCTTTGACAATTGTCGCACTGTTGGCTTATCTTGTGTGAATCGATGAACAACGTAGGCCAATAATAACCTGCCCGAATAATCTTCAAATCCATGGGTCTGCCTACGTAATGCCCTCCTGATAGCCCAGAATGGAACTCCTCCAAAAATTTTTTCCTTTTGGAAGCCTTTACACACCTGAGTAATACACCATCTATATTTTTATAATATAATCCATTAGGCAACAACACATACCTGAGCGCTTGCAATCTGAATCATCGACGTTGTGAGGGATCAAGATGGTTCGGACATCTTCTAGAAGTAAAGTAATCAACCAATTCCTCTATCCAATATTTATCACCTACTGTGTGATTTACACACATTAAATCTTCATGACTTGCTTCAGTCATTTCAGCAACAACACTTTTGGCCAGCTCTTGACATAGAGCACGTCCACGAACCAGTTTTATCGATCGGATCTCCACATCATACTCCTAGATTTTTGTGACCCAACCGACCCTCTTTTCTCCTAATTCTCCTTGGACTATAAAGTTTCGAACATCAGGGTGGATGACATAGACCACAATCTTACTTTGAGAAACAAAGTGGCAAAATTTCTTTAATGCTTTCATTACTACATAAACTTGCTTCTCTATAAAATTGTACTTCTCCTGGTGTGGTGCTATAACCTGGCTTAGAAAAGCAATAGGCTTCTCCTCGCCATCATCTTGTTTCTGTGTTAGTACGACAACATAACTCTCCTGCTCACCTACTGCATAGAGGATGAAGTCTTTGGAGTAATCGAGATTAATCAAAACTGGAGCTTGAGTAATTCTCTCTTTGATTTCTTGAAATGATCACTTCTTGGCTTTTTTCCACTTGAACTCAACATCCTTCTTCAAAATCTCAGTCATGGGCTTGACGACTTGGGCGAAGTCAACAATAAACTTGCGAATAAAGTTTATTTGTCCAAAGAAGGACTGCAAGTTTTTCTTATTGATAGGTAACGGCAGTTTCATGAGTGCTTCGGCTCATGCAGGATCTATGGCCAATCCTTCTTGCGAGATCACATGGCCCAACAACTTCCCTTCCTTAACCATGAAAATCGACTTCTTTGGGTTTATGGAAATCCCAAATTCTCAGCACTTCTCAAATATTTGCCTCAGATGAGTAACATGATCTATTCTGCAATGTGAAAACACCATCATATCATCAAGATATATTACAATAATTTTATTTAACAACTCACCAAAAGCGACGTCCATGGCTCTCTAAAAAGTAGCACCAACATTCGAAAGCCCAAAAGGCATCCGTTGGTAAGCGAATGTACCCCACTTAGTAGTAAACGCCATCTTATATTGATCCTCATATTTTACCCAAATTTGATTGTACCCAAAGAAGCCATCTAGCAACGAGAATCTCTGGGCGCCAGCCACAACATGAAGAATCTGGTCTATCTGAGGCAAAGGATAATGGTCCTTGAGTGATGCCTGGTTTAAATTTTTGAAATCAACACACAGACGTATGTCTCCATTCTTCTTCCTTACAGGAACCAAGTTCGCTACCCAAGTAGAATGCTTAATAGGATAAATGATCTTCGCCTCAAGCATCTTCAACAATTCCACCTTCATGAGGATCTCAATCTTAGGATTGATAGGACGTTGTTTCTACCGAAAAGGCTTAACCCCTTCTTGTAACTCAATTGTGTGTTGAATCACATTCTTATCATATCCTTTCAAGTCCTGATAACTCCATGCTACAATATCTGGATATTCATAGCACAGATTTCTAATGCCTTCAATCTCATCCGCTTCACAATCAGTCCCAATCTTAATGATCTTTCCTGGTTCCAACTGCAATTCTCTGTATTCCTTGGCATCTACCTTAATCCTATGCTTATCAGCCCTATCATTCTGATCAAACAAGCTCTCTAATGAAATCAATCCCCTAGGAATATGATTATTTCTCAACTGAATCATTGCTTCCTTTTCTTCCTCCACGAGGATTTTATTATCCTCATTAGCAGCTTCTTTGAGCAGAAAATTCACTATTTGCTCATCATTATCAAACACTTGCCAATAGAGATTCTTATCTGGAATGGAGGGCCTGTAAATTACTCTCACTATCTTTGGCTTTCGAACCACTTGCTCAGTAGGAGAAAAATTAGCGCCAAGGGAAGCTAAAATATTAGCATGTCTATTTTGCTCTCGAGGAATCACCTGAATATTCAGAGCTTTAAATGCTTCTAACAGATCCCATACTCTATTGTGGTAAGCCTTCAAATAATGCTACTTGCTCACGCATCTATTTGTAACTTGATTGACAATAAGCTCGGAGTCACCAAAAATTTGCAATTGTTCAATTCCCAACTTCTTCACTTTCTTCAAGCCAAGGCATAGCACTTCGTATTCAGCTACGTTATTTGTGCAGCTCCAAGTCAATCTGTAGGAGTAAGTTTTTTGTATTCCTTCAGGAGAAACCAATACAATGCCTACTCCTGCACCATTCTTACATCGAGCGCCATCAAAGAACAACTTCCATAGCTGGTGTGAAATAGGTTCTAGAGACTCAAGGACCTTCTTTTCGGATTGTTCTATCTTCTGGATTGAATAACAACCAATATCTGTCCCAATCATAGCATTGAAATCCGTCAACCGAAACTCTTCCTCTAGGCAAAGCTCACCAAGTGCTTCTTCAACCAGATCAACTTCCTCCAATTCCTCGGTCATCATGTTTACTATGCCTAGAGCTTGTTCTGCCTCCTCTATCTTTTCAATATGAAAAGGTGAAGGCTTTTCATTATGAATGTGAATTCATCTTCCCTTGAATGGTATCTCCAAATGTGAGTAATCTAGGGAAATATAACCTCCAAGCTTGGTTGTAAATTCCCTTGAAAGACACATGCTAAAATAGGGCTCCAAATCAACAACCACCACCTCCTGGATGATAGTAATTTGAGGCATACTATGGAGCACAATCAGAATATCCTTGATTACCCCAACAGTCTTGACTAGAGTTCCATCCAACTGCAACACTCCTGGACTACTCCTTGTATACTCCATCCCCATTACTTCACATACTACCTTTGGCATGACAATAGTAGCAGCACCGGAGTCAATCATGCAATTATGCATGATCCACCCTTCCATTCTCAAGGATAAATAAAATGGGGGAGGCCTATTTTTTCCTATCATTGAAGTGGGGAGCGCTTGGGCCAAGACTGTCTATGAACAATATTTCTTTTGGTCCTTAGTAGTCTTCAAGGATTCTTGTAACAAATCAATCTGTCCAGGTAACTGCAATGCATCATATAAGCTAATCCTTGCTGGAATTTTCTTCATTTCTTCCACAATACTGTAGCTATGAGCAGTCGAGTCTTTTTCCTCCAGGGGCCACTCATACTTATCTCGATACTATTGCGTAGCTTCTACTCTTTACCTTTTAGTTAATGAAGGATACTTGAGTCTCTCCTTAGCTTGCTCTTTTGTTTTGCTAGAAACTGGAGCGGTCACCGTAGGTTGCAAAGTTGAGGGCTTAGCTTGTGCTTTATCTTGAGCTTGCCTAGGAAACAAATATTTTGCCTTAACAACATCAGGTCCCTTAGTTCTAACTGTTGAGCAAGGTGCAGCAGGAGTATTGTCATTGTTGTCAACACAGTCAATTAGATCTAATGATGCAGTGGAAAGGCAGTTCAAAAGCCATTCAGATGCAGAGGACAGGAGTTCAAAGGTTATTCAGAGTATGGATAGTGAATTTCCAAGAAGACCATAGTGGCCCATTTGCAAAAGATCAAAGGAAAGGCAAGAAAAATTGTCGTAATTTCGTGACATGTTGAAAGAGAGAGAAGAAGCAGGAAAAACTGTCACGATTTTGAGACATGTTGGAAGAGAGAGAAGCAACAGGAAAAACTGTCATGATTTTGTGACATGTTGGCAGAGAAAAAGGCAAGTGGAAAAACTGTCACAATTTCGTGACATGTTGGCAAAAAAAAGGCAAGTGGAAAAACTGTCACGATTTCGTGACATGTTGGTAGAGAAAAAGGCAAGTGGAAAAACTATCGCGATTTCACGACATGTTGGCAGAGAAAAAGGCAAGTAGAAAAACTGTCACGATTTTGTGACATGTTGGCAGACAAAAAGGCAAGTGGAAAAACTATCACGATTTCGCGACATGTTGGAAGAAAAAGAGAAAGCAGGAAGAAGTGTCGCGATTTTGCAACAAGTTCAAAGAAAGAGAGCAAGTTGGAAAAGTGTCATGATTTCGTGACATGTCGCATTATCGCGACTCGGAAAGTGCAAGAAGGCAAAGAAGGAAAAGTGTCACGATTTTGTGACATGTTGCATTTTCGTGACTTGAAGAGAGCAGGAAGGCAGAGAAGGAAAAGTGTCACGATTTCGTGACATATTGCAAGGAAGGTTGTACGGACGGAAAAATGTCATGATTTCACGACATATTTCAAAGAAGGTTGTACGGACGAAAAAGTGTCACGATTTCATGACATATTGCAAGGAAGGTTGTACGGATGAAAAAGTGTCATGATTTTGCGACATATTGCAAGGAAGGTTGTACGAACGAAAAAGTGTCGCGATTTCACGACATGTTGTAGGAGAGAGAGTCCGAAAGAAAAAGTGTTGCAATTTCATGACAGAATGCAGGAGAGAGAGTCCAAAAGAAAAAGTGTCACGATTTCGCGACATGTTGCAGAAGAGAGAGTCCGAGAGAAAAAGTGTCATGATTTCGTGACATAATGCAGGAGAGAGAGTCCGATAGAAAAAGTGTCGCGATATCGTGACATGTCGGGTTTTCGTGACCCGAAGGCAAAGAGAAAGCGCAAGGAGAAAAAGTGTCGCAATATCATGACATGTCGGGTTTTCGTGACCCGAAGGCAAGATAAAGTCCTAAGGAGAAAAAGTGTCGCGATATCGCAACACGTCGCATTTTCACGACTAAAGGAGGAGAGAGAAAGTTAGAAGGCAAAAGTGTCATGATATCGCAACATGTGTTTTCGTGGCAACAACAACAGAAGAGTTACAGAGACAGTTGAAGCCGACGAAGACCAATGTTAGCCGACGAAGATTAGGGTTTACAGCTGACAAATATTAGGGTTTACAGCCGATGAATATTAGGGTTTTCAGTCGACTAAGATTAGGGTTACAGCCGACTAAGATTAGGTTTTTGATCTTGAAAATATTGTTATAAAAGGAAGGTTATTTTGAAGAGTTCGACGTGTTGTGAAGTGCGACATTCAAAGATAGTGTGCAGAGTGTGAAGTTCGGTCGTAGTGTGCAGAGTGCAATTCGTTGAATCATTCTAAGTGCGAAGATCGTAAAGGAAGCAGAGTGCGCAAAGGGGAGAAGATGAATGCTCGACAGTTAAGCAGTAGATTGTGCGAAGTGATAGCGTAGAGAGAGCAAAGTGCGCACAGGATGAAAAAGTGAAGCAAACCAGTCAAGGTCTTGTTAAAGGCAAAGGTATCTTACTATCATTATTCTAAGTTTTAGATTTGAAGTCCAATTTGGTGCTTGGCATAAGGGGTTGGTGCTTCTTCCAGTTGGTGCTGGCAAATCAGGGGTTGGTGCTCCTTTCTGTTGGTTCAGATAAATTAGGGGTTGGTGCTCCTTCCAATGGGTGATGGTAAACTATTTGTAAAAGTTGTTACTTTGCAAAGGCTAGATTTGGATGGTAGTCCAAGCAGTCATTTTTGAGGAGTAGCCACATTGGTGAACCTCGTTAAAATCTTGTGTTGTGTGATGTTCTCTTGCTATACTTGCTATATCTGTTTATAAGTTTTAACTGCTACTATTTTTAGAGCTGTTAATTTATGATTAAAGAGCTACACTGATTCACCCCCCTCTCAGTGCCATTGTAACTATAACAATTGGTATCAAAGCTAAGTCCCTGTACAAGCTTAACCAGCTAGGGTGATCTTGGATATAACACAATGGCAAGTGGTGAAGGTTTCTCATCAAACAAAGTACCATTGTTTGATGGATCTAATTATACATTCTAGAGAGTCAAGATGTAGACATATCTCTGTGCTTTGGGATATGACATCTAGGATTCAGTAGTTAGTGGATACACAATTCCCATCATTTCTCTAAAATAAGCGGATGAAAATAAACTGTTTGAAAACAATTCGAAAGCAAAGAATGCCATCTTGTGTGGATTAGCAGACAGTGAACTAGTAAAGGTCATGAACTGTAAATCGACAAAAGAAATATGGGACAAATTGAAGAGTGTTCATGAAGGAGATGATAAGATCAAAGAAGCCAAGTTACAGACACATTGAGCTCAGTTTGAAGCATTGAAGATGAATGACGATGAAAACATTGAGGCATTCATGTTGAGAGTTAATGGAATCATCAATGCAATCAGAGGACTCGGCAAGAATATCGATGACTCTGCTGTCATGAAAAAGGTATTAAGATCTCTTCCTCAAAGGTTTGATTCCAAAGTCTCAGCAATAGAAGAAGCTAAAAATCTAAATTATTTCAGTATAGATGAAATGCATGGTTCTTTAACTACATATGATATGAGGATAGGAAGATCTAAACCCACTGACAGAGAAGCAGCTTTCAAAGCCCTTAAAAATAAAAACACAAAACAAGAGTCCGAGGAAGAAGAGACATCAAATGAAATGGAAGCAAACTTTGTTAGAAAATTGAAAAAGGGGAAAGGAAAATATAGAGGGAAGCTTCCATTCAAATGTTTCAACTATGGAGGCATTGGGCATTTTGCAACTAAATGTCCACTGAAAGAGAAGAACAAAAATGATGAAGGATCCCACCAAGAAAGAAGTGACTAGAAGATGAAAGCAAATTCTAGAAAAGGCAACTTCAAAAAGAAAAGTTTCATCTCCAAGAATTTTAGTTCATTAGAAAACAGCTCCGGTGAAGATTCTGAAGAAGAAAGAGATGAAGTTATTTTTATGGCATTTGAAGAAGTTAAATCAAAAAAATAAGGAGTGATATCTGAAGTTTGTGGTGAAAATCTCGAGGCTGAAGTAGACTTAGAAGATGAGTTGATATCTGCACTTGAAGAATGGGAGATAGAAAAGAAAAAGAATAAGAAACTATCAAGAAAATTTACAGAAATATGAAGGAGGATCAGTAAAATTTGGAAATAATGATGGAGCCAAGATAGTCGGAAAAGGATCAGTCAAAATTAGTGATGGAAGGATTAAATCAGAAGAAGTCTTATTTGTGGATGGATTGAAACATAATTTATTGAGTGTAAGTCAGATTTGTGATAAAGGTCATGAAGTAGTCTTTATGAAGCTGGGTTGTGAAGTCGGAAAAACCAACAATGGAAAATTGATAGCAACAGGGTCAAGAACTTTTGGTAACCTGTATACGCTCTCAGAGACTTCAAAAGGAGCTTGCTTTATTGGACAGGAAGAAGAAAATTGGCTGTGGTACAAGAGAATTGGTCATATTAGTTTTGACAATCTAGTGAAAATCACCTCAAAAGGGGCTATAAGAGATATTCCCACCATCAGCAAACCTACAAACAACATTTGTGCTTCATGCCAAAAGGGGAAGCAAACTAGAGTCACATTCAAAACTAAAGAATACTACACAAGCAAACCACTGGAACTAATACATACTGATTTATGTGGACCCATGAGAACACAAAGCATAAATGGTGACAAATATTTTATGTTGTGCATTGATGACTATTCCAGAATGACATGGATATTCTTCTTGAAGCATAAATTAGAAGCTTTTGATATGTTCAAGATCTTCAAAAACCAAGTTGAGAATGAAATAGGAAAGAGGATCAAATGCTTAAGATTAGACAGAGGTGGAGAATTCATTTCAGAGGAGTTTGCAGAATACTATGAAAAATACGGTATTAGGAGACAGTTCTCATCAGCAAGGACACCTCAGCAAAATGGGGTGGTAGAAAGAAAGAACAAAACTGTGCAGGAAATGGCACAAACTATGTTGGCTAAAAGTAGAGTAGTAGATAGATTTTGGAAAGAAGCAGTCCATACTACGGTGTATATCCAAAATAGGTACATGCTGAGAACACATGAAAGCAAAACTCCTTATGAATTGTGGTTTGGTAAAAGGGCAACAACAAAATACCTCAGAGTGTTTGGCAGTAAGTGCTATATCAAAAGAACTGAAGACAATCTTGGCAAGTTTGAAGATAGAGCAGATGAAGGTATTTTTGTTGGTTACTCACCAAGAAGTAAAGCTTACAAATGCTACAACAAGAGGCTAAAGAAAATTGTGGATAGTGTTGATGTTAAGTTTGATGAAGGTAAAGAACAAGTAATTAGCCATGAAATGAACTACTCAATTTATGAAGAGGTTATTGAAGGAGATGAGGAAAACAAAATTGAGAAGATACAAAAAATTGACTCAGATGATGTAAGTTGTGATTCAAAAGCAGAAGAGAATAATAAATTCAAAACAGGCAGCTGGCAGAAAAATCATCCAAGAGATCAAATAATTGGAGACCCCAAAGTTGGTGTTTAAACAAGGAGAAGAGTGGCAAGTAACTACTCTTTATTATCCAGCATTGAGCCCAAGAATTTTGTTGAAGCAAACAAAGATGAAGTTTGGATGAAGGCTATAAATGAAGAATTAGACTAGATTGAGAAAAACAAAACCTGGGAGTTAGTACCTAGACCTGTGAACAAAAACATAATCGGGACTAAATGGATCTTTCGTAACAAATTGAATGAAGACGGACAAGTAGTCAGAAATAAAGCAATATTGGTATGCAAGGGGTATGCACAAGTTGAAGGCATTGACTTTGAGGAAACGTTTGCACCAGTAGCTAGACTAGAGGCAATCAGAATGTTTTTGGCTTTAGCTGTCTACACGAATTTCAAAGTTTATCAAATGGATGTGAAATCAGCATTTTTGAATGGGAAACTTGAAGAAGAGGTTTATATTGAGCAACCATATGGGTTCCAACTTGGTGATAATCCAAACTTTATCTGCAAGTTGAAGAAATCTTTATATGGCTTAAAACAGGCACCCCGAGCATGGTATGCAAGACTAGACAACTATCTCACTCAACAAAGGTTTCAGAAAGGTATGGTGGATAGTAACCTGTATGTCAAAACAAAAAATGGGCATCTTATTGTTCTTGTTGTATATGTAGATGATATCATATTTGGCAGACAACAAAGATGAGTCATGTCAAGATTTAGCAAATAAGATGCAAAAAGAATTTGAAATGTCAATGATTGGTGAACTGTCATATTTCCTCGGTTTGCAAGTTAATCAAAGTAAGAAGGGCATATTTATTTCTCAAGTTAAATATGTAAAAGAGATGTTAAAGAAATTCACAATGGAGGATTGTAAGCCAGTTAGCACTCCCATGACGACAGGCTGCAAGTTGAGCAAAGATGACAAATCTCCACATGTTGATCAAACCATGTACAGATCTATGATTGGAAGCCTACTATACCTGATAGCTACCAGACCAGATATTTTGCAGGCAGTATGCATGGTAGCACGCTTTCAGGCCAATCCCAAAGAGACTCATGTGACAGTAGTAAAAAGGATTCTTCGGTATCTCAAGGGTACTATGGAGTATGGGTTGTGGTATCCAAAAGGTAAAAACTTCACCCTTATATCATATTCAGATGTAGATTGGGTTGGATGTGTAGATGACAGAAAGAGTACCAGTGGAGGTGCATTCTATCTTGGAGACAGATTGGTTGCATGGCACAGTAAGAAGCAAGAGTCAGTTTCTTTATCAACAGCAGAGGCAGAATATATTGCAGTGACAACATGTTGTACGTAGGTTTTGTGGATGAAACAAACCCTAAAATATCTTGGTATCTACTTCAGTGAACCAATATCAGTTAAGTGTGATAACACCAGTGCCATAAACATCTCCAAGAATCCAGTTATGCATTCATGCACAAAGCACATTGCCATCAGGTATCACTTTTTGAAGGAGAAAGTTGCAGAAGGTGAGGTTAAATTGGATTTTGTTCCAAACACAGAACAAGTAGCAGATATCTTCACAAAACCATTGCCCAAGGAAGTGTTTGAGTACCTACGAAACAAATTGGGAGTGGTCACACTTCCAAAGAACTGACTAGCTACAGGGATCACATTCTCAGGGGGAGCATTTGAGTATTTGATTATTTTTTTTCTCATGATCATAATTTGTGCTAAGTGTAACAAATTGTGCCTGAGAATGTTGTGCATGGACTCAGGGGGAGTCTGCAGTAGCCCTTTGGTATTATTGTCAAAGGGGGAGAAGAGTTACAAGAAATTGCACATGTGTTGCCAATAATTCCAAAGGGGGATATTATTGAGCAAGGTGCAGCAGGAGTATTGCCATTGTTGTCAACACAGTCAGTTAGATCTAATGATGTAGTGGACAGGCAGTTCAAAAGCCATTCAGATGTAGAGGACAGGAGTTCAAAGGTTATTCAGAGTATGGACAGTGAATTTCCAAGAAGACCATAGTGGCCCATTTGCAAAATATCAAAGAAAAAGACAAGTAAGAAAAGTGTCGCGATATCGCGACATATACAGCAGGAAAGAAAAACTGTCACAATTTCGCGACATGTTGAAAGAGAGAGAAGAAGCAAGAAAAACTGTCACGATTTTGCGACATTTTGGAAGAGAGAGAAGAAGCAGGAGAAATTGTCACGATTTTGTGACATGTTGGCAAAGAAACAGGCAAGTGGAAAAACTATAGCGATTTCACCACATGTTGGCAGAGAAAAAGGCAAGTGGAAAAACTGTCACGATTTCGTGACATGTTGGCAGAGAAAAATGCAAGTGGAAAAACTGTCATGATTTCACGACATGTTGGTAGAGAAAAAGGCAAGTAGAAAAACTGTTGCGATTTCGTGAGATGTTGGCAGACAAAAAGGCAAGTAGAAAAATTGTCACGATTTCGCGACATGTTGGAAGAAAAAGAGAAAGCAGGAAGAAGTGTCGCGATTTTGCAACAAGTTCGAAGAAAGAGAGCAAGTTGGAAAAGTGTCACGATTTTGTGACATGTCGCATTATCGCGACTCAAAAAGTGCAGGAAGGCAAAGAAGGAAAAGTGTCACGATTTCGTGACATGTCGCATTTTCATGACTTGACGAGAGCAGGAAGGCAGAGAAGGAAAAGTGTTGCGATTTCGTGACATATTGCAAGGAAGGTTGTACATAGGAAAAAATGTCGTGATTTCGTGACATATTGCAAAGAAGGTTGTACAAACGAAAAAGTGTCGCGATTTCATGACATATTGCAAGGAAGGCTGTACGGACGAAAAAGTGTCACGATTTCATGACATATTGCAAGGAAGGTTGTACGGACGAAAAAGTGTCGCGATTTCACGACATGTTGCAGGAGAGAGAGTCCAAAAGAAAAAGTGTCACGATTTCGCAACATAATGCAGGAGAGAGAGTCCAAAAGAAAAAGTGTCATGATTTCGTGACATGTTGCAGAAGAGAGAGTCCGAGAGAAAAAGTGTCATGATTTTGTGACATAATGCAGGAGAGAGAGTCCAATAGAAAAAGTGTCGCGATATCATGACATGTCGGGTTTTCACGACCCGAAGGCAAAGAGAAAGCACAAGGAGAAAAAGTGTCGCGATATCGCGACATGTCGGGTTTTCGCGACCCGAAGGCAAGATAAAGCGCTAAGGAGAAAAAGTGTCACGATATCGCGACATGTCGCATTTTCACAACTAAAGGAGGAGAGAGAAAGTAAGAAGGCAAAAGTGTCGCGATATCACGACATGTATTTTCACGGCAACAACAACAGAAGAGTTACAGAGACAGTTGAAGCCGACGAAGACCGATGTTAGCCAACGAAGATTAGGGTTTACAGTCGACAAAGATTAGGGTTTGCAGCCAACGAATATTAGGGTTTGCAGCCGACTAAGATTAGGGTTACAACTGACTAAGATTAGGTTTTTGATCTTGAAAATATTGTTATAAAAGAAATGTTGTTTTGAAGAGTTCAACGTGTTGAGAAGTGCGATGTTTGGAGATAGTGTGCAAAGTGTGAAGTTTGGTCATAGTGTGCAGAGTGTAATTCGTCGAATCATTCTAAGTGCAAAGATCACAAAGGAATCAGAGTGCGTAAAGGGGAGAAGATGAACGTTTGATAGTTAAGCAACAGATTATGCGAAGTGATAGCGCAGAGAGAGCAGAGTGCGCATAGGATGAAAAAGTGAAGCAGACCAGTTAGGGTCTTGTTAAATGCAAAGGTATCTTACTATCATTCTTCTAAATTTCATATTTGAAGTCCAAGTTGGTGCTTGGCATAAGGGGTTGGTGCTCCTTCCAGTTGGTGCTGGAAAATCAGGGGTTGGTGCTCCTTTTTGTTGGTTCAGATAAATCAGGGGTTGGTGCTCCTTCCAGTGGGTGCTGGTAAACTATTTGTAAAAGTTATTGTTTTGCAAAGGCTGGATTTGGATGGTAGTCCAAGCGATCATTTTTGAGGAGTAGCCACATTGGTGAACCTCGTTAAAATCTTGTGTTGTGTGATGTTCTCTTGCTGTACTTGCTATATCTGTTTATAAGTTTTAACTGATGCTATTTTTAGAGTTGTTAATTCATGATTAAATAGCTACACTAATTCACCCCCCCTCTCAGTGCCATTGTAAGTATAACACTAACATTGGGAGTCTTCATCAGGGATAATTGCTTTTCTTCCTATGCTTTTGGTTCTGCAGGCACTTTCAAAGGTTGCAATTTCACAGGATCAACAGTCACTAGCTTCTTACCAGACCTAGTGAGGACTAAAACTTACTCCAAGGATGACATCATATAATTATGCTCCACTTATTGAATCATATTAATTTTCTTGCTTGAGTAACTTTTCGCTAATGGTTGAACGTAGTTCAAATGCATAATACATGTATCTTCAGTGTGAGGATCATTGCATGTGGAACACCAATATGCTCTTTCAGACATATTAACTTCATCATTTACTTGCACCACAATGTTTTTCTCAGGTCCCCTACTGGTAGACGCTTGGTCTTGGGTGATTGGCAGAGTCTAAAATCTTCTTGATCAGAACTCAGCTTCAGCTTGTTTTTTTCTCATCGTTGTAAGTTCATTAGATATCATCCTCAAAGCCGCATTATTGGATTTCACTTCTTGTAACAAAGAGGTGAGGGGATCTAAATTAGGCAATGGGATTAGCGTTGGCAATGACAAAGGTGCTTGTGATGCAGGTAATGGTAAAGGGTTTGGAGGTGATGGCAATGTTGGAAAAGAAACAGACGAAGGCTTTGGAGGTACTGATGGAGCAAGAAGTCATGGGAAACTCATAGCGAATGACTATGGGATAGGGATAGGGGCTACATGCGGGGGACCTGAATTCCATAAAGGGACTGGATACATGGACAACATAGGCTGTGAAAACACATTAGAGTAAATATATTATGAGATATCAGGGAGAATAGGCATTGTTTCCTTTGGAGGAAGTCTACCTACATCAATTAGGTTAGATTTGGCCTTTTGAGCTTGTGTGTACAGATCTGGAAAGGTGGTCACATTGGCCTGGTGCACCGCCATACCGATATCAGTACTGAGTGCCCAAAGATAATAAAATACTACTTGCTTGAGCATCGATCGCAAACCATCTGGAACCCTCTGCCAACTTTGTGCAAATCGAACATTAAAATCTATAAGTTCTTCTTGTGGATGTCTTTGAATTGTGGTGAACTGATGCAACAAAGAATATGGATCAACTTGCTCATGGAAATTTTTAATCAGTAATTTTGCCAACTGATCCCATGAAGTAATGGTACCAGGCTACAAGGATCGATACCAATATAGTAACTTTCCCCTTAACGACAAAACTAGAAGTTTTATCATTACATCCTCATTAGTTATATCATGGATAGTCATAAGAGAGGCTGCATCTTAGATATGATCATATGTAGTTTTCCCAGTACCATCATAAGTTGGCAAAGACTTCAGAGCAGCTTGAGTTATTAGGTTTTGAGCCTACAATTCAAGGCTTCAAAGTTGTTCCATATAGAGAACTGCATTGGGAGTTGTTGTTGGTGTGGTGGGGGATTCTAGACCATATGAACGGGAATATGGGAAGTAGGTTGTGGAGCACTAGTGGTTGTACTAGGCAGAGGCTGAGGAAAAATGGTAGCAGTATTCATCGGACTTACGGGAGCAGAAAACACACCAGCTAATCAAGAATATGAAATAGATGGTATGGATGGGATATGAGGGAGAAAATACGTTCATCAAAAAGTGGCTATTTGAGGATGCTCTCCTAACCTTTGGATATCAAGTTCATAAAACTCAATTTGATTATCAATATTCTTGGATTTCGATCTTGTATTCATGAGAGACAGTTTTCACCATCCTCACACCTACAGAGTTCTGGATAGAATTTGAGTCACCAGATGTTCTAATATTAGCAAAAAGGTAAACATCGAACCTAACACCATTAGAAGTGGAACCTTACTGTCCCATCGGGCATGCCAAAAAATTGTTGGTCAAATATTTGCCTAATTACTAAACATTGCGTTTATGCACCCTAGATACGGCCAACATTGAAAAATCAAAGGAAAGAGATGTCCTCCATGTCAATATCCAAAGAGGAAATAAATAGGAAAAATACAGAAAGAAATGGGAAATATGGCCATAGGCCAAAGTACAGGATTGATGTTAGACTAGCTAGCAGGAAAAAACTCAAACACAAAGTAGCATTTGTAAAAGGAAATAGAATAGAACAAGATCATGATCTGACTATAGCAACTATTAAAATGGTGCTCCAGCATTCACCTTCTTATTATCAATTTTAAATTCAATGACAGAATTCAAACAGAACAACAAACAAGATGAGAAAATGAAAATAGAAGCACACTACATAGAAAGTAACCATACACAAGATCACTTGCAAATTCAGAAATCTGATGCCTTGTATTAATGTAGAGATCTTAGATAAATCTCTCGCAAAATGTCTACCTCCCTTACAATAGAAATTTGTCTAGTATTTATAGAGGTTTTCGTTTCTTTCATTAAATACACAGGAGAATAAAATGTCCCGAGATCAAAGATAAAATCAGCAAAATCCTCCTCGAATTCTTTGAAAATCCATCCCCTGAGAAGACAAATTCTTGAAAATCTAAAATTCGGGTGAGGGTGCGCAAATTGCAAAAATATATTAAATTCTTTTGAGTGCCTTTGGTACATCAGAAATCATGAAAATTTGTTTCTCTTCACCTTCCTCTTCGTGATCTACAAAACAGAGTTACTGAGGGCATCCTTAATTAAAAGCATAAAATTAGCATCTTTGACCAAATTTCCATTTGCCCATACTCACTTTCGCATCAACATCTTTTTCACCCCATTGCAAACTGAAAGGTGTGCGTGTAGCATAATGGAAGTATATTCACCCTTAAAAAGGGTGAATGGGACATTTGCCCTTCAGGAAGGGTGAACGCGATCCCAATGCACCAAAATGTTGGTTCACCTATAGTAAGGGCGAACGGGGTTTTTGCCCCTCAAGAAGGGCGAACGCAATATGGTTCGGGCGCACACGTAATACAAATGTCATCAAAACGTGTTCACCCCTAAAAAGGGTGAATGGCGCATTCACCCCAATGTTAGGGCAAACATGACCTTGCGCTCTAGTGTTTTTGCCTTTGTAAGATTTTAAACATGTTTACCCTTTTCAAGGGTGAATGGGACGTTTGCCCCTCAGGAAGGGTGAACATAAAAATATGGCGATTTAACCAAGTTCTTTTTCATGACTTGTCTTCTTCATTCTTTTAGACATTTCTCCATTAATATTTTTCAGAGATAATTTCAAAAATAAACCTTTGGAACATGCACCAAAAATGTACAATTATTTAAAAAATCACAAAAAGATGTAATTATTATACTGCTGCTACATTCAAAAAATTGAACCTAAAGTCTTCAAAAAAATTCTCAATGAATAGAAAATGACCAACAGGACTTAGGTAATAAAGAAATTTGTACACTTCCATATGAATGTTCGAAGAGAAGTCCCAGGGACAAGGAATTTTCTAAGATTTTGAATAATGGATAGGTAACCTCAAACGCATTGAATAGGGATTGTGATCCAAATATTTCTACTATTGGGGGAATTCTTTGTGATCTATTAGATGAATCTTCTAAGGAGGTATCTATTTCAGGATATGGTTTGAAGACAAGTTTCTCTTGTAGATATTTGTTACATTCTAGGAAAAGAAAATCCGAGCTGAGAAATTGTGCAATTATTGGAAGGTTAGGATTAGGTCTAGACCTTATAAAGGAATCTTCCACCACTTTAGCAGGTAGGAAATCGTTTTTGTTTTATGAACAAGAGAAGACTTTGAGGGAAATTTAGTAGGGTAAACAAAAACCTATCAAAGGGGTCCTTAGAGTGGGATAAAACCCCTCTCAGATGTTTAAATTATCTTGTTATCCCTTAATATCTGAGGTCTTTGATGACGGAACAACAATATTTCATTAAGAATAACTGATTTAAATAATACATTGCAGCTCTAAAATAAACCCGGAGGTTGTGGAACCACCCGAGGTAAAAATAGAGATTGTTATAGAAAATAACAATATGCCTAAATAAACCTAAATAATGAAATAAATAAGGATATCAATATGATATGCTAACATCCCCCCTTATTACATTATTTAGGTAATTGAAGAACTACTAGCTATACTAACATCCCCCCTGATTACATCATTTGGCAATACAAAGAGAGCTGCGAAACAATTCAAATTTGACACGTGCAAGTGCCTTAGTGAAAATGTCTGCAACTTGAGCATCGGTGGGAATGTACTGAAGCTGAATTCGGTGCTTCGGAACTTCGTCTCGAATGAAATGACATTGTGTGTCAATGTGCTTTGTTCTTTCATGATGGACTGGATTCTTGACTAGGTTCAAAACACCCTGATTGTCGCAAAACAAGTGTATTGGAGATTTGGATGGATGACCCATACTTGTCAGAATGCGATGCAACCATATCACTTCGCACACAGCTTCACGTGCGGCATGATATTCTGCCTCTGTTGATGAAATAGCAACCACCTGTTGCTTCTTGCTGTGCCAAGAGACAGGACCGGATCCAAGATGAAAAATATATCCTGAAGTTGACTTGCGATCATCAAATGATCCGGCATAGTCGGAGTCCGTGTATCCTTGCAAGAAGAATTTGTTGTTCTTCTTGTATTCTAGGCCATATTCCAAAGTACCACGGACATAGTGAAGAACACGTTTTGTTGCTTTCCAATGAGTGGTCTTAGGCTCCTGCATGAACCTCGAAAGATAGTTGACAACAAATACGATATCTGGCCTAGTATTGGTCAGATATATGAGACTCCCAATCAACTGTCGATAGAGAGTACCATCTACCTAAGGTGAATCATCATATCATGATAACTGAATTCCTGTCTCCATCGGAGTTGCCATTGGCTTGCAATCAATCATGCGATATTTTTCCAACAATGTCTTGGCATATTTTTTCTGAGACACTTTGATGTAGTGCTCCTTCTGGCTGACTTCCAGACCAAGACAATAATGGAGAAGTCCGAGATCTGACATCTCAAAATATTGACACAAGTCTCTTTTGACAGTAGAGATCATAGTTTTTGAACTCCCTGTAATGAGCAGATCATCAACATAGAGTACAAGCAACACTATCTCAGAACCCTGTTTCTTGAAATAGAGGTTTGCATCTGATGGACATCTCTTAAATCCATGCTGCAGGAGGTGATTGTCCATTTTTATATACCAAGCTCGAGGAGCTTGTTTCAGGCCATATAAGGATTTGACCAATTTGCAAACTTTCTGCTGTTGGCCTTCCACTTCAAATCCTTTTGGCTGAGTCATGTAGACTTCTTCTTGGAGATCACCATTTAGAAAAGCACTTTTGACATCCATCTGGTGAACTTTCCACCCAAACTATGCTGCCATAGCACAAATAACTCGAATTGTGGTCATCCGAGCAGTAGGTGCAAAAGTTTCCTCGTAGTCAATGCCTTCCTTTTGAGCATAGCCCTTTGCAACAAGATGGGCCTTATGCTTATCAATTGTCCCATCTGCTTTGTACTTGACTTTATACACCCATTTGCAGCCAATGGGCTTCTTTCCTTGTGGCAGATCGACAAGCTTCCAAGTTTTGTTTTTCATCAAAGACTTATACTCTGCATCCATAGCGGCCTTCCACTGAGGCTCACCTAGAGCATCTTGCACTGATGTAGGTTCAAGATCATCTATTGAAGACATAAACACCTTATCACTATCAATATCCATATCTTCTGTATCTCTCTCTGGATCTACAGAAAGTTCTTCAAAATATTGACACAGATCATCAACCCCAGTATTCTCTGTTGCAGCTTTCTCCTGTCGAGCCATGCTGCGAGTACGAGGCCTATCCAATGTCAAATCTGGTGGAGTGGATAGCTTAGAGTCTTTGATTGTATTTGTATACCACTTTGGATTCTTCTTCTGAGGTGTTGAAGAAGATGAAGAAGAACCTCCAACCTTTGATGAAGGAGATTTATCAACCTTAGTTTCCACAAGGTCTAGGTATACATCTGATGTGTTTTCTGATGTGAAAGCCTCATCAAAAACTACATCTCTACTAATGTGTATCTTCTTGGTCAAGGGATCAATCAAACGATAACCCTTAGAGTGCTCATCATAGCCAAGAAGAATACACTTCAATGTCTTCTCATCTAGCTTCTTCCTTTTCTCTTTTGGTATGTGCATGAAAGCTTTACATCCAAAAATGCGTAGATGAGAAATGGAGGGTTTCCTACCACTCCATGCTTCCTGTGGAGTCATTCCTTGTAGGGCCTTTGTGGGTGCCCTATTCAATAGATATACTACTGTGGTGACATCTTCTGCCCAATATAGTTGCTCAAGACTAGCTCCTGTGAGCATGCAACGAACCATTTCCATGATGGAACGATTCCTCCTTTCAGCAACTCCATTTTGCTGAGGAGTATAAGCAGTAGTTAACTATCGTGTGATCCCATTTTCTTTCAAGAACTCAAAGAATTCTTTAGAGGTGAACTCCCCCCCTCGATCTGAGTGGAGGGTCTTTATAGAAGTCCCTGACTCCTTTTCAACAGATTTCTTGAATTGCTGAAAAAAGCCAAATGCTTCAGATTTTAGTTGAAGAAAGAATACCCACATCTTTCGTGAGTAATCATCCATGAATAACTAAAAATACCTCTTACCCCCACAACTGTTGGGAGTGAAGGGACCGCACAGATCGGTGTGAACCAACTCCAGAGGTTTCTTTGCTCTTGTAGAGCTCTTTTCAAAAGGCACTCTATGTTGCTTTCTGCCAAGCAGTCAAAGCAAACTGGTAAAGTGGTAGAAAGGGAAGGAAGACCCTTTACCATTTCATACTTACTTAACTCAAGTAAGTAACCATAACTCAAATGTCCATATCTCTTGTGCCATAGGGAAGTTGCCTCCTTTGTAGAGACTGTCATGGCTACATGTGGAGTAGAGATAGCATCTAAGGCAAATAAGCCATGCTTATATGAAGCAGTTGCAATGTTCTTACCCCTCTTGGTAATAGAACAACACTTCTTGCCTCCCTCAACACTAAAGTTCACAACCATATCTTTGTCCAAAATTTGTGTGATTGACAACAAATTGTTTGCCAATCCTGGAACATAGAGAACTTTGTCAATCTGACACTTGCCATCAGGAAGAGTGACTGAAATAGTACCTTCTCCCTGAACCTTGTAGGTTTTATCATCAGCAATAGTGACAGGTTTGCCCTCTTTGGCCTCAAAAGACTCAAACCATGATTTGTCACCAGTCATGTGCTTACTGGCTCCAGAATCAACATACCATATAGGATCCGTCTGCTTGGACACTGTGGTAGTCATGAGAACTTTGTGGGCTCTCTCAGAATCCATGTCAGATTCTTCAACAACAACATTCACTTGTTGTTTGTTCTTTTGTGGTTTGTTTCGGCCTTTCTATTTTGATTGTTTATTCTTATGCCAACATCTGTTTGTATCATGACCTTCTTTGTCACAGATCTTGCAATATCTCTTTTTCTATTGAGGTTGTTGAGTTTGTTTCCCTTTTGAATCCTTTTGTGAATTCCCTCCCTTCTAAAAATTACCCTTCTTCCGGTTCTGCCCTTTCCTGTTGATGTAGAGGGCAGTGTTAGAAGAATCATCTCGTTGTAGTTGGCGTGCCTCCTCCTCTTGAAGCATATTAACCAATTCTACAAAAGTAACTTTCCGTTGTGATACCTGAAGGGAAGTGATCAACACCCGATAAGAATCAGGTAAAGCTCTCAATACAATTGAGGTAAGGAGCTTGTCATCAACTGGTTCTCCCAAAGAATTCAACTTTGCTTTCAATTCAGACACTCTGCAAAGAAAAAATTCAACTGTCTCCCCCTGCTTCATGCTTAGACTGTGTAATTGAGATTGAAGAAATAGAATAGTGGAATCATTCTTTCCCTCATATATAGTATTAAGGGCATCCCATGCCTCTTTACTATTTTCACAGTCAGCAATATGGGGTTGAACTTCATCAGACACAACAAGCAAAATGAGCACTTTTGCTTTGTTGTCTTTCTTGTCAAAGTCTTTTTGAGCAGTAGATGGAGTTGTAGCACCAGCAGCAGATGAAGGTCTTGTTGTTGCTCTAGATACAACATCCCATAAGTCATCCATTGCTAGGATGGCCTTCATCTTGTTTTTCCATGGTGTGTAATTAGGACCTTTCAACAACTGATGAGAATCAGTCATTAATTTTGCAGACATGGTGAAGGTTCCTTATAACACCAATTGGTCCCCCTTTCGATATACCTTTTGCTAGGCCGTTATACCGTACAAAATACCCGCCCTTACGTGAGGGAAACTATAGGTATTTAGAAAGATAAAAAAAATCACCCACCCTTACGTGAGGGAAACTATAGGTAATTTTTAGAGATCATACGATACGTGGTACTTAAGCAGTACTGAAAGGGAATAGTCTTGTTGATGGCACCTACCATAGAAAGTTTGCAATCCTCATGCGTGGGGCGTAACTTCCCCTAAACACTTTGGATTTCAGAACTTTCGTCAGGATTTACGCCTAAACACAAGAACTATTAGGGTAATGGATGGAGTAAAAAAATGCAAAATGGCAAACTTATCTCTCCCCGACGATTTATAGAGAACAAGCTCAGACGTCATTTTGGCAGCTATATTAGGCGGCGGATACAGTAGCGCAATCACGATAGCTTTACCTGTAAGTGTTGGCCAGAGGTATCACAAATACCGAACGCTGTAGTGCAATAAATTGCACGGATGGGTTTTAATTATTTCGGGGACTTAGGGAGTGAATTTGATTTTATTTTTTAAACTTTTAATGAAGTAGTGCAAAATAGAAAAAAAATGCAACCTACAACATAAAAGTGCCCACAGGAATGACCCACTAGGTGTCGGGCGCAGCCGAAAATGCACCTTTACAATAATGCCAAATTTGCCTTTTCAAAAAAAATTACTCACTTTCCCCCTTTGATTTTTGAAAAAAAAATACCCCCTTCAAAAAAAATTCTCTCAACAAAGCATTTTGATTAATTATTTTATATTTTTAAAGTTAAAAAAAATAATTTTAATTTATATAGTAAAAAACTATTAAAATAAATTAAAATCAAATTTTTAATTTAACTAAAAAAAATAAGAATTAACAAAAAAAACTTTATAAAAAAAAAAAATTACTTGATGTTTCGAGAAGGGGAGAGGTCGGCGGGATTGGAACCTATGACTTGAGGGATCCCTGAGCCCTACCACTCAGCCCACCACCAAGTGGGCTAGCGGGTTGATCCGAGAGGATCAGGGGACCCCCTCCTATTAGAGGAGGATCCCAGAGCTCGTTCGCCACTCGGCTGCCATTACCACACTGAGCGATGGCTCACATGGTGGCATTTAAGTGGAGGTAGCTGCATGGTGATGGCGTCATGGTTGCGATGTCATGGTGGCAGTGACACTCGCGACTTCAGATCCGCATCAAGGGTAGCGTCGACTTCATTTTTGGAGATGCAACGACTCTCTTCAACCACTGTCACATTCACCGCAAGGCCAAAATATTTGTCATTGGGCAAAGCCAGAGGTCTAACAATCACGTCACCGGATATGTGTTTCTAGATCATTCGCATATTTGGTGAGCCCATGGCAGTCGTTTGTGATGGTAGTATATGCTTACACCTGGAAAAATGCCTGCATCAATCTCATCGAATTATATTACCAAAGATATTCTAAAGCTTGGTCCTTGCCCGCTTCAGATTTTGATTTTCAAATCTAAATAATAGATTGAAGGTGCCAGGGCAATTGTCCACGATGCGGGGTTTTTTTTTCACCAAGTTGTCGGTTCACGTTTGCAGGCTATAATTCAGGCTGACTAAATCGCTATGGCTAGACAATCTGATTGTGTGTGATTACGAGCTACGGGCAGTGTCTAATTTCTCCACGACAGACTATAGGCTCACAGTATTGCATTGCACGATACGTCGTGTTGACAAAAACATGTCGTCACATTCTCCATGAGATCATATTGGTAGCCTCCACAAGATTGTATTCGTAGTCGTTCTTCATTAATTATGAACTATCTCATAGCCAACCATCGCTGCTCTGATACCATGATGGCGGAACAACAATATTTCATTAAGAATAACTAATTTAAATAATATATTGTAGCTCTAAAATAAACCCGGAGGTTGTGGAACCACCCGAGGTAAAAATAGAGATTGTTATAGAAAATAAAAATACGCCTAAATAAACCTAAATAATGAAATAAATAAGGATATCAATATGATATGCTAACAATCTTGGCAGTCTCTCTAAAAGATTTGCCTTAGCCAAGCTGGTGGAAATTCATAATATGGATGTTATCCTCCTACAAGAAACCATGGGGGCAGGTAAAAATGTCATTGAAGGGTTAAGTAAATTGCTTAGGTATTGGAAGGTCTTGGCTCTAGATGCTACTAAAAATTTAGGGGGTGTTTAGATTGGCTAGAAGAACTCAATATCCTTAATTAATTTTTTCTTTATGGTTTCAAGTTTGTGGATAGAATTATTTATTAAAGACTTGTATTTGAGGTTATCAGTTATTAATTGTTATGGTCCTATGAAGATAGGCAGACCTTTTGGAATGATTTTTTCTCCCAAAGGTGTGTTAGGGATGAAAGATTTATCATTGGTGAGGAATTAAATTTTACTATGAATATAAATGAGGTCTAGAAAGAATCTACAAGACTTGATAGGCTTAAAAATTACTTCAAGCATAATATTGAACAAAGTTGGTTTAATTGATTTGGAACCAATAAAATTAATGCCTACGTGGAGAAATAATAGAGTTGGGAAAGTTGGGATCTCAAAGAGGTTGGACAAATTTTTGATCTCAGAGACATTATACAATGAAATAGATAGAAAATAGTCATGGGTTGAGACTGGAGGTGGCTCAGATAATTCTCCCATTTTTCTTTAGATCATTCTACCAATACTTTTAAGCTCAATCTAATTTGGTTGGAGGAAGAATATTTTCAACAACTTGATTAAGAAAGAATGGATTTGTTATGAACAAATTTCCAAATCATCAACAAGTTTTAAATTTGTTGCTACTCTAAAAAAAATAAAATGAGTTTTATCATCTTGGATTGCAGTTAAAAAGGAGAGTATGGTTAGAGATCTTAAGTTGGTAGATAAGGAAATTTTAGAAATTCATAAATAGAATGAGGCTGATTTTTTTAAAGAGGAGAAAACAAGACTGGTTGAACTAGAAATTAATAAGAACAAATTCTTGGAGTAGAGGGAAGTTGAATGGAGAATGAAAAATAGAGCTATATGGGGAGAATGAAAATTAGAGCTATATGGTTAAAAAAAGTGGATAAAAATACTAAGTTTTTCCATAATTTTGCTAATCACAAGAAGAAGGTTAACACTATTTGGGATATGCAGAATGAAAAGGGGTCCTCGTTAGGAGTTTTTCTGAGTTAGCAAATTTAGGAGTAAAAAATTTTCAATCTATCTATAAAGAACCTAATAGAGACAATATTGGAAAAATTTAAAACTTAACTACTTTTTTTCCCAATTTTGTGACAGAGGAGGACAATCAATTACTTATGAAGGAGATCACAAAGGAAGAACTAAAAATTATCCTAACTTCTTTCAAAAGGGATAAAATTCTAGGGCCTAATAGATGGCTTGTGGAGTTTTTCCTAGTTTTCTATGATCTATTTGAGGAGGATCTCAGAGTAATGGAGGAATTTAGGTTGAGTGGTTAGGTTTTGAGGGCTTTGAATTACACTTTTTTAGATTTTATTCCAAAAAAGAATCCTAAAAAATTTGATGAATTTAGACCTATTTCATTGTGTAACTGTATCTATAAAATCATTGCAAATATTTTGGTTGTTGATTTGAAAAAGATTTTCTCTAAAGTTATTTCCCATAAGCAGTTTGGCTTTTAGTAGATAGATATATTTTTGAAGCCATAGGAGGGCCTTCACTCTATTAAAACTAAAAATCTTCCTACAATGGTCTTAAACTAGATCTATCTAAAGATTATGATAGAACTAGCCAGTTGTATCTCGGATTGATGCTCTTACATGTGGCTTTTAGCTATTCAATAGTGGATTATGGGATGTATTTATTTTGTATCTTTTTTTGTTCTTATCAATGGTTCAGCTTCCAAATTCTTTAGACCCTTGAGAGGACTGAGACAAGGATGTCCTTTATCTCCTTTACTTTTCTTTTGTTGGTTGTTGAAGGATTGAGTAAGAGAGCACAATCCTTGTTCGAGATCAAGTGGTGGTCCTTTATTTATCTCATTTATTATTTGTTGATGATGTATTGTTGTTCACAAATAGAAGTTTAAGGGAAGCTAGAAAGTTGAATGAAATCTTGCACACTTACAGTATTATTACCGACATGGAGATAAATTTTTAAAAAAATCTCTATTTGCTTTAATGGTCTAGAGCAAGAGACTAAACAAGAAGGCTTTAAGTATATGGGGTTTGTATTGAAGCCAAATACTTATAGGAAGAGATATTGAGGATGGCTTTTAGAGAATATTGAATTTAGGATTAACCATTGGTGTAATAGATGGTTGTCTATTGGTGGGATATTAACACTTGTAAAGTTGGTTCTTGAGGCAATTCTTGTGTTTTGGCACTCCTTGAACTTCATTCCCAAAGGAGTTCTAGATAAAATAAGAAAACTTTGCTTCAAATTTCTTTGTACTGGATGCAAGGAACATGAAAGCATTCCTTTATTTAAGTGATAGAGTATTGCTAGGCCAAAAAAGGAAGGTATCTGGGGCCTTAAAAATATCCATATTTTTGTTCTTCTTTGGCAGAAAAAATTTTATGGAGGATTTTGACGAGAGAAGGATTATGGAAGAAGATTATTGAACAGAAGTATATTTGTCCAAGTACATTTATGGATTGGATCGGAAGTGCACAAAAAAGCATTAAAAATGTTTCCATTCAATGGAAGGCACTAGTATAGGCCTTTTCTATGATTGGAAAATATTTGGCTTGGAAAGTGGGCAACGGTGAACAAGTTAGAATAGGAGTTGATTCTATTTTGGGTTGTGGAGAAAATATTTTGTTTCCAGATGCAATGATAATTTCTTTACAAGATAAGGGTTTTTACTTTATTTATCAAGTGGGGGAATCACATTCTTCTAGTCTTTAGACCCAAGGTTGGAAGAAGACTCAAGTCTTGGGTTTTTCTGATGAGTAGGTTATTTTGTGGAAGGCTTACACTAATAATATTAATAAGAGTCTTATAAAGCTGAAAGCTAAACCAGATACTATTTCTTGGGCATACACTAAATCTGGGGATCATTATACGGCTAGACTTGGTTACAAAGCAAGTTTTGACCCTCATCTTCAATAGACTACTTGGTGGTGGAAGCAGATTTGGAAATTATCTGCCCCAAAAAAGATAATTATTTTCATGTGGTTAGCTTTGAGAAATAAGGCTTTGACTTGGAAATTTTTATAGAGGAGAAGCAGACAAGGTCCAAGTATTTATATGTTGTGTCGGTCAAAGGAGGAAAACATTACACATTTGTTAATCAAATGCCTTTTTTCTTAACAGGTTTGGTTAGAAGCTAAAAATATAATTGGAGTACAAAATATTTGGGAAGGAGAAATAGTGGAGGTATGCTTAAGACAGTGGTTTTTGAAAAAAGAGTTGAAACAGATTCTTTCTTTACCATGTCTTACATGTTGGGGTATATGGTTGGCACAAAATGCAGCTATTGTTGAAGGGGAGTTAATTCCCCCATTTCAAGTCATATTTTAGGTGAATACTTTGGTCTCAATCAAAAAAGGACCTAACAAACATAAGAAACCTCGACATATAGATAATTTATTCATTGAAAAGTCTCAGCCATGGGTTTTTTTGATGGGGCTATTCAGAGATAGTCATATTTTAGTAGTGCGAAAGGTATTCTATACTTCTCAGATACCCACTATATCAAATTTAAATCAGGTCTTGGGACAAGTTCCAATAATATTGCTAAGTTTTAGGCATTGAGATCTCTAATGAAATGTGTTGTGAAGAGAAATGTGAAAAAATTATAATTTTTTGGAGATTCTACTCTAGTCATCAATTGGATGAATAGATCTACTCAATTAAAAAATAATCTGCTTAGACCAATGGGATATGAACTACTGGAGGTGATTTTTTTTTAAATATCTCTTTTACACATGTTTATAGAGAATTAAATCAAGAAGCAGATAAGTTATCAAAAGAAGATCAACAGGTTCCAGAAGGTTTCTTGCAAATAGAAGAGAACAAGGATGGAGTTTCTTCTTCCACCCACATATGATATCCCTAGTTTCTATGCTAGCTCTGGGTTTTTTACTGTGGGCCTATTTTATTTTATTATAACTTTATAGTAGTTTCTAACTATTTCTTTTCTATTCTACTAGTTTCTTTTTCACTAATTTCTATCCAATTTTTGGTCATGAAGGTTGTTTAAATGATTAAGTATTGATATATAAGAATATTTATCCTTATTATCCCCATGCTATTTCGGTGATGGGATTTTTTCCTCTTTGATTTTCCTGATTTAATTATATCTTGAATCCCAGTAATCTACTTTTATCTAGGTTCCTGTTTGTTCTAAGGCACCTAAGAAGTGTAATTTTCTTCCACTCTTGAAATAAAATTATGATTTTTTCTTGTAAAAAAAAATAATATCTAGTCAGAAGAAAAGCCCCTTTCTTCTAACCAAATATTTTGTATTCTCGAGCTAATCACCCGTGCCTTGGACCATGTTAAAGTTGTTGATTTCATTATTTATGAGAATTGTCGTAAATCTAGGTTTCAACTCCCAAATATGATTGAAGATTTGGATATCCAACAGGCTTGGTCTCTTGTTGCTAAGGAATTATAGTTTTAGGTTCTTTGATCTGTAGATACCGAAGATATGATCATTTGGGCCAGTGATAATGAGGGAGGTTACACTATCAAAGGAGTGTATAATTTTCTTGATCTTGATGCTTCATGCTTATTTTTGGTTGGGAGAATGTGGCTAAAAGGACTAACTCCTAAAGTCAACATTTTTTTCTATTTAGCCAGCTTTAATAAGATCTTTCCATTGATAATCTGCCTAAGAGAGGTATGCAAATTGTAAATAGATGCTACTTGTATGAATTTTATTGGGATTCATCTACTCATTTTTTGCTGAATGAATGAAATATTTTAATGATGTTTGTGAGACCCAAAACATGGCCTATGGGACCTCCAAATATGGAAACACAGTTATTCAAATCATATGACCATTAATATCCTTGAGAGGGTTGTTCCTTCTCCTACTTATTTGGGTTAACAACTCCCCAAATTTTTTTATTTTACTGTCTTCAAATAACTTTGTCATAGACCCTTTTCCAAGTGTTTCTTTCTATTTTCCATAGATGTCCAAAAAACTTGGGCATTCATAGATGAAATGTTTCTCTGTCTCTATTGCCCCTATGCTGCATAGAGTACATATTCGTTCTTTCCATTATTCCTTGGATGTTGTCCATCCCCTATTTCACATCTAAGACTATGAGAGCTAGTCCTTATCTCAGCAATGAGAATTTTTTCCCTCCACTTAATTTTAGTGCCTATATATGTTTTTTCCTTGTGGTCATATGTTGGGTTAAACTTTGCAATATAGTATTGTCTTTTCTTGCTTGCATTTTTCCACATTCCACTTCTAAACTTTCATTCACATAGTCTTTTATGTCTTTATTGAAATTTGGACATTCATTTATGTTGATTTCCCAACGTTTCATACATTTCTAATTTTGTTTCATCCATGTGTTCTTATGTCTATGTCTTCATCCCTACCTGCCCTAAGCCATATGTTGTTTTTCATGTTTTTTATTTTTTTCAAGTAACATAATAGCTTGGTCGTAATAATTACCTCTAAAGGGAACATTCCAGTTTTATCTAGAATAATTTCATAAGGGACTGTGGTCTTAATTCTAAGAAAATTTATAATTAGACATTTTTGAATCCTTTCTACTTGCCTCCATTTTGTATTTGTCATGCCACTGGTCCACACCTCACAACCATACAACACAATCGGTGTGACAAGTAGACCAAATAATACCTTGGTGGTCTTCCAGTCCCACAACTCGATATTCCTGAACAGATTTTGAAGTGAATATAGTGCTCTCCAACCACTTAGAGTTATTTTTATCCTACATGTATTCCAATTGATTTTATCATGAAAGTCTATGCCTAGGTATTTGTATTCTACCACTACCTAAAGAGGTTCTCCTACAAATTGAAATTCGATATGTTGCTTCTTCTTTTTTGCTAAAAATAATTGATTTTTGTTTTGCTCATGTTCACCTACATCACAACTTCCTTATAGAAGAGTTCTAGAGCCCGAAGGTGATCTTCTAGATCTTTAGTTGTTTTGGCCACAAGAATTACATCATCTACATACATGAGGATATTTACCATATATTTGGCCAAGTGCACTCCCTCTCCCCCAAAGTTTTTTATCGATTCTTCTAACTTGTCGAAGATAGAGGGAAACCTTGTTTGATGTCTATGTCACTCCTAAAACATTTAGATAACCATTTTTTGCATTCTGATTCTAGCCTTTGCATGCTCATATAATCTGTGAACTGCTACCCTGTAGTGAATTGGAGCCTCTAGCTCTTCCATTCTACTCCATAGTTTTTTTCTTGGCACTGTGTCAAATACATTTTTGAAGTCTACAAAACAACAAAAAGCCTCCTCTTTTTATCCCATATTTTTTCCACTATGTGTCTATGCGTGATACATTGATCAATAGTTGAGTGCTTGGGCCTAAAACCCACTTGCTCCTTTGCTCTCTTTCCCTTTTCTTCCACTCATCTGCTAAACCTATGCTCTATCATACTCCCAAATATCTTTTCAAAGAGAGGGTTTATCATGATAGTTCTATAGTTTAAGGGATTACTTACATCTCCACTTTTAAACAAAGGAATTGTCAAGCTAGTTTTCCATTCTGTAGGGAATCCATTTTGTATGACCTCATTAAAAATATCTTTGATTTGTGATGCAATAATATATACCTCCATTTCAGATGCTCTACCTGAAGATTGTCTATGTCATGGGATTTACCAATTGCTAACTTTTTTATCCCTTGAATAATGTCTTCATTTGTGAAAAGTTCTTTCTTGACAATGATAGTAGGGGGTGTCTCATGCTAGTTACTACACTCATACAATTTTTTTGAATACTCCAACCACTAACTAGCTATTATGTTATTTTTAGTTTGCATCTTTTTCATGCTTAGTTCCTTCCAAAACTAAGTGTGTCCCTTATTTCATGATGTTTTCTTATGTCCCTTCTTTCGTGATGTTTTATTAACATTATGGATAAGTTGGGGGTGCAGTGGGTGTTTCCTAATTCCTTGGAAAACTTTATTCTGCAATGGACCTCCCTCTTTAATGCCCCTCATCTCAAGTACTTGTGGAACTTCCTGCTACCACATATTTTTTGGGGTGTTTGAAAAGAACAAAATGCTAGGGCTTCTAAAATTTGCAAAAAGAGATGCTCTTAGAATAGGTTTCAGAATCTTGTGGAGTTCAATTGAGAATGTTACCAATACACTTCTTGATCTAGGGATAAAATACCTAAAGATCTATCCTACTAAAATTCTATTGGAAGCTAAGCTGGGCTTCCTGAGATTTGACCCTATGCTAAATCCAAGTAATAATGTGATATGGTCACCCCCATTGGTTGATTCAAGTTGAACTTCAATGGGGCATCAAAAGGAAATCCCAAGATCATTGGGGTGGGTGGCATCATTATAAATAGCATGGGAAATGTTATTACGACATATTGTGAGCATTTATTATATCAAAATTCCCACTTCATGGAGGCCCAAGTCGCTTTTCAAGGCATTAAACTCCTAGATGATTTGGGATATTTGAATGCTGAGATTGAAGGGGACTCAAAAAATATGATTAATATTCTTAACTCCACTGCTAATCCATGCTGGAATATCATAAATACGATGTGGGAATTGAGAAGGTACCTCCAAGGTTTAAATCAATTTAGGGTGGCACATATTATGAGGGAGGGTAATTTGCTTGTTCACTATTTGGCCAATATTGGAACCAGCCTTCCTATATTTATAGTGTGGAGAAATAACTTCCCGATATATATATTAAATCTTCTTATTCTAGTTCTATCTTAAAATCTATTAGGAATATGATCAATGAAATTTTAATATGTTACATCATATTTATATCGAAAGTGCTAGCACTTATGGTAATTTGAGTTGTTGGAATCTCGCACCCTGTGATTGTGATGTTCATCTCGTTCGTTGGTGGCCTAGATTCTACTCAAGAATAATAACTATCCATCACATCTATTATGGGCATCTAGTGTCATTCACATCCTTCAATAATTTCTCTTTTTCAAATTCAAACTAGAAGAATGGTGTCCATTTTGACTCTGTCCTTCATGGTAGTCAAGTTTCAAATACTCCTTGGTGGAAATCTAGAGCTATCTCGTAGTTGATCTTACCTCTGCTTTGCATGTTTGGTTTATGGATCCACCTTCTTATTTTTGGTGTTGGCAATGTTTCCATGTGGTGTTTATGCTTGTCTTTTGTGTCATTTCTCCTGATCTAGGATGTTTGTTTTGCATAGCTATGTTTTATTGTCTGTCTCCCACGGGGAGTTGATGTAAAAGGTTGAGGGTTCCTTTCAAAACCATCCTTTCGTAATAATACCAAATAATAATAATAATGTTAATTAAATAAATAATAAAATGCAGTGACCATTTTATTGAATATTAGATCGGTCTTGAGTCATTAAGTGTATTTTATGCATGAAATATACCTCTTTAATTGTAATAAAATGGCTTAGATTTGATGTTTCACAAGATTAATTCAACTCTTTATTTCATTTGAAGGGCTTTCATGTTCGTATATTTAAAGTATCTTGACTTAAGATGATTTTTATTGGATATAACTTACTTTATTCATGAATAATGAATTTATTGCAATACGTGAGAGCTCGTATTTCTTAATATAGAAAACTATATATATAATAGTTATTAAAGATCTTTCTTGAAATTATTTTGACTAACTGCCATATGTTGTTAGAACTAAATAAAATGATTAAATCATCAATTTTTAGTTGCCTCTATCTGGTTAAATACGTTAGGTTGAGCTGAAATTATTAATTCTATCTTGTATGCCTCTTTGAATGGTAATGGAGTGTTTGAATCTATATATATGTAACTTTGAGTTAAAGGAAATAATAAAGTTAGAGTAAAGTCAAAGCAACTCTTCTATTTTCATATTTCGTAATATTTAATATAGTTTTACATGTTTGAGTAGTTTAGCTTTTGCATGAGTTGATTTTATATTTTTAAGATATTTTATTTTTTAATTTTAGTGCATTACGTGGCTCATAATACTTAGTGAAACATGATATTATTTGTAGATTTCTTACTTGGTAAATTGAATGATTACTCATTTATATTATAAACCTTCTAAAAGACTCTTAAAAACTAAATAGTGAAATGGGACCATACTGAAAAGTTGGTAGAAAATATTTCATGTTATTAAGCCCCAGACCTTAAAAAAAAAAAAAAATCATAGGATAATCTAAAAGAAGACCCTTTTGAATTTTGTTTTTAAGGTTTAGTTTTTTTAATTTTAATGTTAACCAAATTGGATCATTCTTTTATTTATATATATATAAAAGAATGATCCAATTTGGTTAACATTAAAATTAAAAGAACTTTTCTTTCTATTTTCTATGAAATTTAACTTTATAAACAATTATAGGAACATTTGGGGATTATAATGAACTTTACCTTTGCCAAGACAAGATCTTTGGGTGATCTAGTTTTAATCAAAATCATATAACTATCCTATATCCAACCTATCGTTGACCAACCTCATCGGTGAGGATGAGTAAGAAGGTTAAGTCACCCTATTTCATTGGATTACGAGGATGTAACCAATGAAGAGTCGTAAGTGATCGATGAGGGTGGACAATATGGAACGTCCATCTAGGTCACTCCATGAGCAATACAATGGTGAGTCTTGATATGAATTATCAAACGAGGGTATTTATGGAAGGACTATGTTTTCCTATCGAAGGTTACCCAATTACAGGAAGGCCTTGAAGGGGGGAAAGCACTTTAGGATAAAACACTTCAATGGATAAACTATTGTGTTTATAATATCCTCGAGATATCCACGCTCAGATCTAGGTGAATTATACATGAGGTAAGGGTATGGTCCATAGTTAAGCACCCTAGCATTCATGATATTCCTACATGCTAAGCCAAGGATGGGTTAAACATACCCAAGGTTGCATTTGACATGTTAGAAAAGGGAGGTATGCGTCCCCCTCTAGGTTTTATGGGCCCTAGAGGATAACCCACATCGTGATCACTGGACTCACTAGAGGGTAGGTGATATGGATAGGATCACTAAAGGAACTTCCTTCGGGACCTGTCCAGTCTCAAGCATTTGGGAGATTGACTGTAGTGATTGGAATTCCCAAGTGTGGATATAAATGCTAGGTACTAATACAAAAAGGATGCAAAACAAAAACTTAAAAATCAAAAGAAAAAAATTACCCTTGATAACTCCTATTTTAGCTTGACTAACCTTTTTGTGAGTTAAAATGCAATAACCAGTAGGGTATTGGATGGAGTTTTACAATTGGTATCAAAGCCTAGGGTGTAAGATTCTTAGGTGGTAAGGCCCCAGGGACTTCTGTGAATAGACTCGAAAATAAAATATGATTTTTAGAAACTTATATAGCTCTTTTATACTCAAATAATGGCTTTGATACGATGAGGGGGATCCTCAAGAAGACCTACACCCACTAACCAAGAAGAAAATCTCATTCATACTCAAAGGGAGAGAAGAATAAATGAACTAGAACAAGGAAGAGAAAACCTAACCACAATAATTCAACAAATGCAAGAACAAATGAGACAACAATAATAAGAAATAGAACAAAAACGAGAGACCATGACTAAATTACAAGAGATGATAAAGACCTTAAATAGGTAAGTTATAGGGAAAAGTATTTAAACTAGACCTGAGATAAGGTCAGAGAGAGATCTTGAAAGGAACCTTGATAGACCAGAAGAGTTTGGTAGAACTCAAGTTAAAGTAGAACTAGCTAAGGATATGAAGAATATAGTCATCCAAAAATTTTACGGTAAAGGAGATGGTGATGTCATCGAGTAATGGCTAAGTGAAATTGAAACCTACTTTTCCATGAAAGACCTATCATCTGAATCTCAGACTGCCTTGGCCATCCTTCCCCTAGCTGATGAGGCCTTGGAGTGGTGGAAAAATTTTAGCAAGATGAATACAATTAAACCATCAGAATTAAAATAGGATAAGTTTGTCAAGGAATTTAGAGATAGATTCTTGACTAAACAATTTAATATTGAAAATTTTGAGTTTTCCACACTTCAACAAGAATTTATGACAGTGGAACAGTATTACCAAAATTTTATTCGACTACTCAAGTATGTACCAAAATACGATAACAATGAAGAATGGAAGGTCCAAAAAATAATTTTGGGAACACATCCTAAAATCCAAACTATTATAAATTTACTCAATCCTGAAAATTTACAGAGAGGAGAAAAATTAGAAAAAAAGGGCTACTACAACTATCAAAAATCAGAAAATATATAAGGAATATCTAAGAAAAAGGAAGAGTTGAGGATTTTTAAGGTGGGATCAAGAAAAAAAGTTTGAATAAGGTCATAAGGAGGGGCCCAAAAACAAAACTCTCCCAAGCAAAAATACGAAAAATCAACTCGAAAGGTATAATCAAAAAAATGTTCATCAACATAATCAACCTACATCATGTTATAGGGAGACGAAAATTAGAATAGAAAATAAGGCTATTACGCTGGGATGTTTTGTATGCGGAAGGCCACATTATGCAAACAAATACCCACAAAGGGCTAACAAAATGAAAGTTGATGAAGAATAGCCACATCGAATATTTTGTATGTGAAATGCCACATTATGCAATCAAATACCCACAAAGGGCTAACAAAAGGAAAGTCAATGAAGAACAGCCACACCATATTTATGCCTCCACAAGTAATCCTAGTCTAGATGGACAAACCACACCATTACTTATAAAAGGTAAATTGTTTTTAAAAAATGTGAATAGTTTAATTTATAGTGGAGCTTTGGTTCTCTCAATTTAGATAGGGATATTCTAGTAATATCGGGATTTTAGCCAACGGATAGAAGGTGGAGTATGGTTTTGGAAAAATATTTTCTATTAACCAATGTCTATTAGATACCTGCATATCCCTACCCAATGGGAGAACTGAATAACATCTATGTGTAGCTCCCTTACACTCGTTTGATATCATCCTTGGTATGGATTGGTTAAGGGAACACAAGGCCCTATATGGGAGGTTATGCAAAACTCCTTTATCTTGGGACAATCTAAAGGATTGAGTTGTGAACGGATCAAACACTATCAAGGAGATGAAGGAACAATTGAATGAGATCCGCCAAAGGATTAAGGAAGCAATGGATTGACAAAAAAAAGTTATACTAACTTAAAAAGGATCCCGAGAGAGTTCTCTATGGGAGATAGAGTTTTTCTTAGGGTAAAACCTAATAAAAGCTTTATCAAATCCTCAAAGCTTAATCCTAGATTTATTGGTCTTTTAAAATTATAGAAAATATTAGTCCATTGGCCTATAAGTTAGCACTTTCACCAAATTTGTGAAAAATCTATAATGTCTTCCATATATCCCTACTTCGTAAATATGTTGTTGATCCTTCACATGGTTGGAATGTGTCAAACTTGTAGATGGTATATCCGCTTGCAATTGAATTTTGCCCTGTCTAGATCCTCGCTTATCATACAAAACAGCTAAGGAAAATAAATATTAATCAATGTAAGGTTTAATGGGACCAATTTTTGAAAAGGAATGTTACATGAAAAAATGTAGATTCAATGAAATAACAATTTCCTTATCTTTTTGAACAATGATTACACAGAGGACTATGTTTAAAATTAGGGGGAGAGAGTGTAATAGTCCTCCCCAGAACACTCTATGATATTACTATTTTGTTCTTTATATTATTGTCTATGATATGAATGACTATGATTGATCAACTGATATTTATGTTATTGTTATGATTGGTCAAAAAGAGATTGTGATATTGTGGATTGATCTATATTATTTTTGCCTATGATTAATGGATATGATATTAATGATATTGTTATTTGTAGCTATTGAACATTTATTCTAGTATATTTTATTATTGAGCACGGTACTACTAATGGCCTCTGTTTTAGGTACAGGTTGCCAAAAAAATATGAGTGAAAAATGATGATGGTGGGGTATCAGTATGAATAAGGATGAATGAAATAAAGAACATTATCAACAGAACTTTCGCAAGTGGCTCCTATAATTGCATTTCATGTAGTTGCATTTAGTATATGTTTGCATCATAAAATGTCTTGTATTCTTATGTTGTTTTTCTTTCCTTTTATACTTTAAAAAAATAAACTAGAAAAAAATGGATATATAAAATAGATATGTATATATAGACCATAAATGATTATATATATAAATATATATATGTTATACACAAACAAAATACTCTCTGACCTAATATAAAAGTAAAAGTAATTAAATATACAATAAGGGAGAACATGAATTATTTTCCCTAATGCTAGTCTCTCGGATGCGTTGGTTTAAGTTCCATAAACACTTTCAGTTAAAGTGAAACCTAGTTTAGAAAATGCATGATACCTGACCACACGATATGCTGATAAGTGGCCTCTCTACGCCGGCCATATTCTATATATATGCAGTATGCGTAGGGGTGAGGAGGGAGGTGCGTGCATGAAAGAATTGGGTGTGCGAGTGTTGAGTGTGTAATCAAAGGTATTGGGTGCGCGTGAATCGCATTATAGGGGCCACCTGATCCCACTCCCATAAAATAAATAAGGAGTAGTCGGTTGCTCGCCTTAATTCTTGGGCCAAGGTGTGCTCACCTTAATATAAAGGAGTAATCATTCAATTCAATTACGTGGCTCATATTACGTGGCTCATTAAGGTTGCATTTAACATGTTAGGAAAGTGAGGTATACATCCTCCTTTAGGTGTTATGGGCCTTAAAGGATAACCTACACTGTGATCATTGGATTCACTAGAAGGTGGATGTGGATAGGATCCCTAAAGGCAAATCCTTCGGGACCTGGCCAGTCTCGAGAATTTGGGAGATCGACTGCAGCGATTGGAATTCCTAAATGTGGATATAAATGCTAGGTACTGATACAAAAAGGTTGCAAAACAAAAACTTAAAAATCAAAAGGAAAAAATTTACCCATGACAACTCCTATTTTAACTTGACTAACCTTTTGTGAGTTAAAACACAACAACTAGTAGGGTATTGATTGGGTTGTTACATTATAACTCCTTGAACTAAAGTTTACAAATAATGGAAGCAATAATAATAAATATTTTAATGCTTCTATTTTCTACTTCCTTCTCAAGATAATCAAAAATGATTTTTTAGAGATTAACACCTTATTACTCCAATATTTTAATTTCTCTAGGTTATAAGGCTTAGTTGATTTCAACTTTAATACACCTTTCAATAGATCGATCTTGAAATTTATCTATGATCAACCCAAACTCTGTAAATTGATGACAATTGACTCCTTGCCAACATCGAGGTGTTGCGTATAGTTTTTTTTATTGAGTAAATATTTCTTATACATATACATATCCGTCATGGGGGTTGAACCCGGGTCACATCACCAATAATGTAAGTGGCGTTCTTGTCGGTAGACCACAGCACGCGAATGATGTTGCATATAGTTTTCACTCCTTTGTCACTGAATTGCATGTCTTCTCCAACATTCACTCCCTACCCTACACTCTTTTCTCTAGATGACAAGTGTTCTTCTATTTGATGTTATATTGCTAACTTGAGGACTTCAAATTAACTGGTGGGTTTGCCCTTCAAATTCAATGTTTCTCCTTGCATCCTTCTTTCTCCAACAGGCACATTTGATAGCTTTATTACTTCTTGAACCTTGTGTGCTCTCAACTCTTCAATGCTACCTTATTTTTGCTTCAAATTATCTTTGAGTTGACATCATATTCGAGTTGACATCATATTTGAGTGTTGCTTCGGTGCTTCCTTTTGAAGTGTGCTCTCTACAGGGTTAGAGCATAGTGTAGGAAAGATGGTTCTAAGTGGCACTTAATTTGCCTAACTCCTTTCAATCACTTATACTTCACCTTTCCAACATCAAACAACAAGTGGCACTGGATGGTTTGATTGTTACCTTCAATGCCTCTAACCGAATGCTTCTTACAAAGGTATTATAATAATGATGCTTCTTCCAGGTATACTTCTAATGTTGTGTGCTTGATATACCTTCGATGTAGTGGTGACTATCTATGGTGTGCATGAGATGCCTTCTCCCATGTGGTGCAATACCTTCACCACTTTGCCCTTACTCCCTTGGGCTATACAAATACTTTCTCTTACTCGCTTAGCACTTGTTCTCTGCAGACTATGATATTAATCTAGTGTTTCAACAATCGATATTTTCAACTGCTTTACTTGAGAGAAATGATGTTGATTCTCTCAACGTTTCTTTGGTAGAGATGGTTATCTTCCAACGCTTCTCCAATAATTCCAATCAGGTGTATATGATGGCTTCAGCGATGGGTAACTCCTTGTATTAGAGTCAAACTTTGGAGGATGTGCGTTGTCACTTTGATGTGTCTCCTCCTTATCTAGTTGGTGTAACATCCTAAGTTTGCTTTGCCAATTGTAATGGCTTCCACACTGTATGTCTTATTTGAATGCTATACTAGCTTTGGTGAAAGTTACATGGGTAAGAAGAATACTCACTCTGAGTTGAATGGAATCTTGTCTGGTTTTTATCCCTTGAAGGTATACGTTGTTAAGCTTCACTATGATACCTTCACCAAAGGCTATAGAATATGTAAGGTACCTTGCTTTACCTTCACCAAAGGCTATCGGATTGTACCTTATAATGTTGGTTGTCCCTACTATAGCTAATAACTTCTTCTACCTTTTGCTCGATGATCCTTGGAAGGATACGAATTATAGAAATATAAAAGATAATCTCTTATTTCCCCTTTTTGCTAATGACTTTGTTTCTTGATTTTCTTGGAAAATAGGCAGGTAGGTGATATCCGAGATATATCCCCTTTTTCTTGGAGATACATCGTTGTTTAGAGATCCTTTTGAATGGCTCCAATACTATGCTGTGCAAACATAGAATAGGATGATGTAGATGTTTGCTCTATGTGATCTTAAATAAATTTTATTTTCCTCTCAAAATGTTGAGATAAATCTGAAGTCAATATTTTTTTGAAAAATATGTTATATTTATAGAAGTTGTATTACAAGGTAAATTGAGTTGGATAGGCATCAAGGGAGGAATAAAATCCTCCTCCAAGTCCTCCTAGCTCAAAAATTATCCATAAAACATTACCATACATAATGCAGATATCCATACACCTCAACACTACCATAATTGAATTCTAATTTTTTCAATTTATCTTAATTTCATAAGCCATCCATCTATCTTCATGTTTTTTTTAATGACCTAACTATGGTAGATTCATTATACTCACTATTTGATCTTTCTAATCTGCTATCTGCTGTAGCACCTCCAACATCCCTTAGATTCTTTGGCACCAGCTTATCTGATTTTCCATCTAAGAGTCCATATATTAACCTTCCTCTAATTATTTTCATCATTTTGCTAAATAATGTGCTACTCAATTTCTCTCTCGCTTGATATGTGTAATAAAAACATCTTGAAAAACGTTCCAGTTCTTTTGAACCACTTCCACCTTCCTTCTCTCTCCAACTCCGAGAACCTAAAAGGGTCTTATCGGATCCAAGAGTCCAACCCATACTTGAGAGTTTGTCTCTATCTATAGCTTATGTAATTGTAGATTTGTAGCTTTCATTAATGTTGACAAGATTTCCTATCCTTTTGCTTCATTATTGGTTGCCTCCCTCATACCTTCTGCTCTCTAGCATACCTATTCTCCTTTCCAATTTCGTATGATAATACTAAAACTAAATTTGTTAGGGTTATTAGTTGAAGCCCCATATGTGTTTGTCTTCACCCACTCTATGAGAGGTAGATTCCACTTTGTTATTTGATGGGATATCACCTATGCATCCATCCCTTATTTGTTTCTCTTTTACAGTTATTCCAAGGCTTCGTAGAGTAATCACTTCCTCCTTTTTTATGTTTGTTTCCTCCTATAATCTAATAGATAATGTTTCTATTACCTTACTCATCATTCTATACCATACTTGCTCCTTTGTTCTATGCTCTGATCTAAATATTTGTGCATTTCATTCTAACCATAACTTCCACCATATGAATCTAGGTCTCATTTTCCATACCATTTTCATTATTTGAGTCTTAAATTTGCACTATTTCCATTTCTCATAAAAGCTTTCCTAGCTCTAAAAAACTTCCCAATGTTGTCTCATTTGCCTCCACTAATTGATCCATATATATTTAGCAAAAGAGCACCTAAAAAAGAAGTGATTCAAAGTTTCCTCTGCCTTTCCACACAAAACACATTTGGAAGGCCTGTAGAAGCCTCTTTTTCTCAAATTATCAAATATCAAGAACTTTCTATGGTTAATCAGCCATGAGAAACTATTAATATCAAGCAATTTCTATGGTTAATCAGCCATGAAAAACTATTACTTTTTGGCCATCCTTTATTTTCCCAGATAAATGTCCATGGAAGTGGTATTGGGATAATCTCATATCCACAAACTACCTTGTATCTCTCCTTTGTCGTATAAATTCCCAACTTACTTCCTCCCCATCCAAGTATATACCTCTTAGAACCATCCTGAATTGGGTGTCTTTGGATATGTCTCCATAATTTTTTTGTTAGTTCTTGTGTCCCCCTCACTGGCCATTCGTGAGGATGTTTCCATTGAAGTAAGTCTAGCACATGTTGATTCCATGATTTCATATAGTAAGAGGTTTTCCACCACCTTTCTTTTCCAACTCTCCATCTCTAGGAATGTCTGAATAATTGGTTGAGATTAGTTCCATTAATCCTCCCAAAATAGAGCATCATTTCCATCCCCTAACTGCCAATATAGGTATGGCTTTATTAACTCTTGGCCTACTACCATTGTCCTCCATATTATAGATCCCTTTCCTTCCACACTGTGTCTTGGGATGTTTTCTCAGCCACTCATGGGTAATATTTGGCTTGTAAGATTCTACTCCATAAACCCCTAGTAGTTGTAATCCATATCTAATATAGCTTCCCAGCTAGTACCTTGTTGATGTGGGATGATGATCTTATCCCTAATCATTCTTGTTTTTTTGGTTTACATATCTTATCCCATCCAAATAGTGCTAATTTTTGTTCTTCCCTTGCACCTGACCGTAAAAAATTTCTTATGTGTTTGTCAATATCATTTAGAATTCTCTATGGAGCCTGAAGTACAAAAATTTTATAAACTAGGAGAGCTTGTAGCACAAATTTAATCATTGTAAGTCATCCTCCCAAGCTTAGCCATTTGTGAGTCCAGTTGCTCAACTTAGATTGAAGTCTATCCATCAACCCTTTGTAGTCCTTGCTTTTTATTTTCTTTGTAGATAAAAGTACTCCTCAATACTGCATATGGGTAAAGGAGTTTTCAGGAATTTCAACAATTGTATAATTTTATCTCTCACCCTCTTCGTTGTATTAAAAAAACAATATGAGATTTTTTCATTAAAAGTTTGCCTAGTAGGTTGAGTATACGCATCTAAAAATTATTTTATGTTTCTTGCTACTAGGATATTGGCTTGACTAATAAGAGTAGTATCATCCACAAACTAGAAGTGATTTATATCAATCTAAGAACTTATTTTTAGACCCCTTAGCCTCCCCTCTTGTCTCCCTATTTTAATAGTCTCTCGAGACCCTCTGCATAAAGGATAAAAAGGTAGGAGGAGAGAGGGTCACCTTGCCTCAACCCCCTTTTTATTGTGAACATAGGAGAGATATTTCCATTTACCAGAACTAATAATGATGTAGTCTATGTATAAGATTTTACCCAATCTCTCCACCCCTCTGCAAAGCCCATTTTTTCTAAAAAAATTGCATAAAGGACTAGTCTACTCTATCATAGGCTTTAGAAAGATCTAATTTAATAAACATACCTAGGTCCTTTTGCATTGACATTGTGTGTATTACCTCTTGGGCCACTACTATTCCATATAGAATTTGTCTACCTTTAACAAAACCACCTTGCTCACTTGAAATAAAATTTGGTAAAAAAGGTTTTAACCTTTCCTCCATAGGCTCTTTTAATATCTTGTATACTACATTACATAGTGAAATAGGCCTATAATTATCAATTATATCACTAGGTGAAACCTTAGGAATCAAAGTGATAAAAATATGATTCAAGGCTTTTAACATTTACTTACTTTGTCTGATTTCCTCTAGTGCATCCACCACTGCTTAGCCCACAATTTTCCAAATTTTTTGATAAAATTCAATGGGGAATCCATCTGGTCCTGGAATATTTCCTTTTTGTATTTTTTGTATGATTTGCGAGGTTTCTTCCAAATAAATTTCCTCCATTAATAATTTATTGTGTTTAGGTTTGACTAATTGTAGAATTGCCTCTAGTATCTTCTCCTTCCATATTGCATTCAAATTTTTGTTGCTACTAAAAAAAGTATGGAAGTACTAATTTGTTATAGTTTTCATTTGACTTCCACTATTTTTTACCTAACCCATCATATCTGTAAGACCTATAATTCTATTTTGTTGTCTCCTGGTTTTTGTTGTCTTATGAAAGAATGTTGTGTTTTGATCCCCTCCTTTAACCATGTAACTTTGGATCTTTACCTCCAATAGATTTATTCTTGTTCCTCCAAATATTTCTCACTTCTAAAAATTTATGCCTCTCATTGCAACAAGTCTTCCATAATAGTTCCTTGTCTTATCTCCTAAGCAATATTCTCCTTTTGATCATTGATTTTGTTCTTTTGGATTCTAGTTATTTCCTTCTTGTGTTTACTCCACTCCTTTAGTTGGGTCCTTACATATTTCAGTTGTTTGTGGAGTTTGAATTGGTTGTCCCAAATATTGGTTTCCCTAATTTCCACCATTTATTTATGCAGTCCCCCAACTCCTCATCTTTCAGCCACCAAAGATCAAACTAAAAATTTCTCATAACTTTATGATTACCTTCTTCTATGGTAAGACTTACTAGAAATTGATCTGAAGAAATCCTATCCATGACCCTCGCTTTATGCTTGGTATGCAATTATAATTCCTCCCCCATGAAGAAATGATCCAAGCAATAATTGATTTTCTCCTCTTTCTTTCTTCTATTTGTCCAGGTCATAGAGCTATCTACAGTTCGGATATCTATTATATTCATTTGACATGTTATTGCTGAAAAAACTTGTCATTTTCCTCCAACATGGCTCTGCCTCCTTATTGTTCCTCTATTCCTGTATCGTTCCAAATTTTCCGCACCCTTACCTTCAGGCTAAAGGATCCACGCCCGAAAGGGGGATGCGGGAAGGATGGGACAATACCTCGGACTGAGAGGCCCTTTGAAGGTCCCGCCTCTCGGGGGAGGTGTATTAAGGTGATTTTTCGACGGATGGTGGGGTTCACCAGGAAACGTTTAGTGGCAGTCTCCACGCCTAGGTTGGGAATGTGTTTAATGTGTTCAATTTTATCTTTAAACATTCAAATCCTAGGTTTGGCCAAATGAATCTAAGTTGTTCTATTATGAAAATGCAAATTAAATGAATACAGAAAACAAAATTAAACATAAAACATAGAGAATATGCTAGATGAGAAAAGCCATACCTAATTCCGGATGTCTGATGGAGATTCTGATTTTTGAAGCAGTCCAGATCGCCTCTGATTTGACAGGATCATCTGAAATAAGACAAGATCTTCTGAGATCTGACGAATTCGTCAGACGAATTCGTAAGAGACCTACAAACAGAGAAATAGATACAAAATACAGAAAATGCAGCTATATTGATAAAGGAAAATGATGTGAAATAATAATAAGGATGTTAATAAGATAATCCCGAATAGAAATGCAAGTAAATTATGATGCTTTAATAGCTAATCATGATTTTATTATGCAATTAAACTACATGGGTGAACTCCAAGATGCAGAATAACAAGAAATAATAATAAAACTGACTAAATGCAGAATAAAATAGCAGCAAAGTATAGGAAAAGTGCAAACTCTGGGCACTGATTGCCCCCAATGCGACTGCAATCGAAATCATCTCAAATTTTGATGAGATCATCCAAGATTGTACAGGATCGTCTGCGACGATCTGAGCTTGCTCCGGCTGAAAATCAATGAGGTCCCTATAAGAAAACTTGGAAAGCACAAATGCAGATGGTAATCCAGGGTATTCTAATGCGCGCAAAGGTCAAGTTATAGGAAAATTCAGCCAGGGGAATGTCAAGGGGGGTCCTAAGGTTTAAATAGGCTTAGGAGGGAGGTTAGGAGGTTGGGGATCATCCCAATTTGGGAGATCTCCAACGGGGAGGGTCTCTAACGGCACAGACATGCTTCTACCCAGATTAGAGACGTCGTTGGAACAAAATCTAATTATGCACAAATCAGTTTGGGACGAGATCGTCTGGACGTTTTGCTCCAGAAGAAATCGTCCGATCTGAGGCGATATCGTCTGATCGGAGACGATATCGTCCAACGGTCACAACAAATCCTAAAAATGGCACAAAAAATAGGGAAAGTTGTTTAACAGGCGGTTAATGGGCGATTCGGGGTTAAAATTGAATTTTGAATTATTACTAAAGTAATTTTAATTATTTGCTAAGGTTTATTGCGCCAATTTTGGGGTGCTACATTTTGCCCCCTCTTTAGCAAATTTTTTGAGGAAAATGCGTTAAAGATGAGTTCTTCTCGATTTACGAGAAAGCAAAAATTTACTCCCATTTTTAGGCGACGATTCTAGGTCGAATCGTACGACAGCTTACTATGGTGCCCCCTCCGTGTTTTTACCCAAATCGAACGTTTGAGGTAAAAACATGAAAAAGCAAAATTAAAATGTTGTTGAATAAAATTAAGAAAATAGGAAAAAACTCTAATTCATTTTTACTATTCATTTTCATTTTCTGGTTTCTAGTTTCGGCTTGCAAAATCGGAGACAAATTTGCTCAAATTGAACTTGTGTTACTTGCATTTTTAATCACTGTTTTATTAATGATTTTTATTGTTTTGTTGTTTATGTTGTAGAGAGGATTACTAAAGAGTAGAGAATGGAAATACGACGGGCTGAGGGATGACTTGGCTGCTCTATCTTAGGTAGAGCGAGATCGGTTGGCTCAAGTCGGCTTGCAGCATGTGGCAGGATATGCCACAAGTTTCTATAGATATGGGGCTATTGACAACCCTAGCAGAGAGGTGGTATCTGGGTTCTTATTTTTGGTTATCGACAGGGGATATGACTCCCACATTGGAGGATGTATGGAGGATTTTGAGGATCCCCATACAAGGACGGCTAATAACTCCCACAGCAAATCAAGGCCACGCGATGATGTGACTGTGTGGAGATCCGAGCTTCGCCCTAGAGAAGGGTGGAGTGAACATCGAGTCGCTACGCGGATGCCGGGGCATCTAGACCGACACAGTTTTGGCTGGAGTGGTAGGTGGTCTTGCTATGCCATCAGAGTGGATGTAGAGTACCATGGCTACTGACATATGTGGTCTACGACATGAGAGACCACGGGTATAGGTTTGCTTGGGGGAGCTTTGTACTATGCCGATTGTATAGGATCCTGCATGGGGTCGTATACAAGGGCGACCGATGTCTGGTCATGACATCACTACTACAAGTTTGGTGCTAGGAGCACATCGCGGTGCAGAGGCCGATAGGGCTCCCACTGATAGGGATTGACGGGGAGAGGCCTCGAGCTTTCTACTGGTGGCTCTAGAGAGGGTCACAGCGGTGGATAGATCTACCAATGTCCCGGAGACTACTTGATGACCTTGTCTTCGACCAGATCACCTGGAGGCCTTAGAGAGATCATCCAGGGTGGGCCAAGGATGGACAGGAGCTGGCTTGCATTAGGCGAACCTGCTGGCTGAGGATGGAGAGGGGAGAGGTGGAGCTCCACCGCTACGATCGAGTTTTGAGGTAGTTCGGTCTACAACAGGGGATCCCATCTCTTAGAGACTACGAGTTTTCTTGGACCGTCCGGGATAACACTACAGTTAGCGGGGCTCCAGATATGTAGCGCTTCTGGATTCAAGATGCAGATGAGGCCACGACAGCAGGAGAGGAGGGAGGATAGACCCCCTTCTCCATGGAGAGAGAGGCCACCATCGCCCGATAAGGGCAAGGGTGTGGACACAAGAGAGAGTAGTGAGATGGCTACTCTTTGAGTGGAGACTATCCATCTCCAGGCATAGGTGCAGACTTTACAGGATGAGGCTACATGCCACCGAGCTGAGGCTACACAGCTCAGAGATGAGGTTGCATGCCTCAGAGCACGGAGCGGAGGAGCGAGCACTCAGGAGCTGGCGCGGTCGATTGCTCAGACCACGTTCTATCAGGGTATCTACTTCCAGCTGGTGCCAGAGGGCCAGAGGGTATAGCTGCCAATCGACATTGCGGATCCGATCAGGGTTGGGTCATCGAGGACTTCATCCCGATCGACGACTAGGACTCGCAGTACCACACATACTACGATGGGGCCACCTCGTCCACCTCAGGGCGGGGGAGGAGATGAGGCTGAGAGCTCGAGGGGTTCTCGAGGCTAGGCTACTGCACTGCATAGATTGAATATATGATTGAGAGGATTGAGTATGCCAAGATGTAGATTGTGGCATACCAATCTAGTTTTGATATGATGTACATATATTGTTGAGATATATATATATATATATATATATATATATATATATATATATATATATATATATTTGATCATATGACTTGTCTTATGTGTTTGTATGATGCTTTAATGTTTTGGTGTGATTGATTTGATGATTCATGTAATTATGTCATTTGGAAATATTATGGTTTGAATGTCATGCTTTTAAAATTTAAATGAAATAATCTGATGTAAACAAATTGGTTGTTTGTGGGATAATTTGATAAAAAAAAAGGGACTTTTAACAATAATTTCAAAGGACATTGTCGCTATTATAGACCATTTCATGGAGTCGCCGCTCACTCGGTCGTCAAGCTAATCCCAGTATAGAAATATTGTTAAAAGAAAAAGAGTGCTTAAGAGACTGTCTTAAGACTTTGTTGTGATGATGCAAATGATGATGATGATGGTGATTTGTTTTCAGATTTCCATGAAAATATTATGCATGAAATATATTAAAGATGATTTTTGCTAGGCATAAATTCCTAAGTGTGATAAAATTTTTGAATAATTCCCTAGGAATTATACCATCATTGCAAAATTGAAGTTGACATAATGACATGAAATAGAAACAATGTGCGTTGTTGTTAAAGCATAATTGTGTAACATAATGATTTAAGTCACATGTTTTGATGAATTTAAATAAATGGGAAATAAAATTAGTACAATGGTTTGCGCTAGGCATAGAATATTTAGGTATAGACTTATACCATCATCGCGAAATCCAAAGAAGAAATTGATAGTTTTATTGCATGGTTGATTTTTTAATTTTTGAAAATAAACTAGATAATATGAAGATGAGGACTTGCGCTAGGCATAAAATTCCAATTTAAGTTTTGGAACTATACCATCGTCGCGAAAGTCGATAATATATATATGATTTGAGTGTATGTTTTGAAAGAAATTTTGATTTTTTTGAAAATGTATGTAGTTGTCTTTATACTAAACAACTGTTCTCAAATAAGAAAATGAAATTATTCCAAACAATTTGCAAAAATATTTCAAAGTATCTTAAAGACAACAATTAGATTTATAAGGAATCCCATGTGCGTATGTGAGTTCATTACCAATCTTGATTTATCATAATGATACACAAAATCTCTCAAATACAAATGTGTGTGCAATTGCTTTGTGCATTTACCAGTTTTGAGCAAGATAATTTGATACAAGTGATTTGAATTAACCAAATAAGTGTTCATTAACCATGATTTAGATGCATATAACCATACCAAACTACTATGTAAGTCGGGTTATCAAGAGCTAGCTAATCCATAAGCAGACATAGGTCTGTACAAAAGAAGGTCGCTAATGTGACAGACATATCACCACGCTAGGAGTTACCCAAGGCCAAGCGGGTTGGGCACAAACCACCTGTTATGGGGCTTACCTCACGGTTTTTGAATAATTGAGAATTCCAGGGATTCAAGCTCATCAACCCTTCTTTTCTTTTCAATGGGTAGGGAAAGGGATTTTATTGCTTTTGCTTTTGCTTTTCTCTTTTGCTCTTTTTGTATTTTTGCTTTTTTTTTTTTTGTATTTTTGCTTTTGTATTTGAGATAATGCTGAAATAGTGCTGAGATAGTACAAAATGATACTAGAATAATGCTTCTTTTGCTCATAATTTTGCTTGATTTTTCTTTTTCTTTTGCTTCCTATGCTAGGGATACTTGCTCGGATTAGCTGTAGAGCAAGGGATTTTTATTCTGGGTAGGGGTGAGCTTGTCCTTTTGTCAATTCTCAAAGATTCTAGACCATGTGCATGATAGGATAGCAGGGGAAACTTTTCGCTCAAGAAACCACTTCTACTATGTAGCATAGCATGGAAATTACAAATGTAATCATTTTATTGTGAAAGAATATGCTTGGTTTAAGTAAATAACAAGATCAATTCTCTATGCTCAAACTTTATTTAATTAAATTTTGTGGACTTTGATATAAGAGAGATTAGTAATCATGCCAGATAAAATCAAGATATTTATTTTTGTGTTTGCAAAAGTGAGGGATTCCAAATAAATGCTAATTTATCCAAGATAATAAGAAAATATAACTGCAATACTTTAAGAAGAAATATATACAACAAATATTTTTGAGGAGTTTGATAATTTTGACTCTCTCTTTCTTATTTTTTTTTGTTGGTTTGTTTTTGTTTAAATAGTTTTATATATATTTTTAAAATGAGACAACATGCAAAATATGTACAAATGAAATGACTAAATTTTATGCGTAATATCGCTTAAGATGCATAATATTCATAGGTTCTTTTAAATATTTACCATCTAAGGTAGCTAATTTGTATGCTCCCGATTCAAATTTAGCAGTGATAATATATGGTCCAAGCCAGTTGGGCTCAAATTTACCTTTAAGGTCTTTAGTTGCATTAGTATTTTTTTGATTTTCTTTTAAAACAAGGTCGTCGACCTCAAAGGATCGATGACGAACTTTCTTGGCATATGATCTTTTAAGCTTGTTTTGGTAGGCACGAAGATGCTCCAAAGCATTGATGCGCTTTTCATCTAGGAGTTCCAGTGATCGAGTCTGCACAATTCGATATTCATCTCCTACTTCGGTATCTTGAAGTAGTAGAGCCAAAGAAGGAACTTCTAATTCAAAGGGAAAAATAGCTTCAGCGCCATAAACCAAGACAAAAGGTGAAGTTCCAGTGGGAGTTCGAACGCTAGTGCGATATGCCCACAAAGCAGGATATAATTGAATGTGCCAATCGTGACCAGATTTATTGACCAATATTTTAAGAATTTTGATTAAGGTTTTGTTAGATGCTTCTGCTTGACCATTACCCTGAGGATAATAGGGAGTGGACCAGCGATGTTGAATCTTATATTTTTGGCATAATTTCTTAACATCTTTATTTTTGAAACAAGTTCCATTGTCTGAGATGAGATTTGCAAGAATTTCGAACCTACAAATAATTTGATTAAAAATAAATTTAGAGACTTGTGTTCCAGTGCGGGAAGCTAAAGGCATAGCTTCAACCCACTTCGTGAAATACTCGGTGGCGGTTATGATGAATTTGTGTCCATCAGATGACACAGGATTAATTTTGCCAATAATGTCTAAGCCCCATTTTGAAAAGGGCCAAGGAGATGAAATAGCCTCGTAGCTCTTGTGCGGGCGCATGGACAAGGTCAGCATGTTTATGGCACTTGTCGCAATGGCGCACATAATCATGTGCATCATTTTCCATGGTAGGCCAAAAGTATCCTATCCTAAGGAGCTTTTTAGCAATGACACTACCACTGAAGTGTCCTCCACAAGATCCATCGTGGGCTTCACTTAAAGCTGATTTGGATTCTTCTAGATTCAAACATCTCAATAGGATACCTTCAAAAGATCTCCTATATAAAGTATTGCCAATTATTACAAATCGACTTGCTCGTCTACGTAATAACCGATCGTTGGTTTCTATTAGAATTGGCAGGGAAAGTCCCATTTTGAAGAAAATCAAATATATCCGTATACCAAGGTTCAGGAGTAGTTTCATTGATTAGAAACACATCCAAAGGTTCTAAACATGACTTATTTGAAGCGGGTTCCTAGAGTCGACGAATAATGATGGTGGCATATTCGTCATCTAACTCCAAGGGCAGAAGAGATGCAGTTGCGGCCATAGCATCAGCTGCACGGTTGCTAGTTCGAGGAATAGCTTCCAAGGTAACTTGATCAAATAGAGATATTAACTGTAAAACATATGCTTTATATGGGCGCAATTTATCATCTCTAGTCTGATAAACTTCATTAATTTGGTTTATAACAAGTTGAGAATCACCAAAAACTAGCAGATGTTTGATTTTTAGCGCCAAGGCAGCTCGTAATCCAAGGATTAGAGCCTCATATTCAGCAGTATTATTGGTGCAAGCAAATGTTAATTTAAAGGACAAAGGTATAAGATGTTTTTGCGGGGATATTAAAATAATACCCGCACCAGCCCCACTCATGCATCGGGCTCCATCAAAGTATAAGGACCATTGTTCAACACGGTCTGCCTCTAATTGAAGGCATTCATCAGGAAACTCAATGATGAGGGGATGGGTAGACTCTAAGGGTGCAGCAGCTAATTGATCTGCTATGATTTGACCCTTAATAGACTTATGTCCTATGAATGTGAGTTCAAACTCGCTTAGAGCAAGAACCCACTTTGTTGTACGACCCGATAAATAAGGTCGACTCATAAGATACCGCAAGGGATCATATTTAGCAATGACATATGTTTTTTGACTGAGCATATAATGGCATAATTTTTGCATAGAAAATACGACTGCTAGACATAGTTTTTCTAATGCTGTGTAGCGGGTTTCATAACTGATTAAAGTTTGGCTAATATAATAATTAGCACGCTCTCTTTTCTCATTATCAAGTTGAGCTAGCATAGCTCCTAAAGCAAAATCTGAAGCTAAAATATACAGGATAAACGGGCGATCAGGTCTAGGCGGTGAAAGCACAGGTGGGTTAAGGAGGTATTGTTTGAGAAGTTCAAAAGCTTCCTTACATTCGTCGTCCCAATTAAAAGGGACATCCTTCTTAAGAAGCTTAAGAAAGGGACCGGTTTTGTCCGCTAGCTTATCGATGAAGCGACGGATGGCTTGAAGTTTACCTTGTAAACTTCGTAACTCAGATATATTGGTAGGTGCGGGCATATCAGTGATAGCCGCAATCTTGAGAGGGTCGATTTTGATACCACGTAAAGAAACTAAAACCCCTAATAGTTTACCGGACTTAACTCCGAATATGCATTTGGCTGGATTTAATCGAATAAGGTATTCTCTTAACCGATTAAATACTTTTCTCAAATCATCTAAATGATCATCTTCTTTAATAGAGCGAGCTATAATATCATCTACGTAATCATGTAGGATATCATGCATCATATCATGAAAGATATAAGTCATGGCTCGTTGATATGTTGCGCCTGCATTCTTTAAACCAAATGGCATCACTTTCCAACAAAAGGTACCCCAAGGGGTAATAAAGGTTGTTTTAGCTTGATCTTCAGGAGCTATCCTGATCTGATTATAGCCAAAAAATCCATCCATTAGGGACATCATTCCACTCCCCGTAGTAAAATCAATGATTTGATCCATGTTGGGAAGAGGAAAATCATCTTTAGGGCATGCAGCGTTAATATCTCTAAAGTCTGTGCAAACCCTAACTTTGGTAGCTTCTTTCTTGGTGACTGGAACTACATTTGAGATCCATTCAGCATAATCAATAGCTTGTATAAAAACAACATTCAGGAGTTTTTCTAACTCCCCTTTGACTAGCAAGGCCACTTTGGGATGCATTTTTCTAAGTTTCTGTTTAACTAGTTTAGCATCCGGATGGACTACTAGATGATGCATGACTACAGAAGGGTCCAGGAAACTGGCATGTCTTCATATGTCCAAGCAAAGACATCTTCATATTCTTTAAGAAATGCAATGTATTCATCTTGTTTTTCTTGACTTAATTCTGATCCAATATTGATTATGTGAGGATTATCCTCAGTTCCAATGTTAACTTTAATGACGTTTTCTACTTCCATGTGTAGATCTCTTTCAAAATTAGGTGGGGCGGGTGAGACGCCCAATTCTTGTAATTCTTTTAAGGTTAACTTGGAGAATTCATCTTGAGGAGTCGTGGCCTCAAGTTGGGCTATAGTAGGTATAGAACCATCAAAATAAAAACCATTGTGTAACAACTCTTCAACGGAGACATCATGGAAAATATCTCCTTCCAACTCATCATCGGATTCAACAATCAATTCGGGGTAAGCTATGGATAGCATATTGCATGTAAAGGGATTATTCTTTGGACACAAAGAATCTTGTTTATCTAGATAATCTTGATAACATATGAGTTGATCATCACCTTCAAAAGGGAAGGGTTGACCCTTACTAGGAAACAGGCCCACACCACATCGGGCGGGCCATGGTTCTACCTCGATAGGTTCTTTCATACCATTTTGGAAAGGTCCCAAGCCTTTCCCTTTATATCCCATTTTAAGCATTATAGGTTTAGCTTTAATATATTCATTAGCAAAATAGCATCGAGCATATCCATCACAATGCGTCTTGATGTTTCGGGGTATTCTTCCCCAATCATATCCTTTATAAATAAAAGCACAACTCCCGACTTGGTAAGTACTTCCCATAGGTTGTGGGAGGCCCAAAGTACGAGGAGATGGCGGCAAATTATTTAAAAGAAGTGAATCTTGCATAGAAGCATTTGTTTTTTTTGATATTAAAATTTTAGATAAATCCGGTAAAAGCTCATCAGAAAGAGCATAAGATGTAGAAGGATCATTCCCTATATCTTTAGATGTGGAAGGTATGATAGATGTAGATAATGTGGAGGTGTTAATAAATGGGTCTATAGGTTTTGAAATTATAGGGATGGAACATGAAGGATTGGTTGTAGATCTAAGATCTTTTTGAGGTTCTAGTGTGGTTTGTTCAGAAGATTGTTGAGCTATACATGGGGGTGAAATTAATGGAGGAGAAATAGATGAATTTGTAGGTGTGTGTTTCACACTTTTAGATGAAAAATAAGAATTAGGATGTGTGGATGACAGAGCAGGGCAAAACTGAACTCCAACAGGTTATGCCAAGGCACACATATCAAAGGGTCTAGGATCACCATGAATAGTGACCAACTGATTTTTAAATTCGAATTTAACACATTGGTGTAAAGTTGATGGGACAGCCCGCATCGCATTGATCCAAGGGCGACCCAAGAGTATATTGTACGATGCGGGGCAATGTACAATAAACACGGTTGTATCTAGGGTTCTAGGACCAACTTGCAAGGGTATAGTAATGACTCCACACGTTTCTTGTGTCTCGTCATTGAAGGCTTTGATAATCATATCCGTTCTTTTCATTTCATCACTTCTAAAGCCAAATATTTGGTAAAAGTCAAAAGTGCATATGTTTAGAGATGAACCATTATCAATCAAGACTCGTTTAACAACTACATCTCCAATTAGGGCAGTAATATATAAGGGGTTATCCTTATGTAGACTATGTTGTGGTATATCTTTATCTCGAAAGTCAATACAATCGACTTCTCGAGTGATGATAGTATTGGACATGGCTTCGGGTTGAATATTTTGAGGTACCATCATTTGGCTTAATGTGAGCATTAATTCATCCCTATGGGTAGGAGAAGATCTTAACAAGTCCAAAAGGGAAATTCTGGTTGTAGTATTGGATAATTGTTCGTTAATATTGTAAGGAGGTTTTGGTTGAACATTAGACATATGATTCCCTTTATTGGGATTTTTCAAAATAAATGGAGCTGATCCATCATTCTGAGTTTGATCCTGTTGAGAATTTTGAGCCTGTTGTCTAGTAACGGCTCCGATGGTACCTATAATGTTATATTGAGGACGTTGAACTGGTCTCGGTTGAGCGTTTATGGCTTGTTCATTAGGAAGGAACTGATTAGAAGAGGGTCGAGTAGTAACTCTTCTAGGAAATGGTTCTTCTGGAACCATAAAATCTGTGATAGGTTGAATAGGGTCCGATTCATTTTCAGAACTATTCGATTGATTTGAGGTGATGTCTATTTCACTTTCGAGTATCCGATTCTACATCACTGAGATCCGGAGTTTGAGTATTATATAGGGGCCTGGTCGTGACCATGGATAAAGTTGTGTCAAATTTTTGTAAATCATGATTAGGTAAATGTCCGCTAATAGTTCCTACATATCGGGTAGGAGGAGGGACATTATGATGCTCAATTTGATTGGCCACTTCTTTACCATGTTTTGGTAAAGGATGTTGAAATATATCCAATGATTGATTAGCATTTTGATTCTGATTTTGGGGAATGGTCTTTTGAGCATTATTAGGAGCATTTTGTTTAGGTTGGAAGGCTTGCACCTCCATTTCATTATTATCAATCAGATCTTGTATTTTATGTTTCAATATTTTACAAGAGTTTGTAGAGTGTCCAGGTCCTCTATGAAAATCACAATGTAAATCAGCTATGTATCCGGGTATAGTTGGATCAGGTTCCCGGATAGCTGGTAATTGAATCAAACCTCTTTCGAGTAATTGGGGTAGAATAGTTGATAATGGTTGATTGAGTCTAGTAAATTCTCGAGGAGGTTTATCAGGAGGTTTCAATATAAATTTTTCTGTTGTCTTCGTTGTATTGATATTAGCAACATTTTTGTTGTCAGTGACTCCGTCACCTACAACTTGTTTATTTTTATACTGATTTCTGGATGTTTTCTCATCATCTTTCTTCCTAAGCTGGCCTCTCCTAATGAGAGCATCTTCCACTCTTCGAGCTAAGTCTATAGCTTGATCGAAGGTGGTCAAGGTAGTGATTGATAACTCATAGGATATTTGTTCTTGTAAATTATTGATAAAAATATCCAACATTTCCCTATAAGGTAGCACAAAGTGCAGTTTTCCTATCAACTGCCTCCATCTAGCTAAGAAATCAGCAAAACATTCATCTTTGTCTTGTTTTAAGTTGTATAAATCTTTAATGGTGACATGCCTCTCGATGTAGGCACTAAATTGATGGACAAAAGATTCAGTTTGTTTCTTCAAAATTTCTCAAAGAATGAGTGGGCAATTGATAGTACCACTCTAATGCCATTCCTCCTAAACTTTTTGGGAACATTTTTAGTAATAGCAAGTCATCATGTGATATATCATGACATGCTATCCTAAACATGCGAAGATGCTCTATGGGATCTTCGGTTCCTTTATATATAGGCAAGACGGGCATGGGAAAGTGTTTAGGGTATGGTTGTGCTACAACTATGGGATCCAAAGGCTGACTACACATCTCTCGATAATTGTACGAGGGACGGTAGGGATCTATCTGGTCCATACGCGAAGCTAACTGTTTCACCATGGCTTCCAGATTCTTTGGTTTGCCCACCATATTGGTTCGGTAGGGTATTAATATGGGATTTGTGAGCATATGATGGAGGGACATGAAGATTAGATGCTATATTGCTATTGTGTAAATTGTTGGTAGGAAGGGTGTTATGAAGAAGTTTTGAAGTTGTATTATGTTGTATCCCAGATTGTTGAAAATTGGTGTTTGGCTTCATTTTAGGTTTTTGTCGATTTGAAGCATATTGATCAATAGTTTGGCGAAATAAAGCGGTGAATGAAGGTTTCTTTTGTGTGGGAATGATTTTAGGCTCAATAACAGGTTCCTTAGGGGGTTGGGTAACCTATTGTTTTTGCATGTTCTGAATCATAGTGACCATATCTCTATTGGATGGTCCAGCCTTATCACTTTCTTGATCAACAAAGGACAAGGGATTAGTGTGTATGTTAAACATATCTTCCATGGCTGCTTGAGTGTCACTAATTTGTCCTCTATCAATACGAACTGCCATATTAAGAGCACCAATGTTATTATTGAAAAATTTCCAGAAATGATCTAAGTTATCAAAAGCAATAGTTCCATCTGGAGCCATTCTAGGGGATGAGGATCCTTCCTCTTTAAGATTTTCTTCTTGTTCATCTACAACAAGCTCATCTTCTAGCTGTTCTAGAGTTCCTCCTTCCGGAATTGAATCCTCAGGAAGGACATTTGGGTTTTTTGTTTTGTCTCCTAACCAATCTTCTTCTTCTTCTTCAGTTTGTTTACCATTCCTAAGTCTAGGCATTGTGCTTAAATTTAGATTTCAGCAAATATATATATACTTATATATATATATATATATGTGCAACAAGCTTAAGAGGTATATATTTTAATTATATACCTACTATAGTATTTAAAATAAAATGTTTTAGTTTTGTTATATTTTGGTTTTTCTTGTTTTTTCTATTTTTTGTTTTTGTAACAATATTATAAAGATAACAAACAACACACTAAATGCAAGAAATAATAATAATGAAAGCAATGATCTAGTTTTCTATAAACAATTTATAAATATCATTAATGGGCTCGAGTTCTTCAGGAGTCATGAAGTGTTCTTCTTCAAATTGAAAATTTTCTTTCAAGAATTTGACAAAAAGTGCTATAGTGATATTATCTGTCTCAGATTCTGGTTGGTAGAAATAAAGTTTGTGGCAATACTCTCGATATAACATAGCTCGAGGAACTCTCCTCCACCTTTCCCTATCTGTAAGAATGACCTCTTGATCTTCTACATGACCTAGGAATTGGTGTATAACAACTGCGTTCTCGAGGTATTCCTCGAAGGTGAACAATTTTGAAGACACAAGAGCTCTCCTATAAGCTAACCACCTATGGCAAGGTCTCTGAAGTTCATGATAAAAAATGAGTTGATGAGGATCCAGGATCCTATCTAGGGCAAACCTCTTGATTTGTCTAAGTTCGGTTGATCTAGATGAAATGATACCTAGCCTCCTATCAAGTTCTTTCCACAAAAGTTGGTTTCTATCTGTTTCAGGCACACTAAGCACAGAATTAACTTCTATGGCTGCTAATTGGTTTTCAACATTTATAGTGACGACTAGTCTTTTCTTAGGAGCTACCATCTAGACATGATATGCAACTTAGTAGTTTTCTAATGATTTTAAATGCATCTATGTTTTTGTTTTTTTTTTTTTTCAAAAGGTTTTAGTTTCACGTCGGGTTCACCAAAATGTATCGTTCCAAATTTTCCGCACCCTTACCTTCAGGCTAAAGGATCCACGCCCGGAAGGGGGATGCGGGAAGGATGGGACAATACCTCGGACTGAGAGGCCCTTTGAAGGTCCCGCCTCTCGGGGGAGGTGTATTAAGGTGATTTTTCGACGGATGGTGGGGTTCACCAGGAAACGTTTAGTGGCAGTCTCCACGCCTAGGTTGGGAATGTGTTTAATGTGTTCAATTTTATCTTTAAACATTCAAATCCTAGGTTTGGCCAAATGAATCTAAGTTGTTCTATTATGAAAATGCAAATTAAATGAATACAGAAAATAGAATTAAACATAAAACACAGAGAATATGCTAGATGAGAAAAGCCATACCTGATTCCGGATGTCTGATGGAGATTCTAATTTTTGAAGCAGTCCAGATCGCCTCTGATTTGACAGGATCATCTGAAATCAGACAAGATCGTCTGAGATCTGACGAATTCATCAGACGAATTCGTCAGAGACCTGCAAACAGAGAAATAGATACAAAATACAGAAAATGCAGCTATACTGATAAAGGAAAATGATGTGAAATAATAATAAGGATGTTAATAAGATAATCCCGAATAGAAATGCAAGTAAATTACGATGCTTTAATAGCTAATCATGATTTTATTATGCAATTAAACTACATGGGTGAACTCCAAGATGCAGAATAACAAGAAATAATAATAAAACTGACTAAATGCAGAATAAAATAGCAGCAAAGTATAGGAAAAGTGCAAACTCTGGGCACTGATTGCCCCCAATGCAGACTGCAATCGAAATCATCTCGAATTTTGATGGGATCGTCCAAGATTGTACAGGATCGTCTGCGATGATCTGAGCTTGCTTCGGCTGAAAATCAATGAGGTCCCTACAAGAAAACTTGGAAAGCACAAATGCAGATGGTAATCCAGGGTATTCTAATGCGCGCAAAGGTCAAGTTACAGGAAAATTCAGCCAGGGGAATGTCAAGGGGGGTCCTAAGGTTTAAATAGGCTTAGGAGGGAGGTTAGGAGGTTGGGGATCATCCCAATTTGGGAGATCTCCAATGGGGAGGGTCTCTAACGGTGCAGACACGCTTCTGCCCAGATTAGAGACGTCGTTGGAACAGAATCTAATTATGCACAAATCAGTTTGGGACGAGATCGTCTGGACGTTCTGCTCCAGATGAAATCATCCGATCTGAGGCGATATCGTCTGATCGGAGACGATATCATCCAACGGTCACAACAAATCCTAAAAATGGCATGAAAAATGGGGAAAGTTGTTTAACAGGCGGTTAACGGGCGGTTCGGGGTTAAAATTGAATTTTGAATTATTACTAAAGTAATTTTAATTATTTGCTAAGGTTTACTGCGCCAATTTTGGGGTGCTACAATTCCAATATTTGCATTGAAGTCTCCTCCAAAAATCCATTGGTCCTTCAGGTAGTTGTCTCTAAAAGTCTGGATGGCTGCCCATTGATCCCTCTATAATCAGACTATCTGTGCTCCATAAAAATTAACTATAGTCCATTTTTTCCTAATTTCTCTATTGTGTAACTGGACCATCAAAACCCCTCTCGTAGAGGTCCCCCTATCTCTAGGAATAGTTGGTGATTCTACATAGTGGCCAAACCACATGATTTTCCTTGTGCTAATTGAGTAAGGATCTCTCCTTTTTGCCATATCCTCTTGTTTATTTTTTATAAGTCTTCTCCTTGCATTTTGGTTATCTATAACAAAATTATATTTGGACTCATATCTATGATAATTTTTTTGACTGCCTTTTATCTGGGGTGACTGCCTAAACCCCTCACATCCAAGTGATTAATATCATTGAGAATTAAGAGAAAAAAAATCAACCATCGATTTTACCTTTCCATTCTGGTTCAAATCTCTTCCCTATTCCTCCATATTTTTCTTGTTTTTATTTGAATTCCTCCCTACTGATTGGTTCAGTTTTTATTTCTTCTCCACTTGATGAATCCCTAGAGTAGGGTTGTCTTTTTTCTTATTTTCTTCTTTCATCTCTATTTCCAGAGTCAAAATTATCCCCTGCTCTATTTCCCCTCCTATGATCTCTCTCATGGGTTGAATCTCCTCTTCCATGAGAGAGATTGTATCTGGTTCTCCTCCTTGTTTGTTCCCTGATACTAGATTGGAATATTTTTCCTGATCAACCGATGTGACTTGTTGAGTATCCTCCTCTAAACCTTCCATTTAAAAATCCCCTTTTGTTTCCAAGTTTCCCAGTTGTTTGAATATATTATATCTATTGTTTATTTTTCCCACTTTTTCTTCTTGTCTCTGATTACTATGCTGATTTATTTTGTTTGGCCTTTTGATTACTTTTTGGAAGCCCTCAAAGTCTTTTGGGCCTTTCCCTTCCTTCTGATTGACCTTTTGCTGAAGATATTGGCGTACCATGTTAATATTTGTTTTTGTCCCTTCTTGTTCAAATTGATGATCTTTAACTATTGGGCACATTCTAGCCAAATGTCCATGAGCATGGCACACCCGACATATGAATGGAATAGCCTCATAATCCAATTTTTATCACTAGGCAAAATCCCCTATTTTTAGGTCTATCTCTATTGGAAGAGGTTTACTGAGTTCCATTTCTACACAAACCCTAGCAAACATTGTCGATCCTCCTAAAATTATTTTTCTTTATCTACCTTGATAATGACCTAGTAAGTTGCCTATTACCTTGAGTACCTCCTATTTACAAAATTCAAGGGGAAGGGAAAATAATATTACCCATATTGGTACTACATTCAGTTCCACCCTTGGGTCAAATTCCATCTTCAATGGTTGCAAGAATAGTCCCATTGGCCTGTGATGATATAGTCCTCCCTCAAACACTTTTTGTCGATCTGCATCTGATGTGATCTCTACAAAAAAATACCCATTTAGAAGAGTTAAAATTTTATATTCTCCTTCTAGATGCCATTGTTTCCTTATCCATGTGTGGAGGAAGTGCACGAATGGTCTTAAACCCATGAATTTACCCATCAAGTTGTGTTTTATCTTATAAACAATATCATCAACTATCCAATCCTTAGCTATTTCTAATACTACTATTTATTTTGCTTATGGTAGACATCTGTTCACCCTTCCAGGCATAGAATTCTCCTTTTGTTGCTTCCCCATGGTTTTTATGATTTTCTTTCTTGTGTTTGATAGTCATTGAAGCTATCTTGGGTTCCACATAGCTTATCCCATAATGAGATTCCTAGGTTTGGAGGATTTGGTACCGAAGTAGCTATGTCCCCCATTTTTTATCATGATCCTTATTGTTGAAATACCCTCCCCAAGATTGATCCTCTCTTATGGTGTTTTTAGCCTAAAAATTTTCTCCATGTCTCTACCCTAGCTTTTGAAATCCCAGTTTGATTCCTCAAACCTCTTATTAGGTACTCCAAACTTCTGAAACCCTAGCTTCTAAAACCCTTTCTCTTTATCGAAAGTCGATATTAACTTTACATCCTTGGAAATATCTTTCTTGTCTGGTTACTTTTGCACTCAATAATCCAAGCTTTGCAATAGCTTTTTTCACTATAGTATATGCAAATTTTAGAGTCTTCTCTTGCTTTAGAATAGTCAATAGAATGTTGATATTTTTATTTCTCTCAAAATATATCTAACTTCTATTTTTTTGTGTAGGTTTGAACCTTGTAGATAATAACTTTTGCACTCTCTTGAAGACTTAAATAAACACTATTTATGCAACCTTTAATCCTTGAAACTGGTGCTTAATAAACTTAATAAGGAACCAAATATAATAGTTCAATTAATGAACCTTTTTGCACCTTTGTTGCATACCTTTCTACCTTTGTAGATGATGATGGTGATTTAAGTCACCTAAATTGCTGCCTTTTGGAGATGATATTGCAGCTCTTCTAGGCTGTCCAAAAACAACTCTATAGCTCACCTTTTTGCAGCTTCAAAACTCCACTAATTTGCTACTCAACACTGTAATTTTGTGGCTCCAATTTCTCTTTAGAGTGTACTTCTAAAATCTGAACTTTAGTTGCTACCAATGCTGCCCAAATTGCTGCTTTCTCATTGTCCTCAAATCAGAAAATTTTCAGATTGTAAAGTAGTCAAAAACTTCACTGAATTATAGAAGTCTAAAATATAATCTCTTATTTCCCCTTTTTGCTAATGACTTTGTTTCTTGATTTTCTTGCAAAATAGGCAAGTAGATGATATCCAAGATATATCCCCATTTTCTTGGAGATACACCGTTGTTTAGAGATACTTTTGAATGGCTCCAATACTATGCTATGCAAACATAGAATAGAATTATATAGATGTTTGCTCCATGTGCTCTTAAATAAATTTTATTTTCCTCTCAAAATGCTGAGATAAATCTGAAGTCGATATTTTTTTGAAAAAATGAAAAATATGTTATATTTATAGAATTTGTATTACAAGGTAAATTGAGTTAGACAGGCATCAAGTGAGAAATAAAATCCTCCTCCAAGTCCTCCTAACTCAAAAATTATCCATAAAAAATTACCATACATAATGCAGATATCCATACACCTCAGCACTACCATAGTTGAATTCTAATTTTTCCAATTTATCTTAATTTCATAGACCATCCATCTATCTTCATGTTTTTTTTAGTGGCCTAATTATGGTAGATTCATTATAATCATTGTTTGCTCTTTAGACTATGCTATCTTCTTGTAGCACCTCCCACATCCCTTAGATTATTTAGCACCAACTTATCTGATTTTCCATATAAGAGTCCACATATTACCCTTCTCCAATTCTTTTCTCCATTTTTCTAAATAATGTGCTACTAGATTTCCCTCTCGCTTGATATGTGTAATAAAAACATCTTGAAAAACCTTCCATATCTTCTGAATTGCTTCCACCTTCCTTCTCTCTCCAACTCTGAGAACCTAAAAGGAGCTTATCGGATCCAAGAGTCCAACCCATACCTGAGATTCTATCTCTATCCACAGCTTATATAACTATATATTTGTAGCTATCATTAATGTTGACAAGATCGCCTATCCTTTTGCTTCATTATTGGTTGCCTCCCTCATACCTTCTGCTCTCCAACATTCATGTTCTCCTTTTCAATTTCGTATCATAATGCCAAAACTAAATTTTCCAGGGTTATTAGTTGAAGCCTCATATGTGCTTTTCTTCACCTACTCTCTGAGAGGTAGACTCCACTCTATGTTATTTGAGGGTATATCACCTATGTATCCGTCCCTTAGTTGTTTATCTTTTACAGTTATTCCAAGGCTCCGTAGAATAATCGCTTCCTCCATTTTTATGTTTGTTTCCTCCTATAATCTAATAGATAGTGTTTGTTACCTTACTCATCATTCTTTCCCATACTTGCTCCTTTGTTTTGTACTCTAATGTAAATATTTATGCATTTCGTTCTAACCATAACTTCCACCATATGAATCTAGGTCCCAGTTTCCATACCATTTTCATTGTTTTAGTCTTAAAGCTGCACTATTTCCTTTTCTCATAAAAGCTTCCCTATCTCTCAAAAACTTCCCAATGTTGTCTCATTTGCCTCCACCAACTGATCCATATATATTTAGCAAAAGAGCACCTAAAAAATAGGTGATTCAAATTTTCCTCTGCCTTTCCACACAAAACACATTTGGAAGGCCCGTAGAAACATTTTTTTTCAAATTATCAAATATCAAGCACTTTATATGGTTAATCAGCCATGAGAAACTATTAATATCAAGCACCTTATATGGTTAATCAGTCATGAGAAACTATTAATTTTTGGCCATCCTTCCTTTTTCTAGACAAATATCCATCGAAGTGGTGTTGGGGTAATCTCATATCCACAAACTACCTTGTATCTCTCCTTTTTCATATAAATTCCCAACTTACTTCCTCCCCATCCAAGTATATCCTTCTTAGAACCATCCTGAATTGGGTGTCTTTGGAGATGTCTCTACAATTTTTTTGTTAGTTCTTATGTCTCCCTCACTGGTCATTCTTGAGGATGTATCCATTGAAGTAATTCTAGCACATGTTGATTCCATGATTTCATATAGTAAGAGGTTTTCCACCACCCTTATTTTTAGAGCTCTGCTTTCCAACACTCCATCTCTAGGAATTTTTGAATAATTGGTTAAGATCGGTTCCATGAATCCTCCCAAAATAGAGCATCCTTTCCATCTCCTAACTGCCAATATAGGTACGGCTTTTTTAACTCTTGGCTTGCTATAATTGTCCTCCATACTATAGATCCCTCTCCTTCCACACTATGTCTTGGAATGTTTTTCTCAGCCACTCCTGGGTAATAGTTGGCTTGTAAGAGTCTACTCCATAAACCCCTAGTAGTTGTAATTCATCTCCAATATAGCTTCCCAACTAGTACCTTGCTAATGTGGGATGATGATCTTATCCCTAATCCTTATTTTTTTTTGTTTACATATCTTCTCCCATCCATATAGTGCTAATTTTTGTTCTTCCCTTGCACCTGATCGTAAAAAAAAAATTATGTGTTTGTCAATATCATTTAGAATTCTCTTTGGAGCCTGAAGTACAAAAATTTTATAAACTGGGAGAGCTTGTAGCACAACTTTAATCATTGTAAGTCTTCCGCCCAAGATTAGCCATTTGTGAGTCCATTTGCTCAACTTAGCTTGAATTCTATCCATCAACCCTTTCTAGTCCTTGCTTTTTGTTTTCTTTGCAGATAAAAGTACTCCTAAATACTGTATATGGGTAAAGGAGTTTTTAGAAATTTCAACAATTGTATAATTTTATCTCTCACCCTCTTCGTTGTATTAAAAAAACAATTTGACATTTTTTCATTAGGTTGAGTATACCCATCTAAAAATTATTTTATGTTTATTTCTACTAGGATATTGGCTTGACTAATAAGAGCAGTGTCATCCATAAAATGGAAGTGATTTATCTCAATCTGAGAACTTATTTTTATACCCCTTAGCCTCCCCTCTTTTCTCCTTTTTTTAATAGTCTCTCGAGACCCTCTACATAAAGGATAAAAAGGTAAGAGGAGAGAGGGTACCCTTGCCTCAACCTCCTTTCGTCTGTGAACATAGGAGAGGGATTGTCATTTACCAGGACTAAGAATGATGTAGTCTATGTACATGTTTTTACTCAATCTCTCCACCCCTTTTCAAAGCCCATTTTTTCTAAAAACTTTGCATAAAGGACTAGCCTACTCTATCATAGTCTTTAGAAATATCTAATTTAATAAATATACCTAGGTACTTTTGCTTTGACATTGTGTGTATTACCTCCTAGGCCACTACTATTCCATCTATAATTTGTCTACCTTCAACAAAACCACCTTGCTCACTTGAAATAAAATTTGGTAAAAAAGGTTTTAACCTTTCTTCCATAGGCTATTTTAATATCTTGTATACTACATTACATAGTGAAATAGGCCTATAATTATCAATTATCTCACTAGGTGGGACCGTAGGAATCAAAGTGATAAAAGTATGACTCAAGGCTTTTAACATTTACTTAATTTTTTTTGATTTCCTGTAGTGCCTCCACCACTGTTTGGCCCACAATTTTCCAAAAAATTTGATAAAATTTAATGGGGAATCCATATGGTCCTAGAATATTTCTTGTTTGTATTTTTTGTATGATCTAAGAGGTTTCTTTCAAATAAATTTCCTTCATTAATAATTTATTGTGTTCAGGTTTGACTAATTACATAATTGTGTCTAGTATCTTCGCCTTCCATATTGCATTCAAATTTTTATTGTTGCTAAAAATAGTATGGAAGTACTGATTTACTATAGTTTTCATTTCACTTCCACTGGTTTTTACCCAACACATCATATCTGTAAGAACTATAATTCTATTTTGTTGTCTCCTGGTTGTTGTTGTCTTATGAAAGAATGTTGTGTTTTTATCCCCTCCTTTAACCATATAACTTTGGCTCTTTACCTCCAATAGATTTCTTCTTGTTCCTCCAAAGCTTTCTAACTTCTAAAAAATTTTGCCTATCATTGCAACAGTTCTTCCATAATAGTCCCTTGTCTTATCTCCTGAGCAATCTTCTCCTTTTGATCCTTGATTTCGTTCTTTTGGATTCTATTTATTTCCTTCTTGTGTTTACTCCACTCCTTTAGTTAGGTCCTTACATATTTTAGTTGTTTGTGGAGTTTGAATTGGTTGTCCCAAATCTTGGTTTCCCTAATATTTCAGCCACAAAAGCTCAAACTAAAAATTTCTCGTAAATTTATGATTATCTTCTTCTATGGTAAGGCTTACTAGAAATTGATCTGAAGAAATCCTATCCATGACCCTCGCTTGATGATTGGTATGCAATTATAATTCCTCCCCCATGAAGAAATGATCCAAACAATATTTGGTTGTCTCCCCTTCCTTTCTTTTGTTTTTCCAGGTCATAGAGCTATCTATAGTTCGGATATCTATTATATTCATTTGACATGTTATTTCTAACAAAAACTTGTCATTTTCCTCCATCATGGATCTGCATCCTTTTTGTTCTTCTATTCTAAGCTTTGCATTGAAGTCTCTTTTGACAATCCATTGGTCCTTCGGGTAGTTGTCTCTAAAATTCTGGGTGGTTGCCCATTGATCCCTCTATAATCTGACTATTTTTGCTCCATAAAAATTAACTATAGTCCATTTTTTCCTAATTTCTCTATTGTGTAACTGGACCATCAAAAGCCCTCTCATAGAGGTCCCCCTATCTCTAGGAATAGTTGGTGATTCTACATAGTGGTCAAACCACCTGATTTCCCCTATGCTGGTTGAGTAAGGATCTCTCCTTTTTTTCATATCCTCTTGTTTATTTTTTTATAAGTCTTCTCCTTGCATTTTGGTTTCCTATAACAAAATTATATCTAGGCTCATATCTATGATAATGTTTTTGACTACCTTTTGTCTGGGGTGACTGCCTAAGCCCCTCACATTCCAAGTGATTAATATTATTAAGAATTATGAGAGAAAAAATTAGTCATCGATTTTACCTTTCCATTATGGTTCAAATATCTTCCATGTTCCACCATATTTTCCTTGTTTTTGTTTGACTTCCTCCCTATAGATTGGTTCAATTTTTATTTCTTCTCTACTTGATGAATCCTTAGAGTAGGGTTGTCTTTATTCTTATTTTCTTCTTTCATCTCTATTTCCATATTCAAAATTATCCCCTGCTCTATTTCCCCTCCTATGATCTCCCTCATGGGTTGAATCTCCTCTTCCATGAGAGAGGTTGTGTCTGGTTCTACTCCTTGTTTATTCACTGATACTAGATTGGAATATTTGTTCATGATCAACCGATGTGACTTGTTGAGTATCCTCCTCTAAACCTTCCATTTAAAAATCCCCTTTTGTTTCTAAGTTTCCCAGATGTTTGAATATCTTATATCTATTGTTTATTCTTCCCACTTTTTCATTTTGTCTCTGATTACTATGCTGAAAGCCCCTCTAAATATCTCTTTTTTTTTTAAACGACTTTAGTACCTTCTTGGCGGTGTAAGGCGCCAGAGTAAGGCACCGCTCCTCCTGAGTAAGGCATCCGAGTAAGGCACCGCTCTTCCTGAGTAAGGCACCGCTCCTCCTGAGTAAGGCACCACTCCTCTAGAGTAAGGCGTCGCTCCTCCTAAGTAAGTCACCACTCCTAAGTAAGGCACCTGAGTAAGGCGATGATCCTCTAGAGTAAGGCACCAGAGTAAGGTGTCACTCCTCTAGATTAAGGCGCTAGAGTAAGGCGCCTCTCCTCTAGAGTAAGGCACTAGAGTAAGGTGTCGCTCCTCCAGAGTAAGGTGCCAGAGTAAGGTGCCAGAGTAAGGCACCAGAGTAAGGCATCACTCCTCTAGAGTAACGTGCCCCTTACTTATTGTTGAAAATTCAATGGTTGCTGACGTGTCTATGTGAGGTTGATCAACCCTCCCAGAATTCTCCTCATATTACGTCAACGTCCACCTCGTTCAGGCACGAAGATGTTAGATGAGGAATTTTGTGTTCCCCCCGTGCCTGAACCATTGTTATCCTCCTAATGCATAGGTATGTGGATGTTGAGCCAACCTAGGCCTAGTTTTTCTAGATGTCTATTGTTCAAACAATCAGGCCATATCCCTGCAAAAATAAAATACAAAAAAAAAGTGCAATTAAACGGGGTTCGTGCCTGTTAGGCCTTGGCTTTCAGGATACTTACAACTTGCATGTGGGTGTTATCCCTACAAAACACATAGTAAGCTAAAAACAGTAACCTATTCTAACTTGTCTTTGGTGGATGTCCCTGTGTCCACCATGTTGTTGAGAATTTGAGAGATTTTACTTGGATGGGGTCTCCCCCACACCTATTCTATTTTACACCAAAAATCCCTCAGACGTATGGTATGCTCGCACCCAGTGGCCATTGGCTGTTAAGATGATATTGTTGTCGTTAATCGTCTTGACCCGTACAACATCGGTCTTGATTATTTCCACCACCTCATACGGTCCCATCCATATCTACATCAGCTTCCCCTTCCACTCTTGGAACCTAGAGTCGTACAACAGTATCCAGTCTCCTTATTTGAATTGCTTCTTTTAAATGTGGTGGTCATGCCACTACTTCCTTTGTCTCTACATAATTTATGTTCTCTATAGGGCATCCATGCAAAATTCGTCTAGCTGATTTAGCTACCGAATTTGTTCCTTCTGTGCATCGTCCAGGTTTAGATCCAATTTGATCATTGTTCTAAGTGTCTTAACTTTGAATTCAATGGGCATCATTGCATCTTTCCCATAGAGCAATCAGAATGGGGTAAAACCAGTGGTCGACTTCCACGTCGTATTATATGCCCATACTACCTTCAATAGTCTTGTAACCCAATCCTTCCTGTGCTATTGCACAGTCTTTGTCAGGACGTTTTCTATTTCCCTACGTAACTTCCACCAGCCCATTCGCCTATGGATGGTATGGGGTAGTCATGTTATACCGAACCTTGTAGTGTTCCATCAACTCCTCAATTAATCTAGACGTGAATTGGGGTCCCTGGTCTATTTTAATTTCCCTGGGCACTCCAAATCTCATAAAAATATGGGAGAATAGAAATTCGATGACCGTCCATTTTTTGGAGTCTCTTAGCACCTGGACTTCAACCCATTTAGTGACATAGTTTGTACAGACTAGAATGTACCTCTTCTCGATCGACGGTGGGTTGATGGGTCCTATAAAATCCATGCCCCATTTATCAAAGGGCTCAATGTGCATGTGAGGCTGTAGGGGTATTTCATCCTTGTGGGTTGGCCTGCCCATTCTTCGGCATTCATCACATTTGCTGGCATATGTGACTGCATCTTTGAATAGTGTGGGCCAAAAATACCTGGTCTGCAATACCTTATATGCAGTCCTTCTCCTTGAGAAGTGGCCACCACAAGGCTCATTATGGTAGACCTTGAGTATCTTTGTGAATTCATGCTCGTCCATGCATATTCTTACGATCTAATCAGGCCCTATTTTTAACAAGAGGCCATCAATCCATTGGTATGATGCACTTTTTTTTATTACCCCTTACTTATCCCAATACGAGAGGGTAGGGGAGGTTCTCCTAATGGCCAAATAATTAGCAATGTTTGCGTACCATGATGTATGTTTGTTGATGATGAATAGCTGCTCATTCGAGAACTAGTCTTCTATCGCTTCGTAGTCTGCTAGAATTATTCTGGATAGGAAGTCTATGACTACGTTGTATTTTTTGGGCTTGTCGACTATGGTAAGGTTGAATTCTTGTAGCAACAAAATCCACCTCATGATCCTGCCACTAATCATTGGTTTTCTCATCAGAAACCTGATGGCTGCATGGTTCGTGTGGACGAATACTTTGTACCTAGTAATGTAGTGGCAGAATTTATTGATGATGTGTACCACTATAAGAAACTCCTTATCTGTTACCATGTAATTAAGCTCAGCCCCTACTAGGTTCTTGTTGACGTAATAGATGGTGTAGAAATATTTGCCATCCTACTGCCCGAGGACCGCTCAAATTCCATTATTGGATGCATCCCAATATATTTGGAATGAGACAGACCAATTTGGACCCTATAACACTAGGGCAGAGATCAACTTATCTTTCAACGTCTAAAATTCCTGCTCACAGTAATTTGTCCAGATAAATTATGCATCCTTCGTTAGAAGGGTGTGTAGCGGTTTGGCAATTTTGTTGAAATCAACGATAAATCGCCTGTAGTACCAGACAGAGCTAAGGAAACTCCTTACCTCCCTTTATGTTTTTGGGTGGGGTAATTCTTTGATGACTTCTATCTTCTTGTGATCCACTTTAATCCCTTCTATCCAGATATAATGCCCTAACACTATACCTTCCCGCATCATCATAAAACATTTCTCATTTCTAAGGGATAGATTATTTTCATCACACCTCTGGAGTACACGTTCCAAATTTTTTATCGCCTCTTCAAATATTTCCCCATAAACAATGAAATTGTCGATATATCCTTCTACTACTTCACCTATCATATCCGAGAATACGCTAAGAACTGCCCTTTAGAAGGTGGCTGGTGCATTGCATAGCCCAAAAGGTAGCACCCTATATGCAAACATTCCCCATGGGCATGTGAACGTTGTCTTATCTTGATCTTCTTCTACGATCTGGATTTGATTGTACCCGTTGAATCCATCTAGGAAAAAAAAGTATTTCCTCTCGAAAAATGTGTCTAGCACTTGGTCAATGAAAGAAAGTGGAAAATGGTCCTTTTTTTCACCTTATTCAATGATCTGTAGTCAACACAGATCCTCCATTTTCCATTCTTCTTAGGGACCACCACGAGTGGTGATACCCATTCACTGTCAGAGATCGGGTAGATGAATCCCGCCATCAGGAGCTTCTATAGCTCAGCCCTGACAATTTCCTTCATGATCGGGTTCATCCTTCTCTGTGGTTGTTTAACGGGGGTTGACTATTCTTCTAGATAGATATGGTGAGTGCACACCTTCGGTCTGATTCCCTTAATATCCACATAATACCACGTGAATGTCGTTTGATATTCAGTTAGGAGCTCTTTCAATTTTGCCAATTGTGTGGTGGTTAGCTCACTGTTGACGTTCAATTTTTTGCTAGGCTCGACGTCGATTTGCTTGGTGTGGTGGTCCTAAGCACCCACCAATGGTGAATCAAGAATTGGGAGGGAGGATTCTCCATGGAAGAATCTTGAGATGATGCCATCTTCTTCAGCCTCATCCTCCACTTTTGTTAGCGCCATTACTGGCTGGAGCATAAATAGCATATTATCCTCCTAATTTTCCAATTTAGGTTCTCCTAATGCATCCACTAATTGGGCCAAGGGAGAGATTGTTAATATCTTGACGTTCTGGCCATCTGATATGGTCATCAATCTATAACGGTAGCTAATGTAGGCGTCATCCATAGCTAATTATGGTCTCCCTAGGATGAGTGGGTAACCACCCAGTTCGGTTTTGGATTGCAGCACCAAAAATCTGTCGAATACTCCCATGTGTTGACTATTACTATGACATCTTTGAGCATTCCTTTTGGTGCCACCATTGACCGATCATCCAATTATAACACTGTTTTGGTAGGCTTTAGGTCGGTGAGCTCTAGCTTCTGCATGGTGTCTTGTGGAATTACATTGATGGTTACCACCAAGTCGACCAATGTATTTGCCAGTGAGTGCCATCCTATTTTTATCGTCAATACCAGGTTGTTTGGGTTTGCATATTTGGGGTGATATGCATTCCCCATCATCAAGTCAACTAACTTTCCCACAATTTTGATGGTTTGTGCTGCTTTGTGTCCTTATTTCCTTAGGCATATCTCTTTTATCGCCTTAGTGTATATGGCCACATCTCGGATAGCTTAGAAAAGTGGGATAGTTATGGTGAGATTTTTCAAGCTTGATAGGATATCAAATTCAGGCTGTGTCGACTTCTTATGTTCTTGCAGCCATTCATGGAATGGGGCCCTTGTCTTCTCAAAAAAAATTTCTTCCCCCACCTCTTCTATCAGAAGGGAGTCTCCTACTTCCTCGTCCACTTCTACTTCCTCATCCACTTCTACCAGAGAAGACATTTTTACTCCTAAATGCTTGCCTGATCTAAGTTGTATTGGATTACAACTAATATAGTACATTGGATACATCTCTCCTTCCACATGGTATGTCGGCTAGTTTACCTTGTTGTTCGGGTTCACCATCGGTTGTGTTGGTAACTACGTAGGTCTTTCCATAGGTAGGGCCAATAAGACTTTCTGAGGTGGTCCTTGCATCGTGTTTTATGGAGGTGTATTCCATGGGACATGACTCCTCCACGACTACTGATATGGCATCCATGTTTGCTGATTTGTGAATGTTGCACCTGGAGGTATGTTCATCTAGGGTGGTGGTCCCCACCATCCCATGTTGGGTGGTGGTGGCTGCCCCTGTGGCATATATGACCCTCCTCCATAAGGTGGCATCCCCATGGGCATATTTCCCATGGGTTTTTGCTGCCAATTCCTTCGATTGCCCACAAAGTAGGCTTTGGTTACATTAGCATCTTCTTTGGTGTTGGGCAGTTGTGGGCACAGTCAGGTTTTATGATTCTTTTGGTAAACCGCACATACCCTAACCTTTTTCTCTAGGAAGGTGTTTTTGGCATGCTTCCTTATACATTTGGGGCAAAAATAGGTTAATGTTACGTCATTCTCCTATTTCTTCTTCTCCAACAACAGTGTATCTATTTTTAGAGCTAGAGAGGATAGAATTTCACTCTTTAAATATTCCATCATGTTGCCTATCTCCATTTTTGTGACTGATGCGGTCACTTTCACTGTTCTGGCGGTTGGATTACCTCTCCTCCATGAGTAATTAAGGTATAATTATCGAATATATTCCATAGCATGTTGGTAAACGTCTCCTCTAGAGATCATATTCAGCCCTTCCAGTAACTCATTGTTTAGTCCCCTAAAAAACATACTTTTGAGGAACTTATCCCCTAACTTTGCATAAGGGGATCGTTACAGGTTAAAATTAAATCTTTCCCAGTATTCCTCCAAGGATTCATCCTCTTTCTGCATCATGCTGAGGACTTCCTCTCTGGAATCTCATGCTCTTCCAAAGTCCTGATATTGCTCTAGAAAGAGCTTCTTCATCCCATCCCATGTGGTGATTTGCTTGTTCCCCAACCTGATGAACCATCGTAAGGCTAAGTCATCTAATGTCAATGGGAAGAGTTTTAGCTTTTGGGCGTCCAATTTAAAATTGATAGACCTACACAATACATCAAATTTGAATAAAAATGTGGTCTTTAGTTGGGTATCCCCTTAAGGTAGGGATATGGGCAAGGTAAATGTTTTTCATTTTGGTGTCTCCTACCCCTTCCTCTATCGATAAACTGAACCCAGATGAGACTTCTGCGTCTACCATTTTTTAGGAAATGTGGTCTCTAATACAACGTCTATAGTCTCTCGGTCGTTCAAAACTCTCTGGGTCAGATCCTTGAAGTCATTTGGCATTATAGTCTGATCCTCTACGACTTTCCATAGTAGAGCTTCCTCTAAGGGTGTCCTCTTAAATAATGGATTTATAATAATTTGTTCTTTCTCAGGTCGATGGGATGAGGAGGCACTTTGTACGAAGTGAGGATTCTCACTCCAGTGGACTGTTGGAGATGAGTCGAGAGAATCTAGTTCAAATTCAAGGTCTTCTACTGACTCTGACTGATCTGGTAGACTCTATTTTATAAAACGACCGTCGGGTCCTCTCTTTCTTGGCAGACTCATACAAGGTCAAGCTGAAGGTCTTAAGGGGTAATGTAATCAATCTTATAGTGATGCTTCCTCGACAATGGTGCCAAAATTTTGGGTGTCAAACACTGGTGAATTTGTCTTATATTTGTCACAGCACCTCTCATTTAAATTGTCAATCCAAGGAACTCGTAAGCTTGCAAAGGGTCATGGTTGAGACTATTCACACTACCACTTTAGAGATGATCTGCTCAACTACTATTGGGGGTGTTTGTATAACATCAATAATATCATCCGCCTCAATAAAACTCACTCATAATAATGCAAATAAAATAAACACACCAACTGATATGAAATGAAAATGCTTCTTATAAATAAACACACCTCTAAGATAACTAAGCTTAAGCCTAAGACATAAACATACTACCATGCATAATGAAATTACATAAATAACTAAGAGGGAAGGAATACTGGCTTGGAGTGGGCCCGAGCTCCAGGCAGATCTCGCCCGATAATTCTCACAAATGAGGCGCTGCTAATGAACGTTCAACTTTATTAATAATGCAATGGAATATTACATATAGCAATGCTCTTTATCAAATATATCTCCCCTGCTACAGGGAAGTCTATGTGTTTATATACTACACACATAGATCTTCTTGCAACAATTTTGTTACAACCGACATCCCGATTTAACCTAAACCGGGATAGTTCATTTATTGCAACCGATGCATAATAAGCAGCTCTGCATCGTTTCCTGGTAATCGAATGATCTCCACTTCATTACGGTTCAGCTTCATGAGTAGTTATGTGTTCACCCACTCTAGCTAGAACAACTTGTCCATCTACGATTTCCCACATATGACGCGGAATGGTGGTCAAAAGGATCCTTCTCCAGCCGTTGTGGTCAACATGCAAAATTCGGGCATCGGACTTGGTAAGGTGCCTAACTCGATAAGGCGCTTACTTGAGTAAGGTGCCTACCTTGGTAAGGCGCCTACCTCAGTAAGGCGCCTACCTTAGTAAGGCGCATACCTCAGCAAGGTGCCTACCTCAATAAGGCACCTTCTCCAATAAGGTGCATGCTTTAGTTTACCTTCTTATGATTAAGTGAAACCATGCTAGGTCCATTTAGGACCTTGACTGAAAAAATGACGACAAAATCAAGGAAATAGCTACACACAACACACTTCACACACATATTAGATAATACACATGATTTTATTAAATACATACATAATGTTTCATAAAATACACAACTCATAATATAATGTCATACAAAAATCGTTAGTACATATACAAAAATATGAGCATTTCTGGTGCTCATCACACTTAGAGCCATCAAATAATAGTGTGATATCGATGTCTTCTTCTAGAATGACATCTTCTTCTTTCTCAGTGACAACAAATATCGAATCATCTAGGAGCTCAATAATCAAAGGTTGATCACTAGGTAGTGGAGCTTCTGCAAGTTGATCGACTATTACCTGATTTTTAACAGATTTTTGGATTATGAATTCCAAGTCAAAATCAGTAAGGAGCATTATCCATTTAGCAATGCGAGTATTATTGTAAATGCGGGACATCATGTAACGTAGAGAATTTTCTCTAGCTATGACATATGTTGTATGGATAAGCATGTAATATCAAAGTTTCTTAGTGGTAAAAACCACTGCTAAGCATAGTTTTTCTACATAAGTGTATTTTATTTCATAGCTTACCAATGTTTGACTAATGTAGTAGACAACTTGTTCTTGACTTTTTTCATTCTTTTATGCAAGCATTATTTCTAATGCAAAGTTCATTGTTGAGATATAAATATAAAAATGGGACCCTTGGACAAGGAGGAGCTAATACTGGCAGAGAAGCTAGGTATTTCTTAATGTCATCAAAGGCTTTTTAACATTCATCTATCCAAGAGAATGGTATCCCCTTTTGTAGTAGGTGATTGAATGGCCTACATTTATCAAAAATTTACACAATGAAATGACATTGATTGGATATTTCCTTATAAACTACGCAATTCCTTTAAGTTAGTTGGGAGAGGCATCTCCATGATAGCCTTAACCTTGTTAGGGTCCACCTCAATACCTCTTTTGGAGATAATTAATCCTAGGAGTTTGCTTGAGGTAACACCAAAGACACATTTCTTGGGATTCAACCTTACATTATGCTCTAGAAGTTGATAAAAAAGTTTCTCCAATTCACCAATATGTTCTTGTTGAGTTTTAGATTTATCCAAGAGATCGTCCACATAGTCTTTGATATTCTTATGCATGTAGTCATGGAAAATGTATGTCATGGCACGTTGATAAGTGGCACCTACATTTTTGAGGTCAAAGGGTATCACCTTGTAACAAAAATTTCCCCAAGGTGTAGTAAATGTTGTTTTATGTTGGTCATTAGGATTTATTCAGATTTTATTGTATCCTAAAAACCATCCATGAGTGAAAGAATTTCATGGCCAGCATAGGTATCAACAAGAGTATCGATGTTTGGTAGAGGGAAATCATCCTTAGGACATGCTTTGTTAATATCTCGAAAGTTAGTGCAAATGTGTATCACCCCAGGCTTACAAATGGGTACCAGTTTTGAGAGCCACTTAAGATAATCGATAGGAACAATGAAGTTCACGTCTAAGAGTTTTTGAAGCTCTATTTTTACCAAGAGGGCCACGGTAGGATGTATTCTCCTAAGTTTTTGTTTGATCGGCTTAGCATCAGGATGTAATGTGAGATTGTGGACAACCAAACTAGGGTCAATATCGGGCATGTCCTTGTAGGACCATGTAAATATTCCTTTCTTCCTCTTGAGGAGAGCAGTAAATTACTCTTGTTCGTCGGGTGATAAACTTTTTCCAAGTTTGACAATTTTGGGATTGTCTTTGTCTAAACTAAGGTCCACATTGATGGTATCTTCAATAGACATATGGGAACCTTCTCAAGCTGATGGGGCATAGGGATAAAATGAATTTCATCTAAGATATCATCAAACTCTTCTGGCTTATCCTCATCTATTTTTGCTTGGAAGACCTTAGGATCTGAAGGTGAAGGTGAAGGCGAAGGTGGCAGGGATGGAGGAATGTAGTTGATGGAAGCCATTAATAATTCCTCATATAAGCCAAATTTTTTAAAGGATAGAGGCAAGGAAATTTGATCCATATCAATAAGGCTTATGTCAATTGAAATTTTCTTAGCCAAATCGTATGGATTACGGAGTGGGGTAAATAAATCAATAGGATTCATGTTGACTTATGGACGATGTGAATAAGGTTGGATGGAATGGAAGGAACTTAAGGATCAATGCTTAGGGGTTTGGTTAACCTAAATAGCAACAAGCAACATAAATAAATTTAGTTGTCTAAATGATATGTACATATGTAATATCAGGAAATAAAATATTTTTGTTTATTTTTTATTGATTTTTTATTTTTTATTTTTTGGTAGTGGTGAAAACCATTGTTTTTGTATTATATACATATGCTACAAGTTTGGCTTATGGAATGGCTTAATGGAATGGAGGTGGTGGTTCACTGGTAGGGGCAACTCGCTCTTGTGTAAGAAGCAAGCAAAAAATGGGCTCACGGATGAGGAACATGTTGAGATAAAACCCATCTTGTTCTGTATGGAGAATGATGGGCTCTGATTCTTCTTCAAATTTGTTTAAATTTATTGACATGATCTTGAACTCTTCATGGATTTCATCGTCAGAATTATCGAGATGGAGGGCTTCTTATTCTAAATTAAGGTTAAGCCTTTGGAATGCTTGTTCAAGAGAAGAGGTGGTGGAAAGTGGGTGGTAACCTAGACCTGAACGGTCATGCACCTCTTGATATGGAACATCGATAGGTTGATGCATTCCTTGTTCATGTGATCCTAGGCCATGACCTTACCAATTGACTATGTGGAAATATCGAGATGGAAATCCTGTCATGTTTGAAATGTTGGCAAGTGCTGGTTCTTTAGGTTACTCTATGGGAGCTAGACTTGATGAAGAATCAATCCCCCCATATATAAAATTTATGCTATTTGGAGTTGAACCCATGTTATATACTGCTCCTATGGCCAAAGGCGGATCACGTGGGTGACCAAAATCCTTAGTACTAGGGATGGTGAGGGGTGTGACAATTATTTCTTGGACCACATATTCACCAATACCAAGATTAGTGAGATGGACCTCAACTTGGGATGACATGGGAGGACTATGGTCAGATGAGGGATCAAGAAATGGTCGAAATGGAGATATCTCACAATCTATCAATTCGACTTGTGAAACATTGGGTGATGGCAATGGATTGGATTGGGAAGGTTGTTGAGTGGACAGTGATGATGTGGATGACAATGATGTTGATGATGTGGATTTACTATGACCATATGTGCATGTAGTCAATGATGAAGATGATGATGGTGTGGAAGTTTGATGAGGGTTGGTGATAGGGAGTTCCTCAGGAATAGGATCCTTTGATGAAGAAATTGGTTAAGTGGTGGATGGATTGGATAATGGAAAAATAAAAATGTGAGTGGAAGGAAGCATGGACTCATAAGGATTTGAGATGAAATTATAATACTTAAATGACTCAACATCCACCGATATACAATGTACTTATCCTTCATGAACATATTTCAAACATTGATGTAGTATTGAAGGGACACATCTCATTTCCCTCATCCAATATCTTTCGAGGAGTACATTGTATGCCATGGATCCTTCCAAGATGTGAAACATGGTATGCAATATTTTAACCCCGACTTCTATGGGTAAAACAACAGTGTCAATTGTGGAACACAAAGCATCGTTGAATGCTTTGAGGGTGAATGATAACTTGGTGATGTGAGATGAAGGTTTAAATGATGGAGAGCGGATGTGGTGATGATTTTGATAGAGGAACTGGTATAAATTAGGACTCTTTTAAAATGATTCTTGTCAATTAGATCCATGATATGCAATGGAGGGTCTTCTAATTCTTATGAGATTGGCTTAATCTCAAAGTCATAGAATGTTATTGAAGGCTCCATGCATTTTTGGATGCTCCCCATAAAGTTTTTGAATACATTAGGATCTTGCGATTGCAATTTGATGGATTTTAAAATGTCCATTCATTCTTCATGATGTGGAGGAGATTGTTGGATTAGCTCATAGATTGACAATTTAGCGAAAGCTATTTTCAGACTTGTAGTTTTTCAGCTACTCAATGAGATGACTGGTCGATATGGACGATTGATGGGTGGATATAGAGGATTTGATTGAGTAGGGATATGGATGGGTGATGAAGGATTGTGGGAAACTTGGATGGGTGGCGATGTAGAAGGTTGTGACACACTTTATTGAGGTGGTTTCCTTTGTTGGTTGTTCCTTTGACCTCTAGTGACCACATGAATAGGCCCTACAAACCCTTGGTATTGTTGAATGTGATTTACTTGATTAGGAGGAGTTTTGGTATTTGCCCCCCTATTTTTGGTTGCACCTCCTCGTGATGAGGAAGTGGTGTTTGAAATATACCAATGTTTTGGCTTTGTTGAGCGAGGGGATTATCAAGCTTGATCACCCCCAAGTTAATGAGGTCTTGAACTATGTTCTTAAATACATAATAATTATTAATGTCATGCTCGTCTTGTTTATGATAGGGACAAAATAGATGCTCCCGATAGTGTTTACTACATATGGTGGGATCATCTAGTATTATTTCGGGTAGAGCAAGCTTGTTTGTGTCATATAACCTTTAGAAAAGTGAAGCATATGACTTGTCTAATGAGGTGTATTGGTTATTTTGTCAGAAAAAACTATCATCAAGGATGGTTTTCCATAGCTGGCACTGTGTTTTACACTGTTGGAGCTTGTGTTGCCGAGGGAACTGCATGATATGAAATTTTTTGTGGTGTTTATTGCACATGTTGTTATTGAGCCATTATCGGTTGGATCATGACCACTTGATTAACTTTATTAGATTGATTGGCTAGGGTAGCTGGTGTCAATTTTTGTTGGCCATAATAGTTGCTTTTTTATTGGCCCTTGTTTTGTCATTGTTTCTTTTTAGGATTTAATATGCCTTCTTGGATTTTGATATACTCAATGACACTAGCCTGAGCTAAATCTTCTTCAAATGATTGATAAGTTTGTAGTTGAAGCATCCAAGAGATAGGTTTTAAGTAACTATTGGTGAATAGCTTAATTAGCTTATCCATTGGTAGGGTGAATGGTAATTTAGTGATGACAACCCTCCAACGGTTTTTAAAATCATAGATATATTCATCATTATGTTGCCATAAATCATAGACATCAGACAATGAGATCTTATTTTTAACATTTAGGATGAAACGATCAAATAATTGATCAATCAATTGCTCAAAAGTATAGATACTATGGCTTGGCAATTGATTGTACCATTCTATGGCATCCCCTCCTAATGTTTGAGGAAAATTTTGAAGCATGAGAGCATTGAAATTTTGAATTCTAAAGCAGGCATGAACAAAGGTGCTCACATGTTATTTGGGATCCTCAGTTCCCTTAAATTTGTCAAACTTAGGTACCATAAATTTTGCTAGATATGGTGGTGATGGTATCAAAGGATGAATTGATTGATTGATCAATTGACGTAAGGTTGGTTTCTAGTTTGAAAAACCAAGGGTAAATTGAATCAATTGATCTACCTATTTCTGCATGGCCTTAATTCAAGGGTCTTCCTCAGGAATGTGGAAGCCTTGAATTACCTGATGATTTTGTGACAACGTGGAGAAATATTATGGGGTGATTAAGTGATGATGAGATTGATAATGGTGGCTAGATAAATTTTATGGAAATTGATGAATGGAAGATTGTTGATGAAATGATGGGGAATTATAGAATGATGTTGATGGATGAAGGTTATGGCTAGGTTGACCAATGGTAATAGGATAGGTGATGGTATGGCTTGGTGGGGGAACAAGTATAGAAACCATAGAAGACTATGGTGCCCATGATGGACCCTGGTTAAGTACAGTCTGAGTAGAGTTATGTAGAGGCTTAGGATTTGCCTGTACTTGCTATTGTGTATTTTGACACTATCTAAGAAATGTGTTTAGGTGTTTCCAAGCCTCACTAATCTCTTGATCAGAGGCTAAGGGTATGGAGGTAGATGGTATGGAAGATGTGTCTTGGGTACAAGTTACACTAGGTATGGCAACTTGTGAGGCCGAAACTTGTGAAGCAGTACTAACGTGTGCTTCATACAAGGGGTTGGTGTAAGTGGAGGTATATGAGGTGCTAGGAGCACATGAAGGTTGGGGAATGGACATATGGTAAGAAGGTGAATGGATGAAAAAGGAAACCTAAAATGTGAACTAAGATGAATTCTTTTCCATATTACTTAGTGATTTTTTATTTTATGCTTGGAATCTAAAAAGTACATTAAAGAACTCAAAATACGTAAAACAAAAAAAATAGATTTTGGATAGTGGACTTACTGGATAGCCTACGTATCTACTCCAAATTACTATAAAATGCATTTGGGCACTTTTGAGATGTCCCTGGATGCTTTTGGAATATCTCTAGGCATTTTTTGATGATCCTCAAGTGTCGCAGTGCGTTCGTGAACCTCCTGCAATTTTCTACAACTCCTCAAAAATCCTAACAGGAAAAATTGTGTGATTTATGCTCCTAAAAATCTGTAAAATAAGACAACAAACAACAAGTTAGAATTCAAGATAAATCAAAACATGAAACCCTTCGGGGGTCCCACCGTGATCTCCATTTGTAGAGCTAAAAACACGACACCAAACAATACTAAATAACATAGAATTCAAATTAACTAGATATTGCACAACAAATGAGATTTATATTAATGGGGAGAGCCTAATATTGATACATTTTTTACAAATATTGCTAGGGTTCTTCAGAACCCTAGCCACAAAAAATGGTGGTGTCTTCAGTTGTGTATTTTCTCCCAATAGGTTTGAGTGGGCTTCTACATATCCGATGTTGGGTCACTCTAACTTAATCAGCTATCCAATGCTTCTAATATACTATTTAATCTAAAGACAAAGAAACACTAGAGAGTTAGTAATAATAATGAGGGCTCCACTATGTGAGCCCTCAAAAATCACAACTAAAACCCTAGCTATAATAGTATGAATGCGAACAGAATTAAACAATATGAAATATGACAAAACAAAATAGATTTACCTTGCTCCTTAATTGTTGTCAGTTGACGATTTGATCTATTATAGATTGATGGTGAATATGTGCCCTAGCGACACCCGAGGATCTTGCTTATCTTTAGAATAGGGTTTTGAAATGCAATTGGGTTCTCGAGAATGCAACGAAGAGCAGCAAGGTGCTCGGGATTGTGGCAAAGAGCAACAAGGTATTTAGAAATACAATGGAATGTAGTAGGGCACTCGGGACTATGGTGGAGAGTAGCAAGACGCTCAAGAATGCAGCAAAGAGCAATAGGGTGCTTATGAAGTCGGATCAGATTTACAAGCAGATTAGATAAGGGTGAAGGATGCGATGGAGGTGGCAGCAAGCGAGGGAACAAGGGATATTATGGATGGAGTGAGGTTAGGGCACAAAGGTTGGGTTGGAACTCTAAGGCACTTCGAAATCTTAGGGAACCTCAGGGGACTTAAGGAATTCAATCACTTAGGGCCTTTAGAAACTTAGGGGTTGAGCCATCAAAATGGCTCTTATTTATAATCCAACCTCGACATGCAATACCTGACATATCCCAATCATGTTAAGGTCCTATAACATCCCTCCAAGTTAAGTTACTAGTTTGCATGCTTTGTAAAAGGGATAAGGTACTGCTGATAGACACTGTGTTTGCAGGAACAGGAATATGGTGCTCGTGAATGGAAAAATAGGTTAAGCAACCTTCCTTCAAGCTGGACCGAGAAGGAGGTGACCGCGAGAGGTAAGGAAGGTTATGATGTCGATGTAATAGAGCACCACGGCCTGTGGGTACATGAAAGCTCACGCAAGAAAAAATCATATAGTTGCATCAATGTAAACATCTTCTATATGTGTATGAAATGATAATTTGAGTTTATTTATATATAAATTATATATATACATATATAGATATATGTATATTATGATAATAAGTAAATGTTTTACGTTTGAAAAAAGTAAATATTAATGTCAATAATTCATTCAGCATAAAAGAATGCATATAATGTCAATATTAAAAGTTTAAAAAGTATTTTTCCAGTATTGAAAAAGGGTGTCTCCATGATTCTTACACGTGTGTGAATGAAATTGTCTCGAAAATTCTATTTAAAGTGAAATTCCTTAAATATTTGGGTATGTTATGTTTTATTTTGGGCTCGAGGGGTCTTCGTTCTGGTATACTAGCAATTGGTGAAGTTGTCCACTAAGCAAACCAGGTCAAAGCATTCTTAACCTTTTTCAGTTGAGATATTGTTAACCTTTTTCAGTTGAGATATTGTTGAACATATCACATGTGAATGACTAATCAGGGAAAACATGGTTTGTTGTTTTAATAGTGTGCTGTGAAATGCTTATCTTGGTGAAATTATATAGATAGTATGAATTTTGGGGGTAAAGTATAAAATTATACCATTAAAAGTTGAGTATTAGAAATTCGGGTAAAAGAAAATTTAGACTCAGAGGAGGGTTGGTTTATGGTGTTCGTTATAATGATAAAAAAAAATTTAGCTAGGTGAATAATAATGTAAAGTTTATATCTGAGAACAATATATCTTCCTGTGAACAGAGTTTTGATTCTGAAATAAATAAGTTTGTGGAAGAATATGCTTTCATTTGTGTGAATTTTTAGAAATTCATGATCTAAGGATATAAAGGAATTTTGTGTGATTTTGTTTGCGTGTTTGTTTAAATGCATTCAATAGGTCATATAGCATGCATTGCATACTATGGTCGTACTGAGCCAATTCTATGCCCCTTTAGGTCACCAACCCTTCTCGATATCTGCCTCTTAAGGAAGTTTGTTGGCGGTCCACATAGCACGAGTTATGGAGGAACAATACTTGCTATTGTTTATATAAACCTGGGTGAAGGACAATCAACCTCCAAGTGGATGAATTGAGGAATTAACGTACTTTTGGTATCAATATACTTGAATATTTCATGTTTCAGAATAAAACTGTGTTACTAGCTGAGAAATTTGTGCTTAAAATCTGTCATAAACACCTAATTTTTCTTTTACAACGTGAGTCATGCTAGGGAAAATGTGAGAGATAAATATTATTTTATGTTACTTTTAAATTATTCATGTGTAATGATTGGCATTACATTTGTGTTTGTCATTCCTCATGTTTTTTTTATTTAAACAAATATCAGTCTTGAACTATGTCGTAGGAGTTACCCTTTTTCCAACTTGCCTGCAACTAGGGTTTCATAGAGGAAATAAGTTCTTTTTTTTACATTATAAAAAATTTATTGTTTTACCTTGATGCTTGTCCTTAAAAGAGAATAGCGGACTCTAGCGTAGACGCTTGTTTTGGAACAATCTACCCTTCTCTTATATTCTATCTCATGTAGAGTAAATTTGAAAGGTTTAATAGACGGTGAACTTTCCTGCGTGAATAATTTTGTAATAGTGGATTTCTTTTCATATGAGATAGTGTATTAAAAATAAAAAATATATATATATAAATATATTAAAATATGTTTGTCTTGTATATTAAAGAACTGCCAACCATAAGCAAATAAAATGAGATGGTGTATTAAAAAAAAATATATATATATATATATATATATATATATATATATATATATATATATTAAAATATGTTTGTGTTGTATATTAAAGAACTGCCAACCATAAACAAACAGATTCATGCTTTCATTAATGAACAAGCATTATCTCGTTGTCTTACACGCAAAATGTTTGCATAAGACAAAATGTTTGCAAAAACATTATGATATTATTTTCAATTTAAAATAAATTAAAGCTTGGCTTTTGATAGAAGCGTAATGCTTTCCATTTAATAAGCTTGACCGGTAAATCAATAGTTTGGTTGTAAAGTTTGTGTTTAAATAAAATATTTAAACAAAGTTGTATTGATTCTTTTCAATTAATGGTTATTGTTGTATTTGGAGAAGCGATCACCGTAATTATTGAAAATCATATAAATAAAAATTCATTTAATCATTACCAGGTTGTACACGTCCTAAGTGAATAAATAAAATAATCATTTTCCTTACCTTATGTCATAGTAGAATTGTGTTAATCATAAATATTATAACTTATAGACTCTGTACAGTTGAATGCACGCTCTTGAACGTTAAACTTATATAATAAAAATTATAAAGTTGATAGTTATTTGTATTAGTGAGCTTGGGTTGTGTCGTATTTGGCTGTGAGGTGGAAAAAGAGCTGCGGCAGAATAGTCCAGCGAGTATAAAAAAATATTAACTATATTTAAAAAAAACCGTTGACAGCCTTCCAAGGTTGTTGGTTTTTGTTATATGATTTAATTTAAGTTATAAATCTTCGTGCGATATGATTTACACTTAGTATTTATTTAATAACTAATAATTCTACTGTAAACCATAGGAGTTTTACGTTGTGGGATGTTATAGGAGTCTTAAATCGTTTTATAAGACTTGTTATGTGTGTTAAAAGAGAATCTGCTTCTGATAGATTGGATGTTTTGTCGGATGAACTTAGTAACATTCGACATAATTATTTGAAAAGCTACCTCGAAAGAATAATTATAGTAGTAAGTTTCTTTTTAAATAAAATAAATTTAGGTTATACAGAGTTTTTAGTAGAGAACTCATTATATGTGTTGGTCAACCAAAATATACACAGGTCGGCTTTATCAAAACCACTAACCCGTTGGTCGATGCGAAAGGAGGAGATGGAGAGGGAAGAAAGTAGAGAGGGGAGGGCTCTGGTCCCTCTCCTGCTCCCCCTCCCATGGCTCCTGGTTCCTGCCCAGTCCCTGGCTCAACCCAGGTCATCCCTCCCGGGGAGTGGTTGTTTGCAGATGATCTCCTGGGGGGAGATCTTTCTCCACTATCTGCGTCCCTCCCGGTCGGCTAGGGTTTCCTTGGTTGTTTTTTTCGGATCGGTGCTTCCCGGGGATCCTCGTTTGGTTGGGGATCCCTTCCCTTTTCCCTCAGGCTTCCCCCTGGGTTTTTTGCAGGTTATTCGCGTGCATCTGGTCCCCTGCGTTTCTTGGTGCGGTGGAGGTGACGGTTTAGGGTTTGGACAGCTTCCCCCCTTTTCTTGTGAATCCTCGGCGGGCTCTGTGCTTGGACGAAATTCTTGGTCCCTGCTGCTAGGATCCTCTTTTGTTTTCCCGGGGCGGGTTCCTTGTGGTGCAACTCTCTGGTCACTTCCTGATGGGCTGGATCCTCTCTGTGCTGGCTGTCGGCTTCTTGCAGGATGGCTCTCGCTGAACTGAATGTTTTCCCGGTGGGCGGGATGGTTTCTCCACAAGGCGGGATCCGCCAAATCCGCCGGTTTTCCCGCGAGGCGAGATCCTTTCTTTTTTGCTGGTTTCCCGGATGGCGGGATTTCCCTGTTGCTTCCCGCTAGGCGGGACTATTTGTGGTGGTTTTGACTGCTTCCTGCGAGGTGGGATTTTATTGTAACGGTTTTTCTTTGCTTCCTACTGGGCGGGATCTTCTCGATGGTGGTTTTCGGCTACCCCCCGCTGGGCGGGATCTCCAAAACTACTTCCTTTCTTATTTGTTTGTTTCCCGCTAAGAGGGATTGTTTCATGCTTACTGTTATCAGCTGGCGGGATTTGCATTTTGGTGTTCAGTTTCAAGGGATTGATGCCCTAGGCCCATTGCTTATGTAATCAGGTTTTGGGATCCTTTTTAAAACCCGCTATAAATTAACAAAAAAAAAATATACACAGGTCCTGTGAAAGCTTAGTTTAATTAGAGTAGATGAATCCAATTATAATTGTTTATTATGGATCGATTTTAAAATATTAATTTTTAGGCAGGATTGTACCTCAAAATTAGGTTGAGTGATTAATGTTATAATTTAAAATATTGAAATTTAGGTTGTAAAATAATTAATTAAAAAATAGGTTGAGTGATTAATGTTATAATTTAAAATACTGAAATTTAGGTTGTAAAATAATTAATTAAAAAATAGGTTGAGTGATTAATGCTATAATTTAAAATATTGAAATTTAGGTTGTAAAATAATTAATTAAAAGAGTTAAAAAAAAAATTTATTATATTAGTATCATTATTAAAAAAAAAATAGGATAGGGCTAAATTTAGCCTCCTAAAAAGATATATATATATATATGCATGGGTTAGATGCTATTCTGAATTTTAATCTTCATCTAGAAGTAAGAATATAATATAATTGTGACTTCTACTTCTATTTATTATCTTAGAATGTAAAGATCTAATATGTAACCTTATGATGAGATTGATTAGTATACTATGTATAACATGGATAGTAGAAGAGACTATAAATAAGTTATATTTGACAATCTTTTAAAGAATAACAATGGATGTTTAAAATTAAAGTAGAATATCTTATCATGTGATAAGGTATAGTATGCCTTAGATTTTATTTACTTGTCTTAGAATTATGATGAAACTATTTATTTACAATGTACTATGTTTTATAAGATTAAAAATGCTTTATTTACTTAGGTTTACTTAAAGTTAAAAAAATATTTTTAGGAGTAAAGTTTTTCTTTAAGATAATTATTAAATAAACAAGCTCATTTATTTTTAAGGATTAGTTTTAATATGTATTATTTTAAAATGGAAAGAGAACCCTAACATCCAACTAAACTTTTCTAAACCATAGATTGAAAACAACTTTTCTAAACCATAGACTGGAAACTTATAGTTGGGTAGGGTGAGGAAAACCTTAACAACCATCAGGAAGGACGGTATGTTTTGCATCACTCAACACCGATGATTATGGGAAGGATAGTCATCAGGTTTCGGGGATGGTTGTACTCTTGATGGGAAGGGTCAGGATGGGAGGTAAAAGAGGATGAAATGGGCATCGCTCTTAGGCTGTCACCTGAATAGTACAGTGAGGGATCACTTGAATCTTGAATGATTGGGAGTTTACTCAGTGATGATATGGAATGAGATGTCTCATCGTCAATTGTGTCAAGTCAAGTAACACCTAGTTCAAAGCCAGGGGCGAATTCTAGATGGGTTCCAGGTAAGGTGGAAACTCATCTAGCACATGGCATGTACACGCTACTCCTTACATGGCAATATAAAACATACATGATAAGAAATTGGGAATTTATGCATCTAACCTTTAGGTGAAATGAGCCTTATAGTAGAAACCCCTACCGTGAACTTGGATCTCGAGATAAGAGGATAAGTTCACTAAAAGGCACCAAACCACAAGACCCGGCCAGTCTCGACCATATGGGTGATCGACTGCTGTAATTAAGGTACCCATAGCAAAAGATATTACATGCCTCATACTAATTAAATATTGGGTGAACATCAAACTATCCTCAAATGTTTTTTTTTAAACCTTGAGATGAATCAAAATTTTCTTATTATAGGTAGTGTTTATTGAACAACCAGGTGGGTAGGACCTGGGTTGTTACAGGTCCCTAGTAGAATAAGTTTACCAAAAGTAGTACATCAAGTCAAGGCTTATCCTAAGCACACTCCATGGAAGCTTCTATCCCTACAATATAGAGCTCTGACACCAACTATAACAACCCACCAAAAAACAACCCAAGAGAGATAAAAAAAATTAAAAACACAAGTAGGTATACAAAGAAGTCTCAATATTATTTTTCAACATTCTGAAGGCTTCACCATGTTTGAGTTCAATGTTACTTTATACAATACTCAATGGATAGGAGTAGCCAACATCCTATATTTTTGGGGTTTACCTTACTAGACCTCATCATTTAGAAGGATGCTAAGGTGGGCCCCCACCTTTCCTAGACCCTCACCGATATAGGAAAACTTGACCACAACGTGGAGATTATCCTTTAAGGCCTATAACACTTAAAGGAGGATGCTTATTCCCTAACCTTACCATTTTTCATCTATGTAATTCATTATAGTGTACATCCTTGATGCTTAGTTACCACACCTTCGTGGGCTAACTAAGGTCATTACCACATACCTAGCAATGAACATGATAACTTAAACCTCATTGTTCAAGATACCACCACTGTTGGCTCATGAATTTTTCCTTTAACTTCATAGTTGTGGAATGCCTAGTCTTTACCATTTAATATGTATCAATCATGATAATTTGGCTATTACATCTCTACAACTCCTTCCAAATTTATGAGTTCCTAGCTATTGCATCATCGCAACTCCTTTTAAGACTCACATCTACCTACTTATTGCATCACTACAACTCCTTCCTTCTAGGATTGGGTTAATGTCTTGACTCAAGGCCTATAAGAATTTCTAGATCCAAACCCAAGAACCCCTCCTCTAAACCCAAGAATTCATAAATATAATATAACATTCATCCATAAAAAGGAATTTAAGTGCTATAATAGAAATGACATGTCTAGTTATATCACAAAGCTATATTCTTGAATTTAAATAGAACATTTTCAACCCATACTTAAATATGACATAAATTCTAACATTAAAAAGTAACATCTCTCTAAAAATAAACATGATTGAATTAATCATAAAGCTAACATCTAAGCATTAAGCTAATATAACATCTAGTTAATTAAAACTAGTAAAGCAAGCTTAAAATAGAACATAATGCTAACTTATAAAATTCTTCTCTCTTTCTTCAAAACAAGATTCATCTTCAAAAGAGATCATTCCAACTCATATCCATTTGCTTAAACCAAATATTCCATACATTAATGGAGACTACCAAAGCCTTATTAATTCAATAATAAAAAGTATCTAATTGTTACATGAAAATATTCTCTTTTACATTTTCAATAATAAAGTATGACAATATTCTCTTTTACATAACAAATTTTCAGTCCTAAGTACATTAGAGCCAGACTACCACCTTCATTACATGACCTTCTTCATGAAGGAGTCTCCCATGGATTTTAAGAAAATTTAGTGATCATGACAACTCTTAATACAATGCAACTGAACATGCACCATGCATAAGGCAAGAAATTATGCAACATACATTCCAAACAACGAGAGATTCCTATACTTCTCTCTATAATAAATTTCTTATCTACTTAATCCTTAGAAATTCATTACCTTAAGATAAATGCATCTTCTCTAAATCCTAACACCCAATTAAACCAAAATCATGAATCAATATAAAAGAATACTAAATTCATCTATTTTTCCATATAAAAGGAAGAATCCTATGTTTTCAATTACTCTTCTATTAAATTAAAAATCATACAAGAATTACTTCTATAATGCACTATAACATTCTTTTCTTTTACTCTTACAAATTCTCCATTCCTCAATATAATTAAAAATATCCTACTTTTAATTTTCAAAGAATGGAAACATAATTATCTAAGTGTTATGAAGAATTAAAAACAATACTCCAAGGTCCAATTCATACCAAATTAAAGGTAACTCACCAAATCAATCTAAAATCAAGAATTGGTTATCTGCCAAATAAAATCACTAGGACTCAAAGAAAGGGTGGAGTGGATGAAGAATTAAAAACAATACTCCAAGGTCCAATTCATACCAAATTAAAGGTAACTCACCAACTCAATCTAAAATCAAGAATTTGTTATCTACCAAATAAAATCACTAGGACTCAAAGAAAGGGTGGAGTGGATGTGGAAGTAGAGAGAAAAGTTGGAAGACTACTTAAGAAAGTCTTAAGGAAATGTGGAACATAATTGAATATTGATAATGGATTGCAAGCCACTCTGAACTTCAAAGGAGATAAGTTAGTGGACTTCTCATTGAGCTATGCAACTCATAAATCTCTACATCTAGGGATGGCAAATGAAATTTTTAGACAGTCTAGATCATCTCAAATTTCAAGGAGTCTATTTTTTTTTATGATTTTAAGAAGGTTTTCCCATTATTTTGTGGTTTTTGATTTTACTTGGTGGATTTCCCCTTTAGTGGTTGCTAATGTGTCCTTGTGGGCTCTTGGTGGGATATTTTTTTTATTTTTGTGTGAGATTGTTGGGGTGGGTGATAGGCAATTGTGGTTTAAATTTTGAGTGGGATTTTGTAATTTTTAAATTTTAGTAGAATATGGCCTTTGATTGTTAGGGTGGATCCTGAGTCTTCTCTCGAGATTATTGCCTTATTTTATATTTGTGGTCAGAGTGTTTGGTTCTTGGAATATCTCGATCTTTTTTTAGTATTTTTTCTAGGATCCTATTGATGGATTCCATTGTATCTAAGCTCAACCTCTCTTATTTGTCTCTCTTGTGGTCATCTAGACCCTCCTCTATTAAAGGTTTGGGGACCCTCAAAATCCATTTGTTTTAAAAGGTTCAAGATCCATTTAAAAATCATTTCTTTTGCCTAATAAAAAAAATCACCCTACTATTAAATTAAAAAACAACAAAGGATTCCAACCATAGCAATAACAAAACAAAAAAAAGTCACTGCAAAAGCTTGGTACCAAAGATTAATACCAAAGCAACATAACAGACGAATCTCACTTCCAAAAATAAAAGCAAACATCTCAGATGAACAGTTAAAACCATGGTAGCTAAACCTTGAAACCAATACAAGGAAGAGCACAAAGAAGCAAGCTATAAATATAACATCATAACAAGCAACCCTAGACTCATACAAGCTTAGGCTTTCAACAACATAGATCTCAACAATAAAATATGCATAGAACTTAAACTTAGCATTCCTCATATCTAAAACCACCAATACACTAATATATGAGGACAGCACATCCCTGAGCAAAGCTACTAGCCAAAATAGGTCACTCTAATGTCTAAAATATATAGGCAAACACTCATAGCAACAAGAAGGGTGGCATTCAGGAATAACAATTATTTCAACTCATACTAAGATAAGGGAACCATTGGCATCAAATAGAACATATCGTTATTTCTTAAAGCCATAAGAACATAGGATACAATAGTAAAAGTTAGAAGGCATTTTTTTTACTAACTTTACTAAAGTCGATAGAGCCCAATTTTCCAAAAAAATGAATTCTAGATCTTCTAGTAAATTCTTGTCATATCAACCTCACAACAAACTTAGGCTCAAAGAACAATTATGACTCAAATACTACATACAATAATTAAAAAATCCACACACAAAAAAGAGAGGATCCAAACAATATTATCTCACCTTTGTCCAACAAGTCATATTCTAATAGTTTTTTTGCACTCTTCTCCAACCCACTTGCATACATTCTTGCTTCCTTTTTCCCCTTCTAACCCCTCTTCAAGCATATCTCGAATCACCAATAAGGATCCTATGTTTGCATGTTATCTTGTCTTGCTTATATGTAACATTTCTTTTTGGAGTTACATTGAAGAGAATAAAAAAGGTCACTCTTCTAACATTACCATCTTGACAACTCCATAATTAATTACAAATTATTTTAAAAGTAAAAAATCTAATTATTGCTTATTTTAATTAAATGTCTTTAACATATTTTCTCTTAATGTTACCAACATTAAAACATTTAATTAACTATCTCTAGTTAATTCAAAAACATCTTATCGAATGCTCATATTAACCATTAGCATCGATACCAAACAATTTCACATACAAGGCTCTTGCTAAGTCATTTTTAATGATCTAGGAGGAAATAAGTATATGCTCAACAAGTATTTCCTTGAGTAGAAGGCTTTACGATAACTACCATGTTATCCCCCTTCTACTAAGGAGGGCTCTTTTTGCTAATAGCTACCTCCTTGCCCAAAGGTGTATTTCAATCAAACATACATAAATGCAATGCATCTAAATGAAGGGTTTATTTTACCCTTGAGCTATCAATGAACAAGTCATCACCATCATTTCTCATTTTTTATCTCCACTCTAGTGGTTATTCCATACCAATCCACCAGTGAGAGTACATGGTCCTACATCCATAAAGTTCATCAGAAGTATCATATTCTTCATATATCTTAAGCAAAACATAAAATGTGATACCAACTCATTTTTATAACATAGAACCAACTAAAATAATATTTTTTAAAATTACCAAAATGGTGGTAATCCATGTAAAGCAGAGCTAAGAAAATAAGTTTATTGCAAAGTGAAGAAAAATAAATGAGAAGCAAAGTAAATTAAAAACAAGGAATTCTAAGTGTAGTAATTGAAGCTTTCCAAATAACTTTATGAAGAACATAATTGAAGCTACAAGTAGAAAAAGAGTGGAAGTACTTCTTGCAATACTAGATTGCAATACCATCAAAATATCTTATAAAGTTTTTAGAACTTCATTTCCTAGTAAAAGGAATAGTTACATAAAACCTGCAGCTAGGTAACGTCTCCAAGAAAAATATTGAGAAAGTGCCCTGATAAGGAAAATGTTCCAAAAATAAATATTCAATATTAATTACCTTGGATAGATTTGTTACCAGTAGGAAAAGAGCAATGATTTTTTTATAACGTTTGAAACTAAAACAACAAAAATACAAAAACATCAGTTGTCAAAAACAAATGAATAAGAGAAACAAAATTTATATTTTCAAGAACAAATAGAAATTCAAGATGCTTCACTAGAAGAGACTAAATAAATGTTGAAAGTTCTAAAATTTTGTACACAACACATGATAGAAAAAATTGAAAGACAAATAGATACATCAATAAAGGTAAAAAGGGTCTTACAATCAATTATGAGAAAAGCTAAAGATGAAAAATTTTCATGCTTGGTAATTATCTAAGTTCAAAGCTTAATTAAGCACATGAAGACTCTAAAGGTATTTTACATTACCTAATAATATAAGAAATATAATGTATATGGAATTACCTTCTAATTAATTCCTTAAAGGCATGAATATAAGACGAGAAAAATATTAAAGATTTGAAGAACAAGCTTATTGATATTACCAGTCAAGCAAATGATTTAAGAGTTATGACAACAAATGTATGTTGTGATTCCATAAAATTAAATCCCATGATGATAGATGCATGTTGTGATATAATGATCTTCATCAAAATGAAAATAAAAATTGTGATGCAAGTGGTGATACTTGTGGCTTAGAACTTATGACAAAGATAGAAGAACTTGTTCCAAAAATAGATGCTACATGTGACATAAAATATTTGAATATAGTTCATGATTATTAAAAGAAAGCTTATGCTATCAAAATTGATAATGACATGGATTCAAATGATGACAAGAATAGTGATGCTCAAAGTTGTCTTGATATTGAAATAAATCAGTGTGATGATGGATTTGGTTATTTTGAAAGACATACTAAAGGGATTGGTTCAAATTACTAAGTAAAATGGGATATAAAGACATGGGTTTGGAAAAACATGGACAAGAAATAAAAGAGCCAATTGTACAAAAAAATAAGACCAAAATATGAAGGTCTTGGATATACAAGACAAACAAGCAACAATGAATTAGGTACTAAATTTGTAATAATAAATAGTGACATCAAATCTATTACATGAACTGATAGAAAAAATAGCAATGGAGTAACAAGAAATAATGGTAAAAGGAATTTTGTAATAAGGAATGGATGTAATAATTGTGGTAGATATGGATATAAGATAGAGAAATAATGCAATCTTCATTATTGTAAAATTTGTGGAGGATATAATCATTTTGAAATATTTTGTCTACATAAATAAAAGAAAGATTATAGATTAAAAATGAATTGTGGATGGATAAACATGAATGAATGGGATAATATGAAAATAATATTGTATGGTTTCTATAGAAGAAAACCAAGCATGAAAATTTTTTGTTGAGAATAATCTCAGTCTTATCATAAAGAAATAAACTATTATGACCCAAGCAATATGGTCTATAGTGAAAGCACCTATAGTGATGATCCTACATATATGATAGTCTTATGATTGTTCTAGTGTATGACGCGGATATAATAATAATATAGAGGTAACCCAAAGGCAAAGACCCAAAAGTAGTGATCCAAAGGTAGAGAATCAGAGGCAGTGACCCAAAGGCAGAGACCCAATGGTGGTGACCCAGAGGCAAAGATTTAGAGGCAATGATCTAGAGGTGACTTAGATACACTGGTCTAGAGGTAGACATAAATAATTTTTAAATATAGACCTAATGAAGGTTAAATATATTTAGTAGTACCAAATTCAAAGTTGAAGAATGAAGAAAAAGAAGAATTAGAGAATGAAGGCAAAAAGCCTTCCTACCAAATAAATTAATAAGAGGGAGTGTTGGAAGTATTATATTAGTTTCCCCCCTTGTAAATATTAGTTTGGTAGAATGATTTAAATTTTTATATAATGTATGTCTCAATATGAGAGAAAGTGCAAAGTGTCAAGAGAGAATGAAAAGTCATATTGATATGTGGCAAGATCAGATTTTTTTCTTAATGAGAGGAATATGAAAGGATGCATCTCTTGGATGTTTGAGGAGAGCAATAGTCAAAGTACTAAAAAGTCATGTAAAATTATATATTGGAGATAAAACTCCATGTAATGTAATCTATTTGAATAATTCTTGTAATATTTTGATATTGAATATATTTGAGTTATATTTGTGAGATATTGTTGTTATTCCAATATTGTGATTCATTGTAAGGCATTTATTTTATTTATACTTAATCTTGGATAAATATTTTTGTAAGTTAATCTATTTGTAAAGCTAACACTAGGGATAGCAATAAGAATGAACATTTAGAGGTTGAATTCTTGGAAAGATGTGGATAGCATTATAATGTTTGAAATTAGGAAAAGAATCATGGGTTTTCCAAATATATCTATATAATGATAAACAATAGCCTACATATATAAATAAAGAGCTAGAAGAAGCAACTTAGAATATTGAACTTCCATGCAATTGACTTGTGCAAAGAATTTGTCACCATATTTATTCAATATATTTTCATACTATGAGATCTCAACACCTTGGAATGAAAAGCTTGGATTCCTTTGGGATAAATGATCTTGTTTTCACCATCCATTTGAAATATAGGCATTATAAATTAATAGTCACATCATCGAGTTGTGATGGTCATTGTGCTTCCAAGATGACATGTATACATATTCATGGAAAAGAGATGGTTAGACCAAGTATAATCACTCATCTAGAGAGTAACCCTAATCTACAATCCATACATTGATTTATGCCCCCATTTGTAATAAATACTTGGAATTATTCTAGGTTAAAGTATTGATATATGGTCCCAAAGGTTTTATTGTTTTGTTATCAATAAAGTTATGCATGCTACCTAAATTAATCAATATATTAATATGTTGGTGTTTTATTAATCCTTGGACCTTTATGGTATGATGATCCTAGATTTCTATTAGAGAAAACATGAAGAAATCCATGGTATCAGTTTCATGCTTAGAATCTATGGTATCTCTTGCTACAAGAATCTTGATATTTATTTTGACACTATTGCTTCCTCAACTTCCACTAGAAAGCTACTTCATTCTTCATAGGTATGATCTCAGGGATGGTTTGAATAACATTTATAATAAAATAATCCCTATGGATTCTTATCATTATGGTAATTGAAGTAAGGTAATCAACATTTGAAATCATATCATGGTTGGGTATGAGAGAGTTGAAGCTTCTTTTCCACCACCTAAGCTACACGTTTAGAATATTCAAGGGTTTATAGATTGTGCATGTTGAAATCCCACCTACTTTCATCCTTAAGGATATAACAAAAAGTTAATACCACCATTGTTAGATCTAATTGATAGATGTAGATGAGAAATCTTCAAAACTCTATACAATAATCCTAAATCAATCATTTTTACTTGGTTTACATTAAATACACCACATATAAAATATAATATCTCATTTCAAACTTAGGATAGTGCTTTGAAATCAATCCACATAAGAGAGGCATCACTTCAATGGAGATCCTATAACAACCACTAATGAGCATGGGTTCCCAATTTATAATAGCTAATATGACATGACCTTATTCATGTACATGGTATATATGGATTATGCTATCCATATTGGCTATCCAACCATGTGGATCCATACACTCAAAGGTTAGGATGTAAATGCATGGAATGGAAATATCATGAGTCCAAGAAAAAAATAAATAGAACCTCCCATAGAGGGATCAAGATTGGCAATACCTGGGTTAAATCTATCCATACCTCCAAAAGTGCCCTTAGTAGCATAGGGATCCATGTGAATCCAATCAAAAATTAAATTTTATGACCAAATAGTGGCTTCTATAGATGTGATGTATTAATACTAGTGATCATTTAGATTTGGTGCTTATTACATGTCCTATAATTATTTCCTAGTGATTTGTTAGAATTATTGGTTAAAGGAATGCTTCATAGGAATAAGATCAAAATAAATTTGTATGAACTCTAAGGTCTTGTGTATTTGGATCAATATTCCATGATGGAGGAGAATATTTTTGCTAGGCTAGATTGCTATTTTTTCCTAGGACTCAATATAGGCTTAGGGTCAATTGTATTATGCAAAGCAATACCAATTAGGGGAGTGAGGGAGGAGGGGTGGCAAGAGAAATTATGGTTGGAGGAGAAAAAACCATGGCATATAAAGAAAAAGGGCATGTGATTCAAAGCTATCGATACCTTTATGTATGTTGGTAATGCTTGTCAATATTTTTGGATTGATGTCTCTCTTTTATAATGCACACATCTTTTGGATGACTAGTGTGCTACAAATAGCTATTAATTCATAACTAGCCAGTTGAAGTAATAAGTTTATTCATACACTAGGAGTGAAAGCAAAACCCACAATAATCCTTTAGAACATTGTTAAAAAGTGTCACTCAAGATACCTCTTTTATCAATTTAAATAGATGATTGCAATGAGTTAGGTCTCCCATTAGGGTCCTAGTATACTTGATACCTAAAAAAAGTGTTACTATAAATATCCTTTATTTTGACTAAGCTCAAAGAGAAAATTGAAATGATATGGGTCTTCCATAAGGATCCTAGTGCACATGATACTTATTTTTAATTGGATTCAAAAAATGAAAATAAAAGTGACTAACTCAATATTATAGAATAAAAATACATTAGAATATGGATCGAAAAAGATGACAATAATTACCCAAGTGATAGGAAATAGATATAATTGTCTAATAGTTTGAATTGGTTTGCATATCGTTCTGCCACTAATTTGCACTGGTATAGGGATCCCATATTGATGCTTTGATACCACTTGTAATAAAACAACTTTTAGAAATATAGAAATAATAGTAACATTTAATAATGCAAAAAGAAAACATCCACTAGAATAGTAAATTAGATTCAATGCTAGAAAATCAATAATACACATAATAGAATTTGAGTTTCTAAATCAATATAAATATTATCCCCGTAGAGATATCAAAGCCTCATAGCCACTAGGAGAGGGTAAATTCTAATATACAAAATAGAGAAAACTAATATTTAACTATGAATGATGATCCCAACTACAATATAACTCCTATTCATAGACTAAATCAATAATAACCCTAATTGAAATGCTCAAGGGTCAAATACCTTATCCTAGGGCCCAAGATAACAATAATAAACATAGTTGATATGACTATGTTGAAGTCATTACATTCCATCATTTTATGAAGAGATCATTTGTTATTGTGTGCCATCCTGGGGTATTTCTCCTTCTTCCAGAACTAGTTGCCATTAATTGGGGCTAACTCCTCTTCAACTCCTATCTTATCTAATATTGACCCAATTGGATCTAATTTCTTCTTAATTTGATGCATGTATATTATTTCATACTCCACATTGTTGAAAAGCACCAAATTGATAAAGTTGTTGTGAGAGTGATATCATGCCATTGTAGTGAGTCAACTTGTATTGCTACCTTTTTACCCTATTTTGTGCATCTCATCCCATGAACTAGAGAATTCAATGTTGAAGGACCCTTGGTGTATAGGAAATTTTAGGGGTTTTGTCTCATATCTCAATTTCTACCATGTCAATATTATTCTTGTTAAATACCCATTATCTTACAAAGATATCCTTATCTAAGGATTTATTTTATGATATACGTTGAAATTATTTTTTCTTTCATATTAGTATGGAAAGAATACTAGGATGGTTGATGTTCATACCACTACTGGATCTCATGTTCATAGCCATGTGGTGCCTCTAGTTTTGCTATTGAAGTCTCTTCATCTAAATTTGCTCCTTTCTCAATCTTGTACCCTTTCTCATGAGCATAAAAGGTATTGAGACCTCAAGCTATCAATTCATCCATAAAAATATGTTATGGGACATAAGATCAATGGTCTTTAAGAAGGGATAAACAATAATATGTCATTATTTCACCAATAAACTAGAGATATCCCCATAATTAGGTTGTTATGGCTATGATTTATTTTTTTATTCATAGAGGTTTGTCTTCTTTTACCCATTGAAGTATTTTTGTCCAAATAGTCTAATTGTCATATATCTTCTAGATAAATTAAGTAGCCAAGGATAAATGGAGGTAACCCATAAGCATATTAAAGTATCTAAAAATTCTAATAAAAGACTTTTATTTCCAAATAAAAATATCCAATGCGTAACTTCTCATTTATTAGTAATCTATGGAATTCTTCTAATAGCATAGGTTCCTTTTCCTTCAATCCTTTCATGATTGAATGGTGCACAACATTATAAAAGTACTAGGATGTTTTCCCTTCTATCTTGAAGGATATTTTTGTGAGGTCACAAATAAATAGTGGTTTGTTATATGGGCCCATATAATCTAGTTATGTCTTTGGAAACTAATGCTTTGTCCTTGTTCATAATCAGTTAGACCAGATAATTAGTTGAGTTTCCTACTTTATTTGAAATCCTTAAGCTACTTATTCATATAGTCAGAGATGTACTTGACATAGTCTATCATTTGCAATTACCCTAGGCAATATTCCATTTATGTAGCAAGACCATGTGTTATTCCTACAATAATTAATCTATAATATCCCTTAATACCATTGCATTCCCCAACAAGACGATTTTAACATTATCTCTGAACTAATTAATCTTCAACAATAGCTTAAGATTTTACCCATCTTAGAAATTTTTCAACTAGGTGGCCAAGAAGTTCTTGCACTTTTCATAGTAAATGATGTTATAATAATTGATTTAGGACTTCAAGTTATAGGTGAACTAGTATGTTGGATTATCTTTGGAATTCAACATCTTTTTGATCTCATAATGAGTAATAAATATGGTTATGTGGTCCTATGATTTAGCAAAGACCACTCTTCATTCTTTGTAATGAGTTTTTGCACATTGATCAACCAATTTTGGATAGTCCCAATTTTGGGACATGTTGTGGCTGATCCACAACACACCCCAAAATTGGGGACCCACCTTTTTCGTTTTGATATTCGGGTGTTGACATTTCATTTTTGTCTAATCCTTCGTTTTGTCGCAGGCTTTGCAATTGTTGTCGGTTTGTTGTTTGCAATTTTTATTGTCGACAACTTTTTCTTGTCGACGATATTTTATTGTCGACAACTTTTTCTTGTCGACGATTTTTTTTATTGTCGACGGTTTTTGGTCAAGTTCTTGTTGACGATTTTAATTGTTAAAGTTTGTGTTTTCTTTCTTGTATATAAAGCATGTGACAAATGAAAAGTAAAATAAAATTTAAATACTTATATATGGTCTCTATGTATAAGTATTTAAGAAAAATAAATAAATAAAAAGAATCGTATTATGTATTTAATGTAATATTATTATATATATAATATTCATTATATATATTATATTTATATATAATACGATGTCACTGCGTCAGCATTAGAGTTGTTATGTTCTTTTAATTTAACATAGTGTTGTCTTTGTTTCGTTTAGCAGGTTTGGAGCAGTGTGAAGACGGCGACATGGCAGCATGGCTGTGGCCGAGAAGCATCCCGCGAGCGAGCGCAGTAAACAAGGTGGAAACAGCATGGTCATCCGGAAATGAAGTTCTATCTTTCGGCAAAGGCAGCACACACAGAGATTTATCAGGTAGACTGGCAGCGACGGTCGAGGGCATCACGGCAGGCCAGCTTCGCAGAGGACCCCCCAAGTGACACAGCTACCATACCTCAAAACTCGCCTGTTATGGCAGCGCCGGGATTGTCGAGGTTAAAATCCAACGGGATGGTTTCTCGTAACGGAGCTTCCAAGCTCAAGAGTGCGGACAGAATGGGTAGAGCCCACGGCGAAGGCGGAAATATTTTACACGGTGATGTGCAGCAGAATGGTGACAGTGCAGCAGGGCAGGTGTTGATAACAGCCAGTGGTGATTAGGTAGTGCAAGGGAATCTGCCATTGTAATGGACCCGAGGTGACCTTCCTGAACATGTGTCCCCGCATCTCCATGTCTCATTCTCCTGTTGTGTTTACACCATACAGTCGTCTCCGCGCACGGTGGGCATAACAGTTGTAGGGAGATAAGCCGCGTGGCTCACGAGTGTTCTATTATGAGCCTGAATTAAAAGACGTTACGCGTTATGATACCAAGTAAAATTCTAAAATAAAGGACATGCATTCTAAAAAATAAAAATAAAATAAAACCAAATACCAGTCTGGGAACACCGGCGGATTCGTAGCACGACAGCAGCGACACCGAAATGGAGTTACGATGGCAGTCGCGGCTAACGGCAAATTTCGACATACTGAAATATCCTTCCACGCATGGTGGTTGTTCGAGAGCCGAGTTGGCGTTACACAGCGTTGTCAGGATTTTTGACATAGACCCTGGCAGCGGACGTTATCCAGCATGGAGACCTCAGGCACCGGCGGAAGTGTTGAAAACTCTCACGGTCGAAGAAAGAATGGGTGGCACCAGCAACTGGCCATTTTTAATATAACATTCGTCAGCCCGAATGGATGGCAGGATTGATACGGCGAAGGACGACTGAGCTCGATGGAGATAGGAATTTTCGGCAACCTGAGGACAATATCGGCGATGACGTGGAGGTGCTGCAAATAGACGGGCGGCGTCACCGCGGCGAGCGCTCGCGAGCCGGTAATTTTTGGCGGCTCAACCTGCCCACCAACGTGGACGCGCAGCGGCTGAAGTGCTACTGTGCGGTATGGTCTAGCAAAGGACAAGCCCGAGAAAAATGCAAATTGTTATCTCATCAGGGCACGCGCAGTGAAGGTTACCCAAAGAATAATTTTTCTTTAAATTGAAAGTCCATCGTGAAGGGAATTTTAATAATATTATAAAAATCTTTTAATTTGGACGGGCCATGGTAAAAGCGAAAGAAGAGATTGTAATAAGACAAATACAATTTTTTTTATTGTTCGAAGAAAACAAAGGCAAAGATATGCTTTGCGGAAAACGCTGTAGTAGAAAACGAAGAGAAGCATGTTAGAAAAAAACCAAAACAAGAAGGCCAAGTGCTGGGAAAGGAAACGAAGCCAAACGGTGGAAGAAGAAAATGAAAAGTCAGGTGTCCATTATCAAGGTTATAAAAAGCCGTCGAAGCTATTGTTGAAAAGGGGGGAGAAAAAAAAAGGGAGGAGACGGAACCTTTTTGGGCATGGCCGACTGGAGACTTTTTGGCATGGCCAAAAGGGGGCATGATTTTGAGATGTAAAACTTGGATTTTAATTGGAATGTGAAAGCTTGTATTCAGAAATTTCAGGCCTTGTTAGCAAGAAAGAATGAGAAATTTTTTGCATGCTTAATTTTTATTGTCTTATTTTTCCCCTTTCAGATTTCAGACTTGTATGTGAAATTGATGCCATTATTTTGGGTTGTTTCATTTGAATGTCTGCAATCTGGAAATTATTTAGGATCCTTGGAGCCAGCACCTAGTTTACTTTGATTGTGTGTTGTACAGGTCAAATATGCTAGGTTGCATGTATGAAACTCTCACATATTCGGTTTTGCAGGACGGGGTGCTATCAAACTGAAGGAGCTTTTGCATTGCTGTGTTTTCAGCAAGTATTTTGATGTAAACTTTAAATTTTCTGTTTCCAAAAATTTTAATTTCAGAAATTTTTCCAATTTTCAGGCATTAAAATAAACATTAAAAAAATTTCAAAATCTAAAAACGACTTCACCATTGTGTAGATTATAATTCAGACTTCCAATATGCACTTTGAAATTTCATTTTCGGACTTGTTTAGTATTTTTAAAAATTCATCGAAGTTGCTGTTTTGCTACAGATTTTAAAATTCCGAAAATAGAAATTTTCCATTTTAAGGTCAAATTTCATTTTTCCAGTTTTGTTTTGCATTCATGAGCCTATGATGACATTCCCTTCATGGAAATTCCAATTTCATTGAAGGAGTGATGTTTTACGGCATTTTTACAAATTTCCATTTCGGGCCTAAAATTACCCTTTCTTCATAAAAATTCCAATTTTACGAAAGAGGGGTGATTTGAATACTACATTGAAGGTCTTTTCCTTAAAGCACTTAATTGTTCATCTTGATAAAAATCTGATTTCATTTAAGAGGGATAAGTTAAAGTGACATTTTGAAGCTACATTTGGAGACCATATTCATCATTGAAGATTTAATGCAAGATAAAATCTATCTTAAAATCATCAAGATAAAAGGAATTAAAGCATTACATCGTGGTCATATGAGGGCCAACTCACATTTACTTTATCAGGGTTCAATGAACAATCACTAAAGTTTCATGGTAAAATAAACCAACAGTGCCCCTTGTTTTCAGTTACTTGCAACCACTAAGGTGTTCCAAGCATTTCAATTGAATATCTTTATTTGAGATTACTAATGCACATATGCAAATGCTAATATAACAAGAACCTTGGAGAAGTTGTTTGTTTAACTTCTTTGCAAGAGGGGATTTTGGAACCCAAATCCTACTGGAGAGTGTGCTTTCACAATTGGGTGAAAACACCACTCAACAGGACACAAGGTTCATTATAAGCCCCAATGTCCATATCCTTTTAATGCTCCATAAATTAGTATTGGGCCCCATATTATATCTCTTATTGGCCTTATTTCTTACATATGCAAGGGAATGCTTAGATCATTCTTTAACCACCTTTTTATAGGGGTCAACATACATTTTTTTTACCTTTTGGCTCTTGGAGATCCTTATTCCTTTTGGTAATTGAAGGACCTACTTGTTTAATAGGCATTTGGATTACTCATGGCTATTTCATTTGCATTGGGTATCAATCAAGATCATAGTAGTGGTGGTTTGAGGGATGACTGAGTTAGAATTGCCCTTTGATCGTTACTTGCTATTATGCTAGGATCCATTTGGAAATTTAGTAGATTAGCTATAATTTGTTAATTTTAGGTATAAGGAACAATTTGCTTGTTTGAGGAGCAAATCACTAGTTTTATGAAAATGGTGATTTTCTACATAAACACTTGGGTATTTTTCTTCAATTTTTAGGAATTAATTAATTCACTTGGTCTAGATTATTGAATCATTAATCTAGTACTTAAATATTTTTTTGCAAATAATCTTATATCAATTCACCCCTATGGTAGTAAATCTTCATTCATGGGGTATGAAAATATGAGAAGACAACAAACTCAAAAATACCTTATCCTTTGAAAGGCCTAAAGCACAAATCATCATGATTGAAAGTGGAATAGAACAATTGGGATGGATGGTGAAGGTTTAGGATATGGATTGGTACATGTAATAGACTAGAGTGTGGGCCTAGGGATGGATGGAGGATTTTTTATAGTGAACTCCTTTTATTTTTATAGTCCCCTTTTACCATTTTTATTTCCTCTAGTTTTTTCTACTCAATGTGGTGAAAATGAAGTAGGAAGAGGATAAAAAACCCTCTGCAAATTGCTATTTTTGAAAAATTAAAAATTTGCTTCTTTTAGCAAATCATTATTTTTCAAAATTAGTGATTTTATACTTTTTGGACAAATCACCTCTCTTTTACTCAACAAAAATAATTATAAATATTGTGCAAATTTCTAAGGAAGAGAAGAAAGGAAAAAGAATAACTAAGATGTTTGAGTGCCTTGTCATGGTTTTCGTTCAAACTAGGAAAGTTCTATTTTTCGTTAGTGTTTTTAATATTTTTTAATGTTTTTATAGTTTTCATATTTTGTTTTTTTATCCTTTTATTTATTAGAAAATAAATATAGAAGTAGTATTAAAAGGTGGGAAAAAACTAATAAGGAAAACATTATAAACATATATATAATTTCCTCTTTTGGGTTTCTATATGGGCCTTAAGTGATGTTTGTTAACTAAAATAGGTAGTAGCATACCATAAAATATCATTAGCCTCTAAATGTTAGCTCCTTTGACTTCTTGTATTTGATATGGACCACTCCAAAGGAAATCAAAAATTTCATGTCTTGCAATATTTTCCTTGTCTTCATCCCATCTAAAAACTAGATCTCCTTTCTTAAAGTCTATTTTAGTTTGTCTTTTGTTAAACCACCTTTGTACTACCACTTATGCTAAAATAAACTTTTGAAGGCTTTCTCTCTTTCTTCCTCCAAGGATAATAGAGTGTTTATATGGGCCTATAGACATGAGATGTTAGTGTCTTCAATATCTAATTGTTGAGATATTTGAAGGGAAGGGAGCTCTAAGTTGATTGGTAGTATTGCTTATTTACCAAAAATAAGTTTATAGGGGTATGATATAATAGAAGCATTAGTTGTTATCATGTCTACTTATAATATCCTTTTCAAATTTCTATTTTACTCCATTTATGATTCAACAATTATCCTTTTAGGATCCTAACAACGTGTTTATTAGTTGATTTTCCTAGGCCATTTCCTTCATGATAATAAAAAATATTTTCAAGATAAATTCATATTCAATTGTAAAATACATATATTTTACCCCTATGAAGGTTGTGGCATTATCACTTATCATTGTTAAATGTGTCTTAATATAATGGTAATGTCTTCAAAATATTGTATAACATCCTCTTGGTTTGTTGACCTAACTAGTGTTTCTTTCATTCACCTAGTGAAATAATCTATGCTAGTCAAAATTCACACATACCTAACACTTAACAAAGGACTAATTTTCCAATGAAATCAAGACCCCATTATTGGAAGGGTTATGTGACAATTATAGGACTCAAAGTCATTGGATATTTCCTTCTCTTACACATAAAAATAATAATATTTGTAATCTTTTACCTATTAAAAAAATCAATGAAGATGATTGTTCAATAGTATCCTACTCTTAAAATTTTATGAGCTATGGTTTATGTTGAAAATCGGTTGCCTTCATCATGGTTTTGCTTTATCAAATACTTTGCTCGTTCGTCTTCCACACATCTTAACAATGCCCCATTATATCCTTTATAGAAAATATTTTCACTTATCCAAGTGTAATGGGTTACCATTTGTCTAATTCAAGTCTTTATTTTTGTGTTAACCCCTTGGGACTTGTCCATTCATCATATATATATTTATGTTGCCCATCCATCTTACTTGATATTCTAATTCAAGTTCTTTACAAATGTTATTTATTCGTTTAGGAATTATATAGTTTTCTTTTCATATAAGACTTATCCTCTAACCAATTTTATTGCTTAATTTATATGTCAAACTACTAAATTTTATTTGTTCACCCCCAAATTATCATGTAGCACTACAAACCTTACATTTGGATGGACTTAAAGATGGTAGTTTTACTCTAAGATAAGTAATATCTAAATTTTCTAAGGTCCTTCATCATGGAAAATACTTGCTTATATATGAAAGTGTATTGATTTTCATAACTGTAAAGGGAAGAATTCAATGCAAGCATGAAGGAACTTGTTTGTAACACTTGCAATATTTAAGCTCATTTTAGACTTTGAACTGTGAACTGCAAAAAAAATATAACACAAATTTATTACTTGACAAATTTATTTAATGCATGAAATTTTAAATTTAAACAATATTTTAAAGATGAAGAGTTATAAGGTAAATCTGTTAAAAACTCTTTTGAGAGACTGAAGTTGGTCTCTAGGTATCCTTTGTCATCATCAGTTAAAATGCACTTTGGTGTGACGGGATCAGCACCCTTGTGCAATAGCTTTTTCAATATCTAGATGTCTAAGGTTTTGACTATGAAAGACATATTCTTATTATCAATTATGATTTTCACTATATATAGGGGTAAGTACCTTCCCAGGAAGAGAGAATGACAGAGGTTTAGGGATAGTACTAGCAACTTTAACCATCAACCATGGTGTTAACCTACACTTGTTTATCTCTAGATGAGTAATCAATGATTTATGGTTGCAAACGGGTCAATATAGATGGGTAAGTTGTAGAATGACCAATCTATATGGGCAGCTAGCAAACATAGAGCTTCCTATATGGGTAACATACCAAATGAGTATCCTACATAGGTTCCTCTCATATTGGTAATATTCTAGATGGGTTACTCTAGACAGGTAGATCTAGTCCAGATGATTTGAGTGCTAGATGGGAATTCGCAGGTTCTAGATGGGTGACTTAGTTAGCTAGGCCTAGATGGATAGGCCTATATGCGTGATAGGTAGGCCTATATGGGTCCATGATAGCACCTAAAATCTCGTACTTTATTCTAAAAATTGGTCTTGATCACTCCTTCCTACAACTCTGCACAACACATACAACAATATTGATCTACTCCAATCTATTCCATAACATACATCATTTGGATACCTATAACACAAGACAATGCATTCACATAGAAATCTACATAACACGAGAACAATATTAATTGTTGTTTTTATTCCTTAATGATGGATCGATGAATGGATTATTATAAATATGAGTAGGGGAGTATTTATAGGATGGCCTTGGTGATTACTGCAACCAACCACACTCAACCATCCCCAATTATCTATTTATTAATACCTTAACTAATCAGTCTAAGACGTAACCAACCAGTCTTGAACTAATTAACTAGTCTATCTTAACTAAGTTTTAGACTAATTAACTAGTTTGACTTAACTTATTAGGCTATGATGGCTAGTTTGTACAATTTGTCCTTACATATAATTTTATTAATCAGTCTGTATTAAATCATGATAGTTGATTTACATTGCAAAAATATTACTTTATCAGAATTCTCAACAATATGTAGATATTTTATCAAATAGTTTCAGATATCGTTTCTTCTTAGAACTATTGTCTATATCTATCCTTCTCTTTGAATTAGTCTATGTCCTCAACAACTTTATGTGTTGTCTTGTTGAGGTTTTAGTATCCTTTGGTTCTGCAGCTTCGAGCTCTTCTTCCAATTCTTGTGATCAAAGCTTGAAGGCTTTCCATTCATCGTAAATCTGCCTTAGCATAATTTTTCCCATATTTTTGGCTCTATTTTCCATGTCATGGAGTTTAGATAATAGCTCTTATTTGCGTTGAAGGAATATCTCCTTCATCTGTTGTGTTTTCAGGGTTGAGGAAGATGGTGCTCTATGTGCCATTTTTGTTGTGAGAGTTGCTTCACACTGTTGTGATTGAATCAATTCATTATGAAGTGCCTCACATTCCTTGTGCCAAGTATCCTCACTCTAACTCTTATAGTTCATTAATTATGCATTCTACTTTTTTATGCAGCATTTCAGCCTCCATAGTAATAATCACTTGCTCCTTCTCCTTGAGTTGGGCACTAAGATCTGAGAATTCCTATTATTTCTCTTGAATTCATCATAGAGCATCATCCAACTATAGGACATCTTTAGCTAACTTTTGTTCTTTCTCTTGCAATTATACCTTCATTAATTACAAGTCTTTGTCTAGATTCTACCTTGTCATATTCAAGTGCTTGATATTTTTAGTTAGCCAACACAACAAGTGGCTTAAAAATTTTACCTAATTATACATTGGTCATAATATGGGTACCAATTCCACCTATAGCCTTTGATCTATGGGCCCTGGGAAGGATGAGTATTACCATGGTTGATAAAGTACACTTGTGCTAGTTCCAAATAGAGGGTAGGTGTCTTGTCTTATAATTTATTGACTCCCTTCATATTTGTTAAATATTCAATAGGTAGAGTTTGTAGTTGTTCTTGATAGATGCTAGAAATTTTTTATCACTGGCCTCCCTTTCTAGCCCATTTCACAATATTATCTAGTTCTTCTTTGGTCATCAATTACCATTTCTTCCACTAGCCAACACAAGCTATATTAAATTGCATTCATAAGATATCCATCACATGGGTCAATTTGATAAAACATGCTACTGCTTGCTGGTCGACACGAGCCCATGTTCGATGAAGCTAAAAAATGGGCACTTCTAGCATTATGTGTTTTGACTAGTCATCCTCAAATTCCTCTTCATTTTGTGTTTCAAGGGACTCCTTTACCTTATTGGAAATATCAGTGGGCTTCTTAGTTACTTTTCATTCTATAATTATTGATTGGTATACTTGTCCTTACCATTGGTTGCTTTCCCCAGTAGCCCTAGCATCCTATGGGGTACTCCAGTCTTTGTGAATCTTGATCATTCACCATTCTTGTATCATGCTCCGAAGATGCTTCTTCTTCTACTAAAATCATATGTTGTTGTTTTCTAGCTACTGGATTTTTAGTGGTTGTTGTTTTTGCTACCATGGTTGTGAGCATATCCTTAAACAAGAAATCCCATAGAGTGTTGCTAATAGAAGTTATGGAAAACAAGTATTTTGGGGGTGCCTCAGGTGAATCTGCACAATCCCAAATTGTCCCTCTTCCAAAAATTCCATAGGCCCCACATTGAAAACATTATCAGGTCTTGCTGGTATATTTTGGAGAATAGCAAGGATTTCAAAATCCACTTTTGCAAAGTTGGTTCCTTTACTTTATGAATACATCTGATGTTCAATTTGTTGGTCCACTACTTGACTTTGTGCTATCTTCTTTGTTGTTTTTCCTATCATTGATTTTGGTGATGGTGATGGTGATGGTGGATCAAATTTGTGCTTTTTCCTTGTTGGGTTGACTACTTCCTAGGAAGGTCCAATGACTAACTTTGCTGGTAATATCTTTTCTTGTAGTAGCAATGCACACCTGTGGTTTTGCATTCTTCCACCACAAAATTATTGGTGCCAAATATAGTAATGCCTTGGGAGGGTCTAATAATGGGGTTTGCATTCCTAATCTAAAAGTAAAATCTATAAGTAAGCCAATTATGTGAAAACCATCAAAAAATTCTTGGTATTCCTTGCCAGGAATTTTTGAATACAGGGTGTCAAGTAGGCTACCCAATCATAGGCAATGCCCTTCTCGATCCCTTGTAGATATGAAATCAACCATATTAGGAGATCTGATTTCCTTTGTTTCCTAGATAGTCTGGCCATAAGTACATTCATGATGCACTGTAACCCTATCAAATGAGTCTATTTTACTCCTCGGCTACCATATGTCGGTCGATCTCTTTTATCATAAAGAGTGTAATACTCTGAATCAACTATGTATTTTTCCTAGGGTCAATTCATTCATTCAATACAGGATGGCCCTTCCTTGGCAATCTAAAAGTTCTTTGAAATGCTTTGACTAATAAATACACCACTAAGTATTTATTACTCACACATACTTTCTTGTTATTATTTACCGAACATAGGTCAGCAACATTTGGATTAGGTACTCCTTAAAGAAATCTTTGTCAAAATTGAGAACCTAAAAATAAAATGTACTCTAGATGCCTTGAGCTTTTTCTTAACTGGATCATCTACCCATGCCTATTCCCACCATTACCAACAAAAATATCTTTTTGTATGAATCCAATTTATCTCCATGATCGGTACCTGGTCCTTCTTAAACTATTGCACCTCTTACTCTTCCTTTCAGGTGCTACTTCTTACACATACCCCTATTTTTATTGAGCCTTCCTATACTCTAGATTTGATACTCTTCCCAATATCACCCCTTCAATTTGGCCATGGTCCTAATGAAGGAAATTTTATTTTCCCACAACTGAATCCAACAATTATTCATCTCTTAGGATTATTGATGTTCTACCTCCATAATGTTCAGGCTCATTGATCTAAATTTGACCTAATTTTTGTTGACTCATTATTCCAATTCCTAGCACTTCCTTTGGATTTTTACAAACCACTTCTATACTAGATGGATTTAATATTAAATGGTGCACTCCAAATAGCTCCATTCTTAGATGTCTATAGTTTTAGATAGTTTTAGGTAACTTGCTTGCTTTAGAGTGAGAGTAGCAGACATGTGCAGTCTCAAACAGTTGTAGTCCGAGATGGGTTTAGTTTTAAACAAAATTTCTAAAAAACCCCTACTTTTTATGGATCTTCCTTAGACATATGTATATCTAGATGAGTTATTCATTCATATGAAATGAGCACACTGTAGCCAGAACTAATTCACACGACTCCTCCCAATGCACTCCTATTTTTTACTACAATTTGAGGAACAAAATATTTTGCACTTGCATTGATAATTTTAAAATTTCTATGAGGCTTTTAGTCTTTTAGATATATTTTGGCATCATAGATTTGTCTTGGTCAAATTCTTGGTGCATAGGTGATTCTACCTCTCACCCCAACCTATTCTTCTTAGCAACTTTCCCTTGCGCTCTACATGTGAATACTCTAGACTAAATGAGCCAACCTTCACCCTAGCATCCAGTTTATAGGCTTCCTACCACCCATGCAACAACTTGTTTAACTACCACCTTTGCTCCAAACTTTTTCATGCGTGTCACCTCACCACCCTTGCATGCATTTGTCATATATTCTTGATTTTTTTCTTTTCCTATTTTTGTCTTTTCTTATTTTTATATTTTTTTTCTCTTTTTTTTTAATTTTATTTTATATTTAAAAAAAAAAAACACCTTTTTTTTTACCATCACCTGGTGAAGTGCATGGCAATGCCAATGCAGACTTCCAGTGTCTTCAATGATGCTTCCTCCTATTGATAGTTGCTATTCCCTTGACTATTGAAATCATTGTTACCATACATTGCTTCAATCTATTGGTGATTTCAATGATTTCCTCAATTTTGGAGGTTCTCATTTGTGGTTGTCCTTCCTACCTATCATTTTGCATGATACACCAATATGCCCTATCTTCTTTCATCAAATGATTTCTTCCTTCCATTGGTGAATGATGTAGTTCTCTTAAATCAGTCTAGCTAATAGAATCCCGATGTCTGCTCCTTGTGACATCATCTTGACTAGTTCTATCATCCTCTAAATTATTTTTATCATCCTCTAGATAAGTTCTACTGACTACATGACAGGTCTATTTTGTATGGTCTTCCTCTAGATAGGTTATGTCATCTTTCAGGTTGATTCTCTCAGTCCTTCCATCCTCCTAGCAGATAATTATGCTATCATCCATATAATAAAATTCAATCTTATTTTTAGCTTATTGATTGTTCATTCTTCCAATTGGATGGGGGTTTCCTCATCATCGAATATTTTTATGGATCCTTCTTATGGCTTAACTTCTACCTCGAATTCTATATGCCTATCTTTGGACTTCTACTTCTTCTTGGTGTACCAGCTTTTGGATTGGATTTTTTATCCTTATTTTTGAATCCATATCTCCCCCTAGTCTACACAAATCATCCTCTTCTCCTTTTTGGTTGAATATCCCTAGTGTTGGGTTGTTGCACTCCTAACTACCTAATATTCGATCACTCATGGTGATATCTTCAATTTCTATGAGCTCATTGAGGTAAACCTGATGGTCTATCCTCAATAATTTGTAGGTGTTGGTAATTTTATACTATATCTACAAATGGACCTTGCAATCCATTCCATGGACTAGTCAACCTTTAAGAACACAAGCTTATACTAATATGGGGAGGTGAGCAGTATAAGATCAAAATTTTTATTTTTCTTTTCAAAGCAATATCATCCAATATTATCAATTGCAATAATGAAATAATGCATAGATCATCACACACATAAGAGACACAAATTTAATGTGGTTCACCCAATGTGGGCTACATCCACGAAGAAAATATTTCTTATAAATTTTCTCAACAAATCTCTTGGGAACCAATTCCCTATTACAATGTTTATGGGCATCAACCCAAAGGATACACCAATCCCTTATGCTCAAGTTTGTGGACCTCTATCCATAGGAGACACCAATCCCCTTTGCTATAGTTTGTGGATCTCTATCCATAGGAGATACCAATCTCCTTTGCTCTAGCTCATGGACCTCTATCCATAGGAGACACGAATCCCCTTTGTTTGCTTCAAGGATCTCTATCCACAAGAGACACCAATCCTCTTTGCTATGATTTGTGGACCTATATAAGAGATACCAATTCCTTTTTATCTAGTTCATATACCTCTATCCATAGGAGACACCAATCCACTTTACTTTGGCTCGTGGACCTCTATCCATAGGAGACAACAATCTTATTTTCTCTAGTTCATGGAAATCTATCCATAGGAGACACCAATACCATTTGCTCTGGTTCATGGACCTCTATCCACAAGAGACACCAATCCCCTTTGATCTAGTCTCTCCAAATCCTACTAAAATCTACTCCAAGCCTACTCATAAGGCTTGCTTAAATCTACTCCAAGCCTACTCACAAGGCTTGCTCAAATCTATTTCAAGCCTACTCACAAGGATTGCTCACAACTCTACTCAAACCTTCTCCAAACATACATACAAGGCTTACTCAAACCTGCTCCAAGACTACTCACAAGGCTTGCTCAAATCTACTCCAAGCCTACTCACAAGGCTTGCTCACAACTCTGCTCAAATCTACTCCAAGCCTACATACAAGGCTTGCTCAAATTTGCTTCAAGCCTACTCAATAAGGCTTATTGAAATCTGCTTCAATCCTACACACAATGCTTACTCAAATATGATCCAATAACCTGCTCAAATATACCTCAATAACTTGCTCAAATTTATCTCAATAACCTGCTCAAGTCTACGCTCAAACTTGCTCAAATCTACCTAAGTAGCCTGCTCAAATCTGCTCTCAAACCTACTCATAAATACCTAAATAACCTGCTCAAATTTACTCTCAAACCTGCTCAAATCTGCCTTAATAACCTGCTCAAATTTACTTTCAAATCTTGCTCATAAACTCTGCTCAACCATTCCTAATTCTTGCATAGAAACAATTGCATATATTTGTCCCAAAAGTGCTTTCTTTGACTAAATTAATTTAGATATATTCTATCCAAAAAAAAATTTCTTCATAAACATATAGAGAATGATATGCATTACAAATACTCAATATGTTCTTCTCACATTCATTAAGTCTGTCACTTTCACATGTCTCACATTCATTGCATTTAAAAGGATACTCTAGTATAGCACTTGATAGTTGACCTTCTTATGTACTTCCAAAATTAATCAAAACCAATACACATACTTGCTTCACAAAACTGGTCTATAGCCCTTGCAAATTTGTTCCCAATATCACTCAAAACTAAAGCATATATTTGCTTCACAATATTTGTCTATAACCCTTGCAAGTTCATTTCCAATATGACTCTAAGTTAATGCACCAATTTTCTCTCAAACCCTTGCTAGTATACATCCAAACCCTTGCACATATATTTCCAATTTCATTTAAAAATACTGCACAATTACTCCCAACTTCAATCAAACACTAATGCACATCAAATCAATCCTTATACCTCCAACCATATGACATCAAAATATTTTCTTCATCAAAAACACACCTTGAGTAAAGGATTAAATCACCATACCTCTAAAACTACCTTGATGATGATGTGCTTTCAAAACCTATCTTAACACAAAATAATTTTCCTTTTTGCCACTTCAAAATAGGTTAGATCTGCTTGTTGTGGTGTAGTGGTAAATGCCCTGGGTGCTGGTAGAGGCTGACCCAGGTTCCATTCCCCTTGTCTCCATCCTACAGATATATGGTATAGTTAGGAATGTCCTATGTGCTGGTAGAGGCCGACAAGGCTCCATTCCTCCTATGCCCAACCTGTTGAAAGTGGCACCTCGAAAGGGGTGTTTTCCACTATAAATTAGTTTTTTACCCAGGTTTTGTAGGTGAGTTGGAGAGGAGAGGGCAATCCTCCAAGGGAGGTCCTAGGTTCGAACCTCCACCCTACCAAAAAGTTAAATTGGGTATCCAAAATCCAATTGATAATGTTGGTGTGGGCAGGGTTGGGTGCGACTTTCGGGTGACTTTGATGGTGTAGAACCCCCTATTCGTGGTCTGTCAGATCAAGGCGGCCCCACAAGGGTTTTTTCCTTTTAAAATAAATAAATAGGTTAGCAATTTTATTTTTCTCTTTTTGATCAAATATCAAATCAACCACTTCAGAAATCCTTATCAAAACATTCACAATAAAGCTTAAAAATAGCACCTTATATCTCCCTTGTAAAACTCACAATATAAAGCTTTATTAACATCAAGAACCCTTTTGCAAAAATTAAATCACAATGACTCCCTTTATTTTTGCAAAAATTAATTCAAAAACTAAACCTTATGGTTCCCTTTATTTATGCAAAAATAAATTTCAAAAACTTTACTTTAGGGCTCCTTTTATTCAAATAAAAATTAATTACCTTATACTATCACCAATGAGATTCAATACCTTCACCATGCAAGGTACAACACCCTGCCATGGGCCTTCTAATCGGTTGCATTATGAAGTGCTTAAAACCTCAATGCATAAAAAAAACCTTTTTATCTCTTTTGTAGCTCAGATTTTCACAAAATGCATGTCGAGGGGTTTCGAACCCTCAACCTTCTACGTGGCAATGCTCCCCATGAGCTATGTGATGAGTTGGGCTACCCCGACAATTAAAACTTGAGTTGCACAAATTTATATTTGAACATTATGCTCCCTATCATCAAAATTTTGTCACTCTTCTCCTTCGCCACCACCTACTCATCGTTGCTCTACTTAGTCAAATGGATCTCACAAAACTTCCACACCACTTAGTCCAATCAAAATAATTAAAGCATATATTTATATGCTTTTACCCTTAGGTTCCAATGATGTTAGCTCCACTTATTTTGTACTTGACCTTTGGTGCCAAAACCATAAAATCCCATTATAATATTTTTAAAAAAATATTATAATATTAATCTTCTTAAAACCTTTGGCCTTTGTAAAATTTAAACCTTTGTCCTTTGCTTGTAATATTTAATTATTTTAAACCTTTGTCCCAAGCACTTTTAAACCTTTATGTCCTTTTCTTTCAAACTTCTCTTTATGATATTTAAAATAGATATTTAATATTATAATCCTTTCCACAAAAATATTTGCCTTACTTTGCAATAAACCTTACCTTGAATAATTTGTCCATCCTTATAAACTCATCATCCTTGAAGAATATTTCTGCCTTGAGTACCATGCACCCTTTGACATCAATGACAACTCAATATTTCCAACAATCTCCCCCTTTGTCATTGATGGTAACCCTTACACAAATATTTTTATTGCAATTGGATTCCCAAACTGCTCCCCCTAACAAGCTGCTCTCCGTTACTTAAATCTCTCCCCCTCACTGAAATTTCTCCCCCTTTGACATCAATGGCAAAGGGATCCTTTTGGGGCTAAAAATAAAACACTTAGATCCACTCCCTCACCACCTCCTTTTCTTGAGGTGATTAATTAATATGGGAGTGAAGTTACTCCCAACTTACAATGCTCTTCTTCTTTTTCAATATTTTTCCAAACTTTTGAAGTCATACCTCTTTGAACATTTTGAGCATCCTTTTTCTTGCTTGTATTTGGAAGTTTCAAAATTTTTTTCTACACCACTTTGCTCTATGCCCAAAATTATTGCATTTGTAACACCTAATGTTGTAGTCCTTGAAAGGTGCAAATGAATTCTTGGTGAAGCTATAATCATTCTTACCATAAACCCTGCAATGTATAGCTTTATGACCAAAATTATTGCAATTGAAACACATGATGTTGTAGTCCTTGGAAAGTGCAAGTGACTTAAAATTTCTCTTGTTGAAGCCATAATAATTTTTATCATGAACCCTGCAATGTATAGCTTTATGACCAAAATGATTACATGAGAAATAATAACATTGGAAGAAATATACATCTTGCCTTGATCTCATTGTTCTTTCTTTGCTTTTCTTTTGATTGTCCTCATTCCTTGATTATTATTTGTTTGCTTCCTCTTTGATACTACCACTTCTCAACTTATTAGTATATGTCTTAGACTCTTCTTCAAATACCTACTTTGATGCTTCTATTTATTTTGAGCTTGACTTCACTTCTTGTACCTCTTGACCTTCCTCATAACCAAGTCCAGTCTTCATAAATGGAGATCTCTGTGTTTTGATAATATCGTCCAAATATTTTGAGATTTTCCTAAACTGATATATATTATTATTGAATTTTTAAATTCTCTTCCTTAGAATGTTAGCTTCATGTTCTAGTCTTTCACATTCTAGTTATTTTGCCTTCAAAATTTCAACCATACCTTCTTCAACTTTATTTGCCTCTTCAACTTTCACTTTTAAGTCTATGAGATCTTGTAGGAGCTTTGTCTTTGTTTCCTCATCCTCTTGAACTTGAGTCTTCAATTATGAATTCTTCTTTCTAACCCTTTTCAATTATCCAAGAGCAACAATAAGTTCCTCCTCTATGTTAACCATGGTTTCTTCATTTTCTAAATCTTTATCTTTTTCTATGTCTTTGATAACAGGAGCGTCTACATTCTCTTCTATGGCCAAAAATAGGATTTCTTCCTTTTCACTATCGGAGAAGCTTTCATCACTTTCACTGGAAGTATTGCTTTCTTCTTCAACATAAAAACTCTTCTTGTGCCTTTGAAAAATCTTCTTCTCATGCTTGCCTTGACCATGCATGTTTTTCTTTTCATAATAAAACTTTCTTTCCTTATTTTTCTTGTAATTCATTTCTTCTTCACTACTACTACCTCCATTTTATGGACAATTAACCACATAGTGTCCAATATTACCACAACTAAAATATTTCACACTCTGCATACTTTTGTGTTTTCTTGGACCTTTTTTATTTCTTCTCACAAAGCTAGCCTCTTATTCACTGCTTGATTCATCACTTGATTCTTGTTATTTATTCTTTTCCTTATTTGAAGCTTTGAATGTTACCTCTCTTTTTGATATTTTTTCTTTTTCTGTCCTCATCTCATAGGTGATGATAATTCCATGTAGATCATCCATGCTTAAATTTTTTAGATCCTTCATCTCTTCTATTGCTGAAACCTTTGTATCATACCTCATAGAGAGTGACCTCAATATTTTCTGAACAATAGTAGATTCCTCAATATTTTCTCCAAGTTCACGAATAGTGTTGACAACCTCATCAACACAAATTAGATACATAGAAATATCTTCATCATATTTCATCTTCAAGTCTTCAAACTTCCTCCTATGTATTTTAAGTTTTGCCATTTTGACCTTGTCGTCTCCTTAATATGTTTTCTATAATTTATCTCACGTTTCTTTTGCCGAAGTGCATTGCATGAATTTCACAAACTCTAATTTACATAACCCATTCAAAATTGCATTCATTTCCTTGGCATTATCTTCATATGGTTTCTTACCACTTGCATCTGTAGGAGTTGTAGATGGTGTGAATCCATTTTCAACAGATTGCAAAATATTATATCCATGTGCCATCAAATAAATCTTCATATGCACACTCCATAAAGGATAGTTAGTCCCATCAAACAATGGAGTCTTATTTTATGAAAACCCTTCCTTATGAGCCATGTGTGATCCTATAAGATCTTACTTCAAGCTATTAGGATTTCACGAAATAACCTGCTCTGATACCAATTGAATAACACAAGCTTATACTGAGATGGGGGGTGAACAGTATAATATCAAAACTTTTACTTTTCTTTCCAAAGTAATATCATCCAATATTATCAATTACAATAATGAAACAATGCACAGATCATCATGCACATAAGAGACACAAATATAATGTGGTTCACCCAATGTAGGCTACATCCACGAAGAATATATTTCTTATAAATTTTTGCAACAAATCTCTTGGAAATCAATTCTCTATTACAATTTTTATGGGCACCAACCCAAATGAGACACCAATACCCTATGCTCAAGTTCGTGGACCTCTATCCACAGGAGACACCAATCCTCTTTGCTCTGGTTCATGGACCTCTATCCATAGGAGACACTAATCCCCTTTGATTGGTTCATGGACCTCTATCCATAGGAGAGACCAATCCCCTTTGCTCTGGTTTGTGGACCTCTATCCACAGGATACACTAATCCCCTTTGATCTAGTTTTTGGATCTCTATCCATAGGAGACAAAAATCCCATTTACTCTAGTTTGTAAACCTCTATCCATATGAGACACCAAATCCCGTTGCTCTAGTTCGTGGACCTCTATCCATAGGAGACACCAATATCCTTTGCTTTGGTCTATTTAAAGCCTACTTAAATCTATTCCAAGCCTACTTACAAGGCTTACTTAAATCTGCTCCAAGTCTACTCACAAGGCTTGCTCAAATCTACTCCAAGTCTACTCGCAAGGCTTGCTCACAACTCTGCTCAAACCTACTCCAAGCCTACATACAAGACTTGCTCAAATCTACTCCAAGCCTACTCATAAGGCTTACTCAAATCTGCTCCAAGCCTACTCACAAGGCTTGCTCACAACTCTGCTCAAATCTGCTCCAAGCCTACATACAAGGCTTGCTCAAATCTACTCCAAGACTACTCAATAAGGCTTGCTAAAATCTACTCCAATCCTACACACAAGGCTTGCTCAAATCTGCTCCAATAACCTACTCAAATATGCCTCAATAACCTGCTCAAATCTGCTCTTAAACCTACTCAAATCTGCCTAAATAACCTACTCAAATCTGCCTAAATAACCTGCTCAAATATGCTCTCAAACCTTCTCAAATCTGCCTCAATAAGCTGCTCAAATCTACTCTCAAATCCTGCTCATAAACTCTACTCAACCATTCCTAATTCTTGTATAGAAACAATTACATATATCTTTCTCAAAAGTACTTTCTTTGACTAAAGTAATTCAGATATATTCTTACCAGAATTCTTTTTCTTCATTAACATATAGAGAATGATATTCATTCCAAATAGTTAATATGTTCTTCTTACATTCATTAATTTTATCGCTTTCACGCCTCACATTCATTGCATTCAAAATGATACTCTAGTCTAGCACTTGATAGTTGACCTTCTTATGTACTTTCAAAATTATTCAAAACCAATATACATACTTGCTTCACATAACTGGTCTATAGCCCTTACAAATTTATTTCCAATATCACTCAAAACTATATTTGCTTCACAAGATTGAACTTACGAAATGCTCATTAAAACATAAAATAAATAATTACAACCTTATATAGCTTAGGAAAAAGCTATTAACTGCTAAACGAGAAACCAACTAACTGTGGAGCGAGAAATAAGGGAGAGAAGAGAATTTAAAACTAAATTCTCTTCTACCGCCTATCGTCCTTGCCGTCAACCTTCTTGCCATCAACCTCTTGTCGACAACTAACTGCTAACATTCTCCCCCTTAAAGTTGAGAGGGCTGACAAGACAGTCTCTCAGCTTTATATATTGAGCTTTAGCAATGCCTTTGGTGAAGATGTCCGCCATGTTGTCCAAAGTGCTGCAATGTTTAAGCTCAACTACCTGGTTCTCCACCATGTCTCGGATGAAGTGATACTTCATATCAAAGTGTTTTGATCTGCTATGGTGGATAGGATTATATGCCAATTGAATGGCACTCATATTGTCATAGTACAATCTTGTAGGACCACTTTGTCGTTCTCCAATCTCTTCAAGGACTTTTCTCAACCATAGAGCTTGAGTACTAGCATATGTGATTGCTATATACTCAGCCTCAGTAGATGACAATGCTACAACAATCTGCTTTTTGGAACTCCATGTAATTAGTCCTGACCCAAGACTAAAACAATTCCCTGAAGTAGATTTTCTATCATCTATATTGCTGCCCCAATCACTATCACTGAAGCCAACTAATTTTATAGAATTACATTTGTGGTAATGGATCCCAAAATCCAATGTACCCTTTACATATCTCAGAATTCTCTTAGTTGCTTGAAAATGTAGTTCGGATGGATCAGCCATAAACCTTGAAACAAGAGAAACAACATACTGAATATCAGGTCTTGTGTTGGTGAGAAACATCAGACTCCCAACCATGCTCCTGTAAGTGGTCATGTCAACCTTTGGTGCTCCATCATCTTTGCTCAATTGGATCCCATGACCCGTTGGAGTTGCAACAGATTTGCATTGCTCCATGGCAAATTTCTTAATCATATCTTGAGCATATTTGTGTTGACATATGAAGATCCCTCTATCTGTTTGATGAACTTCCATGCCTAGGAAGTAATGCATTAAGCCTAGATCTTTCATCTCAAATTGTTTCATCATGGAGTGTTTGAACTCCTTATTCATCTTATCATTACTACCCATAAATATGAGATCATCCACATATAAACAAACTATGAGAATGTCTTTACCTTGCTTTAGGTAGTAGAGAGTAGGTTCACTTTTGCTCCGAGTGAATCCATACTCCTTAAAGTAGCCATCAATGTGAGAGTACCATGCTCTTGGTGCTTGCTTGAGGCCATATAGTGCTTTTTTCAGTTTGTAAACAAGGTTCTCCTTACCTTGTTCTTTAAAACCTTGAGGTTGTTGGACATAAACCTCTTCAGTCAAGTACCCATTGAGAAAGGCACTCTTTACATCCATGTGCTGAATTTTCCACCCTTTGTGGGCAGCCAAGGAAAGTACTGATCTGATAGTTTCCTGTCTAGCAACAGGAGCAAAGGTCTCCTCATAATCAATGCCATATTTCTGAGTGAAGCCTTTTGCTACAAGTCTTGCCTTGTGTCTTTCAATGCTTCCATCAGCATTGAATTTGGTCTTGTAGACCCATTTGCATCCAACACATTTTTTACCCTTAGGAAGCTTCACTAGCTCCCAAGTATCATTCTTTTTTATAGAGGTGATTTCCTCTTCCATGGCTTGCTGCCATACATCATGAGTGCATGCTTTCTCATAGCTAGATGGCTCTAGTTGTGCACTAGTCATTAAAGCATAATTAACTACATCTCCCTTAGGATCATTGGAGTCATCATCACCATACATATGCAGATTTTCAAGTCTTTTTAAAACTGCATTCATTTCACTAGCTTGACTTCTAGTGTATCTTTTCTGGAAATTCTTATCCAACATTTGGTAAGATGGATGATACTGAAGTGTTCTTTTACCTCTTGATGGAGAATCAATATCCATTGGTGAAGAACTTACTGATCTTTGTGGAGAAGGACTTGGAGTAGCATCTGGTGTACTCATACTTGGGCTTGGAGGACTTCCTTTGCTGTTTTTGGGCTGCACTTGCTGCACTTGAGAGGTACTTGCATCATGAGATCCATCATCAACAAAAAGTTTTTGATGACCCCATTCTCCCCCTTCATCAAAAATTACATCCCTGGAAAGAACAATTTTATGTGTTTTGGGATTGTAGAGCCTATATGCTTTGGTAGACTCACAATATCCAACAAAAATACAAGCTTGACTCTTGGGGTCAAGTTTCTTTCTTTTCTCATCAAGAATGTGAGCATATGCAAGAGAACCAAAAACCTTAAAGTGTTTTACATTTGGCTTTTTGCCATACCATCCTTCATAAGGAGTGATCCCATCCAAACTAGAAGTAGGACTCCTATTCAAAATGTAAACACTAGTTCTAACAACATCGGCCCAATACATATTACTGAGATGCTTAGTTTGAAGCATCGATCTTGCCATTTCTACTATGGTGCGGTTCTTTCTTTCCGCCACACCATTCTGTTGTGGAGTATAGGCAGTGGTGAATTGCCTTTTTATCCCACATTCTTTACAATATTTTAGAAATGCATTTGAGGAATACTCTCCTCCTCTATCTGTCCTTAGACATTTTACAATGAACTCACTTTGTTTCTCTACATTATTTTTGAAATCTATGAAGCAATCAAAAGCTTCATCTTTGGTTTTCAAGAAATAGATCCAACACATCCTAGAGAAATCATCTATAAAAGTGAGAAAGTAAGAATTATTACCTATGCTTTTTGTCTGCATTGGACCACAAATGTCCGAATGCACTAATTGGAGTGGATGACTGGCCCTCCACGCTTGTCCTTTTGGGAACTTGGATCTTGAGTGCTTTCCCAAAGCACATCCTTCACAGACCTCCTTGTGTTCATCAATTTTGGGAAGTCCACATACCATAGCTTGAGAAGTTAACAATTTCAAGCTTGCAGAATTTAGGTGACCATATCTCAAGTGCCAAAGCACACTTGGATTTGCTATAGCAATACTAGCAAGTTGAGCACCCCCTGGTTCCCCAAACTTAAGGGGAAACAACCTATTCTTTGTCATAGGTACTTGTGTAATGACTCTATTACAATTGTTCTTATCAAAAATTACACATTTGCCTTCATAAAAAACAAGTCTATAATTTTTCTCCATCATTTGTCCAACACTAAGCAAATTATGTTGGAGTTTTGGGGTGTAATAGATGTCATTTACCTTTTTGGTGCCTTCTTTTGTTGGAACCTCCATGGCTCCAATGCCTTCAACTTGCAAAGCTTTATCATCTCCCAACTTGATTCGAGATTTATAGGTGGAATCCATTGTAGCAAAGAGCTCTTCTTTGCCACTCATGTGATTGGAACAACCAATATCCAAAATCCAAGTGTCATTCAGATTTTGATCTGATTTTCCATAAGAAAGAAATAGATTTGATGTTCCTTCTTCTTCACCATAGTTGCCATATTGACCTCTTCCTCCTTGAGAAGTCTTGGACCAACAATCTCGAGCAAAATGACCGGGCTTGCCACAATTGAAACAAGCTTTCTTTGTTTTGTCACCTCCTCTTCCTTGATTGCCATTTCGACCTTGATTTCCACCTCTGCCTTGATTGCTACCTCTGCTTTGATTGCCACCTCTGCTTGGATTTCCTCCTCTTGAGCTGCTTCTGCCTCTTCCTCTTCTTTGTCCTCTGCCTTGGCCTCTTCCTTGTCCTCTTCCTGCACCCTCATTGGATGAGAAAGCTTTATCATCGCCTCCATAGCTTGTTGAAGTAGACCCTTGTAATCTCTCTTCATGAGACATCAATGAACTGATTAGTGCATCAAAAGTTAGAGTGGAAAGGTCTTTAGATTCTTCAATGATGATAGCAATGTGGTTCCATTTATGAAGAAGTGTTCTCAACACTTTCTTCACAACCGCTTCAGGTTTGACTTCTTCGCCAAGAGTTTCCATCTTGTTGACAACTGCTTTGACTCTTACGTAGTAGTCTCCAACTTTCTCATCTTCATTCATTTTGAGATTCTCAAAATCTCGTTTCAGGGTTTGAAGCCTTACTTGCTTCACTTGATCACTTCCTTGATAGTTGTCTTTCAATGCTTTCCATGCATCTTGGGCAGTTAAACAAGAGGTAATCCTCGGAAATATGCTCTTCTCCAATGCTGCTTGGAGATGATAGAGAGCAGAGGAATTGCTCTTTTGGGCATCTTTCTTTGTCTTCTTATCGGTTGCACTCAAAGTGGTCCAATATGAAGGTTCTGAATAACCTTCTTCGACTATATCCCATAGTCCCTTGCCTATGAGTAAGGTCCTCATCTTGATGGACCAATACTCATAATCAAACCCATTAAATTCTGGAATGGGTAGATTATTATTGGATGCCATAGCTTTTGGAAATAAACTAGAAACACACTTTTTATTTCTCAATTACAATCAAAGCACTATGCTTTTCAAAGGAAAAATTACAGATTTAAATCAAATCTAACTTGATCTACTCTCTCGTAGATATCCTGTTCTACCTGCAGAGGTTCTCCTATCACTGGATTGACAAAGTTGTCAGCAACTGAATCACCGTCATCACTAATAAGAATGATTTCAGGTGAATATGGTTCTGGCTCCAGTATTTCAACTGAGTCACTGTCACTGAGATGAATATTCTCTAGCTCCTGTGGTGCAACTCCTACAGATTCTGACTCCTCAAATCTGCTACCAAAGGAATTGTCTTCTGAATCAACATCATATCCTGCATCTGGTGCTCTTTGATGGGCTATTACAACATTTTGAAGTTGACTGAATACAATATTCAATCCATACATTCGAACTTTTTCATCAAAGGATTTGGGGTTTTCTCTTACTAAAAGAGAACAAAGGGCATGATAGCATCCAATTGACCTTATCATTAATGATTACAAAAATATTCCCCTTTGATGCAAAAATTATCCCCCTTAAAGCCTCTTAGGCTATTACAAAAAAATTCACTCTTAAAGCCTCTTAGGCTATTACAATAATTTCCTCTTAGGAAATGTCTCCTTTTTTTAATATTGCAAAATAAAAAATAAAATTTTATCAATAATTTTAATTAATAATAAAATTTAATATTTAATTAAAAAACATTTAAAAATAACTTTTAAAAATGAATTTTAATTAAAATTAATATTAAATTATTAATTAATTTCATAAAATTAATTTTTAAACTTTGCAAAAAATAAAAAATATAAAAAAAAATTACCTTTTTGTGGGTCGGAGGGTTTCGAACCCTCGACCTTATGGCCCTAGGCCTTACCGCCCGGCCTTCTACTATTGCGGTAGCTCACCTGCCATGAGCAAAGGGGAAGGCGCTCCCCCTTAAACCAAATCCAAAGCCTTTTTAATAAAAAAAAATATTATCCTTTTGACGTCGTGGAGACTCGAACCTGCGACCGGGCGGGGGCAAACAACTTTCGGCTGGCTCCTCGAGCCAGTCGGGCTACTGTGCCCGACGTGAAGGCAAGGGGAAGGCCTCCTCTTTCTTTTGGCCTTCCTCAAAGCAAAAGAAAAAAAACTTTGGGATTATTTATCCCACATTCGCCAGGGAAAGAGCAAGTTAGCTCTTTAAAACCTTCAACGCGCTCCTTTAAACTCGATTGCCTTCGGGCAATCAAGAACCCTCCTTTTTCGTAGACACGACCAACCAAAAAATGCCACGTCACCTGACACGTCACCCTGTTGCTTGCCTCGATCCACATCACCTACCACATCATAGCTCACCACGTGTCTAGCACCCAGTCCTCGATCCATGTGCCTAGTCAACTCACCACTTGTCCTCTTCTTCGTCCACCATGTGTCCACCTCCAGTCCAGTGGCTCATCACCACATGTCTGCCAGGTCAGCTCTATTATCCACCATGTGTCCTCCTCGAGAATTGTGCCGCCAGCCAGGTCAGCTCTATTGTCCACCACGTGTCCTCCTTGGGAATCATGCCACCAGCTCCACATGCATAGGTCCTCTATGGGCCTCTCCTCGAGATGCATGCCTACGGGCCCTCCTCGGGATGCATGCCTAGGGATACTCCTCGATCCACGAGCCTATTGGATGCTAAAAAAAACTAACCCTCACCGTGCGCTCTGATACCAATTGAACTTACAAAATGCTCATTAAAACATAAAATAAATCAATACAACCTTATATAGCTTAGGATAGGCTATTAACTGCTAAGCTAGAAATAGGGGAGAGAAAATAGGGAGAGAAGAGAAATTAAAGCTAAACTCTCTTCTATCGCCTGTTGTCCTTGCCGTCAACCACTTACCAACAACTAACTGCTAACATTCTCCCCCTTAAATTTGAGAGGGCCGACAACTAGAAATAACCCTTGCAAGTTCATTCCCAATATGACTCAAATTTAATGCACCAATTTGCTCTCAAACCCTTGCTAGTATATTTCCAAACCCTTGCACATATATTTCCAATTTCATTCAACAATAATGCACAATTATTCCCAACTTCAATCAATCACTAATGCACATCAAATTAGTCCTTATATCTCCAACCATATGACATCAAAAGATTTTATTCATTAAAATCACACCTTGAGAAAAGGATTAAATCACCATACCTCTAAAATTGCCTTGATGATGATGTGCTTTCAAAACCTATCTTAACACAAAATAATTTTTCTTTTTGCCACTTCAAAATAGGTTAGCAATTTTCTTTTTCCCTTTTTGATCAAATATCAAATCAACCACTTCATAAATCCTTATCAAAACATTCACAATAAAGCTTAAAAATAACACCTTATATCTCCCTTGTAAAACTCACAATATAAAGCTTTATTAACATCAAGAACCCTTTTGCAAAAATTAAATCACATTTATCATTTACAAAATTTAATCTCAAATATATACCTTATTTTTTGGTAAATTAGATGGATTTCATTAGGTATCGGGTTTTAAGGATCCCAAAACCTATGTAAAAAAAATAAAAAAATCAGCTGAAAGATAACAGAATACCAACAGGGGATGCAGCCCCAAGCCCAAATCACAATAAGACTAAAATGGGACACAATCCCACCTAATAAATAAGAGGAAAGGAAAAAGGGTCCTAACCCTAGAAAAACTAGACCACAACAAGGACAATCAAGCTTCACGTAGGTAGCCGCTAAAAAGAACAATTTATAACAAGTCAATACTTAGTAACTTACTCATTGTCATATTTATCCTCATCCTTCACTTAATCCTTGGGCTCCTCCTTAATCTTGAACTTGTCCTCATCCACTGAGTAGACCTCGATCTCCTTGGAATCATATTTCCTTGATTGCTCACCAAATAACAACATGTGGAGGGCCTCCCTGAGGTCGATAATGGAATTCACCATAGCGTTCATCATGTTTGTAGTTGTGGAGATGATAAATTCCTTCAGGATTTTGACTTCAACGTCAGCGTCCTCATCATCAGCCTTGATCTCAATCACATTTTGTTTGCCCTTCACAAACTACTCCTGTAGGTAGGCCTATTTTTTGATAGGTCCTTCAACTCTATCAAATTTGATGCATTTCCTCACCCTTAATTCATGCATAGCTTCAATTGACTTCCTCTTCCTTTCTATTAAGGACAACTGGCAAGGGGGCCAACATATTTCCCAGTAGGATTAGGTTTACTCAAGGAGGTATTGGGGTTTTCCTAGGGACTATTTTTCATAATGTGATTGTAGATGACTTTAAAAAGCCCTTGGTGAGAAGGAAGGTCATTTCCCTTTTTCTTCCTGTAGGAGTTAATGGAATAATTCATGGAATTGATGAGGAATTGAGGGATATTGATGGGATTCACTTCACGAAAGTGGTTAACAAAGTCCAGGTGGAAACTACACAAGACCTTTTCAGGATCATCAATGGTGATGAATTCCATTACGGGTTTCATCATGTCATTCCATGGAGAAAGGAGGTCCTTCCTATAAATGCCCTACTTTACCTCTTTGTAGATTTTCTCGTTGTCCTTAAATTCCTTCAGCTCAACTTCCCAGTTGTGCTTCTCCCGATGAATGGATCACCCTTTCACCTTCTACCCTATGATGGTGGACATGAGATTCACATCAATATGGAAGCTCCTTCCATGGACCATAACAAAGCCATTCTCCCAAGTCTCCAGGATGGCCACAATGATGTCAATTTCATCGCTAGAGAACTTCTTGAAGAAAGGAACAAAGTTCCTCTCGATCAGAATTCTTTCAACAAGGATGTCTCACTCGACCTTGCTTGGATAAATGAAACTCGTATTGGAAAATGTTTCTAGAATGGGGAAATGACCATTCGAGTTTAGGAGGGAAGCAAAGGAGAGGAAATTCAGGGTACAATACACCTGCACTCTGCACCACTGAGCAAAAGGATAATATAGAAGGGGCAAAAAATGGTCTTGAGGAAATGCGCATTCGGGCTTCGGACCTTCCAAATGAATGAAGGAGGATTAATGTAGGAGTATGCAGTGGAGATACATAGAGCACCTATATTTAATTTATGAAGGAAAACCAATACTTTTGGGTGATTTTTTGAAACTTGTTGTTGTTGGGCTCTTCAATGCATTTTGAGTTTGCCAAGGAAAATTTTGGTTTCCCATTACTTTTTTGCTCATGATTATCTGGTGAGGGAGTATCCCAAGGGGGATTTTGGATATCAATGATGATTATCCCTTGTCCTTCATGCATGATTCTAATTTTGGTTTGATTATTGGACATTGGCCAGTAGAGTTTTATCCTGGAATATGAATAGTCATCGACACTGCTAACATTTGGCCAGGCCCTGGGGAGATGTGCTCTAGAAACCAATGCACACTCTTGGACATAGAAAAATTGCATCATCCTATAAGGACCATCCATATTTGAATTACATTACTGCTATAAGTCAGACCTTTGGAAATCGTGGTATCTTGGTTCAGTCCATATTTGAACTGAGTCTTGTTTTGTCCAATGAGGGCGCTCCACCTAGGAAAAAAGTGATTAAGGTCCTTGGAGAAATCTTCTTATTGAATCAACCCACCATTGAAATAGGGGATGTGGGTTCTTTTATTATAAATTAGGGTGTGACCTATATTGCTAAACACAAGAAAGAAAACTTGCCACAATTTGAAAAAATTGTTAGTATGAGTTTCCAAAAAAACTGTCGAATCAAGTCTGACCTTATTGCAATGGGTGGTGAACCACTCAACCTACATGGAATGATTTTGCTCAAACATTTTTAATTATGTCTTGGTCCATGATCCTTTTAAATTCTTGGGGAAGGTCACTTGTCCACGTAGTTAGCCCACTTAAGGTGACATGTTTGTTGGCTAGATAATCAAAAGCCTTGTTAGATTTTGAAGGTATATTGGCAAATTTTCTACGAATGGCTTAGTATAAGGATCCTAGCATCCTTAATACAATACTCGATTCTCCAAGGTAGCTTTTTGTTCTTCCTTAGGTGGTTAACAGTATTCAAAGAATATCCCTTAATAATGATGTTGCTAGGGTAGTTATTTTCCAACTCTAGGCCCCTCCACAAAGCTCTAGATTCAACAACATTGTTGGTTTGAGATCCAAGGAATTTAGCAAAAGCAAAAATAACACTCCAATTGTGATATATAAGGATGCTTCCTGCCCCTATGATTCTTGGATTACCTTTGGCAGCTCTATAAAAATTCAATTTGAGCCACCCTCTCGGATGAGGGATCCACTTAGAAGCAATTCTCTTGTTGGGTCTAGGATTGATAGGTTTATCCTTAATGTGGATGTTTAGGGAATTTTCTAAGGAAAATTATAGGTTGGTTTCTGGTCTGGAGGAGGGGGGGATAAGCATAGAATTTTCTTTGGCAAAACAAAGGATTCTATTAAAAATGGAAGAATATATGAGAAAGATTTGCAGTTTTTTTCAAGCCAAATTTACCAAAAGAAAATGTGAAGACAAGAAGTCCAAAGGAATTTTAGTCGAGGATTGTAAAAAGGATTAGGCCATTGGAAAATCAAGTTATATATAGAATTAGGATTAGTCCATGAGATGAAGAAGGTTTGAAAAATCTTACTTAGAATATCTGACGGGGGACCAAAAATACACACGCACTCACACTCCTGTAAATCCAAAAAAAAAATTCCTCTATTAAATCTGAAAATGCATATACAAACAGCCCACAGGCTTACAATAGCTAGCTCTCGGCTTAGCTTTACACTACTCCCACTCTGCGTGCATTTTTCTGTCGCGATTTCATGACACGTCGTGAAATTGCGATGTTCTTCTTCCTCTACCTTAGAAAAAATTTTCTTGCCTTCTTCTTCTGCCTCTTGAGCCGACTCTTCTGAAGTGGCTTTCCCGCAACTAGATGCTTCTGTTGTAGGTGCTACTGGATGCTCCTGCATCAGACACCCGGGGTAAGTGGAGAAGTGATCTTCACTTCTACTTGATCTGGTTACTACTTCCTGCAGCACTTCCAGACTTTTCTCTGCCTCAGCAGTCCGCTTCAACTCCTCCTCTTGCATAGAAAAATTTGTCTTCTTTCGGGCAGGTCCTGGCACTACTGCACATCTCTGCAGCCTTCTTCAACTTCAACTTCTGATGCACTCTGGCATCTCTCTTTCTTTGTCTCTCTTCCCGCCTTTTACGCTTCTCCTCTTGCTCCCGCAATTTCATTCGAAGCCACTCTTCTTGCAGGGCCTTCAACTATTTCTGCAAAGCTATGAATTCTTCTTCCGGTACCCTATCTTCCTTATTGACACGGCTTCTTTGAAAATGCATATTTCCATGCTTTTCTTACAAAGCTTGACCGATCCGGTGTAGCTACCTCACAGTTGACGATCTGCCAACACGCTCTGAGATCTTAACTCTCTCTCTCTCTCTCTCAGAACCCTACCACAGATCCTGGTGTAACTGCCTCACGTTCGGCGATCTGTTACACGCTCAGGATCACTAGCTCTGATACCACTGATGGGGGACCGAAAATACACACACACTCACACTCCCGCAAATCTAGAATTTTTCTTCTATTAAATCTGAAAATGCATATACAAACAACTGATTCGCAGGCTTACAATAGCTAGCTCTCGGCTTAGCTTTACACTACTCCACTCTGCGTGCATTTTTCTGTCGCGATTTTGCAACACGTTGCAAAATCACGATGTTCTTCTTCCTCTGCCTTAGAAAAAGTTTTCTTGCCTTCTTCTTCTGCCTCCTGAGCCGACTCTTCTGAAGTGGCTTTCCCGCAACTAGATGCTTCTACTGTAGGTGCTTCTGGATGCTCCTGCATCAATATCCTTAGAGAAAGGGCAGGCAAGAAAGAGGTGGTGAACATATTTCCAGTTGGAAAGGCACATGTAGCATCTATTAGGGGAAACAATGCCTCTCCTAAGCAAATTGTTTATAGTTAGGATCTTGAAACACCAACCAAGAGAAAAAGGATATCTTAGGAACAAGATTCTTTGGCCATACCATGTTGTGAGGGAAATTTTGGTCCTCAGGGTTCAAAAGGATTAGATAGGTAAACTTGATTGAAGACTCACCACTATCATTGAGCTATCAAAACAAACGATCTATCTAGTTTCTAAATGGTATAATGGTTAAATGCAGTAAAGAATTTAAAGCTTCTGCTCTAGCAGGATAAGTGTTGTTCTTAATTGGCTTCCAGGTTCTCCTATTGCCATTCTTGCATAGAAAGTCAACAACTTTTGACCCAAAGTTAACATTAAGGTTGTCTTTCAATCTGGACAAATTTTGATTTTCAATTAGAGGATAGTCCGTGATCCATCTATCATTCCATAAATTGATTTTGTTGGCATCTCCAACTCTCCACCTGAGGCCTTTTTTCAAGATAGTCCTGGTATTCAAAATAGATTTCTATAAATTCAATCCTCTATATGGGGTTTGTTCGTCCAAGAACTTAGTTCTTTGGAGGCACTTATTTTTGACTATTTGAATTCATTCATAAGTATCTGCCAACAAGTGCCAAGCTTGTTTGGCTAGTAAATCTAAATTGAGGAGATGAATCCTCATTAGGCTTCTACAAGAAACCTTTAAAGTTCTCCCAAGGGCTTCTACCACAATAATGAAGAGCAAAGGAGATATGGGATCCCCCTACCTCAATCCTCTTTTACTTTGAAAATAACCAGCTGTAGAACCATTGATAATAACAAAAAACCAGGGTTGAATGATACATCCTTTAATCAACTCCACCCAATCTGGATGAAATCCAAACTTGAGCAGGACATCAATAAGAAACTCCCAATTGACACAGTTATAGGATTTGTTCATATCCAACTTTAGATTAAAGGCAAGTTCCTTAGTTATAGATATAGATTTCCTTAGTTAGGGATATGGAATGAAAAACCTCATGAATAGTAATGACTCCATCAAGGATGGACCTTCCTTGGACTGAGCTTCCTTGACAAGGATCAATGAAAGTGGGCAAGAATTCCTTCATCCTATTAGCAATGACCTTGGTTAAAATTTTGTAGGTCACGTTGCACAGGCTGATTGGTCTAAAATTCGTCATAGATTTGGCTACAGGGCCTTTAGGAATAAGAGCAAGGAAGGTGTTGGACATTTTGAGTCCCTAAGTTAAAGTTGGCATTGATGTCACCAGATGAATTCATCATTAATACCAAATATTTTAGAAGGAAATAAAGGGGACAAAAATAGTTATTTGATATCCATAAGGCCAAAGATCAAGTGAAACAGTGCAAAAGACAGAAGTTAAAAAGGAGTTATAATATTTATTTTATAAATTATTTAAATTAAGTGTGAATCTAAATTTTATAAATAAATATTAAAGGTACTTTATCAAAGGATATAATATTATAATATGATTTATTATAATATTAATTAAGGTGGTGAAAAAGAGCCCAAATTAAAATATTAATAATAATATTTTACTACACCCAAATATGGGTGTTAGAATTTAAATATTCGAAGCATGTTACAAAGTTTTATCCTCGCTGACGTCATGTGGGTTAATTGCATTTTGAAGCGCAGACGTTCTAAAGCAAAGGAGGAAGATTAATATTTAAACCTATTCCCAAAGGGCATTAATATTATCCTTGCTTGATTGAAAAGATAGCATATGAATTAATTAATGCAGAGCTCGTGAAATAGATGTGTGAATTTTAAGTTTGAATTACCAGTGAAAGAAATAAAAGGAACAACATCAAATAGTTGGAAGCAAACTAGGCACCTTGGCCTAGTGGCAAGAGGGTTGTGGCTTACGTTTTGTGTGCAAGGAGACCAAAGTTCGAGTCTCGACGAAAGCGCTAGGCAGGTGTGTTGAAAGTGCCAATCGTGAGGTGCACATTCTGTGAAACAAGGAGAGGATAAAGTTTTTGAAGCATGTGGTGCTTCACCTAAATCCAACGAGCGTGTAGCTCATGTGGTTGTTGGCACCACAGTTGAGACGTTAGAGTGGGCTGTGTTGAGAGTTTGAAACTGTCCAAAGACAAAGGTAATATTTTGATTTTAATTTTAATTAATGCCTAAGTTGGAGGTATAAGGTTGTTTAGTGGTTGAAATTTGGAAAGGTTGCTTTGCAAATAAAATTGTGATAGTTGAGAGGATTTATAAGGAGAATTTTGTTTTATATTTAAAGTCTTAAAATTTTTATTGAGGAATATTGGAAGGTTAATACTTTGTGGGTAGTATGTTATTTTGAATTAAGGGTTTTTGTGACTATTGTGAGGATAATGATTATTATTTAAGTTGGAGTGATAAGGTGTAATTTTGATATTATATTTGTGATATGTTTTGATGAAGAAAATTATCCTCTAACCCTTATTGAGGTTGGCAAAGAAGTAATTGTGAGTGTGGCAGATTTTTGAGACCAACTACTTGTCAAACAAAAGGTATGGGCAAATTCCTTCTTGGCTGAGTTGATTGATTGGGTTTATTGAAAATTAAGTCTGGAGTGAAAAGGACTTGATTAGGGTTTCCTTTTCTAAAGTGGTTGAGTTATTGCTTCAAGGTTTTTTGATTTGAGAGTTGAGATTAAAACCTTGTTTTATTAGCATTGTTGTTGAGATCATTGGTTGAGTGAAGTGTTTGATTTAATGCTTCAAGGTTTTTTGAAATCGAGAGTTGTGATTAAAACCTTATTTCATAAGCATTGTTGTTGAAGCCATGGGTTGTGTGAAGAATGTTTTATAAGCATGGTTGTTGAAGTGAGTTGTTATGCAAAGAACTTGAACTAGGGTTTGAAAAGATCATGAGCATCATTATTATGTGATATTTGTTGTTGAGCATTGTTGAAAATATTTTGAGTTGGATGATACATACTTGGACTAGGGTTAGTGAGCAAGAGTTGTTTCTTGAGTGATTGGTTGAGTAAGTTGATTGAGCCTAGTCAAGTGGATGTATGAAGTGATTTTTCAAGTTCCATAAAACAAACTATTCTATATTCTGATTTGAGTTGTGAAAGAGATTGAGTTGTGAGAATAGAACATATTGAGTCTCTAAAAATTCTCTTTATGCTTCTATGAGATTGAGTTGATAAAGTGATTGAGTTTTGAGTATAGAACATATTGAGTCTCTAACAATTCTCTTTATGCTTCTATGAGATTGAGTTGAGAAAGTGATTGAGTTTTGAGTATAGAACATATTTAGTCTCTAACAATTATCTTTATGCTTCTATGAGATTTATTTGAGTTGAGAAAGTGATTGAGCTTTGAGTATTGAACATATTGAGTCTCTAACAATTCTCTTTGTGTTTCTATGAGATTGGACAAGTTCTGTGTGAACTTGTTAATAATACTTAAGGCAAGTTCTAGAGAGGACTTATGGATAGATTGGTGTGAGCTTTTGTGAAAGCTTACAAGGCATATTTGAGACAAGTCTTTGAGAAGACTTGAGAGTAGAGTTGATTGATTTTTTCAAACCTTGAGTTAAAATTTAGGGCAGATCCAACAGATTTGATTCAAGCCTTGAGTTAAGGCTTGAGGACAGAGATCAAGGATATATTTGTGCTAGATCGACTGGACTATGTCTAGTGCATATTTGAGAGTAGAGTTTGGTGCAGATTTAAGGACAGGTTTGTGACAGACCAGAGATAGATATTGAGTAGGTTCTGAGTGGACCTATTGAGAATATTTGAGCAGGTTTTGAGTGGACTTGTTGAGCAAGTTCTGAGTGGACCTATTGATCATATTTGAGCAGGTTTGGAGTGGACCTGTTGAGCATATTTGAGCAGGTTCTAAGTGGAACTTTTGAGTAGATTTGAGCAAGTTTTGAGTGGACCTTTTGAGCATATTTGAGCAAGTTCTGAGTGGGAACAGATTTAAGCAGGTTCTAATTGGACCTATTGAGCATATTTGTGCTAAATCGACTCTTGAGTAGATTTAAGCAGGTTTTGATTGGACCTGTTGAGCAGATTTTTGCTAAATCGACTGGACTGTGTTTAGTGCAGATTTGAGTGGACTTGTGCTAGACCAATTGGCCTGTGTTTAGTATAAGAGTTGAGTAGAGTTATGCTAGACCGACTGGACTGTGTTTAGTACAGAATTGAGACAGAGCTTTGGAAGTGATAGAGCAGAGATGATAGTAGTCTCTAGTGGATAGAGATACATTAGCCAAGGCAGTGAGGATAGGTCTTCTAAGTAGGGACAAGAGTCTTCAATGGAGAGAGAACCACAAGCTAGTGCAGTGGAGGCAGTAGTATTCTAGAAGATCACCAGCCTAAGTAGAGGAGAAGGAGTTCTCATGTGGATAGAGATCCACAAACTATATTTAGGGTATCATAATCTCCTTTGGATAGATGTCCATAAACATTGTAATTGGGAAGGATTCCCAAGAGATTGATTGAGAAAATTTAGTGAAATATTTTCTTCATGGAAGTAGCCATATTTGGGTGAACCACGTTAAATTGGTTTCTCTATTGTGTGTTATGATTTGTGCATTGCTTTGGTTATTGCTATTGATATTGTCATTGATTATATTTATTAATACTATTTGGGAAAGAAAAGTAAAAAGTGGTCTTATATTGTTCACCCCCCATCTCAGTATAAGCTTGTGTTCTTCAGAAGGTGGAATTGAAGTTGTAGGGGATAGATTTAGAAATTTAGAAGTCCTTAATAGTAGAGCACATGACATTCCCCACTATATCCCAAAAGTATTGGAAAAAGTGTGGAGGGAATCCATCAGGGCCAGGAGCCTTGTCAGGATTAATGGAAAATAGGGCAGTTTTGATTTTCTCCTCAGTAAAAGGGGCAAGTAATTTAATATTAGCTTCTTTAGGGATAGAAGGGGAATGTGTTGGAGCAAAGAATATTTTGCAAAGGAATTATTATGATTATCTTCACCTAAAATGATGTTGAAGTAAGAGACAGCTTCTGATCTTATCTCTTTTAAATCTGTTGTGAGAGTTCCATCTGCTTTTACAAGTTCTTTGATTCTGTTGTGACTTTGTTTTCTCAATGTTGAAGCATGAAATTTTTTTGTATTTGCATCCCCTTATTTTATCCAAAGAGCTCTTGATTTTTACCTCCAAAATATCTCTTCACAAGCAAGGATGTTATAAAATTTTGCAAGGGTTGTTCTTTCTTCAAGTCTAGTCTGCTCATCATTATGACCATTTTGGATTCTATCCTCTATTAGTGCTAATCTATCTAAAATGGCCTGCTTGTTCTCAAAGATATTTCCAAAAATTTCCTTGTTCCAAACTTTGAGGTTCTCTTTAACATGTTTAAGCTTTTGAAACAAACTAGAGGTTGGATTTTTGTGTCCTACTTGCTGCCACCACTAGGAAATTTTGTCCTTGAGGTCTAGATGATTAATCCACATAGCTTCAAATCTAAAAGGTTTTTTGAATTGATGACCATTCTCCATTTCCAACAAAAGAGGACTATGATCATATCCTATTTTGGGTAAAGATCGAAGGTTGGCATCACCAAAAATCTGGACAACTTCCTATGAGAAGAAAAATCTATCCAATTTGACCTGAATTAATTGGTCTCCCAATATTCTATTGCTCCAAGTGTATCTTGCATCCTTGATTTTAACATCCATGAGGTTGTTTGCATCCACAAAGTCACTAAACTCTTACATACTTCTGATAGGTAGTCCTAGTCCCCCTTTCTTGTCTGAGTGGTAAAGGGGGTGTTGAAATCCCCTACTACTATCTAGGGAATGTGATGAACAACCTCTTTGATGTTGCTTAGTGTCTCCCATAGTAAAGATCTTCCTTGCAGATAATTTGGTGCATATACATTTGAGAGAATCCAAGAAGAATTATTATCTTTATTGATGAATAGTACAGTAATGATTCTATCAGTAATATTTAGGACTTTACCTTCAATTTTCCAAGGATCCCATAAACACATTAGGCCTCTCGAGGCTCCTCTTGCCTGACTGAAAACTATTTCACTTTTGTTCCAAATATTTTTGGCTACTCTTAATGAAGCACCTTCATCAAGTTTTGTTTCTTGCATAATGAAAATTGTGGGTTTGAGTTCTCTTCTCAATGAACTAACTATTCTTTGCTTAGTTAGGCCATTGAGGCCTCTCACATTCCATGAGAGGATCTTCATTTAGAATGCTTGGATCTTCAAAACTATACCTTATGACTCCCTTTATTTTTATAAAATTTAATTAAAAAACTATACCTTATGACTCCCTTTATTTTTGCAAAAATTAATTCAAAAACTAAACCTTATGGCTCCCTTTATTTATGCAAAAATAAATTTCAAAAAATTTACTTTAGGGCTCCTTTTATTCAAATAAAAATTAATTACCTTATATTATCACCAATGGGATTCGATCCCTTCACCTTGCAAGGCACAACGCCCTACCACAAGCCTTCTAACCGACTGCGCTATCAAAGCGCTTGAAACCTCAATGCACAAAAAAACCTTTTATCTCTTCTGCAGCTCAGATTTTTGCAAATCGCATGTCGAGGGGTTTTGAACCCTCAACCTTCTACCTGGTAGCGCTCCCCGCAAGCTATGTGACCAAATGGGCTACCCTGGTGGTTAAAACATGAGTTCCATGACTTTGGATTTGAATGTTATGCTCTTTGTCGCTGAAATTTTTCCACTCTTCTTCTTCTCTGCCACCTACTCGTTGCTACTCCACTTAGTCGAATGGCTCTCACAAAACTTACACACCACTTAGTCCAATAGAAATAATTAAAGCATATATTTATATGCTTTTACCCTTAGGTTCCAATGATGTCGACTCCACTTATTTTGCGCTTGACCTTTGGCACCAAAACCATAAAAGCCCATTATAATATTTTTAAAAAATATTATAATATTAATCTTCTTAAAACCTTTGGCCTTTGTAAAATTTAAACCTTTGTCCCAAGCACTTTTAAACCCTTGTCCTTTGCTTGTAATATTTAATTCTTTTAAATATTTGTCCCAAGCACTTTTAAACCTTTATGTCCTTTGCTTTCAAACTTCTCTTTATAATATTTAAATTGGATATTAAATATTATAATTCTTTCCAAAAAAACATTTTCCTTGATTTGCAATAAACCTTACCTTGAATAATTTGTCCATCCTTATAAACTCATCATCCTTGAAGAATATTTCTGCCTTGAGTACCATGCACCCTTTGACATCAGTGACAACTCAATATTTCCAACAAACCTATGGATAGCTAGAGGGGAATTTCTTCCTCTCAAGATACTAGGAAGGAGACCAACCAAACTCCCCCTTGGTTAGGCATACTTGGGTTACCCAGCAGTCCTAATAAACTTCCAGGATTACCCAAGTCACCTCTATTTCTAGCCTGATCAATAAGTTTTGCTCTAGTGCTTGGCTCTACGTGCACTTGGGTTTCAGGTGTCAACTACCTCAAAATCCTTAACCTTCTATCTACCCTTATCAATCTTCTCCTCCACCTTGCTTCTTCAAAGCATATTTATGGTGCACATTGAGCTAAGGCATCCCTATACTGGTCTGAGAAGGCAGAATCTATACTTGAATCATTCCCTTCTCCTATAGTATTCATTGGCCAATCTGAGGTTTCTTGAACCCTTCTTTGCAATCACCTCACTTCTCTCCTTTGTCTTCGTAATTCCATCATAGCAAGTCGATATACTACCACCTCCCAATGCTCGATTGAGTCTTCTGATTGAATCATCATACCCTGCCATCTCCCAGGGTTCGGTCGGTCCTCTAATTGCATCGTCTTCACTACTTGAATAATTCCCCATTCTCCTATCCTCTTCCTCCTGAGGTATTCGTGGTTCCTCATTCTCCATTACTTGGACCATTTCGAGGAATTGAACCCTTGCTTGCCGACTTCGGACCTCGTCCCTTTGCCTTCTTCATTTTGGATTGGGACTTGGGTAGGGTGTGTTGGGATCCCTAGGAAGATTTTCGTCACTACTTGATTCTTCCAACCATCCTCCATTCCTTGGCTATTCGGGTACCTCTCTAACATCCCTCCATAAAATGGTAGTTGCTTGTTCTCTGCTTATCTGATGTTTTGTATTATCAGCAAGGCCTTGATGTGGTTCCCTTATCCTATCTTGTTCTGGTAATCTCATGGTCCGTTGTCTTCGAGAACATCTTGTCAATGGTGAAGTAGTACTTGAAGAGTCCTTGATATTCAAAAGAATCCTCAATGTTGTTGAAGATGAGCTCTCAGAGTCCAAGGAGAATAGGTTATTTTCTGAGGGTACTTCTTCATTACCTTCTATGCTTCCCCTTAGCTCTCCTTGTTGCCTCTCTAGTTCTTGTTCTGGCAGTCTTCTATTCCTTTGTCTCCTGGAATGTCTTAGGCAAATTGTCAATGGTGTTGAGGGTGAATTGTTTGAAGCCATGAAGAATAAGCTACTTTTTGAAGAAGCTCCCTCATTGTCATTCATGCTTCCTCTTAACTCCTCTTGCTATCTTTCAGCCCATTCAGCTCTTCGTGCTTCTTGTCATTCATGCATTCGTTGCATGGTTTCATCCAACTCTTGAACCACTTGTTCTCATAGTTGCACATTGTGCATCCTCAAGGTTTCATATTCCTCCTGCAACCTATGCGTCTCCCAAATCATTTGTTGTAGAACTCTTGATTCCTCATTTTCCTCTTCTTCCACTTCTGGTTCTTGTTCTTGCAATGCGACATTTGTGAGGGTTCGAAGTCATTCTTTTGCTTCATTATTCAAAAATTGAACATGGACTTGTAATCACCTTTGCTCTCCTTCGCGAGGTTCCAATTCCCTCTGCTCGATTTCAGGTTCTCCTTCTGCTCCAAACAACCACTCTAGGTTCGTCGGTTCTTCATCTCTAACAATCCCACTTGGCTCTCCATGTTCGTAGGATCGTATCCCTAGTCATGATTCTTCTATCATTTTCCTAAAAGTGTCTCCCGACATGTCTAAGTTGATCACATTCACCTATGCCTGTGCTTTGTACACTTTCAACTTAGAACCATTTACCAGTTTCAGGGAAAATTGTGCCATCCAATTTCTTTAATCGAACAACCCCATTGTCCAATACTTCTTCCACCTTGGAAGGGTCCAAGCCATAAAGTTTTTAACTTCCCTGGCTTGATTTCCCTTTTTCCATTATACTTGAGCACTAACTCACTAGTCTTCAAATCCATCTTCTTCAAATGCTTATCATGCCAATACTTACATATTTGTTGAGAAATTTTTTTCACCCATTATGCCATCACCCTCTTTTCTCCTAACTATACCAATGTTGTGAGCCTTTCTTCCATGCTCTCTTCATCATTCAAGTGGTGCTCTACTACTATTCTTAAACTTGGTACCAAAAACTTGATAGGTACCACCACCTCCTGCCCATACATTAACTAAAAGGGTGTATGGTTTATGGTTGGTTTGAAGGTGGTTCTGTATACCCATAGAACTATCAGCAAGCACTCCTCCCAATCGACTCCTTCTACATCGCATGTTTTGTACATAACTAAAACCAAGACCTTATTTGTTGCCTTTGCTTACCCATTTTCCCTAGGGTAATATGGGCTTGACAAGGAATGGAAGATCCTAAATTCCTTTGTCAGATTTTGGATAATTTCATTAACAAAATGGCCTCCTCGATCACTTATCAATTGAAGAGGAATTCCAAACCATGTGATAACCTGCTCATACAAGAATCGAGTCATGCTCCTTGTAGAGTTATCAAGTAAGGCTCTCGCTTCTACCCATTTCATTAAATATTCCATTGCTACTATAATATATCGATATTTTCTCTTATGGCTGGTTCACAATGGTCCCACAAAATCTAAACCCCATCTCTCGAAGAGTTCCTGAGGTTGCGATGGATGCAATGGCATGAAGTCTCTTTTTAATGGCTTCCTCATTCTTTGACATGTATCACATGCCTTGACATAATTCTTAGCATCATGATAAAGGGTAGGCCACCATAACCCTACCAACAACACCTTCCTAGTCATTGCATATGGTCCCATATGGCCTCTTTCCAGCCCTTCATGTGCCTCCTTCAATGTTTGTTGTACTTCATCCTCCATTACGCATCATCGCAAAATGTGGTCCTCCCCCATTTTGTATAGCAAACCTGCAATCAATGTGAAAGGTGTCGATTTCGTAATGACTTTCCTTTGATCAGCTATCATCATCTCCTTTGGTAGCTCTCCTATCGATAAATATTCCTTGATATACTTATACCATGTCGGTATCACACTTATCATGAATAGTTGTGCATCAGGGAATTCATCCTGTATTCCTCCTTCTACAAGTTCTCTCAAGAGAATCCTCGACAACTGATCTGCTATCACGTGTTTCTTCCCTAGTCTCACTACCACCCGAAACACGAATTCCTATAGAGTGACGAGCCATCTACTTACTCATCCATAAATCATTAGTTTATTGATCAAGTACAACAATACCTAGTGATCTACATAAAAAGCAAATGGGTTAGCCAATAAATAGTGCCTATACTTATGTACTGTGTACACCATTCCCAATGCTTCTCATTATATTGTACTATAATTCTTCTCTACTCTAGACAATAATCGACTTGCAAAATATATGGGCTGGTCTAATCCAAACTATCCTTCTTGAGCCAATGCATAGCCAATTGCGAAGTTTGAGGCATCCACGTGAACATGGAATTCTTTTTCCTAATTTGGATAAACTAGGATAGGCACCTTCACCAAATGCACCTTCAAGCCCTCGAAAGCCTCTTGGTGTTCCTCCACCCACTTGAAAGGAACACCTTTGCATGTAAGTGCATCTAATGGATGAGATGTTTGTGCATAGTTTTTGATAAACCTTCTATAATAACCAATTATTCCTAAGAAGGTCTTCACTAAACTCACATCATGCGGCTCTTCCATCAACAATATCACTCATATCTTGTCTAGGTCAGGCTTCAAACCTTCCTGGCATACAATATGCCCTAACAACTTCCCATATGGCACCATCAATACACATTTTCCTAGATTTAATGATATCTGAGCTTTCCTACACAAGCTCATACATTCTTCCAATGCCTTCAAATGCTCCTGTGTCTTGTCGTATAGGGACCAATCATCTAGAAAGGCTTTGAAGTTACCTGTGGATATTTTATCAAAGATGTATAATATGATTCTTTGGAAAGTAGTTAGTGCATTACACAATCCAAATGACATGTGATTATAAGCATATATTCCATTTTCCACTATAAAAGTGGTCTTCAGCTTATCTTCCTTCACAATACTTATTTGGTTATACCTCGAGAATCCATCCAAAAATGAATAAATCTTATGATCGGCTACTTCCTCCAAAATGGAATCTGTGAAGGGGATTGGGAAGGGATATTTGATAGTTACGACATTGAGGCTTCAAAAGTCCACACAAATCTAGATTTTATTTACCTCTCTCTTCAAGGTAATCACAATTGGTGACACCCATTCACTCATCGTAACTTTGAATATTATGCCTGCATCCAACATCTTCTCAATTTTGGCATTCACCAAGGCTGCATATTTTGGATTCATCCTATATGGTCACCTCCTTACTGGTTGTGCACCTTCAATCAAAGGAATCTTATGTACACACAACTTCGATGGTACTCCCTTCAGATCCTTGTATGTCCAAGCAAAGACATCCTTATATTCTACAAAAATATTGAATGTTGTTACTTTCAATACAGGATCCCAGTCATCCCCACATTTAATCATCTTCTCTTCACCTTCTTCTCCCAAATTAACCTGAATCATTCTAGGTCCTTCATACTTGATGGACTCAAGTTCTTCTACCACTTTTAGGACATCAATAGGATGGGTTGGCTTATCTTCAATTATTGCATCTCCCATCGTATATTTCATAAATTTTTTGGGAAATGTCCACTTTTCTCATTCTTTGTCCTTTTCTACTATTGATTTCTTTTTGTTGCCTTCTCCTTCCTTGGGCTCCTTTTCATCCTCTTGGACCTCGTCTCCTGCATTGATGCATAAACATTATGGAGAGAACACTTCATAATCTTCCATATGCTAGTGGAGTAAGCCTTTATCCTCATCATTCTCATCCTTAGTGCATTCTTCTAATTGCAATACTCCATCCAGTTCATATCCTATTTCTCCATCCGATGAGGAATTTTTTGATTCATCTAAAGTTGCAATATCTTGGCTTACTGCCTGGTTCTTTAGATTAATCAAATACCTATGTTAGCCTTTCTTGAAGGTAAGATGTTCCTTCTCCCAATTGTGGTTCACCTTTGTTGTTCTTAACCACCCTCATCCAAGTAATGCATCATATGCAGGTTTCTACATAGCAATTACAACAAAATCTAGAATAAAATCTTGTTTTGCTATGCACACTTTTTGGCTCATCAATACTCCTCTTGTTTTGATACCATATTGGTCAGCTCCATATAACCTAAAATTCAGAGATCTTAGTGCTGGTTGGCCAATACTTCACCATGTTTTCTCTGGCATCACATTTACACTCGATCCTCCATCAATGATAACTTGATTTAGCTTATGGTCCAATATCTCCATGTGAACCAAAGCTGGCTTTTTTCTTGCTTCAATCATTAGTATCATAGGATCGATAAATTGTTCTTGCTTGATATTGGCTACCTATCGGACTTCTTCCCTCTTCTTTGTTTTTATCACCTCCTTAACTGTAGCGTATAATTTAGGTACTGCATTGAATAGACTTGATACTTTTACTTCCAAAGTTGTATTGAGTACCTGTGTTACCAAGCATTCGACTGATGCTTGTTTATCTATCATGATCTCCATCTTCTTCAAGGCTTTCTCTTGAACTAGCCTTTCCTACTTTTCTTTGTCCAATTCTATCTTGATCATTTCTTGAGCTTCCTACCATCACTCTTTCTCCTTGGCAGGATTCAGATATTGCTCCATTTTCCTAGCGTGAGCTCTAGTTACCGCTAGGACTTCTTTTCCTTTTTCTATCTCGGTACTAACTTCCCCAATGTCAATCCAATTGACATTTTGTGTACCACTCGTACTTGCTTTGTTTGGGTAGTTTACCTCTTTGTGGTTTCTTGGTCCACACCATCTACACATTTGGGTAGCATTGCTACCACTAGTATTGCTTGCATTCTGAGGCTTGGGGCAATTCTTCACAAAGTGTCCCCATTCTTGACAATTTTAGCATTGGATGATTGGTCTTCCCTCAGAGTCATACTATAGATAACTTTGTCCACCTTATCTTCCACCTCGATGATTATTCCTAAATCTATCGCTCATTGCACCTTACCCATTTCTTGAGGTGTTTGGTTGTTCCTCCTATTGAACTATCATAATTTGATGCCTTGCACCTTTCAAATTGAATGGAAAATCAACCACCAGATGCCCTGCTATATCACATATGTTGCAATATGCATTCTTTGGGTAGTTGACATTTGTATGCCCTTCTACCTTGTAGTCTGAGCACCAAATATCCTTTTGGTCTTTCCTCACTTCTCCTTTAACTTCTTTCATAATTTTATTAAATTCTCTTCTAAAGGAGTGTATGGTGCTTTGGACTTTGTCTTCTATATCACTATTAAAATCATCATTCCTTGAATATCCTTTGATTCCTATGATTATTTGTTTAGCTTCACTCTCAAAGTTCTTTGCTTTTTTGAGAGCTTCCTCATATGTGGAGGATGGTACCGCTTTCATTTTCTTCCTATATTTAGGTAGTAGTCCATCTAAAAACCAGTGTTTCACCATCCCATCTATAGGTGGCATTTGCATTTTATCAACCAGTTGTTTCAATCTTTGATTGTAACTTTTGACATCTTCATTTGGCTTTTGTTTTGTTGCAAATATTTCTAGTGATAATCTTTGTATCATCCCTCAACAACCAAAATTCTTCTATGAATGCATCTCTTAAGGTATTCCATTGTGTGAATGGTTGGGTATTCTATCTTTTTAGATACCAATCCATAGCCATCCCTCGCAAGGTGGTAGGAAATAGTTGCAACCATTATACTTGTTGTGATACTCCATTCACCCCCCAAATTGTGATGCAAGTACCTATATGGCATGTTGGGTCTTCTTTCCCTTCCCTAATGAAGGGTGGGCATTTTTTTTTGCCTGCTCTATTGGCAATATTTGCCATTGGGACTCTTCCAATGTGTGTATCACTTGATGATGATTGTTGTGGAGTTCTATTCCACTCCCTTTCCATTGTAGGTGGCTCAAAATCTCATTCAAGTACGTGTTCAAATAGCCTTCTCCTTGACTCACGTATGTCACTACTTTATGACCTTCTTCATGAGTATACGAGGTGTGGTTCTAGTCTTCCTCCCCAAGAACCCACATGTGGTTGCTCTGGTACAAAACTTCTCTCTTCTGTACCCGTTGGCCAACTCCTCTCCATTGGATCAGGTGTTACCATTCACTCCTCACTTCTAATGTTAGGTACATCCTCTGCTATTTGATTTTGTACTTCATTCTCTACTATCAACAATAATGTTTCCCACCTTTCTCACTCTACTCATGAACTCTCATCATCCAAAGGGTTCCACACTCATTCCACCTCTGGTTGTGAAACTTCATCTTGAATTTGTGTCCTCTAGTTTTCCAGTCTCGCACTTCACCTAAGTGGTATCTGATTCCTTCCTCATTGGCCTTGTAGCCTAGAATCTATCATTCACCTCTTTGCCTTGTCACGTTGAGTTCTTCCTTGACCCAAAGTTGATCTAGGTAATGATGCCAAATGTAGATAGGGGTAAGTACCTTCCTAGGATGAGGGAATGATAGAGGTTTAGGAGGGAAAGGAATGGCAAAATTGACTACTAACCATGATATCAACCTACACTTATTTATCCCTAGATGAATAACCAATGATTGATGGTTGTAGATGGGTTAATCTAGATGGATAAGTGCAGAATGGCAAGTCTAGATAGGTAGCTGCCTAGATGTGTGACCTTCCAGATGGGTAACGTACCAAATGAGTGTCCTAGATGGGTTCCTCTCATACTAGTAATATCCTAGATAGGTTAATCTAGATGGGTAGCTCTAGTTCAAATGATTTGAATTCCAAAATGGTATTCACAGGTTCTAGACAGATGGATTATACATCTAGGCCTATATGGATAGTCCTAGATGGATGATGGGTAGGTCTAGACAGGTTCATGACAACACCTATAATCTTGTACTTATCCTACGAACTTGTTCTTGATCACTCCTTCCTGCAACTCTGCACAACACATACAACAACAACACCAGTCTGCTCCAACCTATTCCATAACATGCATCATTTGGATACCTGTAACACAAGACAATGTATTCACACATAAATCTGCACAACACTAGAACAATCCTGATTGTTGTATTGATTCATAAATGATGGATCGATGAATGGATCATTACAAAAATGAGTAGGGGGTATTTATAGGATGGCCATGGAGGTTACTACAACCAACCATGCTCAATCATTCTCAATTGTCTATTTGTTAATACCTTAACTAATTAGTCTAATATGTAACTAACCAGTCTCAGACTAATCAACTGGTCTATCTTAACTAAGTCTTAGACTAATTAAGTAGTCTAACTTAACTAATCAAGCTATAATGGCTATTTTATACAATTTGTCCTTATATATGATTTTATTAATCAGTCTGTATTAAATCATGACAGTTGATTTACATTGCAAAAAAATTACTTTATCAAAATTCTCAACAACATGTAGACATTTTGTTAAACAGTTTCAAATATATTTTCTTCTTAGAACTATTGTCTACAGACCCATCATCATCATATGAGTTAACAATCCTTTGTATAAAATTGATGTTCTTGTTGTATTGGGGTATGGATACTAGTCCCCTAATACTAGATTCCTCAACCCATGTGGTGTCGTATCTTGGTGTGGTCAAAATTTTGGAAATGGTTGGGCAAACAACGTTTTTGAAAGAAATTTTAGAAGCAACAAGGAAGGAAGAGCTAGCCATTATGGCTTAGGAGACTGGAAAGGTTTGATTCTTAGAGAGCTTTCACGGGATGAGGGATTTTGAAGGATGAGGGCTTAGGATACTGGAAAGGTTCTTCTTTTCTTTGATGTGCTCTATGGTGGGAAAAAATAAAAAATAACTATTGATGCCCTTTTATAGAAGTCTACATGCATGAATTACATGCATGTTTGACATGTAGTAGCATTTATTTGGATCAATTGTTGGTGATGCTATTGAGCATCATTTTTTGGCAATGTTATTGATCATCTATCATCTAATTTGTGTTTTTCTATTGTCTATCATCCAAATTATTATTGTTAATCATTCATCGTTCGATTTGTTGTTGTCTATCATTCCTAATCTGTTATGTTGTTGTCTATCATCTATCATCTATTATGTTATTGTCTATCATCTGGCATATGTTATGTTGTTGTCTATTGTTCATCATTCATTATGTTTCTATCTATCATTTAACATTCATTATTTTGTCTATCATTCATTATCTATTATGTTGTTTTCTATCATTTGTCATTCGTTATTTTACTATCTATCATTCATCATATTTTATTTTGCTATCTATTGTTCATAATCCATTATTTTGTTGTCTATCATTCATCATTCGTTGCTTAGTTGTCCATCATCTATTATTTGTTGTTTTTTTTATCTATTATCTTATGTTGATATCTATCATTTTTCATTCATTATGTTTTAATCAGTAGTCTAGTGTTTATCATCCAACCCCTTGTTGTCGATTGTCTAGTGTCTATCATCCATTTCGTTGTTGTCAGTAGCTTAGAGTCTATCATCCAAGTTTTTGAAATATTATGATAAATTCACCATTTTTTATAATTTTCATGGAAAAAAAGGCAATTCATCGTATCTTCTATATAAGTTTAGACATGATTTGCCTCAATTTTAAAACTAATTTGCCCCATTTTTATAAATAAATTCTGGAACCGACCCCTTACATATAACCTTGGTGAGAAAAATTATAGGTTAAACAACATTTCTCATCCATAGGCTTTGGGTTAGGAGAAAATAGATAATTTCTTCGTATTTTAATTATTTATAGAGTTGGTTAAAGAAGAAAGAGAAAATATTTTAGAGACCTTATATTGCCTTGCTTTGATATGCCTAATTTTACCTATATATCTTAGGGACCTTCCTATATACTAAAGTTTCTAATATACCTATAGTGAAGTTTCACTGCACCGAACAAATCTCATTGGAAAGAAGAATTTTGAGCAAGATTATCACCCAAATCTGATTTTGAAGAAAATCAAGATGAGAGGATTTGAATCCCCTTTGATCTTTCAAGTAGTCAGTGCCACAAAAATGCCAAATATGTTAATAAGAGAAGGCCTTATCCAAAATTTGCTAGCAAATTTTAAAATCCCTACACCATGAGACTATGCTTACCTACTAGATCATAAATATAATGGCTCATATAATTTTTGATGGTAGCTAAGCCAAATATCACCATTAGTATTAATTCTAGAGCCTTTCTAGTGATAGCTAAAAGGGCTTTACCTTTGGCAAGATTCTATCCCATACAATAGCTACAAATTCACCACTCACCTAGAAGGATTAATCCATAGTATGACTTACACTACACATCTTTTAGGGCTCGTAGTAACTATCTGATAAAAGACCTCGAGGAATAGAACTCAAGAACAATGGAGGAAGAAATGGAACCCGAGGTATTTAATCAAGGAATCGGTAAGGTAAGCTATTATATTTCCATCAAGAGAAGATTAATACCTATAATTATATGGAAATACAAGCATACCAAATATTTAAAGTTGGTAAATCTTTATAAACTATCTAGGCTTGATGATCCCTATAAATGCCATCTTGAAAGTTCATGGTAAGAGAATAAAAAGGAGAAAATTGGATAAAATTGTATAAGGATAACAACTTAGGCATACCTACTAAATCAATATGTCTAATTCTTTTTTAAATTCAACCTTTGGAGCACCAAAATGAAGTTAGGGATGAGTCAACAATAAGAGACATTCATGGGACCAAGAGATGCTTGATAAAGTTGTAAAAGGATTTTTGGATAGCATTCAAGCTTGAAGGACCTGTTTGGACCCATAATTCTTTCAAGTATTTTATTTTGAAATCCTAAGAAATAAATTCTAGTTTTGAAATTTTTTAATATTTTTGCTACTCTTTGAATATGGAATCTCTTGTCCATATTATCTTGGTATTCTCTAAAGTTGGACTTATAGAAACTTAGAAAATCAAAACTTTTCTATGCTAACATAAGTAAGGAACTTCAAAATATTCAAAAAGGTGAAGAGTATGTAGGGTGGAGAGTGTTTGAGCTAGGAAGGTAGATAGCCAAAAAATATTTATGGTGACATAAGCATAGGTTTTCAGAAGGTTCTAACATAGCATAAGGTCAATACCCTAAGATCCAATCAACAACCTTTTACTCTCAAAATTTTGGGACCATTCAAAAGCTATGGAGGAAGCATGCTAAATATTTTTTCTACTAATGTTACTGAAGCACTCTTAAATACCTATCATGGCTAATAATCATTTAGCCTTTGAGCCAAAGTTTAGAAAGCAATAGCAATCCAAAAAAATTATAGTGATGTTAGCTTGGTGATTCAAAAAGTTCTGACTTGGTGAAAAGTCCCACATTAAATATGAAAATTATCCTAGAGCACAAGATATAAGGAGACATCCCAAAAGAGAGGTTCTCAATATAGAATATGATGTCAATACCAAGAATATTTGACATGTTTAAAAATCAAGATAGATTCAAGGAAAATGCTCCTGGTATTTCTAGAACAAGACGGTTAAGCTAGAGTTGCATTAAAAAGATAATTATCTTAGCAAAGCCTAACAACTATAAGAAGTTGCCAGTGAATATGTTGAAGATGTCAAGTGATGCTAGCTCATAAATGATCATGCTTAGTCAATTTTTCTCATGACTAAACATGGTATTTAGATTTTTTTGATCTTAGCAAAGGCTATAAATAGAGGAATTTTCCTCATTGTAAAGGGTTGAATACTCAAATTCTACCTTTTGTAAGCTAAAATTTTATGTTTTCTTAATGCAATCAAGGGCTATTTGACTTATCTCATTTGAAGTGTGTATAATTGTTGATCATTATGCTATTTACACTTAAAACATTTTTGTTTATGCTTTATTAAAGTATAATATATTAGGTTTCAAGTTGTTTTACTTATTTCAAGTAGAGTACTTTAAATTTTGGATGCTATGATAATTGAGCCTACTGTATTTTTCATAAGCTTTAATTGAGGTATAGTATGTTAGTTATTGCTTGTGATTAATGGTGGATTCTCTTTTAGCTAAAATTTGTGTTTTTATTTTATATTTGGCTCATTTAGTACTTTTCTATCCCTATATCCTTTATCAACCCTACCTTTTCTCCCAACCCTATCCCCATTTACGTCTTTTATATTTTGTATAGTATGATTTACACAAGGAACCAACCTTCTCTAGAGGTTGGATTAGAAGCAATTTATAAGTCATCCAATATTGAATATAGTCCAGGGCATAAATTTTATTCTAGGTGGATCAAAGCATCAATATATTTGGCATGTTCAATAGTATACATCACTCAATATTCATTCCTATGACTTTTGTATAACTTAATTATGGTGAAGACATATAGATCTTGGGTAGATAAAAAATCCATTAACTTAGTAACTTTGCATTCAAGAACCAAGAGGAATTGATAACTCTACTAGAACACATAACCCTATAATATTATGATTATAATATTATAGGCCAACAAGCTAAAATAAGCCCTACAATTTGTTGAGTTATCAATTTTCAAGACATATAGGAAAGCAAAGTCACTTTCACCTATCCAAACTTCTTTTATCTAAATTCCAACTCCTTTACATGCCATATTTCCATAATAACCTAGTACTCCCCCACCTAGTAACATGATCACACAAAATTTCCTTGGTTGGAATAATGTTGAGCCTCTTAATCTCCAAAATATTCATCACATTCTACAAGCTTCTCTCAAAGCTTTACCTACATATGATGGTAGTAGAAAAATTGCTTATAAGCACTATCAAAATATAACTACCTTGGCTACTATACATAATATCAATCATGAGGATGTGATGGTGAGATTATTTGGTTTATCTTTATGAGGTAAGGTATTGGTCTAATATCACTCCTTAGAAGATAATAGCATCAACACTTGGGCTGAACTAGTTGAGGCTTTTATTCTAGAGTTAAATGATGTAGGAGATTCCTTTTCACTTCTCACATAGTTTACTTCCATACAGAGGTATCGTTAGAAAAATATCATGGATTTCAACATCAATATTAGAAATACATGAAAGATAATCCCTTATAATGTGAGATGTTTCCAATCCCAATGATACATCTACTACCTATATGCTTTTGTTTTAGACTTAAGCTTATAGATCTGAAAATCAAATGAGATGAGGTTTCCTTAGATATTTTAGGTTGTCATAGAAAAATGCTCTCATCTTAGTGGGAAAGCTCCCTCTAAAGGTTGTGATACCATATTTTCCAAAAATTTCTTAGTACAATTAACAAATACTGATTTTGGCTCTCTCAACCCCTTCACTAGCTACTCTACCTACACCCAGACAGTATCCTCAACCTGCCATCCTAACTATCCAACTACAATTATTCCTACTCTTAATCCAAAATAATCCATGGATATGTAGAAACTAAAAGTAGTTATCAATAATCTCATAAATAAGATTATTGTGATGAAGGAGTAAAATATGGAAAGAATATTTGAAGGGTACCAACAAAGAAGACACCCCTATGTCACCAAAGAGCAAGGGACTTCAACTAGGAATGTGGCCAAAAGAAAATTACTATTTCCAAAATTCAATATGGAGGGAATCCTATAGCCTAGGAGTAATATTGGTGTTTGGTTGGTAATGATACCCATAATGCTAACACCTATATGTTCTATCAAAATTAATTTCAAATGGCTGTAACTCAAAAAGTAGAAATAGAATCAAAAGGGCTAGTAGGCATGCTTATGGATTCATATCAGAACCTCTAAGTTGAAGAACCTACAAGCTTTAAAATATGTCACATGTTGACAAAATATAGAAAGAGACCTATCCTAGAAGATCCTTGAAAGTTTTATAATCTAAAAAATACAACACAACTACAAAAGGAGCAAATAAAGGAACAACTTAAAGAGTATCCAAAGCAAAAAGTACCCAAAGTTGATTAGGAAGAAACTAGAGAACAAGCCCTAAGGAAGCTATGTTTCCCCTTATTCATAAGGAAGCAAAGGAAAGAAGTAACACAAAAATACCGAAGGAGATTTGAGGAACCAATCCATAAGGATGAAAAAACCACCAACGTCTTTAGTTACAATATTGGAGAAGAGATAAAGAAAACCCCTTCAAGAGCAAGCATGTATGGTGCATTGTTGATTCCTAGACAAATTGATTCACTCAAAGCATGATGTTCCTTGTTATTCATTTATTTGATTTAGTCACTCTCATTGCTAGGGTGAGCTAGTTGCTTTAGCAATGGTTTGTGTTGTCTTTCTGAGTAGCTAGCTTCTAAGAGAAATTATGAGCATTTATTTAGTTGTATGATTTGTTTTGGGATGGGTTATTATATTAAAAATTAAATTAGAGAGACATATTTTTGTTGCTTGATTAGAAAATTGGGCTATGGGGTATTTCTTTGTAAAGGAAGAAAAGAGCTTTGGTTTTGATAGATATTTATAATGATTTACTGAGACTTTAGTAGGTAGGGAAATAATTATAGAGAGAAGTATGGTATTATCTCCTTGTTGCTTTGAGTGTATTTTTGCATGGTTACTTGCATTCATACATAGAGCATGTTAAGTTGAATTGCATAAAGAATTATCTTGATCCCTTAGTTTTCTTAAATTCCATGGGAGATTTCTTTCATGAAGAGGACTATGAAAAGAAAATGGTGTAGTGGCCATTTGGATGGACTTGCTTTGATGTTTTTGGGAATAAAACGTTGTTATGTAATTAAAAATTTTGTTATGTAGCACCCGGTTATTTTTTTCAATTTCCTGAATTTAAAAGGCTTAGAAGATTTTTATGTAAATGCAAGAAATATTAGGTTAATGAGAAAAGGAAATAATGAGTTAGTAATTATATCATTTGATGATGTTTTTCATTGTGAAAAGAAAAGAAAAATTATACGTTAGCATTAGGATCTATTTAAGGTTACTTATAAGCTTAGATTAAGTAGTTGTTTTATCCTAGTATTATGTTAGAAGTTATAATTGTGACTAATTTAATCATGATTTAATCTAGCAAGATGTTTCTTTCATGCTAGCTTTATGTTGAAGTGTATGTTCTATTTCAATTCTAGATCTAGTGTTTTGTTATAATAAGTATGTTTTTTTTGTTACAACACTTTAATTTCTTAAATAAAAGAGAGATGTTAATTACTGTTTCTAGCATAAATCTTGGGAAGGGTCTTGGGCATGGATTTACAACCTTTTTAGGATCCATGATCAAATAATTAACCCAATCATGGGGGGAGTTGCAGAGATGCAATAACCAGGTAGATATGAGTCTTCGAAGGAGTTGCTAGGATGCAATAGCTAAGTACTTATAAATCTGGAAGAAGTTGCAATGATGCAATAGCCAAATTCTCATGATTGATACACCTTGAATGGTGAGTATCAGTGTTTCCTAACTATGAAGTTAATGGGATCAATTACAAGATAGTTGTGGTGGTATCTTGAATGGTGAGGCTCAATTGACCATGCTCATTGCCAAGTTAGTGGTAATGATCTTAGTTAGCCCATGGAGGTGTGGTAACTAAGAACTAATTTTTTACACTAAAGTAAATTACATAGGACTTATGGAAATATTAAGGAATAGGCATTCCTATTTAAGTGTTATGAGTCTTAAAGGATAATCTATATGTTGTGGTCAAATTGTCTTACCGATGAGGGTATAGGAAAAGTGGGGGGACCACTTTGGCTTCCTTCTAAACAATAAGTTTTAGTAAGGTGAACCCCAAAAATATGATATATTGGCCATTTCGATCCACTTGAGTGTCATCTATAGTGACATTTAACTCAAATGTGGTGAAGCCTTAAGAATGCTGAAAATAATACTGGGCCTCTTGTGAACTCTAATTGTAATATATTTATATATTGGTTTGATTTTGGTGGGTTGTTATAGTTGGTATCAAACCTCTAGGTCATAGGGCTAGAAGCTTCCATGGAATACACCTAGAATGAGCTTTGACTTGATGTGCTACTTTGGGTAAACTTATTCTACTAGGGACATTAACGTGATTGGGATAAGCCAAGTATTGCACATTGACTGGACCAATCATACCAAGGATAAAAAATCCTAGAGAATATAGTTTATTATTAGGAAATAACACCTTTTAGTGATGCAAGCATGACCATGATTATTATCAAGTGAGTTATAATGGTCTAGGTTAGTTCATGGTGGAAATAAGACTAATTAATTATAAGTACAATTGAGAGAAATTGTAACTTACCTAGCTCCTTTTTTTGGATAGAAGATGGCACATATATTGAGATCATCCAAGAATATGGTATCAATTATGTGAAAGGAAGTTACAATAAATTCCTTAAGGAATTTTAAAAGAACAAAGGACTCCAATAAGAAAATAGAAATAATAATAGATTCTAGTAAGAAATTTGGGAGAGTTATGGGATTCAGTAAGGGTGGTGGGAGAACAAAGTATTCTAATTGGAGCACAACAAATTTTTCTCTCCTATTTGAGTGCTAAAAGAGGAAATAAGCAAACTTATATATTTAGTCGGGTCATTGCGAGACCAAATGGAACAACAAGAAGTAATGATAGAAATGATTATTGAACAAGCAGGAAGAAAAAGAAATGACAAAGAGAATTCCAGAGAGAGACTTAAAATGAAAAACTCAACAACCCAAGACAAGTTGATTCACCTATGGGGGTTCTCATTATGTCAATAAGTGCTCTTGATGGCCAAATTCAAGTAATAGAATAGAGGAGTAGTTGCATCTGATTTATGCTACTATAAATAATCTAAACCTGGATGGACAAGCAACACCTATGTTACTAAATGGTAAGTTGTTTGACAAGGATGTTAAAGTTTTAATATATAGTGGGGATAAAAATAGTTTTATTTCCACTAGTATCATTTGGGATGTGCCAGAAAGACCTATATTTTTAGCACAAGGGTAGAAATTCAAGTATGGTTCTAGATAGGCCTACTCAATGGATCAATGTTTACCTACAATTGAGATTACCTTACCCAATGGATCTACTATATGATACTTATATGTAGCACCACTTCTTATCCTAGGGATGGATTGGTTGAAGGCTCATGGAGCCTTAATAAACTTCCAAGAGAGGTGGATGGATTACACCGATAAGGATAAAAGAAGAGTAAGAGTTCAAAGTAGGCAAGGGTCTTTTCAACCCCATATGTTAGAGACTATGTAGCTGAAGAAATCCATTAAAAGAGGTCGTATGTTGTATGTCGTCAAGATTAATCGCAAGTCAGGTGATAAAGGGGATGATAAATTTTTTAAGAAACATTCTATTTTGCATGAATTTAGGGATGTATTTCCATAAGATCTCCTAGGCCTGCCACCTCAACATGAATTTTATTTCACCATTGAACTAATGCCTGGGGTAGAACCCATTGCAAGAACACTTTACAGAATGATCCTGATTGAGTTGTAAAAATTATTATAAAAGGATTTGATCAAACCTAGTGTGTCACCTTAGGGTGCTTTAGTATTATTTGTGAAAAATAATGATGGTTCTTTGAGATTGTGCATTAATTATAGGATGTTGAATAAGGTGACTATCAAAAATAGGTATCCTTTACCAAGAATTGATGACCTCTTTGATCAGCTAAAGGATGCCACTATATTTTTAAATATTGATATGAGATATGGATATCATCAGTTGAGGATTTGGGAGGATACTCATAAAAAAACTTTTAAGACTAGATATGGACACTATGAATTCATATTGTTGCCATTTGGGTTGATAAATACACCAAATTTTATAAATATGATGAATAATATGTTAAGGAAATATCTAGATCAGTTTGTTTTGGTATTTTTAGATGATATCCTGATATATTCTCACACCAAAGAGGAATATGACCATCATTTAAGGTTAGTGTTAGAGGTGTTGAAGAAAAACCAGCTATAAGGAAAATTATCAAAATGTTAGTTCTATACCTCACAAGTGCAGTATTTGGATCATATCATTTCGATAGAAGGAATTGTCGTAGATCCTAAAATGATAGAGGCTATTTTAAGTTATCTTGCACCAAAAAACGTGTCTAAAGTAATAATTTGCATGGGACTCACTAGTTATTAGAGGTGTTTTGTGAAGGATTATTCAAATATTACCTACTCTATCACCAACTTTCAAATAAAAAGAAAGGATTTCAAATTGTTGAAATAATTGTGAAAATGCCTTTGAAATATTAAAGAATAAGTTGACTACAATGCCAATTCTTAAGATATCAGATCCTCTTGGGAATTTTATAGTGTGTACATATGCTTCCTTAGAATGTTTGGGTGGGGTGTTGTCCTAGAATGAGGCTATAGTAGCATATGAGTCTAGGAAACTCAAGAAGCATGAGTTGAATTATGCTACTCATGACCTAGAGTTGGTAGTAGTTGTGCATGCACTAAAGTTCTAGAGGCACTATTTGTTAGGTAAACCATTTGACCTAAGGATAGACCATCAAATTTTAAGGTATATTTTTACCCAACCTATGTTGAATGCATGACAAAGAATATGGATAAAGTTCTCAGCATAATATGACTTTTGTATTGAGTATATCAAAGGAAAAGAAAATAAGGTTGTAGATGCCTTGAGTAGGAGATTATACATAGCAACCTTAACTTGGAGTCATATAGACTTGATGGACAAAGTCAAATAAATGCAACTACAAGATCAATATTGCAAGGAAATTTGAGCTAAAATTGAGAGGTCTTGAGAAAAATAAGTATTTCAACATAAACTATGGACTTTTATGCTTCAAGGATAGAGTTGTCATACTCAAAACTGGTGAATTGAGGAGAATTATTATGCAATAGGTGCATATTTATCCATATTGTGCTCATCTTAAAGGGTCATGTTGTGGTGATTTTCTATGTCCTTAAGAATTTTGGTCATCACACCACAAGAAAATCACTAACTCACAATCAACACTATGGACTCTAGTTGATCCACCTCTTTGACTCGTTAAAATATTATCACAAGACTCTAGATAGACCAAGTGAGGTAAGGAAACCCTTGAGGTGAACCTAAAATATTTATCATATGCTCATGCTCATCTATATTTACAAAAATAACATAAAACTACAACATAAAAGTTGATCAAGCTTCGATGTAACTCCCAATTAATGCTTCAAAATGTAGACCAATTACTTATCCATTAGGTAATTGTAGCTAGACTTAAAAGATGATGAAGAAATAAGGGAGAGAAGATAAAATTGATTCAATCATATCCATTCAAATTATGTAATAGAAATGATTAAACATGCCAATAAAAGAATATGTCATTTACACATTTAAATGATGTAACATGATAACACACAAAACTACACATAGAACTATTGAAATGCGGAAGCAAGATTGCATTAAAAAATAGATCATTACAATGGAAGTCTGATCAAAATGACTAGATCTCACTAAACAAGTATAAACAATTTCTCCATTCAAATGATGGAATAGGGAATTGCAACTCTTTGTTCAAATGATGTAACAAAGAGCCTCTTGGCTTATAGCCTTAGCCACTATAAATTATTTCAGTAAATTGGACACCTCCTTAGCAAAACCTATACAATAATGGGGAATAAAAAGGGGTGACTAGACAAGACACACGAAGGAAAATACAATTGACAAGGATGGGCATTCTAGTATACCTCTTGCAAAATTTTACTATGCAAAAACTTGATCCTTTTCCTACTATAGAAACTCTCTTAAATAGCTTGATCATTTGGTCCATAATTGCAAAAACTACAATTGCCTCGATGATGGATCATAACTACAACTGTTATTTATTAAAATTGGGTGATGGCCCATAAAAACTGCAACTACCTCCACAATATTGATTGCATTTATAGTGGCTCTCGTTCGTGGACTGGTAGTGGTCTCAAAAACAATGCCTCCATATTTACCTATTACAATTTATCTTGAATTTGGCCCAAAACGGCTTCAAAAAAATTAATCAATTTTCAGCTTGTTTAATAATAATAAAACTATTGGCTACAAAGAGCATAATATAGGATAGAATTTCTTGGCTACTGGGAGATGGTAAGTCGATTAATATATGGGAGGACACGATCCTATAAAATCCATCATTAAGAGAGAGAACTCTTATCGATTGCATAATTACTTGGAAATCCAAACAATACTCAAATTAGGTGTCTTGTTTTATTGGACCTCAGAAAATTTGAACTGAATCTCCCCTCCCATTCCATCTTAGCTTCAAGGAGATTCAGATTATTTTAAGTCCCACATGGTGAGCATTATACCTCTTCATCCCATGATGCCAGAAAAACTTATTTGGGGTAGCATCAACAGTAATGGGGAATACTCAGTGCATCTAGGATTTCAACATTAGTAAATTGGGCCTGCCAACAAAAAACTATCGATATTATGGAAAACTAAAGCTCCACCTAAACTATAAGTATTTAGCTAGCTATTCTCTCAAAATAAAATCTTAATAGGTGATAATATGCAAAAGAGGAGTATAGTAGGGCCTCATATTTGTTATAGGTGTAGGTAGAACAGTGAAATAGTTTTCCATATTTTGTTTGATTTTCCAAAGGTAATTTCAATTTGGTTAGGAATAACCAAAATTCTTGGCATTTCCTACTCTAGAATATTAACCATAGACACATGTTTTACCAAGTGGAACAAATAATATAAAGGTAAACTAGCAGGTAAGCCCCTCCTGAAATATTTGTGGAGCTCTATACCATATTTTGTTATTTGGCACATTTGGTTGGATAGAAATCAGAGGATTTTTGAAGGAAAAGGTAAGGATAATAAAACTCTAATATGAAGGATAAAATAAGAACTAGACCTAAATGTCAAATATAGTTTTTTCAATAGCAATATGAAGATCTGTCACCCACAAAAATGAGAATGATCTACCAACTTAATCTCTAAGATTTCTTGATATAGGGAGGATGTAGATCAAACTATTCTTTGCCTGACATATGTTTTTTGGCACTCTTATTTGATGGTGCCTCCAAGTATAACCCTGATCAAGTAGCGGTAGGGGGACTACTTCTTATAGGACCCCATGAGATCCTGCTCAAATACATGATCAGCTTGGGAACAACATCTAACAACATGGCAAAGGCTATTAGATGTGAAATCGACTTAAAATTGGTGGTAAAGAAAGGAATCACTCAAGTCATAGTTTACAAGGATTCTAAACTAATAATAATAGCTCTTGCCAAAAATAAATATTTTAGATCTTTACAATTGAATATTATTCAATACATGATTAGATAACTAGGTAGGATAATTGGCAAAATATCCTATCAACACATAAGGCGAGAATTCAATAAAGAGGCTAACACACTAGCAAATCAGGCAATAAATATAGTCCCTAGTTATTACCACCAAATCATCAAGAAGCAGAAGGGCAAGGGTGGTATGTGAGGATGATGAGGACTCCAATAATGAGGTTATTTTTTGTATTCATGTTCTATTTTTTAGAATGCTCTGTTCACTTTGATCTCTCTGATTAGAGAGTTTTGTACCTTTTTGTTAAGTAAATAAATATTTTCCTTTAAAAAATAATAATAAAACTATTATTTATAATAAGGCTTTGGCTCTTCTTCGGGAGGTCCAAGGTTCAAACCGCGATGTGGGCGAGTGTGTGAGGGGGTGGGTGTGTGGTGGCTTTGTGTTAAATTCCCTATTGATAAGTATAGCTCTCAACTTTAGGAGGGGTCATGGTTGGGAGGAGACTGCTCAACCCTGTACGTCGGTCATAGGGGTTTCTCACAATAACCAAATCCAAAATATATAATAATATTAATAATTATTATTATTATATTATTATTATCATTTTTCTCTTTTTTTTTTAAATGTTTTTTCTTTCTTTTTCTCATGGCTTTTCTTTTTTTATATATGACATTTTCTTCTCTTTTTTATGGCCTTTTCTCTTTTTTTTAATGTCTTTTTTCATTTTTTTATGGTCTTTTATTATTTTTTTATGGGTCCTTTTTCCTTTTTTAAATTATATAAAATATAAGGCCCTATGGGCCACCATGTAAAAGGGCCCATGGGACCTCCTTTTTAATATATAACCATATTTTTACAATAAACCCCCCATGTATGTGCAGGGGGGGCCATCATTCATATGATGCAGGCCCAAAGGGGCGCCCATCTCCTCACATGGGGAATAAAAATAAAAATTCTTTCTTCCACGCTAAGCCCGAGACTACCACCATGTGGTACACCCTGTTGGAATGTCTTGAAACCCATGTTGTATCCCTACCATCATATCATGCGCTTGCATGCGCACCATTGATCTGCATGTTAACTTTTTCTACCTCAATTTTTATGCACATCCCGTGCGTGCCCTTGGATATTCTCCCATCAATGTGTACTATCAGATACCACACATCATTTGCATACCATCAAATCTCATGCATTATATGTGTACCATTAGATTGATTTTTTACCTTTTATACTACCCATCCTCTAGCATGCATGTCGTTGGATGGTGTGCTCCATGTATGTGCATCGTTCGATGCATTTTTTATTTTTGATTCTTTTATTTTTTATTTGATTTTTATTTTGTTGAAGGGTAAGCACATGGGTAAAAGTGGAAGGGATGATTTTATTTCAGGACAAGAGAAGCACGTGGGCTTAGGAAAGGAGGGGATGTTTAGGAAATATTTAGGGAAATAAAAGGAAGGAGGGAGGGATGGTGTCATCTCCCATTTTTATTTTTATTTATTTTTATACATAGGAGAATCGGTTACATCCACAGTTATTTTCTACTACCAAGCAGGGTTTAAATGTTGGGGTTGCCCCCTATAACCTCTATTTCATCTTGTTGTTATTTAGCCTAGAATGAACTGGACCACCAGGTGCTCAAGGTTCGTACCATCGTTGTCGGTCTAGTGCGCACATAGAGGATTCATATCAAACCATTACCTTTGCAACATGATTCCCCTGAAGAACACAAGATTATACTAAGAGGGGGGTGAACAGTATAAGACCACTTTTTACTTATCTTTCCTAATCAATAGTATGCAATGTAAAGATAGCAGTATCAATAGCAGTAATTAAAGCAATGCAAAAAACACCACACAAAAGAGACACCAATTTAATGTGGTGCACCCAATGTGGGCTACTCCATAGAGAAAATATTTACTAAAATTTTCTCAAAATATCTCTTGGGAATCCTTTCCCTATTACAATATTTATGGATCTCTATTAAAATGAGACACCAATCTCCTAATCAGGTTTTTAGATATCTATCCATTGGAGAACTCCTTTCTCCTTAGCTCTGACTGGTGATCTTCTAGAAGAACTATTTCCACCACTACTCTGGCTAATGTATCTCTATCCACTAAAGACACTTGTTCTCACTGCCCTGGCTAATGGATATATATCCACTAGAGACTATCATCTTCTATACTCTATCACCTTCAAATCTCTATCTCAAATTTGCACTAAACATAGTCCTTTGGTCTAGCACAAATTTGCTCAATCTCTATCTCTGGTCTGGCACAAACCTATCCTAAAATATGTACCAAACTCTGTCCTCAAATCTGCATTAAACATAGTCCTTCGGTCTAGCACAAATCTATCCTCAATCTCTATCCTCTAATATGCACTAAACACAATCCTTAGGTCTAGCACAAATCTATCCTCAATCTCTGTCCTCAAGCCTTAACACAAAGCTTGACTCAATCTCAAATCAACTCTGCTGGATCTATCCAAAACCTTAGCTCAATATTTGAACAAATAAATAAATCAACTTTGCTCACAAGTCTTCTCAAGACTTGTCTCAATTATGCCTTGTAAGCTTTCACAAAAGCTCACACCAATCTGTCCACAAGTCCTCTCTAGAACTTGTCCAATTTTGCTCTATAGTTCCTCACTAGAACTTGTCCAAATCTGCTCAATAAGTCCTCACAAGAACTTATTCAATTCTTCTCTCAATCTGTATTGTAAGCTTTCACAAAAGCTTACACAAATTTGTCTACAAGTCTTCTCAAAGACTTGCCTCAAATATTCTCAATAAGTCCACACTAGAACTTGTCCAATCTCATAGAAACATAAAGATAATTTTTAGAGACTCAAAATGCTTCACATTCATCACAATGCTCAATTAATTTCAATCATTCTTTTAGAAACATATAGAGAATTTTTAGAGACTCAATATGCTTCACATTCACCTCAATGCTCAATCACTTTCAATCACTCTTTTGGAAACATATAGATAATTGTTAGAGACTCAATATGCTTCACATTCACCTCAATGCTCAATCACTTTCAATCACTCTTTTGGAAACATACAGAGAATTGTTAGAGACTCAATATGTTTTCACACTCATAAACACTCAACCTCTTTCTCAAATCAATTCAGGATATAGAATAATTGTTTCATAGAACTAGGACTTATCACTTCACACATGCACTTGACTAGGCTCAACCAACTCTTACTCAACCAATCACTCAATGAAATAGTCCTTGCTCACAAACCCTAGTCCAAGCATATGCACACTCACTCAAATATTTCCAACAATGCTCATCAACCAATCTCATATCACAATGATATTCAAACCCTAGTTCAAGTTCCTCACTTAACCAATGGCTTCAACAAAAATTCTTATCAAACAAGGTTTTATAAATAACTCTTCATTCCAGAAAACCTTGAAGCATTAATTCAAAACACACTCAACAATGCTTATAAAGCAATCTTCACATATAGCTCAACAACTCAATAAGGAAACCTAATCAAGTCCTTTTCACTCCAAATTTTTTTTCCAAAAAACCAACCAATCAACCCAACCAAGGAAGAATTTTCCCATACCTTTTTGCTTGATAAGGAGTAGACCACACAAATCTGTCGCACTCATAAACACTTCTTTTCCAATCTCAAGAAGGTTAGAAGATAATATTTTTTCTCTCAATAAATCACAATACAAAATAATATCAAACAAAATACACCTTATCACTCCAACTTTAAAATAATATCCAACACCTTAACAAGATTAGAATAATTACTTTCACAATAATATTTTTGGAAAAAGTCATTTTTAAAATAAAATCAACACCCATAGTGGATGAACTAGGGTTTCTGAAGCTAAGGAAAATCTAGGGCATCTGTTGGGTTTTCGAAGAGATTTCTGGTTACTGTGGATCTGAAGGCAAGATTGCTGCCCCAGGAGGGTCCAATGGGGACTTCTCCGGATCCTCTCCTAGGGAGAAATAGCTCTTATGCAGATATGCTAAAAGATAAATCTCCAACCAAGACTGACGAAGCTCAAAGAACTGCCTTTAAAATGCTCTTTACGGCTGCGGGAAACAGATCAACAGCGCATCGAGTTAATGGATGCCTGCCACAGTCCGAATCACGGCCCAAGATTGTCATTGAGCCAAGGATGGTCGAAGAAATAGTCCTATACAGAGCCAATCACGATTTGATCTGCAAATTCATGGGTATTCGCCCTACCCTAAATTTTTTGCACTCCTGGGTCCGGCAAAACCGGGAGCCTCATGGTGAGTACTCTTTGTGGTTTATTAGCAATGGGTATTTTATTGTTAGTTTTTCTTCTCTGGCCGATAGAAATAGGGCTTTCGAATCAGAAAAGAGGAATTATGGTCCGGCAGGATTATTTGTTCAACCCTGGAGAGTGGGATTCGATCCTCGAATTGAACCCACTGTTGTCCCGGTCTGGATCCGGCTGTATGCACTTCCAATGGAATTTTGGAGCGAGCAGGTTTTGGAGATGATCGGTAATTCCCTTGGAAGACATTTGGGTGTCTCCAAAGACACAATAGAAGGGAACACAACTATTTACGCAAGAATATGTGTGGAAATGGATCTTAGCCAGCCTCTACCGACAGAGGTGGAACTTGAACTTGCAGGACTATCATGGATTCAACAGCTGGATTATGAGGCTCTGCCCTTTAGATGCAGAGTTTGCCACAAACACGGGCATTTGGCCCGATTTTGCCCAAATAATATGAACACAAAAATGGAGGCTCCTCTAGGAATGTCAAATCTTCCTAAGGAGGGTAAGGCAACAACAAACAAAGAACAAGCCAGTACTTCCCAGGGCAATGAAGCTCAGAGAGATGGTTTTGAACAGCCCAAAAGAAGGAGAAGGCAAAAGAAAAAATATGGCAAAGAGCAAACCCAACTCAAGCCCGCCAATAGGTATGAGATATTCAAGACACTAGTGGACCAAGAGGAACAATTCATGGAAGGAGTGGATGGTAATAGTGAAAATAATAACATCCACGTTCAAGCTCCTCTTTCTTCTCCCCCCGTCATAGAGCAGGTAATTGACCACAGTGGGTTACCGCAGTTAGAGAGTGTTGGGGCATTGATAGTTCATAACCAAGAGCAGCCAATGATTAAGGATGTAAGCATGGGAATAGCAGAAAAGAATAGAGAAAGGCCAACTTTAGGGATAACTCAGGTGGAAAAGAGATCAAAGAATGGCAACTCTCAAGGAGTGGGTAGAAAATCAAATAAGGAATTGCTAGCAGTTCAAGGAGACAAACTGATCACTGGAGGATCGGTGAGGCCAATAGATTCTTACTGCTCTCAAGGTAACTAATGATTATACAATCATGGAATGTTAGGGGTTTAAACAGTAGAACCCATCAATCTGCTGTTCGAAGACTCTTAGAAAAATGCAAAACAAATTTTTTGCTTATTCAGGAGACAAAAATGTCGTTAGATCTTATGTGTAAAACAGTTAACAAAATTTGGAGGGGTGTTGGTCATATGGATGTGGCTGCCCAAGGTGCCTCAGGGGGGATTGTTACTCTTTGGAACTCTCTTGAATGGACTGCATTAGAACATCTAGCCTGGAGGGGTGTTCTCACATCACATTTTAGGAATAATGTCACAGCTGAACATGTTTTAATCACAAATTTTTATGGGGCTCAAAACCTTGATGGTCAGCGGCTTCAATGGAAAGTTGTGCATAACATGAGAATCTCAAGGGAAGATTTAGACTGGATTATTGCTGGAGATTTCAATGCTAAATTATCCTCTAGAGATCAGGAAGGGGGAACCCCAATTTTGGACCCAGGGGATCGACTTATGATTGCCCAAGTCCAGGCTTTACACTTAGTGGATATCAAAGGCCCTGGAACCAACTATACTTGGACTAATAAGAGGAGGGAGCCACATAGCAAGAAGGTAAAGTTAGACCATTTTTTGGTTTCAGAGGAGGCATTTGTAAAATGGAATACAAAATTTTAGATTTTGGAGGGTCCTGTTTCAGATCACTTTCCCATTTTGTTGGAAGGAGGGACTCAGACAGGGCAGCATCACAAACCATTTAAATTTGAGAATTTTTGGTTACAAAAAGAGGAACTTCGAAAGCAAATTCCACAGTGGTGGGAAGAAGGCCGCCCAGCCTATGGGACAACAATGTTTAGATTCCACAAACAACTTCATTATGTCAAAGCTCAACTGAAACTTTGGAGGCGAGCTAACAAGACAGACTTCCAGGTCCAAAAAGCTCCTTTGGTGGCCAGATGGGATGAGGTTCAAAAACACTTTAGGGAAGGAACAATTACTGAGCAGCTCAAAGCCGAGGATGATGCCTTGCGTAAAGCGGTTGAGGACATTGACAACCAAGAGGAGACCTTCTGGAAACAGAGAGCAAGAACCACTTGGCTATTAGAAGGTGATAGAAATACCAAATTTTTCCATCGGACTGCTTGTGCTAGGAGACAGATGAATAACATGGAAGCCCTTCAAGATGAGAACGGACACTCCTTTGATACTCTTCCAGGTATGCATTCACATGCAATGGATTATTTTTCTGAACTTTTTAAGGAAAGTATGGTGCAAGATGAAGAGGCTCAAAACGACGTTATTGTTGTCATACCTTCTGTTATCTCTGAAGAAGAAAATCAGTCCCTTCTCAAACCCATTGATAGAGAGGAACTGAAGGATGTGGTCTTTGGAATGAGCACCAGAAAAACTCCAGGTCCTGATGGCTTTCCAATTGAGTTTTTTCAGGCCTTTTGGGATAACTTGGAGGAGGATGTAATGGTTGTTATAGAGGAGTCCAGAGGTAATAAAAGAATGCTTAAAGCATTAAATCATACTTTCATCACCTTAATTCCAAAAGGGGAGAAGGGGGTCCATATTTCAGACTATAGACCTATTGCCTTATGCAATGTGATATATAAAATAATCACAAAGGTAATGGCTGAGCGGCTAAAACCTCTTTTACATAACATTATCTCCTCTGAGCAAGGGGGTTTTGTAGAGGGTAGGCAGATCCTGGATGGGGTGGTTCTAGCTCAGGAGGCAATCCATTCAATGCAAACATCTGGCAATAAAGGAATGTTCATAAAATTAGATATGTCAAAGGCCTATGATAGGGTGGAGTGGAGCTTCTTGGCAAAGATGATGGCAGCCTTTGGTTTCTCTCAGGATTGGATAGAATGGGTCATGAGTTGTGTCTCTACTCCGACATACTCAGTGTTAATCAAGGGTCTTCCCTCGCAACCATTTGGAGCCACTCGTGGCCTTCGTCAAGGGGATCCCTGCTCTCCCTACCTGTTTCTCATATTGGCTGAAGGACTAGGTAGACTTTTCTTGAAGAGAAGACAACAAGGTTTGCTAACAGGTATCAAGGTGGGTGAGGAAGTTTTGACTCACCTACAGTTTGTGGATGATACTGGATTGGTGGGAGTTGCCAGCTTCAGGGAAGCAAGAATGATCAGAGATACTCTTAGTGTCTACCTTAGGGCTACAAACCAAGTCATCAATGATAAAAAATCCAAAGTGGTCTTTTTCAATCTTGATCAGAGGCTTCAGGACATAGTTTTAGAGATCTTGGGATTCACAAGGACTTCTCTCCCAGTGGTTTACTTGGGGGTTCCTTTGCACTTCAAAAAACTAAAAATAGATATCCTGGAGGAATCTTTTGGATTGTATCAAGGATAGAATTAATCATTGGTCTCACAAATGGTTAAGCTATGGGGGTAGATTAACTTTTTTACAGTCAGTCATTCAAGCCATGCCAATTTATAAATTCTCTATCCTGGCTGCCCCACATACTATATGGAAAGAGTTGGACAAGATGGCTAGAAAATTCTTATGGGAAGGAGTAAAAGGAGAGAGGAAATGGGCCTTAGTTGGTTGGGACAAAGTAACCCAGCCCAAGGTAAAAGGAGGTTTGGGTCTGAGAAGATCCAAGATAAACAATAAAGCTTTGGCTGGAAAGCTTTACTGGAGGTGGATTTCCCAGCCAACTTCCTTATTCAGTAGAATCCTAACCAGTAAATATTTGGGACATGTTAACCCAAATGAGGTGGGTCGTTTCCCTTTGGATGGTACTGGATCCTTAGTGTGGCAGGCTCTCAAGTTAGGATCTCAGGTAGTAAAAGATCGATTATTTTGGAAAGTGGGGAGAGGGGAGAAGGCACGTTTCTGGACAGATTCTTGGGATCAATACCCACCTATCATTGTTGATTTTCCTGAATTGCAACCAATAAAAGCAGCCATTGAAACCAAGGGATGGGTCCAAATTGAAAGTTATTTCACCACTAGGCAGCTGGGGGATTACAAGTTTAAGCAGTTTAAGAAGTTGGATGAGTGGCCAATTTCAATCCCTCCGGATTTGGCACCCATCATGACTAAAATCTTGATAGAAATATTTCTCACAGGTAGAGACGAGGAGGATGAATTAGCTTGGGGCTATGGGAGCCTTGGTGTCTACACAGTGAAGGACGGATATGACAAGATCCTTCCAGAGCCTCCCCCGCATACTTTTCAGGTTGAGGATTGGAGAAAGATTTGGCATCCCAAAGGTTGGCTGAAAGTTAACTTTTTTGCCTGGAAGTTCATGCACAATGGAATTCTCACTTTTGATAACCTCAGATGTAAAGGAATCATCGGTCCTTCCCAATGTGTCTTATGCTACAAGAGCGAGGAATCAACTGACCACTTGATGTTTGAGTGCCCTTTCACGCGTCAGATCTGGAAGAGATGGTTTTCATGTTTTAAAATTCAAGTTAATGGTGACTTGAATCGGATTAATATCTGGGAAAGATGGCAAAGGGGTAGATTTAAATCTAAAGCTCTTCGTCTTGGTTGGGAGCTTGGATTAAACTTTATTTGGTGGCAAGTGTGGTTGGAGAGAAATGCTAGAATTTTTAGAGAAACTTTTTCTTCGTTAGATGGAGTTTGGCAGGTCATTTGGAGCAAAGTCTCTGAAACTGTGGCCGTCTATGCTAAAGAGGAAACTCAGGTTGTGATTGGGGCAAGGGAAGAAGGAGTTGAAGTGCAAGAGGGACAGATCAGAGCTAGTTGGAAACCACCCCCAGAAGGTTGGATTAAAATTAATACTGATGGAGCTGCAAAAGGCAACCCGGGTAGAGCCAAAATTGGAGTGGTTTGCCGTAATCATGTTGGAACAGTGCTCTATTGGGAACTGCAAGGCTTGGGAAGAGCTACAAACAATGAAGCAGAAGCCATAGCTATCAAATCTGCTTCTATTTGGGCAGTTAAACAGGGCCACAGGAGGATAATCCTTGAATCAGATTCTCAAATAATGGTTGGAGCTCTAGATTGCATGAGGAACTTTGCCTTGAAAGCTTGGAGGTTGAGGATTCTTGTCACTCAAATTAAGGAATTATGGAGGGAATTAGATGATGTGATTCCAGTCTACGTGAGTAGAGATTTAAACAAAGCGGCCGACTTCCTGGCTAAGATGGGTGCTGAGAAGGAGGTAGGGGTTCAGTTGCACAGTGACATGGCTATTGAGGATGAGGTGATTAGGCAGGGTCTTGAAAGGTCCCTGAGCTAATGATCAAAGAAAAAGCAAAGGGTGGAAAGGTGTCACGATATCGCGACATGCTGCTTCGTCACGGCCAAGGGAGGAAAGTTGTCACGATATCGCGACATGTTGTTTCGTCACGGCCAAGGGAGGAAAGGTGTCACGATATCGCGACATGTTGCTTGGTCGCGGTCACTGGAGGAAAGGTGTCACGATATCGCGACATGTTGCTTGGTCGTGGCCATGGGAGGAAAGGTGTCACGATATCGCGACATGTTGCTTGGTCACGGCCTTGGGAGGAAAGGTGTCACGATATCGTGACATGTTGCTTGGTCGCGGAGGAAAGGTGTCGCGATATCATGACATGTTGCTTGGTCAGGCCATTGGAGGAAAGGTGTCACGATATCGTGACATGTTGCTTGGTCACGACCTTGGGAGGAAAGGTGTCACGATATCGTGACATGTTGCTTGGTCGTGGCCTTGGGAGGAAAGGTGTCGCGATATCGCGACATGTTGCTTGGTCATGGCCAAGGGAGGAAAGGTGTCATGATATCGTGACATGTTGCTTGGTCATGGCCAAGGAAGGAAAGGTGTCATGATTTCATGACATGTTGCGTGGTCATGGTCAATGGAGGGAAGATGTCGCGATATCGTGACATGTTGCTTCGTCGCGGCCATAAGAGAAAAGGTGTCACGATATCGTGACATGTTGCTTGGTCGTGGCCAAGGGAGGAAAGGTGTCGCGATATCATGACATGTTGCTGGGTCGCGGCCAAGGGAGGGAAGATGTCACGATTTCATGACATGTTGCTTGGTCGCGGTCAATGGAGGGAAGATGTCACGATATCGTGACATGTTGCTTCGTCACGCCCGAAAGAGAAAAAGTGTCATGATATCGTGACATGTTGCTTCATCACGGCCGAGAAAGAAAAAGTGTCACGATATCGTGACATGTTGCTCCATCATGTCGAAAGAGAAAAAGTGTCGTGATATCGCGACATGTTGCTTCATCGCGGCCGAGAGAGAAAAAGTGTCGTGATATCGCGACATGTTGCTTCGTCACGGCCGAGAGAGAAAAAGTGTCGCGATATCACGACATGTTGCATCTCCACGGCCAAGAGAGAAAAAGTGTCGCGATATCGCGACATGTTGCTGCATCGCGGCAAAAGGAGGAAAAGGTGTCGCGATTTCGCGACATGTTGCAACGCCGCTGCCCAAGGAGAAAAAGTGTCGCGATTTCGCGACATGTTGCTTCGTCGCGGCCAAAGGAGGAAAAAGGGTCGCGATATCGCGACATGTTGCAATGTCACGGACAGAAGAGGAAAAGGTGTCGCGATATCGCGACATGTTGCATTTTCGCGCCCAAAGGAGAAAAGTGTCGCGATATCGCGACATGTTGCTTTTTCGCGGCCAAAGGAGAAGAGGGTAAGTGTGTCGCGATATCGCAACAAGTTGCATCTTCTGACCAATCTGATCCCACTGTTAGCTAGTTAATGGTTCAGGAGATTTGGCCCCATTGCAAATCTTCCTTTCTATTGTAAGCTTGTGTTCTCTATGATTTCGGCTGGGAAAATTCCCTTCCCAATTTGTAATTGATCTTTGTTTTAATACAAGTTTTTTTCAAATTTTTCAAAAAAAAAAATCAACACCCTAAAAGTCTTACTCTAATATTCAAATATAACAATTAAGACTTTATTTCAAGAATTAAAATCAAACTCCTTATAACTCCCTTCACAATTTTACCATCAAAAATCACCATAGAAACATTAACCTTAATTAATCCTTATGCCTTCCAACTATCTCACATCAAACCTTAGGGAAATAAAAATTAAATTCAAAAATTGTACCTTTGCCCCTTAGTGGGTTTTGAACCCACGTCGCTGCCTCCACAAGTGCCCTAGACACAGCCTAGGCTGTCGCGTGAGCTAGGCACTCACGTGGGAGCTAGAGTGCCCACACACTCTATATTATCCCTACCGTAATTGAACTCAACGCAAAAACCAAAATTTCAACCTTGCTATCGTCAGGTTTTGAACCCATAACCTCTTTTCCACAAGCGTCGATCCAAATGCCACCCGAGCTAGCCATCGGATGGTGCTAGCAACCAAACACATCAATATTTTAATCACTCCAAAATTTGGGTTTACACAACACATGAATTTTCTTTTGCACAAATTGCAGATGCATTAATCGAGGCCTCCAAGGTAGATTTGGCTAAGGTATAAATACCTTTTGCCCTTGTTCCCATTTACGTTGGTGGAAATGAATTCATTGGGGTTGGTGCTTAAACTTTGACTTCAAAATAATTAATTTATAATTATTTAAATTCACTTAGAATTTAAATATTATAAATATTGGAGCCACCTTAGGTTTTATCACTTCGAATAAATAATATTATTTATAAAATTTAAATTCAATTTGAATTTAAATATTTATAAAATAAATATTGAAACTTCCTTGGGCTTTCTAATCTGAAATTTAAAGTCTCCTTGGGTTTTTATAAAAAACCTTTTATTTTTGCTCACCATGGTTTTTAATAAAACCTTTTACTTGTGCTTCACATAATATTAAAAATAAATATTATGAAGCTCTTCTGCCATCAACCTTTTGCATTGCTTTTTTTGACCTTTGACATCAACAATAGCTTATCCCTTGGTATTAATGACAACTTCATTCTTTGACATCAATGACAACTTTGACTCAAAATGTCCAATAATCTCCCCCTTTGTCATTGATGGCAACCCAAATTCTTTTACCAAAAACTTGACATTTTTCTTGTTCTGCTCCCCTTGGGACATTTCTCCCCCTGACTCAATGCTCTCTTTTTAAATCAAATCTCTCCTCCTTACTCAAATATCAAATCTCTCCCACTTACTCAAATCTCTCCCCCTTTGACATCAATGGCAAAGGGTCACCTTTGGGGCTCGGGGCTAAGAATGAGTCTCTTAGCTTAGCCCCTCCCCCACCTCTTCTTGAGTGGTTAATTTTGGGGTGGGAGTATTTCTACTCCTAGCAAGCACTGTCTTTTAGCTTTGTCTTCTTTCCTTCTCATTTGATCCTTCTGATCCCTTTGACTGTTCTTGTCCATGTTTATATTCATGTTCATGTTCTTGTTCCTGTTCATGTTCATATCCATATTCATGCTCCTATTCCTGTTCTTGTCCATATTCATATTCCTATTCTTGTTCTTGTTCCTATTCCTATTCCTATTCATATTCTTATTCTTGTTGATTTTCTCGTTCATGTTCATGTTTGGTTTTGGAATGTTTGCTCTACACCACTTTGTCATATATCCATCATTATTGCACTTACAACACTTAATTTTATTATTCCATGGAGGTGCAAATATCTTAGGATTTATCCTAGTGAAGCCATATCCTTTTCTATCATGAACCCTACAATCCATTTCCTTATGACCAAACTGATTACATGAGTAGCAATACCCATGGAAAAGTTATTTTTATCTAAAATTTCCATTTTCTTGTCTTTCATGTGTCCTGCACTGTGAAGCCATGTGTCCAAACCTGTGATATGAGAAACATCTTCCATTAAAATTTACTTGTCTTGACCTCATTGGTCTCTTAGTCTCTCTTAACCTATTCTGATTTTTGTTCCATTTATTTCTTCTTTGTGCATTGTTCCTTTCCTTGTTGAACTTTTTGTTGTCCAACTCATCCTCAGAAGTCTAACTTTCTCTTACGTTGTATTCTTCTGAATTTTCTTCTTCTTCAAAAATTGAGGTTGACTCTTCTTCTTGTTTCTTTTGAGGTTGTTCAAAATCAAGACCTATTTTTTTTGTTGACCTTCTTTGTACCTTGATCATTTTATCCACAGTCTTTGAACTCTTTCCAAACTTGTGTAGCTTATCCTCGGATTTTTCTAAATCCTTCCTTAGTAGAGCTACTTCTCGTTCTAACCTTTCACATTATAAGACCTTTACTTCTAACTTATCCTTGAACTTCTATGTCTTAGCCATTGACTTGTTTAGATCCTCTATAAGCTTTCTTCTCTCTTCATTGCATTCTTAAAACTGAAACTCAAGTTTAGAGTTTTTCTTTCTTACCTTCTAAACTGTGTCAAGAGCATAAATAAGTTCTGCCTTAAGATCAAATCCTTCTTTTTCTGATTCTTCCTCTATTTTTTTGCCTTTGTCTACATCTTCTTTTGACTTGTCTACTATAGGATCATATTCTTCTTCTTCTAGTGCCATTAGAATATTCTCTTATGGTCCTTCAAGTGCATCCTCATATTTATCATCACTAAAACTAAAACCATTCCTTGTACAACTATCTTCAAGATGTCCAAAATTACCACATCTAAAACACTAGAGAATTATTGGTGACCTTTTCTTAACTTCTTCTTTTTCTTAAATCATAAATAGGACTTCATATTTATCATTACTTGAAGAACTAGCATCACTATCACTTGAGTACTTACTTGTCTTGTCTGTATAGCAGCTCCTCTTTTGTCTTTGAAAGAACTTCTTTCCTTGTCTACTTTGTCCATCCTTGCCTTTCTTTTGGTACCTATATATTTCTGATTTCTTGTTTCTATGATCCTATTTTTCTTCATATTTGTTGTTTTTGGCTTCTTGACAATCAATTGCATAGTGACCATACTTTTCACAATTGAAACATCTAACAAATTTTGCATCTTTGAATCTTCTTGAATCATTGTTCCTTCTGCCATACTTAGCTTCTTCATCACTGCATGACTCATTGGTCGATTTTGACTTCTTACCCTTTATCTTTTTAATTGTTTTGAAGGTTGCTTCCTTTTGGGGATTAGGTTCTTTTATTCTTAACTTAAAATTTGTAATAATACCAAGCAACATATCTCTTGTCAAAGAATCACCATCCTTTGCTTCTTCTATAGCTGAAATATTTTCACTAAACCTTGTTGGAAGAGACCTTAAGATTTTATCACAAACATCTGATTCATCCGCATTAGGTCCAAGTCCTTGCATAGCATTAACAACCTCATCTACCCGAAGTAGATAAGAACTAATTTCTTCCTCATTCTTCATTCTTAATTCTTCAAATTATCCTTTGAGATTTCGTATATTTGCCTTTTTGACGCTTTTATCTCCTTCATATATGCTTTGCAACTTATCCCAAATTCCTTTTGCATATTTACAATGCATAAATTTTATTGATTATGTTCTATGCAAACCTCTCAAAATTGCATTCATTGTTTTTGAATTATAATACTATAGAAGCTTACCTTCCTTATCTATAGGTGGATCAGTTGGTGGTATGTATCCATTTTCAACTGCTTTCCAAATTTCATTACCAAGTGCCACTAGGTGAACCTTCATTCTCATACTCCAGTATATATAATCACTTCCATCAAATATTGGTGTTCAATTATCTAAAGACACATTCTTAGAATCCATTGTGTTCTTAAAAGCTTTTCTTTCAAGTTGTTAACCTCTTTCGAAGGAACCCGCTCTGATACCAATTGAAGAACATAATCTTATACTGAGAGGGGGGTGAATAGTATAAGACCACTTTTTACTTCTCTTTCCTAATCAATATTATGCAATGTAAATATAGCAGTATCAACAACAGTAATCAAAGCAATGCACAAAAAACCACACACAATAAAGACACCAATTTAATTTGGTTCACCCAATGTGGGCTACTCCATGGAGAAAATATTTTACTAAAGTTTTCTCAATCAATCTCTTGGAAATCCTTTCTCTATTACAATATTTATGGATCTCTATCCAAAGGATACACCAATCCCCTAGTCAAGTTTATGGATCTCTATCCACAGGAGAACTTCTTTCTCCTTAGCTCTAACTAGTGATCTTCTAGAAGAACTGTTGCCACCACTACTCTGGCTAATGGATCTCTATCCACTGAAGACACCTATTCTCACTTCCCTGTCTAATGGATATCTATCCATAGGAGACTGTTGTCCTCTAAACTCTATCACCTTCAAAGTTCTGTCTCAAATATGCACTAAACACAGTCCTTCAGTCTAGCATAAATTTTCTCAATCTCTGTCTCTGGTCTGGCATAAACCTATCCTCAAATCTGCACCAAAATCTATCCTCAAATTTGCACTAAACACATTCCTTCGGTCTAGCACAAATCTATCCTCAATATTTGTCCTCTAATCTACACTAAACATAGTCCTTCGATCTAGCACAAATTTATCCTCAATCTTTGTCCTCAAGCCTTAACACAAAGCTTGACTCAATCTCAAATCAACTTTGTTGGATCTGCCCAAAACCTTAGCTCAAGATTTGAACAAATCAATCAATCAACTCTGCTCACAAGTCTTCTCAAGACTTGTCTCAATTCTGCCTTGTAAGCTTCCACAAAAGCTCACACCAATCTATCCATAAGTCCTCTATAGAACTTGTCCAATTCTGCTCTACAAGTCCTCACTAGAACTTGTCCAAATCTGTTCAATAATTCCTCACAAGAACTTATTCAATTCTGCTCTCAATCTATATTGTAAGCTTTCATAAAAGCTTACACAAATTTATCCATAAGTCTTCTCAAAGACTTACCTCAAATCTGCTCAACAAGTCCACACTAGAACTCATCCAATTTCATAGAAACATAAAGAGAATTATTAGAGACTCAATATGCTTCACATTCATCACAATGCTCAATTACTTTCAATCATTCTTTTAGAAACATATAGAGAATTTTTAGAGACTCAATATGCTTCACATTCACCTCAATGCTCAATATGCTTCACATTCACCTCAATGCTCAATCACTTTCAATCACTCTTTTGGAAACATACAAAGAATTGTTAGACTCAATATGATTCGCATTCACCTCAATGCTCAATCACTTTCAATCACTCTTTTGGAAACATACAGAGAATTGTTAGAGACTCAATATTTTTTCACACTCATCAACACTCAACCTCTTTCTCAAATCAATTCAAGATATAGAACATTTTTTTCATAGAACTAGGACTTCTCACTTCACACATCCATTTGACTAGGCTCAACCAATCACTCAATGAAATAATCCTTGCTCACAAACCTTAGTCCAAGCATATGCACACTCACTCAAATATTTCCAACAATGCTCATAAACCAATCTCACATCACAATGATATTCAAACCCTAGTTCAAGTTCCTCATTTAACCAATGGCTTTAACAAAAATGCTTATCAAACAAGGTTTTATCAATAACTCTTCATTCCAGAAAACCTTGAAGCATTAATTCAAAACACACTCAACAATGCTTATAAAGCAATCTTCACATAAATCTCAACAAAGGAAACCTAATCAAGTCCTTTTCACTCCAAAATTGTTTTTCATAAAACCAAACAATCAACTCACCCAAGGAAGAATTTTCCCATACCTTTTTTCTTGATAAGGAGTAGACCACACAAATCTGTCACACTCATAAACACTTCTTTTCCAATCTCAAGAAGGTTAGAAGATAATATTTTTTCTCTCAATAAATCACAATAAAAAATAATATCAAACAAAATACACCTTATCACTCCAACTTTAAAATAATATCCAACACCTTAACAAGATTAGAATAATTACTTTCACAATAATATTTTTGGCAAAAGTCATTTTTTTTGGCTTTGTTAAATATTGGATCCACCTTAGGTTTTATCACTTCGAATAAATAATATTTATTTATAATATTTAAATTCAATTTGAATTTAAATATTTATAAAATAAATATTAAAACTTCCTTGGGCTTTCTAATATGAAATTTAAAGCCTCCTTGGGTTTTTATAAAAAACCTTTTATTTTTGCTCACCATGGTTTTTAATAAAACCTTTTACTTGTGCTTCACATAATATTAAAAATAAATATTATGAAGCTCTTATGCCATAAACCTTTTGCATTTCTCCTTTTGACCTTTGACATCAACAATAGATTATCCCTTGATATTAATGATAACTTCATTCTTTGACATCAATGACAACTTTGACTCAAAATGTCCAACAATACTAAGAGGGGGGGTGAACAGTATAAGACCACTTTTTACTTTTCTTTTCCAAACAATATTATGCAATATATCAATGGCAATATCAACAACAGTAATCAAAGCAATGCATAAATCACCACACATACTAGAGATACCAATTTAACTTGGTTCACCCAATGTGGGCTACTCCACGGATAAAATATTTCACTAATATTTTTCTCAATAATTCTCTTGGGAATCCTTAACCTATTATAATGCTTATGGACCTTTGTCCAAAGGAGACAACAATACCCTAATAAATTCCATGGATATCTATCCATAGAAGACACCAATCCCCTCAGTTGGTACATGGATCTGTATCCACATGAGAACTCCTTCCTCCTCTACTCTGGTTGGTGATACTCTAGAAGACTACTGCCTCCACTGCACTGGCTTGTGGATATCTCTCCACTGAAGACTCTATCCTCACTCAAAATATATTTATCCTCACTGCCCTAGCTAATGGATCTCTATCCACTATAGACTACCGTCCTCTGCTCTATCACCTCCAAAGCTTGCTCTTAGCTCTATCTCAAATCTGCACTAAATACAATCCTTTGATCTAGCATAAATCTACTCAATCACTATCTCTGATATGTACCAAATACAATCCTTTGGTCTAGCATAAATCTGCTCAATATTTGTCTCTGATCTATACCAAACATAGTCCTTTGGTATAGCACAAATCTATTCAATATTTATCTCTAATCTACACTAAACATAGTCCTTCGGTCTAGCACAAATCTGCTCAATATTTATCTCTAATTTGGCACAAACATGTCCTCAAATTTGCACCAAAATTTGTCCTCAAATTTGTTCTCAAGCCTTAACACAAAGCTTGATCTAATCACAAATCAACTCTGCTAGATCTACCCCAAGCCTTAACACAAAGCTTGAACAAATCAATCAATCAACTCAACTCACAATTCTTCTCAAAGACTTACCTCAAATCTGCATTGTAAGCTTCCATAAAAGCTCACACTAATCTGTCCACAAGTCTTCACCAAGACTTACCTCAAATCTGCTCTACAAGTCTTCACCAAGACTTACCTCAAATCTGCTCTACAAGTCTTCACCAAGACTTACCTCAACTTTGTCCAATCTGATTGTAAGCTTCCATAAAATCTCACACTAAATTTTCCTTAAGTCCACTCTAGGACTTTCTCAAATTAGCTCACAAGCTTTCACAAAAGCTTATTCAACTCAACTCAATCTATCACAGATAACTTCTTCAATCACACAAACAAGCTTCACACAGATTCTTGTTTAATCTCACAAAAACATATAGAGAATGGTTAAAGACTCAATATGTTTCACTCACAATATGTAAGGATCTTGCAATGTTAGTTGTTTATATAAAACTAAAAAATGAACATAACTGAATCTCTTTGTATGAAGAATCACTGTTTAATTTGATGGCCAAAACCGATCAAATGGATAAATTAAATGTATTCAATGATGCTTATTACATCAATTCGAAGGAATATAAATATGTTTGCAAGTGATATGAATGAAGGGACGTGTTGGTCCCTAACTAATTAAATGGTGAATTAATAAGTACTTTGTGTTAGGAGTAGAGTCCTAACATGCCACCCTCCTTAATACAGCTTTGTCCTCAAAGCTAAAAATAAGGAAAATATTGTTGGATATGATGGAGTGTCTCCCATGTGGCATCTTTCGGAGGTAGATCCTTCCATTGAACCAAAACTTCAGTGATGGTGCGATTGCAAAGGTGGCACATGCGACGATCTAGGATAGCCTCGAGTTTAATCATGAGTGTCCCATCTTCGATAAATTTTGGAAGCTGAGTTTGGGTAGTGACATGTGTGCCTAGTATTGGTTTAAGGCAAGAAACATGGAACACGGGGTGAATTTTGGAGGACTCGGGTAACTCAAGTTTATAAGCAACTGATCCAATACATTGTATAACTTTATAGGGTCCATAAAATCTGGGTGCTAACTTTTGAGAGCCTTTGATTTTTAGTGAAGTTTGGCGATATGGTTGTAAGCAAAGGAATACCATATCTCCTTCTTGGAAGGTACACTCAATTCGATATTGGTCTACCTATTGCTTCATACGGTGTTGAGCGATGAGTAGATTTTCTTTGAGGATGCACATCATGTTATCTCGAGTATAAATTTCCATCTTTACTACAGGCACGTTTGTACTTCCTGGAATATATGAAGTAAGAGATGGTGGTTTTTGGCCATATAAGGCTTCATATAGGGTCATTTTAATGGTTGTGCGATATGTGGTGTTATACCACCATTTAGCTAATGGCATCTATTTAACCTAGTGAAGAGGTTTAGTAGAAATTAAAAAAATGAAGGTAGGTTTCCAGGCATTTATTAACAACTTCAGTTTGATCATCCATTTGGGGGTGGTAGGCAAAACTCATCCGAAGTTGGGTGTCATGGAGTTTAAACAATTCTTTCCAAAAATTACTAGTGAAAGTGGGGTCATGATCACTAACTATAGTGGAATGCATGCCATGCAGTTTAAAGATATTATCTAGGAAAATTTGAGCGATAATGTTGGTTGTATAAGGGTGACTCACCGGGAAAAATGGGAATATTTAGATAAACGATCTACCATGACTAATATGGTTGTTTTCCCTATATATTTTATAAGGCCTTCAATAAAGTCCATCGGAATATCAGCCCATGTTTTTATTGGTATAGGAAGAGGTTGAAGAAGACCCAGGGTGTAGCCATTGTTTCTTCCTTATACCTTTGGCATGTCTCACATTCCTTTACGAACTTCTTGATATCACTTTTCATTCCTACCCAATAAAAATATCTAGTCACTCTTATAAGTCTTTATAAATCCAGAGTGTCCTGCAGTGGGTGTAGCATGTAATTCATGAAAGAGTTTTATACGATATGCGGATGTAGGAGATAGGACAAGACGTTCTTTAAGTGAGGCTTGCTCATGGAATTTTTTTGGAGTTATTGAATTTTGGTATGTGTGGTGGGGTCCTTAAACCACTCTTTATTGACTTGGTCTATCCATTTAGGAATAGGGCAGGAAAAAGAATGTAATTGGGAAATTTCTTCAAAATTTCTGGAAAGTGCATCCGCGACCGTGTTATCTTTTCCTTTTTTTTTATATGATTTCATAATCATAACCTAGTAGTTTTTTAACCCACTTTTGTTGTTCTGGTGTGGTTATGCGTTGCTCTAATAAATATTCTAGACTATGGTGGTCGGTGCAGATAATTAAATGTTTACCAATAAGATAGGGTCTCCAATATTGGATAGCATGAACAATGGCTAACATTTCTTTTTCATATGTGGAGCGTGCTAAAAAAAAATTTAGAATGCTTTGCTAGTGAAGACTAAAGGTTTTTCCTTTTGCATGAGGATGACTCCCATTCCCAATCCTGAAGTGTCACTCTCAATAATAAATGGTTGCAAAAATTCTAGCATGGATAAAGACCAGGGTGGTACACATGATATTTTTTAAGGTAATGAAAGCTTCATTAGCTTTTGAAGACCATAAAAAAGCATTCTTCTTAAGTAGTGTTATTAAGGGTGCCACGATTTTGCCATAGTCCTTGATCAATTTGTGATAAGAGCCTGTTAGTCCTAATAACCCATGCAATCCTTTCAATATTTTTGGAATAGGCCAATTTTCCACATCTTCAATCTTTCGAGGATCTACTTTAACTCCTTCCTTAGAGACAATATGTCCAAGGTATTCGATTTCTTCTTTTCCAAAGGAGCATTTTGATCTCTTAGCATATAATTGATTGTCCTCCAAGGTCTTTAGTGCTTTCTCTATATGGTTTAATTGATCTTCCCATGTTTTGTTGTAAATCAAAATATCATCAAAGAAAACTAAAATAAACTTTCGAAGGAAAGGGTGAAATACCTTGTTCATAAGGCTTTGAAATGTGGAAGGGGTGTTGGTAAGACCAAATGGCATCACCAAAAATTCATAATGTCCTTCGTGAGTGCAAAAATCTATTTTGGGTATATCATTTTCTTTAACTCTGATTTGGTAATAGCTCGATTGTAAATAAAGTTTGGAAAAATATGCGGCTCCATTAAGTTCATCAAGTAATTCATCGATGAATGGAATAGGAAATTTGTCTTTGATAGTTATTTTTTTGAGGGTGCAAAAATCAACACACATATGCCATGATCCATCCTTTTTTCTTACTAGTATGACCGGAGAAGAGTAGGGACTTATACTAGGTCTAATGACCCCTGCTCTGAGTAGATCTTGTACCAATTTTTCTATTTTTATCTTTTGTAATTATGGGCATCGATAGGCTCTAATATTAGGAGGTTGGTGTCCCAAAAGTAATTGAATGGCATGATCATGGCTCTATTGTGGAGGCAATCCTTCTGGTTCATTAAATATTTTATCATGTCTTTCTAGGAGTTTTTGTAATATAGGTGCCTCTAGTTATTCTTCATTTATGGTTTGCAAGAAACATAGTTGGGCAACCATACCTTTTCCTCCTTTGCGAATAATTTTTCCATTCTATGGGAACTTATGATTTATGTAGGGCATGTTTTTAACCCTTTAATTGTGTAAGTTTGGTCTTTTTGTGTGAATTGCATCCATAATTCTTCAAAGTCCCATTGAATTTTATCGAGCATTCGTAGCCATTGTACTCCCAAAATGATGTCACATCCTCCTAATGGTAGTACATACATATCCCCTTTCATGTTATAATCTCCCATAGTGAGCTTGATATTATGACATTTCCCTTTGCATGTAATTTTTCCACCATCGTCAATCATGACTTCAAAGTTATTACGAGGATATATAAAATAAATTAGCTTATTTGGCCAACCTGGGGTCTATAAAACTGTTAGTGCTACCAGAGTCTAATAGCACAATAGGGTTTTGTTTCTTAAATTACCCCTTAACCTTCATAGTTTGTGGGGCCGAATATTCTACGAGGGTGTTGAAAGAGACTTCTGGTGTACTTTCAGTGCTATCTTTAGTTACACTCATCACCACTTCTACTTCTATTTCATTTTCCTCTTCTATTGAATTATCAGGGTTAGCTACATCCAAAATATATAGTTTTCGTGTAGCACATTTATGATTTTTCTCAAATTTCTCATCGCAATGATAGCAGAGGCCTTTTCTTGTCATTCTTTCATTTCTTCAAAATTGAGATGTTTTATTGGTAGGGTTGCGTTAAGTTTGGGGGTTGTGTAAGTTCTTTGTGCTTTTCCATTATGCGTAGGTTTGGGTGTAATGTAAGAGGTTTGTGATTTCCCCATAGGTGGTTTCCCTAATCGAAATTGTGTTTTGATTTTATCTTCAGCTAATTTAGCCAATCCAATAGTTTGCAACATGGTACTGGGGTTGAACATTTGTACCTCTAGCTAGATCTCTTCCTTTAATCCACTGATGAAATAATTCTAAAAAAATGATGCGTCTAGGCCTGTTGTACGGTTTGCCAATTTCTCAAATTCTACTTGATATTCACGTACCAAAGTGGTTTGACACAGTTTGGTGAGAGCTCCTATGAAATTTTTGAGCTTGCTAGGGCCAAATCGTACTAATAGATTTTGTGTAAAGTTTAGCCAAGTAGGGATGTCGTTGGTCTTCTCGAACCACTAGTACCATTGGATAGCCTCATTTTCTAAGTGAAAAGATGCAATATGAACTTTTTGTGCTTCAGGGATTTGGTTTAAAGAAAAATATTGCTCTGCCCGATAAATCCAGTTCGCCACCTTCAAATTTTGGAAAGTCCAACTTAGTAGTCCTGGGAAGGATGGATGTTTGTGGCCCCCCTAGTGGTATTGGATGTGTCGGCACTCCGGTGGTTTGGCTTGTTTGAATGAGTGCCATATTTTGCTTGAAGGTATCCATTTTTAGGTCCATTGCTGACATCCTTTGCTCAACTTCCTGCCTGGTGGCTAAATTCTCTTGGGAATTTTGTTCCTTAATTTGGCAAAGCTCGTGATAGATCTTCTCGAGGGTAATATCTTGCAACCTTCTTTCGTCAGCCATCTAGAAGTTTTGGTTTGCATAATTTGAGTTTGTTTTGTAAAATATTGTAACTTGCAACAATAATATGCAATATTTTAAAAGTTGTTAACAACTTTTTACAAAAAAAAAAATGTTTCAATTTTTTTCTAAAAGTGTTGTTTCAACTTTATTTAGAAAAAAGTTTTGTTTCAACTTTATTAAGCAAAAAGTGTTGTTTTAACTTTATTGAGCAATGTTTTATTAGCCGAGCGAAAAAACAAATATAGTAGGGCACAGATTGATATGAACCACGAGGCGGGGTGGTGGCTATTCTACAAAGTGGAGGAGCAGGGCGGAGTCGAAGCAGCAGTTAGAGCGGAGCAGATGTGAGGCTGCAGGTGGGACGGGACCGAGGTGAGGGTGGGGCAGAGCAAGGTGGGTATGGAGTAGAGTGAGACCAATGCAGGAGTGGGGTAGAGTGGGACCGAGGTAGGGGTGGAGCGAAACGGGATTGAGGCAGCGAGGGAAGAGCTAGAGTCAAACGACGAAGTAGGAATCAATGACCCAATGGGAGGAGCTACTGAGGTGTTAAGTGTGGGCAACAAGGGAGAATTAGAGGAGTATGAGTGGCGAGCAATTTTGCATGGGCATGTGGCTATCGGGTGGTAGTCACACCCCCTTACTTGAGTGTGTTTGATTAAAAACTACTTGAAGCCTCCTTTATTCCCAAATGTGGGATAATTCACTTAAAAACTTTTGAACATTTTTTATTTTGATAACGTGAAAAATCGTCACCGACGGTAAATAAAAATTAAACCTTAGGTTTCAAAAAATAATTCTCACTAATTTTTTTCTTTTGTCTATCGAAAAACGTCTCCTGCATCGATTGATGTCTTTTTCTTTTTTTTTTTTTGGTATAAGGTAGAGGTGGTTATAAGGTCCACAAACCTTTTACAAAGTCAAAATGGGCTGGTTCTAGCATCAAGCCCGTATAATCAAAATACAAAATGGATCTTTCTAAGACTCACATTAAGCCATACTTAGAGTCCACGGTCCTATACTTGTCGCTTGACTATTCGGGATAAAACAAAAACCAAACAACACCTAGCACTTACTAACACTAGGTTCTTTGTCTTGTACACTTGTCACCTCCCGGGCCCCAACAAATGGGATGCCTTTTACGCCTAATTCCATCCGTCGGATTACTCATCATCGGCCCCTACGATCTCCCGATGCTCTAACGGGTTTGATCTTAGCTCTTCTCTAGCGACCAACACCAATAGTTCTTGAGGGAAGTTATCCTTCCAAATTTGCATCTCCCCAACGAAGCGCAATATTTGCCATTAGATCCGCCGCTTTGGTTCCCTTCTCCGAAGGTGTGTTGGATTCGGGCATTAACCAAATGAGATTTATGAATCTTTGCTTCTAGGATAAGCTCCAATATGGTCCAGTTGGGGTCTTTATCCTCCTTAATTGCCTTGATTATATTAAGCGAATCCCCTTCAAAGATAACTTCCTTATAACCCTCAAGTCCGGCAATTCTCATTGCACTGCATGCGAGCTCGGGCTTCGCAAAATGATTTGTTTGAGTTCCCAAAGGCTCTGCAAAGGCAAGGACCACTTTTCCTTCCTCATTTCTCAAAACTCCTCCTCGCTCCTGCGACCCCGGATTTCCTTTAGTTGCCCAGTCAAAATTAAACTTAACCCACTTTTGTGTGGGGGGTATCCACTTGACACCATCCCGTGGGTTGGTTGTAATGTCTAGGTCCGGAAGTTCCTCTCCCCGAGTTCCGCAAAATCCTCCTTTCCCTTAGAGACATGGTCTCATTTTTGAAGAAGAAAGTTTTCCAGTTTTCTTTCAAAGCTACGATTATTTTATTGCCACATAACATGGGATCTTTCTTACGTCCTTTAAATACTCTCTTATTTCTCTCATTCCATATCCCCCATAAAAAATGGGGTAAGGTGAGCTTCCGAGCCAAGTCAAAAGCTTTGCCGGAAGGGGAAGCCCTTGTATGCGAAGTCGGACATGCTATTTGGACAGACCCAATCTATATGAAATTTGGACGGGATCATTTGGAAGAGCTGTACAAGAAAAATCACAAGTTAGAAATATATGACTTACAGATTCTATTGCTTTCTCACACAAGATACATCGATTGATGAATTGGAAACCTCTCCTTTGCAGATTATACATTTGTCGGGATCTTATTTTGAGCTGCCAACCAAAAGAAGAAAGCTATTTTTGGGGTTAAATTATTTAACCAAATAACGAAGTCGGAGTCCGACCATTGAATCCTGAGTGGATTAACTTATAGGCGATTTTTATTGAATAGATCCCACTTGTAGTTTTGCCCCAAATCGCCTTGTCTCTTCCTCCCCCAGGGATGATCGGGAACACCCTTAAAGCATCATTGAGTTTGGTTAGGGCCACCTTCTCTTGCTACGACAGATTATGAGCTGTGATTTTCTTCCAAGAAGAAGTTTCTGTGCTACAACAATAAAATCCCCTACTTTTCCTCCCATTTCCTTCGAAAGTTTATGTTGGAGGACTTGAAGGTCTAAGTTATCTTTCAGAGGGGCCTCTTCCAACCACGGGTCTTTCCAAAAGTCCACTTGTCTTCCATTACCAATTCTCCATGACCTCCTGACATTCGAGCAAACAATTCCAAAATAGGATCCTCTAGGAAGATTATCGGCTTTCGGGAAGTCCTGATTATTTACGATATATTTTGCCTTAAGAAGTTTTACCCATCCCAATTGATCATTATTGATAAATCTCCATACTGTTTGCCAATCGGAGCTTGATTCAATTCTTTCATTCTCTTTAACCCCGAGGCCCCCAGATCCTTGCTTGCACACACACGATTCCATGCTACCAATGAAATTCTCTTTCTCTCCTCCGAACACGACCACAAGAAGTTGCGTTGAATTAGCTCCAATGTAGCTCGGACCTTTGCGAGGCATTCTAAATAGAGACATGCGATAAATTGGAATGCTCTGTAAAGTAGTTTGAACTAATAAGGCTTTTCTGCGGAGGTGAGGAAGGCTGCCCTTCCACCACTGCTAACTTTTTGGAGATCCTGTCAATGGTGAGTTCCACAAAGTAGCCTTCATTCTTCCTTCGAACATAGGCATGCCTAGATAAGTTCTTTGGTAGAAGCTCCTTTCCACAACCGAAGAGGTTAGCTATTCTTTCCTCCCTCCCACCGGGCGTGTTAAAGAAATAGATGCTACTCTTCTTATAGTTTATGTCTTATCTGCTTCTGTCTCATACTTGGTTAGAATTCTCTTCAACTTCCTAGCTTGAGGCACGGAGGCTTTGGACACAATGATTGTATCATCCACAAGCTGTTGGTGAGACAACGGCCTCTGCTTGTTGAGGCTGGTTTAAAACCTTCCAATTGACCATACGCCACCATTGCTGAAATGTTCCTACCCAATGCTTCCGCTAAAATAATAAACAAGTATGGAGACAAAGGATCTCCTTGTCGCAACCCCCTTTCACTCTTAAAGTAGCCGGAGGGTGACCCATTCACCATGACGAGAAAATCTTGTAGTAGAGATACAACTAAAAATCAACTTAATCCACTGTGGACAGAAACCAAACTTACCCAAAATCTTGGTGAGGAACCGCCATGAGACCCGGTCGTAGGCTTTATTCATATCAAGCTTTAGTAACATACATGCTTCCTTACTAGTCACCATTGAATGAATAACCTCATGAATTGTGATGATACCATCCAATATTTGTCGCCCTTTCACAAAGCCACCTTGGTTCATATCAATGATGAAAGGAAGGATAACCTTGACCTATTGGCGATTGTTTTTGTGAGAATCTTCATCGAGTGTTACATAAGCGATAGAGGCGAAAGCTGGAAAATTCCATTGCTCCCACTAGTTTAGGGATGAGGACTAAAAAAGTAGCATTAACTCCTTATGGGATTTCCATGTCCTTTTGAGCCTCAATTATAGCTTCCACTACATCATTGCCTAGGATATCCCAAAACTTACGGAAGAAAGGCTGCGGGGAAGCCATCCGGTCTGGGGAGGCTGTTACCATCCATGTCAAAAACGACCTTCTTGATTTCCTCCTTTGTGAAAGGACTAAGTAAGAATCCATTAAGATTATCGATTCTGAGGGGTGGAATGGCTGCCAACGAGAGAGTCCTCTTCTTCAATAGTCGGATTTACATCTTCTAGCAACGATTTAAAGTACTCAACCGCTTCCCTCCTTATGTCTTCCATATCTTTGGTGTTAGACCCATCGGCCATCTTGATCTCCTTAATTTTGTTAGTACTCCTGTGGCGAAGAGTAGAGACATGGAAGAACTTTGTATTCTGTCACCCTCATTTAACCAACGCGATCTGGATTTACTGCCTCCAAAAGGTTTCTTCAAATCCTAGCATCGTGTGGTATTCGGCTAACGGCTCCCTCTCCTGGTTTCTCGGATCCTCCGTAAGTTGCTCACGACTTCAACTTCTCCTGTAGTTCATTGATCTTGTCTTTTAGTTCTGCCTTTTTAACAAAAATATTGCCAAAGGAAGTTTTGTTCCACTCTCTAATGTTAGCCTTCACATTCCTTAGTTTACATGCCACTTGGGCCGGTTTCGAACCATTATACTTTTTGTCCCACCATTGGGCAACCGGATCCTTGAGATCCTGATGTTGGAACCACATAAGTTCGAATCGAAAGGGTCGATGTATCTTTTCTTAGAGTCCTCCCTGTTTCCCATAGAATTGGGTTGTGATCGGACCCGATTCTTGGGAGTGCCGTTAATGAAGAGTCCCCAAACCTCTCCGAGGCATTCTTGAGAAAGAAGAAACCTATCTAATCTTATCCGAATTTGGTTTTCCTTCAATCTTTTGTTAGACCATGTATAGGAGAATCTACGCGAGGTCCACATCCATCGGCTCATGTTGCTCAACAAAATCTCTAAACTCGTAGATATCGGCAGTTATTCTTTGAGAGCCCCCCAATTTATCTACGGGATTAAGGTAGCAATTGAAATCCCCCATCACAATCCAAGGGTAGTTGGGGACCGTCTCCCTCAATTCGGCTAGGCGACTCCAAAGAACCCTTCTCGGTCCACTGTCTAAGCTGGAGCATATACATTCGTTAAGATCCACTCTTCTGCGTGGTTTTATCCACACATAAGAGACAAATAAACCAACTAGACATCGGAATCACTCTACTATCAATCACATTTTTGTTCCACATAACCGGTAACCCTCCTGCTTGTTCCGGTGGCCTCTTGGCCTACTACTTCGACTTCTCGCCAAGTCCTATTCTTAAAAGGAATAACTCTACTCTCCTCCATTTTAGTTTCTTGCGGTAAAATCATATCCGGTTTGTGTTCTTGTCTAAGAGCATACAAAGCTCTTATTTTTGCGGGATTACTCCCACGAATATTCCATGAAAGAATCTTCATTTATGGGCTTTGGATCCTCGAGCCTTCGCCCCAAAGAGCAATCTTGCTTGAGTGCCATCGGCCACTCCTCGCTCCGCTTCTTTACGCCTTAAGGCGGCATTGCTAGGTTTCCCTCTTCCCTACAGAACCATATCCCCATACATCCGCTCTAGGTTGAAGTTCCTTAGGATTCACTTGGCTTCTAGTAACCATCTTGGGTAGGTCGGTCTTGGTATTTGGGGTAACAATCGGCTTTCCGGGTTAAGCTGGTCTTTTTGACGGTGGAGATGATTCCGTGCTCTTAGCTTCTTGATTAGTAGATTCTTTTTCCCTGCTTTGGGGTTACAGTGATCTTGGTGGTTCACCTCTTCCTCCTGAGTATCCTTGCTCGTATTATTAGTTTCCTGCTCCTTCCTCCGATTTTTCTCCTCTAAATCCTTCTCTTGAGTCTCCTCTACCTCGGATTCCACTTCTTGGTTGTCCATCCGATCTCCCTTCAAATGATTTAATGCATCAAAAGCTGTTCTCCTTTGGGATGTTGATCTCCTTGGAATTTCTTCCCATAAATTCCTCTGCGAGTACATGGGACCACTTCCACCGAGCCTCCATAGGCCTCCCGTATCACCCAATCAAACTTACTTTCCCCGGGCGTTGATCTATGGGGTTCTTTCCTTTGTTATTTGGCTCACGAGGCTTGCTTGTATCATCTTAGGAGCGAGGTTGAGCTTGAGGGTTCCCATCAAAGGGACCGGCTCCCCTGTGAGAGGGTTTTGGGGCATAGGAATTTTTGGGAGGAGGGTTAAAACGTTGCCTCTTGCTTACAATAGGGCGAACGGGGTCTACGATATTCGGATTTTGAGCTCCACGTCCTTGAGGCCCGGGTTGGGTAGGAATGGAGATCTGCGGGGGAGGATATTATTGCAGGTTTGAGGATCGGTATTTTGGAGTGGGGGTTGGTTCTTGGAAATGCGGTGGATACCCTGGTGCCCTACCTTCCCACAAACACTACACTTAAAAGACATATTTTCATATTCAAATACATGAGTATGAAGTCCAAACATAGACGACAAAATAATGGATTTAGGGAGCTCTTTACTCGGGTCCGCCAACACACACATGCGAGCGAGACAGGAGTCTTGTTTTGCTCAAGGTTGCGGGATCAATAGCTATTAGTTCTCCAATCTCTGTAGCTATCCCGGCCAATATTTGTTCGTTCCGAAAAGCGAGAGGTAATCCTGGCATCTTAACCCAAATAGGAGCCAAATCCGGCACACTGAGTGCAGGGGTTGAAATCGGGGGACCAACGCTTGAGATACAAGCCCCTTTTCCCAAAAAACCAAGGACCTCCTTGGAGAGTCCTTTCCATGTCCTGTTCACATTGAAATGTCACCAAAAGAAAACTCTTGGGTAAAGCCTTAATCATCATACCGGCCCTTGGCTGCCATTTTTGGATGGCCCATCTCCTTATGACTTCCATGTCCGGCCTCACCCCCATAAATTTAGCCACCAAAGATGTTACGCCCTCCATAGCCACATCCTTGAGCTAAGGAATGCGGGACGTGCAACCTACCATTGACGAATTTTAGATTAAAACAAGAGTCGGATAATTTTTGCTTACCGCGAAGAGCATTAAGATATGAAGGTCTCCAGTTGCCAGGTTTCTCTTTGTCTCCTTCTTGGTTCTTCCTTTGATCCTGACGCATAGAGTCCTGGTCCCCCTCAGAGAAATCTTCAACCGCATCCGCCCAACGCCCTTGGACCGGTTCCAAAAGAACTTCCTTGTCCACATCCTCCGCCTGGGGGCCTGCTATCTCGCCAGAGCCCCCACCGCCGCGTCTGTCGATCCGCCCTCACGAAGTCCCACACCTAGGGTTTGATGCCCCTAGACCTCTCGCTCCTCCTCCTTGCTGCTCCATCCGTCCGATATGAATTCGATTGATGTCTTTTTCATCATGAATTTTCAAATAGAATATATATTATATTAGTTTAATTTATTTATTCATGGATATACGATGTTTTCCTTTAGATTTTTTGCATGTGCTTCAAATATTCTGCTAGCAGTGTGGTCTTCTGATGCTTGTTTACTCTTGGTGTTGTTGTGTTGCGTCATGACAGTGTTGTTATTAGTGGCCTATCGTATAGCTGAGCAAGGCACGCATGACTACTTGGTGAGGAATGTAGAGTGGTGATAGCATGGTTATCGAGGTTATATTTTATGCCGACATCTATGCCTATTAATATTTGTACCCTAGCTATGATTTTAGGACTGTAAATACCCATCGACGTCAATTGAAAACCTACTGTATGTTGTGAGGTATCATCGAGTATGGCAGCGAAAGATGAATATCAAATTTATTTTAGCTCGGATAGGAGAGAGAAGAAAAAAAATTATATGACAGTGGAAGGTGGATGTGATGGCTCTGATCCAGATGTAGGATCCTGCAATGTTAGTTGTTTATGTAAAACTGAAACAAGGAAGAACAGAACCGAATCACTTTGTATGAAGAATCACTGTTTAAGTTGATGGTCAAAAATGATCAAATGGATAAATTAAATGTATTCGATGATGCTTATTACATCAATTGAAATAAATATAAATATGTTTGCAAGTGATATGAATGAAGGGACATGTTGGTCCCTAACTAATTAAATGATGAATTAATAAGTACTTCATGTTAGGAGTAGGTTCCTAACACAACAATGCTTAATCACTTTTAATATTTCCTTCAATTCAATCCATAAATAAAGAACAATTTGTTTCACAGAACTTGAACTATCACTCCAACACTTCCAATCAGCTATGCTCAATAGACTCCACTCAACCAATCACTCAATGAAAGCTTTTTCAACAATGCTTATCAAACAAACCTCACATAACAATGATACTCAAGTTATTTCACAAACCCTAGTTCAATATTATTCACAACTTCACATAATAATGATACTCATGATCTTTCACAAACCCTAATCATGCATGTGAAGGCTCACTCAATATTTCCAACAATGCTTATCAAACAAGGTTTCTAGTAACAACCTTCATTCCAAAAAATATTTATCAATCAATATTGGATAGTTCAACACCAAACTCAACAATTCTTATCAAACAATCCTTTTCACTCCAACTTAGCATTCACAACATCCAACAATATTTCACTCACAAGGATGATATACCCATACCTTTGTTTGAAGAAGTTTTGACCTCAAAACCTGTCTCAATCACAATCAACTCTTTTCCAATCTCAAAGGTTAGGTAATAAAATCTTCACTCAAAAATTCACTTAAATGATTCCTCAAAATATTTCACCATACATAGCATAAGATCTCAACTACACCTTATAAACTCCACACTTTAAAATATTAGCAAAAAACCAAATAAATCACTTCAACAATAACTTTTTATTAATCACCTTATTACTCCTCTTAATTATTTAACACATTTATATTTAAAATAAAATATAACTCCTCTTATCCCCTTATTACTCCTTCTAAAAGGATAATTGAATTTTTAACTTATCCAAAACCTTATATCTCCATTTTTATTTTCCTTACCAACCACCTTAGCACTAAATATAATCCCCTAGCACATGTTCTGCAAATTTTGCCTGGCATAAATCTTAATAGAAATTTACAAACTGATTTGCATACCTTTTTACTTAGAAAAATATCCTCGACGGGTTTCGAACTCCCACCTTTCCTCCTCCAAGCGCCTTAGCGCTTAGACATTCACCATTTGGGCTACATGCCCTCATGTGAACTAAAAGCGCACCTCAACATATTTATCCTCTTGCCTTTCGCAACACGAAAACCAAAACACTTTATCTTCTTCAACAAAATGGCATCTACATGATTCGAACCCTGACCTCACGTTCCTTGAGATATACCTCCAATACAATCTACCTTCCTGAATGTAGTATTTTTGGGCCAATTGCTTGATAGACCTCCTTTTGTTTTTGGGTATATCTTCTAGAAATGACAAGTTTTGAAGGTAAAACATAATGCCATCATACCACCTACAATCAAAATTATCAATTGCTCTAGCTTCTTGTTGCTCATCTACTATGATAGTGTTATTCATGGCTTCCCCTTCTTTGTTAGCCATATACTTTGCCAGTCCTTGTCCTCTGACAATTTGTACTGCTTTGAACTCCACATCATATTGTAATAACTTAGCCATCCATCTTGTAGGACTACCTAAAGGTTTAGGCTGAGTGAAAATATCTTTAACAACAATGTAGGGGATACAAGCTATTACCTTGTTGGATCCAAAGATACATTTGAAATGATCTAATGCTCTGATTAATGCATAAGCCTATTTTTCTAGCATAGAGTATTTTAGTTTAGCACCCTTCAATCCTGTACTCATAAAGGCTATAGGCCTTTCATTTTTCTCTTCATCCTTTTGAGCTAGAACTACAGCAATAGTGTGTTCTAAGGCAAATGAGTAGATTTTGAAATCTCTAGAGTAATCAAGGCAATTTAATACTGGAGCTTGAGTAATTGCATCTTTGATCTTCTAAAAAGTTGTAGTATTTTCCTTTATCCACCTTATTTCCCCATTTTTCTTGATCATGTCATTTATTGGCTTGGCAATCTGAGCAAAATCAGGGACAAACCTCCTAACAAAGTTAATCTTCCCAAAGAATGATCTAACTCCCTTAAGATTTTTAGGAGGGGGAATTTTAGCAATTGCTTCTATTCTTTGTGGATCAATGCTAATCCCATCCTTTGAAACAATATGCCCAAGTAGTTTACCTTGTGTGGCCCCAAACACACATTTTCTAGGATTCAAAGATATGCCAAACTCCTTGCACCTATCAAACACTTGAGTTAGATGTGCAAAATGATCTTCAAGATTTTTGAAAAAATTGTAATGTCATCAAGATACACTACCACTATCTTGAACATCAACCCCTTAAATGCAACATCCATTGCTCTCTAAAATGTTGCCCCTGCATTCATCAACCCAAAGGGTATCCTAAGATATTCAAATGTTCCCCATGGTGTGGTGAAAGTTATTTTGTGTCTATCTTCTAGATTCACTACAATCTGATTGTAACCTGAAAAGCCATCCAATAAAGATATTCTTGATGACCCAACCACTGCTTGAAGCAACTATTCCATATTTGGAAGTGGATAGTTGTCTTTAAGAGAGCTCTTATTCAGATTTCTAAAATCTACACAAAGCTTGATCTCACCATTCTTTTTTCTAACTAGAACCAGGTTTGCCAACCAAGAAGAAAATCTCACCTTCCTGATTATCTTAGTATCCAATAACTTTTACACTTCTTTCTGCATAATTGGATGCAAAGTGGGATTGAAATTTCTTTGTTTCTACCTGAAAGGCTTGGTATCCTTCTGAAGGGGTATTATGTGAGTCATCACCTTTGTGTTGAAGGTCTTCAGATCCTCATAACTCCAAGCAAAAGTATCAATTTTCTTTTTCAAGAAGTTGATATATTGTTGCTTCTCTTTTCTTGACAGAGATTTATTGATCCTAACAATCTTGGGCTCTTCCTCTGTTCTAATATTAACTTCATCTACCTTAGACTCCTGAACCAGAGGTTTATATGCTCTATCAAAGTCATCAAACAAGCTCTCTAAAGATACCAACCCCTAGGGATCCTATTGGTCTTCAGTTGTATGACTTATGTGGGTTCTCCAATAACATCCTTTAGTTTTTCTTCATCACTTTCATCACAAATAATATCAAAAAAATTATTTTGCATAGTCATAAAATCATTAATGTGTATATCATCATGAAAAACTTGTAAATATACCACATTATCAGGGATAGATGGCTTATAAACAGATATGGTTGGGAACCTATCCATAAACCAAGTGTCTATCTCAAGGCTATCTGCTCCAGAAGCATTAATTGCCAATAAATTTGCATTATGATTATGTGCTCTAGGAATATATTGTAGATCAAAAGCCAAGAATCTATCTATTTCATCCAACATTGCTTGCTTATATTGCTTTAATCTAGGGTGCTTTGTTTGATATTTTCCTTTGATCTATTGAATTATTAGCTCAACATCCCCACTAACTTTGAGGTAATTAATACCCAATTCCTTGGCTTTCCTTAGCCCTAGCAATAAAGCTTCATACTCTACAACATTATTTGTACAAGAAAATTCTAACATGTATGGTATGCCAAGATAGCTTCCATTAATGTCTATCAACATTACTCTAGCTCCTACTCCTAGCTCAAGATTTTGCCCCATCAAAGGTCATAGTCCATAACTCTAAAGTCAGAATTCTATCAATTTTTGCATCCACTTTAGCCTTCAATTTTGGATCCATATTCTCAGCATCAAGCACTTCTAACAAGAAAGGAGAATGCCAAATAGAGTAAACCCCCATATCTTTTTCCTCAATAGAATTCATGATATTAACCATATTATCATTAGGATCTCTGAATTCAACTGAATACCTATTGAAGGGTTCTCTTTTCAAGATGAATTTTTCCTTACCCTACATTGGGATAGTGGCATATGACCAATCCAACTGAATAGTACCACCTAGTTGCTCTACCCAATGCCTAGAGAGTAAGATGGAAAAGAAAGGGTCTACATCTACAACTACAACATCCATTACCACACCTTTCTTAGGATATTGTTCAAGATGGACAAGAAGCCTAGTGATAATACCTACACAAGGTACTCTCCTATTATCCATTACAAAAATAAGGGGGTGCTCTTTTTGATAAATCAAGCCTAACTGATCAACTACCTATTTTGACATCACATTCATGGAAGCACCACTATCAAGCATGCAATTATGAATAACATATTGGTCTCCATAGCCTGATGTATACCTTAGTGATATATAAAATGGTTTAACTAAATATGGGGCTCTGACTGCATTATTTTCAAGGCCTATGGGGGTTTTAGGCTGTCCTCCTGACTGATCAGTTAATTTGAAGGCTCTACATACCTGATATCGGTACTTTGGAATAGTCATTAATTCTCCAAAAGTGATGTTGACCTTCTGCTTGGCAACCTCTATACCTAGATCAAACTGATCTTTCTTATCATCAATTCCTTTTCTAGATCTCTGATTAACTAAGTCATTTTGTTGCTTTTGGATAATTTCCTCTACATCAAGCTCTTCAGGAATCATTTGCAGCTTCATCTGATTTACCTTTTTCTGTGAAATCACTCTTGTAGTTTTCTCCTTTTGTGTAGGCCCTTCATCAATTTTATCCTCCACTATTCTATTCCTGAGATTGATAGCATGTATTCTCTCTAAAGACTCAACCTCTTCTGTTGTAGGTATAAGCTTCCCCTACTTCATTCTATCAAATCTGGTATTAGGAGGCTCACTTGAGGTTGATGCCTCTCCAAAGACTAAGGCTCTTTGTTCAATATTATTGGCACATAAGTCCATATCTCTCTCAAATTATTTTTCTCTAACCTCATCCTCTTGAGTCCAACATACATTAATTCTAATATCTTCATCTTCAGATTCAACATTTAAATCAACATTAGAATGTAGACTTAGATAAATACCACAATCAATAGGGTTATGTGGTGCATCATAGGTAGAGCAATAAAAAGGATGATCTGATGCTATATTGTTAGATGGTATTGGGTTTGGAATAGAATCTAGATCTCTCTCTATTTCTTTCTTTTTCCAATTTCCATTTTGATTCTTATTTCCCTCTTCATTTCCATTGTTATTCTAGTTTCTATTGAAATTCCTCCTAAAAGGAGGCCTGTTATCTACCTATTATCTATTATCACCCTATGAAGTTTTTGCAATATTATCTTTACCTTTTTCAATTCTAGCTAACCTATTATTCAAAGTAGTAAACATCTCACTCAACTGATTAGCTATTTTGTTCATAGGATCCTGATCTATTTTCTTAGGGATAGAGAACTCAACCTTCTTGGGCTTTCTTTCAAGTTGATTGGGCTCTAAAGAGTATGCTTTCATATTACCACTATCAATCATATTTCTCTCTATTTCAATAGCCCTTTCCATACATATATCAATGGTGGTTGTTGCTTGTTGTCTCAGCTCATAACTAAAATCTCCAAGGAAAGCATTCTTGTAGAAACAAATGGATTGCTCATCATTTGGCCTTAATGCTACAGGAATCTTATTTTTGGTCTTAAATAATCTTCTATTGAAATCTTCCATTGATTCATTTTCTTTCTTTTTCATGGTAGCTAACTCTATCAGCAAGGACTATTCATTCTTCCTCTCTCCATATTTCCTAAGGAAAGTTTGCTCTAGCTCTTGAAAATTATGGATAGTACCAGCTCCAAGGTTGTTAAACCATTCTTGAGCATCTTTCTCTAAAGTTTGAAAGAATAATCTAAGGACAACATCTTCATCATCTACCTCAAGACTATCCATGGCATACAAAAAATCTCTAATATGATCTTCACCGATGATAACATTATTTCCTTGGAATTTAGGCAAGTACTTATGAGCTTTACCAGGGAGAGGATTCAGATTTGGAGGTAAAACAAAAGCTCTATATCTATTGGTTCTCCATTGATTGACATTTTGGTTAGCATTAATTTATTAACATTGACATTTTGATTTGCATTAGGAGCTGCCATACTCACTACAGGTTGATTTACTATAGGTACTTGATTTACAATAGGAGAAGACTGATTTAAACTAAGATTTGGACTAAAAATAGGAATAATATGAATTGGAATTGAAGTTTTTTCATGAGATTTGAAGAATACCTCAAGATTTGGCACTCCAACAAGCACTTATTTGCCACTTCTTCTTGTAGATGCTAGATCCAACCTCCTTCTTTCTTGATTTTTAAAATTTTGAGTTCATTTAGAGTCACCAACACAGATGTGCAAAGAAAGAGCAAGATCTTCAATAATACTTAGGCCAAGATTGCTCAACTTGATATTCACTCAACTCTCACAAATTTCACTCCAAGAAAGACTATGAGAAATACAAACACAAAAATGGTTCATAAAGAAAAGTCTTAGAACTCCTACAACAAGAATTCTAATCCCCAACAATGATGCCAAAAACTATTGGGAAAAATTCTTGCACCCTTAAGAGATTTGTCACACTGCAAGACTTCCTTGATCCAATCAACACTATGGACTCTAGTGGATCCACCTCTTTGAATCAAGAAAATATTATCATAAGACTCTAGACAGATTGAGTAAGGTAAGGAAACCCTTGAGGTGAGCCTATAATATTTCTCATATGCTCATGCTCATCCAAATTTACAAAAATGAAATAAAATTACAACATAAAAGTTGACCAAGCTTTGAAGTAACTCCTAACTAATGCTTCAATCAGTAGATCGATGCCTTATCCATTGGGTAATTGTAGCCAGACTTAAAATATGATGAAGAGAGAAGGGGAGAAGATAAAACTGAGCCAATCACATTCATTCAAATAATGTAACAAAAATGATTAAACATGCCAGTGAAAGAAGATATCATTTACACATTCAAATGATGTAACATGTAAATAGGATAACAAACAAAACTGCACATAGAACTATTGAAAGGAGGAAGCAAGATTGTATTAATCAATAGATCATTACAATGGGAGTCTGATCAAGATAACCAGATCTCACTAAGAAAATACAAATAAATTCTCCATTCAAATGATGCAATAGAGAACTACAACTCTTCATTCAAATGATGTAACAAAGAGCCTCTTAGCTTCCGACCTCAACCACTAGAAATGATCTCAATAAACTGGGCACCTCCTCAGAAAAACCTGCACAATAATGGGGAAGAAAAAGGGGTGACTAGACAAGACACAAAAAGAAAATACAACTGACAAGGATGGGCACTCTGGTATACCTCTTGCAAAATTTTACTATGCAAAAACTTGATCATTTTTCTTGTTGTAGCAACTCTCTTAAATAGCTTGATCATTTGGTCCATAATTGCAAAAACTGCAACTACCTTGATGATGGCCCATAACTGCAACTATCATTTATTAAAACTAGGTGATGGCCCATAAAAACTGTAACTACCTCCATATTTGATCCACAATATTGATTGCATTTATAGTGGCTCTTGTTCGTGGCCTGGTAGTGGTCTCAAAAAATACCTTCATATTTATCTATTATAATTTCTCTTGAAGTTGGCCAAAAATGGCTTCAAAAAAATTAATTAATTTTCAACCACTTATTTTTTTATATGGCTAACCTTAGCCAATATAAAAAATTACAACTTTTATTTCAAAAAAATTAATAATAATAATAAAACTATTATTAATAATTACTATTATTACATTATTATTATCATTTTTCTTTTTTTCCAAAAAAAAAAAATTCTTAATTGACCCAAAGTATAAAATATTTCTCAGCTTTTATTCAAAACAATAATCTATGGAAAGTTGAGTTTGAAGAAGATAACTATACTTGGACCAACAACAGGAGAGGCCAGAACCTAATAGCATAAAAATTAGACATATGCATTCTCTTAGATCATTGGCTAGATGAAGGAACTTACGCTAAAATTAATACCTTAACAAGGATTGGTTCAGATCACTAGCCAATAAGAGTTAAAATGATGGTAAGTGAATTCAAAAAAAGATCATATTTTAAATATGAGTAGATGTGGGAAGACCATCCTCAATTTATTGATATGATAGCTCAAATGTGGAATTCTTTAGGTAATGGTGGGTTGTATGCTCTTCCAAATCAAATTAAATCTATGACATCTAGATTAAAAGAATGGAACAAGAATACCTTTGGAAACATTTTTGAGAAGAAAGAAGAACTAAAAGATAAATTTTCAAAATTCTAAAAAGGTGATCATAATAATCCAAGCTCAGAGGAAAGAGAGTTGCTTAGTGAATATCATAATATTTTGAGTAAGTAAGAGAAATTTTGGAGATTAAAATCAAGACAAACTTGGTTAAAAGAAGGAGATAAAAATACAATTTTTTTCATAGGATGGCTATAGTACAGAGATCAACTTCCAAAATTAGTAGAATTAAATCAATAGAAGGGGTTTGGATTGAAGATCAAAGTGATATTAGAAAAGAGGTAAAGTCTTTTTATCAAAATATTCTAGGTTCAGAGGAGACTAAATTTCTTAATGATAAACTTCTTCAAGATGTTCCTTCAATTATAACGAATGAAGACAATAGGAAAATGATGGAGCCTATTACTCTAGAAGAAGTTCATTTAGCTCTTTTCTCTTTTAATAAGGATAAATCCCTAGGTCCAGATGGGCTCTCTACAACTTTTTACCAACATAATTGGGATATAGTGAAGGATTCTTTATTGGTGGCAGTGGAACAATCTAGGGTAAAACAATACATACCTTATAAAATAAATGCAACATATCTTACCCTAATTCCAAAAAAGAAGGATGTTGAATTGTTTGATTCTTTTAGACCCATAAGCCTATGTAATATGGCATATAATATTATTTCCAAAGTGATGGTGAATAGATTAAGGCCATTGTTAGACAAAATTATTTTAGAAGAGCAAGGAGGATTTGTGAAAGGGAGACAAATTTTGGATGGGATCATAGTAGCTCATGAAGTTATACATTCAACATCTTCAAGAAAAGAGAAAGCAATGATCTTAAAACTTGATATGAGTAAAGCCTATGATAGGGTTAAATGGATTTTTCTTTTTGCAGTTTTAGATAAGTTTGGTTTCAGGAAGAAATGGGTTAGATGGATTAAAGCTTGTGTCTCTACAATTTCTTATTCAATGTTGGTCAATGGGTTAGTGACATAATCTTTTAAAGCCAAGAGAGACCTTAGACAAGGAGATCCTCTATCTCCTTATTTGTTCATTATTATGGTAGAATTTTTTAGTAGGAACTTAAAGAAGGCTTACAAATATGGGCTTATAAGTGGACTTAAGGTTAGTAATAACATCGATAACATCACCCATCAATAGTTTGTAGATGATACAACCCTTTTTGGAAGGGCAAGGATAAATGAGGCCAGAGCTTTGAATAAATTTTTAAAAGAGTATGAAAGAGCTTTAGGGAAAAAAGTTAATAGGACTAAATCCAAAATTTACTTCCTTAACACTCTTGCTAATATCAAAACAAGAATTTGCAGGTTGCTTCAAATGGAGGAGGTAAATTTACCAACAACTTATCTAGGGATGCCTTTATTTGAGGGGAGAATGAGGATAGATTTATGGAATCTAGTTATTAGTAAAGTTTAGAATAAACTTCCAGCTTGGAAAGGTAGATGGTTATCATTAGCAGGAAGAGTGCAGTTAATTAAGTCAGTCTTACAAGCCATTCCAACATATTATATGTCATTGTATTCTATGCCAAAATCAATTGAAAAAAGTTTAATCTATATTATGCGATCCTTTTTATGGTCAGGTTTACATGATAAAAGAAAATTTCCTTTGGTGAAATGGAGCAAGTTGTGTGATGATAAAACTAGGGGAGGTCTTGGTTTAAGAGTTCTTATAGATGCAAACTTAGCTCTTAGGGGAAAAGTTATCTTGAGATTGTACAAAGAGAGTCAAAGACAATGGGCAAGAATTCTTCTAAGTAAGTATGTTGATCCCAATGACCCAAGTTTAATATTTACTACATTCTCTCTACCAAATGGTTCTGCTCTTTGGAATGGTTTAAAAAAATCTATTGATCTTATGATTAAAGGTTTAAGATGGGTGGTGGAAACTGGAGAAAAAAATTCTATTTGGATGGATACTTGGTGTGATAAAAAACCACTCAATTTAGATCCAATTTTGAAACCTTGGATGAGATTGCTTCAAGACAAATATGGTGATAGGGTTTCAAACATTTTGTACAAGGATCGAGAAGGAAGATACAAATGGAAAGAAGATTTTTTTACAAGTATACAAGACATTGATGCTAGGAGGCATTTGAGTAGAAATATTACAACTGTGATTATTCCAAGGGGAGCCAAGGATAAATTGATTTGGGAGTTGAATAGCTCAGGAGAATACACAACAAGAAGTGGATATAATGTACAACACCAACAAAATAATAATGTCACTAGAATTTGGAGAGATATTTGGGATAGCCCAAGCATTCCTAAAGTCAAAATGTTTGTTTGGCTAGTAGGTCATAGAAGAATTTTATCCTGGGATAACCTTATGAAAAGGGGTTTTCATGGCCCCTCTCAATGTGTTTTTGTAAAAAGGAGGAGAGTATAGACCATCTCTTGGGACATTGCTCAATAGTCTAGAATCTATGGCAATGGATTCTTAATATGTTTGGTAAATGCATGGTGATGAATAGCAGAATTGAAGTTTGGTTAAAGCAATGGCAGAGCACTTATAAAAGTGAGGCTTTACAGACAATATGGGATATATCAAAAGATACAATACTTTGGACTATATGGCTAGAAAGGAATAGAAGAATATTTAAAGGAAAGAAAAGTAATTTAGAGGTAATGAAAAATAAGATATATTTAGCCATAGAGGAGTCTAAACCAACCCTATCAACTCACCCAATCCCTAATTTGGAAGCAGAGAGCCTTGATAGATGGAGTCAAGTCATTAAATGGAATTATGATGTTGGGTACAAGAGAAGCAAAAAGAAGGCAAAGAATATAAAGTGGAAACCACCATATGTGGAGTGGGTTAAATTGAATTTTTATGGAGCATCTAAAGGAAATCCAAGACCAGCAGGAGGAGGAGGAATAATTAGAAATAATAGAGGAGAGATTTTGTCTCATTATGCTTTCAATAGTGGATTTAAGACAAATAATGAAGTTGAAGCTTGGGGGCTTTAGAAGGGTAGCTTTTAGAAGGGTTAAAAATATGTAAACAAATGAAATGGAATAGAGTATGGATGGAAGGTGATTCTCTCATAGTAATAAATGCAATTTTGAGGAAAGCAAAGGCTCCATGGAACATACAAGAGATAATTATGGAAATTCAAGATCTTGCTAAAGAGTTTGAAGAAATCAAGTTTACACATATATTAAGGGAAGGAAACAAATGTGCAGATAAGCTTACCAATAGAGGGATTTTGATTGAGGATCATGAAGTTAAATTCTCCTTTCCATGGTTAGAGGAAGTAGAAAGTTTAGTTGAAGCTGACAAAAAAATGTTGATTGCCTAAATCAATTAATGATTAAGATTTACTTTAATGTTTTCCATTAGTAATATCTGCTTTATTTTGTAACAATAATGTGTTTTCATTTAGACTATTTATTATAATTTTTGTGGTTGCACTTGTGTTTCAAGAAGGAAACTAGCAATCCAGATTTGGTAAAGCAGACTATGATAGTGCGATTTTTTTGAAATATTACTCTACTAAGATGCAAGGCATAGATAGTAGAGGTGAAGTTTTGGCATTGTGAAGGTTACTAAAGGAAAATGTCAAGAAATTTGCTAAATTTTGGATTAATTGTATTCATACAAAAAATTGAAAAGATCCAAAAAATGAAAATCAAGAATTCATATATTTTATGTAAAATGATGTAGGTTTCTAGCTATAACATCTCAATTGAGATGAGAAGTGTATCTATTTGTAAACTCTCAAAGAAGAGAGATATAATTTGTCAAGGGTGGGGGACCCGAGTACAACTCGTTATTATCTAAAAAAAAATCGTTCTTTTCTTCTTATGGTCTTTTTCTTTTTTTTAAATTATATATATGGCCCCATGGGCCACCATGTAAAAAGGGCCTACGCGACCCCTTTTTTTAATATATAACCTTTTATATTATACAATAAACCCCCCATACGTATGCACGGGGGATTTTCCCTTTTATTTTTTAATACAAATAACCTCTCCCAAGTATGCGCAGGGGGACCACCATTCATATGATGTGGGACCAAAGGGGATCCCAACTCCCCATGTAGGGAATAAAAACAAAAAAAATTCCTTTCTTCTGCACTAAGCCAAGATTGTCGCCACGTGGCACACCATGTTGGAGTGTCTTGAAACCCTTGCCACATTCGTACCGTCAGATCATACACTTGTGTGTGCACCATTAATCTACGTGTTGATTTTTCTTTTCCTCGGTTTTCATGCATGTCTTATTCGTGCCCTTGGATCTTCTCCCATCAATGTGTACTGTCGAATCCCGCACGTCAAATGTGTGCCATCGGATCCTATGCGTTAGATGTGTACTATCGGATTGATTTTTGACCTTTTATATTGCCCCTTCTCTTGCGTGCGTGTCGTTGGATGGTGTGGTCCATGTATGCGCGTTGTCTGCGCGTTGTCTGATGCATTTTTTTACTTTTGATTATTTTATTTTTTATTTGATTTTTATTTTGTGAAAGGGTAAGCACGTGGGTAAAAGGGGAAGGAATGATTTCATTTCCGGAAAAGAGAAGCACGTGGGCTTATGAAAGGAGGGAATGGTTTAGGAAATATTTAGAAAAATAAAATGAAAGGGGATGGGTGGTGCCATCCCCTTTTTACTTTTATTTTTTATTTTTTATTTTTATTATTATTATTATTTTTTAGAAAAAGGGATGGGCGTAGTTAGGTAGAAGGGAATAAGAGGAGGGATGGCCCTCCCTATATATATATATATATATATATATATATTTATTTTATTTTATTTAATATAAAATTAAATATTTAATTATATATAATTAAACTTTATAAAAAGGAAAAAAGTTAATTAAATATTTAAGATCCTTGGAGGTCAAAAATAATTAATCAAATCTTATTTAGGCCCAAAAATGTTGACATAAGACCAAAACAAAGACCTGACCTTGGCGATACAAAATTTTCAAAAATGTTCTTAGAGGGTGAGATAAGACATGAAAAGACCCCAAGACCCGAAAATTTATTAAAATGAGATTGACTAGTGGACTATTGTAAATTTTTAAAGGACTCACAAGACACTAAAATTTTGAAAAATTATGGGTAAATTCAAGTTGGATTTTGAGGATCCAATAGGTCAAAAATGAGAGAAAACGTAAAAAAGACCTTCTATTGGGCAAGAATGAAACAAGATATCACTAGTTTTATTGAAAGATGTTTAGAGTATCAAAAGGTTAAGGCAAAACATCAACACCCAACAAGAAAACTATACAGAAATAGCAGATAATATCTATGGATTTTATTATGGGTTTAGTTAAGACTAGGCACCAACATGATGCAATTCTTGTGGCGGTTGACAAGTTGACCAAGGTTGCATATTTTATACCAGAGAACATCAAGGATGATGCACTAGCGGTGGCAAATAATTTTGTAAAAGAATTTTTTAGGTTACATGGGTTTCCTGAGTAGATCATATCAAACAAGGATTCTAGGTTCACATTAGAAATATGGTAGGTTCTTCACTGTGTAGTGGGCACTAAGCTAAACATCAATGTTGCATATCATCCATAAACAGATGGGCAAACAAAGAGGGTGAACCAAGTTTTAGAGGACATGCTTTGTATGTACTACATGGATCAAAGACTAAGTGGGAAAAAATTTTGCATTTAATGAAATTTGCATATAATAATGAATACCATGCATCATTGGCAATGGCTCTCTTTGAAGCCTTATATGGTAGACGATGTAGAATACCTCTATCATGGAATAATTTAGAGGATTGGATGGTGATCAAACTGAACACTATGAGAGAGATGGAGGAGTAGCTCAAAGGGATTTAACAAAGGCTCAAGGAAGTTGTCGATCACCAAAAGAGCTATGTTGATCTAAAAATATCACCAAGAGAATTCTTTGTGGGAGATAGTCTTTTTGAGAGTAGACCCATGAAAAGTTCCATCAAGTCAGCTAAGTTGGATCCTTGCTATGTTGGTCCTTTTGAGATCATTGATAAGATTAGTCTATAGCCTATAGGCTCACCTTGTCGCCCAATTTGTCAAAGATCCATGATACTTTCCACATATCCTTGCTTAGGAAATATGTTGCCTACTCATATTTGGAATGTTTCTAAATTACAGATGGAATATCCCTCAGCCATTGAGGTGAGACCAATAAATATTTTAGGGTTTTGTTCCAAGGTGTTGAAAAATATATATGTATGTATGCTTAATTACAAGAAACACATAGAATTGTTCTTAGTCCAAGGGGGGAGTATGTAACAACCCTCCTTGGAAGAACTTGATATTGATACTAAATTATGTATTGATGTGTGGATATCTAATGCATGTTCTTATTTCTATGTTATCAAGATGAGTTGGTATTGCATTTTATGCTTTGCTTAAGATATATGGAGAATATGGTACTACCAATGAACTTTATGGATGCAAGACTAGGTAACCTCATCGGTGGATTGGCATGGGACAACCACCAAAGTGGAGGAAAAAATGGGAAATTATGGTGATGACTTGTTCATCAATAGCTCAAGGGTAAAAGGATACCCTTCATGTAGATGCATTGCATATATGCTTGTTGTTTGAATACATCATTGGGCCATGAGGTTGCTATTGGCAAAGAAGTCATCCTTAGTAGGTAGGGGATAATGTTTTAGTTATCTTAAAAAGCCACCTACTTAAGGATAAAGTAACATGATGTATTATGGATTTGATTAAGTCTTTGTATTGCTTGAGTTGGAAGCATAGATTTGATTTATCCAATGAAGTATTAATATGGTTAATAATATTAATACTTGAAGTATTAATATCAATGTTAATAATTAATATTAACAATTGATATTAGTGATAAAATAATTAATTTAATTATCTTACGGTTAAATATTAATCATCTATATTTTTCAATCTGAAAATTTATATATGATTGAACTAGGATGAGATGAGGGAAAAAAGTAGAGAGGGGAGGGTCCCGATCCCTTCCCTGCTCCCCCTCCCCTGGTTCTTGCCCAGTCCCTGGCTCTTCCCAGGTCATCCCTCCCTAGGATTGTTTGTTGCAGATGATCTCCTTGAGGGAGATCCTTCTCCTCTTTCTACACCTCTCCCAGTCGGTCAGGGTTCCCTTGTTTGAGTTTTTGGCCTAGTGCTTCCCAGGGTTCCTTGTTGTTTTCGGGATCCCTTCCCTTTTTTTCCCTCAGGCTTCCCCCTAGGGTTTTTTGCAGGTTTTTGGCATGGATCTGGTTCCCTGTGGTTCTCTGGGTGGTGGGGGTGATTGGTTGGGTTTTTGATGGCTTCCTGGGGTTTCCTTTGAGGTCCTTACTGCTTTGGGGGTGGTCTGGGGGGCCTCTTTCCCCCTTTTGCTAGTGAATCCTCTCTGGGATCCTATGGTTGTTGTTGGTCCCATCCCTGTGGGGAGGGCCCTCTTCGATTTCCTGCTTGGAGGCTTCTTCGTGCTGGTTCTGCTCCTTGGTGGACACCCTAGGCATTTTTTTGGCCTTGGGGGGATTTTTCTCTGCCTGGGATGTTCCCAGCCTCAGTCCCAGTTCCCTGAAGTTTCTCCTGTGCAAGGATGGGATTCTTAGCCCCTAATGTTGGGGTTCTCTAGGTTCTACTACATTTTTCAAATCTTGGGGGGATCTGATCTATGCATGCAGACCCTAGATCCCCCAGGCTAGGCTCCCAGGGATCCCATCTTTGTGGTTGTTACCTCTTCCTGCCTGGGATCCCCAGTCCCTGTATCCCTGGTCCCTTAACCTGTTGTCTTTTCCTGCTAGTTGTCCTGGGGGCGGGATTCTCTTGGTGGTGCTTTCTGGCTGCTTCCCGATGGGCGGGATCTCCTCTTTGCTGGTTTTCAGCTGCTTCCTACTGGGTGAGATTCCCCCTTTTTTTTGGGCAAGATGGTTTCCCGTTGGGCGGGATGGTTTCCCGCGGGGCGGGATTCTCCAAAACCACTGGGTTTCCCGTTGGGCGGGTTTTTCTCATTTCTTGTTGGTTTTCTCGGGAGGCGGGATTCACTTGGTAGAGGTTTTTGCTGCTTTTCATTGGGCGAGATCTACACTGGGATGGATTTCTGCTGCTTCCCGCTGGGCGGGATTCACTCTTTGGTGGTTTTTCGACTACTTCATGCTAGGCGGGATTTATATTATAATGGTTTTTTGTTGCTTCCTGCTGGGCGGGATTTACACGATGGTGGTTTTCAGCTGCTCCCCGCTGGGCGGGATCTTCAAACTTACCTTCCTTCGAAATTGGTGGTTTCCCACTGGACGGGATTATTCAAATTTACCTGTTCCCGCTGGGCGAGATTTCTGTTTGTTTTTCATTTTCAGGGTATTGGTGCCTTGGGCCCAGAATTTTGTTGTAATGGCTTATTCTCGGCATGTTATTACCAACTCTTATGTAATCAAGTTTTGGGATCCTAGTTAAAACCCGTTGTAAATACAAACGCTACTTAACAAAAAAAAATTATATATGATTTATTCAATTGCTACATAATGAATTGTTGATGCTTATGTTTAAGTTAGTTAAATTATTTCTCCTCTAGTCTTGTTTTGGAGAAAATAATTAATTAGTCCTCCAATTCCATCAACTTGGAACATGCAAAGGGCGACCTTTGTTAGCATTGCAAAAGTGGGAAATATTAGCAAAGAAGATAATATAACACACTTTGGGTACGTTACATTGGTGCATGCTAAGGTAAGGTACACCTTTATAATCTAATAAGGCAATGTTGAGAGTTTGAGGGAAAAGTTTGATAGCAGAGGAAAGAACAGGAAGCTTAGAGCGTCCATCAAAGGAAATCGAGAGCTATCCAAGTAGTGAAGAGGTGGGTGAACTCTTTTGGACAACTTTATTGTTTTGTTTACTATTCTAGTTTATCCTTCCCTTTTCCTTGCTATTTTTTTGTTTGGTTTAATCACTCTCATTGCTAGGAGCTAGTTTTTTTAGCAATGGTTTGTGATAAATTTTTAAGTAGCTAGCCTCCATAGGGTGCATTGCTTTAGAGTATTTGTAGATGCTTTCTTGATGTTTTTTTTTACTTGTTGAGTTGTACCTTGGATCTATTGTTAGAGAACTATACTCTATTGTATGTGTAAGTTTGGTTTAGAACCGGGTAGCTCTACAGAGACCCAAATGTTGTGTTCCATCCCTTTCAGTAGTTGTTTGATGTTTTTTTCCCATATAGATGTTAGTAGGTTGTCATGTTGAACATTTCCTTATGTGTTGGTTGGTGGTTTTTGTTAGCTCTTGAGTGTGTAGCCCGATGTTGGCCTGAGCACCCCTTCTAACCATATTATGGTCACTTTGATTCATGTTGTTGGTTTACATAGGTTTTTGCTAAGCCTTTTATGGTAGTTTAAATATTATATGTTCTAGGATTTAAACTTTGGGAACTATGGAAATATTAGAATATTTAATTTTCCCTTATTTGATTGTTGAGCATAAGATAATTAAGCTATGCTTTGTCCTTTTTGCTTTCAATGGAAGGTTCTAAAGGTTTAAAAGAGCTATTGATTCCTTTACTTATAATATTAAGATTGATAAAATATTATGATAAAGGTTAAGAGATTTCTTTTAATGAATGATTTTAGGAACCCTTTTAAATAGAAGATAATATTGCTCTTAGTTTCAAATAAAAGATAGTGTTTTTCATGTTATGTTGATCTCTTAAAAGAAACATGGGAATGTTTATTGTGTTACTTTGAAATAAATTCATGAGCATTTGTTAAGTTGCTCTTTAAAGATAAATTATGAGCATTTATTTAGTTGTATGATTTATTTTGGGATGGGTTATTATATTGTATATATAAATAGAGAGATATTTTTGTTGCTTGATTAGAAAATTGGACTATGGGGTCTTTCCTTGTAAAGGAAGAAAAGAGCTTTGATTTTGATAGATATTTATAATGGTTTCTTGAGACTTGAGTAGGTAGGGAAACCATTATAGAGAGAAGTATGGGATTATCTCCTTGTTGCTTGAAATGTATTTTTGGATGGTTGCTTGCATTTATATAGAGTATGTTAAGTTGTATTGCATAAAGAGTTGTCTTGATCCCTTAGTTTTCTTAAAGTCCATGGGATATTTCTTTCATGAAGAGGACCGTGAAAAGAAAATGGTGCAGTGACCATTTGGATGGACTTGCTCTGATGTTCTTGGGAATGAAAAGTTGTTATGTAATTGGAAATTTTGTTATGTAACAGTTGGTTATTTTTTTCAATTTCTTGAATAAAAAAGGCTTGGAATATTTTCATGTAAATGCAATAACTATTTGGTTAATGAGAAAAGGAAATAATGAGTTAGTAATGATCTCATTTGATGATGTTTTTCATTGTGGAAAGAAAAGAAAATTATATGTTAGCATTAAGATCTATTTAAGGTTACTTTAAAGCTTAGATTAAGTAGATATTTTAGGCTAACATTATGTTAGAAGTTAGCATTGTGACTAATTTAATCATGATTTAATCCAACAAGATGTTTCTTTCATGCTAGCTTTATGTTGAAGTGTATGTTCTATTTCAATCCTAGATCTAGTATTGTGTTATAATAAGTATGTTGTTTCCATTATAGCATGTTAATTTCTTAAACAAAAGAGAGATAATTATTGTTTCTAGCATGAATCTTGGGAAGGGTTCTTGGGCATGGATCTAGAACCTTTTTAGGACCCTTGAGTCAAAGAATTAACCCAATCCTAGGAGGAGTTGTTAAGATGCAATAACCAAGTAAATGTGAGTCTTGGAAGGAGTTGTTTGGATGCAATAGCTAAGTGCTCACAAATTTAGAAGGAGTTGCATTGATGCAATAGACAATTTCTCATGATTAATACACCTTGAATGGTTAGTATTGGGTTTTCCCTAACTATGAATTTAATGGAATCAATTATGAGATAAGTACCATGGTACCTTGAACGGTGAAGCTCAGGTGGTCATGCTCATTTCCAAGTGAGTGGTAATAACCTTAGTTAGCCCACAAAGATGTGATAACTAAGCACCTTATACTAGAAAAACCTAACCTACATAAAAAGACTTATGGAAGGGTTACGGAATAGACATTTCTCTTTAAGTTTGATGGGTCTTAAAAGATAATCCATATGTTGTGGTCAAATTGTCTTATACTGGTGAGGGTATAGGAAAAGTAGGGGAACCACTTTGACATTCTTCTAAATGGTAATATTTAGTAATGTGAACCCCATAAATACGTGATGTTGGCCACTCCTATCCACTTGAGTGTCATCTGCAATGACATTGAACTTAAATTTGGTGAAGCCTTAATGTCAAAGAACGTACTACTTCCCATTGATCATGATTAAATAAATAGTACAATGGAGCCTTAGAATAGCCCGGAGGTTACGGAGCTAACAAGGCAACAATAGATAGTTGTTGTAACAATGAAATAACAACTAATGCTAGGCTAAATATGTAATAACCTACGCTAACAAATATGCCCTATAATGTAATATACGCTAACATCCCCCCTTATTACATTATTTGGGTAATAATATAACTACTAGCTACACTATCCCCCCATACAACAATATTTGGGTAAAGTATATAACTGCCCCAATATAGTGAAGAAGAAGAAGAGAAATGAAATAATGGTGGCTCGTGCTTTGTCTTCGGCTCTGGCTCTGGCTCATGGCTCTGGCTCTGGCTCTAAGCATACCTATGGATTTGTACCTCTAGGTCTATCTCAGGATCTGCTTGTGAAACTGCCTCTAGATCATTGCCTCTAGATCTGCCTGTAGATTTGCCTCTAGAACTTTATCTCTAGGTCTGTCTCTGGGTCGTTATCCCTGGGACTACCACTCGGTCTGTCACTGGATTTGCCTCGGGGTCTACCATAGGTTTTATCATTTCGGTATAAGCCATACAACATTTCTTTCATCATGGTCCATTGTGTGAGATCTGTCCATCCACAATCTATATGAACCTTGTTGGCCATTTTCACTTTGTACCAACAACTAGAAGAAGAGTGATTCGTACATCCACATGAATCACAAGGATGTAATATCCAACACCTAGCTGCAACATGTCCTATCTTTCCACAATGATTACAATAATGCTTTTTAGGAGATGTAGGAGATTTAGGTTTTACAAACATAGAATTACTGGTACTTGCATGTCTAGTATAGCCAAGGCCTTCATGCTTTGCCCTAACATTTAGCATTATTGGAGTTTTAATGCCTTGTTCATGTTTACCTAATATCTCACCATTGAATCCCATTTTATTCATCATTTTGGATCCAAATCCTTTGGTGTGTTTTTCAAAACACCCAATTTCATCATCTTCATCAATGCTCTTAACAATATTGCATTTGTTGTTATTGATGAGATTATGTTCATTTTTAGGAGGTTCAATTTTTAAGTCACTAGTGTCACAAGCAAAATCTGCTACTGTGATGAGATCACCTATGCTACAACTGATATCTGCCATCATAGGCATGAGGTCACTTGTATCACAACAAGCATTGGCCATCATGGGCTCAAGGTCACATGTGTCACAACAAGCATTCGCCACCATGGGCTGAAGGTCACTTGTGTCACTACAAGCATCGACCATTAGGGGTTTGACCTCTGTTTCCTCACTAATGTCCCTTTTCACTTTACTTTGTGCAATGTCAAGAGCATAAAATGACATGTATATTCCCATTACAACGCCAATAGGGATTAGAACACCATTTTTTTGCATGTCTTCACAAGACGCAGAATCATTGATTATGGCATCTACACCATTTCGTAGTGTGAGAAATGTGCCATCTTCATAAAAATCCATCCCATCCATGAATGGAGAAAAGTATGGACCTTTAACTAATTTAGCAACATCAGTTGGTTTTGGGATAGTTTTCTTCTTTGATCTGCCCATATTTTAAGGTGTCGGTCTTTGCCGAAAATGCACCTTTTACAATGAATTTTGCAAAAATAATCTGACTAAGGTGTCGGTCACTACCGAAAATGCACCCTTATAAGTCTTCCCCCTTGGTTTTGCAAAATTATATCTCCCCTTAGTGCAAGATAGGATATGGTGGTGAGAAATTTTTTTTTATCCCCCCTTACTTTCTTTGTGGGAGAGGGTCGACGGGGTTTGATCCCCCGACCTCCGGCTGCTAGGACTTAGCCGAAAACCAACTGAGCTGCTACCTAGGCTGAGAAATAAAGGGGAAAACCCTTTATTTAGGGCTTCCACATAGGTCCTTCCTTAGAAGCAGCATCAATATTTCTCCACGCGAGCGGCGCTTCTCATCGTTGAGCGTCTACTGCTCTACGTTCGGTAGCAAGATATGCTACGGTCTCTTCATTAGCGTCTCCCGGCTACGAAAATAATAGGCAGCATTAATTTACCGAATAGATTAGAGTTTTAATGCAGTATTCGGATCTTCACACGACCTTCATATGCAAAGGGTTTTCCATTGCTGCAAACTCACTATGTCTGCAGCCTTTGGTTGAAAATCACCGATCGTTCTGCCTTGTTGTCGATGTCCCTTATTAACCTATGATGAGCAATGTTTTTATCTGGAAACACTGTCTATAGGAATCATCTGATGGAACGATTCACTTGTGGTTTTTATCGATCCAAAATGCTTTTAATTCTCTGGACGTCAACCCCATTTGTCTCTAGAGAACATTCCAAGACGTCTTTTCACCCACGATGATACATTGATTGTTGTAGGATTTAAATCGCTTGAGAAATGCCCCTCTGACGAACCTGCATCTCTGAAAAAATTATCCTCTCCTAAATCGATCCAAAAAATCTGGTTGTGTCGTCGATTTTGTTGTTGTTCACCGATATCACCTTAGAGAATGCAATTTTAATGGATCATCACTCCATTGAATTGTCTTGAGTGCTACCAGCTTTCTGTAGATAATTTTGGCAAATGTTTAAATCCACTACAGTTATCAAGAAAATGATCTATTCCTCCCACTATTTACAACTTACGTTCACCGCCATTGGTAAAACGATCTGCTATGCGTCGTCTACGCTAAAACGAACTATGGGAAAACGATCTGCTTGTTTTTTTTTTTCTCGCAGTGGCGTCGTTATACACAACCCAACATTACCTTTGAATATTGATTTGCGGGCAGGTTGTAGGCATCCGATGAATGTCGTGATAGTATATGGGATGCAGAAAATCATCGGATGAACTCGGTCACTTCAATTATTTACGTGATTATCATAGAAGTGTGCCAGTTTCTCGGTGGGTCCTCAGCTTATTTACAAAACTACGTTGGCTGCCTGTGGGATCTGGTTGTGCTGTTGCTATGAACCTCTCGCCCTAAAAACAACAATAAACATCTGGCTGGCGTCTGCAAACAACAATCTCGTTGTTGTTTACAGGAGGTGTCAGGGACTATATCCCACATACATCGTATTGAGGCTGCCAAAATAGTTTAAAAAACAACAAAATGCCTATTTTGTTTGATTGCCTACGGGAAATCAGAGCACAACCACTCCTTTTGCTCTTCCATAGGCCATATTAACCGCCACGTCCACCTAGGGTCCATCATATTATGGGTCCACGTGTCACATAGATCTAGTCTTAGGTGTCTGCCATCGTAGGTCATGTCATCCCACCACGTATGTCAGGTCTAGTGCATAGTTCCATGTCAAGAACCAGGTTCCCGCTACATCGCGATTTGTTGTCCAATATCACAATGCTGCTATCAGCATGTCAACAACGTGAGTCCTACCATGTGCAGTCATCCACCACACTGAATGCATGTATAGTATTGTCAGGCAAGCTGGTTGTATAGCTTCAGTACAGAGTTTTTGGTACAGAGTCCAGGCGGGTTGGATGTAGCCACCAGCTATCACCAAGTAGTTCGTACGGTAGATCATAAGTCTCCGTAGTATCTCTCTTTAGAGGCTAAGGCTTAGGTTTTTGTCAAGATCACCAAAATGCCAATTCAGATCATTCAATCACCACACTCGGACGATCGACGGTATCGCTCTGATACCATGTCAAAGAACGTACTACTTCCCATTGATCATGATTAAATAAATAGTACAATGGAGCCTTAGAATAGCCCGGAGGTTACGGAGCTAACAAGGCAACAATAGATAGTTGTTGTAACAATGAAATAACAACTAATGCTAGGCTAAATATGTAATAACCTACGCTAACAAATATGCACTATAATGTAATATACGCTAACACTTAAGAATGTTGAAAATATATATATATATATATATATATATATATATATATATATATATATATATATATATATATATATATATATATATATCTTGGGTTGGTTTTGGTGGGTTGTTACACTTACACAGGAGTCCTTCCAAATTGGCTTGCTAGAAGAGAAATTGATGAAAATGACTAATTAGGTGAATGAATTTAATGACTCTCCTAGTGGGAGATGCCTATAAAGGAATATTTTCCCTCTTAGTATTCCATGAACTCTCAAGCAAAGCTACTTTTCAAGAATGAAGTCCTCCCATCCCTTTAAGCTTCAAAATTCCTAGGATTGGCATTCATAGATAATGTGACCAATAGATAAGACTCTTATTTTTGGGATCCTTTTCTTCTATAAGCAAAAGACCCCTATGAGTCACCAAACTATAGTGAATTTTCACTACACTAGGAAAATCCTATCAAAGAGGAGAATTTTGAGTAAGATTACCATCCAAAGATGATTTTAAAGAAAAGCAATATAAGAGGACTTGAATTCCCTTCAATCTATCAAGTAGCCAATGTCAAAGAAATGCCAAGTATGCTAATAAGGGAAGGATTTCATCAAAATTTACTAGCAAAATTTAAACTCCCTATGCCACAAGGCTATGGTGACCTATCAAATTAGATAGATAACGGCTCATAGTCTTTCTAGTAGTATCTAAACCAGATATTACCATTAGTAGGAGTACCAACGCCTTTCCACTGATAGCTAAATGAGCTTTATCTTTCGCAGGATTTTGTCCCACATAATAGCTATCGATTCACCACTCACTCAGAAGGATAATTCTATAATCCATATTAGACTCCACATATGATGGGGCCCATAGTAACTATTTGACAAGGGACCTCAAAAATAGAAATTAGGAACAATAGAGGAAGAAAGGGGACCTGAGGTGTTCAATCAAGGAATGAGTAAGATAAGATCTTATATTTACATCAAGAGGAGCTTAATACCTAGAAATCTATAGAAACATAAGCATCCTAGAGATTTTAAGTTACAAAATATTTGTACACTACCTAGGCTTGGTAATCCCTATGAAATCCACCCTAAAAGTTTGTGGAAAGAGAATAAAAGAGAGTGAATTGGTTAAAATTGGACAAGGAGAACAACTTAGGCATACCTACTAAATCAAGATGTCCAATAATCCTCATTGAAATTCATATTTTTGAGTATCAAAAGGAAGAAAGAAATAGTTCAATAGTAAGATACATTCATGGGAATGGGAGATGCTTAACTATATGATAATTGGAACTCCAACTAGAATTCAATATTGAAGGACTTGTCCAGACCCATAATTATTTCAAGTATTTTATTTTGAAATCCTAAGCAAGCAATTTTGGCTTAAAATCATTTAAGGTTTTCCTACTCTTTGAAGTTAGAAGCTTCTATCTAGATTAGCTTGTACTCTCTAAAGTTGGACTTATAGAAACTCAACAAGACAAAAATTTTATATGCTAACGCAAGCAAGATGCTTCAAAATATGTAGCAAGGTGAAGAGCTTGTAGGGTGGAGAGTCTTCAAGCTAGGAACGTAATCGGGTGAAAAAATTTCATAGTGACATTAGCATATACTTTTAAAATATTTTGACTTAGCATAAGGTCAATACCCTAGGATTCAGTCAACAACCTTTTATTCTCACAAGTCCAAAAATGATTCAAAATATAGGGAGGAAGCATGACATAGTTTTTTTCTATTGATGGTAATGAAGTGCTCTCAAATCCCTAGCATGGTCGATAATCACTTAGCTTTTATTACTTACCCTTTGATATGAAGTTTGTAAAGCAATAACAAACCAAAACAAATTTACATTCATGTCAGCTTAGCCTTCAAAATGTTTCAACCTAGTGAAAAAACCCACATTGAATATGAAAATTAGGCTAGATCTCAAAGTAGAAGAAAACAACATCCCAGACTAGAGGTTCTCAATATAGAATAAATATAACTTCAAGGAAAATGTGCCTAGAATTTTTAGAATAAGATAGTTAAGATAGAGTTGCATGAAAAAGATATTTGTCTCAATGAATCCTAACAACCACAAGAAGTTTTTAGTGAATATGTTGAAGATGTTGAGTGGTGTCAGCTCATCATTGATCATGATTGGTCAATTTTCCTCATGAATATACATATTAGTTTGTTTATCTTAGCTTAGTAAAATCTATAAATAGAAAAATGATCCTAATTTTAATTGGGTGATACTCAACATTTGCCTTTTATAAGTTAAAATTTTATGTTGTCTTAATGTAATCAAGGGTTGTTTGACTTATCTCATTTGAAGTGTGTACAATTTTTGGTCATTATGGTATTTAGACTTGCAACGTTTCGCTTTATACTTTATTTTAAGTATGATCTAGTAGGCTTCAAGCTATTTTATTTATTTTGAATAGAGTACTTGGGATGTTGGATGTTGTGATATTTGAGCTTACTTTATTTTTGTATAAGATTTTATTGAGGTGTAGTTTGTTAGGCATTGCTTGTGAATAATGGTGGATGATCCTTTAGCTAAAATCTGTGTTTTTTTTAGCTTCAACCATGTTTAGCACTTTTCTACCCCTATATACTTTCTCAACCTTACCTTTTCTATCAACCCTATCCCCATTTTTATATTCTATCTTTTGCATATTAGGATTTAGACAAGGAACCGATCTTCTTCGAAGGTTGACTTAGAAGCAATTTCTAAGCAATTTAATCTTGAATTTGGTCCAATGTACAAATTTCATTCTAGGTATATTGAAGCATCAAGAATACTTGATCCCTCTCTATATACCCATCGATACATGGTATTATAACGATACATGAAAGTGACCTCCTAGATACATGGTCAAGATAATACATAAGGGGTAATAGTATACCTCCTTATTAATCACACTAGCCCACTATAATATATATCGTACTAGGTGTAGGTACACATGAGATCCTCTATTGGTGGCTAATAGTTTGACCTTGTTATATATCCAATATAGCCTAGTAACTTGTATGACGGTTACTCTAAGGACTATAAAGATCCCTAATAGCACTAGTACTTGGCTAGTTTCTTGTTATCTAGATTTAATGTGATCCAATCTAGGAAAACAAGATTAATGGTCTTGATGAGCTACAAGCTTACTGCAATGGTAAGTGATTTGGCTTCTCTTTGAGAGGTCCAAGGTTCAAACACCACTCAGTATGAGGGGACCATGACCCCTCATAAAAACATGTGTAAACTCATTGAAAAAAATATTAATGGTCTTGATTAAAGTTTGATAAATTTTTGGTTTGATTAAGGTTTATCTTGGCAAATAAAATATTAGAATCCATTGTGGTGTTCATGTTGGATTCACCAAAAGTGGAGAAGAGGATTGTGAAAGGCTTCTTTTTTATGCTTCCCTCTCCTTCACCTCAAATATAGGGGTAGTTTGTGAGTTTAGAGCCTAAATTTTGATGGATTTTTTAATATCATCTACATTTATCCTAAGATATCATTTAGCCCTAGTGCACCATACAAATGCAACAACAAGGCCTAAAAAATGGCTTTAATTTGATGATATAATATAAATATTTTTTTTTCTTTTTGAGGGCAAGGGTTCAGTAGGGAGATACAAAAAATAATCCTAAGAATAACTATATGAAATTTTATTTTAACTATGACAAGATTAAATTTAATCCTCTAATGATTAATGTTAACTAATTTCTTATTTTTATTTTTAAATTTAAAAAATAAACAAAAATAGATATTTGAAACTAAATTTTGCAAAAAACAAATAGATCTAGAATCTAAATGCTAAATTGAATTATATGGGAGTTAGAAAGAACTTTATTTTGCTATAGAAGGAGCATTGTCGACGCCATGAAAGCACTATCAATGCTATTGCATCCTAGTGGTTCTTTTACTTACAAATGAGATAAAAAAATAGATTAGTGGTAAAGAGATCTACCTAAACAATGAAATACAATAATCTTATAGCCTCAGATAAGATGTTCCTTGTTATGATGAAATATTGTTGCCAAGATAAGACCACAATGAAACCTTGTGCCTATGATGTGGGATAGCTTCTATAAAGATTTTAGCAGGGCCTCACTATGTTAACATGTCATGGTTTTGGCTCCCCCAAGGGATGGCTTTATACAAAACCATGGTTCCCTTAGGGGATCCTCTAGAGGATCTTCCAAGATTGTTAAGTGTGATACATGACATATTTGCATGAAGGTGATGAGTACGTTTGAAGGAAAGACTCAATAACCTCAATATACAACTAGAATGAGGAATAGAAAAGGTAAGGTTTAGATTTAGATTTTCAACCAAGGCACAAGTGGTAGATCATGTTGGCATGATTAGATCCAGATTTGATGGGTAGTTTGGTGATTTCCAACTACTTGTCTCTCTTTTTTTGTCTTTTATAATCAAAAGTTCTAGAGGGTCATAGAGCTAAAGGTACAAAAAATCCTAGTGATTTTGCTAAAATGATTGTTGCTAGTCAAATTAGGTAGACAATGATAAAAATTTGATATTTTGGTAAAAGTGTTACCATGCATCAAAAGAGACACCAAGGAGTCAAAAGTTACAAGGCATCAAAAGCATTGCTAGGGCATTAAAAATGCTTCTTGATGGTGTCAAAACTTTTTCTTAATGGAATTTTTGCTAATAAATATCCCTAATTAGTTTAGTTTTTAGATGGTTTCTTTGGTTTGGATGCTTGATTGGCTAAGTTATGGAGATGTTCATGAGTTTTAAGGACTTGATATTGTGCTCAAGATTGGATGTCTACACTAGAATTTAATATTCAAGGCTTTGAGGGTAGATACTGCATCTTCTAAAGGCAAAAATAAAGATGATGTAGAGTACATTAAGATTTTTCTTGTTAATTTCTCCTCCTCCTTTAAGATGTTGAATATAATGATTCATATGATTCTTAATCCCAATCATCCTTTTTCTCTCCTAGTTCACTTTTAGGTAGAAATGCATAATTGTGGTGGGACTCCATAAATTATGGCAATTCTACAAGATTATCTTATAGGTTAATATAATAGGATCAAATATCAATCACATTCATAAATAAGTAATTCACAATAAGGAACTTCACAATTACATTCATAAATCATAATATGTTATGCTTGAATTACATTGCATGGAGCTATGTCTCTTATATGTATCCTTCTAAATGACTCTGCAATACTCTTAACTATTTGAAGAATGTTAAAAGTCTAACATCTAGATAATATGTATTCAAATTAGCAAGATGCATCAAATAACCAAAAGTAAAGAAAACAAGATGAAAAGAAGGTGCCCATATTTATTAATATTCATGAAATTCTCTTTACAACCAGGTTACAAGAACATCCCTCTTAGGGATTGACCATCGTGATACACATTACAATCCACAACTCATGTGGTAGATGCCTTCAATAGACTCTTAGGATCTTCTCAAACTTGTTTATAGGAGGGATTATCTCTAGAACCTCCACTTTGTGATGCTCTTGAAGATGAAATGCTCCTAATGAGGCCTGAACCTGCACACAAGGAAACTCACAAAGCATTAATAGTAAAGCTTAGCCTCTCAAGATGAGGCTATTTTGTGATGATAGCATGATCTGAAAAAAATGCTTAAAGAAATTGATAAATGCATGATAACATATAAAGAAAGTATAAATATGCATATAAAACTGAGAATGAGGCATAAAGATATATTAAAAAGCCATTATCCTATATTAGAAAAAGAAAAAGAAATGCAAGAAATGAAATCTATGGCTAAAATGTAGGAAATGACCAATCAAACCCTAGCCGCTATCACCTAGAGCAGTTGGCTCTACTAGCCACTATCAAATTCGGTGGCTAAGCCTACGGGCTGCTATCGAAGATAATGACTATGGAAGAAGTATTCTGCCCTCTAAATATTTGGCCTGAAATCGATCAATTCAGCTATAAAATTGATGTTCAAGGGTTGCTTGTGCCTTGGCGCATGGTTTTGCGATGGAATTGACATTGCTCCATTTGAATTTGATCCTTGAAAAATGGGTTGTTCTCTTCAAACTTTGGTAGCCTCCATTGGTGGAAAAGTATATGGTATTATGCAATTGGATAGAGCTTCACTATGCCTCAGAGGGATGTTGATTCTCTCTTCAAACCGGTAGAGCTTCACTATGGGAATGACGCATCAATTTCTCTAGGGTTTGCTCTTCAAAATTGGGGTCTTAAATAGACTCCTAAAATCCTTGCTCTAGCTTCATGGAGAAGCCAAGAACAAGAATTGGTTATGCCCAGGCAGTTGAGATGAGCCTTCTAGAAGCTTCTATTCACCCAACTGATCAAGAATTTATTATGCTTTCAAACATATTTTTCTTGGCTCAAGGGCTGAGTTAGTTATAGAGCTAGCCGCTATCGACCAGGGCGGCTAGGGAGCTAGCCGCTATCACCATCAATGGCTAGGGAGCTAGCCACTATCACCATCAATGGCTAGGGAGCTAGTCGCTATCACCATCAGTGGCTAAGGCTGACTAGGACTAGATTACCCTAGATGAGTGGTTAGAACCACTGCTAAGTCTTGGAAAGATCCAAAATCATTCATATGACCTAAAGAGGTGTCCATATGAGTAGTCTCCTAAACATGATGTATTTTAGGTGTCTACAGATGCCCCTTTTTGGGATGCATTGTGGGAAAACACAATGCTGAGCAAAAATAGATAACCTAACGTCATATTATAGGTTGATTGATGTTCATTGATCTGGTCAACGTTAGATGCCCCAATCATGGAAAGAGCATACATCATTGAATCATTGCCTTCGATGAGTTGAAGAACTTGATTTTGGTAAGCTTAAGTCAAAATCCTAGCCTTGGTGGCAATTAGGAGATAAGCTTAAGTCAAATCCTAGCCTTGGTGGTAATTAGGAGATAAGCTTAAGTCAAATCCTAGCCTTAGAAGCAATTAGGAGATAAGCTTAAGTCAAATCCTAGCCTTGGTGATAATTAGGAGATAATCTTAAGTCAAATCCTAGCCTTGGTGGTAATTAGGAGATAAGCTTAAGTCAAATCCTAGCCTTGGTGGCGATTAGGAGACAAGCTTACTAGTTTGCTTGAATTTGCTTTTGATATTTTGTTTATTTACCCCAAGCAAGGAGGGTGCATGATTATCTTCGACAATGATTCTTGAATGAATGCACTTAGCAATGATTAAGTGTTTAATTGTTGATTTTGATTATGAATGTTGTTATTATGACTACCCCCTCAAGTGATGAGTCGATGAGGAAATGACAAGTGATGAAAGCGATGAGTCGCTTGACCAAGATGATTGATTTGGATAATTCAAGATGATTGCATGTGTTGTTAGATGGTAGGTCCTATTACAATTATGATTTCAACCATTAATAGTAATTGTACATCTCTATCCCATGGAGCAGTCTAGCCATAATGGCCTTCTTAGGGAATCAAGATGATAGCAATTCAATTTAAGCATGTGATGAATCACTATGTTTGATGATCTATCTAAAATTTTATAAGAAAGGAAATGAATACCTCGTTCCCGTGGAGTATCCCCCCCCCCGCCTTTTGGGGGGGGGAGAGGAAAATTCTTTTTTTTGAATAATTTGGTTCAAATGGCCTTATGGTAATTTACTCATCTTGCTAGATTGCATGGAGCACAAGTCACTGCAACCGCCAAGTGTATAGGGTAAATAACTGGATACGAGGTGCATTTGAAATTTTGTTTTATTTGATTTTTTTGTTAATTTTAAAAATTTTGAAAATTATGGACCAATAAATATGCTTTTGATGTCCATGGATGCATTTATGGATGCAATGCCTAGATGAAATTTTGATTATGCTTATATGTATGCAATGTACTAATGACATGCACTAGCTAGATGATAGATGTATGATTAGATGCTATGATCTAAATATGTAGATGCACTACTATGTATGCATATATGGATGCAATGGTGAATGTTAAATGCATGTTTAAATTGTTTCAATTGTTTATGCATTTAATCTATGTGATATGATATGATAGATGATGTATGTAATGCATTAATTACATGAGGATGATCTAATGCAAATGAACCTATATGCTTTAATCACTTAAAACATAAGGAATGAATCTAATATGTGTTAACAAACTAATGGAAGACACCATAGAATGTATGAAAATCATGAATGAAAATGGTAACTCTTATCATAAGAATTAATCATTTAAGCATCCATATGTGAAATGAGATGATGTGAGATGTATGGGTTTTCCTTATAAGCTTCTATAAATTAAAAGATATGCATAAAATAGTCAATGGTCGTCTAAATATCATTGTTGATATCCATCCGGTATCTATCCTATTTCATGAACACCCCTTAATAAACAAAACTTCATAAGGAAAATTGTGTATGATTGATGAGATGATTTGTTGCTATAAGGGATTTTTGAGGTTTTCCATGAGACTCAAACACCCTAGTTGATTAATCAAAAGTTGTATAATGACTACACAAGACTCCTAAAAGATAAAAGCTTTTGTTATGAAGACCAAGATATTCATTATCCCTATGTGTGCAAATGAATATATTAGATGAAGCATAAGACTACCTCATTTCCAGGAGGGATTCATTCAACCCATTGTTGTAATGAGGATCACCATATGTTCATCATGATCCTAAGTTTGGATGTAGTTGGATTAGACTACTAGGTAATACAAGCCACCTAAAGCTAGCTCATTTATAAATTGCTTAGAACTACCCCATTGCCAGGTGGGATTCATTCAACCCATTGTTGTAATGGGGATCACTCAATGGCTTTCGAATATTGACCATTCCAGGGATTCAAGCTCTTCACCCCCTTCTTTTCTTTTCATTTATTGGGATACTTGCTCATGCTTAGTGATGAAAATCACTGTTTATTTTACATTTTTTTTGAGCAAGGGATTTGCTTTGATTTGATTTGGAATTTTGCTTATTTTGTATGAAAGCAAGGGATTTCTTGGGTAGGGGGAGCTTGTCCTTTTGTCAATGATCAACATCCTAGACCATGCACATCACAAGATGAGCAAGTAAAAACCTTTCACTTAAGGTGACTAGGACCACTTTGTAGTGTTCATCTTTCCTTGTTCAAACTAGGATTATTAATGTTTAAAATTGTGATGGGATTTTGATATATGCAAGGTACTATCAAAACTAGACCTCATCTCCAAAAGCGAAGATAGCTTTCTACAAAATCTGAGAAGATCACTAGGTATGGCTGAATGACCAAAAAACCCTAGTATATACCTCATAGCAATAGGAGGGGTTGTGTTGAAAAACACAATTACTCACAAGGGATGATGAATGATGATGATGTTAAGGATGCATGATTAGCATACAAACGTGGTGTCATTTGTAAGATTGTAAACACAACCTATCCTAATGCAAGTGCAATGGATGAAAATGCCTAATGCAATGCAATTAAATGAATGCATATGCAAAATGTAAATGCAAATATAAATGTTTTTGTGTTTTTGATGTTTTGAAATTTTTTTGAATTTTAAATGTTTTGAAAGTTTTTGAATTTTATTGCTTTCTGATTTGTTTAGATTTTGATATTTTATGATTTTTTTTGGATTTTAATGTTTTTTTTTGTTTTTGGATTTTTTTAAATTTTATGATTTTTTTTAGTTTTAATGATTTTTTTGTTTAGGGGAAGGTGTGATACCTTATGTACCCCCAGTGTGCATTGTGTTTGATGTGATATGATTGGATTGGCTAGGAGGAGTGATAGAAATTGACCCCCCTATTGTGGCATGGAATTTTATGCAATGCCAATGTCTCGATGAGATGAGATGAGCGAAGATGAAACATTGGATGAAGCTACAGGTTGCGTAGATTGATTTAGATATTCTTATTTCTCTATTACAACACTGATCATTCCCACAAACTCTTGGGGAGGTAGATTGATATGCACCTGATTAGGTTGCTCAACTTGATTGGTAGGTGTTGTGTTTGCTTCATGTGTGCAGGCAAGGGGTCTTGGAAGACTCCTATCTGAAGTTCTTGCCTCTCGATCATATCTTGTACTAAATATCTAAAGGGATAACATGTCTGGATGTCATGACCCCTTTGTCGATGGTAAACACAATATAGATTTTCTCTGTGCACCTTTGATCTACGCTTATTAGGTTTCAATGGATGGATCTCAGGAAGATTGATTTTTCGTGCTTCACATAATCGATCAAAGATCGATGCTAATGTCTCTAGAAAATCAGTATATTGTCATTATGGCTGATGTTGTTGGCCTTGTCCTTGATTTTATTGCATATTATTTTGGGCCAGAGGAGGTTGAGCTTGGTAATTATGTTGCATTGGTAGTTGAGGTGATGCGACCTAGTTTGAGGATTCGAGGATACTCAAAACAACTTGATTGATTAGGGCCACCTTTTGTTGCATGTTGCCACCTTTAATATTCTTGTTTGGCCATTCCATTTTGTGGAGTTGAATATCACCCTCCTGGACCTTGATGTCCTCAATGACCTTGGCTTGTGCTAAAGCCTCCTCGAATGTTTGATACTATTGTAATTGCAAGAGAAGTGAGATTTGTTTTGAATAACTTCTTGTAAACATCCGAGTGAGCTCTATTATGGGTAGGGTGAAAGGTAATTTTGACATCACCTTCCTCCATCTATTACCATACTCCATGACTGGCTCATCATCAAGTTGATGAAGGCTAGACAAGTCAGTCAAGTTTATCATTTTCTTAGCACTAGAGGCAAAACATTCCAGGAATACATCGACCAATTGCTCAAAGGTGTTTATGCTATGATGTGGTAGATGATTATACCATTCCAAAGCATCCCCAGCTAATGTTGTAAGGAATATTCTCAACATCAAGGGGTCATTATCTTGAAGATGAAAGCACATATTGATGAAGCTTGTCATGTGCTCTTGTGCATCTTCATCATCTTTGAACTTTTCAAGTTTAGGCATCTTGAAATTCGATGGGTATGTCGGTGATGACACTGAGGGATGCAAAGGCTGATTGCTAAGCTGCTTTAGTGTGGGTTTTTGATAAACCAAACTTTGAGCTTGTTTTTCTAATGAATTTACCCGATCATTTAGTACTTTGTATGGCCTTGAAAAAATGATATGATCTTCTTGTTATCACCCTTGATTAGGTAGAGGAGGCCAATTTTGATGTTGAGGTGGATGATAAGTATAATCATTAGGTACCTCATCATAACTAGATTCAAGGTAGGTATCTACTTGCTCCTGATGTTCCCATTGGGACTCTTCATATGATTCCTCATCGTATTGATCTTGGTACTGTTGAGGAGTATGAGGTTCTTGATGATAACCAGATAATGGCCTTTGATGTTGAACATGATTTTGGCATGGTCGAGGGGGAAGATTTTGAGATTGTATTGGGTGCCTTATGTGTTGTTGCATCCTCTAGGTGCTAGGTGTAAGCACCACTTCATGTAATGCATTTTGTACTTGCTCTTATATCTTTTTTTGATACAACCTTTGTAGGTGTGCTCATTGTGAGTCCACCCATTATTGATTTAATTGTTGTTGATCCAACTGGAGTTGATCCGTATGTTGTTGTCTATTAAGATGTGGCCTAAGTGCCTGATGAGTATGATTTTGTTGTTCAGTTGTATGGGGTCTATGTACCCTCATATTTGAAATACGAATGGGTTTGTCATGTCTTTTCCCCTAGTAGGATCTATTACTTGTTTTCCATGCTCCCTAAAGGTTGCATTGACCTGATATTTTGGTTTATGAATGGGCTCTGTATAGTCTGATGATGTAGAGATGCAACGTGGTTGCACCAAGTACTCTTCATGAGGAGTAGGAGGATGACTTGGGTCCTCTTCCTCATCTATGAGGAATGAAGCATATTCAAGCTTAGATGTAAGCTCTGTATATTCATACTGCACAGAAGCACAACGTGCATATGCAGAATGCTCTCTGTGAGGAGTAGGGGGTGACTTGCTCGATCAAATGGGGTGGTTTGCTCATCCAAGCTAGGCCATGGTGTATGCTCATGTTCATTTTTTGATTGATGTATAGAGCAAGTTGGGATGTGAACCTATGATATTGACCTACTAGGCCCCTCAGTGGGTGGATTATTCCTTATATAGAATTCTATCAAGGTGTTCAAGTCAGGAAGGTTTCCTGGAGGACCTATGGGTGCTTCCTTAATAGGGATATCTCGAAGGTTTGACCCCCTATGGATGGTATTGATGTTATGATAAAACCTAGGATGCCATTCAGGGATGGCCATGTCCTCTAGACTGATTTGGAGATGTTCAGTGGTTATGGAGCCTGATTCCCTCTCTAAATTGGAGGTCTTGTTCACCATGGGAGGTCCCTCGACCATTTTTTTTTTTAGAAAATTTTGACTTCCAAAAAAAGTTGTGGGTGTTATATATCAAAATGATCAGTGCGATGAGCTGATCACAATGGGCTATGACTCCAAAAAGTGTTTTTGGGTCAAAATTTGTATTTTTGGAATATTTGGCCAATCGAGGCTCATGGAAAAATGACCAATTTGAGGAATTTTGGAAAAATGTAGAGCTAGGCCTCAAAAATGGTATGAGAGGTGCACAAGGGGCTAACTAAGACAACAAAACAAATTTGGAAATTTTTGGGGTTGTCTAGGGCTTTTTATGACCTTTTTAGTGTAGTTTTTCCCTATTTTTGGCTTAAAAATCACTCAAAAATAGAGTAATCATAAAACCAACATAACTTTTTCGTTATAGCTCCGATTTGCATGATTTTTTATTCATTGGATGCAGAATCAAAAAGTAGAATTTTTTTTAGGGTTTGGTCCTAGATGGTAGGATCTTATGTTGATTACACGAATAATAAAGAAACACACAAAGTAGACAAAATGATTATCTCTTTTAAATATTAATGTGTTTCCTAAGAACTTGTCTTGTGTGTTTTGATTTGTTGTGAATACAATCTGAACTCTTATCATGTTTGCAATAGTTGATGTAATTCTTAGATTGTTTAAGGTTTTCACCTATATACTCGATGACAAACTGACATCCCTACCCATCAAAATATGGGGATGAAATCCATACTCGATCAGGGAGCATAGGTACTACCGACCCTCACCCAGCACACCATGGTCAGTGATACACCCTCTGAAGAGGAGTGCGTGTGATTTTCCATGGATAGGATAGTTCTTGGATTGGCCTTGGCCATGGACAGGTCCTGATGATACAATGTCAAACAAGCCAACCGAGTGGTAATGACTTCCACCATTGGTCTTGATCAATGGGTTGGATGTGAAAGCCCAACGCCACTGATGTTTACTTTGGATCATGGTGTGTGGTGTGTTCATTTTAATTTGCATAAAAAGAAAATGCATCAAACAACATACAATGCTCTTTTCATCTACATGCATATAAATTATATTTTATTTTAAAAAATGCACAAATGAAATGCATTTTATTTAGAGAATGCAAATTAAAATATGAAATAGCCTTTGATCAGGCCTCAAGCAAGCACACCTACAAATCATTCTAAATAGTAGCCATTGCTGTAAATAGTAGTGCACAATAACGGCCACTATAGATAGTAGCAACTGAAATCCTAGTCGTTGTCTTCTGGGGGGGCTAGCAGAGATAGTCGTTGTTTCTCGCAATAGCTAGTAGAAACATTGAAAAATAAATTTGATTTACTTTATTTAACTTTTTCTATGTGAATTACTTAACCCTAATGCCTTTTAGAAACATAGCAGAAGCAAGAAACAGAAAAATAAGATAGGATCACTTACAAGAAAATTCCCATTTGATGAAGAAACGAGTTGTTGACTATTTTTGTTGTCTTTTCTACTAGCCACTATTAATCAGGGAGGTTACGATGCTAGCCAGTGTCACCAATGGTGGTTGGGACTATTAGCCATTATCACTCAGAGTGGTGGTACCTACAATAAGAAAAAGATAAAAACATTAGTAAACAATGCAAAAATAGGGTTGTTCCACCATGATCGCCACTTGAAGAATGCTAAAAGTCTAACATCTAGATAATATGTATTCAAATTAGCAAGATGCATCAAATAACCAAAAGTAAAGAAAACAAGATAAAAATAAGGTGCCCATATTTATTAATATTCATGAAATTCTCTTTACAACAAGGTTACAAGAACATCCCTCTTAGGGATTGACCATTGTGATACACATTACAATCCACAACTCATGTGGTAGATGCCTTCAATAGACTCTTAGGATCTTCACAAACTTGTTTATAGGAGGGATTATCTCTGGAACCTCCACTTTGTGATGCTCTTGAAGATGAAATGCTCCTAATGAGGCCTGAACCTGCACACAAGGAAATCACAAAGCATTAATAGTAAATCTTAGCCTCTCAAGATGAGGCCATTTTATGATGATAGATGAAAGATATGCTCTAAGAATTTGATAAATGCATGATAACATATAAAGAAAGTATAAATATGCATATAAAACTAAGAATTAGGCATAAAGATCTATTTACTAGTCATTATCCTATATTAGAAAAATAAAAGGAAGTGCAAGAAATGAAATCTATGGCTAAAATATAGGAAATGACCAATCAAACTCTAGTTGCTATCAAATTCAGCGGCTAAGCCTATGGGCCGTTGTCAAAGATAGCGGTCATGGGAGAAGTATTCTGCCCTCTAAATATTTGGCCTGAAATTGATCAATTCAGCTACATGGAATTGATGTTCAAGGGTTGCTTGTGCCTTGGTGCATGATTTTGTGATGGAATTGATGTTGCTTCATTTGAATTTGATCCTTGGATAGTGGGTTGTTCTCTTCAAACTTTGGTAGCCTCCATTGGTGGAAAAGTAGATGGCATTATACAATTGGATAGAGCTTCACTATGCCTCAGAGGGATGTTGATTCTCTCTTCAAATCGGTAGAGCTTCGCTATGTGATTGACACATCAATTTCTCTAGGATTTGCTCTTCAAAATTGGGGTCTTAAATAGACTCCCAAAATCCTTGCTCTAGCTTCATGGAGAAGCCAAGAACAAGAATTGGTTATGCCCAGGAAGTTGATATGAGCCTTCTAGAAGCTTCTATTCACCCAACTGATCAAGAATATGTTATGCTTTCAAACAGATTTTTCTCGGCTCGGGGGTCGAGTTAGTTACAAAGCTAGCCACTATCGACCAAGGCGGCTAGGGAGCTAGTCGCTATCACCATCAACGGCTAGGGAGCTAGCCGCTATTACCATTAGTGGCTAGGGAGCTAGCCACTATCACCATCAATGACTAAGGCTGACTAGGACTAGATTGCCCCAGATGAGTGGTTAGAACCACTGCTAAGTCTTGGAAAGATCCAAAATCATTCATATGACCTAAAGAGGTGTCCATATGAGTAGTCTCCTAAACATGACGTGTTTTAGGTGTCTACACTATTGCTCTCCTCAAACTCATGGGAGATGCATCCTTTCACATTCCTCACTTATGACAAAGCTCTCATAATTACATAACTTCTCACATGACTCTTTACTTCCATACTTGACACCTAACACCTATGACTCTTCACTTGCTTACTTGACACTTTGCACTCTCACAACTCACACTTGCACACTTGCACTCTTGACACTTTGTACACTTTATTACATAACACATAATACTCTCACACTTTGACACATACATTAGACAAATATAAAACACACTCATAAACTAATATTTTAAAATGTACCCCATGGTACTTAAATGTTACCAAATAATGTAATATATCCAACAATAAATATAAAATACACTTTCCTTATTTATGTAAGCCTACATTGATAACTCTCATTTGTGCTTAAATAAGTTGGAGAGTGGAAGATTTCACCATTGGCACATAAAATTTAAGCCTATTGTGTAGATGGATCTTAGCATATTTTTTGGTGCATCTCCACCTTTTTATTTTTGTTGAGTTGTTTAATTTTTCTCTTGCATCCATTTCCCCTTTTGAGTCTAGGTGTGCCACAAGTATCACATCTTAAAAAGGATTTAACCTTGTAAAAATATCTTATAGGTCCCCAATTGAGTTGAACCCTATGCTCTTGGCTACAACCCTATTGTGTTGCTCCTCACAATACATGATTATTATATTAATCAGGACAATCTGAGATGACAACTCGATGGGACCCCAATGACACATTGATCATGTAATTGCAATAACAAGTTAGGCTAGATTTGGTGAGGATTTGAGCCCACCCTTACTTTTTGAAGCACCTCTCACTCACCTACTGACTCTACTCCAAAACAAACATCAAAAAAGTCACTATTGAAGTTATAAAATTAAGTTTTTGATAAAGTACTTGATCTATCTACTTCCAAAGCATATATTGTATTCACTTGGTGACTCTACTATAATCCAATGGACCCCTAGGTCCAAGATGGTTTTCCCATCTTAAGAACCGTCTCTTTCTTGGGGAGATACGAGTCCATTGCAACCTCCAGATCCATCAGCCATTTAGGGAAATTTTCCAAAATTACTGTTCAAGATCCTGCTAAAATACATCAATGAAGACCCAACATCCCCATTAGAGCACTTACAAGAAATGGTCTTCATATATCAGGTGCAAAATGTCATAGAGTAGTACATGGCTCTCAAACTGTTGATAACTTCACTAGAAGGTAAAGCTTACCAAGAGTATATTTCTCTATCTTCATATTCAATCACTGATTAGGACCAGCCAGTTACCTTCGTCATGAATGATTTTAGGGAAGAGGCAGATAAAGTAGAATCTAATCCAAACAATCCATCCAAGAACACATAAGAAGGAGAGGTTCAAAACATCCCTATGAATATAGAGAAGTAAAATTGTGTGCTCACTAAACAACAAAAATATATATAAAAGGAGCCTCTCCATAGGCATCAAGAGGGGTATGGGCTTATAGATCTATCAAGAGCTAGTCAGACCCATGGGGAAGAGAATTTTTTTGGATCAAACCTCTTCTAGATTTGTGATGAATAGGCAGGACAATGAGCAACTAGCATCTTTGACAAAGACACAAATGAAGAGGTTGAGTTGTCACATGCAAATAACCTCTTCATCAGTAAGGATGAAGGGAAATCAAAAGGCTTGATCGATGAATGGGAACCTCACTCTAGTGGTGCCAACAACAAAATAGACATCATCACTAGCTCCTACCTATTTATATTGAGGAGGTTGCTTTGAAGTCTTGTTCTTTTATGGGTAAATATTTTTTTACTAAAAATACTGGAAAAAACAAAAGAAAGGACTTGGAAAACTGGTAAGGGAGATTTTCAACTCCATTTCCAATGGATAAAGGATACCCACTTAAAACCTTGTATAAATGTATTATATGTAGCATAGTAGTCCCAAAATCATGGGTTGATAAAAGTCCTAATGGTTGTAGACATGTGGAGATGCTAACTATTGAAATTCCCCAACTTTATTAGGTAGATTCTTTGCTCAACTCCATATCCAATTAGCTAAGGTACCAGTATCTTTGATTTCATTATCTTTAGTAGGCTAAATATCCCTTGTGAGTTTCCAAAACTATAGTGATTTCTCACTACATCATTTTTCGATAGCAAAGACAGAGTGCAAGAAGCGGACTAGTGCTAAGAGAAACCTCTAATTGAAAGTTCTGAGGATTGAAGGGTTAGTCAAGAAAATGACTAAAGGTTAGGTCTAATAAAAATGGGAAATGAAAAGCTTTGACATTGGGGGTCTAACGGTTAGAAGTCTCGATACAAGAAAAAAATTTAGGTCGAATGTTGAGGAAAACTTTTGAAGAAATGTGCCACATTTGCTGAGGTTTTGGGGCACATAATCTTCTAGAAAGTACCATCATTATTTACAAAATGAATGTTGCATATCTCTTGAATAGGAAAATATGAGGTAGAAAGCCATGACGAGGCCACTCCCAAATCTGGAGCATTAAAAGAAAAAATCCTCTACACCCAAATTATGAAAATTTCCAAAAGTGCTAGGTGAAAATAATGGTCGTAACTACTGATCTAAAGGCTTTGAACCATATTGCATTTAAATAACCAAATCTAGAGAACCTTGAAGGGATGGACAATGTAGACAAAATATGGCTTAGGTCATAAGCAATAATAATCTTGAAATATTCACATGAGTTTTGAAGGCAAACCCTCCTCTTTGTAATCTATAAATAGGGGTAGTGTTAGCTTTGTAAAGGATAGACGAGTTTGCAATTGTATTATTTTGTAGGATCTCCCTTTATTTTTTGTATAATAGTCAATTTCTAAGCAGCTTGTGGACAAATTGAATCCTTGCTCTCAGCATAATCTTTATAATTGCACTGTTTGCATATATATATGTGTGTGTGTGTGTGTGTGTGTGTGTGTGTGTGTGGAGGCCTACACTAATTTTTATATTAGTCATCTATGACTTCTTGTAGACCCATTTTTATATGTGTGTGTGCTTATAGTCTTTACCTACTTTGGTTTTGTTGATGTATGTATGTGTGAGGGGCCTGCATCAATTTTTGGATCAACCATTTGTGGATTCTTGAAAACCCATATTCTTTATGCATACCTACATTGATAACTCTCATATATGCTAACTATGTTGGGGAGTGGAAGAGTTCACTACTAGGACATAGCATTTAGGTGTGTTATGCAGAGGGATCCTAGCAGATCTTTTGACACATCGCCACTCTTTCCTTTTTGTTGAGTTGTTTACTTTTTCTCTCACATCCCTTTTACTCTTTTGAGTCCAAGTGTACCACAATGATCACATATTAACAATAATTTGGCCTTGTAAAAAACCCTCGAAGGTCTCTGATTGAGTTGAACCCCACACTCTCGACTATGGTCCTGCTGTGTTGCTCCTCGTGAGGTGCGGTTATTTCAATAAGGACAATAAAAGACAAAAACAAGCACCAAATCTATAAATATTGTGTAAGAGAATCATATGACAATTATTTAAACATAGTTCTTCACATTAAAAAATAGTACAGGTCACTTACAATATTAACTCAAATTTTCTTAATCTCTACAGATCTCAAGCTTAAGGCTCTATCTTATAGATTAAACTTTAAAATGCTTGAGAGAGGTGCCTCAAGTTTAAAATCTATAGGTGTGTAATAGATATATGTATAGTACATATCTAAGCTTATATAACCTTATTTTAAATTTCATATAATCTAACCTTCATTTAGATTAATATAATCTCTAAGGACGTCAAGCTTAAGGCTCTATATTATACATTAAAATTTAAAAAGCTTGAGAGAGGTGCTTCAAATTTAATACCTATGGGTGTGTAATAGATATATGTATCTTAGATATCTAAGCTTATATAACCTTATTTTAAATTATTTATAATTTAACCTTATTTTATATTAATAATATCCCTTTGTAAAACCCTAGAGGGTATGCATTGGATTTGAAAAGCAAACCTTGTAGTGAAATGAAGGGGACTCTCATGCATTAAGGTCTTTATGGAGGTTAAAACAACCTTCTGTAATATATGATACGAAGCCATTACTTGCAAATATTTAGAGGGAAAAATTGAATCTTGGGAAGAAAGCTTTCAAGTGAGAAGTAAACCCCAAATAACATAGGGTTTTAAGTTGACTTTATTTTTCAAGGATCAAAATGGAAGGGTTCTTGTTTTTTATTTTTAATAACATAATTTTTAAGTGTTTTTTACAATTTAAATGGTTAATGGTTAAGAATTGGGACTTGGTCCTATAAGAAGGAGCAATCATGGTTGTTGCTTCATTGTTCAAGAACCCTTCCAATGGGGATTTTTTATTTCTCTTCAAACCACCCTTATTTGATTAAGGGAAGCTAGAACATATGTCTCGAGTGCTCAAAGAAAGATGTCCAGTCTAGCCACAAACAGGTACAAGGAACACCTTTGTACCTAAGCTTTATGAATCCCCCATTGTTGAGGTCTCCCTTGACTTTATTCAAAGTCTAATCCTCACACTAACAACACAAGCTCTTACATGCAAATTTATAGGTCTATATCCAAGTCTAACATCCATAAAGAAATGGATAACATATACCTAGGGATCTAAAATTGCCAACTATGAGCTAATGATGGTTAGAAGAGGCTATTTTACGATCTTCTTCTCTTCAACAAAGTAAAGAAGCTTAATCTTCCATGGAGGGCCTTGGTTTTTAGGATCAAGCCTTTTATACATGACCTCATGGTCCACAAGCTTTGATCCATAGGCAAAAGAACCAGAAGAGGTTTCTATTTTTCATTCCTACCTCTAAATTTATGGAATAAATAAACAATGGAACTTATAGACAACACAATAGGCACATTTATAGATTGGGCTCCCCTAAAAGCTAATAATGCAGTTTGTGCTAGAATGTGTGTACAAGTGAATCTGAAAAAAAGGTCAACTACAGAGTATAGGAATCAAAGTACTTGATCAGATCCACACACAATCATTGGACTATGGGAACATTCCATTAAAAGTGCATCTCTTGTCATCAACATGGGCATTTCTCTAGGAATTGTCTGACCAAAGATTAACAAGAAAATAAAGTATAGGAATAAGAATTTCAAACTATTAGAAAAAGAAAAACGAGGAGATCTAGAAGCCAAAGGAGGAAAAATAAATAAATAAAAAAGCAAAACACAAACATTTACTCTATTTAATCATAAAAGGAGGAGAAGACTCCTCTAAAACAATAATCCCCTAAAGATTATACAACACAAAACAAAGAGAAATCCCCAATAGAAACATACTCTGAAAAGGAATTTGAGGATACACAAACAAGAAAGGACAACCCCTCAAAATATAAGAATGAGAAATAAGTAGAGGAGACTCACGTTGTAGCTATCCCCATCCTTGGAGGTACTCTAGCAACTAGATCGATGACTAGAGGCAAGAAGACAAGTCAAGAGACAAGAACAAAATAGGTAAATATGGAATTTTAGAAGAAAACTCATATAGTCTTGGGCTTCTTTAAGGCTAAAAAGACAACACAAAAATGAAGGTCATCTCTTAGAATAGAAGGGTATTAGGTAGTCCCCTAAAGAATAACTACCTAAGATATTTAATAGATCAACAAAATCCATATGCAGTTTACATACAAGATAAAAAATTGTCACAGTAGACAATCAAAACCAAATGGTATAGAATCTAGGATAACCTTTTTTTTTTACAAAGCATCAAGAGCCTCACTGACAAAGAAATAGAAATATTAAAAAAAATTGATCTCCAAAATATCTTGGAAACTAATGACATTGGAATCAAAGCTAGCCTCCCCAACATAATATATCCTACTCTCTTTTTTGATGGGACTTCCAAGGTTCAAGTCTGTTAAGTTTCTGGGACAACATATTTAGTTTCTATATAAGTTCATATAGTTTATGTTTAAATTTAAGAATTTGGTTAGCATAACAATTATAGTCTATCAATAACTATATTAGTCTATATATTATAGGCTCTTAGAATTTTATATAAGTTCCAACCAAATCACATCTATTGGATAGGAGTAGAACAATAAGGAATAGAATTTTGTTTCTGAAAATTCGTATAAATACCTTCTTTTAGCAAAAAAAATCCCTTTATATAAATAATAACATAGATACCTTTTCACAAATTAACTTGATTATTAATCTTCATATCAAAACTTGCACTTAAAATCATTATATAATATAAAATTTTATTGCAATTTATTTTTAAAAAATTATCTTATATATTATATTAATTTGTTATGTCCATTTAAGGTTGATAAGTTTTATATATTTGTAAATAGTACCCTTCCTTTAAGGACAAAAGAGCCTTTAAACACTAGAGAAGTATAGGTCAAGACCATAAATCAGTCCACCCCAACTTGTCAAGCACATTGAGGATTTGGAGGGAAAATTTACAATTAGAGTGTTTCCAACGTTTATCCAAACATCAATTTCAGTATAGTCTACAATAGCACTAAGAAAAATAAACTAATTTTTAATGTTAAAATATTAAAATATTTAACTTTCTAATGACTCCAAATACAGGAGCAGAGTATACAATTCTCTCTCTTCTAATTTGAACCTCATATTTTTTATCTAAAATTTTAAAATCTCAACCATTAATACAATCCATTATTGAAGAGTATAAACTTTTTTGCAGAAGCTACTATAGTGTTGAATCTAATTATACTATCTGTTATTGATACTTTGACTTGGCTTTTGGACAAGGGTTCATGCCACACACATTATCCTTTGTATACCAAGATCTAATAGGCATTATGACTATTTATAATTTTTTGTAATTATTTATCTTAATACCTTCTTCTTCTTCCTTTGTCAGTTTCCTATGATTTTGCTTTTGCTTTTGCTTTTGCTTTCATGGTCTGTCCATGAATTTAATAAAGGAAAGTGAGCTGAGAAATAAAATCTCTGAGATTTTGGTGAGGGTTTTCTGTTTTGAATCAGATTATGGTCTTGGTCACCTCCAAAGCCTTGTCATGACAATGGTGACAGGGGAGATCCCTCTTCCCCCCAAACCCTCCTTCCAAGATGTTACCATGGCAACTGCCTCCATACTCAAGAATGTTGACCATGGCTCGTTTTCTTTGTTTTAACTACCTCCTTTGTTCAACCAGTCAAAATTGGAAAATATGACCAAATCTCTAAAGGTGAGGAGGCCACAATAGTCCTAACCAAGTAACAAAGGCTCCTTTGTTTCTAAGTTGGATGATGCTCTAGTGGTAGAGATCCCTCAAGACTATATTTAAAGTTTGATGCTCACCCTAACTAAGAGATCTTGCTTGCAAATTTATAAGTATTTGGACTTAGCCCAACAACCATTCAAATATGGATCACCTCTTCTTAGGGATCTAAAATATCTAGCTATGAATTCATGATGACAATGAGAGGATATTTCGTAGTTATTTTCTCCTCCATAGAGGAAATAGATGCAATATTTCAAGGAGATCCCTAGTTTATTGGATCAAGTCTTCTGTACATGACACCCTGGTCAGTCAGTTTTGACCCACAAGTGGAATAACCAAAAGTCTCAATTTGGGTAAGTCAACCAATTTTACCCCTATATTTATGGAATAAACCAACTCTTGAAATGATAGGTAATTCTATTAGCATATTTATAAATTGGGATCTTTCAAAGGCCAATAATGCAACATGTGCTAGGTTGTGTGTTTAAGTCATTTTGAAAAACAATGAAAATATAGGTATCAAAGTCTTAGACTATATCCATACCCAGTTGTTGGATAATGAGCACATTCCCTTTAAATGTATTACCTATCATCGATATGGTCATTTCTCAAGGAACTATCCCACTAAGGTACAACAAGAGACAAAGGAGGAAGATCAAGACTTCCAACTAGTAAGAAGAAAACAATATAGAAGATCTAGAAGTAGAAGGAGGACTCAATCATAACCAAAAAGACAAAATAATAATAAGTTCTATGTTTTATCATAAATTGAGAAAGAGGAACATCTAGGGCCATCTAGAAAAGGGAAAGATCCATGAGATCCTGAATAAAAAGACAAAGTGGAGGAAACTCAAGCTACTAAAGAAAACCTTCAAGAAGAGAAGATTGAAGAAATAGATGAGGCTTAGCAGCAACAATGATTCTAGGAGGTACCCCAACCACTAGATCTACTAGAGGGAGGAAATCTAATCAAGAGGTAAGAAAAAAACAACAAATATAGATATTAGAAAGAAAGCATAGACAACCTTAGACTATAGCAAGACTAAGAAACCACTTAATAAATGAAGGTTCTATCATGAAATGGAAGAGGATTGGATAATCCCTTGAATAAAAACTACCTAAGTCAATTAATAACCCATAAGAAGCCAATGGTTATCTGAATTCAAGAAACTAAAGTAACAGAGCAGTCAATAAGAATATAATGAAAAAACATATGGAGATCCTCAAACTTAGAAGCAACAAATACATCATGTGCCTTGGGGGGCTTCTCCTTGCATAGGATCCACAAGCCCAGATAAGTATTAACAGAACAAGGTACTCAAATTGGATAGCAACTTATTTATCCTCTCCATAGGGACAGACTTGGACCATAGTCAATTTCTATAGAACAAATAACATAGTCTTAAATAAGAGGCTTGGAAAAGTCTTCAACAATGGATTTGTCATAAAAGGCCCCCAAATTTAATCATATCAAGGGACCTAAATGTGACTTTAGCCCAATGGGAGAAAAAAGGAGGCATTCCCTCAAAAGACCCTTCTAAGGACTTGGTTATGCAAATTATAATTGAGAAAAAACTTTAGGACATAATCCCCAAAAATAGAAAATTTACATGGACAAACATAAGAGTTGGGGTTAAATTCATTGTAAAAATACTATATAGTTTCCTAATACAAGAAGATATACTATTCAAGTAACCATTTGTATAAAGTGGCATAATTCAAATTTTGGTCTCAAATTATAGGCCTATCTATTTGGATACGGGCGATAGTGCTCTTGGGAAAAGGAAGATTACTTTCAAATAGAATTCAAAATGGATGGAGCATGAGGAGTTTGCACCTTTAGTAGAAAGTATCTAGAAGCAACATGTTTGTGCAAATAGTCCCCAGGAGGTATAGAAAATAAAAATTTCCAATCTCAAGAAAACCATTAGGGACTAGATTACCAATAAGACTAAAGTTCAAAATAGGTCAAGCATATTGCTACAATAGATGCAAGAAGTAGAGCAAAATATAAGTGATCAACATCAAACCTCTCAACAAGAAGAGAGAAGACTCCAACTAAATTAAGAAATGGATTAAGCTTTCAGAGAAGAGGCACATTGGAGACTTCGATCAAGAATTTTATGGCTCAAAAAAGGAGACAAAAAATACAAATTACTTTTATCTACACATAATGCAGTACTACCAACAAAATACAATCAAAGAAATTCATAAAGATGAATTTTTTTTTCTGATCAGGCAGTCATAAAGAAACTAGCAAGAGATAATTACTTGGTCCTTCTCACAAAAAAATAGTAAATCAATAGGCTCATGTCACTCTCCTGAACAACATCCCTCCTTTGATAAAAAATAGAGATATATAAAATCTCTCTTTAGTGGTAACCAAAGAAGAGTTGAAAGAAGTTATACTTTCACTCTCTAGGACAAAGGTCCAAGACCAGATGGCTTCATCGATAATTATTATCATCAGGTTTTTGAAATTATAGGAGATGACCTATTGGCAATGATAGAAGAGATAATGATAAGAGCTAAGCAATCTAGGGTAATTAACTCCACTTTCTTAGGTTTAATTCCAAAAGAAAAAATGCAATTATTTTTTATAGATTCAAACTTATCTCTCTATGCAATTGCTCTTATAATATAATGACTAAAATAATACAAACTTTATTAAAAAGAAAGTATAATGATTTGATATAGCTATAACAAGGGGGTTTTTTCTAAGGAAATAGATGTATGATAACATTATAACAATTCATGAAGTCATACACTCAAGTACTAAGTTAAAAAAGAAAAGAATAACCATTAAACTTGATATGGGTAATCCTTTTGACAAAGTAGACATTGGTTTTAGATTTCCAATACAAATTATATATTGGATAAAATATTGCATATAGAGACCTTGGGTAACCCCTCTAGTCAATGGGGAACTTGCTAACTTCTGTAAAGCCACTAGAGGAATAAGGCAAGGTTTTCCTCTCTCCTGTTACCTTTATACCCTTCTAGCTAAAAATTTAGGGAGGACCCTAACCAAAATGAGAAGGAAAGAAATCTTGGGAATCAAAGCAACTACAAAATATAGAACAATCACTCATATTGAATTTGCATATGACACCATTTTACTTGGGAACCCACAAAATTAAATGTCAAGTTGGTCAAATAAGTTTTAGATTGTTTCTCCTCAGCCACAAGGGCAGATATAAACATCTACCATAACAACTTTAGCAACAAAAGATAGAGGTTTCTCTTAGATTTTAGAATTTCACAAAGGTAGTGATGCCTTTAAATACCTAGGTGATCTTGTGAACTTCCATAAAAAAATAGAGGAAACTTAGAATGTGATTCTATAAAATATGTCAAGGAGAATACATTAGTATAACAATGGTTGGATGAATTATTTTCATCAAAATTGTAATAGCAATATTATCCATATATCAATTGTTGGTGTATCATGCTCCCTTGTAAATCTTGCAAAAGTCAGATGCAATGCTAAGAACTTTCCTATGGCAAGGGGGAAGGCAATCGAATAGGAAAAAATTTCATTTGGTCAATTGGGAGATTGTTACCAAGCCAAAGGAGCAAGGAGGCCTAGGAATAAGGAAAACAACAATTGTTAGCAAGGCACTAAGTGCTAAGTTGCTTTAGAATTTGTTGGCTTTTTAGCTAGATTCAATCATAGGTCCTAATATCTAGGATATTTGAGTATACTCAAATATTAGAGCAATTAATATAAATGGCCAAAATCAATGAACATAACATTTATGAAAATAAAAATAATATGGAATAAATGGTCAATATTAACAACAATATGCAAAAACAAACTTATGATATAATTGCTCAAAATATTGTATGCAAGCTTTAATATTCATAAATGAACTTTTTGTTACAATCTTCTATTCTTTGTTTTTCCATGTATTTCATGGAGCTTTGTCTCCATAATATAAACTTTGAGAGGTGACTCTTGGACTCTTCGACTATTGCTCTTCTCACATATTTAGGAGGTGCATCCTTTTCTATTCCACACAAAATACAAACCTCTCATGCCTCTTGGATTCACATATTACCACTTGTATACATGACTCTTGACTATTTATTTCTATGACACTTGCACACATTTTTACATGACACTTGTGCGCATCCTACACATAGAAACATTACTTTAGGAAATATAAATCACACACCCTAAACTATAGACTTATACTCTATTCTAATATTTATAATATTTACATTTGTATCAAAAGTACCATGCGGTACATTAGCATTTACCAAATAATGTAATATCCTCCAACACCCCCTCTATTACATTATTTGGTTATTGAAGAATTTTATATTCAATATCTGATTCTTGTATTTGTTCTTATGCTCTGACTCTGGCACTACTCAAGATTCTAATGCTGATTTTTTGACCTATTTTAATATTCATTAGACTTTCTTTGTGACCATAAAAATATTTTAACATATCCATGATTCTATTCCAATCTAATTTTTTAATCCATCCATAGTGAACCTCAATTTTCTTTTCATAATCTATCCTTGGTTTGGTCTTCTCACAAAGTCTACAACTCTAAGATGTTCTAAATTTTATCTTGGACCTTTCATCTGTTTTTATAGTCTTATCTACTGCTTTTATTTTGTTACTTGTAACATTAGTGCCATTAGGAAGTTTTGGAAGAGCTTCCTTTTTATCCTCTTCATAATTATCTTGATTTTGATCCTCAACTATATTCCTTGTTGTAAGGGATCTAATTTTATTTCTTTTTGTAGCTTCTTCTACCTCTTGAATTTCTTGAACAAAATTACCCTTTTAAATTTCTTCTCTTGATTGTAGTTGTTGGTGTTTACCATATTGATACTAAGGCTGATATTGCCTTGAATGGATATTTTGAAAAGGTCTATTCATTTTATTTCATTGAATCAAAGAATTATATCTACATAATTTTGTAGAATGACCCTTTTTCCTACCTATGTAAAAGTATATTTTTTTCATCTAGACTAAGACTATGATGATGTTGCAGTGTTACTTGGTATATTTTCCTTAGATATCAAAGCATTATTAGTCATTTCATATTTGACTAAAATTTCCACCTCATACTCTTGAAGAACATTAACCAAATCATCAAAGGTTGTTTCCTTATTTAGCACTTGAAGTGAAGTGACTAAATGTTTATAATTTTCTAGAAGTGCTCTTAATGTAACTTGGACAAGAAACTTGTCTTCTACTTTTTCTCCTAGATTCAATAACTTAGCTTTTAAATAAGTTATTATTTAAATAAAGAGTTATGTACTCTCTCCACTAAAAACATAATGAATATAACTAATATTGCAAATTCAATATGGTTGCTTTGTTCTTTTCTTCAATATTTTACATAATTTTTTCCAAACAACTACTCAGGTCTCTGCTCACTTATGTATGGTTGTATCTCATCAATTATCCCAAATGTAATTAATATAAGGACTTTTGCATCTCTCTCTTCAAATATTTGTTTTACTCTTTCATCTTCATCAAGATTTTTCTTTGTTCCATTCACTATTTCCCAAAGTTTTTCTATGATGAGAATTGATTTCATTTTGTTTTTATATGATGCAAAATTAGGTCCTTTCAAAGTTGACTCATAAAGAATTTTTTTATTTTTGACATAATGGAACTCATTTAAATATCAAATATCAAATTTATCAATTTTCTTTTGGAGTAGAATTCCTTTTCTCTCAAAACTTTAAATTTTTCAAAAAAATCAAAATCAAAATTTTGAAAACAAATCAATTTTTTTTTTTTTTTTGTGGAAAACATCCCAAAAGGGATGCCACTTTCGGGTAAGACCCAAGGAGGCAGGGGTATCCATTCCGCAAAAAATGCCCAGGACTCGGACCTGGCCTACCACCTTTGACATACTCAAGGAGCAAACAAACACACAAAACCAATTTAAAAATAAGTAAATAACAACAAAAATAATAAAATAAAATAAAAAACATGCTCCTTGAGTGTGTCAAAAACAAAAGCACAACCAAACACGCACAATAAGAAAAAAGAAACCACAACACAAACCACATAGAAAAACACAAGAACCACATAACAAAACACAAACAAGACAAAAACAACAGAACACTACAAAGACATAACCCAAAAAAAACATGAAAAATAAACACAACCAAAACCTAAAAAATAAAATAAAAAATAAAAATAAAAAACAACCAACAACAGACAATAAACAAAAACAAAAAACATAGAAGACACTCACACATAAAAACACGAAATAACACAAACAAAGAGAAACCCAAGAACAAGAACGAAAAAAACACAAGAACAATAACAAAAAACATAAAAAAAAAACAAAACAACAAAAACACAAGAACAACGAAAAACAACACAAAGAACACAAAAACAAAACAAAACAAAAGAACCCACCCACCTTAAAAAACTAAACAAAAAAAAACAAAGAAGAAAAAAGAAAAAAAAAACAATGAACAAAACAATGACCTATCTAGACCAGAAGACTATTAAGGCAAGAATCAACAGAGGAAACAAAATAAAGAATAGAATGAGCTAGGGAACTAAAAAAAACTGAATGAACCAAAGAGAAGCAAAAAAAAAAAACAAGAAGAAACTAGGTACCTTGAAGCTGGAGCCATCCAAAGAAATGATAGAAAGAAGAGCTTCCCTAATTTGAGAAGCCCACCATATAGGAGGGTGGCCATAACAAGTAAGATCACCTTTGTCCAAAGCCCAATTAGCTAAAGCATCAACACTCTTGTTTTGATCTATGACCACATGATTGTAATCAACTTTCAAAAATCCCATCTGGATTAACTGAATCTTCTCAATAATTCTTTTTATTCTCCAATCCACCTTATGATTCTTAGAAGGAGTCTTCAAGAGATTAATCATAAGTTGAGAGTCGAGACTCAACTAACACCTTTTCCCATCCAACCTTAGTAGCCTCCTGAAGGCCTCCGAGGATACCATACCCCTCAGCAAGGTTATTGGAAAGAATACCCAAATTCTCAGCAAAAGTAAAAACCAGGGAGCCATCCGAAAGTCTACCAATTCCTCCCACACTGGCTTTTCCGGGGTTCCCTCTAGAGGCTCCATCGGTATTGACTTTTCCAAAATCCTTAGGAGGAGGTTGCCAATTTCTAGTCCTATCCATCTTACTAATACTCACATTCCCTTTAAGTTGGTTGCCCTTAGAAGGTTTAATCTTCAATCTTTGCATCACTTGATCCCATCTTTGGTGGGAGTTTTGAGGGTGATTAAGGAGTTGATGGACTGATTCAACTAAGTTGGCTATGGTCTTTTGCCAAATATAGTGAATATCCTTCCTATCTTGATTAAAAATTTGGTTGTTCCTTTCATTCCAAATATTCCAAAGAAGAATGGTAGAACCCATCCAAACTAACTGCCTAATAAAATGATCAACACCCTCTTGATTAGGCCAATCCCTCCAAAGCTGTTCAAAAGTAAAAAAATTGGACCACTTTAAGCCAAGTAAAGTGGCCATTCTCCTCCATAGCTCGGAGGCTAAAGTACACTCAATAAAAATATGGTTGATATTTTCTACATTCTCTTCACACATTTCACATCTAAAAGGGCCATGAAAACCACGCTTCATAAGTTGCTCACCGGTAAGCACCCTACGATGCAATAAAAGCCAATTAAAGAACCTCACCTTAGGCCAAAGCTTTTGAGCCCACAATTGAGAAAATATGTCGAAAGAATGGTTGGGATTATTATGGCATAAGGTCAAATAACCTTGAGCAACGGAATACTCACCCTTAGTAGTGTTGTTCCATCCAAAACAATCTTTTTCATGGGACCAAGAGAGGGATCTCATATGAAGGATGCCTTGGATATCTTGTCTTTGCCTTTATGGGATTTGAATAGGCCGAGTCCTCAATAGGGATCCAATATCTACCAACCTTTGAATTACCAGTATGGTACCGACGATAATTAGCCACCTTTATCCAATTAGCTCGGTGAAGCTCCTCCATCAAAGGCCTCCAATCGGGAAGCCGAGTTATCAAAGGCTTGTGACCATCCCAAGAATCTGTCCAAAAATTTGCATGTTGACCATTATGAATGATCCAAAATAATTTTTTCTTTATCAAATCCTCACCAGTCTTAAGAAGCTGCTAAAATGGGAGAACCTTTGGTAGGAAGTTGATAGCGAACAAGGTCTTCGGGACTTTTGTTCTCGAGCATATTTAGCACGGAGATTATTGGCCCAAAGAGCATTGGGGTTATGCAACATCCTCCAATATAATTTAGCAGCTAAAGCTTTGTTGTTATTAATTGAAGACCGGAATCCTAACCCCCCTTCACTCTTAGGAAGACATAAAGTATCCCATTTCACCAAGGCCCATTTTCTTTTCTCCTTAGTACCACTCCAAAGGAAACGATGACTGATTTGATCCAATTCTCGAAGAACAACCTTTGGGATATTCAAAATGGAAGAAACATAAATAGGAATAGCTTGAAGGACTGATTTTACCAAGGTGATTCTACCCCCAGAAGAAAGCCACTTGTTGGTCCACTTTCCAATTTTCTTCTTGACTTTGTCCAACAACCAATTCCAATATTTATTTTTTTGCCTTTGAATATTTATGGGAATACCTAAATAAGTGATTGGAAGAGAGGTCTTCTTATATCTTAATTTATCCAAGACCATGGATTCCTGTCTAGTAGAGCGGTGAAAGAAAATAACTTTAGATTTGTCTTCATTGATCAAGTTACCCGATAGCCTTAGAAAAACAGCTAATTATTTGCTTAATATTAGAAGCTTCCTTAGCTGTAGCTTTACCTAAAAGAGTAGAGTCATCCACAAATTGAAGATGAGAGATAGGTCTAGCTCCATGAGCAATGGTAACTCCCTCAAGGGTTTTGTTTTCCCTCTTTTTGGTTATAGTCCTACCCAAGCATTCAGCAAGAATGATGAATAAATAAGGGGATAGCGGGTCACCTTGCCTAATACCTCTGGAAGCTGGGAAAGGCTGAGAAGGCCTGCCATTGATAAGAACTAAGTAGGAAACTGAAGAGATACATCCCATAATCCAATCCATCCAATCCTTAGAGAAACCAAATTGCCTCAAAACTTTGATAAGGAAGTGCCAATCCACTCTGTCATAAGCTTTGGATAAGTCTAACCGAATGAACATAGAAGGAGAATTTTGCATATCCATGGAATGGATGGCTTCTGAGCAAGAACTATCTCATCTACTATTTGACGTCCTTCCACATATCCCCCTTGCTCGGGGAAATAATCTTATGCAAAAGAGGCTTCAACCTTTACTGCCATGATTTTAGTAATGATTTTGAGAAGAACATTACATAAAGCAATAGGTCTAAAAGCTGAGATATGATCAACCTCTTGAGCTTTTGGAACAAGAGTAATATAAGTTTTATTGATAACCTTCAAAATTTCTTTGGCTTTCCTGGCTTCTTCCACCACCTCTAATAAATCAACATGAAGGATATCCCAGAACTCTTGGTAGAACTCAATAGGAAAACCATCGGGACACTGGGGTTTTCCCTTTTTGCATTTTAAAAACTACTTGATGAAGCTCGTTGATAGTAACGGGAGGAGTCAAAATAGAGTTCTCCTCGGAAGTGATAAGAGAAGGGATTGCTTGAAGAACATTTTGTTGAGAAGCTGAGTCAAGAGGAGTAGCAGCAAAAATATTGGAAAAGTAATCAACAACAATAGAGTTCATGCCATCCCAAGTATAAACAACATCTCCAATATCTGAAGTTAAGGAAGAAATAAAGTTGTGAGATCTTCGAGCTAGAAGAGATTTGTGAAAGAAATTTGTGTTTCGATCTCCTTCTTTGAGCCATTGAATTCTAGATTTTTGCTTCCATAAGATTTCTTCTCTTTTTTCCCATTCCTCTAGCTGAGTTGTGAGTTTAATTTCATCTGCACTTCTCTTCTCTGTGAGGCCATCTAAACGGATTTTCTTATTCAAATTTTCAAGATGAGCAATAACTTCATGTTTTTTTTATGAACATCCCCAAACTCTTTCCAGTTCCAAGTCTTGATTTTGGATTTAATGTATTGCGGTCTTTTGGCAAAACAGAACATCTTAGTCCCATGCCTAGGTTTACCTTCCTTCCACCATTGTTGCACACGAGGTCTGAAGGAAATGTCTCTAAGCCACATTAATTGAAAACGAAAAGGAGAGAAACTCACATTGGTTTTCCACATTTCCACCATGGTGGCCAATGATCCGAACCAACATTATTAAGAGTCTTCACTTTAGGAATGTGACCATGGATTAAGAAATTTTCGAGAGAGCAAAAACCTATCCAATCTCTCCATTATACAAGCTAAGCCTTGCCTTCTATTAGACCAAGTCATAAGGCCATTATCTCGGTTGGATATCCACAAGATGGAGGTTTGCAATATATTCGCTCATGAGGTCGGTGCTTTTGTCCAAATTTCTATTTCCCTCCCTTTTCTCATCTAGAGAGAGGATGGTATTGAAATCTCCTCCAATCAAGATCCAAGTTTTAGGAAAATGAGAGATAATATGAGTAATATCCTTCCATTGTCTTCTTTTTCCTCTAAAGAAGTCGAGGCATAAACAGTAATGCAGAGCATAATCTAGTTGGAATGTCTACTTTGAATAGCTATAGCCAACAAACCCCAGCTGCCAACCATATGGTGAATAACTACCTCTTTTGGGTCCCAAAGACAAGCAATGCCACCCGAAGTCCCTTGGGAACTGAGGGAAACCACTTTTCAGCTGGCCAAATTTTATTGGCAATTAAGTCCATATCCTCCATTGACATCTTTGTTTCTTGAAGGAAAACAAGATGTGGATGATTTATTTGAATCATTCTTCTAATTTCATTTTGTTTTGAAAGACTCCCTTTGAGTCCTCTAATATTCCAAGTGATGATCTTCATTAATACCAGGGCTAAAAAAGTTGGGAAGGGCATTAATCTTACCTTCCTCTACAAGCTTTTCACCTTCTTTTACCATATGATATTGATTGGTCTTGCGACCTATTTTTTGATTGGAATCCATCTTCAATTTTTTTTCCCTATTTCTTGACTTATTCCAATTGAATCTGAGATGGCTTCTAACCTTGAAGAATGCTCATACACTGCCAAAATTTTACTAGATGGTTCAATGGAGTCTATATTGGGACCTGCATTATTTGAAGTTTTGACATTTGAAATATTGTTTTTCTTGTGTAAATTTTCTCCTTTTTTTCTGTTGAAAACCTTTGATTTGTTGGTTTGTCTCTGAGTTCTTCCCTTCATATTTAAATTGTGTTTCTAAGATTTCAGTTTCCATTATTTCCTCTTCCTCACTTGGGACATCATTTGTGGAAAGTATTTCAAACATATTAGCAAATGACTTTGATTGATCCTTCATAACTTGTTTTTTCTGAGTGTTCTTCTTCTTAGGTATTTGGAAACCTGCTTGAGTTTATATCTTCTTTCTTTTGATCGGGAATTTTATTTGGGCAAGCACTGGCCAAATGACCATATTCATGGCAAATTCTACAACGAAAAGGAATGTTCTCATAGTCCACTACTTGCTCCCAAGTGTCTTCCCCAAATTGTAATGTGATATTTTTAGGAAGGGGTTTGTCAAAATCCATTAAAACACAAATTCGAGCATAAATAATATGTTCAAAATTTTGAGTACAATCAGTGGTCATCATAAAAGTTCCTAAAGAGTTTCCAATTGAAGAAAAAATAGTAGGATTCCAAAATTCAATAGGGAGGCCAAAGAGTCTAACCCACACGGGAGCTATAGAAGGCATCTCTTCTTCGGCTTTAAATTTAGTATGCCAGGGCTTCATGAAAAGCCCTGCCCTTCCAAAAAACCAAGGACCCCCTTGAAAAGTTTTCTCTCTATCTTCATTATTAGCAAATAAAACAAGAAAATAACCATTTGGATAAATAGAGATTTGTAACTCACCTTTAGTTTTCCAGCTTTTTGCAGCCCAGACTTTGAAAGCAGATAGACTCGGACGAAAACCCACGAACCGACAAATTAGTCCTCTTTTTTCCAAATCTTCAATGCCAGTCTGAATGTTCCCCATATCAAGCTTAACAATAGGAGTTCCATCAGTTGCTTTAAGACATCCTGACTCTGTTTTCCTGGGATCAATCTTAGGCATTCTTAGAGGTTTATGGGAAGCCCTAATATTGATATTAGCATTGGGCTGAGGCTGTCCACCACGAAGGGCATCCCTAAAATTCATTTTTGGGACTGAGTCTTCAAAATTCTTACCCTTGACGGGGGTTTTCACAGTAGAATTATTTTGTGGGTGCACCTTAGCACCAGATTCATTTGAGATATGAGCCATTTTTTGATCAACTGCTTGAAACTTGTTTCGTGATCTCTTTAATCCTTGCCCTAGACGTCGTGGAAAGGTATGGTTTTCACTTTTCTTTTGAGCAGCAAATTGGAAGTCGTTGTCACTCAAGTTCACAGTATGATCTATTGAAAGACAAATTTCTAACCCATCTTGTATCCCCTGCAACATTTCCTGCTAAAATATTGAGCATAAACCACAAAAATATTGGCCGCTAGGGCCCGAAGGCCCTAAAAACCAACCTCTGGAGCTGCTTGCACTCAACCCAGATGAAACCCTCGCATAGTCGCTTGCCAAATATATCATTCACACATAGGGCTGCGCTAGGATCTGTGTTGCTCCAAATGATATGAAAATTGGTGGAGACGTTCTAGGGTTTTTAGGCATCTACCCTCAAAATTTCAGCTCAATCCGAGTTCGGATGAGTGAGATATGGCCAAAACGAGTTTGGAAGTTTGGGCAGTCCTACGAAAAACATCCCACAGTTGGTTTGGATCACAAGTATTTTTGTTCTTTAATTAATGTTTGTTTTTTCAAATCAAATCAATTTCTCAATATCAAAATAATTAATCAATTTTATCCTTATATCTCCCCTTTATATTTTTCCTAAGCCTTATAACTCATCTGAATTCAAATAATCAAATGACTTAGGCTTAGATAGGCACCAAATATGTAATACCAAAGTAACAATCTTACCTTTGATTTTTGCCCAATTCAAACTTGCTTTCTAATTATTTGTCAATGTCTCCTATTCAAGTGTTCATGTTGCTAAAATTATTAGATGTTAGAATTAATTGCATTCCAAAAATTTCATTATCCCAACCAATTCAATACTCTGAGCTCTGACTGCTTATGCCCTTGCCTTCAATGCACCAAAATCATTACTTTTATTGTGCTCATCCAACAATCCTTTATTCTACTTAGGCTATCAACACATATTTGCTTTTTTGTTATAGACTTGACTCATAGCAAGCAAGCATCTCGTACGTGCTTTATCTCAGGCCTTTTATCACTTATTCATTTGCTTGGCTCTCATCCAGTTCTTCTCTTCAATGTCTCGATGATTGGTGCTCTTCTTCACTTTCAATCTACTCACACTCTGTGGCTCTTGTCCAAATATTCTTAGAACTTTGATTATATTCGATGTCTCGATGTTTGGCACTCTCTTTACTTTCAATTTTCTCATAGTTTGTGGCTCTTATTTGATTCTTCTCATAACTCTAATTTTCTCCTACATCTCTATGCTTGATGCTCTTTTTACTTTCAATCTATTCATAATCCATGGCTCTTGTTCAATTCTTCTCAAAACTCTAATTTTCTTCAATGTCTTTATGCTCGATGCTCTCTCACATTCAATTTGCTCATTGTTTAATAAATTTCCTTTCTTTGGATGTCTCTTTCATAGGTGCTTCACTAGAATATTTGATTGATTTTACTTTGGCTCCCTTTCACTGGCACTATCTTCTAACATGGTTGACTTGACCTTTTTTCATAGGCACACATAGCCCAAATATAATCTTAGCCTGATTTCAATAGCAAGCCCACCATAGTAGATGTTTTGTCTACCTTCTAATCTTGTAGTGCTTGGACTCTTTCTTCAGTAACTAATGATATTTTTTCTTTCTTATTTTAGCCCATGTCCTCTTCAATGGACTTATAACTCTACTTGCTAATATCAATCTTCACAAAATAATCTATCTTGGCCTACATTTCGTTCATGTGGCTCTTCTAAATTTGATTTTTAATTCACACCAAAGACTTATTCCAATATTAGTTTCTGACCTATAATTTTTCTTCAAACTTTTTCCACTCAAAGTGAGAATAAATGTGGTTCTTGTTACCACAATTTTCTAAGCTTTGTCTTGGTTTGAATGTTAATATTTAAGATAATTCTACCAAGATACTTGTCTTGATTATAGCTCACTCCACTCAATGTGGTTATGATAGAGTCTACTCAAGGTAACTTTGATACCATTATTGGCTTTTTAGCCAGATTCAATCATAGGTCCCCACTATCTAGGATCTTTGAGTAGACTCAAATATTAGAGCAATTAATATAAATGACCAAAATCAATGAACACAAAATTTATGAAAATAACAATAATATGAAATAAATGGCCAATATTAACAACAATATGCATAAACAAACTTACAATATAATTGCTCAAAATATTGTATACAAGCTTTAATATTCACATATGAACTTTATGTTACAATCTTCTATTCTTTGTTCTTCCATGTATTGATGGAGTTTTATCTTCATAATATAACCTTAAAAAGGTGACTCTTGGAATTTTTAGAGAAATATCTTGTATCCTTAATAATATGTCATGCTACAAGAATTTTTTATTCCAATGAGTATCATAGATTCTAGTGGATCTACCTCTTTATTTTGGGAATATATTTATCTTAATAGACTCTAAATAGACCAAAAAGGGTTAGGATACCCCTGAGGTAAACTTAAATATTTAACACTTAAGTTCATGCTCATCCAGAATAAAAAAGGTGTAAAAGTTATTATTCTTTGACCAAGATTCACTATAGCTCTTTTATTATGCCTTAATGTATAATTGATGCCTTATCCTTGGGCCATTGTAGCAAGATTTAAAACACATTCATGTGATAGAAAGAAAAATAAAGGAGACATTGAGCCAACTATATTCATTCAAATGATGTAATAAACATAATTGGTTATCAATGAAAGAAAGCATCAATTACACATTCAAATAATGTAATATGTAAAAGAGACATACAAACATGATTGAACACAAAGAATTGATAAGGAAGAAGCTTGGAATTGTATTAATATCAATGAGTTTTACAATGAGAGTTGGCTTGAATTGCCTTAGATATTTTAGATAAATTCAATAAGAACTCTTGATCAAATGATTTAACAAGAATTCTTCATCCTTCCATCCTAATCTGGTAACAGTTACACCTCCAAACTTCTAACTCAGTAGCTGGCAATGATCTCAATTTTTGAGTACTTCCCTATCAAAAACCTACACAAAAATGGGAGGAATAAGGGATGGTAGAAAGAAAAGACACAAAAAGAAATACCACAACAAATACAAAGGGCACTCAAGTATACCTCTAGCAAAAATTGCTATGTAAAAAGCTTTATATTTTTTTTGGCTATAGCAATTTTTTTATAGCCTGAGGGTACCATGTGTCTAGTATAATTGCTTGCATTTGGGCCCTCCATTTTTCATCATCCTTTGCCCTTAATTGGTTGAGTGTGCTATAGTCTAATAATAGCTATATATTTTTATTAAAATCAATAATTAACTACATTATAGATTTGGATTTTCAAAATTGGATATGGTTGTACCCCACTTAGATCTTATTGTTGGTTTGTCCTTGTATATTTGTATGTTTTTATGGTAGGTCCCTCCCCAAATTTGTCTTATTTTAATACGCTCACTCTTAATAGAATTTCCATTTGTTCCCATGCTTCATTATAAAAAGAGGTCGCAACAATAATTGCATATTTGATGCTTAATAACTTGTTGACATAGTTTTTGGATGAAGATTCATTGTCCTCTATGAACTTAATTATACTTTGAACCACTTTTGACAAGTCATTAAGTTGTTGAGCCAATTTTTGTTCATATTTTTCATCACATTCAAATTATTGTATCCTTTTAGTTATTAGCTCATCAATATTTTCTACTACCAAAAGCTCCTCAAGTAGGATGTAACTCTATTTTTTTTCTCATCCATTTCACTTGTCCAATCTTCCATGTCCTCAAGGAAGTTTTCCCAATATGTCTTCTCATGGAGATAAGTATTTATTTTGAGGAATTTTGCTTGACAATCATGGCCTTTCCATCTGAGGTAGTAACTTGTCTTCTACTTATTTGATTGTATTCTTCTTTGCATTTTATGTAAATAGGTTTTAGGGCTACTGCTCTTTGCTTTGTATTTTGTAATAGTGTCTTTATAGTTTGAGTCAAGGTCATCTTTGAGTATTTTAGCCAATGACTTCACTTTTCCCTTCATTTCTGCTATTAGCCCTTGCTTATAGTGCTTAATGAAATTGGTACCTATCAACTTGTCCCCCTGTTTGTGGCAGTGGTGTTTGCTCTTGAAGTCTACTTACTTATGCCTGTAATATTTCTTTCTCTACTTGCAACTAGTTCATATTAGCTTTTAGTTCTTCGTTCTCTTGCAAGACCAGATCTACTACCTTCTCCTGTATATGTCTTTCCATCCTTAATAAGTTCGTGGGTTGTCCTAACACATCTCCATACCCTATTTTTTGATCAAACTAAATTGTAGTGGGTTGCTTTGGCTTAGGATTTGTAATTCTAGTAGTTTGTGACGATGTGGATTGGGTATCTTTTTATACCTATTTGATGCTTCTTGGATCCTTTCCTTCCTCCATGGCTTACAACTATTATTCATCAAAATTATCAATATAAACCATTTCTTCTACCTTGACTAAGTTTATGCTTTTTATGGCAGGGTTAACCTTAGCCATCTGAGGTAGTAACTTGTCTACTACTTATTTGATTGTATTCTTCTTTGTATTTTATGTAAATAGGTTTTAGGGCTACTTCTCTTTGCTCTGTATTTTGTAATAATGTCTTTATAGTTTGAGGCAAGGTCATGACGTCAATAATATCTTTGAGTATTTTAGCCAATGATTTCACTTTTTCCTTCAGTTCTGCTATTAGCCCTTGCTTATAGTGCTTAATGAAATTGGTACTTGTCAACTTGTCCCTCTATTTGTGGCAATGGTGTTTGCTCTTGAATTTTGCTTACTTCTGCCTGTAACCTTTCTTTCTTTGCTTGCAACTAGTTCATCTTAGCTTTCAATTCTTCGTTCTCTTGTAATACTATATCTTCTACCTTCTCCTATATATGTTTGTCCATCCTTAATAATTCTGTCGGTTGTCTAACACATCTACATACCCTATTTTTTGATCAAACAAAATTACAATGGGGTGCTTTGGCTTAGGATTTGTAATTCTAGCAGTTTGTGATGATGTGGTCTGGGTATCTCTTTCTACCTATTTGATGCTTCTTGGATCCTTTCCTTACTCCATGGCTTGCAATTGTTGTTCATCAAAATCATCGATATAAACCATTTATTCTACCTTTACTAACTTGATGCTTTTTGTGGCAGGGTTAGCCTTAGTCCTTGCTTTCTTATGTTCAAAAGATTTGGAAAGACTTGGCATGTTGATATGATGTTTCCTAAGTGAGGTTAACCATCCAGTCTTTTCAATCTTCTTCTGCACAAAAGGAGATATTTTTCTCTCCTTGTTATCTACCACCAAGGCTTTGGGCAAAAACTTTGGTCTTTGTATCACCATTTGGAGTTGGTCTTATTTAGATAGTTGGCCTCCAATGAACATATAAACAATGGATTATTCTTGTTGAGAAGTAGTAGCAACAATTTCTTTACCTTTATCTGTTGGCCTCGGTTTTGGAGGTCTGACCTCAACAGTCATGATTTTGAATGATCCTACTTTAGTAGGATTTGTGGTATGTTCAGGATATTAGGGTTGGTTGGGCCATTGTTTTTGTTGTTTCTGCTAACTTCACTGTATCCACAATGATCTCTACTTACTGAGCATAATTATTGATTGCCTCTAGTACATGATCTTTAAACTCTTGTAGCAGCTTGACTAGGATTATAAGTGCATAATCTTCTACTAAATTCCTCCTTAATGACACTAGGTCAAAAGGGTTATCTCTAGGAAATTCCATTTGAGTATGACCTCTTTTCTTAATTCCAAATTCATCCCACACATCTTTTAGGGACTTATTTTTTGTAATGGTCTATTGTAGGTAATCTTTGAAATGATCAAACTTGTGGTTGATCCAAGTAGACTTTAAGCCTTCTACAGTTTCTTTATAATGACCATGAGGATCATATGGCCTCCAACTAAGCTCTGGGAACCCATATTCATCCATCCTCCACATTGCTTTGAACAAGCTAGGGTATCATCTATAAATATATGTGCCCATATTGCAGGGGATTTTAAACCAAGGGACCCTCTTTGCCTTCTTGCCAACCCTCATTTTGGCTTCCTCTATTATTTGTCTAGTGATATCTAAAGTAGCTAGAGTGAAAGGGAAATATGATGGGAGCATTTTAGGAGGAATTTTGGCCCCATATAATCTGATATAAGTAAAATTCTTAGTGATGAAAAAGTATCTTGATTTATTTTCATTCAAAAAATTTACAATTCCTCTAGGCATCCTACTAGGGGAATAGCCACAAAGATATTCATGGACCAGGGGTAGAAATATTTCTAGGAACTGAGTATGGCTAGACCCTCCCTCATGAATCCATGGCAACTTGTCATGTACATCAGGTGCTTCTGGTACCCCTCCTAACTCCTTGGTTTTATTTTTTTTCTAGATAGCCAACAAGCAAGTGGATTAGGATGGAGTAATGAGTGAATTGGGGTATTACCTGCTTCCCTTCTCTAATGGCTTTCTACAAGGCTATTAGTTCTAGATGCATCCTCTCAATGATGACATCTTCCTAGTGATACATGGGTGTATGGTGCCTTCTATTGCATTGGATTATCAAATAGATTACCTCTTTGGATATTTTGGATAGGTTAGGGACGCCCAGTGCTATACTAATCATACCTTCATAATCCATAGCCCATGGTTGCAAAAATTTGTTCTTAAGAGGTATTCCATAATATACTTATACATCATACCTAAATAACTTAGGGTAAGAGTCAGTGAACAGGACCTGGTTGGCTTGAGCCTTCAAAATTGACTTGTCCAATGCCAAGTGAGCTCTATCCAAGTTGAAGACTTTTTTGAAAACTTCAGGATTGATTTGTATCATGGGCCTGCCATCATGTTTTCCCGAATTGCTTCTTGTCTGGGTCATATGCCACTGCCAACCAAGATATTAAGTCTATAGAGAAATAGACTCTGGGGCAAGTCAGTCTACCTAGGTTGCTAGTCTAGTGATTGTAGTGTGGTTTGTCTTTATTTCAACACCTTTGAACTTGTTTGAATAGTCCCATGAGAAGGGTAGGGTGCTTTTGTACGTCTTCTTTGACCAACTCATACAACCATGTTGTTTTATTTTCACCTATGAGCTGAAGTAAAGCAATTGTCAAGACCTTACCCTTTTATGTATTCTAGCATTTTATTTGTGCTTTCTTGCTTGAGATCGGTTTAGTATGGGTTGCTCTCGATCAACTTCCTAATGCAGACGACGAATCCTTCAAGGACTATGGTTTGAGCAGTAGAAGATGCTATTTTTTCTTCTTTGTTACAGGGTATTTATTTCCTACTCTGAGACTAATTCTTCTAGCCCTAACCTATTTTTTGTAACTTGATAATTCATTATGAGGTCCTTCTAGTTTTCTCATACGTGTATTTATAGCAATTCGATGAGCTCTCTCGCATGATATGGATTTATGGTGTCCAACTACTTCTTTCCTTTTTTCCATCTTAACACTCTCAACAGTATTAACTATCTTGGTACTATACTGTCTCATTGCAATTGGCTCATCTAATTTTAAAACATGTGACATTGCTTCCTATAGGTGTATTTGAGCACGTGGTCTTAATGCTCATAACTTTTAAGCCTTTGACTGTGTTGTTTATACTCTCAAAAGTATTCTCTTGTTATTGCATAGAAATCAAGCATTAGTTAGTACAAATAAAATTAGATATGAACTTTTCAGTCATTGGGAATTACAATATTGTTATTGGTGAGAATGTCTTCCTCATTATTTTTTGTATTTGAAGAAATTTTGCTACTATGGATCTAATCCAAGGTGTTTTATTGGTCTAAAACCTCTGACAAGTCTGTTAGCTCTAACATTATACAGTGATTATAGGTCCACTAGGATTGCCTAAGAATAGGACAAAAATTGCTTTTGGCATCTTTGAGTTAATTGATCATAGGTTTGAGCTATTGATTTGTCAGCTCTACGTCCTAACCTTTGGATCGGGAGTATATAAGACAAAAGGTCTTCAAACTTGATAAAAGGTATTGTTATCTTTCAGATCGTGGGTTGTCCCTTTAAGTTGTTGATCTATCGACTCTTAGTCCTAATCGTTGATCTGAGCTCAAATAAGATTAAGCACCTTTTAGATAACTATTAATATTTGGACCGCGGGTTGCCCCTCTGTGTCGTTGATATATCGATTGAGTTTTTGCATCGTCAGATCTAGATGCATATAGGACAAAAATCTTTGACTTAGTTAGAGATTGTTGTTAATTTTTAGACCATGGGCTCCTCTTCCACACCGTAGATTCCCTAGTCATGTCTCCTAACTGTCAGATTTGGTGCAAATGAGACAAAGAAGTTGGACCTTGTCAAAAACTATGACTTAATTCTTAGATCATAGGTTGTCCCTCTGAGTCGTTGATCTACGAGCTCTACCTCCTAATCGTCTATATATGCATGAATAGAATAAAACACCTTTTGGACTACTTATAACCTTTGGTATGTGGGGTCCCCTTTCGAGCCATGGATCTATCAGCTTTGCTTTCACCATCCATCTTGGAGTAGACAAGACAAAAGCTTCTTTAGTCCATCATTATCTTTCAAATCATGGGCTCTCCTTTCATATCGTTGATCTATCAACACTATCTCCTAGCAGTTCATCTTCCCAAATAGGATAATAAACCTGTAGCAATCTCAAGGGGTGGGGAAACACTTGATTGGGAAATAGTTAGTAATATCCAAAAATTTTATACTTAGGCTTAGGATTTGGGAGGCAAGACCTTAGAAAATATTAAACATAGGGGCATAAGGTCAAAGGGAGAAGGATTAATTTGCGTGGTAACTTTTCTGTGAACCTTAGGCTAGGTGATTATGATTTTTTAGAAGGATTTTAAGGTATAACTTACAGAAGTATATTATGGAAAGGGGGAAAATATAACATGTAATGGCCTAAGGTATTTGACTTAGGAATTATTCAATGAACTTAGGCTTATGGATGGGAGGAAAATTATTTTTTGGGGACCTATGCTTTCAAACTTAGGGATTAAAGCGAGGAAAAATAATTTTTACTATGTGCGCTTAGGAAATGGGAAATATTATGCTCTTCATGGAAACTTGTTAGGCATGGAATTTTTATGACAATGTGGAAGGCACTAGTGGGGGAAATGATGAGTGAATAGCCTAAGGATTAGGGGATGGAAAATTATTTAATGGGCCTTAGACTTTAGTAAAATTGGCAGAAGATGATGATTATTAAAAAGAGTGACTTTTAAATATTATGGGGGGAATTTGAGGGATTTTTGATGAGAAATTTAGGGACTTAAACTTTTTAAATCAATAGACCAAGGCCTCTGAATTTTTCAAAAGGTTTGAACCTTATGGAGCTTTTTAGAATGGACATGACTATGACCAAGGAGTACCTTGAAGATTTCTTGACTAGTTCTTTTACAATAGAACTTGAAACCACTTTCATCTTGATTTAACAACCTAGACCTAGGACTCCATATGACTTTTCAAAATTTTAAATTAGGGGTATTTTCAAGTTTTATTTTGAGGATCCAACAAGACTCTTTGACTATTGCTCTCCTCACATATCAGGGAGATGCATCCTTTCCTATTCCACACATAAGAAAAACCTCTCATACCTCTTAGCTTCATATCTTACCATTTGTATACATGAATTTTCACTCTCTATTTACTTGCACACTTTATTCTATGACACTCACACACTCCTACTTGCACACATGTACACTTTACTGTATGACACTTTCACACTTTTTTACTCTACAAACTTGCACACTTTGTTACATGACACTTGTGCACATCCTACACATAGACATACTTTAGAGAAATATAAATCACACACCCTAAACTATAGATTCACACCCTATTTTAATATTTATAATATTTACATTTGTACCAAAGGTACCATGGGGGTACATTAACATGTACCAAATAATGGAATATTCTCCAAAAAAATTTACTCACTTTGCCAAACTCTCCATGGAAACAAATCCTAAAATGGAAATATCTAAACAACTCTAATGGGATCCAACTCCTAAAATGTGTGAAAAAATAATAGGCTCTTGCTCAATTTGGAAACATATTGTGGAAGCTAAAGATATTATATTAAATCATACTTATTGGCTTCCAATGGATGGTAAACAAATTAATATATGGGACAATTCGATATTGGGAGGATCTTCAATCAATAAGAATTGTTCCTTAGAAACAATAATGGACCTACAACAGTGAAGTGTTAACTCTCTTGTAAGCTTAATTGAATAGGTGAGAGATCTACCCCAGCCAGATCTTGACCAAGACTTATGGAGATAGCTGCACATCCAAACTGAAGGGATTAAACTCTCTCTCCAAATTCCATATCAACTTATGAGGCTCTATTAGTGGATTAGGTGTTTACACAATCAACCAAGGGGTGTTATTACAAGAACAAGGCCAGAAGATGCTAACCATAACTAAGGTATAGAATTACAAAGTTCCCCCCAAAGCTTCAAGCCTTTCTTTGATTTGTGGTCCAAAACAAGATTCTTACTGGAGATAACCTCATCAAGAGAAATATCATGGGACCTCATATTTGCCATAGATATCTTAAGAACAATGAAACAACATCATACTTGTTATTTTAGTTTACAAAAGTAGTCAAAATCTAGAATCAAATAACCCAAAAACTAGGATCAACAATATCAACAACCTTCAGTTTAGAAAATTAGCTAACCAGTTGGGACCAAATGTACAAATGGGGGCTGAAGGATAAGCACCTTATTAGGAAAATTTGATATTTAGTGCCAATATTCATCATCTGACACATCTGGAAGGACAAAAACAAGACAATTTTTTATGACAAAAGAACCTCTTTTCAAGTAACCAATAGAGTGTTAAGGGAGAGTCTTGAATACAAAATCTATATATCATAAACAATAAGACATTAGGATATTAAGAAATAGGGAGATACAACTTTTATACCAAATGGAACTCCAAATTCTCCTAAATTATGGGCCATAAGGTAGAACAATTGGGCCTCTAAATAAAAAGTTCCCTACACTTTTCTTTGATGGATCCTATAAATTAAACCTAGGTTTTGCAGTGGCTAGCGGTGTGATACTAGTGGCACCACACCATGAAATGCTTAAGTTGAAAATCAATTTGGAGAAAACAATCAATAATGTTGCATAATTGATAGGCTATGAAATTGGAAAAAGGAACAAGGCATTATACAACTCCATGTGTATGGTGATTCAATACTTGTGATGTCTACCCTATCTAAGGGGAAGAAATTATCATTAGTCAACTACAAATAGTTCAAAGATGTAATGTCCCACCCCAACTGAGACTACCAGAATACTGCTCCTCTTGTGTAATTGTTTGAATTTGCAACTTTGTTTTGCTGATTTGGATAATATGAATTCGTTTTTTGGTGTAGAAATATCATATGTTGTTTCAATATGCTAACCCCATCCTTTGAATGATCTTAAAAACTTATGATATTCAAGCAAGACATTTTTACAAACACTTGTTATGCATTCAATGAAAGAAGCTACAACCAAGAAGTAATCTCTCTCTAACTTCTAAAACACTTCTCCAATTGCAATGAAAATTGAGCACAATATTCTACCAACATAGTAAAGGAAACCCTCTAAAACATATCATGAAATAAGGAGATGTACCCATGATTAGAAGGTCCTAATATAATTTTGAAGTTGCAAATTAGACTCAGAAAAAACATCATTTTCATTCATATGTCATCAAATACATGCTTCTTCATGAAACTCAAAGCACTTTCAGATACCCTTTACTGAGAGGAAGACTCAGCAATTGATAATCCTTCACAAGGAGGGGCATTTAGAACCCTAAGGGAATCACGTCCTACCCAGCTTGTACGGCCAGGTGCAGGGCTTGGTACGTCTGCAATGTACTTTGTTTTCTGCTCTTCCCAACACTCGAATTCCCTCAAATTTGATCACTGTCCTTAGAGTTTAAAGTGTTATGCTTCAGCAATGCCACGATTGGGCTGCAATGGGCGAGTTGGATGAGATATAAACCTGCTGTAGAAATTCTGTGTTCTTCCTATAATCTTCCTCCAAGAAGCTCTTCCACAATGACCGAAATAGATGCTCTTATTGTTGCAAATTGTCAATCTCCAACTGCTAGACCTACTCAAATACCATGAAGGGAATCTTCCAATATGATCTTCAATCGATGCAACCTGTCCTCAAACCCAATAATCTTGTTGGCTGATAAGAATGCTCAGATAACTCTTTTTAAACCCTTCCAATCTGCCACAAAGAACCTGCAATATTTTCTCCAATTAGCTCAAAGTCATTCCCAAGGATTGAGAATGCAACTGCCAAAGTGAGGAGATTTTCCACTCCCGGCAATGGCATCCCTTGTTGTGGTTTTTGTCACAACAAAGCTGAAAGGTAACTCCTGCAATGTGCAAGAACTTCACCAAGTTCTCCAAGAGAAAAATATAATAACCAAAGATGTCTCCTTATTCCTCCTCAACGCCCTTTTATTCTTTCTTCAAGTTGGATGTTCCTCATGTTTGATGAATGTGGAATAAATAAAAACATTAATTTCATAACTTAAGAGCCAAAAAGGGGCGTCCCACTTCCCAAGGTGACAAAAGTAATTAAAAATGATAAAATAATCTTCCCAATAAAATCTTTATTTCATCCCCTTTAAAACGAGTACTCACAAGGCCCCTTTTAATTAAAAATATAAGCCCAATTGTAATATATTTAAACATTACATTTAATTATAATATTAATTAACTTTGGGCATTAAAATAATTAGGCTCCCAACATCCAATCACCAAACAAAAGATAGAAACGGATACCCTTTTCGTCGTAGATGACAAATGTACCTTTTCCGTTTCCTAGAATGCCAACCCTAACTAACTTACTAAAAATAGTAAGTCTTCTACACCAATGACCAAACGGACCGAAGTCTATCAACAAAATATATATCTGGATACCCAATATGGCGTAGAGTAACATCCTGTTGTCTGCTCGGCCAGAAACCCTCATAACTGACTTACTATAAATAGTAAGTCCATCATCTGAGCTCAGTATAACTCCAAAAAATAGGCATCCAAAAGCATACATCAACCTGGTAATCCTCCAACCTCCTCTGAATGCTCCCATACTGACAACAAGCCAAGAAAGGGACATTACAAAAGAAGACTAAGAGAATTGGAGCAAAAGTTTGAATATATAAAATACTCCCACATTGGAAAGAGGTATAATATGGTGGCTTGATCGCCTTGCAAATGAGGCCATAAACATAACCTATTTGTAGCTCAGAGTAATAAAGAAAAGGAAAAGCAAACAACATGAGTGGTACATGTGATATGAAGCATATGACGATTCCAAAGCCTTTGGATAATTTGGAGCCTTTGAATATTATGGTGTCCATGGAGATTCAAATGCCTCTAAACAACCCTAGAACATTGCGTGATTCTTGAGCTTTTGGTGTTTTAGATTTTCTTGGTGATTATGACACCCTTTGTATACCCATGCACTTTTTGAAGTTTTTGAATTTACGTTATTACCTTATCCTTCTTTTGGACAACAATCTTTTGACCTCCAAGCTACTTGTTGAATAATCCTTGTGACCTCTAAGTTGCTTGCTGAATAATTCTTTGTACTTTACATATTTTAATATCACTATATAAGTTAAAAAAAATACAATCCTTTTAATTTCAAAAGCAATGCAAGGGATCATTTAGACTTATTGTTCCAGAGGGAAGTCGTATCACAATAGTGCCACGAGCGAGCGAGAGAGGGAAGCCGTATCACAATAGTACCACGAGCGAGCGAGCGAGGGAAGCCGTATCACAACACAGACTTTGGATCTTCTTTGCAGAGCAAGGAGGGTTTGCAGAACAAGGAGGGTTTGCAGTCATTGGGTAAGCACATTTTCTGTCCTCTTTCGATTTATAAAACAATTTAAGCATATAGGAGAAATACGTGGACATATAGTCCCTTCATTCAACACCCCAATTGGGAGCTCCACTAGATTTTAGCTAGAACAAAAAAATTGAGAAGGGTTTTAGTCACCATCAGAAAAACATACGGTAAAAACAACAACGCAAAACATACGGTAAATATTTTCCCATCACAAAATAGTGAGGGTCGAGTTTGTTTCAACGGGTTTGTAGTGGAGGAGGGTTGCAGCAGAGGAGGGTTTGCACATATATATATATATATATATATATATATATATATATATATATATATATATATAATTTGTTCAATGGGTTTGCAGTGGAGGAGGATTTGCAAAGCAAGGAGGGTTTGCGACGGAGGGTTTTATTATATATATTTCATCGGATCAACAGTATAGGGGGTCGGCAAGGGTTTGCAGTGGAGGAGGGTTTGCAGTAGAGGGTTTTATTACAACAGAGGGTTTGTAGCAGAGGGTTTTATTACAATAAAGGGTTTGTAGTAGAGGGTTTTATTACAGTAGAGGGTTTGCAGCAAAGGATTTTATTACACATCTATTTCAACGGATCAATAGTATAAAGGGTTCAATAATGGAAGAAAGGAAGCAACAATTGCAAGAACTGATATATATCAATGAGAAACAATATTGGAGGATATTAAGGCATTGAAAAGCTTGAGCAAGGGCAACAAAAATGAAGAGGACATAGAAAAATAAAAATAAAAAATATTCTACCACATAAACAGGTGGAGAATAAGGAACAATAAAAGGCACTAAGCATCATCAAACGAGGAGATCAATTAGCCCAACAGAGGGGACAAAAGAGAGAACATAAAAAAAAATGAAGGAAAAATGACAACACGAGAATACGGAAGGAAAAACAAGTGAGGAGAAAAAAATCAGAAATAATCGCAAGAAAGCATTCAACACAGAAAATGGAGGTCACCAAAATGAGTTTTCAGACGAGGAAGAAACTTATAGTCCCACAACTACACCACTCATGTGGGCACCAAGACTTTATGTGCAAGAAATAATGAAGATGAAAGAGAAACTTGAAAGCATGAAAAGGAGGAAAAAATTAAGAGATACTAAATCAGATGAGGTTATAAACACCATTCGAAGGCTGGAAAAGGAAAACAACCAACTCAAGGAGCAAGTGTCAAAGCTACGAAATATTACAAACATGGGTCAGCGTGAATGGCATGTCCTCAAACAAGCCATCCACCCCCCAATCAATGATGCAATAGAGGTGGAAAAAACAAATGCAAATAAAATAAAAGAGGTGCGGGAAACACTCCAAAAGATGGAAACAAGAGAAAATGAGCTGTGAAATGAATTAGCAAAGGCAAAGACATGGTCTCAAGTAGTAAAAGAACCAGTCAATCAACAAAAAGAGTTGATAGAAAAGCAAGTAAAAATTCAAATAACAGAAAAGAAAGAAATACATGAGAAGTTATCAAATATAATCATCAAAGGGTTGAAAGATTATGGGGATAGCAAAGACACAAATCGTTTAACCAGGGACTTCTTGTCATATCAATTACAATGGAAAAGTCAGATTAAAAAAGCAAGCAAAATTGGTAGGCTGAGAGAAGGAGGCAGAGATAGGCATATTCGGGTCACATTGATGAGCTATGAGGATAAAACAAGGTTACTAAAAACCAAAGGCATGCTGAGAGGGTCACAATTCTATTTAGATGACGACCTAACATTTTTATAGCAGGAAGAGATAAATAAGGAATGGCAAAAGGTGAGGGCAACAAGGAATGAAGGGAAACGAGCATATTTAAGAAATGGAAAGGCATACATCACATCTAAACAAACCCAAAACAAATAGGGAGTATGGCCCGCTCGAGAACATCTTACGATGGTAAGTTGGAACTGTAGAGGTTACCCTTGGAGAAGAGGACCCGGGTTACGGCCCATTGCTAGAGATAAAGATATAATCATATTGACGGAAACACATGAACACGATGGATGTAGGACTCCAGAATTTGCAGGATACAACAAATAGCAATATGAAATAAAGTAGCGGAAAATGGCAAAGGGCATGGGGTATTATGGTTTTAATAAAAGAGGAATGGGATAGGGTCATTAAAATTGAAAAACAAGATGAAAACAAATAGTACATTTGGATAAAGATCCTAGAAAATAAGTCAATTATTAGCATAGCAACATGTTATTTTGCTTCCAAGAATTTTAAATTCTATAAGAAACATGAACTTAACAGAGAAGACCCATACTCCTACCTAAAAAGAGACATTTCGATAAACAGTAAGTTGGGAGAGATTATATTAATTGGAGATTTAAATGCAAGGACAACAAATAAGCAAGCTAACATTCTAGAAGGTAGCAAAGATATTGAGATTAATCCTCTTTGGATGCCATAAGAGGAAAATCAGTAGTGGACCAGGACTTCAAAAGATGAGCATGGGGCTATCACACAATATGGAGAAGAGTTGTTAGGCCTCTACAACATAAACAACTTGATTATTTGCAATGGGATGAACAAATGGAAAAATTCATGAAAGTATACATGCAAAACATATAAGGGACAAAGTGTAATAGACTATGTAATATGCTCACAAAATTACATACCAAAAATAGAGGAGCTAGAAGTGGAAGATTCTATAGTGGAACTTAAGTCAGATCACAACCCAATTGTTATGAAACTTCAAATGCATGGAGACAAACCAAGGGAAAAGCACTTGCAAGGCAATAAAAATACATTTCCTCACAAGGGAAACATTCTCTTAACAGATGAAAATCGGCAGAATTTTAGAGCAGTATTAAATAACAAATTACAGGAAAGGGAAGAACTACCTCACAATAGCAGAGATTATAGTAAGAGTGAATGGTTAATGCACGCTATCCAAGAAGCTCTAAACAAATGCAAGAGAGCTAAACCTAAAAAGAAAGAAATGAATAACTTCCCAACCAACCCATGGATCTATGAAGATTGCAAAAAAACGCGAAGATTACTAAAAGAACCAACGGGTAAAACAAGAGCAAACATAAAAGCATATGAGAAACTGGTAAGGGCAAAAAAAGAAGAATACACTAGAACAAGGAGAAAATAATTGATTTACTTAGGGAAGCATGAACCAAAGAAATTTTGGAAGGAACTAAGCGTGAAGAGGATGAAAAATGAAAATAACATAACAATTAATCAGTTGTTGGAGTATTCAAAACAATTGTATCAACGTAGTAACCAACAAGAGACACTCCCTACTATCATTGTCAAGAAAGAACTTTTCACAAATGAAGATATTATTCAAGGGATAAAAAAGTTAGCAACTGGTAAAGCCCATGACATAGAAAATCTTTAGGCAAAGCATATAAAATGGGGGGTAGATATTCTGGCACCACAAATCAAAGAATTTTTCAATGAGGTCATACAAAATGGCTTCCCTACCGAGTGGACAACTAGCTTGACCATTCCTTTGTTTAAAAGTGGAGATGTAAATAATCCCTCAAACTATCGAACTATCATGATCAACTCTCTGTTTGCAAAGTTGTTTGGGAGTATGATAGAGCGTAGGATCAACATATGGGTAGAAGAAAAGAGAAAGAGAGCAAAGGGGCAAGCAAGTTTTAGGCCCAAGCACTCAACTATTTATCATTGTATCACACTCAGACACAGTGGAAAAAATATGGGACAAAAAAGAGGAGGCTTTTTGTTGTTATGTAGACTTCAAAAAGGCATTTGACACAGTGCCAAGGAAAAAATTATGGAGCATAATGGAAGAGCTAGAGGTTCCAATTCACTACAGGCAACAATTCACAGACTATATGAGCATGTAAAGGCTAGAATCAGAACACGGGAAGGGTTATCTAAATGTTTTGGTAGTGACATAGGTGTCAAACAAGGTTGCCCTCTATCTTCGACCTTATTTGGGTTGTAATGGATAAACAAATTTGGGGAGAGAGAGGGTGTGCACTTAGCCAAATATGTGGTCAAACTCCTCATGTATGCAGACGATGTAATTCTTGTGGCCAAAACAACCAAAGATATAGAAGATCACCTTCGAGCTCTATAACTCTTTTGTAAGGAAGTTGGGATGCAGGTGAACACGAGCAAAACAAAAATTATGATTTTTTCAGCAAAAAAGAAGAAGCAATAGCTCGAATTTCAGTTTGGCGGAGAACCGCTTGAGGTAGTAGTAGAATACAAATACCTAGGCATAGACTTTCATGATAAACTTAAGTGGAATACATGTAAGATGAAAATAACTCAAAGTGGTTGGAGAGCACTATATACACTTCAAAACAGGTGTAGGAATATTGAGTTGTGGGACTGGAAGACCACCAAGGTCTTATTTGGCCTGCTTGTTACACCGGTTTTGTTGTATGGTTGCGAGGTATGGGCTAGTGGCATAACAAATGCAAAATGGAGGCAAATAGAAAAGATTCAAAATTATCTAATCACAAATTTTCTCAAAATTAAGGCCACAACCCCTTATGAAATTATTCTAGCTGAAACTAGAATGTTCCCTTTAAAAGCAATTGCTATGGCCAAGCTATTATGTTGAAAAAAACAAAAAACATGAAAAACGACAAATGGCCTAGGGCAATTAGGGACGAAGAGTTGCATAAGCGGAAGAATACATGGATGAAACAAAATCAGAAATGGATGAAACGTTGGGAAATCAACATAAATGAATGCCCAAATGTCAACAAAGACATACAAAATTATGTGAATGAAAAGTTCAAAAGTAGAATGTGGAAAAATACAAGCAGGAAAAGACAATATTATATTGCAAAGTTTAACCCAACGTATAACCACAAGGAAAAAGCGTATATAGGCACTGAAATCAAGTGGAAGGAAAAAATCCTCATTGCTCAAATAAGGACTAGCTCTCATAGGCTTAGATGTGAAACAGGGAGATGGACAACGCCCAAAAAACAATGGGAAGAAAGGATATGTACTCTATGCAACACAGGGGCAGTAGAGATAGAGGAGCACTTCATCTATAAATGCCCGAGTTTTTTCGATATCCGTGGCAAATACAAAGAAACACTTGGAAGTTATTTGAAGACAGTAAAATAAAAAAAGTTGGAGAATTGCTAACCCAAATAAGCAGAGAAAAAGAACAACCTTCTCAAAGATATTAAAGATCATATGATATTATTTGAGTAATTGTACTTCTATATTTAAAGTCCCATAAACCATATTTAGGTCTCACGTACGCAATTAAAATCTTTCATTTCATTAATGGATGGATGATGGAAATTATTATCAATAGTGCAGCAAATTCATTTATTTATTTTCCTTGGACCATGACACTTTTTCCGGAGGCGCTTAAATGGCAAAATTGTTTCGTTTGCAGGCTACGTTTTGTGTGAGAGAAAAAATAAAGGGTCCGCATATGGAACCATCTTCATCTGGATGTTCATGTTCATGCTTCCGAGAAGAAGAATGCAATCATCGTTCCCACCCAGAGGAGTGGGTGCAGTATGTCTTCCTATCCCTCCCTGTGTATCTACATTACTATTTTCAACATTTTCAATCTGTGTATCTACATTACTATTTCCAACATTTTCAATCTGTGTATCTACATTACTTCCAACATTTTCAACTAAAATGCTTTCATCGGATGCTTCAGGTTTTTATAATTACAATTTGAAAAATCAAGGCCACAAGTAAGAAAATGTCATTGGATTTAATTTCCGTTCAAAGGCTAAGTTTGCTACTAAGATACGGATGCAATCTTAGAACACGTGACAAGTTTTAGTGTGGGGATGTCTGCAGACCCTGATTGAAAGGCAACCCCATAGTTGTTCCATGCTATTTTCTTCATCGTGTTTGCACCAAAATAAAGGCCACAAGTAAGAAAATGTCATTGGATTTAATTTCCTTCCAAAGGCTAAGTTTGCTACTAAGATACGGATGGAATCTTAGAACACGTGACAAGTTTTAGTGTGGGGATGGTACCGAATTATTCTGCAGACCCTGATTGAAAGGCAACCCCATAGTTGTTCCATGCTATTTTCTTCATCGTGTTTTCACCGAAATAAACCGCTTTACTTAACGTGGAGCGGACAGAAGTATTAACGGGGCTACTTGACAAGGGGGTATGTTTCCCAATAAGTGACTGATCTTGCCACTACACCATAGCTCAACAGTTTCCTCCTCATTGATATAACGACAAATATATACTATATTAATATTTTTGTACTTAATTCTTGAACCAGAGTTGAGTTTATACATATATTCGAAATGCAAGGTATACTATTGTTCCCGTCAATTTATATAGCAATTCCCTTCAACTTATACCATGATGAGAGGGTGATCGTGATGGTGGTTCAAGCACCCAATCCACACACATTCAAGGGCTTTAAGCAGAGACTCAAACATGGGGTTTTCTTCTGGCCATGGTTATCAAATATGGTGAAATTTTCAAAAATTATTTTATTGGACTTTAAACCACTGTATTAAAATGAAACAAACGCGGAGGTTATTGCTTGCAGAACAGTGGGACTTTAAATAGTTGTCAAATATTATACCTTTTAGTACCTCATTTTGCTTTCTATTCTCGCCCATATGGAAGGATTGGAGGCCAGGGAAAGCAACATTATGCAGATCCTTTCTGTGGTTGCAGACTTGGTTAGTGAGGCAAGTAAAAAAGGAAAAGATTCAAAAGAAAACGCCCCTGGAATATTGGTGGCCATGTGCAGAAGCAAGGAGGATATGATAAGAAAACGAGTTACACATTCAGAAAGTATTGTTTTGGCCCTACAAACAGTGGCATGAACGAATCTCCTAGAGCAAAAAGAAAAACCATTTCGTTTTTGGAGAGTTCTCAAATACGCAGCCGAAGCTTAAATGCCATTCAAAGAGTTATTTGAATTCAAGGTTTGTAATCAGTGACAGCTATGCTACTTTTTATTTGTTTTTAATAAGCTATATGTGGCTTCTATTGTGGGCCACTCCCATCAAAATACCAAAATATCACATCTGCTGTAGGTGGATTATACCATTTTCAGCTTGCACTCTTATTAAAGATATTCTTCATCTTCCTTAAATAGCCATGTTTCTGTAATCAGCTTCTTGCAATCATTTTTATTAAGAGATAAAATCTCACTCTGCCAGTTTTTATTAAGAGATAAAATCTCACTCTGCCAGTTGCCTTCTACAAGTTGAACTTCACCAAGACAAAGACCAATACCGTGATTGGCTAAATTGCCTTCTACAAGTTGAACTTCACCAAGACAATACCGTGATTGGCTAAATTATCTACTCCTGATTTCATTCTCTATAGATATGCCCACATTTCCAAGAGTTTGCCTTCAACAATAGTTGATAAACATCAACAATAATGTTATTTTTTATCCAATCCCCACATCCATTCTTGTTGATAGCATTAATGATAATTTGTGAACCCCATTCAATTGAAATATATTTCCATCATTTTTCAGTTGCTTTTTTAATCCTTGTGAGAAGTGCCCTGGTTTCTACATAGTTGCTAATTGAAGTTCCATATGATTTTGAGTAAGTGAGAAGAATTTTGCCTTCATTATTTTGAAAAACACCACCTCCAACAAATTTTCCTGGATTTTCTTTGGAAGCACCATCAACATTAACTTTAATAAACCTATTTTATGGATATTTCATTTTACCATAGATTGAAGCAAATAGTTTGTGTTAACTTCATTGTCGCAAATGACCCTTCCATGTATGTTCAAATCTTGTAACCAAAAGGCTAGCCCCTCTTTTTTGGCACTTGAGAATTCCCATGATGAGCACCATATTCGTAATCATTCTGCAAGAGATGCAATAATGCGGTTCGAAACTTGGGCATGATTTTGAGATTTATATTTAAAATTTTAATTATTCCTTTCAAGCCATAAATTCCAACAAATAATAGCAAGACCAATCCTCCACGGAATACATAATGCTTTAGATTTAAAATAATTAATCCATTTAATCAACTCTTTTATTGTTGATGGAGCTGCCAAATATATTCTTATATTTTTGAAAAAACAGCCCCAAATGGTGTAAGCAAAGGCACAATGAATAAGTAAATGGTCTGATGTTTTGAGATCCATGTCATACAAGGCACACCTGAAAGGGCCATGATATCCTTTTCTTTGTAGAAATTTCCTGTAAGAACCTTGCTTTGGATTGCTAACCATAGGAATGTTGAGGCCTTAGGGAGGGTCCCTTGTGACCAATTCTTCCAAGGGAAGTCATTGGTACTAGGAAATTTTGATTGCTCTAAATCCTCATATCCCAACTTGATCGAGTATCCATTATCTTTTGATAGATTCCAAACCAACTCATCCTTTCGTGTAAAAATAGGCAAATAAAACTCTTGAAGCATCTTTTGAAGCTCATTTGCTATTTGTTTGAGATCCTCTCCTTCAACCAGGTTACTAATAGAAATCCATGATGTGGAGATGTAATATTTGATCTTTGGACCTTTAGTAGCTAGACATGCCCAAGCCAATGGTTTCCATGTTGAATTTAAGATAAGAGGATAAGGCTTCAACCAAGCATCGAACCAAAAATTTGCATAATCTCCCTCATTCACTAACCACCTAACATTTTATGATCAATTGCAAACTGTCTGATATGAAGTTCTATGTTGGTGATCCTTTAGACAGGGTTTATTTCCTGAATAATTTTACCCATGTTACATCATGAACCACATGGTGGTATTAGAACAACATTTTGACAATTATGCATGTATCACTAGCAAGATTCGAACTTGGCTCTCCTCCTTGAAAGTCAAATATATGATTGAACTCATGCCATTTGATAAGAGAATTGTTGGCAATTTTGCCACATTAATTTTTTGATAAACTTTGGCCTAAGTATGGAGCTTTAAAGCGGCGAAGAGCATGCGGAGGTGTTCAGGTTTTCGCGGGCCATAAACGGGGGCGATAAAAGGGATGAAATAAGCTTTGGATATTTTATCATTGCAGATCTTCTCGCTAGCTTTCCGACGATATATTATAATAGGCGATCGGGTCAGCGGATCAAAAGTTATGGCCCCGGGAAGCAGGACCAGGAAGCTCAATTTCGGGCCAGAAAATTGACTAAGTGTCGGGCCCCGCCCGACTGCGCTCATCCTCCCGACTGCGCTCAGCCTCCCGACTGCGCTCATACAAAGGCCCAAAAATTTTCTAAGTGTTGGGTGCGCAACCCGACTTCGCAGCGAAGTCGGGTTGCGCCCTTAATTTTGTGCGCACTTGGGGAGCCGAAGTGCGGAGAGCTGAACAGAAATTTCGCTAAGTATGGGAGCGCAACCCGACTTCGGCTGCGAAGTCGGGGTGCGCTCTCTTTCCTGCGCGCACCTGGGAAGTAGTGGATCATGAAAATTGACTAAGTGCCAGAGCGCAACCCGAAAATTGACTAAGTGCCAGGGCGCAACCCGACTTCGCAGCGAAGTCGGGTTGCGCCCTGATTCCTGTGCGTAGTCTGAACAGCTGCCAAATTGGCTAAGTGTTGGAGTGCGCAACCCGACTTCGCAGCGAAGTCGGGCTGCGCCCTCTAGCTTGTGCGCAGTTGGGCAATATCTTCCAAGCAGCCCAAAAACAGACTAAGGCACGGAGGCCTCCCCAACTGCGTTGTTCCCCGCTTGCGCTACCCAGTTGCGCTCCTTTTCCAGGCAAAGTAGGACACAAGAGAGAGTGCCTTTCAAGGCAGATGTGCCCCCGTCAGAAGTTGACAAGTGTCCAGCCTCGGGATCCGAGCCGAGATGTGACGGGAAAAAGGACAAGCATGGGCCAAAACCACCTCTTCCAGCTGCCCTCATTTAAGTTGACGCCAAGTTCCATCTACCACAGCTACCCGCATTCATGCTGACTCGAAGTTTCATCAACCGCACTGCCACGTAGCTGCCAAGTCTTCAGGAGGACCTTGTTGCCAGTACAACCCCTGTCTGCAGGAGTCAACATCAACAGCTCTTTCGCCGCTTTTGTCAGCTTTTGTCAGCTCTGGGATTTCGTGCCCAGGATTGTAATTGGGGGGAAACTGCGCTATAAATAGCCGCACCACATCATTGTAAAAGGGGGGGAACATATTGCTAGAGGACTCTGCTGTGACGGACCACCTTCTAATTAATTCAAAGCATCCTTGGCTCTGCTTCTTGTCTCTGTCTTTTATGCTGCCTCTCCTTGTCATTTCTGCCTCATGTTTCTTATTTCATTGCTTACTGTTGTACTGAACTCTGGACTCCGGTATTTGATGATTAAGTATTCCTGGAATGCATAGATAGAGGATACATAGGATAGAATCGCAGTCACCTTTTATGCTGCCTTCCGCTAGTATTTCTGCTTCATGTCCATTTATATTTCTGTCTGTTTGAATTCTGAATTCTGGATTTGGGCATTGGTGATTATTTGGATCTGGAATACTAAACAGAAGGATACATAGGGTAGAATAGCAGCTGCAGTTTCTGTTACATGCTTTGTTTTAATTGTTGTTGGTTCGGATGCAAATTTGCGATCGTGCTGCTTGTTCTCCCCCACCCGAAACGCATGATATTTACATCTCTTTCTTGTTCCCTTATCTTTTTCAATCTCTTTCCAGTTCCCTTTACCCCCTTTTTTTAATCTCTTTCCTGCACCCTTATCTAAAACCCCCAAGTAGGTTAGGAAAGGAGCCGGCCTTCTCCGGAGATCGGCACGGGGGGCATCCCTTCCTCCCGGCCTTTCAATGTTGGTCTGCGGGTCTAGGGCGCATTGACACACCAAGTCCTTCCCAGGTGGCGGATCCGTGGCCAACAGTTTTTGGCACGCCCGGTGGGACGAATAGTCTCCATATTTTAAGGAAGCCCGAGTTGGTGAATCTCTGGCTTGCCTTCATCTGGCAAAATCACCTGGCGACTTTGACTGAGCTGAAGATCCAGATTTCTTGATCGCGGGCGCCCTTTTTTTAAGCTAATAGAAGACACCCCGGAGGAATCAAGGTTTGGTGAGCAGCCTTGACCTCACAAGCGGAGAAATGAATGTTCACCTACAGTCTCCATATTTTCAGGAAGCCCGAGTTTGGTGAATCTACGGCTTGCCTTCATCTGGCAAAATCACCGGCGACTTTGACTGAGCTAAAATATGGAAGCCCGAGTTGGTGAATCTCTGGCTTGCCTTCATCGGCAAAATCACCAAGGCAAATCCCTCATACTATTCAAAGCCCTAGAATGCAGTTGTGTGGAGCTCGAGAGGCAGATCTCGTCCAAAGTCACCAGTGGGAATATGCAAACACCGCCCAAATGATGAATAATATGGTTGCTTGCAGTTTCCATCAGGAGACGAGCCAAGAGGAGGAACAAAATCCAGTGGCAAATTCTGAACACAAAGAGGGCACATTTTTGCACCCTTTTTGTGTCCCAGGGCATAGCACGCAAGCATTCAGCCAAAGCCCAATAAGCATGCCTCACCAGGAGGCTGATCCTGAGGAGACCCCGGCTAAAGGCCTATCGCCGGAAAGCTCCTGCTATCGCATCAAGGAGTTGGAAGAACTCGTGCTCGAGAGCCCACAGGTGGTGGACTCTCTAGAGTGGTGGTATTGGCTCCAACCATCACCGCAACCGGTACCCGAAGAGGGCTCCCGTCTGACAAATCTCCTTGCCACATGGTTCATCAATTGTATGGGTACCGGCATGAATGATAACCTGCCACGTTGCACCATGTTCGCAACCTGGCAAACTTTGGGAGGCCAGCCGGACTTCAAAGATCAACTGAAGTACAATCAGATCTGGTCCGGACACTGCAGGTTCACCGGATAGGCAACCAAAGCTAGATTTGTGTTGGCGGCATGCCAATCATGCCGCAAAATTTTGTGTAAATGATATAAATAAGTCGGCTAGTATGCAAGGTTTTAGTTGTTTTCTTAGTTTAGTTTGTGCAGTGTTTTTGTTTTAGTGTTCTAAGAGGGCCATGGGTGCCAAGGGTTTGAGAAAGAGGTTGCTGCCGGCAGTGAGTATCAAGAGGACGGCGAGGGTGACTCTGTTGCCCAATGGATAAAGGCCTGGGTCCTCACATTGAGGCGAGCTCAATGCCCCGCGAGCCGCCAGGAATGTTGGCAATTTTGCCACATTAAATTTTTTGATAAACTTTGGCCTAAGTATGGAGCTTTAAAGCGGCGAAGAGCATGCGGAGGTGTTCAGGTTTTCGCGGGCCATAAACGGGGGCGATAAAAGGGATGAAATAAGCTTTGGATATTTTATCATTGCAGATCTTCTCGCTAGCTTTTCGACGATATATTATAATAGGCGATCGGGTCAGCGGATCAAAAGTTATGGCCCCGGGAAGCAGGACCAGGAAGCTCAATTTCGGGCCAGAAAATTGACTAAGTGTCGGGCCCCGCCCGACTGCGCTCAGCCTCCCAACTGCGCTCATACAAAGGCCCAAAAATTTTCTAAGTGTTGGGTGCGCAACCCGACTTCGCAGCGAAGTCGGGTTGCGCCCTTAATTTTGTGCGCACTTGGGGAGCCGAAGTGCGGAGAGCTGAACAGAAATTTCGCTAAGTATGAGAGCGCAACCCGACTTCGCTGCGAAGTCGGGGTGCGCTCTCTTTCCTGCGCGCACCTGGGAAGTAGTGGATCATGAAAATTGACTAAGTGCCAGAGCGCAACCCGACTTCGCAGCGAAGTCGGGTTGCGCCCTGATTCCTGTGCGCAGTCTGAACAGCTGCCAAATTGGCTAAGTGTTGGAGTGCGCAACCCGACTTCGCAGCGAAGTCGGGCTGCGCCCTCTAGCTTGTGCGCAGTTGGGCAATATCTTCCAAGCAGCCCAAAAATAGACTAAGGCACGGAGGCCTCCCCAACTTCGTTGTTCCCCGGTTGCGCTCCTTTTCCAGGCAAAGTAGGACACAAGAGAGACTGCCTTTCAAGGCAGATGTGCCCCCCGTCAGAAGTTGACAAGTGTCCAGCCTCGGGATCCGAGCCGAGATGTGACGGGAAAAAGGACAAGCATGGGCCAAAACCACCTCTTCCAGCTGCCCTCATTTAAGCTGACGCCAAGTTCCATCTACCACAGCTACCCGCATTCATGCTGACTCGAAGTTTCATCAACCGCACTGCCACGTAGCTGCCAAGTCTTCAGGAGGACCTTGTTGCCAGTACAACCCCTGTCTGCAGGAGTCAACATCAGCAGCTCTTTCGCCGCTTTTGTCAGCTTTGGGATTTCGTGCCCAGGATTGTAATTGGGGGGAAACTGCGCTATAAATAGCCGCACCACATCATTGTAAAAGGGGGGGGAACATATTGCTAGAGGACTCTGCTGTGACGGACCACCTTCTAATTAATTCAAAGCATCCTTGGCTCTGCTTCTTGTCTCTGTCTTTTATGCTGCCTCTCCTTGTCATTTCTGCCTCATGTTTCTTATTTCATTGCTTACTGTTGTATTGAACTCTGGACTCCGGTATTTGATGATTAAGTATTCCTGGAATGCATAGATAGAGGATACATAGGATAGAATCGCAGTCACCTTTTATGCTGCCTTCCGCTAGTATTTCTGCTTCATGTCCATTTATATTTCTGTCTGTCTGAATTCTGAATTCTGGATTTGGGCATTGGTGATTATTTGGATCTGGAATACTAAACAGAAGGATACATAGGGTAGAATAGCAGCTGCAGTTTCTGTTACATGCTTTGTTTTAATTGTTGTTGGTTCGGATGCAAATTTGCGATCGTGCTGCTTGTTCTCCCCCACCCGAAACGCATGATATTTACATCTCTTTCCTGTTCCCTTATCTTTTTCAATCTCTTTCCAGTTCCCTTTACCCCCTTTTTTTAATCTCTTTCCTGCACCCTTATCTAAAACCCCCAAGTAGGTTAGGAAAGGAGCCGGCCTTCTCCGGAGATCGGCACGGGGGGCATCCCTTCCTCCCGGCCTTTCAATGTTGGTCTGCGGGTCTAGGGCGCATTGACACACCAAGTCCTTCCCAGGTGGCGGATCCGTGGCCAACAAGAACCTATATATTTGTAATAACTATGTTAATTAATAAAAGTAAAGAATCAATATATATATTTTTCAATTGGTTATATGGGATTGAAACGACCCCATCCATGTTACATCATATGACCACATAGTGGTATTACAATAACTTGACAATTATGCATGTATTGCTTGGCAAGATTCAAACTTGGGTCTCCTCCTTGAAAGTTGAGGAATTTAACTGGTTGAGCTAATGCCATTTGATAGTAAAGAATCAATATTATTTTTTTCAATGAGTTTACACAGGTTTTTATGAGGTGTCCCGGTCCCCTCATACTGAGTGGGGTTTGAACCTTGGACCTCTCAAAGAGAGGCCAAAGCCCTTACCACTGCAGTAAGCTTGCAGCTATCAAGAATCAATATTATTAATAACTTATATTAATTAATTTTTTATAGCAATCATAAAATTGTTTTACGTTGTTATATTTTAATTATTTAACTCACATTTTTCCATATTTATTGTATTTTGTTTTTGAATAGATAGTTTATCCATCTTTAATACTCACTGTATAACATTCCCTATGAAAGTTGTGACCTTGCTTCTAGCAATGTCCCGTCTCAACTGGTAGGCCCAGCTTGACAAACACACGTTATATTACGTCATTAAATGAATGTTTTGCTGCAAATTTTGACACAATTCGGAGAGATCCAATTGCATGTACTGGACAGGTTAAACATGGATGTCTAAAACCAGAGTTTTAAATGCTATTTGCATAGGAGTAAGAAAGGACATGCTTCTATTCATTCTAGTTCCCTTTTAGGATGCAAAAGTCTAGTTCCCTTTTAGGATGCAAAAGCATAGATTCAAAATATCTTGATAATGTTTTAAGGCCAAAGGACATAAATAGTAGGAAGCCAAAAGTCAGGACCCAAGAGAACATTGAACACAAACAAACATATAATACACTGTTGTGCGTGGATATTAAGTTCTGGCAAGAAGAACCATCTTCCATGGCCTTCAAGTCTTTCAGGGGCTATATAGCTTCATCTTCATCAACTACCATAGATGATGATATCCACTGGATATTGTAGCTTTGACTTGCAGCCATAGCCAATGACATTGTCATTAGACTTATAGTTGAAAAATCATGATTTGGCAAAAACTTGGCGACCCAATTTTTGGAGAGTTCTTGGCAATTCAGCGAAAACTCAACAAAAACTCGAGGAAAAAATCAAAGAAAATAATTTAATTCACAAAATAATATATATTTAAAACAAAAACTACAGAGCCAAGAAGCTGATTTTCTATTAGATTTTCATCAAATGAGTACAAAACCTGAGCTTAGTCTCGTCAATAAGAAAAACCAAACAGCTTAGCACAAAAAACGATCATAAAACCACATAACCATCAAGACCATGTTCCTAAATATTAAGCCTTTCCAGCAGAAAATAATTCCATCCTATGCATTACACAGTAAAACAGTTTTAGACAGCTCTTTGCTCTCATTTCTTTGCCTTCTTCTCCTCTTCCGTGATCAGCCAAGCCTTGACCTCGTTTATGTCTGTATCAGTCATTGCTGTTCACAACATTATATCACGGTTTGGAACCCCAAGAAGATGGTATTTGAGACGATTGATGCCTCTACTCATGCATTTACTGCAATATCTGAAGATGACCTGAGTTGGCAAAGTCCCTTTTGTGCTGTGTTTGCAAATTGGGTGACTTGACTCATTGTTGTCCGTTCCTTGGCTATTATCCAAATAATTCATCTATTTTCCAAAAAAGGGTAAGTGTTAAAAGTCTAAGACATGGCCTTAGAGGCATTAAGGCCATGAGGCCATGTCTTAGACTCTTAAAGAAGAGAGAAAACAAAGCAAAAAAAAAAAAACTAAAGAACCCTAAAAAATGCTTAAAAATATAGAAAACTTGCCTATGAAATTGTCCCAAGATTTGAGATCTTCAAAAATAGTTGATAAATCTATCAAATTCTTGTCCAAATGCGTTAGAGAATGTCTGGTTACCCTCTTCAAATCTGCAGTCAAGAGGAGAGAAAAAAATTGCAGAAAATGAGCCATTTTCCTGATTTATAGCCGTTTTCTGTGTTCTGCCTCTACCCGACCGAGTTTCTATAAGAAAATTGTGAGAAGTTGACAATTTTTTGCGTGATTTCTTCCCAAAAAATTCACCCTTTTCTTGTTTCTGAGAAATGGGTAATTTCATCCAAAATAGTGCGAGAAAATCCAAGATATCATGATTTTTGACAATTTTTCCAACTGCAATTATAGCTACCAAATTTATGATTAACAAAGTTAATGGTATCCATGCCATGCGAGATATGGACGGAAGTGAAACAGCAAAGTTAACCATATCCATGCCATGTGAGATATGGAGAGAAGTGAAACAAAAACACTAAATGGCAAAATTGCATAGTAGAAAAGCATTAGCATTATGTGTTACTGCATTCTTGTCATTGTCAAGTCTCAAATCAGATACATTTGCATAATGTTTATTTTGTTTATCCATTTTGTGTTTTGAACTTGAACAAGTCTTTGATTCCTTATCTGGTCCATTGTCATCGACCCAAGTGCATCTTCAAAGCTCCAATCGGCTTTCTTCATGATTAATTTCTTCACTTCTTGATCCACTGTTTTCTGTCTGTGACTCTATTTGCTTTGTTTTGTAATTCATAATTACTGCTTCTGTTATCAGGTTTACCTTTCACAAGTTTGATTCCTGTTGAGCTTTATGAAGCTGACAAGTTGAAAGTTCAAATCTATTTCCCTAAGTCTTTGTATTCACCAAGCCCTGAACCTGGCTGGAAGGGTGCTGTTTTATGAGTGTGCCAGCTTGTGCAGATGGTCTTTAAAAAGCATTTTTTCAACCAGAGGCAGTAATTATGCAGGAGGAATTCATTGTCAGAAGTTGTCTAGGAGGCATTATCAAGGTCAAGTATAATCCAGATTTGTGTAAAGAATGCTTTGTTGTTATTCCTTTGTAACCTGCTTCTTCTTCAGTAAGATTTTGAATTTTTACATAACGCATGTGAAATGTTGACAAAGCAAACTGTAATTAATGAACCTTCATCCAATTCCACCCCTTCGTGATATTCATAAATTTTTTCCAATTGCCATATGTCATCAAGGATCTTATTCAAGTATTAATTCTCCTAAGATTTACATCTGAAAGTGTGCTTTTTGTTGTTTACTTTTTAAAGCTCTCTTTCCTTAAGATATGTAACCCTTTAAACCCTTCAGATATTTTAATTTTGGTAGTCCCAATTTCCCAAGCCTCAACCATAGTGAATATGACCACTGCACTCAGGTCAGCAGCAATCATCCCAAACCCTAACTCTTTACAGATTCCCTTTAGCTCCCCTATTGAATTATACTGCAGGTTCAGCAAGATCTATCTCTAGAAAAATTCAGGGTTTTTGCCATTTCAGAGCAACCACCTTCAGGGTAGAAAAATTCTCTTAGGGGCACAATGGAGCAGAGCACCCTGCTAGTACGCAGTGCCCAACTTATGTATATAAAAAAAAAATGGCCCTGTCTAAGCAAGCATCCCAAACTGGGATGTTAGATACCCCTTCTTCCTCGATCCTTTTCTGATTTTTCCACCTAAAATAAAAAAAAAAACGAAACCTCCATTTTCCTATTTAAGGCTGTTCCTTTTCCATATAAAGAAAAGCCTTAGGTACTTACTAAAAATTCAAGAAAAGTATTATTATTAAAAAAAACTGTCTCACTTGAGAAAAAAACCTTGCAAGAGACACTCAGGTTCCCGCTTCTTCTCATTCTTTTGTTCCACCATCCACCTTATGATCACTTCACCTCCACCTCCTTTGTTGCTTTTGCTGTCACTAGTCTGTCTTCCCCCCTTAGTCCTTTGCTTCTCAAATCCGTTTCACTTTTTCTGCTATGCCCATCTCACCTCTAATAAGCGCAGCCTTACTTTGAAGGTAACTAGCATAACACTAGTATTTTTATCCTCATCATGCAGTTCACTGCAAGCACTAACAATCTTCCCTCTAGAAGCATCAATTCTGTTACATGACTATCTCAATTTTGACTTTGTGCCCAAGAATAAGGCACAATCTGGGATCTTACATCCCCGCAAGTCGTCAGAATTATAGTAGCTGACTACTACCATTGCTTCCATAACAAGTTCTATCATGCAATTAGTATGAAAAATGTGAAGGGACCAAGCCAGACTTCATAGATGCTTCACTTTGAACATTTTCCACTCCATAAAGCGCCTACTTGTCGAAGCACCTTGTTCTCTAGAGTGACTTGCTTTCCAAGCAACCTCACTCCTTTAACAGAGGTCTATGGCACAAGTTAAGACAAAAGACAAAGCAAGACAAAAATCAAGAATTGGTTAAGTGTTTGGAAGAGGGAGCCCCACTCAATGAAGCAACCCACTTGCTAAGTGCCCCGCTCTCCAGTGCAACCTGCTCTCCGGATTGACCCGCAACCATAATGCCTTGCTCCTTGACTATTTTTAGTATATAGGATAAGGATCACTTTGAACATTTTCCATTCCATAAAGCGCCTACTTGTCGAAGCACCTTGTGCACCCTATTCTTCAGAGTGACTTGCTTTTCAAGCAACCTCACTCCCTGAACGAAGGTCTATGGAACAAGCTAAGGTAGAAGATAGAGTAGGACAAAAATCAAGAATTGGTTAAGTGTTTGGAAGAGGGCACTGTTGCCACATTTTGCACGGGGTGCCAAATTCTGAAAATTTTGTAAGTTTGCTGCTTTACCTCCCCTCTTCCTTCTTCCCCATTCTTCTCCATGCTCTTTCTCCCCTTCAGCTGTCAGTTTTCATTTCCCCATCATCCATTTCATGTTTTTAGTGTTTTCTGCAAGAAGGCAGATCTGCCTGAAAATTTTTCTAAGTGTGGAGTCCACCCGACTGCGCAGCGCAGTCGGGCGGCGCTCATCATCCTGTGCGCACCCGATCGGTATTATGAAGAAGGGCCCAACAAATGGCTAAGTATTGGGGCCGCTCGACTTCGCAGCCAAGTCGGACGACGCCCGGGGTTCGGCGCGCACCTTGGGGGTCATGTTGAGAAAGCGGCCAAGAAATCGACTAAGTGTTGGGGCCGACGCCCATAGACCGGTGCGCACTTGGGCGGCCATGTTTAGGAAACAACAAAAATGTACTAAGTGTGAGCCCGCCCGACTTCGCAGTGTAGTCGGGCGGCGCTCATCCAGTTGTGCGCCAGTGGGAGGATGCCTGTCAAAAGGACAGCAAAATTTTCTAAGTGTCGGACCCCGTCCGACTGTGCTGCGCCGTCCGACTGCACCCCTGTCTTGGTGCGCACTTGGGTGGAGAAGGAAGAAGGCATTGAAAAGTGACTAAGGCACGGAGGTCTGTCCGACTGCGCTGCGCAGCCCGACTTCGTGCCTGCTTTGGTGCGCCATCGGACGGGAAAGGGATAAACTGCAGGAAAAGTTCTAAGGCATGACCCGCCCAACTGCGTTGTTTTCAGCTTGCGCTGTCCGACTGCGCTTCATTTTTGTGCGCTGTCGGGCGGGATAAGAAGACAATGACCGAGCTTCTAAGTTTCATACCCCCTCTTTCAGCAGCAGTTTCAGATGCTGACAAGTGTGCAGTCTCGGGATTAGAGTCGGGATGTGACAGAAGGTGTGCCACCCAGGTACAAAGTAGATGAGCGTGAAGAGCCAGATCGTGCCGCACCTGCCACCATTTAACCAGACTTGACTTTTCACCTGCCAGATTGCCATGGAGCTGCAACGTTTCTAAGTGGACCTTGCTGCAAGTACACTTCTTGCCTGCAGAGGTCGAACATCAGCCGCTTTTTGCCGCTTTTGTCAGCTTTTGCAGCTTTTGTCAGGTCTGGGATTTTGTGCCCAAAATGTAATCGGGGGGTTTATTTTGCTATAAATAGCAGCCTCATTTCATTGTACAAGGGTTGAAGGGGGATATATTGCTAAGGATCTTCTGTAGCTGTGCACTTGCTTTTGAATACAAAGTATATCTGGCTCTATTAGCTGTCTTTGTCTTGTATGCTGCCTTTATTAAGTATTTTTGCTTCATGTTGCTTATATTTCTGTATTGGTAATTAAGTATATCTGGAATACTAACGTAAAGGATACATAGGATGGAATAACTCTAATAGTTTCTGCTACATACTTTGTTTTGATTGTTGTTGGTAATAGTGATTGGTTAGTTGTTGTGCTGCTTATCTTCCCCACTTGAAACAAGCATATTTATGTTTCTTTATGCATTTTCTAATTTCTTTCCTGCACTCTGAGCTAATCCCCCAACCAAAACCATAGGAGCCGGCCTTCTCCGAAGATTGGCACGGAAGGCATCCCTTCCTTCCGCCCTTTCAATCTGCTGGGCGAATCTAGGGCGCAATAAGATTAAAATCCTATCCCAAGTGGCAGATTCCTAACCAACAGTTTCTTTGGCATGCCCGGTGGGACCCAAAAGTTTCCCACCCCAAAACAGAATCGAAGCATCGATGTTCGCTTTATTGCTGTTAAAACAGAACACCTGTCGACTCTATTGAACCTGAGTATCCTCTGAGTCCGTAAGGCTGGTCCAATATCAAGAGCGCCTTCATGCATACAAGAAGATGGAGAGCTAGGAATTTGGGACAACAACCCGATTTTTACGAGATTGACATCAACGTTGCTGGAGAGCGCGTGAGGCTGGCTGATTATCAAGCTCGCCAGGACGATAGATTCGAGCACGAATCTGAAGTTGAAATTGAAGAGGTGGAAGAAGTCGAAGAAGTTGAAGAGGCTGAAGTTGAAAAACAACCTACAACTTCGGACAGTACTGATACCGACTACACCACCGACCAGCTCGAAGAGGAGGAAGAAGACATGGCCAATGCTAATGACCTCTTCCCGGATGTGAATTCCACGGGACCCCTCGCTCTAGCTGGACAAGAGGCTGTTCCGCCTGCTGCCTTAAAATCCATTCCTACATATGACGACACCGGGAAGACAACATATGAGCATATTCAAGACATTTTGGCCTTGGCTGCGTTGCACTCTATCACAAATGAGGGCGTGAAAACCCGACTGTTAGCTCTCTCCCTGCGAGGGAAACTTCTCTACTGGTGGAGATCCTTGCCGGAGGGGACTACCACGGGATGGGCTTGTTGGTTACGAATCTGCCACTAGGATAGGATTTAGTGTAATGCGCCCTAGATTCGCCTAGCAGATTGAAAGGCCGAAAGGAAGGAATGCCTTCCGTGCCAATCTCCGGAGGAGGCCAACTTCCTATGTTTTCTCAATTGTTTATAAGCTCAGAGTGCAGGAAAGAAATTAGAAATGCAGAAAGAAATGTAAATGTGTTTGTTATGGGTGGGGAGGATAAGCAACACAACAACAACCAATCACCACTACTAACAACGAGTTAAACACAAAATACGTTGCAGAAACTATCAATGCCATTCATCCTATGTATCCTCTACCTTTGCATTCCAGGAATACTTAACTATTAAATACCGATATCCAGAAAGCAGAATAACAGTAAGCAATAACATAAGCAACATGAGGCAGAAATGCTAAGTAAAGGCAGCATACAAGATAAGAACAGTCAATAGAGCCAAGTATATTTTGTATTTAGAAGCAAACGCATAGCTACAGTGGTTCCCTAGCAATATATCCCCCTTCCACCCTTTTACAATGATATTTCCGAGCTATTTATAGCGTAAATTTCCCCCATTACATCGTTGGGCACAGGATCCCAGACCTGACAATAACTGAAAAAGCTGACAAAAGCGGCTGATGTCGACCTCTGCCGGCATGGAACGTGCTTGCGGCAAGGTCCACCTGAAAGATTGGCAGCTACGTGGCGGTGTGGGGATGATGCTCCGAGTCAGCTTGGTTGAGGGCAGCTTAAGTACAATAATTCAGTTCGCGCTCGCACACCACCCGTCACATCTCTGACTCGAATCCCGAGGCTGGACACCTGTCAGAATTTGATAAGGGGAAAAATCTGCTTTAGGAGCTCGTATTTCCTTTCTTGCCCGATTTCGCCCAGAATTGGAGCGCAACCAAGCAGCGCAAGGGGGGAAGTAGCGTAGTTGGGGAGGCCTCCGTGCCTTAGAAAATTTCTGGGCTGGCTCCAACATTCTGTGCCCGAGTGCGCGTAAGTAAGTGAGCAAACCCCGACTTCGCTGCGAAGTCGGGTTGCGCACCCAACACTTAGCCGCTTCTTCAGATGAGTTGCCCAACTGCGCATGAACTTGAGGGCGCAGCCCGACTTAGCTGCGAAGTCGGGTTGCGCACCCAACACTTAGAATTTTTAGGGCTCCACTGATGCCCAGGTGTGCACAGAACTGAGAGCGCACCCCGACTTCGCTGCGAAGTCGGGGTTCGCTCTATACTTTACGAAAACTGGGTTCAGCTCTCCGCACGTTGGCTCCCCAAGTGCTCTCAAGATTAAGGGCGCAACCCGACTTCGCTGCGAAGTCGGGTTGCGCAATGCCAACACTTAGAAAATTTAGGGCCTTTTGCCCTCTTGGAGAAACTGTCAGAAGAAGGAGAAGGGGGGGGAATAAGAGAATGAAACTGATGGCAGGGAAGAAAGGGGATAGTGGAGAAAGGGAGAGAAGGAAGAGGGAAGGGAGAGCAGCATCCTTACAAAAAGAACTGAAGACATGGCACCCCGTGCAAAATGTGGCAACAGGGCTCAGTTGGTCGGCAGGTTAGTTAAGGGATTCAATGAATCCGCTGATCTCTCATTGCTGCACCAATTTCAATGCATTCAGCGCCATTCGTAGGAGGAGATATCGGACTTCAACGTGAGGTTCGCAAGATCCTGGAAGAGAGTACCCCCGGAGCTACGTCCTTCTGAGGGACAGGCCGCTCACTACTACCTTAGAGCTTTCAATTCGGATATTTGCTTGGTCATTAAGTTGGCCCGTGTAAATACTTTCCCCGCGTTGTATGAGGTTGCTCAGCAGGCAGAACTAGATATGATCGCCATAGGCAGGCTCCCTCATAAAATGCAACCCCCAATCTATCCAGATTTTCCTCAGTCCCAATAGCCGCCCACGTCTGGTGGGGCTCCATCCTCATCCAACCCATATCCCCATTAGCCGTGCAATCCTGCACCAGTCATAGACCCATATGGTCCGCGTCAAATACATCAGCCCAACCCACCTCCGCAATATCCAGCACTTCCTGCTCCTCCTTAGTACCAAGCATTGCCTGCTCCACCACCTTTAGTTGCATTACCTCCGCAGGCCCGACCAGCTCCAGCTGATAATGATATACAAAATAAGATCCTTCAGGAAGTACGGGCCCTTACCTCTAGTTACCAGACAATCTCTAATGACATGACAATCATGAAGAAGAAACAGGCTCAGATGGAGTTTGTTTCGAGGAGGCCATATCCTCCTCCCGCACTGACAAGAGATCAAGCGGCTCAAGCACAAAGGCCTCCGGCAAGAAATGCTGCCGGCAATGCTCAAGCTGGCACTTCTGATCGCGTGAACTGGTGCTCTACTTGCAATGACCCCCATGGGGAAGACAGTTGCATGCTACATCAACATTACATTCAGACCCTTGCGGGTAGCGCCATAGAGGACGAAGCATACATGATCCGAGATGAGGAGAGTAACTTTGCAGTTCTAGAAGAAGAAGAAGATCCTGTGTCACTCTTGACCAGGGAGGGGAAAAAGCCAATTGAGGCCACCCCGGACCAGATAAAGCCGTTAAAGGTGTATACAAGAAGGGAGAGGACGCAGCCTGTCGTGGCAGCTCCTGATAAGCCACCTTTACCTCCGACTGTCAAAGAAAAGCCCCCGGCGCTCAAGGCTCCAGTAGCCAGGGTTCCAGTAGTCAAGGCTTCAGCGACTCAACCTCCGGCCGAAACAAAAGAGCAAGCTCAGGAGAAGTTGAGGTACCCGTCGCTGACAAAAAGACAAAGGGTCGAGGCCACGCAGCAGTACCGCACCAAGTATGAGCCAGCAAAGGAAGCGGAAGGGGTCGGTACTTCAACCTACAACATAGTTGATGAGCTCAAGAAGACCCCGACAAAAATAAGCATGTATGATGCCCTTCAGCTCCCAGGTCAGGTTGATTTGTTGCAAGAATCCCTAAAGAATGTAAAAGGTGGAAAGCCACTGCAGCTTGCTGTGTTAGCTCAGCCCTTGACGACTTGTGCTACCGGAAAGAACAGACCGCCACCTTTTTATCTATCTTTGCGGATGGAAGGCCACATAGTGCATAACTGCATGGTGGATTCCGATGCTTCGACTACCGTCATGCCAAGGGCTGTCTGCGAGGAGATTGGTATGGAATACACGAGGAGCAGCCAAGGTGTGCTACAGTTGGATGGCACTCCTGTGGAGACAGTTGGTGTCATCAAAGACATCCCCATCCGGCTGCATAAAGCGCTCGACATCATGGTCATCTAAGAGGTCGTAGTGGTTGACTTGGAACCCTACTTCAACATGTGTCTCTCAAGGGAGTTCACTGTCAAGGTGGGTGGATATTTGTCGCTGGACTATTCACATATGGAGGTACCTTTCAAAGGAAGGAGGTTGAAAATTTATAATGAGAAACCTTCCACTTTTCTGGTCAAGAAGATACCCGGGGAAGAACAGCAAAATGACATGGTTCATCTGACGACCGAGGAGCTGGTAGAAGTGGACCTGGTGGGAGAAACCCTAGAGCAGCTGCAAGTGGAGGACGAGTTCTCCTTGCTGGATTTCAACGCCATGATCGAGATAGAACTAGGTTGGTACTTCGTCACTCAGCCTGAGAGACACGACCAGACGGCCAAAAAGGACATAGGTCCTGCTCCCGACAAGTTGTGGAAGCTGTAATTTGATGGCGCCCGATGCAAGAATAGCGTCGGGGCAGGAGTCCTCCTGGTCTCCCCGTCTAGTTTCCAAAAGGACTACTGTTACAGGCTGGCTTGGAGTTGCACTAATAATGCGGCGGAGTACGAAGCCTTGTGCTTAGGCTTAAAAAAGGCGGAGAGGCTCGGGATCAAGCACCTGCAAATCTTTGGCGACTCAGAGCTGGTGTGCAACCAGATCACGAACAAGTGCGCCTCCAAGAAGCATTACCTCAAGGCGTATCGTAATCGTGTCTGGGATCTGATGGAGTCTTTTGATTCCTTGAATGTCAAAGCCATCTCCCGTGAGAAGAATAAGCATGCTGACATATTGGCGTCTGTTGGAGCCAGGTACGTCCCAGCTGATGACACTATGCAGAAGCCGAAGCCGGTTCGTACCATTTACAGGCCTTCTATGCCTGATAAGGACACCCACTGGCAGGTGTTCGATTGTGACGAGGATATCGTCACCTTTATCATACATGAAGCTAGTTCAATCGAAGGTAGAGACCCTGATGACGGGCAATATAAAGGGTTGATACATATAAAGAATAATCATGTCCCAAAAGGACTGATTACCTTAGACTGTTTGATCAGAACGATAGGGCTATCTCACACCGAATCAAGGTGGATGCCAAGCAATACATGGACCTGGAACTCGAACCTGGTAAAGTGATTAAAGTTGGCATAGATTGCACTCTATAGGAGCTGGACCAGATTTGAGCCCTGTGCAAGGAGTACCCAGACATCGTAGCCTGGTGCTACCAGGACTTGAAGGGGTATGACTGAGAGATGATCCAGCACACCATAGAGCTGGAAGAACATGTGAAGCCCTTCAGGCAAAAGCAAAGGGCGGTGAACCCAAAGATTGAGGCCATGATGAAAGCCGAGCTCATGAAGATGCTGGAAGCGAAAATCATCTATCCTATCAAGCATTCTTCTTGGGTCGCAAATCTGGTTCCCGTGAGGAAGAAGAATGGAGACATTCGCCTCTGCGTGGATTTTCGCAATCTCAACCAGGCTTTGCTAAAGGACCACTATCCACTCCCGCAAATTGATCAAATCCTTCACGTGGTTGCAGGAGCTCAGAGATTCTCTCTCCTAGATGGGTTTTCCGGCTATAATCAGATCTGGGTAAAATATGAGGACCAACACAAGACGGCGTTCACCACCAAATGGGGGACGTCGCCTATCAGTGCATGCCCTTTGGTCTTTCCAATGCGGGGGCTACGTTCCAGAGAGCTATGGACTTGGCGTTCTGGGAGTTGCTCAATAAAATCATTGTCATCTACTTAGATGACATGACCGTGTTTTCGCACAAAAGAGAAGACCACACCTCCCATTTGCAGCAGGTATTTGAAAGATGTTGTGAATTCGGCATATCCATCAACCCAAAGAAGTCAGTCTTTGCGGTGAAGGAGGGTAAGCTGCTAGGCCATGTTATTTCTAAGAGGGGCCTTGCAGTTGACCCCGACAGAGCAAAGGCTCTTCTTCATTTGCCCATCCCGGTCAGCAAGAAAGGGCTGCAGTCATTTTTTGGACAGATCAACTTTGTAAGGAAGTTTGTCCCTGAATTTGCCCAAGTAATCAAGCCCATAGCCGAGCTCTTGAAGAAGGATGCTGACTTTGTTTGGACTTAAGAGAGGAAGAAAGCCTTCGAGGAGATCAAGGCCAGGATTGCTCAAGCACCAGTATTGATAAATCCAGATTACTCCAAGGACTTCATCCTTTACGCGGTGGGAGAACCCGAAAGCTACACTGCAGTTTTGACTCAGAAGGGAGACGACGGCGAGGAGAGACCAATAGCATTCTTAAGCCAAGTGATCCAGCCGCACGAAGAGAGATATAATTTTATTGAGCGGCAAGTTCATGCAGTAATGAGGTCCTTGAGAAAGTTCAAGCACTTTGTCTCTCAGAGCCGGATTACTGTCTTTGTGATACACCCCGACGTCAGAAATTTCATCATCCAAGGGGAGCCTGGTCACAAGAGGGCAGGATGGATTGCCAAAATCCAGGAGTTCGACATAGAGGTACGACCCACCAAGCTAATCAGGGGTCGGGCTCTATGCCAGGAATTGGCCCGAAGTGCTGCGGCTGAACTCTCTGCTTGTCAGTGGGAGGATCCAATGACAGGAATCAACCTTGCCAACTCCTTATAAGAGGAGAGTGATTGGACGAATGACCTAGTGTGGTATTTCAGCACTGGGAGATGTCCAGATCACCTCAACGCCTCACAAAGAAGGAGGTTCAGGCTTAATGCCTTGAAGTATGTACTTCGGCCTTAGGGGCTGTATTTCAGAAATATTGATGACATTTTGTTGCGGTGCAACAAAGAATCAGACAAACCGAAGGTCCTCGATGAATTCCATTCTGGGATGCCGGGGGGACACCATTCGGGAAGGCAGACGGCCTTGAAAATTATCAGAGCAGGCTATTATTGGCCCACCCTCTTCGCAGACGCGCATGCGGTCTGCCAAAAGTGTGAGAAATGCCAAAGGTTTGCTGGCAAAAATCGGAAAGCACCTTTGCCCCTTAATTCAAGCTGAGACTCCATTTCAGCAGTGGGGTCTAGACTTCATTGGGACGATAACGCCCAACTCTTCGGCGGGGCATAAGTTTATCCTAACAGCCACGGATTATTTTACCCGATGGGCCGAGGCAGTACCTACGAAGCATGCCGACCAGGAAACAGTCATTGGTTTCCTAGAGAGCCTCATCACCCGTTTCGGGATTCCAGAGGCAATTGTCACAGACAACGGTCCAGGGTTTGTAGGCGCTGTACTCACAGAGTTCACCAGCAAGTACGTCATTTACCACAAAATGTCTTCGAACTACTATCCGTAGGGGAACGACCTAGCCGAGTCCACCAACAAGAATCTTTTGAAGATTATAAAGAAGACGGTGGAAAGGAACAAAAGATCGTGGCATCTACTTCTGGATCGAGCGCTGTGGGCAGACCGTATCTCTTTCAAGAAGTCCATCAAGACGTCGCCATATGCACTCGTATACGGCAAAGAGGCTGTCTTGCCTACACACATTGAGATGCCCGCACTTTGGCTGTTAGAGGATGAGAAAGGTGTCAAAGACCCCGTTGATGCCCGATTGGCTCAGTTGCTGCAACTGGAGGAAGAAAGAGAGAAGGCGTATCAGGCCTTCACCAAGCATGCTGAGAACACGCAGAGCTGGTTTTCAAAGGGAACCACTGCCCGAGTCTTCAAGATCGGGGACTTAGTGCTGAAATGGGACTCATACAAGGCCAAACCAGGCAATCATGACAAGTTTGATGCCTTCTGGGACGGCCCCTACCAAGTCGCCCGAGTGAACCAGTTCAACGCGTTTGTGCTAAGAGACATGGAGGGCCAGATCCTCCCGATACCTGTTAATGGCTTTCATCTGAAAGCCTACTACTGCTGAAAGTTGTCAAAGGTTTTCCCCTTGTACATATTTTTGTTTTTCGCTGTGTCAATTTGTTTTTCTGAATGTAAATATTCCTTTCAGTTCAGTTAGTTTCTTGCTTTAATCCGGAAAAAAGAGCCTAGTGTTTTGGAAAAGGGTGCATGGCAGTTCAAAAAATGACTAAGGCAGGGAATGTCGTCCGAAGGCGCAAAAATTTGCCCCGAAGTCGGGCTGCGCCCTCATTTTTTGCGACAACGGGAGGTTCCTGGGCCACAACAAGTAAGAGGGAAAAAGTCAAAAATTTTCTAAGTGTTGGGAGGCCGCCCGACTTCGCAGCGAAGTCCGACGACGCGCCCTGTTTAATGCGCCATCGGGCGGGGGCAAACAAGACAGTGTAAAAATTTTTCTAAGTGTCCCGTCCGACTTCGCAACTTTTCCTTGCGCTGCCCGACTGCGCGCACCAAAATGTGTGCACTCCGGTGGGCGCGTCTCAGGGGCATGTGATGATTTGAAAATTTTTCTAAGTCTCTAAGTGTGAGGTCCTCCCAAGGGCGCGGGTTTCATAGTGCGCAGTCGGACGACGCCCATTTTTTGAGCGCACTTGGTTGGGGAAATAAAATAAACCACAAGCTTTACTTAGGGTTTCCAGCACGCTTGTCGAGTCAGAATGCCCCGAAACGTGTGCCCAGTTGGCGGCAATGACGTCATTAAAGGCATGAGTTTTGAGATGCTTAAGGAATGATTGCGCAGTTTTCAAAGTGGGTTTCATAAATGAAAAGCGCACCCGGGCCCAATGATGTACAAGTTACGCTTTCCAACAGAGGATCCTGTTGTCACATTTTGCACGGGGTGCAATGTCTTCAATATTGTTTTGTAACAGTGCTGCTCTTCTTTTCCTCCCGTTTTTCTTCCTTCTCTCCCTTTCCTTTTCTTTCCCATTCTCTTTCTCTCCCCCTTTTTTCCTTGGAGTTCCCCGAGTTGATTTTCCGGCTTTCCGGCGGGTCTATACGAAATTGGCTAAGTGCGGGTGCGAAGTTCGCACTTCGCCCGATTTTGGTGCGAGTCGCTCGCCCGGTTTTGGTGCGAGTGCGTACTTCGCCCGATTTTGGTGCGAAGTCCGACTTCGCCCCACTTTCGGGCGCACCTTTCAGCGGCGGTGGCGGGTCAATGCGAGAAGAAAGATAAAATGCCGGAGCGAGGTCCATATGGCGGCGGACACCGGTGTTCGCACTGTGCGCGATTCGACTTCTCAACGAGCCGGAATGCGCCCTTGGCAGGTGTACGGTAGGGGAACAAACCCGGAATTTGACCAAGGCTTGAAGGCCTTCCCCAGCGCTGCCGATTTCTGCACGCATCCCAAGGAGCCCCGATCCCAAGCAAAGATGGATAGGCTGCCCTCTAAGGCGAGGCATGTGTCCTACGACATAACCCATCATCGGACAAGTGTCCGGCTTCGGGATTTGAACCAAGGCTGCCGACCAAAAGGGATAAGCATGGGCTGCACCGCCTGCGTTAATAGCCTCATTCAAAGCTGATCTGAGGTTTCATCTGCTCCAGCTACCAGCAAGCCTGCCGAATTGAAGATTTGCCCAACACTCCGCCACGTAGCTGTCCAGCTTCCAAGAAGACCATCTTGCGGGTACAGCCCAGTCCGACAAAAGGTCAGCATTTGCATCTTTTTCGCCGCTTACGTCGGCTCATGTTTGGCGGGACTCTGTGCCCATTAATGTAACGGGTGGGACTCGGGCTATAAAAGCCCATCTGAAATTCATTGTAAAGGGTGGAAGGGGAATGTTTGTTAGGGAACTACGTGCTTCTTGTAACCGTGCTTACGCTTATGAATACAATACGTATGCACAGTTACATTCTCTTGTCTTTATTCTTTTATCTTTGTCTTTCATTATATGCCTTAGGCCCACATTGTCGCGGCTCGTTGATTCACTTCGGCATTTGGCGATCGGGTTCCTCTAGCATTGCTTGTTTAAAGCACCTTATGTACTTCATTAATTTAAAGCATTCATAATAAATTTGGTAGCGGTTCCATCGGTTATGTGTGACGTTGCTGGCCCGTATCACGGTGATTGATGCGATCCCTGCTTGTTAGTTCCTTGTAGGGAATGTTTGCTAGGGAGCCATTGAAGGCTGTGCGGTTAAACTCTCTACCTAACACATATACACAGCTCACGACATCTCTAGGTTTACTTTCTACCCCTGTCGGTGTACGTATCCGGTGATTGATACGATCCCTAGCTGTTAGTTCCTTGTAGGGAATGTTTGCTAGGGAGCTATTGAAGGCTGTGCATACGGCTGCTGGTGTATCGGAAGTACGCCTAGGTTTTGCGGTTCCTTGTCATGCTCTGTGTTTGTATGCGGTAAGTAGCGGTGATTGGTGTGTTCCCGTCTTTGTTAGTTCCCCCCACCAACCTTTGGACATATTTGTATCTCTTTACGTACATTTGTCTCTTTCCGTTCATTTATTTCTTTCTGTTCCCTTTAGCTTAAATAAAGCCCCCCAAAAGGAGCCGGCCTTCTCAGGAGATTGGCTCGGAAGGCATCTCTTCCTCCGGCCTTTCATCTTTGGTGGGCGAATACGGCGCATTAACCAAAAATCCTTTCCTCATGGCAGATTCGTAACCAACAGTTTCTCTGGCACGCCCGGTGGGACTCTTGTCCCACGATTTAAAGAAAGGGTACCCGTCCAGTCTCCACCTAGCGCAACAGTTCTTCTGACCCGCTCGGCGGAACACGGGTCCCACATCTGACGAGAGATTTTCCGATCAGTCTCCACCAGCGGCGACGGTTCCTGAGCTCTTGGTGAGACAAGGAAGTTTCTCACCCCGACGGAATCGAAGCACCGGTGTTCGCTTCATTGCTTGTTCCAAATCTGAACACATGGCGACTCTGCACGAACAAATCCTCTGAGTCTAGAAGACCGGTCCTGTCACCTTCATGCACACGAGAAGGTGGCGAACAAGAAATCCGAGAAGCCCGCATGAGTTCTACGAACTAGACATCCACGCTCGAGGCGAGATACCCAGGCTGGCTGATCCGCGAGCTCGTTTCGACGAAGCCGAGGTGAGATCCAAGAAGAGGCCGAAGGCGAGGTCGGAAGAGCCGAGTACGAAGTAGAAGAGGCCGAGGAAGAGGAAAATCCTGCATCCTCGGAAAGTACCGACACCGAGTACACAACCGACGGCGGAGAAGAAGAAGAAATGGCTGATCAACAGCCGAATGACGATGATCTCTTCCCGGCGGTGGACTCTACAGGGCCTTTGGCCCTGATCGGTCAGCAAGCTGTGCCCCCTGCTTGCTTTAAAGTCTATTCCCACATACGACGGCTACGGTAAGACGGCGTACGAGCACATCCGGGACATCCTTGCCACGGCCGCACGCATACCATCACCGATGAAAGTGTGAAGACCCGTCTGCTGGCCCTTTCCACGAGGGGAAAGCTTCTCTCTTGGTGGAGATCGGCGCCGAGAGGGATCCATCAGCTGGGTGGCCCCGGCTTGCCGGGGAGGCTCGTAAAAGGATGCAACGAGTCCGCTGATCCTACCTCTCTACTGCATCAGTTCCAAGCAATCCGGAGGCATCCTCAAGAGGAGGTGTTTGATTTTAACATTAGGTTTGCGAGATCCTGGAAACGGGTACCTCGCGAACTTCGGCCTTCGGCCGGCATGGCTGCTCACTACTATACGAGGTCTTTCAACTCAGACATATGCCTCTTGCTGAAGATCGCCCGAATTGACGAGTTCCACCACTATACGAAGCTGCCCGACAAGGCGAAGGCGACATTATCTCCATCGGCGGGCTTCCGTCCGAGTGCGGGAGCCGATTCATCCCGACTTTCCCGGATCGCGGTATCCATACGCCACGGTGGTGTGCCGTCTACTTCGGGGCGGCAGCCCCGGCCCGCGGTGGAATCCGGCGCCGGTCGTAACTCAATACGGCCCGCCTCAGTTGCATTACCCTCATCCGCCTCCTCCCGCTCCGCATTTTCCGGCGCTTCCTGCTCCCCCGCGGTATGCGTCTTATTCTAACCCTCCTCCATTGGCCGCTTTGCCTCCACCGGCACAGTTGCCGCCTCCCGACTGCAGCATCCAGAGCACGATTCTACAAGAAGTGCGGGCTTTGGCCTCCGGATATCATGCCATGTCCAATGACATGACTGCTATGAAAAAGAAGCAGGCCCAAATGGACTTTGCTCCTAGAAGGCCGTATGCGCCACCGGCGCGACAAAAGATAAAGCCCCGAGAGAACCAACCGCGGAGGCGTCCGCCTCGAGAAATCTTGCTATAGATGACCCACCTGGTCCTCCCGACCGGGTCAGCCGGTGCACTACGTGCAATGACCCGCATTCGGAGGAAGGCGCACTTTGCACCGGCACTACATCCGGACCTTGGCCGGCGGCACTATAGAAGATGATGAGGTGTACATGATCTTGGACGGCGAGGCCAATTTTGCCACTGCCGAGAAGAGAATCCGGTGGCGCCCGCCAAGGAAGAAAGAAAGGCTGCGGACGCGGCTAAACCTTTGCGGGTATACGCGAGAGAGAAAAACCGCGGCCCGATGGGCTGCCACCGTCCTAGCGGGCTGTGGCCTTACACAGCCCAGGAGAAGGCGTCCAAAGATAAAGCTCCCGCTAAACCTTCTCCAGCAAAGGCCGCTGCTGTTCCAGCTAAGCCTCCAGCAAAGGCCCCAACTCCCGCTAAGCTTCCTGTACTTCAGCCCCCAGCCGAAACCAAAGAACAAGCCCAGGAGAAGCTGAAGTACCCGTCTCTGACCAACAGACAGCGAGTTGAGGCCACCCAACGATACCGGACCAAGTATGAACCGGCTAAACCAGCGGAAGGAGCTAGTACCTCGGGCTACAGCATTGTAGACGAGTTAAAGAAGACTCCTGCCAGAATCAGCATGTACGATGCTCTTCTGCTTCCAGGCCGGGTAGATCTGCTGCAAGAATCACTGAAGAACATGAAGAACGGCAAGCAGATGCGGCCTGCTGTCCTGGTTCAACCTTTGACGATCTCCGCCACTTGGGAAGAGCAGGACCGCCACCCTTTTATACGTCTTTGCGGATGCAAGGGCACATAGTTCCTAGCTGCATGGTGGATTACGGTGCTTCCTCGGCTGTGATGCCGAAGGCCGTCTGCGATGAGATCGGGATGGAATACACACGGAGCAGCCAAGGTGTGCTTGCAATTAGACGGCACCCCTGTCAAGGCAGGTTGGTGTCATAAAGGACATCCCTATCCGGCTGCACAAAGCTCTCGACATTGTGGTCATCCAAGAGGTCGTGATTGTTGACCTGGAGCCTTACTTCGGCATGTGTCTCTCTCGGGAGTTCAACTGCGAAGTTGGGCGAGTACTGTCTCTAGACTACTCGCACATGGAAGTGCCCTTCAAAGGAAGGAGGCTGAAAATTTTCAATGAGAAGCCTTCCCCTTTTCTAGTAGACAAGATACCGGAGGAGAGATGGCTGCATGGTCCGGTTGTCGAGAGGAAGAAGCGGTGACGAGTAGAGCCGGCCGAGCAAGCTCTCGAAGTGCTACAGCTTGAAGACGAGTTCTCGTTGCAAGACTTCAATGCTGTAATCGGGACAGAGCAGGGCTGTTACTCCATTAAGCAGCCCGAGGAGCTTGACGTGTCCGTTGCGAAGGAAGTAGGACCTGCACCCGAAGAGCTGTGGAAGCTTTTCTTTGACGGCGCGCGTTGCAAGAATGGCGCCGGTGCAGGGGTCCTCCTGGTTTCTCCAACCGGAGTCCAGAGGGACTATGCCTACAGGCTGGCCTGGAGCTGTACTAACAATTCGGCGGAATACGAAGCCCTGTGCTTGGGTGTGCGAAAGGCGGAAAGGCTCGGAATCAAGCATCTCCAAATTTTCGGAGATTCGGAGTTAGTGTGTCATCAAGTTACGAATAAATGCGCGTCTAAGCATCACTATCTTAGAGCGTACCGCAATCGGGTGCGGGACTCGATGGAATCGTTTGACTCATTGAACGTTAAGGCAATATCGCGTGAGAGAAACAAGCACGCGGATATTACGGCGTCTGTTGGAGCAGTGCGTTAAAGTTGAAGACGTCGTCCGAAGCTGAAGCCGGTCCGCACCATTTACGGGCCTTACGTGCACGATAGGGATACCTTACAGCGGGTATTCAGGCTGTGACGAGGAGATCGTCACATTCCTGGTTAACGAAGTGTGTGTAATCGAAGGTAGAGACCATGATGACGAGCAATATGAGGGGTTGATACAGTTACGGAATAATCACGTCCCAAAAGGACTGATTACATTAGAGAGTCTCTTTGATCGAAATGACAGAGCAATATCCCACAGGATCAAAGTAGACCCGAGGCAGTATGCTGACCTGGAGCTCGAACCTGGTAAAACCATCAAGGTCGGAACAGACTGCACGTCGGAGGAGCTGGTGCAGATTAGATCACTGTGCCAGGAGTTCCCCGACATCGTGGCCTGGTGCTACGAGGATTTGAGGGGTATGACAGATCTGTCATCCAGCATACCATCGAGCTAGAGGATGGCGCCAAGCCGTTCCGACAAAAGCAAAGGGCCGTAAATCCAAAGATTGAGGCCATGATGAAGACCGAGCTCTTGAAGATCTTTGGAGGCCAAGATCATCTACCCCATCAAACATTCATCCTGGGTCGCGAATCCGGTGCCCGTGAGGAAAAAGAATGGCGACATACGTCTACGTGTCGACTTCGAAACCTAAATCGGGCTTCCCTCCGGGACCACTATCCGCTTCCCCAAATCGACCAAATTTTGCATATCGTTGCTGGAGCCCAGAGATTTTCACTTTTAGATGGATTTTCCGGCTACAACCAGATTTGGGTCAAAGACGAAGACCAGCATAAGACGGCGTTTACCACGAAGTGGATGCCGTTTGGCTTATCCAATGCTGGTGCCACGTTCCAAAGGGCCATGGACCTGGCCTTACGAGAGCTGCTCAACAAGATTATTGTCATCTACCTTGATGACATGACTGTTTTCTCTCACCGACGAGAAGATCATGTTTCGCACTGCGGCGGATATTTGAAAGTTGTCGAGAATTCGGCATCTCTATAAACCCGAAGAAGTACGTCTTCGCGGTAAAGGAAGGAAAGGCTGTTGGGACATGTCATCTCCGAGGAAGGCCTCGCCATTGACCACGACGAGAGCGAAGCCCTCGTTCGCTTGCCACCCCACCGATAAAAAAGGGCTGCGGTCCTTCTTCGGTCGGATTAACTCCGTGCGGAAGTTCATCCCGGACTTCGCACGAGTGATCAAGCCTATGGCCGAGCTGTTGAAGAAAGATACACCTTACGAATGGGTGATGAGAGAGAACAAGCTTTCGAGGAAATCAAGGCTCGAATTGCGCAAGCTCCGGTGTTGACAAACCCGGACTACTCCAAGGACTTCATCCTGTATGCAGTGGGAGAACCCGAAAGTTACGTGACTCAGAAGGGAGACGACGGTGAGGAGCGCCCCATTGCGTTCCTAAGCCAAGTGATTTTGCCGCACGAAGAGAAGTACAATTTTATAGAGCGGCAGGTCCATGCGGTCATGAAGTCCCTTCGAAAGTTCAGGCACTTTGTCTCCCAGAGTAAGACCACTGTCTTTGTGGTTCACCCCGATGTTCGCGGTTTCATCTTGCAAGGAGAACCGGGTCACAAGAGAGCGGGATGGATTGCCAAGATCCGGGAGTTTGACATCGAAGTACGGCCCACCAAGCTTATCGGAGGCCGAGCCTTGTGTCGGGAATTGGCCCGAAGCGGCGTAGCCGGCATCTCCGCTTGTAAGTGGGAGGACACGGCGACACGCGTCTACCTAGCCAACTCCTTATCGGAGGGGAGTGATTGGACGGATGAGCGGTGAGATACTTACGCACCGGAAGATGTCCCGATCACTGAACGCCTCACAACGAAGGAGATTTCGGTTAGGTGCACTAAGGTACACTCTTCGCCCCGAGGGGCTTTACTTCAAAAACATTGACGGCATCTGTTGCGGTGCGTCATAAAATACTGACCAGCCTAGGATCCTCGGAGATTTTCATTCCGGGATGCATGGGGGTCACCATTCCTCAAGGCCAACGGCCTTAAAAATAATAAGGGCTGGATACTATTGGCCCACTCTGTTCGTAGACGCGTATGCGGTCTGCGCCAAATGTGATCAATGCCAGAGGTATGCTGGCCGAAACAGAAAAGCACCCCTGCCCCTTCAGCCGATTCAAGCCGAAGCTCCGTTCCAGCAATGGGGTCTAGACTTCATTGGGGTGATTTCTCCTAACTCCTCCGCCGGCCACAAGTTTATTCTCACGACTACGACTATTTCACACGGTGGACGGAGGCGATCCCGACCAAGAACGCCGACCAAGAAACGGTCATCGGGTTCATTGAGAGCACGATTACCCGCTCGGGGTTCCGAGTCGATTGTGACGGACAACGGTCCGGGATTTGTAGGCGCCGTACTCACGGAGTACACCGGCGGACTTGGCATCTATCACAAGATGTCTTCTAATTACTACCCGCAAGGGAATGGCCTTGCCGAGTCTACTAACAAGAACCTCCTGAAAATTCTCCGGAGGACCATTGAAAAGAATAAGCGGACTTGGCACTTGCTCCTGAACCGGGCGCGTGGGCGGACGAGTTGCGTTCAAGAAATCCCTCAAGACGTCCCCCTACGCGCTCGTCTATGGCAAGCAAGCTGTTATGCCATCACACATTGAAATCCCCGCCACTGTGGATGGTTGATGAAGACGGGAGCGGCGGAGACCCGGTAGACGACAGTTGTGCCAACTCCTGCGGTTGGAAGAAGACGAGAGAAAGTGCATACCGGGCCTTCGCGGATCACATTGCGGCCACTAAAGGCTGGTTTGCCAAAGGCACCATTGCCCGAGTTTTCGAAGTCGGGGACACAGTGCTTGAAGTGGGACTCATACAAGGCAAAACCGGGTAATCACGGAAAATTTGATGCTCTACGGGAGGGCCCTTATCGGATTGCCGGGTGAATCGGTTCAATGCCTACATACTTTCGGATATGGAGGGTCGGCTCCTCCCCATCCCCGTCAACGGGTTCCACTTGAAGCTTTATCGCTTTTGAAGGCGCCCGAGTGGCCCTTCCTTGTAAAAATTTTGCCTTGTGTTTTTATTTTTCCCCGCATGTATAGTTTCCAGTTTTAGCTTTCAGTTTATTTTTCCTTCTTTGAGCTTAAATGCGGCATGGGAGAGAAAGACGGACTTCGCGGCGAAGTACGTCGTTGCCCGCGAGGAGGGCGAAGTTCGGCTATGCGAGAGAAAGAAAGGAGAAAAAGAGCAAAAAATCGACTAAGTGTTGGCCGAAGCCCGACTTCGCAGCGAAGCCTGACTTCGGCACAGCCGAATTGCGAAGTTTGTCCGAGAAAACACTGAAGCAGACCGAAGTCCGCACTGCGCAACCCTTCGTGCGAAGTACGCACTGCGCGCAAAGTTTGCGCGAAGTGCGAACTTCGCAGCGAAGTCCGACTTCGGCCAGCGCCCGTGCGAAGTGCGCGCTGCGCTCAACGCTTGTGCGAAGTGCGAACTTTGCGCGAAGTTCGTACTTCGCCCCAAGCTTCGGCCGAAGTCCGAACCCGCCGACGTCGCACTGCGCGTTTGTTCAAAGTCCAAAGGTCGCAGGGTATGTTAAGTGTGTTCGAAGGGCCCCAAGGCGGCAAAGACCCGGACCGCGCCCAAACCTTGGGCGCGAGCAAGAAATGGAAAGGTTCCAGCACGCGCGCGCGAGTTCGAACTTCGCCGAAGTCGGGCGAAGTCCGACTCCCGGCGAGTCGGGCCGCCCAACCGGGCGAAGCCGCTCGCCTAGTTTTCCGGGCCAGTTTGGGACGCGTTCATAAAAATAAAATGAATAAAAAATTCAAAAACCCCAGCTTGGGCCCAAGGCGCGTTTGCACTTGTTTTAATCTGGGTTTCCGCGCCAAAGGTTTTGTCTTGAGCAGTGTGCCCAAGTGGTGGCGGCAACGTCAGCCATGGTGCAGTCCCCAACGCTGAATTAATGATTGCGCGTTTTTCAAGGAAAAATGCAACTAAAGAAGCAAGGCACGTCTGCGGGGCGCGTCTTTTCCTAAACGTTCTCCTGCGCGGCCACCAAGGGTTTTAACTCAGCCGACCTACCCCTCCTGCGTTGCATTAATGGCGCTGTTTTTATCTAGAAAAGGGGGTCAGAATCATGCCAACATTCCAGTTGCGAGAGATTATTCCTCGGACGAGTGCTAATTATTCCTACGATAGCGAAATTTGTTGCGAGACGGCTGAACTCGTCATTATTGCTGACTCGGAGAGATGGACAAGGGAAAAAGGCCCGTGTCGGCGCAGATCCAGTGAGCAATGAACCGGGGGATTTGCCGCGGCCGGGGAGTTTTCAAAGGCGATCCTCCGCCAGAGAAAAAGTCAAAGGCCCGGACGAAGAAGGTACGGCGTGGGCAATCCCCACCACCTCCGGTGAATTACATGGCAGGATATGTGGACGGCTCGTTTTCCATGAGCCTAACTCAGGCTGCGAGCGAATGTGGAGAGCTGGGCTGACAAAGTTTCGCCCTCCCATCATTTTGGAGCGGCGTACAAATCAAATCTCTTCAGATTCATGTGCCCTCCTGTCCACCAATGCCCGGAGCTGATAGACTTAATTGTTAGACATTATAAACCAGCTTCCGGCAAATCTGCAGTTCCGTTGGCAAACCCTTGTTCGCCTTGCGCGAGGAGGCTGTGCGGCCGGCTTTCGCCCCGGGGCTGGAGTATGACTCCGGCACCATCCTCGAAAAAATCGAGTGCGGGCGAACAAGCGGGACGTTTCACGCACACCAAGCGAATGAGGGATTTCCTCAATTCGGAGCTGAACGCCCCGCTTCCCGGCGGACAATGGCCGGCGGCCCCATGCCTTTGGCGAAATTTCGGAGCAAGTATCTATATACCATCTTGGCATGGATCCTCGGCTGCGACTCCGATGGTGGTGCACCCGTACCAGTGGCGCTGCGAGAATGCCTCTGTGTGGAGAATCTTACGAACCGGCGGCGCGGCGGAGCGGAAAGCGCCCCATCTCTTTCGGCTAGGCGGCTGGTCGGCTTACGCCATTCATTCCAGCTGTTGAAGATTCGGAAGAGGCGATCAACCGATTTTCGTTTCGAGTTCCGTTACGGTGCGGCTTTGTTTGTACCATCTGCACCCCCAAATGCCGATCCCGAACACGAAGAAGGTTAACGAGAAGGGAGAGCCCGACCCGTCTATAAGCTGGACGGATGACTTATACCGGAAAGGGTCCTACTACAAGTTCAACTTCAACTTTACGGGATTCGTCATGTCGGTCTTCACCGAAAGTGAAATCCCCCGTCCCCAGAGAGAAATGACGAGTGCTTTGATAAATCGGAAGCTCGGGGACGTTTTTAGGCGACGCGAGGGATTGTGATCGAGAATCTACGGATTCAAGGGCAAACCCTATTTGCTGCCCTATTGGTGCTCGAGCATACGGTCGGGATGGAGGTTGCCCGACGGATGGACTATGTGGAAGAAGAGTTTGGCCTAGGGAAGAAAAGAGGACAGATTTTCCAATACCCTCTTTCCTGGGCCAACGTTGAGATTGCTGAGGTAGGACAACATGTCTACCTAGAGCAAGCGCTGTCCCGGATTGGCCTGGTTTCTTTGCCGCAGCTGTTGGAAGTATGACCCTCATGGGATAAGGGGAAAGTTTGCACATTTGTGCCCCGGGATATAACCGAAGATAGATGCGACGTGGTCCATGTGGACCTTGGCTGGGAGATTGAATTAATGGAAGCTTCTCCCCCTTGGCGGGATTTCTCTTGCGAGGAGGTGACATATGACCCCAAGAGAAACCCGGACCATCACTTCTCATCTCCGGGGTTCAAAAAATTTCTGTCCAAGATTGCGAGGCCTTAAGCTGGTCTAAAGAAAAGATTATTGAATCTTTGGAAAATGAGATGCCGCACGCGACACGATAAATCCACAAGGAGAAACATGGCCGTAGATGACGACTTCTCGGTTCTCTATGACCAGCATCATGACGGCTGGCGGCCGTTCGCATATCAAGGTTACGTTCCCAGAGGCCCCTTTGAGGATTATAAAAGTGGGTCTCCTCCCAAACGGTTGTACACTTCGGCAACTGCCAGCGCCGGCCCGACAAGTACCCGAGCCGATCCAATGCGGTTCGTGGCTCCTAAGGCGGCGCACGAAAAGGCGAAAAAAGTTAGTCAAGGCGGCGCCGAGGCACTTCCTCGAGGCAAGAAAAGCGCCGGCGCCGCCGGAAACGGACCGGTCGCGGCGGACCTTACGCAAGTCAAACCCCGGTACAAGTTTACCGTGGGAGCATCGGTGCCTGCTTGCACACGCCGTCTCCTTCCCACGATCCGACGGTTGTTCCCGGAAGAGAAGAAGCGGAGGAGAGTTGAGAAAATCGGGCGACCCTAGCACGATAGTGCGGCGACCGATCGCGAGCCGCGGCCGCGTCCTGCCGCCGCGGAGGCAATTCCTTTGGGCGGTCCCAAGCCGGCCGCCGAGACAAGAAGCGAAGACATTCACCCGGCATCGGCTCGGGGCGGAGCCCGCGAGTACGTTTGCTGCCCCTGTCTCTCTAGTCTCACCCAGTTCTACTTCCACTCAGTCCCCCGCTCAATCTGGGCGAGCCATGACCACATCCTCCTCCCCGTCTCCGCGTCCTTCTAGCGGTCCCCATTCTTTCGATCAGTTTGCTCAGAACCCTAACGTCTCTCTTTCTCTGAGCACAACTCCAAACCCTTCGCCCGAGGTCAGTGTTGAGGCTGTCCGTTCACCATCACATCCTCCGCCTCAGCCGCTTCAAACCCTCACAGTGTCAGCCGCTCCCATTTCCATTTCCCGGTCGCCCCCACAAGCGACCGATTCTTCCAAGGTCTGTCCGGTTCCTCCTGATCCCATCCCCGCAGGAGAGACGTCTCAGCAGATCCCTAGGCTGGGGGAACCAGATTTTATGGACGACCTCCAGAACTCAGATGACTTGCCCCTGGCAACGAGAGCCGTAGAGTATTACGTCTCTTTCCGCCAAGACACAGAAGCGGAGGAGACATGAAGAGATAGCCGCCCGGCAAAACGCGCAAAGTATGATTTCGGAAGGAGAGTGATTACAACGGAGAAAATAATCCCAATAGTGAAGAAGCCTCTCCGAGAAATGACTAAGGCGGACTACGTGCTCCAGACAAAGGAGAAAAGCTTTGACGACATTGATAAACGAGTATGAGATTCGGACGATCATGCGCAAAGGCGACAATCTCTTTGTCAAGAGTGCGGAGGAGCGGGGAAGAACTTTTCGCGTTGCGGGACAAAGTAAGGCAACTTGAAGAGGACCTATCTAGGTCCACCGAGCAGGCTGGAGACGGCGCGGCGAGAAGCGAGATGAATTCAAAGCCCGGCTGGCCGCTTCTCGACAACGAGCCGCAACGAAAGAAAGCGGCCTCGGAGCAGATTTCTCGGCTCCGGGAGTCTTTGAATCGAGGCGCGATCGCGGCTTGCGGAGAAAACATCTCAAGCGGTTGTCTTTTCAAAGACAAAAGTTAAGGAAATGAGGGCTGGTTTCCTTGAGGGAATGCAAGCCCCATACCTTTAAGGCGATGGCGGTCCTGGACTTCGCATCCGGGATTCAAGAAGTTTACGCCCGGGAAAGCCTTGTGGTAGAGGAGGCCGAGCGCCGAGGCAAAGCAATGGCTGGACACGGCGATAAATCTTCGGGGAGCGCGAGCGCGACGGCGTCCTTTTTTCCCCGTGTCCTCATTCGCTGCAGAATGGGCAGGTGCAAGGGTGACCTTGCACAAATATTTCAGAAAAGTTGAAGAGGTGAGAGTGGCCAGACGAATGCTTGACGCATTCGGACATGAAAGAGATATCTGTACGGCCCCCTTTCACGCTCTTTCGGAACTTGGGTGTCCGAGGTTTTGTTGAGAATGGCGAGCTCCTCACCCTAGATCGGGTAAAGAAGAATTGGCAGTCCTTTGAAGCGGATCCGGCTGAAATTGATAGGCTGGGTGAGCCAATTCAAGACAGTCGAGTCACTCGGATGGTGTCCGGATATTCCGGGATCCGCTCCTATTTTCGGGAGTTAGAGAAAAGATACCTCACCATCGACACGCACGCGGTCGGCTGCTTTTCACGGAGCATTAGAAGACATAGGCGACCGCAAGCCATTCGAAGCGGAAGCATGGCACTCAGCCCAAGAGGCGTACACTCGCATGTGCGAGGCGAAGCGAGGAAATGGAGACCTTTCGGAAGGAGATGCGGTGAGGCAAGCGACAAAGATGAATCTGAAGAACAGTTGCCGCAAGGAGAACAGTTAGAGCAGCAAAAGGCAGGGGAGGCAAGTTCCTCTGCACCCAAAGGATGAAGGCATGGATTCTTTGCACCGAGACGAGCTCGACACCCGCGAGCCGCCAGAAATGTTGTCACATTTTGCACGGGGTGCAATGTCTTCAATATTGTTTTGTAAACAACGCTGCTCTTCTTTTCCTCCTTCCGTTTTTCTTCCTCCTCTCCCTTTCCTTTTCTTTCCCATTCTCTATCTCTCCCCCTTTTTTCCTTGGAGTTCCCCGAGTTGATTTTCCGGCTTTCCGGCGGGTCTATACGAAATTGGCTAAGTTCTGGGTGCGAAGTTCGCACTTCGCCCAGTTTTGGTGCGAAGTGCGTACTTCGCCCAGTTTTGGTGCGAAGTCCGACTTCGCCCCACTTCCTGGGCGCACCTTTCACTGGCAGACTGGCAGGTCAATGCAGAAGAAAGATAAAATGCCGGAGCAGGTCCATATGGCGGCGGACACCGGTGTTCGCATGTGCGCGATTCGACTTCTCAACGAGCCGGAATGCGCCCTTGGCGAGTGTGCGGTAGGGGAACAAACCCGGAATTTGACCAAGGCTTGAAGGCCTTCCCCGGCGCAGCGATTTCTGCACGCATCCCAAGGAGCCCCGATCCCAAGCAAAGATGGATAGGCTGCCCTCTAAGGCGGGCATGTGTCACATGACATAGCCCATCATCGGACAAGTGTCCGGCTTCGGGATTTGAACCAAGGCTGCCGACCAAAAGGGATAAGCATGGGCTGCACACGCTGCGTTAATAGCCTCATTCAAAGCTGATGCGAGGTTTCACCTGCTCCGGCTACTAGCAAGCCTGCCGACTTGAAGATTTACCCGGCACTCCGCCACGTAGCTGTCCGGCTTCCGGGAAGACCATGCTTGCGGGTACAGCCCGATCCGACAAAAGGTCGGCATTTGCGGCTCTTTCGCCGCTTACGTCGGCTCATGTTTGGTCGGGACTACTGTGCCCATTAATGTAACGGGTGGGACTCGGGCTATAAAAGCCCATCCGAAATTCATTGTAAAGGGTGGAAGGGGAATGTTTGTTAGGGAACTACGTAGCTTACTTGTAACCGTGCTTACGCTTATGAATACAATCTGTATGCACGGTTACATTCTCTTGTCTTTATTCTTTTATCTTTGTCTTTCATTATATGCCTTAGGCCCACCTATGTCGCGGCTCGTTGATTCACTTCGGCATTTGGCGATCAGGTTCCTCTAGCATTGCTTGTTTAAAGCACCTTATGTACTTCATTAATTTAAAGCATTCATAATAAATTTGGTAGCAGTTCCATCAGTTATGTGTGACGTTGCTGGCCCGTATCACAGTGATTGATGCGATCCCTAGCTTGTTAGTTCCTTGTAGGGAATGTTTGCTAGGGAGCCATTGAAGGCTGTGCGGTTAAACTCTCTACCTAACACATATACACAGCTCACGACATCTCTAGGTTTACTTTCTACCCCTGTCGGTGTACGTATCCGGTGATTGATACGATCCCTGCTTGTTAGTTCCTTGTAGGGAATGTTTGCTAGGGAGCTATTGAAGGCTGTGCATACGGCTGTTGGTGTATCGGAAGTACGCCTAGGTTTTGCGGTTCCTTGTCATGCTCTGTGTTTGTATGCGGTAAGTAGCGGTGATTGGTGTGTTCCCGTCTTTGTTAGTTCCCCCCACCAACCTTTGGACATATTTGTATCTCTTTCTGTACATTTGTCTCTTTCCGTTCATTTATTTCTTTCCTGTTCCCTTTAGCTTAAATCAAGTCCCCCCAAAAGGAGCCGGCCTTCTCCGGAGATTGGCTCGGAAGGCATCTCTTCCTCCCGGCCTTTCATTCTGGTGGGCGAATCTGGGTGCATTAACCACAAATCCTTTCCTCATGGCAGATTCGTAACCAACGGATCCCACGTGCGGACCGTCGAGGAATAACGACGCTACTCACCCACTTCGAGCAACCAACTTTAAATTCGTCGGACGCCATTAATGCTGCTTTTACCCAGTTGTAGAAAAGGCATTTTACTTGCTCAGTAATATCAGTATTGCTAAAAGGAATTCGAGCTGCGCTGTGAAAGAAGAGAAAATTGCGAATTTTACCAAGTTCAGCTGTAAATTCTGGTAACTCTCGACGCCATGAGTGGGGAACCGAGCGCAGCGAAAGGAAAAGCGCCCATGCAGGCGGAGTCTAGCTCGTCAGAAGAAGCATCCAAGGAGCAGACTGTCTCGAGCGCTCATGAGAGCGAAGCGCCGAAGGAAAAAAGGGGAAGAACCAAGGCGAGAAGCGCCGGAGGCAGGGTCCTCCCCCGCCGCCCGTAGACCGTCTAGCCGAATACAGAGACGACGATTATTCAATTAGCCTTACAGACCTGCGGCTTTCTGTAAAAGATTGGTCCGACAAAGTTTCGCCCTCGCACCATTTCGGCGCTGTTTACAAGTCGAACCTTTACTGGTTCTTGTGCCCTCCTGTCCACCACTGCCCGGAGCTGGTTGAGTCAATCGTAGTATATTATAAACCGGCTACTCGACAGGTCTACGACTGCCAAGGAAGAGTGATGTTTACCCTCTTCAAGGAGAGCGTCCAACCAGCGTTCGCGCCAGGGATCGAGCCAGACCCTAATGGCATACTCAGGAAAATCAACCTGGACGAACAGGCAGCTAGGGGTGGCGAATCCAAGTGGATGAGGGATTTCCTCAATTCAGAGCTGAAACACCCACTGCCAGCTTCAAGGTGGTCGTCGCGCCCGATACCCTTGGCACAGTTCAAAAGCCAATACATATACACCATACTTGCCTGGGTTCTAGGTTGCGGCACTGACGAGGTGGTGCACCCCTACCAGCTGGCCCTCGTCGAATGCATTCTGCATGGAGAGTTCTACGACTCTAGTGCCCTGAAAAGGGGAAGGCGCCCAATTTATTTCGACTGGGCAGACTGGGTGGCTTACGCCATCCATTCCAATCTGGTGAAGTTGCAGCAGAAGCAGACAACAGAATTCAGGCACTGTTCGTTTCTCGTATGGCTGTGCCTATACCACATGCACTACAGGATGAATACTGTTGAAGTTCAGAAGGTGGATGAGAAGGGCGCGCCGCTGCCGGTGTATGAATGGACGAACCTGCTGTACAGAAAGGAGTCGTATTACGACTTCAATTTTAAATTTCAGGGCATGGCCCTGGCTCTTTTCAATGGCCGTGCGCATCGCCCTCCTTATGCTATGACGAGGCACCTGTCAAAGAACCAATTTGGGGATACCTTCCGGTTGACTCAGGGCGTCGTCATTAGAATTTTCGGATTTAAGGGGAAACCATTTCTGCTGCCGTATTTCTGTACAGAATACCACTTTGGCCTCGAGGCAGCGCGGCAAATGGATTGCGTGGAGGAAGAGTACGGCCAAGGAAAAAAGAAAAGCCCTATCTTCACCTATCCTTTCACCTGGGGTGACGTCGAGGTTCATGAGGTTGGGCAGCATGTATATCTAGAGCGAACCCTCCTCAGCATTGGCTTGGTGCAGTTGCCGCAACGCTGGAAGTATGACCCTATTGGGGTAAGAGGAAAGTTCGTGCACAGTTGCCCACGGAAGGAAATCATGTCAGAAAGGTGCAATAAGACGGGAATGGACCTAGAATGGCACATTGAGCAGATGCAGTCGTGGCCACCATGGCAGGACTTTTACTGTGTAGAAGCAGACTACGATCCCGAGCACAATGAAGATCACAAAGTGGGATCAGCTGGCTTCAGAAGACTGCTCGCAAAGGTGGCGCCGCTTGGCTGGGCAAAAGACAAAATCATGGAATGTTGGATAATGAGGTGTCGTACGCGGCACGAGAAATCAGAGAAAAAGACGTCCGTTGATGATGACTTTTCTGTCTTATATGATAAATACTCCGACAAGTGGCAGCCGCTCGTGTTCCGTGGTATCGTCCCCAAAGGCGCCCCAAAAAGGTATAAAAGAAAGCCTCCACCCCAACATTTGATTGTACGAGGGTCTTCCAGCAGCAAAGCGTCAAAAAGCAAGAGGGTGGACCCAATGTTGTCTGCAGCGCCCGAAAGGTTGTCTCAGTCGGAGAGGGAGCCCGAGATATCAGCCAGTGAGGCAGAAACAAGGGGCCCAGACCCAACAGAACCTGAACACGAGCTTACTTTGGAAGCCCCGACCCTTGACGCGTCAGCTGCCTCTGCTCCCCCTGAGCAAACTGCCGCGCCTAAGGGAAAAAAGAGGAAAAGGTCCGAAAAGACCAAAGAAAGGCGGCCCAAGAAGGAGGTGGTGCAGCAGACAGCGACGGCTCCACGATCAGCGCGCTGCTGCAAGTAACGTAATCTCCATTGAGGACAACCCTCAGAGGGAAGCAGGCACCCAGGTTGCAGAAGTCATTCGAACGCCAGCTCAGGCGGAGCTCGCAGGTACGCCCTCTCCTCCTTTGCAACAAACCCTAGCAACCCGTTCTGTTACACCCTCATCCTCCACATCCGGGCATATTCTGGCTGCTTCATCCCCATCTCCTGTCACGCAGTCCCAGCATAGTCCACCCCCTTTGGCCGCTACGCCCAAAACCCTAATGTTTTTCAGACCCTGGGCCAGGCCTTAGGTCTGTCCCCTACGGCCAGCGCCGAGGAAGGTTCCCTGTCCCCACGCCGCTCACCCGCCGCCGCCGCTGCCCTCCAAAGCCCACATCCGCCTTCTCACCAGTCGCCCGCTCCCCCTCAGTCCCAATCACCCTCAAGGGCAGCCGTATCCTCTAGCGCAACGCCCACCCCATTATTTTCGGGGAAGATGCCGCAGCAGGATTTGGTCTCGACATACCCCATGCTCGCAGACCTAGAGCTGGTCGAAAAACAGTTGCAGATAACTGATGACCAGCCCCTAGCCGCGAAAGCCGCCCAGGGCTCTGTTTCTTTTCTTCAGAAGGTCAGAAAGAGGAGGGCGGAAGAAATCGCCATGCCGGAGAAGCGCGTCAAATATGACCTGGAGAAAAGGATTATCCGGACAGAAAAAATAGTGCCTAAGGTCAAAAAGCCCATCCGGGAGATGAGAGAAGAAGATTACGAGTACCACTCCAAGGATAAGAGCTTTGATGACATAAATGAAGAATATGAGCTAGGCGGAATCCGCAGGAAGGCTGACAACCTTCTGGTCAAGCGCCTTGAGGTCAAGCAGCAGCTGTATGAGCTCCAGAACGATAAGAGGCAGCTTGAGGAAGATCTGGCCAAGGCACTGGTACAGCTGGAGTCCGCTCAAGGAGAGGTAAATAAATTGAAGGATCAGCTTGCAGCCTCTCAGCAGGCGACGGCGGATCAAAAGGCGGTGGCTGACCAATTAGCAGAAGAGAAAAAGGCAGCCCTGATACATGTTGGTCAATTACAAAATCAGCTTCAGCAGACTCAGGCGCTGCTAGAAGAGAAGACATCGCAGGCTGCTGGTTTCTCCAAGGACAGGATCAAAGAGATGAGAGCCAGCCTGCTGAAGGGTTGCAGGACTAATGTTGCCAGATCGCTGCCTGTCCTCAATTTCATCTCCAGGATGCAAGAAATTTCTGCCGAGGGAAAGCCTGCGGTAGAGGAAGCCGAACGTCAAGCACGACAATGGCTGGACTTGGCGATAAAACTTGAAGGGTATGAGTGCAAGGGCTTCCAATTCCCACCCATGTCACAGATTGCCCTAGACTGGGCTGATGCAAGGATAACCTTGCAAAATTATTTTGAAAAATCTGAAAAAGTCAGAGCTGCCAGGAAGATGCTAGATGCATTGATCCATGAGAAGAACATCAGCCTGGCCCCTTTTGACTCCCTTTCAATGCTCGGATTCCCGAGCTTTATAAAAGATGATGAATTTCTGCCTCTGGAGCAAGTCAAGCAGAACTGGCGGGCATATGAGGCAGACACTTCGGAGATTGACGGTTGGACTGATCCAGTGCAGGAGGCACAGGTAACCCAGATGGTGTCCAAGCTCTGCAAAATCAACGCCTGCCTCCATGAAGTCGGAGAAAGGTACCACACCATCGACGAGCTCAAGGTTGCGGCATTCAAAAAAGCGTTGAAGGATATCAGCGACTTAGAGCCCTTCCAAGAAGCAGCCTGGGCTCAGGCTAAGACTGCTTATGAGCACGTCCGTGAGCGGGTCGAGCCTGCTGAGCAGGAGGAGGACAAGGATGCCGAGCAGTCAGGCTCAGAGGGTGAGGAAGAAGAAGACTCGGGTGAAGAGACTGCTGAGAGTGACCAAGAGCAACAAGAGCAGCAGCAGCAGCAGAGTGATGCAGGGTCCGGGAGGGACTCTGTACCCAAAGGATAAAGGCTAGGTTCCTTGCATCGAGGCGAGCTCGATACCCCGCGAGCCGCCAGGAATGTTGCCACATTTTGCACGGGGTGCCAAATTCTGAAAATTTTGTAAGTTTGTTGCTTTACCTCCCCTCTTCCTTCTTCCCCATTCTTCTCCATGCTCTTTCTCCCCTTCTGCTGTCAGTTTTCATTTCCCCATCATCCATTTCATGTTTTTAGTGTTTTCTGCAAGAAGGCAAAATTGCCTAAAAATTTGTCTAAGTGTGGAGTCCGCCCGACTGCGCAGCGCAGTCGGGCGGCGCTCATCATCCTGTGCGCACCCGGTCGGTCTTATGAAGAAGGGCCCAAAAAATGGCTAAGTATTGGGGCCGCCCGACTTCGCAGCGAAGTCGGACGGCGCCCGGGGTTCGGCGCGCACCTTGGGGGTCATGTTGAGAAAGCAGCCGAGAAATCGACTAAGTGTTGGGGCCGCCCGACTTCGCAGCGAAGTCGGGCGGCGCCCATAGATCGGTGCGCACTTGGGCGGCCATATTCAGGAAACAACGGAAAATGTTCTAAGTGTGAGCCCGCCCGACTTCGCAGCGAAGTCGGGCGGCGCTCATCCAGTTGTGCGCCAGTGGGAGGATGCCTGTCAAAAAGACAGCAAAATTTTCTAAGTGTCGGACTCCGTCCGACTGCGCGCCTGTCTTGGTGCGCACTTGGGCGGAGAAGGAAGAAGGCATTGAAAAGTGACTAAGGCACGGAGGTCCGTCCGACTGCGCTGCGCAGCCCGACTTCGCGCCTGCTTTGGTGCGCCATCGGACGGGAAAGGGATAAACTGCAGGAAAAGTTCTAAGGCATGACCCGCCCAGCTGCGCTGTTTTCAGCTTGCGCTGTCCGACTGCGCTTCATTTTTGTGCGCTGTCGGGCGGGATAAGAAGACAATGAATGAGCTTCTAAGTTTCATACCCCCTCTTTCATCAGCAGTTTCAGATGCTGACAAGTGTGCAGTCTCGGGATTAGAGTCGGGATGTGACAGAAGGTGTGCCACCCACGTACAGAGTAGATGAGCGTGAAGAGCCAGATCGTGCCGCACCTGCCACCATTTAACCAGACTCGACTTTTCACCTGCCAGATTGCCACGGAGCTGCTACGTTTCTAGGTGGACCTTGCTGCAAGTACACTTCTTGCCTGCAGAGGTCGAACATCAGCCGCTTTTTGCCGCTTTTGTCAGCTTTTGTCAGGTCTGGGATTTTGTGCCCAAAATGTAATCGGGGGGTTTATTCTGCTATAAATAGCAGCCTCATTTCATTGTACAAGGGTGGAAGGGGGATATATTGCTAAGGAACTTCTATAGCTGTGCACTTGCTTTTAAATACAAAGTATATTTGGCTCTATTAGCTGTCTTTGTCTTGTATGCATCCTTTATTAAGTATTTCTGCTTCATGTTGCTTATATTTCTGATTACTGTTATTCTGCACTTCTGGATATCAGTATTGGTAATTAAGTATATCTGGAATACTGACGTAAAGGATACATAGGATGGAATAACTCTAATAGTTTCTGCTACATACATTGTTTTGATTGTTGTTGGTAATAGTGATTGGTTAGTTGTTGTGCTGCTTATCTTCCCCACCCGAAACAAGCATATTTATGTTTCTTTCTGCATTTTCTAATTTCTTTCTTGCACTCTGAGCTAAACCCCCAAACCAAAACCATAGGAGCCGGCCTTCTCCGGAGATTGGCACGGAAGGCATCCCTTCCTTCCGGCCTTTCAATCTGCTGGGCGAATCTAGGGCGCAATAAGATTAAAATCCTATCCTAGTGGCAGATTCGTAACCAGCAGGCACCCTGCTATCCAAACACCTCACTCTCTGAGTGACCCACTCTCCCGAGCGCCCAAGTGTTTAGAAGAGTGCACCCCACTCTCCAAAGTGACTTGCTCTTTGAGTGACCTTGCTCCCTAAACGAAGGTTCGTCGCACAGACTGAGGCAAAAGACAGAGCAAGATAAAAATCAAGAACTGGTTGAGTGTTTGGAAGAAGGCCCCCTGCTCTCCGAGCACCTCGCTTTCCAGAGTGACCCGCTCTTCGAGCACTTGCTCTCCGATCGACATGCTCTCTAGAGTGAGTTGCTTTCTGAGTAACCTTGCTCCTTGAAATAGTGGTCCGTCGCACAAGTTGAGGTAGAAGACAAAGCAAGGTTGAAATCAGGAATTGGTTGTGTTTGGAAGAGGGAGCCCCACTCATCGAAGCAACCCACCTGCTAAGCGCCCCGCTCTCCAGTGCAACCTGCTCTCCGGATTGACCCGCAACCATAATGCCTCCCTCCTTGACTATTTTCAGTATATAGGATAAGGATGATATAACCACCTTGTAATTAGCATTGAGGTAAATTGCATGTAGTCCATTTCATGGCTACAAGTTTAAGTATAATTCAGAGCTGAATGCTTATTGTAATGGTTCTTTGGTCTTTGAAGCAAACCAAAGCTACTCTTCAGAGTAAGAATTGTAAAACACTCAAATCTTGAAATCAATAAAGAGTTGCATGGCATCCATATTCGATTATCTCTAACCTTTGCTTTATGGATGTGTGAAATCAATGGCTCTGCCCTTCTTTCCCTTGTCGGTCCTTCTCTTTGATTGTCGTTGCGGGTGTTTGAAAATATCACATGATGAAGTTATTTGGTTTCTACTGAGAACGCCAATTGCACCAGATTTAAACCCACTATGGCCTTGGCCGTATTTTGCGTTTTCTTTCTCTTGCATCCTTTTCTCTTACACAAAACAGATAAAATTTGTTTCTTGCATTTTAGATTAGTTTCTTTCATTGTTTTCAGCCTAGTTACAAGGGAACCGACCCAAGATCTAGAGGTTGGCGAGCGTGAAACCCTCCCCATTCATTTTTTGGACTGCGGTCAGGGGCACAAATCGCACTTGCCAATTTCCATTTTCAACATCAATACAAAGTCTCCACATTCCATATTTCTTTGGAGCCAAGACAATTGGACTACCACATGATAAAGTACTTGGTTTGATGTGCCCCTTTTGAATCAATTCTTGGATTTGCCTCCTGATTTCATCATTTTCAAGGACTGATCTGTGATAAACAGGTGCATTAGGCAAAGGAGAACCAAGAACTAAATTAATGGAATGCTTGTCCTCATAATGAAGTGGAACCCTATTTGAACAAGTCATCATATTATGCGACAATCTGGTCCATCTGCTTCTGCTATGCATGGCTTGCAATTGATGTAGCGATGGTCCTACTTTGTGGCTTGATCATCAACAAAATGAATTTTCTTGTTTTGGCTATCATCTTTGTGCATTGTTTAGCATTGATTAAGGAAATAGAGGTAGGAGGAGATACCTCTGGTATTTTGAAGCTTTGACCTCCAATAGTGACGATGACACTTCGGGGCCTAGACTTATATACACCATGCCTCTTCCACATAAATGGTTGGCCCAAAATCATATCACAAACATCCAAGGGCACAACATCGCACAAAACTTTATCTTTGAAGGGCTTGATGGCATAAGAGAGGAGACATTGTTGAGTGACACTAATCTCTCTTCCCTGTTGTAACCATCCAACATTATATGGTTGTGGGTGTGGTGTAACAAGCAGATTCAAATCCTTCACCATCTGAGCATAAATCAATTTTTTTTTACTCCCACTATCAACAATGAAATGTAATTGCTTACTCTTGACCCACATTTGTGAGTAAAGTAGATGTTCCTCCTCTGGTGTAGCATGTGTGGTGGCAATGGTCACATTTGGTTCGGCTTCCATGATTTGCTTCCCTCCATGCTTAGCTTGTGGATGTCGAGGCGATGGTGTAGTAGATGTAGAGGGTTGAGACTTAGCAGTCAACAACTAAATTGCTTGACACTCCTTCCTTGAATGTTGGTTGCTCTTGTGATAATCACACCATTTTCCACTCTTGGCCTTTTGAGGGATTCTTTTCTTGGGAATCTTTTTTCTGCTTCCAATTCTGATTTTGGGGTTGACCCTCTTTATCCTGATTCTTTGGAAACTCACTCTTGCCTTTCTTTGGTTGACACTCAGTGTTATGGTTTTTGTTATTTTCTCCTCCTCCTTTTCTATTTTTTTTTTTGTGCTTTTCCTCCAATTTGATAGCAAGTTTATATGCCTCTCCCAATGTCTTGAATTCAAAGAGGTCCATGTCCTCTCGAATGTTCCATTGCAACCCACTATGGTACGTGAGGATCCGATGCCTTTTGATATCTTAAATACCTAGCTTTGCTGCCATGGATTGAAAAGCATTGGTATAATCTTGAACGGATTGGTGTTTACCTTGACGCAATTGTTGCTATTGCATGTATTGGTCTTCATAGGCTCCCATGGGATGATGTTCTTCCTTGATGGCCTCCATAAAATTATTCCATGTGAACACTAGTTCATCTTCATTCTCTTCCATAACCTTCTTACAGTATGCTTCCTGTTGGTTACGAATCTGCCATGAGGAAAGGAATTGTTGTTATTGCGCCCATATTCGCCCACCAGATTGAAAGGCCGGAAGGAAGGAATGCCTTCTGTGCCAATCTCCGGAGAAGGCTGGATTCCTATGGGGTTTGTAGTGTTTTAGGTTAAGAGTGCAGGGAAAGAGATAAAAGTGCAGAAAGAAAATCCAAATGTGATTGGAGTTGGGAGGGGGGAATAAGCAGCACGACAACGATCAATCACCACTACTAACAACATTCCTTTACAAAGCATACATTGAAACTACAGCTATCAGTCATCCTATGTATCCTCTATCTATGCATTCCAGGAATACTTGATCATCAAATACCAGAGTCCAGAGTTCAGTACAACAGTAAGCAATGATACAAGAAACATGAGGCAGAAATGACAAGGAGAGGCAGCATACAAGATAAAAGACAGTAAGCAAGAGCCAAGTATATGCTTGTATTAGAGGCAAACGCATAGCTACAATGGTTCACTTCTCCCCTTTTTACAATGAATTACATGGCTACTTATAGCCTCAAGTTCCCCCCGATTACATTCTCGGGCACAAAGTCCCAGACTAAACATTAGCTGACACAAGCGGCTGAAGAGCTGCTGATGCTGACTTTTGTTGGGCAGGACTGTACTTGCGGCATGGTCTCCCTGAAGGCTGTACAGCTACGTGGCGATATGTCGGGTCAAACCTTTGGCCAGCAGGAATGCGGGTAGGTGCGGCAGATGGCACTTTACATCAACTTAAATGGTGGCAGTTGGCGCAGATAGTGCAGCCCATGCTTTGTCCTTTTCCTGGCCATGCCTTGGCTCGAGTCTCGAAGTTGGACACTTGTCAGATGCTGACGAGTGACACATGGCTGCCTTGAAAGGCAGTTTATCCAACTTCGCCCAGGATCTGAGCGCTGTCGGGTTGCGCAGGCAGAAAACAACGCAGTTGGGAGGGTCATTTTGCCTTAGTCATTTTCTGGTCTTGCTTCCCCAACTGCGCACCGGTCAGCGGGCGCACTCCGACTTCGCTGCGAAGTCGGGTTGCGCACCGATACTTGCTGTCTCCTACCGCTGTTCGGACTGCACACTGAGAGGGAGGCGCACCCCGACTTCGCTGCGAAGTTGGGTTGCGCCCCAACACTTAGTTTATTCTCTGCCATACTGCTTTCCAAGTGCGCCCAGGAAGAAGGGTGCACCCCGACTTCGTAGCGAAGTCGGGTTGCGCCCCAGCAGTTAGTTAAATTTCGCTCATCTCCTGTCCTGTTGTCGCACTTCGCCTTTCCTACTGCGCTCCAACCTGAGGGCGCACTCCGACTTCGCTGCGAAGTCGGGTTGCGCCCTGATACTTAGAAACTTTCAGGGAACACCTCTGTTTGGAAAATTTACTGGGGGGAAGAAAAAGGGAGGAAGGGAGAGGAATGAAAACTGCAAGGAAGAGGGAGAGAGGGAAATGAAGAAAGGAAAAAGAGGAAGGGGGAAAGGGAGAGAGCAGCTCACTTACAAAAACGGAAAACATGGCACCCCGTGCCAAATGTGGCAACATTCCTGGCGGCTCGCGGGGTGTCGAGCTCGCCTCGACGCAAAGAACCACGCCTTCATCCATTGGGTGCAGAGGAACTTCCTTCCCCTGCTTTCTGCTGCTCTGACCGCTTCTTTCCAGGCAACTGTTCTTCTTCAGGTTCGCTTTCACCAGTTGCCTCCTCAGTTTCGCCTTCTGAATCTGAATGTTCTCCACTGTCAGCCTCCCACTCGCTGATGCATTGGTATGCAGCCTTGGCTTGGTCCCAGACTTCTGCTTGGAAAGGTGCGAGGTCGCTGATCTCTCTTAGTGCTGCGTGGAATGCAGCGACCGCGTGCAAGTCGATGGTGTTATATCTTTTTCCCAACTCCTTCAGGGAGGAATTGATTTTACAGTACTTCGACACCATCTGGGTGACCTGAGCTTCTTGAACTGGCTCTGCCCAGCTATCAATTTCTGCTGTATCTGTCTCGAAGGACAGCCAATTCTTCTTAACCTGCTCAAGGGTCAAGAACTCGCCATCTTTGACGTAGCTAGGGCACCCGTGTTCGGACAGAGTGTGAAAGGGGGCCAGGAGAATGTTTCTTTCATGTTCTAGGGCGTCCAGCACTTTCCTGGCAGTTCTAATCTTCTCTGTCTTGTCAAAATAAATACGCAAGGTTACCCTTGCATCCGCCCACTCTGAGGCAAGTTGGGACATTGGGGCAAATTGGAAGCCTTTGCGCTCAAACTCCTCAAGTTTTATAGCCAGGTCCAGCCATTGCCTCGCTTGGTGTTCGGCTTCCTCTACCACAGGCTTTCCCTGGGCAGATACTTCTTCAATCCTAGACGCGAAGTCCAGAACTGATAAGGACTTGACAAGGTTGGGCTTGCAACCTTGTAGCAGATTAGCCCGCATCTCCTTAGCTTTGCTCTTTGAAAAGGCTGCCGCTTGTGATGCTTTCTTTGTAAGCTGCGTCTGCGCCTGTTTCAACTGATTCTGAAGCTGAGAGACTTGCTCCAGCGCTGCTTTTCTCTCTTCTGACAGCTGCTCGGCTGTTTGTTTCTGTGTTGCGGCCTCCTGCTGAGAGGCGGCCAGCTGAGCCTTAAGCTCTTCTATTTCCTGTTGCGCTGATCCCAGCTGCGCAGTAGCCCTAGCCAAGTCCTCCTCGAGCTGCCTTGTGTTGTTTTGCAGCTGGAAAAGCGCCTCCTGGGTCTCGAGATGTTTGACAAGGAGATTGTCTGTCCTACGACGAATACCACGGATTTCGTATTCTTCATTGATATCGTCAAAGCTTTTCTCCTTTGTCTGGTGCTCGTAGTCCGCCTCGGTCATCTCCCGGAGAGGCTTCTTCACCTTCGGGATCAGCTTCTCTGTTGTGAGCACTCTCCGGTCTAGGTCAAACTTTGTGCGTTTTACCGGAGTGGCTATCTCTTCGGCCCTTCTGCGCTTCACGCCTTGGAGAAAGGAGGCAGAACCCCCCGCGGCTCTTACTGCCAGAGGCTGGTCCTCTGTGATATTCATGAAGTCGAGGTCCTCCAACGTTTGGTCTTGCTGCGGCATTTTCCCTGCGAACAGCGAAGTAGGAGGGATTCCAGAGGGGGTGGCAGTCTTTAAGGGCGACCGGGTCCTAGGGGAAACAGGAGTCTGAGTGGATGGCGCCGTAAGGGCTTCGGATGGCTGGGGCGAGGAGCGCGGTGATGAAGGAGCAGCTTCAGCACTAGCTGCAGGTAAGGGTTCTAGGGTTTGGCTCAGTGACTGGAAGGCGTTGGGGTCCTGAGCAAACTGGTCAAAGGAATGTGGGCCGCTAGAGGGCTGAGTAGCTTGAGAAGAGGGGGATGCGGCTATGGCTTGCCCTGATGAGATGGGAGATGGAGCTTTAGCAGGGCTGACTTGGACTTGGGGAAGAGAAACAGTGGATGTACCTACGGGCTCCGCCTGAGCTGCTGTTGGGGGGACGTTTGCAACCTGGGTGCCTGCTTCTGGTTCAGGGCTATCCAAAGAGAACCTCCGGCGCTGCTGCTCCCGACTGTTCTGCGGCTGATTGCCGTACAGGCTCTTTAGGCCGCTTGGCCCTCTCAACCTTCTTCTTCTTCTCTTCTGGCGCCGTGACTGGTCTAGAGGAAAGGGATAATGTCGGGGCGGCAGGCACTGACGCTCCCACGGTAAACTTGTACCTGGGTCTGGCTGGAAGGATGCCTGCCGTACTTGGTCTGCTGGTTGGCAGCGCGGATGCTTTTTCCGCTGGAGGGGCCACCTCAGGGGTTGACTTTTCTGAACTTTGCACCCTTTCGGGCACTGCCTTAGTAGCTACTGTTGCCACATTTTGCACGGGGTGCAATGTTTTCAAGTAAGCTGCTCTTATCTTTCCCCTCTTCTCTCTTTCCCGTTCTTCAGTTCTCCCATTCTCTCTCTTCCCTCCATTTTCATTCTTCCCTCTTTCCCTTAAGCTCTTCAAGACAGATCTCTAAAATGACAGCAGTGACCCAGAAAAAATTCTAAGTGTAAGGGCGAAGTCAGACTGCGCCCACTTTTCAGGGCGAAGTCGGACTGCGCCCCTTTTCTGGGCGAAGTTGGACAGATTACCTGTCATGGCAGACACGTGTCAGGCAGCATCATCCGACAGGTGTCCAACTTCGAGATCCGTGCCAAAACATGCCGAGCACATGGGCAAGCATGGGACGCACTATTTTACACCAGCTGTCACTTTTGAAGATATTTAAAAACCCTACCTGTTTCAACTACCTGCAGTTCTGTTGTTAGTGGAGTTCTACTCAGCGCACTATCTGTACAGCTTTCAGAGAGCCCATGTTGCGGGTACAGTTTCGTCCAACAAAGGTCAGTCTGAGCGGCTCCACCGCCGCTCTTGTCAGCCCATGTTTGTCTGGGACCTTGTGCCCATGAATTGTAACGGGAGGGGATTCAATCTATAAATAGCTGTGACATTCTCATTGTAAAAGGGTGGAAGGGGAATGTCTGTTAGGGAATCATTGTAGCTGTGCTTCTGGCTTTTTGCATAATACAGATATATACTTGGTGCTGTTCTAACTTCTTTTATTTTCTATGCTGCCTCTCTTTATTATTTCTGTCCCGTCTTTCCTGTACTATTGCTTGTTGTTGTACTGAACTCTGGACTCCGGCATTTGGTAGTCAGGAATTACTGAAATACATTAATTAGAGGATACATAAGATAAAAGCTAGTTGCAGTTATAGGTTGTGCTTTGTACTAATATTGCTGTTAGTAGTGGTGATTGATGTGTTGCCGTGCTGTTAGTTCCTTGTAGGGAATGTTTGCTAGGGAACCATTGTAGCTGTGCTTCTGGTTATTTATGCAAAGCATTTACTTGGCTGTTAGGATCAGTTCTTATGTTTATATGTTATGTTAATATTGTCGTTAGTAGTGGTGATTGATGCATTGCCGTACTGTTAGTTCCCCCCACCCAACTCCAATCTTATTTGAATTTCTTTCCGTATTTTTAATCTCTTTCCCTGCACTCTTGTCTGAACCATAAAAACCCCACAGGAAGCCGGCCTTCTCCGGAGATTGGCACGGAAGGCATCCCTTCCTTCCGGCCTTTCAATCTGGTGGGCGAATCTGGGCGCATCAACACAAAATCCTTTCCCCATGGCAGATTCGTAACCAACAGTTTCTTTTGGCACGCCCGGTGGGACCAAGGTCCCACGTTTGAAGAGAGATTTTCTGATCAGTCCCCACCTGGCGCAACAGTTCCTGAGCACTCGGTGGGCCAAGGAAGTTTCCCATCCCCAAACAGAATCGAAGCACTGGTGTTCGCTTCATTGCTGTTCAAAATCAGAACACCTGGCGACTCTGCACGAACAAATTCTCTGAGTCCGAGTGACCGGTCCTAGCACCTTCATGCAAACAAGAAGGTGGCGAGCAAGGGATCCGAGAAACCCGCCTGCTTTTTACGAACTAGATATCAACGCTCGAGGCGAAAATATCAGGCTGGCCGATCGCCAAGCTCGTATTGACGAAGCCGAGGCTGAAATCCAAGAAGAAGCCGAAGCTGAAATCGAAGAAGTTGAGAGCGAACTAGAAGAGACCGAAGAAGAAGAAGAATTTGCATCTTCGGAAAGTTCCGACACCGAGTATACAACCGACGAAGGAGAAGAGGAAAACATGGCTGCCCAGCAGCATATTGATGATGAACTCTTCCCGGCGGTAGACTCTATCGGGCCCTTGGCCCTGATCGGACAACAAGCTGTGCCCCCTGCTGCCTTAAAATCTATCCCTACGTATGACGGCTACGGCAAGACGGCGTACGAGCACATCCAGGACATCCTTGCCCTGGCTGCATTGCACTCCATCACGGACGAAAGCGTGAAGACCCGTCTGCTGGCTCTTTCCCTGAGGGGGAAGCTTCTCTACTGGTGGAGATCTCTGCCAGAGGGATCTATCACAGGGTGGCGCCAGCTTGCCAGTAGGCTCGTAAAAGGATGCAACGAGTCTGCTGACCCTACTTCTTTGTTGCATCAGTTCCAAAGCATCCAGAGACATCCTCAAGAGGAGGTGTCCGACTACAACATCAGGTTTGCGAGGTCCTGGAAACGGGTACCTCACGAACTTCGGCCTTCAGCCGGCATGGCTGCCCACTACTACCTGAGATCCTTCAACTCAGATATATGCCTGCTACTGAAGATTGCCAGAGTAAACACGTTTCCTGCTCTGTACGATGCTGCCCAGCAAGCTGAAGCAGATATCATTTCCATCGGCAGACTCCCGTCCAGAGTGCAGGAACCCATTTATCCTGACTTTCCCAGATCTCAGTATCCTTCAGCTTCTGGTGGTGCGCCCTCCACATCAGGGCAGCAACCCCAGCAGCAATGGAATCCGGCGCCAGTAATAACTCCTTATGGCCCGCCGCAAATACATTATTCTCACCCACCTCCTCCTCCACATTTTCCAGCACTTCCCGCTCCCCCGCAGTATATGCATTATTCCACTCCTCCATTAGCTGCATTGCCTCCACTGGCGCAGTTGCCGCCTCCTGACAACAACATTCAGAACACAATCCTCCAGGAGGTACGAGCTTTGGCCTCGGGTTATCACACCATGTCCAACGACATGATTGCTCTGAAAAAGAAGCAGGCCCAGATGGACCTTGCTCCTAGGAGGACATATCCGCCCCCGGCGCTAACAAGAGACAGACATCCAGAACAACAGCTGCAGAGACGTCCACCTCCCAGAAATGCTGCTATTGAAGACCAACCTGGTCCTTCCGACCAGGTCAACTGGTGCACTACGTGCAATGACCCGCATCCTGAGGAAGACTGTACACTGCACCAGCACTATCTTCAGACTTTGGCCGGCAGCACTGTAGAGGAAGATGAACTTTACATGATCCTCGATGACGAAGGCAACTTTGCCCTCCCAGAGGAAGATCTGGTGTCGCCGCTTGCCAAGGAAGGTAAGAGGCCTGCGGATCCTGCCGAAAAGCCCTTAAAGGTGTACGCCAGAAGGGAAAAGGCGCAGCCTGCAGGGCTGCCACCATACAAGCGGCTGTGGCCTTACACAGCCCAGGAGAAGGCATCCAAAGACAAAACTCCAGTCAAGCCTCCTCCAGCAAAGGTAGCCCCCGTTCCCGCCAAGCCACCTATGGTAAGAGCTCCAGTTCTGAATAAAGCTCCTGTACCTCGGCCTCCAGCTGAAACCAAAGAACAAGCTCAGGAGAAGCTGAAGTACCCGTCTCTGACCAAGAGACAGAGAGTTGAGGCCACCCAGCAGTACCGAACGAAGTACGAGCCGGCAAAAGAGGCAGAAGGAGCTAGCACCTCGGGCTACAGCATAGTAGACGAGTTGAAAAGAACACCCGCCAGAATCAGCATGTATGATGCTCTTCTGCTCCCAGGCCAGGTGGATCTGCTACAAGAGTCTCTTAAAAACATGAAGAATGACAAGCAGATACAGCCCGCGGTCTTGGTTCAGCCTCTAACGGTCTCAGCCACTGGAAAGAATAGACCACCTCCCTTTTATCTGTCTTTACGGATGCAAGGGCACATAGTACACAACTGCATGGTGGACTCTGGTGCTTCCACGACAGTTATGCCGAAGGCCGTCTGCGATGTGATCGGGATGGAGTACACAAGGAGCAGCCAAGGCGTGCTGCAACTAGACGGCACCGCTGTCAAGACAGTCGGTGTCATTAAAGACATCCCTATTCGGCTGCATAAAGCCCTCGACATCGTGGTCATTCAAGAGGTCGTGGTTGTTGATTTGGCTCCCTACTTCGGCATGTGTCTCTCCCGAGAGTTCACTGCGAAATTGGGCGGGTACCTGTCTCTAGACTACTCACATATGGAAGTGCCCTTTAAAGGAAGAAGAATAAAAATCTTCAACGAGAAGCCTTCCACCTTCCTAACAGAGAAGATACCCGAAGGAGAGTCGCAGGACTGTATGGCCCAGCTGACTGAGGAAGAACTGGTGACGGTAGAACTGGCAGAGCAAGCCCTCGAAGTGCTGCAGCTCGAAGATGAGTTCTCGTTGCGGGACTTTAATGCCGTAATCGAGACAGAGCAAGGCTGTTACACCATTGTACAGCCCGAAAGGCTTGACAAGTCAGCTGTGAAAGAAGTGGGACCTGCACCTGAAAAGCTATGGAAGCTTTTCTTTGACGGCGCACGATGCAAAAATGGCGCTGGTGCAGGGGTGCTCTTGGTTTCCCCAACCGGGATCCAAAAGGATTATACCTACAGGCTGGCACGGAGTTGCACTAACAACGCGGCGGAGTATGAAGCCCTGTGCTTGGGATTGCGGAAGGCGAGAGAGCGGGGATTAAACACTGCGAGATCTTCGGAGATTCGAGGCTGGTGTGTCACCGGGTTACGAACAAGTGCGCCTCTAAAAAGCACTATCTCAAGGCGTACCGTAACCGGGTGTGGGACCTGATGGAGTCATTCGACTCACTGAATATCAAGGCGATATCACGCGAGAAAAACAAACACGCTGATATTCTGGCGTCTGTTGGAGCCAGGTACGTTCCGGCTGACGACGTTGTCCAGAAACCGAAGCCGGTTCGCACCATTTACAGGCCTTCTGTGCCTGATAAGGACATCCACTGGCAGGTGTTCGATTGTGACGAAGAGATCGTCACATTTTTGATAAATGAAGCACATTCAATCGAGAGTAGAGACCCTGATGACGAGCAATATGAGGGGTTGATACAGTTGAAAAATAATCATGTCCCAAAAGGACTGATTACTCTTGAAAGTCTATTTGATCAGAATGATAGAGCTATATCTCACCGGATCAAAGTAGACCCGAAGCAGTATGCCGACCTCGAGCTTGAACCTGGGAAAATTGTCAAGGTCGGGACAGACTGCACTTCAGAGGAACTCGAGCAGATCGCATCATTATGCCGAGAGTTCCCTGACATCGTGGCCTGGTGCTACGAGGACTTGAAGGGGTATGACAGAGAGGTGATCCAGCATACCATCGAGCTAGAGGATGGCGCCAAGCCATTCCGGCAGAAACAAAGGGCCGTAAATCCAAAAATTGAGGCCATGATGAAAACCGAGCTCCTGAAAATGCTCGAGGCCAAAATCATCTACCCCATCAAGCATTCATCCTGGGTTGCGAATTTGGTGCCTGTGAGGAAGAAGAATGGAGACATCCGTCTCTGTGTGGATTTCAGAAATCTAAATCAAGCCTCCCTCAAGGATCATTATCCGCTTCCCCAAATTGATCAAATCCTACACATCGTTGCTGGAGCCCAGAGATTCTCACTTCTAGACGAATTTTCCGGCTACAACCAGATTTGGGTCAGAGATGAGGACCAGCATAAGACGGCGTTCACCACCAAATGGGGAACGTTCGCTTATCAGCGCATGCCTTTTGGCTTATCCAATGCTGGTGCCACATTTCAAAGGGCCATGGACCTGGCCTTCCGAGAGCTGCTTAACAAGATCATTGTCATCTACCTTGATGACATGACTGTTTTCTCTCACCAAAGAAGGGATCATGTTTCTCACCTGCGGCAAGTATTTGAGAGGTGTCGGGAGTTCGGCATTTCTATAAACCCGAAGAAGTCTGTCTTCGCGGTAAAAGAAGGTAAGCTGCTGGGACATGTCATCTCTGAGAGAGGCCTCGCCATCGACCCTGACAGAGCAGAAGCCCTCCTTCGCTTGACAGCCCCAATTAACAAAAAAGGGCTGCAGTCCTTCTTCGGCCAAATTAACTTCGTGCGGAAATTCATTCCAGACTTCGCACAAGTGATCAAGCCAATGGCCGAACTGCTAAAAAAGGATACAGCTTACGAATGGACTGATGCGAGGGAGCAAGCCTTCGAGGAGATCAAAGCTCGAATTACACAAGCTCCGGTGTTGATAAACCCGGACTACTCCAAAGACTTCATCCTGTACGCGGTGGGAGAACCGGAAAGTTACGCCGCAGTCCTGACACAGAAGACAGATGACGGCGAGGAGCGCCCCATTGCGTTCCTAAGCCAAGTGATTCAGCCGCATGAAGAAAAGTACAACTTTATAGAACGGCAGGTTCACGCAGTCATGAAATCTCTCCGAAAGTTCAGGCATTTTGTATCCCAGAGCCGAACGACCGTCTTTGTGATTCACCCGGATGTTCGAAGCTTCATCACTCAAGGAGAACCGGGCCACAAGAGAGCAGGATGGGTTGCAAAAATCCAGGAGTTCGACATCGAAGTACGGCCTACCAAGCTTATCAGAGGCCGAGCCTTGTGTCAAGAGCTGGCTCGAAGCGCTGCAGTTGGTATCTCCGCCTGTAAGTGGGAGGACACAGCAACAAGTATCAACCTAGCCAACTCCTTACCAGAGGAGAGTGACTGGACAGATGAACTGGTAAGATATTTCTGTATCGGGAGATGTCCAGACCACCTGAATGCCTCACAACGAAGGAGATTTCGGCTAGGTGCACTCAAGTATACTCTTCGCCCCGAGGGGCTTTACTTCAAAAACATTGACGGCATCCTGTTGCGATGCGTCACAAAATCAGACCAGCCCAGGGTCCTCGGAGATTTTCATTCCGGGATGCCTGGGGGTCATCATTCTGCAAGGCCTACGGCCTTGAAAATAATTAGAGCTGGGTACTATTGGCCCACTCTATTTACAGACGCTTATGCGATCTGTTCTAAGTGTGATCAATGCCAGAGGTTTGCTGGCAGAACCAGAAAAGCACCCCTGCCCCTTCAACCGATTCAGGCCGAGACTCCGTTCCAGCAATGGGGTCTAGACTTCATTGGGGTGATTTCGCCTAGTTCCTCTGCCGGACACAAGTTCATTCTGACAGCCACCGATTACTTCACACGGTGGGCAGAGGCAATCCCGACCAAGAACGCAGACCAAGAAACGGTCATCAGGTTCCTTGAGAGTCTGATTACCCGCTTCGGGATTCCAGAGTCAATCGTGACAGACAACGGTCCGGGGTTCGCAAGCGCTGTACTCACAGAGTATACCGGCAGACTTGGCATTTATCACAAGATGTCTTCTAATTACTACCCGCAGGGAAATGGCCTTGCTGAGTCTACTAACAAGAACCTCCTGAAAATCATCAAGAGGACAATTGAAAGGAACAAGCGGACTTGGCATTCCCTCTTGAACCGAGCGCTGTGGGCGGACAGAGTTTCATTCAAAAAGTCCATTAAAACGTCCCCTTATGCACTCGTCTATGGGAAAGAGGCTGTCATGCCATCCCACATTGAGATCCCTGCTCTCTGGATGCTAGACGAAGAGAGAAGCAGCGGAGACCCGGTGGATGACAGGTTGTGCCAACTCCTGCAGTTGGAAGAAGACAGGGAAAAAGCATACCAGGCCTTCACCAAACACGCTGAAGCCACTCAAGGCTGGTTTGCAAAAGGCACCACCGCCCGAATCTTCGAAATCGGGAACCTGGTGCTGAAGTGGGACTCATTGAAAGCAAAGCCGGGCAACCACGGGAAGTTTGATGCCCTCTGGGAGGGCCCCTATCAGATCGCCCGGGTAAACCAGTTCAACTCTTACATACTTCGGGATATGGAGGGTCAGCTCCTACCAATTCCCGTTAACGGGTTCCACTTAAAATTCTACCGCTGTTGAAGGTGCCCAGTGGGCACCCTCATTGTACAAATTTTCCTTCTGCATTTTATTTTTCAAAGCATGTACAGTTTTTTCGCCTTCAGTTTTTTCCGTTTTGAATAAGCCCAAGTAAGACAGGGTGAAGACACCGACTTCGCAGCAAGTCAGGCGTCGGCCCGGGAAAAGAGAAAAATCCGGTCCGTAATGAAGCGCGGGGAAGAAGAGCAGAAAAACGGCCAAGTCTGGGTGCGCAACCCAACTTCGCAGCGAAGTCGGGCTGCGCACCATCCAAAGGGCACGATCTAATGAAGGGCGGAAGCAAAATAAGTTAAGTCTTCGGGGCGAAGCCGGACGCGCCCGTTCTAGGGGCGAACCGGACAGCGCCCTTTTGGGCGAACCGAACAGCGCCCGCTTCGGGCGAAGTTCGGACTGCGCCCGTTTTTGGGGCGAAGACCGGACTGCGCCCGTGTTTCGGGCGAAGTTCGGACAGCGCCCGTCTTGGGGGCGCAAACCGAACAGCGCCCGTTTTTGGGGCGAAGTTCGGACAGCGCCCTTCTTTTGGGCGAAATCCGGACGGGCCATCACATAAGACAAAGTGCCCTAAGTTGGGATTCGTGCAAAAAGGGGTTTACCTCAAAAGGTGTGCCCAGGTGGTGGCAGCAACGGCAGCAAGGGCACAACTTCCAAGGGCCGTTTCAAGGCATTGCACAGTTTTCAAGGAAACAAACAAAAATTAAAGTAAATCGCGGCGTCCAGGGTGCGTTCTTCGAAAAACATTCCCTGCACGGCCAACAAAAAAAATATATATACGCCGCCACCAGCTAGCCGACCTACCCCTTTTTTATACCGTTAATAGCGCAGTCATTGTCTACAAAAGGAGGTCAGGCGCCCCCAGACTTTTCAAATCGTACATACTTTTTCCTGTGATAGCGAAATTCCGTACTAACATCCAGGAAGTCGTGATTCTTATCCTTCTGAAGAAATGGAAAAAGGGAAAATGCCGGTGCAGGCCTAGTCAAGCGAAGAACCTGAAAGTGGGGATTTTCCACAGTCGAAAGTTTTAAGGCATGAGGCGCTGCAAGATTCAAAATCAAAGTCCCGGACGAAGAGGGTACAGCGTGGGCGAGCTCCACCACCACCAGTGAATTATCTGTCCGGGTATAAAGATGGTTCATTTTCTATGAGCCTTACCAAACTGCGGGAAAATGTGGAGAATTGGGCTGATAAAGTTTCGCCCTCTCACCATTTTGGTGCAGCATACAAATCAAACTTATACTGGTTCTTGTGCCCTCCTGTCCACCTATGCCCAGAGCTGGTTGATATCGTTGTCAAATATTACAGACCAGCTACCCGTCAAATCTGCAACTGTAATGGAAAGCCCTTGTTCGCGCTCCGCAGAGATACCATCCAGCCAGCTTTCGCCCCAGGGTTGCAGTATGACTCCAGCGCCATTATTAAAAGAATAAATCTGAGTGAACAAACGGGACGCTTCACACCAACGAAAAGAATGAGGGATTTCCTCAACTCAGAGCTGAACGCCCCGCTTGCAGCTGGACACTGGCCAACCGACCCCATGCCCTTGGAGAAGTTTCAGAACAAATATATTTACACCATCCTGGCGTGGATCCTGGGCTGTGAATCTGATGAACTGGTACGGCCGTACCAGCTAGCGCTGGCAGAATGTCTTCTATGCGGAGAAACTTATGAACCAGCAGCGCAGAAAAGTGGTAAACGTCCAATCTTCTTCGACTGGGCGGACTGGTTAGCATTCGCCATTCACTCCAGCCTGGTGAAATTACAGAAAAATCAGTCAACTGAATTTCGATTCAGTTCCTTCTTGGCTTGGCTTTGTTTATACCACTTGCACCCCCATATGCAGCCTTCAAATTTGAAGAGGGTAAATGAGGAGGGAGAGCCGCAGCCAGTTTATAAGTGGACAGACGACCTATACCGAAAAGGGTCTTATTATCAGTTCAACCTCAACTTTCTGGGCAAGGTCATGGCAGTCTTCAATGACGGAGAGATCCCTCGTCCCCCGCAGCAAATGACAGACTATCTGCTAGACCGCAAGCTCGGGGACGTTTTTCGGCTGACGCAGGGGATCGTGGTTAGAATCTACGGATTCAAAGGCAAGCCTCATCTGCTGCCCTACTGGTGCACGGGTCATCAGTTTGGAATGGAGGTTGCACGGCAGATGGATTATGTCGAAGAGGAGTTCGGCCAGGGAAAGAAAAAGGGCCACATTTTTCAATATCCCCTTGCCTGGGCGAACGTCGAAATCTCAGAGATAGGACAGCATGTTTATCTCGAGCGGGAGCTCTACGACATTGGCCTAATAATGCTGCCGCAGCGCTGGAAATACGACCCCTATGGAATAAGGGGGAAGTTTACACATATTTGCCCTCAGGCAGATATAACCGAAGACAGGTGCGATGTGGTCCATGTTGACCTAGACTGGGAAATCGATTTAATGGAAGCTTGGCCTCCGTGGCAGGAATTTTACTGCGAGGAGGTATCATATGACCCCAAGCGGAACCCGGATCACAGTTTCTCTTCTCCGGGATTCAAGAAACTCCTCACCAAGATAGCAGGCCTTAACTGGCCGAAAGAAAAGATCATTGAATGCTGGAAGATGAGATGCCGCACGCAGCACGACAAGTCCGGTAGGAGGAACCTGGCCGTTGATGATGAATTTTCGGCTTTATATGACCAACACGTTGGCAGCTGGCGACCTTTCGCATTCCGAGATTACATTCCCCGAGGTCCAGTTGAAAGCTATAAAGGGGGTTCTTCCTCCCAGCAGTTGTATACTTCCGCAACCGCCAGCGCAGGTCCGACAGATATCCAAATGGACCCAATGCAGCCCTTCACCTCCAAAGCAGCGCCCAAAAAGGCGCCAACATCAACAAAGTCAACGCCTGGGGTGGCCCCTCAGACACAAAAGGTGCCAGCGCCGTCAGCAATCGGGCAGACAGCGACAAATCCTCTAGCAGTCAAACCCCGGTACAAGTTTACCGTGGGAACATCGGCGCCCGTTGCGCCTTCTTTGTCGTCTCCTTCCCAACCAGCCGTTGCATCAGAAGAGAAAAGAAGAGGGAGAGTTGAGAAGGTTAAAGGACCTGGTCAGGCGGCACAGCAGTCAGTGGCGGAGCTACAGTCGCGACCAGCGGCTTCAGAGGTAGTTTCTCTAGATAGCCCCGAGCCAACCACGGGAACCAGAACTGAAGACGCCCATCCAGCATCGGCTCAGGCGGAGCCCGCAGGTACGTTCACTGCCCCACTCCCTCAAGTCTCATCGGACCCCACTCCAACTCCATCCCCCGCTCGGTCCGAGCAAGCCGTGGCCGTATCTTCCTCTCCATCTCCACAACCTTCTAGCAGCCACCGCCCTTTTGACCAGTTTGCGCAAGATCCCAACGCCTTCCTGTCCGTAAGTCAAACCGCAAACCCTTCGCCTGCAGCTAGTGCCGAGGCTGCACATTCCCCATTTCATTCATCCCCTCAGCCGCTTGGAACCCTTCCAGCGTCGCCCACTCCACTTTCCGCTCCCCGGTCGCCCTCAAAAGCGGCCACCCCTTCCGAAGTCATCCCTGTTTCTCCTGTTTCCTTGTTCGCAGGAGAAATGCCGCAACAAAACCCTAGGTCGGAGGAACAAGACTTCATGGATGACCTCCAGAACACAAACGATTTACCTCTGGCAACAAGAGCTGTAGAGTATTCTTCCTCTTTTCTCCAAAACTGGAAGAGGAGGAGACCTGAGGAGATCGCCGCCCCGGTAAAGCGCACCAAGTTCGACTTTGAGAGGAGAGTGCTCACTTCAGAGAAGATAACGCCGAAAGTAAAGAAGCCTCTCCGAGAGATGACCAGGGCGGACTACGAATTTCAGAGGAAGGAGAAAAGCTTTGACGATATCAACCAGCAATATGTGATTCATGGGATCCATCGTCAAGCAGATACTCTCCTTGTCAAACATCTGGAGGACCAGGAAGAGGTTTTCAAGCTGCAAGACAAGATAAGGCAGCTTGAGGAGGACTTGGCTAGGTCCACCGAACAGCTGGAATCGGCGCAACAAAAGATAGGCAAATTAGAAGCCCAGCTGGCCGCCTCTCAGCAAGAGGCCGCAACAGAAAAGCAGACCGCCATGGAGCAGATTTCTCAGCTCCAGGAATCTTTGAAACAGGCGCAGTTGCAAGCTGCGGAGAAAGCAGCACAAGCGGCGGTATTTTCAAAAGATAAAGTTAAAGGGATGCGGGCTGATTTGTTGAGGGGATGCACACCCCATGTCTGTAAAGCCATGCCGGTCCTGGATTTTGCATCCAGGATCCAAGAAATTGCTGCTCAGGGAAAGCCTGTAGTAGAGGAGGCCGAACGTCAGGCAAAGCAATGGCTGAACCTGGCTATGAAACTTGAAGAACATGAGCGCAATGGCCTCCGATTTTCTCCTATGTCCCCATTCGGCTGCAGAATGGGCGGATGCAAGGGTAACCTTGCACAAATATTTCAAGAAAGCAGAAGAGGTGAGAACTGCCAGACAAATGCTAGATGCATTCGAGCAAGAAAGAGACATTTGCCTGGCCCCCTTTCACGCTCTGTCTGAACTAGGATGCCCGAGCTATATCGAGAACGGTGAGTTTCTCACTCTCCAGCAGGTAAGAGAGAATTGGCTGGCCTTTGAGAAAGATACAGCAGAAATCGACAGCTGGGCCGAGCCAATTCAGGAAGCCCAGGTTACCCAGATGGTGTCCAAGTGCTGCAAGATCAACTCTTATTTCCAGGAGCTGGGAAAGCGATATCTCACCATCGACCTGCATGCTGTCGCTGCATTCCACGCAGCGTTAGAGGAAATCACCAACCTTCGGCCCTTCCAAGCAGAAATCTGGGATCAGGCCCAAATCATATATGAGCGCATCTGCAAGTTAGAAGCCGATGATGGAGAACATTCAGATCCGGAAGGAGAATCCGTTGAGGCAACTGCCGGAAGCAAATCTAAGAATGAACAGTTGCCGCAAGAGGAACAGTCAGAGCAGCAGGAGGCAGGAGAAGGAAATTCCTCTGTACCCAATGGATGAAGGCATGGATTCTTTGCGCCGAGCGAGCTCGACACCCCGCGAGCCGCCAGAAATGTTGCCACATTTTGCACGGGGTGCAATGTTTTCAAGTAAGCTGCTCTTATCTTTCCCCTCTTCTCTCTTTCCCGTTCTTCAGTTCTCCCATTCTCTCTCTTCCCTCCATTTTCATTCTTCCCTCTTTCCCTTAAGCTCTTCAAGACAGATCTCTAAAATGACAGCAGTGACCCAGAAAAATTCTAAGTGTAAGGGCGAAGTCAGACTGCGCCCACTTTTCAGGGCGAAGTCGGACTGCGCCCACTTTTCAGGGCGAAGTCGGACTGCGCCCACTTTTTGGGCGAAGTTGGACAGATTACCTGTCAGGGCAGACATGTGTCCAGCAGCATCATCCGACAGGTGTCCAACTTCGAGATCCGTGCCAAAACATGCCGAGCACATGGGCAAGCATGGGACGCACTATTTTACACCAGCTGTCACTTTTGAAGATATTTAAAAACCCTACCTGTTTCAGCTACCTGCAGTTCTGCTGTTAGTGGAGTTCTACTCAGCGCACTATCTGTACAACTTTCAGAGATCCCATGTTGCGGGTACAGTTTCGTCCGACAAAGGTCAGTCTGAGCAGCTCCACCGCCGCTCTTGTCAGCCCATGTTTGTCTGGGACCTTGTGCCCATGAATTGTAACGGGAGGGGATTCAATCTATAAATAGCTGTGACATTCTCATTGTAAAGGGTGGAAGGGGAATGTCTGTTAGGGAATCATTGTAACTGTGCTTCTGGCTTTTGCATAATACAGATATATACTTGGTGCTGTTCTAACTTCTTTTATTTTCTATGCTGCCTCTCTTTATTATTTCTGTCCCGTCTTTCCTGTACTATTGCTTGTTGTTGTACTGAACTCTGGACTCCGGCATTTGGTAGTCAGGAATTACTGAAATACATTAATTAGAGGATACATAAGATAAAAGCTAGTTGCAGTTATAGGTTGTGCTTTGTACTAATATTGCTGTTAGTAGTGGTGATTGATGTGTTGCCGTGTTGTTAGTTCCTTGTAGGGAATGTCTGCTAGGGAACCATTGTAGCTGTGCTTCTGGTTATTTATGCAAAGCATTTACTTGGCTGTTAGGATCAGTTCTTATGTTTATATGTTATGTTAATATTGTCGTTAGTAGTGGTGATTGATGCATTGCCGTCCTGTTAGTTCCCCTCACCCAACTCCAATCTTATTTGAATTTCTTTCCGCATTGTTAATCTCTTTCCCTGCACTCTTGTCTGAACCATAAAAACCCCACAGGAAGCCGGCCTTCTTCGGAGATTGGCACGGAAGGCATCCCTTCCTTCCGGCCTTTCAATCTGGTGGGCGAATCTGGGCGCATCAACACAAAATCCTTTCCCCATGGCAGATTCGTAACCACCAGCTACAGGCTGCATTGGACCCACTTGGCTGCTTGTTGGAGTTGCGCTGGAAGTCGCAGGAGTTGACGATTGCTGTGAGGTGGGTCCCCTTTTAAACCTTATCTTTGCGCCTCGGGGAACGCAATTGCGGAATTCGAAGGGCTGCCACGTGTCGACGTGCTGGTCATATAATGCCGAAAATTCGTCATCGACGGCAAGATTCCTCCGGCTGGATTTATCGTGCTGCGTGCGACACCTCATCTTCCAGCATTCAATAATTTTGTCTTTATGCCAGTTGAGGGGCGCCACCTTAGCGAGGAATTTTTTGAAGCCCGCCGACTCCATCCGGTGGTCCGGGTTTCGATCTGGATCGTACGTCACCTCTTCGCAGTAAAAATCATGCCACGGGGGCCATGATTGCATCAAGTCAATGCGCCAGTGGAGGTCTGCACCTGTCCTGTTCCTTCTTTCCTGCATGATCTCAGCTCTGGGACAGATGTGCGTGAATTTTCCCCTGACCCCATCTGGGTCATATTTCCATCGCTGTGGCAGCATTATCAGGCCCATGTCAATGAGCTCCCGCTCGAGGTAGACGTGTTGCCCGATTTCGAACACTTGGGTATTCGCCCAGGTCATAGGATACTGAAATATATGACCTTTCTTTTTGCCCTGGCCAAATTCCTCTTCAACGTAGTCCATCTGCCGCGCAATTTCCATCCCGAACTGATGATCAGTGCAGAAGTAAGGCAGCAGGAACGGCTTCCCTTTGAATCCGTAGATTCTCACTATGATGCCCTGAGTCAGCCGGAAGGTGTCCCCGTACTCATTCTTCCACAGGTATTTTGTCATGACCTCCGGCGGGCGACACGCGCTCCGGTTGAACAGCCCCATGACCTGGCACAAAAATTTGATATTAAACTCATAGAATGAGCCTTTTCTGTACAGAATCTCTGTCCATTCGTACACGGGGAGCGGCTCTCCTTTTTCATTTGTTTTCTTCAAGTCAGGGACGTTCATCCGGTAATGCATGTGATACAGGCACAGCCATGCGAGGAAGGAACAAAATCGGAAATCCGTTGACTGCTTCTGCTGCAGTCTAACCAGGCTTGAATGTATTGCGTATGCCAGCCAGTCCGCCCAGTCGAAGAAGATAGGGCGCTTTCCACTTTTCTGCGCCGTGGAGTCGTAGAATTCCCCATGCAGGATACATTCTGCCAGCGCTAGCTGGTAAGGCCGTACCACCTTGTCAGAGTCGCAGCCGAGGACCCACGCCAGGATAATGTAGATATACTTATTTTCGAATCTATCCAGCGGTACGGGGCCAGTTGGCCACTGTCCAGCCGCCAGCGGAGTCTTTAGTTCTGAATCCAGAAACTCTCTCATCCGCTTCGTCTGCGTAAATCTGCCGGTCTGTTCATCTAGGTTCACCCTTCTGACAATTGCGCCGGGCTCGTACTGAAGCCCTGGGGCGAACGCAGGCTGGACGCTCTCCCGGAAAAGAGTGAACAACACCTTTCCCTTATTGTCGCAGACCTGCCGGGCAGCTGGTTTGTAATGTTCTACGATTGCTTCAACCAGCTCCGGGCACCAGTGAGTCGGAGGGCACAAGAACCAGTACAGGTTCGATTTATACGCAGCTCCGAGGTGGTGGGAGGGCGAAACCTTGTCTACCCACTTTGCAATATTCAGCCGCAGCTTGGAGAGACTGATGGAGAAAGAGCCGTCCTTGTACCCGGACAGGCGATTAACTGGTGGCGGCGGGGTCTGGCCAACTACGCGCCTCTTTGTTCGGGATTTTCTTTTCTGGTCCTTCTGCGGCGCTTCGCTCTCATGAGCGCTTGACTCTGGTGATTCCTCAGCTTCGCGCCGTTCTTCACTAGATTGCGCCTGTACGGGCGCTTTACCCTTGTCCATCCTTTTCGAAACAGCAGAGGCAGGAATTACGGCTTCTGAGTTTGTCAGCTTCATTCCTTGCAGTCAGGGAGTCAGCTTGACAATTTGAATTCTCTGGTTGCGCCAGGGCCCCTTTTGTAGATAATGACTGCAACATTAATGGCGCGAGGGAGGGAGTTAGGGCGGTTAACTTGGGGTTGGTGGAGGTGTTATGATTTTGGTGGCTGTGCATGGGTTTATTCTTGAAAAGCGCACCCTAGTAGCCGTTGGTCCAAACGCACCTTGCTTTTTTAATGCATCATTCTTGAAAGCTGTGCAATCATTAAACCTCCTTGGACGTTGTGCCATTGCTGACGTCATCGCCACCATTTGGGCACACTTTACTAGGAAGAATTTCTGGCCCATGACCCAACTTCGCCCTGTGCCGAACTTCGCCCTGGGCCCACACTTAGGATTTTTCGTGTTCTCCGTGGTGGGTATTCGGACTTCGCCCGAAATTCAGGGCGCACTCGGACTTCGCCCGGAAAAGTTGCGCAGTCCGACTTAGCCGTTTTCTTGCTAACTGTTTCCCAACTGCGCCCTTCGGAGGGGGCGCAGCCCGACTTCGCTGCGAAGTCGGGTTGCGCACCCAGACTTAGGCGTTTTGCCCCTCTTTTCGGCAGCCTTATTCCGAACTTCGCCCCGCCCAAGGGGCGCTACCCGACTTCGCTGCGAAGTCGGGTTCTGCCTCAGATTTTACTTGGGCTCTTTGAAAAATTAAAAATTGGAAAACTGAAATATTTACATTCTGAAAACTGAAAATGCAGAAGGGAAATCTGTACAAGGAAGGACCCATTTGGGTGCCCTCAGTGGCGATAAATTTTTAAGTGGAACCCATTGACGGGAATAGGGAGAAGATGTCCCTCCATGTCCCGGAGCACAAACGCGTTGAACTGATTTACCCGGGCAATCTGATAGGGGCCCTCCCAGAGGGCATCAAACTTTCCGTGGTTGCCCGGCTTCGCCTTCAGTGAATCCCACTTTAGCACCAGGTCCCCGATTTTGAAAACTCGGGCAGTGGTACCTTTTGCGAACCAGCCTTGTGTTGCTTCAGCGTGTTTGGTGAAGGCCTGGTACGCTTTTTCTCTGTCTTCCTCTAACTGCAGCAGTTGGCAAAGTCTATCATCTACCGGATCCCCGCTGCCTCTCTCTTCATCAAGCATCCAGAGAGCGGGAATTTCGATGTGGGTTGGCAAGACTGCTTCTTTGCCGTATACGAGCGCATAGGGGGACGTTTTAATGGACTTTTTGAAGGAAATTTTGTCCGCCCATAGCGCCCGATCCAGGAGTAGGTGCCAAGTCCTCTTGTTTTTCTCTACTGTCCTCTTGATGATTTTCAGCAGATTTTTGTTGGTGGACTCGGCGAGACCGTTCCCCTGCGGGTAGTAATTGGAAGACATTTTGTGATAAATGCCGTATTTGCTGGTGTACTCCGTGAGTACAGCGCCTGCGAACCCTGGACCATTGTCCGTGACTATTGACTCAGGGACCCCGAAACGGGTAATGAGGCTCTCGAGGAACCTGATGACCGTCTCCTGGTCCGCGTTCTTTGTGGGGATCGCCTCTGCCCACCGCGTGAAGTAGTCGGTGGCGGTAAGAATGAACTTGTGCCCTGCTGCAGAGTTAGGCGTAATTACCCCGATAAAGTCCAGACCCCATTGCTGAAACGGAGTCTCGGCTTGGATCGGCTGAAGGGGCAGGGGTGCTTTCCTGTTTCTGCCAGCAAATCTCTGACATTGATCACACTTTGTACAGACCGCATGCGCGTCTGTAAATAGAGTGGGCCAGTAGTACCCAGCTCTGATTATTTTCAAGGCCGTAGGCCTTGCAGAATGGTGACCCCCAGGCATCCCGGAGTGAAATTCTCCGAGGACCCTGAGTTGGTCTGCTTTCCTGACGCACCGCAACAGGATGCCGTCAATGTTCTTAAAGTACAGCCCCTCGGGGCGAAGAGTGTATTTCAGTGCACCTAGCCGAAACCTCCTTCTTTGTGAGGCATTCAGGTGGTCTGGACATCTTCCGGTGCAGAAATATTTCACCAGGTCATCTGTCCAGTCGCACTCCTCGGGTAAGGAGTTGGCTAGGTTGGTGTTTGTTGCTGGATCCTCCCACTTACAGGCGGATATCTGGGCTGCTGCGCTTCGGGCCAGCTCCTGGCACAAGGCTCGGCCTCTGATAAGCTTGGTTGGCCGTACTTCGATGTCGAACTCCTGGATTTTAGCAATCCATCCTGCTCTCTTGTGACCCGGCTCCCCTTGTATGATGAAGCTTCGGACGTCCGGGTGTATCACAAAGACAGTAGTTCTGCTCTGGGAGACAAAGTGCCTGAACTTCCGGAGAGATTTCATAACTGCGTGAACCTGCCGCTCTATAAAGTTATATTTTTCTTCATGCGGCTGAATTACTTGGCTCAGGAACGCTATGGGGCGCTCCTCGCCATCATCTCCTTTTTGGGTCAGGACTGCGGCGTAACTCTCGGGTTCTCCCACCGCGTACAGGATGAAGTCTTTGGAGTAGTCCGGGTTTATCAACACCGGAGCTTGTGCAATTCGGGCCTTGATCTCTTCGAAGGCCTGCCCCCTTTCATCAGTCCATAAGAACTCAGTGTTCTTTTTCAGCAGTTCGGCCATGGGCTTGATTACCTGTGCGAAGTCCGGTACGAACTTCCGCACGAAGTTGATTTGGCCGAAGAAGGACTGCAGCCCTTTCTTGTCAACTGGAGCGGGCAAACGGAGGAGGGCTTCCGCTCTATCGGGGTCCACGGCTAGGCCCTTCTCGGAGATGACATGCCCCAGCAGCTTACCTTCTTGTACCGCGAAGACGGATTTCTTCGGGTTTATGGAGATGCCGAATTCACGACACCTTTCAAATATTTGCCGCAGGTGGAGGACGTGGTCCTCTCTCTTGTGAGAGAATACAGTCATGTCATCCAAGTAGATGACAATAACTTTGTTGAGCAGCTCTCGGAAGGCCAGGTCCATGGCTCTTTGGAATGTGGCGCCAGCATTGGATAAGCCGAAAGGCATGCGCTGATAGGCGAACGTTCCCCATTTGGTGGTGAACGCCGTCTTATGCTGGTCCTCATCTTTGACCCATATCTGGTTATACCCAGAAAAGCCGTCTAGGAGGGAGAATCTTTGTGCTCCAGCAACTATATGGAGGATTTGATCGATTTGGGGAAGCGGATAATGGTCCTTGAGGGAGGCCTGATTCAGATTTCTGAAGTCCACACAGAGACGAATGTCTCCGTTCTTCTTCCTCACGGGAACCAAGTTCGCAACCCAGGATGAATGCTTGATGGGGTAGATGATCTTGGCCTCCAGCATCTTCAAGAGCTCGGCTTTCATCATGGCCTCGATCTTCGGATTTACGGCCCTCTGCTTCTGTCGGAATGGCTTGGCGCCATCTTCTAGCTCGATGGTATGCTGGATGACATTTCTGTCATACCCCTTCAAGTCCTGGTAGCACCAGGCTACTATGTCAGGGAACTCTCGGCACAATGTTCTTATTTGCTCAAGTTCCTCTGTGGTGCAGTCTGTCCCGACCTTAATTGTTTTTCCTGGTTCGAGCTCCAGGTCGGCGTACTGCTTCGGGTCTACTTTGATCCGGTGAGATATTGCTCTGTCGTTCTGATCAAAGAGACTCTCGAGTGTAATCAGTCCTTTTGGGACATGATTATTTTTCAGCTGTATCAACCCCTCATATTGCTCGTCATCAGGGTCTCTACCTTCGATTGAACACGCTTCGTTAACCAAAAATGTGACGATCTCCTCGTCACAGTCGAACACCTGCCAGTGGGTGTCCTTATCAGGCACAGAAGGCCTGTAAATGGTACGAACCGGCTTCGGCTTCTGGACAGTGTCATCAGCCGGAACGTACCTGGCTCCAACAGACGCCAGAATGTCAGCATGCTTGTTTTTCTCGCGTGATATAGCCTTGACATTCAAGGAGTCGAAAGACTCCATCAGATCCCAGACCCGATTACGGTACGCCTTGAGATAATGCTTCTTGGAGGCACACTTGTTCGTAATCTGGTGGCACACCAGCTCTGAGTCACCAAAGATCTGCAGATGCTTGATCCCCAGCCTCTCCGCTTTTCGCAAACCCAAGCACAGGGCTTCGTACTCCGCCGCGTTGTTGGTACAGCTCCAGGCCAGCCTGTAGGTGTAGTCCTTCTGAATCCCGGTTGGGGAAACCAAAAGTACTCCAGCACCGGCGCCATTCTTGCATCGTGCGCCGTCAAAGAAAAGCTTCCACAACTTTTCAGGTGCGGGTCCCACTTCTCTTTTGGCCGACTTGTCAAGCCTTTCAGGCTGAACAACAGTGTAGCAACCTTGCTCAGTTTCAATCACGGCGTTGAAGTCCCGCAAAGAGAATTCATCTTCCACTTGCAGCAGCTCAAGAGCTTGCTCTGTCATGTCCACCACTACCAGTTCTTCCTCCGTCAGCTGAACCATGCAGTCCTGCGACTCTTCTCCGGGTATCTTCTCTACTAAGAAAGTGGAAGGCTTCTCATTGTAAATCTTCAGTCTTCTTCCTTTGAAGGGCACTTCCATGTGAGAGTAGTCCAGAGACAGATACCCTCCCAACTTCGCAGTGAACTCCCTCGAGAGACACATGCCGAAGTAGGGTTCCAAGTCGACAACCACGACCTCTTGGATGACCACGATGTCGAGAGCTTTGTGCAACCGGATGGGGATGTCTTTAATGACACCGACTGTCTTGACAGGGGTGCCGTCCAGCTGCAGCACGCCTTGGCTGCTCCTTGTGTATTCCATCCCGATCTCGTCACAGACAGCCCTCGGCATTACGGTCGTGGAAGCACCAGAATCCACCATACAGTTGTGCACTATGTACCCTTGCATCCGTAATGACAGATAGAAGGGAGGTGGTCTGTTCTTCCCAGTGGCTGAGACCGTCAGAGGTTGCACCAGAACAACGGGCTGTATCTGCTTGCCATTCTTCATGATCTTCAGAGATTCCTGCAGCAGATCCACCTGGCCTGGGAGCTGAAGAGCATCATACATGCTGATTCTTGCGGGGGTTCTCTTCAGCTCGTCTACTATGCTGTAGCCCGAGGTGCTAGCTCCTTCCGCTTCTTTTACCGGCTCATACTTTGTCCGGTACTGCTGAGTGGCCTCAACTCTCTGTCTCTTGGTCAGAGACGGATATCTCAGCTTCTCCTGAGCTTGTTCTTTGGTTTCAGCTGGAGGCTGAGCAGCGGGAGCTTTAGGCGCGGGAGCTTTCGCTACGGGAGGCTTGACTGCGGGAGTCTTTGCTTTGGCTGTGTAAGGCCACAGCCTCTTGTCAGGTGGTAGCCCATCAGGTTGCGCCTTATCTCTCCTGGCGTATACCTTTAAAGGCTTTGCAGCGGTTTCAGCAGACTTTCTGTTTTCCTTGGCAGAAGGCGGCAACGGATCTTCCTCTGGGACGGCGAAGTTGCTTTCATCGCCCAGGATCATGTAGAGTTCTTCGTCTTCTATGGCGCTGCCGGCCAAGGTCTGGAGGTAATGTTGGTGCAGTGTGCAGTCGTCCTCAGAATGCGGATCGTTGCACGTGGTGCACCAGTTGATCTGGTCGGAGGTACCAGGTTGGTCTTCAATGGCAGCATTTCTCGGAGGGGGCCGCCTTTGATCTCGCCGTTCTGGGGCTTGATCTTTTGTCAGTGTCGGGGGCGGATATGGCCTCCTTGGAACAAGGTCCATCTGGGCCTGTTTTTTCTTTAGGACAGTCATGTCGTTGGACATGGTGTGATATCCGGAGGCCAAAGCTCGTACCTCCTGAAGGATTTTATTCTGAATATCATTGTCAGGAGGCGGCAACTGAGCTGGGGGAGGTAATGCAGCCAATGGAGGAGTAGAATATTGTGCATACTGCGGGGGAGCAGGGAGTGCTGGAAAATGTGAAGGAGGAGGAGGCGGATAGTGAATTTGTGGCGGGCCGTAAGGATTTACGACCGGCGCTGGATTCCATTGCTGCTGGGGTTGCTGTCCTGAAGTGGACGGCACTGGACCAGAAGCTGATGGGTACTGAGATCGGGGAAAGTCGGGGTAAATGGGCGGTTGTACCTTGTGCGGAAGTCTGCCGATGGAAATGATATCCATTTCAGCTTGTTGGGCAGCCTCGTACAGAGCAGGGAACGAGTCGATTCTGGCTACCTTCAGCAGCAGGCAAATGTCTGAGTTGAAGGATCTCAGGTAGTAGTAGGCGGCCTGACCTGCTGACGGTCGGAGTTCGCGAGGTACTCGTTTCCAAGACCTCGCAAACCTGATGTTGAAGTCTGACACCTCCTCTTGGGGGTGTCTCTGTATACTTTGGAATTGATGCAGCAAAGAAGAGGGATCAGCAGACTCGTTGCATCCTTTCACGAGCCTGCCGGCTAACTGTCGCCACCCTGTGATAGATCCCTCTGGCAGTGATCTCCACCAATAGAGAAGCTTTCCCCTTAGGGAAAGGGCCAGCAGACGGGTCTTCACACCTTCGTCAGTGATGGAATGTAGCGCAGCCAGGGCCAGAATGTCCTGGATGTGTTCATACGCCGTCTTGCCGTAGCCGTCATACGTAGGGATGGATTTTAAGGCAGCAGGGGGCACAGCTTGCTGTCCGGCCAGGGCCAAGGGCCCCGTAGAGTCCACCGCCGGGAAGAGGTCATCATCATTCTGCTGGGCAGCCATGTCTTCTTCTGACCCGGTAGTGTACTCGGTGTCGGAACTGTCCGAAGATGTAGATTCTTCTTCGGCCTCTACTTCTTCAATTTCAGCCTCGGCTTCTTGAATTTCAGCCTCGGCTTCTTCTACGCGAGCTTGTTGATCAGCCAGCCTGACGCGCTCGCCTGGAGCGTCAATGTCGATTTCGTAAAAGTCAGGCGGGTTTCCCGGATTCCTTGCTCGCCACCTTCTTGTTTGCATGAAGGCGTTAGGACCGGTCTTTTCGGACTCAGAGAGTATTCAGATTTGTGCAGAGTCGCCAGGTGCTCTGATTTTTAACAGCAATGAAGCGAGCACTCGTGCTTCGATTCTGTTTGGGGGTGGGAAACTACCATGTCCCACCGGGCGTGCTAGAGAAACTGTTGGTTACGAATCTGCCATGAGGAAAGGATTTGTTGTTATTGCGCCCAGATTCGCCCACCAGATTGAAAGGCCGGAAGGAAGGAATGCCTTCCGTGCCAATCTCCGGAGAAGGCCGGCTTCCTATGGGGTTTGTAGTGTTTTAGGTTAAGAGTGCAGGGAAAGAGATAAAAGTGCAGAAAGAAAATCCAAATGTGATTGGAGTTGGGAGGGGGGAATAAGCAGCACGACAACGATCAATCACCACTACTAACAACATTCCTTTACAAAGCATACATTGAAACTACAACAATCAGTCATCCTATGTATCCTCTATCTATGCATTCCAGGAATACTTGATCATCAAATACCAGAGTCCAGAGTTCAGTACAACAATAAGCAATGATACAAGAAACATGAGGCAGAAATGACAAGGAGAGGCAGCATACAAGATAAAAGACAGTAAGCAGAGCCAAGTATATGCTTGTATTAGAGGCAAACGCACAGCTACAATGGTTCCCTAGCAATATATTCCCCTTCCCCCTTTTTACAATGAATTACATGGCTATTTATAGCCTCAAGTTCCCCCCGATTACATTCTCGGGCACAAAGTCCCAGACTAAACATTAGCTGACACAAGCGGCTGAAGAGCTGCTGATGCTGACTTTTGTCGGGCAGGACTGTACTTGCGGCATGGTCTCCCTGAAGGCTGTACAGCTACGTGGCGGTATGTCGGGTCAAACCTTTGGTCAGCAGGAATGCGGGTAGGTGCGGCAGATGGCACTTTACATCAACTTAAATGGTGGCAGTTGGCGCAGATAGTGCAGCCCATGCTTTGTCCTTTTCCTGGCCATGCCTTGGCTCGAGTCTCGAAGTTGGACACTTGTCAGATGCTGATGAGTGACACATGGCTGCCTTGAAAGGCAGTTTATCCAACTTCGCCCAGGATCTGAGCGCTGTCGGGTTGCGCAGGCAGAAAACAACGCAGTTGGGAGGGTCATCTTGCCTTAGTCATTTTCTGGTCTTGCTTCCCCAACTGCGCACCGGTCAGCGGGCGCACTCCGACTTCGCTGCGAAGTCGGGTTGCGCACCGGCACTTGCTGTCTCCTACCGCTGTTCGGATTGCGCACTGAGAGGGGGGCGCACTCCGACTTCGCTGCGAAGTCGGGTTGCGCCCCAACACTTAGTTTATTCTCTGCCATACTGCTTTCCAAGTGCGCCCAGGGAGAAGGGCGCACCCCGACTTCGCAGCGAAGTCGGGTTGCGCCCCAGCAGTTAGTCAAATTTCGCTCATCTCCTGTCCTGTTGTCGCACTTCGCCTTTCCTACTGCGCTCCAACCTGAGGGCGCACTCCGACTTCGCTGCGAAGTCGGGTTGCGCCCTGATACTTAGAAACTTTCAGGGAACACCTCTGTTCTGGAAACTTTACTGGGGGGAAGAAAAAGGGAGGAAGGGAGAGGAATGAAAACTGCAAGGAAGAGGGAGAGAGGGAAATGAAGAAAGGAAAAAGAGGAAGGGGGAAAGGGAGAGAGCAGCTCACTTACAAAAACGGAAAACATGGCACCCCGTGCCAAATGTGGCAACACTTCCCACCAATTTTGAACAGGTAATGTAGATTTTGAACAATTCGGACCAGGAGATAAAATGAATATTAACTAAATAAATCAAATCTAATTCATTAAAATTCGTGCAGAGCTATTACAACATTAAAACCATAGGAAATGCCCACTAATATATACGGAGAGGATAGGGAGGAAGTCGGCGGAGAGGAAAGGAAGGGAAGTTGGAGGAATAAGGGGAAAGGGAGTTGGAGGGATAAGGAGGAAGAGGGAATAATGGAGGAAATGGAGGGATAAGGGGAAGAAGTTATTGATTTTAAATAAAAAATTGCCGACATTATAAACTTGCCGACAATGCTAACCTAAACAATGTGTTCACACTGCTACATTCTCCCCCTTAAAGTTGAGAGGTCTGACAATACAGTCTCTCAGCTTTACAAATTGAGCTTTAGCCGGCGCCTTGGTGAAGATGTCCGCAACATTCTCCAAAGTGGGGCAATAGTGAAGCTCAACAGTTTTAGTTTCCACCATATCTCTGATGAAGTGGTACTTCATATCAAAATGCTTGGATCTACTATGGTGGACAGGATTGTATGCCAACTGAATGGCACTAATGTTGTCACAGAATAACCTTGTTGGACCACTTTGCTGCTCTCCAAGTTCTTCTAATACCTTTCGTAGCCATAGAGCTTGAGTACTAGCATGAGTGACCGCTATATACTCAGCTTCTGTTGAAGATAGTGCTACTATTGTCCGCTTCTTGGAACTCCAAGTTATTAGTCCTGATCCCTGGACTAAAACAGTTCCCTGAGGTTGATTTTCTGTCATCAATGTTACTACCCCAATCACTATCACTGAAGCCTACAAGCTTGATAGTGTTACATTTCTGGTAATGGATTCCAAAATCCCATGTACCCTTTACATATCTAAGAATTCTCTTAGCTGCCTGCAAATGCAACTCAGAAGGGTTAGACATAAATCGAGAGACAAGAGAAACAACATACTGTATATCAGGTCTGGTGTTGGCGAGAAACATCAAACTCCCAACCATGCTTCTGAAAGTGGTCACGTCAACTTTTGATGCTCCATCATCTTTGCTTAATTGGATCCCATGTCCAACTGGAGTTGCAACTGGTTTGCAATGCTCCATAGCAAACTTCTTAAGCATGTCCCGAACATACTTATGTTGACAGATGAAGATCCCCGTATCCGATCGATGAACCTCCATTCCAAGGAAGTAGTGCATTAAGCCAAGATCCTTCATCTCAAACTGCTCCATCATGGAGTGTTTGAACTTCATATTCAGTTTTTCATTACTACCCATGAATATGAGATCATCCACATACAAGCAAACTATGAGGATGTCATTTCCTTGCTGTAGGTAGTAAAGAGTGGGTTCATTTCTACTTCTGGTGAACCCAAATTCTTTGAAGTACCCATCAATGCGTGAGTACCAAGCTCGTGGTGCCTGCTTGAGGCCATAAAGTGCCTTCTTCAGTTTGTAAACAAGATGTTCCTTGTCTTTCTCCTCAAATCCTTGTGGTTGCTCAACATACACTTCTTCTGTCAAGTAACCATTTAGAAATGCACTTTTCACATCCATGTGTTGAACTTTCCATCCCTTATTTGCAGCTAAGGCAAGAACTGTTCTAATAGTCTCCTGTCTGGCTACAGGAGCAAAAGTCTCTTCATAATCAATTCCATATTTCTGAGTGAATCCCTTTGCAACTAGTCTCGCCTTGTGCCTTTCAATGCTACCATCAACATTAAACTTGGTCTTGTAGACCCACTTACATCCAACACATTTCTTGCCTTTAGGAAGCTTTACCAGCTCCCAAGTGTCGTTGTTTTTTATAGAGGTTATCTCCTCTTTCATGGCATCTTGCCATATTTTCTGAGTACATGCCTTCTCATAACTAGAAGGTTCAAGCTGTGCACTAGTTAACAAAGCATAGTTAACTTGATCTCCCCTAGGTTCCTGCTGGGAGACATCATCACCATACAAGTGCATACTTTCTAATCTGTGTAAAACAGATTCCATTTCACTAGCTTGACTCCTAGTGTATCTTCTTGAAAAATTTTTTCCAACATCCGAGATGATGGATGATACTCGTAGAGTTCTCTTACCTTTGGATGGAGAATCAATGTCCATTGGTGAGGAACTTACCGATCGTCATGGAGAAGGACTTGGTGAAGAAGTTGAATCGGAAGATGGACTTGGAGGATTTGTGGGAGGAGACTGCTTTCCTTTCTCGTGGTAGCTCGCGGTTGCACCTCGTCGAGCAACTATATCGGTGGCCTCAACATCATCGAATATTTGGGGATTACCCCATTCTCCCACTTCATCAAAAATCACATCCCCGGAAATCACAAGCTTTCTAGTCCGGGGATTATAGAGTCTGTAAGCTTTTGTATTCTCACAAGTATCCGACAAAGATACATGCCTGACTCTTTGGATCGAGCTTCTTCCTAAGCTCATCAGGAATGTGAGAATAGGCCAACGAGCCAAACACTCTAAAATGCTTAACATTTGGCTTTTTACCATACCATGCTTGGTAAGGTGTCTGTCCTTCCAAACTTGAAGTAGGACTTCTGTTCAAGATATACACGCTGGTCCTGACTGCATCTGCCCAATAGGAATTAGTCAAATGCTTCGTCTGAAGCATAGACCTTGCCATCTCCACAATAGTGCGATTCTTTCTCTCTGCGACACCATTCTGTTGTGGAGTGTAGGCAGCAATGAACTGCCTCTTAATGCCATGTTGCTTACAAAAATTCACAAACTCATTAGAGGAATATTCTCCTCCCCTATCTGATCGAAGACATTTTACAAAATGTCCACTTTCACTTTCAACTCTTGTTTTGAAATCAAGAAAACATTCATATGCTTCATCCTTATGTTTCAAAAAATATATCCAACACATTCTAGTATAATCATCAATAAAGAGTAGAAAGTAAGAGTTGTTACCCAGACTCTGTGTCTGCATCGGACCACAGATGTCGGTATGCACTAGCCGGAGTGGATAGCTGGCCCGCCATGCTTGTCCATGAGGAAACTTTGATCTGGCATGCTTTCCAAGAGCACACCCTTCACAGACTTCTTTACCATCCCAAACTTTAGGAAGTCCAGTGACCATGGCTTGGGAAGTTAGCATTTTCAAACTAGCAGAATTCAAATGGCCATATCTCAAGTGCCATAGAACACTTGGATTGGAAATAGCAACACTTGCTAACTTATCTCCCCCTGGTTGGCCAAACTTTAAAGGAAACAATCTATTCTTTGACATTGGCACTTGAGTAATGATTCTATTATTGTTATTTTTATCAAAAATAGTGCATTTACCCTCATCAAAAAGCAACTTGTAGTTCTTTTCTAACATTTGTCCAACACTTAAAAGATTATGTTGGAGATGGGGTGTATAATAGATATCACTTACTTGTTTGACTCCTTCTTTAGTTGGAACTGCCATAGCTCCAATGCCTTCTACTGCCAATGATTTATCATCTCCCAATTTGATGCTGGATTTGTAGGAGGAATTTAGAGTAGCAAAGAGCTCTTCTTTGCCACTCATATGGTTTGAACACCCAGTGTCCAAGATCCATGTATCATTCATGTTCTGATCTGCTTGACCATATGAGAGAAAGAGATTTGTGGCCTCTTCCTCTTCTCCAAAGTTTCCAAACCGACCGCTCTCGGCTGCTACTAGCTCCCTGTGAAGTCTTAGTCCAACAATCACGAGCATAATGGCCAAGTTTGCCATAATTGTAGCAAGATTGTTTTGACTTATCTCCTCCTTTACCTCTCGCCTCGATTGTTTCCCTCTATTTTGCTGTCCTCCTCTATTCTGTTGTTGTTCACTGTTGTTTGAGAATCCTCCTCTGTTCTGATTTCCTCCTCTCGTTAGGAGTTCCACCTCTCTGATTATTTCTGCCTCTTCCTCTAGACTTTCCTCTCGCCTCGACCTCTACCTCTGCCTTCTTGAGAAGCAAAGGCTTTATCATCTCCTCCATAACTTGTGGAAGGAGATGGCTGTAATCTCTCCTCATGTGAGAGAAGTGAGCCAATGAGGGTTTCAAAAGACAGAGAAGTTAGGTCTTTAGATTCCTCTATAATGATGGCTACTGAATTCCACTTAGGAAGAAGTGTTCTCAACACTTTCTTCACTATAACTTCAGGCTTTACATCTTCTCCTAAAGTGACTATCTTATCTACTACGGCTTTCACACGCACGCAGTAATCACCAACCTTTTCATTTTCTTGCATTTTAAGAGTTTCAAACTCTCTTTTCAAGGTTTGGAGTTTAACTTGTTTGATTTGGTCACTACCCCTATAACTGTCTTGTAAAGCTTTCCAAGCAGATTCAGCAGTTTTAAAAGAAGCTATTCTAGGGAAAATACTTTTATCAAGGGCGGCGTGAATGTGATAAAGGGCAAAAGAATTATTCTTCTGTGCTTCTTTTCTAGCCCTTTTATCAGCACCACTCAAAACTGCCCACTCAGCAGCTGAAGGTTCAGTATATCCCTCTTCAATCACATCCCAAAGACCTTTGCCAATCAACAGAGTTTGCATTTTAATTGACCAATACTCGTAATCACTACCATTGAATTCAGGGATTGGTAAACTAGTATTGGAAGCCATTTTAGAAAGCAACTTTTATTTCAACTTCAAACAAGCTGTACAAGAAGTACAAAATAGATTACTGATTTACTGATTTAAATCAAATCTAGCTTTCTTAAAATTCTCACTGATTTGGCGTTCTTCTTCTTGAGGATCTCCCAAAACTGGAAAGGTGAAGTTGTCTGCCTCGTCGTCACTGATGATAATGACTTCTTTTTCTACTGCTGCTGGCTCAAGACACCTTTTGAGAACAACTCGTTCTTCAATTACAGGTTTCACCTCCACTGGTTCTTTTTCCTCTGCTTCGCTTCGCTTCGCTGGTTCTGGATCAGGAGAGCGAGGTGTATAGCTCTCACTCGTTTCAACTTCGGGCACCGCAGGAGTATAACTGTCACTTGATTTTCCTTCGTGTACTGTCTCAACTGTCTTGAATTCCACTACTCTTTGCCCGAAGATATTATCTTCTCGAATCTGCCTCGTATCCAGAATCTGGTTTTCCTTGATGTGCAATTACTTGGTTTTCCAACTGACAAAACATAGTATGAAGTCCACTCTGCTGGACTTTCCTGTCAAAGGAATCAGGAGTCTCTCTTCTCAACAGAGAGAGCAATGCATGATAGCATCCAGATGACCGAATCATCTACCCACAAATTTCACCGCATGCACTGGGTTACAATAATGATGCTAAAAAAAACTTTTCACCCCTTTTTTTTAAATCAATTTTCCAAAATTTATTTTAATAAAGTCCCTTAAAAAATTTAACATTTTTCTATATATATTTTAAATTAGTTTTTTAAATAAAAGTTTATTTTAAAAAACTTAATAAAAAATATAAATAAAAAACATTAAATTTATTTTAAAAACTTTAAAAACAAAAAATAAAAAACATTAAATAAAAAAACCTTTTTTTGTTTGTTGCGAAATCCCCGACGGGATTTGAACACAGGACCTCCGTGTCCTATCCGCGGCAACCAGCCGCTACACCACGCGGCGCCGGTGAAACCAAAGGGGACGGCCGCCGTATTAAACCCCCGCCGTCCGAATTTAAAAAAAAAAAAAAAACTTTGTTTAACCCTCGACGGGATTCGATCCCGGGACCTCACGTCCGCCAGCGAACAACACAACCAACGCCGCTACGGACCTCGGCGGGTAAATAAAGGAATGTTCGATTCCTTATAGAATTCGGCGGGCAAAGTTTTTTTTTTAAAAAACAAAATGTTTTATCCCACATGCAGTGGGCAGAAGACAATTAAGTCTTCAAATATGCGGCCGCACGCATATACTATCGATTGCCTTCGGGCAATCGATCCTCACCACTATGCTCGCTCCTCGACCAATCCGCGATCGCCACGTGTCACTTCTCAGACGAATCCACGTCCGCCACGTGGACAAACAAGTTTTTGCCATCGCACACGCTCTGCTTGCCACGTCGACCGCCACGTCAGCGCTCTGTCAGCACTCGCCACGTGTCGGTTGCCGCCACCTCAGCACCTCGATCCGCGTGTCCACGTCAGCTGTCGCTCCGCTTGCCACGTGTCACCTCGAAATCCATGCAGCATCAAAGTCTGTGCCCAGCTCTGCCACCTCCTCGATCCGATCGCCAGCTCCTCGGGATGCGTGCCCAACACGCTCGCCACCCCACCCTCCTTGCATCCCCTCCCCGTGCGTCCTCGGGAAACGTGCCCGTCCGATCTCGGGAATCGTGCCTGTCGGCTCTGATACCAAATGTAGAATTCGGACCAGGAGGTAAAATGAATATTAACTAAATAAATCAAACTTAATATTAAAATTCGTGCAGAGCTATTACAACATTACAAACATAGGAAATGCCCACTAATATATACGGAGAGGATAGGGAGGAAGTCGAGAGGAAAGGAAGGGAGGTTGGAGGAATAAGGGGAAAGGGAGTTGGAGGGATAAGGAGGAAGAGGGAATAATGGAGGAAATGGAGGGATAAGGGGAAGAATTTATTGACTTAAATAAAAACCTGCCGACATTATAAACTTGCCGACAATGCTAACCTAACCTAACCACTAAAGGTGTTCACATTTGCTACGATTTCAAGAGTGAAAAAGTGATTTTCTCATTGTCGATGAATTTATTTACAGAGAAGTATGAAGATAACGGATCCAACCAATTTTCTAGGACATCAACATTGATTTTTCCTTCAAAAGTAGGAATATCAAAATTCACTTTCACCTTAAAAGGTGTGGGAGCACTGAATGGTGCTAGGGCAATGAGAGGTTGTGCGGAGGAGGTTGTAGAATTTGTAGCGGGGAGCCGTTGAAGAATTTGAGCAATTTGATCCTTCTTATTTCTCTATTTCCTGAGGGCTTCGTTCAACATCTCCTTGATAGGATTGACTCTCTCGGTGTTGTCCATTCTGGTTCTCACCTGAGATCGTTTAGAACGACAAGGGAGGTAATTAGAGGGATCTCGCGTCTGATATGCAAAGTTTTGATATCCTGATCTTGTGTTTATGGGCATACACTCAACAAATAAACCTCTTTGATACCATTGATTTGGAACTTAAAATTTTGGTTGATCCGAAACTCAAAATTTTGAGTTAAGGAAGATCATGAAAGAGTGCAATTCTAAAATAACAAAATATTACAAATAAGAACACAAATATACAAGCAAAATAACATAATGATTTTATTGCTTAGAAAACAGATTACAATGCAAGCAATCTTTGAGAAGAGATGTGAGGCTATAACATTGCATCCATTACTCATGTGCTTTTATAGTCAAGGGTGCATCTCTCTTTATACAAGAATTAGTGTGTTAGAAATCCATTGTATTGAATATGGAAGGTCACCCATATGGAAATATGGTGGTTCACCTTCCACAAGTTACAAAGTGCATATTAAATGAAAATGAGTTACATATGACTTGTCGTTTTGTGTTTTGTCTTCTATTGATGTGTCAACATAGTTAGAGACACATTTTGACTATGAAAATAAAAAAATAGAAAATTACTATTTTTAATAAGCATTTTGTTTTGCATTTTTTAGGGCCTTTGGAGCATTTTTTCAACAAATTTGTTGGCAACTGTCTACAATAGAGTTCATTGCAGAAATTGTTGTTCTCTCTCTAATATTTCCAACACTTCTTGAATAGATCAAAACGGAATCCCAAGCACAAAGTTATGCCCCTAACAGTGTGGTTAGGATAAAAAAATAGATTTTTGGGCATTTTCGAGCATAAAGCCATGCAACAAAAAGGTCACATGCCTGGATCACTGAACCTAGTGGTAGAAACCATTGGGTAGATTGAAGAACAATTAGCTACAAAAGAAAGATTCCAGGAAGTACTAAAAATTCTCTCCACCATGAAGGCGTCATAGGAACAACAATTTGTGATCGATGGAAAGGACATCGTCAGGCAACCTAGGAAAATTCTGGATTCATAGAGAGACCTACAAACATGTAAGGACACTCTGGCCTCTCTAAAAGCCCTAGTGCAGGAAATGGTTGAGGAAATTCGTGGGTTATTGCTAGATTGCAAGACATATTTGACCTGCAAAGATCCTCGATGATGACATTATTGATGCAATGTTCGAAGAGAAGGATCATGTCGATGAAGGGGATGCAGTTGCAACATATAAAAAGCTGGAGCTCATCTATGCCAAGCCACAAGAGCTCAATGGGAAGTAGGATAGGTTATCTAAAAACCCTTAGGAAGATCTTTTGGGAGAAGCCGAGAACCTGGTTTCCATTTAACTACTAAGCGATGAAGAGTGGTAGAAACTACTGGGACCATTGCCACAAAAGACGGAGTAGGAGAACAGGATACACATTAAAGTTAGTTAGTTCTTAATCCTCAAAGTCATCAAAATCAGTATCAAAACTGAAAGAAGACCCAATTCCTGTGCTTCAACAACAAATGTATGAAGACTTTCATCTTCCTCAAGATTAGGTGCAGCCATGGAAATATCTTGTGAGGATTTTTAGGATCTGCATCCCAATCTTTTGTTTTCGCTCTTGTAAACAGTTCTTTCTTGCAAGATACGAGAAAAAGATTAGAATGAAAAAACTAGATCCTCTACTTTTTTTTGTTTAGGCTTCACCCGGTGAGTGAACTCATACGTACTTCAATTCCTCTTTGTTGCAAAAGAGCTTGGCACTTGTTATATATTCCCTAGCTTCACTAATCCCAACCTATAATTGTTTTTACATTGTCATTAATTTTGTTCCATTTTTCTTTATCTTAACAACTTTTTAATGGCAAATTAATGTTTATTAAAGTGGGTCATGTGTGTCCAAAGTGGGCCTTCAAGCAATACCCATGAAACCTCTAAATACCTTAGCTCTACACTTTTTTTTTTGGTTCAAAATGACAATAAATATTGGAAATACCCATGGAAATGCCTCTTAGAAACATTAATAAACATGAAAAGTCAAGATGACAAGTTTCAGGGAGTTTCCTAGGAGTCTCCAAGTTTTCAAAGCAGGAAACAAGGGCACCCTAGGAGTTTCCTGCAACATAGGTTTAATATTATGGAACACTAGTCTAGAAGTGGAAGCGTAGATGCAATTCTCCTCTGGATAGAACAGATTTAAGAATTGCTAGAAGTGTCTTAGCTAAGAGGAAACCATAAGGATGTCATTTCTAATATTTGATTGATCAAACATATTATGCAAGTTTATATGATTCGTTTCTAAATATAATTTTCTTTTTTTACAAGTCAATTTCTATGCAAATTATTTTGCAGGGAACAAGAACTCTTAAAGAAAAGACTAGTGTTGAAAGATGACTTCTCTTGGAGACTATTACCTTCTCTTCCTATCAATGAAGAAAGTGGAAGAACAAACAGATTGTGTTACATTGGAGGAGTTGATCTAAGCTTCGCAAAGGACAACCCATCTATTGCATGTGGTGCCCTTGTGGTGGTGGAGCTTGACACCTTATCTGTTGTTTATGAAGATTTTGATGTTGTCCATTTAACAATGCCATACATTCCTGGATTTCTTGCATTCAGAGAGGTACTAGATCTTTTACCCAGGGAAGACCAGAATGTGATGCTCTTTTTTGGGAACCTGAATAATAGTAATATATTTTTTTACTGTTCTCTTTTTCTTTTTGAATAATCTAAAATTTAAGTTTACATGGGTTTTTATATGGGATCCCAGTCCTCTTATTCAGGGATTTGAACTTGGGTCTCCTGTTTTACTGTTCTCTTCTTGAATATTATGTATTTGTCTGTTTCTCATGTGATAGAACAATATCTTAGAAGATTTGTAAGTTTGTTGTCAATCTTAATATCTTTGGCGGTCCATGGAAAAATCTTTTATACAAAGAATAAATGAATGATTATCATTTTTTGTTACCTAGTCACAAGTACACTTTTAACTCTTTGATAACTTTTATTCATTCTTTCCACTTGGTTGGAATTAATGTCTTGCATTCAATCTATGTGATGGCAAGTAAGAGGCATTATTTGTTGTGGCTAGAGTATTCACGTGATGATCTTTTGGTTTTTCTCGATCATTTTAGTAATGAGTTACCACTTATTGTCATTTGCCTTCAAATTACCTTCCCATTGCCTTAACATAATCATGCTAGTGGAAAAAAATGCTTTTGTGAGAAAAGGTCTTCTAGAAAAAAACTACGTAAGATTGAAATAAATAAATTTGGATTGCAAGAAGAATATTGGAGCCTATAATAGGCATATCTTGAATATAAGTGATTAGGCTGGGCCTTTTTGAACATAGAAATCGGCAAGTGCGATTTGTGCTTGTGACCGCAGTTCAACAAATGGATGGGGAGGGTTTCAGTATCCCCAACCTTTGGATCTTGGGCTGATTTCCTTCGACCTTCTATCTAAGCTGAAAACTAAAGAAATGACTAATCTAAAATATGCAGAAAATGAATAAGCTGAAAAACAAGGAAACAAAACTAATATAGAAATGCAGAAAACAAATATGATCTACTTTGTTTGGGAGGAAAGGGTGCAAGAGGAAAGAAAATGCAAAATACGACTGAAGCTGTAGTGAGGTTTAGATTTGGTGTGATTGGCGTTTTCAGTATAGACCGAATAACTTCAGCGTGTAAGATCTTCAAAGACCTGCAACAACAATTGAAGAGAAGGGCTAACAGGGGAAAGGTGGGTAGAGCCATTGATTTCACAAGACAAAAGGTTAGAGACAAAGTCGAATAGGAATGCCACACACAACTTTTTATTGATTTTTTTTGCAATTTGAATGTTCTATACAATTTTACTCTGGAGAGTAGCTCTAGTATGCTTTGAAGGCCAAAAAACCCTTACAATGAGTATGAAACTCTTATTTATACTTGAAAATAAGAAACCTAATCTAATCTTGGACTTGCAGTTTTGCCTTTGAATTGCAGTTCGAAGTTGCATGCAATTTTGCCATCCTTATCCATTTTCCAAAAATAGACACGGAGCGAGGTGCGTGGACTAAGAGTAGGGTGCTTCGCTAAGTGAGGTGCTTTGGGGAAGGGGCGCTTGGCAGGTGGGGCATTCTGGGAGTAGGGTGCTTTTACGAGTGGGGTGCTTTGGGAGTGGGGCATTCCAATGAGTTGGATGCTGCCAAGCAAGGCGTTCTCGAGGAAAGCGTGTATTGCCTAGGAGTGGGGCATGCTCAGAGTGGAGTGTATCCGAATTCTTGGCCTAGTCTCTTCACATCCTTGATCTCGTTTTGTGCTACAAAACTTGGTCTATACCATTTTGGCGACTTGCAGGGACATCAATCTTGATTGACGAGAGATCTTGGACGGTGCCTTATCCATTGTGCCATAGAGTCTTCTGCCAAAATTCTTGCATCTTGGCCTGCTTTTGTTGAATCATTGTTTGCAGGATTTCCTAGCCCACGTTGAAGGAAATTGAAAAACCGTTCAATGCATCAATATCCCATATGTACCCTCTGAAGATCCTCTACTTCTATTGCTATCTATTTTATCTGTTCATGCAGTTCTTCAAGCCTGCTCATAATTTCCTACAACATATTTGATTGAACAATAGTGGAAGTGAGGGGGTCGTGAGAAGGGGGATTGGAATAATTTTGAGCCTATGAAACGATTGCTCTTGCTTCAGCCATTTCCTCCTCAATGAAATCGTGTACAATAATTTCCATCTCAAGAGGACCCATATTGTAGCACGAATGGCGGTATTCCTAGTAATAAGATGGTGGCAAATTTAGGAACTAAATGGTACTGCAATCATGAGACTGTTGATACCGTCGTACAACATTCCTTGAGATTGTACAGTCTCAACTGTATGACAACTATACGACATAGTTCATTGTACAACACAAGTTGTCATATGGTGTAATTCCTCGTATACTCCTATTCCTTTGTACGGTTGTACGATCAAACAATCGTACAACACGGTCTTTGTACGACATAGTACGAGATAGTCCTAGCAATCTTGAATGTATGGGAGTGATTTGTACGGTAATCACATGTACAAGATCACAATGCAACGGTTAAGTGGCAACAACCTTATATTGCCCTTGTATGATCTAACTATCGTACGACCTGCTTGTTGTACAACTTGCAATGGTTGTAACTTCCACGATCCATTTCAGTCTTCCTTGCAACCTGCAAATGCTAAGAACCCTATGGCAATGCAAATACTAGCAATCCTATAACCAACAAGAGATTGAACACTCTGCAATGCTAATGAAATACTACAAGCAACATCCTCGCAATCATATCAATAGACAACAATAAAGACTGCCAACAATTGCAATGTCTGCATTGTATTATGATTCTATAACTTCTGTAACAGGTAGTAAAATGACAATACAGTGATATCAATCTACAGTCCGTACGCAGTATGCATTCATGGCCTTATTCTCCATATGCCTTAGCAATTAGCTCTCTCCATACATGCTAGATTCTACCTGGATGATGCAAAATAAAGGAGGGGGGCCTATTTAATACTTGCTCTAGCCGTTCCAAGTGGTTCCTAGGACAACGCACCACTACAACCGCCACCCCGATTCCAACATTGCATGAATTAATCAACTTTTCCTAAGGTCTAATGTGCGACTTTATTAATATTTCATTTCATGTACATTTCAATCTAATTTCATTTGACATCATTTAATATACATTTCATCTAAATTTCACTTTATCAAAATTTACAAACAAAACTTTGTATAACTTTTATTTCTTTTTTGGAAAAGTAGTTTTACCGCATACATCTATCACCCCCTTTAGACCAGTTGATGCCCTCGTCGATGCTTGTTGTTGTTGTACCCTGTAATGAGTTGGCATACCTTTTGGCAGCTCTTTTATTTCAATCATATTTTTCACTTCTTCAGCCTATAATTCTCATGGTTCTTTTCCATAAATTTTAGTGAGCTTCTTTGTCCTTACGTTCTCTTGAACCCACTCTATTGCTTTCCTCATTTCATTGTAAACCATGGATTGCCATTGCCTTAGCTGGCCTACACATCCCATCCTAAACTGCAGTCTTGCAGAGTCAAAAACATGCATCATCTTTCCAAAAAATTCTTCCACCTGATCATCAGTTTCGACTCCTTCTTGCTTTGTCCATCCAAAACTGGGTACTTCAATAATGAAATGCTTCTCCGGTACTTGGAATGTTTCTTCCTCTTCCTATTCCATATTTAGTTCTTCTTTGTTTTCTTCCTGTTGGTCCGAATGTATTTCTCTATTTCCTTCCAGTTGATCAGGTTGTACTACAATTTGTTCTTGCAAATTTGACAAACTTTCTTCACTGGCTGATCTTTGATTGCTATCTCCTCTCCTAAAAAATATGATCTTCTCTTTTTTTGAGATTCCGGTGCAATCTCAATCTCTTGGCCCCTTTCTAGATTTTCAACTTTAGTTTCTCTTGGCACCACTATTTCTTTCAACAGGCCTCGGGCTGCCTTTGAGAGCTCAAACTGCTCTATATTTGGCATCGTTGGTGACACACAAAAATCCACTACTTGTGCCCATTCAACAAGTCCTGGCAATTCCTCCTTCACATTTCCTGTCACTACTTGGTTCTTGTTGGACCTCTTCAACTGGTTGTGCCCGCACTTCCTCCTCTTCGCCTTGCACCACCGTTGTTTGGTGCCTTGCGCCTCTTAAATTGAATGGACACTCATTGATCGCATTTCATAGTACCTCGCATATGTTACAATATGCCCTTTTCGAATAGTTCACATTTGTATGGCCTTCAGACTAATAGTCGGAGCACCACATATCCTTTTTATCTTTCCTTACTTCGTCCTTAACCTCTCTAATCATTATGTTGGTCTAGTCGCACACCGATCACTGCTTCCCCTCTTCATCGAACTAGTCTAGTTGTAGATCTTGGAACCATTCCTTTTTTTGGTGTATAGTTAACCAAATTAGGTAAGATGAGTGCCCAAAAATGCATGATTCGTAGAAATTTTCCAACTGGGCCCTCAATTGTTGCACCATGTATTTTGCACAATCTATTATGTAGGCCAGATCGGAGTCCTCTTGAACCGCGCTCAAAATTGCTACATGATCTTGCCACACTCTTCTATCATAAAACAACCCTTGTAGCGCAGCCATCTTGGACAAAGCCATTTGTGCGTCAACCTTGACTATCCAATTCTTAGTGAAAATTCAAAGTCTTCGGCAAGTTTAGGTTTTTCTAGTTGTTTTCGAGAATTCAACTTATCTCTCTATCATAACTCTTGTACTATACTACATTTGATTAGGGCTTGAACGACTTCCATTCGTCATCTTAGGCCTCAACACACATCATCTTCTTGATGGCCTTTATGGAAATGTGAATTGGTGCCTAATGTTTATCTCTTGGGATTCTGATCATCTTGTTCTCACTATTGTACCTCTGGGCGCAATTTTCAATGACTTCTGGGCTCTCCCACACTTGAGGAACTAAAAATTTGGCCAGTCCAGAGGTTCACAATCTGCTGATGGATGATAATTTGTTTGTGGGCCAAAGTTATACCGCCTAAGAGCCTCTTTCCTAATTGCACTAGGATGATATCGATATATTCCTTAACAAATATTGGTGTATGAATCACAATATTTGGTCTCATGGGTTTTTTCCACCGTTCTTCTTTCTCTTTTTGCTCTTCTGGGTTTGAATTTGTTGCAAAGGTGTGTACTCTTCATCTTTTTCATTGGTCTCAAATTCTATGGTCTTAGCGTCTAACATGCTTTCCAGTCTGTTCGATATCATCCAAGGAGTCACTACTTCTAGTTTCCATATTGGCAGGCGGGGTCTTTCTTCCAGCGAGATACACTTGGTAGATCTAGGGAGATACACTTGGCAGATCATACGGGGCATATAAGTGAGAGCGGGGTGCACAGGACAAGTGGGGCACATTGATAGAGCAGGGTGCACTAAGCGAGATGTTGTTGGGGCAAGTTCATGCTCTGCGAGTAGGGCACTTCGGGAGGTTGCGCTCTAGGAAAGCTGGGCAGCTTGAGTGAGGCACTGCTAAAGTAGGGAGGTCTCGTGTGGGGCAACCTGAGTGAGGACTTGGAAAAATTTGTGTGTTTTTCTTCCTTGGACTTATGAAAAACAACCTCACAACTTTGAGATGCAAGAGATTCAAATTGAGTTGAGTGCAGCTTGCCTTCTATTTTACCGTCCCCTTTGGAAGATTTTCTACCCCGAAAATCAAGTGGTTGCTCTAAAAGGGCTAAGACCCTCGCGTGCTAAAAAATATCTTCAGGGAGTTCCTTTTCAAAAATTTAAACTGTGGTCTGAGTTATTTCTATGCGTGCTCAATTGGATCTTTTGCAGAAATGGGATTTGTGGGGTTGATTGTTGGTGGCTAAAAACTGCCTAATCTAAAACCGCGTGCCATGTCTTTCTTTCTTGTGCTCAAATGGGTCTCTCGTGGAATCGAAATTCGTTAAGTGGATTAATGGTAGTGAACAATCTATTTTGAGCAAAAACGAGGGTTTTAGAGTGTGAAAGATAAAAAAGAATTCTAAACTTCAATTTTAGAGGGTTTTTGAGCGAAAATGAGGGTTTTAGAGTGCTCAAAATGAATTCTTTTTTTTCACTTTACTTTTTTTTAATAAAAGAAAGCAAGATGAAAAAAAGGAAAATCAGAAGCTGGTCGACGAAGAAGGGGTATTGAACGTCCCAGTTTGGGATTTTCACTCGAACAGGATAGGCTCTTTTTTTTGGTTAAATCTGGGCACCTCTTGGTATGGAGCAGGGCATTGCCAGATTTAATTTTTTTTTTTGGTGCATCACGAATCACTTTTCGCAGATTTGCTAGCAACTATTCTTGTTGAGCGGGTCACTTCCGTTGATTGGCTTTGAAAAGTAGGTGCCTTTCCTCTTGATGCCGATGTTCCAACTCAAAATCTTTCAACACCTATGCAAACAAAGTATGTCAGATGGCGTTAACCACGTACTACTAAGAAGTCTTATTTGAGTCAAAACTTCATGGATGCCCTCTAATGAACAATATACCCCCCCCGTTCTTCCAATCGAAGGATTGTGTAGATCCAAAAACAAAAACCAAAGTTTTAGAATCTAAGGTAACTTTTGCCCTTTTGATCTTTTGACAAGTGTCATTAATGCTCGCACTTTAAATTAGCAATCTGAGGTGGCATCCAATGACTATATGCGCTAAAGAGCAAGGAAACATGTCTTGGTATAGAATCTTTTAAGGTTTCGTACTTGCTTAAATAAAAATCACACTTGCACAAATTTAAATCACACAGAAATTTAAATGTACACTTGCATAAATTTAAATCACACTTGCGAAAATTTAAATACACACTTGCAGAAATTTAAATCGCATTTGCAGGATTTTAAATGCACACTTGCGGAAATTTAGATGCACACTTGCGGAAATTTAGATGCACACTCGTGGAAATGTGATGCACACTTGCAAAAAATAAATAACACACTTTGCGAAAATTAAATTAATTCACAGAAAAATAAATTATCACGCATGCAAGAAAATAAAATCTAATCTAGTAGCTACGTAAAACTAACCCGGAAAATAAATAATTAAAACAATTTACAAATTAATTACAAATAAAAATAACATACAAATTAATTACAAATTAAAATAATATACAAAAAAACATTAAAATAAATAAATGAAAATTCATTAATTATTTTATAAACATATCTACAAGAAATAATACTTTCCATTGTGTTGATGGAGTGGGTCCTTACTCCTCAGCCCAATGGAAAGTAATTGTTAATTTAAAATAAAATTAAAGAATGGGCAATTGCGAAAAGGGTAGAAAAATGTATTTGATGAATAAAAGGACAAAATTACCCTTCTACACAAATAATCTTCATTTTGTATGCATCCATCCTCTTCCTCCTTTTCTAAATTTTTTAGATATTACGTGTCTTTTATAAGTGAAGACACTTAACAACTAATCCTTATTATGAGCTACAATCAGGGAGAATATCTCTCCTCTTATTTGGATAAGAACAATCCTTATTTCCCTTCTAAATACAAAGGACGTGTGTTTGTATATAACAAATTCCTTATTGGTAGGAGAAGATTCTCCATTTTATTAGAAAAGCAAAACAACCAACAATAAATTCAACAATTGCACATGCTATTATTTGGCAAAACAAAACAAAATTTAATTGGTTGCTGACTTTCCAATGGAGCATAGAAAGGAACAAACTGCAATCCCGCCAGCCTGGCATGCAACTATTCCCAAAACCCTCTGCACCATCAATTCTCCATGATGCGCGTCATGTTGCGTAACAGTTGCGAGCAATTTTCTCATGCACAAAAGCTAGAAAGGCGCCTTAAATAAAAATCGCTTAAGCATTCCCTTGGACTTCCACATGTATTTCCATCCAATGCATTCCCCATGTGCATTTTCCTCCATTTCTGTCTTATATGCCATGTGGAGATTTTTGGGAAATAAGATGCATGTCCTCCATCTTTATTTGCCATGTGAAAACAGTAGGTAGAAAAAGGTATTTCCATCTTTTTCTACCAGCTGGAAGTTGCTCTTCCAGCTGAAAAATAGAACATATTTCTGTCTTTTTCTGCAAGACATCATCTTTTTATTTGGTTTCATTAGTCTAATGCTTATAAACCAAATAATCATGACTAAATGTAAAACTTAATCCAAAATCACATAAAACCTATCCAAAATAACATAGTAATGCATTTACCTATTCACCATGTCTAGTCAAAATAGTAACATAAATTACAGCCTAGTCCACAATTAGTTATTTTTAACCAACACATTAAGGAAGTCAAACTTTTGTTGCTTTGAGTCACAAAATGAGACATTTCAAGGCCTAATCATCTTTCTCTCGTCTAAGGCTTGATACCAGACATCTAGAGGAGAATATTCCCTTTCAGCCTTGAAGTGATTGGTAGCAAGGGTGGATGCATGAACTATGTTGACTATGATCGTTTCCTTACTCCCCATCTCATCCCATGGTGGGCTTTGGTGTTAGAAGCTAGTCCGAGCCTTTTGTTCCCCTATGACCAAATGTTAGATTATTGCTCAGCAGTAACAATCCCTCCTAATGTTGTTCTTCGGCAAACCTTTTGTTGTTCTCCATAGCATCGAACTGTTGGAATGTGAGCCCTACTCAAAATCGTGGGAAATTGCATCATTCGTGGAATTACAATCTCGTTATTGGTTAGCATGATTCCCTCACATGAACTCTTCTGGACACTCTTAGGACATGCAAATGTGTCCATACCTATTAGTTGGACAATGTCGGTTTCTACAATTTTCTCATTAGAGAAATAGAACTTTTCTATGATAGATCCTTTTATCATAAGCTTTTCAAGAGTCATAGATTCTTCCTCCTCCAAGGTGAAACTGCATGTTTCATACTCTAGAGGAAAATCTGTTTCCATTTCTCCTACAGGCTCTTCCTCTTCTAGCAAAAATGCACATGCCATGTACTTTGCTTCGACCTTTGAATCCTCATTCCCCAAATTTTGTTGTCCACTTTAGGTTCTTTGGTTCATAAGATGTTCTACGAATTTGGTCGCCTTCTCAGATTTCTCTTCGAGGAAGGGAATCATTTCCACCAATGGGGGCTCGTCCAATGACTCTTCCAGTTCCTTGGTTTTCCTTTCTTTTATATCATTTCAGTGGGGCCTAGTATAACAGTCTCATGTTCTAATTGTGGATTTGCCTCCATCATTTCTACAAATTCCCCTCTTCTATTCGGGACAAATACTTCACACTCCTCTACAAGTTCCAATCCTTCAGCTTTGGGATCTTGATTTACCGTATTGGGCTCTATCATTGGTTATGGGGATCATGACTCTTGATGTTTAGGCGGGGAATTTCCTGCAATCCATCAGAGTGGTTACTATACCCTTGGAAATTGAGCAATTTTTGCCCATTGATGATGTCTCAAGCATTGCATAGGCTTGCATTGTATTGGCCTGAGGTACAACCACTTGACTCATCACTGGTTGGTTCATCATGGGTTGATAAGTCATTGGTTGACTAAATACGGTGGGCTGATTCACCATATAGTTTTGTGCTTAATCAATCATCTGAAAGTTTTCTTGTTGGGGTACTGACCAATTCCCTTGATCAGCCATAAGAAAATCTCTTTGTTGAGGAAATGACTCGTTCTCTTCATCGAGTTCATACTCTTGTGTATAGAGTGACTAAAGGGCTGAAACCATATACTTGAGTTCATTTATTTGTGCCCACAATTCTTGTTGGTCTTGAGAGACTTGTTGACATTGGGGATCTTGCGGAAATAGTGGATATTAGGGTAATTGCTGTTGGGAAGAGTGTTGGAACTGTGGGATGGGTGTTTGGGTCATATCGGTACAATATCCTTGCTGAGCAAATGTCATAAAGTCTTCTTGGTGAATGAATGGGTAAGAGTGAGGTACTTGCCTGTATTGTACAAGTTGGCCATACTATCCCTGTTCATGTGACACTTGGTATATAGGTGGTCCTATAGGGGTATAAGTTGGCTGTTGAAAGACTTGATGATTTGGTAACCAAAACATCCGTGACATTATTGGGGCATTATAGTATTCTTGAACAGAATAGGGGAGAAAACTCAAAAATCACATAGAAAAATGTGAACAAAAAACAAGGCTCACTAGTAAAAATGGAACACAAATGAAATAGGGTAGCGTTGAAATGGGGCGGACTGAGTGGGGCGCTCCAAGTGAGATGTCTAGCATTTTCATGTGTGGTCTTATTTTTGCTTACTCCCCTACCTTTGCTTGTGGTTGCTTTTGGTCTTTCTTGAAAAATGAAATTTTCAAATCACAAGTTAGGCAAGATTTTGGATCAATACATGTGGAGTTGCCATTTGCATTATAATTGAAAGCTGAAAAAAGCAACTTGTAAATTTCTGATGCAAAAATATTTGTGGATTTTGTGTGTTAGTGTAACACACAACCCTTTTTGTAGATCTAAAAGGATATGAATTATACTTGTGCAGATCTGTAAAATTGTGCGGGTGGGGTTACCAAAATCAATCATGTGTTCCACCGGGCATGCCAAAACTGTTGACCTCACATGTGGTGGATGATTCTTTGTGGGGCAAATTAGAATCGTCCCACCAGGCATGCCAGAATTGTTGAACACATAACACGGAAATCGACAAGTGCAATTTGCGGCCATGACTGCAATTGAACAAATAGATGGGGAGGGTATCACTCTCCCCAACCTCTGGATCTTGGGCCAGTTCCCTTTGACTTTCTATCTAATTTGAAAAATAAAGAAAAGACTAATCTAAAGTATTTAGAAAACGAATAAGCTGAAAAACAAGGAAATAAAAGTAATCTAAAAATGTAGAAAACAAATCTGATCTAGTTTTTTTGAGAGAAAAGAGCACAAGAGGAACGAAAATGAAAAATACAACCAAAGTCACTCCAAAGAGTAGGTCTAGTATGCTTTGAAGGCCAAAAGATCCCTATAATGAGCATGAAACTCCTAATTATACTTGAAAATAATAAACGTAATCTAATCTTGGACTCGCAGTTTTGCCACTGAACTATAGTTTGAAGTTGCATGTAATTTTGCCATCCTTATCAATTTTCCAAAAATGGACATGGAGTGGGGCATGTGGACTGAGAACGACATGCTTCGGCGAGTGGGGCGCTCAATGGATGGGGTGCTTCGACGAGCAGGGCACTGCCGAGTGAGGCATTCTCGATGAAATCATGCATTGCTTGGGAGCGGGAAATGCTTAGAGCGGAGCATATCTAAAGTCTCAACTTGGTCTCTTCACATCCTTCATCTCGTTTTGCATGACAAAACTTGGTTTGGAAGTGATGGTAGTAGTCAACTACTATAGCTGCACATAGAATTTTATTTTTTATTTTTTTATTTTTTCGGTAAAAAGGATTGAATCATTGATAAACTAAATTAGTTGAAAATCAGATTACATCTCTCGCCTTTCCAATATTGAAGGCTTTTAAGCCAATATTTAATAGAGGATGTGGGAATATTCTCCCTCACATCTAATCTACTAAAACTATCCATACAAAAAAACTATGTTACCGGTTCGGCAACCTAGGACCTTGGATCCTAGTACGGGACGTACTCTTTTCGATTTCGGGTACGATACGCTCTCGGGTCCGTCCAGGGTTTTGCCTGGGGGACCTGGATGACGGACCTGGATGTATCCAGGTCCCCCATGCAGAACCCTGGACGGACACGAGGGCATTATTTTCGAAAAAACTTTTATTTATTTATTTTTTTAAATTTTTTAACTTGCCAGATCATTCCAAACGAATGTCGTGATGGCGCATTCCTGCTTAGTTTCTAGGTTTTCCCGCTTAGTTTCCAGGTTCGTCATAGCGCTTCATGCATGCCCTTCAAAAATTGTGTCTCGCGATGGATCTGTTCCCCTGTGTTGCGGGTTCTAGTGTAAAGAATTGATAAGCATTTGTCTTGGAGGGAAAGGCAACTCTCGCACGCGATGGTCTTCGCAGCATCCCCAACAGCAGGAGGCGCCATAGTTGTCCACGTTCGCTTCGTCTTCGTCTTCGAGTACGAGATATGCAGAGTAAGGTCCGGCCGGGGGTGGGAATAGAACGCTCGTCTGCTGTTGATGATTTGCAGCTGCAGCGACCTGCCTGTAATTTGCTAGTGATATTGTGGAATACATTTGGGAATCTAGAAGAAGAAATGCGAAAAAGGGCGACTGAAAGGATGATTGAGATTATCCAGCTTAAGGCATTATATAATCTCTATTGCCCTTCAGAAATTGTTAACCTGAAATAGTTACTGCTAGATTCTCCATCTAATATTACGTGAAAACTGTTGCACCGTGTACGATTATTAGTATCTTATTAAAAAATTTAAGTCTTCTTTCCTTGAAATTATTTAAAAAGATTTCTATATAAAGAAGATAATACGATATCTATAATTAAAAAGAAATGGGTTTATGTTTTGTTTATTCCGTCCGCCCTTCGCGTTGAAAAGAGGGATGATAATTTTTTAATTAAAAATTTATATTTTCACGAGTCCTACCCGAAAAGGTGAAAGTGTGAAAGTGACACGCTTTCTATTGGAAACATAGATTATTATATTAAATTAAAGACAAATTATTTAAAATGTTTTCAAAACATTTTGGAAGTGGATTGTAAAACATTTTGGAAGTAGATCGTATGTCTTAAGAATTAAAATGTTTTAATATTGCCTTTTCACATATCATGCCTACACACGTATTAGAAAAGCACTATTGGTCTTTAAGTGAATGATTAAAATAATAATTTTAGTTAACTTTATATTGGTCTTTAAGTGAATGATTAAAATAATAATTTTAGTTAACTTTACGTGTATACAGAGAGCTTGGCCGCCAAATCTGGGTTAACCTTATTGTATTTTTATTTAAAATAAATAATATGCAAGGTGTCCAGTAAAGGACAAGACACCTCAAAGTCAAATGTTTTGTTAGATTTTTAGGTTACGAGTATTTTAAATTTCTTTTCTTAAAACGAATGATGAAGTATAATGGACCCTCCTCTTCATAGTATAATAAATCCGTCTTTCTCTCCACATCGGATGACGACGATACGTATAATTATGTTATATTTATTTTGGTATACAATATTTAATGTGTATGGTATCTTATTAAAAGTTTCATAGTCTTGTTTCAATGAAATTATTTAAAAATATTTCTTTAAAGAAGATAAGCATCTAATACGATATCTATAATTTAAAAAAAATAAAAATAAAGAAAATATCAATTTCTTGGATGTCGTGGGTCGTTGAAACTTTTTTTTCTAAATTAAAAATAATTGTTGAGAAATTAATATATGTTTTTTATTAATTTTTGTACGGCCGAACCCAAAACGAACCCAAGACAAAAAAAAAAATTTGCCGTATCGGTGAACCGGGTTCTTCGAATCCGAACCCGAACCCAAAACGAACCGGTAACTTAGCAAAAAAGAGTAACCATGTAAAGCAAGGATATATAAATCTATATACAACAAGCAGTACTATCATCAATGGTAAGAATGGAAAAAAGAGCTTCCCTGGTCCGCTGAGGCCACCATCTGGGAGGATATCCATAGCAAGTGAAGTCTCCTCGATCAAGAGCCCAGTTAGCCATTGCATCTGCCACCCTGTTCTGATCTCTAAAGATGTGTATGAACTCCACTGCCTCAAAGCGTTGTTGGGTCATTTGTATTTGCTCAAGTATTCTTTGTATTCTCCAATCTTTATTCTTTTGCTTGCCTGGTCCTTTTAAGTGGTTAATCATAATTTGGGAGTCTGATTCCACCTGAATTTTCCTCCACCCCACCTTCAGAGCCTCTTGTAATCCCCTTAAGATGGCATATCCCTCTGCCAGGTTATTGGATAAGATACCAAGGTTTTTTGCGAAGATAAAAGCAGGGGCGCCATTCGAAAGGCGGCCTATTCCCCCATACTTGCTCTTCCTAGATTTCCCCTTGAGGCTCCATCCGTATTAATCTTACCTAGTCCCTCTGGAGGAGGTTTCCAATTCCTAGTTCTGATTACTTGTGCATGATTTGGGGTTACCCTTTTTGATGTGACCACCATTGGAGACACTTGTAATCTGGATATTATCTGAATCCACTTTTGGTTAGGATTCTGGGGCTCTTTTAACAGGTATTGGATTGACTCCCTCATATTGGCTATGATCCTTTGCCAAACAAAGTGGTTGTCTCTGTATTCCTGGTTGAAGATACGATTATTTCTCTCCTTCCACAAATTCCACAGAAGGAGAGTCGTCCCCACCCAAAAAATCTGCTGAGTGGGTTGGTCCATTTCCTCCCGTTTAGGCCACTCCCTCCAAAGTTGTTCTATAGAAGATATCTCAGACCAGCGGATGCCTAGCAAAGCTGCCATTTGTTTCCATAGTTTGATTGTGATGGGGCATTCTATAAAAAGGTGAGAGATCGTTTCCTCATTCTCCCAACACATCTCACATCTGAAAGGCCCATGCATCCCTCTTTTCATCAATTGTTCCCTTGTTAGCACCCTTCTATGAAGTAGAAGCCAAATGAAGAATCTAACTTTGGGCCAAAGGTTTTGTGCCCATAACTGCGTGAATATATCACTTAACGGGCTCGGGGTACTCTGACAGAGGGCTAAGTATCCAGAGGCAACTATATATTCACTCTAATTTTTCCTGCCCCAACCAAGAGTATCCTCCTCTTGAGACCACGAGAGTGATCTCGTCTAGATGGTCCTATAGATTTCTTTTCTCTGATCCTCTAGGATTTGGATTGGCCACTCCTCTATTGGGATCCATTGCCTTCCTACCTCCCAACTACTGCTTTGAGGCTTACAATATTTGGCTACCTTAACCCAATTGTTTCTATGAAGATTCTCCATCAACGGTCTCCAAGTTGGGAATTGAGTTATTAGAGGAGGATGACCATCCCACGAATCTGTCCAAAAGTTAGCCTTCTATCCATTATGGATAATCCAGAACAATATTTCCTTGATCATATCCTCTCCTATTCTAAGTCCCATTAAGATGGGAGATCCTCTGCTAGGAAGCGAAAACCGGATAAGCTTTGTCGGGGTTTTATTCTCTGCATATTTGGCCCTCAAAATTTGAGCCCACAATTCCTCAAGGGATTTTAGCAATCTCCAATATAACTTAGCCGCCAATGCCTTGTTATTCTTGACAACTGATCTGATTCCTAGTCCTCCCTCCTTTTTTGTAAACATAAAGTATCCCATTTCACTAGTGCCCATTTTTATTCTTCCTTGACTCCATTCCAGAGGAATCTATAACTTATTTGATCCAATTCTTTAAGAACTGCCTTGGGGATAGCTAGCACTGAGGAGACATAAATAGGTATGGCATTGAGGACTATTTTTATCAAGGTCATCCATCCTCCTGTAGAAAGCCACCTATTAGTCCATTTTCCCAATTTGGCTTTCACTCTCTCTAACAACCAAGTCCATTCCTCCTTTTTTTGCCTCCCAACTATAAGTGGAATTCCTAGGTAGGTGATTGGAAGAGATGTCTTCTTGTATCTCAATTTATCCAACAACATTATCTCCTGCCTAGGTGAGCAATGGAAAAAGATGACCTTGGACTTTTCTTCATTTATAAGTTGTCCAATCACTTTTGTAAACCATCCTAGAATCATTTTAAATCTGGAGGCCTCCCTTATTGTTGCTTTTCCTAATAATGTAGAGTCATCAACAAATTGTAGGTGAGTAATTGGTTTAGCTCTAGTTGCTATTATTATTCCCTCCAAAGCTCTAGTGTCCCTATCCTTAGCTAATGTTCTGCCCAAACATTCAACCAATATGATGAACAAGTATGGGGATAAGGGGTCTCCTTGCCTGATACCTCTAGAAGTTGTAAATAGTTGGGTAGGAGCTCCATTTACTAGAACTAAATAGGATACCAAGGAAATACATCCCTTGATCCATTCTACCCAATCACCCAAGAATCCAAATTGTCTCATCACCTTTAGGAGGAAGTGCCAATCAACTCTATCATATGCTTTGGATAGGTCTAACCTAATAAACATGGAGGGTATTTTTTATACCTGCATAGAGTGGATGGCCTCCTGAGCTAAGACTATCTCATCCAAGATCTGTCTTCCTTCCACAAAACCACCTTGTTTCGGAGAAATAATTTTGTGAAGAAGAGGTTTGACCCTTTCTGCCATGATCTTAGTGATAATTTTATATAGGACATTACAAAGGGCAATTGGTCGGTAGCCAGAGATGTGTTCAGACTCCTAGGTTTTCAGAACCAACACTATATATGTCTTGTTCACCTCTTTGAGCACCACTTTGGCTATCCTAGCCTCTTCTACCACTTCCAATAATTCTTCCTTAAGGATATCCCAGAATTCTTGGTAGAATTCTATGGGAAATCCATCTGGGCCTAGAGTTTTGCCTTTTTGCATCTTGAAAACTACCTATTGTAGTTCTTTGGCAGTAATTGGGGTAGTCAAAGTTACATTATCTTCCTCTATGATGAGAGAAGGAATCTCTTGGAGTACTTCCTGTTGTGCCTCCTGATTCAATGGTTCTACCTTAAAGAGTTGGGCAAAGTATTCTCTTGCTATATCTTTCATCCCATCCCATGTGTGTATTGAATCACCTGCAACTATTTTTAGGGAAGAGATGAAATTGTGCGACCACCTTGCTAGGAGAGATTTATGGAAGAAGCTAGTGTTCCTATCTCCCTCCTAGAGCCATTGGATCCTAGATTTCTATTTCCATAGGATCTCTTCTCTTTTGTCCCATTCCTCTAGCTGAGCAGTAAGCCTAGCCTCCTCCTTGCTTCGGATCTCAGTAGTGCCATCCATTCATATTTGCTCATTGAGGTCCTCAAGTTTGGTTAAGATATGTCATTTCTTTTCCTTTATGTCACCAAACTCCTCCCAATTCCATGTTCTCAATTTGGACTTGAGGTACTAAAGCCTCCTAACAAAATTGTACATCTTCGTACCATGCCTAGGTTTACCCTCCTGCCACCATTGTTGAACCTTATCTCAGAAACTACTATCTCAAAACCACATTAATTGGAATTTCAAAGGAGCACGACTGGGTCTAGTCTTCCACACTTCCACCAACACCGGCCAATGATCTGATCCTACATTATTCAATATTTGTGCTCTTGGAATATATCCATTGCTCAAAAACTCCTTTGATAACAGAAACCTGTCTAGTCTTTCTAGAATGCATGTTGGGCCTTGCCTTTTATTAGACCAAGTCATCATACCATTGTCTGGTTTGATATCTACCAGATGAAGAGATCTAATATGCTCCATCATGAGGTCAATACTACTATCTAGAGTGTGATTTCCCCCTATCTTCTCTTCCAATGAGAGGATGGTGTTAAAATCACCACCTACAAGCGGCCAAGCTCCAGGGAAATGACCAATAATATAAGCTGCATTCCTCCATTGTTTTCGTTTTTCATCCAAGTTGATAGGAGAGTATACATTGAGACATAACCAATGCTGAGAAGAATGTCTACTCTGGGCCAGTAAAGCTAGAATCCCCCAACTTCCCATTGTTTGGTGTATCACTATCTCTTTTGGATCCCAAAGACAAGCCACTCCTCTAGAAGCTCCTTGGGAGCTTAGGGCTTCAACCCTACATGTAGGCCAAATATTTTTGGCAAAAATATGCATCTCTTCTATTGACACTTTCATTTCTTGAATGAAAACCATTTGTGGATGATGCTGTTGAATCATTTATTTTACTTCATTATGCTTTATCGGGCTACCCTTAAGCCCTCAAATATTCTAGGTGATGCACTTCATCAAGCACAAGGACTAAAAATGTGGGTAAGATCCTTGACCTTACCCATTGCTATCAACTTTGCACCTTCTTTCCCTATTTGATGTTGAGTAGTCTTCCTACCTGCTCTTTGGTATGTATCTAGCTTCATCTTTTTAGTAGACTCTTGACTCACTCCTGTTGGTTCTGGGATGGACTCCAAACCTTGGCGTAGGTGAGAATACCACCATGGCCCTGTTAGAAGATTCTTGGGTGTCACCTCCACTATCTATTCCTTTATGAGTTCCTCCATTTGATTGGTTAGAGTCATTGTCTTTCTCTTGGCTTCTGTTTTTCCTTTGGGATCTCTTCAACTTTTGGGGTGGGTTCTCTTGTAGGCTACTTAGTAGATCTAGAATTGGCTCAGTGTTGTGATTTATTTCTTCAACTATTGGTTCCTTTCTTAGGGCTTGAAGAGGAGTTTCTAGGATCTCTGTCTCCATGATGTTCTCCTCATCATCCATTGGGAGGTTAGCAAACTTATTGGTGGAGATGACTACCTGCTCTTTAGATGTTTGTTTTCTCTGTATGTTCTTTTGTTTAGGCAGTTCAAAACCTCCAGGGGCCTTTTTTTTTTGTGCTTGCTCTGGGATATGTAGACAGCAGTTTGAAACAAAAATGAATTACCAAACTGTATGACAAAAATATCCTATGGAGTACCACAATTTTGGAATGTACATCAATTTTGATAAGACCATTTAATAGCATGTTTTGATGAGTCATGTAATGTTATGCTTTGCAATGTAAAATCAGCCGATCCAATGAATACGGCTTGATTAGTAAAACTGCACTAAAAGACAAACGCAACCGTCAATGTGTTAAGACATCCTGATTAGTTAGACGTCTGGATTAGTCAGACGTCTAGTCCAGTAGTTAGATGTCTAGTTGGCTGTGTTAGACGTTTGAACAAGTTGTTACGAATTGCTAAGCAATAGGCGGTTGGGATGGTTGAGACAGGTTAGTTGCAGTAACTACCTAGGCTTACCTATAAATACCCCCCCTATTTCATTTTGTATCTATCCATACTTGTCTATAATGCAGATCTGTTGTGCAGCAAGCATTGTTGTGGACTTCGTGTTATGTGTGATTGCATCTGGATTATAGTGTTGTGTTGTAGGTATTGATCGTGACTTAGGTATGAGAAGGAGTATTGCTGTGTGTTGTTTTGCTATTGCAGGAAGTGTTAAGGAGCATTCAGGACTGATGATGAACACTCCAGTTGCAGATGTTTAGACCTGTGCAAACCATCCATTGTATGTCCCAGTCTAGCCATCTGGCCTCGCTAGAAAACTTGTCCCAGACGTCTAGCCGTCTCACCCTAGACGTATACTGCACAAACATCCAGCCTAGACGTCTTACCCGTCCGACGTAGGCATCTGCCTAGCCGTCTACTGTGCTTATCCTAGATGTCTACCCCCTTAGACGTCTAACCCTTGTATCCTGGACGTCTATCCGTCCAGACGTCTAGACTGTCTGTCCTGGCCGTCTATCCGTCCAGACGTCTAGACTATTTGTCCTAGACGTCTATCTGTCCAGACGTCTAGCCTGTCTACCCTAGACGTCTATTTGTCTAGACATCTACTAGCATGCCCAAACGTCTACTGTCCTAGATGTCTACCAAAACTTATTCATCTATAACTAGAGAGCATGATGACTTGTGTAACCAGGTTTATCACTCCCTCCTAACTTCTTGTCATTCCCTTGTCTCGAGAAAGCACTCACTCTTGTCTACAGGATCCAATGTTTACAATCCCTAGCTAGGTGACCATATTCATGACAAATCCGACACCTTAAGGGAATTTCCCATAGTCCACATCTTGTTCCCAGATATCCTCCCCAAACTGCAGAGTAATCTTTTTTGGCTTGCACATATAAAATTAAAATAATAACAATCACCATATTAAAATATTTTGATTCCTTTGACCCATTGTATGTATGTTAATAATAGGTCTCCATGATTTATTCAAGTTCCACCCAGTGGCCCAGTTTAAGTTACTTTGGTGCTTTTCAATCTTCACCACTTCTCTGAGTCTCCTTTATGTTTCTAATGACGTGTTGGCCCAAACTAATATTTTGTTATCATTGATGGAGCCCATGCTACTGTAAGTTCTAACATGAGTGCACAAGATACTAGCATATCTACAATTTATAAAGAGCAGGATGTAACAGTTTCATAAATATCTTGAAGGCAATATGGAAATGTAAATCTCTAAACTTCCTTGGAATAATCACATTTTATTTTGGATTTTTCCATATATATCTAGACTATTCGGTAGGTTATGATACAGCTACAAAAATGAAATTAAATTTATGATCTGTACTTTTCTTTTATTATTTCTGAAAATTAGGACACCAAATGTTTGAATTAAAATGATGTGTATTTTAATTTGTTTTGGGATTTTAGTGTCCAGTACTTTTGGGACTTTTGAAGAAAAGGATGCACAATTCACATCCCTTTTACCCTCAGGTAGATTCATATCCTTGTAATTTTCTTTTTTCTTTTACCTTTATAGTTAATTATTTGTGATTGATAAATTCTTAAATTTAAATGCTTGGCATTTGTATAGAACACCCTACTTATCATTTCTCTTTTCCCAGAGAATAATTTTGTTGTATTTAGGAACATGCCAATACTTCATGGTATAAAAAACAAGAAAGATTCATTATTGAGTTTTGGAAATATTAGATGCTTTCCAAATAAGATGAATTGTATCATTATCTGTTATAAAACTAGACCATCATCAATTGTGTTGGGAAGTACACAATTTTATACTAAGGGGTCACTGCCAATATATGTAGTTCCACAAACGATTTTGGCGTTTACGGGCCAAATCAATTAGCAATTTGTGATTTTATGAATGCTGAGGATGGGCTTAGGAATTAAGTTATATCAGATAACATTGGTTCATTTGCTAGTAAGATTATATGATATAAGCAAAAGTGGAATGATGAAAAACTTGTCTTCTGAATACATGGACAAAAAGTTTGAATCTGCACTTTATATCTCGTTTACAGAATTTTGAACAACAGCAGATGCCAATGTAATATCCCACCCAAGCTGAGATACGAAATTTCTGCCTTGTTTTGTTATTTTGGAAATTTGCAAGGTTTTCGGTTTTTTGTGCAATGTTCTGATTTTTTTTGTATTTTTTATTTAAGTACAGAATGATGCAAGAAAAAGTTAAACTGCTAACTTGAACAAATAATATCTAGCAAACTACTTGGCGGGAATCAATGAAACTTGGAATTTAGATAATATAAAACTATAAACCCTTTAAAGAACTTTGGAAAGTATCAAAATACCCGAAAGCTGTACAAGACTGAAAATGGCGACTTTATAGCTGAACAGCAACACAGGAATATATGTATTTCTTTCCCAGCAACAAATAAAGTTGTCTTTTTACAATATCAATGCAAAGGAAAGCTCCCAATCCTTATCCGCCTCAATTATAATCATTAATTTGGCACCCAAACTCTGAATATTAAAAACCACCTTCAATGCCAGGCAAGATATGGTACGACCAAGCTAGAGGAAATTATGGCCAACAAGAATGGTCTGAAATCTGCCCTGAAACCCTATCTGAAAATCCTTTGAAATCTCCTCAAATTTAAGCACAATACATTCCCCGTGATGGAAATGCTCTGGATCACCCTGAGGATGTCTTCCAATCCCGAAGATGATGTTCCTGTCGGAGGATTTCGTCTCCAAACAAGCTCAAACCCTTGCAAAATGCCCCGCAAGTTTTCTCTCCAAGAGAAGCCAAAATAAAATATATCCAAGCATACCAATATGAGAGCAAGCAATCAATAAATAGACTCCTCATTGAGAAGTTTCCTCCGTGGGCTCAATGTGGGATAAAACATAAAGTCACCTTATAAAGTCACTTTATAATTAAAACTCCTTTTTGCTCCAAAAAACCCCTTTTTAATTAAAATATAGATATCTGATGTGCAAGGCTCTAAAATAAAGTGTCTATGATTTAAAACTTTTAATTCCCTTTCCAACGAGCTATAAAACTTAGGTGCCCATTAAATTATTTAATTAAAATGGCAACCTTAGAAGAAAATAATTAAATATAGCTCGTATTAACACCGAAATTACAGAAACAGTCGGAAAGCATTGGAATCGAAAACCGACTGCACAGGAGTGATACCGATGATGAATAATGATGAACGGACCTGATTGGGTGACTTACTATAAATAGACGCTCTCTCCAAGAATCTTGGAGAACAAACTAGAAGTTGGGTACAACCTCGAAAAGTGTCATCGGGGTCCTCTAGACCACCTGAGCTCAATGCCATCATCAGAAATCCCCTCTGACATGTTTGACGGACTCCAAGAGAGCCAGGGTCAACCACAGTGCTAAAGTGACCAAGAATGGGGACTGTTGTCACATTTTGCACGGGGTGCAATGTCTTCAATATTGTTTTGTAACAGTGCTGCTCTTCTTTTCCTCCTTCCGTTTTTCTTCCTTCTCTCCCTTTCCTTTTCTTTCCCATTCTCTTTCTCTCCCCCCTTTTTTCCTTGGAGTCCCCCAGTTGATTTTCCAGCTTTCCAGCGGGTCTATCTGAAATTGGCTAAGTGCGGGTGCGAAGTTCGCACTTCGCCCGATTTGGTGCGAATCCGCCCGTTTGGTGCGAAGTCGTACCCCCGTCGCCCCTTTGGTGCGAAGTCCGACTTCGCCCCACTTTCGGGCGCACCTTGCACCGGCGATCGGCGAGTCAACGCGAGAAGAAAGATAAAATGCCGGAGCGAGTCCATATGGCGGCGGACACCGGTGTTCGCTCGTGCGCGATTCGACTTCTCAACGAGTCGGAATGCGCCCTTGACAGGTGTGCGGTAGGGGAACAAACCCGGAATTTGACCAAGGCTTGAAGGCTTTCCCCAATTGCACTGATTTTTGCACGCATCCCAAGGAGCCCCGATCCCAAGCGAAGATGGATAGACTGCCCTCTAAGGCAGGCATGTGTCCTGACATAACCCATCATCAGACAAGTGTCCAGCTTCGGGATTTGAACCAAGACTGCCGACCAAAAAGGGATAAGCATGGGCTGCCTGCACCGCCTGCGTTAATATCCTCATTCAAAGCTGATCTGAGGTTTCACCTGCTCCAGCTACCAGCGAGCCTGCCGACTTGAAGTTTTGCCCAGCACTCCGCCACGTAGCTGCCCAGCTTCCAGGAAGACCATGCTGCGGGTACAGCCCAGTCCGACAAAAGGTCAGCATTTGCAGCTCTTTCGCCGCTTACGTCGACTTATGTTTGGTCGGGACTCTGTGCCCATTAATGTAACGGGTGGGACTCGGGCTATAAAAGCCCATCTTGAATTCATTGTAAAGGGTGGAAGGGGAATGTTTGTTAGGGAACTACCGTGCTTATCGTAACCGTGCTTCGCTTATGAATACAATCTGTATGCACGGTTCCATTCTCTTGTCTTTATTCTTTTATCTTTGTCTTTCATTATATGCCTTAGGCCCACATGTATCGCGGCTCGTTGATTCATTTCGGCATTTGGCGATCAGGTTCCTCTAGCATTGCTTGTTTAAAGCACCTTCTGTACTTCATTAATTTAAAGCATTCATATAATAGATCTGGTAGCAGTTCCATCAGTTATGTGTGACGTTGCTGGCCCGTATCTGGTGATTGATGCGATCCCCTGCTGTTAGTTCCTTGTAGGGAATGTTTGCTAGGGAGCCATTGAAGCTGTGCGGTTAAACTCTCTGCCTAACACATATACCTGGCTCTGACATCTCTAGGTTTACTTTCTACCCCTGTCGGTGTAAGTATCCGGTGATTGATACGATCCCTGTTGTTAGTTCCTTGTAGGGAATGTTTGCTAGGGAGCTATTGAAGTTGTGCATACGGCTCGCTGGTGTATCGGAAGTACGCCTAGGTTTTGCAGTTCCTTGTCATGCTCTGTGTTTGTATGCAGTAAGTAGCGGTGATTGGTGTGTTCCCGTACTGTTAGTTCCCCCCACCAACCTTTGGACATATTTGTAATCTCTTTCTGTACATTTGTCTCTTTCCGTTCATTTATTTCTTTCCTGTTCCCTTTGGCTTAAATCAGACCCCCCCCCAAGGAGCCGGCCTTCTCCGGAGATTGGCTCGGAAGGCATCTCTTCCTTCCGGCCTTTCATCTGGTGGGCGAATACGGGCGCATTAACCAAAAATCCTTTCCTCATGGCGGATTCGTAACCAACGGTTTCTACGGCACGCCGGTGGGACGCTTGTCCCACGATTTAAAGAAAGAGTACCCGTCCGGTTTCCACCTAGCGCAACGGTTCTTCGACCCGCTCGGCGGAACACGGGTCCCACATCCGACGAGAGATTTTCCGATCGGTCTCCACACGGCGCCGACGGTTCTCGAGCTCTTGGTGAGACAAGGAAGTTTCTCACCCCCGACAGAATCGAAGCACCGGTGTTCGCTTCATTGCTGTTCCAAATCTGAACACCTGGCGACTCTGCACGAACAAATCCTCTGAGTCTAGAAGACCGGTCCTGTCACCTTCATGCACACGAGAAGGTGGCGAACAAGAAATCCGAGAAGCCCGCCTGAGTTCTACGAACTAGACATCCACGCTCGAGGCGAGATACCCAGGCTGGCTGATCCGCGAGCTCGTTTCGACGAAGCCGAGGCTGAGATCCAAGAAGAGGCCGAAGCTGAGGTCGGAAGAGCCGAGTACGAAGTAGAAGAGGCCGAGGAAGAGGAAAATCCTGCATCCTCGGAAAGTACCGAGCACCGAGTACACAACCGACGGGCGGAGAAGAAGAAGAAATGGCTGCTCAACGGCCGAATGACGATGATCTCTTCCCGGCGGTGGACTCTACGAGGCCTTTGGCCTGATCGGTCGACAAGCTGTGCCCCTTGCTGCTTTAAAGTCTATTCCCACATACGACGGCTACGGTAAGACGGCGTACGAGCACATCCAGGACATCCTTGCCCTGGCCGCATTGCATACTATCACCGATGAAAGTGTGAAGACCCGTCTGCTGGCCCTTTCCCTGAGGGGAAAGCTTCTCTCTTGGTGGAGATCGGCGCCGAGAGGGATCCATCAGCTTTGGGTGGCCCCGGCTTGCCGGGAGGCTCGTAAAAGGATGCAACGAGTCCGCTGATCCTACCTCTCTCTTGCATCAGTTCCAAGCAATCCGGAGGCATCCTCAAGAGGAGGTGTATGATTTTAACATTAGGTTTGCGAGATCCTGGAAACGGGTACCTCGCGAACTTCGGCCTTCAGCCGGCATGGCTGCTCACTACTATCTGAGGTCTTTCAACTCAGACATATGCCTCTTCGTTGAAGATCGCCCGAATTGACGAATTCCCTGCACTATACGAAGCTGCCCAGCAAGCTGAAGCTGACATTATCTCCATCGGCAGGCTTCCGTCCAGAGTGCAGGAGCCGATTCATCCCGACTTTCCCAGATCGCAGTATCCTTCTGCTTCTGGTGGTGTGCCGTCTACTTCAGGGCAGCAACCCCAACCGCAGTGGAATCCGGCGCCGGTCGTAACTCAATACGGCCCGCCTCAGTTGCATTACCCTCATCCGCCTCCTCCCGCTCCGCATTTTCCGGCGCTTCCTGCTCCCCCGCAGTATGCGTCTTATTCTAACCCTCCTCCATTGGCCGCTTTGCCTCCACCGGCACAGTTGCCGCCTCCCGACAGCGGCATCCAGAACACGATTCTACAAGAAGTGCGGGCTTTGGCCTCCGGATATCATGCCATGTCCAATGACATGACCGCTATGAAAAAGAAGCGGGCCCAAATGGACTTTGCTCCTAGAAGGCCGTATGCGCCACCGGCGGCGACAAAAGATAAAGCCCCGGAAAACCAACCGCGAGAGGCGTCCGCCTCCGAGAAATCTTGCTATAGATGACCCACCTGGTCCTCCCGACCGAGTCAGGGCCGGTGCACTACGTGCAATGACCCGCATTCGGAGGAAGGCGCACTTTGCACCGGCACTACATCCGGGACCTTGGCCGGCGGCACTATAGAAGATGATGAGGTGTACATGATCTTGGACGGCGAGGCCAATTTTGCCTCGCCGGAAGAGAATCCGGTGACGCCCGCCAAGGAAGAAAAGAAAGGCTGCGGACGCGGCTAAACCTTTGCAGGTATACGCGAGAAGAGAAAAACCGCAGCCCGATGGGCTGCCACCGTACCAAGCGGCTGTGGCCTTACACAGCCCAGGAGAAGGCGTCCAAAGATAAAGCTCCCGCTAAACCTTCTCCAGCAAAGGCCGCTGCTGTTCCAGCTAAGCCTCCAGCAAAGGCCCCAACTCCCGCTAAGCTTCCTGTACTTCAGCCCCCAGCTGAAACCAAAGAACAAGCCCAGGAGAAGCTGAAGTACCCGTCTCTGACCAAGAGACAGCGAGTTGAGGCCACCCAACAGTACCGGACCAGGTATGAACCGGCTAAACCAGCGGAAGGAGCTAGTACCTCGGGCTACGACATTGTAGACGAGTTAAAGAAGACTCCTGCCAGAATCAGCATGTACGATGCTCTTCTGCTTCCAGGCCAGGTAGATCTGCTGCAAGAATCATTGAAGAACATGAAGAACGGCAAGCAGATGCGGCCTGCTGTCCTGGTTCAACCTTTGACGATCTCCGCCACTTGGGAAGAGCAGGACCGCCACCCTTTTATCTGTCTTTGCGGATGCAAGGGCACATAGTTCCTAGCTGCATGGTGGATTACGGTGCTTCCTCGATTGTGATGCCGAAGGCCGTCTGCGATGAGATCGGGATGGAATACACACGGAGCAGCCAAGGTGTCTTGCAATTAGACGGCACCCTGTCAAGGCAGGTTGGTGTCATAAAGGACATCCCTATCCGGCTGCACAAAGCTCTCGACATTGTGGTCATCCAAGAGGTCGTGATTGTTGACCTGGAGCCTTACTTCGGCATGTGTCTCTCTCGGGAGTTCACTGCGAAGTTGGGCGAGTACCTGTCTCTAGACTACTCGCACATGGAAGTGCCCTTCAAAGGAAGGAGACTGAAAATTTTCAATGAGAAGCCTTCCCCTTTTCTAGTAGACAAGATACCCGGAGGAGAGATGGGCTGCATGGTCCGGTTGTCGGAAGGAAGAAGCGGTGACGAGTAGAAGCGACCGAGCAAGCTCTCGAAGTGCTACAGCTTGAAGACGAGTTCTCGTTGCAAGACTTCAATGTTGTAATCGGGACAGAGCAGGGCTGTTACTCCATTAAGCAGCCCGAGGAGCTTGACGTGTCCGTTGCGAAGGAAGTAGGACCTGCACCCGAAGAGGCGTGGAAGCTTTTCTTTGACGGCGCGCGTTGCAAGAATGGCGCCGGTGCAGGGGTCCTCCTGGTTTCCCCAACCGGAGTCCAGAGGGACTATGCCTACAGGCTGGCATGGAGCTGTACTAACAATTCGGCGGAATACGAAGCCACGTGCTTGGGTCTGCGAAAGGCGGAAAGGCTCGGAATCAAGCATCTCCAAATTTTCGGAGATTCAGAGTTAGTGTGTCATCAAGTTACGAATAAATGCGCGTCTAAGCATCACTATCTTAGAGCGTACCGCAATCGGGTGCGGGACCTGATGGAATCGTTTGACTCATTGAACGTTAAGGCAATATCACGTGAGAGAAACAAGCACGCCGATATTACGGCGTACTGTTGGAGCCAGTGCGTTCCAGCTGAAGACGTCGTCCGAAGCCGAAGCCGGTCCGCACCATTTACGAGCCTTATATGCACGATAGGGATACCTTACAGCGGGTATTCAGGTTGTGACGAGGAGATCGTCACATTCCTGGTTAACGAAGTGTGTGTAATCGAAGGTAGAGACCCTGATGACGAGCAATATGAGGGGTTGATACAGTTACGGAATAATCACGTCCCAAAAGGACTGATTACATTAGAGAGTCTCTTTGATCGAAATGACGAGCAATATCCCACGGGATCAAAGTAGACCCGAGGCGGTATGCTGACACGGAGCTCGAACCCGGTAAAACCATCAAGGTCGGAGCAGATCGCACGTCGGAGGAGGCTGGTGCGGATTAGATCAGCTGTGCCGGGAGTTCCCCGACATCGTGGCACGGTGCTACGAGGATTTGAGGGGTATGACGGATCTGTCATCCGAGCATACCATCGAGCTAGAGGATGGCGCCAAGCCGTTCCGACAAAAGCAAAGGGCCGTAAATCCAAAGATTGAGGCCATGATGAAGACCGAGCTCTTGAAGATCCTGGAGGCCAAGATCATCTACCCCATCAAACATTCATCCTGGGTCGCGAATTTGGTGCCCGTGAGGAAAAAGAATGGCGACATACGTCTATGTGTCGACTTCAGAAACCTAAATCAGGCTTCCCTCCGGGACCACTATCCGCTTCCCCAAATCGACCAGATTCTACATATCGTTCTTTGGAGCCCAGAGATTTTCACTTTTAGATGGATTTTCCGGCTACAACCAGATTTGGGTCAAAGACGAAGACCAGCATAAGACGGCGTTTACCACGAAGTGGGGACGTTCGCCTATCGGCGCATGCCGTTTGGCTTATCCAATGTCGGTGCCACGTTCCAAAGGGCCATGGACCTGGCCTTACGAGAGCTGCTCAACAAGATTATTGTCATCTACCTTGATGACATGACTGTTTTCTCTCACCGACGAGAAGATCATGTTTTGCACCTACGGCAGATATTTGAAAGTTGTCGAGAATTCGGCATCTCTATAAACCCGAAGAAGTCTGTCTTCGCGGTAAAGGAAGGAAAGGCTGTTGGGACATGTCATCTCCGAGGAAGGCCTCGCCATTGACCACGACGGAGCGGAAGCCCTCGTTAACGCTTGCCGCCTCACCGATAAAAAAGGGCTGCGGTCCTTCTTCGGTCGGATTAACTCGTGCGGAAGTTCATCCCGGACTTCGCACGAGTGATCAAGCCTATGGCCGAGCTGTTGAAGAAAGATACACCTTACGAATGGGCTGATGAGAGAGAGCAAGCTTTCGAGGAAATCAAGGCTCGAGTTGCGCAAGCTCCGGTGTTGACAAACCCGGACTACTCCAAGGACTTCATCCCGTATGCAGTGGGAGAACCCGAAAGTTACGGCTGCGATCCCGACTCGGAAGGGAGACGACGGTGAGGAGCGCCCCATTGCGTTCCTAAGCCAAGTGATTTTGCCGCACGAAGAGAAGTACAATTTTATAGAGCGGCAGGTCCATGCGGTCATGAAGTCCCTTCGAAAGTTCAGGCACTTTGTCTCCCAGAGTAAGACCATTGTCTTTGTGATTCACCCCGATGTTCGCAGTTTCATCTTGCAAGGAGAACCGGGTCACAAGAGAGCGGGATGGATTGCCAAGATCCAGGAGTTTGACATCGAAGTACGGCCCACCAAGCTTATCAGAGGCCGAGCCTTGTGTCAGGAATTGGCCCGAAGCGCTGTAGCCGGCATCTCCGCCTGCAAGTGGGAGGACACAGCGACACGCATCTACCTAGCCAACTCCTTATCGGAGGGGAGTGATTGGACAGATGAACTGGTGAGATACTTATGCACCGGAAGATGTCCCGATCACCTGAACGCCTCACAACGAAGGAGATTTCGGCTAGGTGCACTAAGGTACACTCTTCGCCCCGAGGGGCTTTACTTCAAAAACATTGACGGCATCCTGTTGCGGTGCGTCATAAAATCCGACCAGCCTAGGATCCTCGGAGACTTTCATTCCGGGATGCATGGGGGTCACCATTCTTCAAGGCCAACGGCCTTAAAAATAATAAGGGCTGGATACTATTGGCCCACTCTGTTCGCAGACGCGTATGCGGTCTGCGCCAAATGTGATCAATGCCAGAGGTATGCTGGCCGAAACAGAAAAGCACCCCTGCCCCTTCAACCGATTCAAGCCGAAGCTCCGTTCCAGCAATGGGGTCTAGACTTCATTGGGGTGATTTCTCCTAACTCCTCCGCCGGCCACAAGTTTATTCTCACAACTACTGACTATTTCACACGGTGGACGGAGGCGATCCCGACCAAGAACGCCGACCAAGAAACGGTCATCAGGTTCATTGAGAGCCTGATTACCCGCTTCGGGGTTCCAGAGTCGATTGTGACGGACAACGGTCCGGGATTTGTAGGCGCTGTACTCACGGAGTACACCGGCAGACTTGGCATCTATCACAAGATGTCTTCTAATTACTACCCGCAAGGGAATGGCCTTGCCGAGTCTACTAACAAGAACCTCCTGAAAATTCTCCGGAGGACCATTGAAAAGAATAAGCGGACTTGGCACTTGCTCCTGAACCGGGCGTTGTGGGCGGACAGAGTTGCGTTCAAGAAATCCCTCAAGACGTCCCCCTACGCGCTCGTCTATGGCAAGCAAGCTGTTATGCCATCACACATTGAAATCCCCGCCCTGTGGATGGTTGATGAAGACAGGGAGCGGCGGAGACCCGGTAGACGGCAGATTGTGCCAACTCCTGCGGTTGGAAGAAGACGAGAGAAAGTGCATACCGGGCCTTCGCGGATCACATTGCGGCCACTAAAGGCTGGTTTGCCAAAGGCACCATTGCCCGAGTTTTCGAAGTCGGGGGACACTGGTGCTGAAGTGGGACTCATACAAGGCAAAACCGGGTAATCACGGAAAATTTGACGCTCTGCGGGAGGGCCCTTATCGGATTGCCGGGTGAATCAGTTCAATGCCTACATACTTTCGGATATGGAGGGTCAGCTCCTCCCCATCCCCGTCAACGGGTTCCACTTGAAGCTTTATCGCTGTTGAAGGCGCCCGAGTGGCCCTTCCTTGTAAAAATTTTTCCTTGTGTTTTTTATTTTTCCCCGCATGTATAGTTTCCAGTTTTAGCTTTCAGTTTATTTTTTCCTTCTTTGAGCTTAAATGCGGCATGGGAGAGAAAGACAGACTTCGCAGCGAAGTCTGTCGTTGCCCCCGAGGAGGGCGAAGTTCGGCTATGCGAGAGAAAGAAAGGAGAAAAAGAGCAAAAAATCGACTAAGTGTTGGCGAAGCCCGACTTCGCAGCGAAGCCTGACTTCGGCCCAGCCGAATTGCGAAGTTTGTTCGAGAAAACACTGAAGCACACCAAGAAGAAGCTCCGCTCATCCTTTGACCGAAGTACGCACTGCGCAACCCTTCGTGCGAAGTACGCACTGCGCGCAAAGTTTGCGCGAAGTGCGAACTTCGCAGCGAAGCCTGACTTCGGCCAGCGCTCGCGCGAAGTGCGCGCTGCGCTCTATTCTCGTGCGAAGCGCGAACTTCGCGCGAAGTTCGCACTTCGCACCAAGCTTCGGCCGAAGTCCGAACAAAGTCAGCATCGCATTGCGCAGTTCGGACAACGGGCGAAGGTTGCAAAGATGTGTGAAGCCCAAAGGCGGCAAAGACCCAAACCGCGCCCGAAGCCTTGGGCGCAGCAAGCAAGCAAAAAGAGTTCAAGCACGCGCTTCGCGCGAAGTTCGAACTCGCCGAAGTCGGGCGAAGTCCGACTTCGCCGGCGAGGTCGGGCCGCGCCCAACTTCGGGCGAAGCCCGGCTGCGCCTAGTTTTCCGGGCCAGCGTTGGGACGCGTTTCAAAAGAAAAATAATAACGAAAAATTCAAAAACCCCCAAGCTGGGCCCAAGGCGCGCTTGCACTTGTTTTAATCTGGGTTTCCGCGCCAAAGGTTTTGTCTTGAGCAGTGTGCCCAAGTGGTGGCAGCAACGTCAGCCATGGTGCAGTCCCCAACGCTGAATTAATGATTGCGCGTTTTTCAAGGAAAAATGCAACTAAAGAAGCAAGGCACGTCTGCCGGGGCGCGTCTTTTCTCAAACGTTCTCTGTGCGACCACCAAGGGTTTTAACTCAGCCGACCTACCCCTCTTGCGTTGCATTAATGGCGCTGTTTTTATCTAGAAAAGGGGGTCGAGAATCATGCCAACATTCCAGTTTGCAGAGATTATTCCTCGGACGGTGCTAATTATTCCTTCGATAGCGAAATTTGTTGCGAGACGGCTGAACTCGTCATTATTGCCGACTCGGAGAGATGGACAAGGGAAAAAGGCCCGTGTCGGCGCGATCCAGTGAGCGATGAACCGAGGGGATTTGCCGCGGCCGGGAGTTTTCAAAGGCGATCCTCCGCCAGAGAAAAAGTCAAAGGCCCGGACGAAGAAGGTACGGCGTGGGCAATCCCCACCACCTCCGGTGAATTACCAGGCAGGATATGTGGACGGCTTGTTTTCCATGAGCCTAACTCAGCTGCGAGCGAATGTGGAGAGGCTGACAAAGTTTCGCCCTCCCATCATTTTGGAGCGGCGTACAAATCAAATCTCTTCAGATTCATGTGCCCTCCTGTCCACCAATGCCCGGAGCTGATAGACTTAATTGTTAGACATTATAAACCAGCTTCCTGGCAAATCTGCAGTTCCGTTGGCAAACCCTTGTTCGCACTGCGCAAGGAGACTGTGCAACCAGCTTTCGCCCCAGGGCTGGAGTATGACTCCGGCACCATCCTCGAAAAAATCAGTCTGGGCGAACAAGCGGGACGTTTCACGCACACCAAGCGAATGAGGGATTTCCTCAATTCAGAGCTCAACGCCCCGCTTCCAGTCGGACAATGGCCGACTGGCCCCATGCCTTTGGCGAAATTTCAGAGCAAGTATCTATATACCATCTTGGCATGGATCCTCGAGCTGCGACTCCGATGAGTGGTGCACCCGTACCAGTGGCGGCGCGAGAATGCCTCTGTGTGGAGAATCTTACGAACCGGCGGCGCGGCGGAGCGGAAAGCGCCCCATCTCTTTCGGCCGGGCGGATCGGTCGGCTTACGCCATTCATTCCAGACTGTTGAAGATTCGGAAGAGGCGATCAACCGATTTTCGTTTCGGTTCCGTTACGGCTCGGCTTTGTTTGTACCATCTGCACCCCCAAATGCCGATCCTGAACCTAAAGAAGGTTAACGAGAAGGGAGAGCCCCAGCCCGTCTATAACTGGACGGATGACTTATACCGGAAAGGGTCCTACTACAAGTTCAACTTCAACTTTATGGGATTCGTCATGTCAGTCTTCACCGAAAGTGAAATCCCCCGTCCCCGAGAGAAATGACGAGTGCTTTGATAAATCAGAAGCTCGGGGACGTTTTTAGACTGACGCAGGGGATTGTGATCAGAATCTACGGGTTCAAGGGCAAACCCTATTTGCTGCCCTATTGGTGCTCAGAGCATATGTTCGGGATGGAGGTTGCCCGACAGATGGACTATGTGGAAGAAGAGTTTGGCCTAGGGAAGAAAAGAGGACAGATTTTCCAATACCCTCTTTCCTGGGCCAACGTTGAGATTACTGAGGTAGGACAACATGTCTACCTAGAGCAAGCGCTGTCCCGGATTGGCCTGGTTTTGCTGCCGCAGTGCTGGAAGTATGACCCTCATGGGATAAGGGGAAAGTTTGCACATTTGTGCCCCGGGATATAACCGAAGATAGATGCGACGTGGTCCATGTGGACCTTGACTGGGAGATTGAATTAATGGAAGCTTCTCCCCCACGGCGGGATTTCTCTGCGAGGAGGTGACATATGACCCCAAGCGAAACCCGGACCATCACTTCTCATCTCCGGGGTTCAAAAAATTTCTGTCCAAGATTGCGAGGCCTTAAGCTGGTCTAAAGAAAAGATTACCGAATCTTTGGAAAATGAGATGCCGCACGCGGCACGATAAATCCACAAGGAGAAACCCGGCCGTAGATGACGACTTCTCGGTTCTCTATGACCGGCATCATGACAGGTGGCGGCCGTTCGCATATCAAGGTTACGTTCCCAGAGGCCCCTTTGAGGATCATAAAAGTGGGTCTCCTCCCAAACAGTTGTACACTTCGGCAACTGCCAGCGCCGGCCCAGCAAGTACCCAGGCCGATCCAATGCAGCCCGTGGCTCCTAAGGCGGCGCACGAAAAGGCGAAAAGAGTTAGTCAAGGCGGCGCCGAGGCACTTCCTCGAGGCAAGAAAAGCGCCGGCGCCGCCGGAAAGCGGACCGGTCGCGGCGGACCTTACGCAAGTCAAACCCCGGTACAAGTTTACCGTGGGAGCATCGGTCACTGCTGCACCAGCCGTCTCCTTCCCCCGATCCGACGGTTGTTCCCGGAAGAGAAGAAGCGGAGGAGAGTTGAGAAAATCGGGCGACCCTAGCACGATAGTGCGGCGACCGGTCGCGAGCCGCGGCCGCGTCCTGCCGCCGCGAGAGGCAATTCCTTTGGGCGGTCCCAAGCCGGCCGCCGAGACAAGAAGCGAAGACATTCACCCGGCATCGGCTCGGGGCGGAGCCCGCAAGTACGTTTGCTGTCCCTGTCTCTCTAGTCTCACCCAGTTCTACTTCCACTCAGTCCCCCGCTCAATCTGGGCGAGCCATGACCACATCCTCCTCCCCGTCTCCGCGTCCTTCTAGCGGTCCCCATTCTTTCGATCAGTTTGCTCAGAACCCTAACGTCTCTCTTTCTCCGAGCACAACTCCAAACCCTTCGCCCGAGGTCGGTCTTCGAGGCTGTCCGTTCACCATCACATCCTCCGCCTCAGCCGCTTCAAACCCTCACAGTGTCAGCCGCTCCCATTTCCATTTCCCGGTCGCCCCCACAAGCGACCGATTCTTCCAAAGTCTGTCCGGTTCCTCCTGATCCCATCCCCGCAGGAGAGACGTCTCAGCAGATCCCTAGGCTGGGGGAACCAGATTTTATGGACGACCTTCAGAACTCAGATGACTTGCCCACGGCAGCGAGAGCCGTAGAGTATTACGTCTCTTTCCGCCAAGACACTGAAGCGGAGGAGACACGAAGAGATAGCCGCCCCGGCAAAACGCGCAAAGTATGATTTCGGAAGGAGAGTGATTACAACGGAGAAAATAATCCCAATAGTGAAGAAGCCTCTCCAAGAAATGACTAAGGCGGACTACGTGCTCCAGACAAAGGAGAAAAGCTTTGACGACATTGATAAACGAGTATGAGATTCGGACGATCATGCGCAAAGGCGACAATCTCTTTGTCAAGAGTGCGGAGGAGCGGGGAAGAACTTTTCGCGTTGCGGGACAAAGTAAGGCAACTTGAAGAGGACCTATCTAGGTCCACCGAGCAGGTGGAAGCGGCGCGGCGAGAAGCAGAGATGAATTCAAAGCCCGGCTGGCCGCTTCTCGACAACGAGGCCGCAACCGAAAGAAAGCAGCCTCGGAGCAGATTTCTCGGCTCCGGGAGTCTTTGAAGCGAGCGCGATCGCGGCTTGCGGAGAAAACATCTCAAGCGAGTTGTCTTTTCAAAGACAAAAGTTAAGGAAATGAGGGCTGGTTTCTTCGAGGGAATGCAAGCCCCATACCTTTAAGGCGATGGCGGTCCTGGACTTCGCATCTAGGATTCAAGAAGTTTCTGCCCAGGGAAAGCCTGTGGTAGAGGAGGCCGAGCGCCAGGCAAAGCAATGGCTGGACCTGGCGATAAATCTTCAGGAGCGCGAGCGCGACGGCGTCCTTTTTCCCCCGTGTCCTCATTCGGCTGCAGAATGGGCAGGTGCAAGGGTGACCTTGCACAAATATTTCAGAAAAGTTGAAGAGGTGAGAGTGGCCAGACGAATGCTTGACGCATTCGGACATGAAAGAGATATCTGTCTGGCCCCCTTTCACGCTCTTTCAGAACTTGGGTGTCCGGGTTTTGTTGAGAATGGCGAGCTCCTCACCCTAGATCGGGTAAAGAAGAATTGGCAGTCCTTTGAAGCAGATACAGCTGAAATTGATAGGCTGGGTGAGCCAATTCAAGACGGTCGAGTCACTCGGATGGTGTCCAGATATTCCGGGATCCGCTCCTATTTTCGGGAGTTAGAGAAAAGATACCTCACCATCGACCCGCACGCGGTCGTTGCTTTTCACGGAGCATTAGAAGATATAGGCGACCGCAAGCCATTCGAAGCGGAAGCATGGCACTCAGCCCAAGAGGCGTACACTCGCATGTGCGAGGCGAAGCGAGGAAATGGAGAGCTTTCGGAAGGAGATGCGGTGAGGCAAGCGACAAAGATGAATACGAAGAACGGTTGCCGCAAGGAGAACGATTAGAGCGAGCAAAAGGCGGGGGAGGTAAGTTCCTCTGCACCCAAAGGATGAAGGCATGGATTCTTTGCGCCGAGGCGAGCTCGACACCCGCGAGCCGCCGGAAATGTTGTCACATTTTGCACGGGGTGCAATGTCTTCAATATTGTTTTGTAACGGTCTTTGCTCTTCTTTTCCTCCTTCCGTTTTTCTTCCTTCTCTCCCTTTCCTTTTCTTTCCCATTCTCTTTCTCTCCCCCTTTTTTCCTTGGAGTCCCCAGTTGATTTTCCGACTTTCCGGCGAGGTCTATCCGAAATTGGCTAAGTGCGGGTGCGAAGTTCGCACTTCGCCCGATTTTGGTGCGAAGTGCGTACTTCGCCCGATTTTGGTGCGAAGTCGTGCCCCACTTTGGGCGCACCTTGCACCGTGCATCGGCGGGTCAACGCGGAAGAAAGATAAAATGCCGGAGCGAGTCCATATGGCGGCGGACACCGGTGTTCGCTCGTGCGCGATTCGACTTCTCAACGAGTCGGAATGCGCCCTTGACAGGTGTGCGGTAGGGGAACAAACCCGGAATTTGACCAAGGCTTGAAGGCCTTCCCCGACTGCTCTGATTTCTGCACGCATCCCAAGGAGCCCCGATCCCAAGCGAAGATGGATAGACTGCCCTCTAAGGCAGGCATGTGTCCAGCTTCGGGATTTTAACCAAGACTGCCGACCAAAAAGGGATAAGCATGGGCTGCCTGCACCGCCTGCGTTAATATCCTCATTCAAAGCTGATCTGAGGTTTCACCTGCTCCAGCTACCAGCGAGCCTGCCGACTTGAAGTTTTGCCCAGCACTCCGCCACGTAGCTGCCCGGCTTCCAGGAAGACCATGTTGCGGGTACAGCCCAGTCCGACAAAAGGTCAGCATTTGCGGCTCTTTCGCCGCTTACGTCGACTTATGTTTGGTCGGGACTACTGTGCCCATTAATGTAACGGGTGGGACTCGGGCTATAAAAGCCCATCTTGAATTCATTGTAAAGGGTGGAAGGGGAATGTTTGTTAGGGAACTACGTACTTCTTGTAACCGTGCTTACGCTTATGAATACAATCTGTATGCACGGTTACTATTCTCTTGTCTTTATTCTTTTATCTTTGTCTTTCATTATATGCCTTAGGCCCACACGTATCGCGGCTCGTTGATTCATTTCGGCATTTGGCGATCGGGTTCCTCTAGCATTGCTTGTTTAAAGCACCTTATGTACTTCATTAATTTAAAGCATTCATATAATAGATGCGGTAGCGGTTCCATCGGTTATGTGTGACGTTGCTGGCCCGTATCACGGTGATTGATGCGATCCCTGTTGTTAGTTCCTTGTAGGGAATGTTTGCTAGGGAGCCATTGAAGTCTGTGCGGTTAAACTCTCTGCCTAACACATATACACAGCTCATGACATCTCTAGGTTTACTTTCTACCCCTGTCAGTGTAAGTATCTGGTGATTGATACGATCCCCTGTTGTTAGTTCCTTGTAGGGAATGTTTGCTAGGGAGCTATTGAAGCTGTGCATACGCTGCTGGTGTATCGGAAGTACGCCTAGGTTTTGCAGTTCCTTGTCATGCTCTGTGTTTGTATGCAGTAAGTAGCGGTGATTGGTGTGTTCCCGTCCTTGTTAGTTCCCCCCACCAACCTTTGGACATATTTGTAATCTCTTTCTGTACATTTGTCTCTTTCCGTTCATTTATTTCTTTCCTGTTCCCTTTGGCTTAAATCAGACCCCCCCCCAAGGAGCCGGCCTTCTCCGGAGATTGGCTCGGAAGGCATCTCTTCCTTCCGGCCTTTCATGCTGGTGGGCGAATCTGGGCGCATTAACCAAAAATCCTTTCCTCATGGCAGATTCGTAACCAACAGGGACATTACAGTCCTCCCTTCCCAAAGATTGCTTGTCCTCAAGCAATACCAGCACAACATCAAAATCAACATTCTGAACCAGTTTGCAACCAACTGTTATTCCAGGGTCCCATGTCCTCCTTAGAAAGAAACCACCATGCTGATGTTGCGCCACTCTGATCACAACAAGAAATCCACTGTGCTCAATTAGCTCAAGACTAAATTGCAGCTCCATAATATGATCACCCTCCAATCTGAAACTGATATGTCTATCTACGCTGGAATGAAATATCTCTTGCCAAGTCATATTAGCAAGAATATCATCAGGTATCTCACTCCTAGTCTCCACCATGGACCAAAAGAAAGACAATCTACTCAATAGGAGAACGGAGTTCTCCACATATCTCATCATGAAGTCCCCATAGTAATGAAGAAAAGACTCGGTCAAGAGGCAATCATGAGAAGCAATAGCAGTACCTATCCTAAAAGTGACTTTGCAATCGGGAGGTAGTATCCTCTCATTGACACTAAACCTCCTAGTGTCTACTGAGCAATCCCAAGCACACCAATCCATTGTCATCATCAAAGCATCACCTGAAAGTATTATTGCCAGCAATATGGAAAATCTACAGTAATCATCAATCACCCAAGTAGAGAAATAGACTATCTGCTCAATACCCCAAAGGTTTCCCACAAACTGCTGGTAAGAAATCTGCAATTGACCATCATCTAATGTCACCATACTCAGCAAAAAAATGTTGGGGCAGAAACTAACACCCAAATCTCTGACCCCTGGCACAAAGTCCCTACCATGAGTGCTAGTAACGTTTCCATAGTTAAGTGCATGAACACCCAACCAAAAATGAAATTGAGAAACCAACCCAAACATTCTCTCAATCCATCGGGTATAACTCGGTTGATTCCAGGTACTACTTCCATCTACAATCATCAAGGTATCCTTTGGCATAATAACTACCAGCATCAAGAAAAGACCGCAATGATCACCAAACAACCATGTTGAGCATAAAATTAACTGCATGATTCCTGAAGAATCACTCACCACCGGCTGCCCACCAGCCAAGTATGGATAAAAAACTATTTGCTTAGAGACAGATTTCAATAAACTCATCACTAGAAAGTGAGAGCAGCAACAAAAAAACTGATAAACTGCAGTAGACCAACCATCCAACATGATCTCGAACCCCTGAAAAAGTATACTGCTCAGCAAATAAGCATTATACTCAGTATAACTCGCCATGGTGACTCCATAATAATGTCGGTTAGCCCCTGAAAAGTGGCTGATATAGAAGAGGGCGGCAATGTCAACTCTGAAAATGACCATCCTGGGAATGCTTCCGCTACCCAAAGCTGGAAACACCCTAGTGACACTTAAACTCCAAGTGTCCAAAAAATCATCCCATGGATTCAAACACTCCCACTCAGCAGAAATTATGAGAGTCTCATCAGGAAATATATCAATCTTCAATATGAAATGACAACTAACACACTCTCGAAATGCCCATATAACCATCCAATAATGAAACAGGTCAGCTGCAACACTTGTTGCTTTCAAAGAAAACCAATAACTAACCTCTCCAACAAACTGAACAGTCTGAATTTGAGGTAACATACCACTGTCCAAGACTGAAATCATCTCATAATCTGATTTTTGATAAATCAGCATTGTATAAGGTGTATATATGCCAAAAATATGGAAAAATACGGTCAAAATATAAGATCTAAACACATCCCAAGCTGAAATTACCTCCCAATAAGTCAACAAGTCTGCAAACCTCCAGTCCTGGTTCGGGATCTCTCTCCAATCCACTTGTATGAACACAAATGGAGTTGTAACATGGCTGCTCAAGGAGTATACAACAGTAAACCTCCCACTCCATTGATCAACAATCCTCCAAGGTATCCTTCTCCCATCATCCTTCATGTCTAGAAGCACATGCATATGATTCAAGGTATTTCCAAGAGTAACATCACACATCATAAAAAGTTGATCCAAAACATCATCAATGTCATGACAAGATGAGAGGACAACTACTGTTTTGTTCTGCAAATACAGACTCGTGCAAGGAAGACAACTTTTATTCCATGCCCAAAAACTGAATGGAGCACTTAGATCCCAAATTCTTATGTGATGATATGCATGTATTCCTTCGCCCTTCTTATGATGCCTCATTTGATTAAAACAATCTTGTATGGATGAAGAACAAAGCATCATACCTCTATGCAAAGGATTATAGGCCAACACATGATCAAATTGTCTACCTTTGGTTGCTGGTCTGAAAATTGCAGCAAGCTCCATACCAACATTATGCTCAAATGCATACTCCACATCATGTCTTCTCTGCATGTCGTCCCTGTATGTTTCATGAAATGCAACACTTCGCTCATCAAATGAAAAATTGTTATCAGAATGATCCACAAGTTCATCACAAGTGCCAAGTGAAGCATCCCTCTCGTGTTTATCATGAAAGTCCACCTCATAAAGTGGGTTATCAAATGTCACAACTTCACCCATATCAAAGAGTGGGTTATCAAAATTTTTGTAATCACCACACCCAAGGTCTTCATCAAATTTAGGTGCCAACACACCCGGATCCCAAGGACTGAAGAACTGATTACTTAATTCTGCCCCAACAAGTTCTTTTTTCCTACCATGCATGTCTGTCTCTGTATTTAGTTCACTCTGTAAATCACCAAAGAAAATGAAGCGATTCGGAACATTTATTACATTAGGTTCAGCTGGGATACCAAACCCAAATCCACGTGTCTTCATTACTAGAATGTGATGATGAAATAGTATCATATACTAATTGAAAATTTGTTTTATGTTCAACATGTTTAGCATCTAAAAAATCATTTGTGAACTCATAAACAGGGGCTGCCTTGAAATTTGAAACAATCCCATCATGTTTGTCATCAAAACAATTACTAACCATGGAGTCTTCAATAATTTGTTCCACAACCACATCGAATGTTGCTGGTATAATGTTTTCATTAGGTGCATGCAAGTCAAATGAACCAATCTGAGACTCATTCATACATACCACATAAAAAGTGTCATTGTCTTCACACAAATTTTCTGTTTTGATCTCCTCTTCCTTTCCATCTTCTTCGCTGTCCAAAAATGGCCTCAACTTCTTCTCACATCTTCTCACAACACTATCAACCAATTCATGAGCAACAGGTGAAGCAACCAAATATCGCCTCCAAACAGCCACTAACATAGTCCAAAGTGGCTGAGGAATTTTGTCACTTTCATTGATGATCAAAACCATAATATCTCTCATGGCTGCAATAACATTATCAATATGTTTTGATCTAGCTGTAGCAATAAAATGATGAAACATTTGGTAAATCAAATCATCCAAGCTCAAGTCTAACATGATGTTACCCAATCTAGTTCTTGCAAAAGTCTCAAGTATAGTAACTCTCCTAGCAAAATGAGAGCTTTTGACCTTTCCCAAATTTCTGAAACTATCAACTAACCGCTGCATTATCTTCCTCAAAGTGTTATCATCATAAGGAGCTTTAGGAGCTGAAATTCTCAAAATTTCACTCAAGCAAGAAGTGACCATGAGTCTTACCTCCTTATCTGTATATCTCAACCATTCATGCTGTTTGAAGGAAGTCACTGTAGGAGCTATAGCTGTTTGTATCACCTTAGAAGGTGACTGATTTACCATGTGTAGACAATCCTCCACTTCTCTCAAAGTGCTGAGAAGAACATCCTTGGGCTGAGATAGGTGCCCAAGCTTAACCCCTACATAAAAAAATCTATTGACCAACTCTTCTTCACTATTTGATGCCATGCTACATAACTGAAATTTCATTTCTCTGAGTTACCCAACAGGATGGCAGAATAGGCTGTGCTCTGATATCACTGTAATATCCCACCCAAGCTAAGATACGAAATTTCTGCCTTGTTTTGTTATTTTGGAAATTTGCAAGGTTTTCAGTTTTTGTGCAATGTTCTGATTTTTTTTGTATTTTTTATTTAAGTACAGAATGATGCAGGAAAAAGTTAAACTGCTAACTTGAACAAATAATATCTAGCAAACTACTTGGCGGGAATCAATGAAACTTGGAATTTAGATAATATAAAACTATAAACCCTTTAAAGGACTTTGGAAAGTATCAAAATACCCGAAAGCTGTACAAGACTGAAAATGGCGACTTTATAGCTGAACAACAACACAGGAATATATGTATTTCTTTCCCAGCAACAAATAAAGATGTCTTTTTACAATATCAATGCAAAGGAAAGCTCCCAATCCTTATCCGCCTCAATTATAATCATTAATTTGGCACCCAAACTCTGAATATTAAAAACCACCTTCAATGCCAGGCAAGATATGGTACGACCAGGCTAGAGGAAATTATGGCCAACAAGAATGGTCTGAAATCTGCCCTGAAACCCTATCTGAAAATCCTCTGAAATCTCCTCAAATTTAAGCACAATACATTCCCCGTGATGGAAATGCTTTGGATCACCCTAAGGATTTCTTCCAATCCCGAAGATGATGTTCCTGTCGGAGGATTTCGTCTCCAAACAAGCTCAAACCCTTGCAAAATGCCCTGCAAGTTTTCTCTCCAAGAGAAGCCAAAATAAAATATATCCAAGCATACCAATATGAGAGCAAGCAATCAATAAATAGACTCCTCATTGAGAAGTTTTCTCCTGTGGGCTCAATGTGGGATAAAACATAAAGTCACCTTATAAAGTCACTTTATAATTAAAACTCCTTTTTGCTCCAAAAAACCCCTTTTTAATTAAAATATAGATATCTGATGTGCAAGGCTCCTGTTGTCACATTTTGCACGGGGTGCAATGTTTTCAAGTTTGTAACAATGCTGCTCTTCTTTTCCCCTCTTCCTCTATTTTCCTTCCTTCTTCTCTCCTTTCCTTTTCTTTCCCGCATTCTCTTTCTTTCCCCCCTTTCTCGGAGTCCCCAGCTTGGTTTTTTAACTTTCCAGCAAGTTACCTGAAAAATGTCTAAGTTTTGGTGCGAAGTACGCACTTCGCCCAGTTTTGGTGCGAAGTACGCACTTCGCCCAGTTTTGTTGCGAAGTCTGACTTCGCCCCACTTTCTGGGCGCACCTTGCAACTGGCAGACTGGCAGGCTGACAGAAGAAAGATCAAGTGCTGGAGCAAGTCCGTACGGCGGCAGACACCAGTTTTCACCTGTGCGCAGTCCGACTTCGCAGCGAAGTCGGAGTGCGCCCTTGACAGGTGCGCAGTGGGGAGACAAACTCAGAATTTGACCAAGGCATGAAGGCCTTCCCGACTGCACTGTATTCTGCCCACGCAACCCGAGGCGCTCTGATCCCAAGCGAAGTTGGATGACCTCGCCTTTCAAGGCGGACACTTGTCAAAAAGCATCATTCATCATCCGACAAGTGTCCAGCCTTCGGGATTAGAGCCGAAACGTGCCGAGCAAAAGGACAAGCATGGGCTGCACTGCCTGCGCCAGTAGCCTCATTTAAAGCTGATCTGAGGTTTCACCTGCTCCAGCTACCCGCATCACTGCCAGAAGAGAAGTTCTGACCAACACACCGCCACAAAGCTGTCCAGCTTCCAGGAAGACCATGCTGCGGGTACAGTCCGGTCCAACAAAAGGTCAGCATTTGCAGCTCTTTCGCCGCTTTTGTCAGCTTATGTTTGACTGGGACCTTGTGCCCATTAATGTAACGGGAGGGACTCGGGCTATAAAAGCCCACCATGAATTCATTGTAAAGGGTGGAAGGGGAATGTCTGTTAGGGAACCAATGTAACCGTGCTTCTGCTTATAAATATAATTTGTATGCCTGGTTCTGTTCTGTTGCTTCTGTGTTTTATGCTGCATTTCTTTATATTCATGCCTTAGGCTAACCTGTGTCACGGCTCGTTGATTCATTTCAGCATTTGGTGATCGGGTGCCTCTAGCATTGCTTGTTTAAAGCACCCTCTGTACTTCATGAATTAAAAGGATACATAGAATAGATGTGGTAGCAGTTTCATAAGTTGTGTGTTACGTTGCTGGTCCGTATCTGGTGATTGATGCGCCGCCGTACTGTTAGTTCCTTGTAGGGAATGTCTGTTAGGGAGCCATTGAAGCCGTGCGGTTAAATTCTCTACACGACACATATACCTGGCTTTGATATCTCTATGATTGCTTTCTACTCATGTTAGTGTCCGTAGGTGGTGATTGATGCGTTGCCGTACTGTTAGTTCCTTGTAGGGAATGTCTGTTAGGGGACCATTGTAGCCGTGCGTACACTGCTTAAGTATTGGAAGTATACGTTAGATTTTGCAGTTCTCAGTCGCGCTTTATATTTGTAATGCAGTAAGTATTGGTGATTGTTGGTTGCCGTATTGTTAGTTCCCCCCACCAACCTCCACGTATATTTGTAAATTCCTTTCTGTTCATTTATCTCTTTCCTGTACTCTTAGCTTAAATCAGAAAACCCCCAAAAGGAGTCGGCCTTCTCCGGAGATTGGCCCGGAAGGCATCTCTTCCTTTCGGCCTTTCATGCTGGTGGGCGAATCTGGGTGCATTAACCCAAAATCCTTTCCTCATGGCAGATTCGTAACCAACAGTTTCTCTGGCACGCCCGGTGGGACCCTGGTCCCACGTTTGAAGAGAGATTTTCTGATCAGTCTCTACTTGGCGCTGACAGTGGATCCTGAGCTCTCGGTGAGACAAGGAAGTTTCTCACCCCCGACAGAATTGAAGCACCGGTGTTCGCTTCATTGCTGTTCCAAATCTGAACACCTGGCGACTCTGCACGAACAAATCCTCTGAGTCCGAGAGACCGGTCCCAGCACCTTCATGCACACAAGAAGGTGGCAAGCAAGGGATCCGAGAAGCCCGCCTGAGTTCTACGAACTGGACATTAACGCTCGAGGCGAAGTTCCCAGGCTGGCTGATCCGCGAGCTCGTTTCGACGAAGCCGAGGCTGAAATCCAAGAAGAGGCCGAAGCCGAAGTCGGAGGAGTCGAGTACGAAATAGCGATAGGCATTAATTCGCTCCAGATCAACAAACACCATCATCCTGTCAAATTATTTTAAACAGGATTCAATCTGAGAATGTTTTTTCATGAGCATAATGATCTGTGCGTATGAGCTGGAGGCATTCAAAGTGTCTATGTCAGCAGGGTTTTCAACAAAATTAGCCTACATAGGTTCCAATTCTTTTATTGATAGAGGAGGATGATCTGGATCAGTGAAACCGGGGACCTTAATGTCAATGAGGGCCTCCAAGTACTGCAATGCAATCTCGCGTTCTTGCAGAAGAGCATCTGAAGCTGAACGAGCATTTTTGGAAAGCTCAACTTTCGTGTAATAATACTGCAAGGTTGTTTTAGCATTAGCCCATGATCGGGCTAAGTCACTCATAGGTTCAAAGTGAATAGGCACATCCTCTATCTTTCTGAGCTGCACCGCCAAGTCCAGCCAGCAATTAACATCTGCTTGGGCTAACTCCAGAATTGGACCCCCAACAAGAATGGCCTCATGCGCTTCTTTATAAAATTGAAGAGCTTTGATTCCTTTTGCAGCCCTTTGAGGGAAATCCCTCAAGAAATATAGGCGCATCTCTTGCAAGCGCTCTCTAGAAGGTAAGTCAAGAGGCTGCGCTTCGGGCGCTTGCTTGGATTCTAGCTCTTTGATCTGAACAGTAAGCCGTTGGTTGACCTGATTCACTTCAGCTAATTCCCGGATATGGCGAGCATTCGCCGTTTCGAGGTCAGCGCCATAGGCATCAAGCTCCTGTATTTTCTTTTCTAGCTCCTCAACCTTAGAATTAAGCCTTTTGATTTGACATTGATGATCCCGTTCTAGCTCTTCATTCTTCCTTCTTGCTGCTGTCAATTCTTCCTGTAGCTGATCAACCTCATACTAGGTTTTAAAATATCGGGACCTGTAATGCTCTCCATGTGCGTAGATAGAGCCAACGCCTACCTGAAACTCCTCCATTTTTTCTTGAGTATTCATCCTAGCCACGTTGAAACTTGTATGTCTAAGAGCATAATTGGCTGGGGTCATCTCCCCCAAAGGCTTGCTCATTAATGGTATATTTTCAACCATGTGCAGGTCCATAGACTCAGGATCCAGAATATAAGCTTTGCGTGTCTGAGCCAAAGCTAAAGCCTCCCTCTCACTGCGATATCTGAGCCACTTAGTAGAATTTTTCCTCGCTCTGCGGACGCTTTCAGCTGCAACTAACTGCTGTGACAACTCCCGCTCTGACTCCAAAGGCTCAGGGATCCCTAATCCAAGAATAGGCGTTGATGGAAAGAATGGGGGGTCGGGCTGTAGGCTTGGAGTTATAGAGGAAGCTGAGAGGGAAGCGATTGCGCTAACCCTCGGAGGAGCTTGAGTTTGCACGGCTGCAACAGTGGGCTTGGGCGTTATAAAAGCGAATGAATTAAAAGATGTGGGGGGAGTGGGAGGAGAGGAGGAAACGCCCGAGTCAAAAGCACCAAATAAGTGGGCAAAGGGAACCTTCGAAATGCAAGGGGAAGCAATGGCAGAAGCGTTGACTACAAAAGTATTAGGGGCTTTTGCATAAGAAGCAAATGGGGGGACTAAGGGCGCAGGCGCTTTAGTGGGAAATAGGAAATCTGCCTGGGAAAATCGAAGGCCCAGGCCGCTTAGCTCTGGAACAGGGGATGCACTCAACGCAGGGGCTACTGAAACAGGAATGCTGGGGACTGTTGAAAATGCCGCTGCGGAGGCTTCGGGTACTGGCATTATCATAGCTACATCAGGGGTTGAACAAGATTGAAAGAAAGGTGCAAAATTTAAGGCCGAGGAGGAAACGAAAATAAGATGAGATGAGGACATACCTTCGAGCCTCATAGAGGAAGAGGCCATGAGAGATTCTTCCAGCGATTGCGTTCTATCTCCTTTCTCATCTTAAACATTGGAGCTGTCCTCCTCTCCCGCCTTTTTAGCCTCTATAAGCTTTGGGAAGGCCGCCTGTCCTCCGTCTTCGCCCTTCTGTTCTTCGGTTAATTTTGCGGCTGGCGCTCCTGGGACAGACACTTCAGCTTCGCCCTTTTGTTCTTCGATTTGTTCTGTGACTACTTTGTCTTCAATATGGTCAGTCGCGGCTCCTTTGGGTGATTTGGGCATAGCTGCCTCCTTAGCTATAGATATTTCTTCAGCCAGGGATAGTTCAAGCACAGCTTCTTCTTGAATGGATATCTCAGCTACCTTGTCCCCTTGGTCGCCTTGAGCGGATGAAAATTCAATAGTTAGAGGTTTTTGTTGATCTATCTCTACTGTTGCAACCTCTTCTGCTACAACTGCCTCGTTAGGGTTTGGAGGAGCTAGAGTGCCTGAACGTACTACTGTCCCAAAAGTCTTCTGGTCCTAGTTCGTGGCCTTTTTGTGGTTTTCTGCGGGAGAATTGCCTCGGCCTTTCTCTTGAAAGGAGCGCTCTTAGCCTTGGACTTCTGTTTGATGGAGGGGGAAGAGCTCACGATAGCTTTGCCCATGCTTGGCGAGCTATGCCGTGGGTGAGCCAAGTCGTCAACCTCATCTGGGGGGCGCCCTGCCTTGGGCACGATAGCAGCAAAGGAAAATGGTTGAAAAATGCGAAAGCTTGCTTTCATAAATGTTAGAAAATTGGTCATTGATTGTAAGCTTATTAGATGAGGGTTTGCCCTGGTGTACCCTCATGATCCACCATTGGTCTACTTTGTGATCCGACCATTTTGGATACCTGACCTTTATACTTGCTTTGACAGACCTAGTCAACTTCTGCTCTGGATTCACAGTGGGATTGTACTCAAACTCCATAGTATAAAAATCCAACCAAGGTGGGAGCGGCTCCATCTCATCCACATGCCACTCAAGCTCCAAGCCAAGTGGATTGTTGCGCTGGTTTTCCATGTCTGACCGTGGGCAGCTATGAAAAGCTTGTACCTTAAGATTTTTCTGTATTATACCCAGCGGATCCCATTTCCATCGATGGGGGAGCTCAATTAATCCGAACTAGGCTAGTACCACGGTTAAAACTGCATTTTGACCGCATTATGCTATTTTGACCCCTCCGAACTTGAAAGGGGTGGAGATTATGACCTTTATCCCACGACCCTTTCCATACTCTTGGTTAGTGTGATCCAGCTGGCAGGCACAGAGAATAGAAACGAAGTGGTGTAAAAGGGTAATAAAAAAGGTTTTTCAAAAAAACCGTATATCTTGGTGACGTAACCCTGCGTCAGGAGGAAAGTATCCCCCAACCGTTGCTCCACCAACTGCTCCCTCAACTTTGCAGGGAAGCGCTCATACAAACCATAAATCAAAGCCAAAGCCGGACCTAGAAAAAGCTGATTAAAAACATAATACAAATTACTTACAGTGAAACTCTCGGTCCATAGGTAAACTGGCAGCGGCTTCCTCTCGTCGTCGGTTTGCTGCTTGTGGATGAAGACAAAATTCTCGTGCAGGTGCCAGAAAAATAACCACACCATTATGGAAGATAATCTGAATTGGTGGCTTTGGTCGTCGTGAAGGAAAGCCAAAGAGGCATGCAGCTACCGTGCGATAAATTCGGCCCAATCGTAAAAAACTGGGCTAGAACCTGGCCTCGCCTTCGAGGGGAAATAAATTGGGTTGTCTAAAATTGCCTTGGCCATGACAACCTGCCAGTCGGTGACCCACTCATCAGTGGCCAATCCTACCAGCCATGTTAGGATGGAGTATATTTTAGGCTGTGAGAACTCAGCCAAACGCCTTGGGAGTGTAGGTAGGTTACCAGCCACCGTCGCATCCTGCAACTGGTTCGCCACAAAATATTTCATCTAGGAAGTTGGCTGATATCTGGCAGCTTCCTCATTTGTATACAGTTGTGGAACAACCTTGGCAGGGTACTTCTCTCCCCTGGTGAAAGCTTCCCGGACTGATTTTGTGTAATGTCCCAAAAATAAATATTTTTGTAAATGTCTCCTACACTTAATTATAAAAGTGAAAAAGGGGTTCATGTGACTAGGAGACATAACATAAGTTGTGTTTATTTATGTTTTATGTTTTTATGTTGTAATAAGGCACTTTAAGTGATTTTAGGGTTGGGAGATGTCAACTCCAAATTAGAACCTCCCCCTATATAAGGGAGTGAGACGTCCCATTTTGGGTATGTTATGTTGATATCAGAATTGAATATTGAAACCCTAGAGGTTCCATGAGTTGAGATTGCAGGTCTTGCTCATTCCCATAGTGCATTGGAGGTGCATGGTTGGGGTCTTGGCAATATCATTGCAGGTGTTATTGCTCTAAAATATCAAAAATACAAAAAAAGAGGCATCCGTGAGGAGTTCGTGGCATTTTTGGGAGCATTTGTGTCATGTGTTTCAGATCTGTAGGCAGCCCCAAACCCTACGCTTGTATTTGGGGTCATTTTTGAGGAGTTTTTGCATCTGTTCAGCCTTGGGGAGCTGTTGTATTGGTTTGGCAATATTTAATATATGATACTGGCTGATAAATATTTGAAGATTGTGGGTAAATCTGTTGTTGAGGCTAAAAAAGAGAAAAAGAAGCCCTTTTTGCATCAAAAGGTGACCATTCTCTCATTTAATGGTCAAGATGGTCTTACAGCTAGGGCATGGCTTCAAAAATTGCAGACTTATTTTACCTTGGAGCCTATTTCTGAAGCTGATGCAGGTCAGATTGCTACACTCCACCTTGAGGGTAGTGCTTACTCATGGTGGCTGTTGGTCACGAATCTGCCATGAGGAAAGGATTTGTCGCTATTGCGCCCTGGACCTGCAAACCAACATTGAAAGGCCGAAAGGAAGAGATGCCTTTCGTGCCAATCTCCGGAGAAGGCCGGATCCTTTTTCGGGGGGGGGGGGGGTTTGTTTAAGCTAAGAGTGCAGGAAAGAGATAAATGAACGGAAAGAATTTACAAATGTACTTGGAGTTTGGTGGGGGGAACTAACAGTACGGCAACCAGCAATCACCAATACTTACTGCATCATAAATACAAAGCATGACTGAGAACTGCAAAATCTAAGTGTACTTTCTGTACTAAGCAATATACGCACAGATACAATGGTCCCCTAGCAAACATTCTCCCTACAAGGAGAACTAACAAAGACGACAATGCATCAATCACCACTACGTATGGAAACTCAAAAGCAAAGTAACTAAGAGATGTCAGAACCAGGTATATGTGTTATGCAGAGAATTTAACGGCACAGCTACAATGGTCCCCTAGCAAACATTCTCCCTACAAGGAGAACTAACAGCACGGCAACGCATCAATTACCACTACGGACAACAACGTAACATACAACTGATGGAACTGCTACCACATCTAGTCTATGAAGTTCAAAAGTGCTTGACCACCAAATGCTAAAATAAATCAACAAGCCATGGCACAAACAATGCTAAAGGCGCCTGATCAACAAATGCTGAAACGAATCAACGAGCCGTGACACAGGGAAGCGTTAAGCATAAGCCTAAAGAAATAAAAGCAGCAGAACAGAACCAGGCATACAAATTATATTTATAAGCAGAAGCACGGTTACATTGGTTCCCTAACAGACATTCCCCTTCCACCACCTTACAATGAAAACGTGGTGGGTATTTATAGCCCGAGTCCCTCCCGTTACATTAATGGGCACAAAGTCCCAGTCAAACATTAGTCGACAAAAGCAGCCGCAGGAACTCGCCGATGCCGACTCGTCGGGCTAGATCGTACTCTTGGCATGGTCTCCCCGAAGGTTGAACAGCCCACGTGGCAACGCGTTGGGTAGAACTTTATATTGACAGGAATGCGGGTAGCTGAGGTAGGTGGAAACTCACATCAGCATTAAATGAGGCAGCTGGCATAGGTAGTGCAGCCCATGCTTGTCCTTTTTCTCGACATGTCTTGGCTCGGATCCCAAAGTTGGACACTTGTCGGATGATAATGCTTGACAGGTGTCTGCCTTGAAAGGCAGTCTATCCAACTTCACCCGGGATTAGAGCGCAATCGGGTCGCACAGGTGAAAAACAGCGCAGTTGGGTAGCACTATTTCCCTACTGCGCACCGGTCAAAGGGCGCAGTTCGACTTTGCTATGAAGTCGGGTTACGCACCGGCACTTGCTGATTCTCACCGCCGTTCGGACTTCGCACAGACAAGGGAGCGCAATCCGACTTCGCCGCGAAGTCGGGTTGCGCTCCAACACTTAGTCAATTTCTCCCTGCCAGCCTGCCAGCCTGCTACAAGGTGTGCCTAGAAAGAAGGGAGAAGTCGGACTTCGCACCAAAACTGGGCAAAGTCGGACTTCGCACCAAAACTGGGCGAAGTACGACTTCGCACCAAAACTGGGCGAAGTACGGACTTCGCACCAAAACTGGGCGAAGTCGGACTTCGCACCAAAACTGGGCGAAGTCGGACCGGCTTCGCACAAAAAAACAGGGTTTCCTGGTTCAGCTTCCCGGGGCCATAACTTTTGATCCGCTGACCCGATCGCCTATTATAATATATCGTTGGAAAGCTTGCGAGAAGATCTCGCAATGATAAAATATCCAGAGCTCATTTTGTCCATTTTATCGCCCCTGTTTATGGCCCGCGAAAACCCGAACACCTCAGCATGCCCTGACACTTAACCATTTTTCAGGGCAACTGCTATCAATTTTGAGATCTGATTGAGGGGCTCAAAAGAAAGAGGGAAGAATGAGAATGTAGGGAAGAGAGAGAAAGGGGGAGAAGGAAGAGCAGCTCTCTTACAAAAATTGAAAACATTGCACCCCGTGCAAAATGTGACAACATTTCTGGCGGCTCGCGGGGTGTCGAGCTCGTCTCGGTGCAAAGAACCCATGCCTTCATCCATTGGGCAACAGAGTCACCCTCGCTGCAACTGCTCTTCAGATCCACTTCCGGCAGCTGCCTCCTCGGAACACTTAAAAAGAAAACACTGCACAGACTGAAATAAGAAAAACAACTAAAACTTTGAATAATAGTCGGATTATTTATGCAAAATTTTGCGGCGTTATTGGCATGCCACCACCAAAAATCTAACTTTGGTTGCCTATCCGGTGAACCTGCAGTGCCCGGACCAGATCTGATTGTACTTCAGATGATCTTTGGAGTCCGGCTGGCCTCCCAAAGTTTGCCAGGTCGCGAACATGGTGCAACGTGGCAGATTGTCATTCATGCCGGTACCCGTACAATTGATGAACAATGTGGCAAGGAGACTTGTCAGACGGGAGCCCTCTTCGGGTACCGGTTGCGGTGATGGTTGGAGCCAATACCACCACGGTGGAGACTGTAGGTGAACATTCATTTCTCCGCTTGTGAGGTCAAGGCTACTCACCAAACCTTGATTCCTCCGGGGTGTCTTCTATTAAAAAAAAAGGGTGCCTGCGATCAAGAAATTTGGATCTTCAGCTCAGTCGGAGTCGCCAGGTGATTTTTCCAGATGAAGGCAAGCCAAAGATTCACCAACTCGAGCTTCCTTAAAATATGGAGACTGATCGTCTCACCTCACTGATTCGTCTATGCGAGCTTGGTAATCAGCCAGCCTGACGTGCTCGCCTGGAGCATTGGTATTAATTTCGTCAAGTCAGGCTAGTTTCCCGGGTTCCTTGCTCGCCACCTTCTTGCTTGCACGAAGGCGTTAGGACCGGTCTTTTGGACTCAGAGAATATGAACGTGCAGAGTCACCAGGTGCTCTAATTTTGAACAGCAATGAAGCGAGCACCAGTGCTTCAATTCTGTTTGAGGGTGAGAAACCTCCTTGTCCCACCGAGCATTCGGAAAGAAACTGTCAGCCCGAGCGAGGACGAGCTTGAGATCTTCCAAATGCGAGACAAAGAGTCCCACCGGGCGTGCCAAAAACTGTTGGTCACGAATCCGCCATGAGGAAAGGATTTGTCGCTATTGCGCCCTGGACCCGCAAACCAACATTGAAAGGCCGGAAGGAAGAGATGCCTTCCGTGCCAATCTCCGGAGAAGGCCGGCTCCTTTTTGGGGGGGGGGTTTGTTTAAGCTAAGAGTGCAGGAAAGAGATAAATGAACAGAAAGAATTTACAAATGTACTTGGAGTTTGGTGGGGGGAACTAACAGTACGGCAACCAGCAATCACCAATACTTATTGCATCATAAATACAAAGCATGACTGAGAACTGCAAAATCTAAGTGTACTTTCTGTACTAAGCAATATACGCACAGCTACAATGGCCCCCTAGCAAACATTCTCCCTACAAGGAGAACTAACAGCACGGAAATGCATCAATCACCACTACGTACGGAAACTCAAAACAGAAAGTAACTAAGAGATGTCAGAACCAGGTATATGTGTTATGCAGAGAATTTAACCGCACAGCTACAATGGTCCCCTAGCAAACATTCTCCCTACAAGGAGAACTAACAGCACGGCAACGCATCAATCACCACTACGGACAACAACGTAACACACAACTGATGGAACTGCTACCACATCTAGTCTATGAAGTTCAAAAGTGCTTGACCACCAAATGCTAAAATAAATCAACAAGCCATGGCACAAACAATGCTAAAGGCGCCTGATCACCAAATGCTGAAACGAATCAACGAGCCGTGACATAGGGAAGCGTTAAGCATAAGCCTAAAGAAATAAAAGCAGCAGAACAGAACCAGGCATACAAATTATATTTATAAGCAGAAGCACGGTTACATTGGTTCCCTAACAGACATTCCCCTTCCACCACCTTACAATGAAAACGTGGTGGGTATTTATAGCCCGAGTCCCTCCCGTTACATTAATGGGCACAAAGTCCCAGTCAAACATTAGCTGACAAAAGCAGCCGCGGAACTGCTGATGCTGACTTCTGTCGGGCTGGACTGTACTCTCAGCATGGTCTCCCTGAAGGTTGAACAGCCACGTGGCAGCGCGTTGGGTAGAACATTATATATTGACAGGAATGCGAGTAGCTGAGGTAGGTGGAAACTCACATCAGCATTAAATGAAGCAGCTGGCATAGGTAGTGCAGCCCATGCTTGTAATTTTTCTCGGCATGTCTTGGCTCGGATCCCAAAGTTGGACACTTGTCGGATGATAATGCTTGACAGGTGTCTGCCTTGAAAGGCAGTCTATCCAACTTCGCCCGGGATTAGAGCGCAATCGGGTCGCACAAGTGAAAAACAGCGCAGTCGTGTAGCACTATTTCCCTACTGCGCACCGGTCAAAGGGCGCAGTCCGACTTCGCTGCGAAGTCGGGTTACGCACCGGCACTTGCTGATTCTCACCGCCGTTCGGACTTCGCACAGACAAGGGAGCGCAGTCCGACTTCGCCGCGAAGTCGGGTTGCGTTTCAACACTTAGTCAATTTCTCCTGCCAGCCTGCTACAAGGTGTGCCCAGAAAGAAGGGCGAAGTCGGACTTCGCACCAAAACTGGGCGAAGTCGGACCGACTTCGCACAAAAAAACTGGGTTTCCTGGTTCAGCTTCCCGGGGCCATAACTTTTGATCCGCTGACCCGATCGCCTATTATAATATATCGTTGGAAAGCTTGCGAGAAGATCTGCAATGATAAAATATCCAGAGCTCATTTTGTCCATTTTATTGCCCCCGTTTATGGCCCGCGAAAACCCGAACACCTCAGCATGCCCTGACACTTAACCATTTTTCAGGGCAACTGCTGTCAATTTTGAGATCTGACTGAGGGGCTCAAAAGAAAGAGAGAAGAATGAGAATGTAGGGAAGAGAGAGAAAGGAGGAGAAGGAAGAGCAACTCTCTTACAAAAATTGAAAACAATGCACCCTGTGCAAAATGTGATAACAGTGGCATCATGGGTTAGTAACCCAAGGGCATGGTGATACTGATACATTTGATGAATTTTGTACCAGGGGTTTGAACAGGTTTGAAAGGAGGAATGTGGAAGAGTATTTCAAGGAGCTTGCCACTTTGAAGCAAACTTCTTCCATTCATGCCTATGTGGAGGAGTTTGAACAACTTTCAGCTCAGGGTACAAAATATTTCACCCAAGAGGGTAATTTTTCTTTTTATGGATGGTTTGTTGAAACCCGTGAAGGGATTAGTTAAAGCTTTTGAACCAGCCACTCTTGAAGATGCCATTAAGAGAGCTTTAAGCTTAGAATCTGTTTTACCTCCTAGACAGAAATATTTTGCACATAATCCACCTGCTAGACCACCTTTTGCAGCCAGAAAAACAGTTTTTGGACAGCAGTATGGGCAGCAAGGAAACCTCACGCAGCAAGGTGGAAATGAGAGAAATTTTTATAGCAGGAATCCCACGCATGGAGAAGGTTTCAGATCTGGTTTTCAGCCCCCAAATGGCCCACGCTTAACACAAGAAGAGAAAGATGAGCTAAGGAAACAAAACAAGTGTTTCATTTGCAAGTCTCCTTGGCAAAGAGGTCATAAATGCAGAGAAGGAGGTATGAAAATCATTGAATTACATTCTGATAATCCTGATTTTTATGAGGCAGATGAGACACCCTTGGAAGAGGAAGCACAAAGGGAGTATGAGGAAGTTCTTGAAGGTTCCCTAGCCACTTTAAGTGGGCTGAATCAGTTTCGCACTATTAAGGTACCAGGTAGATCTTTTGATGAAAAGGTTATTGTTTTAATAGATGTTGGTGCTACTTACAATTTTGTTGATGAGAAGTTTGCCACTAGAAAGAATCTTCCTACAGCTATCATTCCTGGTTTTAATGTTGCTATTGGCAATGGTGATCTTATCACATGCAACAAAGTGGTAAGAAACATAAAAATTAATTTTGGCAACATGGAAGTAGATGAGCAATTCTTTGTTTTTCCCTTAGGAGGTATTCCACATATGGTTTTGGGTGTGCAATGGTTGTATTCACTTGGTGATTATGTTACTAATTATCAGAAATTAGAACTGAAATTTGTGCTTGAAGGGAAAGATGTGGTGTTGCAAGGAATCAAGGAAAATGGGTCAAAAGATTCTTGCAAAATTTTGGAGGTTCCATACAAAAGAATGGAGAAGATGATAAGGCATAAGGACGTTGAGTGGGCAGCTGTAATTTTTAGTTCGGAAGGGAAAAAATCAGCCACCTATCATCCTCAAATTCAAGGTTTACTACAAAAACATCTTAAGGTTGATCAAACTAAAGTTTCAGCTGTACAAAGATGGCCTATACCATCCAACCTAACGGAATTGAGGGGTTTTGTGGGTTTATGCAGTTACTACGGGAGGTTCATTAAGGGGTTTTCTTCTTTGGCTGCCCCCCTTACAGAATTAACTAAGAAAGGGGCCTTTTCATGGTCCAATGAGGCTCTTTTAGCTTTTCTAAAGTTGAAAGATGTAATGACTTCCACTCCTTTACTTGCTATTCCTGATTTTTCTGTTGCTTTTACTATTGCTTGTGATGCTTCAGGAGTTGGAGTTGGAGCTGTACTTATGCAACAAGGACGCCCCATTGCTTATGAGAGTAGAAAGCTCTCAAATGTGGAGAAAACTTTCAGCATCTATGATAAAGAGATGCTAGCTATCATGCATGCCTTGACCAAATTCAAGCAATACTTAGTGTGTGGCAAGTTTGTGGTCAAAACTGATCATAACAGTTTGAAATACTTCTTGGGGCAAGTTGAACTGAATGAAATACAGCAGAAATGGGTAACAAAGTTGCAATCATATGATTTTGAAATTGAGTTTGTAAAGGGTAAGAAGAATTCAGCTGCTGATGCACTTTCTAGGCACCCTACTTTTCATTCTCTTTCCATTATTTCTGCTGATTGGAAGGTGAAAATTATGGCTGAATATGCAAAGAATGATTTTTGTTCTAAACTAATAAATGGGCAAGTTGAAGATGACAGGTTCAGCCATAAAGAATGACTGATTTTTTGCAAGGGAAGAGTGTTTTTAGTACCTGAATCAAAGCTGAAACAAGCTTTAATTACAGCCATGCATGATGCTCCACTTGTAGGCCATCCAGGTTTCTACAAGACGTACAAACAGGTTAGAGAAAGATTCTATTGGAAGGGTTTGAAAAAGGATGTCTTCTTGAATGTTCAGGAATGTGTTATTTGCCAAGAAAACAAGGGGTAACAAGAATTTGCAGCTGGTTTATTTCAGCCACTTCCTATTCCCAATCAGAAATGGGAAAGTATCTCCATGGACTTCATCACTGGTTTGCCCAAGGTATACATGAAGGATTGCATATTTGTTGTTGTTGATAGATTGACAAAATTTGCTCATTTCTATGCCATTTCAACAACTTGTACAACCATACAAGTTGCTGATTTGTTTTTTAAAGAAGTTTTCAGATTGCATGGTTTGCCTAAATCCATTGTGAGTGATAGGGACAGCAGATTTTTGAGAATGTTTTGGCAAGAATTGTTTAAGCTATGTGGTACTAAATTGACTCCTAGTACTAGCTACCATCCCCAAACTGATGGGCAAACTAAAATTGTTAACAAATGGCTTGAAGGATATTTGAGAAATTATGTTTCAGGTCAACAAAAGGCATGGGTTAAATGGATGCACCTTGGTGAATATTGCTACAATTCTACTTATCATATGTCCATAAAAATGTCTCCATTAAAGGCACTTTATGGTTATGATGCCCCACACTTTTCAGATCTGATTTTTGGTGATTCAAGGGTCCAAAAAGCTAGAGACTTTGCAACATAAAATCAAGATATTCTTAATGCTTTGAAGGACAATATTCTTACGGCACAAAATCAGTAGAAGAAGTATGCAGATCAGCAGCGTAGTGAGCGCTCATTTGAGGTGGGAGACTTGGTTTATGTTAGGTTGCAGCCCTACAAACAGTCTACATTGAAAAGAAGTGGAGCAAAAAAACTCAAACCCAAATTTTATGGACCTTACAAGGTGTTGAGTAAGGTTGGACAGGTTGCATATGCTTTGGAACTTCCAAGTGGAAGTAAAATACATAATGTCTTCCATGTTTCTTGTTTGAAGAAGGCCTTGGGCCAACATATTCAGCCATCTTCGGATTTTCCACCCCTTGATGATGAAGGAAAGCTCATTCTTGAACCTGAATTGATCCTTGAGACAAGGGAGAGAAAGCTTAGGAGTAGGACTGTCAAAGAATATCTTGTGAAGTGGAAGGATTTGCCTATGGAGGATGCTACTTGGGAAGGTGCAGAAATTTTAGATGCTCCAGCTTTGACTTTGCTTGAGGACAAGCAATTTGAGGAGGGTGGACTTGTAATGTCCCAAAAATAAATATTTTTGTAAATGTCTCCTACACTTAATTATAAAAGTGAAAAAGGGGTTTATGTGACTAGGAGACATAACTTAAGTTGTGTTTATTTATGTTTTATGTTTTTATGTTGTAATAAGGCACTTTAAGTGATTTTAGGGTTGGGAGATGTCAACTCCAAATTAGAACCTCACCCTATATAAGGGAGTGAGATGTCCCATTTTGGGCATGTTATGTTGATATCAGAATTGAATATTGAAACCCTAGAGGTTCCATGAGTTGAGATTGCAGGTCTTGCTCATTCCCATAGTGCATTGGAGGTGCATGGTTGGGGCCTTGGCAATATCATTGCAGGTGTTATTGCCCTAAAATATCAAAAATACAAAAAAAGAGGCATCCGTGAGGAGTTCGTGGCATTTTTGGGAGCATTTGTGTCATGTGTTTCAGACCTGTTGGTAGCCCCAAACCCTACGCTTGTATTTGGGGTCATTTTTGAGGAGTTTTTGCATCTGTTCAGCCTTGGGGAGCTGTTGTATTGGTTTGGCAATATTTAATATATGATACTGGCTGATTTCTCCTCATATTTGTGTTATTTTATGAGCAATTTCTGAGATATTTCCTTGTACTTAATTTATGCAATTTCGTAGTAAGGGTTTGTTGTTTATTAAAAAGGGACATTACAGTCTGAGGTTGACGACGTTGCTGGGTGAGCTTGCTTTTCTTTTTTATGCTTAGTGAGCGTGTAGCATCCTAAGTCTATACCATTCACTGCGTTGAAATCAGTTAGGGAGAAGTCATCCTCCAGTTGGAGTTCAACGAGAGCTTCCTCCATCAAGTCGATTTGTATTTCTTCTGCCATCAAGTTGACAGATACTGAGCCGTCTTCTTCATCTTCAAGCTTCTCAACGTGAAAACCAGTAGGTTTCTCATTGAAGAGCTTGAATCTTCTTCCTTTGAAGGGGATCTCCAGGTGGGTGTAGTCAAGGGAGAGGTAGCTGTTGACAATTCTGTCACATTGCCTAGAGGGGTAGTAAAATTGAAATTTTTTGTAAAGTGTTTCTTTTTATTTCATGAATTTGTTCCCTTGTTTTTTTAGAAACAACATTTTTAAGCATTGCAGCAATTTTGGCTTTCATTGCCATCCCCCTTGTACATAGAATAGCTTCGCTACTGAGCAAGCTAAGCTTAGGAGCTTCGCAGAAAAAGAAGACAGCTTTGCCAAGAGAAGGAAGGCAAGGAAGCCTAGATCGCGGTCAAAGGTTGCTAAGGCATGTAAAGAGCTTCGCACGCGAAGCGGCCCAAGCAGTTGCTTCGGGCGAAAACTTTGCGAAGCGGGATTCAAAAAGGTTCAAGCATTGGAAAACTGCTTCGCTAAAAAAATCGGTGAAGCATCCACTTTGGGCCTCCCTACTGGCGAACCATTTCTACTTCGCCCAAAGTTGTCGCGAAGCATGTACTTCGGATAACTTTCGTGCGAAGCGCTTTCACCCGAAGCAGTAGCGGCCCGTTAAAAAGACAGAATATTTTTCCAAGGCAAGAATGTACTTCGGCCGAAAAACCCCCGAACCACGGCTCAGAGGAAGGTTCGCGGCGAAGCATTTTGATAGCCCATCAGCGAAGCATCCACTTCGGGCAGGGAACCTCGCGAAGCGGCCTTTAACACATCTGTCTAGCGAAGCAATGAAGATTGAGAGCCCTGTCTCAAGAAGATATATCTACTTCGGCGTTTAGCATCCGCGAAGCCATTTTGAGAAACTCCTTCGCGCGAAGTGCATGACCAAGGAAGGTAGACCCGCTTTGGCTCACATCCATTGCGAAGCAGGATCTCGAACTAAAAATCGGCGAAGCGCTTCAGGGGCACGCACTCCAAGCCCGGGTATTTTTCCGAGGCAACCAAGTTCCTCATAAATGGGTTTTTACGTGCCCGAAAGACTCGGGGCTCATTTTTGGCAATCTGAAAGGAGGTATTAGTCTCAGGAGGAGAGCCCGACGGACATGGCGGCCACTCGAGCTCCGCACCCGGAGGAGCCTAGGACGAGTCAGGCGGCTCATAAATGCGAATTTCCCCGGCTGACCCAGTCGCAGCTTCTAGTTATAGAAAAGGATTTGAGAGCTCAGTCACGGGAGCAGCGGGAGCCGACTTCTCAAGTTTTCGAGGATGTACTCCTCAATTTTGTGCATTGATGGCTTAGAGGGTCGGGTCCTCTATAAAAACCTAAGCATTGTAATGAAAAAGGGGGGGAACTTTCTGCTAGAAAGCGGCTGTAACTTGATTTTCTGCAATTAATACTAAAGAGCTTCGAGTTCATTTCTCTCTTGTATGCTGCCTTCTGTGATTATTTCTGTTATCTCGTCTCTTCATTGGCATACTGTAATTCTGAACTCTGGATTTAGGTGTTTTATTGGGGATAGAACCCTGGAATTTTTCCGAAGGATACATAGGGGAGAGAACGTTGTAATAGTTTTCTTGTATGCTGCCTGTGGATAGTGTTTCTGCTATATTCACCCATTTCCTAAACGCCGTAATTCTGAAGTCTGGATTTTGACGTAAGGGGAAGGGTAATTCTGGAACTCATCCAGAGGATACATAGGAAGGCCAGTACTGTGTTCATTTTATTTTATTCTTGGTATTCATTGCTGCTATTTCGAGCTATAGCCAATAATCATGCTGCTGGTTCTTTCCCTCTTAAATCCATCGACATTTCTTCCTTTACCTTGTTTATTTCTTTCCTGCACCTTTACTATTTTTATCTCTTTCCTGCACTCTTAGCTCTAAAACATCAAGTAGTTTAGTAAAGGAGCCGGCCTTTCTCCGGAGATATCTCTTCTCATCGGCCTTTCAATGTTGGTCCAGGTCTAGGGTGCATACACTTCCCAAAATCCTTTCCTGTGGGAGATTTGATGACCAATAGTTTCTGGCTCGCCCGGTGGGACCGAGTCAGTCTCACCTTGTGAGTGGTAGTGAGAATCGATGCTTGTCTCATTGATAAAAGACTCTAGCATCTGGCGACTCTGTTCAACCTGAGAATCTTAAAGTTGTAAGAGACCAGTACTTGAGTATCTGTGCCTTCATGGAAACGAGATGGAGAGTTAGGAATAGTGGAGAGGAAACTGAGTTCTTTGAACTCGATATTGACGCCTTTGGGGAACGCTCCAGGATGGTCACCCCTGAGTCACTGTTACGTGGAACATCCTCGCAAGAGACTGCTTTTGACGAACAAGTGCTAAATTCGGATAGCACAACGGCTAGCCTTCCTCCCAATCCTCCCAACTCACCGAATCATCCAAGTGCCTCCGTTCCTATTAGTCTTCCGATTAGCAATCAACGAGGTACTTCGGGAATCCCTTTTTCTCAGAATCCAGGCACGAACATGGCACAGCAACAACAAATGCATCAGCAGCAGCAGCAACCGCCACCCAGAATGTTCCCGGCGTGGAATTCTTCCGGACCGTTAAATCTAGCGGGACAAGGGCAAGTTCCACCTGCTGCTATGAAGAAAATCCCAACGTTCGATGGAACTAGGAAGACTGCTCTGGAGCATATCTAGGACATTGTTTCTTTGGCGGCGATTCATGACATCACGGAGGAGAGAGTTATGGTAAAGCTTCTGGTTTTGTCTCTTAGAGGGAAGCTCCTCTACTGGTACAGATCCCTACCACCCGGTACTATAACAGGATGGGACCAGTTAGCCGGATAGTTAATGAGAAGTTTCAACGAGTCCGCCGATCCATCCTCTCTTTTGCATCAGTTCACAACGATCCAGAGACATCCGCAAGAAGAGATCGCTGATTTCAACGTTAGGTTCGCTCGAACCTGGCAAAGGATACCAGTTGGACTCCAGCCAACTAGCGAAGCCGCAACGTACTATTATCTTAGGGCTTTCAACCCTGACATCAGTGTAATGGTAAGGTATTCTAATATTAATACCTTCCCCGAATTGTATGAGTTAGCCTAGAAAGCAGAAATGGATCTAATAGCCGTGGGTAAACTTCCTCAAAGGATGCCAATGCCCATACTCCCAGATTTCCCTCAATCCCAGTATACGAGTGCAGCCGCTCCGCAAATCTCCGCAACCCCTGCGTATCCGATCTCGTCTTGGAACCTGAACCCCATTGTGTCTCAGATCACCACTCCACAAATACATTTTCCCACATTCTCGGCATCGCAGCCCACTGTCCCTTCGGCATTTCCTGTATTGCCAGCGCCACCTCAACACCCCGCCCTACCTCCAATACCGACAATGGCCCCATTGCCACCTATTCCCAAAGCCGAGGATATGCAAGCCAAAACACTACAGGAAGTTCAGTCCCTGAACTCCACAGTACAAACCCTGTCTAATGACATGACCATCATGAAAAAGAAGCATGCGCAGCAAGAGTTTCTACCAAGAAGGTCTTATCCTACACCAACGCTTACTAAAGATCAAGCAGTACAACAAGGGAGATCATTGGCAAGGAATGCCGTGATTGACGAAGCTCCGAGCACTTCCGACTACATACATTGGTGCTCCACGTGTAACGACCCTCACGAAGAAAATACCTGCATGCTGCACCAACACTATGTACAAATGCTGTCGAGTAGTAGTCATGGTGGTCAAGTCAATATTATCAGGCAATTGGATCAGAACCTGGTAATTGGCGAAGAAGAGCAAATCTCAATCCTTACCAAAGAAGGAAAAAGGCCAATGGAGGTAGATGTTGTTCAAATGGCCCCCTTAAAGGTGTATGCTCGCCGCGAGAAGGGACAGCAGCCTTCCCAAGACCCAAGCGAAGCTTCTCACCCCGCACCAGTAAAAGAGAAGGCCCAACAGGCCCCTGCAAATCCACCTCAGGTGGAAACCAAAGAACAAGCTAGGGAGAAGCTTAAGCTTCCTTCGCTGACCAAGCGACAAAGGGTCAAAGCCACGGAGCAGTATCGCACCAGGTATGAGGCGAAAAGGGAACCTGAGGTGCACAACTCCCTAGTTTACAACATCGTAGATGAGCTGAAGAAAACTCCGGCCAAAATCAGTCTGTATTACGCATTGCAGCTACCCGGACAAGTAGACTTGCTGCAGGAATCTTTGAAGACAACTAAGGTGAGAAAGTCAGCACCGCTTGCCCTAGTGCAAACCCTATCCACGTCCATTACAGGGAAGAACAGGCCACCGCCATTCTACCTGTCTCTACAGATGGAAGGGTATGTTGTACACAACTGTATGATCGATTCCAGGGCCGCGACAACAGTTATGCCCAAAGCAGTGTGCGAGGAAATAGGAATGGAGTACACGCGAAGCAGTCACGGTGTGCTCCAACTAGATGGGACTCCTATGAAGACTGTAGGTGTAATTAAAGATATACCTATCCGACTGCACAAAATGCCTCAGATCACGGTTATACAAGAGGTGGTAGTCGTCGACCTAGAGCCATATTTTAGCATGTGCCTGTCGAGGGAATTTACAGCGAAGTTGGGAGGATACCTATCCATGGATTACTCGCATTTAGAGATTCCATTCAAAGGAAAGAAGGTAAAAATCTACAATGAGAAACCTTCTACATTCCTCGTACAGAAGATGTCTAAGGAAGAGAGCAGTGATCCCATACATGCAATAGTGGAAGGGATAGAGCAGGTGGACCTGGTCGAAGAATCCCTCGCACAGTTGAATTGTGAAGATGAGTTTTCATTGGCAGATTTCATTGCCATGATAAAAATGGAAATGGGATGCTATGCCATCACCAAACCAGAGAAACACACCAAGCCAGAAGGTAAAATATGTGCCCAAGAAGAACTGTGGAGATTGTTCTTCGATGGCGCCCGATGCAGGAATGGCACCAGGGCAGGAATACTTTTAGTATCACCATCAGGAGAGCAAAAGGAATATTGCTACCGGTTGGTTTGGAGCTGCACCAACAACGCAGCGAGATCACGAAGCTTTATGCCTGGGACTCGAAGAAAGCAGAAAAGTTAGGCATAAAACATCTCCATGTCTTTGGAGATTCAGAATTGGTATGCAATCAGGTCACCAACAAGTGCATTTCAAAAAAGCACTATCTCAAAGCATACCGTAACAGGGTATGGGACTTGTTTGACCAGTTCGAATCGCTCAATCTGCAGTCCATTCCACGTGAGATGAACAGACATGCCGATGTCTTGGCATCCATTGCAGCTAGATACTCTCCAGCAGACGACATGGTGCATAAACCCAAAGCTGTGAGGATGATTTACAGGCCCTATGTACCAGACAGAGATATGCATTGGCAAATTTTTGATAATGATGAACAAATTGTGAATTTTTTGATCCAAGAAGCAGCCACAATTGAAAGAAGAAGCCCGGATGATGAGGAATACGAAGGGCTAGTTCAGTTGAAGAACAACCACGTCCCAAAAGGGTTAATCACTCTAGAAAGCCTCTTCGATCAAAATGATCGAGCAGTTTCCCATAGGATCAAAGTCAACGCGAAGCAGTATCAGGATTTGGAGCTCGAATCTGGGAAAGTGATAAAAGTCGGAACAGATTGCACTTCGGAAGAGCTAGAACAGATCCGGTCTTTGTGCAGAAGGTATCCTGACATAGTGGCATGGTCTTATCAAGACCTGAAGGGATACGATCGACAATTGATCCAGGATGGAAAAACATAGGCAAAGAATTCTTGTATACTGACTTCAAGTGGGAGAATGTTAGGAGATGAAGTCACTATCCAGATCTCTAATGTTCTTCAGCAAAAGGTAGCTCCAAACGTCTAGGCTGTGTGACCAGGAGATCGAGTTTGACTAATTAAAATAATAATTTGCATTAACCAAAACATTAGCAATGAGGCTAATGTTAAATAGATTACAAAATAGGAATAATAACAACTACTCCTACATCTACGTTAACTAACACGCCATAGAAGGTAGAGCGTTAGGTTTAGGATTCTTAACCTAAGATATTTAAGAACTTACCATTAGATATTTGGAATAGTAAATATCTACATGGTAGAAAGTAGAAAAGTAAATACTAGTGGTAAAAAGTAACAAACTAATTTTTACCATGCGGTAAATAAAATCTACCTAATGTAGGAAATGGGGTAAATATCCCAAATGATGAAATATTACTCTAACAGTCTGCAGACGTCTATCTGCAGACGTTCAGATGGGTAGCTGCAAACGTCCAGACACCTAGCTGCAGACGTCTAGACGGGTTGTTCCAGATGTCTAGACGGGTAGTTCCAGACGTCTAGACGGGTAACAAACTACTTTTTACCATGCGGTAAATAAAATCTACCCAATGTAGGAAATGGGGTAAATATCCCAAATGATGAAATATTACTCTGACATCCCCCCTTATTACATTATTTGGGTAATGTATACCTATCCTCCTATACAACAATATTTGGGTGAAGTATGTAACTGCCCCAATATAGTGGAAGAAAATGTTGATCTGCTGGTTCTTGCTCTGTCACAGTGCTCTGGCTGCTTCTAAGCAAAAAATGGGTCATTCCTCATTTTGTCTTCACATCAATGAATGTCCTTATAGTAATCTCATCATCCAACCGATTTGCATGGGTAACCAGCCGCTGCAATCGCTAGGTGTAGTAGAATAGATCACTTCATACGAGGTTCATTCATTTACAATATGAGTTTGCAAAAGATAAGGTAGCTAAGGTGTCGGTCGCTGCCGAAATGCACCCTTATAAGTTCCCCCTTCTTGTTGCAAAACATGTTGTAATTAATTTCTGAAAGAAGTATGACTAAGGTGTCGGTCGCTGCCAAAAATGCACCCTTATAAGTCTTCTTCCCTTTTTACAAAAAATTGTGAAGAAAAGAAAGTATATCCCCCCTTAATTGCAAAAGATGTGCAACTTAAGAAGCTTTGTGAAAGATTTTACAAATATTGCCTCCTAGGCAATTTTACACCAGAAAAATTCTCTCCTTTTGTTACAAGGACTTCAAACAATGAGAATTTGCTATTTATGAAGCCTAAAAGAGGTACAAACACCCTTTTATTACAAGTACTTCAAACAAAAACTTATGCTATTTATGAAGCCTAAAAAAAGAGAGAGAGGAAATGGTGTTTGCTCAAGGTGACACAATGTGTTTTCTCTCTACAATACTGTCTGAGCCATGAGCACTCTGTGTGCTCTCTTTGAACCAGATTCAAAATCAGAATGAGACACTTCACTAGAAACATGGCTTCTGTGGTGCCATTTTAGTTTTGCTTGTTTTGAAACCAACACTGAATGGTGTCATGGTTGTCATTTTTACAATTTGTGCAAAACTTTGTTTTCGAGGCAATTTTATCAAAAAAGTTCACCAAATCATCCTTCCTTATTGCAAGTTCTTCAAGCATGGTTGCTATTATGAAGTCTAAAAGAAAAGGTATGATGTTGATGACTTCTACTTTTATGATTTGCCTTTACAAGTTTTATTTCCCTCTTATCAAAATCTGTGTTTGAAGGAAGAAAGGAATTATCCCCCCTTAGTGCAAAGGATTGCAACTTTTAAGGTTCCTTATTTTCAAAAAACTTGTTTTTTCTTTTGATATACCGTAAAAGAGTACCGAAAGATAATTCATTCAAACAGATATTTAATGGCACCTACCTTAACACCCTTCAAGAAGGATGAAAAGTTTGAGGAAATTAAGCCAAACAAATAAGAGTGAATTTAGGGGTTTTGTTGATTTAGGAGAGAATATCAAGTGAATTTTGGCTTTAAATCTATGCAAGGATTTACACAAATTTGTGAAATTTTGGGGTTTAGTGTGTTCTTGATTCTATGACTTATAATTGCAAAAAGAAATAATGCAATAATCAAACAAGAGTGCCCACAAAATTCTTATCACCTAGGTGTCGGATGCAACCGAAAATGCACCTAATTTGCCAATCAAGGTGTCAAGTAAAATCGAAAATGCACCTTTTTAATTTTTGCAACAAAATATTAATGTGTTGTGCAAAAAATTGATATTTTTATGTCTCCTACTTTGTTTTACAATTTTGCAAAAGAAGTACAATGTTGTCTTCCCCCCTCTATGTTGCAAAATTAACAATTCGAGCACTCCTTCCAAGACAAGTCGACACACGACCCACGTTTGAAAGGCTTCCAGACCAGTTGACAAACGACTTGGTGTTGATGGACCTAAGGTTTCAAGTTCTTCTCAAGTTTGCAAAAAAAATGTGCAATTTTATGTCTTATATCCCCATTTTGAGAAAACAAATGCACACTTTCAATTTTGATGTTTTGCAATTTTGGAGTCTCCTTGTCTTTAAAATTTGCAAAAAGAATTCAAGTTTGATCCTTTCTTGTATGCTAAATTAACAAGGTTGATAAGATTTTTTGCAAGAAAATTCTGCTTTTAAATGTCTTATATCTCCTTGTTGAGGAGAAAACAAAAAAACATTATTTCATTTGATTTGCAAAAAAAAATTAGGTCTTGACCTTTTTTTTTTTTCATTTTCAATTTCATTGCATTTATTCTAATTTAATTAAAGTATCATTTAATTAATAATAAAAATTATTCTTATTTAAAAAATCATTTTATTATAAAAATAAAAAATGATTTTATAAACAAAAAACATTAAATTATTAAAAAACATGCTAAAAAAAATGAATAAAAAAATACAAAGAAATATAAAAATAAAAAAATTACCTTTTAATGTTGATGCTCCTTTGAGCAAAAAAGAGGCGTGATTGCCCCGACGGGAGTCGAACACCCGACCTCCCGTCGGGCAGCGCCTTAAGGCTGACCCTCTCTCCAGTCGGGCTAGCTAGCCCGACGGGAGGAGTAGCCCATTATAAACAAAAAACATGAAATTATTAAAAAACGTACTAAAAAAAATGAATAAAAAAATACAAAGAAATATAAAAATAAAAAAATTACCTTTTAATGTTGATGCTCCTTTGAGCAAAAAAGAGGCGTGATTGCCCCGACGGGAGTCGAACACCCGACCTCTCGTCGGGCAGCGCCTTAAGGCTGACCCTCTCTCCAGTCGGGCTAGCTAGCCCGACGGGAGGAGTAGCCCATTGCCTTCTCCTTGAAGGCTTCCCCGTTGACTAGCGGGGAATTTAGTGGGATTTATTCCACATCGCCCCTGCGGGCGATCTTAAGTTGCTTAAAAGCAACAGAGCACCTAGTGCTCTTTGATTGCCTGCGGGCAATCAGGGTCTAGTTGGACCCCTTTTGCTGCCGCCCACGTGGCGCGGCTAGAGGGGTCCACGTCTTCGGTGGCACACGTGGCTGTCCGCCACGTGGCCACCACATGTCCAGTCTGCGTCAGGTGCCACGTGGCCATTCCGCCAGGTGACGCCCTGTGTCTGGTTCCGTCCTAGTCAGCTGCCACGTCAGCCTCGTCTAGTCAGGGTCTATCCAGGTTCGCCAAGTGGCGTGTGGCCAGAGTGCCACGTGTCGCCTAGGCAGCAGGTCGAGTCAGCGACAGGTCAGCACCGCCTCGGGGTGCGTGTAGGTTTGCGGGAAACGTGAGGGCGCTCCTGCCCTCGATGCGTTCCTACCTCGGATCCGTGTTGTGGGAAACGTGAGGGCGCTCCTACCCTCGATGCATTCCCACCTCGGGATCCGTGCTACGGGAAACATGAGGGCGCTCCTGCCCTCAATGCGTTCCCGCCTCGGTCTCGGGATGCGGGCCTAACAGGGGAGCTCATAAAGCTTTCCTCGTGCCACGAGGAGGGTGAGGGCCGCTCGCCCTCGGACGCTCCCGTGGGCTGTCTGCGGGCCCGCAAGGTGGATCGCCGACAGGGAGATCCCCGATGGTCGCTAACCACGATGGGGAAAAAATTCCCCGTGGGTGGCGATCACCGCCGGGGTCAAATGATCCCTGCGTCGGGATCCGTGCCCAAAGCTGCGAGCTTTCCTGCGGGAGCTTTCCACAAAAATTAAGATGCACAATAAACTAATCAAACTTAGGGAGAATTAAAGAGATATTAGGAGCAATAATGAAATTAATTAAATGTCACCGATGGTGCCATAATTCCAATGCTCCAGCGCTGGTACCAATGTTACCAGGAGATCGAGTTTGACTAATTAAAATAATAATTTGGATTAACCAAAACATTAGCAATGAGGCTAATGTTAAATAGATTACAAAATAGGAATAATAACAACTACTCCTGCATCTACGCTAACTAACACGCCATAGAAGGTAGAGTGTTAGGTTTAGGATTCTTAAACTAAGATATTTAGGAACTTACCATTAGATATTTGGAAAAGTAAATATCTACATGGTAGAAAGTAGAAAAGTAAATACTAGTGGTAAAAAGTAACAAACTACTTTTTACCATGCGGTAAATAAAATCTACCTAATGTAGGAAATGGGGTAAATATCCCAAATGATGAAATATTACTCTAACAAGCTGCAGACATCTATCTGCAGACGTTCAGATGGGTAGCTGCAGACGTCTAGACGGGTTGTTCCAGATGTCTAGACGGGTAGTTCCAGACGTCTAGACGGGTAGTTCCAGGCAAGTAGCCGCCAAACGTGTAGCTCCGGAAGACGAAACGAACCGTTTTCGAAGTATTCCTTTGGGAGAGGAAACGAATAGTTTTCGGAGCCATGCTTCATTTATCTATAAAAGGGAAATGACCCCTTGCATGTAAACAAGTTGTGTGAATGTAAAGTTTGCTGAAATCAATAAAATAACGAAGCTGCCATTGCCTCGTGGTTTTTCCTGCACATTGCAGGTTTCCACGTAAAATCTCTGTGTTACTGCTATTTTCTGTGTCTGTGTTTTTTGCTTGCGGGTAAAATTTTAAGATTTAACTAACAGGCAACTCACATGTTTCACTTGTGAGTCATCTCCTTTGTGCACTGATTTTGAGCTCAAGTTGCCTCTGCAAGTCCTTTGTTTTCTTTATCTTCTCATCCAACCTTTATATGTCCTCTAACTTCTTCATCAATTTCTATTCCAGATGAGAGGACTCTATGCCTCTCCTGCTTAGCTCACTTTTGTGTCATCTCTTTGTCATGCACCATCTCGGATCATTACTACTTCAAATAATTATTGCTTGTTGTGGATGCAATTAGCTATCCGCATTGCATAATACCTTTTGCACTTATGTGCAAGGAAATATAACTGGCATATTGCTTGCCCCACCTTTGGTTGAACTACTTTCTGTCCTTGCCTTGATTTTGGAATATTAGAGGAAGTCATCCAACATAATGCCCTGATCTAGTGGCTTCCTTACACTCTACAACCAAGTCAAGATGCCAGTGACCTGATCAAATGCCTCTAGGTATACAGCTCACCTCCTCCGGCCCACAAATAGAACATGTCAATCTTGTTGATAATCTTGGTGACCCGCCATAGCCACCACAGAAATGTGCTGCTAGAAATATCATTCCTCACAATGGCTTAGAACACCAATGAGCTAGTCAATGAATGTGGCTACGCGATTGAGAAGTTACACTTTTAATTTCAAGCTAGAGTGCATACACTTACGGGTCAACCATGTTCTATGCTACATCTAATACATTTGGCATGCAAAAATGTAATAGAAGTGAAGAAAGATCTGAATTATGAAAGGGAAAACTGTTGAAGTTTTAAACAAATTAAACAATACTAATAAAATTCTGTGACATCAAAGAAACTGCTGGAAAGAAAAATAGTGATAAAAAATCATAACTAATGGAGAGCCTCTTTGTAGATTGGTGTGGTCAAGGAGGCCTGATTTTTCCACAACATGAAACTAGGCACCTTTTGGGTTTGCTAAAAAACTCCTTAGACATTCTGTTTTAGGAACATTTCTCTACTGTTTTTAGTTAATATCTCATTTTCTTTCAAAATTACAAGGCTTTTAGTTTTTGCTATTTAGTCCTTTGCCTACAATCTGTGAAAATTGGGACTTACAGGACGGAATGAAAACTTAGGACAGTTAAAATTTTCAACTACTTGAATGTTAGCTATTACAAAGCAAATTACAATTCTAGTGGACTAAAATAATGGCCATTTTGCTGTTTGTCAGCATTGACAAGGTCCATTCAACATTTTTTTTTCTTATGATTAACCCTTTTTAATTCTTTACTATTGTCAATATGTGAGCACAAAATTGCAACTATTCACATAAGCTCAATCTCTCACATCGGCTAGCAATCTTGAAGGAGTTTCTTTCAATCATGCATCAGAATAGAAAAACTCATTTGTAATGTCTCCTTCTCAATATTAGACAGCTCAGTGGTCAGATAGCCTAATCCAAGGTCCCTTAGGCTATTCGGTGTTGGTTGGGACCCATTTCCTGCATTCCGGGCACATTTGTTGATCACTTACTATTTTTAGTAAGTCCAGTTCAGGGGGTTTCCATTTTTGGCAGTGGACAGGACAGGCTTTCCAGCATAATTCTTTAGCGTTGAATATACATCCGGAGCTCTGGGTGGAATAAATTATTATTATTATATTGGGCCATTTAATTATAATATAAGGTGTTTTTATAACTTAACGTTATAACTTAAAAAGGCCCATGTATGATCATGAAGGGGGACGCCTAGGGAGTGAGGGTGAAATTAATAATAAAATAAAATTAAAACCAAGATATAGTGGAGACTTAAATTAAATCATAAAGGCAATTTGAATTTGGGCCCCAAAATCTAGAAGCTTCCAAATGAAAGCGTTGGAAATAAAAAGGGGAAGCTTGCTTCATTTTCAATCATCTTGGTTTATGAAATTGGCTGGAGAACATTGGGGTTTTGGCAGAGACTTCATTGCTGGAGCTTCTTGGACTTGCAGTGGACGGAAACCCGTTGCAGGCATATCAGTTTCGAATGTGTGAGATCATTCCTAGCTGATGGTTGGAATTCTCACTCAGGGAATTCACTTGTGCTCAGATTGGTAGGGTTTTAATTGCATTTTCAGACCAAATCATTCAAAACCCAGAAGGCAGAAAGTTTGTGAATGAAACTGAAATTATTTCAGACATAGCCGTACAGTTGTGGGTGACCAGAGGACCCACGTTTGCTCATAGCTCGCAGATCATTGAGAATATCATTTTGGGCGCTGAATCATTGGATTTCTTGGGGTTAGGCGACCTGATTTGATCCCTCATTTACTAAAATCGCTGAAGACCTGATTTTTTAAAAAATCAGTCCGTACACCTTTACAGGCCTGTCGTACTGCTGCTAGGGCCACGTGACTGCATACAAGCCTTTGGAGTGCGATTTCCATTGGGACAGTGGCGTCTATTCCCAGGAGGGGCTTATCTGGTGTTATAGGGCAGAACTTGAAGGTTTTAAGTGTCAAAAATCATCAACTATATTGGCTGGCTGCGCCCAGAATACCCTGATCCAGGTCTGCACCATCTAGAACTGAACTGAAATGTATTCTGTTGGTTGAATATAATAATATACATTGTGTTTATGCTCAGAAAATTGTAGTTTGTAGAACAGAACTATTTTATCTGCATATTGTATGTATTTACTTCATTGCATCTGCATATTCTATTCCAAAACAAATTCATAACTTGCATATTAAGCCAAACGACAAAGCTCAGAAGGCAATAAAGAAAATTGAACTCAAAACTAGATCCCTAGCAACAAAAATTACATCAGCACACATTTCAGATATTGCCATCAGCACAGTTGTATCAAATTTGCATCTAGAACAGGGGCAGTATATTACATCATTTACCAAATGACATCCCAAATCCAAGTTTAGTATCATTGCATTCTACACTACTCATTCTAAATATAAATTTAGACTACTAAGCGCATGGAAATATATGGAATAGAAGTAAAATGAATCAAAATGAAAATGGGAAGTAAAAGTAACTCTAGTGCAGGTTAAGATTGAAAATCCTTTCTCAAAAGATGGTCCAATGGTAATTACAGTTTAAACCATAATTACTAACAAACGCAACTGAGTATAATGGACATACTTATCTACATTTCAACTTGTAGAAAGGTGGAAAGAGGCATCAAGGTATGTTCATAATTTAAACCAAAGTTTAACAATAATTACCAGTCAAACCATGTTTAATAATGTAGGTAATTATATCAATTGTAGTGCAGGTTAAGCCCCAAAATCCTTCTAGAAAAGAAGTCCAATGATCGTTGCAGTTTAAACCACAAGTACAATTAAATTCGACTAAGATATAATGGACATAATTATCTCCATGTCAACCTGTAGAAAGATCAGAAAGCCATCAAAATATGTTCATAATTTCAGCCTATTATTTCCTTCCAGATGAAGGGATGCAATGTCCTTATGGGCTCCAATGAAAAAGAAAAAACAAATCTCTTAGTCAAAAAAAAAAAAAAAAAAAATGAAATGACACGTTGAAAATCAAGTTTGCGTCAAGCCTCGCATATTTTCAGGATGTCATTTGACCATGAATCAGGTTTCTTTGACAAACTGAAGTAACTCTAAGTCAATTTCAATTTCTTTCACTTTGTCTGTTTTCCAGACATGGCTTCTGTAAGGTCTGCCCACAAACTTTGAAACAGGACAATGGGTTCCCTAGATGGGGAAGGATGAAAATGCAATCAGATGCAATCCTTCAGGAAGTCCTACAAACTGCTCTATACCTCATCTTTCTGAATTCAGCATCCCTGTAGGTTGCAGGAGAATAATGTTCATAGCTTTTCAATCAGAAAGAAAATTCATACTATCTCTTGGTAATAACGTTAGTCACCTTGTCCTGGTTTTTGGTATCATCGTCATTGAACATATGAATGATAGTTCCAATTTGCTTCCTCCAATGAAATACAATTCCTGGGTCGAAATTCTACATTTGATGGATCTTTTCAATCGTATTTGGCAGCATACATTATTTTCTCAATCTCAAAGGTGTGGAGAATCCTAACTTGTCATATTTACATTCACAATTTTCTTGATTAGTTTCCTTGTACAGGATAGAGTAATAGGATTTAAATGTAACATGTCCTACATAACAATTGGGATTGAATGCGGGAGAAAACTTTTCAAAATAATTGCACAAATAAACTCACACAGTAAACTCTGTGACTTGGGGGGATTCACGTGAAACTGTCTATTGAAAACTGAGCACCCAAGCAAGGGACATGGCTCCTTAAAGAACAAAGTTTATAATGAGACCACAATTCCTGCAAGTAGATTGTGTAAACTTTGGATGGAGGTCTGCAGTCTACCACCACAAAGCCCTACTTATAGTAAACTCAACATGTTTTTCTTTTTCTCCAATTCCCTGTTTCTGGGTTTCCATGGTTGAATTTAAATTTTGTTTTCCTCCTTTACCATGTACAGTTGCAATGCTTGTTCTTGTTGAACATGGAAATCAACAAGTGCGATTTGTGCCCATGACCACAGTTCAACAAATGGATGGGGAGAGTTTCTCTCCCCAACCTCCAAATCTTGGGCCGGTCTTCTTCTAACTAAACAGACAACACAAGGAAAGAGACTAATCTAAAATTGCTGAAAACAAATCTAATCTACTTTGTTAAGAGGAAAAGGGTGCAAGAGAAAAGAAATGTAAAATACGGCTGAAGTTGTAGCGAGGTTTCAGATTTGGTGCAATTAGCAATTCCAGTAGTGATCGAATAATTTTAGCATTGTAAGATCTTCGAATAACTTGCAACATAACAAAAGAGGACTAATAGGGGAAAGGAAGGCAAGGTCATTGATTTCATACATCCATGAAACAAAAGGTTAGAGACACAATTGAATTGGAATGCCAGGCACAACTTTTTATTGATTTGCAACTTTGAAGTGTTTAGTACAATCTTACTCCGAAGAGTAGCTCTAGTATGCTTGAAGGCAAAAAGACCCTTTATAATGAGCAGCAAGCTCTTATCAATACTTTAAATCGCAGCCAAAAATAGACTACATGGAATGTACTATGGTGAGTGGGGTGGCCTAACTGGGGTAATGCTAGAGTAGGGCAGTTGAATAGCGTGCTACTTGAGGGGGGTGCTTTGAGCAGGGTGGCCTCGAGCGAGGTGCTGCTGGAGTGGGCAGTCTTGTGCGGGGCTCTTTTGAGTGGTTGCTGTGAGGGGGGCTCGCTTGAGATATGTAGATAGCAGTTCTAAACCCTAGGACTGGCTGGAACATCATGTCCATCAATTTTGAATTGTACATAGCAATTTTGGTATGTTAATGTTTTGATATGACTAGAAAAACAGCCAATGAAATGAAGGCTGAATTGTAAACGCATTTGGCACAAAAAGACAAAAACAACCACCTTTGTTAAATGCTTTGGTTAGGCTCTAGACGGGTTGTTAGACGTCTAGTTAGAAGACGTCAAGTAGTTAGACGTCTAAAGCATTTTGTTAGCAATTGTTAAGAGAACGGTTGGGGTGGTTTGGGAATCGGTTGGGGAACCAATTACCCCTCCTATTTAAACACCCCCTTCCAAACATTGTATATGCTATTCATTCTACGTAAATGCCAATGCAGTTATGCTGTTCATATGTTCTGCGTGTATGGTGAATTGGTGATTGTGCTGTGAGTTGCAGGTTGTAATGCATTGATTGAGGAATTGCAGGTAGTTCCATACTAATTATTATTGCAGGTTTTGCCATCGACGAATTGCTGAAGATCAAGTGTTGTAGCAGGGGAAAACAGTGTGTATTTGCAGGTTTTCTAGACGAAATGTTGAACCAGCCATCTGACGTCTAGCCCCTAACGTCTGGCAGCCGTCAGATGGCTAGACGTCACCCCCTGATCCTGACGTCTACGACAACCTGACATCTAGACCCAAAGCCTGGCCTCTAGGACAACCTGACGTCTAGAACAGCCTGATGACTGGACCTCACTTGATGTCTGGTACCCTAATGGTTACCCCTGACGTCTAGCCCTGCTCATCCGACGTCTAGACTCCTAACGTCTAGACCTTGCCGTCTACTAGCAGAGTTAGAGGATTGAACTGATAAGCCTGTATATTCATTGCTTGGAGCCTGATACTAACTTGTCATCACCCCATCCCGGGAATGTACTCACCCCCTTGTCTACATTTGGCATCGTTGCCTAATTAAAACCCGGAGTTTAACGACAAGTGATAGGAAGAGTAGGTGAATTATTGGTTTCAGGTCACAGAATAAAGAGCAAATACCAGTAAGAAGAAGCACACAACTGGCGAATTTAAGGACACACGAGGCCGCAAAGGTGTCTCACCCTGAGGTGGAGAGAGTATGGAACATTGACGAGGAGAATAACGCAAGCATTGAGACATTGTTGGTGACTGCAGAAAACGAGGGAGAACAAATAGCTGAGGAAGATCCCATCATTAAGAACTGGACGGCAACACCAGAACCAACGATGGAAGGGTGGCTAGAGGATACTGAAGGAGAGAACCTTGTATCAAGGCACCTACGCGAAGGTTCGTGGGGAGGAAGGCCGGAGCCACGTTTGGTATATTTGCGAAGGAGATCGCACAACAGAGACCAATTGGAGACGGGAAGAAGGCTATTTGAGTACAACTTTGCACCACCAACAATAGACAGACAAACGAATCAACCACTACAACCACCAACACCAGGAAGTCAGAATACCATGGCGAATCCCGCCAATAGGAGGATACAATAGAAATGCCCACCCTTCTCAGGTGAAGGGAAGGAGGATCCATCACGACATGTGGGAACTTGCGTTACCATTTGGGGAGCAAATGGGGTCACACAGGACACACAATGGTTGCAACTGTTTCCAACCACATTGCGAGGTATGGCGATAGACTGGTACTTGAAGAGACAAAGTACGCAAGCATTTACACAATGGGACGACCTGAAGAATGCATTCATAGAAGAATTCCGACCCATGAGAGATGACATTGACATAATTACGAAAATCTGTGTCACTAAACAAAAATCGGATGAGGATGTCAAAAGCTACAATAGAAGATTGAAACAACTGATAGACAAAATGGAGATGACACCTGCCGACGGTATGATAAAGCGATGGTTTTTGGATGGGCTACTACCAAAATTCAAGAAGAAAATGAAGGCAGAAGCACTGGAGAAGGCTAAAAACTTCGAAAGTGAAGGCAAACAAACAACCGCAAGTATCGGAGGATACTTAAAGCATACCGAAGATTCAGACAGTGAAGCTGAAGACAAAGTACAGAGCACGATTCACACCTTCCGGAGGGAATTTGATAAAATTCTAAAAGAAGCAAAAGGAGAAGGTCGAAAGGATGTAATGACCCTCCCCCGGTCTAATTTTCAATCTTTTCATTTTGCCGATACAATTTGTGTGAAAACACAGACAATCCAGAAATATAGAAGTATTTTGTTTTTTATTTCAAATACTGAACTAGGGCACAACAATTACAATGATTTCAATTATGGAAACATTAAATCAATACAATAAAATAAATACCTCTGTAAACCCTATCCGATCCGATCTCTGTATAGATAAATATGAAGGCTCAGCCCTTCAGATTAGAACTCTGTGTGGTGTCCCCGCTCCAGATATTCCCCTGTATAAAGCTCTGTGTCCCTGTGTGGAAACCCCAACTCCAGAAGACTGAATAATGAAGTCCGAATGTATTCCCTGTATGGAAATACCGCTGATTGGCTTGAGGGTAATCTTTCAACCCCGAAGTCAATGTCCCTGTAAGAGGTTACCGACTCTCACAAGCTCCAAAATCTCTGCAATGTCTCTGCTAGAGAGTTCTCCAATAACCCAGAGGGAAGGAAGGAAAAATAATCCACGCATAATCCAAAATGATCTCCCAAAATCCTTTTTAATCTTTCCTTTTAGGGTTCTCCCAAATTAGGGCAAAATTAGGGTTGTGCACACAAAACTAATTTAATTTCTAATTCTCTTATTTTCCCTCAACAGGCCCCCTTGTGCACTAGGTTCAACCACTTAAAGTTATTTTATAAAGTGGCCCCTTTTTACAACGTTATAAGTGACCCTTTATAATATAAAGTACAAACTTTATAAATATTAAAATAATGTCACTTAATGAAATTAACTTCGGCCATTAAAATACTGGACCTCCGCTTGTCAGAATGAAAAACTGTGAACAGTTCTGGATACCCAATTCGCCGAAGTGTAATCCTGTAGTTGACCCGTTGACCGAAATCCTAAAAACAACCACTGCTAAAAATAGAAATGCCGTCAAACGACCTCCGAATGAGCCCAAACGATAGTCAATCAAGAGGTCTCTGGGTTCAGTCAAAGATTCTGATATCTCCAAAGGCTCCCCTACATCCGATTTAGCCTACGGGAGCTCATGTATAGGCTAATATGCTCTGCACACTGACTGCCTAGAAAAGGGGACATTACAGTCCGCCCTTCCCAAAGATTGCTTGTCCTCAAGCAATATGCATACATACTCCAATCAAGTGTCCGCATCCTGGCCGAGGTCCATCAAATCCCTGGATCCCATAACATCCTCAAAAAGAAACCACCACGTTGACGCCACGCCACTCTGATCACATCTGGAAATCCACTGTGCACAATTAGCTCAAGGCTAAACTGCAGCACCATAATATGATCATTCTCCAGCCTGAAAATAAAATGCCTGTCTAATATGGAATGAAATATCTCACACCAAGTAATATCTGTGAAATCTCCATCATAGGCAACTGCAAGAACAACTCTGAATTTGTCTTCAAAATCACCATCTAACAATCTCAACTCAACGCTTGTCCACCTGACGTAAATTGGGTGACCCCATGTCCCAAAATCAACTACAACCAACAAAGCATCCTCTGAAAAGATAGCGTCCATCATCATAACTAGATTGTAGTAGTGATCGCTACTCAACCAAGTGGGGTGTAAATTAAACTGCATGTCACCTGAAAAATTACCCACACCCATGACGACCCAATTGAGATGCAAATCAATCTCCTCTCTTTGTGGTGTGTCCACAAGATCCCTCACCATGCCACCATGATCATGATGCATCTCAAAAAGTGGGTTATCAAAAGATGTCTCATGATCCATTTTAAATAATGGATTGTCGACCCACTGAAAACTGTCATTATCCTTATGCTCATCCCAATCAACCTGCTGATCCATAATAGTATTCTCTGACTGAACTAATTTGAAGTCCTCCCGTATGCTATCCAGTTCTTTAATTACTTGTTCAATCTCCTTTGTACTTTCCTTGTTCTCTTGATCTTTGAAATTTATGATAGCAGCAAGTTCCATTTTTGTTTCATGTAACTCCATCTGAACACCTGTCAAGGAATATCTAACTGTGCTAAGGTCAAGAGTGAGCTCATCCACCTCAACCTGAGTTTCCATGTCATGAAATAAGGCCTCATCTACAATCCTGATAGTTGTATCCTTGTCTTTGATCATGTGCAAGAAGACCGATTTCATTTCATGCATTGTACTCTCAAGTTTTTGTAAATCAGCAATGGAAATGTTTTTGTTTGATTGGGTTTTAGGTGTCTTTTGGATGAGAGTTTCAACAAGCTTCATTGATTCATCCAAAGTAGATAACATGTGCATTTCATTTTCAGCTGACACCAACAACTTGTTCTTCAACAATATAAATGGACTGCTGATATTATTTAAATCATAATCAGAATTAGTTTCATACCTTTCAGCAGTGTCTATAAGGCTGCCCTGATATTCAAGTGTCTCTTCATGAGGAATTACCTTACTAAAAATTTTGTCCTTCAAATCAAGGAAGGTGTGACTATCCTGAACTCCCTTATCCACATGCTCTATCTCATGAGAAATGAATTCTTCTTCAACACAATCTTCTGATTTGATTTCTTCTTCAGCAGTAGTCTTTGAATCTTCAGCTTCATCATCATTGTGTTTGGATTCTTTGTTCATCTTCTCAAGAAGTTTCATTTTTTTATCTCCATTTGGTTGTTGCCTCATACGTAAATCAATGTAATCTTCACAAGTCATTAGGGCACGAAAACCATCATCATGAGCCTTCCACTCCTGTTGGAACTGATCAAGTAATTCAGTGACTCTAGGCTCCACTTTTACCCAAGGAGGAATTGTAGGTGAAGAATCTGTCATCATAGCAGCCAATTGATTGATGGATTTCTGCAACTCTCTCTGACCCTGCCAAAACTCACGCTGAAACTTATTCCAATCACTAACTTCGAAATTGAACAGCTTTTAAACTACTTGATGAAAAATTCTAAAAACTTGGAAATAGCAAGACGACAACTTCATCTAAATTCTTACAAAAGGAATTGACTAAATATGATCATACCCGGAAGATATGACTTTTTGAAAATGATAGGAATAACATTGGTTATCAACAACTCCAGAAAACTTATATTTCGTTTCAAACTTTGAATATAGTGCATCAAATTGTTCATAGGTTAGTACAATTAGCTTCTAAATGTTGGGCGACCAGGTACTGACCATAAAATCATCGTAAATTGCAGATTTCAGATTGGCACGATTTCCAATGTATTCACCAGCATGTACGGCTAGACATGGAATTGTATGGCTTGCTAATAGAAATTAAATCTGCCTTGGAAACAATGCAAAACCCTTCAAAAATGGTCGCTAGGCATGAGAAATGGATTTGCAAATATTATTGTAAGAAACCCTAGCATAAACACCTCGCCACAATGCTGAAATGGTGGCCAAATGTACGGCCAAGCTGTAGCTGGAAGGAGCTTAAAATACAGCAATTAAATCTGAAACCCTTCACCAAACTCCTCACAAAATACTTTGAAAATTTGCTCAATGTAATCCAAATGCACTCCTTGAGTGAGAATGCCCGAAAATCACCCTGAGGGTCTCTCAACCCCGAAGATGATGATCCTGTTGGAGGTTTCCGTCTCCGAACAAGCCAAGAATTCCCTGTAACAGCTGCAAGAAAAATACTCTCCAAGAGATATCCAGAAATAATCACCAAAAAACCTTCAAAATGAGGAGCTCAATCTCAATTTATAATTTCTCCAAGGGACCCCATCCTTCCAGAAGCTTCTTTTTGCACTTATAATATTCTTTTATTCTTTATTATGTCCCCTTTCATGATTCTTAGACATACTTTAAGTTGTATAACTTAAAGTTCATACTTAGGACCCATTTACAAAGTCACTCTATAATATTAACTTTATTTTAAGTGACTATAATACCATCTTATATCTCCCCATTAATAAAATAATATAAAGTAAAGTATATTAAATATTTAATTTAATATAATTAAATTTACACATTAAAATCTCTACCTTCTAGAATCCGGAACTCCAAAAAAAAATATGGAAAGGGATACCCATTTCGCCAAAGTGTCCAATCGTACTTTCCATTTCCATTGATAACCCCTGAATCTGACTTACTAAAAATAGTAAGTCTCTGCACCTATGTCCCGGAAAGGGCCAAAACCAAGCAACTGAAGAGATATCTGGGTACCCAATTCGGCGAAGAATATCATTACCCTGTCCACCGGACCAGAAACCCTAATCACCGACTTACTATAAAGCTTGACTATTTGAACAGTGGTTTTTCTTCCTCTCAAGGGTTTTCCCCACTTTAAATCACTGTCTTATTACTGTTGTGAGTGTATTTTTCTGATTACTTGATGAGTTTAGTTCCATTCCACTTCATTCTATGGGATTTACATTGATTCATGTGGTTGCATGCATAGAAACTAGCAAGTATGAGCTAGAACTGAGTATTATATAACAACAGCATTAAATAATTGGCGTTACAGTAGATTTCAAGCTTCATTAGCATTGAATTGAGCTCTTCATAGACTGTGCATACTCTGTTTTGTACGCCTATGAGTATTTTTTGGCATACAAGAGTAGCTTTGATGCCAAAAGAGAGGGTGTTACTAGTGACTAGTGACTAGTTTTAGCACAGTCCAAGTGGAACCAAATCAAGGAGCATGTGTTCAAAAGGGTCTGTTTAAGGTTTCATTTGAGGAAAGTTCAGATCAAAAATTGGGCTTATAAATATTATTTGATGTTCATCTGAAATTCTAGGATTAGATAGATAGATATATATAGATGGCATCATATTTATGCAATTAGTTTTATTTTTGTGTATATCAGTTGTGTACTTGAAATTTATTTTGACATTTTCTTTAAAACTTACAATTGTCTTGAACACTTAAAACTGTTGTCATTATTAACAGCTACTTATGGTTGATGGGAATGGAATACTTCACCCTAGAGGTATGCTTCTTGCTCTAAGTAAGTAACAAATTCCTATTTCCGTTGATGTAAAATATACATAATTTTTTATGCTCAGTATTGAAATAAAGAATTGTTGATTTTCCACATATGTGCCTTCAGAAAGGGCAAAATTAAGGATTTTATTAAACAATGAAAAGACTGTATTGATACTATATAATGCTGTTGCATCTGCCAACTGACTCAACTAATCTAACTTACACATGTGAGGGTGACCTGCATGCATCAACACCCCTTCATCTGAATATCGTATAACAGTTTATAGAAGACATTAAAGTACATTTCATTTTAGAAGCAAATAATCATCTGTAACTTTCTTCCCAAGGTCCTCATGTATAAGATCATCAGTAATCATCAATTTCACCCAACCAAGCTTGTTGATTGGCACACTCGTCCACAATGCCATCTGTATTAGTGCACTGTAACTTTAGTCCACAATGATTAAAGTACATTTCATTTTAGAAGCAAATAATCATCTGTAACTTTTTTCCCAAGGTCCTCATGTATAAGATCATCAGTAATCATCAATTTCGCCCAACCAAGCTTGTGGATTGGCACACTAGTCCACAATGCCATCTGTATTAGGAAGCAGGACATCTTTATGATGCAGGATGCTATCCATATCCAAGCAAATGCAATGAATTTAATTCTGGTCATTTGGGAAGTCTCTTAGAGGATAGACCTGTTCTGGTAAAGAGTTTTGAAGGACAAACATAGTCCAAGTAACAAAAACACAGTCCAAGGCTGAAAAGGTTTATGCTAATGCATTACTAGCCTAACTAAATGTCATTTAAGGTTAAGATGGAATCAATAAGAAGAAGTTTGCCAACCATGTCAATGTTAGCTTGGTTGACATTTATCATGAAAGCAAGGTCATCACAGACCCCTCATGTGAATTGCATGGTGCCAAGGAACTAATAACCAACGAAGATGTCATCAATTTAGTATTGTAGTCCCACAAAGGAAGGGATTCCATGAAGTAAATGCAGTCCAGAGCACTCAATGTTATCTGGGACTGGGTCCATTCTATCCAAGGTGTAGAGGGGGGTGCCGTCCAAGTGTTATGAACCTTGCAGTAAAATAAAAGCACATTCACACAGTATTGCAATAATAATAGGAAATGAGCCTAAAATTAACAATATTGCAAGATGAAATGGAAATGCAGCAGATTATATTGCAGAAAAACAAGAACACATTATAGAATCGCAGGCCTCTTCGAGGGAGCAACCTCCTTAGAAGTAGAGCTTTGATACAAAATATGAGAGATACCTTCATCTATGCCCCCTTGCCTTTTTAAAGACTCTTCGTAACCCTAACTATAATGCTCAAGGATTGGCTTCACATGCAAGTGGCCACTCGAGCTAGAATCTTCTACCAAACAAGCGGTTAGATTATTAATAATGGTGACATAAAATGGCTCCACTTATCTAGGCGTCTCAAAAGCGACATACACGTTATAAAACATTACATAATATTATTAAGATGGTGTCCCCACATTAGAAAGGGGGTAAACACATAATAAGGTTAGGATGGGGTCCTAACATGCCCTTCCCTTCAAAAGAGCGTTGTCCTCAAAGCCCGAGATGAGGAAATTGTTGTTGTAGTTGCTGGAGAGGGTCCTATGTAGCATCTTCTAGCTGTAATCCCTGCCACTAGACCAAGACCTCAGTGATGGTGCATTTACAAAGAGTGCAAGTTCTTTGGTCTAAAATGTTGTTAGGCTCTAAGAGGATTGAGCCTTCTTCATTTAACTTAGGAAGTGTTGACTGAACTTGAATGTGATTGTTGAGTACCTTCTTGAGACAAGAGACATGGAAGACTGGATGGATCTTGGAAGAAGGTGGTAACACAAGCTTATAGGCCACTTGTCCAATCCATTGCACTATTTGATAGGGTCCATAAAAGTGTGGTGCCAATTTTTGATGAGCTCAAAGTTGCACGAAATATTGTAGGGTTGGAGTTGAAGAAAAACCATTTCGCCTATATTGAAGTTGTGCTCAAAACGGTGTTGGTCAGTTTGCTGTTGCATCTGGTTTTGAGCTAGTACCAAGTTCTATTTTAACTGCTGCAAAAGTTGGGTATGCTTCTGAAGAGTTGCATCCATTGCATGAACTTTGGAGTGTCCAAGAACATATGAAGAGGGCGATGGAGGTGGGTACCCATACACTGCCTCAAAAGGAGTCATTTTGGAAGTTGTGTGGAAGGAAGTGTTGTACCACCACTCAGCCAAAGGCAGCCACTTAGCCCACTGTGTTGGGTGCTTGGAGGTAAAACAACGAAGGTAGGTTTCCAAGCACTCGTTGACAATTTCAGTTTGGCCATCTATCTGCGGATTGTAGGATGCTCATTCGCAGTTGCATTCCCTGCAGTTTAAACAATTCTTTCCAAAATCGACTGGTAAAAGTGGGGCCATGTTCAAACACAATGGATTTGGGCATCTGTGGAGTTTGAAAATGGAGTCCATGAATATGAGCAATGGTGGAAGCATGGTAAGGATGGGCAAGGGAATAGAAATGAGCATACTTTGGGAGACAGTCCACCACCACAAAAATAACTAATTTTCCTCTAGATTTAGGAAGCCCTTCAATAAAATCCATGGAGATATCAGTCCATACATTTTTTGGAACTGGCAATGGTTGTAGCATGCTTGGAGTACGAATTGTTTCACCTTTCATCCATTGGCAAATTTCACATTCGGACACAAAAGTTTGAGTATCTTTTTTCATTCCCTCCCAATAAAATGACCTTTTAGCTCTCTCATATGTCTTCAAGAATCCTGAATGGCCTGTAGTAGGTGAAGCGTGCATCTCCCTCATAATATCCTCATTGTCAACTGATTGCTTATCATGATTCTTGTTATCATTTGATGACTTCATGTCTTTTGTATATTTTCGTTTAATGTTTAAGTTGTTTTTGTCATCAATTTCTTGATCAGAGTATTTGATATTTGACAATTCTTTTTCCTCTTTATGAACTTGAACTTCTAAAGAGAGTAATGCCATATATGCTATTTTCCCTATATCAATAGGTACTATAATGGTATTTTTGGAGTCTTCACTTGCTTCAGTGAGTTTTGTACTTAAATAATCTTCAAGTGTTACAAACGGTTCATCTTTGGCTTCTCTCAAAATTATTTGGAAGATTTTCTTTAATTTTGCATCTTTTTGTTTTTCAGCATTCTCTATCATGCTTTGTGTACTACATTTTAAATTTTCTAACATTTCTTCACTATCCTCGAAAGATGTATATTGAGTAATTTCTTCCATATTGAACTTTGCAAAGCAATTCTCTTTCTCAATATTTGCAGATTTCCTTTGATGTACACTTTCTTATTACTCTTAGTTCTTTTCTTTGTTGGACTTTTTAGCCTGCTAGCTGGCAATCATTATTGTCCTTGTTATAGTCCCTTGGGTCTTATTTTGGCCCACCGCGAACATTAATAATATTTCATTTCATTTCATTTCTCAAATCTTAAGCTTCAATTTATCTTTCTTCAGTCAATTTCAATTCATTTTTCCTCTTATAACTCTCAGATTTTTAATTTCAAATTCTTTCCTTCAATTTTCAAATTTCAAATTTCTTCTTCAAATTTTAATTTCATTAAATAATCAATTTCAGACCTCTTATGTCTCCCTAAATTCTCAAATTTAATTTCACAATCAATCTTCAGTTCTCAATTATTCAATTTCCTTATGCCTCCATTTATCTCAATGTTTAATTCCTTTTAATTACCTTATCTCTTTGAATGCTTATAATTCCCGAAAAAATCAAATATGCGTTAAAAAAATCAAATGTGCCCTAATTATTGAAACACAAACCTTTAATAATGTGAAATATCAAGGTAGATTAATCTCGCAAATCTTTTGACTTGCGTAACGTTCTTTGATTTCGTAACCAATGCTTGTTCGTATTAATGCTTCACGAATGTTTCACATTCACCTTCATTCACACCTATGTTTCGAGCTTTCTTTGCTTGTAGGTCCTTTAATGGTGGTGCATTCTAGATTCTTCTAACTTGTTAATCTTCAACGACTCTCCTCTGCTGCTTGTGCACACCTTCAAACACTAGCCACTCCATATTTGCGTTCCTTCGTGCCAAATTCCACATACTTTCATCAATCTTCAATTGCTACTTCTTCACATTCTTCCACGCCAAATTCGACATGCTTTCTTCAACTTTTAGCTGCTCTTGCCAAATTCGTATCCTCACTAGTCTGTTATCTAACTCAAATTTACCACAACCTTAGTCTTCCAACATTCCAACGTTCACTTGCTTTCAGTTTGTCAACGCTCTCTCCAGTAGTCCCTGTTGCCACATTTTGCACGTGGTGCAATGTTTTCAAGTAAGCTGCTCTTATCTTTCCCCTCTTCTCTCTTTCCCGTTCTTCAGTTCTCCCATTCTCTCTCTTCCCTCCATTTTCATTCTTCCCTCTTCCCCTTAAGCCCTTCCGACAGATCTCCAAAATGACGGCAGTTACCCTGGAAAAATTCTAAGTGTAAGGGCGAAGTCGACTGCGCCCCCTTTTCAGGGCGAAGTCGATCGCGCCCTTTTCAGGGCGAAGTCGACCGTGCCCTAATTCTGGGCGAAGTTGGACAGATTATCTTTCAGGGCAAACACGTGTCAGGCAACATCATCCGACTAGTGTCCAACTTCGAGATCCGTGCCAAAACATGCCGAGCACATGGGCAAGCATGGGACGCACTATTTTACACCATCTGTCACTTTTGAAGATATTTACAAACCCTACCTGCTTCGGATACTCGCAGTTCGTCGTTAGTGGAGTTCTACTCGACCGCACTATCTCGTACAACTTTCGGGGAGCCCATGTTGCGGGTACAGTTCCGTCCGACAAAGGTCAGCCTGAGCAGCTCCACCGCCGCTCTTGTCAGCCCATGTTTGTCTGGGACCTTGTGCCCATGAATTGTAACGGGAGGGGATTCGATCTATAAATAGCTGTGACATTCTCATTGTAAAAGGGTGGAAGGGGAATGTCTGTTAGGGAATCATTGTAACTGTGCTTCTGGCTTTTTGCATAATACGTATATATACTTGGTGCTGTTCTAACTTCTTTTATTTTCTATGCTGCCTCTCTTTATCATTTCTGTCTCGTCTTTCCTGTACTATTGCTTGTTGTTGTACTGAACTCTGGACTCTGGCATTTGATAGTCAGGAATTGCTGAAATACACTGATTAGAGGATACATAAGATAAAAGCTAGTTGCAGTTATAGGTTGTGCTTTGTACTAATATTGTTGTTAGTAGTGGTGATTGATGTGTTGCCGTGCTGTTAGTTCCCGTGAGGAATGTCTGCTAGGGAACCATTGTAGCTGTGCTTCTGGTTATTTATGCAAAGCATTTACTTGGCTGTTAGGATCAGTTCTTACGTTTATATGTTATGTTAATATTGTCGTTAGTAGTGGTGATTGATGCATTGCCGTACTGTTCGTTCCCCCCACCCAACTCCAAATCTTATTTGAATTTCTTTCAGCATTGTTAATCTCTTTCCCTGCACTCTTGTCTGAACTATAAAAACCCCACAGGAAGCCGGCCTTCTTCGGAGATTGGCACGGAGGGCATCTCTTCCTTCCGGCCTTTCAATCTGGTGGGCGAATCTGGGCGCATCAACACAAAATCCTTTCCCCATGGCAGATTCGTAACCAACAGTTTCTTTTGGCACGCCCGGTGGGACCAAGGTCCCACGTTTGAAGAGAGATTTTCTGATCAGTCCCCACCTGGCGCAACAGTTCCTGAGCACTCGGTGGGCCAAAGAAGTTTCCCATCCCCAAACAGAATCGAAGCACTGGTGTTCGCTTCATTGCTGTTCAAAATCAGAACACCTGGCGACTCTGCACGAACATATTCTCCGAGTCCGAGTGACCGGTCCTAGCACCTTCATGCAAACAAGAAGGTGGCGAGCAAGAGATCCGAGAAACCCGCCTGCTTTTTACGAACTAGATATCAACGCTCAAGGCGAAAATATCAGGCTGGCCGATCGCCAAGCTCGTATTGACGAAGCCGAGGCTGAAATCCAAGAAGAAGCCGAAGCTGAAATCGAAGAAGCTGAAAGTGAGCTAGAAGAGACCGAAGAAGAAGAAGAATTTGCATCTTTGGAAAGTTCCGACACCGAGTATACAGCCGACGAAGGAGAAGAGGAAAACATGGCTGCCCAGCAGCATATTGATGATGAACTCTTCCCGGCGGTAGACTCTATCGGGCCCTTGGCCCTGATCAGACAGCAAGCTGTGCCCCCTGCTGCCTTAAAATCTATCCCTACATATGATGGCTACGACAAGACGGCATACGAGCACATCCAGGACATCCTTGCCCTGGCTGCATTGCACTCCATCACGGACAAAAGCGTGGAGACCCGTTTGCTGGCCCTTTCCCTGAGGGGAAGCTCCTCTACTGGTGGAGATCTCTGCCAGAGGGATCTATCACGGGGTGGCGCCAGCTTGCCAGTAGGCTCGTAAAAGGATGCAACGAGTCTGCTGACCCTACTTCTTTGTTGCATCAGTTCCAATGTATCCAGAGACATCCTCTAGAGGAGGTGTCCGACTACAACATCAGGTTTGCGAGGTCCTGGAAACGGGTACCTCACGAACTTCGGCCTTCAGCCGGCATGGCTGCCCACTACTACCTGAGATCCTTCAACTCAGATATATGCCTGCTACTGAAGATTGCCAGAATAAACACGTTTCCTGCTCTGTACGATGCTGCCAAGCAAGCTGAAGCAGATATCATTTCCATCGGCAGACTCCCGTCCAAAGTGCAGGAACCCATTCATCCTGACTTTCCCAGATCTCAGTATCCTTCAGCTTCTGGCAGTGCGCCCTCCACATCAGGGCAGCAACCCCAGCAGCAATGGAATCCGACGCCAGTAATAACTCCTTATGGCCCGCCGCAAATACATTATTCTCACCCACCTCCTCCTCCACATTTTCCAAAGACTCGCCCGCCTCCTCCGCAAGATATGCATTATTCCACTCCTCCGTTAGCCGCATTGCCTCCATCGGCGCAGTTGCCGCCTCCTGACAACAATATTCAGAACACAATCCTCCAGGAGGTACGAGCTTTGGCCTCGGGTTATCACACCATGTCCAACGACATGATTGCTCTGAAAAAGAAGCAGGCCCAGATGGACCTTGCTCCTAGGAGGACATATCCGCCCCCGGCGCTGACAAGAGACAGACATCCAGAACAACAGCTGCAGAGACGTCCACCTCCCAGAAATGCTGCTATTGAAGACCAACCTGGTCCTTCCGACCAGGTCAACTGGTGCACTACATGCAATGACCCGTATCCTGAGGAAGACTGTACACTGCACCAGCACTATCTTCAGACTTTGGCCGGCAGCACTATAGAGGAAGATGAGCTTTACATGATCTTCGATGACGAAGGCAACTTTGCCCTCCCAGAGGAAGATCTGGTGTCGCCGCTTGCCAAGGAAGGTAAGAGGCCTGCGGATCCTGCCGAAAAGCCCTTAAAAGTGTACGCCAGAAGGGAAAAGGCGCAGCCGCAGGGGCTGCCACCATACAAGCGGTTGTGGCCTTACACACCTGCAGAGAAGGCATCCAAAGACAAAACTCCAGCCAAGCCTCCTCCAGCAAAGGTAGCCCCCGTTCCCGCCAAGCCACCTATGGTAAGAGCTCCAGTTCTGAATAAAACTCCTGTACCTTGGCCTCCAACTGAAACCAAAGAACAAGCTCAGGAGAAGCTGAAGTACCCGTCTCTGACCAAGAGACAGAGAGTTGAGGCCACCCAACAGTATCGAACGAAGTACGAGCCTGCAAAAGAGGCAGAAGGAGCTAGCACCTTGGGCTACAGCATATTAGACGAGTTGAAAAGAACACCCGCCAGAATCAGCATGTATGATGCTCTTCTGCTCCCAGGCCAGGTGGATCTGCTACAAGAGTCTCTTAAAAACATGAAGAATGACAAGCAGATACAGCCCGTGGTCTTGGTTCAGCCTCTAACGGTCTCAGCCACTGGAAAGAATGGACCACCTCCCTTTTATCTGTCTTTACGGATGCAAGGGCACATAGTACACAACTACATGGTGGACTCTGGTGCTTCCACGACAGTTATGCCGAAGGCCGTTTGCGATGTGATCGGGATGGAGTACACAAGGAGCAGCCAAGGCGTGCTGCAACTAGACGGCACCGCTGTCAAGACAAGCCGGTGTCATTAAAGACATCCCTATTCGGCTGCATAAAGCCCTCGACATCGTGGTCATTCAAGAGGTCGTGGTTGTTGATTTGGCTCCCTACTTCGGCATGTGTCTCTCCCGGGAGTTCATTGCGAAATTGGGCAGGTACCTGTCTCTAGACTACTCACATATGGAACTGCCCTTTAAAGGAAGAAGAATAAAAATCTTCAACGAGAAGCCTTCCACCTTCCTAACAGAGAAGATACCCGGAGAAGAGTCGCAGGACTGTATGGCCCAGCTGACTGAGGAAGAACTGGTGACGGTAGAACTGGCAGAACAAGCCCTCGAAGTGCTGCAGCTCGAAGATGAGTTCTCATTGCGGGACTTTAATGCCGTAATCGAGACAGAGCAAGGCTGTTACTGTTGTCACATTTTGCACGGGGTGCAATGTTTTCAAGTTTGTAACAGTGCTGCTCTTCTTTTTTCCTCTTCCTCTATTTTCCTTTCTTCTGCTCTCCCTTCCTCTTTCTTTCCCACATTCTCTTTCTTCCCCCTTTCTCGGAGTCCCCCGCTTGATTTTCAAACTTTCCAAGCAAGTTACCCGAAAAATGGCTAAGTGTTGGTGCGAGTTCGCACTTCGCCCGCTTTGGTGCGGTTCGCACTTCGCCTGCCTGGTGCGAGGCGCACTCGCCCGCTTTGGTGCGAGTGCGCACTTCGCCCTCTTCCGGGCGCACCTTGTAATCGGCAGGCAGCCGACAAGAAAGTGTTAAATGCCGGAGCAAGTCCGTACGGCGGCAGACACCGGCTTCACTCAGCGCAGTCCGACTTCGCAACGGAGTCGGGATGCGCCCTTGACAGGTGCGCAGTAGGGAAACAAACCCAGAATTTGACCAAGGCATGAAGGCCTTCCCGATTGCGCTGTTTTCTGCCCGCGCAACCCGAGACGCTCTGATCCCAAGCGAAGTTGGACAAACCGCCTTCCAAGGCAGACACGTGTCACACAAGATCATCCATCATCTGACAAGTGTCCAGCTTCGGGATTTGAGCCAAGACGTGCCGAGCAAAAGGACGAGCATGGGCTGCACCACTCGTGCGTAGCCTCATTTAAAGCCGATTCGAGGTTCTACCCGCTCCAGCCTACCCGCATACTCGCCGAGAAGAAGTCCCGCCCAACACACCGCCACGTAGCTGTCCAGCCTTCCAGGAAGACCATGCCGCGGGTACACCCGGTCCGACAAAAGGTCAGCATTTGCAGCCTCCTTCGCCGCTTTTGTCGCCTTATGTTTGATCGGGACCTTGTGCCCATTAATGTAACGGGAGGGACTCGGGCTATAAAAACCCACCATGAATTCATTGTAAAGGGTGGAAGGGGAATGTCCGTTAGGGAACCACCGTGCCCATTGTAACCGTGCTTCGTTTATAAATATAAATTGTATGCCCGGTTCTCGTTCTCGTCGCTTCTATTTTTTATGCCGCCTTTCATTATATATATGCTTAACGCTAACCTGTGTCACGGCTCGTTGATTCACTTCAGCATTTGGTGATCAAGTGCCTTTAGCATTGCTTGTCTGAGCACTTTCTGTATTTAATAGTTTAAAGGATACATAGAATAGATGTGGTAGCAGTTCCATCGCTGTGTGTTACGTTGTCGTCTGTATCTGGTGATTGATGCGCTGCCGTACTGTTAGTTCCTTGTAGGGAATGTCTGTTAGGGAGCCATTGTAGCTGTGCAGTTAAAATCACTGCATGACACATATACCTGGCTCTGATATCTCTAAGTTGCTTTCTACTCATGATAGTGTCCGTATCTGGTGATTGATGCGTTGCCGTGCTGTTAGTTCTCCTTGTAGGGAGAATGTTTGCTAGGGGACCATTGTAGCTGTGCGTACACTGCCTAGGTATCGGAAGTACACATAGATTTTGCAGTTCTTAGTCATGCTTTGTGTTTATAATGCAATAACGGTAATTGGTGTGTTCCCGTACTGTTAGTTCCCCCCACCAACCTCCACGTATATTTGTAAATTCCTTTCTGTTCATTTATCTCTTTCCCCGTACTCTTAGCTTAAATCGAAAACCCCCAAAAGGAGCCGGCCTTCTCCGGAGATTGGCACGGAAGGCATCTCTTCCTTCCGGCCTTTCATGCTGGTGGGCGAACTGGGCGCATTAACCCAAAATCCTTTCCTCATGGCAGATTCGTAACCAACAGCTCTCGCACGCCCGGTGGGACACGGGTCCCACATTTGACGAGAGATTTTCTCGATCAGTCTCCACCCGGCGCTGACAGTGGTTCCTGAGCACCTAGTGAGACAAGGAAGTTTCTCACCCCCGACAGAACTGAAGCACCGGTGTTCGCTTCATTGCTGTTCCAAATCCGAACACCCGGCGACTCGCACGAACAAATCCTCTCGAGTCCGAAAGACCGGTCCCAACACCTTCATGCACACAAGAAGGTGGCAAGCAAGGGATCCGAGAAGCCCGCCCGAGTTCTACGAACCGGACATCAACGCCGAGGCGAAGTTCCCAGCCGGGCCGATCCGCGAGCTCGTGTCGACGAAGCCGAGGCCGAAATCCAAGAAGAGGCCGAAGCCGAGGTCGGAGGAGCCGAGTACGAAGTAGAAGAGGCCGAGGAAGAAGAAGATCCCGCATCCTCGGAAAGTACCGACACCGAGTACACAACCGACGGCGGAGAAGAAGAAGAAGAAATGGCTGCCCAACACCCAAATGACGATGATCTCTTCCCGGCGGTGGACTCTACGGGGCCCTTGGCCCCGGTCGGACAGCCAAGCCGTGCCCCCCGCCGCTTTAAAGTCTATTCCCACATACGACGGCTACGGTAAGACGGCGTACGAGCACATCCAGGACATCCTTGCCCTGGCCGCATTGCATACTATTACCGATGAGAGTGTGAAGACCCGTCTGTTGGCCCTTTCCCTGAGGGGAAAGCTTCTCTACCGGTGGAGATCGCTGCCGTAGGGATCCATCACAGGGTGGCCCCAGCTTGCCAGAAGGCTCGTGAAAGGATGCAACGAGTCTGCTGACCCTACTTCTCTACTGCATCAGTTCCAAGCTATCCAGAGACATCCTCAAGAGGAGGTGTCTGATTTTAACATCAGGTTTGCGAGATCCTCGAAACGGGTACCTCGCGAACTTCGGCCTTCACCCGGCATGGCTGCTCACTACTATCTCGAGATCCTTCAACTCGTACATATGCCTCGCCGCCGAAGATCGCCGTAATAGATGAGTTTCCGCGCCGTACGAGGCTGCCCAAGCAGCTGAAGCCGACATTATCTCTATCGGCAGACTCCCGTCCATGGTGCAGGAACCCATTCATCCTGACTTTCCTGCATCCCAGCATCCTCTCGCTTCGGCGGTTCGCCGTCCACATCGGGGCAAGCAACCCCAAGAAGAAGGGAATCCAGCCGCCGGTCGTAACTCCTTACGGCCCGCCTCAATTGCATTACCCTCACCCGCCTCCTCCCGCTCCGCATTTTCCAAGCACTTCCTGCTCCCCCACAGTACGCACCTTATTCTAACCCTCCTCCATTAGCCGCATTGCCTCCACCGGCACAATTGCCGCCTCCCGACAGCAGCATTCAGAACACGATTCTACAGGAGGTGCGGGCTTTGGCCTCAGGATACCATGCCATGTCCAACGACATGACCGCTCTGAAGAAGAAGCAGGCCCAGATGGACCTCGCTCCTAGGAGGCCATATGCGCCACCCGCGCTGACAAAAGACAAAGCCCCAGAACACCAGCCGCAGAGGCGTCCGCCTCCGAGAAATGCTGCTATAGAAGACCCGCCTGGTCCTCCCGACCAAAGTTAACCGGTGCACTACGTGCAATGACCCGCATTCGGAGGAAGACTGCACTTTGCACCAGCACTACATCCAGACCTTGGCCGGCAGCGCCATAGAGGACGATGAACTGTACATGATCTTGGACGGCGAAGCTAACTTTGCCCTCCCGTAAGAGAATCTAGTGCCGCCTGCCAAGGAAGAAAAGAAGGCCGCGGATGCGGCCAAGCCTTTGCAAGTTTACGCAAGAAGAGAAAAACCGCAGCCCGAGGGCTGCCACCATACAAGCGGCTGTGGCCCTACACAGCCCAGGAGAAGGCATCCAAAGATAAAGCTCCAGCCAAGCCTTCTCCCGGAAAGGCCGCCGCTGCTCCAGCCAAACCTCCAAAGAAAGGCCCCAACTCCGGCTAAAGCTCCCGCACTCTCACCCTCCACCGAAACCAAAGAACAAGCCCAGGAGAAGTCAAGTACCCGTCTCCGACCAAGAGACAACGAGTTGAGGCCACCCAAGCAGCATCGGACGAAGTATGAGCCGGCAAAACAAGCAGTAGGAGCTAGTACCTCGGGCTACAAAGATTGTAGACGAGTTGAAAAGAACACCCGCTAGAATCAGCATGTATGATGCTCTTCTCGCTCCCTGTGCCAGTGGATCCGCCGCAAGAATCCCCGAAGAACATGAAGAGCGGCAAGCAGATACAGCCCGCTGTCCTGGTTCAACCTTTGACAGTCTCAGCCACTGGGAAGAACAGACCGCCACCCTTTTATCTGTCTTTACGGATGCAAGGGCACATAGTTCACAATTGCATGGTGGATTCTGGTGCTTCCTCGACCGTGATGCCAAAGGCCGTCTCGCGACGAGATCGGGATGGAATACACACGGAGCAGCCCAAGGCGTGCCGCAACTAGACGGCACCCCCGTTAAGACAGCTTGGTGTCATAAAGGACATCCCTATCCGACTGCACAAGGCCCTCGACATCGTGGTCATCCAAGAGGTCGTGGTTGTTGACTTGGAACCTTACTTCGGCATGTGTCTCTCTCGGGAGTTCACCGCGGGTTGGGCGGGTACCTGCCTCTAGACTACTCACACATGGAAGTGCCCTTCAAAGGAAGGAGACCGAAAATTTTTAATGAGAAGCCTTCCACCTTCCTAGTAGACAAGATACCCGGAGGAGAGATGGACCGCATGGTCCAGCTTGTCGAGGAAGAGCCGGTGACAATGGAGCCGACCGAGCAAGCCTTCGAAGTGCTACAGCCTGAAGATGAGTTCTCGTTGCGGGACTTCAATGCCGTAATCGGGACAGAGCAAGGCTGTTACTCCATTGTACAGCCCGAGAGGCTTGACATGTCAGCTGCGAAGGAAGTAGGACCCGCACCCGAGAAGCCGTGGAAGCTTTTCTTTGACGGCGCGCGATGTAAGAATGGCGCCGGTGCAGGGTACCTCCGGTTTCTCCAACCGGAATCCGTAAGGACTATACCTACAGATTGGCCTCGGAGCCGCACTAACAACTCGGCGGAATACGAAGCCCCGTGCTTGGGTTTGCGAAAGGCGGAGAGGCTCGGAATCAAACACCCGCAGATTTTCGGAGATTCGTAGCCGGTGTGTCACCAAGTTACGGAGAAGTGCGCATCCAAACAAGCACTACCTTAGAGCGTACCGCAACCGGGTGTGGGACCTGATGGAGTCATTCGACTCATTGAATGTCAAGGCAATATCGCGTGAGAAAAACAAGCACGCTGATATTCTGGCGTCTGTTGGAGCCAGGTACGTTCCGGCTGAAGACGTTGTCCGTAAACCGAAGCCGGTTCGCACTATCTACTGTGCCTTCGTGCTCGATAAGGACACCCACCGGGCAGTGTTCGGGCCAGACGAGGAGATCGTCACATTCCCGGTTAACGAAGTGTGTGTAATCGAAGGTAGAGACCCCGATGACGAGCAATATGAGGGGTTGATACAAGCTACGGAATAATCATGTCCCAAAAGGACCGATTACATTAGAGAGTCTCTTTGATCGTAATGACAGAGCAATATCCCACAGATCAAAGTAGACCCGAGGCAAGATGCCGACCTCGGAACTTGAACCTCGGTAAAACTATCAAGGTCGGAACAGATCGCACGTCGGAGGAACTTGAGCAGATCGATCACCGTGCCAGGAGTTCCCCGACATCGTGGCCTCGTGCTACGAGGATTTGAGGGGGTATGACAGAACTGTCATCCAACATACCATTGAGCTAGAGGATGGCGCCAAGCCATTCCGACAGTAGCATAGGGCCGTGAATCCGAAGATTGAGGCCATGATGAAGGCCGAGCTCTTGAAGATGCTGGAGGCCAAGATCATCTACCCCATCAAACATTCATCCTGGGTCGCGAATTTGGTGCCCGTGAGGAAAAAGAATGGCGACATTCGTCTCTGTGTCGACTTCATAAACCTAAATCAGGCTTCCCTCGGGGACCACTATCCGCTTCCCCAAATCGACCGTATTCTACATATCGTTGTCGGAGCCCGCAGATTTTCACTTTTAGATGGATTTTCCGGCTACAACCGTATTTGGGTCAAAGACGAGGACCAAAGATAAGACGGCGTTTACCACCAAGTGGGGGACGTTCGCCTATCGCCGCATGCCGTTTGGCTTATCCAATGCCGGTGCCACATTCCAAAGGGCCATGGACCCGGCCTTCCGAGAGCCGCTCAATAAGATTATCGTCATCTACCTTGATGACATGACCGTTTTCTCTCACCAACGGGGAGATCATGTCTCGCACCTACGGCAAATATTTGAGAGGTGTCGAGAGTTCGGCATTTCTATAAACCCGAAGAAGTCTGTCTTCGCGGTAAAGGAAGGAAAGCTGCTGGGACATGTCATCTCCGAGGAAGGCCTCGCCATTGACCCTGACAGAGCAGAAGCCCTCGTTCGCTTGCCAGCCCCCATTGATAAAAAAGGGCTGCAGCCCTTCTTCGGTCAGATTAACTTCGTGCGGAAGTTCATTCCGGACTTCGCACAGGTGATCAAGCCTATGGCCGAACTGCTGAAAAAGATACAAATTATGAATGGACCGATGAGAGAGAGCAAGCCTTCGAGGAAATCAAGGCTCGAATTGCGCAAGCTCCGGTGTTGACAAACCCGGACTACTCCAAGGACTTCATCCCGTATGCAGTGGGAGAACCCGAAAGTTACGCCGCAGCCCTAACTCGAAGGGAGACGATGGTGAGGAGCGCCCCATAGCGTTCCCCGAGCCAAGTGATTCTCGCCGCATGAAGAAAAGTACAATTTTATAGAGCGGCAGAGTTCATGCTGTTATGAAGTCCCTTCGGAAGTTCAGGCACTTTGTCTCCCAGAGCAAAACCACTGTCTTTGTGATTCACCCGGATGTTCGAAGCTTCATCTTACAAGGAGAACCGGGTCACAAGAGAGCGGGATGGATTGCAAAAATCCAGGAGTTCGACATTGAAGTGCGGCCCACCAAGCTTATCAGAGGCCGAGCCTTGTGTCAGGAATTGGCCCGAAGCGCCGTAGCCGACATCTCCGCCTCGTAAGTGGGAGGACACAACGACACGCATCTACCTAGCCAACTCCTTATCGGAGGGGGAGTGATTGGACAGATGAACCGGTGAGATACTTCGCACCGGAAGATGTCCCGATCACCCGAACGCCTCACAACGAAGGAGATTTCGGCTAGGTGCACTTAAGTACACTCTTCGCCCCGAGGGGCTTTACTTCAAAAACATCGACGGCATCCTCTTGCGGTGCGTCATGAAATCCGACCAGCCTAGGGTCCTCGGAGATTTTCATTCCGGGATGCCCGGGGGTCACCATTCTTCAAGGCCAACGGCCTTAAAAATAATCGGAGCCGGGTACTATTGGCCCACTCTATTCGGCGGACGCTCATGCGGTCCGCTCTAAATGTGATCAATGCCGTAGGTTTGCTGGCCGAAACAGAAAGCACCCCTGCCCCTTCAACCGATTCGAGCCGAGACTCCGTTCCAAAGAATGGGGTCTAGACTTCATTGGGGTGATTTCTCCTAACTCCTCTGCCGGACACAAGTTTATTCTTACAGCTACTGACTATTTTACACGGTGGGCAGAGGCAATCCCGACCAAGAACGCAGACCAAGAAACGGTCATCAGGTTCATTGAGAGCCTGATTACCCGCTTCGGGGTTCCAGAGTCAATTGTGACAGACAACGGTCCGGGATTTGTAGGCGCTGTACTCACGGAGTACACTGGCAGACTTGGCATCTATCACAAGATGTCTTCTAATTACTACCCGCAGGGGAATGGCCTTGCCGAGTCTACTAACAAGAACCTCCTGAAAATCATCCGGAGGACCATTGAAAGAAACAAGCGGACTTGGCACTTACTCCTGAACCGGGCGCTGTGGGCGGACAGAGTTGCGTTCAAGAAATCCATCAGAACGTCCCCTATGCGCTCGTCTATGGCAAAGAGGCTGTCATGCCATCACACATTGAGATCCCTGCCCTGTGGATGTTGGACGAAGACAGGAGCAGCGAAGACCCGGTGGACGACAGACTGTGCCAACTCCTGCAGTTGGAAGAAGACAGAGAAAGTGCATACCAGGCCTTCACTGATCACATTGCAGCCACCCAAGGCTGGTTTGCCAAAGGCACCACTGCCCGAGTTTTCGAAATCGGGGACCTGGTGCTGAAGTGGGACTCATATAAAGCAAAGCCAGGTAATCACGGGAAGTTTGATGCCCTCTGGGAGGGCCCTTATCGATTGCCGGGTGAACCAGTTTAATGCCTATGTACTTCGGGATATGGAGGGTCAGCTCCTGCCTATCCCTGTTAACGGGTTCCACTTAAAGCTTTACCGCTGCTGAAGGTGCCCGAGTGGCCCTTCTTTGTAAAAATTTCCCTTATGCATTTTCATTTCCTAACATGTACAGTTTCCAGCTTTCAGCTTTTAATTGTTTTTTTTTATTTTTTGAGCTTAAAATACGGCATGGGAGAGAAAGACAGACTTCGCAGCGAAGTCTGTCGTCGCCCCTCAGGAGAGGCGAAGTTCGGGCAGCAGCTTGGTTAAGTGAAAGCAAAGAAAAAGGCGAAAAAAATGTCTAAGTGTTGGTCGAAGCCCGACTTCGCAGCGAAGTCGGGCTGCGCGCCAGCCGAAGTGCGAAGCTTGAACGGAAAGAAGAATGCAAGGCACAAAGGAGAACGGACCGCGCCTAACTTTGGCGAAGTCCGATCTCACGCGAAGTCCGACTTGCCGGCTTGCGCGCGAAGTTCGAATCGCGCACAACCTCCGCGCGGGCGAACTCGCGCGGGTTCGGACTTCGCCCGAACTCGGCGAAGTCCGAACTCGCTCAATGTCGCACGCGCACTCGATGTCGTCTAAAGGAGCAAAAATGCTAGGTGCGCCCCTCCAAGGTTGCAAAGGACCCGACCGCGCTCAACCCCTGGGCGCGGCAAGAAAGAAGAAAAGAAAAAGGAACAGTTCAACGCGCACTTCGCGCGAAGTTCGAACTTCGCCCGAATTGCGAGCCAGGCGAGTCGGATCGCGCCCAACCTTGGGCGAAGTCCGACCGCGCCTCGTTTCGGGCCACTTGGACAGCTTTCAAAAATGAATAAAATATCCAAAAGGTCCCAAGCTGGACCCAAGGCGCATTGTAACCGTTCTAAAGTGGGTTTCCGCACCAAGGGTTCTGTCTTGAGCAAGAGGGCCCGGATGGTGGCAGTGACGTCAGCCATGGCGCAGCGTCCAAAACAAAATTAATGATTGCACGTTCCTCAACGAAAAGTGCAAGCAAAAGAACATGGCACGTCTGCCGGAGTACACTTTTTCCAAACATTCTCCTGCGCAGCCACCCAAGAAGCATAACTCAGCCGACCTACCCCCTCCTGCGCGGCATTAATGGCGCTGTCTTTATCTAGAAAAGGGGGTCAGATGCATTCAAACATGCCAGACTGCGCAGATTATTCCTTAAACTGTGCAGATTTTTCCCGTGACAGCCCGAACTTGTAATTATTGCTGATTCGGAGAGATGGACAGAGGAAAGATGCCAGTGTCAGCGCAATCCAGCGAAAGTAGCGAGCACAAGGATTTACCACGGCCGGGTGTTTTCAGAAGTGAAACACCGCCAGAGCCAAAGTCAAAGTCCCGGCCTAAAAAAGTACAGCGTGGGCAAGCCCCACCACCTCCGTTAAATTACTTGGCGGGATACGTGGACGGCTCGTTTTCTATGAGCCTGACTAAGCTGCGGGCAAATGTGGAGAGTCGGGCCGACAAGGTTTCGCCTCTCATCATTTCGGAGCGGCGTACAAATCCAACCTTTTCGGATTCTTGTGCCCTCCCCGTCCATCAATGCCCGGAACTGGTAGACATCATTGTCAGACACTACAAACTAGTTACCCGGCAAATTTGCAGCTCCAGCGGCAAACCCTTGTTCACGCTCGCGCAGGAGATCGTCCACCACCTTTCGCCTGTGGTTGGAGTATGACTCCAGCACAATTCTCAAGAAGATAAATTTGGGCGAGCAGGCGGGACGTTTCACGCAAACAAAAAGGATGAGGGATTTCCTCAATTCAGAGCTAAACGCCCCTCTTGCAGCTGGACAGTGGCCAACCGGCCCCATGCCCTTGGCAGGGTTTCAGAGCAAGTATCTATATACCATCTTGGCATGGATTCTCGGCTGCGACTCCGATGAGCTGGTACAGCCGTACCAACTAGCGCTGGCAGAATGTCTCCTATGCGGAGAATCCTACGAACCAGCGGCGCAGAGAAGTGGAAAGCGCCCCATCTTTTTCGACTGGGCAGACTGGCTGGCTTACGCCATCCACTCCAGCCTAGTCAAGATCCAGAAGAAGCAGTCCACCGATTTTCGTTTCAGTCTCGTTCTAGCCCGGCTTTGTTTGTACCATTTGCACTCCCGGATGCCTATCCCGAACCTGAAGAAGGTCAACGAGAAGGGAGAGCCACAGCCCGTCTATAACTGGACGGATGACCTATACCGGAAAGGGTCCTACTACAAGTTCAACTTCAACTTTCTGGGATTGGTCATGTCAGTCTTCAGCGAAAGCGAAATTCCCCGTCCCCCGAGAGAAATGACGAGCGCTTTGCTAAATCAAAAGCTCGGGGACGTTTCAGGCTGACGCAGGGAATTGTGGTCAGAATCTACGGATTCAAGGGCAAACCCCATTTGCTGCCCTACTGGTGCTCTGAGCATCTGTTCGGGATGGAGGTTGCCCGGCAAATGGACTATGTTGAAGAGGAGTTCGGCCTAGGAAAGAAGAGAGGACAGATTTTTCAATATCCTCTTTCCTGGGCAAACGTTGAGATTTTTGAGGTAGGACAAGCATGTCTACCTAGAGCAAGAGTTTTCCCGGATTGGCCTGGTTCTGTTGCCGCAGCGTTGGAAGTACGACCCGTATGGGATAAGGGGAAAGTTCACACATCTCTGCCCCCGAGCAGATATAACTGAAGATAAGTGCGATGTGGTCCATGTGGACCTTGACTGGGAAATTGAATTGATGGAAGCTTCTCCTCCCTGGCAGGATTTTTACTGCGAGGAGGTGACATATGACCCCAAGCGAAACCCGGACCACCAGTTCTCATCTCCAGGGTTTAGAAAATTTCTATCCAAGATAGCAGGCCTTAACCGGTCTAAAGAAAAGATTACTGAATGCTGGAAGATGAGATGCCGCACGCAAAGCACGACAAATCTACCGTAAGAAACCTGGCCGTAGATGACGACTTTTCGGTTCTCTATGACCAAGGATCATGACAGCTGGCGGCCGTTCGCATATCAAGGTTACGTTCCCCGAGGCCCCTTTGAGGATTATAAAGGAGGGTCTTCCTCCCAACAGTTGTACACTTCGGCAACTGCCAGCATGGGCCCAGCAGACATCCAGGTCGAACCAATGCAGCCCGTGGCTTCCAAGGCGGCGCCTGAGAAGGCGAAAGAATTAGTCAAGGCAACGCCCGAGGCAATCCCTCAGGCACAAAAGACGCCAGCGCCGCCAGAGGGCAGACCGGTTGCGGCAGACTCTCTGCAAGTCAAACCCCGGTACAAGTTTACCGTGGGAGCATCAGCGCCTGCCGCACCTGCTTCATCTCCTTCCCCGGATCCGACCATTGTTCCAGAAGAGAAGAAAAGGAAGAGAGTGGAGAAGATCAGGCGACCTAGCCTGATAGTGCAGCAGCCTGGCCGCAGAGCCGCAGCTCGCGTCCCGCCGCCGCAGAGACAGCTCCGGGCAGTCCCAAGCCACCCGCCGGAACCAAAAGCGCAGACATCCATCCAGCATCGGCTCAAGCGGAGCCCGCAGGTACGTTTGCTGCCCCCGTCTCTTTGGTCTCATCCAATCCTACTCCTACCCCGTCTCCCGCTCAATCCGAGCAAGCCATGGCCGCATCATCCTCCCCGTCTCCACGCCCTTCTAGCGGCCCCCATTCTTTTGATCAGTTTGCTCAGAACCCCAATGTTTCTCTATCTCTGAGCCAAACTCCAAACCCTTCGCCCGAAGCTAGTGCTGAAGCCGTTCATTCACCGTCACATCCACCATCTCAGCCGCTTCAAACCCTTGCAATATCGCCCGCCCCCATCTCCATTTCCCGGTCGCCCCGTAAGCGGCCGATCCTTCCAGATGTCCATCCGGTTCCTCCTGATCCCATTCCCGCAGGAGAGACGTCTCAGCAGAACCCTAGGCTGGGGGAACCAGATTTCATGGACGACCTCCAGAATACGTACGACTTGCCCTTGGCAACGAGAGCTGTAGAATATTCTGTCTCTTTCCTCCAGAACCTGAAACGGAGGAGACCTGAAGAGATAGCCGCCTCGGTAAAGCGCGCCAAGTACAATTTCGAGAGGAGAGTGCTTACAACAGAGAAGATAATCCCAAAAGTGAAGAAGCCTCTCCGGGAAATGACCAGGGCGGACTACGAGCTCCATACAAAGGAGAAGAGCTTTGACGACATCAACAAGCAATACGAGATTCAGTCGATCATGCGCAAAGCTGATAATCTCTTTGTCAAAAGTCTGGAGGAGCAGGAAGAGCTTTTCGGGTTGCAAGACAAGACAAGACAGCTTGAAGAGGACCTGTCCAGGTCCACTGAGCAGCTGGAAGCGGCGCGGCAAGAAATAGATGAACTCAAAGCCCAGCTGGCCGCTTCCCAGAGAACAAAGCCGCAACCGAAAAGCAAGCATCCTTGGAGCAGATTTCCCAGCTCCAAGAGTCTTTGAAGAAGGCGCAGTCGCAACTTGCAGAGAGAACATCTCAAGCGACGGTCTTTTCAAAGAAGAAAGTTAAGGAGATGCGGGCTGGTTTGCCGCGGGAATGCAAGCCCCACACCTATAAGGCGATGGCAGCTCCGGATTTCGCATCCGTAATTCAAGAAGTTTCTCGCCTAGTGGAAAGCCCGTGGTAGAGGAGGCCGAACGTCGGCGAAGCAATGGCCGGACCTCGGCGATAAATCTTCAGAGCGCGAGCGCGATGGCCTCCAATTTTCTCCCGTGTCCTCATTCGCCGCAGAATGGGCAGATGCAAGGGTAACCTTGCATAAATATTTCAAAAAATTAGAAGAGGTGAGAGGGCTGTACGAATGCTAGATGCATTCGAACATGAAAGAGACATCTGTATGGCCCCCTTTCGCGCTCTTTCCGAACTAGGGTGCCCAGTTTTTGTTGAGAATGGCGAGCTTCTCACCCTAGATCGGTGAAAAGGAATTGGCAGTCCTTTGAAGCAGACATACACTGAAATTGATAGCCGGACCGAGCCAATTCAGGAAAGTCGAGGTCACTCGGATGGTGTCCAAATATTGCAAGATCAGCTCCTACTTCCAGGAGCTAGAAAAAGATACCACACCATCGACCTGCACGCGGTCGCCGCTTTCCACGCAGCATTAGAAGAAGTTGCTGACCGCCGGCCGTTCGAAGCGGAAGCCTGGCGCCAAGCCCAGGCGGCATACACTCGCATCTGCGAGGCAGAAGCAAGAGCTGGAGAGCCTTCGGAAGGTGATTCTGAGGGGGCAACTGACAAAGATGAATCTGAAGAACAGTTGCCGCAAGGAGAACAGCTAGAGCAGCAAAAGGCAGGGGAGGCAAGCTCCTCTGCACCCAATGGATGAAGGCATGGATTCTTTGCGCCGAGGCGAGCTCGACACCCCGCGAGCCGCCGTAAATGTTGTCACATTTTGCACGGGGTGCAATGTCTTCAATTTTGTAACAGTGTTGCTCTTCTTTTTCCCTCTTCCTCTATTTTCCTTTCTTCTACTCTCCCTTCCTCTTTCTTTCCCACATTCTCTTTCTTCCCCCTTTCTCGGAGTCCCCAGCTGATTTTCAAACTTTCCAAGCAAGTTACCCGAAAAATGGCTAAGTGTTGGTGCGAGTTCGCACTTCGCCTGCCTTGGTGCGAGTGCGCACTTCGCCCGGGTGCGAGCGACTTCGCCCACTTTGGTGCGAGTGCGCACTTCGCCCTCTTCTGGGCGCACCTTGTAACTGGCAGGCTGGCAGCCGACAAGAAAGTGTTAAGTGCTGGAGCAAGTCCGTACGGCGGCAGACACCAGTTTTCACCTGTGCGCAGTCCGACTTCGCAGCGAAGTCGGAATGCGCCCTTGACAGGTGCGCAGTAGGGAAACAAACCCAGAATTTGACCAAGGCATGAAGGCCTTCCCGACTGCACTGTTTTCTGCCCGCGCAACCCGAGACGCTCTGATCCCAAGCGAAGTTGGACAACCGCCTTCCAAGGCGGACACGTGTCACACAGAGATCATCCATCATCTGACAAGTGTCCAGCCTTCGGGATTTGAGCCAAGACGTGCCGAGCAAAAGGACGAGCATGGGCTGCACCGCTCGTGCCGTAGCCTCATTTAAAGCCGATCCGAGGTTCTACCTCGCTCCAGCCTACCCGCATCACCGCCGAGAGAGAAGTCCCGCCCAACACACCGCCACGTAGCCGTCCAGCCTTCCAGAAGACCATGCCGCGGGTACATCCGGTCCGACAAAAGGTCAGCATTTGCAGCCTCCTTCGCCGCTTTTGTCGCCTTATGTTTGACTGGGACCTTGTGCCCATTAATGTAACGGGAGGGACTCGGGCTATAAAAACCCACCATGAATTCATTGTAAAGGGTGGAAGGGGAATGTCTGTTAGGGAACCACCGTGCCCATTGTAACCGTGCTTCGTTTATAAATATAAATTGTATGCCCGGTTCTCGTTCTCGTCGCTTCTATTTTTTATGCTGCCTTTCATTATATGTATGCTTAACGCTAACCTGTGTCACGGCTCGTTGATTCACTTCAGCATTTGGTGATCAAGTGCCTTTAGCATTGCTTGTCTGAGCACTTTCTGTATTTAATAGTTTAAAGGATACATAGAATAGATGTGGTAGCAGCCCCATCGCCTGTGTGTTACGTTGTCGTCCGTATCCGGTGATTGATGCGCTGCCGCATCGTTAGTTCCTTGTAGGGAATGTCCGTTAGGGAGCCATTGTAGTCGTGCAGGTTAAAATCACTGCATAACACATATACCTGGCTCTGATATCTCTAGGTTGCTTTCTACTCATGTTAGTGTACGTATCTGGTGATTGATGCATTGCCGTGCTGTTAGTTCTCCTTGTAGGGAGAATGTTTGCTAGGGGATCATTGTAGCTGTGCGTACACTGCTTAGGTATCGGAAGTACACATAGATTTTGCAGTTCTCAGTCATGCTTTGTGTTTATAATGCAGTAAGCATTGGTGTCTGGTGTGTTCCCGTACTGTTAGTTCCCCCCACCAACCTCCACGTATATTTGTAAATTCCTTTCTGTTCATTTATCTCTTTCCTGCACTCTTAGCTTAAATCAGAAAACCCCCAAAAGGAGCCGGCCTTCTCCGGAGATTGGCACGGAAGGCATCTCTTCCTTCCGGCCTTTCATGCTGGTGGGCGAATCTGGGCGCATTAACCCAAAATCCTTTCCTCATGGCAGATTCGTAACCAACAGTTACACTATTGTACAGCCCGAAAGGCTTGACAAGTCAGCTGTGAAAGAAGTGGGACCTGCACCTGAAAAGCTATGGAAGCTTTTCTTTGACGGCGCACGATGCAAAAATGGCGCTGGTGCAGGGGTGCTCTTGGTTTCCCCAACCGGGATCCAAAAGGATTATACCTACAGGCTGGCCTGGAGTTGCACTAACAACGCGGCGGAGTATGAAGCCCTATGCTTGGGATTGCGGAAGGCAGAGAGACTGGGGATTAAACACCTGCAGATCTTCGGAGATTCAGAGCTGGTGTGTCACCAGGTTACGAACAAGTGCGCCTCTAAAAAGCACTATCTCAAGGCGTACCGTAACCGGGTGTGGGACCTGATGGAGTCATTCGACTCACTGAATATCAAGGCGATATCACGCGAGAAAAACAAACACGCTGATATTCTGGCGTCTGTTGGAGCCAGGTACGTTCCGGCTGACGACGTTGTCCAGAAACCGAAGCCGGTTCGCACCATTTACAGGCCTTCTATGCCTGATAAGGACATCCACTGGCAGGTGTTCGATTGTGACGAAGAGATCGTCACATTTTTGATAAATGAAGCACATTCAATCGAGAGTAGAGACCCTGATGACGAGCAATATGAGGGGTTGATACAGTTGAAAAATAATCATGTCCCAAAAGGACTGATTACTCTTGAAAGTCTATTTGATCAGAATGATAGAGCTATATCTCACAGGATCAAAGTAGACCCGAAGCAGTATGCCGACCTCGAGCTCGAACCTGGGAAAATTGTCAAGGTCGGGAAAGACTGCACTTCAAAGGAACTCGAACAGATCACATCGTTATGCCGAGAGTTCCCTGACATCGTGGCCTGGTGCTACGAGGACTTGAAGGGGTATGACAGAGAGGTGATCCAGCATACCATCGAGCTAGAGGATGGCGCCAAGCCATTCCGACAGAAACAAAGGGCCGTAAATCCAAAAATTGAGGCCATGATGAAAACCGAGCTCCTGAAAATGCTCGAGGCCAAAATCATCTACCCCATCAAGCATTCATCCTGGGTTGCGAATTTGGTTCCCGTGAGGAAGAAGAATGGAGACATCCGTCTCTATGTGGATTTCAGAAATCTAAATCAAGCCTCCCTCAAGGATCATTATCCGCTTCCCCAAATTGATCAAATCCTACACATCGTTGCTGGAGCCCAGAGATTCTCACTTCTAGACGAATTTTCCGGCTACAACCAGATTTGGGTCAGAGATGAGGACCAGCATAAGACGACGTTCACCACCAAATGGGGAACGTTCGCTTATCAGCGCATGTCTTTTGGCTTATCCAATGTTGGTGCCACATTTCAAAGGGCCATGGACCTGGCCTTCCGAGAGCTGCTTAACAAGATCATTGTCATCTACCTTGATGACATGACTATTTTCTCTTACCAAAGAAGGGATCATGTTTCTCACCTGCGGCAAGTATTTGAGAGGTGTCGGGAGTTCGACATTTCTATAAACCCGAAGAAGTCTGTCTTCGCGGTAAAAGAAGGTAAGCTGCTGGGACATGTCATCTCTGAGAGAGGCCTCGCCATCGACCCTGACAAAGCAGAAGCCCTCCTTCGCTTGACAGCCCCAATTAACAAAAAAGGGCTGCAGTCCTTCTTCGGCCAGATTAACTTCGTGCGGAAATTCATTCCAGACTTCGCACAAGTGATCAAGCCAATGGCCGAACTGCTAAAAAAAGATACAGCTTACGAATGGACTGATGCGAGGGAGCAAGCCTTCGAGGAGATCAAGGCTCGAATTGCACAAGCTCCGGTGTTGATAAACCCGGACTACTCCAAAGACTTCATCCTGTACGCGGTGGGAGAATCGGAAAGTTACGTTGCAGTCCTGACACAGAAGACAGATGACGGCGAGGAGCGCCCCATTGCGTTCCTAAGCCAAGTGATCTAGCCACATGAAGAAAAGTACAACTTTATAGAACGGCAGGTTCACGCAGTCATGAAGTCTCTCCGAAAGTTCAGGCATTTTGTATCCTAGAGCCGAACGACCGTCTTTGTGATTCACCCGGATGTTCGAAGCTCTATCACTCAAGGAGAACCGAGCCACAAGAGAGCAGGATGGGTTGCAAAAATTCAGGAGTTCGACATCGAAGTACGGCCTACCAAGCTTATCAGAGGCCGAGCCTTGTGTCAAGAGCTGGCTCGAAGCGCTGCAGCTGGTATTTCCGCCTGTAAGTGGGAGGACACAGCAACAAGCATCAACCTAGCCAACTCCTTACCAGAGGAGAGTGACTGGACAGATGAACTGGTAAGATATTTCTGTACCGGGAGATGTCCAGACCACCTGAATGCCTCACAACGAAGGAGATTTCGGCTAGGTGCACTCAAGTATACTCTTCACCCTGAGGGGCTTTATTTCAGAAATATTGATGGCATCCTGTTGCAATGCGTCACAAGATCAGACTTGTCCAGGGTCCTCGGAGATTTTCATTCCGGGATGCCTGGGGGTCATCATTCTGCAAGGCCTACGGCCTTGAAAATAATTAGAGCTGGGTACTATTGGCCCACTCTATTTACAGACGCTTATGCGATCTGTTCTAAGTGTGATCAATGCCAGAGGTTTGCTGGCAGGAACAAAAAAGCACCCCTGCCCCTTCAACCGATTCAGGCCGAGACTCCGTTCCAGCAATGGGGTCTAGACTTCAATGGGGTGATTTCGCCTAGTTCCTCTGCCGGACACAAGTTCATTCTGACAGCCACCGATTACTTCACACAATGGGCAGAGGCAATCCCGACAAAGAATGCAGACCAATAAACGGTCATCAGGTTCCTTGAGAGTCTGATTACCCACTTCGGGATTCCAGAGTCAATCATGACAGACAATGGTCCGGGGTTCGCAGGTGCTGTACTCACAGAGTATACCGGCAGACTTGGCATTTATCACAAGATGTCTTCTAATTACTACCCGCAGGGAAATGGCCTTGCTGAGTCTACTAACAAGAACCTCCTGAAAATCATCAAGAGGACAATTGAAAGGAACAAGCGGACTTGGCATTCCCTCCTGAACCGAGCGCTGTGGGCGGACAGAGTTTCATTCAAAAAGTCCATTAAAACATCCCCTTATGCGCTTGTCTATGGGAAAGAGGCTGTCATGCCATCTCACATTGAAATCCCTGCTCTCTGGATGCTAGACGAAGAGAGAAGCAGCGGAGACCCGGTGGATGATAGGTTGTGCCAACTCCTGCAGTTGGAAGAAGACAGGGAAAAAGCATACCAGGCCTTCACCAAACACGCTGAAGCCACTCAAGGCTAGTTTGCAAAAGGCACCACCGCCCGAATCTTCGAAATCGGGAACCTGGTGCTGAAGTGGGACTCGTTGAAAACGAAGTCGGGCAACCACGGGAAGTTCGATGCCCTCTGGGAGGGCCCCTATCAGATCGCCCGGGTAAACCAGTTCAACTCTTACATACTTCGGGATATGGAGGGTCAGCTCCTACCTATTCCCGTTAACGGGTTCCACTTAAAAATCTACCTCTGTTGAAGGTGCCCAGTGGGCCCCCTCATTGTACAAATTTTTCTTCTGCATTTTATTTTTCAAAGCATGTACTGTTTTTTCGCCTTCAGTTTTTTCCGTTTTGAATGAGCCCAAGTAAGACAGGGTGAAGACACCAACTTCGCAGCAAGTCGGCCCCAGGAAAGAGAAAAATCCGATCCGTAATGAAGCACTGGCAAGAAGAGCATAAAAACGGTCAAGTCTGGGTGCGCAACCCAACTTCGCAGTGAAGTCGGGCTGCGCACCATCCAAAGGGCACGATCTAAGGCGGAAGCAAAATTAAGTTAAGTGTTCCGGGCGAAGTTCGGACAGCGCCCGTTCTAGCGACGCAAACCGAACAGCGCCCGTTCTAGGGACGCAAACCGAACAACGCCCGTTTTCTAGGCGCAAACCGAACAGCGCCCATTCTTGGGGCGAAGTTCGGACAGCGCCCGTTTTTGGGGCGCAAACCGAACAACGCCCATTCTTGGGGCAAAGTTCGGACAGCGCCCGTTTTGAGGGCGCAAACCGAACAGCGCCCGTTTTTGGGGCGAAGTTCGGACAGCGCCCGTTTTCCGGGCGCAACTCGGACGGGCCATCACGGAAAACAAGACGCCCTAAGTTGGGATGTGTGCCAAAAGGGGTTTTTTCTCAAAATGCGTGCCCAGGTGGTGGCAGCAACGGCAGCAAGGGCACAACTTCCAAGGGCCGTTTCAAGGCATTGCACAGTTTTCAACGAAACAAACAATAATTAAAGTAAGGCGCGGCATCCAGGGTGCGTTCTTCAAAAAACATTCCTTGCATGGCCAACAAAAAAAAAAAAAAACTACGCCGCCACCAGCTAGCCGACCTACCCCTTTTTTATACCGTTAATAGCGCAGTCATTGTCTACAAAAGGAGGTCAGGCGCCCCCAGACTTTTCAAATCATACAGACTTTTCAAATCGTATAGACTTGATCCTGTGATAGCGAAATTCCGTACTAACATCCAGAAAGTTGTGATTATTGTCCTTTTGAAGAAATGGAAAAAGGGAAAATGCCGGTGCAGGCCCGGTCAAGCGAAGAGCCTGAAAGTGGGGATTTTCCGCAGTCGAATGTTTTAAAGCATGAGACGCTGCAAGATCCAAAGTCAAAGTCCCGGACGAAGAGGGTACAGCGTGGGCGAGCTCCACCACCACCGGTGAATTACCTGTCCGGGTATAAAGATGGTTCATTTTCTATGAGCCTTACCAAACTGCGGGTAAATGTGGAGAATTGGGCTGATAAAGTTTCGCCCTCTCACCATTTTGGTGCAGCATACAAATCAAACTTATACTGGTTCTTGTGCCCTCCTGTCCACCTATGCCCAGAGCTGGTTGATATCGTTGTCAAATATTACAGACCAGCTACCCGTCAAATCTGCAACTGTAATGGAAAGCCCTTGTTCACGCTCCGCAGAGATACCATCCAGCCAGCTTTCGCCCCAGGGTTGCAGTATGACTCCAGCGCCATTATTAAAAGAATAAATCTGAGTGAACAAACGGGACGCTTCACACCAACAAAAAGAATGAGGGATTTCCTCAACTCCGAGCTGAACGCCCCGCTTGCAGCTGGACACTGGCCAACCGACCCCATGCCCCTGGAGAAGTTTCAGAATAAATATATTTACACCATCCTGGCGTGGATCTTAGGCTGTGAATCTGACGAACTGGTACGGCCGTACCAGCTAGCGCTGGCAGAATGTCTTCTCTGCGGAGAAACTTATGAACCAGCAGCGCAGAAAAGTGGTAAACGTCCAATCTTCTTTGACTGGGCGGACTGGTTAGCATGTGCCATACACTCCAGCCTGGTGAAATTACAGAAAAATCAGTCAACTGAATTTCGATTCAGTTCCTTCTTGGCTTGGCTTTGTTTATACCACTTGCACCCCCATATGCAGCCTTCAAATTTGAAGAGGGTAAATGAGGAGGGAGAGCCGCAACCAGTTTATAAGTGGACGGACGACCTATACCAAAAAGGGTCTTATTATCAGTTCAACCTCAACTTTCTGGGCAAGGTCATGGCAGTCTTCAATGACGGAGAGATCCCTCATCCCCCGCGACAAATGACGGACTATCTCGCTAGACCGCAAGCTCGGGGACGTTTTTCGGCCGACGCGAGGGATCGTGATTAGAATCTACGGATTCAAAGGCAAGCCTCATCTGCTGCCCTACTGGTGCACGGGTCATCAGTTTGGAATGGAGGTTGCACGGCAGATGGATTATGTCGAAGAGGAGTTCGGCCAGGGAAAGAAAAAGGGCCACATTTTTCAATATCCCCTTGCCTGGGCGAACGTCGAAATCTCAGAGATAGGACAACATGTTTATCTCGAGCGGGAGCTCTACGACATTGGCTTAATAATGCTGCCGCAGCGCTGGAAATACGACCCCTACGGAATAAGGGGGAAGTTTACACATGTTTGCCCTCGAGCGAGATATAACGAAGACAGGTGCGATGTGGTCCATGTTGACCTAGACTGGGAAATCGACTTAATGGAAGCTTGGCCTCCGTGGCAGGAATTTTACTGCGAGGAGGTATCATATGACCCCAAGCGGAACCCGGATCACAGTTTCTCTTCTCCGGGATTCAAGAAACTCATCACCAAGGTAGCAGGCCTTAACTGGTCGAGAGAAAAAATTGCTGAATGTTGGAAGATGAGGTGCCGCACATAGCACGACAAGTCCAGTAAAAGGAACCTGGCCGTTGATGATGAATTTTCGGCTTTATATGACCAACACGTTGACAGCTGGCGACCTTTCGCATTCCGAGATTACATTCCCCGAGGTCCAGTTGAAAGCTATAAAGGGGGGTCTTCCTCCCAGCAGTTGTATACTTCCGCAACTGCCAGCGCAGGTCCGGCAGATATCCAAAGGGACCCAATGCAGCCCTTCACCTCTAAAGCAGCGCCCAAAAAGGCGCCAACATCAACAAAGTCAACACCTGGGGTGGCCCCTCAGACACAAAAGGTGCCAGCGCCGTCAGCAATCGGGCAGACAGCGACAAATCCTCTAATAGTCAAACCTAAGTACAAGTTTACCGTGGGAACATCAGCGCCTGTTGCGCCTTCTTTGTCGACTCCTTCCGAACCAGCCGTTGCATCAGAAGAAAAAAGAAGAGGGAAGGTTGAGAAGGTTAAAAGACCTGGTCAGGCGGTACAGTAGTTAGTGGCGGAGCTACAGTCGCGACCAGCGGCTTCAGAAGTAGTTTCTCTAGATAGCCCCGAGCCAGCCACGGGAACCAGAACTGAGGACGTCCATCTAGCATCGGCTCAGGCGGAGCCCGCAGGTACGTTCACTGCCCCACTCCCTCAAGTCTCATTGGACCCCACTCCAACTCCATCCCCCGCTCAGTCCGAGCAAGCCGTGGCCGTATCTTACTCTCAATCTCCACAACCTTCTAGCAGCCACCGCCCTTTTGACCAGTTTGCGCAAGATCCCAACGCCTTCCTATCCGTAAGTCAAACCGCAAACCCTTCGCCTGCAGCTAGTGCCGAGGCTGCACATTCCCCCTTTCATTCATCCCCTCAGCCGCTTGAAACCCTTCCAGCGTCACCCACTCCACTGTCCACTCCCCGGTCGCCCTCAAAAGCGGCCACCCCTTCCGAAGTCATCCCTGTTTCTCCTGTTTCCTTGTTCGCAAGGGAGATGCTGCAACAAAACCCTAGGTCGGAGGAACTAGACTTCATGGATGACCTCCAGAACACGAATGATTTACCTCTGGCAACAAGAGCTGTAGAGTATTCTTCCTCTTTTCTCCAAATCTGGAAGCGGAAGAGACCTGAGGAAATCGCCGCCCCGGTAAAGCGCACCAAGTTCGACTTTGAGAGGAGAGTGCTCATGTCAGAGAAGATAACACCGAAAGTAAAGAAGCCTCTCCGAGAGATGACCAGGGCGGACTACGAATTTCAATTCATGGGATCCACCGTCAAGCGGATACTCTCCTTGTCAAACATCTGGAGGACCAGGAAGAGGTTTTCAAGCTGCAAGACAAGATAAGGCAGCTTGAGGAGGACTTGGCTAAGTCCACCGAATAGCTAGAATCGGCGCAACAAAAGATAGGCAAATTAGAAGCCCAGCTGGCCGCCTCTCAGCAAGAGGCCGCAACAGAAAAGCAGACCGCCATGGAGCAGATTTCTCAGCTCCAGGAATCTTTGAAACAGGCGCAGTTGCAATCTGCAGAGAAAGCAGCACAAGCGACGGTCTTTTCAAAAGATAAAGTTAAAGGGATGCGGGCTGATCTGTTGAGGGGATGCACACCCCATGTCTGTAAAGCCATGCCGGTCCTGGATTTTGCATCCAGGATCCAAGAAGTTGCTGCTCAGGGAAAGCCTGTAGTAGAGGAGGCCGAACGTCAGGCAAAGCAATGGCTGAACCTGGCTATAAAACTTGAAGAACATGAGCGCAATGGCCTCCGATTTTCTCCTATGTCCCCATTCGCTGCAGAATGGGCGGATGCAAGGGTAACCTTGCACAAATATTTCAAGAAAGCAGAAGAGGTGAGAACTGCAAGACAAATGCTAGATGCATTTGAGTAAGAAAGAGACATTTGCCTGGCCCCCTTTCACGCTCTGTCTGAACTAGGATGCCCGAGCTATATCGAGAATGGTGAGTTTCTCACTCTCAAGCAGGTAAGAGAGAATTGGATGGCCTTTGAGAAAGATACAGCAGAAATCGACAGCTGGGCCGAGCCAATTCAGGAATTCCAGATTACCCAGATGGTGTCCAAGTGCTGCAAGATCAACTCCTACTTCCAGGAGCTGGGAAAGCGATATCTCACCATCGACCTGCATGCTGTCGCTGCATTCCACGGAGCGTTAGAGGAAATCACCAACCTTCGGCCCTTCCAAACAGAAATTTGGGATGAGGCCCAAATCATATATGAGCGCATCTGCAAGTTAGAGGCCGATGATGGAGAACATTCAGATCCGGAAGGAGAATCCGTTGAGGCAACTGCCGGAAGCAAATCTAAGAATGAACAGTTGCCGCAAGAGGAACAGTCAGAGCAACAGGAGGCAGGAGAAGGAAATTCCTCTGTACCCAATGGATGAAGGCATGGATTCTTCGTGCCGAGCGAGCTCGACACCCCGCAAGCCGCCAGAAATGTTGCCACATTTTGCACGGGGTGCAATGTTTTCAAGTAAGTTGCTCTTATCTTTCCCCTCTTCTCTCTTTCCCGTTCTTCAGTTCTCCCATTCTCTCTCTTCCCTCCATTTTCATTCTTCCCTCTTCCCCTTAAGCCCTTCAGAAAGATCTCCAAAATGACAGCAGTTACCCTGAAAAAATTCTAAGTGTAAGGGCGAAGTCGGACTGCGCCCCCTTTTCAGGGCGAAGTCGGACTGCGCCCCTTTTCCAGGGCGAAGTCGGACTGCGCCCTAATTCTGGGCGAAGTTGGACAGATTACCTTTCATGGCAAACACGTGTCAGGCAGCATCATCCGACAGGTGTCCAACTTCGAGATCCGTGCCAAAACATGCCGAGCACATGGGCAAGCATGGGACGCACTATTTTACACCAGCTGTCACTTTTGAAGATATTTAAAAACCCTACCTGTTTCAGCTACCTGCAGTTCTGCTGTTAGTGGAGTTCTACTCAGCGCACTATCTGTACAGCTTTCAGGGAGCCCATGCTGCGGGTACAGTTTCGTCCGACAAAGGTCAGCCTGAGCAGCTCCACCGCCGCTCTTGTCAGCCCATGTTTGTCTGGGACCTTGTGCCCATGAATTGTAACGGGAGGGGATTCAGTCTATAAATAGCTGTGACATTCTCATTGTAAAAGGGTGGAAGGGGAATGTCTGTTAGGGAATCATTGTAACTGTGCTTCTGGCTTTTTGCATAATACAGATATATACTTGGTGCTGTTCTAACTTCTTTTATTTTCTATGCTGCCTCTCTTTATCATTTCTGTCCCGTCTTTCCTGTACTATTGCTTGTTGTTGTACTGAACTCTGGCTATCTAGGCTACTCTATATTGTACAATATAACAGTAGTTCTCCATTTATGGGCAGCATTAGCATTGTGGAAAAAGAGACATTGATGGCACCTATGGTTGCATTCTTGTTGAGACCTAAGACTGCATTTTTGGTAATGAATGAGGATGCATCTTTGATGATAGAATGGACTGAGTTTTTGTTCAAAATGACTACATCACTGATGGAGATTGAGGCTGCACATTTCATGTTCTATGAGGACATACACTTCTTGATAAAAGAGGCTGTGTTTATGACTTCTGTGTCTAATCTTACCACTCTGTTTGAGACCCCTTGGTCTGCATCTTTCATAACTAATGAGGCTGTTTTTCTAAGGGCAACTTGGAGTGATTGTTCACTGATTTTTGAGGTTGCATCTTCTCTGTCTTTTAGGACTGTTTTTGTGATGAATTCTGGGACAGAGTTGGAGATGTATGGGACTACATGTTGGTTTATTTGTGAGACTGCATATTTGTCTTTGGAGACAACATCTGTTGAGAGAGTTAAGACTGAAATGTTGACAACTTACTGGACTGCATTTTTTATGACCAATGGGGCTGTGTTTTTGACTCATTGGACAGCACTTTTGAGGGAAGCTTTGGCCAAGTTTTTTATTAAGAAGACTGCAAACTCCATGACAAATAGGACTGCAATAATGATGACTGATGCAGCTACGTTGACAATGAGTTTTGGGGCTACATGTGACACATTGTTTGGGACAATTCCTCCCAAGCTAATTGAGATCTTCATGAGGTTTGAATTGGCACTTTACATGATGTATAAGAAGGTGTTTTGCATGTTGTTTAGGACTATCTTTTCTTCAAAAATTAGAGCTGTGTTTCTTGAGGAGCTATTTTGGGCAGCATTGGTAAGGGTATTTGAGGTAAATGGCAAGTTTGGCATTGGTATTATCACATGGTGGGCCTTAGAAACATTCATAGGATGGAAAATAGGGACTGCAAACATTGGGAAGATAGACGTTGCATCCCGGGAGCCTTGGAAGGTTGCTAATGGCATCCTGAAAGCAACCATAATTTATTCTGTTGATAACACATTGATGGCTGCCATTTCTATAAGAAGGACTGCAATTTTGATCAGCCATGGGACATTACATTCTGATCAGCCTTGCTTAGATTGTTTTGATAAGGAGGAGGAAGATACCATTTCATTCTTGGATAATCTTGGGAACACATCTTCAGTATTGGGGTGTTTGGGGAAAAACTTTCTTCTGTTGGGGTCACTTTTGCACCACTTGAAGACATGGATCAACCATGATACTACTTACATAAGGTATGACATTCATTCTGATTTTTATGACAGCTGTTTGAAGAGTTTTGGCATTCATGAGTTGGTTACATTGATAAGTTATGGGAATGAAAGATTGATGATGGATGGAGCTGGTAATTGGTATGGCATGATCACGTCATGTGGAAGAAATTGGGCTGCATTATGGAGTATTTTTGAGAGCAGGACATTAGCATTTGGAGATGATATCTTGCTAATTCTCAGAACTGATTTTTGGGCAGCCATTGGAACTGTTTTTGGGAATAAAAAGTTGGCATCGCTGGTAATTCATTGGGATTCATTTTGCATTCAAACTATGACTGCACCTACACTTTGTGAGACAAAATTGGAAACAGTTTTCACTTTGTATAGGCTAATTGATGAGACATCAGGGGCTGCGCTTCATATCAGGTCTGATTTTCTCATATTTGTTGTGTTTTACTTGATTAGAAGGGCTGCTACATCACACCAAATTTCAGTGTTGATTGAGAGGGGGAATGAAATTGTTCATGATAGAAAGTGTGTAGGAATGTTTTTCATGATGTCAAAGACTGCTTTTCATTCAGAAATCAGAACTGAGTTTGTTTCGAAAAGGGAAATTGAGGAACATGAATTGGTAGACTTCATATACACTTATTTGCAAAACATTAAAGATGAAGCATATATGGCAAAGATAGTACTTCAAAAATCAGCATGTATGGACCTTGGAGTGGCCTTGATGGATACTTGGAGAATTGTGTCTCTACATGTTGATTCTGCCAAGAAGAAGACAATGGCACAGCATCAACATGATGGACCTACTCCTTTAACATTTATTTGGGATCCTAGAATCACCGTTGGTTTCAGCTTGATGATGAGAAGATGGTGTTGGAATTCCTTGAGGACAAGCAATTTTGGGAGGGGTGGTATTGTAATGTCCCCATTTTTCATATTTTTATTATACATAGTTGTGGAGTGGAGTCTTGATGTGTTTTGGTGTGTTAAGAGTATTTTTGGTGAAATTTGGCAATTAAATAATAAAAAGGGGGAAATGAGGGTGTATGCCCCATTAGGAGAATAAATATCATTTTATTATTATTTTCTAAGATATTATTAAGTGAAATCAAAAAGTGCAACCTCAATAAAGAATTAAAAGAATGTCTATATAAAGAGGAGTAGGGGGCTCATTTGAGGGAGCTTGGATCATTTTATCTCTTCTACATTGTTGTATTTGGCTTTGCAGCTAATACACTTTTCTCTTGTGGACGAAACCCTACGAGAGAATTCTCTCTTGCGGACGAAACCCTACAAGGGATAGCTTTGAGGACGAAAACCCTCTTGGCTAGAAACCTAGGACGAAAACCCTAGAGTTTCTTTGAGGTAAATCCAGCCAGGGTTTACAATTGGGTTTATTGAGACATTCTGCATCATTTATTGAGGATTTCTTCGGCAGCATTCATATCAGATTTGGGGAGATCAGATTTGGGGTTTTGGGAACCCTTCTTGGTGTGGTATTTCAGATTTGGTGTGGCATTATAGTTTCAGATTTTTGCAGCAGAGTTTAACAGTTTTGTGGTTGGGCATTTGTGAGTTGTTTTCATTCAATAATTTAGCAGAGGTTGTGTTGTTTGTTCAGCATCCAGGGTTTATATTAATGTTTCAGGTGTGATATATGTAATTGTGGTTCCATAAAAGATAATATAAAATATTGTGGTGTGTTTGTGACAATCTTAGGGTTTTATGGAGTATTTTTTGGGTTATTTATAGATCTAATTTTTATTTGCATGGTTCAAAATTTTAGTCAGGAATATTACCATATCTATAGCAAGGGTTTGAAAACTCAATTTGGGGATGAGCATTTACTATTTTTTTTGTATGAGAGTTCTTGCTGTGAGCAGGAGTTCGAAGCTTCAGCTTGTTGGTGACGTAGCCCACCCTCAAGGACAGTGTTGTTGTGGTTGAAAGACACCATCACAATGCTTGGATTTTTAGTTTACAGGTGAAGAAGACATTGAAGGCAGTTTTCTAATAAATGTGTGAAGTTAGCTCAGATCATATGCAGAGTTATTATCAAGTTTCCAGCTTCAATCTCTATTGGGCATTTTCCCTAGCTGGCCGAATAATTTTGGAAGGGTTTTGGTGAGTTCGAGTTGCATATCACAAGAAAGAAATTGGCATTGCTTACCAGCAGTTTGCAGACTATAATGAGGGTTCTAAGTCAGTTTTGAGAAGCATTTTAAGAGCAGCAAATAACCTACAGGGCAGCCGTGCCTCTGCAACATTGGGCCGTACATTTGCAGCCCCACATGGGTGTTTGGGTCCATTCCTCATCGATTGCACTTGAGATACTTAGTGGAATTTGTTAAGCAGCAAAAAGGGGTATTTGTAACTATTTTCCAATCAATGGAGAAGTCAGTATTTTATAAGTTATGAGCAAAACATGTTTTTTTGTAGCTGATGCAAATTTCCAGTTTAATATCAGACCAGAGATTTTTACGGGTAAACTTATCTTTCTACATTTTCCTTCATTGGGTTTATGTATTATGATAAAAAGAAGTTTGTGTCAAAATTTCATTGTATTTGGTTAAGTAGTTTGAAAGTTACGATAGTATTCATTTCCAGCTGTGTGTTATCATTCTCAAAAGAAAAAAAAAACATATATTGAAAAAACTACAAAAAAAATTACAAAATACCAAGCATTACAAGTTCTCTCAGATTGGGGTTAGTCACTACAGACCCCTCATTCATTTGAGAGTGGAAGTAAACATACTTAGAGACTACAGGAAGTGCATGTTATGGGAAGATAATTGCGTTATATACCACACATGTATTCATGCTGATAATAAGTAATAATAATACTTCCATTCAGCCATTGTTGTACAGGCTTTGTAAAGCATAGTTGAGAAAATTGGAATTAGGTCGGAATTGGCATGGAAAAAGAATTGGGAAAATTTTGGGAATTGGCAAAAAAAGTGGGAAAATTTGGCAAAAAGAAAACTGGAGAAAATCCAAATTTTTATTGAAATAATGCTTTTTTCATGCATATCATAATCTTTTGGAAAAAATCGGCAAAAATTGTCGACTTTTGAAAAAACTGGAATTTCGATGCGATTTGAATTGACAACCCTATGGAATCAGAAAAAATAGGATCAAATCGAGATTTTTGTAACTATGGTGTAAAGCATTGTGCATGTGATTGCAAGTGATTGTCATTGTTGTAGATAGATTGTTTGAACTATTTCAACTTTATTATGTTTACTATAGACGTATAGACTAGGCCATCTAGAATGTTGACTTAGGCTGTCCCATGCAAAGCCAAGGCTGTCTAAACAGAAGACAAGCCATCTGAACTGAAGCTATGGCCGTGTGAACAACAGACAAGGCCGTCTAGCCTGTTGTGTTGTGTAGGGCCATCAAGGATAAGTGATTGTGTGCGTGTAGGTCGTCTGAAGTGCAATACGAGACCGTTTGAGTGATGTTTTGATTGCATGTTGATAAATTGTATTGCTTATTTACTCTGTCATTCCTTCAACTATGGAATGCCATCGTCGTGCTACACCCAAATCACACTGCTTCCCTCTAACACCCTAGTGCCAATTACACTGTCACATACATAGTCCAATCCACACCAAGTTCAATTGTCGATCCAAATCCAACTACAACATTACTCATGTCTACACCTGGTCGCGATACCAATCTTAGTTTCCATCACAGTATGGAGGTGTGCAGAGCATGGTGAATGACGTGAATGTGTTGAAGGCTCTGATTAGGATCTGAGCAATAAGATGTCAATCAGCCAGAGATAGACGGGAGGGTGGTAGTAAAGGACACCATTCTTGTCTGAAGACCAGGTGCCTCAACAAGCAAGTGGGTCAGTTATAAACCAAGCACAAAATAATATGGTAATTGCTGATCTTGAGATCAACTCCCTGTGGTGTTTCACTTGTAATGCATGATACATCAAGCATAGACCATGATTTAGGGAACAAAAAGACACGAAAGGAGCATGACAAGTGATTCAACTAGTGTCTTTTGTCCTTTGACCATAGTGTTTAGTTAATTTGTAGGCAAGGATGCTGATGGGTCTAGAAGACAGGGTAAATATAGGCAGATGAATTATGATTTGTGCATGAACGTCATGTCAGCATGAGCATATGTCTAGATAAGCACACGAGTGTATGAGCACATGACCAAATGATTGCATAGATGTGTGTTCCACGTGTAGGTGATACATGTAATCATATGTAAGTGTTGACATGTGATGTTATCAATGTATGTGGCGATATGCATTTGTAACAAATATTATGTAATGTTATGGACAATTTGAATGTTTAATGTATATGAGTATTTTTGTGTTACTTAGGCAGTTGCCAACCACCTATTGATCCCATGATAGCTATATTTATGCACTTGTGTTCGTAGTAAGAGATGTGGTGAGAGGATATCAATCATTTGGTAGAGGTAGAGTTATTTGTCAAAGTATGATGTTGGTTGATGCTGGTCAAGGTAAGTTTGTGTGTTGTCCTCTTGATGTGGTAGATAACTTGGTTGTGAATTATCATGCTGCGTGTGCAGTGTATCCACATGTATCTATAAGTTCTTCCCATTGTATACATTTGTCTATTTATTTATAATGAAATTATATTATAGTGTTGCATTCTATTTCTACAACCAATAGACTTGTGACTATTTTCAGTTATTTCTTGTTACATTTGTGTTCTTTTCTATTTTGATAGAGATTATTTCTACCCTAAACAATCCTCTATTAAATCCACTGAGAAATGATCATACACATTGCATAATATAAGTGGGGCTTCTAATATCATTTTTCCGAAAAACCCTAGTGAATTGACACAAGTGCTCTCTAACGGTTAGATTTTATAGTCTTTAATTAATGGATATGCCACACCATTATATAAACACCCTTTTAAAATGTTTGCAAAACAAGTTACAATGATAGCTATACTTTTTTTAATTAATTTATGAGTGTCACAATTTTTTTTTAATGGGTTATATGGGATTGAATTGGGCCTCACCTTGCATGTGCAGTGTATCCACATGTATCTTTAAGTTCTTCCCATTGTGTACGTTTACCTATTTATATATAATGAAATTATATTGTAGTTTGTTGTGTTCTATTTCTACAACCAATAGACTTGTGACTATTTTCAGTTATTTCTTGTTACATTTGTGTTTTTTTCTATTTTGATAGAGATTTATTTGTGTTCTGAACAATCCTCTTTTAAATCTATTGAGAAATGACCATATATATTGCATAAGTGGGGCTTCGAATATCATCTTTCTGCAAAACCCCAGTGAATTGACACAAGTTGCTCTCTAACTGTTAGATTTTATTGTCTTTAATTAATGGATATACCACACCGTTGTATAAATGCCCTTTTAAGATGCTTGCAAAACAAGGTACAATGTTAGCTATATTTTTTTAATTAATTAATGAGTGGTAACAATTTGTTTTTTAATGGGTTATATGGGATTCAATTGGTCCCCCCCCCGTCCCGCTATTACATCGTGACCACATAGTGGTATTACAACAGCTTGGAAATTATGCATGTATCGCTTGGCAAGATTCGAACCTTGGTCTCCTCCTTGAAAGTCGAGGAACTTAACCAGTTGAACTAATGCCATTTGATACAATTTATTACTATTATTATTATTTTATTGTGTACTATTCTTGTAGTTATAATTCATGCGTCTCTGCTTTTTGAAAAATGCATTCAGGGGTTGGTTTGGCTAGTCATCTTGCTGTGCTAAGTGGTCTTCCATCAATTGGTGTCGGAAAAAATGTGAGTTTTGTTTCGTTTCAACTCTTGAATGTATTGTTTTCTATGTTGTTAATAATTGCATAAAAAAACCCAGGCTGACAATCGGGTGCCCTGTACCTGATCTGTCTATTGAAAACACTCTCTTCTGTAAATTCGTCAAGGTGTGCTACAAGATAAATAAATACTGTATTCATGAAATTTACCCAATGAAAAAAAAATTCAAGGTTAAACATAAACATGGCAGTATGCTAACTTCTCTACCATTTGTTAAATGTTTCTTTTTGTGGAAAATTAATTTTGACATTTGTACCTAGAAGCCTTAAAGATGTTAGTCCCTTGTGATGACACGCACTTCAAGGTTTGATTTGGTCCTAACTATGATTGGCTTCTATTAGTAACACGCATGTTTTGGTTGCTTCATGTTTTTAAAGGTTTGGTTTCATTGTATGTTTCATCGTTTTGGTTAGGCCTTCGATAACAATTTCCACTTCATGTGTCTCATGTCATTCTTCAGATAATTCATTTTCATTTGTTTTTTAATGTGATGGAGAAAGGCAAGAGTTGGTTGCAACATGTAAGAGCTACCATATCTATTAAACTAGTCACATTGGAAAAACAATTTGATACCATTTTTACTTAAAGAAGATAATGAATTTGAACTGGTATTTATAATATGCAAACGTATTTGAATGTTGTTAAACAGCAATCCAGTTGGACAAAGCAAATTCATCATGAAGACATTGCTAGTGAAATTGATAATTATGATCAGACACCTTTCCTAGTAGATCAATTAAACAGTCATCTTTGTTCCTTGTTATGCAAATTGAGAAAAAATGTAGCTAAAATTTCAATTTTCTTTCTATTCATGAAAGTGTAGCTGAAATTTTTAAATGCTATGCTCATGACATTTGTTTTGTAAATAAATACATCTAATATTACTTAACTGGGCAAAAGAGAAGTTCTCATTCATTGCAGAACAAAATTATATGGAAAAATCCTTCCTATGTAGAGAACAATAGAAAGCATTTGGGCCATTGTTCCACTAGGGAAAGCCTATCTATTCCTTCATAAGTCCCAACTGATTGAGCTTTGACTAGGATGGCAAGTTCCCATCTAAAAATCTTCAATTTGTTTACAAACTGGTTGGTGCTGTGCTATCTTGAAATATTGTCTAGTGCATCTTCCACTTAAAAAAAAAAACAAGAACTTCAAGCCAGAAGGTGCTAAAATTGAACCCACCAAAAAACTCTAGCTTTTCAGAATATGTGTTAGTGCTAAACTTGACTTTCAGGGCCCTTTTTGTGTTTATTTTTATGGGTTATTGCACTTATCCATGGATCGTTGACTTGTGGTGTCTTGGGTTCTGTGATTCCATGATTTGGGATGTATAAATATAGTACTGTTGGTTACAAAGCTGCCATGAGGAAAGGATTTGGTGTTATTGCGCCCTCGATTCGCCCAACAGCTTGAAATGCCGGAAGGAATGCCTTCCGTGCCAATCTCCGGAGAAGGCTGGCTTCCTATGTAACTTTTCGGTTTTAAGATAAGAGAACTGGAAAGAAATAAAAGAGTTAAGGGATAGAAACGGTGATTTATCAGCTTTGGGAAAGAACAAGCAGCACAGTCACTAACTAGCAACTAAACCAACAACAATCAAAACAATACATGTAACAGAAACCAGTTATGAGATTCTTCCCTATGTATCCTTAAACATGCATTCCAGGCTCAGATAATTGCCAATGCTGCGATCCAGAATTCAGAATGACAGCAATCAGAAAAATAAATGAGTAAATGCAGAAATGACACGGATAAGGCAGCATAAAAGAAAGAGACACAATTGGAGCCAAAGTATGGATTGTATTTGACACAAACAGTCTTAGCTACAGCAACTCTCTTTAGCAATATGTTCCCCCCCTATTACAATAGAATGAACTGCTATTTATAGCAGAATTTCCCCCCAGATTACAATGTGGGCACAGATGCCCAAACCTGCAAAAGCTGCAAAAAGCGGCCAGTTTTGATCTTTGTCGGCCGTATCTGTATTTGCAGCATGCTTTTCCTTGATTCCGGTATGGCTTCTGACAGGTTTGGTAGCTGGGAGGGGATGGCCCATTAATGTGGTGGATGCAGCGGTATTTTGCCTCAAATGCCCGCTACTGTTTGTCTTCAATGGTCACCCACTATGCCGCTTAAGTATGGCCTTGGCTGTACTTAAATAGGCCCTGATCCCGAAAAATCTTGACTTTTCTCCTCTGGGGAAGTTAGCTGCTTAGCTGGAAAGATTTGGGCGGGAAACAACATTAAAATGCTCAAAAAGAAACATTGCTGTCCTGGAGCTGCCTGGCTGCCAAAATATTCAACATTTTCATAAGTGTCAAAATGCTGCCCTGAAGCGCTCCAGATAGGTGGATTTCCAGACAACAACGCTTTAGGGCACTTTTCATTCCTCAACAAAACTGACCTTTTTTCCCCTTTTTTCACTAAGTGTCCGGGAAATACCCTAAAGCGCTTAACCCTTGCAATTTTGCCCTGGAGCGCTCGAGACTGCAGCGCTTTAGGGCTCATTTTATACTTAGAAACTTTTGGGCTCTTTTGCTTTTTCTTTGGCAGCACCAAAACTGCCCCAAAGCGCTCCAGAGATAGAAAAATGCCCGGAAGCGCTCCAAACTGCAGCGATCTGGGGCAACTTTTCATACTTGGAGTTTTTTCGGCCAATCTTCACCTTTTTGTCCCAACTGCTCGGAATTTGCCTCAAAGCGCTTTAGGCTGGCAAAATTACTCCAAAGCGCTCCAAGGAACAGCGATTTGGGGAGGATTTTTATACTTAGTCAAAAAAAGCATCAATTTTTAAACTTTTTCAAATTTGCCCTAAAGCGCCCAAAATTGGCAGATTGCTTCAGATCGCTGCCTAGCTGCTGCGATTTAGGGCCGATTCCGGAAGATAACAAAATTTTCAGAATTTTCAAAATTTCACACCCCTTGCAAAATGTGGCAACAAGTAGCATGAACCCCTTCTTTTATTCAAATGTTTGTGCCTTTTTATGGAGTCTATTATTGGGTGTTGTTGCCACATTTTGCACGGGTGCCATGTTTTCAAATTTTGTAAGTAAGCTGCTCTTCCTTCCCTCCTCCTTTTCCCTTTCTCCATTTTTCCCTTTCTCCCTTTCCTGCAGTTTCATTCCTCCCTTTTTCCCTTGTACTTCCCCCAGTCAAGTTCCCAAAACTGAGCAAGTGTTCCCTGAAAAATTCTAAGTGTCAGGGCGCAACCCGACTTCGCAGCGAAGTCGGGGTGCGCCCTCAAGTCGGAGCGCACTAGGGAATGCGAAGTGCGAAAGCAGACAGGAGATGATCAGAATTTGGCTAAGTGTCAGAGCGCAACCCGACTTCGCAGCGAAGTCGGGGTGCGCTCTTCTTCCTGTGCGCACTTGGGAAAGCAGTGTTCGAAAATCAGCTAAGTGTTGGAGCGCAACCCGACTTCGCAGCGAAGTCGGGGTGCGCTCCCCTTTTTGTGCGCAGTCCGAACAACGGCCAAATCAGCTTAAGTACCGGTGCGCAACCCGACTTCGCAGCGAAGTCGGGCTGCGCCCTTTGACCGGTGCGCAGTTGGGCAAGATTCACCAAGACCCAAAAATTGGCTAAGGCACGGAGGCCCTCCCCAACTGCGCTGTTTCCCACCTGCGCTACCCGATAGCGCTCTGATCCCGGGCGAAGTTGGATAAACTGCCTTTCAAGGCAGACATGTGTCACTCATCAGAATTCGACAAGTGTCCAACCTCGGGATTCGAGCCGAGATGTGACGGGAACAAGGACAAGCATGGACCGCACTACCTACGCCAGCTGCCTCCATTTAAGCTGATGTAAAGCTCCATCTACCACAGCTACCCGCATTCATGCTGACTAGAAGTTTCACCCAACGCGCTGCCACGTAGCTGTACAGCTTTCAGGGAGACCTTGCTGCAAGTACAGTCCTCGCCGACAGGAGTCAGCATCAGCAGCTCTTCTGCCGCTTTTGTCAGCTATTGTCTGGTCTGGGACTTTGTGCCCGTAATTGTAATCGGGGGGAACTTGGGCTATAAATAGCCACATCATTTCATTGTAAAGGGGTGGAAGGGGAATATACTGCTAGGGAACCATTGTAGCTATACGTTTGCTTCTGAATGCAAGACACATACTTGGCTCGCTTATCGTCATCATCTTGTATGCTGCCTCTCCTTGTCATTTCTGCCTCATGTTTCTTATTTCATTGCTTACTGTTGTACTGAACTCTGGACTCCGGTATTTGATGATTAAGTATTCCCGGAATGCATAGATAGAGGATACATAGGATGCTTGATAGCTGTAGTTTTTATGGAGTGTTTTGTATTTAATTGTTGTTAGTAGTGGTGATTGATCGTTGTCGTGCTGCTTATTCCCCCCACCCAACTCCAATCACATTTGGATTCTCTTTCCGCAATTTATCTCTTTCCTGCACTCTTAGCTTAAACACTAAAAACCCACAAGAAGCCGGCCTTCTCCGGAGATTGGCACGGAAGGCATTCCTTCCTTCCGGCCTTTCAATCTGGTGGGCGAATCTGGGGCGCATTATACCAAATCCTTTCCTCATGGCAGATTCGTAACCAACAGTTTCTCTGGCACGCCCGGTGGGACATGGAAGTTTCCCACCCCAAGACAGAATCGAAGCACTGGTGTTCGCTTCATTGCTGTTAAAAATCAGAACACCTGGCGACTCGCAAGTACCCGAATACTCTCTCGAGTCCGTGAAGACCGGTCCGAACGCCTTCATGCAAACGAGAAGGTGGCGAGCAAGGAATCCGGGAAACCAACCTGACCTTTACGAAATCGACATTGCCGCTCCAGGAGAGCGCGTCAGGCTGGCTGATCACCAAGCTCGCATAGAAGAATCCGAGCCCGAAATCGAAGAGGCCGAGGGTGAAGAGCAATCTACATCCTCGGACGGTACCGATACCGAGTACACTACCGGAGGAGAAGAAGACATGGCTGCCCAGCAGAACGATGATGATCTCTTCCCGGCGGTAGACTCTACGGGGCCCTTGGCCCTAGTCGGACAGCAAGTTGTGCCCCCCGCTGCCTTAAAGTCCATCCCTACATACGATGGCTACGGCAAGACGGCGTACGAACACATCCAGGACATTCTGGCCCTGGCTGCGCTACATTCCATCACTGACGAGAGTGTGAAGACCCGTCTGCTGGCCCTTTCCCTAAGGGGAAAGCTTCTCTACTGGTGGAGATCACTGCCAGAGGGATCTATCACGGGGTGGCGCCAGCTGGCCGGCAGGCTCGTGAAAGGATGCAACGAGTCTGCTGATCCCTCTTCTTTGTTGCATCAATTCCAAAGCATCCAACGACACCCCCAAGAGGAGGTGTCGGACTTCAACATCAGGTTTGCGAGGTCTTGGAAACGAGTACCTCGCGAACTTCGACCTTCAGCAGGTCAGGCTGCGCACTACTACCTGAGGTCTTTCAACTCAGACATCTGCCTACTGCTGAAGATAGCCCGAATCGACTCATTCCCTGCCTTGTACGAGGCTGCCCAGCAAGCTGAAATGGATATCATCTCCATAGGCAGGCTCCCGCATAGGGTACAACCACCCATTTATCCTGACTTTCCTCAATCCCAGTACCCATCGGCCTCTGGTGTGATGCCGTCGACTTCAGGACAGCATCCCCAACAGCAATGGAATCCGGCGCCGGTCGTAAATCCCTACGGCCCGCCACAAATACATTATCCTAACCCGCCTCCTCCTCCGCATTATCCAAGCACTCCCAGCTCCCCCTCAGTATGCGCAGTATTCTGCACCTCCTCCATTGGCCGCATTACCTCCGCCAGCTCAGCTGCCGCCTCCGGACAATGATATTCAGAACAAAATCCTCCAGGAGGTACGGGCTCTGGCCTCTGGATATCACACCATGTCCAACGACATGACTATACTGAAGAAGAAACAGGCCCAGATGGACCTTGTTCCAAGGAGGCCATATCCTCCTCCGGCACTGACAAAAGATCAAGCCGCAGAACGGCGAGATCAGAGGCGCCCCCTGCAAGAAATGCTGCCATCGAGGACCAACTTGGCACTTCTGACCAGGTTAACTGGTGCACCACGTGCAACGACCCGCATTCAGAAGAAGATTGCACACTGCACCAGCATTACCTCCAGACTCTGGCGGGCAGCGCCATAGAGGACGAAGAGCTTTACATGATCCTGGACGATGAAGGCAACTTTGCCGTTCCAGAAGAAGATCTGGTGTTGCCCCTTGCCAAGGAAGACAGAAAGTCTGCTGAAGCTGCTGCAAAGCCATTGAAGGTATACGCCAGAAGAGACAAGGCGCAACCTGCTGGGCTACCACCTGACAAGAGGCTGTGGCCTCACACGGCCAAAGAGAAATTGCCTGCAGTCAAGCCTCCCGTAGCAAAAGCTCCCGCGGCGAAAGCTCCCGCAGCTCAGCCTCCAGCTGAAACCAAAGAACAAGCTCAGGAGAAGCTGAGATATCCGTCTCTGACAAAGAGACAGAGAGTCGAAGCCACGCAGCAATACCGGACCAAGTATGAGCCGGCAAAAGAAACGGAAGGAGCTAGCACTTCAGGCTACAACATAGTGGATGAGCTGAAGAGGACCCCCGCAAGGATAAGCATGTATGATGCTCTTCTGCTCCCAGGGCAAGTTGATCTGTTGCAGGAATCTTTGAAGAGCATGAAGTATGGCAAGCAGATACAACCTGCTGTTCTGGTTCAACCCTTGACAGTCTCAGCCACTGGGAAGAACAGACCACCTCCCTTCTATCTGTCATTACGGATGCAAGGGTACATAGTACACAACTGTATGGTGGATTCTGGTGCCTCCACGACTGTAATGCCGAGAGCCGTCTGCGACGAAATCGGGATGGAGTATACAAGGAGCAGCCAAGGTGTGCTGCAACTAGACGGCACCCCTGTCAAGACAATCGGTGTCATCAAAGACATCCCGATCCGGCTGCACAAAGCTCTTGACATAGTGGTCATTCAAGAAGTCGTGGTTGTCGACTTGGAACCCTACTTCGGCATGTGTCTCTCCAGGGAGTTCACTGCGAAGCTGGGTGGGTATCTGTCTCTCGATTACTCGCATATGGAAGTGCCCTTCAAAGGAAGGAGACTGAAGATCTACAACGAGAAGCCTTCCACATTTCTAGTGGAGAAGATACCCGGAGAAGAGTCGCAGGACTGCATGGTTCAGCTGACGGAGGAAGAACTGGTGGTGGTAGACATGACGGAGCAAGCTCTTGAGCTGCTGCAAGTGGAGGATGAGTTCTCCTTGCTGGATTTCAACGCCATGATCGAGACTGAGCAAGGCTGCTACACCGTCATTCAGCCTGAGAGGCTTGACAAGTCAGCCAAGAAAGAAGTAGGACCTGCACCAGAAAAGCTATGGCAGCTTTTCTTTGATGGCGCCCGATGCAAAAATGGCGCCGGTGCGGGTGTACTCTTGGTTTCCCCGACCGGGATCCAGAAGGACTACACCTACAGGCTGGCCTGGAGCTGTACCAACAACGCGGCGGAGTACGAAGCCCTGTGCTTGGGTTTGAGAAAAGCGGAGAGATTGGGGATAAAGCATCTGCAGATCTTTGGCGACTCAGAGCTGGTGTGCAACCAGATTACGAACAAGTGCGCCTCCAAGAAGCACTATCTCAAGGCGTACCGTAATTGGGTCCTGGGACCCGATGGAGTCATTCGACTCATTGAATGTCAGAGCCATATCACGTGAGAAAAACAAGCACGCCGACATTCTCGCGTCTCGTTGGAGCCAGTGCACGTTCCGGCTGATGACACCGTCCGTAAGCCGAGCCGGTTCGTACCATCTACAGGCCATCTGTGCTTGATAAAGACACCCACCGGGAGGTGTTTGACCGTGACGAGGAAATCGTCACATTTTTGGTTACCGAAGCATGTTCAATCGAAGGTAGAGACCCTGATGACGAGCAATATGAGGGGTTGATACAGCTTAAAAATAATCATGTCCCAAAAGGACTGATTACACTAGAAAGTCTCTTTGATAGAATGACAGAGCAATATCACACAGATCAAAGTAGACCCCAAGCAGTACGTCGACCTGGAGCTTGAACCTGGAAAGACAATTAAGGTCGGAACGGACTGCACCAAAGAGGAACTCGAGCAGATCAGATCATTATGCCGAGAGTTCCCCGACATAGTAGCCTGGTGCTACCAGGACTTGAAGGGGTATGACAGACAGATAATCCAACATACTATTGAGCTAGAAGATGGTGCAAAACCATTCCGGCAGAAGCAGAGGGTCAGTAAATCCGAAGATCGAAGCCATGATGAAAGCCGAGCTCCCGAAGATGCTCGGAAGCCAAGATCATCTACCCCATCGAGCATTCATCCTGGGTTGCGAATCTGGTCTCCGTGAGGAAGAAGAATAGAGACATTCGTCTTTGCGTGGATTTCAGAAATCTTAACCAAGCCTCACTGAAAGACCATTATCCGCTTCCCCAAATCGATCAGATCCTCCATATAGTTGCTGGAGCGCAGAGATTCTCCCTCCTAGATGGCTTTTTTGGGTACAACCAGATCTGGGTCAAAGATGAGGACCAACATAAGACAGCGTTCACCACCAAATGGGGAACGTTCGCCTATCAGCGCATGCCCTTCGGCTTATCCAATGCTGGCGCCACATTCCAGAGAGCCATGGACCTGGCCTTCCGAGAGCTGCTTAACAAGATCATTGTCATCTACTTGGATGACATGACTGTATTCTCTCACAGAAGAGAGGACCATGCTTCCCACCTGCGGCAGATATTTGAGAGATGTCGTGAATTCGGCATTTCCATAAACCCGAAGAAATCAGTCTTCGCGGTAAGAGAAGGTAAGTTGCTGGGACATGTCATCTCCGAGAAAGGCCTTGCAATGGACCTTGATAGAGCAGAAGCCCTCCTCCGCTTGCCCGCTCCAGTCGACAAGAAGGGGCTACAATCCTTCTTCGGCCAGATCAACTTCGTGAGGAAGTTCATACCGGACTTCGCACAAGTGATCAAACCCATGGCCGAACTGCTGAAAAAGAATGCTGAATTCTTATGGACTGATGAGAGAAGGCAGGCCTTCGAGGAGATCAAGGCCCGAATTGCACAAGCTCCGGTGTTGATAAACCCGGATTACTCCAAGGACTTCATCCTGTACGCGGTGGGAGAACCCGAGAGTTACGCCGCAGTCCTGACACAGAAGGGAGACGATGGCGAAGAGCGCCCCATAGCGTTCTTAAGCCAGGTGATTCAGCCGCACGAAGAGAAGTACAATTTTATTGAGCGGCAGGTTCACGCGGTCATGAAGTCTCTCCGAAAGTTCAGGCACTTCGTCTCCCAGAGCCGGACAACTGTCTTCGTGATACACCCGGACGTCCGAAACTTCATCATACAAGGGGAGCCGGGTCACAAGAGAGCAGGATGGATTGCCAAGATCCAGGAGTTCGACATCGAGGTACGGCCAACAAAGCTGATCAGAGGCCGAGCCTTGTGCCAGGAGCTGGCCCGAAGCGCTGCAACCGAGATATCTGCTTGTAAGTGGGAAGATCCGACAACAACTACCAACCTAGCCAACTCCTTACCAGAGGAGAGTGACTGGACAGATGACCTGGTGAGGTATTTCTGCACCGGGAGATGTCCAGACCACCTAAATGCCTCACAAAGAAGGAGGTTTCGGCTAAATGCCTTGAAATACACTCTTCGCCCCGAGGGGCTTTACTTCAAGAACATTGACGGCATCCTGTTGCGGTGCGTCAAGAAAACCGACCAACCCAGGGTCCTCGGAGAATTTCACTCCGGGATGCCTGGGGGACACCATTCCGCAAGGCCTACGGCCTTGAAAATCATCGTAGCTGGGTACTATTGGCCCACTCTCTTCACAGACGCACATGCGGTCCGTGTAAAATGTGATAAATGCCAGAGATTTGCTGGCAGAAACGGAAAAGCACCCCTGCCCCTCCAACCAATCCAAGCCAAGACTCCGTTTCAGCAATGGGGTCTGGACTTCATCGGGGTCATTACGCCGAACTCTGCAGCAGGGCACAAGTTCATTCTTACCGCCACCGACTACTTTACGCGGTGGGCAGAGGCGATCCCCACCAAGAATGCGGACCAGGAGACGGTCATCGGGTTCCTCGAGAGCCTCATTACCCGTTTCGGGGTCCCTGAGTCAATAGTGACGGACAATGGTCCGGGGTTCGCAGGCGCTGTACTCACGGAGTACACCAGCAAGTACGACATCTATCACAAGATGTCTTCTAACTACTACCCGCAGGGGAACGGCCTGGCCGAGTCCACTAACAAGAATCTACTGAAAATCATCAGAAAGACAGTAGAGAAGAACAAGAGGACTTGGCACCTACTCCTGAATCGGGCACTGTGGGCGGATAGAATATCATTCAAGAAGTCTATCAAGACATCCCCCTATGCGCTCGTATATGGCAAGGAGGCAGTCCTGCCAACCCACATAGAAATTCCCGCCCTCTGGATGTTGGATGAAGAGAGAGGCAACGGGGATCCAATGGACGCCAGACTGTGCCAGCTGCTGCAGTTAGAGGAAGACAGAGAGAAAGCATACCAGGCCTTCACTAAACACGCTGAAGCGACCCAAGGCTGGTTTGCAAAAGGCACCACCGCCCGAGTTTTCAAAATCGGGGACCTAGTGCTGAAGTGGGACTCACTGAAGGCAAAGCCGGGCAACCATGGAAAATTTGACGCCCTCTGGGAAGGTCCCTATCAGATTGCTCGGGCGAATCAGTTCAACGCATTCGTGCTCCGGGATATGGAGGGACAACTTCTCCCCATTCCCGTCAACGGGTTCCACCTCAAAGTTTATCACCACTGAAGGCACCCAATGGGTCCTTCCTTGTACAGTTTTCCTTCTGTATTTTTAGTTTTCAGAATGTACATATTCAGCATTCAGTTTTTTAGTTTTCAAGAGCCCAAGTAGAACTTAAAGCAAACCCCGACTTCGCAGCGAAGTCGGGTATCGCTCCTTGGATTGTGCGAAGTTCGAGAGAAAGCAGCTGACAAAAGGGGCAAGAATTTGGCTAAGTCTGGGTGCGCAACCCGACTTCGCAGCGAAGTCGGGCTGCGCACCGTCTTGGGAGCGCAGTCGGGGAGCAGGAAGCAAAAAATGGCTAAGTGTCAAACCAGACTGCGCAACTTTTTGGAGCGAAGTCTGACTGCGCAGTCAAACCTGGGCGAAGTCGGAGTGCGCTCATTTTCTGGGCGAAGTCCGAGTGCGCCCTTGATTTTGGGCGCACCCTGAATGACCTATCACGGAAAACATGAAAAATTCTAAGTGTGGGCCCAGAGCGCAGTACGGCACAGTGCGAAGTTGGGTCGCGTCCCGGTTTAAAATCATGGGCCAGAAATTCTTCCTTGAAAGGTGTGCCCAGGCGGCGGCTATGACGTCATCAAAAGCACGAAGTCCGAAGATTGTTTAATGATTGCACGACTTTCAAGAACGACGTCATTAAGAAAGCAAGGCGCATTTGGACCAACTGCAACTAGGGTGCGCTTTTCAAAATTAAACCCATGCACGGCCGCCAAAATATTATAACGCTTCCACCAACTTCGAGTTAACCACCTTAACTCCCTCCCTCGCGCCATTAATGCTGCAATCCTTGCCTAGAAAAAGGGCCCTGGCATACTCAGAAAATTCAGAGTGTCAAGCTGACTCCGAGACTGCAAAGCGCAGAACTGAGAATTCAGAAGCCGTAATTCCCGTCTCTGCCACTTCGAACAAGAAAATGGACAAGGGGAAAGCGCCAGTGCAGGCGCAATCCAGCGAAGAAGGGCACGAAGCTGAGGAACAGACAGAATCAAGCGCTCATGAGAGTGAAGTGCCGCAGGAGCAGAAAAAGAAAACCCGGACGAAGAGAAGTCGAGGGCAAATTCCACCGCCGCCCGTCAATCACCTGGCCGGGTACAAAGACGGCTCTTTCTCCATCAGCCTCACCAAACTGCGGCCGAATATAGCAAAGTGGGCAGACAAGGTTTCGCCCTCACACCATGTCGGGGCTGCGTATAAATCGAACCTGTACTGGTTCTTGTGCCCTCCTACTCACCAGTGCCCGGAGCTGATTGAATCAATCGTAGAATATTACAAGCCAGCTGCCCGGCAAGTCTGTGACAACAAGGGAAGAGTGTTGTTCACACTCTTCAGGGAGAGCGTCCAGCCAGCGTTCGCCCCAGGGCTTCAGTACGAACCCGGCGCGATTGTCAGAAGGGTTAATCTGGATGAACAAACGGGCAGATTCACGCAGACCAAGAGGATGAGAGAATTCCTCAACTCAGAGCTGAAGACTCCACTGGCAACCGGACAATGGCCGACAGGCCCCATACCCCTGGACAGATTCGAGAACAAGTACATATACATCATCCTGGCATGGGTCCTCGGCTGCGATTCTGACAAAGTGGTACGCCCGTACCAGCTGGCGCTAGCAGAATGTATCCTGCATGGGGAGTTTTACGACTCCACGGCGCAAAAGAGTGGGAAGCGCCCTATTTTCTTCGACTGGGCAGATTGGCTGGCGTACGCCATTCATTCAAACTTAGTCAAGCTGCAAAAAGCAGACGGAATTCCGGTTTTGCTCCTTCCTCACATGGCTGTGCCTGTACCACATGCACTACCGGATGAAAGTTCCTGACTTGAAGAAGGTAAATGAAAAAGGAGAGCCGCTGCCTGTGTACGAATGGACCGAGGACCTCGTACGAAAAGGGTCATTCTATGAGTTTAATTTTAAATTTCTGTGCATGGTCCTGGGGCTGTTCAATCGTAAGGCATCCCGCCCGCCAGAGGTCATGACAAGATATCTGAGGAAGCACAAGTACGGGGATACCTTCCGGCTGACGCAGGGCATCGTGGTCAGAATCTACGGATTCAAGGGGAAGTCGTTCTCGCTGCCCTACTTCTGCACTGACCACCAGTTCGGGATGGAGATTGCGCGACGATGGACTATGTCGAAGAAGAGTTCGGCCAGGGCAAGAAAAGAGGCCATATTTTTCAATATCCGATTACCTGGGCGAACATCCGAGTGCAAGAGATAGGACAGCACGTCTACCTTGAGCAAGAGCTCATCGACATGGGTCTGATAATGCTGCCAGTCGTGGAAGTATGACCCAATTGGGGTCAGGGGTAAATTCACGCATATTTGCCCCCGAGCAGAGATTATGCAGGAAAGATGCAACAAAACAGGCGCAGACCTAGAATGGCACATCGAGCAGATGCAATCATGGCCTCCATGGCATGATTTTTACTGCGAAGAGGTGACGTATGACCCGGAGCGAAACCCGGATCACCGGTTGGAATCGCGGGCTTCAAAAATTCCTCGCCAAGGTGGCGCCCCTCAACTGGCAAAAGGACAAAATCGTCGAATGCTGGAAGATGAGATGCCGCACGCAGCATGATAAATCCAACCGGAAAACGCTGGCCGTTGATGATGAGTTTTCGGCCCTATATGATCAATACGTCGACACGTGGCGGCCTTTCGAATTTCGAAATTGCGTTCCCCGAGGCGCAAGGAAAAGGTATACAAGGAGGTCCCCATCCCAGCAATTGCCTACTTCCGCGACTTCCAGCGCAACGCCGACGAGCAGTCAAGTGGGCCCAATGCAGCCTCCAGCTCCTGAAGCAGCACCCGAAAGGGCGCAAGGGTCAGAGAGGTCAACTCCTGAGGTGGCCCCCAGGGCAGAAAAAGCGCCAGCACAGCCAGCTAGCAGACCGGCCACGGCAGGCATCCTCCCAGCTAGACCCAGGTACAAATTTACCGTGGGGACATCATTGCCTGCCGCCCCAACCTCATCTCCTTCCTTTGAACCAGCCACAACGCCAGAAGAAAAGAAGAGGAAGAGAGGTGAAAAGGCCAAGCGGCCTAAGGAACCTGTACAGCAGTCGGCCGCAGCGCAGACGGGGACAGCAGCGCCAGAAATCGTCTCGCTGGACAGCCCTGAGGCGGAAGCAGAAACTCGGGCTGCAAGCGTCCCTCAAACAACGGCTCAGGCGGAGCCCGCAGGTACGTCCACTTCCCCGCTCCCCCAAGTCCCAGTCGGCCTTGCCATAACGCTGTCCCCCATTTCATCAGGGCAAGCCGTAGCTGCGTCTTCTTCTTCCCGAATCGTCCAACCATCCACAGCCCCCATTCTTTCGACCAGTTCGCCCAGGACCCTAACGCCTTCCAGTCTCTCAGCCAAACCCTGGAACCCTCGCCCGCGGCCAGTATCGAAGCTGCACATACATCGCCGCGCCGCTCACCTCATCTGTTCAAAACCCCGCCAACGCCATCCACTCAGCCGCTCGCTTCCCCTAGGACCCGGTCGCCCTTAAAAGCGGCCACTCCTGGAATACCTCCCGCTTCGCTGTTTGCAGGGAAGATGCCGCAGCAAGACCCGATGCTGGAGGACCTGGACTTCATGGGCGAACATCTGCAGAGCGCAGACGACCAACCTTTGGCAGCAAAGGCCGCAGGATGTTCCGCCTCCTTCCTCCAAGGCGTCAAACGGAGGAGAGCCGAGGAGATAGCTGCCCCGGTAAAGCGCACCAAGTACGACTTGGACAGGAGAGTGCTTACAACTGAGAAATTGATCCCAAAAGTGAAGAAGCCTCTCCGGGAAATGACCGAGGCGGACTATGAGCACCAAATGAAGGAGAAGAGCTTTGATGACATCAACGAGGAATACGAGATCAATGGTATTCGTCGTAGAACCCATAATCTCCTTGTCAAGCGGCTTGAGACCCAGGAGGCGCTGTTTCAGCTGCAGAATAGCGCAAGACAGCTAGAAGAAGATCTGGCTAGGGCCACCGCGCAGCTGGGGTCTGCACAGCAGGAGATAGACGAACTGAAAGCCCAGCTGGCCGCCTCTCAGCAGGAGGCCGCAGCGCAGAAACAGACAGCCGAGCAGCTGTCAGAGGAGAAAAGGGCAGCGCTGGAGCAGGTTTCTCAGCTCCAAGATTCGTTGAAACAGGCTCAGTCGCAGCTTGAAGAGAAAACATCACAGACGGCGGCCTTTTCAAAGAACAGAGTTAAGGAGATGCGGGCTGGTCTGCTGCAGGTTGCAAGCCCAACGTTGTTAAATCTATATCGGTCCTGGATTTCGCGTCCAGGATCGAAGAAGTATCTGCCCAGGGAAAGCCTGTGGTAGAGGAGGCCGAACACCAAGCGAGGCAATGGCTAGACTTGGCTATGAAACTTGAGGAGTATGAGCGCAAAGGCCTCCAATTTCCCCCGATGTCCCAACTTGCCTCAGAGTGGGCAGATGCAAGGGTAACCTTGCATATTTATTTTGATAAGACAGAGAAGATAAGGACTGCCAGGAAGATGCTGGACGCATTAGAACATGAAATGAGCATTTGCCTGGCCCCCTTTCACACTCTGTCCGAACACGGGTGCCCGAGCTTCGTCAAGGATGGCGAGTTTCTGACCCTTGAGCAGGTAAAGCAGAATTGGCTGTCTTTCGAGGCAGACACAGCAGAAATTGATAGCTGGGCGGAGCCAGTCCAGGAAGCTCAGGTCACCCAGATGGTGTCAAGATACTGCAAAATCAACTCCTCCCTTAAGGAGTTGGGAAAAAGATACAACACCATCGACCTGCATGCAGTTGCTGCATTCCACGCAGCACTAAAAGAGGTCAGCGACCTAGGGCCCTTCCAAGCAGCAGTCTGGGACCAAGCCAAGGCTGCATATGAACGCATCCGCGAGCGGGAGGCCGACAGTGAAGAACCTTCAGGTTCAGGAGGAGAAACGGGAGAGGCAACTGCCGAAAGTGAACCTGAAGAAGAACAGTTGCCCGGAAGGAAGCCGTCAGAGCAGCGGAAAGCAGGGGAAGGAAGTTCCTCTGCGCCCAAAGGATGAAGGCCTGGTTCTTTGCGTCGAGGCGAGCTCGACACCCCGCGAGCCGCCAGGAATGTTGCCACATTTTGCACGGGGTGCCATGTTTTCAAATTTTGTAAGTAAGCTGCTCTTCCTTCCCTCCTTCTCCTTTTCCCTTTCTCCATTTTTCCCTTTCTCCCTTTCCTGCAGCTTTCATTCCTCCCTTTTTCCCTTGTACTTCCCCCGACCAAGTTCCCAAAACCGAGCAAGTGTTCCCCGAAAATTCTAAGTGTCAAGGCGCAACCCGACTTCGCAACGAAGTCGGGGTGCGCCTCAAGTCAGAGCGCACTAGGGAATGCGAAGTGCGAAAGTCATAAGGTCGGAGCGCAACCTGACTTCACAGCGAAGTCGGGGTGTGCTCCCCTTCTTGTGCGTAGTCCGAACAACGACAAAATCAGCTTAAGTACCGATGCGCAACCCGACTTCACAGTCGGGCTGCGCCCTTTGACCGGTGCGCAGTTGGGCAAGATTCACCAAGACCCGAAATTGGCTAAGGCACGGAGGCCCTCCCCAACTGCGTTGTTTCCCACCTGCGCTACCCGATAGCGCTCTGATCCCGAGCGAAGTTGGATAAACTGCCTTTCAAGGCAGACATGTGTCACTCATCAGAATTCGACAAGTGTCCAGCCTCGGGATTCGAGCCGAGATGTGACGGGAAAAAGGACAAGCATGGACCGCACTACCTACGCCAGCTGCCTCCATTTAAGCTGATGTAAAGTTCCATCTACCACAGCTACCCGCATTCCTGCTGACTAGAAGTTTCACCCGACGCGCTGCCACGTAGCTGTACAGCTTTCAGGGAGACCTTGCTGCAGGTACAGTCCTCGCCGACAGGAGTCAGCATCAGCAGCTCTTCTGCCGCTTTTGTCAGCTATTGTCCGGTCTGGGACTTTGTGCCCGTAATTGTAATCGGGGGAACTTGGGCTATAAATAGCCACACCATTTCATTGTAAAGGGGTGGAAGGGGAATATACTGCTAGGGAACCATTGTAGCTATACGTTTGCTTCTGAATGCAAGACACATACTTGGCTCTGCTTACTGTCATCATCTTGTATGCTGCCTCTCCTTGTCATTTCTGCCTCATGTTTCTTATTTCATTGCTTACTGTTGTACTGAACTCTGGACTCCGGTATTTGATGATTAAGTATTCCTGGAATGCATAGATAGAGGATACATAGGATGCATGATAGCTGTAGTTTTTATGGTGTGTTTTGTATTTAATTGTTGTTAGTAGTGGTGATTGATCGTTGTCGTGTCGCTTATTCCCCCCACCCAACTCCAATCACATTTGGATTCTCTTTCCGCAATTTATCTCTTTCCCCGCACTCTTAGCTTAAACACTAAAAACCCACAGGAAGCCGGCCTTCTCCGGAGATTGGCACGGAAGGCATTCCTTCCTTCCGGCCTTTCAATCTGGTGGGCGAATCTGGGGCGCATTATACCAAATCCTTTCCTCATGGCAGATTCGTAACCAACAGGTGTCTCTTATTGCTTATGTTTCTTTACATTATGATTCTTTGGTTGCTTTACTATAGAGTTCACTTTCAATCCTTATTCTGAACATAGTGAAATTCAACATTGTATTAGAGGGAGTGTGATTTTGTGGCTCTTGATCCCTATTTGATCAGGATAGGCAAGTGACCATTTGTTGAGGATCCTGTGCTGGGGAAACTATTGTGAAATTTTGAAGACAAGCTTGTCTCCTTGTAAAGCAAAGAGGGATTTGAAAGGAATTTGCCTAACAAGTTCGTATGTCTGATAAGGGCCTATACTCTGAGATCGGGTGGTGTAGTTTGTCTTAGGTTTGCAATCTGGCAAGTTTTTTGAGGGAGAACAGGTTTGGGAGACATCAGTGCTAGCCAAATTTTTGGCATGTCCATGCCAGCTACCATTGGGACTCAAGATCCAAGGAAAGCCAGATTTGGGATGCTATACTTAAGGAAATCCATATCTTAGGGAAGCTAGATTTGAAGAATGCTAGAGCTGAAGGAAGCCAAATTGTAGGAAAGTGAGATTTGAGGTATACCAGAGTTGAGGGAAGTCTTTGACTTGTTGAAATGAGGCAAATATGGGATTCGTTCAGGGGGTTTCGGTCATTTGAGCACTTCTGATAGTTGATGAATATATTTATTGGGATTGGGCAGAAGGCATAAAAATTGAATTTAGGGTCAGTTATATATGATCTGAACAGAAGTAGAAGTTCCTAAGGACAAAAAGGAAAATGAGAAATATGGTTGCCAATTAGATGTGATGGCAGGAATGGTAATTCGACAAGTGTCCAAGGAAATCGGATTTCAAATCAATCTTTCTCATCCACAGGAGGTTCCTTGAGTATGCTGCAATATGTTTTTGACAAGACAGATAAGAACAAGGTGGTCTCTATAGAGGAGTGTATGCCATTATATCCCTTCCATTAAGAGCAGATGGAAGATTTTCTTGCCTGCAATAATGAGACGCAAAGCAAATTAAAGAACTGCAGAGAAGACTTTGTCAAGAAGGAATCATATCAAATTGAGGTGGTCATTAGGAGATTGAAAGGATCCTCTAAGATGCTCTAGGCCAATATTAGCACAGATACAATTCAATTGCAAATGGAAAACACGTGAATGACTTTGGAGATGTTTTGCAAGATTCTCACACTTCAACAATATGTTTCAAGAAAAGATGGGAAATTGAGAAAACATGAGCAATTACATCTCACCACTAGTTCTCATGTCTGCAAAAAAACTAATGAATATTAGATTTTAATACTTTTGGGGGAGATTTAAAGATCTATCTTTTAAAATATGGGTCCTCTTATTGTAATATATGAGTTTATTGGCCTGTTAAGTATGATCCATGATGTCACAAATGCTTCAAAGGTTTCATATTGAGGTTTGAATATTTTGTTCGTTGTATTAGAAATGAAAACGAACACACAAAGAAACCAAGAACACAAAAGAACTTGAAAGAGAGAAAATACTTATTGGATTATGAAATGAAGAGAGCACATCCTTTTATAGTAAAGGAATGACATAAACCCTAAAATGACTTAAATATACTTTAAGTCATTAATACAACACTAAAGCATGAATTAGACTAAGTCAACAAGTGACTTTATTAATATGCCTAAGTCTATAGTCTAGATGACCATTATGAATTAAATAACTCTAACATCCTTAATGGTCGTTCTAGAAACCACACCAAGTTTGTCTCTGAATTTTACAAATTTATTGGGGCCAAGAGACTTGGTGAAAATGTTTGTTGTCTGGTCTTGAGTTGGGCAATATTTCAGCTCAACTTCTCCATCTTCTAAAAGTTGTTGAATGAAATGACAATGCACATCAATATGTTCCGTTCGCTGATGGAAGACAGGGTTCTTTGCTAGCTTGAGAATTTCCTGGTTATCACAAAGAAGTATCGTCGGCTCATCTTGATGGACTTGCGAATCTGCATGCATTCTTTTAAGCCAAACTGCTTCACAGGCCCCTTTTACTGCTGCTTTGTATTCTGCATCTGTAGAGGAAAGTGAAACTGCATGTTGTTTCTTGCTGATCTAAGAAACTGCCCCTGTTTCAAGACTGAACACATAACCCGTTGGAGACTTCCTATCATCCATGGATCCTGCCCAATGCGAGTCTGAATGCCACACAACTAAGACTCCTTGCTTTTCCCATACCATAGCATCCTCTTTGCTACTGTCCAGTGTTCTGTTTTTGGAGCTTGCATAAATAGGGAGATAGAGCTAACTACATAGCTCAAGTCAGGTCTAGTGGCAGAATGATAGATCAAGCTTCCTACTAGTTGCCTGTAGACTGATTCTTTGGCTCCTATGAATCAGTCTTGGATGAAGGGTTCAGCCCTTTCTCTATAGGTGTAGATGAGATTTTACGATCTATTATCCTAAACTTGTCTAACAAACTTTTGGCATATTTTGTTTGTGAAACAAAAATATGATTATCTGTTTGCCAAACTTCTACACCTAAGCAATAATGTAGGAGGCCTAAATCTGTCATGTCAAAAGCTAAACATAACCTTGATTTTACCTTTGCAATTGCTTTTGCCTTGCTATCGGTGATGATGATGATGTCGACAACATATCACTAGAATCAACACATCACCATTCTCACTTTTGATGTAGATATTGGGGTCAGAAGGACACCTTTTGAATGTAGACAATGACGAGAAACTATGAGGGAGCCGGATTACACAAGTCGTCATGATCTGCAATGGTGTTTGAACAAGTCTTGTCAGGTGCCTGTTGGTCACGAATCCGCCACGAGGAAAGGATTTTGTCGTTATTGCGCCCTGGACCCGCAAACCAACATTGAAAGGCCGGAAGGAAGAGATGCCTTCCGGGCCAATCTCCGGAGAAGGCCGGCTCCTTGCGGGGGTTAGTAAGATGAGAGTGCAGGAAAGAGATAAAAATGCGGAAAGAATTTACAAATGAGAGTGGAGTTGGGTGGGGGGAACTAACAGTACGGCAACCAGCAATCACCAATACTTACTGCATTATAAATACAAAGCATGACTGAGAACTGCAAAATCTAAGTGTACTTCCGATACCTAAGCAGTGTACGCACAGCTACAATGGTCCCCTAGCAAACATTCTCCCTACAAGGAGAACTAACAGCACGACAACGCATCAATCACCACTACGGACACTAACATAAGTAGAAAGCAACCTAGAGATATCAGAGCCAGGTATATGTGTCATGCAGAGATTTTAACCGCACAGCTACAATGGTCCCCTAGCAAACATTCTCCCTACAAGGAGAACTAACAGCACGGCAACGCATCAATCACCACTACGGACAGCAACGTAACACACAACTGATGGAACTGCTACCACATCTAGTCTATGAAGTACAGAAGTGTTTGATTATGGCACAAACAATGCTAAAGGCGCCTGATCATCAAATGCTGAAACGAATCAACGAGCCATGACACAGGGAAGCGTAAAGCATAAACATAAAGAAATAAAAGCAGCAGAACAGAACCAGGCATACAAATTATATTTATAAGCAGAAGCACGGTTACATTGGTTCCCTAACAGACATTCCCCTTCCACCACTTTACAATGAAATCATGGTGGGTTTTTATAGCCCGAGTCCCTCCCGTTACATTAATGGGCACAACGTCCCAGTCAAACATTAGCTGACAAAAGCAGCCGCGGAACTGTTGATGCTGACTTCTGTCAGGCTGGACTGTACTCTCGACATGGTCTCCCTGAAGGTTGAACAGCCACGTGGCAGCGCATTGGGTAGAACTTTATATTGACAGGAATGCGGGTAGCTGAGGTAGGTGGAAACTCACATCAGCATTAAATGAGGCGGCTGGCATAAGTAGTGCGGCCCATGCTTGTCCTTTTTCTCGGCATGTATTGGCTCAGATCCCAAAGCTGGACACTTGTCGGATGATGCTGCTTGACACGTGTCTGCCTTAAAAGGCAGTCTATCCAACTTCGCCCGGGATTAGAGCACAATCGGGTAGCACAGGTGAAAAACAGCGCAGTCGGGTTGACCTATTTCCCTACTGCGCACCGGTCAAAGGGCGCAGTCCGACTTCGCTGCGAAGTCGGGTTGCGCACCGGCACTTGCTGATTCTCACTGCTGTTCGGACTTCGCCTTGGAAAGGGGGAGCAGTCCGACTTCGCCGCGAAGTCGGACTTCGCCCCAGCACTTAGTCATTTTTCCTGCCAGCCTGCCAGTTACAAGGTGCGCCCAGAAAGAGGGGCGAAGTCGGACTTCGCACCAAAACTGGGCGAAGTACGCACTTCGCACCAAAACTGGGCGAAGTACGCACTTCGCACCAAAACTGGGCGAAGTCGGACTTCGCACCAAAACTGGGCGAAGTCGGACCGACTTCGCACAAAAAACTGGGTTTCCTGGTTCAGCTTCCCGGGGCCATAACTTTTGATCCGTTGACCCGATCGCCTATTATGATATATCGTTGGAAAGCTGGCGAGAAGATCTGCAATAATAAAATATCCAGGGCTCATTTTGTCCATTTTATTGCCCCCGTTTATGGCCCGCAAAAACCCGAACACCTCAGCATGCCTTGACACTTAGCCATTTTTCAAGGCAACTGCTGTCAATTTTGAGAAGAATGAGGATTTAGGGAAGAGAAAGAAAGGGGGATAAGGAAGAGCAGCTCTCTTACAAAAATTGAAAACATTGCACCCCGTGCAAAATGTGACAACAGTGCCTAAAACAATAGACGTCTGAGAAAAACGGTTTAGACGTCGGGGATGGACGACTAGACGTCTGGTCTGGACGTTAGGGACAGATGGCTAGACATCTAGGCGGACTGACTAGACATCTGGACTAGACGGCTAGACGTTTGGACTAGGTGGCTAGATGTCTAGGACGGGCGTCGGCTAGATGTCTGGACTGGACGGCTAAATGTCTAGTATGGACGTTGGCTAGACGTCTGGATTGGACGTCTGGGACACTTTCTGCTGAGGAAGTTAGACGGCTAGACTAATACGCGAAACGGAAAATCTACCAGGGTTTAGACGTCTTCTGCTGTAATGTTTGCTTCCAGTCCTTGATGCTCCTTAGCACACCCTGCAACAGTAAAACAACACACAACAATACATGCTCTCGTACCAAGCGATGATCAATACCTGCAACACAACACTATAACACAAACGCAATCACGTACAACACGCATTCCAGAGTAACAGTTGTTGCACAACAGTTCTATATTATAGACAAGTATGGATAGATTACAAAATGAATAGGGGGGGTATTTATAGGTAAGTCTGGGTAGTTACTGCAACTAACCCGTGTCAACCGTCCCAACTACCTATTCTCTTAACAAATGCGTTTAGGGCTTAACTGTCAGTTTCAGACGTCTAACACAGTAGCCAGACGTCTGATTAGTTAGGCTGGACGTCTGGCTAATCCAGATGTCTTAACATAAAGACGACTACGTTTGTCATTTTGTGCACATTTATTATCAAGCCCTATTCATTTAATTGGCTTAGTTTTACATTGCAACTTGTCATTTCAAAATTCATACATTACCAAAGTTGTTGTACATAGTCAAAATTGTGAATCTTTATAGGACATTCATGTCAGACAACTTAGTGGTTTATTTATACTTGGAACTGCTGTCTACATCTATCCTTCCCTTCGAAGAAGTCGATGTCCTCAGCGACTTTCTCCGCTCATTCTGAGGATTCTCAACATCCTTGTGAGTTGCAACTTGTAATGCTTCATCCTATTGCATCTGCAAAGCATCACTTCCATTTTGAAGTTGCTTGGCATAGTTGAAATACTTGCCCCATTCAACTCCTAGGGCATTAGCACAATTTTTTGTTTCCTCCAGCCTAGCCAACAATTCAGCCTCCCGTTGTACAAAAGCTCCCTCATCCGTGGGGCTGATACTATGGATGAAGATGAAGCCTTTGATGCCAATTCTTGTTTCAAAGATGACTCACGCTGCTGTGCTTGTATCAATTTTTCTTGTATGGCTACCAGCTGCTTCTGCCAAGTCTCTTCGCACTATTTCCTCTCCTGTTGCCAAGCTAATTCGCTCTGACTCTTCTAAGCTGTTAATGTTTCAATCTGCTTGACCAACAGTTATTTTGCCTGTTTTTGCTGTGACACTTCATTTTCTAGAGTGGTAATCTTCTGTGCCTTTTCTCCTAACTGGTTATTGTTGGCAATTTTGCTACATTAAATTTTTTGATAAATTTTGGCCTAAGTATGGAGCTTTAAAGCGGCGAAGAACATGCAGAGGTGTTCGAGTTTTCGCGGGCCATAAATGGGGGCGATAAAAGGGCTTCATGTCCATTTATATTTCTGTCTGTCTGAATTCTGAATTCTGGATTTGGGCATCGGTGATTATTTGGATCTGGAATACTAAACAGAAGGATACATAGGGTAGAATAGCAGCTGCAGTTTTTGTTACATGCTTTGTTTTAATTGTTGTTGGTTCGGATGCAAATTTGCGATCGTGCTGCTTGTTCTCCCCCCACCCGAAACGCATAATATTTACATCTCTTTCCTATTCCCTTATCTTTTTCAATCTCTTTCCAGTTCCCTTTACCCCCTTTTTTAATCTCTTTCCTGCACCCTTATCTAAAACCCCCAAGTAGGTTAGGAAAGGAGCCGGCCTTCTCCGAAGATAGGCACGGGGGGCATCCCTTCCTCCTGGCCTTTAAATGTTGGTCTGCGGGTCTAGGGTGCATTGACACACCAAGTCCTTCCCAAGTGGCGAATCCGTGGCCAACAGTTTTTGGCACGCCCGGTGGGACGAACAGTCTCCATATGTTAAGGAAGCCCGAGTTTGGTGAATCTCTGGCTTGCCTTCATCTGGAAAAATCACCTGGCGACTCTGACTAAGCTGAAGATCCAGATTTCTTGATCGCAGGTGCCCTTTTTAAAGCTAATAGAAGACACCCCGGAGGAATCAAGGTTTGGTGAGCAGCCTTGACCTCACAAGCGGAGAAATGAATGTTCACCTACAGTCTCCATATTTTCAGGAAGCCCGAGTTTGGTGAATCTCTGGCTTGCCTTCATCTCGCAAAATCACCTGACGACTCTGGCTGAGCTAATGTATGGAAGCCCGAGTTGGTGAATCTCTGGCTTGCCTTCATCTGGCAAAATCACCAAGGCAAATCCCTCATACTATTCAAAGCCCTAGAATGCAGCTGTGTGGAGCTCGAGAGGCAAATCTCGTCCAAAGTCACCAGTGGGAATATGCAAACACCGCCCAAATGATGAATAATATGGTTGCTTGCAGTTTCCATCAGGAGACGAGCCAAGAGGAGGAACAAAATCCAGTGGCAAATTCTGAACACAAAGAGGGCACATTTTTGCACCATTTTTGTGTCCGAGGGCATAGCACGCAAGCATTCAGCCAAAGCCCAATAAGCATGCCACACCAGGAGGCTGATCCTGAGAAGACCCCGGCTAAAAGCCTATCGCTAGAAAGCTCCTGCTATCGCATCAAGGAGTTCGAAGAACTCATGCTCGAGAGCCCACAGGTGGTGGACTCTCTAGAGTGGTGGTATTGGCTCCAACCATCACCGCAACCGGTACCCGAAGAGGGCTCCCATTTGAAAAATCTCCTTGCCACACGGTTCATCAATTGTATGGGTACCAGCATGAATGACAACCTGCCACGTTGCACCATGTTCGCGACCTGGCAAACTTTGGGAGGCCAGCCGGACTTCAAAGATCAACTGAAGTACAATCAAATCTGGTCCGGACACTGCAAGTTCACCGGATAGGCAACCAAAGCTAGATTTGTGTTGGCGGCATGCCAATCATGCCGTAAAATTTTATGTAAATGATATAAATAAGTCAGCTAGTATGCAAAGTTTTAGTTGTTTTCTTAGTTTAGTTTGTGCAGTGTTTTTGTTTTAGTGTTCTAAGAGGGCCATGGGTGCCAAAGGTTTGAGAAAGAGGTTGCTGCCGGCAGTAAGTATCAAGAAGACAGCGAGGGTGACTCTGTTGCCCAATGGATAAAGGCCTGAGTCCTCACATTGAGGCGAGCTCAATGCCCCGCGAGCCGCCAGGAATGTTGGCAATTTTGCCACATTAAATTTTTTGATAAACTTTGGCCTAAGTATGGAGCTTTAAAGCGGCGAAGAGCATGCAGAGGTGTTCGAGTTTTCGTGGGCCATAAATGGGGGCGATAAAATGGATGAAATGAGCTTTGGATATTTTAACATTGCAGATCTTCTCGCTAGCTTTCCGACGATATATTATAATAGGCGATCGGGTCAGCGGATCAAAAGTTATGGCCTCGGGAAGCAGGACCAGGAAGCTCAATTTCAGGTCAAAAAATTGACTAAGTGTCAGGCCACACCCGACTGCGCTCATCCTCCCGACTGCGCTCATACAAAGGCCCAATATTTTCTAAGTGTTGGGTGCGCAACCCGACTTCGCAGCGAAGTCGGGTTGCGCCCTTATTTTTGTGCGCACTTGGGGAGTCGAAGTGCGGAGAATTGAACAGAAATTTTGCTAAGTATGAGAGCGCAACTCGACTTCGCTGCGAAGTCGGGGTGCACTCTCTTTCCTGCGTGCACCTGGGAAGTAGTGGATCATGAAAATTGACTAAGTGCCAGAGCGCAACCCGACTTCGTAGCGAAGTCGGGTTGCGCCCTGATTCCTGTGCGCAGTCTGAACAGCTGCCAAATTGGCTAAGTGTTGGAGTGCGCAACCCGACTTCGCTGCAAATTCGGGATGCGCCCTCTAGCTTGCGCACAGTTGGGCAATATATTCCAAGCAGCCCAAAAACAGACTAAGGCACAGAGGCCTCCCCAACTTCGTTGTTCCCCGCTTGCGCTACCCGGTTGCGCTCCTTTTCCAGGCAAAGTAGGACACAAGAGAGAGACTACCTTTCAAGGCAGATGTGCCCCCCATCAGAAGTTGACAAGTGTCTAGCCTCGGGATCCGAGCCGAGATGTGACGGGAAAAAGGACAAGCATGGGCCAAAACCACCTCTTCCAGCTGCCCTCATTTAAGCTGACGCCAAGTTCCATCTACCACAGCTACCCGCATTCATGCTGACTCGAAGTTTCATCAACCGCACTGCCACGTAGCTGCCAAGTCTTCAGGAGGACCTTGTTGCCAGTACAACCCCTGTCTGCAGGAGTCAACATCAGCAGCTCTTTCGCCGCTTTTGTCAGCTTTTGTCAGCTCTGGGATTTCGTGCCCAGGATTGTAATTGGGGGGAAACTGCGCTATAAATAGCCGCACCACATCATTGTAAAAGAGGGGGGACATATTGCTAGAGGACTCTACTGTGACGGACCACCTTCTAGTTAATTCAAAGCATCCTTGGCTCTGCTTCGTGTCTCTGTCTTTTATGCTGCCTCTCCTTGTCATTTCTGCCTCATGTTTCTTATTTCATTGCTTACTGTTGTACTGAACTCTGGACTCCGGTATTTGATGATTAAGTATTCCTGGAATGCATAGATAGAGGATACATAGGATAGAATCGCAATCACCTTTTATGCTGCCTTTTGCTAGTATTTTTGCTTCATTTCCATTTATATTTCTGTCTGTCTGAATTCTGAATTCTGGATTTGGGCATTGGTGATTATTTGGATCTGGAATACTAAACAGAAGGATACATAGGGTAGAATAGCAGCTGCAGTTTCTGTTACATGCTTTGTTTTAATTGTTGTTGGTTTGGATGCAAATTTGCGATTTTGCTGCTTGTTCTCCCCCCACCTGAAACGCATAATATTTACATCTCTTTCCTATTCCCTTATCTTTTTCAAACTCTTTCCAGTTCCCTTTACCCCCTTTTTTAATCTCTTTCCTGCACCCTTATCTAAAACCCCCAAGTAGGTTAGGAAAGGAGCCGACCTTCTCCGGAGATCAGCACGGGGGGCATCCCTTCCTCCCGGCCTTTCAATGTTGGTCTGCGGGTCTAGGGCGCACTGACACACCAAGTCCTTCCCAGGTGGCGGATCCGTGGCCAACAGTTATACTCTTCAAATCCTGTTGCATTTTACGAATTTGTTCTGTAACGACATTCATACGAGCAATTCTATTCTTCAAGAAGTTGTTCCTTGCGTTGAACATCCTCCTTTGCCTCTTGCAGTTCACAATCTAGCTTTTGCTTAGCTGAATGCAAGTACTTAATTCCCTTTGCTAGCCAACACAAGTGGGCTAAAAAGTTGTACAGTCGGTACATAGGCAGTAATTCAGGAGCTAATTATGCCCGTGATCCTTGTTCTGTGGATTGCTGTAGGGGTGGATTGGTGTTATGGCCACAAACATACACCTGTGCTGATTCCAATTAGAGGATTGGCATCTTTTTAGCTAGCTGTTCTACTCCCTCCATTGTTGACAAGTGCACAGTGGGCATCGTCCAAGGCTGGGCCTGGTAGATACTGGAAATCTCTATTCACCAAGGACCTTGTGTGGCCCATTTCACCAATCTGTTCAACTCTTCTTCTGCCATAGACTGCCACTTCTTCAATTGGCCAACGCAAACTATATCAAATTGCAGCTGTAAGTTTTTCATTATTTTCGTTAACTTGGAGAAATATTCTACCGCTTGCTGATCCATATTATCTAATGGATCCATGAGGTTGGGTAGTTGCACCAGAAAAAATTTGTACCATGCATCCTCTAGTTGTTCTTCTTGTTCCTCTTATTGCAACACTTCCTTCCCCTTTCCTGAGAGGTCAATAGCCTTTTTGGCTTCCTTCCCTTCTGTCATCACAGCCTGACTGTTGGCACCTTTTGTCCCAACAACTAGCTGAGACACGTCTGTCTGTGGAGACTGCTCTCCCTTATCTATATTGGTCTCAGGTTCCAAAGAGACTGTTGCATCTATTGGAATGGGATGTTGTTTTGTCCCAGGTGCTGCATTCGCCATATTAGGAGAAGGTAAAGCTTCTTCTACTTGCCAACTTCAGGTTCAGCTGGAGTATTTGTAGCTATTGTAGTTTTGGCCTCTTCTTTTGCGAGAATATCCTCAAAAGAAACAGCCTGCAGGGAAGCTGCAAAGAAAGTTGCTATAAATACAGGTGCAACGGACATATTTGTTACTATCATTTGAGCCCGAACATGAGCTTCCACCAAATAGTCCTTAGGTCCTACCATCCCAACAATACTTGTCCTAGCTGTCGTATTCTGCAAAGTAGGACGGATTTCAAAGCTAACCACTTTCTTCGGCACTCTCATCTGTTGCAGCAGACTTCGAGTGACTTCACGATATAATGTCCCCTACTCGCTCTTGATCAGTGCCATAGGCCGTTAGCCTATCTTTGACCTCCTGTAGGCTAGTCGGAGTAGTGCTAAGGAGTTCTGAGTCCTTCCGAGGGCTCTGTTTGGTGATTCTGATGGAGTTACTGTTTATAGTAACTGCTAATCTTAGCAGTGTCAGCTTTGGTTTGCTTCATTCCACATTTGCAGTGTTCGGGTTGCCTTATTTGATGAATTTATTCCATTGCTAAGGTTGGGCGAAATATTTGGAAGTTATTAAAGTTACTTTTTAATTAAAAAGGGCCAAATGAAAAAAAAGTAACTTTATGTTTTTAAAAAACAACGTTGTCCTACTAGGCCAAGGGGGTGGGCGCACATCCCAAGGAGGGGCGTAGGAGTTCTTAAGGCAATAAAATAATATTATTTTGAAATGTGTTTGGAGCCAAATAACCTAAAATGAGGCATTGGGTTTATATTGGATTTTTGGAGCTCATTTGCGGCATCTTCTTTTTAGCAACATAACAGACCTCTGTCAAATTTGCTTTAGCAATTGCAGACTTTGGCTTTTGGAGACAAAAACCTCCATTGGTATCACTGGTTTCGAGGGTTAGAGGTCCTCCCTAGTCAGTTCTTGGTGTTTCTACTTCAGGTTACACAAATTTGAGCTTGATTTGCAGTAGTAGGGTTTGTGATTTCAGCAACTTCAGTGGGTGTTTGAGGAGATCTTCTGGGTCTTCTAGTTTTTGGTCATTTTCATCTGGGTGTGCTTCAGTTTAGTGTTTTGTGATGTGATTTGGGGATTCTTGGAGCTGGTCGTACCATTTAGGAGTGCATTGGAGAACGTGTAAAGCATTCATATCTCTTAATCCGGGAAGTTTCTCATTTTGGGTTTCCTAGCATATGTTTTCCAAGTTTGGGCGATGAGAATGGAGGCATTTTGATGAGGGTTTGGAGCTAGAGTGAATTTATTTTGCTGGTCGTACCTTTTCCAGCAGGTCGTACCATTACCTTGGGAAGTGTGCAATAAATTCAGTCAACTTTTGGGTGTGTTTGCTGTCCAAACATTGGCGCCTAGCTTGTACAAGATTGTTGCATTTTACGGTATGTCATTCGGAGCCCGTTTGATGAAGTTATGAGCATTTTGGTGTGTTCAGCTGTGTATGGTTCATTTCCAGAATTTTGTATCAGACCTGTACTTGCATTTCCAGGTCAGAAAATTGAATAAAATAATGTTGTTTGGTGTTGGGTTTCAGTTTGTTTCATTTCAGTTTATGTTTATGCAATTTAGAGTTTTTCTTTATGTATATGTTCACACATTATAAAACGCAAAAACCCCAAAACAATTGCATATCATACCTATCAGCAACAACATCAGAAAAGGCAAAAAAAAAAATCGGACATTACAAAAACGGAAACAAAGCAAAAACCCTCGGATATTTCAGAGCAGCAAACAGGGGTGTCTATTACACACGATTACAAGCAATCGTCTTTGTGGTAATCTCTAGCACCGAATCTGGGATAGATGAAGGTGGTGGGGATTCAAATCGTCGTTGCTTGCTTTTTAGCTTGGGCTCTTTTGGTGATGGCGTAGCAACTTGCTTTTCAGGTTCTTTCACCTCAGCCACGGGTAGTACTGTATCCTCCCCTTCTGAATCGGTCACAGTCTTCTCCTAACGCGACAACTTGTGGGAGATCTGTTTCACCCTTTGTTTCTTTATCGGAGTCAACTTCTTCACTAATGGTTTGGCATTCCTCCAATGCAAGATAGTTGGTGCCAAATCCAGGATCTGCTAAGGTAAATCGAAATCTGGAATCTGTACTGCTGCTCTGGAAGTTGCATCCAACAGTAACCCGATGGCATGAAATGCCATTGAAAAATTCTTCGTGGTTCGCATCAGAAAATTCTGAATACGAATTGCCAAATGAGTTGCCCAGTCATATGGCACTCCTTGTTCTATCCCCAGCAAATATGGGATCAGCCAGATAGGAAGATCCAAACATCTTTGTTCACCGGACAGTCTAGCCATTAAAACATTCATAATGCACTCAAACCCATTATCTTTCAGTTGGGCCTATTTTACACCTTTGCTGCCGTGAGTTGATAACATTTTCTCCACTTCTTCCTTTGTCAAAGTAGTGACTCTCAATATCAACTGTCGAGTTTTCTTGGGATCCCTCATTCATTGATTACAGGTGTACCTTGTCTGGGAAGTCCAAACGTTCGTCTGAATGCATCTGCTTAGAATTCAACTACCAAATTCCGCTCCGCAACCCTTACAAGACTGGTATTTCGAGGTGCATCATAGGTCTCCAACATCTATACCAAATATTGCTTGAAAAATTCTTTGTCGAAGGGTGGGATCTACAAAATGAAATTTACTCTTGCAGCTTGTATGTTCTTCTTGATCGGACTAGTTGCTGGTGTTGTTGCCCACCATTGCCGACAAAAATCACCCGTAGGATAAGTCCAAGTGATTTCATCGATTGGGATCAGATCCTTGTTGCTTTGGTGGACTTCCCTGGTTGTCCGAACGGATTCTTCTGCTTGCACCGCCCCATGTTTTCCTCAAGTATGCCCTTTGTTTGGGCTTGGCACTTGTCCACGCATCGTTTCCTGGTGATGACGGAGTCTTTTAGCTACGATCGACTCAGGACTTGCTTCAGGTTGGATTGGAGGTTGTCCAGACTTCTAGCGACTCATCTTTTCCTCCTGATCGTCTTTTGTACTTCAACGACAATCTGCTTCAGACAACAGTCTAGACGTCTGAGTTTGACGGTTGGGCGTCTGACGGCTAGACGTATGAGATGGACGGCTAGTCGTTTTGCGTTGGTGGACGTCTTAGACGGACGGCTAGACGTCTCCGTGCTAACCGACTAGACGTCTCTTCTGTCAGACAACAAAATACTTCGTCTCTTCTCTACGTTCAATCTGCTAGGCAGTCTTCCCTTCAGACGATGACTCCTTGCTAGACGACTATGCTTCTTCTGGACGTCTGCTAGTTTGGTAGCTTCGACGGTGGTTTCCCTGGACGAATGCCCTAGCGCTTTGCGAAGATAGGGTTTCTGCACTTGCACGAAAAAGAAGAATTTTTCCACGAAGCTTGCAACTACCAATGCTGAAATGACGTCTATGCTTCGTCTTGAATAAGTCTTGGTGCGCTTGTTAACCTGGATTCGTCTCCAGATCTCCTACACTCCTCCTTTCTCCTGCACAAACTAAAAGCGATTGAACATGGAATGCCCAACGTTTCTAATTTATAAGAAAGTGTGCTACCCATGTAACTACCTATTCAACCGCCACCTAACTCCCAGTTGTCTGCATGCTTGCCACGTCGCCAATTTTGCATGGACAAGACATCTGGCATCTTTTACCTTATTTCGTCTTTTTGCTATTTTTGTCTTTTTCTCTGTTTTTGTCTTTTTCTATTTTTGTCTTTTTCTCTGTTTTTGTCTTTTTCTATTTTTGTCTTTTCCTTTTTATTTTGTTTTTATTTTTTTTCAAAACTGTGTCTTCCAATTTTAACGCTGTCAGGTGAAGCACACGGCAATGCCGATGCGTGCTTTAAAGGTATCCGACGCGCTATCTTCCTGGTGACGACTACCAGTTCCGAAACTCCTGAAACCATCATCATTTTCCTGTTCCTTCGTCTGCTGACGACTGCGGCAATTATTTTGATTTTGAGGAGTTTCTGTCTGAGACTATTCGTCTCGTCTTCTCGTTCTTCGTGGATAACTCGCTAGTATGGCTGCTCCTCTTCCGTTGGCTGATGACATGTTCCCTGCTTGGACGTCTGAATCGTTTCTTCTAGACGTTTGTTGTTCCTGACGTCATCCTGACTTGCCTCTGCTGCCAAACGGGTACTTTCCTGCTGGACGTCTGCCAGATGGCTTCCATCGTCCAAATGTGTGGCTATGTCATCCGGACGGCTGTTACCACGGTCCAGACGGGTTGATTCTTCCTCCAAGCGGACTTGTTAGTGGACCACCGTTCGTTCTTGATGGTTGGTCGTCCGGTCATTGGAAGGATGATTCCCTCTTTGTCCAATGTTGTGATAGAGTTTTCCCATTCCATGGCCTTGGCCTCGAAGTCTATCAATCTGACAACGGATGATTGCCCATCCTTGGTCTACCTAGTCCTGATAGGGATTCCTGCTCCAAGGTCCCTGTCTTCCACGAATCAGTGTGACTCGTCCTCTTCCTCTTGTCGGTCAAATATCCCTAGTGTGGGGTTGTCGTACTCCCAGCTGCTCGAGATTCGGTTGGTCCCTCAGTCGTTCTTGACGACGTCTTCGGTTCCTACGAGCTCGCTGAGGTAATCCCGAGGGTCTATTCTCAGGAACACATAGTGATGGGTTGACTTGGACTATGTCCTCAAACGGTCCTTGCGGCCCAGTCCATGGACTAGTCGACCTATGGGTAGCAGGTGGGGAATTTCTTCCTCTCGAGCTACTAGGATGGAGGCCAACCACGCTCCTCCCTTGGTTAGGCAAGTTTGGGTTACCCGAAAATCCTGACAAACTCTCGGAATTACCCAAGTTACCTCAGTTTCGAGCCTGGTTTATTAGTTGTGCACGTGATTCTGGTGGATGTTTTTGGTTAGGAGGTGTTAGTTGATGCAGGATTCTTAATCTCCTGTTAGCCCTTATCAATCGTCGTCGCCATATTGCTTCCTCAAAGTGTCGTTGCGGTGCACAGTGAGTTAGGGCTTCTTGGTACTGGTCTGAGAAAACCAAATCTATACTTGAGTCGTTTCCTTCTCCTGCAGTGTTCATTGGCCATTCCGAGGATTCTTGGAAACGTTGCAATCGCCTTACTTCTCTTCTATGTCGTCGTAAGTCCATTGCTACCAATCTATACATTGCCACTACTTGCCGCTGATTTGGTCATTGCATGGCTTCTTCATATGGTGTTCTCCACCTACGTGGTATTGGTCCTCTAGGTACCGTATCTTCATTATCCGATTGAATAATTATTCCTCCATTATACTTGTCTTGTGGACTTAGCGACAAATCGTCTTCAATCACTTCTGTAGTTTCCAGAAATCTGACCCCTACTTGTCGACTTCGAATTTCATCCCTTTGTCTCCGATGACTGGGTCAGGACTGGCGTATGGTATGTCAGGGTTACAAGGTTGATTCCCGTCCTCACATGAGTCTTCCGACCATTTTTTGTATTTTGGTCGTTCAAGTACTAACCTGACATTTCGCCACAGAATCTCGGTTGCTTCTCATCTTATGTGATATGCACTACTAGTAGCCAAGTTCTGATGCAATTCCCTTGTTTCACCCAGTTCTGGTGATTTTCCGTGTCAGCAAGGATGCCTTATTAATGGTGAAGTTGCTTTTGAGGAGTCATCCTTGATCTACAACCGTAATGTTTCCTTCTCGTCCTTGAGCCTCTTGGCGTAGTTATGGTATCTAACCCACTCTATAGCATAATGATTGGCCCTATGTTCCCTTTCAACCAATTTTGCCAAGATATCTTCCTCCCTCTTCGCAAATGCACTTTTGGCTTCCTTTCTTGCTTTCTTTGCTACTACAACATCATGCTTGGCTACAACTGCTAGTTGTTCATCTCTCTTTGCAATCAACTGATCTCAATGCTTCACCTTATTCTTCCTCTCCAAAAACTGTTCTTTTATCAAGCATTCCGATTTTAGCTGTCGAATCATTCTTGTTCCTCTTGAGCCTTTGTTCGCTCCTTGACCTCCTTTCTCAAAGCAATTAGTTCTGCTTCTGTGTCCTCCATCTTCCTAAACTACTTGTCTCATTGGTTAGTTTGCTCTTCCTACAACTAGTGGATCTTCCTCAATCCTATAGCTAACGACTCAATCCAGTATGCCAAGAAATTAATTCTTGCATATCTTAATGTTGGTTACGAATCTGCCACTAGGATAGGATTTAGTGAAATGCGCCCTAGATTCGCCCAACAGATTGAAAGGCCGGAAGGAAGGAATGCCTTCCGTGCCAATCTCCGGAGAAGGCCGGCTTCCTATGTGTTTTCTCGGATGGTTTTAAGCTCAAAGTGCAGGAAAAAAATTAAAAATGCGGAAAGAAATACAAATGTGATTTGCGTTGGGTGGGGAGGATAAGCAGCACAACAACTATCAATCACCACTACTAACAGCAATTAAATACAGAATACATTACAGAAACTACCAATGTCATTCATTCTATGTATCCTCTAGCTATGCATTCCAAGAATACTTAATCATCAAATACCGATATCCAGATAGCAGAATAACAGTAAGCAATAACATAAGCAACATGAGGCAGAAATGCTAAGTCAAGGCAGCATAAAGAATAATAACAGTAAATAGAGCCAAGTGTATCTTGCATTCAAAAGCAAACGTACAGCTACAATGTTCCCTAGCAGTATATCCCCCTTCCACCCCTTTACAATGATGTGGCGCAACTATTATAGCGCAATTTCCCCCCGATTACAACTCTGGGCACAGAATCCCAGACCCGACAATAGCTTTCAAAGTTGACAAAGCTGACAAAAGAGGCAAAAGAGCTGCTGATGTTGACTTTTGCAGACAGGGACTGTGCTTCCAGCAAGGTCCACCTGAAAACTTGGCAGCTACGTGGCAGTGCGATTGATGAAACTTTGAGTCAGCTTAAATGAGGGTAACTGCAGTATAATAATTTGGCCCACGCCTGTCCTTTTTCTGTCACATCTTCGGCTCGAATCTCGAGGCTGGACACTTGTCAAAATCTGATGAGGGACGCATCTGCCTTGAAAGGCAGTCTCTCTTTTATGTCCGACTTCGCCCGGAATCAGAGCGCAATTAGACAACGCAAGTGGGGAACAGCGTAGTTGGGGAGGCCTCCGTGCCTTAGACAGTTTTTGGGCCAATTGAAACATCCTGCCCAAGTGCGCACAAGTTAGAGGGCGCAGCCCGACTTCGCTGCGAAGTTGGGTTGCGCACTCCACACTTAGCCGGTTTTGCTTGCTTGTTCAAACTGCGCACAGAAATGAGGGCGCAGCCCGACTTCGTTGCGAAGTCGGGTTGCGCTCTGGCACTTAGCCGATTTTCGGGATTCGCTGCTTCCCAAGTGCGCACAGGAAGGAGAGTGCACCCCGACTCCGCAGCGAAGTCAGGTTGCGCTCTTGTAGTTAGCCATTTTTCGGTCCTTTTCCGCACTTCGCATTCCCGAGTGCACTCGAACTTAAGGGCGCACCCCGACTTCGCTGAGAAGTCGGGTTGCGCTCTTAGACTTAGAAATTTTCAAGGACCTTTGCTCTGTTTTGGGAATTTGACCAAAGAAAGTACAAGGGGAAAAAGGGGAAATGAAACTGACAGAAGGGGAGAAAGGGGATAGTGGAGAAAGGGAAAGGAGGAGGAGGGAAGGGAGAGCAGCATCCTTAGAATAAAAAGGAAGACATGGCACCCCGTGCAAAATGTGGCCACATTCCTGGCGGATCGCTGACATCTCTCAACGCTGCTCTGAATGCTGCAATCATGTGCACGTCGATGGTGTTATATCTCTCTCCCAACTCCTGAAGGGAGGTGTTGATCTTGCAATATCTTAACACCATCTGAGTGACCTGTGCTTCCTGGACTAGCTCGGCCCAGCTGTCAGTTTTCGACGTATCTACCTCAAAAGACAGCCAATTCAGCTTCACTTGTTCAAGGGACAGAAACTCCCCATCCTTGACGAAGCTCGGGCATCCGAGCTCAGAAAGAGCGTTGAAGGGGGCCAGGCAAATATTCATTTCATGGTTCAATGCATCCAGCATTTTCCTGGCGGCCCTTGTTTTTTTCATTTTTTCAAAATAATTATGCAAGGTTACCCTTGCATCTACCCAATCTAGGGCAATTCGGGACATTAGGGGAAATCGGAGGCCTTTGCGCGCGAACTCTTCAATTTTCATTGCCAAGTCCAGCCACTGCTTCGCTTGGTATTCGGCCTCCTCTACCACAGGCTTTCCCTGGGCAGATACTTCTTGGATCCTGGATGTGAAATCCAGGACGGACAGGGACCTGACAACATTAGCCCTGCATCCCTGTAGCAAACCAGCCCGCATCTCTTTGACCTTGTTTTTCGAAAAGGCCGTCGTCTGGGACGTCTTCTCCTTTAGCTGAGATTGGGCCAGCCCTAACGAATCCTGCAGCTGAGAGACATGTTCCAACGCCGCCCTCTTCTCTTCTGACAGTTGTTCAGCGGTTCTTCTTTGTGCTGTAGCCTCCTGCTGAGCGGCAGCGAGCTGTGCTCTCAAGTCCTTGATTTGCTGCTGGACAGACTCCAGCCGCGTGGTGGCCTTAGCCAGATCTTCTTCCAGCTGCCTTGAGTCATTTTGAAGCTTAAACAACTTCTCCTGATTCTCGAGTCGCTTAACAAGGAGATTGTCAGTTCTACGGCGAATACCGTTGATTTCGTATTCTTCGTTTATGTCGTCAAAATTCTTCTCCTTGACCCGGTGTTCATAGTCAGCCTCGGTCATTTCTCGGAGAGGCTTCTTCACTTTTGGGATCAACTTTTCGGTTCGCAGCACTCTCCTGTCCAAGTCGAACTTGGTGCGCTTCACCGGGGCAGCTATCTCCTTGGCTCTTCTTTGTTTGACGCCCTAGAGGAAAGAGGCGGAACACCCTATGACCTTCGCTGCCAAAGGCTGATCATCTGTAATCTGCAGCTGTTCTCCCATGAAGTCAAGCTCCGCCAGCATCGGATACGCCGGGACTAAATCTTGCTGTGGCATTCTTCCTGCAAACAATGAAGCAGGAGATATTCCAGAAGGCGTGGTCACTTTCAAGGGCGACCAGGTCCTAGGGGAAGCGAGCGGCTGAGTGGAAGGTGAAGGCGGGGTTTTGAGCAATGGAGGCGAGCGGCGCGGCGATGTAGGTACGGCTTCAACACTGGCTGCAGGCGAGGGGTCTAGGGTTTGACTCAGGGTTTGGAAAACGTTGGGGTCTTGGGCAAACTGCTCGAAAGAATGGGGACTATGGAAGGATTGGGAGATCTGCGACAAGGAAGATGCAACTAGGGCTTGCCCTAATACAGTGGGGGATGGTGTTACGGCAGGGCCAACTGGGATCTGGGGAACCGGGGAAGAGGACGTACTTGTGGGCTCCGCCTGAGCCGCTGTTTGAAGGATGCCTGCTGCCCAAACTTTTGTTTCTTTCCCAGGGCTGTCCAAAGAGATGAGTTCCGGCACGGCCGTTACTGTCCGTGCTGCGGCCGTTTGCTGCGCAGACTCCTTAGGCCGCTTGGCCTTTTCGCTCCTCTTCCTCTTCTTTTCTTCTGGAGCTGCAGTTGGCTCGAAGGAGGCGGAGGAGGTTGGGGCGGCTAGCAGCAGTGTTCCCACGGTAAACTTGTACCTAGGTTTTGACGGAAGAATGCTTGCTGCGGCCGTTCCACCGGTTGACTCTTCTGGCGCCTTTTCCTTTTGGGGGGCCACCTCAGAAGTTGACTTTTCTGGCTCTTGTACCCTTTGAGGTAACGCTTCAGGAGCTGGAGGCAACATTGGGCCCACCTGGCTGCTTGTTGGTGTCGCGCTGGAAGTCCCTTGAGTAGGCAATTGCTGGGATGGGGGCCTCCTTTTATATCTTTTTCTGGCGCCTAGGGGGATGCAATCTCGAAACGCGAACGGCTCGCATTTGTCGGCGTATTTATCATATAAGGCCGAAAATTCGTCATCTACGGCCAATGTCTTCCGGTTAGACTTATCGTGTTGCATGCGGCACCTCATTTTCCAGCATTCAATAATTTTGTCCTTTTGCCAGCTGAGGGGCGCCACCTTTGAGAGGAATTTCTTGAAGCCTGCTGAGTCTAACCGGTGGTCTGGATTGCGCTCCGGATCATACTCCACTTCTTCACAGTAAAAATCATACCATGGCGGCCATGATTGCATCCGCTCAATGTGCCATTCCAGGTCTGCACCTGTTTTATTGCACCTTTCCTCCATGATCTCCGCTCGGGGGCAGATATGTACAAACTTTCCCCTGACCCCAATCGGGTCATATTTCCAGCGCTGAGGTAGCTGTATCAGGCCCATGCTAAGGAGGTCTTGTTCGAGGTAGACATGTTGTCCAATCTCGTGCACTTGGATGTTCGCCCAGGTAATAGGATACTTGAAAATATGGCCTCTTCTTTCCCTGGCCGAATTCCTCCTCGACATAGTCCATTTGGAGCGATATCTCCATACCGAACTGATGCTCAGTGCAAAAATAGGGCAGCAGGAACGGCTTCCCCTTGAATCCGTAGATTCTGATCACAATGCCCTAAGTCAACCGGAAGGTATCCCCGCACTTGTACTTCCTCAGATAGTTCGTCATGGTCAGTGGTGGGCGAGATGCCTTGCCGTTGAACAGCGCCAGGGTCATACCTAGAAATTTGAAGTTGAAATCGTAGACGACCCTCTCCTGTATAGGGCTTCTGTCCACTCGTACACAGGCAGCGGTTCTCCCTTCTCATTTACCTTTTTTAGGTCAGGTACTTTAATCCGGTAGTGCGTGTGGTATAGGCACAACCATGTGAGGAACGAGCAAAGTCGGAACTCTGTTGTCTGCTTTTGCTGCAACCTGACCAGGTTCGAATGTATGGCGTATGCCACCCAATCTGCCCGGTCAAAGAAAATAGGGCGCCTGCCGCTCCTTTGCGCAGTGGAGTCATAAAACTCCCCATGCAAGATGCATTTTGCGAGCGCCAGCTGGTACGAGCGCACCATTCTATCCGTGTCGCAGTCGAGTACCCATGCCAGGATAATATATATATACTTATTCTCGAACCTGTCCAGGGGTATAGGGCCTATCGGCCACTGTCCAGCTGGTAGCGGGGTTTTCAGCTCTGAGTCGAGAAACTCTCTCATCCTTCTGTTCTGAGCGAATCTGCCCGCCTGCTCATCCAGGTTAATTCTCCTGACAATGGCGTTGGGGTCGTACTGGAGCCCCGGGGCGAAGGCTGGCTGGACGCTCTCTTTGAATAGTGTGAACAACACTTCCTTGGTTGTCGCAGACTTGCCGGGTAGCTGGTTTGTAATATGTTACAATAGACTCAACCAGCTCCGGGCAATGGTGGACGGGAGGGCACAAGAACCAGTACAGGTTCGATTTGTATGCAGCCCCGACATGGTGCGAGGGTGAAACTTTGTCAGCCCACTTCGCTATATTTGGCCGCAGCTTGGTGAGGTAATGGAGTACTCGCCGTCCCTATACCCGGCCAGGCGGTTGATGGACGGCGGTGGGGCTTCTCTTCGACCTGGATCTCCTTGTTCGCTCCCGTGGCGCTTCGCTCTCATGAGCGCTGGATTCTGTGTGCTCTTCAGCCTCGCGCTCTGCGTCACTGGACTGCGCTTGCATTGGCGCTTTTCCCTTGTCCATTCTCTCTTTTCTGCTCGAGGTGGTAGAGACGGGGATTCTGGTTACTAATTCTTCAGTTCAGCGCCTTGCAGCTCAGACTCGGCTTGGTAATTCGGATGTTCTGAGTATGCTAGGGCCCCTTTTCTAGGAAAAAATACAGCATTAATGGCGCAAGGGAGGGGGTTAAGGTGATTTTCCCAAAGTAGGTGGAAGCGCTATTATTCTTTGGCGGCCGTGCGTGGGCTTTTTCTTTGGAAGGCGTACCCTGGTTGCGGTTGGTCCTAATGCGCCTGCTTTTTTAATGACATCTGCTTTGAAAGATATGCAATCATTATTTTTAAAAAAATTTCGGACCTCTGCTTCTAATGATGTCACAGCCGCCGCCTGGGCACACACTTCAAGGGAGATTTTTGGCCCTAGTTTTAAGGAGGGATGCAACCCAACTTCGCGTTATGCCTTACTGTGCAGCCTGGGCCCATACTTAGAAATACTTTGCCATTATGTTCCTCGTTTCCCGTGACAAGTCATTCAAGGTGCGCCCGAAATTGAGGGCGCACTCAGGCTTCGCCCAGAAAACGTGCGCAGTCCGACTTCAACACTTAGCCAATTTTCGCTCTGCGCTGCCCGCCTGCGCTCCCAAGACGGTGCGCAATCCGACTTCGCTGCGAAGTCGGGTTGCGCACCCAGCACTTTTGTCAACTACCTTCTCTCAAACTCCCGATGTCGCACTATTCAAGGAGCGATGCCCAACTTCACTGCGAAGTCGGGGTTTGCTCTATGCTTCACTTAGGCTCTAAAAAAAAAGCTGAATACTGTTGTCACATTTTGCACGGGGTGCAATGTCTTCAATATTGTAACAGTGCTGCTCTTCTTTTCCTCCTTCCGTTTTCCTTCCTTCTCTCCCTTTCCTTTTCTTTCCCGCATTCTCTTTCCTTCCCCCCCTTTCTTGGAGTCCCCCAGTTGATTTTTCAACTTTCCAGCAGGTTACCCTGAAAGTCTGGGTGCGAAGTTCGCACTTCGCCCAGTTTTGGTGCGAAGTTCGCACTTCGCCCAGTTTTGGTGCGAAGTGCGCACTTCGCCCAGTTTTGGTGCGAAGTTTGACTTCGCCCCACTTTCTGGGCGCACCTTGCACTAGCAGGCTGGCAGGCTGACAAAGAAGAATGATAACTGCCGGAGCAGGTCCGTACAGCGGCAGACACCAGTGTTCACCTGTGCGCAGCCCGACTTTTCAGCGAGCCGTAATGCGCCCTTGACAGGTGTACGGTAGGGGAACAAACCCGGAATTTGACCAAGGCGTGAAGGCCTTCCCAACTGCATTGTTTTCTGCCCACGCATCCCAAGGAGCTCCGATCCCAAGCGAAGATAGATAGAGCGCCCTTTAAGGCGGACATGTGTCACATGACATAACCCATCATACGACAAGTGTCCGACTTCGGGATTTGAACCAAGACTGCCGACCAAAAGGGATAAGTATGGGCTGCACCGCCTGTGTCAGTAGCCTCATTCAAAGCTGATCTGAGGTTCCACCTGCTCCGACTACCAGCGTACTGCCGACTTGAAGTTTTGCCCAGCGCACCGCCATGTGGCTGTCCAACTTTCAGGATGACCATGCTGCGGGTACAGCCCGGTCCGACAAAAGGTCAGCATTTGCAGCTCTTTCGCCGCTTCTGTCAGCTTATGTTTGACTGGGACTCTGTGCCCATTAATGTAACGGGAAGGACTCGGGCTATAAAAGCCCATCGTGAATTCATTGTAAGGGGTGGAAGGGGAATGTTTGTTAGGGAATCACCGTACCCATTGTAACCGTGCTTCTGCTAATGAATACAATCTGTATGCCCAGTTGCATTACTCGCTGTCTTTATTCTTTTATGCTGTCTTTCATTATATGCTTTAGGCCCACCTGTGTCGCAGCTCGTTGATTCACTTCGGCGTTTGGCGATCAGGTTCCTCTAGTATTGCTTGTTTAAGCACTTTTGTACTTCATTAATTTAAAGCATTTATAGAATAGATATGGTGGCAGTTCCATCAGTTATGTGTTTTGTTGCTGGTCCGTATCCGGTGATTGATGCGATCCCGTGTTGTTAGTTCCTTGTAGGGAATGTTTGCTGGGAGCCATTGAACAGTGCGATTAAATTCTCTACATAAACACATATACCTGGCCTTGATATCTCTAGGCTTGCTTTCTACCTATGTCAGTGTACGTATCCGTTAATCGATGCATTGCCGTCTTTGTTAGTTCCTTGTAGGGAATGTTTGCTAGGGGATCATTGAATGGTTCATACACTGCTTATGTATCGGAAGTACGCGTAGATTTTGCAGTTCTTTGTCATACTTTTGTATTTATGATGCAGCAAGTAGCGTTGATTGGTGTGTTCCCGTACTGTTAGTTCCCCCCCACCAACCTCTGAATATATTTGTAATCCCTTTCTGTACATTTATTTCTTTCTGTACATTCTTCTCTTTCCTGTATCCTTAGCTTAAATCAGCCCCCCCCCAAAAGGAGCCGGCCTTCTCCGGAGATTGGCTCGGAAGGCATCTCTTCCTTCCGGCCTTTCATGCTGGTGGGCGAATCTGGGCGCATTAACCCAAAATCCTTTCCTCATGGCAGATTCGTAACCAACGGTTTCTGCAGCACGCCCGGTGGGACCCTTGTCCCACGTTTTAAAGAAAGAGGTACCCGTTCTGTCTCCACCGAGCGCAACAGTTTTTTTGACCCGCTTGGAGGAACACGGGTCCCACATCTGAAGAGAGATTTTCTGATCAGTCTCCACCTGGCGCTGACAGTTCCTGAGCTCTCGGTGAGACAAGGAAGTTTCTCACCCCCGACAGAATTGAAGCACCGGTGTTCGCTTCATTGCTGTTCCAAATCTGAACACCTGGCGACTCTGCACGAACAAATCCTCTGAGTCTAGAAGACCGGTCCCGTCACCTTCATGCACACGAGAAGGTGGCAAGCAAGAAATCCGAGAAGCCCGCCTGAGTTCTACGAACTGGACATCAACGCTCCAGGCGAGATCCCCAGGCTGGCTGATCCGCGAGCTCGTTTCGACGAAGCCGAGGCTGAGATCCAAGAAGAAGCCGAAGCTGAAGTCGGAGGAGCCGAGTACGAAATAGAAGAAGCCGAGGAAGAAGATCCTGCATCCTCGGAAAGTACCGACACTGAGTACACAACCGACGGCGGAGAAGAAGAGCAAGAAGAAGAAGAGATGGCTGCCCAACAGCCAAATGACGATGACCTCTTCCCGGCGGTGGACTCTACGGGGCCTTTGGCCCTGGTCGGTCAGCAAGCTGTTCCCCCTGCTGCTTTAAAGTCTATTCCCACATACGACGGCTACGGTAAGACGGCGTATGAGCACATCCAGGACATCCTTGCCCTGGCCGCACTGCATACTATTACCGATGAAAGTGTGAAGACCCGTCTGCTGGCCCTTTCCCTGAGGGGAAAGCTTCTCTCTCGGTGGAGATCGCTGCCAGAGGGATCCATCACAGGGTGGCCCCAGCTTGCCAGGAGACTCGTAAAAGGATGCAACGAGTCTGCTGACCCTACTTCTCTCTCGCATCAGTTCCAAGCTATCCAGAGACATCCTCAAGAGGAGGTGTCTGATTTCAACATCAGGTTTGCGAGATCCTGGAAACGGGTACCTCGCGAACTTCGGCCTTCAGCTGGCATGGCTGCTCACTACTATCTGAGATCATTCAACTCAGACATATGCCTGCTGCTGAAGATCGCCGAGATTGACGAGTTTCCTGCGCTGTACGAGGCTGCCTAGCAAGCTGAAGCTGATATTATTTCCATCGGCGAGCTTCCGTCCGAGTGCGGGAACCAATTCATCCCGACTTCCCCGGATCGCAGTATCCTTCGCTTCGGTGGTTCGCCGTCCACTTCCGGCCAGCAACCCCGACGACGGTGGAATCCGGCGCCGGTCATAACTCCTTATGGCCCGCCTCAAATGCATTACCCTCATCCGCCTCCTCCCGCTCCGCATTTTCCAGCGCTCCCTGCTCCCCCGCAGTACGCGCCTTATTCTAACTCTCCTCCATTGGCCGCTTTGCCTCCACCGGCACAGTTGCCACCTCCTGACAGCAGCATCCAGAACACGATTCTACAGGAGGTGCGGGCTTTGGCCTCCGGATATCATGCCATGTCCAATGACATGACCGCTATGAAGAAGAAGCAGGCCCAGATGGACCTTGTTCCTAGAAGGCCGTATGCGCCACCAGCATTGACAAAAGATAAAGCCCCAGAGAACCAGCCGCAGAGGCGTCCGCCTCCGAGGAATGCTGCTATAGAAGACCCACCTGGTCCTCCCGACCAGGTCAACTGGTGCACTACGTGCAATGACCCGCATTCGGAGGAAGACTGCACTCTGCACCAGCACTACATCCAGACCTTGGCCGGCAGCGCTATAGAAGACGATGAGCTGTACATGATCTTGGACGGCGAGGCTAATTTTGCCCTGCCAGAAGAGAATCTAGTGACGCCCGCCAAGGAAGAAAAGAGAGCTGTGGAAGCGGCTAAGCCTTTGCAAGTCTACGCAAGAAGAGAAAAACCGCAGCCCCACGAGCTGCCACCGTACAAGCGGCTGTGGCCTTACACAGCCCAGGAGAAGGCGTCCAAAGAAAAGACTCCAGTTAAGCCTTTTCCGGCAAAGGCTGCCCCTGTTCCCGCCAAACCTCCAGCAAAGGCCTCAACTCCCGCTAAGCCTCCTATACCTCAGCTCCCAGCTGAAACCAAAGAGCAAGCCCAGGAGAAGCTGAAGTACCCGTCTCTGACCAAGAGACAGCGAGTTGAGACCACCCAACAGTACCGGACCAAGTATGAACCGGCTAAGCCAGCAGAAGGAGCTAGTACCTCGGGCTACAGCATTGTAGACGAGTTGAAGAAGACTCCTGCCAGAATCAGCATGTACGACGCTCTTCTGCTCCCAGGCCAGGTAGATCTGCTGCAAGAATCACTAAAGAACATGAAGAGCGGCAAGCAGATGCAGCCTGCTGTCCTGGTTCAACCTTTGACAGTCTCAGCCACTGGGAAGAACAGACCGCCACCCTTTTATCTGTCTTTACGGATGCAAGGGCACATAGTTCACAACCTCATGGTGGATTCTGGTGCTTCCTCGACCGTAATGCCGAAGGCCATCTGCGATGAGATCGGGATGGAATACACACGGAGCAGCCAAGGTGTGCTGCAACTAGACGGCACCCCTGTCAAGACAGTTGGTGTCATAAAGGATATCCCTATCCGACTGCACAAGGCTCTCGACATCGTAGTCATCCAAGAGGTCGTGATTGTTGACCTGGAGCCTTACTTCGGCATGTGTCTCTCTCGGGAGTTCACTACGACACACCTTACGAATGGACTGATGAGAGAGAGCAAGCCTTCGAAGAGATCAAGGCCCGAATTGCACAAGCCCCGGTGTTGACCAACCCGGACTACTCCAAGGACTTCATCCTGTATGCAGTGGGAGAACCCGAAAGTTACGCCGCAGTCCTGACTCAGAAGGGAGACGACGGTGAGGAGCGCCCCATAGCGTTCCTGAGCCAAGTCATCTTGCCGCATGAAGAAAAGTACAATTTTATAGAGCGGCAAGTTCATGCTGTCATGAAGTCCCTTCGAAAGTTCAGGCACTTTGTCTCCCAGAGCAAGACCACTTGTTTTTGTGATTCACCCGGATGTTCGAAGTTTTATTTTACAAGGAGAACCGGGTCACAAGAGAGCGGGATGGGTTGCCAAGATCCAGGAGTTCGACATTGAAGTGCGGCCCACCAAGCTTATCAGAGGCCGAGCCTTGTGTCAGGAATTGGCCCGAAGCGCGCGTAGCCGGCATCTCCGCTTGTAAGTGGGAGGACACAGCGACACGCATCTACCTAGCTGACTCCTTATCGGAGGGGAGTGATTGGACAGATGAACTGGTGAAATACTTCTGCACCGGAAGATGTCCCGATCACCTGAACGCCTCACAACGAAGGAGATTTCGGCTAGGTGCACTAAAGTACACTCTTCGCCCCGAGGGGCTTTACTTCAGAAACATTGACGGCATCCTGTTGCGGTGCGTCAGAAAATCCGACCAGCCTAGGGTCCTCGGAGAATTTCATTCCGGGATGCCTGGGGGTCACCATTCTTCGAGGCCGACGGCCTTAAAAATAATAAGGGCTGGATACTATTGGCCCACTCTGTTCGCAGACGCGCATGCGGTCTGCGCTAAATGTGATCAATGCCAAAGGTTTGCTGGCCGAAACAGAAAAGCACCCCTGCCCCTTCAACCGATTCAGGCCGAGACTCCGTTCCAGCAATGGGGTCTAGACTTCATTGGGGTGATTTCTCCTAACTCCTCCGCCGGCCACAAGTTTATTCTTACAGCTACTGATTATTTTACACGGTGGACGGAGGCAATCCCGACCAAGCCGAGACCAAGAAACGGTCATCGGGTTCATTGAAAGCCTGATTACTCGCTTCGGGGTTCCAGAGTCGATTGTGACAGACAATGGTCCGGGATTCGTAGGCGCTGTACTCACGGAGTACACCAGCAGACTTGGCATCTATCACAAGATGTCTTCTAATTACTACCCGCAGGGGAATGGCCTTGCCGAGTCTACTAACAAGAACCTCCTGAAAATTCTCCGGAGGACCATTGAAAGGAACAAGCGGACTTGGCACTTGCTCTTGAACCGGGCGCTGTGGGCGGATAGAGTTGCGTTCAAGAAATCCCTCAGAACGTCCCCCTACGCGCTTGTCTATGGCAAGGAAGGCTGTCATGCCATCACACATCGAGATCCACGCCTGTGGATGATTGACGAAGACGGGAGCAGCGGAGACCCGGTGGACGACAGACTGTGCCAACTCCTGCAGTTGGAAGAAGACAGAGAAAGTGCATACCAGGCCTTCGCGGATCACATTGCAGCCACTCAAGGCTGGTTTGCCAAAGGCGCCACTGCCCGAATTTTCAAAGTCGGGGACTTGGTGCTAAAGTGGGACTCATACAAGGCAAAACCGGGTAATCACGGAAAATTTGATGCTCTCTGGGAGGGCCCTTATCAGATTGCCCGGGTGAACCAGTTCAATGCCTACATACTTTCGGATATGGAGGGTCAGCTCCTCCCTATCCCCGTCAACGGGTTCCATTTAAAACTTTATCGCTGTTGAAGAGGCCCGAGTGGCCCTTCTTTGTAAAAATTTTCCTTATGTTTTTTCCATTTCCCGGCATGTACAGTTTCCAGTTTTAGCTTTCAATTTGTTTTTCTTCTTTTTTGAGCTTAACTGCGGCATGGGAGAGAAGGACAGACTTCGCAGCGAAGTCTGTCGTTGCCCCTCAGGAAGGGCGAAGTTCGGCTATGCAAAGAAAGAAAGGAGAAAAAGAGGGCAAAAAATTGACTAAGTGTTGGGCGAAGCCCGACTTCGCAGCGAAGTCGGACTTCGGCCCAGCCAAATTGCGAAGTTTGATAAAAAATGTTAAGGCACACTAAAGGGAAGCCCCGCTCAAAGCTTTGACCGAAGTACGCACTGCGCATACTTTCCGTGCGAAGTACGAACTGCGCGCAACTCTTGCGCGAAGTGCGAACTTCGCAGCGAAGTCCGACTTCGGCCAGCGTTAGTGCGAAGTGTGCACTGCGCTCAATTCTCGCGCGAAGTGCGAACTTCGCGCGAAGTTCGCACTTCGCTCCAAGCTTCGGCCGAAGTCCGAACCTGCCTCAACGCATCAGCGCTGCGCAATTTGCTCAAGGTCCAAAGGCCGCGGGGAGTATTAAGTATGTTCCAAAGCGCCCAAGGTTGCAAAGGACCTGGACCCACGCTGTGCCCGAACTTCGGGCGCAGCGGAAAAGAATGAGAGCAGAACAGTTCAAGCGCGCGTTTCGCGCGAAGTTCGAGCTTCGCCCGAAATTCGGGCGAAGTCCGACTGCGCCTTGGTCTTCGGGCCAGTTTGGGGCAGCGTCCAAGAAATGAATAATAAAAAATTCGAAAAACCCCCAAGCTGGGCCCAAGGCGCGTTTGCAACTGTTTTAACATGGGTTCCCGCACCAAGGGTTTTGTCTTGAGCAGTGTGCCCAAGTGGTGGCAGCGACGTCAGCCATGGTGCAATCTCCAAAGCAGAATTAATGATTGCACGTTTTTCAAAGGAAAGTGCAACAAAAGAAGCATGGCACGTTTGTCGGGGCGCGTTTTTTCCAAACATTCTCCTGCGCAGCCACCCAAGGATCTTAACTCAGCCGACCTACCCCCTCCTGCGTTGCATTAATGGCGCTGTTTTTATCTAGAAAAGGGGGACAGAAGCCTGCAAACATTCCAGATTGCACAGATTATTCCTCGGACAGTTCAAATTATTCCTGTGATAGCGAAATCTGTTGCAGACAGCCTGAACCTATCATTATTGCTGATTCGGAGGGATGGACAAAGGAAAAAGGCCCGTGTCAGCGCAGTCCAGCGAAAGTGGCGAACCAAGGGATTTACCGCGGCCTGGCGTTTTCAAAGGCGATACCCCGCCAGAGAAAAAGTCAAAGTCCCGAACGAAAAAAGTACAGCGTGGGCAAGCCCCACCATCTCCGGTGAATTACTTGGCGGGATATGTGGACGGCTCATTTTCTATGAGCCTGACTCAGCTGCGAGCAAATGTGGAGAGCTGGGCTGACAAAGTTTCGCCCTCCCACCATTTCGGAGCGGCGTACAAATCAAACCTCTTCAGATTCTTGTGCCCTCCTGTCCATCAATGCCCGGAACTGGTAGACCTCATTGTCAGACACTACAGACCAGCTACCCGGCATATCTGCAGCTCCAGCGGTAAACCCTTGTTCGCGCTGCGCAGGGAGACTGTGCAGCCAGCTTTCGCCCCAAGGCTGGAGTATGACTCCGGCACCATCCTCAGAAAGGTAAATCTGGGCGAACAAGCGGGACGCTTCACGCACACCAAGCGAATGAGGGATTTCCTCAATTCAGAGCTGAACGCCCCGCTTCCAGCTGGACAGTGGCCGACTGGCCCCATGCCCTTGGCAAAATTTCAGAACAAGTATCTTTATACTATCCTGGCATGGATTCTCGGCTGCGACTCCGACGAGTTGGTACATCCGTACCAGCTGGCGCTGGCAGAATGTCTCCTGTGTGGAGAATCTTACGAACCAGCGGCGCAAAGGAGTGGAAAGCGCCCCATCTCTTTCGACTGGGCAGACTGGCTGGCTTACGCCATTCATTCCAGCCTGCTGAAAATTCAGAAGAGGCAGTCTACCGATTTTCGTTTCAGTTCTGTTCTAGCCTGGCTTTGTTTGTACCATCTGCACCCCCAAATGCCGATCCTGAACCTGAAGAAGGTTAACGAGAGGGGAGAGCCCCAGCCCGTCTATAACTGGACGGATGACTTATACCGGAAAGGGTCCTACTACAAATTCAACTTCAACTTTCTGGGATTCGTCATGTCAGTCTTCACCGAAAGTGAAATCCCCCGTCCCCCTAGAGAAATGACGAGTGCATTGATAAATCAGAAGCTCGGGGACGTTTTCAGACTGACGCAAGGGATTGTAGTCAGAATCTACGGATTCAAGGGCAAGCCCTATTTGCTGCCCTATTGGTGTTCAGAGCATCTGTTCGGGATGGAAGTTGCCCGGCAGATGGACTATGTGGAAGAAGAGTTCGGCCTAGGAAAGAAGAGAGGACAGATTTTTCAATATCCTCTTTCCTGGGCCAACGTCGAGATTACTGAGGTAGGACAGCACGTCTACCTAGAGCAAGCGCTGTCCCGGATTGGCCTGGTTTTGCTGCCGCAGCGCTGGAAGTACGACCCCTATGGGATAAGGGCAAGATTCACACATTTGTGCCCCGGGATATAACCGAAGATAGATGCGACATGGTCCATGTGGACCTTGACTGGGAGATTGAATTAATGGAAGCTTCTCCTCCCTGTCAGGATTTCTCTGCGAGGAGGTGACATATGACCCCAAGCGAAACCCGGACCACCATTTCTCGTCTCCGAGGATTCAAAAAATTTCTATCCAAGATAGCGAGGCCTTAAGCTGGTCTAAAGAAAAGGTTACCGAGTCTTTGGAAGATGAGATGCCGCACGCAGCACGATAAATCAACAAGAAGAAGCCTGGCCGTAGATGACGACTTTTCGGTTCTCTATGACCAGCATCATGACAGTTGGCGGCCGTTCGCATATCAAGGTTACGTTCCCAGAGGCCCCTTTGAGGATTATAAAAATGGGTCTCCTCCCAAACAGTTGTACACTTCGACAACTGCCAGCGCAGGCCCAGCAAGTACCCAGGTCAATCCAATGCAGCCCGTAGCTCCCAAGGCGGCGCCTGAAAAGGCGAAAGAGTTAGTCAAGGCAGCGCCGGAGGCAATCCCTCAGGCAAGAAAAGCGCCAGCGCCGCCAGAAGGCAGACCGGTCGCGGCAGAACTTACGCAAGTCAAACCCCGGTACAAGTTTACCGTGGGAGCATCAGCGCCTGTTGCACCTGCTTCATCTCCTTCCCCTGATCCAACCGTTATTCCAGAAGAAAAGAAGCGGAGGAGAGTCGAGAAAATCAGGCGACCCTAGCACGATAGTGCGGCGACCGATCGCGAGCCGCGGCCGCGTCCTGCCGCCGCGAGGCGGTTCCTTTGGGCGAGTCCCAAGCCGGCCACCGATACAAGAAGCGAAGACATTCACCCGGCATCGGCTCAGGCGGAGCCCGCAGGTACGTTTGCTGCCCCTGTTTCTTTGGTCTCACCCACTCCTACTCCCACTCCGTCCCCCGCTCAATCTGAGCGAGCCATGACCACATCCTCCTCCCCGTCTCCGCGTCCTTCTAGCGGTCCCCATTCTTTCGATCAGTTTGCTCAGAACCCTAACGTTTCTCTTTCTCTGAGCACAACTCCAAACCCTTCGCCCGAAGCTAGTGCCGAGGCAGCCCGTTCACCGTCACATCCTCCGCCTCAGCCGCTTCAAACCCTCGCAGTGTCAACCATTCCCACCTCCATTTCCCGGTCGCCCCCACAAGCGACCGATTCTTCCAAAGTCTGTCCGGTTCCTCCTGATCCCATCCCCGCAGGAGAGACGTCTCAGCAGAACCCTAGGCTGGGGGAACCAGATTTCATGGACGACCTCCAGAATACAGACGACTTGCCCCTGGCAACAAGGGCTGTACAGTGTTCTGTTTCCTTCCTCGAGAACCTGAAACGGAGGAGACATGAAGAGATAGCCGCCCCGGTAAAACGCGCCAAGTACGATTTTGAGAGGAGAGTGCTTACAACAGAGAAGATAATCCCAATAGTAAAGAAGCCTCTCCGGGAAATGACTAGGGCGGACTACGAGCTCCAGACAAAGGAGAAGAGCTTTGACGACATCAACAAGCAGTATGAGATTCAGACGATCATGCGCAAAGCTGATAATCTCTTTGTCAAGAGTCTGGAGGAGCAGGAAGAACTTTTCGCGTTGCAGGATAAAGTAAGACAGCTTGAAGAAGACCTGTCTAGGTCTGCGAGCAGGTTGGAAGCGGCGCGGCAAGAAACGAGATGAACTCAAAGCCCGGCTGGCCGCTTCTCGGCAACAAGCCGCAACCGAAAGAAAGCAGCCTCGGAGTAGATTTCTCAGCTCCAGGAGTCTTTGAAGCAGGCGCAGTCGCAACTTGCAGAGAGAACATCTCAAGCGACGGTCTTTTCGAAGACAAAAGTTAAGGAGATGCGGGCTGGTTTGCTGCGGGAATGCAAGCCCCACACCTTCAAGGCGATGGCAGTCCTGGATTTCGCATCCAGGATTCAAGAAGTTTTTGCCCAGGGAAAGCCTGTGGTAGAGGAGGCCGAGCGCCAGGCGAAGCAATGGGCTGGACACGGCGGTAAATCTTCGGGAGCGCGAGCGCAACGGCCTCCAATTTTCTCCCGTGTCCTCATTCGCTGCAGAATGGGCAGGTGCAAGGGTGACCTTGCACAAATATTTCAAAAAAGTTGAAGAGGTGAGAGTGGCCAGACGAATGCTAGACGCATTCACGCATGAAAGGGATATCTGTATGGCCCCCTTTCACGCTCTTTCAGAACTAGGGTGCCCAAGTTTTGTTGAGAATGGCGAGCTCCTCACCCTAGATCGGGTAAAAAGAAATTGGCGAGTCCTTTGAGGCAAATACGGCTGAAATTGATAGGCTGGGTGAGCCAATTCAAGACAGTCGAGTCACTCGAGATGGTGTCCAAATATTCCAAGATCCGCTCCTATTTCCAGGAGTTAGAAAAAAGGTACCTCACCATCGACCTGCACGCGGTCGCTGCTTTCCACGGAGCATTAGAAGATATAGCAGACCGCAAGCCATTCGAAGCAGAAGCCTGGCGTTCAGCCCAGGTGGCATACACTCGCATCTGCGAGGCAGAAGCAGGAGATGGAGAGTTTTCGGAAGGCATTTCTGATGGGGCAACTGACAAAGATGAATCTGAAGAACAGTTGCCGCAAGGAGAACAGTTAGAGCAGCAAAAGACAGGGGAGGCAAGTTCCTCTGTACCCAAAGGATGAAGGCATGGATTCTTTGCGCCGAGGCGAGCTCGACACCCCGCGAGCCGCCAGAAATGTTGTCACATTTTGCACGGGGTGCAATGTCTTCAATATTGTAACAGTGCTGCTCTTCTTTTCCTCCTTCCGTTTTCCTTCCTTCTCTCCCTTTCCTTTTCTTTCCCGCATTCTCTTTCCTTCCCCCCCTTTCTTGGAGTCCCCCAGTTGATTTTTCAACTTTCCAGCAGGTTACCCTGAAAAATTGGCTAAGTCTGGGTGCGAAGTTCGCACTTCGCCCAGTTTTGGTGCGAAGTGCGCACTTCGCCCAGTTTTGGTGCGAAGTCTGACTTCGCCCCACTTTCTGGGCGCACCTTGCACCTGGCGGTGGCAGGTGACAAAGAAGAATGATAAGCTGCCGGAGCGAGTCCGTACGGCGGCGGACACCGGTGTTCACTGTGCGCAGCCCGACTTTTCAGCGAGCCGGAATGCGCCCTTGACGGGTGTACAGTAGGGGAACAAACCCGGAATTTGACCAAGGCGTGAAGGCCTTCCCAAGCTGCCTTGTTTTCTGCCCACGCATCCCAAGGAGCTCCGATCCCAAGCGAAGATAGATAGGCTGCCCTTCAAGGCGGACATGTGTCACTACGACATAACCCATCATACGACAAGTGTCCGGTTCGGGATTTGAACCAAGACTGCCGACCAAAAGGGATAAGTATGGGCTGCACCGCCTGTGTCAGTAGCCTCATTCAAAGCTGATCTGAGGTTCCACCTGCTCCAGCTACCAGCGTACCTGCCGACTTGAAGTTTTGCCCAGCGCACCGCCATGTGGCTGTCCAGCTTTCAGGATGACCATGCTGCGGGTACAGCCCGGTCCGACAAAAGGTCAGCATTTGCAGCTCTTTCGCCGCTTCTGTCAGCTTATGTTTGACTGGGACTCTGTGCCCATTAATGTAACGGGAAGGACTCGGGCTATAAAAGCCCATCGTGAATTCATTGTAAAGGGTGGAAGGGGAATGTTTGTTAGGGAATCACCGTACCCATTGTAACCGTGCTTCTGCTAATGAATACAATCTGTATGCCTGGTTGCATTACTGCTGTCTTTATTCTTTTATCTTTGTCTTTCATTATATGCTTTAGGCCCACCTGTGTCGCAGCTCGTTGATTCACTTCGGCGTTTGGCGATCAGGTTCCTCTAGTATTGCTTGTTTAAGCACTTTTGTACTTCATTAATTTAAAGCATTTATAGAATAGATATGGTGGCAGTTCCATCAGTTATGTGTTTTGTTGCTGGTCCGTATCCGGTGATTGATGCGATCCCGTGTTGTTAGTTCCTTGTAGGGAATGTTTGCTAGGGGATCATTGAACGGTGCGGTTAAATTCTCTACATAAACACATATACCTGGTTCTGATATCTCTAGGCTTGCTTTCTACCTATGTCAGTGTACGTATCCGTTAATCGATGCATTGCCGTTTTGTTAGTTCCTTGTAGGGAATGTTTGCTAGGGGATCATTGAATGGTGCATACATTGCTTATGTATCGGAAGTACGCGTAGATTTTGCAGTTCTTTGTCATACTTTTGTATTTATGATGCAGCAAGTAGCGTTGATTGGTGTGTTCCCGTCTTGTTAGTTCCCCCCCACCAACCTCTGAATATATTTGTAATCCCTTTCTGTACATTTGTTTCTTTCTGTACATTCATCTCTTTCCTGTACCCTTAGCTCAAATCAGAAACCCCCCAAAAGGAGCCGGCCTTCTCCGGAGATTGGCTCGGAAGGCATCTCTTCCTTCCGGCCTTTCATGCTGGTGGGCGAATCTGGGCGCATTAACCCAAAATCCTTTCCTCATGGCAGATTCGTAACCAACAAATACTAAAATAAATATATACATTCTGTCATAAACTAAAATGCAGAAAAGGAATATGTACAAGGACCCCTTGGGTGCCTTCAGTGGTGGTAAATTTTTAGGTGGAAACCGTTGACAGGAATGGGGAGAAGCTGTCTCGCCATGTCCCGAAGCACGAATGGATTGAGTTGGTTTACCCGAGCAATCTGATAGGGACCTTCCCAGAGGGCATCAAATTTGTCATGGTTGCCCGGCTTTGCTTTAAGTGAGTCCCACTTTAACACTAGGTCCCCGATTTTGAAAACTCGGGTGGTGGTGCCTTTCGCAAACCAGCCCTGGGTTGCCTCGGCATGTTTAGTAAAGGCCTGGTATGCCTTTTCCCTTTCTTCTTCTAACCGCAATAGTTGGCAAAGTCTGGCGTCCACTGGATCCCCGTCGCCTTTTTCTTCATCTAGCATCCGGAGTGCGGGCATCTCTATGTGGGTAGGCAGAGCGCCTCCTTGCCATACACGAGCGCTTAGGGGGATGTCTTGATAGACTTCTTGAACGATATGCGATCCGCCCACAACGCCCGATTTAGGAGTAGGTGCCATGTCCTCTTGTTTCTCTCTATTGTTTTTTTAACAATCTTCAATAGATTCTTGTTGGACTCGGCCAGGCCATTTCCCTGCGGGTAGTAGTTCGAGGACATCTTGTGATAGATGCCGTATTTGTTGGTGTACTCCGTGAGTACAGCGCCTGCGAACCCCGGACCATTGTCTGTAACTATTGCCTCCGGGACCCCGAAACGGGTGATGAGGCTCTCGAGGAACCCAATGACCGTTTCTTGGTCCGCGTGCTTAGTGGGGATCGCCTCTGCCCACCGAGTGAAATAATCGGTGGCTGTAAGGATAAACTTATGTCCCACTGCAGAGTTAGGCGTGATGGCCCCGATGAAGTCTAGACCCCACTTGCTGAAACGGAGTCTCGGCTTGAATTGGCTGGAGGGGCAAGGGTGCTTTTCTATCCTGCCCAGCGAACCTCTGGCATTTTTCACATTTAACACGGACCGAATGTGCGTCTGTGAAGAGAGTGGGCCAATAATACCCGGCTATGATAATTTTTAAGGCCGTAGGCCTCCCAGAATGATGTCCCCCAGGCATCCCGGAGTGGAATTCTCCGAGGACCCTCGGTTTATCTGTTTCTCTGACGCATCGCAACAGGATGCCGTCAATGTTTTTGAAATACAGCCCCTCGGGGCGTAGTACATATCTCAAGGCGTTTAGCCTAAACCTCCTTCTTTGTGAGGCATTGAGATGATCTGGACATCTCCCTGTGCTAAAATACCGCACCAGGTCATTTGTCCAATCACTTTCCTCTGATAAGGAGTTGGCAAGGTTAGTTTACGCTATCGGATCTTCCCACTTGCAGGCAGAGATTTCAGCTGCGGCGCTTCGGGCCAGCTCTTGGCACAAGGCTCGGCCTACGATCAGCTTCGTTGGCCGTACCTCGATGTCAAATTCTTGGATTTTGGCTATCCATCCTGCCCTCTTGTGACCTGGCTCCCCTTGTATGATGAAATTCCTGACGTCCGGATGTATCACGAAGACAGTTATCCGGCTTTGGGAGACGAAGTGCCTGAACTTCTGAGGGATTTCATGACTGCGTGCACCTGCCGCTCAATAAAATTGTACTTTTCTTCATGCGGCTGAATCACCTGGCTTAAGAACGCTATGGGGCGTTCTTCGCCATCATCTCCCTTCTGAGTCAGGACTGCGGCGTAACTCTCGGGTTCTCCCACCGCGTACAGGATGAAATCCTTGGAATAATCCGGATTTATTAACACCGGAGCTTGCGCGATTCTGGCCTTGATCTCTTCGAAGGCCTGCTTTCTTTCGTCAGTCCACAAGAATTCGGCATTCTTTTTTAAGAGTTCGGCCATGGGCTTAATTACTTGTGCGAAGTCCGGTATGAACTTCCTCACGAAGTTGATTTGGCCGAAGAATGATTGTAACCCCTTCTTGTCGACTGGGATGGGTAAGCGGAGAAGGGCTTATGCTCTGTCAGGATCCACTGCAAGGCCTTTCTCAGAAATGACATGTCCTAGCAGCTTACCTTCCTTTACCGCGAAGACTGACTTCTTCGGGTTGATGGAAATGCCGAATTCACGACATCTCTCAAATATTTGCCGCAAGTGGGAAGCATGGTCCTCTCTCCTGTGAGAAAATACAGTCATATCATCCAAGTAGATGACAATGACCTTGTTGAGCAGCTCTCGGAACGCCAAGTCCATGGCTCTTTGAAACGTAGCGCCGGCATTAGACAGGCCGAAGGGCATGCGCTGATATGCAAACGTTCCCCATTTGGTGGTGAACGTTGTCTTGTGCTGATCTTCGTCCTTTACCCATATCTGGTTGTATCCAGAGAATCCGTCCAAGAGAGAGAACCTCTGTGCTCCGACAACGATGTGGAGGATCTGATCAATTTGGGGAAGCAGATAATGGTCCTTTAGTGAGGCTTGATTAAGGTTTCTGAAATCCACGCAGAGGCGGATGTCTCCATTCTTTTTCCTCACGGGGACCAAATTCGCGACCCAAGATGAGTGCTTGATGGGGTAGATGATTTTGGCCTCCAGCATCTTTAAGAGCTCTGCTTTCATCATTGCTTCAATTTTCGGGTTTACTGCCCTTTGCTTCTGTCGGAAAGGTTTTGCATTATCTTCCAGCTCTATGGTATGTTGGATCATCTCTCTGTCATACCCCTTCAAGTCCTGGTAGCACCAGGCCACGATATCAGGGAACTCTCCGCATAAAGATCTGATCTGCTCCAGTTCCTCTTCGGTGCAGTCCGTCCCGACCTTGATTGTTTTTCCAGGTTCCAGTTCCAGGTCTACGTACTGCTTGGGGTCTACTTTGATTCTGTGGGATATTGCCCTATCGTTTTGATCAAAGAGACTCTCTAGGGTAATCAGTCCTTTCGGGACATGATTGTTCTTTAACTGTATCAACCCCTCGTACTGCTCGTCATCAGGGTCTCTACCTTCTATAGTACTTGCTTCGTTAATAAAAAAAGTGACGATATCCTCGTCACAATCAAACACCTGCCAGTGGGTGTCTTTATCAGGCACAGAAGGCCTGTAGATGGTACGAACCGGCTTCGGCTTCTGGACAGTGTCATCAGCCGGAACGTACATGGCTCCAACAGACGCCAGAATGTCAGCGTGTTTATTCTTCTCACGTGATATGGCTTTGACATTCAACGAGTCGAATGACTCCATCAGGTCCCAGACACGGTTACGATACGCCTTGAGGTAATGCTTCTTGGAGGCGCACTTATTCGTAATCTGGTTGCACACCAGCTCTGAGTCGCCAAAGATCTGCAAATGTTTCACCCCCAGTCTCTCTGCTTTTCTCAAACCCAAGCACAGAGCTTCATACTCCGCCGCGTTATTAGTACAGCTCCAAGCCAGCCTGTAAGTGTAGTCCTTCTGGATCCCGGACGGGGAAACCAGGAGTACACCTGCACCGGCGCCATTTTTGCATCGGGCGCCATCAAAGAACAACTTCCATAGCTTTTATGGTGCGGGTCCTACCTCTTTCCTTGCTGACTGGTCAAGTCTTTCAAGCTGGGTGACGGAGTAACAACCTTGCTCAGTCTCAATCATGGCGTTGAAGTCCAGCAAGGAGAACTCATCCTCCACTTGTAACAGCTCAAGGGCTTCTTCTGTCATGTCCACCACTACCAGTTCTTCAGTTGTCAGCTGAACCATGCCGTTCTGTGGCTCTTCTCCGGGTATCTTCTCTACTAGAAATGTGGAAGGCTTTTCATTATAGATTTTCAGTCTCCTTCCTTTGAAGGGCACTTCCATATGTGAGTAATCCAGAGACAGATACCCACCCAGCTTTGCAGTGAACTCCCTGGAGAGGCACATGCCGAAGTAGGGTTCCAAGTCGACCACAACGACTTCTGTATGACCACTATGTCGAGGGCTTTATGCGGTCGGATCGGGATATCCTTGATGACACCAACTGTCTTGACGGGGGTGCCGTCTAGCTGCAACACACCTTGGCTGCTCCTTGTATATTCCATACCGATCTCTTCGCAGACGGCTCTCGGCATGACGGTCGTGGAAGCACCAGAATCCACCATGCGGTTGTGTACTATATAGCCTTCCATCCGTAATGACGGATAGAAAGGAGGTGGCCTGTTTTTCCGGTGGCGGAGACTGTCAAGGGCTGAGCTAACACAGTAGGCTGCGTCGGCTTCCCGTCTTTTATGTTTTTCAAAGATTCCTGCGGCAGATCAACTTGTCCTGGGAGCGAGAAGAGCCTCGTACATACTTATCTTCGCGGGGGTCCTCTTTAGCTCATCAACTATGCTGTAGGTTGAAGTGCTGGCTCCCTCTATTTCTTTCGCAGGCTCATACTTGGTCCGGTATTGCTGCGTGGCTTCGACTCTCTGTCTCTTCGTCAGCGACGGATATCTCAGCTTCTCTTGAGCTTGTTCTTTTGTTTCGGTTGGAGGCTGAGCTGCGGGGGCTTTCACCGCGGGAGCCTTGAGCGCAGGAAACCTTTCTTTGGCTGCGGGAGGCCACAGTGACTTGTCAGGTGGTAGCCCAGCAGGTTGCGCCCTCTCTCTTCGGCGTATACCTTCAACGGCTTTGCTTGGGCCGTGGCAGCCTCAACGGGCTTTCTGCCTTCCTTGGTCGGGAGCAACGTAGGATCTTCTTACGGGACGGCAAAGTTGCCTTCATCGTCCGAGGATCATGTATGCTTCATCCTCTATGGCGCTGCCCGCCAGGGTCTGGAGATAATGCTGATGCAGCGTGCACCCTTCTTCTGAGTGTGGATCGTTGCACGTAGAGCACCAGTTAACCTGGTCAGAAGTGCCAGGTTGATCCTCATTGGCAGCATTCCTTGCAGGGGGGTGTCTTTGAGCTTGTGCGGCTTGATCTTTTGTTAGCGCCGGAGGAGGATATGGTCTCCTTGGAAGGAACTCCATCTGGGCTTGCTTCTTCTTCATTATCGTCATATCATTGGACATAGTATGATACCCAGAGGCCAGAGCCCGTACCTCTTGGAGGATTTTATTTTGAATATCATTATCTGCAAGCGCCAACCGGGCCGGCGGAGGTATTGCAGCCAATGGCGGGGGTGCAGAATACGCCGCGTAATGAGGGGGAGCTGGGAGTGCGGGATACTGCGGAGGCGGAGGTGGTGGGTTAGGATAATGAATTTGAGGCGGGCCGTAGGGGTTTATAACTGGTGTCGGATTCCATGGCTGCTGGGGGTGCTGACTTGAGGATGATGGCATCACACCAGAGGCCGATGGATACTGGGACTGAGGAAAATCAGGATAAATGGGGGGCTGCACTCTATGCGGGAGTCTGCCTATGGAGATTATATCTAATTCTGCTTGTTGGGCAGCTTCGTATAGGGCAGGGAAGGAATCGACTCGGGCTATCTTCAGAAGTAGGCAGATATCCGAGTTGAAAGACCTCAAGTAGTAGTGTGCAGCTTGACCTGCTGAAGGTCGCAGTTCGCGAGGTACTCTTTTCCAAGACCTCGCAAACCTTATGTTGAAGTCTGATACCTCCTCTTGTGGGTGACGTTGGATACTTTGGAACTGATGCAACAACGAAGAGGGATCGGCGGACTCGTTGCATCCTTTTACAAGTCTGCCTGCCAGCTGAGGCCACCCCGTGATAGATCCTTCTGGCAAGGATCTCCACCAATAGAGAAGCTTCCCCCTTAGGGAAAGAGCCAGTAGACGGGTCTTGACACTCTCATCTGTAATAGAGTGTAGCGCAGCCAAGGCCAGAATGTCTTGGATGTGTTCATATGCCGTTTTGCCGTAGCCATCATAAGTAGGGATGGCCTTCAAGGCAGCGGGGGGTACAGCCTCTTGTCCGACTAGGGCCAAGGGCCCCGTGGAGTCGACCGTTGGGAAGAGGTCGTCATCATTTTGCTGAGCAGCCATGTCTTCTTCCCCTCCGGTCGTGTACTCGGTATCGGTGTCGTCCGAAGATGTAGGTTGCTCTTCAACTTCGGCCTCTTCGATTTCGGTTTCGGATTCGTCTATGCGAGCTTGGTAGTCGGCCAGCCTTACACGCTCTCCCGGAGCGTTGATGTCAATTTCGTAGAGATCGGGCTGGTTTCCCGGATTCCTTGCTCTCCACCTTCTTGTATGCATGAAGGCGCTTGGACCGGTCTCACGGACTCAGAGAATATTCAGGTACTTGCAGAGTCGCCAGGTGTTCTGATTTTAACAGCAATGAAGCGAACACCGATGCTTCGATTCTGTTTTGGGTGGGAAACTTTCGGGTCCCACCGGGCGTGCCAGAGAAACTGTTGGTTACGAATCTGCCACTAGGATAGGATTTAGTGCAATGCGCCCTAGATTCGCCCAGCAGATTGAAAGGCCGGAAGGAAGGAATGCCTTCCGTGCCAATCTCCGGAGAAGGCCGGCTTCCTATATGTTTTCTCAGATGGTTTTAAGCTCAGAGTGCAGGAAAGAAATTAAATGCGGAAAGAAATATAAATGTGATTTGCGTTGGGTGGGGAGGATAAGCGACATGACAACTATCAATCACCACTACTAACAACAATTAAATACGAGAATACATTACGAAACTACCAATGTCATTCATTCTATGTATCCTCTAACTATGCATTCCGGGGAATACTTAATCATCAAATACCGATATCCGGATAGCGAGAATAACGATAAGCAATAACATAAGCAACATGAGGCAGAAATGCTAAGTAAAGGCAGCATAAAGAACAAGAACGAGTCAATAGAGCCAAGTGTATCTTGTATTCGAAAGCAAACGTACGGCTACAATGGTTCCCTAGCGGTATATCCCCCTTCCACCCCTTTACAATGATATGGTGCAGCTATTTATAGCGCAATTTCCCCTCGATTACAACTCCGGGCACAGAATCCCAGACCCGACAATAGCTGACAAAGGCGACAAAAGCGGCAAAAGAGCTGCTGATGTTGACTTCTGTAGACAGGGACTGTACTTGCAGCAAGGTCCACCTGAAAACTTGGCAGCTACGTGGCAGTGCGGTTGATGAAACTTTGAGTCAGCTTGAATGCGGGTAGCTGCGGTAGATGAAACTTTGAGTCAGCTTAAATGAGGGTAGCTGCGGTATAATAATTTGGCCCACGCCTGTCCTTTTCCTGTCACATCTTCGGCTCGAATCCCGAGGCTGGACACTTGTCAAAATCTGATGAGGGACGCATCTGCCTTGAAAGGCAGTCTCTCTTTTATGTCCGACTTCGCCCGGAATCAGAGCGCAATTAAACGGCGCAAGTGGGAATCAGCGCAGTTGGGGAGGCCTCCGTGCCTTAGACAGTTTTGGGCTGCTTGAAACATCCTGCCCAAGTGCGCACAAGTTAGAGGGCGCAGCCCGACTTCGCTGCGAAGTCGGGTTGCGCTCTCCACACTTAGCCAGTTTTGCTTGCTGTTCAGACTGCGCACAGGAATGAGGGCGCAGCCCGACTTTGCTGCGAAGTCGGGTTGCGCTCTGGCACTTAGCCAATTTTCGGGATCCGCTTGCTTCCCAAGTGCGCACAGGAACGAGAGCGCACCCCGACTTCGCGGCGAAGTCGGGTTGCGCTCTTGTACTTAGCCAAATTTCGGTCCTTTTCCGCACTTCGCATTCCCGAGTGCGCTCGAACTTAAGGGCGCACCCCGACTTCGCTGCGAAGTCGGGTTGCGCTCTTAGACTTAGAAATTTTCAGGGACCTTTTGCTCTTTTTTGGGAAATTGACCGAAGAAAGTACAAGGGGAAAAAGGGGAAATGACGGGAATGAAATTGACAGAAGGGGAGAAAGGGGATAGTGGAGAAAGGGAAAGGAGGAGGAGGGAAGGGAGAGCAGCATACTTACAATAAAAATGAAGACATGGCACCCCGTGCAAAATGTGGCAACACTTAACCAACTCAAGTGCAATCTTCCTATATTGAACTTTTGGTTCATCTACTGAACAAGGGGTCAAATTTGCCTCATCAATATATACCCTGGCTGTTGCCTATTGAGTGTTCAACTTCTTTTTGGTGGGTCCTTCACTCCTACCATACTTTGTATACTGCCAATCTATAGCTCCTATGGCTTTTTCTGATGGATTTTTGTGAGCTCCTTCATCTTCTGCTCATCTTGGGCCCAATCCACAACCTTGCCCAATTCATCCTCTACCATTAGTTGCCATTTCCTCCAATCTCTGATGCATTCAACTTGGAATTTTATTCTTGCTCTCTCCATAGCTCCAACCATCTTCTCAAGAAATGCATCAGTCTACTCATTGATCTATTCTCCTAGGGCTGGGGGACTCCTCATATTAGGCACTTCAACGAGGAAATGCTTCCTACTTTACCCTGACAACTCCACTTCAGTGTTATTAATGGAAATTTCCTCTTTGTACTCCACCATCTCTTCTCAGGTTGATTAATTTCTTGGTCGCCTTGCTTTCTTGTACCAATTGTGGTACCTCAACAGTTTGTTGTCTAGCCACTGTTTCTTGTCCTTCCCGCTCTCCTGTCAACGGTTGGCTTCTATCATCTCTATACACAAATTTGCACTCTGATATGGTTTGCTTTCCCTCATCACTTAGCTATGTTGGTGCTACCTCCTTTCTGCCCAGCTCTTCTGCTGTGGATGTGATCTCAAAATGTACTTGTGTATGCAATGGAGGTGATGCACATGGATCTACATGTTGTTGCAACTCTGCAAAGATATAAGGTGAATCAATGCGCACATGTCTAGCTGCTTCCACCTGAACTGCATCTTACACTTCATAGTTCATCCACATCCACAATCTCCACAACTTTATGTGCCTGCTACACAGTTTTTTCCTCTGGCGGTTTTTCTTGTCTCCCGTCCTCTTGTCCTCCTTGCACAACGGTTTCTGCAAGCTGTGGCTCAGCCACTACAGCCCTAACTGGAGTCTTTGCACTAATGCCTGTAGTGCCTCCTTTCATAGTTTGACTCCTTGGCTGTGTAGGATCCTTTTGTTGTGCTGCTTCCCGTGGTTTTCCACCCATCTTACTTCTACCCTCCATTGTCTATCACGCATTGCCACAAACATTTGCCATGGCGTGTTGTGGGGGTTCTGCTTGTGACCATGGTTGTTCCTACTACTAGTGTTGAGGTTGAACCTCTATCCATTGTGGCTCTAGCCTCCTTTGTTCCTTCTCTTTTTGCATTGACTTTGCAACTTCTTTTCCTCCCCCTTTCTCTTTGGCCCGATTGTCGAGTTATGTTTTGTATTTATCTTAGTTCTTTTCTTTGTTGGGCTTTTTAGCCTGCTAGATGGCAATCATCATTGTCCTTCTTATAGCCCCTTGGGTCTTTTTTGGTCCACCGCGGACATTAATAATATTTCATTTCATTTCTTCAATATCTTTTTATTTTCACTTGAGTGCTTGGTTTTGTCAATGAGATCACATGAATCCACCTTAGAATTGTTGGCTCATACTTTGTCATCTCCCTTGGAGGATTCAGTCCTGGAAACCTTAACTTCACCTGTGTCACAACATTCATCATCAAAGCAATAGCGTGGAAAGCCGTAAATTCTTTGTGTATACCACATTAGAAAATTCCTAATACAATGTGACAAGTATGATGCCCAATCATATGCCACTCCTTCCATAATTCCTTGTACATATAATATGAGCCAAGTGGGCATCTCCGAGGCTTGTTGTTCTCCTGATAGCTTGGACATAATCACTTTCACAGCACACCGCATTCCACTATCTTCAACCATTGCTGCTTCACTCTGTGACTCCCATGCTTTTGTAACTGTGCCACCTCTGCTAGAGTGATGTTGGTAACTCATGGATCAACTCCCTCTATGAGTTTGCATCCATTGTCTCTTTTCTGACCGATAGTCCATGATTTGGCAACCCAAATGTCCTTCTGAAATTGCATGTTAAAAACACTATTGTTAGCTTCTGGTTATCAACTCAAACTCTACTAGCATTCTGTTGCGGGTTGTATGTTTGCAACATCTGCAACAAGTACTGCTTGAAGAAGTCTTTGTCAAAATTTAAAATTTGCAGTATACAACTCACGCCTTGATAAGGATAGACATAGATAAGTTTATTTTTAAACAAATCTGTTTAGCTTTATATGTTTTTTTTAGCCTATGTAAAATGTCGGCAGCTAGTTGTTAGGCTTCAATTGTTAATGTTGGTCACGAATCCGCCACGAGGAAAGGATTTTGTCGCTATTGCGCCCTGGACCCGCGAACCAACATTGAAAGGCCGGAAGGAAGAGATGCCTTCCGAGCCAATCTCCGGAGAAGGCCGGCTCCTTTTGGGGGGTTAGTAAGATGAGAGTGCAGGAAAGAGATAAATGTACAGAAAGAATATACAAATATACTTGGAGGTTGGTGGGGGGGGAACTAACGATGCGGGAACACACCAATCACCGATACTTACTTGCATTATAAATACAAAGCATGGCGAGAAGCTGCAAAATCTACGAGTACTTCCGATACCTAAGCAGTGTACGCACAGCTACAATGGCTCCCTAACAGACATTCCCTACAAGGAACTAACAGTACGGCAACGCATCAATCACCAGATACGGACACTAACATGGGTAGAAAGCAATCCTAGAGATATCAGAGCCAGGTATATGTGTTTGTGTAGAGAATTTAACCGCACGACTTCAATGGCTCCCTAACGGACATTCCCTACAAGGAACTAACGATGCGGCGGCGCATCAATCACCAGATACGGACCAGCAACATAACACACAACTGATGAAACTGCTACCACATCTATTCTATGTATCCTTTTAATTAATGAAGTACGAGGGTGCTTTAAACAAGCAATGCTAGAGGCACCTGATCACCAAATGCTGAAATGAATCAACGAGCCGTGACACAGGTTAGCCTAAGGCATAAATATAATGAAAGACAGCATAAAAAATAGAAGCAGCAGAACAGAACCAGGCATACAGATTATATTTATAAGCAGAAGCACGGTTACAATGGTTCCCTAACAGACATTCCCCTTCCACCACTTTACAATGAAAACGTGGTGGCTATTTATAGCCCAAAGTTACCCCGTTACATTAATGGGCACAAAGTCCCAATCAAACATTAGGCGACAAAAGCGGCCGCGGAGCTAGCGATGCTGACTTCTGTCGGGCTGGGCTGTACTCTCGGCATGGTCTCCCTGAAGGTTGAACGGCCACGTGGCAGCGCGTTGGGTAGAACTTTATATTGACAGGAATGCGGGTAGGCGAGGCAGGTGGAAACTCACGTCAGTCTTAAATGAGGCAGCTGGCATAAGTAGTGCGGCCCATGCTTGTCCTTTTGCTCGGCATGTCTTGGCTCGGATCCCAAAGTTGGACACTTGTCGGATGATAATGCTTGACACGTGTACGCCTTGAAAGGCGATCTATCCAACTTCGCCGGGATTAGAGCGCAATCGGGTAGCACGGGTGAAAAACGGCGCGGTCGGGTAGCACTATTTCCCTACTGCGCACCGGTCAAAGGGCGCAATCCGACTTCGCTGCGAAGTCGGGTTGCGCACCGGCACTTGCTGATTCTCACCGCCGTTCGGACTTCGCTCCAGCACTTAGTCATTTTTCCTGCCAGCCTGCCAGTTACAAGGTGCGCCCAGAAAGAGGGCGAAGTCGGACTTCGCACCAAAACTGGGCGAAGTGCGCACTTCGCACCAAAGCTGGGCGAAGTGCGCACTTCGCACAAAAAACTGGGTTTCCTGGTTCAGCTTCCGGGGCCATAACTTTTGATCCGGCCGACCCGATCGCCTATTATAATATATCGTTGGAAAGCTTGCGAGAAGATCTGCAATAATAAAATATCCGGGGCTCATTTTGTCCATTTTATCGCCCCTGTTTATGGCCCGCAAAATCCCGAACACCTCGGCATGCCACGACACTTAGCCATTTTTCGGGGCAAGCTGCTGTCAATTTTGAGAAGAATGAGAATGTAGGGAAGAGAGAGAAAGGGGGAGAAGGAAGAGCGGCTCTCTTACAAAAATTGAAAACATTGCACCCCGTGCAAAATGTGACAACATTTCTGGCGGCTCGCGGGGTGTCGAGCTCGCCTCGGCGCAAAGAATCCATGCCTTCATCCATTGGGCAACAGAGTCACCCTCGCTGCAACTGCTCTTCAGATCCACCTCCGGCAACTGCCTCCTCGGAACACTTAAAAAGAAAACACTGCACAGACTGAAATAAGAAAAACAACTAAAACTTTGAATAATAGCCGGATTATTTATACAAAATTTTGCGGCATTATTGGCATGCCGCCACCACAAATCTAGCTTCGGTTGCCTATCCGGTGAACCTGCAGTGCCCGACCAGATCTGGTTGTACTTCAGATGATCTTTGAAGTCCGGCTGGCCTCCCAAAGCTTGCCGGGTCGCGAACATGGTGCAACGTGGCGGATTGTCATTCATGCCGGTACCCGTACAATTGATGAACAATGTGGCAAGGAGATTTTTCAGACGGGAGCCCTCTTCGGGTACCGGTTGCGGTGATGGTTGGAGCCAATACCACCACGGTGGAGACTGTAGGTGAACATTCATTTCTCCGCTTGTGAGGTCAAGGCTGCTCACCAAACCTTGATTCCTCGGGGGTGTCTTCTATTAGCTTAAAAAAAGGGCGCTTGCGATCAAGAAATCTGGATCTTCAGCTCAGTCGGAGTCGCCAGGTGATTTTGCCAGATGAAGGCAAGCCAAAGATTCACCAACTCGGGCTTCCTTAAAATATGGAGACTGATCGTCTCACCTCACGGATTCGTCTATGCGAGCTTGGTAATCAGCCAGCCTGACGCGCTCGCCTGGAGCGTTGGTATTAATTTCGTAAAGTCAGGCTGGTTTCCCGGGTTCCTCGCTCGCCACCTTCTTGCTTGAATGAAGGCGTTAGGACCGGTCTTTTGGACTCAGAGAATATGAACGTGCAGAGTCGCCAGGTGCTCTGATTTTGAACGGCAATGAAGCGAGCACCAGTGCTTCAATTCTGTTTGGGGGTGAGAAACCTCCTTGTCCCACCGAGCATTCGGAAAGAAAGCTGTCGGCCCGAACGAGGACGAGCTTGAGATCTTCCAAATGCGAGACAAAGAGTCCCACAGTCGTGCCAAAAGCTGTTGGTCACGAATCCGCCACGAGGAAAGGATTTTGTCGCTATTGCGCCCTGGACCCGCGAACCAACATTGAAAGGCCGGAAGGAAGGGATGCCTTCCGGGCCAATCTCCGGAGAAGGCCGGCTCCTTTTGGGGGGTTAGTAAGATAAGAGTGCAGGAAAGAGATAAATGTACAGAAAGAATATACAAATATACTTGGAGGTTGGTGGGGGGGAACTAACAATACGGGAACACACCAATCACCAATACTTACTGCATTAAATATAAAGCATGACTGAGAACTGCAAAATCTAACGTGTACTTCCGATACCCAAGCAGTGTACGCACGGCTACAATGGCTCCCTAACAGACATTCCCTACAAGGAACTAACAGTACGGCAATGCGTCAATCACCACCTACGGACACTAACATGGGTAGAAAGCAATCATAGAGATATCAGAGCCAGGTATATGTGTTTGTGTAGAGAATTTAACCGCACAGCTTCAATGGCTCCCTAACAGACATTCCCTACAAGGAACTAACGATGCGGCGGCGCATCAATCACCAGATACGGACCAGCAACTTAACACACAAGCGATGAAACTGCTACTACATCTATTCTATGTATCCTTTTAATTAATGAAGTACAGAGGGTGCTTTAAACAAGCAATGCTAGAGGCACCTGATCACCAAATGCTGAAATGAATCAACGAGCCGTGACACAGGTTAGCCTAAGGCATGAATATAAAGAAAGCAGCATAAAAAAAGAAGCGACGAGAACAGAACCAGGCATACAAATTATATTTATAAGCAGAAGCACGGTTACATGGCTGGTTCCCTAACGAGACATTCCCCTTCCACACTTACAATGAAAACGTGGTGGCTATTTATAGCCCAAAGTTCCCCCGTTACATTAATGGGCACAAAGTCCCAGTCAAACATTAGCTGACAAAAGCAGCCGCGGAACTGCTGATGCTGACTTCTGTCGGGCTGGACTGTACTCTCGGCATGGTCTCCCTGAAGGTTGAACAGCCACGTGGCGGCGCGTTGGGTAGAACTTTATATTGACGGGAATGCGGGTAGGCGAGGTAGGTGGAAACTCACGTCAGTCTTAAATGAGGCGGTTGGCATAAGTAGTGCGGCCCATGCTTGTCCTTTTGCTCGGCATGTCTTGGCTCGGATCCCAAAGTTGGACACTTGTCGGATGATAATGCTTGACACGTGTACGCCTTGAAAGGCGATCTATCCAACTTCGCCGGGATTAGAGCGCAATCGGGTAGCACGGGTGAAAAACGGCGCGATCGGGTAGCACCTATTTCCCTACGCGCACCGGTCAAAGGCGCGATCCGACTTCGCTGCGAAGTCGGGTTGCGCACCGGCACTTGCTGATTCTCACCGCCGTTCGGACTTCGCACGGCCCCCACACTTAGTCATTTTTCCTGCCAGCCTGCCAGTTACAAGGTGCGCCCAGAAAGAGGGCGAAGTCGGACTTCGCACCAAAGCGAGCGAAGTGCGCACTCGCACCAAAGCGGGCGAAGTGCGCACTTCGCACAAAAAGCTGGGTTTCCTGGTTCAGCTTCCGGGGCCATAACTTTTGATCCGGCGACCCGATCGCCTATTATAATATATCGTTGGAAAGCTTGCGAGAAGATCTGCAATAATAAAATATCCGGGGCTCATTTTGTCCATTTTATCGCCCCTGTTTATGGCCCGCAAAATCCCGAACACCTCGGCATGCCACGACACTTAGCCATTTTTCAGGGCAACTGCTGTCAATTTTGAGAAGAATGAGAATGTAGGGAAGAGAGAGAAAGGGGGAGAAGGAAGAGCAGCTCTCTTACAAAAATTGAAAACATTGCACCCCGTGCAAAATGTGACAACATTTATGGCGGCTCGCGGGGTGTCGAGCTCGCCTCGGCGCAAAGAACCCATGCCTTCATCCATTGGGCAACAAAGTCACCCTCGCTGCAACTGCTCTTCAGATCCACCTCCGGCAACTGCCTCCTCGGAACACTTAAAAAGAAAACACCGCACAGACTGAAATAAGAAAAACAACTAAAACTTTGAATAATAGCCGGATTATTTATACAAAATTTTGCGGCATTATTGGCATGCCGCCACCACAAATCTAGCTTCGGTTGCCTATCCGGTGAACCTGCAGTGCCGGACCGGATCCGGTTGTACTTCGAGATGATCTTTGAAGTCCGGCTGGCCTCCCAAAGCTTGCCGGGTCGCGAACATGGTGCAACGTGGCAGATTGTCATTCATGCCGATACCCGTACAATTGATGAACAATGTGGCAAGGAGATTTTTCAGACGGGAGCCCTCTTCGGGTACCGGTTGCGGTGATGGTTGGAGCCAATACCACCACGGTGGAGACTGTAGGTGAACATTCATTTCTCCGCTTGTGAGGTCAAGGCTGCTCACCAAACCTTGATTCCTCGGGGGTGTCTTCTATTAGCTTAAAAAAAGGGCGTCTGCGATCAAGAAATCTGGATCTTCAGCTCGGTCGGAGTCGCCGGGTGATTTTGCCGGATGAAGGCAAGCCAAAGATTCACCAACTCGGGCTTCCTTAAAATATGGAGGCCGATCGTCTCACCTCACGGATTCGTCTATGCGAGCTTGGTAATCAGCCGGCTTGACGCGCTCGCCTGGAGCGTTGGTATTAATTTCGTAAAGTCAAGCTGGTTTCCCGGGTTCCTCGCTCGCCACCTTCTTGCTTGAATGAAGGCGTTAGGACCGGTCTTTTGGACTCAGAGAATATGAACGTGCAGAGTCGCCAGGTGCTCTGATTTTGAACAGCAATGAAGCGAGCACCAGTGCTTCAATTCTGTTTGGGGGTGAGAAACCTCCTTGTCCCACCGAGCATTCGGAAAGAAACTGTCAGCCCGAACAAGGACGAGCTTGAGATCTTCCAAATGCGAGACAAAGAGTCCCACTGGGCGTGCCAAAAACTGTTGGTCACGAATCCGCCACGAGGAAAGGATTTTGTCGCTATTGCGCCCTGGACCCGCGAACCAACATTGAAAGGCCGGAAGGAAGGGATGCCTTCCGGGCCAATCTCCGGAGAAGGCCGGCTCCTTTTGGGGGGTTAGTAAGATGAGAGTGCAGGAAAGAGATAAATGTACAGAAAGAATATACAAATATACTTGGAGGTTGGTGGGGGGGAACTAACAGTACGGGAACACACCAATCACCAATACTTACTGCATTATAAATATAAAGCATGGCGAGAAGCTGCAAAATCTAACGTATACTTCCGATACCCAAGCGGTGTACGCACGGCTACAACGGCCCCCTAGCGGACATTCCCTACAAGGAACTAACAGTACGGCAACACGTCAATCACCACCTACGGACACTAACATGGGTAGAAAGCAATCATAGAGATATCAGAGCCAGGTATATGTGTTTGTGTAGAGAATTTAACCGCACAGCTTCAATGGCTCCCTAACAGACATTCCCTACAAGGAACTAACAATGCGGCGGCGCATCAATCACCGAGATACGGACCAGACAACAAAACACACAAGCGATGAAACTGCTACTACATCTATTCTATGTATCCTTTTAATTAATGAAGTACGGAGGGTGCTTTAAACAAGCAATGCTAGAGGCATCTGCTCACCAAATGCTGAAATAAATCAACGAGCCATGACACAGGTTAGCCTAAGGCATGAATATAAAGAAAGGCAGCATAAAAAACGAAGCGACGAACGAGAACCAGGCATACAAATTATATTTATAAGCAGAAGCACGGTTACAATGGGCAAAGTGGTTCCCTAACAGACATTCCCCTTCCACCACTTTACAATGAAAACGTGGTGGCTATTTATAGCCCAAAGTTCCCCCCGTTACATTAATGGGCACAAAGTCCCAGTCAAACATTAGCTGACAAAAGCAGCCGCGGAACTGACGATGCTGACATCTGTCGGGCTGGGTGTACTCTCGGCATGGTCTCCCTGAAGGTTGAACAGCCACGTGGCGGCGCGTTGGGTAGAACTTTATATTGACGGGGAATGCGGGTAGGCGAGGTAGGTGGAAACTCACGTCGGCATTAAATGAGGCGGTGGCATAAGTAGTGCGGCCCATGCTTGTCCTTTTGCTCGGCATGTCTTGGCTCGGATCCCAAAGTTGGACACTTGTCGGATGATCTTTGCTTGACACGTGTACGCCTTAAAAGGCGATCTATCCAACTTCGCCGGGATTAGAGTGCAATCGGGTAGCACAGGTGAAAAACAGCGCAGTCGGGTTGACCTATTTCCCTACTGCGCACCGGTCAAAGGCGCGGTCCGACTTTGTTGCGAAGTCGGGTTGCGCACCGGCACTTGCTGATTCTCACTGCTGTTCGGACTTCGCACTTGGAAAGGGGGAGCGAAGTCGGACTTCGCCCCAACACTTAGTCATTTTTCTGCCAGCCTGCCGATTACAAGGTGCGCCCAGAAGAGGGCGAAGTCGGACTTCGCACCAAAGCGGCGAAATCGCACCAGCGGCGAAGTGCGCACTCGCACCAAAACTGGGCGAAGTGCGCACTTCGCACAAAAAACTGGGTTTCCTGGTTCAGCTTCCCGGGGCCATAACTTTTGATCCGCTGACCCGATCGCCTATTATAATATATCGTTGGAAAGCTTGCGAGAAGATCTGCAATAATAAAATATCCAGGGCTCATTTTGTCCATTTTATCGCCCCTGTTTATGGCCCGCAAAATCCCGAACACCTCAGCATGCCACGACACTTAGCCATTTTTCAGGGCAAGCTGCTGTCAATTTTGAGAAGAATGAGAATGTAGGGAAGAGAGAGAAAGGGGGAGAAGGAAGAGCAGCTCTCTTACAAAAATTGAAAACATTGCACCCCGTGCAAAATGTGACAACAGTTAATTTGTTATCTCATATCTGCCAGATTCATCTTTTGTTACGATATGGCATATATATTGCAATGTATCTGATGTGCCTATAAAAGCACCTGTTATGAATAAATGATTATTTGGATTTTACCCACATCAGATTGGTATTAGAGCAGGTTGATCCTCCCCTATGAGAGGGAATTTCCCTCTTGGAAATTCCCCTTCCCCCTTTGCAATTTCATGCTTTCATTTCCTTTGTTTCCTTTGCCTTCTCAACACCATGGAATAAAATTCCATGTGGATTGTCCTCTTCCCAAGCTTAAATTGCAAGGAATAAATCTTTTAAATTTCTCACTCTGTTGGCATGAGAAAGAGATTCCCAAGGAAGTGTTTGTATTCATTGCTTTCTGTTGTAATTGCCATGTCTAGTTTTTCAACATTCAAGCTCTTTGTGCTTATGCTGCAGTAGCAGATGCCATTGGACTGCTGTGGTTCAAAATCAACACGGTTTATCTTTTGTGTGTTCATTAAACAAATGTCATGAACTAGTTGTAGGCTTTCTCTAGGAAAGAAGAGAACATTTCTCTGCCAGATCTAAAAACTGAATGCCAACATTCTGCCTATTTTTGGTTCTGTTGCACAATGAAATGCTCTGTGGTTGTAAGAAAGAAAGATCCATTATCCACATCAACCTGTGTTGGGAGCTGTTGTTTCCATCTAGAAGAGTGACCAATTTAAAACCTGCCTTACTGCGACTTTCCTGGTTTGTTTTCGAACAAATAGTTGATTATTGCATTTAAAATTTTACTACTTTGGATGGATGTGCTTTTCAGAGGGCCACATGTCACAATCCGTGGTGGTAGAATGTCGGTTCCATTGACCTAGCACTCATCTGTTTGCATCGGTCAGAGGAGGACAATGAGAGTAATCACCATGCGGGATAGCAATTATTTTTAGTGATGAGCTGTATTCCGCCAGCTCATCACGGGGAAGAAGGAGGTCCCCCTAGCGGTGCCTGGCACTTTCTCTCCTATGTGCTCGCAGAAGTACCTGTCGAGGTTTGTGGAGAAGGTAGAAAATCTTTAGAGGAGTGGACAAAAACATTTCTATGAATGCCACACGTCGCAGTTCTAAGAGTTAGCAGGTATAATAAAATTGCATGGGGGAGACTTACTTTTAAGCATCATTAATTAATTAATTCTTATTTTGCATAGTGCATGGCAAAATATAAATATTATTTCATGCACATTGCAACTAATTAATTATTTGTTTGATTAATTAATTAATTAATTAAATTAAAAGTATATATTTTAAATAATTTCATGCACCAATAATTAATTAATTTATTTGTTGCATAAAAGATAAATTAATTAATTCAATGTACCTTTTTTTTCATTAACTAATTATTTTACAATAATTAATTAATTTTCCACAACCTTTGTATCAACTTTATTTTGGCTAAAGCCATTGTATGCTTGTAAGCATTTTAATCCACTTTGTCCTTGTGGAATTCTACACTTCTTTGAAAGTGTTTGTGGATTTGTAATATGGAGTGCAAGATTGGTGGTACCCGACACTCCATTCTATTGTTCCAATCACTATGCCATGTATCGGATCCCAAGGATTTGTGCCTTTTTCCTCTGTATATTGCACCTCACAGTGAAGCTACTACAATTTTGAGGCACCTGCATTGCAAGAATGTGAATCGACTATTAGTTTAAGCCGCATGCTTCCAGTTTTGAAGCATGAATGATGTGAGGAGCAAACAAAATTTTGTGGAGAAGATTGAAGAAAATTCCTACCAATACCCTTTTGAGCACTGTTTGCTTTTGGGTACTCCCTTTGCAAGAGTAGTAGTGATTCCATTGGGGTGATTGTATTGTCTCTCTAGCAGAGTCTTCGACGATTGTATGCTCTCTCTAGCAGAGTCTTCGACGATTGTATGCTCTTTGTGATCGAGTAGAGCCTTTGAGATGATTGTATGCTCTCTATTATTGAGCAGAGCCTTCCAAAGGGTCTCTCTCTTCTTCATCAAGTTCGAGGATTGCATTTTGGGCACTTGCACACTCCCATGTTCTCTCCCACTTTCTTGTATAAGCATTAGAGTCCAATGCTTCTATGGTGGGGAGGAATGATAAGGATAGGCATAGATAGGTTTATTTTTAAATAAATATGTTTAGCTTTATATTTTTTTTTTAGCCTATGTAAAATGTTGGCAGCTATTTGTTAGGCTTTAGTAGTTAATTTGTTATCTCATATCTTCCAGATTCGTCTTCTATTACGATATGGCAGATATATTGCAATGTATCTGATGTGCCTATAAAAGCACCTACTATGAATAAATGATTATCTAGATTTTACACACATCACGCCTGTATTCATGAATGCAGCTCTCAGCGGGTGATCTATTGCGCTTTCTTGCCACCAATTCCTCTAGATTTAGCTTGCTAATTGTTGCCATGTTATGTCCCATAATGGAATCATCATTCTCTCCTTCCCCTTCTGAACAACACTCCTCTCTTTTGGACTGCAGTCCTCCCCCCCTCTGCTCTCCCTTTTCTTTTCCCTTTCTCTTTGGCCCGGTTGTTGGGTTTCCTCTTGTATGTATCTTAGTTCTTTTCTTTGTTGGGATTTTTAACCTGCTAGCTGGTAGTCATTATTGTCCTTTAGACTTCTTATAGCCCCTTGGGTCTTATTTTGGCCCACCGCGGACATTAATAATATTTCATTTCATTTCCGAGACAAAGCCTCAACTCTTTGCTCCTCTAGAGTGTTAGCTCTTGGCCATTCTCACGGATGTTCACCATGCTGCCTACTTTGGCCCCGTTCTGCGTTTGAGTTGTGTTCTGCGAGACCCCTCCTAGCACTACCTTTGACGCCTTCTTCATGAACGTGACGTTTTGGATGCGTCCTTGAGTTGGGTGGAACCTTTCTCTGTTATTGTTCCGCCTTCTCAATCCTCTCGGATACTTGGCCTTCTTTGCAACTTTTCAGCTGCAATCATTCAGTTTGTGATTGCAAATCAGCTTATATAGCGTATGCAATTCACTTCCTCATTCGTACGATAGGCCTCAATTGTACAACACTCTTCAATTGTACCACACTACTGTCTATTGCTCCACTTGTATGGCACCCTGCATGCCTGCACTCATATGACAGTGTCTATATGACACCCTTCTAACTCATATGGCCTGGTCTCCAACACCAACATAGTGTTTCTACTACTTATATGGCACGGTTCGTATGGCAGCCTCCTTGCACTGCACAATGACTTTTGCCCTTGCAATGCCTTCATCACCCTACCTCCGTACAACTCTTGCAATAGATTTCCAACCTTTGACGCTTGCAATTGGAAAATTTTCTTCACTTCCCCTGTCCACATGGTTATAGGCCATCTGTATGCTTGCAAAATCTCTAGCAGAATTCCTCCTTGCAGTTACTTCTTCCACCTCAGGGTACTTTGGTTCTGCAATCTTCCTCCAATGGCAATGATTTGCACCTTTACCTATTGCCTTCCTCCACAACTCCTCCATTCAGCATACTCTCAGCACTGCATTGTCCGTACATTGGCTCTCTCTGCATGCATTGTCTCCTCTAGTCGCTCTTCTTCAAGCATTGGAATGAAGTACCCAAGCCTTACCCAATTTGTTTATTTATAATGCTCATGGAGAGAAAAAACCGTTGGCGCCCACATTCGCCACCTTGCCACCTTTGCATGAAAGGATCAATGTTTAATTTTGCCTTTTTCTATTTTTCACTTTTTCTATTTTTTTTAAATGTCTAAGTTTACTGCCATATGTAGACTTGGACGGTGATGCACACCATCCTCCCAACGAGCCCCTTCCATCCTCTCGTCGACGATTTTCTCCTTCTACTATGAGATTTCCTTTGTTTGTTTGGCAATCACTTTCTTGCACCTCATTTGTACGATCATTAGCCATACCAGTGCCCTTGTCGTCATTTGTACGGCCTAAGCTTCCATCTATACATTGATCTATTGTACTGTCATCAATTGTATGGTTGATTGGACTTGTATGGCCTCTTTGACATGTACAACACACGCTATTTGTACATTAGTTATCATTTGTACGAACACTTGCCGTAACACCTTGTTCATTCATACAATCATCATCGCTTTGGCTTATACGACCGTCTGCTGTACCTTCCTGCTCACTTGTACAACCAACATTTGTAGGGCAATCTGCCATACGAGTGCAATCCTGATTTGCTGAAACTGTACAACCTGCCATTCTGCTTCTTACTTCTTCATGGCTTTGTCATCTTTGTTCTTGTCTTATCAGATTTTGCTCTTCATTTGAAGGTTCATTCATTGGTGTTCTCCATTTTGCACTGCCACCCCATGTTCTTGTGACTCCAATCTATTAACCTTTGTTGTATCTGGAAATCTCACATGCACCTGCAATCTGCTTCGTTTCCTTGGGTGATGTTCCAACCCTTCTTGCTCAATAACGAGCTGCTCTCCATTCTCATTTCCGAACAACCAATTCAGATTCAAGTTAGCTTCCACTTCTTGTGCTACACCATCTAGTCTGTTGGCCCTACTTAGTTCTCCATCTTCACGGACTACTGCACCTTTAAACTATTTTGAAGACTGATTTGGTGCTACACCCAACCTTCTTACGGTCTCTCTCCTCAATTGGTATGAAATCAACCATATTAACTTGTGCCTTTACTTTGTATGGCTTTAATTTCAAGCCATTGACCATATTAGGACACTATGTCCTGTCCAACTTCTGCAATTTGACTGCACTATTATCCATCATTTCTACTACTTGGAAGGGCCCAAGCGATAAGGTCTTCAACTTCTTTGGCTTGATTTCATGCTTGCCATTGAATTTAAACACCAAGTCACCTCGTTTGAGCTTTAGTTTCCTTAGGAGCTTATCATGCCATAACTTCCTTTGTTGCTGGGCAATCTTCGTTGCCCATTGAGCAATCATCCGTTTCTTGTCCAGTTGTACAAGTGCCACAAGCCTCTCCTCTAGGTTGTCCTGGTCGCCTAGTCGGTTCTGTATCGCCACCCTCAAATTAGGTATTAGGAACTCTATTGGCACTATCGCCTCCTATCCATACATCCACAAGAACGGGGTATGGTTCCTTGTTGGCATAAATGTTATCCTGTATGCCCATAGAACAATTGGCAATCTCTCTTCCTAGTCAGCTCCTTCCACACCATAGGTATTATAAATAGTTGAGACTAGAACTTTGTTTGTTGCCTCCGCCTACCCATTTGCTTTAGGATAATATAGAGTTCACAAAGAATGCAAGATCCTAAACTCTGTGATTAACTTCTGAATGATCTCGTTGCCAAAGTGTCCTCTATCACTTGTCAAATGCATGTGAATTTCAAATCTCATAATCAACTGTTCATACAAAAATCAAGTTGTACTCCTTGCAAAATTATCTGGTAATGCTCGTGTTTCTACCCACTTTGTCAAGTATACAGTCGCCGCTACAATATACCAACACTTCCTTCTTCGGCTTGTTTTCAACGATCCAACCAAATCAAGACCCCATCATTCAAACAAGTTGTGATTGATGCAACGACATGAAGTCTTTCTTCAGCGACTTCCCGACTCGTTGGCACGTATAGTATGCTTTCACATGCTCGCTAGCATTGCGATAAAGGGTGGGCCACCATAGCTTTGCCAATAGTACTTTTCTTGTGGTCGTGTCTGGTCCCATGTGCCCTCCTACCAATCCTTTGTGAGCCTCCCTCAACACTGTGTTCACTTCGTCATCCATAACACATCTTTGTAGAATTCCATCAAGTCCAATCTTGTATAACAAGCCTGCTGTCAACTGGAATGGTTTCGATTCAATAATGATGCGTTTTCTTTTTGTTATTGTCATCTCCTTTGGCAACTCTCTCTTTGACAAGTATTCTCCAATATGCTTGTACCATAACGGTACTACACTTATTACAAACAAGCATCCATAAATTCGTTCGACACTTCCCCTTCAACAAGTTCTCTAGAACGAATCCTTGATAGTTGATCTGCTATTACATGTAGACAACAGTCAGGACTTCCGAAACAAGGGAATGGCAATTAGTGAGAGAGGGATTGATAATGGATCATAGAGGAATGCATCTATGTCAGCTAAAGTTTAATGACGACAATACAAATGAAATGGAAAGTAGTATGTTTGCCAGCTCCAGACGACACTCCTATGACGACTCAGTCTTGATGGCTACGATCGTGATGGTAGAAAGAACGGGTCTTTATCATAGATATAATGGAAGCTTGAAGAACGAGTCTTTGGCACAAATAAAATGGAAGAGTTTTGTAGAGGTCTAATAGAAACAAAAGTTTTTGCTCAGAATAGAAGAGTTCCTTCCACACAAGATAGAAGGACCTTCATAGATGGAATTAGTGCAATGTGCGACGTTCCTCCATGACCAAAGTCTTTGGACAAGCTGTTGGAAACAATGTTTGAAGAACAACTAGTATGTCGGCCAAATCCAGACGACACTCCTATGACGGCTTAGTCTTGACAACTCACTTTGAGACGGTTTTGATCGTGACAACAGATGACTGATGATAGCATGTCGGTTGCTATGACTGATGACACCTCACTAACAACAACTTAGCATGATGGCATGACGACTAGTTGCATGTCGGCAATAGTCATGATGGCAAGGTAAATGTCGGATCCCTCCTTGTTGGTTTAGGTGGCGTCAACAGTGTGTTGGCACTAATGTCAGCACTCGGTGGTGATAGCGTCGGCTATGTCAGCACTCGATGGTGACAGCGTCGACTATGTCGGCACTCGGTGGTGACGACGTCGGCTATGTCGGCACTCGGTGTTGACGATGTCGGCTATGTTGGCACTCAGTGTTGACAACGTCGGCTATGTCAGCTCCTGTAACTTGCTGGCTCGCTTGATTTTGTCTAAGCATTCCAACCTGCAACAAACTGCAATACAAGATAGGATCCTAACATACTACCAACATCCATAGAGACATAATTGGCACAAAGAATGATCTTGTATTATCATGGAGATGAATACAGTTCAGTCTTATGACTGCAGTATCCCACGCTCAACAAAACTAGTCTGGTGTATCTCTCTTACAATGGCTTGTTGTCCTCATACAATGGATATCAATTGAAATGTAAGGGATCCTATTTATACTTGTGGCTCTGATAGTTACTACAACCAACCAAGCCAAACTACCAAAACTACTTCCTTAACATAGCCTTAACAAAATGCTAAATAACACAATAGTTAAATATTTTGCAAATGATGGCTGCATATACATTGCGTTTCATTTTCAATTACATTTGATACTATGACATTACATTTGACTGTGTTACATGCCATTTGACTATATTTCATGCCACTTTATTACGTAGACCTTTTTACAAACATTTTATTTCTTCTTAGAATTGTTGTCTACATCTATCCTCCCCTTTACATTAGTTGATGTCCTCAGGTACTCCTTGTGTTGTTCTGTTGGGGACTCAGTCTCTTTGGATCTGATGCTTGCAGGCTCTCCAATTCTTGAACACAGAGATTATATGCTTCTTGTTCATCGCAGAGCTTCTTGGCATAGTTTTAATACTTGGCCCATTCCACTCCATAGGCATTCACTTTATCCTCCATTGCCTACATTTGTTTCAGGATCTCCTCTTCTCGTTGGACAAAAAGTTCTTTCATTCGCTGTTGTGTCAGAATAGAGGAGGTTGGTTTTGTTTGCGCCAATTCACTTGTTAATGCTCCTTCGCATTGTTGTGTCTGAGCCAATTCTCAAAGTAATGCTTCCTCCTTCTGTTTCACCTGTTCAAGCTCCTTCAACAAGGCATGTTCGCGTTGATTCTTCTGAGCAACTAACTCTGCGTTCTATTGCAGCAGTAATGTCTTTGTTGATTGTTTTTGCAGCATTTTCTCTTCCATTTCCACAATGATCCTCTCCTTGTCCTTGAGTTGTTCATGAAGATCATGCAGTTCTTTCTACACTGCCTTAATTTGCTTCATAGTTTCATTCAGCTGAGTCAGATCATTATCCAACTTTTGTTCTATTTCCTGCAGCTTCTCCTCTGTTATATGCAGTCTACTCTCTTTCTTTTTCCTGTTTGGCGAGCTCTTTAGCATGCTCCTCACTTTGTCCTTCCTCCACCGCAATGGGGTTCAGTTGAGTTCCTTCTTGCTCTCTTGATCCTACTTTATTACTGATTTCTTCTGACTACTCTGACCTGTTTCCAGTTCCTTCTTTTCTTCATCTTGGTTTTCGTCGTCCATGTGGATGCATAAGCATTGTGGTGTGAACACTTCATAGTCTTCCATTTTCCAATGAAGAAATCCTTTGTTGTCGTCCCTTCCATCTTTTGTGCATTCCTCCAACTGCAACACTCCTTCATCAGGCTCGTATCCTGTTTTACCGTCTAATGATGAACTTCCTGATTCATCTGAGGTTGCAATGTTTTGGCTTATGGATTGATTCTTGAGGTTAATCATGTACTTATGCTACCCCTTCTTGAAAGTAAGGTGTTCTTTCTCCCAATTATGGTTTACTTTCACCATCCGCAGCCGTCCATGTCTAAGCAATTCATTATAAGCAGGTTTTTGTATCGGTATCACCACAAAATCCAAGGTGAAGTCTTGTTCCGCTATCCATACTTTTTGATTTGTCAGTATGCCTCTCGTCTCTATTTTGTACTAATAAGCTCCATATAGTCTAAAATTTGGAGATTGTAATGTTGGTTGCCCGATGCTTTTCCATGTCTTTTCAAGCATGACATTGACACTTGATCCCCCATCTACAATTACTTGCGTCAGCTTATGGTCCAATATCTCCATGTGAACCAAAGCTAGTTTCTTTCCGGCCTCAATCATCAATATTGTAGGGTCAATAAATTGTTCTTGTTTAACATTGGCTACTTCCTATACTTCCCTATTCTTCGTCTTCATCCACTTGCCTACTATGGTATATAATTCGGGTACTGCACTAAGTAGATTGGATATTTTTGCTTCCATGGTCGTGCTTAGTACTTGTGTTGCCAAGTGTTCCATTGATGATTGTTTGCTTGTTATTACCTCAGGATTTTTCAAAACTTTTTCCTAAAGTAATTTTTCTTGCTTGTCCTTCTCAAGCTCCTCCTTTACCATATCGTGAGTTTCCTACCATCGTTTTTTTTCTTTGGTAGGGTTTGGATACTACTCCATTTTTCGAGCATGAGCTCTTGTCACCACTAATAATCTTTTTTCTTTTTCTTGGTTATCACTTACTTCACCAATGTCAATTAGATTGACATTCTGTGTTCCACTGGTACTTGCTTTATTTGGGCAATTTGCTTCCTTGTGGTTACCCGGTCCACACCATCTACACATATGAGTAACATTGTTTCCATTTGGGTTTCCTCTAGTCTATGGCTTGGGACAACTTTTCATGAAATGTCCCCATTCTTGGCAGTTTCGACATTGTATGATAGGTCTTCCATTTGAATCATACTGAAGTCGACTTTGTCCTCCTTGCCTTCCTCCTCGACGGTTATTCCTATATCCACCACTCGTTGCGCCTTGTCCATTTCTTGAAGTATTCGTCTGCTCTTCCTGTTGCACTGTCATGGTTTGGTTACTTGCTCCTTTCAAGTTGAATGGACAATCCGAGACTGGGTGTCCCGTTATATCGCATATGTTACAATACGCGTTCTTTGGGCAATTGACATTTGTATGTCCTTCTGATTTACAATCCAAACACCAGATGTCCTTTCTGTCTTTTCGTGCTTCTCCTTTTACTTCTTTCATTATTTTATCAAACTCTTTCCTGAAAGAGTAGATAGCGCTTTGCACTTTGTCATTAGTATCACTATTTGATTCTAAATTCCTCGGATGCCTCATGATTCCAGTTGTTTACTTTTCTTCGCTCTCGAAGTTCTTTGCTTTTTCTAGGGCTTCAACGTATGTGGAAGATGGCACAACCTTCATCTTCTTCTTGTATTTGGGTAGAAGTCCGTCTATGAACCATCTCTTTACTAGTCCATCAGCTGGTGGCATCGGCATTTTATCGGCTAATTGTTTCAATCTTCTTGACATCCTCTTCCGGCTTTTGTTTTGTAGCATAAATCTTTGTTATGATTTCAGTATCATCACGTAGTGGTTGGAATTCATTTATAAATTCGTCTTGCATAGTCTCCCATTGTCCGAAAGGTTGTGTACTTTCCCTCTTCAAGTACCAGTCAATTGCCATTCCCCACAATGTGGTAGGAAACAAATGTAACCATTTAGCAGGTTGAGTTACTCCATTTGCTTTCCATATTGTAGTGCAAGTACCAATGTGTCGTGCTAGATCTTCTTTCCCTTCTCCAGTAAAGGGTGGGCATTTCTGTTTGCCCGCTCTATTCGCAACGTGTGCCATTGGGTCTCTATTGACCTCGTCGTCACTTGATGATGATGCTTGTGGAATTCTATTCCACTCTTCCGATTATAGGTGGTTCAACTTCTTGTTTTGGTGCTTCTTGTTCAAATAGTCTTCGTCCAAACTCCCGTGCATCACTACTTCTCGACCTCTACAAATAAACGATATGTGGTTCTGGTCCTTCCTCCCCAAGTTTCCACGTGTGGTTGCTCTGGTGCCAAACTCCTGTCTTTTGCACCCATTGGCAAACTTTTCTTTGTTGGCTCAGGTGTTACCATCCGCTCTTTGTTTGCTATGTAAATTTTCTTGGGATATCGCTACCTTCCTCGGCTATTGTGTTTTGCGCCTCGTTTTTCGTTGATAACAATGTCTGCCACCTTTCCCTTTCGGCTCTTGGACTTTCGTCGTCTGAGGGGTTACACACCGTCTCCACTTCTGATTGCATAACTTTGTCTCTACTTTGCAGTCCTTGATTTGCGAGCGTTGCACTTCTTACCGGTTTATCTGTAGTTTGTATTTGATTTCTTCGTCGTTGACCTTGCAACCTTGAATCTGTCATTCACCTTTTTGTCTTATCATGCTTCACTTCTTCTCTCAACCCGAACTTGATCTAGGCAAAGACGCCAAATGTAGACAGCGGTGAGGATAACAAGGGAATGACAATTAGTGAGAGAGGGATTGATAATGGATCATAGAGGAATGCATCTATGTCAGCTATAGTTTAATGACGACAATACAAATGGGATGGAAGTAGTATGTTTGCCATCTCTAGACGACACTCCTATGACGGCTCAGTCCTAACAGCTGCTATCATGACGGTAGATGACTAATGACGACATGGTCATGATAGCATGTCGGCTGTTATGGATGGCAACACCTCATTGATGGCAACTTAGCATGATGGCTTGTTGCATGTCAGCAACAATCATGATGACAAGGTAAATGTTGGCTCCCTCCTTGCTGGTTTAGGTTGCGTCGACGCTATGTCGGCACTAATGTTGGCACTTGGTGGTGATGGCATCAGCTGTCGGAATTGGGCAGCTCAGGACTACGTCATCACCTGTAACTCGTTGGCTCGCCTGATTCCGTGTAAGAGTTCCAACCTGCAACAAACTACAATACAAGATAGGATACTAGCATACTACCAACATCCCTAGAGACATAATTAGCACAAGGAATGATCTTGTATTATCATGGAGATTAATACAGTTCAATCTGATGACTGTAGCAATCCCATGCTCAACATTACCAGTCGGCGTATCTCTCTTACAATGGCTTGCTCTCATACAATGGATATCAATTGACATGTAAGGGTTCCTATTTATACTTGTGGCGCTAGTAGTTACCACAACCAACCAAGCCAAACTACTAGAACTACTTCCCTAACACAACCTTAACAAATGCTAAATAACACAACTGTTAACTATTTTGCAACGGCTGCATATAAATTACGTTTCATTTTGTTTCATTTTCAATTACATTTGATATTATGACATTACATTTGACCGTGTTACATGCCATTTGACTATATTTCATGCCACTTTATTACGTAGACCTTTTTACAAACATTTTATTTCTTCTTAGAACTACTGTCTACATTACATGTTTCTTCCTGGGTCTTGTTGGTTACGAATCTGCCATGAGGAAAGGATTTTGGGTTAATGCGCCCAGATTCGCCCACCAGCATGAAAGGCCGGAAGGAAGAGATGCCTTCCGGGCCAATCTCCGGAGAAGGCCGGCTCCTTTTGGGGGTTTTCTGATTTAAGCTAAGAGTACAGGAAAGAGATAAATGAACAGAAAGGAATTTACAAATATACGTGGAGGTTGGTGGGGGGAACTAACAGTACGGCAACCAACAATCACCAATACTTACTGCATTACAAATATAAAGCGCGACTGAGAACTGCAAAATCTAACGTATACTTCCGATACTTAAGCAGTGTACGCACGGCTACAATGGTCCCCTAACAGACATTCCCTACAAGGAACTAACAGTACGGCAACGCATCAATCACCACCTACGGACACTAACATGAGTAGAAAGCAATCATAGAGATATCAGAGCCAGGTATATGTGTCGTGTAGAGAATTTAACCGCACAGCTTCAATGGCTCCCTAACAGACATTCCCTACAAGGAACTAACAGTACGGCAGCGCATCAATCACCAGATACGGACCAGCAACGTAACACACAACTTATGAAACTGCTACCACATCTATTCTATGTATCCTTTTAATTCATGAAGTACAGAGGGTGCTTTAAACAAGCAATGCTAGAGGCACCTGATCACCAAATGCTGAAATGAATCAACGAGCCGTGACACAGGTTAGCCTAAGGCATGAATATAAAGAAAGGCAGCATAAAAAACAGAAGCAGCAGAACAGAACCAGGCATACAAATTATATTTATAAGCAGAAGCACGGTTACATTGGTTCCCTAACAGACATTCCCCATCCACCCTTTACAATGAATTCATGGTGGGCTTTTATAGCCCGAGTCCCTCCCGTTACATTAATGGGCACAAGGTCCCAATCAAACATAAGCTGACAAAAGCGGCGAAAGAGCTGCAAATGCTGACCTTTTGTCGGACCGGACTGTACCCGCAGCATGGTCTTCCTGGAAGCTGGACAGCTTCGTGGCGGTGTGTTGGTCAGAACTTCTCTCTGGCAGTGATGCGGGTAGCTGGAGCAGGTGAAACCTCAGATCAGCTTTAAATGAGGCTACTGGCGCAGGCAGTGCAGCCCATGCTTGTCCTTTTGCTCGGCACGTTTCGGCTCTAATCCCGAAGTTGGACACTTGTCAGATGATGAATGATGCTTTTTGACACGTGTCTGCCTTGAAAGGCAGGTTATCCAACTTCGCTTGGGATCAGAGCGCCTCGGGTTGCGTGGGCAGAATACAGTGCAGTCGGGAAGGCCTTCATGCCTTGGTCAAATTCTGGGTTTGTCTCCCCACTGCGCACCTGTCAAGGGCGCACTCCGACTTTGCTGCGAAGTCGGACTGCGCACAGGTGAAAACTGGTGTCTGCCGCCGTACGGACTTGCTCCAGCACTTGATCTTTCTTCTGTCAGCCTGCCAGTCTGCCAGTTGCAAGGTGCGCCCAGAAAGTGGGGCGAAGTCAGACTTCGCACCAAAACTGGGCGAAGTGCGTACTTCGCACCAAAACTGGGCGAAGTGCGAACTTCGCACCAACACTTAGCCATTTTTCAGGTAACTTGCTGGAAAGTTAAAAAACCAACTGGGGGACTCCGAGAAAGGGGGGAAAGAAAGAGAATGCGGGAAAGAAAAGGAAAGGAGAGAAGAAGGAAGGAAAATAGAGGAAGAGGGGAAAAGAAGAGCAGCACTGTTACAAACTTGAAAACATTGCACCCCGTGCAAAATGTGACAACATTTCTGGCGGCTCGCGGGGTGTCGAGCTCGCCTCGGCGCGAAGAATCCATGCCTTCATCCTTTGGGTGCAGAGGAACTTGCCTCCCCTGCCTTTTGCTGCTCTAGTTGTTCTCCTTGCGGCAACTGTTCTTCAGATTCATCTTTGTCAGTTGCCCCCTCGGAATCACCTTCCGAAAGCTCTCCATCTCTTGCTTCTGCCTCGCAAATGCGAGTGTATGCCGCCTGGGCTTGACGCCAGGCTTCTGCCTCGAATGGCCGGCGGTCAGCTACATCTTCTAATGCTGCGTGGAAAGCAGCGACCGCGTGCAGGTCGATGGTGAGGTATCTTTTCTCTAACTCCTGGAAGTAGGAGCTGATCTTGCAATATTTGGACACCATCTGAGTGACCTGATTGTCTTGGATTGGCTCAGTCCAGCTATCAATGTCAGCTGTATCTGCTTCGAAGGATTGCCAATTCCTTTTCACCTGATCTAGGGTGAGAAGCTCGCCATTCTCAACAAAACCTGGGCACCCTAGTTCGGAAAGAGCGCGAAAGGGGGCCAAACAAATGTCTCTTTCATGTACGAATGCGTCTAGCATTCGTCTGGCCACTCTCACCTCTTCAACTTTTTTGAAATATTTGTGCAAGGTCACCCTTGCACCTGCCCATTCTGCAACGAATGAGGACACGGGAGAAAATTGGAGGCCGTTGCGCTCGCGCTCTTGAAGATTTACCGCCGAGTCCAGCCATTGCTTCGCCTGACGTTCGGCCTCCTCTACCACAGGCTTTCCACGGGCAGAAACTTCTTGAATTCTGGATGCGAAATCCAGAACTGCCATCGCCTTGAAGGTGTGGGGCTTGCATTCCCGCAGCAAACCAGCCCGCATCTCCTTAACTTTCTTCTTTGAAAAGACCGTCGCTTGAGATGTTCTCTCTGCAAGTTGCGACTGCGCCTGCTTCAAAGACTCTTGGAGCTGAGAAATCTGCTCCAAGGCTGCTTGCTTTTCGGTTGCGGCCTTTTGCTGGGAAGCGGCCAGCTGGGCTTTGAGTTCATCTATTTCTTGCCGCGCCGCTTCCAGCTGCTCAGTGGACCTGGACAGGTCCTCTTCAAGCTGCCTTGTTTTATCCTGCAACCCGAAAAGCTCTTCCTGCTCCTCCAGACTCTTGACAAAGAGATTATCAGCTTTGCGCATGATCGTCTGAATCTCATATTGCTTGTTGATGTCGTCAAAGCTCTTCTCCTTTGTCTGGAGCTCGTAGTCCGCCCTGGTCATTTCCCGGAGAGGCTTCTTCACTTTTGGGATTATCTTCTCTGTTGTAAGCACTCTCCTCCCGAAATCGTACTTGGCGCGTTTTACCGGGGCGGCTATCTCTTCAGGTCTCCTCCGCTTCAGGTTCTGAAGGAAAGAGACAGAATATTCTACAGCTCTCGTTGCCAAGGGCAAGTCGTCTGTATTCTGGAGGTCGTCCATAAAATCTGGTTCCCCCAGCCTAGGGGTCTGCTGAGACGTCTCTCCTGCGGGGATGGGATCAGGAGGAACCGGATGGACACTGGAAGGATCGGCCGCTTGTGTGGGCGACCGGGAAATGGAGATGGGAGCGGCTGATACTGTGAGGGTTTGAAGCGGCTGAGACGGTGGATGTGACGGTGAATGGACGGCTTCAGCGCTAACTTCAGGCGAAGGGTTTGGAGTTGTGCTCAGAGATAGGGAAACGTTAGGGTTCTGAGCAAACTGATCAAAAGAATGGGGGCCGCTAGAAGGACGTGGAGACGGGGAGGATGATGCGGCCATAGCTTGCTCGGATTGAGCGGGAGACGGAGTGGGAGTAGGACTGGATGAGACCAAAGAGACAGGGGCAGCAAACGTACCTGCGGGCTCCGCCTGAGCCGATGCCGGATGGATGTCTGTGCGTCTGACTTCGGCGGCTGGCTTGGGACTGCCTAGAGAAATTGTCCCTGCGGCGGCAGGACGCGGCTGCGGCTCTGCGACTGGCTGCTGCACTATCAGGCTAGGTCGCCTGATCTTCTCCACTCTCTTCCGCTTCTTCTCTTCTGGAATAACGGTCGGATCAGGGGAAGGAGATGAAGCAGGTGCGACAGGCGCTGATGCTCCCACGGTAAACTTGTACCGGGGTTTGACTTGCAGAAGGTCTGCCGCAACCGGTCTGCTCTGTGGCGGTGCTGGCGCCTTTTGTGCCTGAGGGATTGCCTCCGGCGTTGCTTTGACTAACTCTTTCGCCTTCTCAGGCGCCGCCTTGGAAGCCACGGGCTGCATTGGTTCGGCCTGGATGTCTGCTGGGCCCACGCTGGCAGTTGCCGAAGTGTACAACTGATGGGAAGGAGACCCTCCTTTATAATCTTCAAAGGGGCCTCGGGGAACGTAACCTTGATATGCGAACGGCCGCCAGCTGTCATGATGCTGGTCATAGAGAACCGAAAAGTCGTCATCTACGGCCAGATTTCTCCTTGTGGATTTGTCGTGCTGCGTGCGGCATCTCATCTTCCAGCATTCAGTAATCTTTTCTTTAGACCAGTTAAGGCCTGCTATCTTGGATAGAAATTTTTTAAACCCTGGAGATGTGAACTGGTGGTCCGGGTTTCGCTTGGGGTCATATGTCACCTCCTCGCAGTAAAAATCCTGCCAGGGAGGAGAAGCTTCCATCAATTCAATTTCCCAGTCAAGGTCCACATGGACCACATCGCACTTATCTTCGGTTATATCTGCCCGGGGGCAGAGATGTGCGAACTTTCCCCTTATCCCATATGGGTCATACTTCCAACGCTGCGGCAGCAGAACCAGGCCAATCCGGGAAAACTCCTGCTCAAGGTAGACATGCTGTCCTACCTCAGTAATCTCAACGTTTGCCCAGGAAAGAGGATATTGAAAAATCTGTCCTCTCTTCTTTCCTAGACCAAACTCCTCTTCAACATAATCCATCTGCCGGGCAACCTCCATCCCGAACAGATGCTCTGTACACCAGTAGGGCAGCAAATGGGGTTTGCCCTTGAATCCGTAGATTCTGACCACAATTCCCTGCGTCAGTCTGAAAACGTCCCCGAGCTTCTGATTTATCAAAGCGCTCGTCATTTCCCTCGGGGGGCGTGGAATTTCGCTTTCACTGAAGACTGACATGACGAATCCCAGAAAGTTGAAGTTGAACTTGTAGTAGGACCCTTTCCGGTATAAGTCATCCGTCCAGTTGTAGACGGGCTGTGGCTCTCCCCTCTCGTTGACCTTCTTCAGGTTCAGGATCGGCATCAGGGGGTGCAAATGGTACAAACAAAGCCAGGCTAGAACAGAACTGAAACGAAAATCGGTAGACTGCCTCTTCTGGATCTTCACCAGGCTGGAATGAATGGCGTAAGCCAGCCAGTCTGCCCAGTCAAAAAAGATGGGGCGCTTACCACTTCTCTGCGCCGCTGGTTCGTATGATTCTCCACACAGGAGACATTCTGCCAGCGCTAGCTGGTACGGCTGTACCAGCTCATCGGAGTCGCAGCCGAGAATCCATGCCAGAATGGTATATAGATACTTGCTCTGAAATTTCGCCAAAGGCATGGGGCCGGTTGGCCACTGTCCAGCTGCAAGCGGGGCGTTCAGTTCTGAATTGAGGAAATCCCTCATCCGTTTGGTATTTGCGAAGCGTCCCGCCTGCTCGCCCAAATTTATCTTTCTGAGGATGGTGCTGGAGTCGTACTCCAACCCTGGGGCGAAAGCTGGCTGGACAGTCTCTCTGCGCAGTGTGAACAAGGGTTTACCGCTGGAGCTGCAAATTTGCCGGGTAACTGGTCTGTAGTGTCTGACAATTAGGTCTACCAGTTCCGGGCATTGATGGACAGGAGGGCACAAGAATCTGAAAAGATTGGATTTGTACGCCGCTCCGAAATGGTGGGAGGGCGAAACTTTGTCGGCCCAACTCTCCACATTTGCCCGCAGCTTCGTCAGGCTCATAGAAAAAGAGCCGTCCACGTATCCCGCCAAGTAATTTACTGGAGGTGGTGGGGCTTGCCCACGCTGTACTTTTTTAGGCCGGGATTTTGACTTTCTCTCTGGCGGGGTTTCACTTCTGAAAACGCCCGGCCGCGGTAAATCCTTTGGTTCGCCACTTTCGCTGGACTGCGCTGACACTGGCATCTTTCCTCTGTCCATTTCTCCGAATCGGCAATAATTACAGGCTCAGAGCGTCTACAGCAGATTTCGCTGTCAAAGGAATAATTTGCACCGTTTAAGGAATAATCTGTGCAATCTGGAATGTTTGAAAACATCTGACCCCCTTTTCTAGATAAAGACAGCGCCATTAATGCCGCGCAGGAGGGGGTAGGTCGGCTGAGTTATGCTTCTTTGGTGGCTGCGCAGGAGAATGTTTGGAAAAAGTGCACTCCGGCAGACGTGCCATGCTCTTTTGCTTGCACTTTCGTTGAGGAACGTGCAATCATTAATTCTGTCTTGGACGCTGCGCCATGGCTGACGTCACTGCCGAAATCAGGGCACACTGCTCAAGAAAGAATCATTGGTGCGAAAACCCACTTTGAAACGGTCGCAACGCGCCTTGGGCCCAGTTTAGACCTTTTTGAATATTTTATTCATTTTTTGAACTTTTGCCCAAACTGGCCCAGAAAACGAGGCGCAGTCGGACTTCGCCCAAAGTTGGGCGCGGTCCGACTTCGCCCGAATTTCGGGCGAAGTTCGAACTTCGCGCGAAGTGCGCGTTTGAACCGTTCCTTCTTCTTTTCCTTGCCGCGCTCAAGGATTGAGCGCAGTCTGGTTTTATCGCAACCTTCAACACTTTTCTGCTCCCTTTGATCTGTTTGAACTGCGCAGGGTAAACATTGGAGCGAGCTAGGACTTCGCCCGAAATTCGGGCGAAGTGCGTACTTCGCGCGAAGTTTGCACTTCGCGCGGAAGTCGTGCGCAGTTCAGACTTCGCACGCAAGTCGGCCGAAGTCCGACTTCGCGTGCGAAGTCGGACTTCGCCCAAGTTTGGGCGCAGTCCGTTCTTCTTTCTTTGTACAAGCTTCGCACTTGGCTGGCCCGAAGCCCGACTTCGCTGCGAAGTCGGACTTCGGCCAACACTTAGTCAATTTTTTGCCTTTTTTCTTCCTTTTTTCTTCTTTGTTTGCTTCCTCCTTTGCACAGCCGAACTTCGCCCTTCCTGAGGGGCGACGACGGACTTCGCTGCGAAGTCCGTCTTTCTCTCCCGTGCCGCAGTTAAGCTCAAATAATAAAAAATAAAATTAAAAGCTGAAAACCGGAAACTGTACATGCTGGGAAATGAAAAAGCATAAGGGAAAATTTTTTACAAGGAAGGGCCACTTGGGCACCTTCAGCAGCGGTAAATTTTTAAGTGGAACCCGTTGACAGGGATAGGCAGGAGCTGACCCTCCATATCCCGAAGCACATAGGCATTAAATTGGTTCACCCGGGCAATCTGATAAGGGCCCTCCCAGAGAGCATCAAACTTCCCGTGATTACCCGGCTTTGCTTTATATGAGTCCCACTTCAGCACCAGGTCCCCGATTTCGAAAACTCGGGCAGTGGTGCCTTTTGCAAACCAGCCTTGAGTGGCTGCAATGTGATCAGTGAAGGCCTGGTATGCACTTTCTCTGTCTTCTTCCAACTGCAGGAGTTGGCACAATCTGTCGTCCACCGGGTCTCCGCTGCTCCTGTCTTCGTCAATCATCCACAGGGCGGGGATCTCGATGTGTGATGGCATGACAGCTTCTTTGCCATAGACGAGCGCATAGGGGGACGTTCTGAGGGATTTCTTGAACGCAACTCTGTCCGCCCACAGTGCCCGGTTCAGGAGCAAGTGCCAAGTCCGCTTGTTTCTTTCAATGGTCCTCCGGATGATCTTCAGGAGGTTCTTGTTAGTAGACTCGGCAAGGCCATTCCCCTGCGGGTAGTAGTTAGAAGACATCTTGTGATAGATGCCAAGTCTGCCGGTGTACTCCGTGAGTACAGCGCCTACAAATCCCGGACCGTTGTCTGTCACAATTGACTCTGGAACCCCGAAGCGGGTAATCAGGCTCTCAATGAACCTGATGACCGTTTCTTGGTCGGCATTCTTGGTCGGGATTGCCTCTGCCCACCGTGTAAAATAGTCAGTAGCTGTAAGAATAAACTTGTGGCCGGCAGAGGAGTTAGGAGAAATCACCCCGATGAAGTCTAAACCCCATTGCTGGAACGGAGTCTCGGCCTGAATCGGTTGAAGGGGCAGGGGTGCTTTTCTGTTTCGGCCAGCAAACCTCTGGCATTGATCACATTTAGAGCAGACTGCATGAGCGTCTGCGAATAGAGTGGGCCAATAGTACCCAGCTCTTATTATTTTTAAGGCCGTTGGCCTTGAAGAATGGTGACCCCCAGGCATCCCGGAATGAAAATCTCCGAGGACCCTAGGCTGGTCAGATTTAATGACGCACCGCAACAGGATGCCGTCGATGTTTTTGAAGTAAAGCCCCTCGGGGCGAAGAGTGTACTTGAGTGCACCCAGCCGAAATCTCCTTCGTTGTGAGGCGTTCAGGTGATCGGGACATCTTCCGGTGCAGAAGTATCTCACCAGTTCATCTGTCCAATCACTCCCCTCCGATAAGGAGTTGGCTAGGTAGATGCGTGTCGCTGTGTCCTCCCACTTACAGGCGGAGATGCCGGCTACAGCGCTTCGGGCCAATTCCTGACACAAGGCTCGGCCTCTGATAAGCTTGGTGGGCCGCACTTCAATGTCGAACTCCTGGATTTTTGCAATCCATCCTGCTCTCTTGTGACCCGGTTCTCCTTGTAAGATGAAGCTACGAACATCCGGGTGAATCACAAAGACAGTAGTCTTGCTCTGGGAGACAAAGTGCCTGAACTTTCGAAGGGACTTCATGACAGCGTGAACCTGCCGCTCTATAAAATTGTACTTTTCTTCATGCGGCAGAATCACTTGGCTGAGGAATGCTATGGGGCGCTCCTCACCATCGTCTCCCTTCTGAGTTAGGACTGCAGCGTAACTTTCGGGTTCTCCCACTGCATACAGGATGAAGTCCTTGGAGTAGTCCGGGTTTGTCAACACCGGAGCTTGTGCAATTCGGGCCTTGATCTCCTCGAAGGCTTGCTCTCTCTCATCAGTCCATTCGTAACGTGTATCTTTCTTAAGCAGTTCGGCCATAGGCTTGATCACCTGTGCGAAGTCCGGGATGAACTTCCGCACAAAGTTAATCTGACCGAAGAAGGACTGCAGCCCTTTTTTGTCGACGGGGGCTGGCAAGCGAACGAGGGCTTCTACTCTGTCAGGGTCAATGGAGAGGCCTTCCTCGGAGATGACATGTCCCAGCAGCTTTCCTTCCTTCACCGCGAAGACAGACTTCTTCGGGTTTATAGAAATGCCGAATTCTCGACAACTCTCAAATATTTGCCGTAGGTGCGAAACATGATCTCCTCGTTGGTGAGAGAAAACAGTCATGTCATCAAGGTAGATGACAATAATCTTATTGAGCAGCTCTCGGAAGGCCAGGTCCATGGCCCTTTGGAATGTGGCACCAGCATTAGATAAGCCAAACGGCATGCGCTGATAGGCGAACGTCCCCCACTTGGTGGTAAACGCCGTCTTATGCTGGTCCTCATTTTTGACCCAAATCTGGTTGTAGCCGGAAAATCCATCTAAAAGTGAAAATCTCTGGGCTCCAGCAACGATATGTAGGATCTGGTCGATTTGGGGAAGCGGATAGTGGTCCCGGAGGGAAGCCTGATTTAGGTTTCTGAAGTCGACACAGAGACGAATGTCGCCATTCTTTTTCCTCACGGGCACCAAATTCGCGACCCAGGATGAATGTTTGATGGGGTAGATGATCTTGGCCTCCAGCATCTTCAAGAGCTCGGTCTTCATCATGGCCTCAATCTTCGGATTCACGGCCCTCTGCTTCTGTCGGAATGGCTTAGCGCCATCCTCTAGCTCAATAGTATGCTGGATGACAGTTCTGTCATACCCCTTCAAATCCTCGTAGCACCAGGCCACGATGTCGGGGAACTCCTGGCACAGTGATCTGATCTGCTCCAGCTCCTCCGACGTGCAGTCTGTTCCGACCTTGATTGTTTTACCAGGTTCAAGTTCCAGGTCAGCATACTGCCTCGGGTCTACTTTGATCCTGTGGGATATTGCTCTGTCATTCCGATCAAAGAGACTTTCTAATGTAATCAGTCCTTTTGGGACGTGATTATTCCGTAACTGTATCAACCCCTCATATTGCTCGTCATCAGGGTCTCTACCTTCGATTACACACACTTCGTTAACCAGGAATGTGACGATCTCCTCGTCACAACTGAACACCTGCCAGTGGGTGTCCTTATCAGGCACAGAAGGCCTGTAGATAGTGCGAACCGGCTTCGGTTTCTGGACAACGTCTTCAGCCGGAACGTACCTGGCTCCAACAGACGCCAGAATATCGGCGTGCTTGTTTTTCTCACGCGATATTGCTTTGACATTCAATGAGTCGAATGACTCCATCAGGTCCCACACCCGGTTACGGTACGCTCTAAGAAAATGCTGTTTGGATGCGCACTTCTCCGTAACTTGGTGACACACCAGCTCTGAATCTCCGAAAATCTGTAGGTGTTTGATTCCGAGCCTCTCCGCCTTTCGCAAACCCAAGCACAGGGCTTCGTATTCCGCCGAGTTATTAGTGCAGCTCCAGGCCAACCTGTAGGCATAGTCCTTCTGGATTCCGGTTGGAGAAACCAGAAGTACCCCTGCACCGGCGCCATTCTTGCATCGCGCGCCGTCAAAGAAAAGCTTCCACAGCTCATCGGGTGCAGGTCCTACCTCCTTCGCAGCTGACATGTCAAGCCTCTCGGGCTGTACAATGGAGTAACAGCCCTGCTCTGTTCCGATTACGGCATTGAAGTCCCGCAACGAGAACTCATCTTCAAGCTGTAGCACTTCGAAGGCTTGCTCAGTCAACTCCACTGTCACCAGCTCTTCCTCTGACAACTGGACCATGCAGTCCATCTCTCCTCCGGGTATCTTCTCTACTAGGAAGGTGGAAGGCTTCTCATTAAAAATTTTCAGTCTCCTTCCTTTGAAGGGCACTTCCATGTGTGAGTAGTCTAGAGACAGGTACCCGCCCAACTTCGCAGTGAACTCCCGAGAGAGACACATGCCGAAGTAAGGTTCCAAGTCAACAACCACGACCTCTTGGATGACCACGATGTCGAGGGCCTTGTGCAGCCGGATAGGGATGTCCTTTATGACACCAACTGTCTTGACAGGGGTGCCGTCTAATTGCAGCACGCCTTGGCTGCTCCGTGTGTATTCCATCCCGATCTCATCGCAGACGGCCTTCGGCATCACGGTCGAGGAAGCACCAGAATCCACCATGCAGTTGTGAACTATGTGCCCTTGCATCCGCAAAGACAGATAAAAGGGTGGCGGTCTGTTCTTCCCAGTGGCGGAGACTGTCAAAGGTTGAACCAGGACAGCAGGCTGCATCTGCTTGCCGCTTTTCATGTTCTTCAGTGATTCTTGCAGCAGATCCACCTGGCCTGGGAGCAGAAGAGCATCGTACATGCTGATTCTCGCGGGCGTTCTTTTCAACTCGTCTACAATGCTGTAGCCCGAGGTACTAGCTCCCTCTGCTTGTTTAGCCGGCTCATACTTCGTCCGGTACTGCTGGGTGGCCTCAACTCGCTGTCTCTTGGTCAGAGACGGGTACTTCAGCTTCTCCTGGGCTTGTTCTTTGGTTTCAGCTGGAGGCTGAGGTGGAGGAGCTTTAGCCGGAGTTGGGGCCCTTGCTGGCGGTTTGGCTGGAACAGCGGCGGCCTTTGTCGGAGAAGGCTTGACTGGAGCTTTCTCTTTGGATGCCTTCTCCTGGGCTGTGTAGGGCCACAGCCGCTTGTATGGTGGCAGCCCGCCGGGCTGCGGTTTCTCTCTTCTTGCGTAGACTTGCAAAGGCTTGGCCGCATCTGCGGCTTTCTTTTCTTCCTTGGCAGGCGGCACTAGATTCTCTTCTGGGAGGGCGAAGTTGGCTTCGCCGTCCAAGATCATATACAGTTCATCATCCTCTATAGCGCTGCCGGCCAAGGTCTGGATGTAGTGCTGGTGCAAAGTACAGTCTTCCTCCGAATGCGGGTCATTGCACGTGGTGCACCAGTTAACCTGGTCGGGAGGACCAGGCGGGTCTTCTATAGCAGCATTTCTTGGAGGCGGACGCCTCTGCGGCTGGTGTTCCGGGGCTTTGTCTTTCGTCAGCGCGGGTGGCGCATATGGCCTTCTAGGAGCAAGGTCCATCTGGGCCTGCTTTTTCTTCATAGCGGTCATGTCATTGGACATGGCATGGTATCCGGAGGCCAAAGCCCGCACTTCCTGTAGAATCGTGTTCTGGATGCTGCTGTCGGGTGGCGGCAACTGTGCCGGTGGAGGCAATGCAGCCAATGGAGGTGGGTTAGAATAAGGTGCATACTGCGGGGGAGCGGGAAGTGCTGGAAAATGAGGAGCAGGAGGCGGCGGGTGAGGGTAATGCAATTGAGGCGGGCCGTAAGGAGTTACGACCGGCGCTGGATTCCACTGCTGCTGGGGCTGCTGTCCTGATGTGGACGGCGCACCGCCAGAAGCAGGAGGATATTGGGATCTGGGGAAGTCGGGATGAATGGGTTCCTGCACCCTGGACGGGAGTCTGCCGATGGAAATAATGTCAGCTTCAGCTTGCTGGGCAGCCTCGTACAGCGCAGGAAACTCGTCAATTCTGGCGATCTTCAGCAGCAGGCATATGTCTGAGTTAAAGGATCTCAGATAGTAATGAGCAGCCATGCCGGCTGAAGGCCGAAGTTCGCGAGGTACCCGTTTCCAGGATCTCGCAAACCTGATGTTAAAATCAGACACCTCCTCTTGAGGATGTCTCTGGATAGCTTGGAACTGATGCAGTAGAGAAGTAGGGTCAGCAGACTCGTTGCATCCTTTTACGAGCCTCCTGGCAAGTTGGGGCCACCCTGTGATGGATCCCTCTGGCAGCGATCTCCACCAGTAGAGAAGCTTTCCCCTCAGGGAAAGGGCCAGCAGACGGGTCTTCACACTCTCATCGGTAATAGTATGCAATGCGGCCAGGGCAAGGATGTCCTGGATGTGCTCGTACGCCGTCTTGCCGTAGCCGTCGTATGTGGGAATAGACTTTAAAGCAGCAGGGGGCACAACTTGCTGTCCGACCAGGGCCAAGGGCCCCGTAGAGTCCACCGCCGGGAAGAGATCATCGTCATTCGGCTGTTGGGCAGCCATTTCTTCTTCTTCTTCTCCGCCGTCGGTTGTGTACTCAGTGTCGGTACTTTCCGAGGATGCAGGATCTTCTTCTTCCTCGGCCTCTTCTATTTCGTACTCGGCTCCTCCGACTTCGGCTTCGGCCTCTTCTTGGATTTCAGCCTCGGCTTCGTCGAAACGAGCTCGCGGATCAGCCAGCCTGGGAACTTCGCCTCGAGCGTTGATGTCCAGTTCGTAGAACTCAGGCGGGCTTCTCGGATCCCTTGCTTGCCACCTTCTTGTGTGCATGAAGGTGCTGGGACCGGTCTCTCGGACTCAGAGGATTTGTTCGTGCAGAGTCGCCAGGTGTTCAGATTTGGAACAGCAATGAAGCGAACACCGGTGCTTCAATTCTGTCGGGGGTGAGAAACTTCCTTGTCTCACCGAGAGCTCAGGATCCACTGTCAGCGCCAGGTGGAGACTGATCAGAAAATCTCTCTTCAAACGTGGGACCAGGGTCCCACCGAGCGTGCCAGAGAAACTGTTGGTTACGAATCTGCCATGAGGAAAGGATTTTGGGTTAATGCGCCCAGATTCGCCCACCAGCATGAAAGGCCGGAAGGAAGAGATGCCTTCCGGGCCAATCTCCGGAGAAGGCCGGCTCCTTTTGGGGGTTTTCTGATTTAAGCTAAGAGTACAGGAAAGAGATAAATGAACAGAAAGGAATTTACAAATATACGTGGAGGTTGGTGGGGGGAACTAACAGTACGGCAACCAACAATCACCAATACTTACTGCATTACAAATATAAAGCGCGACTGAGAACTGCAAAATCTAACGTATACTTCCGATACTTAAGCAGTGTACGCACGGCTACAATGGTCCCCTAACAGACATTCCCTACAAGGAACTAACAAGTACGGCAACGCATCAATCACCACCTACGGACACTAACATGAGTAGAAAGCAATCATAGAGATATCAGAGCCAGGTATATGTGTCGTGTAGAGAATTTAACCGCACAGCTTCAATGGCTCCCTAACAGACATTCCCTACAAGGAACTAACAGTACGGCAGCGCATCAATCACCAGATACGGACCAGCAACGTAACACACAACTTATGAAACTGCTACCACATCTATTCTATGTATCCTTTTAATTCATGAAGTACAGAGGGTGCTTTAAACAAGCAATGCTAGAGGCACCTGATCACCAAATGCTGAAATGAATCAACGAGCCGTGACACAGGTTAGCCTAAGGCATGAATATAAAGAAAGGCAGCATAAAAAACAGAAGCAGCAGAACAGAACCAGGCATACAAATTATATTTATAAGCAGAAGCACGGTTACATTGGTTCCCTAACAGACATTCCCCATCCACCCTTTACAATGAATTCATGGTGGGCTTTTATAGCCCGAGTCCCTCCCGTTACATTAATGGGCACAAGGTCCCAGTCAAACATAAGCTGACAAAAGCGGCGAAAGAGCTGCAAATGCTGACCTTTTGTCGGACCGGACTGTACCCGCAGCATGGTCTTCCTGGAAGCTGGACAGCTTCGTGGCGGTGTGTTGGTCTGAACTTCTCTCTGGCAGTGATGCGGGTAGCTGGAGCAGGTGAAACCTCAGATCAGCTTTAAATGAGGCTACTGGCGCAGGCAGTGCAGCCCATGCTTGTCCTTTTGCTCGGCACGTTTCGGCTCTAATCCCGAAGCTGGACACTTGTCAGATGATGAATGATGCTTTTTGACACGTGTCTGCCTTGAAAGGCAGGTCATCCAACTTCGCTTGGGATCAGAGCGCCTCGGGTTGCGTGGGCAGAATACAGTGCAGTCGGGAAGGCCTTCATGCCTTGGTCAAATTCTGAGTTTGTCTCCCCACTGCGCACCTGTCAAGGGCGCACTCCGACTTCGCTGCGAAGTCGGACTGCGCACAGGTGAAAACTGGTGTCTGCCGCCGTACGGACTTGCTCCAGCACTTGATCTTTCTTCTGTCAGCCTGCCAGTCTGCCAGTTGCAAGGTGCGCCCAGAAAGTGGGGCGAAGTCAGACTTCGCACAAAGCGGGCGAAGTGCGAACTTCGCACCAAACTGGGCGAAGTCAGACTTCGCACCAAAACTGGGCGAAGTGCGAACTTCGCACCAACACTTAGCCATTTTTCAGGTAACTTGCTGGAAAGTTAAAAAACCAACTGGGGGACTCCGAGAAAGGGGGGAAAGAAAGAGAATGCGGGAAAGAAAAGGAAAGGAGAGAAGAAGGAAGGAAAATAGAGGAAGAGGGGAAAAGAAGAGCAGCACTGTTACAAACTTGAAAACATTGCACCCCGTGCAAAATGTGACAACAGGTCTCACCAGTACCTGGAACACAAACTTTTGTAACGTAATGAGCCACTTGCTAAATCATCCTTGAATTATTGGCTTGTTGGTCAAATATAGCAACACTTGATGATTTACACAAAAAGCAAAGGGATTGGCAAGTAGGTAATGTCTGAATTTTTGTACTGCATATATGTAACAACCCAAATCTACTCACCTAGTTGTTAGAAACACAAATTTAAAATTTCATTTTAAAGTAACGCAATTGTCGCAATATTGTCATAAGCCTACCCAACTTTGTATTAGTACTAGGCATAGGTTAACACACTTTGAGATCCTACTCCGCTGCAGACGGAATCTCAAGTGCTCGGGACTGGCCAAGTTCCTGCTATAGTGTGCCTTATTTGAGACCTATTTACTCCCTACTCGATTTTTTAAGGTTCTCAACAAGGGGTTGCCCTTCCAGGGTCCATATCACCTAGAAGAGTGGACGCATTATTCTCCCCGGCTCATAGCATGGAGGACTTGTATCTTTGATCCCATTCTTGTCCTGATGGTCCTCTGACCGGTCTTCAATCCTGACTAAACCTTCAGGCCCATGCTAGAGTTAGCGTAACTATGTCGGTGCCTGATTATTAACCTTCTTCTAAGGTGTTATCAGGGTCCGCCAATACTCTGGCTTTTGGACCAAGTGTCTCAGACCATGCTCCAGTTGGTGGTAATGTTGCCCATACCATCTACCACTAGACCTTCCAACCCCAAGAACCAACTCTCTAGCCCCGGGTTTTGTTGGCAATTTCGCAACCGAAGTAAGGATCGTGTGCACCCTCACGTACTACCTCGTTCGATAACCTGGAACAACGTCTCATACCGTCGCTCGTTACTCTCTACAACATAGGACCCTTGTCCCTTCTCAGTTTGTTGGAGAACGGTTATCCCCGAATCACAATAGTCGCCACTACGAGCGATCGGAGTTTGGTGAGTAATTTTGTCTTCTTCGACAAATTTATTTAACATTGCCCTCTCTTGGCAATATAACCCCATAGCCCTTCTCGAACTTTCTAGGTTGTATGCTTTGCTAGTTTTGTATGGTAAAGTCTTGTGATTTTTAATGTTTATTTTCTTTCCATGGTACTTATATTGTCACCAAATATTTAAAAACATGATTTCTAAGAGTCAACATAAGAAAACAACTATGCTATTAATATCCTTACTTGTGAATCCATTAAAACCCATTAATCTCATCAATCCCTCAACAATGCTTCTATAAAATAAAACATTTAGTTTTCATAGCACATTTATAACAAGTAAATATAATAATAATCCACTTTACGACAATCATACAAAAAAGCTACCTAAAGTTATATGTAGTTTTTTTTTTATTTTTTATTTTATTGAGTAAATACTTCTTATACATATACATATCTGCCGTGAGGATTGAACCCAGGTCACATCATCGATAATGCAAGTGGCGTCCTTGCCGGTAGACCATATTACGCGGATTAAAGTTATATGTAGTTGACGAAGCAAGGTCTTCAAAGTCAACTATATTATCTTATTGAAATGAAATGAAATGAAAGATTTTAATTACGTCCGCGAGACCCAAATATGGTCTATGGGACCTCAAATATGGAAGTACAACTGCTCAAATCATATCATATGATCTTTAATATCTTTGAGAAGGTTGTTCCTTCTCCTACTGATTTGGGTTAGCAATTCCCCAACTTTTTTTATTTTATTGTCTTCAAATAACTCTGTCATAGACCCGTTTCCAAGTGTTTCTTTGTATTTGCCACGGATGTCTGAAAAACTCGGGCACTTATAGATGAAGTGTTCCTCTGTCTCTACTGCCCTGTGCTGCATAAAGTACATATCCTTTCTTCCCATTGTTCTTTGGGTGTTGTCCATCTCCCTATTTCACATCTAAGCCTATGAGAGCTAGTCCTTATCTGAGCAATGAGGATTTTTTCCTTCCACTTGATTTCAGCGCCTATATATGTTTTTTCCTTGTGATCATATGTTGGGTTAAACTTTGCAATATAATATTGTCTTTTCTTGCTTGCATTTTTCCACATTCCACTTCTAAACTTTTCATTCACATAGCTTTTGATGTCTTTGTTGAAATTTGGGCATTCATTTATGTTGATTTCCCAACGTTTCATCCATTTCTGATTTTGTTTCATCCATGTGTTCCCACTTCTAAACTTTTCATTCACATAGCTTTTGATGTCTTTGTTGAAATTTGTGCATTCATTTATGTTGATTTCCCAACGTTTCATCCATTTCTGATTTTGTTTCATCCATGTGTTCTTCCGCCTATGCAACTCTTCGTCCTTAGCTGCCCTTGGCCATCTGTTGTTTTTCATGTTTTCTGTTTTTTCCAAGTAACATAACAGCTTGGTCATAGCAATTGCTTCTAAAGGAAACATTCGAGTTTCAACTAGAATAATTTCATAAGGGGTTGTGGCCTTAATTTTGAGAAAATTTGTGATTAGATATTTTTGAATCCTTTCTATTTGCCTCCATTTTGCCTTTGTTGTGCCACTATCCCACACCTCGCAACCATACAACAAAACCGGTGTAACAAGTAGGCCAAATAAAACCCTGGTGGTCTTCCAGTCCCACAGCTCGGCATTCCTACACCTATTTTGAAGTGCATACAATGCTCTCCAACCGCTTTGAGTTCTTTTCATCCTACATGTATTCCAATTGAGTTTGTCATGAAAGTCTATGCCCAGGTATTTGTATTCTACTACTACCTCAAGTGGTTCTCCTGCAAACTGAAATTTGAGTTGTTGCTTCTTCTTTTTTGCTGAAAAAATCATGATTTTTGTTTTGCTTGTGTTTACTTGCATCCCAACTTCCTTACAAAAGAGTTCTAGAGCTCGAAGGTGATCTCCTAGATCTTTGGCTGTTTTGGCCACAAGAATTACATCATCTGCATACATGAGGAGTTTTACCACATATTTGGCTAAGTGCACACTCTCTCCCCCAAATTTGTTTATCCATTCTTCTAACTTGTCAATGTACAACCCAAATAAGGTAGGAGATAAAGGGCAACCTTGTTTGACACCTATGTCACTACCAAAACATTCAAATAACCCTTCATGTGTTCTGATTCTAGCTTTTACATGCTCATATAATCAGTGAACTGCTGCCCTGTAGTGAATTGGAACCTCTAGCTCTTCCATTCTGCTCCATAATTTTTTCCTTGGCACTGTGTCAAATGCCTTTTTGAAAATATATTATTTTACTTATTTCCCTAATTCTTTTGATCTTAAAATTACTTCAGACTAATGCGTATCACACGAAACCATTCTTTAGAGAGGCAAGAACATTAAGTAATCATATGATGTCTTTTCTTTTTAAGCAATTTATTACAATCTTAATAAAAATAATTATTGCCTCAATTCTACAAACTGGAAAAAGACAGCAACATACCTACCATACCTTTATTTCGGATATTCGCAATATCCAACCACGTCTAAAATATATTTGAGTAAAAGTATTCAATTGGTGACAATCATCCATATGCAAAACGAGATAACATGACGGACTACCTTGCTAAGATACTCTTTCAACCTTCTAAATTATCATTCCTTCAGGCAAGGGCAGATCTGATTTTTGAAAGATATTTAGACCCGAAAGGAGAAAATTCACTAAGTCTAATTGATAAGGGACTTGCCCAACCTTAGTGATGACAACATTCCTATGACTTATATGGATATTGCATATCAAAGTTTTCATATATGTTTATAAACCAATGAAGTGCGCAGCAGATTTACTTGGAGATTGTCCTCATAAAATTAATCCCAAGAGGATTTCGTTAAGAGATATGGTTTTGACGAATTTACTACCTCACCTACCAAAACACGATAGATGATTTAAAACTATCTTTGTTCGGGTTTTCAAGAACACACGATGCCCAAAGCATAGGTTTAATTCTATCATAACAGAATATTTCTTAACCAACACACCACGGCATCTGTTCCGTATCAAGTGTAGGAATTGTTTGAATCCCCCTAACGTCTATGGATGTAAGTTTATGAGCACTCAAGATACACAAACTAAGCCCATAACTAAAGACTCTAAGACGGCACGATTTCCAGATTTGGATATACGTAACATTAACAATAAGGCCATATTTAGCTATACAGAGTTTTTTTTTTTTTTAAAACAAAACAAGGATGTAAAACGTTATTGAAGATGCCTATGAACCCATTATACATTAAAAGTTCGTTCTTTGAGGATAATATACCCAGTCTTTTGTTCTCAAAGTGGCAGCAGTCTTCGCCATGGAGCAGAACCATTACATTTTGAGGCTCAATTCAAGCTACCACTCTAATCCAATTATAAATCTTTTTTAATATCTATGATTTCCAATCCAATCTTTTACTTCCGGTGTAACAAAAATAAAACATTTATCTTGTACTTACTATGACTTATACCATGACTACAACGAAACTTACTTCCTAAAAACTTTAATAATTATGTTTTATAAGAATTCGGCTCAGTTGCTTCCAACATTAAACCAGTCAGTTCACTGTTTCACACAATAAGAAGGTAAAATAAGGTTTCCAGAGTATAATGATTTCAGGGTAATGAATCACGCCGATTAAGTTATCTGCGCAGTAATACAACTATGGAAGGCGGCAATGCTTCATTCTATGATGAATCTTTAAAGATTTCTACTAAGCACAGATGTTTCAAGAGAGAAATTTCGGAGGACATATTACTTGAATTTCAAAATGCTTCTATTTGCCTGGCGTGAGCAGGCCTACGTTTCCATTATTCAAATTTCAGAGAAGTGAAATATAAAATGAATAGAAATCAAAATATACAAATATTGATGCCATAAAAGAATTGTTTTCAATAAAACAAATCTACAGTTGCTTATATATTTTTTTAAAAAATAAAAATAAAAACCAACCTATGCGTTCTAGAAAAAAAACACATATACAGTCATGCGAGCAGTATTTTATGCTTTACTAGTCAATACTGCGCTTTTCACCAGGTTATTCTATACACAGCTATATCAATACATACTAAAGTTCCTTCTTATAGCAATTCTCAAATTAATTGATATCTCTCTTGAGTAAAACGAGCTTCAAGTTAATACTTCATTCATCAACACAACCGACCATGGGTTGCCAGCATGCACCACTATTTCCGAGAACAGCTTCAATTATCTTTTGAATCGCCCAATGAAGAAGCAGTGAGACGAGTGATTGAAAGCGGAATTTAAGGATCAGCATGGCCAGAACTTGAATGCATCTAAACTAAATGAATTCAATATGCATCAACAAATGCTTTCTTACTATAACTAATTGTTCTAGTCTGTGTCTCAAATTCAACCACTCTTAAAAAAAACATACAGACCATTCAAGAAAAATGGTTTCTCATTATTTTTTGAAATGACAATAATCTGAACAATAAAAGAGTTTTCCAAACACACAAGCAGTGTTTACCGGCCACAACAAATTTAAAGGCAATTACTTTCAACACCAAGCTCATTCCATACTATACAGACATTATGCATTGAAGACTAAAGAATACCGACCTATCGTAGGCCGTCAACAAATGTGCAGAGTTCTGAGGCTGCCGCTCGCTCTCAGCAAGACAGATGTGATATTCACCAAGCCGTTCTCCCAATCCCTCCGGATTTACAACTTCAAATGCCTAAATTTAGGTTCTGTTCAAAGTTTTATAAGAAGGCTTATGAAATACCAGGATGACACCTCATGGTTCTCCATGCAAAAAGGTGACCTCAAACACCCGCCAGATGGTGTCTACGCTTACTTCATAAAAGAAATTCCTTAAGCATAAATCATTAGATTATTTTATTTAACTATTGATATATTTTATATATATTTTATTTTTAATTTTTATTTTCTTTATATTAGTTTTTATAGAAAAAATATATATATATATATATATATATATATATATATATATATATTTTAAATAAAAGGCTCACTTTAAAAGATCAATTTTCATCCAGCAAACAAAAACAGTTAAACTTTCACAATCAAACATGTGCATAAGATGCAATGACAGGCAGAATGTCCTATATGAAGTTTTTTAAATAGTGGGCTTCCATGTACCCATAGGCCATGGTGCGTAAAGCACAACATCATATCCCACCTTACCTGACACGCTTTCAATCATTGTCTCTGCCAAGGGTGGGTGCTCCAGTAGTCAAACTTGCTTGCTACAGAGTAGACACTTGTACCTGTAATCACAAACGCTTGCAGCAGTATCACATTCTTTTAAAATAATCATCAAATAATGGGGATATGACATTCTCCCCCAGAATTCAACACAGTCCCTGTGTTAGCCAATATAATATTGCAAATTTCAAAATAATTGAACATATAATTATAAGTAGTCAGCCACATTATGCAATATCTCAAAAGTCACATTCATTACAACATCAATTTTTTAAACATGTATCACAATACCAAAGTATACAAGTGTTATCATCTCAAATATCCAGAATGTCAGTTTTCAAACAAAAAAGGAAATTGTCTTTTCGTCTTTGCCACATCCTCCCAGGTGGCATTCTTTTCTGAGTAGAGATCCCACTGGACTCTACACTGATCAACTGTTCTTTTTCTCAACTGCTTAGTCCTATATCCCAAAATTTTGACAGGTCGAACCTCAATGAGTTGCGGGTCCAATGTCTGCAAATGAGAAACATCTAGAATATGAGATTGGCCAGCCACATATTTGGGTGGAGGAGAGACACATGGAAGAAACTATGGATCTTGGACAAATTAGGTGGCAGAGTTAGCTTATACGCAACAGGACTAATTTTGGCAATGATTTCAAATGGACCGACGAATGTGGGGCTAAGTTTGGTAGACTTGATGGATATTTTGGTCGGTTTGACTCGTAGAAAGACTTTATCACCAATAGCAAACTCTCGAGGGGTTCGTTTTAGGTCAGCATAGCTCTTCTGATGGTTTGTGGCTTCGCGAAGTCACTGGCAGATTTCTTTTAATTGGATCTCCATTTTCTTAACAGCATCAGGACCGATCATTTCTCGATCGTCCAAATTATCCCACGTTAATGGTGTTCTACACCCGCGCCCATAAAGGGCTTCAAAAGGGGCCATGCCCAACGTGGTATGATAACTGTTGTTATATGCAAATTCTACCAGGAAGAGATAATCTTCCCACTTATTCTGGTGATCCATACAATACATTCATAGCATATTCTCCAGCACTTGATTGACCCTCTCGGTCTGCCCATCCGTATCAAGATGATAGGCAGTGCTGATATTAAGCTTTGTGCCTCATGCTCGGTGCAAAGCTTGCCAAAATTCAGATGTAAATTGTGAATCTCTGTCTGAGATGATTATTTCAGTGAAACCATGCGACCTCACAATTTCCCGAGCAAACTTTTGTGCTATTGTAGGGGCATCATCATGAACATTGCTCGGTATAAAATGTACCACCTTAGTCAATTTATCCACAACTAGAAAAATTGCATCATGCCGGAATCGAGTTTTGGGAAGACCAGCTATAAAATCCATGGAAATTACTTGCCACTTCTGCTCTGGAATGTCAAATAAATGCAGTTTTCCCCCTAGATGTTGATGCTCAGCTTTGAATTTTTGGTATTCTAGACACTTAGCAACAAAATGAACCACATCATTCTTCATTTCGGGCCAATAGAAGTATTTTTTCAAATTTTCTCTCATTTTAACCACACCTGGGTGAGTAGAGTATGGAGCACAGTGTGCTTCTTGCAAAATTGTTCTCTATATTCCTTCATCATTGGGTACTATTGCCACATTTGGCACGGGGTGCCATGTTTTCAGTTTTTGTAAGTGACCTGCTCTTTTCCTTCCTTCCTCTCTTTCCCTTTCTTCATTTCTCCCTTTCTCCCCCTTCCTCGCAGTTTAATTCCTCCCTCTTCCCCTTGAACTTTCCCCGGTAAGTTTCCAGCAAGTTTCCCTGAAAATGATTAAGTGACAAGGTGCAACCCGACTTCGCCCCGAAGTCGGGGTGCACCCTCCAGTTGAGGCGCAGTAGGGAATGCGAAGTGCGCAGCAGACAGGAAATGAGCGAAATCTGACTAAGTGTCAGGGCGCAACCCGACTTCGGGGCAAATTCGGGGTGCGCCCTTTTTCCTGGGCGCACTTGGGAAGCAGTATGGCTAAAAATCAGCTAAGTGTTGGGGCGCAACCCGACTGCGCCCGAAGTCGGGGTGCGCCCCCCCTTTTTGGTGCGCAATCCGAATGACAGTAAAAACAGCAAAGTGCCGGTGCGCAACCCGACTTCGCAGCGAAGTCGAGGTGCGCCCTCTGACCGGTGCGCAGTTGGGTAAGCAAACCTAGAAATTGACTAAGGCACGAAGGCCTCTCCAACTGCGCTGTTTTCCATCTGCACGACCCGACAGCGCTCAAATCCTGGGCGAAGTTGGATAAACTGCCTTTCAAGGCAGCCATGTGTCACTCATCAGCATCTGACAAGTGTCCAACTTCGGGATTCGAGAACAAAGACAAGCATGGACTGCCCTATCTACCCCAACTGCCACCATTAAAGCGGATGTAATGTGCCATCTGCCACAGCTACCCGCACTCCTGCTGACCGATGGTTTGACCCGACACACTGCCACGTAGCTGTACAGCTTTCAGGGAGACCATGCCGCAAGTACAGTCCTGCCCGACAAAAGTCAGCATCAACAGCTCCTTGGCCGCTTTTGTCAGCTATTGTCTGGCCCGGGACTTCGTGCCCGTAAATGTAATCGGGGGGAACTTGAGGCTATAAATAGCCATGCAATGCATTGTAAAAGGGGTGAAGGGGAATATACTGCTAGGGAACCATTGTAGCTGTGCATTTGCCTCTAATACAAAGCATATACTTGGCTCTGCTTACTATTTTTTATCTTGTATGCTGCCTCTCCTTGTCATTTCTGCCTCATGTTTCTTGTATCATTGCTTATTGTTGTACTTGAACTCGGACTCACGGTATTTGATGATCAAGTATTCCTGGAATGCATAGATAGAGGATACATAGGATGAATGATAGCTGTAGTTTCAATGTATGTTCTGTATATGAATGTTGTTAGTAGTAGTGATTGATCGTTGCCGTGCTGCTTATTCCCCCCACCCAACTCCAATCACATTTGGATTCTATTTCCGCACTTTTATCTCTTTCCCTGCACTCTTATCCTAAAACACTAAAACCCCACAAGAAGCCGGCCTTCTCCGGAGATTGGCATGGAAGGCATTCCTTCCTTCCGGCCTTTCAATCTGGTGGACGAATCTGGGGCGCATTATACCAAATCCTTTCCTCATGGCAGATTCGTAACTCCTTGATTTTGAAATCTATATGCCCATTTTGGTTCTTGCTTGACCTTAGTGCGGCATTGGTTGCAGTATTCATCATTTTTCTACAACTCCTTAATTTGCTCTTTTAGTACTGGCATCGTGTTAATGCAGCTATATGTCTTCTTCAACTAAGGGCATCTGCCAATTTATTTTCTTTCCCTTTTATATATTCAATTCTGAAATCATATTCAGCCAAGAATTCCATCCATCTTCATTGTCTAGCATTTAATAAAGGTTGAGTAAAAATGTATCCAAACTCTGATGATCAATTTTTAATTCAAATGGTTTACCCAACAAGTAGTGTCGCCATACTTTAAGAGCATGGACTACAGCAGCCAGTTTTTAATTAATCTCATGTTTCTTAAGCTTTCTGGACTCATATGCCACAACGACTTCATTTTGCAATAAGACACCTCCTAGCCCTTCTAGGGAGGCATCTGTACAAACTGTGAATGGCTTACTAGGATCTGGAATTTGAAGAATAGGTGTCGATGTCAACTTTTCTTTAAGGATTTTGAATGCTTCTTCACACTGAGTTGTCCATTTAAATACTTTTCCCTTTCTTTGTAGATTGGTGATAGGAAAGGCAATCTTTGAGAATCCCTTTACAAATCGCCGATAATAGCCGACCATTCCCATAAAACTTCTCACTTCAGTAACATTGGTGGGAGCTGGCCAGTCTACTATGGCTTCAATCTTTTTAGGGTCAACAACCACCCCTTCGGCTGAGACAATATGTCCCAAATACTGAACTTGTGGAGTATAAAACTCACACTTGGACAATTTTCCATACAACTAGTTTTTCCTGAGGATTTCTAGGACTATTCTCATATGTTGGTCATGCTCCTCTTTGCTTCGAGAATAGATCAAAATATCGTCTAAAAATATCAATACAAATTGATCTAAATGCTCTCTGAATACACTGTTCATTAAATTCATGAAAGCAGTTGGTGCATTTGTTAACTCATAATGCCCATATCAAGTTCTAAAAGCAATTTTGAAGGTATCCTCTTCCCTGATTCTCAGTTGATGGTATCCTGACCTAAGGTCGATCTTGGAAAAGATAGTTGTTCCCCTTAATTGATCGAACAAATCATCAATCCTTGATAAGGAATATTTGTTCTTTACTGTCATCTTGTTGAGCATTCTATAGTCAATACATAGTCTCAAATATCCATCCTTCTTCTTTACAAACAAAACCGGTGCTCCCCATGGTGAGACACTAGGCTTAATGTGCCCTTTTTCTAATAGATCTTGAAGTTGGGTTTTGATTTCTTGCATTTCTAGGGGAGTCATTCAATAAGGTGCTCTGGCAATAGGCGAAGCTCCTAGTAAAAGCTCGATAGAAAAGTCAAATTCTCTTTTTGGAGGAAGTCTAGGTAGGTCTTGAGATAAAACATCCCTAAACTCATTCAGAACAAGATACTGTTGAAACAGAGTGGAGCTAGACTCAGTTTCTTCTTTCTTATTTAGTTTGACTACATAAAGTCTACACCCTTTCCTTAAAGCTCTTTTGACTTGCATTGCAGTCATCAGGTGGGGTTCAAAAGATACTCTATTACAATGAACACGGATTCGCTGATTGGAATCATCTGTGAAGTCTAACCATCTCTCTTCAAAATTTAGTAGGGCTTTGTGGGCTTTTAGCCAATCTACTCCTAGAACAATATCAAAGGCATGTAAGGGTGCTACATAAAGATGCCAGTTAATCTTTCCTTGGGGTATATCTATTTGAGGATCATATAAACATTGGTTGACCATATAGGTTATCCCTGAGCCATATTCAACTTGCCACCCATTTGCCATGATCCCAGGTCTTACCGGTATGTCCCTCAAAATACTGGATGATATAAAGCTATCGGTTGCACCACTATCTATCAAAATACGAACATCTTTATTACCTAGTTTTCCTTTTATGAGAAATGGAGTAGCTTGCCCTAAAAGGTTAGAGTTACCTGTGGCAGCATAGATCCTATGTGGGGCTTCTTCTGTCGGATTTCTCTTATCGGCTCTCTGCGGCATTGATTCATATAATGATCTAGGGCTCCACACACAAAGCATACATTTGGTCCCTTATTCTTCTGCTTGTCTCCTTCTCTGTTTTGGCTGACATTCTTTCCCTTGTCCTGGTAATTATTTCTTTTTTCTTGAAAATTCCTTCTATCTGCCTACCCCTTATTCCCCTAAAATTTTCCTTTGTTTCTATTATCTCCTCTGTAATGGCCCCCATATCTATATTTCTTATACTGATCTTTACCCTTAACTAGTTCTGCGTATTTTCTTTTCTTAAACTCTTCCTTTTCAAATTTTTGGTAGTAAACCTTCTTATTTTTCTGGCTCACCTCTTCATAGCGAGCTACATCAAAAGTTGTCAAATCTTTGGGTTTACCTCGACCAACACGAGTCCCAATTCTGGGATGTAAACCCATTACAAATTTGTGGGCTTTGAACTCCTCTCACTTATCATATTCAGGAGCATATTTCAAAAGTTGGACAAACCTTTGATAATATTCAATTACTGACATGTTCTCCTGATGTAAGTTGGTGAATTCAGCGTATTTCTCAATGTAGAATTGTGGTGTAAGGAATCGATCCTTAAATTCTCTTTCGAATACATCCCAAGGGATGTCAGCAACTTCCTTCTGACTGGTTTTCTTATAAGTGGTCCACCAATCCCTGGCTAGACTTGTTAAATGTACCACTGCCCAAGTTGTTTTGGATTCCGCACAAAGGGTTTGAATTGAGAAACACCCCTCTACTTCACTCAACCAATTAACAGCTACTTCGTCGTCACCCTTACCATCAAACTTAGAGATATCTAGCTTCTTAATCTCTTTTTGCAACTCAACGCTGACCTTCCTCCTTGAAGATCCTTCAGGAAACTCACTTATTCTTTCAGTCTCCTTACTTTTTTGTCAGATTCTCAATAACCTTCTATTGCTGAGCCATCTGTGTCCTTTGTTGATCCATGTGCTCACTCATTTGAGCCCTTTGGATCTCCATTTTTTCCCTCTGCTGATTCAATTGTTCTTGCATTAACTGAATCGTTCTTGTCATGTTTTCATCATTCTGTGTAGCCCTTGCAGCTACTGGCTCCTTCTCTTTTCTTATAACTCGTCGGGGCACTTCAGCTGTTTGTACATGTTTCGACTCTCTCATGAGTCATCTTAGCCCTTTTCTTGGGACTTCTGCAATCCCCTCTTGCAGGTTAACACTTGCTCTTTTCGAGGTCCCCGCCATACCTGGTGACAAAAGAGCTATGTCAATAAATAAATTACTTTTTGCAACCTAGGATTTTCGCAACCTAGGCTTTGATACCAACTGTAACAACCCAGATCTACTCACCTAGTTGTTAGAAACACAAATTCAAAATTTTATTTTAATGTAACACAATTGTCGCAATATTGTTGTAAGCTTACCCAACTTTGTATTAGTACTAGGCATAGGTTAACACACTTCGAGATCCTACTCCGTTGCAGACAAAATCTCAAGTGCTCGGGACTTGCCAAGTTCCGCCTGTAGTGTGCCTTATTTGAGACCCATTTACTCCCTACTCGAGTTTTTAGGGTTCTCGACAAGGGGTTGCCCTTCCAGGGCCCATATCACTTGGAAGGGTGGACGCATTATTCTCCCCGTCTCATAGCATGGTGGACTTGGATCTTTGATCCCATTCTTGTCCTGATGGTCCTTTGACCGGTCTTCAATCCTAAATAAACCTTCAAGCCCATGCTAGAGTTAGCGTAACTATGCCGGTTCCTGATTATTGACCTTCTTCTAAGGTGTTATCAGGGTCCGCCAATACTCTAGCTTCTGGACCAGGTGTCTCAGACCATGCTCTAGTTGGCGGTAATGTTGCACATACCACCTACCACTGGACCTTCCAACCCCAAGAACAAACTCTCTAGCCCCGGGTTTTGTTGGCAATTCCGCAACCGAAGTAAGGATCGTGAGCACCCTCACGTACTACCTCGTTTGATAACCTGAATAAATCTAAAATGTGATGGCCAATAGCTTCAGCACCATATTTCAGGAACTCAGCCTTAAAACCCTCAAAAATCAATAGCCTTGCTAGTGCATTATTTCCATATAGTTCTTTTGATGTCCCCTAAAGAAAACAGGGGGCAAGATGTGAGGGGAGAGGAAACGTGAGTGGTGGGCTGCCCTAGGACATCATATAAGGAACTAGCATGGGATACCAAGGTCTGCAATTCAATGCATGTGGATAGCGGCTTGTAGGGGAGGAGGATGCCCTAGAAGGATTTTGTAGAGTGCCGAATAGCATACAAAAGCTTATAGCATCTAGGAGGAAGAAACTCTTATTTGTTATGTCTAATGAGGCATTTTATGCCTTTTAGGTGGAGGATACCCTTCTGTCTCATAAGGGTATAGCATCTCTTTTCTCCTTTTAAGGAGTAACATCTCTCGCTTTCTTTTTTATTATTTTATTTTCCTTGATTGATTATGATTCTCTAACAAAGATTCATGTCTCTTAGGTGATGTACTTTTACCATTTGAGCTGTTCTTTTATTTCTAATTCTTTGTATTCTTGTTACTTATTTTACTTCGTCCACATCAACGAGTTGCAAGAAAATTGTCAAATCTTGATGGTGCTTTCTTCAAGAGACTAATGTGGAATACCATGGGCACTTTCATATTAGTTGATAATTGAAGTTTGTATGCAACTTTGTTAATCTGCTGTATTTTGGTCAATGGATACAGTTTTTGTGCATTTTCTTGCAGAGAATGAACTGTTGGGTTTTATTCTTCATTATACTTTGTCACCTACTTCTAAAGATTGGTGGGGGGAGTGTGGATCTTGACATAATTTGGCCTATGCTTTGCTTTTCCTAATTAACTAAAATGACCCTTTTTATGAAGCTTTTTGAATTGAATTGATTATACTGTTGATGAAATGTTGCTGCATGTGATATGTAAATGCATTGCAATAAGAGCAAACTTGTTCATTGTTCATCAGATTTAATGTATAGTCATACATCTTGAAAGATTGTCAGGGGATTTTATTGTTTTATTGCATGCTGTATATCTTAATAATTAATAATTTCTGTCTCAAATTATTTTGTTAGCATGTAGTTATTTTGGGTAATGTTCTTATATGTTATATGATATTCCTTATTTTAACTTGTAGTTGCACCATGTCGATGGATTGACTCACGTGGAAGTAAAGAAGCTTTTTGCAAAAAATATGAAGAGAGATGGAGATGTGATGCCTTTGATTGGAAAGTCTGGTCGCACTTGGGGAGCCGTAAGTAGAACGCATCATTATATTCTTACTTCTATACATCACATTTTGGCTGTTGCACACTTAGGCACATAATGGTTACTATTGATTCCTTACTCTATCACTTCTTTTTAATGCATCACTTCTCATCCTGTACACTATTATCTTGTTACTATCTGTCTTATCTGTTATGTGCAAGTGCCATGTCTTTGTTACTGTTACAACTCAAAAAAGGGGAATGAAAATTCAAGTTGCTGTATTTGCTTTCTCTAATGTTGAAATAAGATATGACAACATGAATTAGGATAAAAAAAATTCGTCTTGTACCCAAAAGGAAATGAGATATAGTTTAAAAGCAAAAAAATAATCCATGAGGGATGGATAAGCCAAAAGCCACTGGATATTGACCTTATGTCTTCCCTTAGTAAGGAAGCTTCAAGGCACAAAGGAAAGTAACTGTAGGTGAGTGATGGTTTGGAGGTATAAAGTGAGCCGATCTTTGAAGCTTTGTGTTGAATCGGGGAATTGTTGACCTATAATTTTATTAATCCACCCCAATTCAAGTTTCCAACAAGTTTGGATGGAAGGGTTTATGACCTCTTCCAACCTTCGGATTTAGGTTGACTCTCCACTATCCTTGCTAAATTCTAAACTAAACTAATGTACTTGCATGAATTAAAAATGTGGAAATTAAAGTGCATGAAAAGTAAATGATGAAGTTTAGGGTGCAAGAGATTCAAAGTAAATATGGTTGTAACTATAGCAAGGAGAGTGTGTGGTCAATCAACACATGAAAATCCAAATAGCAACAATGTTCCCATTCGATTAATTATGAAATTGTAGTGCGAATGACAACATGGGAAAAAAGACTATGCTTCAATCACTGTGCATTTTGCAATCTAGGAGGGCAGTGCTATTGATGGAGAGCAAAAGACATCAATTTCTCACCAATTTCATGAGTTACAAAGCATAATGTGGGGTTTTACTGAGTGTAGCTCAAAATTCTCATGGCCAAAAGATGTTTACAATGGAGCCCATGGCTCCTATTTATAGTAGGACTTTACCCCTAAGTTACCTAGGGTGAGAAATTATTACTTCTAGTAAAAGTAAAAAGTTGGGGCATCTCTAACAAAACGAAGCACCTTTAAATGTTACTGTTGACGATTTTGTCACATTGCTTGGAGGGGTAGTAAAATCCAAAATTCTGTGATGATTTCTTGGTTTGTTTTCTTTCTTTTTGTTGTAAACAACACTCTAGCAATTTTGGCTATCATTTTTGCTCCCTTTTTGTAAATAAACTATACATAGAGAAGCTTCGCCCATAGCTTCGCAAGGAGAAAACAGGAAAATGAAATACATGCCCAAAATTTTCTAAGGCATGAAAAGAGCTTTGCAAGCGAAGCTTCTATGAGACTAGCTTCGGGCCCCGTTTTTGCGAAGCAGTAGAGCAGCGAAGGAGAAAATTACAAAGTATGAAAACTGCTTCGCCGAAATCTCAATGAAGCACCCGCTTCGGCTCCTTTCCTTGGTGAACTGTTTTTCCAACAAGATCTTGCTTCGCCTGGAAATGCTGCGAAGCATCCGCTTCGCCAATTGCACCTTCACTAGACCCGCCTAGAAGCGAAAATATTCTAAGCAAAATTCTACTTCGGCCAAAAAACCCCCGAACGGCCATTTTAAAAAATCTTCGCAGCGAAACATTCTTTTAGTCCATCAGCGAAGAATCTATTTGCGAAGCAATTTTCCTGGCGAAGCGATGAGAGATTGGGAGCCATGTTTGGAAGAAGAGATCGCGCACTAAGCTTTCGGCTATTTTGAAGGCCTTGCGCGAAGCACCCATGCAGAGGTCGTCCCCTCACCACATTCGTGCAAAGTAGGTCCTCGACGAATTGGCAAAACTCTCCAGGGCACACACACCAAGGCCGCGTATCTTTTCGAGGCAATCGAGTGTTTCATAAATGCATTTTTACTTTCCCGAAAGACCCGGGACTCATTTTTGGCAATGGAAAAGGAAATATCAGTCGCAGGAGAACCCGATGGACCTAGTAGCCACTCGAGCACCGCACCCGGAGATTCAGGACGAGTCAGGCGGCCCATTAATGCAGATTTCCCCGGCTAATGCGGCCGTAACGCTAAATATAGAAGCAATGAGAGCTCGGTCACGGGAGGAGCGAAGGCAGATTTCTCAGGTTTTCGAGGGCGTACTTCTGGATTTTGTGCATTGATGGCTCAGAGGGTCGGGTCCTCTATAAAAACCCATGAATTGTAATGGGAAAAGGGGGGGAACTTTTGCTAGAGAATTGTTGTATCTTGATTTCTGCAATTGATATTGAAGACTTTCAGCTCCATTTCTCTCTTGAATGTTATCTTCTGTGTCTATTTTTGTTATTTTTTCTCTTCATTTGCATACCGTAATTCTGAGTCCTGGATTTAAGTGTGTAATGGGGGATTGAACCTTGGAATCATTCCGAGGGTTACGTAGGAGATTTAATATTACGTTAGATTCTTTTTATGTTGCCTGTGGCTAGTGGTTTCTGTCACGTTCATTTGTGTTTCCTAATTGCTGTAATTCTGAAATCTGGATTTAGGAGTGGGAAGATACTTGAACCCTGGAACTCTTCTAGAGGATACATAGGGGAGACTAGCGTGGTGTTTATTTTAGTTTGATTCTTCATATTTATTGCTGTTGTTTCAAGGTATTTGTTGATAATCGTGTTGTTGGTTCTTTCCCACCAAAATCGTTCTCACTTCTTACCCTATCCCCTTTTATTTCTTTCCTGCACTCTTGTCTTAAAAATACCGAGTAGTTTAGTTCAGGAGCCGGCCTTTCTCCGGAGATTGGCACGGAGGGCATCTCTTCCCTCCGGCCTTTCAATGTTGGTCCAGGTCTAGGGCGCGTATACGTACAAAATCCTTTCTTGTGGCATATTTGTGACCAACAGTTTCTGGCACGCCCGGTGGGACCCGGTCAGTCTCACCTTGTGAGTGGTAGTGAGAGTAGATGCTCATCTCATTACCAAAAAGACTCTAGCATTTGGCGACTCTGTTCAACCTAGAAATCTCAAAGTCATTGAGACCGATATTAAAAAATTTGTGCCTTCATGCAAACAAGATATAGAGTTAGGAATAGTGGGGAAGATACTGAACTTTTTGAACTTGATATTGACGCCTTCGGGGAACGCCCTAGGTTAGTAACACCCAAACTGTTGTTACGTGGAGCGTCTTCGCAAGAGGTTGCCTTTGACGAAGAAGGCCTAACTTCGGACAGCACAACAACTAGTCTTCCTCCCAATCCTCCTAACTCCCCTGATCATCCTAGTGTCTCCGTTTCGGTCAGCCATCAACAAGGAACTTCGGGAACTCCTGTTTTTCCGAACCCAGGCACCAGCATGGCACAACAACAGCAACAACAGCAGCAGCTGCCGCCACAGCAACAACCGCCCAGATTGTTCCCAGCATGGAACTCCTCCGGACCATTAAACTTAGCGAGACAAGGGCAGGTTCCTCGCGCAATAAGAAGATCCTACCTTACGACAAGAAGACAACTTGAACACATCAAGATATAGTTTCTCTGGCAGCGATTCATGACATTACGGAAGAAAGAGTCATGGTGAAGCTCCTGGTTTTGTCTCTCCGAGGAAAACTCCTCTATTGGTATAGATCGCTACCGCCTGGCACTATAACGAGTTGGGACCAGTTAGTTGGACAACTGATGAGAGGTTTCAATGAGTTTGTCGATCCCTCCTCCCTCTTTCATCAGTTCACAACAATTCAGAGGCACCCACAGGAGGAGATTGCAGATTTCAATGTGAGGTTCGCTCGGACTTGGCAAAGAGTACTCGTTGGACTTCGGCCAACCAGCGAAGCTGCAGCATACTACTACCTTAGGGCCTTTAATCCAGATATCAGTGTAATGGTAAGGTATTCGAATGTGAATACTTTCCCCGAACTATATGAGCTGGCCCAGAAAGCGGAAATGGATTTGATAGCCGTAGGGAAGCTTCCCCAAAGGATGTCGATGCCTATATTCCCGGAATTTCCGCAGACACAGTACCTGAGCGCAACTACTTCGCAAACCTCCACAACCCCTGTATATCCCATCTCATCGTGGAACCCCAACCCCGTTGTAACCCAGATCGTTACTCCACAAGTGCATTTCCCTGCATTTTCAGCACCACAGCCTACTGTCCCTTCGGCATTTCCCGCGTTACCGGCACCACCCCAATACCCTGCCTTGCCTCCAATACCGATGATGGCTCCATTGCCACCGACCCCCAAAGCTGAAGATATGCAAGCGAAAATACTGCAGGAAGTTCAATCTTTGAACTCCACGATGCAGACTTTGTCCAATGATATGATTATCATGAAAAAGAAACAAGCGCAACAAGAATTTCTTCCAAGAAGGTCTTACCCCCCACCAGCGCTCACCAAAGATCAAATGGTTCAACCAGGGAAGTCTTCGGCAAGAAATGCTATGATCGACGAAGGAACAAGCACTTCTGACACTGTGCACTGGTGCTCCACATGCAACGACCCACATGAGGAGAATACTTGTATGCTGCATCAGCATTATGTGCAAACACTGTCGGGGAGCAACCCTAGTGGCCAAGTCAATATGATAAGGCAAGCAAATCAGAACCTGGTGGTGGACGAAGAAGAACAAATTTCAGTTCTTACTAAGGAAGGAAAAAGGCCAATGGAGGTGGATGCAGCTCAAATGGCTCCCTTGAAGGTGTATACTCGCCGCCCAAAAGAACAGCAACCTATTAAGGCCCCAGACAAAGTTTCGCTTCCCACGCCAACAAAAGAAAAGAACCAACAAGCCTCCGCAGCCCCGCCTTAGGCCGAAACCAAAGAACAGGCTAGGGAAAAGCTTAAGTTCCCTTCATTGACTAAGCGGCAGAGAGTCGAAGCCACGGAGCAATATCGCACAAAGTACGAAGCAAAAAGGGAGCCCGAAGCGCATGCCCTCATAAGGTATAACATCGTGGATGAATTAAAAAGGACCCCCACCAATATTAGCCTATATGACGCTTTGCAGCTGCCAGGACAAGTGGACCTATTGCAGGAGTCCTTGAAGTCCGCAAAAGCTACGAAGTCAACGCCGCCTGCCATAGTGCAAACCCTGTCCACGTCCATAATGGGAAAGAACAGGCCTCCTCCATTCTACCTGTCCTTACAAATGGAAGGGCATATCGTCCACAATTGTATGATTGATTCAGGGGCAGCGACGACAGTCATGCCTAAGGCAGTCTGCGAACAAATAGGAATGGAATACACGCGAAGCAGCCACGGTGTGCTCCAACTGGACGATACTCCTGTGAAAACGGTCGATGTAATCAAGGATATACCTATTCGGCTGCACAAGGTACCCCAAATTGTGGTAATACAGGAGGTGGTAGTCGTAGATCTAGAGCCCTATTTTAGCATGTGCCTTTCAAGGGAATTCATAGCAAAGCTAGGGGGATACCTGTCCATGGACTATTCGCATTTAGAGATCTCGTTCAAGGGAAGGAAAGTCAAAATTTACAACGAGAAACCTTCTACGTTTCTCATACAGAAGATGACCGAAGAAGAATGCAATGATCCCGTCCATGCGATAGCAGGAGTAGAACAAGTGGACTTAGTAGAGGAATCCCTTGCACGGCTAAATTCTGAAGATGAATTTTCATTGACAGATTTCAATGCCATGATAGAGATAGAAATAGGATGTTACACCATCACAGAGCCAGAGAAACACATAAAGCCAAAAGATAAGATACCTGCCCAAGAAGAATTATGGCAATTATTCTTTGACGGATCCCAATGCAAAAACGGATCCGGGGCAGGGATACTTTTACTATCACCGTCTGGAGAGCAGAAGGAATATTGCTACAGATTGGTTTGGAGTTGCACCAACAATGCAGCAGAGTATGAAGCACTGTGCCTAGGATTGAAGAAAGCGAGGAAAATTAGGCATAAAACATCTCAAGATTTTCGGAGATTCAGAATTGGTATGCAATCGGGTCACCAACAAGTGCATCTCCAAGAAGCACTATCTTAAATCCTACCGCAACAGAGTATGGGACCTTTTTGAACAGTTCAAATCACTCAATCTGCAGTCCATCCCACGAGAGAAAAATAGGCACGCCGATGTCTTGGCCTCCATCGCGGCTAGATATTCTCCAGCTGTAATGTCCCAAAAATAAATATTTTTTTTGTAAATGTCTCCACCTTAAAAAAAGTAAAAGGGTTCATGTACTAGGCATAACAGTAAATTAAAAAGTTAAATTTAGGGTGGGAGATGCAACTAATTAAACCTACCCTAAAAGGAGACGTCATTTTGCAGTAGGAATAGATGAAATTGAAACCTAAGCATAGTGAGATGCACGCTCATTCCCAAGCATTGAGGTCATTTGGGTCTTGGCAATATCATTGGGTAGCCTAAAACAAAAAACAAAAAGAGGCATCCGAGAGTTCGGCATTTTGGGAGCATGTGTCATGTCAGATCGCAGCCCCAAACCCTACCTGTATTTGGGCATTTTGAGAGTTTTGCATCCTGTCACCTGGGAGCCGTATTGTTGGCAATATTTAATATATATCTGATTTCTCCTCATAGTTTATTTATAGCAATTAGATTCGCACTTAACCACGAAACCAAAAAACAACACCAGCCGACGACATGGTGCACAAGATGAAGGCTGTAAGGATGATTTATAGGCCCTCTATGCCGAATAGGGACATGCATTGGCAAGTTTTCGACAATGATGAACAGATTGTTAACTTCTTGGTCCAAGAAGCAGCCACTGTCGAGGGAAGAAACCCGAAAGACGAGGAATATGAAGGATTGGTCCAGTTAAAAAATAACCATGTTCCAAGAGGATTGATCACTCTGGAGAGCTCGTTCGATCAGAATGATAGAGCAGTCTCTCACAGAATCAAAGTTGATGATAGGCAATATCAAGATCTAGAGCTTGAATTTGGGAAAGTGATAAAAGTTGGAATAGAGCGCACTACGATCGAGTTAGAACAAATCTGATCTTTGTGCAGGAGGTATCCAGATATAGTGGCATGGTCTTACCAAGACCTAAAGGGTTATGACCGAAGACTGGTTCAACATACAATCGAGTTGCAAGAAGGGGTCAAACCTTTTAGACAGAGGCAAAGACCGGCCAACCCGAAGATGGAAGCCTTGATGAAAGCCGAACTTCTGAAAATGCTTGAAGCCAAGATCATTTATCCCATAAAGCACTCTTCTTGGGTAGCGAACTTAGTTCCCGTCAGGAAGAAAAATGGGGACATTCGGCTATGTGTAGACTTTCGCAATCTAAATCAGGCTTCGCTGAAAGACCACTACCCTCTCTCGCAGATTGATCAAATCTTGCACTCAGTGACTGGAGCCCAGCGTTCCTCCCTACTTGATGGTTTTTCAGGATATAACCAGATTTGGGTTAGAGATGAAGACCAACACAAAACGGCATTTACTACTAAGTGAGGGACGTTCGCTTACCAGCGGATGCCATTTGGCCTTTCAAATGCAGCAACTACTTTTCAGAGGGCTATGGACCTAGCATTTGGCAAATTGCTGAATAAGGTTATCGTCATCTATTTAGATGACATGACTGTCTTTTCTCGGAAAAGAGAGGATCATCCTTCGCACTTGCAGCAAATATTCGAAAAATGTCGAGAATTTGGCATTTCAATCAATCCGAATAAGTCCATCTTTGCAGTAAATGAAGGGAAATTACTGGGACATCTTATATCAGAGAAAGGTCTCGCAATAGACCCCGACAAGGCTGAGGCTCTCTTAAAACTCCCACTCCCGATGAATAAGAAAGGGCTGCAGTCCTTCTTCGGCCAAATAAACTTCGTGAGGAAGTTTGTCCCGGACTTCGCTCAAATCATCAAGCCGATGTCTGATTTTTTGAAAAAGGATGCTGAGTTCATCTGGACTGACAACAGAAGAACGACATTTGAAGAAATCAAGGCCCGAATCGCTCAGGAACCCATTCTGACTAACCCTGACTATAGTAAAGATTTCATCCTGTATGTTGTAGGGGAACCTGAGAGTTGCGCCGCAGTCTTGACACAAAATGGGGAAGATGGCGAAGAGCGCCCTATTGCGTTTTTAAGTCAAGTGATACACCCCCACGAGGAGAAATACAACTTCATAGAACGACAAGTGCACGCCGTCATGAAATCCCTGAGAAAATTCAAACATTTTGTCTCCCAAAGTTGGGTTACTGTTGGTTACGAATCTGCCATGAGGAAAGGATTTTTGGTTAATGCGCCCAGATTCGCCCACCAGCATGAAAGGCCGGAAGGAAGAGATGCCTTCCGAGCCAATCTCCGGAGAAGGCCGGCTCCTTTTGGGGGGCTTGATTTAAGCTAAAGGGAGCAGGGAAAGAAATAAAGGAACGGAAAGAGACAAATGTACGGAAAGAGATACAAATATGTCCAAAGGTTGGTGGGGGGGAACTAACGATGCGGGAACACACCAATCACCGCTACTACTGCATACAAACACGGAGCATGACAAGGAGCGCAAAACCTAGGCGTACTTCCGATACACCAGCGGCGTATGCACGGCTTCAATAGCTCCCTAGCAAACATTCCCTACAAGGAACTAACGAGCGGGGGATCGTATCAATCACCGGATACGTACAGCGACGGGGGTAGAAAGTAAACCTAGAGATGTCGAGCCGGGTATATGTGTTAGGTAGAGAGTTTAACCGCACGGCTTCAATGGCTCCCTAGCAAACATTCCCTACAAGGAACTAACGGCGAGGGATCGCATCAATCACCGGATACGGGCCGACAACGTCACACACAGCCGATGGAACTGCTACCAAATTTATAATGAATGCTTTAAATAATGAAGTACGGAAGGTGCTTTAAGCAAGCAATGCTAGAGGAACATGATCGCCAAATGCCAAAGTGAATCAACGAGCGGCGACACGGGTGGGCCTAAGGCATATAATGAAAGACAGACATAAAAGAATAAAGACGGTAGAAACAGAACCGGGCATACTGATTGTATTCATAAGCGAAGCACGGTTACGATAAGCACAGTAGTTCCCTAACAAACATTCCCCTTCCACCCTTTACAATGAATTTCGGATGGGCTTTTATAGCCCGAGTCCCACCCGTTACATTAATGGGCACGAGTCCCGATCAAACATGAGTGACGAAGCGACGAAAGAGCTGCAAATGCTGACCTTTTGTCGGACTGGGCTGTACCTGCAGCATGGTCTTCCTGGAAGCTGGACAGCTACGTGGCGGAGTCTTTGGGTAATTCTTCAAGTCGGCGAGCTTGCTAGTAGGCTGGAGCGGGTGAAACCTCGGATCAGCTTTGAATGAGGCTATTAACGCGAGCGGTGCAGGCAGCCCATGCTTATCCCTTTTGGTCGGCGGTCTTGGTTCAAATCCCGAAGGCTGGACACTTGTCCGATGATGGGTTATCTTTGTGTGACACATGCACGCCTTAGAGGGCGATCTATCCATCTTTGCTTGGGATCGGGGCTCCTTGGGATGCGTGCAGAAATCAGTGCAGTCGGGGAAGGCCTTCAAGCCTTGGTCAAATTCCGGGTTTGTTCCCCTACGTACACTGTCAAGGGCGCATTCCGGCTCCGTTGAGAAGTCGAACTGCGCACAAGCGAACACTGGTGTCTGCCGCCATATGGACCTGCTCCGGCATTTTACCTTTTTTCTGCATTGACCTGCCAGTCTGCCAGTGCAAGGTGCGCCCAGAAAGTGGGGCGGAGTCGGACTTCGCACCAAAACTGGGCGAAGTGCGAACTTCGCACCCAGACTTAGCCAATTTCAGATAGACCTGCTGGAAAGCTGGAAAATCAACTGGGGAACTCCAAGGAAAAAGGGGGGAGAGAAAGAGAATGGGAAAGAAAAGGAAAGGGAGAGAAGGGAGAAAAACGGAAGGAGGAAAAGAAGAGCGGCACTGTTACAAAACAATATTGAAGACATTGCACCCCGTGCAAAATGTGACAACATTTACGGCGGCTCGCGGGGTGTCGAGCTCGCCTCGGCGCAAAGAATCCATGCCTTCATCCTTTGGGTGCAGAGGAACTTGCCTCCCCTGCCTTTTGCTGCTCTAACTGTTCTCCTTGCGGCAACTGTTCTTCAGATTCATCTTTGTCAGTTGCCTCATCAGTATCTCCTTACGAAAGGTCTCCATTTCCACGCTACGCCTCGCACATGCGAGTGTACGCCTCTTGGGCTGAACGCCGGGCTTCCGCTCGAATGGCTTGCGGTCGGCTATGTCTTCTAATGCTCCGTGAAAGCGGCGACCGCGTGCGGGTCGATGGTGAGGTATCTTTTCTCTAACTCCTGAAAATAGGAGCGGATCTCGGAATATCTCGGACACCATCCGAGTGACTCAGTTGTCTTGAATTGGCTCGATCCGGCTATCAATTTCAGTTGTATCTGCTTCAAAGGACTGCCAATTCTTCTTTACCCGATCTAGGGTGAGGAGCTCGCCATTCTCAACAAAACCTGGACACCCAAGTTACGAAAGAGCGTGAAAGGGGGCAGACAGGATATCTCTTTCATGTCCGAATGCGTCAAGCATTCGTACAGCCACTCTCACCTCTTCAACTTTTCTGAAATATTTGTGCAAGGTCACCCTTGCACCTGCCCATTCTGCGGCGAATGAGGACACGGGGGAAAAAAGGACGCCGTCGCGCTCGCGCTCCGAAGGTTTATCGCCGAGGTCCGAGCCATTGCTTTGCACGGCGCTCGGCCTCCTCTACCACGAGGCTTTCCACAGGCGGAAACTTCTTGAATCCTGGATGCGAAGTCCGGGACCGCCATTGCCTTAAAGGTATGGGGCTTGCATTCCCTCGGCAAACCAGCCCTCATTTCCTTAACTTTTGTCTTTGAAAAGACAGCCGCTTGAGATGTTTTCTACGCAAGCTGCGATCGTGCTCGCTTCAAAGACTCCTGGAGCTGAAAAATCTGCTCAGAGGCTGCTTTCTTTTACGTTGCGGCTTTGTTCTTTGAGAAGCGGCCAGCTGGGCTTTGAATTCATCCGTTTCTCGCCGCGCCGCTTCCAGCTGCTCAGTGGACCTAGATAGGTCCTCTTCAAGTTGCCTTACTTTGTCCTGCAACGCGAAAAGTTCTTCCTGCTCCTCCAGACTCTTGACAAAGAGATTGTCGACTTTGCGCATGATCGTACGAATCTCATACTGTTTATCAATGTCGTCAAAGCTTTTCTCCTTTGTCTGGAGCACGTAGTCCGCCTTAGTCATTTCTCGGAGAGGCTTCTTCACTATTGGGATTATTTTCTCCGTTGTAATCACTCTCCTTCCGAAATCATACTTTGCGCGTTTTGTCGGGGCGGCTATCTCTTCATGTCTCCTCCGCTTCAGGTCTTGGCGGAAAGAGACAGAATACTCTACGGCTCTTGTTGCCAGGGGCAAGTCATCTGAGTTCTGAAGGTCGTCCATAAAATCTGGTTCCCCCAGCCTAGGGATCTGCTGAGACGTCTCTCCTGCGGGAATGGGGTCAGGAGGAACCGGACAGACTTTGGAAGAATCGGCCGCTTGTGGGGGCGACCGGGAAATGGAAATGGGAGCGGCTGACATTGTGAGGGTTTGAAGCGGCTGAGGCGGAGGATGTGATGGTGAACGGACAGCCTCAGCACTAACCTCGGGCGAAGGGTTTGGAGTTGTGCTCAGAGAAGAGAGACGTTAGGGTTACGAGCAAGCGGGTCGAAAGAATGGGGGCCGCTAGAAGGACGCGGAGACGGGGGGGAGGATGTGGTCATGGCTCGCCCGGATTGAGCGGGGGACTGAGTGGAAGTAGAACTGGGTGAGACTAGAGAGACAGGGACAGCAAACGTACCTGCGGGCTCCGCCTGAGCCGATCTTGGGTGAATGTCTTCGCTTCTTGTCTCGGCGGCTGGCTTGGGGCTGCCCAAAGGAATTGCCTCTGCGGTGGCAGGACGCGGCTGCGGCTCTGCGACTGGCTGCTGCACTATCAGGCTAGGTCGCCTGATTTTCTCAACTCTCCTCCGCTTCTTCTCTTCTGGAACAACTGTCGGATCGGGGGAAGGAGACGAAGCGAGTGCGGCGAGCAGCGATGCTCCCACGGTAAACTTGTACCGGGGTTTGACTTGCAGAAGGTGCACGCGACCGGTCTGCTTTCTGGCGGCGCTGGCGCTTTTCTTGCCTGAGGAAGTGCCTCGGGCGCTGCCTTGACTAACTTTTTCGCCTTTTCAGGCGCCGCCTTAGGAGCCACGAACTGCATTGGATCGGCCTGGGTACTTGCTGGGCCGGCGGTGGAGTTGTCGAAGTGTACAACTGTTTGGGAGGAGACCCACTTTTATAATCCTCAAAGGGGCCTCGGGGAACGTAACCTTGATATGCGAACGGCCGCCGGTTGTCATGATCCTGGTCATAGAGAGCGAGAAGTCGTCATCTACGGCCGGGTTTCTCCTTGTGGATTTATCGTCTTTGCGTGCGGCATCTCATTTTCCGGCATTCAATAATCTTTTCTTTAGACCGGTTAAGGCACTGCAATCTTGGACAGAAATTTTTTGAACCCCGGAGATGAGAAGTGATGGTCCGGGTTTCTCTTGGGGTCATATGTCACCTCCTCGCGAGTAGAAATCCTGCCAAGGGGAGAAGCTTCCATTAATTCAATCTCCCGAGTCAAGGTCCACATGGACCACGTCGCATCTATCTTCGGTTATGTCCCGAGGGCACAAATGTGCAAACTTTCCCCTTATCCCATGAGGGTCATACTTCCAGTGACTGCGGCACAAAACCAGAGCCAATCCGGGACAGCGCTTGCTCTAGGTAGACATGTTGTCCTACCTCGGTAATCTCAACGTTGGCCCGGGAAAGAGGGTATTGAAAAATCTGTCCTCTTTTCTTCCCTAGGCCAAACTCTTCTTCCACATAGTCCATCCGTCGGGCAACCTCCATCCCGAACGGGTGCTCCGAGCACCAATAGGGCAGCAAATAGGGTTTGCCCTTGAATCCGTAGATTCTGATCACAATCCCCTGCGTCAGTCTGAAAACGTCCCCGAGCTTCGATTTATCAAAGCACTCGTCATTTCTCTCGGGGGACGGGGGATTTCACTTTCGGTGAAGACTGACATGACGAATCCCAGAAAGTTGAAGTTGAACTTGTAGTAGGACCCTTTCCGGTATAAGTCATCCGTCCAGTTATAGACGGGCTGGGGTTCTCCCTTCTCGTTAACCTTCTTCGAGGTCGAGGATCGGCATTTGGGGATGCAGATGGTACAAACAAAGCCGGACCGAACGGAGCCGAAACGAAAATTGGTTGGTGGCGCTTCGAATTTTCAGCGGATCGGAATGAATGGCGTAAGCCGACCGGTCTGCCCGATCGAAAGAGATGGGGCGTTTTCCGCTCCAGCTGCGCCGCCGGTTCGTAAGATTCTCCACACGGGAGGCATTGCACGGCGCCGGCGAGTACGGGTGCACCGGCTCATCGGAGTCGCGATCGAGGATCCATGCCAAGATGGTATATAGATACTTGCTCCGAAATTTCGCCAAAGGCATGGGGCCGATCGGCCATTGTCCGGTGGAGAGCGGGCGCTCGGCTATGAATTGAGGAAATCCCTCATTCGCTTGGTGTGCGTGAAACGTCCCGCTTGTTCGCCCAAACTGATTTTTCTGAGGATGGTGCCGGAGTCATACTCCAGCCACAGGGCGAAAGCTGGCTGCACGGTCTCCCTGCGCAGTGCGAACAAGGGTTTGCCGACGGAACTGCAGATTTGCCGGGAAGCTGGTTTATAATGTCTAACAATTAAGTCAATCGGCTCCGGGCATTGGTGGACGAGGAGGGCACATGAATCCGAAGAGATTTGATTTGTACGCCGCTCCAAAATGATGGGAGGGCGAAACTTTGTCAGCCTAGCTCTCCACATTCGCTCTCAGCTGAGTTAGGCTCATGGAAAACGAGCCGTCCACATATCCTGCCAGGTAATTCACCGGAGGTGGTGGGGATTGCCCACGCTTTACCTTCTTCGTCCGGGCCTTTGACTTTTTCTCTGGCGGAGGATCGCCTTTGAAAACTCCGGCCGCGGCAAATCCCACGGTTCGTTGCTTCCAGTGGGCTGTCTGGCGACGGGGGCATTTTTCCCTTGTCCATCTCTCCGAGTCGGCAATAATGACGAGGTTCGAGTCTATCTGCAACAAATTTCGCTATCAGAGGAATAATTAGCACTGTCCGAGGAATAATCTCTGCAATCTGGAATGTTGGCATGATTCTGACCCCCTTTTCTAGATAAAAACAGCGCCATTAATGCAACGCAGGAGGGGTAGGTCGGCTGAGTTAAATCCCTTGGTGGCCGCGCAGGAGAACGTTTAGGAAAAGACGCGCCCCGGCAGCCGTGCCTTGCTTTTTCTTAGTTGCGTTTTTGCTTGAAAAACGCGCAATCATTAATTCAGCGTTGGGGACTGCACCATGGCTGACGTTGCTGCCACCATGTGGGCACACTGCTCAAGACAAAAACCCTTGGCGCGGAAACCCAGATTAAAACAGTTACAAACGCGCCTTGGGCCCAGCTGGGACTTTTTGAGTTTTTTATTCATTTTATTGAATGCTGCCCCAAACTGGCCCGGAAAACTAGGCGCGGCCGGCGAAGTCGGACTTCGCCCGAATTTCGGGCGAAGTTCGAACTTCGCGCGAAGCGCGCGTTGGAACCGTTCCATTTCTGCTTTTTTGCTGCGCCCAAGGTTTGGGCGCGGTCTGGGTCTTTGCCGTCTTGGGGCCTTCGAACACACTTAACATACCCTGCGACCTTTGGACCTTGAATAAAGCTGTGACTGTGCGACGTTGAGGCGGGTTCGGACTTCGGCCGAATTTGGGGCGAAGTACGAACTTCGCGCGAAGTTCGCACTCGCACAAGCGTTGAGCGCAGCGCGCACTTCGCACGGGCGCTGGCCGAAGTCGGACTTCGCTGCGAAGTTCGCACTTCGCACAAACTTTGCGCGCAGTGCGTACTTCGCACGAAGGGTTGCGCAGTGCGGACTTTGGTCTGCTTCAGTGTTTTCTCGGACAAACTTCGCAATTCGGCTGGGCCGAAGTCAGGCTTCGCTGCGAAGTCGGACTTCGGCCAACACTTAGTCGATTTTTTGCTCTTTTTTTCTCCTTTCTTTCTCTGCATAGCCGAACTTCGCCCCACCTGCGGGGCAACGACAGACTTCGCTGCGAAGTCTGTCTTTCTCTCCCATGCCGCATTTAAGCTCAAAGAAGGAAAAATAAACTGAAAGCTAAAGCGGAAACTATACATGCGGGGAAAAATAAAAACACAAGGCAAAATTTTTACAAGGAAGGGCCACTCGGGCGCCTTCAACAACGATAAAGCTTCAAGTGGAACCCGTTGACGGGGATGGGGAGGAGCTGACCCTCCATATCCGAAAGTATGTAGGCATTGAGCTGATTCACCGGGCAATCCGATAAGGGCCCTCCCGAGAGAGCATCAAATTTTCCGTGATTACCCGGTTTTGCCTTGTATGAGTCCCACTTCAGCACCAGGTCCCCGACTTCGAAAACTCGGGCAGTGGTGCCTTTGGCAAACCAGCCTTTAGTGGCTGCAATGTGATCCGCGAAGGCCTGGTATGCACTTTCTCTGTCTTCTTCCAAGCTGCGGGAGTTGGCACAACTTTGTCGTCTACCGGGTCTCCGCTGCTCCTGTCTTCGTCAATCATCCACGGGGCGGGGATTTCAATGTGTGATGGCATAACGGCTTGCTTGCCATAGACGAGCGCATAGGGGGACGTCTTGAGGGATTTCTTGAACGCAACTTCGTCCGCCCATAGCGCCGGTTCGGGAGCAAGTGCCAAGTCCGCTTATTCTTTTCAATGGTCCTCGGAGAATTTTCGGGAGGTTCTTGTTAGTAGACTCGAGCAAGGCCATTCCCCTGCGGGTAGTAATTAGAAGACATCTTGTGATAGATGCCAAGTCTGTTGGTGTACTCCGTGAGTACGGCGCCTACAAATCCCGGACCGTTATCTGTCACAATCGACTACGGAACCCCGAAGCGGGTAATCGGGCTCTCAATGAACACGATGACCGTTTCTTGGTCGGCGTTCTTGGTCGGGATCGCCTCCGTCCACCGTGTGAAATAGTCGATAGCTTGTGAGAATAAACTTGTGGCCGGCGGAGGAGTTAGGAGAAATCACCCCAATGAAGTCTAGACCCCATTCTTTGGAACGGAGCTTCGGCTTGAATCGGTTGAAGGGGCGGGGGTGCTTTTACGTTTCGGCCGGCATACCTCGGCATTGATCACATTTGGCGCAGACCGCATACGCGTCTGCGAACAGAGTGGGCCAATAGTATCCGACCCTTATTATTTTTAAGGCCGTTGGCCTTGAAGAATGGTGACCCCCAGGCATCCCGGAATGAAAGTCTCCGAGGATCCTAGGCTGGTCAGATTTTGTGGCGCTTACCGCAACGGGATGCCGTCAATGTTTTTGAAGTAAAGCCCCTCGGGGCGAAGAGTGTACCTTAATGCACCTAACCGAAATCTCCTTCGTTGTGAGGCGTTCTGGTGATCGGGACATCTTCCGGTGTAGAAGTATCTCACCAGTTCATCTGTCCAATCACTCCCCTCCGATAAGGAGTTGGCTAGGTAGACGCGTGTCGCTGTGTCCTCCCACTTACGAGGCGGAGATGCCGGCTACGAGCGCTTCGGGCCAATTCACGACACAAGGCTCGGCCTACGATAAGCTTGGTGGGCCGTACTTCGATGTCAAACTCCTGGATCTTGGCAATCCATCCCGCTCTCTTGTGACCCGGTTCCCCTTGCAAGATGAAGCTGCGAACATCGGGGTGAATCACAAAGACGGTGGTCTTACTACGGGAGACAAAGTGCATGAACTTTCGAAGGGACTTCATGACCGCATGGACCTGCCGCTCTATAAAATTGTACTTCTCTTCGTGCGGCAGAATCACTTGGCTTAGGAACGCAATGGGGCGCTCCTCGCCGTCGTCTCCCTTCTGAGTCAGGACTGCAGCGTAACTTTCGGGTTCTCCCACTTGCATACGGGATGAAGTCTTTGGAGTAGTCCGGGTTTGTCAACACCGGAGCTTGCGCAATTCGAGCCTTGATTTCCTCGAAAGCTTGCTCTCTCTCATCAGTCCATTCGTAAGGTGTATCTTTCTTCAACAGTTCGGCCATAGGCTTGATCACCTGCGCGAAGTCCGGGATGAACTTCCGCACGAAGTTAATCTGACCGAAGAAGGACTGCAGCCCTTTTTTATCGGTGGGGGCGGCAAGCGAACGAGGGCTTACGCTCTGTCAGGGTCAATGGCGAGGCCTTCCTCGGAGATGACATGTCCCAGCAGCTTTCCTTCCTTTACCGCGAAGACAGACTTCTTCGGGTTTATAGAGATGCCGAATTCTCGACAACTTTCAAATATCTGCCGCAGGTGCGAAACATGATCTTCTCGTCGGTGAGAGAAAACGGTCATGTCATCGAGGTAGATGACAATAATCTTGTTGAGCAGCTCTCGGAAGGCCAGGTCCATGGCCCTTTGGAACGTGGCACCAGCATTGGATAAGCCAAACGGCATGCGGCGATAGGCGAACGTCCCCCACTTCGTGGTAAACGCCGTCTTATCTTTGGTCTTCGTCTTTGACCCAAATCCGGTTGTAGCCGGAAAATCCATCTAAAAGTGAAAATCTGCGGGCTCCGACAACGATATGCAAAATTTGGTCGATTTGGGGAAGCGGATAGTGGTCCCGGAGGGAAGCTTGATTTAGGTTTACGAAGTCGACACAGAGACGTATGTCGCCATTCTTTTTCCTCACGGGCACCAGATTCGCGACCCAGGATGAATGTTTGATGGGGTAGATGATCTTGGCCTCCAGCATCTTCAAGAGCTCGGTCTTCATCATGGCCTCAATCTTTGGATTTACGGCCCTTTGCTTTTGTCGGAACGGCTTGGCGCCATCCTCTAGCTCGATGGTATCTTTGGATGACGGATCTGTCATACCCCCTCAAATCTTCGTAGCACCGGGCCACGATGTCGGGGAACTCCTGGCACGGTGATCTAATCTGCACCGGCTCCTCCGACGTGCGATCTGTTCCGACCTTGATGGTTTTACCGGGTTCGAGCTCCAGGTCGGCATCTTGCCTCGGGTCTACTTTGATCTGTGGGATATTGCTCTGTCATTTCGATCAAAGAGACTTTCTAATGTAATCGGTCCTTTTGGGACGTGATTATTCCGTAACTGTATCAACCCCTCATATTGCTCGTCATCAGGGTCTCTACCTTCGATTACACACACTTCGTTAACCGGGAATGTGACGATCTCCTCGTCACGGCTGAATACCTGCCGAGAAGGTATCCCTATCGAGCACGAAGGCACTGTAAATGGTGCGGACCGGCTTCGGTTTACGGACGACGTCTTCGGCCGGAACGTGCACGGCTCCAACGAGACGCGAGAATATCCGCGTGCTTGTTTCTCTCACGCGATATTGCCTTAACGTTCAATGAGTCAAACGATTCCATCGGGTCCCAGACCCGATTGCGGTACGCTCTAAGATAGTGATGCTTAGACGCGCATTTATTCGTAACTTGATGACACACTAACTCCGAATCTCCGAAAATTTGGAGATGCTTGATTCCGAGCCTTTCCGCCTTTCGCGGACCCAAGCACGGGGCTTCGTATTCCGCCGAATTGTTAGTACGGCTCCGGGCCGGCTGTAGGCATAGTCCCTCCGGACTCCGGTTGGGGAAACCAGGAGGACCCCTGCACCGGCGCCATTCTTGCAACGCGCGCCGTCAAAGAAAAGCTTCCACAGCTCTTCGGGTGCAGGTCCTACTTCCTTCGCAACGGACACGTCAAGCTCCTCGGGTTGCTTAATGGAATAACAGCCATGCTCTGTCCCGATTACGGCATTAAAGTCTTGCAACGAGAACTCGTCTTCAAGCTGTAGCACTTCGAGAGCTTGCTCGGTCAGTTCTACTGTCACCAGTTCTTCTTCGACAACTGGACCATGCAGTCCATCTCTCCGTCGGGTATCTTGTCTACTAGAAAAGGGGAAGGCTTCTCATTGAAAATTTTCGGTCTCCTTCCTTTGAAGGGCACTTCCATGTGCGAGTAGTCTAGAGACAGTACCCGCCCAACCCGCGGTGAACTCCCGAGAGAGACACATGCCGAAGTAAGGCTCCAGTTCAACAATCACGACCTCTTGGATGACCACAATGTCGAGAGCTTTGTGCAGCCGGATAGGGATGTCCTTTATGACACCAAGCTTGTCTTGACGGGGGTGCCGTCTAATTGCGGCACACCTTGGCTGCTCCGTGTGTATTCCATCCCGATCTCATCGCGAGACGGCCTTCGGCATCACGGTCGAGGAAGCACCGAGAATCCACCATGCGGTTGTGAACTATGTGCCCTTGCATCCGCAAAGACGAGATAAAAGGGTGGCGGTCTGTTCTTCCCGGTGGCGGAGGCTGTCAAAGGTTGAACCGGGACAGCGAGCTGCATCGCTTGCCGTTCTTCATGTTCTTCAGTGATTCTTGCAACAGATCTACCTGGCCTGGAAGCAGAAGAGCATCGTACATGCTGATTCTGGCAGGAGTCTTCTTTAACTCGTCTACAATGCTGTAGCCCGAGGTACTAGCTCCTTCTGCTGGTTTAGCCGGTTCATACTTGGTCCGGTACTGTTGGGTGGCCTCAACTCGCTGTCTCTTGGTCAGAGACGGGTACTTGACTTCTCCTGGGCTTGTTCTTTGGTTTCGGTGGGGGCTGAAGTACGGGAAGCTTAGCGGGAGTTGGGGCCTTTCTTTGGAGGCTTAGCTGGAACATCAGCGGCCTTTCTTTGGAGAAGGTTTAGCGGGAGCTTTATCTTTGGATGCCTTCTCCTGGGCTGTGTAAGGCCACAGCCGCTTGTACGGTGGCAGCCCATTGGGCTGCGGTTTTTCTCTTCTCGCATATACCTGCAAAGGTTTAGCCGCGTCCGCAGCTTTCTTTTCTTCCTTGGCGGGCGTCACTGGGTTCTCTTCTGGCAGGGCAAAATTGGCCTCGCCGTCCAAGATCATGTACGACTCATCATCTTCTATAGTCTTGCCGGCCAAGGTCCGGATGTAGTCTTTGGTGCAAAGTGCGGTCTTCCTCCGAATGCGGGTCATTGCACGTAGTGCACCGGTTGACTCGGTCGGGGAGGACCGGGTGGGTCATCTATAGCGGCATTTCTCGGAGGCGGACGCCTCTGCGGTTGGTTCTCCGGGGCTTTATCTTTTGTCGGCGCCGGTGGCGCATACGGCCTTCTAGGAGCAAAGTCCATTTGGGCACGCTTCTTTTTCATAGCGAGTCATGTCATTGGACATGGCATGATATCCGGAGGCCAAAGCCCGCACTTCTTGTAGAATCGTGTTCTGGATCTTTGCTGTCGGGAGGCGGCAACTGTGCCGGTGGAGGCAAAGCGGCCAATGGAGGAGGGTTAGAATAAGACGCATACTGCGGGGGAGCGGGAAGCGCTGGAAAATGCGGAGCGGGAGGAGGCGGATGAGGGTAATGCAAGTGAGGCGGGCCGTATTGAGTTACGACCGGCGCCGGATTCCATGCTGCGGTGGGGCTGCTGCCACTGAAGTAGACGGCACACCACCGGAAGCGAGAAGGATCCTGCGATGCGGGAAAGTCGGGATGGATCGGCTCCTGCACTGCGGACGGAAGCTTGCCGATGGAGATAATGTCGGCTTCGACTTGCTGGGCGGCTTCGTACGGTGCGGGGAACTCGTCAATTCGGGCGATCTTCGGCGGCGAGCATATGTACGAGTTGAAAGACCTCGGATAGTAGTGAGCGGCCATGCCGGTTGAAGGCCGAAGTTCGCAAGGTACCCGTTTCCGGGATCTCGCAAACCTAATGTTAAAATCGGACACCTCCTCTTGAGGATGCCTCCGGATTGCTTGGAGCCGATGCGGTAGAGAGGTAGGATCAGCGGACTCGTTGCATCCTTTTACGAGCCTCCTGGCGGCCGGGGCCACCCGGTGATGGATCCCTACGCGGCGATCTCCACCGGTAGAGAAGCTTTCCCCTCGGGGAAAGGGCCGGCAGACGGGTCTTCACACTTTCATCGGTGATGGTATGCGGTGCGGCCAGGGCAAGGATGTCCTGGATGTGCTCGTACGCCGTCTTACCGTAGCCGTCGTATGTGGGAATAGACTTTAAAGCGGCGGGGGGCACGGCTTGGCGACCGATCGGGGCCAAAGGCCACTGTAGAGTCCACCGCCGGGAAGAGATCATCGTCATTCGGTCGTTGATCGGCCATTTCTTCTTCTTCTCCGCCGTCGGTTGTGTACTCGGTATCGGTACTTTCCGAGGATACGAGGATTTTCCTCTTCCTCGGCCTCTTCTACTTCGTACTCGGCTCTTCCGAGCCTCGGCTTCGGCCTCTTCTTGGATCTCGGCCTCGGCTTCGTCGAAACGAGCTCGCGGATCAGCCCGGCTGGGTATCTCGCCTCGGCGTGGATGTCTAGTTCGTAGAACTCGGGCGGGCTTCTCGGATTTCTTGTTCGCCACCTTCTCGTGTGCATGAAGGTGACCGGACCGGTCTTCTAGACTCGGAGGATTTGTTCGTGCGAGTCGCCGGGTGTTCGGATTTGGAACAGCAATGAAGCGAACACCGGTGCTTCGATTACGTCGGGGGTGAGAAACTTCCTTGTCTCACCAAGAGCTCGAGAGCTATCGGCGCCGGGTGGAGGCGATCGGAAAATCTCTCGTCGGATGTGGGACCCGTGTTCCGCCGAGCGGGTCGGAAGAAGCTGTTGCGCTAGGTGGAAGCGGACGGGTACTCTTTCTTTAGATCGTGGGACAAGCGTCCCACCGGCGTACGTGAAGCCGTTGGTTACGAATCTGCCATGAGGAAAGGATTTTTGGTTAATGCGCCCAGATTCGCCCACCAACATGAAAGGCCGGAAGGAAGAGATGCCTTCAGAGCCAATCTCCGGAGAAGGCCGGCTCCTTTTGGGGGGCTTGATTTAAGCTAAAGGGAACAGGGAAAGAAATAAAGGAACGGAAAGAGACAAATGTACGGAAAGAGATACAAATATGTCCAAAGGTTGGTGGGGGGGAACTAACGAGTGCGGGAACACACCAATCACCGCTACTTACGCATACAAACACGAGAGCATGACAAGGAGCGCAAAACCTAGGCGTACTTCCGATACACCGGCGGCGTATGCACGGCTTCAATAGCTCCCTAGCAAACATTCCCTACAAGGAACTAACGGCGGGGGATCGTATCAATCACCGGATACGTACAGCGACGGGGGTAGAAAGTAAACCTAGAGATGTCGAGCCGGGTATATGTGTTAGGTAGAGAGTTTAACCGCACGGCTTCAATGGCTCCCTAGCAAACATTCCCTACAAGGAACTAACGGCGAGGGGATCGCATCAATCACCGGATACGGGCCAGCAACGTCACACACAGCCGATGGAACTGCTACCAAATTTATAATGAATGCTTTAAATAATGAAGTACGGAAGGTGCTTTAAGCAAGCAATGCTAGAGGAACATGATCGCCAAATGCCAAAGTGAATCAACGAGCGGCGACACGGGTGGGCCTAAGGCATATAATGAAAGACGACATAAAAGAATAAAGACGGTAGAAACAGAACCAGGCATACGGATTGTATTCATAAGCGGAAGCACGGTTACGATAAGCACAGTAGTTCCCTAACAAACATTCCCCTTCCACCCTTTACAATGAATTTCAGATGGGCTTTTATAGCCCGAGTCCCCCCCGTTACATTAATGGGCACGAGTCCCGATCAAACATGAGGTGACGAAGCGGCGAAAGAGCTGCAAATGCTAACCTTTTGTCGGGTCAGGCTGTACCCGCGACATGGTCTTCCTGGAAGGCTGGACAGCTACGTGGCGGAGTCTTTGGGTAATTCTTCAAGTCGGCGAGGCTTGCTAGTAGGCTGGAGCGGGTGAAACCTCGGATCAGCTTTGAATGAGGCTATTAACGCGAGCGGTGCGGGCAGCCCATGCTTATCCCTTTTGGTCGGCGGTCTTGGTTCAAATCCCGAAGGCTGGACACTTGTCCGATGATGGGTTATCTTTGTGTGACACATGCACGCCTTAGAGGGCGATCTATCCATCTTTGCTTGGGATCGGGGCTCCTTGGGATGCGTGCAGAAATCGGTGCAGTCGGGGAAGGCCTTCAAGCCTTGGTCAAATTCCGGGTTTGTTCCCCTACGTACACTGTCAGGGCGCATTTCGGCTCCGTTGAGAAGTCGAAGCTGCGCACAGGCGAACACTGGTGTCTGCCGCCATATGGACCTGCTCCGGCATTTTACCTTTTTCTGCATTGACCTGCCAGTCTGCCAGTGCAAGGTGCGCCCAGAAAGTGGGGCGGAGTCGGACTTCGCACCAAAACTGGGCGAAGTACGAACTTCGCACCAAAACTGGGCGAAGTGCGAACTTCGCACCCAGACTTAGCCAATTTCAGATAGACCTGCTGGAAAGCTGGAAAATCAACTGGGGAACTCCAAGGAAAAAGGGGGGAGAGAAAGAGAATGGGAAAGAAAAGGAAAGGGAGAGAAGGGAGAAAAACGGAAGGAGGAAAAGAAGAGCAACACTGTTACAAAACAATATTGAAGACATTGCACCCCGTGCAAAATGTGACAACAGTTACAGTGTTTGTTATCCACCCAGATGTGCGGAACTTCATTATCCAAGGAGAGTTGGGCAGCAAAAGGGCTGGTTGGGTCAACAAAATACAGGAATTTGATATTGAAATTCGACCCACAAAGTTGGTTCGTGGTCGCGCGGCTGTGCCAAGAGCTTGCGAAGAGTGTAGCGGCCGAAATAACGACTGCCGGTGGGATGATTTGATAGCGGGAGAAAGCTTCATAAACCGAGAGATGGATGAAAGAGGCTGGGTCGATGAAATAGTTGAATACTTCAACACTGGGAGGTGTCCTTCACATTTGAATGCTTCGCAGCGAAGACACTTCAGGCTGCGGACCCTTCGCTATGTTTTACGCCCCGAAGGCCTGTTCTACCGAAACATTGATGGTGTCCTTCTAAGATGTATAAGGGAGGACAATAAGAAAAGGGTCCTTGGTGAATTCCACTCAGGGTTATCAAGAGGCCACTTCGCAGGGAGAACAATTGCTTTAAAAATAATCAAGGCGGGCTACTACTGGCCCACACTCTTCGTCGATACCTTTGCGGTTTGCCGAAAATGCGAACAATGTCAGAAGTTCGCTGGGCGAAGCAAAACTCTCCCATGCCCCTCCAGCCGATACAAGTGGAAGCACCATTTCAACAGTGGGGATTGGACTTCGTGGGGGTCATCTCTCCGAACTTTTCTGCAGGGCATAAATTCATCCTGACCGCAACTGATTATTTCACCAAATGGGCTGAAGCAGTGCCCACAAAGCACGCTGATCAGGAAACGGTGATTAGTTTCCTAGAAAGCTTGATCACCCGGTTTGGCATCCCTTAGGCAATAGTCACGGATAACAGTCCCGGGTTCACAGGTGCTAAAATTAATGAGTTCACTTGCAAATATGGGATATACCTTAAGGTCACCTCCAACTACTATCCCTAGGGTAACGGATTAGCAGAATTGACAAATAAGACCCCGTTGAGGTTGCTGAGAAAGCTCATAGACAAGAACAAAAGGACTTGGCACCTTCTCTTAGACCAAGCCTTGTGGGCTGATCGAATATCTATCAAGAAGTCGATCAAAACCTCACCGTATGCTTTGGTGTATGGTAAAGAGGCTGTCTTGCCAACCCATATAGAAATTCCTGCGTTGAAGATGTTAAATGATGAAGAAGCAGAATCTGGTCCTATGGAAGTTAGGCTAGCCCAATTATTGTAATTAGAGGAATACCGGGATAAGGCATATCAGAACTTCGCAAAGCATGCCCAGATCACCCGAAACTGGTTCAAGAAGAAGTCCTCCATCCGGACATTTAAAGTGGGAGAGTTGGTCTGGAAATGGGATTAATGGAAGGTTAAGCCAGGCAATCATGATAAACTGGATGCGTTTTGGGAAGGGCCGTTCGAGATTGCCAAAGTATATTCAGCTAACTCCTTTATCCTCAAGGACGCGACTGTTCAGACTCTGCCGATTCCCGTAAACGGTCTTCACTTGAAGATCTTCTATCATTAAAAGTTTTCTTGAAAATTTTCACCCTTGTATATACTGTTGTTTATACTTGTACAAACTTTGTTTTAAGAGTCTCTAGAATTAAGCATGTAGTTAGATATAGATTGTATTCTCACGCCATTGTAACAATGAAGTTTTTTCCTCGTGACTAAGGTTCGGCTCTGCCAAATCAAAAGTAAAATCTCCTTCGGAATTTTTCGCGCGAAGTAGCCGATGTAGGTCGGTTCACTGCGAAGCACTTTCAAATCAAGACGTGAAAAATGCGCGAAGAAGGCTAGAGTACAATGTGTCATCGACAACGAGGGATGGCTCATAGCACCCAGATCCTCAGGGAGAAAGCATATGCAACCTGCTTCGCTTGGCAGCTGGCTTCGCTGAAGAGGCAAAAGAAATACTTCTCCGAAGTATAAAGGCATGGAAAATGCTTCGCAAAAGGAAGCTGAGCGAAGCAACTTCAAAAGGAAAATTTTGCGAACCACTTCTTTGAGACAAAGGAACGCGCTTCGCTCCTAAGGTATCCTAAGCCCCACTTCGGGGCTAATCTTGCGCGAAGCGCCTAGTAAGACAACAATGTAGCTTAGATCCCGTGAAAAGGCAGCTTCGGGTCCGAAACATAGAAGACCCAGGGAAGTTTGAGGTTCGCCGCGAAGTACTTTGCGCCAAAATCAGCTTCGCCAAGCCGTAGAGCAGAAAATGAGAAGCATTTAAAACGTGCCTCGAGGCGTGTGCCAACGACAATCTAGGAAAGCACCCAGGACGTGCGGGTTTAATGCAAAGGCGGCGGAGCGCATCCCAAGAGAATGTCGTTATGATTAAAAGTTGTGCCCAGGTACGAGGTGGCAGGGGAATTAGATTTTCGAAGCCGGGCCAGGTCCTCGAAGTACATAGACCCGTGTGCACCCCACCGAAAAGCCAATAAAAAAGCAAAGCAATCTCTTCCGCCTGATTTTCAAATTTAATTTTGGGAGTTGCCATTAATGATGGTGGCTATAACCTTCGGCTATAAATCCCGAGCTTCACCAGTGAATAAGTTGTTTATCTGCTATCGAGCAAGACTGTAAGAAACTTGGCCAGAGCTCTACAATATTCCCATTTTCTGCATTAAAATTCTGCTCCTTGAGAACGAAATGGGGAAGAAGAATTCTAAAGAAAAAAGGAAAGAGCCCGAGGTAGCGACTCCAGAAAAGACAAAAAGGGGCAAGGAAGAAAAGAAGCATAGGCCCAAGAAAGTTGATTTAAACCTGCGCCCTGAGAAGCAGCCCATGGAAGAGGGGGAGGAGTCAGAAGATGAGCATCTGGTAGAAGCACCCATTGACGGGTGGGAGAGGATAAAAGACATAGAACTTTCAAAGAGCATCGCGGAGCTACAATACACTATCGACTACATGAGAAGTCGATTGTCTGTGGAAAATAAGAGGGCTACCGCGTATTATTCACAAATATACTGGTATCTGACTCCGTCGACCCATCACTGTCCTGAGTTGATATGCGCTATCGCTCGAAACTACCAGCCATCCACCAGACAGGTTCTGGACGCTGCGGGTAATAAGTTATTTTCAATTTTCAAGGAGGATGTGCAAGTAGCTTTCGCTCCCTTGTAGGGGCCACCGAAAGGTTATTCTGTTCGCAATGTCATTTTAAATGAACAGATGGACAGATTCAACACTTCCAGCCACATTGTAAAATTCCTGAGTGAAAATCTCAAGGATGGGCTCCCTTCGGGTAAGCTCCCGCAAATGCCTTGCGGATTAAAGGATTTTAAGAACACTGATATTTTTTCCATCATTGCGTGCATCGCGGGCCTGTCCACAGACGCTGATGTGTATCCCTGGTAAGTGTCACTGGCCGAATGTATTTCACGAGGGGAGTTTGCTCAGCATGTTGCTCCCGCTCGCGGACATGCTTGTATGCGGTCTTGGCGTGATCCCAAGCCGATGCCTGGAAGGGCTCTAAATCGCTGACATTTTTCAGCGCTGCTCTAAATGTCGCAACCATGTGCACGTCGATGGTGTCATACCTTTCTCCCAGGTCCTGAATGGAGGTGTTAATCTTGCAAAACCTTGACACCATTTGGGTCACCTGCGTCTCCTGGACTGGCTCAGTCCAGCCATCAATTTCTGATGTATCTGCCTCGAAAGACAGCCAATCTAGCTTTACTTGTTCAAGGGGCAGAAACTCCCCATCTTTGACAAAGCTCGGAAATCCGAGCGCAGAAAGAGTGTTGAAGGGGGCCAAGCAGATAATCATTTCATGGTTCAGCACATCTAGCATCTTCTTGGCGGCCCTGATCTTATTTTTTTCAAAATAATTATGCAAGGTTACCCTTGCATCCACCCAATCTAGGGCAATCTGGGACATAGGGGGGAATCGGAGGCCCTTGCGTGCAAACTCTTCAAGTTTTATCGCCAAGTCCAGCCACTGCTTCGCTTGGCGTTCGGCCTCCTCTACCGCAGGATTTCCCTGGGCAGATACTTCTTGGATCCTGGATGCGAAATCCAGGACGGACAGGGACCTGACCACATTAGCCCTACAGCAAACCAGCCCGCATCTCCTTGATCTTGTTTTTCGAAAAGGCAACCGCCTGGGACGCCTTCTCCTTCAGCTGAGATTGGGCCTGCTTCAGCAAATCCTGCAGCTGGGAAATATGTTCCAACGTTGCCTTCTTTTCTTCCGACAGCTGTTCTGCCGTCTTTGTGTTGTAGCCTCCTACTGGGACGCGGCGAGCTGAGCTTTCAAGTCTTCAATCTCTTTCTGGGCAGACTCCAGCCGCGTGGTGGCCTTGGCCAGATCTTCCTCCAGCTGTCTCGAGTTGTTCTAAAGCTGAAACAGCTTCTCTTGATTCTCGAGTCGCTTAACAAGGAGATTGTCAGTCCTGCGACGAATACCAGTGATTTCGTATTCTTCGCTTAAATCATCGAAATTCTTCTCCTTGATCTGGTGTTCATAATCAGCCTCGGTCATCTCCCGGAGAGGCTTCTTAACTTTAGGGATCAATTTCTCGGTTCGCAGCACCCTCCTGTCCAAGTCAAACTTGGTGCACTATCTCCTCGGCTCTTCTTCGTTTGACGCCCTGGAGGAAAGAGGCGGAACACCCTACGGCCTTTGCGGCTAGGGGCTGATCGTCTGTAATTTGCAGCTGCTCTCCCATGAGGTCAAGTTACGCCAGCATAGGGTATGCCGAGGCCAAATCCTGCTGCGGCATCCTTCCTGCAAACAATGAAGCAGGAGATATTCCAGAAGATGAGGCCGCTTTCAAGGGCGACCGGGTCCTAGGGGAAACGGGCGGCTAAGTGGGAGGTGGAGACGGGGTTTTGAATGATGTGGGTGAGCGGCGCGGCGATGTAGGTACGGCTTCAGCACTGGCCGCGGATGAGGGGTCTAGGGTTTGACCCGGGGGTTTGGAAAACGTTCGGGTCCTGGGCAAACCGTTCGAAAGAATGGGGACTGCGGAAGGACTGGGAGATAGGCGACAGGGATGATGCGACTAAGGCTTGCCCTGATACAGAGGGGGACGGTGTTACGGCAGGGCCAACTGGGATTTGGGTAACCGGGGAAGAGGACGTACCTACGGGCTCCGCCTGAGCCAATGCTTGGAGGACACATGCTGCCCAGACCTCTGCTTATTTCCCTGGACTATCCAGAGAGATGATTTCTGGCACGGCTACTTCTTGCTCGGAGGAGGCGGAGGCGGTTGGTGCGGCGGGCAATGGCACTCCCACGGTAAATTTGTACTTGGGCTTTAACGGAGGGACGCCCACTACCGCTGGCCCACCGGTTGACCTTTCTGGCGCCTTTTCTTTTTGAGGAACTGCTTCACCGGTTGGCTTTTCTGGCTCCTGTTCCTTTTGTGGCGACGTTTCGGGTGCTGGAGACAACATCGAGCCCACCTGACTGCTTGTTGGCGCCTTGCTAGGAGGTTTTCGAATGGACAATTGCTGGGGTGGGGGTTTCCTTTTATATCTCTTTCTGGCGCCTAGGGGGACGCAATCTCGAAACGCGAACGGCTCCCATTTGCCTGCGTATTTATCATATAAGGCCGAAAACTCATCATCTATGGCCAATGTCTCCCAGTTAGACTTATCGTGTTGCATGCGACACCTCATCTTCGAGCATTCAATGATTTTGTCCTTTTCTAAGTTGAGGGGCATCACCTTTGTGAGGAATTTTCTGAAACCCGTCGAGTCTAACCTGTGATCTGGATTGCTCTCCGGATCATATTACACCTCCACACAGTAAAAGTCCTGCCAAGGTGACCATGATTGCATCCGTTCGATGTGCCATTCCAGGTCTGCGCCTGTTTTGTTGCACCTCTCCTCCATGATTTCTGCTCGGGGGCAAATATGTACAAACTTTCCCCTGACCCCAATCGGGTCGTATTTCCAACGTTGTGGTAATTGTATCAAGCCCATGTTGAGGAGTTCCTGTTCTAGGTAGATGTGCTGCCCTATTTCATGGACTTGAATGTTCGCCCAGGTAATAGGATACTTAAAAGTATGGCTTCTCTTCTTTCCCTGGCCGAATTCCTCTTCGACATATCCATTTGCCGCGATGTCTCCATGCCGAACTGATGCTTAGTGCAAAAATAGGGCAGCAAGAACGGCTTCCCTTTGAATCCGTAGATTCTGATAACAATGCCCTGAGTCAACCGAAAAGTATCCCCGCATTTGTATTTCCTCAGGTAGTTCGTCATGGCCAGAGGAGGGCGAGATGCCTTGCCGTTGAACAGCGCCAGGGTCATACCTAAAAATTTGAAATTGAAGTCGTAGTAAGACCCTCTTCTGTACAGAGCTTTCGTCCACTCGTACACCGGCAGCGGCGCTCCCTTCTCATTTACCTTCTTTAGATCAGGCACTTTGATTCGGTAGTGCATGTGGTAAAGGCACAACCATGTGAGGAATGAGCAATGTCGGAACTCGGTTGTCCGCCTGCTCGTATCTCGACCGAGGTTTGAATGTATGGCATACGCCACCCAGTCTGCCCAATCAAAGAAAATCGGGCGCCTTCCGCTTCTTTGCGCAGTGGAGTCATAAAACTCTCCATGTAAGATACACTTCGCGAGTGCCAGCTGATACGAGTGCACCATTCTGTCCGTGCCACAACCAAAGACCCATGCCAGGATAATATAAATGTACTTGTTTTCGAACCTCTCAAGGGGTATGGACCTGACGGCCATTGTCCTGCTGGCAGTGGGGACTTTAGCTCTAAATCGAGAAACTCTCTCATCCTTCTGCTCTGAATGAATTTGCCTGCCTACTCATCCAAGTTAATTCTTCTGACAATGGCATCGGGGTCGTACTGGAGCCCCGGGGCGAAGGCTGGTTGGACGCTTTCTTTGAAGAGGGTGAACACCCTTCCTTGGTAGTCGCAGACTTGCCGGGTAGCTGGTTTGTAATGTGTCACAATTGACTCAACCAGCTCCGGGCAGTGGTGGACGAGAGGGCACAAGAACCAGTATAGGTTCGACTTATACGCAGCTCCGACATGGTGCGAGGGCGAGACCTTGCCTGCCTACTTTGCAATATTGGGCCGCAGCTTGGTGAGGCTAATGGAGTACTCGCCATCTTTATACCCGACCAGGCAATTGACGGGCGGCGGCGGAGGACCTTGTCCTTTGCTTTGCCTTGACCTGGATTTCCTTGTCTGCTCTTGTGGCGCTTCGCTCTCATGAGCGCTGGACCCCGTGCGTTCCTCAGCCTCATGTTCTGTATTGCTGGACTGCGACTGCATTGGCGCTTTCCCCTTGTCCATTTTCTGTTTTTCGTTCATGGTGGCAGAGACAGGAATTTCAGTCGCTGCAGACCTTAATTCTGCACCTTTCTTCCTCTTAATCGCGCAGCTCTGATTTACACTGATAATTCAGGTGTTCTGAGTATGCCAGGGCCCTTTTCTAGGAATGGAAACACAACATTAATGGCGCGAGGAGGGGTTTAAAGTGATTTGCCCGAAGTAGGTAGAAAGCGTCGTTATTCCTCGGCGGCCGTGCATGGGATTTTTCATTGGGAGGCGCACCTCGTACGCGGTTGGTCCTAATGCGCTCACTTCTTAATGACATCTGCTTTGAAATCTGCGCAATCATTCCTTAAAAATTTTGAACCTCATGCTTCTAATGACGTCACCGTTGCCGCTTGGGCACACACTTCGAGGGAGACTCTGGCCAAGGGCCCAAGAAGGAACGCGGTCTAACTTCGTGCTATACACAGTGCGCCCTCTGGGGCCCACACTTAGAAACTTTTTCGTCATGCCCCTTGTTCTCCCTAACAGGTCGTTCGAAGTGCGCCCAAAACTGAGAGCGCAACCGGGCTTCGATCAAAAAAATGTGCGCAATCCGACTTCGCCCGGAAAACGTTGTGCAGTAGAGATTCGACACTTAAGGCAATTTTTGCTTCTCCTACTGCCCGACTGCGCTCCCAAGATGGTGCGCAGCCCGACTTCGCTGCAATGTCGGGTTGCGCACCCAGCACTTAATAAAATTTGAGGCTTTTTTTTTTGCTTTTTTTCTCTCCCAAACTCCCGACATTGCACAATTTATAGAGCGACGCCCGAATTTGCTACGAAGTCGGGCGATTTTCTGCCTTGGTCAAGCTTTTAGCAGCGCAAAATTTTGCTCCTTTTCTCACACTTAGCCCTTTGCGGATTCAAAAGCTGAAAACTGAATAACTGAAAGAAATATTTACATTTTGAAATAAACTGAACTACAGGAAATAAATGAGAAAAGTATGTACAAGGAAGGACCTCTCGGCAACCTTCAGTGGTGATAGGCCTTCAGGTGGAAGCCATTAACGGGGGATCGGGAGAAGCTGTCCCTCCATGTCCCTGAGCACGAACGCGTTGAATTGGTTTACCCGAGCGATCCGATAGGGGCCTTCCCAGAAGGCATCAAATTTGTCATGGTTGCCCGGCTTCGCTTTGAGTGAATCCCACTTGAGAACTAAGTCCCCGATTTTGAAAACTCGGGTGGTGGTCCTTTTTGCAAACCAGCTCTGAGTTGCCTCGGCATGTTTGGTAAAGGCCTGATATGCCTTCTCCCTTTCCTCTTCTAAATGCAACAATTGACAAAGTCTGACATCCACTGGATCCCCATCGCCTTTCTCTTCATCTAACAACCAGAGTGCGGGCATTTCTATGTGGGTAGGCAGAACTGCCTCCTCGTCGTATACAAGCGCGTAGGGGGACGTCTTGATAGATTTCTTGAAAGATATACGATCTGTCCATAACGCCCAGTCCAGAAGTAGGTGCCACGACCTCTTCTTCCTTTCTATTGTCTTTTTTATAATCTTCAACAGATTCCTGTTAGTGGACTCGGCCAGGCCATTCCCCTACGGATAGTAGTTTGAGGACATCTTGTGATAGATGCCGTATTTGCTGGTGAACTCCGTGGGTGCAGCGCCTATGAACCCTGGACCGTTGTCTGTAACTATTGCCTCTGGGACCCCAAAACGGGTAATGAGGCTCTCGAGGAACCCAATGACCGTTTCCTGGTCTGCATGCTTAGGAGGAATCGCCTCAGCCCATCGAGTGAAATAATCAGTGGCTGTAAGGATGAACTTATGTCCCATTGAAGAGTTGGGCGTGATGGTCCCGACGAATTCCAGACCCCACTGCTGAAACGGAGTCTCGGCTTGAATTGGCTGGAGGGGCAAGGGTGCCTTCCTATTTCTGTCGGCGAACCTCTGACATTTTTCACATTTTACACAGACTACATGTGCGTCTGTGAAGAGGGTGGGCCAATAATAGCCGGCTCTGATAATCTTCAAGGTCGTAGGCCTTCCTGAATGATGTCCCCCGGGAATCCCAGAGTGGAACTCTCCAAGAACCTTTGGCTTGTCTGATTCCTTGTCGCACCGCAACAGGATGCCATCAATATTTTTAAAATACAGCCCCTCGGGGCGCAGTACATATTTCAAGGCATTCAACCTAAACCTCCTTCTTTGTGAGGCGTTGAGATGATCTGGACATCTCCCTGTGCTAAAATACCACACCAAGTCATTCGTCCAGTCACTCTCTTCTGATAAGGAGTTGGCAAGGTTAATTTCCGTCATTGGATCCTCCCACCGGCGAGCGGAGATTTCAGGCTGCAGCACTTCGGGCCAACTCTTGGCACGAGCCCGACCTCGGATTAGCTTCGTTGGCCGTACCTCTATGTCAAACTCTTGGATTTTAGCTATCCATCCTGCCCTCTTGTGACCTAGCTCCCATTGGATAATGAAATTTCTGACATCCGGATGTATCACAAAGATAGTTATCCGGCTCTAGGAGACAAAGTGCTTGAACTTTCTGAGAGATCTCATGACTGCGTGCACTTGCCGCTCAATAAAATTGTACTTTTCTTCGTGCGGCTGAATCACCTGGCTTAGGAACGCTATGGGGCGCTCCTCGCCATCTTCTCCCTTCTGAGTCAGGACTGCGGCGTAGCTCTCGGGCTCTCCCACCGCGTACAAGATGAAATCCTTGGAGTAGTCTGGATTTATTAATATTGGAGCTTACACGATTCTGGCCTTGATTTCTTTGAAGGCTTGCTTTCTTTCGTCAGTCCACAAGAATTCAGCATTCTTTTTTAGGAGCTCGGCCATGGGCTTGATCACTTGTGCGAAGTCTGGTACAAACTTCCTCACGAAGTTGATTTGGCCAAAAAATGATTGTAGCCCCTTCTTGTCAATTGGGATGGATAAGCGAAGAAGAGCTTCTGCTCTGTCAGGATCAACTGCAAGGCCCTTCTCAGAAATAACATGTCCTAGCAGCTTGCCTTCCTTTACCGCGAAGACTGACTTCTTCGGGTTGATGGAAATGCCGAACTCACGACATCTCTCAAATATTTGCCGTAAGTGGGAGGCATGACCCTCTCTCTTATGTGAAAACACAGTCATGTCGTCCAAATAGATAACAATGACCTTGTTGAGCAGCTCCCGGAACGCCAAGTCCATAGCCCTTTGAAATGTAGCGTCGGCGTTAGAAAGGCCGAAGGGCATGCGCTGATATGCAAACGTTCCCCATTTGGTGGTGAATGCTGTCGTGCTGATCTTCGTCCTTTACCTATATTTGGTTATATCCAGAGAACCCATCCAAGAGAGAGAACCTCTGAGCTCCAGCAACTACGTGGAGGATTTGATCAATTTGGGGGAGCGGATAATGATCCTTTAGTGAAGCCTGATTGAGGTTTCTGAAATCCACACAGAGGCGGATGTCTCCATTCTTTTTTCTCACAGGGACCAGATTTGCAACCCAAGATGAGTGCTTGATGGGGTAGATGATCTTGGCCTCCAGCATCTTCAAGAGTTTCGCTTTCATCATGGCTTCAATTTTCGGGTTCATCGCCCTTTGCTTCTGCCGGAAAGGCTTTGCATTATCTTCCAGCTCTATAGTATGCTGGATCATCTCTCTGTCATACCCCTTCAAGTCTTGGTAGCACCAGGCCACAATATCAGGGAACTCTTCGCATAAAGATCTGATCTGCTCTAGCTCCTTTTCAGTGCAGTCTGCCCCGACCTTGATCACTTTTCTAGGTGCCAGTTTCAGGTCCATGTATTGCTTGGTGTCCACTTTGATTCTGTGGGATATGGCTCTATCGTTCTGATCAAAAAGACTCTCCAGAGTAATCAATCCTTTCGGGACATGATTATTTTTTAACTGTATCAACCCCTCGTATTGCTCGTCATCAGGGTCTCTACCTTCGATTGTACTCACTTTTTTTATCAAAAAAGTGACGATATCCTCAGTCACAGTCGAACACCTGCCAGTGGGTGTCTTTATCAGGCACAGAAGGCCTATAGATGGTACGAACCGGCTTCGGCTTCTGGACAGTGTCATCAGGCGGGACGTACCTGGCCCCAACAAACGCCAGAATGTCAGCATGCTTATTCTTCTCGCGAGATATGGCTTTGACATTCAAAGAGTCGAAGGACACCATCAGATCCCAGACACGGTTACGATACGCCTTGAGGTAATGCTTCTTGGAGGCGCACTTATTCGTAATCTGGTTGCACACCAGCTCTGAGTCGCCAAAGATCTGCAAATGTTTTATCCCCAGTCTCTCCGCATTTCTCAAACCCAAACACAATGCCTCATACTCCGCCGCATTGTTAGTGCAACTCCAAGCCAACCTATAAGTGTAGTCTTTTTGGATCCCGGATGGGGAAACCAGAAGTACACCTGCACCGGTGCCATTCTTGCATCGGGCGCCATCAAAGTACAGCTTCCATAGCTTTTCTAGGGCAGGTCCAACATCTTTCTTTACTGACTGGTCAAGTCTTTCAGGTTGGGTGATGGAGTAACAGCCTTACTCGGTCTCAATCATGGCATTGAAGTCTAGCAAGGAGAACTCATCTTCCACTTGTAACAGCTCGAGGGCCTCTTCTACCATATCCACCTCTACCAGTTCTTCGGTTGTCAGCTGAACCATGTCGCTCTGCTGCTCCTCCCCAGGTATCTTCTCTACCAGAAATGTGGAAGGCTTTTCGTTATAGATCTTCAATCTTCTTCCTTTGAAGGGCACTTCCATATGCGAATAATCCAGAGACAGATATCCACCCATCTTCGCAATGAACTCCCTAGAGAGACACATGCCGAAGAAGGGTTCCAAGTCGACCACAACGACTTCTTGGATGACCACTATGTCGAGGGCTTTATGCAGTCGGATCAGGATATCCTTGATGAGACCAACTGTCTTGACAGGAGTGTCGTCTAGCTACAGCACACCTTGGCTGCTCCTTGTGTATTCCATACCAATCTCCTCGCAAACGGCCCTCGGCATGACAGTAGTGGAAGCACCAAAATCCACCATGCAGTTGTGTACTATATAGCCCTCCATTCGCAACGACAGATAGAAAGGTGGCGGCCTGTTTTTCCCAATAGCAGGCTGCGTCGGCTTTCCATCTTTCACGCTCTTCAAGGATTCCTGCAATAGGTCTACTTGCCCCGGGAGCGAGAAGAACCTCATACATACTTATCTTTGCTGAGGTCTTTTTGAGCTCATCAACTATATTGTAGGTTGAAGTATCGGCTCCCTCTATCTCTTTCGTCGGCTCATACCTGGTCCGGTATTGCTGCGTGGCTTTGACTCTATCTTTTCGTCAGCGATGGATACCTCAGTTTCTCTTGAGCTTGTTCTTTTGTTTCGGCTAGAGGTTGGGCTGCAGGAGCCTTCATCACGGGAGCCTTGAGCGTCGGGAACCTCTCTTTGGCTGTAGGAGGTAAGGGTTACTTGTCAGGTGGTAGCCAAGCAGGCTGCGTCCTCTCCCTTCTGGCGTATACTTTCAACGACTTCGTTTGGGCCGTGGCAGCCTCAATGGGCCTTTTGCCTTCCTTGGTCAAGAGTGACACAGGATCTTCTTCTGGGATAGCAAAGTTGCCTTCATCGTCCAGGATCATGTATGCTTCGTCCTCCATGACGCTGCCCGCAAGGGTCTGAAGATAATGCTGATGCAGCATGCAACCCTCCTCTCCATGTGGATCATTGCATGTGGAGCACCAATTAACCTGGTCAGAAGTGCCAAGTTGAACCTCATTTGCAGCATTCCTTGTCGAGGGCCTTTGCGCTTGCGCAGCTTGATCTTTTGTTAGTGCCGAGGGAGGATATGGTCTCCTCGGAAGAAACTCCATCTGGGCTTGCTTCTTCTTCATTATTGTCATATCATTGGAAATAGTATGATAACCAGAGGCCAGAGCCCGTACCTCCTAAAGGATTTTATTTTGAATCTCATTATCAACAGGCGCCGGCTGGGCCAGCGAAGATATTGCAGCTAATGGTGGAGGTGTAGAATACGCCGCGTAATGAGGGGGAGCTGGGACTGCAGGATACTGCGGAGGTGGAGGTGGCGGATTAGGGTAATGGATATGAGGCTGACCATGGGGGTTTATAACTGGTGCTGGATTCCATGGCTGCTGGGGGTACTGATTTGACGAGGATGGCATTACACCAGACGCCGATGGGTATTGTGACTGAGGGAAATCAGGGTAAATGGGAGGCTGCATTCTATGTGGAAGTCTGCCTATAGAGATTATGTCTAATTCTGCTTGCTGGGCAGCTTCATATAAGGCAGGGAAAGTGTCGACCCGGGCTATCTTGAGAAGTAGGCAATATCCGAATTGAAAGACCTCAGGTAATAGTGCGCAGCTTGTCCCGCCGGAGGTCGCAGTTCGCGAGGTACTCTCTTCCAGGACCTCACAAACCTCATGTTGAAGTCTGATATCTCCTCTTGCGGGTGGCGTTGAATACTCTGAAACTGATGCAAGCAATGAAGAAGGATCAGCAGACTCGTTGCATCCCTTTACGAGCCTGCCTGCTAACTGGGGCCATCCCGTGATAGCTCCTTCTGGCAAAGATCTCCACCAGTAGAGAAGCTTCCCTCTCAAAGAAAGGGCCAATAGACGGGTCTTAACACTCTCACTCGTGATAGAGTGTAGTGCAGCCAAGGCCAGAATGTCTTGGATGTGCTCGTATGCTGTTTTCCCAGAGCCATCGTAAGTAGGAATGGATTTCAAGGCAGCGGGGGGCACAACCTCTTGTCCAACTAGAGCCAAGGGCCCTATGGAGTCAACTGCTGGAAAGAGGTCGTCATCGTTTTGTTGGGCAGCCATGTCTTCTTCCTCTCCGGTCGTATACTCGGTATCAGTGTTGTCCGAATTTGTAGGCTGTTCTTCAATTTCGGCCTCTCCGACTTCAGCTTCTTCGATCTTGGCTTCTTCAATTTCAGCTTCGAGTTCGTTTATGTGAGCTTGGTAGTCAGCCAGCCTTACGCGCTCTCCAGGAGCGTTGATGTCGATTTCGTAGAGATCAGGCTAGTTTCCCGGGTTCCTTGCTCTCCACCTTCTTGTATGCATGAAAGCGCTTGGACCGGTCTCACGGACTCAGAGAATATTCAGGCACTTGCAGAGTCGCCAAGTGTTCTGATTTGACAGCAATGAAGCGAACACCAATGCTTCGATTCTGTTTTGGGGTGGGAAACTCCCGTGTCCCACCGGCGTGCTGAGAAACTGTTGGTTACGAATCTACCACTAGGATAGGATTTATTGTAATGCGCCCTAGATTCGCCCAGCAGATTGAAAGGCCGAAAGGAAGGAATGTCTTCCGTGCCAATCTCTGGAGGAGGCCGGCTTCCTATGTTTTCTCAATTGTTTAAAAGCTCAGAGTGCAGGAAAGAAATTAGAAATGCAGAAAGAAATGTAAATGTGTTTGTTATGGGTGGGGAGGATAAGCAGCACAGCAACAACCAATCACCACTACTAACAACAATTAAACACAAAATACGTTGCAGAAACTATCAATGCCATTCATCCTATGTATCCTCTACCTTTGCATTCTAGGAATACTTAACTATTAAATACCGATATCCAGAAAGCAGAATAACAGTAAGCAATAACATAAGCAACATGAGGCAGAAATGCTAAGTAAAGGCAGCATACAAGATAAGAACATTCAATAGAGTTGTTGGCAATTTTGCCACATTAAATTTTTTAATAAACTTTGGCCTAAGTATGGAGCTTTAAAGTGGAAAAGAGCATGCGGAGGTGTTCGGGTTTTCGCGGGCCATAAACGGGGGCGATAAAATGGATGAAGTAAGCTTTGGATATTTTATCATTGCAGATCTTTTCGCTAGCTTTCCGACGATATATTATAATAGGCGATCGGGTCAGCGGATCAAAAGTTATGGCCCCGGGAAGCAGGACCAGGAAGCTCAATTTCGGGCAAGAAAATTGACAAGTGTCGGGCCCCGCCCGACTGCGCTCATCCTCCCGACTGCGCTCATCCGCCCAACTGCGCTCATACAAAGGCCCAAAATTTTCTAAGTGTTAGTGTTGCCGCAACCCGACTTCGCAGCGAAGTCGGGTTGCGCCCTTAATTTTGTGCGCACTTGGGGAGCTGACGTGCAGAGACTGAGCCCAAAATTTGACTAAGTATTGAGCGAACCCCAACTTTGCAGCAAATTCGGGTTGCGCTCTCATTTTTGTGCGCACCTGGGCATTGTCAGTGAAGGACATCCCAAAAAATTCTAAGTGTTGGGTGCGCAACCCGACTTCGCAGCAAAGTCGGGTTGCGCCCTCAAATTCGTGCGCAGTTGGGCGACTCACTTGAAGAAATGGCTAAGTACTGGGATTGCCCGACTTCACAGCCCATCATGGTACTGTTGGTTACGAATCCGCCATGGGGAAAGGATTTGTTGCTATTGCGCCCTGGACCCGCAAACCAACATTGAAAGGTCGGAAGGGAGGAATGCCTTCCGGGCCAATCTCCGGAGAAGGCCGGCCTCCTGTAGGGTTTTATGGTTAAAGATAAGAGTGCAGGAAAGAGATAAAAATGCGGAAAGAATTTACAGATGTGATTGGAGTTGGGTGGGGGGAACTAACAGTACGGCAACACATCAATCACCACTACTTACTGCATCATAAATACAAAGCATAGCCAGAAACTGCAAAATCTAAGTATACCTTTTATATAAAGAAATGTACGCACAGCTACAATGGCTCCCTAACAGACATTCCCTACAAGGAACTAACAGTACGGCAGCGCATCAATCACCACTACGGACAGTAACATGAATACAAAAAGCAACCAAGAGATGCCAGCTCCAAGTATGTGTGTTATGCAAAGAATTTGTACGCACAGCTACAATGACTCCTGTTGTCACATTTTGCACGGGATGCAATGTTTTCAAGTTTGTAACAGTGCTGCTCTTCTTTTTTCCTCTTCCTCTATTTTCCTTTCTTCTGCTCTCCCTTCCTCTTTCTTTCCCACAGTCTCTTTCTTCCCCCCTTTCTCGGAGTCCCCCAGTTGATTTTCAAACTTTCCAGCAAGTTACCTGAAAAATGGCTAAGTGTGGGTGCGAAGTTCGCACTTCGCCCAGTTTTGGTGCGAAGTGCGCACTTCGCCCAGTCTGGGTGCGAAGTTCGCACTTCGCCCAGTTTTGGTGCGAAGTGCGTACTTCGCCCCTCTTCTGGGCGCACCTTGTAACTGGCAGGCTGGCAGGCCGACAAGAAAGTGTTAAGTGCTGGAGCAAGTCCGTACGGCGGCAGACACCAGTTCTCACCTGTGCGCAGTCCGACTTCGCAGCGAAGTCGGGATGCGCCCTTGACGAGTGCGCAGTGGGGAAACAAAACCAGAATTTGACCAAGGCATGAAGGCCTTCCCGACTGCGCTGTTTTCTGCCCGCGCAACCCGAGACGCTCTGATCCCAAGCGAAGTTGGACAAACTGCCTTCCAAGGCAGACACGTGTCACACGGCATCATCCATCATCTGACAAGTGTCCAGCTTCGGGATTTGAGCCAATACGTGCCGAGCAAAAGGACGAGCATGGGCTTCACTGCCTGTGCCAGTAGCCTCATTTAAAGCTGATCTGAGGTTCTACCTGCTCCAGCTACCCGCATCACTGCCAGAGAGAAGTTCTGCCCAACACACCGCCACGTAGCTGTCCAGCTTCCAGGAAGACCATGCTGCGGGTACAGTCCGGTCCGACAAAAGGTCAGCATCTGCAGCTCCTTCGCCGCTTTTGTCAGCTTATGTTTGATTGGGACCTTGTGCCCATTAATGTAACGGGAGGGACTCGGGCTATAAAAACCCACCATGAATTCATTGTAAAGGGTGGAAGGGGAATGTCTGTTAGGGAACCACTGTGCCCATTGTAACCGTGCTTCTGTTTATAAATATAAATTGTATGCCTGGTTCTGTTCTGCTGCTTCTATTTTTTATGCTGCCTTTCATTATATATATGCTTAACGCTAACTTGTGTCACGGCTCGTTGATTCACTTCAGCATTTGGTGATCAGGTGCCTTTAGCATTGCTTGTCTGAGCACTTTCTGTATTTAATAGTTTAAAGGATACATAGAATAGATGTGGTAGCAGTTCCATCAGTTGTGTGTTACGTTGTCATCACGTATCCGGTGATTGATGCGTTGCCGTCTTTGTTAGTTCCTTGTAGGGAATGTTTGTTAGGGAGCCATTGTAGTCGTGCAATTATAAATTTTTTTTTAGATTAAGGGGGAATTGGGGAGGAGGGGGGGGTGCCATCCCCTTTTTTTTTTGGGAAAAAAGAGGGGGGGGGGGGGGGGGGGGGGGGGCCCGGAGGGGGGGGGGGGGAAGGATAAGAAAGGGGGAGAGGAAGGAGAAAGAGGGGAAGAAACGACAGAATTGAAGCACCGGTGTTCGCTTCATTGCTGTTCCAAATCTGAACACCTGGCGACTCTGCACGAACAAATCCTCTGAGTCCGAAAGACCGGTCCCAGCACCTTCATGCACACAAGAAGGTGGCAAGCAAGGGATCCGAGAAGCCCGCCTGAGTTCTACGAACTGGACATCAACGCTCGAGGCGAAGTTCCCAGGCTGGCTGATCCGCGAGCTCGTTTCGACGAAGCCGAGGCTGAAATCCAAGAAGAGGCCGAAGCTGAGGTCGGAGGAGCTGAGTACGAAGTAGAAGAGGCCGAGGAAGAAGAAGATCCTGCATCCTCGGAAAGTACCGACACTGAGTACACAACCGACGGCGGAGAAGAAGAAGAAGAAATGGCTGCCCAACAGCCGAATGACGATGATCTCTTCCCGGCGGTGGACTCTACGGGGCCCTTGGCCCTGGTCGGACAGCAAGCTGTGCCCCCTGCTGCTTTAAAGTCTATTCCCACATACGACGGCTACGGTAAGACGGCGTACGAGCACATCCAGGACATCCTTGCCCTGGCCGCATTACATACTATTACCGATGAGAGTGTGAAGACCCGTCTGCTGGCCCTTTCCCTGAGGGGAAAGCTTCTCTACTGGTGGAGATCGCTGCCAGAGGGATCCATCACAGGGTGGCCCCAGCTTGCCAGAAGGCTCGTGAAAGGATGCAACGAGTCTGCTGACCCTACTTCTCTCTTGCATCAGTTCCAAGCTATCCAGAGACATCCTCAAGAGGAGGTGTCTGATTTTAACATCAGCTTTGCGAGATCCTGGAAACGGGTACCTCGCGAACTTCGGCCTTCAGCCGGCATGGCTGCTCACTACTATACGAGATCCTTCAACTTAGACATATGCCTCCTGCTGAAGATTGCCAGAATAGATGAGTTTCCTGCGCTGTACGAGGCTGCCCAGCAAGCTGAAGGCGACATTATTTCCATCGGCAGACTCCCGTCCGGGTGCGGGAACCCATTCATCCCGACTTTCCCGGATCCCGGTATCCTTACGCACGGCGGTTCGCCGTCCACATCAGGGCAGCAACCCCAGCAGCAGTGGAATCCGGCGCCGGTCGTAACTCCTTACGGCCCGCCTCAATTGCATTACCCTCACCCGCCTCCTCCTGCTCCGCATTTTCCAGCACTTCCTGCTCCCCCACGGTACGCACCTTATTCTAACCCTCCTCCATTAGCCGCACTGCCTCCGCCGGCACAGTTGCCGCCTCCCGACAGCAGCATTCAGAACACGATTCTACAGGAGGTGCGGGCTTTGGCCTCGGGATACCATGCCATGTCCAACGACATGACCGCTATGAAGAAGAAGCAGGCCCAGATGGACCTCGCTCCTAGAAGACCATATGCGGCACCCGCGTTGACGAAAGACAAAGCCCCCGAACACCGGCCCGCGAGGCGTCCGCCTCCAGAAATGCTTTGCTATAGAAGACCCGCTGGTCCTCCCGACCGGGTTAGCCGAGTGCACTACGTGCAATGACCCGCATTCGGAGGAAGGCTGCACTCTGCACCAGCACTACATCCAGACCTTGGCCGGCAGCGCCATAGAGGACGATGAACTGTACATGATCTTGGACGGCGAAGCTAACTTTGCCCTCCCAGAGGAGAATCTAGTGCCGCCTGCCAAGGAAGAAAAGAAGGCTGCGGATGCGGCCAAGCCTTTGCAAGTTTACGCAAGAAGAGAAAAACCGCAGCCCGGAGGGCTGCCACCGTACAAGCGGCTGTGGCCCTACACAGCCCAGGAGAAGGCATCCAAAGATAAAGCTCCAGCCAAGCCTTCTCCGGCAAAGGCTTCCGCTGTTCCAGCCAAACCTCCAGCAAAGGCCCCAACTCCGGCTAAAGCTCCCGTACCTCAGCCTCCAGCTGAAACCAAAGAACAAGCCCAGGAGAAGCTGAAGTACCCGTCTCTGACCAAGAGACAGCGAGTTGAGGCCACCCAGCGATGCCGGACGAAGTATGAGCCGGTTAAACAAGCGGAAGGAGCTAGTACCTCGGGCTACGACATTGTAGACGAGTTGAAAAGAACACCTGCTAGAATCAGCATGTATGATGCTCTTCTGCTCCCAGGCCAGGTGGATCTGCTGCAAGAATCCCTGAAGAACATGAAGAGCGGCAAGCAGATACAACCCGCTGTCCTGGTTCAACCTTTGACAGTCTCAGCCACTGGGAAGAACAGACCGCCACCCTTTTATCTGTCTTTACGGATGCAAGGGCACATAGTTCACAACTGCATGGTGGATTCTGGTGCTTCCTCGACTGTGATGCCAAAGGCCGTCTGTGACGAGATCGGGATGGAATACACACGAAGCAGCCAAGGCGTGCTGCAATTAGACGGCACCCCTGTTAAGACAGTTGGTGTCATAAAGGACATCCCTATCCGACTGCACAAGGCCCTCGACATCGTGGTCATCCAAGAGGTCGTGGTTGTTGACTTGGAACCTTACTTCGGCATGTGTCTCTCTCGGGAGTTCACTGCGAAGTTGGGCGGGTACTGTCTCTAGACTACTCACACATGGAAGTGCCCTTCAAAGGAAGGAGACTGAAAATTTTTAATGAGAAGCCTTCCACCTTCCTAGTAGACAAGATACCCGGAGGAGAGATGGACTGCATGGTCCGGTTGTCGGAAGGAAGAGGCTGGTGACGGTGGAGGTGGCGAGCAAGCCTTCGAAGTGCTACAGCTTGAAGATGAGTTCTCGTTGCGGGACTTCAATGCCGTAATCGGGACAGAGCAAGGCTGTTACTCCATTGTACAGCCCGAGAGGCTTGACATGTCAGCTGCGAAGGAAGTAGGACCTGCACCTGAGAAGCTGTGGAAGCTTTTCTTTGACGGCGCGCGATGCAAGAATGGCGCCGGTGCAGGGGTACTTCTGGTTTCTCCAACCGGAATCCAGAAAGACTATACCTACAGATTGGCCTGGAGCTGCACTAACAACTCGGCGGAATACGAAGCCCTGTGCTTGGGTTTGCGAAAGGCGGAGAGGCTCGGAATCAAACACCTGCAGATTTTCGGAGATTCAGAGCTGGTGTGTCACCAAGTTACGGAGAAGTGCGCATCCAAGCAGCACTACCTTAGAGCGTACCGCAACCGGGTGTGGGACCTGATGGAGTCATTCGATTCATTGAATGTCAAAGCAATATCGCGTGAGAAAAACAAACACGCAGATATTCTGGCGTCTGTTGGAGCCAGGTACGTTCCGGCTGAAGACGTTGTCCAGAAACCGAAGCCGGTTCGTACTATCTACAGGCCTTCTGTGCCTGATAAGGACACCCACTGGCAGGTGTTCAGTTGTGACGAGGAGATCGTCACATTCATGGTTAACGAAGTGTGTGTAATCGAAGGTAGAGACCCTGATGACGAGCAATATGAGGGGTTGATACGATTACGGAATAATCATGTCCCAAAAGGACTGATTACATTAGAGAGTCTCTTTGATCGGAATGACAGAGCAATATCCCACGGGATCAAAGTAGACCCGAGGCGGTATGCTGACACGGAACTTGAACACTGGTAAAACTATCAAGGTCGGAGCAGACTGCACGTCGGAGGAACTTGAGCAGATCAGATCACTGTGCCAGGAGTTCCCCGACATCGTGGCCTGGTGCTACGAGGATTTGAGGGGGTATGACAGAACTGTCATCCAGCATACCATTGAGCTAGAGGATGGCGCCAAGCCATTCCGACGAAAGCAAAGGGCCGTGAATCCGAAGATTGAGGCCATGATGAAGACCGAGCTCTTGAAGATCTTTGGAGGCCAAGATCATCTACCCCATCAAACATTCATCCTGGGTCGCGAATTTGGTGCCCGTGAGGAAAAAGAATGGCGACATTCGTCTACGTGTCGACTTCGAAACCTAAATCGAGGCTTCCCTCGGGGACCACTATCCGCTTCCCCAAATCGACCGGATTCTACATATCGTTCTCTGGAGCCCGAGAGATTTTCACTTTTAGATGGATTTTCCGGCTACAACCAGATTTGGGTCAAAGACGAGGACCAGCATAAGACGGCGTTTACCACCAAGTGGGGGACGTTCGCCTATCAGCGCATGCCGTTTGGCTTATCCAATGCTGGTGCCACATTCCAAAGGGCCATGGACCTGGCCTTCCGAGAGCTGCTCAATAAGATTATTGTCATCTACCTTGATGACATGACTGTTTTCTCTCACCAACGGGGAGATCATGTCTCGCACCTACGGCAAATATTTGAGAGGTGTCGAGAGTTCGGCATTTCTATAAACCCGAAGAAGTCTGTCTTCGCGGTAAAGGAAGGAAAGCTGTTGGGACATGTCATCTCCGAGGAAGGCCTCGCCATTGACCCCGACGGAGCGAAGCCCTCGTTACGCTTGCCGGCCCCCATTGATAAAAAAGGGCTGCGGTCCTTCTTCGGTCGGATTAACTCGTGCGGAAGTTCATTCCGGACTTCGCACGGGTGATCAAGCCTATGGCCGAACTGCTGAAAAAAGATACAAATTATGAATGGACTGATGAGAGAGAGCAAGCCTTCGAGGAAATCAAGGCTCGAGTTGCGCAAGCTCCGGTGTTGACAAACCCGGACTACTCCAAGGACTTCATCCTGTATGCAGTGGGAGAACCCGAAAGTTACGCTGCAGTCCTAACTCAGAAGGGAGACGATGGTGAGGAGCGCCCCATAGCGTTCCTGAGCCAAGTGATTCTGCCGCATGAAGAAAAGTACAATTTTATAGAGCGGCAGGTTCATGCTGTTATGAAGTCCCTTCGGAAGTTCAGGCATTTTGTCTCCCAGAGCAAGACCACTGTCTTTGTGATTCACCCGGATGTTCGAAGCTTCATCTTACAAGGAGAACCGGGCCACAAGAGAGCGGGATGGATTGCCAAGATCCGGGAGTTTGACATTGAAGTGCGGCCCACCAAGCTTATCAGAGGCCGAGCCTTGTGTCAGGAATTGGCCCGAAGCGCTGCAGCCGGCATCTCCGCTTGTAAGTGGGAGGACACAGCGACACGCATCTACCTAGCCAACTCCTTATCGGAGGGGAGTGATTGGACAGATGAACTGGTGAGATATTTATGCACCGGAAGATGTCCCGATCACCTGAACGCCTCACAACGAAGGAGATTTCGGCTAGGTGCACTTAAGTACACTCTTCGCCCCGAGGGGCTTTACTTCAAAAACATCGACGGCATCCTGTTGCGGTGCGTCATGAAATCCGACCAGCCTAGGGTCCTCGGAGATTTTCATTCCGGGATGCACAGGGGTCACCATTCTTCAAGGCCAACGGCCTTAAAAATAATCAGAGTTGGGTACTATTGGCCCACTCTGTTCGCAGACGCTCATGCGGTCTGCTCTAAATGTGATCAATGCCAGAGGTTTGCTGGCCGAAACAGAAAAGCACCCCTGCCCCTTCAACCGATTCAGGCCGAGACTCCGTTCCAGCAATGGGGTCTAGACTTCATTGGGGTGATTTCTCCTAACTCCTCTGCCGGACATAAGTTTATTCTTACAGCTACTGACTATTTTACACGGTGGGCAGAGGCAATCCCGACCAAGAACGCAGACCAAGAAACGGTCATCAGGTTCATTGAGAGCCTGATTACCCGCTTCGGGGTTCCAGAGTCAATTGTGACAGACAACGGTCCGGGATTTGTAGGCGCTGTACTCACGGAGTACACTGGCGGACTTGGCATCTATCACAAGATGTCTTCTAATTACTACCCGCAGGGGAACGGCCTTGCCGAGTCTACTAACAAGAACCTCCTGAAAATCATCCGGAGGACCATTGAAAGAAACAAGCGGACTTGGCACTTACTCCTGAACCGGGCGCTGTGGGCGGACAGAGTTGCGTTCAAGAAATCCATCAGAACGTCCCCCTATGCGCTCGTCTATGGCAAAGAGGCTGTCATGCCATCACACATCGAGATCCCTGCCCTATGGATGTTGGACGAAGACGGGAGCAGCGGAGACCCGGTGGATGACAGACTGTGCCAACTCCTGCAGTTGGAAGAAGACAGAGAAAGTGCATACCGGGCCTTCACTGATCACATTGCGGCCACTCAAGGCTGGTTTGCCAAAGGCACCATTGCCCGAGTTTTCGAAATCGGGGACCTGGTGCTGAAGTGGGACTCATATAAAGCAAAACCGGGTAATCACGGGAAGTTTGATGCCCTCTGGGAGGGCCCTTATCAGATTGCCCGGGTGAACCAGTTTAATGCCTACGTACTTCGGGATATGGAGGGTCAGCTCCTGCCTATCCCTGTCAACGGGTTCCACTTAAAACTTTACCGCTGCTGAAGGTGCCCGAGTGGCCCTTCTTTGTAAAAAATTTTCCCTTATGCATTTTCATTTCCCAGCATGTACAGTTTCCAGCTTTCAGCTTTTAATTGTTTTTTTTTATTTTTTGAGCTTAAAATACGGCATGGGAGAGAAGGACAGACTTCGCAGCGAAGTCTGTCGTCGCCCCTCAGGAGGGGCGAAGTTCGGGCAGCAGCTTGGTTAAGCAAAGCAAAGAAAAAAGGCTAAAAAAATGGCTAAGTGTTGGCCGAAGCCCGACTTCGCAGCGAAGTCGGGCTGCGCGCCAGCCAAGTGCGAAGCTTGAACAAAGAAAGAAAAATGCAAAGCACAAAGGAGAACGGACTGCGCCTAACTTTGGGCGAAGTCCGGCTTCGCGCGCGAAGTCCGACTTCGGCCGGCTTGCGCGCGAAGTTCGAACTGCGCATAAACTCCGCGCGAAGTGCGAACTTCGCGCGAAGTTCGTACTTCGCCCGAACTTCGGGCGAAGTCCGAACCTGCTTCAATGTCGCACTGCGCAGCTCGTATGGTTCGGTCTAAAGGAGCAGTAAAAATGCTAAGTGTTCGCCTCCTCCGAAGGTTGCAAGGACCCAGACTGCGCTCAACCCCTGGGCGCGGCGAGAAAGAAGAAAAGAAAAAAGGAACAGTTCAACGCGCACTTCGCGCGAAGTTCGAACTTCGCCCGAAATTCGGGCGAAGCCCGACTTCGCCGGCGAAGTCGGATCGCGCCCAACCTTGGGCGAAGTCCGACTACGCCTCGTTTTCTGGGCCAGCTTGGACAGTTGTCCAAAAAATGAATAAAATATCCAAAAGGTCCCAAGCTGGACCCAGGGCGCATTGTAACCGTTCCAAAGTGGGTTTCCGCACCAAGGGTTCTGTCTTGAGCAGTGTGCCCGGATGGTGGCAGTGACGTCAGCCATGGCGCAGTGTCCAAAGTAAAATTAATGATTGCACGTTCCTCAACGAAAGTGCAAGCAAAAGAACATGGCACGTCTGCCGGAGTACACTTTTTCCAAACATTCTCCTGCGCAGCCACCCAAGAAGCATAACTCAGCCGACCTACCCCCTCCTGCGCGGCATTAATGGCGCTGTCTTTATCTAGAAAAGGGGGTCAGATGCATTCAAACATGCCAGACTGCGCAGATTATTCCTTAAACTGTGCAGATTTTTCCTGTGACAGCGAAATCTTCTGCAGGCGCCCTGAACTTGTAATTATTGCTGATTCGGAGAGATGGACAGAGGAAAGATGCCGGTGTCAGCGCAATCCAGCGAAGGTAGCGAGCACAAGGATTTACCACAGCCGGGTGTTTTCAGAAGTAAAACACCGCCAGAGCCAAAGTCAAAGTCCCGGTCTAAAAAAGTGCAGCGTGGGCAAGCCCCACCACCTCCGTTAAATTACTTGGCGGGATACGTGGACGGCTCGTTTTCTATGAGCCTGACTAAGCTGCGGGCAAATGTGGAGAGTTGGGCTGACAAGGTTTCGCCCTCTCATCATTTCGGAGCGGCGTACAAATCCAACCTTTTCAGATTCTTGTGCCCTCCTGTCCATCAATGCCCGGAACTGGTAGACATCATTGTCAGACACTACAGACCAGTTACCCGGCAAATTTGCAGCTCCAGCGGCAAACCCTTGTTCACGCTGCGCAGGGAGACTGTCCAGCCAGCTTTCGCCCCGGGGTTGGAGTATGACTCCAGCACAATTCTCAGGAAGATAAATTTGGGCGAGCAGGCGGGACGTTTCACGCAAACAAAAAGGATGAGGGATTTCCTCAATTCAGAGCTGAACGCCCCTCTTGCAGCTGGACAGTGGCCAACCGGCCCCATGCCCTTGGCAGGGTTTCAGAGCAAGTATCTATATACCATCTTGGCATGGATTCTCGGCTGCGACTCCGATGAGCTGGTACAGCCGTACCAACTAGCGCTGGCAGAATGTCTCCTATGCGGAGAATCCTACGAACCGGCGGCGCAGAGAAGTGGAAAGCGCCCCATCTTTTTCGACTGGGCAGACTGGCTGGCTTACGCCATCCACTCCAGCCTAGTCAAGATCCAGAAGAAGCAGTCCACCGATTTTCGTTTCAGTTCTGTTCTAGCCTGGCTTTGTTTGTACCATTTGCACTCCCGGATGCCTATCCCGAACCTGAAGAAGGTCAACGAGAAGGGAGAGCCACGGCCCGTCTATAACTGGACGGATGACCTATACCGGAAAGGGTCCTACTACAAGTTCAACTTCAACTTTCCGGGATTGGTCATGTCGGTCTTCGACGAGCGAAATTCCCCGTCCCCGAGAGAAATGACGAGCGCTTTGCTAAATCAAAAGCTCGGGGACGTTTTCAGGCTGACGCAAGGAATTGTGGTCAGAATCTACGGATTCAAGGGCAAACCCCATTTGCTGCCCTACTGGTGCTCGGAGCATCTGTTCGGGATGGAGGTTGCCCGGCAAATGGACTACGTTGAAGAGGAGTTCGGCCTAGGAAAGAAGAGAGGACAGATTTTTCAATACCCTCTTTCCTGGGCAAATGTTGAGATTTTTGAGGTAGGACAGCATGTCTACCTAGAGCAAGAGTTTTCCCGGATCGGCCTGGTTCTGTTGCCGCAGCGTTGGAAGTACGACCCGTATGGGATAAGGGGAAAGTTTACACATCTACGCCCCGAGCGAGATATAAGCGAAGATAAGTGCGATGTGGTCCATGTGGACCTTGGTGGGAAATTGAATTGATGGAAGCTTCTCCTCCCTGGCAGGATTTTTACTGCGAGGAGGTGACATATGACCCCAAGCGAAACCCGGACCACCAGTTCTCATCTCCGGGGTTTAGAAAATTTCTATCCAAGATAGCAGGCCTTAACTGGTCTAAAGAAAAGATTCCTGAATCTTTGGAAGATGAGATGCCGCACGCGACACGACAAATCTACCGAGAAGAAACCTGGCCGTAGATGACGACTTTTCGGTTCTCTATGACCAGCATCATGACAGCTGGCGGCCGTTCGCATATCAAGGTTACGTTCCCAGAGGCCCCTTTGAGGATTATAAAGGAGGGTCTTCCTCCCAACAGTTGTACACTTCGGCAACTGCCAGCGTGGGCCCAGCGGACATCCGGGTCGAACCAATGCAGCCCGTGGCTTCCAAGGCGGCGCCTGAGAAGGCGAAAGAATTGGTCAAAGCAACGCCCGAGGCAATCCCTCAGGCACGAAAGACGCCAGCGCCGCCAGAGGGCAGACCGGTTGCGGCAGACCCTCTGCAAGTCAAACCCCGGTACAAGTTTACCGTGGGAGCATCAGCGCCTGCCGCACCTGCTTCATCTCCTTCCCCGGATCCGACCATTGTTCCAGAAGAAAAGAAAAGGAAGAGAGTGGAGAAGATCAGGCGACCCTAGCCTGATAGTGCGGCGACCAGTCGCAGAACCGCGGCCGCGTCCTGCCGCCGCAGAGACAGTTTCTCTGGGCAGTCCCAAGCCACCCGCCGGAACCAAAAGCGCAGACATCCATCCAGCATCGGCTCAGGCGGAGCCCGCAGGTACGTTTGCTGCCCCTGTCTCTTTGGTCTCATCCAGTCCTACTCCTACCCCGTCTCCCGCTCAATCCGAGCAAGCCATGGCCGCATCATCCTCCCCGTCTCCACACCCTTCTAGCGGCCCCCATTCTTTTGATCAGTTTGCTCAGAACCCCAATGTTTCTCTATCTCTGAGCCAAACTCCAAACCCTTCGCCTGAAGCTAGTGCTGAAGCCGTTCATTCACCGTCACATCCACCATCTCAGCCGCTTCAAACCCTTGCAGTATCAGCCGCCCCCATCTCCATTTCCCGGTCGCCCCCAGAAGCGGCCGATCCTTCCAGTGTCCATCCGGTTCCTCCTGATCCCATTCCCGCAGGAGAGACGTCTCAGCAGAACCCTAGGCTGGGGGAACCAGATTTCATGGACGACCTCCAGAATACAGACGACTTGCCCTTGGCAACGAGAGCTGTAGAATATTCTGTCTCTTTCCTCCAGAACCTGAAACGGAGGAGACCTGAAGAGATAGCCGCCCCGGTAAAGCGCGCCAAGTACAATTTCGAGAGGAGAGTGCTTACAACAGAGAAGATAATCCCAAAAGTGAAGAAGCCTCTCCGGGAAATGACCAGGGCGGACTACGAGCTCCAGACAAAGGAGAAGAGCTTTGACGACATCAACAAGCAATACGAGATTCAGTCGATCATGCGCAAAGCTGATAATCTCTTTGTCAAAAGTGCGGAGGAGCAGGAAGAGCTTTTCGGGTTGCAAGACAAGACAAGACAGCTTGAAGAGGACCTGTCCGGGTCCACTGAGCAGGCTAGAGCGGCGCGGCAAGAAATAGATGAACTCAAAGCCCGGCTGGCCGCTTCCCGACAACGAGGCCGCAAACGAAAAGCAAGCATCCTTGGAGCAGATTTCCCGGCTCAAGAGTCTTTGAAAGAAGGCGCAGTCGCAACTTGCAGAGAGAACATCTCAAGCGACGGTCTTTTCAAAGAAGAAAGTTAAGGAGATGCGGGCTGGTTTGCTGCGGGAATGCAAGCCCCACACCTATAAGGCGATGGCGGTTCTGGATTTCGCATCCAGAATTCAAGAAGTTTATGCCCAGGGAAAGCCTGTGGTAGAGGAGGCCGAACGTCAGGCGAAGCAATGGCTGGACCTGGCGATAAATCTTCAGGAGCGCGAGCGCGATGGCCTCCAATTTTCTCCCGTGTCCTCATTCGCTGCAGAATGGGCAGATGCAAGGGTAACCTTGCATAAATATTTCAAAAAATTAGAAGAGGTGAGAGTGGCCAGACGAATGCTAGATGCATTCGAACATGAAAGAGACATCTGTATGGCCCCCTTTCGCGCTCTTTCCGAACTAGGGTGCCCAGGTTTTGTTGAGAATGGCGAGCTTCTCACCCTAGATCAGGTGAAAAGGAATTGGCAGTCCTTTGAAGCAGATACAGCTGAAATTGATAGCTGGACTGAGCCAATTCAGGAAAGTCAGGTCACTCAGATGGTGTCCAAATATTGCAAGATCAGCTCCTACTTCCAGGAGCTAGAAAAAAGATACCACACCATCGACCTGCACGCGGTCGCTGCTTTCCACGCAGCATTAGAAGAAGTTGCTGACCGCCGGCCGTTCGAAGCGGAAGCCTGGCGCCAAGCCCAGGCGGCATACACTCGCATCTGCGAGGCAGAAGCAAAAGCTGGAGAGCCTTCGGAAGGTGATTCTGAGGGGGCAACTGACAAAGATGAATCTGAAGAACAGTTGCCGCAAGGAGAACAGCTAGAGCAGCAAAAGGCAGGGGAGGCAAGCTCCTCTGCACCCAATGGATGAAGGCATGGATTCTTTGCGCCGAGGCGAGCTCGACACCCCGCGAGCCGCCAGAAATGTTGTCACATTTTGCACGGGGTGCAATGTTTTCAAGTTTGTAACAGTGCTGCTCTTCTTTTTCCTCTTCCTCTATTTTCCTTTCTTCTGCTCTCCCTTCCTCTTTCTTTCCCACAGTCTCTTTCTTCCCCCCTTTCTCGGAGTCCCCCAGTTGATTTTCAAACTTTCCAGCAAGTTACCTGAAAAATGGCTAAGTGTGGGTGCGAAGTTCGCACTTCGCCCAGTCTGGGTGCGAAGTTCGCACTTCGCCCAGTTTTGGTGCGAAGTGCGTACTTCGCCCCTCTTCTGGGCGCACCTTGTAACTGGCAGGTTGGCAGGCCGACAAGAAAGTGTTAAGTCTTTGGAGCAAGTCCGTACGGCGGCGGACACCGATTCTCACTGTGCGCGATCCGACTTCGCGGCGAAGTCGGGATGCGCCCTTGACAGGTGCGCAATAGGGAAACAAAACCGAGAATTTGACCAAGGCATGAAGGCCTTCCCGACTGCGTTGTTTTCTGCCCGCGCAACCCGAGACGCTCTGATCCAAAGCAAAGCTGGGCAAACCGCCTTCCAAGGCAGACACATGTCACACGGCATCATCCATCATCGACAAGTGTCCGGCTCGGGATTTGAGCCAATACGTGCCGAGCAAAAGGACGAGCATGGGCTTCACTGCCTGTGCCAGTGACCTCATTTAAAGCCGATCTGAGGTTCTACCTGCTCCAGCTACCCGCATCACTGCCAGAGAGAAGTTCTGCCCAACACACCGCCACGTAGCTGTCCAGCTTCCAGGAAGACCATGCTGCGGGTACAGTCCGGTCCGACAAAAGGTCAGCATCTGCAGCTCCTTCGCCGCTTTTGTCAGCTTATGTTTGACTGGGACCTTGTGCCCATTAATGTAACGGGAGGGACTCGGGCTATAAAAACCCACCATGAATTCATTGTAAAGGGTGGAAGGGGAATGTCTGTTAGGGAACCACTGTGCCCATTGTAACCGTGCTTCTGTTTATAAATATAAATTGTATGCCTGGCTCTGTTCTGCTGCTTCTATTTTTTATGTTTGCCTTTCATTATATATATGCTTAACGCTAACTTGTGTCACGGCTCGTTGATTCACTTCAGCATTTGGTGATCAGGTGCCTTTAGCATTGCTTGTCTGAGCACTTTCTGTATTTAATAGTTTAAAGGATACATAGAATAGATGTGGTAGCAGTTCCATCAGTTGTGTGTTACGTTGCTGTCTGTATCTGGTGATTGATGCGCTGCCGTACTGTTAGTTCCTTGTAGGGAATGTACGTTAGGGAGCCATTGTAGCTGTGCAGTTAAAATCACTGCATGACACATATACACGGCTCACGATATCTCTAGGTTGCTTTCTACTCATGTTAGTGTACGTATCTGGTGATTGATGCATTGCCGTCTTTGTTAGTTCTCCTTGTAGGGAGAATGTTTGCTAGGGGACCATTGTAGCTGTGCGTACACTGCTTAGGTATCGGAAGTACACATAGATTTTGCAGTTCTCAGTCATGCTTTGTGTTTATAATGCAGTAACATTGGTGTACGAGTGTGTTCCCGTACTGTTAGTTCCCCCCACCAACCTCCACGTATATTTGTAAATTCCTTTCTGTTCATTTATCTCTTTCCTGCACTCTTAGCTTAAATCAGAAAACCCCCCAAAAGGAGCCGGCCTTCTCCGGAGATTGGCACGGAAGGCATCTCTTCCTTCCGGCCTTTCATGCTGGTGGGCGAATCTGGGCGCATTAACCCCAAATCCTTTCCTCATGGCAGATTCGTAACCAACAACTCCCTAACAGACATTCCCTACAAGGAACTAACAGTACGGCAGTGCATCAATCACCACTACGGACAGCAACATAAACAGAACACACATACTGAAGGAACTGCTACCTAATCTATTCTATGTATCCTCTGATCAATAAAGTCCAGGAGTACTTGGCCACCAAACGCTGGAGTTCAGAGTTCAGCACAACAGCGAGCCATGACACAAGAAATACCTCAATAATACCTGACCACCAAATGCTGAAGTGAATCAACAAGCCATGACACAGGAAACGTAAGGCATAAATGTTAAAGAGAGGCAGCATAAAAAATAGAAGTAGAACAGATCCAGGCATATACTTTATATTGATAAGCAGAAGCACGGTTACAATGGTTCCCTAACGAGACATTCCCCTTCCACCACCTTACAATGGAAATGTGGTGGGTATTTATAGCCCGAGTCCCTCCCGTTACATTAATGGGCACAAAGTCCCAGTCAAACATTAGCTGACAAAAGCAGCCGCGGAACTGCTGATGCTGACATCTGTCGGGCTGGACTGTACTCTCGGCATGGTCTCCCTGAAGGCTGTACAGATATGTGTCAGTGTGCTGAGTAGAACTCCACTAACAGCAGAACTGCAGGTAGCTGAAACAGGTAGGGTCTTTAATTATCTTCAAAAGTGGCAGCTGGTATAAAATAGTGCATCCCATGCTTGTCCATGTGCTCGGCATTTCTTGGCTCAGATCCCAAAGCTGGACACTTGTCGGATGATGCTGCTTGACACGTGTCTGCCTTGAAAGGCAGTTTATCCAACTTCTCCCAAGATCTAAGCGCCATCGGGTTGCGCAGGCAAAAAACAGCGCAGTCGGGAAGGCCTTCATGCCTTGGGTGTATTTCTGAGTTTATTCTCCTACTACGCACCTGTCAGAGGGCGCACTTAGACTTCGCTGCGAAGTCGGGTTGCGCACAGGTGAAAGCTGATTTCTGCCTCCGAACGGACTTCTCGCGAAGTCGGACTTCTCCCCAAAACTGGGCGAAGTCGGACTTCTCTGGGCGAAGTTGGACTTCTCCCCAAAACTGGGTTTCCTGGTTCAGCTTCCGGGGCCATAACTCGATCCACCGACTCGATCGCCTATTATGATATATCGTCGAAAGGCTAGGCGAGAAGATGCGCAATGATAAAATATCCGGAGCTCATTTTGTCCATTTTATTGCCCCTGTTTATGGCCCGCGAAACCCGAACACCTCAGCATGCTCTTTGCCGCTTGAAAGATCCATACTTAAGCCAAAAATTTTAATGTGGCAAAATTGCCAACATTCCTGGCGGCTCGCGGGGCATTGAGCTCGCCTCGATGTGAGGACCCAGGCCTTTATCCATTGGGCAACAGAGTCACCCTCGCTGTGATTTGAGGACCCAGGCCTTTATCCATTGGGCAACAGAGTCACCCTCGCTGTATTCTTGATACTCACTGCCAGCAGCCACCTCTTTCTGAAACCCTTGGCACCCACGGCCCTCTGCTTCTGTCGGAAAACTGAAAAAGAAAACAATGCACAGACTGAATTAAGGAAACAACTAAAACTTTGAATACTAGCCGGATTATTTATACAAAATTTTGCGGCATTATTGGCATGCCGCTAACACCAATCTAGCTTTGGTTGCCTATCCGGTGAACCTGCAGTGTCCGGACCAGATCTGATTGTACTTCAGATGATCTTTGAAGTCCGGCTGGCCTCCCAAAGCTTGCCAGGTCGCGAACATGGTGCAACGTGGCAGATTGCCATTCATGCCGGTACCCGTACAATTGATGGACGATGTGGCAAGGAGATTTTTCAGACGGGAGCCCTCTTCGGGTACCGGTTGTGGTAATGGTTGGAGCCAATACCACCACGGTGGAGACTGTAGGTGAACATTCATTTCTCCGCTTGTGAGGTCAAGGCTGCTCACCAAACCTTGATTCCTCCGGGGTGTCCTCTATTAGCTTAAAAAAAGGGCGCCTGATATCAAGAAAACTGGATCTTCAGCTCAGTCAGAGTCGCCAGGTGATTTTGCCGGATGAATGCAAGCCAAAGATTCACCAACTCGGGCTTCCTTAAAATATGGAGACTGATCGTCTCACCTCACGGATTCGTCTATGCAAGCTTGGTAATCAGCCGGCCTGACGCGCTCGCCTGGAGCGTCGGTATTAATTTCGTAAAGTCGAGCTGGTTTCCCGGGTTCCTCGCTCGCCACCTTCTTGCTTGAACGAAGGCGTTAGGACCGGTCTTTTGGACTCAGAGAATGTGAACGTGCAGAGTCGCCAGGTGCTCTGATTTTGAACAGCAATGAAGCGAGCACCAGTGCTTCGATTCTGTTTGGGGGTGAGAAACCTCCTTGCCCCACCGAGTATTCGGAAAGAAACTGTCAGCCCGAGCGAGGACGAGCTTGAGATCTTCCAAATGCGAGACAAAAAGTCCCACCGGGCGTGCCAAAAACTGTTGGTTACGAATCCGCCATGGGGAAAGGATTTGTTGCTATTGCGCCCTGGACCCGCAAACCAACATTGAAAGGCCGGAAGGAAGGAATGCCTTCCGGGCCAATCTCCGGAGAAGGCCGGCTACCTGTGGGGTTTTATGGTTAAAGATAAGAGTGCAGGAAAGAGATAAAAATGCGGAAAGAATTTACAGATGTGATTGGAGTTGGGTGGGGGAACTAACAGTACGGCAACACATCAATCACCACTACTTACTGCATCATAAATACAAAGCATAGCCAGAAACTGCAAAATCTAAGTATACCTTTTATATAAAGAAATGTACGCACAGCTACAATGGCTCCCTAACAGACATTCCCTACAAGGAACTAACAGTACGGCAGCGCATCAATCACCACTACGGACAGTAACATGAATACAAAAAGCAACCAAGAGATGCCAGCTCCAAGTATGTGTGTTATGCAGAGAATTTGTACGCACAGCTACAATGACTCCCTAACAGACATTCCCTACAAGGAACTAACAGTACGGCAGTGCATCAATCACCACTACGGACAGCAACATAAACAGAACACACATACTGAAGGAACTGCTACCTAATCTATTCTATGTATCCTCTGATCAATAAAGTCCAGGAGTACTTGGCCACCAAACGCTGGAGTTCAGAGTTCAGCACAACAGCGAGCCATGACACAAGAAATACCTCAATAATACCTGACCACCAAATGCTGAAGTGAATCAACAAGCCATGACACAGGAAACGTAAGGCATAAATGTTAAAGAGAGGCAGCATAAAAAATAAAAGAAGTAGAACAGATCCAGGCATATACTTTATATTGATAAGCAGAAGCACAGCTACAATGGTTCCCTAACAGACATTCCCCTTCCACCACCTTACAATGGAAATGTGGTGGGTATTTATAGCCCGAGTCCCTCCCGTTACATTAATGGGCACAAAGTCCCAGTCAAACATTAGCTGACAAAAGCGACGCGGAACTGCTGATGCTGACATCTGTCGGGCTGGACTGTACTCTCGGCATGGTCTCCCTGAAGGCTGTACAGATATGTGTCAGTGTGCTGAGTAGAACTCCACTAACAGCAGAACTGCAGGTAGCTGAAACAGGTAGGGTCTTTAATTATCTTCAAAAGTGGCAGCTGGTATAAAATAGTGCGTCCCATGCTTGTCCATGTGCTCGGCATGTCTTGGCTCAGATCCCAAAGCTGGACACTTGTCGGATGATGCTGCTTGACACGTGTCTGCCTTGAAAGGCAGTTTATCCAACTTCTCCCAGGATCTGAGCGCCATCGGGTTGCGCGAGTGAAAACGACGCGATCGGGAAGGCCTTCATGCCTTGGGTGTATTTCTGAGTTTATTCTCCTACTGCGCACCTGTCAAAGGACGCACTCCGACTTCGCTGCGAAGTCGGGTTGCGCACAGGTGAAAGCTGATTTCTGCCGCCGAACGGACTTCTCGCAAAGTCGGACTTCTCTGGGCGAAGTCGGACTTTGCCCCAAAACTGGGCAAAGTCGGACTTCGCCTCAAAACTGGGCAAAGTCGGACTTCTCCCCCAAAACTGGGCAAAGTCGGACTTCTCTGGGCGAAGTCGGACTTCTCCCCAAAACTGGGCAAAGTCGGACTTCTCCCCAAAACTGGGCGAAGTCGGACTTCTCTGGGCGAAGTCGGACTTCTCCCCAAAACTGGGTTTCCTGGTTCAGCTTCCTGGGGCCATAACTTTTGATCCGCTGACCCGATCGCCTATTATGATATATCGTCGGAAAGCTGGCGAGAAGATCTGCAATGATAAAATATCCAGAGCTCATTTTGTCCATTTTATCGCCCCTGTTTATGGCCCGCGAAAACCCGAACACCTCAGCATGCTCTTTGCCGCTTGAAAGCTCCATACTTAAGCCAAAATTTTAATGTGGCAAAATTGCCAACAGTACCTCCTGTAAAGACTAAGTGTTGAGCAACCCGACTTCACAGCGAAGTCGGGGTTCGCTCACTTACCTGCACGCACTCGGGCAAAGAATGTCGAAGCCTGCCCAAAAATTTTCTAAGGCACGGAGGCCTCCCCAACTGCGCCTCTTCCCCTTTGCGCTGCCTGGTGGCGCTCTGATTTTGGGCGAATTCGGGCAAGAAAGAAAATATGAGCTCCTAAGGCAGATTTTTCCCCTTATCAGATGTTGACAGGTGTCCAGCCTCGAGATTCGAGTCAAAGATGTGACAAAAGGTGTGCCGCCAGGGTACCGGACAGATGAGCGTGAACTGACAGATTGTACCGCATCTGCCCCCATTCAAACTGACTCAACTTCCCACCTACCGGATTTCCACGAGCTGCCACGTTTTCGGAGGACCTTGCTGCAAGTACATCCTTTACCCGCAGAGGTCAACATCAGCCGCTTTTGTCAGCTTTTGCAGCTTTTGTCAGGTCTGGGATTCTATGCCCAAAATGTAATCGGGGGGAAAATTGCGTTATAAATAGCAGCCCCATTTCATTGTAAAAGGGTGGAGGGAGGACATATTGCTAGAGGACTCTGCTGTGAATGATCACTTTATAATTAATTCAAAGCATCCTTGAATTTGCTTCTTGTCTCTGTCTTTTATGCTGCCTTCTGCTAGTATTTTTGCTTCATGTCCATTTATATTTTTGTCCGTTTGAATTCTGAATCCTGGATTTGAGCATTGGTGATTATTTGGATCTGGAATACAAAACAGAAGGATACATAGGATAGAATCGCAGTTGCAATTTCTGTTACATGCTTTGTTTTAATTGTTGTTGGTTCGGATGCAAATTTGCGATCGTCCTGCTTGTTCTCCCCCCACCCGAAACGCATGATATTTACATCTCTTTCCTATTCCCTTATCTTTTTCAATCTCTTTCCAGTTCCCTTTACCCCCTTTTTTAATCTCTTTCCTGCACTCTTATCTAAAAACCCCCAAGTAGGTTAGGAAAGGAGTCGGCCTTCTTCGGAGATCGGCACGGGGGGCATCCCTTCCTCTCGGCCTTTCAATGTTGGTCTGCGGTCTAGGGCGCATTGACACACCAAGTCCTTCCTAGGTGGCGGATCCGTGGCCAACAAGAGCCAAGTATATTTTGTATTTAGAAGCAAACGCACAGCTACAGTGGTTCCCTAGCAATATATCCCCCTTCCACCCTTTTACAATGATATTGTCGAGCTATTTATAGCGTAAATTTCCCCCATTACATCGTTGGGCATAGGATCCCAGACCTGACAATAACTGAAAAAGCTGACAAAGCTGACAAAAGCGGCAAAAAGCGGCTGATGTCGACCTCTGCCGGCATGGAACGTGCTTGCGGCAAGGTCCACCTGAAAGATTGGCAGCTACGTGGCGGTGTGGGGATGATGCTCCGAGTCAGCTTGACTGAGGGCAGCTTAAGTACAATAATTCAGTTCACGCTCGCACACCACCCGTCACATCTTTGACTCGAATCCCGAGGCTGGACACCTGTCAGAATCTGATAAGGGGAAAAATCTGCCTTAGGAGCTCGTATTTCCTTTCTTGCCCGACTTCGCCCAGAATTGGAGCACAACCAGGCAGCGCAAGGGGGGAAGTAGCGCAGTTGGGGAGGCCTTCGTGCCTTAGAAAATTTTTGGGCTGGCTTCAACATTTTGTGCCCGAGTGCGCGTAAGTAAGTGAGCGAACCCCGACTTCGCTGCGAAGTCGGGTTGCGCAACACTTAGCCATTTCTGGAGGTACCATGATGGGCTGCTCAACTGCGCTCTTCTTCCGGGGCGAAGCCCGACTTCGCTGCGAAGTCGGGTTGCGCACCCAACACTTAGCCGCTTCTTCAGATGAGTCGCCCAACTGCGCATGAACTTGAGGGCGCAGCCTGATTTCGTTGCGAAGTCAGGTTGCGCACCCAACACTTAGAATTTTTAGGGCTCCACTGATGCCCAGGTGCGCGCAGAACTGAGAGCGCACCCCGACTTCGCTGCGAAGTCGAGGTTTGTTCTATACTTAGAAAAACTGGGTTTAGCTCTTCGCACGTTGGCTCCCCAAGTGCTCTCAAGATTAAGGGCGCAGCCCGACTTCGCTGCGAAGTCGGGTTGCGCAATGCCAACACGTAGAAAATTTAGGGCCTTTTGCCCTCTTGGAGAAACTGTCAGAAGAAGGAGAAGGGGGGGAATAAGAGAATGAAACTGATGGCAGGGAAGAAATGGGATAGTGGAGAAAGGGAGAGAAGGAAGAGGGAAGGGAGAGCAACATCCTTACAAAAAAACTGAAGACATGGCACCCCGTGCAAAATGTGGCAACAATAACCTATACTTATAACTTTTCTTTTCCCCCAACAAATAATGGTTCCCTTCTCGACTTCCTTGGTGGAAGCTCCCTCGTCAACTCCCTTAGTGAAGGCTATCCTTTTCTCCCTCCTTTTAGCATTATCTTAAGCATAGGTACTATTCTTCAATCTTCCAACTTGAGTGACAAAACCTCTATATTAAGTGATGGCCTTGGTAAGGAGGACGACATATACAAGCATGGGGTGACTTAGGCATACACAAGGACAAACTTTGCAACAACGACAACCTTCACTTGTGTTCATATTCACTTTGGCATGAAGTAGAAAACCTTTTGGATAGAAGGGATGACAACCATGAATTCAGTGATGGTGTCTCATACAGGGATGACTCCCTTAGGGGTTACAATCCTTTCGCTACCATGATCTCTATAGTGGATCCTTAGGAAGAAATTATGGTTTGGCCAATGTTGATGTTGAGCAAGATGCCAATCTAGTTTAAGCACTTCACTGCTAGGATGGCTTGGACATTGATTCATTCCTTTGACGAGCCTTCTTCAACTTCTTCCAATCCCTAAATTGATTTCATCCGTTCAAAACAATGTACGACAACACACTTGTTTTCCAACATCTTCTCTTTGACCCGGGATAGCAACCAAGGCATCCATTAGATAGTGCATAGTGCACTCCAAGCAAATGACAAAGGGTTAGATCCTAGACAACAATCTTCACACTTCATATTGCAACTATTCACCCCAAGATGATACTTATCCTCTAAGATAGTTTTGAGGATATGTTCATCCTTTTTGGGTACTTCTTAAGGTATGTCCCTCCTAGACGTTGTTGACTATTTTCTTCTTTCAAGATGCTTGGTAGACTGCATTCTTTTATTAGGTCACCTCCCAACTATACTCATGTTTTGGACTATGGTCATCATTCTTGCCACTTTTTGAACCACATTCATCCCTTCTCATGTTGTGTTCATCCTCTTATCATACCATGTTCATCCTCCATGTCATTATGACATCCTCCATCGTCTAGAGGGCATGGGTCCTCATCTCAATGGCAGCCTTCATCATTTGAACATCTTGCTTCCTTATTTGGATGACATTGTCCATTGTTTGAGTGACCTACATCCTTATTAATAAGGTGACTGACATCTTTATCTAGATAACATTGCTTGTCTAGATGGCATCTTTCATTGTTAAGGATGCACTCTTCTCGTTTGTGTTTGGGTAGGTTGTTGGTTCAAATATCCCCTATTTGATCATCCTCAACCTATAGAGACTCAAGGTTTCCAAGTCTAATTTGGGGCTAGATGCTATGGATGTGTCTCTCAATCTGCACAACTTACTCTTGCAATTGTGGCTCATGTCACACTACCTTCTCGACTTCTATTTCAATAAAGTTCATATTGCCTATTGAATTTTGCGAGGGTCTTAGACCATCCTTATGATTCTTACTCTACACATTGTTGGTTCATTTTGACTTGTGTTACTTCAACATTCCCATACAATGTGCCTGCATAGATGACATTTATGGCATTGCACAATAGGTCTGTCCTTAATGTCAGGCTCAATTTTGTTTCGTATGTTGCCTTGGTGGCTGTTATGAAACCTGCCATTGTGGGCACCTATCAATGCAACATTCTCCCGTTATGCTGCATATTCGTCTTGATTTTGCTACAAATTAAAGGGGCATTACTTTGTTGAATGTCCTTCCACATTCTTACAGTCACTGCAGCATGCATTCTTCTCATTCTTCAATTCGTATAATATACAAATCATCTTCATATTAAGAGCATCTTTTGATGTTCCTTCATCATTCTCATTCTCTATTTCACTTTCATCCTCTAGGTCGCTCTTACTCTCAAAGTCGCTCTTGTCGTTGGAGTTTCTTTCATCTTTGGAGTTGCTTACTCCTAAACCCCAGCATTTGGATGATGTCTTTGACTTGCTTTCAAGGTTCATGGACTGCTTCAAGGCCTCTATATTTTATGTTAGAGGGTGCATCTTGATCTTCCTATATAGAGAAAGAAGGCCCTTCACAAACCATGCTTTCCTTAGTCTATTTTGATGACACCTCTAGTTGTTTGGCTAACATTTTCAACCTTCGATTGTAGGACTAAACAGACTTTGTCTCACTATGCTATGCTTCATAGATTTTTGCGATGAACTCATTGTTATTCCCTAACAACGTGAATTCATTCTCCATGGTTTCATGCAAATATTCCATGTTCTACTTCTTACCTTGTAGTTGTTGCATGTACTGGTCTTCTATAGTTCCATGCAATGTTGCAAGGAGTAACCTTCTCCAATCTACCTCATTTATCAACCATTAGCCTTCCAGATTGTAATTCATGTTTTTCAATGTTTGACTAGGTATTTTGTTTAATCACCATGAAAATTGAGACACTTTTGCATCACCCTAGCACTTATGCATATTTGATTAGGTATTATGATTCATCACCATGAAACATGAGACTTTGCATCACCCTTATTCACACCTGTTGATTCTATTGAAACATAGTTTGGTTGGTCTCGTGTTGGAATTTCATCTCACACATTATTGGATCCACCACCATGTAACTATTTCCATGTAGAACTCTCATTGTAAGCACCATATGACACACTACTATGCAGATTCTTCTGCGTCAGACTCTTGTAATATCAATTGCATCACCACCCATGTCAATTGGATGCTATAATATCAGCTTTTCTAGCTAAAACGAGTTTTCTTTGGTATTTTCCTCATTGACACTTGGCCCTTCGTCAATGTCAACAAAGAAGTCTACATCACTTTCAATTCAGGTTCCCATCTTCCCTCTTCAGAGGGAAGAGATACGATTGGATTACAATGTTAGTTAATCAATACTTTGATCTTCCCATTTTCGTTATTTTAGAGTGAGATGCACATCCAAAGCGAGATGCTTATTGCAACTTTGTGTCACCACCTTTGACCTAGCTTTTATAGGCAATGACACCAAATGTAGCATGTGGGAGTATTCTAGTCACGCAAAAAGAAATACAATGCGACACTCTAAAATTTAATTCCATTGTCTATAAATGAAGAAACAAAATGGGAAGAGCTCACAAATACATATAAATACATAGTAAACAACATGCATTGTTCACATTCTAATCATTTGAAGTACATTTCGGTTTGGTTGAGTGTATAACACAGATGTTCAATCTGCCTTTATCTGCTTTTGACAACTAACTACTTGCTTATGCTACTATAGACCACACAACTTGATTAAGGTAGATGGGCATATATATAGGTATATTGGGAAACAATAGACAGTTGGCAATTGCCATATCGCTCAACTACCTATCTACCCCTATATATGATATTTTTACATCACATACAAATTAAAACATAACATCATATGACACACTACAAACATTATGTAAAACTCATATGCATGACTCATCATTGAAATGGCTCATGTGGATGTTCATGCATTCATGCTGTCCTTCATATGATCGTCCATGACATTCATGTGGACCCACTTCTTTGCACGCACTTGAGAGAGAGAGAGAGAGAGTTTATTGAATGGATCTCAAAGAAGAGATATAGGACTACAAATGTAAAATGAGAAATGAAGACTTTGTTGGAAGATGAAGTGGTGCAACTTTTAATTTTTACAAGAGATTGGAACCATACTTTGGCTGGTAGTGTGAAGTTGTACTGATGTGCAAAATTCTAACAACTAGCAATTTCAATAGGTCAACTTTTGGAGGTCATAGATTTTTGCTCAAATTTAAATTCATTATTCAATGTCTTCATATACCTTTTTGAAAACCATAAGAAAAGCTCTATAATTTTGTAGATCAACATAATTCATCCGACCCTGATCTGAACCCCCAAATTCCATCCAAAGGACCTTGAATTTGGCTCACAAAGTTGCCACAAATATTATAATCTTTTTTACTTTTCATGTGGATTGTTTTTTTTTTATTAGGGTAAAATCTGGGTTTTTGAAAGGGCCCGAACCCTTTTACATTCCTAGACTGGTCTGTCCAGTCTTACCAACCAAAATGCCTCATCTTCAAAGGCTAAAGACATTTGAAGTACTACCTTTTTCAAAACTCTATTGATTTATATTCATTTACAGTCTATTTACATTCTTCAGATGCCTCTCTAACATTTCTTCAAAGCTTCAATAGTGACCCAAAAATCAGGTCGCTTATACATCATAGCTAGCTATCTCCAATAGACTAAGTTCTTACATCAATTCTCCTATTGCAAACCACCACCCAAAATAAAATCTCCTCACAATAGCTCAGATGGGGTGCCAAAATTCAATACTTCCCAAAAAATTGTCATTAAATTTAATGCTCTATGAGCTCCCAAACCCTTGGAGCTTCCAAAGGGTTTTTAAATTTCTCTCCAGTCTCGTTTGCAAATTCTCACAAAGAAACTTCCTCTAGGCCTCTTGCTTTAGCTCCTGATCTGGAATAAAAATTCCACATCAAATATTCTCCTCGCTTGCTTGCTCACGCCCACTCCTGCTTAGCCTTAGAAAATCCACAACATCAGCAACAATGGCCAAAAATTTACATGTCTTTGTCTTTCTCTTGTTAAATGTTTGAAGGAAAAAAGTAACAACCAAAAATCTGCAACTCTGCCTTTCTTTGCTAGGCCTCTCATTTTAGCTCCTGAGCTAGAATAAAAAATTCCACGAGAAAGGTTCTCCTCGCCTATATGCTCATGCCCACTCCTACTCAACCTTGGAAAATCCACAGCACTGGCAAGAACGGCCAGAAATTTTAAACTCTCTACCCTTCGATTATTGCCCTTTTCTCTACTTTAAACCCCCTTGGAAAATCCACAACACTGACAACAATGGCCAAAAATTTGCAACTCTCTGCCCTTCTATTGTTGCCTTTCCCTTTGCTTTGAACCCCCCTTGGAAAATCCACAACATCGGCAGCAACGACTTGAAATATGCAACTCTTTGCCCTTCTCTGCTAGGCCTCTCGTTTTAGCTCACGATCTGAAATAAAAATTCCACAGCAAAATTCTCCTCGCCTACATGCTCATGCCCACTCCTGCTCAGCCTTGGAAGATCCACAGCACTGGTAGTTGTTGCCACATTTTGCGAAGGGGTAGAAATTCTAAAAATTTTAAAAAAATTGCTGCTGCCTCCCTCCTCCCTTTTCAGCTTTGCTCAGGTAGTTTTCAATTTTCTGTTTTCAGCTAGGTTTTGTAAGTGTTCAGTGAGTCCTGCAGAGTGTGGAGAAAAGCCTAAAAAAATTCTAAGTCTGGGGAACTCCCTTGGTCGCTCCATTTTGGAGCGATTCCGGGAGTCGCTCCCTGTTTCGAGCAATTCCCAGCCCTGCCTTTCCCTCATGCGACCGACGGCGACAACGAAAACCAAGGAAGCAGGAGGAAAATTATAAAATTTGTCTAAGTGTAAAGGGTTCCCGTGGTCTCCCCATTGTGGAGTGACCCTCGTCGTCGCCAAATTCACCCAGCGATCGCCTTCATCGCTGCAGTCTCCAGCAAACCACAGCAGGGGAACCGAAGGAAAATATTTTCTAAGTGTTGTTTTGGTGGCGACCGACGTCGGTCGCTCATTTCCATCAACGACGACCGTCATCGCTACCTTTTCAAGCGACCATGGGCGATGGGCAAAAGAAGATCAAAAATTCTTAAGTGTCGGCGTCAACGCTGGTCGCTCCTTTTTTGAGCGATCGGTCAAAAATTCAGGGCAATTCGAAATTTGACTAAGTGTTGAGCCGAAGCCGGTCACTCCATTTTGAAGCGACTCCCGTCGTCGCTCAACTTTACCAGCGATCCCTGTCGTCGCTCGTTCCCCCAATCGAACTCCAGCGAAGGCAGCTCTCAAGTGTTAACTCCGGTCGCTCCGTTTCAAAGCAATTCCGGGCGTTGCTTCAGTCTTTCAACGACCACGGGCAAGGAGGTTCCAGATAATTCTAAGGCATAAGGTGGTGACCGGCGCCGGTCGCTCATTTCTCGACCGTCATTGTCTCCCCCCCCATTCAGAGAATATGAGAAAAGGAAGACCAAGTCGCAAAATTTCTCTAAGTCAAATAGCATCCCGGGTTCGCTCCATTCTGGAGCGACTCCCGGGGTTGCTGTTTTCATCAGGCGACTTTGGTCAGGCACCCCCACTTCAGCGAACTACAGACCGAGGCCAAAACATCACGGATTTCGGGATTCGAGCCTGTCAAAGATGGGACGGAAGGTGTGCTGCAAAGGTACAGAGTAGGTGAACATTGATGGTGTCCTCAGGGGGCAAACTGTACTAAACCTACCACATTGATCAGAATTGACTTCTCACCCACCAAATCTGTCCTGAGTTGTACTAGAATTCAGGTGAATCTTGTTGCAGGTACACTCGTGGCCAGCAGAGGTCTAATCCTGGCACTTTTTGCAGGTTTTGGGTTTTGTGCATAATTGTAAAAGGGGGGGAAAATTCTGCTATAAATAGCAGTAGAACTTCATTGTAAAAGGGTGGAGGGGGAACATATTGCTAGAAAGCTTTGTTGTATCAAACATTTGCTTCCAATACAAAAGCATCCTTGGCTCTGACATTTGTCTCTTTCTTCTATGCTGCCTTCTGCAAGTATTTCTGCTCCGTGTTCATTTATTTTTCTGATTGCTGTAATTCTGAACTCTGGATTAAAGCATTGGCAATTATTTGAATCTGGAATACTGAATGAAGGATACATAGGAAATAATAACGATGTCAGTTTCTGTTACATGCTTTGTTTTGATTGTTGTTGGTTTGTGTAATTGCTAGTAATCGTGCTGCTTGTTATTTCCCACCCGAAACACATGCTATTTACATTTCTTTCTGCAATTTACAATCTCTTAGCTAAAACCCCCAAATAGATTAGTATAGGAGCCGGCCTTCTTCGGAGATTGGCACGGAAGGCATCCCTTCCTTCCGGTCTTTCAATCTGTTGGGCGAATCTAGGGCGCAAAAGATTAAAATCCTTTCCTAATGGCAGATTCGTATCCAACACTAGTAATGGCCAAAAATCTGCAACTCTTTTCCCTCCTCTTGTTGACTATTTACAGGAAAAAAGTAACGACCAAAAATCTGCAACTTTGCCCTTCTCTACCAGGCCTCTTGTTTTAGCTCCTGATCTGGAATAAAAATTCCGCGACAAAGTCCTGTTTGGAACTTTCACCCAATGAATTGACTTTCTATATTTCCTCCCTCCTTCACCACTAATTGAAGTACATTTGGGTGGATCCCATCTGCTGGTATCCATATTTTATCTTCTTCTCTAAGAACTCTTCAATTGGCTAGACAATCCGCCACCCCATTTCCTTCTCTATACACATGTACCACCTCAAATTCTTCTAATGAATTCAGGGATATTAGTGTATATGTTACTATGCCTGCTACTCTCTAGCTTGTCACCACCCTTTTATTGAGGCAATTAAGAATATTCAGTGAATCTCCCTTAGTTATTAGTTTCCTAGCCCCCAACTGAACTGACATCTTTACTCTTGCCAAGATTGCTTTAGCTTCAGCCTGATGACTGGTCATAATGCCCAAGTACTCACTCATCTTACCAATCAACATTCCTTGGCTATCCCTTAACACTGCTCTTGCTCTAGCCTTCCCCGGGTTGCCTTTAGAAGCCCCATCAAAATTTAGTTTCATCCATCCTTGTTTGGGTGGCTGCCACTTAGTCATTGTAGAAATGAAATTTAACTTGCTGACACACAATTCCATTTCTACTTAAATAATTCTACAGATTTGCAATCATTGTAGTACAAGCAATAATAATGCATAGAACCTGTAACAGCAATAATGACAGCAGCAATAACAGCAGCAATGGTAGATAACAGTACATACAGGCAATTTTATACTAACATTAGCATTTACAGTATAGCATTACAATCTACAGCCTGCAAACCCTAGGCAGAATATTCTTCATAGCTGCATACAAGACTAGACTGCATCATGCCCTACGCACATATGCATCAGTCTTCTCTCTCACGTACCATGCTTCTCTATGAATCCACCAACCTGCATGACTGCCTTCAATGCCCTGGCTGAATGAATGAACGAACGAACCATCTGAATGAATGAGGGGAGGGCTTATTTATACACCAAAAAGTAGTTATGCCCTCCAACTACCTCATAACTTCCCCAAATTACATTTCATATGCATTTGCTCTTGCATTTACTTGACATTTCCCACTACAGGACAAAATAGTTTATAACTTGTAATTTAGCCGACATAATTGACTTACATCACTTTATTATTACGTACAATATTAAATTGCACTTTATAACATAATTAAATATATGCACGCATATTTCGTCAAACACTTTGCGTACAGTTACAAAATAACGCATAATACCAAAACTGATTCAGCAAATCAAGACATCAATTTGCCTATCTACAGTCATGCTCCTTAAGTCTCCTCGGGGATTGTCTTTCACCCCAGTTGGACTTAGGTTCCACTGTTCACTTAATTTTGCCTCCTCTATTGACTTTGGACTCTGATGCACTCTCAATGCTTTAACATTCTCCATTATCGCCACTATGATGTGTTCTTTGTTCCTGGCTGTAGATTTCTTCCCCCCTTTCAAAATTCTTCTATTTCTCTCCAACCAAACTCACCACGCATAATGAAAGGGAATCAAATTCTAAATTTGATTCAATCTTGGGCTCTTAAATGGCTTCTCCCACTACTATATCCAACCTACCATGTTATTAGGCAGCACCTATACCACCCCAGTCTTTATTATAGCATTCAATATTTTGAGAGAGAAATTACATTCTAGTATGATGTGACTCACTGATTCCTCATGAGCTTCATAAAAGTAACATCTGTTAGGGAATTGAAAACCCTTTTATGTAGGTTATTTGTTGTTAAAATCTTGTTTTGACCACCAGCCATAGGAAAATTGTTAACTTTGGAATTGCTTTCCTTCTCCATAACTGATCCCATTGAAAGCCCCCCTTAGGTAATATAAGTGAAAGATAATAGGCTGATTTAATAGTGAACAGCCCTTCCTGAGTAGCTCCCCATTTTATTGTATCCTCAGCCAAACTGGATCTTACATAATATGCTTTCAGTTTAGCTGTCAACTTTTGTAGCTCTTTCTCATACTAATTATGGGTTCTCAGCTCGTTCCATATTACCTTTCCTATAGCCAAAAATCACTCACCTTATTATCATAATTATTTTCCATCTCTACTCTGATTCTTGCTAACTCCTCATTCGGGTACTTCTCCAGCCACACATCTTCCCTGAACTGGATAGACCTGCCATTCCCTACCTTTCATTGGATGCCTTTCCATAACATCTCTCTACCCTTTACTATGGGGTTCGACAAGGAAGATCCCCAACAAGGCACTATAGTGGTCAAAAATCTACTATCCTTGGTTGTCAATGTATTTGTCTCTTAGAATTCTTTCCCATAAGGCATGACCCTCCTTCACTAGCCTCCATCTTACCTTTTCTGCCAAAGCCTTGTTCATATCCCTTATTCTTCTAAGGCCAAGTCCTCCACTTGATTTATCATTGCATACTCTCTCCCATACTACAAGCAAAATCCTCTGGTCCTGACCATGGGAATCTTCACTAAATACTTTCTAGTTTCTACTGTAGTTGAGAAAGTCAGAATTGGCAATGAAAAAAAATCAGAAAAAATCGGGAATCGGCAAAAGAAAGTGGAAGAAAATGCAATTTTTCATTGAAAATAAGTTTTTTTCATGCATATCATAATGAATTAACATTATGCAAATCAAATATTAATATTGTAAGTGATACAAGCTTAAACTACACATGAAAGTGGCAAGTGATACAAGCTTAAAGCCTTAAACTACACATGAAAGTGACAAAACACATCTTAAATAAAGAAATTTTAATGCGTCCAAAATTCAAATATTCTTGTATTGCTTATAATATAAACAAGGTGCAATTTACAAAATGTGTCATGAGTTATGACAAATACAATGCTTCAAGATATTTGAATGCCTTTGCCCTTTGCCCTAGCAAAAGCTCTAGTCTCTCTTTGTCGCTATGCTTGTGCCTTGGCTGCTAACGCCCAACGTCACCTATGTTGGGGGTCAATGGGCAGCGCCTCTTGTGGGGTCAATGGGCAATGCCCATCACGCGTACCTTGTTTGCATACCCTGTCGAGGACAGCACCCTTCTCCCTTCGCATACCTCAACGACAAAACAGTTAATACCTTCATTGTTTGAACTGAATTTTTCTCCTTGTTTGCATTTTGGTGTAGAAAGGATGCTGCAATTACTAATTTGGGACTTCAACAAATCATAGGCTGAATAAAACACCAACAAATTAACTTAATGATGATTGCAATTGGTTTTAACTTTTTATTATCTCTTACGACCATGTGGTCTAACGAACCTAAAGAACAAATAATCACTTGTGCTTTTAAATATTACTTCTATATACAAGCATGTTGAAAAATGGAATCCCCAACCTTTTAGATCTCAAACATATTTTACATAGTATTGCTACAAAAAATTGTAAAGGTGATTTTGATATTAGGTTTCAAATTTGTCTTTCACAAGGTGTTTAGGCTTCTGTAATAGTTAGTTTCACTCTACCCATTAGTTCCAATGTTTTCAACATCGATTTTTTCTTTTTAGGATAACAAAAATTGAACGATACGTTTGGACAGATAATTCAACATCTTTTTATGGGGAATTTCATTAGTTAATAATGTATAGCGTTGCTATTGGTGGTTGTTGGATTCCTTCAAACTGCAAAAAATCCATTGTTAGGATGTGCTTTGGTGTTTTGTTTGGTGTGGTAGCATATTGGAAGACCTATCTCTCCAGTTTGGAACAAGCAAAATGAAAAAAACAACGTATTTATGCCCTTTCCCCAACCTATGCCATTGCGGCTGATTTTTTGGCAAAAAATCGATGTTTTTTTTAAATTGCAAATTCTAATGCAAATTTTATTGGCAAGGGCGAATCTGAAGCAGAATCGACAAAAATAAGGATTTTTTGGCGATTTTCTCAGCTATGCTTTCTACTGTATTGGTTTTTTTAAGTAGGATCTTAAACTTTGATAAAAAAATATACAAGGTTCCATAAGGTTGGGGGACGGGGGGACAGGTTTCGAGGACGGTGGGGGACGGCAAGCCGATTTTAGGAAATGGATGGGGGACGACAAGTATAATAGTATTAAAATTTTTAGAAATTTAAAATAATTTACATAACAAAAATGAAAAATACTAAATACTAATAGTTTACAACAAAAATATTTAGAACTTAGAAGCCATTAGAATAATATAAATTTTACAACAAATGTCAAAAATACTAATAGTTTCATTACAACAAAAAGAGTTTACCACAAAAATAGTCTCATTATGCAGGAATTTTTGTTGGGCTATCACTATCGGTATCTATATCTGATGAGCCTCCAATGGAACTCCAAAAATATATCTTAAATAAAAGTAACTAGGAATTAGAATCTTAAATAAGAAGTTTAAGGTTTTAAATTAAAAAATTATTTTTATAAATAATTTTTTTTTTAAATTGGTTATATGGGATTGAAGCAGGTGCCACCTGTTGGTTATGAATCTGCCATGAGGAAAGGATTTTGGGTTAATGCGCCCAGATTCGCCCACCAGCATGAAAGGCCGGAAGGAAGAGATGCCTTCCGAGCCAATCTCCGGAGAAGGCCGGCTCCTTTTGGGGGGGTTTCTGATTTAAGCTAAGAGTACAGGAAAGGGATAAATGTACAGAAAGAGATAAATATACAGAAAGAAATTACAAATATGTCCAGAGGTTGGTGGGGGGAACTAACAGTACGGGAACACACTAATTACCGCTACTTACTGCATTATAAACACAAAGCATGACCAGGAACTGCAAAAACTACGTGTACTTCCGATACTCAGGCAGTGTATGCACAGCTTCAATGATCCCCTAGCAAACATTCCCTACAAGGAACTAACAGCATGGCAATGCATCAATCACCAGATACGTACACTAACAGGAGTAGAAAGCAAACTAGAGATATCAGAACCAGGTATATGTGTTTATGTAGAGAATTTAACCGCACAGCTCCAATGGCTCCCTAACAGACATTCCCTACAAGGAACTAACAGTACGGGATCGCATCAGTCACCAGATACGGGCCAGCAACAAAACACATAACTGATGGAACTGCTACTACATCCATTCTATGTATCCTTTTAATTAATGAAGTACAGGGGGTGCTTTTAAACAAGCAATGCTAGAGGCACCTGCTCACCAAATGCTGAAATGAATCAACAAGCCGTGACAGGTTAGCCTAAGGCATGAATAGAAAGAAAGGCAACATAAAAAACAGAAGCAGCAGAACAAAACCAGGCATACGATTATATTCATAAGCAGAAGCACGGTTACAATGGGCACAGTGGTTCCCTAACAGACATTCCCCTTCCACCCTTTACAATGAATTCATGGTGGGCTTTTATAGCCCAAGTCCCTCCCGTTACATTAATGGGCACAAGGTCCCAGTCAAACATAAGCTGACAAAAGCGGCGAAAGAGCTGCAAATGCTGACCTTTTGTCGGACCGGACTGTACCCGCAGCATTGTCTTCCTGGAAGCTGGACGGCTACATGGTGGTGTGCTGGGCAGAACTTCAATCTGGCAGTGATGCGGGTAGTTGGAGCAGGTAGAACCTCAGATCAGCTTTGAATGAGGCTACTGGCACAGGCGGTACAGCCCATGCTCGTCCTTTTGCTCGGCACGTTTCGGCCCTAATCCCGAAGCTGGACACTTGTCAGATGATGGATGATGCTGTTTGACACGTGTCTGCCTTGGAGGGCAGTCTGTCCATCTTCGCTTGGGATCGGAGCACCTCGGGATGCGCGGGCAGAACGTAGTGCAGTCGGGAAGGCCTTCATGCCTTGGTCAAATTCCGGGTTTGTTCCCTACTGCACACCTGTCAAGGGCGCACTCCGACTTCGGTGTGAAGTCGGAATGCGCATAGGCGAAAACTGATGTCTGCCGCCGTACGGACTTGCTCCAGCACTTGATTTTTCTTTTGTCAGCCTGCCAGTCTGCCAGTTGCAAGGTGCGCCCAGAAGAGGGGCGAAGTCAGACTTCGCACCCAGATTGGGCGAAGTGCGAACTTCGCACCAAAACTGGGCGAAGTGCGAACTTCGCACCCAGACTGGGCGAAGTGCGAACTTCGCACCAAAACTGGGCGAAGTGCGAACTTCGCACCCAGACTTAGCCATTTTTCAGGTGATTTGCTGGGAAGTTGAAAAATCAACTGGGGGACTCCAAGAAAGGGGGGAAAGAAAGAGAATGCGGGAAAGAAAAGGAAAGGGAGAGAAGAAGGAAGGAAAATGGAGGAAGAGGGAAAAGAAGAGCAGTACTGTTACAACACTGAAGACATTGCACCCCGTGCAAAATGTGACAACACTACCCATATTACATCATCACCACATAGTGGTATTACAATAAAGCTTGGATATTATCCATGTATCACTTGGCAAGATTTGAACCTAGGTCTCCTCATTTAATGTTGACAAATCTAACCAGTTGAGCTAATGCCACTTGATTATAAATAAAAAATATATTTAGATAATTTAAAAATATATTTATAACTTTTAAAAGTAAAAAATTATTCTATAACTTTGACCCACTTAAAAATAAAATTTAAAAATTAAATAAATTAATAAATTAATAAACATTAAAATAATCACAAGATCTTTACAACCTTTAAAGGATAAAAATTAGTTTACAGCCCCAGCCCTACCAAAGAATGGGACTTGAGAATTAGAGATCAGGGCAGGTACACGGTACACCCCAAGATGGGTTCTGCTCTTCACTCTCTGAAATAAATAAATAAAACATTTAAGGGTCCTGACATCCTTTTTCACCTGATTTGGCAAAGGAATGTCATTGGATTTCGTGCAAACAAATTGTAATCATAATTATAATTAAGAGACGTAGAAAAAGCTCTCTGGTAGGGTCAATTCATCACAGCTGCTGTTTAGCTCTGCTCCACTCCTCTCTGGCTGACTTCTCTTTGAATTTGGATTCACAAAACAAAATAGAATAGAAAAAGATGGCTCTAGTTAAGCGGCAGCAGCTTTGGCTTTCATATATCTATGCAATAGCGATTACGATAATAGGAGTTGGAGTTGGAGTAGCAAGAGATGGAGCCCATAGTTCCTGGGGATGGTTGAAGGACACCTAAGTGTCCCTCGATCATTCCCAGGAACTATGGCAATTACGATTAGAGGAGTTGGAGTTGCAAGAGATGGAGCCTATAGTTCATGGGGACGACCCCTCGTTGTCCCCCAAAGGGAGACGGTAGGAAAACGTCCTTGATGTCGTCTCCCCGTGTTGGGAACGGCGAGGTCAGGGAGTTCGTCCCCGTGAACACTGAAAATATATAGGGATTGCTTGTAGAGTACTCTTAAGTAGCTGTAACTTACATGCTTGACTCAGCAAATTCTCCTTCCATCCAGTTAATTTACTTTGGACCCTATCAATCAGTACTTCCACTTTTGATCCTTGCATTCCTCGTGAACATTGGCATTCCCAAGTAAATAGAAAGGAGAGTTGAAACATTACACCCAAGACCTACTTCTATTCTTCTCTATACAATGTTTATAAAAAACACCTTACTCTTTTCCATATTTATCTTTTGTTGGGATGCTTTTTCATAGAAATTTAATATCCTCCAAATTCCTTCGCCTCAACCACAGACGGTCTCCCCAACAAAATTGTGTCATTCACAAATTGTTGGTGAGTAATACCTTCTATGGATATAGAAGGTTTCAACCCACTTAAAGCTTCCGCTTGGTTTGCTGATCCAATTCACCTTCCCAACGCTTCTGCCATTATCATGAAGAGATACGAGGACAATGGATCCCGTTGCCTTAAGCCCTTGCTGCTTCCAAAGAATCCAACTAAAAAAATTTTCACTATAACCTAGAATTTAGGACCTCCATGGCAGCTATTCACCCACCTTCTCCAGCATCTGTTGAAGCCAAACTTCTATAGGACTCTATCCAAGAAATGCCATGAGACTTGGTCATAGGCTTTGTTCATGTCAAGCTTTAACACCATTCCCTCCCTTTTAGTAACTGAATGCATGGTCTCATGGAGTGAGATTACTCCACCCAAAATCTGCCTACCCTTCACAAAGCCCCCTTGCTGCTTTGCAATGATTTCTAGGAGAACAAACTTCAGCCTTAACGCAATCACTTTTGATATTATCTTGTAAATGGTGTTACACACTACTTGGCGTGAAGTCTTTATATCCCTTTAGCCCAGGCTTCTTTGGAATGAGCACTAAGAAAGTATTATTGTATTCTCTTAACACTTTTCCTGAGTTGTGGGACTCTCTTACTGCTGCTACTACATCCTTACTCACTATGTTCCAAAAAGCTTGGAAGAAACCCACTTGAAATCCATCATGCCCCGGAGCTTTATCTTTTCCTAATGAGAAAATTGCTTCCCTAACCTCCTCCTTACTCATCTCTTTGACAAGTTTTACATGCATGTCTCTAGATAGAATCCTTGAGATGTGTTGAATTATTTCCTCCGTAGTTTCTTTATCATCCTCCTTGTCCTTTGTTAGCAACTATCTAAAAAATTCCACCACCCCTTGTTTGATTTGATCTTCCTCTCTTGTTACTTCTCCATCCCCTTTTTGAATTTCAGTTATCCTTGCTGCACTTTTATGTCATAGTAGAGACATGAAAGAAGTTTGTGTTCCTATCTCCTTTTGTTAACCATTGGTTCCTGACTTTTGTCTCTAGTATGTCTCCTCCCTTGCCAATATTGTATGCAATTCCGACTAGATAACTTTCTCTCCATTATAAAGGACCTAGTCCATCCCATTTCTGCATATTTTCTCTTGAAGTCGATTCAATTCTTGCCTTAACCGCTCCTTTTGCAAGAAGATGTTTCCAAAGACCTTGTTCCACTTTTTAACTTCCCCCTTCACATGTTTCAATTTCCCAACAACCACAAACATCTTGGATCCTTGGACCGGATGCATCCACCATCTTCCCATTTCCTCATAAATGCTTGGGTGTTGCAACCTCTTGAATTCAAATTTGAAGGGGCTATTTTTCTTTTGGTCCTCCAGACTACACCAAAACACAAGACGTTTATGGTCTGATCTTGTTCTTGGCAATGGTGCCAATGTATGCTCACAATTTTCCTCAAAGTACTCCAAGGATAGCAAAACCCCTGTCCAATCTCACCTGGATCAAGTCCTCCCCTAACCTCCTTTTTCATGTGGGTTGTTTTCTATTAGTAATTTTAGTAATTTGTTGACTTGTTGAGGAATGTTTCTCGATGTTTTTGATATCTTTTGTTCATTGTATTTTTTGGGGAGCTTTCATTGTGTAGTTTGGAAGCATATTCTTCGTTCTAGCATTTAGTTAATCCCATATTAATTCTTTCTTCTAGCATTTGGTTAGTCTTATATTTTTGTCATTTTCTCTTGTTTATTAAGCTAGTTTTGGGCTTGGAGCTTTGTCAGTTCTCTTTCCTTCTCTCTATGTTACTATTGTAAGGTACTTATTATATTATTTGATGATATAATTATTAAACCTTAAGGGTGTTTGATAATTATTATTTACACTCATAGAGGTTCAAAGATAAATAGTTACATCTCATAGGAGTATGAAAGAAGTTGAATAGTTAAATGAAGGTGAAGCACTAAGAGTCTCTTGTAATTATTAAACCTTAAGGGTGTTTGATAATTATTATTTACACTCATAGAGGTTCAAAGATAAATAGTTACATCTCATAGGAGTATGAGAGAAGTTGAATAGTTAAATGAAAGTGAAGCACTAAGAGTCTCTTGTGACAACCGACCAAGAGACACTCTTTTGTATGTATTAATATCTGTGTAATGATTTTGAAAAATTTAATGGATTGCAATAAAATAATGCAGTGAAATGCATTCTATTGATCTGTTACAATATTTACAGCTTTATTTTGATTCCATCATCTGTTATCAGAGCCTTTTCTCTCCTGAGTTTTTCTCCTGCTTTCTGTTTTTTAACCTTGTTCCTTCTCCTTATGTATTTCTTCATAGCCACCTTTAACCATGTCCTCTAAAAGCATAGCATTCCCGCAACCAATCATGAGAATGCTGTGGCAAAGGTGGAGCAGCACGCACCAACACCGAAAACTGCTGGTATTAATAAAAGGTCCTGTTATCCCAATACGTTTTTTTCCGTATGCCTGCAAATGTCCATTCACATTCTTGTAATTGCTTGTATTTCTATATGTAAATGTTATTCTCTTCAGTTCTTTCCCCTTTTTTTTTTAATTTCTCGCCCATCTCATCTGCCATTTCGACTGTGCTAAATAATCCTGAGACGCTCTCTCCATAGCCATCTTATATGCGCCCTCTTTGGAGCCTTCGAAAGATCATTCTAAACTTTGCTCTACTCCTAGTGATAGTGTGTATTGGTAACTTTAATTTGCCTTCTGCCAGGGGTTTGAATCCAAGCTGGCTTGCCCCTACTGTGAAATTGTCATTATGTTATGCTCAAATTTCGGTGCTTGAAGATGAAGAGCAACGGAAAAGTTTCTGCACTATGACGGGTACACGTGGTCAACTGTGGAAACTAATTGGTGGAGTGGAATTGCTGCAGTTGGCCCAGTTGCAGTAAATACACTCCCCCACAAAAGACGAACTTGTCAAACAGACCTAAGCACGTAACGTTTTTTTTCAAATGCTCACATTTGCAAATGCAATGATAATTTGTAGTGTTTTATGTTGAAGCCATGCATAAGTTATGCATGATTTTGGAGAAAGAACAATCGTGTTGAAGGACGGAAGCTGAAATTGTTGCCATAGATTTAAATATTGAGGGCGCGAATTCATCACTCGTTTGAGTGGCAAAGCCGTACCCTGGAATGAACCTGAACCTTGTATTGTTGTTTTCCCCCATTGAGAGAACGAGTACCTTTTACATTGTATAAAATTCATCTTGTCACGACAACACCCGCTCGAAGATTATGTAAGCAGCCTGCTGAAGCTCAAATACGGTGGTCACGTTCAGTTAGAGGGAGAAGATCAGAATGTCGGAAGAGAAGGCAATGCCGGTATTCGTCTTGTTGTAGCTCGCTTGATGAAGCTTCATCTTGTGGCTTGAAGCAGGTTTGGCGTTAAAGGCAACGCAAAGTTTTTCACAAGGGAGGTTTCAGGTTCAATCCTCTATGTCTAAGTTTTATTTTGATGGCATATTCTCTAAAGGGTTCAAATTAGATTTACTTTTGTTTATGCATATAGCCATATATGGGAGAGTTGGCGATCCGAAGGAAGTACAACTTTTTAAAGTAGAGATAAGGGATTCAAATCCCAGACTATTTTATTTTTTAAAATTTTATTTAAAGACTAATACAAAAAAGGTTAATGTGTTTTTAGTCAAGTAGTAAGTAAGTCAAAATAAAAATTTTATGTAAAACATATTGTTTGAGTTGAGGGTTATTAATATGTTTTAAAAGTCCAAGTGTATTATCTGAAGGTGAGTTATATGTTGATGTGTAACATTAATTAAAATATAGTGTAGAGTGTTTACATGTGAAAAAGAGTCATAGTTGTAATTAGTTAAAGGTAAGGGTTTATGGTCAATAAGTCAAGAAGTAATGTGAGGGTTATGTGATAGTGTCTTGGGTGTCAAAATAATTTATAATTTGTTAAAAGAGTTGCATTATGGTCAAGAAGCATTATACACAAATCAAACACGTGCTTTAGCACATTTGTAGCATTCGGTATAAACGACACCTTTACCTTGCATTTTCAAGTAAAGTTGTTGCATTAAGCTATTGTGTCTATAGCTTAATATAGCTGCCATAACAATGTCTGGGCATTGACGGGGAGAAATAAGGACAACGTTTTGTTGTGATTCTTTCCATTTTATTTTTTACCCTATTCATCACTTTGTTAGATGTAAATCTTGAAATCGAGAAATTCCAAGTATTATCTTGGTACCACATATCATTCTCTTTCATGTACCTTAAGGTCTCTCCTATATGGCCTCATATATAGAGAGGACTAGCTTCTTCCACGTACTGACGGGTATATAGGAAGAGTGGGTATAGAAAGGTTCGATATATCAGACTAGTAGTATATAGAAAGGGGGACCATTGGGGAGACATAAAGAACCCTCACTATTGTGTTGAAGAAAACAAAGACTATAAGAAGAAGAGTCCACTTGACTAAACGGGAAAGGCAAAGAGAAAGCAAGCGAAGAAGCAAGCTGAAGTTCAAAAGTGTGAAGTGAAGGTGGAGAGAAGCAAGCTAAAGTTCAAAAGTGTGTGACACCAAATAAAGATCTTTATTTACTAGAAGGTAAAGATCTTTATGAAGATGGAAAATTCTTAACACTAAGGAGCTGCTTGCGAACAATTCTCAAAGAAGTTGATTCTTGTGAAGATTGTTTTGAAAATGGTGTTCCTGTTGGCAATCGAACCGGCCTAGATACAGGTTTTCTAAGTCTGCAGCACCCTAGGCCTGCTGCCAAGCATTGAATGCCCGAAGGAAAGAGATGTCCTCTGTGGCAATCTCCAGTAGGGCTGGTTCCGAAAATAAAATGGGGTCTGGAGATAAGGGATAGAAAGAATACTAAAAAGAATGGGAAATTACGAAAAGGAATGGGAAATGGCCACAGGCCAAAAATTCGGGGTGATGGACCGGAAGCACGATAGACAGCTTAGAAACTTGAACCAATTGCAATCAAAACAATGACTTTTAACAGAAACCAATATAAAATCCTCATAACTTTGTAAACTCCAGCAAGTATTCCAGGGATTAGTATTCTATCAACAGCAAAATCCAAAAAACAGAATTAAACTGTATGATAAAGACACTAATTTAATAGAAATTACAAAATAGAAGTCATACACAGCGATAGAGAACTCAAATCGGAGCCAGAAGCCTTTATTTTGGAAGCAGATTGCAAGTACACAATTGCTTTTCTAGCAGAAGTTATCCATGAAAGTTACAAAAAGAAGTTGGCTTATGTAGAAGAAATTTGCCGCTTAAAACATCAATGCCCAACCACTCCTGTGACGGGCAGATTTGATACCGACGATAACCGGAATTAGTCAATTTTAGCCTTACCGATAAGTTTAGCATTGAAAACAGAAGGTTCCGACAATGACCTGAAACAGTCAATCCGAACTTACAGGTTACTTGACATTGAAGCCAAAAGCTTCCGAAAATTATCTGCAATCGGACAGTCGAGAGTGTAGCTTAGGAGCGGTGTAACAAGCAGATGTTGAATGGGTTCCCTCTTCCTCTTCTTGATTCCTCTTACTCTTGAAGAAGCGCTCCCTTGTGGAGCGCTTTCCACTTAAGCGCTCCCATGTGGAGCGCTTCTGCCTTAAGCGCTCCCCTGTGGAGCGCTTTCCACTTAAGCGCTCCCATGTGGAGTGCTTCTTCCTTAATTGCTCCCTTGTGGAGTGCTTTCCACTTAAGCGCTCCCTTGTGGAGCACTTTTGCCTTGAGCGCTCCTCTAAGGAGCGCTTTTGAATGACTTGACTTCTCATGCTCCTTTTTTCCCCAAGCGCTCCCAAAGTGATGCGTTTTGAAGAAGCGCTCCCTGAGTGGAGCGCTTTGTTTTTTGACCCCAGGTTGACCCTTATACTTAGCCCTTTGGTTTTGAAGAAGCGCTCAACTCTTACCATGGTGCACACCAACCGGGACAGTTCCCAGAAGGTCACCCATCCGAGTACTACTCCATCGGGAATTGCTTAACTTTCGGCAAAGCACTGAAATGGGTACACAGAAGCTCCGAACTCGCCAATCCATCGCCCCGCCTCATCGTCATGGAACATCTGCCTATCTCTGGGACGAAACCCTTGCACTTCGGCAACTCGGCGGGCAAAAACTGCTATGCCTCCTTAGGCTCTTCGAGCGCTCCCTAGATGGAGCGTTCTTGGAAAAGTGCTCCATGGGTGGAGCGCTCCCTAGGGAATGGTGGAGGGCTTTTCACTCAAGCCTTTTAGTTTATATTTTTTTTATTTTTTATTTTTTTATATTTTGGAAAAGGAGAAGCTTTACAATAATTAGTCTCAGAAACTGCATACAACATGGATTTTAACAAAATGTGGTAAAACTGACATCTCTGGCGGCTCGTGGGGTATTGAACCTGCCTCAATGCAAAGATCCCAGGATTTTATCCTTGGGCAACAAAGTCCTCCATACTCTTAGAGCCTTAGAACTTCCCTTTTGAAGCACAGCACACAGAGAATCAACCCACCGGCTGAACTTGCATCCTTTCAACTTGTGGCGCCTTTGAACTTTGGCGGTCTCTCCAATACAGGACTGTGGTGAACCTTGATCTTATTTTTTTTTTTCTTTTTTATTTGTGGAAAACATCCCAAAAGGGATGCCACTTTCGGGTAAGACCCAAGGAGGCAGGGGTATCCATTCCGCCAAAAACGCCCAGGACTCGGACCTGGCCTACCACCTTTGACATACTCAAGGAGCAAACAAACACACAAAACCAAATTAAAAATAAGTAAATAACAACAAAAATAATAAAATAAAATAAAAAACATGCTCCTTGAGTGTGTCAAAAACAAAAGCACAACCAAACACGCACAATAAGATAAAAGAAACCACAACACAAACCACATAGAAAAACACAAGAACCACATAACAAAACACAAACAAGACAAAAACAACAGAACACTACAAAGACATAACCCAAAAAAAACATGAAAAATAAACACAACCAAAACCTAAAAAATTTAAAAAAATAAAATAAAAATAAAAATAAAAAACAACCAACAACAGACAATAAAAAAAAACAAAAAACATAGAAAACACTCACACATAAAAACATGAAATAACACAAACAAAGAGAAACCCAAGAACAAGAACGAAAAAAACACAAGAACAATAACAAAAAACATAAAAAAAAAACAAAACAACAAAAACACAAAAACAACACAAAACAAAAGAACCCACCCACCTTAAAAAACTAAAAGAAAAAAAAAAATGAACAAAACAATGACCTATCTAGACCAGAAGACTATTAAGGCAAGAATCAATAGAGGAAACAAAATAAAGAATAGAATGAGCTAGGGAACTAAAAAAAAACTAAATGAACCAAAGAGAAGCAAAAAAAAAAAAAAACAAGAAGAAACTAGGTACCTTCAGAACTGGAGCCATCCAAAGAAATGATAGAAAGAAGAGCTTCCCTAATTTGAGAAGCCCACCATATAGGAGGGTGGCCATAACAAGTAAGATCACCTTTGTCCAAAGCCCAATTAGCTAAAGCATCAACACTCTTGTTTTGATCTTTGACCACATGATTGTAATCAACTTTCAAAAATCCCATCTGGATTAACTGAATCTTCTCAATAATTCTTTTTATTCTCCAATCCACCTTATGATTCTTAGAAGGAGTCTTCAAGAGATTAATCATAAGTTGAGAGTCGACTCAACTAACACCTTTTCCCATCCAACCTTAGTAGCCTCCTGAAGGCCTCTCGAGGATACCATACCCCAGAAGGTTATTGGAAAGAATACCCAAATTCTCAGCAAAAGTAAAAACCAGGGAGCCATCCGAAAGTCTACCAATTCCTCCCACATCGGCTTTTCCAGGGTTCCCTCTAGAGGCTCCATCAGTATTGACTTTTCCAAAATCCTTAGGAGGAGGTTGCCAATTTCTAGTCCTATCCATCTTACTAATACTCACATTCCCTTTAAGTTGGTTGCCCTTACAAGATTTAATCTTCAATCTTTGCATCACTTGATCCCATCTTTGGTGGGAGTTTTGGGGGTGATTAAGGAGTTGATGGACTGATTCAACTAAGTTGGCTATGGTCTTTTGCCAAATATAGTGAATATCCTTCCTATCTTGATTAAAAATTCGGCTATTCCTTTCATTCCAAATATTCCAAAGAAGAATGGTAGAACCCATCCAAACTAACTGCCTAATAAAATGATCAACACCCTCTTGATTAGGCCAATCCCTCCAAAGTCATTCAAAAGTAAAAAAATTGGACCACTGTAAGCCAAGTAAAGTGGCCATTCTCCTCCATAGCTCAAAGGCTAAAGTACACTCAATAAAAAGATGGTTGATATTTTCTACATTCTCTTCACACATTTCACATCTAAAAGGGCCATGAAAACCACGCTTCATAAGTTGCTCACCAAGTAAGCACCCTACGATGCAATAAAATCCAATTAAAGAACCTCACCTTAGGCCAGAGCTTTTGAGCCCACAATCGAGAAAATATGTCGGAAGAATGGTTGGGATTATTATGGCATAAGGTCAAATAACCTTGAGCAACCGAATACTCACCCTTAGTAGTGTTGTTCCATCCAAAACAATCTTTTTCATGGGACCAAGAGAGGGATCTCATATGAAGGATGCCTTGGATATATTTTCTTTGCCTTTCTGGGATTTGAATAGGCCAGTCCTCAATAGGGATCCAATATCTACCAACCTTTGAATTACTAGTATGGTACCGACAGTAATTAGCCACCTTTATCCAATTAGCTCGGTGAAGCTCCTCCATCCAAGGCCTCCAATTGGGAAACTGAGTTATCAAAGGCTTGTGACCATCCCAAGAATCTGTCCAAAAATTTGCATGTTGACCATTATGAATGATCCAAAATAATTTTTTCTTTATCAAATCCTCACCAGTCTTAAGAACTGCTAAAATGGGAGAACCTTTGGTAGGAAGTTGATAGCGAACAAGGTCTTCAGGAATTTTGTTCTCAGCATATTTAGCACGGAGATTATTGGCCCAAAGAGCATTGGGGTTATGCAACATCCTCCAATATAATTTAGCAGCTAAAGCTTTGTTGTTATTAATTGAAGACCGGAATCCTAACCCCCCTTCACTCTTAGGAAGACATAAAGTATCCCATTTCACCAAGGCCCATTTTCTTTTCTCCTTAGTACCACTCCAAAGGAAACGATGACTGATTTGATCCAATTCTCGAAGAACAGCCTTTGGGATATTCAAAACGGAAGAAACATAAATAGGAATAGCTTGAAGGACTGATTTTACCAAGGTGATTCTACCCCCATAAGAAAGCCACTTGTTGGTCCACTTTCCAATTTTCTTCTTGACTTTGTCCAACAACCAATTCCAATCTTTATTTTTCTGCCTTTGAATATTTATGGGAATACCTAAATAAGTGATTGGAAGAGAGGTCTTCTTATACCTTAATTTATCCAAGACCATGGATTCCTTTCTAGCAGAGCAGTGAAAGAAAATAACTTTAGATTTGTCTTCATTGATCAACTGCCCAGTAGCCTTAGAAAAACAGCTAATGATTTGCTTAATATTAGAAGCTTCCTTAACTGTAGCTTTACCTAAAAGAGTAGAGTCATCCACAAATTGAAGATGAGATATAGGTCTAGCTCCATGAGCAATGGTAACTCCCTCAAGGGTTTTGTTTTCCCTCTTTTTGGTTATAGTCCTACCCAAGCATTCAACAAGAATGATGAATAAATAAGGGGATAGCGGGTCACCTTGCCTAATACCTCTGGAAGCTGGGAAAGATTGAGAAGGCCTGCCATTGATAAGAACTAAGTAGGAAACTCGAAGAGATACATCCCATAATCCAATCCATCCAATCCTTAGAGAAACCAAATTGCCTCAAAACTTTGATAAGGAAGTGCCAATCCACTTTGTCATAAGCTTTGGATAAGTCTAACCGAATGAACATGGAAGGAGAATTTTGCATATCCATGGAATGGATGGCTTCCTGAGCAAGAACTATCTCATCTACTATTTGACGTCCTTCCACATAACCCCCTTGCTCGGGGAAATAATCTTATGCAAAAGAGGCTTCAACCTTTCTGCCATGATTTTAGTAATGATTTTGAGAAGAACATTACATAAAGCAATAGGTCTAAAAGCTGAGATATGATCAACCTCTTGAGCTTTTGGAACAAGAGTAATATAAGTTTTATTGATAACCTTCAAAATTTCTTTGGCTTTCCTGGCTTCTTCCACCACCTCTAATAAATCAACATGAAGGATATCCCATAACTCTTGGTAGAACTCAATGGGAAAACCATCAGGACCTAGGGTTTTCCCTTTTTGAATTTTAAAAACTACTTGTTGAAGCTCATTGATAGTAACAGGAGCAGTCAAAATAGAGTTCTCCTCAGAAGTGATAAGAGAAGGGATTGCTTGAAGAACATTTTTTTGTGAAGCTGAGTCAAGAGGAGTAGCAGCAAAAATATTGGAAAAGTAATCAACAACAATAGAGTTCATGCCATCCCAAGTATAAACAACATCTCTAGAATCTGATTTTAAGGAAGAAATAAAGTTGTGAGATCTTCGAGCTAGAAGAGATTTGTGGAAGAAATTTTTGTTTCGATCTCCTTCTTTAAGCCATTGAATTCTAGATTTTTGCTTCCATAAGATTTCTTCTCTTTTTTCCCATTCCTCTAACTGAGTTGTGAGTTTAATTTCATCTGCACTTCTCTTCTCTCGTGAGGCCATCTAAACGGATTTTCTTATTCAAATTTTCAAGATGAGCAATAACTTCATGTTTTTTTTTATGAACATCCCCAAACTCTTTCCAGTTCCAAGTCTTGATTTTGGATTTAATGTATTGCAGTCTTTTGGCAAAACAGAACATCTTAGTCCCATGCCTAGGTTTACCTTCCTTCCACCATTGTTGCACACGAGATCTGAAGGAAATGCCTCTAAGCCACATTAATTGAAAACGAAAAGGAGAGAAACTCACATTGGTTTTCCACATTTCCACCATGACTGGCCAATGATCCGAACCAGCATTATTAAGAGTCTTCACTTTAGGAATGTGACCATGGATTAAGAAATTTTCAGAGAGAAAAACCTATCCAATCTCTCCATTATACAAGCTAAGCCTTGCCTTCTGTTAGACCAAGTCATAAGGCCATTATCTCGGTTGGATATCCACAAGATGGAGGTTTGCAATATATTCGCTCATGAGGTCGGTGCTTTTGTCCAAATTTCTATTTCCCCCCTTTTCTCATCCGGAGAGAGGATGGTATTGAAATCTCCTCCGATCAATATCCAAGCTTTAGGAAAATGAGAGATAATATGAGTAATATCCTTCCACTGTCTTCTTTTTTCCTCCAAAGAAGTCGGAGCATAAACATTAATGCAGAGCATAATCTGGTTGGAATGTCTACTTTGAATAGCTATAGCCAACAAACCCCAACTCGCCAACCATATGGTGAATAACTACCTCTTTTGGGTCCCAAAGACAAGCAATGCCACCCGAAGTCCCTTGGGAACCGAGGGAAACCACTTTTCCAGCTGGCCAAATTTTATCGGCAATTAAGTCCATATCCTCCATTGACATCTTTGTTTCTTGAAGGAAAACAAGATGTGGATGATTTATCCGAATCATTCTTCTAATTTCATTTTGTTTTGAAAGACTCCCTTTGAGTCCTCTAATATTCCAAGTGATGATCTTCATTAATACCAGGGCTAAAAAAGTTGGGAAGGGCATTAATCTTACCTTCCTCTACAAGCTTTTCACCTTCTTTTACCATATGATATTGATTGGTCTTGCGACCTACTTTTTGATTAGAATCCATCTTCAATTTTTTTTCCCTGTTTCTTGACTTATTCCAATTGAATCCGAGATGGCTTCTAACCTTGAAGAATGCTCGTACACAGCCAAAATTTTACTAGATGGTTCAACGGAGTCTATATTGGGACCTGCATTATTTGAAGTTTTGACATTTGAAATATTTGTTTTTCTTGTGTAAATTTTCTCCTTTTTTTTCTAGTTGAAAACCTTTGATTTGTTGGTTTGTCTCCGAGTTCTTCCCTTCATATTTAAATTGTGTTTCTAAGATTTCAGTTTCCATTATTTCCTCTTCCTCACTTGGGACATCATTTGTGGAAAGGATTTCAAACATATTAGCAGATGACTTTGATTGATCCTTCATAACTGTTTTTTTCTTAGTGTTCTTCTTCTTAGGTATTTGGAAACCTGCTAAGTTTATATCTTCTTTCTTTTGATCAGGAATTTTATTTGGGCAAGCATCGGCCAAATGACCATATTCATGGCAAATTCTACAATGAAAAGGAATGTTCTCATAGTCCACTACTTGCTCCCAAGTGTCTTCCCCAAATTGTAATGTGATCTTTTTAGGTAGGGGTTTGTCAAAATCCATTAAAACACAAATCCGAGCATAAATAATATGTTCAAAATTTTGAGTACAATCAGCAGTCATCATAAAAGTTCCTAAAGAGTTTCCAATTGAAGAAAAAACAATAGGATTCCAAAATTCAATAGGGAGGCCAAAGAGTCTAACCCACATGGGAGCTATAGAAGGCATCTCTTCTTCGGCTTTAAATTTAGTATGCCAGGGCTTCATGAAAAGCCCTGCCCTTCCAAAAAACCAAGGACCCCCTTGAAAAGTTTTCTCTCTATCTTCATTATTAGCAAATAAAACAAGAAAATAACCATTTGGATAAATAGAGATTTGTAACTCACCTTTAGTTTTCGAGCTTTTTGCAGCCCAAACTTTGAAAGCAGATAGACTCGGACGAAAACCCACGAACCAACAAATTAGTCCTCTTTTTTCCAAATCTTCAATGCCGAACTGAATGTTACCCATATCAAGCTTAACAATAGGAGTTCCATCAACTGCTTTAAGACATCCTTACTCCGTTTTCCTGGGATCAATCCTAGGCATTCTTAGAGGTTTATGGGAAGCCCTAATATTGATATTAGCATTGGGCTGAGGCTGTCCACCACGAAGGGCATCCCTAAAATTCATTTTTGGGACTGAGTCTTCGAAATTCTTACCCTTGACAGGTGTTTTCACAGTAGAATTATTTTGTGGGTGCACCTTAGCACCAGATTCACTTGAGATATGAGCCATTTTTTGATCAACTTCTTGAAACTTGTTTCGTGATCTCTTTAATCCTTGCCCTAGACGCCGTGGAAAGGTATGGTTTTCACTTTTCTTTTGTGCAGCAAATTGGAAGCCGTTGTCACTCAAGTTCACAGTATTATTTGTTGAAAGACAAATTTCTAACCCATCTTGTATCCCCTGCAACATTTCCTGCTAAAATATTGAGCATAAACCACAAAAATATTGGCCGCTAGGGCCCGAAGGCCCTCAAAACCAACCTTTGGAGCTGCTTGCACTCAACCCAGATGAAACCCTCGCATAGCCGCTTGCCAAATATCTCGTTCACACATAGGGATGCGCTAGGATCTGTGTTGCTCCAAATGATTTAAAAATTGGTGGAGATGTTCTAGGGTTTTTCAGGCATCTACCCTCAAAATTTCAGCTCAATCCGAGTCCGGATGAGTGAGATATGGCCGAAACGAGTTCGGCAGTTTGGGCAGTCCTGCAAAAAACGTCTAATCAATTTCGACTAATTTTTTTTCCATCCCATTGTTTGATTTTCGGTGAGCCTTGATCTTTGTCAAGCTCAAACATGAGCCCCTTTTCTTTTGGCTGAACAGCCTGCTTCTGGCTTACCACTTGGTGACAATGGAACTGGCCTGCTCCGTGAAGATCATCCACGCCTTCACCTGATTCAAGACTATTGCCAACTATCTCATCCTGGCTGCAAAAACAACAGCCAACCTCCCTCTTATTCCAGCAACATTTTAACTCTCGTGGCAGCTTTTCACCCTTCACGCTCAACGCTTACCCTGGTGCGCACGTACCGGGACAATTCCCAGAAGGTCACCCATCCGAGCACTACTCCATCGGGAAGTGCTTAAATTTCAGCAAAATACTAAAAGGAGCACATAGAAACTCCGAACTTGCCAACTCGTCGCCCCGCCCCATCGCCATGGGACATTTGCCCATTTCTGGAATGAAACCTTTGTACTTCGGAAACTCGGCGAGCCAAAAACTTGTCATGCCTCCTTGGGCTCTTCGGAGAAGCGCTCCCAAAACTTGCAGTTCGTCTCCTCTCCTTTTGTTTTGAGGAAGCGCTCCATGCAGGAGCGCTTTTTAGAGGAAACGCTCCATGTGGGAGCGCTTTTTAGAGGAAACTCATTTTTTGTTGTTGTTGTTGTTGTTGAGAAAAGGTACTTGCCAGTAGGGGATGAGGCAAGCGCTCCATAGGTGGAGCGCTTTTGGGAAGCGCTCCACCAGACTTGGGAATTTATTTATTTTTTTTAGCTGCACTCAAAAAACTCAAGCGATAGCAAACTGTACAGACTTTGAAAGAGATTATATACACGAGAAATACCTGGTGGATTACTGACGTTCCTCATAATTCGGCGGGTGATAAATCTTCAAGTCGTTCACTGAAATCGGGAGAGTGAAACCCTCCATGTCTTGCAAAATGAATGAGTTGATCTGGTTAACGCCGGAGACTCGAAATGGGCCTTCCCAGAAGGCGTCGAATTTCTTATGGTTCCCCGGCTTGGACTTGTTTTCATTCCACTTTAAGACCAAATCTCCAACACTGAAGGTTCGGTCTAAAGTCTTTTTTCCGAACCAGCCTTTGGTGGATTCGGCATGTTTGGCGAAGGCTTCGTAAGCTTTCTCTCCTTCTTCCTCTAACTGCAGTAACTGCGCCAACCTCGCATCCATCGGATTGAATTGGCCCTCTTCAGTGTCGAGCCACTTAAGTAACTGCAACGCGGGCAACTCGATGTGCGTGGGCAAGACTGCGTCTTTTCCGCATATCAGTGAGTAGGGTGAAATTTTTTGTTCGCCTGATGGGGAAATGAGAGCAATTCCAGCTCCCGCACCGTTCTTACATCGGGCGTCGTCAAAGTACAGCTTCAATAGTTGATCGGGTACTGGTGGTGGTTCTGTTTTGGCCTTTTCAGGCTTGGTGAGCGAATAGCACCCCAAGTCGGTCCCGATGACAGCATTGAAATTTGTCATGGAGAATTCATCCTCCAGTCGGAGCTTGCTGAGAGTTTCCTCCATCAGGTCTACTTGTATTTCTTCTGCCATCAGGTTGACAGAAACTGAGCCCTTCTCCTCGTCTTCAAGTTTCTCAACATGAAAACCGGTAGGCTTCTCGTTGAAGAGTTTGAATCTACTCCCTTTGAAAGGGATCTCCAAGTGTGTGTAGTCGAGGGAGAGAGAGCCTCCCATCTTAGCTGTAAATTCTCGCGAGAGGCACATACTGAAGTATGGCTCTAAGTCGACCACCACGATCTCCTGGATGACCGTGACTTGGGCCATTTTATGGAGTTGGATTGGAACATCCTTGATAACTCCTACCGTCTTTACAGGAGTCTCGTCTAACTGCAGCACACCAGGGCTGTTGCAGGTGTACTCTATGCCCATGATTTCACAAACTGCTTTGGGCATAATGGTTGTCGCGGCGCCAGATTCGATCATGCAGTTATGCACGATCCATCCTTCCATCCGAAGGGAAAGGTAGAATGGCGAGGGCCTATTCTTACCTGTGGCCAAAGTCGTCAAAGGTTGAGAAAACACTGTCTGCGTTGGCCTACTCTTGAGCAAATTTGAGAGATTCCTGCAAAAGGTCAACTTGACCCGGAAGTTGGAGAGCATCGTAAAGGCTTACCTTGGCCGGGACCTTTTTCATTTCTTTGACTATGTTGTGCGTCGAAGTGTCTGGTTCTCCTGCTCCCTTTGCAGATTCGTACACCTTTCGGTACTGTTGCGTCGCATACACCCGATGGCGCTTAGTCAGTGAGGGGTATCGGAGCTTCTCCCTCGCCTGGTCCCGTGTCTCGGCAGGTGGATGAGAAGTTGAAGCTTTGGGCTGAAGAACCCTTTCTCTAACAAGAGGCGGCAAGTGGTCCTTCAACAAATCAGACTGCTGAGCGGTTGCTATTGGATCGAGAGTTTTCGTCGGGGGCTGAGCTCTTTCAGTCCACGGCTTAGCTACAGGCTTAGCTGCAGCAGGCACCTTCAGCGGATCCATCTGAACTGGATCTACCTCAATAGGCTTCTTCCCAGCCTTGGTGAGGACTGAGACTTGTTCGGCAGACGACATCATAAAATTATGACCAGCTTCCCTGATCATGTTAACTTGCTCGTAGGGGCCATCGGCTAGCATCTGAACATAATTAAGGTGTACCATGCAGCTTTCTTCATTGTGCGGATCGTTGCATGTGGTACACCAGTATGCCGGATCCGAAGTACTGGCCTCTTCGCTGCTCATTACAGCTGAATTTCGTTCGGGAAGCCTGTGAGCGCCAGAAGCTGCTTGATCCTTAGTGATCGGGGGAGGAGGGAATCTCCTTTGATGGAAGCCTTGATCATCCTACCTTTTCCTCATGATGCTCATCTGATTCGCCATTGTCTTCATGTACGCCTTGACTTCTGACAGCTCTTTGGCCTGGGCCTCATTTACAGCTGCTTGATTAGCGGTTGCTTGACTCGAGGATAATGGCAATGGAGTCAGTGGTGCAGGTAATGCCGGATATTGGACCGGAGCTGGGAGTTGAGGTACAGCCGGCACTTGATATTGTGGCGTAGGCGCCACTTGATACTGCGGGGATGGATTCCATGGTTGACTGGGATACATGTGGGATACAGGAGGAGCGGATGCGCTCGGATACATATTCTAGGGGAAATCCGGGTAAATCGGGGTTGTCACCTTGCGGGGCAACTTCCCAATAGCTACCAGATCGGTTTCCGCCTTCTGTGCTTGGTGATACAGTTCTGGGAACGTATTGACATTAGCATGCCGAATGCTCATGCTAATGTGGAATGAAAAGCTCTCAAGTAATAGAACGCGGCCTGCTCAGGTGTGGGCCGAAGGCCGTCTGTGACTCTCTGCCAGGTTCTCGCGAACCTAACATTGAAGTCGGCTATCTCTTCTTGAGGATGCCTTTGAATAGTTGTGAACTGGTGCAACAGAGAGAAGGGGTCCGCTTGTTCATTGAAGCCCCTTATCAGCTATCCAGCCAGTTGATCCCATGAAGTAATGGTGTCGAACGGGAGCAACCGGTACCATTGAAAAAGCTTACCTCTCAGTGAAACAATCAGCAGCTTCACCATGACGTCTTCATTGGTGATTTGATGGATGGTCGCCAGTCCTGCGACGTCTTGGATATGCTCTTGCGCCGTCTTTCCCGTGTCGTCGTAAGTAGGTAGAGCTTTCAAAGCTACGGGCGGCACCGTGTGTTGAGCCTGCAAGGCAAGCGGTCCCGTATGGTTCCAAGCTGCGAATTGCCTGGGCGGAGCTGCTTGCACCATATGGGGAGGCGGATTGGGTAGAGCTTGCTGAGCCGGAATGATTGGAATACTCGAAGCACCTGATTGAACGTTTGGTGAAGCCGGATTATACTGATGATCAGGGAAATTCGGCGGATTTGGAGGCAAGCTGGTCGCTGTGCTTTTAGGAGTCAGATTCTGTGAATCAAGAACAGCTTCTTGTGATGATGTCCCGATAAGCGGAATGTTTGACCCGACCACCCTAGGATGTTCTCCTAAAGTGTCGATGTCAAGCTCATAGAACTCGGGTTCTTCTTTTGTATTTCTAGCTTTCCACCTCGTACGCATGAAAGCGTGAGTTTTTGCACTGGTCTACGTATTTGAGTTCAGCAGAGTCGCCAGATGTTCGAATTGGACAGCAATAAGATGAACATCACTTCTTAATACTGGTTTAACATGGAACGTTTGCGTCCCACCGAGCGTGCCAAAAACTGTTGGCAATCGAACCGGCCTAGATACAAGTTTTCTAAGTCTGCAGCGCCCTAGGCCCGCTACCAAGCGTTGAATGCCCAAAGGAAAGGAACTGTGGCAATCTCCAGTAGGGCTGGTTCCGAAAATAAAAATGGGGATTTTGAGCTAAAGGTTAGGAAGATACTGAAAGAGATGGGAAATTACGAAAAGGAATGGGAAATGGCCGAAGGCCAAAAATTCGGGGTAATGGACCGGAAGCACGATAGACAGCTTAGAAACTTGAACCAACAACAATCAAAGCAATGAATTTTAACAGAAACCAATATAAAATTCTCAGAACTATGTAAACTCCAGCAAGTATTCCAGGGATTAGTATTCTATCAACAACAAAATCCAGAAAACAAAATTAAACTGTATAAAAGAGACACTAATATAATAGAAATCACAGAATAGAAGTCATACACAGAGATAGAGAACTTGAACCGGAGCCAGAAGCCTTTATTTTGGAAGCAGATTTCAAGCATACAGCTGCTTTTCTAGCAGAAGTTATCCATGAAAGTTACAGAAAAGAAGTTGGCTTATATAGAAGAAATCTGCCACTTAAAACATCAATGCCCAACCACTCCTGTGATGGGCAGATTTGATCCCGACGATAACCGGAATTAGTCAATTTTAGCCTTACCTATAAGTTTAGCATTGAAACAGAAGGTTCCGGCAATGACCTAAAACAGTCAATCTGGACTTACAGGTTACTTGACATTGAATCCAAAAGCTTCTGAAAATTATCTGCAATCGGACGATCGAGAGTGTAGCTTGGGAGCGGTGTAACAAGCAGATGCTGAATGGGTCCCCTCTTCCTCTTCTTGATTCCTCTTACTCTTGAAGAAGCACTCCCTTGTGGAGCGCTTTCCACTTAAGCGCTCCCATGTGGAGCGCTTTCCACTTAAGTGCTCCCTTGTGGAGCGCTTTTGCCTTGAGCGCTCCTCTAAGGAGCGCTTTTGAATGACTTGACTTCTCATGCTCCTTTTTTCCCTAAGCGCTCCCAAAGTGATGCGTTTTGGAGAAGCGCTCCCTGAGTGGAGCGCTTTGTTTTTTGACCCCAGGTTGACCCTTATACTTAGCCCTTTGGTTTTGAAGAAGCGCTCAACTCTTACCATGGTGCGCACCAACCGGGACAGTTCCCAGAAGGTCACCCATCCGAGTACTACTCCACCGGGAATTGCTTAACTTTCGGCAAAGCATTGAAATGGGTACACAGAAGTTCCGAACTCGCCAATCCATCACCCCGCCTCATCATCGTGGAACATCTGCCTATCTCTGGGACGAAACCCTTGCACTTCGGCAACTCGGCGGGAAAAAACTGCTATGCCTCCTTAGGCTCTTCGAGCGCTCCCTGGATGGAGCGTTCTTGGAAAAGCGCTCCATGGGTGGAGCACTCCCTAGGGAAGCGCTTTTGGAAAAGCGCTCCCTAGGTGGAGCGCTCTTGGAAAAGCGCTCCATATTTTTTTATATTTTGGAAAAGGAGAAGCTTTACAATAATTAGTCTCAGAAACTGCATACAACATGGATTTTAACAAAATGTGGCAAAACTGGCAACAGTTCCATTCCCTATAGATGTTGTGAGGAGCGTAAAATAACAAGGGGAAATAAATGAAAGGTTGGATTTCAAACCTATGATGTCAGATGTTGTTTGTGACACAAGCCATCTCAAACCTATGTTGGAAAATATTTGTTGTGACACAAGCGACCCTGTCAAAATGGATAAATTTTGCTTGTGAGACTAGTGATTTGAAGTCTATAGTAGTAGATGTTTGTTTTACCACAAGTGACCTTACCAAAAGGACAAATTTTGTTTGTGATAATAGTGATTTGAACATTGTTGATGATAGTAGTGTTTGTGTTGGCCGTGTCAAAGGCCTTGTCTCTAAAGACCATAGTAATGATGAAGAGTTTGGGTGTTTGAACGTTGTTGATGGTGTTGGCTGTGATGAAGGCCATGTTGATGAAGAAATTGGCTTAAAATGAATGAAAAATTGGGTTATAATGGCATAGGATTGGGAAGAAATGGACAAGGCATGAGAAATCCCTTAGAACCAAATGTAAGGCAAAGGAATGAAGGACTTGGTTTTGTCGGTCAAACAAGAAGTGGCAAGACTAAGTTTGTGAAAAGAGAAACCTTTGCAAAAGAGGAAACTCCTAAAACAGTTTGTTATATTCATTGTGGACGACACAGACATGTGATAGCTAAGTGTTGGGACTTGCATCCATGTAAGATTTGTGGAGGTAATGATCACTCTCAGACAAATTGTTGGCACAAAGATAAAATGGCTAACAAACTACATGTTGATTGTGAATGGATGAATTTGATAGAATGGGATAAAGTGAAAGAAGTGTTGAATGGATTTTACAAAAGAAGGTTTTGTCCTTAGAAGGAAGGAAAGATAAAACGGGGTTTGGTGGTTGAGAGACACCACACTGTAAGTTTTCCCATGGAGCAATGCAATCTTAGAAATCTTTAGAGATGCATGACTTTTGCATCAAAAGCTTGTAGTGAACCATTAAATGGAAGATTTTGAATGTGTGGTGGAAAGTGCCAAAGGTGATGACCCAAAAGTAGACCCATAGGTTGACCTAGTGGCGATGACCCAGAGGTGATGGCCCAAAGGCTGACCTAGAGACAGACCCAAAGGCTAACCCAAAGGCAGACCTAGAGACGATGACCCAGAGGCAGACCTAGAGGTGATGACCCAGAAGTGATTACCCAAGCCAAAGCCCAAGCCAGAGCCAGAGCCAAAGCCAGAGCTAGAGCCAATGCCAGACCACAATTTCATTACCCTCAAAATTAAGAGGTAGTATTTTTTTTCGTAAAAGGTGCATTTTCAGCTGTGCCCGACACCTTCAAATATTTGCCATACCAAATAATGTAATAAGGGGGGATGTTAGGTACTTATTACATTATTTAATGATATAATTATTACACCTTCGGAGGTGTTTGATAATTATTATTCACACCTCATAGAGGTTGAGAGACAAATAGTTACACCTCGCAGGAAGATGAGAGAAGTTGAATAGTTAGATGAAGGTGAAGCACCAAGAGTCTCTTGTGACAACCAAGAGACATTCATTTGTATGTATTAATATATGTGTACAAATATGAAAAAATTAACGGAATGCAATAAAATAATATTTGGTGAAATGCATTCTATCGATCTGTTAAAATATTTGTCTCCCGCTTTCGCTCGATGCCATCAACTATTTCTTAGTACCTGATTGTGGTGACTAGAATATTCAGTTTTTGACTTTTGATTTGTGAGAGATGGCAATTTGCCTGTTTTTCTTGTTAATGGTCTTTGCAATCATGAGCCAAACCGGATGCGAACAATGGAGCAGTGATTTTGGAGATTCCTTGCATTGATTTTCTGGACATACTATGTTGAAAAAATGGAAAGAACTTAAGGATGACACTGTTTCTTTTCGACATGAGGAGTTTTCTAGAATCTGGAGAAAAGCGGAAGCAATACCATGCTTGGTGAAATCATTTTAGAGGAAGAAAGAGTTTGGCCTACATATAATGATATTTGTTACACTGGTCGAAAGGTATTGTTGGTCACGAATCCGCCATGAGGAAAGGATTTTGTCGTTATTGCGCCCTGGACCCGCGAAAACCCGAACACCTCAGCATGCTCTTTGCCGCTTGAAAGCTCCATACTTAGGCCAAAATTTATCAAAAGTTTTAATGTGGCAAAATTGCCAACATTCTTGGCGGCTTGCGGGGCATTGAGCTCGCCTCGATGTGAGGACCCAGGCCTTTATCCATTGGGCAACAGAGTCACCCTCGCTGTCCTCTTGATAATCACTGCCAGCAGCAACCTCTTTCTGAAACCCTTGGCACCCACGGCACTCTGCTTCTGCCGGGAAACTTAAAAAGAAAACACTGCACAGACTGAATTAAGGAAACAACTAAAACTTTGAATACTAGCCGGATTATTTACACAAAATTTTGTGGCATTATTGCCATGCCGCCAACACAAATCTAACTTTGGTTGCCTATCCGGTGAACCTGCAGTGCCCGGACCAGATCTGATTGTACTTCAGATGATCTTTGAAGTCCGGCTAGCCTCCCAAAGCTTGCCAGGTTGCGAACATGGTGCAACGTGGCAGATTGTCATTCATGCCGGTACCCGTACAATTGATGAACGATGTGGCAAGGAGATTTTTCAGACGGGAGCCCTCTTCGGGTACCGGTTGCGGTGATGGTTGGAACCAATACCACCACGATGGAGACTGTAGGTGAACATTCATTTCTCCGCTTGTGAGGTCGAGGCTTCTCACCAAACCTTGATTCCTCCGGGGTGTCTTCTATTAGCTTAAAAAAAGGGCATCTGCGATCAAGAAATCTGGATCTTCAACTCAGTCAGAGTCGCCAGGTGATTTTGCCGGATGAAGGCAAGCCAAAGATTCACCAACTCGGGCTTCCTTAAAATATGGAGACTGATCGTCTCACCTCACGGATTCGTCTATGCGAGCTTGGTAATCAGCTAGCCTAACGCGCTCGCCTGGAGCGTTGGTATTAATTTCGTAAAGTCAGGCTGGTTTCCCGGGCTCCTCGCTCGCCACCTTCTCACTTGAACGAAGGCGTTAGGACCGGTCTTTTGGACTCAGAGAATATGAACGTGCAGAGTCGCCAGGTGCTCTGATTTTGAACAGCAATGAAGCGAGCACCAGTGCTTCGATTCTGTTTGGGGGTGAGAAACTTCCTTGTCCCACCGAGTATTCGGAAAGAAACTGTCAGCCTGAGTGAGGACGAGCTTGAGATCTTCCAAATGTGGGACAAAGTGTCCCACCGGGCGTGCCAAAAACTGTTGGTCACGAATCCGCCATGAGGAAAGGATTTTGTCGTTATTGCGCCCTGGACCCACGAAAACCCGAACACCTCAGCATGCTCTTTGCCGCTTGAAAGCTCCATACTTAGGCCAAAATTTATCAAAAGTTTTAATGTGGCAAAATTGCCAACAGGTATCAATATATGGGGTGGCCAAACAGGTTCATACATATTGCCAAAACACTTATTATTAGGGAATTTCAAATGCTGGTTGATAAAATTGACGATGAAGTGGAGTTGCTGGGTGCAATAATGTTGGTGGTTTCAAATCAGATTGCCTTTTGCGTTGTGTCGGGAGACATAGCATCTCACGAGGATTTGGTGATCTTCTCCTATGGTAGAACCTCTTTACCTCCTTTTATTGTTCCTGTAAATAATTCTTCCTTGGATAAGAATTTTGGTGAGGACAATGTTTTGGTTAAAATGGCAAACTATGAGATGGGTAATCCTTAAAACCCAGCTGAAGCTGTTTTCAATTTGTTGTTGCTTCCTTGCAAACCCCTCTTGCTCTTCCTCAGAAATCCTTAAAGATTTTGGTGATGGCCATGTTTTGTAAAATTAGGAAATTATGAGATGGATGATTCTGAAAAGCCATGCTGAAGGTGCTCTTAGCCTTTTCATGCTTTCCTGCAAACCCCTCTTGCTATTCCCAGTGGTCATGCTGGACTAAGTCTAATCTCAGCAACCCCAAACTAGTTAATTATATCCAATAATTCAAGAATTCTATCTCCCAAAGTGTTTGGTTGTTGAGGTCCTTGGTTGCTGACGTGGGCATTTTGGAAGCTGTCAAAGTGGTGACAACTATGCTCAATTTTTGTAAGATGCAGGTGACTTTATATAACATAAACAGCCTTTTAGGGAGAATATAATGAATCACTTGTATGGTACTCAGAAGATTGCTGGGTCCAATTAGCTTCAACTTCAAGAGAATGCATATTTTTGGTTTTGTCCCTAGGCTTGCAATTTTGTGCCTGTTGTGTAGCATTAATAGTCCAACTAATATGGATCTACTTACTGTCTATTGGCCCAATGTTACTGCTGTTTTTGATTGGTTGGATTTTCCTATCCTGACAGAATACTGGATTTCTCCCTATTTTGAGTAACTGTTGGAAATCTGAACAATTTTTGAAGATGTTAAAATGTCATTTTTCTTCCTGCATCTTCAAGCATCAGATGGACTCTTTGGAGGGTAGATTCATTTGGTTTTGGACAGAATTTATGGTGGCAATCTGCTTTAGCCACAATTGGGAGGTTAGTCATTTTCTAGTTTCTTTTAATGGATAATAGGCATAGAGTCAGTAGGTTCAGTATTTACTGTCTTTATGAAACTTCTTTCACTACGACTTGTCTTGATGATCTTAGAAGTGTTTTACCTTATCAGTACTTTAATGGAAATGCTTCTGCGACATTGCTAGTTTGTATTATGATCTTAAGCCTAAAATGTATAAGGGGCTATAGAACCCATGTGGACATTAACTTTGTTTAGGATTTCTTTTACTTTATGCCATTGGAAAGCTAACAAATCCTCTGCTCAAGTTAGGACTGATGAATCTGTATCTATTTAGTCTGAATTTTAATATTGTGATGTTTTCAGTTCACCTGACTAAAAAACTTTCATTGCTTTTCACAAACAGATAGATTTTGTTTCATAAAACTCAAGGCCAATGTGCTTTACCCCAATTAAAAAAACCAAACAAACACTATGCTACAAATTCTAGCCGTTAAGTCATTTGACATGGGTGATTAAAATTAAAACTTTTAGGAAAAACTTAGCTGTGAAAAGACATATTTTCAAGAAGACATTGGCATGCTGAAGCGAGTAATGATCATTAAATGTTTCCATCAACCAAATGATCTAATTGATGAATCTCAACCATTATTAAATCCTTGTATACCATACTTTGGTATAGGTGGATAACCAATTGGATAACCACATCATTGTTCCATATGGCATATGGCATTGTTGACGTTACAAACTACATTTTGCTTGCTCCATTATTTTCCAAAATACATTTGACATTGTATGTATATATACACAGAGAGACATACACGTGTTTATGTATAGATAGATAGGTTTTTCATTAATTTTTAAATTGAATTTTGTGTTATATTATCATGTCATAGTATTTATAACTATGAACTAAATATATCCATGCAAATCATTTATAGGCCTTGTGTTGTAACGAGAGGTCTTCGAAACCAATCTTCATTTCAATTGGCCATCGCATATCTCTTGAGACAGCCATTGCCATTGTCAGAATGTGTTGCAAATATCGCATTCCAGAGCCTATTAGACAGGTGCTTTTTACATTGTGTTGTATATTTTTTTACAAATGGATTGGGCTTCTTTCTATGGATCTTTATTATGTTTGACATGCTTTGTAACATATTATATGATGTTCTTTCACGAAAAGGATTGAACCTTTTTAATTCAATGTATTTGTATGCAACTATGCAGGCAGATATTCGATCCAAGGAGTACCTTCGAGAAAAAGTTGTTACCTCTTGAAAGGAGCCTTAACTGATGATTAATTATGCATATTTTTGGCCTAGCGATACTTATTTATTTTTTATTTTTTATTTTTGTACATATTTTAAGAAAAGACTTATCAACTTTAATATTTTGGCAGATTATCCATTTAACAAATTTCCAACCAATTTTCCTACTAAATTTGACCATACCCTCGTTAATCTACATTAGTGTATTATAATCCTCTTAGTCTACATCAACATAGTATTTTTATGGGCTATAAACCTGAATATAGAATCTGTTCATGAATGGTTTTTTTACTTAACCAACATAATGTTGAATCGGGAAATTATCTGACTTCTTAAGTGCCCTCAATTCTAGTTTCAACAAGATTGAATGGAAGGGTTGACGCCTCTTCCAACCTCCAGATTTAGGCTGGCGCCCCACTATTATTGCTAACTCTAATTAATCTAATCTAATTGCATGAAACTAAATGCGAGAAACTAAAATACTGAAATTAAAATGCATGAAAGTAAATCGTGAAGTTTAAGGTTTGAGAGATTGAAAGCAAATATGACCAACACTATAGCAAGGAGAGTGTGTGATCAATCAACATATGAGAAATTTGAATAACAACAATGCATTCTCATTCATATGAGTTGAAATTATGAGAGGAATGACAAGATGGCCAAAAGGGTTGTGCCACAATCACAAAGTGTAGCTCTGAGTTCCTCAAGACCAAAATATGTTGACAATAAAGCCCATGGTTGTTAATTATAGGAAGAGTTTACCCCTAAGTTACCTTGGATGAGAAACTTATACTCCTAGTAAAGTAAATATTTAGGGGCATCTCTAACAATATGATGCACCTCCAAATTTTATATGCCTCAAATTATGCCCCTAAAGGGCTTAAAGTCTTCTAAATGAGTCAAGGAGCCACTACATACCAAAATGTTGGTTTCCAAAAATTTACGTTGGGATCCACGCTTCTCTTTTTATCCCTTTTCCTATTCACGAGTGATTCACTCTAGGAAGTTAGCTAATCGCTCTCGTCTACCAGCACTTTGCTCTTGCAAGCCTATCGATCCTCTTTGCTAGCGGAACATTATTGTGAGCAAGTTGGTCTTTATCCTTCACTTTGCAAATTTTGAGGGGTTGTGAAGGTTTTGATTGATTGATTCCAATTGTTTTGTAACCTTCCAAATTGGAAAAATTCCCAAGGTAATTAGTGACTTTTCACTACATTTCTGGCAACTTAACGAGGCACCAAGCTCAATTGGCAAGCGATCCCAAAGCCTGCCTTCACCCTTGAGTTCAGAGTCTTCAAAATTGGAATCCTTGCTACAAAACTACAAAACTGCTAGTCCTTGTTTTGTTTTCATGGCAGTAGCCCCAACAACTCTACCATTCCTCATTTCTTGGCAAGCAGATGTTTGGGAGGTCCTCTGCATCTCCTGCCAAGTCTTCATATGGGTTTTTTGACAACTTGTCCTATTTGTCCACAATTTCCTATAGCTTGGCAAGCAGTGTTTCTAGCCTTTTGACTTGCTTCATTATGGTTTCAACTCCAACCTTGGCCTTATCCTCTTTGATCATCGAATCAACAATGTCATCATTAAGGAGTTTCTTTTGGGGATCAAAGACGTAAGTTAATCTAGCAAAAACTAGCTCTTGAATTTCTTAGGTCATTTATTGTATTGGGGCTTCTAGAGAGGCCATTGCATCCTTGCACGTTTGGAGATCACTTTGGGTGTCAGGGTTTTTCTTCAAGTCCTTAACCAAACCCTTCTTGTCTATCCCTAACATAGGGCCTATGATACAATCGTTGTGGCCAATAGTATGATCACGTCCTAGTACCTTTCTTTTGTAGCCATTTCTTCTTCAATTTGTTGATGATTCCATCCACCTAGTTGAGGTCATTCTCCATGTTAACTACAAGTTTAAAACACCTTTTGGCACTTGTCACCTTGGCTTTGATGATGTCCTAGAGAGATTTCATGATCTTGATTTCATAGGTTTGCTCTTGATATGTTGTTGCTTCTTTTAGTTTAATGATTTATTTTTTAAGCTCGAAGATTTTATAATCCCTCCCTTGTTGGGTTTCCTGTAATTCTTTACTTGATCATCCAATTGAGATTTTTTTTGTTCAATTTGTTTCCTCAACTGGTCATGCCCCTATGCAAGTTGTGAGAGATCTTCTAGCTTATGTTTCTTCTTTTCAACCTCAACAAGTTGAGACTTGAGGTCCTCAAAATATTTCTACAATTGGTCTTTCCCTATGGTGTCTTTCTTCAAGGCCTTATTTTCTTGTTGGTGTTGTTCCTTTTCAACCTTTAACTGGGCCATCATTGCTTCCATTTTTGCAACTTTCCTTTTTAATGTGTCATTTTCCATCGTCACTTGGCCAAATTGCATGGCCACACCAATTGAAAGTTGGTTTGCGATTTGAAACATCTGGTGTGAATCTATTCTACTTAGATCCAGTTTCAACGATCTAGCGGTGAAGTCGATAGGTGTTGTGGGGGGTTTGGAAGGGTCATTTGGAAATTCTTCTACGATGAGGATCTTTCCACCTTTAAATGCCAACTAAGACCGCATGGTGATAGGAGTCCAAGAGGTTTTTTCCTCCAATTGTTTATAGTCCTTTCTGATTTCCTCTCCTCATTTGGGAGTTGAATGTTCCTTAGACATCAGTCTCTTCAAGTTGGTTGGCAACGTACTAGACAAAGGCCTAGTTAGGCCCTATTGTTGTGTTGGTCTTTGGGGCAACTTTTGTAGGTTTGGTCGTAGGAGTTAGTGTGGGTGATGTCATGGTATTTAGCAAGAGTTGCTTTGCTTGTGAGATGTAGTGGCATAGATGAGATGACATGGTGGGTAGAGTGAATTTTGTGGAAATGGAGGTGAATGGTGATGTTGAGGTGGAGGTGGTATGTGGGGTGACTCTACATTTTGAATAGGCAAACTTGCTAGTGAATTTTATACTCGGGTCATGTTTATTTGAGGTGGGATGGACACAACATAAGAAGTTAGGGGGATTTGAGAAGCATGAGAAGAAGAAATAAGAGGGAAAGAGAGAATAGAGATGGGAGTAGAAGAAACGATGGATGGATGTGAAGTGAAGATGGTTGTGGGAAAGATTGGCATCTTCCATTTTGTGCCTTGTCCTCCTTTCCACCAATGCAAAAGAAGCCAAATGGGAAGAGAAATGGATGAAAATAAGGGATGGATAGAAGCAATTCAAAAACCCTAACCCTAACTTGGATGCGACTAACCATGGTTGAAGGTAATTTCCAACCCTAACTTGGATATGATTAATCATGGTTATGTTGGCAATCGAATCTACCTAGGTATAGATTTTCTAAGTCTACGGCGCCCTAGACCCACTGCTAAGCATTGAATGGCCAAAGGAAAGAAATGTCCTCCGTGCCAATCTCTAGTAGGGCTGGTTTCGAAAATGAAATAGAAGTGGTTTGTTTGAGATAAGAGTTAGAGAAGATACGAAAAGAGGGAAATTACTGAAAGAAATGGGAAAAGAGGCTGAAAGCTTGAAATACGGGGATGATGGACAAGAAGCACAATACACAACTTTCACTCGAACCAACAACAATCAAAACAATAGACTTTTAACATAAACCAACACTAAATCCTCTCAATCGCATAACCTCCAGGGGTACTCCAGCATTAATCCTTCACCAACAGCTAAATCCAAAAACATAATTTAAGTCGTATGACAGAGTGACTAACTTAAAAGAAATAACAATATGGAAGGCATACACAAAGACAAAAGATTCAAGACCGGAACCAAAAGTCCGTGTTTAGGAAGCAGATTTCAAGATACACAACTGCTTTTCTAGAAGAGATTGTCCATCATTTCACAATAAAATTGCTAGTTTTTATAGAGGATTCCGCCTCTGAGACATAAATGCACAACCACAAATCATCGTGGTGACAGCAAATATTGGATTTCAGCACTCATCAAATAGTAATGAGGCATGGCCAGAATTCGGTGACTCATGGAAAAGTGATTGCATGGCTTCAATGTGGCGATATGATTCGCCTATTGCGTCGCCTCCTCACTTGCTGGAACCGCTTCAACGAAAGATCGGATTCTGAAATCCGTGAAGATCAAATCTGGAAGCTTCTCTGATCGACTACAATTAAACTAGCGAGGGTGCACCTTCTTTTGTCGTTGAGAAGCGTTTTTGGGGGATTCAGGCTGAGGCAGAAGAGTTAGACTGGCGCTTCACAAATGCAGGCCCCACTTGGTTTTGTTGTTTTTTGGCCCGAAATGGGCTTGCGCTCAAGGACTAAGGAAAAAATGTTTGTTGTCTTGGGAGTGGCTCTAGCATGAGAAACGTCAAAGGTGTTTTCTCTCTTACTAGGCCCAAAACTGTCTTACGCTCAAAATTGGAGAGAAACGCCCTGTGCCATACTTAGCATTTTTTCTTTAAAACTGTTGTTGCGCCTTGGAAAATTCAAAGGCACTTTCACCTTGTCAGACTCCGAAAATGGATTGCATTGGTACTGGGGAGCGAAATACTTTGGGCCCCACTTACGTTCCGCCTAGCCTCTAGCCCAAAATTTGCTTGCTTCGCTTTCCCGCGGAGATTGCTTTTCGCCTATGCAAGGCTCGAAATGGGCCTTTGCTGTCTTGCTGCTCCGAAACCGAGTTGTGTTGACTGTAGCTTTGAATGCCACGTGGATTCCACTCTGATATTGCTCAACCTTTTGTCGCCCTGCTGAAGAGGTGGGATCTCAGAATCTCTGGGCGTTACATCTCGATCATCTTCACACCCACCGCCTTTAAACAGATGGAAGTGCCTCCCTGAGAACTAGTTTCACTGCTGAAAAGCACTTGGGAGTCTTTCGTTGCTAGAAATTTTTTGCACGAAAATGGTTTTCGCTAGAAAAGTGCTCCAAAACGGAATTCGGAGATACAGCTTCCCGGGGCCACAACTTTTGATCCGTTGACCCAATCACCTATTGTAATATGTCGCTGGAAATCTTAATAAAATATCTACAACAATGAAATATCTATTTCATCCAATTTATCATCCTCTTTTAGGGCCTGCGAAAATACCAACACTTATGCATGTGTTTCGTTGATTTAAAGCTCCAAAGGGATTTCGCTAGTGAACTCCAAGAAGATGATTTCGCTGGCGAAGTGCACTTCACACTTAGGAAAATTTTTGTCAAAATTTAATGTGGGAAAAATGCCAACAGGTTAAAGGTAATTTTAGGCACGATGCAGATTAAGCATCGAGTGGTTGTTTTTCTTCCTTTTATATTTTTTTCTTTTGACAAGAAGAATTAATAAGGGGACAAAAAAATCTGAGAAGAATATGCATTTGAGAAGGTAGAGAAGAAAAGGACAATAAAAGCGAGATTCTGTTAGAGTTAATGTAATGTGCACTATGCCTTCCTTGACACTTGTCAGTTTCACTTGACAAGTGTCATGCATTTCATATAGGCTTATGCCTATATATTGTAACTCATTTCATGAATAAAATATTCCCTCCAGTTTCAGTCCTAACATTTGGTATCAGAGCAGGCTTTCCCTGCCCTGTGAAAACCCTTGAGAGGGGATTTCCCTCATGGAAATCCTCCCTCCCCCCTCATCCTTTTCCCCTCATTTCCCCCCATTTTTTTTTTTCTTCCTCCAATTTTTTTTCTTCAAGCCGAGGGAGTATGCTCTCCATTTTTTAATGGATCAGAAACCAAACAGCTTGAGAAGAACTCATGGTTGCCCCTGAAGCGTCATTGCTTGGAACCATGAGATGTTGAGGAGAAATTTTTTTTTTTATTTTGCACCAAGTTGTTATTTTTTTTTTATTTTAAGTGGTTGAGTTGTTGGCCAGGGCCTGTGAGATTTGATTATGTAGATGCAGGAACTGTTCCCAAAAAAAAAAAAAAAATCCTGGGACTGCTGGATCTGCAGAAGAACAGAGTCCATGCTGCTGCTACTTTGACTGATGTTGCCATGAGGAAAGATGGTGGGCAGCACCAGTTCCATCCGCAGATCCCCAACAGTCCTCGCCATGAAATAGGACGAAAGCCTGTACATGCTGAAGGAGGATTGCCACCATAGAAGCCCCGACAAGACGCCACATTCAGGATTGTTTTTTTCGTTTTTTTTTATGCTTCAGTTCTGGTCTGTGTTCACCACCATGCTAGTATTACAAGAATGTTGTACAGATTCTTCTGGGTCTCTTGTAGTCTATGCACCTGTTGATGTATCTGCTATACACTTAGTGATGAATGGAGGCGATTCAACTTACATTTCCCTTTTACCATCTGGATTTGCAATTCTTCCAGAGGGACCCCAATGCAGGCCTCTTGCAGTCTCGGAATCTGGAAAGAGCTTAAACAGTCTGCAAGTAGGAGGATCTCTTCTCACAGTTGCTTTCCAAATATGGGTTAGCAGTCTTCCCACGGCTAAGCTAACCATGGAATCTGTGGAGACGGTGAACAATCTGATCACCCGTACAGTTAAGAAGATCAAAGCTACTTTGGAGAATGAAATCTGGTCCACGAAACATTGATGGCTGAGAAAACCCTAGCGCCGAGCGGAAGATGTCAAACCCTAGTAATGAAGGACCGCATTGAAACTTCTGTCGCAGTCCCTGATTAAAATTCATCTTCCCCTGTGTTTTTCCGTCAAGCTAAATTTCATCGCCATGTGGACGGGATTTATCTGCCGCGACAATCACAACCACGCGAGTCTATTGCATCCGAGACGTTGCGGGTTCGATAGTTTCAAGCGGAGGTCCATGGTGGTGCTTGAGCCCGTGCCGAGGCCGAGCGGTTGGCTCATTGTCGTCAATTAACAGAAGGCGGAGTGTTGCCTAGGGAATTCTGGGGTTTGATGGCGAGCTCGGTGTGGAAGAGAGCAGCGGAAGAGAATGAGGGGGAAGATGCGAATAACAGGCCCGGACGGTGGCCACCGACGATGGAGTCGTTGCCACCGTCGACGGCGGGGGATCTCGAGGCCGGGGCGGGGGAACTTTGCGAAGGCCGACTGTCAAGAATTTTTGTTGAAGAAGCGTCGTTCATGTATGTTGTTTTTTTTCATCGCCATCTTCTTGCGTCCGAAGCACTGCACCGATTCTGCGGCTGCGTTATCATCGGCCTCAATTTGCTGCACCGGAGCTTAAACTGCACTTGCCATGTAAAATGAATCCCTTGAGACTGACGCGCCTTGATTCTAGCCAAAAAGGGGTGCCTCCAATCACGGCTTGATCACCGTTTTTTAGCTACTGCAACTCCTCCATGAACTAGTGCCAATGTCACACTCCACTGCTAGTTCGATATAATATTATTAGCGCCTTGAGTTTTTTACGAAAATATTGTTTGGCCGCTTTGAGTTTTTTAATGGCGCATGGTAATGCAGCGGGACCAGAACGCGTCGTTACGGCGACAAGAGCATTGGCGATGCCACCGCTGCGTCGAAAAGCCCTCGACGTGTTTTGCAGGAGCGGAATGCTGCCGCACAGTCGGCCGCATTGTTGGTGACGAAAATCACGACGCCATTACGAACGTCGCGGCCACGTGGTAGGCTATGAACAACACTCTGCCCCGAGCGAAGAGGAGGTAATGGAGCATGGATGTGTAATGTATGGCGGGATTTTTTTTTATTTTGCCAATGTTCTAATTATGGTGGGCCCCCGCACTAATTGGATGTGCATGTGTCAAGTGGATGGGCATTTTGTTTAAAATGGAATATGGCGGATATTTAAAAAAAAAAAAAACAAAGTGGGATCCACTTTCCTTCATTTGTATGAATCTAATCATATTTTAGTGAGGGGGTATTATATGCCCATAAAGATAGTCAATGTGTTTCTCCATGTGAAGGTGGAAGTGAAAGAATCCATCCATAATATCTTACTTTTCATAAGAGTTGAAATGATGTAATTTTGCCTTTATTCCGCCAGTGCGATGCCAGGAATATGATATTCCTGAGGTTTATTTTTGTTGCCTTAGATAGGCATGATGATTGTTCCACATGATGATAGGCCCCATTCAAACCCAAGTATAGGGGTATTTATAGTCGTTGGAAACGTTTTCCCACGACGGACACAATGGTGGTGTCAAATTATAATTTTGAGGCTGTTTCAAATGAGATTTTTTGCCTCAAAATTTTTCTACCTTGGAGTGCACTCGGTTGTACCCGACACTCCCAAGGTAATTTTATTTGTGATCCTTGTACCTAGTGATCTTTTCTATACACTTGGCGAATGCAGCGGCTGGTTACCCATGCATTTCGGTGGGATGACATGGTCACCATAAGGACACTTATTCTAGGGACTACAGACATAGACACCCTAGACTCTATCCGAGGTTGTTTCCGGATCTACTTCTGAAGACTACAGACGAAGACACTTCATAAGATTCTCTTCTTTTCTTCTTCTCTCCTCCTATTTGGATCTATGGCTTATTTTATTGTATTGAGTGCATTTTCGGCAGAGATCGACACTCTTATATGGCTCGTTTTTCCTTTCATTAGGTGCATTTTCGGCAGAGACCGACACCTTCTAGATTGAGTTCACCATGAGGAGAGATTTCATACTCATGGTGAATCTAGTCAGTGACCTACGAGAGGCAACATCCTCTGAGGATGACCTGCAAAGGCAACAGACCCATAAGTGGCTGACCCTGAGGCACCCATGATGACCCCGAGGCACTTAGACAGGCTGACCCGGTGGCAACAGACCCGTGGAAGTGGCTGACCCTGAGGCAACAGACCAAGATGTATACACAGTGAATCTAGCATTACTCACAGTTGGAGAGCCAAGCACAAAGAGCAAGAGCCTAAGACCAAATCGGCAATAGAGGAGAATGTAGATTTTTTGTTAGAGAAGTCAACATTAAAGGGGAATGTTACCTAATGTTGACTTGTTTTTTTTCTTTAGTTAGGATAGTGCACATTAAGGGGGAATGTTAGAGTTAATGTAATGTGCACTATGTCAGTTTGACACTTGTCAGTTTCATTGACAAGTGTCATGTTCATCATATAGGCTTATGCCTATATATTGTAACCATTTATCAATAAAATATTCCCTCCAGTTTCACTCCTAACAGATTCTCTTGTAGAGGAACAAGAAATATGAAAGCCAGAATAAAAGCTAAAAAATGCAAATGTAATGAGGGTTTTGTACATGTGAAGACAAAAACGAAATACCAAATACAAATAACTGAAAATGAACAAACAATGATACAAGAGATTGCACAAAGAAAAATATGTTATATTATTATCGTCGGTGGATCTTAATGCAATAAAATGTACCCCAAATGTGGGGTTTACACTGTTTATTCCTTTGATACAAATCAATACAATATACTAGGGTTCGTCGAAACCCTTGTCAACAATGTTGGTGGTGTCTTCAAAACTTGTCTTTGCTCCCAATAGAAGTGAGTGGGCTTCAAATATCTATTTACCGGACTACTCCAACTTAAGCAGTTGCACAATGTCTGTATAGTTCCAGATCTGCACACAGAAAATGACAAAAGAGAGTTAATAGCAATTGTGAGGGCTCCACAATGTGAGACCCTCACAAATCAATAAAAACCCTAGATGTCGAATAGAAAACACTGTAAGCAAATATGAAAATATAGAAATAAAATACCAAAAATAAATGATTTACCTTGTAGACTTGTCACTTTCTGATCTGTCGTTGTCGTTGTTGAAGGAGAGCAAGTCCGCAGATGCCCTAGCGACGCCAGAAGGTTCGCTAGTCTGCAGAACTAGGGTTTGAGACACCCACGGGCGCTTAGTAGCAACAAGATATGCCCGTGGGCATTCAGGGATGGTAAAAAGCGCCTAGAGGCGCTCGGGAGTAGTAGGGAGGTGTTCGAGGGTTGAAGCGAAGTCTGCAAAAACAGATCTGCTTCGTGCGAGGGTTACGACGACGGATGCGGAGTCGAGGGCGCGAACGCAAAATGGACTCAGGGAATTTAGATGCTTCTGGTAGCTAGAAGATTTCGTTAGGGGTTAAGTCGTCAAAGTGACTCCTCTTTATAATCTTCCCTAGGGCACGTTAGGGTTCCAACGACACAATTTGTGTGGTCAAGATTAAAACGTGACGAAGGGTGAAAATTAGATTTGGGTAAGTGGCATGGATTGAGGCGGATGGATGGCTAGGATTAGGACAAGATGGATGGTTGAGATTAATTCACACACACACACACACACACACACACACACCAAAAAAAAAAAAAAATATATATATATATATATATATATATATTAATATTTAAATATATATTAAACAATTATATATAAATATATGTAAATAAAGGGAAAATATGGCGGGAAGACATGGATGGACGACAAGTGGCTAGATTTTGGTGTCTACAGATGCCCATTTTGTACTGCGTTGCATGAAACACAATGCAGTGCAAAAATACAAGACACCTATTTTGGCCTGATGCAGAAGCAACTTTGTTGAGATGTGGAAATGATCTTGAAGATAAAAGAATTTTGATTGCGTAGCTTACCCCCTCAATTGGTGAGTGAGTTGCGGATGAATCTCACGAGCCAATTGATAGATGAGTGTAAATGATTGTGTAATATGCATGATGCGATTCTGGACGATATGAATGGTGTAAAATGTGATACCGTTTTTGCCCCAACGATGGAAGGGGATTGTTGTGAAAGATGTAGGGATTTTTGCCAAGTGTAGATGCCATGATCATGTAAGATGTATCCCATTGTGGGAAAGTCAAAATCAAATGTGGTTGCCCCAAGTTTGGGGTGATTCTATGTTGTTGAGGAATATGTCATCCGACGTCATTGATATGCAAATATGAATATGCAATAAAAGAAAAATAGTCTTTCCTTTGGAGCCACTCATGATTGCAGCAATTCCTACACGAAATCCCTAAATGGTTGCTCAATCACTTTACCCACCCTATAGCCTCGGAGATTGGTGTAATTTTAAAGCAGATGATGAAAAGTTATGATTTTGTCCGTGTTTCAAGCCCCACGAACAAGGCCATCAATGACAACTTTTGAGCAAATTGGTCTTGGCATAGTCTCACTCTAAATATGAGGTACCAAAATTGATTTTTGTTTTCGAACAATGAAATATGTGATGATGAAGATGGCCAAGTGTCCTTATGGTGATTTATTCATCTTACCGAATTGCATGGATGCAAATCGCTGCAATCACCAAGGAGATAGAATAAACCACTAGATACGAGGTTCACTTGAAATTGTATATGAACTTGGCAAATGTAAATGCAATTGTTGATGGATTTGATGGTGACATGAAGATGTGATGATGAGAAATGTATTGATGGAGTGATTCTGTGGAGGTAAGCTACTTTTTTTAATACATGGATGCAAGTGATTGAGTCTGCTTTTACCCCAACAGAGAAAGGGTTTTGTGAAACTGCAAGTGATTGAGTTTGTTTTTGCCCCAACAAATGAAGGGATTTTTGAAATGGGGAAAATGTGATGATTGTATCTGTTTTTTGCCCTAATAGATGAAGGGGTTTTTGAAATGGGAAAAATGTGATGATTGTCTCTGTTTTTTCCCTAACAGATGAAAGGGTTTTTGAAATAGGGAAAATGTGATGACTGTGTCTGCTTTTGCCCTAATATATGAAGGGGTTTTTGAAAATGCAAGTGTCCTTATGGTGATTTGTCCATCGTACCGGCTTGCATGGATAACCAGTTGTTGCAACCGCCAGGTGACTAGGATAAACCACTAGATACGAGGTTCTCTTGTACTTTGTGAATATTGAATGCAGGTGTAATGATGAATGAAATTAATGATGTTGTGTTGATGAATGATTCTGTTGTTGCCCCAACATATTAGGGGGTTTTTGCAATGGGAAAATGTGATGATTGTGTCTGTTTTTTCCCTAACAGATGAAGTTGTTTTAGAAATGGGGAAAATGCGATGATTGTGTCTATTTTTGCCCTAACAAATGAAGGGGTTTTTGAAATGGGAAAAATGCAATGACTGTGTCTACTTTTGCCCTAACAGATGAAGGGGTTTTTGAAATAGGGAAAATGTGATGACTGTGTTTGTTTTTGCCCTAACATATGAAGGGGTTTTTGAATATGCAAGTGTCCTTATGGTGATTTGTCCATCCTACCGACTTGCATGGATAACCAGTCGTTGCAATTGCCAAGTGACTAGGATAAACTACTAGATACAAGGTTCACTTGTACTTGTGAATGTTGAATGACGAATGAAATTGATGATGTTGAATGCCAATGTGAGTGTGATATGTTTTTGCCCCAACAGATGAGGGGGTTTTTGAAATGGGAAAATGTGATGATTGTGTCTATTTTTGCCCTAACATATGAAGGGGTTTTTGAAATGGGAAAATGCGATGATTGTCTGTTTTTGCCCTAACATATGAAGGGGTTTTTGAAATGAGGAAAATGTGATGACTATGTCTGTTTTTGCCCTAACAGATGAAGGGGTTTTTTAAATAGGGAAAATGCGATGACTGTCTATTTTTTCCCTAATCGATGAAGGGATTTTTGAAATGGGAAAAATGCGATGATTTTGTCTGTTTTTGCCCTAACAGATGAAGGGGTTTTGATAATGTGAGTGTCATTATGGTGATTTGTCCATCCTATCAGATTGTGGATAACCAGTCACTACAATTGCCAAGTTACTAGGATAAACCACTAAATACAAGGTTCACTTGTACTTGTGAATGTTGAATGCAAGTGTAATGATGAATGAAATTGATGATGTTGAGTGTTGATGAATGATTATGTTGCTGCCCCAACAGATGAGGGGGTTTTTGCAATGGGAAAATGTGATGACTGTGTCTGTTTTTGCCCTAACAGATGAAGGGTTTTTGAAATGGGGAAAATGTGATGATTGTGTTTGTTTTTGCCCTAACAGATGAAGGGGTTTTTTAAATGGGGAAATTGCGATGACTGTGTCTGTTTTTGCCCTAACAGATGAAGGGGTTTTTGAAATGGAAAAATTGTGATGACTGTGTTTGTTTTTGCCCCTAACAGATGAAGGGGTTTTTGAAAATGCAAGTGTCCTTATGGTGATTTGTCCATCCTACCGGATTGCATGGATAGCTAGTCTCTGCAACCGCCAGGTGACTAGGATAAATCACTAAATACAAGGTTCACTTGTACTTTTGAATGTTGAATGAAGGTTTAATGATGAATGAAATTGATGATGTTAAATGTGAATGTGAACGTGATCTGTTTTTACCCCAACATAAAAGGGCTTTTAACAATGGGAGAATGTGATGATTATGTCTGTTGTTTGCCCTAACAGATGAAGGGGTTTTTGAAAATGCAAGTGTCCTTATGGTGATTTGTCCGTCCCACCATGATCGTCATTTGTGAAGACAAACAAAACAGCAAATACAAATAACTAAAAATGAACAAATAGTGATACAAGAGATTGCACAAAGAAAAAGATATATTATTATTGTCGGTGGATCTTAATACAATCAAATGTACCCCAACTATAGGGGTTACACTGTTTATTCTTTTGATACAAATCAATATAAAATACTAGGGTTCTCTGAAACCCTAGTCAACAATGTTGGTGGTGTCTTCAAAACTCATCTTTGCTCCCAACAAAAGTGAGTGGGCTTCAGATATCCATTGACCGGACCACTCCAGCTTAAGAAGTTGCACAATGCATGTATACTTCTAGATCTGCACACAGAAAATGAAAAAAGAGAGTTAATAGCAACTGTCAGGGCTCCACAATGTGAGACCCTCAGAAATCAATAAAAACCCTAGATGTCGAATAGAAAACACTGTAAGCAGATATGAAAATATAGAAATAAAATACCAAAAATAAATGATTTATCTTGTAGACTTGTCACTTTATGATCTGTTGTTGTTGAAGGAAAGCAGGTCTGCAGATGCCCTAGCGGCACCAGAGGGTTCGTTATTCTATAGAACTAGGGTTTGAGACTCTCGCAGACGCTCGATAGCAGTAGGAGATGCCCATGGGCATTCGGGGATGGCAGAAAACGCCCAAAGGCGCTCCAGAGTAGCAAGGGGATGTTTGGGGGTTGAAGCGAAGTCTGTAGAAGCAAATATGCTTTGTGCGAGGGTTACGGCGGTGGATGCGGAGGCGAGGGCGCAAATGCAAAATAGACTCAGGGAACTTAGATGCTTCTGGTAGCTAGAAGATTTCGATTGGGGTTGAGTCGTCAAAGTGACTCTTTATGATCTTCCCTAGGGTACGTTAAGGTTTCAACGACACAATTTGTGTGGTCAAGATTAAAACGTGATGAAGGGTGGAGATTAGATTTGGGTAAGTGGCATGGATTGAGGTGGATGGATGGCTAGGATTAGAACAAGATGGATGGTTGAGATTAATTCTCACACACAAATATAAATATATATATATATATATATTTATTATTTATTTATTTATTTATTTATTAAATATATAATATAATACAAAAATATTAATATTTAAATATATATTAAACAATTATATATAAATATATGTAAATAAAGGGAAAATATGGTGGGAAGACCTGGATGGACGACAAGTGGCTAGATTTTGGCTTTAAGATTTTTCGTTATATAGGTCAAAGATGCTACCCATTTACTAAAATTAGTAGTAACCTTCCATCCATCGAGGTAAGCTTGTAGGTGTTTGAACCTACAATTTGAAGCATTTGATATGGTTTGCTCCAAAGGGAATCAAAATTTTGATGATCCCCTCGTTCCATTTGAATACCAAGTTGGCCACCTTGTAATTCACCTCAATGGCTTGTTTGTCAAACCATATTTTAACTTCCTTCTGATGCTATATTGTCCTCTTGAATGCCTTTTCTTTTTCTTCTTCGAGCATTTAACCAGGCTTGCATCGACTCGATATTGGTGTCTTCGAGCTGCAATTGTTTTGACATTTGGAGGGAAGGGAGTTCCAGATTGATTGACAACATAACCTATAAGTCTCAATGTGAAAGCATGTTAAAGTGCTTATAAAAGTTGCTTCTTGGAACTATAGGTCTCCTACCCCTATTTTTGGCAATAGAGATGAGGTATATTAAGTAATGGATGAGACTATAATCAAAAGGCATGTTTAAAATTAGTTACTATACTTGCAAAACAACAAATAAAAGATTTGTTATATGTCATGTTTAGACCTATTGCAAGCTTGACAATCTTGTTATGGCCACTATAGACATGTTTTGTGATAATGTAGGCTTATTGAATGTGCTTGTGCTTCCTTGAAATGCCTTTTACATGCATTTAAATCCCTTTTGCATACCTATATATGTAATTTATATCTTCTAGAAGACTTGTACATGCATTATATTTATTTGGCAAACTCGTCACATGCACTTGATGTCTTTTGTAAGACCTATACATATGTTTATGACTCCTATGTAGGATTGTATTAGTACTATTAAAATGAATTTCTTGGATTTGATTGAGAGAAGTCGAATATTTGTGTAATGGGCCCCCATCATGTTCTTCATTTTTTTATTATTCTCCCCCCAATAGGGCAAACATCATCCAAGATGCACAATCATACCAAGGACGACTATGGGATGTCATGGGCATTTCGTTAATGTATTTAGCGTATCAAGGCATCCTCAAGATGTCAAACATCCTTGAGATGTCATTCTAGCATGATCCTATTTCAAGAACAACTCAAGATGCCTTGATGCTTCAGGGATGATCACCCCCAAGTCCTTAATAATGGAGATACCTCCAAGATGATTCATCCCTAAACCCACATCCTTAAAGCAAGGGGATGACAAAATGAGAGCCCAAAATGGGGGACCCATATCTGTATAATGTGGAAAAAATATTAATTGCATTTGCTTTTTGACAATCAACAAGTCAACATTATAAGATGTTATTATATATATGAAATATGTGTCTATTTAAAGTCAACATTTAGAGGATTTCCATGTGCCTTCCTAGAAGGGTTTTTCATTTTCAGGCTTTCCCCATGCCTTCTTGGACGGTTTCTTCATCCGCTGGTTGTTCCCGTGCCTTCCTGGACAGGTTTTTATGTTTCTGCAGTTTCTGGTTTTCCCATGTAGGTTTCTGGGGTCCGGTTTCATCCTGGGCTGTTTTCTTTTGGGTGGGATGCCCGATTTCAAACTGTGACAGCTGGTCTCCTTTTCCTGAGCCTTTTTGGGTGGGGGCTTGATTTTTAAATTTCAAATTTTAAGTCTGCTCCCAGTTTTTCCCGTTTAGAACGGGTGTCTCCTCTTGTTGTTTGTCTTGGTAGGACGGGTGTCTCCTCTTGTTGTTTGTCTCAGGCTACCACTAGCCGGGTTTTTTTAAGTTTTTTTCCATTTGTCCTGGGCTCCCTTTAGCCAAGTTTTAATATTGTTGTTACTCTTTGTCCCGGGTTCCCATAAGTCGGTCTTCCTTGCTTGTGTTGCACGAGATGGTCTCGTTGTTTGATTGGTGAGATTGTCCCGCCAGGACTATCTCCTGTTCTGTGCTCGATTTGTGGAGACCCTCTCCTTGTGGAGATCCTCTCCCTGACCCATTTGTATAAGGTTTTGGGGACCTTTCAAAACTCAATTATCAATCAAAAAAATAAAGTCAAAATTGGAATAAAACTCTTTGTTGATGTGAAAATATATTATATCTCTCTAATATTAACATCATGTAAAGTATTTGTATACCTTGTGGCTCACGTAATTTATAATTATGATTAAACTATATGAGATTTAAAAGGTTGTAAAATTAAATTAGTTGATGTGTTAGCATCTTCCTTTTATTTGGGTGTTTAACATCTTTTAAAGTACTTGTCTACTTTGTGACTCTTCGTAATTGTAGTAGCTCAACTACTACCTTCAAATTCCTATGACAAATTAACCATGAAGGGCAATGGAGATGAGCTTTGTGTCCCATAAGTGATAATGCAAAACAACAAAATTTGGAAAATTTGGCTAAGCCCCAAACATGCAATTCATCTCCAAAAGATAAATTTGTCTTCAAAGGAGTGATTCATACAAAAAGGGAGATTAGTCAACGTAGCAAATCACCATTTCTCAAATCAACGAATCACCACTTCTTGCTCAAGAAGGATAGGATCAACGTGAAAGGAAAGTGACATTTTGTCTTCACGTGGCGTCTAAGAGGAGTTAAAGTTCTATTAAATATGTTTAGAGGCATTTTTGGGGGAATATAAAGTTTAGAGGTGCATCATTTTTCTAAAATGCCCCTAAATTAGTGATTTTATTAGAGGTAGAAAGTATTTTACCTTGATAACTCATAGGTGTATAACTTGTTATAAATAGGAGCTTTCTGCTCCATTGAAATCATCTTTTGACCATTTGAGGAAATCTCAGCTACACTTTGTGGACTTGCATTATGCTCTTAAGCTCATTTTGGAATAATGGAAAGACTATGAATGACGTTTTCTTATCAATTTTGATATGTGGAATTGCTGATCCACGAGGTTGACTAATCAAAGATTGTGCCCATGATCGTATGTCCAATGCTTGGAAAAGGGCATTTTCAATCCCCTTATCCTCCATATTCAAGTTGATTCCCTACTAACCTATGTTGACCTAATCTAATATAATGCGAATAATAAACACAATAAGATAAGGGTGCAAGAGATTGGAAATAAATGCAAGAAAATTAAATACAACCAAAGACCGTAGCAAGTTGAGTATGTGATCAATTGTGCCATCCCGAGGGAGACCGAATAACAACAATAACAATTTATCTTATGCATGTATACATCAAAGAAGAGGACTAACAACCAAATGTAGGGCATCACCACTCACACAAGAAGAGGTCTGACAAATTGAAACAAAACCCAATATGAGGGCCAAGGAAAATTTTCCATTAATCAAAGAATGAGAGTACATTAAGAGAGTTTAGCTCTAGCCTTTCCCAAAATGGCGAAAACATGTTTTCAATGAGCCTTAGGCCCTTATTTGTAGCAAAAGGTTTCACCCTTTTCAATGTGAGTAATAATTTCTACAATCACTTTTTATAGTGAAATGACAAAAACGTCGCCTTTAGGCTATTATTTGTCATATGTGGGTAGTTGTTTTGATGAATATATGGATTTCAATAGATTGTTGGTTCAACAGATAGCAAGTCCGATAGATCGCAACTTTCGAACAAATCAGATGATTGTTGGATGACATCATGTTGATGCTGGAAAGAAATTCAATGAATCACTTATTGATATATTAGGAGTTCCCACACTTAAATGTTTGTTGGAAAATTTTCCAAAATTTCCAGTTCACACCACTACTTTTGCGAATGCAAAATTCCTTCTCCTTTGTCATCCAATGGTTAATTCCTTACAAGAATTTGAAGGTAGTAAGGAAGCTACTAGATTTTTGGCAACTTCATGGGGCATCAAGCTTGATTGTGGGGAGATCCTAGATTATACCTTATTTTTGGGTATAGAGTCTTCAAAATTGGGATCAACTCATACCAAAATTGTAAAATTATGCGTTACCTATATTTTAACTCTAGGGAAGCAGGTTATGAAACACCTACTACTATGCACCAAAAGTTAGGTCCAGATCATCTAGTACCTCACCATGCCTACTTCTCATATTGGACCATCTAAGAGGCTCTCCCTTTAATTTGATGTTCTTTTTAACATGTCCAACATGGTCTCTAACTTGGTGAACTCATTTGAAAACATTAGGCACAACACTATCTTCGATCGGTTTGAAGTCATAAGTCTTATTTATCCTTTGCTCCATCCTATATTTCCCTTGTGCGAGCTACCCTTTCAACTTGGACAATTATTTCCTCATTCCTTTGCTACTATTTGCCCTCTTAAATTGCCTTTTCAATGCCTATGTTTTCTATTTTAGTTGTATAACCTACCTTTGCATGTCTTCTACCAGTTGCTTTATTGCTTGCATTGTCAAGGGTTTGCTTTTTATACTCTTTAGCTTCAACAACTGCTTAGCCGCTGCTTGTTATGGCTTCCCTGTTAGATATACCATACAAAACATGTTATCCTTGTAATATATACAATATGGCGATGTAGTTGGCTAGGTCATTTGTTGGATTTCTTAGATCTATTGGAAGCACCTTTACTCCTTTGTGCCAATGGGGATTGCAGGATCACAGATGTGGCAAATTCTAGAGCTTTGACAATATCATGATCAATCTGCTTCCTTATATCCTACATGATACCTAATACTTCCCTTTATGCCCTTGTTTAGGATTTCTATTACCTGATGAGGGAACAAGTGATTGACATCAAGGGTGGGATTTTTCCTTGGAGTAATGCGGATTGCCTCGAACACTCTTGATGCCATAGGATGGAAGTAGTGTCATTGTAACAATCTATGGATCTATGAGGGTGAGCAAACCAATTTGAATGACATGGACTAGGTAGTGGTGGGTGACATATGGGGTTGAAGCGAGAACACATGGGGTGATGCAATGATGCTTCCAGTATGGGGGACCAAAGGATGAGTGTATTATGACAAAATACGTGATCATGACATCATTAATGATGATAGGAAAAATTTGGGTGGAGATGGCGTGTGGGACAACCCTACATCTTGGACAAATGAACCTGCTAGTGACCCTAAGACTAGGGTTGTGCTTATTTGATGTGGGATAGGTGCAACAAGAGTAGGGGCATTCAAGAAGTGATAAATAGAAGAAATAAGGGCGGAATTGAGAACAGTGATGGGAATAGAATAAATGGAGAGTCAAAATGAAGTGAAGATGGTTGTGGATAAGATGGTGGAAATAATTTCATTGTCATTTTTTTCATGATATGTTAGCCTCCTTCTCTTCCAAAGCCCTTCTCTTTAGGTTCTATATTATTTTATCCCACATTTCCTTGAGTCATCAAAGGTATTATAGCTTGAGGTATATTTACCAACCTTCATGTCGATAGTCATTTTTTGTGATCATTGTTAGCAAGGTCTATCATAGGATGCCTCATCCATTGAGCTATAGAGTCTTCCTTAAAATAGCCTAGATCTTGGGGATAGTCTTGCTATCATCATATTCTTGGGTTGGCATCTCATCTTATCAGCCTTAGAAAATAAACTGTTAATCTTGGGGATATTTTCAACCAATATTGGAAGAAAGGGATGGGAAAAATGAGAAACTAAGTGTCTCTTGTGAGATTTTTGCTCAGGTGGGGATGTCTCATTTTTTCCTATTTTTTTTGTATGAAAAGAAACCAACGAAGGGAAGTGAGATCAGGAGGTTTACAAAAACAAATAGGTTTTTTACCGAGCAAAAGGCAGTTACATTCATAGGCTCAAGAAAATAGCTACCCTTTCTTTTGATGTCAACGTTCTGACTCGGGATCTTCCAACGCCTATGTAAACATAGTAAGTTAGACAACATTAATGGTGCATATTAAGGACCTTTACTAAGGGGGATTTTCCCATTTCAAAGTCTCATGAATGCATCTGAGAAGATAGTATGTTTCTTCATTAAAATAGTCAGGACCATGTGTGGATGTAGAGGTTTGAGCAATTTGAACAATTTTCTCTCCCATTATCCCTCGTTGTTCTGGCTCTTGATGCCAACTATCTTGAAAATGGCACCCCTTTTTAACCCTATAGTGGTCAGCAACATGGGAAGGCACTAAAATATTTACAACAATGATAACATCCTCACATTTTATATCATTCCATGATAGGTTTTGATGTCGTCTTTGAGTTTGGGCCCCTTTCTTCATGCAAGCAGGCAAAATAACATTACTCAACAATGGTGGGTCCTCTTGTTGTTCCTTGATTAATTCATTATATTCTTTCAAAGCTTTAGATTGTTGGAATGCAAGATTACCTTGTGCTACTCCCCAAAATTGTGGAAAAATGCCTTATTTCTAGAACCATGATCTCTCTGTTACTCAACATAACCCATTTATCTAGAATCATTTGAGCAATCTTAAGAGTCACAAGTGAATCCTCCTCTATTTGATGTGTGGTTTCTATGTCTAGGATTATATCTTTAAAGAGGAATACTTCTTCACAAAAGGACCTTCATGAAATTTCTCCAAACCCTACAAACTTTGTATGTTTCATACTTGGGTTCAATTTCTTCTTCTATTTTAGTTGTGATCTCTAGTCTCAATGTCAGGTTTGAGAGAAAAACCTCATGTTTTGGTTGTAGACTCGCCTCTACTTCTATAGGATCTTCTTCTAAAGAGAAATCAAATGCCTCATATTCTAGGAGAGTAAATATTTCACCTTTCTTTGATGATTTGTGAGGATTGCACATGACAACATCTTGGATAGGAAGATGGCATTTGCTTATCTTAGGTGCTTCACGTATGGCATCAATTTGAATCTCATATGGAATCCTAGGAATTTGATAATTTTCTTTTGAAATTTCCTCTTCAAAGAAGTAAAATGCCTTCATGAAATGGGATTCATATGTCAATTCTTTAGACTTTGTAGTGTTTTTTTCCCATTCATATTTTGGCTCAATTCCTCTTTACATTACTTGTATATGCTCCATTTCACCATTCGAGGGAAGCATCAATGCTTGATTAATTGATTGTATAATTAATTATGTTATCTTTGTAGGTAGGACATCCTCAAAGGGAAACTTAAATACCTTGTATTTTGACTCAATTTTTGCACCCATCACAAACTCTTCTCCTTTCAAGGTAAAACTAAACAATTCACATTCTTCTATGGAATTTGACTTTCTATTTGAGAAATGATCAAATGAATAATTATCCTCTTCATCCTTTGTTTATTTTCCTTCGAAATCTTTGTTTCCAATCTCAAGTATTTCCTCAAACGATAGGAGGCATTATCTTTGATGGAAGGGTGGGTGTTTCTCTGTAAGAATTGTTGATATATTGTTATATGAATATTTTCTTATTATCTTAGGTTCCTTTTTTGTCTCAATGGGGTATATTTCCTAAGTAATAGACTATGGATACTCTAGAGGATTGTTGACTATTGATCTTTGTATAGGGAGGCAATAACCACTCATTTTAGGTGCTCTAGATGTTGCATAGGTTTGTGCCATATTGACTTGCGATGCAATCACCTGATTTACCATTGGTTGGCTTATTAGGGGTTGACTAATCATTATTGGATTGATGGCAATAGGTTGATTTGCTACTCATTGATTAATCATATTTTCCATGCCATTGTCCACCTGATTGGTCACCTGCACGATTTTGTGTTGGAGCATCCTAGCTTGAAGGGACTCCTTATAGGTCAAAACTTCCTCAAAGTCGGGGCAGGTAGGTCTTGTTGTTAAGTCACTAATCATTGAGGCTCTTGCATGTTTTCTTGTTGATGAATTTTCCAATTCTTCTCTTCAAGTTCATAATCTTGTTCCTTTAACCATTTAAGAACTATAAGCATGCCCTTGATCTAGCCCTTTTGGCTTTGAAGTTCTTGCATTATTTGTTGAACCTAGGGATCTTGTTGGCATTATGGGTCCACCTATTGCTAATGGGTTTGGGCCAAACAACATGGATAGCTTTGCTACATAGACGTCATTGGATTTTATTGTTGAATCAATTGAGGTTGTTGAGGTGCTTGTCTATTTTGTGTTTCCCTAACAACATTTGGTATATAGGTTTCCCTACATGACAATATGCTAGTTCTTGTTGAGAATATTGGATCCGTATTTGGTGTTGCACAATTTGGTAACTTGTGCCACCACGTGTTGTTGCATTTGTTGTTGGCTCTAATACATTTGTTGCAATCCAAAGTTCTCCATTGTTTGATGAGCCTACATGTTTGGTTGTAGGTTTTATAGAAACTATTGTTAGCCTAGGGGATTCTGCATGTATTGGGGTAGTTGAGGATTTTATATCCATGACATATTATGCCCCAAATGAGGACTCCCCTATAGTTAGGCTTTTTTTTTTAATGTAGAAAAATATTTTGTTTGGGTAGTTGGCAAATTGCTGGACTTGTTCGCAAATCATTGGAAAGTCAGTGAATCGTTGGATTTGTTAGCAAATCATCAAAAAATCAATGAATTTCTAGATTCGAATGTTATCTAAAATTTCCTTTCTAGTCACAAGGATAAAGTTTATGTTAGCATGATATCATCAAAGAAGTCATTGAATTGTTAGAAAATTCAATGAATCATTGTAATTCCAATGAATTGTTGGGATAGGAACAATGGATCGATAGATTTGAATGGGAAGAGATGACATCGCTTTTCCTTACCAAGGAGATCAAAAAATCACTAAATCAAACCAACGATTGGTAAGAAGTTGATTTAAGAAAAATTAATGACCTTTCAAAGAGAAGTGATGTAAACGATGCTTTTGATGAATCACCAAATGATCCTAGTGAACTATCAGACTTTGGTACTTAGAATATTTTTTTTAGTTCAATTCTTCAACGAAGTTGCCATTTTCTCTGATTTGTTAGGTTTTTTCCAAATTTCTTATATTCAAAGCCAAAAAAAATGTTAGATCTAGGTTGTCCAAAGAATGATCCATGAAATGGTTGATGAATGTAGTAAACCCTTAGAAGATATGATGGAATTTAACTTAGAATGATATACATCTAAATTTTAATGAATCGGGATGAGGTGGGATGCATCCTATTAGGCATGCTAGAAAAGAACTGTTGATCCATGAAGTTGACTATTCAAAGATTGCACCCATGACCCTGCATCCAATGCGTTGGAAAAGGGATTTTCAATCTCCTTGTCCTATAAATCTAGGCCAAATCCCCACTAACCTATGCCAACCCAATCTAATATAATGCAAAAAGTAGTCATAGTAAGATAAGGATGTGAGAGATTGAAAATAAATGCAAGAAAAATAAATATGGTCGTAGCAAGGCTAGTGTGTGATCAATTGTGTCATCATGAGGGAGACTGAATAACAACAATAAGAATTTATCTCATGCATGCATACATTGGAAAAGAGGACTAACACACAAATGTGGGGCATCACCACTCAAACATGCATATAAGGAGAGGTCCAACAAATCAAGACATAGTCTTGTATGAAGACTAAGCATAGTTTTCTATTAATTGAAGAGTAAGAGAGTACATTCAAAGAGCGTAGCTCTAGTATTTTTCAAAAATGGCCAAAAGATGTTTACAATGAGCCCTAGGCTCTTATTTAAAGCAAAAAGCTTCACCTTTTTCACCCTGAGTAATAATTTCTATAATTGCTTTTTCCAATAAAATGACAAAAATATTCCTTTATGGTCATTATTTTTCATCCATTAGTAGTTGTTCAGACATATCGTTGGATTTTGATGGATCGCTGGTTCAACGGATTGCAATTTTCCAATGGATCAAAGGATTATTGGATGATTTCATGCTAACATTGAAAGAAAAGTCGATGAATCTTCAATCTATTGATAAATTGAGAGTTCCCATACTTAGCCATTTTTTGGATTTTTTTTCAAAATTTCCAATTCACACCATTGCTTTTGCAATTGCAAAATTCCTTCTCCTTTGTTATGCAATGGTTACTTATTTGCATGAATTTGAAGGTATTAGGGAAGCTGCTATAGGAATATACAGTCACTATGGCATTACCCTTTTGCATTTTGCTAGTCTTTTCCTTCTATTATTGCAAAGTTCATATGTGTTGGAGCACATTGTTGTTATTTGATTTGCCTCACATGCATTGATTGATTATACACCAATCCGTGTTGGAGCACATTGTTGTTATTTTATTTGCCTCACATGCATTGATTGATTATACACCAATCCTACTATAGTTATGGTCATGTTTTATGCACTTATATAAGGTTAGTTTAGCATGATTTGTTGGAAGTCGGGCTACATTTTGAGTTCAAAGGGGGCATGATTTCTCTTCTTGCAAATGCTGAAGCCAAATTGCAAGCATAATCAAAGTTAGAATTTTTGCAATTTAACAGTTTCTAGCATGCCCAATGGGATGAAGGATTTGATTTCCACATTGAAATCGAGCCTAGTCTCTTTTTTCCTAAATATCAAATCTATGTTGATTTACTTACATTCTTTCTAGATCTTTTAAAAGGTTTGTTTATTTTTCTACTTTGCACATAACCCATAAATCTTTCATTAGATCTGCTTGTTATGAGTTTAGATCTACTTGTTTTGTGTTTTAGGATTTGTAGGTGATTCGTGGAATGACGACTCCATTATGAAACCCAATAAAAACCCTTCATGTTCAACATCAACATTGTAGAGACTTTTCTATGAATCCTAATTAGATCAAGGTTCCCACATTGGAACTTTAACTAATCTTAATTTTGTAGATTGAGAGATCCAAATATTCCAAATAATTTGCTAAGTATGAAATTGACAATTTGCCATTTTCTACCAGCATTTCATTGATTCAATTGAAAAGATTTAATCTTTTGGATGAAATAGTGACTCACCAGATTTTGGAAATCAAAGATTTCTCCATGTAAAATTTTAACAATTTACCATTTTCAAAAATAATAATTCACCTTTTTCTTGAAAAATAAAAAATTTCAAAGTTTTTTTTTTCAAAATTTTCCATTTTACAAATAGTGATTTGCTATTTTTTATGAAATTTTTGTTTTTGAACCAAAAATTTCCCATGTCCAAGTACTTCATGGAATGGCATCTCTATGAAACCCAACAAAAATCCTTCAAATCCCAACAAGTAATTCACACATTCAAATTATTTTGATAAGTGCAAAATTGGTGATTAGCCCTTTTTTGCTAGCGATTCATCACATGGATTGTATAATTTGCATATTTGGGTTAAAATAGCAATTCAGCATAGGTGAATTATGATTTTCCAAATTTTGGAAAACTAGGAAAATGTCAAAGTGAAAATTGACGATTTGCCATTTTTGCAAAGGGCGATTCGCCAATTTTGGATGAACAACAATTTTTTTCTAACATTGGAAACGGTAAATTTTCAATTTGAAATTTTGGGATTTGCTAAAATTAAGTTGGTGATCCATCATTTTTAGATATAATTATGATTTGCATTTTTTTATTTTAAAAAAGAAAAAAAAAAACCTTTGGCCCTATCTTCAACAAATACGAGTTTTAGGTAGTGTCATGGTGGCTCCATGATGGGGTAATCCTCAAATGATGCAAAATATGTCATGGAATTTGAATCCTCAATTATCCTCTTTCTTGCAAATTCCCCATGGTCAACAATAGTTTGTGTAGAATTTAAATATCATCCAAAATCAATAGATTCCACAATATCAATGATTCTCTTAAAGTCAAATGAACATGCAAATTTTATATATAATGTAGAATCCTATTTTATGGTAGGTATACAAGAGCCTACAATTGATGTAGAGCCTAAATCAACAGTTCATGCAACCACAACAATTGGTGGCTCAAATTTCTCAAGTTGTGCAAAATCAACAATTGGTTCAACATCCTTAACCATAACCAACATATACCCTGATGGGGCAACCTTTGTACTAGATATCATGGGGTAAGAACAATATGGTTCACAAGTACAATATGGAAAAATGCCTCAACCACCTCAATTGGTTCAACAACAAAATCAAAGTGTCTATGCAACAAAACTATTCAACTCAATGAGTCCAAGCCCATCGATAGAAAATTTTGTAAGGGCCAGGGTTCATCCTAAATCAATAGTTGCCCCAATATCTATAGCTCCCCCAAGGTCCACAATAGATTCTTTAAGACCAACAAAAAATTCAAAGGGAATTGGACTAGCTCAAGGACATGATTTCAATCCTTGAGTTATTAATGACACAAGATTATGAGCTCTAAGAGGAAAACCGATAAATTCACGAGCAAGGAAACATGTAGGTGACCAATGATATGCACATCATCATGGGAAATAAGAATTTAATTTTTGGTGCTTCACCTATAATGAGTCATGATTCAACAAATTGTACCATGGCAATCCATCATACCCAAAATATTAATCCACAAGTGGCAAATCAACCTACAATAGTGAATTAGTTCATTACAATCAACCAACCATTGGTTAGTCAACTAAAGCCACCAATGGTAAAACAAGTGGTTGCACCTCAAGTCAATGTGACACAAGCCTATGCAATGCCCATAATACCTAAAACAAGCAAATGTTACCTCCCTATGCAAACTATAATGTTGTAAAATCCTCATTGTGTTGAATTAACAACTCCTTTAGAGAATCCTTTGTTTGTTCACCAAAAACTATACTCTCCTAAACAAAAAAGAGAACCTAAGATGAGAAAGGAAGATTCAAATAATGATGGATTGATGATTCCTATGGGAGAACCCTAATCTTCTCATCAAGAGACATGTCTCCCATGGTTTGAGGAAAGACTTAAGATTGAAAACAAAGACTATAAAGATAAAGAATCAAAGGTTGTAGAAGATTATGAATCATTGAATCCTTTCTTAAATGAGGAGTTAGAGTCTATAGAAGAATGTTAAGTGTTTAGTTTTCCCCTAGAAGGAGAAAGGTCTACAAGCACAAATTAATCCAAACTACAAGGGATTGGGTTTCCCCTTTGAGGATGAGGAGCCTATGGAGGTAATAGAGGCAAGTTTACAATAAGAACACAAGGCATTGGTGCTTCCCTCACATAATGAATTGGAGCATATAGGAGAAATTTGGGAAGTCCCCTTGACAAATGCCCTCCATATGCACTATTATTGATATTTGAAAACCTTGAGTTAAAACATTGGCATTAGAAAGAAGGGCAACAATTTTTCTAAATCCACATTATGAAGAAACATCACATCCTTGGTGTTAATAAATCATTCTCTCACTAGATGATAGAAAGCCCCTAGGAAGGAGGACAAAGGAATATCAAGCATCATGGAGGCAAGAAATCAAATTGACCTAGACCTTGCCTATACAAGAGCTTTAGCATCCACTACACTTATGACCTACTAATTCCCAAGTAGTAGAAAATGGAATAAAGTTATTGATTGTTGAGGCACTTTTGACAAAACTAAGCAAATTGACAACTACTCTAATTGACTACTGTTGGTCATCAAATCTGCCCAGGAAAGGATTTGGGTGAGTGTATGCGCCCTAGACCTGGACCAACATTGAAAGGCCGAAGGGAAGAGATGCCCCTCGTGCCAATCTCCGGAGAAAGGCCGGCTCCTATGCTAAACTACTTTGGTGTTTTGAGATAAGGGTGCAGGAAAGAGATAAAAAGAGTAAGGGTGCAGGAAAGAAATAAAGGGAGTAAGGGAAGAGAGATCAATGATTTAAAGTGGGAAAGAACAGGAAGCACGATCACTAATTAATAACTTGAAGCAACAGCAAGGAACACCAAGAATAAATGAAAGAAATGCAACATTAACCTTCCTATGTATCCTCTGGGCGAGTTCCAGGATTCTCCTTCTCCCTTTCATCAAAATTCAGGGTTCAGAATAACGACGATTAGGACAAGCGAATATAACAGAAACCACTACCCACCAGGCAGCATAAAAGAAAACCAATATAGCGTTTTTCCTCCCCTATGTATCCTTCGGGCGAATTTCAGGGTTCAGTCCCCAATCGCACACCGAAATTCAGGATTCAGAGTAACAGTATGCAAATGAAGACAGACAAAAGAAATAAACATGGAAGGCAGCATACAAGAGAGAAATCGAGCCCAAAGCTCTTTAGTATTAATCGCAGGACTTCAAGTTACAGCAACTTTCTAGCAGAAATTTCCCCCCTTTTTACATTACAATGTCTGGGTTTTTATAGAGGACCCGACCCTCTGAGCCATAATTACACAAAATGGAGGAGTACATCCTCGAAAGCTAAGAAGTCGGCTCTTGCGGCTCTCGTGACTGAGCTCTCAATTCTGTTACCAAAACTAGCAGCTGTGACTGGGTCAACCGGGGAAAGACGCATTAATGAGCCGCCTGGATGTCCTTGGTCTTCGGGTGCGGTGTTCGAGTGGCCGCCATGCTCGTCGAGCTCTTCATCATGGACTGATACTTCATTTCCAATTGCTAAAAATGAACAGTGGGCTTATCGGGCACAAAAAATGTATTTATGAGGCACTTGATCGCCTCGAGAAAATACCCGGCTTGGAGCGCGTGCCCCTGAAGCGCTTCGCTAGATGTTTGTTTGCAACTTCGCTTCGTAATGGACTTGAGCCGAAGCAATAACTCCTCCTTGATTTGTACTTTGCAAAATGGAGCTTCGCAAAATAGCTTCGGGGGTGATGAGGGCCGAAGCAGATCTCCTTCGCAAGATGGGCTCTTCACTTCTCGCTGCTTCGCTGGAGAGATGTGTCAAAACTGCTTCGGCGAGGCCCTTCGCCCGAAGTAGATACTTCGTTGGTGAGCTTGAAAAATGCTTCGCCGTGAACCTTCTTCAAAACTACGGTTCGGGGGTATTTCGGCCGAAGCGCATTCTTGCCTTCAAAATTGCTATGGCTGCTTCTACTTCGGGTGAAAGTACTTCGCATGAAAGATGGCCGAAGCAGATGCTTCGCAACGACTTTCGGTGAAGTAGAAATGGTTCGCTGGTGCGGGGGCCCGAAGTGGGTGCTTCGACGGCTTTTCGGCGAAGTGTTTTCAACGTTGCGCTCCTTCAAATCCCGCTTCGCAAAACTTTTTCCCGAAGTAGCCTTTTGAAGTGCTTCGGGTGCGAAGTAGTTTTCATTCTTCTTCCTTCGCATTTTGTTTCGGCAACACCACTTCACAAAACTTTCACCCGAAGTAGCTACTTGAAATGCTTCGGGCCCGAAGTAGTTTTCTTGCCTTAGCTAATTCGGACCGCGATCTTTCTTCGACGAAGCTATTCTTTTGAAATGCCGCTTGAATTCTACTTCGCAAAACTTTTTCCCAAAGTAGCTGCTGGAAATACTTCGGGCACGAAGCTCTTTTTTACGCCTTGCTAGAATTTCTGCTTCGGCAATGCTGCTTCGCAAGGTTTTCGCCCGAAGTAGTTGTTTGAGGGACTTCGGGCCCAAAGTAGTTTTCATCCTTAGTGATTTCTTTCGGTGAAGCTATCTTCCTTAGCTTGTTCGGCAGCGAAGCTCTTTCTTCTTCATTTTATGTACAAGGGGGTGGCAGGAAAGCCAAAATTGTTGCAATGCTTGAAAATATTGTTTCTAAAAAAAAACAAAGGAACAAATTCATGAAATTAAAAGAAATACTTTACAAAAAATTCAATCTTTCTACCCCTCTATGCAATGTGACAAAATTGTCAACATTCTTGGTGGCTCGCGGGGCAACGAGCTCGTCTCGGTGGGAGAACCCTCAACTTTGATCCATTGGGCCAGAGTTACCTCCAGACCCTTCTCCTTTTTCCATCTCGGGGGCGCTTCCACAACTTGTTCTCCTTCTTCTTCTTCTCCTTCTTCTGCTTCTTCTGCTGGCGCGGCTTCGTGCGGCGGTGATGGGGCAAGGCGATCGTGGATCTTTTTCATGGTTCGGTGGACATGAGCCCAGGCACCCTTTGAGAAAGGCTCTTGATCTTGCAATGCCTTAACCAAAACATGAAAGCGATCAATCTGCCCGATATCAGCATGTTTGGCTCTGGTGTACAGATCATTCAGGCAGGCTGCAATCTTGCAGTATCTCAGAATGAAATCTGTGACCTGCCCTTTTATTATCGGCTCTGCCCATTCATCTATCTCTGAGACGTCACCTTCAAAATGAAGCCATGTTGGCTTAAGCTCTTCCTTGGTCAGAAGGTTCCCATCATCATCCGTGAAGCTCGGGAAACCTAAGGAAGAGAGATCCTGGAAATAGCCTAGCGATGCGCGCTGCTCATTCTCAAACATGTCCAGGAGGTCTTTCGCCTTTTGTGCCTTCCTCACCTTGGAAAAGAAGGCACGAACTATGGCTTGGGCCGTGGACCAATCTCTAGCCGTCCGACTCATTGCAACAACCTGCAAGTCTTGATATTTCATACTTTGGACATCAAAGGCTAATTTGAGTCGGCCTCTAGCCTTTTGAGTGACCTCATCTATGATTGGCCCTCCTTCGCCAGCGGCACGTTGTGCTTCAATAATATAGGTCAAAATTGATAGGGCACTGGAGGCCCGAGATCTAAAATTTTTAAGCAAGTGTGAGCGGATTTCTTTGATCCTGCCTCTATCAAACAGCTCCAAGCTTTCCTTTTCATGCAATTGTTGCAACTGCAAGATCTTGCTTTCAACTTCCTTGGCCTTCAGATCATTCTCGGCCTGTCTCTGTGCTTGGTTCTGAGTTGTACACTGCAGTTGTAGTATTTGTTATTTCAGGGTGTGTGTTTCCTTCTTCATCAGCTTGCATTGCTCCTCTGAATCCTCCAGCTTGGAGCGGATTCTAGCTAGCTCTTCCTCCAACTTGATGTTGGCATTTTCTGCTTCAAATCTATGCTGATTAGCGATGTTTGCATGCGCTCGGAAAGTTTCAATCCTGACATGCATAGATGCAGATTCATTATCCACATTCAAATGTTCCAGGTCCTTGGATTTGTCTTGATAATCATAGTCCGTTGGAGTCATTTCATCCAGGGGCTTTTGGACCTTCGGGATCTTTTTTACTTTGTGCAACTTTTCGACCTTCAAATCGAAGACAACGCACTTTTCCACCTGAGCTACGGAGCGCCCTCTCTTCTTCCTCGCCTCCTTCAGCATTTTTTTTGTATTTTGTCGAGCTAGGAGTAGCTTCTCAGCTAGAGGGCATTCCTTCATCATGGAAAATTCGGATTCAAAAAAGGCTGGATCTCCAGCCGAAGGGGTAAACAAATATAAAGAATGAATGGGGGATGCCTCACCAGAAGGTTCGGCGATAGGTGTACTAGGAGTCCCAGCGAGTGCAACAATGCCATGTGAGGCAGGGGAATGAAGAACAGGGTCCGACGTTGGGGCACTACCTTCGCCTTGGCTAAGGTCCAAAGGATTGGTGGCGTGGGAAGGTGAAGTGGTAGCAATAGACTTGTCCCGGACTGATGACTCAAGTGGAGTGGGGCTAACGGGATCGGTGGCAAGAGGCAACGCGTGAGGAGGCGACTGACTTTGTGAGGGAGGGAGAGACTGATGGGGAGACTCGGCCGAGACCACGGTAGACACGTGAGAGACTAAGGCAAAGGGTGGAGAATGCTTACCTGCGTGCCCTTCAGGCAGAGCGGTCGTAGTGACTTCTTGCGTGATAGGCTCTTGCTCCTTTTGGGCTTCGGCACTCCCGACCTCCACAACTTCTACTTTGGGGTCTCCCTCTTGTTGGAGGAGTTCCTCCACATCAATGACGTCTATGTCTGGGACCATCTCGGCACTTGGTGGCCCCGCATCTTCAACATTTGCTTCGACCGGGCCTGATGCAGGTTGTTCAGTAGGAGCACTTGGGAGCTTTGTGCGGGGTCACTTTGGGTGGCTCGGAGGCACTTGAATTTGCTCTTGCCTCTTTCTTTTCTTTCTCTCCAATGGTTGCTCCGACTCTTTGGCACTTGTGTCATGGATTTTCGATGGTCCCTGTGGTAGTGCCTTTGGTGTAGCTTCGGCTTCTTCCTCTTCTTCTTGCTCCGAAGCATCGTCAGCTCCTCTTGGGCTTTCGCCCGATCCTGGGGTAGCTGGAGGAACAAAGTCAGCGAAGGATATGGACTTCCAAGTTTCAACATTGGCTTCATAAAGAATTGTGAAGTCTTTATCTATTGTCAAGAGTCCATAAGAATTCATCTTCTGGCGATGGACTCTCATTATCCACCACTCCCTTAATTTTTCCTCGCTCCAATTCTTCAATTCCTCCTTTAAATCATCCTTTGCCTTTCTCCAAAACGTGGAGCTTGGAGTTGGGAGGGGGTACTGGTCAGGGTCAAACTCGACCTCCATGGGGTAGAACTCATGCCAGGGAGGCAATGTCCTCATTCTCTCCAAATGCCACTCCAGATCCTTCCCATTGGGATTATTCCTTTGTTCCACAATTTTAGGGTGGGGGCAGATGTGGAAATTCTTGAATTTTAAGTGATCCCTCATTACTCCCAAGGGATCATAGAGCCATTGTTGAGGAATCTGGAGCAGGCCAAAATTGGCAAGCTTTTCCTCCAGGAAAATGTTCTGTTTTAAGGCAAATACTTCAATTACTCCCATCCTGAAGGGGAAGTCACAGGTATGTGCCCATTTTCGACCATGGTCGTAGATGGCGTTGGTTGCGTCGCTCTGTCGAGCGACCTCCAACGCGAACTGGTACTCGAAGGGGTAGACTGGTAGCAGGAAGGGCTTCCCAATGTAGCCGAACATACGAATTATGAGCCCCTACGTCAGTTGAAACACATCTCCCCTTTTCTCTTGCACCACTTTGTCTCTCAAACTGAGGGGGACCCGAGGGCAAGAACCCTTCAACAAATGCATAGCGGGTCCCAAAAATTGTTGGTTAAAAGAATAATAGGACTCTGTCCTCAATAGGAGGGGAGTCCACTGGTACACCGACAGAGGATTTCCATCCTCGTCGCTTGGAGAAATGGCGATATGGGGGAATCGCTTATGTACTTGGTAGAAAAACAACCAGACAAGGAAAGAACAGGGTGCGAAGTACTGGCCCGTCGTCGAATTCTTCATACTGGTGAGCCGCGTATGCAAGGTTCGGGCCACCCATTCTGCCCAATCAAAGAAAACTGGGTTGGTACTTGGTCTTGAAGCATCAGGGGCATAGAATTCCCCTCTTGAAATACATTCGGCCAAAGACACCTGCCAGGGTTGCACCGAAGCATCTGTCGACAGGCCCGCTACCCATGCAATGATGGAGAAAATATCGATGTTCTTGAAGGCCGCCAAGGGTAAGGGCATCTGGGGTAGCTTGTTTGAAGGGAGCCCGCTTTTGAGGTTCTCACGTAGGAATTTCAATATGTAGTTGTTGGAGGTGAACCTCTCCATCTGTTCGCTCAGAATGACGTTGCGAACGGAATAGCCCTTGGGCGGACCTTGCTGTGGCACGAAGGCTGCTTGTACATCTTCCTTTAGAATGGAAAACAATTTATGACCTGAAGCGTCCAACACTTGCCTGGATGCAGGCTGGTAGTTCTGCGCGATAGCACAGATTAACTCTGGACAGTGGTGAGCAGACGGGTTCAAGTACCAGTAAATCTGAGAATAATAGGCAGCAACCCTTTTATTCTCTGGGGTGAGTCTGCTCACCATAAACTCAATAGTGCATCGGAGGTCGGACACACCCTTAGAGAGCTCCGTGTCTCTAATTTTCTCCCACCCATCAATTGGTGGTTCTACAAGCTGCTCCTCCTCAGAGTCATCTCCTTCTTCTATCGGCTATTTTTTCGGGCGAGGGGTGAGATTGATCTTCTTAGGAGTATGCTTTTTCTCTTCCTTGCCCTTCTTTGTTTTTTAGGGCCTGCAACTTCAGGCTCCTTCCCCTTCTCTTTGGAGTTCTTCTTCCCCATGTTGAAAATGATGGCGGCAGAGTCCTTGATACAGAGGGCTTTGATGTGAAGGGCTTAGATGCAAAGGGCAGGAGAATTGCAGAGTAACCGAAGGCTCTTAGTTTTGCATGAACTGATGGATAAATAACCTTCTCCTTGCTAGAGCTTCATGTTTTATAGCCTAAAAAAGGTAACTACCTCAATTTATGGCACCTACCAAAATTAAATTAATGCTTCGGATGGAGGAAGTTGTCGTGCCCTTTGATTGGCTCTACAGCAGCGTAGTACATGGGGCCACGCGCTTTGGTGATCATGAAGCGCAAACTACTGCCACCTCGTACCTCGGCACGGGCTTTTCTCTTAACCGAATCGCCTCGGGATGTGCTCCGCCACTTTTGCCTTAAATTCATCCACTTCGAACTCTTTTCAAGGTTGTTGTCAACACGTTCTTCGAGGCACATTTTAAATTCTCCCATCTCACGCATTGTTGGTTCGACGAAGTTGAAATCAGTATTGAAAATGCTTCGCGGTGAACCTTTGGTGCGGGCTGCCTTTTGACGCTTCGGGCCCGAAGTACTTCTCCTTCACTGCACTGCCGCTTTGCTTCGCGAGGACCGCCTACCGAAGCTTGCCTTCTTGGAAACTGCTTCGCAAGGGCTCCTTTTAAAATCTACTTCGCAAAACTTCTGCCCGAAGTCGCCTCTTAAAATGCTTCGGGTGCGAAGCTCTTTTCGTGCCTTTGTTTGAATTTTGGTTCGGCCCTTTTGAGGGTAAAGTGCTTCACTGCGAACCTCCTTGCAACTGCTACTTCGCATCAAAAGTCCCCGAAGGAGATTTTGGAGTGTAGTACTTGGCTTTTGCAATCTCGAAACAGGATGTATATACACAAATGAAAATTATATACAAAAGTACATACACACATTTTTTTTTTTTTAGAGAGAAATAGTGTTTTACCTCAGCGGTGAAAAGTCTTCAGATGAAGACCATTAACAGAAATTGGTAATACCTGGCCATCTGCATCTTTGAGGATGAAAGAGTTGGCCGAGTTCACCTTCATGATTTCGAATGGTCCATCCCAGAAAGCATCCAGCTTGTCATGATTTCCAGGCTTGGCCTTCCAGGAGTCCCACTTCCATACTAGATCTCCCACCTTGAATGTGCGATCGGATGATTTTCTCTTGAACCAATCTCGGGTGACCTGAGCATGTTTAGCGAAGCTCTGGTAAGCCCTCTCGTGATCTTCCTCCAGTTGTAGCAGCTGAACCAGTCTATTTTCCAAAGGATTGACTCCTTCTTCTAACAACCGCAATGCAGGGATCTCTATATGGGTAGGTAAGATGGCCTCCTTGCCGTAGACCAGGGCATAAGGTGAAGTCTTGATTGACTTCTTGATAGAAATTCGATCGGCCCACAAGGCACGATCTAGAAGGAGATGCCAAGTCCTTTTGTTCGTCTCTATGAGCTTTCTTAGCACCCTCAACAGAGTCTTGTTGGTTGATTCCGCCAAGCCGTTGCCCTGTGGATAGTAATTGGAGGATACTTTATGATATATCCCATATCTGTAGAGGAATTCATTGATTTTGGTGCCTGTGAAGCCAGGACCATTGTCCATGATGATTGCTTCGGGGATGCCGAACCGGGTGATCAACCCTTCAAGGAAGACTATGACAGTCTCCTGATCAACATGCTTCGTGGGAACTGCTTCGGCCCATCTGGTAAAGTAATCGATCGCGGTCAAGATGAACTTATGCCCAGCGGAGGAGTTCGGTGATATGACCCCTATGAAATCCAACCCCCATTGTTGAAAGGGCATTTCTACTTGTATCGGTTGGAGAGGCATCGAAGCATTTCTGCTTCAATCGATGAACTTCTGACACTGCTCGCATTTGTGACAAACCGTGAAGGCATCAACGAAGAGTGTGGGCCAATAGTAACCCACCTTGATGATCTTCAACGTCATTGTTCTCCCTATGAAGTGGCCTCCAGATAATCCTGAATGAAATTCTCCCAGAACTCTCCTTTTATCATCATATTTTATGCACCTGAGAAGGATGCCATCAATGTTTCTGAAAAATAGGCCTTCGGGGTGCAAAGTATATCGGGTGGACCGCATCCTAAAATGCCTTCGCTGTGAAGCATTTAGATGTGAAGGACATCTGCCAGTATTGAAGTATTCAACTATTTCACTAACCCAATATTTCTTGTCCTCTTCCTGGTTTGCGAAGCATTCTTCTGCTGGCGAGTCATCCCACTGAGATTCTGTAGCTTCGACCGCTACACTCTTCGCCAGTTCTTGACATAATGCGCGACCACGAACCAGTTTTGTGGGTTTGATCTCGATGTCGAACTCTTGTATCTTGCTGACCCAACCGGCTCTTTTACTGCCCAATTCTCCTTGGATGATGAAATTGCGCACATCAGGGTGGATGACGAAGACTGTAACCCGACTTTGGGAGATGAATTGCTTGAACTTCCTAAGAGACTTCATTACTGCATGCACCTGCATTTCTATGAAATTATATTTTTCTTCATGAGGGTTTATCACTTGGCTTAGAAACGCGATGGGGCGCTCTTCGCCATCTTCCCCTCTTTGTGTCAGGACCGCAACATAGCTCTCAGGTTCTCCTACAACATATAGGATGAAGTCCCGATTATAGTCAGGGTTGGTCAGGACCGGTGCTTGAGCAATTCAGGATTTTATTTCTTCGAATGCTTCTTTTCTCTCCTTTGTCCAGATGAATTCTGCACCTTTCTTCAAAAGTTTGGACATCGGCTTGATGACCTAGGCAAAATCTGGGACAAACTTCCTCACGAAGTTGATCTGGCCGAAGAAAGATTGAAGTCCTTTCTTGTCTACTAGGAGTGGGAGCTTCATTAGAGCCTCGGATCTGTCAGGATCTACAGTGAGACCCTTCTCTGATATCGCATGTCCCAACAACTTCCCTTCACTGACTGTGAATATGGACTTCTTCGGATTGATTGAAATGCCAAATTCTTGACACTTTTCAAAAATCTATTGTAAGTGTAAGGGGTGATCCTCCCTTCTTCGGGAGAAGATGGTCATGTCATCTAGATAGATAACAATAACCTTATTCAAGAGCTCACCAAAAGCTAAATCCATTGCCCTCTGAAAAGTGGCACCCACATTCGAAAGGCCGAATGGCATTCGTTGGTAAGCAAATGTGCCCCACTTGGTAGTGAATGCGGTTTTATGTTGGTCCTCGTCCCTGACCCATATTTGATTGTATCCAGAGAAACCATCGAGTAAGGAGAAGCGTTGAGCCCCAACCATCGAATGCAAGATCTGATCGATCTATGGGAGAGGGTAGTGATCTCTAAGAGAAGCTTGGTTCAGGTTGTGAAAGTCCATGCACAATCGTATATCTCCATTCTTCTTTCTGATTGGGACTAGATTCGCTACCCAAGAAGAATGTTTGATGGGATAAATTATCTTTGCCTCGAGCATTTTTAGGAGTTCGGCCTTCATCAAGACTTCGATCTTCGGATTGATAGGCCTTTGCTTCTGTCGAAAGGGTTTGATCCCTTCCTGCAACTCAATTGTATGCTGGATCAGTTGTCGATCATATCCCCTTAAGTCTTGATAAGACCAAGCCACTGTGTCGGGATACCTTTTGCACAGAGATCGGATCTGCTCTAGCTCTTCCGAAGTGCAATCTGTTCCAACTTTTATTGCTTTTCCAGGCTCAAGCTCTAAATCTTGATACTGCTTTGCATTAACTTTGATCCTGTGAGAAACTGCTCGATCATTCTGATCAAAGAGGCTTTCAAGAGTAATTAATCCTTTGGGAACGTGGTTATTCTTCAACTGAACTAGCCCTTCATATTCTTCTTCATCAAGGCTTCTGCTCTCAACTGTGGTTGCTTCTTGAATCATGAAATTCACAATCTGCTCATCACTATCAAAAACTTGCCAATGCAGATCTCTGTCTGGGATAGAGGGCCTGTAAATCATCCTCACAACTTTGGGCTTATGCACCATGTCTTCTGCTGGAGAATACTTGGCTGCGATGGATGCTAGAACATCGGCATGTCGATTCTTTTCTCTTGGAATAGACTGTAGATTGAGAGATTCGAACTGGTCGAGCAAGTCCCATACCCTATTTCGGTATGACTTGAGATAGTGCTTCTTTGAAGTGCACTTGTTTGTGACTTGATTGCATACCAATTCGGAATCTCCAAATATTTGGAGATGCTTTATGCCCAACTTTTCTGCTTTCTTGAGTCCTAGGCATAATGCTTCGTATTCTGCTGCATTGTTGGTGCAACTCCACACCAACCGGTAACAATATTCCTTCTACTCTCCAGAAGGTGATACTAAAAGAATCCCCACCCCGACACCATTTTTGCATCGGGCGCCATCGAAGAATAACTTCCATAGTCCTTCGATGAAGACCTTATCTTCTGACTTGATGTGTTTCTCAGGCTTGGCGATGGCATAACATCCCATCTCAGTTTCTATCATGGCATTGAAATCTGCCAATGAAAACTCATCTTCACAACTTAACTATGCGAGAGACTCCTCGACCAGGTCCACCTGCTCTATCTCTTCCACTATCGCATGCACAGGATCGTTGCTCCCTCCTTCGGACATCTTCTCTACGAGGAAGGTAGAAGGCTTCTCATTGTAGATTTTCACCTTCTTCCCTTTGAATGGAATCTCCAAATGGGAGTAATCCATAGATAGATACCCTCCCAGCTTCATCGTAAATTCTCTCGACAAGCACATACTGAAGTAGGGCTCCAGGTCAATGACTACCACCTCTTGTATAACTATGATCTGAGGCATCTTGTGTAGTCGAATAGGAATATCCTTGATCACTCCTACAGTCTTCACAGGGGTACCATCCAGCTGGAGCACGCCATGGCTGCTTCACGTATATTCCATCCCTATCTCTTCGCACACTGCCTTCGGCATGACTGTCGTCGTGGCTCCAGAGTCGATCATACAGTTATGTACAACATACCCTTCCATCTGTAGAGATAGGTAAAATGGTGGTGGCCTATTCTTCCCTATAATGGATGTGGACAAGGTCTGCACTAGGGCGAGTGGTGCTGCTTTCCTTGCTTTGGTTATCTTCAATGATTCTTGCAATAGGTCCACTTGTCCAGGTAATTGCAGTGCGTCATACAGACTGATTTTGGCTGGGATCCTCTTCAACTCATCTACAATGTTGTACGCCAGGGAATTGGGCACCTCAGGTTCCTTTCTCGGCTCATATCTGGTGTGATACTATTTCGTAGCTTTGACCCTTTGCCGCTTAGTCAGCGAAGGAAGCTTGAGTTTTTCTCTAGCCTGTTCTTTGGTTTCCACCTGAGGTGGATTTGCAGGGGCCTGTTGGGCCTTCTCTTTGACTAGTGTAGGCTGAGGAGCTTCGCTCGGGGCCAGAGGAGGTTGTTGTCCTTTCTCATGATGAGCATGCACCTTTAAGGGAGCCATTTGAGTAGCATCCACCTCTATCGACCTCTTTCCTCCTCTAGTAAGGACTGCAACTGGCTCTTCTTCACCAATTACCAGGTTCTGATTCAGTTGCCTGATGACATTGACTTGATCGCCATGACTACTACTCGCCAGTGTTTGTACATAGTGTTGGTGCAGCATGCAAGTATTCTCTTCATGAGGATCATTACACGTGGAGCACCAATGTATATAATCGGAAGTGCTTGGGGCTTCGTCTATCGCAGTGTTTCTTGCCGAAGCTCTTCCTTGTTGGGTCGCTTGATCTTTAGTAAGCGCAGGTGTAGGATAAGATCTTCTAGGTAGAAACTCTTGTTGTGCTTGCTTCTTCTTCATAATGGTCATGTCATTAGACAGGGTCTGCACTGTGGAGTTCAGGGACTGAACTTCTTGCAGTATTTTGGCTTGCATGTCATCGACTTTTGGAATCGGTGGCAATGGAGCCATTGTTGGTATTGGAGGTAGGGCAGGGGGTTGAAATGGTGCTAGCAGTACAGGGAATGTCGAAGTGACTGTGGGCTGCAGAGTCAAAAAAGTGGGAAAATGAATTTGTGGAGCAGTGATTTGGGATACAATGGGATTCGGATTCCAAGATGAGATCGGGAGTGCAGGGGTTGTAGAGATCTACGAAGCGGTTGCGCTTGCATACTGGGATTGATAGAAATCAAGAAGTATAGGCATTGGCATCCTTTGGGGAAGCTTACCCATAGCTATTAGATCCATTTCCACATTTTGGGCTAACTCATATAACTCTGGGAAGGTATTGATATTCGAATACCTTACCATGACGCTGATATCAAGATTGAAAGCCCGAAGGAAATAGTATGTTGCAACTTCATCAGATGGTCGAAGTCCAACTGGTATTCTTTGCCAGGTTCGAGTGAACCTAACATTGAAGTCTACGATCTCTTCTTGTGGATGTCTCTGGATCATTGTGAACTGGTGCAGGAGAGAGGTTGGATCGACGGACTCATTGAAGCTTCGCATCAACTATCCGGCTAACTGGTCCCATCCCGTAATGGTATCGGGTGGTAAAGATCTATACCAGTAGAGGAGTTTTCCTCTAAGAGACAGAACCAGAAGCTTTACCATAACGCGCTCTTCCATGATGTCATGGATTGCAGCTAGAGAAACTATATCCTGGATGTGCTCCAGAGCAGTCTTCCCAATTCCATCGAACGTTGGGATCTTCTTTATAGTAGCAGGTGGCACTTGCCCTTGTCCCGCTAGATTTAGCGGTCTCGAAGAATTCCATGCTGGGAACAATCTGGGTGGCGGTTGCTGCTATATTTGTTGTTGTTGTTGTTGTTGTTGTTGTTGTTGTGCCATACTTACTCCTAGATTTTGAGAAACAAGAATTCCTGAAGCTCCTCCTTGATTGCTAATAGGACGACCAATAGAAATGGAGGCACTAGGATGCTTCGGTGAGTTGGGAGGATTAGGAGGAAAGCTAGCCATTGTGCTATCGAAAGTAAGGCCTTGTTCGTCAATAGCAGCCTCTTGCGAGGATGTTCCATGTAATAGAGACTCGGGGGTGACTAACCTAGATCGTTCCCCAAAGGCGTCAATATCTAGCTCAAAGAACTCAGTTTCCTCTCCTCTATTCCTAACTCTCCATCTTGTTTGCATGAAGGCACAGACTTTGGTACCGGTCTTTATGACTTAAATATTCTTGGGTAAGACAGAGTCGCCAGATGCTAAGAGTCTTTTGGTAATGAGAGCATCGGTTCTCACTACTACTCACAAGGTGAGACTGACCAGGTCCCACCGAGAACTATTAGAATCATTGGCCCCGATGGAGACGGGTTAGAGATTCGTATTCTTAAAATATGGGACCTTGGTCCCACCGGGCATGCCAGAAACTATTGGTCATCAAATCTGCCCAGGAAAGGATTTGGGTGAGTGTATGCGCCCTAGACCTAGACCAACATTGAAAGGCCGAAGGGAAGAGATGCCCCTCATGCCAATCTCCGGAGAAAGGCCGGCTCCTATGCTAAACTACTTTGGTGTTTTGAGATAAGGGTGCAGGAAAGAGATAAAAAGAGTAAGGGTGCAGGAAAGAAATAAAGGGAGTAAGGGAAGAGAGATCAATGATTTAAAGTGGGAAAGAACAGGAAGCACGATCACTAATTAATAACTTGAAGCAGCAGCAAGGAACACCAAGAATAAATGAAAGAAACGCAACATTAACCTTCCTATGTATCCTCTAGGCGAGTTCCAGGATTCTCCTTCTCCCTTTCATCAAAATTTAGGGTTCAGAATAACGACGATTAGGACAAGTGAATATAACAGAAACCACTACCCACCAGGCAGCATAAAAGAAAACCAATATAGCATTTTTCCTCCCCTATGTATCCTTCGGGCGAATTTCAGGGTTCAGTCCCCAATCGCACACCGAAATTCAGGATTCAGAGTAACAATATGCAAATGAAGATAGACAAAAGAAATAAACATGGAAGGCAGCATACAAGAGAGAAATCGAGCCCAAAGCTCTTTAGTATTAATCATAGGACTTCAAGTTACAACAGCTTTCTAGCAGAAAGTTCCCCCCCTTTTACATTACAATGTCTGGGTTTTTATAGAGGACCCGACCCTCTGAGCCATAATTACACAAAATGGAGGAGTACATCCTCGAAAGCTGAGAAGTCGGCTCTTGCGGCTCTCGTGACTGAGCTCTCAATTCTGTTACCAAAACTAGCAACTACGGTCGGGTCAGTCGGGGAAAGATGCATTAATGAGCCGCCTGGATGTCCTTGGTCTTCGGGTGCGATGTTCGAGTGGCTGCCATGCTCGTCGAGCTCTTCATCATGGACTGATACTTCATTTCCAATTGCTAAAAATGAACAGCGGGCTTACCGGGCACGAAAAAATGTATTTATGAGGCACTTGATCACCTCGAGAAAATACCCGGCTTGGAGCGCATGCCCCTGAAGCGCTTCGCTAGATGTTTGTTTGCAACTTCGCTTCGTAATGGACTTGAGCCGAAGCAATAACTCCTCCTTGATTTGTACTTCGCAAAATAACTTCGGGGGTGATGAGGGCCGAAGCAGATCTCCTTCGCAAGATGGGCTCTTCACTTCTCATTGCTTCGCTGGAGAGATGTGTCAAAACTACTTCGGTGAGGCCCTTTGCCCGAAGTAGATACTTCGCTGGTGAGCTTGAAAAATGCTTCACCATGAACCTTCTTCAAAACTACGGTTCGGGGGTATTTCGGTCGAAGCGCATTCTTGCCTTCAAAAGATGTTGCATTCTTTATGGCCACTACTACTTCGGGCGAAAGTACTTCGCATGAAATATGGCCGAAGCAGATGCTTCGCAACGACTTTCGGCGAAGTAGAAATGGTTCGCTGGCACGAGGGCCCGAAGTGGGTGCTTCGACGGCTTTTCGGTGAAGTGTTTTCAATGCTGTGCTCCTTCAAATCCCGCTTCGCAAAACTTCTTGCCCGAAGTAGCCTTTTGAAATGCTTCGGGTCCGAAGTAGTTTTCATTCTTCTTCCTTCATATTTTTTCCTTCGGCAACACCGCTTCGCAAAAATCTCGCCCGAAGTAGCTACTTGAAGTGCTTCGGGCCCGAAGTAGTTTTCTTGCCTTAGCCAATTCGGACCGTGATCTTTCTTCGGTGAAGCTGTTCTTTTGAAATGTCGCTTGAATTCCGCTTCGCAAAACTTTTGCCCGAAGTAGCTGCTAGAAATACTTCGGGCGCGAAGCTCTTTTTTACGCCTTGCTAGAATTTCTTCTTCGGCAACGCTGCTTCGCAAGGTTTTCGCCCGAAGTAGTTGTTTGAGGGACTTCGGGCCCGAAGTAGTTTTCATCCTTAGCGATTTCTTTGGCAAAGCTATCTTCCTTAGCTTGTTCGGCAGTGAAGCTCTTTCTTCTTCATTTTATGTACAAGGGGGTGGCAGGGAAAGCCAAAATTGCTGCAATGCTTGAAAATATTGTTTCTAAAAAAAAAGCAAGGGAACAAATTCATGAAATTAAAAGAAATACTTTACAAAAAATTTGATTTTTCCACCCCTCTGTGCAATGTGACAAAATTGTCAACAACTACCTCAATTGATGTCAGCTCTAGACCTATCAATGTTTGACCCTTTCCACATGATGCTATTAACAAAATAGTTGCAGCATGTCGAGATAATTAGGTATATGCAAGCAATTAATAAAGTTGAGAATATAAAAAGTAGGTCTAGGATAGTGTGCAACCATTAGAATAGTTGGTGGAAGGCAAACAAATTCAAGCAACATACTTACACTAGGATTTAGAAATACCTAAATAAAAAAACAATACTCTAAGAGGATAGGTAACAACAAATGAAGAAATAGAAAAAACAAGTGGTGGATCTAGAAGGGACAACTGTCACATAAGAAATGTCATTTGAGAAAACTATTCAAAAGAGACAAACAAGACATATAACATCAATCTGATCAATTGCAGATAAGAGTACAAGGCCATTGATGAAGAAAATGGTAAATTGAATGGGTTCATAAATACTTCTATACCTAACGGGCTACAAAAGTAATGGGATATGATGTTGAATGAGGTGATCCTCAAGCAACTGAATGTAACCATTCTGTGCTCGCAGATGAGTCAAGTCCTACCTCTAACAAGCATCCCTCTCTGCAAGCTTGATTCAAAGAGTGATAATCTACGCTCTATCACCACTTGCAGTTGGAAAACTCTAAAGCCTCTCTACCTCATTTCATAGTCATGTTATCTCAGCATCTCGAGTGGCTAACTCTACATCCCATGTCGCAAAAACCTGTAGGAGTCGATCCCACTCTTAAGCCAATTTGTCTCGCTTAGCCTGGAGCATAGCCCAATCCTCCTCACCCCAAGTTGGCAGCCTCTCCAGAACTCCTCCAATGTCACCCCCACCATCACCTCCACCCTCACCATCACCTCCAATCTCAAAAGATTTATCCACCTCAACCTGCGACTACCTACCCCCACCATTGGCCCGATGACATCTCTATTGTTGGGGAGTATCATTTGTCTGATCATCACCACTAGCCTCATCCACCACCTAACTTAATGTCCAAGGAGGCTGAGAGGTAAACCAAGCGTCGTACTCAACTATCGTCCCAACATCATCTACGTTTGGGATATCCATCTCAATGTTGTCCTCCGACTCCACCACCCAATCGTCTGCATAAGGTAAGTCTAGCTTGTCACTGCACCGTTTGTAGATCACTGGGGCATTAAGAACCCCTTTTGGTATCCCAAACTATCGCAGGACACATGAGAATTGGATCAACTCTAGTTCATTTCCATGGCGTTTAACAACCCATCTAGCCTATTTGGTCCTCCATAGCTACTCACCATCCATATTTCATCTAGCCCCTCACAATAGTCACCAATACACCTAATCAGGTGTCAACCTCGCCCATAATTGTATGTACTCATCACTACGATTGGGATGGCTTGATCGTATCTCCTCGAATGTCTACCACGTAAGTGCATAGGGATGTGACCTATCCCAATCACATGGCAGGCCCACAAGATGAGCTATACTGAAGTGCTCCCAGCCCCAGATCTAAAGTAGTAGACTGCATCCCAATCCTTTTTGCCTACGCATATTTACCTTGTATAACTCCGTGTACATTTGAGCTAGTAAAGCAAGCACCCAAGCATATACCCAAGGCTCGTCGATCATGTTGTACACAAACCTAATCAGGTTCCATGGAAACCTGCATCTTGTGTTATTGGGCAACAGCGTGTTGGCCACCATGAACATCACATAGATCGGTAACGCCTCCAACTCCTTCCTCCCGTACATTGCCAAATACTTGATGCCACTTGTAACCTTCACATTCTCCCAAGTATCGCCATAAATGCGATTGAGCTCATTCCCCTTACTCCATCCAACTTGCTCTTTGGATCCCATCTTCCTGCCAAGGTAGAGAGGTACCTCTCATCTGCCCTGGCCATCTCAATCCGAGCATAACCATCCAATCCCACCTTCTCCAAACAATACCAATCAACCTTCGTCAGTGCCTTCTTCACCCCAAGTAGTATAGTGGAAAATTTGTGTTGTGCCTCCAAAATCTTCAGCTGTAAAAAACAACAAAACAAAAACCGACATGCATTAGTACATCATACATTTCACATTCCATTCATCCAAAAAAACTTTTCACCTTATTCCTTTTCGTCGTAAAAGAAAACAAAACAAACAAAATCAAAGCACAAAAAAACTATGAAAATAAACGAGAAGGTCAAAGGAACTTACCTTAGCCACCCGCCCACAAGCTCCAGTCGTTGCACCAACTCCCTCCATCGCCATTGCCAAGCTCCTTCACTCCTCTCAGATGCAAGCTCTCAAATGCAAGAATGAAGTGAAAATGATCCATGCAACCCTTTTCTATGATAAATTCAGCTCATGGATGCATCTCCACGTTTTGTAGGCGCGTCTAAGTGTAGGTCTACATCTGGAGGGCGCATGTAGACGCATCTCTGTGTTTATAGAAAACTAGGTATACCTCCACGTCTGGGAGAAAATAGGCGTAGATCCGCATTTCCTCACATCTTGCAAAGGTCCTCAAATGGTTACAAAACCCCACAAAATCATCACAAAACTCATCCAAGAATTAATCACATCATAATATCTAATTTTGTGATAACATGGATTGATTTGGGTGGTTAATTTTCGAATGCGATCAAAACTCACAAAATACTCAAAAAAGCTTCCAAAATGTCTCAAACGATCCAAAATTTCACAAAAACCATCAAATCAGCCTATCAATGCATTCAAATCATTATCCCACATCTTCACATTTGAAATCAAATCAGCCTGGTTCCTCAATTTTCGAGTTTGATTGTAATCAAGAAAATTTGCCTAAGGTTGTCATTAAGCCCTTTTTTGTGGGGTTACAAACGTGGAAAACACTTACAAAAACTCATTTTTCATTAGGAATTGCTACAGTCATTAGGGACAACACGCTTCCAGGCTGGTTCCTTTAGCACATTATCTTGCACTAGGAATTGCTACAGTCACTAGGATGGTTGGTTCCTTTACCTCATCATTTTGCATTTCAATGATACCAAAAGGTAAATTTTCGACAACACAAATCTACCTCAAACTTGGAGCAACCAACTTGATCTTGACTTTCAACATTCGCATCCATAACATTCATCCCTTTCATCATCCACATTCAGTCAATTGACTCATGGGTCTCATTCTTCACTCATTCATCAATTGAGGAGGTAAGCTAAAATCAACTTTTTCAAAATCACCCTTCTTACGCGTCAAAGAAAAGGGGTTCATCCAACCAAACCAGATGTCTCTTTTTTTTTGCACTGCATTGTGTTTTACACGAAGCGACACAAAATCCTAGTCATTTATTTTTATATAATTATATAAATATATAAATATTTTATATATTGGTATATATAAATCTTGACCGCTCACCACATTTTAATCTTAACCATTCATTATATATATATATATATATATATATATATATATATTTATTATATTTATATATACAAATACTATATATATATATATATGTGTGTGTGTGGATAAATCTAAGTCGCTCATCATTTTCTTCATACCCTAACCCTAACTTGCCACTTGGCAACGTTAGCTCACACCGTCAAAACCTCAAATCTAACCTATCAAGAGGTTATAAAATATTATTCACTTTTATGAATGAAGGATCCAATCCAAACAAAATCGAAAGAGAAGCATCGACAATCCGTAGCGAGTTACAAAGAACAACTTTATCCGAAGAGCGGAGCGTGAGAGATCGAAGGTTCACATCGATTCTACGAATATATCCAAATGTAGTGCCTTGTCTAATAGACATAGCTCTGTGCCTATCAAGCATGGTAGAGTGCCTATCAAGCATGACATCACGCCTATCAAGCACGACACTGCGCCTGCATGATGATACTTTTAGCCTTGCAGAACACAAATCGAGATCAAGTATAAAATAAGACAATTTGATTATTTGATTTATTATCTTCTGTATTTTGTTTTTCATAATAGAAAATATTCAGATCAGGGTTAGTAAGTTTTATTTGACTCAAAGAGGGTCTCACACAGTGGAGGCCCTTCATATACTACTAATTGGTTTATGTTGTTTGCATTATTACAGGTGCAGGAGATAAGTTTCTGAGAAGCTTTTGAAGCAAAAGAGTGGCCTGCAGAGGATACACAAGCCCACTCAAAAAAATTGATTGTAACATAAGAGATTGAAGACACCTCAGTTCACTTGATCCACAAAAGGGGTTTTTCCCCTTTTTGTGATTTATTGTAACCTGTGAACAAGCAGTTATCCATTGTAATAAGCCCCCAATCATCTTGGGGCAAATTGTTGTGTAACTGAAAGGGAGAATAAGTTCAAATAAAAATCATTTTGCTTCATTGTTATATTGCTTGTTTCCTTGTTTATGTTATTTGGTGTTATTTCTACTGTTTACAAAACTAATAATACAATTTATATTTAACAAAATTTTATTGATCAAAACATTGAAAAATTAAATATAAAAACCATTTTTTTCTAGAGAACAAGGGGGTGTACTCGGGTCCCCCACCCTTGACAAATCACAACTCTTTCCTTTAGAGCTTGAGATTTTACAAATAAATTCAATTCTTATCTCAATTGAGTTGCTATAGCTAGATACCTACATCATTTTTCATAAAAAGTCTAAATTCTTGATTTTTATTTTTTGGATCTTCTTCAATTTTTTGTGTGAATACAAATATTCCAAAATCTAACATCCTTTTTGATATTTTCCTATAGCATCCTTCACAATACCAAAACTCCACCTCTACTACTAATGCATTGCATCTTAGTAGAGTAATATTTTTAATGCTTTGCACTATCATAGTCTACTTTACCAGATTTGGATTGTGAGTTTCCTTCTTAAAGCATAAGTGCAACCACAAGAATTGTAACAAATACTTTAAATGAAAACATGTTAATATTGTAAAATAAATAAAATATTACCAGTAAAAAACATTAAACTAAAGCATAATCATTATTTGATTTAGGTAGTCAACATTTTCTTGTTAGCTTCAGCTAAACTTACTACTTCCTCTAGCCAAGGAAAAGAGATTTTAACTTCACAATCCTCAATTAAAACCCCTCTATTTTCTAGCCTATCTACACATTTGTTGCATTTCCTTAATGTATGTGTAAACTTTATTTCTTCAAACTCTGTAGTAAGGTCTTGTATTTCCACAATTATCTCTTGTATGTTCCATGGGCCCTTTGCTCTTCTCAAATTGCATTTATTATTATTAGTGAATCACCTTCCATTCATACTCTATACCATTTCATTTCTCTACATATTTTTAACCCTTTCAAAGTTGTCCAAGCTTCAACTTCATTATTTGTCTTAAATCCACTATTAAAAGCACATTGATACAAAATATTTCCCCTATTGTTTCTAATTATTTATCCTCCTCTTGTTGGTCTTGGATTTCCTTTAGATGCTCCATCAAAATTCAAATTAACCAACTCCACTTTGGTGGTTTCCACTTTATATTATTTGCCTTCTTTTTGTTTCTACATGACATCATAATTTCATTTGATGACTTACTTCATTTATCGAGGCTCTTTGCTTCAACATTAGGGATTAGGTGAGTTGATAGTGTTAATTTAGACTCCTCTATGGATAAACAAATCTTCCTTTTCATTACCTTTAAACTACTTTCCTTTTCTTTAAATATTCTTCTGTTTCTTTCTAGCCATACAATCTAAAGTATTGTATATTTTGATATATCCTAGATTATCTGTAAAGCCTCGCTTTTTTTTTTTTTTCAAAGTTGTCCAAGCTTCAACTTCATTATTTGTCTTAAATCCACTATTAAAAGCACATTGATACAAAATATCTCCCCTATTGTTTCTAATTATTTATCCTCCTCTTGTTGGTCTTGGATTTCCTTTAGATGCTCCATCAAAATTCAAATTAACCAACTCCACTTTGGTGGTTTCCACTTTATATTATTTGCCTTCTTTTTGTTTCTACATGACATCATAATTTCATTTGATGACTTACTTCATTTATCGAGGCTCTTTGCTTCAACATTAGGGATTAGGTGAGTTGATAGTGTTAATTTAGACTCCTCTATGGATAAACAAATCTTCCTTTTCATTACCTTTAAACTACTTTCCTTTTCTTTAAATATTCTTCTGTTTCTTTCTAGCCATACAATCTAAAGTATTGTATCTTTTGATATATCCTAGATTATCTGTAAAGCCTCGCTTTTTTTTTTTTTTCAAAGTTGTCCAAGCTTCAACTTCATTATTTGTCTTAAATCCACTATTAAAAGCACATTGATACAAAATATCTCCCCTATTGTTTCTAATTATTTATCCTCCTCTTGTTGGTCTTGGATTTCCTTTAGATGCTCCATCAAAATTCAAATTAACCAACTCCACTTTGGTGGTTTCCACTTTATATTATTTGCCTTCTTTTTGTTTCTACATGACATCATAATTTCATTTGACGACTTACTTCATTTATCGAGGCTCTTTGCTTCAACATTAGGGATTAGGTGAGTTGATAGTGTTAATTTAGACTCCTCTATGGATAAACAAATCTTCCTTTTCATTACCTTTAAACTACTTTCCTTTTCTTTAAATATTCTTCTGTTTCTTTCTAGCCATAGAATCTAAAGTATTGTATAATCTAAAGTATTGTATCTTTTGATATATCCTAGATTATCTGTAAAGCCTCGCTTTTTTTTTTTTTTCAAAGTTGTCCAAGCTTCAACTTCATTATTTGTCTTAAATCCACTATTAAAAGCACATTGATATAAAATATCTCCCCTATTGTTTCTAATTATTTATCCTCCTCTTGTTGGTCTTGGATTTCCTTTAGATGCTCCATCAAAATTCAAATTAACCAACTCCACTTTGGTGGTTTCCACTTTATGTTATTTGCCTTCTTTTTGTTTCTACATGACATCATAATTTCATTTGATGACTTACTTCATTTATCGAGGCTCTTTGCTTCAACATTAGGGATTAGGTGAGTTGATAGTGTTAATTTAGACTCCTCTATGGATAAACAAATCTTCCTTTTCATTACCTTTAAACTACTTTCCTTTTCTTTAAATATTCTTCTGTTTCTTTCTAGCCATACAATCTAAAGTATTGTATCTTTTGATATATCCTAGATTATCTGTAAAGCCTCGCTTTTTTTTTTTTTGTATTTACATGGTGGAATCGGTAGCCGCCACGAATTCGGGCAGGCTGTCCAGATTTTTATGGTCGTCACCGTATTCTGCGTTGTCCGCCCTAAAACCCACCACACAGATCTTCGCGCATTCTGCCCCTATAACCACCATGTCACAATCATTTTAAACATTTTATGTTGCTGAAAGCACTAGGAAAGGGACAAGCGTTCAGTCCGACGAGGCCCGAGATTTGAACCTTGGACCTCCGCCTCCCTTATGGGGTTTGGATGAACCAATTTAAAGCCTCACTTTTTAAAAGTGCTTTACCATTGCTTTAACCATTCTTAAATTCTTCCATTCATCACCATACCAAACATATTAAAAATCCATTGCCATAGTTTCCAAACTATTGACCAATGTCCCAAAATATGGTTTATACTCTCCTCCTTTTTACATAGAACATGTTGCAAGGGACCATGAAAACCCCTTTTCATAATTTTATAGTAAGATCAAATTCTTCTATGACCTACTAGCCAAACAAAAATTTTAACTTTAAGAATGCTTGGTCTATACCAAATATCTCTCTATATTCTTGTGGTATTCCTATTTTTTTGGTGCTTTTCATTGTATCTACTTCTTGTTGTGTATTATTATAAGTCATTCAACTCCCAAATCAACTTATCCTTGGATCCCTTGGGAATAATAATTTTTATCTTTCTGCTCAACTACCTCCTAGCATCAATGTCTTGTATACTTGTAAAAAAAATTCTTTCCATTTGTATCTTCCTTCTTGATCTTTGTATATAATGTTTGAAACCTTATCACCATATTTATCTTGAAGTAATCTCATCCATGGTTTCAAAGTTGGATCTATATTGAGTGGTTTTTTATCACAACAAGTATCCATCCAAATATAATTTTTTTTCTAGTTCTCACCACATATCGTAGACCTTTAATAACTAGATCAATTAATTTTTTAAATCATTCCATAGAGAAAATTCATTTGGTAGTGAGCATATAGTAAATATTAACCTTGGGTCATTGGGCTCAACTTACTTAGAAAAATTCTTGCCCATTATCTTTAACTCTCTTCTTACAATCTCCAAATTACTTTTCCCCTAAGATCTAAGTTTGCATCCACAAGAAGTCTTAAACTAAGACCTCGTCTAGTTTTATCATCATGCATCTTGCTCTATTTTATCAAAGGAAATTTCCTTTTATCATGTAAACTTGACCATATAAATGACCCCATAATATGGATTAAAAAAAATTCTATTGATTTTGGCATAGTATACAAGGACGTATAATATGTTGGAATGACTTGTAAGACTGATTGAATTAGTTGCACTTTTCTTGCTAATTATACACATCTACCTTTTCGTGTTAGTTTTTTATTCTAAACTTCACTTATAACTAGATTCTATAATTCTATCCTCATTGTCCCCTCAAATAAGGGCATCCCTAGATAAGTTACTAGCAAATTTACCTCCATTTAAAATAACCTACATATCCTTGCTTTGATTTTAGCTAGAGTGTTTAGGAAGTAAAATTTAGATTTTGTCTTATTAACTTTTTCCCCTGAAACTCTCGTATTCCTTTAATAAGTTATTCAATTCTCTAGCCTCATTTATCCTTGCCCTCCCAAAAAAGGGTTGTATCATCTACAAACTATTGATGGGTGATGTTGTTGATGTTATTACTAGCCTTAAGTCCACTATTAGTCCATATTTGTTAGCCTTAACTCTACCATAATAATGAATAAATACGGTGATAGAGGATCCCCGTCTAAGACCTCTATTAGATTTAAATGACTCTATTACTAACCAATTAGCCAACACTAAATATGATACTATAAAGACACAAGATTTAATCCATTTGACCCATTTCTTCTTTAATTCCTTTTTTCTAATATTGTAAAAAGAAATTCTGATTTAACCCTATCATAGGATTTACTCATATAAAGTTTTAAGATTATTGTTCTCTCTTTTATTGAAGCTATTGAATGCATAACTTCATGAGCTACTATGATCCCATCCAAAATTTGTCTCTCTTTCACAAATCCTCCTTACTCTTATGAAATAATTTTGTCTAACAGTGGTCTTAATCATTTTTTCATAACTTTGAATATTATTTTATATGCCATATTACAAAGGCTTATGGGCCTAAATGAATCAAACAATTTTGCATCCTTATTTTTTGAAATCAAGGTAAGATATGTTGCATTTACTTTGTGTTGGTGCATATTTTATAATTTTCCACACTTGTGCTTAGTATTTGCACCTTTACATTAGCTTTCTTAGCTCACTCTAGTTCTTTTGAGTCCTTCTAGGCTCTGATTCGATCTCTACATCCTTCTAGGCCTAGAGATACCTCTTGAGCTTGATATTTTATCTTCTAGTGGGAAGATTGTTAGTCCCACATTGATTATTCTTTATACATCTTAAGGAATCACTTCCTATATAAGTAATTCCTCCCTTCTCATGTTTGGTGTGTGGAGTGTGACTTAATATATGAGATATTGCTTTGTGCATTCTTGTGTTGGTTTCACTCTTATCAATTTAGCTATTATGATAGTTCTTGGTTTTTGGATCTTGGAGAGTGAAGTACTTGGATTCTAACTTCGGTTAGTTGAGTACTTCTACATGGTACCAGAGCTTAAGTTATTTCAAGGACTAATCCATTTCTAGATTGTTTTGCATAACCCATTTTTTGAAATCGTATGCTCTCACCTCGCCCACTCAGATATTAGTGATTAGAAAGTTTAAAAATCAAAGATATACGTTTCTTGGTGACTTATTCTTTTAGATATTCATCTTAGATTATGCTCACATCAGGCTCTTGGTAGACTTTTAGAGACCACTAAAAAATCCGTCCATTTTCAGCCTAAACAAACCTTTCTATTGTGTCTAAAATGTGCCAAAACCTATAGACAACCTATAAACTTGTCTAGATTCGTCACCAGCATCCTCGGGCATTTCCTAGTTTCTTTGTATTCTCAGTTTTTCTAGAAGTAGTTGTCTAGTCATAGTTTTTTGTAGTTTTAGAAGCTTAGGGCATTTTCCAGTTTCTCTGTATTCTCAGTTTTTTCAAAAAATAGTTGGTCAATCGTAGTTTTTTGCAGTTTTAGAAGCTTATAAAATGATAGATTGTAACTATCATTTTTTTTAAAGTGTTTTTCAAGACCTTCAAATTTATGCATTCTGTTTGCAAAACTTTTGCACCTAAACTGTAATTTCTAGCTTAATACACCTTTTTGAAGGTCAAAATCTATAAATACATTGAGTTATAAAGTGCCAAACTGCAAATTGGAGGGTTCTTCAGATTAGTAATCAAGGGGGTGTAATAGTGTGTTTGTTGTGTTCTTGTGCTTCTTTTTATGGATTCTTCTTCTCTTCCCATGTTAACTGCACATAATTACTATACTTGGAAAATTGAAGTAACAAGTAAACTAAGGGAAAAGGGATATTCAAGAATCATGAAAGGGGATGAAATTGAACTAGCAAATGAACCACACAAAACAAAATGGTTGAAAAAATATGACATGGCCCTTGGCTTTCTTTGTAGTTGTGTTTCTCCAGACATTAGGTTTCACATTGTGACCTTAGATACTCCAAAAGAAGCATGGGACAAGCTAGGAACTCTATTTGGTCAAACAAATGATATCCGAGAGCACTTGCTAGAAAATGACCTTATGGGTTTGGATCCTAATGACTATGGGGATATCAATGAATACTTGACCAAATTCAACCATTTAAGAAGTGAACTAAAATAATGTGGAGTAGAGAAGAAAGATCAGCAAATGGTTTTATGTGTTCTATCCAAACTTGGGGCAGATTTTTTAGTGTTTGTATCAACTTTTCATTCTACTAGAAGAGCATTAGGGACAACATATCAGATGCCTTCCTTTAGTGAATTTTCCAATGAGTTGTGCAAGGAATAAGATAAAATTGTACAAATGGGAGTCATGAAAGTATCTAAGTCTCATGCCTTAGTTGCCCAACACAACACAAAAGAGAAAATAAATGGAAGCAAAGAGTTGAACAAACTTAAAGGCCCTAAAAAGGAGAACTCTCAATCACATCCTTCCTCTACTACTCCAAAACCTAGTTCACAAACTTCTACTTCTAAAAATGGAAAACCTAAGAAGGAGAAGTTAACTTGTGGCTTTTGCAAAGGCAACCACAATGAGTCTAAGTGCCTTAAAAAGGAGATACATCAATTGAAAGAAATTATTTCTAAGAACAACATCAATAAATCTACTTCAAGCACAAAGGACTCAACAAAGAAGAAAGAAAAAGGTAAAGGCAAAGCCCTAATGGCAGTGATAGTTCCACCTTCTAGCACTTGGGTATTTGACTTGGGTGCATCACATCATATGGCCTCATCTTCGAAGAACTTTTCTTCCTTGGAGCCTTGTGATGTTTCACAAATTCTTTTGGGCAACAACACTAGTGTTGATGTAAATGGGAAAGGGGATATTGAAATTGGTGAAGGCACCTTTGAATATGTTCTACATGTTCCTTCCTTATAAAAAATCTATTTTCCATATTATAGATTGCACATAGTGGTACAAGGAATAAAATTGAATTCAAACCTGAGACAGTAACAATCAGAGAGTTGAATAGTGATACTACAGTGGCTCACTGGATTTGTGATAGGAAGGAAAGATTGTATAAGTTCACTCACTTTGCTCTTGATTCACCTTCTTTGGCATTGTTGGCTCACTCAAACCAAGTGAGCAAATTGTGGCAAGAGCAGTATGGACACTTAAACTACCACTACCTTTAGTAGCTTAGCTTGAAGGATATGGTCATTGGATTGCCCGTCGTACACTTTATAGATGGAGTTTATGAAGGATGTATCCTTGGAAAACATTCCAAGGAGAGATTTAACAAGGGCAATGCATGGAGGACTACTCACATCTTGCAATTGATTCACAGTGATCTTCAGGGACCATTTCCTTCCTTGTCATTTGATAAGTCTAGATATGCCTTAGTATTTGTTGATGACTTCTCTTGGTACACTTGGATTTACTTTCTTCGCAAGAAGAGTGAAGTCTTTGTGAACTTTCAAAGCTTCAAAGCCTTAGTCAAGAAACAAATAAATAAAGACATACAAATTCTTTGAATTGACAATGGCAAGGAATATCATAGAGCTTTGCACTTCAGAGGGTATTTAGATTCGGCATTTAGTTGTATACACACCTTAGCAAAATGGAATGGTAGAGAGGAAGAATTAGATGCTCAAGGAGATGAGCAACTGCATGATATAGTCTAGATCCCTTCTTGCACAATTTTAGGATGAGGTTATGAATTGTGTAAACCAAATTCAAAACCGAATGCCACATAGATTAGTGGGAGATATCACCTCTTTTAAGGCCTTCTTTGGATGGAAATACAAAGTCACTCATTTTTTAGTATTTGGATCTCTTGCTTGGGCCTACATTCCTTCTAAAAAGTGCAAAGCCATTCAACCATAGAGTAGGCCTTGCATTTTTATTGGATATGCAGATGGTACAAAGGGTACCAACTTCTTCATCCCACCACTCATGAGCTTATCATTGCAAGAAGTGTTCGCATGAAGGAATCCATTCATGATCCTTCTTTGGATGCTTTCCCATCTACATCTACAACAACAAATACAGTGGATTTAGTGTTTTCATCAAATTCAGATTCTTTGCCAGATAGTTCAAATTCAACTTCAAAGACTTCTTCATCCAATAATGACTCAGAGGGTTGTACCCTCCACTTCAAATGATATAAAGGATGAGGCTTCTCCTCATGCTCCTACTATACTTGCCACAACACCATTATGGGCCTTCTAGAATCTTGAGTCAGCTGGTAGTTTAGTTGGAGATCCTTCTAACACATGACATACTAGATCATAGATACTTGAGTATCCACATGTCTTTTTGGCTACAACCTCTGATCCACAAATATTTAGAGAGGCATCATGCATTCCCGAGTGGGATGCAACTATGGAGGATGAGTATGATTCCTTACTTAGGAATCACACTTGGGATTTAGTTGACCTTCCTAAGGGAAGGAAACTTGTTCGATGCAAGTGGGTGTATCAAACTAAGTTTGCAGTAGATGGATCAGTGGAAAACACAAGGTACACTTGGTTGCCAAAGGTTTTTCCTAAGTACACAACATAGACTATTCAAATACCTTTGCTCTTGTAGCAAATATGACATCTATTTGGTTGGTTCTTGCTATTGCTGCTTCTTAGAGATGGGAAGTTCATCATATGGACATAAAGAGTGCATTTCTTCATGGGGATCTTCATGAGGATATTTACATGGAGCAACCACATGGCTTCATTCAAAATTCTTCCTTAGTCTATCAACTTCAAAAATCCATCTATGGCCTCAAGCAGGCCCCATGGGCTTGGTATGCCAAGATGGATGCCTATCTTCTCTCCCTCGACTTTTCACAATGCCATTCTGATTTGAACATCTATATATTCTACTCCTTGTACTTTATGTTGATGATTTTCTTATCACTAGGAGTTCCACATCATCCATTCAAGAAATTAAGTCTGCCCTTCAAGACCATTTTTCCATGGTAGATTTGGGGTTGTTGCACTACTTTCTTGGCATTGAGATCACATAGTCTTCAATAGGGATATTCATTGCACAAACCAAATATGCTAGGGATATTCTACTCTAGTTTTACATGGCTAATTGCAATCCATATTCAACTCCTTTTCTTATGGGGGTAAAGCTTGATGCTGATTGCTCTACACCACTGGAAGATGCGATATTGTACCGTCATATTGTTAGGATTTGTATCTACCTAACACATACTAAAATTGATATAACATATTCAGTTGGCATGGTTTCTCGCTTTATGCAAGAATCACATGACCTTCATTGGAGGGCTACCAAAAAAATACTACACTACATACAGGCGTCACTACAGTTCGACATATAATATTCAACAAGCATTTATATTGATCTTGTGGGATACACTGATTCTGATTGGATAGGTGATTCTTTCGATTACAAGTCTACTTTTGGTTACAACTTTTACTTGGGTTCTGGTCTAGTATGTTGGTCAAGTAAGAAGCAACATGTTATTTCTCTATCATCTACAGAGGCCCAATATCGAGTATTTGTAAAACATGGTGACAAAAAACATTTGGTTCTAGCATATTCGCATGGAGTTTGACATTGCATTCTGTAGGTCATTGATCATTTTTTGTGATAACTAGAGTACGATTACCATTTCACATAATTCGATCCACCACCAACGGATCAAGCACATTGGGATTTATATGCATGACATCAAAGATCTTATTTAGTAGTGCATCATTGATCTTTACTATTGTCAGACTTCAGAGTAGATCATTGACATCTTCACCAAATCCTTCATTGAGAGCAAGTACACTTAGTTACGAGATCTTCTTAGGGTTAGGCACATCGACATTGGCTAGGGGGGTCTTCTACCTCTTCTATTTCAAGGGGGGTCTCCCACCTCCTCTTTCTTCATGGTCTTCTCTTTTAAAATGTTTTCCTTTATTTTTACTATTGAGTTGATCATTGCATTGTATTGAGTTCATTATGGCACATTTTCCAAGACTCACAAAACACTATCTACCTAAGTTGCATTTATGGGGGAGGTGTTAGTGCATATTTTATAATGTTTCACACTTGTGCTTATTATTTGCACCTTTACATTATCTTTCTTAGCTTGCTTTGGTTATTTTAAGTCATTCTAAGCTTCGATTTGACATCTCTAGCACCTTCTAGGCCTAGAGATGCCTCTTGAGCTTGTTATTTTATCTTCTAGTGGGAAGCTTGTTAGTCCCACATTGATTATTCTTTGTACATCTTGAGGAATCACTTCCTATATAAGTGATTCCTCCCTTCTCATGTTTGGTGGGTGGAGTGTGACTTAATATATGAGATATTGCTTTGTGCATTCTTGTGTTGGTTTCACTCTTGTCAATTTAGCTATTGTGATAGTTCTTGGTTTTCGGATCTTGGAGAGTGAAGTACTTGGATTCTAACTTCGATTAGTTGAGTACTTCTATATTTTGTAAGGTGTGTATTATTTTACCCTAGACTATTCCATTGCCACAATAAATAATCCTTCACTACATCCCAATTATGTCGATAAAAAGTTGCAGATAGCCCATCTAGACCTAGGTATTTATCCTTATCAAAAGAGAAAAGAGCTAATGAACTTATTCAAGAGTAATAGGCTCCATTAGTTTCCTATTATCTTCATATGTTATAGTTGAAGGTACTTATTATAGTAGTTTATCATTGAGAACTTCGAACTTCGATATTAGAGTATTATAGTAAATAAACCTTACCTCCTTTCTAATTTCACTCTAGTTTTCAGTATAAATCCCTTCTACTAATCTAGATGTTGATCTCTATTTTATGTCATCCTATGAAAAAACTATCTTTTTATCTCCCAGGTCTTAATTTTAATCACCAAAATTTCTCTTCTTTACTCTAAATATTGTGATATACACTAAGCAACTCCCTTTCATCTAAGCTTGGATATCACCTTTTTGGAAATTTTGAAAGATTCTATTTTAGTTCTTTATTCTAAAAAGTCTTTCTAAAAGTATTATTGTTTCGTTATTTTAATACATATGTCATTGATTTAATTTGTTTTCAAAGTGTATAAAGCCCATTGTTTCCTAAATAATTCCACATTTGTACTATCATATCAAAAAATTGAGGATGGTCTTCTCACATTTGCTCATATTTAAAATATGATATTTTTTAATTCACTCATCGCCATTTTAAACTCTTATTGGCCAATGATTTAAATTAATCCTTGTTAAGGTATTAATTTTAGCACAATTCCCTTCATCTATTAAATGATTTTAGAGTATGCATCTATATATTTTTTTGCTATTAGATTATGGTATCTCCTATTGTTTGTCATTATATAGTTATCCTCCTCAAACTCAACCTCCCATAGATTTATTGTTTTGAATAAAAGTTGAGAAATCTTTCATACTTTGGGTTATTTACCTAATTCACCCAATTTTTTCATCCAACTTTGTTATGGCATTAAAATCTCCTATGATCATGAATCGAGTTTCTTGCTCTTTACTTCTCATAAAGTCTTCAATCCCACTCCATATTTCTAATCTACCAAACTGAGTTGTAGGTCCATAGACATTTATAAGGATGAAATTAATATATGGAAAGTAGCATGTGACTAATGAGGTTATCCAATGTCTAATTTTATGAATGGTTGCATAGGAGGTTCTAATAGTATTCTAGCATGCTAGAATTCCCCTTGTTGCTCCTTGTAATGTCCCTTTTTAAGAAACAACAAACCCTTACTACGAAAATGCAAAAATTAAGTACAACAAGGAAATAACTCAAAAATTGCTCATAAAATAACACAAGTATCAGGAGAAATTAGGCAATATCATATATTAAATATTGCCAAACCAATACAACAGCTCCCCAAGGCTGAACAGATGCAAAAACTCCTCATAAATGACCCCAAATACAAGCGTAGGGTTTGGGGCTGCCAACAGATCTGAAACACATGACACAAATGTTCCCAAAAATGCCACGAACTCCTCACAGATGCCTCTTTTTGTATTTTTGATATTTTAGGGCAATAACACCTGCAATGATATTACCAAGACCCCAACCATGCACCTCCAATGCACTATGGGAATGAGAAAGACCTGCAATCTCAACTCATGGAACCTCTAGGGTTTTAATATTCAATTCTGATATCAACATAACATGCCCAAAATGGGACGTCTCACTCCCTTATATAGGGTGAGGTTCTAATTTGGAGTTGACATCTCCCAACCCTAAAATCACTTAAAGTGCTCCCAACCCTAAAATCACTTAAAGTGCCTTATTACAACATAAAAACATAAAACATAAATAAACACAACTTAAGTTATGTCTCCTAGTCACATGAACCCCTTTTTCACTTTTATAATCAAGTGTAGGAGACATTTACAAAAATATTTATTTTTGGGACATTACAAGTCCACCCTCCTCAAATTGCTTGTCCTCAAGCAAAGTCAAAGCTAGAGCATCTAAAATTTTTGCACCTTCCCAAGTAGCATCCTCCATAGGCAATTCCTTCCACTTCACAAGATATTCTTTGACAGTCCTACTCCTAAGCTTTCTCTCCCTTGTCTCAAGGATCAATTCAGGTTCAAGAATGATATTTCCTTCATCATCAAGGGGTGGCAAATCTGAAGATGGCTGAATGTGTTGGCCCAAGGCCTTATTCAAACAAGAAACATGGAAGACATTATGTATTTTACTTCCACTTTGAAGTTCCAAAGCATATGCAACCTGTCCAACCTTACTCAACACCTTGTAAGGTCCATAAATTTTGGGTTTGAGTTTTTTTTCTCCACTTCTTTTCAATGTAGACTATTTGTAGGGCTGCAACATAACATAAACCAAGTCTCCCACCTCAAATGAGCGCTCACTACGCTGCTGATCTGCATACTTCTTCTGTTGATTTTGTGCCGTAAGAATATTGTCCTTCAAAGCATTAAGAATATCTTGATTTTTTGCTGCAAAGTCTCTAGCTTTTTGGACCCTTGAATCACCAAAAATCAGATCTGAAAAGTGTGGGGCATCATAACCATAAAGTGCCTTGAATGGAGATATTTTTATGGACATATGATAAGTAGAATTGTAGCAATATTCACCAAGGTGCAGCCATTTAACCCATGCCTTTTGTTGACTTGAAACATAATTTCTCAAATATCCTTCAAGCCATTTGTTAACAATTTCAGTTTGCCCATCAGTTTGGGGATGGTAGCTAGTACTAGGAGTCAATTTAGTACCACATAGCTTAAACAATTCTTGCCAAAACATGCTAAAAAATTTGATGTCCCTATCACTCATAATGGATTTAGGCAAACCATGCAATCTGAAAACTTCTTTAAAAACAAATCAGCAACTTGTATGGTTGTACAAGTTGTTGAAATGGCATAGAAATGAGCAAATTTTGTCAATCTATCAACAACAACAAATATGCAATCCTTCATGTATACCTTGGGGAAACCAGTAATGAAGTCCATGGAGATACTTTCCCATTTCTGATTGGGAATAGGAAGTGGCTGAAGTAAACCAATTGCAAATTCATGTTCCCCCTTGTTTTCTTGGCAAATAACACATTCCCGAACATGCAAGAAGACATTCCTTTTCAAATCCTTCCAATAGAATCTTTCTCTAACCTGTTTGTAAGTCTTGTAGAAACCTGGATGGCCTACAAGTGGAGCATCATGCATGGTTGTAATTAAAGCTTGTTTCAGCTTTGATTCAGGTACTAAAAACACTCTTCCCTTGCAAAAAATTAGTCTTTCTTTATGGTTGAACCTGTCATCTTCAACTTGCCCATTTATTAGTTTAGAACAAAAATCATTCTTTGCATATTCAACCATAATTTTCACCTTCCAATCAGCAAAAATAATGGAAAGAGAATGAAAAGTAGGGTGCCTAGAAAGTGCATCAATAGCTGAATTCTTCTTACCCTTTACAAACTCAATTTCAAAATCATATGATTGCAACTTTGTTACCCATTTCTGATGTCTTCCATTCAGTTCAACTTGCCCCAAGAAGTATTTCAAATTGTTATGATCAGTTTTGACCACCAACTTGCCACACACTAAGTATTGCTTGAATTTGGTCAAGGCATGCATGATAGCTAGCATCTCTTTATCATAGATGCTGAAAGTTTTCTCCACATTTGAGAGCTTTCTACTCTCATAAGCAATGGGGCGTCCTTGTTGCATAAGTACAGCTCCAACTCCAACACCTGAAGCATCACAAACAATAGTAAAAGCAACAGAAAAATCAGGAATAACAAGTAAAGGAGTGGAAGTCATTACATATTTCAGCTTTAGAAAAACTAAAAGAGCCTCATTGGACCATGAAAAGGCCCTTTTCTTAGTTAATTCAGTAAGGGGGACAGCCAAAGAAGAAAACCCCTTAATGAACCTCCAGTAGTAACATGACATAAACCCACAAAACCCCTCAATTCCGTTAGGTTGGATGGTATAGGCCATCTTTGTACAGCTGACACTTTAGTTTGATCAACCTTAAGATGTTTTTGTAGTAAACCTTGAATTTGAGGATGATAAGTGGCTGATTTTTTTCCTTCTGAACTAAAAATTACAGTTGCCCACTCAACGCCTTTATGCCTTATCATCTTCTCCATTCTTTTGTATGAAACCTCCAAAATTTTGCAAGAATCTTTTGACCCATTTTCCTTGATTCCTTGCAACACCACATATTTCCCTTCAAGCACAAATTTCAGTTCTAATTTTTGATAATTAGTAACATAATCACCAAGTGAATACAACCATTGCACACCCAAAACCATATGTGGAATACCTCCTAATGGAAAAACAAAGAATTGCTCATCTACTTCCATGTTGCCAAAATTATTTTTTATGTTTCTTACCACTTTGTTGCATGTGATAAGATCACCATTGCCAATAGCAACATTAAAACCAGGAATGATAGCTATAGGAAGATTCTTTCTAGTGGCAAAATTCTCATCAACAAAATTGTAAGTAGCACCACCATCTATTAAAACAATAACCTTTTCATCAAAAGATCTACCTAGTACCTTAATAGTGTGAAACTGATTCAGCCCACTTAAAGTGGCTAGGGAACCTTCAGGAACTTCCTCATACTCCCTTTGTGCTTCCTCTTCCAAGGGTGTCTCATCTGCCTCATAAAAATTAGGATTATCAGAGTCAGAATTAGAATGTAATTCAATGATTTTCATACCTCCTCTGCATTTATGACCTCTTTGCCAAGGAGACTTGCAAATGAAACACTTGTTTTGTTTCCTTACCTCATATTTCTCTTCTTGTGTCAAGTGTGGGCCATTTGGGGGCTTATTAGGTGGCTGAAAATCAGATCTGAAACCTTCTCCATGCATGGGATTCCTGCCATAAAAATTTCTCTCATTTCCACCTTGCTATGTGAGGTTTCCTTGCTGCCCATACTGCTATCCAAAAACTATTTTTCTGGCTACAAAAGGTGGTCTAGCAGGTGGATTATGTGCAAAATATTTTTGTCTAGGAGGTAAAACAGATTCTAAGCTTAAAGCTCTCTTAATGGCATCTTCAAGAGTGGTTGGTTCAAAAGCTTTAACTAATCCCTTCACGGGTTCCAACAAACCATCCATAAAAAGAAAATTTACCCTCTTGGGTGAAATATTTTGTAGCTGAACTAAAAGTTGTTCAAACTCCTCCACATAGGCATGAATGGATGAAGTTTGCTTCAAAGTGGCAAGCTCCTTGAAATACTCTTCCACATTCCTCCTTTCAAACCTGTTCAAAACCTTGGTACAAAATTCATCAAATGTATCAATATCACCATGCCCTTGGGTTACTAACCCATGATGCCACCATGAGTAAGCACTACCCTCAAGGTGGAGTGTATCAATCGAATCGCATCGACTTCAGAAATAGGCTCCAAGGTAAAATAAGTCTACAATTTTTGAAGCCATGCCCTAGCTGTAAGACCATCTTGACCATTAAATAAGGGAATGGTCACCTTTTGATGCAAAAAGGGCTTCTTTTTCTCTTTTTTAGCCTCAACAACAGATTTACCCACAATCTTCAAATATTTATCAAAAGAAATTACTGCCCTAAAACCCTTAGATTTATTACTATAAGCAGCAAACCATTTATCTAATTCATCAGTTACCTCATTTTCCTCCCGTGGAGGTGGTGGAACAAGGAACATAAGCTTGGACAGCCTAGGCAAGGGAGTGTGTGAGTTAGATGATGACGCATGCCCATTGTTGTTGCCTCCCCTTTCTCCTTCCCTCCTTGTGTCATTTGGGTTGCCCAAAGCTGCCCTCAATTCTTGTTGATTTGTCTCTTGTAAGGACACCATTCTTTGCAGCATGTCAAGTAGGGCATCAAAATTTTGCTCAGTCCTATCAACTGGCCTTTGGGGCTCCTCAACCTCTTCCCTTTTTGACATTTCCAAAGCGAGTTTGTTTCTCCTAGTAAAATACTGATGAACAGGAGGACGATGCATAAAACCTTATCAAACCCTAAAAATATGGAAATCTGAAATTCTGAAAATTCTGACCACCAAATTTTTTTTTTGAAACCACAGAACTGCAAATTGGTCAAAAGGGTATCCAAATCTGCAATTTTTATTTTTTGAAAAAAAATCCCTAAAAATTCGTGAATCCCTTAAAAATCTACGATTTTCACTAGGGCATAACTTTTCACCACATAAACACACTTATCACCACGAATAACTAAAAAAACACTGAAAATGCTGAAACTAACCATAGGCTGGCAAGATTCCAGCTCTGATACCACTTTTAATGTCCATTTTTAAGAAACAACAAACCCTTACTACGAAAATGCAGAAATTAAGTACAACAAGGAAATTACTCAGAAATTACTCATAAAATAACACAAGTATCAGGAGAAATCAGCCAGTATCATATATTAAATATTGCCAAACCAATACAATAGCTCCCCAAGGCTGAACAGATGCAAAAACTCCTCATAAATGACCCCAAATACAAGCGTAGGGTTTGGGGTTGCCAACAGATCTGAAACACATGACACAAATGCTCCCAAAAATGCCATGAACTCCTCACGGATGCCTATTTTTGTATTTTTGATATTTTAGGGCAATAACACCTGCAATGATATTGCCAAGACCCCAACCATGCACATCCAATGCACTATGGGAATGAGCAAGACCTGCAATCTCAACTCATGGAACCTCTAGGGTTTCAATATTCAATTCTGATATCAACATAACATGCCCAAAATGGGACATCTCACTCCCTTATATAGGGTGAGGTTCTAATTTGGAGTTGACATCTCCCAACCCTAAAATCACTTAAAGTGCCTTATTACAACATAAAAACATAAAACATAAATAAACACAACTTAAGTTATGTCTCCTAGTCACATGAACCCCTTTTTCACTTTTATAATTAAGTGTAGGAGACATTTACAAAAATATTTATTTTTGGGACATTACACTCCTTAAGATTCCACAGACCTTTCAAATCTTGCCCATATTGCTTTCATAATTTTGGAAACTTATTCCTTTGACATTTTAGTTCCTTGAATACAAATAATGAGGCTCATTACTCAAATAAGGGTCCTTGATACACCTTTGGTTTGAGGGGAATTAACACCCCTTATATTTCATGAGATGGTATTCGTGTCTCATTTGGGCTATTGGCCCTGCCTAAAAATTACCAATATCATTTTGTTGTTTGGTAAAGAGAAGTTCAACCAACTGAGATTGTGTTCCTTTCTCTATGTTTGCTCTTGCTTCCCTAGTTATCGTTTGATAATTTTAGGTTTTTTCTCTTTTTGCATTGTCTGTATCAGGAGTAGGTCTTGTTATTCTATTCCTCAACATTCTTTCACAAATTTTCTTTTCATTATATTTATCCTCTTTTGATTTTGCTACGAAAGCTCTTGACTTGTCCTACTTATTTTTTGGTATTTCCTTATTAATGGTAGAGGTATTAACATCTAACACTGAATTTTCTCTACCACTTTTATTCTCCTAAATGGTGCATGATACTTCAATAAAGTCTTCAAAATTTGATGAGGCACATTCCTTAGGTTCAAAGAGAATGTTCATCCCTAAATCTAGGTCATACTAAATAAATGGTTCCTTGTTTTTTATCCTATTGTACCGTGTCCTCTAAGCTCTGATCTGTTTTTTCTTTATAGGCTAAAGCCTCAAAAGAATTGGTATCTCTTCCAATATATTTCCTTACTGGTCTCCACTATTTATTTACTTTCATATGTTTAGACCTATTTTTTGAAATTTGAAAACCATTCTCATCCATATCCATTTGTAAGTTTCTATTGCATTTTTCTACATATGTTTTTGTTGGACTCTTCTTAGGGCATGATCTCTCAATATGTCCCACCTCATGACAACTTCTATATCTTTTTTTTTTTCATAATCTATGGTTTGGATCCACAACTTACCCCCATACTTAAGAATTATTTATTCTAGTAAAGGTTTACTTATATCAATCATGACCAATATCTGAGCATAAATAGTAAAAATTCCATCTTTTATAGTTTCTAAAATCTTAAGGAATTTTCCCAAAGTGTTGCCTATTACCTTAAAGGTATCTATTTTCCAAAATTTAGTGGGCAACCCATCCATCCTAATCCTAGACTGGTACCAAGGATAAATTTACGTTTTCATGTGCAAAGCCTTCATACTAGCAGGTAAAGAAGAGTCTTGCTCATCCTATAAACTAAGGACCCCATTTTAGATTATATCTCTCTCTGTAGAACAAAAAATGGCCATGAAGAAACCTTTCAGAAGAAAGTATAGACTCATTCTTGGATATTTTCAACTTCGATCAATCCATTTTCTCAAGGTTGAAGCCCCTCACCAAGACCCATTAAAGATACCAAAATTACCCTATATTTGAGCATCAATGATTGATTCTTTGTGAGGTCCTCACTAACCTCTACTACTAGGGATGATTCTAAGGATTTAACTATAAATCGATCCACGAAAAGGAAACTATAACCAAAAATTTATTGAAATTTAAGAGTATATCCTTCAATGATTATAATATTTGAAATTAAACCTATAATAATTTGCACGTAAAATTTCTAATATAATGAAGGGGAAAAATAAACTTAGCTAAAAATTATTGTGCCCAAATAGAATGTCCTGCCTCATTGATGCTCTAACCCTCTGTTGTTACTCCCTTCATCCGAACCCTAGCTGACATATATCTGCAGTTTTATTTTTCATGACTTGAAAACTTGTCATTGCCTTTGTTTTGGATGGTTGACTTCACAGGGTCGTATCTCCCTCAATACTACTTGGATTCCTTCATATGACCACTCATTTTAAATTTCTTCAAGTTTTGCACAAATTGATCCAAAAATCATTTGAATTGGATAACCCTTCACAAAGAAATGACTCCTAAAAGATGAGATATTTTTTAAGAAAAAAATATCCTAACTCTACCCTAGTTTCAAATGAATGTCTTCACATGGTCATAGCTCCTTCAATATTGCTCGTATTCTTTTGAATGACTAGTCATTTTAAATATTTTCAAATTCCACACAAAGTGGCAAAAGAATCGTTTAAATTAGACAATTCTATGTAAAGATATGGCTCCTAAAAATTTATTTATTTATTTTTTAAATTGTCCTAGCTTTATGGATTCATAATTTCCTCACCTTCACTTCCATTTTAAATATTAAAACATTTTACACAATTATCTTTTATTTGTTTAAATTCTACTACCACTTACAATAAAATATATATTTTTATATAAAAATAAAAATCATTAAACTACCTAGTAAAGGATACTATAGTAGTATATTTTTGGGTTTAATTAACGAGAATTAAATTCAAACCTTGGTATAAGGAGATAGAGACCCCTTTCAAAAACCAATGCTTTACCCTATTATTTTTCAAATAGCATTAGCTCAACTAGTTATATCCCTCAACATTCAAGGATAAGACCTAGTTTCAAATATTGCCAAGCAATACATGGAAAATATTCAAACTAATGTAATACCACTATGTGATTATGTAATATAGGTGGGGCATGTTTCAATATCATATAACTGTTGGTTATGAATCTGCCACTAGGAAAGGATTTTAATCTTTTGCGCCCTAGATTCACCCAACATATTGAAAGACCGAAAAGAATGGATGTCTTCTATGCCAATATTCGGAGATGGTCGGCTCCTATGCTAATATATTTGGGGTTTTTAGATAAGATAACATGAAAGATATTGTAAATTGTATAAAGAAATGTAAATAACATGTGGTTATGGTGAGAAAGAACAAGCAGCACAGTCACTAACTTATAGCCAAACCAACAACAATCAAAGCAAAGTATGAAACAAAAACTGTCACTGTGATTCCTTCCTATGTATCCTTCATTCAGTATTCCAGATTCAAATAATTGCCAATGCTCTAATCCAGGATGCAGAATTACAGCAATCAGAAAAATAAATGAACACGATGCAGAAATACTTGCAGAAGGCAGCATAAAATAAAGAGACAAATATCAGATCCAAGTATACTTTGTATTGGAAGTAAGTGCTCGGTTATAGCAGCTCTCTTAGAAATATGTTCCTCCCTTTTTACAATGAAGTTCCACTACTATTTATAGCAAAAAATTTCCCCTCAATTACAATGATGCACAAAATCCAAAAAATTGTAAAATTTGTCGAGACTAGACCCTTGTTGGCCATGAGCATACCTACAATAAGATTCACCTAATTTTTGTACAGATCTGGATAGATATGGTGGGTGATAAGTTAAGTCTGATTAATATGGTAGGTTTAGTACACTTTCCCTTGAGGACAGCATCAACGTTCACCTACCCTGTACCTTTGTAGCACACCTTCTATCCCATCTTGACAGGCTCAAATCTTGAAATCTATACATGGTCTGCCTAAGTTTGAGGTTCCCTAAAATGGAGGGGGTTTACCAAAGTCGTTTGATGAAAACAACGACCCCGAGAGTCGTTCCAGAATGGAGCAAACTCGGGATACACCTTGCATTAGAAAATTTTGCAATTTGATCTTTCTTTTCTCGTAGTCGTTGAATGGGAGGGAGAAGACGTCGATTGTTGTTGGATGGCAGTGACGATGGGAGTCGCTCGAAAATGAGTGACTAGCATCAACACTTTACTTTGTGCCTTAGAAGATTTTGGAGCCTCCTCGCCCATGATCACTGAAAAGCTACAACGACACTGGGAATCGCTTCAAAACGGAGTGATCGACATCAACATTTGAAATTCGTGTTTGATGAAATTTATTTGGGGGATACAGGAAATGATGGCGGTAGTTGGCTTCGCTCCAAAATAAAGCGATCGACGTCGCCACAACACTTAGAAAACATTTGCACTATCTTCATTGATGACTGCGATCGCTAAAAAATGAGCGATCGATGTCGATCGCTGAAGAATCGAGCTACCAACGTTGATCACCACCAAATGGAGCAACTGGAAATGACATCTTACACTTTAGACATTTTTCTAATATTTTCTCCCTTGCCACGATTGGAAACTGCAACGACAACGATGATTGCTGGAATAGAGGGGAGACAACGGAGTTCACTCCAAACTTGAGTGATCAACGTCAACCATCTCTACATTAGGATTTTTTTATCTTTCTTCATCGTCGATGGTCGCTTGATGCCAAGAGTCACTGGAGGAAACTGGCCATGATGGGGGTCATTCCAAAATGGAGCGATCGAGGGAGATTTTACACTTAGACCAATTTTAGCACCTTCTCCCTGCTCGCCCTACTGCTCGTTGTAGCCGTCAGTCGCCAGAGTGAGAGGCAAAGTTGGGAATCGATGGAGAGGGGGAGCGACTCCCAGAATTGCTCCAGAATGGAGCGACCAAGGGAGTGCCCCTGACTTAGAATTTTTTAGATTTTTCCCAAACCTACCAAATCTGCTTGAACACTTGGAAAGAAAACTGAAAATAGAAAACATGAAAGATGCCTGGAACAAGATGGAAAGTAAGGAGGAAGGAAGAATCTAGTCTGAACAGTTGTAGTAGTAATTTTTTAAAATTTTCAAAATTCTTACCCCTTAGCAAAATGTGGCAACATTCTTGGCGGCTCGCGGGGCATCGAGCTCGCCTCGATGCAAGGACCCATGCCCTTATCCTTTAGGCCTGAAGTCATCCCTAGTCCCTGCTTCTTCGCATTGTGGCCCTTCCTTCTACTGCTCTGCTTCTTACTGCTCTTCCTCTTCAGCGCTATCCTCTTCAGACTCTTCTTCTAAATCTTCTTCTTCTTTCGTATCTCCTTCTGACTGCTCTTCTTCTTATTACTATTCTAGAGGAGCAAGGCGATCACGAACGTGCTCATAAGTAGCCTGAGCCTGGATTCAAGTTGCTTCCTGGAAGGGCTCGAGGTCGTTGACCTCTTTCAACATACATTTGAAGGCTTCGACCTGGAGCATATCGACCGTGTTGAACGTCTCACTCAACTCGTTGAGGTAGGTGCTAATCTTGTAGAATCGAGACACTAACTATGTGACCTTCACATCAAGAATTGGATCTGTCCAGTTATCTATCTCTAATGTATCTACCTGGAAGGCTTCCCATACGGGCATCAACTCCTCTCTGGGTCAGTAGTTTCCATCTTCACCTATGAAATTTGGGAACCTAAGCGATGCAAGGGTCTGGAAGGGGATCAGGCATATGCTCTTTTCTTTTTCTAATGCGTCCAACATCCTCCTGGATTTCCTGATTCTTTTTTATATTTCAAAATACAAATGCAAGGTTGTCCTTGCAACAACCCAATCTAGGGTGATCTAAGACATGGGGACAAATCGGAGGCCTTGGCATTCGTATCCTTCAAGTTTAACCGCCGATTCGAGCCATTGTTGAGCTTGGTACTCGACCTCCTCTATCGCATGCTTGCCCTGGGTAGATACTTCCTACATATTGGATATGAATGTGAGGACCGAGAGCGATCTGGCGACGTGGGTATTGAAACCCTTCAGTAGGCCAGCGCGAATCTCCTTGACTCGATCTTTTGAAAAGGCCATAACTTATAAAGCTTTTTTCTCTAGCTGTCTCTGAGCTTCTTGGAGCTAGCCCTACAATTCAACTATCTGTGCCTGCGCTCCTTCTTTCTCCTTGGCTTGCTGCTCCAAATTCTCCTTTTGATCTGTTACTTCTTTTTCCAAGGCCGCTAGTCGCTCTTTCAACTTTTGGGACTCCTGGGCACTCTCCAATTGTGCTTGCATTTTTGCCATATCTTCCTCCAGCTATAATTTTTCATTCTCCACCTGGTAGAAGCACTTTTCCATTTGGTGATGATTTACAAACAATGTATCGGCCCTCAGATGGATTCCTCCTATTTCATTCTCCACAACGACATCGTTCAGGTCCTTATCCTTTCGGTGGTACTCGTAGTCGTCTGGAGTCATGTCCTTGATGGGCTTTTTCACCTTAGGGACCCTCTTTTCTGTGTGGAGCACCATATTGTCTAGGTCAAACCTGGCACGCTTCTCTACTTTGGACAGCTCTTCGCCCCTCCTCTTCCTCACTTCCTGGAAATATCTGTAAGAGCTTTGAGCTGCTTGGGCCATCATGGGGTGGTCCTCCATCTTCTCCAACTGTTGCTCTATGAGTTCCATTTCCCCGAACATAGGATAGGCCAAAGGCAAGTTTTGTTGGGGCATCTACTTATCTTCGAATAGAGAAGTGGGAACGATGCCTGAGGGTTCAGTCGTCTTTGGGGACAATTGGGCTTGGGGAGCGGTGGATGGTTCTTCAGGATGCGAAGATGGGTCTTCAATGAATGCACCTATTGAAGATGAAGGATGGAGAAAAATGAGGGGTTTCTTCAGTGGCGATGCCTGACTGTGTATGGCCTAGGGTTTCAAAGGCATTCAGATCTTAGGAGAACTGTTCAAATGCCTGTAGGTCATGTTGGATGGGAGTAGAGGGTTGGGTTTGTGTGAAAGGAGAATGAGATGAAGTAGTGATGACAGGTTTAGCGGAGGAGGAAGAGGGTGCAACAGGCAACAGTTTAGAAGGTTGTTGAGAGAAGAGAGAAAGCATACCTATGAGCTCAGCTTGAGCCAATGTGTCGAAAAGCTATGTTGTCCACGATTCAGCTTCCTCTTATGGGGTGTTCTCTTTGGCAGTTATAATTTCCTTAGTTGCAACCTTCCTCTATGGAGCCACCATGGTCTGTTGTACGACCTCTTTCTTAGGCGTAGACTTTTCTCTTTTGACCTCTTATACCTCTTCCTTTTCTCTTTCTTAGGCGTAGCTGCCTTTTCACTGACAGCGGCTGAGGCTAGGGCAATGGATGTTTTAAACTTCAATTTCACCTTTGTCCTCAATGGCTCTAGAATTTCTTTCGTTGCTTTGGCCAACTACTCAGATTTTTGCAACTTTTCAGACATTTGTGGCTTTTCAAGAGGTGATTATACCATGGGTCCTACCGCCTAACTCCTCTATACTTCACTGCTAGGCCATCCTTCTTGCACAAGTGATTGCTTAGGTGGGGCCTACCCTTTTTGTAGGCGATGGATGCCTCAAGGTATGATATCACAAAAAATTATAGACTGCCACGTGGCGACGTTATCATCATAGATGTCAGAGAACTGATAGTCATTGGCCAACAACTTTTCCGATCTTTCCTTCTTGGTGTGGGCCCTTGTGATCCACCATTGTGCTATCTTTTCGTCCTTCCACCCCAAAGCTTTCACCTTCGGCAGCATTCGCTTGTAACCCTGGGAATTTGTCTTGTGAGCATCGTTACGGACAGGGTCATACTCCGCCTCAATACAATAGAAATCATGCCATGGCGGGAGCGACTGCATCTCTTCTACGTGCCACTCCAGGTCACCTCCTGTCGGATTATTCCGCTCCCCCATGATCTCTTCCTGGCGTGGACAGGCGTGAAGATTTTTCAATTCCGTGAATCCTTTTATTACATCGAGTGGGTCATATTTCCACCGTTGGGGAAGCTCCACCAGGCCGAAACTTAGGAGCATAGCCGCTAGATATTCATTTTGCCCATTTGTGTGGACTTCAATATTATCCCAGATGATCGGGTACTTGAAAATGTGGCCCCATATTCTTCCTTGATCGTACTCTTGGTCAACATAGTCCATCTTTTGAGCCGCCTCCAAGGCGAATACATATTCTGTGCAAAAAAAGGTAGAAGGAAGGGTTTGCCTGTGAACCCGAACACTGATAACAAATCCCTGCATCAACTTGAAAGTGTCACCTATTTCTCCCTGTACAATCATGTCTTTCATTTCTCGGGGGGCGCGCGGGCATGTATCTTTAAGGAGGGCTAGGGCAGGGCCCAAGAACGTCAAATTAGACTTATAGTGTAATTCCCTCCTCGACAAAACCCGGGTCCATTCATATACCGGGAGTTGTGCGCCATCTTTGTCTTTGCACTGGACCGGGATCGTCTTCATCTTGTTGTGCATATGGAACAGGAAGATCCAGACTAGGAACGGGCAATACCTGAAGGACAGGCTCCTCCCCTCTTTCAGCTCTAAAAGGCTTAGTTTCTGGCTTCATGGCACTGGGGTCATAAAATTCCAGTCGAAGAAGACTGGCTTAGTTTCTGGCTTCATGGCACTGGGGTCATAAAATTCCCCATGTAGGATGCACTCTGTAATAACTATCTAGTATGGGTGCACCACCGCATTAGTGTCATAGCCTATAACCCAGGCCAACATAGAATAGAGTGACTTGCTTTTAAAGTGTTCCTGGGGTATTGGCTGCATCGACCAATGTCTGGGCGGCAGTGGCTAGTGCAATTGAGACTCAAGGAAGCTCTTGATATTTGGATTATCAACAAACCTGTCTGTTTGCTCGCCTAGGTTGACTCTTCTAATTGTATAATTTCTATCTAAAAAATTTTGAGGCACGAAGGCCATCTGCACAATCTCCTTATAGAACAAAAATAACACCGTCCCCTCATGGTCGCATACTTGTCTGGTGTTGGGCTTGTAATTACTGGCAATGGCTGCAACCAGCTCCGGGCAATGGTGTACTAGAGGGCATAGAAACTAGAACAAGTGCGAGTAGTACATCATAATGAAAGGATATGAATTGGGCACTTTCTTCCACCACTCTTCCACAGTGCACCAAAGTTGCTCTATGTTGTGAGAGTAGTTGCCATCTCTGTATCCTGCCAAGTTATCTACAAGCGACGGGGGAGGAACTCGTTTTGCTTACCCTTCTACTTTCGTTTTCCCCTTGTCCTTGCTCTTCTTTTCTTTTCTCTTTTCACTCATCGGTGTGCTCGAAGTTGTCTGCTCAGACACCTTACCCTTTTCTGCATTCTCCTTCTTACCCATGGCACTTGAACAATTCAAATTTATTGCTTCTTTGTCGATAAAATTCATAATTTTCCCTCTGGTGTGGCTTGGAGTTCATTTGGGTTTAACTTTGAGAGTGAAATGAGTGACTGAGCCTTTTATGGAGATAGGAAAAAAGTCTTCATTAATGGCGAGCGCTGGAGTTAAAGGTAGGGTGAGCAAAGTGGGTGGGCATGTTATTTTTTGGTGGTCGTGCATAAGATCTCCCTTGGGGAACGCAACTCATAATTTATTGGCCCTAAGTTTGTCCTTTGCATTTACTATGATCTGCTTCGAAAACTATGCTAGCACCCCTTTTTTAAGAACGTGCCCCTTGAAGACGTCACCCATCATCACCTTGGCATGCACCCCAAAGTTCACTGTTCTTGGTAATTGCATCGGAGATGAGGGTCGCTTGAAACCTGGAGCGATTCCTAGAATCACTAAAAAAATGAGTGATTTGGAGCAACTAGGGCCTTTGTGAGTGACTAGCGTCAATTAGGACTTAGCAAATTTTCCAACTTCATTTTCTCCCTGAAGCTTTCATCTTGTCAGGGTTCGCTCGAGAAGGAAGCAATGTCTGACGTCGCTAGAAAAATCGAGCAACTGCGAGAGTCGCTAAATAAACAAGCGATGACATCGTCGCTGGAAAACACGAACGATCATGAGAATTGCTCCAAAAAGGAGCGACAATGAGCGCCATTCGGACTTAGAATTTATCTCACGCCTCTTGGACCTTGACAACACTCGCTCAAAATTTTGAGTGATTCTCATCGTCACTCAAAAAATGAGCGACCTTAGGCGCCACTTCGACACTTAGAAATATTTTTGGGTTGTTTCTTCTAGACGCACCTCGCGCTCCTCCCACGCGATTCTTCGAATCGTTGAATAGAACGAGCAATCTTGAGATTTTTTGAATACTTCGAGAGATCGTTGTCGTCTATCATTTTTGGCTCAACCTTGGTGCCTCCCGGGGTCGCTGATTTTTAGGAGCAATTTTTATCGTCGCTAGGATTCGGAGCGATCCTGGGCAACTTTTCCAGACTTAGACCTTTTCCCTTTTCCTTGGGCTTCGAAGCTCACTAAAAAAATAAGGGTGACTCCTAGAGTTGCTAAAAAATTGAGTGATCAAGGGCGCCTTTTGACACTTAAACATTTTTTATGCCCTTGCTTAATTGGTTGAGCCACTTCGAACATAGTCGGAGTTCGCTGGAAAACCTGCGCGATGACGGTAGTCGCCGGCTCTTTTGGGCGAACCTCAACAACTTCACTTGCATGGACACTTAGTGAATTTTTTAGTTTTTTCTGCCCTCTTGCTTTCTTCGGCCTAAGGAGCTTAGCAAACCCTGCTTTCCTCCTCTGCTAACAGGAACTTCTTCTACACAAGACACTTGGCTCTTTTTCTTGGATTAAAAGCAGGAAACTACCTCTACTGAAAGCAATATTTACATTCAGAAAGATAAACTCAAACTTAAACTGCAGAAAAGAAAATATGTACACAGGAGAAACCTCTGGATCTTCTTAATGGTGATAGGCTTTCAGATGAAAGCCATTAACTGGTATTGGGAGGATCTGACCCTCCATATCTCTCAACACAAAGGAATTGAAATGGTTCACCCGGGCAACCTGAAAGGGGCCTTCCCAGAAGGCGTCAAATTTATCATGGTTCTCAAGTTTTGCTTTCAATGAATTCCATTTCAGCATTAGGTCCCCAATCTTGAAGACTCGGGCTGTAGTCCCTTTCGAGAACCAATTTTGTGTGGTTTCAGTGTGCTTCATAAAACCTTTGTAGGATTTTTCTCTTTCCTCTTTGAGTTGCAGCAACTGAGCTAGTCGGGCATCAATAGGATCCATGTTACTCTTTTCATCTTCTAACAACCAGAGTGCAGGTATCTCGACATGAGTGGGCAGGACGAATTATTTTCCATAAACAAGTGCGTATGGTGATGTCTTGATGGATTTCTTAACTGAGATACGATCTGCCCATAAAACTCAATCCAGGTACAAGTGCCAAAATCTCTTGTTCCTTTTTAGAGTCTTCTTTATGATCTTCATCAGGTTCTTATTAGTAGACTCGGCTAGGTCATTTCCCTACGGGTAGTAATTGGAGGACATTTTATGGTAAATCCCATATTTGCAGGTAAACTCTGTGAGTATAGCCCCTACGAACCCTGGTCCGTTGTCTATCACTATTGCTTCTGGGATCCCAAAGCGAGTGATTAGGCTTTCAAGGAAGCTGATGACCGTATCCTGGTGTTAGGATCTCATTCTAACGTTATTTTGTAATTCTCATTATTATGTAATGACCCACTTCCAATGTGGGAGATCCCATATAATGCTATTTTGTAATGTACGTGGCATGTTATGCTCCTAGGCAAGTGGGGCCATTTGATGTAACCGTTATCAAGATTGTAACCGACATTTTATAGAAGATTCTTGCTCGAGTGGCATTTTGCATGTAAGCCAACTCTTGAGCCTAGGGTTAGGGTTTGCATGAAAGATTTCTTTAAAAATATATGAATCCATGTACAAATTATCCTTTTGCAAGTTAATGAAATATTGAATGAGGTTGCCCCCTCGAAGAGCCCTGCGATTATGAGTTCTTTTATGAGATTGTTCAATTCTACAATTACTTTCTGCATAGTATTTTTCTGTTATTGCATGTATTTCAGTTATCTTTCAGTATTTTGTGTGTGTGAGATTTATTTTAATAGTAGGTTCCTAACAAGTGGTATCAGAGCCCTTTCTAGGGTCGAGTTCTGCTGCAACTGCGATGATTCTTGTCATCCATTCTGCTTGTTAGATATAATTTTTTGTGTGTTTTTCGTTCAATTTTTCCTTTATTAAAAAAATCCAAAAAAATAGAGTTCAATTTTTTACCAGTAGATCCAGAAAATATAAAAAAAATACAGTTTCTATTTCAATAGTTGTGTAGGTTAGAAACCCTATGCTGGGGGTTTTAAAATAGCCTAAAGGAGCTATCGTTATTGGCTAAGCTAGATATCCCATAAAGTTTCTAGTGAAATGAGGGGCGATCAGGATCCAATACCTAGGCATTAAACAACACTCACGCATGGAATCAAGCTCCCACACATCTTCGGGTGTATCAGGAGACCATTTTAGGGTTAACAAAATTTTATCCAGTAGGAAGCTTTTCGGCCTTGTATCATCCATAGTCCACGGGACAACATCCCGAACGATTACCCTCTCGTACTGTCAGAGAGGCAGATAGTGTGCTCAAGGGTATGTGTGGAATCCTCCTTGGGTAGGGGCCTGAAATATTGGTCTGAGCACTATTGTTCGTCACTGCGGTATAACAAAGGGCCTATGGGTGTTACATACTCCTTTAACTAGCATACCCTGGTTCTGTTAAACACTTGCTCCTGCAAAAACACACATCTTCATGTTCTGCTAAACTTGCATTCATAATCCCAAAAAATGAGCATACAGAGGACTTCCTTATCACAGAAGAATACACCTTGCATGCACTAGTAGTTAGGATAGAGTTTGCAAGTGTCTCCAACAGTCTACAATATTCCAGTAACAGTTAGGTCAGTGACAATAATAGTTCGGTCAGTGACAGTAACAGTCAACTATAATAGTCAAAAAATACAAGTGGTCAAGGTCAAAAATAAAACTGTCAGTGTCTATAACTGCAGTACAGGTGACAGGACAATGACAAGGTGATCAGTTGAAGAGTCGAGATAATTGGTTTAGTTTTCACACTTGTGACCTAGAGCAAAAAAAGAAATTGAAATTTTATTAAAACAAGGATATCTCTTTACACAGATCTCAGATTGACTCAAAAATTTAGCAGATAATTCTACGCTCTATTCCAGATAAAATTGTAATTGGCAGCCCCTAGTCAAATTTTGCACCCATTTTCCAAAAATAGTAATTTTTTATTTTTCTTGCTAAGGCCATAACTTTTCAACAGTCAATCAGATTGATCCAAATTTTTGGGAATAGAATCTACTTGTTATTCTGCACCAAAGACCCTAAAGGACTCATTGGTGAAATTTTAAGTCCAAGTGGAGGAAATTACTCTAACAACGCCTTGCAACCAACCGAAGCTCACAAAAAGTCAAGAAATTCAGTATATCTCCTCATTGAGTGCTCAGATCACACAGCCACCGAAGTGGACCCTAGCCTAAAATCAGGGTTGCAATCCATTTCCCAAATTAAATTTTGGACCCTTACTAAAAATATTAACTCTTAAAATCCCACATTTATTTTTAGTAACTGAGTAAATAGTTCAAGACTATCTTAAATGGCAAGTGGCACTCATGGACATAAAAAAGAGGTAGAACAAAACATTGCTTCAATGTTGGATACTCTAGTAAGTGTTGTTACTAGCTTGCAAAAAACAACCGAACTCTTGACAACAGAATTTCAAGCTTTCAGAGTTGCCCAAGATACCTCCAAAATTCGCATAGAAGAACACCTAGCAGATGTTGAGTCTAAAATACAAGGTGGAATAAGCAATTATGAGTATCATCACATAATGGGAACAGATGACTCTCACCTTCGCTTTAATCGTAATACTCCCTTCAAGATGCCAAAACTAGACTTTCTTAAGTTCAATGGGAAGGATGTTGATGGATGGTTATGTCGTGTTGCTCAATTCTTTAGACTCCATGATGTCCCCATTTATCATCGAGTTCAAATGGCTTCTTTCAATTTGGAATCGAAAGCCTTACAATGGTACCAATGGTTGCAGAAAACTATCCCTGATCCTTCTTGGGCAGAATTTGAGTCCTAGTTACTCACTCGCTTTGGCTCTAGTGAGTATGATGATTTTACAGGACAATTGACAAAGCTAAAACAAACTTCAACAGTTCACGATTACCAAATACAATTTGAGAGATTGGCCAACAAAACTACAGGAATGAATGAAGGGTTCTTTATGAGTTGTTTTGTTAATAGTTTGCGGGAAGATCTCCAAGCCGAGGTCACAATGTTTAGACCATAATCCATGATGCAGGCTATCCAGTTGGCCCATTTGACCGAGTCCAAATTCTCAACTCAGAGGCGGTTCTCTAAATTTCCATAGGCTAAACCCTCTTTTCCTCCTAGATTCCACAATCAACATGAACAAAAACCTGTTGCACCCACTATTGCACCCAAACGTTTGACCACTGCTAAAATGGATGCGTGACGTGCCCAAGGGTTGTGCTACAATTGTGATGAAAAGTTTTCTCGTGGGCATAGGTGCACCCAAAAGAAATTATTCCTCATCGATGTTGATGATCCTGACACCAGCGACCATAGTGATGATGACACTGAATCAGCAGAAGAACCACCTAAACCAGAGGACGAAAACCCAGATGAATCACAGGCTAAAAAATTTTGTTCATGCTCTTGCTGGCATTACTACGCCCCAAACCATGAAATTTGTGGGTTATTTCAAAGGCCTGTAACTTACCATCTTGATTGATTCTAGAAGTACACACAATTTTATTAATCCCCACATCGCCAAGCAGGCAAATTGTTATGTACACACATGTAATTCTTTTGAGGTTATGGTAGCAAATAGTGGGACTTTACCTTGCAAGGGAAAATATCGTAATGTTAAGGTCAATATTGGGGACTATGAGCTCAAACAAGATATGTTTGCACTTCAATTAGGGGGATGTGATATTGTTTTGGGATCTCAATGGTTGGGCACATTGGGAGTCATCTCTTAGCACTTTGGTGATCTTTGGATGCAATTCTCACAGAATGGATAGTCCTATAGTCTCCATGGCTTAAAATCAGGGTCATCACAGATTATCAGTTCCAATCGAATGGAGAAGTTGTTAAAAAAATCATCTCGAGGTGTCATAGCTCAGATTTTTATGATCCAACCACATTCTTCAGAGGAGGATTTTGTTCCTAAAGATTTGCAACTTATTTTGACCAAGCACAACTCTGTTTTTGCTGAGCCAACATAATTACCACCTCGTACCTCTCATGACCATTCTATTCCCTTATTACCTAGTAATGCACCACCCAAAATTAGACCATATAGGTATCCTCATGCTCTTAAGTCAAAAATTGAGAAGTTAGTACAGGAATTGTTAAAATTCGATGTCATTCGGCCAAGCAACAGTCCTTACTCTTCTCCATTTTTATTGGTACGTAAGAAAGATTGGTCTTGGTGGTTGTGTATCGATTATCGAGAACTCAATAAACTCACCATCAAGGATAAGTTTCTTATTTCGGTGGTGGATGAATTACTAGATGAACTTCATGGGACTATGTATTTTTCCAAACTTGGCCTTCGCTCGGGGTACCATCAAATTCGGCTCAAAGAGGAGGATATTCCCAATACTATCTTTCGTACTCATGAAGGTCACTATGAGTTTTTTGTAATGCCATTCGGCTTGAGTAATGCCCATTCCACCTTCTAGAGCCTCACGAACAACCTTTTTCGTCCATTCCTTCGAAATTTCATTCTAGTCTTCTTTGATGACATTCTAGTGTATAGTTGCTCATGGGAAGAGCATCTTACTCATGTGAATCAGACTCTCCAACTGTTGGCACAACTTCAACTCTATGCTAAGCATTCCAAGTGTCCTTTTGGGTTGACAAAAGTAGAATATTTGGGACACATTGTCACTAAGGAGGGTTTTAAAGTTGATCCCAAGAAACTCCAAGTTGTTCAGGAATGGCCAAAACCTCACACTCTCAAAGTTCTTCGAGGATTTTTAGGGCTTACAGGTTATTACCGTAAATTTATTGGTAACTATGATAAAATTGTAGCTCCCCTAACTTCCATGCTAAAGAAGGACTCTTTTACTTGGACCGGACCCGCTAAACAGGCTTTCCAAGAATTGAAGCATACCATAACCATGGAACTTGTCTTAGCCATGCTGAATTTCTCCAAATCATTTGTTATTGAAAGCAATGCTTTAGGTTGTGGTATTAGGGCAGTGTTTATGCAAGAAGGGCGACCCTTGGCCTTCACTAGTAAGGCTCTCTCCAGCCGTAATTTGGGAAAATCAACTTATGCCAAGGAGATGATGGCAATTTTGCATGTCGTAACTATTGACAATTTTGTCAAATTACACAAGGGGGTAGAAAATTCAAAATTTTGTACAGTGTTTCTTTTGTAAAGTATTTCTTTGTTGATTTTCTTTGTAAATTACAACAATTTTGGCTTTCCCTACCACCCACTTTTGTATATAGAATGAATTAAAAGAGCTTCGCTACTAAGAAGACTAAGGAAGAAATGAAGAATGAAAACTACTTCAAGCCCAAAGCACTTCAAACAGCTACTTCGGGCAAGAATTTTGCAAAGCGGTGTTGTCGTGCAAAGAATACATAGAAGGTGTAAAAGAAGAGCTTCACACCTGAAGCATTTCCAGTAGCTACTTCGGGCAAGAATTTTGCGAAGCGGTGTTGCCGTGCAAAGAATACAAAGAAGGCGTAAAAGAAGAGCTTCACACCCGAAGCATTTCCAGTAGCTACTTCGGATGAAAATTTTGTGAAGCGGCATTTTAAAAGGACAGCTTTGCCAAAGAAGGAAGATCTACTTCGCACCCGAAGCATTCCCAATAGCTACTTCAGGCGAGAATTTTGCGAAGCGATGTTGCCAAAGAAAGAATAAAGGAAAGGTGCGAAAAGAACTTCGCATCCGAAGTATTTCAAATAGCTACTTCGGGCATTCAAGCAGCATTTCAAAAGAATAGCTTCGCCGAAGAAGGATCGTGGTCCGAGTTTGCTAAGGCAAGAAAGAAAACTACTTCGGGCTCGAAGCACTTCAAACAACTACTTCGAGCAATAAACTTGCAAAGCGGAACTCGAAAGGCGCAAACATTGAAAAATACTTCACCGAAAAACCAGCGAAGCACCCACTTCGGGCCTCGCCATCAGCGAACAATTTCTACTTCACCAAAAATCTTGCGAAGCATCTACTTCGGCTAACTTTCGTGCGAAGTACTTTCAACCGAAGCAACATATTTCGAATGCAGGAATGCACTTCGGCCGAAATACCCCCGAACCACAATTTTGAAAAAGGATCACGATGAAGCATTTTGAAGACTCACCAGTGAGGTATCTACTTCGGGCGAAGAACCTTAGCGAAGCAGTTTTTGCATGCCTCTCTAGTGAAGCAGCGAGAAATGAAAAGCCCCACTTTGAGGAGGAATATCTACTTCGGCACTCAACACCCCCGAAGTTTCCTTGCAAAGCTCCATCATGCGAAGTGCAAACCAAGAAGGGAGAATCTACTTCGGATTAAGTCTATTTGTGAAGCAAAGTTGCAAACGAAAATCTAGCAAAGCGCTTCCAAGGCACGCACTCCAAGCCGTGTATTTTTCCAAGGCAATCAAGTGCCTCATAAATGTATTTTACGTGCCCGAAAAGATCGCTGCCCATTTTTGGCAATTGGAAATGAAATATCAGTTCTTAAGGAACAGCCTAGGGAGCATGGCGGCCACTCAAGCACTGCACCGAGAGGCCAAGGACGTTCAGGCGGCTCATTAATGCATATTTCCTCAGATGACCCGATCGTAGCAGCCAGTTTTGGTAACAGATTTGAGAACTCAGTCACGAAAGCCGCGAAGAGCCGACTTCTCAGGTTTTGAGGATGTACTCCTCCATGATGTGCATTGATGGCTCAGAGGGTCAGGTCCTCTATAAAAACCCAGGCATTGTAATGTAAAATGGGGGGAAATTTCTAGTAGAAAGTTGTTGTAACTTAGATTCCTGCGATTAATACTATAGAGCTTTGGACTCTATTTCTCTCTTACTTGCTGCCTTCTACGATTATTTCTTTTATCTTTTCTTCATTTGCATACTATAATTCTGAACTCTGGATTTAGGTGTGTGATTGGAGTGGAACCCTAAAACTTTCCCGAAGGATACATAGGAGAGGAAAACGTTGTGTTGGATTTCCTTTATGCTGCCTGTGGATAGTGTTTCTGTTATATTCACTTTTCTTAATCACCGTTACTCTGAACTCTAAATTTCAGTAAAAGGGAAAGGAGAATCCTGGAACTCGTCCAGAGGATACATAGGTGGGCTAATACTGTGTTCATTTCATTTATTTTTTTGTATTCTTTGCTGCTATTTCAAGTTATTGGCTAGTAATCGTGCTTCTAATTCTTTCCCACCATTAAACTACTAAAATTTCTTCCCTTACTCTTTTATTTCTTTCCTGCACCCTCACTCTGTTTATCTCTTTCCTGCACCCTTATCTTAAACATCAAAGTAGTTTAGTATAGGAGTCGGCCTTTATCCGGATATTGGTATGAGGGGCATTTCTTCCCTTCGACCTTTCAATGTTGGTCTAGGTCTAGGGCGCATACACTTACCCAAATCCTTTCTTGGGCAGATTTGATGGCCAACAGTTTCTGGCACGCCCGGTGGGACAGGTCAGTCTCACCATCTGAGTAGTAGTGAGAACTGATGCTCTCATTACCAAAAGACTCTTAGCATCTGGCGACTCTGTTTACCCGAGAATATTTAAGTCATAAAGATCGGTACCGAAGTCTCTGTCTTCATGCAAACAAGATGGAGAGTTAGGAATAGAGGAGAGGAAACTGAGTTCTTTGAGCTTGATATTGACGCCTTTGGGGAACACTCTAGGCTGGTCACCCCTGAGTCGTTGTTACGTGGAACATCTTCGCAAGAGGCAGTTGTTGACAAACAAGGCCTAACTTCTGATAGCACAGTGGCTAGCTTTCCTCCTAATCCTCCCAACTCATCGAAGCATCCCAGTGCCTCCATTCCTATTGGTAGTCCTGTTAGCAATCAAGGACGAGCTTCGAGAATTCTTGTTTCTCAAAATCCAAGAGTAAATATGGCACAACAACAACAACAACAACAAATGCAACAGCAACCGTTGCCCAGATTATTCCCAGCATGGAATTCTTCGGGACCGCTAAATCTAGCAGGACAAGGGCAAGTGTCGCCTGCTGCTATAAAGAAGATACCAACGTTTGATGGAACTGGGAAGACTACTCTGGAGCACATCCAGGACATAGTTTCTCTGGCGGCGATCCATGACATCACATAGGAGAAAGTTATGGTAAAGCTTATGGTTCTGTCTCTTAAAGGGAAACTCCTCTACTGGTATAGATCTTTACCACCCGGTACCATTACAGGATGGGACCAGTTAGCCGGATAGTTGATGCGAAGCTTCAATGAGTCCATCTATCCAACCTCTCTCCTGCATCAGTTCACAACGAGCCAGAGACATCCACAAGAGGAGATCGTCGATTTCAATGTTAGGTTTGCTCGATCCTGGCAAAGAATACCAGTTGGACTTCGACCAACTGACGAAGCTGCTGCATACTATTTCCTTTGGGCTTTCAATCTTGATATCAGTGTCATGGTCAAGTATTCGAATATCAATACCTTCCCAAAGTTATATGAGTTAGCCCAAAAAGCGGAAATGGATCTAATAGTTGTGGGTAAGCTTCCATAGAGAATGTCGATGCCCATACTCCTTGATTTCTATCAATCCTAGTATGCGAGTGCAATCGCTTCGCAGACCTCTACAACCCTTGCATACCCGATCTCATCTTGGAACCCGAATCCTGTTGTATCCCAAATCACCGCTCCACAAATTCATTTTCCCACTTTTTTGACTTTGTAACCCATGGTCACTTCGGCATTCCCTGTACTGCCAGCACCACTTCAACACCCCGCCCTACCTCCAATACCAACAATGGCTCCATTACCACCTATCCCTAAAACCGATGATATGCAAGCCAAAATACTACAAGAAGTTCAGTCCCTGAACTCCATAGTGCAGAACCTGTCTAATGACATGACCATTATGAAGAAGAAGCAAGTGCAACAAGAGTTTCTACCAAGAAGGTCTTATCCTACACCTGTGCTTACTAAAGATCAAGCGGTCCAGCAAGGAAGAGCTTCGACTAGAAATGCTGCAATAGACGAAACCTCGAGCACTTTCGATTATATACATTGGTGCTCCACGTGTAATGACCCTCACGAAGAGAATACCTGTATGTTGCACCAACACTATGTACAAACGTTGACGAGCAGTAGTCATGGTGTTCAAGTCAATGTCATCAGGAAATTGAATTAGAACCTGGTAATTAGTGAAGAAGAGCTAGTTGCAGTCCTTACCAAAGGAGGCAAAAGGTCGATAGAAGTAGATGCTACTCAAATGGCTCCCTTAAAGGTGCATGCTCGTCATGAGAAAGGACAACAACCTTCGCCAGCCCTGAACAAAGCTCAACAGCCTACACTAGTCAAAGAGAAGGTCCAACAGGCCCCTGCAAATCCATCATAGGTGGAAACTAAGGAATAGGCTAGAGAGAAGCTCAAGATTCCTTCGCTGACCAAGCGGTAAAGGGTCGAAGCTACGGAACAATATCACACCAGATATGAGCCGAGAAAGGAACCCGAGGTGCCCAATTCCCTGGCGTACAACATTGTAGATGAGCTAAAGAAGATTCCAGCCAAAATCAGTCTGTACGATGCACTGCAACTACCCGAACAAGTGGACCTGTTGTAAGAATCGTTGAAGATAACCAAAATAGGAAAGGCAACATCGCTTGCCCTAGTGCAGACCTTTTCCACATCCATTACAGGGAAGAATAGGTCATCACCATTCTACATGTCTCTACATATGGAAGGTTATGTTGTACATAACTGTATGATTGACTTTGGGGCTACGACAATAGTCATGCCCAAGGCTGTGTGCGAAGAGATAGGGATGGAATATACGCGAAGTAGTCATGGTGTACTCCAGTTGGATGGAACCCCGTGAAGACTATAGGAGTGATTAAGGACATTCCTATTCAACTACACAAGATGCCTCAAATCACAATTATACAAGAAGTGGTGGTCGTCGACTTGGAGCCATATTTCAGTATGTGCTTGTCGAGAGAATTTACGATGAAGCTAGGAGGAAATCTACAACAAGAAGCCTTCTACCTTCCTCGTAGAAAATATTTCTGAAGGGGAGAGCAATGATCCTATGCATGCGAAAGTAGAGGAGATAGAGCAGGTGGACCTGGTCGAGGAGTCCCTCGCATAGTTAAGTTGTGAAGATGAGTTTTCATTGATAGACTTTAACGCCATGATAGAAACTGGGATGGGATGTTATGCCATCGCCAAGCCTAAGAAACACATCAATTCAGAAGATAAGGTCTTCGCCCAAGGATTATGGAAATTATTCTTCGATGGCACCTAATGCAAAAATGACGTCGGGGTGAGGATTCTTTTAGTATCACCTTCTAGAGAGCAAAAGGAATATTGTTACCGGTTGGTGTGGAGTTGTACCAACAATGCAGCAGAATATGAAGCATTATGCCTAGGACTCAAAAAAGCTGAGAAGTTATGCATAAAACATCTCCAAATCTTTGGAGACTCGAAATTGGTATGCAATCAAGTCACCAACAAGTGCACTTCAAAGAAGCACTATCTCAAGTCATACCGAAACAGGGTATGGGACTTGTTCGACCAGTTCGAATCTCTCAATTTGCAATCTATTCCAAGAGAAAGGAACCAACATGCCAATGTTCTAGCATCTATTGCAGCCAAGTATTCTCCAACATAAGACATGGTGCATAAGCCTAAAGATATGAGGATGATTTACAGGCCCTCCATCCCAGACAAAGATCTACATTGGCAAGTTTTTGACAACGCTGAGCAGATTGTGAATTTTATGATTCAAGAAGCAGCCACAGTTGAGAAGAGAAGCCCTGATGATGAGGAATATGAAGGGCTAGTTCAATTGAAGAATAACCACGTTCCCAAGGGATTAATTACTCTTGAAAGCCTCTTTGATTAGAATGATCAAGCAGTTTCTCACAGGATCAAGGTTAATGCAAAGCAGTATCAAGATTTAGAACTTGAACCTGGAAAAGCAATAAAGGTTGGAACGAATTGCACTTCGGAGGAACTAGAATAGATCCGATCTTTGTGCAGAAAGTATCCTAACATAGTGGCTTGGTCTTATCAAGATCTAAAGGGATATGATCGACAACTGATCCAGCATACAATTGAGTTTTAGGAAGGGATCAAACCTTTTCAACAGAAGCAAAGGCCAGTAAATCCGAAGATCGAGGTCCTGATGAAAGCCGAGCTCCTGAAGATGCTCAAGGCGAAGATAATTTATCCCATAAAGCATTCCTCTTGGGTAGCGAATCTAGTCCCAGTAAGAAATAAGAATGAAGATATAAGGTTATGCATGGACTTTCGCAACTTAAACCAGGCTTCTCTCAGAGATCACTACCCTCTCCCATAGATCGATCAGATCTTGCATTCGATGGCTGGGGCTCAATGCTTCTCCCTACTCGATGGTTTCTCATAATACAATCAGATCTGGGTTAGGGATGAATATCAGCATAAAATCTCATTCACCACCAAATGGGGAACATTTGCTTACCAGTGAATGCCATTCGGCCTTTCGAATGCGGGGGCCACTTTTCAGAGGGCCATGGATCTAGATTTTGGCGAGCTCTTGAATAAGGTTATCGTTATCTATTTTGATGACATGACTGTCTTCTCCTGAAGAAGGGAGGATCATTCTTTTCATCTACAACAGGTATTTGAAAAATGCTGAGAATTTGGCATTTCAATCAATCCAAAGAAGTCCATATTCGTATTCAGCGAAGGGAAGTTATTGGGACATGTGATATCTGAGAAAGGCCTCATTGTAGATCCTGATAGATCTGAAGCCCTATTGAAGTTACCACTTCCAGTAAACAAGAAAGGACTTCAATATTTTTTCGGTCAAAATAACTTCATGAGGAAGTTTGTTCCAGAATTTGTCCAGGTCATCAAGCCGATGTCCGAACTGTTGAAAAATGATGTAAAATTCATCTGGATGGAGGAAAGGAAAAAAGCGTTCAAAGAGATCAAGACCCGAATCGCTCAGGAACCGGTCTTGACTAACCCTGACTATAATCGGGATTTCATCCTATACGCCATAGGAGAACCTGAGAGCTATGCTGCAGTTCTAACACAAAAGGGGGAAGATGGCGAAGAGCGCCCCATCACATTTCTAAGTCAAGTGATAAACCCCCATGAAGAAAAATACAATTTCATAGAAAGACAAGTGCATGCAGTCATGAAGTCTCTTAGGAAATTCAAGAAATTCATTTCCCAAAGTTACGATCTTTGTCATTCACCCTGATGTGCGCAATTTCATCATCCAAGGAGAATTGGGGAGCAAAAGGGCCGGTTGGGTCAGCAAGATATAGGAGTTCGACATCGACATTAGGCCCTTGAAGCTGGTTCGCGATCGCGCATTGCGTCAAGAACTGGTGAAGAGCGTAGCGACCGAAGTGACAGCCTGCCAGTGGGATGACTCGCCAGTAGAAGGATGTTTCGTAAACCAAGAAGAGGATGAGAAAGACTGGGTCGATGAGATAGTTGAATACTTCAACATCGATAGATGTTCTTTACATCTAAATGCTTCACAACGAAGGCATTTTAGGATGCGGTCCTCCCGATATACCTTGCGCCCCAAAGGCCTATTTTTTAGAAACATTGATGGTGTACTTCTTAGGTGCATAAAATATGATGATAAAAGGAGAATCCTGGGAGAATTCCATTTAGGATTATCTAGAGGTCACTTCGCAGGAAGAGCAACAATATTGAAGATAATCAAAGCTAGTTATTATTGGCCTACACTCTTCGTCGATGCCTTTGGGGTCTGTCACCGATGTGAGCAATGTCAGAAGTTCTTCAGTCGAAGCAAAAGTGCTCCTATGCCTCTTCGACCAATACAAGTAGAAACTCCCTTTCAACAATGGGGGTTGGACTTCATAGGGGTTATATCGCCTAACTTCTCCGTCGGACATAAGTTCATCTTGACCGCGATCGACTACTTCACCAGATGGGCCGAAGAAGTTCCCACAAAGCATGCTGATCAGGAGACCGTCATAGCCTTCCTTGAAGGATTGATCACCCGATTTGGCATTCCCGAAGCAATCATAACAGACAATGGTCTTGGCTTTGCAGGTGCCAAAATCAATGAGTTCCTCTACCGATATGGGATATATCATAAAGTCTCCTCCAATTACTATCCACAAGGTAACGGCTTGGCAGAATCAACCAACAAGACTCTGTTGAGGGTGTTAAGAAAGCTCATATAAATAAACAAAATAACTTGGCACCTTCTTCTATATCGGGCCTTGTGGGCCAATCAGATTTCTGTCAAGAAGTCGATCAAAACATCGCCTTACGCCCTAGTGTATGGCAAGGAGGCCATCTTGCCAACTCATGTAGAGATCCCTGCGCTCTAGTTGTTGGACGATGAAAAGGAAGATGATTATATGGAAAACAGGCTAGCTCAGCTTCTACAGCTAGAGGAAGATCGCGAGAAGGCTTACTAGACCTTCGCTAAGCATGCTCAGGTCACCCGAGATTGGTTCAAGAAAAAATCATTCGATCGCACATTCAAAGTGGGAGATCTGGTATGGAAGTGGGATTCTTGGAAGGCCAAGCCTGGGAATCATGACAAATTGGACGCGTTCTGGGATGGACCGTTCGAAATCGTGAAGGTAAATTTAGCCAACTCTTTCATCCTTAAGAATGCAGACAACCAGGTATTGCCAATCTCTGTCAATGGTCTTCACTTGAAGACTTTTTATCACTGAAGATGTAGTAAAAAAAAAATGTGTGTTTGAATTTTACTTTGTATATAGTTCTTCATCCATGTATATATACTCTGCTTTGAGATCTCCGAAAGGCTAAGTGTTAAAGTTGCAAAGCCCCAACGTCACTGAACTCGACGAAAATCTCCTCTGGGGAGTGTTATTGCGAAGCAACTGATGCAAGATACTTCACAGCGAAGCACTTTGGCTTCCAAAGGGTCCTCGGAAGACAGGTGGAGTCATTGAAAGAAAGAAGTAGGATTTGAAAAGAACTTTTTACCCGAAGTATCTCAAGCAACTACTTCGGGCGAAAGCTTTGTGAAGCAGTTTTCAAAAGAAGCCTAGCGAGGCATTTTTCAAAGAAAAAGAGTTTCGGGGGGCTAGCCTTCCGTGAAGCAAAGAAGTAATGCAGTGAGGGAGAACTACTTCGGGCTCGAAGCATAGGAAATCCGCCCATACCGAAGGTTCACCGCGAAGAAATTTTAGCACCGGTTCCCCTTCGCCAACCCGATGACATGCAAAACAAGGAGCATTTAAAACGTGTCTTGGGAAACATGCCAAAAACAACTTAGGGGCATGTTCGGGGCGAATGATTTTAATGCCAAGGTGGCAGAGCGCATTCTGAAAGAATTCTATTGTGAGAAAAGTTCGCACTTGGGTACGAGGTGGCAGAAGGTCAAGTTCCCGATGCAGGGGAAATCATCGAACCACACGAGCCCGCGTACTACGCCACTGCAAAGCCAATCAAAAGACACGACAACCTTCCCCATCCGAGTGTAAATTTAATTATGGCAAGTGCCATAAATAGAGGTAGTTGCCTTCTAAGGCTATAAAACTCAAGCCTCGGCGATAAAGAAGGATGTTTGCCAACTGGCTCATGCAAGACTGAGAGCTCCCGCCACTGATAGCCTGCATTCCTCTGTCCTTTGCATCGAAATCCTTTGTATTAAGTCTTCTGCACTGTGAACTCTGCTGCCACCCATATTCACAATGGGAAAGAAAAACTCTAAAGAGAAAGGTAAATAACCCGAGGTAGCAGCCCCGAAGAAGGGCAAAGAAGAACAGAAGCAAAGACCTAAGAAGGTCGAATTTAATCCTCGCCCAGAAAATCAACTTGTGGAGGAAGAAGAAGATTTTGAAGAGGAACAGCTTGAAGAGCCACCAATTGATGGGTGGGAAACAATTTGGGACACTGAGCTTGCAAAGAGTGTGGTCGAGCTCAGATACACCATTGAGTTTATGACAAGCAAGCTCACCCCAGATAACAAGACAGCCGCTGCATATTATTCACAGATCTACTGGTATCTGACCCCGCCCACTCACCACTATCCCGAGTTAATATGTGCCATTGTGCAGAACTACCAGCCTGTCTCCAGACAAGTGTTGGACGTTGCGGGCCACAAATTATTTTCTATTTTGAAAGAAGATGTGCAAGCAGCTTTCACATCGAATCAGGGTTCGCCCAAGGGCTATTCCATTCGCAATGTCATCCTTAGTGAACAAATGGAGAGGTTCACTACCTCCACTCATATTCTAAAATTTCTAAGAGAAAACCTCAAGGATGGACTCCCTTCGGGCAAGCGTCCCCAGATGCGCCTCCCCTTGACATATTTCAAGAACATAGACATCTTCTCAATCATTGCATGGGTGGCGGGTCTGTCGACTGATGCTTTGGTGCACCCCTGGCAGGTGTCCTTGGACGAGTGTATTTCAAGAGGGGAATTCTATGCTCCCGATGCTTCACGATCGAACACCAACCCAGTCTTCTTCGATTGGGCAGAATGGGTGGCCCGAACCTTGCATACACGGCTTGCCAGCATGAAGAATTCTGGGACGGGTCAGTACTTCGCACCCTATTATTTCCTTGTTTGGTTGTTTTTCTACCTTGTACATAAGCAATTCCCCTACATTTCCATTTCTTCGAGTTGCAAGGATGGAAATCCTCTACCTGTGTACCAGTGGACTTCCCTCCTATTGAGGACAGAGTCTTATTATTCTTTTAATCAATAATTCTTGGGACTCGCTATGCATTTATTGACAGGGTCGTGCCCTCGGGTACCCCTCAATTTAAGAGACAGAGTGGTGCAAGAGAAAAAGGGAGATGTGTTTCAACTGACACAGGGGCTCATGATTTGCCTGTTCAGCTTCATAGGGAAGCCCTTCTTGCTACCAGTCTACCCCTCCGAGTACCAGTTTGCATTGGAGGTCGCTCGGTAGAGCGATGTTACAAACATCGTGTACGGCCACAATCGAAAATGGGTGCACACCTATGATTTCCCCTTCAAAATGGGGGTAATAGAAGTGTTTTCCCTAAAGCAAAATGTTTTCTTGGAGGAAAAGCTTTCCAACTTTGGTTTGCTCCAAATTCCTCAACAATAGCTCTATGACCCCTTGGGGGTAATGAGGGACCACCTCAGGTTCAAGAACTTTCATGTCTGCCCCCATCCAGAAATAGTGGATCAGAGGAACAATCCTAATGGGAGGGACTTGGAATGGCATTTAGAGAGGATGAGGAAAATGCCCCCCTGGCATGAGTTCTACCCTATGGAGGCTGAGTTTGATCCTGTTCAACATCCTTTCCCAACCCCAAACTCCACCTTTTGGAGAAAAGCAAAAGATGATTTGAAGGAGGAGTTGAAGAATTGGGGTGAGGAGCAACTAAGGGAGTGGTGGATAATGAGAGTCCATCACCAAAAGATGAAATCCTACGGACTCTTGGCAGCAGATAGAGACTTCGCAGCTGTGTACGAAGCCAATGCTGGGACTTGGAAGTCCCTCTCCTTCATCGACTTTGTTCCTCCAACTATCCTCGATTCGGGAGAAAGCCCAAGAAGATATGATGGTGCTTCGGAGTAGGAAGAAGAGGAAAAGGTAGAAGTTGCACACAACACAAGTACCGAGGGATCGACACGACAAGCAAAGAATAAAAGGAAGAGGAAAGAACAAGTTAAAGTGCCTCCGAGCCACCCAAAGAGGCCCCGCACGAAGCTTTCAAGTGCTCCTGCCAGACAACCTGCATTAAGCCCGGTCGAAGCAAACATTGAGGGTGCGATGACACAAAGTACAGAGGTAGTCCCAAATATAGACATTATCGATGTGGAGGAGCTCCTACAACAAGAGGGGGTCCCCGAAGAAGAAGTCATGGAGGTCGCGAGTACCGAAGTCCAAAAGGAGCAAGAGCCGATCACGTAGGAAGTCACTACTGCTACTCTGTCAGGTGGGAATGAAGGTACGCACTCTCCACCCTTTGCCTTGGTTTCTCAAAGCATGTCCCCCATCGTCCCAACCACGAGTTCCCAGTAGTCTCTCACTTCCTTGCAAAGTCAATCACCTCTTCGCGCGTTACCCCTTGTCACCTTGAATCTGCCCCATGATCTCGTTAGCTCCACTCCACCCGAGTCATCTGGCCGGGACAAGTCTGTGGACACTACTTCGCCCACCCATGCCACCATTCCCTTAGTTCCCAGTCAAGGCGAAGATAGTACCCCAATTTCGAGCCCCATTCCTTGCTCCCTTGTCACACAGTATCGTTCCTCTTACCGAAGCTCCTACTACACACGTCATCGAACCTGCTGGTGAGGCATCCCCTGTCCATTATTTATATTTGTTCACCCCTTTGGCTGGAGATCCAGCCTAATTTAAATCAGAAATGTCCTTGATGAAGGAACACCCTCTAGCCGAGAAGCTGCTCCAGGGCCAACAAAATACCGAAAAAATGCTGAAGGAGGCCAAGAAAAAGAGAGGGCGCTCTCTGGCTGAGGTAGAAAAATGTGATGTCTTCGACCTGAAGAGCGGAAAGCTACATAAAGTAAAGAAGATCCCTAAGGTCCAAAAGCCTCTGGATGAAATGACTCTGGCAGATTATGATTATCAGGAGAAGACCAAGGACTTGGAGCACCTAAATGTAGACAATGAATCTGCATCCATGCATGTCAGAATCAAGACTTTTCGAGCGCATGCGAACATCGCCAATCAACGCAAATTTGAGGCTGAGAGCACCAATATCAAATTGGAAGAAGAGCTAGCAAGGACTCACTCCCAGCTAGAGGACGTAGAAAAGCAATGTGAGCAGATGAAAAAGGAAGTAGTCTCTTTGAAACAACAGCTAAGACAACTGCAGTATGCAACCAAAAGTCAGAGCCAGATACTAGCCGAAGCTGATGTGAGGGCCAAAGAGCTTGAGAGCAAGATCTTGCAAATGCAGCAACAGTTGTACGAGAAAGAAAACCTGGAGTTTTTTGACAGAGGACGAATCAAAGAAATTCGCTCACATTTGCTAAAAGGTTTTAGATCTCGGGACTCCAGTGCCTTGTCAACTTTAATCTACGTCACCGAAGCTCAGTATGTCGTTTCTCAAGAAGGGCCAAAAGTAGATGAAGTCATCTAGAAAATTAAAAGGTGACTTAAACTAGATTTTGAGGTCCAAAGCGTCAAGTATCAGGACCTGCAGGTCACTGCAATGAGTCGAACGGCTAGAGATTGGTCTACGACACAGGCCACAGTTCGTGCCTTCTTCTCCAAGGTGAGGAAAGCACAGAAGGCGAAAGACCTCTTGGATATTTTTGAGCATGAGCAGCGCATATCAATGGGTTACTTCCAAGATCTTTCTTCCTTAGGTTTTTCGAGTTTCACGGATGATGAAGGGAACCTTCTGTCCAAGGAAGAACTCAAGCTGATGCGGCTTCAGTTTGAAGGCGATGTCTCAAAAATATATGGGTGAGCAGAGCCAATTACAGAAGGACAAATCACAGATTTCATTCTGAGACATTTTAAGATCGTAGCCTGCCTTAATGACCTGAGCGCTAGAGCCAAACATGCTAACATCGGGCAGATTGATCGGTTCCATATTTTGATCAAGGCCCTGCAAGATCAAGAACCATTTCAAAAGGGTTCCTGGGCCCACGTTCGTCGAACTATGGAACGCATTCGCGATCGCCTACAGCCATCCCCAACACAGGAACCCTCGCCAAAAGAGGAAGAAGAAGAGGAGGAAGAACCAAAAGAAGAAGAAGAAACAGCCATGGAATAGTCCGCAGAAGAAGAAAAGAGAGAAGGGTCTGGAGGTAACTCTGGCCCAACGGATCAAGGCTGAGGGTTCTCCCATCGAGACGAGCTCGTTGCCCCGCAAGTCACTAAGAATGTTGACAATTTTGTCAAATTACACAAAGGGGTAGAAAATTCAAAATTTTGTAGTGTTTCTTTTGTGAAGTATTTCTTTGTTGATTTTCTTTGTAAGTTACAAAAATTTTGGCTTTCCCTGCCACCCCCTTTTGTATATAGAATGAATTTAAAAGAGCTTCGCTACTAAGAAGACTAAGGAAGATAGCTTCGCCCAAAGGAAGAAATGAAGAATGAAAACTACTTCGGGCCCGAAGCACTTCAAACAGCTACTTCGGGCAAGAATTTTGTGAAGCGGTGTTGTCGTGCAAAGAATACAAAGAAGGCGTAAAAGAAGAGCTTCGCACCCGAAGCATTTCTAGTAGCTACTTCGGACGAAAGTTTTGCGAAGCGACATTTTAAAAGGACAGCTTCGTCAAAGAAGGAAGATCTACTTCACACCCGAAGCATTCCCAGCAGCTACTTCGGGCGAGAATTTTGCGAAGCGGTGTTGCCAAAGAAAGAATAAAGGAAAGGTGCGAAAATAACTTCACAGCCGAAGGATTTCAAACAACTACTTTGGGCATTCAAGTGGCATTTCAAAAGAATAGCTTCATCGAAGAAGGATCGCGGTCTGAGTTTGCTAAGGCAAGCAAGAAAACTACTTCAGGCCCGAAGCGCTTCAAACAACTACTTCGGGCAATAAACTTGTGAAGCAGAACTCGAAAGGCGCAAACATTGAAAAATACTTCGTCGAAAAACCAGCGAAGCACCCACTTCGGGCCTCGCCATTAGCGAACCATTTCTACTTCGCCAAAAATCTTGTGAAGCATCTGCTTCGGCTAACTTTCGTGCGAAGTACTTTTACCTGAAGCAACATCTTTCAAAGGCAGGAATGCACTTAGACCGAAATACCCCTAAACCGCAGTTTTGAAAAAGGATCGCGATGAAGCATTTTGAAGACTCACCAATGAGGTATCTACTTCTGGTGAAGGACCTTAGCGAAGCAGTTTCTGCATGCCTCTCCAGAGAAGTAGCGAGAAATGAAAAGCCCCACTTTGAGGAGGAATATCTGCTTCGACACTCAACACCCCCGAAGTTGCCTTGTGAAGCTCCATCATGCGAAGTGCAAACCAAGAAGGGAGAATCTACTTTGGCTCAAGTCCATTTGTGAAGCGAAGTTGCGAACGAAAATCTAGCGAAGCGCTTCCAAGGCATGCACTCCAAGCCAAGTATTTTTCCAAGGTGATCAAGTGCCTCATAAATGCATTTTTACATGCCCGAAAAGACCGTTTCCCATTTTTGGCAATTGGAAATGAAATATTAGTTCTTAAGAAATAGCCCGACGAGCATGGTGGCCACTCTAGCACTGCATCGAGAGGCCAAGGACGTTCAGGCGGCTCATTAATGCATATTTCCCCGACTGACCCAGTCATAGCAGCCAGTTCTGGTAATAGATTTGTGAACTCAGTCACGAGAGCCGTGAAGAGCCGACTTCTTAGGTTTTGAGGATGTACTCCTCCATGATTTGCATTGATGGCTCAGAGGGTCAGGTCCTCTATAAAAACCCAGGCATTGTAATGTAAAAAGGGGGGAACTTTCTACTAGAAAGCTGCTGTAACTTAGATTCCTGTGATTAATACTAAAGAGCTTTGGACTCTATTTCTCTCTTACTTGTTGCCTTCTACGATTATTTCTTTTATCTTTTTTTCATTTGCATACTGTAATTCTGAACTCTAGATTTAGGTGTGTGATTGGAGTGGAACCCTGAAACTTTCTCGAAGGATACATAGGAGAGAAAAATGTTGTGTTGGCTTTCCTTTATGCTGCTTTTGGATAGTGTTTATGTTATATTCACTTTTCTTAATCGTCGTTACTCTGAACTCTAAATTTCGACGAAAGGGAAAGGAGAATCCTGGAACTCGTCTAGAGGATACATAGGTGGGCTAATACTGTGTTCATTTCATTTATTCTTGGTGTTCTTTGTTGCTATTTCAAGTTATTGGCTAGTAATCATGCTTCTGGTTCTTTCCCACCATTAAACTACTGAAATTTCTTCCCTTACTCTTTTATTTATTTCCTGCACCCTCACTCTGTTTATCTCTTTCCTACACCCTTATCTTAAACATCAAAGTAGTTTAGTATAGGAGCCGACCTTTCTCCGGAGATTGGTACGAGGGGCATTTCTTCCCTTCGGCCTTTCATTGTTGTTCCAGGTCTAGGGTGCATACACTTATCCAAATCCTTTCTTGGGCAGATTTGATGACCAACAGTAACCCATTGGCGACTATATCTCATCGGGCGTCATTTCTCTATTAAAACAGATCATCAAAGTCTCAAATACTTTTTGGAGCAACGGGTTGCCACCCCTGAACAAAAAAATGGGTCTCTAAACTCATGGGCTATGATTATGGTATCACCTATAATAAGGGTAAGGAGAATGGTGTGGTCGATGCTCTCTCTCGCCAATTTGAAGCTCTCAGTATGTTGTGTGCCATTTCATTGTCGATCCCCCAATGGATCGATTCTTTACGCCAGGAGGTACTTCAAGATTTTGAATTGCAAACTTTGGTTGCTTCCCTAACCATTGAGCCTACTTCATGTCTAGGATACACTTGGGATGACCAGGATTTGCATTACCACCAATGCCTTGTTGTTCCCCACAAGTCCTCACTACGGGAACTTCTCATGACAGAATTGCATGCTACTCCATCTGCTGGCCATTCAAGATTTCTCAAAACATATGAACGACTCAAACACACTTTTTTTTGGAAGGGTATGAAAAAGGATATTCATGAATTTGTGGCATCTTGTGATACCTGTCAGTGGTTGAAAGGTGAAACAGTGCATTCTCCAAGCACTCTTCAACCCTTGCCCATTCCGGACTAGGTCTAGACAGATATTTCTATGGATTTTATTGAAGGCTTACCTAAGTCGGGCGACAAATCTATTATCTTTGTGGTAGTGGATCGTCTTTCAAAGTATGCTCACTTATGTCACCTCTCCCATCCTTACACAGCGTCCACTATTGCCCAAATTTTTCTTGATTCTATCTTTCGCCTTCATGGTCTACCCTCCTTCATTGTGTCCGATTGTGACCCAACCTTCACTAGTCACTTTTGGCAAGAATTGTTTAAGTTGCAGGGGACTCAGCTCAAGATGAGTTTGGCATATCATCCGCAAACAGATGGCCAGATGGAGATTATCAAAAAAAAATTGGAAACCTACCTTCGTTGCTTTTCGTCAGATCATCCTATGCACTGGGCGAGATGTCTTCCTTTGGTCGAGTGGTGGTACAACAATTCTTATCACACAACCACCATAGTTACGCCTTTTGAGGCAGTTTATGGGCACCCTCCACCGACGTCTTCCTCCTACATTCTAGGTAGCTCCAAGGTCCATGCAATCGACACTACTTTCAGTCAGCATGCTGATATCCTCCGTCAACTGAAGCTAAATTTGGAGGCATCCCATAATCGGATGCATCAACAGGCTGATCAACACTGTTCTGAGCATAGTTTTGATGTGGGTGATATGGTTTTCCTTCGCTTGCAACCGTACAAATAGTTATCCCTCCAGCTTCATAGATGCCATAAGCTTGCTGCAAAGTACTATGGGCCCTATTAGGTGTTACAACGGATTGGCGCCATAACCTACAAATTAGTCCTTCCACCTACATCCAAGCTTCATCCTATTTTTCATGTTTTTGCTCTAAAAAAGGTGGTGAGAAATCAGGTACAGGTTCAATCTGCACTCCTATAGTTAGATGAAAAAGGTTTTATCTTGCTTGAACTTGAACAACTGTTGGATCATCGGACTCGCACTCTTCGCAATCGCACCATTATTGAATTTCTTGTGCAGTGGCATGGACTCCAATCGGAAGATGCTACATGGGAATCTTTCCATCAGCTCCAACACTAGTTTCCTCACCTTCAACTTTGAGGACAAAGCTTTTTGAAGGTGAAGGACATGTTAGGATCCCATCCTAACATTATTTTGTAATTCTTATTATTATGTAATGACCCATTCCAACGTGGGGATCCCATATATAATGTTATTTTGTAATGTACGTGGCATGTTATGCTCCTAGGCAAGTGGGGCCATTTGATGTAACCATTATCAATATTGTAATTGACATTTGGTAAAATATTCTAGCTCGAGTGGCATTTTGCATGTAAGCCAACTCTTGAGCCTAGGGTTAGGGTTTGCATGAAGTCTTTCTTTAAAAAGCTATGAATCCATGTACGAATCATCCTTTTGTAAGTTAATGAAATATTAAAGGAGGTTGCCCCCTTGAAGAGGCCTGCGATTATGAGTTCTTTTGTGAGATTATTTAATTCTGCAATTACTTTTTGCATAGTATTATTCTGTTATTGCATGTATTTCAGTTATCTTTCAGTATTTTGTGTGTGTGAGCTTTATTTCAATAGTAGGTTCCTAACACCTGATCAACGTGCTTGGTAGGTATCGCCTTAGCCCATCTGGTGAAGTAATTCATGGCTATCATAATGAACTTATTCCCTATCGAAGAATTTGGCATTATTGTCCCGATGAAATCTAGGCCCCATTGTTGGAAGGGAGCCTCAGCCTAAATTGGTTGGAGGGGCATATGTGCATTCCTGTTTATGTCGATGAACCTTTGACATTTTTCACATTTTTTTCAGACTACATATGCATCTACGAAGAGGGTGGGCCAATAATAGCCCGCTCTGATGATTTTTAAGATCGTTGGCCTTCCCAAAAGATGTCCTCCTGACATTCTAGAATGGAATTCGCCTAGGACCTTTTGCTTATCGGATTCTTTGATGCATCGCAATAGGATGTCGTCGACGTTCTTGAAATACAACCCCTCGAGGTGCAGTACATACTTTAGAGCACGAAGCCTGAATCTCCTTTTCTAACTTGCATTAAGGTGATCTAGGAGCCTCCTAGTGCTGAAATACCAAATTATTTCATCAGTCCAATCGTTGTCTTCTGCTAAGGAATTGGTAAAATTGCCCTCTAGGACTAGATCCTCCCACTGACAAGCAGTGACTTCTGTAGCAACACTTCTTGGTAGTTCTTGACATAGTTTTCGACCTCTAATCAGCTTAGCGGGTCACACTTCTATATAAAACTCCTCGATTTTGGCAATCCAACCTGCCCTTCTATTTCCCATTTCCCCTTGTATGATAAAATTTCTAACATCTGGGTGGACAACGAACACGGTCGTCCGGCTCTGGGAAACAAAGTGCTTAAACTTTTTTAACGACCTCATGACAGCATGCACTTGGCGTTCGATGAAATTATACCTCTCTTCATGGGGCTGGATCACTTGGCTCAGGAAGGCTATTGGTCGTTCTTTGTCGTCATCTCATTTTTTAGTTAGAACTACCGCATAACTTTCGGGCTCTCCCAATGCATAAAGGATGAAATATTTAGTGTAATCCGGGTTTATTAGCACAGGCGCTTGATCAATCCTTACATTAATCTCCTCAAAGGCTTTCTTCCTATCTTCAGTCCAAACAAACTCAGCATCCTTCTTCAGGAGTTCGGCCATTGGCTTGATTACTTGGGAAAAATCGAGCATGAACTTCCTCATGAAGTTGATTTATCCAAAGCAGGACTGCAACCCTTTCTTGTTCACTGGGATTGGCAACCGGATAAGAGCCTTTGCTCTGTCGGAGTCAACTTCGAGGCCCTTTTTTGAAATGACGTGGTCCAGGAGCTTCCTCTCTTTCACTACAAAAACTGACTTCTTAGGGTTAATAGATATGCCTAATTCATGACACCTCTCAAACACTAGTCGTAGGTGAGAGGAGTATTCTTCTATTTTGTGTGAAAACATAGTCATGTCATCCAAATAGATTACGATAATCTTTTTTAATAGCTCACAGAATGCTAGGTCCATGGATCTCTGAAAAGTAGCCCCTGCATTGGACAAACCAAAGGGCATGCGCTAATAGGTAAATGTCCCCCATTTGGTGCTAAATGTTGTCTTGTGCTGATCTTCGTCCTTTACCCAAATCTGATTAACTAGAAAAGACATCCAAAAGGAAGAATCGCTGAGCTCCAACGACCACATGGAGAATTTGATCAATTTGTGGGAGCGGGTACTGGTCCTTCAGTGAGGCCTGGTTTAGATTGCAAAAATCCACACAGAGGCGAATGTCCTCGTTCTTCTTTATGATAGGAATTAGATTTGCGACCCAAGAGGAATTCTTGATGGGATAGATGATTTTGGCTTCCAACATATTCAAGAGTTTGACTCTCATCAGGACCTCGATCTTCGGGTTGATTGGCCTTCGTTTCTACCTATAAGGCTTAACCCCGTCTTCAAGTTCTATGGTGTGTTGGATGATCTCTTTGTCATACCCTTTCAGGTCCTAGTAACACCAAGCAACTATGTCAGGATATTCTCTGCATATAACCCGAATCTGCTCCAATTCCTTTAGAGTGTAGTCTATTTTAACTTTGATCACTTTTATGGGCTCAAGCTCCAGGTCCATGTATTTCTTGGCATCCACCTTGATTCGGTGAGATATGGCTCTATCGTTCTGATCAAAGAGAATTTCTAAAGTAATTAGTTCTTTTAGGACATGATTATTTTTTAACTGTATCAACCCCTCATACTGCTCGTCATCAGGGTCTCTACCTTCAATGGTGCTAGCTTCATGAATCAAGAAATTAACGATTTGCTCATCACAGTCGAACACCTGCCAGTGGGTGTCCTTAATAGACAAATAAGACCTATAAATAGTATGATTCGGCTTCGACTTCTACATAGTGTCATCAGCCAGGATGTACCTGGTTCCAATAGACGCCAAGATATCAGCATGTTTATTTTTCTCATGGGAGATAGCTTTAACATTCAGGGACTCAAATGACTCCATCAGGTCCTAGACTTGATTGTGGTATGCCTTGAGATAGTTCTTCTTTTAGAGGTACTTATTGATAATTTGCTTGCATACCATATTTGAATCTCCAAAGATTTGCAGCTGCTTGATCCCCAATATTTTTGCCTTCTGCAACCCTAGACAAAGGGCTTCATACTCGGTTGCATTGTTAGTGTAACTCCACGTCAGTCGATAGCAATAATATTTCTGCTCTCCTGACGGTGAGACTAGAAGAACCCCTACTCTAGCGTCGTTCTTGCATCAGGCGTTGTCGAAGGGCCTATGTCTTCTTTTGTTGTATCCTTCGGCTTCTCGGGCTGGGTGATGGAGTAGCAGCCAATATCTGATTCAATCATGGCATTGAAGTCAAGCAGGGAGAACTCGTCCTCCACTTGTAGCTGCTCTATGACCTCTTCTACCAGGTCCACTTCTTCTAACTCTTCGGTCATCAGATGGATAGATTCATTTTATTGCTCCTCCTCGAGCATTTTTTCAACCAGGAAAGTGGAAGGTTTCTCATTGTAGATTTTAACTTTCCTCCCTTTGAAAGGGACCTTCATATGAGAGTAGTCGAGGGAGAGATATCCACCCAGTTTGGCGATGAATTTCCTCGAGAGGCACATGTCGAAGTAGGACTCCAGATCTATGACTACAACTTCTTGAATCACCACGATCTTAGGCACTTTGTGCAACTGGATAGGAATATCTTTGATGATGCCTACTATTTTCATAGGAGTTCCATCTAGCTGCAAGACACCTTGGCTGCTTCTCGTGTATTCCACGTCGATTTCCTTGAAGACTACCCTTGACATTATGGTGGTTGATGCACCAGAATCAATCATGCAGTTGTGTACCACGCATCCTTCCATCCGCAAAGACAAGTAAAACAGTGATGACCTATTTTTTCCTATGATTGAAGTGGTCAAGGGCTGAGCTAATACGGGTTATGGTGGCTTTCATCCTTTAACAGACTTCAGAGATTCTTGTAACAGGTCCACCTGCCCAGGGAGCTGGAGGGCATCATACATGCTTATCTTGGTCGGGGTTCTCTTGAGCTCATCAACAATGTTGTAGGCTGAAGTAGTAGGTCCCTCAGTTTCTTTCGTCAGCTCATACCTGGTGTGGTACTGTTGCGTTGCCTCAACCCTTTATCGCTTTGTCAACAATGTGTACTTGAGATTTTCTCGTGCCTGCTCATTGGTTTCAGTCAAAGGTTGAGCCACTAGAGGTTTTGCTGCCAGTGGTTTCTCTTTCGTCGACAAAGGTAATGGAACCTGATCGGGAGCTTTTGTGGTAGGTTGTTATTTTCCTCGCCTGGCATACACCTTCAAAGGTTGCATTTGGGCTACGTCCAATTTGATTGGATTCTTACCACCCTTGGTCAGAATGGACACCATATCTTCCTCTAAGACCGCAAAATTACATTCTTCTTCCTAAATCATGTTGACTTGATCTTCCAGGTTGTTGCTCGCTAGAGTTTGGACATACTGTTGATGTAGCATACAGGTAGCCTCCCCATAAGGATCATTGCATGTAGAGCACCAGTGCACGTTGTCTGAAGTGCTTGGCTCCTCGTTGATAGCAGCATTCCTTGCAAAAGGTCTATTGGCTTGAGCTACTTGGTCTCTTGTAAGCGTTGGAGGAGGATATGATCTCCTAGGGATGAACTCTTGTTGGGCTTGCTTACTTTTCATGATTGCCATGTTGTTGGACATCGTTCAATAGCCAAAAGCAAGGGACTATACTTCTTGTAGTATCTTAGTCTGTATATCAATATTTTATGGAGTTGATTGGGCCGATGGAGGAAATGGCACCAACGACGGGGTTGGAGGTAGCGTCGGTATTATGTAGGAGCGAGAAGTGGTGGATATTACAGGGTAGATGGGAGTTGAGGCACTGGTGGAGTGGGAAAATGCACCTGCGGAGCAGAGAACTAGGTGACCACTGGTGCGAGGTTCCACGATAGATTTTGATATGCAGTAGATGAGAAAGGTGTTTGAGCATACGCACTAGGATATTGTGACCGAGGGAAGTCAGGGTAAGTTGGTACCGACATCTTAGGTGGGAGCCTACCGATAGCAATAAAATATAGTTCTACCTTTTGTGTCAGCTCGTACAACTTGGGGAAAGTGTTGATATTGGAAAACTTGATACTCATACTTATATTCGAGTTGAAAACTCTAAGGTAGTAGTAGGAAGCTTGTCCAGCGGTTGGTCGTAGCTCAATGGGCACTCTCTTCCAGGACCTCACAAACCTCACATTAAAATATGATATTTCCTCTTACTGATGTCGTTAGAAAGTTTATGTAGCAATGAGGACGGATCTGCGGACTCATTGAATCCTTTTACTAGTTGTCCCGCCAACTGACCCCATCCAGTGATAGCGTTGATCGACAAGGATCTATACCAAAATAGGAGCTTTTTGCACAAAGAGAGAGAGCCAACAGCCAAACCATGACACTTTCATCAGTTATGGCATGAAGCATAGCTAAGGCCACGATGTCTTGGATGTGTTCATAGGTCTTCTTCCTGGTTCCATCATACGTAGGTATGGCCTTCAAAGCGACACCTAGAATAGCAGCCTGCTCGGCTAAATTGAGAGGCCCTGTAGAGTCCCAGGCTAGAAACAGCTCAAGAGCAATAGTCATTGGTGGTTGATTTACTTGTTGATTTTGTTGCTGATTCTACTACTGGTTTTACTGTTGGTTTTGGTTCGGCAGTACGTTTGCCATGTTAGCGTTAGGATTGGGTTGAACAGGTGCTCCAGAAGCAGCTAGCTGCAAGTTAGGCTGCACAGGATCGACCTGGTGGTCTGGAGAGTTCGGAGGATTCGAAGGATAGTTATCAGTACTATTCGAAGTTGACCCTTTCTCGTCAACCATGACTTCCTACGAATATGCTTCAACTAGCCTATGGCGTTCTCCGAAAGCAGTGATATCAAGATCATAGAACTCAGTATCCTCCTATGTTTGTCTAGCTCTCCATATTGTATGCATGAAGGACTTGAAAGCTTGATTCGAAGGATATTCAGGTTCAGCAGAGTCACCAAGTGTTCAAATTCATCAGCACTGAAGCAAACAATGTTACTTCAATACTACTTACGAGGTGAGACACTCAGGTCCCACCGAGCGTGCCAGAGAAACTATTGGTTACGAATCTACCACTAGGAAAAGATTTTAATCTTTTGTGCCCTACATTCGCCCAAAAGATTGAAAGATCGAAAGGAAGGGATGCCTTCCATGCCAATATTTGTAGAAGGCTGACTCCTATACTAATCTATTTGGGATTTTTAGATAAGAGAATAGGAAATAGATTGTAAATTACAAAAAGAAATGTAAATAGCATGCGGTTATGGTGGGAAAGAACAAGCAGCATAGTCACTAACTTATAGCTAAACTAACAACAATCAAAGCGAAGTATGAAACATAAACAGTCGCTGTGATTCATTCCTATGTATCATTCATTCAGTATTCTAGATTCAAATAATTACCAATACTCTAATCCAGGATGCAAAATTACAACAATCAAAAAAATAAATGAACATGATGTAGAAATACTTGCAGAAGGCAGCATAAAAGAAAGAGACAAATGTCAGAGCCAAGTATACTTTGTATTGGAAGCAAGTGTTCGGTTACAACAACTCTCTTAGCAATATGTTCCCCCTTTTTACAATGAAGTTCCACTGCTATTTATAGCAAAAAATTTCCCCCCAGTTACAATGATGCACAAAACCCAAAAAATTGCAAAAGCTATCGAGACTAGACCCCTACTGGCCGTGAGCGTATCTACAACAAGATTCACCAGATTTTGGTACAGCTCCAAACAAATCTGGTGGGTGAGAAGTCAAGTCTGATTAATGTGGTAGGTTTAGTACAATTTTCCCCTGAGGACACCATCAACGTTCACCTACCCTGTACCTTTGTAGCACACCTTCTGTCTCGTCTTGACAGGCTCAAATCCCAAAATCTATACATGGTATGCTTGAATATGAGGTTCCCTAAAATAGAGGGGGTTGACCAAAGTTGCTTGATGAAAAAAATGACCTCGGGAGTTGCTCCAGAATGGAGCGAACCTGGGATACACCTTGCCTGAGAAAATTTTGCAATTTGGTCTTTCTTTTCTCGTAGTCGTTGAATGGGGGGAGAAGACGTCGGTCATTGTTGGATGGTAGTGATGACGGGAGTAACTCAAAAAATGAGCGATCAGCGTCAACACTTTACTTTGTGCCTTAGAAGATTCTGGAGCTTCCTCGCCCACGATCATTGAAAAGCTATAGCAATGTCGAGAATCGCTCCGAAATGGAGCAACCGATGTCAACATTGGAAAGTCGTGTTTGATGAAGTTTGCTTGGGCGATATGGGCGACGACGACGATCGTTGACTGAGTTGAGCGATGATGGGAGTCACTCCAAAATGGAGCAATCGACATCGCCACAACACTTAGAAAAAATTTGCACTATCTCCATTGATGATCGTGGTTGCTAAAAAAAATGAGCAATCGATGTTGATCGCTGAAGAATCAAGCGACCGACGTCAATCGCCACCAGATGGAGCGACTGGCGACGACATCTTACACTTTAGAGATTTTTCCAATATTTTCTCCCTTGTCGCAGTTTGCTAGAAACTACAGTGACGACGGTGATCGTTGGAACAGAGGAGATACGATGGAGTTCACTCTAAACCTGAGTGACCAACGTCAACCATCCCTGCCTTAGGATTTTTTCATCTTTCTTCGTGTCGATGGCCGCTTGACGCCAAGAGTCACTGGAGGAAACTGGCGATGACGGGGTAGCTCCAAAATGGAGCGATCGAGGGAGATTTTACACTTAGACCAATTTTAGCACCTTCTCCTTGCTCGCCTTGCTGCTCACTATAGCCGTCAGTTGCCAGAGGAAGAGGTAGAGCTGGGAATCATTGGAGAGGTGGAGCGACTCCCAAAATTGTTCCAAAATGGAACGATCAAGGGGGTGCCCCTAACTTATAATTTTTTAGGCTTTTCCCAAACCTACCAAATATGCTTGAACACTTGGAAAGAAAACTGAAAATAAAAAACATGAAATCTGCCTGGACCAAGATGGAGAGGAAGGAGGAAGGAAGTATCTGGTCCGAACAGTTGTAGTAGCAATTTTTCAAAATTCTTACCCCTTAGAAAAATGTGGCAACAATAATTTTTTTTATTTGGTTAGTGTGAGAAACCCCTCTGATCAACGCACAGGGCTGAGCAGTCTCCTCCCAACCATGACCTCTTGTAAAACTGAGAGCTATGCTTATCAATAGGGAATTTAACACACAACCACCATACAACCACCCATTCACACACTCGCCCACACCACAGTTTGAACCTTGGACCTCACGAAGAAGATCCAAAGCTCGAGAGTTATGCTTATCAATAGGGAATTTAACACACAACCACCACACACCCATACCCTCACACACAACCACACCACAGTTTGAACCTTGGACCTCCTGAAGAAGAGCCAAATCCCAAACCGTTGCGTTGTCTCCCCTAGGACTTCAATATCATATAACTAATTGAAAAAAATCATAAAACTAATTTTTTATTATAAAATAAAAGTTATAAAACTACCTCGTAAGAGATATTGTACTGGTCCAAGTATTTGTATGTTGTGTCATTCAAAAGAGGAAAACATCACACATTTGTTAATTAAATGCTTTGTTATCAACAAGTTTGGTTAGAAGCTGAACAAATAATTGGAGTACAAAATGTTTGGGAAGGAGAAACAGTTGAGGTATGCTTAAGACTATGGTTTTTGAAAAAAGAGTTGAAACAAATTATTTCTTTACCATGTCTTATATGTTGGGGTATATGGTTGGCACGAAATGCAACTATTTTTGAAGGAAAGTTAATACCCCCATTTCAGGTCATTTTTTAGGTGAGGACTTTGGTCTCAATCAAGAAAGGGCCTGACAAACATAATAAACCTCGACAAGTAGGTAATTTGTTCATTGAAAAGTCTCAGCCATGGGGTTCTTTTGATGGGGCTAGTCAGAGACAGTCATCTTTTAGTAGTGTAGGAGGTATTCTATACTTCTCAAATACCCACTATATCAAATTTAAAGCAAGTATTGAGATAGGTTCCAACAATTTTGCTGAGTTCTAGGCGTTGAGATTGCTAATGAAGTGTGATGTGGAGAGAAATATGAAAAACTTACAAATTTTTGGAGATTATACTCTAGTAATCAACTAGATGAATAGATCCACTCATTAAAAAAATAGTATGCTTAGACCAGTGGGAGATGAACTACTGGAGGTGATTTCTATTTTTGAAAATATATATTTTACTCATGTTTATAGGGAGTTAAATCAAGAAGCAGATAAGTTATCAAAAGAAGGTCAACAGGTTCCAAAATATTTCTTGCAAATGGAAGAGAACAAGGATGGAGTTTCTTCTTTCACCCACATATCATACCCCTAGTTCATATGCTAGCTCTAGGTTGTACTGTGGGCCTTTTCATTTTATTAGAGCTTTATGGCAGTTTTTAACTGTTTCCTTTCTTTCTACTGGTTTCTTTTTCACTGATATTTATTTAGGTTTTGGACATGGAGGTTATTTGGATGATTAAGTATTGATATATAAGGATATTTATCCTTATTATCCCCATGCTATTTTAAAGATGGATTTTTTCCCTCTCCGATCTGTTCGACTATAATTATATCTTGACTCCCAGTAATCTATTTTTATCTAGGTTTTTGTTTGTGCTAAGGCACTTGAGAAGTGTAATTTTCTTTCATTATTGAAATAAAATTATGATTTTTTCTTGTAAAAAAAGGATATCGTAGTGGTATGTGTTTAGGTTTTCATCCAAAGACCCAAGTTCAAACTCGAGATACAAAGAAACTTGGACCCATATTCGAATCTTGTCATGTGATACATGAGTAACATCCAAACTATTGTAATACCACTACATGATGATGTAATATAAGTGAGACCTGTTTCAATACCATATAACCCAATTAAAAAAAATCATAAAACTGCCATAATAACATATCGATACTAATGGGAGGGTTTTTTCATAAGCTAGGGTTTTTAATGTAGAAAGAGGGTTCTCCAAGGTGTGCAACATGGATATTGATGAGAACAATGTCTCTCCAAGATCTTTGTCAAATCATGGAAATTCATCGTTGGGTGCTGCAGGTGATACCTAGGACGAAGACTGCAACATTATCATTTCATGCAAAAGAGTTTGAGACAATAGTTGACTCAGGGTCCTTTTCTACAGAAGGTGCATTACATGCTAGTTATGGTGGGACTCACATAGTTTCACTCAATAAGAAAGAGAATGTGCTCGGGACACTAATTTCTAGTTCTATCTCTCGTCCCCATAGAGAGGGTAAGTCACAGGATGAGGATCTCTTAATTTCACCTTTCAACAACATGCTATCAGACCCCCTATTTAAGTTTGGGAAGAAATCAACCAACAACTAGAATGGGAGGATGATCATATGGGGCCTGAAGGAGTCTCTAGCCCTGCTCATGGATTTTCTTCTAGATCTGAGCCATACCACTATCGTGATATGCAAAATAATGTAACTCCAAGAGAGGATCATGATAGAAGTGAGATTTCTAAAGGCAATAACCCACGCTCCTGTTCAAGGTCCCCCACCAAATTGGGTGCCAAGTTGTAGGGGGAAGCCAATGCTAGCTCCTCTTATGCTCATGCATTGCTCAACAACCTAACTTTAAATGGTAGCAATTCTCAAGCATCCCCAACAACTCAACTGGAGGACCTTCATTCCAACATAAAACAGAATAATGTTGACCTCACACTCTCAACCCATGGGCCTGGAGGATCCAAACAAGAAGGTGGTGACCAACATGTACCAAAAGAGGGAACCCTAGAAGCTAGACATATAGGAGGAAATAAAAGCTATGAATAGGCAAATAAACAAGCAAAAGAGTCAGGTACCTTTGAGTTTGAATTGCAAGATGATTTTATTGAAGAAATAAAAGAATTAGAAGAGCAAACTATTGTTTTAATTTTTTCCAAAATAATCCCCCCTAATGAAGAGCTTAATCGATGGTTTATCAAAGTTTGGGAATCCAAGGGTTGGGTGATTGACTCATCGCCGCCTTGGTTAATCCTTTGTTTCTATCACTTTCACCTTCAAAGACTCTTGCTTAAAAGCCCTAAGACTCAACACTTGGATGATTTATGGTCAACTAGTCTTTCTTCAAAATTGGACATTCCAATTTGACCCTGAGAATGTGTCAAACATGAAATACCCCCTTTGGATTGAACTCCCTTTCTTAAACCTGGCATGCACAAAGTATTTACCTCAAATTGTTGTTAGGTTTAGAAGACCGTTATTTCTTCCATCTGAGTTGTCATACTTCATGCGCTCCCACCCGTGCATCTTGGTTGAGACTGATGTCTCCAAGGACCTCCTGAGTAAGATCTCATTCAGATCCCCTGGTATCCAATTTGAACAACGGATTAATTATCTCAACTTGCCAAGCTCATGCTTATATTGTATACAACAAGGCAATATGATTAGCATTGTTCGATGAGACCTCCCAAACAAAAAAACCAACCTGCTAGTACTCCTACTACCGCTACTCAACATGCAAGCAAAATAGTACCTCATGTTCAGCCTTTACAACCTTCTAGTTCTCATGATGCGACCTCTTTCCCTGCTCATTCAGTGTCCCAAGCTTCTAACTTGGCAGTTACCCACATATCCCTTCAGCCCCCTCTAGTATTTGAGGCTCTTATGGAGCAAACTCCTCATGAAATAATCGAGGATGGTTGGGTAACCCAACATAACAAGAAACACAGGTGCAACTCATCACGGGATGCCTCCCCCCTCCTTCTAGAGGTGTCCTGAAAGACCAACACCTAGGAGGTAAGGAATGGAGCCATAATCCCACCAAATATTACTCCAACAATACCTCCTTAGCCACACGTCAGTCTAATGGAATAGGTACTTTGCATGATTATATGCAATTTGCACCCACCCGAAATGCCTATGGTGCTTTAGATGACAATATGTCAAATTGATGCTTGCAAGAATCATGTCTTGGAATGTGCGTGGCATCATGCTGCGAGAGTAGCGTTTTGTTGTCCAGACAGTCATCAAGAGATTTTACCCACATATTTTACTATTGCAAGAAGTCAAAATTTTAGGTTTCAAACTAAAAAATGCCCTTAAGACCCTATGGGGGGTTGGGGGGCCTTGTGTACAAGTCATGACGAAGGGAGGGGGGGCTATCCTATGCCTCTCTTAGGAGTTGTGGGACTCTATTTTATTATCAAGAGAGGATCCAATGCATAGAGTAGTGTGGTGTACAATAATGTTTGGTGGCAGAAAATTGGGTATTGTAGTTTTTTATGCACCCAATGATGCAACTGGAAGGGCAATCCATTAGGATTGTATGTGCTTAAATTTGCCTTAAGCAGATTGGATAATAGGAGGGGACTTCAATATGGTAGAGTGGGAGGGAGACAGATTGGGAGGTGGCACTCCACTCAAACAACCAGAAGAGGCTAGATCATGGTCTAGGTTTAGAAGGACTTGGAATCTTTATGATCCCAATTGGAACAAGAGTGTTGAAATCAATGGCTTGGTTTACTTGGAGCAATGCACAATGTGGGTATGCTCTCAGAATGGCAAGATTGGACCGCTTCTATATAGAAAAAATATTGATATACTCCAAAATGATTTGTTTCATCCAATCTATTCAATGGTCACTTCAAATCATCTCCCCATTACCTTGAGTATTGGGTGTGCCCCCATAAGGAAACCCAAAAACAGTTTGCCTTTCAAGTTAAACACTTCCTTGCTCAAGTGCAAAGATTGTGTTATGAAATCAAGAAAGTGTGGAATCTCTTGCCAAGGCCCTCGGGAGGGAGAGGGTGGATTATGTGATGGAGGAAGCCATCAAAAGAAAAATGGATTACCTTCGAGGTTTTGGAAAAATCCTAGCCTTTCTTCATAGGAAAAAAAGAAAGATTTGGAGCAGGAAGTTGACCAACTCAACCACCAACTTAGCTAGAATATTAGTAGCATCCCTTCTCAAAAGTAGTTTGGTGAAAGACAGGCAGAGTTAAGGCAACTCCAAACTTATTAAGCCCACGGGACACAAATTAGGGCACGTCTTCAGTGGATTCGTGAGTGTGATAAAAATTCTAAATTTTTCTTTAATGCCATTAAGAAGAAAAATATATCAAAGACGATAGAGGTTATTAAAAATCCTATATCTGGCCTACAAATTCTGTTGGAGGACCTCCCATAATTCATCCAAGAGCATTTTTAAGCTCTTTTCAAAAGTGAAGGGCCCAACACAAAAGTTGAGTTTTTTAGAGAATGTTGCAAACATTGCATATCTCCCAAAGTATCTGAAGAAGACAGAGCATTGTTGGACAAACCTCTTTCATAGGATGAACTTCATTCTACCCTCCTCTCTTTGGCAAATGAAAAAGTTCCAGGCATTGATGGGATTTTGAGTTAATTTTTTAAGACCATGTGGGAGACTATATGACCTGATTTTTTGCATGTGTGAGGAGGTTATTACTGTTGGAGGTCTTGGGGAGGCCACTAATCAAGGATTGATCAGGCTCATTCTCAAAAAACACAAGCCAAATTTGCTTGTTGATTGGCATCCCATTACTTTACTCAATTCCTATTATAAAATTTTGGCCAAGGCTCTGGCTAGAAGACTCCTCCCAGTGGCTACAAAAATTGTTCACCCAGAGCAAACATGATTCCTTAAAGATTGTTATATTTTGGATAATATTCTTATAGCTTGGGAAGGGATGGAGTGGGCTCTAGCACAGGGGCTCAAGGGAATTTACCTTAAGCTTGATTTTGATCAAGGTTATGACCGATTAAAGTGGCCATTCATCTTAAGCATGCTCCACTAGCTTGGTTTTGGCAATTGATTCATCGATATGGTAGCTTCCCTCTTTCAAAATGCTTCTGCAAGAGTGGTTATTAATATAAAATTATCTAACAACATTCTTGTGGAAAGATAAGTTAGGCAAGGTTGTCCATTGGCCCCCCATCTATTTGTAATTGTAGTTGATGCCCTTGGTTATCTATTGGAATATGCAATTAAAGAGGGGAGGATAAGAGGTATTCCCCTTCCAAATGGATCCTAACTTATCAACTCTCACTTTGCAGATGATTCTATGTTTTTTCCTTTGGTAGATCAACAAAATCTTGCGAACATCCTTGAGACAGTTCACACCTTCTGAAGTGCCTTTGGTGAAAGAATCCAAGAATATAAGAACTTTGTTATTCCATTTGGATTTGATGATAAGCCAGATTGGATACCCACAACATTGAAGTGGGTGCAAAGAGGAAAAATCTAAGTATTTGGGCTTTCCTTTTGGTGTTGACCTTTCAACCAAATCTATGTGGGATTGGTGTATGGACAAATTTACCAAAAAATTGGAATACTGGAAATATCTAGAAATGTCTCAAGTAGCTCAAATCCAGATTTCTGGAAAAATTGTAGCCCCCTTCCATGTTTACTTCTCTTTTATTTTGACTCCTAGCAAGTCTGTGTATGATAAGATGAACAGTATGCTTCAGGATTTTTTTTGGGCAAAAAACCTAGTCAAACAAGGCCTCCCAATGGTCTCCTGGAGCAATTGTTGTAGACCAATTTCATGTGGTGGGCTAGGAATCCCCAACCTTCATGCACTCGCGGCTAAATGGATGCAAAGGGTGATCATAGGGAATGAACCATGGAAGGTGTTTGTGAGGGAGCATTTGAAAAACCCTCGGGTGGATGGTAAAATTTGGGAAAATATGTCATACACTGACGTTCTTTTACAAACCCCTTATTTCTCTATAAAAGGTTGTAATATTCTCAAAAGGATTTGAAAAGCTTGACCACAAGTGCATAAATTTATTTCATGGCAGACACCTCTAGAGCAAGGCCTCACAAATTTCCTCTAGCACAACTTATGGTGGTCACCCCTCCTCACCCTTGATGCTCAACCTCTTGGTATGAATCCCTAGTTTCCTGCTAGGCAGCTCTTCAAAAGGGGATTAATTATGGTGAATGACATTTGGGATTTTTCTCAGTCATCATGGAAAAATTGGAAGCAAATCCAATCAGAATTTGGCCTCTATCCTATTGATAAAGCAGTGATTATGCGGATCCTTTCCATCGCCTCCCAAGTGCCCCAACCTCTATCTTCTCCACTGGAAGCTAGTCCCTGTTGGTCTCATTGGAAATGGTTTGACAATCATGACTTTGAGTAGCCAATCCTTAAGTTTGGTACCAAGCCCTGCTTCCTATGAACTATCAATAATTTGCAGATATGCTCAATAAAAAATGGAACTTAGAGCTCAGTTGGGCCACTTGGGCAAGAACATTCAAGCTTATCAACTTTGCCCCAATTCAAAGGAAGTTCCAGATTCTTCTTTGGAATGTAGTCCTTCAAGGTCTATCTACACAGAGTAGGCTGAAACGGATGGGCCAAAGGCAAGGTGATTGCCCTTTTTGTGGTTTGGAAGAGACAATACAACACCTGTTTTGGAACTGTGCTCGTGCCCATCAAATTTGGTGTGAAGCGCATCAGTTGCTTTATCCCTTACCACTGCCTATGACAAAGGATCAAACCTTATTAGGGATAAATTTGATGCCTAATCAAAAATTTCTTCTCTCCATTATCATGGCAATTGTCATTTTTCATATATGGAAGACTCGATGCAAATATATTTTTGAAACTGATCAAGAAGATATCCCTAATCTCTTAGTAGCTAACATCTTTGCTATTGTAAAATACCAATTGCAGGCTGAGTCAACAAGTTGCACCTATAAGGAGAAAGCACTACAAGAATAAATTATAGCTCTAAAGAGGCGTATCTGTGAGACTCCAACTCATAGATCAGATGGTATTTACAGATTACAGAATGTGTTAGGTGAATTAAATGAGCAACATAGCTCAGTGATGTATAATCAGACACACTTGATGAAGCATTTGGATCAAGCGGAATTAGAAGTCAAAAACACTCATTCCAGTCCTAATATTAGGCTCCCATAACAACATGAGGTGAAGCAGACTCACTTAGACTCGTCTCCTTAAGCAGATGTTTTCCCAGCATGGCTTCTCAATTGCAGTTTTTGTTTTGGTAGTGTAGTAGTCTCTTCTCAGCAAAGTGTGTAGGTTGTCCATTAGAGGGAGTAACCCAACAGTCTTTGGTTATTCAGTTCTATGTCAGCACATATTTTTAGAGTCTTGGTGTTGACATGATTTTTCATCCCTATAATAGCCATTGGGGATATCTTAGTTTTTAACATGGGTTACTAGGGGATCATTTGTGTGGATGTTCACTTCCAATGCTTGTAGTCGGGTGTCCTGAGTGTCATAATATTTCTCAGTCTTCTGTGTTGGTCCTTCATGGCCTCATATTGTATTACAGTAGTGGGGTCTGTGTGTGGTCTTCGATGTGCTTATTTCTGGTGTCGGGTGCCTTGCGTGGCCCTTTAAATGCACCTGTGTTTGCTTTGTCCTTACTAGAGGCAAGTTTATCATGGTTCCGTTCCAATGTTGTTAGGTGTTCAGACCTGGATGTAGGCACCTAGACCACGGTCTGCCTTTATGTTGTATTTGTTCCCTTAAGATTTTGGCTAATATGAATTTGGCAACAATTTCAATTAAAAAAAAAAACATATCAATACTAATCTATGAATAGAAGATGAAATACAAATCATAAAACTACCATAATAACATACTGATTTCAGTTACTAAAAATAGTGTGGTTGTGACCAACTCTCCTATGTCACGAAAAAAACTTATTGATACTATTTTTTTTATTACATAGGAGAGTTGGTTACAACCACTATTTTTAGTAACTCGCAAGTGCAAGGTTCAAACCATAGGGATTGCTCCTAACAAACCTATTTGTATTGTTCTTATTGACCCGACGTGAGATGGGGACCATCAATCGCTCGGGATTCATACCATCGTCGGTCTGGTGTGCACTCAGAGGATTCAGAGCAAACTACTACCTTTGCAAAGGGTTGGCTCCCCCAAGGTTTGAACCTACATCTCTTCTTGGTAAGTGTCCAACCACACCTGCATTTTCCAATCCCACCTAGCCCTTGGGGGTAATATATTGATACTAATTTACGAATATAAGATGAAATTTCATTGAATAAAAAAAACACATCTCTAACTTTAATATTTTTTTTTGTGTTGGAAACCTCTATAATCTCTAGCTCAAGAGTAAGACAAAGCCAACAGGAACCGACCGCCAACGAACATGGACAACCCATTGACAAGCACTCGACCACTATGAACCAACATATGTAAAACTTTTGAGTTAATATTTTTATTTACATGCTCATATCAACTTCCTATTCAAATATCGAAGCACTTAACTAGTTACTAAATTTTATCTTCGTCCATCACATTTTTTTGATCTGGTTAGTGTGAGAAACCCCTACGACCAACGCACGGCACTGAATAATCTCCTCCCAAACATAACTCATTACATTTTATTGATTTAAAATTTTTTAGTTAATATTTTTATTTAAATGCTCATATCAACTTCCTATTGAAGTGTTGAAGCACTTAAATAATTATTAATTTTTTATTTTTATTTTATTTGGTTAGTGTGAGAAACCCTACAACCAACGCGTAGGGTTGAACAATCTCCTCCTAACCATGATCCCTCGTAAAATCGAGATCTATGCTTATCAATAGGAAATTTAACACAATCACCGCACACCCACCCCTCAGACATTCCGGTTTGAACCTTGGACCTGTCAAAGAAGAGCCAAAGCCCTAAATCGTTACGCTGTCAAAATAATTACTAATTTTTTTTTTTGGTAAGTTGGAATTATATTACAAGCGGGTTTTGAAAGGATCCCAAAAACCTTCTTACAACAGGTCAAAAGACCAAACCGAGGGTTAAAACCCAAATGACACATCCCACCCAGTGGGAGACTCATTACAAGGATGAAGATAAAATCCCGTCTAGCGGGAAACATCCGAAGACCACCACAAAGGAAATCCCGCCCAACGGGAAAAACCGGCAGTCAAAAAGGGAAAATCCCGCCCAGCGGGGACCCTAGCAAATTTAAAAACCTTCCCAACAGGGAAAACAACAGAAAAAATTACAATCCGGGGAAAAAATCGCACAATCTGGAAATCCTGCCATGTGGGGAAAACAAGCATGTTTAGGAATCCCGCCAAGCAGGAAAGGCACACAAACCCTAAACCAACATGTTTGAGAAATCCCGCCTAGCAGGAAAACCAACAAAATTGGAAGATCCCGCCTGCGGGAAAACCAACAAAATTGGAAGATCCCGCCTGCGGGAAAACCAGAAAACCACCAAACCAACCCTAAACCAAGTGTGAAGGGTCCCACCCAGCGGGGAAAAAAAACTAGCAGCAAGGGAAGGTCCCGCCTCGCGGGAAACCCAACAGCAACAGGAAATCCTGCCTTGCAGGAAAAAACAACAGCATGCCCAAAATCTCGCCTTCAGAGAAACCAGCAAGAGAAGGCGAACCCGCCCAGCGGGAAAAACCAGCAGTACGCCCAAGACCTGCAGACAAACCCACGACCCCCCATCGGGGAAAACCAGCACGCCCTGAACCTGCAGAAAATCCTACGAACTCGTGGATCCCGCCCAGCGGGAAAACTAGCAGCATGCCCAGAAGAACACAACCCCTGCCTAACAGGAACCTCGATCTGGGATGCAAGCTGTAGAGGAGAGACAAGGAAGCTGTCCCGTGAGCGTCCATGACTGAGAAGAATTTTGATGGGTAGAAAAAATAGCGGAAGCCATTGCATTGTAAGATCTTGAGCCCCCATCCCAAGGTCAAACCCTGCAAGGAAACAAGCCATTAAAACCACCATCAAGAAAACTTCTAGCCCCACCATTGTCTGTCAGGGAATGGATCCAAGAAGAGATGTAGCTGCATGCATGGGCACCCCGCCAGGACCCAAACAACAGACTACAGAAAGATCCTTGAGATCCATCCACAAGAACAAATAAACCCCGGATCTACAAAGAGATCCCGAAGACAAGGGTTTCATGGGGCGACTGGGAAAACCATCTATGGGAAAAGGCGCCCCCGAAGCCAAAAGAACGCATATGAAGATCCCGAGCAGTAACCAAAAAACCAGAGCCAACCCTCTTCCAACAGCCCCGAAAGCACGCTGGAAACTCGTCGAACCAAGAAACTCAGGGCAAGAAACCACCAAACCCTCATTGCAGACCAATAACCCCGTCAAGAGGGAAACTTGAGAAAACAGGGGAACCTAGAAACTAGGCCTGAGAGCAGACCCGGGAGGGGGGCAAGGAAATGGAGAAGTGAGACTGGTCAGTCCAAGGGAACCTGGTGCTGGAGCCATCCCTCCCTTTGCCCCCCCCAAAATAATTACTAATTTTTAACTTTGTCCATCACATTATTTATTTATTTATTTTTGCATTCCATGACATAATTTTATTTTTTTATTCGTAAAGGAATTTATAATACCTTTCCGAGATACAGATGGGACTAGGCCACTATAAATCTTAATATGCTAGGTAAAAGAAAGTCGAACTTCGATCGTTAACTAGGAGACACTTGCTACCATCCAACCTATCCCCTTCTAAACATGCCTACTTTGAACCTAAGTCTCAACACCCAAAGAACAATGGGAAGAAAGGATATGTGCTTTATGCAGCACAGGGCAGTAGAGACAAAGAAACACTTCATCTATAAATGCTCGAGTTTTTTTAGACATTCGTTGCAAATACAAAGAAACACTTGGATACGGGTCTATGACAGAGTTATTTAAAGACAGTAAAATAAAAAAAAAGTTGGGAAATTGCTAACCCAAATCGGCAGAAAAGGAACAGCCTTCTCAAAGATATTAAAGATCATATGATATGATTTAAACAGTTGTACTTCCATATTTGAGGTCCCATAGACCATATTTAAGTCTTGAGGAAGTATTTAAAATCTTTCCTTTCATTTCATTTCATTTCAAAAAAATTCCAACAGCCTTTGATCTTCACGATTGTACAATTTTTTAATAAAAAATTCCAGCGTGGTTCTTGCGCATTTGAAAAAGGAGCGAGAAAAGCGGGACAAACAACAGCGGATCAAACTTTGGAAAAGGAACAAGATCTCGTTCAAGGAGAGGAGGACAAAATACCCTGAAACAAACTGGGACTCCGACAAAACGACGCCTTAACACAAATATTGTTTTGTTATTTTGTTGAATAAAATTAACAGAAATTTTCGTCTGGGAACTTCGCTTATAAAAATCGATCAGCCAAATCAGTTTCCGCAGGGAACTCTGGAACTGGATTCTGAGGATCTAGCGTATTTCAAAAATTTAATTCGTCATTTTCAGAAATACACAAAAAGCCAGGTTCCTCAAAAACTTCCGAGGCTTCATAATATTCTTCGTCAAGAACCTTTCGACAATTAAGGGGGGAAGAAAATAAAATCTCAGCAAGCACTTGGCAGAAGAAGCAGAAAGCAGAAAATAGATGGACTATTATTACTCATGGCTGAAAATGTTGGTGATTGGCGGAGGATGCATGGGATTAGGTTATATTCTGGGGCGCAAGCAGTTTAGACTTCGAGCGGCTTTAAATTCAAAAGCTAACGCGAATGCCATTCCTCCCTACGAGGGTAAAAGCGAGCTTCACGAAATTGACCAGATTGCCGAGGTCATGGATGACTTTAAAATGGTAAATACATTATTTTATCCTACTTCCTTTCTTTTCGTAAAGTTTGAAAATTAACCGTTATGATATCAGCATTGTTGTTGGGACGCCGTCAAGGGTTTTGAAATGCTGACATTTGCAAATAATTTCGCAACGTTTCGCGGAAACGGTTTTTTCTAAACTAAATCATTAGGCAAACAGGTGAACTATGCATTTCAGGGGACAATTGCATAAGAGAAGTAAATGGTTTAGGAATATTTCGTCTCAAATTAGGGCATGTCTAATGTCGCGAAATTTGGGTGAATTTTCAAACGAGAATTTCGCAAGGATAGCCTGTTGGTAATAAGTTGCTGATAGGATTATTGAACGGACGGCTTTTGGGACAGGGTTTCCTTCTGCATAATTGTCTTTATGGTCTTGGCTTGAATCGGTTCCCATGCTGATGCTGTTTGGTTGTCTTGATGCTTCTTAATTTTGTTGGATGTTCTTAAATTTAATTGTTATTTTGCTCTGGTGAGGGGCACGGCGCAAATTCTAATTCATGCTTTATTAGTACGCCAAGTTCAAACTTTGCTTTTGAGGGATATTGCTAAAGAGGATATTTGCCAGTTGCTAGAAGTTACTGGATCTTAGAGACCTGCGATTTTATTTTCATTTTTAAATTGATTAAATGGGATTTAAACTGTGACTATCCGTATTATATCATGTGGTATTATTATGGCATTCTTGACAATTATATATATATATATATATATATATATATATATATATATTTTGCTTGGGAAGGTTTGAATCTAAGTCTCCTCTTGAAAGTTGAACTCGTACCATTTATTTAGTGACCTGAGAATTACACCTAATTACAGGAGAAATTACCTCAGCCCTGCTAATAGTGTAGAGCCCAATTGTCTCCCCTCTGCATTCCTACAAACATGGTTTGCACTGCTTGATTGGCCATTGGCTTGCAGGATAGGTAATGGAACTGCAGTTCAGTCTCCCCTCAGCATTCCTATCAACATGGTTTGCACTTCTTGATTGGCCATTGCTTGAAGGATAGGTAATGGAAGCTCAGTTCAGTTTTTAATTGAGAATAATATCAATATGGAAAATTTTGGATGAAGGTTTGGACAGCAGATGCCATATTCTGATTGTTATAGAATACCTGTTTGGTGTTATCTGTTGGCGAACACGAAGAGGGACAAATGAGCGGAGCCTTTTGCAAAAAATTGTTTCATTATTATTGCTGTCTTCGGAGGATCAAAGGCCAAACAATGTTTGCAGAGATGAGAACAAAATGCAAGCAACACCATAGGAATTAAGTTACCCGCTTCAAATTCAGCTTGCATTTCTGTGGCCCCACAATTTGAAAAAAATAATTGGCGGCTAAAAGTAATAGAAGAAAGTTTGACATCTATTTTAAAAACTAGAAATGCAGAGGTTAAGGTTGGCTGTATCATCTAAAGTCAAATTGGAGAGGGAGCCTCTAGGGCCCATGCAATGCAGGTTGAAGCTGTTAGTCATTTTCCTGTATTATCAAATAGTAAAAAACATGATGTTGGATCCAACTTCTTTATTTGCAGTTAGATTGTTTTAGTTCTATTTCTAACATGTCAGAACATTTCTCTCAAATCTTTCAAATATAGAGATTTAACTCATCTTTGTAATTATATAGTTTAACTGATAAATTTGGTGTTTATGCTTCAAAATCTGAAAAACAGAAATGTTGTTGAAGATTTTTCAGTTTGCCTATTTTTTTAGTAAGCTATGTGTGGCTTCTGTTGAGGTCCACTCGCATCAAAACAACAAAACATTACATTGTTGTAAGGTCAGTTAAACCATATGCAACTTGCCTTTTTATCAAAGACATTCTTCATCTGCATTTCTTTCAAGGATATTCTTCTTATTCCTCAAACTGCTATGTTTCCCCAATCATCTCTTTGACATCATTTTCATTAAGAGATAAATCTCACTCGGCGAGTTGCCTTCTAAAATTTGAATTTTATAAAGATGAGGATCAACGCTATAGTTGGCTAGCTGCTAAATTATCTGTTACGGGGTTTCCTTCTCTATATATATACTGACATTTCCAAGTTACTGTATTTAATAATAGTTAATGGACATAAAAAATAATGTAATTTTTGATCCAATCCCCACATCCATTTTTCTTGATAGCATTAATAATAATATAAATATCCCCCTCAATTAAATAATTTCCATCATTTTTCAATGACAATTTTGATTCTTCTAATAATAGCCCTAGCCTTAGCATGGTTGTTAGCTGAAGTTCCATATAATTATGAGTAAGCGAGGAGAATTTTGCCTTCACAGCTCCACCATCTTTTCCTGGATATATTTAAAAAAATTCTATTATTCTTTTTCAAGCCATAAATTCCTACATTTAACGACAGGGGACCAATCTCCCACATAATCCACAGTAATTTAGCTTTGAAACAATTAATCCACATAATCAATGGGGCTACCCAATATTTTCTCATGTGGCCTCAAATAGTATAAGCAAAGGGACAATGAAGAAGTAAATGATTTGATGTTTGTAGATCCTTCTTACATAAGGGCCACTTGAAAGGTCCATGATGATCCTCTTCTTTGCAGACTCTCACCTGTCAGAATCTTGTTCTAGATTGCTAACTAAAGGAATGTTGAGGCCTTGACGGGGAGGCCTCAAGTGACCAAAAATTATTGCAAGGAAAATCTTTAGGACTAAGCAATTCTGATTGCTCTAAGGCCTTATATCCCAACTTGGCTATGTATCCACCATCTTTTGATAAATTCCAAACTAACTCATCCTTTCATAGACAAATAGTCAAATAGAACCCTTAAAGCATCCTTTGAAGCTCATTTTTTTTGAGCTTTTCTCCTTCAACCATGTTGCGAGTAGAAACCAATTATCTAAAGTTGTTACTCACATTAATATAATTTTTGACCTTTGAACATTTACAAGCTAAACATGTCCGAGCTACTGATTGCCATTTTGGATAAAAAATAAGAGAATAAGATCAAATTGGAGGCCTTTGCGCTCATACTCCTCAAGTTTCATAGTTAGGTCTAGCCATTGCCTCGCCTGGTGTTCGGCCTCCTCTACCACAGGCTTTCCCTGGGCAGATACTTCTTCAATCCTAGACGCGAAATCCAGGACCGATAAAGACTTAACAACGTTGGGCTTGCAACCCTGCAGCAGACCAACCCGTATCTCCTTAACTCTGTTCTTTGAAAAGGCCGCCGTTTGTGATGTTTTCTCTTCAAGCTGCGACTGCGCCTGTTTCAACGAATCCTGGAGCTGAGAAACTTGCTTCAGCGCTGCCCTTTTCTCTTCTGACAGCAGCTCGGCTGTCCGTTTCTGCGCTGCGGCCTCTTGCTGAGAGGCGGCCAGCTGGGCTTTCAGCTCATCTATCTCCTGCTGTGCAGATCCCAGCTACGCGGTGGCCCTAGCCAGGTCCTCCTCAAGTTGCATTGTGTTGTTTTGCAGCTGAAACAACGCCTCCTGGGTCTCAAGATGCTTGACAAGGAGATTATCTGTCCTACGACAAATACCAATTCTTCGTTGATATCATCAAATCTCTTCTCCTTCCTTTGATGCTCGTAGTCTGCCTCGGTCATCTCTTGGAGAGGCTTCTTTACTTTCGGGATTAATTTCTCAGTTGTCAGCACTCTCCTGTCTAGGTCGAACTTGGTGCGTTTTACCGGGGCAGCTATCTCTTCGGCTCTCCTTCGTTTCACGCCCTGAAGAAAGGAGGCGGAGCATCCTGAGGCCTTTGCTGCCAAAGGCTGGTCATGAGCGCTCTGTAGTTCGCCCATGAAGTCCAGGTCCTCCAGCATTGGATCTTGCTGTGGCATTTTCCCCGCAAACAGTGACGCGGGAGGTATTCCAGAAGGAGTGGCCGCTTTTGAGGGCGACCGGGTCCTAGGGGAAGCGGGCGGCTGAGTGGATGGTGCTGGTAGGGTTTCAAACGGCTGGGGTGAGGAGCGCGGCGGTGAATGCGCAGCTTCAACACTGGCTGCGGGTGAGGGTTCTAGGGTTTGGCTTAGTGACTGGAAGGCGTTAGGATCCTGAGCAAACTGGTCAAAGGAATGTGGGCCGCTAGATGGCTGGGTAGCTTGGGAAGAGGAAGACGCAACTATGGCTTGCCCTGATGAAATGGGAGATGGAGCTTTGGCAGGGCCGACTGGGACTTGGGGAAGAGGTGCAATGGACGTACCTGCGGGCTCCGCCTGAGCCGCCGTTGGAGGGACGCTTGCAGCTCGAGTGTCTGCTTCTGATTCAGGGCTATCCAAGGAGACAATTTCTGGCGCTGCTGCCCCCGTCTGTGCCGCGGCTGTCTGCTGTACGGGCTCCTTGGGCCGGTTGGCCCTTTCAACTCTCTTCCCCTTCTCTTTTGGCGCTGTGGCTGGTCCAGAGGAAGGAGATAAGGTCGGGATGGCAGGCATTGACGTCCCCACGGTAAACTTGTACCTGGGTCTGGCTGGAAGGATGCCAGCCGTAGCCGGTCTGCTAGCTGGCAGTGCGGGCACTTTTTCTGCTGGAGGGGCCACCTCAGGGGTTGACTTCTCTGAACCTTGCGCCCTTTCGGGCATTGCCTCAGAAGATACAGGCTGCATCGGGCCCACTTGACTGCTCGCCGGAGTTGCGCTGGAAGTTGCCGGAGTTGACGATTGCTGGGACGGGGGCCTCCTTGTATACCTTTTCCTAGCGCCTCGGGGGACGCAATTTCGAAATTCGAAAGGCCGCCACGTGTCAGCGTACTGGTCATATAGCGCCGAAAACTCATCATCGACGGCCAGCGTTTTCCTGTTGGATTTGTCGTGTTGCGTGCGGCATCTCATCTTCCAGCATTCGACGACTTTGTCTTGTTGCCAATCGAGGGGCGCCACCTTGGCGAGAAATATTTTGAAGCCCGCAGAATCCAACCGATGATCCGGGTTCCGCTCTGGGTCGTATGCCACCTCCTCGCAGTAAAAATCATGCCATGGAGGCCACGATTGCATCTGTTCGATGTGCCATTCCAGGTCTGCGCCTGTTCTATTGCCTCTTTCCTGCATGATCTCGGCTCGGGGACAGATATGCGTGAATTTACCCCTGACCCCAATTGGGTCGTACTTCCAGCGTTGCGGCAACATTATTAGACCCATGTCAATGAGTTCCCGCTCGAGGTAGACATGCTGTCCGATTTCGTACACTTGGGTATTCGCCCAGGTGATGGGATACTGAAATATATGGCCTTTCTTTTTGCCTTGGCCGAACTCTTCTTCAACATAGTCCATCTGTCGTGCAATTTCCATCCCGAATTGGTGGTCAGTGTAGAAATAGGGCAGGAGGAACGACTTCCCCTTGAATTCGTAGATTCTGACCACGATGCCCTGAGTCAGCCGGAAGGTGTCCCCGTACTCATTCTTCCTCAGGTATCTTGTCATGACTTCTGGCGGGCGGGATGCCTTACGGTTGAACAGCCCTAGGACCATGCACAGAAATTTAAGATTAAAATCATAGAAGGACCCTTTTCTGTACAGGATCTCGGTCCACTCATATACGGGCAGCGGCTCCCCTTTTTCGCTTACTTTCTTCAAGTCAGGAACGTTCATCCGGTAGTGCATGTGATACAGGCACAGCCATGCGAGGAAGGAGCAAAACCGGAAATCCGTTGACTGCTTCTGTTGCAGCCTAACCAGACTTGAATGTATTGCATACGCCAGGCAGTCCGCCCAGTCAAAGAAAATAGGGCGCTTTCCACTCTTCTGCGCTGTAGAGTCGTAAAATTCTCCATGCAAGAGACATTCTGCCAGCGCCAGCTGGTACGGCCGTACCACTTTGTCAGAGTCGCAGCCGAGGACCCACGCCAGGATGATGTAGATATATTTATTTTCAAATCTGTCCAGGGGTATGGGGCCAGTCGGCCACTGTCCGGCTGCCAACGGAGTCTTCAGCTCCGAGTCGAGGAATTCCCTCATCTTCTTCGTCTGCGTAAATCGCCCCGTCTGCTCATCCAGATTAACCCTTCTGACAATTGCGCCGGGTTCGTACTGAAGCCCCGGGGCGAACGCTGGCTGGACGCTCTCCCTGAAGAGTGTGAACAACACCTTCCCCTTGTTGTCGCAGACTTGCCGGGCAGCTGGTTTGTAATATTCTACAATTGCTTCAATCAGCTCCGGGCACTGGTGGGTAGGAGGGCACAAGAACCAATATAGGTTTGATTTATATGCAGCCCCGACATGGTGCGAGGGCACCCCCGCTTGGTGAGGCTGATGGAGAAAGAGCCGTCCTTGTACCCGGCCAGGTGATTGACGGGCGGCGGCGAAATTTGCCCAGCTACGCACCTCTTCGTCCGGGTTCTCCTCTTCCGCTCCTGCGGCACTTCGCTCTCATGAGCGCTTGACTCTGGTGATTCCTCAGCTTCGCGCCGCTCTTCGCTGGATTGCGCCTGTACGGGCGCTTTCCCCTTGTCCATCCTTTCTGAAACAGCAGAGGCGGGAATTACGGCTTCTGAATTGTCAGCTCTGCGTTTTGCAGTCTCGGAAGCAGTTCGATACTCTGAATTCTCTGAGTATGCCAGGGCCTTTTTCTAGGCAAAGACTGCAGCATTAATGGCGCGAGGGAGGGAGTTAGGGCGGTTAACTCGAAGTTGGTGGAGGCGTTATGATTTTTTGGCGGCTGTGCATGGGTTTATTTTTGAAAAGCGCACCCTAGTAGCCGTTGGTCCAAACACACCTTGCTTTTTTAATGACATCGTTCTTGAAAGCTGTGCAATCATTAAACCTTCCTTGGTCGTCGTGCTTTTGCTGACGTCATCGCCGCCGTCTGGGCACACTTTACGAGGGAGAATTTTTGGCCCATGATTTTAAACTGGGGCGATACCCAACTTCGCACTGTGTCGTACTGCGCTCTGGGCCCACACTTAGAATTTTTCGTGTTTTCTGTGATGGGTTATTCAGGCTGTGCCCAAAATTCAGGGCGCACTCGGACTTCGCCCAAAAAACGAGCGCACTCCGACTTCGCCCAGGTTTGACTGCGCAGTCAGACTTCGCTCCGAAAAGTTGCGCAGTCTGATTTGACACTTAGCCGTTTTCTTGCTGCCCGCTTCCCAACTGCGCCCTCCAGATGGTGCGCAGCCCGACTTCGCTGCGAAGTCGGGTTGCGCACCCAGACTTAGTCATTTTTGTTCCTGACTTCTTCCGAACTTCGCACTGTTCAAGGAGCGACACCCGACTTCGCTGCGAAGTCGGGGTTTGCCTTAAGTCTTACTTGGGCTCTTTGAAAAATTAAAAACTGAATGCTGAAATATATACATTCTGAAAACTAAAAATGCAGAAGGGAAATCTGTACAAGGAAGAACCCATTTGGGTGCCTTCAGCGGCGGTAAATTTTGAGGTGGAACCCGTTGACGGGGATGGGGAGAAGCTGTCCCTCCATATCCCGGAGCACGAATGCATTGTACTGATTTGCCCGAGCAATCTGATAGGGACCTTCCCAGAGGGCGTCAAATTTCCCGTGGTTGCCCGGCTTTGCCTTCAGTGAATCCCACTTCAGCACTAGGTCCCCGATTTTGAAAACTCGGGCAGTGGTTCCTTTTGCAAACCAGCCTTGTGTCGCTTCAGCGTGTTTGGTGAAGGCCTGGTATGCTTTTTCTCTGTCTTCCTCTAACTGCAGCAACTGGCGTAGTCTGTCGTCCACCGGATCCCCGTTGCCTCTCTCTTCGTCCAACATCCAGAGAGCGGGAATTTCTATGTGGGTTGGCAGGACTGCTTCCTTGCCGTAGACGAGCGCATAGGGGGATGTCTTAATGGATTTTTTGAATGATATTCTGTCCGCCCACAGCGCCCGATTCAGGAGTAGGTGCCAAGTCCTCTTGTTCTTTTCTACTGTCTTTTTGATGATCTTCAGAAGGTTCTTGTTGGTGGACTCGACAAGACCGTTCCCATGCGGGTAGTAATTGGAAGACATTTTGTGGTAAATGCCGTATTTGCCGGTGTACTCCGTGAGTACAGCGCCTGCGAACCCCGGACCATTGTCCGTTACTATTGACTCAGGGACCCCGAAGCGGGTAATGAGGCTCTCGAGGAACCTGATGACCGTCTCCTGGTCCGCGTTCTTGGTGGGGATCGCCTCTGCCCACCGTGTGAAGTAGTCGGTGGCGGTAAGAATGAACTTGTGCCCCGCTGCAGAGTTCGGCGTAATAACCCCAATGAAGTCCAGACCCCATTGCTGAAACGGAGTCTCGGCTTGGATCGGTTGAAGGGGCAGGGGTGCTTTTCTATTTCTGCCAGCAAATCTCTGACATTGATCACATTTTGTACAGACTGCGTGCGCGTCTGTAAAGAGAGTGGGCCAGTAGTACCCAACTCTGATTATTTTCAAGGCCGTAGGCCTTGCAGAATGGTGACCCCCAGGCATCCCGGAGTGAAATTCTCCGAGGACCCTGAGTTGGTCTTTTTTCTTGACGCACCGCAACAGGATGCCGTCAATGTTCTTGAAGTAAAGCCCCTCGGGGCGAAGAGTGTATTTCAGTGCACCTAGCCGAAACCTCCTTCTTTGTGAGGCGTTCAGGTGGTTTGGACATCTCCCGGTGCAGAAATACTTCACCAGGTCATCTGTCCAGTCACTCTCCTCTGGTAAGGAGTTGGCTAGGTTGGTGGTTGCTGTTGGATCCTCCCACTTACAGGCAGATATCTCGGCTGCTGCGCTTTGGGCCAGCTCCTGGCACAAGGCTCGGCCTTTGATAAGCTTGGTTGGCCGCACTTCGATGTCGAACTCCTGGATTTTAGCAATCCATCCTGCTCTCTTGTGACCCGGCTCCCCTTGTATGATGAAGCTTTGGACGTCCGGGTGTATCACAAAGACAGTTGTTCTGCTCTGGGAGACGAAGTGCTCGAACTTCCGGAGAGACTTCATGACCGCGTGAACCTGCCGCTCTATAAAGTTGTACTTTTCTTCGTGCGGCTGAATCACTTGGCTCAAGAACGCTATGGGGCGCTCTTTGCCATCGTCTCCCTTCTGTGTCAGGACTGCGGCGTAACTCTCGGGTTCTCCCACCGCGTACAGGATGAAGTCCTTGGAGTAGTCCGGGTTTATCAACACCGGAGCCTGTGCAATTCGGGCCTTGATCTCCTCGAAGGCCTGCCTTCTCTCATCAGTCCATAAGAATTCTGCATCCTTTTTCAGCAATTCGGCCATGGGCTTGATTACCTGTGCGAAGTCCGGTATGAACTTCCGCACGAAATTGATTTGGCCAAAGAAGGACTGTAGCCCCTTCTTGTCAACTGGAGCGGGCAAACGGAGGAGGGCTTCTGCTCTATCAGGGTCCACAGCTAGGCCTTTCTCGGAGATGACATGCCCCAGCAACTTACCTTCTTTTACCGCGAAGACAGATTTCTTTGGGTTTATGGAAATGCCGAATTCACGACATCTCTCAAATATTTGCCGCAAGTGGGGAACATGATCCTCTCTCCTGTGAGAGAATACGGTCATGTCATCCAAATAGATGACAATGACCTTGTTAAGCAGCTCTCGGAAGGCCAGGTCCATGGCTCTCTGGAAAGTGGCACCAGCATTAGATAAGCCGAAAGGCATGCGCTGATAGGCGAACGTTCCCCATTTGGTGGTGAACGCCGTCTTATGTTGGTCCTCATCTTTGACCCAGATCTGGTTGTAGCCAGAAAAGTCATCTAGGAGGGAGAATCTTTGGGCTCCAGCAACTATATGGAGGATTTGATCGATTTGGGGAAGCGGATAATGGTCCTTGAGGGAGGCCTGATTCAGATTTCTGAAGTCCACACAGAGACGAATGTCTCCGTTCTTCTTCCTCACGGGAACCAAGTTCGCAACCCAGGATGAATGCTTGATGGGGTAGATAATCTTGGCTTCCAGCATCTTCAGGAGCTCGGCCTTCATCATGGCTTCGATCTTCGGATTTACAGCCCTCTGCTTCTGCAGGAATGGTTTGGCACCATCTTCTAGCTCAATGGTATGCTGGATTATATTTCTGTCATACCCCTTCAAGTCTTGGTAGCACCAGGCTACTATGTCAGGGAACTCTTGGCACAATGTTCTGATCTGCTCGAGTTCCTCTGCGGTGCAGTCTGTCCCGACCTTAATTGTTTTTCCAGGTTCAAGCTCCAGGTTGGCGTACTGCTTAGGGTCTACTTTGATCCTGTGTGATATTGCTTTGTCATTCTGATCAAAGAGACTTTCTAGTGTAATCAGTCCTTTTGGGACATGATTATTTTTTAACTGTATCAACCCCTCATATTGCTCGTCATCAGGGTCTCTACCTTCGATTGAACACGCTTCGTTAACCAAAAATGTGACGATCTCCTCGTCACAGTCAAACACCTGCCAGTGGGTGTCTTTATCAGGCACAGAAGGCCTGTAAATGGTACGAACCGGCTTCGGCTTCTGGACAGTGTCATCAGCCGGAACGTACCTGGCTCCAACAGACGCCAAAATGTCAGAGTGCTTGTTTTTCTCACGCGATATAGCCCTGACATTCAACGAGTCGAATGACTCCATCAGGTCCCACACCCGATTACGGTACGCCTTGAGATAGTGCTTCTTGGAGGCGCACTTGTTCGTAATCTGGTTGCACACTAGCTCCGAATCGCCAAAGATCTGCAGGTGCTTAATCCCCAGCCTCTCTACTTTTCGCAAACCCAAGCACAGGGCTTCGTACTCCGCCATGTTGTTGGTACAGCTCCAGGCCAGCCTGTAGGTGTAGTCCTTCTGGATCCCGGTTGGGGAAACCAAAAGTACACCTGCACCGGCGCCATTTTTGCATCGTGCGCCGTCAAAGAAAAGCTTCCACAGCTTTTCTGGTGCAGGTCCCACTTCTCTTTTGGCCGACTTGTCAAGCCTCTCAGGCTGGATGACAGTGTAGCAGCCTTGCTCGGTCTCGATCATGGCGTTGAAATCCTGCAAGGAGAACTCATCTTCCACTTGCAGCAGCTCAAGAGCTTGCTCCGTCATATCCACCACCACCAGTTCTTCCTCCGTCAGTTGAACCATGCAGTCCTGCGACTCTTCTCCGGGTATCTTCTCTACTAAGAAAGTGGAAGGCTTCTCGTTGTAGATCTTCAGTCTCCTTCCTTTGAAGGGCACTTCCATGTGTGAGTAGTCTAGAGATAGATACCCACCCAACTTTGCAGTGAACTCCCTGGAGAGACACATGCCGAAGTAGGGTTCTAAGTCGACAACCACGACCTCTTGAATGACCACGATGTCGAGAGCTTTGTGCAGCCGAATAGGGATGTCTTTAATGACACCGACTGTCTTGACAGGGGTGCCGTCCAGTTGCAGCACGCCTTGGCTGCTCCTTGTATATTCCATCCCGATCTCGTCGCAGACGGCCCTCGGCATAACGGTCGTGGAAGCACCAGAATCCACCATACAGTTGTGCACTATGTACCCTTGCATCCGTAATGACAGATAGAAGGGAGGCGGTCTGTTCTTCCCAGTGGCTGAGACTGTCAGGGGTTGCACCAGAACAGCAGGCTGTATCTGCTTGCCATTCTTCATGCTTTTCAGAGATTCCTGCAGCAGATCAACCTGGCCTGGGAGCAGAAGAGCATCATACATGCTGATTCTTGCGGGGGTCCTCTTTAGCTCATCTACTATGCTGTAGCCCGAGGTGCTAGCTCCTTCCGCTTCTTTTGCCGGCTCGTACTTCGTCCGGTACTGCTGAGTGGCCTCAACTCTGTCTCTTGGTCAGAGACGGATATCTCAGCTTCTCCTGAGCTTGTTCTTTGGTTTCAGCTGGAGGCTGAGCAGCGGGAGCTTTAGCCGGGGGAGCTTTTGCTACGGGAGGCTTGACTGCGGGAGTCTTCTCTTTGGCTGTGTAGGGCCACAGCCTCTTGTCAGGTGGTAGCCCAGCAGGTTGCGCCTTATCTCTTCTGGCGTATACCTTCAAGGGTTTTGCAGCGGCTTCAGCAGACTTTCTGTCTTCCTTGGCAGGAGGCGGCAACGGATCTTCCTCTGGGATGGCAAAGTTGCCTTCGTCGTCTAGGATCATGTAGAGTTCTTCGTCCTCTATGGCGCTGTCGGCCAAGGTCTGGAGGTAGTGTTGGTGCAGTGTGCAGTCATCCTCCGAATGCGGGTCATTGCACGTAGTGCACCAGTTGACCTGGTTAGAAGTACCAGGTTGGTCCTCGATGGCAGCATTTCTCGGAGGGGGGCGCCTTTGCAGTTGCTGCTCCGGGGCTCGGTCTTTTGTCAGTGTCGGGGGCGGATATGGCCTCCTTGGAACAAGGTCCATCTGGGTCTGTTTCTTCTTTAGAATGGTCATGTTGTTGGACATGGTGTGATATCCAGAGGCTAGAGCCCGTACCTCTTGGAGGATTTTATTCTGAATATCATTGTCAGGAGGCGGCAACTGAGGTGGGGGAGGTAATGCAGCCAACAGAGGAGGTGTAGAATACTGTGCATACTGCGGGGGAGCAGGGAGTGCTGGATAATGCGAAGGAGGAGGAGGCGAGTTAGGATAATGTATCTGCGGCGGGCCGTAAGGATTCACGACCGACGCTGGATTCCATTGCTGCTGGGGTTGTTGTCCTGAAGTGGACGACATCACACCAGAGGCTGATGGGTACTGAGATTGAGGAAAGTCGGGGTAAATGGGCGGCTGTACCCTGTGCGGGAGTCTGCCTATGGAAATGATATCCATTTCAGCTTGCTGGGCAGCCTCATACAGGGCGGGGAATGAGTCTATTCTGGCTATCTTCAGCAGCAGGCAAATGTCTGAGTTGAAGGACCTCAGGTAGTAGTGTGCAGCCTGACTTGTTGAAGGTCGGAGTTCGCGAGGTACTCGTTTCCAAGACCTCGCAAACTTGATGTTGAAGTCCGACACCTCCTCTTGGGGGTGTCGTTGTATACTTTGAAATTGATGCAGCAAAGAAGAGGGATCAGCAGACTCGTTGCATCCTTTCACGAGCCTGTCGGCAAGCTGACGCCACCCTGTGATAGATCCCTCTGGCAGTGATCTCCACCAATAGAGAAGCTTTCCCCTTAGGGAAAGGGCCAACAGACGGGTCTTCACACTTTCGTCTGTAATGGAATGCAGTGCAGCCAGGGCCAGAATGTCCTGGATTTTTTCGTACGCCGTCTTGTCGTAGCCGTCATATGTAGGGATGGATTTTAAGGCAGCGGGGGGCACAGCTTGCTGTCCGGCTAGGGCCAAGGGCCCCGTAGAGTCTACCGCCGGGAAGAGATCATCATCATTCTGTTGGGCAGCCATGTCTTCTTCTCCTCCGGTGGTGTACTCGGTGTCGGAACCGTCCGAGGATGTAGATTGCTCTTCAGCCTCGACCTCTTCGATTTCAGCCTCGGGTTCTTCTACGTGAGCTTGGTGATCAGCCAGCCTGACGCGCTCGCCTGGAGCGTCAATGTCAATTTTGTAAAAGTCAGGCGGGTTTCTCGGATTCCTTGCTCGCCACCTTCTTGTTTGCATGAAGGCGTTAGGACCGGTCTTTACGGACTCAGAGAATATTCAGGTACGTGCAGAGTCGCCAGGTGCTCTGATTTTTAACAACAATGAAGCGAACACCCGTGCTTTGATTCTGTTTGGGGGTGGGAAACTACCATGTCCCACCGGGCGTGCCAGAGAAACTGTTGGTTACGAATCTGCCATGAGGAAAGGATTTGGTAGAATGCGCCCCAGATTCGCCCACCAGATTGAAAGGCCGGAAGAAAGGAATGCCTTCTGTGCCAATCTCCGGAGAAGGTCGGCTTCCTGTGGGTTTTTAAAGTGTTAAGCTAAAAGTGCAGGGAAAGAGATGAAAATGCGGAAAGAGAATCCAAATGTGATTGGAGTTGGGAGGGGGGAATAAGCAGCACGACAACGATCAATCACCACTACTAACAACATTCCTATACAAAACACACATTGAAACTACAACTATCATGCATCCTATGTATCCTCTATCTATGCATTCCAGGAATACTTAATCATCAAATACTGGAGTCCAGAGTTCAGTACAACAGTAAGCAATGAAATAAGAAACATGAGGCAGAAATGACAAGGAGAGGCAACATACAAAATGAAGACAGTAAGTAGAGCCAAGTATGTATCTTGTATTTAGAGGCAAACGCACAGCTACAATGGTTCCCTAGCAGTATATTCCCCTTCCACCTCTTACAATGAAAACGCGGTGGCTATTTATAGCCCTAGTTCCCCCCGATTACAATTATGGGTACAAAGTCCCAGACTGGACATTAGCTAACAAAAGCAGCAGAGGAGCTGCTGATGCTGACCTCTGTCGGCGAGGACTGTACCTGCAGCATGGTCTCTGTAATGTCCCAAAAATAAATATTTTTGTAAATGTCTCCTACACTTAATTATAAAAGTGAAAAAGGGTTCATGTGACTAGGAGACATAACTTAAGTTGTGTTTATTTATGTTTTATGTTTTTATGTTGTAATAAGGCACTTTAAGTGATTTTAGGGTTGGGAGCACTTTAAGTGATTTTAGGGTTGGGAGATATCAACTCCAAATTAGAACCTCACCCTATATAAGGTAGTGAGACGTCCCATTTTGGGCATGTTATGTTGATATCAGAATTGAATATTGGAACCCTAGAGGTTCCATGAGTTGAGATTGCAGGTCTTGCTCATTCCCATAGTGCATTGGAGGTGCATGGTTGGGGTCTTGGCAATATCATTGCAGGTGTTATTGCCCTAAAATATCAAAAATACAAAAAAGAGGCATCCGTGAGGAGTTCGTGGCATTTTTGGGAGCATTTGTGTCATGTGTTTCAGATCTCTTGGCAGCCCCAAACCCTACGCTTGTATTTGGGGTCATTTTTGAGGAGTTTTTGCATCTGTTCAGCCTTGGGGAGCTGTTGTATTGGTTTGGCAATATTTAATATATGATACTGGCTGATTTCTCCTCATATTTGTGTTATTTTATGAGCAATTTTTGAATTATTTCCTTGCTGTACTTAATTTCTGCATTTTCGTAGTAAGGGTTTGTTGTTTCTTAAAAAGGGACATTACAAGTGGTATCAGAGCTGGAATCTTGCCAGCCTGTGGTTAGTTTCACCATTTTCAATGTTTTTTCAGTTATTCGTGGTGATAAGTGTGTTTCTGTGGTGAAAAGTTGTGCCCTAGTGAAAATCGCGGATTTTTAAGGGATTCGTGGATTTTTAGGGATTTTTTTTCAGAAAATAAAAATTGCAGATTTGGATACCCTTTTGACCAATTTGTAGTTCTGTGGTTTCAGAAATTTTTTTTGGTCGTCAGAATTTTCAGAATTTCAGATTTCCATCTTTTTAGGGTTTGATAGGGTTTTATGCATCGTCCTCCTGTTCATCAGTATTTTACTAGGAGAAACAGACTCGCTTTGGAAATGTCAAACGGGGAAGAGGTTGAGGAGCCCCAAAGGCCGGTTGATAGGATCGAGCAAAAATTCGATGCCCTACTTGACATGTTGCAAAGAATGGTGTCCTTACAAGAGACAAATCAGCAAGAATTGAGGGCAGCTTTGGGCAACCCAAATGGCACAAGGAGGGAAGGAGAAAGGGGAGGCAACAACAATGGGCATGAGTCATTATCTAACTCACACACTCCCTTGCTTAGGCCGTCCAAGCCTATGTTCCTTGTTCCACCACCTCCACAGGAGGAAAATGAGGTAACTGATGAATTAGATGAATGGTTTGCTGCTTATAGTAATAAATCTGAGGGTTTTAGGGCAGCAGTTTCTTTTGATAAATATTTGAAGATTGTGGGTAAATCTGTTGTTGAGGCTAAAAAAGAGAAAAAGAAGCCCTTTTTGCATCAAAAGGTGACCATTCCCTCATTTAATGGTCAAGATGGTCTTACAGCTAGGGCATGGCTTCAAAAATTGTAGACTTATTTTACCTTGGAGCCTATTTCTGAAGCCGATGCAGTTCAGATCGCTACACTCCACCTTGAGGGTAGTGCTTACTCATGGTGGCATCATGGGTTAGTAACCCAAGGGCATGGTGATATTGATACATTTGATGAATTTTGTACCAGGGTTTTGAATAGGTTTGAAAGGAGGAATGTGGAAGAGTATTTCAAGGAGCTTGCCACTTTGAAGCAAACTTCATCCATTCATGCCTATGTGGAGGAGTTTGAACAACTTTCAGTTCAGGTACAAAATATTTCACCCAAGAGGGTAATTTTTCATTTTATGGATGGTTTGTTGGAACCCGTGAAGGGATTAGTTAAAGCTTTTGAACCAGCCACTCTTGAAGATGCCATTAAGAGAGCTTTAAGCTTAGAATCTGTTTTACCTCCTAGACAAAAATATTTTGCACATAATCCACCTGCTAGACCACCTTTTGCAGCCAGAAAAACAGTTTTTGGACAGCAGTATGGGCAGCAAGGTGGAAATGAGAGAAATTTTTATGGCAGGAATCCCACGCATGGAGAAGGTTTCAGATCTGGTTTTCAGCCACCTAATAAGCCCCCAAATGGCCCACACTTGACACAAGAAGAGAAAGATGAGCTAAGGAAACAAAACAAGTGTTTCATTTGCAAGTATCCTTGGCAAAGAGGTCATAAATGCAGAGAAGGAGGTATGAAAATCATTGAATTACATTCTGATTCTGATTCTGATAATCCTGATTTTTATGAGGCGGATGAGACACCCTTGGAAGAGGAAGCACAAAGGGAGTATGAGGAAGTTCCTGAAGGTTCCCTAGCCACTTTAAGTGGGCTGAATCAGTTTCGCACTATTAAGGTACCGGGTAGATCTTTTGATGAAAAGGTTATTGTTTTAATAGATGGTGGTGCTACTTACAATTTTGTTGATGAGAAGTTTGCCGCTAGAAAGAATCTTCCTACAACTATCATTCCTGGTTTTAATGTTGCTATTGGCAATGGTGATCTTATCACATGCAACAAAGTGGTAAGAAACATAAAAATTAATTTTGGCAACATGGAAGTAGATGAGCAATTCTTTGTTTTTCCCTTAGGAGGTATTCCACATATGGTTTTGGGTGTGCAATGGTTGTATTCACTTGGTGATTATGTTACTAATTATCAGAAATTAGAGCTGAAATTTGTGCTTGAAGGGAAAGATGTGGTGTTGCAAGGAATCAAGGAAAATGGGTCAAAAGATTCTTGCAAAATTTTGGAGGTTTCATACAAAAGAATGGAGAAGATGATAAGGCATAAGGACGTTGAGTGGGCAGCTGTAATTTTCAGTTCAGAAGGGAAAAAATCAGCCACCTATCGTCCTCAAATTCAAGGTTTACTACAAAAACATCTTAAGGTTGATCAAACTAAAGTTTCAGCTGTACAAAGATGGCCTATACCATCCAACCTAACGGAATTGAGGGGTTTTGTGGGTTTATGCAGTTACTACGGGAGGTTCATTAAGGGGTTTTCTTCTTTGGCTGCCCCCTTACTGAATTAACTAAGAAAGGGGCCTTTTCATGGTCCAATGAGGCTCTTTTACCTTTTCTAAAGCTGAAAGATGTAATGACTTCCACTCCTTTACTTGCTATTCCTGATTTTTCTGTTGCTTTTACTATTGCTTGTGATGCTTCAGGTGTTGGAGTTGGAGCTGTACTTATGCAACAAGGACGCCCCATTGCTTATGAGAGTAGAAAGCTCTCAAATGTGGAGAAAACTTTTAGCATCTATGATAAAGAGATGCTAGCTATCATGCATGCCTTGACCAAATTCAAACAATACTTAGTGTGTGGCAAGTTTGTGGTCAAAACTGATCATAACAGTTTGAAATACTTCTTGGGGCAAGTTGAACTGAATGAAAGACAGCAAAAATGAGTAACAAAGTTGCAATCATATGATTTTGAAATTGAGTTTGTAAAGGGTAAGAAGAATTCAGCTGCTGATGCACTTTCTAGGCACCCTACTTTTCATTCTCTTTCCATTATTTCTGCTGATTGGAAGGTGAAAATTACGGCTGAATATGCAAAGAATGATTTTTGTTCTAAACTAATAAATGGGCAAGTTGAAGATGACAGGTTCAACCATAAAGAAGGACTGATTTTTTGCAAGGGAAGAGTGTTTTTAGTACCTGAATCAAAGCTGAAACAAGCTTTCATTACAGCCATGCATGATGCTCCACTTGTAGGCCATCCAGGTTTCTACAAGACTTACAAACAGGTTAGAGAAAGATTCTATTGGAAGGGTTTGAAAGGGATGTCTTCTTGCATGTTCAGGAATGTGTTATTTGCCAAGAAAACAAGGGGGAACATGAATTTGCAGCTGGTTTACTTCAGCCACTTCCTATTCCCAATCAGAAATGGGAAAGTATCTCCATGGACTTCATTACTGGGTTGCCCAAGGTATACATGAAGGATTGCATATTTGTTGTTGTTGATAGATTGACAAAATTTGCTCATTTCTATGCCATTTCAACAACTTGTATAGCCATACAAGTTGCTGATTTGTTTTTTAAAGAAGTTTTCAGATTGCATGGTTTGCCTAAATCCATTGTGAGTGATAGGGACAGCAGATTTTTGAGCATGTTTTGGCAAGAATTGTTTAAGCTATGTGGTACTAAATTGACTCCTAGTACTAGTTACTGTTGGTTACGAATCTGCCATGAGGAAAGGATTTGTTGTTATTGCGCCCTGGACCCGCAAACCAACATTGAAAGGCCGGAAGGAAGGAATGCCTTCCGTGCCAATCTCCGGAGAAGGCCGGCTTCCTGTGGGGTTTTATGGTTTAAGATGAGAGTGCAGGAAAGAGATAAAAATGCGGAAAGAATTTACAAATGTGAGTGGAGTTGGGTGGGGGGAACTAATAGTACGACAACACATCAATCACCACTACTTACTGCATCATAAATACAAAGCATAACCAGAAACTGCCAAATCTAAGTATACTTTTTATATAAAGAAGTGTACGCACAGCTACAATGGCTCCCTAACAGACATTCCCTACAAGGAACTAACAGTACGGCAGCGCATCAATCACCACTACGGACGGTACATAAATACAAAAAGTAACCAAGAAATGTCAGATCCAAGTATATGTGTTATGCAGAGAATTTGTACGCACAGCTACAATGGTCCCCTAACAGACATTCCCTCCAAGGAACTAACAGTACGGCGACGCATCAATCACCACTACGGATCGCAACATAAACACAACACACAACTGAAGGAACTGCTACCTTAATTTATTCTATGTATCCTCTGATCTATGAAGTCCAGGAGTACTTGGCCACCAAATGTTGAAGTGAATCAACAAGCCATGACACAAGAAATATGACAAAAGAGAGGCAGCATAAAAAATAAAAGCAGTAGAATAGAGCCAGGTATATACTTTATATTAATAAGCAGAAGCACAGCTACAATAGTTCCCTAATAGATATTCCCCTTCCACCACCTTACAATGAAAATGTGGTGGGTATTTATAGCCCAAAGTTCCCCCCGTTACATTAATGGGCACAAAGTCCTAGTCAAACATTAGCTAACAAAAGCAGCCGCGGAACTGCTGATGCTGAATTTTGTCGGGCTGGACTGTACTCTCGGCATGGTCTCCCTGAAGGTTGAACAGCTACGTGGCAGCGCGCTAGGTAGAACTTCATATTGACAGGAATGCGGGTAGCCGAGGCAGGTGGAAACTCACATCAACCTTAAATGAGGCAGCTGGCATAAGTAGTGCGGCCCATGCTTGTCCTTTTGCTCGACATGTCTTGGGTCGGATCCCAAAGTTGGACACTTGTCGGATGATAATGCTTGACATGTGTCTGCCTTGAAAGACAGTCTATCCAACTTCGCCTGGGATTGGAGCGCAATCGGGTAGAACAGGTAAAAAATAGTGCAGTCGGGTTGGCCTATTTCCCTACTGCGCATCGGTCAAAGGGCGCAGTCCGACTTCGCTGCGAAGTTGGGTTGCGCACCGGCACTTGCTGATTCTCACCGCCGTTTGGACTTCGCACGGACAACGGAGCGCAATCCGACTTCGCTGCGAAGTCGGGTTGCGCTCCAACACTTAGTCAATTTCTCTGCCAGACTGTTTCCAAGTGCGCTCAGGAAGAAGGGCGCAGTCGGACTTCGCACCAAAACTGGGCGCAGTCGGACTTCGCACCAAAAACTGGGCGCAGTCGGACTTCGCACCTAAAACTGGGCGTAGTCGGACTTAGCACAAAAAACTGGGTTTACTGGTTCTGCTTCCCGGGGCCATAACTTTTGATCCGCTAACCCGATCGCCTATTATAATATATCGTCGGAAAGCTGGCGAGAAGATCTGCAATGATAAATTATCCAGAACTCATTTTGTCCATTTTATCGCCCCCATTTATGGCCCGCGAAAACCCGAACACCTTAGCATGCTCTTTGCCGCTTGAAAGCTCCATACTTAGGCCAAAATAATGTGGCAAAATTGCCAACAGCTACTATCCCCAAACTGATGGGCAAACTGAAATTGCTAACAAATGGCGAAGGATATTTGAGAAATTATGTTTCAGGTCAACAAAAGGCATGGGTTAAATGGCTGCACCTTGGTGAATACTGGTACAATTCTACTTATCGTATGTCCATAAAAATGTCTCCATTCAAGGCACTTTATGGTTATGATGCCCCACACTTTTCAGATATGATTTTTGGTGATTCAAGGGTCCAAAAAGCTAGAGACTTTGCAGCAGAAAATCAAGATATTCTTAATGCTTTGAAGGACAATATTCTTACGGCACAAAATCAGCAGAAGAAGTATGCAGATCAGCAGCATAGTGAGCGCTCATTTGAGATGGGAGACTTGGTTTATGTTAGGTTGCAGCCCTACAAATAGTCTACATTGAAAAGAAGTGGAGCGGAAAAACTCAAACCCAAATTTTATGGACCTTACAAGGTGTTGAGTAAGGTTGGACAAGTTGCATATGCTTTGGAACTTCCAAGTGGAAGTAAAATACATAATGTCTTCCATGTTTCTTGTTTGAAGAAGGCCTTGGGCCAACATATTCAGCCATCTTCAGATTTGCCACCCCTTGATGATGAAGGAAAGCTCATTCTTGAACTTGAATTGATCCTTGAGACAAGGGAGAGAAAGCTTAGGAGTAGGACTGTCAAAGAATATCTTGTGAAGTGGAAGGACTTGCCTATGGAGGATGCTACTTGGGAAGGTGCAGAAATTTTAGATGCTCCAGCTTTGACTTTGCTTGAGGACAAGCAATTTGAGGAGGGTGGACTTGTAATGTCCCAAAAATAAATATTTTTTTTGTAAATGTCTCCTACACTTAATTATAAAAGTGAAAAAGGGTTCATGTGACTAGGAGACATAATTTATGTTGTGTTTATTTATGTTTTATGTTTTTATGTTGTAATAAGGTACTTTAAGTGATTTTAGGGTTGGGAGCACTTTAAGTGATTTTAGGGTTGGGAGATGTCAACTCCAAATTAGAACCTCACCCTATATAAGGGAGTGAGACGTCCCATTTTGGGCATGTTATGTTGATATCAGAATTGAATATTGAAACCCTAGAGGTTCCATGAGTTGAGATTGCGGGTCTTGCTCATTCCCATAGTGCATTGGAGGTGCATGGTTGGGGTCTTGGCAATATCATTGCAGGTGTTATTGCCCTAAAATATCAAAAATACAAAAAAAGAGGCATCCGTGAGGAGTTCGTGGCATTTTTGGGAGCATTTGTGTCATGTGTTTCAGATCTGTTGGCAGCCCCAAACCCTACGCTTGCATTTGGGGTCATTTTTGAGGAGTTTTTGCATCTGTTCAGCCTTGGGGAGCTGTTGTATTGGTTTGGCAATATTTAGTATATGATACTGGCTGATTTCTCCTCATATTTGTGTTATTATATGAGCAATTTCTGAGTTATTTCCTTGCTGTACTTAATTTCTGCATTTCCGTAGTAAGGGTTTGCTGTTTCTTAAAAAGGGACATTACAGTGAGGTTACTGTTGAGTTTGGTAAAGGAGTTTTAGAAGGAAACCCCAAAGTTGTAAGAGTTTGAGGAGCCCTAAAATAAGTTAAGTTCTCACTCCTGATTTTGTATGAGGTCACTGTTGTGTTCTTGTTTAGAATGTTCAAATATTTTGTGTCTCACTCCTATTTTGTATAAAGCTTTGTCTAGAGTTTGTTGTTGTGAAGTCTTCCCCTGTTCAATATGCAAATAAGTATTCGCTTTCTATTGTATATTTTTTGAAGACCTTGTCCATGTTGAATATGTCCAAGTCAGACCTGAAGATCCTGTTATAAATTCGAAGATATTCACTTTGTGAGTGTGCTCGAGTCAATAGAAAATATTAATAAGTCGTATTGTGCTCTGCTCTAATGAAAGAAAGAAAATAATTTCTACATTTTGGTGTGAAGAGCAAAAGAAATTGGGTCTATCTGAAGCCGGTAGAAGGAGAGAAGAAAGTAACGTTTAAGGAGCAACTATTTGAAGACGACAAACTTGGAGAGTAACGTTTAGTGAGTAACAAATTTGAAGATGGTGGAGCCGGATTGGAAGAAGAAGTTGTAATGCCCCGAGCATGTCAAATATATCCCTATTTAGCCGAGCAATAAAGAGTTAAATTTGGAATTAAGCGATGCCGTTGAAGAATGACCTGGCGGGAAAATTAAAATTAAACTTTGGGCACCCCAATAAGGTACATCTAAAACTGCTTGCTTCCATTTTTATACTTCAAAGTGCATGGTGGAGAATTGGCTTTTGACAGGAAAATAAAAGTTTTTTTCAAAGGACAAGTTAGAAGGCTCATTTTTTTGGGGAATTTTTATGAGATTTAAAGAAGAAAATTTAAAAGAAGATAAAAGGAAATTGGTAAATGTTCAAAAGATTGATATTTTTTCATAAAAAAGATTGAAAAGTGAAAAGAAGGAAAATATTATTGGGTCCATAAGAAATTTTAAAGTGGACAAATTTTGAAAAATAAAAGTCAAGGGAAGACAAAATCAAAAGAGTTGAGATAAAAAAAGAAAGTGGACATTAATGTCTTAAAGACCACATTTTATTCGGAGATTCCACATTTATTTGGAAAATTGGAAAACAATTGAAGGAAATAGTTTTTAAATACAAGGAATCTCAGCCATGACATACAAAAATCTTTCTCTCAGAATTTCAGTTACTTAAGGGACCAAATTTCACTGCTTCGGAAAAGAAAATGAAATCAGTACTTGTAGTTGAAAAACTTTGGGATATAGTCACTGGAGATGGAACATGTTTGGAAGATGTTGCAAGCAAACAACAATATAAAGAAGGGGATACTCAGCACTCATGTTAATAACATTTGGGTTTTCAGGATGAAATACAAATACATATAAGTGAGGCTGAAACTTCAAAAGATGCTTGGGATAAACTTTGCACTATATTCGAAGGTAGAAATGAAGCCACTATTCTTCACCTACAATCACAACTATATACACTAAGAGTTCAAGATGGTGAAAATATAGAACAATTTATTAGAAGAATAGCAGACTTGAAATCAAAATTACAAATCATGGGAGAAAAAGTTGAAGACAAGCTTTTAGTCTCAATTGCACTGTGAGTATTGGTCAAATCTCTCCAAGTATCAAACATAAATGTGTCATTTGGAAAATTAGTTAATATTCTCAAACAATATGAAGTAGAAAATCGATTAAGAGACGAGTTGTCAACCAATGCTCTTATATTAGCAAGGAAATTACACAGTAACACAAAAGATCCTTCGATCTCATCCCAATCACAAAGTCAGCCAGAATGGAGAAAAATATAGTCATATATGCAGAAAAGGACATATTTCCAAAATTTGTAGATTTAATTCATTTAATCAGTGGAATCAACAATGTAGACATTTAATTCATTTAATCAATGGAATCAACAATGTAGACCTTTCCAAAGAAATCAACAGAGGCAATATCAATCAAATTAGACACAAAAACAGTATCCAAAATTGCAAAATAAAAAAAGGACATGGTTCAAGAGGCACACGAATCAAAATCTAATCACGAGGAAGAATATAAATCAGCACACAAGGTCCTTGTGGCAAAAGAAATATTCAAGTCAAGTAAGAAAGAAGAACTGAATCAAAATTATATGGCACCAAAAGGTAGTTGTGGCAGATGGAACTTCACATCAGCTTTAATGGTGGCAGTTGGTGTATATAGTGCGGTCCATGCTTGTCCTTTTCATGGTCATGTCTTGGCTCGAATCCCGAGGTTGGACACTTGTCGGATGTTGATGAGTGACACATGGCTGCCTTGAAAGGGAGCTTATCCCACTTCGCCTAGGATCAGAGCGATGTCGGGTTGCGCAGGTGGAAAACACCGCAGTTGGGGAGGCCTCCGTGCCTTAGTCAATTTCTGGGTTTGCTTGCCCAACTGCGCACCGGTCGTAGGGCGCAGCCCGACTTCGCAGCGAAGTCGGGTTGCGCACCGGTACTTTGCTGTCCTTTCCGCTGTTCGGACTGCGCACTGAAAAGGGAGCGCACCTTGACTTCGCTGCGAAGTTGGGTTGCGCCCCAGTACTTAGCTTATTTTCTGCCACTGTTTCCCCAATTGTGCCAAGGAAGAAGGGTGCACCCCAACTTCGCTGCGAAGTCGGGTTGCGCCCCATACTTAGTCAAATTCTGCTCCGTTTTGGCCTGCCTTCGCACTTTGCCTCCCCTACTGCGCACCGTCTTGAGGGCGCACCCTGACTTCGCTGCGAAGTCGGGTTGCGCCCTGACACTTAGAATTTTTCAGGGAACACTTGCTCGGTTTTTGGGAACTTGATCGGGGGAAGTACAAGGGAAAAAAGGGGGGAATGAAACTGCAGGAAAGGGGAAAAGGAAAGGTGGAGAAAGGGAAGAAAGAGGAGGAGGGAAGGAAGAGCAACACACTTACAAATTTTTAAAACATGGCACCCCGTGCAAAATGTGGCAATAGGTCCTTCAGGGTCTGTGAAACCGGGGACGCCAATTTTAGCGAGAGTATTGAAGTACCGCAGCGAAACTTCTCTTTCTTGTTTGAGGGCGTCCGAGAGCTAGCGAGATTTTTTGGCTAAGTCAACCTTCGTGAAGAAAGAACGCATAGTCATCTTTGCTGACGCCCAGGATCGAGCCAAAAGGCTCATAGGAGTAAGGTGAACGGTGACGTCTTTAATCTTCCGGAGCTGCGTGGCTAAGTCTAGCCAATGATTAACATCTGCTTGGGCGGATTCCAAAGTTGGGTCGCCAGCTGCAAGTGCCTCCTGAGCCTCCCTAAAAAATGCCCAGATTGTAACTCCCCATGCAGCTCTTGCCGGGAAATCCGCTAGGAACTGTAAACGCATTTCGTTAAGGCGCTCCTTAGAGAATGTGACAGGCTTCGCTGTTTTCTCCGCTAACTCAACTCGCAACTCATGGTTTTGAACGGTGAACGGCTGGATCTCCTGATTGGCCTCGACGCGTGACTTCATATGGCGATCGCACAACTTGGAAAGTTCGTCATTCTCTTCCTCCAGCAAAAGGATTTTTTGCTTTAGTGGCGCAACTCCAGACTCCAACGCCTCGATTCGCCTTCTCGCTGCTGCTAATGCCTCTTCGAGCTCAAGATTCTTAGATTGCTCCTTGAAGAAGCACTCCTTGTAATATTCACCATGAGCATAGATGGAGCCCACGTCAACCTGTATGTCGCCCATCTTGCGCGCCGTATCCATCTTGGTGACATCTCCTACGGTATGATGAAAAGCATAATCGACAGGAGTCATCTCCGCCAAGGGCTTTTGGATAAGCGGTAATTTCTCGATGGTGTGCAGCTCCATTTTTTTTGGGTCGAGGATAGACATCTTCTCTGTTTTCGCCAGAGCCTGCAACTCCTTCCGGCGGTCCCTCATCCAGCGCGTTGAACTTTGGTGCGCCTTACGGATACTCTCCGCAGCGGCGAGTTGATGTGTCATTTCCAATTCAGATTCCAGCGGCTCCTGAACGCCCACTCCAAGGATTGGTGTGAAAGGAAGAAGGGGAAGGTGCGACTCGGATCGGACAGAGTGCGGGAGACAGAAGTGACTGCGCTAACCCTTAAGGGAGCTTGGGTCTGGATTGCCGAAATAGTGGGTATAGGCATCGAAACGTTGGGAGCAGTTGATGCCATGGTGGCGGAAGGCGGAGAAATGGAGGACGGGTTTATTTCTGCGGCGACAAATGTATCTGCAATGAGGTCTTCTGCGACAGAAAAGGGCAAGCTAACAAATGCGGAAATTTCGAAGGCGTTTGGGGCATCAGCAAAAGCTGCGAATGCTGCCGATGATGGCGCTGAAAGGATAGGGGAAATTGATATGTTGGGGACCACAAAATGGGACAGCGGAATAGAGAAAGAAGTAGAGACTAAGGGAGTAGACACCGTGGCAGAGACTTTGGGCTTCGTGATCAAAGGAGTCGAGGAAGATGGGCGCTGCGTCTGTGATTCTTCTTCCTCCTCCGCTTCTAGCCTGTTTGTGCCAATACCCTCTTAACCTTCTGCTTCTCCGATTGCGCAGCCACATAAACTTCTGGAGAGCTTGACAGAGGGTTTTCAGGCGCCGTCCGAGAGATCGCTCCGAAGGGCTTCTGAGCGCTGGTGCGGGGCCGCTTTGTCGCCTGTTGCAAGAGAGGCGTCTCAGCTTGCCTTTTCAGGGGAGCGCTCTTATTTTGATGGACGATGGCCTACTTTTTTCAGCCGATAGTGGGGCATCCAAGATCGCCTTGCCTTTGCCTTCTACCTTGTGCCTTGGATCTGCCAGGTCATCCACCTCGTCGGGGCTGCACCCACCTTGGGGCACAATCTCAGCAAACGAGAGAGGTCGATAAGTGGCTACGTTCTCATCGTATGCCTTTGAGAACTTGTCATCAATCGCCAGTGGGTAGTCCGAAGACGTCCTGTCATTGCGGACCCTCATGATCCACCCCTGCTTGATTTTATTGTCTGACCAATGTTGTAGTTTGGCCTTCATTGCTGCGAAAACATTCCTGGGCATCTTGTGCTCCAAGTTGACAATTGGGTCATATTCGCTCTCCATGGTATAAAAATCATGCCAAGGGGGCAAAGGCACCATCTCATTGATGTGCCACTCCAACTCGAGCCCTTTTGGATTATTCCGCTGTTTTTCCATGTCGGGGTGAGGGCAACAGTGAAAGGACTTCACTCCAAGGTGATCCCCGATGATGTCACGTGGGTCATACCTCCAGCGCTGGGGGAGCTCGATCAATTCATAGTCAAAAAGCGTCCCGGTAAGCATAGCGTTCTGACCACACTACGTTACTTTGATGTCCCCGAACTCGAAAGGGCGCTGTAGACTTAGAAAATTTATAACTAGGCCGATTCCATTGCCCACAAGACCCACAAAAATTGCAATAGACTTTCCCTTTGTTTTTCCCTTCTCTTGCATATTCCATGCTGGATCTCTTTTCGACATTTTCTTGTGGCTGCACATCGAAACAAGTACCTAAACCCTAAACCCTAGTTTAAAGTTTAAACATTGACAGCTAAAAAGATGGACTTGCATACATTGTTTAATACTTATGAAAAAAAACAAGATAGTTGAAAGAGAAAAAAAGAAGCTAAAACTTTGACCTAGTTTTTCAAATTTCTAGCTCAAATGCAACAATTGGATGGCTGTTGCATTTGGTTTTAATCTAAAAAAAAAACATGCTTGGAATAGAAAAAAAGAAAAAAAAACAGTTTGCAAGGATTTTTCTTACCTTAGATGAATCCTTTGGGAGGTTGTTGGTGGCTGTCAGATTTTTTCAAACTGCAAAAAATCTGCTATTAGGATGCGCTTTTGTGTTTTGTTTCGTGTGGTAGTAGGTAGGTAGACCTCTCTCTATTTTGAAACAAGCAAAATGAGGCAAAAAGAAAAAAAACAAACTATTTATGCCATTCCCTCTACCCATGCTTCCATGGCCCTTGTTTTCAGCAAAAAAATTGAGATTTGTGATTTTTAGCCTTTTTTTAAAAAAAAATTGTCGATTTTTTTCAGAATCTGAATTTGAGATGTAGATTTTATCAGCAAGGGTAGGAATTGGCAAAATTTGGGATTTTTGGCGATTTTCTCAACTATGTTTGGAACCATAGTCCTCCCACCATAAATCTATAAAAAAGATAATTTTCAAAGTATTAATTTACATTCGTCAACTACAAGAATGTAAACTACAATAGAAATTCAAAAAATGTTTAGCTTTAAAAGTTAAAATGCTTTACTTGGTCGCAAGGTTGACCGCTTTTTTTGCGAAGGAGGATGCAAACAAGCTCCCTCTCGCGGCCTTATAAAGTTGCAATTCAGCAGGGATGAGGCGATGTTGGTAGCGTTATCTATCATTGTCTTTGCGCAAGTATAGAACCCCCCTTGGACCTCTTCATCATCGCTAAGACTGCTAATGTAAAACAATTTGGGGTTCAAGAAACACCCCATAGCATGAATAGGTTGATGGAGTTGCCGCGTCCATCTCTTATCAATGATGCGCTAAATTGGTTTATACTGGCGTTGGTTGCCATCGTAATAGTGTTCAATGGCCTCTTTGGATCTATTTGTTGCCTTATAATATAGATAAGGCTTATATAGATAACCCATTGCCAATTTTCACCATCTACAAGGCAAAAACCCCTTACCAAGGGTTTTGAGACTTGCAATTGAACAGTAAATACTAAAAATTTAGAAAAAGTAATACTAAATTTTTCAAGTATAAAATAAGATTTTAAAATTTAAATTTGAACTCAACAAGCAATTACCTTGAGAATTTCTTGGACGCTCATCCAGAATCATTAAACACTTGCCTCTAGATCCACTACCCCTCCTCTTTTGAATGAAATGGCGAGGTATATCATTCCTTGCTCACAAACATCCACTTCATAGTGGTGGGTGATGCTGTTAGAAGGGTCTGCAAGGCGATGAAATTGGAGGCAAATCAAGTGATCCTTGGGCGAAGAATGTCCCTCCCGTCATTGTGCTTCTTCATCAAGCTGAGCACCCATGTGTGGTTATAGGTAAACCATGTAATATTCTTTGCCTCTTCTACAAATCATCTTTTTGTGCTTGATTTTTTTGGTCTTTTTGTTGCACAACCAAGTGTTCACCTCATTTCTAATCAAATCATCTGCTTTAGGACAGGGGTCCACATCATGCTTGGATTGCCCAAGCAAATGGTATTTGAGGCAATGAATGCCTCCTTGCATGTCCTTGTCGCAATGTTTACAAAACACTTGATTTGGCAAGTTTCTCTTAACCCTATGCTTCCACATTGGGTCTCTTTCTGGGCTTGGAATTGGGGTTGTAGTTGAAGGAGTTGGTTGGGTTGCACTTGAAGGAGGATCATTGCCGCCTGCAGCAGTTCTAGGGATTTTACCCGAAGAATCCATCTATTTTTCCAAATGGAAGAGGGAGAAAAAAAGAAACAAGTTGGATGCCCTAAGGGCTAGCCTACATGCTTGAAAATAACAAACAAAAGGAAAAATTTGGAAAAAGACCCTAACAAAACCCTAATGTATGGGGAAAAAATGCATTTGAAAATCTATAGAATCAATGTCAAATCTCTGATGCGATCCCAAAAATTGGTTTAGAATCAATGTTTTCACCTCTAAGAACAATGTCCACACAGCTGGAGAGAAGGAAAGTGAGCAAATGAGACAAAGTGCCTTTTTAAATCAAAATTCTGCCCGTTCCCATGATTTTGCATGCACAGCCGATTCTTCCCAAAAGTCGGCGATTCTTTCTGTGAAAACTTGTTACGAGTTGGCAATCTTCTTGGCGTCGAGAAATTTAAAAAATGTGAGAAATCACGGGTTTGTGGCGATTTTTCTAAATATGATCTCAACATCATATTCTAACATCCTAGTGATCCATTTTTGCTGTGCTTTTGATGATAGTCTTTGCTTCAGAAAATATTTGAGCCTGTCATGATAAATTTTGATCTTGAAATGTCGACCAATCAAGTAAGGCCTCCATTTCTGTACTCCATGTAGCATGGGAAGCATCTTCCTTTCATGAATTGATTTTTGATTGTTCTTTCCTTTGAGTTAGAGGCTATTAAAAGCTATATGTCTTCCTTCTTGCATTGAGACTGCATTAGTACTTGATCTAGAAGCATCACATTCAATCACTAAGGTCTTGGTGAACTGAAGTGGTTAAGATTTGTGCAGAGCACAGAGTTTTCTAATGGCTCATATGCCTTATCGTTCCATGCAAAGGCATCCTTCTTGAGAAGTGCTTTCAATGGGTTGCAATCTTATGATTTAACCTAAATTTGCCTTGACCTTGTTAGGGTCCATTTTCACTGGCTTGCAGGAGATATTGTGGCCGAAATAGCTCACCGCCTAGACACCAAAGGAGGAATTTGGAGGGTATTGCATAATACTGATTATCCTCCAAGACATGGAATACCTTGTCCACATGTCCAAAGGGTATCTGCAATTTGTTGTACACCTAAGTAGCATCAAAGGAAACAAACACAATTTTGTGAAGAAAAGGGCAAAAGATAGAGTTTGTAAGGGTCTAGAATGTGGCTGGAGCATTAGCTAGTTTGACTGGCATAAGTAAGAACTCATAATGACCTTCATGAGTTCTAAATATAATTTTTGAAATGTCTTCTTGTCTGATCCGAATTTGCTGGTATCCTAAGTGCAAATCCAACTTAGTGAAATTTAGCCCTATGCAGTTCACCCAACAAATCATTAATGATAAGAAAAGGAAACTTGTCTTTGATAGTTTGCTTGTTCAGATTTCTAAAATCTAGACACATACTCCATAATGAATCCTTGTCCATATCCACCACCACAACTAAGTATGGGCTTTGATTAGTCTGGATGATCCCCACATCTAGCAAGAAGATTCAATACACAGTTTTCTTGTAGTGCAGCGAAATCAGAATAATTTTGGTTGCTTAGAAAAGGGCTATGTTTGTGTAAATTAATTGCTTATGGGCATAGTTTGATGGGCAATATTCTCGATGCAGCGTAAGTAAACATTTTTTGTTTGGGAATGTAATTCTTCAATGTAAGACACCACTTAAATACAAAAAGGAAAAGGGAAACGATTGTTTGTGGGTCCGTCTTTAAATGTCTGTGAGAGGGTTGATGGCAAACTTTTGGTCACTGTTGTCTGGGTACTCGTACCCATTGCTTATGGCTTAACTTGATGGCCAATATTCTGGATGCAGCGTAGGTAAATATTTTTTTGAGGGTATGTAATTCTTCAATGTAAGACATCACTTAAATACAAAAAGATAAAAGGGAAACAGGTGTAATGCATGTTTCAAGCATGGGCGCTTTAAACATGCACTCTAACATATCCATATGTTTTCACCTTTCCACCCTGCATACCCCAACTTTGAATGTCCTCATTGGATACTCTGTACCTGCACCCTGTGTACCTGGACACCTTTTCACCCATACAACCTTGCTTTTGATTGCTGTTCAAATCCCAAAATTTTGTTGCATGAAAAAGCTTGAATAAGTTCAGGTGTGATCATGTACATTTAAAAAAAATAAAAATAAAAAATATAATAAATTGAACATTCTCTCTCTGCTGTGATAACACTATTTGATTACTCTCAAGTAATTGAATATGTCTTTCATGAATTAATCATGATAAATATTTGTATTAATCATTATAATACCAACTCAAACTTAAATATTTTAGTTGTTGGCAACATATAGTAGACCCATCATGATAACCACGTGGCATATTAGTCTAGTGAACTACTCTTTTTGACTTGGGCCATCTATACCCTCTTTATTTATGCTTGTTAAGCTTTAGGAAGTTTCTTGTGCAAAACTTTCTTAAGTGATGGCAGTTTTTTCAGATTGAGATATGTCTCCTATTGGACTGTTTAATTTTGATGGCAGTAACTATGAGATATTTACATTTCAGTAAATTCAAATTTGAGATAACTTTGTAAATAAGATAGAGGGCAAATACTAGTAGAAGAGAAATAATGAATTCAATTTTCTTACCATATTCAATTTGCGTTTTGTGCAGGTTTTAGTTGTGAGGAATGACTTAAAAATGGGGAAAGGCAAAATTGCTGCTCAATGCAGGTAGTATTCAATGGGTATGCGTTTCACATTGTTCTCTTTATGGTTTTCTGTCTGTACATATATGGACATGTTATTGAGAAATATCAAAGTTAATTAAGAAAAGTTAGAAATTTGTGGAAAGCATTGTGATCAATCGATTCTTGTCCATGAAAGTTGCCAAGTTGGACCGTATTTGGGCCGTTATACTTCAACTACGCATGCTAGTGAAAAAAAAGGTATAGTCTATTTTAGATGATAGTCTTCTCATCTTTATCTTGGAAAAGCACTATATTTGTAAAGTCATCCAAGACAACATGACTGATTTTGTCACTTTATTTTGTCCAAGCTTGAGCCCTGGGAAAATTATTATTTGTTAGTAGCATTCATCTAATACTGCATGAATAAGGGCAGGCAATTGAAAAGAAATGTAAATCTTCCTTTCCGGACTTGGGAAGTGAACAGATGCAGATGGTCCTATTTGTTCATGTGGCTTTCATTGTCTTACGTAGAAGCTTTTAAAATTTAAAATGCCACTACATTTTACCTAGTAAAATTTTCTTCTTCTTGAGAATGTAAAGTATGGATTCTTTTGCTATCCTCAAATCATAAATATTTATGTTCTTATTCTGGATATATCCATTGCAGTACTGACTAGCTTTTTCTCCCATAATGTCATTGGGGATGAGTGCATGATATATGATAGTGCGCCAGACAAAAGATAGGTGCATAAGCTGTGAAAGAAACTTAAGTCAAATTGTTCTGACCTATATTCCCTGGGGACTCATCCTGGGATTTGGGGTCTGTCTTGAAGACATGTCCAGATGTCCCAAAAAGGAGTCCCTCCATCCTGAAATGCGGCCTCCTAATTGGAAAAGTCGTCCTGCCGTATCCATCCTGGAATTTCATGGAACATAAGTTTTGATATTACTCTGAAAGAAAGGTTCATGAATTTAAGGGCACATGAAATTGACATGGTTAAATCTGTTTTTTTCTCACTCCAGAATAAAGTTTATATTAATTAAAAAATGTTTTCCCTCTTACCATTTCTGAAAGATATATAAAAGTTGGTGGATATCATAGATTATGCGTATTGTGGATAGAATTCCCAGTGAAACTATCATCTTGAGGCTTATGAATTCTATCTTATGTTAGAGTTACTGGAATCTTCTCTGAGGGATGCTGTACCTCTGCCCCAAGAATGCTGGGTTTTTCCGAAGTGCCAATTTGCACTAGAATTGGCTTCCGGCTGATTTGGAGCAATTCATTTTGAAATTGGTTATATGGGATTGAAATAGGCCCCACCTATATTATATCCACATTACAACAGGATTACAATATCTTGGCAATTACGCATATATAGCTTGGCAAGATTCTATTTCTTTGTTTCGAAAGCTGATGTCTTTAACCAGTTGAGCTTCCGCCATTTGATTGGAGCAATTCGTTTTGCCCCCAAAACATTTCTCAAATAAAATAAATGTTTCTGGCGAAAAAATATTTGCCTTGAAATGATTTGAAAAATTTCAGATGCATTCATATGATTAATGCACTCTGAGAAAAATTTCAGGCCTGTTTTTTTTTTTTTTCAAAAATTGGTTATATGGGATTGAAACGGGCCACCCATATTACATCATGACCACATAATGGAATTATAACAGTTTGACAATTATGCATGTATTGCTTGGCAAGATTCGAACCTGAGTCTCCTCCTTGAAAGTTGACGAATATAACTGGTTGAGCTAATGTCATTTGATAAAATTTTCAGGCTTGTTGAAACACACTCCCAGCAGGAAACAGTTGAGACCTGTAAGCATAAAACTGAAAAGAAAAAAATAAACGTAAAAAACAAAAACTATGAAAGACAGGTATGCACATGTTGGTTTGGGTCTATCAACAATCTAAAACCCTATGAAGTTGGACAAAAAAAAGTTAAAGATAGGAAAGATTGTTTTCACTTTTTTTTGCAAATGAATACAAGTTTCAAGAATATTATACTAGATGATGACAGGTCATGATGCGGAAGGCCGAGGAAAATTGCATGTCAAGCTTGTAATAGGCAAGACAATTACCTTTCAAAATGTATTTACTATTGACTGGAGTATTTTTGGAATGAGTATGCATTTGCTTTCTATGTGTCAATTCACAAGATAGGATCATTTAGAGTATTTTGAGAAAATGTTTTCTGAAGGATAAACAATTCAGTAAGTTTATAATCTCGTCTTAGGGAGCATACTCATAATCACATGCCTTGATTATCATCACGAACACAAGTTCTATTTGGCATCGAAGGCATGATATTTTGAATTTCCAGTAAAACAATAGGGCAATAGATGGATTACCTCATATAGAGGAAGCAAGGAGGTCTGTGTAGCATGCTTGGCAGGGAAATGGTGCAAGATTTAAAAAACCTTTTGAGCAACACAAGGCTTAGTGGGCAAACCGATGCCTCAAATTGTTACATGCTGATATATGTGGGCTCTTGAAGATAAATATTATGTTCAGTGCAATATATCTTTGTTGTTTATGGATGATGCCAGTGGAGAGATGTAGATATGTTTGTTGAAAGAGAAATCATATCCTTTTGGTTATTTTGAACAATTTAAGGTTGGGTTGAAAATGAAACCAGTTGTAGAAGTCAGGCTTTCATTTCAATTCCATAAAGCTGTTTGGTTTTTGCAAGAAGGGATCCATATGCAGCACACAGACCCATGTACACCTTAAAAATATGTTGTCTTGGAGAAGTTGAATAAAATTGTTATGAACATGGTGAGAAGCATAGTTACCAGCTTTGGGTAGTTCAGTTCGTACAAAAGGCCAAAGAAGTTTGGAGGTTCAGTTTTTTCAGAATGTTAAAGAAAAATATGCTTATATACAGTATACACACATGAATACACAAAATATTAATGAAAAATAGAAAAAGATGCAAGGAAAAATAGAAAAAGAAATCTAGGTTCCACATTTTCAAAATTCACAAGCAATTGACATGTAAGTTCATAACATTAACATAGGAGTAAAGTTTCATACATAGAATCTCAGATGAAAGTTCAGCCTTGAACAATACAAGTTACTAACTTTGCAGCATCAAAACATGCCTTTAGTTCAATATTTAAGCTGTAAGTAGCATTTGAATCTACTTCTAGACTAGGATGAACATCATTATTAATAATTTTCTGTTTTCCTTAAAAGGATGGTTCTCCAAGATGAAATATGTCATTTTCATTGGCAAGATATCATGCAAATTACCATAGATTTCTATGCACAAAGACAAGATCTAATAACTTTTTAGCCCCAAATTGATTTATTTTGTTTGTATTGATCGGTTCATGTGTACTCAAATATCCTTTGCATACTGAAGCATTGAACACTGACTAAAGATCTGCCCAGCAAGATTCCAAGTCCTGTCTGTCTTTGTGTCATTGAGATCGATTTAATTGTGCTGAAGCCTCCAAATTTTGTTACCATATAGTTGGATGCATCCAAGTCCTCTCTTCTTCTGCCTCCTTGAAGCCAAACAACTTTTCTTGATTCTTGAAAACACTAAATTATTTTTTCACTGGTTATCATCTTCATCTCAAATCAGCCTATCTATTCTGGCAAAGAGACCCGATTTTATCAATTCATATCCATTATGATCAAGCTCTACTAATTTGGGATCTAATTAGCCAGCTGTTGCGTTCAAAGATTGATGAAGCAAACCCATTGGCCGTCCTCAACTTTTCAAATGCACTTGACTTATTTAGGAACATTTTCTAGCAAATTTTCAATTTTTTCTTTTGCTTTATCCATGCCTTCATATACAAATCCATGCAAGATTTATTTCCATTTGCCATGCTCAAAATTTGGACAAGCGGCCTACTTATCTTTAAAATCTTCTTAGTTCCCTCTCAAAATTCATTTACTAAGAGAATCCATTCAATTTCTTCAAAATGGCTTTCCTTGGAAATCATAGATTCAAACCATTCATCATTAACCGACAACTTTCTCAATGCTGTCCTCTCCTCTACTTGGCTTTGCAAAGTGATAAGATTGGAAACAAATCTGGTTTGAGCTGGAGAAAGAAGCTTACGCTTTGCAAATGTATGTTACTGATGGTTGATTATGAGCTCGGACATTTGTTTTCTGTATGCCACAAAAGTTTTAATCCCTTTGATTTTGATAAATCCTCCATGAAAATATTAAATACATGTGCTGCCCATGGTATCCAAAAAATGTGAGGAAACCTGTCCATGAGTAATTCGCTTGCCTTTTGCAATTTGCTGCATTGTCCATAATAAGTTGGATAACATTTTATTCCCCAATGTCCAAAATGGTAGATTCTATGCATTTGAAATGTAATGAGAAGTTTTGATCTCATTAATTGTATCGTTGAACTTAATGAATATTGGTCCTTGTTGACATTGTGGCAAAATGTTGAGTAGGGGTCTTTGCCGTAAATTAGACCTGCCATTGCTTTTAAATTTTATACCCTGTATTTTCCCCTTTTTTCATTTCATTGAGTTCATTACTTGTAGCTTGCACTTTCTCAACTAGAAATCTGTTTCAATGAGTTTCAAAACCATGCCAGTCTATATCCTTTTCCATAATCTATTGCTGTTTCTACTAAATTTTTTTCAAATGTGGTGAACGGATCACCTTAAAAAGGAATAACTTCCGTATATAAAAATCTAGTTAGTAGCCTGTCAACATCATGCTTTTCCTATGGCTTTTACAAGGACTTCAATGAAGGATGTAACTTCTACCCTTTTGGATGCTTTCCTTTTCACTCACTTGAGCAAATGCTGATTGTTGGGTGCCATCCAATGAACCATTTGTGAGACAACATGCTGAATTTTAGCTTTCTTTGGTGTAGAAGCTATTGATTTAGCAAGGTGAGATTCATATTTGGATTTGATGTTTTTTATAAATTCCACATACTTCGGTTCTTTGAAATTTTTGTTGGCTGCCTCACAAAGTTTCACATCATGCCCATCAAGATAATGACTATGAAACTTTTTTTTTTCAATTGGTTGTATGGGATTGAAACAGGCCCAACCTGAATTACATCATTGACTACGTAGTGGCAATACAACAACTTGGCTATTATGCATGTATTGCTTGGCAAGATTTGAACCTGGTTCTCCTACTTGAAAGTCGAAGAATTTAACTTGTTGAACTAATGCCATTTGATAATGACTACAAACCTTGGTTAAACTGTCTGTCGCATATTAATTGGAAAGGGTGAGTCTCAGGTTTCTTTTATTTTTGAGTCTTTGACATCCCTTTGCACTATATATTTCATCTCCAATGGTTTGCTTGGCCTTCTATGGAAATCCAATTGTAGGACCTAAGGTTTATTGCAGTAAAGTTTTTTTTTTTTAAGATTTCTTGAATATGCAGGACTTAAGTAAGAGGGGCATATATAAAATGGCATTAGCTCAATTGGTTATAATCCTCAACTTTCAAGGAGGAGATCCAGGTTTGAATCTTCGCACAATTGCCAAACTGTTATAATACCACTATGTGTTCATGATGTATTAGGGGTGGGACCCATTTCAATACCATATTACCAATTTAAAAAAACAAAAGAAAAAAAAAAAAAGGAAAAAAGAAAAAAGAAGTAACAGGGGCATATAGGCTATCCTAAGATATATCATATTTCTAAAACAATAAAGAAGAGAAATTAAACAGTTAAAATTAGAATCCAAAAAGCTAAAAAAATCACTTGCACCTAGTTGCTGTTGCTGGCTGCTGTTAAATTTGAAGTGCTGTCGGATGATGCCTTGGAGCTGCTGTGCATTTTCTGTGTCCTGTTGGGTGCTCTGATGGTTGCGGAGTGCTGCAGCAGTAATGTCTCTGCCAAGTGCAACAGTTAATTGTTGACTGTGGGCTCCTGAATATGGTGGATGTTCTCCTGAAATGGGGTTTTATTCTCTCATTGGGATGTCACCGTTATCGTCTAACGTATTGTGGCTGTGCTTTTAATAGTGACTATGCTTCTGGTTGGATGCTTTCCTGGATATGGTGGCAATTCTTCTATCCTCCAGGCGGTGACTCTTCCATCTTAAAGTCGTCCCTTTCAATAGTAGGTATAGGTTTTAGTTTTTCTGTCTATTTCAATTTATTCACATAGCCTTGTATGGTAGATTTATTGTTTAAATTTTTAGATTTGATTTAGCATGTAGATCCATAGGATAGGTTAGTGAGTAAATATAAGTTAGTTTTATTAGATTATATGACTTTTAATTCAACTTTTTTGTGCCCCCTTGGTATTGTATCCCAACACATCAATACAATCTAAAAAATGTAACAGAACTCCGGAATGCATTGGACACTGTCTTTTCAAGTCACTAAACAAAACACTAAATGCATTGACGACTACATCTTTTCAATTGCTAAACAGATCATACAGAATTTAGTACCACATCTCATTGGATGAGCTAATCAACAAGACATTCAGTTCAAGGACCATAAGGTGGATGACCACCCACACGGTTTCCATTTTCTTTGTCTCCCGTATAAGCCACATAAACCCCCTTTTGTCCTTTTTCTATGGCTATGGTCCTTTCATGATGTCTTCACCCTCTACCCTGAGTGGCATCATCTATTTGTGCATGCATATATGGCCAAAGTGTAATCACAAATAACACTGCAATACATGGTATCCTGTCTCAACAAGATAATAAATAAGGGAGAGGCCAAGGATCCGCCACAAAACCTGGGATTGGATCTAGGCTGCAAGCCAGTGGACTTATTGTACCCTCTGCCTAGGGAATATGACCATTAGCCAAACGTTACCCATAGAGATTCGACAATTCTCTCAAGGGTTTCTTTAAGCCCAACCCTTGGGAAACCCTTTGAAAAATCAGAAAATTGTGCTACACAATTACAAAATTCCAAGGTCCAGTAAGGGTTTCCCTAACCCCTTGCTGCCACCATCATACGAGGGTTAGGTAGACAATGTTCCCCTGCACATCCTTCGATTGGGTTAAATGACATAATGCATCCTCATCCAATTAATGCTAATGACTTAGACATATTGGATAATAGTGGACTTTAGCAGGGGACTAATGCCTCTGTCAAAGTGGAGTCCAATAGCCCTGCAAAGTATGGAAGGAGATCTTCCTAATCATTTAGCAGGGTTCCATCTGAATATCAACAACAATATTTTTAGAATATTGTAATGCTCATCTAGCACAGTAAACAAAACTTTAGCACAGTAATAATGATGAGAATGCCAAATATACCATCACTCTTAAATTGAAGAGTATTATATTACACTTACAGCAATGAGATCTACCTGTATTTCTGTTTACCACTTAAAATAGAAATGAAGACAAACAACAATTACACATGCTTATTCCAAAAATAGAATGAAAATAGAGCAAGGAACAGGGGCCTACGACTAAATGCTCCCAATCCGGTAGGTTGGTACAGTTTCTCCCTGGCTTTCCCCTTTCTTTTCTTAGTATGCATAGTGAGCTCTTACCTTAATTGTTAAGTTATATATAAACTTCATAATTGAAGGCTAGCTACCCAATGGAGTGACACGTGTCCCTTATGGACCTCCACCCTCCTCTAAAGGAATAAATATTCATACCTATTATTTTTTATTAAGATATTATGAATCTGAATTTTAAAACATTTCTAGACTTTTTCTTCTTAGCAACATATGGAAAGGTTAAAGTAAAGGAATACAATTCTGAATCCTCATAAACTGAATCATTAAATTTATTCTGTGTGATGGCTCCAATATTGCCATGTTAGCTGTTTTCATTAATGTTAGCTCGGGCACTAGGACGTTATTTTGCCCTTAAGCATCAAGGTTAGGGTTATTGTTTGTTTTGGTCTATAAATAGAGGAGTTATGTTGTAGTTGAGACATCATTCATACTTGTAATATTTTATCACCTATGGTGTATGTAAGAGACTTTGCCCTCTCTAAGTGGCTATGAAATTTGTCCTACCCAAATGGCACTCCCATATTGGGCGATTTGATGGTGTTGGCCTACCATAAGGGTATTATCTATATGTATGTCTCATGTTTGGATTATCTTTATGGAATATTATTTGTGGATGAATGATTTGATATTTCTACATATTGGTGAATGAGTTTTGTTAATGAGAATAATGTTTTATAACAAGTGGTATCAGAGCAATGATTTTGGCAAAGTGGGGATAGTTTTTGTGGATTGTAGATTTAGGGCAATTTTTTCTAGAGAATGTTTGATCTTCTAGGAGCCATATCTTTGCATAGGGTGGTTCGATTCACATAGTTATTATGCCATCTTGTTCAAAATTTAAAGAGCCTTGAAACAAGTGGTTATTGTTGGCCACGGATCCGCCACCTGGGAAGGACTTGGTGTGTCAATGCGCCCTAGACCCGCAGACCAACATTGAAAGGCCGGGAGGAAGGGATGCTCCCCGTGCTGATCTCCGGAGAAGGCCGGCTCCTTTCCTAACCTACTTGGGGGTTTTGAGATAAGAGTGCAGGAAATAGATTAAAAAAAAGGTAAAGGGAACTGGAAAGAGATTGAAAAAAGATAAGGGAACAGGAAAGAGATGTAAATATCATGTGTTTCGGGTGGGTGGAGAACAAGCAGCATGATCGCAAATTTGCATCCGAACCAACAAAAACATGTAACAGAAACTGCAACTGTTATTCTACCCTATGTATCCTTCTGTTTAGTATTCCAGATCCAAATAATCACCAATGCCCAAATCCAGAATTCAGAATTCAGACAGACAGAAATATAAATGGACATGAAGCAGAAATACTTAGCAGAAGGCATCATAAAAGACAGAGACAAGAAGCAGAGCCAAGGATGCTTTGAATTAATTAGAAGGTGGTTCGTCACAGCAGAGTCCTATAGCAATATGTCCCCCCTCCACCCCTTTACAATGATATTGCGGAGGTATTTATAGCGTAAATTTTCCCCCCATTACAACTTTGGGCATAGGATCCCAGACCTGACAAAGCTGACAAAAGCAGCAAAAAGCGGCTGATGTTGATCTCTGCTAGCATGGAACGTACTTGCAGCAAGGTCCACCTGAAAAATTAGCAGCTACGTGGCAGTGTGGTGGATGACGCTTCGAGTCAGCTTGACTGAGGGCAGTTGAGGTACAATAAGTCAGTTCACGCTCGCACAGCTTCCGTCACATCTCTGACTCGAATCTCGAGGCTGGACACTTGTCAGAATCTGATAAGGGGAAAAATATGCCTTAGGAGCTCACACTTTCTCTCTTGCCCGACTTAGCCCAAAATTGGAGCGCAATCGGTCAGCGCAAGGGGGAAGTAGCGCAGTTGGGAAGGCCTTCGTGCCTTAGAAAATTTTTGGGCAGGTTTCAACATTCTTTGCTCGAGTGCGCATAGGTCAGTGAGCGAAGCCTGAATTTGCTGCGAAGTCGGGCAGCTCAACACTTAGTCGTTTTTTTGGAGATACCATGATAGGCTGCCCAACTGCGCTCTTCTTCCAGGCCGAAGCCCGACTTCGTTGCGAAGTCGGGCAGTCCCAACACTTAGCCGTTTTCTTCAAGTGAGCTGCCCAACTGTGCACAGGTTTGAGGGCGCAGCCCGACTTCGCTGCGAAGTCGGGTGATCCCAACACTTCGAATATTTTTGGCTGCTTCTTCCTGCCTTTCTGCCCTATTGCGCACGAATGGATGAGCACAGTCGGGAGGATGAGCGCAGTCGGGAAGGGCCCGACACGTAGAATATTTTTGGCTGGTTCTTCTTGTCTTTCTGCCCTATTGCGCACAAATGGATGAGCGCAGTCGGGCGGGGCCCGACACTTAGAATATTTTCTGGCCCGAAATTGAGCTTCTTGGTCTTGCTTCCCTGGGCCATAACTTTTGATCCGCTGACTTGATCACCTATTATAATATATCGTCGGAAAGCTAGCGAAAAGATCTGCAATGATTAAATATCCAAAGCTTATTTCATCCATTTTATCACCCCCGTTTATGGCCCACGAAAACCTAACACCTTCGCATGCTCCTTTCCGCTTTAAAGCTCCATAATTAGGCCAAAGTTTATCAAAAAATAATGTTGGAAAAATGCCAACAGTTATATGAAGGAATCCAAGTAGTATCGAGGGAGAGACAAGTCTGTGAAGTCATCCATCCAAAATAGTGATAGTGACGTTTTTTCAAATTGCATTTTTCTCGAGAAAATGAAATTTGTGATATCTTTTAGTTGAGCATCAACATGGCACTGTTGTCACATTTTGAACGGGGTAAAATTTTGTGAAATGCTGCAATTTCTTGTTTTCAGATCCACTTCTCTTGCCAATCTCTCTAGGTAGTTCTGATGGTCGCAGCCCAGAAGGTTGCAGCCCATCCCATCTCCAGGCGATGTCCCAGACACGGTAGGAAAATTCATAAAATTTGTTTAAGGCACGGGCAGCTCACGGGTTGCTCCGTTTTGAGCGATTCTCAGGAGTTGCCCTTCTCCATATGCGACCTCCAGCTTATCAGTACTCGGGTTAGGTGTAGCCCATAAAAAATTTGAAAATTTAACTAAGTCCTGTTTTTTCTTGGAGTTCGCTCCCCAGTGGAGCGACTCCCGGAATTCGCACCAGTTGCCTGCGACCAACAGGCTAAACTCAAAAATTTGCTAAGTCCTGGCCATTCCCGGAGTTCGCTCTCCAGAGCTGCGATTCCCGGGAGTCACTCAGGTTGCCTGCGACCAGCGGGCAAAGACAAAATTTGAAGTTCCCCGGAGTTCGCTCCCAGAGGCAGCGATTCCCGAGAGTCGCACCATTCTTCTGCGATTGGCGAGCGAGGTCCAAAATTTGCTAAGTTTGAAGTCTTCCCACGATTCGCTCCTAGGGGCAGCGACGCCCAGGATTCGCAGCATTCTCGGGCGATTCTCGGGATTTCTCCTCTGTTGGGCGACTAGCCAGCCCCCCCAGTCATTTCAGGCCGCCCAAGGTTCGCTCCTCCACCCTGCGACCCCCAGCGTCACACGTGTCCTGCAGCAGAAACCAGATGGAAGTAAAGGCGGGAAATTTCTCGAAATCTGTGCCTCCCGGTGTAACTGCAGGTGGACTTAAAGAAGCAAGGTAGGTGGGTGTTTGAGGTGTTAATGTCGCACGAGTTTCGACCCCAAGAAGACCCCAAAGGGCAAGTTGTACCAACTGAATTAATGAGGCACGCTCTCCCGAATTCAGACCCAGCCCGAAGCCACTCCAAACACGGGTGAGCCGCATTCCAGGTACACTGACAGTTGCAGGGGTCAAATCTCATATGCTCCGACAATTTTGGGATCTGAGCTTTAATGTAATTGGGAGGGAAAACTCTGCTATATAAGGCAGTTTGCTATTCATTGTAAAGGGGGGGAACGTATTGCTAGAGAGCTACTGTGCTCAAACTCTTTGCATCAATGTTAAAACATCCTTGGCTCTAATTCTTGTGTCCTTTTATGCTGCCTTCTGCAAGTATTTCTGCTTATATTCATTTATTTTTCTGATTGTTGTAATTTTGCATTCTGGATTAGGGCATTGGACATTGAGTGAATTTGGAATTCTTGTTGAAGGATACATAGGGAGGAATTGCAGTGTTAGTTTCTGTTACATGTTTTGCTTTGATTGTTGTTGGTTTGAGTATTAGTTGGTAATTGTGCTGCTCGTTCTTTTCCCACTATTGTTGATTACCATTTACATTTCTTTCTGCACTATTTTAAATCTCTTTCCTGCACTTTTGTCTTAAAATCCCCAAGTAGTTTAGAAAAGGAGTCGGCCTTCTCCGGAGATTGGCACGGAGGGCATCTCTTCCCTCCGGCCTTTCAATTTGTGGTCCGGGTCTAGGGCGCATACTTAGACAAAATCCTTTCCTGGTGGCGGATTTGTGACCAACAGTTTCTCTGGCACGCCCGGTGGGGCCTTAAGTGTTCCACCTTATAAGCAGTATTGAAGAAGTGATGTTCGCTTCAATGCTGTCGAATCAGAACATCTGGCGACTTTTTTGATACCTAGACGTCTCAAGTGCTCGAGGACCGGTCCAAGACTATAAGGCCTTCATGCATAGAAGATGGAGAATTAGAAACACGGAGGAAGAGCCTGAGTACCACGAGCTTGACATCACTGCCTTCGGAGAACGCCCCAGGCTAGTTGGGTCCGGTATCTACTTGGACGAAGCATCTTCACAAGAAGCCGCGGTTGCCGAGCAAGATCCATCTTCAGATAGCACTGCAACCAACTACCCTCCAAATCCTCCGAACTCTCTAGATCATCAGACCGCTCTAGCACAGCCTGACTTGCAGTTAACTGCTTTCGGGACACCCGTTCAGCCCAATCCAAACACGAATATGGCGAATCAAAATCAACAAAATCAACAACAGCAACAACCGACCGCACCCAGGCTATTTCCAGCTTGGAATTCTACAAGACCTTAATCTAGCTGGGCAAGCTCAGGTTCCAGCTGTCGCCTTGAAAGCCATACCCACGTACGATGGTACTGGGAAGACAGCCTATGAGCACATTCAAGACATTTTTGCCCTGGCTGCGCTTCACAGCATCATCGATGAAAGCGTCATGGTCCGGCTGTTGGCCCTGTCTTTGAGCGGAAAGATCCTATATTGGTATAGATCCTTGCCGCCTGGCACTATCACCGGGTGGGGTCAGTTGGCGGGGCGGCTAGTGAAAGGATTCAATGAATCCGCAAATCTGTCATCCTTGCTGCATCAGTTTACGACCATCCAACGACACCCGCAAGAGGAGATAGCGGTTTTTAACGTAAGGTTCGTAAGATCCTGGCAAAGGGTACCCGTCGAACTGCGGCCGATCGCTGGACAAGCTACCTACTATTACCTCAGATCCTTCAACTCGGACATCAGTATGGTCATTAAGTTCTCCAACGTTAATACTTTCCCCGAGTTGGCCCAAAAAGCAGAGTTGGATTTGATTGCCATTGGTAAACTTCCACCTAGGATGTTGGCACCAATTTTCCCCGATTTCCCTCAATCACAGTATCCTAGTGCCTCGGACCAACCGTTTTCTACATCTTCCACTTACCAGAATCCATCAAGTAAGGACTTCAATGATAACAAAGGGGGAGATAATAGGTTCTTTTGAGAAAATTGGAAAATGGAATGCCAAAAAAAAGAAATAGAAATTTCTTATTGCTTCTTGTGCAAAACATGCTTATGAAACTTTGAGAGAAAAATCGCCCTAAAACTTGGAAGAATCATGGGGCTCCAAGTTGCTTCTTGTGTAAGCAAGCAATGACGCTCCATGCCCACTTTGATACAATGTTGGAATTTATTTTCCGGAAACAAATAGAAGCAATCCATCCACTCAAATATTATACAAAAAGTGTAAAAGGATGAAAGAAAGGAAAAGAAAGAGAGATTGGGGGTGTCTGTAGGGACCATGAATAATCAGTGTATTATTTGTGGATAAGAATCACTACACTGCAATAATTAAATGGAGTGGTGGGGGTATTTATACTAATACCAAAATCCCAATCCTCCCACAGGAGAGGATGAGGCATACGATTGGGCCATGATTTGCTCGTTTGAGGGGCTGGGTCATGGTTCACCTGCTTGCGCTAGGGCATTCCACCCAAAATCCTGCTTCCTGATTTGCAAACATCTATATGGGTGTTGTGCTTTATATACCACCATGAGGGCCATCATGGATACATATGGGATAATGGCTCAAGACTCTCGCAATGTTGCTCAAGGTATTTGTACAAATTTTCAATTTGAGAAAGTACGAGACTGGACAGTACAAGAGGAGCAAATAATGTACCCTAGAGCTAACATGGGGCCCACAAGGGAAATCAACCAACAGAAAACACACATGGGGAAAACACCACACTCACCACCATTGAGCGATGCTTCCACAGGAGAGGATGAAGCATACAGTTGGGCCATGATTCCCTCGTTTGAGGGGTTGGGTCATGGTTCGCCTTCTTCCACTAGGGCATTTCACCCAAAAGCCTGCGTCCTGATTTGCAAAGCTCTATGTGGGTGTTGTGCTTTATATACCACCATGAGGGCCATCGTGGGATACATGTGGGATAATGGTTCAAGGCTCTCACAGTGTTGCTCAAGGTATTTTTACAAATTTTTTATTTGATTAAGTACGAGACTGGACAGTACGAGAGGAGCAAAGAATGGACCCTAGAGCTAACATGGGGCCCACAAGGGAAATCAACCAACGGAAAACACACATGGGGAGAATTGCACACTCACCACTATTGAGCGATGCTCCCACAGAAGAGGATGGAGTATATGGCTGGGCCATGATTCACTCGTTTGAGGGGGTTGGGTCTTGGTTCACCTGCTTCCACTAGGGCATTTCACCCAAAAGCTTGCTTCCTAATTTGCAAAGCTCTATGTGGGTGTTGTGCTTTATATACCACCATGAGGACCATCGTGGGATACATGTGGGATAATGGCTCAAGACTCTCGCAATGTTGCTCAAGGTATTTTTAGAATTTTTTATTTGGGAAAGTACAAGTTTGGGCAGTACGACCATTTGAGAAAGGGAGTGGCTTTATTGTACCCTCTGCCCAGGGAATATGACCATTTAGCCATATGTTACATATAAAGATTCAACAATCCTCTCAAGTGTATCTCTAAGCCCAACCCTTGGGAAACCCTTTGAAAAATCAGAAAATTATGCTACACAATCACAAAATTTCAAGGTCCAGTAAGGGTTGCCCTAACCCCTTGCTGTCGCCATCATACTAGGGTTTCCTCATCCAATTAATGCCAATGACTTAGACATATTGGATTATAGTGGGTTTTAGCAGGGTACTAATCCCTCTGTCAAAGTGGAGTCCAATAGCCCTGCAAATTCTGGAAGGAGATCTTCCTAACCATTTAGCAGGGTGCTAACCCCTTTGTCAAAGTGGAGTCCAATAGCCCTGCAAATTCTGGAAGGAGATCTTCCGAACCATTTAGCAGGGTTCCATCTGAATATTGTTGACAAAAATATTGTTAGAATATTATAATGTCCATCTCGCACACTGAACAAGACTTTAGCACAGTAATAATGATGAGAATGCCAAATATAATGACTAACATTCTTAAGTAACTACCACTCTTAAATTGAAGAGTATTATATTACGCTTACAGCAATGAGATCTACCCATAAATCTGTATACCACTTAAAGCAGAAATGGAGCCAAACAACAATCACACATGTTTATTCCAGAAATAGAATGAAACTAGAGCAAGGAATAGGGGACTACAACTAAACGCTCCCGATCTGGTAGGTTGCTACAGTTTCTCCCTGGCTCTCCCCTTTCCTTTCTTAGTATGCATGATGAGCTCGTACCTTACCTGTTTTTAAGTTATATATAAATCTCTTATAACTGAAAGTTAGCTACCCAATGGAGTGACATGTGTCCCTTATGGACCTCCTCCCTCCTCTAAAGGAATGAATATTCATACCTATTATTTTTGATTAAGATATAATTTATGAATCTGAATTTTTAAACATTTCTAGACTTTTCCTTACCATAGCAACATATGGAAAGGTTAAAGTAAAGGAATACAGTTTTGAATCCTATCAAACCGAATCATTAAATTTATTCTCTGAACATAGATGTTGGAAACTCCTTGAAAACCTTAGCATAGAATGTCTGTTATTATAAATCCATTTAGCTTTTTTTTATTTTCCATTTAATAAGTTACACATGTCTAATCCATGCACAAAGTTAATTATTCACACATAAAAATTAAGGATAGAAGTGTCCAATACCTTTAAATGATTTTATCATGGCAATTTCTTATCATACCAATAATAACCATATACACCATCGTCAAATACAATGTGACATGTTACCCCAAACAATTATCTGACAAAATCATGCGTGCCAACAACACGAACCATACCCATCATCTCATTGCATCAAAATTAGAATCACATAGCTGGACCAACACATGTCCATAATCATATGTAATGGTAAATAAGAAGAATGTGCACGTCTCCTTTGGTAATTATGAGGTAAAAGTCTATGTTAGGACTCTGGTCCATTTGAAGAAGAAAAAATAATTGCTGCTTCGAAAAGAGTGGGTAAAAACAGATCGTGACAAACTGAGTTAGGGATAAAAATTTGTTAATTAGATATCTCACAAGAATCTTAAGTTTTTTGTTTTCAAGTTTTCATTGTTTTGATTATGATGAAAAAAAATGGTAAATGTAATTAATTTCAAAAAAATTAAAAATGGTTTTAACTGAACTGAACGAGTTCAGTCCAGACTGAAAAATCCCAGCCCGACCAGCCCCGGGCCATACTTAGTAACTGTGGCGAAAAACATGTTGAATTTAGAGGGAGTTTTGAGCAAGTGCTTTATTAAAATATTTTAAGACAGTCATCTACTCAAGAGTAGTGCATTGTTCTCAAACACATTACAATTGAGGGAGCATAGACAGGCAAAGAAAAAAAATCAAATTTAATACATTTTTACAGTTGGGGTCTATTGCTTATATCCTTGGTTTTGCAAAAAGAGAAACAAGTTAGATGAACATGTAAAACGATGATAGTTGTCAAGTTTAGTGATCGTAGTATGTAATAAAGGTTCAAAAGAGACGAAAATGATATTATTCTTCAATCTAATTCATGCTCCACATGCATTTTTGATATTGATAACAAGCAACCAAAAATTAGGCTGAAGGTAATGTTTAGGATGTGCAGCTTCCGTAGGTTGAGAGTAGGGCTGATGTACAGGTGCTAAAAGATGTTGCACCTTTAGAATGCAGGTTACCAAAGATCTTGCAAATGCGGCAATGGTGAAGAATGTGCAAATATAATTAAAGAATATTGCAAATGCTCAAGCAATATGAATTTGCAAAGATACAAATTATTTGCTATCAGGTTGTAGGCCCACATGGTTTCTTTCCTAGCTTATATAGGAAAAGAATATCCATGTAATCCTATCGTTTATTCTTTTCTTTATCAACAATCAACTATTATATGAAGCACTTTGCTTTTTTTTTTTTTGGGGTTAAATTTAAAATTAAAAAATTAAGGCCCCTATATGAATACAATCTAGGTTTCATGGGGATGAATCCCCTGCAATAGATCCTTGTGGGTGCATGGCTGTCTGCCCCTTCCATTGGGCCTACAGCCCATCATTTGTAATTCGAGCAATGCTTTACTTAGCCATGGGCTATAAAGTATTGTTCCTGTTTTTTTAATTGGTTATATGGATTTGAAACTGGCCCTGCTCATATTACATTATTACCACATAGGGGTATTACAACAGCTTGGCAATTATGTATGTATCGCTTGGCAAGATTTGAACTTGGGTCTCCTCCTAGAAAGTTGAGGAATTTAATCCATTGAGCTCATGTCATACGATTCAAGTGTAGTTCCTATTGTTCATGCAATTACCATTAATTGGGAACCTTATTGTTTTCCTCTTTGAAACTTTTCACACTTGCATAATTTGTAGTGAAAAGGGAATATATGCTTGAATAGTTTGTGGTTTTTATTTGGTTAACTAAAATTTTAATTATTTACTTTCTTTTAAAAAATGATTTTTGGTACAAACTTTCCATATACCATCTTTTTTTCCAAGGATTTCAGGGGAATCTATAAGTATCTCACGTTTCCTCTCCCTCCCTTAAAAGGGACATAGTGGAGAAGGCAGAGTACAATGTTAAAAGCTAGCATTTATGTATGGTTGATACATGTCGTGCCAAAAATAATTACATGTAAAACATCATAAATCTTGCCCTTAATATTTTAATATGTATCAACAAAATGATAGGATGCAACTGCAATCGAGCCAATAAAAGGTGCATGAGAAGGATGGTAATAATCCTCAAGATCAATTGCAGCCAAAGAAATGTCCAGGTTGGGATTCATAGAGTTCAAAACCTAACGTTTTGTTTGTTTCATTGTGTACGGGACAAGAGGAGATTAAAATACATAATAGTATAATAACCAAGTTCTTTGCATTTTTTGAAATAGGGAAATGAGTCTGCTCTAGGAGTCTTTCAAAACTTGTTTGGTCTAAGGGAGAGAAATATACTTGAAAAGATGTCTTATTTATGATCTAAGTGTTATTAAAATAAGTAGTGTGTCAAATTAAAGTGAAATCCAAAGGCCTATGCAAGTTGGACATGACAAATTGGGAACTAGGACACTTCTACATGTCCTTCATACAAGAAGTCTCTTTCATGTGTGTCACTGGTCCTTCATGCAACTAGACTTTTGCATGCAATGCTGCACAGCATCTATCCATTTAGCATACAAAATGAAACCCTTAACAAATATTGGTGTCCGCAGCAAATTTGTTATGACAACACTAATACATATTTTGAAATTTAAGAAAAGGATATAAGAACAAAAGGGATGAGAGCAAAACAAAGAAGATAGAGACTTGACAGAATACTCAATCGTGCCAAAAAATGACTCAAGAACATCCTTTTTGAATGGAAGAACTCCATTTTATAGTTTGTAGTTTTCTTTCTTGTTGCTGGAAAATCATTTTTAGAATATATGAAATAGTGGCCCCAATCATCTGCTTTACTGGAAACCGGATCTGCATACACGTCTCACAAACATGTGCCTTTCCTTTTTTCCAAATCATGAGCAAGAACAAATGGAATATTTTCTTTTGTTTTTTGCTACGAATGCTTTTATAAGTATGATAAATAAAATTTGGAGGAAAAATCCTCATTTTAGATTTTTGAAAGTTGCAAATATTTGTGCATGCTAATTGATTCCTAGACTTGAATTAGAACCATTGGATCAAGCCAGGATTAATGGCTGTAAAGCTAGCTCAAATGACTTGAAGCTTTCCTCATGCAAGCGCTCATTGATTTATGAGCTTGTCCACTTGGCAACATCTTCCTTGCAATAGAAGCTCAAAATGCTTTACAAAGCTTTGCTGTTCACTGTTCCACTGGATACTTGGCATCATCACCAAGCTCAACCTGAACCCCTGAGTCCTCTTGTAGACTGGTAAAACATTGTCGGGCTGATGTCATGTGCCGAGATGCCTCATTGTCCACATACCAAGCATCCCTCGGAACCATGCTAGTAGAAAGGCAAGAGACCAACGAGAAATCCTTCTCGAATTTGGCAGCCACGTCGCTCATCTGAGTTTCTACAGAGGCTGCTACCTGCGTCTGCTGCTGCTTCCTTTTGCCCTTCTTGTCTGGACACTGTGATGCATAATGGCCGTGCTTATGACAAATGAAGCACTTGATCTTGCTCAAGTCCTTCTTCCCTAACTGTGAGGTTGACTCCTCACTCTTTACCTTATCCTTGCTGGGTCCTTTACCTCTGCCCTTCTTGGTTTGCCCAAAGAAAGCTAGGTTATTGTCATCACCTTTCTTGCTGGCCTTTGACTCCATCCGAGTCTCCTCCTGGATGAAATCATCCCACAGTTTCTCATAGGTGGGAAGGTGCTCATGAGCACAAATGCCTTTGACAAATGATTCCCATGAATCTGAGAAACCATTCAGTGCCATGTTCACCAACTTTGTGTCTTCAACCTTCTCCCCAACTGTTGCCAGTTGATCACGAATCTACGTGATCTTCATTAGGTAATTGGTAACGGTGTCAGATCTGGTCATCTCTATAAATTTGAGTTTGTTCCTCAATATCATCTTCCTGTTTATGTTCTCGCTCTAGTAGAGGCTAACTAGGGCATTGAACATCTCCTTTGCCTTAGTCTTCTCGGATATGTGAGGAATTAGGTGATCCTTCACTGCATCCAAGATCATCCACTTGGCCTTCACTTCCTTCTTTCTGTGAGCTGCCAATTGTTGCGGATTTGTGGACAAAGTCACATCATCCTTGACAATATCCCAAAGATCATTCTCTTCCAATAAGAACATTACCTTGACTTTCCAGGGCAAGAAATTGGAGGAACCTTCCAATCTATCCTCAAATTTAAGGCTAGCTGCTGCCATCTTTGAGATCTACTTCACAAACTTTCAGATCTGATATGAATGACTCAAAAAAACTGTCTTGCAAATAAGCTTAGTCCTTCAAGCAAAAAATATGAAACCCTCTAATTGCTGGTTTTTAATATCCAGCAGTGATCTACTGCTGTAAACCCTTGAGGATCTCAATCACAAAACCTAGCTCTGATACTATGTAAATTTTCCTAACCCTAGATAACTGCTGTCCTATGTTATTTTAAAATAAATCAGATCTGAAATTAATTTATTTAAACATGCAACAGTCACATAGATGGCTGGAAAAATAAACAGCGTGAACAACGGAAGTTAAATATATTTATGGACCTGAAATATTATATAATAAAGGAGGCTACAGCTACAACAGAATACCCTGCTCTCTTGTTGCCTTTTTGGCCAGCGATTTCACTGTTCTTCTCCTCCTAAGCTTGCAATTTTTCCTTCAGCAATCTGTTCTCCTTCTCTTCTTTCTGTGTGTAAAACACTCTTGACCTTCTCCTTTTATCCTTGAAAAGGTAACCTTAATCTCTCTAACCCTAAGATTAGATCTCATCTCATCTTGAAATGTATGGTTAAAAATAGAAAATCACTGAAGTGAATTGCAAAATAGAATCACTTAAGTGAATTTAAAAATAGAAAATCACATAAGTGAATTTTAAAATAGAATCAGTTAAGTGAATTTCAAAATAGAATCACTTAAGTGAATTTAAAAATAGAATTCGAAATGTCTCGAACCACTTCTAGCACGTTCATACTGAAGCTTGTGCAAGAAGTTCCTGTCCGAGCTACATTTCTCAACATCTTTAGGGGTCAAACTCCATGTCCTCCCAGGATTTTCCAATTAGGCCCTCTTAGTCTTGGCCATTCTATTGGGAGCATCATTACATCCTGCGTTGGCCTTTTTGGGACACGACTATGCTTCCACTTCACATCCCACTAAGATTAATGTAGACGCTTGGATCCATTGAAGCTCCTTTCTATCTTTGTTGTACCTCGACTTCTAGCTTTTTGTTATTCATTACTTTTAGCGAGTTAGGATTTATTTATTTTGGGTAAAGCTTGAGGCTATAATTCTATGCCATATAGTTGTTCCACTTTAGAAGAGGTATTAATGTGGAAAAAAAATTTCATCATAGGAATATGGCACTGGAAATAAATTTTAGAGGAGTTTACACTAGGCTCTTTACTCTAATTTAGCTTATTTTTGTAGTACTTTTTACAGTGCATTGTAATTTGTAACAGTTTTTTTCAGTGAGTCCTATTGGCCTACTTTGACTATTTGTGGACATCAATAGAATTATCTTTATCTTACTAAACAAAACAATATTCCCAATGATGATATCAGGAATTTGTGAATTGTGGAACAGCTGTTCATTTTCTTCTTATAGCCAACAAAGACGCACTTCTGACTCTTGGGATCCAACTTTATTTCTCTTCTTCTTTGGATTGTGGGTCCAAGCATCGTGACCCAAAACCCTGATCTTAGCAGCCAAAGGTGTACAACCACTACCAGACCATTGTTGCCATGGCAGTGCTTTCTGGGAATTTCCAAAGCGGAATAACTGTTGTAATGACTGCTTTCTGGGAATTGGCGCAGCAGAATATTCCCTTTCACGATCCTTTGGCTAAAGGATGGCTCTCATTTTTTCATGTTCCTAGCTTGATATCTACACGTCTGCTTTTTTTATTTTGAAAATAAAAGGTATTTACTCCTGAACCCTTTCTGGCAAGGCTAGGAAACATCCCTACATCAGACCAGCCTGAAACTGTGCGTTTTCACAAACAACAGCAGACAGAGTTCTGACCTTGTTTGGCCCAGATCTGGCAAATGACTGTGAATTCACAAATTACAGTACTACAAATTTTAGGTGAGCTGCAGGAGATTGCTGCAGAGCTTAATTATGTCGGAAATAGGTAGTTCTTATAGATTGAACCTCAATTCTCCGGTACAAAAACTGAGACTTGAGAGCCATCTGTGAAGCAACCATATCTGGGATAAAAGGGTCATCCACCAACATTTGCACAGAAGCCAGGTAGAAGCTGAGAGCCAAACAAAAGCCAAGTGAGGTAAAAAGGGTAGCTCAGCCACGGAGGAAAAGAACTGAGCTGCAGAGGAATAGAAGCTGATCCCAAAATGAATAGCAGCCAAGCCAAACAGGAGCAAAAGCAGGTAAGAGAAGTCTCAATTTCTCAGTCCATTCGAAACACCTCATATTATTTTACAGAGGTTGGGTGGGCAAACTTAGGGGAACTTCAAAGATTAAAGCCTGAATGAATATGTTTAATGCCCATGACCATGAATAAAATAACATTATAAATGGAAAATGTAGTGGCATGGCCAGAATGGTCCACATGTAATTTGTTTTCTGCCCTACGTATAGGTCCATGGGGCAAAAGCCTGTTTAATCAGGCTTTAATTTTGTTTTTATTTTTATTTTTAAAATTTAGTTTTAAACTTTTTTCAATATATATATATATATATATATATATATTTTAAATTTATTTATTACATGGTTAATATTTATATATTTATTTTATTTAACTCCTATTATTTTGTCAGCAACACAACGTAACTTAAAAATTAAACTTAAAAAAAATATTTGTATGCTATTTTTTATTTGTTACTTTTGAAATTGTTAATTTGACATCTAAAATGTCTTGTGGAGGAAAACAAGGACACTTTCCATTGTGGAAATATTGTGATCGATTTCTAGGAGCCAAGGGATATGGGGAACAACTATCAGTGTATGCAGACTTTGTGGTAAGTCCTTTTGGGGTACTTACACAACAATGAGGGCCCATTTTTGTTCAAACATAGTAAAAGGAGTGGAGGCTTGTGCTGGAGATGAAACAAAACAATTGGAGGCGGTGAGGAAGCAAGATAGGGCTGATTGACAATTGCCCTCATGTAGCTCTACTGCTTTAGCATCTTCAACAACTCAGGGTCAGCCTAGAACAGAAAGAAATGAACGAGAACCATATGTGACCTGTAAAGATACAGTTCAAGATGCTGGTTCTTCTTAAAAGAGAGTACACTATAGCAAAGGGCCAAACCCCATCATAGACATATGATTTGAAGGATCGGGATGTAGTTGATGTAACCATTGTTCGGTTTTATGGTATACCGTTTAATGATGCTCGCTCATCTTACTATGGGGAGATGGTGCTTGTTATAAGCAAAATGCACTAGGAGGATATAAACCAACTGGGTCTGAAAAACTCCGCAAATTTCTAATTGACAAGAAGAAAGCATGATTAGAGCAACAAATGTCACCAATCAAAATAGCTTGGTCAAATGAGGGATGTAGCATTATGATGGACAGTTGGAGCAATATTAGAAACTGCCTACTTTTAAACATTTTGGTAACTTCCATTGTAGGGCCTTATTTCTTAAAAACAATTGAGAAAAAAATGTAGAGTTTCTAAAGGACCAGTTATGTGAAGCCATTGAGGAGTTGGGGGCCTCACATGTTGCCCAAGTTGTTACAGATGCCACACCAGTCTGTATATCACCTTGCGTGTTGGTGCAAAAATTATAGTGGCATATAATTTGGACACCATGATGTATTGGCAAATTTGATTGGCTTGTGAAACTCATTGAAAATGACAGAAAAATTGAAATGTTCTATGCAATCATCATCATTTGCAAGCCATTTATCGAAAATACGCCATTGTGAAACTTCTCAAACCAAATGATACACACTTTGCCTCTTTCTTCATACTTCTTGAGTGTCTTCATTAGTCAAAGGGGCTTTATGTTCCACTGTAGTGGGTTGATGCATGGGTAGTTTGAAAGTAATTGTCAACAGAGACAACAATTCAAGTGACACGAATTGTCTTTGATGACCACTTTTGGGCTGATGTTAAATTAGTTGTTGACTTCATTGAGCCTAATTGTTAGGTGATGCGCTTTGCAGATTCTAACAAGCTATGCTTAGGGGAAATTTATGAAAACATTGATTCTATGTGTGAAAAGATTAAAAATATCACAAATATGAGCAATCCATATTTATATCCACTGATGGAAGCCAAGATACATGGAAGACGAAACAAACTAAATACACCTCTACATATGGATGCCTATGCGTTGAATCTGAAGTGATATGATGTGGAAGTTACCAAGAAGAGGCTTACTAACAATGATAGGGAGGTAATTGTTGTCACATTTTGAGACGGGGTAAAATTTTGAACAACTGCTGCAATTTCCTGTTTTCAGATCCGCTTCTTCTCTTTCCTCTTGCCAACCTCTCCAGGTGGTTTAGATGGTCGCAGCCCAGGCAGTCTCGGGGTCATCCATTCTCCAGGCAATGTCCCAGTTTCTGGCGGAGGATTTCATGTAATCTTTCTAAGGCACGGGCAGCTCCCGATTCGCTCCATCTTAAGCGATTCTTGGGAGTCGTCCCTCTCCATCCGCGACCCTCCAGATTTGACAACATTCGGGCTATCTATAGCCCAAAAAATTTCAAAAATCGACTAAGTCTTGCCCTTCCCGGAGTTCGCCCCCCAGTGGAGCAACTCCCGGGATTTGCCTCCGTTGCCTGTGACTAGCAGGCTAAAATTGAAAAATTAGCTAAGTTCTGGCTGTTCCCGGAGTTCGCTCCCCAGTGGAGTGACTCCCAGGAGTCGCTCCGTTTTCGAGCGACTAGCGAGCAAAAGTGGAGGCGGCCCATGATTCGCTCAAACATGTTTGAAGATTTTTCTAAGGCATTGGTCCGCCATTCGCTCCGCCTTGAGCGATTCTCGAGAATCGCAGCTACTTCCCGGCGACCTTTGGATTCGCCCTGCCCGATCACGAAACGCCAGCCAGGAGTGGAGATCGTGTCATCAAAGCAGGGCCGCCCATCCCGGAGTTCGCTCCACTCTGCGACGACTCCCAGGATTCGCGGCATTTTCAGGCGATTCTTAGGATTTCTATTCTATTGAGGCGACTAGACATCCCCCCCCCTTGTTCATCTGAAGCCGCCTAAACTTCGCTCCTCCACCCTGCGGCATCACACATGTCCTGCAGCAAATGCCGGATGAAAGTAAAAGCGGGAAATTTCTCGAAATTGGTGCCTTCCGGTAAAACTGCAAGTGAACTTAAAGAAGCAGGGTAGGTGGGCGTTTGAGGTGTTAATGCCGCACGAGTTTCCGCCCCCAGGAAGACCCCAAAGGGCAAGTTGTACCAGCTGCATTAATGAAGCACACTCTCCCGACTGCAGATTCAGCCCAAAGCCGCTCCAAGCAAGGGTGAGCTGCATTCCAGGTACATTGACAGTTGTAGGGGTCAAATCTCACCTGCTCTGGCAGTTTTGGGATCTGAGCTTTAATGGAACTGGGAGGGAAAACTCTGCTATTTAAGGCAGTTTGCTATTCATTGTAAAAAGGGGGGAACGTATTGCTAGAGAGCTACTGTGCTCGAACTCTTTGCATCAATGTTAAAACATCCTTGGCTCTAATTCTTGTGTCCTCCTTTTATGCTGCCTTCTGCAAGTATTTATGCTTATGTTCATTTATTTTTCTGATTGCTGTAATTCTGCGTTCTGGATTAGGGCATTGGACATTGAGTGAATTTGGAATTCTTGTTGAAGGATACATAGGGAGGAATTGCAGTGTTATTTTCTGTTAAATGTTTTGCTTTGATTGCTGTTGGTTTGAGTATTAGTTGGTAATTGTGCTGCTCGTTCTTTTCCCACTACTGTTGATTACCATTTACATTTCTTTCCACACTATTTTTAATCTCTTTCCTGCACTTTTGTCGTAAAATCCCCAAGGAGTTTAGAAAAGGATCCGGCCTTCTCCGGAGATTGGCACGGAGGGCATCTCTTCCCTTTGGCCTTTCAATCTGTAGCCCGGGTCTAGGGCGCATACTTAGACAAAATCCTTTCTTGGTGGTGGATCCGTGACCAGCAGTAATGAAGGGATTTTGGGTCGCAATGAGGAAGATTTATGACCAAGGAGATGAGGCATCTATTATCAAGACTTAGTGGTCAAACTTTTTACATGGACAAGGTGATTTTAGTATTGATGCCTTATATGATAGGTGTGCAAGACCTGATAGAATGGTAGTGCATCCATTGCAGTGAAACACCTGAATTGCTATCATTTGCAATATGATTACGTTCACAAGTTGCCAATTTTTCAGCATGTGAGAGGAGTTAAGAGTACATAATTGCATTCATTCATTGAAAAGTAACCGACTTGTGTTGAAGAAGGTAGAGAATCTAGTTTGCATTCATAGCACACTTTGACTTTTGTCTTGTATAGATCCAGGGTACCAGGATGGTCCTTTAGAAAAATGGGATCAAATTCCACAATATTTGTACAATGGGAAGAGTCCTTGCTTTCTTCCGCTAGACATTTTAGCTGCCAAATGAACAATTGTAGAAGCAACAAATAAAATCTAGGATATAATTTTTTTTTATTATTTTATTATTAGTCAATCTGCAACTGTCAATTATCTATTTAAAAAAATAAACAAAAGTAATCATAAATCGATTAAAACAATTAAAATTATAAATGAAACAAAAGTTAATAATAACTCCATTAATAAATTAATAAAATCAATGTAAAACAAAAAAAAAAATGAATAAATTTAGAATAATCAATTAACCCGCCCATGGACTTATAATTTAATAAATAAACAAATAAATAACTCATGAATAATTTTAAAAATATCCATTTAAAATTTAAAATTTTAAAAAATATTGAAGTGCAAAGAGTTTAAAACTAAATTAAAAAATTAAAACTAAGAAAATTCCTGATTGAACAGGCTTTAGCTGGGTGGACCCATACTTCGGGCAGGAAATAAAATACACTTGGGCCATTTTGGCTATTCCACTGCATTTTCCATTTTTAACTTTATTTTATTCGTAGTCATGGGGATTAAGCATTAATACATACATTGAAGCAAGTTAAGCTTATCTAAATACTTGTGCACAATTAAAAATTATGTCTAGCACAAATGTGCACATATATGTCTAAATACTTGTTCTATCAGCCTCTTCAATAGTTGGTTTCTGAATGTAAATGCATTGCATTCACAAACTTAGGAAACATATCCCTTAAGACTAAATGCGTTCATGTAATTAAGGACCCTAAAATGATCTACAACAGATTTCACAAGCATTGACAAGCCTAGAATGCATGCCTTTTCTTTTGAATAGTTAAATTTGAAACTAAAATGACCTTTCTAGTTGAGTTGTGAAATGCACTTAAATTTGGGATAATTAGGTTGTGGCCACTGTCACAGTTTAACTGAGGGAAGCCTCTAAGAGCATTGAGATCATGTTCTATTTATATGTTGTCAACCAATAAGCATGAACTTGATGGAATCTGTAAAATCAAATGCTTCATGTTTTTTTCTACATAGTAAAGGATAATAAATTGGGTTCAATGATCTAAAGCTTATCCTTGTTGATTCTAATCTCTCCCTTTGTGACTGGAAAAATGTGGAGCACTTATCAGGGCCACAAAAGGACTTGGGTATGGTTCCCAAGCAATCCATTTTGGATCTTAATCCTACTAATTATAAATTGTATGAGTAGGCATTGCCTTCTGCAATTGACTATCCCAGTTAGTATCTGTTTTGCAATATTAAACCTTTAGAACCAATCAATATGATCTGATTGAACTTTAATTTTAAACGATTTCATGCGACGTGCTTGGTGATCTTGACGCTAAGTGTTTTATTGTGTTGAAGATTCTGCTATTCTATTTTGGATTTAGATGTATAATAACATAATTAGTAATTTGAATGTCTTGCCTACATGAATAACATGTTGCTCAGTATTTTGAAATTTTTATTTAATTATCTATTTTTATTTTTTTGGTATTCCAAATGCTATGACAAGACGATGGCTTACTTTAACCATGACAAGAGCTACATGTTAGGCTTGAACCTGACATCATAGAAATAAGCATTCCATGTTACCACTCTAGCTGGACCTAATGCATGTTTTGGATATATTTTTGGTGTGTTAGTACATTTTCATCTATATATGCATATACATGTATGACAATATATTATTATTCCCTAATAATGCTAGAAGTCAATCTTTAAAAATGTACAAATTTTTGAATCTGGTCAACTTTTCATGATCCTCCAAGTATTCAAGATGGGAGATTTGAGCCTCTACTTTACCATTATATTTCACCTTTTGAATTGATGTGCACTGTTAAAACTTCAGTTTTATTTATAGTTACAGGAACATGTAATATACTATTATCTTAGTGATTGTATAATTCTTTAAAATTTATACATGTCATGTTTATAGTATACACGAGATTAGAAATGTTACAAGGCTGGACACATGGCAAGAGAATGCAAAGTGAAAATGATGGGAAAAGATATGGAAAGTTTTGGTCATGAGATAAACTTCAAGATGAAGTAAAGAGATCATACTATAATAGAAGCTAGATTAGATCAAGGGTTTTTGACTCCCCCAAAAGTGGTAAAGAAAGCCGCTCTATATTATCACATGGCAAAGGCCATCAAGGTTCACTCGGATGAACTGTTAGAAGAAACAAAGAAGGATTTAAGGGATGAGGAATTACAATGTGCAAAATCAAATTTGAAAGGTATTAAAGGTCTGAAAAAAGACATAGGGATGAGGAATTACAAAGTGCAAACTCAAATTCAGAAGGAATTAAAGGTGTGAAAGAAGACGTGGAGCCAATTTTTGAAACAAAGAAGGCAAAAGAGGTTAAGTTTAATCCAGGTAAAATTGTCTTCATCTTCTTGTAGTATTAAATAATTTTATTGAAATAAGAATGATGGGTTGTATAGAGTTTATCCCTTGCATTGTAGGGTTTAAAGAGCAGCAAAATAAAGAAATAAGTATAGAGGATACCCATGAAATTTAAGTTTTTTAAGGCAGCATAAAAAAGTAAGTAATGTGGAGGATGGTCCTTGCACTTTAGGATTTCCATGATAGCATAAAGAAGAATGTTAAGGATATTCCTTGCACTTCAGATTCTCTAGGGCAGTAGAAACTTCGAGATGATATCTTATTATGAACAGTCTGGCAACTCAATGAGATTGATGAGGATGAAATTGTTGGTTGAAATGCAAAAAGGAGAGGAAGGCCCTCAAAGCAAAAACAAAGAGAAAAGGAAACTCAAAGGGATATCGTTTTGGGAAACCAGAAACAAATATCACAAGCGTTAACAAGAAGTCGGGGGAAGCCTGCAATAAGAATAACAAGTGATGATGAAAATGTTATCTTGGAATATTAGGGGTATGAATAAGATCCCTTAAAAAGCGGTTATTAGGGAATTAATAGGTTGCTGTAGTTGTGAGTTTATTTTATACAAGACACAAAAATAAGTAGTTGGGATGCATTCAAAAAGATTTGGAAGATGGGGGATTGTCTAGTAGTTTAAGCTATAGGACCTTATTTTGCAACAATATGGGACAAACACAAGTGGGATGGACAATTGCTGAGGCAAAAAGTAATTGTGTTGCTTGTATGTTTTGCAGGAAAGAGTTAAATATCACATCTGGGATTATAAATTTATATGCTCCAACTATTGTTACTCATGAAAAATGTGGAAGGACATCAATTTATTTATGACAAATTCAATGATGATTCATTATTGTGATCTATGGATTTTTTTGGGGGAACTTCAACACAATTCCATCTCCTTCAAAAAAGAAGGGTGGTACTCCTAGATGGTCTAAATCAATAGAGGATTTTGCTTTATTTGTCAGTTGACAATGGCCTTTGGGATGCTATTCTGTCAAGCTTTCAGTATCCACAGATAATAGATGCATTGGACAAATGCATATTGTAGAAATATTGGACAGATTTTTGTTATCTAATACATGGTTGCAAATAGAGTATACAATTACTTCAAACATCTTATTGTGAGCAGGATCGAATCACAAACCTATTCTTTTGAGATGTGATCTAGTTAATAATGGTCATCCAAAGCCATTTTGATTTCGGTCTATGTGGCCCCAAGACCCTGATTTCTTCCATATGTTTATGTTATGGTGGGATGAAAAAAGGTTTGAAGGATCATGTACTTAGGGGTATGTTCTAAAGGGGCAAATGAAGGCTTGGAATGCCAAATCTTTTAGTAACCATTTTAAAACAAAAGAAGAAACTATCAACAATTTACAAGAGATTGTAGAATCAATGTAATGAACCAAGAATCTTTTGTGCAAGGAAAACAATTTCTTTTTGATTATCATAATGTATTGATAGGGAAGAGTCATATTGGTTCCAAAAATCTAGGAAGAGATGGCTTAAGGAAGGGGATAAAAATACCAATTTTCTCATGCTACAGCCAAAACAAATTTGTCTCTTTGTCGAAACAAAGATATTTCAATTGAAAATGGAAGAAGCATTTAGGAAGAACAAGATATTAGGAAAGAAGTGGTTAATTATTTTAAAGATATTTTGTTAAAAGTTGGACAAGATAAGGAGGCTTAACTTAATCTTTTGCAAAATATTCCAGCAATTGCCATAAAGGGATAGAATGACAACTTGCTGAGGAAGATCTCTCTGGGGGAGCTACAAGAGGCAAATTTCTTATACCACCCTAACAAGGCACTTGGCCTTGGTGGATTTCCAACAATTTTCTTTCAAAAATTGTGGGGTTTGTTGAAGAGTGACAATGTTGTTTGCAGTTGAAGAATCTATACAAAAGAAGGCTACAATAAGTCAGATCAATGCCACCTTTGTTGCATTGGTTCCCAAGAAAAGTGAGACGATATATCTAAATAATTTTTATCCAATAAGCCTTTGTAATATGATTTATAAGATGAATTTGAAAATTATAATAAATGAATTTAAAAGCATTCTAGATTGTGTTATTGTTGTCACATTTTGCACGGGGTGCAATGTCTTCAGTGTTGTAACAGTACTGCTCTTCTTTTCCCTCTTCCTCCATTTTCCTTCCTTCTTCTCTCCCTTTCCTTTTCTTTCCCGCATTCTCTTTCTTTCCCCCCTTTCTTGGAGTCCCCAGTTGATTTTTCAACTTTCCAGCAAGTTACCTAAAAAATGACTAAGTGTTGGTGCGAAGTTCGCACTTCGCCCAGTCTTGGTGCGAAGTGCGCACTTCGCCCAGTCTTGGTGCGAAGTCTGACTTCGCCCCACTTTCTGGGCGCACCTTGCAACTGGCAGATTGACAGGCTGGCAGGCTGACAGAAGATGACAAAAGGCCGGAGCAGAGTCCGTACGACGGCAGACACCAGTTTCCACCTGTGTGCAGCCCGAATTCGCAGTGAAGTCGGAGTGCGCCCTTGACAGGTGCGCAGTAGGGGAACAAACCCAGAATTTGACCAAGGCATGAAGGCCTTCCGACTGCACTGTTTTCTGCCCACGCAACACGAGACGCTCTGATCCCAAGCGAAGATGGACAGATTGCTCTCCAAGGCAGACACGTGTCACACAGCATCATCCATCATCTGACAAGTGTCCAGCTTCGGGATTAGAGCCGAAACGTGCCGAGCAAAAGGACAAGCATGGGCTGCATTGCCTGCGCCAGTAGCCTCATTTAAAGCTGATCTGAGGTTTTACCTGCTCCAGCTACCCGCATCACTGCCAGATTGGAGTTCCGCCCAGCGCACCGCCATGTAGCTGTCCAGCTTCCAGGAGGACCATGCTGCGGGTACAGTCCGGTCCGACAAAAGGTCAGCATTTGCAGCCCTTTCGCCGCTTTTGTCAGCTTATGTTTGACCGAGACCTTGTGCCCATTAATGTAACGGGAGGGACTCGGGCTATAAAAGCCCACCATGAATTCATTGTAAGTGGTGGAAGGGGAATGTCTGTTAGGGAACCACTGTGCCCATTGTAACCATGCATCTGCTTATAAATATAATTTGTATGCCTGGTTCTGTTCTGCTACTTCTGTTTTTTATGCTGCCTTTCTTTATATTCATGCCTTAGGCTAACCTGTGTCATGGCTCGTTGATTCATTTCAGCATTTGATGATCAGGTGCCTCTAGCATTGCTTGTTTAAAGCACCCCCTGTACTTCATGAATTAAAAGGATACATAGAATAGATGTGGTAGCAGTTTCATAAGTTGTGTGTTTTGTTGCTAGTTCGTATCTGGTGATTGGTGCGCTGCCGTACTGTTAGTTCCTTGTAGGGAATGTCTGTTAGGGAGCCATTGAAGCTGTGCGGTTAAATTCTCTACATAAACACATATACCTGGCTCTGATATCTCTATGATTGCTTTCTACCCATGTTAGTGTCCGTAGGTGGTGATTGACGTGTTGCCGTACTGTTAGTTCCTTGTAGGGAATGTCTGTTAGGGAGCCGTTGTAGCCGTGCGTACACTGCTTGGGTATCGGAAGTATACGTTAGATTTTGCAGTTCTCAGTCGTGCTTTATATTTAATGCAGTAAGTATTGGTGATTGGTGTGTTCCCGTACTGTTAGTTCCCCTCACCAACCTTTGAATATATTTGTAAATTCCTTTCTGTTCATTTATTTCTTTCCTGTACTCTTAGCTTGAACATAAACCCCCCAAAAAGGAGCCGGCCTTCTCCGGAGATTGGCTCGGAAGGCATCTCTTCCTTCCGGCCTTTCATGCTGGTGGGCGAATCTGGGCGCATCAACCCAAAATCCTTTCCTCATGGCAGATTCGTAACCAACGGTTTCTGCAGCACGCCGGTGGGACACTGGTCCCACGTTTCAAGAGATATTTTTTGATCAGTCTCCACCTGGCGCTGACGGTGTTTTCTGAGCACCTGGTGAGACAAGGAAGTTTCTCACCCCCGACAGAATCGAAGCACCGGTGTTCGCTTCATTGCTGTTCCAAATCTGAACACCTGGCGACTCTGCACGAACAAATCCTCTGAGTCTAGAAGACCGGTCCCAGCACCTTCATGCACACGAGAAGGTGGCAAGCAAGGGATCCGAGAAGCCCGCCTGAGTTCTACGAACTGGACATCAACGCTCGAGGCGAGATCCCCAGGCTGGCTGATCCGCGAGCTCGTTTCGACGAAGCCGAGGCTGAGATACAAGAAGAAGCCGAAGCCGAAGTGGAGGAGCTGAGTACGAAATAGAAGAGGCCGAGGAAGAAGATCCTGCATCCTCGGAAAGTACCGACACTGAGTACACAACCGACGGCGGAGAAGAAGAAGAAGAAGAAATGGCTGCCCAACAGTCGAATGATGATGATCTCTTCCCGGCTGTGGACTCTACGGGGCCCTTGGCCCTGGTCGGACAGCAAGCTGTGCCCCCTGCTGCTTTAAAGTCTATTCCCACATACGACGGCTACGGTAAGACGACGTACGAGCACATCCAGGACATCCTTGCCCTGGCCGCATTGCATACTATCACCGATGAAAGTGTGAAGACTCGTTTGCTGGCCCTTTCCCTGAGGGGAAAGCTTCTCTACTAGTGGAGATCACTGCCAGAGGGATCCATCACAGGGTGGCCCCAGCTTGCCAGGAGGCTCGTAAAAGGATGCAACGAGTCTGCTGACCCTACTTCTCTACTGCATCAGTTCCAAGCTATCCAGAGACATCCTCAAGAGGAGGTGTCTGATTTTAACATTAGGTTTGCGAGATCCTGGAAACGGGTACCTCGCGAACTTCGGCCTTCAGCCGGCATGGCTGCTCACTACTATTTGAGATCCTTCAACTCAGACATATGCCTCGCTGTCGAAGATCGCCGAACTGACGAGTTCCCTCGCGCTGTACGAAGCTGCCCAGCAAGCTGAAGCTGACATTATCTCCATCGGCAGACTCCCGTCCAGAGTGCAGGAGCCCATCCATCCCGACTTCCCCAGATCTCAGTATCCTTCTGCTTCTGGTGGTGCGCCGTCCACATCAGGACAGCAACCCCAGCAGCAGTGGAATCCGGCGCCGGTCGTCACTCCTTACGCCCCGCCTCAGTTGCATTACCCTCACCCGCCGCCTCCCGCTCCGCATTTTCCAGCACTTCCCGCTCCTCCACAGTACGCATCTTATTCTAACCCTCCTCCATTGGCCGCATTGCCTCCACCGGCACAAATGCCGCCACCTGACAGCAGCATCCAGAACACGATTCTACAAGAAGTGCGGGCTTTGGCCTCCGGATACCATGCCATGTCCAATGACATGACCGCTATGAAGAAGAAGCAGGCCCAGATGGACCTCGCTCCTAGGAGGCCATATGCGCCCCCGGCGCTAACAAAAGACAAAGCGCCAGAAAACCAGCCGCAGAGGCGTCCGCCTCCGAGAAATGCTGCTATAGAAGACCCGCCTGGTCCTCCCGACCAGGTTAACTGGTGCACTACGTGCAATGACCCGCATTCGGAGGAAGACTGCACTTTGCACCAGCACTACATTCAGACATTGGCCGACAGCGCTATAGAAGACGATGAACTGTACATGATCTTGGATGGCGAAGCCAACTTTGCCCTCCCGGAAGAAAATCTAGCGCCACCCGCCAAGGAAGAAAAGAAAGCCGCAGATGCGGCCAAGCCTTTGCAAGTCTACGCGAGAAGAGAAAAACCGCAGCCCGGAGGGCTGCCACCATACAAGCGGCTGTGGCCCTACACAGCCCAGGAGAAGGCATCCAAAGATAAAGCTCCAGTCAAGCCTTCTCCGGAAAAGGCTGCCGCTGTTCCAGCCAAACCTCCAGCAAAGGCCCCAACTCCGGCTAAGACTCCGGTACTTCAGCCTCCAGCTGAAACCAAAGAACAAGCCCAGGAGAAGCTGAAGTACCCGTCTCTGACCAAGAGGCAGCGAGTTGAGGCCACCCAGCAGTACCGGACGAAGTATGAGCCGGCAAAACAAGCAGAAGGAGCTAGTACCTCGGGCTACAGCATTGTACACGAGTTGAAAAGAACACCTGCTAGAATCAGCATGTACGATGCTCTTCTGCTCCCAGGTCAGGTAGATCTGCTGCAAGAATCATTGAAGAACATGAAGAACGGCAGACAGATACAGCTCGCTGTCCTGGTTCAACCTTTGACAGTCTCCGCCACTGGGAAGAACAGACCGCCACCCTTTTATCTGTCTTTACGGATGCAAGGGCACATAGTTCACAACTGCATGGTGGATTCTGGCGCTTCCTCGACTGTGATGCCGAAGGCCGTCCGCGATGAGATCGGGATGGAATACACACGGAGCAGCCAAGGCGTGCTTGCAATTAGACGGCACCCCTGTCAAGACAGCTGGTGTCATAAAGGACATCCCTATCCGACTGCACAAAGCTCTCGACATCGTAGTCATCCAAGAGGTCGTGATTGTTGATCTGGAGCCTTACTTCGACATGTGTCTCTCTCGGGAGTTCACTGCGAAGTTGGGCGGGTACCTGTCTCTAGACTACTCACACATGGAAGTGCCCTTCAAAGGAAGGAGACTGAGAATTTTTAATGAGAAGCCTTCCCCCTTCCTAGTAGACAAGATACCCGGAGGAGAGGTGGACTGTATGGTCCAGTTGTCAGGGGAAGAGCTGGTGACAGTGGAACTGACTGAGCAAGCCTTCGAAGTGCTACAGCTTGAAGATGAGTTCTCGTTGCGGGACTTTAATGCCGTAATTGGGACAGAGCAGGGCTGTTACTCCATTGTACAGCCCGAGAGGCTTGACATGTCGGCTGCAAAAGTAGGACCTGCACCCGAAGAGCTGTGGAAGCTCTTCTTTGACGGCGTGCGATGCAAGAATGGCGCCGGTGCAGGAGTGCTGCTGGTTTCTCCAACCGGAATCCAGAAGGACTATGCCTATAGGTTGGCCTGGAGCTGCACTAACAACTCGGCGGAATACGAAGCCCTGTGCTTGTGTTTGCGAAAGGCGGAGAGGCTCGGAATCAAGCACCTACAGATTTTCGGAGATTCAGAGTTGGTGTGTCACCAAGTTACGGAGAAGTGTGCATCCAAACAACACTATCTTAGAGCGTACCGCAATCGGGTGTGGGACCTGATGGAGTCATTCGATTCATTGAATGTCAAAGCAATATCGCGTGAGAAAAACAAGCACGCCGATATTCCGCGTTTGTTGGAGCCAGGTACGTTCCGCTCGAAGACGTTGTCCAAAAACCGAAGCCGGTTCGTACTGTCTACAGGCCTTCTGTGCCTGATAAGGACACCCACTGGCAGGTGTTCAGTTGTGACGAGGAGATCGTCACATTCCTGGTTAACGAAGTGTGTGTAATCGGAGGTAGAGACCCTGATGACGAGCAATATGAGGGGTTGATACAGTTACGGAATAATCACGTCCCAAAAGGATTGATTACATTAGAAAGTCTCTTTGATCAGAATGACAGAGCAATATCCCACAGGATCAAAGTAGACCCGAGGCAGTATGCTGACCTGGAACTTGAACCTGGTAAAACTATCAAGATCGGAACAGATTGCACGTCGGAGGAACTGGAGCAGATCAGATCACTGTGCCAGGAGTTCCCCGACATCGTGGCCTGGTGCTACGAGGATTTGAGGGGGTATGACAGAACTGTCATCCAGCATACCATTGAGCTAGAGGATGGCGCCAAGCCGTTCCGACAGAAGCAGAGGGCCGTGAATCCAAAGATTGAGGCCATGATGAAAACCGAGCTCTTGAAGATGCTGGAGGCCAAGATCATCTACCCCATCAAACATTCATCTTGGGTCGCGAATTTGGTGCCCGTGAGGAAAAAGAATGGCGACATTCGTCTCTGTGTCGACTTCAGAAACCTAAATCAGGCTTCCCTCCGGGACCACTATCCGCTTCCCCAAATCGACCAGATTCTGCATATCGTTGCTGGAGCCCAGAGATTTTCACTTTTAGATGGATTTTCCGGCTACAACCAGATTTGGGTCAAAGACGAAGACTAGCATAAGACGGCGTTTACCACCAAGTGGGGGACGTCCGCCTATCAGCGCATGCCATTTGGCTTATCCAATGCTGGCGCCACGTTTCAAAGGGCCATGGACTTGGCCTTCCGAGAGTTGCTCAATAAGATTATTGTCATCTACCTTGATGACATGACTGTTTTCTCTCACCAACGAGGAGATCATGTCTCGCACCTATGACAAATATTTGAGAGTTGTCGAGAATTCGGCATTTCTATAAACCCGAAGAAGTCTGTCTTCGCGGTAAAAGAAGGAAAGCTGCTGGGACATGTCATCTCCGAGGAAGGCCTCGCCATTGACCCTGACGGAGCAGAAGCCCTCGTTCGCTTGCCAGCCCCCATTGATAAAAAAGGGCTGCAGTCCTTCTTCGGTCAGATTAACTTTGTGCGGAAGTTCATCCCGGACTTCGCACAAGTGATCAAGCCTATGGCCGAACTGCTCAAGAAAGATACACTTTACGAATGGATTGATGAGAGAGAGCAAGCCTTCGAGGAAATCAAGGCCCGAATTGCACAAGCTCCGGTGTTGACAAACCCGGACTACTCCAGAGACTTCATCCTGTATGCAGTGGGAGAACCCGAAAGTTACGCTGCAGTCCTAACTTAGAAGGGAGACGATGGTGAGGAGCGCCCCATAGCATTCCTCAGCCAAGTGATTCTCGCCGCATGAAGAAAAGTACAATTTTATAGAGCGGCAGGTTCATGCTGTTATGAAGTCCCTTCGAAAGTTCAGGCACTTTGTCTCCCAGAGCAAGACTACTGTATTTGTGATTCACCCGGATGTTCGAAGCTTCATCTTGCAGGGAGAACCGGGTCACAAGAGAGCGGGATGGATTGCAAAAATCCAGGAGTTTGACATTGAAGTGCGGCCCACCAAGCTTATCAGAGGCCGAGCCTTGTGTCAGGAATTGGCCCGAAGCGCTGTAGCCGACATCTCCGCCTGTAAGTGGGAGGACACGACCACACGCATCTACCTAGCCGACTCCTTATCGGAGGGGAGTGATTGGACAGATGAACTGGTGAGATACTTCTGCACCGGAAGATGTCCCGATCACCTGAACGCCTCACAACGAAGGAGATTTCGGCTAGGTGCACTTAAGTACACTCTTCGCCCCGAGGGGCTTTATTTCAAAAACATCGACGGCATCCTGTTGCGGTGCGTCAGAAAATCAGACCAGTCTAGGGTCCTCGGAGATTTTCATTCCGGGATGCCTGGGGGTCACCATTCTTCAAGGCCAACGGCCTTAAAAATAATAAGGGCTGGGTACTATTGGCCCACTCTATTCGCAGACGCGCATGTGGTCTGCTCTAAATGTGATCAATGCCAGAGGTTTGCTGGCCGAAGCAGAAAAGCACCCCTGCCCCTTCAACCGATTCAGGCCGAGACTCCGTTCCAACAATGGGGTTTAGACTTTATTGGGGTGATTTCTCCTAACTCCTCTGCCGGCCACAAGTTTATTCTTACGGCTACCGACTATTTCACGCGGTGGACAGAGGCGATCCCGACCAAGAACGCAAACCAAGAAACGGTCATCAGGTTCATTGAGAGCCTGATTACCCACTTCGGGGTTCTAGACTCGATTGTGACCGACAACGGTCCGGGATTTGTAGGCGCTGTACTCACGGAGTACACTGGCAGACTTGGCATCTATCACAAGATGTCTTCTAATTACTACCCGCAGGGGAATGGCCTTGCCGAGTCTACTAACAAGAACCTCCTGAAGATCATCCGGAGGACCATTGACAGAAACAAGCGGACTTGGCACTTGCTCCTGAACCGGGCGCTGTGGGCGGACAGAGTCGCATTCAAGAAATCCCTCAGAACGTCCCCCTATGCGCTCGTCTATGGCAAAGAGGCTGTCATGCCATCACACATCGAGATCCCTGCCCTGTGGATGATTGACGAAGACAGAGGCAGCGGAGACCCGGTGGACGACAGACTGTGCCAACTCCTGCAGTTGGAAGAAGACAGAGAAAGTGCATACTAGACCTTCGCGGATCACATTGCAGCCACTCAAGGCTGGTTTGCCAAAGGCACCACTGCCCGAGTTTTCGAAATCGGGGACCTGGTGCTGAAGTGGGACTCATATAAAGCAAAGCCAGGTAATCACGGGAAGTTTGATGCCCTCTGGGAGGGCCCTTATCAGATTGCCCGGGTAAACCAGTTCAATGCCTACATACTGCGGGATATGGAGGGTCAGCTCCTGCCTATCCCTGTTAACGGGTTCCACTTGAAGCTTTACCGCTGCTGAAGGTGCCCGAGTGGCCCTTCCTTGTAAAAAATTTTCCTTATGCTTTTTATTTCCCAGCATGTACAGTTTCCAGTTTTCAGCTTTTAAATTGTTTTTCTTCGTTTTTTGAGCTTAACTGCGGCACGGGAGAGAAAGACGGACTTCGCAGCGAAGTCCGTCGTCGCCCCTCAGGATGGGCGAAGTTCGGCTGTACAAAAGAAGAAGCAAACAAAGAAAGAAGAAAAAAAAAAAAAAAGGCAAAAAATTGGGTAAGTGTTGGCCGACGTCCGACTTCGCAGCCACTGAAAGGGAAGCCACGAGGGCACACTAAAGACAGGCTTCGCTAAGCTTTGGCCGAAGACTGACTTCGCGCGCGAAGTCCGACTTCGACCAACTTGCGCGCGAAGTCCGACTTCGGCCAACTTCCGCGCGAAGTCCGCGCTGCGCCCAACTTTCGTGCGAAGTGCGAACTTCGCGCGAAGTTCGTACTTCGCCCAAAGTTCGGCCGAAGTCCGAACCCGCCTCGGCGTTTGCACTGCGCGGCTTGTCCAGGATCAGTCTAAAGAAAAATGATAAGTGTGGTCAAAGGCCCGAAGGTTGCAAAGGACCCAGACTGCGCCCAAACCTTGGGCGCAGCAAGCAAGAAAGAAGAAGGAACAGTTCGAACGCGCACTTCGCGCGAAGTTCGAACTTCGCCCGACTTTGGTTGAAGTCCGGCTGTGCCTTGCCGCGCCCAACTTTGGCCGAAGTCCGGCTGTGCCTCGTTTTCTGGGCCAGTTTGGGGCAACGTTTAAAAATGAATAAAAAATTAAAAAAAATCCTAGCTAGGCCCAAGGCGCGTTTGTAGCCGTTCCAAAGTGGGTTTCCGCACCAATGATTCTTTCTTGAGCAGTGTGCCCGCGCTCCGGCAGTGACGTCAGCCATGGCGCAGCGTCCAAGACAAAATTGATGATTGCACGTTCCTCAACGAAAGTGCAAGCAAAAGAGCATGGCACGTCTGCCGGAGCGCGCTTTTTCCAAACATTCTCCTGCGCAGCCACCAAAGAGCCTTAACTCAGCCGACCTACCTCCTCCGCGGCATTAATGGCGCTGTCTTTATCTAGAAAAGGGGGTCAGATGTTTTTAAACATTCCAGACTATGCAGATTATTCCTCGGACAGTGCAAATTATTCCTGTGACAGCGAAATCTGCTGCGACGCCTTGAACTTGCAATTATTGCTGATTCGGAGAGATGGACAGAGGAAAGATGCCAGTGTCAGCGCAGTCCAGCGAAAGAGGCGAACCCAAGGATTTACCGTGGCCGGGCGTTTTCAGAAGCGAAACCCCGCCAGAGAGAAAGTCAAAGTCCCGGACGAAAAAAGTACAGTGTGGGCAAGCCCCACCACCTCCGGTGAATTATTTATCAGGATACAAGGACGACTCTTTTTCTATGAGCCTAACGAAGCTGCGGGCAAATGTGGAAAGTTGGGCTGACAAAGTTTCGCCCTCCCACCATTTCGGAGCGGCGTACAAATCCAATCTGTTCAGATTCTTGTGCCCTCTTGTCCACCAATGCCCGGAACTGGTAGACCTAATTGTCAGACACTACAGACTAGCTACCCGGCAAATTTGCAGCTCCAGCGGTAAACCCTTGTTCACACTGCGCAGGAGACTGTCCAGCCGACTTTCGCCCTAGGGTTGGAGTATGACTCCAACGCCATTCTCAGAAAGATAAATTTGGGCGAGCAGGCGGGACGTTTCACGCCAACAAAACGGATGAGGGATTTCCTCAATTCAGAGCTGAACGCCCCGCTTGCAGCTGGACAGTGGCCAACCGGCCCTATGCCCTTGGCACAATTCCAGAACGAATACTTGTACATCATTTTGGCATCTATTCTTGGCTGCGATTCTGATGAGCTGGTACAGCCGTACCAGCTAGCGCTGGCAGAATGTCTCCTATGTGGAGAGTCCTACGAACCGGCAGCACAGAGAAGTGGGAAGCGTCCCATCTCTTTGGAATGGGCAGACTGGCTGGCTTACGCCGTTCATTCCAGCCTGGTAAAAATCCAGAAGAGGCAGTCTACCGATTTTCGTTTCAGTTCCGTTCTAGCCTGGCTTTGTTTGTACCATCTGCACCCCCTGATGCCGATCCTGAACTCGAAGAAGGTCAAAGAGAGGGGAGAGCCACATCCCGTCTATAACTGGACGGATGACTTATACCGAAAAGGGTCCTACTACAAGTTCAACTTCAACTTTCTGGGATTCGTCATGTCAGTCTTCAGTGAAAGCGAAATTCCCCGTCCCCCGAGAGAAATGACGAGCGCTTTGATAAATCAAAAGCTCGGGGATGTTTTCAGACTGACGCAGGGAATTGTGGTCAGAATCTACGGATTCAAGGGCAAACCCCATTTGCTGCCCTACTGGTGCTCGGAGCATATGTTCGGGATGGAGGTTGCCCGTCAAATGGACTATGTTGAAGAGGAGTTCGGCCTAGGAAAGAAGAGAGGACAGATTTTTCAATACCCTCTTTCCTTGGCAAATGTTGAGATTTTTGAGGTAGGACAGCATGTCTACCTTGAGCAAGAGTTTTCCCGGATTGGCCTGGTTTTGTTGCCGCAACGCTGGAAGTATGACCCATATGGAATAAGGGGAAAGTTCACACATCTCTGCCCCCGGGCGGATATAACTGAAGATAATTGCGACGTGGTCCATGTGGATCTTGACTGGGAAATCGAATTGATGGAAGCTTCTCCTCCCTGGCAGGATTTCTACTGCTAGGAGGTGACATATGACCCCAAGCGAAACCCGGACCACCAGTTTTCATCTCCAGGGTTCAAAAAATTTCTATCCAAGATAGCAGGCCTTAACTGGTCTAAAGAAAAGATTACTGAATGCTGGAAGATGAGATGCCGCACGCAGCACGACAAATCAACAAGGAGAAACCTGGCCGTAGATGACGACTTTTCGGTTCTCTATGACCAACATCATGACAGCTGGCGGCCGTTCGCATATCAAGGTTACGTTCCCCGAGGTCCCTTTGAAGGCTATAAAGGAGGGTCTCCCTCCCAACAGTTGTACACTTCGGCAACTACCAGCGCGGGCCCGGCAGACTTCCAGGTCGATCCAATGCAGCCCGTGGCTTCCAAGACGGCGCCTGAGAAGGCGAAAGAATTAGTCAAGGCAACGCCCGAGGCAATCCCTCAGGCACGAAAAACGCCAGCGCCGTCAGAGGGCAGACCAGTTGCGGCAGACCTTCTGCAAGTCAAACCCCGGTACAAGTTCACCGTGGGAGCCTCAGCGCTTGCTGCACCTGCTTCATCTCCTTCCCCTGATCCAACCGTTATTCCAGAAGAAAAGAAGCGGAAGAGAGTTGAGAAAATCAGGCGACCTAGCCTGATAGTGCAGCAGCCAGTTGCAGAGCCGCAGCCGCGTCCTGCCGCCGCAGAGACAGTGTCTCTGGGCAGTCCTAAGCCAGCCGCCGAAATCAGAAGCACAGACATCCATCCGGCATCTGCTCAGGCTAAGCCTGCAGGTACGTTTGCTGCCCCTGTCTCCTTGGTCTCATCCAGTCCTACTCCCACTCCGTCTCCCGCTCAATCCGAGCAGGTCATGGCCGCATCCCCCTCCCTGTCTCCACTCCCTTCTAGCGGCCCCCATTCTTTTGATCAGTTTGCTCAGAACCCTAACGTTTCTCTATCTCTGAGCACAACTCCAAACCCTTCGCCCGAGGCTAGTGCTGAGGCTGTCCGTTCACCGTCACATCCTCCGTCTCAGCCGCTTCAAACCCTCACAGTTTCAGCCGCTCCCATCTCCATTTCCTGGTCGCCCCCACAAGCGGCCGATTCTTCCAAGGTCTGTCCGGTTCCTCCTGGTCCCATCCCCGCAGGAGAGACGTCTCAGCAGAACCCTAGGCTGGGGGAACCAGATTTTATGGACGACCTCCAGAATACAGACGACTTGCCCCTGGCAACGAGGGCTGTAGAGTATTCTGTCTCTTTCCTCCAAGACCTGAAGCGGAGGAGACATGAAGAGATAGCCGCCCCGGTAAAACGCGCAAAGTACGATTTCGGGAGGAGAGTGATTACAACAGAGAAGATAATCCCAAAAGTAAAGAAACCTCTCCGGGAAATGACCAGGGCGGACTACGAGCTCCAGACAAAGGAGAACAGCTTTGACGACATTAACAAGCAATATGAGATTCAGTCGATCATGCGCAAAGCTGATAATCTCTTTGTCAAAAGTCTGGAGGAGCAGGAAGAACTTTTTGGGTTGCAGGATAAAACAAGGCAGCTTGAAGAGGACCTGTCTAGGTCCGCTGAGCAACTGGAAGCGGCGCGGCAAGAAATAGATGAACTCAAATCCCAGCTGGCCGCTTCTCAGCAACAAGCCGCGAACGAAAAGCAAGCAGCCTCGGAGCAGATTTCTCAGCTCCAAGAGTCTTTGAAGCAGGCGCAGTCGCAACTTGCAGAGAGAGCATCTCAAGCGACGGTCTTTTCAAAGACAAAGGTTAAGGAGATGAGGGCTGGTTTGCTGCGGGAATGCAAGCCCCACACCTACAAGGCGATGGCGCTTCGGATTTCGCATCCGGAATTCAAGAAGTTTCGCCCGTGGAAAGCCTCCGGTAGAGGAGGCCGAGCGCCGTGCGAAGCAATGGCCGGACCTGGCGGTAAATCTTCAGGAGCGCGAGCGCAACGGCCTCCATTTTTCTCCCGTGTCCTCATTCGCTGCAGAATGGGCAGGTGCAAGGGTGACCTTGCACAAATATTTCAAAAAAGTTGAAGAGGTGAGGGTTGCCAGACGAATGCTTGATGCATTCGGACATGAAAGGGATATCTGTCTGGCCCCCTTTCACGCTCTTTCTGAACTAGGGTGCCCAGGTTTTGTTGAAAATGACGAGCTTCTCACCCTAGATCGGGTAAAAGGGAATTGGCAGTCCTTCGAAGCAGATACAGCTGAAATTGACAGCTGGGCTGAGCCAATTCAAGACAGTCAGGTCACTCAGATGGTGGCCAAATATTCCAAGATCAGCTCCTACTTCCAGGAGTTAGAAAAAAGATACCTCACCATCGACTTGCACGCGGTCGCTGCTTTCCACGCAACATTAGAAGATGTAGCTGACCGCCGGCCATTTGAAGCAGAAGCTTGGCGCCCAGCCCAGGCCGCATACGATCGCATTTGCGAAGCGGAAGCAGGAGATGGAGAGCTTTCGGAAGGTAACTCTGAGGGGGCAACTGACAAAGATGAATCTGAAGAACAGTTGCCACAGGGCGAACAACTAGAGCAAGAAAAGGCAGGGGAGGCAAGTTCCTCTGCACCCAAAGGATGAAGGCATGGATTCTTTGCACCGAGGCGAGCTCGACACCCCGCGAGCCACCAGAAATGTTGTCACATTTTGCACGGGGTGCAATGTCTTCAGTGTTGTAACTGTACTGCTCTTCTTTTCCCTCTTCCTCCATTTTCCTTCCTTCTTCTCTCCCTTTCCTTTTATTTCCCGCATTCTCTTTCTTTCCCCCCTTTCTTGGAGTCCCCCAGTTGATTTTTCAACTTTCCAGCAAGTTACCTAAAAAATGACTAAGTGTTGGTGCGAAGTTCGCACTTCGCCCAGTCTTGGTGCGAAGTGCGCACTTCGCCCAGTCTTGGTGCGAAGTCTGACTTCGCCCCACTTTCTGGGCGCACCTTGCAACTGGCAGATTGACAGGCTGGCAGGCTGACGTAAGATGACAAAAGGCCGGAGCAGAGTCCGTACGACGGCGGACACCAGTTTCCACCTGTGCGCAGCCCGACTTCGCAGTGAAGTCGGAGTGCGCCCTTGACAGGTGCGCAGTGAGGGGAACAAACCCAGAATTTGACCAAGGCATGAAGGCCTTCCGACTGCACTGTTTTCTGCCCATGCAACCCGAGACGCTCTGATCCCAAGCGAAGATGGACAGACTGCCCTCCAAGGCAGACACGTGTCACACAACATCATCCATCATCTGACAAGTGTCCAGCTTCGGGATTAGAGCCGAAACGTGCCGAGCAAAAGGACAAGCATGGGCTGCATTGCCTGTGCCAGTAGCCTCATTTAAAGCTGATTTGAGGTTTTACCTGCTCCAGCTACCCGCATCACTGCCAGATTGGAGTTCCGCCCAGCGCACCTCCATGTAGCTTTCCAGCTTCCAGGAGGACCATTCTGCGGGTACAATCCGGTCCGACAAAAGGTCAGCATTTGCAGCTCTTTCGCCGCTTTTGTCAGCTTATGTTTGACCGGGACCTTGTGCCCATTAATGTAACGGGAGGGACTCGGGCTATAAAAGCCCACCATGAATTCATTGTAAGTGGTGGAAGGGGAATGTCTGTTAGGGAACCACTGTGCCCATTGTAACCGTGCTTCTGCTTATAAATATAATTTGTATGCCTGGTTCTGGTTCTGTCGCTTCTGTTTTTTATGCTGCCTTTCTTTATATTCATGCCTTAGGCTAACCTGTGTCATGGCTCGTTGATTCATTTCAGCATTTGATGATCAAGTGCCTCTAGCATTGCTTGTTTAAAGCACCCCCTGTACTTCATGAATTAAAAGGATACATAGAATAGATGTGGTAGCAGTTTCATAAGTTGTGTGTTTTGTTGCTCGGTCCGTATCTCGGTGATTGGTGCGCTGCCGCATCGTTAGTTCCTTGTAGGGAATGTCCGTTAGGGAGCCATTGAAGTCGTGCGGTTAAATTCTCTACATAAACACATATACCCGGCTCTGATATCTCTATGATTGCTTTCTACCCATGTTAGTGTCCGTAGGTGGTGATTGACGTGTTGCCGTACTGTTAGTTCCTTGTAGGGAATGTCTGTTAGGGAGCCGTTGTAGCCGTGCGTACACTGCTTGGGTATCGGAAGTATACGTTAGATTTTGCAGTTCTTAGTCATGCTTTATATTTAATGCAGTAAGTATTGGTGATTGGTGTGTTCCCGTACTGTTAGTTCCCCTCACCAACCTTTGAATATATTTGTAAATTCCTTTCTGTTCATTTATTTCTTTCCTGTACTCTTAGCTTGAACATAAACCCCCCAAAAAGGAGCCGGCCTTCTCCGGAGATTGGCTCGGAAGGCATCTCTTCCTTTCGGCCTTTCATGTTGGTGGGCAAATCTGGGCGCATCAACCCAAAATCCTTTCCTCATGGCAGATTCGTAACCAACAATTATCTTAGAGGAACAAGTTGGTTTTGTTTGCAGTAAACAAATTCTTGATGGTATAATCTTTGCAAAAGAGGCCATGGTTGGTTATAAAATTAGATATGAACAAACTAAATGATAGGGTTTGTTGGAGTTTTGTACATGATATTCTCAGAAAAAATGGTTTTGATCATGGTTGGTGTGAATGGATTAAATATTGTTATAGCATTCTAAAATATTTTGTTTTGATCAATGGATTCCCCCCTTGATAATTTGAATCATCCCATGTACTTTGCCAAAGTGACCTACTATCTCTTTATCCATTTATTATTCTTGGGGATACATTGGGGAGAGCTTTCTCAAAGGCAAAAATGGAAGGAAAAATCAAAGGTATTCAGGTTGGAACAAATGTTCCCTTTGAATCCCATCTCCAATTGTTTTTGATATTTTTCCTTTGGGTCATCCCTTAGTTAACAAGGCCATGGAGTTTAAATCAATATTATTGTGCTATAAGAAGGTCGGTGGACAATTGATTAGTACTACAAAATCTAGGTTTTTTTTCGTAAACATTGACTTAGATTTACAATGTATTATTGTGGAGATTCTAGGTTTTAAAGTTGGAAAATTAGTATCAATATTTTTGGGTATTCTTATCTGATAAAGGAAAGAAGGAGCTATGGGACTAAAATTTTGTATTGAATGAAAGCTTATTTAGCGGGTTGGAAGGTAAGTTCTTAACCATGGCTTGAAGGCTACAAAACTTAAAGACTACATTGCATTCTATCCCTATATATATGATTTCACTTTCAAGATTGTGAGCAACTACAACATTCAAATTTCATAAAATACAAAGAGATTTTCTTTGGAAAGGATGTAAGGGAATATTTAGGTTTCCTCTTTGGAAGTAGAATAGGGTTTTATTGCTAGTTTTGCCACATTTTGTTAAATTTCATGTTGTATACAGTTTTTGAGACTAAATCACTGTAAAAAATTCTCTTTTTCCATAAAAAATGGTTAAGATGTTGTTATGCTGTTGTGCTTTCACCAGCTATCTCTTTAACTTAAAACTGTCTTCTTTCACATTTTGTGGTTTCTCTGCCTTTTTCTGTACTTTTTCTGTCATGTCGCATGCAAAATTATAAACGTTTTAGCATGAGCGATGCTCTGAGTGGTTTCTCTTCCTTACTTTTTTTCTGCAAGTTCTTTTCTTTTCATATCTGCGCATATGGTAATGATTTCCAGCACTTAGGCATTTTTAGAGCATGTTTTTCTGTAAGAAGTGCTATCACTCCACCAGTGGAGCGAACCTCCTAGTCGCTCCACCAGTGGAGCGAAAGGCCTGACAAGAATAAGGATAGGCAAATATGGCTAAGTATGGGAAGGGGAAGTCAAAAGAGAGTCAAAGGTGTAGTCGCTCCATTATTTGAGCGAATTCCCCAGTCGCTCCACCTATGGAGCGACACTCCTGGCAAAAGACAGATTCAAATATAACTAAGTGCAAAAGGTCAAAGTGGTCAAAGGCTCAGTTGCTCCACCAGTGGAGCGAAAGGCCCTGTCGCTTCATCAGTGGAGCGAAGGTCCCAAAAATACAAAGCTAAAATGTTGGCAAAGAAAGTGTGCAAAAGAAAGTCAAAGGCGATCAAACTTGCAAGCGCTCCACCAGTGGAGCGAATCCCCCGAGCGCTCCACCAGTGGAGCGAAAATGAGACTAAGTACAAGGAGAAGTCAACACCTTGGTCAAAGGGCAAAGCGCTCCACTAGTGGAGCGACAGGAACTTTGACTACGTTGACCTCTTTGTCAAGCTTGTCGCTCCTTGGGTGGAGTGACAGAAGAGTGAATCTTTTAGTTGCTCCACTTGTGGAGTGAAAGGCTTTGTCGCTCCACCCAGGGAGCGACACCCAAAACGAAGATGAAAAAGTTTCTAAGGCATGGAATGAACTGCCGTTGCTCCAGTTATGGAACGAAGCTCCTGGCTGGCCCCAAACGCAATGCAAACTGTCCAGAATCGCCATGAAGATGCTCGGAACTGTCAAGGGCTGTTGTAAATCCACCATTGACCGATTAAACCGACCCCAAGCTGCGCTTTGTGCTGTCTGATCGTGGTAGATTTCCGGAACCTTCTGCCTTCGATGCTGAGTTATCTGCAAGGCCGAATTAAATGCTGTAAGTCGGTTCCGGACCGAGTTTGCCTGTCATCGCTGGGGAAGTGGTTGGGCATTAATGTTTTAGGAAGTAGAATTCCCTATAAAGGCTGCTCTTTTCTCTGTAACTAGGATGGACAATCTTTGCTAGACAAGCAGCTGTACGCTTTGAAATCTGCTTCCGAAATACAGACTTCTGGCTTCGGCCTTGAATTTTCTATCTCTGTGTATGACTTCTATCATGTTATTTCTGTTAAATTAGTTTCTTTACCACATAGCTTGAATTTTGTTTTCTGGATTTAGCTATCAATAGAGGATTAATCCCTGGAGTTTATGCAGTTTTGAAGATTTAATGTTGGTTTCTGTTAAAGGTCTATTGTTTTGATTGCTGTTGGTTCAAGTGTTAGGCTGTCTATCGTTCTTCCTGTGCATCACCCCGCATTTACGGCTTTTAGCCTTTTCCCATTTCTTTCAGCAATTTGCCATCTCTTTCAGTATTTTCCTAACCCTTATCTCAAAAAACCCTATTTTTACTTTTGGAACCAGCCCTACTAGAGATTGTCATGGAGGACAATCCTTTCCCTCGAACATTCAATGCTTGGCATCGGGTCTAGGGCGCTGTAGACTTAGAAAATCTATAACTAGGCCGATTTGATTGCCAACAGGTTTGAAAAGGGAAAAATATTGGTAGGGGTAGTCTTGCAAAATTGCATAGTTATGATTTTGACATTAGGGGCAAAACTTGGCTAGAGATTATTCAAATATCAAAGAAATTCTTGGGCAAAAGTTTTACTTAAAAAATATACGGGTTCTATTGGTGCAATAAAATTGTTTAGGTAACGAACCCTACCTAGAGGGTAGACAACATGGAACTTCTTATCAATAGTGTGCAATTGATCTAGAAATATATTAGATGGTTAGTCAATGAGGGGGATTCTATAAATCTTTGTTTGGTGATTGGTCAAAGCTTTATCCTTTTATTTTTTATCCAAAATGACAATTGTTGGCTCGGGTATATTTAGTCAGAAATTATATTAATATGAGCAACAATTGCAGGTCATGGATTCCTATTAGCAATCTTGTTGGAGGAGAGGACCTCAAATAAATAGCGGTTGAGCTTCTATAAGACTTTGGAACTCTGAATAGGAGGTTCAAGGTTCGAACCCAACGGGGGTTAGAGTTGTACACCATACTTTGATAATTGGAGTTTGGTTGGATAAACATATATTGGGTAAATAACATCCTCTATGAGGGTCGTCTCATATGGCCTATGGTCTCATGGACGTTAAAAACTACTTTACCTTTTTACTTTTAAACGACGCTTCAAGAGTTCTATTTGCCTATTTCTGCGTGGAGGGATGAGTTGGTCTAGAATCTTTCAAAAGATGGTGGATACTTGGTAAAGTTGGATATAAGGTTTTAGAGCAATCAAAATTTGATTTCCCTTGGAAGAATGTTTAGTCTCTCAAGGTCCTTACTAACGCCTCAACATTTCTTTGGTTGGAAGTCCAAAGGGAGATTCTTATAGGTGAGTGATTGCGAAGAAGAAGGATATCATGGACCTTTTTCGTGTGCCTTGTGTAAGAAGGATCTAGAAACATTAGATGATTTACTTCTTTATCGCCTCTTTGCTTATAGCATTTGGGCCTATTTTGACTGGAGAGGGAAAACAAAAATGTTGGGTAGGTCTATCAACATTGAAAGCCTTGATGAAATGTTGGATTAATTGTTTCCAATCTGAAGCAGTATGCATTTTTCGTAGAGTTCTTCCTGCCATGTTTTGTTGTAATTAATGACTTATAAGAAATAATGAAATTTTTTAAAACAAATCTTAAAATCATGCCCATGTTTGGAATCGTATTATTGCCTCTCTTGCATAATGTTTACAAGCATAGTGCTCATCATTGGAAGTCTCAAATATGTCAAAAAATGTTCTAGCCTCATGGTTATAGGGTTTGAATATATATGGAAAGGTCATTTGTGACAATTGAGTTAATACAAAGGTTCCATGTAGAACTATGGTAAAATGGATATATCTAGAATTTGGGTTCATCAAAATTTTTTTTGATTGTGTTTCCAAAGGAAATCCATGAAATATTGGTGGAGGTGGTGTTTTTCAAAATAATAAAGACAAAATTCTCGTCACTTACTAAGAATCACATGGAACTTCTACTAACAATTTTGCAAAGGCCAAGACACTCCTTATGGGGAGTAAAATTGTCATTGAAAAATTGAAATATATTTCAATTGAGAGCGTTTCGTAAATTATCATTAATGCTATTAAGAAAAATGGATGTGATGATCGGATCAAGCATAACATTATTTTTGATGTGTATCAACTATTGTTGGAGGTAGTATCTTATAAATTTCAGCATATTCATAGAGAAGGAAATTGGGTAGTAGATGCTTTAGCCAATCATGGTATTAATCTTCGTATTGGTGAAATTTAAATTTTAGAAGACAAAGGGCCAAATGAGATTTTCTCTTAATGAAAATGATATCAAGGAGTTGATTCCAGAAGCATTGCAGTTCGAGGAAGATGAAGAATATCATTGATGGAAAGACAAATGAAGAATATCTTTGATAAAAAAACAAGTTGGTATGGTTTAATTGACTTGACAGCAAATGTAATGTTTTGTTATTTTGATGAGAGTGGCCCCTGAGAGAAGCCACACATAGCTTATTAAAATAAAAATAAAAATGGATGTAATGTTGAATAATTTTGTGACTTGAAGTTTCATGTCATGTGCATTGAACTGTTTCCTAGTTCTATCATTTTATGTTAACGTATAATATGTGTGTCCATAATTTATGGGCTCATTGTCATAGAATTAATTGCTATTCTTTCAAATGCTTTCTTTGATGTCCAGTAGGCAAACACTTGAAATTCTTGGTTTGAATAAATTGTACATCTCTTGTATGATGTTAGGTAGCACTACGCATGTCCATATAAATCCAACTTGCATTGCACCAAATCTTTTCATTTATGCTTAAGTGTTTTTGTGATAATGCCAAGTTGCAGCAAGGTAAAATTACAACGCAGACATATTCATGGTATTTTAATTACAACGTGGTTTTCCCTATCTTTTGTGTTGTGCAGTCATGCGACTCTTGGGTTGTATAAGAAGATGTTCTACAGAGCTCCTAAGGCATTACAGAGGTGATTTTCTCTCTCTTTCTGGACTCTTCTTCCATCATTCTATGTTTGTACAGCTTCCCCCCTTGCAACTTAGGAGTAGGCTGTTATAATAAATTTGTAGGTTCATGATTTTTAACCAGATAGATTATAAGAGGTGTGTACTCTCCAATCACCCAGTGATGCAAATATTTTATAATTACAAATTTTGTTGTTGTGGTAGAGCAGATAAAATGTATGTCATTGGTTAACTGGTTTATGTTGAATGCAAAGTCATTATGGCACATGTACTGGTAAGCTACATATCCAAGTGTTTATATAAGATTGTTTGCCATATACCTAGCAGGATAAGAATGTAGATATGGATATGGAGATGGATGGTAAAGGCAATTTTCATCAAATATCAGCAGAGTATATGGCACGAATATGGTTGTCCAATACAATATTAAAAATTTATATATAGATACATTTTTTTTTTCAGAATTATGTCAACAAAAAGATAAAGAGATGATATTTTTGAAAACCCAAGATGTAGATAGAGATTTTGAAACTTTAAAATTTTAAGGTTCATACCTTGATTAGATTTAAATGTTCAAATTTAATAGATGTTTTTCATACTACAAATCAATCTTCATATGGCTATTCTATGATTGAAATGACATGAACAGCATCACCTAGATAGATCTAAAAAACAGCAATACTACTCTCTATCCCCTTTCCCAAGTGTCCGAATAACTCTAGCATTGAAGCATATTGGAAATTCCAGGGTGTATCCAGATACGTCTTGAAAATGGTACAACCATTTTTGAATGTTCCCTAGTGTTTCAGGTTTTTCCATACCTCATTCTATTCCTAAAATCCCTTAAATGGGACACAGGGACTCTTAAAGCTGTTTCTAATAGCTTGATAATATATAGGATGACTATATTTCTTGCATGATATCGTCATCCATGCATTGCAAACAGAGAAAATGAGTGTGTTAAAGTTAAACTGTGATTTTTTTAAAATTCAATAGTAGGACGTGGGAAATGAAGAAAGAGAGTCGAGGGAATGTGCTATGATTATAAATTTTAAATTTACAACCACAGATATGTTTCTTTTGTTTACCTGTTTTTAACATTATCTGATATATTGCCTGAAATCAGGTGCATGGTATTTTAGCTTTATGCTCGTTAAATTTAACATAAAACACTAATAGGGCTTACTAATTCTTTTAAAGAACCATTAAATAAATCTGACATTGAGCTGCTTGCGATTATAGACATATGGTCTATATGTTCATCAAATGCACACTGGAAATATCAGGGAACAAGATATGTGACTTCAAACTTAAGGAATAAGCAGGGTACTAGTCATAAGTAATCAAGGTACTTGTTTCTTAATATTGAGACATCAGCACAAATGTTTAGATGGCAACAAGTTTAAAAACTATGAAAACATGTGACTTCATGAGATCCAACAAAAGGACTAATTTAATTTCTTAAAATCAATATTTGGTTTGTAGCAATGCTATGTGTTTTAGGAAAAATGGGTAGCGGTGTGTTGTTCTGTCATCTTACCCATTTCCACTTGATAATTCTTCATTTTAGAGGAAAAATGTCTGATATCCTATTTACCTAACTTGCAATGCAGAAGAAATGGAAGACATTACATATTATAAATTAAGTGTCGGGACTTATGGGGTAAAGATAGAAGTACAAGTGTTTTTATGCATAGTCTGGCTCTATATTTAGTTCATTGTACTTCATTTAGATTTGAATTTTTATAAATTTTTAAGAATAAATACCTATGAACCATATGTATTTTTTTGACATGGTTTGCAGTTCTATTGGCTGAAAGTTTAATAACATATACAAAAGCGCAACTGTCGAGCCCTACGATGGTGAAATTTTGTTAGCTTATAACTAGGAAGCATCAATATTAACATCAGACAGGCAACATGAACTAACCCCCTCAAAGAAAGCATACACGGGTTTTACCTTACTTTGTTAGAAATGGGTCGACCTGTATTACATTGTGACCACATAGTGGTATTACAATAGCTTGGCAAGACTTGAACCTGGGTATCCTCGTCGAAAGTTAAGAAGATTAATTGGTTGATCTTGTGCCATTTTATGGGTTTTACCTTAATGTTGATAGCATTATATATAAGCATATTTCCTTGCACAATATATATATATATATATATATATATATATATATGTGTGTGTGTGTGTGTGTGTGTGTGTGTGTCGCATATGCTTTCTGATATTTATATAGTGATGTTGAGAACATACTTATTCAGAATTTGTTGAATTGATGAATCAATTATTTCAAATGTCCAATTTGCCTCAATTGGTTTTATAGGCTTGAGAAAAATAAGAATCATACAAAAGACATGAAATGCAAGTATTTAAAAAATTTAGTTAAAGTGACACATGTTAAGCAAAATTTGGCATGTTTTCAACTAGGTTCTAAGTGAAGGAGATTATTCTTAAGACAACATGACCTTGGAAGGTGTTTGCCTTAGATTGGCACAATTTAAAATCCTGTACCTTAGTGGTGCCAATTTCAAATTTTGATTCATAAAGTCTAAAACATGGCTAATCTTGTCCAAAATTTTATTCAACAGGCCATGACAATCCTTTATTTGGTTTAAACTGTGGTCTTGGTTTCAAATTCATCAAAAATACTTTGTGAAAGTGTTTGCATTCATCTAGTGTTAGTAATGTTCCTGTTCTAGGGAATTTGAAATTTGAAATAGTTTTCACTTTTAATGTTCAGATGTCTGAAGTTATGTTTCTATTTTGGATACTTGATAAATGTTATGTCCTTATAAAATGTTGTTGGGTTTGTCCACACCTCAAGGGCTTCAGCATTACTGCATGCTTCGTTGTATTCTTGCATACTTTTAAAGACAATATCGTCATTGCTCATCGGATTGAAAGTCAATTTATTTGGACTGTTGATCAAATCTCATTATCATATTGACGATTTCATTTCAGGATGCATCTTTTTAATTATAGCCACATTGCTGAACAAATTGCCTTCATAATCTTATTGATGACTGCCACTCTCCTGCATCTAAATAATGACTGTAATGAAAGATTAATCAACATTCTAAGTTTGGACCTTATTATCAGTGCTGCACTGTTTTAGCATCAGCGATGGTCTGGATTATATGCTTTATGATTATTTTATTGATTCAAAGATTTGGAACTGTTGGTTATGAATCTGCCACTGGGAAAGGATTTGGTCTATCTATGCGCCCTAGACCCGCCCAACAGATTGAAAGGCCGGAAGGAAGAGATGCCTTCCGTGCCAATCTCCGGAGAAGGCCGGCTCCTATTCTATCCTAACTGGGGTTTTAGATAAGGGAACTGGAAAGAAATTGGGAAATTACATAAATAAATGTAAATGGCATTGCAATAACAATGGCGAAGAACAAATAACACAATTACTAACTAATATCCAAACCAACAACAATCAAAACAAAGCATGTAACAGAAACTAACACTGCGATTCTTCTCTATGTATCCTTCAATAAGAATTCTAGATTCCCTTAATGCCCAATGCTGTAATCCAGAATGCAGAATTACAGCAATCAGAAAAATAAATGAATATTTAGCAGAAATACTTGCAGAAGGCAGCATACAAGAAAGAGACAAAAGTTAGAGCCAAGGATCTTTGTATTGATGCAAATGTTTGTTTACAATAGCTCTCTAGCAATATGTTCTCCCCATTTTACATTGAAATGAATTGCCTTTTATAGCCAAGTTTTCCCCCCAAATTACATTGATGTTCAGATCCCCAAAACTGCCAGGGGTGGTTGGGATTTGACCTCTATCGGCTGTCAGCATACCTGAAATAGGGCTCACATGCGTTTGGTACGGCTCTGGATTGCTCTGGTAGTTGGGAAGGCATGTCTCATCAATGTGGTAGGTACAGTACAGTTTATCCCTTGGAATGTATGCCATCAATGTCTACCTATCCCGCCTTCTGAGGTCTACCTGTAGCCCTCCTAAGACTGGACCAAATCCCCAAAGATCGCTCGCATTTAGCATAAGTCTGAGGTTCGCTGCAGCACAAGAGCGATGCTGAGAATCGCTGGGAGGAGAAGAGCTCTTGGGAGAACCTCTATGCCGGAGTTCGTTGAAACAGAGGAGCGATGACAAGAGTCGCTTATCAGAGGGGCGAACTTGGGAATCACCCAAGGGGAGGGGCGATCCCCGGAGTCGCGCATGAGTGGAGTGAACCTGGGACATCTCATCATGCCTTAGTCATTTTGCATTATTGAATCTGCTATCGATCGCTGGAGGGTGGGGCGAAGCCGGAGGTCGTTGGAAAGCTGCCGCGAGCAAACTCGGATTGAACCTGGACCTCTTTTGTATTAGAATATTTCCAATGCCTCAAACTGCTGCTTGCTGGCTTACTCGAGCGAGACCGGGGTTCGCAATCTTTGGGAGTGATGACGGGAGTCGCTTATGGAGAGGAGCGACTTCGCGGATCGCTCAAAAGGGGAGCGATTCAGGATTAACCCATGCTGCTAGTCACTTAAAAACTGGAGTGACTTCGGGAATCGTTGGGGGCTGCTGCAAAGCCGAGGGTCGCTCCGAAATGGAGCGATCCCGAGCCTCTTTGCCTGAGAATTTTTTGTTATCCCCCTGCTGCTGTTCGCCAAAAAATGATGCGACGTCCGGGTTCATCGGGCAGCCGGAGCGATTCCGGGGTTCGCTTGCTGGGGGAGCGATACTAGGGGGTCCAATGCCTTAGTCGTTTTTTTGGGAATTCTGGGATCTGCTGGCGATCGCTGGGAATCGAGGCGAAACTGGAAGTCGCAGGAAGGCTATTGCGAAGTCGGAATCGCTCCAAAATGGAGTGATCTTTGGTATTATCCAGCCTTAGAGAAAACTCGACATCCTTGTGCGCTTGGCTGATGCGTCGGGCGAATTGGAGATCGACTGTTTTTGAGTGCGACCCCAAAGGCTATCAGAACCGATGCTTGGAGAGGAGGAAAAGGGGAGGGTTTGAACATCAAAAAGTGCAATAGTTTTCAAAAATTTACCACTTAGCAAAATGTAGCAACATTCCTGGAGGCTCGCGGGGTATTGAGCTCGCCTCAAAGCAAGGACCCATGCCTTCATTCTTTGGGCTCGGAGTCACCCCCGATCTCTTCTTCTTCTTGCTGCTTCACCGCTACCATCTGCAAATGCCTCCTCTGTCTCCCCCTCTTCCTCCGTCTCCCCTTCTGACTGCTCCTCGCCTTCTCCCTCCTCCTCATGTTCCACATTGGTATCTGGGGAAGCAAGGCGGTCGCAAATACGTTCATAGGTGGCCTGGACTTGAGTCCAGGCTTCCTCTTGGAAGGGCTCGAGGTCGCGGAGATCCTTTATCAGGCGCCTGAAGGTTTCAATTTGGAGCATATCGGCCTAGTTAACTCTTTCGCTTAGATCGGCCAGGTAGGCGCTAATTTGGCAGAATTTGGCTATCAGTTGTGTCACCTGTGCTTCCAAAATAGGATTAGCCCAACCATCGATCTCCGAGGTATCCTCCTTAAAGGCGTCCCATGCCATCTTCAACTCGTCTCTAGGCAGGCAATTTCCATTCTCATCCGTGAAGCTGAGAAACGTGAGCAGTGTAAGGGTCTGAAAATGTGCCAGGAAGGTGCTTCTCTCCCTTTCAAGTGTGTCCAGCAATCTCCTGGCGCTCCTAACCTTTTCCAGTTTCTCAAAGAAGGTATGCAGAGTTGCTCTTGTGGTGGCCCAATCTCGGGCGATCTGAGTCATTGGTGGGACCTGGAGGTCTTTGCGCTCATAGGCCTCAACTTTAATGGCCAAGCTGAGACAACGTTCTACTGCGCACTCGGCCTCTTCTATGACAGGCTTGCCCTGGGCAGATACCTCCTTAGCCTCCCAAACAAACATAAGGACAGACAAGGACCTTGAGGTCCTGGTTCATAAGTTTTTCAATAAACTGGCACAGTTCTCCTTTATTCGGTCCTTGGAGAAGGCCTCAACCTGTGCTGCCCGCTCTTCCAGCTGTTGCTGTACTTCTTGGATCTGGGCTTCCAACTGGACTATCCTGGCCTATGCCTCCTCGCCCTCCTTGATACGACGATCTGCAACTTCTTTCTGCTCAGTTATCTCCTTTTCCAGGGATGCCACCTGTTGTCTCAGCTGCTCGGATTCATTTTTGGAGTCGTCCAGCTGGGCTTGCATTTTTGCTATGGTCTCCTGCAGCTTCAGATTCACATTTTCCACAGTATAATAATGCTCCTTTTGCTGCTGATGATGCACGTAGAGTGTGCTTGCTTTCAGCTGAATGGCCCCCACTTCATTTTCCACACTGACTGTATTCAAGTCTTTGGCTACGCGGTGGTAGGTGTAGTCTTCGGGTGTCATATCCTTCAAGGGCTTCTTGACCTTCGGAACCCTCTTTTCCTTGTGCAACACCATTTTCTCCAGGTCGAACCTGGCGCGTTTCTCTTCTAGATGTTTTTGATCCATCTGAAGGAGCTCTGCTCCGCCTGGGCTGCCATGGGGCGATCTTCCATTATTTCCAAATCCTGTTCGATGTGCTCCATTCCTCCAAACAAGGGCGTGATCAAAGGCAAATCCTGCTGAGGCATAGATTCTTCCGCGAACAGATGAGGGGAAGTGGAGGCTGGGGGCTCAGTGACTATCGGGGAAGTCACGGTTTGAACAGTTGCAGTCGGAATATCGAGACCCACGGGTGGATTTTCACTTAGTGCTCTTGTTGTAGAGGATGGGCCTTCGGGAGCAGCGTCTGGCTGAATGGGGCCAAGGCCTTCAAATGCGTTGGAGGTAGTGGCAAATTTGCTAAAAGCCTGTTGGCGGGGACGGGCAACGATGGAAGGCTAGGCCTCTTCAAGGACAGAATGGGATACTGTAAGGGGGGCGACGGATGCTGGTTCGCTGCCTAAAGGAACGACAGTGAGTATAGGCTCAACAGTGGTTGGTGCTGCGGAAGATGGTTCAGACGAGTGGAGAGGGAAAAGAGGGTGCATACCTGCGTGCTTGGTGTGAGCAGACGTGGTGAATAGTTGGGTTACCCACTCATCCTCCTCCGGTGGGGTGTCTTCCTCTATATTGAAGACCTTTAGGGGAGCCTTGGGAGTGACCTCCCCCTTTGGCGCGACTTCCGTTTTCTATAGAGCTTCCTTTTTTGGCACAATCTTCTTCTCCTTCTGCAGCGCGACCTTTTTTGGGACAACGGTTGGGATGGATGCACTAGGGGTTGAGCCGACAGTCTTTTTTGAAGGGGCCTTGGGCGATTTTATCGTGACCTTTATCTTCTTCTTCTTTGGAGGCGTCGGAGTCGCTTGCGTCGTTTCGGCCGGTCGTTTCGATGATCCTCCCTGCTTTTCAGAGGCTTGCTGTGCTTGAGGTTCGATCGCCTGACTCTTCTTCACTCCACTACTAGATCCCTAACCTTGCACAAGTGACTTCTTGGGCTGCCTAGGTGGGTCCTGTTGGTTACGAATCTGCCATGAGGAAAGGATTTTGGGTTAATGCGCCTAGATTCGCCCACCAGCATGAAAGGTCGGAAGGAAGAGATGCCTTCCGTGCCTATCTCCGGAGAAGGCCGGCTCCTTTTGGGGGATTTTGTTTAAGCTAAGAGTGCGGGAAAGAGATAAATGAACAGAAAGAATATACAAATATACTTGGAGTTGGTGGGGGGGAACTAACAGTACGACAACCAGCAATCACCAATACTTACTGCATTATAAATACAAAGCATGACTGAGAACTGCAAAATCCATGTGTACTTTCTATACTAAGCAATATACGCACAACTACAATGGTCCCCTAGCAAACATTCTCCCTACAAGGAGAACTAACAGCACAACAATGCATCAATCACCACTACGTACGGAAACTCAAAACAGAAAGTAATTAAGAGATGTCAGAACCAGGTATATGTGTCATGCAGAGATTTTAACCGCACAGCTACAATGGCCCCCTAGCAAACATTCTCCCTACAAGGAGAACTAACAGCACGGCAGCAGCATCAATCACCACTACGGACAACAACGTAACACACAACTGATGGAACTGCTACCACATCTAGTCTATGAAGTTCGAAGTGTTTGACCATCAAATGCTAAAATTAACAAGCCATGGCACAAACAATGCTAAAGGCGCCTGATCATCAAATGCTGAAACGAATCAACGAGCCATGACACAGGGAAGCGTAAAGCATAAAGCGTAAAGAAATAAAAGCAGCAGAACAGAACCAGGCATACAAATTATATTTATAAGCAGAAGCACGGTTACATTGGTTCCCTAACAGACATTCCCCTTCCACCCTTTACAATGAATTCATGGTGGGCTTTTATAGCCCGAGTCCCTCCCGTTACATTAATGGGCACAAAGTCCCAGCCAAACATTAGCTCACAAAAGCGGCGAAGGAGCCGCAAATGCTAACCTTTGTCGGACCGGACTGCACCCGCAAAGATAGTCTTCCCGGAAGCCGGACAGCTATGTGGCGAGTGTGTTGGGCGTAACTTCTCCTTGGCGAGAATGCGGGTAGCTGGAGCAGGTAGAACCTCCAATCGACTTTAAATGAGGCCACTGGCACAGGTAGTGCAGCCCATGCTCGTCCTTTTGCTCGGCACGTCTTGGCTCAAATCCCGAAGCTGGACACTTGTCAGATGGTGGATGATGCTATTTGACACGTGTCTGCCTTGAAAGGCAGTTTGTCCAACTTCGTTTGGGATCAGAGCGTCTTGGGTTGCGCGGGCAAAAAAACAGCGCAGTCGGGAAGGCCTTCATGCCTTAGGTGTATTTCTGAGTTTGTTTCCCTGCTGCGCACCTGTCAAGGGCGCACTCCGACTTCGCTGTGAAGTCGGATCGCGCACAGGTGAGAACTGGTATCCGCCGCCGTACGGACTTTGCCCCAGCACTTGTCACTCTTTTGTCAGCCTGCCAGCCTGCCAGTTACAAGGTGCGCCCAGAAGAGGGGCGAAATCGGACTTCGCACCAAAACTGGGCGAAGTACGCACTTCGCACCAAAACTGGGCGAAGTGCGAACTTCGCACCAAAACTGGGCGAAGTACGAACTTAGCACCAACACTTAGCCATTTTTCAGGTAACTTGCTGGAAAGTTTAAAATTCATGTGAGGGGCTCCAAGAAAGGGGGGAAGAAAGAGAATGTGGGAAAGAAAGAGAAAGGGAGAGAAGAGGGAAGGAAAATAGAGGAAGAGGGAAAAAGAAGAGCAACACTGTTACAAAATTGAAAACATTGCACCCCGTGCAAAATGTGACAACATTTTTGGCGGCTCGCGGGTGTCGAGCTCGCCTCGGCGCAAAGAATCCATGCCTTCATCCATTGGGTGCAGAGGAACTTGCCTCCCCTGCCTTTTGTTGCTCTAGCTGTTCTCCTCGCGGCAATTGTTCTTCAGATTCACTTTTGTCAGTTGCCCCCTCAGAATCACCTTCCGAAGGCTCTCCAGCTTTTGCTTCTGCCTCGCAGATGCGAGTGTATGCGGCCTGGGCTTGGCCCCAGGCTTCTGCTTCGAATGGCCGGCGGTCAGCAACTTCTAATGCTGCGTGGAAAGCAGCGACCGCATGCAGGTCGATGGTGAGGTATCTTTTTCCAAGCTCCTTGAAGTAGGAGCTGATCTTGCAACATTTAGACACCATCTGGGTGACCTGACTCTCCTGAATTGGCTCAGTCCAGCTATCAATTTCAGCTGTGTCTGCTTTAAAGGACTGCCAATTCTTTTTCACCTGATCTAGGGTGAGAAACTTGCCATTCTCAACAAAACTGGGGCACCCTAGTTCAGAAAGAGCGCGAAAGGGAGCCATACAAATGTCTCTTTCATGTTCGAATGCGTCTAACATTCGTCTGGCAACTCTCACCTCTTCTAATTTTTTGAAATATTTATGCAAGGTTACCCTTGCATCTGCCCATTCTGCAGCGAATGAGGACATGGGGGAGAATTGAGGCCATCGCGCTCGCGCTCCCGAAGATTTATCGCCGTGTCCAGCCCATTGCTTCGCTCGGCGTTCGGCCTCCTCTACCACGAGCTTTCCCGGCGTAAACTTCTTGAATTCCGGATGCGAAATCCGGAACCGACATCTCCTTATAGGTGTGGGGCTTGCATCCCCGCAGCAAACCAGCCCGCATCTCCTTAACTTTCTTCTTCGAAAAGACCGTCGCTTGAGATGCTCTTTCTGCAGATTGCGACTGCGCCTGTTTCAAAGACTCTTGGAGCTGAGAAATCTGCTCCAAGGCTGCCTCGCTGGTTGCGGCTTGTTGCCGAGAAGCGGCCAGCTGGGCTTTCGGTTCATCTATTTCTTGCCGCGCCGCCTCCAGCTGCTCGGTGGACCCGGACGAGTCCTCTTCAAGCTGTCTCGTCTTATCCCGCAACCCGAAAAGCTCTTCCTCGCTCCTCCGGACTTTTGACAAGGAGATTGTCGACTTTACGAATGATTCCCTCGAATCTCGTATCGCTTGTCAATATCATCAAAACTCTTCTCCTTTGTCCGGAGCTCGTAGTCCGCCCTGGTCATTTCCCGGAGAGGCTTCTTCACTTTCGGGATTATCTTCTCTGTTGTGAGCACTCTCCTCTCGAAATTATACTTGGTGCGCTTTACCGGGGCGGCTATCTCTTCAGGTCTCCTCCGCTTCAAGTTCGGGAGGAAAGAGATAGAGTACTCTACAGCTCTCGTTGCCAGGGGCAAGTCGTCTGTATTATGGAGGTCGTCCATGAAATCTGGTTCCCTCAGCCAGCCTAGGGTTCTGCTGAGATGTCTCTCCTGCGGGAATGGGATCAGGAGGAACCGGATGGACCTTGGAACGATCGGCCGCTTCTGGGGGCGACCGGGAAGTGGAGATGGGAGCGGCTGAAGCTGAAAGGGTTTGAAGCGGCTGAGGGGGTGGATGTAACGGTGAATGCACGGCTTCAGCACTAACTTCAGGCGAAGGATTTGGGGTTTGACTCAGAGATAGGGAAACGTTGGGGTTCTGAGCAAAATGGTCAAAAGAATGGGGGCCCCTAGAAGGGCGTGGAGACGGGGAGGAAGATGCGGCCATGACTTGCTCGGATGGAGCGGGAGATGGGGTAGGAGTAGGACTAGATGAGACCAAAGAGACTGGGGCAGCAAACGTACCTGCGGGCTCCGCCTGAGCCGATGCTGGGTGGATGTCTGCGCTTCTGATTTAGGCGGCTGGCTTGGGACTGCCCAAAGAAACTGTCCCTTGAGTGGCTGAACGCGGCTGCGGCTCTGCGACTGGCTGCTGCACTGTCAGACTAGGTCGCCTGATTTTTTCAACTCTCTTCCTCTTCTTCTCTTCTTGAACAATGGTCGGATCGGGGGAAGGAGATGAAGCAGGTGTAGCAGGCGTTGATGCTCCCACGGTGAACTTGTACTGGGGTTTGACTTGCAGAAGGTCTGCCGCAACCGGTCTGCTCTCTGGCGGCGTTGGCGTCTTTTGTGCTTGAGGGATCACCTCGGGCGTTGCTTTTACTAATTTCTTCGCCTTTTCAGGCGCCGCCTTGGAAGCCATGGGCTGCATTGGATTGACCTGGACGTCTGCTGGGCCCACGCTGGCAGTTGCCGAAGTATGCAACTGTTGGGAGGAAGACCCTCCTTTATAATCCTCAAAGGGACCTCGGGGAACGTAACCTTGATATGCGAACGGCCGCCAGCTGTCATGATGCTGGTCATAGAGAACCGAAAAGTCGTCATCTACGGCCAGATTTCTCCTCGTGGATTTGTCGTGCTGCGTGCGGCATCTCATCTTCCAGCATTCAATAATCTTTTCTTTAGGCCAGTTAAGGCCTGCTATCTTGGATAGGAATTTTTTGAACCCTGGAGATGAGAACTGGTGGTCCGGGTTTCGCCTGGGGTCATATGTCACCTCCTCGCAGTAAAAATCCTGCCAGGGAGGAAAAGCTTCCATCAATTCAATTTCCCAGTCAAGGTCCACATGGACCACATCGCATCTGTCTTCAGTTATATCTGCCCGGGGGCAGAGATGTGTGAACTTTCCCCTTATCCCGTACGGGTCGTACTTCCAGCGCTGCGGCAACAGAACCAGGCCAATCCGGGAAAACTCCTGCTCGAGGTAGACATGCTGTCCTACCTCAAAAATCTCAACGTTCGCCCAGGAAAGAGGATATTGAAAAATCTGTCCTCTTTTCTTTCCTAGGCCGAACTCTTCCTCAACATAGTCCATCTGCCGGGCAACCTCCATCCCAAACAGATGCTCCGTGCACCAGTAGGGCAGCAAATGGGGCTTGCCCTTGAATCCGTAGATTCTGACCACAATTCCCTGCGTCAGTCTAAAAACATCCCCGAGCTTCTGATTTAGCAAAGAGCTCGTCATTTCTCTCGGGGGGCGGGGGATTTCGCTTTCGCTGAAGACTGACATGACCAATCCCAGAAAGTTGAAGTTAAACTTGTAGTAGGACCCTTTCCGGTATAGGTCATCCGTCCAGTCATAGACGGGCTGTGGCTCTCCCTTCTCGTTGACCTTCTTCAAGTTCGGGATCGGCATCCGGGAGTGCAAATGGTACAAACAAAGCCAGGCTAGAACATAACTGAAACGAAATTCGGTGGACGGCTTCTTCTGGATCTTGACTAGGCTGGAGTGGATGGCGTAGGCCAGCCAGTCTGCCCAGTCGAAAAAGATGGGACGCTTTCCACTTTTCTGCGCTGCCGGTTCATAGGATTCTCCACACAGGAGACATTCTGCCAGCGCTAGCTGGTATGGCTGTACCAGCTCATCGGAGTCGCAGCCGAGAATCCATGCCAAAATGGTGTACAAATATTTGCTCTGAAACCTCGCCAAGGGCATGGGGCCGGTTGGCCACTGTCCAGCTGCAAGCGGGGCGCTCAACTCTGAATTGAGGAAATCCCTCATTCGTTTTGTTTGCGTGAAACGTCCCGCTTGCTCGCCCAGATTTATCTTTCTGACAATTGTGCTGGAGTCATACTCCAACCCTGGGGCGAAAGCTGGCTGGACAGTCTCCCTGCGCAGCGCGAACAAGGGTTTACCACTGGAGCTGCAAATCTGCCGGGTAACTGGTCTGTAGTGTCTGACAATGATGTCTACCAGCTCCGGGCATTGATGGACAGGAGGGCACAAGAATCTGAAAAGGTTGGACTTGTACGCCGCTCCGAAATGGTGAGAGGGCGAAACCTTGTCAGCCCAGCTCTCCACATTTGTCCGCAGCTTAGTCAGGCTCATAGAAAACGAGCCGTCCACGTATCCCGCCAAGTAATTTACCGGAGGTGGTGGGGCTTGCCCACGCTGTACTTTTTTAGGCCGGGACTTTGACTTTGGCTCCGGCGGTGTTTCACTTCTGAAAACACCCGGCCGTGGTAAATCCTTGTGCTCGCTCCCTTCGCTGGATTGCGCTGACACTGGCATCTTTCCTCTGTCCATCTCTCCGAATCAGCAATAATTACAAGTTCAGGGCGTCTGCAGCTGATTTCGCTGTCACAGGAATAATCTGCACAGTTCAAGGAATAATCTGCGCAGTCTGGCATGTTTGAATGCATCTGACCCCCTTTTCTAGATAATGACAGCGTCATTAATGCCGCGCAGGAGGGGGTAGGTCGGCTGGAGTTAAGTTTCTTGGGTGGCTGTGCAGGAGAATGTTTGGAAAAAGGGTACCCCGGCAGCCGTGCCATGCTCTTTTTATTGCACTTTTTATTAAGGACTGTGCAATCATTAACTCTGTCTTGGACGCTACGCCATGGCTGACTTCACTGCTGCTGTCTGGGCACATTGCTCAAGAAAAAACCTATGGTGCGGAAACCCATTTTAAAACGGTCTCGATGCGCCTTGGGCCCAGCTTGGGACTTTTAAAACATTTTATTCATTTTTTGGACAACCGTCCAAGCTGGCCCAGAAAACAAGGCGCAATCGGACTTCGCCCAAAGTTGGGCGCGATCCGACTTCGCCAGCGAAGTCGGACTTCGCCCAAATTTCGGGCGAAGTTCGAACTTCGCGCGAAGTTCGCGTCGAGGCTGTTCTCTGCTTTCTTTTCCTTTTTTCTAGCCGCGCCCAAGGGTTGAGCGCAGTCCGGTCCCTTTGGAATTTTCGGAGGAGGCGAACACTTAGCGTTTTTACTGCTCCCTTTGGATCGAGCTGCGCTTTGGAAATGCAGCGCGTTCGGACTTCGCCCGAAGTTCGGGCGAAGTTCGACCTTCGCGCGCAGTTTGCACTTCGCGCGGAGGTTGTGCGCAGTTCGAACTTCGCGCTCAAGTCGGCCGAAGTCGGACTTCGCGCGCGAAGTCGGACTTCTCTCGAAACTGAGCGTAGTCCGTCCTTCGTGCCTTTGCAGTCTCCTTTCCATTCAAGCTTCGCGTTTTAGCTGGCGCGCAGCCCGACTTCGCTGCGAAGTCGGGCAGCGGCTAACACGTAGACAATTTTTTGCTTTTTTTCTTTGCTTTCTCCTTCCTTTGCGCAGCCCGAACTTTGCCCCTTCTGAGGGGCGACGACAGACTTCGCTGCGAAGTCTGTTTTTCTCTCCCATGCCGTAGTTTAAGCTCAAAAAATAAAAGAAATAACAATTTAAAAGCTGAAAGTTGGAAACTGTACATGATGGGAAACGAAAATGCATATTGGAAATTTTTACAAAGAAGGGCCACTCGGGCACCTTCAGCAGCGGTAAAGTTTTAATTGGAACCCGTTAACAGGGATAGGTAGGAGCTGACCCTCCATATCCCGAAGTACGTGGGCATTGAACTGGTTCACCCGAGCAATCTGATAAGGGCCCTACCAGAGGGCATCAAACTTCCCGTGATTGCCCGGCTTTGCCTTATATGAGTCCCACTTCAGCACCAGGTCCCCGATATCAAAAACTCGGGCAGTGGTGCCTTTGGCAAACCAGCCTTGAGTGGCAGCAATATGATCAGTGAAGGCCTGGTATGCACTTTCTCTGTCTTCTTCCAACTGCAGGAGTTGGCACAGTCTGTCGTCCACCGGGTCTCCGCTGCTCCCGTCTTCGTCCAACATCCATAGGGCAGGGATTTCAATGTGAGATGGCATGACAGCCTCTTTGCCATAGACGAGCGCATGGGGGGAGGTTCTGATGGATTTCTTGAACGCAACTCTGTCCGCCCACAGCGCCCGGTTCAGGAGTAAGTGCCAAGTCCGCTTGTTTCTGTCATTGGTCCTCCGGATGATCTTCAGGAGGTTCTTGTTAGTAGACTCGGCAAGGCCATTCCCTTGCGGGTAGTAATTAGAAGACATCTTGTTATCGATGCCAAGTTTGCCAGTGTACTCCGTGAGTACAGCGCCTGCGAATCCCGGACCGTTGTCTGTCACAATTGACTCTGGAAACCCGAAGCGGGTAATCAGGCTCTCGATGAACCTGATGACCGTTTCTTGGTCTGCGTTCTTGGTCGGGATTGCCTCTGCCCATCGTGTGAAGTAATCGGTGGCTGTAAGAATAAACTTGTGTCTGGCAGAGGAATTAGACGAAATCACCCCAATGAAGTCTAGACCCCATTGCTGGAACGGAGTCTCGGCCTGAATCGATTGAAGGGGCAGGGGTGCTTTTCTGTTTCTGCCAGCAAACCTTTGGCATTGATCACATTTTGAGCAGACCGCATGAGCGTCTGCAAATAGAGTGGGCCAATAGTACCCAGCTCTAATTATTTTTAAGGCCGTTGGCCTTGAAGAATGATGACCCCCAGGCATCCCGGAATGAAAATCTCCGAGGACCCTAGGCTGGTCTGATTTTCTAACGCATCGCAACAGGATGCCGTCGATGTTTTTGAAGTAAAGCCCCTCGGGGCGAAGAGTGTACTTAAGTGCACCTAGCCGAAATCTCCTTCGTTGTGAGGCGTTCAGGTGATCGGGACATCTTCCGGTGCAGAAAAATCTCACCAGTTCATCTCTCCAATCACTCCCCTCCGATAAGGAGTCGGCTAGGTAGATGCGTGTCGCTGTGTCCTCCCACTTACAGGCGGAGATGCCGGCTACAGCGTTTCGGGCCAATTCCTGACACAAGGCTCGGCCTTTGATAAGCTTGGTGGGCCGCACTTCGATGTCGAACTCCTGGATTTTTGCAATCCATCCCGCCCTCTTGTGACCCGGTTCTCCTTGTAAGATGAAGCTTCGAACGTCCGGGTGGATCACAAAGACAGTCATTTTACTCTGGGAGACAAAGTGCCTGAACTTCCGAAGGGATTTCATAACAGCGTGAACCTGCCGCTCTATAAAGTTGTACTTTTCCTCATGCGGCTGAATCACTTGGCTTAGGAACGCTATGGGGCGCTCCTCACCATCGTCTCCCTTCTGAGTCAGGACTGCAGCATAACTTTCGGGTTCTCCTACTGCATACAGGATGAAGTCCTTGGAGTAGTCCGGGTTTGTCAACACCGGAACTTGCGCAATTCGAGCCTTGATTTCCTCGAAGGCTTGCTCCCTCTCATCAGTCCATTCGTAATTTGTGTCCTTTTTCAACAGTTCGGCCATAGGCTTGATCACCTGTGCGAAGTCCGGAATGAACTTCCGCACGAAGTTAATCTGACCGAAGAAGGACTGCAGCCCTTTTTTGTCAATGGGGGCTGGCAAGCGAACGAGGGCTTCTGCTCTGTCAGGGTCGATGGCGTGGCCTTCCTCGGAGATGACATGTCCCAGCAGGCCACGCCAGGAGGCGGCAACTGTGCCGGCGGAGGCAATGCGGCTAATGGAGGAGGGTTAGAATAAGGTGCGTACTGTGGGGGAGCAGGAAGTGCTGGAAAATGCGGAGCCGGAGGAGGCAGGTGAGGATAATGCAATTGAGGCGGGCCGTAAGGGGTTACGACCGGTGCTGGATTCCACTGCTGCTGGGGCTGCTGCCCTGATGTGGACGGCGCACCACCAGAAGCAGGAGGATACTGGGATTTGGGGAAGTCGGGATGAATGGGTTCCTGCACCCTGGACAGGAGTCTGCCGATGGAAATAATGTTAGCTTCCGCTTGCTGGGCAGCCTCGTACAGCGCAGGAAACTCGTCTATTCTGGCAATCTTCAGCAGCAGGCATATGTATGAGTTGAAGGATCTCAGATAGTAGTGAGCAGCCATGCCAGCTAAAGGCCGAAGTTCGCGAGGTACCCGTTTCCAGGATCTTGCAAACCTGATGTTAAAATCAGACACCTCCTCTTGAGGATGTCTCTGGATAGCTTGGAACTGATGCAGGAGAAGTAGGGTCAGCAGACTCGTTGCATCCTTTCACGAGCCTTCTGGCAAGTTGGGGCCACCCTGTGATGGATCCCTCTGGCAGCGATCTCCACCAGTAGAGAAGCTTCCCCCTCAGGGAAAGGGCCAGCAGACGGGTCTTCACACTCTCATCGGTAATAGTATGTAATGCGGCCAGGGCAAGGATGTCCTGGATGTGCTCGTACGCCGTCTTGCCGTAGCCGTCGTATGTAGAAATAGACTTTAAAGCAGCAGGGGGCATAGCTTGCTGTCCGACCAGGGCCAAGGGACCCGTAGAGTCCACCGTCGGGAAGAGATCATCGTCATTTTGCTACTGGGCAGCCATTTCTTCTTCTTCTCTTCCGTCGGTTGTGTACTCAGTGTCGGTACTTTCCGAGGATGCAGGTGCTTCTTCTTCCTCGGCCTCTTCTATTTCGTACTCAGCTCCTCCGACTTCAGCTTCGGCTTCTTCTTGGATTTCAGCCTCGGCTTCGTCGACACGAGCTCGCGGATCAGCCAGCCTGGGAATTTCGCCTCGAGCGTTGATGTCCAGTTCGTAAAAGTCAGGCGGGCTTCTTGGATCCCCTGCTCGCCACCTTCTTGTTTGCATGAAGGTGCTGGGACTGGTCTTTCGGACAAAGAATATTTGTTCGTGCAGAGTCGCCAGGTGTTCAGATTTGGAACAGCAATGAAGCGAACACCGGTGCTTCAATTCTGTCGGGGGTGAGAAACTTCCTTGTCTCACCAGGTGCTCAGAAACCACTGTCAGCGCCAGGTGGAGACTGATCAGAAAATCTCTCTTCAAATGTGGGACCCGTGTCCCACCGGGCGTGCCAGAGAAACTGTTGGTTACGAATCTGCCATGAGGAAAGGATTTTGGGTTAATGCGCCGAGATTCGCCCACCAGCATGAAAGGCCGGAAGGAAGAGATGCCTTCCGTGCCAATATTCGAAGAAGGCCGACTCCTTTTGGGGTGTTTTGTTTAAGCTAAGAGTGCGGGAAAGAGATAAATGAACAGAAAGAATATACAAATATACTTGGAGTTGGTGGGGGGGAACTAACAGTACGACAACCAGCAATCACCAATACTTACTGCATTATAAATACAAAGCATGACTGAGAACTGCAAAATCCATGTGTACTTTCTGTACTAAGCAATATACGCACGGCTACAATGGTCCCCTAGCAAACATTCTCCCTACAAGGAGAACTAACAGCACGGCAATGCATCAATCACCACTACGTACGGAAACTCAAAACAAAAAGTAATTAAGAGATGTCAGAACCAGGTATATGTGTCATGCAGAGATTTTAACCGCACAGCTACAATTGTCCCCTAGCAAACATTCTCCCTACAAGGAGAACTAACAGCACGGCAGCGCATCAATCACCACTACGGACAACAACGTAACACACAACTGATGGAACTGCTACCACATCTAGTCTATGAAGTTCAGAAGTGTTTGACCATCAAATGCTAAAATTAACAAGCCATGGCACAAACAATGCTAAAGGCGCCTGATCATCAAATGCTGAAACGAATCAACGAGCCATGACACAGGGAAGCGTAAAGCATAAAGCGTAAAGAAATAAAAGCAGCAGAACAGAACCAAGCATACAAATTATATTTATAAGCAGAAGCACGGTTACATTGGTTCCCTAACAGACATTCCCCTTCCACCGTTTACAATGAATTCATGGTGGGCTTTTATAGCCCGAGTCCCTCCTGTTACATTAATGGGCACAAAGTCCCAGCCAAACATTAGCTCACAAAAGCGGCGAAGGAGCTGCAAATGCTAACCTTTGTCGGACCGGACTGTACCCGCAGCATGGTCTTCCTGGAAGTTGGACAGCTACGTGGCAGTGTGTTGGGCAAAACTTCTCCTTGGCAGGAATGCGGGTAGCTGGAGCAGGTAGAACCTCCAATCGGCTTTAAATGAGGCCACTGGCACAGGTATGGCAGCCCATGCTCGTCCTTTTGCTCGGCACGTCTTGGCTCAAATCCCGAAGCTGGACACTTGTCAGATGGTGGATGATGCTATTTGACACGTGTCTGCCTTGAAAGGCAGTTTGTCCAACTTCGTTTGGGATCAGAGCGTCTCGGGTTGCGCGGGCAGAAAACAGCGCAGTCGGGAAGGCCTTCATGCCTTAGGTGTATTTCTGAGTTTGTTTCCCTGCTGCGCACCTGTCAAGGGCGCACTCCGACTTCGCTGCGAAGTCGGACTGCGCACAGGTGAGAACTGGTATCTGCCGCCGTACGGACTTTGCCTTAGCACTTATCACTCTTTTGTCAGCCTGCCAGCCTGCCAGTTACAAGGTGCGCCTAGAAAAGGGGCAAAGTCGGACTTCGCACCAAAACGCAGGCGCACTTCGCACCAAATGGCGAAGTGCGAACTTCGCACCAAAACTGGGCGAAGTACGAACTTCGCACCAACACTTAGCCATTTTTCAGGTAACTTGCTGGAAAGTTTAAAATTCAACTGAGGGGCTCCAAGAAAGGGGGGAAGAAAGAGAATGTGGGAAAGAAAGAGAAAGGGAGAGAAGAGGGAAGGAAAATAGAGGAAGAGGGAAAAAGAAGAGCAGCACTGTTACAAAATTGAAAACATTGCACCCTGTGCAAAATGTGACAACAGGTCCTCTGCCTTTTCTAGGTCGTGGGTGCCTTGAGGCACGAGGTCCCCAAATATGATAGGCCGCCACGTGGCATGGTGATTGTCGTAAAGCGCGTAAAACTGATTGTCGCCCGCGAGGACCTTTTCTGACGTTTCCTTTTTTGTATGGGCCCTCATGACCCACCATTCTGCAATCTTCTCTGGCTTCCAACCCATTTTTTGCAATTTTTGCTCCATCTTTTTGTAGACCTTGGATTCGAGGCTGTGAGCCGCGTTATTGGCCGGGTCGAATTTTGCTTCCATATGGTAGAAGTTATGCCACGGCGGGAAGGACCGCATCTCCTCTATGTGCCATTCGAGGTCATGTTCGGTCGGATTGTTGCGTTCTTCCATGATCTCCAGGAAGGGACAGGCGTGGAAGCTCTTCATCTCCGTGAACTTTTTCAATCTGTCCAGGGGATCGTATCTCCACTGCTGGGGAAGCTCAAGTAAGCAGAAGCTCAGGAGTGTGCCTGCGAGAAATTCATTCTGACCAGTGGTGTTGACCTCAATCTCTCCCCATTTGAACGAGATCTCGAAAATATGTCCCCACTTCCTCCCCTGGTCGTAATTCTGATCAGTATAGTCAGTCTGCTGCGTTACCTCCAGGGCGAACAGGTACTCCTTGGTATAATAAGGTAGGAGGAAGGGTTTACCAGTAAACCTGAAGATTCTGATGACAAATCCTTGCGTTAACTGGAAAGTATTGGCCATGTTTTGCCGTATCACATCTTCTCTCATCTGGCAGGGGACGCGTGGGCAAGATCCATGAAGGAGCGCTAAGGCAGGGTCTAGAAATGCTTCATTGAACTTATAGTAAGATTGCCTCTTCATCAGCACCTGAGTCCATTGGTATACTAGCAGCCGCATGCCCTCCTCGTCGGTACGTTGGACAGGGATTAACTTCAATTTGCTATGCATATGGAAAAGGAAAAAGCCAGGCCAGGAATGAACACTGCCTGAAAGACTGGGACTTCCCCTCTATCAGGTTTTGCAGTTGCGAATGCAAACTGCGCACTATCCAGTCCGCCCAGCTAAAGAACACCGACTTTGTGTTTGGCCCCATGGCACTGGGGGCGTAGAATTCTCCATGCTGAATACACTCTGCAGGAGCGGCCTGGTAGGGGAAAACTACGACGTCTGTGGCGATGCCCAAGACCGAGGCTAGCATCGTGTACATGCTCATGCTCTTGAGATGCCTTTGGGAATAGGCAGCTTCGGCCACTGTTTGGGCGGTATTGGGTCCCGCAGCTGGGATTCCATGAAGCGCTGCATCTATGGGTTGTCGAGATATCTGTCGGCCTGTTCATCAAGGTTGATGTGCTTGATGGTGTAATCTTTGTCTGGTAGCTGAGTAGGAACGAAGGCCATTTGGACAGTGTCAGAGAAAAGTGAAAATAGGACGCTTCCCCCTCTATCCCGGACTTGCCTGGTCTTCGGATTGTAGTACTGGGCGATTGCTGCCACCAGTTCCGGAAAGTTGTGTGCGGGCGGGCATAGAAACAGTACAAGTGAGAGTAGTAAGCTGCAGCGCTGGGACTTGCGGAGGAAACTTTCTCCCGCCTGTCGTCGATGGTGCGCAGTAGCTGCTCGATGTCCTAGGACGTGCCATCCCTGTATTTCGCCCAATTGTCTACAGGCGGGGAAATGACTACCTTTGCTGGGCTTGATTCGCCCTTTTTCCTTGACGCTGCCTCTGGTTTTGGCGTCTGTTCTTTTGCTTTGGCTTTCTTTTCTCTTCCATTCTCGACCTTCCTCTTTTCGCTTTCTGGGGTGCCTGAAGCTCCTTGGGTGCCTTACCCTTCTCGGCACTCTTCTTGCCCATGACAATCTACGAATTCAGGTGAGCTATTGTTCGCTGAAAAATGGCTCTGTATTCGGATTCTGGTACAGCTCAGAGTGAGTTTTGATTCAATTGACAGGGCGAATTGGGTGGTGGTGCCTTTTATGAGGGTGTGAACTTGGCCATTGATGGTGAGCACTTGGGATAAATGCCAGAAGCACTGAGTTGGTGGGCGTAGCCGTTATTCCTTGGTGACCGTGCGCAAAATCTTCGTTGGAGGCGCAAAACTTCTCGATTCCCGATTCCAAGGCTTTGTTCTTTTTCATAATGATATGCTTAGAATTGTACGTAGGATGTCCTTATTTATAACGTGCGCCGCCGTTTTTTCATGCATTCCGAGGCTTGCTTTGGTTGGATGATGCATTGGATGAGGTTCGCTCGAAACCTCAAGCGAATCCCGGACTCGCTCGGAATCTGAGCGATCCCAGGCGTGTGCTCCATAGGTGAGCGAATGTCGTCTGGGAGACAGAAAAATTTTGAACATCTTTGCCCCTGAAGTCTCCCGATTTCCTTGGCGATTCCTGCTCTCGCTTAAATGACTGGTGAACCTTGGATCCGAGCGAAGTTCGCCCAATGGTCGAGCAACTCCCGTTTTCGTTCGAGACTTTATGCGACTCCCAGACTCGCTCGGAAATTGAGCGATCCTTGGCGGGAAGTTTGGGACTTAGAAAATTTTCGAGTGCTTTTCCCCATTCTTGGTGTTGTAATCGCTCGAAACCTTGTGCGATTCTAGTCCTCGCTCGGGTGATGAGCGACCTTCGATCTTCGAGCGACCCTTGTAAACTTCGTTTTCCTTTTTTCTTGGGCCGGGGTCCGCTCGTTGTTGGCCTTAAAACCTGTTCTCGCTAAACATGATGCGAACCTCGGCGTTGCACAACCTTCTACCCGGAGCGAATTCCAGCGGTCACCTCACTTTTAAGCGAAATTCTTTCTTGAGCCACGGCCTGGGCGAACTTTGGCCCCTTTTAGACCTTGCCCGATTTTCAATATGATTGGCGGTTCGCTAGGATCCCGTGCGATTCCTATCATGGCTGAAAAGTGTGAAGGATCTCCATCCTTGCACTAAGGCGAAGCGAACCCTGGCATGAGCTTTCGGAGTTAGCAATTTTCTGGCCCTTAAGAGTCCGGTCGTTCTTCACTCGCGGGTTGGGCGACTTCGGGTTCCGCTCAGGATCGGGCGATTCCCGGAGTCGCTGGGAATCTGGGCGACCCTTGGCAGGGGGGAGTTAGAAATTTCTCGGCTTTTGTTTCCCCTCCTCACCGTCGCACCCTGCCGAAGCCCTTGTTCGCTCCAAAACCTGTGCTATTCCCATAGTCTCTCAAAATTTGAGCGACCCTTGTCCTGACTTTAAACTTTCGCTCCGACGCTTAGCGCGTTCAGCGTTGCTTGAACCTTCAGCCATGCGAACCTTAGCAAGATGGAGATTCTAACCCCCTTAATACATCTGCAGTTCGCCCAAAACCCCTGCGAATCCCGGTATCGCCGCCATGATCGGGCGATTCTCAGCAGATTTCACCATGATGGACTTAGCAGAATTTCGATTTTCTTTGACCCTTACTCCCTTACATACTGTGCAGCTCTGCTTATCGCCCTTTTCATGAGCGACACTCGTCTTCGGGCATGGGACCCTGCGAACCTTGTTCTTAGACTGCCAACTGAGGACTGCTCTTTGTGGGAAACTTGACTCTTCGCTTCTTGGGACAATATTGGAGAGCCGAACACCTGAGCTTAAAGCGGGAAAAAATATTTACATTCAGAAAAGACGAATTAAAATGGCAGAAATAAAACTTTGTACATAGGGAAACTTTATGATGCTTCTCAATGGTGATAGGCCTTCAGATGAAGGCCGTTGACTGGAATGGGGAGAGTATGGCCCTCCATATCCCACAATATAAACGAATTGAACTGATTAACCTGGGCAATTTGAAACGGGCCTTCCCAGAAGGCATCAAATTTGTTATGATTCCCTGGTTTTGCCTTCCATGTATCCCATTTCAGCACTAGATCTCCAACTTGGAAGACTCGGGCCGTGGTCCCTTTTCCAAACCAATTTCGGGTGGTCTCTGTGTGCTTCATGAAAGCTTCATAAGCTTTCTCTGTTTACTCATCAAGTTGCAACAACTGAGCTAGTCTGACATCGATGGGATCCAAGTTTCCTCTTTCGTCGTCTAGCAACCAAAGTGCGGGCATCTCGACATGTGTTGGCAAGACAACCTCCTTCTCGTAGACCAACGCGTATGGTGACGTTTTGATGGACTTTTTTATAGAGATGCGGTCTGCCCATAGTGCTTGGTCCAGGCACAAGTGCCAGGTTCTTTTGTTCCTCTCCAGGGTCCTGTTTATAATCTTCATATTTTTATTTGTTGATTCTGCTAAACCGTTTCCCTACGGGTAGTAATTGGAGGAGGCCTTAAGGTAGATTCCATATCTGAAAGCGAACACGGTGAGTTTGGCACCTACGAACCCCGGACCATTGTCTGTCACAATTGCCTCTGGAATCCCGAAGCGGGTTATCAAGCTCTCCAAGAAGGTGATGACCGTATCCTGGTCGGCATGCTTTGTAGGCACCGCTTTGGCCCACTGGATGAAATAATCCGTGGCCGTCAGAATGTATTTATGCCCCGCCGAAGAATTTGGCGATATCACTCCGACAAAGTCTAATCCCAATTGTTTGAAGGGAGCCTCAACTTGGATCGATTGGAGGGGCATTGGGGCGTTTTTATTCCGGCCGGCAAATCTCTGACATTTCTCGCATTTCCGGCAGACTGCAAAAGCATAAGCAAAAATAGTGGGCCAATAATATCCTGCTCTAATCATTTTTAAGGCCGTAGGCTTTCCTGAAAGGTGTCCCCCCGACATCCCGGAATGGAATTCATCGAGGATTTTCTCCTTCTCTGTTCCCCTGACGCATCGCAAAAGAACACTGTCAACATTTTTGAAAAATAGCCCCTCGGGGCGCAACACATATCTCTGGGACTGAAGCTTGAATCGCCTCCTCTGTGAGGCATTAAGACGGTCTAGACATCTCTCAGTGTTGAAATACTGAACTATCTCAGCAGTCCAGTCGCCGTCCTCCGCCGATTGATTGGCGAAGCTGCCCTCTAGTATTGGGTCCTCCCACTGACAGGCAACTATTTCCGCGGCAGCACTCCTGGCTAACTCTTGGCACAGTGCCCGACCTCAGATTAACTTCGTGGGTCGGACCTTGATGTCAAACTCCTGCATCTTAGCAATCTAGCCAACCCTCTTGTTACCCAGTTCTCCCTGGATGATGAAACTCCTGACATTTGGGTGAACAATGTATACTGTTGTCCTGCTTTGGGAGACAAAATGCCTAAATTTCTTCAAGGACCTCATAACTGCGTGCACCTGGCGTTCGATGAAGTTGTATTTTTCCTCGTGCGGCTGGATCACCTGGCTCAAGAAGGCTATTGGGCGCTCCTCGCAATCGTCTCCCTTCTGCGTTAGAACTGCAACATAACTTTCAGGTTCCCCGACTGCATAAAGGATAAAGTCTTTAGAATAGTCGGGGTTAACCAGCACAGGCGCTTGGGCGATTCGAGCCTTGATCTCTTCAAATGCCTTCTTTCTTTCCTCTATCCAGACGAACTCGACATCCTTCTTCAGAATTTTGGCCGTTGGCTTAATGACTTGAGCGAAATCAGGCACGAACTTTCTTACGAAGTTGATCTGGTTGAAGAAAGATTGCAGCCCCTTATTGTTTACAGGGAGTGAAATTTTAAGGAGAGCCTCTGCCCTATCAAGGTCAACGACGAGCCCTCTTTCAGAGATAACATGGCCTAGCAACTTCCCTTCGTCGCGCGAACTCCCGACATCTCTCGAATACTTGCTGCAGGTGAGAGGCATGTTCTTCCCTTATGTGTGAAAACACGGTCATGTCGTCCAAATAGATGACAATGATTTTGTTTAATAATTCACCAAATGCCAGATCCATGGCTCTTTGGAAGGTGACCCCTGCATTGGAGAGGCCATAGGGCATGTGCTGATAGGCAAACGTTCCCCATTTGGTGGTGAACGCTGTTTTGTGTTGGTCTTCGTCTTTCACCCAGATCTGGTTGTATCCAGAGAAGCCGTCTAGGAGAGAGAAGCGCTGCGCTCCTGCCACTACATGGAGGATCTGATCAATCTGTGGGAGCGGGTAATGGTCCTTCAACGAGGCCTGATTTAGATTACTGAAATCTACACACAGGCGAATATCCCCATTCTTCTTCCTGACAGGAACTATATTTGCGACCCAAGAAGAATGCTTGATAGGGTATATGATTTTCGCCTCTAGCATCTTCAAGAGTTCGGCTCTTATCAGAACCTCTATCTTTGGGTTAACAGGCATTTGTTTTTGCCTGCAGGGTCTGACCCCTTCTTGCAACTCAATAGTGTGTTGGATGATCTCTCGGTCATATCCTTTCAGGTCCTGATAGCACTAGGCCACAATGTCTGGGTACTTTTTGCACAAAGCCCGAATCTGCTCCAACTCTTCTGGAGTACTGTCCGTTCCCACTTTGATCACCTTTCCAGGCTCAAGCTCCAGGTCCTTGTACTACTTGGCGTCTACCTTGATCCGGTGAGATCGCTCTGTCATTCTGATCAAATAGACTCTCCAGAGTGATTAGCCCCTTCGGGAAGTGGTTGTTCTTCAACTGTATTAACCCCTCATATTCCTCGTCACCAGGGTCTCTACCTTCTATAGTACTTGCTTCATGGACTAAAAAATTGACGATTTGCTCGTCACAGTCGAACACCTACCGGTGGGCGTCCCTATCAGGCACAGAGGGCCTGTAAATGGTTCTTACCGCCATAGGCTTCTGCATCATGTCATCAACCGAGGAGTATCTGGCTTCGATAGATGGTAAGACATCTGCGTGCTTATTTTTTCTCGGGAAATGGCTTGAACATTAAGGGCCTCGAAGGATTCTAGCAAGTCCCAGACCCTATTGCTGTACGCCTTAAGATAGTGCTTCTGTGAGACGCACTTGTTGGTGATTTGTTTCCAGACCAGCTCTGAATCTCCAAAAATCTGTAGCTGCTTGATTCCCAACTTTTCTGCCTTCTTTAACCCTAAGCACAGTGCTTCGTACTCTGCCGCATTGTTGGTGCAGCTCTAGGCCAGCCTGTAGCAATAATCCTTTTGTTCTCCAGAGGGTGAAACTAGAACCCCTGCTCTAACGCCCTTTTTGCATCGGGCGCCTTCAAAGTACAACTTCCATACCTCGTTCGGGGCAAGGTCCTTGTTTTCTTGCATTGTCTCCTTTGACTTCTCGGGCTGAGTGAAGGAGTAGCAACCTATTTCTGATTCAATCATGGCGTCGAAATCCGTCAAGGAGAACTCATCCTCCACTCGCAACTCTTCTATGGTTTCCTCGACTAGGTCCACCCCTTCCAATTTTTCTGTCATTAGGTGAACCGATTCATCTTGTTGCCCCTCCTTAGGTATCCTCTCAACGAGGAAGGTGGAGGGTTTTTCATTATAGATCTTCACTTTCCTCCCCTTGCAGGGGACCTCCATATGTGTGTAGTCAAGAGAAAGATAACCGTCGAGCTTAGCAGTGAACTCCCTCGAGAGGCACATGCCAAAGTACGGCTCCAGGTCCACGACCACAACCTCCTGTATCACAATAATCTGAGGCGCCTTGTGCAGTTGGATGGGAATATCTTTAATGACGCCCACTGTTTTCACAGGAGTGCCATCTAGTTGGAGAACACCTTGGCTGCTTTGCGTGTATTCTATGCCTATGTCCTCGCAAACTGCCCTTGGCATGACGGTGGTCGATGCATCGGAATCAATCATGCAATTGTGGACTACACACCCTTCCATTCGAAGAGACAAGTAGAACGGGGGTGGCCGGTTCTTCCCCGTGACCGAAGTGGTCAGGGTCTGAGCTAACACAGGTTGCGTTGGCTTTCCTCCTTTGGCAGATTACAGCTACTCCTGCAGCAGATCTACCTGCCCGGGGAGTTGCAGGGCATCGTATAGGCTTATCTTGGCCGGTGTCTTCTTGAGTTCGTCAACAATGTTGTAGGCCGAAGTAGTGGGTACCTCTGGTTCTTTCGCAGCCTCGTACTTGGTGCGGTACTGCTGCGTGGCTTCAACTCTTTGTCGCTTCGTCAGCGACGAGTACTTGAGATTCTCCCTTGCCTGCTCCCTGGTTTCACCCTAAGGTTGTGCTGTTGGAGCTTTTGCCGGCAATGGTTTCTCTTTTGCTGGCGGGGGTAGAGGGACTTTGTCTGGAGCTTTTGCGGGAGGCTGCTCCTTTTCCCGTCAGGTGTACACCTTCAAAGGTTTCATCTGGGTTGCATCCACCTCGATCGGTTTCTTGCCATCCTTGGTGAGAATTGAAACTTGCTTGTCCTCGGGGATGACGAGGTTATGGTCTACCTCCCTAATCATGTTGACTTGGTTGTCGAGGGTGCTGCCTGCCAGCGTTTGAACATAGTGCTGGTGTAACATACAAGTATCTTACCCATGCGGGTCGTTGCAGGTGGAACACCAATGCACGTAGTTTGAAGTGCTCGACTCTTCACTGATGGCGGCATTCCTCGCCGGAGGTCTATTGGCTTGAGCCGCTTGATCTTTTGTAAGTGTCGGAGGAGGATAGGGTCTCCTTGGTAGGAATTCCTGCTGAGCCTGCTTCTTTTTCATCACTGCCATATCACTGGACAGCGTTTTCATAGTAGAGTTAAGCGACTCCAGCTCCTTTAGAACCCTGGTCTGTGGGTCAACTGCTGGAGGGGCAGGCAATGACAATGGTGCCATTGGTGGAGGTAAAGCGGGATATTGCAGGGGCGGAGGAAGCTGTGGAGCTGGAGCAGCAGGGACTTGTGGAAAACTGGGCGGTTGGCTCGGATTCCACGAGGGAACCGGATACATGGAAGGCATAGGAGGGAATTGAGTGGATGTGCTAGGGTATTGATATTGCACCAAATCGGAGTAGATGGGCATTGTTGGCTTTGGTGGAAGTTTGCCGATGGTAATCAGGTCGACCTCGGCCTTCTGCGCTTGCGTGTACAGGTTCGGGAAAGTGTTGATGCCAGAGTATTGGATACTCATACTTAGGTCGGAGTGGAACGCTCTAAGGTAATAAAATGCCGCTTGTTCCGGGGTCGGCCGCAGGTCATTAGGGACTCTTTGCCATGTCTGAGCAAATCTTACGTTGAAATCAGGGACCTCTTCCTGCGGATGTCTTTGGATGGTTGTGAACTGGTGGAGAAAAGAGTAAGGGTCTGCCGATTCATTAAACCCTTGTCTTAGCCTTTCCGCTAGCTGGTCCCATGTAGCAATTGTGTCGAGCAGCAAGGATCTATACCAATACAGGAGCTTCCCTCTGAGAGACAAGACCAACAACCTCACCACGATATTTTCTTCGATGATGCCGTGAATGGTATCTAGAACGACAACGTCCTCGACATGTTCTTGCACCGTCTTTCCCGTGTCGTCATAGGTAGGGATAGCCTTGAGCGTTGCAACAGGGTTAGCGGCTGGCGCCGCCAGGTTCAACAGTCCTGCGTGATTCCAGGCTGGGAACAACTTGGGCGGGTTCAACGGTTGATTTGGTTGGTTCTGCTGTTGATTGTGATTTGGTGGTGGGTTTGCCATATTCGCGCTTGGATTCGATTGATTAGGAGGTGGCAATTGCGGCAGCAACAGTTGGTTCGGCTGGACAGGAGCTTCTTGATGGTCTGGAGAGTTCGGAGGATTTGGAGGACAGTTGGTTGTGGTGCTGTCTGAAGCAAGGTCTTGTTCAGCAACCATAGCTTCCTGCGATAACGCCTCGTCCAGAGGGGTATTCGACGCGACCAACCTAGGACGCTCTCCGAAGGCGCTGATGTCAAGCTCGTAGTACTCGGGCTCTTCTTCCGTGTTTCTAACTCTCCATCTCGTACGCATGAAGACAGGATTTTCTTGGACTGGTCTTCGAGACTTGGAGATACTCGGGTTTCAACAGAGTCGCCAGATGTTCATGTTCGACAGTACTGAAGCGAACATCACTTCTTCAATACCGCTTATGAGGTGGAATGTTCAAAGGTCCCACTGGGCGTGCCAAAAAAACTGTTGGTTACGAATCTGCCACTGGGAAAGGATTTGGTCTGTCTATGCGCCCTAGACCTGCCCAATAGATTGAAGGGCCGGAAGGAAGAGATGCCTTCCGTGCCAATCTCCGGAGAAAGCCGACTCCTATTCTATCCTAATTGGGGTTTTAGATAAGGGATCTGGAAAAAAGTTGGGAAATTACAGAAAGAAATGTAAATGGCATTGCGATATCAATGGGGAAGAACAAGCAGCACTATTACTAACTAATATCCAAACCAAAAACAATCAAAACAAAGCATGTAACAGAAACTAACACTGCGATTCTTCCCTATGTATCCTTCAGTAAGAATTCCAGATTCACTTAATGCTCAATGCTATAATCCAGAATGCTGAATTACAACAATCAGAAAAATAAATGAATATTTAGCAGAAATATTTGCAAAAGGCAGCATACAAGAAAGAGACAAGAGTTAGAGCCAAGGATCCTTTGTATTGATGCAAATGTTTGTTTACAGTAGCTCTCTAGCAATATGTTCTCCCCCTTTTACATTGAAATGAATTGCCTTTTATAGCCAAGTTTTTCCCCCAAATTACATTGATGTTCAGATCCCCAAAACTGCCAGGGGTAGTTGGGATTTGACCTCTATCGGCTGTCAGCGTACTTGAAACAAGGTTCACATGCGTCTGGTACGACTTTGGATTGCTCTGGTAGTTGGGAAGGCATGTCTCATCAATGTGGTAGGTACAGTACAGTTTACCCCTTGGAGCATATGCCATCAATGTCTACCTATCCCGCCTTCTGAGGTCTACCTATAGCCCTACTAAGACCGGACCAAATCCCCAAAGATCGCTCGCATTTAGCATAAGTCGGTTCGCTGCAACACAAGAGCGATGCTGAGAATCGCTGGGAGGAGAAGCGATCTTGGGAGAACCTCTATGCCGGAGTTCGTTGAAACAGAGAAGCGATGACGAGAGTCGCTTATCAGAGGGGCGAACTCGGGAATCGCCCAGGGGGAGGGGCGATCCCGGGAGTCGTGCATGAGTGGAGCGAACCTGGGACATCTCATCATGTCTTAGTCATTTTGTATCATTGAATCTACTGTCGATCGCTGGAGGGTGGGGCGAAGCCGGAGGTCGCTGGAAAGCTGCCGCGAGTCGCTCCACTCAGAGCAAACCCGAACCTCTTCTGTCTTAGAATATTTCCAATGCCTCAAACCGCTGCTTGCTGGCTTACTCGAGCGAGACCGGGGTTCGCAATCTTTGGGAGCAATGACGGGAGTCGCTGATGGAGAGGAGCGACTCCGCGGATCGCTCAAAAGGGGAGCGATTCAGGATTAACCAATGCTGCTAGTCGCCTAAAAACTGGAGCGACTCCGAGAATCGTCGGGGGCTGCTACGATGCCGAGGGTCGTTCCGAAATGGAGCGATCCTAGGCCTCACTGCCTTAGAATTTTTCGTTATCCTCCTGCTGCTGTTCGCAAAGAAATGATGCGACGTCGGGGTTCGTCCCATTTTGGGCATGTTATGTTGATATGTTGAGACGTCCCATTTTGGGCATGTTATGTTGATATCAGAATTGAATATTGAAACCCTAGAGGTTCCATGAGTTGAGATTGCAGGTCTTGCTCATTCCCATAGTGCATTGGAGGTGCATGGTTGGGGTCTTGGCAATATCATTGCAGGTGTTATTGCCTTAAAATATCAAAAATACAAAAAAAGAGGCATCCGTGAGGAGTTCGTGGCATTTTTGGGAGTATTTGTGTCATGTGTTTCAGATCTGTTGGCAGCCCCAAACCCTACGCTTGCATTTGGGGTCATTTTTGAGGAGTTTTTGCATCTGTTCAGCCTTGGGGAGCTGTTGTATTGGTTTGGCAATATTTAATATATGATACTTGGCTGATTTCTCCTCATATTTGTGTTATTTTATGAGCAATTTCTGAGTTATTTCCTTGCTGTACTTAATTTCTGCATTTTCGTAGTAAGGGTTTGTTGTTTCTTAAAAAGGGACATTACAAATGGTATCAGAGCTGGAATCTTGCCGACTTGTGGTTAGTTTCAACATTTTCAGTGTTTTTTCAGTTATTCGTGGTGATAAGTGTGTTTCTGTGGTGAAAAGTTGTGCCCTAGTGAAAATCTCGGATTTTTAGGGGATTCGCGGATTTTTAGGGATTTTTTCCAGAAAATAAAAATTGCAGATTTGGATACCCTTTTGACCAAATTGCAATTCTGTGGTTTCAGAAATTTTTTTTGGTGGTCAGAATTTTCAGAATTTCAGATTTCCATATTTTTAGGGTTTGATAGGGTTTGATACCCTTAAAGCTTTTGAACCAGCCACTCTTGAAGATGCCATTAAGAGAGCTTTAAGCTTAGAATCCATTTACCTCCTAGACAAAAATATTTTGCACATAATCCACCTGCTAGACCACCTTTTGCAGCCAGAAAAACAGTTTTTGGACAGCAGTATGGGCAGCAAGGAAACCTCACGCAGCAAGATGGAAATGAGAGAAATTTTTATGGCAGGAATCCCACGCATGGAGAAGGTTTCAGATCTGGTTTTCAGCCACCTAATAAGCCCCCAAATGGCCCACACTTGACACAAGAAGAGAAAGTTGAGCTAAGGAAACAAAACAAGTGTTTCATTTGCAAGTATCCTTGGCAAAGAGGTCATTGAGTTACATTATGATTCTGATTCTGATAATCCTGATTTTTATGAGGCAGATTAGACACCCTTGGAAGAGGAAGCACAAAGGGAGTATGAGGAAGTTCCTGAAGGTTCCCTAGCCACTTTTAAGTGGGCTGAATCAGTTTCGCACTATTAAGGTACTAGGTAGATCTTTTGATGAAAAGTTTATTGTTTTAATAGATGGTGGGGCTACTTACAATTTTGTTGATGAGAAGTTTTCCACTAGAAAGAATCTTCCTACAACTATCATTCCTGGTTTTAATGTTGCTATTGGCAATGGTGATCTTATCACATGCAACAAAGTGGTAAGAAACATAAAAATTAATTTTGGCAACATGGAAGTAGATGAGCAATTCTTTGTTTTTCCCTTAGGAGGTATTCCACATATGGTTTTGGGTGTGCAATGGTTGTATTCACTTGGTGATTATTTTACTAATTATCAGAAATTAGAACTGAAATTTGTGCTTGAAGGGAAAGATGTGGTGTTGTAAGGAATCAAGGAAAATGGGTCAAAAGATTCTTGCAAAATTTTGGAGGTTTCATACAAAAGAATGGAGAAGATGATAAGGCATAAGGACGTTGAGTGGGCAGCTGTAATTTTCAGTTCAGAAGGGAAAAAATCAGCCACCTATCATCCTCAAATTCAAGGTTTACTACAAAAACATATTAAGGTTGATCAAACTAAAGTTTCAGCTGTACAAATATGGCCTATACCATCCAACCTAACGGAATTCAGGGGTTTTGTGGGTTTATGCAGTTACTACAGGAGGTTCATTAAGGGGTTTTCTTCTTTGGCTGCCCCCCTTACTGAATTAACTAAGAAGAGGGCCTTTCCATGGTCCAATGAGGCTCTTTTAGCTTTTCTAAAGCTGAAAGATGTAATGACTTCCACTCCTTTACTTGCTATTCCTGATTTTTCTGTTGCTTTTACTATTGCTTGTGATGCTTCAGGTGTTGGAGTTGGAGCTGTACTTATGCAACAAGGACGCCCCATTGCTTATTAGTGTAGAAAGCTCTCAAATGTGGAGAAAACTTTTAGCATCTATGATAAAGAGATGCTAGCTATCATGCATGCCTTGACCAAATTCAAGCAATACTTAGTGTGTGGCAAGTTTGTGGTCAAAACTGATCATAACAGTTTGAAATACTTCTTGGGGCAAGTTGAATTGAATGAAAGAAAACAGAAATGGGTAACAAAGTTGCAATCATATGATTTTGAAATTGAGTTTGTAAAGGGTAAGAAGAATTCAGCTGCTGATGCACTTTCTAGGCACCCTACTTTTCATTCTCTTTCCATTATTTCTGCTGATTGGAAGGTGAAAATTATGGCTGAATATGCAAAGAATGATTTTTGTTCTAAACTAATAAATGGGCAAGTTGAAGATGACAGGTTCAACCATAAAGAAGGACTGATTTTTTTCAAGGGAAGAGTGTTTTTAGTACCTGAATCAAAGCTGAAACAAGCTTTAATTACAGCCATGCATGATGCTCCACTTGTAGGCCATCCAGGTTTCTACAAGACTTACAAACAGGTTAGAGAAAGATTCTATTGGAAGGGTTTGAAAAGGGATGTCTTCTTGAATGTTCAGGAATGTGTTATTTGCCAAGAAAACAAGGGGTAACATGAATTTGCAGCTGGTTTATTTCAGCCACTTCTTATTCCCAATCAGAAATGGGAAAGTATCTCCATGGACTTCATTACTGGGTTCGCCAAGGTATACATGAAGGATTGCATATTTGTTGTTGTTGATCGATTGACAAAATTTGCTCATTTCTATGCCATTTCAACAACTTGTACAGCCATACAAGTTGCTGATTTGTTTTTTAAAGAAGTTTTCAGATTGCACGGTTTGCCTAAATGCATTGTGAGTGATAGGGACAACAGATTTTTGAGCATGTTTTGGCAAGAATTGTTTAAGCTATGTGGTACTAAATTGACTCCTAGTACTAGCTACCATCCCCAAACTGATGGGCAAACTGAAATTTCTAACAAATGGCTTGAAGGATATTTGAGAAATTATGTTTCAGGTCAACAAAATGCATGGGTTAAATGGCTGCACCTTGGTGAATACTGCTACAATTCTACTTATCGTATGTCCATAAAAATGTCTCCATTCAAGGCACTTTATGGTTATGATGCCCCACACTTTTCAGATATGATTTTTGGTGATTCAAGGGTCCAAAAAGCTAGAGACTTTGCAGCAGAAAATCAAGATATTCTTAATGCTTTGAAGGACAATATTCTTACGGCACAAAATCAGCAGAAGAAGTATGCAGATCAGCAGCATAGTGAGCGCTCATTTGAGATGGGAGACTTGGTTTATGTTAGGTTGCAGCCCTACAAATAGTCTACATTGAAAAGAAGTGGAGCAGAAAAACTCAAACCCAAATTTTATGGACCTTACAAGGTGTTGAGTAAGGTTGGACAAGTTGCATATGCTTTGGAACTTCCAAGTGGAAGTAAAATACATAATGTCTTCCATGTTTCTTGTTTGAAGAAGGCCTTGGGCCAACATATTCAGCCATCTTCAGATTTGCCACCCCTTGATGATGAAGGAAAGCTCATTCTTGAACCTGAATTGATCCTTGAGACAAGGGAGAGAAAGCTTAGGAGTAGGACTGTCAAAGAATATCTTGTGAAGTGGAAGGACTTGCCTATGGAGGATGCTACTTGGGAAGGTGCAGAAATTTTAGATGCTCCAGCTTTGACTTTGCTTGAGGACAAGCAATTTGAGGAGGGTGGACTTGTAATGTCCCAAAAATAAATATTTTTTTTGTAAATGTCTCCTACACTTAATTATAAAAGTGAAAAAGGGTTCATGTGACTAGGAGACATAATTTATGTTGTGTTTATTTATGTTTTATGTTTTTATGTTGTAATAAGGTACTTTAAGTGATTTTAGGGTTGGGAGCACTTTAAGTGATTTTAGGGTTGGGAGATGTCAACTCCAAATTAGAACCTCACCCTATATAAGGGAGTGAGACGTCCCATTTTGGGCATGTTATGTTGATATCGGAATTGAATATTGAAACCCTAGAGGTTCCATGAGTTGAGATTGCAGGTCTTGCTCATTCCCATAGTGCATTGGAGGTGCATGGTTGGGGTCTTGGCAATATCATTCCAGGTGTTATTGCCCTAAAATATCAAAAATACAAAAAAAGAGGCATCCGTGAGGAGTTCGTGGCATTTTTGGGAGCATTTGTGTCATGTGTTTCAGATCTGTTGGCAGCCCCAAACCCTACGCTTGCATTTGGGGTCATTTTTGAGGAGTTTTTGCATCTGTTCAGCCTTGGGGAGCTGTTGTATTGGTTTGGCAATATTTAGTATATGATACTGGCTGATTTCTCCTCATATTTGTGTTATTATATGAGCAATTTCTGAGTTATTTCCTTGCTGTACTTAATTTCTGCATTTCCGTAGTAAGGGTTTGCTGTTTCTTAAAAAGGGACATTACAGTGAGGTTACTGTTGAGTTTGGTAAAGGAGTTTTAGAAGGAAACCCCAAAGTTGTAAGAGTTTGAGGAGCCCTAAAATAAGTTAAGTTCTCACTCCTGATTTTGTATGAGGTCACTGTTGTGTTCTTGTTTAGAATGTTCAAATATTTTGTGTCTCACTCCTATTTTGTATAAAGCTTTGTCTAGAGTTTGTTGTTGTGAAGTCTTCCCCTGTTCAATATGCAAATAAGTATTCGCTTTCTATTGTATATTTTTTGAAGACCTTGTCCATGTTGAATATGTCCAAGTCAGACCTGAAGATCCTGTTATAAATTCGAAGATATTCACTTTGTGAGTGTGCTCGAGTCAATAGAAAATATTAATAAGTCGTATTGTGCTCTGCTCTAATGAAAGAAAGAAAATAATTTCTACATTTTGGTGTGAAGAGCAAAAGAAATTGGGTCTATCTGAAGCCGGTAGAAGGAGAGAAGAAAGTAACGTTTAAGGAGCAACTATTTGAAGACGACAAACTTGGAGAGTAACGTTTAGTGAGTAACAAATTTGAAGATGGTGGAGCCGGATTGGAAGAAGAAGTTGTAATGCCTCGAGCATGTCAAATATATCCCTATTTAGCCGAGCAATAAAGAGTTAAATTTGGAATTAAGCGATGCCGTTGAAGAATGACCTGGCGGGAAAATTAAAATTAAACTTTGGGCACCCCAATAAGGTACATCTAAAACTGCTTGCTTCCATTTTTATACTTCAAAGTGCATGGTGGAGAATTGGCTTTTGACAGGAAAATAAAAGTTTTTTTCAAAGGACAAGTTAGAAGGCTCATTTTTTTGTGGAACTTTTATGAGATTTAAAGAAGAAAATTTAAAAGAAGATAAAAGGAAATTGGTAAATGTTCAAAAGATTGATATTTTTTCATAAAAAAGATTGAAAAGTGAAAAGAAGGAAAATATTATTGGGTCCATAAGAAATTTTAAAGTGGACAAATTTTGAAAAATAAAAGTCAAGGGAAGACAAAATCAAAAGAGTTGAGATAAAAAAAGAAAGTGGACATTAATGTCTTAAAGACCACATTTTATTCGGAGATTCCACATTTATTTGGAAAATTGGAAAACAATTGAAGGAAATAGTTTTTAAATACAAGGAATCTCAGCCATGACATACAAAAATCTTTCTCTCAGAATTTCAGTTACTTAAGGGACCAAATTTCACTGCTTCGGAAAAGAAAATGAAATCAGTACTTGTAGTTGAAAAACTTTGGGATATAGTCACTGGAGATGGAACATGTTTGGAAGATGTTGCAAGCAAACAACAATATAAAGAAGGGGATACTCAGCACTCATGTTAATAACATTTGGGTTTTCAGGATGAAATACAAATACATATAAGTGAGGCTGAAACTTCAAAAGATGCTTGGGATAAACTTTGCACTATATTCGAAGGTAGAAATGAAGCCACTATTCTTCACCTACAATCACAACTATATACACTAAGAGTTCAAGATGGTGAAAATATAGAACAATTTATTAGAAGAATAGCAGACTTGAAATCAAAATTACAAATCATGGGAGAAAAAGTTGAAGACAAGCTTTTAGTCTCAATTGCACTGTGAGTATTGGTCAAATCTCTCCAAGTATCAAACATAAATGTGTCATTTGGAAAATTAGTTAATATTCTCAAACAATATGAAGTAGAAAATCGATTAAGAGACGAGTTGTCAACCAATGCTCTTATATTAGCAAGGAAATTACACAGTAACACAAAAGATCCTTCGATCTCATCCCAATCACAAAGTCAGCCAGAATGGAGAAAAATATAGTCATATATGCAGAAAAGGACATATTTCCAAAATTTGTAGATTTAATTCATTTAATCAGTGGAATCAACAATGTAGACATTTAATTCATTTAATCAATGGAATCAACAATGTAGACCTTTCCAAAGAAATCAACAGAGGCAATATCAATCAAATTAGACACAAAAACAGTATCCAAAATTGCAAAATAAAAAAAGGACATGGTTCAAGAGGCACACGAATCAAAATCTAATCACGAGGAAGAATATAAATCAGCACACAAGGTCCTTATGGCAAAAGAAATATTCAAGTCAAGTAAGAAAGAAGAACTGAATCAAAATTATATGGCACCAAAAGGTAGTAAACCTACTCCAAAAAGAGATTGTGAAGAAAATGCTCTACAAAAACAGTGTAAAAGACAAGAGAAATAATAAATAAATTGAAAAATATGCTCATGATGAAAGATTTAAATTGTGGCAAATATAAAATATTTCAGATGACAAATATAGGCTATGATTTGAAACCCAAGATGGTACATGTACAGTGTGACACTAGAGACCTTTTACAAAAAACAGTTAAAGCATGCGACACTAGTGATTTAAGCATTGTTTATGAGAATATTTGTACCAAAAATGTTTATGTTGATATTTGTATTAAAGATGCAAAATATTTGTAAAAATGAAGCCCAAACTGTTAGTGTTGATGACAGTTCAAATCTTGGTGATACTGTTAGTATTGTTGACGGAAACAGGAACAACTTTAGATGTGTTGATGATAGTTTGAGGTATATAGATAATGATAAGGTTAATGATAGTCTAAGTTGTGTTGATGAATGTTCAAATATTGATAGTTATAATGGTTTGAAGCATTCTAAATCTATTAGTATAAGTTATGAATATTATTTGATGATTTATGACATTTAAATGGTATTAGAAAATAGCGTGATGATAAGTTTGGTTTTTTTTGATAAAAAACACAAAAGGGTTATGGTTCAAAATTGTTAAGGAAAATGGGATATAATGGAATGGATTTGGGGAAATGTGTTGGAAATATGTTCAATATTTTCCATGTTATTTTGGTGGGGCTAACACTAAAAGGTACTTGACACTCTGTATCTATACTCGTCGGGGTTCAGGGTCGGGCCGGGCCCCGAACAGGGGTTCGGGGGCAATAGCCCTCTGAAAAGCAGGGGTGCCGCCCCCGGCCAAATTTTTTAGGGTTTAAGCTATTTTTAGACCCATACGGGCTTTTAGGGTTACTATATTTGAACCCATGCTTTTTCGCCCATGATATTGTAAAAATCCGTGCATATGCCTTTGTTATATATATCGCACTTGCATTAGGGTTTGAGGAGACAGAAGAAGAATATTATTGTATTGGAGATGGTCAAGTTAATGCAATAATAAGATAATACTGTGTTGGTTTTTTCCCGATTGAGGGTTTCCAGGATAAATATTGTGTAATGTGTGAATCTGCGATCTTCTTCTTTTGATTCTGTTATTACTGCTTTTCTGTTTTAGTTTATTGGGGCTCTTTATTGCTCTTCAATATGGACAAAGAATGAAAGAATCTTTTGCAGCAGAAATAAGCCACATCGAGTGCGCTGGGAACGGGTGCGGCTGGGCTGAACCCTAGCCACACCCTATCTGACAGGGTTCAGTTCAGCTGAACCTTGCGACCAGTTAGGGTTCGGCCAACCGAACCCTGCCCTATTTGGGCATTAAAATGCATAATTTTTTTTTTATTATTTCTTTTTAGTTATTAGGTGGGCCCAGCCACACCTTGGCTTTAAAAGAGTTGAAATTTTTTTTTTTTAAAAGTTAATATTTAAAATTTTAAAGTTTTTTACTTTTTTAATTAAATTAACTTTATATTTTAAATTTTTTTAGTGTTTAGGTGGGCCCATCCATGGGCCCACCCAGCCCATACGAAAAATAAAAAATAAAACTTAAAACTAAAAGTCTAAAAGTTAAAAAATAAAAACTTAAAAACATTTTAATTTTCTTTTATTTTTAAAAGTTTATAGTTTATAGTTTATACGTTAAACTTTTTAATTTTTTATAATAAATATTAAATTATATTGTTATCTTTTTGACTTTGACATACTGTTGAATATCATATATGCTTTTATGATGCCAATGTGTATGATTTATAATTTATTTTATTATTTTCGATTGATTTTATATATATATTATAAAAATTAGCCACACGCACCCGCACCCGGCGAACCCTATTTTTGGCGGGGCCGCACCCGCACCCGCGATTCCCATTGCACCCACAACCCCGCACCTGGTAACCTTGGTTTTTACTAAAAGAAAAAGAGTTTGTTAAGCATAAGAAATGATTCATCCATAAATAATGCGTTGTATAAAAAGGACCTATAGTGGTTGGTCCTCCAGAGGAAATGACATTTGAATATGTAGGAAATAAGAGATATGATAGTTCAACAATTGACCCAGAGATAAAGTCCAAGATAGAAGAAGAAAGTTAGAACTTGAAAAGCAATAGCTAGAGTTAGGGAACTAGATCCAGTAGAAGCCAGCCAAAGATAGAGCCAGAGATTGATCTTTATACCAAATAATGTATTACAGGGGGGTGTTAGAGAATATTACATTATTTGGTACCTTGTAAATATCTTGTCAATATTTTGTTTCCTGTAATCATTAGGTTTTTGTCATTATTAGAAGGTTAATAAAATATTTCTCTTATGAGAAAAGTAATATCTCTTGTGAGTTTGAGAGGAGATGAAGAGATAGTAGAAGATGAAATGTCAAGAGACTCTATGTAAAGGCTATATGTAGGGATGGCAAGTGAGATTGCAATGTATTGAATTGCATTGCATCATTTAGTATTGTAATGCATTGTAGATTTGTATTATCCACTTGAATATAGAGTGTTTATTCATTTGAGTCATGGCATGAATATGTGAGTTGCATTCTTGTATGAAATATTGTTTGTAATCATGTGAGAGAATTTTATTGTTTAATCTGAGTTCTTGCTTGATATACAGTAAAAGTCTTTAACCTTGCATGGAGATTTAATCATTGAATATAGCTCATTTTCCTTTAGTAAGTTGGTAAGATCAACAGTAATGATGACATTTGGATTTGTGTAGTTCAATCATGTTCGTTTGAAATTGTATTTGCCTTTGGGTTTAGATACTCATCTTCCCAAGGGCTTTAAAGTCCCAACATGTATCCACTCAACTGAAATCATTGGTGATGATTTCTCAAAGCAAATTTATATTGCAAAGCACTCTAACAAAGTAGACCCTGTGTCACGTGGTCACTTTTTGCCACTGCGGTTAAGGAAGGAATGCAGATTCCATCACCCTTGTAGTAATGACAGTTGTTTATCTTGCATCGATTGGTTAGATCAAAGAAAATTTGATCGATGCATAAGCAAATGATCTGTCTAAAGATTGAAGGAATTTTTTCTTGCAACCGTATGATTAAGGCAGATACATGTTATTGCTACTATTAGAATGTACAAACCAGGCCAAGCTAAATCCAAATTAATTGTATCATTTGAGTGATTCTTATCAGCATTATGAAATGGTACAGAGACACAAGTTGCATAGCACCCCATGCTAATATATTATTATATAATGAATTTATAGATGGTGATCAATGTTATAGAGACGACATCCAATATATCGACCCTCCAAGTGACAGTGTAAGGGACATACCTGGTTAGAAAAGTAGTTAAGGTGTAATGAGGTACATAAGATCTCCTTCCAACTTAAAATGCTTTGACCTCGAAGTACAAGGAGAGTAAAATAGTTATCAATAAATGACCAAATTTCCCATGACACTTCTTTGTGAGGTGAGTGCTTTCACTTGATTAGATATTATGTTATTCGTTGAGAACCCATATCTTTTATTCATGTTTCCAAGATTTCATCAACTTGTACCACATGTTGACCTCCATCAAGAATTGACAACTCTGTTTGGATATTTGAATGCGAACCTAACTTAGGCTTTGACAGGAGATGCAAAAAACATTATGAGAATGAGATGTTTGTGGTAGCCTTAAGGCATAAGTCATGTGACTAATCTTTTTCCTTGTCTGAAAATGTCCATAGAACCTTGGTTATAGTTTCCAATTCTTTCCACTTTTCTTAAAGGAAGTCTGTTTAACAGGTTGAATATGAACAAAAACTCAATCCCCTTGAAATTCTAGTTCAGTTCTATGCTGATCAGCTGGTTGCTTGGTATGATTGTGCACAAGCTCCAAATTCTCCTTGAGCATGTGCATAGTCTTCTGTGTTTCATCAAGAACGTTATGGTCTGCTGGAACTTTGATAGCAGTGCAAATGTAATCCTTCAATTTGAAAGGTTCACACTATAACAGAGCAGTGAAGTGTGTCATTTTAGTAGACTTGTGATAAGTCATATTGTACCACCAGTCTGAAAGATTTAGCCACTGATGCCATTGGTTTTGCTTGTCAGAATGCAATGGAAGTAACCTGCTAAACACTTATTCACACTCTCGGTTTGGCCATCCATGGATGATAGGAAGTGCTCATGACCAAGGTAATTCCTACTTGCTTGCACAACTCTTTCCAATAATTGCTTGTGAAAAGTTGATCATGATCACTTAAAATTACCTTTGGAAATCCATGCAATTTGTACACGTGAGGAGTATAAGCTTTTACTAATTCTTGTAATTTATCAGTGTTCTTCATGCCAATGAAATGAGCATATGTAGTCAAATTTGATATTCATAGAACATGATGCTGGTATAGTTGGTTGTCTTACAAGTGTAAAACCACTTTAGCATCCATTCTATTAAGGGAAGTTTATCAGGCATGTTTTGACAATTCTATTTGTGCTGGCCAATCCAAAGTGATCGGATTTGCAAAGCTGGATGATTTTAGGGTCTTAAGTCTTATACTTTGTAATAGCCTTACTATAACAAAGTATTTACCATTAGGGTAATTTTCATATGCAAAGAACTTTTGATCTTGGTATACTTGGCTGTCTAACAAGTGTAAAACCACAATAGCATCCATTCTATTGTGAAATTTCTTCACATTGATATTGTTATTATTATTTTTTAGAAGTTGCTGGCAAGTTCTAGACATTTATGCTATAAATTTGATTGCAGTTATTATTATGTATTTAGTAGTTATTACTAGTATTATCATGAAAATGAATCATATGGTACAAAATATCAATTTCATCAGGAGATACTTAGACAAAGAGCCTTCTAGGTTGGATTTTTTTTATCAATATTGTATCTGTTTGTGCTAGTTTTTGTTGCATTGTCATTGGTCCAATAAGGATGACTTTGAGTAAGATATAATCAGAATTACTGAAAGCATGCTTTTCATTACCACTGGAGATTGGTGTTATTGCAATGTAATTTTTTTCCTCCCTTCAGTATAGATTTTATCCCATTGACTTTTATATCCTCTTTTTGAATCATATTTCTATAATGTTCGAATTAATAGCAGGGATTCAAGTTAGAATGATTGAAAAATGTTGATGCCTATATAGGTGGGAGATGTGTGGTCAAGTAAAAGTAGTAACAAGAGTTGACAGCGAGGAGGAATTGCTACTTTTGCAGGTAATGTTGTCTGTTGGCATGAATTTCAGGATTAATTGGTAGTTCTTTTTTAAAATTTGTTTGTGCAGGCTGGCTATATCTTGTGCCATTTCCAGGGTGATGTTTTCCATTCTGACTATTCAAATAAAAACATTTAAGTCATGACATATTTATCTTTAGAGAAAAAGGTTCTTCACTTTCTATTGTATATGCATGTATTTGGTCTGTGACGTATGGCAGGAGATAGAAGGAAATAGCCTAAACCCAAATTCTTGTTCACTGTTTCAAGATTTTTGAAAATTGAACTTCTGCCTTGAGATCTGCCACTACCACATATGAAGCAAACAATTATTTGGAATTCTTAATTTTGGTTAAATGAAAGTAGACAACTGCTGGAACATATATGTGATTTAGCCAAGGAATATTTTATCATTCATATAGCAGCAGCCCCCTGCACAAGTTTTCCTTTGTTGTCATAAGACTATTTTGGAAACCACATTCAAACTATGGCTAAACCCAAAGAATCTTAATTAAAGTCCCAATCAATCAGAGGCTGAACATCTTGTATGAAATTGTGACATTTGTCTGCTTGTGGTATGTTGGTAAGAATATGACGAGTTCACGCAAAGGCCACCTACAAAGAAGGGGTTCAAATGTTCTGATAAGTGTGGGGTTTGGTGCCCTACTCATTCATCAGTTTGTCTTGCATTGTTCTCTTATGTTCCCCACTGCATGTTACTACATACATGCAAATTTATGCAAAACTGTGTATGATGATTTTATGTATACAAATATACTTATGATGACTAAATATCATGTACCTGTTTGTTAAATATTTGCATGCATCGTACTCTTGGAACTGTAATGGGGCAAATATGGTCTTCCCTAGGTACATTCCAAGATGTTATTTCTTCATGAGATCTTGTTTTTATCATACAGACCCATGAGAGCCCAGAACGATCTCTTCCACTATTCAATGGTTACTTATGTGTTTTGCTTTCAGGCATGTGACATGTCGATCAAGTGGCGTTTGCGGCTTAGGTGGTGTGGCATGCCTCATTTGGGACTGCCTTTGTCAACATGTGTCATTGGTTGCGTTAGATGAGCACTCTAGGTATATGTGGTTTCAGATCAAGTGGGACCCACCCCCTCTTAGAGACATCTTCATAGCTAGTATGTTATTTTCCTCCAATGTCAACTTTTGCCGTCCACTTTTATGGTGACCCATATTTGGATCTGTACGTGGAGATTTCTACATATTCATCATTGGGTGATGTCATTCTTTTAGGTGACTTCAATACCCACACTGGGACCCACTAAGCATATTTTCATGATCATACAGAGGACGAGTTCTGTCTCTTCAAACTCAACCCCAAGGATCTGGCATTCACTAGGACCTCTGCAGATGAGAAGCATCATGTTACAGCTTATGGAAAACACTTGATTCAGTTGTGTGAGTCACATGGCCTCTTGGTTCTCAATGGGATTCCTCAGTTTCCTAACTCGTCCAGGTTCACTTGTTCCCCACATGGGGGAGGTGCGAGTGTGGTTGACTATGTCATCACTATTAGGACTTTGCTTTTGGATATTCATGGCTTTCAGGTATGTAGTCAGCTTCCCTTGGCTGATCAATGCCATGTTGACTTTCTCCGACTTCCTCCTCTTTCACCTGTCCATCTTTCCTCCATCGCCCAATCCCACCAACCATCCCATGATTCATTTTCATCTGTCTATGGCCGATGATTATGCTACTCGTCTCTCCCAATTGATGTTCCAATACTACTCTCTTATTTCGACCACCACAACTACCAAATATGAATTTTTGTCTCGTACGTTATGGGATGCATCCCTTGACTTCTTTACCCATACTTTTCCTCATCCAAAGCCTGTTCATCGCATTGGTGCTTGCCTCTTGAATCATTGGTACGATGAGGAATGTAAGTCCATGCATTGAAAGCTCCGTTTTTCTCTTATACATGAGCCTACAACTATATCTTCCATTAAAAGGGAATATAAATGCCTCATTCGATGGAAGAAGCGAATGTTTCTTGTTGCTACGTGTTGTGAGCTTCTAGATGCTCTTCATCACTCTCCTATAGCCTTTTGGCACACTCTTTTGCTTGGGAAGCCCCACCCCATAGGTGATATTGATAAGTCCTGGGTTTCCCATGCTAATTCTTTATATGATTCCCAAGGCAACCCACCATTCATATCTCTTCCCTCCTAACATCATGTCACCTCTTCTCTTCAAGGGACATCAAAAGAGCTATACATAAGTTAAGCACTACCAAGGTTGTTGATTTTGAGGGATTTCAGGTTGAATTCTTGAAGTACGATGTTGAAGCTCTTAGCTATTTGACTGCAGACTTATTCAATGAGGTTGTTTGTTTTGGGTTCCTTGCCTCCTGGTCATAGCATATTATCCATCCCATCCACCAATCTGGGGGCTATGCAGATCCGAATAACTACAAAATTATCATGATTGGTCAAACATTTGCTAAGCTTTATGCAATAATTTTGAATATGGAACTCTCAAAATTGTTGGATCAAGGCAAGCTTAGAGCAAGAGGGTAGGCTAGTTTTAGAAGGGATCATTAGACTAGTGATCATGTTTTCACTCTCAGAGCTATTATTAAGGAGGATTGCCAACAGTCCTCTAAACAGTTTTGTTGTTTTGTGGACTTTAGAAAGGCCTTTGACACTATTCCCAGGCATATTTTATTTCAAAGATTACATGACATTGGCATCTCGAAGCTCTTCATCTCTACCATCAAGAGGCTATATGAGGTAGTTGTTGGCCGTTTTCAGACAAGTTTTGGTTTCTCAGAGGATGTCCAAAGCACCATTGGCATCAAAAAGGGCTGTCCTCTTTCCCCTTCACTATTTGGGATCTACATTGATCCGCTTGAAGAATTTATTCCACAATACATACATGTTGATGATGGTTGCCTTCTACATCATGTCTTGATAGGTATGTTGATCTTTGCAAATGATGTTGTTCTTCTTGCTCATACCCTTGAGGATTGAGGGCCTACAAAGATAGTTGGATCCTCTTGCTTGTTTTTGTGACTTAAAACAACAGGCAAACAATCTTCGCAAGACTAAGGTGATGATCTTGAACACATCAAAGAGTACCCTAAGTTTTAGTTCTATAAGGGAGAGTCCATTGAGATCACCACTGCTTACTCCTACATGGGGGTTCAATTTATAGGTCCTTACCTTAATCATTGGCTAGCTTCACGATCACATATTTGCAAGGGATTTGCATCTCTCTCAGACTTCAAATGGCAATGCTTCCAACAACACTTTCAAGACACACCTACAAAGATGCACTTCTTTGATTGCATCATCAAACCCATGGTCCTTTATGGATCTGAGATTTGGGGTCTAAGTGTAGGGTGCGTTGATTGGGCTTACATTGAGAGGGTCCAAACTGTTTTGCTTTAATGATTTATCCAGTGTAAAAGAACAATTCCCCAATGTATTGTTCAGTCTGAGTTTGGCATTCATCCTGTTTGTCTTCGGAGCATCTTTAGAATTATTTTTCAGCTTCATCGCCTTACATCCATGGGTGGCTGCACCTTAGGCCAAGAGAGATAACCATATTTGGCGCTTTGCTTCTTAGAATGCATTACCTCTAGGGGATCTTTTGGTCCTCATCATGGATGGTACTCAAAAGTTGTTTCTCTTCTTCAGTTAGTGGGCATCTCCATATATCAATTTCCTCCTCTCAAATACTCTTTAAATGCTCATCCTCGCATTCTTCCTAATAAGAGGGTAATTAATCAAGTAGTTAGAGATGATGTTTATTGACAATATATTTAGATCACTTGGGCCACTCCATCTCAACCTCTTATTCCTTAGTTGGCCTTCTACGCTAAGCATTTCAAGAGGTTTGCGAATGGCATTATTATTCGTCCTAATGATGTTGAGTGATATTGGATACACAACCATAGGATTCCTCTTGGTCAAATCAAAGTGTGCTCACATTAGTTGCGGGTGGAGATGGAACATTATATTCCTTGAGAGGATAGGGTATGTCATCGTTTTTTTTTTTTTTTTGAGTAAATACTTCTTATACACATCCGCCGTGGGGATTGAACCCGGATCACATCACCGATAATGCAAGTGGCATCCTTGCCGGTAGACCACAACACGCGGATAGGGTATGCCATCTTTTCTCTATTTGGGAGGTGGAAACTGAAGAACACATCTTCAAGTGTTTTGTTTATTATGAGATTCAAGGGAGGTATTATTGCTTGTATAGAGACTCAAGTGGATCACTTGCCACTTTTTTCAGTTATCTTGACCAAAGATCCTTGGTTCTTTACCTCAGGGAAACTATGACTCTTCGGCATCGGTAATTATAGGGGAGACAGACTACTACTCAACTAGTTATCTCATTCTTTCATCCTATCTTTGCAATCGAGAGTAATAAGAGCTCATTGGAAGCTACAACTATTCAAAATATTAATGACAGATCTATGCACCCTTGTTTGCATACAAGAGTGGCTACTAGGGCTTTAGTTCTTTATTCTCGCTTGTGACATGACAAGACTACAGTTTTTTGGTGTCGGGTTTTAGCCACCCCTCACGTAGTGAGGAGTTGTAGATAGACACAACTTACTAGTTTTTTGTCTTCTTCTATTGGTTCCACAACCATGGATGCTAAAAGAGTCTTGAGGGGTCAAACTCCATGCCCTCGTAGTCCTGGGCATTCTCCTAGGAGAATCATTAAATCCAGTGTTTCCCCTTTTGGGATAGTTGGCGATGAAAATGATTGTGCTTCTACTTGACATCCCACTATAGATTAATGTTGGCGCTTGGATCCATTAGAGCCTTTTTCTATCTCCGTTACCTCAACTTCTAGATATCTTAATCATTTCTTTTAGCCCGTTTTGGTTTATTCATTTTGGATAATCCTTGAGGCTATTACTATTATGCCATTCAGTTTCTAGATTCTTTACTCTAGTTTAGCTTATTTTCATGGTACTCTGTGGTTATTACAATGCACTGTAATTTGTAACAGCTTTTTTCAATGATTCCCATTGGCCTACTTTGGCCATTTGTGGGCATTTATAGAATTATCTCATCTTATCTCTCTAATAGATAAATTAAGTAATCCTTGTGATAAATATGAATTGAATATAATTATATAAATATGTCCAAAGGACTTGCGCCCAAAGGTTGGAAAAGTTAAAGATGCAGCTTCATTCAGTGATGTTAACTTGTTTTTTATTTTATTTTCTGTCTAAGATATTCGCTTGTTGATGGGCTGAGGGTAATAAGTGCCTTTATACTATCTATATTGGCTATCACTTTCTAGGGACAGGATAGTTGTGTCATCCGTTACTGGATTGAAAGTTGATATCAAGGTTAGACAATGCTCCTTGCAGTGGGATATGGTAAAATGGGTGTTTTGGGGATGACTGGTGCCCAGCAATTTAACATCTAACAACACTATCAAATGCTAACTATACATATGCTTACTGAATATAACTAGATGACTGCGAATCTTTAATCATATATAATAACTTGCACAAATTATTTGTCTACATTATTTGTGCTGTGTTTTGTTTGTTTTCTTCTGGTTAATAAGTTTAACAAAGGGCATTTTCGTTCTTTGCATGTATAATTTGTCTTTTCTTTTGGTCTTGTTAGTTTGATCTTTTTGTTCATCATGGGTGAAGTTTCCTAAACATTTCTGTGCCTTTGTTGGGATATGGAAACACATTTTGCACCCCCCGGGGCATATTCACGAGGTACACTGGTTGAAATTATAACTTCTAGCAAGGGTTTGGAGTACAAAGGGGCCTGCTTTAAATTGTAATCTTTTTCACTGTCTTGGCCTAAAATCTAGTTAAAGTGAATGGCTAGTAGTTGACCATGTTATATTTAGTTATCACATGAGGTTTATAGGTTGAGAAGATGGTTACATACTTTCCAGGATGACTCTAAACTTGCAAGAATCTTGGGTGTGGACAATAAGTAAGAAAATGACATGAAAATCAATATCCTAGTCAAGGCAATTAGTCACTTGACAAACCTGCGATGTTAGTTGATCATTTCCATGTTCCCCACTACTCAATGACAGTTGCTTGCCAGTCTTCTCAATATCTTTTCTTATGGTAGAAATGCTATTTTTGTGTTTTCTAACATTCTTGTTGTGCCCTTGGGGATGCCATTAATGCATCTTAGTTGGCTACAAGATGGAAGTATTAGAAATATATGTGATAAAACAATATTATGATGGTAACCAAACATGAGTTAAGCTATGATTATTTTAGGCAGCTACATGTAGTGTCAGCCAAAGACAACATTAGCATGCCAACCAATCATTGGTAAGCAATGAGAATTCAAGAAAAGTACTTGTCTTGAATAGTTGTTATCATGAATAATCATTACTTAACTCATGCTTGGATACTATGCTGATGTTCTCTTTTGCGAACAAAACATATAATTTGATCTTCCATCTTTTAACCGACTTGAGATGGGTTAGAATCATAACAATTTGCTCATATTACGAAGGAGTTTGTTGAGGCATCTGCCTTGATAAGTATGCGTATGTGCAAGTGTTGCTACTGTGTTTGACACTATAAGTTGTATCTTAGTATTCCCTTGCAGAGTATCATGTATATTATACCTGTTTACACAATTTTATTGGAATTTGTAGCTACATATACCAAAAGAAGTAGCATAGTTCACAAGTTGGAATGTCTTTGACCATGAATTCTTCATATCATTCTCAAATGACAGAAAGTCATACATAAATGCTTAGGAGGACATCTATAGTGTCTTTTGTGATAATTAGAATTAGTGTCCTAAGTGGGTCCATCTTGAAGAGTGGTGGTATGATGCCATCTACCATATGTTTGCAAAGGTGTTTCCATTTACTGCCTTATGGGAATGGACCATCAAAAATTGTAGATTTTACTAGCATTGATATTAAAGTAGCAACTACTGAAATAATTGTGAGGATCATGGAAGTAATTAATTTCTTTAAAGTAAACTTATAATTTGTTTGAAATCACATGAGGCAGCGAGCAATGGACACTACATAGAACAGGAATTTCAAGGAGATTGGGATTTTATATTACTTCATTGGCTACAAGACTTTTTACTAAAAGTTCTATGGTCCATTGGACCATTGGACTTGCAAAGATTGTGAAGTTCATGATGATTTGTATGTATACTTTCTTAAGAAGAAATTGGGAGCACACACATCTGTTCAGACTGATTTCCCATGTAGGAGCCAGTTCTGACCAACCCAAGAAATAGTGTACATAGTAGTAGTAATAAGTGTGAAACACACATGAAATGTAAATGTCAATGTAAATGTAAATGTAAGTGTAATGCAGTTTTGTAGTGTGGGATGTCAAGGGTGATGACATCATTATTGATTAATTACAAATACAACGTAATGTGTGGTGATGTATGTAACGCACATGCGAGTGGGGAAATAGTTATGGGTGAGGTGTCTTGGGCGACGGTTGTTGGCAACTATCGCGCTCTCAAAGTTAAATAGGACCCCCCATTCAATTTTACGGTATCATTGTAGACACCATGAGAGTGGAAGTGCCAAGAGACTATGTTGTATACAAGAGTATATTGGAGATTGTGCATCTATTGTTGTGCATTCCCAAATTATATATGAGTCTGTAATGTAGATGCTGCATAGACAGAGTTAATGCCAAGGTTTCACGAGCTTGGGGGACGGGTTTTGGGGATGACGGGGGACAGTAGGCCAATGCTAGGGGACGGTTGGGCAACGACTGGTATAATAGTATGATTTTTTTTTTAAATTTAGAATAATCTACAGATTCTACACACAACAAAAATATACTAAATACTAATAGTTTACAACAAAAATAGTCTACAACAAATATATATATATATATATATATATATATATATTTTTTTTGAATTTACATGGTGGAATTGGTAGCCGCCGCGAATCTGGGCAGGCTGTCTGGCTTTTATGGCTGCCACAGTATTCTGTGTTGTTCGCCTCGGAAGCTGCCACACAGTTCTTCATGTAGTATGCCCCTATAACCACCATGCCACAATCATTTAAAACCTTTTACGCCGCTGAAAGAACCAGAAAGGGACAAGTGTTAAGTTCGGCGAGGCTTTAGATGTGAACCTTGGACCTTCGCCCCCTTACGGGGTTTGGTCGAACCAATTGGTCTACACCTCAAACCTACAACAAAAATATTTAGAACTTAGAAGCCATTAGAATAATTTAAAATTTAAAATTTACAACAAATGTCAAAATGAAAAATAGTTGCAAAAATACTAATAGTCTCAATGCTCATTTACAAGTTACAACAAAAAGAGTGAAATACAAAGAGAACAAAAATACAACAAAATAGTGAAATACTAATAGTCTCAATGCTCATTTATAACAAAAATAGTTTACAACAAAAATACTAAATAGTCTCATTCCTATTTAACTTATGCTGGGCTATCACTATCAGAATTTCTATTTGATGAGCTGCCCTCATCATTTGAGTGAAGAGCCTCCAATGGAACTCCAACCAACCCCTCTTGACACTCATCGTCATCAATCTGTCCTGCATCCTTTGGATCAACATCCCATCATGTAGCTGGAGATTGCCTGTACTTTGGCTTAACTTTGTACTTTGGCTTAACTCTCTCACGAAGGTGAAGAGAGCTATGCACTGCAACTAGCTTCTCCGCTCTGCGAGAGGTAAGTTTGTTCCTACTCACATTGTGGATAAAGCTGTATGTGGACTAATTCCTCGTAGCAACAAAGGAACCAACAACCTGTGAAAGAAGCCTAATTGCAATTGTTGCAAGTTAGGTGTATCATCCCCATATAGCTGCCACCGTCCAATGGGATTTTTTGGCCAATGGTAGCTCTATCCTCTATACACTTTGGTTGGCTGAAGCAAGGGCCCGAAAGATTCACAAATTGGAGCCACTCATCTCTAAGTTTTGAGCCCTCCTCCATCACATATATCTTTTTAAGGGCACTCAAAAACCCTTGTCTCACCTCTGGATCGTGATGGGGAGCCACTCTCCCAAGCCTAGGCTCATACCACTTTGGGTTTACTGCATATGCTGCCATATGAAGGGGGGGTGTTCATACTATCCCACCTCCTCTGTTTAATAGGTCTAATGTTGGCCTCATAGAATAATAATGATGGATCTCTAGTAAAAATGACTTTTTTAATCTCCCCTAACATGCTGTCAGAAGTCTCATAAATCTCTCCTAGATTAGGTGCATTTGTATCAGCATATCTGATGATTGCAGCAATTGGGACGACAAAAGACACAATGTACCTACAAGAAATTAAATTTTTGTTTTAAAAAGCTTAGACTATATGAGCAATCCAATTTGAAATTAAAAAAATCATAAATGATAAATCAATGAATCATAAACAAAAAAAGTAAATATGAACCAAATCTTAACTTCAATATTTCTTACTTGTCTTGAGCCCACCAACTATCTTCCAATACTTTGTCTCTGATTTTCTTTCCCTCCTCTATCCTTGATTCCAACCACCTCTTCCACTTCGTGCATACTACCATGGTCTGTAAAGCATTTTGCACCTCGATCATCCTCTCCAATAAAATGAAGTAGGTGGTGTATCTTGTATCTTTTGGTTTGATGAACTCCTTTGAGAAGGATCGAAAGAGGGCTAAGGAAGTGTGATGGTTGCAAATGAACATTTGCAAGTCTTTGGCTTTTGCAACCATAGCCCTCACCCAATCTATCCTCCCAATGTCCTTCAATGCATGAACACAACACAAGGTCCAAAAAATGTCTATATGAATGTTCTATCATTTGCCCCGCATGCTGGCAAATTGGGGCTGCATTTGTAACTACCTCTAGTGTACAACAAAAAAATTTAGATTCTAGAATAATTTACACAAAAAAAATGGTCTCATTTACACAACCATATAGGTTTTGATTTTCATAAGAAAAATGAAAATTGTCAAATTGATTACTAGTACAACATTGGAGGCTCCAACCTCCTTAATAGCCTCCTTCGACAGGAGGTACTTAAACTCAACATCCTTTCTTTTCCTCGTGCAGTCAATGGCTTGAAGAAAATAAGGACCTACTGAACATGTGACAATGATATTGATGAGTGGATGTTGACGAATGTCAGTCCACCCATCCATGATGATAGAACATCCATTTGTCAACCATGTGTTCCTCATTTGCTCCATAACCACTCTGCATTTGGAATATTGTTTGTCCAAGAGAGAGGTATGAAGCTTAGTTTCTTCAGGCACTGGATATGAAAGCCCTGCCTCGGCTATTTTTTTTAATGCTTCCTTGAAATAGGGGGAACGTGCAATATGTAAAGGAAGCCCATGTGCAAAAATAATTGTGCTACAACATCATCTACTTCCTCTCTTGCTTGCACATTAAACATCTCACTTACAGTTTTTTTTTTTCTTTGAGGGCAGTGGTGGCATACTTTGGTTTGGGTTGATTCTTGTGGTTGTTTTGAGGAGGCTTCAAAGTCACCTCTAGATGATTGGCCAGTTTTAGGGAAAGGCATGCCTAAATCTCTAAATTTGGCCTCTTGCACAAGCCTATTGGCTTCAGACACTTCTACCCGGGTCATTTTTTTGCAAGCCCTAATCCCTGTTCCTGCTTTACCAGTGAGATGAGATTCAGCCCTAGTATAGCTGCTCTTAAACTCTCTTTTACAAAAATTACACAGCCATGTTCTTGAGCCCCCAAAATATTTTTTCCCTTGCTCACGGTTGGTTACAAATTGCAGGAGAGGTTTTTTACTATTGAATAGACCTTCGCATATTCTTTTAAATATGGTGATGGACATTCGAAATTAGGAGTAGTGCTGTCCCCTTTGGAAGTTTGAGGTTGGATAGTAGAGGCAGAATCCCTAGCGACATGAATATTTTGATTTTGATTTTGACTTTGGTTTTCCGGTTCCCCCTCCATATGAATGTTATTAAATGAGTCTAATTAACTGCTGCTTATGTTGAATGTTGAAAGAAAAATATGAAAATTTCAAAAGAGACTTGGATGAGGTAATGAAAATTGGAAAACCTCAAATTGCTTCCTGCTGTGACTATCCCTACTATTGCTATCCTTGCTGTTGCTACCTGTTGTTGCTTTCCCTGCTCTTCTTCTTCTTCACTGCTAAATGGGTGTGTTTGTTTTAAGTTTTCAAGTCTTTCTTTTTACTTTATAGTGTTAGTTTCTTTTAGTTTTTAGGGTTTAGGGGAGGGTGAGACTTTCATGGGTCCCATCCCCTACCTTTTTTTTTAAAAATTTAATATTTTAACTTTTTATTTATTTATTTTAACCTTGGCTTGAGATGCCCAGCCGTGGGGGATGGTTGGGCGTCATCGAGGACAATTGGGCGTCTTTGGGGACACTTGGGCTATCCTTGGGGATGGCTTGAGCGTCCCCAAAGATGCCAGCCGTCCTCGAGGACGACCAAGTAAAATTCTTTGGCGTCCCAAGGACGGCTCCTCGCCGTCTCCCCAAAGGGGGATGGCGAAGAAACGTCCCTGATTTTGTGGCGGGGAAATGTCCTCGATGCCGTCTCCCTGTGTCGGGGATGTAGGGGAAGGGGGGACTTGTCCCCTAGGGTGGGGAACGCGTTCTTATGGAACCTTGGTTAATGCAAATACTATTCATCCATATTCTATGTGGTTCGATTGTTGTGAGTAGTTTGTAGGTTGTATTCAAGTTTTATGTGCAGTCGTAGTTGCAATTTAGAAGCATTGTATGAGAATTGCCATACAAGCAAATAAGTCAAAAGTGTCGTACGAGGAGTGTCGATGAGAGTAGCCGTACAAGTGACCGCCATTCAAGTATGGAGATTGTTGTTCAAGTGGATTAACATTGAAAAATACAAGGTTCCACCCCCTGTCCCCTGCTTCCCCGACCTGGGGGGATGGCATCAGGGACGTTTCCCCGTTGTCACCCCCTCGAGATGCCAAAGGCTTGCAGCCTTTCGTCCTCGGGACGTCCCTTGTGAGAGGGTGTCCTCGGGGACGGCCAACCCTCCCCAAGGACAACTGGACGTCTCAAGTCAAACTTAAAACATAAAAAAAAAAAAAGGGTCGGGGGTTGGACCCATGAAAGTCTCACACACCCCCCCCTCCCCCAACTCTAAAAACTAAAAGAAACACACTATAAGGAAGAAGAAAACTTTAAAAATTAAAAGTTAAAACAAACACTCATTCTGGCTTTCAACAATGAAAAAGAAGAAGAGCTGGGATAGCAAAAGGAGGCTGCAACATCAACAGCAAGGGATAGCAAAAGGAGGCAACAAGAGCAAGGATATCAACAACAGGCAACAAAAATCCAAGTTTATTTTAAAATTTTCCAATTTTCATTACCTCATCCAAGTCTCTTTTGAAATTTTCATATTTTTCTTTCAACATTCAACATGAGCAACAGTGAATCAGACTCATTTAACATTCATATGGAGGGGGGAAACCAAAGTGAAAATCAAAACCAAAATGAAAATATTCATGCTGCTAGGGATTTTGCCTCTACCATTCAACCTCCAACTTCCAAAGGGAACAACACTAAAGGGGACAACACTGCTTCTAAGACTAGTTTTGATTGTCCGTCACCATTATTAAAAGAATATGCCAAGGGTCCGTTCAATAGTAGAAAACCTCTGCTGCAATTTGTAACCAATTGTGACCAAGGGAATAAAATTTCTGGGGGCTCAAGAATATGGCTAAATAATTATCAATTGATTTTTAAGCTAATAAAGTGAAAATCAAAACCAAAATGAAAATATTCATGCTGCTAGGGATTCTGCCTCTACCATTCAACCTCCAACTTCCAAAGGGGACAACACTAAAGGGGACAACACTGCTTCTAGGACTAGTTTTGATTGTCCATCACCATTATTAAAAGAATATGCCAAGGGTCTGTTCAATATTAGAAAACCTCTGCTGCAATTTGTAACCAATTGTGACCAAGGGAATAAAATTTCTGGGGGCTCAAGAATATGACTAAATAATTATCAATTGATTTTTAAGCTAATAAAGTGAAATCCCACCTTTTTTTATCAGCTATGACTTTTCAAAGCAAGGTGGATCATAATGTCTACCTCAAGCATGAGGATGGTCAGATTATTATTATTTTGATGATCTGATCATTGCAACGAATTCTTCCTTTATGATTCAGGGTTTGAAGCTAGGGCTTCAAGAGTCATTTGAGATGTCAAATTTGGGCCTGCTTCATTTATTTTTGGGCATTTAGATTTCTCAGTCTGCTTCACATATTTTTCTCTCTTAGCTATAATATGCTTTGGATCTTCTGCAATAGTTTTATATGGAGGATTGTAAACAAACCCCTTTCGTTTTACTTCAAGGGTGAAGCTTGAGGTTAATTGTCCTTATCCTCTTGTGAATGCTACTTTTTATCAGTTATTAGTAGAGATCCTTCTCTATCTCACCTTGGATTATCCAACCAGGCTCTGTTAGTCATGGCCATTCTCTTGGGAGCATCATTAGATCCCGTGTTGGCCCTTTTGGGATAGTTGGTGATGACAAGGACTATGCTTCTACTTCACACCCATTATAGATTAATGTTGGCGGTTGCATCCATTGAAACTCTTTCTATCTTTGTTGTACCTCTACTACTAGCTCTCTCTTAATCATTACTTTTAGCATGTTAGGGTTTTATCCATTTTGGTTTACCCTTGAGGCCGTAATTTTATGCTATATAGTTGTTCCACTTTAGAGTAGTTTACACTAGTTTTTTAACTCTAGTTTAGCTTATTTTCAAAGTACTTTGTGGTTACTACAATGCATTGTAATTTGGATAAGGATGCTTCTTGATCATTTGTGTGTTCTTTAGAAAGGGCCCACTACTTTGCTCTCTTATAATTAGAGTACTATTCACTTGGTTTTGCATTTTTCTAGAGCATCGACTAGCCACACATATTGGGAGCTTCATTCTCAGGGATAGCTTGAATGAGTATATGTGGCATCAATGGACCTGCTTGCTGATATCTTAATGAATGTCATGCCTAAGATCACTTTTAATCGGTTGTGGAAGTGTGTTGACACAAGAGAACTTCCATTAAGGGGGATATTTAGTGATGTCTTCTCTCCATTGATTCAGCTTAAGGGGGGATGTTGAAACGTGCTAATATTTCACTTATTGGCCTTGACCAACGTTGTATGATATAATATATTGTATATGGCTATGGTCCACTTTACACCTTGCAAGGTGATGCGTGTATTATTGTATTGACCAATCACATGTTGGTTTGATATTTATTGGGATTTGTGTCATTGAATCTTGGGAGTAGCGATAATCCACCCCCAATTATATCTTATATTGGTTGGAGATCATTTCTTTTGTTAGTGAAGATATTTGGTGTCTAAAGACACCATACCCATATTTTGTTTCGATTCTTTCCTTTCATGTTCCTTTTATATATTTTGTGGAGTTTTCTGGGTGATGTGTTAATTTGCTTCGTTCCTCTCAGAGTATTGTGAATTTATAAAATAGAGGTGTTACACCACTCCTTGTTGACAACTAATTATTTTATTTTTCATTTCAATTTGGTTTTTTAATTTAATATTTGTTTAATATGGAACAGATTCCATATCGGCCATATTTGATGTCTTTGGATTGTGCTCAAGTCACATCTGATTATGGGATATATTCCAGTTATCATATCCATATATCCATATTGGATATGAAGATACACTAATTTGTGACTGGGATTGAAGGTCATATCCAGCAACATGCATAAAAATGTTGCTGATTAAAATTCACGGTGTTTCAATCTTATATATCACGCAGTGTGAGATGGACAGATGCCTCTAAAATAATACTAGTCAGGTTTTAAAAGTACACTAGGTACTCCTAATCTTGATATCTTTACACCAAGGTATACAATAGGTATATTAAGTTGATGGACAGTGATGGATGTATGTGCTTTCATGTTTCTGCAATGAAAGACTAGTAAGGGTTGAACATCTGTTTTAGTGCTCTCTATGTTTCAGGGAATCGCCTTAAGGCAATTATTCACTGTTTTGTATGCCACATGTCATTTAATTGTTCTAACTTAATATTATTATCTTGTTCTACTAGTGCTATGTCTCATGCATCTTAGTGAGTCTGGCCTGATTTGTGATTTGGGACAGAATCGAGCAAAGACACTAAAGTTGCCGACGCATGTTACAATTGATGCTGGCAGAACACAAATTGCTCCAAGTTAGTTACTTTGCAACCTACGTTTTTGTATTTTAGTTTTCTTTGCAAGTGCAAACACTTTGACATAGTACATGAGTGTGGGAATCAGATTTTATTTGTCATTACAAAGATGTTATGCTTGTGGAATTTAGTATCAGGAAGAGGAATATAAAAAACTTAAATTTGTTGGTAAACACTATGTTTCTATACATGTCTATATTGCTTATTTGGTGTTGTTGCTGTCTTATGATTACCCATATGGGGTACAAATATTTGGGTGCTGGTTATCAACTTTGAACATTGTAGTAAATCACTCATTTGCCTTTGGTTTTGTTTTTGTTTACAGATTCTAGAACAGTAATGGCGATTCTTGGTAAGTTTTTACTTTTTATCCTTATAGCAGAAATCTTATAACATAGGTCCTTATGTCTTCACACGTCAAATAGGTTGGCTATTGTATTTTTGTTTTAATGTAATTGTCCTTAACCTCTCTTATTTACACTCAATCAGTGGAGATTTCTTGTGTTAAATTTATGGGTATATGAAAAACTTAAATGCTCATGTGGTTGCATATAGTTTAAGAGGTGTTGGAAGTTGTTATATTTTGAATGCAACAAAAATAAGAATAAGACAAAATCAGAACAGGACAAAACTGGAGTTGCGACTGAAAATTAAAAAGGAAAAAGGAACATACTCTCACCCAAATTTGAAGAGAATGTGAAGCATCAAGAATCTCTTGAGATAACAAAAAGACATTCTGTTATATGTATACAAGTATAGTGCATTGTATTGAAGTTGTATGTGATGACCTGAAGAGTAGAATAGTTTTGTGGGGTTTTTGTCTAAATTTGTGTTCTGTTCCTTTTTTTTTTCTACATTGTGTTAATCTCTGAATTAAAATACCACCACATCCCATATAATGGTGTCAGAGCTTGGAGCTTGGAGCTTGGAGAGGTGGACAGCTTGAGGATTTGATTCTCTTTAACCAAATTAGTTCAGAATTCAAGTTTGTGAAGGCAAACTTCATACATTATTATTGTAGTTGTCATAGCTCATGGTAATGCTTCACTGTCCATCATAGAATTTAAAGGAGAAAATAATGATAATTAATGCATAAAGATGAGGACTTTCCTGATTGCTAAAGAAGTGTGGAATGTTATGGACAATGGATTCAAAAACCTAGAATATTGGAGTATTTCATTCATTGTTGAGAAAATCGGAATCAGCAAAGAATTGACATTTTTAAAAATCGGCAAAAATCTAGGATCAGCAAAAAGTTGGGGAAAGAACCGGCAAAAAAAGAAAAAAACCGAAGAAAACAAAATTTTTCATTGAAAAAATGTTTTTTTTCATACATATTACAATGAATTAACATTATGCAAATCAAATATTGCAATAAAATCAATAATTCATGTCAAGACATCATACAAGGCTCAAGCTTTAAGTATACATGAAAGTGACAAAACACATCTTGTATTGCTTATAATATGAAAAGGTACAAAGTTACAAGTAACAACAAGGAAAAAAAGGTTTCATTTTTTATATGCTTGCACATGGAAACAAGTAACAACAAAGTTACAATCACTTGAAAAAAAAGGAAAAAAAACCTAAACCTTAAACCAAAAGGCTAGGGTTTAGGGTTTAAAATTGAAACATTGACAGCTGAAAAATGGGCTTGCCTACAAAGTTACAAGTAACAACAAGGAAAAAAAGGTTTCATTTTTTATATGCCTGCACATGGAAACAAGTAACAACAAAGTTACAATCACTTGAAAAAAAGGAAAAAAACCTAAACCTTAAACCAAAAGGCTAGGGTTTAGGGTTTAAAATTGAAACATTGACAGCTGAAAAATGGGCTTGCATACATATTGAGCAGGCAACAATATTTACTTAAAAAGAGGAGGATGGGTCTAGACCACGGTTTAGGGTTTAAACTTCAAGTTCAAAGTTTCAAATTCAAACGTTAACAGCTGAAAAATGGGCTTGCATACATAGTTACCAGGCAACAATATTTACATGAAAGGAGGAAAAAAAAACAAAACCCTGAAGGTTTAAACTTCAAAGTTTCAAACATTAACAGCGGAAAAATGGGCTTACATACATAGTTATCGGGCAACAATATTTACTTAAAAGAGGAAGGAAAAAAAAAACCTGAAACCCTAGACTAGGGTTTAGGGTTTAAACTTAAAACTTCGAAGTTCAAACATTAACAGCTGAAAAATGGGCTTGCATAAAAAAACCCTAAATCGGCATTGCAGATTTTTTGAAAAAATCGGCAAAAAATCTTTGCATCGCCAAGAGTTTGCCAATTTTTTGATTCTGCAGATTTTTTGCAGATTTTCTCTACTATGATTTCATTAGCCACAAAAAAATGAATATGGAGGAAGCACAAAGAAATGATGCCTTGGCTTTGTATCACATACAAACAGCTTTAATGCAAGCATTTTCCCAAGAATTGCAAATGTCAAGACTGTTAAAGAAACCTGCCACATGTTGAAGACAGTCTATCAAGGATATGATAAAGTGAAATTAGTGAAGTTACAGACATTGAAGACAGAATATGAAAATCTAACAATGAAGGACAATGAGAATGTAGGAGATTACTGTGTAAAGGTGCATGAAATTTTGCATAAAATGGATATGTATCGTGAAGAACCAACATAAGGAGATGTTGTCAAAAAGATGTTGAGAACATTGACACCAAAGTGGAACAATTGTGCAATGATTATTGAAGAGAGCAAAGACTTGAAGAAGTTGGAGTTTGATGAATTGGTGGTATGACTTATGTCCCATGAAGAAAGAAGTAAAAATAGTGAAGAAGAAAACTTTGAGTAAGCTTTTGCTTCCAAGGCTAGCGTGTCAAACAATAATGGGGCTAGCTCAAGCTTGAATGCCCAAAGACAAAGAGGGAACAGCAAAATCAGCATTCTACAAGAGGAAGAGGCAGAGGTAGATTTGTGGATAAGAGAATTGCTCAATACCACTATTGCAAAATATATGGCCACATGAAAGAGAGTGTAGAATATAGGCAGATAATGAAGGAGAAGAAAAAAAAAAGCTTTTTACATGAAGAAGTGGAGAGCTCAAAAAATATGTTCTTGTCATGTCATGTGGTAAAAGTTTTAACTGAAGAGTCTTGGTACATAGGTTCCGGTTGTTCAAATCATAGTATCAGTAATCAGGAGTTGTTTGTGGAGTTGGATGACTCATATAAAAGCAAGGTTAAATTTGGACACAACACAAAAAATGTTGAAGGAAAAGGAGCCTTACAAATTAACACAAAAAATTGGAAAAAAACAAGTACTTCACACCAGGTGTGAAGCACAATTTGACGAGTGTGTGGCAGATTGTAGAGAAAAACCACAAAATAGTGTTTGAGAATAAGGACTGCATCATCTATTATAAAGCAAATGGGAACCAAGCCATGGCTGTTGTACTTGTGACCAAGAGTAGAATGTTTCCTTTGAAACTTGAAGGAGAAGAGAACAATTTGTGTCATACAATTATTGAGGACCATATCTTGTTATGACACCAAAGGTATGATCACATGAATTTTTGAAGCTTGTATCTGTTGAATGCTACAAGAATAGTCAAAGGACTGCCTTGTGTAGAAGCAAGAAGTGAAGTGTGTGAAGGTTGAAGAATAAGAAAATGTCATAGAGAGAGCTTTCTAAGAGGAAGAGCATGGAGAGCATCATATTCATTGCAGCTGATACATTCAGATATTTGTGGTCCAATGCACTCACCAAGTTTTGGTAAATATTCTGCTTTATCACTTTCATTGGTCACGATACTAGAAAAACTTGGGTGTAGTTTTTGAAGATCAAGAGTGATGCTTTTGAAGTATTCAAGAGCTTCAAAGCCATAGTAGAGAACGAAAGTGGATATAGAATCAAACCATTAAGGATTGATCCATGGTAATGAGTTTTGTTCCAAGAAATTCAATAAATTTTGTGATTAGCATAAGATAAGAAGACAATTGACAACAACCTCACCTCAAGAAAGTAGAGTGGCAAAAGGGAAGAATAGGACAATCATGGAGATGACAAGAAGCAGGCTACTAGAAAAAGGTTTGGGCAATCATTTGTGGACTTTTATGGTTGCAACAACAAATACATCCTTGAAGTCCCACAAGAGTGGTGAAGAATATGACGTCTCATGAGGGATGGTATGAAAAGAAGCCTTTTGTAAGTCACTTGAGAGTGTTTGATTGTTTGGCTTATGTTCATGTTGAAAGAAAAGGAAAGGAAGAAGTTAGATCCAAATTGTCAAGCATGTTTTTATTCTAAAGAAAGCAAGGCAAATAGATGTGATGACCCCAAATCTAGACAATGCATTGTATCGAGAGATATGATTTTTGATTCGGCGGGAGTACATAGACAAGAAGTAGAAAACACTCATAATTGATGTTGTTGGTGTGTCACGAGCATCCAATGGAGGCAAAAGCATTTCTCCAAAAACAAACACAAAAAGGAAGTGAACATTACAATCAAATTCAAGTTGCTAAACATTGGATGGGAATTTTGATAGGAGGTTCATAAAAACCCAAAGCACAAGCCCAAGAACAAAGGCAAAAGGAACAAGGAGATGATATGGTGAGCTATTCATGTGATAGATGGACTTAGCCATTGCCATCATTTTCTCCTTGTAAGGTTCTCTATTGATGAACAATTTCCGTAAAGTTAGTGATGATTTCTTCTACATGAAAGACATGCACAACACTTATCATGACTCTTATCAGCACCGGGATAATAATTGTGATAAAGTTTGTGTCTTTGAAATTGGTGATGACTACACTGATGGGGTGACCTAGCAAATGGGAATGATGTCTCTCGTGTGGGTGAAGACTTCTCAAAAGACTAGCATTTTCTTTTAGGACAATTTCCTCTATCTTAGTGATGGCTATGTTGAGGGAAACATGATGTTTTTGTCCAATTTGGCCTTAGTGACTCTCCATTGTTTGCATTTTGATACTATTGTTGAGGGGGGTGGCTTCCCTTGGCTATGCTCATCTCAATTAACCATGAGGATGACAATTTTAATGAAAGTGACAATAACCATATTGCACAATAGGAATAATGATAAGTAACCCCTTGATAGGGATGGATTGCTTGATTGATGTGATGATAGTTATGGAGAGACAAAATCTTCTTTGCTGCTACTACGATCTCTTCTTCAACAAATATTCAAATGGAAACAAAGGCAACATTCCCTTTGAAGGTGACAATCATTTGGGTTGAAACATGAATGACACTCACCATGACAAATACAAAACTATGCTTGGAATTTTCGATTTGTTTGACAAATGGTTCTGTTGGTCAAAAATCCGCCTTAGGTATGGAAAGTTTCATCCATGCGCCCTAGACCCGGCCAACATTGAAAGGCCGAAAGGAAGAAATGCCTCCCGTGCCAATCTCCAGAGAGGGCTGGTTCCCTTACTATTCTAACTTGGGGATTTGAGATTAAAGAAACAGGAAGGAGATTAGAAATGACTGAAAGGAATGAGAAATATGGTCTCAAGCCATATGAACAGGGGTGATGAACAAACAACACGATAACTTAATTGCACTTTGAACCAATAGCACTTCACACAAAGAAAGTAACAGAAATTAAAACCAGATATCTTATATGTGCAATCTCCAAAATTATTCCAGTGTTCACCCTCTATCGGAAGCTAAATCCAGACATAGAATTATAGCCCATAGATAAAGAAGAGAATTTGATAGAAATATAGGATAGAAAACATACACATAAAGAGAAGTCTAGAATTAGAGCCAAGGTTTCTTTGTATTCATAGCAGAATTCATGTACAAGTCTCTAGTAAAACGTCCATCATCTTACATTAGAATTGCTAGTTTTTATAGAGGATTCCGCCTCTGAGACATAAATGCTCACCCACAAAACATCGCGGTGGCAGCAAAGATAGGATTTCAGCACTCATAAAAAAGTAATGAGGCATGGCCTGAATTCGATGACTCATGGAGAAGTGGCTGCATGGCTTCAATGCAGCGATATGATCCGCTTGTAGCGTCGCCTCCTCGCTTACTGGAACCGCCTCAACGGAAGATCAGATTTTGAGATCCGGTAAAATCAAATCTGGAAGCTTCTCTGACCGATTGCAATTAAACTGGTGAGGGCGCGCCTTACTTTGTCGTCGAGAAGCATTTATGAGGAATTTTGGTTGAGGCAGGAAAGTTTGATTGAAAACAAGAGCTTAGGAGATGCAAGTCCTACTTGGTTTCGCCCATGCAAGCTTCGAAAAGAGCTTGGGCCCCACTGAGTTTCACTGCTTTCTCCCTCACTAGGCCCGAATTTGATTTGCGCTGAAAAACTGGGGCGAAACACTTTTCTACCTTGGGAGTGGCGCTGGAGTGAGAAAAGTCAAAGGCTATTTCTCCCTCACTAGGCCCGAATTTGATTTGCGTTGAAAAACTGGAGTGAAACATTTTGGGCCCCACCTGCATCTTAATCCGAAAACTGGGCTGCGCCTTGGTGGAAAAGTCAAAGGCGCTTTTGCCTTGTCAAACTCCGAAAAGGGCTTGCGTTGGAAAACTGGGCCGAAAAGGACTGGGCCCTACCTGCATTTTTTTAATTGGAGTGGAGTCGCACGGATTTTTAGGAGCTTTCGCCCAAAAGAGCTCCAAATTGAAGTTGCACTCCTGAGTTGGGGCGAAATCACTTGGGCCCCACTTAGTTTCGGCCAGCTTGTAGCCCGAAATGGGCTTGCGCTCCCAGTTTAAGGCAAAAATGCTTGGGCCCCACGCTATTAAAAACAGGTCTGCGTTGACTTCGAGGAAGGTCAAAGGCGCTTTCACCCAAAAGAACTCCGAAACTGGGCAACGCTCATGATTTGGGGCGAAACGGAATTGGGCCCCACTTGCAACTCTTTCCGAAACTGAACTGCGCTGGCCATAGAAAAAGACAAAAAAGGCCTTTCGCCCCTCCTTGTTCCGAAATTGATTTGCGCTCTTACATAGGGGCGAAAAGGAAATGGGCCCCACACTGGTTTAAGGCAAATTTGGCACTGATTTTTAGAACAGAAGGAATGCATTTTCGCCTAAGTTAGCCCCAAAATGGCATTGCGCTCCCCAGTAGGGGCGAAAACAAGGCCTGAAATTGAAATTGAAATTGAGTTTCGCCCAAACAAGGCCCGAAAATGCCTTGCGCTCCCATACAAGGGCGAAAAGGAAATGGGCCCCACTTATGTTTTTTCCTCCAAACCTGGGTTTCGCTATTTTTTAGCCCGAAATGGGCCTGCATTTCACTCTTTGTCCGAAATCAATTTGCGCTTGGAGACTTGATGCGAAACCACCCTCGCCCTCGAAAAGACAAGGACCCTGCATGATGAGTGAACAGGAAAAACTGCACACTCCCTTGGGCGCAACCAACAAATTCTGACAGCAAAATGCAGGAAACAAAGAATACATTCTGAAAAAAGAAGAGCTCCAAGGAAGAAAAGATTACTGAATAGCAAAATGTTTACAGAGGAAATCAATGTGGCAGGGATGCCAACATATCTGGCGGCTCGCAAGGGGATTGAGCTTGCTTCAATGTTAAGATCCCATGCCTTATCTGTTGGGCTCAGAGTCATCACCGCTGTCCTTTTCTAAATGCTCATTGCTGGCAGTAGAATCTTCCTCCAACTTCTCCCTTTATGCTTCTTCTCCTTTCCGCTCATGATCCCCTTCTTCTCTTTGGTCTCCTTCCCTTTGGTCTCCTTCCTGTGCTTGATATTCATGCTGCTGGATAGGCTCCGATTGCGGGAGACGCTCATGGATACGATCATAGGTTGCTTGGACCAGGGCCCAGGCGTCTTCTTTGAGTGTGCCACGATCTTGGAGCTCCCTGACCAGGTATCCGAAAGTCTCAAGCTGGTCTATGTCAGCGTAGTTAGCTCTCTGGTTGAGGTCTACCAAACAGGATTCAATCCGTGCGAACCTGGTTATTAACTCCATTACCTGGTGTTTTGAAATAGGCTCACTCCCACTGTCAATCTCCGAAGTATCGCTTTCAAAGGTGTCCCAAACTGGCTTCAGCTCTTCCTTTGTCAAAATAGATTCTTCCTCGTCAGTGAAGCCAAGGAAACCGAGCTGCGTGAGAGCTTCGAAATACATCAGAGAAATGCGCCTTTCCCGCTCAAACACTTCTATCAGCTTTCTCGCCTCTCGGGCTGTTTTCATTTTCGTGAAGTAAGCCCACAGTGTTACTGTTGGTTACGAATCTGCCATGAGGAAAGGATTTGGTATAATGCGCCCCAGATTCGCCCACCAGATTGAAAGGCCGGAAGGAAGGAATGCCTTCCATGCCAATCTCCGGAGAAGGCCGGCTTCCTGTGGGTTTTTAGTGTTTTAAGCTAAGAGTGCAGGGAAAGAGATACAAGTGCGGAAAGAGAATCCAAATGTGATTGGAGTTGGGTGGGGGGAATAAGCAGCACGACAACGATCAATCACCACTACTAACAACAATTAAACACAAAACACACTATAGAAACTACAGCTATCATTCATCCTATGTATCCTCTATCTATGCATTCCAGGGAATACTTAATCACAAAATATTGGAGTCCGAGTTCGAGTACAACGATAAGCAATGAAATAAGAAACATGAGGCAGAAATGACAAGGAGAGGAAGCATACAAAATGAAGACAGTAAGCAGAGCCAAGTATGTATCTTGTATTTAGAAGCAAACACACAGCTATAATGGTTCCCTAGCAGTATATTCCCCTTCCACCCTTTTACAATGAAATGATGTGGCTATTTATAGCCCAAGTTCCCCCCGATTACATTTACGGGCACAAAGTCCCAGACCAGACAATGGCTGACAAAAGCGGCCAAGGAGTTGCTGATGCTGACTTCTGTCGGCGAGGACTGTACTTGCAGCAAGGTCTCCCTAAAAGTTGTACAACTATGTGGCAGCGCGTTGGGTGAAACTTCTAATCAGCGGGAATGCGGGTAGCTGCGGTAGATGAAACTTCACATTAGCTTAAATAGAGGCAGTCGGCGTAGGCAGTGCTGTCCATGCTTGTCCTTGTATCCGACATATCTTGGTCCGAATCCCGAGGCTGGAAACTTGTCAGATTCTGGTGAGTGACACGTGTCTGCCTTGAAAGGCAGTTTGTTCAACTTCGCCCGGGATCAGAGCGCTGTCGGGTAGCGCAGGTCGGAAACAACGCAGTTGGGGAGGCCTCTGTGCCTTAGCCAATTTCTGGGCTTCTGATGGATCTTGCCCAACTGCGCACCGGTTAGAGGGCGCACCCCGACTTCGCTGCAAAGTCGGGTTGCGCACCGGTACTCAAGCTGTTTTGGCCGCTGTTCGGACTGCGCACTGTTAGGGGAGCGCACCCCGACTTCGCTGCGAAGTCGGGTTGCGCTCCAGCACTTAGCTGATTCTCTGATCACTGCCTTCCCAAGTGCGCACAGGAAGAGGAGCGCACCCCGACTTCGCTGCGAAGTCGGGTTGCGCTTCCATACTTAACCAAATTCTGCTCCATTTTTGCCTGCTTTCGCACTGCGCATTCCCTAGTGCGCTCCAACCTGGGGGTGCACCCCGACTTCGCTGCGAAGTCGGGTTGCGCCTTGACACTTAGAAATTTTCAGGGAACACTTGTTTTATTTTGGGGAACTGATTGGGGGGAAGTACAAGGGAAAAAGGAAGGAATTTAACTACAGGAAAGGGAGAAAGGGAAAAAAGAGGAGGGAAGGAAGAGCAGCACACTTACAAATTTTGAAAACATGGCACCCCGTGCAAAATGTGGCAACAGTTACCTTCGTAGTTGCCAATGACCGAGCAAGTGGGCACATTGGAGTAAGCTCGAGGTCCATTTTTTCTAGGGTTTGCACCTTCATAGCCAGTTCCAACCATCGGTCAATGTCTTTTTCAGCATCCTCCACGATAGGTGCGTCGTAAGTGACTGATTGCTTGGCCTCCCAAATGAACGTCAGGACTGCTATTGCTTTGCGCGCCCTTGTTCATAAGTTTTCCAGGAAATGATGGCGAACCTCCTTAATACGGTCTTTTGTGAAGATCTCTGATTGCACGACCCTCTGTGTCAACTGGCTTGCAGTTCCTAGACCTGAGCATTCAAGGCTTGCAACTGGCTTTCTGCTTCTGCATGCGCTTTGAGGTGATGTTCATTTTCTTTCTTGTAATTACCCACCTCCTGCTCCAAGATGATCACGTGTTGCTGCAACTGTTTGGATTTAGCCTGAGCCTCTTCGAGCTGCGCCCTTTGTGTGCGTAAAGGTCTCCTCAAGCTCTACGTTTTTGGCCTCGGACTCATACAAACGAGTCTTGTAGTGCTCCTCGTGAAAATAAATGGAGCCCATTTCCACCTGGATATTCTCCATCTTCTCCGCTGCATCGATCGTTCTCATGTCTTCAACCGTATGATGGTAGGCATAATCTGCTGGTGTCATCTCCTCCAGGAGTTTTTGGACTTTGGGAACCTTCTTCATATTGTGGAGTTCCATCTTCTCTGGGTCGAACTTAGCCCTTTTTTCCACTTTGGTTGGGGCCTGCGCATTTTTCCTTTTCCGGCCCTTGAGCCAGCTTGATGAGCTTTGACATGCTTGACGTATACTCTTCGCGATTGGGCCCTCCTACAGAACTTCCAACTCCATTTCCATCGGTTCCTGAACTCCAAAGAGCGGCGTGAAGGGGAACAAAACTCGTTGTGGGTTAGCTTCAGCAGACGAATCAGGGACGGATGGGGCAGCAACTACAACTTTGGGAGACGCCAGGGTTTGGACGACTGCAACCGAGGCGCTAGGACCTGGGGTTGGGATATCAAGGGGCGCCGCCGCTGCAACTGAGGAGGTGAGCGAGGGCGAAAACAGGTCTGGATTGACTGTAACGACAGACACAACGATTGGATTGACATAAACCTGAGGAGGGTTGGGGTTGGAGGACGCAGGGAACGCAAATGCGTTGGAGATAGATGCAAAGGAACTAAATGTTTGAGAGATAGGAGGGAACGTTGAGGGCAGCGACGACTGGGATGTAGGGAAAGGCATGGCAGACATAGGGACGCCGAATTCAAGCTGGGTGGAAATGAGGGTTTCGGTGTTGTAAGGAATATTTGCCAGACGTACAGAAGTAAGAGGAGAAAGAAAAGACGCACCTGTGGGCTCGGGCGCTGCCAGAATCGAAACGGTGAACTGCTGCGTGATAGGGCTCGTCCTTCATTATTCTCTGTCCAAGACTTTTGCTTCGTGGTGAATCAGCTCTATCTCTTGCCGTGCTTGCTGCATCGGAACAGGGACTTCAGGAACGACTACGTCCATGACTGTCGGTGTTGTAGGAGGTTTGTGCTGAGAGATCGGGCTGCAGCAGACCGAGGCTTCTTCGCAGCATGGGGGAGTGAGTGCTGCACCAACGCTCCTCTTTCTCGGAATGACCTCTTCTTCAGGGATCAACTGATTGCCCTTCTCCTTGACAAGTGGGTCTTTTTCAGCGTGCTGCCCTTGTCCTTCCGTCGTGTCTTCCACTCTGCTAGGGCTTTGAGTACTTCTAGGCATGATGTCAGCAAACAAGACGGGTCGGTAAGTGTCGCAATTTGAGTCATACGTCTCAGAGAAGTTCTCATCCAACACAAGCAACTGATCGAATGCCTCCTTTTTATTTGGACCCTCATGATCCACCAGTTTGCAATTTTTTCATCTGACAAGTCGAGCACTTTGTTTTTCATTGCTTGAAACACTTGTTCATCCGGAGCATGCGTCGGGTTTTGCGCAGGGTCGTATTCAACCTCTATCGTGTAGAAGTCGTGCCACGGGGGAAGTGACATCATCCTCTCCATGTGCCATTCCAAATCGTGCCCTGTGGGATTGTTGCACTCCGCTTCCATGTTTGGGCGCGGACAACTATGGAAGCTTTTTGTCCCGATATTTTGCCTAAAAACGGTCGATGAGACCAAGGTCGTACAATGTTATTGCCAGAAAAGCGTTTTACCCGTTAATTGACACCTTAATGTCGCCGAAGTGGAAGGGAAAAGCACATGTGTGCGACTTCCTTCTCCTATGCCCATATGTGTCATCAGCGAAGTCGCTCTGCCGGGCAACTTCGAGGGCAAATAAGTACTCTCTGGTGTAGTATGCCAACAAGAAGTGTTTTCCGGTGAACCCGAAAATCCGAACGACAAGACCCTACGTCAGTTGGAATACGTCACCCAACATCCCCTGCACTACCTCGTCTCTCATCTGCCTCGACACTCGTTCACAAACGCTGTAGATGAGCTCCAGGACCGGACTGAGGAACATTCTGTTGAAATTGTAGGACTCGCGTTTTGACAGACTTCGAGTCCACTGATACACAGGGAGCGCTTTGCCGCCTTTATCTGTGCGGTTCTCGGCGATGAAGGCAAAACGACCGTGCATGTGGTAGAAGAAATACCATGCAAGGAAAGAGCAGACTCAGAACGACATGTCTTTTTCTCTCTGCACATCACTCAGTTGGATATGCATCTGCCGCGCCACCCATTCTGCCAAGTCGAAAAATACAGGCTTTGTCTCCGGCTTCATGGCAGCAAGAGAATAGAACATGCGAAATACATTCGGCAAGTGAAACCTGCCACTTATACACTATTGCATTCGTGGAGAGTCCCATAACCCATGCCAACATGGAGTATATGTCAGGATTTCTAAACATTTTCAAGGGTTTGGGCAGGTCTGGCAATATTTTCGGCACCGAATTCTCCAGCAGCTTTGTCTCCATGAACTGCCACATCTGTGCCGTTGGCGCGTATCTTTCATTCTGCTCAGTACTGTTGATTTTTTTGACTATGTAGTCAGCAGGGGGCTTTTCTCCACAGTTGAAAGCCTCTCGAACGTCTTGGGCAGAGATGGCGAACAACTTGTTTCCTTTGGCATCTTGGACCGTCCTGGTCCGCGGGTTGTAGATTTTAGCAATTCCGTATATCAGCTCCGGGAAATGATACACAGGTGTGCATAGGTACCAGTAGAGGTGAGAGTGATAGGCAACTGTCTGCCTACTTTCGGCAGACACTTTGGTCATCATAAGGTCAACGATCTGGTGCAACTTCTCCACACTCGTTTTGGTGAGCACACAATCCCAGATTCTGCCCAACATGTCTTCAGGTGGTGGCGGTGGCACATTCTTTTCCTTCTTTTGTTTCTTCTCGCCTTCCGCCTTCTTCAGGGCCTTCTACTTCTTGGGCTCGGTGCTCTTCTTTCCCATTCTGACTAGGTACTTGCCCAAGCGCTCGCTTTGAAAAGGACAATGCCTCATTGCTGCTCAATGCACTGCGTTTTATCGGCAACTCTCTCGCTCTGATTTAGCAAGGTAAATGGCGCTATTGCAAAACCCTCAGTAATTTCTTTGAGTTCATTTGAGGCGCAGCGATGGCCCTCTTATAGCATTGCAATTTACCCACCATATTAATTATGCTTTGGGGCAGAGTAAATGCCTGGAGGGATCATGGGCAAGGTGGGAGATCTCCTGCGCGTTAATCGGTGGATGAGCGCACCTCCCAATGTTGGCCAACTGTGTGGGCCGTAATCTTTCTTGAAAGACGTGACGCATCGCCTTTTTTAAATTTCCCAGCGTAATTTCTGGCTCCAACGGCCTTCCTCGGGGCGTGCGCTTGCTAGGCTTTATTTTGGACTGCGTGCCCGTGGCAGTGGAGAGAGCGAAACCCTTTCGCTCTAGCAACATTTTCATCATTTTCAAGAGCCGAAAATGGCTTTCGCTCGAAAAGTTAAGCGAAAAGCCCATTCGCCCATTTAAAGCTCGAAACAGGAAAAAGCACCATGATTTAAAGCCTTGCTGATTGTACACTTTTTTTGAAAATCATTTTCTTTAACCCCTGCCACGTGGTGCATGCACAAAAACTGATTAAAGGGCCACGACTTGAATTTCGTCCATAAGGGACGGCGAAAACGCCTTTTGCTCAATGCAGCCCCGAAATGGGATTTGACTTTGACTTTTCGGTTTTGACTTGGCCCTACCCCGTTCATAGCTTTTGCTTCTTAGAGCGCTGAAACATGGTTTTGCCCCTAAACAAGAGCGAAACTTTCTCTTGCCAGATGACAAGACGTTTTTCGTAACGTTGAACTGTTCTTGCCAGGTGATGCTAAAAATGGCGAAGCGAACTCCTCTACCCAAAGGCAGAGCGAAAACACCTTGGCTGAATCTGGGCGCCTGAAACTGCTATTTTCCTTCGGAGCGCCAAAAAAAACACATAACTAACCTAAAAATCTTTTATTTTAGCTCTTCAGCACCAATTCCCTGCCAGATCGACCCTCACCATAGCCAGGAGTCTGGCCAAAACTGCACTACTGATAGCGCAAAAGGGGCGAAGAGGCTTATACTTCGAGAAAAAAGATATATACAAGCAAACAAAGGAATAAAAATATGTACATAGCTGAGAAATTTTTTTAACTACCCCTTATTGGTAGTACACCTTCAAATGAAGGCCATTGACCGATATTGGAAGAGTAAACCCGTTTAAATCCTGGAGAATGAAAGAGTTAACCTGATTAACCTCGGAAATTCGAAATGGACCCTCCCAGAATGCATCAAATTTGTCGTGATTTCCTGGCTTGGATTTTTTCTCGTTCCATTTCAGCACCAGGTCACCAATCTGGAAGGTTCGGTCGGAGGTCCTCTTGCCGAACCAATTTTTCGTGGTCTTGGCATGCTTCATGAAAGCCTTGTAGGCCTTTTCTCTTTCCTCTTCCAATTGCAACAATTGAGCTACCCTGATACTTATGGGATCAAACTCTTCATCCTCACCATCCAATGATCGGAGAGACTGCAATGTAGGTAACTCAATGTGTGTGGGGGAACCGCTTCCTTCCCATATACCAGGGAATATGGGGACGTCTTGATTGATTTCTTAATTGAAATGCGGTCAGCCCATAAGGCTAAGTCCAGGAGCAAATGCCAGCTCCGCTTGTTGCCTTCCAAGGTTCTCTTCAGGATCTTGAGTAAGTTTTTGTTTGTGGACTCCGCCAAACCATTGCCCTGCGGGTAATAATTAGACGAAGTCTTTAAGTAAATACCATACTTACTCGCGAATGCGCATATTTTGGCACTGGTGAAATGGGTACCATTGTCAATCACCATTGCATCCTGTATCCCAAAATGGGTTATCAGTCCTTCCAAAAGGGCGATGACTACATCCTGGTTAGCCTGCTTGGTTGGCACTGCTTCGGCCCAACGGGTAAAATAATTTGTAGCCATCAGGATGTTCTTATGCCCCGCGGATGAATTGGGATCTATCACCCCAATGAAGTTTAAGCCCCATTACTGAAATGGAGCTTCGACCTGAATTGGGTGCAAGGGCAAAGAAGCATTCCTGCTCCGACCAACGTACCTCTGACATTTATCGCACTTTTGGCTAACCTCGAAGGTATCGGCAAAAATAGTAGGCTAGTAATAGCCTGCTTTTATGATTTTTAAGGCCATAGGCCTTCTTGTGAAATGTTCCCCTGACATTCTAGAATGAAACTCATCTAGGACCCTTTGTTTTTTTGTCTCCTTGACACATCTCAGGACTTCGTCTATATTTTTATGAAACAAACCACTTGGTAACAACACATATCTGCAGGCTTGTAGCCTGAACCTTCTCCTCTACGAAGCATTGAGGTCAGAAGGGCACCTTCCGGTGTTGAAGTATTCCACCATGTCTTCTATCCAATCCTGTCAAGTACAGACCGATTTGCAAGATTGCTCTCCTGTGCTGGATCATCCCACTGGCAAGCTATCACCTCGGATGTGGCGCTCCTGACAATTTCTTGGCACAAAGCTCGACCATGGACCAGTTTAGTGGGCCGGACCAATATGTCGAACTCTTGGATCTTGGAGACCCATATTGCCCTTTTATTGCCAAGCTCACCTTGAATGATGAGGTTTTTGACGTCAGGGTGCACCACGTACACTATCGTCTTGCTCTGGGAGACGAAATGACGAAACTTCTTCAATGACCTCATCACCGCATTCACTTGTCTCTCAATGAAGTTGTACTTCTCGTACGGGTGAATGACTTGGCTCAGGAATGCTATCAGCCGCTCGACCCCGTCCTCATTCTTCTGAGTAAGGACAACTGCGTAGCTCTCCGGTTCACCGACGACGTAAAGGATAAAGTCCTTGGAGTAGTCGGGGTTCACTAGAATAGGGGCTTGAGCGATTCTCTCTTTGGTCTCTTTGAATACTCGCTTCCTTTCCTCGGTCCATTGAAACTCAGCATCCTTCTTGAGGAGTTCGGTAACCGGCTTTACTACCTGGGCAAAATCAGAGATGAACTTCTTGACAAAATTGATCTGCCCGAAGAAGGATTGAGGCCCCTCTTGTTTGCTGGTAGAGGCAGCTTGAAGAGGGCTTCAGCCCTAGCGAGATCGACGGCTAGTCCCTTCTCCAAGATTACATGGCCTAGGAGTTTGCCTTATTTTACCGCAAAAATGGACTTTTTCGGGTTTATGGAGATTTTGAACTCTTGGCACTTCTCAAATACCTGGCGCAAATGTAGACCATGTTCCTCCCTCTTTTGGGAGAAAACAGTCATGTCATCTAGATAAATCACAATGACGTGATTGAGTAACTCACCAAAGGCTAAGTCCATCGCTCTTTGGAAGGTCGCCTCGACATTTGAGAGGTCGAACGACATGCGTTGGTAGGCGAAAGTGCCCCACTTGGTGGTGAAGGTGGTCTTGTAGTGATCTTCATCCTTTACCTAGATTTGATTGTACCTGGAGAAGCCATCTAGTAGAGAAAACCTCTGTGCCCTCGCCACTACGTGAAGAATTTGATCAATTTGGGGCAGCGGGTAGTGGTCCTTCAGAGATGCTTGGTTGAGGTTCTGGAAGTCAACGCACAAACGAATGTCTCCTTTCTTTTTCTGGATTGGGACTAGGTTTGCCACCCAAGAAGAGTGCTTGATAGGATAGATAATCTTCGCCTCCAGCATCTTTAGGAGCTCGACCTTCATCAACACTTCTATCTTTGGGTTGACCGTCCTTTGCTTCTGCCTGAAAGGTTTGACCCCTTCCTGTAGCTCAATCATGTGCTGGAAGACATTCTTATCGTATCCCTTCAGGTCTTGATAGCTCCAAGCGACTATATCCGGGTATTCTCTGCACAGGGTCTTGATTTGCTCAATCTCCAACGACGTGCAATCGGTTCCCACCTTGATGACTTTCCCGGGTTCTAACTCCAGTTCCTTGTACTCTCTTACGTCCACTTTGATCTTGTGAGCGAGTGACCTATCATCCTGATCAAACAAACTTTCAAGGGTGATTAAGTCCTTTAGGACGTGGTTATTCTTCAGTTGAATCAACCCCTCATATTCTTCTTCATTGAGGGTCCTCTCTTCAATAGTGCTGGCCTCGTTAATAAAAAAATTGACGATCTGCTCATCGTTGTCAAACACTTGCCAATGAACATTTTTGTCCGGTACTGAAGGCCTGTAGATCACCCTCACTATCTTCGGCTTTTGCATCATGTTTTCGGCGAGGGAGTATCTGTCTCCACTAGACGCGAGGACGTCAGCGTGCTTATTCCGCTCTTGCAAAATAGACCAGATATTCAGGGCCGAGAAAGACTCGAGAAGGTCCCATACCTTGTTACGTTATGCTTTCAGATAGTGTTGCTTTGCAACACACTTAGTGGTTACTGTTGGTTACGAATCTACCATGAGGAAAGGAAGTAATGCCTTCCGTGCCAATCTCCGGAGAAGGCCGGCTTCCTGTGGGGTTTTAGTGTTTAAGATAAGAGTGCAGGGAAAGAGATAAAAATGTGGAAAGAGAATTCAAATGTGATTGGAGTTGGGTGGGGGGAATAAGCAGCACGACAACGATCAATCACCACTACTAACAGCATTCATATACAAAACACACATTGAAACTACAGCTATTATTCATCCCATGTATCCTCTATCTATGCATTCCAGGAATACTTGATCATCAAATACCGAGTCCGGAGTTCGAGTACAACGAGTAAGCAATGATACAAGAAACATGAGGCAGAAACGACAAGGAGAGGCAGCATTCAAGATAAAAGACAGTAAGCAGAGCCAAGTATATGCTTTGTATTAGAGGCAAACGCACAGCTACAATTGTTCCCTAGCAGTATATTCCCCTTCCCCCTTTTACAATGCATTGCATGGCTATTTATAGCCTCAAGTTCCCCCCGATTACATTCACGGGCACAAGGCCCCAGACTAGACATTAGCTGACACAAGCGGCTGAAGAGTTGCCGATGCTGACTTCTGTCGGGTAGGACTATACTTGCGGCATGGTCTCCCTGAAAGCTGTACAACTACGTGGCGGTGTGTCGGGTCAAACCATTGGTCAGCAGGAGTGCGAGTGGCTGTGGCAGATGGCACATTACATCAGCTTTAATGGTGGCAGTTGGCGTAGATAGTGCGGTCCATGCCTGTACTTTTACCAGTCATGTCTTGGCTTGAATCCCGAAGTTGGACACTTGTCGGATGCTGATGAATGACACGTGTCTGCCTTGAAAGGCAGTTTATCCAACTTCGCCCAGGATCGGAGCACTGTCCGGTTGCGCAGGTGGAAAACAACGCAGTTGGGAAGGCCTCCGTGCCTTAGTCATTCTTCTGGACTTGTTTCCCCAACTGCGCACCAGTCAGAGGGCGCACCCCGACTTCGCTGCGAAGTCGGGTTGCGCACCGACACTGCTGTCTTTACTGCTATTCGGACTGCGCACCAAAAGGGGGGCGCACCCCGACTTCGCTGCGAAGTCGGGTTGCGCCCCAACACTTAGCTGATTTTCTACTGCACTGCTTCCCAAGTGCGCCCAGGAAGAGGGGCGCACCCCGACTTCGCTGCGAAGTCGGGTTGCGCCCTGACACTTAGTCAAATTTCGCCTGTTTTTGTCTGCCTGCGCACTTCGCATTCCCTACTGCGCTCCAACCTGAGGGCGCACCCCGACTTCGCTGCGAAGTCGGGTTGCGCCCTGACATTTAGTCATTTTCAGAGAACACTTGCTGGAAACTTTACTGGGGGAAGTTCAAGGGGAAGAGGGAGAAAGGGAGAGATGAAGAACGGGAAAAAAGGAGGGAAGGAAAAGAGCAGGTCACTTACAGAAACTAAAAACATGGCACCCCGTGCAAAATGTGGCAACGGTTACTTGGTTGCAGATCAACTCCGAGTCTTCGAAGATCTGCAACGACTTATTTCCAAGTTTTTCTGCCTTTCGTAACCCCAAACACAGGGCTTCATACTCAGCAGCGTTATTCGTACAACTCCATGCGTGTCTGTAAGAGTAAGTTTTTTGGCTTCCTGAAGGAGAGACAAGGACAACTCCTGCGCCGATGCCATTCTTACATTGGGCGCTGTCAAAGAAGAGCTTCCACAGTTGATCGGCAACAGGGTCCTCATCACTTGGCACCTTAGCCTTTTCGGGCTTGGTGATCGAGTAGCACCCTATCTCAGATTCAATCATGGCATTAAAATCGCGCATAGAAAATTCATCTTCTATGCGGAGCTCGTCCAGAGCTTCTTCCATCAACTCTATTCCTCCTTCCTTTACTTCCTCAATTTGACTGAGTCCAATTGTTTCTCCACATCTTGGATCCTTTCAATGTGAAAGGTAGAGGGATTTTCATTAAAAATTTTAATCCTCCTTCCTCTGAAGGGGATTTCCAGATGCGAATAGTCCAGAGACAAATAGCCTCCAAGTTTGGCGGTGAATTCCCTTGATATGCACATACTGAAATAGGACTCCAAATCCACCACCACAACTTCCTGTATCACGGTGATCTGCGGGATCTTGTGCAATACGATCGGGATATCCTTGATCACCCCTACTATCTTGACCGGAGTTCCTTCTAGTTGGAGCACTCCAGGACTACTCTTGTACTCCATGCCCATAATCTTGCAAACAACCTTGGGCATCACAGTAGTAGCAGTGCTAGAATCGATCATGTAGTTATGCACATCCCACCCCTCCATCCTGAGGGACAGGTAGAATGGCGGCAACCTGTTCTTCCCGGTGGCTGAGGTAGTCAGCGTCTGCGTCAAGACAGTCTGAGTTGGCTTTCCCTTGCCTTCGGTAGACTTTAGCGGTTCCTGCAACAGATTGACTTGATCGGGTAGTTGAAGGGCATCAAAGAGGCTTACCTTAGCTGGAGTCTTCTTTATCTCTTCAACGACGTTGTACGCTCCTATACCAGACTCGCCTCCCTCCTTAGCAGTCTCGTATCTGATCCGATACTACTGCGTCGCTTCTACCCTCTGACACTTGGTCAACGATGGATATCTGAGCTTTTCTCTCGCTTGATCCCTCGCCTCGGTTTGGGGTTGAGAGGGCGAAGCCTGCGGTTGAGGAATTCTCCCTTTTGCTCTTGGAGGCAAGAAATATTTGAATAAGACGGAATCCCCCGGTTTTGACACCTGGACAGGCTCTTTTTCTAGCGGCAGCGCCTTCTCGCTTGGCAGCTTGGAACTGGCAGGCACCTTCAACGGTTCCATTTGAAACGGATCAAATTCGATGGATTTCTTACCCGTCCTCATAAGAACGGAGACCTGCTTGACAGAAGGAATCATAAAGTTGTGATCTGTTTGCCTGATCATGTTCACTTGCCCACCAAGAGCACTGTCTGCAAGGGTCTGTACATAGTTCAGATGGACCATGCAGGTCTCTTCGCCATGTGGGTCATTGCAAGTGGAGCACCAATAAGCTTTGTCGGATGGACCAACTTCTTCATTTTCGAACATTGCCACATTTCTCTCGGGAGTCCTACTAGTGGAGGCAGCCTGCTCCCTAGTAATCGGGGGAGGAGGAGCGAATCTCCTTGGCTGGAAGCTTTGATCGGCTTGCCTCCTCCTTAAGACAGTGATCTCATTCGCCATTGTCTTCATTGACGATCGCAGATCTTGCAATTCTCTGGCTTGATCCATGTTTGCAGCTGCCGAAGGTGCGGGTAATGGCAATGGTGCCAATGGTGTAGGCAATGCGGGATATGGGATAGGTGGTAGGAGCTGAGGAACAACGGGTGCTTGAAACTGCGGGGTGGATACGGCCTGATTTTGAGAAGGGTTGGGATTCCACGATTGAGTAGGGTACATCGAAGATGTAGGTAGTGACTGAGAGGATGCACTAGGATACAAATTCTGAGGAAAGTCCGGATAAATCAGCATGGTCATTTTCGGAGGCAACTTACTGATAGTGACTAAGTTAGCCTTGGCTTTCTGCGCCTGCCCATACAAGGCCAGAAACGTACTGACATTAGCATGTTAGATGCTCATGCTGATGTCAGAATGGAAAGCTCTTAGGTAATAAAACGCCGCTTGCTCCGGAGTGGGCCGAAGATCGGCAGTGACTCTCTACCAAGTTCGAGCAAACTTGACGTTAAGTCCGCTACCTCTTCCTGGGGGTGTCTTTGGATGGCGGTGAACTGGTGCAACAAGGAGAAAGGGTCCGCCTGTTCATTGAAATCCCTTATCAATTGTTCTGCCAACTCGTCCCATGTAGTGATGGTACTCGGCGATAGCGGTAGGTACCAGTAGAGGAGCTTACCTCTAAGCGAGAGAACTAGAAGTTGCACCATGATGTCTTCTTCTGTGATGTGGTGGATGGTTGCCAGCGCAACAACATCTTGGACATGCTCATAGGCTGTCTTTCCTGTACCGTCGTACGTGGGCAGAGCCTTCAACGTGGCGGTTGGGACTTGGTTTTGAGCCTGTAGATTGAGAGGTCACGAATGATTCCATGCGGGAAACTGCCTGGGCGGAGGCTGCACCATCTGGACCAGAACGTTTGGTTGAAGTGGCAAGCTAGTTGCAGTGCTGGAAGGACTTGGAGTTTGCAAAACTATAACAGCTACTTGCGAGGGTGCTGGAACCAATGGGATAGTCGAGGGGACTACTCTAGGATGTTCTCCCAAAGCGTCGATGTTGAGCTCGAAGAACTCAACTGTTTCTTCTGGATTTTTAGCCTTCGATCTTGTGATCATGAAGGTGAGGCTTTTTAACCGGTCTTCAAAATTCGGAGGCTTAAAACATCTTGTGATCATGAAGTGAACTAGTAAGATAATGGTATAAAATATATTTATAGCATATATACAAACATCTATCGCTGGTCTGGCATTTGTGTTTAGTTCCCATTTAAAACATTGTATTTTGTTCTGAAAATTGTAGTAACAAGGTTCAAAAATTTGATATGGTGTTGGAAGCGAGGGAAATCCCAAAAATTGGACTTCAAAAATATCAGGAAAATTCAAATCCAGTTGGGAAAATAAAAACATAAATATTTTAAACTTAATACTTACTGTAAACATAGCTGCAAGCTTACTGCAGGGCTTTGGCCTCTCTTTAGTAAACTCATTGAAAAAATACTTACTGTAAACATGTAAGTATGTAAAATTTACAAAAATAAAGACAAAATATGCAAAATATCATAATAGTTTAGAGCCAAACCTCAAAATCTTATTGGAAATTTCTTTCATCCAGATTTGGTGTAGAACCAACGTGAATCTGTTAATATGCTAAAAATTGCAAGACATATATATTATGTGAAATTAATGTTACATATGTACACATACCAAGATAACAGGACTGTTGCACTCTGCTAAAGATAAATTTGATACACAGATCCAATGTTCAAAAGATTACAAATTATATATAAACTAGGATTAACAAAACATATCCTCTAAACAAGTTCTTATAAGCTGACATTAAACTTTATATGATGTTAATTGCAGATTTTATCATTGCTAAATATTTCAATTGAAGGCTGGTTCTTTTTCATTTATGTTGTAAGGTGTCAGAATTTAGAGAAATGCTCCTTGTTCCTTACAAATGCAAACTGACATTACTAAATGCATCTGGGCTGTCCTTTGAAAGGAAAATAATACTCTCAACAAGGGCAGAGTATCCTACTAATAAGCTATTACAGTGGAAGTATTTCTTTAAGTTTTCTAGATTTCGGCTATAACACCTTTCACAATAAATAATGTATCATCTACAAAATGTGGATGAGTGATTGGTGAGTTTGTGTGATTGCTTTTCCTTTCGTTGACTTCTTTTCTGGGCTACCTTGATTGCAATTCCTAATGCCTTAACTGCTATGATGAATGAATGAAAAAATATTGGATCTCCTTCTAGAGCTTTCTAAGAGTTGAAAAAGCCAACAGGTTCAACATATAATAGAACTCAACTATGGCAAAGGTGTAACACTCTAAAGCCCATTTCCTCTGGCTTCCATCAATTCCAAACATTTCAAAAACATGCAACCAGAAGCATCCTATTTATTCGCTTATAAGCAATGTTTGTAACTAAGTTCATAACAATGATTTGACTTCATAGCCATTGTCACCCCTTTTGGGAGATTTTAAATTAATAGATGTTGATCTACTAGCTATCTATGCTCTCTCTTTTACAATATAAATCATTTAATCAAATAAATTGTGTTTTGGATGAGTATAATGAAGTTTGATCAAATATTATTTTTTATTTATGCTGGCTGGTTTTTATAAGGTTTTATGTAACTTTGCATGCCCATCTTCTATGATATTTGGTATATAAGATATCACTTTTTGAAGATGAAAACATCTTATCTCAGGTTTGAATTTGTGCTTGCAGGCCCTTGTGATATTGTTGATGAAGTGACCGGAGAATTGAGGCTTCTTTGAAAGTATTTTGAATACTTTGTTTATAGTGGAGTATGGGAAGTCTATATTCATATTTTGGTAGTACATGTCTACTACCAAGGCCAAGATCTTAAACTCCCCTGCTTGGTATGCTCCTCCAAGCATTGGAAAGAGTTATTAGAAAAAGAGAGGGTGGAGGGGGAAAACATTGTTTATATTATTATCTTAAGGTATTGAGGTAATTAAAATCCCTTTAAAAGGGAGTGCCATTGTATCACTTGATGTGAGTGATTGTTCTTCACGGAATATAAAATGTATTGAGCACCATGGTTATGCCTATTAGCTCAATGTTTCTAGTTTTAGAATCTTAGAAAAATGATGTATTTGTCTATCAACTTGTTCATTCAATTGATTTAAGCACTTAGATTGGTTTATCTTCACATCCCCATAATATATAGCCAGTGAAACACAAATCTATAAGGATTCAGTGACTAACGATGCGTCTAGATGCACATGAATATGCCTATATATATGAAAAAGATGATTATTTATGAAAACAAGCCGCAGTTATGGTTCATATACAACTGTACATACTACGAAAAAATGCTAATAGATGATGGAAAGCCTGAACAAAAATAATTGAATTTAACATCCTTAGATCATTTGCATGGACAAAAATGTAACACTGAAGGAGTGGGTTTCTTTGCCTGACAAATGACTACATTGCAGAGTACTGAACTTGAAACAAATAAATGGATGATTGCAGAGAGATCATATTGTAGCTGTACTGGGAGACATCTCAAAGTGGTCTGTATAGTCACTAGATAGTTGTCATTGTATTAAAAAAAAAATGGAAAACTTTTGTCATGTGTAACATAATTGAAATGAATGGTATGAACCAAAAGCATTTCCTTAAATATTTGTATGGTACCTATCCGTATACCACTCAACCCCTTTACATAAGCGATATGGTAAAATTGTTTTCTAATAATTTATCTATTTGTTTTAAATTATCTTAAAAGTTTTTTTTTTTTTTTTTCAATTGGTTATATGGGATTGTAAAGGGGCTCACCCCTCTTACAACAGAACTTGGATATTATTCAAGTATCACTTGGCAAGATTCAAACCTAGGTATCCTCCTTGAATGTTGAAGAATCTAACCAGTTGAGCTAAATGCCATTTGATTATTTTAAAGAATTTTAATATTTTATATAATTTGCTTTATTAGATTGAATTGGGTAAAAGAATAACTATTAGTTAATGTCGTCCATACCTTTGGTTTCCTTACTAACAAGAGCTTATCCTTATTTTTTGTAGTGAAAAAATAAAGATATAAATTTCAAATTATGATGTATGGAGCATCATATTCCACATTGAAAGCTTCTATTTCGTGAATGTAGGAATAAAATTTAGGTCTTCCACTCTCTCTATAAGTAGGCAATAAGGGTGCCTGATAACAACAGAAAGATATACAAGTCATGAGCTTTGCACTTTTATTGTTTACAAAATAGCAAGACATTTTGGTTATATTTTTTTTCCTATCCTTTTCTTCAATAATCACTTGAAACAAGACGAGATTTTTCTTAGAAAAGTAGATGTTTGATGTTAAATCTTTAATAAAAAAAGTTAGGTAAAATGTGTATTGTTGTCTTTACATTTATTTTTTTCATATGGTAGGGTGAGGATGCAAGAGGCCATATGAGTGGAGGTCGAGAAGATAGTTAATTGTTTAATTGTTTTCAATGTTGCTCATCAATTATATTTTTATCATAAGATCTCAAAGGAAAAACATTCACTGCTTAAGACTACATATAAGATGACAATAATCATACCACTATAACAATGTTCTTTAGTTTATATTTTTGTGTTTGGGCCATGAGGGCTAGAGTGAAAGGCTTTGAGTGGAGGTTGAAAAGATAATTACTCAATTGCTATCAATAATGTCCATCAAATCCAATATTATTGTAAGCCCTCAATGAAAAAACATTCATTGCTTAAGAATAAATATAAGAGTGCAACATAAGTGTCACCATAGCAAAAAAGTGCATGGCTTGCATAGAGAATAAATGTTCATGCAAAGGTCAAATTACTACAATAAAATTATCAAATTTACAATTTTATCATGCAAATGAAGTAATAGAAGCAAACAACCTCTTCTAATCCCTATGCATACCCCATCTACCTTGGTTAAAGCATGTCATTGTCATATAATCATAGATATCATTATGTCTATGTTGGACTAAGTTACATGGATGTGTTATAGGTTGTTGGAGTAATGATCCATGCTATCATTGTTTTGTTTTACTTATGATTGTGTTGATCTTGGTTTTTTCCTATTGGAAAGCAAAAAGTATTATTGGGCCTTACTTTCTATTATATATCACTACATTGTATCTACTTGTATGTGATTCTAATAACTTTCAAATACTATATTTTGGTGTTATTACCTACCGAAAGTTGGGCTAATCAGATTAGTTGATGAAGAATCCACGCCTTGCTTGCAAACGAAGATAACAATGACAATGGGGGAAGTCCACTTGTGGATTGGAAAAAAATGAACGTAGATAATGCAATGCGGTTGACAAGGGAGAACTTGTGGTTGAATATGGATCCCTCATAGTTGAACTATAAAGTCACCTAAGTTTACCATGATAACCCCTTGATAAGAAGTGTAGGAAATCCCATGGCGAAGATAGGGTACTTTGTCCATTCAAGATGATAAAAATTTGAGGCAATCAATAAAGTTATTTTGAACATAGTAGAGGATTTTGTTGCAAGTGATCAAATGCATGTGGCCCCTTAAAATGATGGGCCCTCATTTGGAAAAATATTGTTTTTATGGTGAGGGATGTAGTCCATATCAATTGGTTTGATTAGAGTTTTGTTAATGGAGTAGGAACAAAAACAACTAGATTGGAAACATTAAGTATAATTAGGATTGTTGATTAGAGTCATTGGACATGCAAGTGTGGGACAAAGTGCATAGAGAAGTCTACCACAAGAGGAAGTGTAGGAGAGGCCACTGAACAATGAATGAGACAAGAGTTTGACTTGGGAGGGATTACAACAAAATGTGTCTTGCAATATGTAGAGATATATCACAACCTATAATTATTCACACTTGACAATAATCAAGGGATCCTGGAAAATAATTAAGAGTAGAACCCAAACACAATAGGCATTTGTTTGATAGAATAAACTCTTATCTCGATAATTAAGTCCACAAAAGTAGTTGTTAATAGACAATTAGATAAATTAAACAAATGAGGGAAATTAGGAGAATTAGATGAATCATGCCCTTACAATCTAGACTAATTTAAACATGGATAGAATACAAAGGAACATAACTATTATCGAAGGGAAGCCAAAGTGTCAAAAAATTCATGGAGTTGTACAAGATTCAATCTATCATTATAGGACATGCATCATTTTTTAACAAGCAAATTGCCAAAGGAAAGCAAATTGTATGACAACTTCTCGCTTCATGCATCGGACTTCTGTAATGATTTGGTATACAAATTTTCCTAGTCATTCCATTACCTAGCAAGTATCATAGAAATCAATTGAGGAGCTTAGACTCATGCATTTATAATGAAAGCATTGTTGAGATTAATAATACTAAACATGGGAAGATAAAGAAATAGTAGTATTACAACCATCATTTAAAAGAGTTGCTTAACAAGGTTCAAAAGGAATATGAAGACAAATTGAAGAAACAATAGTTTATTGAAGGATTTACTTTTAAGTTTATGAAAACTATGAAGATTGTGGAACCCACTTTCAATCATGAAGTGTTGGATAGAGCATTGAACCTAGAAAGTAAATGAAAGACATTGGGTGATATATGGGGTCAAACAAGTGCATTTGATAGGCATTAATTGATGTTTTTTGGAAATAGGTGATATTGATATTCCACGAATAGAAGAAAAAGATGGAGGATAATAAAGTGGTCCATTGTACATAATAAAAAGTGGAGGGTCACACCAATGTAATGCATCCCATAAAAGCATATTGTAAGTTTTAAAAGGTCAAGTTGCATTTCATCAATGATTGCCCATTTAATATGAAGAATACGTATAATTAGGTATTGATAGTTTAGGTCGAGAACATAGAAATCACCTTGAATTTTTTTTCCACAAATGGTGGCTAATGAATAGCCACCAAATAACTTGAAAGGACACAAATCGGGGTGAAGATGGTTTTAATGATAGTATGATACAAATGGAAAACCGTGTAGTTTTGTAAAGGATGAAAATGGATTCACTTTGCTCTAAAATGTATCAACATTGTTAATCAAAACATGTAAAGGTTATGAATTATGAAACCATTGTCCCCAAATAGACATTAGGGGGAGTTCACCTACTATCAATCTAATTGATAATAAATAAAGGACTAAACATACTTGGCTATCACATGAGCATAAATAGAAAAGGCAAGGTAGCTTTATCTGTTTATCAAGAAATAATGATGGTAGAATGCTTGAGAAAATGTTAAATAGGCCATGGATAAATGAGAGATGCAAACAAAGCTAATGCAAATATCAATAGAGCTTGACCAATCCACATCAAAGATGAATATTGTATGCAAAGTACTATGGATGTTCATTGCAAAACCCCCAACTTGCATAGGGTTACTAGGAGTTCGTTCGATTGCCTACACGTCCTTTGTAATCCAAGGCATTGAACAAAAGGAACAACCAACAATAAAGAAGTGTACACATGCAAAGGATCAATACATGAATTGAACATTATTAGTAACTGATGTTAGGAAGTATCCATCTATGACAAACATTGTTGTGTTATCATACATTAAGACATGATTAGAGATAGAAAATTAAGCATAAATGCAATTCCAAATCACTTATATTTTGTAATCGTAGCATTGCCTATAACGTTGTAGCATTAAAACTAATGTTTTTTAATTCTTGTGTACTTTTTCATATTATATCAAGGCTACTAGGTGTTTTTTGTTTGTTGTCGTAGCATTGGCTTATTGTCAGCATATGATTGAATAATTTCACCATCACAATTTTGAAGTATAGTGTTAATGTAGTATCACATTGAGGCCTTAAGCTTTAATAATTGTTCCTATTTATAGGAGGTTTGTAAAGTTGACAAGTTATTTAGTAGGTGTTTTTACTATTTCTATTAGTATCTAAATGATATATATTGATATGTTGAGTTGTCATAATGATAATGCATTGCAAATAATTATTATTACTTATTTTATTTAGTTTAATACATCGGGGAATTAGAAACATCATCGGATGTTGCCACTATAAACCCTAGCCCACTGGGTTAGACAAAGTCAACGACACCGTCGACCCTCCAGGGCATCGAACTAGGGCAGCCAATTGATAAACACTCGATCGTTACTGTCCAACCTACCATTTTTGGGTATGCCATGGTTTGAACCTTGGACCTTCTCAAAGAGAGGCTAAAGCCCTAACCATTACACTGTCCTTGTTGGACTAAATTTAAGTTTACACAAGTTTTTATAAGGGATTTCGACAAAAAAAAGAGTTTACATGGCTTTTTATGAGGGGTCCTCGTCCCCTCTTATCGGGGTTTGAACTTGGGTACATTAGGAACAATTATTATTACTTACATAATTGGATGGTCTAATTTGAGCTAATGCTTACAGAGATAAATATAACTCTCATTATTTAGAATATATAAAATAGATAAATAAAAACATTGAATCTAGTAGAACAATGATAAAATGAGAGAAATTATACCAAGTTTTAATCAAGCCCAAGCTAAACTGTAAGTTGCTCTTCTCACAGCTTTTCCAACCATCTTGTATATACAAGTTGAAATTGCTCCTATCATGCAACTTGATCTTTGCATATGCAAGAGTATTCAATACAACTAAACAAAATGTCAATATTGTGCCTAAAGTTAAATATACCTATAATATAGTAGTTTCATGGATTATGCTTGCTTCATGGTGTATTTTCATATTATATTCAAATTTTATATCTACATAAATTTAAGAATATAACAACTAACAAATATTATGCCTAAAGATAAATTCATCTATAATATCATACTATCATAGATTATGCTTGCTTGTTGGCCTTTCTCATATTATCCAAAAATTTTAGATCTCTATAGGTTATGTAGATATATAAATTCAAGATAATATGAAAGAAATAAAAAGGTACCTTTGCGCTAGATTAGATATTCAAATTATAATTGGAATTCTAGATTTTGTTCTAATCTAAATTGAATTTTAGATTCCCTCAATCAAATATGAATTTTGGTTTCCATCTTAATCAAAAATTTAATTTTAAGCTCCTCCTTAATTAAAATTTGAATTTTAAATTCACTTTTAAGTAGTATAGTTTTCTTTTTAGTGTTAGGGTCTAAAGTAGTGCTAAGATGACTTACTAACATTACATAGTATTGACATAACATTGCTTCAACATTACTTTAGTGTCACCTTAGGGTCATTATAGAGTTGCCCATAGCATTAAGAAAATATTACTAATGCAATAGAGTTACAAATAACATTAACAAAAAAATATTGATGTATGTCACTGCAATGACGCTATGGTGGTGCCATCCTAGTGGAAAATATTTTTAGTGCCACTATGTCGTCATTATTACATCCCGACATTGGTATGGTGCTATTATAGAACAAGATTTTAATCATGTTAAAAAATAAAACTAGCTATTAGCTTTAGCGTGATAAATAATTACACCACAATACGAAATATATAGTAGCAAAGATGTAGATGGAGCTAGGATCACTAATAATATGCCCATTGAACTTCAAACTGTTAGGGTAAATTAGAACATTGAAAACATAAAATCATTATTGATAAAATGCTTAGTTTTATTTTTTCCTAATCACCTTTTAGCAAGCAACATACAAAGCATTATTGGTCTAGGGTGGTTGAACAAGTTTTAGATGGATCATAATTAGGAGATAGATTGTCTAACATAAAAGAAGGGGTACCACAACTATTTCATAATTTTGAACACAATCTATCAACATGGTATTTTCTAATAAATCAAATAATTTTGGGTCAAAGGATGGAACTAATGACAAGATTGCTATGAAGCCTCAAGAAGACGATTTTCTCAAATTGGAATAATATTAGGAAGATAAACATAATTGTGACAATAATCTTTTCCAATTGTAAATGGAGGGCTATGAGGAGTTCCATCCAAGATGCCTTTGCCTTTACATCAAGGGAGATGGCAAAGATAACCAAGACAAGGAAAATGATAAAGTGCTTAAAATCTCAAAGTATGCAAATAAAGTCTCTTTAGGAGAGAAGGGTAAGCAAATCAATTGTGTTTCAAGAAAAATATGAAAAATAATAAAAACCAACCGAAGTGATTTACAATACATAGTTAATGATGCATAATTGGACTTGAATGATTTAGATAAACTTAAGAGTGACAAATTGCTATAAATTTATAAATATAAAATATGATTGAGATAATGTTTTGAATGCTATTGCATTCAATATTTTCATGTGGTAGAAGGAATTTATTGCATAAATGTATAAGGACCTGAAGGGAGAACTATGGGAACCTTACATCCATAAAGTAGCATAGGTTTGGGTACAACCTTTTAGAAGAAGGCCATGCTTTAATCCCAAAATATATGGATCTAGTGATTGCATAAACCAAGAAGATAATGAATATAGGATTAGTCTCCAAGGTGACAATAAACAATCAAATCTCATTGAAGTGATAAGCTTGAATGAGGATATCACTTAGATTCAAAACTATATTGACATTGAATCCCAATCGTAAGAGATAAAGTACCTACATTATTCTCGGGATTAAATATCTTATGAAGTAGGTCAAATATAGATCATTGTCAAACAATTTTATAAGAAGTATAACAAGGTTGTTTTATGAACAAACCATTACCCAGTTTGGGTTTCCACCTCAATTAACTAGTGATGGTGGTGGATATGTTATAAATGAAGTGATCAAATAATCCGCTTTAGATTTCAAGATTTACGATACTTTATCCATTATATATTACACAAAGGGGAATGGATAGACAAAGGTTAATAACAAAGTTTAAATGTTTATGATAAATCTTGTAATATTGAAGTAGACTAGAAAGAGAAGTTACTAGTAATATTGTGGGATTATAGAATTATTCTCATGGCCACAACTGGGAACACACCATTATAGAGGATCTAATATTAGTAGGTTGCCATATCAAGGAATATTTTTATGTTGATCATGTGAGTAGTATTGGAGGATTGACTAGAAGACTTAGGTATATCTTGGAGGATCATATCCTATCACTAACATGTTGGATGAATGGAAGCTCACTATGATCTGGTTATCAATTGAAGCAACCCATCAATGAATGAAACATTTGCACAAGAAGCATATATATAGAATGGTGTTTAAGATATTTCTTCAATATTATGGAAAGAGAGAGATCAAGCCAAGTGAATTGAAGACCCTTTGGTTTGGATTATTTTTAGTCAACAAGGTGATGATCAATAGGTCAATTTGGCTAGATAATTTGGATGGAATGAATGGTATAAGGTTTTGTGTGTTCCAATTTCACTTGGAAAATAATGGATAAAAGAAAAACAAACATGTAACATACAAGAACAAATAATATAAAGATAGTTGATGACATTAACAACGATATGCCATTGAAATATATTAATAGATTAGTCTCATTCATTATAATAACAATAAATTTGTACAATGTACACTAACATATGTGCTACACATTAATATAAACAAAGGATGATAACAAAATAATGATGCAATAAACATACAACCAACAGTGAACATAGAAGACACTAAGAAGGGTTATTTATAGGTAGTTGGCAACTTTTTAACCAACTATTGAATGCTCATATACATAAATATAGAATAAACCGCCCCAGTAATAAATTTGATATACATTATGACAAATACTTAGGTTTTGTATATATGATAACACACATATATGACAAAAATCCCACAATATTAATACCATACTATTCAATTTTAAATCAAAATTGTTATGGAATTTGAGCTAGTAGAACATTAAGTTATGTCAATTTACCCCTTCAAATTAGTCAACATCCCCAATATCTATATTTCGAGAACAACACTTAGGGTAGATTGAATAGCAAAAATTGGCATATGCCTAGTTGAGTTAGCAAGGGCAATTACAAACTATGAAAGCTTTTGGTAAGCTTTCTTATAAAACTCTTGGTTATACTTGCCATATTTATGGTTATCGAATACCTATCAATCTCCTCTAAATTTTTCTCTTTCATTAAGTTGCTAGGTTAATTGTTGTATGCTTTCAATCAACTAAGGGCTCTCTTCACCCAATTTTTAATTAGATACTTCCAAAAATGACTATGGCAACATGATACTATGGCTCTTTCTCATTTTGTGATATCGTGAACTAATTTCCTTTGAATTCCTAATCACCTTAAACTCAATTTTCTCCCTAAATAGATTGTTCTTATTTGAGATGTTGAGCTTCATACCTCTCAAAGTCAACAAGCCCGAATAAATCCTTCGTTTATGTCCAACTAAATGTGAAGTCTATTAAGGTAATGTTGGGTTTTCAACATAAGTAAATTAGGATATGAGAAGGGTACCTAAATATTTTTAGGGATGATTTTGTATCAAATTAACGGTTCTAGTTGTATTGTTAATTGAGCCTATGTAAGATACACCATTGGGGCTTGAAGTGTAGGATGCCATTATCAAGTGGTATCAATAACATGTTAAGTATGCTTTGTGTCTAGATGTTCTATGCATGCACATTAGTTAGGAATTTGAAGTGATATTTTCTATTTTTATAATATCAATTTTATAACTTATTGATCTTGCAATTCAACCTCGAAGTCTGCATCCTCCACTTTTTCATGGAGCTTGACAATAAGTCCTCCTGCATGGGTAAAATTAGGGTATTCTAACACTGTTTAGTGATACTAAGATTTTTGGATGACAATTCACTAGTATGACTTTCAAGGCCTCAAATTGATGTCAAATCATATCATTTTGTAATGAACATTTGTGGAATGACAGGTATTAGAAAGTAAATTTCAAAAATATAAATTTTGTTTAGATTTGTTATAGTTACATATTTATTTTTTTATATTTATATTTATGTTTTATATAATTTTTTTGTGTTGATATGGTTACTAATACATTTTTGGGGGTCTTATAGGGGTTAAATCATATCACTTTATTAATGTTTTTTTTAATAGGCATTGGAATGTAGATTCTAAGCATACAAATTTCATTTAGTTTATTATTGTCACATGTTTTTTATTTATTGATTATTAAAGGTATGTTTGAAAGTATAATTTAAAGATTATATTTAGGTAAGAACATAAATTTAAAAAACACAAAATTTTTAAAACAATAGACATAGGAATGTAGATCTTAAGTATATAAATTTTATTTAGTTTTGTTATAGTTATATTTTTTTGTTTATTGATTTTTAAAGGTATTTTTGAAAGCCTCTTTTGAGAGGTCCAAGTTTCAAACCCCACTCAGTACGAGGGGATTGAGACCCCTCATAAAAACCCGTTAAAACTCGTTGAAAAAACCTTGATATTTTTCAGATGGTTATGTTATGGTGGGATGAATCAAACTTTGAAGGATCATGTATGTATAGGTTTTTTCAAAAGTTGAAATATTTAAAGGAGCAAATGAAGATATAGAATATCAAGTCTTATGGTAGCATTCTTAAATAAAGAAATAAATTAAAGCTCAAAAATTTACAAGAGATAGTAGAAATTAATGGAATGGACCATGATTCTTATGTGAAAGAAAAACAATAGCTTTCTTATTATCATAATGCATTGAAAAAGAAGGAGTCCTATTGGTTCCAAAATCTAGAGATAAATGGCTCAAGGAAGGAGATAGAAATACAATTTTTTTCATGCTATAGCAAAAACAATTTTTTCTATTCATCATATAAAAAATATTATAACTCTAGATGGAAGAAATATTGAGGACGAAGAAGATATAAGGAAGGAAGCAATAAATTATTTCAAATATATTTTTTCGGATCCTAGGCAAGATAAGGAGGCACAAGAAAATATTCTACAAAATATTCCATCTATTATCATTCAAGGACAAAATGAAAGCTTGATGAAGAAGATATCTATGGAGGAGCTCCATGAAGCGGTTTTCTCTTTCCATCCTAACAAGGCACCTGACCCCAACAAATTTCTTACAAATTTCTTTCAATTGTTTTGGGATTTATTGACGAGTGATATGTTAGATGCAGTTGAAGAGGCCCAAAAAAAGAAGTCTATAATAAGTGAGATCAATGCTACTTTTATTACCTTGGTTCCCAAGAAAGATGACACAAAAATATTTTGATAATTTTTTTCCAATAAGCATTTATAATATGATTTTTTTTTGTTTTTTGAATAATACTTCTTAGACACATCCGCCATGGGGATTGAACCCAGGTCACATCACCGATAATTCAAGTAGCATCCAATAAGGTTTTGTAATATGATTTATAATATCATTTTACATTTTATGGCAAACAGGTTGAAGGGCATTCTAGGGTGTCTTATCTCAGAGAGACAAGATAGTTTTATTCAGTGTAAACAAATTCTTGATGGTATAATTATTGCACAAGATGCCATACATTCTCTTCATTCCATAAAAAACTAGGTATGCTTTTGAAATTAGATATGAAAAAAGCATATGATAGGGTTTCCTAGAATTTTCTACATGTTATTCTTAGAAAGTTTGGCTTTGATTATAGTTGGTGTGAGTGGATTAAATGTTGTTATAGCATTACAGAGTTTTCTATTTTGATCAATGGTTCTCCTGTTGGGTACTTCAAGTCATGTTATGGACTTTGTCAAGGTGATCCTCTTGCTTCTTATCTATTCATTATTCTGGCGAAACCATTAGGGAGAGCCTTTTCAAAGGTAAAATTGGAAGGAAAAATCAAGGGTATTCAAGTTGCAAAAAATGGTCCCTTTGAATCTCATATCCAATTTGTTGATGATATTTTTCTTTTGGGCCATCCCCCAGTTAGTGAGGCCATGGAATTTAAATCAATTTTATCATGTTATGAGAAGGCTACTAGACAGTTGGTAAATACTTCAAAATCTAGATTTTTCATTAATACTGCCCTAGATTTACATAAATTATTGTTAATATTTTAGGGTTTTAAATTGAAACATTAGCATCAACCTACTTGGGTATTCCTTTGTTTGTTAAAGAAAATAAAAAAGAGATTTGGATCTATTTTTTGGATAAAATGAAAGCTTGTTTGGTAGGTTGGAAAGGTAAGTTCTTAACCATGGCAAGAAGGTTACAGCTCATAAATATTACTTTGCAATCGATTCCTATTTATACAATGTCAGTTTCAAGACTGCCAACAAGTATTGCATCAAAAACTAATAAAATCCAAAGAGACTTTCTATGGAAAGGTTGTGAGGAAAAATTTAGGTTTCCTCTTTGTAAGTGTGATAGGGTTTGCAAAGGAAAAAATATTGGAGAAGGCTTGAAGAATTGCAGACTTATGAATTTGGCATTAGGAGCAAAGCTTGGGTGGAGATTATTCATATATCAAGGAAAGAATTGGGAAAAAAATATTACTTCAAAAATATATAGGTTCTCTTGATGCAATGAAATTGTTTAGGAAAATAACTCTATTCAAAGGATTGTCAAAATGGAAATTCATATCAGAGAGTTTACAATTGATAAAGAAACATATTAGATGGTCAGTCAATGAGAGGAGTTATGCAAACTTTTGGTTTGATGCTTGGTTGAAGCCTTATACTCTTACTCTGACTCAAAATGGAAATCATTGGCTCAAGTGTGCCTAGCATGTAAAGGTCCTGTTGGTTACGAATCTGACACTAGGATAGGATTTAGTGTAATGCGCCCTAGATTTTCCCAATAGATTGAAAGTCCAGAAGGAAGGAATGCATTCCATGCCAATCTCCGGAGGAGGCCGGCTTCCTATGTTTTCTCAGTTGTTTATCAGCTCAGAGTGCAAGAAAAAAATTATAAATGCAGAAAGAAATATAAATGTATTTCTATTGGGTGGGGAGGATAAGTAGCACAACAACTATCAATCACCACTAATAACAACAATTGAACATATAATACGTTGCGAAAACTATAAATGTCATTCATCCTATGTATCCTTTAACTTTGCATTCTAGGAATACTTAACTATCAAATACCGATATCCAGATAGCAGAATAGCAGTAAGCAATAACATAAGCAACATGAGGCAGAAATGCTAAATAAAGGTAGCATATAGAAAAAGAAAATCAATAGAGCCAAGTGTATTTTGTATTCAGAATCAAACGCACAGCTACAATGGTTCCCTAGCAATATATCCCCCTTCCACCTTTTACAATGATATTGTCGAGCTATTTATAGCATAAATTTCACCCCATTACATTATTGGGCACAGGATCCCAGACTTGACAATCAACTGAAGAAGCTGACAAAGCTGACAAAAGTGGTAAAAAGCGACTGATGTTGACCTTTGCCGATATGGAATGTGCTTGTGGTAAGGTCCACCTGAAGAATTGGCAGCTACGTGGTGGTGAGGGGATGATGCTCTGAGTCAGTTTGACTGAGGGAAACTTAAGTACAATAATCCAATTCATGCTCGCACACCACCCGTCACATCTCTGACTTGAATCCCGAGGTTGGACACCTGTCAGAATCTGACAAGGGACAAATTTTCCTTGGGATCTTGTCTCTCTTTCTTGCCTGACTTTGCCTGAAATTGGAGCACAATTAGACAGTGCAAGGGGGAAGTAGCGTAGTTGGGGAGGCCTTCATGCCTTAGAAAATTTCTAGGTTGTCTTCAACAATCAGACAGCCCGACTTTGCTGTGAAGTCGGGTTGCGCACCCAACACTTAGCCACTTTTTCAGTCATATCGCTCGACTGTGCATGATCTTGAGGGTGCAGCCCGACTTCGCTGTGAAGTCGGGTTGTGCACCAAACACTTAGAAATTTTAGGGCTCCATTGATGCCCAGGTGCGCACAGAAATGAGAGCACACCCTAACTTCGCTACGAGGTCGGGTTGCACACTCAACACTTAGCAAAATTTTAATCATCTCTCCGCACTTCGGCTCCCCAAGTGCGGTCAAACTCAAGGGCGTAGCCTGAATTCACTACGAAGTCAGGTTGTGCACTCTAATACTAAGATTTTTTTAGGGGCATTTTGCTCTTTTGGGGAAATTGACAGAAAAAAGGAAAGGAGGAAAGGGGGGGAATGAAGGGAATGAAGCTGATGGAAAGGAAGAAAGGGGATAGTGGAGAAATGGAAAGGAGGAGGGAAGGGAGAGCAACATTCTTATAAGAAAAATGAAGACATGGCACCCCGTGCAAAATGTGGCAACATTCCTGGTGGCTCACGGAGTGTCGAGCTCACCTCGACGCAACAAACTAGGCATTTATCATTTGGGCGCAGAGGAACTCCCTTCCCCTGCATCCCGCTGCTCCTGCTGCTGCTGAGTCCCCTTTTTGGGTAACTGTTCTTCTTCGGACTCACTTTCAGCAGTCTCTTCTTCTGATTCTCCTCCTCTTTCTGAATCCGAATGCTCACCACTGTCGCCTTCTCGCTTGGTAGGTTGCTCCCACTCGTGGACATGATTGTATGCAGTCTTGGCCTGGTCCCAAGTTGCTACCTGGAAGGGCCCTAAATCGCTGACATCCTTCAGAACTGCTCTAAATTTTGCAACTAAGTGTACATCGATGGTGTCATATCTCTCTCCCAACTCCTGGAGGGAGGTGTTAATCTTGCAAAATATTGACACCATTTGGGTTACCTACATCTCATGGACTGGCTCAGCCCAGCTGTCAATTTTTTATGTATCTACCTCGAAAGATAGCCAATCCAGATTTACTTTTTCAAGGGGCAGAAACTCCCCATACTGGACGAAGCTTGGGCATCCGAGATCAGAAAGAGTGTTGAAGGGAGCCAGACAAATATTCATTTATGGTTGAATGTGTCCCACATCTTCCTGGCAGCCCTTGTTTTTTTTGTTTTATCAAAGTAATTATGCAAGGTTACCCTTGCATCTGCCCAATCTAGGGCAATTTGGGACATAGAGGAAAGTTGGAGGCCCTTGCGCGTGAACTCTTCAAGTTTTATTGCCAAGTCTAGCCACTGCTTCACTTGGTGTTTGACCTCATCTACCATAGGCTTTCCCTGGGCAAATACTTCTTGGATCCTAGATGTGAAATACAAGATGGACAGGGACCTGACCACATTAGCCCTGCATCCTTGTAGCAAACCAGCCCGCATCTCCTTGATCTTGTTTTTTGAAAAGGCAACCGCCTGGGACGCCTTCTCCTTCAGCTGAGATTGGGCCTGCCTCAACAAATCCTGTAGTTGAGATACATGTTCCAGTGTCGCCCTCTTCTCTTCCGACAACTGTTCGACCATATTTCTTTGTGTTGTAGCCTCTTGCTGATATGTGGCGAGCTAAAATTTCAAGTCCTCAATCTCCTTTTGGGAATAATCTAGCCATGTGGTGGCCTTGGCCAGATCTTCCTCCAGCTGTCTCAAGTTATTATGAAGCTGAAACAACTTCTCTTGATTCTCGAGTTGCTTAACAAGGAGATTGTTAGTCTTGCAACGAATATCGTTGATTTTGTATTCTTTGCTTATGTCATCAAAATTCTTCTTCTTGATTCAATGTTCATAGTCAGCCTCAGTCATTTCTCGGAGAGGCTTCTTTACTTTAGGGATCAATTTCTCAGTTCGCAGCACTCTCTTGTCCAAGTTGAACTTGGTGCGCTTCATCGGGGCAACTATCTCCTCGGCTCTTCTTCGTTTGATGCCCTAGAGGAAAGAGGTGGAACACACTACGACCTTCGCTACCAGAGGCTGATCATCTATAATCTACAGCTAATCCCCCATGAAGTCAAGTTCTACCAACATAGGATATGTCGAGGCTAAATCCTGCTGCAACATCCTTCCTGCAAATAATGAAGCAGGAGATATTCCAGAAGGTGAGGTTGCTTTCAAGGGCGAATGGGTCCTAGGGGAAATGGGTGGCTGAGTGGGAGGTGAAGGTGGGGTCTTGAATAATGAAGGTGAGCGACGCGGCAATGTAGGTACAACTTTAGCACTGGCCGCGGGTGAGGAGTCTAGGGTTTGACCTAGGGTTTGGAAAACGTTCAGGTCCTGGGCAAACTGTTTGAAAGAATGGGGACTATGGAAGGATTGGGAGATAGGCGATAAGGAAGATGCAACTAAGGCTTGCCCTGATACAGAGGGGGATGGTGTCACGATAGGGCCAACTAGGATTTGGGGAACTGGGGAAGAGGACGTACCTACAGGCTTCGCCTGAGCCGCTGATTGGAGGATGCCTGCTACCCAGACTTCTACTTCTTTCCCTGGGCTGTCCAGAGAGATGATTTTCGGCATGGCTGCCTTTGTTTATTCCACAACCATTTGCTATGTAGACTCCTTCTTCGGTCGCTTGGTCTTTTCACTCCTTTTTCTCTTCTTTTCTCTTGGAGCTATAGTTTTCTCGAAGGAGGCAGAGGAGGTTGGCATGGTTGGCAATGGTGTTCCCACGGTGAATTTGTACTTGGGTTTTGATGGAGGGATGCTTGCTATCGATGGCCCATCGGTTGAACCTTATGGAACCTTTTCCTTTTGCAGCACTGCTTCACTGGTTGACTTTTCTAGCTCATGTTCTTTTTGAGGCGACGCTTCGAGAGCTGGAGGCAACATCGGGCCCACCTGACTGCTTGTTGGCGTCCTGCTGGGAGGCTTTTGAATGGGTAATTGCTAGGGTGGGGCTTCCTTTTATATCTCTTTCTGGTTCCTAGGGGAACACAATCTCAAAATGCAAACGACTCCCATTTGTCGACGTATTTATCATATAAGGCCAAAAACTCATCATATATGGCCAATGTCTTTCGGTTAGACTTATCGTGTTGCATGCAACACCTCATCTTCTAGCATTCAATGATTGTCTTTTTCCCAGCTTAGGGGCGTCACCTTTGAGAGGAATTTTTTGAAGCCCGTTGATTCTAACCTGTGATCTGGATTGTGCTCCAGATCATACTCCATCTCCTCACAGTAAAAGTCCTGCCATGGTGGCCATGATTGCATCCGCTCGATGTGCCATTCTAGGTCTGCACCTATTTTATTGCACCTCTCCTCCATGATTTTTGCTCAGGGGCAAATATGTATAAACTTTCCTCTGACCCCAATCGGGTCATATTTCCAATGCTACGGTAGCTGTATCAGGCCCATGTTGAGGAGTTCCTGTTCAAGGTAGATATGCTACCCAATATCATGCACTTGAATGTTCACCCAGGTAATAGGATACTTGAAAATATGGCCCCTATTTTTTCCTTGGCCGAATTCCTCTTCTACATAGTCCATTTGACACGATGTCTCCATACCGAACTGATGCTCAGTGCAAAAATAGGGCAGCAAGAACGGATTCCCTTTGAATCCATAGATTCTGATCATAATGCCCTGAGTCAACCGAAAGGTATCTCCACATTTGTACTTCCTCAGGTAGTTTGTCATGGCCAGTGGAGGGTGAGATGCTTTGTTGTTAAACAACGCCAGGGTCATACCTAGAAATTTGAAGTTGAAGTCGTAGTAAGACCCTCTCCTATACAGGACTTTTGTCCACTCATACATAGGTAGTGGTGCTCCCTTCTCATTTACATTTTTTAGATTAGGCACTTTAATCTGATAGTGCATATGGTACAGCCACAACCATGTGAGGAATGAGCAGTGCCGAAACTCAGTTGTCTGCTTCTACTGTATCTTGACCATATTTGAATGTATGGCGTACGCCACCCAATCTTCCCAATAAAATAAAATCGGGCATCCTCCACTCCTTTGCGTAGTGGAGTCATAAAACTCTCCATGCAAGAAGCATTTCGTGAGTGCTAGTTGGTACGGGTGCACCATTCTATCCATACCACAGTCGAGTACCCATGCAAGGATAATATAAATATATTTGTTTTCAAACCTATCCAAGGGTATAGGGCCTGTTGGCCACTATCCTGTTGGCAATGAGGTCTTTAGTTATAAATCAAGAAACTCTCTCATCCTTCTGCTCTGAGTGAATCTGCCCGCCTGCTCATCCAAGTTAATTCTTTTGACAATGGCGTTGGGATCATATTGGAGCCCTAGGGCGAAGGCTAGCTGTAGGCTTTCTTTGAAGAGGGTGAACAACACCCTTCCTTGGTTGTCGCAGACTTATCGGGTAGCTGGTTTGTAATATGTCACAATAGACTCAACCAACTCTGGGCAATGGTGGACGGGAGGGCACAAGAACCAGTACAGGTTTGACTTGCATGCAGCTCCTACATGGTGCGAGGGCGAGACTTTGCCTGCCCACTTTGCAATATTTGGCCGCAGCTTGGTGAGGCTAATGGAGTACTCACCATCCTTATACCTGGCTATGCGATTGATGGGCAACGGTAGAGCTTGCCCTTTGCTTCTCTTTGACCTGGATTTACTTGTCTGCTCCTATGGCACTTCGCTCTCATGAGCGCTGGATTCTGTGTGTTCCTCAGAATCCTATTTTGTATCGTTGGACTATGGCTACATTGGTGCTTTTTCCTTGTTCATTTTCTATTTATTGCTCGTGGTGGCAGAGACGGCAATTCTAGTCACCATTCTTTAATTCTACGCTTTTCTTCCTCCTAAACACGTAGCTCATAGTTAACTTGATAATTTGAATGTTTTGAGTATGCCAGGGCCCTTTTTATAGGAATGAAAACATAGCATTAATGGCGTGAAGGGGGGGTTTAAAGTGATTTTCCCTTAGTATGTAGAAAATGTCGTTATTCCTTGGTAGCCATGCATGGGATTTTTCCTTGGAAGGCGCACCTTGTTTGCATTTGGTCCTAATGCGCTTGCTTCCTTAATGACATCTGCTTCGAAATTTGCATAATCATTCCTTAAAAAGTTGAATCTCGTGCTTCCAATGACGTCATAGCCGCTACTTGGGCACACACTTCAAGGGAATTTGGCCCAGGGTTCAAGAAGGGACGCAACCTAACTTCGTGCTATACACATTACGCTGTCTGGGCCCACACTTAGAAATTTTTTGTCACTATGTCCCTTGTTCTCCCTGACAAGTCGTTCGAAGTGCGCCCAAAATAAAGAGTGCACTTAGACTTCACTCAAAAAATATGTGCAATCCATCTTCGCTCAGAAAATATTACGCAGTAGGAATTCCATACTTAGTCGATTTTTGCTTCCTCTGCTGCCCGACTGCGCTCCCAAGATGGTGCGTAGCCCGACTTCACTGTGAAGTCGAGTTGTGCACCCAGCACTTAGAAATTTTTTGAGGCTTCTTATTTGCTCTTTTCTCCCAAACTCTCGACATCACACAACTCATGAAGTGATGCCTAACTTCGCTGTGAATTTAGGGTTCGCTCTATGCTTGGTCAGATTTTTAAGCAGCACAAAATTTTGTTCCTTTTCTCACACTTGGCCCATTTCGATTTTGAAAACTGAAAACTGAATAACTGAAAGAAATATTTACATTCTGACATAAACTAAAATGTAGGAAAAAATATGTACAAGGACGAACCTCTTAAGCACCTTCAGTGGTGATACGCTTTTAGGTGGAAATCATTGATAGGAATAGGGAGAAGTTGTCCCTCCATGCCCCTGAGCACGAATGCGTTGAATTGGTTTACCCGAGCGATCTGATAGGGGCCTTCCTAGAGGGCATAAAATTTGTCATGGTTGCCCGACTTCGCTCTGAGTGAGTCCCACTTGAGCACTAGGTCCCTGATTTTGAAAACTCGGGTGGTGGTGCCTTTTGCAAACCAGCTCTGGGTTACCTCGACATGTTTGGTGAAGGCCTGGTATGCCTTCTTCCTTTCCTCTTCTAACTACAATAGTTGACAAAGTTTGGCATCCACTGGATCCCCATCGTCTTTTTCTTCATATAACAACCATAGTGTGAGCATTTCTATGTGGGTAGGCATAACTGCCTCCTTGCCATATACAAGCGTGTAGGGGGATGTCTTGATAGATTTCTTGAAAGATATGCGATCCAACCATAATTATCGGTTCAGAAATAGATGCCACGTCCTCTTGTTCCTTTCTACTATTTTTTTTACAATCTTCAGTAGATTCTTGTTAGTGGACTCGGCCAGGCCATTCCCCTGCGGGTAGTAGTTTGAGGACATCTTGTGATAGATGTTGTATTTATTGGTAAAATCTATGAGTATAACACCTGCTAACCTCGGATTATTGTCTGTAACTATTGCCTTTGAGACCCCAAAATGGGTGATGAGGCTCTCAAGGAACCCAATGACCGTTTCTTGGTCTACATGCTTAGTGGGGATCGCCTCAACCCACCGAGTGAAATAATCAGTGGCTGTAAGGATGAACTTATGTTCTACTATAGAGTTAGGCGTGATGGTTTCAACGAATTCTAGACACCACTGCTGAAATAGAGTCTCGGCTTGAATTGGCTGGAGGGACAAGGGTGCCTTCCTATTCTTATCGATGAATCTCTAGCATTTTTCATATTTTATATAGACCGCATGTGCGTCTGTGAATAGGGTGGGCCAATAATACTCGAATTTGATAATATTAAAGGCCATAGGCCTCCCTGAATGATGTCCTCCAAGCATCTCAGAGTGGAACTCTCTGAGGAACTTTGGTTTATCTAATTCCCTGACGCACCGCAACAGGATGTCGTGAATTTTTTTTTGAAATACAGCCCCTCAGGGCGCAGTACATATCTCAAGGCATTCAGCCTAAACCTCCTTCTTTGTGAGGCATTGAGATGATTTGGATATCTACCTGTGCTAAAATACCACATCAGGTCATTCGTACAGTCATTCTCCTCTGATAATGAGTTGGCAAGGTTAATTTTCACCATTGGATCTTCCCACTAGGAGGCAGAGATTTTAGCTACAGCACTTCGGGCCAACTCTTGGCATAGGGCCTGGCCTCTGATCAACTTTGTTGGATGTACCTCTATGTAAAATTCTTGGATTTTAGCTATCCATCCTGCCCTCTTGTGACCTGGCTCCCCTTGTACAATGAAATTCCTGACATTCGGATGTATCACAAAGATAGTTATCCGACTCTGGGAGATGAAGTGCCTAAAATTCCTAAGGGATCTCATGACTTCATGCACCTGTCGCTCAATAAAATTATACTTTTCTTCATGCGGCTGAATCACCTAGCTTAAGAACACTATGGGGCGCTCTTCGCCATCATCCCCCTTCTGATTCAGGACTGCAGCGTATCTCTCGGGCTCTCCCACCGCGTATAGGATGAAATCCTTGGAATAATTTGGATTTATCAATACTAGAGCTTGCACGATTTTGGCCTTGATCTCTTTGAAGGTCTGCTTCCTTTCATTAGTCCACAAGAATTCAGTATTCTTTTTTAGGAGTTTGACCATGGGCTTGATTACTTATGAGAAGTCCGGTATGAACTTCCTCATGAAGTTGATTTGGCCAAAAAATTATTGTAGCCCCTTCTTGTCAACTGGGATGGATAAGCGAAGAAGGGCTTCTGCTCTATCAGGATCCATGACAAGGCCCTTTTCAGAAATGACATGTCCTAGCAGCTTACCTTCCTTTATCATGAAGATTGACTTCTTCGGGTTGATGGAAATGCCATATTCATGACATCTCTAAAATATTTGTCGTAAGTGGGAAGCATGGTCATCTCTCTTATGTGAAAATACAGTCATATCATCCAAATAAATGAAAATGACCTTGTTGAGTAGCTCTCAGAACTCCAAGTCCATAGCTCTTTTAAATGTAGCATCAACGTTAGACAGGCCGAAGGGCATGCACTAATATGCAAACGTTCCCAATTTTGTGGTGAACACTGTCTTGTGTTGATCTTTGTCCTTTACCCATATTTTGTTGTATCCAGAGAATCTGTCCAAGAGAGAGAACCTCTATGCTCTAGCAACTATGTGGAGGATTTGATCAATTTGGGGGAGCGGATAATGATCCTTCAATGAAGCTTGATTGAGGTTTCTGAAATCCATGTAAAGGCGGATGTCTCCATTCTTTTTTCTCACAAGGACCAGATTTGCAACCCAAGATGAGTGCTTGATGGGGTAGATGATTTTGGCTTCCAGCATCTTTAAGAGCACTGCTTTCAGCATGGTTTTAATTTTTGGGTTCACTACCCTTTGCTTCTGCCAAAAAGGTCTTGCATTATCTTCCAGCTCTATTGTATTCTGGATCATCTCTCTGTCATACCCCTTCAAGTCTTGGTAGCACCAGGCCACAATATTAGGGAACTCTTCACATAAATATCTGATCTACTCCAGTTCCTTTTCAGTGCAGTCTATCCCGACCTTGATCACTTTTCTAGGTTCCAGTTCCATGTCCATGTACTGCTTGGGGTCCACTTTGGTTCTATGAGATATGGCTCTATCGTTCTAATCATAGAGACTTTCTAGGGTAATTAGTCCTTTTGGGACGTGATTGTTTTTTAACTGTATCAACCCCTCGTATTGCTCGTCATTAGAGTCTCTACCTTCTATTGTACTTGCTTTTTTTATCAAAAAAGTGATGATATCCTCGTCACAGTCAAGCACCTGCTAGTGGGTGTCTTTATCAGGCACAAAAGGCCTGTAGATGATATGAACCAAATTTGGCTTTTGGACAGTGTCATCAGTCGGGACGTACCTGGATCCAATAGATGCCAAAATTTTAGCATGCTTATTCTTATCACGTGATATGGCTTTGACATTCAAAGAGTCAAATGACTCCATTAGATACCAGACATAGTTACAGTATGCCTTGAGGTAATGCTTCTTTGAGGTGCACTTATTCGTAATCTGGTTGCACACCAGCTCTGAGTCACCAAATATCTGTAAATGTCTTACCCCCAGTCTCTTCGCATTTCTCAAACCCAAGCACAAATATTCATACTCCACCACGATGTTAGTGCAGCTCTAAGCTAGCATGTAAGTGTAGTCCTTCTGGACTCCAGATGGGGAAACCAGAAGTACACCTGCATCGATGCCATTTTTGCATCAGGTGCCATCAAAGAACAACTTCCATAGCTTTTCTAGTGCAGGTCCAACCTCCTTTTTTCTTGACTGGTCAAGTATTTTAGGTTGGGTGACGAAGTAACATCCTTGCTCGGTCTCAATCATGGCATTGAAGTCTAGCAAGGAGAATTCATCCTCCAATTGTAACAGCTCAAGGGCCTCTTATGCCATATCCACCTCTACCAGTTCTTCAGTTATCAGCTAAACCATGCCATTATGCGGCTCTTCTTCGGGTATCTTCTCTACCAAAAATATGGAAGGCTTTTCATTATAGATCTTTAATATTATTCCTTTGAAGGGTAGTTCCATAAATGAGTAATCCAGAGACAGATATCCACCCAGCTTTGCAGTGAACTCCCTAGAGAGACACATGCCAAAGTAGGGTTCCAAGTTGACCACAATGACTTCTTGGATGACCACTATGTCGAGGGCTTTATGTAGTCGGATCGGGATATCCTTGATGACACCAACTATCTTGACAGGGGTGTCGTCTAGCTGCAGCACACCTTGGCTGCTTCTTGTATATTCTATACCAACCTCCTCATAGATGGCTCTCGACATGACAGTAGTGGAAGCATCGAAATCCACCATGTAGTTGTGTACTATATAGCCTTCCATTTGCAATGACAGATAAAAAGAAGGTGGCATGTTTTTCTCGATAGCAAAAACTATCAAGGGCTGAGTTAACATAGCAGGATGCATCGACTTTCCATAATTTATGCCTTTCAAGGATTCCTACAATAGGTCAACTTGCCCTGGGAGTAAAAGAGCCTCGTACATACTTATCTTTTTTGGGGTCCTTTTTAGCTTATCAACTATATTGTAGGTTGAAGTGTCGGCTCTCTCTATCTCTTTCCTTGGCTCATACCTGGTCTAGTATTGCTGCGTGGCTTCAAATATTTGTCTCTTCATCAGTGACGGATACCTCAGCTTCTCTTGAGCTTGTTCTTTTGTTTCGACTAGAGGTTGGGCTACGGGAGCCTTCATCACGGGAGCCTTGAGCATAGGGAACCTTTCTTTGGCTGTAGGAGGCCAAGGTGACTTGTTAGGTGGTAGCCCAACAGGTTGCGCCCTCTCTCTTCTGGCGTATACCTTCAACGGATTTGCTTGGGCTGTGGCAGCCTCGATGGGCCTTTTGCCTTACTTGGTCAAGAGCGACACTAGATCTTCTTATGGGACTGCAAATTTGCCTTCATCATCTAGGATCATGTATGCTTCGTCCTCCATGGCGCTGATTGCAAGGGTCTAAAGATAATGCTGATGCAGCGTGCAACTCTCCTCTTCATGTGGATCATTGCATGTGGAGCACCAGTTAACCTGGTCAGAAGTTCCAGGTTGAATCTCATTCCTTAACGGGGGCCTTTGTGCTTGTGCAGCTTGATATTTTGTTAGCGTCAGAGGAGGATATGGTATACTTGGAAGGAACTCCATCTGGGCTTGCTTCTTCTTCATTATTATCATATCATTGGAAATAGTGTGATACTAAGATGCCAGAGCCCATATCGCCTAAAATATTTTATTCTGAATATCGTTATCAACAGGCGCCAACCGAGCCGGTGGAGGTATTATAGCTAATGGTGGAGGTGCAGAATACGTCACGTAATGAGGGAGAGCTGGGAGTGTGGGATACTACGGAGGTGGAGGTGGCAAATTAGGATAATGGATCCGAGGCTGACCATAGGGGTTTATAATCGATGCTGGATTCCATGGTTGCTAGGGGTACTGATTTGATGAGAATGGCATTACACCAGACGTCGATGGATATTGGGACTGAGGAAAATCAAGATAAATGGGAGGTTGCATTCTATGTGAAAGTCTGCCTATAGAGATTATGTCTAATTTTTCTTGTTGGGTAGCTTCGTATAGGGCAGGGAAAGTATCGACCCGGGCTATCTTGAGAAGTAGGAAAATATTTGAATTGAAATACCTCAGGTAATAGTGTGCAGCTTGACCCGTCGAAGGTCACAGTTCACGAAGTACTCTCTTCCAAGACCTTGTAAACCTTATGTTGAAGTCTGATATCTCCTCTTGCGGGTGGCATTAGATACTCTAAAATTGATGCAACAATGAAGAGGGGTCGATAGACTTGTTGCATCCTTTTACGAGCCTGCCTGCTAACTGAGGCCACCCCATGATAGCTCATTCTGGCAAAGATCTCCACCAGTAGAGAAAATTCCCTCTTAGAGAAAGAGCCAATAGACGGGTCTTGAAACTCTCACTCATAATAGAGTGCAATGCAGCCAAGGCCATAATGTCTTGGATGTGATCATATGTTTTTTTCCTTGAGCCATCGTAAGTAGGGATGGATTTCAAGGTAGAGAGGGGCACAACCTCTTGTTCGACTAGAGCCAAGGGCCCTGTGGAGTCAACCGCTTGGAAGAGATCGTCATCATTTTGCTGGGTAGCCATGTCTTCTTCCTCTTCGGTCGTGTACTCGGTATCAGTGTTGTCTGAAGTTGTATGTTGCTCTTCAATTTTAGCCTCTTCGACTTCGGCTTCTTCAATCTCGACTTCAAATTTGTCTATGTGAGTTTGGTAGTCAGCCAGCCTTACATGCTCTCCAAGAGCGTTGATGTCAATTTTATAGAGATCAAATTGTTTTCTTGGATTCCTTGCTCTCCACCTTCTTGTATGCATGAAGGCGCTTGGACCGGTCTCATGGACTTAGAGGATATTCAAGTACTTGCAGAGTCGCCAGGTGTTCTGATTTAACAACAATGAAGTGAACACCAATGCTTCGATTCTATTTTGGGTGGGAAACTCTTGGGTCCCACCGGGCATGCCAGAGAAACTGTTGGTTACAAATCTGCCACTAGGATAGGATTTAGTGTAATGCACCCTAGATTCACCTAGCAGATTGAAAGGCCAAAAGTAAGGAATGCCTTCCATGCCAATCTCTGAAGGAGGCCGACTTCCTATGTTTTCTCAATTGTTTATCACCTCAGAGTGCAGGAAAGAAATTATAAATGCAGAAAGAAATATAAATGTATTTGTATTGGGTGGGGAGGATAAGCAACACAACAACTATCAATGACCACTACTAACAGCAATTGAACACAAAATACGTTGCGAAAACTATCAATATCATTCATCCTATGTATCCTTTAACTTTGCATTCCAGGAATACTTAACTATCAAATACCGATATCCAGATAGCAAAATAGCAGTAAGCAATAACATAAGCAACATGAGGCAAAAATGCTAAATAAAGGCAGCATATAGAACAAGAACAATCAATAGAGCCAAGTGTATTTTGTATCCAGAAGCAAACGCACAGCTACAATGGTTCCCTAGCAATATATCCCCCTTCCCCCATTTTACAATGATATTGTTGAGCTATTTATAGCATAAATTTCCCCCCATTAAATCATTGGGCACAGGATCCCAGACCTGATAATCAATCGAAGAAGCTGACAAAGCTGACAAAAGCAATAAAAAATGGTTGATGTTGACCTTTGTCAACATGGAATGTGCTTGCGGTAAGGTCCACCTGAAGGATTGGTAGTTACGTGGCGGTGAGGGGATGATGCTTCGAGTCAGTTTGACTGAGGGCAACTTAAGTACAATAATTTAATTCATGCTTACACACCACCCATTACATCTCTGACTCGAATCCCGAGGCTGGACACCTATCAAAATTTGATAAGGGACAAATTTGCCTTGGGATCTTGTCTCTCTTTCTTGCCCGACTTTGCCCAGAATTGGAGTGCAATTAGACAACGCAAGGGGGAAGTAGCGCAGTTTGGGAGGCCTCTGTGCCTTAGAAAATTTTTGGGTTGTCTTTAACATTCTGCTCGAGTGCGCACAAGTAAGCGGGCGCAGCTCGACTTTGTTGCGAAGTCGGGTTGTGCACCCAACACTTAGCCACTTTTTTGGTCATATCATCCTGACTGTGCATGAAATTGAGGGTGCAGCCTGACTTCATTGCGAAGTTAGGTTGCGCACCCGACACTTAGAAATTTCAGGGCCCCACTGATGCCCAGGTGCGCACAGAAATGAGAGCGCACCCCAAATTCGCTACGAAGTCGGGTTGTGCACTCAGAACTTAGCAAAATTTTGATCATCTCTCCACACTTCAGCTCCCCAAGTGTGCTCAAACTCAAGGGCGCAACCCGAATTCATTGTGAAGTCGGGTTGTGCACTCTAATACTTAGAATTTTTTAGGGGCCTTTTGCTCTTTTGGGGAAATTGACAGAAAAAAGGAAAGGAGGAAATGGGGGGAATGAAGGGAATGAAACTGATGGAAGGGAAGAAAGGGGATAGTGGAGAAAGGGAAAGGAGGAGGAGGGAAGGGAGAGCATCATCCTTACAAGAAAAATGAAGACATGGCACCCCGTGTAAAACGTGGCAACAGGTCCAAAGGTCAAATATTATATTATTATGAGCAAAAAATCCAGATCATGGATTTCTTTTAGCAATCTATTTGAAGGAGAGGAACTCAAAAAAATTGCTAATGAACTTGAAAAGATGCTTCAAGAGTTTTGTTTGCCAATTTTTATACAAAAGGATGAGCTGGTTTGGAATTTATCAAAGGATGGTGGATACACGGTCAAGTTGGGATATGAGGATTTAGAACAATCAAAATTTTCTTCTCCCAAATATTTTCCTTGGAAGAACGTTTGGTCGTTAGAGGATCTCCCTAAGGTCTCAACATTTCTTTGGTAGCAGTTCAAAGTAATATTCTTATGGGAGATAGTCTGCAAAGAAGAGGATATTACGGACCCTTTTGATGGCCTTGTGTGAGAAGGATTTATAAATGTTAGACCATTCACTTCTTCATTATCCGTTTGCTCACACCATTTGGGGTTATATATTAAAAAATATGAAATTATATTGGGTAGCTCCATCAACATTGAAAGAGTTGATAAAATGTTGGATAAATTATTTCAAAGCTAAAGCATTATGTATTATTTGGAGGATTAGCCCTGCCATTATTTGTTGAAATTTATGGCTTAAAAGGAATAATAATTTTTTTTAAAATAAATATCAAAATCATGCCCAAGTTTGGAACCTTAATAGTGCTTCTCTTTCAAAATGTCTACAAATATGGTGCTCATCATGGGAAGTCTCACTTGCAGAAAAAGATGTGCTAATAATTTGGCTAAAGGATTTGAACATACATGGAAGAGTCATGACAACGAAATTAAAACAAAAGATCTTTACTTCGATCTATGGTAAAATGGAAATGTCCAAAAATTGGGTTTATCAAAATTAATTTTGATGGTGCTTCTAAAGGAAATATAAGAAAAGCTAGTGGAGGTGGTGTTTTTAGAAATAGTGAAGGCAAATTTCTCCTCACTTATTCAGAATCATATGGAACTTCAACTAACAACTATGCGGAGGCTAGGGCACTTCTTACAGGGATTAATATTGCAATAGAAAAATGATGGAAATATATATCAATTGAGGGGGATTCACAAAATATCATCCATGCTATTAACAAAAATGGATGTGAATATTGGATATAAAATAATATTATTGTTGATGTTCATCATCTATTACTAGAGGCAATCTCTTGGTAGTGTGAGCATATTTATAGAGAATGAAATCGAGTAGTAGATAAATTAGTGAATTATGGTGTTGATCTTCATCTCGGTGAAATTTAAATTTAGAAGGCAACTGGCCAAGTGAAATTTTATGTCTTAATCAAAATGATGTCAAAGAGTTGATTGTCAAAACATAGCAATTTGAGGAAGTTGAAGAATATATTTAATAGAAAAAGAAATGAAAAAACCATGATAAAAATGTATGCTACAACAAATGTAATATTTTGGTATTTTGATGGTAGTGGCCCCCAATAGAAGCCACATATAACCTATTAAAAATATATGTTTGAAAGCAAAAATAAACTATCTTTAGGTAAGGACAAAAATTTTAAAACACAAAAAAAATATAAACAAAACATTTTTAATTGGTTATATGGAATTGAAATGAGCTCTACTTGTATTACATCATGACCATATAGTGGTATTATAAACACTTGCTTATTATGCATGTATCATTTGGTAATATTCGAACCTTTGTCTCCTTGAAATTTGAGGAATTTAATTGGTTGAGCTAATACTATTTGATTATAAATCATATCCTTACCCTATATATAAAATTTATATATTTTTTATTTTTGATGTTTGATGCCCTAATATATAGCCCCACAAAAATTTGTAGAAAATATACTCCTTGATTTAAAAATGAATAATAACTAGAATTTTGATAATATTATGAAAATGATATCTTGCCTTAGATCTATTTGTGTAGAAGATATATTAATATAATGTTTTGTCAATACTCATGTTATATGCAATTTTCTATAAACCACACTCAATTTTTTATGATAATTTTTTTAAATAATAAAAACAACTAAAATACATAATTTAATATATTTGTATATAATTTAATTAAAAACACAAATTATATTCCTTTTCTATACTTCATTTACATGTTTTGTCAACTTACACCTTCCTTTAATTCTTAGCCAAAGTAACACTTATTTCTTGATGAAATTGAGCAAACTACATTTTTAAGAAACCAATCTCATAAAATAGGCTAACATTGTGTTAGAATACTTTGCTTTTACTTTCATCCTAGTGAAAACTGTTGGAATAGAGAGCAAACATAAGTAATGTTTTATTAAATTCAAACTTCAATACATTATATTGGCATCACATTGCATTTGATTACATTTGAATCTTGTATTACTTGTTGGAATAACGATATAACATCAAAGCTTAAGCTTAACAAGTAACTTCATGAGTTACTACTCATAACCAAATAATGTAAGATATAACTAACATAACCCTTGTATTATATTATTTGGCATACATAGTAATTGTCGAAATTCTTCAAACTTTACTCGTCTCAAAGCTTTTGTGACTACCACTTGTTCTATAATAGAAATATATTTAAGACTGATATGATGATCTTGAATATGATCTCGAATGAAGTGACATTATGCTTCAATATGTTTGGTTTGTTCATGAAAAACTAGATTTTTAAGTAACTTGAGAACTCCTTGATTTTCACAATTCAATATTATTGATTTCTTGAAAGACTAACCCATATATGATAAACTAAATTGTAACCATAGTGTTTCACATGTAGCATTTTATGCAACTTTGTATTTTGCATCAGTTAATGAAAGTGCTATTGTATGTTGCTTTTTGCTAGGCCAAGAAATAGGAGTAGAACCCTAAAGTCGATATTCTATCACCAATAGAACCAACATAATCTTGGTCTATATAACCTTGTAGAAAGAAGTTATAATTTTTCTTATATTCTTATCTATAATTCATTGTTCCTTGAATATACTATAGAACTAGGGAAGGAACTTGGACCCAGCGGAACCAATAACTAGGTTTCGATTCCAGGTGGTTTGTTGGGAATGTTTTTTTCTTGTCCTTTTTGTTTTGTTAGTCTAGTTAGCTTGACCAGGGCGTTTTCTCTCCCCTGTGTGGGATTGAGTTGCCTTAGGCTATCTCAAAATTTTAGGAGTATGTATGGAACTATTTTGGTAGCTTTGTTTGGGTTCGATCCTATTGGATCCTTGGATCCTAGTTTCTCTTTTGGTGGCCTATGGGCCTCCCTTAATATCTCGAAGCTGTGTGGATCCATTTTGTAAAAGGTTTTGGGTTCCTTTCAAAACCCCTTCTTCCACCAAATCAAAAAAATATATATATATATATAAATATATATATATATATATATATATATACTATAGAACTTGTTTAACAACTTTCCAATGAGTTTGCTTAGGTTCTTGCATAAATCTAAAAATGCAATTTACAAAAAAAACTATATCTAGTCTTGTATTTGTGATATAAAGTAGGTTACCAATCAATTGACGGTATAATTTAGCTAATACAAATGGTGATTTATTATACCTTGATAATTGTAATCCTTATTCCATAGGTGTTTCTTTGACTTTATAATTTGTCATTATGTGTTTTTGTAACAAATTCGGGGTATACTTAATTTGTATAATCATAATATAATTTTCCTTTTGTCATATTGTAAACCAAGACAATAATAAAGTAGTCCAATATCAGTCATATCAAAAGCTGCATTTAGATCATTCTTCACCTTTGTTATTAAATCATCAAAATTACATGTGATAACCAGATCATCTACATATACCATAAGTATTACTTTGTCAAAACCCACTTTATAGGTATAGATATTTGAGCCTGAAAAAATTCTATAAAAACCACATTGTTGAAGATGATTGTTGATTTTAATATACCAAGCTCATGGAGCTTGTTTTAACCCATATAATGATTTTTTTAATTTGCAAACTTTTTGTCTTTGATCAGATATCTCAAACCCTTTTGGTTGTATCATATACTTCTTCAAGATATCCATTGAGAAAAGCACTCTTAATATCCATTTGACAAATTTTCTAGTTATATTGTGTTTTAGTGCACAAATTGTATGCATTGTAGTCATATTTGCCATTGGTGCAATTTTTTCATCACAATCAATTTCATATCTTTGATATTTTTTATTGCAACAACACATGATTTATATTATTCAATTAAACCATCTACTTTATATTTGATTTTATAGACTCATATGCATCCAATAGGTTTCTTATCTTTAGGTAAATTAACTAAATTCCAAGTTTCATTTTTCATTAGGGCTAAATATTCAGCATCCATAGCTTTCTTCCACTCATGAGAATTCAATGCTTCTCCAATTGTTTGAGGTTCATTGTTTTCCATTACTAAACTCATTAGACCAAAATTTACTTCTCTTTGTGTTTGACTACGAGTACGAGTTCTAGTAGAAGTTATATCTAGAGGTGTATCAAGTCTTACATCTTTAAGAGTAATTGTAGCCCATTTTAATATTTTCTTTTGTGGATTTTGGAAAGTTACTTTTGTGACTAGTTCTTGCATTGATTCATCTATAACTATTGACTAATTATCAGAACCTTCTTCATAATTTTCTTTATTGTGTATAATAGATGATGATGTAGATTTTGATTCAATATTGTGAGTAATTTCTTCAATTAGATGATAAGATATATATGACATATCATATCATAATAATATCCAAGGTAAATTTTTGTCATCTAATTGTATCCTTCTTTGTTTTGGAATATGCATATAAGCTTTACATAATACTCTTAGATGTGCCATCGATGGTTTTCTCCCAAACCATGCTTCTTTTAGTGTGATACATTTAAGGGATTTTGTAGGTGTTGTTTTTTGAATATATACTATAGTATTAACTACTTCTTCCTAATACTATTGTTTAAGATAAGCTCATTTAAGCATACAATCAACCATTTATATAAAAATTCAATTTCTTCTTTCAACAACTCTATTTTGTTGTGGAGTGTACGTCATTGATAGTTGACGTTTGATTCCATATCGTATAAGACATTTAGAAAAAACTTAGAGGTATATTCTCCACCTTAATATGAGTGGATTACTCAGATTGAAAACCAATTTCTATATCAACAAGTTGTTTGAATTATTTAAAATGTGTGAAGACTTGTGATTTTAATGATAGAAAATAGACCCACATTTTTATGAGTAACCATCAACAAATAGATGGAAGTAATTATGTCCTCCAAAACTAGCCATCATGGGACCACATAGATTTGTATGTAAGACATCCAAAATACCAATAGCTCTAAGTGAACTAAATTCAAAAAGAATTTGATGTTGTTTTCTAGCTAAACAAGTAGGTCATGTTGGTACATTTAAAGAAATTTGAGTCAAACAAATAACCATTTGATATTTATAAAGTTTTAAGAGTGATGCAGGCCTAATATGACCAAATCTCTTGTGCCATAAAAAAATTGTATCTATGGAGATTGCAGATAAAGCAATCAAAGGTGTGGATCTAACATCAAGAGAAATGAAGCCATTCTTGAATGAACCGGTTGCAACAAGTTTTTGAACTCTTGTTATAAAGCATTGTTTCTTTTCATTGACATGTTTAAAATCTATATCAATCCCTTATTTGGAATTTGTGACACTGCAAGAAGATTGTTGGTTAATCCTAGCACGTAGAGAAATTTTTCTAGGGTACATTTTCCATTTGAGATACTGATATGCACATTACTAAAACCTTTTGCCTGATATATTTTATCATCTATAATTGTTATAGGTTTTCCATCTATTTCATGAAGATAATGAAACCATTTAATATCCTCTATTATATGTTTACTGGATCTCAAGTCAATATACTATTTTTTGTGGGCTTTCGGCTTAACGGGCTGCATCAACTTTTTGTGGGCTCTATGTCCCAATATCATGCTGCCAGGATCTGGTTCCTTTTGAGTTTGAATATTTTTTTTTTCAGGGCTTATCTTGTTCCTTGTGTTTCAACATTTTGTGGTTTTTATCTACATGTGTAGCTGGTTCTTATTTTTTTGCTGGTTTAGCCTGAGCTTTGGGGTGGGACACTGATCTTAGGCTTTCTCACTTTGTAAAAAAGGGTGGGGCCCCTTTCAAAACCCTGTATTTATCTAATAGAAAAATATATATACCATTTTTTGTCTTTCTTAGTAGGTGTCATGATGTAGTTTTCTTATGAATCCCTATACAAGTATGGTGTCACAATATCAATTGCATAAGAATTTTAAAACTTAATGGTTCCTTATAAATCCTTATGTAAACTTGTAATGCAAATATGATCCTTTTATATACTTTAAATATATGTATATAGTATTTTAAAGTTTCAACTATAGTAAATGTTTGAATTCCTTTTTCTTTCAAAAGTATTAATAGTTTTTTTAAATACTTAATAAAGATAAATGAACCTGGAAGCCTTAGAAAAACCGTTCACTTAGGCATTACTCTCAAACTCAAATGTCAGGCGTATGACTTCTCAGACTTCAAATCACTTGGGCACTATTCTTGGACTCAATATGTTAGGTGGATTATTTCTCATACTAAAAAGTTTTGGCACTTGATATCTTCAAATGTCAAGCACTCTATGTCTCAGATTAAATAGGTTCACTTAGGTGTATGCTTTATCAAGCATTTCATAGGTTTATTAATAGGTGCTCTACTTTATGCTCTTTGGTGTACACATAGGTCACAAATACATCATCCCCTTGAGGATGATCATTATTTTGAAGGAGGAACCTATCCATTTTATTTACAAATTACTAGAGTCACTACCTACATGTGACCTACCTCTTCCTTCATAGTCTATAGCACCTTGACCCTTGGTGAAGCTCTCCATATTGCTTTACCCTTATTCATGTCTATGGCTCAAGCAAAAGGTTTGCCTACTTCATATCAATATCTAGATCAAGAATAATAACAAAGGGACTCTTACTTGTTATGAATTTCTCCATAATACTAGGTTATTAAGTGTAATACTATGTTTGAATCAAATATTTTATCAACATCCATCATCTATGTATAATTGAGTAAATTTTTCTACTATTATTACCTTTTTGCTAATCATTGAAATGCAAAACACGTGAGTCCTACTCATGGTCACAAATTTACAAGTCAGTGGAATATGATGACTAACTTAAAATTAGTGTTATAGAAGACACTACATCTATTTCAACTCCACAAATTTATCATCTACTTGAAAATCGATGATTTATACTAATAGATTCATCTATTTATCCTATTATAGGGTGTGGATAATCCAAGGCACAGATGGTGGTATAATAGTGATGCCATTTTTTTTGTGATACTACAAGTTGTTATAGACTACTGAACACCTTGTCTTCTTCAACTTCTCCTATGCTAATACTCTCTCTTAAACATATAACTATTAATATTGCATTGCTAGAGTAACTCTAATCTAGTAGAGTACTATCAATATCCTCTTTTTGATTAAAAGTATATGGTACCATACTATTATTGGTAGGTTTTGAAGTCATATGTGTCTAACATCAATGCAATTGTATGAAAAGTTTTGGTAATTACTTGTGTTGTCACCACACTAATTGGTATTGACACTTCATACTTTCACTTGTTTTGAAATAACCAATATACTCTTGAGTCACTTTAAGAGAATAGGGCAATGTGGATATTCTTATATGATGCATTGGAATTGTGTCCCTCCTTGCTTAGTTGATATTGAATGTAGTTCACTATTTGACACATGTACTATGACATTACTTGTAAGTGCATAACTTGTTAGAGGTGTTGCATGCTTTGAGGATTGTATGAATGAAATATTCTCTATTTGAAACTTATACTATTTCATTGGCATTGTTTTTTGTACCTAAATTAAATTGCACTACTTTTACACCCTTGATAACTTTATAGACTTAATCAATACTATAACCTATACCTTGACATCTTAGCTCACAACATGGATGGCCTACATATAAAATTTCTCTTCTTCTTGGATGAAAAACTTAGGAGCATGACAAATCTAAATGGAATATTTGGAAAATATTATGACATCCAATAGTTACAAAAATTTGAGCTATCCTTTAGTTGCTACAAAAAGAACCTCTTTTAAATAGATGACCTAGATGTACATACCACTTTGGTTTGGATGATATTCTAGAAAACACAATGGTTAATACTTTAATCTAGGATGACATCCTTGCCTTTTGTATATCAAATTTGTTGAAAACAAGGGAACTTTCTTCACTTGGAGGATATGTTTGCTTTAACCAAAACTCAACTAAGGAAGACTTGCCTTGTTTAGCTCTTAAAGTAATTGTTGATAACATCTTAGATTATTTTTCATAGCTTTGACAACTCACATATTTTTGACAAAATCATTTATATCAAGGAAAATTTCTTAGATTAGTACTATATTTTTGTTTTATTGTACCAACTTTTACATTAGGTTAGCATGTAAAGCCTAATTTTTTGATCTTTTGTTTCATGTAAAATTAGCACTACCTTAGCATCAAAGTCATTTTTGTGTGTTATGTTGGTGTCATTTGGATAATATATTTTTGTACTAATTTTTGAATTGAATTACATTAGTTTAGCATAATCATAACACCACATGACATCCATAAATGTACTCAAAGTATTCTTTTAATGAGGAGGCTACTTTAAAATTTTATTTTTTATGGGATTCAATAGATTTTATTTATATCGAGGTAGGGAAATTAACTTAGGGGAAGGCACCCACCACTCACAAACATGGATTTTGTATATCTACTAAGTCTTGAACCTGGTCTTTCTTTATTGAAGACAACCCATGCCAAACACTTAAGATTGGGTTGATAGACAACTAGTTGATTTTATTTTATTTTGAAAATTTTAAATGGAATAGGATTAATAATGAAACTTATTATTATGGATGATTTTATTATTAGTGAATTTAAAATAATATTATGGATAAGTTATTAAAGAATATTCTCCTTCAATTTTACTAAGTGTTGACTTAAAAAAATGTCCAACCTCTTATGTGCTTGCAAATCCATTTCGACAAATTTGAAGAAAGGCAAGTGTGCTCCTTTTGACCACTAGATTTAGGCCAAATCCCCACTATCCTTTCTAAATCTAATATAATCTAAGCTAAATATGAAAAATATATCTAGAAATTAAAATGCATGGAAGTTTAGGGCATAGAAGATAGAAAGTAAAATACAACCATAACTATAGCAAGGGTAGTGTATGATCAATCAATGCATGAGAAAATTGAAAAACAAAAATGCATCCCACATGCATGAAATATAATTTAAAAAAAATGAAAAGAAGAAAGAATAGCAATGCCACAATTATCACATATTCCATAATCCAAGAGGGAAGTTCCACTGATGGAAAGCAATTTTTTTCTTATTATTCTAAGACTCAATGTGGAACTTAGAAAGTGTATATCTAATTATATCAAGGATAAATTATTTTTACAATGGATATCATGGTTCCTATTTATAAAAGGAATTCACCCTTGAGTTACCTTGAGTGATTTATTTCTAGTAAACATAATATTTTGTGGGCATTTTTAGCAAAATGACGCACCTCCAAATGTTACATGCCACTAAAATTACCTCTAACCCACTTAGAATTCTTCCAAGTGGATTTGACACCATAAGAGGATAAAATCATTGCCTTCTTGATGATCTTCCTCAAATTTTATGTATCCCTATTCTACTTGGCTTATTAATAAGAGAATAATTTTGGGATGGGGAGCAAATTACTTCAAATTTCAAAGTGAATTACTTCTCTTAGAATGAATCACTCCTCTTAGAATTGAGTCACTTGTTTGGTAGCAAATAATATATTTAATACTTATCAACATTTGTGCTAATTTTTTAAGCTTTGCTATTTTGCAATGCTGCTCTTGGTATTATAAAATTCATTTTCCTTTGTCTTCCATGGATAATTCCTTGGAGTAATTAGAAGTTAGTATCCAAGACACTAAATTTCTAGTAACTTATCAAATCATAAACCTTGAATGGTGAGAGATCCTATATCTTGTCTTTATCCTTGGATTTGAAGTCAAAATTAAGGCCATTATATAGCAAAATTGTAAAATTGTGGATCTCCTCTATCTAACTTGAATAAAATATGTTTGGAATTGCCTATAAATCAGTGCTTAGGGGCACATCCAATGCATACAACATCAAATACTTATTGATTCCTTAGGGGATTCTCTCCTTGATCTTGTTTAGATTCTTGACTTCCTTGATATATTTTCTAGTTCATTGATATTCTATGAGAAATTAGCCAATACTATCTATGGGCATCTCCAATAATGGCCTTCGACAATCTATTTTAGAATATGGATTTGTTCTTGATTGGAGAATATTCCAAGCAATGTTTTATTTATCCACTATTGCACCTTCTTTATCATTTCTACAATGGTCATTTTGATAGAATCATAAGTATCTTTCATTGAAGCCTCCTTAGTTTGTAGTGTATGTTATTCAACTATGTGTTTAACATCTTATCTAACCTACCCATCTACTTCACCTATTCATTAAATAGGGATTACTTTGGTGTACCTTGCCTTGGATGTTAGCTCATTTTCCATCTACTTAATAACATTAGATTTTGGTCAAGCAAGGTCTTATATTTGTTTAGATATGCAAGGTGTGCCATAACACACATGGTCCCAAAGGTATTTGACCTAATCCATTGCTAAGTTCTTAACTTACATACTCTACATTCAATTCTTTCTTTCTCACTACTTGCCCTCTCAAACCATTGATTTTGCTTTCAAAATCTATAGCTCCTATTGTAACTATTCCACTTGATTCTTGATTACAAGGTTATGGGTAAGAGGTCGAACCCAAATATATTTCTAAACCCTGGCGAATCCTGGCCAGCTTCATGTAGGAGGAAATGGTGAATTACCTTATTTTTCATAAAAAAATATAAAAAATTGGTGAATTTGATAGTTTTGGCTAGACCGGGTGGAAAACATAGTTTAGCTCTAAACTGGGTGTAAAACACGATCCGAGCTCGGATCGGGTGTAAAACACAATTTGAGCTTGAATCGGGTGTAAAACATAATTCAGGCTTGAATTGGGTGCAAAACACAATCCGAGCTTGAACTGGGTGCAAAACATAATCTGAGCTTAGACTGGGTGTAAAACACAATTTGAGCTCGGACCAGGTGGAAAAAAAATCTAGCTAAAAAAGTGCTTGAACCAGTTGGAAAAAGGCCTGGCTGACGGACTGGGTGTATATTAATTTCAGCAAACGGATTGTGTGCAAAGCAAGTACTGGTTAACGAATTGGGTGGAAGAAATAACTGGTAGATGGACTGGGTGGATAACAAGATCCGACCAATGGATTGGATGTAAGATAAGTTTTGGCTAACAGACTGGGTGTAATATAGATTCGATTAATATACTGGGTGAAGTAAAGGTTTGGCTGAATCACCAGGTGTATATAATGCTCTGACCTTGTACCGGGTGTAGATAATGCTCTGACCTCGTACCGGGTGTAAAATAAGGTCTAGATTCACCCTGCCATGCATCACACTACCAACTACATGTCTGCTAACATGCTACCATGTGTCCACCCCACTCAATTTCATCTATAAAAAAGCATCAGTAGTTGTTTTTCAAGATTTTTTCTACTACACGAGATCAAAGCAAAGCTGCAAACCCTTTCCTCCCCAAAGCGACCATTACACTACACCTTTCTAGAGCGATGGCCACCATGTCCACAACCTCTCAAAAAATTACATTCAAAAATCAAATTTACATCATATTTTCAGAGTTCTTAACCACACCTCGGACCTACCATACATAGGTTCAGGACACAGGTTTTGAGGATTTGACTTCTATGCCCTAATTCAAAATAGATAAAATTATTCTATACAATATCATCGAAGGCTACAACAATGATCTTGGGGCGATTAGTCTATCTTTACAAAATAGAAAAATATAATTTACAATCAAACCCTCTGATATCTAGAGATTGACTAGTCTTCCATAGAAGGGTCTCACTCCCTTTTCACAGGAGTTAATTCTCTCTAAGAATGATAAGACTTTATTGGCAAGCAACTATGATATCTCTTCGAAATTGTTGTTAAGTATAATTCTCTTCACTCGATTATCTTAAACTTCACAATTTAAAATTTGTGATGTCATCTATTTTTTTTTGCAATGTCTGCAATGAAGTTCAAGAGAGGGTTAACTAATACCTTAGTTTCCAACAATGATTTCAAGGTAATTATTGATTTTTTCCAAGAAATAATGTTTCTTCGAACAAAGATTCCATTATGGTTATTGACTTATATTTTTTGTTGTCTAGAGTACCACAAAATATTTGATTGATGTACATATATTTTAGATCGAATCAGATCAGAGCTCTATACTATTCAAACAAAAAAATCAGACAAACCTCACACCATAGCCTCGATAAATTATATTTTAGTACTTTACTACAAAAATTTTCATAATTTGCAGGATACTGGTTCACCAACTATAGTGCATGCAAAATTACAAAGCATTGCTATGACTGCCAAAGAGTTGAAGGTAATTATTTTATTTTTCACCATTAAATAATTTTTATATTTTAGCATGTTTTTTATTTATATTTTAACTTTTTTTGCACCTAAATGCAAAGTAAGGCAATCATCGCACAAACAAAAAAGGATGATGGTATCATAAGTCACATGCCAGAGGACAATGCTAATTCAGAAGGCACAATGTATGAATCACAACCACTTTAGAGACCTCATAAACACCAGAAGTTAGCTTCTTCTCCTGTTTCTCATCAACATGTGCAAGCAAATATCATGGAATGTGAATTTAGTTATGTTGCACCAATGACTGGTAAGTTTACTATTTCGAGTTTTCTTGATTCATTACCATTACTGTTTAGTTGAAATTATATTTATTTTTTCATTTTTTATATGTTTTTAGTTTTACGCACTACCCCCCATGCAGTCACATCCAGTTGTCTCCACAAGTTGAAGGGCAACAAGATATATCTTCATCGGGTAAGTATGTTTTTACTGTTATGTACTAATTTTATCTGCTTTAATTTTGTTTAATAATATCTTGTTATAATGTATTTAGGTCCCTCCCAACAATTTACTAAAATAAGGAAGGAAATGATGTCACCACCACCACCACTAGGACAACCTCAACAACGACAACAATTAATGTGAGGTCACATTGGTGGAAAATAGCTTATTGGACCGAGATCACAGGTGGGACTCACACCATACAGGACACATAATTCTACATTTCCACCATTGTCATTTTCAATTGGTTTTACATTGAAATATGTTTCAACATCTGGATTAGATGTGCCAACATTAGATCAATATTATCTTTTATAGGGGAACATTGAAGGGGTGTCAAGTGTCAAATATGTTTCAAGGACTACAAGAACAAGAAATTCTTATAGCTGAGCCAATTTCATTATCACCTTCTGACACCTCCAATGAAAAAGTTAATTTTTCTAAAAAGAAATTGGTTTCTGATAATTGTTATGCACTAATCCATAACATTTTTCTTAAAAATGTCAAGGAAATGAAGGATTGAGAATTTTGGGTAAAGATCCTTATCAAGGAAATAAATACCTGCTATAATAATTATGATAAGAGGGAAGAAATTTTCTCTCTGGTCAGAAGACAACCTAAGAAGCTTGTTGGGTTGTTACATCAAGCTGAATTATGATCGATGAACCCTTATGTGTCTTATGATGATTAAATTTTAAAGACTATGTTGAATAGGTTAGAGAACCTGAATGTTGAAGCCCAAACATATTACAACCTATGGGCTTCTGATAAGAAATTTTTTTTTAATTGTTGATGCTACAAGAGATGTTGTTGAGGTGAGACTTTAGATGCAATAAAATTTATCATTATCTTTTGTAATATAACTCTCACCTAACTAAGGTTTTATTTAATTTTTTTGCAGGTAAATTTTTAAAATTTACTAAAACAAGTTGATTTCATGGTTGTTAATATCAAGGCTAAAAAGAAATAAATCTTAAATACACTAGCAATGAAGGAGGCCTTATAGGCTAAGATCAGGGATAATAATGATTTAAAAGCAATTATTGTGGAGCACAAAATGGATCCAAATATCTTGCTTAAGAAGAAGCTTAAACAAAATGAATATGTAGTCCTTGAGGATCCAACCAAAGAAGATAGATTATTGATGGAGAGCTTATAGAAGGCAGAGGAAGGCCTCATCAGAATAGGAGCATTGAAAGGGCCTGCGCAGGTTATTGGAACATAAGATAAGGGAGAAGAACCTCCTACTTTAGGAGCATCTCAAACTCAACGAGATGCAGATATATAAGAAGCATCTCAAATTCAAGGAGATGTAGATATACAAGGAGCGATTTAATCTCAAGCCCTAGGTGATCCATATGCACTAGGAGCGACAAAATATACCCCTAATCACCCATGATAAAATTAATATATTGTAAAACATTTCATAGTTGACAACAAGTTCTTTTTTATTTTTGTAAATAATTTTGTACAATGTAAATTTTCTATGCAAATAATGAAAAAGGCTTTTATTAATTTATCTTCTATCACTTAGAGGTTGTTTCCATTTATATTCTTGTGCAATTTTTAAATTTAGAATGATTCAACTATATTCACAATTGCAATATGAAATAATAAACGATTCAACTATATTCACCATTCAACTCAGATGTGCCAATAAATTAATATCAGTACACTAATAATATTATAACAAAAAACATATATTTTGAAAGACAATGTTGAAAATCAGTTATGAATAAACATAGTTTGGATACTCCGAGGACTACAACATAAAACATATAATTTGAAAGACAATGATGTGTTATAAATCATAAAGTCACAATTCAGATAGATGAAACAATCTTGTGATGACAAATAAATATATAGATGAAAATAATAACTAACAAATTTATATTGATCAATATTGTAAAATCTTGTAAAAATTATAATTTAGGTAACTAAAACAAACAAATACTATGATATGAAGGCAATTAAAACTATTTCAAAAACAACGAAGGGATATAAAACATTAAAGTTTATGAAAAATCAATTATTATGAAATCTAATAAATCTTAACCAATATTGTGAAATTTGATATCAAATGAATTCAAATTTATTAATGTTGTGAAATACAAGAAAAATCATAATTCAATTAGCTTAAAAAGACAATTCTCAAGTTGTTTAGTATCACTATTATGCATAACGAATATTTGTGTCTCCACCATTTGATCACTGGAAGCATCCTTATCCTCCTTATAATTCATATTCTTGGTACCCCTTATGCCTGCAAGGGAATTCCACTATGCCAATGCTTTATCATAGGAAAATTTGTCCAGCTGATACGATGACACATAAATTCTCAAATAATTTTCTAAATTTGTGTCCAGCCTATTGTGGAGTTTAGATTTAACAAAATATAGTGCACTGAAAACCCTCTCATCTTCCATAGATCCCAAAATATTTGTTTGACATAATTTATATAAACAAAAGTATTCACTAATGATATCTTGTATGACACTACTTGGATACAATTTTTGTCGCAAATGTGCAATGGAACCAGTCTCATGGGTGTTACTTAAAGGTGATGTTTTCTCCCAAAATGCAATGACTATTGTTTTAAAATATCTTTGTTGAGTATACCTTTGATTTCAACACCATTGACTTCCATAATTTTACTAAAATGCTTAATAAGTATGAGCATATATTTAATAAACAACTCATTATAGAATTGTATTCAGTACAAGGATCCCAAAACATGGGTTAACCACACCCATGGCCTCAAGCAACTCATCTCTTTGAAACCGTTCTCTTATCTCACTTGTCAATGATCCTACTATTTTAAACAAATTTATCTTAGTTTTGTGTAAAACAACTTCAAATCTATTGTGTGTTATAGGAACTTGTTCAACATCATCAACAACTATACTTGATTACCTTTCAAAACAATACAAAGGTATCATATTTCTACGAACATTAATACAAATATGATCACTGATGTCAAACTTCAAAAAGCTTTTTGTATCGTTCATGTTTATCAATGTATTCCAACTATCAAACAAGGGATCTTTAAAATATGCTTTAGACACATATAACTTAAAAATAATCACACATATTTGCTTTCTCATCCTCATGAAATCAATGATATATGGATCTCTCTTATGCAAGTTTAATCAATCTATTCATTTCATGTAACATTGGAAGAATACCACATAACATTAAAAGGGTTTTGAAGTTAGTCAAATGGAACAACAAATATTTTGCCTTATCAATTGACCTATGATTTGCGTACATAAACCCCGTTAATGATTGATATTCTTTAATAGGTTGATACCATAAAATCCACATTGTATCCAATATTTTAACAATTTTTTTCCTTCTGTAACTCCTAGTGCAAACTATTGAAACTTTGCAAATATTTTTGAACTACAAAAAAAATAAGAATGTATTTCACAAATAAGATCTTCCACTCTTGCAACATTTTCAAAAGAGCTCATGATTTTATATTCTAGATTCACTCTATGAGCCATGCAATGAATGGGTATCATATATGGGGTAACTAAGATTTGGATATGAACACAAATATCATTCATGTGCCCTTGCATTATAGCAGCACCACCAGCTCCAACGCATATTAACTTTGTGGCTATCTCTATATCATTCATTCCCGCAATATCCTTTAAACTACTCACAACAATATTATAGATGTTTTCTACATTTAAACTTTTCACCATCTTATGTAATCCTAGAAAACTAGGTTACCTCCATGATGTGTTGTCCACAGTCATCACCTCATAAATAGAAAGTGATATGAATCTAGTAAGTTTTAATTTCTCCCTCAAGTCCTTCTCAACTAATGATAGATATTTTACCATTTCCTAACCACTTCAATATGACCAATGAGAACTAGGAAGGTTTTGCACATCAGCTATTTGAAACAAGTGCTTATAATCAATGAAATCGGACATGGATCTACCTTTTATGAGAATACTATATACAACAATACACTGTAAACTTTTTGAAGCTAAAGTGGTCTTATGAATTTTATGAAATTGAGATTTAATCGTTCCACATTTCCCAACAATAGATTGTTGTTTCTTTAATTGATTTTCATATTCTATTGCATATCTGGCATGCATACATTACGATGCATACTTTTACCTAACTCTTTATTAATTTTACCATCACTTATTGTAACTTTTACATAAAATTTACCAAATTTTTCTATTGTATCTATCTTATTTTACAGCCTGTGATCCTTACCTAGTTTCCAACTACAAATTTTGCATCTACATTATTTTTTATCTACTTGGTTGTCCTTGATCAGGATAGGCTCTATCTAGGGAAATTTTTTTTCCCATTCATTCTTAAATGCTCTTCCAATAGCCCAATTATATGTCTTTATATTTTTAATATTTTTGCTTAAATATTCGAAGAATTTTGTAATGTATTTAATTTATCACTTTCATTTTCAACTGGCATGTCCTTTTGAGGAATATCTTAAGAACACAAGCTTATACTGAAAGGGGGGTGAACAGTATAAGATCACTTTTTACTTTCTTTCCAAACCAATATCAATTAATGTCCTTAATTGCAATAACCAAATATAGAAGTGTGCATTAATAACTCAGATAGCAGTAGTAAGCAAGAGCACAAGTCACCACACACAATTGAGACACAAGATTTAACGTGGTTCCCCCAATGTGAGGTACTCCACGGAGAAAATATTTTACTAAAACTTTCTCAATCAATCTCTTTGGGAATCACTCCCAATTACAATGTTTATGGATCTCTATCCAAAGGAGATGTTGATCCCCTAATCTCAAGTTCGTGGATCTCTTCCACAGGAGAACTCTTTCCCCTTCTGCTCTGGCTATGTGATCTTCTAGAAGACTTTGTCTCTCTACTGCACTGATTGGTGGACCTCTCTCCACTTGAAGACTCCTCACTCAGATCTATCTTCAACTATGCTGGTTGTTGGATCTCTATCCACTGAGACTCTATCCTCTGTACTCTGTCACCTCCAAAGCTCTATCAATAGGCTCACTAAGAACCTGCTCAATAGGCTCACACAGAACCTGCTTAACAAGCTCACACAGAACTTGTCAAATCTATGCTAGCAAGCTCACCAAGAACTTGCCCAAATCTTCTCTAGCAAGCTCACCAAGAACTTGCCCAAATATGCTCTAGCAAGCTCACCAAGAACTTGCCCAAATATGCTCTAGCAAGCTCACCAAGAACTTGCCCAAATATGCTCTAGCAAGCTCACCAAGAACTTGCCCAAATATACTCCAACAAGCTCACTAAGAACTTGTCCAAACATATCCTCAAATATATCCCAAAACTATCCTCAAATCTGTCCCAAAGGCCTTCTCAAAGGCTCAATCAATCATGCTCAAGTAGTACTCAAAATGAACTCAACAATGAATGGCAATCTCAACTCAAATTAACTTCATAGAAGCATAAAGAGAATTGTTAGAGACTCAATATGTTCTAATCTCACTCTCAACCCAAATCAATCTCAACTCAACTCATAGAAGCATAAAGAGAATTGTTAGAGACTCAATATGTTCTAAACTCACTCTCAACCCAAATCAATCTCAACTCAACTCAAATCAACTCATAGAAGCATAAAGAGAATTGTTAGAGACTCAATATGTTCTAATCTCACTCTCAACTCAAATCAACCTCAACTCAATTCAAGTCAACCTCAACTCAAGTCTTATAGAACCATAAAGAGAATTGTTAGAGACTCAATATGTTCTAACCTTAATCTCAAATCAACATAGAATGATGGAATAGTTTATTTCATAGAACTTGAACAATCACTTCACACATCACTTGACTAGGCTCAATCAACTCAACTCAACCAATCATCACAAGGGACAACTCTTTCTCACACAACCCTAGTCCAAGTATGTATCAACCAACTCAAATGTTTCCAACAATGCTCAACCACAAATCTCACATAACAATGATACTCATGTTCTTTTCTAACTCAAGTTCTTTCACAACCAATGGGCTTCAATAACTATGCTTATCAAACAAGGTTTAAACACAACTCTCAATTCAGAAAACCTTGAAGCATTCAACCAACCACTTTCGAAAAGGAAACCACAAACAATCCTTTTCCCTCCAATGATATTTCAGAAATCAACCACCATAAACAATCAATAGGAGAATGTGCCCATACCTTTTATGAAGATGAAAAAACCTCTTTGTAAATCTGCCACAATCACAAAATTCTTTTGCCAATCTTCACAAGGGTTAGTAGATCACAAAATAATCAACATTACTCCACTTTTCAATAATCATCACCAAGGCCTTTAATTGCACAACTTCCTTATCTCTCCTAAAACCACTTGTACCATAAAATAAAATAAATCAAAACATTGCATAACCTTTTCACTCCCAAAACCACTTATACCATAAAATAAAATAAATCACAATATTGCATACCTTGTCACCTCATGAAAGAATTAATCCTCTTGAAAAAGAACAAGGCAAACTTCACTTTTGGAACCCCTTTGCAAAATCAGAAATATCTCTTTACACACACCTTATTTCTCCTTCTAAATAAGTTAGTCAAATAGCCCTCGAAATAAGCTTTTCGACGATATATAATATGCCCCCTTTCCAAAATAAATTGAAACCTTTACATATATATATGCCAACCTCCATTAATTGCACATAGGTCAACCCTCCATTAATTGCACATAGGTCGGCCCTCCATTAATTTAAACTTAAACTTTAAACTTTAATATCTTCATCACCGGAGGTCCTTTTTCGATGAAACAAAATTCCACCTTGGCTTTTAAGAAAAGCCCTTTCCACATAAGCCCACCATGGTTTTAAATAAAACCTTTTATTTTGCCTGCCTTGGTTTTCATAAAAACCCTGTATATATCCATGCTCTCCAAAATATCATAGATGATTATCTATGAAATGCTTTTGCCACCAAAACTCAATGTGACATCAATGATCCATGTGACATCAATGACAACATAAAATAACTCAAATTTCCAACAATCTCCCCCTTTGTCATTGATGGCAACACCTCTAATGCAAATCACTACAATCACTGCAAAAACCATCTCTGAGAATCAAAGTTGCTCCCCTGACTCAATACTCTCTATGGAGGCTGCTCCCCCTAACTCAATACTCTCTTTGGAGGCTGCTCCCCCTAACTCAATTCTCTCCCCTTACTCAAATCTCTCCCCCTTTGACATCAATGGCAAAAGGGACACCTATGGGGCTAAAAGATATGACTCTTAAGCTTAGCCCCCTCACCCCCTTCTCTCTTGAGGTGATTAATTTTGGGGTGGGAGTACTTTTACTCCCATATCACATTGTTTCTTTCCTCTATCAACTTCCTTCCATGTTTTTCTGATATCCTTCTCTTGATGAATTACTTGATCTTCTTGTCTAGAACCTATTTGGAATTGAGTCCTACACCATCTTGCAATATGCCCAAAGTTATTGCAATTAAAACACTTGATATTGTAGCCTTTGGATGGTGCCCATGTCCTGAAATCATTCTTAAAATAATTTCCATATCCATTCCTTTCTTGAACCCTGTATTGTGAAGCTCTATTTTCATGACCATTATAACCATGACTTCTGAAATGTGTAGCTCTAAAACCAAAACCATGTTGCTCATTTCCTTTGCACTAAAAAGCTCTATGACCAATCCTGTTGCATGAGAAGCAATGTCCCTGAAAACCATACCTTCTTCCCTTGAAGTTTCTTCTAGAAAAATCAAACTTCTTTGATCCATGGATCCTGCAATGTATAGCCCTGTGTCCAAATCCATTACAAGAAAAACAATATCCTTGAAAAGCCCTTTGTTCATGCCTTGGTTCCTCATACCTTTCTTGACCATTATCCTTATGATCATCTTCAACTTGTGCATTGCATTCTTGAACCTTCTTTGTAGCATCTAAAACCTCTTCCTTGCCTTTCTCTTCAAGAATTTCTTTTCCTTTTGAACTTGATTCACCTATCTCAAAACAAGAACCAAACTGAATATTTGGAGCCATAGGAACTTTGGAACTTTCCTCACAAATCTTAGGTGCTTCCTTGCTTTCATATTTTAGAACTTCCTTTCCTTTTGAGTGTGACTTTTCTTGGAAGTAAGATACAACCTTAAAATAAGTTTCCACTCCTTTTTGAATCTTTTCATCTAATGTATCATGTCTTGTCATTGTTACCCTTAGTTCTTCATTCATCCTCTCTTCTATCCTTTTTGCATTTTGAAGCTCTTATCTGAGATTACTAATTGTTTGAAGTAGTTCTTCTCTGATTTTGACATCTGTTCGAATCTTGTTTTCAAGATTCCTGTATTCTTCTTTTAACCTTTTGATTTCTGATTTTTGTTTACTTGGCTCATCCTCTTCCTTTTCTATTACCAAAAATGAGACTTCTTTGTTTTCACTACTACTGGAATTATCACTAGAACTACTGCTTTCTTTTTCAAATACACTTTCCTTGTTGTAATTGTTGTAGTATGTGCAATCATCATCTATATGCCCAAAATCTCCACATATGAAGCATTTTAGTATCCTTAGACCTTTCTTGTACCTATCTGCTTGCTCAATGGCTATGGCAAGCTCTTCATGTCTTTCTTCAATAGGCACATCCTCTTCTTTAACTTCAATACCTAGGAATAGGTGTTCTTGCTTTTCTTCACTTATTCCAAAGAATGTACATTCTTCTTCATCTGACTGATCTTTATCACTATAATCTGAATTATCACTTGCTTCTACAATGTAGTAAGATTTATTTGCCAACTTTACCTTGGAATCTCCTTCATAAGTATTCCTCAACTTGGTCCACATCTCATTAGCTGAAGTACATACCATGACCTTTGCAAAATCTATCTCACGTAGCCCACTCAAAATACAATTCATTGCTCTTGCATTTATCTCAACCAATTTCTTGGTAGTCTTATCTTCCTCGAGATCACCTTCAACCTTATACTCTTTTTCAACCATCTGCCATACCTCATATCCTTGTGATATCAAGTAGTTCTTCATCCTCATGCTCCAAAAAGCATAATTGTTACCATCAAACAATGGAGCCTTATTTGTAGATAATCCATTCTGTGAAGCCATCTGTGTTCTTGTAGAATCTTCCCTCAAGTTGTTAGCCTTTTCGAAGGAACCCACTATGATACCAATTGAAGAACACAAGCTTATACTGAGAGGGGGGTGAACAGTATAAGACCACTTTTTACTTTCTCTTCCAAACCAATATCAATTAATGTCCTTAATTGCAATAACAAATATAGTATATTAATAACTCAGATAGCAGTAGTAAGCAAGAGCACAAGTCACCACACACAATTGAGACACAAGATTTAACGTGGTTCCCCCAATGTGAGGTACTCCATGAAGAAAATATTTTACTAAAACTTTCTCAATCAATCTCTTTGGGAATCACTCCCAATTACAATGTTTATGGATCTCTATCCAAAGGAGATGTTGATCCCCTAATCTCAAGTTCATGGATCTCTTCCATAGGAGAACTCTTTCCCCTTCTGCTCTGGCTATGTGATCTTCTAGAAGACTTTGTCTCTCTGTTGCACTGATTGGTGGACCTCTCTCCACTTGAAGACTCCTCACTCAGATCTATCTTCAACTATGCTGGCTGCTGGATCTCTATCCACTGAGACTCTATCCTCTGTACTCTATCACCTCCAAAGCTCTATCAATAGGCTCACTAAGAACCTGCTCAATAGGCTCACACAGAACCTGCTTAACAAGCTCACACAGAACTTGTCAAATCTATGCTAGCAAGCTCACCAAGAACTTGCCCAAATATGCTCTAGCAAGCTCACCAAGAACTTGCCCAAATATGCTCTAGCAAGCTCACCAAGAACTTGCCCAAATATGCTCTAGCAAGCTCACCAAGAACTTGCCCAAATATGCTCTAGCAAGCTCACCAAGAACTTGCCCAAATCTCTCCACAAACTTGTCCCAACACTATCCTCAAATCTATCCCAAAGGCCTTCTCAAAGGCTCAATCAATCATGCTCAAGTAGTACTCAAAATGAACTCAACAATGAATGGCAATCTCAACTCAAATTAACTTCATAGAAGCATAAAGAGAATTGTTAGAGACTCAATATGTTCTAATCTCACTCTCAACCCAAATCAATCTCAACTCAACTCATAGAAGCATAAAGAGAATTGTTAGAGACTCAATATGTTCTAAACTCACTCTCAACCCAAATCAATCTCAACTCAACTCAAATCAATCTCATAGAAGCATAAAGAGAATTGTTAGAGACTCAATATGTTCTAATCTCTCACTCTCAACTCAAAATCAACCTCAACTCAACTCAAGTCTTATAGAACCATAAAGAGAATTGTTAGAGACTCAATATGTTCTAACCTTAATCTCAACTCAACATAGAATGATGGAATAGTTTATTTCATAGAACTTGAACAATCACTTCACACATCACTTGACTAGGCTCAATCAACTCAACTCAACCAATCATCACAAGGGACAACTCTTTCTCACACAACCCTAGTCCAAGTATGTATCAACCAACTCAAATGTTTCCAACAATGCTCAACCACAAATCTCACATAACAATGATACTCATGTTCTTTTCTAACTCAAGTTCTTTCACAACCAATGGGCTTCAATAACTATGCTTATAAAACAAGGTTTAGACACAACTCTCAATTCAGAAAACCTTGAAGCATTCAACCAACCACTTTCAAAAAGGAAACCACAAACAATCCTTTTCCCTCCAATGATATTTCAGAAATCAACCACCATAAACAATCAATAGGAGAATGTGCCCATACCTTTTATGAAGATGAAAAAACCTCTTTGTAAATCTGCCACAATCACAAAATTCTTTTGCCAATCTTCACAAGGGTTAGTAGATCACAAAATAATCAACATTACTCCACTTTTCAATAATCATCACCAAGGCCTTTAATTGCACAACTTCCTTATCTCTCCTAAAACCACTTGTACCATAAAATAAAATAAATCAAAACATTGCATAACCTTTTCACTCCCAAAACCACTTATACCATAAAATAAAATAAATCACAATATTGCATACCTTGTCACCTCATGAAAGAATTAATCCTCTTGAAAAAGAACAAGGCAAACTTCACTTTTGGAACCCCTTTGCAAAATCAGAAATATCTCTTTACACACACCTTATTTCTCCTTCTAAATAAGTTAGTCAAATAGCCCTCGAAATAAGCTTTCCGACGATATATAATATGCCACCTTTCCAAAATAAATTGAAACCTTTACATATATATATATATGCCAACCTCCATTAATTGCACATAAGTCGGCCCTCCATTAATTGCACATAGGTCGGCCCTCCATTAATTTAAACTTAAACTTTAAACTTTAATATCTTCATCACCGGAGGTCCTTTTTCGATGAAACAAAATTCCACCTTGGCTTTTAAGAAAAGCCCTTTCCACATAAGCCCACCATGGTTTTAAATAAAACCTTTTATTTTGCCTGCCTTGGTTTTCATAAAAACCCTGTATATATCCATGCTCTCCAAAATATCATAGATGATTATCTATGAAGTGCTTTTGCCACCAAAACTCAATGTGACATCAATGATCCATGTGACATCAATGACAACATAAAATACCTCAAATTTCCAAAAATATCTTCAAATGTTTGTTGGATGTCATTGTTAAGATAATTTTCATTAGAAGGGATATCTTGGTGAGGAATATTTTCAATAGGATCCATATCATGGTCGATAGAGTACTCTGCATAGTAGCATACAATAATATTTTTTATCATTTTTTGAATTAACAAAAAAAATTACAAATAGGAATATGATTCATATCATCATGCAATATGGAGAGAGGCACATACTATGAGTTAACTATTTTATGAAGAAAGCATTATTTAAAATAATCATGAAATATACAACTAATTGTTTAGAAGTCAAAAATAATTTGTATCTAGAATTTGCTTAGATGTCGATGGCTCATTGGATTTCAAAATAAGGATATAATTATTTAGGATACTCTTTTCAAAAGAAGATTTGGTCCCCTTCTTTGCATTGCTAGTAGGTGACATTTTTCTTGTAAAGAAAATATTTTTCAATTTAGAAAAGTTATAAAATATGTAAGAGATCTTAGTTTTGTGAGGGCTCAAGATAATATAGTAATTAGAATAAACAAATGGTGGGTTGGTAGAAAATACATACCAGTTTCCAAACATGTTTATTGTGATTTTTTTGCCATTACACTATTTTCTAGAGATAGCACTTGTAACTAATAAGAGCATAAAACTAATCAATATACAAATTCAAATCAATGTAAGAAAAAAACTTGGTTATGCGAAATATATAATTACAGATACAAATGTAGAAAAATATAAGATTCTAGTACAAAATGGACAAGAAGCGGAGAATCACAATGTCTTTAGAGAAATAGAGCATCACAATATCCTTAGAGAACCAAAGAATTTACCTATTTGTAATATTGTAACAGAAAAGCAGATCTCAATAGAAACTTGAGAATCAAAGAGTGTTAACAGAAAGAGAGAAAATAGAGGAAAACATGGAGAACAGGGTGAAATAGAGAATAACGTGGGAAACAGAGCATTGACTTATTTTTAATAAATGACAAAAAATTAGTAAAATAAAAACCCACAATTAGATGATAGAAAAATAGATCTTATTACTACAACTGCTTCAACTCATATTCTCTAAAAATTAAAAATAAAACAGGATCATAGATTCATAATGTTTTAAAAGAAATAGAGTATATGGTGCAGAAAAATATCTGGAGGTAGGTCTGGTTGGAAAAAAGGTCCGTTGGGATTTCTTGGTGAAAAAGAGATCCAATAGTCAATCCAAGTGAAGAACGATGTCGAATGTCGGTCCGGTTTCAGAATAATGTCAGATGTCGATCTGGTTACAGAACAAATTTCAAATGTCAATCTGAGTACAAATCTATGTTAGGTCTTCCGTAGGTTGGTCTGGGTATAGAACTCTGTTAGGTTATCCGAATGTCGATTCAGGTATAAATTAGTGTTCGGATGGCAATCCGAGTATAGAACAGAGTTCAAATGTCGATCCGGGTATAGAACTGTGTCAGGCTATCCTGATGTTAGTTTGGGTACAAAACTATGTCAGGCCATCTAAATGTCGATCCAGATACAAATTAGTGTCCAAATGGTGGTCCAGGGACATAATAGAGACCAAATGTCGATCCAGGAGTAGAACTATGCAAGTTGTCCTAATGTCGGTCCGAATACAGAACTATGTCAGGGTAATGGATGTTAGTTTGGGTGCAGAACAAAGTTTAGATGTCGATCTGGGTAAAGAATTGTGTCTAACTATCGTTTTGAGTGTAGCAAAGTATCCAGGCAGAAAATTATAATCAGATCTCTTCAGATGCAAATATGGGTTCGATTTCGATCCAAGTAGAGTTTTGATCCAGATCGACTGGTTTCTGGACATGACTGAAGTTTGGTAGAATTTTGTAACAGATTGAATGTTTCAGTTCATCTTTTCACTTGGAAGGTATTACTTTTTTCTACGGTTGCTTGATTTTCTAATAGTTTAAATGTTTTAAATGAAAAAGTATCGTTGGCATGTTAGTTATATATAGTGTTATAGTTGGCAAATTTGGCGATATAAGTTAAAAATTTTAGAAAATTAAGGCAAAAATGATCCAGGATTTAGGCGGGAGTGTTGGTAAATTTAAAAAAAAAAAATCCATACTATTATCAACGCATGGCAAACCGACACCTAAAAAAAATATTCTTGAAAATTTTGGGCAAAAGGGCCGATGTCTAGGGTCCTTCAAATTCTCCAATTTGCATTTTCAAAAATTCTAATATTCACCCAATATGCGAATATTCGTTGTTGTACATGACCCTTCTTGATTGCCTTTTGCCAACTATTTTAATGCTTGTAGACTATCTTAGGCTTGCTTCTTTTCTAGATTCATCTATTATTTTTGGACTTTTTATAGCCTTGGATTGCTACAACCACTCTTTTGATAGCATTATTTAGAAGGGTTTGGCCCTTGATAGGTCTAGAGTTGACATTTTTATAGTGTAGTTAGTTGGAACAATCTGTCAACCTACTTTGATGCAATGAAGTGCCTTGAAAAACAATATATTTCTTCACCATTTTTTCCTATCTAGGATTGGTGGATTATAGGTGTATCAGGTGTTGGGGCTTTTAACACTAGCATTGTCTTGATTAATCTACTTTCTTTATTGTTGCATGTTGCTTGATATTTTTTGTATATCCTTCCTCTTGGGGGTTTTCTATCATTTATTAGAGGAATGATTAACCAGCACCAAGAGTAAGGTGATTATCCATAGTACATATAATTTTTATGCTACTAGAGAAAGGTGTATCATTGTACCTAAAGTGACCAATGGATCAATGAGGGTGAGGATAATAGTTTAACATGACAATATGGATGATGGTGTGAACTAGATGATGATGAAAGATATCAAGGGTTGAGATGAGAAAACATGGTGTGTATAATGACACTTGTAATGTGGAGATAACCAAAGGATGATCATATGGTGATGTAATGAATGATGATGGTGATCCCATGATGATAGGACAAAATGGGATGGAGATAGTGTGGGACAACCCTACACCTTGAACAAAAAAATTGAATTTGACCATAAGACTAAGGTTACACTTATATGAGGTGGAATGGGTGTACTAGAAGAAATAGAGGGAATATAGAAACAAGAATTAATAAGGAAAAGAGATAATGGAGATGGGAATAAAATAAACAAGGGATGGAAGTGAAGTGAAGATGGTTATGGGAAATATGGTGGAAGTAATTTGTGCTTCTAGATTACTAACTTCTATTCTTTTCACTCTTTTCCTTATATGTGAACCTTGTTATCTTTTAAATATCTTCTATTCAATATTATCTATTGGTTCTTTCTACTCTTATATATTTTATTTCCTTCAGTCATCAATATTTTAATAGCCTGAGTCATATTTACCAACCTTCATGTTGATATCCATTTGTGTGACTATGTTGTCAGCAAGGTTAAACTTAGATTCCACCTTGCCCATTAGGTTATGGAATCAAGAAAAAAGAAAACTTTGAAGGATCTTGGGCATCGCCTTTCCATCATTATACTCTAGGGTTTGGCATCTCATTTTACCAACCTTAGAAAAGAAATCATTGATCTTAGAGATATCTTCAACCAATGTTGGAAGAAAGGGATGGAAAGAAATAGAAAACCTAAGTGTCTTATATGATATTTTCACTCAAGTGAAATGGATATTTCTATTATTTAATTTTTTTTGAAAAGGGAATTTATAGAAGCAAATGACTACTTTATTAGGAAAAATATGATCCTATTTATAGGATCAAGAAAGTAGCTATCCACCCTTTATATGCTAATGTTCCAACTCAATATTTTTCAAGACCTCTATAAATAAGTAATCTAGATAATATTAAAGGTGCATATGGAAGGCCTTTTCCAAGGGTTCTTCCCCAATTTATATCTTCATGAATGCATTCTAGGAGGTAGTATGTTTCTTCACCAAAATAGTTAGGACCAAGGGTGAATGCTAATATTTGGGCAACTAGAACAATCTTTTCTACTATTATTCCTTTTTGATCCACCTCGTGATGATAACTTTCTTGAAATTGATACCTCTTTTTAGAATTGGAGCATTTAAGAGCATGAGTAGGTGATTAAACCTATACTACCATGATAGCCTCTTCACTTTTTATTTCATTCCATGACATATTTTTAATATTTGTTAGAATTAAAGTGCACTATGCCTTCACCTTGACACTTGTCAGTTTCCCTTGACAAGTGTCATGTGTTGAATATAGGCTTATGCCTATATATTGTAACCATTTGTATCAATAAAATTAATCCCATCAGTTTCAGTCCCATCATTTGGTATCAGAGCAGGCTTTCCTTGCCCTGTGAAACCCTTGAGGGGGGATTTCCCTCATGGAAATCCTCCCTCCCCCTCATTTTTTTCCCATTTGTTTCTTCATGCGAGGGAGTATGCTCTCCATCTTTGATGGATCAGAAACCAGAAGCTTGAGGAAATATTAATGATGGTAAAATATGTTATTTTTTAAGTTTTTTTTAGCAGATCTGGTTTTGTCCCAGATTGGACTGCATCTGCAATTGATCACAAGGGCTTCCAGTCAAAGATTCAGGTGTTTGTCTAGCAGGGATTCCTATATTATAGGTCTACCAATGTGTCTAAATGGAGCCTTCACAAGTCACGCTTAGAATCCCATGAATATTTGATGACAGCGTTGATAAGCCGTGCTTGAAAATTTACTACAAGTAAAGAGCATGGCAGGGGAGCGCAGAAGAGAGCAGGAAGGTATTACGAGGCATTGTTTTGGATTCTCCAACGGAAACCAGGCGATCACGACGTCAAACACCACTATGAAGACTAATTTTTCTTAACCTCCATGCATGACAAAATCAAAATATTTTTTTTTGGGTGAAATTTGCAAGTTTTTTTTTACTGCATTATGTCGGATTAGATTTTGTTTAAACTCACCAGATTGCTCCAGGAAGATCGCCTTCGTTCTCACAGGGCGTCACAATCTCACGGTGATCGTAGCGAGAGCATTCGCGGGCTACAGCCATTGCCAAACGTTTTGCAACATGATGATGAGCATTTACGTATTTCTTCGACAGAGATCGCTGATGGCAGCATTGTGGTCCAGTTTGGGGTTAAGGAGCTGGAAAAGGTGTCTGAGCAGTCGTCGGCTGAAGAAAGGGGGGACAGAGACAGAAATTTTGAGGTGACTAAAGGAAATTTCACGACGAATTCAAGGGCGGAGATTTCTGCGTATGCGTGTGGATTAGAAGGGTGTGAAATTCGGGGGGAATTTACCGTGATGGGTTTCGATTTCTACCATGTCTTTTCCTTCGTCGAAGTTGAAATTTGTAGCATGTCGTAGAAATGGAGGTGGACAAATTTGTAAAATCATGAGTTGCCATGCATGATTCCATCATCCGAGAGAAGACCACCGTGAATATTTTGTACAAACAGTTACTGAGTGTTGTTTCTGCAGGTCGACGTCAATGCAAGCGTGAAATGCAAAGGCATGAAATGCGGAGGCCAGAAATGAGGATACCACTCTGCTGCATATAGCGGATCCCGAAGTTATTGTTAGGATGCAACAACTCTCAACGACACTTTGATCTGTGAGTGCTTGTTTAATCCTAGAGATTTAGTGGAGATCGTGGAGTTCAAACTGGCTATTTTTTAAGCCATTGGCGGAGACACATGCCTGTTGACGCATCGCCCGAAGGAATTGTCATGATTTCCATGAATGCAAATTCAGGGCAGGAACAATACAACTACTGCATGCTCTGAACTTGGAGCCATCTGAACTTGGAGCCAAAGGAAGGCAATGGCTGCGATAGCAACTGCGGAAGAGATAGCAGTAGCGGTGATGCCAAAGGAGGAGGCTGTGGGAGATGGGCTATGTTTAGCCTTCTATTGTAAATGCATGGGAACTATTCTTTTATAAAGTGGTAGGGCCACTTTCCTTGAAACTCGTGCCCTTTAGCTGCTCGGCGCACCGAAAGAATGGCCCAACATCATAGGCCCCATCCTTGGCGCAGTCCATCGGGATCACTTATATGAACATGCAGCGGCTGAAGGTATAGAAAACATTTCAATAAGGATGAAAGGTTCATTATGATTTCTAACCAAGTAAAACACGATGCGATGATTTCTATAAGGATGATAGGTTCATTATGATCGCTCTATAATAGAAAACATTTCTATTATGATTTTAATTAAGGGGTGGACCACTATTTTATTAAAAGCACGAGGGCATTTTTTTTAATGACCAAAAAGGAATGATTTCTAACAAAGTAACTTTTAAAGTGGAGGGGATCATTTGAATTTTTTCTCAATGAGGAATTGAAAGAAGAGGACCATTTTTTGTTGTAAGGGGAAATTTTAAATTTATATGGCCCATGTAATTTTCCTGCAAGGGAAATTTATGCTATTTTTTCCGCCTGAGAGCGATGCCGCCATTGAGCGATGTTGTCTATTTTCTGCCTTAGATAGGCATGATGTTTTTTTTTCCACATGATGAAGGCCCCTTTGATGGTGGAATATAGGGGTATTTATAGTCGTTGGAAACGGTTTTTCGTGACGAACACAATGGTGGTGTCATATTGTAATTTTGAGGCTATTTCAATTGAGTTTTTTAGCCTCAAATTTTTTTCTACCTTGGAGTGCACTTTCGGTTGTACCCGACACTCCCAAGGTGCTTGTAAGTGAACCTAGTATCTAGTATTCACCTCTTTCTACTTGGCGGATGCAACGGCTGGTTACCCATGCATTCCAGTAAGATGAGGTGACTACAATAAGGACACTTATTCTAGGGACTACAGACATAGACACCCTAGATTCTATCCGAGGTTTTTTCGGATCTACTTCTGAAGACTACATACGAAGACACTTTAGAAGATTCTCTTCTATTCTCTTCTTCTCCTCCATATTTGGCATCTATGGCTCATTTTATTGTATTGAGTGCATTTTTGTAGAGACCGACACTCTTATATGGCTCGTTTTTCATTTGTATTAAGGTGCATTTTTGGCAGAGACCGACACCTTCTAGATTGAGTTCACCATAATGAGGGATTTGATATTTATGGTGAATCTAGTCAGGACCTACGAGAAGCAACATCCTTTGAGGATGACCTGCAGAGGCAACAGACCCAGAAGTGGCTGACCCTGAGGCACCCATGATGATCTTGAGGCACTTAGATGGCTGACCCAGTGGCAACAGACCCGTGGAAGTGGGTGACCCTGAGGCAACAGATCGAGATATATACATAGTGAATCTAGCATTATTCATAGTTGGAGAGCCAAGCGCAAAGAGCACAAGCCTAGACCAAATCATCAATAAAAGAGGATGATAGGTTGTTTTAGAGAAGTCAACATTAAGGAGGAATGTTACCTAATGTTGACTTGTTTTGTTTATTCTTTTAGGATAGTGCACTTTAAGGGGGAATGTTAGAATTAAAGTGCACTATGCCTTCACCTTTACACTTGTCAGTTTCTCTTGACAAGTGTCATGTGTTGAATGTAGGCTTATGCCTATATATTGTAACCATTTGTATCAATAAAATTAATCCCATCAGTTGCAGTCCTAACAATATTAACTATTAGTTTGGGTCCCTACATTTTTAAGACTAGGTAACATATCATTATTTAGCAATAGTGGCTACTTTTGTTGTTGATATTTATATAACCCAATATCATATTTCAAAGCATTGAACTATTTAAATGCAAGTTTTACCGTGGCTTTATTCCTTGAGTTGGGTAGAAAAATGACTCATTTATAGAATCATGACACCTCTCTTAATCAATGTAGCTTATTTAACTAGGATCACTTGAACAATATTGAGATTCATAGGTGAATTCTTATCTATATTTTAAATGGTATATGCTTCTAGGATTTCATATTTAATGAAAGATATTTCTATATAAGAGGGATCCATGAGATTTCTCTAAATATTATAAATTTATATTTCTTCAAGGTAAATTTATTTGTTTCATACTCTAGCTCAACTTCTTCCTCTATTTTATTTTAGGTTTCTAGTATAAATATAAAATCTAATATAAATGCTTCATATTTTGGTTGTAGTCTCATCTCTATTTCTTGTATAAACACCTCATATTCTAGGAGATAAAATATTTCACTTTCTTTTATTTATTTGTAAGAATTATACATGACAACATCTTGGATAGGTAGATGACATTTGCTAATTTCAAGTGCTTTAGGTGCATAAATTTGGTTTTTACATGGAATCCCATAATTATCCTTTGGAACTTCATCTTCGAAAAAGTAAAATGCTTTCATAAAATGAGACACTCATGAAAATTATTTAGATCTTATAATTATTTTTTCTCTTCATATTCTGGACCAATTCCTCTTTCCATTACTCTTATATGTTCTAGTTCATAATTTGAAAGAAGCAATAATACCTCTTGATGATTTGATTATTTATTTGGTTTTGTTAACTCCATAGGTAGGAAATTCGTAAGCTAGAAAACAAATACCTTGTATTTTGATACAATTTGTGCTCCCATAATAGTTTCTTCTATTTATAAGAGAATAATAAACATCTCAAATTCTTATATAGCCTTTAACTCTTCACATGAGAAAGGATTAAATGATTCACTATCTTCTTCAAACTTTGATTCTTTATATTTAGAATCCTTATTTTTATTTCCAAGACTTTCCTAAGACCATAGGACAAATTCCCCTTAATAGAAGGATGGGGATTCCTTCATAGGAATCATTGATCCATTGGTTAATAATATTCCCTTATTATCTTAGGTTCTCTTTTTGTCTAAAGGAAGTATGGTTCCTAGGGAGCAGGTCGAGGATTTGCTAGAGGAGTTATTAATTTTCCAAAATTATAATTTTTCATTATTGTGCTTTGAGTTAGGGGTAACATCTAATAATTTTAAGTACTCTAGGATTTGCATGGGATTTTTTCATATTGACTTCAAGTGAAACCATTTGATTTTCCATTGGCTTATTTATCATGGGTTGATTAACCATTAATTGACTAATGACAATAGGCTAATTTTCTACTTGTTGATTCATATCTTGAGCATGGTGGATCACCATAGCATAATTGATTAGATCATGATCCATTTTAAAAATTAAGACACAAAGAATTTAAATTCATATTTCCCATGCTATTGAGCACCTAATTAATCATCTACATGTTTCCCTGTTCGAGTACTCTAGGCCAAAAGGGCTTGTTATAGGCTAAACATCTTTAGGGGTGGGAATAAGTTGATCTTGTTATTGATTGATGGACTAAATGTTCTCTTCAATATGAATGTGGTATTTTTTCTCTTCAAGTTCATAATTTGTATTAATGTATAAGGAAGTTCTATAAACTAATTACATAGAATCTTGAAAGTTTGTGTGTTTTGTTGTTAGGCCCTAAGCCATTGAGGCACTTGTTTGCATGATGTTTAATTTGTATATTATGCCATTAAAGTAATTTTGGTTGTTGGGGATATTGAAGTAGTTGATTTAATTCAACTTGGGAATTGGAAGCCACCATCTATTTCTTGAACTACTATATTTATTATTGGATTTGATACAACTATTGTAGACTAGTTTAGTTGTGGATTCTACTAAATTTGAGTGATATTCAAATTTTGTAAAAGTTGTTATTGACCTTTGTGAATTTGTATATACTAGGGTAAATATGGATTGAAAATCCATGATAGATGCTACATCATTTGAGGATTCCTCTTTTGTTGAGCTGCTACAACAATATTCAGAGCTTAAATACATTGAAGATGAATTATTCACTTATTTTTGTAGAAATTGATTCACTCATTTATGATGCAATCACTCCATTAGGTAGAATGGATCACTCATCTAAAAAACAATAAGCAAAAATTTCTTCAAATTTGGTGGATCACTATTTGCTAGTGGAAATCATAATTTTTTTTATTTGTGGAAAACACCCCTTTTGGGGTTGCCACTTTTGGGTAATACCCAAGGAGGTAGGGGTATCTATTCCACCAAAATATGCCTAGGCCTCACACCTGGACTTCCCCTTCAACACACTCAAAGAGTATGCCTAAAACAACAAAAATACAAACAACAAGACACAAAAAATACAAAAACAACAAAACAACACAAAAAATAAAAACACAAACCCCCCCCAAAAAATACTAAAAACAACACAAAAATACACACACACACCAAAAAATTAAATGAAGAAAAAATTAGATTACATAAATGGCCAAACCAATCCAACAAGCCTTTTAGCCAAGATTCAACATAGGAAACATAAGAAAGATCTTTTTGAGCTAGGAACTAAAAAAACCCTAACTGAACAAAAGAGGATCTAATGCAAAGAAAAAATAAATTGGGTATCTCTAGAATTGGAACCATTTAGAGAAAGGATAGAAATAAGACCATCCCTTATTTGCAAAGCCCACAATCTGGGAGGGTGGCCATAGCAAGTAAGATCAACTTGGCCCAATTAGCTAAAGCATTAACAATCTTGTTTTGAAAACTTCCTTTAAATCCTCTAATATTCCAAGTTATGATATTCATTAATAACGAGGCTAAATATATTGGTAAGGATATTAATATTACCTTCTTCTACAAGCTTTTCACCTTCTTTTACCATATGATGTTGATTAGTCTTGCAGCCCGCCTTTTGGTTAGTGTCCATCTTCATTTTTTTTTTTTGTTTCTTGTCTTACCCTAAGTGAATCCAAGATAGCTTCTAACATTGAAGTATGCATATACAAAACCAAAGCATTATCGAAAGGTTCAACAAAGTTTATCTTGGATTTTTTTTGTTAACATGGTAGAATTGGTAGCCGCCATGATTGTTTGTGTTTTCCACCCCTATAACCACCATGTCGCATCATTTTAAACCTTTTACACCGCTAAAAGAACTAGGAATATGGATAAGCATTCAGTTCGATGAGGCCCGATATTTGAACCTTGGACGTCCATCCCCCTTATATGGTTTCATAGAACCAATTTTTCTACACTTTGAACCTTAGTCTATCTTGGGTTTTGACTTGTTTGAAGTTATAGCATTTAGAAGATTGTTCTTCTTATGTATGTTTTTTCCCTTGTTTCTTTATTAAAAACCTTTGATTTCCTAGTTTATCTCTGAGTCTTTCCCTACAATTTTAAATTGTGTTTCTAAGATTTTTATCTCCATTATGTCCTCTTCCTCACTTGAGAGGTTATTTTTGGAAAGAGTTCCAAACATATTAGTTGACAACATCTCTTGATCCTTTATAACTAGATTTTTTTATTGTTTTTCTTTTTAGGCATTTGGAAACATGCTAAGTTTGTGTTCTCTTTATTTTGATATGGAATCTTATTTGAAAAAACTCTAGACAAATGACCATATTCATGGCATATTATACAATGAAAAGGAATGTTATCATAGTCCACCACATGCTCCCAAGTGTCCTCCCCAAATTGTGATGAGATATTTTTTGTAAGGGGTTTGTCAAAATCCATTAAGACACAAATTCGAGTATAAATAATATGTTCAAATTTGTGTCTATAGTCAACAGTCATTATGAAAGTTCCAATGGAGCTTCCAATTGTAGAAAATATAATTGAATTCCAGAATTCAACTAGGCGGCCAAAGAGTCTAACCCACGCAAGTCCTGTATAAGGTATCTCTTCTTTGGATTTAAATTTAGTGTGCCAAGGCTTCATGAAAAGCCCTACCCTTCCAAAGAACCAAAGACCCCCTTGAAATATTTTCTCTATATCTTCATCATTAGCAAAAATATCAAGAAAATAACCATTGGGATAAACAAATATTTGTAATTCACCTTGTATTTTCTAGTATTTTACAGCCCACACTTTGAAAGGAAATAGGATAAGATGTAAACCCGATAAATGACAAATAAATCCTCTTCTCACAAGATATTCTATGTTATCCTAAATATCATACATTTTTAGCTTAACAACTAGGTTTCCATCAACTGCTCTTAGACATCTCGAATTTTTTTTTTTGGGATCAATCTTAGGCATTCTTAGAGGTCTACGAGAAGCCTTAAGATTAATAGAATTATTCTAGGATTATCCACCATGGAGAGCATCCCTAAATTTATTTTTGGAGTCAAATCCCTAAAATAATTACCCTTGAAAGAGGTTTTCATAGTGTATTTGTTTTGGGAGCATTCCTTAGCATCATGATTGCTAGAGTCCTGAACCATTTTTTCTTTTCCTAAGGTGACTTCTATTATTTGATTTGCAACTTAAAACTTATTTTTAGGTCTCTTTAATCCATACCTTGGATTTTGAGGAAAGGTGTGATTTTTTATTTTCCTTGGGTAGTAAATTGGAAGCAGTTTTCAATCAAGTTAGTAGCTTGAAGATTTGTTGAATGATAGATTCCTAACCCATTGTGGGTCTCTTGCAACATATCCTGTGATTATCTTGTGTAGAAACAAAAAATAAATAAACACCCTAGACACTAGGTCCTATAGGCCCAAAAAAATAGTCTTTATCATATCTTGTGCTCAAACCATAGATGAAACCCTCACACAGTCATATTCAAAACCCTCATTATCACTCTCTTGAGTTGTTCAAAAATCATAATTTTAAGGCAAAAGTGAAGTGATTCATTGATTTTGATGGAACTTTGCTCCTACTCCATGAGTAACTTGATTTAGGATTTTACTAAAATTTATAATAGAATCGCCATATTAAGAAGAATTATTTTCAAATCCATATTCATAAGCCTAGTCCTCCCACATTCATATTTACATGGATAGAGTCTTGGTTCAAGAAAACAAAAAAATTGCATAAGGGCTGAATTGCTCCACAAAGGTAAATCTCTATACCAAGTGAAGTGAATCTATTTGTTAAGTGAAATGAATCACTTATAAAATTAAAATTGAAGAAATTTCTACAAACATGGTTTAACCAAATAACTTTAGTTTCCCAAGCAAAATGTTCCCTTGATAGGACTCAATTTGTTTTTTTTTTTGTAGGTGATTTGCTTCTTAGTTCTTGAGCAAATTTATCCTTGAATTGGACTTGAAAGAATTTTACTTTTTAGGCAATTCAAATCTTTTTCTCTAGGAAAATTGCTTTCTTGTGATCAAGCAAATCACTCCTTGGACTGAACTTGAAGAACTTTTATTTTTGGGTGATTTGCTTCAAATTGGATTAATCGCTCCAATTTTAGAATGAATCATTTCTCAAATGAAGACTTTGCAAAAATTATTCTAACCTTGAAAAATTAAAATTTGTCCTTTATAAAGTACAATTTAGTGCCAAAAACAATGATTTTTTATGTATTTTGCTTTAGCTTTGCAAATAATTCAAATTTTTTGACTAGGATCAAAATGGAGTCTTCGTCAACAAAGCACCTATAGAAATGATTGTAAAAACAAAATATGTGCAAAATTAGAGTTCAAAAAGAAAACAAAATTATTTTATTTTAGAAATAAAGCCCTTGGTCCCATTGGGTATGCCAAAAACATATTGAATTATGTAAATATCCAACTTCTTATTTGTTCATAATTTTGTTTTATCAAATTGAAAGATAGGGTATTATGCACATTTTGAACTCTAGATTTAGGTTAGCTTCCCAATATACTTGATAAAATCTAATATAATAAGAGATAAATACATAAAGTGAATATTTAAATTAAAATGCATGAAAATAAAATTTTAAAAGTTTAAAGTATGAGAGATTGAAAGTAAAATATAGTCATAACCATAGCAAGGGATTGTGTGATAAATCAATACTTGAAAAAAATAAAATAACAATAATTCATCCCTCGCATATAAAATGGAATTAATAAATAATGATAAGAGGACCAAAGGGAAGTGACACAGTTGTCATACATTCCACAATCCAAGAGGATAGTGCGACTAATAGAAAGCAAAATTCTCATCAATTTCTTATTATTATAAAATAAGTAAGAGCAATTATGATGTGGGACTCACAAAGTGTAGGTCTAACTCTATCAAGTCCAAAATATGTTTATAATGGAGTCCATGGATCCCATTTATAGAAGAAATTTAACCTCAAGTTACCTTGGATAAGAAATTTTAACTCCTCATAAAAGTAACAATTGGAGGGTATCTTTAGCAAAATGATGCATCTCTAGAAGTTACATGCCTCAAAAATTACCTCTAATCCACTTAGAATCCTTCAAAGTGAATGTTCGCACTATAAAAAAATAAAAACATCACTCACTTGATTATCTTCCTCAAATTTTATGTATCCTTGTCCTACATGGCCTCTTGATGGGTGAATCATTCAAGGATAAGGGAGTGATTTGATCCAATTTTGGAGAAAATCATTACTCTTGGGAGTGAATCAATTTTTTGAGAGTAAATCACATCTTGGGACCTAATCAAATTTTCATCAGCAAATATGTTATTTTGCAATGCTAGTCATGGGCTTGCAAAATTTAATTTTATTCATATTTCATGGCTAATTCCTTGAACGAAATATAATGTAGTAATCAAGCTACTACACTAAGCAATAAAATTGTATTTTTTATATTTTCTTTGAATATCTTATGAAAATTGCTTTTTCTATTGTTTTTTCTTATGAGTGACGAGTCTTCAAATGAATCATCTATGTGGTCTTTTTGGTCTCAAATATCACTAATTTTTTATTTAATGATGACTTAATTCCCTATTTTAATGGAAATGGTAATTACTTTTGTATTTTCTATAGGATAATATAATTGAATGGTAAAATTATGAATGTTTCTCATCTAGGTTTTCATACAAATTGGTGCATGTTTGATAATAATTGTATCACCCTGAGTGAGCCAATATGTCATATATGTATTAAATCATTACAATAAAGTGAATATGATGTTATAACTAGGATTTGAATTCACCTATTGAACTATAGGAACATGTAATTACTAGACTATAAAAAATGCAGTTGGAAATAACATTGATAAATTATCTTGGTAACTCCCGACTATACAAACCCATGTGCATCATATATTTAGAGAAGAGGAAGTGTTATGATTATTACCTACATATTGGAAAATAGAAAACTTATCATTTTAATAATCTAAACCAAATGACTATTTCTATTAGAATCCATTCTAACAAATGTTTCTAATCCTCCATAAAACTATGTAGGACATAAAAAAAATTGGACACTAATTCTCCAACTACAGGAAATCTAAATTTTTTTTTATAAAACATTTTTCATTAAAAGTGGGTTTTGAAAGGGGCGCCAAAACCTTTTTAGAAAAGGTCAAAAAACCATCCAGAAGGCCAAAGGGTAGGCCTTTTGAAAATTAAAAAGGATACAAGGGGATAGTCCCGAAGGGACCATCCCCAACAGTTCTTACAAATTGGGATGCGAAATCAACCCTTATGAAAAAAATTAAAAAAAAAACTTGCCAAATGAGCCCAGGATTTAAATAGGAGAATTCTACCCAGGGCTAGAAAAATTAAAAATTAAAAATACCACCCAATGGGAAAACCAAAAAACTGAATCCCACCAAGGAGAAATCAAAATTCAAAACCACTAGGAAAGAAATTTCTGTCTCGGGAGAGGCAGTTGGATCAAAGAAAACCATCAGGTAAATTTGAAATCTGCAATAGCAAAGGATAATCTCGTCCATGAGGGCATGAGACCAACAAAGACTATCCCAATAGGGAAGATCTTGACTAGAAATCCATGGGACCATCATATATTGTTCCAACAATGAAAAACCCATCCAAAAAGGCATGGGAAAACGACTGACCCATCCAACATGGGTTAGGAAGCAAAACCTTGAGAGAAACAACCATCCCACTCAACATTGGAACCAAAAAACCCACTAGAATAAGCAACATGATCCAATCATGCTAACGGGTAAGTATGAAACCCCAGCTGTAGCAAGGAGAATCCCATGAATAGCTAAAATATAAAACATGGCCTAGAAAGTAGATCAACAGACACCAGAGATCTTGGTAGGCCATAAGATCTCTCTACAAAGGAGACTAAATACGTAAGCTAAAGAGAGAGTCTAGAGACACCAACCACCAAGAAGACCCATGACTGGAGTAATCCTGGACATAGAGATTATCAACAGAGGCCCAAAAATTATAACAACAATAAAATACGAGGTTCCCACCCAGAGACCTTTTTAAAAAATTGCAAATCCAAACCACTAAACGACCACCCATATTAGAAAAAGCACACAATCCCACCAAGTCATTTTAGGGAAGAAACCTTAGGAGCCAAAACCACAGTTGTGCAAAGAAGTACAGGGTCTTATCCCAAGTTCACAAAGATAAATTGTAGTAGAGGCTCCACTAGAAAACCCTAAAATAGATAATCCAATAGGCACTGCAAAACCTAATTTGGAGCAATACGGGATGCCCATTTGTGGATGATAAAATTAGGGCTCCCCTAAAGCTAGAAAAAAATATAGACTAGGATCCTACGCACCAAAAATAGGTAACAAATATCAAACCCTCTTCCAGAAGTCGTAGCCCCCCAACTGGGCAAACCTGAATCCAACCAAACCAAGGCACCTAGGATAGGTTCACTGGGATGGTCCAAATAGCTGTGTAGATATAGTCAAACACCAAAAAACTAGCCTAGAAGGATCTAGGTGTATCCTGGGAGCATGGGAGAGGAGTAGGGGAGCATGCAAATGGAATGGGGCCATCCCACCAGGGCGAGAAATATAGAAATTTAATTATATTATGAGATTTAAATTTTGTTTTCATGTGACCATGGTAGTTCTAGTTGCATCCCCTAAGAGCAAGTAAATAGTTCAGGTAAGTCTTTGGTCCCCTTTAAATCTTATTTATAGTTTAGAATATACATTAGTTAAAAAGTCAATCAGATAGTAGAGATTCATTTTGGAGTTAGAATCTATAGTAGACAAGCAAATGAAAAATTGTATTCTATGTATTCCATTCAAGTCTAATAACAACAAATTTTTGTTTAACCAAAATTTGAGTAAGTATTTTCTTCACTTCTCACCATGAGGGAACTATGCCTATCCTTGGAGTTTGGACCCACCATAAACATAAAGTTTGTGAGAACCTTCATGAGAATTTTTTATGTTATAATATATAGTAGATAGATACCCATCTATAGCTCTAAATAAAACCTTTTCAATTTTTCTCTATCCATTTTTTTATATTTTTTGAATGCAATTGATTTTTGTTATATACTTACTTTCTAGTATCATTTAATTTCCTTTTTGTTTTCTATATCTATATTTTACTCTTTGTTCATTTTATTCACTTTTTTTTTTTAAATTGTACTTTTCAAGTTTTGTATATAAGGTATATATTTCCTTTACATTCTCTAGGATGAGTAATGAATGATGATCAACTCATGGTATAACTTGGAGCTGACCCATTGGAATTTAAACATGTTTTCGATGAAAAAGACTAAATTTTATTAAACAAAAACCAGATTACATAGTCATGAGACCTTCCATACATGGGTTGTAGCCTAGAAGTACCTCCAGATATACATACCTATAATCCCATGAGGGCTAAATGCCCAACTAGAGAATAAACAAAAATTGCACAAAAAACATTGCTACAACTAATCATTGAATGATATATCAAAGGACTCCTCATAATTGCAATAAGCTAAAACCCTCAGTTTATTTTCCTTGTATACAACATATGCTCTCAAAATTATATTTGAGAGGTCTTCATTTCTAATGGTGATTGTAAATTACTATAGCTCCACCATCTCATCCTACTAATTTCCATCGTTATCTATTTATCCCATCCCAACCTTCCCACATACATAGTGATTCAAAAAAATCCTAAACATGAAACACGAAGGCATTCAATATCTATGTGTGCAATTACTCCCTCCCCTTAGGAATTTTCATGCTAGTACTTCTTCCTTCCCCATAATTGGAATGATATTATCAAGCAAAACCTTCAATTCCATATAATATTCTCCCAAGTTTTACCCCCTACCATAATCCCATCAATGATGACCTCTTTATATTCCCATTTAGCCAAATTATTTGTAACTATGTTATTTTCCCTAACCACATGGAGAAATATTATCTACATTTTTTCTAAACCCATAATATTTTCCAAGACCCGTTGGACCCTCCATTCCATTTTTTCCCCTCCTCCTACTTTTTCAACATATTGATTAAGACCCGAGAGTCAGAATCCACCTTAATTCTTGAGTATCCTTAAGATCCATGGCTACATCTTCACAAATGGCCATGGCCTCTGCCACCATATTACTGTTCTTCCCAATTCCAGGATGGAAGCCAAAACCCAGCATCTCTTCGTGAGTACAATCCACCCCTCTAATATCCACCTCCCCTATATTGCTATAAGCATCACCATCAGTGTTAACCTTAACCCAATCCATCAACAATGGCTTCCACTTCCCTTCCTTGTCTACATTTTTAGGAGGAACCTTTCTTAATATCAAGCTCAAATTACATAAATATTGGGACTAAACCCACATAGGAATCACAACCCCAAGAAGATCCAATAACTCCTCATATATGGGCATAAGTTAATAACCTTTGATTCCTCTTACAACCCTCTAATATTGAGTAAAATTCTTAAGAGAATTGACTCCCTAGATGAGCATTCATCATGAAAAATATTATTTTGCACTCCAGCCACACCTACCACAAAGTGAAGGCCTTGAAACAATAGACTAGAAGGTCATCCTATCCACCCACCCCCCTAGAGCCCCATAGATCAAAGAACTGCTCCAACGAGACATCATCAAGTTGGGGTAAATTAAACATCCTTTCGCCTTGCTTCTAGATCCAACTAGCAAAGGGATATCAAACTAGAAGGTGGTCAATAAATTCTCATGTCCCATAACAAAGCACACACCATTTTGGTCCCACAAAAACCCTCTTACAAAGGTTATCCTGAGTCAAAATCCTATTATAAATGGATAACCAAATGAAAATTTTGATTTTTACTAGATACTTAAATTCCACACCTTCTTCCAAATTGCTCGCTCCCTACCCAATCCCTTTGTGAGTTGGTCATATCCATTATTTATGGAATACCATTCATTTCTTTTGTCTTGTCATCCCAAGGAGTCCTCCTCTTTAGACCATGAGTAGTGCCTTTGATCCAAAATAGCCCTCAAACTATCCTTATATTCTTCAACTATCTGTCTCCAAACTGAGAGGTCTTTCCAAATCCTCAAATCCCCTCCAACTTCATATTCCTTCTAGAAGTCCTTAACATAGACCCAATTTGCATTTGTAAAAATATCTACAACATTACCTAGGTTTGGTAATTGGGAAGTAATCGGATGGTATTGATCCCACGTATCATCCCAAAATTTTCCCTTTCTTCCATTTTTAACTTTCTAAAATATCCCTGTAGTAATAACAATACTAACCTTTTTAATTGCAGTTCAAATGATGGACCCCCTGTTAAAGGGGAGGCTATAAACTGGTTCTATCTCATCCCCATACTTTTTAGATAGAACCTTCGACTTAAGGCTGGACTGATCCAACATCCAATTCCATAAAATTTTAGCCAATAAAACCAAGTTATGATCATCCAATCTACGGATATCCAAACTCTTTTTATTTAGCAAGAGGTAAAATGAATTCCACTTTACCAAATTCTATTTCTTTTTCAATTCTAAGCCTCCCAAATAAACACTCAAAAGTCTATCAATCTCCTTAACATAGTGCTTGGGACCAATCATAGTCATAAATTGAAAGACTAGAATAACTTGCAACACTAATTTTATCATAGTCAATATTCCCCCAACGAGATCCATCGATGGGTCTAATTATTTAAATTGCATTGAATTTTATCTATAAGATTCCTCTAGGATTCCTTTCTAAGATGTATTCCTACCATTGGAAGCCCAAGGTATTTAAAAGGGACCAAGCCTTTATTAAAATTTAAAATGTTAAGAATACGGGTTTGTACCCTATTATCAACATTGAAAAAGAAAACCTTAGGTTTATATTCATTTATAACTTAACAAAATCTCTCTCATATAGATTAAAACATATTTTGAATCCCTTGGACTCCTTGATATTTGCTATCTCCATATAAACAAAATAATCCACAAACTACAAATGCATTAGAGGTGTGACCCCCTTAGACATTGCAAAACTTTTTATTTATTGGGATTACCTAGCTTTATGGATAACCCTACCAAGGGATTCCTCCTTAATAATGAAAAAATAGGGATATAGAGGATCTCCTTGTCATAGGCCTCTACTTGTCATAGGCCTTTTCTTTTATATTAGTCAAAGCATAAAAATTAACTACCTAAAAGGGAGTTACATTTGAAAGTAGATACCCTCTTATCTCCAAAATTCATACAGTTGCCACTTCATCCACAACCTCTATATTCCTAGGATCCTACATACAAATCAATCCTCCAAAACTACCCTTGGAAGTAATTGATAAACTCAAAGCTTCCTTCCAAATTCTCTTGTAAGTATTTGATCTTCCTTACAAACTTAATCTAGATTCTTGAATCAATATCAAATAAGTACAATATTATCTAATCAAATGATTTATAACATTCTACTTGGGTATCACCCCCAAGCCTCTTATATTCAATGAAATAATATTTCCATGGAGAAAGAATTAATATGTGAATCAATAGTTCACATAATCCCTGCTTCCATCAAATGTTTCCATTCTTTATCTCGCTTGTCCTTATTTGATTTTCTTCCAACCACATGCTATTTTCCTCATTGATTATTCCTTGAGGTGCTTGATGTAATACCTAAGGGATTACTTCTCATTCTCCTCTCATCCCCCTCAGTCTTGATAGCTCTTTTCTTCCTCTTTGTATCATTCTCAACTGCATCCTTGGCCTTCACTAGAATTGACTCCTCTAAGAGCCCAACCTCCTCCTTTTTAGTTCCAAAATATTTCTCAATGCACATATCTATCGGGGCCTCACCCCCACTACAAGGTAATGACACCAAATCATCCTAAAAAACTTGCTCATGAGAGGGGAAATCCCCACAACCCCCCACAACATCCACATCCACCTCACTGGACCTAGATCCCAAGACATCAAACTCATTTTTGAAAGGAACTTCCAAATATTTCTTACCCTTATGTCCACCAACCTTCGATCTTTTCCCATTTATAACTGCATTAAAACCATCCTCCTACCCCACTTACACACCTTTACCTTGATGGGGCTCGTACTTCTTCTACTTTATCTTAGTATTCTTGGGAAAATTCCTTGCCAAGTGGCCATAAATATGAGAGTTTTTGCACCTAAAGGTGATCGCATCATAGTCAAGAGCTTGAACCCGTACCACCTCCCCAATTTGGATGTTAATATAATTCAAGAAAGGACTAGATATATCTAGATCCACACAAATCCTAACTTAAGTAGTAAAAACCCTTATCTTCATAATATTAGAGACTAAAACAAATATCACTATGGCCTCTTCACTATCTATAAAATCTTCTCCTTCTAAATTTCCAAAGGTAAACAATGAATTTTGATCCACACCGAGAAAATTGAAGGTAATTCCTCCACTGGATTGAACCCTGCATGTCACAATTTCATGTATAGTCCCACGTTCCCCATTAGATAAGGGTCACCCTCAAAAAAATTATTTTATCCTCCTTATCAAAAATAGCTAAAAAATGGGAAGTCCTCCTCTTCCCTGCAACCCATCCTTGGCCCTGTCTCATATCCCTAGGAAGTCTTAGATCCTTGGCACATCCTTTGCCCTTCCTCCTTGGCTGGTAGGCACTGCAAATGATCTCCTTGGGGTGGGAGATCACTGTTCCATTTATCTGCCCCTTTCCTTGCTATTTGGTGGGGTTTTCTTCTAGTGCCTATGATCTAGGATGTCCCTGGGTTTTTATGGGACGTCCCTAGGTCCTGTTTTGATTCCTTGGCACCCCTTTGCCCTCATCCTTTGTTGGTTGGTGTTGCATATGATATCATTGGTTTGGGAGGTCCCTCATTCTCTTGTCTACCCAATTCCATGCATTTTGGTAGGGTTTTCCTTTTGGTGCCTATGAACTGGGATGTCCCTGGTTTTTCCTAGGTCGTCCTTTGGGTTTTTTGAGTTCCTTTAGAAACCCTATTCCTTTTTCTTGTAGGGTCCTATTTGGTGCTAAGGATCAGAGGTTCTTCTAGTGTAGTGTGTTGTGGCTGGGATTTTTTTACTTCATGAGAAACTCTTCATATTATCTTTTGGCTTGGATGGGGCCTTGTGCTTATTCCTGTGGTGTTGCTCTTTGGGTTTTTGATTGTAGGTATGATGGTGGGTCTCAAATTTTCATGGCTTAGGGGGGCCTCTATGTCAATTTTTGTTGTGTTCCTATGGGTCATCCTCTTATGATTTCGTGAAGCTGCTTGGCGATGGCATTGGAGGTTTCTATGGAGCTCTTGTTGCTTTTTTCTGGCCTAAGGGGGGGCCCTATGCTTTTAGGTGGCAACTCGTACTTCATAGTTTCTTTTTTGAGGTCTCCTGGGATCTCCCCACCATTTTCCTTGGCTCACATTTCTGCATTGTTTTTTCCTCTATCTCCCTTGGCTTCTGAGTAGTTTCCCTACTGCAACGAGATTTCATGGCATCTAGAGTCCCATGGTTGTTGTTCCTCTTGCAGGCCTATTCAAGATGTTGGTCCCTGCTGTTGCATCCTCTTGCTACATCCCTATGCATCCTCAAGTGGGAATTTTTGTGTTTCCCACTTTAAGTTCAAATTTGAATTTTTCAAATCATTGTATTGGGCGGGATAGCCCCGTTTCAATTTTTTTGGGTGGGATTGGCTTTTTTAAATTTCCTTACCACATGCTTCTTGGATGGTCCTTTTGCACATGTGTTTTTGGTATGTTATGGGTGGGATGGTTTTGTCCCAGAATTCAATGTAAATATTCAAAAATAAAAAATAATATTGTCCTTTAAGGCTATCCTCTAGCCTTTCCTGTAAGGTTGTCCTTAGCCTGTCCTAAAAGGAATTATTTATGTCTTTCCTCTGGATTTTGGTGTCCTTTTCTTTGGCCTTGGGACATTGCTTTTAGTATTATGAATTTTTGTAATCAAGTTTTGGGATCCTTGATAAAAATCCATTTTTAATTTAATTTAACTGACCAAAATAAAATAGCTAAAAAATACCCATTTGCAGAAATAACAATGTCATACTTGCCTTCAATTTTCTAGTATTGCACTATTCATCCCATAATCCTTCTTAGATTTTTCTTAATTCTAATAAATCTATAAATTAGATCCTTGGATTGTAAGAAAATTACCCCATTCACCACCACTTCAGGCTATACATGAATCCATGGCCACTTCTTACGATGAAGGTAATCGTTCACCTTTTCATTACCACCCATCGATATTGAACCTGCCACACCAGCCTAAACCTTCTTCATAGAATTGTATACTTTACTAACTCTATTAAGGATAAACCCTGAAGAACATATAACCGCCCCCTTAAAGTTCAAAACTAGGTGGTCCTGGGAGCCACCCCCTCTCCCTCCATCAACAACCTTCACAAAAAATTAAATCTTCATCTCACAATATAGATCCCATGCAAATCCTACTTAGATCCTACTCAAATCCCACTTATATCCCACTCAAATCCTACTCCTCTATCTAGATCCCATTCAAATACTTCTCCTCTACTTAGATCCCACTCAATTCCTGCTCCTCTGCTCAGATCTTGCTCAAATATTGTTCCTCTAATTTGCACTATATCTTCTTATTACCTATCTAGTAATGTATACATTAGGTCCTATTACAAGTTCTCTAATTAAATATATAGTTCCTTGCACCTCACAAATGCACCTAACTAGATTGACATTCTTAGTTCTCATCTCTTTTGGTGTTTTTTTTGAGGTGGCAAACATTATAGTTCTTTTAGAGTTTTTATTTGTTCACTTTACACTATAGGGATAGCTTGGATTGAAGGTCAACATTCAACCCAAATGATTTTCTGCAAAGTATTTTTTTTTTTTTTAATTTAGCCATACTTCAAACCATGCAATGTTGCATCTTGACCAAGGATGGCAAAGGAATATTTTCTAAAATAATGCAAAAACTTGTATAGGATAGTGAGCTAAAGAGTCACTTGGCTTGTTTAAACAACCTAATCACAAGAAGAAAAATAATTATGTATCAAATTATCCTAGAGAAATTCTAAACCAGACTATAAAATTTATACATCCTATAGGCCTATTTGAGGGATATCAATTTGGATTCAATATTATTCCTAAATTTATATCTTAATATGTTGTTCCTCTTGCAACTGGTAATCATTCTATAGTTAAAGAGCTAGGAGGACCCAATTTAGGAAATTCATCTCTCAAAGTCACTCAACAACCTTTGAAACAATTCAACTACCATTGAACATTTACTATATGCCTTATGCTATGCAAATTCTAGTAGAGATGATAGAGAAAATACAAACTATGGTAACCTTTGAATTATTAAACTAGGAATCTTGGAAAGATGTCAAAATTAAGAATGTTTTTCCATCCATACTTCATACTTTTCATAGGCTAATTATAGAAGATCCAAATGTGTCTATCTATGAATTGTACATGTTATTCAAGAGTTATGATTACAATATAGATGCACAAAATCTCAAACTATTTCCACCCACACGTAAGGATGTAAATTTATGTTGGTACATAGGATTGGATGGTAGAAACATCAACAAATGGAACACTATGAGAATGGAAACTACATAAAAATGCCAAGATTATTAGAAGGCTAGAGAAGCCTAATATGAAGTCCTCTAAATGATGTAAAGAGAAGAGAAGACCTTGGAATATTATATTGAGATATTCCAGTTCAAACTCTATAGGTCTAAACATTCAAGTCTAGATGTAAAGGTTATTTTATTATGAGGAATATGGAAGAATGTATAGAATCTTTGAACCTAATGGATGGAGGAGATATTTGACAAGTAAATTTTGGATATATTGAGACCCTTTTCTAAAATTATTTGAGGTCTACCATGAGGAAAGGTAAAGTAATGATGGCTAACATTGTCACAACAATAAAACTATAGTAAGCATTACTAGAGTTGAAATTGGGAACTTGCTTTATGACCTTAGGATAGACATCCTGGTCTTCTTTAGTTTCTCAATTGGATATATTTCAATCCAATATAGCAATATTTTGTCTAAGGTATACAAAGAAATATGCTAAACATGAATACCTATTGAATAAAGTTAAGGTCTATAGCCTCTACAAGAAGGAACATAATATGAACAATTATTTTCTATTACCAAGAATCATAGTTGATTGCTACATTAGAACCCAAGGAGAAAAATATATCTATTATGTAATTTAGAGGAAGACATGGTAGCCTCAACCAAACACTCAAGTTATGAATCTTAGAGCCTAACCATTTCTCCTTTTAATTTTTCAAATGCTTGGTCTCCACAAGGGTGACAATGCCCACCCCCTCAAAACTAGCACCCTTTGATGAATCCATTGAATATTTGGACTCATTATTAGTATTCCCATTAACTATGGTAAAACCCACATAATTTGGAAATATCACCAACTAACTCAACCATTATAACCTTGCTTACCTACACCAAAAAATTCCAATCTAGAACTTCCAAAATGTCAATCACAAGTACCATCCTAACCAACATCAAATCCTAACAATAAATTAGGACAACTAGTGTATAGTTAGGAGTTAGCAGGATACTCAATCTACTCTATAAATATTGTTCATTGAAATGAGTTATAATTATGATAATATAAAATACTTAAGGATGTTAAACCCCATATTATTATTGAACTAAAGGAAGAAATTCCTCCTCAATAACATAAACCCACCAGTAAAGCTAGTTCTAATAATAAATAGGTAGATATCCCTCCTTTTCTTGAATGATTAAATAAAAAGAAGGAACCCCCAAAACTAGAATTTGAATTCCTTATAGAAAATATGTGTTCAAATACCTCTTTCCTATACCATCATAGAAGTTCCACATTATAGAAAAATTGTTAAAGAACTATGCTTGAAAAGGTGTGAGAGAAAAAAAGGACCCTAAAATTATTCAAGTAGTTGAACAACCTATTGATTTTTTTCTTGGAAATTCATCACTCTCAAGTGTTGTGATGTTATAAGTAATGTTGTTAGTCTCCACATAGGAAATATTTCAATTAAGATTGTATAAATTGACTTAGAAGATACAATCGATGTTATGCCAAAAGATACTATGGTTAAATTGCATCTCCTAGAATTAGGCTTAATCCCATGGTCTTATAGATGGTTGATCACTTGACTACGAATCCTAAATTAATAGTTAAATATGTTGTAATTTCTATAAATTCTTGAAATATCCATCTTATTTCATGGTTTTGAGACAAAAGACTAGCATAGGAGGATGCCCATTAAATTTTGGCATATCTTGGTTAGCTATAACCTATGGCTACAATAAATATGACCATATTAAAAGGATGTACAATTAAAAGCTTGATCCTATACCCACATAATAATTCATTTCCAAAAATTGAAGACTCCACATGGGTTGAGCAGCATGGAAATGATGAAATGACTATGCAACTAATTCTTAAAATTAATCAAGCCCTCAAAATAAAAGAAGTAGATGACACTATAATTGGAAATTTCCTTCAAGATTTGTATTTTATTGAGAGTCTTAATAAAAAGAGAATTTTAATGCATCCTATATATAGGACATGATTCCAAAAGTATTAGAGAATATTACATTATTTGATATTTTGAGATGTGTAGGATATTGTACATGTGTCATACTAGAAGACTTAAGAGTCTTGTATGCAAGTGGAAATATAATAATCCAAAGGTCATAGTCAATAATTTGAATAGTTATCTTGTATAGCTATATTATGGATAAAAAGCTCCATAAATTGTATCAAGCATAGAGAATATCTCAAGATTGTATTACATAGATTCATATTGTAAGTATTTTTCAATATTGTTGATCTATATGTGATTTGATATTATTATGTATTTTTCATTATTGATATTTTATTAATATTCTGGCTATTTTATATTAGAACCTATGATATTTTATGGTAATAAGGCTTAAAAATCCAATAGTGGTATCAAAGATACCACCTGACTCTGTCCATTTTGATAGAGTTAATTTTTAGCCACCATCTTCAATATTTAACTTTGTCTTGATAAAATTAATTTAGAGTTTGTCCACTTTGAAGGTAGTGCAGACTTGGACTCTATTTTTTAAAGGTCTTATTGAGTAGAAATTGAGGGGACAAGGAATAGTCACCCTAATTTATATTCTAGGGTCTTTCCACTTGGTTGAAGGAAAACCGGTAAAGACTAAGACTCAACTATATTGATATATAGGGTCAACTTAGAAGAAAAGTTGAAAAAATGATAAAGGAAACCAACTTAGAAGAAATTTGAGTATTGATTGGAAACCAAATCATAAAAAAATTAGGTATTTATTAGAACCAACTCAAAAGATAGTTGGAAATTCAGGGACATACAAAGTCACCCTGATCATATTTTGGATTCTCTAGAGAAAGAGGAGAATCACTATTGAAGATTGAGGAAGAACCAACTCAGGAGAAAGTTGGTCATTCAAGGACATTCAAAGTCACCCTAACATTGATATTGGGTTCTATAGAAAAGAGAACTATATTTTTATTATTATGTGCGGCCTAAGACATTGAAGAATTTATTTATTAGAGGTAGAGAAGATTCCTATAGAGATAGATAAGAAATTTAGCTTCTAAGTATAGAGTAGAGTTTTGAAAAAATAAGCAATTCAAAGCTTCAATAACAAAGGATAAAAAAAGCACAGAGGAGAAGAAAGCATTGCAAGCTTTCTAAGGTTCTTCAAGAAATAAGACATTCATTGCAACAATGAAGAAAAGAGACCATAATATTAAGGTCATTATAGAGGATACCTAAGAGCATAGCACTGTCTCAAAGGTAAGAGCTAGTCTACAAAGTTTTAGGTGCTAATATACAGTATATTGATACATTCAAATTAAGAGCAAGTAAGGTGATAGTATTCATAAGAAAGAAAAAAGATGTATATATTTTAGCATAGGTAGAAGAAGTAGGTTTCTAGAACCAAGTGCTAAGTAAGGGTAATAGAGCACCTAGAAATACATTCGCATATGATAAGGAGAAAATAAGCTCTAAGGAATAAGCAACAAACTACCAATCATTAGTTGCAGGTTAGATCACTAGAAGATAAGAAATAGTTACGTTCAACAATAAAAAAAAGTAATGTTTTGACACCAGTGAAAGCATAGAAGGAGCAACAATGAATAAGAATGTTCATGGAAGGAGCAACATAGAAGAGATCATAGAAGAAGCAATAGAGAAGAGGTTATAGAAGGATAAATTGATAAGAGAAACACTCATAGTAGGAGCAATCAAATATAAATCAAAAGAAATGCTCATAATATATGCAACAAAGAGAAACATTTCATAGAAGGAACACTGTGTGAACACCAAAAAGAGGAACATTCACTAAAACAACATTCAACCACTAGCAAAACACTAAAGCACCAGCCAAAGACTTGAGCACCAGGGAAGATTTGAGCACCAATAGAAGACCTGAGCACCAATGGTAGATGTGAGCATCTGCATGAGGAAAAATTTCAAAGTAAATAACCAACAAAGGAGGCAATGAGATTAGTGGAGGCAAGGATATTAGTGAATAAGGCAAAGTCATCAATAAAGAAGTCGTGGAGACCAACATAATGAGAGCAGATCAATAGATGCATATTGCCTATGAGCAAAAACATAAAATTATTATCACTTGCATTGTTTGCAACCAGTAGGAGTAACATATTTGGGAAGCAAAGGATATTATCATGAATGCCAATATAAATGTTACTAAAATTTAATTTACATGCAGAGTTCCATGTAGCTTTAAGGTTAATATTGGCATAGAGTTCCATGTGGCTTTAAGGTAAATATTGGCACATTTATTAAGAGCTATTTAAATTTAAGTGCAGATTCATTAGAGCAATAGGTGAGCGAAGCGAATATTTGAGTGTAAGCTGACCAAGGTTAGTCATAGTTAAAAATTTTTAATACTTTAATTTTCTTTAAGGAGTTATAAGGTTAGATAAAGGTTATAATTTAATTAATTGGACTTATAAGGTTTAGATTGAGATAATTTTTTTTTTTTTTAAGTGTGGAGTGATAAGGAATTATACTAGTTTATTTTATTTAATTATTTAAAGTTTTTTTTTAAGTATTTGAAGATTTTTGAAGTTCTTTAAGATAGAAGATTTATTAGAAGTTTTTTAAGTTTTGTAAATTTAAAAAATATTTAGGAGTTAAAAGGTTTTCTACATTAAAGGTTTAGAAAATTTATAATTTGTAAATTTCATTTCACATTAAACTTGGGAGATATAAGGTTTAATACTATGGATTATTGGTATATTGATTTCGGAGCAAGTAGGCACATGATTGGAAACAAACAATGGTTTAATCCCTTTCAAGAAAATATGAAAAACTAGTTGTCACAGTAGATAATATGACTTATGAGGTCAAAGGGGTAGGATATGTATTAATTGATCTATCAAATGAAAAGGAATAATTAATAATGTATTATATGTACCTAGATTGACTACTAATATTCTTTCAGTATCTCAATTGATGGATCAAAACCTAATAGTTGAATTCAAAACTATGAAACACAAGAAAACATGTCTTATTATCAAAAAAGGAAGAGTTATAGTTTTTGGCTCTTATAAAAATAGTTTATTTACTCTAGATACAATGTAAAATATGGCTCTATCAGTAAGGATTTCAAAAATAATAGAGATTTGGCATAAAATTCTAGGATACATAAGTGCATCTTCATTAAAAAAAGATGAGTAAACATCAAACGGTTAAAGTTTTACCTAAAATTTCATGGGAATCTACAGTTTGTCCAAAATTTCTAACAGGAAAACAACATAAAATACCTTTTAAAATTTGTTAGCATCAAACTCATGAACCTTTGGAATTAATATATATAGATCTATGTGGTCTAATGAATATTACTAGTATTGGAGGACATAGATATTTTCAACTATTTGTTGATGATTACTCAAGGAAAATGTGGGTGCATTTTATTAAATTCAAATCTGAAGCATTCAGTTGTTTCAAACAATTCAAACTACTGGTTGAAAAAGAATCAAGAATCTTCATTCAAATAGAGGAGATGAATTTTTTTCAAAAGAGTTCAACTTGTTCTTAGAATCCAATGGAATAAAAAGAAAACTTACCACAAGAAAATGGTATTTCAGAAAGAAGAAATATATCAATTATGGAAATGATTCCCTGTATGCTAAAAGAAGCTCATGTTGATCATCATTATTGGGCAGAAGCAGTTAAAATAGATGCATACTTACAAAATAGATCAACTACAAGAATACTAAAAAAAATTACTCCTAAAAAGGTATGGTCAGGACAGAAACCAACAGTAGAACAATTGAGAGTTTTTGGATTCAAGGCATATGTGCATGTCCCAAAGCAAAGAAGAACAAAACTATATAAAAAACTATATGTGGGTGTTAGCTTTTAAAGCTAAATACTTAAGATAAACTAACCACAAGATCTAAAATAAAGTTGCAATATAAGATATATGATAATGGAAAAGTACTTAATATACAAAAATCATAAATAACTTTAGAAATAACTCATAGAAATGCCATTAATAAATGCTCACGAAAATTGTATCTCAATTGAATAAAGATCTCAAATACACCATACTTCTTCACACTCTCACTCTACAATTGTGTCTCTTACACACACACTCATAGACACATATATAATGGAATGTGACTCTTCATATGGAGCACTCTTGGCCTTCACTCTTCTAGAGACTCTTCATATTCCTACTCTATGGACTCATGTGCACATGGACTATTATGCACATTTATATTACCAAAATACTTTGCACACTTTAATAATACTTGTGCATTTATTACATTGCATAAAGTAAATACTCACACTCTAATATAGGACTCTCTCTCCTAATATAAATATGTACCCAAGGTGGTACATTAGCATGTACCAAATAATTTAATATATCCCAACACCCCCATGTATTACATTATTTGGTTATTGAAGACTTTTAGTCTTCAATATGGATCTTCATCTCTTGTCTTCAATCTCTCTTTAAGATCAATTTTTGAATTTGCATAGAATGATTCATGTTTAACCTTTCTGGTGTGATTCCTTTTCTTATTTTCTTTTCTTTTCTTTTGTATCTTCATTGCTTATTTTCCTTCTAAGCATTGTGTTAGCATATCATCACAGTAATATAACTTTAGTTCTTGTCTTGAATTCTTCAAACAAACATCTTTTCTAGTTTTAGTCTTCATCTTGTCTTTCTTGATCCGATTCTTTTTCTTGTTTCTTTTCTTTCTTCGTCTGAATCTTGTATTCCCCCATCTAAATCCATAGTAGAATGATTCCTTGTTTTTTATAGTCTATCTCTCAAAAAAGACATTAGTATTGTCTTGAACCATTACAAGATCTTGTGAAAAACCAATAGAATCCAAAGAATATATTCTATTGTTGATTGATCCAGTAGCCTCTATTTTATTTAGCTTTTTAATAAAACACTTATTCTTTCTATTCACATATTTGAATTCTATTGTTCTTCCAATTTCAACTAATTTAGTTAATGAAATGAGATTTATTTTCAATCCTGGTATATACATGATAGTGTAATATAAAATATGAGTAAGATGCACTAGGTATTACACATCCATTTCCATTAACTAGATATTTCTTTTCATATGCTAGATTTAGAACAAAATTATTCGTAACTTCTAAATAGTCAAACTAATGTAGATTTTCTATAATATGATAACTTGCTCCTGATTCAATATACCAAGTATCATTATCATCTTGAATAATAGAATTATCCTTTTGTGAAATGGTTTCACACTATTGGTAAGGAATTGAAGAGTGCTTTATCTTTGCATCTTAGTATATTATATCCATCTTGCTAATTTATCCATAATTCTTTTACTTTGAGTAGTACACCTTTCAATTCTTTGGACCTTTGTAGTTGACTACCTTATGACTCCCTAGTTTAGTTTATCAAATAATTAATTGATGCAATCTCAAATTCTCTATTCTTTATTTCTCCTTAGTTTTGAATGATAGACTAAGGATAATTTTCAATTTTTGACTTTATGTTGACAACCTTATATCTCCCTAGTTTCAATATAATTCTTCAAAATAACTACTTTTATTTTCCTCTTATCAATCAATAATTTGAATGCAATTTCAATCTTTCAAGTCTTCAAACTTATGTCTCTTCCAATTTTGAATTAGAGACTAAATTATCAATGCAATTTTTCTTTGTCAAAATTTCTATGTTAAATTCCTTTTATCTCCCAAATTTCAAGAATATAATTTCCCAATTCTAAATTTCATAAATCTATGTTGATGTTGAATTCCTTATAACTCCAAATTTAGAAATTTAGAAATTCTATAAAAGAATATTTGCAAGTTTTGTATTCCTAATTTGATGTAGGATACCTTATTTCTCCAAACTTATCAAATTGCAAATATTTCAAATTATTTTGTAAATTCAAATGATCTAATTACAAAACTTCAAAATAATTACTTCAATTTTCAAATCAATCTTCAAATCTTCATAAAACTTTCAAATTGCAATAATCAAGTTTCTAAGGTTTTAAATATTACTTCAAGGTCTTATCTCTCCAATAAAATAATTTCAACTTAACCTTAGACAATAATAATTCCTTTCAACCTTATAACTCCTATCTTGTGCATATAATTAATTTCAAATGAAATGAATTACCTCCAAAACTTGAGGTGCATCCTTCTATGTTGTTGTCTTCTGACTTTCTTTGAAAATAGGCACTCTCTCCCCTCCTTGACCAGTCAACTATACTCCATGCTTTTCCAAGACACTTAAAAAAATGAACATACATCCTCCTTGTTGTAGTAAATATGGCTGTGTTGGCTTATTTTCATCCCATGCATTAAATGGGCACTTCAAGATGTTATATCTTCCCTTAGTAATGATTGGCTTATGGAATACCAAATGAAAAATGGTGCCAAATATCCCTCCTTGCTCTTACTAACGTATTCTGAAATGATTCTCTTACTTCAAATGGCTTATGGTGCTCCTTCTTCCTCGTGACAAGTGGCAGGAACAATTTTATAACGTTCAACCAACCTTGCAAATGATATTCTCAATGCTTCAAGCTCTAGATAACATTCTATGACTGCATTCTTCTTCTTCCAACACTTGGCCACCTGTGTAACGTCCTCAACAAAGCAATGCAACATTTTCTTCTCTGCAAAGAGCATTATGGATGCCAATTCTTCACTTCTCCTCTTGGTAGTTGCAAAAACCTAGATGTTTGGTTTCTCCTTATGCCTTTTTGATATCCAAATATTGAATTTTATTTTGCTTATGTTTTAGAGTTTGCAAAAAATGATTCCTCTTCTCCAATGGTGGCTCTTCTCCACTTTGATGCTTCTCTACTCCTCCTCTTAGGCTTGGTGGCTCCACTTTTCAATGGTGGCTCTCCACAATGGCTCTTCTCCTATAGACGGTGGCTCCTTTTCCTAGTGGCTCTTATCCTAAGCACTACTCAGATGATTTCCACTTATGCTTTAATGTCACCTTGACCTCTACGTTCAATGCCTTTGAGCTTCACTCTTAGTGGCTTCTTTTACAATATGGTGGCTCTTATTTCAATGGTGTTGCCTTCATGTTTGCTTGGTGGATCTACCACTCTTTTTGGTGACTTTTCTTCACCAATGTTTTTGGAAACTTTGGTGCTCCTCTTGGTGTCTTTAGACACCTTAAATCTACCTTAAATTTGAGCACTATTCAGCATTTATTTTATTCAATAGAACTTATAACAAGTTTGCACTTATTTTTATTATAAAAACAACATATATTACTTTTCCTTATCACTCCCTTTCAAGCACTTTTTAACTCCAAATCTTGTTATATTTTGTAGATTCTAGGATGATAATGATGTCTCCTTCCTTGGCTTGGAGACACTTAACTCAGACTTCCTTTTGCTAACTTTTAACAACTCTAATATGGTGCTTTCAAAAACTTGAAATAACTACTTTTAATACTTGTATAAGAACACTTTTATAGCACCAATATTACACACCTCTTATGGCCTCCTTTGTGGCTAGTCTTCTTGGTGATTTTTTGTCTCAAATTTATGAATTTTTGCAGCTCCACTCCCTTTTCCTTTGCTGCTCCATAATCATCAATTTTGTAGCTCTAATTGCTACCCAAAAATAAGCTCTCTTGCTGTCAACTTTTCTTTCAACTTTCACTTTATTTCTCCTTCAAATGTATGCTTTCAACCTCTGAAATTTGCAGCTACAAATGCTGCCTTCTTGCTGTCCAAATTTGCAGCAATTATCCTCCTTCAAATGCTACCAAATATTCCTATGCTTTGCTTCCCAAAAATCTCTCAAATCTATCCTAAAATTTTCAAAATCATAGCTCTATACTTTCTTCAATTTGCTATCCTGTGACCTTTCAACTTCTACCTCAAAAATCAACAACCTCCTCCTTTGCAAATCAGCCTTCAAAACTTCTTGGTTGTCCTCAAACTTCTCAAAACTATGGCCTCTTCAATTCTTCTTCCTTCTTCAATATTCTTGTCAAATTTTGACTTCAAATATGATCTCTTTCACTGTCCTCTTCCTCAAGAATTTGAATGTCTTGAGGTCTTCAAAAATCTTCTCAAAATTTGGCAAAATTCTTGCCAAATCCTTCTTCCTTTTGGGCTTGTTGTTGAATGGCGATAATTGTCCCAAATTATTTTTTTTAGGAGCTTCTCCTACTTGCAATATTCTATCATGAAATTTCTTCAAATCTCCTCCAATGGCCACTTCTTCAACTTTGCAATGAGGCTTTCTCTAGCCTTCTTCTTCTTCTCTAAATTCTCTTGAGACCTCTTCTCTTGGGTCTTCTAATTCAACAACTTCTCAATTATTTTTCTTAAAACTTCAATGAGACATTTCCTTGATCTCTTCAATCTTCCAACTATGGAAATTTTGCAATGATATCTCTTTCTTGGATCTCCAAAATCTGCTGCTTCTCAACTCTTCAATAGGACCTTTTTGTAGTCCTCTATCTTCAATATTCAATATTCTATCTTCCAAATCTATAAGTTCTTCAATGTGACCTCTTTCTTGGGTCTCTTCAAACTTCAATCTATAGTCTTCAATATTCAATGAGACCTCTTTTTGGACCTCCTTAATCTGCAATGTCTACTCTTTTGCTACAACTCAAAACTAATCCTTGCACGAGGAAAGCACATAGACTTTTAGGCAACCAAAGGTGAAATTCTTCTCTATCTATTGTAGGAAGCTTCTCAACTTCTGAGAACTAATTTTCTGCAACAAAAAATTAGACAATAGTAACCAAATACATTCAAATTTCTAGAATTCTAAAATCAATAAACTTCACTAGTTATTCTCAAAACTAGTGGAAATAAATCTATGTTGAGTCCTAGTCTTCACGAGTTTTCCTTCAACCTTGTGGAAAGACTCTAGCCAAATATTAATCTGGAATCTTCTTCTCTCTATCAAATTTTTCAATAGGACCTCCTTCTAGGGTCTCTTAATCTCATCAATGTCAAGGTCTATCTTCAAGACCTATAAATTTCCTTCTATTCTGAATTTGCTCTTGGAATAGGTAAATCTTCAACCTTCACTGGTTTTTCTTCAATGCAGTGAAAATTTCTATCTTCCCTGGTTTTCTTTTCTAGAGGTAATTTCTTCAACTTCATTGGTTTCTTCTTAACCAGTGGAAATCTCCTTTGCAACTTTAAAACTTGTGCAAGACAAAACCTTATTGTGGCTTTGATACCACTATTAGCTTTTGAAGCTAAATACTTAAGATAAAATAACCACAAGATCTAAAATAAAGTTGCAATATGAAATATATGATAATGGTAAAATACTAAACATATAAAACTCATAAATAACTTCAGAAATAACTCATAGAAATGTCATTAACAAATGCTCATGAAAATTATATCTCAATTGAATAAATATCTCAAATACACCATACTTTTTCACACTCTCACTCTACAATTGTGTCTCTTACACACACACTCATAGACACATATATAATGGAATGTGACTCTTCATATGGAGCACTCTTGGCCTTCACTCTTCTAGAGACTCTTCATCTTCCTACTCTATGGACTCATGTGCACATGGACTATTATGCACATTTACATTACCAAAATACTTTGCACACTTTAATAATACTTGTGCATTTATTACATTGCATAAAGTAAATACTCACACTCTAATCTAGGACTCTCTCTCCTAATCTAAAGATGTACCCAAGGTGGTACATTAGCATGTACCAAATAATGTAATATATTCCAATAGTGGGATATTTCTTGGTTATGATGATGATTGAACAGGTTACAAAATAATTGATCCAATAACAAAAAAAATCTATATAAGCTAGGATGTAATATTTGATGAAGAAAACAAAAATTTTATTAAGAAAAAAAAGAGTGATTCAAGGATTATTTTAAATTTTCCAAAAGAAAATTCATTAAGTGAAGACTCAAAATCAAACATAGATGATGAAAAAATAGAAATTATAGATATTGCTACATCATTTCAAAGAAAATAACCTATATGATTTAGAGATACACTTAAGGATTCAAAGCTAGAGTAGATGCTAAATATCATTACTACAAGTAATCAAACTCATAGTTTAACAAGAATAAATAAGGGGTTGATAAGTTTCATAATAGAACCTACAACTACTCCAAATGCTTTAATCCATCCAGAATGGAAGACAAAAATGGAATCAAAATATGCAACATTATTGAAGAATAAAACATGAAATTTAGTTTATTTACCACAAGGAAAGAAAGTAGTATGATGTAAGTGGATCTATAAGATAAAATACAAAGTATAATATGGTTCTCTTGATAAATACAAAGTCCAGTTAGTTGCAAAATGATATACTCAAATAGAAGGAATAGATTATGAAGAAATATTTGCACCAACAACACGAATGACTATTATTAGAACAATTTGTGCTTTAGTAGCACATCATGGATGAAAAATTCATCAAATGGATGTAAAAAGTGCATTTCTTAATTGTGATCTTGAAGAAGAGGTATATATATCACAACCAGAAGGATTTTTAATCAAAGGATAGGAACAACAGGTTTGAAAACTAAATAAATATTTATATGATCTAAAGCAAGCACCAAAAGCATGGTATATAAATATTAATAATTATTTATTACAATATAATTTTAAAATAAGTTTATCAGACCCAAATTTGTACAAAAAAATTATTGGACATGAAAAAATAATACTTATAGTATATTTTGATGATATATTGATTACAGAAAGCTCAAAAGTTTTGATAGATGAAGTGAAAAGGGATCTAGAAAATGATTTTGAAATGACATATTTAGGGATTCTTCATTATTGTCTTTGTTTGTAAATGTGTTATAATGGAAACAATATCATAATTATATAGACAAAGTATGCAAATTCATTGCTTGAGAAATACAAGATGAATAATTGTAAACTAAAAGACACTCCCATGGAGCAAGGATTGCAATTTTCAAGATATGATGAGTCACCTCTAATCTCAACCACTATCTATCATCAATTAATTGTATGTCTTTTATATTTGACAAATACCAAACCAAATATAGTTGTTGATATAAATTATCTTTCAAGGTTTATGCAAGAACCTATAGAAACCCATTGGAAAGCCACAAAAAGAATACTATAGTGTATTAACAAGACTAAAATTATGATCTAACATATAAAAAGGACAATGACAAGTTCTACCTATAGGGATATTTAGATTTTGATTATGTAGGATCTATAGATGACATGAAATCTACATTAGGCTATATTTTCTATCTTGGTTTAGGATCTTTTTCTTAGTATCCATAGAAGTAGAATATCGTGCAACAAAAGATGTAGTTTGTTAAGCAATATGATTATAGTACATTTTAGCAGATATGGGAATCAGAAGAACTCCTACAATAATAAGTTGTGATAATCAAGGAGTATTTAATCTAATAAAAAATCCAATTATTCATGAAATAAAAAAACACATTGAAGTTCAATGTTATTTTATTAGAGATCATGTTCAAAATAATCATATTCAATTGAAACATGTTTCTATTGAAGATCAAATTGCAGATATTATTACAAAATAACTTGGTCAAAACAAGTTTAAGATATTCCATATTCATGTATATATATCAAGAGAAATTCATATCAAATAATGTAATATAAGGGGATATTAGAGAATATTACATTAGTCGATATTTTGAGATATGTAGGATATGTACAAGTGTCATACTAGAAGATTGAGAGTCTTGCATGCAAGTGGAAAGATAAGAATCAAAAGGTCTCACAAATTTGAAGAGTTATCTTGTATAGCTATATTAGGGAGACAATGCTGCATAACTTGTATCAAGTGTAGACAATATCTCAAGATTCTATTACACATATTCATATTGTACGTATTTTTTAATATTGTTGATCCATATGATATTTGATATTATTTTTTATTCTTAATTATTGGTATTTTTAACTTTATATTATAGCTATTTTATATTGGGACTTATGATATTTTGTGGTCGTAAGGCATAAAGATCCAACAAAAAGTTCCTTTTGATCCGATAACTTTTTCCTCATACATGTAGCATCAACGAAGCCATTAACAAATATAATAAATCCCTTGTCAAGATTGTTGAAATTACACCAATATGAAATATCTATATCAACTAGTTGGCCCTAGAGTGGGAAAGTAAAATAATTCAAATTCTTATATAATATAGTTTTTCTTTCACCTAAAATTATCAAGACATGTAGGGAATTCATCGACATGTTTGTACACATCATATTTATATAGAAGACTATGTTAAACCAATATTATAACCACAATGTTGTATGAGTCCCACACTAAAGGACATTGATAAGAAAAATTATTAAAGCTATTACATGTCATATTCATTTGTCCTATTTCCAATACCTAATAGGTGTCTCTTGTAGTTGTAGTTCTAAAGAAGAGATAAAAGTGCTAAATAAGCATTGAATATACAAAAATTAATAAGACCACTCAAAAAAATTATTTTCTAATTCCCTTCATTGATCAACTACTATATGCCCTTACTAGAAAAAGGTAGTTCTATTTACATGATGGTTTTAGTGGATATAACCAAATTAAATTTGCTCTTGAGGACCAAGATAAGAAAACTTTCACTTGCACTTAGGGTACATTTGGTTATCATATCTTGCCTTTAAAATTATGCAATGCACCTACAACCTTCTAAAGGATAGTACTTAGCATTTCTTGGATTTAATTGGAGAATGTATTGAAGTTTATATAGATGACTTTACTATTTATGACGATTATTTTGAATAAATGGTAACAAACATAAAACAAGTACTCCAAAGGTGTTAAGATAATAAACTCTCACTAAGCATTAAAAAATATTATATGATGATAACAAAGGGAGTAGTATTAGGTCATCATATTTCTTCTCATGGTATTAAAATTGATACTATAAAAATTGATAAAGAACCTCCCTACTCCACAAAAGAAAAAATATGTCCATAGTATCTTAGAATATGTAGGGTACTATAGAAGATTTATTTAGGGTTTTAATAGGATCATGCAACCCTTATTTACCCTACTAAGTATAGCAAAATTATTTGGACACCTAAATGTCAATAAACCTCTAAATCTTAAAAAAATATTTTCAAGGCTAGTTCTAAGATCCAAATTGGAAACTACCATTTCATTTTTATAATAATGCTTCTAACACAACACTAGGACCAGTTCTTGGACAAAGAGAAGACATGAAATTTATAATATCAACAAAAACCTCTCAATATCTAAACTAAAATATATAGTCATTGAAAAATAATTTCTTGTAGTAGGGAATCCTATCAACAAATATTCCATTATATTATAGGTTATCTAATTTTGTGCATAATAACCATGCTATATTTTTTTTATTATACTAGAGGAATCAGTAACTTATTACAATTTTCTACACCTCTCATGGGTTTGAATCCTGGTCCTTGCTACCACTATAACCTCTAGTTGTGCTAAGTAAAAATTTTAATGTAGCTAACCATGTTGGTGTGACATACTCTTCGATACTACGAGGCCTGGGGGATTGGAACCTAACCATGCTACAATTAAGTACTTGATGAATCAACCTATTTTAAATTATTATATTATTATATGGTTGTGATAATTACAATAATTTGGTATCACAATACTTAACAAGCCTGGAAGGAGAATGTTACTATTGATTTTCTTTCTAGGCTTCCCACTAGTTTAGATGACCCTCTTGTTGAGGATGTAGTTTCAAATGAGCATATTTTTACAATGTCTATAATAACATAATGGTTCACATATTTGGAAAATTACTTGGCTACCAAAAAAATACCTCAAATATTTTCCCCAAGAAGATTTGCCACTTAATTAAGCAAAGTGATCCTTATAATTGGATAGGGTTATATATCTTGAAGACTAAAATAGATTAGATGATGAGGCAATGTGTCCAACAAGATAATTTTTTTGATATTTTATGGGTGTGTCTTGATGAGCCTTCTTAAGGACACTTTTCTAGTAGGACAACTACTAAGGTCCTAAATGTAGGTTACTATTATCTGACCTTATTTAGAGATGTTAAGGATTATGTAGCCCATTATTATTAATGTTAATGAATGGGAAAACCTACCCAGTTAGATGAGATACCATTACAACCATAATTGTTAATCAAACCATTTGAGAAATGGGGATTAGATTTTGTGGACCCTATTGATCCACTTTCTAATCATTTTTTTATCCATTATGCACAAACTATGTGACCATATGGGTAGAGGTAAAAGCACTAAAAAAAATTTGGAATGAAAAAGTAATAAGATTTTTGTATAAATAAAATATTACATTATATAGTGTACCTAGAGAGATTTTCATAGATTAGGGACCACAATTTACTTCCAAATTCATTAAAGTATTATACAAGGAATATGAAATTTATCATAGAAATTACACTCCTTATCATCCACAAGAAAATAAATAAGGGGAAGTAACAAATATGATACTGAAAAATATTCTCAATAAGACAATTCACATTCAATCCAATGATTTTATCAATCATCTTGCAAAATATTTTTAGGCCTACCAGATGAAATGGAAAACTATTATAAGGATCACATCATATCAGCTTGTGTATTGTAAGATGGTTGTTCTACTCATAAAATTTGCAATCAAAAATCCAAAGGAAAATTTTGATCTAGGGATGGACCTTTCTAAAGCACAAAAGCACATTATCAAATAATTTAATGCTCTAGGTAAACTTTGACACCAAGATTTTTCATACAAAATTAATCAAATTACAAATAGCTACATGACATGGATGCTTCATCAAGAAAAATAAATTTAAAAGTGGATATTAGGCACTACTCTATTATTCTTGATTTATAGACTTTAAAGGGAAACTACAACAATGTTGGTTGGAGTCCTATGAAATTGACACTCTTCTCAATAATGGAGAAATCAAGATATGAATAATTGATGAAGAGAAGATCCTAGTTATGGTTAATTTCATTGGCTCTGAATTAATTAGAAACTATTAACTAGGGAGGATTTCACAACCACCATATATCTTAAACTTCAAAAAACTAGCTTGTTGGATAAACTCTCCTTTTGAAAAAAATACCTTGATGGTGAAAACCCATATTGGATGCTATCAACAGGGAAACCTTTTGAAAAATATATTGTTGGGTGAACTCTTCTTTAATATATATATATATATATATATATATATATATATATAAACATATATACAATATTATCAAAATTTTCTTTCTTGTAGATTCTTCTAATACTCACATCCTGATTCAACATATATTTAATCACCAAAGATTTAGGTAAAATGTTTTAATTTCTATAAATATATATTTTTTCAATTGGTTATTTGGGATTGATACAGGCCCCACCCACATTACATCATCATCATATAGTGGTATTACAATAAACCTTGGATATTAACCATATATAATTTGGCAATATTTGAACCTTAGTCTCCTCTTTAATATTGAGGAATCTAATTGGTTGAGCTAATAGCACTTGATAATTTCTATAAATATTATTACTTTATACATGTACAAAGTAGTTTTTTAGTTACCACTGTATATAGTTTTCATTGCCCTACCTAGAAGATATTTCTATAGTTTCTTATCTTTCTCATGATATAAAAATCCCACTTCTCATAGCTATCTCCCTAGAAACACAATTCGCCAACTATCCACCTACTTTCTATCATGTGTTATTTTTTAACTTCTTTCCAGTTGATATTGTACCTAACACATGCATTTTTTAATAAATCTTCTTGTAATCCCACCAAATCCTTGGAATATATGTGTAATTGTTGAGAACAATGTTATGATTAAGTAGGGGATGTGTCAACATAGGATATGTCAGCGGGACATGGAGGAAGAACAAATTGCTGAATTTTTACTATGGATACATGATAGAATAGATAGGTCATCACGCAATTATAGGTAATAGGATTGGCCATTAAGGTATGAAAATCAACAACCAACCATCTCACCCTAATCATGTGAATGACACATATACCTGTGGAATAAAGTGAATACCATATAACCATCATAATAACTATACAAAGTTTTACAAACCCAAGGAATCATTTCCATATTTGGAGTTGTAGTGGAGGTAAAATTACAAGAACAATAGGAAGAAATTATAGAAATAATCTATTTTTCAATGTGATAACCATGCAACATGGACAAAACTATAGTGAACCTAAATACATAAATAAATATAGAATAAATATATGGGTAGCCTATATTTTTTAAACTATATTATGGATGGGGTATTTTGAGCATCTAGTTGTATAATTTGAAGAAATTGCCTTAGAATTTTCTAGGGCATTGTGATAAAATACAATGCAAATTATATATGTTAGTGTTCCTATGATAGAAAACTCTATTCAAAAGCCATGGGAAAGGCAACCAATGGTACAAAACCAAATATAATGCCATAGATTCTTGGAAGTAATTTCTATGGGTAGAATAGGAGGTCAATGTCATCCAAAGAGAATTAAACAAACTTCATTACTTAAACCTTGGGTTGAGGTAGCCCTTCATATTTTAAGGTACATTACCTATAATGGATGTCATGAATTTGTTTTCTTTTATTATTTTTGTATCATATCCTATATTTTTCATTGGAGGAGAATCAATCTCCCGTACTTAATTATGAAATTATTATAGAGAATGGCCTCTAAAGTCCAAGTGGGTAAGAAAACTAGTATTTCTCATCATGTACTAATTTGTTTTCTACTGAAAATGCCCTAACAAAATAAAAGCTTAGTACATGGCCAGAGCATCTTCCAAAACCCACTATAAAATAACTAGAAAGGTCACAATATTTGGTGCAACCCAAAGTTTTAAAATGGAAAATGAAGGAGAATTGCCTAGGAAGGAAGCATTCTTTTCATGGCCACCTAAAGGAAAATACAAGGTGAATGCAAAAAAGACCAATAGAGGCCTTATGGAGCCACTAGTAGAGGAAAACTCCCAATAATTCATAGAGTCAAATCCATAGGGGTTTGATATGGAACAACTAGAGCAACCCTAGCCAAAGTTTAACCAATCAAAGTTAGCATAACTAATTGACCAAGAGGAATAGAATGGATAGATATTGAGAAACCATAGTCACCTTAACAAACTAAAGAAAAAAATCATGGATATTACTAAAGGAGGTAATGGTAATAAATTTTAGGTAATAGAACCTAAGCGTTAGAGTATATTACATTATTTAGGTACATGTCAATGTACCACATTGGGTACATTATTATACTAGTAGTTTATCTTAGGTTACTTGAGGAAGAAATTATAAAAGCAAAAGTGTCAATGTGCAATGATGTAAATGTATAAGGAGTCCACTTGTACATGAGTCATAGGAAAGGTAGCTAGGAAGTGTAAGGGCCAAGCAACCTATCTGCTTATATATAGGGCCTATAGCGTGCATACAACAACAATAGATATATCAAATCAATGTGTGTAGAAGAGTGTGACTACTACTATGTAGTGAGTAGATAAAATTTACTTTCCATTAGAGGTTTAGAGTGTTCATTTCCTCCATTACCTTGCATTGTACTATTTTCGTAAATTTTTATTAATAGAATATTTCAGGCATATTGCAGAGTTCCATTAAATTACTTTTCTACATATTTACATCTTGTGATTGCTTTCTCCCATATCATACATCATCAAAAGCTAACACTAAAAAGTAACTAGATGAAGAGGATAGGATTATGAAAATTGAAGAGGATACTAGGATTATCATATTTACATCCAATGCTATAGGAAAAACATCTAAAATTTCTTCATAAAAAGTGCATAGAAGAAATCTACAAGCTAGGAAAAGGTCTAGAACAGGTTAAGGATGAAGCTACTCATTAGAGAATCAATTTTGAAGATACTAGTAGTCTATAATTACAATTGACAATTGTAAAAAGAAAAATTTCAATATGGAATATAGAAGTAGAGACCTACAACCACAAGTATTTTCCTTTGGCCAATATGAGGACTTGAAGACCATGAAGTAAATATTTGAGAAGCTACTAGTTAAGTAGTAAGATAACTTTATATATATGAAAAATAAAATGGATATAGCCATCAACAATGAACATAAGAAAAGGAACAAGGTTAAGAAGATATGCTAGTTAATTTCCACCATATCTCATATGCTAAGGAGATAGTTGACTATAAACATATTTCTAAAGTCTACTACTTATACCTAAAGGAAAAATGGATTTACATGTAGATTGAATAGATAGATAATAGACAACCCCTAGATAATTTGGATTCATTATCACTCATCCAGGTCTATTTCTATCTACCTTCTAAATGATAAAAGTTATTTTGTACATTTTATTTGTATAATTGTATTTTGCTAGAGTTCACTTGGTTAAATACCAAAAATTTTATGGGATATGTGGTAATTTGGACCTTCTACTCTATCATTCAAAATAAAATAGCAAAGCAAGATGATTCCAATATATACTTGGAAAATATACTATCTAAACCCCTCATGGCCCACTAAAAGCATAAGAATGTTTTCTAGTTTATGATGGATATAAAAGTAAAAGGAAAGTAAAATTCCTACATGAGGAGGTATTAGCAATATGATATTTAGAATTTTATAAAAAAATAGAAGAAATACAACAAGAAACAATAGATGGATGTCATTCTTAGTAGGATGAACTACCTTAGGAAATACACAAATGAGATCCCCACTTCCAAATTTCTTGGAGGTACTGTTGGTCATCAGATCCGCATAGGTAAGGATTTTGAGTATATGTACGAGTATGTGCCCTAGACCTGGACCAACATTGAAAGGCTGAGGGGAAGAGATGCACCTCGTGCCAATATCTGGAGAAAGGTCGGCTCCTATGCTAAACTACTTCGGTGTTTGAAGACAAGAGTGCAGGAAAGAGATAAAAGGAGTAGGGTTAGAGAAAGAAATAAAAAGGAGTAGGGTTAGAGAGATCGGTGATTTGAGGTGGGAGAGAACAGGAAGCACGATCACTAACTGACACCTAAATAGAAGCAAAGAACACTAAGAGTAAAATGAAAGAAATGTAATATCAACCTCCCTATGTATCCTCCCGAACGAGTTTTAGGACACTGTCCCCGATCACACACCAGATGCAGAGTTCAGCATCTCAGTCTGCAAATGAAGAGAGATGGAAGAATCAAGCAAGGCAGGAAGCATAAAATAAAGTCAATAAGACACTTTTCTAACTCCTATGTATCCTTCCAAATGAGTTTCAAGACATTCTCCTTGATTGCACCCCGGACGCAGAGTTTAGCATCTCAGTCTACAAACAAAGAGAGATAGAAGAATCAAGCACATAAGGCAACATAAAATAGAAGAATTGAGCTCAAAGTCTCTTAGTATTAATCGCAAGACATCAAGTTACAGGAACTTTCTAGTAGATAGTTCCCCCCGCATTTTTCCATTACAATACCTAGGTTTTTATAGAGGACTCGGGCCTCTGAATCATAATTACATAGCGAAGAAGAGTACGCCCTCGAGCCCTGAGAATCGGTTCCTCAAGGCTCTCGAGATCGAGCTTTCAAATCTGTTACCAAAAATGGCAACTGCAACCGGGTCAACCATGGAAAGGTGCATTTATGAGTCGTCTAGACGTCCTTGATCTTTGGGTGCAGTGCTCGAGTGGCCGCCATGCTCACCGGGCTCTCCATCATGGCTTGATACTTCATTTTTGATTGCCAAAAATGAGCAGCGGGCTTGCTGGGCATGAAAAATTTGCATTTATGAGGCACTTGATTGTCTCGAGAAAATACCCAGCTTGGAAAATGTGCCTGTGAAGCGCTTCACTTTACAATGGTTATGGGCCGAAGTAGAAACTCCTCTTTGATATGTACTTCACAAAATTGAGCTTCACAAAACTGCTTTGGGGGTGAGGAGCACCGAAGCATATTTACTTCGCAAAATGGGTCCCTTCTTCTTTACCGCTTCACTGATTAAATTCCTTCGTTGATGTCTTCGAGAAAAGCTTCACTGTGATCCTCTTCAAAACTGTGGTTTGGGAAGATTTCGGCCAAAGCAGATGTTTTATTCTCCATGACCTTCGTTACTTCGGATGAAAGCTTAGCCAAAGCAAATGCTTCACAATGACTTTCGCCAAAGTAAAAATGGTTCGCTAATTTTTTGGCCGAAGTGACTGATGGAAATACTTCGGATGCGAAGTATTTTTCTTGCCTTCTCCTTTGCATTTCTTCTTTAGCACATTACTTTGCAAAAATCATGCCTGAAGTAATATTGAAACTGCTTCGGGTGCGAAGCTCTCCTTTCCTCTGAACACCGTTTCGCTCAATCTTCACCCGAAGTAGCTGCTGGAAGCGCTTCGGGCGCGAAGTAGTTTCATTCTCTTTGCTTGTGTTTTCTTTCGACGAAACTCTTTTCTCTAGCTTGTTTGCTAGTGAAGTTCTTTCTTCCATTTTTATATACAAAGGGGTGGCATTGAGAGCCAAAATTGCTACAACTTCTCAAAATAAAAACAACAAAGCAAAAACTTTACATAGTAATGTACAAAATTTGTTTTCTTTTTCTACCCCTTGTGCAATGTGACAAAATTGTCAACATTCTTGGCAGCTCGTGGGGCATTTTGTTGGTCTGAATGCAGAGATCCCAGGCCTTTATCCATTGGGCAACAGAGTCATTCCCATTATCTTCTCCTCTGACCATTCACTGACAACAATTTTTTTTTTTTTGGGTTGTGCCTAAGCTCCTAAGCAACACTTAGTCCTTTTGGCACTTATTTACTAGCCGAGCCAATTATAGTATCTACCCAAAATTTTATGACATCATTGGCATGTCGCTACCGTAATCCCAGCTTTGGGTGCTTATCTGGTGAACCTGCAATGTCCGGACCAGATCTAATTGAACTTCAGTTGATCTTTGAAATTCGGTTGGCCTCTTCCCAAAGTTTGCCAGGTCGCGAACATGGTGCAACGTGGCAGATTGTCATTCATGTTGGTACCCGTACAATTGATGAACAATGTGACAAGGAGATTTGTCAGATGGGAGCCCTCTTCGGTTACCGGTTGTGGTGATGGTTGGAGCCAATACCACCATGGGGGAGACTGTAGGTGAACATTCATTTCTTCGCTTGTGAGGTCAAGGCTGCTCACCAAACCTTGATTCCTCCGGGGTGTCTTCTATTAGCTTAAAAAGGGGGTGTCTGCGATCAAGAAATCTGGATCTTCAGCTCAGTCAGAGTCGCTAGGTGATTTTGCTAGATGAAGGTAAGCCAAATATTCACCAACTCGGGCTTCCTTAAAACATGGAGACTTTTACCATGAAGGCATAGGTTTAGGTACTGGTCCTTACGACTTAGAGATTTTCGGGTTGAATGGAGTCGCCAGATGCTTAGAGTCTTTCGGTAATGAGAGCATCAATTCTCACTACCACTCAGAAGGTGAGACTGACCGGGTCACACCGGGAACTTAGTTAGAACTATTGGCCCCGATGGAGATGGGTTTGAGATTTGCGATATGGGACCTTGACTATTATGGATCTTTCTAAGACAGATACAATCTGTCCCACCGGGCATGCCAAAAACTGTTGGTCATCAGATCTGCCTAGGTAAGGATTTTGAGTATATGTACGAGTATGCACCCTAGACCTGGACCAACATTGAAAGGCCGAGGGGAAGAGATGCACCTCGTGCCAATATTTGAAGAAAAGCAAGATCCTATGCTAAACTACTTGGGTGTTTGAAGACAAGAGTGCAGGAAAGAGATAAAAGGAGTAGGGTTAGAGAAAGAAATAAAAAGGAGTAGGGTTAGAGAGATCGATGATTTGAGGTGGGAGAGAACAGGAAGCATGATCACTAACTGACACCTGAATAGAAGCAAAGAACACTAAGAGTAAAATGAAAGAAACATAATATCAACCTTCCTATGTATCCTCCCAAACGAGTTTTAGGACATTGTCCCCGATCGCACACTAGACACAGAGTTCAGCATCTCAGTCTGTAAACGAAGAGAGATGGAAGAATCAAGCAAGGCAGGCAGCATAAAAGAAATTCAATAATACACTTTTCTAACTCCTATGTATCCTTTCGAACGAGTTTCAGGACACTGTCCCTGATTGCACACCAGACGCAGAGTTCAGCATCTCAGTCTACAAACAAAGAGAGATAGAAGAATCAAGCATAGAAGGCAACATAAAAGAGAAGAATTGAGCTCAAAGTCTCTTAGTATTAATCGCAGGACATCAAGTTACAGCAGATTTCTAGCAGATAGTTCCCCCCACTTTTTTCCATTACAATACCTAGGTTTTTATAGAGGACCCGGGCCTCTGAATCATAATTACATAGCGAAGAAGAGTACGCCCTCGAGCCCTGAGAATCGGCTCCCTAAGGCTCTCGAGATTGAGCTTTCAAATTTGTTACCAAAAATGGCAACTACAACCGGGTCAACCATGGAAAGGTGCATTGATGAGTCGTCTAGACGTCCTTGGTCTTCGGGTGCGGTGCTCGAGTGGCCGCCATGCTCTTCGGGCTCTCCATCGTGGCTTGATACTTCATTTTTGATTGCCAAAAATGAGCAGTGGGCTTGCTGGGCACGAAAAAATCGCATTTATGAGGCACTTGATTGTCTTAGGAAAATACCCGACTTGGAAAACGTGCCTGTGAAGTGCTTCGCTTTACAATGGTTATGGGCCAAAGCAGAAACTCCTCTTTGATATGTACTTCACAAAATTGAGCTTCGCAAAACTGCTTTAGGGGTGGGGAGCGCCGAAGCATATTTACTTCACAAAATGGGTCCCTTCTTCTTTACCGCTTCGTCGATTAAATTCCTTCGCTGATGTCTTCGAGAAAAGCTTTGCTGTGATCCTCTTCAAAATTGTGGTTCTAGAAGATTTCAGCCGAAGCAGATGTTTCATTCTCCATGACCTTCGTTACTTCGGATGAAAGCTTAGCCAAAGCAAATGCTTCACAATGACTTTCACCGAAGTAAAAATGGTTCGTTGATTTTTTGGCCGAAGTGACTGATGGAAATACTTCGGATGTGAAGTATTTTTCTTGCCTTCTCCTTTGCATTTCTTCTTCGGCACATTGCTTTGCAGAAATCTCACCCAAAGTAATATTGAAACTGCTTCGGGTGCGAAGCTCTCCTTTCCTCTGAACACCGTTTCGCTCAATCTTCGCCTGAAGTAGCTACTGGAAGCGCTTCGGGAGTGAAGTAGTTTCATTCTCTTTGCTTGTGTTTTCTTTTGGGGAAACTCTTTTCTCTAGATTGTTTGCCAGCGAAGTTATTTCTTCCATTTTTATATACAAAGGGGTGGCATTGGGAGCCAAAATTGCTGCAACTTCTCAAAATAAAAACAAAGCAAAAAATTTGCATAGTAATGTACAAAATTTGTTTTCTTTTTCTACCCCTTGTGTAATGTGATAAAATTTTCAACAGGTACTATTTAGAGTAAGGACACCAAAGTGGTTCCCCCATATTTCGTATACCCTCATCGGTATAGGACAATTTAACCATAGCGCAAGGATTATCCTTTAAAGCCCATAATACTTAAAGGTGAACACCTATTCCCTAACCTTACCTAAGTACATCTATGTAGGTCAATAAGGTGCAAAGCCTTGGTGCTTAGTTACCACACCTTCATGGGATAACTAATATCATTACCACTCATTAGCAATGAACATGGTCACCCAAGCCTTCTCATTCAAGGTACCACCATTGTTGTCTTATGCATGATTTACATTAACTTCCTATATAGGGAACATTGACACTCACGTTCAAGGTGTATGATTTCACAAGAATATCGCTATTGCATTCACACAAATCATTCCATATTTGTGAGTTCCTAGCTATTGCATCCACACAAGTCCTAGGAATCACTTCTACCTAGTTATTGCATTGACGCAACTTCTCCCAGGATTGGGATATGTTCATAGGCTCAGGTTCTAGAAGAAGATTCTAGTTTATCCCAAAAACTCTTCCCTAACTTGAGATAAAATTTAAGTGAAGGAAAAAACTATCTCATATTCTAGATATAATTGATTCACTTAGAAAAATATATTTAAAATAATCTCAATTTAAACATTACAACATATTTCTAGCATGAGCTTTAAAATAAAACGACATCACTATAAAACATCCACAACCTTTTGTCCAAGAGCTAGAATAATCCATATAAAATAATCATTCATCTCATTTACATATTATTCTAGCATCATCATAAAACATATATAAAGCTTTTCCATCATAAAAATATCCTCATAATCATTTATTTTTTAACATAAATGTCTAACTTTTAATTAATTTAAAAAATACAAGTATTTACAACCAAAAAAAAAGGATGGATAGGCACACCCCAATAGGTAGTCACACAAAATCAAGTTGAGTTAGGAAGTAGTTATTCAAAATAATAAAAATAGGGTTAAACTCATCACCAACCACAATACCAAAAAGCCTGCATAAAATCATGTCAATCATGAGAGGTATGCTCACAAGGTGTATGTCCACACCCTCCATATGCTGCCAACCGATATTATAAGGAATGGATATGAGCCACCCATCCTCCCTAGGTGTGCAAACATTATCATTTGTACTAGAGCCATCAATACCATCAGATACACCCCATCCCACCACATTAGCTAGAGCGACTGGGCAAATGGAATGAGATCTCCCAAACCAACAATTGGGTCTAGCTCCACTTGGCAAACCTCCAAATCACTACCATGATGAGATGTACTATTACCAATATTGCCTTGGGGTCGATGAATGGAAGATGATTGAGACCAATGTCTTCTGTAGATCGGGATGGAAGTCATCAATGAGAGCGCGATCGAGAAACTTTTCAATATAGAGAAGGCTCTATAGAAGTAATTCGATTGACCGTACATGGGCATTACCCTAGTGCTACATAAGAGTGCAAATATGCTCCACCTCCATATGAACTTTTTCTACTTGAACTAAAATCTAGAGATAAAAATTAGAATAAATAGTGCACTTATCAACAATTGAAATTTCATCTAAACTAGGTCCAAGATGTAGACCAATTGGTTTGACCAAACCCCATAAGGATGGCAGAGGTCCAAGGTTCAAATATCAAGCCTCACTGGACTAAATTCTTGTCCCTTTCCTGGTGCTTTCAACGACATAAAAGGTTTAAAATGATTGTGGCATGGTGGTTATAAGGGTGAATTGCACGAAGAACTATGTGGCGGCTTTTAAGGCAAGCAACATAGAATACTATGGCAGCCATAAAATTCAAATAACCTACCTAGATTCATGGTGGCTATCAATTCCACCACGTTAATTCATAAAAAAAAAAATCATCTGAACTATACTATTGAGAAAAGATAACTCTGTTACGAGATTTCCAAATATGAAAGAGCACACTGATGCGAATAATCTTCCACACTTCCAATAAGGACAAGGAAAAGATGCTAGGTGAATGAACTGGCCATATGAGTCCAAAAGAAGGACTCAAGCCAATCCCATGCCATTTGAGCTTTCCTACACTACCAAAAAATATGAAGGGATCCTTTAGAGCATCACAAAAATGGCAGGAAGAATTCTCTATTCCAAGGTATTTTAATATTTGTCCAAGAGGAAGACCATAGGATAATAAGCTCTAGGCAAAGAAATCATGTTTGGGTTCAATATATCCTACCCAAGCCATTTTAAATCTTAAACTCTAATGAGTCTGAGTGGAAAGAATATCCCATCGCTCATTGAGTCTTTGAACCATAGGGACATTGAGAATAAGCCAAGCATAGCATAACTTAGATTTTTAAGTAATAAGTAAGGTTTTCTTAAACCATCCCCAGTCATACCACCAAGACTTTTGATAATGTCTATAGATAATGAGCCAAAGAGAAAAAATAAAACAATCCATAAGTATTCTTATCATCTGGTTGTAGACCAAACAATCTCTTAAAATCATCCCATGGGATCCAATCCTTGGAATATCTCGAAAAAAAGTCTAACAGTGTTGAAATCCCTTTCCTGAAGAACCATTGAGCATGAGTCCATTGCATGGAAGCAATAAGAAAACCTTGAAAAGTAATAAAACGTGACCACCAAACATTATAAGTGGAAATAGAAGCACCTTTTTGATGCCCATCCCCTAGCCAACACAACCAAACTTTATTTTCTCCCAAGCCCTCCATATGCTCTAAATGACAAAAGAGCCTTTAATTTTAACTAGGATAGGAGCAACCAAGAGGGATTGAAAATTCATGTCTTTCCAAGCCTCCATATCAAGAGGTAAACCAGTGGAAATGTAGTGTCGAATTAGAACTTTCCAAGATTTAGAACCACTTAAGGCTCGAAGAATCCATTTAGCAGACAAAGAAAAACCTTATCTTTGACAATCATGTAGTCTCATACCTCCTAATTTTTGGGAAGACACCAAATATTCCAAGCAACTCGATGAAACCCTTGTTTATGTGATGAGTTAGCCCAAATAAAATCCCTTAAAAGCTTTTTTAATTTTTTATAGCAACCTTGAGAAGGGACCCAACATGATGAATAATATACATGAGTAGTAGCAATATTTTGGAACACACCTAAAACTTACTAGCTAGAGTAAGTTTTTTGGTGATCCAAAAGGAAATTTTTTCTCTACTTTTTGTAAAACATAATTCCACAAGATAGTAGGGGAACTTTGGAACGTAAATGGGATTCCAAGGAATTTAAACATCTCTCCTGGTTGGATCCAATGCCACTGGAAGCTTTTAATCTAGCTTGTAAGGTCCAAAGAGGATTACCTGTAGCATGAGGTCTTCCTCCATTGAATGCTATATTTTGATGCTTTGCAAAAAATATCCAAGTAATCTAGTGTCTGTTTGACAGAGTATTCATCCTCATGAAGTCAAAAAAGAATCATCTACAAAATATCCATTTATGAGTTGATAATATTCTCCAGGAAAAGAAATACCTTTAATATTACCTTGAATCACTTGGTTAGCAAGAAGGTATCCAAAAGCTTCAATTTCCAATATTAAAAGAGAAGGAGCCAAAGGACAACCCTATCTAACAGATCTGAACAATCCAATTGATTCATACTGATAATTGTTTTAATTAAGCATAATTGAAGCATTCAAAAAAGGTATACTAACTGAGCTCAAAAAATATGGCCTGAAACCAAGAGCTCGAAGCATGATAAGGATGAAATTCCATTCAATCCTATCATAGGATTTCTCAAAATCAATCTTGATGAAAAGAGTATTTTGTTGAGTGGCTCTAGCCCATTCCATGCCCTTCCAAATAGCAATTACATTATCCAAAAGATATCTACTTTGCACAAACCCTATTTTCTTAGGGCAGATAATAAGTGACAACAAAGGTCTAAGGTGTAAGGTCAAAGCCTTAGCAATATTTTGTAACTCACATTGAGTGAAGTAATAGGCCTCCAGTTGGTGAGCACTTCTATATCCCCCTACTTATGAATGAATTTATTTTTCTCCTTATTAACTATAGAACCTAAATATCCATAAGCCATTGCTTCCTGATAAACATACAATAAATATGGGCCAACCATGTCCTAGTACTCATAAAATTCATAATTAAATCCATCTAATCATGGAGCTTTATCATTAGCCATCCTAGACAGGGCTTCAACAAGATCATCCAATGACAAAGGACGTTCACGAGCTTACTTTTGAAGATTTGAAAGCTTCTGAGGAACAACTGCACAAAAAGCTTGAATTGTAGCCTATTTTTCAGGATTTAACTCCTGAGAAGCAAAAAAATGCTGATAATGCTTGACAAAAACTTTTATAATATCAAAAAGCGACATCTAATGAACCCCTGCATCTTGAATAGCATTGAACTAAATGACTTGTCTCACGGGATTTATTTTTTGAAAAAAATATATTTTGAAACCCTATCACCAATGTTTAGCCATTGAAGCTGAGCTCCCCTTGCTTCATAAAGCTCAATTTTTTTAAGCTCATGCCTAAGACTTACAACTTGGGCTTGAAGAATAGAGATTAGAGGGCTCACTTCTATTTTTATAAAAGCTCAATCTAGTTCAGCTTTAAGGGTTGCATTAAAGATTCATCTCCACTTGGCAACTTCAACTCCTAAATTCTTGAGAGGAACAGTTGTTCTGGAGATAGATGCATTTCACCAGGAAATTCTACCATGAATTGTAGTTGGTCTAGAAACCAGATTCTAAATCTTGTAAATATGAGCATACTTAGCTTATTGTTTCAAAAAATAAATATTCAGATAGAACTGAGACTTGAATTGATGAGGTAGAGGTGGAGAGCAAGAAATGGAAAACAGAATGGAAGCAATGATCAGAAAGGGTGGTATCAGGAACAATTGAAACAAAGGTAAAATAAGTTGATAAGTGATGGAAATAAAAACAAGAATGTTCAAATAGTATAGCTCTATCAAGCCACTTCAAAATACCGACATTGCCAACTTGAAATTTGGACCAAGTATACTATACCAACTCAAGAAAATTGAAGGGTATAAAGTAGGAATTGGGTCACTCATCCCAATATTATTCTTGAAAAAAAACCATGCTTCCTGCTCTCCAATATTCTAATGCATAGGGAGAAAACCAAGTTTTTCAACCGATTTCTCCACCATATTGAAGTCACCACACACCACCCAAACTACTTTAGGCAAGGAAATTGCAAGTTGTCACCATAAAGCACACCTTTCTAGTGTATTATTAGAAGCATACACATTAATCAAACCAAAATGGAAACCACCAACTTCAAAAAGAATCTAAATTTCTTGATTTGAGGGATCCACCCCCCATATGACAATATGAGAATGCCACCTAGGAGAAATGAAAGTGATAGCTCCTCCTCTGCAAAGAGTATGATGGAAACATATTAACTTACTTGTCAACCATAAAAAGGTACAAGTATTATCCAAAATGAATTCAACAACTTTAACTTCTTACAAACACAAAAAATTCAAACTACCATGTAGGTGAGCAACATTCTGAATCTCTCTACGGACTTGATATTTTTGGATTGGTTCCATCAGTCCTCTTACATTCCAAGGCAAAAAAATTTATTAAGGACGATCGAGGTTCATTCCCTCATGAACATCTTCACTATCTCCCAAATATCCTAGGGAAGTGAGCAAATTGATGAGAAATTATTCATGATTTTCCCTAAGAAAGTCAGTTTGATGTCTCTTTTCTTGATGTAATCCATCACAAGTTGGACTATGTGAACGACACTACCTGGAGAATAACACATCCTAAGGTAACGGTTACTTAAGAATGGAAGTAGAAAAATCATCATTAGAAGAAGATACTGTAGGTGGTGAAACTCCATCTAAAGCAGGTACAAAAGAGGACCCTCTTGGTGCCAAGGGAGACAACTGCACTAGAGTAGTGGGAGCTAGAAGGGTTAGCATGCATGGTGCTAAGGGTTATTGTATCGAAGGATTGGAAATAGAACCTCCCTATAACACCAACTACTTAGGTTGACGGTTTTTCCTGTTTATCACGATAGTCATTCATCTAGATGATTCTTATCTCTTAGAGCTAAAACTGTCAAAGCAGGAGGAGGAACAACAACATTACGTGATTTGAACTTATAAGCCATAAGCAGACAATATTTAATTTTGTGCTCTGATGATTGACAATTGTAGCAGGTGTTAGGTAAATTAATGTACACAACATATTGTGTAAAAACATTATCACCAATATTTAGGTCAATAGACTCAGTAAGGTCCTTGGAAAGATCAACTTTGAAACACACATGCTTGTTAGGGAAAACATTATAGAATTTATTTAGTTCTAAGAAGACCATGTTCCCAAGGGTGGAAGAAATACTTTGCAGGAATGACCAAAATGTCATCGAAATATCAGGGAACTCAGCCCAAATAGACACTTCTACAGAAGCCTCATCATTGATAGAGAAATTTTTGAACCACTGTTGAAAGACAAGCAAAGAGATTCGAACATACTAGGGACCCCGACTAAAAACTTCTTGCGCATGCTGAGCATCAAAAAAGTGAAAAAAAAAAAATCCTTTTGATAAATTTTGGATATTCTCTATCTTAATTCCATAATGTTGTCAATACTACTAAATTGAAGATTGGATAAGAGTATCATTCAAGATGCGACCAAGGAACAAGGAACATTCTTGCAAGACAAAGTTTCAACCCAATTTTTTCTCACATAAGCTTAAATCAAATCTGTATTAAAAATTTATCATATTCACTCTCTTTCTAGAGAAAGGTTACTTAGAGAAGCTATTTAAGGAACACAAACCAATTTTTTGATTACATAACAACTTTTTAATCCAAGAAATATTAAGATCATTCCACCTAAATGCCTCCAACACCATCTTCTTTTCACAATCATCTTCATGACAAAGTTTACTGTGAACATGGAAACATTTAGGGATTATGACAACTCTTTTATGCAATGCAAAATGATATACTCTATATATAATGCAAGTAACCATGCATGCAACCATTAATAAGAAAACAATGAGAGAATCCCATACTATAATGGTCCCCTTATGTACTCAAGTCTCAAGAGTTCGTTATAATTTCAAACCAATATTTAACATTATTTAAAAATAAGATGCAAGCAAACAAACAAACTATAGCAATAAAGAGAGAATCCCATACTTCTATCTATAATGGTCCCCTTACGTACTCAAGTCTCATGAGTCCGTTATAATTTCAAACCAATATTTAACATTATTTCAAAATAAGATGCAAGCAAACAAACTATAGTAATAATGATAGAATCCCATACTTCTCTCTATAACGGTCCCCTTACCTACTCAAGTATTATGTGTCCATTATAATTATTTATCCATTCCCAAGCTCAAACCTTAAGGAACCATGCATTTCAACAATCAATGATTCCATTACCTACTTAAGTCTAGGAAAACCATTATATTCCAAAGCTTAATCCTCAATCAACCATGCAATATGCATTTCAACAATAAATATACCTACAAGCATTTATTTAAAAATACCATGGAAGAATCTCATATCTCTTCCAAATAAGCCCCATCCATGCATTAAATCATTTTAAGCATACAATAACTATGCAAAGCAATTTCATGCAAAATTCTGTAAGAAATCCATACTTCTAATTAAGCCTAATCAAGCATCAAGCAATTTCATACAACGAGAGAATTCCATACTTCTCTCGATATTAATTTTCTTATCTACTCAAGCCCTTAAAAAATCCAATATTATTTCTTTTAAAGAATTCAAATTAATAATTTCCATGACATTTAAAATTGCAGGCTTCTTTTCAAAAGCTAATTCAAATTATTTCCAAGGCAATATCATTGCAGGTAGCCAAATTAGAAATCAAATTATTTCCAATGCAATAACATTGCAAGAAATCAAATTAAAAAATTAAATTATTTCTAATGCAATAACATTAAGGAGGCTTTGTTAAGGATAAAATTTTTTTGGATGGGATTATATCCCTTCATGATTCCTTGCATTTTGTCAAGTCTGGTGAAAGAAAAGGTATGTTCCTGAAGTTAGACATGAGCAAGGTTTATGATAGAGTTTCATGGAGTTTTTTGGATAAGGTTTTGGCTGCCTTTGGTTTTTGTAAACAGTGGAGAAGATGGATTGGTAGCTGCTATAAGACTACAAGGTACTCTATTCTGATCCATAATAAACCAGTAGGTTTTCTTAAGTAGTTGTAGAGGTCTTAGACAATGTGATCCCCTCTCTCCTTATATTTTCATTAATATGGTTGAAACACTCGAAATATGCCTCAATATTGCCAAGGCTTCTGGTCAGACAGGGGATATTAAACTAACTCATAATATTAAAGGTATTACTCATTTATAGTTTGTGGATGATACCAATTTTACTTGGTAATCCTACTATGGCAGAGGTAATTAAATTTTAAATAATCTTAGACCTCTATGAGCATGCCTCTCACAAAAATATCAATTTGGACAAGAGCAAGATATTCTTCATTAAAATTAAATTTGCTCTCCAAAGAAGGGTGGCTAGAGTGATAAGGTGTCCTATGTCAACCCTACCTTCTTATTACCTTAGAATGCCTATGTTCATGGGATATTATCTTCCTTTTTACGATCCTTGCTAAAGTTTCCAAAATCATAGAAGGAATTCAAAAATAGTTCTTATAGTCAAGATATGAAGAATGGAGGAGGATTCCTCTTGTAGCTTGGGGAAAAATTACCATCAAAAGAAGCATGATGGTTTTGGTCTGAGGAGACTCATTCTAGTTAATAGTTTTATGATAGCCAAGGTGAGATGAAGAGTTCTAAAGGATTTTCAAACTCTTTGGGTAAGGATTCTTAAAGAAAAAATACTTGACAGCCAGGAGGATACCAGATTTCTCATAATTTAGGACCCTTGTCATGGCTCTTCTTTATGGAACCACTTGGTGGAGACTAGGGAGGCCTTGTGGAAGGATGTGAAATGTTGTGTTGAATATTGGGCCTCTATAATTTTGTGGAAATATGCTTGGTTAGATGACAACCCTTTAGCCAACCATTATAAGTTCTCTAATCTGAAAGAGGATCTAGAAGATAGATATGGTAAAAATATTTGTGACTACATTAATTTATTGGATAACCAGTTGAGCTGGAAATATGTAGAGGAAGGCCCTAAGAATTTGGAGGCTTTAAACCTCCTTAAAGCTAAACTAAAGGCTTATTGAAGAGAAATAAAAAGCCCTGATAAACTAAAATAGAAAAGTAGTAATAACAGAATCAAAAGAAGAAGATAGTAGATTCACACATTACATAATATTTATCCTGGAAACCCTCAACCGGGAAAAAACCAACATAGTATTATCTTATTATTGCATTAACTTGACCATCTCCAATATAATAATATTCTCCTTCTATCTCTCCAAACCCTAATGCAAGTGTGATATATATAACAAAGGCACATGCACGGATTTTTACAATATCATGGGTGAAAAAGCATGGGTTCAAATATAGTAACCCTAAAAACCCATATGGGTCTAAAAATAACTTAAACCCTAAAAATTTTTGCCCCTATGAGTATAGGTACAGAGTGTCCAGTACCTTTTAGTGTTAGCCCCACCAGAATAACATGGAAAATATTCAGCATATTTCCAACATTCTTCCACTTGTTGAATACTTTCCATAGGGGCCCAAAACTAGCATTGTTAACTGTCAAGGGAAACCATGCCCATAGATATTCTACACCAAGAAAATTTTTGAGCAGGTACAACATTTTTTAACGAATCAGTAGTATTATTCTCTGTATCAACTTTTTCCAATATCATTTGGTTCTCTTCAACCATATCTCTCACAAAATGGTACTTGATATCAATATGTTTTGACCGATCATGATTACCATGATTGTTTGCTAGAAATATTGAGCTCTGACTGTCACTATTAATTCTCACAACCTTCTATTTTAAACCAACTGTTGAACACAACCTTTGTAGCCACACTACTTATTTACTGGTATGATTTGTTGCAATGTACTCTGTTTCTATAGTGGATAAAGCAACAACTGATTACTTTTTACTCATCCGACTTACTGCCCCTCCAAATAGCCTGAACACATAAGAACTTGTAGATATTCTCTTATCCAGATCTCTAGCCCAGTCAGCATCCACAAACCCTTGTATATTTACAATTATCTCCAGATTTTCCTCCATAACATATAGTATAATTTGTAGTTCCACACAAGTATCTAAATATCCTCTTCACATTAGTATAATATTCCTTTCTTGGATTGGAAATATATCTACTAACTACTCCCACTTCAGGTATAGTATAGACCATTGCATACATCAGACTGCCTATAGCACTAGAATAAGGAACATGCAACATTTCTTCAATTTCCTCATCTATTTTAGGACACTGTTCAACAGATAACTTTTGACCAACTAGATATGGAGCACATACTGGTTTACAATCATGCATTCTAAAATTTTGTAGTATCAAATTAGCATATTTCCTTTGATTTAACCACAACTTTCTATTTGCATGATCCCTTATTATTTCTATACACAAAATAAATTTTACAGCACCCATATCCTTCATGTCAAATTTAAAAGATAACTGAGATTTTAGTAACTCTATCATATCCTTACTGTTACCCATTAACAACATGTCATCCACATACAATACAATGATAACAAATTTTTCACCTTCCTTTTTAAAATATACACATGGATCTACTTTGCTTTTTCCAAGCCCAAGTGTCAAAAAAAACTTGTCAAATTTTTGATTCCACATCCTTGGAGACTGCTTCAACCCATAAAGAGACTTCTTTAGCTTGCATACCATATCCTCCTTACCTTTTACCTTAAAGCATTCTGGTTGTGACATATATATCTTCATCAATTTCACCATGTAGAAAAATTGTCTTTACATTCATGTGTTCTATTTCAAAATCAAAAGTAGTAGAAATAGCCAACATAAATCTAATTGAAGTTAGTTTAGCCACAGAAGAAAAAATCTCACCAAAGGCAATTCCCTCAACCTTATAAAATCCTTTTGCTACCAAGCAAGCCTTGGACTTCTCCAACTTTCCTTCTACATTGTACTTCTTCTTGAATAACCACTTACAACTAATAGGTTTTCTACCAGGAAGTAATTTCACCAAGTCCCATGTCTTACTTTTATCCAAGGACTCCATTTCTTCTTCCATAGCCATTTTCCAAGACTTATTCTCACTTGAATGGAGTGCCTCCTTTACAATCTTGGGTTCTTAAATTAAATGCAAAATAAAAATTTGGAGGACTATACCTATCTAGAAGTCTTCTCTCTTGATCTGATCTCCTCAAAATTAAAGTTCTAGGTTCTACATCTTCAACTTCCTCCTCACCTTATTCCTCTTCAAACTCTCTCTATAATTCAGGTTCTACCACTGGTTCTTCCTCCTGTTTCAATTTTACCTGCACTATTTTTGGTTCTTTGCTTGGTTGCATTTCCTATTTTAAAACCTCTTTTGTTTCTCTAAAGATCATATTACGACTATAAACAACCTTCTATGTTTCTAGGTTCTACAAATTATATCCTTTAACACTAGTACTATAACCCATAAATATGCATTTTAAATATTTATAGTCTAACTTAGTCCTTTTCTCTTTTGGGACATACATATAAGCATCACAACCAAAAACCCTTATATGTCTGAGAGAGGGTTTCTTACCAGTCCATACTTCCTGTGGAGTCTTGTCCACCAAATTTGAGGTAGGAGATCTATTGATGAGATAACAAGCTATTAACATAGCTTCTGCCTAGAACTTCTTTTCTAACCTTGTACCACTTAGCATGCTTCTAGCCTTATCCATTTCAACCATATTATTTTCCTGTATCACTAAAAACTTATTGTAATTAATACTTACAGTTCTAGCATCAAGTCTGAAAAAAGTTCTTGTGTGAACTCCCCTTGCCAACACCAAATATCCATGAACCATATTGTAGTTATCCTTATTGAATACCACATTCACACCTGCATCATTCATCTTACTCATGGATATCAAATTCCTTGCCAAACCCAAAATATGCAACACACTAGGAAGGGTTTTAATTCTTTCATATTTTAACCTTAGCTTGACTCTTCCTTGACCTATTATTTTATATGTTGAATTATCTCCCAAGAAGAATTTACCTCCATCTATATTTTCATATTCACTAAACCCCTCCCTATGAGGAGTCATATGAAAAGAAGTACCTGAGTCAATCAACCATGAGTCATGGCATTCACTTGAGCAAGCTACAACTAAGAATAAGTCCCCTGAATATTCATTTGTGGTCTTCTTTTCTATAGAAGTTCCTTCATTAGATGATCGATTATTATCGGCCTTTTTAGATCTACAGTCTCTTTTATAATGCCCTTCTTTACCACAATTCCAGCATTTCCTCTTTTCTAAGGCAATAGATTTACCCCTAGATTTTGATTTCTTTTCTCCTAATTTCTTTTTGCTTCTTTCTTGAGAACGACCTCTCACAACCAAGGCATCCTTTTGATGATAATCCTTAGAATATTTTTGTCTCATCTCCTCAGACAACAAAGTTCCTACTATATCCTCTAATTTCAATGTAGATGTATTATTGGTGATAACCATAACTAGGTTATCCCATGAATCAGGTAATGAACAAAGTAAAGTAATACAATTTTTCTCTTCATCCATTTTTACTTCTATAGAGGTTAGTTGACTTACCACAATGTTAATAGCATTCATATGTTCAGCCATAGAGTCGCCATCATTCATTCAAATTGAATACTTCTTTTGGAGAAAGATTTTATTTACCAGTGACTTTGTCTGATACAATGTTCCTAGTTTCTCCCATACCATATTTGTCATGGTCTCTATAGATACATTCAATAATATCAAGTCAGATAAGCACAATCTAATAGAGCTCCTTGTCTTCTTATTTATTTTCAGCCAATCCTTATCTATCATCGATGTTGGTTTTGTTCCTAAGAACACAATCCACTGATCTCTATCAACCAACAAATCCTCCGTCTTGAGTTTCCACAACTCAAAATTTTGTCCATTAAATTTCTCGATCTCTATCTGTGTACTTCACATATTTCTCCTTTGCTTGGATCCTTTCATGTACGGATCCCACTCAAGAATTAATTTATCATAGGTTTGAAACCCTTACTCGAGCAAAGATAAAACCTAGCTCTAATACCAAATGAAGAGAAATAAAAAGCCCTAATAAACTAAAATAGAAAAGCAGTAATAACATAATCAAAAGAAGAAGATAGTAGATTCACACATTACATAATATTTATCTTGGAAACCCTCAATCAGGCAAAAACCAACACAGTATTATCTTATTATTGCATTAACTTGACCGTCTCCAATACAATAATATTCTCCTTTTGTCTCTCCAAACCCTAATGCAAGTGTGATATATATAACAAAGGCACATGCACAGATTTTTACGATATCATGGGAAAAAAAGCATGGGTTCAAATATAGTAACCCTAAAATTCCATATGGTTCTATAAAATAACTTAAACCCAAATAATTTTAGCCAGGGGCTTCTGCCCCTATACCCCTACTTTTTGGAGGGCTACCACCCCCAAAACCCTGTTCGGGGCCAGTTCCGACCCCGAACCCCAACGATTATAGGTATAGATTGTCTAGTACCTTTTAGTGTTAGCCCCACTAGATTAACATGGAAAATATTCAACATATTTCCAACACTTATTACTTAGGTGTTGTCAGGCAAAGAGACTTTGTGGTTTGGAGCAGAACTAAGAATGGTAAATTTTGCATGAAGACAATCTATGATCTTTTGGATCTTGCTGTAGATAATGGTTTCCCTTGGAATAGAATTTGAGGTAAGAGAGATATTACTAAACTGAAGATTTTTCTTTGGAAAGCAGTCCAAAATAAGATCCTAACGATGGATAATCTTAAGAAGAGAAGTTTTCAGTGACCTAATAGATGCAATTTATGTGAAAATTTATAAGAATCTTCTTGAAATGTCCCTACACTCTAAATATTTTCTAGCTCCTCATCAATAGGATGAGCATATCTTGGGTGATGCCTTCTAATATGGTTTTGTGGTTATAACAATGGGAGAACCCTTTTTCAATCCTTATCTTAATGTAATTTAGAACCTGATTCCATTTCATTTTGTGTGGAGAGTATGGTTAGAGAGGAACATGAGAATTTTTAGAGGGGCAAAAAGGTTAGCAATGAGAAGTTTTGAAAGTATAACATATTTTTTAAGAGGAGAATGTTAAACCTATCAAGCACCCTATCAAGCCAAATAATACTCAAGAGACTATGATAGCTAAGGCATGAAATTTGGAACCCATTAGTGGTGCTAAGGCAAATGCTCAAGTTAGAACTAATGTAAAATGGCAACCACCTCAAGATGAATGGTTGAAGTTAAATTTTGATGGGGCATTCAAAGGTAACCCAGGTAAGGCCAGAGCAAGAGCAATTTTGAGGGACAATTAGGACAGATTGGTGGGGGTAGCTTGCAAGTTTTTAGGAATTACTACTAGTCATAAAGCTAAAGTTAATGCTTTACATCTAGGTGCAAAGCTAGCTAAGGATTTAGGTGCTAAAAAAATTATATTTGAACGAGACTCCTTGAATATTATCAATATTTTGATAAAAAAATGGAGAAGCTAATTTGCAAATTGATTATGTTGTGCAAGATATTAGAGAGATTGTAAAGCATTTTGAAGAAGTTGACTTTGTTCATGTCTTTAGAGAATGTAAAAAACTAGCAGACTGGCTGGAAAACTTTGGTACCATTAAATAAGAGGATAGGAGATGGAGCCCCCAAAGGGTGGTTCATGAGGACTTAGAAAAGTTTACAAGGGAGGACTACAACTAATTGGGTCCAGGATTGATATTGTTTTTCTTCTGTCTAAGGGATTTTTAGCTACTTGCCCTTGGCAGTTGTGTAGTTGATGGGTTAACTTTATATTGTAAAAGGGTTTGGGCCCTTTCAAAATCCTATTTTTACCCTAATAAAAACATTACAAGTAGCCCAAAGTAGAAAACAAATTATTTCCAATGCAATAACAACCAAATTAAATTATTTCCAAGGCAATGCCAAATTATTTCCAATGCAATAACAACCAAATTAAATTATTTCCAAGGCAATGCCAAATTATTTCCAATGCAATAACAACCAAATTAGAAATCAAATTATTTTCCAATGTAATAACATTGTCGGCACCAAAATTAAAAATCAAATTATTTCTAATGCAATAACATTTCACGCAGCCAAAATCAAAGATCTTATAATTTCCAATACAATTAAAAATTGCACGAATAAATATTTCCAATGCAATGCAACCAAATTAGAAATCTTATAATTTCCAATGCAATGCAATTGCAGACAACAAAGTTAAAGATCTTCTAATTATTTTATTTACAATAAAATTGTAGGTAAACTAAGTAAAGATCTTGTAATTGTTTCCATATTCTAATTTATTTATTTACAATAAAATTGCAAGCAACCCAATTAAAGATCTTCTAATTGTTTCCATTGCAATACAATTGCAGGTAACCCAATTAAAAATCTAATTGTTTTCATGGTAATACAATTGTAGGTAACCCAATTAAAGATCTTCTAATTGTTTCCATTATAGAATTACAGGTAACCAAACTAAAGATCTTCTAATTATTTTATTTATAATAAAATTGTAGCCAAGGTAGCCAAATTAAAGATCTAGTTATTTATTTCCAATTAAAAAAAATTGTAGGCAACCAAATTAAATATCTATATTTATTTCTAATAAATAAAATTACAGGCAACCAAATTAAAGATCTAATTATTTATTTTCAATGAAATAAAATTGCAAGCAACCAAATTAAAGACCTTATATTTATTTCCAATAAAATAAAATTACATGCAACCAAAGCAATGCAACCATTTTCACAAGCAATGCAGTCATCAACCAAGCGTAACCTAAGTGCAACAATGCAATCATTAACACAAACAGTGTCATCATTAACACAAGAAATGCAACCATTTTCAGAAGCATTACACAAGGAAACAAAAATAAACAAAGCATCCAAATCCTCACTACATCAAGCTAGATAGGGATTCAAGCAAGCATAAAACTAGAGGAAAAGTACCTCTACAACAACACTTCCAAGAAATCCTTCTTCAATCTTCTTCCTCTAGTCGATTCTCTTGTCTATGTTATTCATACCCAAAAATTGGCAGTCCAAAAAATATATAGAGCTCCAAAGAAGATTCAAAGGTTGGGAGGTTTTCTTCCCGCTTCTTCCTCCATGTTGCTTTCCACCCATTATATTTTACCATGGCTTTCCAACTTGTTACACAAAAAGGTAACATTTTATTTAAAACTCACATTGCAAAGATTTCCAACAAGCCAATAATTTCCACTTTAATTATTTCCACTTTTTAGCCTTTATAAATATTAATTAAACTTCCTTTACAAAGGTTACCTATTAAATTTAATATTAGCCTACTAATTATTATAAGGTAAAATATTAAATCATTCACTTAAACATTATTAATAGCATTATTATTTTCTAATGCTACCAACATTAGAATAGTAATATCCTAGGGGACCACCACAACGGTTCGGGCTTTGGCTCTTCTTTGGGAGGTCCAAGGTTCAAACCATGGCATGGGTGAGTGTGTGAGGGGGTGGGTGTGTGATGGTTGTGTGTTAAATTCTCTATTAATAAGTGTAGCTCTCGACTTTACGAGGGGTCATGGTTGGGAGGAGACTACTCAACCCTATGCGTCGGTCGTAGGGATTCATCACACTACCCAAATAAAATAAAATAAAAATATTAGAATAGTAATAATTAATTATCTATCTTATAAATAAAATTAATACCAACTATTAATATTAATTATTAATATTGGTTTTAATATTTTAAATATTAATAATACCAATGTTATTATTAATACCCATCCGAATGAAAATATTAAACTTCAATAAATTAATACCAAATGTTAATATTAACTATTAACATTGATATTACTAACCTTATTAATACTTTATTAAATTAACCAACCAATTCCATGCTTCCAAAACACAAGCAAAACAAAGACTTTGAAAATCAATAATACACCACATTGGATATTATTGAGTGCTAATATCAACCATTAGCATCAATACCAAACAACAAACAAAGGCTCTTGCCAAGCCAAATAAATCTAACAAGGATCAAGCATTCCAATACTACACCCATTTTTCCTTAAGTAGGTGGTTCCTTTAAGATAACCAACGTTATCACCTACCTACTAAGGAAGACTCCCTTGCAATAGCAACTTCTTCACCCAATGGATGTTCAAGCAACATATATGCAATGCATCTACATGAAGGCCATTATCCTACCCTTTATTTGTCCATGAGCAAGCCATCAACCATCATGTTTCTTGCAAATAGAGCAAATATTTCAAACAAATATAGAAATTGCTTCCCCATTTTCTTAGGAAGAATATGAATTTTTTATAGGTTCGACAGTAAGGCAAGCCACTAAACAAATCTTATCAATAATTTCAAAAGGCCCTACCAAACAAGGATCCAAGCTAGTTGTCTTGATGACACTTTTCATGGGTCTTGCTCGTAAGAAAACCTTATCCTCCATAGAGAATTATCTTGGTGATCTTTCTAGATCAGCATAGTTATTTTGGTGATCAATCGCTTTCTTGAGCCTAAGCTAAATTTTTGTTAGTTATTCCTCCATCTCTCGAACAATGTCTTTCTTGATCACCACCCAATATTTTAAATTATCTTATGATAGATAATTTCTATATATTTTGCCATACAAGGCTTTAAACAGGGCCATAACGAAGGATGCATGGTACCCATTATTATATGCAAATTCAATAAGATGCAAAAATTCTTCCCACTTAGACTTTTGGTCCATGCATTACATGCAAAGCATATCCTCTAAAACATGGTTTACCCTCTCTATTTGACCATCTATTTTGATATGATATGTAGAACTGATATTCAATTCAGTGTCAACTGTACGGTGAAGAGCCTACCATTTTTATGTAGGTACATCATGTGGGTATATTTTCCCTATTGTATTTTTATGTTCTACCTTAACGTTTTGGTACTCTAAACATCTTGGAACAAAAATAGTGATGTCCTATTTCATTTTTGTCCCAAAGAAGTTTTTTTTTATGTTTTCTTTCATCTTAGACCCTCCTAGATGGAGAGAGTAAGGAGAACTATGCACCTCTTGCATAATCATTCTCCTCAAGTAATAAATTTTGGGTATGACAACCCTATCTTTGAAGCATAAAAGTCCATATTTTATGTTGAAATCCTTATTTTCTTCAATATTTTCCTCCATTTTATCCTGAATCTCCATGCAATGTTGATCATGTAGTTGCATTTCTCTAGATTTGTCCATCAAGTCTATATGACTAATTAATCTTGTTATGTGCATTTTCTTGCTCAAGGCATCTACAACCTTATTTCTTTTTCTTTGATTTACTTAGTACCAAAGTTGCATTATGTTCAGAACTATATCCATCTTCTTGCTTTAAGCTCGATGATTTGTTCTTAGTTTTAAAAATTTTCCCAATAATAGTGCCTCCAAACCTAAGGGTCATATGTAGCATAGTTCAAATATTGCTTCTGCTATGCCATTCTAATCTATCCATTGAAGGTACTTGTTTGCATAATGAGGACCCCCACCAATGAAGCAACGAATCTTGGGTGCATGAGATATTTCTTGCCTTCTATCCCCTTTTTTAACTAAATCAATCTACTTTTGAGGTTGAGTTTTTGAATTGTCCTTCCTCTAAAATATTTTCTTATAATCTGCCTTGTTCCCATTGTTCTATTTTTTGAGCTTTGGGCTTTCTCAACTTTTTTTAAGCTCAACCCCAATCTAAGGTTTTATCCTCATGGATTCCTCTAGTAGGATTCTTTTCTTTTTTTACCCTTTGAATCCATGTTAGTGGCTTCTTTATCAACATATTTATTTGTCACCCCATCTGCTCTTAAAGCAACTTAACTTATGAAGAAATATTTTCCACCCTCTCATTGGAGTCCATCGTTCTTCTAGTTTTTTTTTTGAATCCATTGTTCTTCCAAAATTTTTGTTGGAGTCCATTGTTCTTCCATAATTCTTACTAGAGTCCATCATTTTTCTAGTTCTTTTTGGGGACACATTATAGCTTCCTCCTACATAGATGATCCTCCAAATAGGTGTCATCTCCTCTCCACACAAAGGAGCTGGGTAGGCAATAATTTCTCTTAATTGTACTTACAATTAGTTAGTTTCATTTCCTCTATGAACTAACTTGGACCATTATCAATAATTTGATAATTATCATGATCATTCTTACCTCACTCCAAGGTTCCATATCCCAATAAGAGGGTATACTATCTAGGATTTTTACTTCTTGGTTTGACTGGTCCCAATGGTATGAAATACCCATTGTGTCCTAAATAACATTAAGGTCCCTCGAAGAAAAGTCTCCCCAAAGTAGCACATCAAATCAAGTCTCATCCTAGTACACTCCATGGAAGCTTCTAGTCCTATGACCTAGAGCTCTAATACCAATTACAACAACCCCAAAATACCAACCCATGAGAGATAATGTTTTTCTTTTAAGGTTTACAAAAGGAATCCCAATATTTTCTCAACATTATCAAGGCTTCACCACATTTGAACTATATGTCACCATAGACGACACTCAATGGACAAGAATGACCAATTTCTTGTAGTTTATGTGGTTCATCTTATTAAACCTTCTTATTTACAAGGATGCAAAAGTGGTCTTGTTGACAATTTTGTCACATTGCACAAGGGGTAGAAAAGAAATCAAAATTTTGTACAGTGTTTTTGTAAAGTATTTCTTTGTTGTTTTTTTATTTGCAAAGTTGCAGCAATTTTGGCTTTCCCTGCCACCCCCTTGTACATAAAAAGAAAAAGAAAGAGCTTCGCCGAAAGAAAATGAGAAGAGCTTCGCACCCGAGGCATTTCCAGCACTACTTCGGGTAAAAAACTTTGCGAAGTAGTGTCGCCGAAGAAGAATACAAGGGAAGCGATAAAAAAGGACTTCGGGCCCGAAACGCTTCAAACCACTACTTCGGGCGAAAGTTGTGCGAAGCGGCATTCAAAAGAACAACTTCGCCGAAGAAGGAAAGTCCAGACCGCTGTCCAAATTGGCTAAGGCAGGAAAGTTACTTCGGGCCCGAAGCATCTCAAGTAGCTACTTCGGGCAAGAATTTTGCGAAGCGGTGTTGTCGAAGTAAGATACAAATGGAGAAGAATGAAACTACTTCGCACCCGAAGTATTTCAAAAGGCTACTTCGGGCAAAAATTTTGCGAAGCGGATTGTGAAAGAACGCAGTACTGAAAACACTTCGCCAAAAAAGCCGTCGAAGCATCCACTTCGGGCCCCGCATCAGCGAACCATTTCTACTTCGCCAAAAATCATTGTGAAGCATCTGCTTCGGCAAACTTTCATGTGAAGTACTTTCACCCGAAGTAGAAGATGCATTTTGAAGGCAAGGATGCACTTCGGTCGAAATATCCCCGAACCACAGTTTTGAAGAAGGATCGTGGCGAAGCATTTCGAGGACTCATCAGCGAAGTATCTACTTCGGGCAAAGGACCTCGCCGAAGCATTTTTGGAACAGTGAAGCAGCGAGAAGTGAAGGCCCCATTTTGTGAAGGAAATCTACTTCGGCACTCACCTCCCGAAGCAGTTTTGTGAAGCGAAGTTTTGTGAAGTACAAATCAAAGAGGAGTTTTTGCTTCGGCTCAAGTCCACAGCAAAGCGAAGTTAAAAAACTAGCGAAGTACTTCAAAGGCACGCGTTCCAAGCTGGGTATTTTCTCGAGGTGATCAAGCGCCTCATAAATGCATTTTTACGTGCCTAGAAAACTAGCTGTGCATTTTTGGCAATTGGAAATGAAGTATCAGGCCATGATGAAGAGCCCGACGAGCATGGCGGCCACTCGAGCACCGCACCCGGAGACCAAGGATGTCCAGACGGCTCATCAATGCATCTTTCCATGGTTGACCCGGTCATAGTTGCTAGTTTTGGTAACGGATTTGAGAGCTCGATCACGAGAGCCTCGGGAGCCGACTTCTCAAGGCTCGAGGGTGTACTTCTCCTTTCTATGTAATTATGACTCAGAGGGTCGGGTCCTCTATAAAAACCTAGGCATTGTAATGGAAAAGGGGGGGAACTATCTGCTAGAAAGCTGTTGTAACTTGATGTCCTGCGATTAATACTAAAGAGCTTTGGGCTCAATTCCTTTCTTTTATGCTGCCTCCTATGCTTGATTCTTTTGTCTTTCTTCAATTGTATACTGAGACTCTGAATCTTGAATCCGGTGTGCGATTGGGGACTGTACCCTGAAACTCGCCTGAAGGATACATAGGAAAGGAAAAATGCTATATTGGTCTTCTTTTATGCTGCCTGGTGGGTTGTGGTTTCTGTTACATTCGCTTGTCCTAATCGTCTTTACTCTGAACCCTGAATTTTGATGAAAGGGAGAAGGAGAATCCCTGTGAGCTCGCCCAGAGGATACATAGGAAGGTTAATGTAGTGTTTCTTTCATTTATTCTTGGTGTTCCTTGCTGCTATTCAAGTTGTTAGTTAGTGATCGTGCTTCCTGTTCTCTCCCACCTTAAATCACCGATCTCTCTTCCCTTACCCCTTTTTATTTCTTTCTCTAACCCTAACTCCTTTATCTCTTTCCTGCATCCCTTATCTCAAAACACCAAAGTAGTTTAGCATAGGAGCCGGCCTTTCTTCGAAGATTGGCATGAGGGGCATCTCTTCCCTTCGGCCTTTCAATGTTGGTCCAGGTCTAGGGCGCATACACTCACCCAAATCCTTTCCTAGGCAGATTTGATGACCAACAGTTTTTGGCATGCTCGGTGGGACCAAGGTCCCATATTTTAAGCGCAAATCTCAAACCCGTCTTCACCGGGGCCAATAGTTCTAACCAGTTCTTGGTGTGACCCGGTCAGTCCCACCTGACTAGTGGTAGTGAGAACCGATGCTCTCATTACCGAAAGACTCTTAGCATCTGGCGACTCTGTTTACCCGAGAATATTTAAGTCGAAAAGACCGGTACCAAAGTCTATGTCTTCATGCAAACGAGATGGAGAGTTAAGAATAGAGGAGAGGAAACCGAGTTCTTTGAGCTAGATATTGATGCCTTTGGGGAGCGATCAAGGTTGGTCACCCCCGAATCACTATTATGTGGAACATCCTCGCAAGAGGCTGTTGTTGATGAACAAGGCCTGACTTCTGATAGCATAGCATCTAGTTTTCCTCCCAATCCTCCTAACTCATCGAAGCATCCTAGTGCCTCCATTCCTATTAGTCATCCTATTAGCAATCAAGGAGGAGCTTCGGGGATTCCTGTTTCTCAAAATCTAGGAGCAAGTATGGCACAACAACAACAACAACAACAACAACAAATGCAGCAACAACCGCCACCCAGGTGGTTCCCGACATGGGATTCTTTGTCACCACTGAATCTAGCGGGACAAGGGCAAGTGTCGCCCGCTGCTGTAAAGAAGATCCCAACATTCGATGGAACTAGGAAGACTGCTCTGGAGCACATCCAGGACATAATCTCTCTGGCGGTGATTCACGACATCACAGAGGAGCAAGTTATGGTAAAACTTCTGGTTCTTTCCCTTAGAGGAAAACTCCTCTACTGGTATAGATCTTTACCACCCGGTACTATTACGGGGTGGGACCAGTTAGCCGAGCAGTTGATGGGAAACTTCAATGAGTCCTCCGACCCTACCTCTCTCCTGCATCAATTCACTTCAATCCAGAGACATCCACAAGAAGAGATCACAGACTTCAATGTTAGGTTCGCTCGAACCTGGTAGAGAGTACCAGTTGGACTTCGACCAACCGACGAAGCTACAACATATTATTTCCTTCGGGCTTTCAACCCTGATATCAGTATCATGGTAAGGTATTCTAACATCAATACTTTTCTTGAATTATATGGGTTGGCCAAGAAGGCGAAAATAGATTTGATAGTTGTGGGCAAGCTTCCCCAAAGAATGTCGATGCCAATACTTCCCGAGTTTCCTCAATCCCAGTATGCAAGCGCAGCCGCTTCGTAGATCTCTGCAACCCCTGCACTCCCGATCTCACCTTGGAACCCGAATCCTATTGTGTCTCAAATCACCGCTCCACAAATTCATTTTCCCACATTTTCAACTCCGTAGCCCACTGTCACTTCGGCATTCCCTGTACTGCCAGCACCATTTCAACCCCCTACCCTACCCCCAATACCGACGATGGCTTCATTGCCACTCATTTCAAAAGTCGATGATATGCAAGCTAAAATCCTGCAAGAGATGCAGTCTCTGAACTCCACAGTTCAGACGTTGTCCAACGACATGACCATTGTGAAGAAGAAGCAAGTGCAACAAGAATTTCTACCAAGAAGGTCTTATCCTACACCTGCGCTTACCAAAGATCAAGCAGTCCAACAAGGGAAGGCTTCGGTGAGAAACGCTGCGATTGATGAAGCTCCGAGCACTTTCGATTATGTATATTGGTGCTCTACGTGCAATGATCCGCATGAAGAGAATACCTGCATGCTGCACCAACACTATGTACAAACGCTGGCGAGCAGTAGTCATGGTGGTCAAGTCAACGTCATCATGCAAATGAGTCAGAACCTGGCGATTGGCGAAGAAGAGCCGGTCGCAGTGCTTACCAGAGAGGGGAAAAAAGGTGATAGAAGTGGATACTACCCAGATGGCTCCCTTGAAAGTGCAAACTCGACCTGAGAAGGGAAAACCATCTTCTTTGGCCCCGAACGAAGCTCCTCCACCTGCACCAAACAAAGAAAAAGCTCAAAAGTCCTCTGTCGAACCACCTCAGGCAGAAACTAAGGAGCAGGCTAGGGAAAAGCTCAAGTTTCCTTCACTAACTAAGCGACAAAGAGTTGAAGCTACAGAGCAGTATCGCACTAGATATGAGCCGAGAAAGGAACCCGAGGTGCTCAGTTCCCTGACGTACAACATTGTAGAGGAGTTAAAGAGGATTCCAACCAAGATCAGCTTGTACGATGCACTGCAACTACCTGGACAAGTGGACTTACTGCAAGAATCATTGAAGATGACTAAAGCAAAAAAGGCAGCACCGCTTGCTCTTGTGCAGACCCTATCCACATCCATTACGGGGAAGAATAGACCACCTCCATTCTACCTATCTCTACAGATGGAAGGGTATATTGTACATAATTGTATGATCGACTCTGGGGCCGCTACAATAGTCATGCCGAGAGCAGTCTACGAAGAAATAGGGATGGAATATACGCGAAGCAGCCAAGGTGTACTCCAGTTGGATGGAACCCCAGTGAAGACTATAGGAGTGATCAAGGACATTCCTATCCGACTACATAAGATGCCTCAGATCACGGTCATACAAGAGGTAGTGGTCGTCGACCTGGAGCCATACTTCAGTATGTGCTTGTCAAGAGAATTCATAGCAAAGTTGGGTGGATATCTATCTATGGATTACTCTCATCTAGAGATTCCATTCAAAGGAAAGAAGGTGAAAATCTACAATGAAAAGCCTTCCTCCTTCCTTGTACAGAAGATGTCCGAAGAAGAAAGCAACGATCCAGTGAATACAATAGTGGAGGAAGTAGAGCAGGTGGACTTGGTCGAGAAAGCTCTTGCGCAACTAAGTTATGAAGATGAGTTCTCATTAGCAGACTTTAATGCCATGGTAGAGACCGAGATGGGGTGTTATGCTATCACCAAGCCTGAGAAACGCACCCAACCAGAGAATAGAACAAGTGCCCAAGAAGGACTATGGAAGTTGTTCTTCGACGGTGCCCGATGTAAAAATGGCATTGGGGCAGGGATTCTTCTAGTTTCACCATCCGGAGAGCAAAAGGAGTATTGCTACCGGTTGCTATGGAGCTGCACCAACAATGCAATAGAATATGAAGCATTATGCCTAGGACTCAAGAAAGCTGACAAGTTAGGCATAAAGCACCTCCAAATCTTCGGAGATTCTGAACTGGTGTGCAACCAGGTCACAAATAAGTGCACTTCAAAGAAGCATTATCTAAAGTCATACCGCAATAGGGTATGGGACCTGTGTGACCAGTTCGAGTCTCTCAATCTGTAGTTTATCCCACGAGAAAAGAATCGACATGCTGATGTTCTGGCATCTATCGCAGCCAAGTATTCTCCCATAGAAGACATGGTGCACAAGCCCAAAGTTGTGAGGATGATCTACAGACCCTCTATCCCGGACAAAGACCTACATTGGCAAGTCTTTGACAATGATGAGCAGATTGTAAATTTCATGATTCAAGAAGCCACCACAATCGAAGACAGAAGCCCTGATGAAGAAGAATATGAAGGGCTGGTCCAATTGAAGAATAACCACGTTCCCAAGGGACTGATCACCCTTGAAAGCCTCTTTGATCAGAATGATCGAGCACTTTCTCACATGATTAAGGTCAATGAAAAGCAGTATCAAGATTTAGAGCTTGAACCTGGAAAAGCAATAAAAGTTGGGACCGATTGCACTTCGAAAGAAATAGAACAGATCCAGACTCTATGCAAGAAGTATCCTGACATAATTGCTTGGTCTTATCAAGACCTCAGGGGATACAATCGGCAGCTGATCCAACATACAATTGAATTACAGGAGGGAGTCAAACCCTTTCGACAAAAGCAAAGGTCGGTTAACCCTAAGATCGAGGTCCTGATGAAGGCCGAACTCCTGAAGATGCTCGAGGCGAAGATCATTTATCCCATCAAGCATTCTTCATGGGTAGCAAACCTAGTCCCTGTCAAAAAAAAGAATGGAGATATACGTCTATGCATGGACTTTCGCAACCTGAACCAGGCTTCTCTCAAAGACCACTATCCTCTTCCGCAAATCGATCAGATCTTGCACTCGATGGCTGGGGCTCAACGCTTCTCCTTGCTCGATGGTTTCTCAGGGTACAATCAGATCTGGGTCAAGAACGAAGATCAACATAAAACAACGTTCACCACCAAGTGGGGGACATTTGCTTACCAACGAATGCCATTTGGCCTTTCGAATGCTGGTGCCACTTTCCAGAGGGCTATGGATCTAGCTTTTGGTGAGCTTCTGAATAAGGTAATCGTCATCTATCTAGATGACATGACCATTTTCTCCCGAAGAAGGGAGGATCACCCTATACACCTACAACAAATTTTTGAAAAATGTCGAGAGTTTGGCATCTCAATCAATCCGAAGAAGTCCATATTCGCAGTCAGCGAAGGAAAGTTGCTGGGACATGCGATATCAGAAAAGGGCCTCACTGTAGATCCCGATAGAGCCGAGGCTCTAACGAAGCTCCCACTACCAGTAGACAAGAAAGGACTCCAATCCTTCTTTGGCCAGATCAACTTCGTGAGGAAGTTTGTCCCCGATTTCACCCAAGTCATCAAGCCGATGTCCAAACTTTTGAAGAAGGGCACCGAATTCATCTAGACGGAAGAAAGGAAGGAGGCATTCGAAGAGATTAAGGCTCGAATCGCTCAGGCGCCGGTCTTGATCAACCCTGACTACAGTCAAGATTTTATCCTGTATGCCATAGGGGAGCCCGAAAGCTATGTTGTGGTCCTGACACAAAAGGGGGAAGATGGTGAAGAGCGTCCCATCGTGTTTCTGAGCCAGGTGATCAATCCCCATGAAGAGAAATACAATTTCATAGAACGTCAGGTGCATGCAGTAATGAAATCTCTGAGGAAGTTCAAGCAGTTCATCTCCCAAAGTCGGGTCACGGTCTTTGTCATTCACCCTGACATGTGCAATTTCATCATCCAAGGGGAATTGGGAAGTAAGAGAGCCGGTTGGGTGAACAAGATACAAGAATTTGACATTGAGATCAAGCCCACAAAACTGGTTCACGATCACGCATTGTGTCAAGAATTGGCGAAAAGCGTAGCGGCCCAAGCAACAGAATCTCAATGGGATGACTCATCAGTCGAAGGATGCTTCGCGAACCAGGAGGAAGACGAGAAGGATTGGGTTAGTGAAATAATTGACTACTTCAACACCGGAAGATGTCCTTCGCATCTAAATGCATCGCAGCGAAGACATTTCAGGATGCGATCCTCCCGATACACTCTGCGCCTCGAAGGCCTATTTTTCAGAAACATTGATGGTGTTCTTCTTAAGTGCATAAAAGATGATGATAAAAGGAGAGTCCTAGGAGAATTTCATTCAAGACTATCTGGAGGTCACTTCGTAGGGAGAACAACGACGCTGAAGATCATCAAGGTGGGTTATTATTGGCCCACACTCTTTGTCGATGCCTTCGCAGTTTGTCGCAGGTGCGAGCAGTGTCAGAAGTTCATCGACCAAAGCAGAAATGCTTCGATGCCTCTCCAACCGATACAAGTAGAGATGCCCTTTCAACAATGGGGGCTGGATTTCATAGGGGTCATATCGTCGAACTCCTCCGCTGGGCATAAGTTCATATTGACTGCGACTGACTACTTCACCAGGTGGGCCGAAGCGATTCCTACGAAGCATGCGGATCAAGAGACTGTCATCGCCTTCCTAGAAGGGTTGATCACCAGGTTCGGCATTCCCGAAGCAATCATCACGGACAATGGTCCTGGCTTCACAGGCGCCAAAATCAATGATTTCTTCTACAAGTATGGGATATATCATAAAGTATCCTCCAATTACTATCCGTAGGGCAATGGATTGGCAGAATCCACCAACAAGACCTTATTGAGGGTGCTAAGGAAGCTCATACAGACAAACAAAAGGACTTGGCATCTTCTTCTAGATCGTGCCTTGTGGGCCGATCGAATTTCTATCAAGAAGTCAATCAAGACTTCACCTTATGCCCTGGTCTACGGTAAGGAGGCCATCTTGCCCACCCATGTGGAGATCCCTGCACTACAACTGTTAGCAGAAGAAGATGGAGTTAGGCCAATGGGAAATAGATTAGCTCAGCTATTGCAGCTAGAGGAAGATCACGAGGAAGCCTACCAGAGCTTCGCTAAGCATGCTCAGATCACCCGAGACTGGTTCAAAAGGAAATCATCCGATCGCACATTCAAAGTGGGAGATCTGGTATGGAAGTGGGACTCCTGGAAGGCAAAGCCTGGGAATCATGACAAGCTGGATGCCTTCTGGGATGGGCCATTCAAAATTGTGAAGGTGAACTCGGCCAACTCTTTCATCCTCAAAGATGCAGATGGCCAGGTTTTGCCGATCTCTGTCAATGGTCTTCATCTGAAGACTTTTCATCGCTGAGGTAAAACTCTTGTAAAAAAAAAAAAATGTATGTATATGTGCTTTTGTATATATCTATTTTCATTTGTGTATATACATCCTGTTTCGAGATGCAAAATCCAAGAACTACACTCCAAAATCTCCTTCGGGGATTTTTAATCCGAAGTAGCAGTTGCAAGGAGGTTCGCAGCACTTTACCCCCAAAAGGGCCGAACCAAAATTCAAACAAAGGCACAAAAGAGCTTCGCACCCGAAGCATTTCCAGCAGCTACTTCGGGTAGAAATTTTGTGAAGTAAATTTTGAAAGGGGCTTTGGCGAAGTAATTTTCAAGAACGCAAGCTTCGGTAGGTGGTCCTTGCAAAGCACGACAAAGGAAAAGTACTTCGGGCCCGAAGTGTCGAAAAGCGGCCCGCACCAAAGGTTCACCGTGAAGCATTTTCAATGTTGTTTTTTTTACTTCACCGAACCAATAAAGCGCGAGATGGGAGAATTTAAAATGTGCCTCGAAGAACGTGCAATCAACAACCGTGAAAAGGGTTCGAAGCGGGTGAATTTAAGGCAAAAGTGATGGGGCACATCCCGAGGCAATTTGGTTAGAAAGAAAAAGTGCGCGCCAGGTACGAGGTGGCAGCAGGTTGCTTCTCCAACACAAAGCGTAATCATCAAAGCATGTGGCCCTGCGTACCACGTCGATGCAGAACCAATTAAAGGATACGGTAACCTCCTCTGTCCGAGGTGTAAATTTAATTTTAGTAGGTGCCATAAATTCAGGTGGTTGCCTTTTTAGGTTATAAAACGTGAAGTCCTAGCAAGAAGGAGGTTATTTATCCATCAGTTCGAGCTAGACTAAGAGCCTTCAATTACTCTGCAATTCTCCTGCCCTTTGCATCTAAGTCTTTCACATCAAGCCTCTGTATCAAGGACTCGACCGCCATCATGGGGAAGAAGAATTCCAAAGAAAAGGGGAAAGAGCCCGAAGTTGCAGGCCCTAAAAAAACAAAGAAGGGCAAGGAAGAGAAAAAGCGAACTCCAAAGAAGCTAAGTCTCACCCCTCGCCCCGAAAAGCAGCCAATAGAAGAAGGGGACGATTCGGAGGAGGAACAACTTGTAGAACCACCAATTGATGGGTGGGAGAAGATTAGAGACACACAGCTCTCTAAGGGTGTGTCCGACCTCCGACGCACCATAGAGTTTATGACAAGCAGACTCACCCCAGAGAATAAGAGAGTTGCTGCATATTACTCTCAAATTTACTGGTTTTTAACCCCGCCTGCTCACCATTGTCCCGAGCTAATCTATGCTATCGCGCAAAATTACCAGCCTGCATCCAGGCAAGTGTTGGACGCTTCGGGTCACAAATTGTTTTCCATCCTGAAGGAAGATGTACAAGCAGCCTTCGCGCCATAGCAAGGTCCGCCCAAGGGCTATTCTATTCGCAATGTCATCTTAAGTGAACAAATGGAGAGGTTCACCTCTAACAGCTACATATTGAAATTCTTGCACGAGAATCTCAAGGGCGGGCTACCTTCAAACAAGCTGCCCCAGATGCCCTTACCCTTGGCGGCCTTCAAAAGCATCGATATTTTCTCCATCATTGCATGGGTGGCGGGCCTGTCAACAGATGCTTCAGTGCAACCCTGGCAGGTGTCTTTGGCCGAATGTATTTCGAGAGGGGAATTCTATGCCCCGATGCTTCAAGACCAAACACCAACCCAGTCTTCTTCGACTGGGTGGAATGGGTGGCCCGAACCTTGCATACAAGGCTCACCAGCATGAAGAATTCGACAACGGGCCAGTACTTCGCACCCTGCTCTTTCCTTGTCTGGTTGTTTTTCTACCAGGTTCATAAGCGATTCCCCCATATCGCCATTACTCCAAGCGGCGAGGATGGAAATCCTCTATCGGTGTACCGGTGGACTCCCCTCCTATTGAGGACAGAGTCCTATTATTCTTTTAACCAACAATTTTTGGGACCCGCTATGCATTTGTTGAAGGGTTCTTGTCCTCGGGTCCCCCTCAGTTTGAGAGATAGAGTGGTACAAGAAAAAAGAGGAGATGTTTTCCAATTGACACAGGGCCTGGTGATTCGCCTGTTCGGTTTCATAGGGAAGCCCTTCCTGTTACCAGTCTACCCCTCTGAATATCAGTTCGCATTGGAAGTCGCTCGGCAGAGCGACTCTACAAATGCAGTATACGGTCACGGCCAAAAATGGGCACATACCTGTGACTTCCCCTTCAGGATGGGTGTAATCGAAGTCTTTGCCCTAAAACAGAACGTTTTCCTGGAGGAAAAGCTTGCCGATTTTGGCCTACTCCAGATTCCTCAACAATGGCTCTATGATCCCTTGGGAGTGATGAGGGATCATTTAAAATTCAAGAATTTCCACATCTGCCCCCACCCCAAAATTGTGGAACAAAGGAATAACCCCAATGGGAAAGATCTGGAGTGGCATTTGGAGAGAATGAGGACATTGCCTCCTTGGCATGAGTTCTACCCCATGGAGGTCGAGTTCGACCCTGATCAGTACCCCCTCCCAACTCCAAGCTCCACATTTTGGAGAAAGGCAAAGGATGATTTAAAGGAGGAATTGAAGAATTGGAGCGAGGAAAAGCTTCGGGAGTGGTGGATAATGAGAGTCCATCACCAAAAAATGAACTCTTATGGACTCTTGGCATCAGATAAAGACTTCACGATTCTTTATGAAACCAATGTTGAAACTTGGAAGTCTATATCCTTTGCAGATTTTGTTCCCCCAGCTACCCCAGGATCAGGCGAAAGCCCAGGAGGAGCTGAAGATGCCTCGAAAGAAGAGGAAGAGGTAGAGGCCGAAGCTACGCCAGTGGCACTACCACAGGGACCATCGGAGAGCCATGACACAAGCGCCGAAGAGGCAGAGCAACCATTGGAAAGGAAGAAAAGAAAGAGGCAAGAGCAAATTCAAGTGCCTCCGAGCCACCCAAAGTGACCTCGCACGAAGCTCGCAAGTACTCCTACCGAACCACCTGCATCAGGCCCGGTTGAAGCAAATGTCGAAGATGCAGGGCCACCAAGTGCTGAGACGGTCCCTGATATAGATGTCATTGATGTGGAGGAGCTCCTCCAACAAGAAGGAGACACCGAAGTAGAAGTTGTGGAGGTCGGGAGTGTTGAAGCTCAAAAGGAACAAGAGCCAATCACCCAAGTTGTCACCACGGCCGCTCTGCCAGGAGGGCACGTAGGTATGCACTCTCTTCCTTTCGCCTTGGTCTCTGACACGTCCACTATGGTCCCGATTGAAGGTCCCCATCAATCTCTCCCTCCCCCACAAGGTCAATCACCCACTCAGGTATTGCCCGTTGCCAGTCCAACCCTGCATAGCTCCACTCCACCCGAGTCGTCTGACCAGGGCAAGCCTATTGAAACCACTTCGCCCACCCACGCCGTTGTTCCTTCAGTCCTAAGCCAAGGCGAAGGCAGTGTCCCAATGCCAAGCCCCGTAGCCCACTCTCCCATCGCTCACAGCATAGTCCCGCTTGCCAAAGCCCCTGCTACGCCCATCTTCGAACCGTCTGGGGAATCATTCCCCATTAATTCTTTATATTTGTTCACACCTTTGGCTGGAGATCCAGCCTTTTTTGAAATAGATCTATCTCTAATAAAGGAATGCCCCTTAGCCGAGAAGCTACTCTTAGCTCGACAAAACATAGAGAAAATGTTGAAGGAGGCAAGGAAGAAAAGAGGGCGATCTCTGGCCCAGGTTGAAAAATGTGTTGTCTTCGACTTGAAGGGCGGAAAGTTACATAAGGTTAAGAAGGTCCCTAAGGTCCAGAAGCCTCTGGATGAAATGACTCCAGATGACTATGATTACCAGGAGAAGACCAAGGACCTGGAGCATTTGAATATAGATAATGAATCCGCATCCATGCATGTCGGGATCGAGACTTTTCGAGCGCATGCAAATATTGCCAATCAGCGCAGGTTTGAAGCAGAGAGTGCCAACATCAAGTTGGAGGAAGAGCTGGCTAGAATCCGCTCCGAGCTGGAGGATTCACAGGAGCAGTGTAAGCTAATGAAGAAAGAAACACATGCCCTAAAATAGTAGATACTACAATTGCAGTCTTCGGCTGAGCACCAAGCACAGAAACAGGCCAAAAATGAGCTAAAAGCCAAAGAGCTCGAAAGCAAGATCTTGCAAGCTCAGCAACAATTGTTCAAAAAAGCAAACCTAGAGTTGTTCGACAAAGGCAGAATCAAGGAAATCCGCTCACACTTGCTCAAAGGTTTCAGATCGCGGGCCTCCAGTGCCCTGTCAACTTTAATCTATGTCACCGAAGCCCAGCATGCCATTGCTAAGAAAGGGCCAATAGTAGATGAAGTTATCCAAAAAATCAAAAGGCGACTCAAGCTAGCTTTTGAAGTCCAAAGTATTAGATATCAGGACCTACAGGTTGCTGCTATGAGTCGAACGGCTAGGGATTGGTCTATCGCCCAAGCCACTATTCACGCCTTCTTCTCCAAGGTGAAGAAAGCGCAGAAGGCGAAGGACCTCCTAGATATATTTGAGCAGGAGCAGCGCACATCAATGGGTTACTTCGAGGACCTTTCTTCCTTAGGCTTCTCGAGTTTCATAGACGATGATGGGAACCTTCTCACCCGGGAAGAACTCAAGCCGGCATGGCTTCATTTTGAAAGTGACGTCTCCGAAATAGATGAGTGGGAAGAGCCGGTCACAGAAGGACAGGTCACCGAATTCATCCTGAGACACTGCAAAATTGCGGCTTGCCTAAATGACCTAAGTGTAAGAATCAAGCATGCCGACATTGGGCAGATTGATCGATTCCATGTTTTGGTCAAGGCACTCGAAGACCAAGAGCCATTTCAAAAAGGGGTCTGGGCTCACGTCCGTCGAACCATGAGGAAAATCCATGATCGTCTTATCCCATCGCCATAGCAGGAGGCCGCGCCAGCAGAGGAAGGAGCAGAAGAGGAAGAAGAAGGGGCAGAAGAGGAAGAAGAAGGAGCAGAAGAAGAAGGAGAACCAGCTACGGAGGCGCTCCCAGAGGGAGAAGGTGGAGAAGGATCTGAAGATGACTCTGGCCCAATGGATCAAAGCTAAGGGTTCTCCCACCGAGACGAGCTCGTTGCCCCGTGAGCCGCCAAGAATGTTGACAATTTTGTCACATTGCACAAGGGGTAGAAAAAGAAATCAAAATTTTGTATAGTGTTTTTGTAAAGTATTTCTTTGTTGTTTTTTTTTTGCAAAGTTGCAGCAATTTTGGCTTTCAATGCCACCCCTTTGTACATAAAAAGAAAAAGAAAGAGCTTCGTCGAAAGAAAATGAGAAGAGCTTCGCACCCGAGGCATTTCCAGCACTACTTCGGGTAAAAATTTTGCGAAGTAGTGTTGCCGAAGAAGAATACAAGGGAAGCGATAAAAAGAACTTCGGGCCCGAAACGCTTCAAACCACTACTTCGGGCGAAAGTTGAGCGAAGCGGCATTCAAAAGAACAACTTCACCGAAGAAGGAAAGTCCAGACCACGGTCCAAATTGGCTAAGGCAAGAAAACTACTTCGGGCCCGAAGCATTTCAAGTAGCTACTTCGGGCAAGAATTTTGCGAAGCGGTGTTGCCGAAGTAAAATACAAATGGAGAAGAATGAAACTACTTCGCACCCGAAGTATTTCAAAAGGCTACTTTGGGCAAAAGTTTTGCGAAGCGGATTGTGAAAGAACGCAGTACTGAAAACACTTCGCCAAAAAGCCGTCGAAGCATCCACTTCGGGCCCCGCATCAGCGAACCATTTCTACTTCGCCAAAAATCATTGCGAAGCATCTGCTTCGGCAAACTTTCATGCGAAGTACTTTCACCCGAAGTAGAAGATGCATTTTGAAGGCAAAGATGCACTTCGGTCGAAACATCCCCGAACCACAGTTTTGAAGAAGGATCACGGTGAAGCATTTCAAGGACTCATCAGCGAAGTATCTACTTCGGGCAAAGGACCTCGCCGAAGCATTTTTGGAATAGCGAAGCAGCGAAAATTGAAGGCCCCATTTTGTGAAGGAAATCTACTTTGGCACTCACCTCCCTCGAAGCAGTTTTACGAAGCAATTCACCTTGCGAAGTGCAAATCAAAAGGAGATTTGCTTCGGCACAAGTCCATTGCGAAGCGAAGTTAAAAAACTAGCGAAGCACTTCAAAGGCACGCGTTCCAAGCTGGGTATTTTCTCGAGGCGATCAAGTGCCTCATAAATGCATTTTTACGTGCCCAAAAAATAGCTGCTCATTTTTGGCAATTGGAAACGAAGTATCAGGCCATGATGAAGAGCCCGACGAGCATGGCGGCCACTCGAGCACCGCACCCGGAGACCAAGGACGTCCAGATGGCTCATCAATGCATCTTTCCATGGTTGACCCGGTCACAGTTGCCAATTTTGGTAACGGATTTGAGAGCTCGATCACGAGAGCCTCGAGAAGCCGATTCTCAGGGCTCGAGGGCGTACTTCTCCTTTCTATGTAATTATGACTCAGAGGGCCGGGTCCTCTATAAAAACCTAGGCATTGTAATGGAAAAGGGGGGGAACTATCTGCTAGAAAGTTGTTGTAACTTGATGTCCTACGATTAATACTAAAGAGCTTTGGGCTCAATTTCTTTCTTTTATGTTGCCTTCTGTGCTTGATTCTTTTGTCTTTCTTCATTTGTATACTGAGACTCTGAATCCTGAATCCGGTGTGCGATTGGGGACTGTACCCTGAAACTCGCCTGAAGGATACATAGGAGAGGAAAAACGCTATATTGGTTTTCTTTTATGCTGCCTGGTGGGTTGTGGTTTCTGTTACATTCACTTGTCCTAATCGTCTTTACTTTGAACCCTGAATTTCGATGAAAGGGAGAAGGAGAATCCCTGTGAGCTCGCCCAGAGGATACATAGGAAGGTTAATGTAGCGTTTCTTTCATTTATTCTTGGTGTTCCTTGCTGCTATTCAAGTTGTTAGTTAGTGATCGTGCTTCCTGTTCTCTCCCACCTTAAATCACCGATCTCTCTTCCCTTACCCCTTTTTATTTCTTTCTCTAACCCTAACTCCTTTATCTCTTTCCTGCATCCCTTATCTCAAAACACCAAAGTAGATTAGCATAGGAGCCGGCCTTTCTCCGGAGATTGGCACGAGGGGCATCTCTTCCCTTCGGCCTTTCAATGTTGGTCCAGGTCTAGGGCGCATACACTTACCCAAATCCTTTCCTAGGCAGATTTGATGACCAACAGGTTCCCCCACCTTCCTATACCCTCGTCGATATAGGACAATTTGACCATAGCATATGGATTATCCTTTAAGACCCATAACACTTAAAGGGGAATGTCTATCTCCTTGCCTTACTTATGTCCATATAGGTAGGTTAATAAGGCATAAATCCTTAGTGCTTAGTTACCACACCTTCGTGGGCTAACTAAGGTCATTACCACTCATTGGCAACAAACATAGTCACTTGAGCCTTCTCGTTCAAGGGACAACCACTACTATCTTGTGCTTGATTTATATTAACTTCCCATATAGGGAACACCCGACCCTCACATTCAAGGTGTAATTTCACAAGAATTTTTCTATTACATTCACACAACTCCTAGATTTGTGAGTTCTTAGCTATTGCATCCACACAACTCCTTTTAGGAATCACTTCTGCTTGGTTATTTTCTTCATGTAACTTCTTCTAGGATTGGCCTATCTTCACAACCTTGGGTCCTAGAAGAAGATTATAGTTCATCCTAAGAACTCTTCTCTAACTTGAGATAAAATTTAAGCAAAGGAAACAACTCTCTCATACTCTAGATATAATTAATTCACTTAGAACAACATGTTTAAAATAATCTCAATTTGAACATTACAACTAATATCTAGCATGAGTTTTAAAATAGAAATTCATCACTATAAAGCGTTCATAACTGTTGAGAAGCAACACACCCCCACTAAAAAAATGAAATTCCATCCTTTGAAAATATTTAGTTTTCATTTTGCCATAGGGACCCTCTTGATGTTTTTCAGGTTTTAATTCCAAATTTTGCTTGCCTCCTTCTTCTTCAAGTTTTGCATGTACCAAAGCATTTAAGTAGGCTTGCATATGACTTTGATTTGAAGGCTTCCATATGGCTTTGATTTATTTTAGAATTCATTTTTCAAATGTTAGAATCATTTCTAAGCAAAGAAAATCTTTCACTAATATGTAAAAAAATGTAGAATACAGATGAACAAAATCATTGGAGTCAACCTACAATTTCTTGAAAATTTGCAAAGTGGAAGTAACTTGATAAAAACGTCGCGATTTCGCGACACATTCCATTTTTGGAAAATTCACGATTTCGTGACATATTCCATTTTTGAAAACGTCGCTAAATCGCGACATGGTTTGAAATCGTGACGCAAGCAACAGAGACGTCGTGATTTCGTGACACAGTTGGTTGAAAGAGCCAAGGCATAAAAGGGTCACGATTTTGTGACATATTTCTATTAGAGTAAGTGAACAATTTCTATTAATCAGAATCTGTATAAATAATACATGAAGAGCTCAGAATAGCTCGTAACTATAGGATCTAATTAACAGCTTAGGTCTAAATGAAATAAACCAAATACTATGTACGCTAACAATAGCGCAACTAACCTAACAACATAATTCTAACATAAATAAAGGAATAACATAGAATTACTGTAGTAACTCTAACATCCCCCTTATTACATTATTTATGTAATATAAGAACTACTAGTTGTACTAACATCCCCCCTGATTACATCATTTTGCAATACAAAGAGAGCTGCGAAACAATTCAAATTTGACACGTGCAAGTGCCTTAGTGAAAATGTCTACAACTTGAGCATCGGTGGGAATGTGCTGAAGCTGAATTCGGTGCCTCGAAACTTCATCTCAAATGAAATGACATTGTGTGTCAATGTGTTTTGTTCTTTCATGATGGACTGGATTCTTGACTAGGTTCAGAACACCCTGATTGTCGCAAAACAAGTGTATTGGAGATTTGGATGGATGACCCATACTTGTCAGAGTGCGACGTAACCATATCACTTCGCACACAGCTTCACGTGCGGCGCAATACTCTACCTTTGTTGATGAAATAGCAACCACCTGTTGCTTCTTGCTGTGCCAAGAGACAAGACCGGATCCTAGATGAAAAATATATCCTAAAGTTGATTTGCGATCATCAAATGATCCGGCATAGTCGGAGTCCGTGTATCCTTGCAAGAAGAATTTGTTGTTCCTCTTGTATTCTAGGCCATATTCCATTGTGCCACGGACATAGTGAAGAACACGTTTTTTTGCTTTCCAATGAGTGGTCTTAGGCTCCTGCATGAACCTCGAAAGATAGTTGATAGCAAATACGAGATCTGGCCTAGTATTGGTCAGATATATGAGACTCCCAATCAATTGTCGATAGAGAGTACCATCTACCTGAGGTGAATCATCATATCACGATAACTGAAGTCCAGTCTCCATCGGAGTTGCCATTGGCTTGCAATCAGTCATGCGATATTTTTCCAACAATGTCTTGGCATATTTTTTTTGAGACACTTTGATGGAGTGCTCCTTCTGGCTGAATTCCAGACCAAGACAGTAATGGAGAAGTCCGAGATCTGACATCTCAAAATATTGACACAAGTCTCTTTTGACAGTAGAGATCATAGTTTCTGAACTCCCTATAATGAGCAGATCATCAACATAGAGTACAAGCAACACTATCTCAAAACCCTGTTTCTTGAAATAGAGGTTTGCATCTGATGGACATCTCTTAAAACCATGATGCAGGAGGTGATTATCCATTTTTATATACCAAGCTCGAGGAGCTTGTTTCAGGCCATATAAGTATTTGACCAATTTGCAAACTTTCTGCTGTTGGCCTTCCACTGCAAATCCTTCTGGCTGAGTCATATAGACTTCTTCTTGGAGATCACCATTCAGCTTCTTGGAGATCGCCATTCAGAAAATCACTTTTGACATCCATCTGGTGAACTTTCCACCCAAATTGTGTTGCCATAGCACAAATAACTCGAATTATTGTCATCCGAGCAGTAGGTGCAAAAGTTTCCTCGTAGTCAATGCCTTCCTTTTGAGCATAGCCCTTTGCAACAATATGGGCCTTATGCTTATCAATTGTCCCATCTGCTTTGTACTTGACTTTATACACCCATTTGCAGCCAATGGGCTTCTTTTCGTGTGGCAGATCGACAAGCTTCCAAGTTTTGTTTTTCATCAAAGACTTATACTCTGCATCCATAGCAGCCTTCCACTGAGGCTCATCGAGAGCAACTTGTACTGATGCAGGTTCAAGATCATCTATGGAAGACATAAACACCTTATCACTATCAATATCCATATCTTTTGTATCTCTCTCTGGATCTACAGAAAGTTCTTCAAAAGATTGACACAGATCATCAACCCCAGTATTCTTTGTTGCAGCTTTCTCCTGTCGAGCCATGCTACGAGTACGAGGCCTATCCAAAGTCAAATCTAGTGGAGTAGATAGCTTAGAGTCTTTTATTGTATTTGTATACCACTTTGGATTCTTCTTCTTAGGTGTTGAAGAAGATCCAGAAGAACCTCCAACCTTTGATGAAGGAGATTTAACAACCTGAGTTTCCACAAGGTCTAGGTATACATCTGATGTGTTTCTTGATGTGAAAGCCTCATCAAAAACTACATCTCTACTAATGTGAATCTTCTTGGTCAAGGGATCAATCAAATGATAACCCTTAGAGTGCTCATCATACCCAAGAAGAATACACTTCAATGTCTTCTCATCTAGCTTCCTCCTTTTCTCTTTTGGTATGTGCATGGAAGCTTTACATCCAAAAATGCATAGATGAGAAATGGAGGGTTTCCTACCACTCCATGCTTCCTACGGAGTCATTCCTTGTAGGGCCTTTGTGGGTGCCCTATTCAACAGATATACTATTGTGGTGACAGCTTCTGCCCAATATAGTTGCTCAAGTCTAGCTCCTGTGAGCATGCAACGAACCATTTCCATGATGGAACGATTCCTCCTTTCAGCAACTCCATTTTTCTTAGGAGTATAAGCAGTAGTTAACTATCTTGTGATCCCATTTTCTTTCAAGAATGCAAAAAATTCTTTAGAGGTGAACTCCCCCCCTCGATCTGAGCGGAGGGTCTTTATAGAAGTCCTTGACTCCTTCTCAACAGATTTCTTGAATTGCTAAAAGAAGCCAAATGCTTCAGATTTCAATTGAAGAAAGAATACCCACGTATTTCATGATTAATCATCCACAAATAACTGAAAATACCTCTTACCCCCACAACTGTTGGGAGCGAAGGGACCTCACAGATCGGTATGAACCAACTCCAGAGGTTTCTTTGCTCTTGTAGAGCTCTTTTCAAAAGGCACTCTATGTTGCTTGCTTGCCAAGCAGTCAGAGCAAACTGGTAAAGTGGTAGAAATGGAAGGAAGACCCTTTACCATCTCATACTTACTTAACTCAAGTAAGTAACTAGAACTCAAATGTCCATATCTCTTGTGCCATAGGGAAGTTGCCTCCTTTGTAGAGACTGTCATGGCAACATGTGGAGTAGAGATAGTATCTAAGGCAAATAAGCCATGCTTATATGAAGCGGTTGCAATGTTCTTACCCCTTCTGGTAATAGAACAACACTTCTTGCCTCCCTCAACACTAAATTTCACAACCATATCTTTGTCCAGAATTTGTGTGACTGACAACAAATTGTTTGCCAATCCTAGAACATAGAGAACTTTATCAATCTGACACTTGCCATCAGGAAGAGTGACTGAAATAGTGCCTTCTCCCTAAACCTTGTAGGTTTTACCATCAGCAATAGTGACAGGTTTGCCCTCTTTGGCCTCAAAAGATTCAAACCACGATTTGTCACCAGTCATGTGCTTACTGGCTCCAGAATCAACATACCATATAGGATCCGTCTGCTTGGACACTGTGGTAGTCATGAGAACTTTGTGAGCTCTCTCAGAATCCGTGTCAGATTCTTCAATAGCAACATTCACTTATTATTTGTTCTTTTGTGGTTTGTTCCGGCCTTTCTATTTTGATTGCTTATTCTTATGCCAAAATTTGTTTGTATCATGACCTTCTTTGTCACAGATCTTGCAATATCTCTTTTTTTGTTGAGGTTGTTGAGTTTGTTTCCCTTTTGAATCCTTTTGTGAATTCCCTCCCTTCTGAAAATTACCCTTCTTCTAGTTTTGCCCTTTCCTGTTGATGTAGAGAGCAGTGTTAGAAGAATCATCTCACTGTAGTTGGCGTGCCTCCTCCTCTTGAAGCATATTAACCAATTCTACAAAAGTAACTTTCCATTGTGATACCTGAAGGAAAGTGATCAACACCCGATAAGAATCAGGTAAAGCTCTCAATACAACTGAATTAAGGAGCTTGTCTTCAACTGGTTCTCCCAAATAATTCAACTTTGCTTTCAATTCAGAAACTCTGCAAAGAAAGAATTCAATTGTCTCACCCTGCTTCATGCTTAGACTGTGTAATTGAGATTGAAGAAATAGAATGGTGGAATCATTCTTTCCCTCATATATAGTATTAAGGGCATCCCATGCCGCTTTACTAGTTGCACAGTCAGCAATATGGGGTTGGACTTCATTAGACACAGCAAGCAAGATGAGCATTTTTGCTTTGCTGTCTAGCTTATCAAAGTCTCTTTGAGCAGTAGATGGAGTTGTAGCACCAGCACCAGCAATAGGTGAAGGTCTGGTTGTTGCTCCAGATACAACATCCCATAAATCATCCATTGCTAGGATGGCCTTCATCTTATTTTTCCATGGTGTGTAATTAGGACCTTTCAACAACTGATGAGAATCAATCATTAGTTTTGCAGACATGATGAAGGTTCCTTATAACACCAATTGGTCCCCCTTTCGATATACCTTTTGCTAGGCTGTTATACCATACAAAATATCGGCCCTTACGTGAGGGAAACTATAGGTATTTAGAAATATCAACAAAAATCACCCGCCCTTACGTGAGGGAAACTATAGGTGAGTTTTAGAGATCATACGATACGTGGTACATAAGCAGTACTAAAAGGGAATAGTCTTGTTGATGGCACCTACCATAGAAAGTCTGCAATCCGCATGCGTGGGGCATAACTTCCCCTAAACACTTTGGATTTCAGAACTCTCGTCAGGATTTACGCCTAAACACAAGAACTATTAGGGTAATGGATGGAGTAAAAAAATGCAAAATGGCAAACTTATCTCTCCCCGACAATTTATAGAGAACAAGCTCAGACGTCGTTGTGGCAGCTATATTATGCGACGGATATAGTAGCGCAATCACGACAGCTTTACCTGTAAGTGCTGGCCAGAGGTATCACAAATACCGAACACTGCAGTGCAATAAATTGCACGGATGGGTTTTAATTATTCCGGGGACTTAGGGAGTGAATTTGATTTTAACTTTTAATGTTATAGTGCAAGAAATCAAATATGCAACATACAACAAAAAAAAGTGCCCACAGGAATGACCCACCAGGTGTCGGGCACAGCCGAAAATGCACCTTTACAATAATGCCAAAATTGCTTTTCAGAAAATTACTCACTTTTGCCCTTTGATTTTTGAAAAAAAATACCCCCCGTATTTTTATCTTAAAAAAAATTTCCCACAAATGATTTTGAAAATTATTTTATAACCTTAAAGTTAAAAAAAATATTAATTTTAATTTATATAGTTTTTAAAAAACCTTTAAAGAAAAAATTAAAATCAAATTAAAAAATTTAATTTTAATTTATAAAGGTTAAACTATAGAAAATAAATTAAAATTAAAAATTAAAGTTTAACTTTAGGAAAAATAATTAAAAAAAAATGTGGAAATTTTTTTTTTTACCTTTGTTGAAGGGGGGTCGGCGGGATTGGAACCCGTGACCTGCAGGCTCCCAGAGCCTTACCGCACAGTCCACCACCAAGTGGACTAGCGAGCTGATCCGACAGCATCAGGGGCCCCCTCAGATTTGAGGAGGTCCCGATAGCCCTGCTGCTCTCGGGGAGCGTGCCTCCTCCTCTCCCTGGCAGCGGTAAGTGGCCATGATTGTTGCTTTGGCTATCGCTGCAGCTGCTACATCCGCTGTTGGTGGCGGTGGGGTGGCCTGTAGCCACCGTTGTTGCGGCCTGATCACGGCCTGGTCGCGCGTGCAGCGCGTGACCTCGACTATCGCGTCGGCAGCGCGACCTCGGGAAGGGGAGGGGGGGTCCAACGTCGCATGATGTGTGACGTGGAAGTTAGGGAGGGGGGGCCTCCCAACGTCGCTCGGATGCGTGACGTGGTATGGGGGAGGGGGGGTCCTCCCAACGTCACGTAGATGCGCAACATTGAAGTTAGGGAGGGGGGGCCTCCCAACGACGCGCGGACGCGCGACATTGAAGTTAGGGAGGGGGGCCTCCCAACGTCGTGTTTGCGTGACGTGTTGGGGGGAAATCCTTCCCAACGTCGCATGGATGCGCGACTTTTTTTTTTTTTAGGAAAAAAGATGCGGAACATCGCTCGATTGCGTGCGATGTTTTTTTTTTTTCAGGAAAAAAAAACGCGGAACATCGTGCGATTGCACGCGACGTTTTTTTTTTTTTTTGTGAGCGGGAGGGGAGGGCACTGTGCGTGAGAGTGCACAGAAAAATGCACTGCGCACAGGAAAAAAACACTGTGCGTGAAAGTGCAGAAAAAAAATTAAATTTTTTTTTTAAAGACTGCGGATGCAGTGCTGCACAGAAAAATGCACAGAAAACTATGTGCGGAAAAAAAATTTCTAGCCAGCTCTTCCACTATTTTTGCTTCAGCCCAACTTTGCAAATAATTTTCTGCCTCCTTTCTCTTCTCACGCTTCTGGCTCTGATGCCATGTTAGAGTAAGCGAACAATTTCTATTAATCAGAATCTGTATAAATAATACATGGAGAGCTCAGAATAGCTCGTAACTATAGGATCTAATTAACAGCTTAGGTCTAAATGAAATAAACCAAATATTATGTACGCTAACAATATCACGTACATAATATTTCATGATTTGACAAGTACAAAGTAGATGGGACAATTGATAAGCATAAGGCCTATCTTGTTGCAAAGGGCTATGCTCAAAAGGAAGGCATTGACTACGAGGAAACTTTTGCACCTACTGCTCGGATGACAACAATTCGAGTTATTTGTGCTATGGCAACACGATTTGGGTGGAAAGTTCACCAGATGGATGTCAAAAGTGCTTTTCTGAATGGTGATCTCTAAGAAGAAGTCTATATGACTCAGCCAGAAGGATTTGTAGTGGAAGGCCAACAGCAGAAAGTTTGCAAATTGGTCAAATCCTTATATGGCCTGAAACAAGCTCCTCGAGCTTGGTATATAAAAATGGACAATCACCTCCTGTGACATGGTTTTAAGATATGTCCTTCAGATGCAAACCTCTATTTCAAGAAACAGGGTTCTGAGATAGTGTTGCTTGTACTCTATGTTGATGATCTGCTCATTATAGGGAGTTCAGAAACTATGATTATGCGATATCGTGACAGGTTTTAAGAGGAGACAAAGCTTGAGGCAAACGTCGCGATTTCGCAACCTGTTCCATTTTTGCGACATCATAAGCTTGAAAGAGGCTAAGTATGGAAAACATCACGATTTCGTGACACATTTGAAGTGAAGGAAAATCTTGATGAAAACGTCGCGATATCACGACATGTCGTATTTTTGCGACCCGTCGCGTTTTCGCGGTCAACGCAGCAAGGGGAAGAGTCAACATGAAAACGTCATGATATCATGACAGGTTTTGTAAAGAAAGTGCCAAGTGATAAAAAGGTCATGATTTCGTGACATATTTTGGAAGAAAGAGCCAAGCCACGACACGTCGTGATATCGCGACATGGTTTAGACAGAAAGAAGCTAAGTGACAAAAGCGTTGTGATATCGCGACGTGTCATGTTTTTGTGACATATTTGGACTAGAAAGTGTCGGGTAAGAAAAACGTCGCGATTTCATGACGCATTTTGGTAGAAAGTGCCAAACAAATAAAACGTCGTGAAATTGTGACACAAGTTTTGGAAACATTGCGAAATCACGACATGGTTTATATTTCGCTACGCAAGCTATGGAAACATCGCGAAATCGTGACGTAGCTCAAAGGAAGCATCACGAAATCGCGACAAGCCTTAAGTGAAGGCATAGCTCAAAGGAAGCATCACGAAATCACGACAAGCCTTAAGTGAATGCATAGCTCAAAGGAAGCGTCGTGAAATCGCGACAAGCCTTAAGTGAAGGCATAGCTCAAAGGAAGCGTCGTGAAATCGCGACAAGCCTTAAGTGAAGGCATAGCTCAAAGGAAGCGTCACAAAATCGTAACAGGCCTTAAGTGAAGGCATAGCTCAAAGGAAGCGTCGCGAAATCACGACAAGCCTTAAGTGAAGGCATAGCTCAAAGGAATCGTCGCGAAATCGCGACAAGCCTTAAGTGAAGGCGTAGCTCAAAGGAAGCATCACAAAATCGTGACAAGCCTTAAGTGAAGGCATAGCTCAAAGGAAGCATCGCAAAATCGCGACAAGCCTTAAGTGAAGGCATAGCTCAAAGAAAGCATCACGAAATTGTGACAAGCCTTAAGTGAAGGCATAGCTCAAAGGAAGCGTCACGAAATCACGATAAGCCTTAAGTGAAGGCCTAGCTCAAAAGAAATGTCGCAAAATCGTGACAAGCCTTAAGTGAAGGCGTAGCTCAAAGGAAGCGTCGCAAAATCACGACAAGCCTTAAGTGAAGGCATAGCTCAAAGGAAGCGTTGCGAAATCATGACAAGCTTTAAGTGAAGGCCTAGCTCAAAAGAAATTTCATGAAATCGCGACAAGCCTTAAGTGAACGTATAGCTCAAAGGAAGCGTCGTGAAATCGTGACAAGCCTTAAGTGAAGGCCTAGCTCAAAAGAAACGTCGCAAAATCATGATAAGCCTTAAGTGAAGGCGTAGCTCAAAGGAAGCGTCACGAAATCGTGACAAGCCTTAAGTGAAGGCATAGCTCAAAGGAAGTGTCGCGAAATCGTGACAAGCCTTAAGTGAAGGCCTAGCTCAAAAGAAACGTCGCGAAATTGTGACAAGCCTTAAGTGAAGGCATAGCTCAAAGGAAGCGTCACAAAATCATGACAAGCCTTAAGTGGAGGCACAAGTGAAGGGAAAACGTCACGATTTTGTGACATGTCGTGATTTCGCGACAGACAAGCTCGGAGGAAGAAAAGTGCGAAGGACGTCGTGATTTCATGACATGTCACGGTTTTGCGGCAAGAAGCCAAAATGAAAAGCAGCTTGAGGAAAGCGTCGTGTTATCGTGACATGTGTCAAAAGAAATCAAGCCGAAATGTGATAAACATTAGGGTTTAATTTAATAATATTAAAATACTAATCCTTGTTTGTCTTTTGCAGAAAGCGAGCTGGCAGTTGCATACTGGCAGAAGTAATGGCGAAAAAGAAAAAATAAGCGTAGATCAAGCGAAGGCCATCAAATAGAAATGGGGGATGCCAAGAATTTTTGGTCCATCCAGATTTTACAGATCTAGTCGCAAAGAGACTTTACGGTGACTAAGCAGCTGCCTCATTTAATGGAATATGTCAAAAATTGACTGGAAAATGAAAATATCTACACACAGTTATCGAAATTTGTTGGACGCATTTAACAGGAGAATTTATGGTGAAAGTAATGGCATGCAGAGAATTTCAACTCAGAGGCGGCTCTGAGAAGATAAAATGTCAGAGAAACCAGTGACTCATCCAAATTTCTTTGAGGAATTAATGAGACGTTCCCAGCAGATGCACCAACCGGCCAGAAAATGAAGATATTTACTTGCAGTTACAGATGGATGAGAATAATATCAGATCATGCCTTCTCCATTTATGGCAAGTAACTGCACTAGATTTGCAGAATGGTTAGGGTTTATCAAAACTCTATTTTTAAAGGGCCTTATATTGTAAAACCTAGGCAGTAGGGTTTTGAGGATAAGATTTAGGGTTTGAGAAGAAGATATTTCTAAAAAGATTAAGGTTGTCCTGAGTCTATATATACTTCTTTCGGATGTAAATTCCAGGGGTGAAAACTTAGAAATAAAAGCTATTGGAGCAATTTCCTGCAAATCTTGTTTGAATGCTTTGTTCTGGACCTGGAGTTGGTGTAGTTTTGTTTTCTATGATAGCATGGCCAGGAGCCTAATCTCTTTCAGACTACGATAAGTTCATCTTCTTTTGTTTTCGTTTCATTAAGGTTTATTTAATTTATGTTGTAGATCTGTGTTATCAAATATTGGGTATGCTACTAGGCTTCATTCTTTTTATTGTATGCTAGGGAAAATTACAGATTTAAGGTTCAGGTATGTTCTAATTGCTCTGTCCTCACTGTGCGAGCTAAGCTACTGGTGAGAGATACCAATTTCAACTAACTTTCCTTCTATTTGTGATTTTCTTTCAGATCTGTTTTTGTCTCTGTATTATGCTCTTAGTGGAAGGTGATCTTAGAAATCTAGACACTTTCCTCTTTGATTTGTTCTATTGTGAAGCTAACTGGTATAACTAAAATTGGTAGTTGTGTTTTTGCAGCTAAGTTAGGTAAACTTCTCTTTCTGCCCTACTCTACTTTCTCTGTTCCACCGATTGAATGATCCATTTTTATTTTCTTTAGAATTTGTCTTTTAGTTAAAACTGCTAAAACATAAAGAGCTAGCTCAAAGAACTGATTGTAAATCTGAGTTTCCAAAAGGATAACCAATTCCAAAAACATTACTGAACCAAATTCCAGAACCCATTGTAAGGTAACAGACAGTCCGCTTGAAAACTATTCCAGAAGCAAAAAAGAGTGAATAGACATTCGACCCAACTCTATAACTCACACCTTGGATATCCAACAAGATCCTAAAGTGAGTGGGATTTATCCCTTATAAGTGTTATCGAGATTTCATGCTCATTCTTCACAGGGTGTGTATAAAAGTCGAACCAACATTTAAAATTGGTGCTAGAAGGAGGGCCTAAAGTTCAGTAGTTTGTTAAGGATTGTAAGGTTGTAAGTGCTGGTGAAAAAGTTGGATTCTACTTACAGAGTAACAAGGTCCCACTCCAGAGCTGGAGAGCTCCTTGTGCCTGAGTTAGAAACCCCCAGAAGAAGCAGCCTCAGAAGGGCCAAGTCCTTGTCTGAAATAGTTTTGTCACCACTTGTAGTTACTCCAACTACAACTGAAAGTATCATCGTCAATCAAGTAGTAATGGCAAACTGGTTGGGTTCCACTACCTTAAATATCCCGGGTGCAGCCCATGATCTACCCAAAAATCCTGAGAGATATCTTCCCAGATACAAGCATGATGGAACTAGGACAGCAGAAGAACACCTAGTAGCATTCAAGAATGCTCTAAAATTGTTAAATGTACAGCATAAAGATGTGGCTTGCAGATTGTTCCCATTCACTCTCCAGGAGGGAGTGTACGACTGGTTTTTGAATCTCACTAACGATTCTATTACCAGTTGGAATGACTTGGAAAAGGTTTTTGTATCGTAGTTTGGTGAGGTGATAGATCCCAATGTATTATATCAGCAATTTTCTGGTATTAAAAGAGAAATAAATGAATCTTTCAGATCTTACAATGTCAGATTTCAGAAGGCTTATGGTAGACTGATTGGTTATTATGTGCCAAATGCAGACTTGGCATTGGAAATTTTTAGGAATTCTCTAGATCCAATGACTTCTATTTTCTTGAAAAGAGATGCCTCTATTACCAATCTAACAGAGGCTTACAAAGAAGCTTTGGTTCTGGAAAGACAGTTGGGACCTCAACCTTTAAATGCTCATCAAATTCCTTTGGTCACACAAGGTACCCCTGTCTTCAATCCCATACCACATCAGATGATGTTGCCAGCACATCAAACTCCACCATCAGGAAATCCATTGGCTGTAACACCTGCTAAAAATGTACAGAATCCGGAGAAAGAATTTGATAACACAAGAGTTGAGGAAGTTTCAAAGGTGGTCCAAAAGTTGGCAAATGACTTTTTGACTTTCAAAAGGCAAGTGTCCACTGGAAAAAACCAAAACAGATTTCCTTATCAACAAAACAGATTCACTCGGCCCCCATACAAACCCAATAAGGATTATAAAGGTAAAGGGCATGATGTAAATATTTGTGACTTGGCTTTGCCTAACTGGTAGAGGATACATGCCACTTCTCAGCATGGGGAATTGGATTGTTTGGAGTTCTGTAATGCCTTTGAAGCTCTTTCTAGTGAGTTGGTTTCTCCTGAACATCAAAGAACTGCGAATGCTCCAAGTTCATCCAAACATAGTGCAGCTATGGTGTTAGATTCTTTCACTTTCCCAGAAGAATCAGAGAATGTTGTGGAGCTACCCATGGATGAAGTGCAAGCCTTTCAACAGTACAAGAGGGATAACTACAACCTCAGAAACATAAATCTGGAGCCCAACACTACATCTACCCCTCCGGACAACTCCCACAATGTCCCTCCAGATCCATCTTCAAGCAATAACCCATCTCCACCCAAGGGAGGAAATCTAAGAGGACCATATGCATTTGTCCCTCCACTCAATAAGGGATATAATATAGTGGAGGACATGAAGAAGATCAAATCCAACATCACTCTTCATGAGCTGGCCCAAATTTTTGAACAGAGGGATAACTTGATCAAAACATACTCTGAACCTATTGCTAAAACTCTGGAAAAAGGGAAAAAGATAGCTAATGCAAATATGGCTATGTACAAAGAAAATACTGAAGTTCCGCCTTTCCTACTGACTGTCCGTATATTTGGGAAAAACTTACACAATTGTCTAGTAGATTCTGGTGCTTCAGCCAATGTCATGCCTCTGGGCATCTGTCAGCAGTTGGGTTTGACCCTCATGAACTCCGAGATGAGAGTCGTCCAATTGGATAAGTCTGAGGTTAAAGTGGTAGGTGAACTTCAGAATATACACATCCAGCTAGCATCTGAGCCGAGAGTGCAACACAAAATTGAAATTTAGGTGGTGGATATTCCTGTAGGATACGAAATGCTTCTGAGCAGGGATTGGTCAAAATCCTTGAATGGGTACTTGGCTACTGATTTTTCGCATATGTGGTTACCCTGGAATGGTTTTGCAAATCAATTAAGAATCAACAGAGAACCAAGGTATAAACTCATGATCACAGAGTATAATGCCAAGAATGAGACTGTTAATCTTGCTGAAGGTTGTTATATCGGGGTTTATAATTTGACAACTACTCAAAAGTAGAAACCGGTTAAAGCTCACCAAGATCACGATAATGAAGTTGGAATGCTTCATATTGATGGAGCTAAATCTAAGCAAGGTTCTGGTATAGGGGTTGTTCTTAAAGGACCAAAAAATCAAACCGGTTTTATGTCATATCGCTTGTAGTTTCCCTGCATGAATAATTTGGTAGAATATGAAGCATTAGTACCAGGATTAAAATTTACTTTAGATTACTTTGATTATGCAGATACGAAAACTCGTATGTTGGACTTTTTTGATTTGCAGGGTGGACGACTTCAAGCTGTGGAGCATTTCAGTCGACACCAAGAGACAGTCAAGCGCTGGCTTGACGAAAAGGCCAAGGTGAGCGCTTTCAATCATGTAGACCTGGTGCTTCTATGGGACAAAGCCCAAGAAAAGAAAGGTAAACACACAGAGCTGCAACCTCTGTGGATAGGGCCATACTAGATTGCCAAGATCCTAGGTAATAATGCATTTTGTCTATAGGACCTCGAGGGTAATTTTTTGAACCTTCTTGTTAATGGTCAATACCTAAAACAGCATTTCTCAATTGTTCCATCAAATACATCGTTGAAATAAATCACAAAGACGTTGTAACATGTGTATATATTGTAAATAAACTTTGAAGTAGTTTGTTTTTATTTTATTTTGTTTGATTTTAAAGTTCTGTGTTTTATCCTTTGAGGTCTGTACAAATTTCTTTTAGCTTTTAAATTTCTGTTTTTTTTAAGTTTTGCCTGGGCAGCAAAGAAAGAATCGACCTTTAAAAATTGTTTTTATTCTGAGTTCAAAATCCAGTGTTCATTTTGTTTTATTCTAATTAAGAGATAGTCTACTTAAACTAAACAGTGGAACTATTTTGTTATTCAGAACAAAAGTAGAAAGATAATTGGATTTTGTGTCTTGCTTGCCACAATTATTTTAATTATAAAGAAACTACTATATTGTTTGGCTGGAGAAACTCCCAAGGAATCCAAAAAAAGTTGGTCGTAAGAGGGGACTCTGATTGTGAAATTGTTTAAGTGTCCAAAGAGGCTATCGGTACCCAGGCTTTCCAGATCGATGAAATATAAAAAATAAAAAATAAAAATTGTTTTTAGCAAGGCTTTCCAGATTTTGGTATATTTCAAAAGAGAGAGAGAGAAGGTGAAAGTTGAGCAAGACAACATAAAACTGACACTCTTTTATTTCCCACAAAAGAAAAAAAAAAAAAGTTATTGTAATGAAAGAGATAGCCAAGGCTCTAGAAGATGTTTGCTTTTACCAAGTTGTAGATACTACCTCATAGTTGTGGATCAGGGTCGTGAAAATCTAAAGAGTAACTCTGTCGGGGCTGTAAAAGGCTAAACTAATAAATAGAGCCCTACTCGGTTTCCCCTTTCACAATCTAGAAAAGTTGATCAATCTAGAGTACAACATTCGAAGGCCCAGTCATTCTTGAAGAAAGTTATACGTTTATAATTGCACATCAAAAATCTTCCTTAAGTGATTCAACCTAGTATGTCCTTGGGAAATTTTAACAACTATCAAGTAGTAGTTAAATTATTTTGAAGAATATTTGTGGCAAAGCATGGTACATGGTCTATATTGTTTTGAAACTAGAGTCCTGGATTCTAAAATAGTGCTACTATTTTCCCCACATATATCGCCATTTGTTGAGAAGCAACACACCCCCACTAAAAAAATGAAATTCCATCCTTTGAAAATATTTAGTTTTCATTTTGCCATAGGGACCCTCTTGATGTTTTTCAGGTTTTAATTCCAAATTTTGCTTGCCTCCTTCTTCAAGTTTTGCATGTACCAAAGCATTTAAGTAGGCTTGCATATGGCTTTGATTTGAAGGCTTGCATATGGCTTTGATTTATTTTAGAATTCATTTTTTCAAATGTTAGAATCATTTCTGAGCAAAGAAAATCTTTCACTAATATGTAAAAAAATGCAGAATACAGATGAACAAAATCATTGGAGTCAACCTACAATTTCTGGAAAATTTGCAAAGTGGAAGTAACTTGATAAAAACGTCGCGATTTCGCGACACATTCCATTTTTGAAAAAGTTGTGATTTCGTGACATATTCCATTTTTGGAAACATCGCGAAATCGTGACATGGTTTGAAATCGTGATGCAAGCAACAGAGACGTCGCGATTTCGCGACATAGTTGGTTGAAAGAGCCAAGGCATAAAAGGGACGCGATTTTGCGACATATTTCGACTAAAAGAACCAAGTGATAAAAAGGTCACAATTTTGCGACGTGTTTTGGATTCGAAGAGCCGAGTGAGAAAAACATCGTGATATCACGACAGGTTTTAAAAGGAGACAAAGCTTGAGGCAAACGTCGCGATTTCATGACCTGTTCCATTTTCATGACATCATAAGCTTGAAAGAGGCTAAGTATGGAAAACGTCGCGATTTCACGACACATTTGAAGTGAAGGAAAATCTTGATGAAAACGTCGCGATATCGAGACATGTCGTATTTTTGCGACCCGTCGCATTTTCGCGGTCAACGCAGCAAGGGGAAGAGTCAACGTGAAAATGTTGCGATATCGTGACAGGTTTTGGAAAGAAAGTGCCAAGTGATAAAAAGGTCGCGATTTTGTGACATATTTTGGAAGAAAGAGCCAAGCCACGAAACGTCGCGATATCGTGACATGGTTTAGACAGAAAGAAGCTAAGTGACAAAAGCATCGCGATATCGCGACGTGTCATGTTTTCGCGACATATTTGGACTAGAAAGTGTCGGGTAAGAAAAATGTCACGATTTCATGACGCCTTTTGGTAGAAAGTGCCAAGCAAAGAAAACATCGCGAAATCACGACACAAGTTTTGGAAACGTCACGAAATCGCAACATGGTTTATATTTCGTGACGCAAGTTATGGAAACGTCACGAAATCGTGATGTAGCTCAAAGGAAGCGTCACAAAATCATGACAAGCCTTAAGTGAAGGCATAGCTCAAAGGAAGCGTTGTGAAATCGCGACAAGCCTTAAGTGAAGGCATAGCTCAAAGGAAGCGTCGCGAAATCGCGACAAGCCTTAAGTGAAGGCATAGCCCAAAGGAAGCATCGCAAAATCGTGACAAGCCTTAAGTGAATGCCTAGCTCAAAAGAAATGTCACGAAATCATGACAAGCCTTAAGTGAAGGCGTAGCTCAAAGGAAGCGTCACGAAATCATGACAAGCCTTAAGTGAAGGCATAGCTCAAAGGAAGCATCACGAAATCGCGACAAGCCTTAAGTGAAGGCCTAGCTCAAAAGAAACATCATGAAATCGTGACAAGTCTTAAGTGAAGGCATAGCTCAAAGGAAGCGTCGTGAAATCGCGACAAGCCTTAAGTGAAGGCCTAGCTCAAAAGAAACGTTATGAAATCATGACAAGCCTTAAGTGAAGGCGTAGCTCAAAGGAAGCGTTGCGAAATCATGACAAGCCTTAAGTGAAGGCATAGCTCAAAGGAAGCGTCATGAAATCGTGACAAGCCTTAAGTGAAGGCCTAGCTCAAAAGAAACGTCGTGAAATCGTGACAAGCCTTAAGTGAAGGCATAGCTCAAAGGAAGCATCGCGAAATCGTGACAAGCCTTAAGTGAAGGCCTAGCTCAAAAGAAATGTCATGAAATCGCGACAAGCCTTAAGTGAAGGCGTAGCTCAAAGGAAGCATCACAAAATTGCGACAAGCCTTAAGTGAAGGCATAGCTCAAAGGAAGCGTCGTGGAATCACGACAAGCCTTAAGTGAAGGCCTAGCTCAAAAGAAACGTCGCAAAATTGCGACAAGCCTTAAGTGAAGGCCTAGCTCAAAGGAAGTGTTGCGAAATCATGAAAAGCCTTAAGTGGAGGCACAAGTGAAGGGAAAACGTCATGATTTAGCGACACATCACGATTTTGCGATAGACAAGCTCGGAGGAAGAAAAGTGCAGAGGACGTCACGATTTTGCAACATGTCATGATTTCGCGACATGTCGTGGTTTCGCGGCAAGAAGCCAAAATGAAAAGCAGCTTGAGGAAAGCATCGCGTTATCGCGACACGTGTCAAAAGAAATCAAGCCGACATGTGATAAACATTAGGGTTTAATTTAATAATATTAAAATACTAATCCTTGTTTGTCTTTTGCAGAAAGCGAGCTGGCAGTTGCATACTGGCAGAAGTAATGGCAAAAAAGATAAAATAAGCGCAGATCAAGCGAAGGCCATCAAATAAAAATGGGGGATGTCGAGAATTTTTGGTCCATCCAGATTTTACAGATCTAGTCACAAAGAGACTTTACGGTGACTAAGCAGCTGCCTCATTTAATGGAATATGTCGGAAATTGATCAGAAAATGAAAATATCTACACATAGTTATCGGAATTTGCCAATGGACGCATTTAACAGGAGAATTTATGGTGAAAGTAATGGCATGCAGAGAATTTCAACTCAGATGTGGCTCTGTGAAGATAAAATGTCAGAGAAACCAGTGACTCATCCGAATTTCTCTGAGGAATTAATGAGACGTTCCCGGCAGATGCACCAGCCGACCAAAAAATGAAGATATTTACTTGCAGTTACAGATGGATGAGAATAATATCAGATCATGCCTTCTCCATTTATGGCAAGTAACTGCACTAAGATTTGTAGAATGGTTAGGGTTTATCAAAACTCTATTTTTAAAGGGCCTTATATTGTAAAACCTAGGCAGTAGGGTTTTGAGGATAAGATTTAGGGTTTGAGAAGAAGATATTTTTGAAAAGATCAAGGTTGTCCTGAGTCTATATATACTTCTTCTGGATGTAAATTCCAAGGGCAAAAATTTAGAAATAAAAGCTATTGGAGCAATTTCCTGCAAATCTTGTTTAAATGCTTTGTTATGGACCTGGAGTTGGTGTAGTTTCGTTTTCTGTGATAGCATGGCCAGGAGCCTAATCTCTTTCAGACTGCGATAAGTTCATCTTCTTTTGTTTTATTTTCATTAAGGTTTATTTAATTTATGTTGTAGATATGTGTTATCAAAGATTGGGTATGCTACTAGGCTTCATTCTTTTTATTGTATGCTAGGGAAAATTACAGATTTAAGGTTCAGGCCTGTTCTAATTGCTCTGTCCTCACTGTGCGAGCTAAGCTACTGGTGAGAGATACCAATTTCAACTGACTTTCCTTCTGTTTGTGATTTTCTTTCAGATCTATTTTTGTCTCCGTCTTATGCTCTTAGTGGAAGGTGATCTTAGAAAATTGGACACTTTCCTCTTTGATTTTTTCTATTGTGAAGCTAACTGGTATAACTAAAATTGGTAGTTGTGTTTTCGTAGCTAAGTTAGGTAAAATTCTCTTTCTGCCCTACTCTACTTTCTCTGTTCCACCGATTGAATGATCCATTTTTTATTTTCTTTAGAATTTGTCTTTTAGTTAAAACTGCTAAAACATAAAGAGCTATATCAAAGAACTGATTGTAAATCTGAGTGTCCAAAAGGATAACTAATTCCAAAAACATTACTAAACCAAAGTCCAGAACCCGTTGTAGGGTAACAGATAGTCCGCTTGAAAACTATTCCAGAAGCGAAAAAGAGTGAATAGACATTCGACCCAACTCTATAACTCACACCTTGGATATCCAACAAGATCCTAAAGTGAGTGGGATTTATCCCTTATAAGTGTTATCGGGATTTCATGCTCATTCTTCACAGGGTGTGTATAAAAGTCAAACCAACAATAACCTTCTGTCCAAGAGCTAGAATAATCCATATAAAAGAAGCATTCATCTCAATTATAGATTATGCTAGCATCATCATAAAACATATATAAACCTTTTCCATCATAAAAGGATATTCATAATCATTTATTATTATCCATCACAAGGAATATTCTTGCAAGACAAAAGCTACAACCCAATTCTTTTCTCACATGAGCTTAAATAAAGTCTATATTACAAAACTATCATATTCACTCTCTTTATAGAGAAAGGTTACTTAGAGAAGCTATTTAAGGAACACAAAGCAATTTCTTTATTACATAACAACTTTTTAATCCAATAAATATTAAGCCTGGTCCACCTAAATGCCTCCAATGCCATATTCTTTTCATGATCATCTTAATGATAGAGTTCTTAAGGGATTAGGACAACTCTTTTATGCAATGCAAAATTATATGCTCTAAATAAGATACAAGTAACCATGCATACAACCACTGATAAGAAAATAATAAGAGAATCCCATACTTCTCCCTTTAATGGCCCCTTTATCTGCTCAAGCCTTAGGAATCCATTATAATTTCAAGTCAATATTTTTCATTCTTTTGAAATAAGATGCAAGCAAACAAACTATAACAATAAGGAGAGAATCTCATACTTCTCTCTATAATGGCCCCCTTACCTACTCAAGTCTCAGGTGTCAATTATAACTATTTATCTATTCCCAAGTTCAAACCTTAAGCAACCATGCATTTCAACATTCAATGGTTCCCTTACCTACTTAAGCCTTAGAAAACTATTATATTCCAAAGCTTAATCCTCAATCAACCTTGCAATATGTATTACAACAATCATTGTACCATACAAGCATTTACTTACATATACCATGGAAGAATCTCATCTCTTCCAAATAAGTCTCATCCATGTATTAAATAATTTTAAGCATACAATAACTATGCAAAGCAATTTCATGCAAAACTTTGGAAGAAACCATACTTCTTCCAATTAAGCCTCATCAAGCATCAAGCAATTTCATATAATGAGAGAATCTCATACTTCTCTCGGTATTAGTTTTCTTATATAGTCAAACCCTAAAAAAATCTAATGTTATTTCTTTTAAAAAACTTCATACTACTTATTTTTATTGTATTTAAAATTGCAATTCAACAACCAAATAAAATTATTTCCAAGGCAATATCATTGCAGGTAGCCAAATTAGAAATCAAAGTATTTCCAATGCAAAACATTGCAAGCAACCAAATTAGAAAATTAAATTATTTCTAATGCTATAACATTGTAAGCAGCCAAATTAAAAAATTAAATTATTTCTATTGCAATAACATTGTAGGCAACCAAATTAAAAGATTAATTATTTCTAATGTTATAACATTAAGAAACAAATTATTCCAATGCAATAACATTACCGATAGCCAAATTAGAAATCAAATTATTTTCAATGCAATAACATTGTCGACAACCAAATTAAAAATCAAATTATTTTTTTTGCAATAATATTACAAACAACCAGAAACATAGCAGCAACATCATAGGGTTTTTGTGGAAAAAAATCTAAGCAATGACGTTAGAGGGTTTTGCTAAAAAATAATTGAGAAACGATGTCAGAGGGTTTTGCAAAAAAAATATGAGCAACATGGAGTTAAAGGGATTTACAAAAAAAAATCTCAGTAACGGTGTCAGAGGGTTTTTGTGAAAAAAAATTGAGCAGCAGCATCATAGGGTTTTTATGGAAAAACATTGAGCAATGGCATTAGAGGTTTTTGCAAAAACCATCTTAGCAGTAGCGTTAGAGGGTTTCTATGGAAAAAATATGATTGAGCAATGGCATTAGAGGGTTTTGCAAAAAAAATCTAAGTAGTGGAATCAGAGGGTTTATGTGGAAAAAAATTCGAGCAACAAGACATCAGAGGGTTTTGCAAAAAAATATGAGTAGCAACGTTAGAGAGTTTCTATGAAAAATTTGAGTATTGGTGTTAGAGGGTTTTGCAAAAAAAATCTGAGCAATGCATCAGAGGGTTTTTGTGGAAACAAATATGAGTAGCGGTAAGGCTTGGGCTATAAATAAATTCTTCATATGGGAGGCCAATAATAACCCACCCCTAGGTCCGAGGTGTAGACCAATTGGTTCACCCAAACCCCATAAGGGGGGCGGAGGTCCAAGGTTCAAATCTCGGGCCTCATCGAACTGAATGCTTGTTCCTTTCCTAGTGCTTTCAACGGCGTAAAAAATTTTAAATGATTGTGGCATGGTGGTTATAGGGGCGGACTGCACGAAGATCTGTATGGCGGCTTCTAGGGCGGACAACGTAGAATACTGTGGTGACCATAAAAATTTGGACAGCCTTCCCATATTCGTGGCGGCTACCGATTCCACCATGTAAATTCAATAATAATAATAATAATAATAATAACCCACCCCTACAAATGGTAAAAACTCTATTGTCTCGAATGGCAAAGGGTTTGATGGAGGAGCGAGTGCTAGAATTTAAATGGTGGTGATCAGGGTGGAAAAGGGTGGGAGTGGGAGACTTTGAATTTGGTTTGCACAAGTTTACGAAAGAGCGATGGGAGATCTCGAAATATGTGGAGGTGACAATTAGCTTGGATGTGAATGTAGTAGTTTTGGGTCGGCTAAATGATGTGTTTGTAGGAGGTCCTGGTAATAGCTTCACAGGTTCTTTGGGAAGCCATGTGTCATCAAATAGTAAGCTGAAGGTTGGGTCCTATTCGCATGGCCCACAATTATCCCTTAAAAACTCAAACCTTGACATTTTGTATATTTTAGTGTCGTCTAAATATGTGATGGAGACCTTCTCAAAACCTATTTGCAACATATCCCTTGTGGGAAATTTCATTAGCATCTCGAGTGAACTGATTAAGTTCACAATGGGTGATGCTGGTTGTGATATTGTGGTAAAGTTCCAGGGGGTGAGGCCAAACCTGGATTTGATTCAAATATGGGTGCTAGCGAAGTGGAAACCTCTAGGTTCCATGGAAATTGTAGCAGTCCCTAAAGCCTTTTTTATATCTAATTAAATTGTATTGAAGATGCAAACCATATCCTAGGAAGAGGCCCGTGGTTCTATGAAAAAGAGGTATATTTTTGTGGAAGCTAGAACCTAATTTTAATCCTCATACACAAAGGGTTAACTTTGTGCCTCTATGGGTTTGTATCCCTACCCTCCCTTACTATCTTTGGTATGAATATGTGTTGAGAGATTTTTCCAAGGCTCTGGGGATCTCCTTCTCATTGATCTGATAACTAGAGCTAAATCAATAATGGCATACAGAATAATGTGTATTATGGTAGATCAAAATGCAGATCTCTCCTCTTTTATCATGCTTATCTCATTCCAGGGTACTTGGGACCATCCCATTTTTTATGAAAATAGGCCAACCTGGTGCTCTAGCTATGGAAATTGGGTCACCAGGTGAACCAATATTCCCTCAAGGCACAAGCGAAGAAGGAAAAAAGATATGTAAGAACGAAATGAATCTAGAAGAACTTGAGCCAAGTCCACTCTAAGGATTTGGGTGGTAATTCCTCAAATATGGAGGAAGGAGAAGCTCAACCCCATATGGATGAGGTTTAGAAGTTGAAGGCTTTGGCAGAGGAGGTTTTGTAACCCTCAAAATTGATCCTAGCTAACCTGGTGGTGATCGAGAAGGCATCTAAGGAGAAGAATGTAGCCTCAAAGCTTAGTTCTACTAAGGTATATCAATCGGATATCATTTTTGAAACTATTGTTTCTAAGGCTCTTCTTCATAATTCCTTTGATGGGATTTGTATTGGTTCTAATATTGAGGAGCTTGTGATTTAGTTTGCAACCCCTAAGGTAGGGTCTCCGATTAGTTCCCCAAATACCTATTTAGAGAAATGTTCTCTAGATCCTAAAACCTAAAGATAAAGGAAGGGAAATGTGGATGTGGGTGTTGATAATAAGTTAAGAAATCTCCCTAACAAGTTTGTGAGAAAGAAAGAAATAGATTCTAAGATTGTAAATGGATCTCAAGCTATACTCAAACTTGAAAAAGGGAAGGCTATAGGAGTAAGACAACTAAATCTAGAATCTTTTTGCTAGAGTAACCATGGGGATTCTAGGGGAAATAAATCTAATTCCAAATCCCATAAATGGAGTACCTCTCTTGGAATGTTAGGGGTCTGAGTAGGCTTTCTAAACAACAGGCGATCGCTTCCCTACATAAAGAAATTTTACTTGATATTTTTTCTTACTAGAAACCAAGTTAAATGGTAAGGATATATAAGTTGTTAGAAGAATGATTTGGAAATAATCCCATTTTGCTATAAACCCATTCAATGGTTCCTCTAGGGGACTCCTTTATCTCTTGGATACCAACAAGTTTGAGGGCTCTGTAATTTCTTCCTCAAATAGGATTATTAATATTCTCTTATGCAACAAATAAAGTAATAAAAGGTGGGTTATGACTAACATGTATGCGCCAAACTCTAGGCCTAGTAGAAACCTATTATGGTAAAATTTGAGTTTCATGAGAAGTATTTTTTCTCAAGAAGCCTTGTGCCTAGTAGGGGATTTTAATTCCCCTCTTTTTTTTAGATAAAAAGGAGGGAACTCCTAAATCTCAAAAAACATGAAAGAGTTTGTAGATTTTGTGAATGGCAATGAGCTATTGGATGTTGATTTTAAGGGTTCAAGGTATACTTGGAGCAATAGGAGAGTGGGTAACCAGCTCATCCAAATTGAGTTGGATAGGGTTCTTGTCTCCAAGAAGTGCCTTTCGCTAAATTTATCTCTCTATTCTCTGGCCAGAATTGTATCTGACCATAACCCCTTATGTTTTGAAGTGGTCCAAGGAGAAACCAAATTTCCCAGTCCATTTAGGTTTGAGGTAATGTGGTGCCTTCATCCTCAATTGGAATCTAAAATCAAAAACTAATGGTCAAGAAGGGTCCAAGGCTTTGACCTTTTCAAAATTGTGGCAAAGCTTAGAGTTGTTAAAAGCAACCTTAAAGAATGGAATAAAAGGGTTTTTGGGAATATTTTGCAAAAGAAAAAAGACCTAAAAAGTCAACTAAAATCTATTGAATCTGATATAAAACTTGAAAATCAATCTCAAGAGATCAAATACAGAGAAAATGAGGTGTTGACCAAATTTCATAACACTATTTCCAATGAGGAAATTTATGGAAATAGAATTCCAAGGTGCTTTAGCTAAAAGAGGAAGATAAAAATTCCAAGTTTATTTACATCACAACCTTGAAGCACAGAAGCGCCAATAGGATTACAGAATTTCAAAAAGCTAACGGATCTAGTGCTACTCACATTAAGGATATAAGAGCTGAGGTTGTGGATTTTTTCAAAAATCTCTTCAGGATGGAAGAGGTTTCTAATGAGGAAACCCAAAATAAGATGCTTGGTAGTATTCCTAGCTTTATCATGGTTCATATGAACCAAACCCTTGTATCTCTCTTTAGCGATGAGGAAGTTAGAGTTGTTATCTTTCTAATGGAAGGAATGAATGCTTTGAGTCCTGATGGTTCCCCCCTCTTTTTCTATAAGTATTGGCATATTGTAGGGAAGGATATTGTTGATGCCCTTCGAGAGGTCCAAACCACCAATCATATCTCATTCAGAGTGAATTCTACTTTTTTAACTTTGATCCCCAAGATTGTTGATGCAAATAACTTTGATGCCTTTAGACTCATCATCTTATGCAACACTGTTTATAAAATTTTGACAAAGGCCCTTGTTAACAAATTAAAACCTTTTCTTCCAGCCTTGATTGATTCATCCCAAAGTGGATTTGTGCTAGGGAGACAGATCTTGGACAATATCATAGTTTTCCATGAAATTCTTCATTCAATTTATAAAATTGGTAGAGTTGGTCTCCTCCTCAAATTAGACATGAAAAAGGCTTATGACAAGGTTTCCTAGGAATTTTTGTTAAAGGTTTTGGAAAATTTTGGTTTTTGCCAAAGTTGGATAAAACTTGTCCATGCTTGTATCTCTTCTACCAAGTTTTTGGTCTTAATAAACAGGTCCCTAGTAGGTTATTTTTAAAGTTTGAGAGGCATTCGCTAAGGGGACCCCTTGTCCCCTTACTTCTATATCTTAGTGGTGGAAGCCTTGGGTAGGGGTATCAAGTTAAAACCCTTTGTGGAAGGTACCAAGCCCGCTTTGCTGGTGGATCCTATTTCTCATCACCAATTTGTAGATGATGTTCTAATCTCCCTCCTTACTTTAGTTCCCCAAGTAAAGGTGCTAAAAGGAATCTTAGAGGAATTTGAAAATGCAACTGGGCAAAAGATAAATTATATAAAAATCAAAATATTCTTTTTTAATACCTTCTTAGTGAGGTAGAGGATAATTGCTCGCATCTTGGATTGTGAGTTGGCTGATCTCCTATCTCTTTACTTTGGAATACCTTTTTTTAAAGGCGGGATCTAGGATTCTCTTTGGGAACCTGTGGTGGAAATATTGCAAAGGAAGTTTATCGGGTGGAAATTATCCCTCCTTAGTCAATCTAGAAAGGCTACCTTGGTAAATTCTACTCTTCAAATCATTTCAACCTTCTTCTTATCTATATTTAGAATTCCTAACAAAATTTTGTCGAAGATTGAACATATTTAAAATTCGTTTCTTTGGTCCAGATATGATGAGAAGAAAAAAATTACTTAGTTGGTTGGGAGCAAGTTTGCAAACATAAAAAGAATGGTGGCTTAGATCTCCATAACATCAAGAATATGAATAAGGCTCTGGTTGTAAAAAAATGATGGAAGTTGGAAAATCAAACTAAAACTAGTTGGGTCAACATTGTGTCAACCAAATACTTGAGACAGGAGATTTTTTTGCTTGTTGATTATTTGTCAAGTTCTAGTTCAACCTTTTGGTTGAGTTTGCAAAATTTGAGGGTGCTAGTCTCCAAAGGTTGCAGGTGGAGGTTGGGTGATGGACTCAGGATTGATTTTTGGAAATATATTTGGCCGATGGACTAGCCCCTTGTGAATATTCCAAATACTGGTGTGTTTGGATCCTAGGACCAAATTGGTCTTTGGGTCTAAGGTGTCTGACTTTATCAAGGTGGTCAATGGGTTGAAAGTTTGGAAATCGTTAGACCATTCTATTCTCAACAATTTTGAACTTGAAGCTTGGAATCTAATTGCTAATAAGTTGAAGATTCAGGTCATTAAATAGAGAAATGAAGAGGATGAGATCTTCTGGGCAATTGAAATAATGAATCCTTTTTAATCAAGTATACTACAATCTATTGGCTGTCATGACTCCTCTGTGGGTCCCACCTTTCAAAGTTTGGCTTAAGGATCTAACACCAAAGGTGAATATATTTTTTGGTTGGCAACTTAGAATATGATTTTGACCATTATAAATCTTTAAAAAAGAGGTTGGTCGATGTCGAATATATGTTACCTCTATGGTGCTAATGAGGAATATACAAGCCATCTATTCTTTCAATGTTCATTCTTTGTGGAAGTTCTTAACTCTATTTTTAATTTTTTGGGACTGATTTGGGTGGTGTTGAGTTCACTTGTTGATATTTGCACTCAATGGTCATCTCATTTTTACTCTCCAAGGCCAAAATATTTTTGGTACTTTTGTTTACTACATATTTTTTGGCATGTGTGGAAGGAGAGGAATAGTAGAAAATTTAAAAACTTCCAAAGAGATCTTGCCTTTGTTTGTGTCAAAGCCTTGGCTTCTACCCTATAGAAAGTGTCATCTCTAGATTTAGAGGAGGGAAAATTTGAGTCTGAGCTCGAAAGGAAAATTGGCTTTCAATAGAGCAATAGGGTTGTTGGTCTTCCTGGTCCTAATTCCCAGGTCTTTGTGAGGTGGGAACCTCCTTCTCCGGGCTAGGTTAAATTGAACTTAGATGGAGCTTCAAAGGGTAATCCCAATAATTTTGGTGATGGTGGGCTGCTTAAGGATGATAGAGGTGAGCTTCTACTGGCGTATGCCAAATTCTTAGATATCCAGACTTGTCATGTTGCAGAGGCTAGAGCCCTTTACCAAGATCTCCTACTTGTGGAGAAGATGGGGTACCAAAAAGTTTGCATTGAAGGAGACTCACTTAATATTATAAACTTGGTCAAAATTGATTCAGTCCCCAGTTGGAACATTGAAGCTGTGATTATGGAATCTAGGCAGATTCTTCAAGCTAGAGAGAATAGGGAGATAAAGTATATCTTTAGAAAAGGAAACTACCATGTTGACTTTATGGTAAACTTGGGTATAAGTCTCAATGGTTTGTCTATTTGGAGAGACAATTTTCTTGAAGGCCTTCTTCAATTGGATTTAGCGATGCATGCTTCTTAATGCTCTGTAAGCTTTTACTATTTATGAATAAAGGTTTTGTGCACAACCAAGTGGGACTACTGGTTGGTTTGGGGGATCACCAACATTGTTCTAATTTTGTTTTTTGTATCAAGTTGTAGCTGGTTCACTTGGTGATGGTTGGCCAGTTTTAGTGCTTTATAGTTGTTATTTTATTAGTATTTTTTAGGGCTTCTCCTATTGTAAAAGGTTCAGAGACCCTTTTAAAACCCCTTTTATATTTAATAAAAAATACATTGCAAACAACCAAATCAAAGATCTTATAATTTCCAATGCAATTAAAAAATTGCAAGCAACAAACAATTGTTTTCAATGCAATGCAACCAAATTAAAGATCTTATAATTTTCAATGCAATTAAAAATTGCAGGTAACAATGATTATCTCCAATGTGTTACCATTATAGGCAGCCAAATTAGAAATCAAATTATTCCCAATAAAATAACATTGTCAATAGCCAAATTAAAAATCAAATAATTTATAATGCAATAACATTGCAGAAAACCAAAATCAAAGATCTTAGAATTTTCAATGTGATTAAAAATTGCAGATAACAAATAATTATTTCCAATGGAATACAACCAAAATTGAAGATCTTATAATTTTCAATGAAATTAAAGATTTTAAGCAGCAAATAATTATTTCCAATGCAATGCAACCAAATTAAATATCTTATAATTTCCAATGCAATACAATTGCAAGCAACAAAATTAAAGATATAATTATTTTATTTACAATAAAATTGCAGGCAACCCAATTAAATATTTTCTAATTGTTTTCATTGCAATAAAATTGCACACAACCAAACTAAAGATCTTCTAATTAAGTCAACCAAACTAAAGATATTATAATTAATTTATTTACAATAAAATTACAAGCAACCAAATAAAATATCTTATATTTATTTCCAATGAAATAAAATTACAGATAACCAAATTAAAGATCTAATTATTTATTTTCAATGAAATAAAATCGCAAGCAACCTATTAAAGATCTGTATTTATTTCTAATGAAATAAAATTACAGGCAACCAAATTAAAGGTCTATTTATTTCCAATGAAATAAAATTGAAGGCAACCAAATTAAAGGTCTTATATTTATTTCCATTGAAATAAAATCAGAGGGCAACGAAAGCAATGTCCTCATTTCCACAAGCAATGCAACCATTAACTGTTGGTCATCAGATTCGCCTAGGTAAGGATTTTGAGTAAATGTATGCGCCCTAGACCTGGACCAACATTGAAAGGCCGAAGGGAAGAGATGCCCCTCGTGCCAATCTCCGGAGAAAGGTCGGCTCCTATGCTAAACTACTTGGGTGTTTGAAGACAAGAGTGCAGGAAAGAGATAAAAGGGATAAGGGTTAGAGAAATAAATAAAAAGGGGTAAGGGAAGAGAGATTGTCGTTTTAAGGTGGGAGAGAACAGGAAGCACGATCACTAACTGACACCTGAATAGAAGCAAAGAACACTAAGAGTAAAATGAAAGAAACGTAATATCAACCTCCCTATGTATCCTCCCGAACGAGTTTCAGGACACTGTCCCCGATCGCACATCGGACGCAGAGTTCAGCATCTCAGTCTACAAACAAAGAGAGATAGAAGAATCAAGCAAGGCAGGCAGCATAAAAGAAAGTCAATAAGATGTTTTCCAACTCCTATGTATCCTTTCGAACGAGTTTCAGGACACTATCCCCGATCGCACACCGGACGCAGAGTTCAGCATCCAACATACAAACGAGGAGAGATAGAAGAATCAAGCACAGAAGGCAGCATAAAAGAGAAGAATTGAGCTCAAAGTCTCTTAGTATTAATCGCAGGACATCAAGTTACAATAGCTTTCTAGCAGATAGTTCCCCCCACTTTTCCATTACAATGCCTAGGTTTTTATAGAGGACCCGGGCCTCTGAATCATAATTACATAGCAAAGAAGAGTACGCCCTCGAGCCCTGAGAATCGGCTCCCCGAGGCTCTCGTGATCGAGCTTTCAAATCCGTTACCAAAAATGGCAACTGCAACCGGGTCAACCATGGAAAGGTGCATTGATGAGCCATCTAGACGTCCTTGGTCTCCGGGTGCAGTGCTCGAGTGGCCGCCATGCTCGTCGGGCTCTCCATCATGGCTTGATACTTCATTTTTGATTGCCAAAAATGAGCAACGGGCTTGTTGGGCACGAAAAATAGCATTTATGAGGCACTTGATCGCCTTGGGAAAATACCCGGCTTGGAAAGCGTGCCTGTGAAGCGCTTCGCTAAGTCTTCATCCACCACTTCGCTTCGCAATGGTTCTGGGCCGAAGCAAAAACTCCTCTTTGATATGTACTTTGCAAAACTGCTTCGGGGGCAGGGAGCGCCGAAGCATATCTACTTCGTAAAATGGGCCTCTTCTTCTTTGCCACTTTGTCGTCAAAATTGCTTCGCCGATGCCTTGGAGAAATACTTCGCTGCGATCCTCTTCCAAAACTGTGGTTCGGGAAGATTTCGGCCGAAGCAGATGTTTCATTCTCTATGACCTCCGTCACTTTGGGTGAAAGCTTAGCCGAAGCAAATGCTTCGCAATGACTTTCGCCGAAGTAAAAATGGTTCGCTGATTCTCTGGCCGAAGTGACTGATGGAAATACTTCGGATGCAAAGTAATTTTCTTGCCCTCTCCAAAGTAGTATTGAAAATGCTTCGGGCGCGAAGCTCTCTTTTCTTCTGAACACCACTTCGCTCATTTTTGCCCGAAGTAGCTGCTGGAAGCGCTTCGGGCGCGAAGTAGTTTCTCTATCTTTTCCTTGTGTTTTCCTTTGGCGAAACTTCTTCGCAAAACTTTTACCCGAAGTAGTGCTGGAAATGCTTCGGGTGCGAAGCTCTTTTCATTTTTCTTTGGCGAAGCTCTTTTTTCTAGTTTGTTTGGCAGCGAAGTTCTTTTTCTTCCATTTTTATATACAAAGGGGTGGCATTGGAAGCCAAAATTGCTGCAAATTTTCAAAATAAAAACAACAAAGCAAAAAACTTTACACAATACTGTACAAAATTTGTTTTCTTTTTCTACCCCTTAAGGAATGTGACAAAATTGTCAACATTCTTGGCGGCTCGCGGGGCAACGAGCTCGTCTCGGTGGGAGAACCCTTCAATTTTGATCCATTGGGCCAGAGTCTCTCCCCGATCCTTCTCCTCCTTCTTCTTGGAGCGCTTCTACAGCTGGTTCTTGTTCTCCTTCTTCTTCGACTCCCTCTTCATCTTCGGCTTCCTCCCCTGGAGCTACTTCTTCTGGAGCGGCTTCCTGCGTCGACGAAGGGGCAAGACGCTCACGAATTTTCCTCATGGTTCGGTGAACCTGGGACCAGGCACTCTTCGAGAAAGGTTCCAGATCTTGTAGTGCCTTGATCAACACTCGAAACCGATCGATTTTCCCGATGTCTGCATGTTGGGCTCTAGTATACAGGTCATTTAGGGAGGCCGCGATCTTGCAGTATCTCAAGAGGTAGTCTGTGATCTGCTTTTCTGTAATGGGCTCCGCCCATCCGTCTATCTCCGAGACGTCGCCTTCAAACTGAAGCCATGTTGGCTTAATCTCTTCTTTGGACAAGAGATGCCCGTCGTCATCTATGAAACTTGGGAAGCCCATGGAAGAGAGATCCTGAAAATAGCTCATTGATGTGCGTTGTTCGTTCTCAAAAATATCCAGGAGATCTTTTGCCTTTTGCATTTTTTGCACCTTAGAGAAGAAAGCGCGTACTGTGGCTCGGGCTGTAGACCAGTCCCTAGCTGTTCGGCTCATCGCAGGGACCTGCAAGTCTTGATACTTGGCGCTCTGTACATCGAAAGCTAGCTTGAGTCGGCTTCTAGCTTTTTGGGTGATCTCTTCGATGATTGGCCCTCCTTCGGCAGCGGCATCCCGGGCTTCCATAATGTAGGCCAAAATTGAAAGAGCGCTGGAGGCCCGAGATCTAAAGTTTTTGAGCAAATGCGAGCGAATCTCCTTGATTCTGCTCCTGTCACATAGCCCTAGGCCCTCCTTTTCGTATAGCTAGTTCTGCATCTGCAAAATTTTTCCTTCGAGCTCTTTTGCCCTCAGTTCATTCTCGGCCTGTCTTTGTGCTCGATTTTTAGCTGTACATTCCAGTTGGTTTATTTGCGATTTTAGGGCATGTGCTTCTTTTCTCATCAGCTTGCACTGCTCTTCGACATCCGCTAGCTTGGACCGAACTCTTGCCAGCTCTTCCTCTAGCTTAATATTCGCGCTCTCTGCTTCGAATCTGCGCTGATTTGCAATGTTTGCGTGCACTCGAAAGGTCTCGACCCCTACATGCATAGACAAAGACTCATTGTCTATGTTCAGGTGCTCCAGGTCCTTGGTTTTCTCCTGATAATCATAATCTACTGGGGTCATCTCATCCAGAGGCTTCTGGACCCTAGGGACCTTCTTCACTTTGTGCAATTTTCCTGCCTCCAGATCAAAGACTGCACATTTCTCAACTTGGGCTAGAGAGCACCCTCTTTTCTTCCTAGCCTCCTTTAGCATCTTCTCTATGTTTTGTCGGGCCTGAAGTAGCTTTTCGGCTAGAGGACGTTCCTTTATTATGGACAGCTCGGATTCAAATGAGGCTGGATCTCCAGCCGAAGGGGTAAACAAATATAAAGGGTTGACGGGGAATGCCTCACCAGAAGGTTCGACAATGGGTGTAGCGGGGGCCTCGGCTAGTGGGACAACACCGTGTATGATGGGAACCTAGGTCTCGGGGTTTGGAATTGAGATATTGACTTCGCCCTGGCTGAGAATGGCAGGGTCGGAGGCATGGGCGGGCGAAGGTGTTTTAACAAGTTTGTCTTGGCCGGATGACTCGGGTGGAATGGGGTTAGGCAGAGAAACAGGCAATGCTTGGAGAGATGATTGGCCTTGTAGGGGGGAAAAGGGTTGATGATGACCCTCAACCGAGACCATGGTGGACGCGTCAGAGATCGAGGCAAAAGGGAGAGAGTGCGTACCTGCATGCCCTCCTGGCAAAGCGGCCATAGTAACTTCTTGCGTGATCGGCTCTTGGCCTTTTTGGGCCTCGACGCCTTCAACCTCCAAGACTTCTACCTCAGGATCCTCTTCCTGTGGGAGGAGTTCCTCCACATTGATAACTTTACATCTGGGACCGTCTCGGCATTTGGTGGCACATTTGCTTCGATCGAGACTGGCGCAGGTTGTTCGACAGGCAGACTCGGATGCCCTGTACGGGATCGCTTTGGACAGGTCGAGGGTGCTTGTACTTGCTCTGGCCTTTTCCTCTTCTTCCTTTCCAATGGCTGCTCTGATTCTTCGGCACTTGTATCCTCAGATGGTACTTGCGTTAATACCCTTGGCGCAACTTCAACTTTCTTTTATACTCCCGAGGCATCGTCAGTCTTCCCTGGACTTTCGCCCGATCCTGGGGTAGCTGGAGGGACAAAATCGATGAAGGATATGGGCTTCCAAGATCCAACCTTAGTTTCATAGACGATCGCGAAGTCCCTATCCATTGTCAAGAGTCCATAGGAATTCATCTTTCGACGATGGACTCTCATTATCCACCATTCCCTCCGTTGTTCCTCATCCCAGTTCTTCAATTCTTCCTTCAGATCATCCTTGGCCTTCTTCCAGAATGTGGAGTCTGGGGTTGGAAATGGGTATTGATCAGGATCGAACTCTAATTCCATGGGATAGAAGTCATGCCAGGGAGGCAATGTTCTCATTTTTTCTAAATGCCACTCTAGATCCCTCCCGTTGGGATTGTTTCTCTGCTCCATTATTTCGGGATGGGGGCAGACATGAAAATTTTTACATTTTAAGTGATTTTTCATCACCCCTATGGGATCATAATACCACCTTTGAGGAATCTGGAGCAAGCCAAAATTAGCCAGTTTTTCCTCCAGGAAAATGTTCTGCTTCAAGGCGAAGACTTCAATCACCCCCATCCTAAAGGGGAAGTCGCAGGTAGGAGCCCACTTCCGGCCATGGCCGTAGATTTCATTGGTTGCGTCACTCTGCCGAGCGACCTCCAGCATGAATTGGTACTCGGATGGGAAAACAGGCAGCAGGAAGGGCTTTCCCATGAAGCCGAACAGGCGTATCACAAGCCCCTGTGTAAGTTGAAAAATATCCCCCTTTTTTGCCTGCACCACCCTGTCTCTCAGACTGAGGGGCACCCGAGGGCTGGACCCTGTCAACAATTGCATGGCGGGTCCCAAGAATTGTTGATTGAAAGAATAATAAGACTTTGTCCTCAATAATAGGTGAGTCCACTGATATATAGGCAAAGGATTTCCATCCTTGCCTCTTGGTGTAACTGCAACATGGGGAAAATTCTTATGTGTATGGTAAAAGAAAAGCCATACAAGAAAAGAACATGGACTGAAGTGTTGCTCCGCTCCAGAAGTCTTCATCGCGGTAAGCCGCGTGTGTAGGTTTTGGGCCACCCATTCTGCCCAGTCGAAGAAGACTGGGTTGGTGTTCGGCCTCGAAGCATCGGGGGCATAAAACTCCCCTCTGGAAATACATTCGGCCAGGGACACCTGCCAAGGGTGTACCGAAGCATCGGTCGATAGGCCCGCCACCCATGCGATGATGGAAAAAATATCTGTGTTCTTGAAGGCTTCCAAGGGGATAGGCATTTGAGGCAGCTTGCCTGAAGGGAGCCCGCTTTTGAGATTTTCTCGGAGGAATTGCAGCACGTAGTTGTTCGAGGTAAACTTCTCCGTTTGTTCGCTCAGAATGACGTTGCGAACCGTGTACCCCTTGGGAGGCCCTTGCTACGGCGCAAAGGCTGCTTGCACATCCTCCTTCAAGATAGAGAACAACTTGTGACCAGTGGCATTCAGCACTTGCCTGGAAGCTGGTTGATAGTTCTGTGCGATGGCATAAATCAGCTCAGGGCAATGGTGCACAGGAGGAGTCAGATACCAATAAATTTGGGAGTAATACGCGGCGGCCCTCTTGTTGTCAGCCAAGAGCCTGCTCCTCATAAAGTCGATAGTGTACCTGAGCTCGGCCATGCTTCTTGAGAGTTCTGTATCTTTAATTTTCTCCCACCTGTCAACTAGTGGCTCAACAAGTTGTTCCTCTTCAGATTCTTCTCTTTCTTCCACAACTTGCTTCTTTGGGTGGGTGTTCGGGTTGGCCTTCTTGGGTCTCTGCCTTTTCTCCTCCGAACCTTTCATTTTTTCAGGCACAGTCATCTCTGGCTCCTTTCCTTTCTACGTAGAACTTTTCTTTCCCATGTTGTATGGTTATGGCAGCAACACCAGTAGCACAGACTGTTTCGACGTCAGGGAGCTTCTCGACGAGTGGCAGCAGAATTCGCGGACAAGCAGTGCTCTTTCAATCTTGCATTTTCAAATAACCTTTTCTTTGCTAAAGCCTGCCCTTTATAGCCTTAAGGGGCAACTACCCCTATTTATGGTTCTTGCCATAATTAAACCTATGCTAGTGGCCTAGGAAATTGCTGCACCATCCGATTGGCTATCCAACGGCATCGCATGCGGGGTTACGCGTCGTAATGATTACACCTTGCATTGGAAGCACATCTTGCACTCGGGTGTGAGCTTTAACTAAATTGCCTCGGGACATGCCCCGCCACCTTCGCCTTACATGCGTACGCTTCGAGCTCTTTTCAAGGTGGTAGTCAGCACATTTCTCGAGACGTGCTTTAAATGCTCCCGTTCTGTACATTATTGGTTCGGCAAAGTTTGGGGTCGGACTTGGAAATGCTTCACGACGAACCTCTTCTTCGGGCTGATCTTCCGCGTTTCGGGCCCGAGGTACTTATCCTTTGTCGTGCTTTGCAAGGACTACCTACCGAAGCTTGTGCTTCAGAAAATTACTTCGCAAGATTTCTACCCGAAGTGGTTGCTAGAAATGCTTCGGGTGCGAAGCTCTTTCGTGCCTTTGTTTGAACTTTGGTTCGGCCCTTTACTTCCTCGCAACTGCTTCATTGGGTAAAAATCCCCGAAGGAGATTCTGAATTTTTTTTTTTTTAAAGCCCTTGCGTAATGTGACAAGACTTGTCAGCATTATTGACGGCTCGTAGGGCAACGAGCTCATTTGGATGGGAGAACCTTTAGCCTTGATCTATTGGGCCAGAGGCACCTCCAGACCCTTCTCCTCTCACTCCTTCTGGGAACGCTTCTACATCTGGTTCTCCCTCTTCTTCTGCTTCTTGAGACACATTCAATGGATTCCGGCTGAATTCTTGTGTCTCACCCCTTGGGATACAAAAAGGGCGCAAAAAGGTGCCTTCCTCATTCTCAGGCCTTCCCGCTTGAGACTGCTCTCCTTGGACTACCTCCTGATGGAGATTGCAAGCAGCCACATTGTTCATTGTTGGGTCAAAGCTTGCATATTCCCATTGTTGTTCTTGGGCAAAATTTGTTTCTTGAGCTCCGAATGACTGCATCTCAAACCTATGCTCAGTACGAGGAGTCTGCCATGATGAATACTACGCAGGATGGCCAGGAGCAGTGAACAGTGATGGGCTTTCTCCCCACTGCCACTTTCCAGATAGGAACAAGAGCTGTTCTGCCCGTATTGCTTCCTCAAATATCTGAGGAAATCTTCGTTCACCAGATTGTAGTAAGAGAAGGCGTATGTCCGGGTGAAAGGCACGAACATAGAAGAGGTGAGCTTGGGCATGCGTCGGTCGGATTTCCACTGGAATATCCTTCCAACTTCTGCAAAATCAGACATTGAAGTCCATGATGCTCTCCAGAGGTGCTCTTATGATAGCGAACAGATCCATCAAAAGTTGGGAGGGATCTTGAGAGCCGTCGAATGTCTTGATCAATGCTTCTGCTAAATCGCTCCACGAGCAGATGCTTTCATTTTCGAGTAATCTGAACCACTGCATCGCTTCTCCCTCCAGAGACATGACCAGAAGTCTCACCATGACATCTTCATGGATTATGTTGTGGAGGTTCGCCAATGTAGCAACGTCTTCAAGGTGCCTTTGGGCCATTCCTTTAGTGCCATCATATTTCGCCAATGTATGCAGGGCTCCTCTAGGAATTTTATGATAACCCTGAAGGTTCAGAGGGGAACGGGCATTCCAACTAGGATAACGAGCTTCTTCCATTATGGCAGTGGCCTTGATTTTTTGGGATGTTTTCTTTCAGCTTAAAAGGCGTCTACGATGAAGGAATCTGGGTTTTCAGCTCAGTTAGAATAGCCAGGTGATTTTGACAGATGGGGGCAAGCCAGAGATTCACCAACTCGGGCTTCCTTAAAACATGGGGACTTTTGCCATGAAGGCACAGGTTTAGGTACTGGTCTTTACGACTTAGAGATTTTCGGGTAAACAGAGTCGCCAGATGCTAAAAGTCTTTTGGTAATGAGAGCATCGGTCCTCACTACCACTAATCAGGTGAGACTGACCGGGTCACACCGGGAACTTAGTTAGTACTATTGGCCCAGTGAAGACGGGTTTGAGATTTAAAATATGGGACCTTAACTGGTTATGGATCTATCTAAGACAGATACAGTTGGTCCCACCGGGCGTGCCAAAAACTGTTGGTCATCAGATCCGCCTAGGTAAGGATTTTGAGTATATGTACGCGCCCTAGACCTGGACCAACATTGAAAGGCCGAAGGGAAGAGATGCCCCTCATGCCAATCTCCGGAGAAAGGCCGGCTCCTATGCTAAACTACTTGGGTGTTTGAAGACAAGAGTGCAGGAAAGAGATAAAAGGGATAAGGGTTAGAGAAATAAATAAAAAGGGGTAAGGGAAGAGAGATTGTTGTTTTAAGGTGGGAGAGAACAGGAAGCACGATCACTAACTGACACTTGAATAGAAGCAAAGAACACCAAGAGTAAAATGAAAGAAACGTAATATCAACCTCCCTATGTATCCTCCCGAACGAGTTTCAGGACACTGTCCCCGATCGCACACCGGACGCAGAGTTCAGCATCTCAGTCTACAAACGAAGAGAGATAGAAGAATCAAGCAAGGCAGGCAACATAAAAGAAAGTCAATAAGATGTTTTCCAACTCCTATGTATCCTTTCGAACGAGTTTTAGGACACTATCCCCGATCGCACACCGGACGCAGAGTTCAACATCCAACATACAAACGAGGAGAGATAGAAGAATCAAGCATAGAAGGCAGCATAAAAGAGAAGAATTGAGCTCAAAGTCTCTTAGTATTAATCGCAGGACATCAAGTTACAGCAGCTTTCTAGCAGATAGTTCCCCCCACTTTTCCATTACAATGCCTAGGTTTTTATAGAGGACCCGGGCCTTTGAATCATAATTACATAGCGAAGAAGAGTACGCCCTCGAGCCCTGAGAATCGGCTCCCCGAGGCTCTCGTGACCGAGCTTTCAAATCCATTACCAAAAATGGCAACTGCAACCGGGTCAACCATGGAAAGGTGCATTGATGAGCCATCTAGACGTCCTTGGTCTCCGGGTGCGGTGCTCGAGTGGCCGCCATGCTCGTCGGGCTCTCCATCATGGCTTGATACTTCGTTTTTGATTGCCAAAAATGAGCAACGGGCTTGCTGGGCACGAAAAATAGCATTTATGAGGCACTTGATCACCTTGGGAAAATACCCGGCTTGGAAAGCGTGCCCGTGAAGCGCTTCGCTAAGTCTTCATCCACCACTTCGCTTCGCAATGGTTCTGGGCCGAAGCAAAAACTCCTCTTTGATATGTACTTCGCAAAATTGAGCTTCGCAAAACTGCTTCGGGGGCGGGGAGCGCCGAAGCATATCTACTTCGCAAAATGGGTCTCTTCTTCTTTACCACTTTGTCGTCAAAATTGCTTCGCCGATGCCTTGGAGAAATACTTCGCTGCGATCCTCTTCCAAAACTGTGGTTCGGGAAGATTTCAGCCGAAGCAGATGTTTCATTCTCTATGACCTCCGTTACTTCGAGTGAAGGCTTAGCCGAAGCAAATGCTTTGCAATGACTTTCGCCGAAGTAAAAATGGTTCGCTGATTCTCTGGCCGAAGTGACTGATGGAAATACTTCGGATGCGAAGTAATTTTCTTGCCCTCTCCGAAGTAGTATTGAAAATGCTTCGGGCGCGAAGCTCTCTTTTCTTCTGAACACCGCTTCGCTCATTTTTGCCCGAAGTAGCTGCTGGAAGTGCTTCGGGCGCGAAGTAGTTTCTCTATCTTTTCCTTGTATTTTCCTTTGGCAAAACTACTTTGCAAAACTTTTACCCGAAGTAGCGTTGGAAATGCTTCGGGTGCGAAGCTCTTTTCATTTTTCTTTGGCGAAGCTCTTTTTTTCTAGTTTGTTTGGCAGCGAAGTTCTTTTTCTTCCATTTTTATATACAAAGGGGTGGCATTGGAAGCCAAAATTGCTGCAACTTTCAAAATAAAAACAACAAAGCAAAAAACTTTACACAATACTGTACAAAATTTGTTTTCTTTTTCTACCCCTTAAGGAATGTGACAAAATTGCAGTCAACCAAACTAAAGATATTATAATTTATTTATTTACAATAAAATTACAAGCAACCAAATAAAATATCTTATATTTATTTCCAATGAAATAAAATTACAGATAACCAAATTAAAGATCTAATTATTTATTTTCAATGAAATAAAATTGCAAGCAACCTATTAAAGATCTGTATTTATTTCTAATGAAATAAAATTACAGACAACCAAATTAAAGGCCTATTTATTTCCAATGAAATAAAATTGAAGGCAACCAAATTAAAGGTCTTATATTTATTTCCATTGAAATAAAATCAGAGGGCAACCAAAGCAATGTCCTCATTTCCACAAGCAATGCAACCATTAACCAAGATTAACCTAAGTGAAGCAATGCAACCATTAACACAAGAAATGCAACCATTTTCACAAGCAATGCATTAGGAAACAAAAACAAACAAAGCATCCAAATCCTCCCTACAACAATCTAGATAAGAATTCTAACAAGCATAAAACCAAAGGAAAAGTACCTCAATAGAAGAACTTCCAAGAAATATTTCTTCAATATTCTTCCTCTAGTCGAACCTCTTGTCCATGGTATTCACCTCCAAAACTTTGCAACCCAAAAAAATATATAGAGCTTCAAAGAAGATCCAAAAGTTTATAGGTTTTCTTCCGACTTCTTCCTCCATGCAGCTTGCCACCCATTATGTTTTACCATGGCTTTCCAACCAGTTACCCAAAAAGTTAAAGTTCCAACAAACCAATAATTTTCACTTTTCAACCTTTATAAATATTCTTACAAAGGTTACCTATTAAATTTAATGTTAGCCTACTAATTATTACAAGGCAAAATATTAAATCATTCACTTAAACATTATTAATATCATTATTATTTTCTAATGCTACCAACATTAGAATAGTAATAATTAATTATCTATCTTATAAATTAAATTAATACCAATTGTTAATATTAATTATTAACATAGATATTAATATTTTAAGTATTAGTAATACCAACCTTATTATTAATGTCAATCCAGATGAAAATATTAACCATCAATAAATTAGTATCAAATGTTAATATTAATTATTAATATTGATATTAATATTTCAAGTATATTTATTACTAACCTTATTAATACTTTATTGAATTAACTAATCAATTCAATGCTTCCAAAATACAAGCAAAATTTAGGTCCGAGGTGTAGACCAATTGGTTCATCCAAACCCCATAAGGGGGGTGGAGTTCCAATGTTCAAATCTCGGGCCTCGTCGGACTGAACGCTTGTCCCTTTCCTAGTGCTTTCAGCGACGTAAAAGGTTTAAAATGTTTGTGGCATGGCGGTTATAGGGATGGACTGCGCAAATATCTGTGTGGCGAATTCCAGGGCGAACAACGCAGAATAATATGGCGGCCATAAAAAACTAGATAGCCTGCCCAGATTCGTGGTGGCTACCGATTCCACCATGTTAAAAAAAAAACAAGCAAAACAAAGACTTTGTAAATCAATAATACACCATGTTGGATACTATCGAGTGCTAATATCAACCATTAGCATTGATACCAAACAACAAACAAAAGTTCCCACCAAGCCAAATAAATCCAACAAGGATCAAGCATTCCAATACTACACCCATTTTTCCTTAAGTAGGTGGTTCCTTTAAGATAATCAACATTATTACCTACCTACTAAGGAAGACTCCCTTATGATAAAAACTTATTCACCCAGGTGTTCAAACAACATATATGCAATGCATCTACATGAAGGCCATTATCTTACCCTTGAGTTGTCAATGAACAATTCATCAACCATCATTTCTCTTTTTTGTCTCTCAATATTGTGGTTGTCCCATTCCAATCCACTCGTAAGAGTACCTAGTCTTGTAACCATAGATTTCATCAGTAGTACCATATTCTAAACATAATATAATCAAAGCATAAAATGTAGCTAAATCACATTCCTTGATAATAAATGAGATTATATATTTGATATCCACACATCAATAAAATATATATATATATATATATGTATAAAATATCAAGAACAAGTCCTATCAAGGAGGGTTGTTACAACTTACTTGTGTGTTCTTGAGCACTCCGTGAGCATCTACTATTCTTCTCTAGTATCTTATGTGATTTTCTCTTTATAAATTCTTCTCTTCCAACACCTTACACATGCTTCCTCTAGCATTGTATGTGTGTTTCCTCTAGCACCTTAGGAGTGCTTCACACCTTACAAGTGCTTCTTCTAGCACCTTTAAAATGCTTGATGTCTTGTGTATTATTTTGCTTGTTGTAAGTAGCTATATTGCTTTGCACTTTGATTGCAATCTTCTAGCACACTATATCTCTTAAATATTGGCCTCTGTGAGTACCTATTACTCTGTCTGAATTCAATTTAGTCTTGGTCAATGATGCTCCTTTGTCTGTAGAAGCTAAAATGCTTCTCTATCTCTATAGGAAATTATGATGCTTCTCAATCTTCTAAAGCTATGATGCTTCAATTTTTTTGGTAGATTTGCTCCTTTGTCTATATTTCTACAATATTGAATTTATTTACAATGTCTTAGGTCACATCTAAGAAAAAAATATGATTATTTTCCTTCCTAGAGAACTAGATATCAATGTCAAGGGGACTTTGAATGTCCCTGAATGACCAAATTTCTCCTGAGTTGGTTCTTCCTCAATATTCAATAGTGATTTTCCTCTTCTTCTCTAGATAATTCTAAATATTATCAGGGTGACTTTGTGTGTCTCTAAATTTCTAACTATATTTTGATTTGGCTTCTAATCAATCATTATCCAATTTTATTTTGAGTTGGATTTCTCTATCAAATGTCCAACTTTTCTCGAGTTGGTCATTTCTATCAATATAACTGAGTCTTAGTCTTTACTGGTTTTCCTTCAACCAAGTGGAAATACCCTAGCACCCAAATCAGGGTGACTATTCTTTATCCCCTCAATCTCTACCCAATTAGACCTTTAAAAATAGATTCCAAGTCTTTGCTACCTTCAAAGTGGACAAAATCTTAATTAACTCTGTCAAAAATGGACAATCAAATATTGATAATTGTGGCTAATAAAATAAACTCTATCAAAAAATAGACAGAGTTAGGTGGTAGCTTTGATACCGTTGTTGAATTTTTAAGCCTTACTATTACAAAATATCATAAGTCCCAATATAAAATAGCCACAATGTTAAAGGTCAAAATAACAATATAATGAAATAAATATCATATAACAATTTAACAATATTGAAACAAATACTCACAATATTATTGAGTAAAAAATATGCAATCTTGAGTTATGCTCAATGTTCAAAGATACATTTTATGGAGCTTTATCTCCAAAATATAGCTTTACAAGGTAGCCCTTTAAATTAGTGATTATTGCTTTCCATATGACCTTTAAACTCTTATATTATCACTTGCATAGAAGACTCTTATTACATGACACATGTACATATCCTATACATCTTAATTTATCAAATAATGTAATATTCTCTAACACAATATGTTGGATAGAAATGAATGATTTTATGCTTTTGTCATGGCATTATGATAGGCTTATCTCAATAAAATGATGTCTTGATTGATGTTACAATGCATATCCAAATATTACCTTGTCCTCTAATTCCAAACATTTTAGGTTACCTTGAATCTACTATGCTCCCTGTCTCTAATATCTTTTTAAATTGCTTTAGGCGCACTCTAATAATGTCTCCTTGGGTGTTTGTCTTGGGCAATTGTCTATTTAAGAAATGGTATACACCAAGCACTTGTTTTGCTTCTTCTCATTCCTTAGCTTGTTGTTATCCAAACACACATTGTAGATGCTTCTAGCTTGCATGCTCTTCCTCTTGGCTAGTTGTACAGGCTGGTAAATACAAGTGCTATTATTCTTCATTGATAGCTAATTAGGTGCATTTGTCGCTTTATTTTATTTATGAAGTAAATCATCCCTCTTGTGGAGCTCTTTTATAACGCTTTTTCTCAAGACTATGAAGCCATTCATCCCTTTTATGGGGCTCTTCTATAATTATTCCGCTCAAGGCAATACAAATATTCGTCTCTCTTGTGGGGATCTTCTATTCAATGCTAGGACTAGATTAAACTTGACATCTTAAAATCCTTTAAGGCACTCCCTTTATGTCACACTTCTTCTTAGGATCAAACATTATTTAAAACATTGCTCCTAAGGTGCTTCTAATGTCCTTTGAATTCAATCATCCTTGCAAAAATTATGGTGTTTCTCTCAAATTATGTCAAGCACTCATCCCAGTAAAGGGTTGGATAAAAATTTTCTTTATAAAAACATTCACACCAAGGTTAAAATTGATGCTAGCATAAAATATTAACTCAAATTTGGGTGGAGTATGGTGGTAGCTTTGATCCACTATTAAATTTTTAGCTAGATTATCATAGGTACTAATAAACAGGATCTCGAGTAATCTCAAATATAAGAGCAATTACTATATTAAATGACCAATATAATGAACATAACATTCATAACAATGACAATAATATGAACAAAATGGTCAATATCATTCATGTAACAACATGAAGAAACACTTACAATATATTGCTCAAAATATGCATACAAGCTTCAATATTATAAATGCTTGAATATATCTAAGATACTTTGATAATATTCAATCCATATACAATACATGGAGCTTTATCTCCATAATATAGCCTTCATAGATGACTCTTCAATACTTGACTATTGCTCTCCTCTCACATCTAAGAGATGCAACCTTTTCTATTCCATGCATAAGATAAATCCTCTCATATCTTTTGTCTTCTCATCTTGCCACTTGTATACATGACTCTTGACTCTTTATTTTCACACTTTATTCTGACACTTGCACACTTTACTATATGACACATTGCACACACCTACACACTCTATTACAAGACACTTGTGCACATTCTCACTCTTTATATTTGCACACATAATTACATGACACTTGTGCACATCCTACACATGAACACTTACATAAAGGGAAAATATAAATCACACTCCTAAACTATAGAATCATACCCTAATCTATTATATATTTACATTTGTACCATGAAGGTACCATGGGGGTACATTAGCATGTACCAAAAAATATAATATTCTCCAACAAAGATATATGGTTTGTGGTAGAAAAACAACTAGGCCAAGTATGAAGGATATCTAAAGGCCCCATATTCATTTTTCTTAAAATACAGTACTAGATGGTTGCACATTGCATCACTAAGGTATTGGGCCTAGTCAAAATAGAAGTGAACCTTGTAATAGTTCAAGGTGTATGTCGTAGTTATTTTTAATTCATATACATTCATCATTATTTAGACCAAATATGATTGCTAGCATGGCAAACAAGTCTTTTAAAGATTTAAATTCAGCAATTTTAATGGGGCCCTTGGGAAATTTAATGAGACAATAGCATAATTGGTCGTTGACCCAAGGAAACTACTTCTCATAATAATTCTTTTATTTTTATTTATTGAAGCCAAAAAGGAAATTTATAGGAATATTACGAGTCCTTAATGAAAATGCGGCTACAATATTGTCAGCTAAAACGGTAAAAAGTACATGGACTTTATTATTGTAGGCTACTTTCTATTTTATGTTGTAATAGTATACCATAGCTTTCATCAGCCCTGGAAAAGGATGCATGTGCTTGGGAATATATAATGGCATCAAAGAATTCCACATGGTTATGGATGGTTGCTCCCTTGAATTCTTGATGGCTTTTTGTCCTACTTTCCTTCTAAAGTTTTTCATCTCAATAATGATATCTATGTCATAAATATTAGCCATCTTGTCTTGGAGTTCAATTTTTTTGTCAGCCATGGCTAACTTAGCTCAATATTTAGGTAGCATATTACAACAATTTTTCAAATTTTTGCCTAGAGCTTTCCCTTTTTGGGTGCTCCATTTCTACAGTGCCCAATTACTTAACTGTCTAATATGCAAATGAAAAATGTGGACCTCTATTTTTATAGATTAAGGCTAACTACTTCAATATTTAATGCTAAGAATTCATGTGCTCTACCTTTTTTACCAAAATAACTTTCCAAAGTTGTTGGCATGTGCAAGCATCTTAAATTGTATACTAACATTAAATGCTACTTTAATTTGGTCCAATAGCTTATTTACAATTCAAAATTGTCATGTGCCACCTATTGCTTTTCAAAATTACTATGGGTTTATGTGATTGATATTTTTTATGGAATATTTTGCAGAAGTTTTTATTGTGCCTCATTATCTTGCTTAGAATCTGATAAAATATTTTTGAAATAATTGATTGCTTTCTTCCTTATATCTTCTTCATCCTCAATATTTCTTCTATCTAGAGTTATAATATTTTTGATATGACAAACAAAATTTTTTGTTTTTGTTGTAGCATGAAATTTTTTATATTTCTATCTCCTTACTTGAGCCATTTCTCTCTATATTTTTGGAACCAATATGACTCATTTTTCAATGCATTATGATAATAAAAAAGTAATTGTTTTTCTTTCACATAAGAATCTTGATCCATTCCATTAATTTCTACTATCTCTTGTAAAATTTTGAGCTTGGATTCAATTTTTTTCTTTTTTTTTAAATGTTACCAAAATATTTGGCATTCCATATCTTCATTTGCTCTTTTAAATATTTGGCATTCCATGTGTTCATTTGCTCTTTTAAATATTTCAACTTGTTAACAAACTTGTACATACATGATCCTTCAAATTTTGATTCATCCCACAATAACATAACCATCTAAAAAAAATTAGGGTCTTGGAGCTACATAGATTGGAATCCAAATGGCTTTGAATGACCATTATTAGGTAACTCACAAGTCATAAAATTGGGTTTATGATCTGATCTTGCTTGTAATAAAATATTTGAAGAGATTGTATACTTTGTTTGCAACCATTTATTGGGTAACAAGAATCTATCTAGTATTTCTACTATATGATTTTTTCCAATGTGTTTATTATCCCATGTATATTGAAAGATTGAGGGTCTAACATCCCAAAGGTCATTTGAATTAAAAAATGAAGCAAATATTGCATTGATTTAGACTATCCTAGAATGACACCCTTATTTTCCAAAGGAGATAGAACTATATTAAAATCACCCCAAGAATCCATAGATCACAATGAATCATCATTGTATTTGAAAAAATATTCTAAGGTCCTTCCAACATATTTCATGAGGAGTAACTATAGTTGGAGCATATACATTTATAACCCCAACTTTGATGTTTTCCTCTTTCTTGCAAAATAATCCACCAACCCAATTATGTTTTGCTTCTAATAGTTGACCATCCCATTTGCATTTATCCCATATTATTGCAATATCGCCTAAAGCTCCTATAGAAGAAACTACTAAACAATCACCTATCTTCCAAATCTTCTTAAAAGCATCCTTACATTTGTCCCATATTATTGCAATATCGTCCAAGGTCCTATAGAAGGAATTTCTAAACAATCACATGTATTGTAAATCTTCTTAAAAGCATCCCTACATTCCTCACTGCTTAATTTTATTTCTTGTATTAAAATAAAATTAGGGCTATAACAACCTATTAATTCCTTAATAACTCTTTTTTTAGGGGTTTTATTCATACCCTTAATATTCCATGATATCATTTTCATCATACACACTTTTTATTTTTATTAGTGGGCTTAGTCCCACTTCTTGTTAACACCTGTGATATTTTTATTTGGCTTCCTAGGTCAATATTCTTTTGAGTTTCTTTTCCTCTTTGTTCCTCCTTTGATGACCTTCCTCTCCTTCCATTTCTGCAAACACTCTTATCTTCATCAATCCCTTCTATTTTTTCATATTGTTCAAAATGAAACTTGTCTTCTAAAGATTTATGTTACCCTAAAGAATCGAAAGTGCAAGGAATAGTCTCATTAATATTTTCTTCTTTATGTTGCCCTGAAAACTCTAAACTGCATAGATGATCCTCCATAGTCATCACTTTTTTATGTTGGCATGAAAACCATAAATTTCCTTGGATATCCTCCATAAGGTTTTCTTTACAATATTTCTCTTGAAATCCTAAAGTGCAAGGAATACACTCCATACTACTTTCATTTTTATTGTAAGGAGAAGATTTTATGCTACTTGAGGATAATAAAGGTGATTTACCTAGATTAAACTTGACCTTCTTCACCTCAATTGCAATAAAATTTGTCTCCCCATCTTCCTTTGTTTTAAAATTTGCCTTCCCTTCTTCCTCTGCACCTTTAGCTCCTTCGATATTTGAACTTGCACATTGTACTTCCTCATCTCCCATATCATTTTTTTCTTCTAATGGCTGATTCGAGTGAACTATAATGGCCTTTGCCATATGATGATGTAGAGGATTTTTCTAGCCACTTTATTAGGAGTGGAAAATGATCTCCTGTGATATGATATCCTTGTTTCAAATTGAAGCTACCCTCATGCCCAAAAATTTCCATCTCTTCCTCCATTTTCACTTTGTAGTCTCTTGCCATGTGCTCAGTTTCATGATATTTGTGACATTAGAACAATGTTTTCATAATCCACTTGTTGATCTCATTCTCTTGATTCAATTTAATCCTAATCGACTTCAATAAAGGTTTAGAATATCCATGGCAACACATATTTGAGTGACTTTGGTGACTTTGAAGTGGAGGCCCTTGACCACCACCTCGTCATTTTTCCAGGAATCGACGATATTCTAGGTGACTTCATCATCAAGGCCAACAAACTTATGAAGGAAGGGGGTTAGGAATTTGGCTTCCATGAATACCAGGGCAGTGTCACTGAGGTACAGGGTGGATGATTCGATGTAAGCTATTACCATCGGGGAGGGGGAGGGGAGCAGAGTCCCTAGAAAACTTGGGATGTAGTTCCAGAGCCAAAACCATGCACTGAGGAGACAATCGACGACAGGACGAAGATGGGTCAGAGAAGGGAAGCGGGTGCTCTCCAATAGTGAAATAAGAGCCTCAAGGGATATGAAGTACCATGAAATTGGTGCATGCATGGGGACTCAGTGACGCAGAATACGGGACACACACTCGAAAGGTAGTGGGGGTGGGGAGTCGGAGGATGGGCATGGCAATTGATGGGTGAACGATGGTGGAAGGCAAGCCTCTCTGGAAGCGGGCAGTGAGGTGGCGACCTGAGCAAGGGCTAGCTTGACATCAAACATGGGGAAATTGTCTCTTCAAAAAGGTGGAGAGATAAGTTTGGATCACCATGACAAGAGAGTTGAGCAGGCGTGGGCCAAAACTTGGCAAGAATGATGAGGCTAGCACATTAAATAGGGATCTTTCTTAGAGATGATCGGGTACCAAGGTCAAGGGTGAGGTGGTAGCTAAAGCAAGGCCTACTGGAAAGAGGCTCGATAGGAAAGCCCGCACTAGGGTCAAAGGGACACGTGGGACTAGGAGAGAGGCTGGAGCACACAAAAAATGGGGTCCAAGGATTGGAGCTTCTAATATTATGATTGAGAGATGTCCACATCGTGGCAAGAGGTTTTAACTTGGGAAGTCATGACTATAAGGTCTTCAGGAAAGTCGTCTCTCTATATTTGGAGCCCTGATGACGAGGCCACTGAGCTAGCCATGGTATCTTCCAGCTTGTTACCTTCTCTGTAGATGTGGTGAAGGGATGATTTGGGGAGACCTTGGAGGATAGTTTGAGCTTCTTGGATGATGTTGAAGATTCTCCATGATGGGTCCCTTTGCTTAGTCATGAATTTTATAGTATTCAGGGAATATCCCTCGATGATCACCTTTTTGGGGTCTTCTTGGAGGATTACCAATCCACGAAGGAGCGTCGATGCTTCTGTAAAATTTTTAGTCTATGTGCTAAGAAACTTCGTGTAGACGAGGATCAGGTTTCCCTTATGGTCGTGGATGACCCCGCCAACTCCTAAGGTCCTGAGATTGCCTTTGGAGGCCCCATAAAAATTTAGCTTTATCCAACCGGGAGGGGGGTCATCCACCTAACAAAGGCTCTAGGGTTGGGGGGAGGGTGGGGGTTTGGGGGAAGTTCCTGGAAGTTAAGGGAGCCGAGGAGGGTAAGCTCATTCATCTTCGGGGGGATTGGGATGGGGAAATAAGATAGATGTTTTCTGAGGTGAAAGCCAGAGCTTTGTTCACCATCGCAAGGGGATCCCTCGATGAGGAGGAGAAAGCTCTGCTATTATGCTCCAGCAAAAGGTACTAGATCAGGTTGGGAAGGCAGAAGGTCCAAATGGATCGGAGGGTGGGATGAAAGAAGGTATTGGGCCACAGGATGAAGAGATCGGGGATGGATTTGGGTGGGACCCATTGAATGAAGAAGGGGTGGAGGAGGTGGCCCAGGGTCATAGAGGAGAAGGGGCAGCTCAAAAATAAATTATTTATCGATTCCCAATCAGAGCAACAGAGGTAGCATCGATTTGGGATTGAGAATCCCCTCTTGACCAAATTTTCAATGGTGAGGATTTTGTTTTGGATGGTTGTCCAAGCAAAGAAGCTAATTTTAGGGATCACTTTTTTGGCCCAAACTTGCTTGATAGGGAATTGGGGATCTTGGGGATCCCTTTGGAGAGAGTATGCAGACTTGATTGAGAAGGATCTACTGTTGGTTCCATGTCAGACACACCTATCCTCTACCTCACCTGAAGGAATAATGGTTGAACTAAGAAGGACAGAGAGGTTGGTCGCATGGAGGAGAAATGAAACATCTTCAATGGAAAACCATCGTGTCTTCCCCTAGGTCCTGATTATGTAATTGGCCACCCTGGATCCTTTGGAGGCATCCAGCTGGGGTCTAAGGGCCAAAAGGTCTCTGTCCTCCCGTAGGGCCTCATCCTGGATCCACTTGTCATCCCAAAAATAAATCTTGCTATCGTAACCGAGGATCCACCTAGACCCCTTTCAGATGAGGTCTTTAGTTTGGACCAGGGATCTCTAGAGAGCAGACCTATCACAGGGATGGTGGTCACAGAGGAAGGGGTGGTGCTGGAGGTATTTCCTTCTCACTGTGCAAAACCATTCAGCTTGGAAATTGGTAAACACTTTCCATGCATGCTTGGCTAGGAGGACAGTAATCATTTTGGATACCCGCTTGAGGTCGATCCCACCTTCGCTCTTGGTTCAGCACACTAATGGCCATGAAACCAGCAGGATTATTTTCTTATATTCACTCACAGACCACAAAAATGCTTTTGGATTTGCTCAATGCAGGTGCTGATTGAGGCTGGGATCCTGAAAATAGACATGGAATACATCAAGATGATCTGGAGACAAGTGAACGTGAGGGTGTCTTTAGCGGCCTATGAGAGAAGGTGCCCTTTCTAGGAGGCTAGCTTCTTTTGAATTCTCTCAACAACGTTGGACCACAGGGCTTTGGAGGGGAAACCAGAGAACAGGGGTAGGCCGAGATAGGTGGATGGGAGGGCATCTGGGGTGCATCCCAGGATCTGGGCTATTTTGACCTACCTAGCTTGGGGAGTGTGGATAAAGTAGATTTTGCTCTTCAGGAGATTTATCTTTTGCCCAATCGCATTCTCGTATAAATTGAGAATCTGATTGATGATCTTGGCTTGGACCATAGAGGCGAAGGTGGCCAAGATGGTGTCATCCACAAATTGCTTGTAGGAAATTGAGGCCAAACCTAAGGTCGATCTGATCCCAGATATGAGCCCGCTTCTGGTTGTGCTTGTAATGGTTTGCCCAAGGGATTCGACGAGGATGATGAATAGGATCGGGGATAGGGGGTCACCCTACCTCAGCCTTTTGGAGCTGGGAAAGAAACCTACAAGGGAGCCATTGACCAAAACTGAGAACCTAGGGGAAGACACACATCACTTGATGAGATCAACCCAAGATAAGTGGAAGCCAAATTTGAGGATGACTTCGATGAGAAACTCCCAATTGACTCTATAGAAAGCTTTGTTCATGGCCATCTTGAGAAGGAACACTGGTTTCTTGGCTAGAGAAGCAAAGTGCAGAACTTCATGGATTATGATAATCCCATTTGTGATGACCCTCCCTTTGATAGAGCTCCCCTGGAAGGAGTCTATGATTTGGGGGAGGATGTCCTTGAGTCTGGTCGCAAGAGCCTTGGTTAGAATTTTGTACAGGATATTACACAGGCTGATGGGGCAGAATTTGGATAGGGATTTGACCGCCTGGGTTTTGGGGATCAAGGCAATGAAGGTGGATTTGATGCCCTTGGATATGGAGTCGACAAACTGAAGGTCCCTAATGAAAGTGCACACTTCTTGACCCACTAGATCCCAAAAATCCTGGAAGAAGTGGAGGGGAAGCCATCTGGACCGAGGGTGGCATCAACCTTCATGGAGAACAAGGCTGCCTTGATTTCCATATTAGCAAGAGGGCTGAGGAGCATTTCATTGGTTTCCAGGGAGATGGAGGGGGGATATGCTCAAGGAGCACCTTGGATGCTTAGGGGGAGGAATGGGATGCGGTTCCAAGGAGATCATGGAAGAAACTAGATGCCTCTGATCTAATTTCTTCCTCGTCCCTAATAGACCTACCATCACTGTAAGTGAGTTTAGAAATTTCGTTTGTGCTTCTATTCTTGAGAGTTGATGTGTGAAAGAATTTGGTATTTACATCACCATCCTTGAGGCATAAGGCCCTTGAATTATACCTCTAGAAGATCTCCTCCCTTGCTAGGACATTGTGGTAATCAGCTAGGATTCTAGTTTCCTCCTCTCTAAACCCGGGTTCTTGAGTACCTTCCTGGAATTTGCGCTCTAGGTCTTCCAACTTCTTCAGAACCTTATTGCTCTTGAAGATGTTATCGAACACCTCTTTGTTCTAGGTCTTAATATTATCTTTGAGGAACTTGATTTTCTTATAGATTTTCCCAGTGAGGGATCCATCGAAGGGTTGGTTCCACCACCTGCCCACCTGTGACCTAAAATCTATGTGGTGGAACCACATAGACTCGAATTGGAAGGGGCGCTTGGAAGGAGAGTGCCTACCGACTTCAAAGAGGAGGGGGCTATGGTACGATCCGATTTTAGGAAGAGCAAAGAGGGTTGAATCTGCAAACAGGGGGATGGCTTCTCTAGACGTGAAGACTCTATCTAGCCTGACTTGGATAAGGTTGGCCCTATTTCTTCTGTTGTTCCAAGTGATTTTACTCCTTTTAGGTGGACGTCCATGATCTTGTTGGAATCGATGAATGCCCTGAACTCCTCCATGCTTATGGGGTTCAGGTTCCCCCTCATTTTTTTAGGGGAACAAGGGGTTTTTGAAGTCGCCTTCTAGGATCCAAAGGAGGGGTGTGAACGCTTCCTACATGAAGCTAATTTCATCCTAGAGGGAGGCCCTTTCAGTCGGGTTGTTTGGGGCATAAATATTGGAGAGGATCCAGGTCTGGCTGGACACCAAGATATGGAACATGATGTTGATGATTCTTGGAGAGGACAAAATCAACCTCCCTTCGATAGTGGTTGGGTCCCATAAACACAACATACCCCCAATGGTGCCTAGGGCCAAGGTGAAGAGGAAATTGCTATTGCTCCAAACAACTTTGGCCACCTTGGGAGAAGAGATCTCATCAAGTTTGGTTTTCTTAAGGATGAGGATGGATGACTTATGGTCCTTTCAAATGTGGGCAAGGGTGCATCTCTTGGAGGCTCCATTGAGCCCTATCACATTCCAAGTATCTTCATTTGGTACCCTTGGGGGGTCTTTTGCCTCCCTTCCCCTGCTGGGAGGGAGGTTTGGATCTTAGTGGTTCTTCTTTTAGGAGGTTTAGGGAATCAGACAAGAGGGTCATTTAGAGGCCACTGACAATGTCATCTTCATTTTTTTTCCTTCTCTATTCGCCTAAGGTGGGACGCCCTCTCTTCCTATCACTATCATAATTCGTTGTGAATATTTTACTACGGGTCCATTTAGGACTAAAACCTTCTGGGACCAAGTGGGAGAAGGATGGACTACCCTCGTCATCCTCCTTAGACATCTCTAAGCCGACCTCTAAGCAATCTTGAGAGGGGTGAGGGGTATCCAGGGGGGAGGATGGTTGGGGGCGTCGAAGGAAGAGAGAGGCAGCTCACGGGGAGGGGGGGATGGGGGGTGCTCTGTGGGGGATTTTGGGCCTGGTGTGTCATGGATGGGGGATGGGATAGGGGTGGATTGATGGGGGACCCCCTGGAGAGGTGGAGGGATCAACTGGACCATCGATCGGGTGGGGAGGTTCCTCATGGGAGATCAAGACTTCTACTGAAACTTCAAATATAGGGTTGGGATGGGTACATACCTGGTCATGATCAGTCATCGAGATGGGATCAACCTTCTATTTCCATTTGTCAATCGAATCTGGCCTCTTTTCATGTCATTATGGGGGCGTTGGTGGTCTTTGGGGGGGTTTCCCACTTCGGGATGGGCCTCGGGAGAGAAACCTATTGTTGGATGGAGCCTTCGGGAAGGAGTCCCTAGTTGATGGTACTTCACGACACTTGGAGAGGGGGCATTGGTTGAGGATGTGGCCTTGCATGTTGCACTGGGTATAGAAGGTTGGCTTGTTCTCGTACTCTAGGGGTTGACACCATTGATAGGAACCAGACGTCAGGGTAACTGAAGACGAAAGTTCATATTCCAGGTTTGCATTAACACATAGTCTAGCATGGACCATTCGGGATCTTGCATTGGTTGCAGACCCAAAAGCCATAAGTTCCCCGATGGCTTGCACGATGATTTTGAGCACATCCTCTCGCCAGAGGTGAAACAAAATATCTGGTATCCAGATCCATATCGGGGTATAGTTTATGCTCTGGGTGTTGGGATTGCAATCTGTAACCCAACGCCTAAAGAAGAGGCTTTTGCAGCCCAAAAACTAGGGTCCACCCATGAGGATCCGACTGGTGTCATCCCTATTATTGAGCTTGATGAGAAAAAAATCTTTTCGATAGGGCAACGATTTCCATGTTCCCAAAGGTCTTCCATTTGGAGTAGGTCTAGCAATGGATGGTTTCCATGTCTAGGCAACCCCCAATGAATTTATCGACGAGGGAATAGGAGGCCTCTGACACATAGGTGGAGAAAACGTCATCTAGGATGGAAATATCTATCCCATATAGGGATAAGCCCAAGGTCAGGGGATGCAGATGGATCGTATCTCTCGCAAGGACTTGGACATATGAGGGTTTGTTGGGCCCTCCTAGGGAGGACTCCCCAACCACCTTGTCAGGGGGTTCTTTGTTTGATGGATATGAGTGTGCATTTATAGAGGGGCCTGCTGTCACATCCTCTTCATCCTTGCCTGGGCCTGAGCCCCCTGTCGTCTGTCGAGATCCCGAGCCCTAGATCTCGATGCCACCATGGGAGGCCTTCGGGCCAGATCCTGCTTCAGTTCCCGCTCCTGTTCCTACTTCCGCTCTCGCCATCCGTATTTTTCATTTTTTAATATTATTTTAACATAATAAATTGATCGATATTAATATTTTAAGTATTAATAATACCAACGGTGAAGTGAAAACCATAAATTTTGGCATGAAAACCATGAAAACCAAAGGGCCATCACTTCTTTATGTTGGCATGAAAACCATAAATTTCCTTGGATTTCCTCCATAAGGTTTTCTTTACAATGTTGCCCTTGAAATCCTAAAGTGCAAGGAATACACTCCATCCTACTTTCATTTTTATTGTAAGGAGAAGATTTTATGCTACTTGAGGATAATAAAGGTGATTTACTTAATTTAAGCTTGACCTTCTTCACCTCAGTTGCAATAAAACTTATCTCCCCATCTTCCTTTATTTTAAAATTTGCCTTCCCTTATTCCCCTGCACCTTTAGCTCCTTCGATATTTGAACTTGCACATTGTACTTCCTCATCTCCCATATCATTTTTTTCTTCTAATGGCTGATTCGAGTGAACTATAATGGCCTTTGCCATCTGATGATGTAGAGGATTTTTCTAGCCACTTTATTAGGAGTGGAAAATGATCTCCTGTGATATGATCTCCTTGTTTCAAATTGAAGCTACCCTCATGCCCAAAAATTTCCATCTCTTCCTCCATTTTCACTTTGCAGTCTCTTTCCATGTGCTCAATTTCATGATATTTGTGACATTGGAATGCAATGTTTTCATAATCCACTTGTTGATCTCATTCTCTTGATTCAAATTTAATCCTAATCGACTACGGTAAAGGTTTAGAAATATCCATGGCAACACATATTTGAGTGTATACAACATGTCTTCTCTTCTTAGTAGTTGGTCCCTCCTAGATGAATTCACCTAGAGTATTATCGATATTCTTCAAAACCTCCTTATTGATGAGTTGATAAGGAAGTCCAAAAAGCCTAATCCATACTGGAAGTCTTTTAATAGTTTTTGTGTCCATAGAAAAATTATCACTCAAAAGTCTTAAATATAATGCATCTTTACCCCTAAACCACGGGCCTACATCCATTATTTTATCCCTTATTTTTTAACAGGAAAAAATAATGAGGAAAAATTATTTTCAAAGAAAAGTTATGGAGTAATTTGAATTCAATCCCTGCTTCCACTTGATTCAATTTTGAATCTAGAGAGACCTGGCAAATATCCATGAAACTTACATATTAACCCTCTAGTTTTAAAAACCATTATATCATGCTCAATCATCTCATCCTTGATAATCACTTTTGGTGTAGAATCTACTACTTGGACTAGGTTTGTCATAGATTTGCTCTTCCTCTTTTTGCTAGCTAAGGCATCCATACTTCTAACTTGGTCATTCATACTTTTAGTAAGGACTTTCACAAATGACTTTCTTTCCATGTTACCTCGATTTTCTTCAAATGAATCCTTTAAATTCTTCTAAGATATGGAACAAGAAGTGGCACTTATTCCTTGATCACACTTTTCTTTCTTCTTTATGTTTCCTTGCTCACACTTCCTCCTCACTCTTGGCTTGTGCTTGCACTCACTCCTGGGTCGTGTTCACACTCACTTTTGGTTGCACTCACTCTCAGCTCACGCTCATAGTTGCTTTCGGTTGTACTTATTTTTGACTTGTACTCACACTCGCTTCTGGCTGCAATCACTTTGGATTAGTTGACTTACCAATATAACATTATTCTTATTTTTAAATTAATTTAAAATGTATATATATTTTAATTAATTAATTTATCTCAATTTAATTTTTATAAATATTATAATAAAATAAAACTATAAATCTTATCTAATCAATTAAAAATATATAAATTATACTTTCAAACTAATTTTAAATATTTTTATTAAAAATTATCGTTGACAAATCTAAAAAAATAGATAGCATTTTCTTGAAAGCAAGAGTTAATCCATTCCACATTACCAAAATTAGGAAAAATAAATGCCTAATTTCACAACTTTAGACATAAAAGGAGATATGAGATTTTGTTATAAGAGTTTGTTCTCTTGGTACAACCTAAATAAGTTTAAAGGTTAAGACTTTGAAAAAAAAAAGTTTAAGGTTATATATTATAATTTTTAATTATTAAAATGATATAAAATAGGTTTAAGAATTAAGATTTTGAAATTATAAGAAGAAGATTTAAGTTTAACATTATAGTTTTTTAATTGAGTAAATATTTTTTATAAACATCCACGGTGGGGATTGAACCCTGGTCACATCACCGATAATGCAAGTGGCATCCTTCTCGGTAGACCACACTCACTAGGATATCATTATAGTTTTTTAATAATTAAAGTTATGAAAAATAAGTTTAAAATTTTAAGATTTTAAAACTCTTTAGGTTGTATATTATAGTTCGTCAATAATAAATGTTATATAAAAGAAAAAATTTGATATAGTGTTTTACTAGAGGAATTTTTCTACATAATCTTGCTCTTTGTGGTACTACAACCTTCAATTGCATGCATGGAGTAAAACTTGAAATAGTTTTTAATGTGCATAAATTTATAGGTTATATAAGATAATCTTAATGAAAAATATTGTTTATCCAACCATTATAAGCTATATGGTACAATCTTAATAATTATTTTATTTTATTTAATAAATGATTTTATATATATAGGTAGTTACATAGACAATCTTGAAATTTTGGAGCTACCCTTATAACTCATATTCTACCACCTTATTGTTGTTTAATCCGAACCTCACACGAAACCATCAATCGCTCAAAATAAATAAAATTAAGAGTTTATTTTTTTATGCATGACAATTAAACTTAGTATATATAATTTTTAACTCACCCTTCACACCAGCACATTGCACATTGTTGTAAAACAGAGTCTCATATGATCGTTCCGAACCTCACACGGAACCATCAATCGCTCAAAATAAATAAAATTAAGAGTTTATTTTTTTATGCATGACAATTAAACTTAGTATATATAATTTTTAACTCACCCTTCACACCAGCACATTGCACATTGTTGTAAAACAGAGTCTCATATGATCGTGGGTTAAGGATAAAATCTACTTTACTTCAAGCACGTTGTTACTCCACAAAATTGCAAACATGATTAAGTTGTGACTCTTTATGGGAAGCTCTTACAATACAACTCAATAATAGAATTGGCTAAACATAGAGTAAATGTCTAGGTAGTTCTTTTTAAATTATAATTTTTATTATTATAAACAAATCAAAGAAGATTAAAATTCTTTATAATTAAAAAAATAATTATAATTTTTATTATTATAAACAAATCCAAGAAGATTACGATCCCTTATATGTAAACTTATTAAAAAAACAAATATGTGCCAAAAACCTGCTTAAGGAAAAATTATTTACTGCAAGAATAAACTACTCTAATTTAATTTGTGGACCAAATCGAACTTGGAGAACGTCATATTTGACATACAAATCAACCCAGAAGTAAGGCATACCACCACCACGAGCTCAAGAATGGCAAGCCGGAGGTTTGTGGGTATGCATTTCAATATGATGCTCAATTCCCCCGAGGTTGGTGGGTTTGTAGTGCACATGAAATCCGTAACGTTTTTTTTTTCTCAACTCAACTCAAATTATTCCAGCAATCAATCAATCAATTACGAAAAGAATAAATGTAACAGGGTCCCAAGCGAATGAGCTCAAGTCAGCCACTGAACTGTCAACGCCATGCCATCATAACAGGAGGCACCAGTGGTAAAACATATCTACTCAAATTTCAATGTAATTTAGGGGCATTGGGTGCTCATGTATTGGAGTATTTCTAAAGATTTGTAATCAGAAAGTACACATCACAATAAGGAAATCCAATCCTTAGGGAAGTATTAAGAACGTGGTCCATGGAGTCAATCCGCTGAAAATTCTTAGCAGGTGCCAGTTAGACAAGTCAGCCTTTTGCAGAATTCTGGTACCATCATTTTTTACCTAGATGTGTCGCTCAAAAGATTTGTGAAGTAAATTTAATTTTTTTATCCTTTCTTCAGTTTGGGAGATTGAAGGAAAACACCACCATTCACCATTCATTTCTTGTCATATAGGACAAAACAATTCTAAGCAGATGTTGTTTCCTTTAGCTCACCTTTTTGACAATCAGCTTAAATAACAGCTCCGTATTTCGTGCAAAGATTTTAAAACACGCCGTTGCAGAATCAAATTTATTTTGATGTTTTCAGACAACGCAACGGTTTGAATTTTGACTCTTTTTTCGAGAGGTTCAAGGTTTAAAATTCAAACTGTGGTGTGGGTGTAGGTGAGTATGTAAGGGGGTGAGTTAAGTTCATCATAATTCACTTCAAACTAGCAGCTATGGCGAACGTCATGGGACCACGCTCTTACAGCTCAATCTAAAAATTAATAAAAACTAAAAACCCACATATATTCTAAATCATACTAAACATCTTATAGTGGTTGTTGGAAGGGAATAAGCCTTTCTGTTGGAGTGATAAGTTCACTTCTGATGATGAAGGATCTTGTTAATTCCTTTTTTTCAAAAGCAACAATTTCTGTCTGTTTCCACGTATGTCCAGAATTTTGATTCTCTTTAACTTGGGCATATTGCAGTTTCAAGATTTCCTTTCAATAAAGATCCAAGTCTTTGTTTCGTAAATCATGAAAATAAAGTCTTCTTTCTTTGTGTCTGTGAGGAGTCTGTCTGGAATAATTCTTCACTGGTCTTTCTCTTCTTCTTTGCTTTGATTTAAGTTAATGGGATGGTTCTCTAACTCTATTCCTTTAACCTTTTGAAATCCGTCTTATTCCAAATTAAATGATTTTATTAGCGTTACGAGACTTTAAAAAGTCTATGGGACCAATATGGTACATGTACTGCCATTTGCAAAGCGTGCTGCTGATCTTCGGCTGAGTTCATTACTGCTGGATCAAATTCTTTTTATAAGGTGGATCTTTTATTATAAACTTTGATATGCTAGCTTCATTTTTTCAACGAAGACCACCATATCCTTTACTTGTGAGATTTTGACATTTTGGATTTGAATGTCACTGTATGCATCACATTCCATGATAAAGTGTCACTTCGTCTCAACGAACCTTGCTGCACAAAATATACATATTCTTCCTTCCTAATTTTCCTTTTGTGCCACCCATCTACCCGTTTTTCATATCAATTGGTGCAAGTTGGTCCTAAGTAAATCCTTGATCCGCTTTGCCATCCACTTGAATTCTTCTCCTATATAAATCTTTTGTTGAGATTCACATGTAGATTTAAAGTTACTGAGAATACTGTTGTTTCCTCCATTGTTTGCATGTTTGTTCTAAACTTCTTTCTGACATATTTCCTGGTTTTCTAGTTGCTGTTTTGGACATTCATTTAGGTTGATATCCCACCTTCTCATTCATTTCTTGTTTCTCTGCAAGCATATTTTCTTTATTTTTACCCTCCCTTGCTGTTGAATTCTTCTTCAAAATTAATCTTTGGCCATCTGGTATTTTATATCCTTCCATTTCTCTCTATATATGACAGAAGGTGACACATAGCCACTGCCTGCAAAGGGAAAGTACCGGTCTCATCCATCCAGATTTTATATGGGACTAAATTTTTGCTTTCGAAGTTAAATTTATAATTAATCTTTTCTGAACTCTTTCAATTTGCTTCCATTTTAGCCCTGGTGTACTGCTGGGTCAAATCTCACACCCCCACTGACACCACAAATAGCCCAAACAATGTCTTCATGTTTTTCCAATCTTGTAATTCAGCATTCCCACATGTTTTGTAAGGCATATAGCGCGTTCTGGACACCTTGAATTCTCTTCATTCTAGGTGTTTGCCAATTCAATCTATGGTAGAAATAAAGTCCGAGGTACTTGTATTCTGTCACAACCTCTAGTTGATCTCCTTGAAAGAGGAACTCTTCTTGCATCTTTTCCTTTCTTAACAATACAAGTTTCAGCCTTACCAATATTCACCCTGTATCAGAACATGTATTGTGGCAGAAGGGCCAGAGTAATCAACCAGAAACGGAAGATGAAACTATGGCTTAGGCATAGAAACAACTAAATATGCAGCCACAGATCCAGGAGAAAGGCAAGCCTGATAAGGGGAGGGATGCCATAGGAGAATTTGGTGGCGAGGAAATGGAGGAAACTGCCACAGAGGATGATCAGCCTGGGGTGGAGAGTGACACAAGCGAGCACTTACTAATTGAAGTGCCAAATCTGTGGTAGCCCCTTGTCTATGGCATCAAGATCAATGGAAGGGTGGATAGTTTCTTTGAGAAATTGGGTGAAGTAATTAATCGGGTGTGCCACGCGTTTTGAGTAAGTGCCCTCAGAGCATGGCGAATGTGCTAGTTGAGGGTTGATATGGAGCTGGGTAGGTTAATCAATTGGGCCCAGGATGAAGAACGTATAAAGAAATTCACTAAAATTCACCAAGTCTAGCCATGGGAGCTTGGTGCATGCAGCAGTATGCAGGCAATGATTGCAGTAACTTGGAGTAACGGCGTTGCCAGAAGGAACAACGGTTTTGTATATGCACCCACCCTGAGTGTATGTCAACGGTGATAGATTTGATGACTATCTTGAATCTTAGGCCGTGAAGTAAATCAAATTGGCACAAGAGTTGGAATCAACATACACCAGGATGAATTTTTTGGCCTATCTGATATAGTGGTTAGCAACTAGATTGGAGACATTCCATGATACGGCAAACGATCTAAAGTTGCAAAGGAAACTATAGTCCATCTAGTTGATAGAAGTGGAGGAGCAGCTTTGGCAGGTGCAGCATGATGCCAAAGCATGACTGGCGAGATTGTAGTAGGAAATGGATTAGCTGAAGAAGAAACAAGAGGAACAAAAAAATTTGATTGGGTTGTTGAAACCGAAGTGTGCAAATGAGAGAACAAGGTCTTGAAGCCAAAGTTCAAGAAGTAGCCCATCATGAATGGCTGATAGCAAAAAATGATCAGCTACTTGCAGATTTAGATAAGCAGGAAGCGGAGTTGCTTGCTAGGCTTGCAAAGATTGAGCAAAAGTCACAACATGATGGATTCCAGTGGGTGAGGTACAAATCCTATGCCTAGGGCCTAAAGCGAGAAACCGATGCCCTAAAGATGCAAGCACAGGAGTTGGGAGTTGCACCCATTCAATTTCAATCACCCCCTAGCCACAACAAAGCCAAAGCCCTCAAGAGGGGTAGTAGTCATTGACTAGGACATCAACCAATATAGAGGGAGGACAAATGTAGCAGCCAATTCTAATGTAGCGCCACCTCAAGCACCACCCTGAACATGAACTATAGAGACGAGTACAAAATTATAATTTTGATTGTATATAGGGTTTTGTCATTTTGTAGTTTGCATGCTAAGTGCTTGTCAAAATGATTATTAGATATTAGTAGTGTGCGAGTAATTAGAATGTCATGTAATTTGGATGTCATGTAATTAGAATGTCTTGTAATTTACAATGTTATGTAAGGGTAGTTAGGGTTAGGTATGAGGAAGTTGCGGAAGTTTACAACCGCCTCCCCTTCCCAGGAGTAGTATAAATAGACCCCATACATTTTTTGAAGGCATCATTCATCCATTGATCCATCTATTTGTTTGTATCTAGGAGAATATTTGTGTATGCGAAGATAGAAATATCATGTGTTTGTGAGCATCTGTGATGGAGAATATTGTTGTTGTACATGAATGCGTAGTATTGTTCATAAAAAATGCAAAGGACAATGTGCAGTTTTGTTCCATTTCAAGTTTGAATATCTTTTTCTCATAAATATTGAATGTTGTTTATAGCTGATATTTGTTGTCATTTACTCTTCTATGTTCCTTCAAACATGGAATACCATTGTTGTGCTACATCGGCTGCAATGCAGGTGTGCCCCAACTTCAACACTCTGGAGAGGTGCGCTTCTTTGCAGTTGGTTCATCCTTCTGCTTTGCTGCCTTGGAATTTTATTCAGTGGAAAGTAGTTGGTTTGCCTCCTTGATATCCAGATATGTGCCCTAGGCTATGCCCTAGCTGGTGTTGGTTTAGTGGCCTGGTTCGCTCTCCACTTACTTCTCCTCCTTATTGCTCTGTGGCTCTTTTGTGCTAGAGAATGTGTGTAACCAAAGAACAGAACACAAAAATAAAATGAATGCAGACACAGAAGTAAATTGCCAAAATGCCCCTTTTGTATTGATTTTTGATACAGCTTTTACAAAAGGTGTTTGAATTGCCTCAAGTGTATTGGGAGCAATGTTACAATGTTTCATTCTCTCTCTGAAGTACAATGCTTTGATGGAGGAGGGGAGATATTCCGACTCTTCCGCAGGATGTAGTGTTCTTCGCTCTCTCGTCGCTTCTTCAAGGGGTGAGTGGGCTTTGGTATCCATCAAGGGACCACTCCAGCTTCAACAGCTTATCCAAAATACCTGTCACCTACACACACGCAAACCAACGAAGGGATCAGTAGCACCTGTATATTTGAGCAATCAAATCCATACTAGACATAAAACCCTAAGTAGATAATTTGCATGAAACAAATAACAACAGCAATAAACAGATAAAACCTCACTAATTATTAAAGTCACTGATTGATCTCGGTCATGCATGTGAATTCGTGCTCGGGACTGTGGAACCGCGAAAGCGCGGTTGTGGACTGGAAACCGCGGACCTGCGGTTTTGAAACCGTGGACCTGCGTTTTCGACTGTGAAACCGTGGGCAGGTGGTTCCGGCTGAAATGACAGGTTGCTTGGGATGCGTGCCAACGATCAGGATCTAGCTCGCGCTCTCAGTTTCTTGTTGGGTCTGGATATATTTTGGCAGCCTGTCGGTATGCAAATTCAGCTCCCTTTGTTTTGTGGACTAATGATGCTTTTATAGGCTTCCTAGGGCTTTGGAGGGGAATGAGAGGTGGCAAGCTTGACATGCCAAGTGGAAAATCTGAACTGCCAGGTGGAAGGGGCAGTTATAGTGAGTCATTTAGTGTGGCTCACTTAACTAGGGTGATGTGGCTTCAAGTGGAGTGGGATGTGGGATGTTGTTTTATGTGAAGGGACAAAGAGACAACAACAAATGAGTTGTGGCATGGGTGTTGGGAATCTGTCTCATGTGCAAAGACAAGGGGGACAGGAGTGGGTAAGATGTGGCAGGGGTGTTGGGTGAAGTGTCCAAGACACATGTCCAATGGGTAGACAGGGTATCCTAGGGTGATTTTCCTAATTAAATAAATTAGGAAAATAGAATGATGTATAGGATTTTATATCCCTAAGTTTAGACTTAGGCATATAATTTTATTATGCAGGATTTGATGGTGAGGTGGTGAATGTGACTTAGAGGGTGTCGGATTTTGGTGTCTACAGTTGCCCCTTTTTGTACTGCGTTGTGTACAACACAATGCGGTGCAAAAACTAATGACATCTAACTTTATTGGATGAATGGACTCATTTCTTTTTGGTATGGCGAAATCAATATGTATATTTTTTATTTTTTATTTTTTTTGTTTACCCCCTCAATTGGTAAGTGGGTGACTAGTGAAGCCTAATAACCAATTGATGAAAAGGTCATGATTTTTCTGTGTTTTTATGCAAATGATTGCCTCAAGCTTGGTGACTTTCCATCGAAAATTACCGTTTGGTTTGATTGACATGCATGTTTGTGTTTTGAAGGAACCAATCATCCTAGGTGTCTGTCCCAGTGATTGTTAGCAATTCCTTAATGCAGATTGATTGTATCATTACCGTGTTTTGTAACCTCACGGAGTGGGCGTCAATTTCAACCCTGGGTTGATGTGATTGATATTGTCTCTTGAGCCTGTTAGACCTTCATTTGCTTTTGTTGTTTCCTTTTTTTTTTTCAAACCGCTGGTTTGCGGTTTTTATGGTGGTAACCGCGGTTGCGCGTTTTATCTGTTGAAAACGCGGTTACGCGTTTTGTGGCACAAAACGCGGGTTTTTTTTTTTTTTGTTGTTTTTTCATTTTCTTGTTGTTTTTGATAATTAAGTGGGGTTGGTAATGAATTTTTTTTTTTTTATTATCTAGGAGTAGGTATAATTTTTTCGTTTTGTTTTTATACCTAGGGGTAGGTAAAAAAAAAAATTATTTTTGTTTTTGATTACCTAGGAGTAGGTAAAAATTTTTCGTTTTGTTTTTAATACCTAGGGGTAGGGAAAAAAAAAAATTCGTTTTGTTTTTTATTACCTAGGAGTAGGTAAAATTTTTTCGTTTTATTTTGATTACCTAGGAGTAGGTAAAAAAATTTTGTTTTTGTTTTTGATTACCTAGGAGTAGGTAAAAATTTTTGTTTTGATTTGATTACCTAGGAGTAGGTAAAATGTTTTGTTTTGATTTGATTACCTAGGAGTAGGTCAATTTTTTTGTTTTGTTTTGATTACCTAGGAGTAGGTAAAAGAATTTTGTTTTTGTTTTTGATTACCTAGGAGTAGGTAAAATATTTTTTGTTTTTGTTTTTGATTACCTACGAGTAGGTAAAATATTTTTTGTTTTGTTTTGATTACCGAGGAGTAGGTAAAAAATTTTTGTTTTTGTTTTTTATTACCTAGGAGTAGGTAAAATTTTTTCGTTTTATTTTTTATACCTAGGAGTAGGTAATTTTTTTTTTTGTTTTGATTACCTAGGAGTAAGTAAAAAAAAAAATTGTTTTTGTTTTTTATTACCTAGGAGTAGGTAAAAAAAAAATTGTTTTTGCTTTTTATTACCTAGGAGTAGGTAAAAAAAATTTCGTTTTGTTTTTGATTACCATGATTACCTAGGAGTAGGTAATTTTTTTTTGTTTTTGTTTTTGATTACCTAGGAGTAGGTAAAAAAAAAAATTGTTTTGTTTTGATTACCTAGGAGTAGGTAAAATTTTTTTGTTTTTGTTTTTTATTATCTAGGAGTAGGTAAAATTTTTTTGTTTTTGTTTTTGATTACCTAGGAGTAGGTATTTTTTTTTGTTTTGTTTTGATTACCTAGGAGTAGGTAAAATTTTTTGTTTTGTTTTGATTACCTAGGAGTAGGTAAAAAAAAATTGTTTTTGTTTTTGATTACCTAGGAGTAGGTAAAAATTTTTTGGTTTTGTTTTTGATTACCTAAGAGTAGGTAATTTTTTTTTGTTTTGTTTTGATTACCGAGGAGTAGGTAAAAAAAATTTTGATTTTGTTTTTGATTACCTAGGAGTAGAATTTTTTTTTTTTTTTTTGTTTCTACTTATGTCTAGTTTGTTTTTCTAATTCTTAATGTGTTTCTTTCAGGTTAGGCTTCTTGATGCTCGACATAGGAGGCGAGGACTATCCGAAAAGTGCGGAAGGCACTTTTCGATGACGACTGGGCCCTGTTGCAGACTGTTGGTCTAGATGGTTGAGGGCGGTTAGGCACTGTCCGAGTTGATGAGGATCTTCTTTTGGCGCTTGTTGAGCGCTGGGATCCAGAAAGAGGTAATTTTTAGCTCCCGATAAGGGAGCTGACTATCACCCTTGAGGACATCTACCGTATTTTCCGCGTTCCTGTTGAGGGCCCTGCTGTTCGGGTTGGCCTCGACAAGGAGGCTTTGTTTCCTGTGTTCGGTGAGATGTGGGACGTAGACTGCAACAGGGGTGGTATTGCTTATTTAGACCTGTATACAGCTGGTAGCTTGGGGGCGCTTCTAGTTTTTATGATGTATATATTGAGCAACATGTTGTTGCCCAATTCCATGGGATCCAGGATCTCGTGGAACCAGGTGCCTATCGTTCTTGATCTCATATCTGATCCTTGTCGGTTGGCCTGGGCTCCCGCTCTTCTCTGCGAGGTTTACAGTGAGCTATATGATGTGAAGAGGCAGGGGCGTAAGGGCCTGGGTTGCAGTTTGTTGCTCCAGATTTGGTGTTGGAAGCATATTATCATTGGTCGACCTATTGGTTTGCCTTGTGGTGTGGATGCTACTTCTCCTTGTTCATATAGATGGGTACTTAGTGAGGAGGTTAGTCGATCAGCAATGAGCACATCGAAGTACAGAGATATCCTGAGTTCTCTGACTAGAGACTTGATGAGCTGATGTCCTTGGAGAGGTCTAGATTGGGCGATGGATGCAGCAGAGCTTCGTCGCATCAGGCGGGGACGATGGGTTGTTGGGGCTCATCTGAGGGATATGGAGTTTATCCAGTTTTCTAGAGTGTTGCGTCAGTTTGGGCTGGTTTAGGATGTTCCTGATGCACCTGTGACCTATAGGCGGCGAGGTGACGAGTTAGGGCTACCTGTTGCTCCCGATTTTTGGTGAGTTGACGATCCTTCTGATGACCCAGACTTGGAGGTTTTCGACTTGGATGATGTAGGTACCACCCCTGAGTATGACGTCTGGTTTGCTGGCCAGCCGCTCCGGACTCTGAGTGTCGTTGTAGATGACGACGGGAGTGGTGATGATGCAGATGCTGGAGGTTGGGTTCCTTGGTTGGCGAAGCACCGACGAGGTCTCTTCGAGAGTTGATATGGGTACCGATTTTTCGCAGCCTGAGGAGGCTGGTGGCGATGGTGGCGATGGGGGTGATGGGGGTGTTGGTGACGAGGATGCTCCTCGACGGACAGAGGAGGATTGGGACATGTTACAGGCTGAGCGTGACAGCCTGGGTTTAGAGGTGACTCGTCTGAAGGGCGAGTTGGCATGGTACCAAGGCGAGGTGACTCGCCTCCAGGGTGAGGTGGACAGGATGCATGACGGGCCTAGCAGCGATGCTCTCGCTGCAAAGGACTTGGAGATTTCCAGGCTCGGAGGCGAGGTCACTCGGTTAGAGGGCGAGCTGACTCGGATAAAGGCAGGGTCCGATGGAGGTGACACTACAGCTACTGTTTCTGCTCTGCGAGCAGAGATTTCTCAGCGGGTTGCTCGTGAGGGTGCTAACTTGAGGAGCCTACGCAAGCAGGCTGTTTATATAGAGATGTTGGAGAACATTTTGCACCAGCGTCAGATTCCTTTGGCTATTCCTCCTTCATCGGCCACTACTGCTACCCGAGGGATTGAGAGGAGTCGCAGGACTCATCGTTCATCAAGTTCTCATGGTGCTTCTACAGCGCAGGGTCCTCGGAGGGATCTTGCTGGTACTAGCTAGTGCGACTTGTCGCTTCTTTTTTGTATTTTGCTTTTATTTTTTTGCTATGAGCCTTAGTGCTTCGATGTATATAGCCTGTGGACATTTTGTACCTTTGGGACTTTCATATTTATACATATATATGCATGGCTTTGTATTTTGGTTATCTCATGTGTTAATTTTTATTTTGATGCTTTTTATATATGCTTTGCTTGGCTTATGTGATGCAATGTTCACATTTTTATATTTGTGCTATGACAAATGAATGTAACTAACATGTAATATGCAGCTCATGTTTATTTTCATTTAACTATATGATGACATGCATGATGTTTTTGTAATATTTTATAGCTCAGAGTTAGTTGACCATTACTTGTTCAATTTTGCAATGGGGGGTATCCAACTTGATGACTCTTCGCGTTTGGTGTATGGTGGGTGTATGTATGTGATAATGTAGAACATGTAATAATGATATGATTTTTGGTATGGTTTTTGATATGTAACATTGGAGGATTTTCAAAGACTCAAACAGTCTGGTGATTTTAACCATTTTCTCAATGTTCATCTAACCTTCTTTAGGACCAAGGTGTGTGCAAGTGGAGTTCGTTTTTCTGAATCTTTGGTTTGGGAATGGCCCTAAGCAATTAAGAATCAGTGCATGTGTATTTGAAGTTCATTAACTCATGATGAGTAAAATTGGACGATACCTGTATGGGTTTACCAATTAGCTGGCTTGTCCGTATGTGCGGTCAGAGGTCTTTTCTCTTTGGAGAAAGACGTGTCGCCCTGCATGAGTTTACTCCACTGCCAGTCAAGCGTCTATAGCTCCGGTGGAGGTTCGCTCTATAGTCTAATGATTCGATCTTCGAGCTTTGGGGATGACTACATAACTTTCTGAGTGGAATGTAGTACGATCCTTCTTGCTTTTGTGATCTATGGTGTGTGTATAGTATTTATCATGATAGAGTTTGGGGAATCGGATTCTCAACCAAAGTGTGATGAGAATGTGATCCTATCCTTACTGTCTACCTTTTAATTTAATTGTTTGGATTGTTGTGATGGTGGTGAAAACCACCTTTTTGATTTGGACTAAGTTGCGTAATGGGACAAGCGGGGAATATTTCCTTTTCGCTTCAAGGTTGTACCCAAGTTGGCATTATCTTTTCTTACTCAAAATGTTTTTAAATTTGTAAAGTGTATTTGGTTCAAGATTGCTTCGGGGTCAATCTACCATACTCAAGACTTTCTTAATGTGTCATAAGTGCTTTGGTCCTAAAGAAAATTGGACATATTATGATTTTTGGTTTTTTCACTAGACATTTTTGAGTGACTGAAAATTTGATTTTTGATATAGTAAAACATGGGTGAATATGAACTTTGTTGACTTGCGAAGAGTCTTAGTTGTCCCCAATTCTTTGGAACTTGTTTTTACTTGGTCATATCATCACCACTATGAAAGATCACTGAACATGGGATGGGATGGATGCAATTATGTGTTTATTCTAATGCTGCTATATGCATGTGATATGCCTATTTAATGCACTAGATTTTTTTTTTTTGTAATATGCAAATGCAACATGCTAAGTTCTAGATAGACATTTATATTTACAATGTAAAGAAATTCTAGAAATAAAAATTCTTTTTTTTTTTTTTTTTTGTTTTAAGCCATGTACATATATATACATATATTGCAAGTCATTTCATGCATAAAATGCCTTTAGGTGCATTATGTTTAGTGGTTTTGGCTCCAATTCTCCTTCCAAGTTGGCAAGTCTATATGTTCTTGGTCCCAATTTATGCTTTACAATGTATGCGCCTAACCAATTAGCCGCAAATTTATCTCTTAAGTGTGGCAATGCATTGGTATTTGTAGACAGCAGTTCTAAGCCCTAGGACTGACTGGCACATCCTCCAACAATTTTGAATGTAATTGAGCAATTTTGTCTAAGTGTTGGCATCAGACGTCCAGTCTGTAAGTCAGACGTCCGATGTTGCCAGTCACCAGACGTCCAGTTTTGTCAGACGTCTGGGCTGGCCGTCAGACGTCTGGACTGGTCATCAGACGTCTGGTTTGACTGCCAGACGTCTAGTCTGATAGCCAGACGTCTGGGCTAGTGGCCTGACGGCTAGTTAGCAGAGTTAGACGTCTAATTAGCAATTAGTTAGCAGATTCGGTTGTAGAAGTGGTTGGGGAAGTTGGGGGAAGTTGGTTGGGATAACCAACTTCCAACCCTATAAATACCCCCTTTTCAAACATTTGTAGATCATCAGAGAGAGAGGAGAGAGAGCACAGACTTTGTCTGAGATCACCATTGTATGTTGTAATCGTGGATTGCAAGCATAATACCAAGACTCGTTATTCTGATCCACATTCTCGTGTATGCATTGAGTGTTGAGTTGAGTTACGGATTGCTGCCATTAATGGAGTGTTGCAGGTGTGAAGCATTAATGGCCATGTTGCAGGTTTATGAATGGTGAAATTATTATTGCAGGTGTGTTGTTAAGCGTATTGACGAACAGTGCTCGGAGCGAAGCGGTTATGGCGGTTGAGCGTTCGCCGAGGCCCGACGTCTAGCCGGACGTCCGGTCACCACCGGACGGCTAGCCGTCGACCCCTCTCACCCGACGTCCAACCATAACCCGACGTCCGGCTCCCGGACGTCCGACATAGTCCCAGACGTCCGCACCTGTCCCTCCACCGACCGGACCCTTGATAGCCGTAGTTAGCCTATCAACTAGACCTTAGTTACCTTGCCTAACCCCGATATTAACTGTCATCACCCGTATCGGGAATGTACTCACCCGTCTACATTTGGCGTCGTTGCCTAATCAAAAAACCCGGAGAGTCTAGGCAAAGTGATTGAGGGAGTTAGGTGCATGACTGATTTCAGGGAACAAAGCAAAGGGGTAAGACGAAGCGCACGACTGGCGAACCTACGAGCAAACGAGGCCCCAGAGGTGTCTCACCCAGAGATAGAACAAGTATGGAACGCTGAAGACGATGAAAATGCACACATAGAAACCTTGTTGGTGACTGCAGAAAACGAGGAAGAACAAATAGCGTAAAGAGCACCCATAGTTGACGATTGGACGGTAACACCCGAACCGACGGAAGAGGAGTGGCCGGAGGATACCGTAGGAGAGAACCCGGTATCAAGGCATCACCGCGGAGGTTCGTGGGGAGGAAGACCGGAGCCACGTTTGGTATATTCGCGAAGAAGGTCGCGAAGCGGAGACGAAGGGGGAACGCAGACAAGGCTATTTGGGGAAAATTTTGCACCACCAAAAGTTGATAGACAACCGCAAAGAACTCAACACACAACAAGTACTTGTATACCAGAATACCATGGCAGGAAATCAGGCTAATAGAACTATACAACAAAAATGCCCACCTTTCTCAGGTGAAGGGAAAGAAGACCCAGCCCGACATGTGGGAACTTGCACTACCATTTGGGGAGCAAATGGGGTGAATCAAGACACACAATGGTTGCAATTGTTTCCAACAACATTGCGAGGCATGGCGATAGACTGGTACTTGAAAAGACAGAGTAGACAAGCATTTGCACAATGGGAAGACCCGAAGAACGCATTCATAGAAGAATTCCGACCAATGCGGGATGACACCGACATAATCACAGAAATTTGCTGCACGAAGCAGAGAACAGATGAAGATGTTAAGAGCTTCAATAGAAGACTGAAACAACTAATGGACAAAATGGAAATGACACCTGCCGACGGTATGATTAAGCGGTGGTTTCTGGATGGACTACTTCCAAGATGGAGGAAGAAGATGAAGGCAGTACCATCCTCAACATATGAAGAAGCACTGGAGAAAGCGAAGAACTTCGAAAGTGAAGGGAAGCAGACAACCGCCGGAATTGGAGGTCACTTAAAACATACCGAAGAATCGGATAGTGATGATGAAGACAAGGTGCAGAGCACGATCCACACCTTTCGGAAAGAAATGGAGAAGATACCGAAAGAAGCCAAAAATGAAAATCGAAAAGACCGGAAGGAAATTTGGTGCTCGGATTGCAAGAAGGAAGGGCATTCCAATATTGACTGTCCGAAGAAAGCTTACTATAACATATGTGAAATTGCAGGTCATCCAATGGTCGAGTGTCCATTCAATCTTAAGAACAAACGACATCAAACTTTGGCCATTCAACAAGAAGAACAGCCAAACCCAGGAAGGAATGGACAAGCTGCAACAAGCGGAGGATACAGGAATAACCGGCGAGGAGGAAGACAAGGAGGCCAGAGCCGATTGCAATATGACGCTGAGGGCCGACCAGTTATTCAATGTCGAAACTGTCAAGAATGGGGCCATTTCGCAAAGAATTGCCCCAAGACGCAGAATGCAGGAAACAACAATCGTGGAAATAATACCACGCAGATGTGCAAATGGTGCGGTCCAGGCAACCACGCGGAAGCCAATTGCCCGAACAAGGCCAAGACCAGTGGGACACAATAATATAAACCTGATTGGCATAGGAGAGGTGGAGGAACCAAAGAATGAAGTCCTGGCTGTAACAAGGGCACAGGCCAGGAAGAGGGAGGAATACCCGAACCCTGCCAAGGAGAAGGCACGATGGCAGGAAGCCCAAGAGATGATAAATACAGAATTAGCCAAGGAAAAAGGAGATCAACTAATTCTGGAGAAAGTGTTGCAACGACCGGAGATCGTGCAGAAGGCAACAATGGAAGGCTTGGTAACGGAGGTACTAAACACGAAGGTGGAAATGAAAGTCGCCAACTTGTTTAGCATCGTACCGGAGCTGTATGCTACAATCGGAGAAGTCATCAAGAAGAAGGATGAACCTCGGAAGGTAGCAACTATCAAGCATGACCAGTTCATCGATCCAACAATCCTGATGATTGAAGCAGGGAAGAAGCCAGCTATCGTCCAAATAGAAGTTTTGAACCATAAGCTGACTCAGGTAATTGTGGACGGAGGATCGAGTGTGAACGTAATGCCAGAAAAGACTTGGCGGATAATTGGGCAACCCGCCTTACGATCTCCAACCTTTAAGCTATATGGAGCCGATCAGTATGGCATCGAGACATTGGGTGTTTTAATGAACTAGAAGATACGCATAGCAGATCAAGACTTTGTGGTAGATTTTGTCATTATTGCTATGCATAAGTCCGCATACGATGCACTTCTAGGACGAGGATGGCTGAGAGCAGCCAAAGTTAACCATAATTGGGAGAAGGAAAGATTATCTTTCAAACAAGGGCAACACAAGTATATTATTAATCTGAAGAATCATACGGTGAGTCAGGATATAGCAACTTCAGATGATTCGGGGTCCTCTTCATCGAATGGTGAGGCAGGATATGAACCCGACGAGGAAGGAGTGTTGGAACTTGATAACTGCACGGAGGACGACTATGACCAAGACAAGGGTCTACTACACTGGCAGATGGAAGATTACGAAGTATTCCCTCCCCAATGTCTGTGCATAGAAGCAAAAATAGAGACCAAAAGGGATGAGGCGCAAGAACCTAGAAAAGAAATTAGTAACAAAAGAATGACAAAGAATGGATAAGGACAAAGACCGGGAGAAGTGGACATTTCCCAAGAATTTTGCAGAATTCACGATGGGGGAAGCAATCATCGAGGAGAAACCAGCCCACCCCATCGCGACACTAAAAGCAGCAGATGAGCCTGAATCAATAAAATATGAAGGCCCGAAGATGATTCAGGTAAACTTGGGAGAGGAAGGTGAAGAGAAGATGATCAAATGTGGAGACGATTGGGATCCAGTCCTCAAAGCAACAACAATTAAGATTTTTATGGACTACAAGGATGTTTTTGCTTGGACGTATAGAGACTTGAAGGGAGTACCACCCGAGCTTTGCGTACACAAGATTTCTCTGATAGAGGGCGCACAACCAGTCAGAAGGCGTCCTTACAGGATGAATCCCAAATATGCAGCAAAGGTGAATGCCGAAATCGAGAAGATGCTAGATGCAGGCATTATATTCAAGGTTACGACAAGCGAGTGGGTTTCACCAATCGTGATCACTCTAAAACGAGAAGTAGATAAAATCCGAATCTGTGTGGATTTTAGAAGTTTGAATGCCGTAACTATAAAAGATCCCTTCCCAATCCCATTCACGGACTCCATACTCGAAGAAGTAGCCGGCCACGAGATCTATTCATTTTTGGATGGATTCTCGAGGTACAATCAGATCAGCATAGCAGAAGAAGACAAGTTGAAGACTACTTTTGTGGTAGAGAATGGAATATATGCATACAATCGTATGCCATTTGGCCTATGCAATGCACCCGCTACTTTTCAAAGGATCATCTTATATATCTTTGATAAAATGTCCACAGGGAATTTTAAAGCTTTTTTAGATGATTGGTCATTGTATGGGAAGACGCAGGAACATCTAAAAGCTCTGGAAGAATGCATGGGTTTATGCAGGAAGGCGCGAATCGCACTTAACCCAAATAAATGTGTCCTGTTGGTGCCATACGGGAAGCTGTTAGGACACATAGTCTGCCAAGAAGGATTAAAACCCGACCCGGACAAGATACGGGTAGTGTTACTAATGGAGGAGCCACATGACGTGAGCTCAGTTAAAACTTTTCTGGGAACCGTCGGATACTACAGGAGGTTTATCCGAAATTATGCATTGACGTCTCACCCACTAGACGCACTTACACGGAAGAATGCCCCATTCAGATGGACAGAGGAACACCAGGTGGCGTTTGAAGGATTGAAGGAACACCTGGTAAAAGCACCTATCCTGGTTTACCCTAACTGGGAGAGAGAATTCCATGTCCATGTGGACGCCTCAAACTTTGCGATTGGATGCGCATTAGCACAGGAAGGCCAATTTGGATTGGATCAGCCCATATACTTTGCAAGTAGGCTATTGTCAAGAGCCGAAAAGAATTATAGTACAACAGAGCGAGAAGCATTGGGAATGGTGTACTCGGTACAGAAGTTCGTACACTATTTATTGGCGAACCCTTTTGCTTTCTACGTAGATCACCAGGCTCGTTATACTTGATCAATAAACCAACGATCTATGGACGAGTAAGTCGATGGCTCGTCACTCTGCAGGAATTCGTGTTTAGAGTGGTAGTAAGGCCAGGGAAGAAACACGTAATAGCGGATCAGTTGTCAAGGATTCGCTCAGGGAACCTCGCGAGGGAGGAATACCGGATGAAATTCCCAATGCACAACTGTTCATGATTAATGCTATACCTAGGTGGTATAAGCATATCGGGGAATATCTGTCGACAAGGAAGTTGCCAGAGGAGTTGACGACAACGGAACAACAGAAGGTAATTACAAAGTCAGCACCCTTCACCTTGATTGCAGGACTGCTATATAAGATGGGGGAGGATCAGATACTTCGACGATGTATAATGGAAGATGAAGTACAACAGACCCTGAGGGAGACACACGAGGGACTGGCAGGAGGACACATGGGACCAGATGCGACAACAAGGAAAGTGTTGTTGGCAGGTCTGTGGTGGCCCACCCTCTTTCACGATGCTAAACAGTTTGTGACAACATGTGATACGTGCCAAAGAACAGGGAAACCGTTGAAAAGAGACTTCATGCCACTACATCCGTCGCAGCCTCAAGAACTGTTCGAAAGATGGGGGCTGGACTTTGTAGGTCCTCTAAAGACAAGTCGAAGGAGGAGATGCCGATACATCGTAGTTGCAACGGAGTACCTCACAAAATGGGTCGAAGCAAGGGCTTTACCGGACAACTCGGCAAGAAGCACGACTCGCTTTTTGTACGAACAAGTAATTACAAGGTTTGGGATACCTCTACAACTAACAAGTGACAGAGGCGGCCATTTTGTGAATGCAATTATAAAGAACCTAACGGAGGAGTTCAGGATCTTCCACTCACTATCAAGTCCGTACTACCCGAGAGCAAACGGGCAGACCGGAGGCGACGAATAAGGTCCTGGTGTCCATCATGTACAAGACATGTGGAGTAGAGGGAGCCGACTGGGAGGAAAGACTACCAGCAGTTCTATGGGCATATAGAACAACTTTTAAGCCAACCACAAATAACACACCTTTTCAACTGATGTACGGGCAGGAAGCAGTGGTACCAGTTGAATTCCTTATACCAAGTTTGAGAGTAGCAGTCGACAACCGGTTGAGTGAAGAAGAAAGCGTCCAGGAGCGACTGACAGCCTTGGTACAATTAGATGAGAAACGGGTGATGGCTCAATGGGCAACGGAGGTAGCGCAGAAGAGAAGGAAGTTCTGGCATGATAAACACCTTCGGAAGATGGACTTGAAGGCTGGTGGACTAGTTCTAAAATACAACGGTAAGAGAGAACTCAAGCCAGGGAAATTAAAAACCCTGTGGCTTGGACCCTTCCAGGTGGATGAAATACTAGAAAACGGGGCAGTTAGACTAAGGAAATTGGATGGAACATTATGCCCCGAGGTAATCAATGGTTCCAAGTTGAAGGTATACAAGCCACGTGCGGAAGTCAACATGATTAACTCGGAACAAACGGGAACTTCCATAACAGAAGAAGATTCATGCACACAACCTTCCAAAAATAACGAGCAGGGTAGCGCTGTTCGAGGGGAGGAAACGCATAACCTGGATTGGTTGTTTGGGAGTGAGGAAGAGCAATCAATGGAACTCTCAAGTAACAATGAAGGGGACCGACTCCAAGTCATGACGGAGGTCGCTCAACAGGAGGTTCTGGAAGAAGATGAAGAAGACAGAGTTAGATTGATGCAACGAATGAGAATGGAAACACATCGGCTGCAAGAGGAATATGAAACTCTGAGACAATACAACAATCAGCTACGGGAACAGGTGATCCAAGAGTTGGATACAACCATGCACAGGGTAAATGAAAGGCATGAAGCTCGCCTAGCAGAGTGGGCAGAGCTGAATCAAGGGGAACCGAGAAACAGTGCAACAGGGAACTCTTCGGAAAGCAGTTTATTCTCCTTGGAAGAAGAACAGGAAGTCGTGACAAGTCCAAGGGAACATAGACGGGGAAAAGCAAAAGTAACTGCTGCACTTTCTAGGAGTTCTTCTTCAGCCTCGCTAAAAATTGTATTAAATCCAGAAGAATCCTCAAGTAGAGAAGTAGCAAACTTTCAGGAAACAAGAGATTCTCCATAAAGACCCAGGAGATGGGAAGCAGGACAAAGCTCGACTGCTAAATATCACATAAGTAGGGGGGAAGTGGCAGCAATAATATGGAAGGATATAGAAACGGTACCTGAAAAAGCAAGAACTCGGAGGGTGGTTGGAAGACTCCAAGAAGAACGATAATCTACCGTGGGACCCAGATATCCCAGTTGCCAGCCCTAACCTAGACAATAGAAGGCAAAGGGAGGAAGATCGCAATCGGCAAGCGGGTGTCAGACTCCTGGAAACTGCGCAGATAATTGAAGACGATACTTCACTAAGTTCACAAGATGAATACAATGGAGGATTGAATGGGGATGGCATACCCGAAATACCACCGACTCGTGCATGGAGAACACCTTATGCTGGAGCCATGAGACGCCCAACTGAACGGGAAGAGGTAGCTAGGTATCGGATGGCTGCACTAGATTTACGACAACATAGAAGAGAAGTACGGAGATTGGCAAGCAGAGGGTTCAAGAAACTTCAGCCTGGCCACTCAATACGGTAGGAGATGGAAATGACTCAAGTACCGACTCAATCTTTTCAGAAGAGTACCGGGAGAATTTGGCTCATTGTACCATGCAACGACAATTTGAGCAAAGCAGATGGAGACGAAGACTGATGAGAGCCGATAGGAGACTGAGGATCTTGCAACAACTAACACCTGAGCCAAGATCACAACCTATAAACGAGACCCGTAGCAGAGATAATTTAGGTACCTTCGGGAGACCGCAAGGAACCCCGAGAGTACCTGACCAAGGGAGGAGCGTGGTTGACCTCCGTCCCGGTAGCTTGAGAGGAAGAAATTCCCCTCTCGCTACCAATAGGTCGACTGGTTCTCAGCTTGGACCGCGAGGCCCATCTGAGAACTTAGTCCAAGTCAACCCATCACTTCGTGCTCCTGAGAATAGACCGAGAGGTCCATCTCAACGAGCTCGTAGGAACCGGAGACGTCGTCAGGAACGACTGAGGGACCGACCGAATCTCGGGCAGCTGGGAGTACGGCAGCCCAACATTAGGGAGATTCGATCGGATAGAGGCCGAGGACGCGGTAACCAGGTCCGCGGAAGGAGAGATTGGGACCGTAATCCCAATCTAGAGCAAAGGAATCAAGCACGGGCAGTTGGTGTAATGATCGAGGTCGAGGACGAGGTCGGAGATCTAGACGACCCCATGAGAATGGAGAACACCAAGGGCAGCAACTGACCCGACAGGCGGAAATTGATCAGCAAGAAAATGGGGGAATAATATATACTTATTTGGATGACTGTATAATACTCCGACATAATGATGGAAGGATTGAACAAATTCCACCGGTGCCTGATTATCCCGAACGACCAAACCAGACTAGCAGCAACCAGGAGGAAGTAGCAGAACCCCGGGATAATATTATCAGTCCGGATGGGGAAGAAGATCGGATGGCCGAAGAACGATGGGAACAGATTAGCCCGAGAAATGAACAAGTCAATAATAATGCCAGACGATGGGATAGTAGGAATCAGTCCCCAGAGCCAGCAAGAAGACAGCAGACGGAAGAAACAGAAGAACAAGACTAGCGCATTATACCGCGAGAAAGAATAAGACAACAGCCACAATCACACTCGGGAACTTCCCCAAGACGAAACAATCGCCGAAGACGACAAGCGACGGAAGAGATAAACACTGATAGTGATGACGACTTTAGTAATTTCGGAGAAAATAGCCGTCATCAGCAGAATTCGACCTCATATGCATGGGAACTGCGCATTGGCTTGACCATGCGGTTCACCCGTCGACGTTAAGTTATAGACGTCGAAGACAATTTTTGAAAAAAATAAAATAAAAATTATAAAAATTCAAAAGTCAACATAAAAAGTCAAAAAGAGGGGGAAAAAGACGAAATAGGGAAGAAGACGGAATAAGGACACCTAGACGTCTAGGAAGGCCGACGTGTCGCGCATGCATGCAACCAGGTAGTTGGAGCGGTTGGGAGAAAAACTATATAAGGAGGAGAAGCCTCATTCTTCTCACATCGCTCTCAAGTAGCAAGGAGGTGGACGAGAAGAAGCAGAGTGCGCGGCAGGGGAAGCAGGAGTTGCAGACGGCTAGGGCAGCGGACGGCGGCTAGTTGACGACTGACGGCAGGTGGAGTAGGAAGAGGAGCAGACGGCTGCACCAGATGTCTAGCCAGCCTGACGGCTAGACTACCCGACGGCTACACCAGACGTCTAGCCTGCCGACGGCTGCACCAGACGTCTAGCCAGACGGACGGTTGCACTGTCAGACGTCTAGCCCGACTGATCGACGACTTACCGACGTCCAGCTAGACTTGACGACTGGACAGGGCAGACGGCTACCGAGCCAGACGTCTACAGGGAAGAGACGGGCATAGCATTCGACGGCTGCTGAACCAAACAGCTTGGATACCTAATGCCTAGGACCATCTAAGGGGAATATGATGACATCACAAATAAAGGTGGAAAGACTTGCTCCGGAGTGAACCTTGAACCGGAATCGGGTAGCCAAGCGGTTACGGCACCAACAAGAGGTTGCAATGAGAAGTCAGCTGAAAAATACGAAAGCTGGACAGTCGAGGGGGAGAAGAGAAGTACCGGAAATGGCAACCCGCCGAGGGAAGGAGATCCACCCAAGTGGAAAAGCACCAATTCCAGTAGAGGAGATGACCTGGGTCTGTCCGACAGGAGAATTTTGCCGCAGTGGTGGGCAGATGTACCCAGGGATCATCCGATGAAATCCAAGATTAAGGAAGCGGGGGTACATTTTATTTTGCAGGCTCCTCACTTTGACCGGGAGATCTTTAAGGAGTATCTAGTGCAGATGCTGGAGACCTATGATGAGAGAAGGCACAACAGTCTGGTGGAGATAGAGGGTACAACACTAGAAATTGAATTTACTCCCGAAGCTTTCCAACAAACGTTCGGGCTTCCTTTGAGAGGACAACCAGTGTTGAACGAAAGGGATCCGAAGAAGACGACAAAGCTGATTATGAGTGTGACAAATCTCACAAAGGAAGAAGTAGAGAAGATGCTCAGCGTTCACGGCGGAAGAGGAGTCAAGCAGCCACAACTCCGGAATGAAGGATATGAAGTGATAATGAACGTGATCATGTCTAGGCTGTCGGGAGAGCAGCGAAGTTCAGATCTGCCAATTTGGCTGATTCCGTATCTACAAGGAGTAGAACGGGGAAAACAAGATGATTGGGCAACATATCTGTCCAACCGGATACATACATTTCTGCTAAGAACAACAAAGAATTTCTCGATGACATTCCATGCAATTGGACTGATTCTGGATGCGGCAGCAAGAGCAGAAATTTCTATCCCAGACTTTAAGGCTTCCAGGGACGTGCCACCAAGAGCACCATCCATCTGTAGGTGGATAGAATCGCCAGCTAGGAAGACGCCAGCAAAGAAGGCAAGGGTAAAGCAGACTTCCCACAAACCGCGTCAGGAGAAGCTGGTGGCCGCGTTAGAAGGGGAGGATAAGGGAGCCACACAGACTCGGGAGTCGGAGGTACAGAAACAAAAACAGGCTCAATCTCCAGATGAACCCAGACAAAAGAAGAAGGGGCGATTCGATGTGCCTCCACAGAATCTCTCGCAGGAAGCATTACGGAAGATAGCAAAGAATCTGGAAGTAGCTCGTACTCGGGAACTGCAGCCAACAGAAGAACCCGAGTTTTCCACAACAGCTACAAGGCAGGATTCGGTAGCTGGAACAAGTTTAGCTAATCCAGTAGGAACAGAGGAGAGGATTGTTGCAGAAGAGCACATAGTGCGTATGGGTTCACCTGATGTATCTGAGAAACCAATGGCAAGACCGACAACATTGGCAGATACGTTGAGCACATTTTCCATTGAGGAGATGTTCGCTACAGCGGAAAAGATAGCAACAGCCAGGAAAGCTGCAGGAATAAGTAGTAGTTCTGGAGTGGAACTTCAGCCAGCAGTTAAAGATGGGAGAAAGGAACAAAAGAGCCCACAAAGGAAACACCAACAGAGATTCCGGGTATAGGTAGCACTAAGGATGGAAAAGAACAATCACCGGAATGGGTAGACCTAGAGAAAAACGAAGAACAAGACGAAGAGGATAGTGGAACCGTGGGACAGGCTACAGGAAGCCCATCTGTTCGCCAGCAAGATAAAGGCAAAGCAAAGGCACAGGAGACCGAACAGATCGATGCTTGGTCCCAGGAGATTCTCCTTAAGTTACCGAATTTTATGGATCCCTCAGATGAAATGGATGAGAACGCAACACGCTGTTTCGAGAAATTGGCACAAGTGATGCAGAGTCTGAGTTTACAGTTCAGCAACGCCTGTATGGGCCAATGGAAGAAATGGCAAGGCATGGTGGAAGAAGAACTTGACCGATTGGTTCAGTGGGCAGTTCAGGGACCTTGGCGAAGAGATATTTCCAAAATTTACGCAAGGCAACCCTGGTCACTACCTACAGGCCGAGTGCAAACAATGGAAGATATAGCCGAATTACCAGACATAACACCAAGTCTTTATTGTGAGACTGAACAGATTTATGTTTGCGGCCAAGGCAAGAATCCACCACGGGCTACGGAGCACGGCACACAGGTGGAAGTGGTGCCAAAACTATTGCCAATGTATACACAGTTGAATTTCCTCGCACACTTGTTGCAGTGGCTCGGGTGAGGGAATCAAACACATTAGTACAACTAAGGACATCATGGAGCAAGAAGTTACACAGGCTCGTTGGAAAAGGATAAACTCTTAGCTGAGGGCATGGAACGCATGGAAAAAGTCCACGAAGGGATGAAGGAGGTCAATGCAAGTTTACAAGCTGAGTTGGTAGACAAGAATCTGAAATTGCAAGCAGCAACAGAAGAGATAGACCAACTCAAGAACCAAAAAGAACTGTTGGTTAAGCAGGCAGCCGCATTTGCAGTCAGTAGAAGCCAACAGGAGCGCACTTGGGCTCAAGAAAAAGAAGAACTGCTGAACAGAAATGCAGCTTTGGAGGAAGAACTGCGGAGGGCAAAACAGCAAATAGGTGCACCAACAACTTCTCTTTCAGAGGAATTGTTGAAGGATATGTTCCGCAATCGAGAAGCATAACTACTGACGAACCTGAAGAAGACTGAAGAGCGAGCAAATACCTTTGAAGTTGAATGGGCAAAATATTATAACTATGCCAAAAGACTCAAGGAGGAACGGGACCAATATCGTCAAAGGCTTCAGGACTATGAACAATCACAAGCAGGTTGCTACACCAACAGAAGTACAACAAACTGAGGCCGGAACTTCAGCAACGGAGCGGAGAAGGTCGCTGAGGACATCGACTTCTTCGAAGGGGAGGATAGATGTAGACAACAGCTCTAAGCCCTAGGACCGACCGGCACATCCTCCAACAATTTTGAATAACCAACAATTTGAATGTAATTGAGCAATTTTGTCTAAGTGTTGGCATCAAACGTCCAGTCTGTAAGTCAGACGTCCAGTGTTGCCAATCACCAGACGTCCAGTTTTGTCGACGTCTGGTGGCTAGACTTTGATCGCCGTCGACGTCTATCATCTGTCGATACGACGTCTGGCTAGTGGCCTCGACGGCTAGTTAGCAGAGTTAGACGTCTAATTAGCAATTAGTTAGCAGATTCGGTTGTAGAAGTGGTTGGGGAAGTTGGTTGGGATAACCAACTTCCAGCCCTATAAATACCCCCTTTTCAAACATTTGTAGATAATCAGAGAGACAGATAGAGAGAGCACAGACTTTGTCTGAGATCACCATTGTATGCTGTAATCGTGATTGCAAGCATAATACAAATACCGTTATTCTGATCCATATTCTCCGTATGCATTGAGTGTTGAGTTGAGTTACATGTTGCTGCCATTAATGGAGTTTGTTGCAGGTGTGAAGCATTAATGGCCATGTTGCAGGTTTCCGACCGGTGAATTATTGTTGCAGGTTTGTTGTTGCATATTGATAAATAGGTGTTGGAGTAGAAGCGGTTATGGCGGTTGAGCGTTCTCGAGGCCCGACGTCTAGCCGGACGTCCGGTCACCACCGGACGGCTAGCCGTCAGCCCCTTCACCCGACGTCCACCCATAACCTCGACGTCCGGCTCCCGGACGTCCAGACCAGACGTCCGACATAGTCCCAGACATCTGCACTTGTCTATCCAACATTTGGACCCTTGATAGCCAGAGTTAGCCTATCAATTAGACCATTTGTTACCTTGCCTAACCCTGATACTAACTGTCATCACCTGTATCGGGAATGTACTCACCCCTGTCTACAGTATTGTGTTGATTTTCTTTGAGCACTAGGTCCCCCACTTGAAATTCGCGAAGATGGACTTTTGCGTTGTAAGCACGTTTGACTCTGTCTTGGTATACTCATAAGTGATCTAAAGCATTGATACGTTTTTCATCAGTAAGTGTCAATTGGTCAAGACGTGCTTGTCTAGCTGTTTCATCGTCCATGAATTCCTGTAATGCTATTCGCAAGGAAGGTATCTCAAGCTCTAAGGGAATATAGCTTCAACACCGTAAACTAGTGAAAATGGTGTCGCTCCCGTTGGCGTTCTGATGCTTGTTCTGTAAGCCCATAATGCCAAAGGAAGTTGAGTATGCCAATCTCGGTGATTTTATTTTACCATTTTCTTGAGAATGGATACCATTGTTTTGTTTGTTGCTTCTGCTTGCCCATTTGCTTGTGGGTAATAAGGTGTTGAGAAACTGTGTTGAATTTTCAATTTGTTGCACAATGCTCTAACATCCTTATTCTTAAATGACTTCCCATTATCAGAAATTATTTTTGAAGGTATTCCAAAACGACAGATAATATGGTGAAATATAAACTTCGCTACTCGAGGTCCAGTCGTAGTGGTCATTGGAATTGCTTCCACCCATTTTGTGAAGTATTCTATCGCGGTCATGATGAACTTATGTTGTCCTGATGAAGCAGGTGATATTTTACCAATCAAATCGAGACCCCATTGTGAAAAGGGCCAAAGACTTTGAATGGGTTGTAATGCGTGCGATGGTACATGAGTCAAATTTGCATGATATTGGCACTTTTGACACTTTTTGACATATTTACAACAGTCATTTGCCATGGTTGGCTAATAGTATCCCATGCGCAGTATTCTCTTTGCATTGGTCATTCCACTGAAGTGGCCACCGCAAGTACCATCGTGGGCTTCTATTATTGCTCATTCTGCTTCAATCGGATCTAAACATCATAATAATATTCCATCATACCCGCGTTTGTATAACACATCCCCCAGTAGAGTAAAACAAATTGCTTTTTGTTTGAATGTTCTTTTTGTAGTTCGTGTCATTTCTATCTGGGAGTATTCCAGACTTGAGAAAGTCTCTTATCTCATCAAGGTAAGAATTGTAAGGTTCAGCATGTACCAAGCAAACGTTCTTCTCACCTGTAGATTTTGCCTTTTGAATTGATGATTTTGACATTGTTGTTATGATTAGCGGTTGTACTTCTCCATGCTCATTCTTAGGGATGAGAGATCCCAAAGAAGCCATTGCATCCGCAAATCTATTTGTCGATCGTGGTAAATTACTAATTTCGTACCAGTCAAATTTTTCTAGCAACCTTATTGCTACTTCATGGTATTTCTTTAAGACTGGTTCTTTACACTGGTATTCTCCTTTTACTTGGTATACAACTAGTTGAGAATCCCCAAAAATGCTTAGTCTTTTTATGCCCATTGCTATAGCCGATTGAAGACCTAAAATTAAGGCTTCATACTCTGCATTATTATTGGTGCATGTGAAGTCAAGTTTGAATGATTAAGGAATTGGTATTCCTTCAGGTGTATAAAACACTACTCCCACACCTTGTCCTTTGTCGCATTTAGACCCATCAAAGAACATGGTCATGTCTGCATTTTCCTCAGGAGAAACTGATTCCTCTTGTTCTGTGACAGAAAATACTGAATCATCTGGGAGCTCAATTATTAATGGTTTATCGTTGTGTAGCGGAGCTTCAGCTAATTGATCAACTATCACCTGCCCTTTTATGGATTTTTGACTTATGAATTCGAGATCGAATTCGGTTAAAAGCATTATCCATTTAGCAGTACGGGTGTTGTTGTATGTGCGAGTCATCATGTATCGCAGAGGATTTTCTCTATCTATGACATAGGTAGTATTGCTTAGCATGTAATGTCTAAGTTTCTTAGTGGCGAAAACCACTGCTAAGCATAACTTTTCGACATAAGCATATCTTGTTTCGTAACTTACCAATGTTCGGCTAATACAGTAAATTGCTTGCTCCTTATGTTTTTCGTTCTTTTGTGCAAGCATTGTACCTAGTGCAAAATCTGTTGCAAAAATGTATAGGTGAAAAGGGATTCCTGATCTAGGCGGTGTAAGAACTGGTGGTGATGCCAGATATTTCTTTATGTCATCAAATGCTTTTTGACATTTAGTTGTCCATGAAAATGTCACTCCCTTTTGTAACAGGCGATTGAAAGGCCTGCATTTATCTGAGAGTTGTGCGATGAATCGTCGGATAGATTGGATCTTTCCTTGTAAACTACGCAACTCTTTTAATGTTTTGGGAGGTGGCATTTCTAATATTGCTTTTACCTTACCTGGATCCACTTCAATGTCTCGCTTGGAGACAATGAATCCTAGAAGTTTTCCTGATGTGACTCCGAATACACACTTCTTAGGATTTAGGCTTACTTTGTGTTCTATCAATCGATCGAATGCTTTTTCTAGTACATCGATGTGCTCAAGACGTGTCTTTGATTTAGCAATCAAATCATCTACGTAATCCTCGATGATCTTATGCATATAATCATGAAATATGTACGTCATAGCTCGTTGATATATTGCTCCTACATTCTCAAGTCCAAAAGGCATCACTCTATAACAGAATGTCCCCCAAGGTGTTGTAAATGCCATCTTGTGTTGGTCTTCGGGATTAATCCGAATTTGGTTGTATCCCGAGAAACCGTCCATTGAGGAAAGCATTTCATGACCAGCGCAGTAATCTACTAGTTGATCGATATTAGGCAAAGGAAAATCATCTTTGGGACACGGTTTGTTTAAGTCTCGAAAATCAGTGCATACGCGTATCCCTCCGTTCGGTTTGCAAACGGGCACCATATTTGAAAGCCATTCTGGGTAATCAATTGATACTATAAAGTGCACATCCAACAACTTTTGCAGCTCTTCTTTCACAATTAATGCGACTGTTGGATGAACTTTCCTAAGCTTTTGTTTGAAAGGCTTTGCATCATGTGCCAGTGTAAGGTTGTGGACTACCAGGTCTAGATCTAAACCAGGCATGTCTTTGTATGACCATGCAAACACTTCTTTCTTTTTCATTAGCATGTTTATTATGTGTTCTTTTTCTTCTGCGGATAAATCTTTTGCAATTTTGACAATTTAGGGATTGTTCATGTCTTGACTAAGGTTCACATCTATAGATTCTTTAATTAGCATGTGAGAACCTTCTTCTAACTGATGTGGAGTTGGGATGAGGTGGATATCATCCGCCACATTTTCAAATGTTTCCAGGGTTTCCCCCTCTATCTCAGTTTGAAAAGCTGAATTGTTTGATGATCAAGGTTGTTGTGGAATATATGCGTTTGAAGCACGCAACAACTCTTCGGACAGGATAAACTCAGCAGTGGATGGCGGGGATGAGATCCTGTCCACGGCTATGAGACTAGTGTCGATTTGGATAGGTTTTGTCTCATCATATGGATTGCGGAGTGGGGTGAGAAAATCAACAGAAATCATGTTGACTTGATGTAAATGAGGTGGTTGCGATTCGAGAATTAATGTCTCATATTCTCTAGGTTGCAACTGACCTAATGTGTGTGATTGGTTGTGTTGTATGCGATGCCTATGTGATGGAGGAGGTTCTAGTTCAGGACCCCCACGCTCTTTGTTTATCCGGAAAAGAGTGCGGTCTATTGGGAATTTCTTTTGATACCAGTCATCTCTTTGTATAGTTTCTCCATATATTATCTCCTCTTGAGGCTCTTCTTCTTGATTAAGCCATTCAGGACGTGCCTCTGCTTGTATCATTCTTCTAGCTTGCATTTCACGCATACGATTCATGAATATTATTTCAGTTTCATCCTCTTCGTCATCTTCACTTATCCAAAAACCATTAGCATTTGTGTGAGGTCCCAATACCAGTGGCGTATCGTCTGGCCTAAGGTAGGTCATATCTATGGGATCTTCTGGCTCTTGATGTAAGGCTTGCTCTTTAGGGTAAAAAGTGTAGATTTGGTACCCACCATCTGTTTGTTCATCCTCATCATTAGGTTCATCTTCCTCATCGCTCTTTTCTTCCTCTTCTTCTCATTCTATGTCAAGTTCTCGGAAAGCTTGATTAAGCGAAGAGCTTGCGATGGAAGCTTTATAACCTAGACCGGAGCGGTCACTTGGCTCTCTATATTATGGTTCAATAATGTGGTGAGGACCTTGTTCATGTGTTCCAAGTCCATATCCTTGCCAATTAACCCATCGAAAATATCTCACTGGGAAACTTGGGTTCGATAGATAATCAATGTTTTCATTAAACTCTTGTAAAGAGTTGTCTTGAGGAGGTGGGTCCAATGAAGAATCCACCCCTCCATATATGAAATTGATTGCATTTTTTTGAGAACCCATTCTATATATATCACCTATAGCTAAAGGTGGGTCGCGAGGGCGAATGTAATCCTTGACTGACTCAATGGGTGGTGTAAGTGTGACACTTTCAATAATGTACTCACCAATGCCTGGATTGGCGAGTTGTACAACAACTCTAGATGATTGAGAGGCTAATGGCTCGGCGGATGAAGACGGTTCTTGTACATTAGCTTGTGGATCCACTGGCGGTGGTGGATTATCTCTAATAGGTGGCCCTATTTGTGAGACTACGGGTTCTAATGACTGTGATGTAGTGATGGATGGTGTGGGTTGTGCTGTGAATGTGAATGGTTGTTGTGGGTCTGGAAGTTTACTAGATGGAGTTGGTGATTGGTTAGTAGGATGGGTAGGTGTGACTTGAAAATGAAATGCAGTGTTTGAAGGGTGCATTGAGCTAACGCTTTTGGATGCAAAAGTTGGATCAACTATATGCAATTCTTCTTGAATGGGTGCTTTTGAGGATGTGCTACTAGATGGAATGGTCCTAATGGCTAGTGGTTGGATAGTTAGGTGCGTTGATGGAAGCAAGGGCTCATATGGGTTTGAAATAAAGTTGCAGTATTTGAAAGGTTCTGTGTCAGCTGGTATGCAATGCACTTTGCCTTCATGTACATATTTTAAGCATTGATGCAAGGTTGAAGGCACACACTTCATTTCCGTAATACAAGGGCGTCCAAGAAGTATGTTGTATTGCATTTCTCCTTCCAAGATGTGGAAGAGAACATGTATTGTTTTCACCCCCATGGTGACGGGAAGAACAACATTCCCCACAGTTGAGCATAAAGCGTCATCAAAAGCCCTAAGGGTGAATGTGGATGTTGTGATGTGAGATGATGGGATGTTGAGCTTCATCATTGCAGGTGTGGTGATGAGGTTGATTGAAGAACCAAGTATCAATAAGCACTCTCTTGAATGGTTTCCTGACAATGTGAGCTACTATGTGCAGTGGTGGATCAGGTGAATCTGTTGAGATTTGTTTTTCCTCGAAGTCATAAAATACCATCGAGGGTTCCATACACTTTTGCACACTCCCTACAAAGGAATTGAATGCATTGGGGTCTTCTGATTGAACTTGGATAGACTTTAAAATTTCCATCAATGCTTCCCTATGAGGTGTTGATTGTTGTATTGGCTCATATATCAACAATTTTGCTGAAGCCATTTTCAAACTTTGTGTTAACTGGCTGTTCAAAGTAACAACTGGGCGATTGTGGAAAGGTGGTGGTGGAATGCTTGGTCCAAGTTGTATGGGCACATTTGTTGGTTGTGTTGCTGGATCCTGTGTTATGCGATTAGCTTGCCTCTGTCCACGGGTAACTATGCTGATAGCTCCTACAAAACCTTGCGGCAGTTGAGACACATAATTAACTGGTTGGGAGGAACTGTAGAAGTTGATGCTCCCGTCGATTTTTGATTTGCCTCTTGATGTGGCAAAGGTGTCTAATAGATGCCTAGGTTTTGATTCTTTTGGGCTATTGGATTGTCAACTTTGATTGTACCCGCTTCCAATAAATCTTGCACAATTCCTTTAGATCCATGACAACCTTCGATATCATGTCCTCTTTGTCTATGATAGATGCAAAAGAGGTGTTCTTTGTAACCTTTTGTTTTTGGTTTGTTAGGATCTTCAGGTTTCATTTTCGGCAATGTAAAAATTTTTACCGCATACAAATTCTGAAACACTAATGAGTATAGCTCTTGTACTGGTGTGTAATTTCTTTTTGGCTTAAAATGACGTTGTTGCCTTTCTGCAGGTTGTGTCTGATTTTGTGCCTGTTGTGGGGGTGGAACCGCTTGATAATTTGATTGTTGCGGTTGTTGTTGTTGGGGTTGTTGGATTTGTATTTGGATCGGTTGATTTAACCGTGGTTGGCCAAAAACTATCTAGTTAACCTGTGCGATCTTAGATTGACATGGTATCCAGATGCCAGAGCCCGTACCTCTTGGAGGATTTTGTTCTGAATATCATTATCCGTAGGCGGCAACTGAGCTAGCGGAGGAAATGCAGCCAATGGCGGGGGTGCAGAATATTGCGCGTACTGAGGGGGAGCTGGGAGTGCGGGATAACGCGGAGGAGGAGGCGGCGGGTTAGGATAATGAATTTGTGGCGGGCCGTAAGGGTTTACGACTGGCGCCGGATTCCATGGCTGCTGGGGGTGCTGACTTGAAGATGACGGCATCACACCAGAGGCCGATGGGTACTGGGACTGAGGAAAGTCAGGGTAAATGGGTGGCTATACCCTATGTGGGAGCCTGCCTATGGAGATTATATCCATTTCGGCTTGTTGGGCAGCTTCGTACAGGGCAGGGAATGAATCGACTTGGGCTATCTTCAGCAGTAGGCAGATGTCAGAGTTGAATGACCTCAAGTAGTAGTGCGCAGCCTGACCTGCTGAAGGTCGCAATTTGCGAGGTACTCGTTTCCAAGACCTCGCAAACCGTATGTTGAAGTCTGACACCTCCTCTTGGGGGTGTCGCTGGATGCTTTGGAACTGATGCAACAACGAAGAGGGATCAACAGACTTGTTGCATCCTTTTACAAGCCTGCTAGCCAGCTGGCGCCACCCCGTGATAGATCCCTCTGGTAGAGATCTCCACCAGTAGAGAAGTTTTCCCCTTAGGGAAAGAGCCAGTAGACGGGTCTTGACGCTCTCGTCTGTGATGGAATGTAACGTAGCCAAGGCCAAAATGTCCTGGATGTGCTCGTACGCTGTTTTGCCGTAGCCATTGTAAGTAGGGATGGACTTTAGGGTAGCGGGGCGCACAACTTGTTGTCCGACTAGGGCCAAGGGCCCCGTGGAGTCTACCGTCGGGAAGAGATCGTCATCATTCTGCTGAGCAACCATTTATTCCTCTCCTCCGGTAGTGTACTCGGTATCGGTACCGTTCGAGGATGTAGATTGCTCTTCAGCCTCGGCCTCTTCGATTTCGGGCTCGAATTCTTCTATGCGAGCTTGGTGGTCAGCCAGCCTGACGCGCTCTCTCGGAGCGGCAATGTCTATTTCGTAAAGGTCAGTCGGTTTCCCGGATTCCTTGCTCTCCACCTTCTTGTATGCATGAAGGCGCTCGGACCGGTCTTCACGGACTCAGAGAATATTCAGGTGCTTGCAGAGTCGCCAGGTGTTCTGATTCTAACAACAATGAAGCGAACACCAGTGCTTCGATTCTGTTTTGGGGTGGGAAACTTCCATGTCCCACCGGGCGTGCCAGAGAAACTGTTGGTTACGAATCTGCCATTAGGAAAGGATTTCGTGGAATGCGCCCTAGATTCGCCCAGCAAATTGAAAGGCCGGAAGGAAGGAATGCCTTCCGTGCCAATCTTCGGAGAAGGCCGAATTCCTATGGTTTTCTCAATTGTTTTAGCTGAGAGTACAGGAAAGAGATAAAGGTGCGGAAAGAGATTCAAATGTGATTTGAGTTGAGTGGGGGAAATAAGCAGCACGACAACGATCAATCACCACTACTAACAGCAATCCAATACAGAACACACAATAGAAACTACTGTTGTCACATTTTGCACGGGGTGCAATGTCTTCAATATTGTTTTGTAACAGTGCTGCTCTTCTTTTCCTCCTTCCGTTTTCCTTCCTTCTCTCCCTTTCCTTTTCTTTCCCATTCTCTTTCTCTCCCCCCTTTTTTTCCTTGGAGTCCCCCAGTTGATTTTCCAGCTTTCCAGCAAGTCTACCTAAAATTGGCTAAGTCTGGGTGCGAAGTTCGCACTTCGCCCAGTTTTGGTGCGAAGTGCGCACTTCGCCCAGTTTTGGTGCGAAGTGCGCACTTCGCCCGTCTCGGGTGCGAAGTGCGTACTTCGCCCAGTTTTGGTGCGAAGTCCGACTTCGCCCCACTTTCTGGGCGCACCTTGCACTGGCAGATTGGCAGGTCAACACAGAAGAAAGATAGAATGTCGGAGCAGGTCCATATGGCGGCAGATATCAGTGTTCGCCTGTGCGCAGTTCGACTTCTCAACAGAGCCGGAATGCGCCCTTGACAGGTGTACAGTAGGGGAACAAACCCGGAATTTGACCAAGGCGTGAAGGCCTTACCAACTGCACTATTTTCTGCCCACGCATCCCAAGGAGCTCCAATCCCAAGTGAAGATGGATAGACTGCCCTCTAAGGCAGGCATGTGTCACACAGCATGACCCATCATCAGACAAGTGTCCAGCTTCGGGATTTGAACCGAGACTGCCGACCAAAAGGGATAAGCATGGACTGCCTGCACCGCCTACGTTAATAGCCTCATTCAAAGCTGATCCGAGGTTTCACCTGCTCCAGCTACCAGCGAGCCTGCCGACTTGAAGATTTGCCCAAGACTCCGCCACGTAGCTGTCCAGCTTCCAGGAAGACCATGCTGCGGGTACAGCCCAGTCCGACAAAAGGTCAGCATTTGCAGCTCTTTCGCCGCTTCGTCGCCTTATGTTTGATCGGGGACTCGTGCCCATTAATGTAACGGGTGGGACTCGGGCTATAAAAGCCTATCTTGAATTCATTGTAAAGGGTGGAAGGGGAATGTTTGTTAGGGAACTACTGTGCTTACTGTAACCGTGCTTCTGCTTGCAAATACAATTTGTATGCCTGGTTCTGTTCTACCGCTTTTATTTCTTATGCTTATGCTTTACGCGATTCTGTGTCATGGCTTGTTGATTCACTTCGGCATTTGATGGTCAGGCGCCTTTAGCATTATTTTTGTACTTTTAATTTTCGTATAATAGATGTGGTAGCAGTTCCATCAGTTATGTGTGACGTTGCTGGCCCGTATCTGGTGATTGATGCGATCCCCTGTTGTTAGTTCCTTGTAGGGAATGTTTGCTAGGGAGCCATTGAAGCTGTGCGGTTAAACTCTCTCGCCTAACACATATACCGGCTCGACATCTCTAGGTTTACTTTCTACCCCCGTCGTTGTACGTATCCGGTGATTGATACGATCCCTCGCTCGTTAGTTCCTTGTAGGGAATGTTTGCTAGGGAGCTATTGAATCTGTGCATACACTGCTTCTGTATCGGAAGTACGCCTAGGTTTTGCAGTTCCTTGTCATGCTCTGTGTTTGTATGCAGTAAGTAGCGGTGATTGATGCGATCCCCTGCTTTTAGTTCCTTGTAGGGAATGTTTGCTAGGGAGCCATTGAAGTCGTGCGGTTAAACTCTCTCGCCTAACACATATACCCGGCTCTGACATCTCTAGGTTTACTTTCTACCCTCGTCGGTGTACGTATCCGGTGATTGATACGATCCCCGTTGTTAGTTCCTTGTAGGGAATGTTTGCTAGGGAGCTATTGAAGCCGTGCATACACTGCTTGTGTATCGGAAGTATGCCTAGGTTTTGCAGTTCCTTGTCATGCTCTGTGTTTGTATGCAGTAAGTAGCGGTGATTGGTGTGTTCCCGTATGTTAGTTCCCCCCCACCAACCTTTGGACATATTTGTAATCTCTTTCTGTACATTTGTCTCTTTCAGTTCATTTATTTCTTTCTTGTTCCCTTTAGCTTAAATTAGACCCCCCCCCAAAGGAGCCGGCCTTCTCCGGAGATTGGCTCGGAAGGCATCTCTTCCTTCCGGCCTTTCATGCTGGTGGGCGAATCTGGGCGCATTAACCCAAAATCCTTTCCTCATGGCAGATTCGTAACCAACAGTTTCTCTGGCACGCCCGGTGGGACACTTGTCCCACGATTTAAAGAAAGAGTACCCGTCCTGTCTCCACTTAGCGCAACAGTTTTTCTGCTACGCTCGGCGGAACACGGGTCCCACATCTGAAGAGAGATTTTCCGATCCGTCTCCACCTGGCGCTGACAGTTCCTGAGCTCTCGGTGAGACAAGGAAGTTTCTCACCCCGAACAGAATCGAAGCACCGGTGTTCGCTTCATTGCTGTTCCAAATCTGAACACCCGGCGACTCGCACGAACAAATCCTCCGAGTCTAGAAGACCGGTCCCGTCACCTTCATGCACACGAGAAGGTGGCGAACAAGAAATCCGAGAAGCCCGCCCGAGTTCTACGAACTAGACATCCACGCTCGAGGCGAGATACCCAGCCTGGCTGATCCGCGAGCTCGTTTCGACGAAGCCGAGGCTGAGATCCAAGAAGAGGCCGAAGCTGAGGTCGGAGGAGCCGAGTACAAAGTAGAAGAGGCCGAGGAAGAGGAAAATCCTGCATCCTCGGAAAGTACCGACATCGAGTACACAACCGACGACGGAGAAGAAGAAGAGATGGCTGCTCAACAGCCGAATGACGATGATCTCTTCCCGACGGTGGACTCTACGGGGCCTTTGGCCCTGATCGGTCAGCAAGCTGTGCCCCCTGCTGCTTTAAAGTCTATTCCCACATAAGACGGCTACGGTAAGACGGCGTACGAGCACATCCAGGACATCCTTGCCCTGGCCGCACTGCATACCATCACCGATGAAAGTGTGAAGACCCGTCTGCTGGCCCTTTCCCTGAGGGGAAAGCTTCTCTACTGGTGGAGATCGCTGCCAAAGGGATCCATCACAGGGTGGCCCCAGCTTGCCAGGAGGCTCGTAAAAGGATGCAACGTGTCTGTTGATCCTACCTCTCTACTGCATCAGTTCCAAGCAATCCAGAGACATCCTCAAGAGGAGGTGTCTGATTTTAACATTAGGTTTGCGAGATCCTGGAAACGGGTACCTCGCGAACTTCGGCCTTCAGCCGGCATGGCTGCTCACTACTATCTGAGATCCTTTAACTCAGACATATGCCTACTGCTGAAGATCGCCAGAATTGACGAGTTCCCTGCACTGTACGAAGCCGCCCAGCAAGCTGAAGCTGACATTATCTCCATTGGCAGGCTTCCGTCCAGAGTGCAGGAGCCGATTCATCCCGACTTTCCCAGATCGCAGTATCCTTCTGCTTCTGGTGGTTTGCCGTCCACTTCAGGGCAGCAACCCCAGCCGCAGTGGAATCCGGCGCCGGTCGTAACTCAATACGGCCCGCCTCAGTTGCATTACCCTCATCCGCCTCCTCCCACTCCGCATTTTCCAGCGCTTCCTGCTCCCCCGCAGTATGCGTCTTATTCTAACCCTCCTCCATTGGCCGCTTTGCCTCCACCGGCACGATTGCCGCCTCCCGACGACGAGCATCCGAACACGATTCTACAAGAAGTGCGGGCTTTGGCCTCCGGATATCATGCCATGTCCAATGACATGACCGCTATGAAAAAGAAGCAGGCCCAAATGGACTTTGCTCCTAGAAGGCCGTATGCGCCACCGGCGCTGACAAAAGATAAAGCCCCAGAAAATCAACAGCAGAGGCGTCCGCCTCCGAGGAATGCTGCTATAGATGACCCACCTGGTCCTCCAGACCAGGTCAACTGGTGCACTACGTGCAATGACCCGCATTCGGAGGAAGACTGCACTTTGCACCAGCACTACATCCAAACCTTGGCCGGCAGCGCTATAGAAGATGATGAACTGTACATGATCTTGGACGGCGAGGCCAATTTTGCCTTGCCAGAAGAGAATCCAGTGACGCCCGCCAAGGAAGAAAAGAAAGCTGCGGACGCGGCTAAGCCTTTGCAAGTTTACGCGAGAAGAGAAAAACCGCAGCCCGATGGGCTGCCACCGTACAAGCGGCTGTGGCCTTACACAGCCCAGGAGAAGGCGTCCAAAGATAAAGCTCCCGCTAAACCTCCTCCAGCAAAGGCTGCCGCTGTTCCAGCTAAGCCTCCAGCAAAGGCCCCAACTCCCGCTAAGCTTCCTGTACTTCAGCCCCCAGCTGAAACCAAAGAACAAGCCCAGGAGAAGCTGAAGTACCCGTCTCTGACTAAGAGACGACGAGTTGAGGCCACCCAACAGTACCGGACCAAGTATGAACCGGCTAAACTAGCAGAAGGAGCTAGTACCTCGGGCTACAGCATTGTAGACGAGTTGAAGAAGACTCCTGCCGGAATCAGCATGTACGATGCTCTTCTGCTCCGAGGCCAGGTAGATCTGCTGCAAGAATCACTGAAGAACATGAAGAGCGGCAGCGGACGCAGCTCGCTGTCCCGGTTCAACCTTTGACAGCTCTCCGCCACTGGGAAGAACAGACCGCCACCCTTTTATCTGTCTTTGCGGATGCAAGGGCATATAGTTCACAACTGCATGGTGGATTCTGGCGCTTCCTCGACTGTAATGCCGAAGGCCGTCTGCGATGAGATCGGGATGGAATACACACGGAGCAACCAAGGTGTGCTGCAATTAGACGGCACCCCTGTCAAGACAGTTGGTGTCATAAAGGACATCCCTATCCGGCTGCACAAAGCTCTCGACATTGTGGTCATCCAAGAGGTCGTGATTGTTGACCTGGAGCCTTACTTCGGCATGTGTCTCTCTCGGGAGTTCACTGCGAAGTTGGGCGGGTACCTGTCTCTAGACTACTCGCACATGGAAGTGCCCTTCAAAGGAAGGAGACTGAAAATTTTTAATGAAAAGCCTTCCCCCTTTCTAGTGGACAAGATACCCGGAGGAGAACTGGACTGTATGGTCCAGTTGACAGAGGAAGAACTGGTGACAGTGGAACTGACCGAGCAAGCTCTCGAAGTGCTACAGCTTGAAGACGAGTTCTCGTTGCGGGACTTCAATGCCGTAATCGGGACAGAGCAGGGGTTGTTACTCCATTAAACAGCCCGAGGAGCTTGACGTGTCAGTTGCGAAAGTAGGACCTGCACCCGAAGAGCTGTAGAAGCTTTTCTTTGACGGCGCGCGTTGCAAGAATGGCGCCGGTGCAGGGGTACTCCTGGTTTCCCCAACCGGAGTCCAGAAGGACTATGCCTACAGGCTGGCCTGGAGCTGTACTAACAATTCGGCGGAATACGAAGCCCTGTGCTTGGGTTTGCGAAAGGCGGAAAGGCTCGGAATCAAGCATCTCCAAATTTTCGGAGATTCAGAGTTAGTGTGTCATCAAGTTATGAATAAATGCGCGTCTAAGCATCACTATCTTAGAGCGTACCGCAATCGGGTCTGGGACCCGATGGAATCGTTTGACTCATTGAATGTTAAGGCAATATCGCGTGAGAGAAACAAGCACGCTGATATTCTGGCGTCTGTTGGAGCCAGGTACGTTCCGGCTGAAGACGTCGTCCAAAAACTGAAGCCGGTCCGCACCATTTACAGGCCCTTCGTGCTCGATAGGAATACCTTCCGGCGGGTATTCAGTCGTGACGAGGAGATCGTCACATTCCTGGTTAACGAAGTGTGTGTAATCGAAGGTAGAGACCCTGATGACGAGCAATATGAGGGGTTGATACAGTTACGGAATAATCACGTCCCAAAAGGATTGATTACATTAGAGAGTCTCTTTGATCGGAATGACAGAGCGATATCCCACAGGATCAAAGTAGACCCGAGGCAGTATGCTGACCTGGAACTCGAACCCGGTAAATCTATCAAGGTCGGAACAGACTGCACGTCGGAGGAACTGGGACAGATTAGATCACTGTGCCAGGAGTTCCCCGACATTGTGGCCTGGTGCTACGAGGATTTGAGGGGGTATGACAGAACTGTCATCCAGCATACCATCGAGCTAGAGGAAGGCGCCAAGCCGTTCCGACAAAAGCAAAGGGCCGTAAATCCAAAGATTGAGGCCATGATGAAGACCGAGCTCTTGAAGATGCTGGAGGCTAAGATCATCTACCCCATCAAACATTCATCCTGGGTCGCGAATTTGGTGCCCGTGAGGAAAAAGAATGGCGACATACGTCTCTGTGTCGACTTCAGAAACCTAAATCAGGCTTCCCTCCGGGACCACTATCCGCTTCCCCAAATTGACCAGATTCTACATATCGTTGCTGGAGCCCAGAGATTTTCACTTTTAGATGGATTTTTCGGCTACAACCAGATTTGGGTCAAAGACGAAGACCAGCATAAGACGGCGTTTACCACGAAGTGGGGGACGTTCGCCTATCAGTGCATGCCGTTTGGCTTATCTAATGCTGGTGCCACGTTCCAAAGGGCCATGGACCTGGCCTTCCGAGAGCTGCTTAACAAGATTATTGTCATCTACCTCGATGACATGACTGTTTTCTCTCACCGACGAGAAGATCATGTTTCGCACCTGCGGCAGATATTTGAGAGTTGTCGAGAATTCGGCATCTCTATAAACCCGAAGAAGTCTGTCTTCACGGTGAAGGAAGGAAAGCTGCTGGGACATGTCATCTCCGAGGAAGGCCTCGCCATTGAACCTGACAGAGCAGAAGCCCTCGTTCGCTTGCCAGCCCCCACTGATAAAAAAGGGCTGCAGTCCTTCTTCGGTCAGATTAACTTCGTGCGGAAGTTCATCCCCGACTTCGCACAGGTGATCAAGCCCATGGCCGAACTGTTGAAGAAAGATACACCTTACGAATGGACTGATGAGAGAGAGCAAGCCTTCGAGGAAATCAAGGCTCGGATTGCGCAAGCTCCGGTGTTGACAAACCCGGACTACTCCAAGGACTTCATCCTGTATGCAGTGGGAGAACCCGAAAGTTACGCCTGCAGTCCTGACTCAGAAGGGAGACGACGGTGAGGAGCGCCCCATTGCGTTCCTAAGCCAAGTGATTTTGCCGCACTAAGAGAAGTACAATTTTATAGAGCGGCAGGTCCATGCGGTCATGAAGTCCCTTCGAAAGCTCAGGCACTTTGTCTCCCAGAGCAAGACCACTGTCTTTGTGATTCACCCCGATGTTCGCAGTTTCATCTTGCAAGGAGAACCGGGTCACAAGAGAGCGGGATGGATTGCCAAGATCCAGGAGTTCGACATCGAAGTACGGCCCACCAAGCTTACCAGAGGCCGAGCCTTGTGTCAGGAATTGGCCCGAAGCGCTGTAGCCGGCATCTCCGCCTGCAAGTGGGAGGACACAGAACACGCATCTACCTAGCCAACTCCTTATCGGAGGGGAGTGATTGGACAGATGAACTGGTGAGATACTTCTGCACCGGAAGATGTCCCGATCACCTGAACGCCTCACAACGAAGGAGATTTCGGCTAGGTGCACTAAGGTACACTCTTCGCCCCGAGGGGCTTTACTTAAAAAACATTGACGGCATCCTGTTGCGGTGCGTCATAAAATCTGACCAGCCTAGGATCCTCGGAGATTTTCATTCCGGGATGCCTGGGGGTCACCATTCTTCAAGGCCGACGGTTTTAAAAATAATAAGGGCTGGATACTATTGGCCCACTCTGTTTGCAAACGCGCATGCGGTCTGCGCCAAATGTGATCAATGCCAGAGGTTTGCTGGCGGAAACAGAAAAGCACCCCTGCCCCTTCAACCGATTCAAGCCGAAGCTCCGTTCCAACAATGGGGTCTAGACTTCATTGGGGTGATTTCTCCTAACTCCTCCGCCGGCCACAAGTTTATTCTCACAGCTATTGATTATTTCACACGATGGACGGAGGCAATCCCGACCAAGAACGCCGACCAAGAAACGGTCATCAGGTTCATTGAGAGCCTGATTACCCGCTTCGGGGTTCCAGAGTCGATTGTGACAGACAACGGTCCGGGATTTGTAGGCGCCGTACTCACGGAGTACACCAGCAGACTTGGCATCTATCACAAGATGTCTTCTAATTACTACCCGCAGGGGAATGGCCTTGCCGAGTCTACTAACAAGAACCTCCTGAAAATTCTCCGGAGGACCATTGAAAAGAATAAGCGGACTTGGCACTTACTCCTGAACCGGGCGCTGTGGGCGGACAGAGTTGCGTTCAAGAAATCCCTCAGAACGTCCCCCTACGCGCTCGTCTATGGCAAGGAAGCTGTTATGCCATCACACATTGAAATCCCCGCCCTGTGGATGATTGATGAAGACAGGAGCAGCGGAGACCCGGTAGATGACAGATTGTGCCAACTCCTGCAGTTGGAAGAAGACAGAGAAAGTGCATACCAGGCCTTCGCGGATCACATTGCAGCCACCCAAGGCTGGTTTGCCAAAGGCACCACTGCCCGAGTTTTCGGAGTCGGGGACCTGGTGCTGAAGTGGGATTCATACAAGGCAAAACCGGGTAATCACGAAAAATTTGATGCTCTCTGGGAGGGCCCTTATCAGATTGCCGGGTGAATCAGTTCAATGCCTACATACTTTCGGATATGGAGGGTCAGCTCCTCCCCATCCCCGTCAACGGGTTCCACTTGAAGCTTTATCGTTGTTGAAGGCGCCCGAGTGGCCCTTCCTTGTAAAAAAAATTTCCTTGTGTTTTTTATTTTTCCCCGCATGTATAGTTTCCAGTTTTAGCTTTCAATTTATTTTTCCTTCTTTGAGCTTAATTGCGGCATGGGAGAGAAAGACAGACCTCGCAGCGAAGTCTGTCGTTGCCCCGCAGGAGGGGCGAAGTTCGGCTATGCAGAGAAAGAAAGGAGAAAAAAGAGCAAAAAATTGACTAAGTGTTGGCCGAAGCCCGACTTCGCAGCGAAGTCGGACTTCGGCCCAGCCGAATTGCGAAGTTTGTTCGAGAAAATGCTGAAGCACACTAAGAAGAAGCTCCGCTCAGCCTTTGACCGAAGTACGCACTGCGCACACCCTTCGTGCGAAGTACGCACTGCGCGCAACTTTTGCGCGAAGTGCGAACTTCGCAGCGAAGCCTGACTTCGGCCAGCGCTCGCGCGAAGTGCGCGCTGCGCTCTACTCTCGTGCGAAGTGCGAACTTCGCGCGAAGTTCGCACTTCGCACCAAGCTTCGGCCGAAGTCCGAACAAAGCCAGCATCGCATTGCGCAGTTCGACCAACGAGCGAAGATTGCAAAAGGTGTTAAGTGTTAGTCGAAGTTCGCACTTCGCACCAAGCTTCGGCCGAAGTCCGAACAAAGCCAGCATCGCATTGCGCAGTTCGACCAACGAGCGAAGATTGCAAAAGGTGTTAAGTGTTAGTAAAGCCTGAAGGCGGCCAAGACCCAGACCGCGCCCGAAGCCTTGGGCGCAGCAAGCAAGCAGAAGAGTTTAAGCACGCGCTTCGCGCGAAGTTCGAACTTCGCCCGAAATTCGGGCGAAGTCCGTCTTCGCGGTGAAGGAAGGAAAGCTGCTGGGACATGTCATCTCCGAGGAAGGCCTCGCCATTGACCCTGACAGAGCAGAATCCCTCGTTCGCTTGCCAGCCCCCACTGATAAAAAAGGGCTGCAGTCCTTCTTCGGTCAGATTAACTTCGTGCGGAAGTTCATCCCCGACTTCGCACAGGTGATCAAGCCCATGGCCGAACTGTTGAAGAAAGATACACCTTACGAATGGACTGATGAGAGAGAGCAAGCCTTCGAGGAAATCAAGGCTCGGATTGTGCAAGCTCCGGTGTTGACAAACCCGGACTACTCCAAGGACTTCATCCTGTATGCAGTGGGAGAACCCGAAAGTTACGCTGCAGTCCTGACTCAGAAGGGAGACGACGGTGAGGAGCGCCCCATTGCGTTCCTAAGCCAAGTGATTTTGCCGCACGAAGAGAAGTACAATTTTATAGAGCGGCAGGTCCATGCGGTCATGAAGTCCCTTCGAAAGTTCAGGCACTTTGTCTCCCAGAGCAAGACCACTGTCTTTGTGATTCACCCCGATGTTCGCAGTTTCATCTTGCAAGGAGAACCGGGTCACAAGAGAGCGGGATGGATTGCCAAGATCCAGGAGTTCGACATCGAAGTACGGCCCACCAAGCTTACCAGAGGCCGAGCCTTGTGTCAGGAATTGGCCCGAAGCGCTGTAGTCGGCATCTCCCCCTGCAAGTGGGAGGACACAGCGACACGCATCTACCTAGCCAACTCCTTATCGGAGGGGAGTGATTGGACAGATGAACTGGTGAGATACTTATGCACCGGAAGATGTCCCGATCACCTGAACGCCTCACAACGAAGGAGATTTCGGCTAGGTGCACTAAGGTACACTCTTCGCCCCGAGGGGCTTTACTTAAAAAACATTGACGGCATCCTGTTGCGGTGCGTCATAAAATCTGACCAGCCTAGGATCCTCGGAGATTTTCATTCCGGGATGCCTGGGGGTCACCATTCTTCAAGGCCGACGGCTTTAAAATTAATAAGGGCTGGATACTATTGGCCCACTCTGTTTGCAGACGCGCATGCGGTCTGCGCCAAATGTGATCAATGCCAGAGGTTTGCTGGCAGAAACAGAAAAGCACCCCTGCCCCTTCAACCGATTCAAGCCGAAGCTCCGTTCCAGCAATGGGGTCTAGACTTCATTGGGGTGATTTCTCCTAACTCCTCCGCCGGCCACAAGTTTATTCTCACAGCTACTGATTATTTCACACGGTGGACGGAGGCAATCCCGACCAAGAACGCCGACCAAGAAACGGTCATCAGGTTCATTGAGAGCCTGATTACCCGCTTCGGGGTTCCAGAGTCGATTGTGACAGACAACGGTCCGGGATTTGTAGGCGCCGTACTCACGGAGTACACCAGCAGACTTGGCATCTATCACAAGATGTCTTCTAATTACTACCCGCGGGGGAATGGCCTTGCCGAGTCTACTAACAAGAACCTCCTGAAAATTCTCCGGAGGACCATTGAAAAGAATAAGCGGACTTGGCACTTACTCCTGAACCGGGCGCTGTGGGCGGACAGAGTTGCGTTCAAGAAATCCCTCAGAACGTCCCCCTACGCGCTCGTCTATGGCAAGGAAGCTGTTATGCCATCACACATTGAAATCCCCGCCCTGTGGATGATTGATGAAGACAAGAGCAGCGGAGACCCGGTAGATGACAGATTGTGCCAACTCCTGCAGTTGGAAGAAGACAGAGAAAGTGCATACCAGGCCTTCGCGGATCACATTGCAGCCACCCAAGGCTGGTTTGCCAAAGGCACCACTGCCCGAGTTTTCGGAGTCGGGGACCTGGTGCTGAAGTGGGATTCATACAAGGCAAAACCGGGTAATCACGAAAAATTTGATGCTCTCTGGGAGGGCCCTTATCAGATTGCCCGGGTGAATCAGTTCAATGCCTACATACTTTCGGATATGGAGGGTCAGCTCCTCCCCATCCCCGTCAACGGGTTCCACTTGAAGCTTTATCGCTGTTGAAAGCGCCCGAGTGGCCCTTCCTTGTAAAAAAATTTTCCTTGTGTTTTTTATTTTTCCCCGCATGTATAGTTTCCAGTTTTAGCTTTCAATTTATTTTTCCTTCTTTGAGCTTAATTGCGGCATGGGAGAGAAAGACAGACCTCGCAGCGAAGTTCTGCCGTTGCCCTGCAGGAGGGGCGAAGTTCGGCTATGCGAGAGAAAGAAAGGAGAAAAAAGAGCAAAAAATTGACTAAGTGTTGGCCGAGCCCGACTTCGCGACGAAGTCGGACTTCGGCCCAGCCGAATTGCGAAGTTTGTTCGAGAAAATGCTGAAGCACACTAAGAAGAAGCTCCGCTCAGCCTTTGACCGAAGTACGCACTGCGCACACCCTTCGTGCGAAGTACGCACTGCGCGCAACTTTTGCGCGAAGTGCGAACTTCGCAGCGAAGCCTGACTTCGGCCAGCGCTCGCGCGAAGTGCGCGCTGCGCTCTACTCTCGTGCGAAGTGCGAACTTCGCGCGAAGTTCGCACTTCGCACCAAGCTTCGGCCGAAGTCCGAACAAAGCCAGCATCGCATTGCGCAGTTCGACCAACGAGCGAAGATTGCAAAAGGTGTTAAGTGTTAGTCGAAGTTCGCACTTCGCACCAAGCTTCGGCCGAAGTCCGAACAAAGCCAGCATCGCATTGCGCAGTTCGACCAACGAGCGAAGATTGCAAAAGGTGTTAAGTGTTAGTAAAGCCTGAAGGCGGCCAAGACCCAGACCGCGCCCGAAGCCTTGGGCGCAGCAAGCATGCGAAGAGTTTAAGCACGCGCTTCGCGCGAAGTTCGAATCTCGCCCGAAATTCGGGCGAAGTCCGACTCGCCGGCGAGGCCGGGCCGCGCCAACTTCGGGCGAAGCCCGGCTGCGCCTAGTTTTCCGAGCCAGTATTGGGACGCGTTTTAAAAAAAAATAATAAAAAAATTCAAAAGCCCCCAAGCTGGGCCCAAGGCGCGCTTGCACTTGTTTTAACGTGGGTTTCCGCACCGAAGGTTTTGTCTTGAGCAGTGTGCCCAAGTGGTGGTAGCAACGTCAGCCATGGTGCAGTCCCCAACGCTGAATTAATGATTGCGCGTTTTTCAAGGGAAAATGCAACCAAAGAAGCATGGCACGTCTGCCGGGGCGCGTTTTTTTCAAACGTTCTCCTGCGCAACCACCACAGATTTTAACTCAGCCGACCTACCCCCTCCTGCGTTGCATTAATGGCGTTGTTTTTATCTAGAAAAGCGGGAAACATGCCAACATTCCAGATTGCAGAGATTATTCCTCGGACAGTGCTAATTATTCCCCTGATAGCGAAATTTGTTGCAGACAGCCTGAACCTATCATTATTGCTGACTCGGAGAGATGGACAAGGGAAAAAGGCCCGTGTCAGCGCAGTCCAACGAAAGCAGCGAACCAGGGGATTTGCCGCGGCCAGGAGTTTTCAAAGGCGATCCCCCGCCAGAGAAGAAGTCAAAGGCCCGGACGAAGAAGGTACAGCGTGGGCAATCCCCACCACCTCCGGTGAATTACCTGGCAGGATATGTGGACGGCTCGTTTTCCATGAGCCTAACTCAGCTGCGAGCGAATGTGGAGAGCTGGGCTGACAAAGTTTCGCCCTCCCATCATTTTGGAGCGGCGTACAAATCAAATCTCTTCAGATTCATGTGCCCTCCTGTCCACCAGTGCCCGGAGCTGATAGACTTAATTGTCAGACACTATAAACCAGCTTCCCGGCAAATCTGCGAGCTCCGTCGGCAAACCCTTGTTCGCACTGCGCAGGGAGACTGTGCAGCCAGCTTTCGCCCCAGGGCTGGAGTATGACTCCGGCACCATCCTCAGAAAGATCAGTCTGGGCGAACAAGCGGGACGTTTCACGCACACCAAGCGAATGAGGGATTTCCTCAATTCAGAGCTGAACGCCCCGCTTCCAGCCGGACAATGGCCGACTGGCCCCATGCCTTTGACGAAATTTCAGAGCAAGTATCTATATACCATCCTGGCATGGATTCTCGGCTGCGACTCCGATGAGCTGGTGCACCCGTACCAGCCTAGCGCTGGCAGAATGCCTCCTGTGTGGAGAATCTTACGAACCAGCGGCGCAACGGAGCGGAAAGCGCCCCATCTCTTTCGACTGGGCAGACTGGCTGGCTTACGCCATTCATTCCAGCCTGTTGAAGATTCAGAAGAGGCAGTCAACCGATTTCCGTTTTAGCTCTGTTCTGGCCTGGCTTTGTTTGTACCATCTGCACCCCCAATTGCCGATCCTGAACCTGAAGAAGGTTAACGAGAAAGGAGAGCCCCAGCCCGTCTATAACTGGACGGATGACTTATACCGGAAAGGGTCCTACTACAAGTTCAACTTCAACTTTCTGGGATTCGTCATGTCAGTCTTCACCGAAAGTGAAATCCCCCGTCCCCGAGAGAAATGACGAGTGCTTTATCAGAAGCTCAGGGACGTTTTCAGACTGACGCAGGGGATTGTGATCAGAATCTACGGATTCAAGGGCAAACCCTATTTGCTGCCCTATTGGTGCTCGGAGCATCTGTTCGGGATGGAGGTTGCCCGACAGATGGACTATGTGGAAGAAGAGTTTGGCCTAGGGAAGAAAAGAGGACAGATTTTCCAATACCCTCTTTCCTGGGCCAACGTTGAGATTACTGAGGTAGGACAACATGTCTACCTAGAGCAAGCGCTGTCCCGGATTGGCCTGGTTTTGCTGCCGCAGCGCTGGAAGTATGACCCTCATGGGATAAGGGGAAAGTTTGCACATTTGTGCCCCCGGGATATAACCGAAGATAGATGCGACGTGGTCCATGTGGACCTTGACTGGGAGATTGAATTAATGGAAGCTTCTACTCCCTGGCAGGATTTCTACTGCGAGGAGGTGACATATGACCCCAAGCGAAACCCGGACCATCACTTCTCATCTCCAGGGTTCAAAAAAATTTTGTCCAAGATTGCAGGCCTTAACTGGTCTAAAGAAAAGATTACCGAATGCTGGAAAATGAGATGCCGCACGCAGCACGATAAATCCACAAGGAGAAACCTGGCTGTAGATGACGACTTTTCGGTTCTCTATGACCAGCATCATGACAGCTGGCGGCCGTTCGCATATCAAGGTTATGTTCCCCGAGGCCCCTTTGAGGATCATAAAAGTGGGTCTCCTCCCAAACAGTTGTACACTTCGGCAATTGCCAGCGCAGGCCCAGCAAGTACCCAGGCCGATCCAATGCAGCCCGTGGCTCCTAAGGCGGCGCCTGAAAAGGCGAAAGAGTTAGTCAAGGCAGCGCCCGAGGCACTCCCTCAGGAAAGAAAAGCGCCAGCGCCGCCAGAAAGCAGACCGGTCGCGGCAGACATTCTCGCGATCAAACCCCGGTACAAGTTTACCGTGGGAGCATCGGCGCTCGCTGCACTCGCTTCGTCTCCTTCCCCTGATCCGACAATTGTTCCAGAAGAGAAGAAGCGGAGGAGAGTTGAGAAAATCAAGCGACCTAGCCTGATAGTGCAGCAGCCAGTCGCAGAGCCGCAGCCGCGTCCTGCCGCCGTAGAGGCAGTTCCTTTGGACAGTCCCAAGCCAGCCGCCGAGACAAGAAGCGAAGACATCCCCCCGGCATCGGCTCAGGCGGAGCCCGCAGGTACGTTTGCTGCCCCTGTCTCTCTAGTCTCACCCAGTTCTACTTCCACTCAGTCCCCCGCTCAATCTGGGCGAGCCATGACCACATCCTCCTCCCCGTCTCCGCATCCTTCTAGCGGTCCCCATTCTTTCGATCAGTTTGCTCAGAACCCTAACGTCTCTCTTTCTCTGAGCACAACTCCAAACCCTTCGCCCGAGGTCAGTGCTGAGGCTGTCCGTTCACCGTCACATCGTCCGCCTCAGCCGCTTCAAACCCTCGCAGTGTTAGCCGCTCCCATTTCCGTTTCCCGGTCGCCCCCACAAGCGACCGATTCTTCCAAGGTCTGTCCGGTTCCTCCTGATTCCATTCCCGCAGGAGAGACGTCTCAGCAGATCCCTAAGCTGGGGGAACCAGATTTTATGGACGACCTCCAGAACTCAGATGACTTGCCCTTGGCAACGAGAGCCGTAGAGTATTCTGTCTCTTTCCGCCAAGACCTGAAGCGGAGGAGACACGAAGAGATAGCCGCCCCGGCAAAACGCGCAAAGTATGATTTCGGAAGGAGAGTGATTACAACGAAGAAAATAATCCCAATAGTGAAGAAGCCTCTCCGAGAAATGACTAAGGCGGACTACGTGCTCCAGACAAAGGAGAAAAGCTTTGACGACATCAACAAGCAGTATGAGATTCAGACGATCATGCGCAAAGCTGACAATCTCTTTGTCAAGAGTCTGGAGGAGCAGGAAGAACTTTTCGCGTTGCAGGATAAAGTAAGGCAGCTTGAAGAGGACCTATCTAGGTCCATTGAGCAGCTGGAAGCGGCGCGGCAAGAAACAGATGAACTCAAAGCCCAGCTGGCCGCTTCTCGGCAACAGGCCGCAACCGAAAAGAAAGCAGCCTCGGAGCAGATTTCTCAGCTCCAGGAGTCTTTGAAGCAGGCGCAGTCGCAGCTTGCAGAGAAAACATCTCAAGCGACGGTCTTTTCAAAGACAAAGGTTAAGGAAATGAGGGCTGGTTTGCTGAGGGAATGCAAGCCCCATACCTTTAAGGCGATGGCAGTCCTGGACTTCGCATCCAGGATTCAAGAAGTTTCTGCCCAGGGAAAGCCTCTGGTAGAGGAGGCCGAGCGCCGTGCAAAGCAATGGCTGGACCCGGCGGTTAATCTTCGAGGAGCGCGAGCGCAACGGCGTCCATTTTTCCCCCGTGTCCTCATTCGGCTGCAGAATGGGCAGGTGCAAGGGTGACCTTGCACAAATATTTCAGAAAAGTTGAAGAGGTGAGAGTGGCCAGACGAATGCTTGACGCATTCACGCATGAAAGAGATATCTGTCTGGCCCCCTTTCACGCTCTTTCAGAACTTGGGTGTCCAAGTTTTGTTGAGGATGGCGAGCTCCTCACCCTAGATCGGGTAAAGAAGAATTGGCAGTCCTTTGAAGCAGATACAGCTGAAATTGATAGCTGGACTGAGCCAATTCAAGACAGTCAGGTCACTCAGATGGTGTCCAGATATTCCAAGATCCGCTCCTATTTCCAGGAGTTAGAGAAAAGATACCTCACCATCGACCTGCACGCGGTCGCTGCTTTTCACGGAGCATTAGAAGATATAGCTGACCGCAAGCCATTCGAGCAGAAGCCTGGTGCTCAGCCCAAGTGGCATACACTCGCATGTGCGAGGCAGAAGCAGGAAATGAAGAGCTTTCGGAAGGAGATTCTGACGAGGCAACTGACAAAGATGAATCTGAAGAACAGTTGCCGCGAGGAGAACAGTTAGGGCAGCAAAAGGCAGGGGAGGTGAGTTCCTCTGCACCCAAAGGATGAAGGCATGGATTCTTTGCGCCGAGGCGAGCTCGACACCCCGCGAGCCGCCAGAAATGTTGTCACATTTTGCACGGGGTGCAATGTCTTCAATATTGTTTTGTAACAGTGCTGCTCTTCTTTTCCTCCTTCCGTTTTCCTTCCTTCTCTCCCTTTCCTTTTCTTTCCCATTCTCTTTCTCTCCCCCCTTTTTCCTTGGAGTCCCCCAGTTGATTTTCCAGCTTTCCAGCAAGTCTACCTAAAATTGGCTAAGTCTGGGTGCGAAGTTCGCACTTCGCCCAGTCTTGGTGCGAAGTGCGCACTTCGCCCAGTTCGGGTGCGAAGTGCGCACTTCGCCCAGTCTGGGTGCGAAGTGCGTACTTCGCCCAGTTTTGGTGCGAAGTCCGACTTCGCCCCACTTTCTGGGCGCACCTTGCACTGGCAGACTGGCAGGTCAACACAGAAGAAAGATAGAATGCCGGAGCAGGTCCATATGGCTGCAGATATCAGTGTTCGCCTGTGCGCAGTTCGACTTCTCAACAGAGCCGGAATGCGCCCTTGACAGGTGTACAGTAGGGGAACAAACCCGGAATTTGACCAAGGCGTGAAGGCCTTCCCAACTGCACTGTTTTCTGCCCATGCATCCCAAGGAGCTCCAATCCCAAGTGAAGATGGATAGACTGCCCTCTAAGGCAGGCATGTGTCACACAGCATGACCCATCATCAGACAAGTGTCCAGCTTCGAGATTTGAACCAAGACTGCCGACCAAAAGGGATAAGCATGGACTGCCTGCACCGCCTACGTTAATAGCCTCATTCAAAGCTGATCTGAGGTTTCACCTGCTCCAGCTACCAGCGAGCCTGCCGACTTGAAGATTTACCCAGCACTCCGCCACGTAGCTGTCCAGCTTCCAGGAAGACCATGTTGCGGGTACAGCCCAGTCCGACAAAAGGTCAGCATTTGCAGCTCTTTCGCCGCTTCTGTCAGCTTATGTTTGACTGGGACTCTGTGCCCATTAATGTAACGGGTGGGACTCAGGCTATAAAAGCCTATCGTGAATTCATTGTAAAGGGTGGAAGGGGAATGTTTGTTAGGGAACTACTGTGCTTACTGTAACCGTGCTTCTGCTTGCAAATACAATTTGTATGCCTGGTTCTGTTCTACCGCTTTTATTTCTTATGCTTATGCTTTACGCGATTCACGTGTCATGGCTTGTTGATTCACTTCGGCATTTGATGGTCGGCGCCTTTAGCATTATTTCTGTACTTTTAATTTTCGTATAATAGATGTGGTAGCAGTTCCATCAGTTATGTGTGACGTTGCTGGCCCGTATCTGGTGATTGATGCGATCCCCAGCTGTTAGTTCCTTGTAGGGAATGTTTGCTAGGGAGCCATTGAAGTCGTGCGATTAAACTCGCCTAACACATATACCCGGCTCTGACATCTCTAGGTTTACTTTCTACCCTTGTTAGTGTACGTATCTGGTGATTGATACGATCCCCTGCTGTTAGTTCCTTGTATGGAATGTTTGCTAGGGAGCTATTGAAGCTGTGCATACACTGCTTCTGTATCGGAAGTACGCCTAGGTTTTGCAGTTCCTTGTCATGCTCTGTGTTTGTATGCAGTAAGTAGCGGTGATTGATGCGATCCCCTGCTGTTAGTTCCTTGTAGGGAATGTTTGCTAGGGAGCCATTGAAGCTGTGCGGTTAAACTCTCTACCTAACACATATACCTGGCTCTGACATCTCTAGGTTTACTTTCTACCCCTGTCAGTGTACGTATCTGGTGATTGATACGATCCCCTGCTGTTAGTTCCTTGTAGGGAATGTTTGCTAGGGAGCTATTGAAGCTGTGCATACACTGCTTGTGTATCGGAAGTACGCCTAGGTTTTGCAGTTCCTTGTCATGCTCTGTGTTTGTATGCAGTAAGTAGCGGTGATTGGTGTGTTCCCGTACTGTTAGTTCCCCCCCACCAACCTTTGGACATATTTGTAATCTCTTTTTGTACATTTGTCTCTTTCAGTTCATTTATTTCTTTCCTGTTCCCTTTAGCTTAAATTAGACCCCCCCCCAAAGGAGCCGGCCTTCTCCGAAGATTGGCTCGGAAGGCATCTCTTCCTTCCGGCCTTTCATGCTGGTGGGCGAATCTGGGCGCATTAAACCAAAATCCTTTCCTCATGGCAGATTCGTAACCAACAACTACCACTGTCATGCACCCTATGTATCCTCTATCTATGCATTCCAGGAATACTTAATCATTAAATACCGGAATCCAGAATTCAGAATAACAGTAAGCAACGAAATAAGAAACATGAGGCAGAAATGACAAGTACAGGCAGCATAAAGAATGATAACAGCAAAATAGAGCCAGGTGTGTGTCTTGCATTCAGAAGCAAACGTATAGCTACAATGTTTCCCTAGCAGGATATCCCCCTTCCACCCCTTTACAATGAAGTAGTGCGGCTATTTATAGCGCAATTTCCCCCCCATTACAATCCTGGGCGCAAAATCCCAGACCTGTCAATAGCTGACAAAAGCGGCCAAAGAGCCGCTGATGTTGACTCCTGCAGACAGGGACTGTACTGGCAGCAAGGTTAACCTAAAAACTGGGCAGCTACGTGGCAGTGCGGTTGATGAAACTTCTCGTCAGTATGAATGCGGATAGCTCCGGTAGATAGAACTTTGTGTCAGCATGAATGGAGGTAGCTGGAGGAGGTGATTTGGGCCATGCTTGTCCTTTTTCCCATCACATATCGACACGGATCCCGAGGCTGGACACTTGTCAACTTCTGACGGGGGTGCATCTGCCTTGGAAGACAGCTTCTCTCTTGTGTCCTACCTCGCCTGGAAACAGAGCGCAACTGAGTAGCGCAAGCGGGGAACAGTGCAGTTGGGGAGGCCTCCGTGCCTTAGTCTGTTTCGGGCTGCTTTATGGATCTTGCCCAACTGCGCACAGGTCAGAGGGCGCACCCCGACTTCGCTGCGAATTCGGGCTGCGAAGTCAATTTAGCTACTGCTCGGACTGCGCGCGAGAGGGGGAGCGCACCCCGACTTTGCTGCAAAGTTGGGTTGCGCTTCGGCACTTAGATGATTTCTGGAAACATTGCTTCCCAACTGCGCACCGGAAGAGGAGCGCACCCCGACTTCGCTGCGAAGTCGGGGTGCGCTCCCATACTTAGCCAAATTCTGCTCATTTCCAGCCTGCTTCCGCACTTCGCATTCCCTAGTGCGCTCGAACTTAAGGGTGCACCCCGACTTCGCTGCGAAGTCGGATTGCGCCCCCAGAATTAGAATTTTTCAGGGAATGTGGGATCTGTTTTGGGAATCTTGACTACAGAAAGAACCGGGGAAAAAGGGAGGAATGCAACTGATACAAGGGGAGAAAGGGAACAGTGGAGAAAGGGAAAGGAGATGGAGGGAAGGAAGAGCAGCATACTTGCAAAATTTGAAAACATGGCACCTCGTGCAAAATGTGGCAACAGAACCAAAGAAATTTTGGAAGGAACTAAGCATGAAGAGGATACAAACTGAAAATAACATAACAGTTAATCAGTGGTTGGAGTATTCAAAACAATTGTATCAACGTAGTAACCAGCAGGAGACACCCCATACTATCATTATCAAGAAAGAACTTTTCGCAAATGAAGACATTATTCAAGGGATAAAAAAGTTAGCAACTGGTAAAGCCCATGACATAGACAATCTTCAGGCAGAGCATATAAAATGGGGGGTAGATATTTTGGCACCGCACATCAAAGAAATTTTCAATGAGGTCATACAAAATGGCTTCCCTACCGAGTGGACAACTAGCTTGACCATTCCTTTGTTTAAAAGTGGAGATGTAAATAATCCCTCAAACTATCGAACTATCATGATCAACCCTCTCTTTGCAAAGTTGTTTGGGAGTATGATAGAGCGTAGGATCAGCATATGGGCAGAAGAAAAGGAAAAGAGAGCAAAGGGGCAAGCAGGTTTTAGGCCAAAGCACTCAACTATTGATCACTGTATCACGCTCAAATACATAGTGGAAAAAATATGGGACAAAAAAGAGGAGGCTTTTTGTTGTTTTGTAGACTTCAAAAAGGCATTTGACACAGTGCCAAGGAAAAAATTATGGAGCAGAATGGAAGAGTTAGAGGTTCCAATTCACTACAAGGCAGCAGTTCACAGACTATATGAGCATGTAAAGGCTAGAATCAGAACACAGGAAGGGTTATCTGAATGTTTTGGTAGTGACATAGGTGTCAAACAAGGTTGCTCTCTATCTCCAACCTTATTTGGGCTGTACATTGACAAGTTAGAATAATGGATAAACAAATTTGGGGGAGAGGGTGTGCACTTAGCCAAATATATGGTAAAACTCCTCATGTATGCAGACGATGTAATTCTTGTGGCCAAAACAGCCAAAGATCTAGAAGATCACCTTCGAGCTCTAGAACTCTTTTGTAAGGAAGTTGGGATGCAGGTGAACACGAGCAAAACAAAAATTATGATTTTTTCAGCAAAAAAGAAGAAGCAACAACTCGAATTTCAGTTTGCCGAAGAACCGCTTGAGGTAGTAGGAGAATACAAATACCTGGGCATAGACTTTCATGACAAACTTAATTGGAATGCATGTAGGATGAAAAGAACTCAAAGTGGTTGGAGAGCACTATATGTACTTCAAAACAAGTGTAGGAATGCTGAGTTGTGGGACTGGAATACCACCAAGGTCTTATTTAGCGTGCTTGTTACACTGGTTTTGTTGTATGGTTGCGAGGTGTGGGCTAGTGGCATAAAAAATGCAAAATGGAGGCAAATAGAAAGGATTCAAAAATATCTAATTACAAATTTTCTCAAAATTAAGGCCACAACCCCTTATGAGATTATTCTAGCTGAAATTGGAATGATCCCTTTAGAAGCAATTGCTATGACCATGCTATTATGTTACTTGAAAAAAACAGAAAACATGAAAAATGACAGATGGCCTAGGGCAGCTAGGGACGAAGAGTTGCATAGGCGAAAGAATACATGGATGAAACAAAATAAAAAATGGATGAAACGTTGGGAAATCAACATAAATGAATGCCCAAATGTCAACAAAGACATAAAAAATTATGTGAATGAAAAGTTCAGAAGTGGAATGTGGAAAAATGCAAGCAGGAAAAGACAATATTATATTGCAAAGTTTAACCCAACATATGACCATAAGGAAAAAGCGTATATAGGCACTAAAATCAAGTGGAAGGAAAAAATCCTCATTGCTCAGATAAGGACTAGCTCTCATAGGCTTAGATGTGAAACAGGGAGATGGACAACGCCCAAAGAACAATGAGAAGAAAGGATATGTACTCTATGCAGCACAGGGGCAGTAGAGACAGAGGAACACTTCATCTATAAATATTCGAGTTTTTCATATCCGTGGCAAATACAAAGAAACACTTGGGAACGAGTCTATGGCAGAGTTATTTGAAGACAGTAAAATAAAAAAATTTGGGGAATTGCTAACCCAAATAAGCAGGAGAAGGAACAACCTTCTCAAAGATATTAAAGATCATATGATATGATTTGAGTAATTGTACTTCCATATTTGAGGTCCCATAGACCATATTTGGGTCTCGCGGACGTAATTAAAATCTTTCATTTCATTTCATTTCAATGCTCATCATGATGTGAATTTTATCGGGATCAATATTTAGTCCTTCTTTGCACACCACATGCCCTAGAAACTTTCCTTACGACACCAACAGTTTAAACTTCTTCGGCTTTAAGGAAAGTTGAGCATTCATTCATAGTCTCATGCATTCTTCCAACACCTTTAGATGCTTATCCTTCCTATACAATGATCAGTCGTCTAAAAACACTTTGAACTAGCCTGTTGACATTTGCTCAAATATTTACAAAATGATTCTTTGAAATGTCACAAGTGCATTGCATAAATCGAAGGGCCTTTGGTTATATGTATAAATGCCATCCTCTACAATAAAGGTCGTCTTCATCCTGTCCTCCTAGGAAATACTGATTTGATTGTAGTTCGAAAGTCCATCCAAAAAGTAATAGATTTTGTGCCTTGCTGCTTCCTTCATATTCAAATCAATGAATGGGATTGGAAAGGGTTCCTTTATTGTCATTGCATTCAAACTTCAAAAAGCCACACAAATGTAGATTTTATTGCTTCCTTCTTCAAACTAATAATGATGGTAGACATCCATTCGCTCATTGTCACTTTGAAGATTATGTCTGCTTCCAACATCTTCTCAATCTTCGCATTGACTAAGACCACATACTTAGTATTCATCCATATGACCTTTTTTCTTACAAGTTGCCCTTGGAATCAATGAAATTCAATGTACACACAACTCTTGTGGAATCCCTTGCAAATGCTTGTACATACAACTCCATATGAAGACATCCTTGTACTGCATGAATATTTTAAAAGTTATCGCATTTAGAATTGGGTCCCACTCATCTCCATAATGGATAATCTTTTCTTCATTTCCCTCGCCAAGGTTTACTTGCACCATATTTGGACTTTCATACTTGATGGTGTCTAGTTCTTACGCTGCCCTTGCCACGTTAAAGGAAGGTGCTAGCCTTTCAATCAATTTGTCGGTCACCAACTCTATATTCGGAAAAAAATGTGAGAAAGACATCTTTTCATCCTCCTCGAATTTCATGGCTAGTTTCGAAGTTTGACTACACTCACCTACTTCTTATGTGCTATGAAGTCCATCATCCTGATCTTTGTCTTCCATGCTTATGCACAAATAGGTTGGTTGAAAGATTTCATAGTCTTCTATCTACCAATGGAGCAATCTACTGTTTGAGATCCCTTCATCTTTTGTGCACTCTTCCAACTCCATCACATCACCTTCATTTGGTTCTCATCTGCCCCTTTGTTCTTCATCTGACGAAGATTCAACAAACTCATCGGATGTCACCAACTCACTAACAAACTGGTTCTTCAAATTTATAACATATTTGTACCGGCCTTTCTTGAATATCAACTAGTCCTCCCAATTGTGATTGACTTTCGCAGTGTGTTTCCATCCTTGCACCAACAATGCATCATAGGTTGGTTTTTGCATGGCTATGACTGTAAAGTCCAAAATGAATATTGGTCGACGATTTTTACTTTTTATGCAATCAACACGCCTTCATTTCAATGCCATACTGATCCATGCTCTACAATCAAAAATTGGGAGACCACAAAAATGGTGCCCCCAAATCTTTCAAAGTCTTCTTGGGCAATACAATCACATTGGAAACCCCATCTACAATCACTTGTGTCAGCTTATGATTGAGCAATTCAATGTGGATCAACGTTCTCTTCTTCCTAGCATTTATCATCAACACCATTGGGTCAATGCATTGATCCTTAGATATTTGCGTTGCTGCATGTTGGCGATGCATCTCTGTTGTATTTTTTGTATGCATTAGTTCTCCAATAGTCACATAAATCTTTGATACTACACAAAATATATTGGACATTCTGACTGCAACATTCATGTCCAACATTTGTGTTGCCAACTAATTTGGTGACGTATCTACTTCAACCATAATGGGTTCCTTCAATTTCTTTTTTTTGTCGCTTGTTTCGCATTTCTTCTTCAAGTTGAGCACGTGTCTCCTACCATTTTTCCTCCTTGGTAGGATTTGGGTTCTGCTCCATTTTCTTCCCTTGCACCCGCGTTATTGCTAGCACATGTTTTTCTTTGTCCTTTTGTTGGTCCACCTGAGGCTCTTCAATGTCAATAAAATTGGCATTTTGCTAGTTGTTGGTACTTGCCTTCTTTGGACAATTCACCTTCTTACGATTTCCAGGTCCATACCATCTACACATTATTGTCGTGTTGTTTTTGCCTCCGCTAGTTGGTGTTTTCATATGATTCCATGCCAAGTGTCCCCACTCCTGACACCTTTGACACTAAATGATTGGCCTGCCATCCAAGTCATATTGCAATTGGTCTTCACTGTTGCCTCCACCAGAAGGATTCTTCGATTGCAGTTGCCTCCTCCCTTAGCGATTGTTTTGATAATCACCACTTGCTCCTTGCCCACTTTCAGGAGTGTCAGGTTTTTCTTTTTTCTCTTTGTTCTGCACCATCATCGTCTAGTACCTTGCATTTGACAAGTTAAACGGACATTCCAATATTGCATGTCCACTTCACAATTGTTTGTATGTCCTTTTGTCTTGCATTCTAAATGTCAAATGTCCTTTTTCTCCTTCTTATCAGCCTTCACGTTGTTGATCATCCTTTCTAGGTCCTTCTGCATTGCCCAGATTGTTGCAATGAGATCGTCCTGGTCATTGTTTGAGTCGTCATCTTGATCATGACTTATACTTCTACCTCCTATTGCTGTCATATTCATTTCACTTTCTAGGTTCAATGCGTGGTCAAATGCTTCCTGGTAGGCTTTTTTTGGAACAACCTTCATCTTTGTCTAGAAACCACCTTTTTCTGCAACCCGTTGGTTGGTTTCTGTTGTCACATTTTGCACGGGGTGCAATGTTTTCAATTTTTGTAAGAGAGCTGCTCTTCCCTCTCCCTCTTCCTCTCTTTCCTCTTCCTCTTCTCCCCCTTTCTCTCTCTTCCCTACATTCTCATTCTTCCCTCTTTCTCTTGAGCCCCTCAGTCAGATCTCAAATTAGGCAGCAGTTGCCCTAAAAAATGGCTAAGTGTCAGGGCATGCTGAGGTGTTCGGGTTTTCGCGGGCCATAAACAGGGGCAATAAAATGAACAAAATGAGCTCTGGATATGTTATCATTGCAGATCTTCTTGCCGGCTTTTCGACGATATATTATAATAGGCGATCGGGTTAGCGGATCAAAAGTTATGGCCCCGGGAAGCAGAACCAGGAAACCCAGTTTTTTGTGCGAAGTCCGACTTCGCCCAGTGTTGGTGCGAAGTCGGTCCTACTTCGCCCAGTTTTGGTGCGAAGTCCGACTTCGCCCAGTTTTGGTGCAAAGTCTGACTTCGCCCTTCTTTCTGGGCGCACCTTGTAGCAGGCTGGCAGGATGGCAGGAAAAATGACTAAGTCTTTGGGGCGAGGTCCGTACGGCGGCAGAAATCAGCTTTCACCTGTGCGCAACCCGACTTCGCAGCGAAGTCGGAGTGCGCCCTCCGACGAGTGCGCGATGGGAAATAAACTCAGAAATGCACCCAAGGCATGAAGGCCTTCCCGACTGCAGTTGCTTTTCGCTGCGCAACCCAATGGCGCTCAGATCCTGGGCGAAGTTGGATAAACTGCCTTTCAAGGCAGACACGTGTCAAGCAGCATCATCCGACAAGTGTCCAACTTTGGGATCCGAGCCAAGACCTGCCGGGCAACAGGACAAGCATGGGCCGCACTACTTATGCCAACTGCCTCATTTAATGCTGATTGGAGTTTCCACCTACCTCAGCTACCCGCATTCCTGTCAATGTGAAGTTCTACCCAACGCGCTGCCACGTGGCTGTTCAACCTTCAGGGAGACCATGCCGAGAGTACAGTCCAGCCCGACAGAAGTCAGCATCAGCAGTTCCGCGGCTGCTTTTGTCAGCTAATGTTTGACTGGGACTTTGTGCCCATTAATGTAACGGGAGGGACTTTGGGCTATAAATACCCACCACATTTTCATTGTAAAGTGGTGGAAGGGGAATGTCTGTTAGGAAACCAATGTAACCGTGCTTCTGCTTATAAATATAATTTGTATGCCTGGTTCTGTTCTGCTGCTTTTATTTCTTTACGCTTATGCTTAACGCTTCCCTGTGTCACGGCTCGTTGATTCGTTTCAGCATTTGGTGATCAGGCGCCTTTAGCATTGTTTGTGCCATGGCTTGTTAATTTATTTTAGCATTTGGTGGTCAAGCACTTCTGTACTTCATAGACTAGATGTGGTAGCAGTTCCATCAGTTGTGTGTTACGTTGTTGTCCGTAGTGGTGATTGATGCGTTGCCGTGCTGTTAGTTCTCCTTGTAGGGAGAATGTTTGCTAGGGGACCATTGTAGCTGTGCGGTTAAATTCTCTGCATAACACATATACCTGGTTCTGACATCTCTTAGTTACTTTCTGTTTTGAGTTTCCGTACGTAGTGGTGATTGATGCATTGCCGTGCTGTTAGTTCTCCTTGTAGGGAGAATGTTTGCTAGGGGACCATTGTAGCTGTGCGTATATTGCTTAGTACAGAAAGTACACTTAGATTTTGCAGTTCTCAGTCATGCTTTGTATTTATGATGCAGTAAGTATTGGTGATTGCTGGTTGCCGTACTGTTAGTTCCCCCCACCAAACTCCACTCACATTTGTAAAGCCTTTCCGCATTTTTATCTCTTTCCTGCACTCTCATCTTACTAACCCCCGCAAGGAGCCGGCCTTCTCCGGAGATTGGCACGGAAGGCATCCCTTCCTTCCGGCCTTTCAATGTTGGTTCGCGGGTCCAGGGCGCAATAACGACAAATCCTTTCCTCGTGGCGGATTTGTGACCAACAGTTTCACCCCTATTTTCCCGATCAATTCTTTCAGATGGCAATTGTAAGACTTCTTGTTCTCATCTTTATTCTACTTCATGGAATATATCTCTCTGTTAATCTCTGTATCATACTGAAGCAGTCTGAATTCTTTGTTAAATTCTTCCTTGAGATTTCCCTAGTCAATGAATGGTGCTTCTCTTTTCAAGTGCCAATCAATCGCCACTCCATGCAATGTTGTCGAGAATAGTTGCAACCCTGAATTTTCATTTGTTATGCTGTTTGCTCACCATATTGTTTCACACATCCCAATATGGCATTTAGGATCCTCCTCCTCTCCCGTAAATTTTGGGCACTTATAATTGCATGTTGCTGCTACAACCATCTCTGTTGTTGGTAGTAGTGGTTCATCAGATTCCTCGCCATGTAATCATTTAAAAAATTAATATTAGAAATATTAAAATGTGAAAACAAAAGTTTTAGTGATAGTAGGGGTTGTTACTCCATGAATCAATGTGAAAGGTTTTGATAAAGCACTTGTTGTGGGTGGTGAATATGGATTCTCTATAGGGAATAAATATTCATTCCCAAAAGGTGATGAATAGGCATGTTCAATAGATATCTTTCATATGAAAATTTTATTTTTTACAAAATTAAAAAACATATTTGAACATATATAATATTATTGAAATTCAAATTATAAAATTAAAACATGTAAAAACAATATATTAACATAAATAAACTGTTTCAAAAATATATGCATTGTCTAAGGATATGTAAAAGACAGAAGTGGCTATATTGGGATGAGGTGTTCACCTAGCACTTTTCAGAGCCTTAAAGTTTAGGTTGTTTGTGGAAAGCATAAGGCTTTTTATGATATCGTTGAATATCCTCTTTTAAATTTTAGCTTTATGTTGTGCGTACCCTATGTTTTGACAGTGACTAGGGTCCACTAGGGTCCTCAATAAAGGGTATGGTCTTGGAACACTCGGCTGAAGGGTGCAAGATAAATCTAAGCATTGGATAATGTTAAGTGCTAATTCTCAATTGTCCCTCCTAAAGACAGTATCTCAAGCATTAATTAAAAGGAAAAAATGCTTGATAAGTGAGCAAGATAGTTTTAAATGTTGAATATAGTGAAGTATCAATGCTCAATTGCATTTCCCAAAACAAGTGGGCCTATGAATGATATGCTTGTAAGTTTCGACCATTACATTGACAAGAAATAGAAATGTTGAAAGAGATTAAAATATGTGGAAAATTAAAAAAAAATTAACTTTTTAGGTTTGGTAAACCATTCATTCGATCTTCCATCAATTCTTTATCATGATCTAATTGTTCTCACTACAAATCCTTCACAAACTCTTTTTATGTTACAACAAAATGATCTCTTTTTTCCCACTTACATCTTTCTTAACGAATGTAGTGTGTGGTTTGATGCTATGTCTATATAAAATCGGTGCTATTAGCTCCTTTGTTATGTTAAGCTAGTGCATACCTAGCATCAAAATCATTTTTCTTTTTTTTTTTTGCATCAGCAGAGTTTCAATTTGGTTCCCATATAGTGTTGGAATTTTTAAGTTGATGCTATCCCAATGCAAAATTTTCATTAAAAAAAAGAAGAAATAAAAAGAGAGCCTGATGCAACTATGAGTCTAGCTTTGATGCTATAACATTAAAATGAAGTCGTTCAAGGGATGTAACATCAAGTGACATGACCCCTTCTGCCTATCTATTGGTAGCAAACCTTATAATAGGTTATTAATACAATAAATAAATATATATTACAAGTATCTAAGACCATAATAGAAAGATATTATATAAAAAGGAAATGTTTAGGTTGGTCACATCTTTTCTTTAATTGGTTAAATGGGATTGAAATGGGCCCCACTTGTATAACATAAAACCACATAGCAATATTACAATAATATTTTGGCAATTATGCATGTGTCGCATGGCAAGATTTGAACCTGGATCTCCTCCTTGAAAGTTGAGGTATTTAACTAGATGAGATTATGCAATTTGATTAAATGTTAAGGTTCACCCATGAGATTGGAACCTTGGTTTATGGCGTGAAATTCTTCACTCCAATCAATTGCCCTAAACGCCATGGGTAAAATGTTAAAGTTCACCCATGGGATTAGAACTTTGGTCTACAATGTGAAACTCGTAACTCCCAACCAATTGCCTAAAACCCCTTGGATGGGTCAACTACATCTTTATCTCCACGTCCAAGTAAATAATGCGTTGTAATGATTTAAAAGTGTAGATTTTATATACAGCTGATGAATAAAGAGAACTTATAGTAATGCCCATGAATGACCAAATGGGACTTGGAAAGAATGAATCACAATAGCAACCGAGAGTCCAGAGAAACGGCAGCATCTAGAAAGAATCCTAAATTTAAAGCAAAAACAACAAAATATTCTGAGGGGTGAACCCTCAATAAGTAACCTATAGATAAACTGGGAAAAAAAGAAATCCATAAATTCTCAATTGTTGTGCGGAAGGAAGACCTGTTACAAAAGATGAAAGGCAGAGGATGGCCAGGGCTGGGTCCAAAGATGGCTTTTCTTAGTATCATCAAAGAAAAACAATGGGGACTTTAATATTTTCCATAGAAAACTTTGCCTTTAATGTAAACTCTGCAATTAAAGAGATTCCATTAGAAGCATATCCTTCACATATTTGGTTAAATTTATGTTGCAGTAGTGATTCACACTTCTAACATTGTTCTCTTTGTTGGATGAGCTATTTTATAGCATTTATATTTTGGTGCTTACTTGTTTTTCCCTCCCCCACTCTTATGAGCTTGAGAAAGCCATTCATTGTAAAATGCAACCATAGACACTTGTTAATGCTGGTGAATGCAAGGTGTCAAAAAGTAATTTACACTTCTGAAACCATTCTCTTTGTTGGCTAAACTATTCTACACTGCTCATATTTGCTTAGTATTTAGACTCCCCCTCCTCCTAAGGACTTGGGAAAGTTTTTCATTTTTAAATGCAAACATAGAAACTTGTTAATGCTAGTGAATGGATGGTGGTGTCAACAAATATTTTGCTTGGTAATTTTTTTGGTTAATGTTAAGCTTAATGATAGAATGTTTATTTTTTTGAACTTTATTTACAAGGATGCCTTTGTGTTTGCTTGTAGGCATCGGGAAGGCAACAGCCTTAGAGCTGGCCAAGATTGGTATGCCAGTTACAATAGGTAAGTTTTTAATATTAAACAGGATACAATACAAGTCTCCCTTGGTGCTTTTCACTTTTCATCTTAACTATATCAATCAGTTCCAGTTAAACTATATAGTGGTAGTTGGTCCTGAGTTTGTAATGCCCTAATATTTTTCTAGCAAATAGAACTTATGTCAAGATAAATTGGTTATGCCAGAAAGTGTCTCGGAGAATAATTTTTAAAGAATATTATTTGCCTGAACTGTGTCTATTCCTTCTTCCACTGCATTTTCTAGATATATTTTTCTTTGTGTGTTTTTATATGGAACTCTGTCCATTTATTTCTTATGATGAACATGAACATTTCTGCAATAATAAATAAACTTCATTGACACTGTTTGAAAATATAAAATGGAAGTAAATGGCACATATTTGAAGCAAATCTCATTTTGAGTAGTAGGGAAAAGTTGACAGTTAACTTCAATATAATCTATATGTTAGAATGCCTTATTGAGGTATCCTATGGGATATCTTTACATGTTTTTGTTGTATGTATTTATTATATTGATCTTTTGGCTTTGACATGTCAAATGCTGGTGATGGGAACTTTTTCTTAATTGTTCGTATGTTCATGAGTCACTTGTTGAGGCTAGTTATCTTGTATAGATATCTGTAGTCATTTATAAGTTGGTTATTTGATTGAAGTTTCTAGCCTCCATCATACAGTAAAATTTGAGCACATTGTGGTTGATTCCTCACTGTTTGAGTGCTTTTTTATATATCGCTTTCATGATTATACATAAAAATTTAATAACGTTGATACTGAAAATTCAAAGAGCATATGTAGCACAGTGATGGTTTTCCACGCTTGAAGGAACTGTTGCCACATTTTTGCTAGGGGTATAAAATTTCAAATTTCATCAGGTTGTTGCCACCCTCCTTCCTCATTCTTTTGTTCTCATTGCTGTTTTAATTTTCTTGGTTCACCTTCAAGTTGTTCAAATTTCAGTCCCCAGCTTTTCCCAAATTTGATGCCAGCATTTGCATGAAAAAATTGTAAAAATTTGCTAAGTATTCGTCCATCCCCAAGATCGCTGTCACTGCCTTGCGATTTCGGGCAAAACGTGTAGTTTGAGCGACTGAGGGCAGCGCATGAAATGATAGATGTTTTTCTAAGTGTTGAGAAGCTAGCGATAGCCGTCATTTTTTTGCAATGCCCCGCTGTCACAGTGTTTTTTAGCGACTAAGGGAGCGGCGTTTGAAACTTGCAAAACCTCTAAGTGCCGCCGAGCTAGTGATCGCCGTCATTGACCACAGTCGCTCGTCGCTACAGCGCTTTCGAGCGTGCGAAGGAGGGAAATCAGCGCTTGTGCTCAAGATCGCTGTCGCAATTCAAAAGTGCCCGAGATCGCTCGACTTTTCAGCGACATCCAGAAAAAAAGGCAAAAGAGCAGGAAATTGTCTAACTCTCCCCCCACTCCCGCGATCGCTGTCGCAACTCACATTTCTCAGTAGCGCTTCAAGACTTCAGCGATTCGCAGAGCATTCCCAAGATCGCAGTCACCAAGTGTAATTTCTCAAAGTCGCTCAAGTTTTGAGCGCTTTCTAGCTTGGCCCAAAGATCGTCCTGAGCTCCCATTCCGAAGATCGTCGTCACTTTTCAGTGACTTTGGGTGTTTATTCTTCATTTCAGCGATCTCCAGCTGTAGTCAGTAGGGTGTTTGAAGATGATTCTTCCCGCCATTTTCAAAGCAAGTTTTGGGATTCGAGCCAGCTTCGCGAAGGATAAAATGTACACCTACCAGAATTAACTAATAATTCCCTTTCCAACTACCGGATCTGTCAGAAGTTGTACGAAATCCAGGAGAAGCATACTGCAAGTACAAGGATGGCCGACAAAGATCAAATCTGGCTGCTTTTTGCAGCTTTTACAGCTTTTGGCAGGTTTGGGGATCTGTGCTCAAAATGTAATCGGGAGGGAAAATCTGCTGTAAATAGCAAAGGCATTTCATTGTAAAAGGGTGGAAGGGGGTATATTGCTAGGAAACTTCTGTATCTCTGCACTTGCTTTTAATTCAGAGTATATTTGGCTCCAATAGTTGCATCTATCTTTTATGCTGCCTTCTTCAATTATTTCTGTTTCATGTTGCTTATTTTTCTGATTGTTTGTCATTCTGCATATCTGGATCTCAGCATTGGCGGTTAAGTATATCTGGAATAATATAGGAAGGATACATAGGATAGAATAATGCTAATGGTTTCTGTTGCATACATTGTTTTGATTGCTGTTGGGAAAGTGATATGTTAGTAGCCGTGCTGCTTACCTTCTCCACCCGAAGAAAACCACGTTTAAGTTTCTTCTTGTTCCTTTTATATCTCTTTCTTGCACTTTAAATTAAACCCCCCAAAAACTGAATACATAGGAAGCTGACCTCCTCCAGAGATTGGCACGGGAAGGCATTCCTTCCTTCCAGCCTTTCAATCCGCTAGGCGAATCTAGGGCGCAAATAGATTAAAATCCTATCCTAGTGGTAGATTCGTAACCAACAGTCTCTGGCACGCCCGGTGGGACACGAGTGTTCCACCCCAAAACAGAATCGAAGTGTTGGTGTTCACTTCATTGCTGTCAAACCTGAACACCTGGCGACTCTGCTAAGCCCGAGTATTTTTTGAGTCCAGTAGACCGGTCCAAAATCAAATTCCTTCATGCAGACGAGGAGATGGAGAGCTAGAAACGCGGGACGAGAGCCTGATTTTTACGAGCTCGACATCAACGTTTCTGGAGAACGCCCGAGGTTGGTTGATTATCAAGCTGACCAAGACGAAGTGCTTGATACGGAAACTAAACAAGATACCACTTCGGAAAGCACTGAAGATTACCAAGACGCAGACATGGCAGCTCAGAATCAGCAAAATGTCGCTGAGTTGTTCCCGGCTGTTGATTCCACCGAAACTCTCAATCTAGCGGGACAAGAAGTTGTTCCTCCTGCCACCCTGAAGGCTATTCCTACTTATGACGGGACCCAGAAGACGGCGTATGAGCACATTCAAGACATTCTGGCTTTGGCTGCGCTTCATTCTATTACTAATGAAAGTGTCAAGACTTGCCTTTTGGCGCTCTCTTTGCGGGGCAAGTTGTTGTACTGGTACAGATCCCTGCCCGAAGGTGTCATCATTGGATGGGCCTCGCTCGCCGGTCGGCTATGTAAAGGATTCAATGAGTCCGCAGACCCGTCCTCGCTGCTGCACCAATTTCAAACTATCCAACGACATCCATAGGAGGAAATTTCAGATTTTAATGTGAGATTCGCTCGGTCATGGAAAAGAGCTCCTCCTGAACTTCGTCCTTCTGATGGACAAGTTGCCCATTACTATGTCAGAGCCTTTGGCCCAGACATCAGTCTAGTCATCAAGTTGGCCCATGTAAACACTTTTCCTGATTTGTATGAGGCAACTTAGAGAGCAGAACTGGATATGATAAGCATTGGTAGACTCCCGCACAAGATGCAACCGCCCATTTACCGACTTTCCGCAGTCACAGTATCCGTCGACGTCTGCCTCATCATCTCAATATCCCGATTCATCATCATCTCAATATCCCGATTCATCATGGAATCCTGCACCAGAAGTCACTCAATATCCTCCCCAGGTGCATTTTCCCGTTCAGTCTGTTCCTCCGCTCTCATCTCAGCCGCCATATTCTCCACTCCATGCTCCTCCACAATACCCAGCGCTACCCCCAGCACCGCCATTAGCTCCGTTACCCACGCCAGCTCAGCCGGTACAAGCCGTGGATGTACAGTCTAAAATCCCGCAACAAATGGAGTCATTGACTACCGTTTGTCAGACACTATCTAACGACATGGCCGTGATGAAGAAGAAGCGAGCCCAGCAAGAATTCGTTCCTAGGAGGCCATACCCTCCTCCAGTGCTGACAAGAGAGCAAGTTGTCCAAAACCAGAGGGCTCCGACAAGAAATGCAGCCACCAATGCTGGACCAAGCACTTCAGATCGAGTGAATTGGTGCTCTACCTGCAACGATCCTCATGGGGAAGAAAGTTGCATGCTGCATCAACATTACGTTCAGACTCTTGCCGGTAGCAGCATGGAGGAAGAACAAGTGAATATGATTCGAGAAGGGAACGCAACTTCGTTGTGTTCGAGGAAGATCCCATTTCCATTTTGACCAAAGAGGGTAAAAAACCTATTGAGGTTGATACAGCCCAAATGAAGCCATTAAAAGTATACACCCGAAGGGAAAGGACAGCCTGCTGCAGATGCTACTGCAAATGCTCCCAAAAAAGCACCTCCGCCGCCGCAAGCTAAGGAAAGACTACCCCTCGCTAAGGTTCCAGTGACTCAGTCACCAGCCGAAACCAAAGAGCAAGCCCGAGGAAAGCTTAAGTATCCGTCGTTGACGAAGCGGCAAAGGGTCGAGGCGACGCAGCAGTATCGCACCAAGTACGAGTCAACAAAGGAGGTCGAGGGACCGTCCACTTCCGGGTATAATATTATCGACGAGCTGAAGAGGAACCTGGCGAAGATTAGCATGTATGATGCCCTTCAGCTCCCAGGACAAGTGGACCTGTTGCAAGAATCCCTAAAAATTGTGAAAGGAGGAAAACTGCCACAACCTGTGCTAGCTCAACCCCTGACAACGTGAATCACTGGAAAGAACAGACCGCCTCCTTTCTATTTGTCTTTATGAATGGAAGGGCACATGATGCACAACTGCATGGTTGACTCCGGGGCATCAACCACCGTCATGCCGAGAGCAATTTGCGAAGAAATTGGCATGGAATACACCCGAAGTAGTCAGGGCGTCTTACAGTTAGACAACACTCCTGTGAAGACGGTAGGTGTCATCAAGGACATTCCCATTCAGTTACATAAGGCGCCAGATATCACAGTGATCTAGGAGGTTGTAGTCGTTGACTTGGAGCCCTACTTTGGCATGTGCCTCTCAAGGGTGTTTACTACCAAGCTTGGGGGGTGTTGCCACATTTGGCACGGGGTGCCATGTTTTCAGTTTTTGTAAGTGACCTGCTCTTTTCCTTCCTTCCTCTCTTTCCCTTTCTTCATTTCTCCCTTTCTCCCTCTTCCTTGCAGTTTAATTCCTCCCTCTTCCCCTTGAACTTTCCCCAGTAAGTTTCCAGCAAGTTTCCCTGAAAATGACTAAGTGTCAGGGCGCAACCCGACTTCGCCCCGAAGTCGGAGTGCGCCCTCCAGTTGGAGCGCAGTAGGGAATGCGAAGTGCGCAGAGACAGAAATGAGCGAAATTTGACTAAGTGTCAGGGCGCAACCCGACTTCGGGGCGAAGTCGGGGTGCGCCCTTCTTCCTGGGCGCACTTGGAGAGCAGTATGGCTAAAAATCAGCTAAGTGTTGGGGCGCAACCCGACTTCGCCCGAAGTCGGGGTGCGCCCCCCTTTTTGGTGCGCAGTCCGAATGACAGTAAAAACAACAAAGTGCCGGTGCGCAACCCGACTTCGCAGCGAAGTCGGGGTGCGCCCTCTGACCGGTGCGCAGTTGGGTAAGCAAGCCCAGAAATTGACTAAGGCACGGAGGCCTCCCCAACTGCGTTGTTTTCCATCTGCACGACCCGACAGCGCTCAAATCCTGGGCGAAGTTGGATAAACTGCCTTTCAAGGCAGCCATGTGTCACTCATCAGCATCTGACAAGTGTCCAACTTCGGGATTCGAGAACAAGGACAAGCATGGACCGCCCTATCTACTCCAACTGCCACCATTAAAGCTGATGTAATGTGCCATCTGCCACAGCTACCCGCACTCCTGCTGACCGATGGTTTGACCCGACACACCGCCACGTAGCTGTACAGCTTTCAGGGAGACCATGCCGCAAGTACAGTCCTGCCCGACAGAAGTCAGCATCAGCAGCTCCTTGGCCGCTTTTGTCAGCTATTGTCTGGCCCGGGACTTTGTGCCCGTAAATGTAATCGGGGGGAACTTGAGGCTATAAATAGCCATGCAATGCATTGTAAAAGGGGGAAGGGGAATATACTGCTAGGGAACCATTGTAGTTGTGCGTTTGCCTCTAATACAAAGCATATACTTGGCTCTGCTTACTGTCTTTTATCTTGTATGCTTGCCTCTCCTTGTCATTTCTGCTTCATGTTTCTTGTATCATTGCTTACTATTGTACTGAACTCTAGACTCTGGTATTTGATGATCAAGTATTCCTGGAATGCATAGATAGAGGATACATAGGATGAATGATAGCTGTAGTTTCAATGTATGTTTTGTATATGAATGTTGTTAGTAGCGGTGATTGATCGTTGTCGTGCTGCTTATTCCCCCCACCCAACTCCAATCACATTTGGATTCTCTTTCCGCACTTTTATCTCTTTCCTTGCACTCTTATCCTAAAACACTAAAACCCCACAGGAAGCCGGCCTTCTCCGGAGATTGGCACGGAAGGCATTCCTTCCTTCCGGCCTTTCAATCTGGTGGGCGAATCTGGGCGCAATTATACCAAATCCTTTCCTCATGGCAGATTCGTAACCAACAGTTTCTCTGGCACGCCCGGTGGGACATGGTAGTTTCCCACCCCCAAACAGAATCGAAGCACGGGTGTTCGCTTCATTGCTGTTAAAAATCAGAGCACCTGGCGACTCTGCAAATATCTGAATAATCTCTGAGTCCGTAAAGACCGGTCCTGACGCCTTCATGCAGACAAGAAGGTGGCGAGCAAGGAATCCGGGAAACCCGCCTGACTTTTACGAAATTGACATTGACGCTCCAGGCGAGCGCGTCAGGCTGGCTGATTACCAAGCTCGCGTAGAAGAACCCGAGGCTGAAATTCAAGAGGCCGAGGCTGAAATCGAAGAAGACGAGGCTGAAGAGCAATCTACATCCTCGGAAGGTTCTGACACCGAGTACACCACCGGAGGAGAAGAAGACATGGCTGCCCAGCAGAACGATGATGATCTCTTCCCGGCGGTAGACTCTACGGGGCCCTTGGCCCTAGTCGGACAGCAAGCTGTGCCCCCCGCTGCCTTAAAGTCTATCCCTACGTATGACGGCTATGGCAAGACGGCGTACGAACACATCCAGGACATTCTAGCCCTGGCTGCGCTACACTCCATTACAGACGAAAGTGTGAAGACACGTCTGCTGGCCCTTTCCCTAAGGGGAAAGCTTCTCTACTGGTGGAGATCACTGCCAGAGGGATCTATCACGGGGTGGCGACAGTTAGCCGGCAGGCTCGTGAAAGGATGCAACGAGTCTGCTGATCCCTCTTCTTTGCTGCATCAATTTCAAAGCATACAGCGACACCCCCAAGAGGAGGTGTCAGACTTCAACATCAGGTTTGCGAGGTCTTGGAAACGAGTGCCTCGCGAACTTAGACCTTCAGCAGGTCAGGCTGCCCACTACTACCTGAGGTCCTTCAACTCAGACATTTGCCTGCTGCTGAAGATAGCCAGAATAGACTCGTTCCCTGCTCTGTATGAGGCTGCCCAGCAAGCTGAGATGGATATCATTTCCATAGGCAGACTCCCGCACAGGGTACAGCCGCCCATTTACCCTGACTTTCCCCGATCTCAGTACCCATCGGCTTCTGGGGCGGTGCCGTCGACTTCAGGACAGCAACCCCAGCAGCAATGGAATCCGGCGCCGGTTGTAAACCCCTACGGCCCACCACAAATTCACTATCCGCCTCCTCCTCCGCATTATCCAGCACTCCCTGCTCCCCCGCAGTATGCACAATATTCTACACCTCCTCCATTGGCTGCATTACCTCCCCCAGCTCAGTTGCCGCCTCCTGACAATGATATTCAGAATAAAATCCTCCAGGAGGTACGGGCTCTGGCCTCTGGATATCACACCATGTCCAACGACATGACCATTCTAAAGAAGAAACAGGCCCAGATGGACCTTGTTCCAAGGAGGCCATATCCGCCCCCGACACTGACAAAAGATCAAGCCCCAGAACGGCGAGATCAGAGGCGGCCACCTCCAAGAAATGCTGCCATTGAAGACCAACCTGGTACTTCTGACCAGGTCAACTGGTGCACTACGTGCAATGACCCGCATTCTGAGGATGACTGCACTCTGCACCAACACTACCTCCAGACCTTGGCCGGCAGCGCAATAGAGGACGAAGAACTCTACATGATCCTGGACGATGAAGGCAACTTTGCCGTCCCGGAAGAAGATCTGTTGCCGCCTCCTGCCAAGGAAGACAGAAAGTCTGCTGAAGCCGCTGCAAAGCCCTTGAAGGTATACGCCAGAAGAGATAAGGCGCAACCTGCTGGGCTACCACCTGACAAGAGGCTGTGGCCTTACACAGCCAAAGAGAAGACTCCCGCAGTCAAGCCTCCCGTAGCGAAAGCTCCCCTGGCTAAAGCTCCCGCTGCTCAGCCTCCGACTGAAACCAAAGAACAAGCTCGGGAGAAGCTGAGATATCCGTCTTTGACCAAGAGACAGAGAGTTGAGGCCACTCAGCAGTACCGGACAAAATACGAGCCGGCAAAAGAAGCGGAAGGAGCTAGCACTTCGGGCTACAGCATAGTAGACGAGCTGAAGAGGACCCCCGCAAGAATCAGCATGTATGATGCTCTTCTGCTCCCAGGCCAAGTTGATCTGCTGCAGGAATCTCTGAAAAGCATGAAGAATGGCAAGCAGATACAGCCTGCTGTCCTGGTTCAACCTCTGACAGTCTCAGCCACTGGGAAGAACAGACCACCTCCCTTCTATCTGTCATTACGGATGCAAGGGTACATAGTGCACAACTGTATGGTGGATTCTGGTGCTTCCACGACCGTTATGCCGAGAGCCGTCTGCGACGAGATCGGGATGGAGTACACAAGGAGCAGCCAAGGCGTGCTGCAACTGGACGGCACCCCTGTCAAGACAGTCGGTGTCATTAAAGACATCCCTATCCGGCTGCACAAAGCTCTCGACATCGTGGTCATTCAAGAGGTCGTGGTTGTCGACTTGGAACCCTACTTCGGCATGTGTCTCTCCAGGGAGTTCACTGCAAAGTTGGGAGGGTATCTGTCTCTAGACTACTCACACATGGAAGTGCCCTTCAAAGGAAGGAGAGCGAAGATCTACAACGAGAAGCCTTCCACCTTCCTAGTAGAGAAGATACCCGGAGAAGAGTCGCAGGACTGCATGGTTCAGCTGACGGAGGAAGAACTGGTGGTGGTGGATATGACGGAGCAAGCTCTTGAGCTGCTGCAAGTGGAAGACGAATTCTCCTTGCGGGACTTCAACGCCGTGATCGAAACTGAGCAAGGCTGCTACACCGTCGTCCAGCCTGAGAGGCTTGACAAGTCGGCCAAAAGAGAAGTAGGACCTGCACCAGAAAAGTTGTGGAAGCTTTTCTTTGACGGCGCACGATGCAAAAATGGCGCCGGTGCTGGTGTACTTTTGGTTTCCCCAACCGGGATCCAGAAGGACTACACCTACAGGCTGGCCTGGAGCTGCACCAACAACGCGGCGGAGTACGAAGCCCTGTGCTTGGGTTTGCGAAAAGCAGAGAGGCTGGGGATTAAGCATCTGCAGATCTTCGGCGATTCGGAGCTGGTGTGCAACCAGATTACGAACAAGTGCGCCTCCAAGAAGCACTATCTCAAGGCGTACCGTAATCGGGTGTGGGACCTGATGGAGTCGTTCGACTCATTGAATGTCAAGGCTATATCACGTGAGAAAAACAAACATGCTGACATTCTGGCGTCTGTTGGAGCCAAGTACGTTCCGGCTGATGACACTGTCCAGAAGCCGAAGCCGGTCCGTACCATTTACAGGCCTTCTGTGCCTGATAAGGACACCCACTGGCAGGTGTTTGACTGTGACGAGGAAATCGTCACATTTTTGGTTAACGAAGCGTGTTCAATCGAAGGTAGAGACCCTGATGACGAGCAATATGAGGGGTTGATACAACTGAAAAATAATCATGTCCCAAAAGGACTGATTACACTTGAGAGTCTATTTGATCAGAACGACAGAGCAATATCGCACCGGATCAAAGTAGACCCGAAGCAGTACTCCGACCTGGAGCTTGAACCTGGAAAAACAATCAAGGTCGGGACAGACTGCACCACAGAGGAACTTGAGCAAATCAGAACATTGTGCCGAGAGTTCCCTGACATAGTAGCCTGGTGCTACCAGGACTTGAAGGGGTATGACAGAAATATAATCCAGCATACCATTGAGCTAGAAGATGGCGCCAAGCCATTCCGACAGAAGCAGAGGGCTGTGAATCCAAAGATCGAGGCCATGATGAAGGCCGAGCTCCTGAAGATGCTGGAGGCCAAAATCATCTACCCCATCAAGCATTCGTCCTGGGTTGCGAACTTGGTTCCCGTGAGGAAGAAGAACGGAGACATTCGTCTCTGTGTGGACTTCAGAAATCTGAATCAGGCCTCCCTCAAGGACCATTATCCGCTTCCCCAAATCGATCAGATCCTCCATATAGTTGCTGGAGCACAAAGATTCTCCCTCCTAGATGGCTTTTCTGGCTACAACCAGATCTGGGTCAAGGACGAGGACCAACATAAGACGGCGTTCACCACCAAATGGGGAACGTTCGCCTATCAGCGCATGCCTTTCGGCTTATCCAATGCTGGCGCCACATTCCAGAGAGCCATGGACCTGGCCTTCCGAGAGCTGCTCAACAAGGTTATTGTCATCTACTTGGATGACATGACTGTATTCTCTCACAGGAGAGAGGACCATGTTCCCCACTTGCGGCAAATATTTGAAAGGTGTCGTGAATTCGGCATCTCCATAAACCCGAAGAAATCTGTCTTCGCGGTAAAAGAAGGTAAGCTGCTGGGGCATGTCATCTCCGAGAAAGGCCTAGCCGTGGACCCTGATAGAGCAGAAGCCCTCCTCCGCTTGCCCGCTCCGGTTGACAAGAAGGGGCTGCAGTCCTTCTTCGGCCAAATCAACTTCGTGCGGAAGTTCATACCGGACTTCGCACAAGTAATCAAGCCCATGGCCGAATTGCTGAAAAAGAATGTTGAATTCTTATGGACTGATGAGAGGAGGCAGGCCTTCGAGGAAATCAAGGCCCGAATTGCACAAGCTCCGGTGTTGATAAACCCGGACTACTCCAAGGACTTCATCCTGTACGCGGTGGGAGAACCCGAGAGTTACGCCGCAGTCCTGACCCAGAAGGGAGACGATGGCGAAGAGCGCCCCATAGCGTTCTTGAGCCAAGTGATTCAGCCGCATGAAGAAAAGTACAACTTTATAGAGCGGCAGGTTCACGCGGTCATGAAGTCTCTCCGAAAGTTCAGGCACTTCGTCTCCCAGAGCCGGACAACCGTTTTTGTGATACACCCGGACGTCCGAAGCTTCATCATACAAGGAGAGCCGGGTCACAAGAGAGCAGGATGGATTGCTAAAATCCAGGAGTTCGACATCGAAGTGCGGCCAACCAAGCTTATCAGAGGCCGAGCCTTGTGCCAGGAGCTGGCCCGAAGCGCAGCAGCCCAGATATCCGCCTGTAAGTGGGAGGATCCAGCAACGACCACCAACCTAGCCAACTCCTTACCCGAGGAGAGTGACTGGACAGATGACCTGGTGAAGTATTTCTGCACCGGGAGATGTCCAGACCACCTGAATGCCTCACAAAGAAGGAGGTTTCGGCTAGGTGCACTGAAATACACTCTTCGCCCCGAGGGGCTTTACTTCAAAAATATTGACGGCATCCTGTTGCGGTGCGTCAAGAAAACCGACCAGCCCAGGGTCCTCGGAGAATTTCACTCCGGGATGCCTGGGGGTCACCATTCTGCAAGGCCAACGGCCTTGAAAATAATAAGAGCTGGGTACTATTGGCCCACTCTCTTTACAGACGCGCATGCGGTCTGTACAAAATGTGATCAATGCCAGAGATTTGCTGGCAGAAATAGAAAAGCACCCCTGCCCCTTCAACCGATCCAAGCCGAGACTCCGTTTCAGCAATGGGGTCTGGACTTTATCGGGGTGATTACGCCGAACTCTGCAGCGGGGCACAAGTTTATCCTTACCGCCACCGACTACTTCACGCGGTGGGCAGAGGCGATCCCCACCAAGAACGCGGACCAGGAGACGGTCATCAGGTTCCTCGAGAGCCTCATTACCCGCTCCGGGGTCCCCGAGTCAATAGTGACGGACAATGGTCCGGGGTTCGCAGGCGCTGTACTCACTGAGTACACCGGCAAATACGGCATTTATCACAAAATGTCTTCCAATTACTACCCGCAGGGGAACGGTCTTGCCGAGTCCACCAACAAGAACCTACTGAAGATCATCAGAAAAACAGTAGAGAACAACAAGAGGACTTGGCACCTACTCCTGGATCGGGCGCTGTGGGCGGACAGAATATCCTTCAAGAAATCAATCAAGACGTCCCCCTATGCGCTCGTTTACGGCAAAGAAGCAGTCCTGCCGACCCACATCGAAATTCCCGCTCTCTGGATGTTGGACGAAGAGAGAGGCAACGGGGATCCGGTGGATGACAGACTGTGCCAGCTGTTGCAGTTAGAGGAAGACAGAGAAAAAGCATACCAGGCCTTCACCAAACATGCTGAAACAACCCAAGGCTGGTTTGCAAAAGGAGCCACCGCCCGAGTTTTCAAAATCGGGGACCTGGTGCTGAAGTGGGACTCGTTGAAGGCAAAGCCGGGCAATCACGGCAAATTTGACGCTCTCTGGGAGGGCCCTTATCAGATTGCCCGGGTGAACCAGTTCAACGCATTTGTGCTCCGGGACATGGAGGGACAGCTTCTCCCCATTCCCGTCAATGGGTTCCACTTAAAAATTTACCGCCACTGAAGGCGCCCAAATGGGCCCTTCCTTGTACAGATTTTCCTTCTGCTTTATTTTTAATTTTCAGAATGTATATATTTCAGCATTCAGTTTTTTATTTTTTAGAAAAAGCCCAAGTAAAGCTGAGGCAAAACCCGACTTCGCAGCGAAGTCGGGTAGCGCTCCTTGAACAGTGCGAAGTTCGGAAGAAGGCAGCTGAAAAGAGGAGCAAAATGACTAAGTCTGGGTGCGCAACCCGACTTCGGGGCGAAGTCGGGCTGCGCACCATCTGGAAAGCGCAGTTGGAAAACAGGCAGCAGGAAAATGGCTAAGTGTCAGACTGCGCAGGCAAATCTGGGCGAAGTCGGATTGCGCCCATTTTTCGGGCGAAGTCCGAGTGCGCTCCCATTCTCGGGCGCACCCTGGGTGATCCGGCGCGGGAAGCTGAAAACGGCTAAGTGTCAAATCAGATTGCGCCCATTTTCCGGGCGAAGTCGGATTGCGCCCTTTTTTCGGGCGAAGTCTGAGTGCGCCCTGAATTGTGGGCGCCACCCGAATAACCCACCACGAAAAACGTAAAAAAATTTCTAAGTGTGGGCCCAGGGCGCAGTACGGCACGGTGCGAAGTTGGACTTCATGGGCCAGAAATTCTCCCTTGTAAAGTGTGCCCAGATGGTGGCGATGACGTCAGCAATGGCACGACGCCCAAGGAGGTTTAATGATTGCACATCTTTCAAGAATGATGCATTAAAAGGGCAAGGTGCGTTTGGACCAACGGCTACTAGGGTGCACTTTTCAAAAATAAACCCATGCACAGCCGCCAAAAAATCATAACGCCTCCACCAACTCCAAGTTAACCGCCCTAACTCCCTCCCTCGCGCCATTAATGTCACAGACGTTGTCTAGAAAAAGGGCCCTGGCGCACTCAGAAAATTCAAATCGTCCAAGCTGATTCCCTGACTGCAAAGAGCAGAGCTGACAATTCAGAAGCCGTAATTCCCGCCTCTGCTGTTTCAGAAAGGATGGACAAGGGAAAAGCGCCCGTACAGGCGCAATCTAGTGAAGAGCGGCGCGAAGCTGAGGAATCACCAGAGTCAAGCGCCCATGAGAGCGAAGCGCCGCCAGACCAGAAAAAGAAGACCCGGACAAAGAGGCGCGTAGCTGGGCGAACTCCGCCGCCACCAGTTAATCACCTGGCCGGGTACAAAGACGGCTCTTTCTCCATCAGCCTCACCAAGCTGAGGCTAAATATTGCAAAGTGGGTAGACAAGGTTTCGCCCTCACATCATGTCGGCGCTGCGTATAAATCGAACCTATATTGGTTCTTGTGCCCTCCTACTCACCAGTGCCCGGAGCTGGTTGAAGCAATTGCAGAATATTACAAACCAGCTGCCCGGCAAGTCTGCGACAACAAGGGAAAAGTGTTGTTCACACTCTTCCGGGAAAGCGTCCAGCCAGCGTTTGCCCCGGGGCTTCAGTACGAGCCCGGCGCAATTGTCAGAAGGGTAAATCTTGATGAGCAGACCGGCAGATTTACGCAGACAAAGCGGATGAGAGAATTTCTTGATTCGGAGCTGAAGACTCCGCTGACAGCCGGACAGTGGCCAACTGGCCCCATACCCCTGGATAGATTTGAAAATAAATACATCTACATCATCCTGGCGTGGGTCCTCGGCTGCGACTCTGACAAAGTGGTACGGCCGTACCAGCTGGCGCTGGCAGAATGTCTCCTGCACGGAGAATTTTACGACTCTACAGCGCAGAAGAGTGGAAAGCGCCCTATTTTCTTCGACTGGGCGGACTGGCTGGCATATGCAATACATTCAAGTCTGGTTAGGCTGCAGCAAAAGCAGACAAAAGATTTCCGGTTTTGTTCCTTCCTCGCATGGCTGTGCCTATATCACATGCATTACCGGATGAACGTTCCCGACTTGAAGAAAATAAATGAAAAAGGAGAACCGCTGCCCGTGTACGAATGGACCGAGATTCTGTACAGAAAAGGATCGTTCTATGAATTTAATCTTAAATTTCTGTGCATGGTCATGGGGTTGTTCAACCGTAAGGCGTCTCGCCCACCGGAAGTCATGACAAAATACCTGTGGAAGAATGAGTACGGGGACACCTTCCGGCTGACTCAAGGCATCATAGTCAGAATCTACGGGTTCAAGGGGCAGCCGTTCCTGCTGCCCTACTTCTGCACTGACCACCAGTTCGGGATGGAAATTGCGCGGCAGATGGACTATGTTGAAGATGAGTTCGGACAAGGAAAAAAGAAGGGCCATATATTTCAGTATCCCATTACCTGGGCGAATACCCAAGTGTACGAAATCGGACAGCATGTCTACCTCGAGCGGGAACTCATTGATATGGGTCTAATAATGCTGCCGCAGCGCTGGAAATACGACCCAATTGGGGTCAGAGGAAAATTCACGCACATCTGTCCCCGAGCTGAGATCATGCAGGAAAGAAGGAACAGGACAGGTGCAGACCTGGAATGGCATATCGAGCAGATGCAATCATGGCCTCCATGGCATGAGTTCTACTGCGAAGAGGTAGCGTACGATCCAGAGCGAAACCCGGATCACCGGTTGGAGTCTGCGGGCTTCCGAAAATTCCTCGCCAAGGTGGCACCCCTCAACTGGCATAAAGACAAAATTATTGAATGCTGGAAGATGAGGTGTCGCACACAGCACGATAAATCCAACCGGAGGAATCTGGCCGTGGATGACGAATTTTCGGCCCTATATGACCAGCACGCTGCCACGTGGCGGCCCTTCGAATTTCGAAATTGCGTCCCCCGAGGCGCTAAGAAAAGGTATATAAGAAGGCCCCCGTCCCAACAATCATCTACTCCGGCGACTTCCAGCGCGACTCCGGTGAGCAGTCAAGTGGGCCCGATGCAGCCTGTATCTTCCGAGACAGTGCCCGAAAAGGCGCAAGATTCAGAAAAGTCAACCCCAGAGGTGGCCCCTCAAACAGAAAAAGTGCCCGCGCTGCCAGCTAGCAGACCGAGCGCGGCAGGCATCCTTCCAGCCAGACCCAGGTACAAGTTTACCGTGGGAACGTCAGCACCTGCCGCCCCGTCCTTATCCCCTTCCTCTGGACCAGCCACAGCGCCAGAAGAAAAGAAGAGGAAGAGAGTTGAAAGGGCCAAACGGCCTAAGGAGCCGGTACAGCAGACAGCCGCGGCACAAACGGGGGCAGCAGCGCCAGAAATTGTCTCTTTGGACAGCCCCGAATTAGACGCAGACACTCGGGCTGCAAGCGCCCCTCCAACAGCGGCTCAGGCGGAGCCCGCAGGTACGTCCACTGCACCTCTTCCCCAAGTCCCAGTCAGCCCTGCCAAAGCTCCCTCTCCCATTTCATCAGGGCAAGCCATAGCCGCGTCTTCCTCTTCCCAAGCTACCCAGCCCTCTAGCGGCCCACATTCCTTTGACCAGTTTGCTCAGGATCCTAACGCCTTCCAATCACTGAGTCAAACCCTAGAACCCTCACCCGCAGCCAGTGCTGAAGCTGCTCCTTCACCGCTGCGCTCCTCACCCCAGCCGTCCAAAACCCTACCAGCACCATCCACTCAGCCGTCCGTTTCCCCTAGGACCCGGTCGCCCTCAAAAGCGGCCACTCCTTCTGGAATACCTCCCGCGTCACTGTTTGCAGGAAAAATGCCGCGGCAAAATCCAATGCTGGAGGATCTAGACTTCATGGGCGAACTACAGAGCGCTGATGACCTACCTTTGGCAGTAAGCGCCTCAGGATGTTCTGCCTCCTTTCTCCAGGGCGTGAAACGAAGGAGAGCCGAAGAGATAGCTGCCCCGGTAAAGCGCACGAAGTTTGACCTAGACAGGAGAGTGCTGACAACCGAGAAATTGATCCCGAAAGTAAAGAAGCCTCTCCGGGAGATGACTGAGGCGGACTACGAGCATCGGAGGAAGGAGAAAAGCTTTGATGACATCAACGAGGAATACGAAATTCATGGTATTCGTCGTAGGACAGACAACCTCCTTGTCAAGCATCTTGAGACCCAGGAAGCGTTGTTCCAGATGCAGAATAACACAAGGCAGCTAGAGGAGGACCTAGCTAGGGCCACCGCGCAGCTAGGGTCAGCACAACAGGAGATAGATGAGCTTAAGGCTCAGCTGGCCGCCTCTCAGCAGGAGGCCGCAGCACAGAGACAGACAGCCGAGCTGCTGTCAGAAGAGAAAAGAGTTGCGCTGGAGCAGGTTTCGCAGCTTCAAGATTCGCTGAAACAGGCGCAGTCGCGGCTTGCAGAGAAAACATCACAAGCGGCGGTCTTTTCAAAGAGCAAAGCCAAGGAGATGCGGGCTAGTCTGCTGCAAGGTTGCAAGCCCAACCTTGTCAAGTCCTTGTCAGTTCTGGACTTCGTGTCCAGGATTGAAGAAGTATCTGCCCAGGGAAAGCCTGTGGTAGAGGAGGCCGAACACCAGGCGAGGCAATGGCTAGACCTGGCTATGAAACTTGAGCAGTTTGAGCGCAAAGGCCTCCAATTTGCCCCTATGTCCCAACTTGCCTCAGAGTGGGCAGATGCAAGGGTAACCTTGCATATTTATTTTGATAAGACAGAGAAAATCAGAACGGTCAGGAGGATGCTGGACGCCCTAGAACATGAAAGGAACATTCTCCTGGCCCCCTTTCACACTCTGTCCGAGCACGGGTGCCCGAGCTTCGTCAAGGATGGCGAATTTCTGACCCTGGACCAGGTCAAGCAGAATTGGTTGTCTTTTGAGGCAGACACAGCGGAGATTGATAGCTGGGCAGAGCCGATTCAAGAAGCTCAGGTCACCCAGATGGTGTCGAAATACTGTAAAATCAACTCCTCCCTAAAGGAATTGGGAAGAAGATATAACACCATCGACCTGCACGCAGTTGCTGCATTCCACGCAGCACTGAAAGAGGTCAGCGACCTCGGGCCCTTCCAAGCAGCAGTCTGGGACCAAGCCAAGGCTGCATACCGACGCATCAGCGAGTGGGAGGCTGACAGTGGAGAGCATTCAGATTCAGAAGGAGAAACTGAGGAGGCAGCTGCCGGAAGTGATCCTGAAGAAGAAGAGTTGCCCGGAATGAAGCTGTCAAAGCAGCAAAAAGCGGGGGAAGGAAGTTCCTCTGCACCCAATGGATAAAGGCATGGTTCTTTGCGTCGAGGCGAGCTCGACACCCCGCGAGCCGCCAGGAATGTTGCCACATTTGGCACGGGGTGCCATGTTTTCAGTTTTTGTAAGTGACCTGCTCTTTTCCTTCCTTCCTCTCTTTCCCTTTCTTCATTTCTCCCTTTCTCCCTCTTCCTCGCAGTTTAATTCCTCCCTCTTCCCCTTGAACTTTCCCCAGTAAGTTTCCAGCAAGTGTTTCCTGAAAATGGCTAAGTGTCAGGGCGCAACCCGACTTCGCCGCGAAGTCGGAGTGCGCCCTCCAGTTGGAGCGCGATAGGGAATGCGAAGTGCGCAGAGACGAAATGAGCGAAATTCGACTAAGTGTCGGGCGCAACCCGACTTCGGCGAAGTCGGGGTGCGCCCTTTCTCCTGGGCGCACTTGGGAAGCAGTATGGCTAAAAATCAGCTAAGTGTTGGGACGCAACCCGACTTCGCCCGAAGTCGGGGTGCGCCCCCTTTTGGTGCGCAGTCCGAATGACAGTAAAAACAGCAAAGTGCCGGTGCGCAACCCGACTTCGCAGCGAAGTCGGGGTGCGCCCTCTGACCGGTGCGCAGTTGGGTAAGCAAGCCCAGAAATTGACTAAGGCACGGAGGCCTCCCCAACTGCGTTGTTTTCCATCTGCACGACCCGACAGCGCTCAAATCCTGGGCGAAGTTGGATAAACTGCCTTTCAAGGCAGCCATGTGTCACTCATCAGCATCTGACAAGTGTCCAACTTCGGGATTCGAGAACAAGGACAAGCATGGACCGCCCTATCTACTCCAACTGCCACCATTAAAGCTGATGTAATGTGCCATCTGCCACAGCTACCCGCACTCCTGCTGACCGATGGTTTGACCCGACACACCGCCACGTAGCTGTACAGCTTTCAGGGAGACCATGCCGCAAGTACAGTCCTGCCCGACAGAAGTCAGCATCAGCAGCTCCTTGGCCGCTTTTGTCAGCTATTGTCTGGCCTGGGACTTTGTGCCCGTAAATGTAATTGGGGGGAACTTGAGGCTATAAATAGCCATGCAATGCATTGTAAAAGGGGGAAGGGGAATATACTGCTAGGGAACCATTGTAGCTGTGCGTTTGCCTCTAATACAAAGCATATACTTGGCTCTGCTTACTGTCTTTTATCTTGTATGCTGCCTCTCCTTGTCATTTCTGCCTCATGTTTCTTGTATCATTGCTTACTGTTGTATTGAACTCTGGACTCCGGTATTTGATGATCAAGTATTCCTGGAATGCATAGATAGAGGATACATAGGATGAATGATAGCTGTAGTTTCAATGTATGGTTACGAATCTGCCATGAGGAAAGGATTTTGGGTTAATGCGCCCAGATTCGCCCACCAGCATGAAAGGCCGGAAGGAAGAGATGCCTTCCGAGCCAATCTCCGGAGAAGGCCGGCTCCTTTTGGGGGGTTTTCTGATTTAAGCTAAGAGTACAGGAAAGAAATAAATGTACAGAAAGAGATTTACAAATATATTCAGAGGTTGGTGGGGGGGAACTAACAGTACGGGAACACACCAATCACCGCTACTTACTGCATTATAAACACAAAGCATGACAAAGAACTGCAAAATCTACGCGTACTTCCGATACACAAGCAGTGTATGCACAGCTTCAATGATCCCCTAGCAAACATTCCCTACAAGGAACTAACAGTACGGCAATGCATCAATCACCAGATACGTACACTGACATGGGTAGAAAGCAAACCTAGAGATATCAGAGCCAGGTATATGTGTTTATGTAGAGAATTTAACCGCACAGCTTCAATGGCTCCCTAACAGACATTCCCTACAAGGAACTAACGACACGGGATCGCATCAATCACCAAATACGGACCAGCAACAAAACACATAAGCGATGGAGCTGCTACCACATCTATTCTATATGAAATTTAAAAAGTACGAGAAAGTAATGCTAAAGGCGCACGATCACCAAATGCTGAAGTGAATCGACGAGCCGTGACACGGGTTAGCCTAAAGCATAAGCATAAAGAAATAAAAGCGGCAGAACAGAACCAGGCATACAGATTGTATTCATAAGCAGAAGCACGGTTACAATGGGCACAGTGGTTCCCTAACAGACATTCCCCTTCCACCCTTTACAATGAATTCATGGTGGGCTTTTATAGCCCGAGTCCCTCCCGTTACATTAATGGGCACAAGGTCCCGATCAAACATAAGCTGACAAAAGCGGCGAAAGAGCTGCAAATGCTGACCTTTTGTCGGACCGGACTGTACCCGCAGCATGGTCTTCCTGGAAGCTGGACAGCTACATGGCGGTGCGCTGGGCAGAACTTCAACTCGGCAGGGATGCGGGTAGCTGGAGCAGGTGAAACCTCAGATCAGCTTTAAATGAGGCTACGGGCACGGGCAGTGCAGCCCATGCTTGTCCTTTTGCTCGGCACGTTTCGGCTCTAATCCCGAAGCTGGACACTTGTCAGATGATGGATGATGCTGTTTGACACGTGTCTGCCTTGGAGGGCGATTCGTCCATCTTCGCTTGGGATCGGAGCACCTCGGGTTGCGTGGGCAGAATACGGTGCGGTCGGGAAGGCCTTCATGCCTTGGTCAAATTCCGGGTTTGTTCCCCTACGCGCACCTGTCAAGGGCGCACTCCGACTTCGGTGTGAAGTCGGACTGTACATAGGCGAAAACTGATGCCTGCCGCCGTACGGACTCTGCTCCGGCATTTTGTCTTCCTTTTGTCGACTGCCCGATCTGCCGGTTGCAAGGTGCGCCCGAGAAGAGGGCGAAGTCGGACTTCGCACCAAGCTGGCGAATCCTCGCACCCGCGACCCGCACCCGGCGATGCGCATTCGCACCAAAACTGGGCGAAGTGCGAACTTCGCACCCAGACTGGGCGAAGTGCGAACTTCGCACCACACTTAGCCATTTTTCAGGTAACCTTTTGGAAAGTTGAAAAATCAACTGGGGAACTCCAAGAAAGGGGGGAAGAAAGAGAATGCGGGAAAGAAAAGGAAAGGGAGAGGAGAAGGAAGGAAAAGAAGAGCAGCACTATTACATTACAACACTGAAGACATTGCACCCCGTGCAAAATGTGACAACATTTATGGCGGCTCGCGGGGTGTCGAGCTCGCCTCGGCGCAAAGAATCCATGCCTTCATCCTTTGGGTGCAGAGGAACTTGCCTCCCCTGCCTTTTGCTGCTCTAACTGCTCTCCTTGCGGCAACTGTTCTTCAGATTCATCTTTGTCAGTTGCCCCCTCAGGATCTCCTTCCGAAAGCTCTCCATCTCCTGCTTCTGCTTCGCGAATGCGATCGTATGCGGCCTGGGCCGGGCGCCAAGCTTCTGCTCGAATGGCCGGCGGTCAGCAACATCTTCTAATGCTGCGTGGAAAGCAGCGACCGCGTGCAGGTCGATGGTGAGGTATCTTTTTTCTAACTCCTGGAAGTAGGAGCTGATCTTGGAATATTTGGACACCATCCGAGTGACCTGATTGTCTTGAATTGGCTCAGTCCAGCTATCAATTTCAGCTGTATCTGCTTCAAAGGACTGCCAATTCCTTTTTACCCGATCTAGGGTGAGGAGCTCGCCATTCTCAACAAAACTTGGGCACCCTAGTTCAGAAAGAGCGTGAAAGGGGGCCAGACAGATATCTCTTTCATGTCCGAATGCATCAAGCATTCGTCTGGCCACTCTCACCTCTTCAACTTTTTTGAAATATTTGTGCAAGGTCACCCTTGCACCTGCCCATTCTGCAACGAATGAGGACACGGGAGAAAATTGGAGGCCGTTGCGCTCGCGCTCCTGAAGATTTACCGCCAGGTCCAGCCATTGCTTCGCCTGGCGCTCGGCCTCCTCTACCACAGGCTTTCCCTGGGCAGAAACTTCTTGAATTCTGGATGCGAAATCCAGAACTGCCATCGCCTTGTAGGTGTGGGGCTTGCATTCCCGCAGCAAACCAGCCCTCATCTCCTTAACTTTTGTCTTTGAAAAGACCGTCGCTTGAGATGCTCTCTCTGCAAGTTGCGACTGCGCTTGCTTCAAAGACTCCTGGAGCTGAGAAATCTGCTCCGAGGCTGCTTGCTTTTCGGTTGCGGCTTGTTGCTGAGAAGCGGCCAGCTGGGCTTTGAGTTCATCTATTTCTTGCCGCGCCGCTTCCAGTTGCTCAGTGGACCTAGACAGGTCCTCTTCAAGCTGCCTTGTTTTATCCTGCAACCCGAAAAGTTCTTCCTGCTCCTCCAGACTCTTGACAAAGAGATTATCAGCTTTGCGCATGATTGACTGAATCTCATACTGCTTGTTGATGTCGTCAAAGCTCTTCTCCTTTGTCTGGAGCTCGTAGTCCGCCCTGGTCATTTCTCGGAGAGGCTTCTTCACTTTTGGGATTATCTTCTCCGTTGTAAGCACTCTCCTCCCGAAATCATATTTGGCGCGTTTCACTGGGGCGGCTATCTCTTCAGGTCTCCTCCGCTTCAGGTCCTGGAGGAAAGAGACAGAATACTCTACAGCCCTCGTTGCCAGGGGCAAGTCGTCTGTATTCTGGAGGTCGTCCATAAAATCTGGTTCCCCCAGCCTAGGGTTCTGCTGAGACGTCTCTCCTGCGGGGATGGGACCAGGAGGAACCGGACAGACCTTGGAAGAATCGGCCGCTTGTGGGGGCGACCGGGAAATGGAGATGGGAGCGGTTGAAACTGCGAGGGTTTGAAGCGGCTGAGACGGAGGATGTGACGGTGAACGGACGGCCTCAGCACTAACCTCAGGCGAAGGGTTTGGAGTTGTGCTCAGAGAAAGAGAGACGTTAGGGTTCTGAGCAAGCGATCAAAAGAATGGGGGCCGCTAGAAGGAGGTCGTGGAGACGAGGAAGGGGATGCGGCCATGGCTTGCTAGGAATGAGCGGGAGACGGAGTGGGAGTAGGGCTGGATGAGACCAAAGAGACAGGGGCAGCAAACGTACCTGCGGGCTCCGCCTGAGCCGATGCCGGGTGGATGTCTTCGCTTCTGGTCTCGGCGGCTGGCTTAGGACTGCCCAGAGACACTGTCTCTGCGGCGGCAGGACGCGGCTGCGGCTCTGCAACTGGCTGCTGCACTATCAGGCTAGGTCGCCTGATTTTCTCAACTCTCTTCCGCTTCTTCTCTTCTGGAATAACGGTCGGATCAGGGGAAGGAGATGAAGCAGGTGCAGCAGGCGCTGAGGCTCCCACGGTAAACTTGTACCGGGGTTTGACTTGCAGAAGGTCTGCCGCAACCGGTCTGCCCTCTGACGGCGCTGGCGCTTTTCGTGCCTGAGGGATTGCCTCGGGCGCTGCCTTGACTAACTCTTTCGCCTTTTCAGGCGCCGCCTTGGAAGCCATGGGCTGCATTGGATCGACCTGGAAGTCTGCTGGGCCCACGCTGGTAGTTGCCGAAGTGTACAACTGTTTGGGAGGAGACCCTCCTTTATAGTCTTCAAAGGGACCTCGGGGAACGTAACCTTGATATGCGAACGGCCGCCAGCTGTCATGATGCTGGTCATAGAGAACCGAAAAGTCGTCATCTACGGCCAGGTTTCTCCTTGTTGATTTGTCGTGTTGCGTGCGGCATCTCATCTTCCAGCATTCAGTAATCTTTTCTTTAGACCAGTTAAGGCCTGCTATCTTGGATAGAAATTTTTTGAACCCTGGAGATGAGAACTGGTGGTCCGGGTTTCGCTTGGGGTCATATGTCACCTCCTCGCAGTAGAAATCCTGCCAGGGAGGAGAAGCTTCCATCAATTCGATTTCCCAGTCAAGGTCCACATGGACCACATCGCATCTATCTTCGGTTATATCTGCCCGGGGGCAGAGATGTGCAAACTTTCCCCTTATTCCATGTGGGTCATACTTCCAGCGCTGCGGCAACAAAACCAGGCCAATCCGGGACAACTCTTGCTCCAGGTAGACATGCTGTCCTACCTCAAAAATCTCAACATTTGCCCAGGAAAGAGGGTATTGAAAAATCTGTCCTCTCTTCTTCCCTAGGCCGAACTCCTCTTCAACATAGTCCATTTGTCGGGCAACCTCCATCCCGAACAGATGCTCAGAGCACCAATAGGGCAGCAAATGGGGTTTGCCCTTGAATCCGTAGATTCGACCACAATTCCTTGCGTCAATCCGAAACGTCCCCGAGCTTCGATTTATCAAAGCGCTCGTCATTTCTCTCGGGGGCGGGGAATTTCGCTTTCGGTGAAGGCGACATGACGAATCCCGGAAAGTTGAATTTGAACTTGTAGTAGGACCCTTTCCGGTATAAGTCATCCGTCCAGTTATAGACGGGCTGTGGTTCTCCCCTCTCGTTGACCTTCTTCAGGTTCAGGATCGGCATTTGGGGGTGCAGATGGTACAAACAAAGCCAGGCTAGAACAGAACTAAACCGAAAATCGGTGGACTGCTTCTTCTGGATTTTCACCAGGCTGGAATGAATGGCGTAAGCCAGCCAGTCTGCCCAGTCGAAAGAGATGGGACGCTTTCCACTTCTCTGTGCCACCGGCTCGTAGGATTCTCCACATAGGAGACATTCTGCCAGCGCTAGCTGGTACGGCTGTACCAGCTCATCAGAATCGCAGCCAAGAATAGATGCCAAAATAATGTACAAGTACTTGCTCTGAAATTGTGCCAAGGGCATGGGGCCAGTTGGCCACTGTCCGGCTGCAAGCGGGGCGTTCAGCTCTGAATTGAGGAAATCCCTCATCCGTTTTGTTGGCGTGAAACGTCCCGCCTGCTCGCCCAAATTTATCTTTCTGAGGATGGCGCTGGAGTCATACTCCAACCACGGGGCGAAAGCTGGCTGGACAGTCTCCCTGCGCAGTGCGAACAAGGGTTTACCGCTGGAGCTGCAAATTTGCCGGGTAGGCTGATCCGTAGTGTACGACAATTAGGTCTACCGGTTCCGGGCATTGGTGGACGAGGAGGGCACAAGAATCCGAAAAGATTGGATTTGTACGCCGCTCCGAAATGGTGGGAGGGCGAAACTTTGTCAGCCCAACTCTCCACATTTGCCCGCAACTTTGTTAGGCTCATAGAAAAAGAGCCGTCCTTGTATCCCGACAAATAATTCACCGGAGGTGGTGGGGCTTGCCCACGCTGTACTTTTTTCGTCCGGGACTTTGACTTTCTTTCTGGCGGGGTTTCACTTCTGAAAACGCCCGGCCGCGGTAAATCCTTTGGTTCGCCACTTTCGCTGGACTGCGCTGACACTGGCATCTTTCCTCTGTCCATCTCTCCGAATCAGCAATAATTGCAAGTTCAAGGCGTCTGCAGCAGATTTCGCTGTCACAGGAATAATTTGCACTGTCCGAGGAATAATCTGCATAGTCTGGAATGTTTAAAAACATCTGACCCCCTTTTCTAGATAAAGACAGCGCCATTAATGCCGCGCAGGAGGAGGTAGGTCGGCTGAGTTAAGGATCTTTGGTGGCTGCGCAGGAGAATGTTTGGAAAAAGCGCGCTCCGGCAGACGTGCCATGCTTCTTTTGTTGCACTTTTCCTTGAAAAACGTGCAATCATTAATTCTGCTTTGAGGACTGCACCATGGCTGACGTCGCTGCCACCAACCGGGCACACTGCTCAAGACAGAACCTTGGTGCGGAAACCCATATTAAAACGGTTACAAACGCGCCTTGGGCCCAGCTTGGGGTTTTTGCATTTTTATTATTTTTTAAACAGTGTCCCAATACTGGCCTAGAAAACGAGGCGCAGCCGGGCTTCGCCCGAAGTTGGGCGCGGCCCGACCTCGCCGGCGAAGTCGGACTTCGCCCAAATTTCGGGCGAAGTTCGAACTTCGCGCGGGGCGCGCGTTTGAACTATTCTCTTTTTTCTTTCTTGCTGCACCCGAAGTTTGGGTGCAGTCTGGGTCCTTGCAGCCTTCGGGCTCTTTGACCACACTTAACATTTTTTGCAACCTTTGGTCTTTGGACGAACTGCGCAGTGCGACGCTGGGGCGGGTTCGGACTTCGGCCGAACTTTGGGCGAAGTACGAACTTCGCGCGAAGTTCGCACTTCGCACGGAAGTTGAGCGCAGTGCGCACTTCGCTCGCCGCGCCCGAGTCGGCCGAAGTCGGACTTCGCGCGCGAAGTCAGTCTTCGGTCAAAGTTTTGCGAAGCCCGTCTTTGGTGTGCACTCGTGGCTTTGGTTTCCTTCGCGCTTCGCACCACGGCTGGCCCGAAGCCCGACTTCGCTGCGAAGTCGGACTTCGGCCAACACTTAGCCGATTTTTGCCCTTTTTTCTCTTTTCTTTTCTTTGCACAGCCGAACTTCGCCCCTCCTGAGGGCGACGACAGACTTCGCTGCGAAGTCTGTCTTTCTCTCCCATGCCACAGTTAAGCTCAAAAAAGAAGAAAAACAATTTAAAAGCTAAAAACTGGAAACTGTACATGCTGGGAAATGGAAAAACATAAGGAAATTTTTACAAAGAAGGGCCACTCGGGCACCTTCAACAACGGTAAAGTTTCAAGTGGAACCCGTTAACAGGGATAGGCAGGAGCTGACCCTCCATATCCCGCAGTATGTAGGCATTGAACTGGTTCACCCGGGCAATCTGATAAGGGCCCTCCCAGAGAGCATCAAACTTCCCGTGATTACCCGGCTTTGCTTTGTATGAGTCCCACTTCAGCACCAGGTCCCCGACTTCGAAAACTCGGGCAGTGGTGCCTTTGGCAAACCAGCCTTGAGTGGTCGCAATATGATCTGCGAAGGCCTGGTATGCACTTTCTCTGTCTTCTTCCAACTGCGGGAGTTGGCACAGTCTGTCGTCCACCGGGTCTCCGCTGCATCTGTCTTCGTCAATCATCCACAGGGCAGGGATCTCGATGTGTGATGGCATGACAGCCTCTTTGCCATAGACGAGCGCATAGGGGGACGTTCTGAGGGATTTCTTGAATGCAACTCTGTCCGCCCATAGCGCCCGGTTCAGGAGCAAGTGCCAAGTCCGCTTGTTTCTGTCAATGGTCCTCCGGATGATTTTCAGGAGGTTCTTGTTAGTAGACTCGGCAAGGCCATTCCCCTGCGGGTAGTAATTAGAAGACATCTTGTGATAGATGCCAAGTCTGCCGGTGTACTCCGTGAGTACAGCGCCTACAAATCCCGGACCGTTGTCTGTCACAATTGACTCTGGAACCCCGAAGCGGGTAATCAGGCTCTCAATGAACCCGATGACCGTTTCTTGGTCTGCGTTCTTGGTCGGGATTGCCTCTGTCCACCGCGTGAAATAGTCGGTAGCCGTAAGAATAAACTTGTGGCCGGCAGAGGAGTTAGGAGAAATCACCCCAATGAAGTCTAAACCCCATTGTTTGGAACGGGGCCTCGGCTTCGAATCGGTTGAAGGGGCAGGGGTGCTTTTCGTTTCGGCCAGCAAACCTTTGGCATTGATCACATTTAGCGCAGACCGCATGCGCGTACGCAAACAGAGTGGGCCAATAGTACCCAGCCCTTATTATTTTTAAGGCCGTTGGCCTTGAAGAATGGTGACCCCCAGGCATCCCGGAATGAAAATCTCCGAGGACCCTAGGCTGGTCGGATTTAATGACGCACCGCAACAGGATGCCGTCGATGTTTTTGAAGTAAAGCCCCTCGGGGCGAAGAGTGTACCTAAGTGCACCCAGCCGAAATCTCCTTCGTTGTGAGGCGTTCGGGTGATCGGGACATCTTCCGGTGCAGAAGTATCTCACCAGTTCATCTGTCCAATCACTCCCCTCCGATAAGGAGTCGGCTAGGTAGATGCGTGTCGCTGTGTCCTCCCACTTACAGGCGGAGATGCCGGCTACAGCGCTTCGGGCCAATTCCTGACACAAGGCTCGGCCTCTGATAAGCTTGGTGGGCCGCACTTCAATGTCAAACTCCTGGATCTTGGCAATCCATCCCGCTCTCTTGTGACCCGGTTCTCCTTGCAAGATGAAGCTTCGAACATCCGGGTGAATCACAAAGACAGTGGTCTTGCTCTGGGAGACAAAGTGCCTGAACTTTCGAAGGGACTTCATGACAGCATGAACCTGCCGCTCTATAAAATTGTACTTTTCTTCGTGCGGCAGAATGACTTGGCTCAGGAACGCTATGGGGCGCTCCTCACCATCGTCTCCCTTCTGAGTTAGGACTGCAGCGTAACTTTCGGGTTCTCCCACTGCATACAGGATGAAGTCCTTGGAGTAGTCCGGGTTTGTCAACACCGGAGCTTGTGCAATTCGGGCCTTGATCTCCTCGAAGGCTTGCTCTCTCTCATCAGTCCATTCGTAAGGTGTATCTTTCTTGAGCAGTTCGGCCATAGGCTTGATCACCTGTGCGAAGTCCGGAATGAACTTCCGCACAAAGTTAATCTGACCGAAGAAGGACTGCAGCCCTTTTTTGTCGATGGGGGCTGGCAAGCGAACGAGGGCCTCTGCTCTGTCAGGGTCAATGGCGAGGCCTTCCTCGGAGATGACATGTCCCAGCAGCTTTCCTTCCTTTACCGCGAAGACAGACTTCTTCGGGTTTATGGAGATGCCGAATTCTCGACAACTCTCGAATATTTGCCGTAGGTGCGAAACATGATCTCCTCGTTGGTGAGAGAAAACAGTCATGTCATCGAGGTAGATGACAATAATCTTATTGAGCAGCTCTCGGAAGGCCAAGTCCATGGCCCTTTGGAACGTGGCACCAGCATTGGATAAGCCAAACGGCATGCGGCGATAGGCGAACGTCCCCCACTTCGTGGTAAACGCCGTCTTATCCTTGGTCTTCGTCTTTGACCCAAATCTGGTTGTAGCCGGAAAATCCATCTAAAAGTGAAAATCTGCGGGCTCCGACAACGATATGTAGGATCCGGTCGATTTGGGGAAGCGGATAGTGGTCCCGGAGGGAAGCTTCGAGTTAAGGTTTCCGAAGTCGACACGAGAGACGAATGTCGCCATTCTTTTTCCTCACGGGCACCAAATTCGCGACCCGGGATGAATGTTTGATGGGGTAGATGATCTTGGCCTCCGGCATCTTCGGGAGCTCGGTCTTCATCATGGCCTCAATCTTTGGATTCACGGCCCTTTGCTTCTGTCGGAATGGCTTGGCGCCATCCTCTAGCTCAATAGTATGTTGGATGACAGTTCTGTCATACCCCCTCAAATCCTCGTAGCACCAGGCCACGATGTCGGGGAACTCCTGGCACAGTGATCTGATCTGCTCCAGTTCCTCCGACGTGCAGTCTGTTCCGACCTTGATGGTTTTACCAGGTTCAAGTTCCAGGTCAGCATACTGCCTCGGGTCTACTTTGATTCTGTGGGATATTGCTCTGTCATTCTGATCAAAGAGACTCTCTAATGTAATCAGTCCTTTTGGGACGTGATTATTCCGTAACTGTATCAACCCCTCATATTGCTCGTCATCAGGGTCTCTACCTTCGATTACACACACTTCGTTAACCAGGAATGTGACGATTTCCTCGTCACAACTGAACACCTGCCAATGGGTGTCCTTATCAGGCACAGAAGGCCTGTAAATGGTGCGAACCGGCTTCGGTTTCTGGACAACGTCTTCAGCCGGAACGTACCTGGCTCCAACAGACGCCAGAATATCAGCGTGCTTGTTTTTCTCACGCGATATTGCTTTGACATTCAATGAGTCGAATGACTCCATCAGGTCCCATACCCGATTGCGGTACGCTTTAAGATAGTGATGTTTGGATGCGCACCTATTCATAACTTGATGACACACCAGCTCTGAATCTCCGAAAATCTGGAGGTGCTTGATTCCGAGCCTTTCCGCCTTTCGCAAACCCAAGCACAGGGCTTCGTATTCCGCCGAGTTGTTAGTGCAGCTCCAGGCCAGCTTGTAGGCATAGTCCTTCTGGATTCCGGTTGGAGAAACCAGGAGTACCCCTGCACCGGCGCCATTCTTGCATCGCGCGCCGTCAAAGAAAAGCTTCCACAGCTCTTCGGGTGCGGGTCCTACTTCTTTCGCAGCTGACACGTCAAGCCTCTCGGGCTGTTTAATGGAGTAACACCCCTGCTCTGTCCCGATTACGGCATTAAAGTCCCGCAACGAGAACTCATCTTCAAGTTGTAGCACTTCGAGGGCTTGCTCGGTCGGCTCCACTGTCACCAGTTCTTCCTCTGACAACTGGACCATGCAGTCCATTTCTCCTCCGGGTATCTTATCTACTAGAAAAGGGGAAGGCTTCTCATTGAAAATTTTCAGTCTCCTTCCTTTGAAGGGCACTTCCATGTGCGAGTAGTCTAGAGACAGTACCCGCCCAACTCGCAGTGAACTCCCGAGAGAGACACATGCCGAAGTAAGGTTCTAGGTCAACAATCACGACCTCTTGGATGACCACGATGTCGAGAGCCTTGTGCAGTCGGATAGGGATGTCCTTTATGACACCAAGCTGTCTTAACAGGGGTGCCGTCTAATTGCGGCACGCCTTGGCTGCTCCGTGTGTATTCCATCCCGATCTCATCGCAGGACGGCCTTCGGCATCACGGTCGAGGAAGCACCAGAGTCCACCATGCAATTATGAACTATGTGCCCTTGCATCCGTAAAGACAGATAAAAGGGTGGCGGTCTGTTCTTCCCAGTGGCTGAGACTGTCAAAGGTTGAACCAGGACAGCGGGCTGCATCTGCTTGCCGTCCTTCATGTTCTTTAGTGATTCTTGTAGCAGATCTACCTGGCCTGGGAGCAGAAGAGCATCGTACATGCTGATTCTAGCAGGTGTTCTTTTCAACTCGTCTACAATGCTGTAGCCCGAGGTACTAGCTCCTTCTGCTGGTTTTGCCGGCTCATACTTCGTCCGGTACTGTTGGGTGGCCTCAACTCGCTGTCTCTTGGTCAGAGACGGGTACTTCAGCTTCTCCTGGGCTTGTTCTTTGGTTTCAGTTGGAGGCTGAAGTACGGGAGCCTTAGCCGGAGTTGGGGCCTTTGTTGGAGGTTTGGCTGGAACAGCGGCAGCCTTTGCCGGAGAAGGCTTGGCTGGAGCTTTATCTTTGGACGCCTTCTCCTGGGCTGTGTAAGGCCACAGCCGCTTGTATGGTGGCAGCCCGTCGGGCTGCGGTTTTTCTCTTCTTGCGTAGACTTGCAAAGGCTTGGCCGCATCCGCGGCCTTCTTTTCTTCCTTGGCGGGCGGCGCTAGATTCTCTTCCGGGAGGGCGAAGTTGGCCTCGCCATCCAAGATCATGTACAACTCATCGTCTTCTATAGCGCTGCCGGCCAATGTCTGGATGTAGTGCTGGTGCAAAGTGCAGTCTTCCTCCGAATGCGGGTCATTGCACGTAGTGCACCAGTTAACCTGGTCGGGAGGACCAGGCGGGTCTTCTATAGCAGCATTTCTCGGAGGCGGACGCCTCTGCGGCTGATGTTCCGGGGCTTTGTCTTTTGTTAGCGCCGGGGGCGCATATGGCCTCCTAGGAGCGAGGTCCATCTGGGCCTGCTTCTTCTTCATAGCGGTCATGTCATTGGACATGGCATGATATCCGGAGGCCAAAGCCCGCACTTCTTGTAGAATCGTGTTCTGGATGCTGCTGTCAGGTGGCGGCAATTGCGCTGGTGGAGGCAATGCGGCCAATGGAGGAGGGTTAGAATAGGATGCGTACTGTGGGGGAGCAGGAAGTGCTGGAAAGTGCGGAGCGGGAAGCGGCGGATGAGGGTAATGCAACTGAGGCGGGCCGTAAGGAGTTACGACCGGCGCCGGATTCCACTGCTGCTGGGGTTGCTGCCCTGATGTGGACGGCGAACCGCCAGAAGCAGAAGGATACTGGGATCTGGGGAAGTCGGGATGAATGGGTTCCTGCACTCTGGACGGAAGCCTGCCGATGGAGATAATGTCAGCTTCAGCTTGCTAGGCAGCTTCGTACAGCGCAGGGAACTCATCAATTCTGGCGATCTTCGACGGCGAGGCATATGTCTGAGTTGAAGGATCTCAGATAGTAGTGAGCAGCCATGCTGGCTGAAGGCCGAAGTTCGCGAGGTACCCGTTTCCAGGATCTCGCAAACCTGATGTTAAAATCAGACACCTCCTCTTGAGGATGTCTCTGGATTGCTTGGAACTAATGCAGTAGAGAGGTAGGGTCAGCAGACTCGTTGCATCCTTTTACGAGCCTCCGGCAAGGCGGGGCCACCACTGTGATGGATCCCTACGGCGGCGATCTCCACCGGTAGAGAAGCTTTCCCCTCGGGGAAAGGGCCGGCGACGGGTCTTCACACTTTCATCGGTAATAGTATGCAGTGCGGCCAGGGCAAGGATGTCCTGGATGTGCTCGTACGCCGTCTTGCCGTAGCCGTCGTATGTGGGAATAGACTTTAAAGCAGCAGGGGGCACAGCTTGCTGTCCGACCAGGGCCAAGGGCCCCGTAGAGTCCACCGCCGGGAAGAGATCATCATCATTCGGCTGTTGGGCAGCCATTTCTTCTTCTTCTTCTTCTTCTCCGCCGTCGGTTGTGTACTCAGTGTCGGTACTTTCCGAGGATGCAGGATCTTCTTCTTCCTCGGCCTCTTCTATTTCGTACTCGGCTCCTCCGACCTCAGCTTCGGCCTCTTCTTGGATCTCAGCCTCGGCTTCGTCGAAACGAGCTCGCGGATCAGCCAGCCTGGGGATCTCGCCTCGAGCGTTGATGTCCAATTCGTAGAACTCGGGCGGGCTTCTCGGATCCCTTGCTTGCCACCTTCTCGTGTGCATGAAGGTGTCGGGACCGGTCTTCGGACTCGGAGGATTTGTTCGTGCGAGTCGCCGGTGTTCGGATTTGGAACAGCAATGAAGCGAACACCGGTGCTTCAATTCTGTCGGGGGTGAGAAACTCCCTTGTCTCACCAAGAGCTCAGGAACTGTCAGCGCCAGGTGGAGACTGATCAGAAAATCTCTCGTCAGATGTGGGACCCGTGTCCCGCCGAGCGGGTCAAAAACTGTTGCGCTAGGTGGAGACAGAACGGGTACTCTTTCTTTAAAACGTGGGACAAGCGTCCCACCGGGCGTGCCAGAGCAACTGTTGGTTACGAATCTGCCATGAGGAAAGGATTTTGGGTTAATGCGCCCAGATTCGCCCACCAGCATGAAAGGCCGGAAGGAAGAGATGCCTTCCGAGCCAATCTCCGGAGAAGGCCGACTCCTTTTGGGGGTTTTCTTATTTAAGTTAAGAGTACAGGAAAGGAATAAATGTACAGAAAGAGATTTACAAATATATTCGAGAGGTTGGTGGGGGGGAACTAACGATGCGGGAACACACCAATCACCGCTACTTATCGCATTACAAACACAAAGCATGACAAAGAACTGCAAAAACTATGTGTACTTCCGATACATAAGCAGTGTATGCACCGTTCAATGATCCCCTAGCAAACATTCCCTACAAGGAACTAACAGCACGGCAATGCATCAATCACCAAATACGTACACTGACATAGGTAGAAAGCAAACCTAGAGATATCAGAACCAGGTATATGTGTTTATGTAGAGAATTTAACCGCACAGCTTCAATGGCTCCCTAGCAAACATTCCCTACAAGGAACTAACAGTACGGGATCGCATCAATCACCAACTACGGACCAGCAACAAAACACATAACTGATGGAACTGCTACCATATCTATTCTATATGTTTAAATTTAAAAGTACGAGAAATAATGCTAGAGGCGCACGATCACCAAATGCTGAAGTGAATCGACGAGCCATGACACGAGATTCGCCTAAGGCATAACGCATAAAGAAATAAAAGCGGCGAACAGAACCAGGCATACGAATTGTATTCATAAGCAGAAGCACGGTTACAATGGGCACAGTGGTTCCCTAACAGACATTCCCCTTCCACCCTTTACAATGAATTCATGGTGGGCTTTTATAGCCCGAGTCCCTCCCGTTACATTAATGGGCACAAGGTCCCGATCAAACATAAGCTGACAAAAGCGGCGAAAGAGCTGCAAATGCTGACCTTTTGTCGGACCGAACTGTACCCGCAGCATGGTCTTCCTGGAAGCCGGACAGCTACATGGCGGTGCGCTGGGCAGAACTTCAACTCGGCAGGGATGCGGGTAGCTGGAGCAGGTGAAACCTCAGATCAGCTTTAAATGAGGCTACGGGCACGGGCAGTGCAGCCCATGCTTGTCCTTTTGCTCGGCACGTTTCGGCTCTAATCCCGAAGCTGGACACTTGTCAGATGATGGATGATGCTGTTTGACACGTGTCTGCCTTGGAGGGCAGTCTGTCCATCTTCGCTTGGGATCAGAGCGCCTCGGGTTGCGTGGGCAGAAAACAGTGCAGTCGGGAAGGCCTTCATGCCTTGGTCAAATTCTGGGTTTGTTCCCCTACTGCGCACCTGTCAAGGGCGCACTCCGACTTCGGTGTGAAGTCGGACTGCGCACAGGCGAAAACTGATGTCTGCCGCCGTACGGACTTGCTCCAGCACTTGTTCTTCCTTTTGTCAGCCTGCCAGTCTGCCAGTTGCAAGGTGCGCCCAGAAGAGGGGCGAAGTCAGACTTCGCACCAGAACTGGGCGAAGTGCGCACTTCGCACCAAACTGGGCGAAGTGCGCACTTCGCACCAAAACTGGGCGAAGTGCGAACTTCGCACCCAGAATGGGCGAAGTGCGAACTTCGCACTCACACTTAGCCATTTTTCAGGTAACTTGCTGGAAAGTTGAAAAATCAACTGGGGGACTCCAAGAAAGGGGGGAAAGAAAGAGAATGCGGGAAAGAAAAGGAAAGGGAGAGGAGAAGGAAGGAAACTTGAGGAAGAAGGAAAAGAAGAGCAGCATTGTTACATTACAACATCGAAGACATTGCACCCCGTGCAAAATGTGACAACAGTTTCAATGTATGTTCTGTATATGAATGTTGTTAGTAGTAGTGATTGATCATTGTCGTGCTGCTTATTCCCCTCACCCAACTCCAATCACATTTGGATTCTCTTTCCGCACTTTTATCTCTTTCCCTGCACTCTTATCCTAAAACACTAAAACCCCACAGGAAGCCGGCCTTCTCCGGAGATTGGCACGGAAGGCATTCCTTCCTTCCGGCCTTTCAATCTGGTGGACGAATCTAGGCGCAATAACATCAAATCCTTTCCTCATGGTAGATTCGTAACCAACAGGGGGCATCTCTCATTGTATTACTCACACATGGAGGTCCCCTTCAAAGGGAGGAAAGTCAAAATATACAATGAGAAACCTTCCACTTTCCTAGTCGGGAGTATTCCTGAAGAAGAGCTTCAGAGTGAAACGGTTCATCTGATGACCGAGGAGCTTGAAGAAGTGGACCTGGTAGAAGAAGCCATAGAGCAACTGCAAGCTGAAGATGAGTTCTCCTTGATGGATTTCAATGCCATGATCGAGACTGACATAGGCTGCTATTCTGTTACCCAGCCCGAGAGGCCGAAGGAGACAATGAAAGAAGACATAGGCCCTGCCCCCAATGAGCTATGGAAGCTGTATTTCGATAGCGCCAGATGCAAGAATGGTGCCGAAGCAGGGGTTCTCCTAGTCTCACCATCCGACATACAAAAGGACTACTGCTACAAACTAGCCTAGAGTTTCACCAACAATGCAACAAAATATGAAGCCCTATGCTTAGGTTTGAAGAAAGTAGAAAGTCTCAGGATCAAACAACTGCAGATCTTCAGAGACTTAGAGCTGGTGTGCAATCAGATCACTAACAAGTGCGCCTCCAAAAAACATTACCTCAAGGCGTATCGCAATCACGTCTGGGACCTGATGGAATCATTTGACTCCTTGAATGTCAAAGCCATCTCAAGGGAAAAGAACAAACATGCCGACATTCGGCATCGGTTGGAGCCGGATACGTCCCGCTGATGACACTATGCGAGAGCGAAGCCGGTTCGTACCATTTATAGGCCTTCTGTGCCTGATAAAGACACCCAGCAGCGGTGTTTGATTGTGAGGAGAATATCGTCACCTTTATGATACATGAAGCTAGTTCAATCGAAGGTAGAGACCCTGATGACGAGCAGTATGAGGGGTTGATACAGTTAAAAAATAATCACGTCTCAAAAGGATTGATAACCCTTGAGAGCCTGTTTGATCAAAATGACAGGGCTATATCTCACAGAATCAAGGTCGATGCCAAGCAGTATAAAGAGTTGGAACTGGAACCAGGGAAGACGATCAAAGTAGGAACGGATTGTACTCCAGAAGAGCTGGAACAGATTCGGGCCTTATGCAAGAAGTATCCGGACATCGTAGCTTGGTGTTATCAAGATCTCAAGGGGTATGACAGAGAAATAATACAGCATACCATATAGTTGGAGGAAGGGGTTAAGCCCTTTAGGCAGAAGCATAGAGCGGTCAACCCGAAGATCGAAGCTATAATGAAAGCAGAACTATTAAAAATTCTGGAAGCCAAGATCATATACCCTATCAAGCATTCTTCCTGGGTCACCAATTTGGTCCCGGTTAGAAAGAAGAACGGGGATATCCGCCTCTGCGTCGACTTCCGCAATCTGAACAAAGCCTCTCTCAAAGATCATTACCCGCTTTCGCAGATTGACCAAATTCTCCATGTGGTCGCAGGGGCTCAGCAATTTTCTCTCCTAGATGAATTTTCTGGTTATAACCAGGTCTGGGTGAAAGACGAAGATCAGCACAAGACAACGTTCACCACCAAATGGGGAACGTTTGCATATCAACGCATGCCTTTCGGTCTATCCAATGCTGAGGCCACATTTTAGAGGGCCATGGACCTTGCTTTTCGGGAGTTGTTGAATAATATTATTGTCACTTATTTGGATGACATGACCTTGTTTTCCCACAAGCGGGAAGAGCACACCTCTCACCTAGAGCAAGTGTTCGAAAGATGTCAGGAATTCGGCATATCCATCAACCCCAAGAAGTATGTCTTTGCAGTCAAGGAAGGGAAATTGCTAGGCCATGTCATTTCTGAAAAGGGCCTAGCAGTTGATCCTGATAGAGCAGAAGCTCTCCTAAAACTTCCTCTCCTAGTCGACAAGAAAGGGCTCCAATCCTTTTTTGGTCAAATCAACTTTGTAAGGAAGTTCATGCCTGATTTCGCTCAATTTATCAAACTTATGGCCGAACTATTGAAGAAGGATGTTGATTTTCTCTGGATTGAGGAAATAAAAAAGGCATTTGATGAGATCAAAGCTAGAATCTCTGAGGCACCTGTGTTGGTAAACCCAGACTATTCAAAAGATTTCATCTTGTATGCAATCGGGGAACCTGAGAGCTATGCTGCTGTTCTAACCCAAAAGGGAGACAACGGCGAAGAGCGACCAATAGCTTTCTTAAGCCAAGTGATACAACCGCATGAGGAAAGGTATGATTTCATCGAGCGACGAGTACATGCGGTCATGAGATCCTTGAGAAAGTTTAAACACTGTCTCCCAAAGTTAGATCACAGTCTTTGTGATACACCCAGACATTAGAAATTTTATCATTCAAGGTGAACCAGGTCACAAGATGGCAGGATGGATTGCTAAAATTCAGGATTTCGACATAGAAGTGCGACCCACCAAGCTGATCCAAGGTCGGGCACTATGCCAAGAACTAGCCAAAAGCGCTGCCGCTGAAGTGTCTGCTTTTCAGTGGGAAGACCCAGTGATGGAAGTTAACCTTGCCAACTCCTTATCAAAGGAGAGCGATTGGACTGATCACATAGTGTGGTATTTCAGTACAGGAAGGTGTCCAGATCAGCTCACTACCTCGCAAAGGAGGTTTTGGCTCAATGCCTTAAAGTACGTTCTACGCCGTGAGGGGTTATTTTATAAAAATATTGATGGTATTCTCCTACATTGCGTCAAAGAAGCGGAAAAGCAGAAAATCCTCGACGAATTCCATTCTGGAATGTCAGGAGGACATCTTTCAGGAAGACCTACGACCTTAAAGATAATAAAGGTGGGCTATTATTGGTCCACCATATTCACAGACACACAGAAAGTTTACCAGAAGTGCGAGAAGTGTCAGAGGTTCGCTGGTCGGAACAAAAATGCTCCAATGCCTTTACAGCCTATTTAGGTAGAGTTCCCATTCTAGCAGTGGGGCTTGGACTTTGTCGGCAAAATCTCCCTAGAATCCTTAGGAGGGCACAAATTTATTTTAACTGCCACAGACTCCTTCACTCGCTGGGCCGAAGCTATACCCACGAAGCATGCTGACCAGGAAACAGTCATTGCCTTCCTGGAAAGGTTGATAACTCGCTTCGGAATCCCAGAGGCGATCGTAACAGACAATGGTCCAAGGTTCAAAGGGGCTCAACTAACAAAATTCACTTGCAGGTATGGTATTTACCACAAAGCTTCCTCCAACTACTACCCGCAGGGAAATGGCCTCGTAGAATCTACAAATAAAAATCTAATGAATATTATAAAGAAGACTCTGGAGAGGAATAAGAGATCATGGCACTTGCACCTAGACCGAGCTCTGTGGGCAGACCACATATCTATAAAGAAATCCATCAGAACATCGCCATACACACTAGTCTATGGGAAAGAGGCAGTTTTGCCTACTCACATTGAGATGCCTGCTCTTTGGCTGCTGGACGATGAAAAGGACAACTTGGATCCCCTTGATTCCAGATTATCAGTTATTGCAGCTTGAGGAGCAGAGAGATAAAGCTCACGAAGATTTCATGAAGCACTCTGACACCACGCGAAATTGGTTCTCGAAAGGAACTACAGCCAGAGTCTTCAAAATCGATGATCTAGTGCTTAAATGGGCTGCATTGAAGGCAAAACTAGGCAATCACGATAAATTTGATGCCTTCTGGGAAGGCCCCTTCCAAATTGCCAGGGTCAATCAATTCAACTCATTTGTCCTAAGAGACATGGAGGGTCATCTCCTCCCAATTCCTATCAATGGTTTTCATCTGAAAGCCTATCGCCACTGAAAAATCAACTGGGGACTCCAAGAAAGGGGGGAAAGAAAGAGAATGCGGGAAGGAAAAGGAAAGGGAGAGGAGAAGGAAGGAAAATAGGAGAAGAGGGAAAAAGAAGAGCAGCACTGTTACAACACTGAAGACATTGCACCCCGTGCAAAATGTGACAACAGTTTCAATGTATGTTCTGTATATGAATGTTGTTAGTAGTAGTGATTGATCGTTGTCGTGCTGCTTATTCCCCTCACCCAACTCCAATCACATTTGGATTCTCTTTCCGCACTTTTATCTCTTTCCCTGCACTCTTATCCTAAAACACTAAAACCCCACGAGAAGCCGGCCTTCTCCGGAGATTGGCACGGAAGGCATTCCTTCCTTCCGGCCTTTCAATCTGGTGGGCGAATCTGGGCGCAATAACATCAAATCCTTTCCTCATGGCAGATTCGTAACCAACAGGGGGCATCTCTCATTGTATTACTCACACATGGAGGTCCCCTTCAAAGGGAGGAAAGTCAAAATATACAATGAGAAACCTTCCACTTTCCTAGTTGGGAGTATTCCTGAAGAAGAGCTTCAGAGTGAAACGGTTCATCTGATGACCGAGGAGCTTGAAGAAGTGGACCTGGTAGAAGAAGCCATAGAGCAACTGCAAGCTGAAGATGAGTTCTCCCTGATGGATTTCAACGCCATGATCGAGACTGACATAGGCTGCTATTCTGTTACCCAGCCCGAGAGGCCGAAGGAGACAATGAAAGAAGACATAGGCCCTGCCCCCAATGAGCTATGGAAGCTGTATTTCGATAGCGCCAGATGCAAGAATGGTGCCGAAGCAGGGGTTCTCCTAGTCTCACCATCCGACATACAAAAGGACTACTGCTACAAACTGGCCTAGAGTTTCACCAACAATGCAACAAAATATGAAGCCCTATGCTTAGGTTTGAAGAAAGTAGAAAGGCTCGGGATCAAACAACTGCAGATCTTCAGAGACTTAGAGCTGGTGTGCAATCAGATCACTAACAAGTGCGCCTCCAAAAAACATTACCTCAAGGCGTATCGCAATCACGTCTGGGACCTGATGGAATCATTTGACTCCTTGAATGTCAAAGCCATCTCAAGGGAAAAGAACAAACATGCTGACATTCTGGCATCGGTTGGAGCCAGATACGTCCCGGCTGATGACACTATGCAGAAGCCGAAGCCGGTTCGTACCATTTATAGGCCTTCTGTGCCTGATAAGGACACCCACTGGCAGGTGTTTGATTGTGAGGAGAATATCGTCACCTTTATGATACATGAAGCTAGTTCAATCGAAGGTAGAGACCCTGATGACGAGCAGTATGAGGGGTTGATACAGTTAAAAAATAATCACGTCTCAAAAGGATTGATAACCCTTGAGAGCCTGTTTGATCAAAATGACAGGGCTATATCTCACAGAATCAAGGTCGATGCCAAGCAGTATAAAGAGTTGGAACTGGAACCAGGGAAGACGATCAAAGTAGGAACGGATTGTACTCCAGAAGAGCTGGAACAGATTCGGGCCTTATGCAAGAAGTATCCGGACATCGTAGCTTGGTGTTATCAAGATCTCAAGGGGTATGACAGAGAAATAATACAGCATACCATAGAGTTAGAAGAAGGGGTTAAGCCCTTTAGGCAGAAGCAGAGAGCGGTCAACCCGAAGATCGAAGCTATGATGAAAGCGAGAACTATTAAAAATTCCGGAAGCCAAGATCATATACCCTATCAAGCATTCTTCCCGGGTCACCAATTTGGTCCCGGTTAGAAAGAAGAACGGGGATATCCGCCTCTGCGTCGACTTCCGCAATCTGAACAAAGCCTCTCTCAAAGATCATTACCCGCTTTCGCAGATTGACCAAATTCTCCATGTGGTCGCAGGGGCTCAACAATTTTCTCTCCTAGATGAATTTTCTGGTTATAACCAGGTCTGGGTGAAAGACGAAGATCAGCACAAGACAACGTTCACCACCAAATGGGGAACGTTTGCATATCAACGCATGCCCCTTTTTTCTTTCTAGCTTACGGCGTTGAAAAGTGTGCCAAGGAATGTCTTGGGCCCGTTCTTCAAGGAGCTCACCAACAAAAAAAGGAGAGTTTGCACGTGTTCCACAAGTGATTATACAAAGGAATGTGCTCTAAAGGAACAAAGCTTTAAACATTTGCGCTCCCAAGAAAGATTTCATTCATGGCCACCCTAGATCAATATCGACGTCCACCAACTTCATGCGCCTCGCAATAAATTCGAGTACCCTGTTGCGCCCTCCATTAAAGACTCTTCCTTAATTCTTTGTTATAAGAACATCCTCTCGAAAGAGCTTTAACAAGTGAAATCCTGCGCGCTTCGAGCTGCAACTAGGCCGAAATCCTCCATCGCCATGGGAAAGAAGGAAGGCAAACAGAAGAGCGCAGTGCAGGGTCAAGCGGCTTCGAGCGCACTAGTAAGTGGGCAGAAGAAGGAGAATAAAGACAAGGGAAAGGCATCCGAAGCAGAGCCCCGAGTCGTGCAACCAAAGCCGATTCCCCCTCCTCCCATCGACTACTGGATTAAGCTGAGGGATGGGATTTACTCGCAGGGCACTAGTCAGCTGCGGCAAACAATTCAAAACTGGCGAGAGAAGTTTTCTCCTTCAAATCCCTACGCCGCAGCATACCTGTCCAACCTTTACTGGTTTCTATGCTCGCAAGTGCATCATTGCCCTGAGCTGGTGGCAACGATTGTTGAATACTATAAGCCGAACACCAGGAAGGTCTGTGACCATAGGGGCAATGTTTTATTCTCAATCTACTCCAAAAGCGTGGGAGCGGCCTTTGCACCAGGTGTAGAGTTGAATGACGAAGATTATATTGTAAAAAATGTCAATCTGGGGGAGCAGGCAAACAGGTATTCGGAAAATCAGAGAATGAGGAATTTGGTGGACTCTCAACTCCATGAACCCCTTCCGCCACGGCAATGGCCAAAGCAAGGAAGACCTTTAAGCGATTTTAAGAGCACTAGCATATACACTATGCTGGCTTGGGTCTTGGGCCTCGGCACGGACGCGACAGTCCTTCCTTACCAAATCACCCTCGCCGAGTGCATCATGAGGGGAGAATTTTATGACCCAAAGAAAATGACTGAAAACACCAAGCCTGTATTCTTTGATTGGGCGGACTTCGTAACTCGGGGAATTCATTAGCAACTGCGAGAATTGAAGAGCGGCGCGAGGGAGAGTTTCAGGTATTGTTCGGCATTGGCATGGTTGTTTTTGTTTCACATGCACAGTCACATACGGTCTCTTCTAGTGCAACGCAAGGATAGCAAAGGGGCACCCCTCCCAATCTATGAATGGACTAGAGTGTTGTTGAGGGAAGAGTCCTACTACAAATTCAATATATCCTTCTTGGGCCCATCTCTAGCCCTTCTTCATGGTTCATGCCCGCGCGTCCCGCGCACGATGAGGAATCAGGTCAGCGACCAAACATTCGGCAATACTTTTCGCCTAATGCAGGGGTTTGTGATAAGGATTTCGGGTTTACAGGCAAGCCTTTCTTATTTCCCTATTATACTCCGGAATACCACTTTGCCTTGGAGGCAGCATGAAAAATGGATTACACGGATGAGAAGTATGGTCAGGGAAGGAAAAAGGGCCACCTGTTTGAGTACCCCATCACTGTTGATTATGGAGCCTGATTAAATTGGAGGCCTTTGTTTCAGCCGCACTTAGACCCACTACGTGAAAGAGGGGGGTGTAGGGGGGCATTAGCCCCCCTACTACTGTCGCCAGGGGGTCCAGAAGCCCCCCCTGGTGGGGGTTTCGGGAGCAATGCCCCCGAAGCTAAAAATAGATGTTTTTTCCTCTATGTAAATCTGGACCATTTGATATTAGGTCACAAATCGGACGGTAGATTTTAGGCGGGTTTTTTGCCCTAAAATTGTAATGCATTATTATAAGAGGAGGTTGTACGGCGACTAAATGTAATGAGGTGCGCGACTGTGTACAAAGGGGTTTTCTGGACGAAATACAAAGGGCCTGGTTATTTTCTCCGTGGAGTAGCCCAATTTGGGTGAACCACGTTATATCTGTGTCTATTGTGTATTGCATAATTTCCTGTGTTTATTTCCGTATTATATTATTGCTCATATTTGTTATTTAATCCTAACAATCAACTGGGCCGGAATTGAAGTTGGTATAAATGGGCAGCATCAATACCTGCACGCCACGCTCTCGAGCTTTAGTTTAGTAGAGTTGCCGTAGAAATGGAAGTATGACCCCCTTGACATAATAAAGGATTTCACGTCATTCCAAGAATTCCATGTCTGTCCCCGCGAGGGAATTATGGATGAGCGCAATAACTAGGACAGAGCTCTTGAGTGGTACATTGAAGATATGCAGTCTTTTCCACCATGGCATGACTTCTACTGCGTGGAGGTCAAATTTGATCCTGATCGAAAGAAAGAGCACATACTGAGTACAGATGTATACAGGCTATTGGAGGCTAGATTGCAGAGAAAAGGTTGGAGACTTGAGAAAATATCAGAGTGGTGGATAATGCGCGTCAGAATCATAAAGGAGAAATCTCTAAAGGACATAGCGGTTGATGACACGTTTTCTGACCTCTATGACAAGCATTATGCCACGTGGCAGCCAATGGTGTTTCGACACATCGTTTCCCCAGGCTCTCGCCTACAAAAGGGGCAGGACCCACCCAAGAAGTTGTAAGCAAGTGGTGAGGGCTCCAGCAAGGAAATGCAAGTAGAGCAAGTTGTGGAGCCCAGGATGCAGCTGTCAGCGGAAAAGCAGTAAGCTAAGGCCGCGTTACCCAAGAAGGAGATATCCCCACACGTGACTCAAGCCATGCAGACTCCCTCGGCAATAGCGTCCCATGCGTTCCAGAAGAAAAAGGCGGTCAAAGTGACAGTAAATACCCTCAAAGCCTCTAAGAGCTCCATTAGATTGATACCTATCACCCAAGAAGAGGAGCTTGCCTCTCTTAAGAGAAAAAGAACAGAGAGGTCTAAGGAGCAAGGACCTGCACCTGAGAAGGGAGCCGCGCCACAATCTGATATAACGCCACCGCAAAAAAGGGGTAAAATCTTGGAGGCTGCTGCAGAAAAGGAGGATATATCCTCATTCGCGGGGAATCTGTGGATAGACCAAGTCTTCGACTCACCGGCTCGGGCGGAACCCGCAGGTACGCACCTTTTTCCCTCACAAACCGTTGAGTTAGTGTTTGTGGCGTCCTTGTCCCCTGCTGCTACATCCATTCCCGCCGCCATTCCATTAGAGTGCAGTGCAGCTACCACCCTCTCCCTCGCCGAGCCCCACACCGTTGTTGAAGAGGTTCCACCCTTCATCCCTGAGCAGTCCCAATTTGGCCTATCTCCCACAGAGCCTGACACCCTTCAAGCCCTAACTAAAGCCCAGTCAGGTGCCGCTGTCCTAGGTCCACCTCATTCTCCTCGCATTTCACCCTAACATTCCAAAAGCCCACCTGTCGCTCTCACCCAGGCTGAACCGTCCCCCAGAGTAGAAGGGCATCAAACTGTGGATTCTACACGCCTTTTCAAGGAGGAGGGTATGTCGCAGCAAAGTTTGCCCCTGGCCAGGTCTCTCTTTGGAAATACAGATTTGATCCAAGTAATGGATAACCAGCCCGTGGCAACTCGGCCAAAGCGCTCTTCTAATAGATGGTTGAAGAATGTGATGAACCGAAGAGGTGAGGAGATCGCCACGGTCGAGAAGTGCACCAGGTTCGATTCTGACATCATGCTGCTGTGTAAGGAGAAGATTCCAAAAGTAAAGAAGCCTATAAGAGATATGGCTCCTGAAGATTACGCATACAGAAGCGTGACCAAAGATTTGAATGAGGTCAGCTTCGAAAACGAGGCGCTAGCCCTTCATGATGGGACTGATACATTGCGCCTCAAGCACCTCCAGTTGCAGGAGCAATATTATGAGATGGAGAATGAAAAAATGAAATTAGAAGAAGACATGACCAAGATGCAGTCTCAGTTGGAAAAATCTGAAAAAAAATGCCTGCAGCTGAAGGAGAAACTAGTAGTTCTACAGAAGGAGGCCTCAGAGCAGAAGGGCGCTGCCGTGCGTCAGATTGAAGAGCTACAGGGTCAGCTTCAGCAAGCAAAGCAGCAGCTGGAGGACAAAGTTGCGGAGACATTCTCCAGGGACAATGTTAAGAGGATCCGAGCCAGACTATTGAAGAACTTCAGGCCACGGGCTTTTAAGTCCCTCAAGGTGTTTGCATTTCTCACTCAGATCAAAGAAGCATCCGCACAGGGTAAGCCTGTGCTAGAGGAGGCAGAGCGTGAAGTAGATCGCTGGCTCGATCTGGCTGTCAAGGCAGGGAACCTTGAGCGCTAGAACCTCCAAGTTCCTTCCACTGATTCTATTGCCTTTGATTGGGTAGCTGCAAGGGCCACCTTGCATTCTTTATTTGAGAGATTCCAGAAAATTCAGAGATCCAGGGCATTGCTAGATTTACTAGACCAAGAAAAGGAAATATGCACATCCCCCTTCCTGTATCTCTCTTCATACAGATTCCCAAGTTTCACAGACGGTGAAGGCAATTGCTTGCCAAAGGATACTCTGCGTTAGTCATGGGATGCCTTCGCTAAGGACACTTCGGATATTGATGCATGGGAAGATCCGATCTAGCAAGAGCAAGTGACAGAGCTCACTTCAAGATTCTGCCTGATTCGTTCTTGCTTGCTGGATTTGAGCCAGAAGGCTGAGCAGATTGGTTTGGTTCAGATGGAAACCTTCAGGCACCTAACCAGCGACATTCGCAGTATGGAGCCCTATTCGGAAAATGCCTGGGCTCAAGTTCAAGACACATATGAGCGCATCAAGGCTCGCCTGGCTTCCGGGGAGTTCAACCCAAACAAAGATCCAGAGGAGGGAGAAGAGCCATCAGAAGAGGGGTCTGAAGAAGAGGACAATGAAAATGAGTCTGAGGAAGAAGACCCCGCGAAGGAGGAGCAACAAGATTTAGAGCAGCAAGACCAAGGCCTACAGGAAAAGGAAACAGAGACCGGGGGTGACTCCGGGCCCAAAGGATAAAGGCATGGATTCTTGCATCGAGGCGAGCTCGATACCCTGCGAGCCGCCAAGAATGTTGCCACATTTTTGCTAGGGGTATAAAATTTCAAATTTCATCAGGTTGTTGCCACCTTCCTTCCTCATTCTTCTGTTCTCATTGCTGTAATAATTTTCTTGGTTCACCTTCAAGTTGTTCAAATTTCAGTCCCCAGCTTTTCCCAGATTTGATGCCAGCATTTGCATGAAAAAAATGTAAAAATTTGCTAAGTATTCGTCCATCCCCAAGATCGTTGTCGCTGCCTTGCGATTTCGGGCAAAACTTGTAGTTTGAGTGACTGAGGGCAGCGCATGAAATGATAGATTTTTTTCTAAGTGTTGAGAAGCTAGCGATAGCTGTCATTTTTTTGCAATGCCCGATGTCACAGTGTTTTTTAGCGACTAAGGGAGCAGCGTTTGAAATTTGCAAAACCTCTAAGTGCCGCCGAGCTAGTGATCGCCGTCATTGACCAAAGTCGCTCGTCGCTACAGCGCTTTTGAGCGTGCGAAGGAGGGAATTCAACGCTTGTGCTCAAGATCGTTGTCGCAATTCAAAAGTGCCCGAGATCGCTAGACTTTTCAGCAACATCCAGAAAAAAGGCAAAAGAGCAGGAAATTGTCTAACTCTCCCCCCACTCTCGCGATCGATGTCGCAGCTCACATTTCTCAGTAGCGCTTCAAGACTTCAGCGATTCACAGAGCATTCCCAAGATCGCAGTCGTCGAGTGTAATTTCTCAAAGTCACTCAAGTTTTGAGCGCTTTCTAGCTTGGCCCAAAGATCGTCCTGAGCTCCCATTCCGAAGATCGCCATCGCTTTTCAGCGACTTTGGGCGTTTCTTCTCCATTTCAGCGATCTCCGGTAGCAGTCAGTAGGGTAATTTTGGGATTCGAGCCAGCTTCGCGAAGGATAAAATGTACTCCACCTACCAGAATTAACTGATAATTCCCTTTCCAACTACCAGATCTGTTAGAAGTTGTACGAAATCCAGGAGAAGCATACTGCAAGTACAAGGATGGCCGACAAAGATCAAATCTGGCCACTTTTTGCAGCTTTTACCGCTTTTGGAAGGATTGGGGATCTGTGCTCAAAATGTAATCGGGAGGGAAAATCTGCTATAAATAGCAAAGGCATTTCATTGTAAAAGGGTGGAAGGGGGGTATATTGCTTGGAAACTTCTGTATCTCTGCACTTGCTTTTAATTCAGAGTATATTTGGCTCCAATAGTTGCATCTGTCTTTTATGCTGCCTTCTTCAATTATTTATGTTTCATGTTGCTTATTTTTCTGATTGCTGTCATTCTGCATATCTGGATCTCAGCATTGGCGATTAAGTATATCTGGAATAATATAGGAAGGATACATAGGATAGAATAATTCTAATGGTTTCTGTTGCATACATTGTTTTGATTGCTGTTGGTAAAGTGATATGTTAATAGCCGTGCTGCTTACCTTCCCCACCCGAAGCAACCACGTTTAAGTTTCTTCTTGTTCCTTTTATATCTCTTTTTTGCACTTTAAATTAAACCCCCCAAAAACTAAAAACATAAGAAGCCGACCTCCTCCGGAGATTGGCATGGAAGGCATTCCTTCCTTCTGGCCTTTCAATGTCTTTGGGCGAATCTAGGGCGCAAATAGATTAAAATCCTATCCTAGTGGCAGATTCGTAACCAACAGGAACATGAAAGAGTAAATGACAGTAAACATTAACAACAACCAGCATTCATCATAAATACAAGAAAAGAGATTCAGAGACAAAATGAAGCAAAACTGCACATTGCCATTATATTCAGTTATGAACAGCAAATATACACATCAAATACTGCAGCAATGTCACAAGATTACAGCATGTATTCTCCACAAACAGATGACTTGATTCTCCAATGCAAGATGATGCTACAATATTATGTATTTGGAAATGTAAGGGGCCTATATATACTACTCCCGGACAACGGGAGGCAGTTGCCAACTTCTGCAACTTCCTCGTACCTATCCCTAACTACCCTTACATGACAACTCATAATGCATGACATTATTTTATTCGCACACTAACAATGTCTGCCATTTAACACAACATGACAACATTTTAACAAACACTTAGTGTGCAAACTATACAAAATGACAAAATATATGTACAATCAAAATTGCTTTTGTGTACTCATCTCCGTATGAACTCGTTTATGCTTGAGATGGCACCACGTCAGAACTAGCTCCTACATCTGCCCTCCCCTCTAAATTGGTCGACATCGTTGTCAACAACTGCTACTGCTCCTGAGGGCTCTGACTTTGCTGCGGTTGTGGAGTAGGTTGAATGTGACTTGAACCTGCGTCTTCAAAGCATCACTCTCCTTCTTCAATCTCTTGGTATAGGCTAGATACCTTGCCCACTAGAAGCCATAATATTGTGACTTTTGTTCTGTTTCCATGAGCCTGGCATGTAACTTAACTTCTCTCTTCTTTGATTTCGTAAGTTACTGATATTTTGTTGCAATTATTTGATTAGGGCGGTCTACCTCTTGGGTTTTGATTTCAAGAGCCTTTTCCCTTACCAAACATTCAGATTTCAATAGCCCCTTCAGCTGATTCTATTCTTCTTGCTTCTTTCTCAACTCCACTTCCTGCTGCAATTTTGCCAGACCTTTAGCTTCCTGCTTCACATGCCGAAGTTGCTTCTCTGCTTCATTCAATTGAACTAATTGCTGTTCCATTTCCATTTTCATACTGTTGGCCATCTCATGGAATGTTTCCAACCCAGTTGGCAACCATTGTATTAGATAGGCTATGTAATTCATTCTAGCATTCGCAAATTCCAACTCTAGTGTCAGGTTTATCTTCTTCACCACCTCAAATGTAGGATAAGTACCAAAATTATTCTCACCAACATATACTTTGGGTGGGTGACGATACAAGACTGTGGTTCCTGTTGGTCACAAATCTGCCCTAGGTAAGGATTTGGTTTGGATACGTGCCCTAGACCTGGACCAACCTTGAAAGACCAAAATAAAGAGATGCCTCCCATGCCAATCTCCGAAGAAGGCCGGATCCTGTACTACACTACTTGGGGTTTTAGATAAGGGAACTGGAAAGAGATTTGAAAATTGCAGAAAGAGATGTAAATGGCATAGCAGAAACAGTGGGGAAGAACAAGCAGCACAATTACCAATCTCTACACAAACCAACAGCTATCAATATAAATAATGAAATAGAAACCAACACCACATTTACTTCCCTATGTATCCTTTATGAGAATTCCAGATCCACTTATCATCCAATGCTTAAATCCAAATAGCAGAATTACAACAATCAGAAAAATAAATGACATTAGCAGAAATAATCACAGAAGGCAGCATACAAAGAAGAGACAGAGTCGGAGCCAAGAATCCTTAATATTGATGCAAAAAGCTTGAATACAACAGTTTTTTAGCAATATGTTCCCCCCTATTACATTGAAATGAACTCCCTTTTATAGCAGAGTTTTCCCCCCAAATTACATTGATGCTCAGATCCCCAAAACTGCCAAAGTAGTTGAGATTTGACCCTTGTCGGCTGTCAGCGTACCTGAAACAAGGCTTATCCGCGTCTGGAATGGCTCCGTACAATTCTGTAATGTCCCTTTTTAAGAAACAACAAACCCTTACTATGAAAATGCAGAAATTAAGTACAGCAAGGAAATAACTCAGAAATTGCTCATAAAATAACACAAATATGAGGAGAAATCAGCCAGTATCATATATTAAATATTGCCAAACCAATACAACAGCTCCCCAAGGCTGAACAGATGCAAAAACTCCTCAAAAATGATCCCAAATACAAGTGTAGGGTTTGGGGCTGCCAACAGATCTGAAACACATGACACAAATGCTCCCAAAAATGCCACGAACTCCTCACGGATGCCTCTTTTTTTGTATTTTTGATATTTTAGGGCAATAACACTTGCAATGATATTGCCAAGACCCCAACCATGCACCTCCAATGCACTATGGGAATGAGCAAGACCTGCAATCTCAACTCATGGAACCTCTAGGGTTTCAATATTCAATTCTGATATCAACATAACATGCCCAAAATGGGACGTCTCACTCCCTTATATAGGGTGAGGTTCTAATTTGGAGTTGACATCTCCCAACCCTAAAATCACTTAAAGTGCTCCCAACCCTAAAATCACTTAAAGTACCTTATTACAACATAAAAACATAAAACATAAATAAACACAACTTAAGTGATGTCTCCTAGTCACATGAACCCCTTTTTCACTTTTATAATTAAGTGTAGGAGACATTTACAAAAATATTTAATTTTGGGACATTACAATTTCTTGCAGTTAAGGAGGTACGTCTCATCAATGTAGCAGGTGCGGCCTACCCCTTGGAGTGCTTAAGGGACCTGACATGGGCCGAAACCTGGATTTGTGTGCCATCAATGCTCTTTAACCGCCCACCTACCCTGCCTCCTGAGTCCATTTGAAATTCTGCTGTCCCTGCCCAGAGTCGCTCATGCCCGGCCCGAGGCTGAGAATCGCCATTGCAGGAGAGCGATGCTGAGAATCGGTCAGTGTCTGAGCGAACCTGGGAGACCTCTGGTTTGAGCAAACCTGGGGGAGTGCTATGCCTTGGGAATTCTTCGGTCGAGGTTCGCTGAAATGGAATGGCGATGATGAGAATCGCTCAATGAAGGAGCGAACTCGGGAATCGCCCCAGGGGAGGAGTGATCCCGGGAGTCGCATATGAGTGGAGCGAACTTGGGATGCATTTTAACTTAGTCATTTTTGTATCCCTGAACCTGCTGCCGATCGCTGGGGAACGAGGTGAAACCGGTGGTCGTTGTGATGATGGGGCGAGGTCGGGGATCGCTGGAAAGTTGCTGCGAAGCCGGGAGTCACTCCGGAATGGAGTGATCCTAGACCTTACATGCCTTAGAATTTTTTCGATGTTTCAAGCTGCTACGCGTTGCCTTACTCGAGCGAGGCCGAGGTTTGAGGCCTTAGAGAGCGATGACGGGAGTCACTGATGAAGAGGAGCAATTCTGGGAATTGCTCAAAAGGGGAGCGATTCGGAATCAAATCATGCCGCTAGTCGCTTGAAAACCGGAGCGATTCCGGGAATCGCTGCCTTTAGGAGCGAACTTGAGACGCATTCTAACTTAGTCATTTTTAGCTCCTTTAGGCCACCTTTTGTTCTGAAATTCGATGAGGATGAGGCTCGCGCACAGGGAGGGGCGAGTTCGGGAGTCCTGAAGCTATTCTTCCTTAGAAAATTTTGACACTCTTCTGCTGATGATCCGGGCGAACTTGAAACCAGCTGCTTTTGAGTGCGAACCTGAGGACTGTCTTAACTGATTGCTTGGAAAGGAGGAAAGGAGAGGATTTAGACACAAAAAAGTGCAGCAATTTTTTTTTCAAAATTTTACCCATTAGCAAAATGTGGCAACAGTTCCTTCTGGCAGCTCCTTTATTTCAAGCATGACTTGCATTTTGCTGCCCTCACCAAGTTCCTATATGACTGAACTCAATGCAACTCAGAAAATTTCCTCTCTCCTCATCCTAGGCCCAATTGACCAATCTGCATCCTCCAAGGGCACTTATACTAATTTTTTGTGCACCCTATCTATCACGCTGCTCAACTTCTCAAAGAATTGTCGACCTACTTATTAATTCTTGTGTTAAACACTGAGGGCTGCCTCAAATTTGGAACCACTATGAGCATGTGCTCACTAGCATTATTGTCTGTCCCTGGTTCTTCATTGTTGTTTTGTGGGGTAGTCTCCTCCCTATATTCCCCACCAACTTCTCCCTTAGCATCCTTTCCCGTCTCCTACGATTGCGGTTGTAGCTATGCTATTGGCTGATTTTCTACTTCAACCATTTCTTCATCTCTTGCTGCTCTACTACTCTGGCCTTCCTACAACAAAATTGGTGTTGAGACAACACCTTTACCTTTATCCGTCGACACCAATGACTGTGTTGTAGTCTTTGTAGTGGTGGAGGCAATCTCGATTGGCTCCTTCTCATCCAATGGAGGGGAACCACATTACTCTGCTTCCTCCGCAAATTGCCATAGTGGGTGGTAGAAAAACTATTTTGTTGGAAAGTTGACGTATCTGCTTGCATGCCACCTTCATACATCCTTGGTGTCCCTAGGTCATCTCCAAATCCCAGTGGCTTCTTCATTCTCTTTAGGGGTGATGTGTCCATTGCCTCCAAAGTGACATCCATATCTTCTAATTGGTCCACCACTATGGTTTTTGGCTACGCTGCTTCCTGCGTAGCTTCCTCTCTTCCTTGTTGCGACTTCTCTTTTGTAGCTCCTAATGGTTGTGGTTGTTGTCCTCCTATAGTATCCTATGGATCCTCTCTCCTAATACCTACAACAATCCTTGTGGTATCTATTTGCACAAGTTGGCCCCTTGAATGAGCAAGTGTGACATCCGAATTTCCTCTAGTGAATCTATGTTGTGGCTTGCATAGCTTCACTAGTTTGAACCGCAATGTCTGACCTTGAAAGTGATCATGTTGACGTGTAAGAATTTGAATGCTTCCACTCTATCCACTAACTACAATGACAACTATTGGTTGTGAGTGTGACAGTCCCTCGAGAGGCATTATCCTCACCATTTGCTTCTATGTCTGAGGTTGAGGCTACAACTATTGCTTCATATGCTGCCACTATTGCTCCAACTATTGCCTCTTCCTCTTCTCCTCTCACTCTAGTTGTTCCACAATGGGTGGCCTTTCCTCACTTCAATCCATCCTAGATTCTTCATCTTCTTCCTTCACCAATGCATCAATATCATCACATTCATCCTCCTCTTCCTTTGAAAACTCTACCAATTGCAGCACTAGTTCCTTCCTCTTCTTGGTTGTCGTCTTCTTCTTCTTTGTTCCTCCTCAGTGTGTCTTGCCTTTGCCATTGGAGTCATTGTAGTCCATCAGAAAATGGTAGGAACTTCATCTGGAACATGTTGAGGTAGGTCCAGCCCCAGAATCTAGATATTCTCATATGTTGTTGCGTCTAGAAATAGTGCGAAGGCATGGAGTGCCATAAAAAAAAATTTCATATAATGCAATAGAAAATTCTGAATGTGGTTTGACAAGTGAGTTGCCCAATCAAACTTTACACTAATCATGATTCTTTTCATGTATGACACGAGCCAAGCGGCCATATCCAAGGCTCATTGTTCTCCTAATAGTTGGGATGTAACTGCATTAATTGTATAGCACAACTAATCCATCTTCTTGTGCTGCATCTTAAGATCTCGACTGTCATGCTTCATCAACTTACCAACCTCTTCTGGGTTCAATTTGGCAAATTTGTCCACAGACATCTGCATTTTATCAGGATCAATCCCCTCCTTTTGGACTGGTTTGTTGTTCGTGCATGGCATCCCAAACACACGTCTGAATTTATTTGGAGAGTATGTCACCTGAACATCCTTTCCTTTGACTTGGGTTTTGCTCAACCTTCTCTTTGATCATACTTTTCTGGCATCTACACCAAGATCTGGCTTGAAAAAGTCCATGTTGAAGTTTCCCACCTGCATGATGTGGTGAACATCTGCTTCTCAAAAAGCTGATTTCAATGGGTGGTTTGAGGATTCTCTTGCCACCAATTGCTACAAAATTCTCTTGCAGGAAACAACCACAATACCTTGAAATACACCCTCAGATGACCCTGCACAAGACAAAACAACAAGCAATATGTCTAGACGTCCCTACACAAGAATTAACACTATGCAAATCAAATATAGATACTGTAAGTGATACAAGCTTAAACTACACATGAAAATGACAAGTGCTACAAGTTTAAAGCCAAAGTATTATAGCTTTAAACTACTACACACGAAAGTGACAAAACACATCTTGTATTGCTTATAATATATAACAGTACAAAATTACAAATGACAAAATGTGTCTGTTGTCAATTTTGCCACGTTTTGTCTAAGGGGTAAAATTTTGAAAAGCTGCTGCACTGTTTTAATGCTTAGATTCTTTCACTCCTGCTTTCACTCCTGTCTTTCTCTCCTCCAAGATCAGCTTCGCTCAAGAAGCAGGCCGACCCTCAGTTCCGCTCAATTTTGGGGCAAAGGACAGCTCGAGCAAAACAAAAAAAAAAACACTTTGGAAGCTTGAAAATTTCGAAGGCATGGAAGGCCTCAAGTTCGCCCAAATTGCCAGCGAAGGCCAGCTTCGGACCCCTCTCGGAGTGAAGTACATATGGGCATGAAAATATTTCTAAGGCATGACAGCCTTAACTTCGCTCGAATCGCTGACGAAGTCTCAGTTTCGGGCTCCAGAGAGAGCGAACCTCGGCTTCGGGGTCAACGGTGGCGAAAGCAAGATTTACCCAAAAAATGTCCAAGGCATGGAAGGCCTCAACTTCGCCTGAAAGGACAGTGAAGCTCAGCTTCGGACTTAGCCGCGAGCGAGGTACAACTTAAGCAGGAGAAAAGGCTCTAAGGCCAGATGTGCCTCAGCTTCGCCCAACCGCCCAGCGAATCCCAGCTTCGGGCGCATCCTCAGGCGAACATGCTATCCTTCGCCCAACACTCCATCGAAACCCGACTTCAGGGCCAGTATTCAGCAAACCTCGGCTTCGACTTTATCTTTGGCAATTGGCAAAGGCACACTTTGGGGTTAGTGAAAATTGGTTAAAGCAAACTCACCTCGACTTCGCCCAGGACGCCGCTGAAGCCCAGCTTCAGGCCTCTAGGCAGGCGAACCTCAACTTCGAGGCTAATTGTGGCACTTCAGGGTGGAAATAGTTCTAAGGCAACGAGTTCAAGGAACATGGGCTCATCTTCGCCCCAATTTTCAGCGAAGCCCGACTTCGGATGTACTCTTCAGTGAACCTCGGCTTCGGGCCTTAAACTGAGCACCCCCCATCCAGTCAATTCTAGACTTAGGCCTAAGCAGAAGTTGAGAACCCTCCCTCGACTTCGCCCAAACAGCCAGCAAATCTCAGCCTCGGGCGATGTCTCCAACGAACTCTAGTGTTCAGGGTCCAGCCCCAGCAAAGTTGAGCTTCGGGCTCAGTTCCTGCGAACTTCAACCAGCATGTCAGAATAAAAAAACTGCACTTCGGACCTTGTTTTGGGTGAGCTCCAGCGAGTGTTTTTAAACGCTAAGGCAGCAACCGAAGGGGCACTCTAGCAAGGAAAGAAGGTAGGTGGGCATTTAAGGCGCATCCATGGCGCACGAGTTTGAGTCTCCGGCCTATCCCATCAAGACGGCCATGTCAGGTCCCGGAAAAGTTCCTGAAGGCAAGCTGCACCAACCGTATTAATGAGACATGCTCTCCCAACTGCAAAGTCCGTTCGGAGCCGCTGTAAACACGAGTGAGCCGCAAAGTCTATCCGGAGCCACTGTAAACACGAGTGGGCCGAATCCCATGGATTCTCTGTCATCTGACAGGGGTCAAATCTCAGCTGCCCCAACGGTTTTAGGGTTTTGGCATTAATGATTACGGGGTTGAATTCCTCTATAAAAGCCACTCAATGTAATGTAATCGGGGGGGAACATTTTGCTAGAAAGCTGTTGTACTTGGATTCTGCATCAATATTAAGACTCCTGGTTCTAATTCTGGACTCCTTTTCTGTGTATGATGCCTTCTATTATTATTTCTGTTAATTCTGTTTCTTTATTTGCATACCGTAAATTCTGCAATCTGGATTTAAGTGTGTGATAAAGGGCGAAATCTGGAATTATTGAAGGATACATATCAGAAAATGTTACAGTTTTAGTTTCTGTTATATTCATGATATTGATTGCTATTGATCTAAGTAGAAGTTAGTAATTGTGCTGCCTGTTCTTCCCCTTGGAACTATCCATATTTCCCGTTTCTTTCAGTTATTTGCATTTCTTTCAGCACTTTCCCAATTTCTTTCCAGTTCTCTAATCTAAAACCCAGTGTAGTGTAGTAAAGGAGCCAGCCTTCTCTGGAGATTGGCACGGAAGGCATTCCTTCCTTCCGGCCTTTCAATCTGTTGGGTGGGTCTAGGGCGCATAGATAAACCAAACCCTTTCCCGTGGCAGATTCATAACCAACAGTTTTTTCTGGCACGCCCGGTGGGACGCAATCGTCCCATGCCATAGCAATATTGAGGAAGTGATGTTCGTCTCAGTACTGTCAAAACTGAACATCTGGCGACTCTGTTGAACTCGGATACCTCCAAGTCTCGAAGACCAGTCTAAGAAAATCACGTCTTCATGCGTACGAGATGGAGAGCTAGGAACGCAGAAGAAGAAACCGAGTTCTATGAGCTTGACATTAACGCTCTGGGAGAGCATCCTAGAATAGTCAGGCCAAATATCTCTCTGGACGAAGCATCCTCGCAGGAAGCTGTCGTTGCTGAACAGACTCCGACTTCAGACAGTACAGCAACTAGCTGCCCCCCGAATCCTCCAAACTCTCCAGATCATCAGGGCATTCCGGTTCCACCTAACGTTCAGCTAGGTGCTTCGGGCGTTCTGGTTCCACCGAACCATCTGTTGCAACCGTCGTTGTCGCCTCCTAATCCGCCAAATCCTAACGCAAATATGGCACAGCAACAAAATCCGCCCAAGCAGTTCCCGGCTTGGAACCATTCAGGACCGTTGAACCTGGCAGCACAAGCTCAGATCCCAGCCGCAGCGCTGAAAGCCATTCCTACCTATGATGGTACTGGGAAAACGACGTACGAGCATGTCCAAGACGTTGCTGCTCTGGCTACCATCCACGACATCACGGAAGAGAACATTATGGTGAGATTGCTAGTCTTGTCCCTCAGAGGGAAGCTCCTGTACTGGTACCGATCATTGCCGCCTGGCACTATCGCCACCTGGGATCAACTGGCAGAAAGGTTGATAAAGGGATTCAACGAATCGGTGGACCCTTTCTCCTTGCTCCACCAGTTCACGACCATCCAAAGACATCCGCAGGAAGAGGTCCCTGATTTCAATGTCAGATTTGCTCGGACCTGGCAGAGGGTCCCTGATGGCCTTCGGCCAACCTCTGAGCAAGCAGCATTTTATTTCCTCAGGGCTTTCAATTCGGACATCAGTATGAACATCCGGTACTCTGGTATCAATACCTTCCCGGATTTGTATACGCAGGCTCAGAAGGCAGAGGCTGACTTAATTGCCATTGGCAAACTCCCGCCAAAGCCGACAATGCCAATCTTCCCCGATTTGCCTCAGTACCAGTACCCCAATACGGCCGCCCAGTCCCCTCCCGCACCTTCCATGTACCCGATTCCATCATGGAATCCGAGCCAGGCGCCTGCTTTTCCGCAGTTCCCCACTTCCACAACTCCACAACTTCCTCCGCCTCCACAATATCCGGCCTTGCCTCCACCCATGGCACCATTGCCGTTACCAGCTCCCCCGAGTGTTGACCCGCAAGCAAAGCTTTTGCAAGAGGTGCAGTCTCTCAACTCTACCGTGAGGACGATGTCCAATGAGATTGCCGTCATGAAAAAGAAGCAAGCTCAACAAGAGTTCCAACCAAGGAGATTTCCCCCTCCAGCGATCACAAGAGACCAAGCAGCTTCGGTTGTTAGGCCCCCCGGGAGGAATGCTGCCATTTTAAGCGGTGAAGAGCCAAGCACGTCAGACCATGTGTACTGGTGCTCCACTTGCAATGACCCGCATGGGGAGGACACTTGCATGGTCCACCTGAACTACGTCCAGACGTTGGCAAGCAGCGTCCCCAGTGAGCAAGTCAATATGATCAGAGAGGCGGACCGTAACCTCATGATCCCCGCAGATGAACAAGTCTCGATTCTTACCAGAAATGGGAAGAAACCTATCGAGGTGGACGCGGCCCAGATGGAGCCTCTGAAGGTGTACACTCGCCGCGAGAAGGAGCAACCACCAACAAAAGCTCCAGATAAAGTTCCCTTGCCCCCGCCGGCGAAAGAGAAACCCCTGCCGGCGAAAGCTCCAGTACTGCAACCTCAAGGTGAAACCAGGGAGCAAGCTAGGGAGAAGCTCAAGTACCCATCACTGACAAAGCGGCAGAGGGTCGAAGCTACGCAGCAGTACCGCACTAAGTACGAAGCCGCGAAAGAGCCAGAAGTACCCACTGCGTCGACTTACAACATAGTTGAGGAGCTGAAGAAGACCCCTGCCAAGGTAAGTCTCTATGATGCTCTGCAACTTCCTGGACAGGTCGACTTGTTACAGGAATCACTAAAATCTACCAAAGGAGGAAAGTCGACTCAGCCTATGCTAGCTCAAACCCTGACCACCTCGGCCACAGGAAAGAACAGGCCACCGCCGTTCTATTTGTCTCTTCGGATGGAAGGGTGGGTCGTGCACAATTGCATGATTGATTTCGGTGCAGCGACCACCGTCATGCCGAGAGCAGTTTGTGAGGAGATGGGCATGGAATATACGCGGAGCAGTCCAGGTGTTCTTCAACTTGATGGTACTCTTGTAAAGACGGTAGGCGTCATCAAAGATATCCCCATCCAGTTGCATAAGGTGCCTCAGATTGTTGTAATCCAGGAGGTCGTAGTTGTTGATCTGGAGCCGTATTTCAGCATGTGTCTCTCAAGGGAGTTCACTGCTAAGCTGGGAGGTTATCTCTCTCTGGACTACTCGCACATGGAGGTCCCATTCAAGGGAAGAAAAGTGAAAATCTACAATGAGAAACCCTCCACCTTCCTCATTGAGAAGATAGCCGAAGATGGGCAGCAGGATGAATCAGTCCACCTGATGACAAAAGAGCTGAAGGAGGTGGATCTGATAGAAGAGTCCCTAGAGGAACTTCGGACGGAAGACGAGTTCTCCCTGACTGACTTTAATGCCATGATTGAATCAGAGATAGGATGTTATTCTATCACCAAGCCTGAGAAAGCAAAGGAGACAGTGCAGGAGAGCAAGGACTCAACCCCGGATGAACTATGGAAGCTTTTCTTTGATGGTGCCCGATGCAAAAACGGCGTTGGGGCAGGAGTTCTCTTGGTTTCGCCCTCTGGAGAACAAAAGGATTACTGCTACAGGCTCGCTTGGAGTTGCACCAACAACGCGGCGGAGTATGAAGCCTTGTGCCTAGGGTTGAAGAAGGCCGAGAAGTTGGGGATCAAGCAGCTGCAGATTTTTGGAGACTCGGAGTTAGTCTGCAAACAGATCACCAACAAGTGCGTCTCAAAACAACACTACCTCAAGGCGTACCGCAATAGGGTATGGGACCTGCTGGAGTCTTTCGAGGCACTAAATGTCCAAGCTATCTCACGGGAAAAGAACAAGCACGCAGATGTCTTAGCGTCTATCGGAGCCAGATACTCCCCGGCTGATGACATGATGCAGAAGCCTAAGGCGGTAAGAACCATTTATAGGCCTCCTATGCCTGATAGGGACACCCACTGGCAGGTGTTCGACAGTGACGAGAAAATCGTCAATTTTTTAATTCATGAAGCAAGTACAATCGAAGGTAGAAACCTTGATGACGAGGAGTACGAGGGGTTGATACAGTTGAAAAATAACCATGTCCCAAAAGGACTAATCACTTTGGAGAGTTTGTTCGACCAGAATGACCGAGCAATTGCCCATAGAATCAAGGTTGATGAAAAGCAATACAGAGAGCTCGAATTAGAGCCTGGGAAGGTCATCAGAGTTGGGGCAGACTGTACCCCTGAAGAGTTGGAGCAGATTCGAGCCCTATGTCGAGAATATCCAGATATTGTTGCATGGTCCTATCAGGACCTGAAGGGGTACGACAGGGAGGTCATACAACACACCATCGAACTGCAAGAGGGGGTCAGACCCTGCAGACAGAAGCAGAGGCCGGTTAACCCCAGGATTGAAGTGTTGATGAGGGCAGAGCTCCTCAAGATGCTCGAAGCAAAAATCATTTACCCAATAAAGCATTCTTCCTGGGTTGCCAACTTGGTTCTTGTCAGAAAGAAAAACGGAGACATTCGCTTATGCGTTGATTTTCGAAATCTGAACCAGGCTTCGTTGAAGGATCACTACCCGCTCCCGCAGATCGACTAGATCCTCCACGTAGTGGTAGGAGCACAACGCTTCTCCCTCTTGGATGGTTTCTCTGGATATAACCATATTTGGGTAAGAGACGAAGATCAGCATAAGACGGCGTTCACCACCAAATGGGGGATGTTCGCCTATCAGCGCATGCCCTTTGGCCTCTCAAATGCGGGGGCCACTTTCCAGAGAGCCATGGACCTGGCGTTCGGTGAATTGCTGAACAAGATTATTGTCATCTACTTGGATGATATGACCATGTTTTCACACAAAAGAGAAGAACATGCCTCGCACCTGCGGCAAGTGTTCGAGAGATGTCGGGAGTTCGGCATATCTATAAACCCGAAGAAGTCTGTCTTCGCGGTAAAAGAAGGAAAATTGTTGGGCCACGTCATCTCAAAAAAGGGGCTTGCCGTAGACCCTGACAGAGCGGAGGCCCTCCTCAAACTCCCATTACCGGCGAACAAGAAGGGCTTGCAGTCTTTCTTCGGCCAGATCAACTTCGTGAGGAAGTTCGTGCCTGATTTCGCCCAGGTCGTCAAGCCGATGACCGAAATATTGAAGAAAAACGCCGAGTTCACTTGGATAGAAGAAAGGAAGAAGGCGTTTGAAGAAATCAAGGCTCGGATTGCCCAAGCCCTTGTGTTGGTCAACCCCGACTACTCAAAAGACTTCATCCTTTATGCAGTCGGGGAGCCTGAGAGCTATGCAACAGTCCTAACGCAGAAGGGAAAGGATGGCGAGGAGCGCCCTATGGCATTCTTGAGCCAGGTGATCCAGTCGCATGAAGAAAGGTACAACTTTATTGAGAGGCAAGTACACGCGGTGATGAGGTCCTTGAAAAAATTTCGACACTTCGTCTCCCAGAGCAAGACAACGGTATATGTTGTTCATCCAGACGTAAGGAATTTTATCATTCAAGGAGAGATGGGCAACAAGAGGGCTGGTTGGGTCACTAAAATCCAGGAGTTCGACATTGAGGTCCGACCCACCAAGTTGATCCGCGGTCGGGCACTATGCTAGGAACTCGCAAAGAGCGTCGCTGCAGAAGTGACGGCCTGTCAATGGGAAGACCCAGTGTCAGAGGGCAACTTCTCCAACCAATCTGCGGACGACGATGATTGGACGAATGACTTAATAAGGTACTTCAACACCGCCCAGACCGTCTCAACGCCTCGCTGAGGAGAAGGTTCTGTTGTCACATTTTGCACGGGGTGCCATGTTTTCAAAAATTGTAAGTATGCTGCTCTTCCTTCCCTCCTCTTTCTTCCCTTTCTCCATTTTTCCCTTTCTCCCTTTCCTGCAGTTTCATTCCTCCCTTTTTCCCTTGTACTTCCCCAGTCAAGTTCCCAAAACTGAGCAAGTGTTCCCTGAAAAATTCTAAGTGTCAGGGCGAAGTCGGGGTGCGCCCTCAAATTGAAGTGCACTAGGGGATGCGAAGTGCGAAAGCAGGTTGAAAAGGAGCTGAATTTGTCTAAGTGTGGGAGCGCAACCCAACTTCGCAGCGAAATCGGGGTGTACTCTTCTTCCTGTGCGCACTTGGGAAAGCAGTGTTCGGAAAATTGGCTAAGTGCTGGAGCGCAACCCGACTTCGCGGCGAAGTCCGGGTGCGCTCCCCTTTTTGTGTGCAGTCCGAACAGCGGCCAAATCAGCTTAAGTACCGGTGCGCAACCTGACTTCGCAGCGAAGTCGGGCTGCGCCCTTTGACCGGTGCGCAGTTGGGCAAGATTCACCAAGACCCAGAAATTGGCTAAGGCACGGAGGCCCTCCCCAACTGCGCTGTTTCCCACCTGCGCTACCCGATAGCACTCTGATCCCGGGCGAAGTTGGATAAACTGCCTTTCAAGGCAGACACGTGTCATCCATCAGAATTCGACAAGTGTCCAGCCTCGGGATTCGAGCCGAGATGTGATCTGAACAAGGACAAGCATGGACTGCACTACCTACGCCAGCTGCCTCCATTTAAACTGATGCAAGGCTCCATCTACCACAGCTACCCGCATTCATGCTGACTAGAAGTTTCACCCAACGCGCTGCCACGTAGCTATATAGCTTTCAGGGAGACCTTGCTGCAAGTACAGTCCTCGCGGACAGGAGTCAGCATCAGCAGCTCTTCTGCCGCTTTTGTCAGCTATTGTCTGGTCTGGGACTTTGTGCCCATAATTGTAATCGGGGGGAACTTGGGCTATAAATAGCCACAACATTTCATTGTAAAGGGTGGAAGGGGAATATTCTGCTAGGGAACCATTGTAGCTATACGTTTGCTTCTGAATGCAAGACACATACTTGGCTCTGCTTACTGTCATCATCTTGTATGCTGCCTCTCCTTGTCATTTCTGCCTCATGTTTCTTATTTCATTGCTTACTGTTGTACTGAACTCTGGACTCCGGTATTTGATGATTAAGTATTCCTGGAATGCATAGATAGAGGATACATAGGATGCTTGATAGCTGTAGTTTTTATGGAGTGTTTTGTATTTAATTGCTATTAGTAGTGGTGATTGATCGTTGTCGTGCTGCTTATTCCCCCCACCCAACTCCAATCACATTTGGATTCTCTTTCCGCAATTTATCTCTTTCCTGCACTCTTAGCTTAAACACTAAAAACCCACAGGAAGCCGGCCTTCTCCGGAGATTGGCACGGAAGGCATTCCTTCCTTCCGGCCTTTCAATCTGGTGGGCGAATCCGGGCGCATTATACCAAATCCTTTCCTCATGGCAGATTCGTAACCAGTAGGTTTAGGCTCCAGGCCTGCAGGTATGTATTGCGCACAGAGGGGCTATTTTTCAAGAACATTGACGAGGTTCTCCTAAAATGTGTTAGGAGAGCTGAAAAAGAAAATATTCGCAGTGAATTCCATTTCGGAATATCGGGGGGTCACTTGGATGGAAGGCCGACGGCCTTAAAAATAATCTGAGCGGGCTATTATTGGCCCATAATTTTTGCCGATGCATTCTCAATTAGCCGAAAGTGTGATAGGTGTCAGAAGTATGTTGGTCGAAACAGAAATGCCCCTTTTCCCCTACACCCAATCCAGGTGGAAGCACCTTTCCAGCAATGGGGCCTAAACTTTACTGGGGTGATATCTCCGAATTCTTCGGTAGGGCACAAATATATACTGAATGCCACGGATTACTTCACCCGATGGGTTGAGGCAGTCTCGACAAAGCATGCTAACCAGGAAGTGGTCATTGCCTTCTTAGAGAAGTTGACCACCTGCTTCGAGGTTCCAGACGCGATCGTGACAGACAATGGCCCTTCCTTCATAGGTGCCAAACTCAGTGAGTTCGCCAGCAAGTATGGGATCTACTTAAAAGCCTCTTCCAACTACTACCCGTAGGGGAATGGCCTGGCAGAATCTACTAACAAGAACTTGCTGAAAATTTTGAAGAGGACCCTGGAGGGTAACAAATGGACTTGGCATTTGCTCCTTGACCAGGCATTGTGGGGAGATCGCACCTCCATAAAAAAGTCCATCAAGACGTCTCTGTATTCATTGGTGTATGCGAAAGAGGCAGTCCTGCCTACGCATGTTGAAATGCTAGCACTCTGGATGCTGGACGATGAAAGGGAGGACCTTGATCCCATGGACGCCCGATTGGCCCAATTGCTGCAACTGGAAGAAGACAGGGAGAAATCTTATGAAGCTTTCATGAAGCATACTGAGAGCACTAAGAATTGGTTTTAAAAAAGAGCCACCGCCTACACCTTCTAGGTTGGAGACCTAGTACTGAAGTGGGATGCATGGAAAGCGAAACCGGGGAATCAAGACAAATTTTATGCCTTCTGGGAAGGCCCCTTCCAGATTTCCCGAGTTAATCAAGCGAAATATTTTATCTTGCAGGACATGGAGGGTCGTACTTTTCCCATACTTGTCAATGGCCTTCATCTGAAGGTCTATCATTAGTGAGAAGCATCAAGAAATTTGCCTGTGTACATGTTGGTTACGAATCTGCCACTAGGATAGGATTTTAATCTTATTGCACCCTAGATTTGCCCAGCAGATTGAAATGCTGGAAGGAAGGGATGCCTTCCATGCCAATCTCCGGAGAAGGCCGGCTCCTATGGTTTTAGTTGGGGGGTTTAGCTCAGAGTGCAAGAAAGAAATTATAAAATGCAGAAAGAAACATAAATATGCTTGTTTTGGGTGGGGAAGATAAGCAGCACAACAACTAACCAATCACTATTATGTAATGTCCCTTTTTAAGAAACAACAAACCCTTACTACGAAAAATGCAGAAATTAAGTACAGCAAGGAAATAACTCAGAAATTGCTCATAAAATAACACAAGTATGAGGAGAAATCAGCCAGTATCATATATTAAATATTGCCAAACCAATACAACAGCTCCCCAAGGCTGAACAGATGCAAAAACTCCTCAAAAATGACCCCAAATACAAGCGTAGGGTTTGGGGCTGCCAACAGATCTGAAACACATGACACAAATGCTCCCAAAAATGCCACGAACTCCTCACGGATGCCTCTTTTTTTGTATTTTTGATATTTTAGGGCAATAACACCTGCAATGATATTGCCAAGACCCCAACCATGCACCTCCAATGCACTATGGGAATGAGCAAGACCTGCAATCTCAACTCATGGAACCTCTAGGGTTTCAATATTCAATTCTGATATCAACATAACATGCCCAAAATGGGACGTCTCACTCCCTTATATAGGGTGAGGTTCTAATTTGGAGTTGACATCTCCCAACCCTAAAATCACTTAAAGTGCCTTATTACAACATAAAAACATAAAACATAAATAAACACAACTTAAGTTATGTCTCCTAGTCACATGAACCCCTTTTTCACTTTTATAATTAAGTGTAGGAGACATTTACAAAAATATTTATTTTTGGGACATTACAAGTCCACCCTCCTCAAATTGCTTGTCCTCAAGCAAAGTCAAAGCTGGAGCATCTAAAATTTCTGCACCTTCCCAAGTAGCATCCTCCATAGGCAAGTCCTTCCACTTCACAAGATATTCTTTGACAGTCCTACTCCTAAGCTTTCTCTCCCTTGTCTCAAGGATCAATTCAGGTTCAAGAATGAGCTTTCCTTCATCATCAAGGGGTGGCAAATCTGAAGATGGCTGAATATGTTGGCCCAAGGCCTTCTTCAAACAAGAAACATGGAAGACATTATGTATTTTACTTCCACTTGGAAGTTCCAAAGCATATGCAACCTGTCCAACCTTACTCAACACCTTGTAAGGTCCATAAAATTTGGGTTTGAGTTTTTCTCGCTCCACTTCTTTTCAATGTAGACTGTTTGTAGGGCTGCAACCTAACATAAACCAAGTCTCCCACCTCAAATGAGCGCTCACTACGCTGCTGATCTGCATACTTCTTCTCGCTGATTTTGTGCCGTAAGAATATTGTCCTTCAAAGCATTAAGAATATCTTGATTTTCTGCTGCAAAGTCTCTAGCTTTTTGGACCCTTGAATCACCAAAAATCAGATCTGAAAAGTGTGGGGCATCATAACCATAAAGTGCCTTGAATGGAGACATTTTTATGGACATATGATAAGTAGAATTGTAGCAATATTCACCAAGGTGCAGCCATTTAACCCATGCCTTTTGTTGACCTGAAACATAATTTCTCAAATATCCTTCAAGCCATTTGTTAACAATTTCAGTTTGCCCATCAGTTTGGGGATGGTAGCTAGTACTAGGAGTCAATTTAGTACCACATAGCTTAAACAATTCTTGCCAAAACATGCTCAAAAATCTGCTGTCCCTATCACTCACAATGGATTTAGGCAAACCATGCAATCTGAAAACTTCTTTAAAAAACAAATCAGCAACTTGTATGGCTGTACAAGTTGTTGAAATGGCATAGAAATGAGCAAATTTTGTCAATCTATCAACAACAACAAATATGCAATCCTTCATGTATACCTTGGGCAAACCAATAATGAAGTCCATGGAGATACTTTCCCATTTCTGATTGGGAATAGGAAGTGGCTGAAGTAAACCAGCTGCAAATTCATGTTCCCCCTTGTTTTCTTGGCAAATAACACATTCCCGAACATGCAAGAAGACATCCCTTTTCAAACCCTTCCAATAGAATCTTTCTCTAACCTCGTTTGTAAGTCTTGTAGAAACCTGGATGGCCTACAAGTGGAGCATCATGCATGGCTGTAATTAAAGCTTGTTTCAGCTTTGATTCAGGTACTAAAAACACTCTTCCCTTGCAAAAAATCAGTCCTTCTTTATGGCTGAACCTGTCATCTTCAACTTGCCCATTTATTAGTTTAGAACAAAAATCATTCTTTGCATATTCAGCCATAATTTTCACCTTCCAATCAGCAGAAATAATGGAAAGAGAATGAAAAGTAGGGTGCCTAGAAAGTGCATCAGCAGCTGAATTCTTCTTACCCTTTACAAACTCAATTTCAAAATCATATGATTGCAACTTTGTTACCCATTTCTGCTGTCTTTCATTCAGTTCAACTTGCCCCAAGAAGTATTTCAAACTCTTATGATCAGTTTTGACCACAAACTTGCCACACACTAAGTATTGCTTGAATTTGGTCAAGGCATGCATGATAGCTAGCATCTCTTTATCATAGATGCTGAAAGTTTTCTCCACATTTGAGAGCTTTCTACTCTCATAAGCAATGGGGCGTCCTTGTTGCATAAGTACAGCTCCAACTCCAACACCCGAAGCATCACAAGCAATAGTAAAAGCAACAGAAAAATCAGGAATAGCAAGTAAAGGAGTGGAAGTCATTACATCTTTCAGCTTTAGAAAAGCTAAAAGAGCCTCATTGGACCATGAAAAGGCCCCTTTCTTAGTTAATTCAGTAAGGGGGGCAGCCAAAGAAGAAAACCCCTTAATGAACCTCCCGTAGTAACTGCATAAACCCACAAAACCCCTCAATTCCGTTAGGTTGGATGGTATAGGCCATCTTTGTACAGCTGAAACTTTAGTTTGATCAACCTTAAGATGTTTTTGTAGTAAACCTTGAATTTGAGGATGATAGGTGGCTGATTTTTTCCCTTCTGAACTGAAAATTACAGCTGCCCACTCAACGTCCTTATGCCTTATCATCTTCTCCATTCTTTTGTATGAAACCTCCAAAATTTTGCAAGAATCTTTTGACCCATTTTCCTTGATTCCTTGCAACACCACATCTTTCCCTTCAAGCACAAATTTCAGTTCTAATTTCTGATAATTAGTAACATAATCACCAAGTGAATACAACCATTGCACACCCAAAACCATATGTGGAATACCTCCTAAGGGAAAAACAAAGAATTGCTCATCTACTTCCATGTTGCCAAAATTAATTTTTATGTTTCTTACCACTTTGTTGCATGTGATAAGATCACCATTGCCAATAGCAACATTAAAACCAGGAATGATAGCTGTAGGAAGATTCTTTCTAGTGGCAAACTTCTCATCAACAAAATTGTAAGTAGCACCACCATCTATTAAAACAATAACCTTTTCATCAAAAGATCTACCCGGTACCTTAATAGTGCGAAACTGATTCAGCCCACTTAAAGTGGCTAGGGAACCTTCAGGAACTTCCTCATACTCCCTTTGTGCTTCCTCTTCCAAGGGTGTCTCATCTCGCCTCATAAAAATCAGGATTATCGAATCAGAATCAGAATGTAATTCAATGATTTTCATACCTCCTTCTCTCCATTTATGACCTCTTTGCCAAGGAGACTTGCAAATGAAACACTTGTTTTGTTTCCTTAGCTCATATTTCTCTTCTTGTGTCAAGCGTGGGCCATTTGGGGGCTTATTAGGTGGCTGAAAACCAGATCTGAAACCTTCTCCATGCGTGGGATTCCTGCCATAAAAATTTCTCTCATTTCCACCTTGCTGCGTGAGGTTTCCTTGCTGCCCATACTGCTGTCCAAAAACTGTTTTTCTAGCTGCAAAAGGTGGTCTAGCAGGTGGATTATGTGCAAAATATTTCTGTCTAGGAGGTAAAACAGATTCTAAGCTTAAAGCTCTCTTAATGGCATCTTCAAGAGTGGCTGGTTCAAAAGCTTTAACTAATCCCTTCACGGGTTCCAACAAACCATCCATAAAAAGAAAAATTACCCTCTTGGGTGAAATATTTTGTACCTGAACCGAAAGTTGTTCAAACTCCTCCACATAGGCATGAATGGATGAAGTTTGCTTCAAAGTGGCAAGCTCCTTGAAATACTCTTCCACATTCCTCCTTTCAAACCTCGTTCAAAACCCCGGTACAAAATTCATCAAATGTATCAATATCACCATGCCCTTGGGTTAATAACCCATGATGCCACCATGAGTAAGCACTACCCTCAAGGTGGAGTGTAGCAATCTGAACCGCATCAGCTTCAGAAATAGGCTCCAAGGTAAAATAAGTCTGCAATTTTTGAAGCCATGCCCTAGCCGTAAGACCATCTTGACCATTAAATGAGGGAATGGTCACCTTTTGATGCAAAAAGGGCTTCTTTTTCTCTTTTTTAGCCTCAACAACAGATTTACCCACAATCTTCAAATATTTATCAAAAGAAACTGCTGCCCTAAAACCCTCAGATTTATTACTATAAGCAACAAACCATTCATCTAATTCATCGCTTACCTCATTTTCCTCCCGTGGAGGTGGTGGAACAAGGAACATAGGCTTGGACGGCCTAGGCAAGGGAGTGTGTGAGTTAGATGATGACTCATGCCCATTGTTGTTGCCTCCCCTTTCTCCTTCCCTCCTTGTGCCATTTGGGTTGCCCAAAGCTGCCCTCAATTCTTGCTGATTTGTCTCTTGTAAGGACACCATTCTTTGCAAGGATGTCAAGTAGGGCATCGAATTTTTGCTCAGTCCTATCAACCGGCCTTTGGGGCTCCTCAACCTCTTCCCTCGTTTGACATTTCCAAAGCGAGTCTGTTTCTCCTAGTAAAATACCGATGAACAGGAGGACGATGCATAAAACCCTATCAAACCCTAAAAAGATGGAAATCTGAAATTCTGAAAATTCTGACCACCAAAAAAATTTTTTGAAACCACAGACTGCAAATTGGTCAAAAGGGTATCCAAATCTGCAATTTTTATTTTCTGAAAAAAATCCCTAAAAATCCGCGAATCCCCTAAAAATCCGCGATTTTCACTAGGGCACAACTTTTCACCATAGAAACACACTTATCACCACGAATAACTGAAAAAACACTGAAAATGCTGAAACTAACCACAGGCTGGCAAGATTCCAGCTCTGATACCACTTGTAATGTCCCTTTTTAAGAAACAACAAACCCTTACTACGAAAATGCAGAAATTAAGTACAGCAAGGAAATAACTCAGAAATTGCTCATAAAATAACACAAGTATGAGGAGAAATCAGCCAAGTATCATATATTAAATATTGCCAAACCAATACAACAGCTCCCCAAGGCTGAACAGATGCAAAAACTCCTCAAAAATGACCCCAAATACAAGCGTAGGGTTTGGGGCTGCCAACAGATCTGAAACACATGACACAAATGCTCCCAAAAATGCCACGAACTCCTCACGGATGCCTCTTTTTTTGTATTTTTGATATTTTAGGGCAATAACACCTGCAATGATATTGCCAAGACCCCAACCATGCACCTCCAATGCACTATGGGAATGAGCAAGACCTGCAATCTCAACTCATGGAACCTCTAGGGTTTCAATATTCAATTCCGATATCAACATAACATGCCCAAAATGGGACGTCTCACTCCCTTATATAGGGTGAGGTTCTAATTTGGAGTTGACATCTCCCAACCCTAAAATCACTTAAAGTGCCTTATTACAACATAAAAACATAAAACATAAATAAACACAACTTAAGTTATGTCTCCTAGTCACATGAACCCCTTTTTCACTTTTATAATTAAGTGTAGGAGACATTTACAAAAATATTTATTTTTGGGACATTACATATTACCAACAACAATCAAAACAATGTATGTAGCAGAAACCCTTAGAATTATTCTATCCTATGTATCCTTTACTTTAGTATTCCAGATGCACTTAACTACCCACACCGATATCCAGAAGTGCAGAATAGCAGTAATCAGCAATATAAGCAACATGAGGCAGAAATACTTAATAAAGGCAGCATACCAGACAAAGACAGCTAATAGAGCCAAATATACTTTGCATTCAAAAGCAAGTGCACAGCTACAAAAGTTCCTTAGCAATATATCCCCTTCCACCCTTGTACAATGAAATGAAGCTGCTATTTATAGCAGAAATAACCCCCTCGATTACAATTTGGGCACAAAACCCCAGACCTGACAAAAGCTGCAAAAGTTGACAAAAGCGGCGAAAAGAGGCCGATGCTTGACCTCTGCAAGCAAGGAGTGTACTTGTAGCAAGGTCCATCTAGAAACGTAGCAGCTCCGTGGCAATCCGGCAGGTGAAAAGTCGAGTCTGGTTAAATGGTGGTAGGTGCGGCACGATCTAGCACTTCATGCTCATCCACTCTGTACCTGGGTGGCACACCTTCTGTCACATCCTGAATCCTATCCCGAGACTGCACACTTGTCAGCATCTGAAACTGCTGATGAAAGAGGGGGTATGAAACTTAGAAGCTCATTCATTGTCTTCTTATCCCACCCGACAGTGCACAAAAACGGAGGGCAGTCAGACGGCACAAGCTGAAAACAGCGCAGTCGGGCGGACCTCCGTGCCTTAGAAACATTCCAATGCCTTCTTCCTTCTCCGCCCAAGTGCGCACCAAGACAGGCGCGCAGTCGGACGGAGTCCGACACTTAGTTGTTTTGCTGTTTTCTCAATAGGCATCCTCCCATCGGCGCACAACTGGATGAGCGCCACCGGACTTCGCTGCGAAGTCGGGTGGGCTCACACTTAGAACAATTTCTGTTGTTTCTTGAATATGGCTGCCCAAGTGTGCACCGAGACATGGGCACCGCCCGACTTCGCTGTGAAGTCGGGTGGCCCCAACACTTAGTCGATTTCTTGGCTGCTTTCTCAACATGACCCCCAAGGTGCGCGCCGAACCCCGGGCACCGTCCGACTTCGCTGCGAAGTCGGGCGGCCCCAGTACTTAGCCATTTTTTGGGCCTTTTCTCCATAAGACCGACCAGGTGCGCACAAGATGATGAGCGCCGCCCAACTGCACTGCACAATCGGGCGGACTCCACACTTAGACAAATTTTTAAGCAGATTTGCCTTCTTGTAGAAAACATTAAAAACATGAAATGGATGATGGGGAAACGAAAACTGTCAGCTGAAGGGGAGAAAGGGCATGGAGGAGAATGGGGAAGAAGAAAGAGGGGAGGTAAAGCAGCAAACTTACAAAATTTTCAGAATTTGGCACCCCGTGCAAAATGTGGCAACAATACATAGTTTTATTTTTGTTGTTTTGTTCAAGTTTGTCGAGAATTTTTGTGCCCCCGGAGTATACACAGAGCAGATCCAGATTTTTCGGCAGAAAGAAGGCATCTTTTGATGAAGTCCTTAAACAGAGCTCAGCTTCGCCCATTTTCCTTAGCGAGGTCCAGCCTTTTCATTTTCGGGAGCGAAGCTCACCTCCCTCGAACGCAAAAGGAAGAATGGCCCCTTCGCCCGGATTAAAAGGTTCTAATTTTCGGGCGTCAAGAAAAGCAAAAGATCGCCTTAGCAAGAGCCGAAGACAAGGTTCGCCAAACTTTCGCCCCGAAGACGAGCTTCGCTCGTCGTAGGGACGAAAGGAGGTTTTCGTCGATTTTCAAGGCAAGAACAAGTTTCGGCCAGTTTTTGAAGCGAAGTTGTGTTTCGCTCGTTTTCGAGGCGAGAACGAGGTTCAAGCGAAGACGCGATGGCGAGGAACAAGAGAAGGTTGAAATTTCACTAAGGCACCGCCTCAGGATGCGCTTCGCTCTCCTAAGGGGCAAAAGCTGTGTTTCGCCTATTTCTGTGGCGAGAACCAACTTCTAGCAAGATTTATGCCGAAGCTGAGGTTTGCCCAAAGTCGGAGTGAAGCGCAGGTGTTTAAGTTTGAAGCATGACACAGTTCGGGCTCGAGAAAAGGAACGTCCTCCGAAAAGGAGGCGAAGAGGGCTCCACTTTGGGCGTCTTGATCCCCGCAGCTAAGTTTTGCTCAAATTTTGAGCGAACCACCTCCCCCATGGGCCGATTGGGTGCAATGAACATTGAGGCGCGCGAAGGGCGGCAGAGCCTATTTAGACCCCCAAGGCACACATGGTTAATGAAGTTGGAAGGTTCATATTTCCAAGAAGGATTGCACACCATGAAAGCTCCCAACCTCAAGAGAAGTGCACGGCCACCAATGGAGAACAGTTGTTTCCACTCACCTTTGGCTTCGAAAATTTACTCCAGGCGTGCGCCATTAATGGAGTGGTTCGCGCCCAGGGCCATAAAAAGAGCAACGCTCCAGTTATCCCATCCATTTGGTTCCCTGAAATTTACTCTGCGTTGTACTAGAAGCCATAAACAGAATAATTCACCAGTAATCGACAACGCACCTGTGTGTCTCCACGATTCATCATGGGCAAGAAGGATGCCGAGAAGAGGGCAAAGGCGCCCAAGGGTGGAAGTTAGGAGAATCCAGAAAGTGATAAAAAACGTAGGGCAGAGGGTGAGAAGAAAAAGCAGGAGAAGAAAAATAAGAAGAAACAAAAAGAATAGAAACAGAGGCCGGAAGACGCAGAAGAGCAAGGGGAAGAATCAGAATCAGAAAAAGAAGAAACTCCCCCGCCCATCGATAAATTGGGAAAAATGAGAGATGGTGTCCTCTCCAAAAGCATCGAGCAACTGCGACAGACCATTGATGAGAGGTTGGAGAAGGTTTCTCCCTAGAGCATAAGGACTGCGGCATACTATTCCAACCTATATTGGTTCTTATGCACTCCTGTGCACAATTTCCCGAAACTAGTGTGTGCTATTGCCAGATACTATAATCCACTGACCAAACAAGTTTGGGATAGTGAAGGGAATGTTCTGTTCTTAATTTTTTCTGACACCATCCAAGTCGCCTTTGCTCTCGAGCAACTGCTGCACACAGATTACACCATCAGAACTATTAACACTGATGAGCAGACCAACAGATACCAGCCCACCCCACAAACACGACTGTTCATGGAGTCCCAGCTGAGGGAGCCATTACCAGCCAACCGGTGGCCGAAAATGCCCATGTCTCTGAGACATTTCAAAAGCCCCGATATCTACTCAATGCTAGCATGGGTGTTCGGGCTCTCCACTGACATAGTAGTATACCCGTACCAGGTCGCCCTTGTAGAATGCATATCGCATGGGGAATTCTACTCTCTCGGCGCCATGAGGTTGAAGACAAAGCTCGTGTTCTTTGACTGGGCGGACTGGATGGCGTGCAGCCTGCATTCTCGGCTGATCGACCTGAGGAAAGGGAGTGCCCTGTCTTTCAGGCCCTGTTCATTCCTGGCCTGGCTCTTCTTCTATCATATGCATAGTAAATTCAAATTTATCCCCACCAGTTGCACCGACGAGAAGGGTAAAGCATTGCCTGTGTATCAGTGGACTCAGGTGTTGTCAAAGGAGTCCTACGTTTTCAATCAGGCGTTCCTTGGCCCTGCCTTGGGACTTATCTATGGCTCTTGCCCTCGCGTTCCCCGTGCAATGAGAGATGATATGGAGCAACGCAAGTTGGGTGACACTTTCTAGCTCACGCAAGGCTTTGTCATCCAAATCTTTGGGTTCACTGGTAAACCCTTTTTGCTACCATAGTACACCACAGAGTATCTGTTTGCTCTGGAGATCGCTCGGCAAAGTGATTACGCAGATGAGGCCTACGGCCATGGGAGAAAGTGGGAGTACATGTTGCCACATTTTGCACTGGGTGCCATGTATTCAAATTTTGTAAGTATGCTGCTCTCCCTTCCCTCCATCTCCTTTCCCATTCTCCACTGTTCCCTTTCTCCCCTTCTATCGGTTGCATTCCTCCCTTTTCCCCTTGTCCTTTCTGCGGTCAGAATTCCCAAAACAGAGCAAAAGGGTCCCCAAAAGTTTCTAAGTCTAAGAGCGCAACCCGACTTTGCAGCAAAGTTGGGGTGCGCCCTTAAGTTCGAGCGCACTCGGGAAGGCGAAGTGCGAAAGGGGACCGAAAAGAGCAGAATTTGGCTAAGTATGAGAGTGCAACCCGACTTTGCAGCGAAGTCGGGGTGCACTCCCCTTCCTGAGCGCACTTGGGAAGCAGCCTATCCAGAAGATCAGCTAAGTGCCAGAGCGCAGCCCGAATTCGCAGCGAAGTCGGGGTGCACTCCCCTTCCTGAGCGCACTTGGGAAGCAGCCTATCCAGAAGATCAGCTAAGTGCCAGAGCGCAGCCCCGACTTCGCAGCGAAGTCGGGCTGCGCCCTGATTCCTGTGCGCAATCTGAACAGCGGCCAAATTGACCAAGTGCCGGAGTGTGCAACCCGACTTTGCAGCGAAGTCGGACTGTGCCCTCTAACTTGTGCGCAGTTGGGCAATATCGTTCAAGCAGCCCAAAAACTATCTAAGGCACGGAGGCCTCCCCAACTGCGTTGTTCCCCACTTGCGCTGTCCAGTTGCGCTCCGATTCCGGGCGAAGTAAGACATAAAGAGAGACTGCCTTTCAAGGCAGATGAGTCCCTCATCAGAACTTGACAAGTGTCTAGCCTCGGGATCCGAGCCGAGATGTTATGGGAAAAGGGACAAGCATGGGCCAAATTATCTACCGCAGCTACCCTCGTTTAAGTTGACGCAAAGTTCCATCTACCGCAGCTACTCGCATTCATGCTGACTCGAAGTTTCATCAACCGCACTGCCATGTAGCTGCCAAGTTTTCAGGTGGACCTTGCTGCAAGTACAGTCCCTGTCTGCAGGAGTCAACATCAGCAGCAGCTCTTTCTCCGTTTTTGTCAGCTTTTGTCAGCTCTGGGATTTTGTGCCCAGGATTGTAATTGGGGGAAAACTGCGCTATAAATAGCCGCACCACATCATTGTAAAGGGGTGGAAGGGGGATATCCTGCTAGGGAACCATTGTAGCTATACGTTTGCTTCTGAATGCAAGACACACACTTGCCTCTATTTGTTGTTATCATTCTTTATGCTGCCTTTACTTAGCATTTCTGCCTCATGTTGCTTATTTCATTGCTTACTGTTATTCTGATATCTGGATTCCGGTATTTGATGATTAAGTATTCCTGGAATGCATAGATAGAGGATACATAGGATGTATGATAGTTATAGTTTCTGTAGTGTGTTCTGTATTTAATTGTTGTTAGTAGTGGTGATTGATCGTTGCCGTGCTGCTCATCCCCCCCACCCAACACAAATCCTATTTATATCTCTTTTCGCATTTTAATTTCTTTCTTGCACTCTTAGCTTAAAACACTTGAGAAAACCCATAGGAAGCTGGCCTTCTCCGAAGATTGGCACCGAAGGCATTTATTCGTTCCAGCCTTTCAATCTGGTGGGCAAATATGGGACGCATTTCACTAAATCCTTTCCTAATGGCAGATTCGTAACCAACAGTTTCTCTGGCACACCCGGTGGGACACGAAATTTTCCCACCCAAAACGGAATCGAAGCACTGGTGTTCGCTTCATTGCTGTTAAAATCAGAACACCTGGCGACTTTGCTGGTACCTGAATATTCTCTGAGTCCGTGAGACCGGTCCAAGCGCCTTCATGCATACAAGAAGGTGGAGAGCAAGGAATCCGGGAAACCAGCCTGATCTTTACGAAATTGACATTGCCGCTCCAGGAGAGCGCGTCAGGCTGGCTGACTACCAAGCTCGCATAGACGAATCCGAGCCTGAAATCGAAGAGGCCGAAGTTGAAGAGCAATCTACATCTTCGGACGGTACCGATACCGAGTACACTACCGGAGGAGAGGAAGAAATGGCTGCTTAGTAGAATGATGACGATCTCTTCCCGACGGTCGACTCCACGGGGCCCTTGGCCCTAGTCGGACAACAGGTTGTACCCCCCGCTGCCCTGAAGGCCATCCCTACTTACGATGGCTACGACAAAACGACGTATGAACATATCCAGGACATTCTGGCCTTGGCTGCGCTACACTCTATTACTGACGAGAGTGTCAAGACCCGTCTACTGGATCTTTCCCTGAGGGGGAAGCTTCTCTATTGGTGGAGATCCTTGCCAGAAGAATCTATCATGGGGTGGCCTCAGCTGGCAGGCAGGCTTGTAAAAGGATGCAACGAGTCTGCCGATCCCTCTTCGCTGTTGCATCAGTTCCAAAGCATCCAACGACACCCGCAAGAGGAGGTGTCAGACTTCAACATAAGGTTTGCGAGGTCTTGGAAGAGAGTACCTCGCGAACTATGACCTTCAGCAGGTCAGGCTGCACACTACTACCTGAGGTCTTTCAACTCAGATATTTGCCTACTTCTGAAGATAGCCCGAGTCGACTCTTTCCCTGCCCTATACGAAGCTGCCCAACAGGCGGAATTAGATATAATCTCCATAGGCAGACTCCCGCATAGAGTGCAGCCCCCTATTTATCCTGATTTTCCTCAGTCCCAGTACCCATCGGCCTCTGGTGTGATGCCTTCATCTTCAAGTCAGCACCCCCAACAGCCATGGAACCCAACACCAGTTGTAAACCCCTACGGCCCCCCTCAAATCCATTATCCTAACCCGCCACCTCCGCCTCCGCAATATCCCGCACTCCCTGCTCCCCCTCAGTACGCGACGTATTCTGCGCCCCCGCCATTGGCTGCATTACCTCCGCCGGCTCAGTTGGCACCTGCAGACAATGATATTCAAAATAAAATCCTCCAAGAGGTACGGGCTCTGGCATCTGGGTATCATACCATGTCTAATGACATGACAATAATGAAGAAGAAGCAAGCCCAGATGGAGTTCCTTCCAAGGAGACCGTATCCTCCTCCGGCGCTAACGAAAGACCAAGCCGCAGAACGGCAAGCTCAAAGGCAACCCCCTGCAAGAAATGCTGCCATTGAGGATCAACCTGGCACTTCTGACCAGGTCAACTAGTGCTCCACGTGCAACGATCCACACTTAGAAGAAGGGTGCACGCTACATCAGCATTACCTCCAGGACCTGGCAGGCAGCGCCATAGAGGATGAATTATACATGATCCTGGATGATGAAAGCAACTTTGCCGTCCCAGAAGAAGATCCTACGTTGCTCCTGCCTAAGGAAGGCAGAAAGCTCGTTGAAACTGCCGCGGCCCAACCAAAGCCATTAAAGAAGAGAAAAGACGCAACCTGCTGGGCTACCACCTGGCAAGTCACTGTGGCCTCATGCAGCCAAGGAAAAGTTTCCTGCGCCCAAAGCTCCCGCAGCTCAATCTCCAGCAGAAACAAAAGAGCAAGCTCAGGAGAAGCTGAGATATCCATCGCTGACAAAGAGACAGAGAGTTGAAGCCACGCAGCAATACCGAACTAAGTATGAGCCTGCGAAAGAAACGGAGGGAGCCAACACTTCAAGCTACAACATAGTTGACGAGCTAAAGAGGACTCCTGCAAAGATAAGTATGTACAAGGCTCTTCTGCTCCCCGGGCAAGTTGATCTGCTGCAGGAATCTTTGAAGAACATAAAATACGGGAAGCCGATGCAGCCTGCTGTGTTAGCTCAACCCCTGAAAGTCTCCGCCATCGGAAAAAACAAACCACCTCCTTTCTATCTGTCATTGCAGATGGAAGGCTATATAGGTCATAGCTGCATGGTGGATTTTGGCGCCTCCACGACTGTTATGCCAAGAGCTGTCTGCGACGAGATTGGTATGGAGTATACAAGGAGCAGCCAAGGTGTGCTACAGCTAGACGGCACCCCTGTCAAGACAGTCGGTGTCATCAAGGATATCCCGATCCGGCTGCACAAAGCTCTTGACATAGTGGTCATACAGGAAGTCGTGGTTGTCGACTTGGAACCCTACTTCGGCATGTGTGTCTCCAAGGAGTTCACTGCAAAGTGTATCGTAATCGTGTTTGGGACCTGAATGAGTCATTCGACTCGTTGAATGTCAAAGCCATATCACGTGAGAAGAACAAGCACGCTGACATTCTGGCGTCTGTTGGAGCCAGATACGTTCCGGCTGATGACACTGTCCAGAAGCCGAAGCCTGTTCATACCATCTACAGGCCTTCTGTGCTTGATAAAGACACCCACTGGCAGGTGTTTGACTGTGACGAGGATATCGTCACTTTTTTGATTACTGAAGCATGTACAATCGAAGGTAGAGACCCTGATGACGAGTAGTACGAGGGGTTGATACAGTTGAAAAATAATCATGTCCCAAAAGAACTGATTATCTTAGAGAGTCTCTTTGACCAGAACGATAGAGCAATATCACACAGGATCAAAGTAGACCCCAAGCAGTACGTAGACCTGGAGCTCGAACCTGGAAAAACAATCAAGGTCGAGATGGACTGCACTGAAGAAGAACTCGAGCAGATCAGATCATTATGCAGAGAGTTCCCCGATATCGTAGCCTGGTGCTACCAGGAATTGAAGGGGTATGATAGACAGATGATACAGCATACCATAGAGCTGGAAGATAATGCAAAACCTTTCCGGCAAAAGCAAAGGGCTGTAAACCCGAAGATTGAAACCATGATGAAAGCTGAGCTCTTGAAGATGCTGGAAGCCAAAATCATCTACCCCATCAAGAATTCATCTTGGGTCACGAATTTGGTTCTTGTGAGGAAGAAGAATGGAGACATCCGTCTCTGCGTGGATTTCAGAAATCTTAATCAAGCCTCGCTGAAGGACCATTACCCGCTTCCCCAAATCGATCAGATCCTCCACATAGTTGCTGGAGCACAAAGGTTCTCTCTCTTGGACGGATTCTCTGGATATAACCAAATATGGGTTAAGGACGAAGATCAACACAAGACAGCGTTCACCAAATGGGGAACGTTTGCATATCAGCGCATGCCCTTCGGCCTGTCTAATGCCGACGCTACATTCCAGAGAGCCATGGACTTGGCCTTCCGAGAGCTGCTCAACAAGGTCATTGTCATCTACTTGGATGACATGACTGTATTTTCCCACAGAAGAGAGGACCATGCTTCCCACCTGCGGCAGATATTTGAGAGATGTCGTGAATTCGGCATTTCCATCAACCCGAAGAAGTCAGTCTTCGCGGTAAAAGAAGGTAAGTTGCTGGGACATGTCATCTCCGAGAAAGGCCTTGCAGTGGATCCTGACAGAGTAGAAGCCCTCCTCCGCTTGCCCATCCCAGTCGACAAGAAAGGGCTACAGTCATTCTTCGGCCAGATCAACTTCGTAAGGAAGTTCATACCGAACTTCGCACAAGTAATCAAGCCCATGGCCGAACTATTAAAAAAGAATGCCGAATTCTTGTGGACTGACGAAAGAAGGCAGGCCTTCGAGGAGATCAAGGCGAGAATTGCGCAAGCTCCGGTGTTGATTAATCCCGACTATTCCAAGGATTTCATCCTGTATGCGGTGGGAGAACCCGAGAGTTATGCCGCAGTCCTAACTCAGAAGGGAGACGATGGCGAAGAACGCCCCATAGCGTTCTTAAACCAGGTGATTTAGCCGCATGAAGAGAAGTACAATTTTATTGAGCGGCAAGTTCACACAGTCATGAAATCCCTACGAAAGTTCAGGCACTTCGTCTCCCAGAGCCGGATAACTGCCTTCGTGATTCATCCAGATGTCAGGAATTTCATCATACAAGGAGAGCCTGGTCACAAGAGGGCAGGATGGATTGCCAAAATCCAAGAGTTTGACATCGAGGTACGGCCAACAAAGTTGATCAGAGGCCGAGCCTTGTGCCAAGAGCTGGCCCGAAGCGCTGCAGCTGAAATCTCCGCCTGCAAGTGGGAAGATCCGATAGCAGACACCAACCTAGCCAACTCCTTATCAGAGGAAAGTGATTGGACAAATGACCTGGTGCAGTATTTCAGCACCGGGAGATGCCCAGATCACCTCAATGCCTCACAAAGGAGGAGGTTTAGGCTAAACGCCTTGAGATACGTACTTCGCCCCGAGGGGCTTTATTTTAAAAACATTGACGGCATCCTGTTGCGATGCGTCAAAGAAACAGACAAGCCCAGGGTCCTCGGAGAATTCCACTCTGGGATGCCTGGGGGACATCATTCTGGAAGGCCTACGGCCTTGAAAATTATCAGAGTTGGGTACTATTGGCCCACTCTCTTCACAGACGCACATGCGGTCTGTGTCAAATGTGATAAATGCCAGAGGTTTGCTGGCGGGAACATAAAATAACCCCTGCCCCTCCAGCCAATTCAAGCTGAGACTTCGTTTCAGTAGTGGGGTTTAGACTTCATCGGGGTCATCATGCCTAACTCTGCAGCGGGACACAAGTTTATCCTTACAGCCACCGATTACTTCACCCGGTGGGCAGAGGCGATCCCCACTAAGAATGCGGACCAAGAGACGGTCATTGGGTTCCTCGAGAGCCTCATTACCCGTTTCGGGGTCCCGGAGTCAATAGTGACGGACAACGGTCCGGGGTTCGCAGGTGCTGTACTCACGGAGTACACCAGAAAATACGGCATATATCACAAGATGTCTTCGAAATACTACCCGCGGGGGAATGGCCTGGCTGAGTCCACCAACAAGAATCTACTGAAGATTGTCAAAAGGACAGTAGAAAAAAACAAGAGGACATGGCACCTACTCCTGAATCGTGCGCTGTGGGTGGATCGCATAACATTCAAGAAGTCTATCAAGACATCCCCCTACGTGCTCGTGTACGGTAAGGAGGCATTTCTGCCTACCCACGTAGAGATACCCGCACTATGGATGCTAGATGAAGAAAAAGGCAATGGGGATCCAGTGGACGCCAGACTGTGCCAACTACTGAGGTTAGAAGAAGAAAGAGAAAAGGCATACCAGGCCTTTACTAAACATGCTGAAGTGACCCAAGGCTGGTTTGCGAAAGGCACCACCGCCCGAGTTTTCAAAATCGGGGACCTAGTGCTGAAGTGGGACTCACTGAAAGCAAAGTCGGGCAACCATGGTAAATTTGATGCCCTCTAGGAAGGTCCCTATCAGGTTACTCGGGTGAACCAATTTAATGCATTCGTGCTCCGGGACATGGAGGGACAGCTTCTCCCCATTCCTGTCAACGGGTTCCACCTGAAGGTTTACCACCACTGAAGGCACCCAAGCGGTCCTTCCTTGTACATATTTCTTTTCTGCATTTTTATCAGAATGTATATATTTATTTCAGCATTCAGCTTTTAGTTTTCAAGAGCCTAAGTGAAGCCTAGAGCAAACCCCGACTTCGCAGCGAAGTCGGGCATCGCTCCTTGGATAGTGCGACATCGGGAGTTTGAAAGAAAGCAACTGACAAAAAGGCCAAAAATTTGACTAAGTGCTGGGTGCGCAACCCGACTTCGCAGTGAAGTCGGATTGCGCACCGTCTTGGGAGCGCAGAGCAAAAATCAGCCAAGTGTCAAAGTCTGACTACGCAGCAAAGTCTGGGCGAAGTCTGAGTGTGCACGTTTTCTGGGCGAAGTCTGAGTGTGCCCTCGATTCTGGGCGCACCTTGGATGACCTGTCGCGGGAAACAAGGGACAATGATGAAATATTTCTAAGTGTGGGCCCAAACAGCGCAGTGTGGCATAGTGCGAAGTTGGGTTGCGTCCCTCCTTAAAACCCTGGGCCAAAAGTTCTCCCTCGAAGCGTGTGCCCAGGCGACGGCTATGACGTCATTGGAAGCACGAGGTCCGAAAAAATTCTAAAATAATGATTGCACGACTTTCAAAAAGGATGTCATTAAGAAAGCAGGCGCATTAGGACCAACCGCAACCAGGGTACGCTTTCCAAAGATAAACCCACGCACGGCCGCCAAAAAATTATAACGCTTCCAACTACTTCGGGTAAATCACCTTACCCCCCTCCCTTGCACCATTAATGCTGATTTCCTTGCCTAGAAAAGGGGCCCTGGCATACTCAGAACATCCAAATTGTCAAGCTGACTCTGAACTGCAAGGCGCAGAACTGAAGAATCAGTAGCTAGAATCCCCGTCTCTGCCAATTCGAGCAGAAAAGAGAGGAAATGGACAAGGGGAAAGCGCCAATGCCGACACAGTCCAGCGACGCAGAACGCGAAGCTGAAGAACAGACAGAATCCAACGCTCATGAGAGCGAAGCACCGCAAGAGCAAACAAGGAGAACCAGGTCGAAGAGAAGCCAAGGGCAAGCCCCACCGCCGCCCATCAATCGCCTGGCCGAGTACAAAGATGGCGAGCACTCTATCAGCCTCACCAAGCTGCGGTCGAATATAGCGAAGTTGGCTGACAAGGTTTCACCCTTGCACCATGTCGGGGCTGCATACAAATCGAACCTGTACTGGTTCTTGTGCCCTCCTGTCCACCACTGCCCGGAGCTGGTTGAATCCATTGTGGCATACTACAAGTCAGCTGCTCGACAAGTCTGTGACAACAAGGGAAGAGTATTGTTCACACTCTTCAGGGAAAGCGTCTAGCCAGCTTTCGCCCCGGGGCTCCAGTACGACCCCATTGCAATTGTCAGGAGAATTAACCTGGACGAACAGGCGAGCAGATTCGCCCAGACCAAGAGGATGAGAGAGTTTCTCGACTCAGAGCTGAAAACTCCGCTACCAGCCGGACAGTGGCCGACAGGCCCTATACCCCTGGACAGGTTCGAAAACAAGTACATATATATCATCCTGGCATGGGTACTCGGCTGTGATTCCGACTGAGTGGTACGCCCGTACCGGTGGCGCTAGCAGAATGCATCTTGCATGGGGAGTTTTATGACTCCACGGCGCAAAGGAGCGGAAGGCGCCCTATTTTCTTTGACTGGGCAGATTGGCTGGCGTACGCCATACATTCGAACCTGATCAGGTTGCAGCAGAAGCAGACAACAGAATTACGGCTCTGCTCGTTCCTCATATGGTTGTGCCTGTACCACACGCACTACCGGATTAAAGTTCCTGACTTGAAGAAGGTGAATGAAAAAGGAGAGCCGCTGCCTGTGTACGAATGGACTGAAGCCCTGTACAGGAAAGGGTCGTACTATGAGTTCAACTTCAAATTTCTAGGTATGACCTTGGCGCTGTTCAACGGTGAGGCATCCCGCCCACCAGAGGCCATGATGAACTATCTAAGGAGGTACAAGTACGGGGACACCTTCCGGCTGACGCAGGGCATTGTAGTCAGAATCTACGGATTCAAGGGGAAGTCGTTCCTGCTGCCCTATTTCTGCATTGACCATCAGTTCGGTATGGAGATATCGTGCCAGATGGATTATGTCGAGGAGGAATTCGGCCAGGGAAAGAAGAGAGGTCATATTTTCCAGTATCCTATTACCTGGGCGAACATTCAAGTACGCGAGATTGGACAGCATGTCTACCTCGCACAAGAGCTCATCGACATGGGCCTGATACAGCTACCTCAGCGCTGGAAGTATGACCCGATTGGGGTCAGGGGAAAGTTTGTGCATATCTGCCCCCGAGCGGAGATCATGCAAGAAAGGTGCAATAGAATAGGCGCAGACCTGGAATGGCACATTGAGCAGATGCAATCATGGCCACCATGGCATGATTTTTACTGCGAAGAAGTGGCGTTTGATTCGGAGCGCAACACGGACCACCGGTTAGACTCAGCGGGCTTCAAGAAATTCCTCTCCAAGGTGACACCCCTCAACTGACAAAAAGACAAAATCATTGAATGCTGGAAGATGAGGTGCCGCACGCAACACGATAAGTCTAACCGGAAGACGGCCATAGATGATGAGTTTTCGGCCTTATATGATCAATACGCTGACACATGGCAGCCTTTCGCATTTCGAGATTGCGTTCCCTAAGCCGCCAGAAAAAGATATAGAAGGAGGTCCCTATCCCAACAATTGCCTGCTCCAGGGACTTCCAGCGCGACACCAACAAGCAGCCAAGTGGGCCCAATGTTGCCTCCAGCTCCTGAAGCCTTACCTGAAAGGGCACAAGAGCCAAAAAAGTCAACTCCTGAGGTGGCCCCCCAAGAGGAAAAGGTGCTAGAACAGCCAGCTAGTAGTACGGCCGCAGCAAGCATCCTCCCGTCTAGACCCAGGTACAAGTTTACCGTGGGGACATCGCTGCCTGCCGCCCCAACCTCCTCTCCCTCCTTTGAACCAGCTGCAGCGCTAGAAGAAAAGAAGAGGAAGAGGAGCGAAAAGGCCAAGCAGCCTAAGGAGTCTGCACAGCAAACGGCCGCAGCACGGACAGGGACAGCCGCGTCGGAAATTGTCTCGTTAGACAGCCCTGAGATAGAAGCAGAAGCTTGGGCTGCAAGCGTCCTTCAGTCAGCGGCTTAGGCGGAGCCCGCAGGTACGTCCTTTTCCTCGATCCCCCAAATCCCAGTCGGCCCTGCCGTAACATGTAATGTCCCCATTTTTCATATTTTTATTATACATAGTTGTGGAGTGGAGTCTTGATGTGTTTTGGTGTGTTAAGAGTATTTTTGGTGAAATTTGGCAATTAAATAATAAAAAGGGGGAAATAAGGGTGTATGCCCCATTAGGAGAATAAATATCATTTTATTATTATTTTCTAAGGTATTATTAAGTGAAATCAAAAAGTGCCACCTCAATAAAGAATTAAAAGAATGTCTATATAAAGAGGAGTAGGGGGCTCATTTGAGGGATCTTGGATTATTTTATCTCTTCTACATTGTTGTATTTGGCTTGGCAGCTAATACACTTTTCTCTTGTGGACGAAACCCTACGAGAGAATTCAATCTTGCGGACGAAACCCTGCAAGCGATAGCTTTGAGGACGAAAACCCTCTTGGCTAGAAACCTAGGACGAAAACCCTAGAGTTTCTTTGAGGTAAATCCAGCCAGGGTTTACAATTGGGTTTATTGAGACATTCTGCATCATTTATTGAAGATTTCTTGGGCAGCATTCATATCAGATTTGGGAAGATCAGATTTGGGGTTTTGGGAACCCTTCTTTGTTTGGTATTTCAGATTTGGTGTGGCATTATAGTTTCAGATTTTTGCAGCAGAGTTTAGCAGTGTTGTGGCTGGGCATTTGTGAGTTGTTTTCATTTAATAATTTAGCAGAGGTTGTGTTGTTTGTTCAGCATCCAGAATTTTATATTAATGTTTTGGGTATGATCTATGTAATTGTGATTCCAGGAAAAATAATAAAAATATTGTGGTATGTTTGTGAGAAATCTTAGAGTTTTGTGGTGAAATTTTTTGGGTATTTGTAGACCTGATTGATATCTGCATGATTCAGTATTTTTCTGGGTATTTGTGGATCTGATTGATATCTGCATGATTCAAAATTTTATTTGATATAAATTGCATAGCTAGGGTTTTTCCTTAGTTGGCACATTACATAACACCATCCCCCATTGTATCAGGGCAAGCCATAGTTGCATCCTCTTCATCTCAGACCACCCAACCCTCCCACAGCCCCCATTCCTTCGACCAGTTCGCCCAGGACCCAAATGCTTTCCAGTCCCTCAGTCAAACCCTAGACCCCTCGCCTGCGGCCAGTGCCGAAGCTGTGCGTACATCGCCGCGCAGCTCACCTCCATTGTTCAAAACCCCGCCTACACCTTCCACTCAACCGCTCGCTTCCCCTAGGACCCGGTCGCCCTTAAAAGCGACCACGACTTCTGGAATACCTCCTGCTTCGCTGTTTGCAGGAAAAATGCCGCAGCAAGATTTAGTCTCGGCGTATCCGATGCTGGAAGACCTTGACTTCATGGGAGAACAGCTGCAGATCACAGATGATCAGCCTCTGGCAGCAAAGGCCATAGGGTGTTCCGCCTCTTTCCTTCAGGGCGTCAAACGGAGAAGAGCCGAGGAGATAGCTGCCCCGGTGAAGCGCACCAAGTACAACTTGGACAGGAGAGTGCTGAGAACTGAGAAGTTGATTCCGAAAGTGAAGAAGCCTCTCCGGGAAATGACCGTGGCAGACTATAAACACCAAGTCAAGGAGAAGAGTTTTGACGATATAAACGAGGAATACGAAATCAATGGTATTCGTCGCAGAACCCATAATATCCTTGTCAAGCGACTCGAAAGTCAGGAGACGCTGTTTCGGCTGCAAAATAATTCAAGACAGCTGGAGGAAGATTTGGCTAGGGCCACCGCGCAGCTGGAGTCTGCCCAGCAGGAAATCAATGAACTGAAAGAACAGCTCGCCGCCTCTCAGCAGGAGGCTACAGCGCAAAGAGAGACAGCCGAACAACTGTCAGAGGAGAAGAAGGCAGCGTTGGAGCAGGTCTCCAGTTGCACGATTCACTAAGGCAGGCTCAATCTCAGCTCGAGGAGAAAGCATCCCAGACAGCGGCCTTTTCGAAGAATAAGGTCAAAGAGATGCGGGCTAGTTTGTTGCAGGGTTGCAGAGCTAGCGTCGTCAGATCCATATCCGTCCTGGATTTCGCGTCCAGGATCCAAGAAATATCTGCCCAGGGAAAGCCTGTGGTAGAGGAGGCCGAACACCAAGCGAAGCAGTGGTTGGACTTGGTATTAAAACTTGAGGAGTTAGCGCGCAAAGGCCTCCGATTTCCCCCGATGTCCCGAATTGCCTTAGAATGGGCAGATGCAAGGGTAACCTTGCACAATTATTTTAAAAAACAGAGAAAATAAGGGCCGCCAGGAAAATGCTGGTCGCATTAGACCACGAAATGAACATTTGCCTGGCCCCCTTCAATGCTCTTTCTGAGCACAGTTGCCCGAGCTTCGTCAAGGATGGAGTGTTTCTGACCCTTGAGAAGGTGAAGCTAAATTGGCCGTCTTTTGAGGCAGACACGTCAGAAATTGACAGCTGGGCCGAGCCAATCCAGGAAGCTCAGGTTACTCAGATGGTGTCAATATATTGTAAAATCAACGCCTCCTTTCAGGAGTTGGGAGAAAGATATAACACCATCGATGTGCATGCGGTTGCAGCATTCAGAGCAGCGCTGAGAGATGTCAGCGACTTGGGGCCCTTTCAGGCAGCAGCCTGGGACCAGGCCAAAGCTGGGTACAATCATGTCCGCGAGCAGGAGGGTGACAGTGGCGATCATTCAGACTCGAAAGAGGAGGAGAAACGGAAGACGCAATCGCCGAAAGTGAATCCGAAGAGGAGCGAGTTGTCCAAGAAGAAGTCGTCGAGCAGCGGCGAGCGGGGGAAGGGAGTTCCTCTGCGCCCAAAGGATGAAGGCCTGGTTCTTTGCGTCGAGGCGAGCTCGACACCCCGCGAGCCGCCAGGAATGTTGCCAAATTTTGCACTGGGTGCCATGTTTTCAAATTTTGTAAGTATGCTGCTCTACCTTCCCTCCATCTCTTTTCCCTTTCTCCACTGTTCCCTTTCTCCCCTTCTATCGGTTGCATTCCTCCATTTTCCCCTTGTTCTTTCTACGGTCAGCATTCCCAAAATAGAGCAAAAGTGTCCCCAAAAGTTTCTAAGTCTAAGAGCGCAACCCGACTTCACAGCGAAGTCGGGGTGAGCCCTTAAGTTCGAGCGCACTCGGGAAGGCGAAGTGCGAAAGGGGACCGAAAAGAGCAGAATTTGGCTAAGTATGAGAGCGCAACCCAACTTCGCAGCAAAGTCGGGGTGCGCTCCCCTTCCTGAGCACACTTGGGAAGCAGCCTATCCAGAAGATCAGCTAAGTGTCAGAGCACAACCCGACTTCGCAGCAAAGTCGGGCTGCGCCCTGATTCCTGTGCGCAGTCTGAACAGCGGCCAAATTGACTAAGTGCCGGAGTGCGCAACCCGACTTCGCAGCGAAGTCGGACTGCGCCCTCTAACTTGTGCGCAGTTGGGCAATATCTTTCAAGCAGCCCAAAAACTAAGGCACGAAGGCCTCCCCAACTGCGTTGTTCCCCACTTGCGCTGTCCAGTTGCGCTCCGATTCCGGGCGAAGTAAGACATAAAGAGAGACTGCCTTTCAAGGCAGATGCGTCCCTCATCAGAACTTGACAAGTGTCTAGCCTCGGGATCCGAGCCGAGATGTGATGGGAAAAGGGACAAGCGTGGGCCAAATTATCTACCGCAGCTACCCTCATTTAACCTGACACAAATTTCCATCTACCGCAGCTACCCGCATTCATGCTGACTCGAAGTTTCATCAACCGCACTGCCACGTAGCTGCCAAGTTTTCAGGTGGACCTTGCTGCAAGTACAGTCCCTGTCTGCAGGAGTCAACATCAGCAGCTCTTTTGCCGCTTTTGTCAGCTCTGGGATTTTGTGCCCAGGATTGTAATTGGGGGGAAACTGCGCTATAAATAGCCGCACCACATCATTGTAAAGGGGTGGAAGGGGGATATCCTGCTAGGGAACCATTGTAGCTATACGTTTGCTTCTGAATGCAAGACACACACTTGGCTCTATTTGCTGTTATCATTATTTATGCTGCATTTACTTAGCATTTCTGCCTCATGTTGCTTATTTCATTGCTTACTGTTATTCTGATATCTGGATTCCGGTATTTGATGATTAAGTATTCTTGGAATGCATAGATAGAGGATACATAGGATGTATGATATTTATAGTTTCTGTAGTGTGTTCTGTATTTAATTGCTGTTAGTAGTGGTGATTGATCGTTGCCGTGCTGCTCATCCCCCCCACCCAACACAAATCCTATTTATATCTCTTTTTGCATTTTAATTTCTTTCCTGCACTCTTAGCTTAAAACACTTGAGAAAACCCATAGGAAGCCGGCCTTCTCCGGAGATTGGCACGGAAGGCATTTCTTCCTTCCGGCCTTTCAATCTGGTGGGCGAATCCGGGCGCATTTCACTAAATCCTTTCCTAATGGCAGATTCGTAACCAACAATACACATGTGATTTCCATTTCAAATGGGACGACATTGAAGTCAATGCCACCGGGCAGAACGAGTTACTCGCGGCCACACTCAAGGACTTTGGCCTGATCGAACTCCCCCAGCGGTGGAAATACGACCCCTTGAATGTATTCAGATATTTCCTTGGGATGAAAAGCTTCCACGTCTGCCCCCGCCCAGAAATCATGGAACAGCGCAACAATCCGTCGGGGCTCGAACTCGAGTGTCATATAGAAAGGATGAAATCTTTCCCGCCATGGCATAATTTTTATCACATAAAGGCAAAGTACAACCCATCACAGAACCCAGCACATGATCTTAACTCCAAGTTTTTCAGAAATATGGAGAACAGATTGAAGGGTTTGGGTTGGACCTCTAAAAATATTTCGAACTGGTGGATCATGAGGGTCTATACCGAAAAAGAAACATCTGATAAAACCCTCGTGGGTGATAACCAGGTTTCCTCGGTCTTTGACGACAATTGTGACACGTGGTAGCCAGTCCTGTTTAGGGACCTCATGCCTCGAGGCACTCAAAGCCCCGAAAGAGAAGGCCCATCAGAGCATCAAAAGCAGCCACCCGAGCAAGGTACAGGATCCGGCCATATTGTGGAGGAGGGTCAGACTGTTGAGCAAAACACGCAGCAGTCAGCCAAGGAGCAGGATAGACCATTGAAGAGGCTAGCTGACGAAGCACAAGCACCACCTCCTAAGGCAAAAAAGCCCCAGATCATGATAATGCGCTCCTCTGCCAAACCCCCTTTAGAGAAGCCTGCCAACCTAGGCACAAGCACGTCTGCCCCTACCGTTGCACCACAGAAGGAGGTTGCACTGCAGAAGGAGGTTGCCCCACAGAGGGAGGTTGCCTCGTAGGAGTTAGAAATTGTCAATGTGGATGAAGACACTCCTCTTGAAGAAGAAGGATGGGCAGGCCAAAGCCCCATAACGCAACTATTTACCACGACGGCTCTCATCACAGAGCACGCAAGTACGCGGTCTCTTTTCTCTCCCCTTTTTTCTGAACCTCCACCTGCAGTACCTTCGACTGTTGAAACCCTAGTATCTGCATTGCCCTTAGGTAGTGAATCTGCGTCTACCCTCCCCCTTGTAGTATCCCATCCTTTGATTGAAGAAATCCAACCTTCTACTTCTCCCCGGCTTGTCCACCAAGCATTTGGTTCCTACGCCTTGGGTCCTAATGCGTTCCAAATACCTGCATCACTCGAACTAGGCGCTGCTAGTCAAAGCCCATCACCGCCTCCCAATCCCTCATCTGCAGCAGAAACCCTAGTTGGGAACCCGCCTCTGAACCCTAATAGTCCTCCCGCTGCCATCCAGACCTCAGCACCCCCAATAGTCACCGAGGTCCCGATCTCCACCATCCCCGACCTATCTGCAGAACCCCTGCCTCAGCAGGATCTGTTCCTTTTCACGCCCATGTTCGGAGGAATGGAGCCCTTGGAGCAAGAGCTGGAAATGATAGAGGAACGCCCTGTAGCAGAGAGCCTAGTCCAGGCGTGCAAGAGCTTGTTCAGGTGGATCAAAGACGTTAAGAAGAGAAAAGCACGGGCCCCTGTTGGAATTGAAAAGAGCGCCATTTTCGACCCTCAGAAGATGGAGCTGCATAAAATAAAGAAGATCCCAAAAGTCCAAGAACCCTTGGAGGAGATGACGCCCGCGAACTACACTTACCAGCGTACCATCAAGGACTTGAAGACAGTCGATGTGGTGGGCGAAATGGGGGCCACCCAGGTCAAAGCGAGCACAGTCTACCTGCACCACGAGCACATAAAAGAGCGCTGGTTCGTGGCAGAAAAAGAAAATGTGAAACTGGAGGAAACTCTGGCGCGAGTACAGTCTCAGCTGGAGGACTCAAATACCGAATCAGAGCAGCTGAGACAGCGAGTGGCAACTTTGGAGCAGGAAGTGATTGAGCATGAGGATGCTGCCGAGCGCCATCTCAAGGCACGCGAAGAGGCGGAGGACAAGGTAAACAAGTTGGAGGCACAGGTCCAAGAAGTGCAGCAACAACTTGAAAAAAGAGAAATATAGATGGAGGTCTTCACCAGAGACCAGGTGAAGAAGGTTTGCGCCCATTTGTTGAAGAAATTTCGAACTAGAGCCTCAAGGTCCTTGTCTATCCTTATGTTTATCTGGGAGGCCAAGCAAGCGTCCGCCCAGGGCAAGCCTATTGTAGAGGAAGTGGAGCGTGAAGTAGAGCGCTGGCTCAATCTAGCCATAGAATTTGAAACTTATGAGCACATGGACCTTTAGGTTTCCCAATGACCCGAACTTCCCGAGAATGGGCCATTGCAAGGTCTACTCTGCATCGCCAAATTGAAAAAGGTCAGAAAGGCCAGTAGACTGCTAGATGCCTTTGAGCAGGAAAAGAGCATCTGCCTAGCACATTTTCAAACCCTCACACGGCTCGGCTTCCCCAACTTTACAGATGATGATGGAAACTTCCTGCCCAAGGAGGAGCTGAAGCTAGCATGGAACGCTTTCAAAAGGACACTTCTGAAATTGACAATTGGGCAGACCCTATCCTGGAAATGCAAGTGATCCAACTGATATCCTGGTTCTGTCAAATTGATGCCTGCCTAGCCAATCTGAGCCAGAGAATTGACCAGGCTGATATGCACCAGATCGAAAGCTTCAAGCGCCTGGTGAAAGAGCTCCATGATTGCGAGCCATTCTAGGAGGAGGCTTGGACTCAGGTTAAGGCCACTTACGAGCGCATCCATGACCGCCTCGCCCCTCCAACGCCCAATTAAGAACCTGAAAGACGGAGAAGGTGAAGGTCAGGAGCATAACGAAGAGGAGGCAACAAAAGGAGAAATACTGGAAGAAGAACCCTTAGACAGTAGCAAGGAATCAGAAAAGGAAACAAAGGTGACTCCGAGCCCAAAGGATAAAGGCCTGGGGTCCTTGCATTGAGGCGAGCTCAATACCCCGCGAGCCACCAAGAATGTTGTCAATTTTGCCACATTTTGTCTAAGTGTAAAATTTTGAAAAGCTGCTGCACTGTTTTCATGCTTAGATTCTTTCTCTCCTCTCTTTCTCTCCTCCAAGATCAGCTTCGCTCAAGAAGCAGGCCGACCCTCAGTTCCGCTCAATTTCGGGGCGAAGGACAGCTCGAGCAAAAACAAAAGAAAACCACTTTGGAAGCCTGAAAATTTCTAAGGCATGGAAGGCCTCAATTTCACCCAAATTGCCAACGAAGCCCAGCTTTGGGCCCCTCTGGGAGCGAAGTACAAATGGGCATGAAAATATTTATAAGGCATGACAGACTTAACTTCGCTTGAATCGCTGACGAAGTCTCAGTTTCAGGCTCCATAGAGAGCGAACCTCGGCTTCGGGGTCAACGGTGGCGAAAGAAAGATTTACCCAAAAAATGTCCAAGGCATGGAAGGCCTCAACTTGCCTGAAAGGACAACGAAGCTCAGCTTCGAACTTAGCCGCGAGCGAGGTACAACTTAAGTAGGAGAAAAGGCTCTAAGGCCAGATGCACCTCAGCTTCGCCCAACCGCCCAACGAACCCCAACTTCGGGCACATCATCAGGCGAACCTGCTATCCTTCGCCCAACACTCCATCGAAACCCGACTTCGGGGCCAGTCTTCAGCGAACCTCGGCTTCGGCATTATCTTCGGCGATTGGCGAAGGCACGCTTTGGGGTTAGTGAAAATCGGTTAAGGAAAACTCACCTCGACTTCGCCCAGGAAGCCGTCGAAGCCCAGCTTTAGGCCTCCAGGCGGGCGAACCTCAGCTTCAAGGCTAATTGTGGCACTTCAAGGTGGAAATAGTTCTAAAGCAACGAGTTCAAGGAACATGGGCTCATCTTCGCCCCAATTTTCAGCGAAGCCCGGCTTCGGATGTACTCTTCGGTGAACCTCGGCTTCGGGCCTAAACCGAGCAAACCCCATCCAGTCCATTCTGGACTTAGGCTTAAGCGGAAGTTGAGAACCCTCCCTCGACTTCGCCCAAACAGCCAGCGAACCTCAGCCTCGGACGATGTCTCCAGCGAACTCCGGTGTTCGGGCTCTAGCCCCAGCGAAGCTGAGCTTCGGGCTCAGTTCTTGCGAACTTCAACCAACATGTCAGAATCAGAAAACTGCACTTCGGACCCTATTTCGGGTGAGCTCCAGCGAGTGTTTTTAAACGCTAAGGCTGTAACAGGCAAGAGCATTTCCAACGAAGAGGAAGGTAGATGGGCATTTAATGCGCATCCATGGCGCACGAGTTTAAGTCTCCGGCCTATCCCATCAAACCGGCCATGTCAGGTCCCAAAAAAGCTCTTGAAGGCAAGTTGCACCAACCGTATTAATGAGACAGGCTGCCCCAACTGCAACGCCCGTCCGGAGCCGCTCTAAACACGAGTAAGCCGCAAAGTCTGTCCGAAGCCGTTGCAATACACAAGTGGGCCGAATCCCATGGATTCTCTGTCATCTGACAAGGGTCAAATCTCAGCTACCCCAATGGTTTTAGGGTTTTGGCATTAATGATTACGGGGTTAAATCCCTTTATAAAAGCCAACTCATTGTAATGTAATTGGGGGGGGGACATTTTACTAGAAAGTTGTTGTACTTGGATTCTGCATCAATGTTAAGACTCTTGGTTCGAATTTTGGACTCCTTTTCTGTGTATGATGCCTTCTATTATGATTTCTGTTAATTTTGTTTCTTTATTTGTATATCGTAAATTCTGCAATCTGGATTTAAGTGTGTGATAAAGGGCGAAACCTGGAATTATTGAAGGATACATATCAGAGAATGTTACAGTTTTAGTTTCTGTTATATTCATGATATTGATTGCTACTGATCTAAGTACAAGTTAGTAATTGTGTTGCTTGTTCTTCCCCTTGGAACTATCTGGCCTGTGGCCATATTTCCCGATTCTTTCAGTTATTTGCATTTCTTTCAGCATTTTCCCAATTTCTTTCCAGTTCTCTTATCTAAAACCTAGTGTAGTGTAGTAAAGGAGCTAGCCTTCTCTGGAGATTGGCACGGGAGGCATTCCTTCCTTCCGGCCTGTCAATCTGTTGGGCGGGTCTAGGGCGCATAGATAAACCAAACCCTTTCCCGTGGCAGATTCGTAACCAACAGGTGTCATGAGTCATGACAAATGTTAAGTACAATGCCTCAATCATTGTCTTTGAATGTCTTTGCCCTTTGACCTAGTATAAGCTCTAATCTCTCTTTGTTGCTTTGGTTGTGCCTCTTCTTGTGCCTTTGTTGCCATCTCCTCCGCTAGGTTTTCTAAGTTTTCAATTTCATCCATGCTAAAGAGAACATCTCGTTGTTGCTCCTCCTCCTGTGTGATCCAATCATTAGATGGATCAATCTTGTCTAGGTCAAAGGCCTTGGTACTTGTTCTTGTAATTTTTTTATGGTGGAGGCGAAGGTTGTAATGAACAAACACAATATCATTCAACTTTTCTTGTGTAAGCCTATTGCACTTCTTGGAGTGTATGTGCTCAAACATACTCCAATTGTGCTCACAACCTGAAGCGCTACATGGTTGAGACAAAACTCTAATGGTGAAGCGCTGTATATGGGGCGTATATGCACCAAAGTTCTCCCACTTTAAATCTAGAAACAACCAAGAAGAAAGAAACTTAATAATTCACATGTAAAATCCTAAATTGAGATTATTTTTTAAAACAAATTCAAAAGACAAAATAAACAATAATTCAATGAGGGTTACCTGGCCTCATAGTTGACCTTGATCGAATGCACATTGGCGATGGGAAAAGGATGCCCTCACATTTTTTATAAGAATGCATCTCAGTCTATATCTTAGCACAATTATTTCTTCATCAGGGTACATGCGGTCAACACATAATCGAAGGCCCGCCATCACCTCATAGTCAGCATGGAACGTGCTAGAGTAAAAAATTTTGGGGTTGAGGTAGTACCTCACTGCATGAAGAGGGCTATGGAGCTTAGATTTCCATTGCCTATCAATAATATCCCAAATGGGACCATATTTGGATTGGACATGTCTATAAACTGAGGCAATTGCCTCTTTTGCCCTATCCATAACCTCATATAAATATTCCATTGGTGATTCATCTCCATCAACAAGACGAAGAACCTTCACCAAAGGCTCTGTCACCTGAGAAAATGAAAAAATTATTTAAATAAAATTTATAAAAAAATTTTAAAGTCCGTTGTATGGATGTGTTTTAGGGTTTTCCTTGGTGTGGTAGTAGGTAGGCAGACCTCTCTCTCAAGCTTGGAGGAAAAAAAAATGAGAGAAAATAAAAAAATAGTATTTATGCCTTTTCCTCTATATGTGCAGCCGTGGGCAATTTTTTCGCCAGAGAATTGCGATTTTTTGAAAAAATCACGATTTCGATTTTTTGCCATTTTTTTTGAAAAATCGGCGATTTTTTCAAAAAGGCCTATTTCGACCCGATTTTGATCAGATTTTCTCAGAATTGCGATTCTCCAATACGAATCGTGATTCCGAGCCGATTTTCATAACTATGCTTGTGCGATTGATTGACAATAAAAATCAGCTATCTTCTTCTTGTCCTTCATGTGAAGATTTCTGAATTCTCTTTGCAGATTTTGCAAGCAAACAAATTTAACTTTATCGAGGCCTTTGTAAGCAGACTTTATTGTCTTTGAAGCTTCTTTGGCATTTTTTACTGCTGCGATTCTAGGGAAGATGCTCACATCTAGAGCACTTTGGATTAAAAAGATGGCCATAGCATCATTCTTTTTCATGTCTTCATGTGGTTCTTGTCTTTTATTGATAATGCACTCCAATCTTGTGGATCAGCATACCTTGTTTGAATTATCTCTCATACATCTTTGTAAACCATTAGGTTTTCATCTTAATTATCCAATACTCATAGTTATTGCCATTGAATGAATGAACTTCCAATTGTGAATTTACTGCTGCTATTGAACAACTTCAAAAATCTTCCAAATGTCTTGAACCTGGCTGTGACATGAGATGAAAAGTATGCAGCAAGTTCTCTGTAATTTTTATAAAAACAGAAAACACGCAAAATATAATTTGCACACATGCAGAGACAATTCATTGAATCACTTTCTATTACTGCTTCCATTGGGTTTATAAGATCTGGATTATAACTTCATTGGATGATTACAATTGATGTCAGATACAAAATATATAGAGCAAATGTAAGCTAATAGCAGCTAAACTAACACACAGACACAGACATGTATGTGTTTGTATATGAGTTTTTTAATATCTCACTTCCTATTTTACAACAATCCTCTTCTCTTCTATAATGTTTTGTCTAAATATTAAAATATTCTAAAAACATTTTTGGATATCCAATAATAAATCTCTTGCATGTCTTTTTTAGCTTACATTAGGCATTATTTTGTCAACAAATTGAATATCATGGCCACTGTTTTCACTACTTATAATGGATAAATCTATTTCAGATTGTAGGAAAGAAACTTGACCTACTTCAGTGCTTTAGTTATTTCCTGTTTTTTTTTTGCCCTTGTAAGTTTTACTGTTTTGCCACATAGATTGCATAGGAGAACCTCAGGACCTTAGCTTCTTTAGATGGCACACTTTGATAGGTTCTAAGAGAGCAAAACTTAGTCTGATTAGGATAGGAGGTCCTTCAGTGTTCAACACCTCTATATTTATATGCTTTACAATTTTATGTTTGTTCTTTCATTTAGTTACAAATAAAATTTGAGATGCTTTATTGACCTTGTTTATGTATTATGAATGATTACATAGTTTTTCTACTCCTTTGAATACTTTTTGGTCATCCAAGGGCATTGGTCTTTTCATTTTATGGTGCATGCCAAAAGAAGTTTGTATAACCTGGCTCTAGACATGTATTCTTTCCTTTCCAAGTTACTTTTCCTACCATTCTTGAACTTAAAAGATTTAGTTAGTGAATGTCTCATGCTTATATTGATTAATTGTTGATAGTTTGTTTTTAAAATTAGCATGCAAGAACGAAGAGAGGGGAGCTTCAGTTGTTGATGAAATAATCCATCTTTCAGGAAATACTTCAGTAAGGTTGTGCTGTTTTTTATATTCTAGTTGAAGTGCTCTCTATATTCCTATATCTCAAATAATGAGAAATATAATTAAGTTGTATTTAGTGGTCCAATTCCGATTTGCATGTAGAACAAGCACATGAATATACAACTATTAGAGCAGGCACAAATAGAACCTTAAATTTTATAATCATGGAGAAATGTATAATGCAACAAGAATATGCTGTTAACAATGAGATGATATACAATAGTCTGTAAGTAGTAGCTTTTGGTATCCCTCAAACTTTGAGAAATAATCATACTGGCTTTTAGTATTGCTACGCATTTTCAACATGAGTCAATTCTCACTTCCAAGGGCTTTTGCTTTCTAAATATATGACATCTTCTCTTAAATCCCTTATCAAAGTATTCTCATTTAATGCATAAAATGTGGATAATATGAGTAGGCAAACAAGTAATTAGAGTACCTAAAAATTTTCAGAAGTCAAATGCTTCTATGCTTAGGTATCATGAGATTTTGCATGAAGTTGGTCATTGGCAGGCTTGCATATGTTGTTGAAGAAAAGGTTCCATACAAGATAAGGATAATTTTGAATTATCATCCCTATGAAAAGAAAAAAATGATAAATTTAACCACTTCTTAGGATTACAAATCAATAAATGTCTAATAATGTCAAAATACGACTTACAAGAAAACTATGTCACCTTTTTATCTTACTCTGCATCTTCTTGTATTACCTTAATAGAATTTGATGAAATAAATTAAATAGAAAGTGTAATAAATAGAACCCTATCTTAGTTGGTTCAACTTCCCACAAATCTATGGGAAAAAGGAAGAACCTCCTAAACAAGTATAATTCGAGCTGGATGCCTAGATCGCATCCCTATATAGAGCCCACCTTGATTAAAAAAATACATATCCCTCCTTTATCATCTAAGGAACAAGGAAAAGTCAAAACATTGATCACTCAATCAATCGAAAAGGAATCGATAAAAATAGCATTTTGAACTCAAGCATCCTGCAGGCCATCGAAGTGTCTTATACCGAGATCTCATCCAATTCCATTTTGACAGAAGCATTTTTGTCTGTTGTATTAGCTATTGGATCTCCATTCAGGCCTGAGAAATTCTTTTTCCTGGTCTTGGTCCATTTGAACTTGGGTTTGGAAGAAAAACACATGTTTATTCCACATGGAGGTTGGCTGCTTGAGACCATATTTTTGAGTTCGTACCAGGTTTAGGGGTGATTAAAATTGCCTGATTTGGGTGGATAGAAAGCATATTTTTTCTTGTGTCATCATTTAATTATGTAAGATTGGCTCCTCCTTGTAAATTATGTATCCTCTTTGCTCACACTTTGTAGATCAGATCCATTGGCTTGCCACTGATTGTTTTTTCAGCTGTAACTTGTGCATGCCCACTGCCATTTTCCATTATGGCAGTACCCTGTTTTAACCTGCTCTAATTCAAAGCCATGTAGTTAAGGGCCTCACAAGATATTGAGCATGCATACAGTTGGTTCAATAATGTTGATCTTCAAAATTGTCTGATTAATCAAGCCCATAAGATCACAGTCCCAACATTGGAAAAGAGGGAGTTTAGTCCCTTTTAGACTCTGTATTTGGGCCGGCTCCCCACTAATCTAGCTAATCTAACCTAATATAAGAAAATAAAATGACCTTGGTGGGAAAGGGTACAAGAGAATGAAATAAAATGCAATAAAGTATATACGATCTAACACCTGTAGAAAGATTAGTGTTGATCTGATTGATCCCTCAGTCTTGACTGAATAGCTTCAGTGTATTGGGATTCGCACATACCTACAACCAATGTAACAACCCACCCTATTCTGGATTGTTTCCTATCTATTTTGACTAGTAAAAAAAAACACAAATTTTTGCTCTTTTTATTCAAATATATGCTCTCTTTTTTTGGGTATTTTTATGGGATTTAAACATACAGTATATTGCTGAAAGAAAGCTTCACAAACTGGAACAACTTAATTGCAAGGGAAATTACAATGATGAACAGCACTGAAAATACCCGATTTTCCTCAAGTCTGAAAACAAATCGCAGCAATCCACGTTTTGGAAATAGTTTGTGAATAGTGCCGTGAATAGTAATTTGCTACAGTGCCGCGTGAATAGTAATTTGCTACAGTGCCGCGTGAATAGTAACTGCTACAGTGCCGCTTGAATAGTAAACTGCTACAGTGCCGCGTGAATAGTAAACTGCTACAGTGCCGCGTGAATAGTAAACTGCTACGGCCTCAAAATAAGTACCGTCTACAGGTATAAATCGCTGCTATCTCCCAACACAAACAAGATATCAATGACGAACCAGAAATTCTCTTTGATCTCCAATTTGCCCTATGAATGAAGACAATCAAAATCCAATAGAGCTGATCTTTCACAGCCGTAGTGGATGTCCTTGCCGAGAGTTTCCGTTCTCAACAAGCTCGAATCTGCAAGCAAATTCTCCAAAATGCATCAAGCAATATATTCAATGTTCAAGGATGTTGGAATGAGAGCCCGACCACTTTATTTATTATTGACTCGGCTTGGCTGTATCATAACATAACCAATGTGGGATAAAAAAACCCCCTTTTTAATAAATCCTTATGTCTCCCTAAGTCACTTTATCAAATAATTAATAATTCACTTAAGTGACTTATGTGCACACATAATATAAAGTCTATTTAATTAAATACGACTTTATAATTAAATAATTACGAGTATTAAAATAATTGCACCGAGAAGACCCAAGCCAACATCCGATAGCATTTTTGGATACCCTTTTGGTCGAATTGTCCAAATATAGAAACTGTTACGAAAAAAGCACGGCCCTAAAAAATAGGAAAGCTGCTCCAAGCGACTTCCAAGATCCTTAAACTGCTCCCATAGCCTACAGGATCGCGTGAATAGGCTATGCATTGTGCCAATGCTGACGAGCTCAGAAAGGGGACATGACAGTCCTCCCTCCCAAAAATTGCTTGTCCCCAAGCAATCTTAGTGCCGGATGTTGTAGAATGTCTTCATGTTCCCAGGTAGCATCATCAACAGGTAAGTTCTTCCATTTAATCAAATATTCCTTAATTACCTTCCGCCTCAACACCTTCTCCCTGTAATCAATAATAGCTTCGGGAACCAAAATGAGTTTACCCTCCTCATCCCATGGAGGCAACTCAATAGAAGGAACAATGCGTGCACCAATCGCCTTTTTGAGGCGTGAAACATGGAAGACATTATGTATTTTGTTGTCACCAGGTAGCTCCAACTCATAAGCTACCTCACCAATCCGCTTGATTACCCGAAAGGGTCCATAAAATCTGGGCTTCAACTTCTCCTTCCCACTCTTCTTGAGAGTAGATTGTCTATAAGGCTGCAACCTAAGATAGACCAGATCATCCACCTCAAAACTGCGCTCAACTCTGTGCTGATCGGCATAAAGCTTCTGCCGATTCTGAGCCTGAAGGATATTATCCTTGAGGGACCTCAACAAGTCCTGGCTGTCCTGCAAATAATCCTTAGCTCCCGGAGCTCGACTGTCACCCAATAGAAGATCAATGAAGCTTGGAGCCTCATAACCATACAAAGCCATGAAAGGTGTCATACCAATAGTCATGTGGTGAGTTGTGTTGTAGCAGAATTCCCCAAGATGAAGCCACTTCACCCAAGCTTTCTGCTGCCCTGAAACATAATTCCTCAGGTAACCCTCTATCCACTTATTAACTATCTCTGTCTGCCCATCGGTCTGAGGGTGGTAGCTAGTGCTGGGAGTGAGCTCGGTTCCTCCTAACCTGAATAACTCCTGCCAAAAAATGCTCATGAACCGTGTATCCCTGTCGCTCACAATAGTCTTGGGTATTCCATGCAAACGGAACACCTCTCTGAAAAATAAATCAGCCACCTGAGCAGCCGTAAAAGTAGCTGAAATAGCAAAGAAATGTGCAAACTTAGTGAGTCTATCCACCACAACATAAATGCAATCCTTGCCCTGCACTGTGGGTAACCCAGTAATGAAATCCATAGATATACCTTCCCATTTCTGGTTCGGTATTGGAAGGGGTTGCAATAAACCTGCTGGGTGTGTATGTTCATCCTTATTTTGCTGACAGATAGAACACTCACGAACATACTGAAGAACCTCATTCTTAAGCCCTTTCCAAGAAAATCTCTCCCGAATGCTCCTGTAAGTCTTAAAGAAACCTGAATGACCTGCAGTCGGATCATCATGAAAATACTGGATAACTCTCTTCCTAAACCGTGACCCAGATAGAAGAAAAACGCGACCCTTATAAAGGATCAAACCCTGTGAAATCATATAACGGTCATCCTGCACTTTGCCCTCTAGCAAACTGGATGCCCACTCATCCTCGGCATATTTTGCAATAATAACATCTCGCCATTCTGCTGAAATACCAGTCACTGAACAAATGTGAGGCCTTCGAGATAAAGCATCAGCAACCACATTCGACTTTCCCTTAACATAAACTATGTCAAAATCATAAGCTTGTAGCTTGCTGACCCACTTCTGCTGCCTCTCATTTAGATCCTTCTGAGCCAAGAAGTATCTAAGACTGTTATGATCCGTGTTGACAGTGAATCTACCTCCAACCAGATATTGCCGGAATTTGGCGAGAGCATGCATTATCGCCAACATCTCCTTATCATAAATAGAATAACTCCTTTCTGCCCCTTGGAGCTTCCGACTCTCATAAGCCACTGGGTGTCTGTTCTGCATCAGAACTGCACCAATCCCTTCACCGGAAGCATCACACTGTAAAACGAAAGGCTGTGAAAAATCTGGCATAGCAAGCACCGGGCAAGAACACATAACCTGTTTGAAGTGTTCGAAACACTTCTAAGCTTCATCAGACCATTTGAAGGCACCCTTCTTGGTCAAATCTGTGAGTGGGGCTGCCAACTGCGAAAATCCCTTCACAAACCGTCTGTAAAAACCACAAAGTCCAAAGAATCCCTTAAGCTGAGATAGATTTGTTGGAGCTGGCCAATCCTGGATAGCTTTGATTTTATCCGGGTCCATACGTACTCCATCTGCACTGATAATGTGCCCAAGATACAAGAGCTCTGTCAACCCAAAATCACATTTTGTTTCCTTAGCATAAAAGGATTCCTGTTCGAGGATACGGAGGACCTCCTCAAGATGCTGTAGGTGCTCCTCCCATGATCGACTGTAAACCAGAATATCATCAAAGAATATCAAAACATACCTCCTCAACTGCCTGCTAAAAATCTTGTTCATACAAGACTGGAAAGTCGTTGGGGCATTGGTCAACCCAAAAGGCATAACCAGAAACTCAAAGTGCCCACAATGATAGCGAAAAGTTGTTTTCTCTATATCCTGCTCTCTCATTATGATCTGATGGTAACCACTGTGCAGGTCTATTTTTGAGAAGAGTTGAGCTCCATGTAGCTCATCAATCAATTCGTCGATGCGTGGAATAGGGTACCTGTTCTTAATTGTTTTCTTATTTAGCTCCCTATAGTCAACACACATACGCCAAGTCCCATCTTTTTCTTTACCAAAACCACGACCGAAGCAAAAGGACTCTTGCTTGGTCGGATATGTCCCATGTCAAGCAATTCCTGAATTGTTTTCTCAATCTCATCCTTATGTCGCCTAGGGTGCCTATAGGGTGTAGTGATAACTGTCTTAGCACTCTCCTCCAACTCAATAATGTGCTCCATTCCTCTCTCCGGAGGTCTCCCTGGAGGAATATTACTAAACACCTTGGAGTGTTTAGTCAAGATGTCCTGAATCTCTGGCTGGTAAGTGGACTTAACCTGTACATCCCCTGCTGAAGTAATGAGACACTCTGCTGCCCACTCAACCTCATCATGTCTGAAAAGCCTCTCCATTCGCTTAATGGAGACAACTCGGGGTCCGCCGTCTGACATGCCTCTCAGCGTCACCTTCTTGCCACCTGTCATGAAACTCATCTCCATAGCCCTCAGGTTCATAGTGAATTCGCCCAAGGATTCTAACCACTGCATTCCCAGAATCATATGAGTATCCCCAATATTAACCACATAAAAATCATCAGTAAGATCATAGCCTCCTAACTTCATCTGTAGTTTAGGGATCCTGCGGTTACACTGTATGGCTGTCCCATCTGCTACCATTACTCTGAATCCTGGAAATTCTTCTGTCTGCAACCCTCTCTTATCAACCAACCCAGCGTCAATAAAGTTATGAGTTGCCCCTGTATCAATCAGTGTCACCACCCGCTGCCCCTGAAGGACTCCTCGGACCTTGAAAGAAGATCCCTTTTTAAAACTATACAATTGTGCAATCTGTACCTCAGTCTCTTCTTCTGTCTCCCCTGCTCCACAATTCTCCTCATCCTCCTGTTGATCTGAATGCTCTGAACCAGATTCATCAACTTCAAAATATTCTCTAGCCTCTAGTTGCTTCACCTTAACTGAACACTTGTGGCCCAACTCCCATGGTTCTCTACATCTGAAGCATAATTTCCTTTTTCTTAATTCATTGAGCTCATTATCTGATAGTTTCTTAGTTTCGGTTTTAGGTGCGTTCTGGAAAAACCCCTTCTTATCTTTGTTATTCTGAAAAGGTTTGAAGGCTGGTTTTTGTTTCGGAACAGCGAACTCCATGCTTCTCGCCTTTTTCATGGCATCCTGTAAAGTGACTGGATCAAATGCCTTTACCCAACCACGTAGCGGCTCAGACAATCCCTCATAGAAGAGTATGATTAGACGCCTCTCTGAGATATCATCCACTTTGACAGAAATGGTGGAATTCCGTGATGTAGGCCTCTCTTGAACTGTTCTGCCTCAACTGTGCCAGATCTCGAAAATACAACTCGGGATCCTTCTTATCGAATCGATCGATAAGTAGCCGTGTGAACTCCTCATAGGATGTAATCAAATTATGACCCAAAGTGATCAACCCATGAAACCACCAATCGTGTGCAGCTCCTTCAAGATGTAATGTGGCGAATTTTATAGCTTCTTCTTCCAGCATAGGTCGAAGTGAGAGGAAATTATCAAGTTTATCCACCCATGTCCTGGCTGTACATTTGCCACTACCATCAAACCGAGGTAAAGAAACCTTGTTCAGTGCTTGGTTGAATTCTTTCTGTGCTGGTCTAGCCTGATCAGTACGGTGACCACCTCCCTGTCCCATACTCCTCTACTTCTGAGTGACGTATTGGTCAAATGACCAATGGGCCCTAAGGCCTTCCGGAAGAGCACTATACCGCTGATACCACTCCTCAAACTGATCCTCTATAGGCCCTTGAGCTGTGTGCATCTCAGGTCTTTGGAACTTCAGCTCTAGATAAGAACGTAGGCTGAGTCGGTCGAGAAGTAACAACTGTATGTTGCCTCTGATCAGTCATGCCCTGGCTGCCCTTGCTCGGAATACGCCTGTTTGATGAGCTAGGCCCACCATCCTGATTAGTCCCTGTCTGTAGCCCCTGCAAAGTATTAGTCATAGCCATAATAGCATCTGCTAATGCTTCCTGTCCCTGTATCATCTGATCCTGCATATCCATCTGTGCCTTTGACAAAGCATTAAGAGCCCCAAATATACTAGGGTTCTCCCGATGCTGATCATCACCCATATTGTCTAGTAATTCAGTAGATCTCTTATGTCGCTCGTACTGAAGATGAAAATCTTTCTCTTTCCCTTTACCAACTGGTTCACTCATTAATTAAACCCACAAGTCGACAGATATGACTCGCTCTGATACCACTTGTAACAACCCACCCTATTACGGATTGTTTCCTATCTATTTTGACTAGTAAAAAAAAACACAAATTTTTGCTCTTTTTATTCAAATATATGCTCTTTTTTTTGGTATTTTTATGGGATTTAAACATACAGTATCTTGCTGAAAGAAAGCTTCACTAACTGGAACAACTTAATTGCAAGGGAAATTACAATGATGAACAGCACTGAAAATACCCGATTTTCCTCAAGTCTGAAAACAAATCGTAGCAATCCACGTTCTGGAAATAGTTTGTGAATAGTGCCGTGAATAGTAATTTGCTACAGCGCCGCGTGAATAGTAATTTGCTACAGTGCCGCGTGAATAGTAAACTGCTACGGTGCCGCGTGAATAGTAAGCTGCTACAATGCCGCGTGAATAGTAAACTGCTATAGTGCCGCGTGAATAGTAAGCTGCTACAGCCTCCAAATAAGTACCGTCTACGAGTATAAATCGTTGCTATCTCCCAACACACACAAGATATCAATGACGAACCAGAAATTCTCTTTGATCTCCAATTTGCCCTATGAATGAAGACAATCAAAATCCAATAGAGCTGATCTTTCACAGCCGTAGTGGATGTCCTTGCCGAGAGTTTCCGTTCTCAACAAGCTCGAATCTGCAAGCAAATTCTCCAAAATGCATCAAGCAATATATTCAATGTTCAAGGATCCTGGAATGAGAGCCCGACCACTTTATTTATTATTGACTCGGCTTGGCTGTATCATAACATAACCAATGTGGGATAAAAAAACCCCCTTTTTAATAAATCCTTATGTCTCCCTAAGTCACTTTATCAAATAATTAATAATTCACTTAAGTGACTTATGTGCACACATAATATAAAGTCTATTTAATTAAATACGACTTTATAATTAAATAATTACGAGTATTAAAATAATTGCACCAGAAGACCCAAGCCAACATCTGATAGCATTTTTGGATACCCTTTTGGTCGAATTGTCCAAATATAGAAAGCTGATTCAGAAAAAAGCACGGCCCTAAAAAATAGGAAACTGCTCCAACTGACTTCCAAGATCCTTAAACTGCTCCCATAGCCTACAGGATCGCGTGAATAGGCTATGCACTGTGCCAATGCTGACGAGCTCAGAAAGGGGACATGACAACCAAATGGAGTAAGAGGACACTATAGGGAAGGAGAAGGCGGAGCCAAAAACATCATACATCCATGAACAAAGAGGTCAAAGGACATAGTCAATCCATAGAAGCCTTGGACAGCTTCTCCATTTATTGTAGTTTGAATTGATTACAAAGTGTAGCCCTAGTATACTGAATGGCAAAAGGATCCTGACAATAATCCCTTGGCTCTTATTTATATCAAAAAGTAACGTTAACCTTACTGCTTACTATGGTCAATTGACTCTAATCCCTAATTGCATATTTATGGCCTTGAAATCCATGTCAAACAAAATATTCCCATGCAGAGAGCGAGGCGCCCTAATTTTGGGGCAGGGCACCTAGATCTTGAATTGGTGCTGAAATTATCTTTGATGGAGCAAGGCGCTTTGATTTCAGGTCAAGGCTCCTAGATCTTGGGTTAGCCTCAAAATTGGTCCTTTCTTAGAGTGGGGCACCTTGCTTTTGGAGTGGGGTGCCTAGATTCTAGGAAGGGTTGCCTTCTTCAAACTTGGCCTCAAAATTGGTCCCTTCATTGAGTGTCATACCTTGATTTTGGAGAGAGGCGCTGGGATTTTTAGACAGCGCTCTCTAGACTTAGTCAATTTTTTGTCAAACTTTTGGAAACCAAAAATTGTCATCCAAAATTGAGTCCTCCTATCTGTGTTGGCTCTAGCTTTCATTTTGGTGCAAGGGATCCCCGATCTTGAATGTGATGGTAGTAGTGAACTACTATAATTTTAGTAGTTGTCAAGGCCGTCATGCTCGATTGATGGAATATCCCAAGCTATGTCATATATATTGGGCACATGAATTTTCCAACATTTATCAAAAGACAAAATTCCAAAATTGCAGGACCTTGTCCCATCAATTGCATCCTTTTAATCTTGCAAAAATAGTGTTCCTAAGGCCTCTCAATTTGCATCTGAGAGAATTTGAATCTGTTTTACCACTTAGATATCTACCAGTAGGTCTTCACACCAGTCCTTGGAGGATTCTACCCCTTTATCAACTGCCTGTTTGACCCTCACTAATAGCACTTCAAGCTCAGTGATTCTGGTGGATATATCTTTAGCTGCTTCTCCTAGTGGCTGGCATGTTTGCATGTTTTTGGCCTTGTTTTCTTCGATTGCACAGTATAGTTGATCCGGAGTAAGGATCTTCCCTCGATCTAAAAAGGGATTGGGTAACTGTTGGCATTCCTGCCACATTGATTTCCTCTATATATATTTTGCTATTCAGTAATCTCTTCTTCCTTGGGACTCTGTTCTTTTTTCAGAATGAATTCTTTGTTTCTTGCCTTTTGCTGTCAGAAATTGTTGGCTGCAGTTTTTCCTGATCGGGCAGGGTCTGTGTCTTTTCGAAGGCAAGGGTAGTTTCACGCTAAGCCTCCAAGCACAAATTGGTTTCAAGGCAAAAATAGAGCGCAGGCCCATTTTGGGCCAGAGAGCAGCAACACCCAACTTTGGAGAAACAAACGTAAGTAGTGCCTAGGTTGTTTCGCCCCTGAATGAGAGTGCAAGGCAGTTTCGGGCCTTGACTGGGCGCAGCTGCAGTTTTAAAAGGAAAATGCTAAGTGGGCCAAGGTGTTTTCGCCCTATCTGGAAAGCGCAATGCCTTTTCGCTCTTTCTGGAGAGCGCAATGCCTTTTTGGGGCTAAACTGGGCGAAAGCACCTTCATTCTAACACTTAGTGTAAATCTGCTTCAATACCATGTGGGGCCCAGTTCTATTTCGCCTTAAACTTGGAGTGCAGCCTGATTTTGGAGTTAGGAAGAGCGAAAAGGCCTTTGACTTTTCCACAAGGTGTTTCTCTCTGTTTTCCAAGCGCAAGGTAGTTTCGGGCCTAAGTAGGGGCGCAAGCACCTTTGACTTTTCCACCAAGGCACAGCTCCCAACACAGTGTGGGGTCCAAAGTCTTTTCGCCCAAATCAAGAGCGCAAGCCCATTTTGGGCTAAAGGTTGGGCAAAATGTAGGTGGGGCCCAAGGCGTTTCACCCCAACTTCCAAGCACAATTCCTTTTTGGGGTTATAAGGAGAGAAATAGACTTTGACTTTTCCAAGGCGCAACCCATCAAACAGAAAAAAATGGTATGGACCAAGTTGTTTCGCTCCAGTTTTCCAGCGCAAAGCAAATTCGGAGCAAGCTTGGGCGAAATGGCCTTTGACTTTTCAACTCTGGCGCCCCTCCCAATGCAGCAAGGCGTTTCGCTCTAGTTTCCTAGCGCAAGGCAATTTCGAGCCAAATCGGAGCGCAAGCACCTTTGACTTTTCCACGTCGGCGCTGCTCTCAAGATAGCAAGTCGTTTCGCTGCAGTTTTGGAGCGCAAGCCCATTTCGGGCCAGAAAACAATGAAACGTAGGTTGGCCTGCATCCACAAAGCGCTTGTTTCAGTCTAGCCCTCCCTACTTCAGCCATAATTGCTCCTCATTAGCGAAACAAGGCGCATCCGTATCCATTTAAACGCAATCGGTCTGAGAAGCTTCCAGACTTGATGTTCCCGGATTTCAGAATCCTATCTTTCATTAAGGCGGTTCTAGCAAGCGAGGAGACGACGCCACCAGCTAAACCTGTCAGCGCATTGAAGAGGTGCAGCTACATTTCAGTGAGTCATCAGTTTCAGGCCATGCTACATTATTGTTTAATGAGTGATGAAATCCTATCTTTGCTACCACCACGATGTTTTGTAGGTGTGCATTTATGTCTCAGAGGCAGAATCCTCTATAAAAGCCAACAATTCTAATGTAATATGATGGACGTTTTGCTAGAGACTTGTTGTACATGAATTTTACTATCAATACAGAGAATACTTGGCTCTAATTCTGGATTCCTGTCTATGTGTATGTTTTCTATCTTATATTTCTATTAAATTCCCCGCTTTGTCTGTGGGTTATAATTCTATGTCTGGATTTAGCTCTTGATAAAGGGTGAACACTGGAATAACTCTGGAAATTGCACATATAAGGCGTCTGGTTTTAATTTCTGTTACATTTTCTGTGTTGAGTGCTATTGATTCAGAGTGCAATTAAGTTATCGTGTTGCTTGTCCATCACCCCTGTTCTACTTGGCCTGAGGCCATATTTCCCATTCCTTTCAGTTATTTATAATTTCTTTCCTATTCCTTAATCTCAATCCCCAAGTTAGAATAGTAAGGGAACCAACCCATCTCTGGAGATTGGCACGGGAGGCATTTATTCCTTTGGTCTTTCAATATTGGTCAGGTCTAGGGCGCATGAATGAAACATTCCATACCTAAAGCGTATTTATGACCAACAGTAACTCATAGGTTTTGTGTCCTTGGAATAGCAGTGATTTCATAGACCGTGAATCTCTCAAGCAAACCCCTTACCCGGTGCCTGTATGTCTTGAGATGTTTATTCTTGGCTGCAAATACTAAGTTCACCTGGTTTACAACCAATTCCAAGTCACCAAAAACTTTTATGTTTTTATGCCCAATTTTTTTTCTTTTCTCAGTCCTATGCACAATGCTTCATATTCCACTATGTTGTTCATACAATTGGAAAGCAATCCGCATGTGAAATCAAAGTATTCACCTTTTGGGCTTTTGAATTGTACCCCAGCCACTACACCATTTCTAGTCTAATCTGCATCAAAGTGCATGATCCATGAGTCTTCAAATTGTTGAGCTAACTCTTTAGTTAGAGCTGACATGTTTTCTGGCTTCTCAAAAACTAAATAATTTCTCATCTCTGTATCTTCCTATGTTCCTTTTGAGTCTTCCTCATTTTTGGCCAACAGTTTCTGGCATGCCCTGTGGGACCCAAACGTTCCACGTCAAAGCAGTATTAAGAGTTGATGTTCATCTTGTTGTTGTTAAAAAAGAACATCTGGCGACTCAGCTGAACTTAGAAGCGTTCGATAAAACCGATTATAAAGCCTCACCTTCATGTACACGAGATCAAAGGCTAAAAATCCAGAGGAAGCAGTGAGTTATTTGAGCTCAACATCGACGCTCTGGGAGAGCATCCTAGAATAGTCCCCTCGACTATCCCATCGGTTTAAGCACCCTCGCAAGTAGCTATTATAGTTTCACAAACTCCAAGTCTTGCCAGCACTGCGACTAGCTTGCCCCCTCAACTGAATGTTCCAAACGTTCCAGTCCAACCAAATCCACCAAATCCTCCGGTCCAAAAGACGTAGCCTCCACCGAGGAAGTTTCCCGCATGGAATCTTTCAGGACCTCTAGCTTTGCAGGCTTAGAACCAAGTGCCACCCGCAACATTGAAGGCTTTGCCCACATATGACGGTATAGGAAAGACAGCTTATGAGCACGTCCAAGATGTCGCTGCGCTGGCAACCATTCACCACATCACCAAAGAAGATATCATGGTGAGGCTGCTGGTGCTCTCGCTGAGAGGTAAACTCCTCTATTGATACCGGAAGTTGTCGTCCAACACCATCACTACATGGGACCAATTGGCAGAACAATTGATAAGGGGTTTCAACGAACAAGCGGACCTTTTCTCTTTGTTGCACCAGTTCACCACCATCCAAAGGCATCCTGAGGAAGTAGCGGATTTTAATGTCAAGTTTGCTCGAACCTGGCAGAGAGTCATTGTTGGCCTTCAACCCACTCCGGAGCAAGCGACTTTCTATTACTAAAGGGCTTTCCATTCCGACATCAGCATGAGCATCCGACATGCTAACGTCAACACATTCCCTGCCTTGTATGAGCAGGCGCAGAAGGCTGAGGCTGACCTAGTAGCTATCGGAAAGTTGCCTTCAAAGGTGACTATGCTGATTTATCCGAATTTTCCTCAAAATATGTATCCTAGTGCATCTTCTCAGTCACTACCTACCCCCCGATGTACCCTAATCAATCGTGGAAACCCAACCCTCAAAATCAAGCGATACCCACTCCGCAGTTTCAAGCACTTACTGTTCCTTAGCTCCCAGCTCATGTCCCATATCCAGCATTACCTGCACCATTGGCGCCATTGCCATTACCCGTGCCTCAGGCAGCCGTAAACTCCAATTAGGCCAAAGAATTGCAGGATCTACGGTCATACATGAAGACGATGGTGAATGAGATCACCGTCTTAAGGAGGAGGCAAAATGATCAAAGCTTCCAGCCAAGGAGATTTGCTCCTCCTCCCCAAATCACTAGGGAGCAAGTTGCTTCCACCAGCAGGGCTCCCGAGAGAAATGCGGCAATGTTGGAAAATGAAGAAGCTGGTTCATCCGGCAGAGCTTATTGGTGCTCCACCTGCAACGACCCACACGGTGAAGAGACTTGCATGGTTCATCTGAACTATGTACAGACCCTTGCAGACAGCGCTCCTAGTGGGCAGGTAAATATGATAAGGGAAACAGATCGCAATTTTATGATTCCCCCTGTCGAGCAAGTCTCCGTTCTCATGAGAACTGGTAAGAAGCCCATCGAAGTTGATCAGGTTCAGATGGAACCATTGAAATTGCCTGCCACTTCCAAGCTGTCGAGTGAGAAATCACCGCCACCAGAAAAGGAGCCTGTTCATGTGTTAGAGCCGGGAGATTCCGCCCTATTAAAATACTTCCTGCCTCCAAGAGCAAAAGGGAGAATTCCTCAACCACAAGCTTCGCCCTCTCAACCCCAAACCGAGGCGAGGGATCAAGCGAGAGAAAAGCTCATATTTCCCTCACTGACCAAGCGTTAGAGGGTAGAAGCAACACAGCAAAATCGGATGAGGTACGAGACTGCAAAGGAGGGAGGCGAGTCCGGTACAGGAGCGTACACCATCGTCGAAGAGCTAAGGAAGACTCCGGCTAAGGTAAGACTCTTTGATGCCCTTCAACTGCTCGGTAAAGTTGATCTATTGCAGGAATCCCTGAAGTTTGCCAAAGGCAAGGAAAAGCCAACTCAGACCGTCTGACACAGACACTATCTCCGCCATCGGAAAGAACAGGCCACCGCCATTTTATCTGTCCCTCAGGATGGAGGGGTAGGTCGTGCATAACTGCATGGTCGATTCCGGCACTGCTACTATTGTGATGCCCAAGGCTGTTTGCGAGATTATGGGCATGGAGTACACGAGGAGTAGTCCTGGTGTGCTTCAACAGGACGGAACTCCGGTTAAGACAATGGGGGTAATCAAAGATATCCCGCTCGTGTTGCACAAGATGCTGCAGATTACCGTTATACGGGAAGTTGTGGTAGTAGATTTAGAGCCCTATTTTAGCATGTGCTTATCAAGGGAATTCACAGCCAAACTTGGAGGCTGTTTGTCTCTGGACTATTCGCACCTGGAAATCCCCTTCAGAGGAAGGAGGATTAAATTTTTTAATGAAAAGCCCTCTACCTTTCACATTGAAAGGATCTAGGATGTAGAAAAACAATTGGACTTGGTCAATATGATCGAAGAAGTGGAGGAAGAAGAGAAAGTGGAGTTGATGGAAGAAGCTCTGGACGAACTCCGCATAGAAGATGAATTTTCTATGCATGACTTTAATGCCATGATCGAATCCGAGATTGCGTGCTATTCAATTAACAAGCCCGAAAAGGCTAAGGTACCAAGCGATCAAGACCCCATGACCGCTCAACTGTGGAAGCTCTTCTTTGACGGAGCCCGATGCAAGAATGGTGCTGGAGCAGGAGTTGTCCTTGCCTCTCCTTCGAGAAACCAGAAAATGTACTCATACAGACTCGCATGGAGTTGTACAAATAACGCTGCCGAGTATGAAGCCCTGTGTTTGGGGTTACAAAAGGCAGAAAAACTTGGAATAAAATAGTTGCAGATCTTTTGAGACTCGGAGTTGATCTGCAACCAAGTAACCAATAAGTGTGTTGCCAAGCAACACTATCTGAAAGCATACCGTAATAAGGTATGGGATCTGCTCGAGTCCTTCTCGGCTCTGAATATTCAGTCTATTTCGCGAGAGTGGAATAAGCATGCTGACGTCTTAGCATCTATTGGAGCCAGATGCTCCCATGTCGAGAACATAATGCAAAAACCGAAGGTAGTGAGGGTGATCTACAGGCCTTCGGTACAGGACAAAAATATTCATTGGCAGGTCTTTGACAGCGACGAGCAGATCATCAATTTTTTGATCGATGAAGCCGACAATATTGAAGACAGGACCCTCAATGAAGAAGAGTATGAGGGGTTGATTCAGCTGAAGAACAACCACGTCCCGAAGGGCTTAATCACCCTTGAAAGTTTGTTTGATCAAGACGACAGGTCCCTCCCCCACAAGATCAAGGTGGACGCGAGAGAGTACGAGGATCTGGTGTTAGAATCCAGGAAATCCATCAAGATGGGAACTGATTGCATGCCATTGGAAATTGAGCAAATCAGGACTTTGTGCAGAGAATACCCAAATATTATCGCCTGGAGCTATCAGGACCTAAAGGGATATGATAAGAGTGTCTTCCAGCACACAATTGAATTGTAGGAACGAGTCAAACCTTTTCAGCAGAAGCAGAGACCGGTTAACCCAAAAATAGAAGTGTTGATGAAGGCCGAGCTCCTAAAGATGCTGGATGCAAATATCATCTATCCCATCAAGCACTCTTCTTGGGTGGCAAACCTGGTCCCAATCCAAAAAAAGAACGGGGACATTCGCCTGTGTGTTGACTTCCGAAACCTCAATCAAGCATCTTTGAAGGACCACTACCCACTGCTCCAAATCGATCAGATTCTTCACGTAATGGCGGGAGCACAGAGATTCTCTCTATTGGATGGTTTCTCTGGGTATAATCCAATCTGGGTAAAGGACGAAGATCAGTACAAGACCGCCTTCATCACCAAGTGGGGCACTTTCGCCTACCAGCGCATGCCGTTTGGCCTCTCAAATGTCGAGGCTACTTTCTAGAGAGCGATGGACTTAGCCTTTGGTGAGTTACTCAACCGCATCATCGTGATTTATCTAGATGACATGACCGTTTTCTCCCATAAAAGGGAGGGACATGGTCTACATTTGCGACAGGTGTTTGAGAAGTGTCGGGAGTTCGGAATCTCCATAAACCCGAAAAAGTCCATTTTTGCGGTAGAAGAAGGCAAGCTCCTGGGTCATGTGATATCCGAGAAAGGACTAGTTGTTGATCCTACCAGGGCGGAAGCCCTCCTCAAGCTACCTCTGCCAGCGAACAAGAAGGGTCTCCAATCCTTCTTCGGGTAGATTAATTTTGTTTGGAAATTCATTTCCAACTTCGCCCAGGTAGTAAAGCCAATGACCGAACTTCTCAAGAAGGATGTTGAGTTTCAATGGACCGAGGAGAGGAAGCGGGAATTCAAAGAGATTAAAGAAAGAATTGCTCAGGCCCTCGTTCTAGTGAACCCCGACTACTCCAAGGATTTTATCCTTTACGCCATCGATGAACCGGAGAGCTAGCCATTTTTCTGCCTTCAACCTTGTCGGTGATCGCAGGAGGCGTGCAACGAGGACGGGAGTCGCTCCAGAATCGCGGGAAAGCCATGCCTTAGATATTTTTTCAATTTTTCTTCTGCCATCGATCGCCGCTACTGGATTCTGCCGGGAGTTGCCTGGGAAGGGGGCGAATCTGGGAATCGCTGCAGGAGTGGAGCGACTCCCGAAATCGCTCAAGAAGGGTGCGACCCGGGAGTGCTCCTGCCTTAGAATTTTTTGGGCATTTCCCAGACTTCGCCGGAGCTTGCTGAAAACTGAGAACTTGATCTTGAAACACAAACTGAACCTACCAATACCTGAAAAATGCAATCCTGAAGATCGCCTGGACTGACAGCTCGGAAAGGAGGAAAGGAGAGGACCTGGTCCTAACAGTGCAGCAGTTTTTTCAAATTTTCAAAAGTTTTACCCCTTAGAAAAATGTGGCAACACCTCCCTTGTCTGGGAGTAGTATAAATAGACCTGTTGGCCACGAATCCGCCACCTGGGAAGGACTTGGTGTGTCAATGCGCCCTTTGACCAGTGCGCAGTAGGGAAATAGGCCAACCCGATTGCGTTGGTTTCCACCTGCCTCAGCTACCCTCATTCCTGTCAATATAAAGTTCTACCCAACGCGCTGCCACGTAGCTCTTCAACCTTCAGGGAGACCATGCCAAGAGTATAGTCCAGCCCAACAGAAGTCAGCATCAGCAGTTCCACGGCTGCTTTTGTCAGCTAATGTTTGACTGGGACTTTGTGCCCATTAATGTAATCGGGGGGGACTTTGGGCTATAAATACCCACCACATTTTCATTGTAAGGTGGTGGAAGGGGAATGTCTGTTAGGGAACCATTGTAGCTGTGCTTCTGCTTATTAATATAAAGTATATACCTAGCTCTGTTCTACTGCTTTTATTTTTTATGCTGCCTCTCTTTTGTTATATACTTCTTGTGTCATGGCTTGTTGATTCACTTCAGCATTTGATGGCCAAGTACTCTTGGACTTCATAGATCAGAGGATACATAGAATAAATTAAGGTAGCAGTTCCTTCAGTTGTGTGTTGTGTTTATGTTGCAGTCCGTAGTGGTGATTGATGCGTCGCCGTACTGTTAGTTCCTTGGAGGGAATGTCTGTTAGGGGACCATTGTAGCTGTGCGTACAAATTCTCTGCATAACACATATACTTGGATCTGACATTTCTTGGTTACTTTTTGTATTTATGTTGCTGTCCGTAGTGGTGATTGATGCGCTGCCGTACTGTTAGTTCCATGTGGGGAATGTCTGTTAAGGAGCCATTGTAGCTGTGCGTACACTTCTTTATATAAAAGGGATACTTAGATTTGGCAGTTTCTGGTTATGCTTTGTATTTATGATGCAGTATGTAGTGGTGATTGATGTGTTGCTGTACTGTTAGTTCCCCCCACCCAACTCCAATCACATTTGTAAATTCTTTCCGCATTTTTATCTCTTTCCTACACTCTCATCTTAAACCATAAAACCCACAGGAAGCCGGCCTTCTCCGGAGATTGGCACGGAAGGCATTCCTTCCTTCCGGCCTTTCAATGTTGGTTTGCGGGTCGCAGTCGGACTTCGCACAAAAACTGGGCGTAGTCGGACTTCGCACCAAAACTGGGCGCAGTCCGACTGGGCCCTTCTTCCTGAGCGCACTTGGAAACAGTCTGGCAGAGAAATTGACTAAGTGTTGGAGCGCAACCCGACTTCGCAGCGAAGTCGGACTGCGCTCCCTTGTTTGTGCGAAGTCCGTACGGCGGCAGAAATCAGCTTTCACCTGTGCGCAACCCGACTTCGCAGCGAAGTCGGAGTGCGCCCTTTGACAGGTGCGCAGTAGGGAAATAAACTCAGAAATACACCCAAGGCATGAAGGCCTTCCCGACTGCGCTGTTTTCTGCCTGCGCAACCCGATGGCGCTCTGATCCCGGGCGAAGTTGGATAAACTGCCTTTCAAGGCAGACACGTGTCAAGCATTATCATCCGACAAGTGTCCAACTTTGGGATCCGAGCCAAGACATGCCGAGCAAAAGGACAAGCATGGGCCGCACTACTTATGCCACCTGCCTCATTTAAGGCTGATGTGAGTTTCCACCGCCTCGCCTACCCGCATTCCTGTCAATGTGAAGTTCTACCTAGCGCGCTGCCACGTGGCTGTTCAACCTTCAAGGAGACCATGCCGAGAGTACAGTCCAGCCCGACAGAGGTCAGCATCAGCAGTTCCGCGGCTGCTTTTGTCAGCTAATGTTTGACTGGGACTTTGTGCCCATTAATGTAACGGGGGGGACTTTGGGCTATAAATAGCCACCACGTTTTCATTGTAAAGTGGTGGAAGGGGAATGTCTGTTAGGGAACCATTGAAGTTGTGCTTCTGCTTATTAATATAAAGCATATACCTGGCTCTGTTCTACTGCTTTTATTTTTTATGCTGCCTCTCTTTTGTCATATTTCTTGTGTCATGGCTTGTTGATTCACTTCAGCATTTGGTGGCCAAGTACTCCTGGACTTCATAGATCAGAGGATACATAGAATAAATTAGGTAGCAGTTCCTTCAGTTGTGTGTTATGTTTATGTTGCTGTCCGTAGTGGTGATTGATGCGTTGCCGTACTGTTAGTTCCTTGTAGGGAATGTCTGTTAGGGGACCATTGTAGCTGTGCGTACAAATTCTCTGCATAACACACATACTTGGATCTGACATTTCTTGGTTACTTTTTGTATTTATGTACCGTCCGTAGTGGTGATTGATGCGCTGCCGTACTGTTAGTTCCTTGTAGGGAATGTCTGTTAGGGAGCCATTGTAGCTGTGCGTACACTTCTTTATATAAAAAGTATACTTAGATTTGGCAGTTTCTGGTTATGCTTTGTATTTATGATGCAGTAAGTAGTGGTGATTGATGTGTTGCCGTACTGTTAGTTCCCCCCACCCAACTCCAATCACATTTGTAAATTCTTTCCGCATTTTTATCTCTTTCCTGCACTCTCATCTTAAACCATAAAACCCACAGGAAGCCGGCCTTCTCCGGAGATTGGCATGGAAGGCATTCCTTCCTTCCGGCCTTTCAATGTTGGTCCACGGGTCTAGGGCGCATTGACACACCAAGTCCTTCCCAGGTGGCGGATTCGTGGCCAACAAGACCCCTTACTATTTCTGAAAGGATCATCATTGTCAAAGTGTATGATTGCATGATACATTCTGTGAGTGTTTGTTGAGGAGAATACATGTTGTAGACTTGTGATATTGCTGCTGTACTTGACTTGTGTATTTGTTGTTTATAAATGAATACAATGGCAATGTGCAGTTTTGCTACATTTTACTTATGAAATCTCTTTTCTTGTAGTAATGAGGAATTCTGTTTACTGTTAATGTTTGCTGTCATTTATTCTTCTATGTTCCTTCAAAAGTGGAATACCATCGCTGTGCAACATACCCCACTATAATCAAGCTCTCTAAAGGATTCGTTGCAGTCAATAGACTTATTTTTTCTAATTGTAATTAAGCTCTTTGAGCCTTCTCTTAATGGAAACAATTCATGTAATCATTGTCTAATTTATAAAAACACCGGATTCACATTGATCTATAAAAGTGCTCTGAGCTTTTATCTTTTATTTCAAATTTGTGATATCTATGTTTTTACATAAGTGTCAAATGCCGACATAAAAAGTTCGTGCTATTGCTAGAGCTGAGTAAAAATAGATTTTAATGCTCTTTACTTGCATTAGTGATTCATTCTTTTGATTCTTTCTGCTGTCTTTTAAAAATTATGTTACATTTTAGATGGAACATGGCACCCAATGGATAAGGCTATCAACTTCTATATATCAGTTGTTTCTTTGACAACAATTTAGGACCGATTTTAAAATCTGGCTACTGTAAACAAGCTACAAAAGTATATTAAATAGAAGAGTGAAGAGACCGCCTCCAATTTTCTAAATAGGTATGAAAGCGTAAGGTGGAGAGATAGAATCCTCTAGAGGATGCCAAGATCATTCTCCCTGGATCACTTTAGGGTATAATATATCCTTTGGATGTAAATTGGCTGTTGTGCCAATTGTTCATTTGTAAAACAATGAGCATATAAGTTCCTACCATTGGACTTCATTTCATTTGATTTAAGCCTGATGGTTTGAGAAACTAGAATTCATCATTCATGAGAGATTAATTCCATTTTCTGCTTCTATCAGATAATGTTTGGATAACTTCAAATGCCCCAAATATGAGTTATTTCTCAATAGTTTTCTGAACACCTTTATATTTCCTTGGATTATTTGTATGATATGGTAAAATTGCATTCTTAAATTGAATCTGATTGATGGGATGGCATATGCTCTAATACTGAATTGTACTGATAGAAGTGCTGGCTTTTTCTATAGGTCTATGCTGTGTGATCTCTCCTCTTTTGAGTCCATTGTTAATTTTGTGGGGAAGTACAAAGAAACTAGATGCCCTCTTCATGTTTTGGTAAGTGAATTTCGTTGACTTGTCCATATTACTTGTTTTCCAATGCAAAGCCCACTAATGATACCTTTGTGTTTGTAAGTTGAAGTTCCCAAGTCTAAAGTGTCGATTTTATTTGTACAAATACCTAGCTTGCTATACTGCAGAAAAGAGAGAGAGAGAGAGAGAGAGAGAGAGAGAGAGATCTAAATTGTTTCATTGGTTGCAAACATCTAAGTAATATCTTCCTTGGTCTTGTTTCAGTTGGTTTTTTTTAGAACATTGAATTAGGAAAAAAGACAAGTGTTTTAGCAAAGTTGGAAATTACCACAGCAATGTTATTTATACGTGATTTACCAAGGGTTGATGGAACTAACTATAGCTAATTAATTATATATTAAAACTCTTCAAGAAACGTTGCATTCGTCATGTATAAACTTGGTACCGAAATGTTTGCATTGAAGGAGACTCGCTTAATATTACAAACTTGGTCAAAGGTGATTCAGTCCCCAGTTGGAAAATTGAGGCTGTGATTATGGAATCTAGACGAATTCTTCAGGCTAGAGAGGATAGAAAGATAAAGCATATCTTCAGAGAAGGAAACTGCTACGTTGACTTTATGGCAAACTTGGATATAAGTCTCAATGGTCTATCTGTTTGGAGAAACAATTTTCCCGGAGGCCTTCTTCAATTGGATTTAGCGATGCATGCTTCGTGATGCTCTTATGAAGAAAGGTTTTGTGCACAACCGTGTGGGAGTGTTGGTTGGCTGGGGGGCTCACCAATGCTGTTCTAATTTTGTTTCTTGTATCAAGTTGTAGCTGGTTCACTTGGTGATGGGTGGCCAGTTGTAGTGCTTTATAGTCGTTCTTGTCCTTGTATTGCTGGTCTTAGGTCAAGTTTTGCAAGGCTTCTCCTACTGTAAAAGGTTCGGGGACCCTTTCAAAACCCCTTCTATATCTAATAAAAAACAAACATTGCATTCATCATGTATCAAAAGGTAAAACATGGAAGGACTTGGGGTTACCATTTTTGTGGTCTCCCAACTTTCGACTGTATGGCACAAATCAGTATGACATAGAAATGAAACGAGTATTGATTGCACAGAGAGTGAAGATTGCTGACCAAATGTTCATCTTGTATTTCTTGGTTATTGCCATGCAAACACCAGCCTATGATGCATTGCTAGGATGTGGGTGGGTTCGCATGACGAAAGTGAACCACAACCGGGAGGACCATATGACTTTGAAGAAAGACCAACACAAGTATGTAATTAATTTGAAGAATCAATCCTTTAGTGAAGAACTGACGACATTTGAAGAATCAAGGAGTTCATTGTTGGAAGAGGAAGATCAAGTGAACGGATGAAAACCTAATGAAGGAATGCTAGGGTTGGAGTGCACCAAATATGAAGGGCACTTAGACAATGAACTTATACATTGGCAGATGGAAGACCACGAAGTTTTCCAGCCTTCATGCATGTGTATCAATGCAAAGGAAGACATCCAAGATGAAGGACCTAGAAGTGTATCTGAGGTGGGTGAGTGCAACCAAAGTGCCAAGCCAACAATGAAAGTTGAAGAAGAGAAAATGACCTTTCCACAAAACTTTGTAGAGTATAGTGTTGGCGATGCACAGATCGATGAAAAGCCAACAAATCCTTTTGACATGGCAAAAGTAGCAACGAAACCTGACACCATAAACTATGAAGGACCGAAGATGGTGCACGTGAACCTCGGTGAAGGAGAGAAGGAGAAGATAATCCATTGCAAGGACGGGTGGGATCTAGTTTTACAAGCGACAAATTCTAAAAATTTTATGTAGTACAAGGTCTTTGCATGGACATACAAGGATTTACAAGGGATTTCACGTCAGTTATTTGTGCATTGGATTCCATTGGTTCTTGGCACACACCTGTAAGGAGAAGGCCGTATTGAAAGAATCTAAAGTATATGGCCTTGGTAAACACAAAGATAGAAAATATGTTGGATGCGGGAACGATCTTCAAGGTGACGACGATCGAATGTGTGTCACCTATTGTCACCAGTTTGGAATGACCATATTCGCATCTATGTGGACTTTCAAAGTTTGAGCACTGTGACCACCAAGGATCCCTTTCCTATACCCTTTACTATTTCAATTCAAGAAGTAGCAAGACACAAGATCTATTCATTTTTGGATGGATTCTCAAGATATAACCAAATCAATATCACTGAGGAAGATAGATTGAAGACCATTTTTGTGGTATAGAATGGGATTTGTGCATATAACCGAAAGCCTTTTGGTTTGTGCAACACCCCTGACATGTTTCAAAGGATTATCTTGTACATTTTTGGGCAAATTTCGATTGGTAAATTCAAACTATTCTTGGATGATTGGTAGCTATATGGGAGAAAGGACGAGCACCTGAAGGCATTGGAAGAGTCTGTGCGGTCATGCATGAATGTTCGACTATCCTTAAACCTAAAGAAATGCAAATTGTTGGTGCCCTATGGAAAGTTGCTATGGTATGTGGTAGGAAAAGAGGGGTTGAAGATCGGTCTTGAAAAAATTTGAGTCGTGATGAGCATGGAAGAGCCATTCGACGTAAGTTTGTTGAAGTCATTCTTAGGGCATGTTAGTATCTATTGACCTTTCATTAAAAACTTTGCACAAGTTTCACACCCTCTTGATGCATTGATGCACAAAGGTGTTCCTTTCAGGTGGACGAAGGAGCATGAAAAGGCCTTTGAGGAGTTAAATGCGAAGTTGGTTTGTGCACTCATTTTGATGTTTCCAGACTAGGAGAAGTTCCATGTCCACATAAATGCAGCCAATTTTGCGATTGGATGCAGGCTTGCTCAGGAGGGGCAATATGGGTTGGATTAGCCCATATATTTTTCAAGTCCGTTATCACATGAAAAGAACTACAACACCACAAAGCGAGAAGCCTCAGGGATGATATGTGTAATACAAATGTTCAAACATTACTTGCTTGCAAATCCTTTTACTTTCTATGTAGATCATCAAGTGTAGTTGTATTTGATGAACAAGCAACCCATTCACAGATGAGTTAGCAAGTGATTCATTACGTTGCAAGGATTTGTGTTTCGAGTGGTGGTGAGACCAAGGAATAAACACGTGATAGTGGATTGGTTATGAAGGGTTTGCTTAGGAGAACCTACGAACGAAGGAGTGTTGGATGAATTTTGTACGCTCATATTTTCAATTGTTGCACAACTATCATGGTACAAGTATGTGGGTGAATACTTGTCAACAGTGGAGTTGCCAAAAGAGTTGACGACAATGAAAAAGAAGATCATCAAATCAGCACTATTCCAATTGATACAAGGTTTATTATACATGATTGGACCTGATGGAGTTCTACAAAGATGCATAATGGACTAGGAAGTGAACTCAATTTTGAAGGAAGATCACAAAGTACTGGTAAGGGGGCATATGGGGCTGGATGCAACTGTGAGAAAGGCGCTTCTGGTAGGGCTGTGGTGGCCCACCCTCTATTGCGATGTGAAGGAGTTTGTGACCACATGCAATACATGTCAGAGAGCTAGGAAGCCACTGCGAAGGGACTTCATGTCATTTCATCCATCTTAGCCGCAATAGTTGTTTAAAAGATGGGGTCTAGATTTTGTTGGACCATTGAGAGCTAGTTGGAGAAGATGTACGCACATTGTGGTAGCTATTGAATACTTGACGAAGTGGGTAGAGGCAAGAACATTTCCTAATAATTCCGCAAGGAGCACAACATGATTCTTGTATGAACAAGTCATTACGAGATTTGGAGTGCCTCTTCAGTTGACAAGTGATTGCGGAGGACACTTTGATAATGAGATCATTCAGAAGTTAATTACGTTAATATCTATTTATTGTCTAGTCCATATTACCCAAAAGCAATTGTGCAAGCAAAGGCAATGAATAAGGTCTTAGTTTCCATAATGTACAAACATGTGGTATTAAAGATGCTGATTGGGAGGAGAAATTGCCAGCAATCTTGTGGGTGTATAGGACTACGTATAAACAAATGATGTAGGCAAGCAAATTGATATGTCTGTGAAAACTGTGAATAAGTTTAGTTATCTGGCATTATTTTGTAGTTGTACATGACGTGTTTGACAAAATGTGCATACATATATGTAATAAGCTTATAAGGTTGTGATGTAATATGTAATGTAATAATGTACTTGTTGCCACATTTTGCACGGGGTGCCATGTCTTCATTTTTCTTGTAAGGATGCTGCTCTCCCTTCCCTCCTCCTCCTTTCCCTTTCTCCACTATCCCCTTTCTTCCCTTCCATCAGTTTCATTCCCTTCATTTCCCCCCCCTTTCCTCCTTTCCTTTTTTGTCAATTTCCCCAAAAGAGCAAAAGGCCCCTAAAAAATTCTAAGTATTAGAGTGCGCAACCCGACTTCGCAGCGAAGTCGGGCTGCGCCCTTGAGTTTGAGCGCACTTGGGGAGCCGAAGTGCGGAGAGATGATCAGAATTTTGCTAAGTGCTGAGTGCGCAACCCGACTTCGCAGCGAAGTCGGGGTGCGCTCTCATTTTTGTGCGCACCTGGGCATCAGTGGAGCCCTGAAATTTCTAAGTGTTGAGTGCGCAACCCGACTTCGCAGCGAAGTCGGGCTGCGCCCTCAAGTTCATGCGCAGTCGGGGCGATATGACCGAAAAAGTGGCTAAGTGTTGGGTGTGCAACCCGACTTCGCAGCGAAGTCAGGCTGCGCCCGCTTACTTGTGCGCACTCGGGCAGAATGTTGAAGACAGCCCGGAAATTTTCTAAGGCACGAAGGCCTCCCCAACTGCGCTACTTCCCCCTTGCGTTGTCTGATTGCGCTCCAATTCCGGGCGAAGTCGGGCAAGAAAGAGAGACGAGATCCCAAGGCAGATTCGTCCCTTATCAGATTTTGATAGGTGTCCAGCCTCGGGATTCGAGTCAGAGATGTGACGGGTGGTGTGCGAGCGTGAACTAAATTATTGTACCGCAACTACCCTCATTCAAGCTGACTCGAAGTTTCATCTACCGCACTGCCACGTAGCTGCCAAGTTTTCAGGTGGACCTTGCTGCAAGTACATTCCATATCCGTAGAGGTCAACATCAGCCGCTTTTTGCCGCTTTTGTCAGCTTTGTCAGCTATTGTCAGGTCTGGGATCCTGTGCCCAAAGTTGTAATTGGGGGGAAAATTGCGCTATAAATAGCTGCGCCGATATCATTGTAAAAGGGTGGAAGGGGGATATATTGCTAGGGAACCATTGTAGTTGTGCGTTTGCTTCTGAATACAAAATACACTTGGCTCTATTGACTGTTCTTGTTCTGTATGCTGCCTCTATTTAGCATTTCTGCCTCATGTTGCTTATGTTATTGCTTACTGTTATTCTGCTATCTGGATATCGGTATTTGATAGTTAAGTATTCCTGGAATGCATAGTTAGAGGATACATAGAATGAATGACATTGGTAGTTTCTGCAATGTATTTTGTGTTTAGTTGTTGTTAGTAGTGGTGATTGATAGTTGATGTGCTGCTTATCCTCCCCACCCAATACAAATACATTTATATTTCTTTTTGCATTTATAATTTCTTTCCTGCACTATGAGCTGATAAACAACTGAGAAAACATAGGAAGCCGGCCTCCTCCGGAGATTGGCACGGAAGGCATTCCTTCCTTCCGGCATTTCAATCTGTTGGGCGAATCTAGGGCGCATTACACTAAATCCTATCCTAGTGGGAGATTCGTAACCAACAGTTTCTCTGGCACGCCCGGTGGGACACGGGAGTTTCCCACCCAAAACAGAATCGAAGCATTGGTGTTCGCTTCATTGCTGTTAAATCAGAACACCTGGCGACTCTGCAAGTACCTGAATATCCTCTGAGTCCGTGAGACCGGTCCAAGCGCCTTCATGCATACAAGAAGGTGGAGAGCAAGGAATCCGGGAAACCAGCCTGATCTCTACGAAATTGACATCAACGCTCCTGGAGAGCGCGTAAGGCTGGCTGACTACCAAGCTCACATAGACGAATTCGAAGCCGAGATCGAAGAAGCTGAAGTCGAAGAGGCCGAAATTGAAGAGCAACCTACAACTTCGGACAACACTGATACCGAGTACACGACCGGAGAGGAAGAAGACATGGCTGCCCAACAAAATGATGATGACCTCTTCCCAGCGGTTGACTCCACAGGGCCCTTGGCTCTAGTCGGACAAGAGGTTGTGCCCCCCGCTGCCTTGAAATCCATCCCTACTTACGATGGCTCCGAGAAAACGGCATATGAGCACATCCAAGACATTCTGGCCTTGGCTGCACTGCACTCTATTACGAGTGAGAGTGTCAAGACCCGTCTATTGGCCCTTTCTCTGAGGGGGAAGCTTCTCTACTGGTGGAGATCTTTGCCAGAAGGAGCTATCACGGGGTGGCCTCAGTTGGCAGGCAGGCTCGTAAAAGGATGCAACGAGTCTGCCGACCCCTCTTCATTGTTGCATCAGTTTCAGAGTATCCAACGCCACCCACAAGAGGAGATATCAGACTTCAACATAAGGTTTGCGAGGTCCTGGAAAAGAGTACCTCGCGAACTGCGACCTCCGACGGGTCAAGCTACACACTATTACCTGAGGTCTTTCAATTCGGATATTTGCCTACTTCTCAAGATAGCCCGGGTCGATACTTTCCCTGCCCTATACGAAGCTGCCCAGCAAGCAGAATTAGACATAATCTCTATAGGCAGACTTCCGCATAGAATGCAGCCTCCCATTTATCCTGATTTCCCTCAGTCCCAATATCCATCGGCGTCTGGTGTAATGCCATCCTCCTCAAATCAGCACCCCCAGCAGCCATGGAATCCAGCACCGATTATAAACCCCTACGGTCAGCCTCAGATCCATTATCCTAATCCGCCACCTCCACCTCCGCAGTATCCCGCACTCCCAGCTCCCCCTCATTACGCGGCATATTCTGCACCTCCACCATTAGCTGCAATACCTCCGCCGGCCCGGCCGACGCCTGCTGATAACGATATTCAGAATAAAATCCTTCAGGAGGTACGGGCTCTGGCCTCTGGGTATCATACTATTTCCAACGATATGACAATAATGAAGAAGAAGCAAGCCCAGATGGAGTTCCTTCCAAGGAGACCATATCCTCCCCCGGCGCTAACAAAATATCAAGTTGCACAAGCGCAAAGGACCATGGCAAGGAATGCTGCCAATGAGGTTCAACCTGGCACTTCTGACCAGGTTAACTGGTGCTCCACATGCAACGATCCACACGGAGAGGAGAGTTGCACGCTGCATCAGCATTATCTTCAGACCCTTGCGGGCAGCGCCATGGAGGACGAAGCATACATGATCCTGGACAATGAAGGCAACTTTGCAGTCCCAGAAGAAGATCCTGCGTCGCTCTTGACCAAGGAAGGCAGAAGGCCCATTGAGGCTGCCACGGCCCAAGCAAAGCCGTTGAAGGTATACGCCAGAAGAGAGAGGGCGCAGCCTGCTGGGCTACCACCTGACAAGTCACCTTGGCCCCCTACAGCCAAAGAAAGGTTCCCTACGCTCAAGGCTCCCGCGATGAAGGCTCCCGCAGCCCAACCTCTAGCCGAAACAAAAGAACAAGCTCAAGAGAAGCTGAGGTATCCGTCGCTAACGAAGAGACAGAGAGTCGAAGCCACGCAGCAATACCGGACCAGGTATGAGCCAGCGAAAGAGATAGAGGGAGCCGACACTTCAACCTACAATATAGTTTATGAGCTCAAAAGGACCCCGGTAAAGATAAGTATGTACGAGGCTCTTCTGCTCCCAGGGCAAGTTGATCTGTTGCAGGAATCCTTGAAAAGCGTAAAATATGGAAAGCCGACGCAGCCTGCTGTGTTAGCTCAGCCCTTGACAGTTTCTGCTACCGGGAAAAACAGGCCACCTCCTTTCTATCTGTCATTGCGGATGGAAGGCTATATAGTACACAACTGCATGGTGGATTCCGGTGCTTCCACTACTGTCATGCCGAGAGCCGTCTGCGAGGAGATTGGTATGGAATATACAAGGAGCAGCCAAGGTGTGTTGCAGCTAGACGACACCCCTTTCAAGATAGTTGGTGTCATCAAGGATATCCCGATCCGACTGCATAAAGCCCTCGACATAGTGGTCATCCAGGAAGTCGTTGTGGTTGACTTGGAACCCTACTTCGGCATGTGTCTCTCTAGGGAGTTCACTGCGAAGCTGGGTGGATATCTGTCTCTGGATTACTCACATATGGAAGTGCCCTTCAAAGGAAGGAGATTAAAGATCTATAATGAAAAGCCTTCCACATTTCTGGTAGAGAAGATACCCGGAGAAGAGCCGCAGAATGGCATGGTTCAGCTGACAACTGAAGAACTGGTAGAGGTGGATATGGCAGAAGAGGCCCTTGAGCTGTTACAAGTGGAGGATGAGTTCTCCTTGCTAGACTTCAATGCCATGATTGAGACCGAGCAAGGTTGTTACTCCGTCACCCAGCCTGAAAGACTTGACCAGTCAGCAAAAAAGGAGGTTGGACCTGCACCAGAAAAGCTATGGAAGTTGTTCTTTGATGGCGCCCGATGCAAAAATGGCGCCGGTGCAGGTGTACTTCTGGTTTCCCCATCCGGAGTCCAGAAGGACTACACTTACAGGCTGGCTTGGAGCTGCACTAACAACGCGGCGGAGTATGAAGCTTTGTGCTTGGGTTTGAGAAAGGCAGAGAGACTGGGGGTAAGACATTTGCAGATCTTTGGCGACTCAGAGCTGGTGTGCAACCAGATTACGAATAAGTGCGCCTCCAAGAAGCATTACCTCAAGGCGTACCGTAACCGTGTCTGGGATCTGATGGAGTCATTCGACTCTTTGAATGTCAAAGCCATATCGCGTGAGAAGAATAAGCATGCTGACATTCTGGCGTCTGTTGGAGCCAGTACGTCACGTGATGACACTGTCCAGAAGCCGAAGCCGGTTCGTACCATCTACAGGCCTTCTCTGCCTGATAAAGACACCCACTGGTAGGTGTTCGACTGTGACGAGGATATCGTCACTTTTTTGATAAACAAAGCAAGTACAATAGAAGGTAGAGACCCTGATGACGAGCAATACGAGGGGTTGATACAGTTAAAAAACAATCATGTCCCGAAAGGACTGATTACCCTAGAAAGTCTCTTTGATCAGAACGATAGGGCAATATCCCACAAAATCAAAGTGGACCCCAAGCAGTACATGGACCTGGAACTGGAACCTGGAAAAATGATCAAAGTCGGGACAGACTGCACTGAAAAGGAACTGGAGCAGATCAGATCTTTATGCGAAGAGTTCCCTGATATTGTGGCCTGGTGCTACCAGGACTTGAAGGGGTATGACAGAGAGATGATCCAACATACTATAGAGCTGGAAGATAATGCAAGACCTTTCCGACAGAAGCAAAGGGCAGTGAACCCAAAAATTGAAGCCATGATGAAAGCAGAGCTCTTAAAGATGCTGGAGGCCAAAATCATCTACCCCATCAAGCACTCATCTTGGGTCGCGAATCTGGTCCCTGTGAGGAAAAAGAATGGAGACATCCGCCTCTGCATGGATTTCAGAAACCTCAATCAAGCTTCACTGAAGGATCATTATCCACTCCCCCAAATTGATCAAATCCTCCACATAGTTGCTGGAGCATAGAGGTTCTCTCTCTTGGACAGATTCTCTGGATACAACCAAATATGGGTAAAGGACGAAGATCAGCACAAGACAACGTTCACCACCAAATGGGGAACGTTTGCATATCAGCGCATGCCCTTCGGCCTGTCTAATGCCGGCGCTACATTTCAAAGAGCTATGGACTTGGCGTTCGGGAGCTGCTCAACAAGGTCATTGTCATCTATTTGGATGATATGACTGTATTTTCACATAAGAGAGAGGACCATGCTTCCCACTTGCGGCAAATATTTGAGAGATGTCGTGAATTCGGCATTTCCATCAACCCGAAGAAGTCAGTCTTCGCGGTAAAGGAAGGTAAGCTGCTAGGACATGTCATTTCTGAGAAGGGCCTTGCAGTGGATCCTGACAGAGCAGAAGCCCTTCTTCGCTTATCCATCCCAGTTGACAAGAAGGGGCTACAATCATTTTTTGGCCAAATCAACTTCCGTGAGGAAGTTCATACCAGACTTCGCACAAGTAATCAAGCCCTTGGCCGAACTCCTAAAAACATATGCTGAATTCTTGTGGACTGACGAAAGGAAGCGGGCCTTCGAAGAGATCAAGGCCAAAATCGCGCAAGCTCCAGTATTGATAAATCTAGATTATTCCAAGGATTTCATCCTGTACGCGGTGGGAGAGCCCGAGAGCTACGCTGCAGCCCTGACTCAGAAAGGAGATGATGGCGAAGAGCGCCCCATAGTGTTCCTAAGCCAGGTGATTCAGCCGCATGAAGAAAAGTACAATTTTATTGAGCGGCAGGTGCACGCAATCATGAGATCCCTCAGGAAGTTCAGGCACTTTGTCTCCTAAAGCCGGATAACTATCTTTGTGATACATTCGGACGTCAAGAATTTCATTGTACAAGGGGAGCCAGGTCACAAGAGGGCAGGATGGATAGCTAAAATCCAAGAATTTGACATAGAGGTACGTCCGATGAAGCTGATCAGAGGCCGGGCCCTGTGCCAAGAGTTGGCCCAAAGTGTTGCAGCTGAAATCTCTACCTGCCAATGGGAAGATCCAATGGCGGAAATTAACCTTGCCAACTCCTTATCAGAGGAAAGTGACTGGACGAATGACCTGGTGTGGTATTTTAGCACAGGGAGATGTCCAGATCATCTCAATGCCTCACAAAGGAGGTTTAGGCTGAATGCCTTGAGATATGTACTGCGCCCCGAGGGGCTGTATTTCAAAAATATTGACGGCATCCTGTTGCGGTGCGTCAGGGAATCAGATAAACCAAAGGTCCTCGGAGAGTTCCACTCCGGGATGCCTGGAGGACATCATTCAGGGAGGCCTACGACCTTAAAGATTATCAGAGCCGGGTATTATTGGCCCACCCTCTTCACAGATGCACATGCGGTCTGTGTAAAATGTGAAAAATGCCAGAGGTTCGCCGGTAGGAATAGGAAGGCACCCTTGCCCCTCCAGCCAATTCAAGCCGAGACTCCGTTTTAGCAGTGGGGTCTGGACTTCGTCGGAACCATCACGCCTAACTCTGCAGCGGGACATAAGTTCATCCTTACAACCACCGATTATTTCACTCGGTGGGCGGAGGCGATCCCCACTAAGCATGCAGACCAAGAAACGGTCATTGGGTTCCTTTAGAGCCTCATCACCCGTTTCGGGGTCCCAGAGGCAATAGTTACAGACAACGGTCCGGGGTTCGGAGGTGCTGTACTCACGGAGTTCACCAGCAAATACGACATCTATCACAAGATGTCCTCAAACTACTACCCGCAGGGGAATGGCCTGGCCGAGTCCACTAACAAGAATCTGCTGAAGATTGTAAAAAACAAGAGAAAGGAACAAGAGGACGTGGCACCTACTTCTGAACCGGGCGTTATGGGCGGATCGCATATCTTTCAAGAAATCTATCAAGACATCCCCCTACACGCTTGTATATGGCAAGGAGGCAGTTCTGCCTACCCACATAGAAATGCCCGCACTCTGGTTGTTAGATGAATAAAAAGGCGACGGGATCCAGTGGATGCCAAACTTTGTTAACTATTGCAGTTAGAAGAGGAAAGGGAGAAGGCATACCAGGCCTTTACCAAACATGCCGAGGTAACCCAAAGCTGGTTTGCAAAAGGCACCACTTTTGGTTACGAATCTGCCATGAGGAAAGGATTTGGTATAATGCGCCCCAGATTCGCCCACCAGATTGAAAGGCAGGAAGGAAGGAATGCCTTCCGTGCCAATCTCCGGAGAAGGTTGGCTTCCTGTGGGTTTTTAGTGTTTAAGCTAAGAGTGCAGGAAAGAGATAAATTGCAGAAAGAGAATCCAAATGTGATTGGAGTTGGGTGGGGGGAATAAGCAGCACGACAACGATCAATCACCACTACTAACAGCAGTCCTATACAGAACACATAATGAAACTACAGCTATCATGCATCCTATGTATCCTCTATCTATGCATTCCAGGAATACTTAATCATCAAATACCGGAGTCCAGAGTTCAGTACAACAATAAGCAATGAAATAAGAAACATGAGGCAGAAATGACAAGGAGAGGCAGCATACAAGATGATGACAGTAAGTAGAGCCAAGTATGTGTCTTGCATTCAGAAGAAAACGTATAGCTACAATGGTTCCCTAGCAGTATATTCCCCTTCCCCCTTTTACAATGAAATGATGTGGCTATTTATAGCCCAAGTTCCCCCCGATTACAATTACGGGCACAAAGTCCCAGACCAAACAATAGCTGACAAAAGCGGCAGAAGAGCTGCTGATGCTGACTCTTGTCGGCGAGGACTGTAACTGCAGCAAGGTCTCCCTGAAAGTTGTACAACTACATGGCAATGCGTCGGGTCAAACCTCTAGTCAGCAGGGATGCGGGTAGCAATGGTAGACGGAACTTTACATCAGCTTAAATGGAGGTAGTTGGCGTAGGTAATGCGGTCCATGCTTGTCCTTCATCCCGTCACGTCTCGGCTCGAATCCCGAGGCTGGACACTTGTCGAATTCTGATGAGTGGCACATGTCTGCCTTGAAAGGCAGTTTGTCCAACTTCGCCTGGGATCAGAGCGCTGTCGGGTAGCGCAGGTGGGAAACAGCGCAGTTGGGGAGGCCTCCATGCCTTAACCAATTTCTGGCTTGCTTGATGATTCTTGCCCAACTGGTCAAAGGGCGCACCCCGTCTTCGCTGCAAATTCGGGTTGCGCACCGGTACTTAAGCTGATTTTGCCGTTGTTCGGACTGCGCACAAAGAGAGGAGCGCACCCCGACTCCCCTGCGAAGTCGGGTTGCGCTCAGCACTTAGCTGGTTTTCTGCACACTGCTTTCCCAAGTGCGCACAGAAAGAAGAGCGCACCCCGACTTTGCTGCGAAGTCGGGTTGCGCTCTGAAGGGGGTATTTGCCCTCGGCTCCTCTTCATCCAGGTTCTCCTTTTCTGCTCCTGCGGCACTTCGCTCTCATGAGCACTGGGTTTAGTCTGTTCCTCAGCTTTGTGCCCTTCGTCACTGGATTGCGCCTGTACGGGCGCTTTCCCCTTGTCCATTTTCTTCGTTAGAATTGGCAGCGACAGAGAATTACGGCTTCTGATTTCTTAGTCCTGCGCTTTGCAGTCTCGGAGTCAACTTGACATTCTGAATTTTCCGAGTATGCCAGGGCCCTTTTTCTAGGCAAGGATTTCAGCATTAATGGCGCAAGGGAGGGAGTTAAGGTGGTTAACTCGAAGTTGGTGGAGGCGTTATAGTATTTTGGCGGCCGTGCATGGGTTTAATTTTGAAAAGCGCACCCTGGTTGCAGTTGGTCCAAATGCGCCTTGCTTTCTTAATGACGTCGTTCTTGAAAGTCGTGCAATCATTAAACATTTGGACTTCGTGCCTTTGATGACGTCATCGCTGCCGTCTGGGCACACCTTTCAAGGGAGAATTTTTGGCCCATGATCTTAAACCGGGACGCGACCCAACTTCGCACTGTGCCGTACTGCGCTCTGGGCCCACACTTAGAATTTTTCATGTTTTCCGTGATGGGTTATTCAGGCTGCGCCCAAAATTGAGGGCGCACTCGGACTTTGCCCAAAAAATGAGCGCACTCCGACTTCACCCATGCTTGACTGCGCAGTCAGACTTCGCCCCAAAAGTTGCGCAGTCTGATTTGACACTTAGTCATTTTCCGCTTCCTGCTCCCCAACTGCGCTTCTAAGACAGTGCGCAGCCCGCCTTCGCTGCAAATTCGGGTTGCGCACCCAAACTTAGCCAAATTTTTTGCCCCTTTCGTCAGCTACTTTCTCTCGAACTTCGCACAATCCAAGGGTGATACCCGACTTCGCTGCGAAGACGGGTTTTGCTTTAAGTTTTACTTGGGATCTTGAAAATTAAAAAACTGAATGCTGAATATGTACATTCTGAAAACTAAAAATACAGAAAGGAAAACTGTACAAGGAAGGACCCATTGGGTGCCTTCAGTGGTGATAAACTTTGAGGTGGAACCCGTTGACGGGAATGGGGAGAAGTTGTCCCTCCATATCCCGGAGCACGAATGCGTTGAACTGATTTGCCCGAGCAATCTGATAGGGACCTTCCCAGAGGGCGTCAAATTTTCCATGGTTGCCCGGCTTTGCCTTCAATGAGTTCCACTTCTGCACCAGGTCCCCGATTATGAAAAGTCGGGCGGTGGTGCCTTTTGGAAACCAGCCTTGGGTCGCTTCAGCGTGTTTAGTGAAGGCCTGGTATGGTTTCTCTCTGTCTTCTTCTAACTGCAACAACTGGCACAGTCTGTCGTCCATTGGATCCCCGTTGCCTCTGTCTTCATAAAGCATCCAGAGGGCGGGAATTTCTATGTGGGTTGGCAGGACTGCCTCCTTGCCATACATGAGCGAATAGGGGGATGTCTTGATAGACTTTTTGAATGATAATCTATCCGCCCACAGTGCCCGATTCAGGAGTAGGTTCCAAGTCCTCTTGTTCTTCTCTACTGTCTTTCTGATGATTTTCAGTAGATTCTTGTTCGTGGACTCGGCCAGGCCGTTCCCTTACGGGTAGTAGTTAGAAGACATCTTGTGATAGATGCCGTACTTGCTAGTGTACTCTGTGAGTACAGCGCCTGCGAACCCCGGACCATTATCCGTCACTATTGACTCTGGGACCCCAAAACGGGTGATAAGGCTCTCAAGGAACCCGATGACTGTCTCCTGGTCCGCATTCTTGGTGGGGATCACCTCTGCCCACCGCGTAAAGTAGTCGGTGGCGGTAAGAATGAACTTGTGCCCTGCTGTAGAGTTCGGCGTAATGACCCCGATGAAGTCCAGACCCCATTGCTGAAACGGAGTCTTGGCTTGGATTGGTTGGAGGGGCAGGGGTGCTTTCTTGTTTCTGCCAGCAAATCTCTGGCATTTATCACATTTTACACAGACCGCATGTGCGTCTGTGAAGAGAGTGGGCCAATAGTACCAAGCTCTGAATATTTTCAAGGTCGTAGGCCTTGCAGAATGGTGTCCCCCAGGCATCCCGGAGTGAAATTCTCCGAGGACCCTGGGTTGGTCGGTTTTCTTGACGCACCGCAACAGGATGTCGTCAATGTTCTTGAAGTAAAGCCCCTCGGGGCAAAGAGTGTATTTCAAGGCATTTAGCCGAAACCTCCTTCTTTGTGAGGCATTTAGGTGGTCTGGACATCTCCCGGTGCAGAAATACCTCAGCAGGTCATTTGTCCAGTCACTCTCCTCTGGTAAGGAGTTGGCTAGGTCGGTAGTTGCTGTCGGATCTTCCCACTTACAGGCAGATATCTCGGCTGCAACGCTTCGGGCCAGCTCCTGGCACAAGGCTCGGCCTCTGATAAGCTTTGTTGGCCGCACTTCGATGTCGAACTCCTGGATCTTGGCAATCCACCCTGCTCTCTTGTGACCCGACTCCCCTTGTATGATGAAGTTTCGGACGTCCGGGTGTATCACAAAGACAGTTGTTTGGCTCTGGAAGACGAAGTGCCTGAAATTTCGGAGGGACTTCATGACCGCGTGAACCTGCCGCTCAATAAAATTGTACTTCTCTTCATGCGGCTGAATCACCTGGCTTAAGAACGCTATGGGGCTCTCTTCGCCATCGTCTCCCTTCTGTGTCAGGACTGCGGCGTAACTCTCGGGTTCTCCCACTACGTACAGGATGAAGTCCTTGGAGTAATCTGGGTTTATCAACACCGGAGCTTGTGCAATTTGGGCCTTGATTTCCTCGAAGGCCTGCCTTCTCTCATCAGTCCATAGGAATTCAGCATTCTTTTTGAGCAGTTCAGCCATGGGTTTGATCACTTGTGCGAAGTCCGGTATGAACTTCCTTACAAAGTTAATCTGGCCGAAGAAGGACTGTAGCCCCTTTTTGTCGGCTGGAGCGGGCAAGCAGAGGAGGGCTTCTGCTCTATCAAGGTCCACTGCAAGGCCCTTCTCGGAGATGACATGTCCCAGTAGCTTACCTTCTCTTACCGCGAAGACTGATTTCTTCGGGTTTATGGAAATGCCGAATTCACGACATCTCTCAAATATCTGCCGCAGGTGGGAAGCATGGTCCTCTCTCCGTGAGAGAATACGATCATGTCATCCAAATAGATGACAATGATCTTGTTAAGCGGCTCTCGGAAGGCCAAGTCCATGGCTCTCTGGAATGTGGCGCCAGCATTGGATAAGCCGAAGGGCATGCGCTGATAGGCGAACGTTCCCCATTTGGTGGTGAACGCTGTCTTATGCTGGTCCTCATCTTTGACCCAGATCTGGTTATACCCAGAAAAGCCATCTAGGAGGGAGAATCTCTGCGCTCTAGAAACTATATGGAGGATCTGATCGATTTGGGGAAGCGGGTAATGGTCCTTCAGTGAGGCTTGGTTAAGATTTCTGAAATCTACGCAGAGACGAATGTCTCCGTTCTTCCTCACGGGGACCAGATTCGCAACCCAGGATGAATGCTTGATGGGGTAGATGATCTTGGCTTCCAGCATCTTCAGGAGCTCGGCTTTCATCATGGCTTCGATCTTCGGATTTACAGCCCTTTGCTTCTGCCGGAATGGTTTTGCACCATCTTCTAGCTCAATAGTATGCTGGATTATCTGTCTGTCATACCCCTTCAAGTCCTGGTAGCACCAGGCTACTATGTCGGGGAACTCTCGGCACAATGATCTGATCTGTTCGAGTTCCTCTTTGGTGCAGTCCGTTCCGACCTTAATTGTCTTTCCAGGATATTACATGGCAGCAACTAACAGGAGAGTTTTGTAGAAATTGGTGGCAAGATTATTCACCAAATCATCCATTGAAGACTGCATTCAAGAATGTAGGTGTGCATTATATTTTGTAGATTCTGAATTTTGACAAGGAGTGGTTCAAGGAGTATTTGTTGCAAATGATACAAAGTAACAAATGTATGATTAGCAACAACACAAGTAGAATCTTGATTGGTGACCGAGAGGTGCAAGTAGTATTTTCACCTAGCAATTTTTGGAGAACATTTGGATTGCCAAATTCGGGGATACCAGTGAGAAAGGAGACGATTGACCTGCACCAATGGAAGGAAATGATGGATAAGTTTACCAATCTCAATCTGGAAGAGGCGTTGAAATTGTTGAAGAATGGTATCTGTGGACTGAAGATGAAACAATTGAAGACACTAGAACTGCAATGTACCACGAATATAATAATGTCAAAACTCTCAGGAGAACAAAGAGCCTCGAAGATGCCCACTTGGCTCATACCATACATGGAAGCAATAATGGCTAGCATAGCATATCATTGGGCATCATACTTGTCATACCTCATCAAGAATCTTCTGATGCTGTATACCAAAAATTTCTCAATGGCTATTTATGCCTTTGCAATAATGATGAATTCTGGGACGTAAGAGAATCTGCGGTTTCCAAGATTGAATCCACCCAGAGTGATTTCAAAGCATGCACTGACTATATTTTATGTGAGATTGCTAATACCTTATCACTTAGCATTTTATGTGGGACTGCTTAGGTCCTTTTCTTATCTCTCCTAATATAGATAATTAATTGCAAACTCTTATTGACATCCAAATTCTCAGTTGTACAGGAGAAAGTTATTCTACCGCTTTCCACTACCTCCAAGTTCCTTAGCATGTTGATAGATTCTCCACATCAACTGGTGAAATTGGAATCTTGTTCACATTTATGTCTTCAGGATGGGTTGTCCTCCATAGGTGAACTAACTTCCTTAATTGTCTTTGATTCTGTAATTCCTTCTACAATTTCTTAGTGTCAAGTCCTTTTTTCAGTTCTGTCAATTTGTTGTCCTCATTGCAAGACGTACATTTCCTACTTGTGTGCTATTGCATGAGGTTGACCAGTGTACACCATCTCTAGGGTGAATGCTCTTGACCGCAGAAAGTTTTGTGCATCATGCTAAAAGTACAAATATATTTCATATTGCCCAAGAAGAAAATAAGGGAAAAAGATACTGCTGAAGAGATGGATGATTTTCCAAAGGAAATGTGAGTCATATAAGGTACTATGAAAGGGTGAAACTTGACAATCCTTTCTTGCAGCTCATCAAAACTAATGTCTAAGTTTTCTTAATCACCATTATAGACATCATACAAAATAACTCTTTAAGGCTTTACAAGTCAACCATCTTTTTTTATTGCTTAATTATTATTTTTGGATACATATAAGAATATAGTGGCATGGCGACTATAAAATTTTCACCATTACATTCATGTTTAACTTTCCATTTGCAGATCAACAATGCTGGAATTATGGCTTGTCCCCAGTCATACACTAAGGATGGATTTGAAATGCAATTTGGGGTAGGCCAAAAGTCCTTACGACTAGTAATTAGACTTCTTTGGAGCTTTGTAATTCCTCATTTTTTACTCTAGTAAATGAAACTTTTAACTGAAGCATAAAGCTACTTATATTCAATAATAGAAGATTATTCTGTTTTAAACAGGTCAATCACCTCGGGCATTTTCTACTCACATCATTGCTCCTTGATACATTGCAATTTAGTGCTAGTCCTGGGTAAGCACATTCAATTTTCCCCTCTTTTCTATTGAGATCCAATGCACATTCTTTGAAGTCTGTTATCTTTCAAGCTGACTCTCACATTTTTGTAATAAATGTATTTTGTACTGAAGTCTAGTTTGTAAGTAGTGCATTCCCTATGTAGTGTGTTTAGTTATACACATGATGACTACATATTGCTGTATGTGTAATCACATTGTGTAGAGCGAGGCACACTACTAACTTGGGATTTTGCACGTTGATGAAATTCTGGGGCCAGGCACATTTCCTCCTGAGTGAGGTGCACTTGGGAGTAGGGTGCGTTGGTGCCTTCTTCATTCATATTTGATTTATATTCACCCTGTTCTGCCTTCTGCTTCAGCTTGCACAATGGATCCCTGCCCAGCGGCAGCAGTGGGCTACTGCAGTAGGTCAAGAACTCTTCTTAAAGATAACAAAGAACATCAAGGAAAAAATCTAAAACTAAGAAATATGAAGGTTATTATATGTATGGAGTTCTTAAAATGGTGCAGATAAAGCCTTCAAATACTGCCTATATTCCTTTTATTTCTAAAATTGGCACGAAGTTTCAGAGGGAAAAGGGTCTACCCCAATTCTTTAGAAATCACCCTACTACATCTAGAATAGTTAGTTACTCTTTTGAGGACATAGAAAAGCTAGAACCTGGACCTAGAACCTTTCAGAGTACAAATATGGTTGCTCAAATTACAGATGGACTAGGACAACAACAATATCTTGAGAGTCTAGATAGATTCAAAATTGGAGACAATAGAATGGGATATGAAGAAAGAGTGGTGTCAACTATGTAATTTGTTTTGTGAATTAGTTGTTGGTTACGAATCTGCCAATAGGATAGGATTTAGTGCAATGCGCCCTAGATTCGCCCAGCAGATTGAAAGGCCGGAAGGAAGGAATGCCTTCCGTGCCAATTTCCGGAGAAGGCTGGCTTCCTATATGTTTTCTCAAATGGATTTAAGCTCAGAGTGCAGAAAAGAAATTAGAAATGCGGAAAGAAATATAAATGTGATCTGCGTTGGGTGGGGAGGATAAGCAGCACAACAACTATCAATCACCACTACTAACAACAATCAAATACAGAATACATTACAGAAACTACCAATGTCATTCATTCTATTTATCCTCTAACTATGCATTCCAGGAATACTTAATCATCAAATACCGATATCCAGATAGCAGAATAACAATAAGCAATAACATAAGCAACATGAGGCAGAAATGCTAAGTAAAGGCAGCATAAAGAACAAGAACAGTCAATAGAGCCAAGTGTATCTTGTATTCAAAAGCAAACGTACAGCTACAATGGTTCCCTAGCAGGATATCCCCCTTCCACCCCTTTACAATGATATGGTGCAGCTATTTATAGCGCAATTTCCCCCCGATTACAACTCTGGGCACAGGATCCCAGACCCGACAATAGCTGACAAAGCTGACAAAAGCGGCAAAAGAGTTGCTGATGTTGACCTCTGCAGATAGGGACTGTACTTGCAGCAAGGTCCACCTGAAAACTTGGCAGCTACATGGCAGTGCGGTTGATGAAACTTTGAGTCAGCTTGAATGCGGGTAGCTGCGGTAGATGAAACTTTGAATCAGCTTAAATGAGGGTAGCTATGGTACAATAATTCGGCTCACGCCTGCCCTTTCCTTGTCACATCTCCGGCTCGAATCCCGAGGCTGGAAACTTGTCAAAATCTGATAAGGGACAAATTTGCCTTGAAAGGCAGTCTCTCTTTCATGTCCTACTTTGCCCAGAATTGGAGTGCAATTAAACACCGCAAGGGGGAATCGGCACAGTTGGGGAGGCCTCCGTGCCTTAGACATTTTTTGGGTTGCTTGAAACATCCTACCCAAGTGCGCACAAGTTAGAGTGCGCAACCGGACTTCGCTGCGAAGTTGGGTTGCACTCTGGCACTTAGCCAGTTTTGCTTGCTGTTCAGACTGCGCATAGAAATGAGTGCGCAGCCCGACTTCGCTGCGAAGTCGGGTTGCGCTCTGGCACTTAGCCAATTTTCAGGATCCGCTGCTTCCCAAGTGCGCACAGGAACGAGAGCGCACCCCGACTTCGCTGCGAAGTCGGGTTGCGCTCTTGTACTAGGCCAAATTTCGGTCCTTTTCCGTACTTCACATTCCTGAGTGCGCTCAAACTTAAGGGCACATCCCGACTTCGCTGCAAAGTCGGGTTGCGCTCTTAGACTTAGAAATTTTAGGGACCTTGGGAAATTGACCGAATAAAGTACAAGAGGAAAAAAAAAGGGAAATGACGGAAAAGAAACGGGGAGAAAGGGGATAGTGGAGAAAGGGAAAGGAGGAGGAGGGAAGGGATAGCAGCATACTTAGAATAAAAAAGACAACATGGCACCCCGTGCAAAATGTGGCAACATTCCTGGCGGCTCGCGGGTGTCGAGCTCGCCTCGACGCAAAGAACCAGGCCTCTATCCTTTGGGCGCAGAGGAACTCCCTTCCCCTGCATCCCGCTGCTCTTCCATCCCCTTCTTGGGTAACTGCTCCTCTTCGGATTCACTTTCAGCAGTTTCTTCTTCTGATTCTCCTCCCCTTTCTGAATCCGAATGCTCACCACTGTCACCTTCTTGCTCGGCCGGCTGCTCCCGCTCACGGACATGATTGTACGCAGCCTTGGCCTGGTCCCAAGCTGTTGCCTGAAAGGGCCCTAAATCACCGATATCCTGCAGCGCTGCTCTGAATGTTGCAATCGTGTGTACGTCGATGGTGTTATATCTCTCTCCCAACTCCTGAAGGGAGGTGTTGATCTTGCAATATCTTGACACCATCTGAGTGACCTGTGCTTCCTGGACTGGCTCGGCCCAGCTATCAATTTCCGACATATCTGCCTCGAAAGTCAGCCAATTCAGCTTCACCTGTTCAAGGGGCAGAAACTCCCCATCCTTGACGAAGCTCGGGCATCCGAGCTCAGAAAGAGTGTTGAAGGGGGCCAGGCAAATATTCATTTCATGGTTCAATGCGTCCAGCATTTTCCTGGCGGCCCTTGTTTTTTTCGTTTTTTCAAAGTAATTGTGCAAGGTTACCCTTGCATCTGCCCAATCTAGGGCAATTCGGGACATGGGGGGAAATCGGAGGCCTTTGCGCGCGAACTCTTCAATTTTCATTGCCAAGTCCAGCCACTGCTTCGCTTGGTGTTCGGCCTCCTCTACCACAAGCTTTCCCTAGGCAGATACTTCTTGGATCCTAGATGCGAAATCCAGGACGGACAGGGACCTGACAACATTAGCCCTGCATCCCTGCAACAAACCAACCCGCATCTCTTTGACCTTGTTTTTCGAAAAGGCCGCCGTCTGGGACGTCTTCTCCTTCAGCTGAGATTGGGCCTGCCTTAACGAATCTTGCAGCTGAGAGACATGTTCCAACACCGCCCTCTTCTCTTCTGACAGCTGTTCAGCGGTTCTTCTTTGTGCTGTAGCCTCCTGCTGAGCGGCGGCGAGCTGTGCTCTCAAGTCCTTGATCTCCTGCTGGGCAGACTCCAGCCGCGTGGTGGCCTTAGCCAGATCTTCTTCCAGCTGCCTTGAGTCATTTTGAAGCTGAAACAACTTCTCCTGATTCTCGAGTCGCTTAACAAGGAGATTGTCAGTTCTACGACGAATACCGTTGATTTCGTATTCTTCGTTTATGTCGTCAAAATTCTTCTCCTTGACCCGGTGTTCATAGTCAGCCTCGATCATTTCTCGGAGAGGCTTCTTTACCTTAGGGATCAAATTTCCAGTTCGCAGAACTCTCCTGTCCAAGTCGAACTTGGTGCGCTTCACCGGGGCAGCTATCTCCTCGGTTCTTCTTCGTTTGACGCCCTAGAGGAAAGCGGCGGAACACCCTACGGCCTTCGCTACTAGAGGCTGATCATTTGTAATCTGCAGCTGCTCCCCCATGAAGTCAAGCTCTGCCAGCATCGGATACGCCGAGACTAAATCCTGCTGAGGCATCTTTCCAGCAAACAATGAAGCAGGAGATATCCCAGAAGGCGTGGTCGCTTTCAAGGGCGACTTGGTCCTAGGGGAAGTGAGTGGTTGAGTGGGAGGTGAAGTCGGGGTTTTGAACAATGGAGGTGAGCGGCTCGGCGATGTAGGTTCGGCTTCGGCATTGGCCGCAAGCGAGGGGTCTAGGGTTTGACTCAGGGTTTGGAAAATGTTCGGGTCTTGGGCAAACTGCTCAAAAGAATGGGGACTGAGGAAGGATTGGGAGATTTGTGACAAGGAAGATGCAACTAAGGCTTGCCCTGATACAGTGGGGGACGATGTTACGGCAGGGCCAACTGAGATCTGGGGAACCGGGGAAGAGGACGTACCTGCGGGCTCCGCCTGAGCCGCTGTTTGAAGGACGCCTACTGCCCAAACTTCTGTTTCTTTCCCAAGGTTGTCCAAAGAGATGATTTCTGGCGTGACCGTGACTGTCCGTGCTACGGCCGTTTGCTTCGCAGACTCCTTAGGCCGTTTGGCCTTTTCGCTCCTTTTCCTCTTCTTTTCTTCTGGAGCTGTAGTTGGCTCGAAGGAGGCAGAGGAGGTTGGGGCAGCTGGCAGCGGTGTTCCCATGGTAAACTTGTACCTGGGTTTTGACGGAAGAATGCTTTCTGTCGACGACCCACCGATTGACTCTTTTGGCACCTTTTCCTTTTGGGGGGCCGCCTCACTAGTTGACTTTTCTAGCTCTTGTACCTTTTGAGGTAACGCTTCAGGAACTGGAGGCAACATCGGGCCCACCTGATTGCTTGTTGGTGTCGCGCTGGAAGTCCCTTGAATGGGCAATTGCTGGGATGGGGGCTTCCTTTTATATCTCTTTCTGGCGCCTAGGGGAACGCAATCTCGAAACGCGAACGGTTCCCATTTGTCGGCGTATTTATCATATAAGGCCGAAAATTCGTCATCTACGGCCACTTGTCGTGTTGCGTGCGACACCTCATTTTCCATAATTCAATAATTTTGTCCTTTTCCCAGCTGAGGGGCGCCACCTTTGAGAGGAATTTTTTGAAGCCTACCAAATCTAACCTGTGGTCTGGATTGCAATCCGGATCATACTCCACTTCTTCACAGTAAAAATCCTGCCATGGCGGCCATGATTGCATCCGCTCAATGTGCCATTCCAGGTTCGCACCTGTTTTATTGCACCTTTCCTCCATGATCTCCGCTCGGGGGCAGATATGTACAAACTTTCCCCTGACCCCAATCGGGTCGTATTTCCAACGCTGAGGTAGCTGTATCAGGCCCATGTTAAGGAGTTCTTGTTCGAGGTAGACGTGCTGCCCAATCTCGTGCACTTGAATGTTCGCCCAGGTAATAGGATACTTGAAAATATGGCCTCTCTTCTTTCCCTGGCCGAATTCCTCCTTGACATAGTCCATCTGGCGCGATATCTCCATACCGAACTGATGCTCATTGCAAAAATAGGGCAGCAGGAACGACTTCCCTTTAAATCCGTAGATTCTGATCACAATGCCCTGAGTCAACCGGAAGGTATCCCCGCACTTGTACTTCCTCAGGTAGTTTGTCATGGCCAGTGGAGGGCGAGATGCCTTGCCGTTGAACAGCGCCAGGGTCATACCTAGAAATTTGAAGTTGAAATAGTAGTACGACCCTCTCCTCTATAGGGCTTTTGTCCACTCGTACACAGTCAGTGGTTCTCCCTTCTCATTTACCTTTTTTAGGTCAGGCACTTTAATCCGGTAGTGCGTGTGGTACAGGCACAACCATGTGAGGAACGAGCAGAGTCGGAACTTTGTTGTCTGCTTTTGCTGCAACCTGACCAGGTTCGAATGTATGGCGTACGCCACCCAATCTGCCCAGTCAAAGAAAATAGGGCGTCTTCCGCTCCTTTACGCAGTGGAGTCATAAAACTCTCCATGCAAGATGCATTCCGCGAGCGCCAGCTGGTACGGGCGCACCATTCTATCTGTGTCGCAGCCGAGCACCCATGCCAGGATAATATATATATATATTTATTCTCAAACCTGTCCAGGGGTATAGGGCCTATCAACCACTGTCCGGCTGGGAGCGGGGTTTTCAGCTCTGAGTCGAGAAACTCTCTCATCCTTCTGTTCTGAGCGAATCTGTCCGCCTGCTCATCCAGGTTAATTCTCCTGACAATGGCGTTGGGGTCGTACTGGAGCCCCGGGGCGAAGGCTGGCTGGACGCTTTCTTTGAAGAGTGTGAACAACATTCTTCCTTGGTTGTCGCAGACTTGCCGGGTAGCTGGTTCGTAATATGTTACAATAGACTCAACCAGCTCCGGGCAATGGTGGACGGGAGGGCACAAGAACCAGTACAGGTTTGACTTGTATGCAGCCCCGACATGGTGCAAGGGTGAGACTTTGCCAGCCCATTTTGCTATATTTGGCCGCAACTTGGTGAGGCTAATGGAGTACTCGCCATCCCTATACCCCGCCAGGCGGTTAATGGGCGGCGGTGGAGCTTGCCCTTGGCTTCTCTTCAACCTGGATCTCCTTGTTCTCTCCCGTGGCGCTTCGCTCTCATGATCGCTGGATTCTGTGTGCTCTTCAGCCTCGCGCTCTGCGTCGCTGGACTGCGTCTGCATTGGCGCTTTTCCCTTTTCCATTTTTTCTTTTCTGCTTGTGGTGTCAAATACGGGGATTCTGGCTACTAATTCTTCAATTCTGCGCCTTGCAGCTCAGACTTGGCTTGATAATTCGGATGTTTTGAGTATGCTAGGGCCCCTTTTCTAGGAAAAAATACAACATTAATGGCGCAAGGGAGGGGGTTAAGGTGATTTGCCCGAAGTAGGTGGGAAACGCTATTATTCTTTGGCGGCCGTGTGTGGGCTTTTTCTTTGGAAGGCGTACCTTGGTTGCGGTTGGTCCTAATGCGCTTGCTTTTTTAATGACATCCGCTTTGAAAGACGCACAATCATTATTTTAAAAAAAATTGGACCTCGTGCTTCCAATGACGTCACAGCCGCCGCATGGGCACACACTTCGAGGGAGATTTTGGCCCAGGGTTTTAAAGAGGGACGCAGCCCAACTTCGCGTTATGCCTCACTGCGCAGCCTGGGCCCATACTTAGAAATTTTTCGCCATTATGTCCCTCGTTTTCCACGACAAGTCGTTCAAGGTGCGCTCGAAATTGAGAGCGCACTCGGGCTTTGCCCAGAAAACGTGCGCAATCCGACTTCGCCCGGAATTTGTTGTGCAGTCCGACTTCAACACTTAGCCAATCTTCGCTCTGTGCTACCCGACTGCGCTCCCAAGACAGTGCCAGTCCGACTTCGCTGTGAAGTCGGGTTGCGCACCCAGCACTTAGTCATTTTTTAGGCTTTTTGTTAGCTATCTTCTCTCAAACTCCCAATGTCGCAAGATTTAATGAGCGATGCCCGACTTCGCTGTGAAGTCGGGGTTTGCTCTATGCTTCACTTAGGCTCTGAAAGCTAAAAGCTGAATACTGAAAGAAATATGTACATTCTGTCATAAACTAAAATGCAGGAAGGGAATATGTACAAGGAAGGACCCCTTGGGTGCCTTCAGTGGTGGTAAATTTTCAGGTGGAAACCGTTGACAGGAATGGGGGGAAGCTATCCCGCCATGTCCCGAAGCACGAATGCATTGAATTGGTTTACCCAAGCAATCTGATAGGGACCTTCCCAGAGGGCATCAAATTTGTCATGGTTGTCCGGCTTTGCTTTAAGTGAATCCCACTTTAACACTAGGTCCCCGATTTTGAAAACTCGGGTGGTGGTGCCTTTCGCAAACCTGCCCTGGGTCGCCTCGGCATGTTTAGTAAAGGCCTGGTATGCCTTTTCCCTTTCTTCTTCTAACCGCAATAGTTGGCAAAGTCTGGCATCCACTGGATACCTGTCACCTTTATCTTCATCTAACATCTAGAGTGCGGGCATCTCTATGTGGGTAGGGGGATGTCTTTCACTGACAATGCCCAGGTGCACACAAAAATGGGAGCGCAATGCCCAGGTGCACACAAAACTGAGAGCGCAACCCGACTTCGCAGCGAAGTCGGGGTTCGCTCAATACTTAGTCAAATTTTGGGCTCAGCTCTCTGCACGTCAGCTCTGTAATGTCCCAAAAATAAATATTTTTGTAAATGTCTCCTACACTTAATTATAAAAGTGAAAAAGGGGTTCATGTGACTAGGAGACATAACTTAAGTTGTGTTTATTTATGTTTTATGTTTTTATGTTGGAATAAGGCACTTTAAGTGATTTTAGGGTTGGGAGATGTCAACTCCAAATTAGAACCTCACCCTATATAAGGGAGTGAGACGTCCCAGTTTGGGCATGTTATGTTGATATCAGAATTGAATATTGAAACCCTAGAGGTTCCATGAGTTGAGATTGCAGGTCTTGCTCATTCCCATAGTGCATTAGAGGTGCATGGTTGGGGTCTTGGCAATATCATTGCAGGTTTTATTGCCCTAAAATATCAAAAATACAAAAAAAAGGCATCCGTGAGGAGTTCGTGGCATTTTTGGGAGCATTTGTGTCATGTGTTTCAGATGTGTTGGCATCCCCAAACCCTACGCTTGTATTTGGGGTCATTTTTGAGGAGTTTTTGCATCTGTTTAGCCTTGAGGAGCTGTTGTATTGGTTTGGAAATATTTAATATATGATACTGGCTGATTTCTCCTCATATTTGTGTTATTTTATGAGCAATTTCTGAGTTATTTCCTTGCTGTACTTAATTTCTGCATTTTCGTAGTAAGGGTTTGTTGTTTCTTAAAAAGGGACATTACAAGTGGTATCAGAGCTGGAATCTTGCCAACCTGTGGTTAGTTTCAGCATTTTTAGTGTTTTTTCAGTTATTCGTGGTGATAAGTGTGTTTCTGTGGTGAAAAGTTGTGCCCTAGTGAAAATCGCGGATTTTTAGGGGATTCGCAGATTTTTAGGGATTTTTTTCAAAAAATAAAAATTGCAGATTTGGATACCCTTTTGACCAATTTGCAGTTTTGTGGTTTCAGAAATTTTTTTTGGTGGTCAGAATTTTCAGAATTTCAGATTTCCATCTTTTTAGGGTTTGATAGGGTTTTATGCATCGTCCTCCTGTTCATCAGTATTTTACTAGGAGAAACAGACTCGCTTTGGAAATGTCAAACAAGGAAGAGGTTGAGGAGCCCCAAAGGCCAGTTGATAGAACTGAGCAAAAATTCGATGCCCTACTTGACATGCTGCAAAGAATGGTGTCCTTACAAGAGACAAATCAACAAGAATTGAGGGCAGCTTTGGGCAACCCAAATGGCACAAGGAGGGAAGGAGAAAGGGGAGGCAACAACAATGGGCATGAGTCATCATCTAACTCACACACTCCCTTGCCTAGGCCGTCCAAGCCTATGTTCCTTGTTCCACCACCTCCACGGGAGGAAAATGAGGTAACTGATGAATTAGATGAATGGTTTGTTGCTTATAGTAATAAATCTGAGGGTTTTAGGGCAGCAGTTTCTTTTGATAAATATTTGAAGATTGTGGGTAAATCTGTTGTTGAGGCTAAAAAAGAGAAAAAGAAGCCCTTTTTGCATCAAAAGGTGACCATTCCCTCAGTTAATGGTCAAGATGGTCTTACAACTAGGGCATGGCTTCAAAAATTGCAGAATTATTTTACCTTGGAGCCTATTTCTGAAGCTGATGCAGTTCAGATTGCTACACTCCACCTTGAGGGTAGTGCTTACTCATGGTGGCATCATGGGTTAGTAACCCAAGGGCATGGTGATATTGATACATTTGATGAATTTTGTACCGGGGTTTTGAACAGGTTTGAAAGGAGGAATGTGGAAGAGTATTTCAAGGAGCTTGCCACTTTGAAGCAAACTTCATCCATTCATGCCTATGTGGAGGAGTTTGAACAACTTTCGGTTCAGGTACAAAATATTTCACCCAAGAGGGTAATTTCTCTTTTTATGGATGGTTTGTTGGAACCCGTGAAGGGATTAGTTAAAGCTTTTGAACCAGCCACTCTTGAAGATGCCATTAAGAGAGCTTTAAGCTTAGAATCTGTTTTACCTCCTAGACAGAAATATTTTGCACATAATCCACCTGCTAGACCACCTTTTGCAGCCAGAAAAACAGTTTTTGGACAGCAGTATAGGACCTAATAAGCCCCCAAATGGCCCATGCTTGACACAAGAAGAGAAAGATGAGCTAAGGAAACAAAACAAGTGTTTCATTTGCAAGTCTCCTTGGCAAAGAGGTCATAAATGCAGAGAAGGAGGTATGAAAATCATTGAATTACATTCTGATTCTGATTCCGATAATCCTGATTTTTATGAGGCGGATGAGACACCCTTGGAAGAGGAAGCACAAAGGGAGTATGAGGAAGTTCCCTGAAGGTTCCCTAGCCACTTTAAGTGGGCTGAATCAGTTTCGCACTATTAAGGTACCAGGTAGATCTTTTGATGAAAAGGTTATTGTTTTAATAGATGGTGGTGCTACTTACAATTTTGTTGATGAGAAGTTTGCCACTAGAAAGAATCTTCCTACAGCTATCATTCCTAGTTTTAGTGTTGCTATTGGCAATGGTGATCTTATCACATGCAACAAAGTGGTAAGAAACATAAAAATTAATTTTGGCAACATGGAAGTAGATGAGCAATTCTTTGTTTTTCCCTTAGGAGGTATTCCACATATGGTTTTGGGTGTGCAATGGTTGTATTCACTTGGTGATTATGTTACTAATTATCAGAAATTAGAACTGAAATTTGTGCTTGAAGGGAAAGATGTGGTGTTGCAAGGAATCAAGGAAAATGGGTCAAAAGATTCTTGCAAAATTTTGGAGGTTTCATACAAAAGAATGGAGAAGATGATAAGGCATAAGGACGTTGAGTGGGCAGCTGTAATTTTCAGTTCAGAAGGAAAAAAATCAGCCACCTATCATCCTCAAATTCAAGGTGTTGGAGTTGGAGTTGTACTTATGCAACAAGGACGCCCCATTGCTTATGAGAGTAGAAAGCTCTCAAATGTGGAGAAAAATTTCAGCATCTATGATAAAGAGATGCTAGCTATCATGCATGCCTTGACCAAATTCAAGCAATACTTAGTGTGTGGCAAGTTTGTGGTCAAAACTGATCATAACAGTTTGAAATACTTCTTGGGGCAAGTTGAACTGAATGAAAGACAGCAGAAATGGGTAACAAAGTTGCAATCATATGATTTTGAAATTGAGTTTGTAAAGGGTAAGAAGAATTCAGCTACTGATGCACTTTCTAGGCACCCTACTTTTCATTCTCTTTCCATTATTTCTGCTGATTGGAAGGTGAAAATTATGGTTGAATATGCAAAGAATGATTTTTGTTCTAAACTAATAAATGGGCAAGTTGAAGATGACAGTGTCAGCCATAAAGAAGGACTGATTTTTTGCAAGGGAAGAGTGTTTTTAGTACCTGAATCAAAGTTGAAACAAGCTTTAATTACAGCCATGCATGATGCTCCACTTGTAGGCCATCCAGGTTTCTACAAGACTTACAAACAGGTTAGAGAAAGATTCTATTGGAAGGGTTTGAAAAGGGATGTCTTCTTGCATGTTCGGGAATGTGTTATTTGCCAAGAAAACAAGGGGGAACATGAATTTGCAGCTGGTTTACTTCAGCCACTTCCTATTCCCAATCAGAAATGGGAAAGTATCTCCATGGACTTCATTACTTGTTTGCCCAAGGTATACATGAAGGATTGCATATTTGTTGTTGTTGATAGATTGACAAAATTTGCTCATTTCTATGCCATTTCAACAACTTGTACAGCCATACAAGTTGCTGATTTGTTTTTTAAAGAAGTTTTCAGATTGCATGGTTTGCCTAAATCCATTGTGAGTGATAGGGACAGCAGATTTTTGACCATGTTTTGGCAAGAATTGTTTAAGCTATGTGGTACTAAATTGACTCCTAGTACTAGCTACCATCCCCAAACTGATGGGCAAACTGAAATTGTTAAAAAATGGCTTGAAGGATATTTGAGAAATTACGTTTCAGGTCAACAAAAGGCATGGGTTAAATGGCTGCACCTTGGTGAATATTGCTACAATTCTACTTATCATATGTCCATAAAAATGTCTCCATTCAAGGCACTTTATGGTTATGATGCCCCACACTTTTCAGATCTGATTTTTGGTGATTCAAGGTTCCAAAAAGCTAGAGACTTTGCAACAGAAAATCAAGATATTCTTAATGCTTTGAAGGACAATATTATTACGGCACAAAATCAGCAGAAGAAGTATGCAGATCAGCAACGTAGTGAGCGCTCATTTGAGGTAGGAGACTTGGTTTATGTTAGGTTGCAGCCCTACAAACAGTCTACATTGAAAAAAGTGGAGCAGAAAAACTCAAACCCAATTTTTATGGACCTTACAAGGTGTTGAGTAAGGTTGGACAGGTTGCGATATTGTTATCTGTGTTAATACCTTGCTATTTTTTTGAAAAGACGAAAAGAGAGACGTTTTTCGCAGGACTGCCCAAACTGCCGAACTCGTTTCGGCCATATCTCACTCATCCGAACTCGGATTGAGCTGAAATTTTGAGGGTAGATGCCTGAAAAACCCTAGAACGTCTCCACCAATTTTCATATCATTTGGAGCAACACAGATCCTAGCGCATCCATATGTGTGAACGATATATTTGGCAAGCGGCTATGCGAGGGTTTCATCTCGGGTTGAGTGCAAGCAGCTCCAGAGGTTGGTTTTTAGGGGCCTTCGGGCCCTAGTGGCCAATATTTTTGTGGTTTATGCTCAATATTTTAGCAAGAAATGTTGCAGGGGATACAAGATGGGTTAGAAATTTGTCTTTCAACAGATCATACTGTGAACTTGAGTGACAACGGCTTCCAATTTGCTGCACAAAAGAAAAGTGAAAACCATACCTTTCCACGGCGTCTAGGGCAAGGATTAAAGAGACCACGAAATAAGTTTCAAGCAGCTTGATCAAAAAATGGCTCATATCTCAAGTGAATCTCGGTGCTAAGGTGCACCCACAAAATAATTCTACCGTGAAAACCCCTATCAAGGGTAAGAATTTTGAAGACTCAGTCCCAAAAATGAATTTTAGGGATGCCCTTCGTGGTGGACAAGCCTCAAGCCCAATGCTAATATCAATATTAGGGCTTCTCATAAACCTCTAAGAATGCCTAAGATTGATCCCAGGAAAACGGAGTCGGGATGTCTTAAAGCAGCTGATGGAACTCCTATTGTTAAGCTTGATATGGGTAACATTCAGACCGGCATTGAAGATTTGGAAAAAAGAGGACTAATTTGTCGGCTCGTGGGTTTTCGTCCGAGTCTATCTGCTTTCAAAGTCTGGGCTGCAAAAAGCTGGAAAACTAAAGGTGAGTTACAAATCTCTATTTATCCAAATGGTTATTTTCTTGTTTTATTTGCTAACAATGAAGATAGAGAGAAAACTTTTCAAGGGGGTCCTTGGTTTTTTGGAAGGGCAGTGGCTTTTCATGAAGCCCCGGCATACTAAATTTAAAGCCGAAGAAGATATGCCTTCTATAGCTCCCGTGTGGGTTAGACTCTTTGGCCTCCCTATTGAATTTTGGAATCCTACTATTTTTTCTTCAATTGGAAACTCTTTAGGAACTTTTATGATGACTCGCCGATTGTACTCAAAATTTTGAACATATTATTTATGCTCGAATTTGTGTTTTAATGGATTTTGACAAACCCCTACCTAAAAAGATCACATTACAATTTGGGGAAGACACTTGGGAGCAAGTAGTGGACTATGAGAACATTCCTTTTCGTTGTAGAATTTGCCATGAATATGGTCATTTGGCCAAGGCTTGCCCAAATAAAATTCCCGATCAAAAGAAAGAAGATATAAACTCAAGCAGGTTTCCAAATACCTAAGAAGAAGAACACTCTAAAAAACCAAGTAATGAAGGATCAATCAAAGTCATTTGCTAATATGTTTGAAATCCTTTCCACAAATGATGTCCCAAGTGAGGAAGAGGAAATAATGGAAACTGAAATCTTAGAAACACAATTTAAATATGAAGGAAAGAACTCGGAGACAAACCAACAAATCAAAGGTTTTCAACAGAAAAAAAAGGAGAAAATTTACACAAGAAAAACAATATTTCAAATGTCAAAACTTCAAATAATGCAGGTCCCAATATAGACTCCATTGAACCATCTAGTAAAATTTTGGCTGTGTATGAGCATTCTTCAAGGTTAGAAGCCATCTCAGATTCAATTGGAATAAGTCAAGAAACAGGGAAAAAAATTGAAGATGGATTCTAATCAAAAAGTAGGTCGCAAGACCAATCAATATCATATGGTAAAAGAAGGTGAAAAGCTTGTAGAGGAAGGTAAGATTAATGCCCTTCCCAACATTTTTAGCCCTGGTATTAATGAAGATCATCACTTGGAATATTAGAGGACTCAAAGGGAGTCTTTCAAAACAAAATGAAATTAGAAGAATGATTCAGATAAATCATCCACATCTTGTTTTCCTTCAAGAAACAAAGATGTCAATGGAGGATATGGACTTAATTGCCAGGAAAATTTGGCCAGCTGGAAAGTGGTTTCCCTCGCTCCCAAGGGACTTCGGGTGGCATTGCTTGTCTTTGGGACCCAAAAGAGGTAGTTATTCACCATATGGTTGGCAGTTGGGGTTTGTTGGCTATAGCTATTCAAAGTAGACATTCCAACCAGATTATGCTCTGCATTATCGTTTATGCCCCGACTTCTTTGGAGGAAAAAAGAAGACAAGTGGAAGGATATTACTCATATTATCTCTCATTTTCCTAAAGCTTGGATCTTGATCGGAGGAGATTTCAATACCATCCTCTCTCTGGATGAGAAAAGGGGGGAAATAGAAATTTGGACAAAAGTACTGACCTCATGAGCGAATATATTGCAAACCTCCATCTTGTGGATATCCAACCAGATAATGGCCTTATGACTTGGTCTAACGAAGGCAAGGCTTAGCTTGTATAATGGAGAGATTGGATAGGTTTTTGCTCTCTGAAAATTTCTTAATCCATGGTCACATTCCTAAAGTGAAGACTCTTAATAATGCTGGTTCGGATCATTGGCCAGAAAACCAATGTGAGTTTCTCTCCTTTTCGTTTTCAATTAATGTGGCTTAGAGACATTTCCTTCAGACCTCGTGTGCAACAATGGTGGAAGGAAGGTAAACCTAGGCATGGGACTAAGATGTTCTGTTTTGCCAAAAGACTGCAATACATTAAATCCAAAATCAAGACTTGGAACTCGGAAAGAGTTTGGGGATGTTCATAAAAAAACATGAAGTTATTGCTCATCTTGAAAATTTGAATCAGAAAATCCGTTTAGATGGCCTCACAGAGAAGAGAAGTGCAGATGAAATTAAACTCACAACTCACTTAGAGGAATGGGAAAAAGAGAAGAAATCTTATGGAAGCAAAAATCTAGAATTCAATGGCTCAAAGAAGGAGATCGAAACACAAATTTCTTCCACAAATCTCTTCTAGCTCGAAGATCTCACAACTTTATTTCTTCCTTAAAATCAGATTCTGGAGATGTTGTTTATACTTGGGATGGCATGAACTCTATTGTTGTTGATTACTTTTCCAATATTTTTACTGCTACTCCTCTTGACTCAGCTTCACAACAAAATGTTCTTCAAGCAATCCCTTCTCTTATCACTTCTGAGGAGAACTCTATTTTGACTGCTCCTGTTACTATCAATGAGCTTCAACAAGTAGTTTTTAAAATGCAAAAAGGGAAAACCCCGGGTCCTGATGGTTTTCCTATTGAGTTCTACCAAGAGTTCTGGGATATCCTTCATGTTGATTTATTAGAGGTGGTGGAAGAAGCCAGGAAATCCAAAGAAATTTTGAAGGTTATCAATAAAACTTATATTACTCTTGTTCCAAAAGCTCAAGAGGTTGATCATATCTCAGCTTTTAGACCTATTGCTTTATGTAATGTTCTTCTCAAAATTATTACTAAAATCATGGCAGAAAGGTTGAAGCCTCTTTTGCATAAGATTATTTCCCCGCAGCAAGGGGGATATGTGGAAGGACGTCAAATAGTAGATGAGATAGTTCTTGCTCAGAAGCCATCCATTCCATGGATATGCAAAATTCTCCTTCTATGTTCATCCGGTTAGACTTATCCAAAGCTTATGACAGAGTGGATTGGCACTTCCTTATCAAAGTTTTGAGGCAATTTGGTTTCTCTAAGGATTGGATGGATTGGATTATGGGATGTATCTCTTCAGTTTCCTACTTAGTTCTTATCAATGGCAGGCCTTCTCAATCTTTCCCAGCTTCCAGAGGTATTAGGCAAGGTGACCCGCTATCCCCTTATTTATTCATCATTCTTGCTGAATGCTTGGGTAGGACTATAACCAAAAAGAGGGAAAACAAAACTCTTGAGGGAGTTACCATTGCTCATGGAGCTAGACCTATCTCTCATCTTCAATTTGTGGATGACTCTACCCTTTTAGGTAAAGCTACACTTAAGGAAGCTTCTAATATTAAGCAAATCATTAGCTATTTTTCTAAGGCTATCAAGCAGCTTGATCAATGAAGACAAATCTAAAGTTATTTTCTTTCACCGCTCGCTAGACAGGAATCCATGGTCTTGGATAAATTAAGATATAAGAAGACCTCTCTTCCAATCACTTATTTAGGTATTCCCATAAATATTAAAAGGCAGAAAAATAAAGATTGGAATTGGTTGTTGGACAAAGTCAAGAAGAAAATTGGAAAGTGGACCAACAAGTGGCTTTCTTCTGGGGGTAGAATCACCTTGGTAAAATCAGTCCTTCAAGCTATTCCTATTTATGTTTCTTCCGTTTTGAATATCCCAAAGGCTGTTCTTCGAGAATTGGATCAAATCAGTCATCGTTTCCTTTGGAGTGGTACTAAGGAGAAAAGAAAATGGGCCTTGGTGAAATGGGATACTTTATGTCTTCCTAAGAGTGAAGGGGGTTAGGATTCCGGTCTTCAATTAATAACAACAAAGCTTTAGCTGCTAAATTATATTGGAGGATGTTGCATAACCCCAATGCTCTTTGGGCCAATAATCTCCGTGCTAAATATGCCGAGAACAAAAGTCCCGAAGACCTTGTTCGCTATCAACTTCCTACCAAAGGTTCTCCCATTTTAGCAGTTCTTAAGACTCGGTGAGGATTTGATAAAGAAAAATTATTTTGGATCATTCATAATGGTCAACATGCAAATTTTTGGACAGATTCTTGGGATGGTCACAAGCCTTTGATAACTCAGTTTCCCGATTGGAGGCCTTGGATGGAGGAGCTTCACCGAGCTAATTGGATAAAGGTGGCTAATTACTGTCTGTACCATACTGGTAATTCAAAGGTTGGTAGATATTGGATCCCTATTGAGGACTGGCCTATTCAAATCCCAGAAAGGCAAAGACAAGATATCCAAGGCATCCTTCATATGAGATCCCTCTCTTGGTCCCATGAAAAAGATTGTTTTGGATGGAACAACACTACTAAGGGTGAGTATTCAGTTGCTCAAGGTTATTTGACCTTATGCCATAATAATCCCAACCATTCTTCTCGACATATTTTCTCAATTGTGGGCTCAAAAGCTCGGCCTAAGGTGAGGTTCTTTAATTGGATTTTATTGCATCGTAGGGTTCTTACTGGTGAGCAACTTATGAAGCGTGGTTTTCATGGCCCTTTTAGATGTGAAATGTGTGAAAAGAATGTAGAAAATATCAACCATATTTTTATTGAGTGTACTTTAGCCTCCGAGCTATGGAGGAGAATGGCAACTTTACTTGGTTTACAATGGTCCAATTTTTTCACTTTTGAACAGCTTTGGAGGGATTGGCCTAATCAAGAGGGTGTTGATCATTTTATTAGGCAGCTTAGTTTGGATGGGTTCTACCATTCTTCTTTGGAATATTTGGAATGAAAGGAACAACCAAATTTTTAATCAAGATAGGAAGGATATTCACTATATTTGGCAAAAGACCATAGCCAACTTAGTTGAATCAGTCCATCAACTCCTTAATCACCCCCAAAACTCCCACCAAAGATGGGATCAAGTGATGCAAAGATTGAAGATTAAACCTTCTAAGGGCAACCAACTTAAAGGGAATGTGAGTATTAGTAAGATGGATAGGACTAGAAATTGGCAACCTCCTCCTAAGGATTTTGGAAAAGTCAATACCGATGGAGCCTCTAGAGGGAACCCCGGAAAAGCCAGTGTGGGAGGAATTGGTAGACTTTCGGATGGCTCCCTGGTTTTTACTTTTGCCGAGAATTTGGGTATTCTTTCCAATAACCTTGCCGAGGGGTATGGTATCCTTAGAGGCCTTCAGGAGGCTACTAAGGTTGGATGGGAAAAGGTGTTAGTTGAGTCTCGACTCTCAACTTATGATTAATCTCTTGAAGACTCCTTCTAAGAATCATAAGGTGGATTGGAGAATAAAAAGAATTATTGAGAAGATTCAGTTAATCCGGATGGGATTTTTGAAAGTTGATTACAATCATGTGGTCAGAGATCAAAACAAGAGTGCTGATGCTTTAGCTAATTGGGCTTTGGACAAAGGTGATCTTACTTGTTATGGCCACCCTCCTATATGGTGGGCTTCTCAAATTAGGGAAGCTCTTCTTTCTATCATTTCTTTGGATGGCTCCAGCTTCAAGGTACCTAGTTTCTTCTTGTTTTTTTTTTTTTTTCTCTTTGGTTCATTCAGTTTTTTTAGTTCCCTAGCTCATTCTATTCTTTATTTTGTTTCCTCCGTTGATTCTTGCATTAATAGTCTTCTCGGTCTAGATAGGTCATTGTTTTGTTCATTTTTTTTTCTTTTGTCTTCTTTGTTTAGTTTTTTAAGGTGGGTGGGTTCTTTTGTTTTGTTTTGTTTTTGTGTTCTTTGTGTTGTTTTTTGTTGTTCTTGTGTTTCTGTTGTTTTGTTTTTTTTTTTATGTTTTTTGTTATTGTTCTTGTGTTTTTTTTCGTTCTTGTTCTTGGGTTTCTCTTTGTTTGTGTTATTTCATTTTTTTTATGTGTGAGTGTTTTCTATGTTTTTTATTTTTGTTTATTGTCTGTTGTTGGTTGTTTTTATTTTTATTTTATTTTTTAGGTTTTGGTTGTGTTTATTTTTCATGTTTTTTTGGGTTATGTCTTTGTAGTGTTTCGTTGTTTTTGTCTTGTTTGTGTTTTGTTATGTGGTTCTTGTGTTTTTCTATGTGGTTTGTGTTGTGGTTTCTTTTATCTTATTGTGCGTGTTTGGTTGTGCTTTTGGTTTTGACACACTCAAGGAGCATGTTTTTTATTTTATTTTATTATTTTTGTTGTTATTTACTTTTTTTAATTTGGTTTTGTGTGTTTGTTTGCTCCTTGAGTATGTCAAAGGTGGTAGGCCAGGTCCGAGTCCCGGGCGTTTTTGGCGGAATGGATACCCCCGCCTCCTTGGGTCTTACCCGAAAGTGGCATCCCTTTTGGGATGTTTTCCACAAATAAAAAAAAAAAGGCTGGACAGGTTGCATATGCTTTGGAACTTCCAAGTGGAAGTAAAATACATAATGTCTTCCATGTTTCTTTTTTGAAGAAGGCCTTGGGCCAACATATTCAGCCATCTTCAGATTTTCCACCCCTTGATGATGAAGGAAAGCTCATTCTTGAACCTGAATTGATCCTTGAGACAAGGGAGAGAAAGCTTAGGAGTAGGACTTTCAAAGAATATCTTGTGAAGTGGAAGGACTTGCCTATGGAGGATGCTACTTGGGAAGGTGCAAAAATTTTAGATGCTCCAGCTTTGACTTTGCTTGAGGACAAGCAATTTGAGGAGGGTGGACTTGTAATGTCCCAAAAATAAATATTTTTGTAAATGTCTCCTAGACTTAATTATAAAAGTGAAAAAGGGGTTCATGTGACTAGGAGACATAACTTAAGTTGTGTTTATTTATGTTTTATGTTTTTATGTTGTAATAAGGCACTTTAAGTGATTTTAGGGTTGGGAGATGTCAACTCCAAATTAGAACCTCACCCTATATAAGGGAGTGAGACGTCCCATTTTGGGCATGTTATGTTGATATCAGAATTGAATATTGAAACCCTAGAGGTTCCATGAGTTGAGATTGCAGGTCTTGCTCATTCCCATAGTGCATTAGAGGTGCATGGTTGGGGTATTGGCAATATCATTGCAGGTGTTATTGCCCTAAAATATCAAAAATACAAAAAAAGAGGCATCCGTGAGGAGTTCGTGGCATTTTTGGGAGCATTTGTGACATGTGTTTCAGATGTGTTGGCAGCCCCAAACCCTACGCTTGTATTTGGGGTCATTTTTGAGGAGTTTTTGCATCTGTTCAGCCTTGGGGAGCTGTTGTATTGGTTTGGCAATATTTAATATATGATACTGGCTGATTTCTCCTCATATTTGTGTTATTTTATGAGCAATTTATGAGTTATTTCTTTGCTGTACTTAATTTATGCATTTTCATAGTAAGGGTTTGCTGTTTCTTAAAAAGGGACATTACAGCTCCCCAAGTGTGCACAAAATTTAGGGCGCAGCCCGACTTCGCTACAAAGTCGGGTTGCGGCAACACTAACACTTAGAAAATTTTGGGCCTTTGTATGAGCGCAGTCGGGAGGATGAGCGCAGTCGGGCGGGGCCCGACACTTAAAATGTTTTAAAATGTGCTTATATGCTTGTAAAAGAGTGAAAATATTGCTATAATGCCCCAGAGGTGCAAGTTACTATTAACAAGGGGCCCGTGGTTTGATATTTGATTTAAACTGTGAAAATGTTGTTGTTCATGAAATTAATTCCCCAAATGTAAGATTAATAATCAAATATTGCCAATAAATTTTATGAAATGCAAATATTTGAATTTAACCTTAGAAAAATGATTTTAATTAAATTTATCCAAATAATTAATGTTTGAACTTTAATTATTATTTGGAAAATTTAATTAATTAAAATTCTAATGTTTATTCCAAATGTGAAATGCTGAGAATTTATTAAACTGAATAAACATTTACCCTATTCTGAAAATTAAAACTGTGTATAAACTTTTTAGGGTTTTGATTTTCTCATGCAATAAAATTTAAAAAAATGAGAAAGTTTTAAAATCCTAATGTTTATTTCAACTGTGTAATGCTGAGAAATTATTAAACTGAAATAAACATTTACCCTAATTTGGAAAATTAAAACTGTGTATAAACTTTTTAGGGTTTTGATTTTCTCGTGCAATTAAATAAATGAAAAAGTAAGGTTAGGAAAAATAAAATAAAAATGAAACAAAAATAAAATGCAGGTTATAGAATTTCAGAACTCCATCCAAAATCTACAAATAGAGATATTTTTGAAATAAAACCTAATTTAATCTAACCAAAATTAACACAATTCAAATTAAATTAGGTGCAATCTTCAAGGAAATTTGATTAACATATTCAATCATTTAAAAATGAAAATACCATCCGCATGCATATTTTCACCACAACAAAATGAATACATTATGAATAAAATTTGACATTAATACTTTCTCCAAAATACCTTTGTTAATCAATTTGCACAAATGAAGCCTTCTCTAACAACCTAGGAGGAAACCTTTGGCAATGTCCTTCAATTCTTCTCTTCTGCTTCTCCAAAAATCTTCTGACCCTTTTTCATGAGTCTCAATGACTTATTTATAATTTGAAAAATTTAGTTTGATTCAGTTTCAAAACAATTTCGGGAACAAATTTAGTAACTATTCATTCTCCTTGTATTTCCGAACTTGTTGTGGAAATGTTATGAATCTTATCATTAATCTTTCTTTTCATTCCCTTGTATTACCTGCATAATGACATATTCATCATAATATTAAGACAAAGCCAACTTTTATTTTATTTATTATTCATTTTCCTTTGTAACTTTCCTTTTGCCCAAAATTGAGTCAAAATTCAAAGTTCTCATATTTTAATGAAAATTTCCATGCATCTCAATAGGCCAAAAGGGTACTCAAAATTGTTGAGATCATCCAAAAATTTGTTAGGTGTGAAGTCCATATGGCCACTAGACGTCTGGTCTGGCAGACGTCTAGGCCAGACGTCTGGGCTGCTAGACGTCTGGACTGGCAAACGTCTAGGCCAGACATTTTTGCTGCCAGACGTCTAGACTGGCAAACGTCTAGGCTAGATGTCTGGGCTGCCAGACGTCTGGGCTACCAGACATCTGGACTGGCAGACGTCTGGGGCATACGTCTAGGCCAAACGTCTGGGCTGCCAGACGTCTAGTCTGGCAGATGTCTAGGCCAGACATCTGGGTTGGAAGACGTCTAGGCCAGACGTCTGGGTTGGCAGACGTCTAGGCCAGACGTCTGGGTTGGCAGACGTCTAGGCCAGACGTCATGCCAAGAAGACGCCAAAGAAGCAGACGTCTAGGTAGACGTACGCGGAAGACGAAAAGTCTTGGGAGCGGAAGATGAAACGAACAGTCTTTGGAGGCTTGCGTTGGAAGATGAAACGAACAGTTTTGGAGTCTTCCTTCACTCTATAAAAGGGATGTGATCCCTTGCATAATGTAACAAGAGAGTTGTTGAAAACGTCCAAGGACGTGAATGTAATCTTTGCTGAAATTAATAAGAAGAGAAGTTGCCATTGCCCCGTGGTTTTTCCTGCACATTGCAGGTTTCCACGTAAAATCTCTGTGTCACTTGTGTTACTGTTTCCGTGTTCTATATTTTTGTTATTGTGCTTCCTCTTGCGGGTGTGGAATCTTGGAGTTTTTCCTAACATCTGGTATCAGAGCTAAGGTTTTGTGCGAGTGGGAGCTGCAACAATGACAAAAGGTGTAACCAAGTTCGAGATTGAGAAATTTGATGGCAGGAACTTCGCTCTATGGAAGATGAAGGTGGAGGATTTGTTGGTTCAGAATGACCAAGCGCAAGCCTTGAAAGGGGTCGCGAATAAACCGAGCGACATGAAAGATGAGGAGTGGACAACGCTCGACAGGAAGGCGGTTTCTACAATCCGTCTCTGCCTAGCGGACTCCGTCTTGTTCAATGTAGTTGAAGAAAAGACCGCGGAAGCCCTTTGGCAAAAGCTTGAAAAGTTGTATGAAACAAAATCAGCAACTAACAAGGTTTTTCTGAAAAAGCAGCTTTATAGCTTGAGGATGAAGGAAAGTTCATCCGTGGTAGATCATTTGAATGAGTTTAATACTTTGATCAGTAAACTGGTTTCAGTTAATGTGAAGATGGACGATGAAGATAGAGCTATCACCCTACTTTGTTCCCTCCCGGACACTTGGGATCATATGGTGATGACCATCAGTAATTCATCATCAGGAACTCTCAATTTTGATGATGTGGTAGCCGCTTTGTTGGCGAAAGAGTTGAGGCGAAAAACGTCTCCGGAACCCTCAACCAATGAAGCCCTATCTCGTGAGAGGTCGATCGTTCGAGGGGAGTAAACAAGGTAGAAAGCAGTCCAGATCTAAGTCTAAAGGACATAAGCAGAAAGGGAAGTGTTGGCATTGTGGGAAGCCAGGACACTCCAAGAAGGATTGTTGGCAATTAAAGAATGGTGAAAAGCAAAATCAGCCATCAGCTGAAGCCAGTGCAGCAGATTTAGGAGAGACGGCAACATGTGAAGCCTTATGTATCGATAACAGCAGATCGGTTTTATATACCTGGGTTTTGGACTCGGGTGCATCCTTCCACATGTCTCCCCACAGAGACTGGTTTGACAAATATCAGCCATATTGTGGTGGAAAGGTCTATTTGGGTGATGATCATCCTTTAGAAATTGTGGGAAGAGGGGATATAAGGATCGGGCTGGACGATGGTAGAGAAAGGATGCTATGTGATGTGCGACATGTGCCCGATTTGAGGAAGAATTTGCTATCAATCAAAATGATGGATAAGCTAGGGTATTTTGTCACCTTCTGTAACAACTACTGCAAGATTACCAGAGGAGCTCTTGTAGTAGCAAAGGGAGAATCTTACGGGACCTTATACCGTTTATGCGGTGATACGGTGACAAACCATGCAGCAACAACAATTTCTGTTCAAGATGCAGTAATGCTATGGCATCAACGCCTAGGCCATATGAGTGAAAAAGGCCTGAAAATTCTGCATGACAGAGGTATGCTTTCCGGGATTAAGTCTTGCAATTTAGACTTATGTGAGCACTGTATTTTTGGTAAACGAAAGAGGGTTCGGTTTACTGCAAGTCCTGGTAAGAGTTCTGATTTTCTGCAACTTATACATTCGGATATATTTGGACCGGTCCCCACTCGGTCCTTGAATGGCGCCATCTATTTTCTGACTTTTATAGATGATTATTCTAGGAGAGTGTGGGTGTATTTTCTGAAGAAGAAGTCGGAAGCTTTGCAGAAATTTAAAGAGTACAAAGCACGGGTAGAGAAGAGTTTGGGCAAGTCAATTTTGTGTCTCGGGTCGGATAATGGGGGTGAATATTGCTCCAAGGAATTTGATAAATTTTGTATGCGGGGAAGGGATTAAGCACCAGAAGACTGTACCATACACTCCACAACAAAATGGTGTGGCTGAGCGGATGAATCGCACAATCATGGAACGTGCAAGAAGCATGCTTAGCGCAGCCATGTTGGAGAAAAAGTTTTGGGCGGAGGTTGTTAATACAGTTGTTTATCTTATTAACAGGTCACCTACAGCTGCATTGGATGGACAGATTCCGGAGGAGGTTTGGTGTTGTAAGCCAGTTGATTACTCTCATTTGCGCACTTTTGGTCTGTGACGCGTTTGCCCATGTACCCAAAGAAAAAAGGTCCAAGCTTGACCCGAAGTCAAGCAAATGTGTTTTTCTCGGCTATGGAGATATAGTGAAGGGGTATAGACTGTGGGATCCTACTGCCCACAAGGTAATTATTAGTCGGGATGTAATTGTTGATGAAAAATCCATGCAAAGGAAGGAGGTACAGCAAAATCCTAATGTTGTACCTATTGAAGTAGAATTGAGTGAAGATGACTATGAAGATGAACATGCTGAAGTTTTTGATCAGCATGCAGAACAACAAGTAGAACAGGAAGTAGAGCAGCCACAACGGTCACAAGACCAAGAGCCAGAACCGACAGATCATTGGGTTAGAAGATCTACACGTCCACAAAAGTGTCCGGAAAGGTATTCTCATGTGTATCAGTCCTCTTTTGCTTTGTTAACCGATGATGGTGAACCTAGTTCATTTCAGGAAGCTAGAGAGTCTGAGAATGCAGCAAAGTGGAGGAAATCCATGGAGGAGGAAATCGAGGCACTTCGAAAGAATAAAACTTGGGAACTTGTGGATCTCCCACCTGGAAGAAAGACTGTTGGAAACAAGTGGGTGTACAAAGTGAAGAAGAACAACAACGGGCTGTTGGAACGCTATAAAGCTCGCTTGGTGGCAAAGGGCTATGTGCAGAAGTCAGGTGTTGACTTTAATGAAATTTTCTCTCCAGTTGTGAAGATGACTACTATCGGAGTTCTACTTGCACTTGTAGCTGCACAGGATTTGGAACTGGAGCAACTTGATGTAAAGACTGCTTTCTTGCATGGTGATCTCGAGGAAGAGATATATATGGATCAGCCTGAGGGCTATGAAGAAAGAGGCAAAGAGCATTTGGTTTGCAGACTGAAGAAATCACTGTACGGGTTGAAACAGGCGCCAAGGATGTGGTACAGGAAATTTGACACCTTCATGAAGAGCCAAGGTTTCAGCGGGAGTGAAGCTGACCATTGTGCATACTACAAGAGGTTTGACGATGGCAGTTTTATTATTTTGTTGTTGTATGTTGATGATATGTTGGTTGCAGGCCCCAACATGAAGAAAATCATTGATCTTAAGGCTCGGTTGGCTAGGACATTTGAAATGAAGGATTTAGGAGCAGCAAACCAAATTTTAGGGATGAAGATACACGAGGACAAGAAAAGGAAGAAAGATCTGGTTAAGTCAAAAGTCATATGTGGAAAAGATTCTGCAGCGCTTCAATATGCGGAATGCTAAACCAATTAGTACCCCACTTCTTCCACACTTAAAGTTGTCTTCCAACCAGGTGTCCTAGAACGGAAGCAGAGAAGACAAGCATGTCTCGTGTACCGTATTCATCAGCGATAGGAAGCCTCATGTATGCCATGGTGAGCACCGGACCGGATATTGCCCAAGCAGTGGGAGTAGTCAGCCGGTACATGGCAAATCCTGGTAAGGAGCATTGGAATGCGGTGAAGTGGATATTCGGATATTTAAGAGCCACTTCAGATGTTGCCATTTACTTTGGATCGGCAGATTTGCAAGTTACAGGTTTTGTGGATTCTGATTATGGTGGAGATAGAGATGGGAGAAAATCCACTACGGGATATACCGTCACCCTTGTTTGGAGGAGCGGTGAGTTGGGCTTCTAAGTTGCGGTCTGTTGTGGCCTTATCAACCACTGAAGCGAGAATACATTGCAGCAACTCATGCCAGCAAAGAGGCAATTTGGCTAGAGCGATTGTTGGGTGACTTCAAGGTAATGCGAGAGAAAATTACGTTGCATTGTGATAGCCAGAGTGCTATTCAGTTAGTGAAGAATCCAACATTCCATGATCGCACGAAACACATTGATGTCAAGTACCACTTTATCAGAAATGTGGTGGAAGAAGGTAGGATCCTGTTGCAGAAAATCGACACTGAAGTGAATCCTGCAGATATGCTTACAAAGCCGGTCAAGGTAGAGAAGTTTGAATGGTGCAGAACTTCTCTGGGCTTGCTGAAAAAGTAACAAGGGCAGCATTGGGCAATTGGCATTGGATGAAAATCTTTTGGCAGAAGAGTTCCTGAATACTGACTTCAAGTGGGAGAATGTTAGGTGTGAAGTCCGTATGGCCACTAGACGTCTGGTCTGGCAGACGTCTAGGCCAGACGTCTGGGCTGCCAGATGTCTGGACTGGCAGACGTCTGGGCCAGACGTCTAGGCTGCTAGACGTCTAGTCTGGCAGACGTCTAGGCCAGACGTCTGGGCTGCCAGACGTCTAGGCCAGACGTCATGCCAAGAAGACGCCAAAGAAGCAGACGTCTAGGTAGACGTACGCGGAAGACGAAAAGTCTTGGGAGCGGAAGATGAAACGAACAGTCTTTGGAGGCTTGCGTTGGAAGATGAAACGAACAGTTTTGGAGTCTTCCTTCTGCTCTATAAAAGGGATGTGATCCCTTGCATAATGTAACAAGAGAGTTGTTGAAAACGTCCAAGGACGTGAATGTAATCTTTGCTGAAATTAATAAGAAGAGAAGTTGCCATTGCCCCGTGGTTTTTCCTGCACATTGCAGGTTTCCACGTAAAATCTCTGTGTCACTTGTGTTATTGTTTCCGTGTTCTATATTTTTGTTATTGTGCTTCCTCTTGCAGGTGTGGAATCTTGGAGTTTTTCCTAACAAAATTTATCACGGTTCATGAAATATAACATTTTAAAGTTCATAAGCTACTATAGTAAACTGCTATTTTTGGGTGAAATTAACATTTGAAATCCTATAAGTTTGGTACCATTAGAAAGAGGAAATCAATATCTTTCTACCAAGTTTTGAATGAGCTCAAACGGAGTTGTCTAGCTCAAGATATGTCCATTTCAATTTTGCATTAATTTTAGGGCAAAAATGATAAAATTTGAATAACCCTAAAATGAAATTTAATTATTTAAATGAAATTTAATTATTTAAACCTTTGAAAATGATTTTAATTAAATTATTTGATTTGAGATAATGCAACTAAGATGCAAATAATCAAAAATATTCAATTCGAAGCATTGCAACTAAATTCAAACCTTCAAGATGCAAAGATGTCAACAATTTCAAAGTGAAAGAAAATTTTCAAAGACCTTGATACGAGCAAAATTGGATAAAAAAAGAACAAAAAATGCCAAAATTTCAAGTGGGTCCCCAAATTGGGGTACATTGTGCAATGGCCACAACATATGGCGACTTTGCTGGGAAATGCTCCTGAATATTTCGAATGAAGAACCCGATCTGAAACCAATGAAACCAAAGATCAGAGAAATAAACATCATTTAGCAATATCTAAAGAAAGTGGGGTAAATCGCTTCAAATGAAAACATATGAACCATTTGCTTCTGCTCAATGTGTGAACTATGATTCATTTTGCATCCTTGAAACAATTCAGATTCCATCATTTGTTTTGCATTTAGGCTATAAAATATCACTCACTAAGATGTGCCTCTGCATTGCTCAACTGCCAGTCAAGCGTCCATAGCTCCAGTGGAGATGATCTTGATCTCTTTTAGACCTTGCTCTACTGCCAGCCAGACATCTATAGCCTCGGTATAGATTATCTGAATCACCCAGGCATTAGATAAATTTTGCATGTACTTCTTTTATTTTATTTCGTCTAGACATTGCTCCACTACCAGCCAGGCGTCTATAGCCCCGATGAAGATTATCTATACCCTTTTGACTGATTTAGCTTTTCTTTCCTTTTTCATTTCTTTTTGTATCAAGCATTGTATTGCTTTGCAAAATTTACCTACCACTTGGGTTAGAGACCAATTAAGGCTAAAGATAAAGTATATTAGATATTCACCTTAATCTGCAAAACCAGCATGACTTTATCCTTCAAAATTTCAAAGAATACCTTTTTAATGTGATGTGATACGTGTGGAGCTTCAGCAGAATGTCTCATTGTTCCAAAGTTTCACTATCTTAGTCCAAAATCATAAGGATAATTACTAAACAATCTCATTTTCTTTTCCTTAATTTCATCTATTTTCAAAATAGGTAATCTATCCTACATGACAAAGGAACAAGTATCAACAAAAGAACCAAAAGTTCAAAGCTACTACAAAACACTACCACAATTACAGGGAGCGAAATCCAAAATATGAAGATGCAACAAAATAAACTCAAAATGAAAGCAAACCTAGAACACTATCAAACAAGAAAGAAATTATGCACAAAATCAAAACAAAACATGAAAACCCAAAAGGTTATTTACAAAAATATACAATATATATACAAGCAAGAATTCAATTATCATTTCCCTGGATCCCAAACATGATTTCTATCACAAATGAAAAGACTTTTAACATGATAGGTACACCAAATTGTTTGAGCATCATCCCATAATATGATCAGGCCTACAAGCACAAAAGACTTTAATTTACCTCTTTCACCCCACCATTTTAATCTAGTTCCGTTAGTAATCCCATAATGGAGTTTCAATTCATCAAACTGATAAGACAATAATTGATTTTCAATTCTTTCTTGTCTATTCCTTAAAATGTAGATTTCAAAATTCAATTCATGATTTAGAATTAGGCTCTCTTTTTCAAATATGAGGTCTTGCAAGTAGGAGCCTATTTCTAAAATTTTTAAAGCCAAGTCATTTTCCATGTTTTTAGGCCAATCAAATCCACGCAAAAGGTGACAAGCATCTAGGATATTTGACATATGAGGATCATTATAGTTTTGTATCCTAGGCTCAATAATTAATTGTTTATGAACTTGATTTAGCACTTCAAATATGTTTTCCTCCATTTTATCTGATGTGTCCATCTTAGAAATTACCTCCAATTTATTGTTGAAAGTATATGACATTTCCTTATCAATTGCATTTGAATATTCAAGAATATCATGTAAATCCTTACCAAAAATTTGATTAGTCAATAAATAAGGTGAGAATTCTACCTTTTCATCCTTCCTTACTAATAAATCATGAGTAGCATTTACCATTTCTCTTTCTTCATCTTTAATCAACATGTGATTTTTTAATTTTGTGGGAACTGAAGGCTCCTCTCGTAGGGTAGCATCTTTAATGTCCTGCATACCAAACGAAGAAAAATTTTCGTTAGAGAGCGTAGGAGCAAAAAATTATTCTACATATTTCTTCCAATAATTATAATAATTGTCGTCTAAACCCATGGAATGAAATTCTATTGCGTCTTCTTCGTAATATTCAGATTCTTCAAGAAACTCTTTTTCAAATTCACCTTCAACCATTTTTGGTGGCTCAAGGGTTTCTACAATGGAATCAATTCTTGTATTCAGATTTGCATGATCACCACAATCCTCATTTGTAACCCACCTTTGCGAATTGTCCTTTGATGGCTCACTTGTTTCTAAAAGTGGATCAATCCTTGCATTTAGTTTTCTATGATTATCCCAATCCTCACTTGTAAATAATGACTCTAAGCCTTTCATTTCTTGCTTGTCATAGTTTGGCTCATGTTGGATATCATCGTTTGGAGCATGTTGGATTTCTTGATAGTCCGTTTCAACAATTTCATCTAAGTTTATGGAAGGTCCTGATTTATCATATGTTTCAAGACTAGTCAATTTTAGGACCCCTCCACTGTCTAAAAGGATATCACTTTTAGTATCTTTGACCTGTGTCTCATGAGGAAAATTTGTAGAATTATCAAGATGAGTATCTTGAGGCATTTGTTCCTGTAATTGAGCTATGTTTCTTTTAAGTTGTAGAACTAGCCTTTGCAACTTGTCCTGCATATCAAGTGAAGCAAGAGTTTCATTAGAAAGAGCAACAAAGTCCTCCCATTTATTCCAAAAACCATAATCATCTTCTAAAACTAGGGTGTGACGTTCAACCACTTCTTCACAATATTTAGATTCAACAATAGATTCCTTTTCAAACTCACCTTCATCCACCTTTGAGGGCTCAATTGTTTCTAAAAGTGGATCAATTCATGCATTTAGCTTTCTATGATTATCCCAATCCTCCCTTGTAAATAATGACTCTAAGCCTTTCATTTCTTCCTGATCAGCATGTTGAAAGTTTTGATCATCAATTTTAATCATCTCATCCGAACTTATTGAAGGTCCGAAATTGTCGTATGTTTCAAGGCTAGTTAATTCTAGGATTCCTCCATTGTCTGAGATAGTATCATTGTGAAAATAATTGAAATTTATCTCATGGACATGATTTGAAAGATGATCAAGATGGTATCTTGAGGCACTCATTCTCGTAATCGATCCATGTCTCTACTAAGCTGTAACGATAACTGGTGCACAATGTCCATTTTAGAGCTGGTGTCATTAACGTAAGTTGTAGTAGTCTGATGCATTCCATTATCCAAATACATTGGAGTGTTTTGACATTGATTTAGATTTGAGGTTGGTTGTTGATTCTGAATGATAGATGGAGATGAATAAATTGTTGGGTGGATAAGGGAGGTATTAAATGATTGAGGATTATGCAATCCAAAACCCACACCACAACCTTGAAAACTCAACTGTTGTTCAAATGCCATTGCTTGGGTATAAGCTTGGGATAAAGATGTGATTTGAGGCCTCCCTCGCAAATACATGGAAGTTAAAGGGTCAAGAGCATTGAAATACACTTGGATAGCAACTCCCTCTGTAGGAACATAAGGTACCACCAATTGAGTATATAACCCATGGAACCTTTCGGTGAATAACTTCAAAGATTCATTTGGTCCTTTATGGGCAGTGACAAATTGATTGTACATGAGGATTGGGTCAATTCTCTTCCTTGCCTTTTGAAATACAGGTTTGGATCATAAGGACTGATGAAATCCATGTCGTAGAAGATGCTCATTGATCTTCACGCACCTACTTCAGCCCATAAAGATATTTGATGAGTCTATATACCTTGTTCTCTTGACAAGCTATGACGAATCCCTCTGTTTGTGTCATGTAGACTTCTTCATTGAGGTCACCATTGAGAAATGCACTCTTCACATACTTTTGATTCAACTTCCATCCAAATTGTGCAACCATTGCAAAAACCATCCAAATGATCTTAATCTTTGTTGTTATCTTTGTTGTTGGTGCTAATATTTCATCGTAGTCAATTCCTTCCTTCTGTGCATGGCCCTTTGCAACAAGTCTTCTTTTTATTTGCCAATGCTTCCATCAGCTTTGTATTTGGTCTTGAATACCCACTTGCAATCAAGGGGTTTCTTGCCAAGTGGAAGATTAACAAGATGCCACGTCTTGTTCTTCATCAATGCTTGATACTCGATGTTCATGGCATCCTTCCACTCCTTTGACACAAGATCTTCATGAATCGTTGAAGGTTCATATGTCTGCACCACAATGCTCATCAAGGCTAGGTTGACCTCATTTCTAGCTCTTCTTTGAGTTCTTGGTCTAGAACTAGATGTATGTGGAACAGAATTTTAGTTTGCATCACAAACTGTATTGAGATACCACTTGGGTCTATGAGTGGTACTCGAAGTGGATGGTCTTGGTTCATCAGATCCGTCAACTCCATTAGGAACATCTCCTTTATCTCATCAAAATCAACATCCTTTCTCTTAGAGGCTTCATCATCATCATTAGAGAAGAAAACAACAAGTGCTTTGTCAATAGCATGTGGCTTAGAAGTACACTTGTTCTTCTCATCAAACACATCTTTGCTGATATACAATTTCTTGGTGTCAGGATCCATGAGATGATATCCCTTTACCTAGCAACTATATCCAATGAATATATGTCACTTGGATTTCTCCTCCAATTGCATCAAATGGAGATCGATGTTGCTTTCTGGCCAAACAACTCATACAAAGGTCATGAGGCTTCATCAAAGATGGAATCCCATGTACCATGTCATGATGTAGGAGTGACTTCAAATGGTTGAAGCTTAGATATCCAAGTTGCCTGTGCTATAATGGCGCAACTCCATCTACCTTGGCAGCCAATGCTTGTTGTCTTGCATTACAACTACAAGTTGAAACAACTTGACTATGCTAGTAGCATGAGCAAATATCGTCAAACCTCTAGATTTTTCTTGAACAAGAGAGTTTTTTTGCATGTGTTTTTAAAAATTCAACATAAATTGTGATCAAGCAATTGATTCATAGAAATCAATTTCTTCGTAAGTCTAGGCACATAAAGAACTTGAGTCAAGTGACAGGCACACTCTCCAAGATGCAATTGAACATCACTGATTCCAGCAACAATGTATGTTGAATTATCACAAAGTGTTACTTGCCCATGGTAAGATGAATGGTCAAGGATCATGAACCATTCCTTTTGGTTTGTCGTGTGTTTGGTAGCTCGTGAATCAACGTACTAAATTGTGCTTGTTTTTGAAATAGCATCAGGAGATTAAACTGAATAGAAATAGTCTTATCCTCCTCTATTAGAATTGGCATCCTTAGCTGCATTGCCATATTGGTGTTGAGGTGCATTCCTCATTTGCAAATGAGAATTCTTCTGCTTGCTTCCTGATGAATTCTTTGGTTGATTCTTGGATGATCCTTGTTATAATGTGTTGTGCCAACACTCTTGAAGGATGTGACTTGGTTTCCCACAAATCAAACATGTGGCATTTATTTGTCCTTGACTTTTTTGTTGTTTTTGACCTCTGCCTTTTTGTTGGTTCTCTTGCTTATTAGGGGGTCTACCACCTTTCTTTGACTGCATCAGCTTGTTGCCTTTTTGATGCATGAGCAAAGCACGTTCATCTTAGTCTTCATCTCTAATTTTGCTTCCTCTTGTTGAAGCAAATTCACAAGTCTCAAGAGTGGGATTTTGATTTGTCACGTTCATAATTGTTACCAAAACGCTAAATTTTGGTGTCAGTGTATTTAGCACTATTAGAACAAGCACATTATCACTGACGGTTTCACCTAACACTTGTAGCAAAGCTTGCAACTCAACAATCTATTGTAGAAAGCCTTCTAGCTTCTCATCGCTTTTCATCTTCAAACAAAGCAATTGGCTCTGCAAGATTAGAATTTGGTTTTGGTTCTTGAAATCGAACATCGTACTGAGTTTGATTCATGCATAGTTTGCAATTAGAACATCACGAATTTATGCCTGGATCTCATCAGATACACCAAACATGATGATCAATTTGGTTTTCTGATAAGCTTTATCGACTTTCTTTGTTCATTTGGGTCAATGACATGTATTTGCATAGTGCCACATACCACTTTCCATAAGTCTTAAAACTCGAGGTGAATCTTCAATTTTGTCTTTCCAAGTGAAATAGTTGTCACCTTTCAGCAATTACGAATCGAGCAACAACATGTTTGGGGCATTAACAACCTTGCCGAATTTTCACAAAACTACAAACAAATACTTTCAATGGAATGGGCTCAATATATTATGGAGTCATGTAGAGTTTTTATTTCAGCCCTTAAATGGTTTAGACCATCAGTTATTTGCTTTCCCAAATGCTCCCCCCATTGAGTCACTTCTGCAGTGATTTTTTTCTCAATTTGTTGTTCCCTAGTGCCTGTAGCCATACACTATGATTTTAGACCTTCTAAGGATACTAAAAATAAAAATGCTAATTTGACAGTTACTATTTTTTAGTAATGGTCCCAAAAAAGTGATTGGTTGCTATATATCAACACGATCACAATGGACTAGGTCTCTAGATGACATTTTTCGGCACCCCAAAAAATGTGTATGGGTGCTATATACCAAAACGATCATCTCGATGAGACAATTGCAATGGGCTATATCCCAAAATGACGTTTTTCAGCAGTCCAGCCTTACCAAATTTTACTTTATTTTTTTCAAGACCATTGACTTTTTTCTCTGTTCACGATAACTACCTTGTTTGCTATTGTTTGTCTGTCAACTCCCCTAGTAGGCTCTGTCTTGTCCGTTACTAACAACTACCTAGTCTGAATTTGTTCCTCACTGCTGCTAACAACTGTCATGGTAGATTCTATTTTGACTGTTACTGACAATTGCCCTGACTGATATTATTCCCGACTGTAATTGACAATTGCCTTGGCAGAATACTGACTATTGCCTTGATTGATATTATTCTTGACTATAACTGACAACTGCCTTGTCAGACTCTGTCTTGACTGTTACTAACTTCCATAATTATCTTTGTCTGTTACAGTATAGTCAATATTGTGAGTGTAATCTCCTCAGTATGCTCAGTTATGTGGTTAGGGTTCTTGGTGTTAGGGTTCAACATTTGAGAGAAATAGGGTAGCTCTAGGCCAAGGTGTGTGCATTGTCCATAGCCCTCCGTTATATCACAACGATGAACAATAATACTCATACCAATATTTTAGGTCACTATTCAAAGAGAATTCCACACATACCCTTTAGTGCACTACACGCCTCTCTAACAGTACGGGAGGGTGATCTTCCCAAGTGTTGTGCTTGGTGCACTATGGATAGAAAAACAGTCGAAAAGCTTTCTATGGCTAAAGGTTTCTCCTAATCCTAGGGTGGTCTCCCTATATACCCGAAGATATGTGAGAGATCAAGCTCGTATATGGGTGTTGTCTAATGCCTGGGTATTGGAGTTTGATCATCCCTCACTTCACTAGGCACTTTATGGGCAATCTAGATTAGCCAATAACAATAGCTCCTTCATGATACTTTAAAACCCCCGACATAGGGTTTCTAACCTATTAAACTAAAAAAAAAATATGGCTCAATATTTTTTTTTGCAGTGTCATTACAGTAAATAACAAAGAAGGAAAATTATACCTAACATATGAGAAAGGCAGGGCAAAAACTGTAGCAGAATGTGGCCTTGGAAAGTGCTCTGATACCACTTGTTAGGAATCTTTCAATTAAAATAAGCACATCCACATAATTATTGCAATAAAAACAACAAATCATGAAAGATTAAAATATTGCAATATGAAATGGAAATACAACAACTATATTAATCACAACAAAATCACAATACAAAATGGCGGGCCTCTTCGATGGGACAACCTCCTAAACAAAACTTTGATTAAATATGCAAAAAGAGGCATCCATCTATTCCCCCTTGCCTTTTAAAGACTCTTCGTAACCCTAACTTTAACGCTCAAGGTTTAGCTTCACATGCAAGTGGCCACCCGAGCTAGAATCTTCTACCAAACAAACAATTACATTCTTTATAACGGTTACATTAAATGGCCCCACTTGTCTAGGCGCCTCAAGTGCCACATACACATTACAAAACATTACATAATATCATTAAAATGGGGTCCTCATGTTAGAAAGGGGGGTCATTACATAGTAATGTTAGGATGAGGTCCTAAAATAATCCTATTAGCACAAATTGACCTTGAATCAAAGTCATATCCCCGCTATTCCAAACCTTGTGTCTATCAATCCTTTGACTTCAAATAACATGGTTATGCTATGCCACCTTTAGTGTCACTTCCCCAAATGTCTCAACCATACTGTTGGAATATATTATATTATTTGGTACATGCTAATGTACCATTTTGGGTACATCTCTAGATTAGGAGAGTGTCTTAGATTAGGGGTTGAGTATTTACTTAATGCAATGTAATAAATGCACAAGTATTATTAGAATATGCAATGATGTAAATGTGCATGTTGTAGACAGCAGTTCGAAACAAAAATAACTTTCCGAGCTGTTTGACATGAATTTCCTATGAATATTCATAATTTTGAATATGTACATCAATTTCGATAAGGTATGAATCATTTAAATGACATGTTTTGCAATGTAAAATCAACCGATCCAATGAATACGGCTTGATTAGTTAAAACTGCACAAATGGACAAACGCAACCGTCATTGTGTTAGACGTCCAGTCCAGTTAGTCAGATGTCTAGACTGTTGTGTTAGACGTCTAAACCAGTCTGTTACGCTAGAAACAAATTGTTAAGCATAGGCGCTTGGGACGGTTGAGACAGGTTAGTTGCTGCAACTACTTGGGCTTACTTATAAATACCCACCTATTTCATTTTGTATCTATCCATACTTGTCTATAATGCAGATCTGTTGTGTAGCAAACGTTGTTCTGGAATGCGTGTTATGTGTGATTGCATCTGGGTTATAGTGTTGTGTTGCAGGTATTGATCATCATTTGGTACGATAAGAAGCATCGTTGTATGTGTGTTGCTTTATTGTTGCAGGAACAAGTAGGAAGTATTGAAGACTGATGATGCGTGATCAAGTTGCAAGCGTCTAGACTTGTCTGTCTTACTTGGCTGTAGTCCCTTTCGCAAACCAGTTCCGGGTGGTCTCTATGTGCTTCATAAAAACTTCATAAGCTTATTCTCTCTCCTCTTCAAGTTGCAATAACTGAGCCAGTCGGGCATCAACAGGATCCAGGTTACCCTTTTCATCATCTAATAGCCAGAGTGCGGGCATCTCAACATGAGTGGGCAAGACGACTTCTTTTCCATAAACAAGCGCATATGGCGATGTTTTGATAGATTTTTTTACTGATATGCGGTCTGCCCATAGCGCCTGATCCAGGTACAAATGGTAGGATCTTTTGTTCCTCTCTAGAGTCTTATTTATGATCTTCATCAGATTCTTATTTGTAGACTCGTCTAGGCCGTATCCCTATGGGTGGTAGTTGGAGGAAGCCTTATGGTAAATCCCATATTTGCAAGTAAAATCTGTGAGTTTAGCCCTTGTGAACCCTGGACCATTGTCTGTCACTATTGCTTCTGGGATCCCGAAGTGAGTGATTAGGCTTTCAAGGAAGGCAATAACCGTTTCCTGGTCAGCATGCTTGGTAGGTATCGTCTCAGCCCATCGGGTGAAGTAATCTGTGGCAGTCAGGATGAACATATGCTCTGCCGAGGAATTTGGCGATATTGTCCTGATGAAATCTAGGCCCCATTGCTGGAAGGGAGCCTCAGCCTGAATTGGCTAGAAGGGAGCCTCAGCCTTGGTGCATTCCTATTTCTGCCATCAAACCTCTGACATTTCTCACATTTTCGGCAGATTGCATATGCATCTGCAAAAAGGGTGGGCCAATAGTAGCCCGCTCTGATTATTTTCAAGGCCGTAGGCCTTCCTGAAAGGTGTCCTCCCGACATTCCATAATGGAATTCGCCTAGGATCTTCCGTTTGTCTGTTTCCTTGATGGATAGCAAGAGGATGCCATCCACATTTTTGAAATACAGCCCCTCAGGGCGCAATACATATTTCTGAGCTTGGAGCCTGAATTGTCTCCTCTGACTGGCATTGAAGTGATCTGGGAGCCTCCCGGTGCTGAAATACCAAATTATTTCATCGGCCCAGTCACTATCCTCTGCTGAGGAATTGGTGAAGTTGCCTTCTAGGACTGGGTCCTCCCACTGACAGGCGGCTACCTCTGCAGCAACACTCCTTGCTAGTTCTTGACAGAGTGCTTGACCTCTGATTAGCTTGGTGGGTCGAACATCTATGTCAAACTCCTGAATCTTGGCAATCTAGCCGGCCCTTTTGTTGCCCAGCTCTCCTTGTATGATAAAACTTCTCACATCTGGGTGGACAACGAACACGGTCGTCCTACTCTAGGAGACGAAGTGCTTGAACTTCTTTAAGGACCTCATGACTGCATGCACTTGTCGTTCAATGAAGTTGTACCTCTCTTCATGCGGCTGGATCACCTGGCTCAAGAAGGCAATTGGCCGCTCTTCATCGTCATCTCCTTTCTGTGTTAGAACTGCTGCATAGCTCTCGGGCTCCCCAACCTCATATAGGATGAAATCCTTAGAGTAATCCAGGTTTATCAGCATGGGTGCCTAGGCAATCCTTGCCTTAATCTCTTCAAAGGCTTTTTTGCTCTCCTCAGTCCAGACAAACTCAACATCCTTCTTCAGGAGTTCGGCCATTGGCTTAATGACTTGGGCAAAATCGGGCACAAACTTTCTTACAAAGTTGATCTGTCCAAAGAAGGACTGCAACCCTTTCTTGTTCACTAGGATTGGGAGTCGGAGAAGAGCCTCTGCTCTGTCAAGGTCAACTGCCAGGCCCTTTTATGAAATGACATGGCCTAGAAGCTTCCCCTCCTTCACTGCAAAGACCGACTTCTTAGGATTAATAGATATGCCGAATTCCCAACATCGTTCAAATACTTGCCTCAGGTGAGAGGAGTGTTCTTCTCTTTTGTGTGAAAACACAGTCATGTCATCCAAATAGATGACAATGATTTTGTTTAACAACTCACGGAATGCTAGGTCCATGGCTCTCTGGAATGTGGCCCCCGTATTGGATAGGACGAATGGCATTCGTTGATAGGCAAACGTCCCCCATTTGGTGGTGAACGTCGTTTTGTGCTGATCCTCGTCCTTCACCCATATCTGATTATAGCCAGAGAATCCGTCCAAGAGAGAGAACCTCTGGGCTCCTGCGACCACATGGAGAATCTGATCAATCTGGGGGAGCGGATAGTGGTCTTTCAGCGAGGCCTAGTTTAGGTTGCGAAAATCAACACAGAGGCGAATATCCCCGTTCTTCTTTCTGACGGGAACCAGATTTGCAACCCAAGAAGAATGCTTGATGGGATAGATGATTTTCGCTTCCAGCATCTTCAGGAGTTCGGCTCTCATCAGAACCTCGATTTTCGGGTTGACTGGCCTCTGTTTCTGTCTGCAGGGCTTAACCCCTTCTTCCAGTTCTATGGTGTGTTGGATGATCTCTCTGTCATATCCTTTCAAGTCTTGATAACACCAAGCAACAATGTCAGGATATTCTCTGCACAAGGCCCGAATCTGCTCCAATTCTTCTGGAGTGCAGTCTGTTCCGACTTTGATCACTTTTTCGGGCTCGAGCTCCAGGTCCATGTACTGCTTGGCATCTACCTTGATTCGGTGAGATATGGCTCTATTGTTCTGATCAAAGAGACTTTCCAAAGTAATCAGTCCTTTTGGGACATGATTATTCTTCAATTGTATCAACCCCTCATACTGCTTGTCATCTGGGTCTCTACCTTCAATAGTGCTAGCTTCATGAAGTAAAAAATTGACGATCTGCTCGTCACAATCAAACACCTGCCAGTGGGTGTCCTTATCAAGCACAAAAGGCCTGTAGATAGTTCTTACCGCCTTTGGCTTCTGCATCATGTCATCAGCCGGGAGTATTTGGATCCAATAGATGCTAAGATATCGGCATGTTTGTTTTTCTCTCGAGGGATGGATTGAACATTAAGGGCCTCAAATGACTCCAACAAATCCCAGACCCGATTGCGGTAAGCTTTGAGATAGTGCTTTTTTGCGGTGCACTTTTCGGTAATTTGCTTGCACACTAGCTTTGAATCTCCAAAGATCTGCAGCTGCTTGATCCCCAACTTTTCTACCTTCTTCAAACCTAGGCAAAGGGCTTCATATTCGGCCGCATTGTTAGTGCAACTCCAGGCCAGCCTGTAGCAATAATCTTTCTCTTCTCCCGAGGGTGAGACTAGAAGAACCCTTGCTCCGGCGCCGTTCTTGCATCGGGCACCGTCAAAGTATAGCTGCCATAGCGCATTTGGGGCAGGGCCTATGTCTTCTTTTGCTGTCTCCTTCGGCTTCTCGGGCTGGGTGATAGAGTAGCAGCCTATATCTGATTCGATCATGGCATTAAAATCAAGCAGGGAGAATTCATCCTCCACTTGCAGCTCCTCTATGGCCTCTTTCACCAGGTCCACTTCTTCTAACTCTTCTGTCATCAGGTGAACCGACTCATCCTGCTGCCCCTCCTCGAGCATTTTTTCAACCAGGAAAGTGGAGGGTTTTTCATTGTAGATCTTCACTTTTCTCCCTTTGAAAGGGACCTCCATATGAGAGTAGTCAAGGGACAGGTATCCGCCCAGCTTGGCGGTGAATTCCCTCGAGAGGCACATGTCGAAATAGGGCTGCAGGTCAACGACCACAACTTCTTGAATCACAATGATCTCAGGCACCTTGTGCGGCTGGATAGGGATATCCTTAATGACGCCCATCATCTTCATAGGAGTGCCATCTAGTTGCAGGACACCTTGGCTGCTTCGCGTGTACTCCATGCCGATTTCCTCGCAGACTGCCCTCGGCATGACGGTGGTTGATGCGTCGGAATCAATCATGCAATTATGTACCACACACCCCTCCATCCGCAGAGACAGGTAGAATGGTGGTGGCCTGTTTTTTCTCGTGATTGAAGTAGTCAAGGGCTGAGCCAACACGGGTTGTGGTGGCTTTCCTCCTTTGACAGATTTCAGAGATTCTTGCAACAGATCCACCTACCCAGGGAGCTGTAGGGCATCATACATGCTTATCTTGGTCGGGGTCCTTTTGAGTTCGTCAACAATGTTATAGGCCGAAGTACCAGACCCTTCTATTTATTTTTCCGGTTCATACTTGGTGCGATACTACTGCGTTGCCTCAACCCTTTGCCGCTTTGTCAACGACGGGTACTTGAGCCTTTCTCGCGCCTACTCCTTGGTTTCAGCCGGAGGTTGAGTCGCTGGAGCCTTTGCCGGTGGTGGTTTCTCTTTCGCCGGTGGAGGCAAAGGAACCTTGTCAAGAGCTTTCGCGGTAGGCTGCTCCTTTTCTCGTCTGGTATACACCTTCAAAGGCTGCATCTGGGCCGCGTCCACTTCGATTGGCTTCTTACCTCCTTTGGTCAGAATTGACACAGGCTCCTCTTCCAAGACCGCGAAATTGCGATCCGCCTCCCTAATCATGTTGACTTGATCACCCGGGCCGCTGCTTGCTAGAGTTTGGACATAATGCTGGTGAAGCATGCAACTGTCTTCCCCGTGGGGGTCATTGCAGGTGGAGCACCAGTGTAGATAATCTGAAGTGCTCGGCTCTTCATTGATAGCAACATTCCTCGCTGGAGGCCTGTTGGCTTGAGCCGCTTGGTCTCTTGTCAGCTCCGGAGGAGGGTATGGTCTCCTAGGGATGAACTCTTGCTGAGCCTGCTTCTTCTTCATAACAACCATGTCATTAGACAACGTTCGGTAGACAGAAGCAAGAGACTGTACTTCTTGCAGAATTTTAGCTTGCACATCAACGGCTGGTGGCGCTGATTGAGTTGGTGGAGGTAATGGGGCCAAAGGTGGAGTTGGGGGCAATGTCGGATACTGTGGAGGAGCAGGAAGTGCTGGATACTGCGGAGGGGATGGACGTTGTGACGCCTGTGGAGTAGGAAAATGCACTTGGGGAGCGGAAAATTGAGTGACCTTCGGTGCGGGGTTCCATGACGGATTTTGGTGTGTGGAAGACGTAGCAGGTGATTGGGCCGAAGCACTAGGATACTGTGATTGAGGAAAATCAGGGTAAATCGGCATCGGCATCCTAGGTGGAAGTCTACCAATGGCAATCAAATCCAGCTCCGCCTTTTGAGCCAACTCGTACAACTGGGGAAAAGTATTAACATTGGAGAACTTGATGATCATACTGATGTCCGAGTTGAAGGCTCTGAGGTAATAGTATGCAGCTTGTCCGGCAGTCGGTCGCAGTTCAGTGGGTACTCTTTCCCAGGACCTTGCGAACCTTACATTAAAATCCACTATCTCCTCATGCGGATGTCGTTGGATGGTTGTGAACTGATGCAACAAAGATGACGGATCCGCGGACTCATTGAATCCCTTCACCAGTTGTCCCGCCAATTGACCCCACCCAGTGATAGTGCTAGGTGGCAAGGATCTATACCAATACAGGAGCTTTCCGCGCAAAGACAGAGCCAACAGCCGGACCATGACACTTTCATCTGTGATGCTGTGAAGCGCGGCCAGGGCCACGATGTCTTGGATGTGTTCGTAGGCCGTCTTTCCGGTACCATCGTATGTGGGTATGGCCTTCAAGGCAGCAGCTGGAACAGCGGCTTGCCCGGCTAGATTGAGAGGTTCGGTAGAATTCCAGGCTGGGAACAGCTCAGGAGCAACCGACGGATTTTGTTGATTTTGATTTGGCGGCGGATTTGGTGGTGGATTCGGTGGTACATTCTGATTTGGTGGCGGGTTCCCCATATTTGCACTTGAATTGGGCTGAACAGGTATCCCAAAAACAACCAACTGCAGCACCGGATCGGCCTGATGGTCTGGAGAGTTTGGAGGATTCGGAGGGTAGCTGGTTGCAGTACTATCCGAAGTTGGATCTTGTTCGGCAACTATGGCTTCTTGTGAAAATGCTTCGTCTTGGAAGAAGTTGTGCCCAACTAGCCTGGGGCGTTCTCCGAAAGCAGTGATATCAAGCTCGTAAAACTCGGGCTCCTCCTCCGCATTTCTAACTCTCCATCTTGTATGCATGAAGGACTTATAATCTTGGACCGGTCTTCGAGACTCGGAAAGTATTCAAGTTCAACAGAGTCGCCAGGTGTTCAAATTTGACAGCACTGAAGCGAACACCGTTACTTCAATACCGCTTATGAGGTGGAACACTTTCAAGTCCCACCGGACGTGCCAGAGAAACTGTTGGTTACGAATCTGCCATTTAGGAAAGGATTTTGGTCTTTTGCGCCCTAGATTCGCCCAACAGATTGAAAGGCCGGAAGGAAGGGATGCCTTCCGTGCCAATCTCCGGAGAAGGCCGGCTCCTATACTAATCTACTATGGTTTAAGATAAGAGAACAGGAAAGAGATTGTAAAATGCAGAAAGAAATGTAAATAGCATGTGGTTATGGTGGGAAAGAACAAGCAACACGATCACTAGCTAATACCCAAACCAACAACAATCAAAACAAAACATGTAACAGAAACCAACACCGTTATTCCTTCCTATGTATCCTTCATTCAGCATTCCAGATTCACTTAATTGCCAATGCTTTAATCCAGAGTGCAGAATTACAGCAATCAAAAAAATAAATGAACGCGGAGCAGAAATACTTGCAGAAGGCAGCATAAAAGAAAGAGACAAATGTCAGAGCCAAAGATGCTTTGTATTTGAAGCAAGTGTTTGTTTACAGCAGAGCTTTCTTAGCAATATGTTCCCCCCATTTTACAATGAAAGCCCACTGCTATTTATAGCAGAAATTTCCCCCCAATTACAATGATGCACAGAACCCAAAGACTGCAAAAGCTGTCGAGATTTGACCCCTACTGGCCGTGAGCGTACCTGCAGCAAGATTCACCTGAATTTGGTACAGCTCCGGACAGATATGGTGGTTGAGAAGGCGCGTCTGATTAATGTGGTAGGTGCAGTACAATTTGTCGTTGAATATCTGCTATCAATGCTCACCTACCCTGTCCCTGAAGTACGCCTTCAACTCTGATAAGACTGGTTCAAATCCCGAAATCTGCATGTTTTTGGCCCAAGTCTGAGGTTCGCTGAAATAGGGGTGGTTGACAAGAGTCGCTCAAAAGAAACAGCGACCCCGGGAGTCGCTCCAGAATGGAGCGAACCCGGGACGCACTTTGCCTTAGAAAAATCGTGCGACTTTGTCCTTTTCTGCTCGCGGTCGCTGAATGGGGGGGGCGACGACGGGAGTCGCCAGGAGAAAGCAGCGACGACGGGAGTCGCTCAACAACCGAGCGACCGGCGTCGACATGCAAACCGAATGCCTTAGAACTTTTTAGAACCCTTCGCCCGCGGTCGCTGAAAGGAGCGGCGACGACGGGAGTCGTTGCTTTAGTGGAGCGACCTCGGTCAACTCTTAAAGCACTGCACTTGCTGGCGGTCGTTGGAAAAATGAGCGACGACGGACATCGCTGGAAGATCCGGGCGACGACGGGAGTCGCTCCAAAATGGAGCGACCGCCGTCGACCAACACTTAGAACTTTTCTCAATTTTCCTCTTGCTGCCCCGGGTCGCTGAAAACTGGAGCGACGACGGGCGTCGTTGGAAAAGTGGAGCGACCACGGGGTTCGCTCCAAGATGGAGCGAACCTCGTCAACAGCATTTGCCTTAGGATTTTTTCATGCCTTCGCTTGTTGCTGACGGTCGTTGACGCCGAGGGTCGCTGGAGGAGGTCGGCGACGACGGGAGTCGCTCCAAAATGGAGCGACTCGCGGGAAGTCCATACTTAGACGAATTTTAACAATTTTTTCCCGCTTGCTCTGCTGTTTGGTGTTGCCGTCGGTCGCCGGAGAGAGAGGCAAAGCTGGGAATCGCTGAAAAGAGGGAGCGACTCCCGGAATCGCTTCAAAGGTGAGCGACCAAGGGAGTGCCCCTGACTTAGGAAAATCAGAGCTTTTCCCAAACTTTGCAGAATCTGCTGAACACTTGGAAATCAAAACTGAAAACTGAAAACCTGAAGATTGCCTGGACAAATCTGGAAAGGAAGGAGGGAGGGAAGAATCTGGTCTGAAAAAATGCAGCAGTATTTTTTTCGAATTTTTCAAAATTTTTACCCCTTAGAAAAATGTGACAACAATTACCACATTGAGAAAATAGCCGAAGAGGAGCAATCTGATGGATCTGTCCATCTGATGACAGAAGAGCTGGAAGCGGCAGACCTGATAGAGGAATCCTTGGAGGAGTTGCGGACAGAAGATGAGTTCTCCCTAACTGATTTCAATGCCATGATTGAGTCTGAGATAGGGTGTTATTCCATCGTCAAGCCCGAGAAAGCAAAAGTGACAGTGCAGGAGAGCAAAAACCCTGCCCCGGACGAGCTGTGGAAGCTTTTCTTTGATGGTGCCCGATGTAAAAACGGTGTTGGGGCAGGTGTTCTTTTGGTTTCGCCCTCTGGAGAGCAGAAAGACTACTGCTACAGACTCGCATGGAGCTGCACCAACAACGCGGCGGAATACGAAGCCTTGTGCTTAGGATTGAAGAAGGCCGAGAGGTTGGGGATCAAGCAGTTGCAAATTTTTGGGGACTCAGAGCTGGTCTGTAAGCATATTACCAACAAGTGCGTCTCAAAGAAGCACTATCTTAAGGCTTACCGCAACAGAGTATGGGACCTGATGGAATCTTTTGAGGCATTGAATGTCCAAGCTATCTCACGAGAGAAGAATAAGCACGCAGACGTCTTAGCGTCTATCGGAGCCAGATACTCCCCGACTGATGACATGATGCAGAAGCCTAAGGTGGTAAGAACCATCTACAGGCCTTTTGTGCCTGATAAGGACACCCACTGGCAGGTGTTCGACAACGACGAGCAAATTGTCAACTTTTTAGTTCAAGAAGCAGCCACAATTGAAGGTAGAGACCCTGATGACGAGGAATATGAAGGGTTGATACAGTTAAAAAATAACCATGTCCCGAGGGGACTAATTACTTTGGAAAGTTTGTTTGATCAGAATGATAGGGCCATCGCTCACAGGATCAAAGTGGAAGCAAAAAAATACAAGGATCTGGAGCTTGAACCTGGAAAGGTGATTAAGGTTGGGATAGACTGCACTCCTGAAGAACTGGAGCAGATTCGAGCCCTCTGCAAAAGGTACCCTGATATTGTCGCTTGGTGTTATCAAGACCTGAAGGGGTACAACAAAGAGATCATACAACACACTATAGAACTGGAAGAAGGGGTCAAACCCTGCAGGCAGAAACAGAGGCCCGTCAACCCGAAGATTGAAGTGTTGATGAGGGCAAAACTCCTCAAGATGCTGGAAGCAAAAATTATTTACCCCATCAAGCACTCTTCTTGGGTCGCCAACCTGGTCTCGGTCAGAAAGAAAAACGGTGGCATTCGTCTGTGTGTGGATTTCCGAAATCTAAACCAGGCCTCTTTAAAGGATCACTACCCTCTCCCGCAGATTGACCAGATCCTACACGTAGTGGCAGGGGCACAGCGTTTCTCCCTCTTGGACGGCTTCTCTGGGTATAATCAGATTTGGGTGAGAGATGAAGATCAACATAAGACGGCGTTCACCACAAAATGGGGGACATTCGCCTATCAGCGTATGCCCTTTGGCCTCTCAAATGCGGGGGCCACCTTCCAGAGAGCCATGGATCTGGCGTTCGGCGAATTGTTAAACAAAATTATTGTCATCTACTTGGACGACATGACTGTGTTTTCACACAAAAGAGAAGAGCATGCCTCGCACCTGCAGCAAGTGTTCGAAAGATGTCGAGAGTTCGACATATCTATAAACCCGAAGAAGTCTGTCTTCGCGGTAAAGGAAGGGAAATTGCTTGGCCATGTTATCTTAGAAAAAGGGCTTGTCGTAGATCCCGACAGAGCCGAGGCTCTCCTCAAGCTTCCACTGCCAACCAGCAAGAAAGGCCTGCAGTCTTTCTTTGGCCAGATCAACTTCGTAAGAAAATTTGTGCCCGACTTCGCTCAGGTTGTCAAGCCGATGACCGAACTCCTGAAGAAAGACACCGAGTTCACTTGGACAGATGAAAGGAGGAAGGCATTTGAGGAAATCAAGGCTCGAATTGCTCAAGCACCTGTGCTGGTTAATCCCGACTACTCCAAGGATTTTATACTTTATGCAGTCGGCGAACGTGAGCTACGCGGCAGTGCTCACACAAAAGGGAGAAGACGGCGAAGAACGCCCGATAGCTTTCTTGAGCCAGGTAATCCAACCACATGAAGAAAAATACAACTTCATTGAGCGTCAGGTGCACGCAGTCATGAGGTCTCTAAGAAAGTTTCGACACTTTGTCTCCCAGAGCAAAACGACGGTATACGTTATCCACCCGGACGTGAGAAATTTCATTATCCAAGGAGAGATGGGTAACAAGAGGGCTGGTTGGGTCAACAAAATTCAGGAATTTGACATTGAGGTGCGGCCCACCAAGTTGATCCGCGGCCGTGCATTATGCCAAGAACTTGCAAGGAGTGTCGCCGCCGAAGTGACAGCCTGTCAATGGGAGGACCCGGTGTTGGAAGGCAACTTTGTTAACCGGCCTATGGACGATGAGGATTGGACAAATGACATAATTCAATACTTTAATACCGGGAGATGCCCTGACCGCTTCAACGCCTCCCAGAGGAGAAGGTTCAGAATGCAGTCTCGCAGATATGTGTTGCGCCTAGAGGGGCTATTTTTCAGAAATATTGATGGTGTCCTTCTGAGATGTGTCAGGAGTGATGAGAAAGAGAAAATCCTCGATGAATTCCATTTTGGAATATCGGGGGGCCACTTCGCAGGAAGGCCTACGACCTTGAAGATAATTAGAGCGGGCTACTACTGGCCCACAATTTTCGCAGATGCTTTTGCAGTTTGCCGGAAGTGTGAAAAATGTCAAAGGTATGCTGGCCGCAACAAGAATGCCCCTATGCCCCTGCATCCGATCCAGGTTGAAGCACCTTTTCAGCAGTGGAGTTTAGATTTCATCGGAGTGATCACCAAACTCTTCGGCATGGCATAAATTCATACTAACCGCCACAAATTACTTCACCCGATGGGCCGAAGCCATCCCGACAAAGCACGCCAACCAGGAGACAGTCATTGCCTTCTTGGAAAGTTTGATAACCCGTTTTGGGGTCCCAGAGGCAATAGTGACCGATAATGGCCTAGGGTTCATAGGCGCCAAGCTTAGCGAGTTCGCCTGCAGATATGGGATTTATCTAAAAGCCTCATCTAACTACTACCCACAGGGCAACGACTTAGCTGAGTCAACGAACAAAAACCTAATGAGAATCTTGAAAAGGCTCCTGGAAAGGAACAAGAGGACGTGGCACCTGTTCCTAGACCAGGCACTGTGGGCCGATCGCATCTCCATAAAAAAATCCATCAAAACGACGCCATATGCGTTGGTGTACGGGAAAGAGGCAGTTTTGCCTACACATGTTGAGATGCCGACGCTTTGGATGTTGGATGATGAAAAGGGAGAGTTTGATCCTATGGAGGCTAGGCTGGCTCAGTTGCTGCAGCTAGAAGAAGACAGGGAGAAAGCTTACGAAGCTTTCATGAAGCATACCGAGAGCACTAAGAGCTGGTTCAAGAAAAAAGCCACCGCCCGCGCCTTCCAAGTTGGAGATCTCGTGCTAAAGTGGAATGTGTGGAAAGCAAAGCCAGGGAATCACGACAAATTTGATGCCTTCTGGGAAGGCCCCTTCCAGATTTCCTGAGTTAATCAGGCAAACACTTTCACTCTGCAAGACATGGAGGCCCATACTATGCCCATCCCTGTCAACGACCTTCACCTGAAGGCTTATCATCAATAAAAATGCATCGAAGGTCTTCTATGTACATAGTTTTGTTTTTGTTAATCCGTTTATGTTTTTAAATGTAAATATGTTTTTTTTTGTAAAGTAGGGACTGCGCTCTGTAGCTGAGCATTTTTGTGTCTCCAGAGTTTAGTCAAGGCAGATCCAAGTTTCCTGGCACCGAGAAAGCAATTCTTGGCAAGGTCTACGAACAGAGTTTGAGTTCGCTCATCTTTATTAGCAAGGACCGACTCTCTCATCCTCAGGAGTGAACCACGGCCACCCCTGGTCCAAAAGGAGGAGCAGATTGTAAAAATCCTAAGTTTGGGCATCGAACAAAGGCCAAGGCCGAGGTTCGAGAAAATTCCTCCCCGAAGACGAGATTTGCTCGACATAGGCGCAAAGAAGAGAAACACATCGAACTACAAGGAGAAACCCAGGTCCGGTCAATGTTGTGGCACGGCTATGGTTCGCTCAATCCTACAACGGGACAGGAGATCGGGCAATTTTGACACGAAACCCAGTTTCGCCCGAAGTCAGAGAGAGACACGAATGCACGAGTTTAATTTCAAGAAAATGCTGAAGTTCGGGTGAGGGCTAAGGTGAAGGAGATTCTCCTAAGGCGCTGCAAGGCTATGGTTCGCCTAACCTCAAGGCGAACCTAAGGTTCGGGTTACTCTCTAAGCGAACCAAGGATCACCCGAAGAAAGAGGGCATTGGAGAAAGCAAGGCTGAAATGTCAAAAAGAAATTTTACTAAGGCAAAAACGGACCGTGGTTCGCTTATTTTAAGACAAAATTTTGGTTCGTGCGGCATCCAAGGCGAACCCAAGGTTCGCTCGAAATTATAGTGAAAAGCAGCAAGATGAACCAAAGTTCGCTCTATTCCAAAGTAGAGATAAAGTTCGGGCATCACTTGGCGCGAACCTGAGGTTCGCTCAACCTCAGGGCGAACCGAAGACGAGCATAAATCAGAGGACACAATAAGGTTCGAACAGACTGAAGTTTGGGCAACGGGATAGCGAAGCTTGGGTTCGCTAAAGGAATTTTACGAACTGCATCAGGTTTTAAAACACAAACAAGGAAAATTTCCGCGAACCAAGGCCGATTAATGGTAAAGGAGTATTGGGACACGCGAAATGCGGAGGCGCACATTTCAAAGCGCATGTTCAATTAAAACCTGCAACGCACGTCCCAAAACAGGTCGTTAGGAAAAAAGAGGAGTACCTCGGGTTCGGAAAACGAGGCATTTGTGTTTTCGAGGGGGATTTCATTCCATGGAAGCTCTAGATTTCGAAAAAGAGACAGGGCTACCCATGAACAAAAACTACTTCCACCCACCCTTGGCTCCAAGCATTAACTCCAGGCATGCGCCATTAATGGAGCGGCTACAGTTACTTCCCAGTGCTATAAAAGGGGCAAAATTCTGGTTCGCTCGCTTATTTTATTATCTGACATTTGCCCCACGCTGTTTGGAGAACTTTGAACAGAAGCACTCACTGGTGACCAGCAGCGCATCTGTGCCTACCAACAATTCACTATGGGCAGAAAGAATGTCGAGGAAAGGTCAAAGGCACCCAAAGAAGAAGGGGAGACGAAAAAGAAAGAAAAAAGGGAAAATAAGCAGAAGGAGCCTATGCCGGATAACGCCGGATAACGCAGGGGAGTCGGGAAAAGAATCAGAGCCAGTAAAGTAAGTAATTCCCCCACCAGTTGATACTTTGGCAAAAATGAGGGATGGAATTCTCTCTAAGAGCATCGGGCAACTGCGGCGGACAATTGAAGAGAGGCTAGCTAAGGCTTCCTCTGACAGTGCTAGAGTTGCAGCATCCTACTCTAACCTATACTGGTTCTTATGCCCTCCTGTACACAATTGTCCGGAGTTGATATGCGCCATTGCTGAATATTACAACCCGCTGACCAGACAGGTCAGGGATAGAGAGGGGAAGGTTCTATTCGAAATTTATTCCAATAACGTCCAGAGCGCCTTCGCTCCCGGGCAGCTGCCGCCCAAGGATTACACCTTCAGAATAATTAATATAGAAGAGCAGAATAACAGATACCAGGCTACCCCGCAAATGCGTAAGTTCATGGAATCTCAGTTGAAGGAACCGTTACCAGTAAACCAGTGGCCAAAGATGCCCATGTCCCTGAAACATCTCAAGAGTCCTGATATCTACTCGATGCTGGCATGGGTGTTCGGTCTTTCTACTGACACAAGTGTACAGTCGTACCAGGTCGCCCTGGCAGAATGTATAATGTAGGGGGAGTTTCATACTCCCAATGAAATGAGTTCGAAGACAAAGCCAGTATTCTTTCACTGGGCGGACTGGCTATCGCGCTGCCTGCACTCTCGATTGTTAGACATGAGGAAGGGGAAAGACCAGTCATTCAGGCAATGTTCGTTCCTGGTTTGGCTGTTTTTCTACCATATGCACGACAAGTTCAGAATGATCCCCACCAGCCGCACCGACGGAGGAGGGAAAGCGTTGCCCGTGTACCAGTGGACTCAGGTGCTGTTGAGGAAAGGGTCCTACTACGTATTTAATCAAACGTTCCTTGGCCCTGCCTTGGAACTCATTCATGGCTCTTGCCCTCGCGTTCCCCCCTCGATGAGAAATGAAGTAGTGCGGCGCGAGTGGGGAGACACCTTTCAGCTCACACAGGGATTCGTCATCCGCATCTACGGGTTCGAAGGCAAACCCTTCCTGCTACCCTATTACACCACTAAGTATTTGTTCTCCCTGTAAGTTACTCGACAGTGTGACTATGTGGATGAAGCCTACGGCCATGGAAGAAGATGGGGACATATATATGATTTCCCACTCAAATGGGGCGACATTAAAGTTGATGCCACTAGGCAAAATGTGTTCCTTGCTGCCACGCTCAATGATTTTGGTCTGATTGAGCTGCCCCAAAGATGGAAATACGACCCCTTAGATAAAATCAGAAATTTTACGGGGTCAAAGAACTTTCACGTATGCCCACGTCCGGACTTCATGGAGCAGCGTAATAATCCAGCAGGACTTGACCTCGAGTGGCAAGTGGAAAAGATGCAGTCCCTCCCGCCGTGGCATGACTTCTACCCCGTGGAAGCTGAATATAATTCGCAGAATCCGGCACATGGCCATAATACCAAGGTTTTCAAAAATATGGAGAGCAAGCTGAAGGATAAAGGTTGGACCTCAGAAAAAATCTCAGCATGGTGGGTCATGAGGGTTCATACCCGGAAAGAGACATCTGACAAAACCCTCGTGGGTGACGACCAGTTCTCCACGTTGTTCGATGAATACTCTGACACGTGGCGGCCCATCCAATTCAAAAATCTCGTACCCCGAGGCGCAAGCCCTGGAAAAGTGGAAGGCCTACCAGAGCAGCAGCAGTTGCCACCTGGGCAAGGTGCGGGGCCCAGCGAGATTGATAAAAGGGGTCAGGCTGTTGAGCAGAGTGAACAATCGTCAGCTGAGAAACAAGACAGGCCCCCAAAAAGACCAGCCGAGGATGCACAGGTGACACCCCCTCCCAAGAAGAAAAAGCCTCGGGTCGTAATAACGCATAAATCTGCCAAGGCCTCTTCGAAGAAGCCTGCCGACCTAGGTACAAGCGCATCTGCCCCCACTGTTTCCCTGCAGCAGGAAGTTGCGTCACAGCAAGAGGTCGCACCAAAAGTTCCCCTGAAAGAAATTGTTAATATCGAGGACGATACTCCACCTGAGGAAGAAGAGTGGGCAGGACAGAGCCCTATAACGCAGCTTTTCACCACGTCCGCTCTCGCCGTAGAGCACGCAGGTACGCAATCTCTTCTCTCTCATCTTTCTTCTGAACCGCCAGCTGCAGCACCCCAAAGTGTCGAAACCCTAACGGCTACCTTGCCCGTAGCTAGTAAATCCAAATCTGCCCTATCCCCAGTGGTGTCCAATCCCTTAATCGAAGAAGTCCAACCTGTCATTTCCCCCCGACTTTTATCCGCAGCATTTGGCCCATACGCCTCTGCTCCTAACGCATTCGAAGCTTCCTCTTCCCTCCAGCTAGGTACTTCCAGTCAAGGCCCACCATTGCTCCCAGATCCCACGCCTACCGAAACCCTAGCTGGGAACCCGCCGCCGAACCTTGATAACCCGCCCGCTGCCGTCCAAACAGCGGCGCCCCCTTCAGTTGCCGAGGTCCCAGTTTCCTCCATCCCTGACCTTTTCGCAGAGTCCCTACCACAACAAGATTTGTTTCTGTTCACGCCTATGTTCGGCAAAATGGAGTCTTTGGAGCAAGAACTGGAGATGATAGAAGATCGCCCTACAGTGGAAAGCCTAGTCCGAGCACAGCAAAGCTCGTTCCAATGGCTCAAAGATCTCAAAAAGAGAAAAGCAAAGGCCCCTGCTGGAATCGAGAAACGTGCCGTGTTCGACCCCCAGAGGATGGAACTGCACAAGCTAAAGATGATCCCAAAGGTGCAGAAACCTCTGGAGGAGATGAAGCCCGAAGACTACACCTACCAGCGCGTCATCAAAGATTTGAAGACAGTCGATGTGGGGAATGAGGTGGGAAATATTCAGCTCAGGGCAAGCACAATCCACATGCACCATGAGTACATAAAAGAGCGTTGCTTTGAGGTATAAAATCAGAGCATAAGGCTGGAGGAAGATTTGGCACGAGTACGGTCCCAGTTGGAGAAATCAAAGGCTGAAGCAGAGCAGCTGAGACAACAAGTGGCGGCAATGGAGCAGGAAGTGACCGAGCATAAAGAAGCCATTGAGCGCCACCTCAAGGCAAGTGAGGAAATAGAAGGCAAGATGAGCAAGCTGGAGGCACAATTTCAGGAAGTCCAGCAGCAGCTGGAAAAAAGAGAAGTGCAGGTAGAAGTCTTCACCAGGGACCGGGTGAAGGAGGCTCGCGCCGGCATGTTGAAAAATTTCCGTATCAGAACCTCGAGGTCCTTATCCGTTCTCCTGTTTGTCTGCGAAGCCAAGCAAGCGTCTGCCCAGGGCAGGCCTATTGTGGAGGAGGTAGAACGTGAAGTAGAGCGTCGGCTTTATTTGGCCATAGAGGTTGAAGCTTATGAGCGTAAGGACCTCCGAGTGCCTCCAATGACCCGGACTGCCCGAGAATGGGCTATCACGAGGTCTACTCTGCACACTTTCTTTGAAAAATTGCAAAAGGTTAGAGCTGCCAGGAGACTGCTAGACGCATTTGAGCAGGAAAAGAACATCTGCCTGGTACATTTCCAAAGCCTCATGCAGCTCGGCTTTCCCAACTTCACAGACGACAATGGAAACTGCTTACCCAGAGAGGAACTGAAGCTCACATGGAGTGCCTTCAAGGAAGACACCTCTGAAATTGATGGCTGGGCAGACCCTATCTTGGAAACGCAGGTAATCCAACTGCTATCCAGGTTCTGTCAGATCAATGCTTGCCTAGCCGATCTGAGTCAGAGGATTGGCCAAGCTGATATGCTTCAGATTGAAAGTTTCAAGCGCTTGGTGAAGGACCTCCAGGACCGTGAGCCTTTCCAGGAGGAAGCCTGGACTCAGGTTAAGGCTACCTTCGAACTTATTCGTGACCGCCTCGCCACACCAGCACCTGATCAGGAGCCCGAACAAGAAGGAGACAGTGGAGAGGAGCCGGAAGGAGAAGGAGAAGAAGAATCCTCAGAAAGCAGCGGAGAATCAGAAGAGGGAACGGAGGGTGACTCCGGGCCCAAAGGATAAAGGCATGGGTCCTTGCATTGAGGTGAGCTCAATACCCCGCGAGCCGCCAAGAATGTTGTCACATTTTGCCTAAGGGGTAAAATTTTGAAAATCCGCTGTGTTCTTTTTACTTAGCACTCCTCTCTCCTCTCTTTCTCTCCTCTCAGACCAGCTTCGGAGCAAAAAAGCAGGTCGCTCGGCGAGTAAAATCATTTTATTTGGCAAAGATGCCTTGAGTTTGCTCAAAACCTCTCGCGAACCTTAGGTTCAGGCTATTTCTCAGCGAATCTGGTGTTCGTCCCTATCCTCAGCGAACGACGGAGAAACCCAGACCTGGCTGCTCTAAAATCACCAATGCAAGGTCAACCCGTGGTTCGCCCAAACTCATTGCACGAGCCTTCTCTACTTCAAAATTCGGCAACATCTTTCCCAGGTTCGCCCGAATTCCAGGCGAACCTCAGGTTCGGGCTCCAACAATTGCGAACCTCGGCCAAAGGACACAAGGATTCAAAAGTGGCTAAGGTAGCCTCTCGCAAGTTCGCACTTTCTCTCTAGCGAATCTCGGGTTCGCTCCTCTCCATCAGCGAACTTCAGCTCCGAACATCGGAAGGGTTTGGGCGAACTTCATCATGCCAGTTATAAGAGCACTCCAGCAAAGGAAAAAGTAGTTTAAAGACCCCCATTCTGTCAAGAAGGCACCGTGATTCTGAGGAAACAAAACCCCACCTACCACCATAATGTGACAGCTAATTCTAACGGTACGACTTGTCAGGAACCGTACTCCATAACTGCAGGTACGAGCGTGTCGTATTCCTCTGATGTACTGTCACCTGACAAAAGGGCAAATGACAGCTGTTTCAGCTGACTTTTGAAATATGAGCATTAATGTAATGGGGGGAAAATTCTTCTATAAAAGGGCGTTGAGCGCATTGTAAAAGGGGGGGAACATTTGCTTGAAAGTTGTTGTACTCTGATTGTTTTGCATCAATACTAAGAACTCCTGGCTTTGACTCTATTCCTTCTTTGTATGATGCCTTCTGTGATTATTTCTGTTAATTTTGTTTCTTCATTTGCATACAGTAATTCTGCATTCTGGATTTAAGTGTGTGATTGAGGACAGAACCCTGGAATTTTCCTGAAGGATACATAGGGGAGGAAATATAGTGCTAGTTTCTTTGTATGACGCCTTTGGCAAGCATTTCTGCTAATGTCATTTATTTTTCTGATTGCTGTAATTCTGTTATCTGGATTTAAGCATTAGAAAATAAGTGAATCTGGAATCTTCCTAAAGGATACATAGGGAAGCAAGCGTGGGGTTAGTTTCTGTTTCATTCTTTGTGTTGATTGCTGCCGCTTCAGGTATAAGTTAGTAATCGTGCTGCCTGTTCTTCCCCTCATGATTGTCTACATTTTCTATCTCTTTCTGTTATTTACTTTTCTTTCAGCATTTTCCCATTTCTTTCCAGTTCCCTTATCTTAAACCCCAAGCGTAGTGTAGTATAGGAGCCGGCCTTCTCCGGAGATTGGCACGGGAGGCATCCCTTCCTTCCGGCCTTTCAATCTGTTGGGCGGATCTAGGGCGCAAATATACCAAATCCTTTCCTAGTGGCGGATCTGTAACCAACGAAACAAGTAACAACAAAGTTACAATCACTTGAAAAAAAGGAAAGACAAATTAAACCTTAAACCAAAAGGCTTGGGTTTAGGGTTTAAAATTGAAACATTGACAGGTGAAAAATGGGCTTGCATACATAGTTATAAAGCAGCAATATTTACTTAAAAAGAGGAGGGAAAACAAAACCCTAAACCCAAAACCCTAGGGCCTAGACTAGGGTTTAGGGTTTAAACTTCAAGTTCAAAGTTCAAAGTTTCAAATTCAAACATTAACAGCTGAAAAATGGGCTTGCATACATAGTTACCAGGCAGCAATATTTACTTAAAAAGAGGAGGGAAAAAAAAAACCCTAAACCCAAAACCGGGTTTAAACTTCAAAGTTTCAAACATTAACAGATGAAAAACGGGCTTACATACATAGTTATCAGGCAGCAATATTTACTTAAAAAGAGGGTTTCGGGTTTAAAATTTAAACTTCGAAGTTCAAACATTAACAGCTGAAAAATGGGCTTGCATAAAAAAAACCCTAAATCGGCCGCAGCCTTAAAAAAAAAAAAAAAAATTGCAGATTTTTTGAAAAAATCAGCAAAAAATCTTCAAATTTTTTTTTGCATCACTAAGAGTTTGCCGATTGCATCGGCATTTTAAAAAATTGGCAAAAAATCGGGATTCTGCAGATTTTTTGCAGATTTTCTCAACTATGAGTGTGAGTATGCCTTGCAACATTTTGTCTTGCCTTATGGCTTCCAATTTCTGTTAGTCTTCTTTATGTTTTGATGACACATTTCAATAGGAAATTGTGGCTTGAATCTTTCCTTGGTTTAAAAGAACTTGCACCTCGGATTTTATATTGTGGCTTGTGGATAAGTGAGTCACTTCTTGGGTACTTGATGCAATCTACATCTTGATTGTGTTGGCATCTAAAGCTGATTGGAGCATATGCTTTGGCAACCTTCATCATGATATTGACAATCAGGGCACATAGGGTTATACCAATTTGTACATGGTTCTTGCTATGTTACGACCATGATAGCCAAAATGATTGATTGAGGATTTTGTTAACATGTTTTCAAAGCTGTCATCAAGGGGGAATCCCAACTAATGACACCTCCTCTTTTATTTCCTTATGTCCTCATGTCAAGATCATGGTGATGTTTGTGATACTATGTGATCTTTTCTTGTGTTCTCACCCTTTTTATACTTTTAGAAATTATGATGCATTTTACAAATAATTTTTGCTTAACATACCAAGGATGACTGCAATTCATTTTACAAAACACAAAATGCATATTAACAATATATGCATCATATGATTTAAATGTGCAATCTTTGTAATGTTCTTTTTGTTTCTATTTCTTTAATGCAATGCCATCTTATCATGCTCTTCTTTTGTTCTTGAAACATTAGGGCATGTTCAAGAGTTGTGATACTGGCTTCTGCAGCAGAGCGCATCGGCAGTATTGATTTCAAAGATTTGAATTTCAAGTCTTCAAGAGGTCTCTTTATAAAATATACATGTTTTTGTTCTGATCTGCATGTGCAAATTATTGTTTAGCACTAACCTATATCAGTAAGTATGTACTCATGGAAGCTGAATTTTCATTTTTTTTTTGTTGGTAAAAAGGATTAATAAATTAAATTAGTTGAAAATCAGATTACATCTCCTACCTTTCCAGGATTGAAGGCTTTTAAGCCAAGTTTTAATAGAGAATATGGGACTATTCTCCCTCACATCTAATCTACTACAACTATCTAGACAAAAAAAGATTAACCATGTAAATCAAGGATATATAAATCTAGATACAGCAGGCAGTACTATCATCAATGGTAAGAATGAAAAAAGAGTTTCCCTAGTCCATTGAGGCCACCATCTAGGAGGATATCCATAGCAAGTGAGGTCTCCTCAATCAAGAGCCTAGTTAGCCATCGCATCTACCACCCTGTTATGATCTCTAAATATGTGTATGAACTCCATTGTCTCAAAGTGTTGTTGGGTCATCTATATTTGCTCAAGTATTCTTTGTATTCTCCAATCTGTATTTTTTTGCTTGCTTGATCCTTTTAAGTGGTTAATCATAATTTGGGAGTCTGATTCCACCTAAATTTTCCTCCACCCCACCTTCAAAGCCTCCTATAATCCCCTTAATATGGCATATCCCTCTACCAGGTTATTGGATAAGATACCTAGATTTTTTGCGAAGATAAAAGTAGGGGCACCATTCGAGAGGCGGCCTATTCCCCCCATACTCGCTCTTCCTAGATTTCCCCTTGAGGCTCCATCCGTATTAATCTTATCCAACCCCTTTGGAGGAGGTTTTCAATTCCCAATTTTGATTACTTGTGCGTGATTTGTGGTTACCCTTTTTGATGCAACCCCCGTTGAAGACGCTTGTAATCTAGATATTATTTGAATCCACTTTTGGTTAGGATTTTGGGGCTCTTTTAATAGGTATTGGATTGACTCCCTCATATTGGTTGTGATCCTTTGCTAGACAAAGTGGTTGTCTCTATACTTCTAGTTGAAGATACGATTATTTCTCTCCTTCCACAAATTCCACAAAAGGAGAGTCATCCCCACCCAAAACATCCGTTGAGTGGGTTGGTTCATTTCCTTCCGTTTAGGCCACTCCCTCCAAATTTGTTCTATAGAAAATATCTCAGACCAATGGATGCTAATCAAAGCTGCCATGCGTTTCCATAGTTTGATTGTGATAGGGCATTCTATAAAAAGGTGAGAGATTGTTTCTGTTGCCACATTTTGCAGGGGGTGCAATGTTTTCAGTTTTGTAAAAGTGCTGCTCTTCCTTTTCCCTCTTCCTCTCTCTCCCTTTCTTCTTCTCTCCCTTTCTCTCTCTTCCCTACATTCTCATTCTTTCCCCCTTTCTTTTGAGCCCCTCAGTCAGATCTCAAATTTGACAGCAGTTGCCCTGAAAAATGGCTAAGTGTCAGGGCGCAATCCGACTTCGTGCGAAGTCCGAGTGCGCCCTCCAGTTGGAGCGCAGCAGGAACACAAAGTGCGAAGTCCGACTTCTCCCAGTTTTGGTGCGAAGTCCGACTTCTCCCAGTTTTGGTGCGAAGTCCGACTTCTCCCAGTTTTGGTGCGAAGTCCGACTTCTCCCAGTTTTGGTGCGAAGTCCGACTTCTCCCAGTTTTGGTGCGAAGTCCGACTTCTCCCAGTTTTGGTATGAATTCCGACTTCTCCCAACTTTCTGAGCGCACCTTGTAGCAGGCTAGCAGGCTGGCAGGAAAAATGACTAAGTGCTGGGGCGAAGTCCGACTTCGCAGCGAAGTCAGACTGCTCCCCATTTCCAGGGCGAAGTCCGTACGGCGGTAGAAATCAGCTTTCACCTGTGCGCAACCCAACTTCGCAGCGAAGTCGGAGTGCGCCCTTGACAGGTGCGCAGTAGGGAAACAAACTCAGAAATGCACCCAAGGCATGAAGGCCTTCCCGACTGCGCTGTTTTCTGCCTGCGCAACCCAATGACGCTCCGATCCTGAGAGAAGTTGGATAAACTGCCTTTCAAGGCAAGCACGTGTCAAACAACATCATCCGACAAGTGTCCAATTTGGGATCTGAGCCAAGACGTGCCGAGCAAAAGGACAAGCATGGGCTGCACTACTCATGCCAACTGCCTCATTTAAAGCTGATTGGAGGTTCTACCTGCTCCAGCTGCCCACATTCCTGCCGATGAGAAGTTCTACCTAGCGCGCTGCCACGTAGCTGTCCGGCCTTCAGGGAAACCATGCTGCAGGTACAGTCCTGTCCGACAAAGGTCAGCATCAGCAACCCCATGGCTGCTTTTTTCAGCTAATGTTTGACTGGGACTTTGTGCCCATTAATGTAACGGGAGAGACTCGGGCTATAAATAGCCACCACGTTTTCATTGTAAGTGGTGGAAGGGGAATGTCTGTTAGGGAACCATTGTAACTGTGCTTCTGCTTATCAATATAAAGTATATGCCTGGCTCTGTTCTACTGCTTTTATTTTGTATGCTGCCTCTACTTAATATTTCTGCCTTACGTTTTCCTGTGTCATGGCTTGTTGATTTACTTCGGCATTTGATGGTCAGGTATTCCTGAGGTACTGCTTGTGTCATGGCTTGTTGATTCATTTCAGCATTTGGTGGCCAGGTACTCCTGGACTTCATAGATCAGAGGATACATAGAATAGATTTGGTAGCAGTTCCTTCAGTTTGTGTGTTATGTTTATGTTGCTGTCCGTAGTGGTGATTGATGCACTGCCGTACTGTTAGTTCCTTGTAGGGAATGTCTGTTAGGGAGTCATTGTAGCTGTGCATACAAATTCTCTGCATAACACACATACTTGGACCTAGCATTTCTTGGTTACTTTTTATTCATGTTGCTGTCCGTAGTGGTGATTGATGCGCTGCCGTACTGTTAGTTCCTTGTAGGGAATGTCTGTTAGGGAGCCATTGTAGCTGTGCGTACACTTCCTGATATAAAAAGTATATTTAGATTTTGCAGTTTCAGGTTATGCTTTGTATTAATGATGCAGTAAGTAGTGGTGATTGATGTGTTGCTGTACTGTTAGTTCCCCCCACCCAACTCCAATCACATTTGTAAATTCTTTCCGCATTTTTATCTCTTTCCTGCACTCTTAGCTTAAAACCAAAACCCACAAGGAGCCGGCCTTCTCCGGAGATTGGCATGGAAGGCATTCCTTCCTCTCGGCCTTTCTAGCTGGTGGGCGAATTTGGGCGCATTAACACAAAATCCTTTCCTCATGGCAGATTCGTAACCAACAGTTTCTCTGGCACGCCCGGTGGGACCCGGAGTCCCACATTTGAAAAAAAACTCAGGCTCGTGTTCACTCGGGCTGACAGTTTATTCTGAGCACTCGGTGGGCCAAGGAAGTTTCCCACCCCCAAACAGAATCGAAGCACCGGTGTTCGCTTCATTGCTGTTCAAAATCAGAGCACCTGGCGACTCTGCACGAACATATCTTCTGAGTCTGAAAGACCGGTCCTAGCACCTTCATGCAAACAAGAAGGTGGCGAGCAAGGGATCCAAGAAACCCGCCTGCTTTTTATGAACTGGACATCAACGCTCGAGGCGAAATTGTCAGGCTGGCTGATCAACAAGCTCGTGTCGACGAAGCCAAGGCTGAAATTCAAGAAGCCGAAGCTGATGTCGGAGGAGCTGAGTACGAAATAGAAGAGGCCGAGGAAGAAGAGGAATCTACATCCTCGGAAGGTACCGACATTGAGTATACAACCGACGGAGGAGAAGAAGAAGAAATGGCTGCCCAGCAACAAAATGATGATGATCTCTTCCCGGCGGTGGACTCTACGAGGCCCTTGGCCCTGGTCGGACAGCAAGCTGTGCCCCCTGTTGCTTTGAAGTCTATCCCTACGTACGACGGCTATGGCAAGACGGCGTACGAGCACATCCAGGACATCCTTGCCCTGGCCGCATTGCACTCCATTACTGATGAAAGTGTGAAGACCCGTCTGCTGGCCCTTTCCCTAAGGGGAAAACTTCTCTACTGGTGGAGATCGCTGCCAGAGGGATCTATCACAGGGTGGCCCTAGCTTGCCAGAAGGCTCGTGAAAGGATGCAACGAGTCTGCTGACCCTACTTCTCTGCTGCATCAGTTCCAAAGTATCTAGAGACATCCTCAAGAGGAGGTGTCTGGCTTTAACATCAGGTTTGCGAGATCCTGGAAACGGGTACCTCGTGAACTTCGGCCTTCAGCTGGCATGGCTGCTCACTACTATCTGAGATCCTTCAACTCAGACATATTCCTGTTGCTGAAGATTGCCAGAATAGACGAGTTTCTTCTCTCCGTACGAGGCTGCCCCGACAAGTCGAAGGCGATATTATTTCTATCGGCGGACTCCCGTCCAGGGTGCAGGAACCCATTCATCCTGACTTCCCCAGATCCCAGTATCCTCCTGCTTCTGGTGGTGCGCCATCCACATCAGGGCAGCAACCCCAGCAGCAATGGAATCCGGCGTCGGTCGTAACTCCTTACGGCCCGCCTCCTCCTGCTCCGCATTTTCCAGCACTCCCTGCTCCTCCACAGTACGTATCTTATTCCAATCCTCCTCCATTAACCGCATTACCTCCACCGGCACAGTTGCCGCCTCCTGACAGTAACATTCAGAATACAATCCTCCAGGAGGTGCGGGCTTTGGCCTCAGGATATCATGCCATGTCCAACGACATGACCACTTTGAAGAAGAAGCAGGCCCAGATGGACCTCGTTCCTAGGAGGCCATATCCGCCCCCGGCACTGACAAAAGACAAACCCCCAGAGCACCAGCCGCAGAGGCGTCCGCCTCCGAGAAATGCTGCTATAGAAGACCCGCCTGGTCCTTCCGACCAGGTTAACTGGTGCACTACGTGCAATGACCCGCATTCGGAGGAAGACTGCACACTGCACCAACACTATATCCAGACTTTGGCCGACAGTGCCATAGAGGACGATGAACTTTACATGATCCTGGATGGCGAAGCCAACTTCGCCCTCCCAGAGGAGAATCTAGTGCCGCCCGCCAAGGAAGAAAAGAAAACTGCAGATGCTGCCAAGCCTTTGCAGGTATATGCCAGAAGAGAAAAACCGCAGCCCGGTGGGCTGCCACCATACAAGCGGCTGTGGCCCTACACAGCCCAGGAGAAGGCATCCAAAGACAAAGCTCCAGCCAAGCCTCTTCCGGCAAAGGCAGCCCCTGTTCCAGCCAAGCCTCTTCCGGCAAAGGCAGCCCCTATTCCAGCCAAGCCTCCTATAGCAAAAGCTCCAGTTCCGGCTAAAGCTCCCGTACCTCAGCCTCCAGCTGAAACCAAAGAACAAGCACAGGAGAAGCTGAAGTACCCGTCTCTGACCAAGAGACAGCGAGTTGAAGCCACCCAGCAGTACCGGACGAAGTATGAGCCGGCAAAAGAAGCAGAAGGAGCTAGCACCTCGGGCTACAGCATAGTAGACGAGTTGAAAAGAACACCTGCTAGAATCAGCATGTACGATGCTCTTCTGCTCCCAGGCCAGGTGGATCTGCTGCAGGAATCTCTGAAAAACATGAAGAACGGCAAGCAGATACAGCCTGTTGTCCTGGTTCAACCTCTGACAGTCTCAGCCACTGGGAAGAACAGACCGCCTCCCTTCTATCTGTCTTTACGGATGCAAGGGCACATAGTACACAACTGCATGGTGGACTCTGGCGCTTCCACGATTGAGATGCCGAAAGCTATCTGCGATGAGATCGGGATGGAGTACACACGGAGCAGCCAAGGCGTGCTGCAATTAGACGGCACCCCTGTCAAGACAGTTGGTGTCATAAAGGACATCCCTATCCGGCTGCATAAAGCTCTCGACATCGTGGTCATCCAAGAGGTCGTGGTCGTTGACCTGGCTCCCTACTTCGGCATGTGTCTCTCTCGGGAGTTCACTGCGAAGCTGGGCGGGTACCTGTCTCTAGACTACTCACACATGGAAGTGCCCTTCAAAGGAAGGAGACTAAAAATCTTTAATGAGAAGCCTTCCACCTTCCTAGTAGAGAAGATACCCGAAGGAGAGTTGGACTGCATGGTCCAGTTGTCGAAGGAAGAACTGGTGACGGTAGAGCTGACGGAGCAAGCCCTCGAAGTGCTACAGCTTGAAGATGAGTTCTCTTTGCGGGATTTCAATGCCGTAATTGAGACAGAGAGCGTGGTATGTTACACCGTTGTACAGCCCGAGAGGCTTGACAAGTCAGCTACAAAAGAAGTGGGACCTGCACCTGAGAAGCTGTGGAAGCTTTTCTTTGACGACGCGCGATGCAAAAATGGCGCCGGTGCAGGGGTGCTTCTGGTTTCTCCAACCTAGATCCAGAAGGACTATACCTACAGGTTGGCCTGGAGCTGCACTAACAACTCGGCGGAGTACGAAGCCCTGTGCTTGGGTTTGCGAAAGGCGGAGAGGCTGGGGATTAAACACCTGCAGATCTTTGGATATTCGAGAGCTGGTGTGTCACCAGGTTACGAACAAGTGCGCCTCCAAAAAGCACTATCTTAAGGCGTACCGCAACCGGGTGTGGGACCTGATGGAGTCGTTTGACTCGTTGAATGTCAAGGCGATATCACGTGAGAAAAACAAACACGCTGACATTCTGGCGTCTGTTGGAGCCAGGTACGTTCCGGCTGATGACGTCCAGAAACCGAAGCCGGTTCGCACTATTTACAGGCCTTCTGTGCCTGATAAGGACACCCACTGGCAGGTGTTCGATTGTGACGAGGAGATCGTCACATTTTTGGTAAATGAAGTTGGTTCAATCGAGAGTAGAGACCCTGATGACGAGCAATATGAGGGGTTGATACAGTTAAAAAATAATCATGTCCCAAAAGGACTGATTACTTTAGAGAGTCTATTTGATCAAAATGACAGAGCTATATCTCATAGGATCAAAGTAGACCCGAAGCAGTATGCCGACCTGGAACTTGAACCTGGTAAAACTATTAAGGTCAGGACAGACTGCACTTCGAAGGAACTTGAGAAGATCAGATCACTGTGCCGAGAGTTCCCCGACATCGTGGCCTGGTGCTACGAGGATTTGAGGGGGTATGACAGAAATGTAATTGTTGGTTACGAATCTGCCATGAGGAAAGGATTTTGGGTTAATGCGCCCAGATTCGCCCACCAGCATGAAAGGCCGGAAGGAAGAGATGCCTTCCGAGCCAATCTCCGGAGAAGGCCGGCTCCTTTCGGGGGGAGGTTTGTTTAAGCTAAGATTACAGGAAAGAGATAAATTTACAGAAAGGGACAAATGTACAGAAAGAGAATACAAATATGTCCAGAGGTTGGTGGGGGGAACTAACAGTACGGGAACACACTAATTACCGCTACTTATTGCATTATAAACACAAAGCATGACCAGGAACTGCAAAAACTACGTGTACTTCCGATACTCAGGCAGTGTATGCACAGCTTCAATGATCCCCTAGCAAACATTCCCTACAAGGAACTAACAGCATGGCAATGCATCAATCACCAGATACGTACACTGACAAGAGTAGAAAGCAAACTAGAGATATCAGAACCAGGTATATGTGTTTATGTAGAGAATTTAACCGCACAACTCCAATGGCTCCCTAACAGACATTCCCTACAAGGAACTAACAGTACGGGATCGCATCAGTCACCAGATACGGGCCAACAACAAAACACATAACTGATGGAACTGCTACTACATCCATTCTATGTATCCTTTTAACTAATGAAGTACGGGGGGTGCTTTAAACAAGCAATGCTAGAGGCACCTGCTCACCAAATGCTAAAATGAATCAGCAAGCCGTGACAGGTTAGCCTAAGGCATGAATAGAAAGGCAGCATAAAAAACAGAAGCAGCAGAACAGAACCAGGCATACAGATTATATTTATAAGCAGAAGCACGGTTACAATGGGCACAGTAGTTCCCTAACAGACATTCCCCTTCCACCCTTTACAATGAATTGATGGTGGGCTTTTATAGCCCGAGTCCCTCCCGTTACATTAATGGGCACAAGGTCCCAGTCAAACATAAGCTGACAAAAGCGGCGAAAGAGCTGCAAATGCTGACCTTTTGTCGGACCGGACTGCTACCCGCGACATGGTCCTCCCGGAAGCCGGACGAGTTACATGGCGGTGCGCTGGGCGGAACTTCAATCCAGCGATGATGCGGGTAGGCTGGAGCGAGTAGAACCTCAGATCAGCTTTGAATGAGGCTACTGGCGCAGGCAGTGCAACCCATGCTCGTCCTTTTGCTTGGCACGTTTCGGCTCTAATCCCGAAGCTGGACACTTGTCAGATGATGGATGATGCTGTTTGACACGTGTCTGCCTTGGAGGGCAGTCTGTCCATCTTCGCTTGGGATTGGAGCACATCGGGATGCGCGGGCATGACACAGTGCAGTCGGGAAGGCCTTCATGCCTTGGTCAAATTCCGGGTTTGTTCCCTACTGCGCACCTGTCAAGGGCGCATTCCGTATTCGATGTGAAGTCGGAATGCGCACAGGCAAAAACTGATGTCTGCCGCCGTACGGACTTGCTCCAGCACTTGATTTCTCTTTTGTCGACCGCCACCGCTGCGATTACAAGGTGCGCCCAGAAGAGGGGGCGAAGTGCGAACTTCGCACCCAGACTGGGCGAAGTGCGAACTTCGCACCAAAACTGGGCGAAGTGCGAACTTCGCACCCAGACTTAGCCATTTTTTAGGTGACTTGCTGGAAAGTTGAAAAATCAACTGGGGGACTCCAAGAAAGGGGGGAAAGAAAGAGAATGCGGGAAAGAAAAGGAAAGGGGGAGAAGAAGGAAGGAAAATGGAGGAAGAGGGAAAAGAAGAGCAGGCACTGTTACAACACTAAAGACATTGCACCCCGTGCAAAATGTGACAACATTTCTAGCGGCTCACGGGGTGTCGAGCTCGCCTCGGCGCAAAGAATCCATGCCTTCATCCTTTGGGTGCAGAGGAACTTGCCTCCCCTGCCTTTTGCTGCTCTAGTTGTTCGCCCTGCGGCAACTGTTCTTCAGATTCATCTTTGTCAGTTGCCCCCTCAGAGTTACCTTCCGAAAGCTCTCCATCTCCTGCTTCTGCTTCGCGAATGCGATCGTACGCAGCCTGGGCTGGGCGCCAAGCTTCTGCTTCAAATGGCCGGTGGTCACTCGCATCTTCTAATGCTGCGTGAAAGCAGCGACCGCATGCAGGTCGATGGTGAGGTATCTTTTTTCTAACTCCTAGAAGTAGGAGCTGATCTTGGAATATTTGGCCACCATCTGAGTGACCTGATTGTCTTGAATTGGCTCGACCCATTGTCAATTTCAGCCTTATCTGCTTCGAAGGACTGCCAATTCCTTTTCACCCGATCTAGGGTGAGAAGCTCGCCATTTTCAACAAAACCTGGGCACCCAAGTTCTGAAAGAGCGCGAAAGGGAGCCAGACATATATCTCTTTCATGTCCGAATGCATCTAGCATTCGTCTGGCAACTCTCACCTCTTCAACTTTTTTGAAATATTTGTGCAAGGTCACCCTTGCACCTGCCCATTCTACAGCGAATGAGGACACGAGAGAAAATTGGAGGCCGTTGCGCTCGCGCTCCTGAAGATTTACCGCCAGGTCCAGCCATTGCTTCGCCTGGCGCTCGGCCTCCTCTACCACAAGCTTTCCCTGGGCAGAAACTTCTTGAATTCTGGATGCAAAATCCAGAACTGCCATCGCCTTGAAGGTGTGGGGCTTGCATTCCCGCAGCAGACCAGCCCGCATCTCCTTAACCTTTGTCTTTGAAAAGACCGTCGCTTGAGATGCTCTCTCTGCAAGTTGCGACTGCGCCTGCTTCAAAGACTCCTGGAGCTTCGAAATCTGTTCCGAGGCTGCTTTCTTTTCGGTTGCGGCTTGTTGCTGAGAAGCGGCCAGCTGGGCTTTGAGTTCATCTATTTCGTGCCGCGCCGCTTCCAGTTGCTCAGTGGACCTAGACAGGTCCTCTTCAAAGCTGCCTTGTTTTATCCCGCAACCCGAAAAGTTCTTCCTGCTCCTCCAGACTTTTGACAAAGAGATTGTCAGCTTTGCGCATAATTGACTGAATCTGATATTTCTTGTTAATGTCATCAAAGCTTTTCTCCTTTGTCTGGAGCTCGTAGTCTGCCCTGGTCATTTCCCGGAGAGGTTTCTTTACTTTTGGGATTATCTTCTCTGTTGTAATCACTCTCCTCCCGAAATCATACTTTGCGCGTTTTGTCGGGGCGGCTATCTCTTCATGTCTCCTCCGCTTCAGGTCTTGGAGGAAAGAGACAGAATACTCTACAGCCCTCGTTGCCAGGGGCAAGTCGTCTGTATTCTGGAGGTCGTCCATAAAATCTGGTTCCCCCAGCCTAAGGTTCTGCTGAGACGTCTCTCCTGCGGGGATGGGACCAGGAGGAACCGGATGGACTTTGGAAGAATCAGTCGCTTGTGGGGGCGACCGAGAAATGGAGATGGGAACGGCTGACACTGCAAGGGTTTGAAGCGGCTGAGACGAAGGATGTGACGGTGAACGGACAGCCTCAGCACTAACCTCAGGCGAAGGGTTTGGAGTTGTGCTCAGAGAAAGAGAGACGTTAGGGTTCTGAGCAAACTGATCAAAAGAATGGGGGCCGCTAGGAGGGCGTGGAGACGGGGAAGGGGATGTGGCCATAACTTGCTCGGATTGAGCGGGAGACGGAGTGGGAGTAGGACTGGGTGAGACTAAGGATACAGGGGCAGCAAACGTACCTGCGGGCTCCGCTTGAGCCGATGCCGGGTGGATGTCTTCGCTTCTGGTCTCGGCGGCTGGCTTAGGACTGCCCAGAGACACTGTCTCTGCGGCGGCAGGACGCGGCTGCGGCTCTGCAACTGGCTGCTGCACTATCAGGCTAGGTCGTCTGATTTTCTCAACTCTCCTCCGCTTCTTCTCTTCTGGAATAACAGTCTGATCAGGGGAAGGATATGAAGCAGGTGCAGCAGGCGCTGATGCTCCCACGGTAAACTTGTACCGGGGTTTGACTTGCAGAAGGTCTGCCGCAATCGGTCTGCCCTTTGACGGCGCTGGCGCTTTTCGTGCCTGAGGGATCGCCTCGGGCGTTGCCTTGACTAACTCTTTTGCCTTCTCAGGCGCCGTCTTGGAAGCCACGGGCTGCATTTGATTGACCTGGAAGTTTGCTTGGCCCACGCTGGTAGTTGCCGAAGTGTACAACTGTTGGGAGGGAGACCCTCCTTTATAGTCTTCAAAGGGACCTTGGGGAACGTAACCTTGATATGCGAACGGCCGCAGCGAAGTCGGACTGCGCCCTTTGACCGATGCGCAGTAGGGAAATAGGTCAACCCAACTGCGTTGTTTTTCACCTGTGCTACCCGATTGCGCTCTAATCCCGGGCGAAGTTGGATAAACTGCCTTTTAAGGCAGACACGTGTCAAACAGCATCATCCGACAAGTGTCCAGCTTCGGGATCTGAGCCAAGACATGCCGAGAAAAAGGACAAGCATGGGCTGCACTACCTATGCCAGCTGCCTCATTTAATGCTGATGTGAGTTTCCACCTGCCTCAGCTACCCGCATTCCTGTCAATGTGAAGTTCTACCCAACGCGCTGCCACGTGGCTGTTCAACCTTCAGGGAGACCATGCCGAGAGTACAGTCCAGCCCGACAGAAGTCAGCACCAGCAGTTCCGCGGCTGCTTTTGTCAGCTAATGTTTGACTGGGACTTTGTGCCATTAATGTAACGGGGGGAACTTTGGGCTATAAATAGCCACCACGTTTTCATTGTAAGGTGGTGGAAGGGGAATGTCTGTTAGGGAACCAATGTAACCGTGCTTCTGCTTATAAATATAATTTGTATGCCTGGTTCTATTCTGCTGCTTTTATTTCTTTATGCTTATGCTTTACGCTTCCCTGTGTCATGGCTCGTTGATTCGTTTCAGCATTTGGTGATCAGGCGCCTTTAGCATTGTTTGTGTACTTTTAAATTTCATATAATAGATGTGGTAGCAGCTCCATCAGTTGTGTGTTACGTTGCTGTCCGTAGTGGTGATTGATGCGTTGCCGTGCTGTTAGTTCTCCTTGTAGGGAGAATGTTTGCTAGGGGACCATTGTAGCTGTGCGTACACTGCTTAGGTATCGGAAGTACACATAGATTTTGCAGTTCTCAGTCATGCTTTGTATTTATAATGCAGTAAGTATTGGTGATTGCTGGTTGCCGTACTGTTAGTTCCCCCCACCCAACTCCACTCTCATTTGTAAATTCTTTTCGCATTTTTATCTCTTTCCTGCACTCTCATCTTACTAACCCCCGCAAGGAGCCGGACTTCTCCGGAGATTGGCCCGGAAGGCATCCCTTCTTTCCGGCCTTTCAATGTTGGTTCGCGGGTCCAGGGTGCAATAACAGACAAATCCTTTCCAGGTGGAGGATTCGTGACCAACAGGACCTCGGGGAACGTAACCTTGATATGCGAACGGCCGCCAGCTGTCATGATGCTGGTCATAGAGAACCGAAAAGTCGTCATCTACGGCCAGGTTTCTCCTTGTTGATTTGTCGTCTTTGCGTGCGGCATCTCATCTTCCAGCATTCAGTGATATTTTCTTTAGACCAGTTAAGTCTTGCTATCTTGGATAGAAATTTTTTGAACCCTGGAGATGAAAAGTGGTGGTCCGGGTTTCGCTTGGGGTCATATGTCACCTCCTCGCAGTAGAAATCCTGCCAGGGAGGAGAAGCTTCCATCAGTTCGATTTCCCAGTCAAGATCCACATGGACCACATCGCATTTATCTTCAGTTATATCTGCCCGGGGGCAGAGATGCGCAAACTTTCCCCTTATTCCATATGGGTCATACTTCCAACGTTGCGGCAACAAAACCAGGCCAATCCGGGAAAGCTCCTGCTCAAGGTAGACATGCTGTCCTACCTCAAAAATCTCAACATTTGCCCAGGAAAGAGGATATTGAAAAATCTGTCCTCTCTTCTTTCCTAGGCCGAACTCCTCTTCAACATAGTCCATTTGTCGGGCAATCTCCATCCCGAACAGGTGCTCTGAGCACCAGTAGGGCAGCAAATGGGGTTTGCCCTTGAATCCGTAGATTCTGACCACAATTCCCTGCGTCAGTCTGAAAACGTCCCCGAGCTTCTGATTTATCAAAGCGCTCGTCATTTCTCTCGGGGGGCGAGGAATTTCGCTTTCACTGAAGACTGACATGACGAATCCCAGAAAGTTGAAGTTGAACTTGTAGTAGGACCCTTTCCGGTATAAGTCATCCGTCCAGCTATAGACGGGCTGTGGTGCTCCCTTCTCGTTGACCTTCTTCAGGTTCAGGATCGGCATTTGGGGGTGCAGATGGTACAAACAAAGCCAGGCTAGAACAGAACTGAAACGAAAATCGGTGGACTGCCTCTTCTGGATTTTTACCAGGCTGGAATGAACGGCGTAGGCCAGCCAGTCTGCCCAGTCGAAAGAGATGGGACGCTTCCCACTTCTCTGTGCTGCCGGTTCGTAGGATTCTCCACATAGGAGACATTCTGCCAGCGCTAGCTGGTACGGCTGTACCAGCTCATCAGAATCGCAGCCAAGAATAGATGCCAAAATAATGTACAAGTACTTGTTCTGGAATTGTGTCAAGGGCATGGGGCCGGTTGGCCACTGTCCGAGTACAAGCGGGGCGTTCAGCTCTGAATTGAGGAATTCCCTCATCCGTTTGGTTGGCATGAAACGTCCCGCTTGCTCGCCCAAATTTATCTTTCTGAGAATGGCGTTGGAGTCATACTCCAACCACAGGCGAAAGCCGGTTGGACGATCTCCTGCGCGAGTGCGAACAAGGGTTTACCGTTGGAGCTGCAAATTTGCCGGGAAGCTGGTCTGTAGTGTCTGACAATTAAGTCTACCAGTTCCGGGCATTGGTGGACGAGGAGGGCACAAGAATCCGAAAAGATTGGATTTGTACGCCGCTCCAGAAATGGTGGGAGGGCGAAACTTTGTCGGCCCAACCCTCCACATTTGCCCGCGACTTCGTTAGGCTCATAGAAAAAGAGCCGTCCTTGTATCCCGACAAATAATTCACCGGAGGTGGTGGGGCTTGCCCACGTTGTACTTTTTCGTCCGGGACTTTGACTTTCTTTCGGCGGGGTTTCACTTTGAAACGCCCGGCCGCGGTAAATCCTTTGGTTCGCCACTTTCGTTGGACTGCGCTGACAACGGCATCTTTCCTCTGTCCATCTCTCCGAATCAGCAATAATTGCAAGTTCAAGGCGTCTGCAGCAGATTTCGCTGTCACAGGAATAATTTGCATCTGTCGAGGAATAATCTGCATAGTCCGGAATGTTTAAAAACATCTGACCCCCTTTTCTAGATAAAGACAGCGCCATTAATGCCGCGCAGGAGGAGGTAGGTCGGCTGAGTTAAGGCTCTTTGGTGGCTACGCAGGAGGATGTTTGGAAAAAGCGCGCTCCGGCAGACGTGCCATGCTTCTTTTGTTGCACCTTCCCTTGAAGATTGTGCAATCATTAATTCTGCTTTGGAGATTGCGCCATGGCTGACGTCACTGCAAGAGCGCGGGCACACTGCTCAAGACGGAACCTCGGTGCGGAAACCCACTCTAAAACGGTTACAAACGCGCCTTGGGCCCAGCTTGGGATTTTTTGAATTTTTTATTCATTTTTTAAACGCTGCCCCAAACTGGCCCAGAAAACGAGGCGCAGCCGGTCTTCGCCCGGAGTTGGGCGTGGCCAGACTTCGCCGGCGAAGTCGGACTTCGCCCGAATTTCGGGCGAAGTTCGAACTTCGCGAAGTGCGCGCTTGAACTGTTTTGCTTCTTTCTTGCTGTGCCCAAGGTTTGGGCGCAGTCCGGGTCCTTTGCAACCTTCGGGCCCTTTGACCGCACTTAATACTTTCTTTACACTGCTCTTGGACAAGCCGCGCAGTGCAAACACTGAGGTGAGTTCGGACTTCGGCCGAAGTTGGGGCGAAGTCCGAACTTCGCGCGAAGTTCGCACTTCGCACGGAAGTCGGCCGCAGTGCGAACTTCGCACGAAAGTTGGCCGAAGCCGGACTTCGCGCGCGAAGTCAGTCCTCGGTCAAGACTTGGCGAAGCCTGTCTTTTGTGTGCCCTTTTGGCTTTCCTCTCGGTCGCGCTTCGCTCAGTGGCTGGCCCGAAGCCCGACTTCGCTGCGAAGTCGGACTTCGGCCAACACTTAGCCGAATTTTTGCCCTTTTTTCTCTGCTTTCTTTGTTCGTTTTCTTCCTCCCTTTGCACAGCCGAACTTCGCCCTTCCTGAGGGGCGACGACAGACTTCGCTGCGAAGTCTGTCCCTCTCTTTCCCGTGCCGCAGTTAAGCTCAAAAAACGGAGAAAAACAATTTAAAAGCTGAAAACTGGAAACTGTACATGCCGAGAAATGGAAAAACATGAGGGAAATTTTTTACAAGGAAGGGCCACTCGGGCACCTTCAACAGCGGTAAAGTTTCAAGTGGAACCCGTTAACAAGGATAGGCAGGAGCTGACCCTCCATATCCCGCAGTATGTAGGCATTGAACTGGTTTACCCGGGCAATCTGATAAGGGCCCTCCCAGAGAGCATCAAATTTCCCGTGATTACCCGGCTTTGCTTTGTATGAGTCCCACTTCAGCACCAGGTCCCCGATTTCGAAAACTCGGGCAGTGGTGCCTTTTGCAAACCAGCCTTGAGTGGCTGCAATGTGATCCGCGAAGGCCTGGTATGCACTTTCTCTGTCTTCTTCCAACTGCAGGAGTTGGCACAGTCTGTCGTCCACCGGGTCTCCGCTGCATCTGTCTTCGTCAATCATCCACAGGGCAGGGATCTCAATATGTGATGGCATGACAGCTTCTTTACCGTAAACGAGCGCATAGGGGGACGTTCTTAGGGATTTCTTGAACGCAACTCTGTCCGCCCACAGCGCCCGGTTCAGGAGCAAGTGCCAAGTCCGCTTGTTTCTGTCAATGGTCCTCCGGATGATCTTCAGGAGGTTTTTGTTAGTGGACTCGGCAAGGCCATTCCCCTGCGGGTAGTAGTTAGAAGACATCTTGTGATAGATGCCAAGTCTGCCGGTGTACTCCGTGAGTACAGCGCCTACAAATCCCGGACCGTTGTCTGTCACAATCGACTATGGAACCCCGAAGCGGGTAATCAGGCTCTCAATGAACACGATGACCGTTTCTTGGTCTGCGTTCTTGGTCGGGATCGCCTCTGTCCACCGCGTGAAATAGTCGGTAGCCGTAAGAATAAACTTGTGGCCGGCAGAGGAGTTAGGAGAAATCACCCCAATAAAGTCTAAACCCCATTGTTGGAACGGAGTCTCGGCCTGAATCGGTTGAAGGGGCAGGGGTGCTTTTCTATTTCGGCCAGCAAACCTCTGGCATTGATCACATTTAGAGCAGACCGCATGCGCGTCTGCGAACAAAGTGGGCCAATAGTACCCAGCCCTTATTATTTTTAAGGCCGTTGGCCTTGAAGAATGGTGACCCCCAGGCATCCCGGAATGAAATTCTCCGAGGACCCTAGGCTGGTCAGATTTTAAGACGCACCGCAACTGGATGTCGTCAATGTTTTTGAAGTAAAGCCCCTCGGGGCGAAGAGTGTACTTAAGTGCACCTAGCCGAAATCTCCTTCGTTGTGAGGCGTTCAGGTGATCGGGACATCTTCCGGTGCAGAAGTATCTCACCAGTTCATCTGTCCAATCACTCCCCTCCGATAAGGAGTCGGCTAGGTAGATGCGTGTCGTTGTGTCCTCCCACTTACAGGCGGAGATGCCGGCTACAGCGCTTCGGGCCAATTCTTGACACAAGGCTCGGCCTACGATAAGCTTGGTGGGCCGCACTTCAATGTCAAACTCCTGGATTTTGGCAATCCATCCCGCTCTCTTGTGACCCGGTTCTCCTTGCAAGATGAAGCTTCGAACATCCGGGTGAATCACAAAGACAGTGGTCTTGCTCACGGGAGACAAAGTGCCGAACTTTCGAAGGGACTTCATGACAGCATGAACCTGCCGCTCTATAAAATTGTACTTTTCTTCATGCGGCAGAATCACTTGGCTGAGGAATGCTATGGGGCGCTCCTCACCATCGTCTCCCTTCTGAGTTAGGACTGCAGCGTAACTTTCGGGTTCTCCCACTGCATACAGGATGAAGTCTCTGGAGTAGTCCGGGTTGGTCAACACCGGAGCTTGTGCAATCCGAGCCTTGATTTCCTCGAAGGCTTGCTCTCTCTCATCAGTCCATTCGTAAGGTGTATCTTTCTTGAGCAGTTCGGCCATAGGCTTGATCACTTGTGCGAAGTCCGGGATGAACTTCCGCACGAAGTTAATCTGACCGAAGAAGGACTGCAGCCCTTTTTGTCGATGGGGGCGGCAAGCGAGCGAGGGCTTCTGCTCTGTCAGGGGTCAATGGCGAGGCCTTCCTCGGAGATGACATGTCCCAGCGGCTTTCCTTCCTTTACCGCGAAGACAGACTTCTTCGGGTTTATAGAAATGCCGAATTCTCGACAACTCTCAAATATTTGCCGTAGGTGCGAAACATGATCTTCTCGTTGGTGAGAGAAAACGGTCATGTCATCGAGGTAGATGACAATAATCTTATTGAGCAGCTCTCGGAAGGCCAAGTCCATGGCCCTTTGGAACGTGGCACCAGCATTGGATAAGCCAAACGGCATGCGGCGATAGGCGAACGTCCCCCACTTGGTGGTAAACGCCGTCTTATCCTTGGTCTTCGTCTTTGACCCAAATCTGGTTGTAGCCGGAAAATCCATCTAAAAGTGAAAATCTGCGGGCTCCGACAACAATATGTAGGATCTGGTCGATTTGGGGAAGCGGATAGTGGTCCCGGAGGAAAGCCTGGTTAAGGTTTCTGAAGTCGACACAGAGACGAATGTCGCCATTCTTTTTCCTCACGGGCACCAAATTCGCGACCCAGGATGAATGTTTGATGGGGTAGATGATCTTGGCCTCCAGCATCTTCAAGAGCTCGGTCTTCATCATGGCCTCAATCTTTGGATTCACGGCCCTCTGTTTCTGTCGGAATGGCTTGGCGCCATCCTCTAGCTCAATGGTATCTTTGGATGACAGTTCTGTCATACCCCCTCAAATCCTCGTAGCACCAGGCCACGATGTCGGGGAACTCCTGGCACAGTGATCTGATCTGCTCCAGTTCCTCCGACGTGCAGTCTGTTCCGACCTTGATGGTTTTACCAGGTTCAAGTTCTAGGTCAGCATACTGCCTCGGGTCTACTTTGATCCTGTGGGATATTGCTCTGTCATTCTGATCAAAGAGACTCTCTAATGTAATCAGTCCTTTTGGGACGTGATTATTCCGTAACTGTATCAACCCCTCATATTGCTCGTCATCAGGGTCTCTACCTCCGATTACACACACTTCGTTAACCAGGAATGTGACGATCTCCTCGTCATGGCCGAACACCTGCCGGTGGGTGTCCTTATCGAGCACGGAAGGCACATGAGACGGTCTGAACCGGCTCGGTTTACGGACAACGTCTTCGGCCGGAACGTGCACGGCTCCAACGGACGCCGAGGATATCGGCGTGCTTGTTTTTCTCACGCGATATCGCTTTGATACTCAATGAGTCGAATGACTCCATCGGGTCCCACACCCGATTGCGGTATGCTCCGAGATAGTGCTTGTCCGGATGCGCACTTGTCCATAACTTGGTGACACACCGGCTCCGAATCTCCGAAAATCTGGAGGTGTTTAATTCCGAGCCTCTCCGCCTTTCGCAAACCCAAGCACGGGGCTTCGTATTCCGCCGAGTTGTTAGTGCGGCTCCAAGCCAACTTTGTAGGCATAGTCCTTACGGATTCCGGTTGGAGACACCGGGAGTACCCTGCACCGGCGCCATTCTTGCATCGCGCGCCGTCAAAGAAAAGCTTCCACGGCTCTTCGGGTGCAGGTCCCACTTCTTTTGCAGCCGACACGTCAAGCCTCTCGGGCTGTTTAATGGAGTAACGAGCCTGCTCTGTCCCGATTACGGCATTAAAATCCCGCAACGAGAACTCATCTTCGAGTTGTAACACTTCGAGGGCTTGCTCGGTCAGTTCCACTGTCACCAGTTCTTCTTCTGACAACTGAACCATACGGTCCATCTCTCCTCCAGGTATCTTGTCTACTAGGAAGGGGGAAGGCTTCTCATTAAAAATTCTCAGTCTCCTTCCTTTGAAGGGCACTTCCATATGTGAGTAGTCTAGAGACAGGTACCCGCCCAACTTCGCAGTGAACTCCCGAGAGAGACACATGCCGAAGTAAGGCTCCAAGTCAACAATCACGACCTCTTGGATGACTACGATGTCGAGAGCTTTGTGCGGCCGGATAGGGATGTCCTTTATGACACCAAGCTGTCTTGACGAGGGTGCCGTCTAATTGCGGCACGCCTTGGCTGCTCCGTGTGTATTCCATCCCGATCTCATCGCGAGACGGCCTTCGGCATCACGGTCGAGGAAGCACCGGAGTCCACCATGCGGTTGTGAACTATGTGCCCTTGCATCCGTAAAGACGGATAAAAGGGTGGCGGTCTGTTCTTCCCGGTGGCGGAGACTGTCAAAGGTTGAACCAGGACAACAGGCTGCATCTGGCTGCTGTTCTTCATATTCTTCAATGATTCTTGCAGCAGATCTACCTGGCCTGGGAGCAGAAGAGCATCGTACATGCTGATTCTAGCAGGTGTTCTTTTCAACTCGTCTACAATGCTGTAGCCCGAGGTACTAGCTCCTTCTGCTGGTTTAGCCGGCTCATACTTCGTCCGGTACTGTTGGGTGGCCTCAACTCGCTGCCTCTTGGTCAGAGACGGGTACTTCAGCTTCTCCTGGGCTTGTTCTTTGGTTTCAGCTGGAGGCTGAAGTACGGGAGCCTTAGCCGGAGTTGGGGCCTTTGTTGGAGGTTTGGCTGGAACCAGGGCAGCCTTTGCCGGAGAAGGCTTGGCTGGAGCTTTATCTTTGGATGCCTTCTCCTGGGCTGTGAAAGGCCACAGCCGCTTGTATGGTGGCAGCCCTCCGGGCTGCGGTTTTTCTCTTCTCGCGTAGACTTGCAAAGGCTTGGCCGCATCTGCGGCCTTCTTTTCTTCCTTGGCGGGTGGCGCTAGATTCTCTTCGGGGAGGGCAAAGTTGGCCTCGCCGTCCAAGATCATGTACAGCTCATCGTCTTCTATAGCGCTGCCGGCCAAGGTCTGGATGTAGTCCTGGTGCAAAGTGCAGTCTTCCTCCGAATGCGGGTCATTGCACGTAGTGCACCAGTTAACCTGGTCGGGAGGACCAAGCGGGTCTTCTATAGCAGCATTTCTCGGAGGCGGACGCCTCTGCGGCTGGTTTTCTGGCGCTTTGTCTTTCGTTAGCGCCGGGGCGCATATGGCCTCCTAGGAGCGAGGTCCATCTGGGCCTGCTTCTTCTTCATAGCGGTCATGTCATTGGACATGGCATGGTATCCGGAGGCCAAAGCCCGCACTTCTTGTAGAATCGTGTTACGGATGCTTGCTTGTCGGGTGGCGGCATTTGTGCCGGTGGAGGCAATGCGGCCAATGGAGGAGGGTTAGAATAAGATGCGTACTGTGGAGGAGCGGGAAGTGCTGGAAAATGCGGAGCAGGAGGCGGCGGGTGAGGGTAATGCAACTGAGGCGGGCCGTAAGGAGTTACGACCGGCGCCGGATTCCACTGCTGCTGGGGTTGCTGCCCTGACGTGGACGGCGCACCACCAGAAGCAGAAGGATACTGTGATCTGGGGAAGTCGGGATGGATGGGCTCCTGCACTCTGGACGGGAGTCTGCCGATGGAGATAATGTCAGCTTCAGCTTGCTGGGCAGCCTCGTACAGCGCAGGGAACTCGTCAATTGCGGCGATCTTCGGCGACGAGGCATATGTCTGAGTTGAAGGATCTCAGATAGTAGTGAGCAGCCATGCCGGTTGAAGGCCGAAGTTCGCGAGGTACCCGTTTCCAGGATCTCGCAAACCTAATGTTAAAATCAGACACCTCCTCTTGAGGATGTCTCTGGATAGCTTGGAACTGATGCAGTAGAGAAGTCGGGTCAGCAGACTCGTTGCATCCTTTTACGAGCCTCTGCAGCAGGCGGGGCCACCACTGTGATGGATCCCTACGGCGGCGATCTCCACCGATAGAGAAGCTTTCCCCTCGGGGAAAGGGCCGGTGACGGGTCTTCACACTTTCATCGGTGATAGTATGCAGTGCGGCCAGGGCAAGGATGTCCTGGATGTGCTCGTACGCCGTCTTACCGTAGCCGTCGTATGTGGGAATAGACTTTAAAGCAGCAGGGGGCACAGCTTGCTGTCCGACCGAGGCCAAGGGCCCCGTAGAGTCCACCGCCGGGAAGAGGTCATCGTCATTCGGCTGTTGGGCAGCCATTTCTTCTTCTTCTTCTTCTTCTTCTCCGCCGTCGGTTGTGTACTCAGTGTCGGTACTTTCCGAGGATGCAGGATCTTCTTCTTCCTCGGCCTCTTCTATTTCGTACTCGGCTCCTCCGACTTCAGCTTCGGCCTCTTCTTGGATCTCAGCCTCGGCTTCGTCGAAACGAGCTCGCGGATCAGCCAGCCTGGGGATCTCGCCTCGAGCGTTGATGTCCAGTTCGTAGAACTCGGGCGGGCTTCTTGGATCCCTTGCTTGCCACCTTCTCGTGTGCATGAAGGTGCTGGGACCGGTCTTCTAGACTCAGAGGATTTGTTCGTGCAGAGTCGCCAGGTGTTCGGATTTGGAACAGCAATGAAGCGAACACCGGTGCTTCAGTTACGTCGGGGGTGAGAAACTTCCTTGTCTCACCGGGTGCTCGAGAAAACACTTGTCGGCGCCGGTGGAGGCGATCAGAAAATCTTCTTCAAACGTGGGACCGGGGTCCCACCGGTCGTGCCGAGAAGCTGTTGGTTACGAATCTGCCATGAGGAAAGGATTTTGGGTTAATGCGCCCAGTTCGCCCACCAGCATGAAAGGCCGGAAGGAAGAGATGCCTCCCGAGCCAATCTCCGGAGAAGGCCGGCTCCTTTCGGGGGGGGTTTGTTTAAGCTAAGAGTACAAGAAAGAGATAAATGTACAGAAAGAGACAAATGTACAGAAAGAGAATACAAATATGTCCAGAGGTTGGTGGGGGGGAACTAACAGTACGGGAACACACTAATTACCGCTACTTACTGCATTATAAACACAAAGCATGACCGGGAACTGCAAAAACTACGTGTACTTCCGATACTCAGGCAGTGTATGCACAGCTTCAATGATCCCCTAGCAAACATTCCCTACAAGGAACTAACAGCATGGCAATGCATCAATCACCAGATACGTACACTAACAAGAGTAGAAAGCAAACTAGAGATATCAGAACCAGGTATATGTGTTTATGTAGAGAATTTAACCGCACAGCTCAATGGCTCCCTAACAGACATTCCCTACAAGGAACTAACGATGCGGGATCGCATCGGTCACCGGATACGGGCCAGCAACAAAACACATAAGCGATGGAGCTGCTACTACATCCATTCTATGTATCCTTTTAACTAATGAAGTACGGGGGGTGCTTTAAACAAGCAATGCTAGAGGCACTTGCTCACCAAATGCTGAAATGAATCGACAAGCCGTGACGAGGTTAGCCTAAGGCATGAATAGAAAGGCGACATAAAAAACGAAACGGCGAAACAGAACCGGGCATACGGATTATATTCATAAGCGGAAGCACGGTTACAATGGGCACGATGGTTCCCTAACGAGACATTCCCCTTCCACCCTTTACAATGAATTCATGGTGGGCTTTTATAGCCCGAGTCCCTCCCGTTACATTAATGGGCACAAGGTCCCGATCAAACATAAGGCGACAAAAGCGGCGAAAGAGCTGCAAATGCTGACCTTTTGTCGGACCGGGTGTACCCGCGGCATGGTCTTCCTGGAAGGCTGGACGGCTACATGGCGGTGCGGCTGGGCGGAACTTCAATCGGCGGTGATGCGGGTAGGCTGGAGCGGGTAGAACCTCAGATCAGCTTTGAATGAGGCTACTGGCACAGGCGGTGCAGCCCATGCTCGTCCTTTTGCTCGGCACGTTTCGGCTCTAATCCCGAAGCTGGACACTTGTCAGATGATGGATGATGTTGTTTGACACGTGTCTGCCTTGGAGGGCAGTCTGTCCATCTTCGCTTGGGATCGGAGCACCTCGGGATGCGCGGGCAGGACGCAGTGCAGTCGGGAAGGCCTTCATGCCTTGGTCAAATTCCGGGTTTGTTCCCTACTGCGCACCTGTCAAGGGCGCACTCCGACTTCGGTGTGAAGTCGGAATGCGCACAGGCGAAAACTGATGTCTGCCGCCGTACGGACTTGCTCCAGCACTTGATTTTCCTTTTGTCAGCCTGCCAGTCTGCCAGTTACAAGGTGCGCCCAGAAGAGAGGCGAAGTGCGAACTTCGCACCAAGACTGGGCGAAGTGCGAACTTCGCACCAAAACTGGGCGAAGTGCGAACTTCGCACCAGCACTTAGCCATTTTCAGGTGACTTGCTGGGAAGTTGAAAAATCAAGCGGGGACTCCAAGAAAGGGGGAAAGAAAGAGAATGCGGGAAAGAAAAGGAAAGGGAGAGAAGAAGGAAGGAAAATGGAGGAAGAGGGAAAAGAAGAGCAGGCACTGTTACAACACTGAAGACATTGCACCCCGTGCAAAATGTGACAACAGTAATCCAGCATACCATTGAGCTAGAGGATGGCGCCAAGCCATTCCGACAGAAGCAGAGGGCCGTAAATCCAAAAATTGAGGCCATGATGAAAGCGGAGCTCTTGAAGATGTTGGAGGCCAAAATCATCTACCCCATCAAGCATTCATCCTGGGTCGCGAATTTGGTGCCTGTGAGGAAAAAGAATGGCGACATTCGTCTTTGTGTCGACTTCAGAAACCTGAATCAGGCTTCCCTCAAGGACCACTATCCGCTTCCCCAAATTGACCAAATTCTACACATCGTTGCTGGAGCCCAGAGATTCTCACTTCTAGATGGATTTTCCGGCTACAACCAGATTTGGGTCAGGGATGAGGACCAGCATAAGACGGCGTTCACCACCAAATGGGGGACGTTCGCCTATCAGCGCATGCCTTTCGGCTTATCCAATGCTGGTGCCACATTCCAAAGGGCCATGGACTTGGCCTTCCGAGAGCTGCTCAATAAGATCATTGTCATCTATCTTGATGACATGACTGTTTTCTCTCACCAAAGAGGGGATCATGTTTCCCACCTGCGGCAAATATTTGAGAGGTGTCGAGAATTCGGCATTTCTATAAACCCGAAGAAGTCTGTCTTCGCGGTAAAAGAAGGTAAGTTGCTTGGACATGTCATCTCCGAGAAAGGCCTCGCCATTGACCCTGACAGAGTAGAAGCCCTCCTTCGCTTGCCAGCCCCAATCGATAAAAAAGGGCTGCAGTCCTTCTTCGGTCAGATTAACTTCGTGCGGAAGTTCATTCCGGACTTCGCGCAGGTGATCAAGCCTATGGCCGAACTGCTGAAAAAAGATACAACTTACGAATGGACTGATGAGAGAGAGCAAGCCTTCGAGGAAATCAAGGCTCGAATTGCGCAAGCTCCGGTGTTGATAAACCCGGACTACTCCAAGGACTTCATCCTGTATGCGGTGGGAGAACCGGAAAGTTACGCCGCAGTCCTAACTCAGAAGGGAGACGATGGCGAGGAGCGCCCCATAGCGTTCCTGAGCCAAGTGATTCAGCCGCATGAAGAAAAGTACAACTTTATAGAGCGGTAGGTTCATGCTGTCATGAAATCCCTCCGAAAGTTCAGGCATTTTGTCTCCCAGAGCAAAACGACTGTCTTTGTGATTCACCCGGACGTTTGAAGCTTCATCATACAAGGAGAGCCGGGTCACAAGAGAGCAGGATGGATTGCAAAAATCCAGGAGTTCGACATCGAAGTGCGGCCCACCAAGCTTATCGGAGGCCGAGCCTTGTGTCAGGAGCTGGCCCGAAGCTCTGTAGCCGGCATCTCCGCCTGTAAGTGGGAGGACACAGCGACAAGCATCTACCTAGCCGACTCCTTATCGGAGGGGAGTGATTGGACAGATGAACTGGTGAGATATTTCTGCACCGGAAGATGTCCAGATCACCTGAACGCCTCACAACGAAGGAGATTTCGGCTAGGTGCACTTAAGTACACTCTTCGCCCCGAGGGGCTTTACTTCAAAAATATTGACGGCATCCTGTTGCGGTGCGTCATGAAATCAGATCAGCCCAGGGTCCTCGGAGATTTTCATTCCGGGATGCCTGGAGGTCATCATTCTGCAAGGCCTACGGCCTTGAAAATAATTAGAGCTGGGTACTATTGGCCCACTCTATTTACAGACGCTTATGCGGTCTGTTCCAAGTGTGATCAATGCCAGAGGTTTGCTGGCAGAAACAAAAAAGCACCCTTGCCCCTTCAACCGATTCAGGCCGAGACTCCGTTCCAGCAATGGGGTCTAGACTTCATTGGGGTGATTTCGCCTAGTTCCTCTGCCGGACACAAGTTTATTCTTACAGCCACCGATTACTTCACACGGTGGGCAGAGGCGATCCCGACCAAAAACGCGGACCAAGAAACGGTCATCAGGTTCCTTGAGAGCCTGATTACCCGGTTCGGGGTTCCAGAGTCAATTGTGACGGACAATGGTCCGGGATTCGCAGGCGCTGTACTCACGGAGTACACTGGCAAACTTGGCATTTATCACAAGATGTCTTCTAATTACTACCCGCAAGGGAATGGCCTTGCCGAGTCTACTAACAAGAACCTCCTGAAGATCATCAGAAGGACCATTGACAGGAACAAGCGGACTTGGCATTTACTCCTGAACCGGGCGCTATGGGCGGACAGAGTTTCATTCAAGAAATCCATCAGGACGTCCCCTTATGCGCTCGTCTACGGTAAAGAGGCTGTCATGCCATCCCACATCGAAATCCCTGCCCTATGGATGTTGGACGAAGACAAGAGCAGTGGAGACCCGGTGGATGACAGTCGTGCCAACTTCTGCAGTTGGAAGAAGACAGAGAAAAAGCATACCAGGCCTTCACCAAGCATATTGAAGCCACTCAAGGCTGGTTTGCAAAAGGCACCATTGCCCGAGTTTTTAAAATCGGGGACCTGGTGCTGAAGTGGGACTCATTTAAGGCGAAGTCGGGCAACCACGGGAAGTTTGATGCCCTCTGGGAGGGCCCTTATCAGATTGCCCGGGTGAACCAGTTCAATGCTTACGTACTTCGGGATATGGAGGGTCAGCTCCTACCTATCCCCGTTAACGGGTTCCACTTAAAAATTTACCGCTGCTGAAGGTGCCCAATGGGCCCTTCTTTGTAAAAATTTCCCTTATGCATTTTACTTTTTCAGCATGTACAGTTTCCAGCTTTCAGTTTTCCATTTGTTTGAGCCAAAATAGGACAATGGGAGAGAATACAGACTTCGCAGCGAAGTCTGTTGTCGCCCCAAAAAAGGAGCGAAGTTCGTAGGTGGGAGCTGCTTGAGAAAGAAAGCAGAAAAAACGGCTAAGTGGCAGTGCGCTGCCCGACTTCGCAGCGAAGTCGGGCTGCGCACCGGCCAAAGGGCGAAGTTTGAAAGAAAAAGCTGCAAAAGAGTGAGTGTTCGGACTGCGCTCAATTTTTGAGCGAAGTCCGACTTCTCACGCGAAGTCCGTATACACTCGGCTTTCGCGCGAAGTGCGAACTTCGCCCGAACTCCGCGCGAAGTGCGAACTTCGCCCGAACTTCGCGCGAAGTGCGAACTTCGCCCGAACTTCGCGCGAAGTCCGAGCGTGCCCCATCACAAAAGGCAATAAACTCTAAGTACTCGCCAACTCTCATCCGAAATTTGCAAAGGTCGGACTGCGCCCGATCCTCGGGCGCAGTAGGAAAAGAAAGGCAGCAACAGTCTCGATGCAAGTGGCAGTTCGGACTGCGCTCAACTTTGGGGCGAAGTCCGACTGCGCGGGCGAAGTCGGATCGCGCCCAACCTTGGGGCGAAGTCCGACTTCTCCCTGTTTTCTGGGCGCAGCTTGGATGGTTTAAAAAATGAATAAAAAATTCTAATGCTCCAAGCGTGGGCCCAAGGCGCATTGCGACGGTTAGAGATGGGTTTCCGAACCAAGGGGTTTTTTCTTGAGCAGTGTGCCCAGATTGCGGCAGTGACGTCAGCCATGGCGCAACGTTCAAAGTTAAATTTAATGATTGCGCAATCTTCAAGGAAAGCGCAATCAAAGAAGCATGGCGCGGCAGCCGGGGTGCATCTTTCAAGACATTCTCCTGTGCGGCCACCCAAAAATCATAACGCCTTCACTTGCCAGCCGACCTACCCCCTCCTGCGCGACATTAATGACGCTGTCATTATCTAGAAAAGGGGGACTGATGCATCCAGACATGCCAAATCGTGCAGATTATTCCTGTGACTGCGAAATCTGCTGCAGGCGTCCAGAAATCGTAATTATTGCTGTTTCGGAGGGATGGACAAAGGAAAGTTGCCAATGCCAGCGCAATCCAGCGAAGGGCGCGAACTGGAGGATTTACCGCAGTCAAGTGTTTTCAGGAGTGAGACACCGCCGGAGCAAAAGTCAAAATCCCGGCCAAAGAAAGTACAGCGTGGGCAAGCCCCACCACCACCGGTTAATTACCTGTCGGGATACAAGGACGGCTCGTTTTCCATGAGCCTTACTAAGCTGCGGATAAATGTGGGGAATTGGGCTGACAAGGTTTCGCCCTCTCACCATTTCGGAGCGGCGTACAAGTCGAACCTTTTCCGGTTCTTGTGCCCTCCTGTCCATCAATGCCCGGAGCTGGTAGACCTAATTGTCAGACATTACAGACCAGCTACCCGGCAGATTTGCAGCTCCAGCGGTAAACCCTTGTTCGCGCTTCGCAAAGAGACTGTCCAGCCGGCCTTCGCCCCAGGGTTGGAGTATGACTCCAGCACGATTGTCAGAAAGATAAATCTTGGCGAGCAAGCGGGACGCTTCACGCACACAAAAAGGATGAGGGATTTCCTCAATTCAGAGTTGAACGCCCCGCTTGCAGCTGGACAATGGCCAACCGGCCCCATACCCCTGGAAAGGTTCCAGAGTAAATACATATACACCATTCTGGCGTGGGTCCTCGGCTGCGACTCAGACGAGCTGGTACAGCCGTATCAGTTAGCGCTGGCAGAATGTCTCCTATGCGGAGAATCCTATGAACCAGCAGCGCAAAGAAGTGGGAAGCGCCCTATCTTTTTTGACTGGGCGGACTGGCTTGCATATGCCATTCACTCCAGCCTGGTAAAGCTCCAGAAAAAGCAGTCAACTGAATTTCGGTTCAGTTCTTTCTTGGCTTGGCTATGTTTGTATCATTTGCACTCCCGGATGCCGATCCCGAACCTGAAGAAGGTAAATGAGAGGGGAGAGCCACAGCCCGTCTATGACTGGACGGATGACCTATACCGGAAAGGGTCTTACTACAAGTTCAACTTCAACTTTCTGGGCTTGGTCATGTCAGTCTTCAGCGATGGTGAGATCCCTCGCCCCCCGCAAGAAATGACGAACTATTTGCTGAATCACAAGCTCGGGGACGTTTTTAGACTGACGCAGGGGATTGTGGTCAGAATCTACGGATTCAAGGGCAAACCTCATCTGCTGCCCTACTGGTGCACGGATCATCAGTTTGGGATGGAGGTTGCGCGGCAGATGGATTACGTTGAAGAAGAGTTCGGCCAGGGAAAGAGAAAGGGCCATATCTTTCAATATCCTCTTTCCTGGGCGAACGTTGAGATATCAGAGGTAGGACAGCATGTCTATCTCGAGCGGGAGCTTTTTCGCATTGGCCTGATTCTGCTGCCGCAGCGCTGGAAGTACGACCCGTACGGGATAAGGGGAAAGTTTACGCATATCTGCCCCCGGGCGGATATAATCGAAGACAGATGCGATGTGGTCCATGTTGACCTCGACTGGGAGATTGACTCGATGGAAGCATGGCCTCCGTGGCAGGAATTTTACTGCGAGGAGGTAGCATATGACCCCGAGCGAAACCCGGACCACAAGTTCTCTTCTCCAGGATTTAAGAAATTCATCTCCAAGATAGCAGGCCTTAACTGGCCAAAAGAAAAAGTTGTTGAATGCTGGAAGATGAGGTGCCGCACGTAGCACGATAAATCCATCAGGAAGAATCTGGCCGTTGATGATGACTTTTCAGTTCTATATGACCAGCACATTGCCAGCTGGCGGCCTTTCGCATTTCGAGATTACGTTCCCCGAGGTCCCTTTGAGGGTTATAAAGGAGGGTCTTCCTCCCAACAGTTGTACACTTTTGCAACTGCCAGCGCGGGCCCAGCAGACATCCAAGTGGACCCAATGCAGCCTGTGGCTTCCAAGGTGGCGCCTGAAAAGGCGAAAAAATCAGTCAAGTCAACGCCCGAGGTGATTCCTCAGGCACAAAAGACGCCAGCGCCGCCAGCGAGCGGACCGGCCGCGGCAGACCTTCTGCAAGTCAAACCCCGGTACAAGTTTACCGTGGGAACATCAGCGCCGCTGCACCTGCTTCATCTCCTTCCTCCGAACCAGCCATCGCTCCAGAAAAGAAAAAGAGGAAGAGAGTTGAAAAAGTCAGGCGACCTAGTCTGACAGTGCAGCAGCCAGTCGCAGAGCCGCAGCCGCGTTCAGCCGCTCCAGAGATTGTTTCTCTGGACAGTCCCGAGCCAGCCGCCGGAACCAGAATCGCAGACATCCATCCAGCATCGGCTCAGGCGGAGCCCGCAGGTACGTTTGCTGCCCCACTCCCTCTGATCTCATCTAGCCCTACTCCTACTCCATCTCCCGCTCAATCCGAGCAAGTCATGGCCGCATCTTCCTCCCCATCTCCACACCCTTCTAGCGGCCCCCATTCTTTCAACCAGTTTGCTCAGGACCCTAACGCCTCCCTATCCCTGAGTCAAACCCCAAACCCTTCACCTGTGGTTAGTGCTGAAGCCGCGCGTTCACCGTTGCACCCATCGCCTCAGCCGCTTGAAACCCTTCCAGCACCAACCGCTCCTATCTCCACTTCCCGGTCGCCCTCAGAAGCGGCCGCCCCTTCCAAAGTCCGTCCGGTTTCTCCTCCTTCCCTTCCCGCAGGAGAGACGTCTCAGCAGAACCCTAGGCTGGGGGAACCAGACTTCATGGACGACCTCCAGAACACGGATGATTTGCCTCTGGCAACGAGAGCTGTAGAATACCCTATCTCTTTCCTCCAAAACCTGAAGCGGAGGAGACCTGAAGAGATAGCCGCCCCGGTAAAGCGCACCAAGTTTAACTTCGAGAGGAGAGTGCTTACGACAGAGAAGATAATCCCGAAAGTGAAGAAGCCTCTCCGGGAAATGACCAGGGCGGACTACGAGCTCCAGACAAAGGAGAAGAGCTTTGATGATATTCACCCGCAATACGAGATTCAGGGAATCCTCCGTAAAGCGGATAATCTCCTTGTCAAAAATCTGGAGGAACAGGAAGAGCTTTTCCGGTTGCAGGACAAGACAAGACAGCTTGAAGAGGACCTGTCTAGGTCCACTGAGCAGCTGGAAGCGGCGCAGCGAGAAATAGATGAATTAAAAGCCCAGCTGGCCGCTTCTCAGCAAGAAGCCGCAACGGAAAAGTAGGCAGCCCTGGAGCAGATTTCTCAGCTCCAGGAGTCTTTGAAACAGGCGCAGTCGCAATCTGCAGAGAAAGCATCTCAAGCGACGGTCTTTTCAAAGAGCAAAGTTAAGGAGATGCGGGCTGATCTGCTGCGGGGATGCAAGCCCCACACATATAAGGCTATGTCGGTCCTGGATTTCACACTCAGGATCCAAGAAGTTTCTGCCCAGGGAAAGCCTGTGGTAGAGGAGGCCGAACGCCAGGCGAAGCAATGGCTGGACCTGGCAATAAAACTTCAAGAGCGCGAGCGCGAAGGCCTCCAATTCTCCCCCATGTCCTCATTCGCTGCAGAATGGGCAGATGCAAGGGTAACCTTGCATAAATATTTTAAGAAAGCAGAAGAGGTGAGAGTTGCCAGACGAATGCTGGATGCATTCGAACATGAAAAAGACATTTGTCTGGCTCCTTTTCACGCTCTCGCTGAACTAGGGTGCCCGGGCTATGTTGAGAATGGTGAATTTCTCACCCATGAGCAGGTGAAAAAGAATTGGCTGTCCTTTGAAGCAGATACAGCTGAAATTGATAGCTGGACTGAGCCAATTCAAGAAAGTCAGGTCACCCAGATGGTGTCCAAGTGCTGCAGGATCAGTTCCTACTTCCAGGAGCTGGGAAAAAGATACCTCACCATCGACCTGCACGCGGTCGCTGCATTCCACGCAGCATTAGAAGAAGTTGCTGACCGCAGACCATTCGAAGCAGAAGCCTGGGGCCAAGCCCAGGCCGCATACAACCGCATCTGCGAGGCAGAAGCCAGTGCTGGAGAGCATTCGGAAGGTGATTCTGAGGAGGCAACTGCCGGAAGTGGATCTGAAGAACAGTTGCCGCAAGGAGAACAGCTAGAGCAGCAAAAAGCAGGGGAAGCAAGTTCCTCTGCACCCAATGGATGAAGGCATGGATTCTTTGCGCCGAGGCGAGCTCGACACCCCGCGAGCCGCCAGAAATGTTGCCACATTTTGCACGGGGTGCAATGTTTTCAGTTTTGTAAAAGTGCTGCTCTTCCTTTTCCCTCTTCCTCTCTCTCCCTTTCTTCTTCTCTCCCTTTCTCTCTCTTCCCTGCATTCTCATTCTTTCCCCCCTTTCTTTTGAGCCCCTCAGTCAGATCTCAAATTTGACAGCAGTTGCCCTGAAAAATGGCTAAGTGTCAGGGCGCAATCCGACTTCGCGCGAAGTCCGAGTGCGCCCTCCAGTTGGAGCGCAGCAGGAACACAAAGTGCGAAGTCCGTACTTCTCCCAGTTTTGGTGCGAAGTCCGACTTCTCCCAACTTTCTGAGCGCACCTTGTAGCGGGCTGGCAGGAAAAATGACTAAGTGCTGGGGCGAAGTCCGACTTCGCAGCGAAGTCGAACTGCTCCCCCTTTCCAGGGCGAAGTCCGTACGGCGGCAGAAATCAGCTTTCACCTGTGCGCAACCCGACTTCGCAGCGAAGTCGGAGTGCGCCCTTGACAGGTGCGCAGTAGGGAAACAAACTCAGAAATGCACCCAAGGCATGAAGGCCTTCCCGACTGCGTTGTTTTCTGCCTGCGCAACCCAATGACGCTCCGATCCTGAGAGAAGTTGGATAAACTGCCTTTCAAGGCAAGCACGTGTCAAACAACATCATCCGACAAGTGTCCAGCTTCGGGATCTGAGCCAAGACGTGCCGAGCAAAAGGACAAGCATGGGCTGCACTACTTATGCCAGCTGCCTCATTTAAAGCTGATTGGAGGTTCTACCTGCTCCAGCTGCCCGCATTCCTGCCGATGAGAAGTTCTACCTAGCGCGCTGCCACGTAGCTGTCCGGCCTTCAGGGAAACCATGCTGCAGGTACAGTCCTGTCCGACAAAGGTCAGCATCAGCAACTCCATGGCTGCTTTTGTCAGCTAATGTTTGACTGGGACTTTGTGCCCATTAATGTAACGGGAGGGACTCGGGCTATAAATAGCCACCACGTTTTCATTGTAAAGTGGTGGAAGGGGAATGTCTGTTAGGGAACCATTGTAATTGTGCTTATAAAAATATAAAGTATATGCCACGGCTCTGCTCTCTTCGCTTTTATTTTTTATGCTGCCTCTCCTTAATATTTCTGCCTTACGTTTTCCTGTGTCATGGCTTGTTGATTCACTTCAGCATTTGGTGGTCAGGTATTCCTGAGGTATTTCTTGTGTCATGGCTTGTTGATTCATTTCAGCATTTGGTGGCCAAGTACTCCTGGACTTCATAGATTAGAGGATACATAGAATAGATTTGGTAGCAGTTCCTTCAGTTTGTGTGTTATGTTTATGTTGTTGTCCGTAGTGGTGATTGATGCACTGCCGTACTGTTAGTTCCTTGTAGGGAATGTCTGTTAGGGAGTCATTGTAGCTGTGCGTACAAATTCTCTGCATAACACACATACTTGGACCTGGCATTTCTTGGTTACTTTTTATTCATGTTGCTGTCCGTAGTGGTGATTGATGCGCTGCCGTACTGTTAGTTCCTTGTAGGGAATGTCTGTTAGGGAGCCATTGTAGCTGTGCGTACACTTCTTGATATAAAAAGTATACTTAGATTTTGCAGTTTCAGGTTATGCTTTGTATTTATGATGCAGTAAGTAGTGGTGATTGATGTGTTGCTGTACTGTTAGTTCCCCCCACCCAACTCCAATCACATTTGTAAATTCTTTCCGCATTTTTATCTCTTTCCTGCACTCTTAGCTTAAAACCAAAACCCACAAGGAGCCGGCCTTCTCCGGAGATTGGCACGGAAGGCATTCCTTCCTCCCGGCCTTTCTAGCTGGTGGGCGAATCTGGGCGCATTAACACAAAATCCTCTCCTCATGGCAGATTCGTAACCAACAGTTTCCTCATGGAAGCTGAATTTTCATTCATAATTATGAAACATAAAAATTATCAATGTGTATGTTTGTTTTTGTAGATTTATAATTTTTCTCTAATAAAGTGACAAAATTCAACTACCCGATTTATGGTGGTTTTTGGCCAATTCCAAAAGGTTCTTTCACAGTTCGTCCTCTACCATTTGTCATGCCTTTTCTTTTTGGAGCAGCAGTTTTGCTTTTCTTCTGATGGTTCAAAGTTCTAGCATACACTTTTGTCTCATACTTAGTAGAGGAGACATTGTGCATATTCTACTTATTGCATATGATTATGGAGATGTGTTGGTTCAGCCATGTGATTCTCATTCTGTGTGGTGAGACCTTTGCTATTTGAAAGATATGGCTCTTTATATTGACACCCACTATTCCATAAATCAGTTATTTGAGCTATGATACTATATTTTATTTAGAGGAACAGGATTTGCATGGTTACTGTTGGTTACGAATCTGCCACTAGGATAGGATTTAGTGTAATGCGCCCTAGATTCGCCCAACAGATTGAAAGGCCGGAAGGAAGGAATGCCTTCCGTGCCAATCTCCGGAGGAGGCCGGCTTCCTATGTTTTCTCAATTTGGTTTAAGCTCGAGTGCGGGAAAGGAATTAGAAATGCAGAAAGAAATATAAATGTGATTGTTACGGGTGGGGAGGATAAGCAGCACAACAACAACCAATCACCACTACTAACAACAATTAAACACAAGATATGTTGCAGAAACTACCAACGTCATTCATCCTATGTATCCTCTACTTTTGCATTCCAGGAATACTTAACTATTAAATACCGATATCCGGAAGCGAGAATAACGGTAAGCAATAACATAAGCAACATGAGGCAGAAATGCTCGGTAAAGGCGGCATACAAGATAAAGACAATCAATAGAGCCAAGTATATTCTGTATTTAGAAGCAAACGCACAGCTACAGCGGTTCCCTAGCAATATATCCCCCTTCCACCCTTTTACAATGATATTGCGGAGCTATTTATAGCGTAAATTTCCCCCCATTACATCTTTGGGCACAGGATCCCAGACCTGACAATAGCTGAAAAAGCTGACAAAAGCGGCAAAAAGCGGCTGATGTTGACCTCTGCCGGCATGGAACGTACTTGCAGCAAGGTCCACCTGAAAAATCAGCAGCTACGTGGCAGTGCGGTGGATGATGCTTCGAGTCAGCTTGATTGAGGGCAGTTGAGGTACAATAAGTCAGTTCACGCTCGCACACCTCCCGTCACATCTCTGACTCGAATCTCGAGGCTGGACACCTGTCGGAATCTGATAAGGGGAAAAATCTGCCTTAGGAGCTCATATTTTCTCTCTTGCCCGACTTCGCCCAAAATTGGAGCGCAACCGGGCAGCGCAAGGGGGAAGTAGCGCAGTTGGGGAGGCCTCCGTGCCTTAGAAAATTTTTGGGCAGGCTTCGACGTTCTTTGCCCGAGTGCGCGCAGGTAAGTGAGCGAACCCCGACTTCGTTGCGAAGTCGGGTTGCTCAACACTTAGTCATTTTTTTGGAGGTACCATGATGGGCTGCCCAACTGCGCTCTTCTTCCAGGGCGAAGCCCGACTCGGCTGCGAAGTCGGGCAGTCCCGACACTTAGCCGTTTTCTTCAAGTGAGCTGCCCAACTGCGCACGAGTTTGAGGGCGCAGCCCGACTTCGCTGCGAAGTCGGGTGATCCCAACACTTAGGCATTTTTTGGATGTCCCTCATTGACAATGCCCAGTGCGCACAAAGCGAGAGCGCAGCCCGACTTCGGCTGCGAAGTCGGGTGGCTCAAGACTTAGTCAAATTTTGGGCTCGGATCTCCACACATCAGCTCCCCAAGTGCGCACAAAATTAAGGGCGCAGCCCGACTTCGCTGCGAAGTCGGGTTGCGGCAACACTAACACTTAGAAAATTTTGGGCCTTTTGCCCTCTCGGAGAAACAGTCAGAAGAAAGGGGGGGTAAATGAAGAGAATGAAACTGATGGCAGGGAAGATAGGGGATAGTGGAGAAAGGGAGAGAAGGAAGAGGGAAGGGAAAGCAGCATCCTTACAAAAAAACCGAAGACATGGCACCCCGTGCAAAATGTGGCAACATTCCTGGCGGCTCGCGGGGTGTCGAGCTCGCCTCGATGCAACGAACCAGGCCTTTATCCTTTGGGCGCAGAGGAACTCCCTTCCCCTGCATCCTGTTGCTCTTGCTGCTGTTGAGTCCCCTTTTTGGGTAACTGTTCTTCTTCGGGCTCGCTTTCAGCAGTCTCTTCTTCTGACCCTTCTTCTTCTTCTCTCTCTGAATCTGAATGCTCACCACCATCGCCCTCTTGCTCGGCAGGTTGCTCCCGCTCGCGGACGTGCTTGTATGCGGTCTTGGCCTGATCCCAAGCTGCTGCCTGGAAGGGCTCTAAATCGCTGACATCTTTCAGCGCTGCTTTGAATGCCGCAACCATGTGCACATCAATGGTGTCATATCTCTCTCCCAGCTCCTGGAGGGAGGTGTTAATCTTGCAAAATCTCGACACCATTTGGGTCACCTGCGCCTCCTGGACTGGTTCAGTCCAGCCATCAATTTCTGATGTATCTGCCTCGAAAGACAGCCAGTCTTGCTTTACTTGTTCAAGGGGCAGAAATTCCCCATCCTTGACAAAGCTCGGAAATCCGAGCGCAGAAAGAGTGTTGAAGGGGGCCAGGCAGATATTCATTTCATGGTTCAGCACGTCCAGCATCTTCCTGGCGGCCCTGATCTTCTCAGTTTTTTCAAAATAATTGTGCAAGGTTACCCTCGCATCCGCCCAATCTAGGGCAATTTGGGACATAGGAGGAAATCGGAGGCCCTTGCGCGCAAATTCTTCAAGTTTTATCGCCAAGTCCAGCCATTGCCTCGCTTGGCGTTCGGCCTCCTCTACCGCAGGCTTTCCCTAGGCAGATACTTCTTGGATCCTGGATGCGAAATCCAGGACGGACAGGGACCTGACCACATTAGTCCTGCAGCCCTACAGCAAACTAGCCCGCATCTCCTTGATCTTGTCTTTTGAAAAGGCAGCCTGGGACGCCTTCTCCTTGACGGAGATTGGGTTTCGGCGAATCTTGCAGCTGGGAAATATGTTCTAGTGCTGCCTTCTTTTCTTCTGACAGTTGTTCGGTTGTCTTCCTCTGTGTTGTTGCCTCCTGCTGGGACGCGGCGAGCTGAGCTTTCAAGTCTTCAATTTCTTTCTGGGCAGACTCCAGCCGCGTGGTGGCCTTGGCCAGATCCTCTTCCAGCTGTCTCGAGTTGTTCTGAAGCTGAAACGACTTCTCTGATTCTCGAGTCGCTTAACAAGGAGATTATCAGTCCTGCGACGAATACCATTGATTTCGTATTCTTCGCTTATATCGTCAAAACTCTTCTCCTTGGTCCGGTGTTCATAATCCGCCTCAGTCATCTCCCGGAGAGGCTTCTTAACTTTCGGGATCAATTTCTCCGTTCGCAGCACCCTCCTGTCCAAGTCAAACTTGGTGCGCTTCACTGGGGTGGCTATTTCCTCGGCTCTTCTCCGTTTGACGCCCTGGAGGAAAGAGGCGGAACATCCTGCGGCCTTCGCGGCTAGAGGCTGATCGTCCGTGATTTGTAGCTGTTCTCCCATGAGGTCCAGCTCTGCCAGCATAGGGTATGCCGAGGCCAAATCCTGCTGCGGCATCCTTCCTGAAAACAATGAAGCGGGGAGATATTCCAGAAGATGAAGCCGCTTTCAAGGGCGACCTGGTCCTAGGGGAAACGGGCGGCTGAGTAGGAGGTGGAGATGGGGTTTTGAATGATGCGGGTGAGCGGCGCGGCGATGTAGGTACGGCTTCAGCGCTGGCCGCGGGTGAGGGGTTTAGGGTTTGACCCAGGGTTTGGAAAACGTTCGGGTCCTGGGCAAAATGTTCAAAGGAATGGGGACTGCGGAGGGACTGGGAGATAGGCGACAGGGATGATGCGACTAAGGCGTGCCCTGATACAGAGGGGAATGCGTTACGGCAAGGCCAACTGGGATTTGTGTAACCGGGGAAGAGGACGTACCTGCGTGCTCCGCCTGAGCCGGTGCTTGGATGACGCCTGCTGCCCAGACCTCTGCTTCCTTCTCTGGACTATCCAGAGAGATGATTTCGGGCGCGACTGCTTCTGCCCGTGGGGCCGCTACTGTTTGTTGCACAGCCTCCTTTTTCGGCCGCTTTATCTTAGTCTTTTCGCCCCTTTTTCTCTTCTTTTCTCCTGGAGCGGCAGTTTGTTCGGTGGAGGCGGAGGCGGTTGGTGCGGCGGGTAATGGCGCTCCCACGGTAAATTTGTACTTGGGCTTTGACGGAGGGATGCCCACTACTGCTGGCCCACCGGTTGACCTCTCTGGCTCTTTCTCTTTTTGAGGCGCTGGCTCACCGGTTGACCTTTCTGGCTCCTTTTCCTTTTGAGGCGACGTTTCGGGAGCTGGAGACAACATTGGGCCCACCTGACTGCTTGTTGGCGCCTTGTTGGGTGGTTTTCGAATGGACAAATGTTGTGGTGGGGGTTTCCTTTTATACCTCTTCCTGGCGCCTAGGGGGACGCAATCTCGAAACGCGAACGGCTCCCATTTGCCGGCGTATTTATCATATAAGGCCGAAAACTCATCATCTATGGCCAATGTCTTCTTGTTAGATTTATCGTGTTGCGTGCGACACCTCATCTTCCAGCATTCAATGATTTTGTCCTTTTCCCAGCTGAGGGGCGTCACCTTCGTGAGGAATTTTCTGAAACCCGCCGAGTCTAACCTGTGATCTGGATTACGCTCCGGATCGTACTCCACCTCCACACAGTAGAAGTCCTGCCATGGTGGCCATGATTGCATCCGTTCGATGTGCCATTCCAGGTCCGCGCCTGTTTTGTTGCACCTCTCCTCCATGATTTCTGCTCGGGGGCAAATATGTACAAATTTTCCCCTGACCCCAATCGGGTCGTATTTCCAGCGCTGTGGTAATTGTATCAAGCCCATGTTGAGGAGTTCCTGCTCTAGGTAGATGTGCTGCCCAATTTCATGGACTTGAATGTTCGCCCAGGTAATAGGATATTTAAAAATATGGCCTCTCTTCTTTCCCTGGCCGAATTCCTCCTCGACGTAGTCCATTTGCCGCGTTGTCTCCATGCCGAATTGATGCTCAGTGCAAAAATAGGGCAGCAAGAACGGCTTCCCTTTGAATCCGTAGATTTTGATAACAACGCCCTGGGTCAACCGGAAAGTATCCCCGCATTTGTATTTCCTCAGGTAGTTCGTCATGGCCAGGGGAGGGCGAGACGCCTTGCCGTTGAACAGCGCCAGGGTCATACCTAAAAATTTAAAATTGAAATCATAGTAAGACCCCCTTCTATACAGGGCTTCCGTCCACTCGTACACCGGCAACGGTGCTCCCTTCTCATTTACCTTCTTAAGATCAGGCACCCTTATTCGGTAATGCGTGTGGTAAAGGCACAACCATGTGAGGAATGAGCAGTGCCGGAATTCGGTTGTCTGCTTCTGCTGTATCCTGACCAGGTTTGAATGTATGGCATACGCCACCCAATCTGCCCAATCAAAGAAGATCGGGCGCCTTCCGCTTCTTTGCGCAGTAGGGTCATAAAACTCTCCATGTAAAATACACTCTGCGAGTGCCAGCTGATACGGATGTACCACTCTGTCCGTGCCGCAGCCAAGGACCCATGCAAGGATAATATAAATGTATTTGTTTTCGAACCTCTCCAGGGGTATGGGACTTGATGGCCATTGTCCGGCTGGCAGTGGGGACTTCAGCTCTGAATCGAGAAACTCTCTCATCCTTCTACTCTGACTGAATCTGCCTTCCTGCTCATCCAAGTTAATTCTTCTGACGATGGCATCGGGGTCGTACTTGGAGCCCCGGGCGAAGGCTGGCTGTACGCTTTCTTTGAAGAGGGTGAACAACACCCTTCCTTGGTAGTCGCAGACTTGCCGGGTAGCTGGTTTGTAATATGTCACAATTGACTCAACCAGCTCCGGGCAGTGGTGGACGGGAGGGCACAAGAACCAGTATAGGTTCGACTTATATGCGGCTCCGACGTGGTGCGAGGGTGAGACTTTGCCTGCCCACTTTGCGATATTGGGCCGCAGCTTGGTGAGGCTAATGGAGTACTCGCCATCTTTATACTCGGCCAGGCGATTGACGGGCGGCGGCGGAGGACCTTGCCTTTTACTTCGCCTCGACCTGGATTTCCCTCTCTGCTCTTGTGGCGCTTCGCTCTCATGAGCGCTGGACTCCGTGCGTTCCTCAGCCTCCTGCTCTGTATCACTGGATTGCGGCTGCATTGGCGCTTTCCCCTTGTCCATTTTCTGTTCTTCACTCATGGTGCCAGAGATAGGAATTTCAGTCGCTGCAGACCTTAATTTCGCACTTTTCTTCCTCTTTACTGCGCAGCTCTGATTTACACTGGTAATTCTGGTGTTCTGAGTAAGCAAGGGCCCTTTTCTAGGAATGGAAACACAACATTAATGGCGCGAGGAGGGATTTAAAGTGATTTGCCCGAAGTAGGTAGAAAGCGTCGTTATTCCTCGGCGGCCGCGCGTGGGATTTTTTATTGGAAGGCGCACCTCGTACGCGGTTGGCCCCAATGCGCTCACTTCTTAATGACATCTGCTTTGAAATCCGTGCAATCATTCCTTAAAATCTTTGAACCTCGTGCTTCTAATGACGTCACCGCCGCCATTTGGGCACACGCTTCGAGGAAGACTCTGGCCAAGGGGGCTCAAGAAGGAACGCGGTCCAACTTCGCGCTATGCACAGTGCGCCCTCGGGGACCCACACTTAGAAAAATTTTCGTCATGCCCCTTGCTCTCCCTGACGGGTCGTTCGAAGTGCGCAAAAACTTGAGTGCGCAACCGGGCTTCGCTCGAAAAATTTGCGCAGTCCGACTTCGCTCGGAAAATTTTGCGCAGTAGGGCTTCGACACTTAGGCGATTTTTTTTTTTTTTTTCTTTGCTGCCCGACTGCGCTCCCAAGAGGGTGCGCAGCCCGACTTCGCTGCGAAGTCGGGTTGCGCACCCAACACTTAGAAAAATTTGGGGTTTCTCTTGTTTGCTTTTTCTCTTCTCAAGCTCCCGACATCGCACAATGCAAAGAGCGAAGCCCGACTTCGCTGCGAAGTCGGGCGATTTTCCGCCTTGGTCAGACTTGAGTTAGCAGCGCAAAATTTTGCTTCTTTTCTCACACTTAGCCCTCTTTGGATTCAAAAGCTGAAAACTGAATAACTGAAAGAAATATTTACATTCTGAAATAAACTGAACTGCAGGAAATAAATAAGAAAAGTATGTACAAGGAAGGACCTCTTGGCAACCTTCAGTGATGATAGGCCTTCAGGTGGAAGCCATTAACAGGGATCGGGAGAAGTTGTCCCTCCATGTCCCTGAGCACGAACGCGTTGAATTGGTTTACCCGAGCGATCTGATAGGGGCCTTCCCAAAAGGCATCAAATTTGTCATGGTTGCCCGGCTTCGCTTTGAGTGAATCCCACTTGAGCACTAAGTCCCCGATTTTGAAAACTCGGGTGGTGGTCCCTTTTGCAAACCAGCTCTGAGTTGCCTCGGCATGTTTGGTAAAGGCCTGATATGCCTTCTCCCTTTCCTCTTCTAGCTGCAACAGTTGACAAAGTCTGACATTCACTGGATCCCCGTCGCCTTTCTCTTCTTCTAACAACCAGAGTGCGGGCATTTCTATGTGGGTAGGCAGAACCGCCTCCTTGCCGTATACAAGCGCGTAGGGGGACGTCTTGATGGATTTTTTGAAAGATATGCGATCCGCCCATAACGCCCGGTCCAGAAGTAGGTGCCACGACCTCTTATTCTTCTCCACAGTTTTCTTTATGATTTTCAAGAGGTTTTTATTGGTGGATTCGGCCAGGCCGTTTCCCTGCGGATAGTAATTTGAAGACATCTTGTGGTAAATGCCATATCTGCCAGTAAACTCAGTGAGTATCGCGCCTGCAAATCCTGGACCGTTATCCGTGACAATTGCCTCTGGAACCCCGAAACGGGTAATGAGGCTCTCAAGGAACCCAATGACCGTTTCTTGGTCAGCATGCTTTGTAGGCAAAGCCTCGGCCCATCGGGTAAAGTAATCTGTGGCGGTTAGGATAAACTTGTGTCCCGCCGAAGAGTTGGGCGTTATGGTCCCGACGAAGTCCAGACCCCACTGCTGAAACGGAGTCTCGGCTTGAATTGGCTGGAGGGGCAAGGGTGCCTTCCTATTTCTGTCGGCGAACCTCTGACATTTTTCACATTTTACACAGACTACATGTGCGTCTGTGAAGAGGGTGGGCCAATAATAGCCGGCTTTGATAATCTTCAAGGTTGTAGGCCTTCTCGAATGATGTCCTCCGGGCATCCCAGAGTGGAACTCTCCGAGAACCTTTGGCTTGTTTGATTCCTTGACGCACCGCAACAGGATGTCGTCAATATTTCTAAAATACAGCCCCTCGGGGCGCAGTACATACTTCAAGGCATTCAGCCTAAACCTCCTTCTCTGTGAGGCGTTGAGATGATCTGGACATCTCCCTGTGCTAAAATACCACACCAGGTCATTCGTCCAATCACTCTCCTCTGATAAGGAGTTGGCAAGGTTAATTTCCGTCATTGGATCCTCCCACTGGCAGGCAGAGATTTCGGCTGCAGCACTTCGGGCCAACTCTTGGCATAGAGCCCGACCTCGGATTAGCTTCGTTGGCCGTACCTCTATGTCAAACTCTTGTATTTTGGCTATCCATCCTGCCCTCTTGTGACCTGGCTCCCCTTGGATAATGAAATTTCTGACATCCGGATGTATCACGAAGATAGTTATCCGGCTCCGGGAGACAAAGTGCTTGAACTTTCTGAGAGATCTCATGATTGCGTGCACTTGCCGCTCAATAAAATTGTATCTTTCTTCGTGCGGCTGAATCACCTGGCTTAGGAATGCTATGGGGCGCTCCTCGCCATCATCTCCCTTCTGAGTCAGGACTGCAGCGTAGCTTTCGGGCTCTCCCACCGCGTACAGGATGAAATCCTTGGAGTAGTCTGGATTTATTAACACTGGAGCTTGCGCGATTTTGGCCTTGATTTCTTCGAAGGCTTGCTTTCTTTCGTCAGTCCACACGAATTCAGCATTCTTTTTTAGGAGCTCGGCCATGGGCTTGATCACTTGTGCAAAGTCTGGGACAAACTTCCTCACGAAGTTGATTTGGCCAAAAAACGATTGTAGCCCCTTCTTGTCAACTGGGATGGATAAGCGAAGAAGAGCTTATGCTCTGTCAGGATCAACTGCAAGGCCCTTCTCAGAAATAACGTGTCCTAGCAGCTTGCCTTCCTTCACCGCAAAGACTGACTTCTTCGGGTTGATGGAAATGCCGAACTCACGACATCTCTCAAATATTTGCCGCAAGTGGGAGGCATGGTCCTCTCTCTTATGTGAAAACACAGTCATGTCATCCAAATAGATGACAATGACCTTGTTGAGCAGCTCCCGGAACGCCAAGTCCATAGCCCTTTGAAATGTAGCACCGGCGTTAGAAAGGCCGAAGGGCATGCGCTGATATGCAAACGTTCCCCATTTGGTGGTGAACGTTGTCTTGTGCTGATCTTCGTCTTTCACCCATATTTGGTTATAGCCAGAGAACCCGTCCAAGAGAGAGAATCTCTGAGCTCCAGCAACTACGTGGAGGATTTGATCAATTTGGGGAAGCGGATAATGATCCTTCAGTGAAGCCTGATTGAGGTTTCTGAAATCCACGCAGAGGCGGATGTCTCCATTCTTTTTCCTCACGGGGACCAGATTTGCGACCCAAGAAGAGTGCTTGATGGGGTAGATGATCTTGGCCTCCAGCATCTTCAAGAGTTCCGCTTTCATCATGGCTTCAATTTTTGGGTTCACCGCCCTTTGCTTCTATCGGAAAGGCTTAGCATTATCTTCCAGTTCTATAGTATGTTGGATCATCTCTCTGTCGTACCCCTTCAAGTCTTGGTAGCACCAGGCCACAATATCTGGGAACTCTTCGCATAGAGATCTGATCTGCTCTAGCTCCTTTTCAGTACAATCTGTCCCGACCTTGATCACTTTTCCAGGTTCCAGTTCCAGGTCCATGTACTGCTTGGGGTCCACTTTGATCCTATGGGATATGGCTCTATCGTTCTGATCAAAGAGACTCTCCAGAGTAATCAGTCCTTTCGGGACATGATTATTTTTTAACTGTATCAACCCCTCGTATTGCTCGTCATCAGGGTCTCTACCTTCGATTGTACTCGCTTCGTTTATCAAAAAGGTGACGATATCTTCGTCACAGTCGAACACCTGCCAGTGGGTGTCTTTATCAAGCACAGAAGGCCTGTAAATGGTACGAACCGGCTTCGGCTTCTAGACAGTGTCATCAGTCGGGACGTACCTGGCTCCAACAGACGCCAGAATGTCAGCATGCTTATTCTTCTCACGAGATATGGCTTTGACATTCAAAGAGTCGAATGACTCCATCAGATCCCAGACACGGTTGCGGTACGCCTTGAGGTAATGCTTCTTGGAGGCGCACTTATTCGTAATCTGGTTGCACACCAGCTCTGAGTCGCCAAAGATCTGCAAATGCTTTATCCCCAGTCTCTCCGCCTTTCTCAAACCCAAACACAAAGCTTCATACTCCGCCGCATTGTTAGTGCAACTCCAAGCCAGCCTGTAAGTGTAGTCTTTTTGGATCCCGGATGGGGAAACCAGAAGTACACCTGCACCGGCGCCATTCTTGCATCGGGCGCCATCAAAGTACAGCTTCCATAGCTTTTTCAGGGGCAAGTCCAACATCTTTCTTTGCGAGCTGATCAAGTCTTTCAGGTTGGGTGACGGAGTAACAACCTTGCTCGGTCTCAATCATGGCATTGAAGTCTAGTAAGGAGAACTCATCCTCCACTTGTAACAGCTCGAGGGCCTCTTACGCCAAATCCACCTCTACCAGTTCTTCGGTTGTCAGATGAACCATGTCGCTCTGTTGCTCTTCCCTTGGTATCTTCTCTACCAGAAATGTGGAAGGCTTTTCATTATAGATCTTCAATCTCCTTCCTTTGAAGGGCACTTCCATATGTGAATAATCCAACGACAGATATCCACCCAGCTTCACAATGAACTCCCTAGAGAGACACATGCCGAAGTAGGGTTCCAAGTCAACCACCACGACCTCTTGGATGACCACTATGTCGAGCGCTTTATGCAGTCGGATTGGGATGTCTTTGATGACACCAACTGTCTTGACAGGAGTGTCGTCTAGCTACAGCACACCTTGGCTGCTCCTTGTGTATTCCATACCAATCTCTTCGCAGACGACCCTCGACATGACAGTAGTGGAAGCACCAGAGTCCACCATGCAATTGTGTACTATATGGCCCTCCATTCGCAAGGACAGATAGAAACGTGGCGACCTATTTTTCCCAGTAGCAGATACTGTCAAGGGCTGAGCTAACACAGCAGGCTGCGTCGGCTTTCCATCTTTCACGCTCTTCAAGGATTCCTGCAACAGGTCTACTTGCCCTGGGAGCAGAAGAGCCTCATACATGCTTATCTTCGTCGGGGTCTTTTTGAGCTCATCAACTATATTGTAGGTTGAAGTGTCGGCTCCCTCTATCTCTTTCGTTGGCTCATACCTGGTTCGGTATTGCTGCGTGGCTTCGACTCTCTGTCTCTTCGTCAGCGATGGATACCTCAGCTTTTCTTGAGCTTGTTCTTTTGTTTCGGCTAGAGGTTGGGCCACGGGAGCCTTTATCGCGGGAGCCTTGAGCGTCGGGAACCTTTCTTTGGTTGTAGGAGGTAAAGGTGACTTGTCAGGTGGTAGCACAGCGAGCTGCGCCCTCTCCCTTCTGGCGTATACTTTCAACGGCTTCGTATGGGCCGTGGGGGCCTCAATGGGCCTTTTGCCCTCCTTGGTCAAGAGTGACACAGGATCTTCTGGGACTGCAAAGTTACCTTCATCGTCAAGGATCATGTATGCTTCGTCCTCCATGGCGCTGCCCGCAAGGGTCTGAATATAATGCCGATGCAGCATGCAACCCTCCTCTCCATGTGGATCGTTGCATGTGGAGCACCAGTTAACCTGGTCAGAAGTGCCTGGTTGGACCTCATTGGCAGCATTCCTCGTCGAGGGCCTTTGCGCTTGCGCAACTTGATCTTTTGTTAGCGTAGGGGGAGGATATGGTCTCCTCGGAAGAAACTCCATCTGGGCTTGCTTCTTCTTCATGATTGTCATATCATTGGAAATAGTATGGTAACCAGAGGCCAGAGCCCGTACCTCCTGAAGGATCTTATTTTGAATATCATTATCAGCAGGCGCCGGCCGGGCCGGAGGAGGTATTGCAGCTAATGGTGGAGGTGCAGAATACACCGCGTAATGAGGGGGAGTTGGGAGTGTGGGATATTGCGGAGGTGGAGGTGGCGGATTAGGATAATGGATCTGGGGCTGACCATAGGAGTGCGGGATTTTTTTGATAAAAGTAAAAAAAAAAATTACACGAAAATAACAGAGGATTATACCTAACAGGCAAGAATCATTACTGTTGCAGCAGAACTTGGCCCTGGAAAGCGCTCTGATACCACTTGTTAGGATCCTACTATAAAATAAACTCAAATAAACACACTCTCACACAATTGCTTGGAAATAAACTTACATAAAAATCATATTAATATTCAGAACAAAATACACATTATAATAGAAATTTGCATAAAGGAACAATCTCACAATAAGATAGAATCGTAGGCCTCTTCGAGGGGGCAACCTCCTTCAACACTTCATTAATTTGCAAAAAGATGAATACATTGGTGCCTTCTCGGGTATTTAAAGAGTTCCCTTCCATGGTTGGCTTACATGCATAATGCCACCCGAATTACATGCATAGTGCCACTCGAATTACATGCACAATGCCACTCAAATTACATGCACAAGGCCACCTTACATAACCTATCTACCATGTGTTACATAAAAAGGGTGCCATTTGTCATAGGCACTATATAAGCTAAAAATTAGAACATTAAAAAATATTAATCATGGGTACTACCCACGTTATTTAGGAATTATTATATCATGGAAGTTATTACATTAAGGGTTAGGATGGGATCCTAACATGAGATGAAGAAAAGAAGGAACTAGAGAAGGTCAGAGTAGCCAAAATAAATCAGCAATAGAGAAGGACCAGGAGAATGAGAAGTGGACATTTCCAAAAAATTTTGCAGAATACACTATGGGTGATGCAGTGATTGAAGACAAACCAACTCATCCCATTGATGTCCTAAAGGTGGTAGAAGAACCTGAATCCATTAAATATGAAGGACCAAGAATGGTGCAGGTTAACCTTGGCGAGGAAGGCGAGGAAAAGATGATCAAATGTGGAGACAATTGGGATCCTATGCTAAAAGAAGCAACCTTCAAGATATTTATGGAGTATAAAGATGTGTTTGCATGGACCTACAAGGATTTGAAGGGAATACCACCAGAATTGTGTGTACACAAGATTCCTTTGATCATAGGTGCACAACCAGTGAGGAGAAGACCATATAGAATGAATCCAAAGTATGCAGCTCTGGTGAATGCCGAGATAGAGAAGATGTTGGACGCAGGCATTATCTTCAAAGTTATGACAAGTGAATGGGTGTCACCTATAGTGATTACCCTAAAAAGAGAAGCAAACAAGATCTGGATTTGTGTGGATTTTTGGAGTCTGAATTCCGTAACTATAAAGATTCCCTTCCCAATCCCATTCATAGACTCTATATTGGAGGCAGTATCTAGGCACGAAATCTATTCATTTTTTGATGGATTTTTGGGCTATAATCAAATTTGTATTGCGGAGGAAGATAAATTGAAGACCACCTTCATAGTGGAAAATGGCATATACGCGTACAACTACATGCCATTTGGATTATGTAACGCGTCGGCTACCTTTCAAAGGATCATCTTGTATATTTTTGATAAAATGTCCACAAGAAATTTCAAAGCCTTTTTGAATGATTGGTCCCTATATGGCCAAGCACTAGAACATTTGAAGGCATTGGATGAATGTATGAGTTTGTGCAGAAGAGCTCAAATCGCACTAAACCTAGGGAAGTGTGTATTGTTGGTGCCATATGGGAAACAACTGGGACATATTGTATGTCAAGAAGTCTTGAAGCCAGTCCCATATAAGATATGGGTGATATTGCTGATGGAAGAACCCCATGACATAAGTTATGTAAAAAACTTCTTAGGAATGATGGGCTATTACAAGAGGTTTATTAGAAATTACGCACAAATTGCCTATCCACTAGATGCGCTCATGCATAAGAGTGTTCCTTTCAAGTGGGTGGTGGAACACCAAGAGGCTTTTGAATGACTTAAGGCACGTGTACCTATCATGGTTTATCCAAATTGGGAGGAGTTCCATGTTCATGTAGATGCCTTGAATTTTGCGATCAGATGTGCCTTAGCTCAAGAAGGACAGTTTGGATTGGATCAACCCATTTATTTTGCAAGTTGGTTGTTGTCTAGGGTGGAGAAGAATTATAGCACGATGGAACAGGAAGCATTGGGGATGGTCTATGCAGTACAAAAGTTTAGACATTACCTGCTAGCCAACCCATTTTCTTTTTACGTAGATCATCAAGCATTGCTATACTTGATTAACAAACCGACAATATATGGATGAGTGAGCAGGTGGCTCGTCACACTACAGGAGTTTGTGTTTCAAGTGGTAGTAAGACCAGGGAAGAAGCATGTAATAGTGGACCAATTGTCAAGGATTCGCTTTGGAGAACCTGCAGAAGGAGGCATACAAGATGAATTCCCTAATGCACAACTATGTATGATAAGTGCGATACCAACATGGTATAAACACATCAGGGAATATTTATCGACAACAGAGCTGTCAAAGGAGATGATGACAACTGAACAAAGGAAGATCATTACGAAATTGGCACCATTCACATTGGTGGCAGGCTTGTTATATAATATAGGAGAAGACCACATCTTGAGAAGGTGTGTAATGGAGGATGAAGTACAACAAACATTGAAGGAGGCACATGAGGGATTGGCTAGAGGTCATATGGGGCCAAATGCAGTAGCAAGGAAAGTGTTGTTGGTAGGATTGTGGTGGTCCATCCTCTATCATGATGTTAAAGAATATGTGAAGGCATGTGATACATGTCAAAGAACGGGGAAACTGTTAAAAAGGGATTTCAGGCCATTACATCCTTCTCAACCCCAAGAATGTTTTGAAAGGTGGCGCAAATGTTATCCAATGATTTTTGTGTTCAACATTTTCTCATCTACCTGTTGATCCTCCCTCCCTACACTTCTTCCTCGTTAGGATGAAAATTCAATTGGGACCTAGAAGATGTTAGAATAAAGTATTTTTGTTGGTCTTTTCAATGCAAGGGGCAATGGTGAGTTAAATTAGCAGGGAACCGACCCAAACCCAAAGATTAGGAAGAGTAATCCCTTCCCATCCATTTGTTGAACTATGGTCATGGAGAAAAATCTCATCCGATGATTTCCGTATTTAACATTTAATCATCTAACTATTGTTCTACCCTCCCTACACTTCTTCTTCGTCAGGTTGAAAAATCAATTTGTACATAGATGATGTTAGAATAAAGTATTTTTGTTGGCCTTTTCAATACGAGAGGCAATGCTAAATTAAATTAGCAGCAAACTGGCCCGAATCCGAAGGTTAGGAAGAGAAATCCCTTCTCGTCCACTTGTTGAACTGTGATCATGGGCACAATCTCATCCGATGAATATGTGTTTAACATTTACTCGTTTGCCTACTGTTCCTCCCTCCCTACACTTCTTCCTCATCAGGTTGAAAAATCAATTTAGACCTAGATGATGTTAGAATAAAGTATTTTTGTTGGTCTTTTCAATGCGAGTGGCAATGCTTGAGTTAAATTAGCAACGAACCGGCATGAATCTGAAGGTTACAAAGAGTAATCCATTCCCATTCAATTGTTTTTTTTTCTTTTTTTTGAATTTACATGGTGGAATCGGTAGCCGCCACGAATCCGGGCAGGCTGTCCGGCTTTTATGGCTACCACAGTATTCTGCGTTGTCCGCCCCAAAAGCCGCCACACAGTTCTTCGCATAGTCCGCCCCTATAACCACCATGCCACAATCATTTTAAACCTTTTACGCTGCTGAAAGCACTAGGAAAGGGACAAGCGTTCAGTCCAGCGAGGCCCAAGATTTGAACCTTGGACCTCCGCCCCCTTACGGGGTTTGGTCGAACTAATTGGTCTACACCTCGGACCTCATTCCCATTCAATTATTGAACTGTGGTCATGGGCATAAATCTCTTCCAATTATTTCCATGTTTAACATTTACTCATCTGCCTATTGTTCCGCCATCCCTATATTTCTTCCTTGTCAGGTTGAAAAATCAATTTGGACTTAGATGATAGAATAAAGTATTTTTGTTGGTCTTTTCAATTTGGACTTAGATGATGTTAAAACAAAGTATTTTTGTTGGTCTTTTCAATGTGAAGGGCAATGCTGGGTGACACATAGGTGATTTGAATTTTGGAGTATGTAAAAGACATTCTAAATTCTATTAGGCTTGTTGACACTATTCTGCTGTAGGTAGGTGCAAGTCAACTTTCATGAAAATCACTCTAATTCATGCCTAGGGAAGTATGCAATTTTTAAAGAAGAATTAGTTACACATGCTCTAGATAGAAGAGGTGTATTCAGAAAAGACTTTTACACTCTTAACATTGGAGTCAAAGGTTATATACTATCCGAGCGGTTACCTATGTTGGGAGTGGACTTTGCTCTGGATGATAAGTTTCTATATGTAATTTTATAATTTCATGATGTAATCTAAGGTGCATGCATCAAAACTTGTATAAAGTTGTGCTTTTATAGTTTCCTATGTTGAGTTTTTATTTTATCCTATTGTAGCTTCTAGAAGAAAATTCAAATTTCTATATTCATCTCATTGCAATGGATGACAAATGCAGGTTACAATCCTTGGATTGCATATGGGCAGTCAAAACTAGCAAACTGCCTTTTCTCCTTTGAACTTAGTAGAAGATGCAAGTTGCATGGATTGCAGATCACTTCAAACTGTATGCACCCAGGGATAGTTGATACTAAGGTAAAATATTCTCAACTAGATTTGTTCTTTACTTAATAATAACTATAGTAGAGCTAATATTTTGCAGAAGTTTATGTTATGTTTCTTATGTTGATATTGTCTTATAGTTAATTTATTGCATAAGCAGTTAATTAGATATGTGCTACGGCAATCATCATCAGAAAGTCCTATATCAATGCCAGGCATAAGGTCAATGCTTCTCAAACTTATTGGAATACATGTAAGACTATTCACATTTGTGCCTGATTTTTATTTAGTATCATGGTTCTAAAATATTTAATATGATGGTTTACCAAAGCATTAAGTTTTCAAAGCAAGATATTTTTCAAGTAGTTTTGTATTCTTTCCCTATAATTGTTATATTTATCTCCCTAAAAACAAGAGTATTCAAATTGCCTTGTGCGCTTATTTTCCTTTGTTTTCTAATTATGTTGGAATTGCTTACTTTCAATTTAGGTTGTAAAACATTACATTGCCTAGAACTTTTGTCTTATCTACATATGTCAAAAGTAAATTTTCTCTTAATTTTTTTTTGGTTGTATAACTTTGCATGCAAGAAAATCCATTTTGTCAGATTACTTTAGTAAAAAGCTTCTTGTCGACATTGTTAACATTCTTCTGGATCATAATTGGAACTTGAACAGAAAACGAGACAAGCATAATGCCAAAGATGGTTATGATTGACAACTGAGGGCTTTAGACCTTTTTGTGATCTTGATATAAGGAGATAATTTACCAACTTAAATGCTTGCTAATAGCATAAACACTATTATCAACTATACAAAAAGTACTAGATCTTGCAATACAAGAACTTAGTAGAATAACAACACAAAATTGTGCATATCTTTGTTTATATTGTGTTTTCTTTTGTAAAAGCAAATACAAAATAAAGATTTTTATATTATGTTATGATGTTTATTTAACTTCAGACACCGGAGGAAGGAGCACATACTGTTGTGTATCTTGCAACTTCAAGGGATGTTGAGGAGATTTCAGGATACTACTTTGAAGACTGTAACATTAGAACACCAAGCTCTAAAGCTATGGATTCTGATTTAGCTTGCAAACTTTGGAACATAAGTGAGGAGCTAACAAAGACATCCATCTTGTAGAATACTTCAGGACTAGACCAAGGATGTCTGCAAGATGTCAAGGTTGATACTAATTTTAAGTAATGAAAATTTAATAGATAATTCAAAGGCTCGTTTTGCAGTTTTATGTAAGATTTCAATTCATTGAATTTTTATATAGCACTTGGCAACTGAATTTTGCATGGAAGGTGATTTCATTGATTTGTACATCTCTTGAGGCAATATAATAGTAGTGTTTAAAAACTAAAGAGAAAAATTCTTCTAAAAAGTTACTTCAGCACATTAATAGTTTTCGGGATGGAGCGTTAAAAGAAATTTTCTACCTCGTAAAAAATTTAAGTCTTAATATTGATACATGATTCTCAAACCCCTTTAGTTATAGATTGGAAGACAGTATGATGAATAATTATTCAAAACTAAACTTTAGCCTCTAGACAAATGATTACAATAAAGAAGTCTGATGTCCAACCCCTAAAGATTGGGGTAAGGACTCTTGTTATATTGTTTTTATAAACATGTTCATAAGCAATGAAATGAACACAAAGTATTTTTTATTCCAGCTAAAATGAAACAAATTGAGGATGAAGGAATGTAAATGTCAATAAACACAATAAATATCTTTAGTACAATGCCTGAATTTGATATTTTTGTTGTGTTTTTTGCAAAATGTAAATACACAATAGGGATTTTTGTATAATGATATGATGTTTATTTAATTTCACACTGGAGGAAGAAGCACTCATGACCCAAATTTTTAAAAGAAGTAATTGTGAAATTATGTAGGAATGAGAATGTGGAGTTTACGTTATGATTTTTGATGCTGAGTTGGCGGTGGAGTCGGCTCTTGGATTTAGAGATTATTCTCCTGAACATTGCCCTAAAGCTCTTGCTAGACATACTACTATTTGGGAACCTCCTCCTCCTGGCTGGTTGAAGCTAAATTTCGATGGAGCTTCTAAAGGGAATCCGGGACCAGCCGGTGCAGGGGGATTGGTTAGAGACTCTGATGGGAGGATTTTTTTGGCTTTCGTTGAAAATTTAGATCGTCAGACCAGTCATTTTGCGGAGGCACGAGCTCTCTTTCAAGGGGTTTGTCAACTAGAAATTTTGAATGGCAGGAAGGTAATTATTGAAGGGGATTCCATCAATATCATTAATATGCTCAAAGGTGTTCAAGTCCCTTCTTGGACGATCACAAACGAACTTGTTGAAACCCAAAGATAAATTTTAACCCTTGAAGCGGTTGAGATTAAGCATGTTTATAGGGAGGGAAATAGATCGGCAATTTTTTTAGCAAACTTGGGACTTTTGCAGGAAAGATGCACAATTTGGTAGGAGGATTTCCCAGATGGATTAAATCAAATAGATAATGAAATCTTGAGGAGATAATTTGTGTTTTCAAATGGCTCTGATCTGCGACAGTAGGGATCCCTTGGGAAAATTTGTTGTTTGTCCTACTTGGCTATTATGTAGCTTTGTTGTTTGTTTGTTTGTTTTGTGGATCCTTCTTGGTTTGCTATGTTGATATCTTTATTCATTGTTTCCAGCTGGTTGGTTGATCCACTCTTGTAAAAGGTTTGGGGCACCTTTCAAAACCCCTTCATCCATCTTATCAAAAAATATATATAACTACAAACTTGGTTGGAGTGCTTGGTAGGGGCTTCCCTCAGCCAAGAACAAGAAGGAGAGCATCATCAGGGAGAGGTCTTTAGATGCCAACCAATGACATGATAAGAAAAAGGAAATTGTGCACACACCACTAATAAAATTGCATTTTTTGGCATGTGTAGGCATTTCTAATTTTGGTTTGGATGGAATGCATTTCATTACATGATTAGTTTACATGGAGGCATGGAGGATAAATGGTTATGATGCATACAAGTTTGATTGCATTGAAAGTTTCCAATTTTGAGAGAGATCTTCACTTTGAGACAATCCACCATGTTAGTGAGTTTTCAGTAAAAGGATGTGTTCATTTAAAGGAGATTAATAGCAACAAATATTTTAAGGCCTTAAGCCACCATGCTAGTTTGTAAAGAGGGAAAACCACCATGTTAGTTTGTAAAGAGGAAAAATTCCTCCTAGACCATTTTGCGGGTTAAAGGGGAAATGAAGGACCAACGTTGGAGGACCCCCTCCCACCAACCCCCTAAAAGAGAAAAAAAATATGATTCACCATTATTTTGGTGGGCAAAATGAAGTTCAAAGCCTAAAACCCTAAAACTGTACTCTTTTTAGCGCAAGCCATTTTTGGTGTATGCAAAACCAAAATAGGGAGGAAGAATTGGATAGTTGGGAAGCAAGAATAGTTGCTTGAAACTAAAAGTGAGCCCTAAGCTAGCCGCCATAGATAACATTCCTATTTTGGGATTTTCTGCTAATTTGCAAGCACTCTATCTTTGGATTTTGAAGGATTTTAAAAAGGTTTTTGCCTGGATCATGGGGACAAAAGTCGAAGGGCACACACATTTGTAGAAATGGAATACAACACACTACAATACAATTCCATTACCTCTTATATAAACAAAATATACAATGAGAATACTTACAAATACAAATAGATACACTACACACATGTATCTTGCACAACAAATTTTTGCAATACTTCATTACTTTGGTGAACAAGGACCCTTTGACCAACAACATGCACACACTCTTCCTTACTCTCCCATATAGATGCATACTTATAAACATAACGGGATTGGTAGACAATTGGCAACTACTCAACTACCTGTAAACTACTCGTTTACCTAAAACCTTAAAAATACACCATTACTTCACATTATTACAAACACTTTGTCTTGCACACACACAACACTACATGACAACTTATTACAAACACTTTGTGTGCACACATTTGCACATATACATTCATACACTCAAACATGCATTCATTCATTCGTTCATTCATGCAAACATGTCAATTCATCTACCTACATCTATCCCCTCTAGACTTATTGGTGTCCTCGTTGACGCATGAATTGAACACTAGGGATAGAAGCATTGAACATTGTACTAGAATGTCTTGTTGTGCTCCTTCTGCTTTCTTTTATTCCAAATATTTTCTACAATTGGATTTACTTTAGATTGTGGATAAAAACCTATTGTTATTGCTTACTCCAACTCTTGCAATCAACTACATCACCAACATGACAGACAATGCTTGTTGTTGCTTGTGTCACGGATCAAGGGGCAGTGCCCCTTACAAGGTCGAGAGACAATGCCCTTCATCCGTACCATCACTATTTGAACTATATTTTTCTCCTTATCTGCATTTTGGTGGCCTTAACTCGACCCACTCAAACGACTTTTCTTCAACTCTAGATGACCTCTTATTGACCTTAGATGGACCTCCCTTGGCCTTAGATGGCCCTATCTTGCCCTTGGATTGTTTGAATCCATAATAGTTTCTAAAAAAATTCCAAAACATGCATTCCCCACAATCACATGCAGAAAAGAAGTAGAAGTGAATCAAAGGATAGCAATAGTAAAAAAAGTAAATAGGAGGGAGACCACAAGAAGAGATGGAAGGTGTGTGCCCATAGGGAGCCCAATATATCACATTTTATTTACATATTATTACAAAATGATTGCTCATTGAGAGGTTTTATAGTGATACCAAAACCCTAATGAGAGGTTAAACTCAAGTTGACATTGAATTGACCTTGAGGTTGACTTATAATAAAATAATAATAAATACACCCTTTAAGTAAGGTTGTCCATAATAATAAAATACACACTAGGGAGCATCTTGAATATTGTGCAAAAGACAACAAGCCTTGAAGGAAGCAAGAGAAAAAATCAGTATCGAATGTCAAACTCAGAACCTATCCTCAAACACCTTACCAACCACCATGCCATGTTTGCAATTGAGACAAAGTGAGACCCTCTTCCATATGGTATGTATGGATTCCATCAAATGGCAAAGGATCTTCAAAAAAAGTTGCTCGCAAGGACCAAACCGTTGATTTAAACACTACAAGGGAGCCATCTGACCACTACACCATGGAGACTGAGCTAATAATACTTCTTTAAATGCCCACTTTTTTGAGGAACTTGTGAAAAGGTTGTTAGTATTCAAACCAATGACCTCATTCGAGCAAGGGAGAGGTCAAACTGTTGCACCATTATAGCCTGTTTGGAGCAAAGTCGCAAGACCTGTAGACAATAGTTCTAAGAAACAAAAATAAATGTGTTCGTAAAAATGTCAAAACACAAAAATATAATGTCATGAAATTCAATTTAAATGAAGTGGAATGAAATGTAATAAAATGCATGTAAATGAGATGTAAAAGCAATCGTCACTGCAAATCTTAATAAATCAAAATTAATCATAAGGTTTGCTAAAGTTGACAATGTAATTAGTTGGGCAGTTTTGTAACGATCTTTTGGAATTTGCTATGACAACCACTAGGACAGCACTTTATATAACCCCCCTATTTCATTTTTTTAGAATCCATCCATTCTAGAGACATACAGTGCAAATTGTAACAACGTAAGGCTGAGATGATGAGTTTGAACGTAGTCATAGAACTGCAACTTCTATATCTTATGCAATTATGATAATACAAACATAACCATCTTATTCTCCCAAATTGTGTCTCATATGTGATGATGAATATTGTGGTAGAATATTGCACACGTATTGATATTTTTACAGGTTTATAGGCTTAGAGTTAGAAGGGTTATAGACGTCGTTTGGGTTGCAACCAGGGTGAAGTTGCAAATGTCATCCAGGTAGTGTTGGCACCATCAAAATTAGTCGGCATTGTCAGGAGGAGTAGATGTTGTTAAGAAGTATTGTCGTCGTTAGGAAATATTGTCGCTGTTAGGACTTGTTGTCATGGAGCCAGTCATGTCATCATGCCATCAGGATGATGTCATGTCATCATGAAGTTTGTCGACTAACCACTACTATTATGTTTGAGCAATTTGATGTCATATCCATGTGTCGTCATAATGCATGTCGTCACATTTGGATGCCATCATGTCAGAGAGTTGTCACCTAATTTGTGTTGTCATCTAAGGATACAATTGTTGATTGAAGCTTAGTTACCATCATGAAGATGTCTAGAATACAATATTTTGTCGAATACTACAACTCCTTGGTCCAATAATTGTCATTCCCTCATCCCTAGGAATCCTCATTGTTGTGCTACATTTGGCGTCATTGCCTAAACAAGTACGGGTCGATAGGGAGCAGCAAGCGTGACAAACGAGGAGGTGAATGATAGATTCAAGGTTGCGGGGACAATGAAGGAGGAATCAAGGAAGAACTTTGGAGCAACCTGTGAGGAGAAGCGCAAGACTCGCTAACCAAGGAGTGCAGCTTGGAGAAGAGCTTACACAACCGGAGGTGGAAAGAGTGTGGAACCCTCTAGAAGACGAGAGTACGAGGGACGAAAGCGAAAGGTGGCAAACGTTGTTGCTAACAACGGAGAACGAAGTGCAAGAGGAGCAACACCAAATAGTCGAAGAAAACGTTCGCGTAACTGAAGACGCTAACATAGGGAGTGCGCAAAGAAACGAAGGGTGGATGGTGACACCTGAGCCAGCGGAGAGGAGTTTGCCAACGGGTGCGGAGGACGGGAGTCAGGCACCGGAGCAACCACACGTGGACACTTGGGGAGGTAGACCAGAGCCACGTAACATTTATTCGCGAAGGTCGCGAAGCATAGACGCACGAGAACTGGGACGAAGACTATTTGGAGGAGAAGCACGAGATCGAGAGCAACAAGTCGAGCCACCAACGGTAGAAAGGGAGTGGGTTGAGATCCCACAAGAACCATCATCAAGCGACGAGGAGGTGGAAATTGACCTAATGGCGAACGTTGCAAATAGAGTGGGCAAGCAGAAATGCCCACCCTTTACTGGAGAGGGAAAAGAAGATCCAGCGAGACATATAGGTACTTGCACCACCATCTGGAGAGCAAATGGGGTGACGCAACCAGATGAATGGTTGCAATTGTTTCCTGCTACATTGCGAGGAATCGCAATAGATTGGTATTTGAAGAGAGAAAGTACACAAGCCTTTCGACAATGGAATACTATGGCAGAAGAATTTATAAATGAATTTCAACCATTGAGGGATGATACTGAGATTATAACAGAAATATATGCCACGAAACAAAAGAAAGAAGAAGATGTCAAGACCTATAATAGAAGATTAAAGCAGTTAACCAATAAAATGCAGATGCCACCCGCTGATGGGTTGGTAAGAAGATGGTTCATCGATGGGTTACTACCTAAATATAGGAAGAAAATGAAGGTCGTACCATCTTCAACATATGCAGAAGCATTAGAGAAGGCAAAGAATTTTGAAAGTGAAGCAAAACAAATAGAGGCCAGAATCGTAGGACATCCTCGAAGTGAAGAATCGGATAGCGACACTGATGACAAGGTACAAAGTGCTATCCACTCTATGAGGAAGGAGTTCGATAAGATGATGAAGGAAGTGAAAGGCGAAGTCAAGAAGGACCGAAAAGACATATGGTGTTCGGATTGTAAGGCTGAAGGACACACCAATGTCAATTGTCCTAAAAATGCATATTGCAATATATGCGATGTAGCAAGACATCCAATCACGGATTGTCCATTTAACTTAAAGGGAGCAAGGCACCAAACCATGATAGTGCAAGAAGAGGAAAAAACAAATACCCCAAGGAATGGACAAGGAGCAACAAGTGGCGGCTATAGGAATAACCGTCGAGGTGGAAGGCAATATCAAGGTAATCGACAAGGAGGGCAAAGTCGATTACAATATGATTCGGATGGGAGACCGATCATCCAGTGCCAAAATTGCCAAGAATGGGGGCATTTCGCGAAGAATTGTCCCAAACCACAGACTGGAGGTACAAATGGGAACAATATCACCCATATGTGTAGATGGTGTGGACCAGGCAACCACAAGGAGGTAAATTGCCCGAATAAAGCAAGTACCAGTGGGACACAGAATGTCAATTTGATTGACATTGGTGAAGTGATTGACCATCAAGAAAATGAGAAACAAGTGCTAGCAGTAACAAGAGCTCAAGCTAGGAAGGCTGAGCAATACCCAAATCCTGCCAAGGAGAAGAAGCGATGGCAGGAAGCCCATGACATGGTAAAGGAGGAGCTCGAGAAAGCAAAGCAAGAAAGATTACTCCAAGAGAAACCCCTGAAAAAGCCTGAGGAGATATTAAGTAAGCAATCATCAATGGAACGGTTGGCAACACAAGTACTGAACACGGCAGTTGAAGTGAAAGTGTCTAATTTACTTGGTGCAATACCAGAGTTATATGCCACAGTAGGAGAAATGGTGAAGACCAAGAAAGTAGAAGAATCAAGAGAGGTTGCCACAATAAAGCAAGAACAATTCATTGATCCTACGATATTGATGATTGAAGCAGGGAAGAAGCCAACTTTGGTTCACATGGAGATATTGGATCATAAGCTGACTCAGGTGATCGTAGATGGAGGATCGAGCGTTAATGTCATGCCTGAAAAGACATGGAAGGACATTGGGGCACCATTTTTACGGTCCCCAAATTTTTGGTTGTATGGAGCAGATCAGTACGAGATAGAAACAAAAGGCGTACTGACAAACCAGAAAGTAAGAATAGCAGATCAAGACTTTATCTTGGATTTTGTAATAATTGCAATGCAAAAACCAGCTTATGATGCATTGTTGGGACGTGGATGGTTGAGGATGGCAAAAGTGAACCATAATTGGGAGAAGGAACGTCTTACATTCAAGAAGGGCCAACACAAGTATATGATAAATCTAAAGAATCAGTCCATAAGTCAAGACATTGCAACTTTGGACGAATCAGGAAGCTCGTCATCAGACGAAGAAACAGGATACGAGCCTGATGAAGGAGTGTTGCAGCTCGAGGATTGTATGGAAGATGAACAAGATGATGATAAAGGACTTCTCCATTGGCAAATGGAAGATTATGAAGTGTTCACACCACAATGTTTTTGCATCCACGCAGAAGAGGAAGACCAGGATGAAGAAAAAGAAGAGTCGGAAGTTGGCCAAAGTAGTCGAAGAAGATCTGCGATAAAGGACGAGGAAAGCGAGAAGTGGACATTCCCGAAAAACTTCGCAGAGTACACAATAGGTGATGCGGTCATTGAAGATAAACCAGCCCACCCGATCGATGTACTCAAAGCAATAGAACCAAGATACGATAAAGTATGAAGGACCAAGGATGGTGCAGATGAACCTTGGCGAAGATGGGGAAGAAAAGATGATACAATGTGGAGATGATTGGGATCCTGTACTGAAAGCAACAACTTTCAAAATTTTCATGAAGTACAAGGACGTGTTTGCATGGACTTATAAAGATTTGAAGGGAATACCACCAGAATTGTGCATACATCGGATACCTTTGATTGAAGGTGCATAACCAGTAAGGAGACGACCATATAGAATGAATCCAAAATATGCAACTCTAGTGAATGCTGAAATTGAGAAAATGTTAGAAGCAGGCATTATTTTCAAAGTTACGATGAGTGAATGGGTGTCACCAATAGTGATCACCTTGAAGAAAGAAGCAAACAAAATCTGGATTTGTGTAGATTTTCGGAGCTTGAATGTCATAACTATAAAAGATCCCTTCCCAATCCCATTCACAGACTCCATACTGGAAGAGGTAGCAAGACACGAGATCTATTCATTTTTGGATGGATTCTCGAGCTATAATCAAATCAACATTGTTGAGGAGGATAAGTTGAAGACTACTTTCGTAGTAGAGAATGACATATACGCATATAATTGGATGCCATTTGGGTTATGCAATGCACCCGCTACCTTTCAAAGAATCATTTTGTATATCTTTGATCAAATGTCCATAGGAAACTTCAAAGCTTTCCTAGATGATTGGTCTTTGTATGGAAAAACAACCGAACATTTATAGGCATTAGAAGAATGTATGGGCTTGTGCCGGAATGCCCGGATAGCATTAAATCCTGGAAAATGTGTATTGATGGTACCTTATGACAAGTTGTTGGGGCATATTGTCTGTAAGGAAGGATTGAAGCTTGATCCGGATAAGATACGAGTCGTATTGTTGATGGAGGAACCATACGACGTAAGTTCCATGAAGACCTTCTTAGGAACAATGGGATACTATAGAAGGTTTATAAGGAATTATGCACAGATCGCTTATCCGTTAGATGCCCTCATGCACAAGAGTGTTCCTTTCAAGTGGATGGAGGAACATCAAAAGGCCTTTGAAGGATTGAAGGCGAAGTTGGTGAGCGCGCCCATTTTGGTATTTCCAAATTGGGAAAAGGAATTTCATGTCCATGTTGATGCATCAAATTTTGCTATTGGATGCGCCTTGGCCCAAGAGGGGCAATTTGGGCTGGATCAACCCATTTATTTTGCAAGTCGGTTGTTGTCAAGGGCGGAGAAGAATTACAACACTACAGAACGAGAAGCCTTGGGGATGGTATATGCAGTACAAAAATTTAGACACTATCTGCTAGCCAACCCATTCGCTTTCTATGTAGACCATCAGGCATTGTTGTATCTAATCAACAAACCGACGATATATGGGTGAGTGAGCAGGTGGCTCGTCACATTGCAAGAATTCGTGTTTCGAGTGGTGGTGAGACCAGGGAAGAAACACGTGATAGCGGATCAACTGTCAAGGTTTCGCTCAGGAGAACCTGCACAAGGAGTACTAGATGAATTTCCTGATGCACAATTGTTCATGATAAGTGCAGTACCAACTTGGTATAAACAAATCGGGGAATATCTGTCAACAGGGGAGCTGCCAAAGGAGATGTTGACAGCTGAAAAACGTAAGATCATTGCAAAAGTGGCACTGTTTTCACTTATTGCAGGCTTGTATAAATTGGGATCTGACCAAATCCTAAGGAGGTGTGTCATGGAGGAGGAAGTACAAGCAATGTTGAAAGAAGCGCATGAAGGATTAGCTAGAGGACATATGGGGCCAGATGCAACAACAAGAAAAGTGTTGTTAGCTGGATTATGGTGGCCTACCCTTTATCACGATGCCAAAGAGTATGTTAAGGCATGTGATACGTGCCAAAGAATGAGGAAGCCATTGAAGAGAGACTTCATGCCATTATACCCTTCTCAACCACAAGAGCTTTTTGAGAGATGGGGTTTGGACTTTGTGGGACCATTCAGAACAAGCAAGAAGAAGAGGTGTCGATACATTGTGGTAGCTACTGAATACTTGACAAAATGGGTGGAAGCGAGAGCTCTACTAGATAACTCTGCAAGGAGCATTACCTGTTTCTTGTACGAACAAGTCATTACAAGGTTCGAGATCCCCCTACAATTGACAAGTGATAGGGGAGGACATTTTGTCAATGAGATTATTCAGAACTTGACCACCGAATTCAAGATCTTTCATTCCTTGTCTAGCCCGTATTATCCTAGAGCCAATGGACAGGCTGAGGCAACGAATAAGGTCCTGGTATCTATAATGTACAAAACATGTGGAGTGGAAGGAGCCGATTGGGAAGAAAGATTGCCAACAGTCTTGTGGGCATACAAGACAACCTTCAAGCCAACAACAAACCACACACCCTTCTAGTTGATGTATGGACAGGAGGTTGTAGTGTCGATGGAATTCCTGGTACCTAGTTTAAGGGTAGCAGTGGAGAATCGTCTAAGCGACGAAGAGAGCCTAGAGGAGAGGCTCACGACACTCGTGCAACTGGAAGAAAGAGGGTTATGGCACAATGGGCAACAAAGATTGCCCAATGTCGAAGGAAACTATGGCACGATAAGCACCTACGAAAGTTGAACTTGAAGACAAGTGACTTAGTGCTTAAGTTTAATGGCAAAAGAGAGATCAAGCCAGGTAAGTTGAAGACCTTATGGCTTGGGCCCTTCCAAGTAGAAGAAGTGTTGAACAATGGGGTTGTTCGACTTAAGAAGTTGGATGGGACAGTTTGCCCCGAGACAGTGAATGGTTCTAAGTTGAAGGTGTATAAGGCGAAGGCACACGTGAATGTGATCAACTTAGAATCATCGCAAGGAGAAACTTTAGGAAGATCAATGGAAGCACCACATCAAGGAATACGGTTCTATGAAGGAGAACCTAGTGGAACCACCAATCTAGGTGTAGCTCGCGAAGACGAGCAAATGAATTTAGAATGGTTATTCGAGATAGGAAGAGAACCTATGATTGAACAAAGGGAGTTGGAACCTAGACCAACAGAACGAAGAAGGTTGCAAGTTCATGTGAGATTCTCAAATGACGAGGAAGAGATGAGACTCCAAACTCTAACCAATGTAGCATTGCAAGGAAGAGAGTCAAGGGCTGAGGGAATCGGAGGATGAAACTCAGAATGTAGAAAATGGAGATGAGCCACGCCAACCAACAAAATCTGGAGTTTTGCAACAAATGATAAGAGAAACACAACAATTACAAGAGTATGAAACTTTGAGAATGTATAATACAAGATTGAGAGAACAAGTGGTTCAAGAATTGGAAGAAACAATGCAACGAATGAATGAAAGGGAAGAACTAAGACGAGCAGAGCTAGATGAATTTGAACAAGGGATAGAAAGGCAAACAAATGAGTTAAGGAGAAATGTCGATGGCAACGAAGGATCACCTTCAAAAAGTAGCCTTTTCTCCTTAAGCTCAAGTAGCTCGTCTTCGGACACATTGAGAATTCGATTGAATAGTAGTAGTACTACTAGTTCAAGTTCCCCATTGACAAGAAGATCAAGGAGGAATAGAAACCTGGCTCAACCAAATCCTCAAAGGCAAGAACAAGAGGAAGCGCTTGAACAACAAGAGAGGATTGAGGAAAGACCATGGCAAAACCAAGAAGAACTTGTTGATCCAAAAAAATATCGGCTAAGTAGAGAACAAACTACTGAAATATTATGGAGAGATATTAGGGAAGTACTAAAAACAAATGGAGGTGGATTGAAGATTCAAGTAGTGATGAAAATCTTCCTGATCAAGAATAATCCACATCCAAGTCCTAATCCTCTGAGGAGACAGAGAGATAAAATTCGAAGCCAAAGAGCAGGTGTAAGATTCCTTGAAATGGTTCAAGAAGATGCAAATAATGAACAAGTAATCCCTCAAGGAGGAAGAAAGAATGGGAATAGTTCAAGTAGCAATAATGATCTAGTAAGAGGACAATAGGGTCAACCTGAGGTACAAGAGTACCAAATTGCAACCAGACAATTGAGAAGGCAAAGGAGAGAAGTAAGAAGGCTACAAAGACGAGTGCAAGAAACATCTAGATGGCCTATGCAAACAACAGGTGAAGGAAATGACTCAAGCACTGACTCTGATTTCTCAATTCAATATAGGGGAGCATTGGCAGATTGTGAACCACAAAGGCAGTTTGAGGAAGCAAGATGGCAGAGACGATTGTTGCGAGCAGATCGAAGATTGAGGACCTTAAGGCAACTGTCACCAAGAACTCAAAACAGAGAAGGACAAGCAACAAGAGCAGAACTACTTGAGAGAGAGCGGAGTGGAGGTAACTTGGGCAATCCAAGAGGATCGATAGGTCTTCTTGGTAACCCAAGTATACCTAGCCAAGGGAGGAGTTTGGTTGATCTCCCTCCCGATGGCTCGAGGGGAAGAAATTCCCTTCTTGCTACCCATAGGTCGACTAATCGACAAAATAGGCCGCAAGGACTATTCGCAGATCAAGCACAAAACAACCAACATCCACGAGATCATGAGGTTGGACCATCAAGACCACCTCATGGGACCCATGGAATCCAAAGAGGTCACCTTGAGCGACTGAGGAACCGGACAAATCTCGGATAGCTAGGAGTAAGGCAGTCCCAAACAAGGGAGATTCGCTGGAAACAAGGGATGAAATAGGGAAAGGTTTTAGGGGAGACAAGGATTCCGAAACAAGAGCCAAGTACCAACAAGAACTCCAACTCCAAGTCCGACATGCCAAAGTTTTGCCAGCGAAAGACTAGATAACAATCGGAATGATGACAATCATTGAAGAGGCCATAAGGATGCTAATAGGGCAACAATTTGTCATCAAGAAGATGATAGAATAATAGGTCGTCAACATGACAAGGAACATAGCCGATAGGAGGAGGCTAGTGTTGACAACCATCAAGATGATGCAGGAGAAGTTGTTGATAATTTGATAATAGAATGGACAACTGTCAATAGGAGGAAGGCCAACATGAGGATGATATTATCTGAAGCAGATGAGAGGGTGACATAATGGAAATAAACCCACATGTTAGAGAAGAAGTGGTACATCATCAACAAGAGGAAGAAATGGTAGATTGGGGCATAATAAAGGAGGTTCGAGGAATGTTCGTGAGAGGAACAATAATGACACCCTAAAGCGAGGAAACCGTAAGGAAGTAGGCAACAAACAAGGAATGAATGATGATGACGGATTAGAGTGAAGGGAGCCATCATCACAGACAGGAGGATGCATCATTGGCAGACATGCTAGAAATTCGCATTGGTGTCGCCATGCGATTTACAAGATAGAGGTGACATGTGGCAGGGCCACAATGTACATAGTGCAAAATAAAAAGCAAAAAAAGACAAAAAACAAGAAAAAGACAAAAATAGAAAAGGACGACAATTGCATGCAAGGTGACGAGGTGGCGAGCATGCGACAGGTGAGAACACGCAGTGGCGGTTGGGCAATGGTTTGCATGGGCGGAAATTGCATGTGGTGAAGAGTATAAATAGAGGTATAGGGGAAGGCAATGCACGATGCAAACACGGTTGCAAAAGAGGTGCAGATCAGAGATGCTTCTAGTAATTGCTAGAGTTGCAAAGCACAAACGATGCTAAGGGTTTGAAGACTAAGCCAATAGAGAATACCTATGCACCAGATTCTTGACAAACCAAGATGAAGGACGCCATAGCTGTAGCAGTGAAAGAAACAGAGAAAGTATGAAGACTTCATGAGATTTACAAGATAACTATGCACATAAGGGTAATTTTGCTAACAAACTCGTAATCAGACGAAGACCAATTGGGGGTTGCTACCAATACTGACAGGAGCCAAAGGCTAGAGGAGCTGCCATCAGAGGACAAAGTGCTACTATCCATGTGGTGTTATTCAACGAAAAAATTTAGAGTGTTTCCATCATAGCAGTTTTGGGATTATGAGGAGATGCAAATTCTGGAAGTTGCATCGTCGTCAACATTGTTATCATAAATCAATAGACTATCATCACAAAAGTCGACCAAGCAGGAGGTGCCATCATAAAAGTTGATCAAGCAAGAGGTGTCATCACAGAAGTTGGCCAGTATATTGCCATCACATGTCATCAATCATGGTAGTGTCATCATAGCTACCAATAAAAGAAGTGTTATCCTAAACAATAGAAAACTTCCATCACAAGCATACTATTCTTTGCAAATTCATATAGTTGTCATCTGGAGGATGAAGTGACAAAAGAATACAACGTGACGTCAATTGTTAACCAAGATGAGTAGAAGTCATCCAATCCATGAAAGGATCACATACCCGAAACAACAATGAAGGGGAATGCCACAAGAGTTCATGTCTGAAAAGCAACTCAAGCATCACCAAGAGCATTCCCGAGCCAATGGAGTTGTAAAACGGTAACACAACCTTGAGATGGGACAAGCTCAAGGAAGGAAGACACGGTACCAGGAAGAAGTTATTCCAGAAAGAAAAGGGAAGGAGGTACGACAGAATGAACAAGAGCAAATACCTCTCAAAGACATCACTTGGATTCATGCCACAAAGATTATTTCCGACAATGGTGGGAACAAGCACCTAAAGAGCAAGTTTTGTGGCAAAGATTGATGGAAGCAGGAGTCAAATTTATCCTACGGGTGCCAAATTTTAACAAGGATTTCTATAAGAAATACTTGTTACAAATGCTATAGACTTACGATCCCAAAAACAAATGTAAGAACAGTGCAAGTAGGGGAGAGGTAGATAATCATTTTTTTTTCTGCCGAAAGCTTCAGAAGAACGTTCGAGCTACCCAAAAAGGGGAAAGCAATTGTTAAAGAAGGGATAGATTCCAAGAAGAGCAGACAACTGATTCAAGATGTCACAAATTTAGAGGAGGTGGACACATTAATGTCGCATGGAAGCAAAGGAGTTAAGCAACACCAATTGAAGGATGTAGGGCTGCAATGCATCATGAATGTGCTCATGGCAAGATTGTCCAGAGAGAAGGGCCTTAGAGTTGCCTATTTTGATACCATACCTGCAAGGTATAGAAAAGGGTATAGCCTATGATTGGGCAACCTATTTGTCATCACGCATTCAAAATTTCTTGATGCATACAACAAAGAACTTCTCAATGGTATTCCATGCTATTGGGTTGTTTTTGGATGTTGCATCTCAAGAAGGTGTGGAAATTCCTTCAAAAGAATCAAAAGAGGAAGAAGCAACAGCCAAAGAAGAACCACTTCTGAAGAAAAGAAGGAAGTATGTGCCACCAGAACCATCACAATCTCCACCACAAGGTTCAGTTCAGCAAATAGCAGCAGAACAGATTGCAAGGAGTCATGCTGTAATGCGAGGAATACAACAGACTTTGGAACAAGCACACCACCAAACAGGCGACAAAGTAACAGATATGGGAATGGAAGCTACAGATGATAAGCAGCAAGAGGACTTTGAAATAGAGAAGCCAGTGAACATAGTAGTTGGAAGCAGAGATGTTCAGATTGGACCAACTGAATTCTTGATAGAAACTCAGCACAAAGATCCACTGGCATACCCAAAACTGAAGGAAGAATTTCATTTCCAAGAAGACATCTGTCACAGAGGAGGTACAAGCTCGATAGATGGCCATATTTGTGACAGTGCCTAAAGAAAAGAACCTGACTGAACAGAAAGAGGATAAGGTGGTTGAAGAAGAAACAAAGGTGATGGAAGAAGAAAAAGTAGTGGAGGAAGAGAAGCTGGTAGAAGAAGAAAAGACTGTAGAAGAAGAGACAGAGTTAGGCACCAAGCAAAATCCAATTGAAATAGAACAAGGGCAGGACTCAGAACAACAAGTACTGCCAAAAAAGCAAAAGATAGACCCACAAGAGGGTAAATATTTTGGTAAATCAGAATCGGTCAAAGGGGAAAGTAGTCAGACAAACAAATCCATGTCTGGACAGGCAATAACAGAAGGAAAGGCAGCAAAGAAACAGATTGACCTGTCAGGAAAAGGGAAGGATACGATCCTTGAGGAAGAAGAAACCAAAGAGGAGAGAGAAGATGGCTTAAGTGAGCATGTGCTAATAGAGGTACCAAATTTTCAGCTACCACCAGAATTTGGGGCATGCATTAATGAGCAAGTTGTTACTTGTTTTACTAAGTTGACCCAAGTAATGGACAGAATAAAGCTGGAATTTGAGGTAGGTTGTATTGGACAGTGGAAACAGTGGCAGTTAATGGCAAAAGAACTTAAGAAGTTGGTGAAATGGGCTCGGAAAGGACAATGGAGAACTGAAATTTCCAGCATCTATCAAGAGCAGCCATGGGAATTGCAGCGGGGAGCATCGAAACCATGGAAGGAGTGGAAAAGTTGCCATAAGGAGTACCAACACTGTACTTGGAGCCAGCCTACATATATGTACATGGCCATGGGAATCATAGTTTATCAATCCTAGCTAGTAAGGAGAGGGTACAACAGGTGGAGCTGGTACCTGAATTGTTCACAATGTATGCTCATATGAATTTTGTGGCGCATTTGGTGCAATGGTTAGCTGAAGGGATAAAGAAGTTGCATATTGTGAAATTGAATCTCAAAGAAGAACTGCAAAGTTTTGAAGCAAAATACCGGAGAGCAAAACAACAGATAGAAGAAAATATATCCCTGATGGAAGAACAACTTCAAAGGATAAGAGCAGTTCAAAGTGAACTACACTGAATGAATGAGCAAATAAACGATAGAGAAGCCATTATTGTGAATATGGAGGAACAACTGGTACAACAAAAATCGGAAAACACACTTCAACAACAAAGGGAGGAGAAATTACTGAAGACGTTGGACCTGAAAAACCAACGAGAAGAAGCCTTGTTGAAGGAGCTGGAACAGAAAAGTCAAAGAGAGGAAGCATTGCTAAAGGAATTGGAGCAGAAAAATCAGCGAGAAGCGGAACTGTTAAAAGAGTTGGAACAGAAGAACCAACAAATTGCAGCACTGATGCAGGGGACTGCAAATGAGGCCTTCGCAAAGAGGGAGGAGGAGATCTTGACACAGTTGGCAGTGATGGAACAAAAAGCCAACCATTATGGTGTGGAATGGGCCAAATACTACAACTATGCCAAGAGACTCAAGGACGAGAGAGAAGCCTTAAAACTAAAAGTCGCTGATTTGGAAAGTCTGCATGATCCAACACAGAAAGAAGCTGAGACCCTGACAGAACAGAGAAGAAAGTCGCTGAGGACAGCGACCAATCTAAAGGGGAGGACAGATGTAGGCAGTAGTTCTAAGAAACAAAAATGAAAGTGTTTGTAGAAATGTCCAAACACTAAAATATAATGTAATGAAATGCAATTGAAATAAAGTGAAATAAAATGAAATGTAAGGAAATGCACATAAATGAAATGTAAATGCAGCCGTCATTGCAAATCTTAATAAATCAAATTAATTATAAGGTTTGCTAAGGTTGACAATGTAATTAGTTGGGCAGTTTTGTAACGACGTCCTAGAATTGGTTATGGCAACCACCAGGACATCGCTTTAAATAGCCCCCCTATTTCATTTTTTAGAATCATCCATGCTAGAGACATGCAATGCAAATTGTAAGTCTGAATGCAGTCATAGAACTGTGACTTTTGTATCTTGTGCAATTCTGATAATACAAACATATCCATCTTATTCTCCCAAATTGTGTCTCATGTGTGATGATGAATACTGTGGTAGAATATTGCACAAGTATTGATGTTGTTGCAGGTTGACGGGCTTAGACGCAAAAGGGTTATAGACATCATTCGAGTTGCAATCAGGGTGAAGTCGCAGATGCCATTAGGTAGTGTCGACATTGTTAGAAGGAGCCCATGCCATCAAAAGGAATTGATGCCATCACGAAGTATTGTTGTCATTAGGAAATATTATTGTCATCATGGATCCAATCATGTCGTTAATATGATGTCATGCCATCATGAAGCCTGCCAACTAACCATTGCCGTCATGTCTAAGCAACTTGTCATCATATCCAAGTCTCGTTAGTAGTGTGCCATCATATTGAACACCATCACATCTGGATGCCATCATGTTAGAGAGCTTTCGTCTAAGTTGTGTTGCCATCTAAGGATATGCCTGTCGACTGAAGCTCAGTTACCATCATGAAGAAGATGCCATCTAGAATACAGCCTTTTGTTGAATACTGCAACTCCTTGGTCCCATAATTGTCATTCCCTCATTCCATGTTATTCTCATTATTGTGCTACAAGACCAACCTCTTGGCATGTATGTGAATGAAATCAATCTAGATTATTTGCCAACAATAGTTGAGTCTAGGGGATTTGAACCTATAACCTTCATTCAAAAGGGTATTAACTTTGTCATTGAGCCACTCCCTTTGGTGTGATAGAGATAAATATCTTCCTAAAAAAATGACTAGATATGATAGCAACAAAAATTCCATAGCAAAAACACGTTGGATTTTGAACTCATCACCTATCGATAGAAACTACATGATCTTACTATCATGCTATATGCATCGATGCAATCACTTTTGTAGTGTTGGGATTCATGGAAGCATGACGGTAAAGATGCATGGGCCTATGCATAAAACTAATGAAGCAGTGTTTATTTTCTACGATAAAAACAACATTGATTCTTTTCTACTAACAAGTGATGTAGGTTTGATCCTTGCTCTAATACCATGTTTGAATCCACAATATTTTTTAGAAACATTTTGAAACATGTATTCACCACAATCACATGCATAAAATAAGTTAATAAAAGGATAATAGTAGTAAAGGAAGTAAAGAGGATGGAGACAACAAGAAGAGATGGAACATGGGACTTGTAGGCAGCCCAATATATCACATTCTGTTCAAATATTATTACAAATGATTTCTCATTAAGGGGTTTTATAATGATACCAACACCCCAATGAGAGGTTAACCTCAATCCAACCTTGAATTGGCCTTGAGGTTAACTTACAATAAAATAATAATAAGTTATACATTTTAAGTAAGGTTATCCATAAAGGTGGATTAGCCCATATCATAAAGGGTGAAATATGAAAGATGCCCTTAGGATTATATGAACATTCCCCTAGGCTGACATAAATGATAAATACTCATAGGCTTACATAATCACATGACCATAGTCTACATTAATAGTGCTCCTAAGCACTTCTTCACATTTTTGGCCTTGGCCTAACAAGATTAGATTACATATATTTCAACACTAATGACCTAACTTCTGGGCCAAATGACCTTGGGCCCAACTTGGTCTTCATCCAAATGTCATCTTCCATTACAATTTCTCCCATTTTCACTACTAAATTTTTTATTATTGTTGTTGGCTTGTTGGTTCCTCCTAGCACAAATTTTGTTGGTTTTATTCTTATTGGAAAAACCCTAGTTGGTTTTGTTGTCTAGGGTTTGAATTTATCCTCATTTTTCTATGGTTGCATTCCTTGGTTGAAATCGGTTCACTTGCATTGGAATTCTGATTTTTACTACCTTCATATGAGGGTTTTCAACAAAACTTTTATTTTTGTTGCTTTATCAACATGTCATAGGTCTAATTTGGTAGTGAAATCTTAATCTTTGTTGCCAGTTCATCCTTCTTCCTTGCTATCATAAAATTTCTCATGGTGAAAACCCTCAATTTTATTCTATGACCTTTACAAATATGCCTTAAGTCATGCCCTAGCTAGAACCGATCGACTAGTATTTCTCTCCAATGGTTGTATCTATGTTGGTTCTCCCTCCTTGTTGCTTCTTGGCTCTCCTCTGCATAAGAATGTGAAAACGAGTTTTTCTCCCAATTTTATAATTTGAGGGAGGTAGACTAACACTCACCTACATGTACCAAGCGTGGCACCACTCTCCTAATGACTACTTTAACTCCTCAAACCATCCATGTAAGTGCTTGTGCATGAATTCAACCCATCCTCAAATTTGGGGTTAGCGAGCCCACCTAATATATGTGTGTGCCTAAGTCCTTCGTTGGCACAAATGAGTTTGTCTTTAACTTGGATGATCCTAAGGGCAAGATGAACTCCCTTACCATCTTGATGACTTGTCTTCAAGGTCAGATGATCTACTTCCCATGCCAAACAACCTAGCTCCTTGGCTTCATAGACTCAAGGTTGTCTAGGGACTAGATGACCTAAGAGGGTCCATATGGTCCCCACTTAAGCCTGACATACCAAGGGTAATTTAGAAGGGGATAGAGGCCCTTAGACAAGCCTTTCTCTTGGTTATAGGAGCTATGGTTCATCTAGGGTCAATCCATCTCCCCAATATGGTTGGGGAGAAAATATAATGACCTCCCCCTTGGTTGGGCCATCTCAATTGGTCTAGGATAGGATTTGATAACTTTCCCTCGGCCAAGCCCTCCTTAATAGACCACCTAGTTGACCTATGCAACTATCATTGCAAGAACACCTTGAATAGTCTTGATGGCTTGATGGCCCAGCTAAATGCCTTGGGAATTGCTCATTTTTGGCAAGTGATGACAGTCAGAGCCCACCCCAATATCATCATCCTAGCACTTAGTTGATTTTTGACTAGTTCTCCTTGATCAACTTGAGATCCAACTTAGCCTAACTACCCTTGAGCTCCTTTGCCTGCTCATTCACAATGTTGCATATGCTTATGTATTTTCAACTTTTTTGGAGATACTCCTAAGCCAATATTCTACTTCAACATAGCTTGTTGTTGCATTGTGTTATCTAGAAACAAAATTCCATTAACTAGTTCCTCTTCTCTATCGCATGATAGATCTACCAAGTCATCTAATAGGTGGCTATTTGGAAAATGAGTTATTCCTTGGTTATCGATAAAATTCCATGTTGTTGTTCTTGGTAATCCATGATGGAAGTAGTTATGTAATTACCTTTGATGGTTATCTTAACTTCCCTAAATGCTTATATTTAAGCTTGAGCAGGAGCTAGCACTACTTCAATCCCCTTCACTACTTGGACTTGTTAAGGATACATTTTTGCCTGTCATCATTAACCTGTGCACTTTATTGTTTGGTAAGTGGCTGCCATGCAAAGGATTATTTGGAAGTTCTCTTCCTAGAGCATTGTCATCATCATTAGCAAACTCAACAAGTACCTTATGCACATTCTTCCATCCAACTTCTTCCAAACCCTTGCTTACCATTCTTGTCAAGTTCCTTGTTGTCGAGATGTTGCTTGCCAATTTAGTTGCCAATTTTTTCACCACCAAGTTGGTCATCATGAAGTTGGTCATCATCAAGTTGATCATCACCAATTTGCTCACTACCAAGCTGGTCATTTCCATATTGGTAATCATCCATTTTTTCATCACCAAGTCAATCTTGCCAAGTTGTTCATTACTAGGTGGTCGTCGCCAAGTTGTTCATTAGATTATCCCTTGATAAATTAATTATTTCCATATTATCTGTTGCTAGATTGTTCTCCGTTAGATTGCTTATCTCCAAATTATTCTTTTCTAGATTACTCATCACTAGAATTTTCATTACCAAATAGTTCATTTAAGTATTGCTCTACGCTTCCTTGATTGTAATCAAGTTCACCCCCCCAATTTGAATCAAGTTCATCAAGTTGACCTCTTCTATTTTTGGCTAGGGTTGCGAGTCTTCTCTGGCTCTTCGAACCCTCTAACATCAATAGTTTGTCTCAACTTGTACTTTGACATTCACATGTAAAGTACCCCCACAAATAGCATCACCAGTATTACACAATGAGTCTTCCCTAAGTATCATACTCAATTCAACGTCTTCCAATTCTCTGACAGTTTCCACAGACTACACTACCATTAACATTCCTACAATGATGATTTCACATATTTACACACATTCTCCCAAGCAAAATCATCCTTGGAGTCATCACTCTTTTCATAAAATTCACTCTCTTCACTGACTTCTTGATGCCAACATTTGAATGATGCACTCAAATCATCCTCCATAGTACTTTTTTTTAGAATTATCACTTTTGCTACAAAAATCACTCTCATAATTAGAGTCACTTTCAACATCAATGTCATTTCCATATTTAGGGTCACTCTCATCCTCATTAACATGACCCTAGAATTTTGATAACATATTTGCATCACTTTCCAAATTCAAGGACCCCTCAAAGGCCTCTTAATATGACATCAAAAGGACCACCCTAATCTTCTTCTTGTACGTAAGAAGAAGTCCCTCCACAAACCACCTCTTCTTTAATGCATCTAATGGATCTTCCTCTAGATGGGTAAAAAATATACTCAACCTATGATTATAGGACTAAACATACTCTATCTCACATTGTTCCATTCTATAAATTTTAGCAATGACCTTATCATCACTGTGGAGCAACTAAAATTCTTTCAAAAATTCTTTGGACAATTTTTCTCAAGTATAGTACTTTCCCCCTAACAATCCCATGTAATAGTCTATCGAGTGGAAATTGCTCCATTGATGTTACCCCTCCTATCAATAGGTAAATATAACTAACCTTAGTGGCAAAATTTTGAATGGTGCAAACAAATTGATCATGTAGGATTTGCATCTATTGTGTTGGATTCTGCACCAATTTTTAGTAACAAACAAAATCAATACATTTACTGAAATATTATACAAAAAGCAAAAAGGATGAAAAAAGAAAGAAGATAGACACAAAAATGATGGGTGTACTTGAGCACCAAATAATCACTATATTATCCATATATAAGGATCACTACATTCTAATACAAAAATAATACCTAAACCTCAATAATAATAATTGCATAATATCATTAAGCTAAGACAACATAACATAAAGGGTTAAAATTAGTCAAAATATAGATACCCATGCCAAGGTTACTTATTGGCCCTTAGGATTATACATAAATAATTAATAATTACATTGCATAATGATTTCCCATAGGCTTACACATGATTACATCATACAATGTTGGCCTTGGCCAATAAAGTTAGATTACAACTTTTAACACCCCCTTAAAGTTTGAATTGAGGGGCCAAAAAGAGAAGGCATTAGTGGAAATAACATCTTCTCCCCATTATAAATTGTACTTGAGGAAGACTCATTTGAATCCCCCTCATAATTTGGAAATATGCTTATGTGAAGATGCCCTTATACTTTCACAAGAATATCCTTAGGCTAGACCACAATCACCAAAATAAATATCATATAGTTTTACATTTATAAAGAACACCTCTCTAACTCCATATGAGGAAGAAAAACAAATATTACTCCCTCTTAGATGCTACTCTAAGCTTATATAGTTGCATAAGGAAAGACTTGAAATCATGAGCTTCCATTTTACAACACACTTCTCCTTTTTTGGAGACTTTGACTTGTCATTGGGTACTTAATTGTTGTTACTAAAAGAGGCTTTGTAGGAACACAATCACCAAAATCAATATCAAATAGTTGTGCATATGTGCCACCTCTATAACTCCATATGAGGAGGACAAGTGAAGAGTACTCTCTCTTAAAGATACTCTAAGCTTCTATAGTCACATAAGACAAGACTTGAAATCATGAGATTCCATTTCACAACACACTTCTTATTTGGAGAATTTTATTTGTCATTGTAATTGGACCACTTGATTTTTGTCACTATAAGAGGCTTTGCATGAATCTATTTATAAGAAGAGCCATCACAACTTCCCAAGAATACCTAGACAAAAAATAGAAGTGAGAAGAGATAATGAAGGGTTAAATTTCCATAAATAGAATGAATCAATAACCCAAGCATATGAAGAAAGAGGAGAGATTGACTATTAGTTACTAAGTTACTTTTCACTACAATCATGCTTTCCAAGGAGATAACCAATAACCCAATAATATAAAGAAAGAGAAGGGATTAACAATCAATTATGTAGTTAATTTTCACTATAATCACACTTGCCAAGGAATGGCTAACTATAAACCTCCTCTTATGACTTCAATTGTAAATCTAGCAGATAGGTAAAGGTCAACCCTTGGACAATCCAGATCCATTGTTATTCAATAAGGTTTACTTCTCTTTATCCTGAACAAAAATTATTGTGAGATTTATTTTTGCAACTTTATTTTATTAAATTGAACTTGGTTAAGCCCAAATTTTTTGTGGGGGTAGTCATTTGAACCTTTTATTGGATCATACAAAATAAAATAGCAAGGCTAGTTAAGTCTAATTTGTACTAGGACAAAGAACTTTCTAAACCCATCATGGTTTGTTTAGAACATGAGGATGTCTGACAGGTTACTATTGTCATCTCCAATTGTCCCCACCTGAGATAATCATGCCTCGCATCGGAGTGACATAGTGGGCCGCAACCAAGAGCATGGGGTTTGGCTCAATCGAGGGCCTTTGGGAGTTTTTACAAGGCTGACTCCTTGTTAAGATGTGATATTCAAGGTGTTGCTACTCTACCAAAGGGAAAAGGGATGCGAGAAAGTAAGCAAACTCAACAAATAAAAGGAAAAGGGGGTGATGCACCAAGAGATTCACTAAGATCTTCCTACAAAAATAGGCCTAAAAATTATGTGCCTATGTGCCAGTGGTGAACACTTCCTCTTCTCAACACAATGAAGAGCAATCGAGATCTACCAGTTATATGCATATATGAGAAGGCGGGTCCTATAGGAGAGCCAAGATAATAAGTGACTCAATTCAAAAATAGATGTAAGCCCCTCATACACACATACACTTAGTACACATGATATTCATATAAAATATTACAAACACACACACATACACATCCATGGGTCTATAGGCAAAGGCCAAAAAATAGACATAGGCTTTCATGTATATATAAATGCAAGTAAACTTTTACATAGATTGTGCTAGAAGCGGGGGTTCAAAATTACCCACAAGTCGCTCAAGAACCACAACTATTTTTACAAAGAGAAATGAAAGGAAAGCCTACAAATACATGGAATTGCAAACTTATCGATCCTTTACAAAGCTAATACTATTGCTATTTATAGATTTACAAGGGAGGATTTTCCCTCCAAAATTATCTACAATTAGATTTGATAATCTCATCTACTTTTCCTTGGGATTTTGATCATTAAATGATGTACTTCCTTGACTATAATGATTGATCAACACAAGAATGTCAGAGCCATACTTCTTGAATGCATGTATCAGGACAATAACTAAGGTCATCTTTGAGTAGGTGGTCTTCATCTCTTCAATCGAGGAAGTCATTAATTTATCTTACCTACTCTTGCCACTTGATTTGACTCAGTCATTCGTGTTCACTTGGACATTTCTTGTAGACTGATCAGGAGTTTCCTCCATCGCATTTTACCATTGCTTGCAAAAATTTCAATATCAGGATTTATCTTGAAGGCAGTCTCATTTGGTGCTATTTTGGCCATCTATCAGGATTTCCATTGAATGGACCTTTGTAGAAGTCTTGATTGTTGAGAGTTATTTTGAGCTTGTTCTCCATGGACTTAGACAAAACTCTAACCATTGGCTATTGAGGTTTTGCCTTATTCACAAGTGGGTAGTGGTGAACCACTATAGTTTTGGTGGATCACAAGGGCCTTCTAGCCTGCTAGAAGGAGAACTCAAATTTTTCCTTTATCCTTGGGCTTGGAGTAAAAAGTCCCTACAAAAGAAAACACAAAAAACAAAAAAGGGTAAAAACAATGGTGATATATTATGGAGAGTTTGGAAAGTGCTCTCCCGATTTATGCTCATTCCTCATTTGATGGACATTGAGTATGCTTGATTTGATCATATAGAACCATAACCTCATGCTTATCATCTTGAGATAAATCTTTAGTTTGGTTTATTGCTTCACTTATTAGCACCTTAAGTTTTCCAGTGGCTCGATGATCTAGGCTATCTCTTTTGGGCAAAATGGGGTAGTTTGTTTGCTTGAGCTAAGTAAAAGGTATTTATTTGATTTTATCACTTCCAACTTTCCTATTTTGAACATAGTTTACCACTCAACTGATTCTATGGTGAAGGAAGTCTTGCCGCTACTAAAGGATCTACCTTGTCCTTTAATTTCCTAAAGTATTATATAAGTTAACCACCAATGTTATGCACTACTCGATCACTTCCTTTTGAAGAGGTTGATTACCCTTTGTGCCATGACTTCTCTATATTATATCCTGCCAATGAGGATCTCAAAGTCAAGGGTTTTGACCAATAAGTTTCTATAAGTCTTGGCTTCCTCTATCTTCAAGTTGATCTTATGTAGGTCAACTTTTGCCTCTCCATCTATTTTGAGGCCTAGCAAGGTTATCAAATCTAGAAACTCGAGAATTAGGAATAGTTCTAATACCATGCCTCCTATATCTTTCTAGTAAGCTTCTCAAGTCCATCTAATAATCTCCTAGGTTTCCCATAGTTGCTTTTATTTTATCTGCCACTTGAAGTCCTCCAACTCTTTCAATAAAGTCTCTTTCTCTTGTTCATATTGGACTTGATGCATGGTCAGTTGACTAGATAATTCTTTTAACTGCTCTAATTGTCTTTTTAGAATGTCTTTAGACCCTCATTCTTTTAATTGTATGGTCAACAATTTTATTTTATTTTTTAGGGCCTTGACCTCCTTTTGTGATTCCTCAAGGGTCTTCCTAGTTTGCTCAAGCTCTTTCTCCTTTATTTCTATTTTTTGGGTAGTCATCTCATAATCATGCTCTACCATTCTGTTGGCCTCCCTGGTGAGCTTTAATACATCCTAGGGTTGAGCATATTTTAAATCTATACCTATTGTTGACGTGTGCCAATATTGCTCTGTCATTTCTTGCATTGGCTTAGCCACTAGTGGAATTTTTCTTGAAAGTACTAATGCTCTTCTCTAAGGAGCAAAATGGAAGTCCACTTGGGTAGTGGAAATCTGTTAAGATTTTTGAGCTTGTATTTCTTAATTATATTGATTCATCTATTGCTTGACCCTCTAAAACTTTTGCCACGGGGTGAGGGCTTCTAGATTTTTTGATACTCCCTCCTAAAATTATGAGGGTAAGACAAATGCCTCCATGGGCTTTATCAAATGAGGGAGTGCTTTGTGGGATGTTGGTGTAGCTAGGGTTGAGGCTAGAGGAGAAATTATGTAAGAAGGCATTATCTTTGCCTTACCTCATGCTCTAGATAAGTAATTGAGTGTGTTGAGGATAATGTAGCTTGCTTAGGTGGGGGAGTCTTGGGCCTTTTGTGGAAGTGTTCTCCTTGAATTTTGGGACCTTTCCCTGGATGCATAAAGAGAGATATGGCTTGACCTCAATATTCTACTACTGGATGTTTCTTTCGTTGCCTTGTCATGCCTCCTCCATTTCTTCTTCTCATGACTTTTTGTGTATTCCCCTTATTTGTCCCTCTTCTTCTAGGGTGTTTGCTCAGATGGCCTTGGAAACTCTTGTTGTTGGGTAGATGAAGAAGGTATAGCCCTCATTTATTAAGTGGTATGACTTGTAGTTTCTCTTAAAGGGTCGGAAAATAATTTTAAAATCTCTTCTTTCTTTGTTGTTGCCTCTCTTGTTCTCTAGTATATTTCACCAACTGTCCCTTCTTCACTAGACTTTGTAGTCATAGAGCTTTCTACATCTAAATTTTCCTCATTGTATAGTTCATTGAACATTATATCTTCCTCTATTGAGCTAAATTTGACTTCCTTTTGTCCAGTGTGTTGCCTCATCCTCCAGGATACCTCTATTTTAGTCATCTTCCAGTGTTGATTTCTTAATTCCTCTATGTCTTCTTGCTTTACTTTATTCCAAGGACTAAAAGTACCCTTAATATCATAGAAGGATTCATAAGATTTGAGGGTAGGTGGAGGCCTAGTTAGTTCAGTGAGTGGACGAGTTGTTTCATCCCTAGGGCTTCTGAGTCTTTCAATTTCAAGCCTTTGCTCATGCATGAACTTTTTCCCTTTTATCCCCTTAAGATATGTAGCAAATTTTTGCTCAAGATCATACTCCCACTTGTCTCTTATTAACTCTAGGTCTAGCTTCCTCAGCTTACCTTCTACTAGGGAAGCTCCCATTTTTCTATGCACCATTATTCCCCCTAGGCTAAGAGGCTATAGGTAATATGATACTTTATGTTTACCACTACCATGTTTGAAGTCCAAAGTATCAATTTGTTTGAAGACTTCTAAGGAAAATACTCTGTCAGGGATAAATCTCGATAGAAAATAAATAGGGTAGCTATAGCCATGCATCCTAACCAAAGTTCCCTCTTTGATAAAAAACTAGTCCCCTAGGACTATTCCTTCTACAAAATTTTTACATTCTTCTAAAATTTTGGGGACTTGAGCCCCTCTTATTGTAGAAATAAATGGAGTAGAAAAATTATCTATAAAAATATAATATGAAGAGCCCTTCCTTAGGTCCTTGGCCCAATTATACACTGGAAGGTCATTGCCCTTCAAATATTTACATTTTATTCCTAACTTGGGGAACATGTTCAAATTTTGGTACAAAATAAGGTATACCAAAAATGAGGAATACTTGAATCTTTGCATTGATTGGAACCGTCAGAGCCCTTCTTGAATTTGGCTTGCTATCAACTTGATGAAATCTAGGGTTATTGCTCCTTTCCTCATTCTATGTAGAATACCCAACTGAGCCGCATTGATGATGTTTGTCATTCTCTAGGCCCAAAAGGAATACCATCATGCTCAATGTATCCTTTGCACCTTCACTAAAATTGTCAATGGGAATGAATTTCCTTGTGATCGGGTCACTTTTTCCTGCCTTCTCGTATTCTGACCATAGAAAGGCCATTTTCTTGTTCTGTGGTAGTTTGTCAAATTTTGCCCTCTCTTCTTCCTCATTGATGTGTACTTGGCATTTTTGGTAGTAGTAACATTCTTCTGATGCTAGGGCCATCAATTCTTACTCTAAATTTTTCATTTATGACCCTAATTTCTTGGCCACTTAGGTCATAAAATTTTGCACATGTGCTTACTAATTTGTAACAAAAATGTACCTCAGTTGCCATATATTACGCCAAAATATAGTCTATATTTGCACTCCAAAGCTCGAAGGTCTTCTAGGTCTGAAGCACTCGCAAGCATCTATTCTCATCTTTTTGGTTCCCTTGCAGACTTCAGGATCGACACAATCTTCAGCTATGCCCATCAGAACCTTGATGTTAGAGGAATACGTGTGCATGGATACTTCTAGAGTTTATTTTGCATGAGAATCCTTTGTCTTTGTAATTATGAACTCGATACTAGATTTTATCTTCTACAGAATAATGAATTGTAGATGCTTTAGTTGGGGAATGAAAATTATCTATCTTTTGAGGTTGTTACTCCTCTTAACCTCCCCCTTTTCATGATCCCTCGTTTACCTTGCATTTATTTCTCTTTACTCACTTTATTTTCAAATAATACCATGTTATTTGAGGAGTGTTTAAATGCACATTCATGCCTTTAAAGGTTAATTTATTTTCACAATCTTCCTTGTCAGTCCTTGTTTGTAAATGAGGTTCTATTTTGAGGTAGAATTTAATGCAGACCTTTTTTCCTAACCACTAGCTTTCCTTCTTGAAAATATTTTGGTGGGGAGGCTTCTTAATTTTACATTTTTCTCATTGATCTATGGTTTGTGTACCTTGGATTGTGTGCCACTACTCATGTCCCCAAGGAAACTCGACTGTTGACTAGCCGACGTCTCCAAAATTCACATGTGCTTTGACCAAGGTCCCATGTTAGGATTTATTTTTGGTGCTTATGCTTATTGCAATTGCCAAGGACCCTGGTCATTCTAGTTTTTGATTTGGCTCCCCCTTTTTTGTCATTGCCAGCATCAGGATAGAATTGTTCTACCATTTTTATCCTTTTGCAGTATGCAGGCTTTAAGACCTTATTTAAATATTCTCCCATCTATAATGGCATTTCTCCATAGGCCACTACCGGTAGGGAGAATAAATATTTTAGACCCAATTTGTATTAATGTTGTTTCTATGGCCACCTTGTGCTTGATCCCTTCAACTTCCCCACTTGAGTGGCTTTGAATGGCCATTTCTTCCACAATGCCACTCCACTCTTGTTCATTGTCCTTCAATCTATGAGAGCTTCGTTGGTTGTTGTGTTCATTGTAATGGGTAGGGGATATTGTTTTCTCGTCCTCCTAGGCTAGCTCATTTCTAGTTACAACTGGATCCTTTTCCATGGTAAATTCATTCATGATCAATGAAGTCAATTGGTCCTATTATGTGATCACATGATGAGGGAGAGACATATTTTTTTAGCATTTCTCCTTAAAGAGATGCCACTAAAAATCCTAAGGCTATGTCTTGCTCCACTACATTATGTGTCTGGTATATAAATACCAGTTCTCTGAGGTGTTCTAGTGGAGTTCTCTGGCCTTTGTTGGTGTATTTCAATAATATTGCTAGTATGTACTCAGGTAGTTTCTTCCATCTATTAGGCAGCTTTTCAAGGCTCAAGGGGCTCAACCCTACCTCATTTTAAGGAATGTGTTCTAAGGGAGTAGCCATCTAGTATATGACAATAAATTTCAATAGCATATTTTGTTTACATACCTCTGGGCTTCTTCTATTAATGCTGAGTCACCAGGTGAATGCAAATTCTTGCTTCTAAAAAGTAGGTAGACAAAGGTCTTCACACGAACCTTTGTTTGGTGACTTTAGCAGTGACTTCTTCTAGTAATCATTTGGAGTAGAGTCACCAGGTGAGAAATAGGTACTTTATCAAGTGAAAAACATACTATGACCCTCACCAAGTCTCAACCCTAATACTTGTGTGATTATGGGACTAATGGTGTGTCACTAGGGTCCCACCAGGCATGCCATTAAATTATTGTCATCTTTGATTATCCCTATCTAGGACAACCACATCTTGCATCAAAGGACCATAGCAAGTCGTAGTCGAGATCACAGGGTTCGATTCAATCAAGGCCTTTGGGAGTTTTTACAAGGCCAAATCATTGTTAAGATGTGATATTCAAGGTGCTGCTATTCTACCAAAGGGAAAAGAGATGTAATAAAGTAAGAAAAATCCACAAATAAAATGAAAAGAGAGTAATGCACTAAGAGATACAATTAGATCTTCCTACAAAAATAAGCCCAAACATTATGTGCCAATGGTGAACACTTCCTCTCCTCAACACAGTGAAGAGCAATCAAGATCTACCAATTATATGTATATATGAGCAAGAAGGTCCCATAGGAGAGCCAAGCTAATAAGTGACTCAATCCAAAAATAGATGTAGGCCCCTCACACACACACATACATCTGTAAGCTCCATGTAAATTTTTCGTCTGAGGTTTGCCAGGTGGTAAACCATGAACGTTGAAAAGCCAAATCACCAAGTTTTAATTTAATTACTTTAAAATATAATTTTAATTTATTATTATTATTTATTATTATATATATATTAGATTTGGTTATTGTGAGAAACCCCTATGATTGACATACAGGGTTGAGCAGTCTCCTCCCAACCATGACCCCTCGTAAAGCCGAGAGCTATACTTATCAATAGGGAATTTAACACAAAGCCACCACACACCCACCCCCTCACACACTCACCCACGCCACGGTTTGAACCTTGGACCTCCCGAAGAAGAGCCAAAGCCCGAACCGTTGCGTTGCACCCCAAGTGCTATTATTATATTATTATTATTTTATGTTATTGTTTGTTTTTCATGTATATATTATTTTTATTATTATTATATTTTTTTATATAATAAATTCTAAAGCAGGACATATAAAACAAACCTATTAATGCAACTACGTGTAGTGCATCTACATGGACCGATGGTGGATGCATTGCCCGTAGGGATTTTTTACCCTAATTATGGCAAATACTCCACCGCTCATCATTTCCCTTGACTTACCTTCCATCGAATTAGATCTTCAACCAACTGGAGGGAATATCATCCCTACGAATTGCTCCTTCCAGTGATGGTACCTGTTCCTGCATCCACAAATGGATTAGCAGTATCTCATGCTTGCAGACAAAGTAGGTATACAAGAAACAAGATTTTGGAGGGATATTATATGCTCCCCTCTAAGATTAAAATAGTCCTTGTGTTTACAATGCATATTGAAACAATAAATATGTTGCCACGATCAACATGAAGTCATTATAAAATAGCAGCAATAGTACAAAGTCAATAACTTAATCATAATTTTGTCCCTTTCCTGGTGCTTTCAACGACGTAAAAGGTTTAAATTGATTGTGGCATGGTGGTTATAGGGGCGGACTGCGCGAAGATCTGTGTGGCGGCTTCAGGGCGGACAACGCAAAATACTATGGCGGCCTTTAAAGCTGGACAGCCTGCCCGGATTCATGGTGGCTACCGATTCCACCATGTAAATTAAAAAAAAACTTAATCATAATTACAACAAAGACAACATGTATTCTCATCAAGAAAATTTTTTATATTCCTCAAACAAAAAATATGATTATATCATTGTTAAAAAAAAAATGGAAACTATATTTTCATGATAGCCACATCCTCCCATGTGGCACTGTTCTCAGAGTATTGGTGTAATAACCCTCCAAGATCTAACTTCTTGTATACCTAATTTATTTGCAAGGATGAGATACTGCTAATGTGTCTATGGATGCAGGGATAGGTACTATTACTGGCGGGAACAATTCAAAGGATAGATGTTTCCTCAGTTGGAAAAAAGGGTTGACCGAAGATAGGTAAGTCAAGGGAAATGATGAGCGACGGAGTATTCATTGTTGATAGGGGCAAAGAACCCTACTAGTAATGCATCCGCCAGTGGTCCATATATATGCATATCATGTAGTTGCATTAATAGGTATGCTTGTGAATGTTTTCTTTTGGAATTTATTTTTATAAAAATGTGTAATATATATATATATATATATATATATATATATATATAAGAGATAATAACAATAATAATAGTAATAATATTTATAATAATAAAGAAAGTAAAATAATAAAGGAAATAAAATAAAATAGAAAATATTAATAAATAACAAAATATAATAATAATAAAAAGAAAATTAAAAAGAACCTTGTTACATAATAAGCAAGGCAATTGGAAACATTGGGCATTAAAATTATTATAAAGGCTTGGTTGTTGAACATGGAAACAATGTGGATTCCACATGGCAAGCCTCAGGATGGAGGACTCATGAACAATCAATAGTTGTTAAGCAATAATTATAGCACTCTTCTTATAAAAAGGTGGAAGTGGGAAAAAACAGAAACATTGTCTTCCTTGGCGGGGAAAAGAACGAAGAAAGAAAGGAAAAAGAAAATATTTTATGGAAGAGAAAGAAGGGAACAAGCGCTCACTGGTAAGGATGGATTTCTTTCAGCAATTTTAATTGTCAAGTTAAAGTCATAAAACTGTAGTAAACTGATTGTTAAATATGTGGAAGATTTTGTTGAGTGAGTGTAAAATAAATGAATGAAATGTGAACTAGAGGTGAAAATAATACAATCTGGTGCATGAGATGTTTTCTTGGATTGCTTCTATGTTGGGTGTGAAAATATTGTATGCATGTATAATACTAGCTGCATATCATCTTAGTTTTGCCGCTCTGACCCTTGGAATAACTCCGAAAAACCTTGGAGTGAAATATGGAGAACTCCTGAAGACGAAAGCTACTTTCTCTTCCCAACAATTTTATATGAAAATATCTGAGTTCGGTTGCATGATACAACATTCCCATTTGGAAGTCATAATTGTTAATCTATTCGAGACCTTTGTAAATTAATGAAATTATGAAATTCGAACCCAGATGATATATATAGAGCACCCAAATTTATCAGTGAACATATCAATACATGTATTCTGATATTTGGAAACTTAGAACGAATTGCATGGCGTGCTTTTGAGTGTCTTCTCGGTTGATATGACGAATATACCTATTGAAATGATAGTCGATTCTATTATTTTTTTAAGATATGGATGAACAAGAATTCTTGAGGGATTTTATATGATGTCTATGGATTATACTATGTTTAGACATAAAGAATATATTTTGATCTACATTTTACCTTTTAAGAGGGTCTCATTTTAAAAAGAACTATTGCATTAATTTCTCTAAGCTATTGTGAAAGATGTCCAATCCGTCAAAATTGCTAATCTTGCATTTATCTGTAACATGCATTTAATAAAATTGGCTGTGAACCTATTTCCAGAAGTTGCATTCTAATTTAGAAATTACCAAGTGAACTCTGGAACTCATGAAAGAGAAATTTAATTAGATACTCAATACTTTATTTAAAATTATGATGTTTGATAATTGTCTTTATAATTGCCACTCTACTCACGTTTTGAAGAGTAAATTTGAATTTTGTTACCTTATGTTTTTATACTTTAAGATAGCCAAGTTATATACTTCAAAATCATTTTTATTATTTCTTTGTTTGGACAAGATTAAATCTGGAAAGCTTGGCGTTAGACCAGGACCAAAATATACGTTTTTTGGATCAATATCTCTCATTTTCAATTTATATTTTCCTTTTGAATGAGTTATAAATATTTAAATGATGCTATGGAATAGATTGAAACCTGTTGGTGTGTATTTGTATGGCAGCGTGTTCTTTTTTGAAAGAAAATATGAAGTGGCACAAGAAAATAGTTTTAGTTTTTCTTTGGATATGAGAGTCGCTATATGTAGTGTAACCACCAGAAAGGCTCACACCCGAGGCAAGAATCCCGTTATTGCAATAGTAAATGAATAAGCAACATGCATAAAAGATAAAATTGACAACAAGATGTATGATAAACACTTTATTTATTCATGAAGTCCAATTTGTGTTACAATTACGTCCCTCTTAGGGATAATCACGTTGATACAATATTACAATAAGGTTTCTTGTGATTGTAATCCTCTTCAAGATAGGTGTGATGCTCAATGTGCCTTTATAGGGTGACACGAACTGCTCTAGGGTGGAGATGCCCTCTTCTTCGTGATGGGGAAGGAACTTGATAGTTGGTTCTCCTTTGAAACTGTTCCCTACGGTCAAGAAACAACACAAGAATGTCAAAAAGATAGGCAACCTCTCATGATGAGGCCCTTTTAGGTAAATTGCATAATGACATCCTTAAACATGCACAATCAAGAAAGTATAAAAGATGCTTCTAAACTATGCAAATCGAATCAAGATTTATACAATAGCGTAAAGAAAGACAACAACTACTCTATGCATGGATCAGATATGTGAAATAAGGCATGAAAGTGCATAAAGAACTTATTAATGTCCTAATTGAAGCATAAACATAAAGAAGCTAAATTAACCTAATTCTACGATCAAAAATCTGCTAAACTGCCATAAAATCATGAAAACAACCAATCTAAGCTATTTAACCGGATAGAAATGGAAATAGGAAGGTGGTTATACCTCTATTGCAAACCGTAGCTCTGATGAGCGATCTGCACTATAAACCATGGTTGAGAGCCATGGTTAGCACTCTAATAGGCTTACCCTCAATTCCAAGGGTAGTGGGCTTGACCTCCTTGTCCAATTGATGTTCAAGGGTCGCCTTCGATGTCCTTTCGATAGATTTGGTGGTTGAATCATTTTATTGGGCCTCCGTTTGCTCGAATTTGCACTTCTTGACTCTCCTAGGCACCTAGGGCATCCATGACTAATTGATCTTTAGAGTATTGGCAAAGTAGCTCTCAAATGCACGTGTTCAGTATGCAATCCGATAAGGCTTTGTTGCTCTTTTGATCAATAAAATATGTATATCTCTTCCCCATTTGAAGGGGGTATTTATAGCATGTCCCTAGGGCTAGGGGTGGCTTCATGGAGAAGCCAAGATCAAGAAGGGGTGGTTAGGATAGTTTGAATGGAATATTCTTCCATCTTTTGTCCTTCAACCACCTTCTTCTAGATCCAATGGTCGTTTCAACCGATTTGGCTCGGATTGAAGGCCAACTAAACTTCAGTTAAGACCGTAGGTCACAACTACGGTCTAGACTACAAACCATAGGTCTCAGCCATGGTTCAGCTGTAAACCATAGGTCTGGGCTACGGTTTAGACTGATTAGGCCAAGGAGCCCAAATTGAGTGGTTAGAACCACTGCTCTATCTTGGAGTCTGTCCAAGATCTTCCATATGGTCTTGTAGCATGTCCATATGAGTAGTCGCCCTTGACATGACGCATTTTAGGTGTCTACAGATGCCCCTTTTGAGATGCATTGTGAGATCGAACAACGCTGAGCAAAAATAGACCTCCTAAAATGATGTCGAAGGTTCTATGATGATCATTAGTCAGATCAACATTAGATGCCCCAGGTCCAGCAAAAGGATGTGCATCCTGGAATCATTGCTTCCAACTCTTTGGAGGCTTAAACTTGAAAAGCTTGTACTCGCCATCAGTCATTCGGGTAGCATTTTGATGCTACAATAGGAGTGGCCTATATAACCGAAAGGAGACGAGATACAAACAAATTATCATATTTGCTATTTTCCCCAAGCAAAGGGGTAAGCTTATGATAGTTGTTTACAATGATTCGCAAGGACGAACACAATTTTGACAAGATCAAGGGATCTACGATCTCCGAGATCTTCTACTGATTTTGATTATGATTTGATATTATGACTACCCCCTCAAGCGATGAGTCGATGAGGGTAATGACAATGATTGAAGTGATGATGTCGCTTGACCACCATGGATGATCTAAAAAAATTTAGATTTGAGCACATTAAATGCTTGGCTATGCCTAGTTCATCTTTTGATTCCAACTATTAATAATGATTTGCACATTCCTATCCCATGGAGCAGTCAGGCTGCAATAGCCATCTTAGGGAATCGAAATGGTACAAATCCAATCAGATTTGTGTTGAATCAAATTGTCGATGATTTGTTGAAAAGATGTCATAGGAGACATGACATGAAATGCCTCGTTCCCATGGAGCAGTCCAACCACGAAGGCTTTCTTAGGGATTGAGAAGAAGCATATCAAATCAATGATGAATATTTTTGCCCCAAATGTCCTTATGGTTATTTACTCATCTTGTCGGATTGCATGGATCGCAAGTCGCTGCAACCGCCAAGTGTATAGGGTAAATAGTTGAATACGAGGTGCATTTGGATTTCAAATTATTTGAATTTTTTTTTTGAATTTAATCATGGTGCTTGAACATCACCAAATTTGCAACATTGATTGCTTTTATTGAAATTTTGATCCAATGGGAGTCATGAATTTGACATTCTAGACCCTCCCATGGTGGGATTTTACTAGTTTTTCTTCCAGTTGCTAACCGTAGCCATGATGTACGGTTCCCATTTTATAAATTTTGGAATTGTGACTAAGATCTACGATCACAAAACCCTAATTACTAGACCACAGGTTTTAGCTGTGGTTCGCATGGAATAGTAAAAAGTTATAAAATTTCAAATTTTCACTTTTTACCTCATTATTCTTTTACAGTTTTAGAGCTTTGACAGTGACAACTTTAAACCTGCTCTGAAACCCTACCTGATCACACCGACATTCTACCTATCGCACGATGGCAGCACGGGAGGAAGCTTCATCCAGCCAAGGTCGGAGTGAGGGCAAGGTAATTCGATACCTAGACCACGCATTTTTTTACCAGTAAAATTAACCTCACTAAGAAATGAGATAAATGAACCCAATTAAACTGCTGGCAATGAACCTCAGACTTAGATTAGGCTAGCTAGATTAGGTTTTTAATTTTTTTTCTATTTTTTGGGCGGGGAATTAGCCCCATCCGAGGTTTGAATGGAGACCGTAGGTACCAGTTGCGGTGCCCAATTGACTGATTGGGGGCCACAGCTGACAGCTGCGATCAACATTCAAAATTCCAACGGTCAAATTTTGACCGTATGTGGACCATAGGGTTGACCGCGTGACTTTAGAAAAATTTTTCCTAAATTTTTTTATTTTTTCTAAGTTTAATAGGCAATTAATCTTATTTAATGTGTTTCTGAATCGCCTAAGTATTTTTGCTATTTTTGATGAATGTCTTATGACATGTTTTTGCCTTTTTATCAGTTTTTTAGATGTTTTTGTCATTTTTAGTTAGCTTTTTCCTTATAGTATGCTTTTATTCCAGACATTGACCTCTAGGGTGAGAGAGCCAGATCTACTTAAGACTCTCCATGGATGGCTCACGGGTGGTGAGCGTGACTGGTTCAGAGCCATTGGATTCAGCTATGTCTTGGATTTACCCACTATTCGGGTAAACCAAGCTTACTTGACTGCATTGTCCAGGCGCTGGAATGCCCAAACAAATACATTTCACCTGCCCACAAGTGAAATGACTGTCACCTTAGAGGACGTATATCAGATCTTTAGGATCCCTATCGATGGTGAGGCCATCGTATCCTCTAGTTCTGGGGCTAAGAAGCCCATTTTTGATGCTATATTTGGAGACTGGAGCCAGCAGGCTCAGGATGCTATTGACCATGGAGGAGTCCACATTGCTTACTAGGAGGGTAAGCACATCTTTTTAGTCCATGCTACTGTCTTCATGATCCTCATGGTACAGATTGTGCTTCTAGACTCCTCGGGCATGAGGATTCCCTGGAACCTCTTGGCTAGCATCTGGAGAGTCATCCAGAGTTCTACTAGGCAGCCATTGCACTTAGCTTGGGGCAGCACGCTATTATGCCACCTCTACAGGGAGCTATACCAGTTTACTAAGCGGAGCCATAAGGGCATGAGCTGCAGTCTACTATTGTAGATCTAGGGCTGGCAGCATATTAGGATAGAGCATCCTAAGGATCTACCACTGGATATTACTACTATTGCTACCGAGCACTAGTGCTATGCCACCTGCTGGCCTCACGAGGAGGAGGGCACCCATAATAGGATTCATGCTGGTGATGTCCAACATTATATTACTCAATTCATGGCACTTGGCCCGAATGATGTTTAGTGGCGGCCATACATGGACTGCCCAACATGGCCAGAGGTGGGCGATTGGCTTCGATAGGCTCATCGAGATAGATGGTTGATCGATCGTAAGGCCGAGATCCGAGAGTACCAATTTTTCTCTCATGTCCTACGATAGTTTGGGATGGTGCAGGACATTCCTGAGATGCCCTTCAGATATCGACGCTTGGCACTAGAGCATGATCTATAGTGGATTCAGCCTATGGCTCTAGGAGATGAGGCTGATGATTACCAGGAGACTAGTGTTGAGATGAATGTGACTACCCCAACATATGATGGATGGTGGTCACTGTTTAGGTGGTACGGGATAGGGCCTTTGGGCTGAGAGCCAGACCAGGCAACAGTAGAGGCAGAGGTGGATCCCGATGGGTGCAGGGTGTGCTAGAGGACAGAGGGCGGTTGGGGGGTAGAGGCTGCCATTGAGGAGGCTCTTGAGGAGGATGAGGCTTTCGAGGAGGGTGAGGTCCCTCCTAGACAGCACAGAGGGGGTGCTCCTAGCACAGGTGGCTGACTTGTAGAGTCAGCTTGGTAGGTTCTAGACTCAGCAGCGAGAGCGAGATACGATGATTGCTACTCTACAGGCTCAACTGACTGATAGGGATAGGTGCTTGACTGAGGTGCAGGGACATATTGAGACTCTGACTACGTGGGCTACAACTATAGAGACATAGATTTAGACACTACAGACTACACTAGAGCTAGCTCAGGCATAGTGGGATGTGGTAGTAGTGGAGAGAGATCTGATCAGGGCATCAAGGGGGGCTATGCCGCCTCCTCAGGCTATCATGGGGCCTTTGGTAGCACCAGTAGTAGTTGTACCAGGCGGCTAGGATCCTATGGCTGAGGTCAAGCGATTACGGGATATGGTCATGAGGACCAATGATATGCATGCATCCCGGGTTGCTCGAGTGGACCAGCTGGTAGGTTACATAGAGATGCATGGGTTACAGGTTCCTGAGGATCCTTTCGCTCTTGAGTCTCAGTGGACCAGGACCAGGACTACAGTATAGTCTACTGCTAGCTCGAGCCATCATACCCATCGAAGCAAGAGGACACATAGGTCCTCTAGTACACATGGTAGTAGTAGTCATACCAAGACTAGGGAGGTAGGGCAGTCTACTACCACATCCAGCCATAGGTCTCGATGCACAGAGGTGCCCATCGCTTAGGGGGTAGTTGGACGAGTGCTAGGCCTCTTCGGGCTAGGTGGCACATAGGGCCCTCAGTAGGGTGGCCAATAGGGCACAACAGGGTAGTAGGGAGAGTAGGCTCCTGAGCATAGTACTGAGAGAGGCGGTGAGAGCTCTAGTATAGGGGGAGCAGGACAGAGCTAGGGCTTTTATAGCACATACTACATTTTGATATATCATCATTTTTGGTGTAAGGTCGAGGACCTACATGATTGTAGCCTATGGGCATTTTTGCATACTCCCTATGTACTCATTTGGACACATATTTATATGATATGATCATTCTAGCTCATTCTGTGTACATGTGTATATATTTATTTTTTTGATCTTATGTTTATGTGATGCACATGGATGCAATGCTTATGTTATGTTGATACTATATGATGCGATGGTGATGTCATGCATTAGATAGCTATTTATTTTATGATGATGATATGCAGTGATCTAGATGCTTAGATATGCTTTTGATGATAAATGCATATGGATGCTATGGTTTCTTTTAACGCATATTTGATATTGCTTCATTGTATGCATTATTTTATGGAAATGCTTTATTTACACGATGTTATTCTAATGTAAATGAACCTGTATGCTTTAATCACTTAAAACATAAGGAATGAATGCAGTGTGTATTTGAAAATTTAATGGATGACGCCACAAGATGTGTAAAAATCATGACTATAATTGAAAATCCTTAAGATAAGAATTTAATCAATTAATCACCCATATATGAAATGTAATGGTATGAAGCTGCATGATGCGAATGAGATAATATGTCATTCTATTTTCTTTCGCACTTTGAATGATATGCATGATATAGTCAGTGGTCGTCTAAACATCATTGTTGATATTTATCCGGTATCTATCCTATATCTTGATTGTGCTTTATGCAATGATGTATCACTTCTTGGATACTTTGAAATTTGATGATTTGCAATGACTTTTACCATTTATTGGTTTATGCTTTTGTAGCATTTGTTGCTTTTTAGAGAGATTTTGAGGTTTTTCGTGATACTCAAACACCCTAATAAACTTATCAAAAGTTGCATACTAACCACACTAGACTTCTGAGATAAAAGGCTTTTGCTAGGATAGACCCTAACTATTCATTATCCCTGTGTGTGCAAATGAATATTTTAAGATAAGACACGAGCGTTCCTCGATGTCAGGCGAGATTCTTTCAGCCCATTGCTAAGATAGGGGTTCCACAAATGTCTTATCCAATCTCAAGTTTAGATTTTAGTTGGACTAAGCCACTAAGCAATGCAGGACACCTGAAGCTAGCTCTTCCACATTCAAACATTGGTCTTGTTCATAAGCGAGGTGCTAATGCATCGGACATATCATCATGCGTAAGGTACAAGTAGTGCTGACAATTCTAGGGATTCAGGCTCATTCCTTTCTATCCTTCAATTTTTGGGATACTTGCTCATATGTAGTGAAGCAAGGGAGTCGATTCCATCTTCTTTTTGAACTATCTTTGGATCTTCATTTGATCTCTCTTCGAACTAGATTTTGGATCTTCATTTGATCTCTCTTCGAACTGGATTTTGGATCTTCATTTGATCTCCGCTCGAACTTTTGATTTATGATCTTAATTTGATCTTCACTTTGAACTTTGATTTAAGCCTATTTTCTGATCTTCACTCGATCTTTACTTTTTGGCATTTACATTTGATACTCTTCTTCAAAAACTTTCCTTTGGGGAGATTTACTTGGAAAAATTATTTTTGGTATATCGATTGAGAATATCGATCTTATGATATCAATATGGGATATCACTCTAGGGAGTCGAGCTATGATATCGATCTAGGGGCTCAATCATGAGGATTGATATGGGATATCTCTTTGGTATATTGCTCATTTTATCGTAAGCAAGGGATTCTGAATAGGGAACTAACCTGTCCTTTTGCCAACTGCCAACATTTCCCATACCGTTCGCACAGAGGGATAAGCAAGAATAACTCTTTTCACTTCAGGATACCCGGTCCTGCTTCATGGCTTTCATCTTCCCCTAGTCCTTGTTAGGATTGTTTAAATTTGTTGATTAGTGATAGGCTTATGATATGCTAAGGGCTATACTAACTGAACCTTAGCTACAAAAGCAAAGTGAGCTTTCTACCAACTCTTGATAAGACTACTAGGTATGACTGAGTGACCGGAAAACCCTAGTATATCTCCATAGCAACATTATAGGTTGTGTTGAAAAACACAATTACTCACATGAATGATGGATCATGATAAATGCAGAGATGCATGATTTAAACACAAACATGGCATCATTTGTAAGACTGACAAACACAAATGCCTTCTATTACGGAATGCAATGGATGACGAATGCCTATATGCAATGCAGTAATGCGGTGGATGCATGAGTGAATGCAAAATGAAAATGCAAAATTCAAATGCAAATGCAAATGTTTTTGGATTTTATGCTTTACCATTTTTTTGGATTTTATTGATTTTATAATTTTTATGGGTTTTGAGCCTCATAATTGACCAAACGATGAGTACATGCCTCTGGAGCCTTTAGATTGACCAAGCGATTTTTAGGAATCCTTGGAGCTTTTAGGATTGACCAAAGGGATTATGGGTACCTTTGGGGCATTTTGGGATGACCAAGCGATTTTGAGAATCCTTGGAGCCTTTGGGGTTGACCAAGCAGTTTTTCAAAAACTCTTGGTGCCTTTTGCATTTGACCAAAGGGCTTACAGATGCCTTTGGAGCTTTTGGGTTGACCAAGCAGTTTTTTTAGAAAACTCTTGGTGCCTTTTTGAGTTTGACCAAAGGGCTTACAGATGCCTTTGGAGCTTTTTAGGATGACACGATTACAAGAAAATCCCTTGAGGCTTTTACTAACATCGACCAAGTAGTTTCAGGGACCCTTGGAGCCTTTTGGGATGACAGTTTTGACCAAACCCGATTTTGAGGTTGACCAAAGGGCTTATAGATGCCTTTGGAGCTTTTTACTTGACATACTTGGAGCCTTTTGGGAAGGGCATGCTGCCCTATATACCCCTAGTGAGTGTGCCATTCGACAATGGTGAGGGAGGTGCAATACCTCTAGATTCCTCATTTTTCCTTATCGAATGTGGCATGGCTAGTGGGAAAGGTATGCTACCTTGAAGACCCCTAACATGCATGCTATTTACTAAAAAGTAATCAGCTTATTTAGGAAGAGTGATAGAACTCAACTCCCCTAGGTGAATATTGGACCTCACCGGTGTGCCTATGCTTTAGCATGGGTGAACGAGAGAGCCATCCTCATAGATCTCATCCCATTCGACTAGGTCTTCAATGACCCTCTTAAATGACTGGCAACTCTGAATGTCATGTCCATGTGCTCGATGATACACACAAAAGGGACCTCTATCAGGTGACCCAGTTTTGGATGCCCTACGCTTAACTTTAGGCAATATGAATGCTTGTGCCTCGTGTAACTTTTGAAACAAAGTTAAAGTAGTCATATGAAATGAAACTACTCATTGCACTGGCCTATTGGGCCTACGAGGTGACTGACGACTCGAGGTCGCTCTTGAGGAGGCGTGACCTCCACTTCATCATATTGGGGCACTCTAAGAGAACCATCTACATGGTAAACCCCCTTATCTATCAAATTTTGCACCACACTCTTAAATTCATGATAATCTCGAATGCCATGACCCTCTATTCGGTGGTAGAGACAGTAGTGATGCTCCCTGTAACCCATAGGTTTAACTCTATTTGGGTTCAAAGGGATGACATTAGGCAAGGTGATGACCTTAGCCTCTTGCAGCTTCTGAAAGATATCAGACATAGACTCTTGTAATGGAGTCCCACTATGTTGTGACTATTTTGGGCTCTTGCCCCGCATTGGTTTGCTTTGAGAATCCAATGGTTGGGTTGGCCGCATGGGCTTTTGCTTCCATTGAGGCTTTTCCTGTACTTGCATAGGAAGCGATTCATCCTCAGGCAAGGGTTGCTTTTGTAATTCTAGATTTTCAATCTGGTTCTTGATAAAATGCAATGACTTATCTTGCTCATCCATTCGATGCTCCATCCATTCTAGATGGCTTAAAATGGATCGCAAGACTGACAAAGAATTCATATGTATTTCCAATGACTGATTCGAAATACCTTTGTCATTTGAAGGAAATAGAAAAGTGGATGCTATGGATCCATTAGGTAATTGCAAATCACCTATTTCCTTCACTTGAGTTGATGTGGATGCTTCTTGATGATACATTTCATCAATGTTATCCACATGCTCATGCATATGACTCAGCTCAAGCTCTTGCTTCACTTCGTTGTGTTGAACTGTGTCACTTTTAGTACCCCCAATCTGATGTGAGGAACCTACTTGTTTGTGCTCTCGAGATGGTGCCATGAGAAATGAGTCAGGAGTGACCAATTTCAAAAGTTCTGGCCCTGGTAATGTGGAAACACCACTGGGTTCCCCCATCTCCTGCTTTATGTGATTAAGAATCATTTGATCATCTAGCCTAATGTCGACCATCCCCACAAACTCATGAGCAAACTCCACAACTGCATGTGTCACAGGTAATTCATCCACATACTGAGGTTGTTCTATTTTAGTTGTGATAACTGAACCTTCCTCATGCTCATACGATGTCTCCGGGATAGGATCCATAGATGGAGATTCGATGAAAAGTTGACCTAAATCTTCAGTGGACTCTATGGTGGGCAGCATCGTAATACTAGCCTCCATAAGCTCTTCATATTCACCATAGTCCTCGTAAGAACTATCTGGTGTCATGATGGATGAAGAGGGTGTGATACACTCGGGTGCATCCATGACCATGCTAGGTTCTTCCTCCTTGATAGGAGTGTGAAGATCCTCTAATGATACCTCCGAAGTGGTTGTGAGCAACTCCATAAGGGCATTCATTAATCCTTCCCTGCTAAGCGGTGTCGAGAGTGCAGGGGTTGTAGGTGACTCCATAGGTGATAGTGGTGGGGATGGCAATTCCAACACCGTCTACGAAGCTGCATCCACACTTTGGATAGGCTCATCCAATTTAGCTTGTAGATGCATAGGCGTCTCACCTGGTTCCTATGGATTATCCTCAAGCTTATAATACTTGAAGGGATCTAGGTCCGCTTCAACTACATGAACTTCACCTCCATGAGTGTACTTAATGCACTGATGCACTATTGATGGTATGCACTCCATGGCTCTTATCCATGGTCTACCAAGCAGCATATTATACTATCTTGATCCCTCTAAAATGTAGCACAATGTAGGAATGATATTTTGTCCCACCTCGATGGGGAGGACTATTGTGCCTACTATAGGGGATTCCACATCATTAAAGGCTTGCAATATGAAATTTGTTTCCTTGATGTGAGAAAGTGGAATTTTGAGATGTTTGAATGCTGAGGTGGTAATGATATTAATCGATGATCCTGTATCCACCAACACTCGCTTATACGTAATCTATTGTATCCTCGCTATGATATGCAATGGAGGATCAGATTCCTAGACAGGGATAGGTTTGACTTCCTATTTATGGAAAGTAATCATAGGTTCCTTATATGGTGGAATAGACTGTATATGCCCCAAGGATTGTGATGACTTTCGAGCGTTGACACTGCTCACCTATCGGACTTGACTACTCTCGACCTCACGCTTATGCATGGGATCCCTAGATGTCTCTTTCGGTTGCTCTTCGATAACCCTAGGCATGTCTATCTATCTATAAGCATGGCTATCTACTTGCTTAAGTGGCAACTCTTGACGATGCATTGGGTGCATCGCGTTGACTTGTTGCCTGAACACTCTAGGTATGAGCTTCTTTTTGGGAATTACCTCACATGATTGCTCTTCATGTGCTTTTTATTGGTAAATCCTCTCCTCACATCATTGGAGCTCATCCAACCTTTGTTGATGCACTCTCTTTCTCTCTGTGGACTCACGCTCTAGGCGCTTACGTTGACGATATGCTTCCTCCAATTGGTCTTGGAGTAGTCGCCTCTCATGGGCTGCATGAGACTCAGATTCCCTATAGGACTGACTCATGGAGTATGATCCATGACTCTCTATCTCCTTAGATGGAGACCTAGGGACTTGGGTTCTCACCAAATGTGAAGAAACCCCATGATCTATATGGGTGAACCCCCTACGTGATGAAGGGAGCTCGCGATGACTCTCAGAAGGTCATGCTTGGAGGATTAGATCCTCAGGTGCACAATGAGTGTGATACCTAGCAAGGAGGTGTACGAGGTTTGAAAGATCCTCAGGAGAACATCGAGAGCATTCAGAGCCCCTCCATGAACTCTCCGACTCATTAGCTCGTGATTGAGCTCTATCATGCCTAGTCGTCATGATGAACCGACTAAACAAGACTCGAGAGGTTTCCTCTCTTACTAAAAATTGTGGCCTCAAGGAGGGCCTTATCTTGATGAATTAAGCAATAAAGAAGCATACAAAGTAAACAATGTGATTATCTCCTTTATATTTTAAAAGTTGAGCCCTAAACTATTTGATGTGTTTTCAATATGTGTTGTATCAGTTGTAGAAACTCTTATCGTATTTTGCAAAACTTGTTGGATTTTATTCTTGGTTTAATGGATTTCACCTGTACGCTCATAGCTCGACAACTTGGCTATGAACTCCAAGTCGCGTAAATCCCCCGTGTGTGGTAATGAAGCCCACACCCGGACAAGGAGCACAGGTCTTGCTAGATCCTCACCCAATCTCACCCAATCAGTGTTATACCCTTCGAAGAGGAGTACATGCAAATTTTTTGGGCTACGGATGGTTCTTGGATCCGGTATTGGTCTATATATCAAGGGTTCATAGGATTTGGGCCAACGGATGGAAGTTACGCCCACCATCGTTGAACCCTACTAGTGGTTGGATGCCAAGCCCAACTCACTAGCGTTTAAGTGTTTCATGGTGTGTGTGGTTCTTTTTAATTGTACAAAAAGAAATGCATCATGTAGCACTCATGCTCATTCTCTATATGATATGCAAAATGAAAGAACATTTCAAATTCAGAGAATGCAAATTAATGTAGATGCTATTTTAGACAATGCACATTACAATGACGAATGGCCTCTAATCGGGCCTCAAACATGCAAACCGACACACAATATTTATCAAGCACGTTGTATTCTAGGGTGGACTGCAATCAGAGATCCGTTGTTCCTAGCAACGCCTTTCTAATGATGCGAAAATAGAATGCTAATCTAGGACTTAATTCATTTTCCTTTTTCTTAAAATGTCCTAATTAAATTTCGTTTTATGCATTCTGGAAAAACATAGACAGTAAGAACAGAGACAGAGACTAAAAATTGGACCTACCTCAGACCCTCATCTGATGGAGATTTATCCCTCTATTGTCTGCTACATCTACTGTAAACCGTAGGTTGGGTCTGTGGGCTACAGTATGAACCATGGGTTGCAGCTATGGGCCAACAATTAGACCACAACTGTCATCTACGGTTTGCACCTGATATAAAAAAAACACATGGGTTAAAAATTAGGGGCATAAAATGTGGAGTTCCACCATGATCGCCATCTGTAACCACCAAAAAGGCTCACACCCGAGGCAAGAATCCCGTTATTGCAATAGTAAATGAATAAGCAACATGCATAAAAGACAAAATTGACAACAAGATGTATGATAAACACTTTATTTATTCATGAAGTCCAATTTGTGTTACAATTACGTCCCTCTTAGGGATAATCACATTGATACAATATTACAATAAGGTTTCTTGTGATTGTAATCCTCTTCAAGATAGGTGTGATGCTCAATGTGCCTTTATAGGGTGACACGAACTGCTCTAGGGTGGAGATGCCCTCTTCTTCACGATGGGGAAGGAACTTGATAGTTGGTTCTCCTTTGAAACTGTTCCCTGTGGTCAAGAAACAACACAAGAATGTCAAAAATATAGGCAACCTCTCATGATGAGGCCCTTTTAGGTAAATTGCATAATGACATCCTTAAACATGCACAATCAAGAAAGTATAAAAGATGCTTCTAAACTATGCAAATCGAATCAAGATTTATACAATAGCGTAAAGAAAGACAACAACTACTCTATGCATGGATCAGATATGTGAAATAAGGCATGAAAGTGCATAAAGAACTTATTAATGTCCTAATTGAAGCATAAACATAAAGAAGCTAAATTAACCTAATTCTACGATCAAAAATCTGCTAAACTACCATAAAATCATGAAAACAACCAATCTAAGCTATTTAATCGAACAAAAATGGAAATAGGAAGGTGGTTATACCTCTGTTGCAAACCATAGCTCTGATGAGCGGTCTGCACTATAAACCATGGCTGAGAGCCATAGTTAGCACTCTGATAGGCTTACCCTCAATTCCAAGGGTAGTGGGCTTGACCTCCTTGTCCAATTGATGTTCAAGGGTCGCCTTTGATGTCCTTTCGATAGATTTGGTGGTTGAATCATTTTATTGGGCCTCCGTTTGCCCGAATTTGCACTTCTTGACTCTCCTAGGCACCTAGGGCATCCATGACTAATTGATCTTTAGAGTATTGGCAAAGTAGCTCTCAAATGCACGTGTTCAGTATGCAATTCGATAGGGCTTCATTTCTCTTTTGATCAATCAACTCATATCTATAAATCATCTATATCTCCTCCCAATTTGAAGGGGGTATTTATAGCATGTCCCTAGGGCTAGGGGTGGCTTCATGGAGAAGCCAAGATCAAGAAGGGGTGGTTAGGATAGTTTGAATGGAAGCTTCTACCCTCTAACCACCTTCTTCTAGATCCAATGGTCGTTCCAACCGATTTGGCTCGGATTGAAGGCCAACTAAACTTTAGTTAAGACCGTAGGTCACAACTACGGTCTAGACTATAAACCGTAGGTCTCAACCATGGTTCAGCTATAGACCGTAGGTCTAGGCTGTGGTTCAGACTGATTAGGCCAAGGAGCCCAAATTGAGTGGTTAGAACCACTGCTCTATCTTGGAGTCTATCCAAGACCTTCCATATGGTCTTGTAGCATGTCCATATGAGTAGTCGCCCTCGACATGATGCGTTTTAGGTGTCTACACGTAGGTTGACAATATTATGTCTTCTTCCTTAGATTGTATAATATGAACCAAAGACACCATAAAGCTTATTTAGACTACATATCACAACTTTAGTATTAAATTAAACTTAAATTTTCTTGGATTTAAAGAGTCCGCCACATAATAAAATGAAGGTGGTTATAAATAATGTTGTTAATTAATGAAGGTGGTTATAAATAATGTTGTATATTAATTAATAGAGGAAAAGATATATACCAAAACTATAGAGGAGATTCCTTAAACTATTGTAGGACACAATCATAAATCAAAACAATTGAAATCTAATGAATTTAAGATTCTCTATTTTTAGGTTTATCCAAATATGATAATTCTCTTGTGACTTCTTTGGTGTTCATATTTTCATATGGGCAAGCAATTGAATAGTTATTTGAAGGCTTAAATCTATCTTTAATATTAAAAGATGTTAATATTTTTATAATTAAAATAAATAATTTTTATAGGATGTGAGATTGCAATATTTTAAATTAGTTCTCTTTGAGGTAATATGAAATATAAAATGTTTAATTGTTGTTGATATTAAACATAAGCTTTGATGACAATTGGTGAATGGTGTAGTTTTAACCTTAGTTATAAGGATAGGAGTATTTTCTCAAACCATTATTCTATACCCGAAAACCATTGAAATTTGTAACCTCTTAAACCTTAAGAAAAAAAGAATTATGTGATGGAAAGATTTCAAGATTGTAGGAAGGACAATATTGATTTTGTAACTCAAGATTGTGGGTAAGAAAATCTTGTTTTTAAGCCTTTATGATATTTATAGGAGGAAAAATATCACACTCAGGATTAATCGTACTTCTGATAGGTAGGATCAAAATGGGAGGTAATGGAGGGATGTATGGGCATCACTCCTAGGTTAGATCCTGAAAGTACAGAGTGGTGAATATTGTTTTTGAATCGTTGGATGAACACAACCCAACATAATGGTATGGGATATTATGTTGTTATCAAGACAGGACATCGGGTAGTTACCAGGGTATTGGTAAACCCTAGATGAACTCCAGGGAATATGGTTGTTTGTCTAGCTTGGGCATGTATGCACTAGTTCTTACATGACATGAATTCATGTTAAGACATGGGAAAAATATGTCACACCTCTAGGTGATATGGGCCCCAGAGGAAAAGAAACCCCTGCCTGAAATTGTAATCGAGATGAGAGTGAAGTTAAAAAAAATGCAACAATGAGATTTAGCCAGTCTAGATATCATGAGTTATTTCAACTGTTGCGGAATGTCACTCATGAATAAGTTAACATACCTCGTACTAATACAAAATTGATATTTAATGAAATTATTTAATGAATTTTTTTTGAGTTGAGTTTTTCATTATTGGACAACCAAGTGGGTAGGACTTGGGGTGTTACAATTGGTCCCATTGGACCGTACATTGCTCAATATTTCATTTTCTTAACTGTTTCATTCTATATCCAATGATCTTAACTGGTAGCACCTTAATACGCATGGGATCAGTCATCTGCAAATGATCAACATTACAAACATGAGAGGGATCATAAACATATTTCTTGAGGGACATATGGAAAGTGTTATGGATTTTTGATAAGCTGGGTGGCAAGGCTAACTTGTAGGCAACTGGGCTTATTTTATCAATGATAGCAAAGGGTCCTACAAATCTTAGGCTAAGTTTAGAAGATTTGATAGAGCTCTTGGTTAGTTTAACCCTCAGGAATACTCTGTCTCCCACAATGAATTCCCTTGGCATTCTTTTAAGGTCCACATAGCTCTTTTGTTGGTCTAAAGCTTCTTTGAGCCTTCAACGAATTTTATTGAGTTGCTCTTCCATTTATTTAACCATATCGGACCCGATCATCACCCAATCCTCCGGATTTCTCCATGACAAAGGTGTTATGCACCTTCTCCCGTACAGAGCCTCAAATTGAGCCATTCCCAAAGAAGTATGGTAACCATTATTATAAGAAAATTCTACCAAAAAAAGGTAGTCTTCTCACTTTGTTTGATGATCCATGCAGTACATCCGTAGCATATCCTCTAAGATTTGATTTACCCTCTCAATTTACCCATATGTTTTTGGATGATAAGTAGTGCTAATATTAAGTTTTGTTCCCCACCCTTGATACAATACCTTCTAAAATTTAGAAGTAAACCGAGAATCCCTTTCTAATATGATTATTTCAAGAAAACCGTGTAGTCATACCGCTTCCCTGACAAACTTATGGGCTACAATAGGAGCTCCATATTTAATATTTACAGGCATAAAATGTGCCACTTTAGTTAATTTATCAACTACTACTAGGATGGCATCATGTTGAAAATGGTTTTTAGGCAGACTTACTATGAAATCCATAGACATAACCTGCTATTTATATATTGGGATTTCATGTGAATATATGCGTCAAGCTAGATGTAGATGCTCTGCCTTCACCTTTTGACATTCTAAAAATTAAACCATAAATTCAACGACATCCTTTTTCATCCCTGGCCAATAATAATCTTTCCTCATATTTTCATGCATCTTTACATAGCCCGAATGAGCGGAATAAGGAGCACAATGTGCCTCCTGAAGCAACATATTTCTTAGGTTCTGATCATTTGGTACTACCATTCTATTTCTAAAATATAATGTATCCTCCCAAATTTCAAATTCCTTTGCTTTTTTAAAACCTTGCCAAATTATATCACGACACTTTTGAGAATATTCATCTTGAAATTGAAGGTTTATTAATTGTTCAATTACTCCAAATTGGCATTGTGATATAGTAGCGATATGCCTTATACTCAAAGCATCTGTTAATTTATTTTCTTTTCCTTTTATATACTCAATGTCAAAATCATATTCTACCAGAAATTCCATCCAGCGCCTTTGCCTAACATTGAGCATTGGTTGAGTGAAGATGTATCTTAAGCTTTGATGATCTATTCTGAGCTCAAAAGGTTTACCAAGCAAGTAATGTCACCACATTTTAAGAGTGTGCACTACTGCAGCTAATTCTAAATCATGTGTGGCATAGTTCAACTCATGTTTCTTAAGTTTTTGTGACTCATAAGCTATAACACCCTCGTATTGCATGAGGATCCCACCTAATACCTCTATGGAAGCATCATTACATACTGTAAATGGTAGTTTGGGATCCAGTATTCTAAGGATAGGTGTTGTAGTTAATTTTTATTTGAGCGTTCTAAAAGCTTCTTCACACTGTGTAGTTCATTTAAAAGCTTTTCCTTTCTTTTAAATATTTGTTATTGGATAGGCCACTTTAGAAATATTCTTGAAAAAACGACGATAATACCCAACCATACCCATAAAACTCTGTACTTCAAAAAAATTTGTTGGAGCAGGCCAATCAATGATAGATTCTATTTTCTTTGGGTCAACTGATACTCCCTCGACGAAAATCACATTACCTAAATATTGTACCTAGGGTGTGTAAAAATCACACTTAGAAAATTTTTCGTATTATTGATTCTTCCAAAGTATTTCGAGAATAATCCTCATGTGATGATCATGCTCCTCTTTGTTTTTGGAGTAGATCAGTATATCATCTAGAAATATCAGTACAAACTGATCTAGATATTCATGAAACACACTATTCATGAAGTTCATAAAGGCTGCTAGAGCATTAGTTAATCCAAAAGGTAGCATTGCAAAATCATAGTGGCCATATCTAGTCCGAAAAGCATTCTTATGGGTGTCTTCTTCTCAAATCCTCAGTTGATGATAGCCAGACTTAAGATCAAATTTTTAGAAAATTGAATCTCCTTTCAATTGATCGAACAAATAATCGATTTTGGGTAGAGAGTACTTATTCCTAATTGTCATCTTGTTTAACATTTTGTAGTCAATACATAGCCTTAGTGTTCCATCCTTCTTTTTAACAAACAGAACTAGTGCACCCCATGGAGAGACACTAGGTTTAATGTATCCTTTTTCTAATAAATCTTAAAGTTGAGTCTTGAGCTCTTGCAACTCTATTGTAGTCATCCTATAAGGTTCTTGGGCTATGGGTGTTGCCCCTGGTAGAAGTTCTATGGAGAAATTAAATTCCCTTTGGGATGAAATACCCGACAAATCCTCAGGGAAGACATCTCAGAAGTCATTCAATACAGGATAAGTTTGGAAATGGCTTGCCTTAGACTCAATTTCTTCCTTCTTATTAAGTTTGACTACATAAACCCTTCTTCCATTTCTTACGGTTCTTTTAAATTGCATGGCCATTAAGAGATGTGGTTCCACTTATTCATGTCCACAATAAATTTGAATTCTTTTCTTGGTGTCATCAGTAAAATCCATCTATATTTCTTCAAAGTTTATCAATGCTTTATGTACCTTAAGACAATCACTGCCTAAGATAATAGCAAAGGCATGTAATGGAGCCACATATAAATGCCAACTAGTTTTTTCGTGAGGCAACGTTATCTGAGGGTCAAATAGGCATTGATTAACGATATAGGTTTTCCCAGACCCATACTAAAGATTCCACCCATTTGCCATAAACCCAGGTTTTTCCAGTATGTCCCTCAAAATGTTAGATAAAATAAAACTATCAGTTGCTCTAGAATAAACCAAAATGCATACAGTTTTATTGCAAATTTTACCATTCAATAGAAAAGGTGTTGCTTTTCCATTAAGTTTAGGATTACCTGTTGCTGCATAAATCTAATGGGCAGGTTTCGTAGGTTCTTTTCTCTTATCAGCTCTCAAAGGACACTTATCAACATAATGAGCTTCTTGGCAGATATATCATCCAATTTGAGGTGCCATTTCTCTCTTGTTTCCATAATTGCCTTCCTGAGTACTAACTCTCGATGTATTAGCCATTTGATCATTAATTTATCTGAAATTCCTTCTGTCTTGGCCACCTCGATTGTTATGATTACCTCTGTTTCCTTGATACTTATTCTTGTTCTGGTCAAACCGATTTCTATTCTTGCTCCAGTTCATATCTCATTTTGTTGAGCCCACATTTTTCTTTTTCTATGGCTCTTCTCTATCAAAGTATTTTTGATAATAGGCCTTCTTGGCCTTATAGTTGGCCTATTCTTGCCGAGCCAAATCACAGGCAACAGTAAGGGTTGCAAGATTCAACATGAGAATCAAGTGCCCAATATTAGGGTGTAATCCTAGGAGGAATTTTTGAACTTTAATTTTAGTTCGCTGCTCATACTCAGGCATATATTTGAGCAGTTGCACAAACCACTGGTAGTATTCAATTACAGTCATGCTGCCCTGAGTTAATCTTGAAAATTCTGTAGTCTTTTCAAGTTAAAATTGTGGTGTTAGGAACCTATCTTTGAATGATTTCACAAATGTATCCCAGTGGACATCTGCAACCTCCACATTATGATTTTTCCTATAGGTGTCCCACCAGTCTGGAGCTACTCCAGTCAAAAGAAAATCCGTCCATGAAGTTTTTGATTTAGAAGAGAGGGTTCTAATGGAAAAATATGTCTCTAAATTGTTCAACCATCTCTCTACTTCTTCTCCATCTCCTTTACCATCAAATTTGGTTATATCAATTCTTCGCATATCTTTATCTAGCTCAAAACCTACTTTTTTTCTCTCGGGGTGAACAAATATTTCTTCCTCAAATATTATTGATTCCTTTCCTTTGGAAAAATTTTCTATTATTTTTTGTTGTTGGGAGATCATCTCTTGTTTTGAGTCAACTAATATTTTTGTTGTTCCATATGCTCTATCATTTGAGCCCTCTTTTGAGCCATATGCTCAGTCATTTGAGCTCTTTGTTGCTCCATTTGCTCTTTCTGTTGGCTCATTTTCTCTTCTATTAACTGTATCATTCGGACCATTTTGTCCTCTTTCAGAGCTGATTATTTTTCCTTCCTAACTACTCGAGGAGGTTCTACGACTTCCTCTGTAGTTTCGATCCTCACAATCCTTTGGAGGACCCTCTTAGGATTTTTGGTTAGCCCTTCCCGCTGTACCACTGTAGGTATCTTCGAAGAACTATATTTTAGTCCAGATGTCATTGCCTATTTAGAAAATAGTATTGTCAATTTTTGGTTTAGATGTTTAGTAATATAACATAAATTATGTTAGATACAGGTTTTTCTAAAGTTTTATTGCCTAGGGGTTTGCAACCTTAAGCTTTGATACCAACTGTAACAACCCAAGTCCTACCTACTTGGTTGTCCCTCAAAAAAAATTTCAATCAGTTTTAAAAGTTAAACCAGTACGAGGTATGTTAAATCTTGGTGAGTTTCCATTCCATTGCATTTGAAATACTCACGAGATCGAGATTGGACAAATATCATTGTTATTTCCTTTAGAGAACTTCACTCTCAATCTCGAGATTCCAAGTTTAGGCAGGGGTTTTTGCTCTAGGGCCCATTTCACCTAGAGGTTGGATGCGTATTTCCCCATATCCTATCATGACTTCAGGTCATGCAGAAGTTAGCGTGTGCATGCTAGAGCTAGATGAACAACCACCTTCCTTGGAGTTCATCCAGGGTCTACCAATACCCTAGTAACTACCCGGTGTCTTGTCTTGTTTGACAACATAATGTCCCATTCCATTATGTTGATGGTATTTCACTTAACAATTCAAGCACAAGTTCCACCTCTCTGTACTAACAGGGGTCACCTAAGAGAGATGCCCATTTCATCCTCCATTACCTCTCGTCCTGACCTATCAAGAATACGACTAACCCTAGATAAAGATGTTTGTCTACCCACAAGCATATTCAATGGTTGAAGTTAAAATTGTCCTACCCACAATATTTGAAAAATAAAGTTGACATGTCCTCAACCTTGAATCTTCTTTGTTATATCAATGTCAGGAGGTTAAAGTTTAAGAGTTTATTGCCTCCTAATCCATAGTTTTCTTGTTTTGTAAGAGTTTGGATTAAAAGTTATTGTTTCCTTTGGTTTTGGAATGATAGGCATGTACTATTGTCAATAATTTAATTGAATCTTATTGAACTAATATTCATAAAATATAAGTTTGGCATAAGTTACATTTAACCAACAAATACATCCCTCATATTTCATGGAATCAAATAAACTAATCTGTAGACATATAACATAACCAACGCATAGGAATTTTCACGATAATAATTAAGACATATAAAATAAAAATCATAACATAAAGAGAATATTTTCTTTAAAAGGAATTTTGTTTTCTGTTTAACTAGCTTGCATGAACATTTGTTAAAATAAAAGAAATAATAGAAGAACAATATAAAAGTATTTATAAGAGTACTATTGTTTTATAGGTTGTTGGCCACTAAGACCATTAACGATACGCTTTTACAAGCTAATTTTTAAATAAAATGTCTCTGGTATGATGATGAAGGTATTAGACTAGAGCATAATCTTCAAATTCAGCCACGTCGTGAATTTGGCCTTATGCTTCAGTCCAAGAAAATAACCTCTAATGAATTATGACGGTTGTCTACGTTCCTAAGGCCTCACATATTTGCATTTGACAACAAATAAATGATTGTTTTACCATATTAAGGATGTCTAGTACTTCATCCATATCCTATCTAACTACTATAAACTAAGAGTAACACGCGTAGACTATCATTTCTGTCCTTCATATCAAGACAGAGTTTAAGCTGAGATTTGACCTATGCAATGGAATAAAATATATATTAAAAAGAAACATAGACTCAAGCGAATTTCCAGCAAACTGAGACGTGGTCTCATATTACATTGAAAGTGTTTACATTATAAATGCATTTAAACCCACTACACCTAACGATGTCAACACAATGTTTAATGGGTCTCAAGATTTCTCTCCAAGCTAAGGCAAAGTATTTTTCTAATTGTACATTTTTTAACATGTGTATCAAATTCACCAGGATGATTTCTTTAAGTTTAATTTCCTCTAATGAGCTTCTCAACCCTTACAGGCTCACTCCAACCCACAATGCATCATCTCGAGGCGCACCCAATAAAGGCTATGAAGGATAAATGTATGGTTGAGTTGGAAATTCATAATAAATTTCATTTTTTTCTTCAGGTTATGTATGGCATTGTTTTAATTAACATTCCTCCAACTTGTTGGAAAATTACCATTGGTAAAAGGTTAAAAAGAGTATTTTACCTTGGATAAGTTTATTTACCTTTTACCTTACCTGGACGACAGCTGGACGACAGCATCTTTGGGCAGCAAGAGAATTTTATTTTAATTTATTCTCCCTTCCCTTAATTTCTCCTATTCCCCCCTTTTCTCTAGTATGGTTATTTTGTGTTTATTTAAACTTTGTAACCTGATTATAATTGTTAATGCAATATTTACCTTTGTATCGATTGCTCACCTTCCACATTTGGTATCAGAGCCGAGAGCCGAGATCGGCCCAAATCTCGAGGCGGTGGGGCTCATAGTTCGAGGTGAAAGCATGGATCTCGAGGCAACCCATAGGAGCCAAGGCAACACGAATCTTGAGACAGCCCACAGGACCCGAGGAGGCTCATAGGAGCAGATCGGTACGATTCCTGAGGCACTGGAGCAGATCGGCACGATTCCTGAGGCATTGGTGGAACTGGACGTGATAAGCTCAAGCGACACGTGACACGTTGGAGAGGGCAACACATGGCCCGAGGTGATTCATTGACAAGGCGACACGTGGCCCGAGGTGGCACATTGGAGAGGGTGACACGTGGCCCGAGGTGGTTCGTTGGAGAGGCCACCTACGCGTGGCCCGAGGTGACCTATGCGTGGTACGTGGCAAAAGGATCACGTAGCCCGCGGACTGCCCCCAGGAAATCAAAGCACATACTGTGCTTTGCTATTTTTAAAGAGCATCAACATCGCCGCATCGGCGATGTGGGACTATTAAGTCCCAAATAAAAGCTTTGCTTCGCGCTGAAGCGCGAAGCCAAAAATTGCTTCGCGTTCGATGTGAATGCATTAAAGGGCATGGAGCCAGCTAATGCTCCCAGATCTGCCCGGTAGCACAGCGGCTACCCTTTGCCTTGACGCCCGCGAGGTCGCACGATCGAACCTCGGTGGGGTCATTTTATTTTTTTTGCTTCGCGCTCGTTGCGCCAGCAATAAGGGCAGGGAGCCAGCTAATGCTCTCGGATCTACCCAGTAGCACAGTGGCTACCCTTTGCCTTGACACTCGCGAGGTTGCACGATCGAACCTCGACGGGGTCAACAGTTTTTTTTTTTTTTTTAATTTCTTTAAAAAAAAAACTTTAAGGTAATTAAAATTTTTTTTTGATGATTGACATTTCCTAAGAGGAAATAGCTGTAAAATTTTTAATTTTTTTTTTTTGAAAGGTTTTATTTATCATTTGATTTGATGATTGACATTTCCTAAGAGGAAATAGTTGTAAAAAAAAATTTACGCTTTAAGAGGTAAAAAAAATTAGTAAAATTTCCTAAGAGGAAATCTTTGTAAAAGAAAATTTTTGGGAAATTTTCTTAAATGATAAGATCGAAATGATGTTACCAAGCACTTTGTAGTTTGTTACTGAGAACAAACGCTGAAAACTTTGATGAGCACGTGAGAACACTAGGCATAAATATAGTCTTTTCACAGTTGCAAAACGCGGTTATTGCACAACAAAGAAATCCTGATCTAGGATACAAAGCAGATTCAGAAGATAACTCCTTTGGGAGCAGATTTGAACAATCTGACACAGTGGAGATTGCTCCACCAGGATCTGAATATACTTATTATTGTAATTCAGTTGAAATCCTAGAACCTCCTTCTCCTGAAATTATATTGATCAGTGACAACGACGAACAAGTCGTCGACAATTTTGTAATTGCTGAATCACAACAACAAGAGTGAGTTGTTTATGATTGTAAATCAAGCAAGGCTTGATAGTTTGTAAAGTCTTTTTGAAATAAGACTATATAAGAAAGGTTTCTTGTTTTAGTAGATAGTAATGGGATCAAATAACAATCTACCAATCCCCGAATTTAGTGGGGATAATTATGAGTACTGGTCCATCAAAATGAGGACATTACTCATAGGAAAAGGACTATGGGATAGTATTGAATACGGTTACACTGCTCCAACATATTGGACTACTTTGAGTGCAACCGACAAGAAGATCTTCAAAGATGCATAGAAAAATAACTCTTTTACCTTATACCATTTTCAAGCGGCATTAGATCCAAGTATCTTTCCTAGAATTGCATCTTACTTAACTGCCACAAATGCATGGAATGCCTTGAAATAAGGATTCCAAGGAAGTGATAAAGTGAAGCAAGTCAGGCTTCAGACCTTAAAAAAAGATTTTGAAAATCTCAGAATGAAGGAAAATGAAAGAGTCGGTGACTACTGTGTACGAGTCAAAGCAGTAGTTGATATGATGCAAACTTTAGGTGATGACACAAACATTGAAACAATTGTGAAGAAAGTGTTGAGAACACTTCTTCCTAAGTGGAATCACATTGCCATCATAATTGAAGAATCAAAAGACCTTTCTACTCTTACATTTGATAGTTTGATTGGATCATTAACATCACATGAAGAGAGACTTCAAGGAGCACCTTCAACAAGCTATGGAGGTGATGACAAAGCCTTCACTTCGAATGAAGTTGCAAGATGAGGACAAGGAAGAGGTCGAGGCAGAGGACAATAACAAAGAGGAAAAGGTCAAAGCAACTCCTATAGAGGAGGAAATCAAAACAGAGGTGGAAATCAAAACAGAGGAGCCAATCAAAACCAAAGCGGCAATGTAGGCCGTGGAAATCAAGGACGAGGAAGTAACAAGACTAAAACAACTTGTTTCAATTATGGGAAACAAGGACACTTCACTCGTGACTACTGGTCAAAGACTTCCAAAGATCACAATAGTCAATATGGCTCATTCTACGAAGAAGAAGAAGGTCCATCAAATATTTTTCTCTTATGGACAGTCAGATCAAAATCTTAAAGATACATGAATTTTGGATATTGGTTGCTCCAACCACATGAGTGGCAAAGAAAATCTCTTTGCTACATTATATTCAAATTACAAATCCCATGTTAAGTTAGGGGATAATAAATATTTGCAAGTTGAAGGCATTGGAGCTTTGGAAGTTCCGAAAAAAGAAGGCCTTAAAAAAGTGAATGACATATACTATACTCCACAGCTACAACACAATTTGCTAAGTGTTGGCCAAATGATGGAGAAGCATTACAAATTAGTTTTTGATGAAAGAAAATGTACAATCCTTGATAAAACCAATTGTAACAGAGTCATCATAGAAGTACCTATGACAAATAATAGGTTATTCCCTCTAAAATTTGGTGAGCCAGGGGGAGCTCAACTTGCAAACATTGCTATTACAAATCCAAGTGAATTGTGGCACTTGAGATATGGTCACCTCAATTCCGCTAGCTTGAAAATGTTAACATCACAAGCTATGGTGACAGGACTACCAAAAATTCAAGAAAATAAGAAGGTATGCGAAGCATGTGCTTTGGGAAAGCACTCCAGAAAGAAGTTTCCAAGAGGCCAAGCGTGGAGAGCAAGCTATCCTCTTCGACTAGTACATTCGGACATCTATGGTCCAATGCAAAAAAAAAGCCTTGGAAACAATTCTTATTTTCTAACATTCATAGATGATTATTCTCAAATGTGCTGGATCTATTTTCTGAAACACAAAGATGAAGCATTTGATTGCTTCATAGACTTCAGAAATAATGTAGAAAAGCAATGTGACTACTATGTCAAACGTCTTCGCACTGATAGAGGAGGAGAGTACTCCTCAAATAAATTTTTAAATTATTGTAAGCAAAATGGGATAAAAATGCAGTTCACCACTGCCTATACCCCACAGCAGAACGGTGTGGTCGAGAGAAAGAACCGCACCCTTGTTGAAATGGCATGAACGATGCTTCAGACAAAGCATCTAACATACAACTATTGGGCAGATGCAGTGAGAACTAGTGCATATATTCTAAATAGAAGTCCGACTTCTAGTTTAGATGGTATCACTCCTTATGAAGGATGGTACGGTAAGAAACCAAATGTCAAACATTTTCGAGTATTTGGTTCTTTAGCTTATGCACACATTCCTGAGGAGAAGAGAAAGAAGCTTGATCCCAAGAGTAAAGCATGTATTTTTGTAGGGTATTGTGAATAAACCAAAGGGTATAGATTGTACAATCCCAAGGCACATAAAATAATTATCTCCAGGGATGTAATTTTTGATGAAGGGGGAGAATGGGGTCATAAAAAATTTGTTGATATTGACTCTAATTTGGAAAGTTCCACATTTGTACAACCCAAGAAAAGTAGTGGAAAAAGTTCCCCTCCACAAAGTCCTCATCAAGAATCTTCATCAAGTACATCAAGTGGTACACCAAGTCCAAGAGGGACTTCTTTGTTGGCTCCCCCAAACTCTCTGAAACGATTTCATAGATCTGTAAGCACTCCAAGTCCGATGGATATTGATCCAGTTTCTCAAAGGAAAGAGACAAATAAAGGAAAACACATACTACAGAGTCATCCATCTTCTCAAATGTTGGATAGGAATTTCCAACAAAGATACACTAGGAGTCAAGCTAGTGAGATGGACGACATTTTGTCAAGACTTGAAAATCTTCAAATGTCAGGAGATGATGAGTCTCATGAACCAAGGGGTGATGTAGTCAATTATGCTTTGTTGGCTGCTGCATAGCTAGAACCATCTAGCTATGAAAAAACATGTCTTGAAAGTATATGGCAAGATGCCATGGAAGAGGAAATATCCTCAATTAAAAAGAATGATACTTGGGAGCTTGTGAAGCTTCCCAAGGGAAAAAAATGTGTTGGATGTAAATGGGTCTATAAGACCAAATTCAATGCTGATGGAAGCATTGAAAGACACAAGGCAAGATTAGTAGCTAAGGGTTTTACTCAGAAATATGGAATAGATTATGAGGAAACCTTTGCTCCAGTTGCTCGACAAGAAACAATCAGAACTTTTCTTTCCTTGGCAGCCCATAAATGATGGAACATTCAACACATGGATGTGAAAAGTGCATTTTTAAATGGATACCTGACAGAAGAGGTGTATGTACAACAACCTCAAGGTTTCCAAGAACAAGGAAAAGAGAACCTTGTTTATAAATTGAAAAAAGCACTTTATGGCCTCAAGCAAGCACCACGAGCGTGGTACTCACGAATTGAAGGCTATTTCAGCAAGTATGGTTTCAAAAAAAGCAAGAGTGAACCAACTCTATACTACCTGAAGAATGGAGTAGATATCCTCATAGTTTGTTTATATGTGGATGATCTAATATTTATGGGTAGTAATAATAAAATGAATATGGAGTTCAAAAACTCCATGATGAATCAGTTTGAGATGAAGGATCTTGGATTAATGAGATACTTCTTAGGAATGGAAGTACATCAATCAAAGAATGGGATCTTCATATGTCAACAGAATATGCTTGTGACATGATTCAAAAATTTGCTATGCAGCAGTGCAAATTAGTTGCAACACCAACAGGACATGGAATCCAACTAAGCAAAGATGATGGAGCACCAAAAGTTGACATGACCAATTTTAGAAGCATGGTTGGGAGTTTAATGTTTCTCACCAACACTAGGCCAGATATACAGTATGTTGTTTCTCTAGTATCAAGGTTTATGGCATGCCCATCCGAGCTGCATCTTCAAGCAACCAAACAAATTTTACGATATGTAAAAGGTACATTGGATTTTGGAATCCATTACCACAAGTATAACTCTATGAAGTTAGTTGGTTATAGTGACAAGAATTGGGGCGATAATATAGATGACAAAAAATCTACATCAAGGAACTGTTTTAGTCTAGGTTCAGGACTAATAACTTGGAGTTCCAAGAAGCAATATGTTGTAGCATTATCATCTACAGAAGCTGAGTATATAGCCATTACCCATGCTAGTACTCAAATCCTCTGGTTGAGGAAAATCCTTGAAGAGATTGGCGAAAAACAAATTGGTCCAACCAAACTAAATTGTGATAATATTAGTGCCATACAGTTGGCATATAATCCGATCCACCACAAAAGGTCAAAACATTTTGATATGAAGTATCACTTCATAAGAGATATGGTGGAACATCATATAGTTGAGCTTCAATACTACAACACTTTGGATAATCTAGCAGAAATCTTCACCAAAGGCATGGCTAAAGCTCAATTTATAAATCTGAGAGACTGTATAGTCAGTCCTCTCAACTTTAAGGGGGAGAATGTTGGAAAATTACCATTGGTAAAAGGTTAAAAAGAGTATTTTACCTTGGGTAAGTTTATTTACCTTTTACCTTACCTGGACGGTAGCTAGACGGCAGCATCTTTGGGCGGCAAGAGAATTTTATTTTAATTTCTTCTCCCTTCCCTTAATTTCTCCTATTCCCCCCTTTTCTCTAGTATGGTTATTTTGTGTTTATTTAAACTTTGTAACCTGATTATAATTGTTAATGCAATATTTACCTTTGTATCGATTGCTCACCTTCCACACAACTTTTAAAAAAGTAAACAATCACAAATTAAAAACATAGAACGTCTATTTTTTAAAAGTATTATTCACAAACATAATACGAAATAAAAGACTAAACTCCAAGTTTGATTGATATCGCTATATTAAGGAAAATTCAATATGAAATTAATATCATATACAATTTTATCAGTAGTATACGTCTATTTGTTTTGGCATAATCAATTCGGTCCTAAACTAAAAACATAGTAATACATTTAGAATTTTTAATATGACATAATAATTTGGTGCGCATATCCAAAACTTATTTGATAAGCATTTTCTATAAATAAATGTGCAGACATGGTACAATTTTTCTCTTTTTTTGGTACTCTAATATCCCTATCTAATATTTCAAAATATCATATGTACATTATAACATACACTTCCTAATCTTGGTATGCAATATGACTTTGGAATAAAGCACTGCAATACGAGATCGAAGCGACATTACGTTTTCAATAGAACCTCCAAACTTCATACCAGGTTGGGCCAAAATTTCCAAGGGTCAAAGCGACCTTACTAAATTGAAATGCAACTATATTTCTATATGCAAATAGTCTTACAACAACCCATTCATAGTGGAGTTTACTAATTACAAGGTACATTAAAACTAATACTTCAGATAATTAAATACTTCAAATAATTATACTCAAGAATAGGTACTCTTATCATACTATTGATTTTATCACCAAATTACATTTCAATATAAAAACTTCATTCACAGGAAAGTTCTTTGTTAACTTATCAAACCCTATAGTCATTCCAATAGTATACCATTACATTATTTTATTAAGTAAGAGTGTTTACATAGAGCTATTCTTACTGGAGAATGCTTTTCCCTTCCTCCACTTGATAGTCACTCTGCCCTTCCCAATTATTTCTGCCAACCAAAGAAGATAATCTATTTTACTTTACCTCCTTATCTTATAGAAGAAAACATTATCCTCATTTTCTACATCTGTAAGCTCCATGCAAATTTTCCGTCCGAGGTTTGCCAGGGGGTAAACCATGAACGCTGAAAAGCCAAATCACCAAGTTTTAATTTAATTACTTACAAATGTAATTTTAATCTATTATTGTTATTTATTATTATATTATTATAATTTTATGTTATTGTTCGTTTTTCGTGTATATATTATTTTATTATTAATATTATATATATATAAATTCCAAAGCAAGACATATAAAACAAACCTATTAATGCAACTACATGAAATGCATCTACATGGACCGTTGGCGGATGCATTACCTGTAGGGATTTTTTACCCTAATTATGGCAAATACTCGCCGCTCATCATTTCCCTTGACTTACCTTTCGTCGGATTACCTCTTCAACCAACTGTAGGGAATATCATCCCTACAAATTGCTCCGTCCAGTGATGGTACCCGTTCCTGCATCCACAGATGGATTAGTAGTATCTCATCCTTGCAAAAAAAGTAGGTACACAAGAAACAAGATTTTGGAGGGATATTACATATATCTTCAATGCAATGAGTTAGTAAATCATCACAATAATATGACTTTGTTTTCAATGATTCTTCTTTGAGATAGTTATATGAATCATTTCTTTCAACTTGTATCTTCCCTTGAAAAAGTTAAAAAACAATTAATGAAAGATACATCATGATCCAAAAAAAATCATAGAGATATCCTATAAGAGTAGTAATTTTTCCTTCTTTTGATTCTTTAAAAAAACAAAGTCAATTATTTTTATAGAACATCAAATATTTGATCTCCATCAAAGTTGTTTATTAAGTTGTGTGAGTAAAATTTAAGTGCATGCAACATTCCTTCACTATCTTCATTAAACACATTCTTAACAATTTCATCCATGAATACCTTTGATGTAGTCTACCTTATAGCTCCCTAGATAATTATTTCGAAATTTCTAAATTTTAAAAATATTTGTAGTTGACTACTTTATATCTCCTAGATTTTTGAATAACAAATTTCTAATTTCAAAAAAAAAATTGATGTTGAATGCCTTGTATCTTCCAAGTTTTGAATGTATGATTCTAAATTTCAAAATATGTATTTTGATGTTGAATATCGTATGACTCCCAAATTAGAAATTTAGCAATTTAGAAAATGATATTTGCAAATTTAATATTTCAAATTGATGTAGAAAACCTTATTTCTCCAAACTTAAATTATTTGCAAATATTATAATTTGAATTACAAAATTGAATAAAATAATCACAAAACTTGTAATTCAACCTTCAAAATTCTTCAAAACATTCCAAAATAGTTTAATAAGACTTCTAAGGTATTAATTCTCCAATTTGATACCTTATCTCTCCAATAGTTTAATTAATCTATGGTGAATTAGATTAATTAACCCTAACCTTAGAAAAATTAAATCAAACACACCTTATTCCTCCTAAACCTTTGCATAAATTATATTTAACTTGAATTTATTACCTCCCTTATGAGATGCACAAAAATTGCGGTCACTCAAACGTTCAACTTTCCAAAATTACACTCCCTAGAAAATCTTCAACAAACACACGCTTAGCTCCTTCTCTTCAAGTGTAATGATTTTCATATGAGACTTGGATCCCATGCATTTATGGCATGTAAGAGATGTTTCATTCTCCCATGAAGGTGGTTGTTTCTCCTCCTTCCATCATGACATGTGGCACTTGGTCTTTTCAACTCCAAATGATGCTCTCCAACCTAAACATTGCTAATCGATTCCTTTCACCAAAAATGCCACGAATAGTCTTTTGCAAGCATATTTTAAATGATGGCTCTTCTCTCCAAAGTGTTTCAAACTAATATTGCAAAAATTAGTACTCCAAACCTTTGACTATCGATATTCCAGCTCTCTCTTCGTATTCCTCCTCATTGCACAGTTGTAAACTTTGATGTTCGACCTTCATTTTGGATCTTCGTCCATATCTCTTAGACTCATTTCAATATCCCTTTAACTCCTTTCAGGTAGTGCTCAATCTTGGTGCAAATGCTAATGTAAATGGTGGTTTGGTTTCTTTTGAATGGCGCTTGTGCTTCCAAATGATACACTTATCCATGGCTCAAACAACACTCTATCTTTGTTCGGTGGTGCTCTATCTTCTTACTACGATGTTCTATCTTCTTACGGTGGCTCCTCCTCAAGCTTGATGGGTCTTCTCCATTGCACAGTGGTTATTACTCAAGCTCGATGAATCTTATTCAAGTTCGGTGGCTCCTCTTCTTTGCTCGGTAGTTCTTCCTTGCTCACAGCTTGATGATACTTCACTTACATTTGTCTAATGCATTCTTATTGTTGCTATATGACGCTTCACTTGTCTTTGTATAAGTATTCCTAATATCACCGGATGATGCTATTGTCTGCATGTAATGCTCCTACACATAATATCCGTGCCTACTCATATTCTTTAAAATCTTGTCTTTTTTGCTTGCTTGATACTTCTTCCTTTGAGTGTAGTATTACATTGGATTACAATTCTATGTGTTTTCTTTTCAAGTGCAAGTATAGGCAATCAATGGCATTGAAACTTGAAAAACTCTTTGCACTTATTTGAATATGTTCCTTTAATACACATGTATATTCATGAGTCAACGTAGATGCGATAAGACTTTATTATTAAAACCACTTCTCATTCACTACTGGCTACTTTATTTTTTGCACATTCTTCAATATTATGCTCTGTAATGAAGATGGTTATATCTCCGAGGATTATTCCTAGAGCCTTCATTAATCGATCTTCTCTAAGCCTTAGTTCTATAATGTTTTTAACCTACTTTTTCATCGACTGTTTACCATGACCTTACTTTCACTTCTGCAATATGGGACTTATATGGCCTCTTCTTTATTTCTCAAATAAGAGCCTCAAAAACTTATTCACTGGCTAAAATAGCATTCCCTTTGCTTTGAATGGACTTCAACTTGATAGAAGATTATTTTGCAATCATAAACTTCTCATAAGAGTCTTTCTTTAATGACTCTTTTAAATATTTCTCCTCGAGCTTTCTTACTCTAGTTCAGCTTTCAACTTGTTGACAAAAAACTCTGAAATTTGCAGCTCTTCTTTTTCTCAAAACGCTACCTAAAAATATGCTATTTTATCCTTCACCTTACTGTCCAATATTTCTAAAATTTACAGCTTTACTCCTTATCCAAATGCTACTCAAAATATTCTCTCTTCTTATTCAACTATCTATCTTGAAATACTAAAATTCACAGCTCTACTATCTCCTCCAAATGCTTCCCAAAAATACCTTCAAATACTGTAAAAAAATTCTTCTCTTTCTCCTTTCAATTGCTGTCCAAAAATTCAGAAATTTGCAGCTCTTTTTCTCCTTTGAATGCTGCCCAATATGTTGTCTAAAAAGCCTTCAAATTGCAGCCTTTCAAAAATTTAATATCTGATTACAAAATCTATTATATGGAAACCTTTTATTTCTCAATTTTCTTCTCCAATATTTCTAATTTTTGTCTTCAAATTTGGCCTTCTTTGTTGGCCTATTCTTCAAGATTATTTGTCTTGAAGTCTTTAAATTTCATTTTCAAAATTTGGCAAACCTCTTGCCAAATATTTCCTCTTTCAATCAGTTTTACAAATCCTTATGGGCTCGTTGTCAGATAGCAATGATTGTCTCAAATTTTGATGTGATTACCTCTTTTCAGGAGCTTCATCTTCTTGTAATATTCTAACTCGAACTTTCTTCAAAAACTTTTTCAATGACCACTTCTTCAATTATTTAATAGGGCTTATCTAGCCTCTTTATTTCTTCTCTCTTCAATATACTATGGGACCTCTTATCTTGGGTCTCCTCTTTCTCCAATTATTCAATAAGGCTTCTCTAACCTCTTTCTTTCTTCTTTCTTCAATATTCTATGGGACCTCTTCTCTTGGGTATCCTCTTTCTTCAATTCTCTAATCTCCTATGGGATCTCTTTCTTGGATCTCCTCAATATTTAATGTATGCTTTTTTTTTGCAACTCCAAAACCAATTTTCTACAGCAAAAACTTAGACAAAAATAATCAAATACATCCACATATCCAAAGGTCTGAAATTAATTGACTTTACTAGTTATTTTCAATATAGTGGTAAGAATTATACTGTAGATTGCCTTCTATTCCAAATTTATTCTTGGAATAGGTAAACTTAATCTACCTAAAGTTCTCCAATATTGAATTTTTAATCTTCACTGGTTTTCCTTCAACCTAGTGGTATTAATTTCTTGCCTTCACTAGTTTTTCTTCAACACAGTGGAAATACTATCTTCTCTGGTTTTTCTTATCCAGAGGTAATATCTTCAACTTCATTGGTTCCTCCTTGATCAACGGAAATGTCCTTAGAAATTTTTGCAACTTTTAAAAAACATGTGCAAGAAAACCTTGTTGTAGCTTTGATACCACTGGTAGCTTTTGATGCTCAATACTTAATGTAAATAACCACAAAATCGAATATAAAGTTGCAATATAAAATACTCAATAATGACAATAGTTTTCACAAGTATAACTCATAAATAACTTCAAAAATAACTCATAAAATAACCACATAAAAATGCTCACAAAAATATTGAAAATGATATAGAATAAAGGTCTACTAATGCATGTTATATGCAATGCATTTTTGATCTCTCTCAACTCTTCATTAAAATGCTTAGTCACAAATATATAATAGAACGTGACGCTTCATATGGATCACTCTTGATCTTCACCCTTCTTTGAAAATCTTCACTTTTCTATTCTAAAAACACATGTGCACTCTTACATAATTGACACTTGTGCATATTTACACTCACAACACTTGCACACTTAATTGCATGACACTTGTGCATTTCCTGCACATTATTACATTACATGAAATATTTACTCACACTCTAATCTAGGACACAAACCTAATATAATATTTACAATGATGTACCCAAGGTGGTACATTAGCATGTACTAAATAATGTAATATACTCCAATACCGATTGTCGAGAGTTCTTTTGAACTTGTTTTCCATTTACTTAGATAAAACTTCGACCATTGATTATCGAGCTTTTGCATTAGTCACGAGCGGGTAGTGGTGAACCACTACAATTATAATGACCATTAAAAAAATTAAAAGTCATAGAGAATGGGCCTTAAATAAGAAATTTTTAACAAGTTGACCTACATATGTTTAGAGAAAGGTTCCACAAGGTTGGGGATGGGGGGATAGGGATGTTGAGAAATGTAGCTCGAACAGGAACTTCTTGCACAGGCTTCAGTATGAATGTGCTAGAAGTGGTTCGAGATATTTCGAATTCTATTTTGAAATTCACTTAAGGGATTTTCTATTTTTAAGTTCACTTAAGTGATTCTATTTTGTAATTCACTTAAGTGATTTATTTTTGAAATTCACTTAAGTGATTTTCAATTTTTAATTTTACTTAAGTGATTCTATTTTGTAATTCACTTAAGTGATTCTATTTTGAAATTCACTTAAGTTATTCTATTTTGAAATTCACTTAAGTTATTTTCTATTTTCAACCTTACATCTCAAGATGATATGAGATTTAATATTAGGGTTAGAGAGATTAGAGTTACACTTTTCAAGGATAAAAGGAGAAGGTCAAGAGTGTTTTACATACATAGAAAGAAGAGACAGAGAACAAATTGTTGAAGGAAAATTACAAGCTTAGGAGGAGAAGAACAATGAAATTGCTAGCCAAAAAAGGTAGCAAGAGAGTAGGGTGTTCTAATGTAGCTATAGCCTCCTTTATTTGTAATATTTTAGGTTCAAAAATATATTTAACTTCCATTGTTCATGATGTTTATTTTTCTAGCCATGTCTGTGTGATTGTTGCATGTTTGAATAAATTATTTTCAGATTTGATTTATTTTAAAATAACATAGGACAACAATTATCTAGGGTTAGGAAAATTTACATGGTATCAAATCTAGATTCTGTGATTGAGATCATCAAGGTTTTATAGTAGTAGATCACTATTGGATATTAAAAAAATAGTTGTTAGAGGGTTTCATGTTTTTTGCTTGAAGGACTAAGCTTATTTGCAGGATATTTTTTTGAGTCATTCATATCAGATCTAAAATTTTGTGTGAAAGATCTCAGAGATGGCAGCAGCTAGCCTCAGATTTGAGGATAGATCAAAAGGTGTCTCAAATTTCTTGCCCTATAAAGTTAGGGTAATGTTTATATTGGAAGAGAATGATATCTGGAATATTATCAAGGATGATGTGACTCTACCTACAGATCTGCAACAATTGGCAGCTCGCATAAATAAGGAAGTGAAGGCCAAGCGAATGCTCTTGGATACAGTGAAGGATCACCTGATTTCTCATATATCCGAGAATACTAAGGCAAAGGAGATGTTCAATACCCTGGTTAGCCTCTACCAGAGAGAATATAAACTAGAATATGATATTGTAGAACAAACTTAGATCTATGGAGATGACCATATTTGACACCGTTACCAGTTATCTAATGAAGATCATGCAGATTCATGATCATCTGGAAGTAGTTAGGGATAAGGTTGAAGACACAGAGTTTGTGAACGTGGCACTTAATGGTTTCTCAGCTTCATGGGAACCATTTTTCAAAGGTATCTGTGTTTGTGAGAACCTTCCCAACTTTGAGAAACTATGGGATGATTTCATATAGGAAGAGACTCGAATGGAGTCAAAGACCAGTAAGAAAGGTGGTGATGATAACCTAGATCTCTTTAAATAAACCAATAAGGGCAATGGTAAAGGACCTAGAAAGGGTAAGGTAAATAGTGAGGAGTCAACCTCATAGTCAGGGAAGAAGGACTTGAGCAAGATCAAGTGCTTCATTTTTCATAAACATGACCATTATGCATCATAGTATCCAGTCAAGAAGGGCAAAGGGAAGCAGCAACAGACGCAAGTAGCAGCCTCTGCAAAAACTCATATGAGGGAGTTTACTGCTAAATTTGAGAAGGATTTCTTTTTGGTCTCTTACATTTCTACCAGCACAGTTCCAAGAGCTTCTTGGTATGTGGATAGTGGGACATATCGACACACGAAATCAACCCAATAGTGTTTTACTAGTCTAAAAGAGTAGGACTCAGGGGTACAGATTGAGCTTGGTGATGATACAAAATATCCAATTAAAGGAATTGGTACCATTCCTTTTCGACTCTAGATAGGGAACTCTTTAGACTTTGATGATGTTTTGTTTGTTCTAGGTCTCAGGAAGAACTTACTTTCAATTTTAGTTATGGATGATAAGGGTTATGTAGTGGAGTTCAAGAACCAACATGTCCTTATTAGACCAAAATAATCTAGCCCAAAAACAACACAAGTGATAGGGGTTAGAGAAGGCAGTCTACATAGGTTGAAGGGTGAACTTGTTCGAGCCCTAATTCATAGTAGTAACAACTTTTGTCAGTTGTGGCACAAGAGGATAGAGCACTTGCATCATAGAGCATTACCTATTCTGAGGGGGATAGTCACAAGTCTTCTAGAGTTCAACATTGAGCAACAAGGAGTATGCAAAGGGTGCACACTTGGCAAGCATGCCAAGGTTGTTTTCCTAAACAACGAGCATAGGTATAGGTAGATACTAGATGTAGTACATTCAAATGTTTGTGGACCAATGTCAATAACATCAATTTTAGGTAGCATGTACTATGTTTTCTTTATTATGATTTCTCTTGCAAGACATGGTTCTACTTCTTAAATACCAAGGATGAAGTCTTTAGCAGGTTTCAAGAGTTCAAATATCTAGTTGAGAACCATATAGAGAAGAAGATCAAGATCTTGAGATCAGAAAATGGAGGTGAATTACCTTCAAGGAGTTCAATGGTTTCTGCAAGCATGCATGAATCAAGAGAGAGTTGATTGTTCCATACAACCCATAGCAGAATGGGGTTACAGAGTGAAATAATTGATCCATCATAGGGGCTACTAGGGCCATGATTCATGACTAGGGCATGTTGATGTTTCTTTGAGCAGAAGCATGCAACACAATAATCTACATCTAGAATAGGTGTCTTCACATGATCTTGGAGGACAAGACACCAGATAAGGCATTCATTGGTGTGAAACTAGAGGTGATTAATTTTTGTATCTTTGGATATCCAGTTTATATCCATGTTCGAGTAGAGAAAAGGACCAAGTTGGAGCCCTCTAGTAGGAAGGGTTTATTTTAATGATATAGTGAGACTTCAAAATCTTATAGGATTTGTATTCCAGAGAAGAGGAAAATAATAGTGAGCAGGGATGTAAATTTTGAGGAGGTCATTGCATTCAAGAAGTCCCATGATCCTGTTTCAGTGATAGAGAATGAGGAGCAAGAAGCTCCAAAGGTTGAGCCAGGGTCACCAAAGACACCAGTGGTTTCTATTTCAGGATAGAAACCTTCAGGTGAGGAGTTGGAGACATTAGCCTCTTTCAGTTCTATTAGGAGACCTCGATGGCTTACAAAGATATTGAGGGATGTTTAGGAGTATGTTTAGGCTCCTAGAAGCATGATTAGGGAGAGCAGGCCTCCAAGGAAGTTTTTAAACTACATGGCATTGATGATTAACATCATAAATTTAGAGCCTTCCAGTTTTTAAGAGGCAATAGACCAATAGGTTTGGTGGGATGCCATGGTGGAGGAGTACACCTACATAATGAAGAATGATGTTTGGGACATAGTGCCAAGACCAAAGGGGAAGTCAGTTATGAGTTCCAAGTGGCTCTAAAAAATTACAAATGCTACAGATGGCAGCATCGATAAGTTCAAGGTAAGGTTTGTGGCGAGAGGGTTCTCCCAGAAAGAGGGAGTGGACTATGAGGAGACTTTTGCTCCAGTTTCCAGATACAATTCCATTAGAGAAATTATATCTTTAGCTTCATCTATGGGATGGTGGATTCATCAAATGGATGTGGAGATAGCTTTACTTAATGGGATCATTGAGGAAGAAGTGTACATAGATAAACCTTAAGGCTTTGAGGTAAATGGGAATGAGTCCCATGTTTGTAGACTGAATAAATCCTTATATGAACTCAAACAGGCATTAAGAGCATGGTATTCCAAGATAGATGGATACTTGCAGAGTGTGGGCTTCACCAAAAGTGATGTAGATCCTAATATATATTACATATTTTTTAGGATTTATCTACTCATTTTGGTGCTATATGTAGATGAATTATTTCTTACATGTGCAAAGAAGCTCATTGTAGGGTGCAAAGCAGATATGGAAGTTGAGTTTGAGATGAAGGACATTGGCATGATGCATTACTTCTTGGATTTGGAGGTTTGGCAGAGACCAGGGGAGATATTCCTTTGGTAAGGTAAGTATGCAGTTGATATCCCGAAGAGGTTTTGAATGGAGGACTGCAAACTTGTGGTCACACCCATGATCACTAATCTAAATAAGGTGGCAACTTCAGATTCAGAGTTGGTGGACCCTATGTTGTATAGGCAATTGATAGGATCCTTGAAGTATTTGGTCAAAACTCGACCAAATATATGTTTTCTAGTGAACACCTGGAGTCAATTCATGGTGGAGCCAAGGCAGGAGCATTGGGTAGCAACAAAACATGTGCTTAGATACTTGAGGGTTATGGTGGAGTATGCTCTAAGATATCTTGGATATGGTGAAGTAAGTTTGCAAGGGTATACAAAATCATATTGGGTAGGCAATGTAGCAGACAGGAAGAGCACCTTAGGGTGTTACTTTAGCTTGGGGTTAGGCATGATATCTTGGTTCAGTATGAAGCATACTTTTGTGGCACTTAGCTCAACAGAGGTTGAATACATGGCAATCAATATTGCTACTTGTGAGGCCATCTAGCTTTGTAATTTGCTTACAGTATTGATTGATCAGGATTTGGATCCCATGGTGATAAACTGTGATAATCATAGTTGTATCAAACTCTCTAAGAATCCAGTATTTCATGACAAGTCCAAACACAAACATCAAATATCACTTCATACGAAACAAGATTCATAAGGGAGCAGTAAAGCTCCAGTATATTCCCACAAATCAATAGGTAGTTGATATTTTGACCAAGCCCTTAGTGAAAGGGAAGTTTGAAGCATTCAGAGATAAACTTGGATTGGTGCAGAATTCCTTCCTCGCTAAGAGGGAGTGTTGAGAAATGTAGCTCAAACAATAACTTCTTGCACAAGCTTCAATATGAACGTGCTAGAAGTGGTTCGAGATATTTGTAATTCTATTTTGAAATTCACTTAAGTGATTTTCTATTTTAAATTTCACTTAAGTGATTCTATTTTGTAATTCACTTAAGTGATTATATTTTGAAATTCACTTAAGTGATTATCTATCTTTAAGTTTACTTAAGTGATTCTTTTTTGTAATTCACTTAAGTGATTCTATTTTAATATTCACTTAAGTGATTTTCTATTTTGAACCTTACATCTCAAGATGAGATGAGATCTAATCTTAGGGGTAGAGATATTAGGGTTACCTTTTTCAAGGATAAAAGGAGAAGGTCAAGAGTATTTTACATACACAAAAAAAAGAGAAGAACATATTGTTGAAGGAAAAATACAAGCTTAGGAGGAGAACAATAAAATTGCTGGCAAAAAAAGGCAGCAAGAGAGCAGGGTGTTCTGCTATAGCTATAGCTTCCTTTATTTGTAACATTTCAGGTTTAGAAATATATTTAACTTTCGTTGTTCATGTTGTTTATTTTTCTAGCCATCTGTGTGATTGTTGCATGTTTGAATAAATTATTTTCAGATCTGATTTATTATAAAACAACATAGAAAAACAATTATCTAGGGTTAGGAAATTTACAAGGGGATGAGAGGACATGTTTCAGGGATGGCAGGGGACGACAAGCCAATTTAGGAAACAGCTAGGGACGACAAGTGTAATAGTATTAATTTTTTTATAAATTTAGAATAATTTACACAACAAAAATAAAAAAATACTAATTAGTAATAGTATAAAAAGCTAGAATATTAATTTATCTATCTGGCTAATACCATTTTATTAGTAATTTTTATTATTTAAGAAGAAAGTTACTACATAAGATTAAATGGACTCGCCTATTATTGGTCATAATAAATAATATAACATTATTTAAAAAATAAAAATATTATCCTAGCATCCTTGAAAACCTTGGAAATTAAACCCTTATGTGGACCAAACATCTAAGTGAACAAAACATGTTTGTTAGACTTCAATCTAATAAAAAAATAATAATGCAGTTGTATTGAAAATACAACTTTCAACTAAAAATTATAAATTTAATTAAAATCATAAAAAATAAAATTTAAATTTTTATAAAATCAAAACATATCCGAGTATTATATATTACAAGTAACTAATAATTATAAAAATATTACTATTATTAATTAGTATAGGTGACTAATAATTGAATAAATTATTTCGGATCGGAAGGCGCTCTGCTAGGGTTTGCTTGCGAGAAAACCTAGTTTCGTCATGTTGCAGGGGGGGCCGGGTTAGGGCGAGGCGGCGCTTGGGCGGGTTGGCTGCTATGGTGGACGTCTGCTGCATCGACGGGCTTCGGTGCGGGGTGGATGCTAGGCGGGGTGGTTCCTGTTCTGGCTGGCGGCTGTGCGGTTGGGGGTGCTGTGCTGGCTGTCTTCTTTGGCCGCTGCGCGGAGTGCTTCTGCGGGTGCTGGTAGCTGTTCATCATTGGTCCCCGTTCAGGCTGGACCCCGGGCGGGTTGCTGGCATGCGGGATGGCCCCTGGACGGGGTGGTTCCCGTGCGGGCTGGCTCCTGGGTGGGCTAGTCCCTGGGCTGGGTGGATCCTGTGCGTTTGGGCCCGTTGCGGGGTGGTTCTTGTCCCTCTTCCCCTTCCCCTGCCCCCCTCCCCGGGCACTCTCTTGCCCTACTTTTCTAGATCTCGTGTTTGCTCAGGGTTCCCGTTGCTTGGTTTGCTTTTGCTTGGCAGGGTCCACGGTTTCTGGGCCCGAGTTCCTTGGTTTGGCGGGTTTTCAGCTTGCCCAGGGGCGACTGCTGAAAGAGGGTTGGTTCTGGTTTCCTGGTTGCCGCTTGGGGATCTTCATGTGCTCTTTCTTGGCCTCGGGGGGGCCTATTCCCGCATATGAGGCCCTTCCTCAGTTGCTCCAGGTTGCCTTTGCCTTCGGGATCTCCGTGTAGATCTGGGGTTTGTCTGGTCTTGAGGTGGACCCTCGGTTTCTGTAGTCTGCCCTTTGGGCCCTAGGGGGGGGCCAAACCTGCAGCTATGTCTCCTAGGCTTCTGTCTCCTCCAGGCATGGTTGGGGCTGGTTGTTCTCTTGCTGGTCATTTCAGTGGTCTTCCGCTGCTCTTGTCTTGGCCAAGGTTCCCTTTCCAGCCTCGGGCGCTCGTGGGACAGCTTCCCTGTCCCTCCCTTGTTTTTTGCTTCCCAAATTCGGGCCTCCTGTTGGGCAGGGGTTTGTTCCTTTGGTAGATTTCTCGCTGAGCAGGATCCTTCTCTTCCAGCTACTGCTGGTTTCCTTGCTGAGCGGGTTGTTCTGCTCCTACTATTTTTTCCCGCGGGGCGGGTTTTCCAATCCTGCTGGTTTTCCCGTCGGGTGGGATTTTTCAATTATGCTGGTTTAGGGTTTGCTCCTTTTCCTACTAGTTGGGATTTTTCAAATAATTTTGTTTTTTCCCTGAGACGGGATTTTAGGGTTTACTATTTTTTCCCGCTAAGACGGGATTTGTCAACTTCATCCCTTTTTCGGATTTTCTCACTGGGTGGGATCTGTCCTAGGGTTTGTTTTTGAACCTAGGTTTGATCTTTTGACCTGTTGTAAAAAGGTTTTGGGATCCTTTCAAAACCTGCTAAAAAAGGAAAAAAAAAAAAAAAAGGGCCCCGGGCCCCGGACTCCTGCCCTGGGATTAGATTCAGGCGGTGGTACTTCCTTTAGCTTCGGATTTTTCTGTAAATAAGGTTTTGGGTCCCTTCTCAAAAAACCCGCTGTAAATATAATGCTACTTATCAAAAAAAAATAAGTGACTAATAATTATAAAAATATTTATATTATTAATTAGTATGATAAAAATTCATAATGCACAATCAATTTTGCATATATGTAACTAGATTTTGTTGGCAATCTAGAGGTAATATATATCATTTAAGAGATTAAAATAAGAAAAATATGGACCACTATTTTTTGTTTGTATTCATTCATACATATTTCGAATAGTTTGAACTTGGATATCCTAACTAAAAACTAAAGACATGCCATTAAAGGATATTAATTTTAATTTTTTTCATTTTGGTGAAATGCATGCTACACTGCAAGCCTGGAAAGTGTGCTTGCAAGAGGCGCATATAGATATTGAAACTTACCAACCAAACATATTTAATACGCAAGTGTAAGCAGACTTGTCTGACATTGATTTGATAAAATTCATGTAAGCTATACCATACCCTGTTCTTGGGTTTCTACTTCCCCTAAATGTTTGTTTCTTTCCATGTTCAGCAGCACCCAAACATAAGCAGAGCTATCTTCAAAGAAGTTACAAATGAATATCTTCAAAGAAGTTACAGATGAGATGAGTTTTGGAATAAATTTGAACAAGGTGGCAGAGGAGATGAGATGAAACAACCTCTTTGTTTAAAGCTTGGATGCAATAGAACCTGATAGTAATCTTGTACTCGTAATATACATGTAATAATGTAATTGTTAGATTCTGTGTGTATCTATTTTTAAAATACAATCTGGTATTTTTTTTTAACTTATTTTTGTTTTTGTTTTTTTACAATTCTTGTTGAGGGATGCCTAGGCATGCCTAACCATCCTCAAGGATGGATGGGCATCCTCAAGGATGTCTCCTCATACTAGAAATATTTCCCCTAATGTTGTCCCCCCATTTTGGGGATGGAGGGGATGGGAAGACATGTTTCTCAAGGTGGGGGATGCATCCCCATGGAACACTATTTTAGATAAATACTAGATGAACTATAAGATGTAGCTATAAGTGGATGCAATGCTTGGTGGGATGAATTTTCTGATGAACTATAAAAAAAGCCTCGATCACTCCTAAATTTTCTAAAGGCATTTTCAAGGACTAAGACATATATAAAAATTGCTAATACTTCATGGCATTAGTGGATAGGCCTTAGATTTAAACCATTTATGTTGTGGACTTGATGGAAATCGAATTGGCCTAGATGTAGATTTTCTAAGTCTACAACACCCTAGACCTGCTACCAAGTATTGAATGTCAAAAGAAAAGAAGTGTCCTCCGTGACAATCTCTAGTAGGGCTGGTTTCAAAAGTAAAGATGATTTTTGAGATAAGAGTTAGGAAAGATGCAAAAAAAGAAGGAAATAATTGAAAGGAATGGGGAAAGAGGCTTAAATCTTGAAATACGGGCTGATGGATAGGAAGCCCGATACACAACCTAACACTTGAATCAACAATAATAAAAATAATAGACCTTTAAGAGAAATCGACATTAAACCTTCTCAACTACATAACCTCCAAGGGTACTCCAGAATTAACCCTTCACCAATAGCTAAATCTAGAAAATAGAATTTAAGCTAAATGAAAAGGTGATTAACTTAATAGAAATAACATGATATAATATATACACATAGATAGAAGATTCAAGACCAAAACCAAAAGTATGTATTTTGAAAGCATATTTCAAAGTATACAATTGCTTTTCTAGCAGAGATTGTTCATCATTTGTTACAAAGAAAAGACTAGATTTTATGGAGGATTATGCCTCCTAAAATATTAATGCTCAACCACTTCTGCGATGGTGACAAGAATATTTAATCTGAAACCGAATTAACAATATTTAATTTTACCTTGCAGATAACTCGACATTGAATGTAGAAGGTTCCACTAATCCACCATGATCGAAAAGATAAGAGTGCAGTTTCAAGGTTGGTTGAGCAGTTAATGGCAGTTCTCGGTAGCTTTCGCTGTGCTTAGGGCCCTCCTAAAGTTTTTTTGAATAAATGGAGCGATATCAATTTCACTCTAGAGGTGGAGCGAAAGCATCCTCTTTCTTTGCCTTAGAAACTTTTGCACTTTTCCTTGAGTGTCGCTCCCTGGGTGGAGCGACAGAGACTTTCACTCCACTAGTGGAGTGCTTGGGACTTTCGCTCCAGTGGTGGAGCAAAAGCACCTTTGACCACAAATTTGACTTCTTTGGTAACCTTGGACTCATACTTTCCTATCATTACACTTTACTTTATTTTTGCTCCACTAGTGGAGAGACTGGGATTTTTGCTCCATTGATGGAGTGACAACAATTTGACCAAGATTTTGAATTTTCTTGACTTTGATAAGGAGATTTCACTCCACAAGTGGAGTGAAAGTTTAGTCTGTGCGCACACTTAATTTTTTGGGAGGCTTTCACTCCATCTAGAGCGAAAATATTTCGTCCCTCGATCAGGACTTAGTCATTTGCTTTTCCCTCCTTAATGGGAACTTTCGCTCCACAACTGGGAGTGAAAGCACTTTTGCTCCACCAGTGGAGCGAAAGTGTCCTTGCATTGCTCTTGAAAGGGAAGCATGTTTTGATAATTGTCTAAGTTTTTGGGAACTTCCACCATGCCTAAAGAATAAAATAAATTTGCATAAAATATCCTTAAGCAGGAAACACATCCACAACATCGCCAATGCTACAACATTTACAATTTTACATGCAAAAAGATAGGAAAAGTGCAGAAAAATAGACAAACTACAGGATTTGAAAGAAAGTAACTATGAGTAAAAGGAGACAGTTGGTAAAAACACAACAAAAATAATTTCTTAACCATTTTTCATGGACAAAGAGAAGTTTTACAATGATTTAACTCCCAAAATTGCATACAAATTAAAGATTTACAAAATGTGGCAATTACGCCAACATCTCTGGTGGCTCATGGGATGTTGAGACTGCCTCAATGCAAAGATCTTAGGCCTTATCCTTGGGTTGTAGAGTCATCTTCACTTTCATCACCCTCGAACTATTCCTCGTTGTTGTCTGGTAGCTCTTTAAGTTGATCTTATTCCTCTTCTTTCTCTTGTTCGCCTTCTGCCTCCTCTAGTCGGTCCTTTTTGTCTTCATATTTTTGCTCACATTCTGCCTCCTCATCGAAATCTAGCTCATGCTTCTAAGGGATAAATCTCTCTAGAGATCTCTTAAACACATGTTCATATACTATGGAAGCATTGATCCATCGGTCGAGGGAAAAGGTTGGCTTCTTATGGAGCTCTTGGATTAGGTAACATAAGGTCTCAATGCTCTCAATACTAGTAAAATCCAACCTCTGGTTGAACTCCTACAAGAAAGACTCAATTGTGGTATACTTAACCATGAAAGGCATTACCTGTGCATCTAAATTTGGATCCTCCCAAGCATCAATGTATGAGGCACTATCAATTAATGCCACCCATATCAACTTTAACTCCTTGAGTGGTGGAATGTCTCCTTCAATGTCTGCGAAGCCAAGGATGTCGATTTGCATGAGGGCATTAAAGTATTCCAGTGAAACATCCCTCTCCTACTAGAGGGCATTTGAGATCTTATGAGCTTTCTTGGTTAGCTCGAAATTCAAGAAGAAATAGCGTAGGGTTATCTTCACTATTTCATAGGATCGATCCAAGGGGTCCATGGGAGTAAAGTGTACATCCACATCTTCAATTTTTTGGAGTTGCATGGCTAGGTCCAACCAAATATCAACATCTATTTGAAAAACTTCTAAAATGGAGCAGCCCATAGCAACTGCCTCCTATTCCTCTCTGGAAAAGGTCAAAATAGTGACTCCCTATGTAGCTCTTATCAATAAATCTTCCAAGAATTACAGGCACATTTCCTTGATGCACTCCCTATAGAATGCAACAGGCTGTGATGTCTTTTTTGCTAACTAGGCCTGCAACTATTGGACCTGAATGGTCAGTTTCTACACCTATTGGTTTTCTTGGGCGCTCACCTTGGAATGTTGATCGTGCACCTTGAAATGTTCCTCGACCTTGATCTAGCGAAACCACATGCTATCTCAACTATGCAACTTTGGACTCCAACATCTCAATCTACCTCTTCGCCCCTGTCAAGGCCTCCTTAAGCTCAAAATTCTTGGCCCACGCTTTGAAAAGCTAGTCCTTGTAGTACTCACCATGAACATAGATGGAGCCCATTTTGACTTGAATGTTGCCCATATTTTGTGTCATATTCATTTTGGTCACATCCTCCACGGTATGGTAGTAAGTGTAATCAGTCGGGATCATCTTCCCTAGGGGCTTCTAAACGACTAGTATCTTCTCTACCGTGTGGAGCTTCATATTTTTAAGATCAATTATGGATGCTTTCTCATTTTGTTCTAGATTAAGTACCTCCTTCTTTCTGCAGTTCCTCAACCAACATGATGAACTATGGTGTGCATTGTGGATGCTCTCCGTAGCAGCAAGGTGTTGTGTCATTTCCAACTTGAACTCAAAAATTCAACTTCGAGGATCAGTGTGAAAGGAAGGAGGGGAAGTTGTAGCTCAAGTTCAGATAACACATGGAAAACAAGAGGGGAAGTGACTGTGCTAACCCTCAAGGGTGCTTGGGTTTGTATAGTGACTACGAAGATAGTGGTTTTGGGTGTTAAAATGTTAGATGTAGTCGATGCCATGATAGAGGAGGGTGGCGAAAGTTAAAAAGGGTTTATCTCTATAGTGGAGGAAATATCAGTGATAGGGTCTTTCAAAATATAGAAATGGAGGATGAAAGATGTATATACTATGAAAGCATTAGGGTTAGTGGCAAAATATGTGAATGCAATTGAGGGCGACAAAAGGGCTAGAGAAGTGGAAATGCCAGAAATAGTAGTGAGAGGCAAAGGAAAAGAAATAGGGGTAGTGACTAAGGTTTTAGACATTAATAAAATGACTGCTATAGAGAGGGAAGAAGAAAATGAAATGAGTGAACACATACCTTTGGGCTCTGTGACCAAGGAAGCTGAGGAAGTGGAGCATTGCGTGTGTAAGTCTTCTTTCTCCTTGGCATCAATCACGTCTACATTTATTACCTCCACATTTTCAAATTTTTACTCTTCCAAATGCTCCATGATAGGTGCTTTAGGAGATCTTGATGGAGGGTTTTTAGGAGTCGCTTGAGAGGTCGCTCTGAAGGGCCTTGCAGCACTGGTGCATGGTATTTTTGTTGCTTGATATGAGAGAGGTGCCTCCTTAGCTTTTCTATTTGGGAGAGTGCTCTACTTCTTATGAGGTGGTGGCCCACTCTCTCCATCTGTTTACAAATTGCTCTGGACTACTTTGCCTTTGCCCTACACCATGTGTTTCTTAGCTGCCAGGTCCTCCACTTTTTTAGGGCTTCATCTTATTTGAGGCATGATCTTGGAAATGAGAAATCCCAATAGGTGTCCATGTTTTCATCATACACTATGGAGAACTAATCATCTAGCACTGTTGGGTTGCCAAAGGTCATCTTGTCATTGTAGACCCTCATGATCCACCACTCGTTGATCTTGTGGTTTGACTAATGCTACAACTTTGCTTTCATCACCTGAAAACAACTATGGGAATCTTCTTCTTTGGGTTAACAACTAGGTCATACTCAATCTCTACAGTGTAAAATTTATGCTAGGGAGGTAAGGGCATCATATCGTTGATGTGCCACTCCAACTCACGTCCCATAGGGTTATTGCATTGGGAGATGATGTCGAGGCAAGGGTAGTAGTGAAAGGACTTTGATCTAATGAAATCCTGAAAGATATTACGTGGATCATGCTTCTAGTGTTGGGGGAGCTCAATCAGTCCAAAGTCATACGGTGTTACTATAAGTACAGTGTTTTAGCCACACTACATCACTTTGATGTCTCCAAAATCAAAGGGCAAAGGACATGTGAACTTCTTCCACCTGCCTTTATCGTACAATTTTTGGTGAAGTCGCATTGTCAAACGACTTCGAGGGCAAACAGGTGCGGTGTGGCGTAGTAGGACAACAGGAAGGGTTTCTCTGTGAATCCAAAAAAATTGATGACCAAGCCCTGGGTGAGCAGAAAAATATCTCCCAGCTCCCATCGACCACTCTATCCCTCATCTCCATGGGAAATGCAAGTAGTGGCCATATATCAACTTCATTGCCAACCCCAAGAAAACTTGGTTGAAAATGTAGTACGAATCATCCTTGGACAAGCTCTACGTCCAAAAATAAACTGGCAACGCCTTGCATTCTTCATCATACTGGTTCTTGGGGATGTAGGGGAACTAATCATGCAAGTGGTAGAATAAATACCATGTTAGGGAGGAGCAAATCATGAACTGATCATATTTGTGGTTCTACAGGTAGGATAACGATAGGTGCACCTACCGTGCTACCCATTCTACCAAATTGAAGAAAATTGGTATGGCACCTGACTTCATCTTGGATGGGAAATAAATTTCATTTTGAAAAATAGACTCCACCATGGACACCTACCAGTCGTAGACTACAACATCGATAGAGAGTCCCATCACCCATTCCAAAATTGAATAAATGTCATGATGTAAAAATTCTATCAGGCGCATGGGTAACTGGGAAACTCCTCAAATAATGATGCTCCTCCCAATTGCTCCCTCATGAACTAGTGCATCTTAGGCATGAGCTGGTACCTATCGCTCTACTCAGAACTATTGATATTTTTGGGGAGGAAATCAGCCAAGGGTTTCTTCCCACAGGAAAAGGCCTCTCGACAGTATTAGTCATTATGGTGAACAACATATTTCCCTTATAATCCTGCACTATTCTTTTCTAGGCATCGTAAAATTGTAAAATTGCCAACACAAACTCTGGATAATGGTGTAAGGGCATGCACATGTAGAAGAACAAGTGTGAGTGGTAAAACACAACTAGTGTGTTCCTAGTTATATTTTCTTTATATGCCTTCTCAATGTCCTAGTGCAGTTGCTCAAGGTCCTTGTATGTCATCAAACAATCCCAAAGTCTTAAGAGGTCATCTTCAAATGGCGTCAACTTTATAGGCTTATTTATAGGCTTTCACAGCTTCTTTAAGCCACTCTCTTTTTAGGGCATCATATTTTCCTTGGATGCTTTCTCCTTTTGTTCCCCACTTTTCTTACCCATGTTTTCCAATGAACTACTCTGATTCAAGATTTTGCAGGGATAAAATATCTGAAAACTATAGAGCATAAGAACTGCACAAAAAAGATATTGTGATGGAGAGATTAAAACAAAACATCTCTAGAAACTCCTCCTTATAGCGCTCTTTTCAAATCTACCATCTTAAATGCCAGCTTCAGGAGTTAATGTAGGTGGAAATTATGGAAAAAAATATGTGCCTCTGATTTGTCCTCGTGCTGGTAGCATGCCCTCATGAATGATGAATAATAGTGCCAGACAAGAAAATCATCCTTGGGGCACACGATTCTTGAGAGGAGTGCTCATTTGGATTTACCATGGGGAGGCATCCTTCAGAATGCTATGAAGCAAAAACACTTTGATTGGATAGAGACGTTGGACGACTTCCATATTTTATAACACTTCTCTAGGTTAGGGTATGCTTTTCAAGCTTATATCTTTTGACACTTGGCACTTTCTGGATGGATAGCCTTAAAGAAAAATAAAATAAAAAAGTAAGACAAAATATAGAAAATATGGGGGGAGACTTTCGCTCCATGAGCACACTTAGATTTTTTTTTTGGAGCTTTCGCTCCATAAGTGGAGCGAAAGTCTTTTTTTTAACTCAAGCTTCACTCAAAAACTGGAGCTAAAGCGCTTTCACTCCAAAACTAGAGCAAAAACACTTTTACTCCAAAATATTAAGCAAAAGTAGATTGTAAACATGCATTTTTTTATATATATACACAAGATAATACATGTCAAACTATCGATATTTCACGAAACTCGGTTGGTGGTAAGCCTTCAGGAGAAAACTGTTCACTGAAATCAGGAGAGTGAAACCCTCCATGTCCTGTAGGATGAAAAAATTAATTTGGTTGATACTAGAGACTCGAAATGGGCCTTCCCAGAAGGCATCAAACTTCTCGTGGTTCCCTAGCTTACACTTATTTTCATTCTATTTTAAGACCAAGTCCCCAACACTGAAGGCTCTATTGGAAGTACTTTTACCGAACCATCTTTTGGTGCATTTGGTATGCTTTACGAAAGCTTTTTAAGCTTTCTCTTTCATTTTTCTAACTAAAGTAACTAGGCTAACCTTACATCCATCAGGTCAAATTCATATTTTTCTCTATCGACCCACTTGAGCAACTACAATACGAGCAGCTCTATGTGCGTGGGTAAGACTACCTCTTTCCCGTACACCAGTGAATAGGGTGATGTTTTAATTGAACGCTTGATAGAAATGTGATCAGCCCAAAGTGATTGTTCTAAGAGCAAATTCTATCTTCGCTTATTCTTCTCCAGGGACCTCTTCAAAATCTGTGGGAGGTTCTTGTTCGTAGACTCCGTCAATCCATTGCCCTGCGGGTAATAGTTAGATGAGATATTTAAGTAAATATCTTAACTAAATGTGAACTCGTAGATCATCATTATTAGAGATGATCACTTCAGGCACACTAAAGTGAGTGATCAACCCTTGAATAAATGATATAACCATGTCTTGGTTGGCCTGCTTGGTCAGAATTACTTCAAACCATCAAGTAAAATAGTCTGTAGTGGTCAAAATGTATTTATGGCCAATAGAGGAGTTGGGTTTGATGATCCCTATGAAGTCTAGGTACCACTACTAGAACAAAGCTTCTGCCTAAATGGGATAGATAGGAAGCGAGGTGTTCAATGTTATGTCGGAGTAGCGTTGGTATTTGTCGCAACACTGACTAACCTTGAAAGCGTCGATAAAGAGGTGGGCCAGTAGTAACCTGCCTTGATGATCTTCAAGGTCATTTTCCTACCCGCAAAATGACCTCCCAAAAACCTAGAGGGAAACTCTTTGAGGACTCTCAAATTTTTCAACTCTCTAATGCTTTTCAAGAGGATTTCGTCGATATTCTAATAGAATAGTCCGTTAGGTGTCAAAACGTATCTTTCAACTTACAAGTAAAATATTTTTCTTTGTGAAGAATTAAAGCAATAAGGACATTTTCCTGTGTTGAAGTACTTAACAAGGTCATCTGTCTAATTTGGACTGTTAACCGATAGGTTGGCGAGGTTGATTTCAGGCACAGAGTGGTCTGAGTTGGGGATTGTTGCTTCAGTTGTAGCACTTTTGGTCAGTTCTTGATAAAACGCCCTACCTCATACCAACTTAGTAGGGTGCACTTTAATATCAAATTCTTGGATCTTGGAGACCCACCCAACCCTCCTATTGCTAAGATCCCCTTGAATAATGAAACTCTTGACGTCGGGGTGTACCACGTACACTATTGTCTTACTCTAGGATATGAAACATTGGAATTTTTGGAGTAATTTCATCACTACATGCACTTGTATTTTTATAAAATTATACCTTTCTTCATGTAGTTGGATGATCTGGCTAAATAATGCTATTGGGCACTCATCTCCATCTTCCCCCTTTTGGGTCAGAATAGTTGTGTAGCTTTCTAGCTCCCCGATGGCGTACAAGATAAAATCCTTTGCATAGTCAAGATTTATGAGGACTGGAGCTTGAGTTATCCACTCCTTGATCTCTTGGAATGCCTACTTCCTTACATTGATCCACTTGAATTCAACATCCTTCTTCAGAAGCTCGGTCATCGACTTCACCACCTAGGCGAAGTCGGATATGAACTTCCTAACGAAGTTGATTTGTTTGAAAAAGGACTACAGGGATTTCTTATTCAATAGTAGAGTAAGTTAGAGGAGCACTTCAGCTCAGGTGGGATCAACATTTAATTCCTTCTTAGAGATCAAGTTCCTGAGAAGCTTGTCTTCCTTCAATGTGAAAATTGATTTTTTGGGGTTTATGGAGACCCCAAACTCCCAGTATTTCTCAAATACTTGTCGTAAATGTAGGTCCTGTTCCTCCCTCTTATAGGATAAGACTATCATGTCATCCAAGTAGATCATGATGACATGATTTAATAGTTTTCCAAAATCGAGGTTCATCACCCTTTGTAAATTTGCTCTGACGTTTGAGAGGTCAAAGGGCATACATTGATAGGCAAAGGTTCCCCACTTGGTGGTGAATATAGTCTTATGTTGGTCTTCGTCCTTGAACCATATCTAGTTGTAGCTGGAGAAGCCATCAAGCAAAGAGAACCTCTGCGCTTCCACCACTATGTGGAGAATCTGGTTAATCTGATGTAGCGGGTAGTGGTCCTTGAGCGACGCTTGGTTAAGATTTCAAAAATTGATACACAAGCAAATGTCCTTGTTCTTCTTTAGAACTAGGACCAGGTTGGCCACCCAGAAGGAATGCTTGATTGGGTAGATGATATTTGCTTCAAGCATCTTTAGAAGTTTAGTCCTCATCAGCATCTCGATCTTTAGGTTAATGAGCCTCTATTTTTGCGTGAAGGGTTTGATCCCTTCTTCCAGCTCAATTGTGTATCGAGATACTCCTTGCATAGGGCACAAATCTGTTACAACTCTTTGACAATGTAATCAAACCCTACTTTGATAACTTTCCCCGAATCTAGATCCAGGTCTACAAAATCTTTACTCTCTACTTTGATCTTATGGGTGACATGCCTATCATTTCGATCAAACAGACTTTCTAATGTGATCAGACCCTTGGGGATATGATTATTTTCCAATTAAATTAACCCCTCATGGTATTATTTGTCCATAATATGATTCTCAATCGAGGATGCCTCATTAACCAAAAAATTGACAAGTTGTTTGTCATTGTCTAACACTTTCCAATGGATCTTCTTATTAGGTATAGAAGGCCTATAAATCAACCTCACAGTTTTTGGCTTATGCATCATATTATCTGTCGATGAGAACCAGGCACCGATAGAGGTCAAGATGTTTGTAAGCTTATTTCACTCTCCCAAAATCAACTTGATGCTTAGTGTGGTGAAGGATTCGAGAAAATACCACACCTTGTTGTGGTACACCTTTAGATAGTCCTGCTTGGAGATGCACTTGTTGGTAACTTGGTTGTAGATCAATTCGAAATCCCCAAATATCTACAACTACTTGATATCAATTTATTTGGCTTTCCTAAGTCTAAGGCACAAAGCCTCATATTATGCCACATTATTTTTATAGCTCCATGCGAGCCTGTATGAGTAAGTATTTTGTTCATCAGATGGAGATATAAGAGCGATGCCAACCCCGACACCATTCTTGCATCATGTACCATTGAAGTACAATTTGTATAACTCATCAGGCATTGGGGGCTCTTCTTCAAGTGCTTTAATTTCAGCCATTTTATGCTTAGTGAGTGATTAACACCCTAAATATATCCCAATGATGATGATAAAATTAGTCATGGAGAACTCATCTTCAACTCAGAGCTCGTCGAGAGATTCTTCCATAAGGTCCACTTCTTGCATTTCTTCTGTCATCGGGTTGACAGAGCTCGAGCCTTTCTCCTCATCTTCAAGTTTTTCAACATGAAAACTTGTAGGCTTCATATTGAAGAGTTTCAATCTGTTCTCCTTGAAGGGGATTTCCAAGTGTGAGTAATCGAGGGAGAGGTAGCCTCCCAACTTAGTTGTGAATTATCTCAAGAAGCACATACTAAAATATGGCTCAAGGTCGACCACCACGATCTCTTGGATGGCCGTGACCTGTGGAATTTTGTGGAGTTGGATTGGAACATATTTGATCACTCCTACCATATTTACGGGATTTCCATCTAGTTGCAGCACCCCAGGATTACTTTGAGTATACTCCATGCCTATGATGTTGTACACTACTTTTGGCATGATTGTCATCACAGCACTAGAGTCGAACATGCAGTTGTGCACGATCCATCCTTCCATATGAAGAGAAAGGTAGAATGGTGGGGGCCTATTCTTACTTGTGGCTGAAATCATCAACATCGGCATCGGCCTACTCTCCTTGTCTTTGGCAGATTTGAGAGATTCATGTAAGAGGTCAACTTGACCAGGAAGTGGGAGGGCATCATAAAGGCTTACCTTGGCGGGTGCCTTTTTCATCTCTTCAACTATGTTGTACATCGAAGTTCCATATTCTCCCACTCCTCTTGCTTGGTCAGTGAGGGGTATCGAAGCTTCTCCCTAGCTTGATCTCGCATCTCAGCTTATGACTGTGAAGTCAAAGCTTTGGGTTGGAAACCCCTTTCTTTAGCTTGAAGGGGCAATAAGTCCTTTAGTAAGTCAGACTGCTCTGAGGTCGTTGTTGGATTGGGAGATTTCACTAGCAATTGGACCTTTACGCTCTGCATCTTGGGTGTAGAAAGCACATTTAGCGAATCCATCTGGGTAGGATCTACCTCAATAGGCTTCTTCCCAGCTTTGGTGAGGACTAATACTTGCTCGACGGAAGGCATCATGAAATTATGACCAGCTTCTCTGATCATGTTGACTTGGTCATCGTAAGTACCTCTAGCCAATTTTTGGACATAGTTGAGGTGCACCATGCAAGTTTTTTAATTGTGCAGGTTGTTGCACATGGTACACCAATAAGTGTTGTTGGATGAACTAGATTCTTCACTTTCTAGTATTGTTGCATTTCTCTCAGGAGCCCTCCTATCAAAAGTATCTTGCTCCCTAGCGATCGGGAGAGGAGGGAATCTCCTTGATTGGAAGATTTTGTCATCTTGTCTCCTCATGACGGTCATATGATTCACCATTGTCTTCATTGATGCCCGCAAACATTGTAGCTCAATCTGAGGTAGTGGGTAGTGGTCCTTGAGCGACGCTTGGTTAAGATTTCAAAAATTGATACACAAGTGAATATCCTTGTTCTTATTTTGAACTAGGACTAGGTTGGCCACCTAGGAGGAATGCTTTATTGGGTAGATGATATTTGTTTCAAGCATATTTAGAATTTTGGTCCTCATCAGCATCTCAATCTTCAAGTTAACAAGCCTCTATATTTGTGTGAAGGGTTTGATCCCTTCTTCCATCTCAATTGTGTATTGAGATACTCCTTGCATAGGGCATGAATCTGTTACAGCCCTTTGATAGTGTAATCAATACCTACTTTAATAACTTTCCTTGACTCTAGCTCCAGGTCTACGAACTCTTTGCTCTCTAATTTGATCTTATGGGTGATAGGCCAATCATTTTGATCAAAAAAAAATTCTAATGTGATCAAACCATTGGGGATATGATTATTTTCCAATTGAATTAACCCCTCGCAGTATTTTTTGTCCATAATCCGATTCTCAATTGAGGATGTCTCATTAACCAAAAAATTGACAAGTTGTTCATCATTGTCTAACACTTGCCAGTGGATCTTCTTATCAGGCACAAAAGGCCTATAAATTTGCCTCACAATTTTTGTCTTATACATCATATTATCTGTCGGTGAGAACCAGGCACCAATAGAGGTCAAGATGTTTGCCAGCTTATTTTTCTCTCCCAAAATCAACTTGATGCTTAGTGTGGTGAAGGATTTAATAAAATACCACACCTTTTTGTGGTACACCTTTAGATAGTCTTGCTTGGAGACACACTTGTTGGTAACTTGGTTGTAGATCAATTCAAAATTCTCAAATATCTGCAACTAATTGATATTAAGTTTTTTGGCTTTCCTGAGTCTGAGGCACAAAGCCTCATACTCTGCCGCATTATTTGTATAGCTCCATGCGAGCCTGTATGAGTAAGTATTTTGTTGATCATATGGAGATATAAGAGTGATGCCAACCTCGACATCATTCTTGCATCACGTACCATCAAAGTACAATTTTCATAGCTCATCAAGAATTGGGGGCTCTTCTTTAGGTGCTTTCATTTCAGCCTTTTTACGCTTAGTGAGTGAGTAACACCCTAAATATATCAGTTAAAATTAGTCATGGAGAACTCATATTCAACTCAGAGATCGTCGAGATATTCTTCCATCAGGTCCACTTATTGCATTTCTATTGTCATCGGTTTGACAAATCCTAAACCTTTCTCCTCATCTTCAAGTTTCTCAACATGAAAACCTGTAGGCTTCTTGTTGAAGAGTTTCAATTTGTTCCCATTGAAGGGGATTTCCAAGTGTGAGTAATCGAGGGAGAGGTAGCCTCCCAAATTAGTTGTGAATTCTCTCAAGAAGCACATACTAAAATATGTCTCAAGGTCGACCACCACGATATCTTGGATGACCGTGACATGTGGTATTTTGTGGAGTTGGATCGAAACATATTTGATCACTTCTACCATATTTACGAGAGTTCCATCTAGTTGTAGCACCCCAATATTACTTTGAGTATACTCCATGCCCATGATGTCGCACACTGCTTTCGACATGATGGTCATCGTAGCGCTAGAGTTGATCATGTAGTTGTGCACTATCCATCCTTCCATTTGAAGGAAAAGGTAGAATGGTGGGGTCTATTCTTACTTGTGGCTGAAATCATCAATAGCTAAACAAAAATCGTCTGCATCGACCTACTCTCCTTGTCTTTGGCAGACTTGAGAGATTCATGTAAGAGGTCAACTTGACCAGGAAGTTGGAGGGCATCATAAAGGCTTACCTTGGCGGGTGCCTTTTTCATCTCTTCAACTATGTTGTACATCGAAGTTCCAGATTCTCCCACTCCTCTTGCTGGCTCGTATGTATTCTAGTATTGGTGTGTGGCATCCACACTTTGATGCTTGGTCAGTGAGGGGTATCAAAGCTTCTCCCTAGCTTGGTCTCACATCTCGACTTACGGTTGTGAAGTTGAAGCTTTGGGTTGGAAGCCCCTTTCTCTAGATCAAGGGGGCAATAAATCCTTTAGTAAGTCAGACTACTCTGAGGTTGTTGTTGTATTTGGAGCTTTCGCCAGCAATTGGACCTTTTTCCTCTGCATATTGGGTGTAGCAAGCACCTTTAGCGGATCCATCTGGATTGGATCTACCTCAATAGGCTTCTTCCCAGCTTTAGTGAGGACTAAGACTTGCTCGATGGAAGGCATCATGAAATTATGACCAACTTCTCTGATCACATTGACTTGGTCATTGTAAGTGCCTCCAGCAAGCGTTTGGGCATAGTTGAGGTGCACCATGTAGGTTTCTTCGTTGTGCAGGTTGTTGCATGTGGTACACCAATAAGTGTTATCGGATGAACCAGATTCTTCACTTTCCAGTACTATTGTGTTTCTCTCAGGAGGCCTCTTGTCAAAAGTAGCTTGCTCCCTAGTGATTGGGGGAGGAGGGAATCTTCTTGATTGGAAGCTTTGGTCATATTGCTTTCTCCTCATGATGGTCATCTGATTCACCATCGTCTTCATTGATGCCCGTAAATCTTGTAGCTCAATCTGAGGTAGCGGGTAGTGGTACTTGAGTGATGCTTGGTTAAGATTTCAAAAATTGCTACACAAGCGAATGTCCTTGTTATTCTGTCAAACTGGGACCTGGTTGGCCACCCAGGAGGAATGCTTTATTGGGTAGATGGTCTTTGCTTCAAGCATCTTCAGAAGCTTGGTCCTCATTAGCATCTTGATATTCAAGTTAATGAGCATCTATTTTTGCATGAAGTGTTTTATCCCTTCTTCCATCTCAATTGTGTATCGAGATACTTCTTGCATAGGGCATGAATCCATTATAGCTATTTGATTGTGTAATCAACCGCTACTTTGATAACTTTGCCCAAATCTAGCTCTAGGTCTACAAACTCTTTGCTCTCTACTTTGATCTTATGGGTGACAGACCTATCATTTCGATCAAATAGACTTTCTAATGTGATCAGACCCTTGGGGATATGATTATTTTCCAATTGAATTAACCCCTCATGATCTTCTTTTTCCATAATCCGATTCTCAATCGAGGATTCCTCATTAACCAAAAAATTAACAAGTTGTTCATCATTGTCTAACACGTGCCAGTGGATCTTCTTATCAGGCACAAAATACCTATAAATTAGCCTCATAGTTTTTGGCTTATGAATCATATTATTTGTCAGTGAGAACCAGGCACCGATAGAGTTCAAGATGTCTATAAGCTTATTTCACTCTCCTAAAATAAACTTGATGCTTAGTGTTGTGAAGGATTCGATAAAATACCACACATTATTATGGTTTGCCTTTAGATAGTCCTGCTTGGAGATGCACTTGTTGGTAACTTGGTTGTAGATCAATTTGGAATCTTCAAATATCTACAACTGCTTGATATCAAGTTTCTTGGCTTTTTTGAGTCTGAGGAACAAAGCCTCATACTTTACCACATTATTTGTACAGATCCATGTGAGCCTGTATGAGTAAGTCTTTTGTTCATCATATGGAAAGATAAGAGTGATGCCAACTCCGACACCATTCTTGCATCATGTGCCATAGAAGCACAGTTTTCATAGCTCATCAAGTATCAGGAGCTCTTCTTTAGGTGCTTTCATTTCAGCATTTTTACGCTTAGTGAGTGAGTAACACCCTAAATATTTTTTGATTATGATGTTAAAATTAGTCATGGAGAACTCATCTTCAACTCGGAGCTCATCGAGAGATTCTTCCATCAGGTCCACTTCTTGCATTTCTTTTGTCATTGGGTTGATAGAGCTTGAGCCTTTCTCCTTGTCTTCAAGTTTTTCAACATGAAAATATATAGGCTTCTTGTTGAATAGTTTCAATCTATTCCCATTGAAGGGGATTTCCAAGTGTGAGTAATCAAGGGAGAGGTAGCCTCCCAACTTAGTTGTGAATTATCTCAAGAAGCACATAATAAAATATAGCTCAAGGTCGACCACCACAATCTCTTGGATGATCGTGACCTGTGGAATTTTGTGTTGGATCAAAACATCTTTGATCACTCCTACCATATTTACGGGAGTTTCATCTAGTTGCAACACCCCAAGATTACTTTGAGTATACTCCATGCCCATGATGTCGCACACTGCTTTCGGCATGATGGTCATCGTAGCGCTATAGTCGATCATGCAGTTGTGCACAATCCATCCTTCCATTCTAAGGGAAAGTTAGAATTGTGGGGGCCTATTCTTACTTGTGGTCAAAATCATAAATAGCTAAACAAAAATCGTCTGCATCGGCCTACTCACCTTGTCTTTGGCAGATTTGAGAGATTCATGTAAGAGGTCAACTTGACCAAGAAGTGGGAGGGCATCATAAAGGCTTACCTTGGCGGGTGCCTTTTTCATCTCTTTGACTATGTTGTACACCGAAGTTCCAGATTCTCCCACTCCTCTTGTAGGCTCGTATGTATTCTAGTATTGTTGTGTGGCATCCACCCTTTGATGCTTGGTCATTGAGGGGTATCGGAGCTTCTCCCTGGCTTGATCTCGCATCTCGGCTTACGACTATAAAGTTGAATATTTGGGTTGGAAACCCCTTTCTCTAGCTCAAGGGGGCAAGAAGTCCTTCAGTAAGTCAGATTGCTCTGAGGTCATTATTGTATTGGGAGCTTTCACCAGCAACTAGACCTTTTTGCTCTACGAATTGGGTGTAGTAAGTACCTTTAGTGGATCCATCTGGGTAGGATCTACCTCAATAGGCTTCTTCCTAGCTTTTGTGAGGACTAATACTTGCACAGTAGAAGGCATCATGAAATCATGACCAGCTTATCTAATCATGTTGACTTGGTCATCATAAGCACCTCTAGCCAGTGTTTGGACATAGTTGAGGTGCACCATGTAGGTTTCTTAGTTGTGTAGGTTGTTGCACGTGGTACACCAATAAGTGTTGTTGGATGAACTAGATTCTTCACTTTCCAGTACTTTTGTGTTTCTCTCAGGATCCCTCCTATCAGAAGTAGCTTGCTCCCTAGTGATCGGGGGAGGAGGGAATCTCCTTGATTGGAAGCTTTGGTCATCTTTCCTCCTCATGATGGTCATATGATTCACCATAATCTTCATTGATGCCCACAAATCTTGTAGCTCCTTGACTTGGTCTACATTTAAAACTACCTGAGTCACAGGTAATGGCAATGGCGCCAATGGCACAAGCAATACCGGATATTGGATGGGAGCAGGGAGCTGAGAAATAGTGGGTGCTTGATATGGCAGAGTGGGAACCACTTGATTCTCAGGGCTTGGATTACATTATGGATTAGGGTACATTGGGGGTGAAGGCACTAACTGAGAAGATGCACTAGGATACATATTCTAGGGAAAGTTAGGATAAATCAGCATAGTCACCTTCGGAGGCAACTTTTTGATAGCTAACAGGTCAACCCCTACCTTCTATGCCTACTCATACAAGGCAAATAATGCACTAATATTAGCATGTTGTATGATCATGCTTATATCCAAATTAAAAGCTCTAAAGTAGTAGAATATCACTTGCTCCAAAGTGGACCGAAGATTGATGATGACTCTCTACCAGGTTCAAGCGAACCTGGTGTTAAAGTCAGCTATCTCCTCTTGAGGATGTCTTTGGATGGTGGTAAACTAGTGCAACAAAGATAAGGGGTCTTCTTGTTCATTGAAGCCTATTATTAGCTATTCTACCAGGTTATCCCATGAATTGATGGTGTCGATCGAAAGCGATCGGTACCAATAGAGGAGCTTACCTCGGAGTGAGAGAACTAGTAGTTTCACCATGATATCTTCTTGGGTAATTTGGTGAATGGTTGCTAGTCTAGCGACGTCTTGAACATGCTCGTAAGTTATCTTCCTCATACCATCATATGTGGGTAAATATTTTAATGTTGTAGGTGGTACTTGGTTCTGAGCCACCAAAGCTAGAGGTCCAAAATGATTCCACATGGCAAACTGCCTGGGGGTAGTGGGTTGTGCCATCTGGACTGGTGGAGTTGATTGAACTGGTTAAATTGAAACTGGTTGAATCGGTACATTCTAAACATTCAGTTGAACTAGAGGATTCTGATGTTTGGAGAATTCGACAGAATCGAGGGTAAGCTAGTTGCTATGCTGGCAGGACTTGGAGTCTGTTAAACAACAATAGCTACTTACGAAGATGTCCTGTCTAATGGGATATTCGATAGGACCACTCTAGGATGTTCTCTCAAAGCGTTGATATCAAGCTAAAAGAACTCGACTTATTATTTTGTATTTTTAACTCTCCATATCGTGTGCATGAAGGTAGGCTTTTAAACTAGTCTTCGAGATTCAGAGGCATCTAATTTTAGTTGAGTCACCAGACATTCAGATTTGACAACAATAATATGAACATCAACTTCTTAATACTGCTTTTGAAGTGGAACATTTGTGTCCCATTGGGCATGCCAAAAACTTTTGGCAATCAAATCGACCTAGATGCAAATTTTCTAAGTCTATAGCGCCTTAGACCCGTTGCCAAGCATTGAATATCCGAAGGAAAGAAATGTCCTCCATGCCAATATCTAGTAGGGCTAGTTTCGAAAGTAAAAATGGTTTTTTGAGATAAGGGTTAGGAAATATGCGAAAAGAGAAGGAAATAAATGAAAGGAATGGGGAAAGAGGTTAAAATCCTGAAATATGGGGTGATGGACAGGAAGCACGATACACAACCTAAAACTTGAACCAATAGTAATCAAAACAATAGACATTTAAAAAAACCAACATTAAACCTTCTCAACTGCATAACATCTAGGGGTACTCTAGAACTAACCCTTCACCAACAGCTAAATCCAAAAAATAGAATTCAAGTTAAATGACAAGGTGATTAACTTAACATAAATAATATGATATAAGGCATACATAGAGATAGAAGATTCAAGACCGAAACCAAAATTTTGTATTTCAAAAGCAAATTTCAAAGTATACAACTACTTTTGTAGCAGAGATTGTCCATCCTTTGTTACAGATAAAATACTAGCTTTTATGAAGTGCTACCTCCTAACACATTTATGCCCAACCACTTCTGTGATAGTGACAAGCAAATTTGATATGGAACTGACTTAACAACATTTAATTTGACCTTGCAGATAAGTCATCATTGAATGTAGAAGGTTCCAATGATCCACCTGATTGTACGACTAGGAGTGCAGTTTTAGGGTCAGTTGGGTAGTTAATTATGGTTTCAGGAAGCTTTCGTTGTGCTTGGGGCCCACTTGGATTTTAACTCCACAACTGGAGTGATAGCACTTTCGCTCTAGAGGTGGAGCAAAAGAATCCTCTAGATTTGCCTTAGAAACTTTTATGCCTTTCCTTGAGTGTCGCTCCCTAGGTGGAGCAATAGATGTTTTTGCTCCATTGGTGGAGCGCCTAGGACTTTTGCTCCATTGGTGGAGCAAAAGCACCTTTGACCATAACTTTGACTTCTCTTGTAACCTTGGACTCATACACTTTGCTTGATTTTCGCTCCACTAGTGGAGTGACTAGGATTTTCATTCCATTGATGGAGCGACAACAGTTTTGACCAAGATTTTGACTTGTCTTGACTTTGAGAAGGAGCTTTCGCTCCACAAGTGGAGCGAAAGTCTAGTCAATGTACACACTTACTTTTTTGGGGACTCCATATCGAGCGAAAAGACTTCATGCCTCAACCAAGACTTAGTCATTTGCTTCCTCCTCCTTAACGGGAACTTTTGCTCCACAACTGAGAACAAAAGAACTTTTGCTCTACCAGTGGAGCGAAAGTGTCCCTGCATTTCTCTTGAAAGGAAAGCACGTTATGAGTATTGTCTAAGTTGCTGGGAACTATCACCATGCCTGAAGAATGAAATGAATTTAGCCTTAATTAGGAAACACATCCTCAACATTGCCCATGCTAAAACATTTAATTTTTTGCATGCGAAAGGACAGGATAAATGCAAAAAAATAGAGAAACTATAGGATTTGAAAGAAAACAGCTCTGAGTAAAAGGAGATAGCTGGTGAAAATACAACAAAAATAATAATTTCTTAACTATTTTTCATGGAAAAAAGGATTTTTATAATGATTTAACTCCCAAAAATGCATACAACTTAAAGCTTTACAAAATGTGGTAATTAGGCCAACAAAACTATGTTTGTTGACTACACTAGGAGGATACCTTTATCTCATGTAAATGAGCTACAACATAGACAAAAAATTCAAGAGGCCATAGGATACCAAAGGAAAATTTCATACACCTAACCCATGTCGTATGATATATGGGATCAATGTAGGCTTAGAATGTCATAGTACAAAGATGACTATGAAGTGCATATTTGCTAGTCTAGACAATGAACCTAGAATACATTACACACATATGTGCAATAGTCTAAGAAAAGGAAGATGTTGAGTCATTCAAATGACTCATTTGTGTGATTCCTTTTGCCTTAAAATCCCTATATTTTTGTACTAAATGATGGATTTATCCCTTGTTTTACCTATAATGATATTCGTTTTTATATTTTGTATAAATTAATATAATTTAATTTTTACTAAATTGTGAATGTTTTATTGCCCTAATTTTACCATAAATTGATGCATGTTGATACTATATGTCCCACATAGAGTGATTAAATCTTCTTTATATGCCATAAATACCTAAAATCACTATGGAAAAGAGAACAAGATGGTGTAACTAGAATTTGAAGTCATCCTATTAAGCTACATGAATGTGCAACTTCTAAATTGCAGAAAATATAGTTTGCAACATTAAAAAATTGCCTAGTGAATTTTAGCTATACAAACTCATGAACATTGGTTGTGATGAGAAGAGGAAATGTTGTGATATATGAATTAGTGAATAGGAAACACATTGCTCTAATTGTCTAAATTGAACAAATCATTTTTAGTAGACTAGGAAATCATTCTAACAACAAGAAACTAAAAGAAGATGCTAGCTAGAATCTATTATGGCAGATTCTTTTATCCCTTTGTAAATTGTTCTAATCATTAGAATTTAGAATGGCAATTTTCATAACTGCAAGAAATTCAAAACAAATTGTATGTCTATTTTTTAGTGACATGTGGCCATGATAATTTGAATAACATATCCTGAGATTTGGTAAATAGTTCAGAAGGCTTTATGGTTCTCTTTAAATTTTGTACATAGTTTAGGGTATAAGTTAGTCATAAATGATTAATGGGTTAGTATTCAATTAAAGGATCAATAGTGAACAATGGATTTTGGTTTTGTATATGGAATTTGTAGTAAAATAGAGGATAAAGAATTTAATGTAATTTATTTAGTTCAATGAAAACAGATATACAATTTAACTAAATTTTGAGCGTATAACTTATTTTCTTCTTGCTATGGGGAACTACTATAAGTGTGTAGTTTGCAAGAATATCTATGAGAATATTTTAATGTTTCTATATGTAGTAGTTAGATGCCATCCAAAATTTTGAATAAACTATTTTAGTTTGTTCTTTCAATTTTTCATAGTTAGTTGTTATGTGTGATTCATTTGAGTTATGCATTTACTTTCCAAGCATAATTTAATTTCTTTCTAGATTTTTAATTCTATAATTTAATCTATATTTATTGTGTTCATATATATTTTTTAGTTTTTACTCTTCAATTGTATATAATACATATTATTTCCTTCCTATGTATCCCTTGGATAAGCAAAGAATGAAGATCAACTCATGATATAACTTGGAGTTGACTTGAAAGAGCATATAGATTAGGCCTTCTAACAAAATTTATAATCACATATATAGTGCCCAGTGCTTGGCAAGTGTACCTACCTATATTGACATACTTAGTACTTGCCAAATTACTTGAAACTCCTAAGGCTCCTATTTCAAATAAAAGGAAGAACCAATTTTCTCTAATAACCATATTACAAACATAGTTCAACCCTATCCAATCATGGATTAAATCAACCCTTCACTTCAAATCAAATTTACAATTAGGTAATTTTAACCAAACAATCTAATTATAGATGGTATATAAAATGTTGGATATATCCCACTACAACAAGCGGTTGCATAATAACAACAACTAGCTATGCTAAACCAATAATAAGTCATAAAAAATCAATAACATGGTATCCCTAACCAACGAGTTGCCCATAATCAATTTCTTCAAAATCAATAGTAAGCTACACTAAATCAATTGTAGATGCATATATGTAATAAAATGTTTATCAACAACAAAATAATTTGTAGTAGCAACAAAAATAGATTGCACCTAATCAATAAGCTACACCAAATGTTTATATTGTTCAAAATCCACTTGTGCAAAATGTTCAAAACCAACAAATTCTCCATCAACAAGTGTTCACAGGGTAATTTATTTACCAAATTCTATATGGACAAATAGTTTATTATGGTCAACAAGTCCAACATGCATAAGACACTCCATTTTTCTATATGGCAATGCACGTATAATATTAAAATAAATTTCTTGATTGGAACTATTCAAGGCCCACTAAATTTATTGATTTATTCACCATTCCCATCTTTAGCTTTGAAGGATTTGTCTGCATTTGATAGAAATGATGGTAAAACCACACTAGAACATGTTAATGTGTTCTTTTATTTTAAATTTGAATTTATCAAATCCTAGAGTAAGATGTTATGCTAAGGTTTCTTGCGACATTTTGAAATTATTAAAAGATACATCCATATTATGGTATAGGAGATTATGATATGGATCAACTACTAATTGAGCCTTGATTGCAAAATTTTGCATGAGATGTTTTGGTCACTCCCAAATGCTTATTTGGTATTATTCTAGTTGAATGGTATTATGAGACATAAAAATGAGAACATTCATGATTTCAATGTTAGATTCATGCAAACTTCATAGTTGATACCTATAAATACTTATCCATGAAATGGATCAATGTTGATATATTATATAAAGGATTTACAATATTATTTACACCCCAATGGTATATTAATTCCATCTGATTCATTATCCAACCTAATAGTTCCATTTCCCTTCATCGTAAATTTACCTCAATGCCTAATGCTCCATATTATATGTGCAAATCTATCAACCACAAGCCCCACTTTCACCTCCTCAAACTGCTAGTGCAATGAAATATATCCATTATCAATAGCCTACAATCCCATACATAATGAAATTTCTAGGTCAATCCACACCAAGCATTATTGTGTATCCATCTCAATTACCAATGTTACCCATGCCACAACTACAATTAGCCTCACCTACTATCCTGATGTATCAAAATCAGATCACAGAACAATTAGGGGAAGTAGGTAATATGATCATGTTACACATGGATGAACTATTAATAATAGTGTTAAATATGCCCAACAAAGTGACAACTAGTTAATAACAAAGTAGGGGTTGGTAAGAGACAAGGACACCTTGTCTTACCAAATACCATATCTCTTAATAGGAAAGTGGACAATAATAAATCACATGTAGAATAATATGGTAAATTTAAATTTAGAATTAAAACTCTTTGTGTTTCACTTATAATGTAGGCCCAATCTAATATATTGTGCTATGGTAATTCATAATACTCAAACAATGATTTAAAATTAGTAATGCTAAATTTCCCAAGCCGTTGATCAACAATGTCAAGCAACATAACAAGTCGTGATGGTAAAATCATGAGTAATGAATTAGCCTATAGATATTACTCAACTAGAGGCAATCAACCCATTATGAATTAGTTAGTCATGAACCAACAAATGATGAATCACCCTAAGGTAAATTAACCAGTTATGAATTAGCCTATGGTGGATCAAAAACCAATACTTGTAGATGAAAATGCTAATAATGTAAGTTATACAAATTTTGGACTACTAGAAGATTGTTAGACTTAGAGCATATTACATCATTTGGGTCATGTAAATGTACCACCTTTGGTACATAGTTAGAGTAGGAGATTACTTTAGGGGGAAGTTAGCTACTTACTTCAAGCAATGTAATAAATGCATAAGTGTCAATATGCAAGTTGTAATGTGCAAGGTGTCCCCTTGTACAACTAGGTAGAGTGTTGGCCAAGGAATATCTCTTCCTATATAAAGGGCCTCATAGAGATATCAAGAACATATCAAGCATATCAAGTGCATTATAATAGAGTGTAGTAGATAGTGGTAGAACTCCTTTATGGAGTACAATGTAGTTCTTTAGCTTATATTAATGGAGTGACCATCACCTCCATATTGCATTGTATTTTTACCACTTTCTATTTATAGTATATTTCAATCATATTGCAAAATTACTTTATTTCATATTTTCTACATATTATTAGGACCTGTGATAGATATCTCCCTCTGCATATATCCTCAAAAGCTAATAGTGGTATCAGAGCCACGGTGAATCGAAATAGGATTAGGGAGAGTCACAGGAAATATTGAAAGGACTAAAATAAATCTCAGTTACAAAAATTCTAAGATTACATTTGGCTAGAGTCTTTCCACAGAGTTGCAGAAAAACTCGTGAAGACTAGGACTCAACATTCATACCACTAGATTGATAAATCAACTAGTGAATATTATTATCTCCAGAATTATAAATTCTTTCATTCCAGTTTCTAACAACTTGTTGTAGGAAAAGGAGATTCAGAAAAAGGTTGGGAAGCTTCCTACAAGAGAGCTAGGAAGAATATCTTCTTAGAATCATTCCAACACTTGCAACAATGAGGAGAAGACTGAATATTTCAAAGACCTCAGAAAAAAGGTCTCATTACAAGAGTTGCAATCTTGCAGATTGCAGAAGTGAAGAAAAGGCCACAATAGCCTTATAGCAGACTCAAGGAAGAAGAGACTCCAAAATTTGAGTCAAGGAGGAGATAGGAGATTGGTGATCTCCATAGAAGATTGAAGACCTACATATTGTAGAATAAAAGGCCATAGAAGCCTTGATACAGAATAAAAGGCCATAGAAGCCTTGATACAGAAGAAAAGGCCACAAAATCCTTGATACAAAAGGAAATGCCAGAGAACCCTTGATCCAGAAGAAAGGGCCATAGAAGCCTTAATTCTAAAGAAGACTTTAGAGAAGAGTTCTTGATTCAGAAGAAGACTCCAGAGAAGAGTCCATGAGAAATAGAAGATAGGAGATTGGTGATCTCCATTGAATACTACGAATTGTATATTAGCTAGAGTCTTTCCACAAGATTGTGAAGACCAAGACTCAACACAAAACTTATACCACTAGTTTCAAGAATAACTAGTGAATATTGAAAAGGTCTAAGAAAAGACCCCATTGGAAACAACAGATAGAATATTTGTTCTAGAATAAGTTGAAGATATCCATAGAAGATCTCATTGAAGAACTTCCAATCTTGGAAGATTGAAGAAGGACTAGCAAGGTCCTATTCCAGAATCCAAAAGTAGTAAATTTCAGAGATCGAAGAAGATATCATCACCAACACTTCTAGAAAGTAGAAGGTTGAAGAAAAGGTCTTAGTTGGAAGACCAAAGAAGCTATAAGATAGAAGACCTTGGAGAGGTCTCAAGGAGGAAAATAAGAAGCTTGGAGAGCCTTGTTGTAGAGCTCACAGAAGCATCATCAAAAGAGTTCCTAGAAGAACTCATTGGAGAAATCCACTACCAAGGAGAAGCTCTTGATAGTGAAGGACTTGGGACAATTGTTGCCATCCGATAACAAACCCAAGAGAAGAAGAATTTGGCAAAGAGTGCCAAATCTAGAAGAATAATCCAATGAAGACCTCAAGACATTTAGAATCTTGAGAAGAAGAAGATCCTATTTGAAGTCAAAATTTAACAAGAATATTGAAGGAAGATTCAGATAGAAGAAGCCTACCAAATATAGGATATTTGGAGATTGCCTCTCACAACAAGAAGGCACAATTTAGAAGTAAGGACTTTTTGAACCTACTATAAAAGATAGAATATCACTAGAAGGATCAAGCCACCAAACCCTAGGCTCAAGACAACAATTTGGTGAAGCAAGAAGTTGTTTTGGATAGCCAACAAGAAGTTGTGAATTCATCCATTACAAGGTAACAACTTGGTGAATCAAAACACCAAGATCTACATCATCTATAGAAGCCATTAAATGTAAGAAACTTGGGTGCAATTATTTGAACTTTAAATTAGGGTTCATTATCAAATTCCATTAAGCACCATATTTGGATTAAAGTTGCAAGGAGAAGGGCTCATATTATAGTCTTCAAGAAAGTGCAAAAAGGAGAATTCATTTTAAGATATATTTTCACATTAAATAGGAGTTGGATATTTTTTGAAAGAAATAAAATTATCACCTACCTATTATCTATCTAGAAAGAAAGAAGACTACATCCTACAATATTGATTGTAGTGAAAATTGCAAATTATTCATTAAGGGTTCTTTACAGATTACTCTTAAAAGTTGCAAAAATTATTAAGTGCATTTGAAATTAGTTTGAGATTTTATTTACAGGAGAAATAAGGTGAGATTATTGTTACCATTAAAGTGCATTATTAATCCATTAGCACTATACTAGTTGATCTTTAACTAGTTACTCTCAAGAAATTAGTTTGTGTTTTGATTGTTAAAGGCACAAAATTAGCACAAAATCTGCAGTACTTTCATGGCCAAAAGAAGCCACCAATACAAGTCAAAAGGTGGAGAAGGAAGCCACCATTAAAGTCCTTGAAGGAAGCCTCAAATCAAGACTTGGTGAGTCTCAATATTCAAGGAATATATAAGGGTTTCATTTAAGTGCAAAGTGCAGAAATCCTTACTTTAAAATCAACTTATTAGCATGGATTAAAATTATCCAAGGAAGAGGATTAATGAAGGCAAGGAGCTACCTCATCAAAATAAAAAAGGATTTTAGAAAAAGGTCCATCATATTGGTGCAAATATAAATATTACAAAGCACCTCTTTTATTCCTTCAAAGGACAAAAGGATATCTCAATTTAGGAAACAACATAACCATTATCTCAGGAGGTATTAGGGAAGAGTTTGAGCAAGAGGAAAGAGCCACCGAAGAGCTCACACTTCTCAAAATCAAGGTGTTTAAAAACACCATTTCTCCACGTCCAATCCATAGCACTAGAAGCAAGCATTTTGCCTATAATATTAGAGGCTATTATCATCTGAGTCTACATAGAGAAAGGGTAACATACATAAGGAGATTATCTATGTATCAAGCTAAGCACAAGGGGATATTACAAAAGCTACAAAAACAACATAAAGGAACAAGGGAAAGGTGCTATACCCAAGGCCATTACTTGGAGAGATCAACCACCAAAAAGGAGCACAAAAAGCTACCACAAGATCGACATTAGGAGTGCCATAGAACCTTGGAGCATTACAACTAGAGCCACCCATTATCCTCATCAAGACAACATGCAAAAGGAGAAGAGGAAACACTTGCATTCCAAAAAAAAATAGCAATCCAACATACAATACAAAGATATAGGCAAAGATAGGGTTACAATACTCATCCATGGAGTGTTAGAAGAAAGGCTTACATGCACAAGCTTTGAGTGCCACTTGGCATAAGATTTCTAAGCACCCCAATGTTCATGAATAATCCAGAGCTCACCTAAAAGGGAGTTACAAATATTTGGGAGGTTACCACCGAACTCATCATTGCATAAAGGTACGTTGGAATATCAACACCTACTCAGTAACGCTCAAGTGACACTTATCCACAATCAACAAGGAAATAGTCCTATTTAAGGCACCCATTTTGGAGAAATAGCATCGAACGAGGTCAAAGAAAGTCAAGCATTGAATGGTGTGAAGCACGTTAATAGGGAAGAGGCTAATTCAAGCATGTGCATCATTCAAAGGTGTAAGTCTGCATTTAAGAAGTTGTCATAGACCAACAATACCAATGCCCCATTTGTGGAGGATATTCATCATATACCAAGCATTCCTTAAGGAGAATATCAACATCATTTATGGAGGAGAGAAGCGCTACTCAAGGGAGAAACCAACACTAGTCAAAGAAGGCATTGACTGCCCATGAGCACCACATTCCAAAAGGTTTCAAATCTGCCACCTCGCAATGTCAAGGCAAGATAATTCAGAAGGGTTATTAAGGTAAAATCTCATATTATTTATTGCTTGCTATAAACTAAAGTTTTATTGGAGTTATAAGGGTACATTATATTTACTATTGCAATCATCCATTTAGCATTAGTAATATATTAAGCAAGCAAATTTCAAGAATATTTATATTTGCAAATAATAAAGTAGGATGTATAAGGATTTCAACTTGGAAATTAAAACCCTATTATTGCAAATATTATTGTTTTCTAATATTCAAAATTAGGGAGTTATAAGAGAATACTACACCAAATAAATTATTGGAATTTAGAAAATTTAAATATCAAATATCAAAGGCTATAAAGGGAGGTTCATTAAGGATTATCAAGAGTTGGAAATTAATTTGTATACTTGTCTCAAAACCACATTAAAGGGATAAAATAAATCTAACCATTAGGACATCATCAAATTAGAAAGTGCTTAAGTTCAATAGGAGTAATAAGGTGTAATAGAAGTTGATTTTTGCCATTTAAAAAATATTACAAAATCAACTCAAAATTGAACTACTATTCTCAAAGAGCACTTTATCAATCATATAGCATATCCAAAATCACTAGGGAGTCATAAGGCATTCTACAAAACTTGATAATAATAGCATCCATCAGAGTTTATCAAGTACCCAATTCATTTGGGAGTCATAAGGTTTCTACAAAATATAAATTCTACAAGGATTTCATTAAATCAAATTCACATCTCTTAACTAGGGAGATATAAGGAAGCCTACAAAACCTAAGCTCAAAAAGGTTTTATCAAATCAAGCTCATATACTCTAAACTAGGGAGTTATAAGGTAGACCACTTAGAAGATTCTATCTCATAAGATACATGCTCTATCAAAAGCACTTTATACTCTAATCCAAGGAGCTATAAATATGACTACCAACACATTAAGCAATACACTTAGAAGTGGAATGAGAAAAATACCAATATGGATTAAAAGCATGATTGATAATACAATGAATAACAATAAGGAAAATGCAAAAGGAAAGGAAGAATCAATAAGATGGGAAATAAGTTCTGAAACAAATAGCTACTGAAAAATAGATTCTTCTAATGAAACTGATGATAATTGTACCAATGAAAACATAAAATATCACATTCAAAAGGGAGATCAAGAAGACAACATACAAATAAGTAAAGATGAAATAGCTTCAATTGTGCACATATGGTTTAAGGATCTAGTCAAGGATATAGATAAACATGATATCCCTAATATAGACTACAAAATAGTTAGAACATCTCTATTGTGCACCTATTGCAATCAATACGGTCATGAGAAGATCAATTGTTGGAATTTCCATCCATGCAAATATTGTGAAGGGAAAAATCACTCATATTTATTCTACTACTATAAATACAAGTACTATAAAATCCATGAAGAAATATTACTACACAGAATAGATTATTACTTTCAAAATATTATTCTAGAAGCATCTACTAACAATGAGCTCAAGTTTGATACTTATGAAGGTCAGAGAAATAGGTCATACAAAAATCCAAAGGAGAAAAAATGGGTCAATTTTGATCCACTTAAGACATGCAAAATCATGAGATCACTAGTTCATCAAAGACATCTGATGTCAAAGAACAAAATATTGGAAAAGACAAGAAGCTATAACATGAAGACTGAAGTAGCTAAAGAAGAACCTGATCAAGACCATTCTCAAGAAGAAAAAAAAAAAAAAAAAAAAAAGAAAGATCCATATTGAAGATTGAAATCTTCAATACCCAAATAATGTAATACAGGGGGGTGTTAGAGTTAGAGTATATTACATCATTTGGGTCATGTAAATGTACCACCTTTGGTACATATTTAGAGTAGGAGATTACTTTAGGGGGAAGTTAGCTACTTACTTCAAGCAATGTAATAAATGCACAAGTGTGCAAGTTGTAATGTGCAAGGTGTCCCCTTGTACAACTAGGTAGAGTGTTGGCCAAGGAATCTCTCTTCCTATATAAAGGGCCTCATAGAGACATATCAAGCATATCAAGTGCATTATAGTAGAGTGTAGTAGATAGTGGTAGAAATCCTGAATGGAGTACAATGTAGTCCTTTAGATTATATTAATGGAGTGACCATCACCTCCATACTGCATTGTATTTTCACCACTTTCTATTTATAGTATATTTCAGTCATATTGCAAAATTACTTTCTTTCATATTTTTTGCATCTTATTAGGACCTGTGATAGATCTCTCCCTCTGCATATATCCTCAAAAGCTAAAAAAATGATAAACACTTTCCTTTTGATTATGAGACAATTTTTTCAAACCAACAAGGGATTATAACAGGAAGTAAAAGCAAAATGATGGGTGATCAACCTCAATGGACTACATCCTAACTAACCTCATAAAATAATATAAATTGAGTACAATTAATATAGTCTTGAGAAGGGGAAAACCACTAATTCATGTTAAAGATAAAGTTTCAATGTCCCTAATCTACATCACAAAATGATAAACCTATAATGACACAGACATAAGGTTAGAAACCAAAATCATCAAATGAAAAAGAACCATTAGAATTATCAAAAGGAAAAGAATACATTAAAAATGATATAGGGTTTGAAGAGTCTATAAAATATACGAATAATATAAATTATGCAAAAGGGCAAAAAGGAATTTAAAATATCATTTGACAACTAGTGAGGGTCAAATGGCTACTATGATATAATTTAGGAAGTTGTGTCATCCAATGAAGGAAATAACATTCCATCAACATTAAATATAGTATATGAATAAGATCTATGAAAAAGTGATTATGCCACAAACACTATCATTACTAGGGAAAATAAACCTACTATAAGAGGATTTGAAAGTGCAAGAAAAACTTATGCTTAAGCTAAACCAACTCAACAAAAGTAATCATTGATGCAATGTAACCTAGTTGAGCACTAAAACTTGATGGCCAATGATCCTTTAGATATGCAAATGAATATGAGAATTATTTAAAGAATGCAACCACCACTAATCTATATCACCTTAAATATAAAAAATATATCTACAAATAAATTGCATAGTTGATTTTGAAGAGACTATAAGGGTAATTCCAAGAACTATATGCAAAGAAAGGGGTCTTACTTACACTAGTACTATTAGAGGACCAATCCAAATGGATGGGATATAGGTAAATGATATAGGGACTAAAATATTTATCATGATGATTACTCAACATCACTAAAATAATAGTGGAACAAAATATCATTGTAGTTGATTTATCACCTTATTTCAACATGTCATTATCATATTAATGGACTATAAAACTCTCTAAAATTGGTTATTTAGCCATGGATTATACATGTATGAATGTGCCAAAATATGAAAAAGTCATAAGGATTGAAATGATCCACCAAACACCTACCTTATTTATAGATTAAATGGTGATGGGATCATTAATTAGAATTAAATACCATAATATATGGAAAAATAATTTAAAGGGTGAATTGATCTCTAAGAAATGTATGGTCATATGTATTATTTAAGATGATGATGATTTAAAATATTACTTTTAAGGGATTGCACTAGGTACCTATCTAGTGTGGACTATGCACTTCAATGGGGCTAGGACTATAAATGGTGTAGGAGTAGGGATACAATTCATGAAGTCATAAAATGGTTTTTTCAACTACAATTGTAAAATATTTTTTTATTATATAAATAATATGGCAGAAAATAAATCAGTATACATTGGATTGCACAAGCTAGAAATTTTTGGTATAAATATCTTAAAATATTTAGTGATTCAAAATGGTTGGTAAATTAAGCCAGTCTCTTCAACCAAGAACAAGCATACGAAGGCTTATAAATACAAGGCATACTAAGAATAAACATACGAAGGCTTATAAATATGAAGCTTTAAAATGTATGAAATTTCAATGGTCCCTTCTGAAGATAATTAAAATATTTATGAGATAGCTTCTTTAGACGTATAATTTGACCCAAAAACTAACGTGTGAAATAAGACAAAATAATTGAAAGTGTTTTTATACCCATAGTACCTAATAACTTAGATCATTAGCAAGTGCTTAATAAGAAACAAACAAATCATTGAATTTATGATTCAAAAATCTCAACATGTTAAAGAACACATTATGGAAATGACACCAAATAAGGGTTCATACAACTAAATACTAAATAACTTCCCAAAGACCTCATCGCATTGGAGTGTATATTACCCATTTGTTCTTGTTTTTATTTTATTCTCTCTTTGTCATGGTGGATGTGTCTTGTTTGACACATCATACTTACTGAATACAATGAGCATGAGTTGGATCGAGATATAGATTACCTATGTATTTATATATTGATTCTATACTTTTTGTCCTCCTTGTAGTAATGGTAGACATTTCTTCTTTAACACATCATGTTCATTAGATACTATATTGTGGTTTCCCTTTCTCATGGCAATGGTGAATATGTCTTGTTTGATACATCATGCTTGTCAAATACAATCTTACAATTTTTTTATTGTTATAGTGATTAACATACCTTATTTGTTACATCATGCCTACTATATATTATAGCACATTGATCTCCTTTGTAGTGGTGAGTGTGTCTTGTTTGAAACATCATACTTATTAGATACTACGAGGTATATTTATAATGAAGTACAAATATTCTACATTCATTTTTGGTGGCATCACTTTGGTCTACCCTTGTTGTAGTGGTAATATTATCTTGTTTGACACATCATGCTTATCAGTTATTGTATGCGGTTTCTTGTTCGATTATAGTTGGTGGTGTGTCTTGTTTGACACATTGTGGCTACCTCTTACTATAGTGTATTTTCTGCCTACTATAGTGGTATATGTCTTGTTTGACCCATCATGATTATTATATACTATATATAGAGGTTTGGGATGAGATAAAATCACCCATATCTCTTTTTGGTGGCATCATTTCATCCCTTGATCCTATTTTTCTTTTAAAGCATTCTCTCAATGTTGTTAAAATCTTTGACGCAATGCAAGGTTTTAAGTGACATGTTACATCAATTCTATTAGTAATGTATCGTGAAAACTTTTTGGATTTAAGAATCGCGTATGTTAAAAATTAATTACTAATCATCATGCAAGTGCAAATGGAAAGTAAATAATATTATCATATGACACAACTGGAATACATGCTCAAAATAAGTATCTCATATACATATTAAAAAGGTATGAGTATATGGGTATATATGGTACAAAGGGGTACTAAGTTCCATTATCCTAAGCTACCCCATGTCCTAATACATAGCCCCATGTGTTGGAATATTTAGTGGTTAAGCTTATCTTGAGGCCATGTCTAACTATTTGTACTTGTATATATTACATTTTTCCTTTGGATCCATGTAAGCCTTGAAAAACGTACTTTTGTAAATTTTTATAATATTTTATTCTTGAGGGTTTGTCTCATAACATTGACCTAAAGGCATCATGTATTTACATATAAATACCTCTTTATACCAATCTTTTCATTAATCAATTGGAGTGTAATTTCATTTTCTTTAGTGAATATTATTTGGCATCTATAGATACTCCATCATATTCTATGTTCATTCTATTAAGAACCTTGCAAAAAATTAAAAGCACATCCACACAATATTGCAATAATAATAGAAATTAATGAAAAAAATTAACAATATTGCAACATACATAAAAAAATGTAACAAATTATATTGTAGAAAATAAAAGCACATTATAGAATTGCAAGCCATTTTAAAAGAGCATCCCCCTTGGAAGCAAATATTTGTTATAGTATGAAAATATGAGATGATCCATCCTCTTGTCCCCTTAGTTCTTCAAAATACTCTAGATAACCCTAACCCTATTGCTCAAGGGTTCCCATCCATGTGCAAGTGGGGACCAAGCTAGTAACTCCTAAATAACAATCACTACATATTTATATGATGTCTCTTTATAATAAATAACAATTATATCATATGGGACCATAAGCCTAGACGTCCAATGTACCACATGACTATAATGAAGTTAGGACAGGGTCCTAACATGCCCTTCCCCTTCAAATAATATTTATCCTCAAAACTTGAGATTAGAAAACTATTGTTGGAGCTTCTAAAGAGATTCCCATGTGGCATCATCCATTTGTAATCCCTGCCATTGGACTAAGAATTTAGTGATAGAGTAGTTGTAAAAAGTGCAAGTTCTTCAGTCCAAAATGCTATAAGGCTTCAAGAATATTGAACCTTGATCATCTAACTTGAGAAGTGTCAACTAGACCTAAATGTGATTTCCAAGTACCTCCTTCAAACAAGAGACATGGAATACTAAATATATTTTTGAAGAATATGGTAGAGCAATATTATAAGCCACTTGTTCAATTAACTACAATACCTGTTAGGGTCCATAGAATCTTATTGCAAGCTTTTGGTGTGCATGGGGTTGCACTAATGTTTCCTTGTATGGTTGTATTCAAAGGGATATCATATCCCCTACTTTGAAACTATGCTCTAAATGGTGTTGATGTGTTTGTTGTCACATCTAGTTCTAAGCCATACCCAAATTTTCCTTTAGTTGTATGAGTTTGGAATGGTCTTGAAGTGTCACAGAAAACACTTAGACATTAAATTTTTTTTAAACATATGAAGAAGGTTATGGGGATAGGTTCCATAAACTACCTCAAAAGGAGTCAATTTTTGTGGTTGTGTGGAATAATATGTTGTACCACCACTCTACCAAGGCAAGAAACTTGGACCACTATGTTGGATGCTTGAAAGTAAAACAATGAAGGTAAGTTTTCAAGCATTAAATGATAATTTTTATTTTCCCATTTGTCTAGAGATCATAGGCTGAGCTCATTCTTAGTTGCGTACCTTGCAGTTGAAACAATCCTTTCTAGAAATGATTGGTGAAAACAGGGTCACAGTTGGACATAATAGATTTTGGTATACCATGGAGGCAAAAAATGATTTTTATGAATATTTGGGTAATGGTGGAGACATGGTAGGGATGAACCAAGGAACAAAAATGAGCATACTTTAAGAGACAATCCACCACCACAAGAATGATAATTTTTCCTCCTAATTTTTCAATCCCTTCAATAAAATCCATGGAAATTCCAGTCATACATTTTTTGGAATTGGTAAAGGTTGTAGAGTGCCTAGAGTACAAACTATTTCTCCTTTCATTTGTTGGTAGATCTCACACTCAACCACAAAAAATTGAATATCCCTTTTTATTTCTACCTAATAGAATGAGCATTTATCCTTATTATAGGATTTTAAAATATCCAAATGGCCCACTATGGGTGAATTATGCATCTCATTCATTATATCCTCACAAATTGATAAATTTTAAGGAGCCGCAATGTGATCTTGATGTGTCAACAACTATCCATCCCATGAGTATCCAAGGTTTGAATTTGGGTCTCTTTAGATTTGTTCTTTCAAAGTTTACAATGATGGTTCTTTGGCTATCTCTCCTCAAAGTTGGGTGACCCACTAGGGGAGTGAGGAAGATATGGTACACAATGTATCCTCAAACTAACGAGAAAGGGAACTGCCATAATATTTTCCTTCCCATTTTTGTACATAATTTCATAATCATACCCTAGCAATTTTGAAACCCAATTTTTTTGAATTGGAGTCAATATCCTGTATTCCAAAAAACATTTTAAACTTTGATGATTTTTTTTATGGATAAATGCCACCCAATGTAGTAAGGTCACTAGTGACTTAGAGCATGGAGAATAGCCATCATTTCTTTTTCATTAGTGGACTTACCTAAATTTTTCCTAGACAAGGCCTTACTATTGAAATCTAGGGATCATCCTTTTTGCATTAATACTACACCAATGCCATGGCCCAAAGCATCACTCTTGATTATAAATGGTTTGTAAATATTAGGAGTAGCTAACATTGGATTAGGAGTCATGGCTTCCTTGAGATCCTAAAAGGTATTTTCAATTGGCATCATCCATATGAATGCATTCTTATTTAATATGGTAGTTAGTGGGGCTGCTATTTTACCATAACCTTGAATGAATCATTGATAATAGCCAATGAGACCCAAAAATCCTTGAAGTGCTTTGAGATTTTGAGGATTATGCCAATTGTGTATGGCTATAATTTTCTTTGGGTCGACATTAACCCCTTCATGTGATATGATATGATCCAAATATTTGACATCTTATGTTCAAAAGGAACATTTAGATTGTTTGGAAAACAACTGATGCTCTTTCAAGAATTGCAAAGTTAGATCTAGATGATGCAGGTGCTCTCCCTAATTTTGGCTGTAAACTAGAATATCATTAAAGAAGACAAAAATGAATTTATGTAGGTAGGGGAAAAATATATTGTTTAGACTCTAAAAATTTGAAGGTGCATTAGTTAGGTCAAAAGCCATGACCAAAAATTTAGTAATGGCCTTCATGGGTCTTATATGTTTTTTTCAAGACATCTTCTTATTTGATCCATTTTTTTATGGTATCCAAATCGAAGATCAAACTTGGAGAAAAATGTAGCTCCATGTAACTCATATATCATCAGAATAGAAAATTTATCCTTGATGATGATTTTATTGAGTTTGCAAAAGTCTAAACATAGCCCCTATGACCCATACCATTTTTGTACCAATAAAACTAGTCGAGAGTAGGGGCTGACACTGGATTGAATTACCCTAGTTTTTAATAACTCTTGAACCAATTTCACAATTTTTGTTTTTTGCACATATGCATACCTATAGGGTCAAATTTTAGGTGGCAAGCTCCTTGGTACAATTATATTGCATGATAATGGATTTTCCATGGAGTTAGTCCCTTGGGTTACAAAATGATAGAATCATGTTTAGTCAAAAGTATTTGCAAGTTGCTTTTTTGTTTAGGATATTTAGTATTATGTGCCTAGAATGTAAACAATCGTGTTACTACCCCATGTCAAGATTTTTTAAAGAGTTTCTCCATTCTGTTTGAGCTAATAATCTGATTGGATCACACAGTGAGCCATAGATACTATACTACTTCCCATTATGAGTGAATTGCATCTATAGTTCTACAAAATTTCGTGGTATGGTCCCAAAGTGCAAAGCCATTATACTCCTAAACAACACCACATCCCCTTAGAAGAAGAGTTAACATACCAATTTTGAGTTTATATTCCACAATCTTCAACTTTATATTCCAAAATTTCCCTTTACAAGGTAATGTTCCTCCATTGGCCACCATGACTTCAAAAGAATTGGAGGAAGTATGTTAAAAATTACTTGCTTAGCTACTTGTGGATAAAAAAAGTTGTGTATTACTAAAATAAATAAGGATTATGATTCTTTTCCCCTTAAAATGTCCTACTATCTTCATATATTGAGGATTCAATATTCTTGCTTGTGCATGAACTAAAATTTCTTACGAAGGTTCTTCTTGTGCTTCACCCTCATCTTGGTGCTCTTCTTCCTACTATTCCTCTTCTTAGGAACTTTATTTATCATAGAATCATTAATATCCATTAGATACAATTTTTGGTGTACATATTTATACCCTAGAGAATATTTCTCATCACAATTATAGCATAACCCTTGTGTTCTATGAGATTCTATTTCCTTCCTATTCAATTGCTTAATTGTTGGGGTTTTATTCCCCAAATTCAATGTGGACTTGAATGGGATGGGAAGTTTGGCCTGTATAAATTTAGATAGATGCATTTCAGTAGTAAATTGTTCTTGTACTAACCTAACCAACCTTGTTGCTTGTATAATTGAATATGATTTAAATTCTTTACCTTGACCTTGATATCATTCTTCAATCCATTAATAAAACAACTATGAAAAAATCCTTCACCCAAACCCCTTTTTTAATTAGCAAACTTCTCAAACTAAATATTATATTCACAAGTAATGGAGGTCTGATTCAATTTTTTTAGAGCTCCTGTAAAGTCCTCATAATCATTGGGGCCAAAACAAGTGAGTAGTTATTTTTCAAATTCTTCCCAAGAAATATCAGGAGTCATATGTTGCATCCATTGATACCATTGGAGGGTTTTAGACTCAAAGTTAAAGCAAGCTCCCAAGACCCGGGGCTCAGGGAAGAGGAACACCTTGCTCTCAATGAGTATCACAACATTCTGGCCAGGGAAGAAACCTTTTGGAGGTAGAATTCGAGATCCCTATGGCTCCAAGATGGTGATGTAAACACTAAGTTCTTCCACACGTTGACTCTCAAGAACAGGGGTTCTAACATAATTGTTGAGTTGGTGGGCAGCGACAGTAGAATCATCAAGGAAGAAGAGGACATCCGGGCTGAAGCCACCCACTTCTTCCAGGAGCTCTTGGGTGACAGCCCCCCCATGTCCCCGAAAGCAGCTGAATCCCTTCTGGAACACATTCCTTCTTCTGTCTTAGCTATGGCAAATGAGATGCTTGTGCAGCCCTTGTCTGATTCTGAAATCCATGCTGCCACTTTCTCCATGAAGGCTGAGGCGACCCCAGGCCGGAATGGATTCCCCCCTCAATTCTTCCAATATTTTTGGTACATCATTTGGAAAGAAGTGTGTGCAGCCATTCGAGACCTACAGAATGCCAGCTCCATCCCCAGAGGTATCAATTCCACTTTCATAGCCCTAATCCCCAAGACCCAAGCAACCAGATCCCTCTCAAATTTTTGCCCCATCAACTTGTGCAATGCCCTGTACAAAATCCTGACTAAATCCATGGCCTCCCACCTTAAGTATATTCTTCCCCTGATTATTGCCCCCTATCAAGGCAGCTCGGTCAAAGGCAGACTGATCACAGACGGTGTTATAATCATGCACAAGGCCATTCACTCGATCGTCCTATCCAAAAAAGCCTCCTTTCTGCTCAAGCTGGATATGAACAAGGCCTTTGACAGGGTTGACTGGGATTTCCTATCCAAGGTCCTCCATAAGTTTGTGTTCCACCCCTCCTGGGTTAGGCTCATCAGCAACTACGTGTCCTCCCCATGGTTCTCCATCCTCGTCAACGGGTCCCCTGCCAGGTTCTTCCCCAATTCCAGAGGCCTCCGCCAAGGTGACCCCTATCCCTGATCCTCTTCATCATTCTGGCTAAGGCCCTGGGGCATACCATCTCGAGCGCTATGACCCACGGTCTCATTTTGGGCATCAGGCCTGCACCGGGCCTACCCCTTGTATCCCACCAGCAGTTTGTGGATGACACCATCCTTGCCACCTCTGCCTCAATACCTTAAGCCAAGACCCTCAAGCGTATCTTGACCCTGTATGAGGAGGCAAATAGGTAGAAAATCAACCTCCGAAAAAGCAAGATTTTCTTCATCCATACTCCCTTGGCTAGGCAGATCAGAATCGGGCGGATATTGGGCTGCACCCCTGGTTCCCTTCCCTCCTCTTACCTCGATCTTCCCATTTTCATAGGTGCGTACTCCAAGGCCCTATGGGGCAGGGTGATTGATCAGATTCAGAGGAAGCTGGCCCCCTGGAAGGGTCACCTCCTCTTGCAGGCTGGCAGATCCACCCTCTTGGCGGCAGTCCTGCAAAGCATTCCTATCTATTTCATGTCGGTCTTTAGAATCCTGGCCTCCATTGCAGCTCACATCGAACAAATTCAAAAATGATTTCTTTGGTCGGGCAGCAAAGATAAGAAGAGGATTCCCCTAGTCTCCTAGCCCCTAGTCTATCACCCCAAAGGTGAGGGAGGTATCGGGCTCAGGCGGGTGGTCCTCATTAACAAGGCCCTCTTGTTCAAACATGCCTGGAAGGTGTACACCAATACCCCTGATGAGTGGGTCAGCATCGTGCGTATAAAATACTGTCATAACCACCCCTTCCTCAGTGAAGCTCAGCCCCAAGATGGATCAGCCTTTTGGAAGTCCTTTATATTCACCAAATATATAATCCAAAAAGGGACTAGATGGATCCTGGAGGACGAAGCCAAGATCGACTTCTAAGAAGACAGATGGATTCATGATGAGGCCTTGACTGCTGAAAGAGAGCTTCTCGTCCTCAAACCAGGGCTTGCAGACAGAGGGCCCAGAGTGTTGGCTTATCTTACCTAGAACTAGGGGCGGGCTACTTGGAAACCCATCCTAGATCCCAGGCACCCGCTCCAAGCTGCCAGGCTTTAGCGCCTCCTCAAGGTGACTGTCATCCCATCCTCTAGAGGAATCGACAAATGTGTTTGGCATGGTACTCCCAATGGAGTATTTTCTGTCAAATCTGCTTACAATCTCCAAAGAGTCCCTGATGAGGCTCCATTTCCAACCTGACAGGTGTGGGCCAAGAAGTTGATCCCCAAAATTAGCCACTTCATTTGGGTGGCCATCCAAAACAAGATCCTAACGATCGAGAATCTGATCAAGAGGGGCTTTCAGATCTTGAATAGATGCTTCCTCTGTTGTGCTGCCTGGGAGTCCACTAATCACATTTTTATCAATTATCCCTTTTCGTCTGAAGTCTTGGGCCTCATCCTTTCCAAATTCTCTATCTAGTGGGTGGCCCCCAACTCCATTTCTGACCTCTTGTCTCAGTGGCCCAACCCTTTTGCCCATCCCTTCATCTACTTCCTCTAGGGCTCCTGCCTTCCTCATATGCTTTGGAAACTCTGGCTGGAGCGCTGCAATAGAGCCTTCTCCTCCCCGACCTCCTCCCCCTAGTGGATAGCGACCAAGGTTGTGACCTTTGCCCTTGAGAATTCATGCTCCTTCCCCTTAACTAAGGCACCCCGATGCCTGGGCAAGGCCACCCTCCTTTCCTCCCTCAGAATTTAGCTTCCCCCCCTCGCCCCCTCTCGCAGGCCTATGACCAGGTGGACTTTCCCCCCTCCTAGATGGGTCAAACTTAACTTTAATAGAGCTTCTAAAGGGAATCTCGGGCCCTCGAGTGTGGGTGGGGTCATCCGTGATAGTCACGGGGCCCTGATCTTGGCGTACGCTGCTTCGCTTGGCATCCAGACCAACAACTTCACTGAAGCAGCAGCTCTCCTCAACGGGCTGACTGTCCTCAAGGAGTCCGCCCCAAAAGTCATCATCAAGGGCGATTCCCAACTTATAATCAAAGTTGCCCGCAGCCTGGGAAGTTGTTCTTGGCGCATTCACAACTCCATTCGGGAAGTCCATATCATTCTCCAAGGGCTCCCTCATCATGCCCTTTAGCATGTGTTCAGAGAAGGCAACAGGGCAGCCGACTTCATGGCCAACCAGGCCATCACAGCAGAATATTTCACTACCTGGACCACGAACGTCCCTAAAGCTTTGGCCCAAATAGTATCGCAAGACAATTCTAGCATCGATGAGGGCCTAGGCGCTTAGCCCGCCCCATGTCGGGGCCCTGAAGATGCATGACCGCACCCCGTGCTTCCCCTGTAGCATCCAAATCCAAGGAGACCCCCTCCCCCATAGGCTCCTCTTCCCCGAAAATGCGCTGGCCCACCCAGAAATGCAAAACTCAGGTCTAGGGCCCAGGCGAGGCCTCGACTCCTGCTCAAGTCGTAAAGGCCCGACCCTAGGCAGTAGCAAGGCTGCTGGCAGATCCAAGAAGTCCAAGGTGGAGGTCCCGGAGGCCACCAAAGGCAGTTCTAACTCCGACAGCAAGATGCAGACTTTGATGACCAGGGCCTTCCTTGACATTACAATTGGCTCCCAAAGTGGCTTCCTTAGTGGCCAATGCCCTATTCGAACCCTTCGCAGGCTGGGCAATGGCCTTGATAGGGATAGGAGCTACTCTGTCAGGTCAGGCCCCGTCCAGGCCAGGCCCGACCACAAGGCCTCTCGAAGCGGCGGCGAGCAGGTTTTTGCATTTTTGGCATTTGTTGTTTTGCGGTTTTTCCATTTTTTGGTGGCTACAGACCAAATTTTGTAGTGCTGGTCTCATAGCTAGTCTGTATTTTTGTAGGCATTAGGGCCCTGGGCCCTAGACTGTTTCCCAAGGGTGCAACCCCCGTTTTTACTCACAATTGTAGCCATGACTTCCTATGTAACTAATGTTTTGGGATCCTTCAACAAAAAACCCGCTATAAATATGTTGTTACTTACCAAAAAAAAATTTAGATAGGAAACATTACCACTCTCTCCCTACTTAGAACATCCCTTTATCAAATCTCCCTTTGATTCTTGAAATCGAGAGAAAGACCCAAAAGAAGAAAGAAAAGGAAAACGAAGAAAATAAGGAGAAACCAATTTAAAGCTGATAAAACAAACTAAAAAAAGCACAGACACACTCTTTTTTTTTAAATATATACATATGTACAAAAGTCCCTTCAATTACTCAAATGACGCAACAGATGGAGAAGCAAAGAAATAATGTTTTAGATATTGATAATCGATAGGTAAATTTAGAAAAATACCTTCTAGGTCCTATAGACGAAATGCACCCCAGCTTATGCTTCCCAGAATTTCTACTACCCGAGAAAGACTTGGTGTGTTTACCTTTATTTTTGTGGACCTTATCCCACATAAACACCAAGTCTACAAGCCCTTCACCCTGCAAATTATTCAAATCATATAATAGCATGAATGGTGAAGTTTTCAACACCTGCTTATGTCTTATTCTATCAGCCCACAATGCATACAATTTTTTTGCCTCCTTTAGAATCAGGGCATCAACATGCCTCTGTTTATGTCTGAAGGGTTTATAGAATTCTTTCAAAGGGCTTGTATGTGTAAACCTCCCAGGATCAAATATCTTAAGGCCTTTATAGGACCATGACATCACATCTGCAAATCTACATAACAACTCAATGAGATCATATTTTATTTGTGGGTCACAGTTCTTAATAACTTGAACATTTGTGGTTGCTCTACTTCTCCAATGTTCAAGTTTTCAGTTTCTATTCCACCAATAAAATTTCCAAAATTTGCTCTTGTACCTGAGCCTTGATTATACTTAGCCCCATCAATGTGTAATGTCCAAATATCCTTGTGATTGGTTCAACTGGTCTCACCTTCTCAGTTGTTAAATTATAAATCCTAATATTTGTATTAGCACGATTTACAACCTCATTTTTTATATTATTTTCAGTAATAAAATGTTTATAGTGAGGCTCTTTGTCTATTCTGAGTTGGTTGACCACATTCACATTTACTATTTCACTTTCTTGAAGTTCAATAGTTGGTACAGAGTAAGTCTTAATTTCCTTTATATCCCCAATGATGTTATACTCCTTTCCAAGTATTGCACTAGTTTGATCCTGAATCTTAATTTCACTACCCTTTGGTGGGGGAGGATCATTATTAGGAGTAGGTTCTAGATTCTCATATCTCAAATTATAATTATCCCTTTGGAACTGTTGAAAACCTTGTATTCCATCGATAGGCACTTCCACAACATTTTCTGACTCATCCGAGAAGATGAATGAATCCATAACCATAGTAGCACTAGGTCTGGATAAACCAGTACCATCAATGTTTCTTTGATTATCAAAAAAATTCAACTCACCAAATGAAGCATCAAAGTTGAGTAATTCCAGGCCAAATATGTTTACTTCAGATCTTTCACCTTTGATATACTCCTTATTAGCTTCATATGGATATTTGGAAAATCTATTATGTTGGTAAGGAAACTGGTTTGAACTTTCTTCCCCAGAGACTTGTCTCTTAATACTCAAGAAGTCATTTTCCAGGTTTTGGACTATCTCAAATACATCTTCCACCTTGGCCTTGTCATAATATTTCTCTATATTTTGCACATGTTGAGTGTGTGTCACAATTAATGGAGTTTCCTCGGGTAGAGTGTGACACGTTGGCATTAACTCCTGATGTGGAATGGTATTCAAAGTAGGCATGTTCTGCATAACATCGGATATCAAATGACTGCTCAAAAATTGAGGTCCTAACTATATTTCAAGAATCAAAGCTTCCTTATAAGCCCCTGCTAGGGTTGTGATATTGATGTCTCTCTTGAGGAAAATAGAGGTCACTGGATCCAAGGTATTTTTATAGATTTCTAAGGCTAGATCTGCACTTGGTACATAATGACCAGTCATTCTACCATAAGCCTTCTGGAATCTCACATTGAAAGACCTGACAGTTTCATTGGACTCTCTCTTAATGCTAGAAAATTGTTGATACAGCACGTTGGGATCAATCACTTGGTAAAATTGGGAAATGAAAGCAATTTTTAATTCATCCCAACTATTGATAGAGTCATTGGTAAGATTCAAAAATCAATCATACGCAACTTCTTACAGAGTAAACGAGAATAACCTATAAGCAACATCTTCATGAAGGACATTTAACAATTTAAGAGCATTTTTTAAGGCAACCATGTGCTCTTTAGTTGTCCTAACATCATCATGTTTGTATGTTGAAAGATATTTCTCATGATTTCTAGGTAAATCATGGGTTGCACCAGAAATATTTAAAGTAGTGGAGCCCAACCAGTTGGCCATGATTGTCTAATTAACGATCCTTAAAAGACAAAACATAGTGTAAAACTGTATTTCTTGTTTAAATACACCTTGTCAAACACACCAAGAACGTAAGTTGGCCTTCCTTCTAGCGCCAAAATAATGTTGATTCATGTTTTATACACATCTTGAGAAGAGTATACAAGAAACACCAATAACATATAAATGAGAACAAATCCCTCTCACTTTAGGATCTTGTTGGTTATCCAAGGTGTGAGTTACAGAGTCGGGTTGAATGCTCTCTCTCTTTTCCACTTCTGGAATAGTTTCAAGTAGACCGTGTTTTACCTTACAACGTGTTCAACCTTCGTTCATTGGTGTTTGGTGGTGGTTTGTGTTGTTCATGATCAAATTTGCATTTGTGAATTGATCTAGCTTTTTGAATTTTAGCAGATTAAAAGAATATATTTTTTTAAGAAATATAAAAATGAGAAACTTTCAGAAATAAAATAGAGAGGGTAAGGTAGGGCAGAAAATAAGGATGAAATCCTGCAATTTCAATTGTTAATAATTCCTTCAACTCAGCATACTGTTATGTTCAATTGTAACCAATAGAATAATAAATTGTCTAGCTTTCTAAGATCAATTCATTACCTAGCAAGGGGTGAAACAAGTTTATAGAATAAACCAATATATTTAAATTATAATATTCTTTGCAACTAATAGGGTATATCTATGGATAGCAAATGCTCATGCACACAGACCAGAGCTATCAGTTCCAAATTCTTAAACTATAGATTTAAACACTCTCTTAGGATAGTTTAATCATTCTAAAGATTCAATATTGCTGGGATGGTTTTTCCAGTAGCATAGCACACGCAGTAAAACTAGAGCCAGTAGAAAAAGAACTAAATCTCAGAATGAGTAAACTTTAATGAAGCTCTTCACATAACATCAACAACATGCCTAAATCAATCAAACTCATAATAATTACTATCACATACATTTCAATGAAAACAAGAATAAGGAAAGCACCGTCAAAAATTAAGAAGCAGATTAAGCACTTGGCTACGCCACTTCAGAGTAACAATGTCGCAAAAGATCCCATGTTGATAACAGATGAGTTCTTCAAAAAAACAATTTAAAAAAAAAGTACTTCTATTATAAATTCTTGCATCTTGATTTTACATCCAACGAAAGTATATATAGACTCAGGACATACCCTGATCTTTTCAAAATATCTTCTTCCATAGATTCAAATCCTATTATAAAAATCTCACCACCCGGGGGCCTTACAAGATAAAACATATTTTAATAGCTTCATTCAATTCTAACCACTTTTGAAAATTCATTCCAATATCTTGCCATTAATGGTGAAGAAATAATTTGATCTTATCCTTATCAAACTCTAACCACTTGCAGATATTTTACTTTCCAGCTAGTTTCATTAAATGGGCACTCCCTCGACCATGCCTCATCAAGTCTTTGTTTACGGCGGGCTCTGCAGAATCCAGGTGGATTTTTAACTTCCTGTACCTTTTACCTCTGCACAATTGTATTCACTCACTTTTACATTGAATTTTGATGTTTGCCATCACATCCACCATTACTCATGCCACTAGCAAATTTCCTGCGAAAATAGAAATAAAACGAGAGAGATTAGACAATTAATAGATTAATTAATTAATTAATTTCAGTTTCTAAGGTTTAAGCTTTTAATTTTTTAATTATCCCTAAGGTTTAAGCCTTTAATTTTCAATTAATTAATTAATTTTCCCTAAGGTTTAAGCTTTTAATTTTAGGGCAAATAAATAATTAAAAAATTAAATTTCAATGCCTTCTCCTTTATTTGTATAAACCAACTGATTCCATATAAAAATTTTTAACTCATAAGCACAAGCGGAATAAATTAGACAATATGAATCAAATTCGGAATAAATACTATGCAAAGTGAAGCTAAATAATTATACAAAGGAAAGTTGCGAAATGGAGTCCACAACTTAATGCATGGGTGGAGGTGCGAATTATGATAATCAGCAAAATATTTAAGATGACGTCACACTCATTGCAAGAAATCCGCAAGCTTTAATAAGATAAGAAGAGCATAATGGAGAAAGCTTTGCCTTTTTAATTAATTAATTAAAAACTTTAACCCTTGCGGAATCCGGAGAAGATTAAATTGAATGAAATAACAATTAAAATTCAACAAGCTTTGATTTTTTTGGGAATGGAGCAAGCTTTGATTTTTTCCCGAAATAGAGCAAGTTTTGATTTTTTCCGAGAACAGAGCAAGTTTTGATTTTTTCCCGGAATGGAGATAGCTTTGATTTTTCCCATAATGGAGATAGCCTTGATTTTTCACGGAATGGAGATAGCTTTGATTTTTCTGGAATGGAGATAGCTTTGATTTTTTCTTTTGAGTGGAATGGAGATAGCTTTGATTTTTTCCCGGAAATTTACTCCTGAACCCTAATAGTGCAAAATAAGTAAAAAATAAAAGTTATTGGATTTAGATGAAATTTCTCACACTTATAAAACAGCCAAAAGGGTATCCAAATATATAAAGAAAACACAAAAATGTAGTTCTTATAAAGAGATATTGCATTAATAATATCACAACCTGCAACAAGAAACTGCTATTTTTGGAAATAAAATTACATCTAAATTTAGGTAATTTTTCTACCATTGGAAAGAGGAGATTAAGTTCTTCCACCCAGAATTTTAATCACTCCAAAAATATTTCCCAATTAAAAGATATGGCCATTTCAATTTTGATGCGAATTTAGGGTAAGATGAAGAATTGAAGAAAACCCTAAAATTCGATTTTAATAATTTAGAACTTAGGAAAACTATTGAAGGTTAATTTTCTGAAATTAATAACCTGAAATAATATCATTGAAGGGCAAATATCCAAATAAATTCAATTGATATCAATGCTTTAGGCAAGCAATCACAAGACCTTGATGCAAACAAAATTTAAAACCTTGATGAAAGCACAATTTGGAAATAAAGTCAAAATACTTCAAGAGGGTCCCATTGGAAATAAAAAATTAATCATTTTAAAGGAGTCAAAATTTTGTTTTCAGTAGGGGTGTGTTGCTCCTCAAAAACAACTTCTATCAACCAGGAAAGGGGGATCGATTCTCCAAGGCAGTACGAGAGGAAAAATAATAAAGAACAAATAAGTTCCAAAGATGAAGCACAAGAAAAGCTAAGATTTACTTCCATCACTAAGAGACAGAGGATTGAAGCTACACAACAATACAAGAGAAAATATGGTGAACTAGAGAAGAGGTATGAGAAGCTCCCTTTGGAGAAGTTAGAATATAACATTGTGGAGGAGATGAAGATAATTCCCTCCAGAGCAAGTCTCTATGATACCCTCTTTATTCTGGGTCAGATAGATCTACTCAAGGCTTCTTTAAGCAAGAATTCTCAAGAAAAGTAGACTACCATAATTTTTAGCATACCTTCTAGAAAGGAGAAGATGACTCCTACTACTTTGAAGAACAAACCCCCTCCCTTTTATATTTCCTTGAGAATGGAAGGTTGGATAGTCCACAATTGTATGATTGATTTAGGGGCTTCAACCATAGTCATGCCCAAAGCAATCTATGATGAAATGGGTATGGATTATACTTGTTCCTATCCCAAAGTTTTATAATTGGATGGTACACCAATTAAGACCATCAGAGTGGTAAAAGATGTACTAATGAGACTGCACACGATTCCAAAAGTAACTATTGTACAAGAAATTGTGGTGGTAGACCTAGAGCCTTACTTTGGCATATGTATTTCCAGAGAGTTCACTACTAAGCTAGGAGGTTATATGTATTTGGACTACTCTGGCATGATGATTCCATTCAAAGGAAAGAGGATAAGGATAATGCCTAAAAATCCTGTGTCATATCACATTGAAAAAATAGAAGAGGACATGTGTAACCTCTCAACTCTAGATGAAGTTGAACTAGTAGAGAGCTTTGAAGAGTTAGAAGTGGAGGATGAGTTGCCATTCAGAGAGGATTATAGCCTGTTTGGGATAGGTATGGGCACTTACAACATTTTCTTTGAAGTAGAGAAAAATACCCCTACCATATCCAATCAATCCTTGAGGGAGACAAAAATCTGGACTATGCATTTTGATGGGGCAAGATGCAAAAATGGAGCTAGTGCAGGTGTAATTTTGAAATCCCCTTCAAAAGGTGTGAAAATTTTTGCTTACAGACTAACATGGTCTTGCACTAACAATGTTGTAGAGTATGAAGCTCTATGCTTAGGATTGATGCAAGCAGAGAGTATGGGGATCAAAATTCTAGATATATATGGTGACTCAGAGCTAATAGTTAATCAAGTCAGAGAGAAGTGCAGCAACAAGCACCATTACTTAAAATCATACAGGAATAGGGTATGGGATTTGATGGAATCCTTTGATGCTCTTAATATCCGCTCTATTCCTAGAAAATAGAATATGTTGGCTGATTCTTTGGCTATTAAGGGTTCTAATTTCAGCCCTTCTTCAGATCTTGGATCATCAAAGGATAAGAGAGTTAAATTGGTTTTCAGGCCTACAGTACTAGACAGATAGATTTTCTGGCAGGTTTTTGAGAGTGATGATCATATTATTGACTTTCTAGTAAGAGAAGCTTGCTTATCTAGTGTGCAGGAAGAGCTACCTCATGAAATAGATCAACAAGATGTTATTCAATTGAAGAATAATCATATCCCTAAGGGGTTGATCACCCTAGAAAGCCTCTTTGATAATGAGGATGGGAAGAAACCAAGAGCCATGGAAATCAATGAAGAAATCTATAAAGAGATCGAAGTAGAGGAGGATAAAAAACTCAAAATTGGTATCCAATGTTCTCCAGAAGAAGTAGAGGAAATCAAGGCCCTATGCTTTAAATACCAAGATATTGTAGCCTAGTCATATGAAGATCTAAAGGTATATGATAAAAAATTATTCAACATACTATTGAGTTGGAAGTTGATGCAAAGCCTTTTAGGCAGAAACAGAGGCCTGTGAACCCTAGGATTGAATCCATAATGAGAGAAGAGTTGCTCAAACTACTGAAAGCTAAAATTATTTACCCCATCAAGCACTCCACATGGGTGGCTAACTTGGTTCCTATCAGGAAGAAGAATGGAGACATTCGTTTATGTGTGGATTTTAGGAACCTGAATAGAGCATCACTGAAATACCACTACCCCCTCCCTCAGATTGACCAAATTTTACAGATTGTTGTAGGGGTTGAGAGGTTTTCTCTGTTAGATGGTTTCTCGAGATACAACCAGATCTGGGTAAAATATGAAGATCAGTTCAAGATAACCTTTACTACTAAGTGGGGAACCTTTGCTTATCAAAGAATACCTTTTGGTTTATCTAATGTAGGGGCTACCTTTCAGAGAGCCATGGACTATGCTTTTGGGGAGTTGATCAACAAAGTCATTCTCATCTATCTAGATGATATGACTGTGTTCTCTCATAAGAAACAAGCTCACTTGGAACACTTGGAGCAAGTGTTTAAAAAATATAGAGAGTTTGGCATCTCCCTAAACCCAAAGAAGTCATTTTTTGTAGTCCATGAGGGGAAACTATTAGGGCATGTTGTCTCTAAATAAGGGATGTCTATTGACCCTGACAGAGTGAATTCAATTCTAGCTCTTCCTCTACCTATGAATAAAAAGGCCTTGCAATCCTTCTTTGGGCAGATCAATTTTGTAAGAAATTTCATTTCATATTTTGCCCAAATTGTTAAACCAATTTCAGAGCTGCTAAAAAAGAATATGGAATTCAAGTGGACTGAAGCAAGAAAGCAAGCTTTTGAAATAATCAAGTAGGCCATTGCTACTACCCTAGTACTGGTGAACCCTAATTTTAGCAAGGATTTTATTTTATATGCCTATGGAGCTGAAGAGAGCTATGCAACAGTGTTGACACAAAAGAATGATGTTGGAGAAGAACACCCCATATTTTCTAGATCCAAACTCTTCACGAGTACCAGATCAAATATAATTTTATTGAGAGACAAGTATTTGCAGTCATGAAATCATTGAAGAAATTTAGGTAATACTTGGCTCAAAGTAAAACTCTTGTTTATGTGGTACACCCAGATGTCAGGAGTTTCATCTTACAAGGAGAACTAGGAGACAAAAGAGTTGGTTGGATTACCAAAATATAGGAATATGATGTGGAGATACATCCTACTAAGTTGGTCAGGGGTAGAGCATTATGTCAGGGAATGACAAAAAAAATAGTCTCAGATCAGATATCAACTTGTCAACCATCAACATCTAAATAGAGTGAGGACAGCTCCTTAAAAGGTTCAAATTGGATTGATCAGTTGATAAGTTACTTCCAGATAGGAGTATGTCCTCAAGATCTTAATCCTTCACAAAGAAGAAGGTATAGGCTTCAAGCCTTGAAGTATGTTCTATTACCAAAAGGGTTATACAGGAAGAATCTTGATGGAGTTCTACTAAGGTGCTTGAAAGACAACCAGAAGCAAAAGGTCATTAAGGAATTTCATGAAGGATTGTCAAGAGGACACTTTTTAGGAAAGGTCACTACCATGAAAATAATAAGGGCAGGATACTACTGGCCTACTATCTTTGCTGACACTTTCAAGGTAACAAGAGCATGTGACAAGTGCCAAAGATATGTAGGGAGGAATAGAAATGCTTCATTCCCCCTTAGGCCGGTCCAAGTTGAAGAACCTTTCCAGTAGTGGGGATTAGATTTCATTGGAGTCATAAATCCTAACTCTTCAGTAGGTCATAAATATATTTTGACTGCTATATATTACTTTACAAGATGGGTTGAGGTGGTTCCAACCAAGAGATCGGACCAAGATGTGGTAATTGAATTCATGGAAAGCCTAATCACAAGGTTTGGTCTTCCTGAAGCCATAGTAAGTGATAATGGTCCTGCTTTTATAGGTGCAAAGTACATTGAGTTTACAAGAAAATATGGCATAAGTTTAAAGAATTCCTCTAACTATTACCCTCAAGGGAATGGGTTAGTAGAATCCACTAACAAAAATTTGCTCAAAATTTTGAAAAGAGCACTAGAAAGCAACAAAAGAAGTTGGCATCTCCTCTTAGAGTAGGCTCTATGGGCCGATAGGATTACTATCAAAAAAGTCTACCAAGACATATCCTTATGCATTAGTGTATGGGAAAGAGGCTATTCTGCCTACTCATCTGGAGATACCAACTCTAATATTGGCCAACCAAGATGATGAATCAGATCAGAACCCAGTAGAAGCTAGATTAATGCATCTCCTATAGTTGGAGGAAAAGAGGACTAAAGCATATGAGAATTTCCAGAAGCACTCCATTGGCACCAAGGAATGGTTTGATAAGAAGGTCAGATTCAAAAAATTCAAGGTAGGTGATTCAGTCCTAAGGTGGAATGTAGAGAAATCCAAACCAAGCAACCACCAAAAGTTTGATTCTTTCTGGGATGGTCCATTCAAGGTAATAGAATTCAAGGAGAACAATGCTTTCCAGCTCCTAGATCAAGAAGGAAACCTACAGCCGATCTCGGTCAATGGATATCATCTAAAGCTGTACTTTGAGTAAAAGGTTCCTTTTCATGTAACATATGTACATATTTGTATTATATTTTCTTTCTTTCAGTTTTATGTACAAAGAAAAAGAAAAAAATAAGAGCAATGGCTCACAACACGTTCCTAGTCGGAGGTCAAAAGAGTCAAAATGAAAATCGTGCTCTGCCCCATCATGTGTTCTGTGTTGTGCTCGAGGAAAATAAAACAAAGAGGAGTCATGGGCCATGACATGTTCTACGCTATGACCAATCAGCGAATGAAGCATCATTCATAAGCCATGCCATTATTTTAGTCAATTTTTAATTTTGAAGCGTGCATCGAAGTAGTGGCTCATCTACCACATTAATGGTGGGGAGCATGCATGCAAGATATTTAAAGCTTAGAATTTGATTATTGTTCATTTCACAAATAGTGCTAAGTCCTCGAGAGTGCTAACAACATATTGAGATGAATTTGTAGAGTGATAGAGAAGGGCAATTTTTAGCAATTTCCTCAGAAATGGCATCGAAAGCTGCAAAGCAAGTTACTCAATAGGAAAGCGATGAAGTACAATGCTATGTCGATAAAGCAGAAGCAATAGTAGATACGAAAATGACATGGAAGAGGAGGACTAAGCTTAGGAGGGAAATTGATTATAATTTCTTTGAAGGACTACCAATTTCACTCCAAGGTACTTGTGTTGTCATCTCCTTATCATTTTATATCTGTGATTCAGTACATCATTGCCTAGAGTTAATATCTGCTATAGCAAAATTCTATGACCTTGAAGTTATAGTGAAGATAGCTAAAGGTAAAACCCTTTTCAATATAACCACTCAAGCTTGTCGAGACCTTTTTTCTATGGGTAGAGACTCTCCTGTGAATCCTAAACCCTTTGAACCAAAAGGCCAAGCTAAGTATTATTCACTATAGGGTCATTCTCAGAATGGTGAGCCTTTTAGAAAATGGGTTTACAGCCAGTTCAAAACTATAAGATCTAGGGATACTTTACCTAAAACCCTAATTACCATCGAGCATTTTACCAACCTAGAACTCTTTACCATGTTAGCCTGCCTAGAAGGTTTGGATTTTGATAGATATGTAAGAGATTGGTAGATAGCCACTATTTATTGCATATCTAATGAGAAAATGTATAAAGCACCAATGGGAGATGAGAATATCAGACCAATTTACTTTGATTGGTCAGCCTACCTCTCCAAGAGAATACATGAGCAATTGGTGACCATGAAGAGAGGTTCAAAGGCCCCCTCTTTTAGAAATTGCTCTAACCTAATGTGGATGTTCCTTAGCATTGTAAGGTAAGAGATACCTTGGATTCTAGTAACAGATAAAAATGATAATGGGGATCCTATACCGGTCTACACATGGACCAACCATCTGAGAAATATCGAGTCTTACTATAGATTCAATATGGAATTTTTGGGGCCAACCCTAAAAATCATGTATGGCCAAAGTCCCATAATGCCTCCTCTAGCTAAAGAATTGTTGTGAACAAAGCAATTCGAGGAAGGATATTAGTCATTAGACTTTATGGCTTCACCGAGAAACCATTTTTGCTACCCCACTTTATCACCAGTAGAATGTTGGCCTTAGAATATTTGAGACAAGTTGATTTCATCAACATCACCTTCAACACTAGTAAGGGAAGAAAAGGGACATTGATTTACCCTCGCAATGTGGATGATATTACTATGACAAAAAAGGGTCAATATGAACAAATTGCATAATATTTGGAAAAGCTTGGTCTTATGTATATTCCACAAAGATGGAGATATGATCCAGATAATAAGTTTTTAGAGAAAAATGTTACCCTCAATGGAGAGAGAGCCCTTAAATTTGAAATAACTTTGAGGCCTCATTTTGAGAAGGGTAGAAATAACAAGGAAAATTCTCCATTAGAGTGGAATGTTAGCAAGATGGAGCAACTCCCTCCTTGGAGAGACTTTTATGAGCAATTAGTCGATTATGATCCTGAAAATAACAAGACCCATCAGTTGAAGGAAACCAAAATCAAAGAGATGGAGGAAAAACACCACTAGGATGAGGGTAAGATTATGGAATGGTGGAAGATGAGAGTAGAGATAGGTAATGTAAGGGTCAAGTTTTGCCATCAAGCAGATACTAATTTTTCTAAGTCATATGACAAACATATCAATACTTGGAAGGCCAAGAATGGTAGAAGCCTAGTGTTGAGCTACAAGAGAGTAGGAGTAAAAGGGTAAAAGAAATACCAAGTACCTCCAAGATCTCCCTCTCCACCTTCATAGCAAGAGGTTGAGGAAACTACAATAGATTCCCCACCAGTAACTGAAGAAGCTCAGACCACTTTTGAACCTTCACAAGAACAATTGTAGTAATACTCTATGGGTGTTGTAATGATGAAAAAGATGCATTATTCTGGTGGTGGCCTAGGTAAAAATGAAATAGGAAATATAGAGAATGTTTAGGAAGAGAAAAGGTCGAAATATCTTGCCTTAGGAGGGGAATCCTCTTCACAAAATCTAGTGGAAGATAAAGTAGAGGATAGCTTTGTGCTTACTCCTATGAAATTTACCATTGCAATCCCTGCAAAGCCATCCCTAGTTTCAAAAATTGCATTGCAAATGGCACAACATCAAGATGACTCTCAAAAGGATAAACCTATGGTGCCTATTGTATTCAAGAGGAAGGCAAAGGATTCATTAGGGGAGGCCAAGAAAGAAGTCAATAAGAAGCAAAAAATGGATCAAACATGAGTAGTTGAATAATCTCCAGTGCCAACTACAGAGCAACCAGTCCAACAGACACAACAACAAGGTGTGGATGACATCTTTCAATAGTCTGCTTTGGTAGGCGGAGGTATGATCTCTATCCCTTCTTCTCCTTCTCCTTCTCCTTCCTCAAATAAATCCCCTTCCCATTCTCAAGAGAAAATAGAACAAAAGGTATCATCCCCACCTCATAGCTCACCACCATCCTCATCAATTGTCACAATATCTCAAGTCAATCCATCTCCCCCACATTCACCAAAAATCCTAGTATCATCATCACCTACTCATACTACATCCCCAAAATCATCATCGATTGTATCAGTAAGGGGGCAAACACTTCCATCTTCTTTACCTCATCCCATGATTGTAACATCCACTACTATTTCAACACCAACTACAACCTCTACAATAAGCACAGATTCCACCATCATTACAACCACTTCCTTTCCATCTGTGCCAGGTCCATTTTTCTCCTCACTCATAACTGCCTCCACTCCCACAAATCATCCTACAATAGCTTCTTTGTAGAAGGTGAAGAATATTTCATAAAAGGTTCAAAGTTTTTGGGGTAAGAAATTAGCCTAACCTTCAAAACATATCGCTAGATGGAGAAATACCATGATTGTTGATCCTATGGCTAGGCAAAGAACAACTATCTCCCTCACTCCTCTTGTCAACAAACCAGAGGAAGATATGACTATGGAAGATTATCAGCTGGAAGAGCATACTGAAGATATTACTCAATTACCCTTAGAGGACAAATTAGTCATAGCTAAGGCTCATCTTGAGACCATCTATGTCCAGACTAATATTTGCAAAGAGAAATATGAAAAATTAGAGGAAAATATTGAAAAGTTGGAGAAAAAAATCAGCAACCAAAAAAATGTGGAGAAGGCTATGAGAAATGAAGCCAAGAGTTGGCAAAACAAATACCAAGAGGTCATCAAATTCAAAGAGCAAGTTGAAGAGCTGAAGAAGAAGAATGAGGCCCAGGTCAAAGAGATACAAGCCTTGAAACAATAGCTTCAGGTTGAAAAGGCTAGAGCTACAAGTTTCTCTAAAGACAAGGTCAAACAGATCAAGAAGCAAATGTGGTCTGAAATTCTAGAGAAGTGCTCAGAAATCTAGCCTATGATTGATTACATGGATGAGGCCAGCCATTTGTTGTAGGTAACCAAGGAAGACTTGGATAAGTTTAATGAAGAGCTACAACCCATGGTGATACAAGCAGAGAAGATATACAAGTTATCTGAAAACAAATTCAATGATGCCGCAAAACCCATCCCAAATAAGGTATGGAATACCACGAGATTAGTGGCCAGGATTGTAATCAAGAAAAATAAGTTGCTCCAGAAGGGATGGTTGCTGATAGATAGAATTGAAGGTAAGTTGCAGGAGATTGTGGATGTCAATAAAGAAATGATGCAGTATGGTTTTGGAGGATTCTGGAGTGAAAATAACATCCTTTTGTCAGAAGAAGACCTCCAGACCAACATAGGTTCAATCATGTAGGATGAGTCTAAAATAGATGCCTAGGAGGACCCAATCAATCAGGATCAAGTTTCTCAACTAATAAAAGACTTAACCAAGATCAAATATTTAATGGAAGACTTGGTGAATAAGGGACATTCCATGTCCTATGAGGAAACTGCCAAACTAGAGTTTACCCATAAGCAGCTTAAAGAAATGACCAATCCCACTAAATTATCCTAGGATCAAGCATTAGAAACATTGAATCAGATGATTCAATTGTTTGGAATAGAAGCATAACTAGAGGTTGAAGAAGAGGAAGAGGTTGATGAAGAAGAAGAAGTTGAAGAGGAAGAGAAGAGAGATAATGAAGATGAGGAACAAGAAAGAAATGATGAAGAGATGCACCAAGAGGAGGGTGACTAGGAGGAAGAGAATGTAGAAGATACTGAGAAGGTGCAAGAAAAAGAGATTGAAGAATATGATCAATAGGAAAGGGTGCAAGAGTAAGGAAATTTTGCTACAAAATAAGCTAAAGTGTTTTGAATACCACAACTAGTAGAAGAGTCGTATATGCATGTTTTGTAAGTTGTTTTGATCCTGATAATGTCAGAGGACAATCATGAAGCATGAACCTATGAAAATACATGTAAAAGTCATGATGCTGAGTTGCAAGGAGAGCCATGTTCTGACTGAGTTTATAAAAGGGGTACATTTTTGTGTAACTTAAGCAAGACTAATCTGGTGAAAGGAGTAATCCCCTACAAAGATAAGTTACTCTTTGCCTCTTGCATGGTTTCCATGTGAACAGTTATGCTCTAAGCATCTTCACAAATGTTTGAGAGTATGGTTATCACAAGGAAGTTATTCTATGAAGCATAATTTGCAGATGGCTTGAGTCTATCCTATCCTTCATTACCCCTCATCCACTCATTCCCTTCACTACATAGTTTTTCCTCCCCCCATTTCATTCATTCATATTTTCCTTAAAATTACCCCTCATTCATTCATCCCACTTCACTACCATTAACCCATATTATTTTGAATCTTGATGCCCAATGGATAAGACTTTGAGTTCTTAGGATTTGTGAGAAAATCCCCCCAAGAGGTGCCAGAATGTAGGCCCAAAAAGGCCACATACTTAGGAAATTTTACAAAATTTTCTAAGTCCTAAAGAGTGCTCCAAATCATCGACAACGGTGTAAAGCAACATGTTCTATGCCATAGTAAACTTAGTCAAACTTGTGCTTTGGTGATCTCAAATCATGGATTAGAGCACAAAAAGGATGTAGCAATTTGTGACAAGATTTTTACACAACACGACCTAGAACATAGTTCTACATTGTGGTTAGCGTAATCAAACTCAACAAACTTGCTATCCAAATAGTGGATCGCAATATGGTTCTATACCATGTGATACAACACATGTTATACACCAAGTGGCTCAATGCATTGTTCTAATCCATGCCCAGCATGGTCAAAATTGAAAAATCAATAATTCAATTTGCAACCCAGAACATGGTTCCATACCGTGCGATCCAACACATATTCTACACCGCATGGTTCAGTGCATTGTTCTATGCTATGGTCAACATTGGTCAAACATTTGAGTTGGTGATCTAAATTATGAGCTAGGAAATCGTTCCAAAACATGGTTCTACACCGCGTGGGCTAGAACACACTTTCAAATAAACACAACAAGACCCTTTGGTCTAACTTACAATTAAAACAGTCAACCTTTTCAAATGAGAGATCCGAAGAGCAAGCTAGAATGTGGTTCTACATTGCTGAAGAGGTTGAAGAAACAAATATGTGACCATCTCTATATTGCAAGGTGTTGTAGACCACGAATGAGCATGCTAGACTTCTAATGCTCTAATATCAACCGTTCAAAAAGAGATCAACGACCCACATGTAATATGGTTTAAGTCACATATAAAAGCATGATTTGACTTGACATAGAGTAGTAGAATTTTGTTGGAAGTTTTCGAGCTGAAGCGAGCAAGAAGATGAAGTAGTAGAGAATCAAGAACAAGCTGATTTAGTTTCAAATCTACAGTGAGGTAGCCACAACAAGAATTATGGACATCCTTGAATTTAGATTGGTCAAATCTAGAGCTGGAAGCCATGAAAGCTGAATGACTTGCAGAGAAGTGAAGGATCACACAACTTTTTTCTTTCTTCAAATCAAATAGGAGGCTGCCACCTCAACATCTTGTTGATCTGGCATTTCAACTTCCTTGTAATGTTCCCATTCTTTCAAATATTTTAAAATATGCAAAACTATAAATAGAGGTCGAACCCTCATTTTCAAGGGTCGGCTCTAAAGTGTTTGCTTGTCCTATTGTGTATACTTTATGTAAATCAATAGAAGGAGCATTACTTGGATGTTTGCCTTAGACTCTAGTATTATTTCTTTGTGGATTATCAATTTTGAAGTCATTTTTGCTACTACTATTATGGTTAGTTTATTCTGTTGATATTGGATTGCTAGCCCTAGAGCAAATTGAAATACTTCATTCCTAGAATGTATGCTTGTAAAGAATTCTATTTCTATTAATATGAGTGTCAATATAATTTTGCTATTTGGATTATTGATGCCCTAGATGTTTGAAATAATTCTTGAAGTATGTATATGTGCTTTACTAATAAATATTACTGAGTTTTGAATGTTGTTAATCACAAGTGTTGTCTGCTAGAATTGAGTTATTAGAGGTCCCCTATAGATGCCTATGTTGTTAGCTTTATCCATCCACTATTAAATCATTACTTTTCTAACCCTAATCCTATTTCTATCCCTATATTTATACATTTAATTGAGCTTAAATGAGTCAACACTTAAATTAGTTGACAAGGTATACCAACCTACTCTAGAGGTTGGGTTAAAGCAATCTTTAACTCATCCAATATCAGGGTTTGGACTGTGATTAGCAGGTGCACGCCTTCCAGATCATTGTAGATGATAGTCATAGTTTCAATATTACCTTGATGTCAATTCAGACCCCAACACTACTCAAACCCAATAGTGACTCATTTGTGGGCATCGCCTCCACTAGTTTTGGTTCATTATTATTATATGATATAGCCTAAGGAGACCTTGCTCTTCTATCTTATTTTCATGTTGGAATATCCAAAAGTTTGAGTGTTGCTACCTCTCAAGGTTGACTAGGTTAAGAACACTCTAGCCTTATCTCCCTTAACATTTAAAACCTCCTCTTTGAACCACTAGAAGGAGGAGCTAAAACAAAGGGTGATATCATCATAATAGGAAGTATCTCCTATAGAATTTATTTCATCATCACTCTCATAATTATTTTGATTTCTATTTCTATTATTAGAGTTTTAGCTTCTTTAGCCTCCTCTACTTATGCACTACTTACTTCTCCAATTTATTTCTTAGCCAATTTTTGATCTTTTGATCTTCTTATATATTTTGGATCATTGTGCCAATGGGATTAACCATTTTTTTAAATTATTTTATCATGACATAATTGATCTCATATAGTAACCCTCCATGTGTAGCATCCTCAGTATGTAGGATTCAAAGATATAATAGTGGTCTAAATCGTATTAAGTCCATAAATAATTCTACCTATTAATAAATTATTACATGGAAAGTAAAGGCATTTTATCTTATCTAGTCACTAAAATATTTATTCGTGTATCCCATAACACCTATTCATATGATGCTGCTCTTAGGTCATTTATAAAATGGTATGCAACTTGCCCATGCACCGTTGCACTAAATATCCATGCATTCCAATTTTCCTAAGGATGGTGTTGGTACAATACATGGTGTAGATAATTAGGAAGGTGTGGTACTTAAAATATATCATTCCTTACTTCAAATCCTTAATTTTTTCCTAAAATTATTTAGTAAAATGTTAGTGATATTGAGATTATTTTCCCTTGCCACCTTTCTGCCACTTGTCAGTATTGTGTATTTGTAACTGATGGCAAGCCGAGATTCACACAATAGAACTTCAATTAATTTTCTACAAATTGCTTAACACAGTCTTACAATACCGTTTCCAGGCATAGTTCTTTCCCCCACTCGATCTCAAACTCGCCATCCCCCTTCCCTTACAATTCTCAAGTTTTTATTGAGGCCTCGACCCTCAGATAATTAATGCCCCTGCCTAACAAAATTTCAAGTTTGTTTTCCCTCCGGTCGAGTTTTCAAATTTTCTGTCATAAATGGGCAACTGCCCGACCCACCATGAAGCTTGCATTAAAGACCTCCTTTGACCTGCAACCACCATTTTGGTCAGACTGTTCTTCTGCACCGCTGTCTCATCCATAATGTCCATCGCTTGTAACTGTTGTTTTGCTAGAATTTGAAAATATGCGTGGTCGACATCTCTATTTTTAATTTACGTGGCCCTCATCTTTGTTTTAATACACGTAGGCTTCTGCGTGTCCAATTCGACTTTACCTCCAACTGGTTGCATCGCTTTTAAGACATGTGGCAACCACATGTCTACTTTGGCCTTGCCTGGCCGTCCGCATGTTTACTTTGGCTTGTTCTTTTCTTGGCCGCGATACCGTGACATGTCACGATATCGTGACCCAAACTGCCCCCTGTGCTTTAGTCCGTTTCTTAGCCGCGATATCGCGACATGTCACGATATCATGACATGTCGCAATATCGTGACCCAAACTGCCCCCTCTATGCCTTAGTCCACAAAATGTTGCGATATCGCAACCAAACCGCGCCCGTGCCTTAGCTTTTTATTACTGTCACGATTTTGCATCACAAAATCATGACAAACTGCCTTACCTTTTGCCTTTGCCTTGTTTTCGCCTTGCCTTAGCTTTTGAAGTTGTCTCTGTCTTGCCTTAGATTTGAGGTCGCGATAACATAACCACGTGGCAGCCTTCAACTGGTCACGATATCACGACCCGTTGCAATATCGCAATGGGACTCCCCCCTCGCCTTGGTTCAAAAATATCATCGCGATATCGCGACGTCGCGATATCGCGACGTTGCGATATCGTGACGAAACTTGCCTAAGTCTTGTCATGCCCTTTTGAGGTCGTGGTTTCGTGACCCCTCCCCCTTGCTTTACGAAACTTCCCCCCTTGCTTTACAAAACTTCCCCCTTGGTAAAAAAAACTGAAAATAAATCAAATGCAAAGTACTTGGAAAAAATTGGAATACAAAGTACTTAGAAAATTTAGAAAAATTTTTGGAAGATGCAAGATTGCTCTACTGTCGCTGGATCCTCCTGCATCAGACACCCGGGGTAAATAAAAAAAAGGTGATCCTCACTTCTATTTTGCTAGGGGAAGACCCAGGCGGTCAACCTCCGTCTTCGACAACCAAGTTGCATCTTCAACAGGTCTGCCCTTCCACTTTATCAAATATTCAGAATATTGTTTGTTCCTGGTGCTTCTGCCTTCGCAAGTGTCTAATATTTCTTTGACCTCGTTTGTTGTTGGAGTAGATGCTGGAATTGGCCATAAATCTGTACTTGGTGCCTTTGTACCATCTTCCTCATAGTATTCCACTAAATCTGAAATATTAAAAACAGGTGAAATATCAAGCCAACTTGGCAATTCCACTTTATATGCATTGCCCGACTCCCGTTTTTCCAGTGTTCGCAAGGCCCAAACTTCTTCATCTTTAATTTGTTATAAGTCTTGGCAGGAAATATTTCCTTCCTGAGATGGACCATGACCTCATCTCCTACTTCAAACTTTTTGAACCGCCGCTTCTGGTCTGCTCTTGTCTTATATCGAGTATTCATTTTCATAATTTGTTTCCTTACTTCTTCATGCAGACTTTTCATATGCTCTACAAATTCTTCTGCCTCGGCACTGCACTTTTCTCTCTTATCCAACCTTATCAGTTCAGACACATTCCTTTGGCTGTTTCCATATATTATTTGGAATGGAGATTTATTTGTGTTTTTATTGACTAAATTGTTATATGCAAATTTTGCCTGCGATAAAACTAAATCCCATCCCTTGGGTTGATCTGCTATCAAGCATCTCAGTAAATTACCCAGGCTTCTATTTACCACCTCTGTCTGTCCATCAGTCTATGGATGGTATGCAAAACTAAATTTCAGATCTGTCTTCAACTTCTTCCATAAAGTTCTTCAGAAATACCCAACAAACTTTGTATCTCTATCAGAAACTATGCTTCTTGGTAGACCGTGAAGTTGTACTACTTCCTTGAAAAATAACCCTGCAATGTGAACTGCATCACTTGTCTTCTGGTAGGGAATAAAATGTGCCATTTTGGAGAATCGGTCAACCACCACAAATACAGAGTCATTTCCCCTCTATGTTCTTGGCAATCCAAGAATAAAATCCATGCTTATGTCCTCCCATGGCCTCTCAGGTACAGGTAACGGCTGGTATAACCCTATGTTTTGCCTTACGCCCTTTGCCATCTGGCATATTCTGCAACTTTGCACAAACTTCTTCACATCTTGCTGAAGTTGTGGCCAGTAGTAATTTTCATCCACCAGGGCAATGGTCTTATCCCTACCAAAATGCCCAGCTAGTCCCCCGCTGTGCTTTTCCTTGATCAAGTTCTCCCGCATGGAACTCCTTGGAATGCATAATTTACTTCCCTTGAGTAGCATTTCGTCTTGGATTAGGAAATCTAACCATTTTGTCCTGTCCACAGTAACAGGTTCCAAGCAAGCCATCCAGGCTGCTGCAAAATTGGGATCTTCATGATAAAGACCCTTCAGTTCTTCGAATTCAACTACTTCCACTATCATTTCAGTTAGCAGATTTTGCCTTCTGCTTAAAGCATTTGCCACCCTATTTGATTTCCCGCTCCTGTGCTTTAATACAAAGGTATAGCTTTGGAGAAACTCAACCCACTTCATGTGTCACTGATTCAGTTTGGTCTGGCTATTGATGTACTGCAATGCCTGATGATCAGTAAATAGAACAAACTATTTTGGCAACAAATAATGCCTCCACTTCTTCGAGCTCGAACTATAGCATAAAATTCTTGGTCATACACTTGAATACTTTTTTCGAGCATCATTGAGCTTTTCACTAAAATAAGAAACAGTCTGCCTTCTTGACTCAAGATCTGACCCCTATTGCACTACCATTGGCATCACAGTCCACCTGAAATACTTTGTTAAAGTCTGGGAGTGCCAAAACAGGCTGTTATGTGACATTTTTCTTTAATGCATCAAAGCTCCTTTCAGCCCCTAATGTCCACTTGAACTCTTTTTTATCCCCTCTCATTGTTTCTGTGAGAGGTGCACAAATGCTGTTGAAGTTCCTTATGAACTTCCTGTAAAAGCTAGCTAGACCATGAAATGATCCTACTTCTGTTGTGCTTCTTGGGGTAGGCAATTTGATGATGGCTCTCACCTTCTCTAGGTCCATTTTCAGACCTTATGTTGAGATTACAAATCCAAGGTATACTAACTCTTTCTTGACAAAATTACACTTTTTCAGATTTATTAATAATTGCTCCTCCCACAGCTTTTCAAAAACCCTCCTGATATGCATCAGGTGTTCCTCCAGGGTTCTGCTAAATATCAATATATCATCTAAATAAACAATGACAAACTTTCCCAGAAACTCCTTCAGTACCTCATTCATAAGCCGCATGAAGGTACTTGGTGCATTGGACAGCCCAAATGGCATGACCAACCACTCATACAAGCCCTCTCTTGTCTTGAAGGCTGTCTTCCACTCATCTCCTTCTCGGATACGGATCTGATGATAACCACTTTTCAGGTCAATCTTCGTGAAGTACTCAGCTCCACTCAAACAGTCCATGATATCATCCATCCTTGGCAGTGGGGATTTGTATTTGATAGTGATCTTGTTGATGGCCCGTGAATCTGTACACATTCTCCATTCTCCATCCTTCTTTGGCACCAGCACTGCAGGTACTGCGCATGGGCTCAAACTTTCCTGAATCAATCCCTTTTCCAACAACTCCTGGACCTGCTTGTTTAACTCCTCAGTATCTATAGGCATCATTCTGTGTGCAGCTTTATTTGGCAAGCTCGATCCTGGCACCAAATCTATATGGTGGCTGATTTTTCTTACTAGGGGTAAACCCTCAGGTACATTATCAGACACAATATCTAGAAATTCCTCTAGTAGATCTAGGGCTTCTACTGGGGTATCTTGGTATTCTTTCTCCCTAACTCTAGGAATTATTGCATAACATAAATGTTCATGCTTCAAACCGTCCAGAAACTTTCTCCCTTCAACTAAACAGATTCTAGAGCTGTTACATACCTTTTCATCCGCTTCCTTCACGGGTTTCAGCTTATGGCGCACGCAATTCTTCGTCAATGAGTAGGTGTTGGCATGACCGTCATGCACTGCACTCCAATCGAACTACCAGGGCCTTCCCAGCAAAATATGACAAGCATCCATAGGCAGGATGTTGCACAGGACCTCATCACAATAATTCCCAATATTAAATTTAACGGAGCACTGCTCATTGACCAAAGCCCTATGGTCCTTCTATAGCCATGCGACCTGATATGGATGTGTGTGATTCTTCCTCTAACTGTAGCTTGGTAACCATTTCTTCTGAAACCAGGTTATCCGTGCTACCATTATCAATAATAATATTGCAAATCTTGCCCGTGCATTTACACCTTGTGTGAAATAAACTTCTTCTCTGATCTGTGTCCTTCTCCTCATTCAACAGGACTCTCCTTACGATCATTGCTTCCCCTCTCTCTTCTTCTTCATAATGTTCAGATCCAGCATCTTCCTTTGCCACAGCAGCTCTGGCTAGACCCTCAGGCCTCTTGTTCATACTTTCTCGATGTTGTGGAAACTCAAATGCCTGATGTCCTTCTTCACCACAGTGGAAACATGTCCCACGAAATACTCCTCTTCCAAACCCTCGTCCAGATCCACCCCGTCCTCTTGGGTAGCTGTTCTAATAACGAGGCTGATAAAAATCCTCTTCCCTTTGATCCTGGTTACTACTAGCTTCACCAGTCTTCTTCAGATCTTTATATTTTTCTCCACTGGTTCTCCCACCAGTTCTTCCACCACGGCCCCTTCCTCTTTGCTTGCCTTCAAACTGCCTATTCGGTTTTTCTTCCACCTTTAAGGCAAACTGGTAAGCATCCTCAATGGTGTTTACCTGAACTAGGCTCAGCTCTTCCTGGATACCGAGTCTCAACCCATTGATATAATGGGCTACCTTCTCTTTGTTTGCCTCTAAATGTCCAGTTCTAATAGAGATCTTGTAAAACTCCTCGGTGTATTCTTGGACAGTTTTGTTTGTCTGTCTCAAACTCTACATTTTCCTTAACAGATTCAACTCATAATCTGCCAAAATAAATTGTCTTTTTATCTTTTCCACCATTCTATCCCATCTTGTTATTCTCTCCTTCCCTCTTCTGTTCCTCTCCAACTGTATTCCCCTCCACCAAATGCTGGCATGACCCTTCAACTTGGTCTTAGCAAATCTGACCCGATTAGGGTCTTCAACCTCCTCATATTCAAAATATTCTTCTAAGTCATTTATCCAGTCAATCACCTCTTCTGGATTTAGGTTTCTCGAGTATGTAGAAACCTCCATTTTTGGTTGCTTTCCAATATGAGAGATGGCTTTGTACAACCTAGCTTGTGCAGGATTCACAGCTTCTTCTTCTTCCTCAGACTGGTCTTCTTCTTCATCAACTTCGTCTTCACGTCCCTCATCTCTTCTGGGCTTGTGCCTTCTGTGTGGCTCTTCTTGCAGGGCATGAACTTGCATCTGCAAGGCTCGAAAGTATTTGGCCAGCACCACATTTCCTACTCCACCACGGTTTCTTCGTGGAGGAATCTTTCTTTCTTCCCCTTCAAATCCTTTCATAGATCCTGGTGTAACTGCCTCTCTCTGATGATCTGTTACATGCTCAGGAGCTCCCACTCTGATACCACTTGATGGCAAGCCGAGATTCACACAATAGAACTTCAATTAATTTTTTGCAAATTGCTTAACACAGTCTTACAATATCGTTTCCAGGCATATTTCTTTCCCCCACTCGATCTCAAACTCGCCATCCCCCTTCCCTTAAAATTCTCAAGTTTTTATCGAGGCCTCGACCCTCAGGTAATTAATGCCCCTGCCTAACAAAATTTCAAGTTCATTTTCCCTTCGACCGAGTTTTCAAATTTTCTGCCATAAATGGGCAACTACCCGACCCACCATGAAGCTCGTATTAAAGACCTCCCTTGACCTGCAACCGCCGTTTTGGTCAGACTGTTCTTCTGCACCGCTGTCTCATCCATAATGCCCATCGCCTGTAACTGTTGTTTTGCCAAAATTTGAAAATATGCGTGGCCGACATCTCTATTTTTAATTTACGTGGCCCTCATCTTTGTTTTAATACACGTAGGTTTTCGCGTGTCCAATTCGGCTTTACCTCCAACTGGTTGCGTTGCTTTTAAGACACGTGGCAGCCACGTGTCTACTTCGGCCTTGCCTGGCCGTCCGCATGTTTACTTTGGCCTGTTATTTTCTTGGTCGTGATATCGCGACATGTCATGATATCGCGACCCAAACTGCCCCCCGTGCCTTAGTCCATTTCTTAGCCGCGATACCGCGACATGTCGTGATATCACAACATGTCATGATATCGTGACCCAAACTGCCCCTCTGTGCCTTATCCATAAAACATCACGATATCGTGACGTCGTGATATCACGACGTCACGATATCACGACCAAACCGCGCCCGTGCCTTAGCTTTTTATTGCTGTCATGATTTCTCATCGCTAAATCGCTACAAATTGCCTTACCTTCTACCTTTGCCTTGTTTCTGCCTTGCCTTAGCTTTTGAAGTTGTCTTTGTCTTGCCTTAGATTTGAGGTTGTGATAACATAACCACGTGGCAGCCTTCAACTAGTCGCGATATCGCGACAGGTCATGATATCGCGACCCGTCACGATATCGCCACGGGACTCCCCCCCTCGCCTTGGTTCAGAAATATCGTCGCGATATCACGATGTCGCGATATCATGACGAAACTTGCCTAAGTCTTGTCATGCCCTTTTGAGGTCGCGATTTCGCAACCCCTACCCCTTGCTTTACGAAACTTCCCCCCTTGCTTTACAAAACTTCCCCCTTGGGAAAAAAAATTGAAAATAAATCAAAGGCAAAGTACTTGGAAAAAATTGGAATACAAAGTACTTAGAAAATTTAGAAAAAATTTTGGAATATGCAAGATTGCTCTACTGTCGCCGGATGCTCCTGCATCAGTAACACTTCATATAATTTTTCTAGGTGAGTACCTCTACTACAAATCTAGTCCTAGAAAATCGTCTGTCAACAATGGATAATATTTTTATAGTAATTATTGTGTTCAATATTGTGTATACTTTCCTAATGATTTATCTCTTATTTTACCTCCTTGTTGATGTAATAAATGTTTCCTAGCCATAATCCTTAAATATGGTAATGGTTGGAAAATAATGTGGTTAAGTTTATGAATTTATGCAAGTTAGTAATCTCTACCTAATTAAAAAAATCCCATCAACATTGTGTACCATTTTTTGTTCTCATTCCATGTCTCATTTGGCTATTTTAACTTTTGTGCCTCAAGATATAACATGTCATGTGATATATTTATTAGAGTTATGTAGTTATACTCCTTGATCCAATTCTCTATATAAATAAAACTTATCATTTTTAAAAATTTCATGTTAGTGTCCATATCAAACAATAATTTGTTTTCCTAAGTACATGGGATTTAGATGTTGATGAGACTCCTTTAAATTCTTCCAATGTGGGTATAATAGTGACTCCATTATTGAAAAAACCTCAAAAAACCATCAAGAAGTAAAATAAATCTTAAGGCTAACATATTATCAATAAAATTCCACTTTTGTAGTCACTTTTCTTGAGGCATTATAGATTTTTTAAAATTCTGTGTTATTGCTTATGAATCATTGGTTGTTCAATGATTTACTAGCAATTTATCATAAACAATAACTTGTTCCTAAATTTTTTCTACAAGATTTATCCAAGTCCAAAAGGATAGCAATTTGATTGCTTCAATTTTTTGACTAATAAATCTTCATTCTCTATGTAGACTAGTAAAACTTTATAAGTGCCTAAGGTAACAATTCGATGAAAAACTATAGATTCATTGACATCTATAGGGAATCACCTATTTTTGGTCTAATTTTGTTGGTTTTGGGTAATATTGCCTATTTTTTTTATCAACCATCCTTTTATAGGACAAAAACCATTGGTCAACTCTAAGTATTAATGAATTTAATCTCTTATGAATATGATATTTAAATCCCATGACAAAGGTAATGAAATTGAATCAATAAAATTAATCAAATACCAAATAAAGGGAGCTAAAGCAAAGAAACTAACAATAGTTGTTTAGATAAAGAAATTAAGAAAAAAAAAATTAGTAAGTTACTGTGTGAGGGTTTCATTTGGGTTGAGTGCAAGCAACTCTAGAGGTTGTTTTTTGGGGCCTTCAGGCCCTAGTGGCCAACATTTTTGTGGATTTTTCTCAATATTTTAGCAAGATATGTTGAAAGGGATCCAAGATGGGTTAGAAATTTATCTTTCAACAGATCACGTGATGAACTTGATTGATAATGGCTTCTAATTTTTTATACAAAACAAAAGTGAAAAGCATACTTTTCCTCAACATCTAGGGCATGGATTAAAGAAATCATGAAACAAGTTTCAAGCAGCTAATAAAAAATGGTTCATATCTCAAGTGAATATGGTGCACCCCCAAAATAAATCCACAATGAAAACCCCTTTCAAGAGCAAGGATCTTAAGACTCGACCCCAAAAATAAATTTTAGGGATGTCCACTGTGATGGACAACCTCGGCCTAATGCTAACATTAATATTAAGGCTTCTCGTAAACCTCTAAGAATGCCTAATATTGATCCAATGAAAATCGAGTCAATATGTCTTGGAGCAGTTGATGGAACTCCTATTATTAAGATTGATATGGGCGAAATTCATACTAGCATTAAAGATCTAGAAAAAGAGGACTAATTTGTCATTTCTTGGGTTTTCATCTAAGCCTATCTGCTTTCAAAGTTTCATCTACAAAAAGTTGGAAAATTAAAGGTGAGTTACAAATATCTATTTATCCAAATGGTTATTTTCTTGTTTTATTTTCTAATAATGAATATAGAGAGAAAATATTTCAAGGGGGTCCTTGGTTCTTTGGAAGGGTAAGGCTTTTTATCAAGCCCTGACATACTAAATTTAAAGCTAAAGAAGAGTTCTACAGGTCTCGTGTGGGTTAGACTCTTTGACCTCCAAATTGAATTTTGGAATTAAATAATTTTTTCTTAAATTGGAAACTCTTTGGAAATTTTTATGATAAATGCTGATTGTACTAAAAAATTTGAACATATTATTTATGCTCGAATTTGTGTTTTAATAGATTTTGACAAACCCTACCTAAAAAGATCACATTACAATTTTGGGAGGACACTTGGGAGCAAGTAGTGGACTATGAGAAAATTCATTTTCATTGTTGAATTTGCCATGAATATGGTCATTTGGCTAGTGTTTTTCCAAATAAAATTATAGATAAAAATAAAGAAGATACAAAATCAACAAGTTATAAAATGCCTAAGAATAAGAACACTTAAAAAAAACCAGTTATGAAGGATCAATCAAAGTTATCAGCTAATATGTTTGAAATTCTTTCCACAAATGATGCCCTAGGCGAGGAAGAGGAAATAATGGAAACAAAAATCTCAGAAACACAATTTAAATATGAAAGGAATAACTCAAAGACAAACCAACAAATCAAAATTTTTCAACAAAAAAAAGGAGAAAATATACACAAGAAAAACAATCTTTTAAATGTTGAGACTTCAAATAATATAGGTCCCAAGATAGACTTTGTTGAACCTTCCAACAACACTTTGGCTTTGTACACACATTATTCAATGTTAGAAGACATCCCAGACTTCAAAAAACTAAAGATTTATTCTAATCAAAATGGAGGTTGCAAGACCAATCAACATCATATGGTAAAAGAAGGTAAAAATATTGTAGAGAAAGGTAAGATTAATTCCCTTACCAACTATTTTAGCCCTGGTATTAATGAAGATCATCACTTGGAATATTAGAGAACTCAAAGGGAGTCTTTCAAAACAAAATGAAATTAGAAGAATGATTCGGATAAACCATCCACATCTTGTTTTCCTTCAAGAAACGAAGATGTCAATAGAGGAAAATGGATTCAATTGCTAGTAAAATTTGGCCAGTTGGAAAAGTTGTTTCCCTTAGTTCCTAGGGGACCCAAAAGAGGTAGTTATTCACCATATGGTTGGAAATTGGGGTCTTTTGGCTATATCTATTTAAATTAGACATTCCAACCAAGTTATGCTTTGCATAACTGTTTATGTTTTGACTTCTTTGGAGGAAAAGAGAAGACAATGGAAGGCTATAATTTATATTATCTCTTATTTTCCTAAATCTTGGATCTTGATAGGAGGAGATTTCAATACCATTCTCTCTCTGGATGTGAAAAGGGGGGGAAATAGAAATTTGGACAGGAGCACTGACCTCATGAATGAATTTATTGCAAACCTTCATCTTATGGACATCTATCTAGATAATGGCCTTTTAACTTGGTCTAACAGAAGGTAAGGCTTAGTTTTTATCATGGAGAGATTGGATAGGTTTTTTCTTTTTGACCATTTCTTAATCCATGGTAACATTCCTAAAGTAAATACTCTTAACAATGATGGTTCAGATCACTGGCCAGTTATGATGGAAATTTGGAAAACCAATGCGAGTTTCTCTCCTTTTCAATTTCAGTTAATGTGGCTTATAGACAGCTCCTTCAGAACTTGAGTGCAACAAGGGTGGAAGGAAGGTAAACCAAGATATGAGACTAAGATATTCTATTTTAAAAATAGGTTGCAATATATTAAATCCAAAATCAAGACTTAAAACTGGAAGAAGTTTGGTTCTATTTAGATGGCCTCACAGAGAGCAGAAGTATAGATGAAATTAGACTCACAACTCAGTTAGAGGAATGGGAAAAAAAATAACTCTTATGGAAGCTAAAATATAGAATTCAATGGCTCAAAGAAGGAGATTGAAACACAAATTTCTTCCACAAATCTCTTCTAGCTCGAAGATCTCACAACTTTAATTCTTCCCTAAATTCAGATTCTGGAGATGTTGTCTACACTTGGGATGGCATGCACTCTATTGTTGTGAATTACTTTTCCAATATTTTTGTTGTTACTCCTCTTGACTCAGCTTCTCAACAAAATGTTCTTCTAGTGATCTCTTCTCTTATCACTTTTGAGAACTCTATTTTTACTGCTCTTGTTACTATTAACGAGCTTCAACAAGTGGTTTTTAAAATGCAAAAAGAGAAACCCTAGGTCTTGATGGTTATCCCAATGATTTCTACCAAGAGTTATGGGATATCCTTCATGATGATTTATTAGAGGTGGTGGAAGAAGCTAGGCGAAAGATTTTTTTAAGGTTATCAGTAAAACTTATATAACTCTTATCCCAAAAGCTCAAGAGGATTATCATATCTCAGATTTTATACCTATTGCTTTATGTAATGTTCTTCTCAAAATCATTACTAAGATAATGGTAGAAATGTTGAAGCCTCTTTTGCATAAGGTTATGTAAAAGGGTGTAAAATAGTGGATGAGATATTTCTTGCTCAAGAATCCATCCATTCCATGGAAATACAAAAAGCTTCTTCTATGTTCATTTGTTTAGACTTATCCAAAGCTTATGACAGAGTGGATTGGCACTTCCTTATCAAAGTTTTAAGGCAATTTGGTTTCTCTCAAGATTGGATGGATTGGATTATGGGTTGTATCTCTTCAGTATCCTACTTAGTTCTTACCAATGGTAGGCCTTCACAACTGTTCCCAACTTCTAGAGGTATTAGGCAAGGTGACCCCCTCTCCCCTTATTTATTCATAATTCTTGTTGAATGCTTGGGTAGGACTATAAAAAAAATAGAGACAAGAAAACCCTTGAGGGAGTTACCATTTCTCATGGATCTAGGCCTATATATCATATTCAATTTGTTGATGACTCTACTCTATTAGGTAAATCTACAGTTAAGGAAGCTTCTAAAATTAAGCAAATCATTAGTTGTTTTTCTAAGGCTATTGGGAAATTGATCAATGAAGACAAGTCTAAAGTCATTTTATTTCATTGCTCTACTAGATAGGAATCCATGGTCTTGGATAAATTAAGATATAAAAATACCTCCCTTTAGATCACTTATTTAGGCATCCCTATCAATACTCAAAGACAAAAAAATAAAGACTAGAATTAGTTGTTGGACAAAGTTAAGAAGAAAATTGGAAAGTGGACCAATAGGTGGCTTTCTTTTGGGGGAATAATTACCTTGGTAAAATTTTTCCTTCAAGCTATACTTATTTATGTTTCTACCGTGTTGAATATCCCAAAGTCTGTTCTTTGAGAATTGGATCAAATTAATCATTGATTCCTCTGGAGTGGTACTAAGGAGAAAAGAAAATGAGCCTTGGTGAAATATGAAACTTTGTCTTCCTAAGAATGAAGGGGGGTTAGGATCCCAATCTGTTACTAATAATAAAAAATCTTTAGTTGCAAAATTGTATTGGAGAATTTTACATAATCCCAATGCTCTTTAGGCCAATAATCTATGTGCTAAATATGCTGAGAACAAAAGTCCTAAAGACCTTGTTCACCAAAAATTGCCTACCAAAGGTTCTCTCATTTTAGTGGTTCTTAAGACTGGTAAGAAAATGATAAAAAAAAATTATTTTGGATCATTCATAATGGTCAACAAGCAATTTTTTGGACAGATTCTTAGGATGGTCACCAGCCTTTGATAACCCAGTTTCCTGATTGGAGGTCTTGGATGGAGGATTTTCACCGAGCTAATTGGATAAAGGTGGCAAATTACTGTCGATACCATACTGGTAATTCAGAGGTTGGTAGATATTATATCCCTATTGAGGATTAAGCTATTCAAATTCCAAAAATATAAAGACAATATATCCAACACATCCTGCATATAAGATATCTCTCTTGGTCCCATGATAAAGATTATTTTGGATGGAACAACATTACTAAGGGTGAGTATTCAGTTTCTCATGGTTATTTGACCTTATGCCATATAATCCCAACCAATCTTATGATATATTTTCTCAATTGTGGGCTCAAAATCTCTAGCCTAAGGTGAGGTTCTTTACTTGGTTTTTATTGCATCGTAGGGTGCTAACTGGTGAGCAACTTATGAAATGTGGTTTTCATGGCCCTTTTAGATGCAAAATGTGTGGAGAGAATGTGGAAACTCTTAGCCATATTTTTATTGAGTGTACCTTAGCCTTTGAGCTATGGAGGAGAATGGCCATCTTACTTGGCTTGTAGTGGTCCAATTTTTTTACTTTTAAATATCTTTGGAGGGATTGATCTAAACATGAGGGTGTTGATCATTTCAATAGGCATTTAGTTTGGATGGATTCTACCATTCTACCTTGGAATATCTGGAATGAAAGGAACAATCAGATTTTATTCACTGTATTTGGCAAAAGACCATTTCCAACTTAGTTGAATTAGTCTAATAGCTCCTTAATCACCACTAAAACTCCCACCAAAGATGGGATCAAGTGATGCAAATATTGAAGATTAAATATTCTAAGGGCAATTGGCTTAAATGGAATGTGAGTAATTACAAGATGAAAAGAACAAGGAATTGGCATCATACTCCTAAGGATTATGGAGAAGTCAATATTGATGGATCATCTAGGGGGAACCCTAGAAAAGCTATTGTAGGAGGAATTGGTAGACTTTTAGATGGCTCCCTGGTTTTCACTTTTGTTGAGAATTTGGGTATCCTTTCCAATAACCTTGTTGAGGGGTATGGTATCCTTAAAGGCCTTCAATAGGCTGCTAATTTTGGATGGAAAAAGGTGTTGGTTGCATCTGAATCTTAACTCATGATTAATCTTTTGAAGACTCCTAAGAATCACAATGTTGATTTGAGAATACAAAGAATTTTTGAGAAGATTCAATTAATCCAGATGGGCTTTTTGAAAATTGATTACAATCATGTGGTCAGAGAACAGAATAGGAGTGTTGATGCTTTAACTAATTGGGCATTGGAAAAAGGTGATCTTACTTGCTAGGACCACCCTCCCAGATGGTGGGATTCACAAAAAAAGGAAGCTCTACTTTTTGTACTTTCTTTGGATGGCTCTAGTACTAGAGGTACCTAGTTCCTTTTTGCTTCTCTTTGGTTCGGTCAAGGTTTTTTAGTTCCCTAGCTCAGACATATCTTTCTTATGTTTCCTCTGTTGAATCTTGCCTTAAAATTCTTTTGGCCTAGAAAGGTCGTAGTTGTGTTTTATTTTTTGTTTTACCTTTTTTTATTTTTTCAAGGGGTGTGTGTGTTTTTTTGCACTGTTTTGTTTTTGTGTTGTTTTTGTTGTTTTGTTTGTGTTTTTGTGTTTTTTTTCTTTTTTGTGTGTTTTTGTTGTTTTTCATGTTTTTGTTTTTTTTTGTGTTTTTATTATTTTTAAGTGCTTGTGTGTTGTTTTGCTGTTTTTATGGTTTTCTTATGTGTTTTGAGTTTTGTTGTTATTTTTTTATTTTATTTTATTTTTGTTTTTTGAGTTTTTTGTTGTTTTTTTGCTTTTATGTTGTTTTTGTTTGTTTTGTATTTTTTTTGTTTGTCTTTGTTATTTGATGTTGTTGTGTTTTTTGTGTTTGTTTGTGTTTTTATATTTTTTTGTTATTGTTTTTGTTGTTTTAGGTATGCTCGTTGAGTGTGCTAAATGGACAGGCCAGATGCAAGCTCTGGGTGTTTTTGGTGGAATAGATACCCCTGCCTCCTTGGGACTTATCCAAAAGTGGCATCCAATTTGGGGTATTTTCCACAAAAAAAAACAAAGCCATCAAGACCTTACCTAAAAAATATCTAATAATTACTTCTAGTAAGACAAATATGGGCAAAAATATTTCCACTTCATTCTTAGCACCAAGACCTCCATTTTAGTCAATTGAAATAGTAAATATTAGCAATTTCATATTAGCTTTCCATGCCAATCAAATATGGGCCTTGACTAGTCCTATTGTCCAAACCACAACACTATATCCTTATGAAGAATGGCCTTTATTATACAACCAATAATCTTTTAGAGTATGCCCCTAGTATCTCCATCTAATACAAGTCAATAGTTGATGACCCTTGTTAGTCAACTAACTAATATGCTTGTTTTTCAACCTAGTCAAGGGCTCTAAGTTGGATCTAACCAATATATCATTATAATACAACCACAAATAAAGCCATGTCAATGGGCCAATCCTCATAATGCTACTTGCCAACTACTTAGAAGGTCAAGCCATCAAACCACCACCTTAAATCAAAAAATCACACAAACTCAATTAGGGGGTTAGAACTTATAAGTCCCTCTAAATTCATGATCCACTCAAAGTCATTTGGTACAAATTTTATTAAATCCTCAACTAAGCCAAAATATCACACAAAATAAGAAAATACTACCTACTCAATCAATAGCATAATTAGCTTAGGATACTATTTAAAATCTAATAACACTTTTTGTAATCCAAATCCTATCATATTTGCAACTTCCACATCCAAATCAAACACCTATTAAATGCTTTTAATATTATTAAAACCCACAAAATACATAAATTATGTAGGAAATTCCAAATAGAATCTATAGATGCATAGTAATTTATAGTCGACTCTGATCCTATACCAACAATTCATTCCCTAGAAAATGATGGTTCCATAAAATCTACCAATATCCCCCAACCAATATACAATCTAATATGGGACCAAAACCATAGGGGTATGCTTATCCACCATAAAATCATGTATTGTAAAAACTCATATTCTATATAAACAAGCCCCCAGTACAATCAAATGAAATCACAAGTGAGGCCATAAATTTAACTGCTTGATTATACCTACAATGACCCTTGAATTTGATGGTTTAATCCTTGATACGAACTACTATGAAATCCTTACTAACCTTTTATGGGAATGGAATTAAAACAACTATGAATTATCTAAAGAAACTATCAACATTGAAATCAATGCATCAAATTCAAGAAGAGGATATCATGACATGGTTGTTCATGTATTCATTAAGATACATGCTAGCCTAACTAATAATTTGGTTATGAATCGGGCTTCAAATATTGATTCATTCATAAAGAAGTTTGGGAACATGGGAAATGGTTACTTTATGCTATTCCAACTAAATGCCATGCAAAGAAATCCTCAAGGAAATATGCATAACTATAATATAAGATTTAAGAGGATATAATATCACCAAAGACTATAGAAAGAGGCTGAGACAAATTTGAGATACCCCTCTTTGACCAATGAATGACAAGTAACTATGATAAGGTAATTTAGAAAATTATGCCCAACAATGACAATAATCCAATGGAATCCAATTAAGATATGTATTTGGTCATACTTGCAAAAATAAGAGAGATGAATTGAGCAAAATGGGTCACAGACTATGATGATAGCAGAGATAGAGGAAAAAAGAAAATATTATTGTAGGAAAATAAAATTTTGATAGTTTGATGAATGATGATGAAATGGATATTTAATGGATGAAATAAGTTTTTTTTTAGGTTGACAGTTGGATTATACTCTTAGAACTATAAAATCACAACCATATGTCAAAATGACACATCATTTTACTCCTAAATTTAAAAACATGCTAGGTTTTAGACCATACATCAAAACCCAAAAAACAAAATCAATGACCACAATTACTAATTAAAGTGATGATCATGAAACCATTGATTATTGGAACACACACTTTTGGGACACATATAAGCATTCCCCTTAATCATGTATACATATTTTTTGTTTAAATTAATGAGAAAAACAACAAGAAAAAGATGGTCAAACAATGAGAAACTAAGTGATATAAGAAAACCAAAACCATTGGGCAACAAGGCTTGTCATTGTCCTATCCAACGACTAATAATATCCATCTCTATCTCATATATGGGGCTCTCCACCACCTATAAGTCAATTGTTAGTTCTTTTTTTACATTTAAATTACCTCTCCCTAATAACGACATGCAACACTATTAGGGATAGTCAACTTTGATCCTTGAGAGTAAAAAAACCAATATTTGATCGTCGAAGCAACATAAATAAAAATCCTTTGCTATGGTGCAAAAACAAAAAAAATCTTAGTTTGAATCTACTTATCCAAATACAAAAGTTTTGGCAAAATTAGCCAAAAATGTAAAAACATAACAAAATAATATAAAAGTAGAGGAAAATATACTCGATACTTACCTATATGATCTCTTGGAAGTTTTGGATAAAAGTAAATAATTTTTTTTTGCCTTATATAGTTGGAAAGGAATTTAGCTACAAAAATGACCAAACCACTAAAAAGTACTAGGTGGATATTAAATGAGCAAAAATAGAATGTGCAAATGAGTCTAGAGTGACCCAAAACCCTTATAAGCACCGCACCTATGATATCCTTATAAAATTTAGCAAAATTTTACATGGAAAACCATTTTTTATTTAAATATTCAAAAATATAAAAAGCGGGTAAAAATTCATTTTTAAATTTCATTTTATGTGCACATACACGTAGCCTTATCGAGACTACTACACACTCGTATGATATTTTACTTGTACATGGATATATCCAATATCAATTAAACAAGAAGGTAGTTTTTGAGAGGTAGGCCCCCTAACCCACGTTTACACTTTTGGCTAAAAAAAACTAACACCTAAATACAAGATTAAAAAACACAAACATAGCTAGAAAATAGTTTAGACATCATAAGAAGTTCCATGAGGATCACATGCCTCATTGAGGGTGGGTTCCAAGTAAGGTAGCTAAAAATGACCCGAAACTACCCCAAATGGCTCATAAATTAAGGACAAACAAGACCATAATATTTTAAAAAGCATTGAATGTGGGAAATCAACGATTGTGGTCAAACATAAAAATGATATGATATTAAAACTAAATATCATGGATGAAAGTTTCAATCATGGTTGCACACCCAAATGGGTAATTGTAACCCTATACAAATAGGGATGATCTTGGCCCCAACAGATGATCATGGTCAAAAACTAGCTATCATTCTCAACATGGATGCAATACATTTTTTATTTTTGAGACTAAAATTATTTTGATAATGGCCTATAGGGGGATACTAGGCATAGGAGGAGCTAAGGTTGATGATATGGCCAGGACTTACATGATGCGAATACCAATATGAATAGGGTGATTAAGGTATCCAATAGAAACAAGACAATGTATAATTGCCTATGGAGATACAATGAGCCCTTCTAGATGCAAAGGAGGATCAAGTAGGATATAAAAGTAGACGTGAGAGACCTAATAAAGAGATATTAAACTAGATAGGGTGGCATACATACCCTATGTTAGGCCTCATAAGCCATTCAGTTATGAGTCTAGGCTCTTTTGGAACATAATGACCAACATATTCTTATGAATGATAAATTTAGATGAAAAGATCAAGATGTTAGTGACCCTATAAGATGTGTACTTTATCATAGGGCTACCTATCATGGGCTAGATACCCTAGATTATGACCACATAAGGGATACACTTAATGTTGACAGAGTGGATGACTAGGGAGAGACAAATAAGTTGGCAGTGGATCATTTTGTTATAGAATATATGCACAACCACAAGGACATCATTCATGTGATGCATTGGGATCCTCCTATTTTTCTTTATGTACTATTAAAAATATGCGATCAAGTTCCCATCACATTCATCTACCTATTATACCTAGCCTTAGAGGAGGTTTACAAAGGACCAAACACGGGATTTTCCTAGGGTCGAGCACTATTGGACTTATTTTTGTTAAAATTCATAATATTTTCTAGAAATGTTCCAAAAATATACATTCATCATAATCATTTTGATGGCTTTTCAAGCCTTAATACTACCACAAATATCACAAGATCAAATATAATATAGCCATAATATAATAAGGTCAAGATAATAATAAGAGTAGAATAATATGAGAAAATTAATATGTAAAATAAGGCTTATAATATATCAAATAACATTCAATAATAAGCAACAATATGAATGTAAATAGCCTTAATCAACATGTACTAAGCATGTAATACAACTTACAATATTAATTGCTCAAAATGTATGCAATATTTATTACTCTTATTTCTCTTACAATATATATGAACTGTAGTTGATGATCATTGTATTGTCATATATGGAGTTCTGTCTCCATAATATAGTCATAGTAGTGTGAATCTGGATACTTGACTATTATTTTCCATATGTCAAGTCTCATGACTCTTGGCTTATCTACTTGTCACTTGCATACTTGATGAACACTTGACACTATAACATATTCACACCTATACATGAATCTTAAACTTCTATAACTTGCACACTATAATATAAGACACTTGTGCACATCTTTATATTACATATTTTTTCTCATACATACAAGACACTTGTGCACATAGACTCAACCTACACTTGCACACTAACTCACATGACACTTGTGCATTTTATGCACATTACAACTTTACATGACACTTGTGCATTTCTTGCACATACACACTTACATAAAAGGGGAAATATAACTCACAATATAAAATATGACTCAACACTAATCTATTATTTATAGATGTACCATGAAGGTACCATGGGGATACATTAGCATGTACCAAAAAATGTAATATACTCCAACACATATGCAAGAAAGGAAGAAGAGCAATATTGAAGAGTGTATAGAAAAATAGAGAGAAAGAGCTAAACAACATGAATAGATAAAAGGAATAATGGGGGTTCCTATAAGCACCCCACATATATAACATAATACAAAATGATACAATCTATCAATCATTAGGGGTATTTATAGTGATACCAAATACCAATATGTTAACCTCAAGTGATATAACTTGACTTGAAGGTTAAATTATAATATATAAATATATTATACCCTTTAATCAAGGATAACCATAGAGATAGATTAACCAATATCACTAAGGATGAATACATCAAAAGTGTTTGTAGGCTTATATCAAGATGTTCGTAGGCTTACACAGATGCCCATAGGCTTATATAGAAAATGTATGAAGGGTTACATGACACTTGTCTTAGTCTACATCAAGAGCACCACAGGTTCTTCATCACTACCAACCTTGGCCTATTAAGGTCAAATTATAAATATTTCAATAATTTCATCACGATATATACAAGATCTAATACTAGAGTGCATGCACAATTGGCCCATTTTCCTTATTTAGGAAGCAATTTTCCATGTATAATTTGTAGGACTATCCCATGACTTTAGGCGAGGTAAGAGGTCCACATGTTAGGAAACCACATGTGTAATTCTTGACATAGATCCCATGCCACTAGATCACTTAGAATTTATTTTACTACCTACAACAAATAGGCTACTAGGACATGCAACAACTTGTAAGGGTGTGGTTGATGATCATTACGAGGAATCATCAATCAAAGGTGTTTGATCATCAAAGGATGGAGAGGGTTCCTATACAATTTGGGGACCCTCATCTAGATGAAACACTCTTGCTTCCATATGTATGACACTAGAACAAAATAAAGAGGGTAGCAGATAAGGCAAGTAGAGCATCACCAACATGGGTTCACCACTAATAGAGGATAGGGGCAGTGAGGGTCCCATAGTCTAGATATATAGGATGCTAAGATAAGCTATACTAATGAATTTTATATTCTACATATTGATCAGAAACACCTCGATGAATATAAAATCTCTTTCTATAACATCAGTGTGGAAGAGAGACAAGGCATCTAGGGTCAAACACACATGAAACAATGAGAAGTAGATCCTTTGAGGAGGTTACAAAGGAGGGTGGAATAAATGAGGATGCTACCATTGAGGAGGAGGGATATAATTCTGAATATGAGGTAAACATGGAGAAAACCTATATCTGCAAGATTGGAGTGGACTCAAATGACCTCAAGACATTTTAGGGGAGGAAGACCAAATTAGATAGCCTAACCACTTGGGTACACCCTATTGACCTATCATGTACAATGGGCATGAGCTATAAAATAACCCAAGTATAGTGTATAGTTATCATAAACCATAAATAATCCAATTATATTATATAATTAACATGAGATATAAATAACCTAAGGTCTATTTTTAGGTATGATATTATAATAATGAGTGGGATAAGGATAGGATTATGCCTTTCCAAAAATAGAATTAGAAGATGATTATATAAAGAATGTATCTCATATTTATATATCATCCAATACAATCTAATAAATTATTGTTAGAGTAGACCTTATATTGAGGGTTATAGTGAAGTAATTACTTCCATAAGGAATAATATTAGTGTTGCCCCACATAAAGGGTATTTTTATATATTGTCTTTTGTGGAATTGTTTATTGTGGTTGATTTATTTGTTATTCAACATATTTGTGGGTGCGTTTATGATAAGAAAAGGTTCTTAAAATTTAGTATCAAAGCAACAGTTCTATCAAAGAGGAGAATTTTTGTAGGGTTTATACAATCGTAGAAATTAATTTCAAGATTTGCTAAATTTTTGAGGAAAAAATAGAAATTCATCATATTTTTATTGAAGCCATATTTTTTTTCTGAAGTGGAAAATTCATAAAATTCTTACATCATCATGTAGATCATTTTGAGTACTACAAAACATTGGTTAGAATCCAAATTTTAAGAATACTAAAGAATTTATGGTCATTTGAAGTCAATCTATCAGAGTTATTTTTTGGCTATATGAAATATTGTTAAAAGAAAAAAAATCATCTCTAATTTCATGTAAGCAAATTAGTTGCCTTTTGTTCTATTTTGAAAGAAAATGTTAGACCTAATTATTATGAGAAAATTGGGTGGGATTGATAAAAACCTCATTCACCAAAATCTAGTTTACATTGTAAAAATAGTGTGGAACTCATGGAGGTGCCAAAGTTTTTTAGAGAGGATGATACCAATGCTAGAGAGTGGTTAAATAAATTTAATTCTTAGTATCATATGGAATCATTTCAATTTTTTCTTGGTTTCACTTTCAAAGGGGAAGCTTGGCATTGGTGGATTAGTTTTCTTAAAGCCAATAAGAAGTTCACTTGGAAATAATTTGGACTATTATTCTTGAGTATATGAGTACTTTAAAGCAACATAGCTATTTTTAAGGATTACATCAATGTAAATAAAGAAGAAACAAAATACTCAAGGAGGAGAAAGAGAAAAAGGTTAAGGACAGTAGTGAGAAGGAAGAAGAAGCCACATCTTTAGATTTGGAGAAGCAAGAGAAGAGGCAAAGGGATTTATTTTCATCTAAAAAATCTACTTTGTAAGTTCAAGGATGTATTTAAAAGGAAAATTTATTATTTCGATAAACCCTAGTAAGAGGTATAATTTAATTAATATTGCATGGACTAAGATATTCCAGGTTCAAGGAAATAAAATTGACATACAACTTAATTATGAGAATGTTCAGATTTCTAAATTTTAAATATCACTATGGATAGATATATTTTACACTCATATTTTTATGCTATTGAGATGGATGATGTATATGTCATTCTTAATTGTCCTTGGTGAGGTCCATTGGGTATTATTAATATTTATATACAAAAGAAGTTCATGAAGTTATGGTATAAGAAAAAGAAGATAACACTAATGAATATTTCTCAATGTAAGGAGAAAGCATCCTAGGAAAAACAAGAATCTATTATAGGAAAAAAATAGAAGAACCAATAGAAACCTAAAACAGAGTCTAAGAAGAAGGTAATAGTAAATTTCAAGAAGCAAAAGCAAAGTCTAATGAAGCATAGTTAGAAGAGCACAAGAAAAAAATAAAATATGGGAACAAGAGAGAAGATTATGAGAAAATATCAAAGGAAGTAAAGCACATGATTAAGGTTGTACCATATCACCATCCCACCACCATGAGATACAACAACATGGAAATAAGGCATAAAGAAATAAAACTATGATGGACTTACATAGAACCAAAAGAGAAAAAAATATGGATATGCAACTAGTGAAAACTACAAGCATGGATGAAAAAGAGTGAAATTTATGGCCATCATAAGGATCGGAGTAACACATATAATATAGGGAACCAAAGAGTTACTAATGATGATTAGAGTGATACAATATAGGCATGGCATCATAGAAGACTGCCACCAATCAAGATTTTACTTAGGTGGTTAGGTGATCAAGAATGGTACCAATTACCTATCATGATTAGAAGATCATATTATTTGGTTTAATCTAATGTTCCAAGCAAAAATATTCTTAAAGGGGATGAATGCTAAGGTGCATAGGAATGGGTATTTTATAATATAATATCATATTGTATAGTTGGCATGAGCTATAAATAACCTAATTGTAGTTAATAGTTGGCATGAGCCATAAATAACCTAATTATATTATGTAATTAGCATAGGCTATAAATATTCCAAGGTCTATTTATAGGATATCAAATAATAATGAGTGGGATAAGGATAGGGTTATGCCTTTCCAAAAATAATATTGGAGGATGATTATATTAAGAATGGACCTGGTAATTGTAAAGCATCCAATATAATGCAATCCAATTGTCTTTAATTATGGAGTGACTATTATCTTAAGGGATATTATGAAGTGATTCCTTATATAAAAAATAATATTGGTGTTGCCCTACCTAAAGGCTATTTCCATGTCTTGTCTCGAGTGTGAATTATTTATTGTGGTTTTTTTATTTAATATTGAGGATATTTACGGATGCTTTCATTTTATCAATGTAAAGTTTCTTGACTGGCTCTAATAATTGATATTTATGTGAGTATAGATACACCTTGAGGATGGAGAGAGCTCAATAATATATTTCATACAGTCACCTTGGGTGCAATCCTAGATTTTGATAGTCTATTATTGACATCACTATCATTGGTCATCTAATAAGAGTAGCAATCTAATTTGTACATATCATCCCACCATCTCCATGTTATTTTGACATAGGATTGAGAGGAGACCACATAACATGCCAACTCTATGAGAGAGAGCAAGAGATGAGATTGATATGAGAGACTCGATGGTAGAGGACCAAGTTCAATATAGGAAGTAGGGCCTATAGAATTAATTGACACAAGCTCAAATAGACTTGGCATGGATGTAGGGAGATATAGTGAGGCTCATATAATCCCACTTAGGCATCTCCTACATGGATGCATAGGAACTTGACATAGAATTGTGTAAGGAATGATGTTGAGCTACAATCATTTTATTTTTTATGTATCATAGGTATTCTTTGTATCCACCATGGCACCCTAGCAATATACTACAAAATTCTTTATGACATATCAAATTTCATAGTAGTTTCCATAAATGAATAGAATCAAATAGTACATAGTATTGCTTAATAAAATGAATACACAAAATAAAAGAACATAGAATATGATGGGGTGTTCATAGACACCAGATAATCTTTACTAAATAAAATAAAATTTCACTCCAACCAATTAATGAAAAGATCACTGTGAAGGGATATTTATATCTAAATACATAATATCTTTATTTCAAGGTTGTGAGACCAACCCCTAAGAATAAAATACTACAAAAATTACAAAGGTATCTTTATTAAGGTTTACATGGGCCCAAAGGGAAAATATAATAGACATAAGTAAAAATAGTTAGTTGTGGCCTCAAGAGAAGCTTAAAAACACATATTCCAACATCTCCTCCCTTAAATTGAATGGAGGATATATAGAGACCCTTATTTTGCATCCTCCTTTAAGGGACACTCTCCAGCTCCAAAAAGCTAAAAGTAACCTCATACATGATCTTCCTCAAGATGTTTGTTTTCTACTTTGATGAAGTCATAAATACTAGATCTAACATCCCATGAGTATAAATCCATATCACAAAGTGCATATATAATTTTATATGCTTTATCCATTGAAGGAACATTGGATTACAGACAAGCTAGATAGTGCTCGGATTGTCACATTGAAGAGGGATAGGAAATCTATGAGAAATACCAATTTCCTCTAGAATCATTAGTATCCATTTGAAATTCTTAGGTTATGTTGGCTTAGGTTAAAATTTATTGTGTAATTGCGGTTTTGGTATTGGTATAGATACCCCCTTTCACTCCTCATTTTATTATCAAAGTGTTGTGAATGTAATAAGTAGATTGTGTAGTGATTATTTATGGTGCCTATGGGTGCCCCAAAATCTCTATGTATATCTTCTTGTTTTAATCCTTTTTATGATTTTTGTATAAGATCTAAGTGGATGCTTGCTTTTATTCGTTTGTAGAAAATATTGTGAATTCCAACATAGTATCAATGCATGTGTGGAGAAACTTCACTTGGTCATGCAAGGAGTTTATTTGGACCCTCCAATTTTTCTTCTGAATCCTTGGATAAATTTATCTTCAAAGTTTTATAAGCTTTTCTAATACAAGAATCAAAGAAGCCTTTTTTTTTTGTCTCCATTCATCATTAAAGTATTGTCAAATCCCTGTACATAAACTTATTTTAACCTTTTAGATCCTCCTAAAATTTTATTTAGGACCAATGTAGCAATAAAAGAGAGAAGCATCGTTTAAAATTTAAAATAATTTTTTGCAACTTCTTTTTGGTATGCATGAGCAACTTTACATGCACCCCAAATGCATCAGTAACTTATGTGACTTCATGATGTTAGTGCTACTCTTCATAGGGAGAAATTTCCATTTGTACAATATTGTGAATACACCTAGGTGGGTAGTGGAAGTGCTTGTAAGGCATTTTGTGTAGGAGGTTGCAGGGTCAAACCATGGTCTCACCTTTTTTATTAGGATAGAATATTTTATGAATAAGACAAAATACTCTGGATGCTTGACATAATAGAGCAGGGAAGGTAAGTTAAGCAAGATATTAGGACTAAGTAGCATGTGGTTTAGGGTTTAAATCATGTTTTTATGTAGTCAAAAATGTTCTTCTTAGAGCTACTAGTTGTTTTCATGGAGGTTTTCATGGTGTGGATTTCAATGGGGTGTGTATCCTGATCGATCACTATTTCTTACCTAAGTTGTTCATGCCTTTAAGGTACTTAGGTTGAATCATAGGGAGGCACATTTTTGTGGTTCACTTCTATGTATTTTTTTAGAATCATAGTTTATTAATGTTTCAAAGCATCATTGTTCTCAAAGGTATAGTAGGTGTCTTGGCTATACCAAAGCACCCAATATTCGTGAGACCCAAGTTTGAGTCATGGACTTGGAAAGATCTAATGAGCACGATGGATATTCAACCAAGATGGTGGCTAATATGGTACTATTTTATGCCACATCAAACCAATTTTGTCATATTAATACTAAATCCAAATTGGAGAAGACCAAGAGTAATAGCCATATAGGTTCAAAGGCACTAATGTGACAAGCAATAATTGGAAGGAAAAAACAAATAATATATCACTAAATGAAAACAAGCAATTGGAATTCTTCTCTCTAAGTTTTTGTGCTTGAATGTTTAATTTTTGGGTCCATTAGGAAAAAAATTCCAGAGGGTATAACTTTTGCATATAGAAGCATTTTAAGCCTATTTTTTCAAATTGCATGATTTTTTGAGCTTTAAGCACTGGTGGCATTAGTGCTGGCATTAGTTCATAGACTTGTTGTAGTGTTAGGGGTTAAATTATATAAGATGTATCAGAAATCCCTAGTTGCACATCATAATAGGATTAATAATAGCATTTGGTCAACCCAAATGATTGTCTTATTCTGTAATAAGAAGTTATGGTGCATCTTTCACAAGGATAAAGTAAATTTTCTTGATGAAGAAACTTGCCATCAAAGAGAAGATGCTCTTGGTCTATTTTCCTTATTGATTGAACCTGAGTTACTTTCTTAAATCAAATATGAGAGTGACCCTCTCAAGTTATGGGTAAAATATTTTCCTTTTTAGAAAGTAAATACTACTAAAATAACTTGGAATTAGAGCTTTCCTATATTAAATAGATTGAGTTTAATAACATTGAGAAAATATTATGAGATTAAGGCATTGTATCTTGAGCTACCTCAACACCAAAAATGAAAACTGAATAATTCAACCGATCACTACTCACGTCATCATGCAAGATTGAAGCACTCTAAATTGATGTGTCCAACTCATTCTACCTTCCTCCTAGAGAAGATGAAGTTGCTTGAGATGTTTATCCATGAAGAGGTCAAATCACTAGGCAAGGAACAAGGACTAGAAGAAGAAGGAGAGGGTGCTCTAAGGGGAATAGAACAAAAAAATATTAGAAGAACCTACTAAATCTAGAATAGAAAAAGAATCAAAATAATTAATAGCCAACAATTTAGGTTGTGGGGTGGAATGAGTACTCGAAATAACCTCATCAAAGATGATATATTTTCTTATCAAGACCTCCTACCTCTAAGGATCATAGATTTAATACACCTTTGAGGTATCAAAATACTCCATAAAGATACACTTATGACTTTTTGGTTCCCTTTTCAAATATCCTTAGGTATGTGAGCTCATGCTAAAGACCTAAATATGAAAAATTGGGACACATTTGGTATATCCCTTGTTAATATCTCAAGAGGTGTCATGCTCTAGACTACCCTATAGGAACCTTGTTGATAATATATGCTATGCAAGTGGCATCCTTACTCTAGAACTTATGATCTAGCCCCTTGGAATTAATAATGCATCATGCCATCTCCATGATCACATTATTTTTCCTCAATCACACCATTATGTTTAGGAGTATAGTGAACAATCCTATGAAATGCAATTTATAAGAAGCCAAAAAATCATGAAAATCACAACTAATATATTCACCATCTCCATATTTCTTGGGATATTTAATTATCTTATCTAGCTAATTTCAACAAGATCATTAAAGGTCTTAAACCTCTCAAAAACCTTAATATTAGTGTGGATAGTGTACAAATACATATATCTAAAGAAATCATCAATAAAAATATGTACCTATTTTCTAAAAGAGGTGGTGTACCCATAGATCCACAAATATCACTATGTATGATCTCTAAGGCATGATATGCTCACCTAGAAATAACTTTCAAAAAGATCATATGATGTCTTCCCAAATGCACCGCACACATGCACCACTTGGGGGGATATGCATGGAATCCAAATAGCCATTTGATGTTGACTCAAGTATTTCAAGGACCATAATTGAGATGTCCAAACCTATTAACACCACTTCTAACTTTCATTATCAGCATGATCAACCATAGAAACAAAGTTTTTCTTGCTAGAAAGAGTGGTAGAAGGTGTAGGTATTTCACCTAACTTATACATGTAGTCAGTCTCATCACAATAACCAAAAATTATAATTTTGAACCCATTATCTATATGTTTAATTATCCATCTATTAGGATAAAATTCTACTTTCTTATTTGTATGAGAATGTGATAAATAGATAAAATGTTAGGTCCAACATTAGGATCATAAACTACCTCATCAATTGACAAAGATCCAATAGTGATATCTCCAGTCCTTAAAATATAAAATGAAGAGTCATATACAATCACAACACATTCTCTTATATTAGTTTTTTTGTATCCTTAAAGAAGATTCTAGTCCTTCATCATGTACTTAGTAGCACCTAAATTTGCTATCTACACATTCAAAGAGGTGGATGCCCAATATGCAAAATGAACTGCAACATGAGACTATGAGGTTTTTTCATAAAAACTATCCTTGTGCATAGAAGAGAGTAGCATAAACACCTCATTTTCTTGCTACTTTCTCCAGTTTCTTAATTTGAATTCTACAAAAATTTACCTCATGTCCTTTTTTTAAAAACTTATAAGTAGACTTCTTGGGATTTTTCTCATTCTATTCAATATTTTTATCACTTTGAAGTTTAGTAATAACTTCTTTTGGATGTGCCTAATAAAAAACATAATGTTCTTTAGGCCTATTCATCCTATCGTAATGGTGTAAAAGGTACTTAAATACCTCATCAACAAGCGGTGCAGAAGAGTACTCACAAATCATATTAGATAAATAATAACTATCTCATATGTTTTAAGTACAGTAATGAAGATAATATTGAGAAATTTAGTGTTCCTTTACTTCTCCAATGCTTCTTATCCCTATATTCTCTCCTTGGGTGGTCCTCTTGTAATTTTAATATCATCTTATAGTTCCTTTAATTGATTGATATACTCATAAATAGTATCAAATGATTCCATAAACAAGGTTGCAAGATAAACCTCCGATCTACTAATTTGAGTGGAATTAGTTCAATCACACAACCCCAAAAACTTATTAAGTATTACTTTTGGATTTATGGTGTTGTGAACATGAGTGTTATATACATTTTCAACATGAGGAGCAATGATGCCATAACTCTTATCCTTCTTGTTCCTATAAATTTGTTTTACCTCTTCATAAACAATGTCACAGTGTTCTGTATTCACATATATGAGTAACCTCTTGCTTCGGAGCAAAGATTCAATATTGATCTTCCAAGTAGTATAGTTAGGACCGCTCAAAAAGGACACATGATGATACATAATTTTTTTGCCAAAATTTTACAATTTACATGCAATTATGACTAGAAATAATATCACCAATTCAAAGAGATAGAAAAACTATACGATTTAAAAAAAGGTTCTCAAAACACTTGTGTATGTAAAAGTTATGCCCTTGAAAGTGTAGCCCCAAAATCATATAAATGGCCTCCAAAACCTTTGAATTTTTTAAATTAGTACTTGTAATGAATAAGAGGCCACCATGTTTCACTACATGAGTGGCTGAGGGGGTGATTTTGAGAGTGCAAATGACACATCGTCAAGGGCATGACAATGTACTTGGAACATAGATCTATTTCATCTTGAAAAGAAAGTATTTCCCCCAAGGTTTTGGTATGTAAGGTCTTGACTAGTGTGGATAGACTCAAAGATCATTGATTATTGTTCCTTAAAGGGGTCTTTGTTGGTTATGTTTAAAAAGATAAATTTCCTAGGTATAAAGCTTTAAAACCAAGCACTTAACTATCTAAAAAATAATTCCACTGCATTAATATATGAACACACATGAGTTGAGTAGAATTAAAACTGGAAAACAAAATATAAATTGTGATTTCCCAATTCATATCATTCATTGCATTTAAGATATATCACATATATAACAACAATGATTATTGAAGTTGTATGAAATTTTAAAATACACTATAGGAAACCAACTTCAATGCTTTGAATGAAAATTAATCTACTCCTAATTTAAATAAGATTCAAAGAAAATTCAAAGGTTCATGGGTAAGATAAAACAAAGAAAAACAAGCCAATACTACCCTAAACTCCAATTCCAGTCCAATAAAGCAACAAATTTGATTTAAACCAACCTTGATCCAATCAGTATTCACATAGCCTGAGGTCCAAGATGGTGCAATATTCAAAGGATCAACAAATAATGAAATGAATTGAGTACAACCACCATCATCATTCATAGATTGAACACAAAAAATTCAAAAGCCTTATATCATAAAGATGTTTGTTGAGTACATGAATTCAAAAAAAATTGACTCAGGTGGATTACAATAATAGAGCTCCGAATCATAGAAGCTTGGTTCAAAAATGCCATCCAACTATAAGCAAAAAATACGAAGAAAGAAGAAAACTAAAGAGGCCAACTACTAGATGGTTTCTAACATTTGTAACAGACTAGTGAGCCACTATTTATATAATTTTTTGGCCTCAACATAACATTACATTTATAATTAATTGTTATTCATTGTCCCAATACATGCTTTGTGGACATTTTTTGCAAAATCTTATCCTATGCCTCCTTATCTTGCCCAATATTTGACAATTTTTTTCAAAAAATATAGTTTCTCTTCCTTATAATTATTCTTTCTCAATAATCATAGCTGGTAGTAGCCCGTGGACTATAGCACCCACCACTGTAGAAGCCTGCGATCTGTAGCAGCCGCCACTGTAGCAGCCTGTGCACTATAGCGGCCATAGAAATTTTGGCCCTAGATAAATAAATAATGGCAGATTTTGGAGGTAGCAAGTTGTGACGGATGGAGCAGAAAGGAGGAGTGGGAGGTCTAGGGGCGACAAACTCTAGGTGTGGGGATTCAGAGGGTAGATCAGCAGACACAGCAGGTGGGGGATCTGGTGAGATAGCAGGCCCCCAGGCGGGGGATGTGGACAAGGAAGTTCTTTTGGAACCGGTCCAATAGCATTGGGCGGATGTGGTTGAAGATATCTCTGAGGGGGACCAGGACTCTGTGCATCAGGATCAAAGGAAGACCCAGGAAGGAGACAAAGAGAAATCTGGCAACTGGAGACCTTCATATCTTAATGCTCTTCATAGGAAGCAAAAATTATTCGACTCTTGTTGTAATCTAAAATTTGTCAATGGTAGGTTGCACGTCCTGGATACCTTATCTTAGCATGTGGCTATGGATGGTAAAACATCTCTGGTGGTGAAACTTATGGGGGTGAGGCCGAACTTGGAAGTCATAAGGAGATGGGCCGTCCAAAAATGGCAGCCAAGGACAGGTATGATGATTAAGGCTTTACCCAAGAGTTTTCTTTTGGTGACATTTCAATGTGAACAGGACATGGAAAGGACTCTTCAAGGAGGTCCTTGGTTTTTTGTGAAAAGGGTCTTGTATCTGAAGCGTTGGTCCCCCGATTTCAACCCCCAGACTCAGGTTCTGGATTTGGCTCCTATTTGGGTTAAGATGTTGGGATTACCTCTGCTTTTTTGGAATGAACAAATCTTGGCTGGGATAGCTACAGATATTTGGGAACTAATAGCTATTGATCCTGCAACCTTGAGCAAAACAAGACTCCTTTCTGCTCGTATGTGTGTGTTGGCGGACCTGAGTAATGAGCTCCCTAAATCCATTATATTGTCATCTATGTTTGGCCTTCACACTCAGGTATTTGAATATGAAAATATGTCTTTTAAGTGTAGTGTTTGCGGGAAGGTAGGGTACCAGGGTATCCATTGCATTTCCAAGAACCAGCCCCTACTCCAAAATACTGCTCCTCAAACCCAGAATAATATCCCTCCCCCACAAATCTCCATTCCTACCCAACATGGGCCTCAAGTACGTGGAGCTCGAAATCCAAATATCAGAGACCCTGTTTGCCCTTTTGTAAGCAAGAGGCAATGTTATAACCCTCCTCCAAAAAATACCTATGCCCTGAAACCCTCACATAGGGGAGCTACTCCCTTTGATGGGAACCCTCAAGCTCAACCTGCTCCTAAGATGATACAGCAAGCCTCAGAGCCAAATCACAAAGGAAATAACCCCATAGATCAACGCCCTGGTGCAAGTAAGTTTGATTAGGTAATACGGGAGACCTATGGAGGCTCGGTGGAAGTGGTCCCATGTACTATAGAGGAATTTATGGGAAGAAATTCCAAGGAGATCAACATCCCAGTGGAGAACAGTTTTGATGCATTAAATCATCTGAAGGGAGATCAGATGGATAGACAAGAAGTGGAATCTGAGGTAGAGGAGACTCAAGAGAAGGATTTAGAGGAGAAAAATCGAGGAGGAAGGAGTAGGAAACTAATAATACGGGCAAGGATACTCAGGAGGAAGAGGTGAACCACCAAGATCAGTGTAACCCCAAAGCAGGGAAAAAAGAATCTACTAATCAAGAAGCTAAGAGCATGAAATCATCTCCACTATCAGAAAGACCAGTTAACCTGGAAAGCCAGATTGTTACCCAAAAGACCAAGACTGACCTATCCAAGATGGTTACTAGAATCCAAGTGAATCCCAAGGATCCCTAGCCTAGAGTGGATGTATGGGGATATGGTTCTGTAGGAAGAGGGAAACCTAGCAATGCTACCTTAAGGCAGAAAGAAGCAGAGCGAGGAGTGTCTGATGGCACTCAAGCAGAATTGCTCTTTGGAGCGAAGGCTCAAGGATCCAAATCCCATAAATGAAGATTATTTCATGGAATATATGTGGGAGTAATCCTACAAAAATAAGAGCTTTGTATGCTCTTAGACAAGAACACAAATCGGATATGATTTTACTACAAGAAACTAAAATGGAGGAGAGTAGATTTATTCCTTTTAATAATAGGACTTGGCGAGAAGTTGAAGTAGTAGGCCAAGAGGCCACTGGAACAGTAGGAGGGTTGTTGGTTATGTGGAACAAGAATGTGATTGATAGTAGAGTGATTTTGATGTCTAGTTGGTTTATTTGTCTCTTATGTGTGGATAAAACCATGCAAGAAGAGTGGATCTTAATGAATGTATATGCTCCAGTTAGACAACGACTGAGAAGGGTTCTTTGGAGTCAGCTAGCTGAATTGAGGGAGACGGTCCCCAACTACCCTTGGATTATGGCGGGGGATTTCAATTGCTATCTTAATCCTACAGATAAATTGGGGGGATATCAAAGAATAACTGCTGATATCTATGAGTTTAGAGATTTTATTGAGCAACATGAGCTGATGGATGTGGACCTGTGTAGATTCTCCTATACATGGTCTAACAAAATACTAAAGGAAAACCAAATTTAAATTAGATTAGATAGGTTTCTTCTTTCTCAAGAATGCCTAGAGAGGTTTGGGGACTCTTCATTAATGGCACTCCCAAGAATCGGGTCTGATCACAACCCAATTTTGTGGGAAACAGGGGAGGACTCTAACAAAAGATACATCAAACCCTTTCGATTTGAACTTATGTGGTTCCAACATCATGATCTCAAGGATCTGGTTGCCCAATGGTGGGACAAAAAGTATAATGGTTCAAAACTGGCCCAAGTGGCATGTAAACTAAGGAATGTGAAGGCTAACATTAGAGAGTGGAACAAAACTTCCTTTGGCAATATTTTTGTTAAAAATGCATAACTAAAAGACAAGATCAATGAACTATAGGAGAAGCTGAAGTCAGAGCAGCTTACAGAGGATCTGAGAAACTAGGAGAGGGAGTTGTTAGCCGAATACCACATGGTTCTAGGATTTGAAGAAACCTTCTGGAGGTAGAAATCCAGACTGCGTTGGTTAAAGGAGGGTGACAGAAATACTAAGTTCTTCCATGTCTCTACTCTTCACCACAGGAGTACTAACAAAATTAAGGAGATCAAGATGGCCGATGGGTCTAACACCAAAGATATGGAAGACATAAGGAGGGAAGTGGTTGAGTACTTTAAATCATTGCTAGAAGATGTAAATCCAACTATTGAAGAAGAGGACTCTCTGTTTGCGGCCATTCCACCCCTCGTAAATGAGAATCTTAATGGATTCTTACTTAGTCCTTTCACAAAGGAGGAAATCAAGAAGATGGTTTTTGACATGGATGGTAACAGCTCCCCAGGATCGGATGGCTTCCCCGCAACTTTCTTTCAGAAGTTTTGGGATATCCTAGGCAATGATGTAGTGGAAGCTATAATTGAGGCTCAAAAGGACATGGAAATCCTAGAAGGAGTTAATGCTACATTTTTAGTCCTCATCCCTAAACTAGTGGGAGCAATGGAATTTTCCATTTTTTGCCCTATCAGTTTATGTAACACTCTGATGAAGATTCTCACAAAAACAATCGCCAATAGGCTGAAGGTTATCCTTCCTTTCATCATTGATATGAACCAAGGAGGCTTTGTGAAAGGGCAACAAATACTAGATGGTATCATCACAATTCATGAGGTTATTCATTCAATGGTGGCTAGTAAGGAAGCAGGTATGTTACTAAAGCTTGATATGAATAAAGCCTACGACTGGGTCTCATGGCGGTTCCTCACCAAGATTTTGGGTAAGTTTGGTTTTTGTCCCCAATGGATTAAGTTGATTTTTAGTTGTATCTCTACTACAATATTTTTTGTCATGGTGAATGGGTCACCCTCCGGTTACTTTAAGAGTGAAAGGGGGTTGCAACAAGGAGATCCTTTGTCTCCTTACTTGTTTATTATTTTAGTAGAAGCATTAGGTAGGAACATTTCAGCAGCGGTGGCAGATGGTCGATAGGAAGGTTTCAAACTAGCCTCAATAGTAGAGCCAGTGTCTCATCAAATTTTTGTGGATGATACGATCATTGTGTCCAAAGCCTCGGTGCCTCAGGCTAGGAAGCTGAAGAGAATTCTAACCAAGTATGATACAGAAGCAGGACAATACATAAACTATAAGAAGAGTAGCATCTATTTCTTTAACACGCCTGGTGGGATGGAGGACAAAATTTCTAACCTCTTCGGTTGTGGAAAGGAGCTTCTACCAACGACTTATCTAGGCATGCCTATGTTCGAAGGAAGAATGAAGGCTACATTGTGGAACTCAGTCATTGACAAGATCTCCAAAAAGTTAGCAGGGTGGAAGGGTAGCCTTCTGAGATCTGCAAGAAAAGCCTTATTAGTTCAAACTACTTTATAGAGCATTCCAATTTACTGCATGTCTCTATTTAGAATGCCTGCAAAGGTCTGAGCTATATTGGAGCAAATTCAACACAACTTCTTGTGGTCAGGTTCAGAGGAGAGAAAGAGAATTTCTTTGGTAGCATGGAATCAGGTGTGTGCAAGCAAATATCAGTGGGGCCTGGGGCTAAAGAGAATGAAAGAAATGAATCAAGCTCTAATTGGAAAACAGGTATGGAGATTTATCAATAATGATCAATTGGGATGGGTAAAACTTCTTAAGGCAAAATATATCAAAAATAATCAAGACTTCTTGAAAGCTGATAATCTCCCTAGAGGATCCTATTTCTGGAATTGTTTGCTTGAATTTCGGGAGGTAGTCAGGAAAGGCATCAGATGGAGAATTGGTAATGGAAGACAAGTGGACTTTTGGAAAGACCCGTGGTTGTAAGAGGCCCCTCTGAAATATAACTTAGACCTTCAGGTCCTCCAACATAAACTTTCGAAGGAAATGGGAGGAAAAGTAGGGGGTTTTATTGTTGTAGCACAGGAAACTTCCTCTTGGAAGAAAATCACAGTTCATAATCTATCAGAGCAAGAGAAGGTGGCCCTAACCAAACCAAATGATGCTTTAAGGGTGTTCCTGATCATTCCTGGGGAAGGAAGAGACAAGGCGATTTGGGGCAAAACTACAAGTGGGATCTATTTAGTAAAAACTGCCTATAAGTTAATCTACTCAGGATTCAATGGCTGGACTCCGACTTCTATTATTTGGTTAAATAATTTAACCCCAAAAATTGCTTTCTTATTTTGGTTGGCAGTTCAAAATAATATTCTAACAACAGATAATCTGCAAAGGAGAGGTTTCCAATTCATTAATCGATGTATCTTGTGTGAGAAAGCGATAGAATCTGTAAGTCATATATTTCTTACTTGTGAATTTTCTTGTACAGTCTTCCAAATGATCCTGTCCAAATTTCATATAGATTGGGTCTGCCCAAATAGTATGTCTGACTTCTGCATACAGTGGGCTTCCCCCTTTCGGGCGAAACTTTTGACTTGGCTCTGGAAGCTCAGCTTACCCCATTTTTTATGGGGGATATGGAATGAGAGAAATAAGAGAGTATTTAAAGGATGTAAGAAATATTCCAGGTTATGTGGTAATAAAATAATCAGAGCTTTGAAAGAAAACTGGAAAACTTTCTACTTCAAAAATGAGACCATGTCTCTAAAGGAAAGGAGGATTTTGTGAAACTGGGGAGAGGAACTTCTAGACCTAGACATTACAACCAACCCACGGGATGGTGTCAAGTGGATACCCCCCACTCAAAAGTGGGTTAAGTTTAATTTTGACGGGGCAGCCAAAGGAAATCTGGGGGCTGCAGGAGCAGGAGGAGTTCTAAGAACTGAGGAAGGAAAAGTGGTCCTTGCCTTTGCAAAGTCTTTGGGAACTCAAACAAATCATTTTGTAGAAGCTCGAGCCTGCATGCAGGCAATGAGAATTGCCAGACTTGAGGGTTATAAGGAATTTATCTTTGAAGGGTATTCACTTAATATAATCAAGGCAATTAAGGAGGATAAAGACCCCAGTTGGACCATCTTGGAGCTTATCCTAGAAGCAAAGATTCATAAATCTCATTTGGTTAATGCTCGAATCCAGCACACCTTCAGATAAGGGAACCAGGCGGTGGATCTAATGGCAAATATTGCAGTTTCTATTGGGGAGATGTAAATTTGGAAGGATAACTTCCCTCAAGAACTATTGGTTTTGGCTTCTATAGAAGAGCTAAGATCAAACATATTAGAGCATCAAGAGATCAGAGGGGTTGATGATGAGTAATCTGACAGATGGAATTAGGCAGAGGTACAAAAGGCATCCCATTTGTTGGGGCCTAGGAGGTGACAAGTTTTCAGTACAATAGCCTAGTGGTATTAGTAAGTGCTAGGTGTTGTTTGGTTTTTGTTTTATCCTGAATAGTCAAGCGACAAGTATAGGACTATGGACTCTAAGTATGGCTTAATGTGGGTCTTATAAATATCCATTTTGTATTTTGATTATATGGGCTTGATGCTAGAACCAGCCCATTTTGACTATGTAAAAGGTTTGTGGACCTTATAACCACCTCTACCTTATACCAAAAAAAAAAATACATGCTTTGTGGAATTTCTTTTATGATAATGTGAGATTGTTTTCAATCATCTGGTGGCCACATCTTATTATATTTTAATTTTCATGAATCTTGAGAAATTTGAAATGGCCATACCTTATTAACTCTCCATTACTCTCCAAAATCTGGGTTGCTCATTGATTTCCCATATCTTTCATCTTGCACAATTATACTTGCCTAGTATGCCTTAAAATTCAATGTCTGCCTTTACGTTTTCTTGCAAAATATTCTATAAAATAAGAAAAAGAACAAAGGTTAAGGGATATTTTAAATTAATTATATATATATATATATATATATATATATATATATATATATATATATATATTTCCCTAAGGTTTGATATTTCTCTAAAAAAAATAATTAATTTTTGACAGCTAAAAAACTCTCGGGCATCGAGCTAAAACAATCATATTCACACGGTATTGGGTTCAGGGGAAAAAGCTCTAAGCCATTAATGTTGCTTGCTAATTAATATCTATCGTAGATGAATTGCTTAAAAATATTATTCTTCTCTTTTTTTGGACACTTAATCTTGTTTGTCTATGTTATTTCAAGATTAAACCCTAGTTGTCGATGAATTCTTTAAATATTGCTAAAATATTTAATACTGGTCATTGGAGAGATTTGGGAGATTAAATCCTAGCCACAGATGACCTCATTAATTATTTCTAAAATATTTAATCTTGGCCATTGGATATTATTGCTAAAATATTTAATCCTAGACATTGGAGATGATTGCTAAAATATTTAATCCTAGACATTAGAGATATCTAAGAGATTTAATCATGGCCAATGGAGATGATTGCAAAAATATGTATTCTTGACCACTAGAGAGATATACAAGATTTAATATTGGCCATTGGATATGAATATTTTAATGATTTCTAAAATATTTAATCCTTCCCATTGGAGATAATTGCTAAAATATTTAATCTTGGCCATTGGAGAGATCTGGGAAATTTAATCTTAGCCATTGGAGATAATTGCTAAAAGATATAATCTTGGCCATTGGAGATAATTTCTAAAATATATAATCCTCACCATTGAAGATGATTACTAAAATATTTAATCCTAGCCATTGGAGAGATCTGAGAGATGTAATATTGGTCATAGATGAATTCATTAATGATTTCTTATAGATTTAATCCTAGCCATTGGAGATGATTTCCATAAGATTTAATCCTAGCCATTGGATATGATTTCCAAAAGATTTAATCTTGGACATTGGAGAGGTCTGGGATATTTAATCTTGGCCATTGGAGATGATTTCTAAAAGATTTAATCCTAGCCATTGGAGATGATTGCTAAAATATTTAATCCTAGCTATTGGAGATGATTGCTAAAAGATTTAATCTTGGTCATAAATAAATTCATTAATAATTTCTAAAATATTTAATCCTGGCTATTGGAGATGATTACTAAAATATTTGATTGCTAAAATATTTAATCTTGGCCATTGGAGAGATCTGGGATATTTAATACTAATCATAGGAGATGATTGCTATAAGATTTAATCCTGGCCATTGGAGATGTTTACTAAAAGATTTAATTCTGGCCATTGGATATGATTGCTAAAAGATTTAATCTTGGATATTGGAGAGATCTGGGAGATTTAATCCTGACCATAGATGAATTCACTAATGATTTCTACAAAAATTAATCTTGGCTATTGGAGAGATTTAGGAGATTTAATCTTGGCCATAGATGAATTCATTTATGATTGCGGGAGTCAGAAAGGAATATGAATTGGCCAATAAAGCTACGGAGGAAAATAGCAAAAATTTTAGTTCGAAAAAAATTTATTTCAAGTCCCAAAAAGAATACCCGTAATGAATTTTAATAGTGCAGGAATGAATCAAGATATTTCCAATAGCCTCAAAATGAATTCCAATTGCCTGATTTTTTTTATTGGCTGGAAATAATTTATCAAAGCTTGAAAATGAACTCTTGTTGCCCAAAAATGCTTTCCAATTACGTGAAAGTGATTCTTGATTTCCTGTAAACAATTTTCTATTACCTAAAAATAAATTTTTCTTGTCCAAAATTAATTTCAACAACCCTAAGATGATTTTCAATAATCCAAAAATACTTTGGAAATACCAAAAAAAAAAATGCTTAAAAATGATTTTGACAAGGAGCATATAATAGAAGAAGATCATCAAAACATTATTTCACATTACAAGAGATAAGAGACCTAAAAGTGAAGTCATTTATATTGCATAAAATAAAATCAAGCCTGCAATGATTGATTTTAAGCAATTTCAAGGCATTGAAGCTATGGAACATAGGCATGCAGGTACTCGTTGGAAAACTTATTTTGATCCTGAATTAATGGGAAAGGTTATTTTCTACTAAAAGAAATCCACAAACATAAACATGACAATAAACATCACAGAAATCTCAAAACAAGCAAATATTAGATAATATTTAAAATACTTTCAACTAAAAAGACTCGAGTTTTGGATGATGGAAAATTACAAACAAACCCAAGAAAAACAAAAGAAGGCTTACCAAAAAAAAAAAAAGTGGTTCCCAAATCCATGTAGATTGGGGTGTGTTGTGCAAGTACAACAATAGGTGTGTTATGAACCTCAATTTTTATTAATAGAAATCATTCACCATTTATGCAAATATATCAAAAATATCCATCCATAATAACAATACACATAATAAATTAGAGATAGACAATACCCTTGAGGTAGGGCAACACAAAATATTACTCCTTAAGGAATCACTCCAATATCCACTCCATGATCCAAGACTATTACAAATAATTATTAATATGACTTATATTCCAGTCCTTGCCTTTATATATTTCCCACAAGAATATTTCCTAACTATTCTATAAAAATATTCCCTAATAGTTTTTTATTGATTGGGTAAAAGAAGGGGTTTTGAAAGGGTCCCCAAACCTTTTACAAGAGGAATGCTATAGCATACAAAGACTAAGAGACTATATAGAATGAGCCATCCCACCTAATGGAACTTATAGAAATCTAAAATAGCATCTTCAACAAAGTAGAAGAAGGAAGCGAGAGAAAATCTAGGAGAATGAAAAGAACATAGATATCCTCCCACCAAAACAACCCAAGACTCAAAAAGAACCAGCTCCAAAAAATGATCTGACCAAAGTATCAACACAATATCTCAATTCTGATTCACATTCACTCCACCATCCTTTGATGGCTCAAATTTTAGATCCCACTGATCCCAATCCATCATGGCTTTGATCTCCTCAACACAAGAGATAACATATTTTAGAGTGCTAATATGGGATCTTATGAACTTTTTTTTCATTTATCTTCCAGATTTGGGAGAATTTGGGGGCTCCTAAGGCTTTACCTCCTTTCTCCTCGAAGACTTAACAAATAACTTCGCATTATTTATAGTTAACCCTGAGTTTTAAAAGTTAGACTCATCGATGCAGAAAGGAGAATTGTCCACTTTAGCTGATTTAGAGGAAAGAAACTTTGAGCACCTAGCCTTTTTATCACTACCACCAATACCACAAGGGTTCTCATTCACCCATAATATTCCTTTAGCATATCCACCACCTTGCCACCTAGAGTGGACTCAGTAATAGTCAGATCAATATTTGAAGACTCAATAATAGAATTTTTTGGGGGGGACCCAGGGGAGTCCTTATTAAAATAGGAGCCGATAGGGTAGTCCACCAAAGGTACCTTTGAATTCCTCAAGCTACATTTTTAGACATATGATCTAAAATCAGTTTTATCAAGCCTTGATGGAGAGGATCCGAGGAGTACCTTATCTTAACCTACAACACTAAATTCTCTTAATATTCCCTAATAGTTACATATATGATTCTATGATAGTTACATATGACAATATTCTCCTACTTATTCCTAACTTGACATGTGGCCTTTTTCATATATGCCATATGGTACAATAGCATAGGCCAACATGGATTACATTGATGACAAATATATTTCCCATATTTCTATCCCTAGGTACCTAACATTGCATCCCCCTTACAAAATATTTTGTCCTTAATATAGAGAAAAAACTAAATAACATGATTTTCTAAACAATGATAATAACTAGTACCAATCCCAATCATCCATCCATCCAAGTGAAATATTGATTTATGGTAATCTATGATGATTCCAAGATACCCTTCTACCACATGAACATCCATAACTGCTTTGTTGATTTCATGCTTCTGTTGTTCTACTCTGGTAATTCAAATGATGGGTCCATTTGCTCCTTGATGTTGCACCACTATAAAAACCAAAATCACTATGCTTTCTCTACCAAACACTACCATATTTGGTACCTTTCTAACTTCATGTAGATTTACAATATTGTTTTACTAACCCATGCCTCCAAGGTTATTGTCACTTTTGGTGCTATGGATGGTGATATGCTACAACCTTAACATATTTTTATGCTTTCTTTGGCTCCTCAACATATTGTTGCTCTATTTTATGCCCTTTTTTCATGCTCCCATATTTTGGTGCATCTTTGGACTCAACTTTTACTTATTTAATTTCTACTAGTACCTCCTCCTTAGACTCTATTGTAGGTTCTACTTCTTCAATTTGTTTTCCTACAATAGCTTTTCGTTTTTCCTTGGATATTTGCTCCTTAAGTTGAGAAATATCTTGTAGTGTTATCTTCTTTTTTTAACCATAAATTCATAAATTTAGTTTGCATATTTATGTTAATAATACCCAAAGATCCCAACCAAGGATATCCAAGAACAATATTCGCTTCATCCATTTTTAATTCTTAAAAAAATTGACATCTCTCTCCTTGAAACTGTCCATCCTTGATAGTCTTCACTAGAAACTATAAATTGTTAGCCACGCCCTTGCTGATGAAGTTATGCTTATTGTTAGGGTTTATGGAGACTAACTTTTTTATTTTTAATGCAACCATAAACCTGTAAAATAAATTCTTTATATTCTAGCAATTATTCTTGATCATTACTTGGCTTATCTAACACCAAAGAGGTGTTTTTTTTTCCTACATAATATTATCCTTTTTTTCAATCCCCACTCACTTAAAAATGCAATCTCAAATTATTTTTGTGTATGAAAATTATGGGCACATCTATAGCACACATACCAAATTAAAGCCCCCTCTCAAAAATCACAAATCCTATTTTACCAATCCAACTCAAAAAATTGAAAGAAAAGAAAAAAATCACTTTGGAAACCATTCCCTAGCTTCACTGTCATCCCTTCCACTGAATATTGGCAACTCCATAACCTCAACTCAAAATTTAAAAAAAAATCCAATGCAACTAGGGTTTTAAATAACCAAAAATTCTCAAAAATAAAATTTCTCAAATCTCATCTATTCCTTTCTTCAAACAATGAAATTTATAGATTTTCTTCAAAAAAAAACAAATGACAACTAATTTGCTTACCTAGATTGAGAGAGGAATTTTTTTCTCTTTGAAAAAAATTGCACAACAAATAACATCTATAGCCCAACTTTACATAGCCATAATTTCCTCAATACTTATAAAAATTTAACAATTGACTAGTTGTTTTCATAGTATTCAATAATATTTACATAATGATGCAAAAATCTTTTGAAAATGACTGCAAAAAAATTGATATGAATATTTTTCTTTTGAAAAAAAATCACGTAGCAAAAAAACAACATAAATAACCCAACTTCAAATAGTCATAACTTCCTTGATACTTATCAAAATTTAACAAATGACTAGTTATTTTGTAGTAATAAAAATGATCTACACGTTGGTGCAATTTTTTTTTGAAAATAACTTTTAAAAATAAAAGATATGTCTCTTGTAATATGAGAAATTTTTTTCTAGAAAGATGTGTCTTAGCTTTGCAAAAACAATCTCACTTTTCCATAATCGTTGCTCTGATACGAATTCATGGATTACATTAATTGGGTACATAACAAATATATTCCCCACATTTCTATCCCTAGGTACCTAACATAAAATAAAATAGGATAACATATTACATTAATGGGGTCCATAATAGAGATATTTCCAACATTACTATCCCTAGGTACCTAACATGGTTCCAAGTGTGTGCTAATTGTTTAGTTTTCTAGTGAATCGTGTGATACCACCTATCATGATTTGATTTACTACATGATTTGTGAACCACACTACAACACTTGTAACTTTCTAATTTGCTCCAAAGTTTGTGAGTCACTAAGTATGTCAATAACATGTCATATTTTACAACAATTTCCAAAAATGAATAGAATCAAACATTAACCAATATTGCTTAACAAAAAGAATACACATAACGTGTTAGGACCCTAACCTAACCTCATTAATAATTGCATATTCATGTGGTACATTGGATTCCTAGGCTTACGATCCCACATGATGTGACCATTATTTATTATAAAGAGAGATTATATAAAGATGTAATGGTTGTTATTAGGAGTTACTAGCTCAGGCCCCCACTTGCATGTGGAGGGAAACCCTTGAGTGCTAGTGTTAGATTTACCTAAATTATTTAAAAGAACCAAGGGGACAAGATGATGGATCATATTATATTTTTATATTGTAATGAAACTTTGTTTCCAAGGAGGTTTCCCCCTCAAAGTGGCTTGTGATTCTATAATGTGCTTTTATTTTTTGCAATATAATTTGTTGCATTTCCATTTCATGTTGCAATACTATTATTTTTTTTTATAATTATAGAAAGGGTGTTGAAATATCCCCAAATATTTTACAACAAGAAGAAATCCAAGCCTACAATATTGTCAAAAGGGGCACAAATAGAGAGCAGTCCACGTAAGGACTTAAAACCAGCTAGTCCACTAGGGCATAATGAGAGCAACTCAAAAACAAGAATAGAACCCACACTAACAAATCCCTTACCAACCCAGCTAAAATAGAGAAGCATTCTAAAAAAAAAGGAACGTAAATAAAGGGGCAGAGAGATAGGGACAAAAAACCCCCTTGCAACCTGAGTATACGAACCCATAACTAAATTCACTCTTTAGAAGGCACAATATTAGAGATCTCCCAATCAATAACTGCAATGGGATTCAAATTCCAACAAAACATGGATCTAGACATAATAATGTGCAGAACCCCCATAGAAAAAGGCTCATATTATCAATAAAACTCATCAAATAAATTATTTAGAATCTATGGAAAAATTCTCCCTCCAAATAGAGAGATTATCTTGGCTTAACCCTAGATTAGCTAATAAGTCTACACTCTTGTTACCTTCTCTAAAGATGTGCCTAACTTGAATTCCCTCCAAATTTTGACAAAATATTTGGGATTCCTTAATTAGATTGAAGATGTTCCAACTAGGATTTTGATCACCAAAAAAGGCCTTAACCACATTTAAGGAGTCCCCTTCAATAATAATTTTTTTACAATTCAAATATTTCATTAATGTAGTGCCTTGATACAACACCCTAGCTTCAAAAAAATGACAAGTTTGTGAACCCAGGTTTTTTGCAAAGGCAAGAAGAATCTCCCCATTGTGATTCCTAAAAAGGCCACATACCCCTGTTGGCCCTAGATTCCCTTTTGATGCTTCATAAAAATTAAATTTAATCCAATCCTAAGGCAGAGGTTGCCATTTAACAAAGATTTTGATATTTCAAATATATGTCATTTTGGCATTGATTGAAAAAATCATTTTTTTCAAAAGAGAAATCTCTACTACTCCTCCACGATGGAGAACTAAAGTTATATTACACACAGTTTCAACAATTGTCGTTAACACTCTTAGCCATATTGATTCAACATTTCTCTCCATGATTTTGCAAACACCTTTATTTATTTCCTTCCAAACATCCCAAAGGAGATGTGGGAGTCTAAAGGAAAAAATGAGCATAAGATAGGGTTTACAAATGGAGAGGTACACTACTCAATAACATCCAGTAATGAGCTAGGAAACACCCATGAAAATCGATCAGGAGAGAAAACACTTCCCTCAAAAAGGGCATTAGAAAAACAAGTGACTGGTGGATTCATAAAAAAAAATTCCCACATCTTATCCTAGCTCTTATTAGAGTTCAACATCTCTTGGGCTCGTCCCAAAACTGTCCTGAATCTTTGCTTCCAATGGCCTAATCCCTTTATGCACTTATACCTCAAATATTTGTGGTCCTTTTATCTTCCATACTTCTTATGGTAGACATATCTTGAAAGGAATAATAGAGCCTTTATTGAGTTCTCTAGAGACCCTGCCTCCGTGTCTTCCAAAATTTTGTCAATGGCCATTGAGAATGCCAGTTGTGTCCCTTCTCCTAAAGGCCATGGACAAGGTATTGAATCCAGAATAATTAAATCCTTCAACCTCCTTGTTGGGCCTTCTTAGCATGGGTTTCCTAAAGCTGATAGATCAAATATTGTCTGGTCTCCCATTCCTCCTGGCTAGTTTAAACTCAATTTTGATGGGGCCACCAAGGGTAACCTTGACAAAGCTAGCTCTGGTAGCATTTTTAGGGATGACCAAAGTAGAATTATCCTCATGTTCACTGAATCCATTGGCATCCAATCCAACAATGTTGCTAAAGCTAGAGATATATTCCAAGGATTATCTCTGATAGAATGTTTCCATGTACGAAACCTCATCATTGAAGGGGAATCTCTAAATACTATTAAATATTTCAAAGGCTCCTAACCACTCACATAGGCAATGGCCAATCTCATCGAGGAGTCAAAGATCCTTATTGGAAAATTTAAGAGAGTTACCATCCAACACATGTTTAAAGAAGGAAATGGCACGACTGATCTCATGGAAAATATTGGTCTGGCCCAGGATGGTCTTCATGTGTAGGTTGACAATTTTCAACAGTATATCATAAATTTTTGTTACCAAAATGATTCTCCTAATAAACACTAGCTTCTGGAGCCTCTACAGTGGTATCTTCAATCCTTGCTCCAGAACTGACACCCTCGTGAGCTTGAATATGGATAATATACTACATTGAGTTTCCAAAACCAATCCTAGAGGGCATTCAAATCTAAGTTGGTTGAATATGGGAACAGTTATCAAGAATATTGCCAAGCAGGATCCTAAGTGGCACTATGGTCTAAGTGGTTTGGAGACGATCCTTAATCAGGTTGCCAAGCTCAATCCCAAGTGGTATTTAAGTCTGATTTGCCCAACTGTAGAAATAATTCTCAAATGGTATGCCAAGTGGGATCCTAGGTGGCTCTTCGATCCAAGTTTGTTGACTCTAGAGACTTTTCCCAATTGGGTTACCAAGACCAATTCAAGGTGTCATTTAAGTCCGAGTTGGCTAGCTATGAAAGCTGCTCTCAAATGGCCTGCCAAGTAGGATCCTAGGTGGCACTTTGGTCTAGGTGTGGTGTCTTTGAAGGCTATCCTCAAACTAGTTACCAAGCCCACTCCAAAGTGGCATTCAAGTCTGAGTTGACCGACTATAGAAACTACCCTTTAACAAATTTCCAATCAGGATCCTAAGCGACACTTTAGTTCAAGTTTTTTGACTTTGGAGGTGTTGCTCATTAGGCCTAGGAAACTGATTCCTAGGTGGTATTATGGTCTAAGCATGTTGTCCTCAAAAATAATTCTCAAATGGTTTTCCAAGGTAGATCCTAGGTGGATTTTGAATTTGTCCAATTCAACCTTTCAAATGTTTCAAGTCCTCGTGGGTAAGTGATGTTGACTTCCAATGGATAAGGTGTCTTTTCCTCATTGGAGAACCTACCTTGTATGATGATCCACTATGACTCATGATCCCTCCAAGAGACTCAATCCTCATGTTTATACTCCTTTCAAGGTTTCTATGCCTCCTAATCATCCGTAGTAGAGGGCCTGGTCATATCATCATCCCTCCTTATGCCTTGATACTCCTAGTTTCAATCCATGGTCTACCGAGACCCCGAGAAATATGTCCCATCCTTATTCATGGTGAGTTGCTATTGGCTATCCCTTCCCAAGAATTGATTTGGCATGTGTAACTAAGCAATCTAGAACCAAGGTATTTCATCAATGGATTTCGATCGTCATTTCTTGATATGGCAGTATGGCTAGTAGGGTCACCCCTAGCATTTTTTCTTTCCTTGTCGTTTTAAATCTTCTTAGCTAGATTTATCTCCATCACTCATACCTGTCAGTATATGCCCTATGCCAATGTGTTTTTGAGGTGGCTCAAATAATATTAGTGTGTGAGGCATGGGTTTTCTGGAGATTGGTGATGTCATTGCTCGAGCTGGAGGTTTTGGAGATCGACTCCACTATGGAGAAAATCTTGGGTTCCCACGACTTCCATTTCTAAACAAATATTATGGGAGTGATGTCGAGATGTTTATGGAGCTCGTCCACTCATGGGATAGTGGTAATGTAACTATCATAGGATTATCCTTTTGTATCACCACCAAATTGATTACGGAGATCACAAAATTGGTGAATTATGACGATTCCATTTGTTGAGACAAACATTCCATTATTGTGAAATTGGGATATTTTAGGGACGCAAGCACTTGGATAAGAAAAATAGTGGTTATGTATGAAAGTATATCAAGGCATTGTGGAATAGGATTCATATACTTGTAATGAAATATCTCACCATCGATGAGCCCAACTCACCACTGTGCAACTTCCACCTCATGTTACTCACTATTTCAGGGACATTACATTCATCAACATATCATATTATCTTTACCATTCAATGGAGTTGTCTATCTCGAGTGTGAGGGAGGGTAAATCCTCCTATCCAAAGCACCAAGGGCTTCATCTTATGATTTACAAGCACATGCTCCAACACTAAGCTCAATCCCTTACTCTATCCATTGTAGAGAGAGTCGACGATCAACCTACGACTTCAGCTTCCAACCTTGGGTCACCTCAAGGGAAGGAGGTGAGTGACTACAAATATGATCTAGAGTCTTTGACCTTGGGTAGGATTGGTAAAAATAATTTGGTGTTCCCTTTTGACACCATCCCTTCTCCCTATATACGCTCTACGAGAAATAAATCAATGGGTAACAAATATAAAGGGGTTGTTATTTTGGATCAGGACAATCCCATCTCTAATTTCCCTATTGTGAGCTATAAAAAGCATTCATGCGATATCAACCCCAACAACCTATTCTCTCCCAATGGAATGTCATTTTAGTCCCCTTCTACTAATAACTTTGATCTCATGACTAACCTTGATTATTATTGTTAGTTTGGTCTCCTCTTTGCTTGTTCAAGTGAGCAATATCATAAGCAAAATTATGAACCTGAAGGTGTTGGTCTAGATCTCAAAGGTAACCTAGAACACTAATGGCAAGGATCAGGATAATCCCACCACCTAGGGTTAACCCCAAGATGGTTTTATTTTATGTTGTTTTGTGGGTTTGTTGCTGATGTGGCCTTCTCCAAGGCTGTTGAGTTCCAACCCATTTTCCTTTTGATTTGTTTCATTTTTTATTCCTAGCGTGGGTTTCTAGTCACGAATCCCCCTTTTTGTCTTGCTATGTAAAATTTTGGGATCCCTTTCAAATCCCCCATTTATCAATTAATTTTTTTTTACAGAGGGAACACCAATTTGTAATTATCATACCTCTTCTTTGTAAATTGTCCGCCATGAGAATTTTATCTTGAGATGCCAACCAAAGGTAATAGTTCATTTTTGGCATAAGACTAACCTTGATTTTCTTGAAAATAGGGACTTCCTCTGCAACATCAGAAATAATCTTATAAGTTGACTTAACAAAAAATAATCCTTCACTTTCATTCTTCCAAATTAAGTTGTCTTCCTCTTCTGTGTTCTTTATAACTTGTAATCTTAATAAGTCTTCAATGAGGCTAAAACTTCTCTATTATAGGATATTCATATTTTGCATTCTAAGCAGTTTCAAACTTTTAACCCCTATTGAATCTGCATATAATCAGACACCTTAGTACCAAACACACCTGTGGCTATAGGTTCAATTTCATCCAATTATTAGGAGGAGATTAGAGGTTAATCCTGGATCCAAGTATCCTTCTATAAATCAATAGCATTCTCACTGCACACAATCCATCTATGCCCTCTACAGATGTTGCTTTTTGTTTTCAAAATACTGACCCAAAAGACTGATCCTAAGGTCGATGAAGGATCATTTAGGAAATTAAAGCTGGTAGAAATATATTTAGCAAACACAATATTCATCCACCCAATATTTTCTTTCTTAAACAACTTTCATGCCTGCTTTGCTATTAAAGCTTTATTCATCCACTTGATCCTTCTGAAACCTAGACCCCCAACTTTTATTTATTTACAAACTTGTTCCCACGAGACAAGATGAAATATTTTATTACTCTCTAAACCAAACCATAAGAAATATTTTTGAAGCTGCTCAATCTTTTGAATTGCTTTCATTAGGGATTTGAAAATAGAGAGGAAATAGATTGATATGCTTTGTAGAGTTGCCTTTACTAACTGTGCCTTTCTAGACTAACTAAGAAGAGCCCCTTTCCAGCCAATGATCTTGTTTTGAATCCTATCTAATACTAGGTCCCAAATATTCTCTTTCATCGAGAGTAAATTTTCGGGGAAAAATCAAAGCTATCTCCATTTCGCTCAAAATAAAATATCAAAGCTTACTCCATTATGGAAAAATCAAAGCTATCTCCATTCCACTCAAAATAAAAAATCAAAGCTTGCTCCATTCTAGAAAAATCAAAGCTATCTCCATTCCAGGAAAAATCAAAGCTATCTCCATTCTAGGAAAAAATCAAAGCTTGCTCCATTTCGAAAAAAAATCAAAGCTTGCTCCATTCCAAAAAAATCAAAGCTTGTTGAATTTTAATTGTTATTTCATTCAATTTAATATTCTCCAGATTTCGCAAGGGTTAAAGCTTTTAATTAATTAATTAAAAAGTCAAAGCTTTCTCCATTCTTCTCCTCTTATCTTTTTTTTTTTTGGTAATTAAAGATTTATCACTAAAACGGGTTTTTCAGGTTGACCCAAAACTTTTTTACAAAAAGCAGCCCGCAGTTGAGAAACTTAACCAGAGTCAGACTGAGGATCCTTCATCCTCTTCCTCAACATTTCATCCTTATCTGGGAACTGTCAACCTGGGAATCCCTACCAAGATAGAACTTAAAACAAAAAAAGACAACCAGGGCCTTTGCATGGCCTAACCCATCCTGAGCATCCCACCTAAAACTTGAAAAAAACCCCTGAGCAAAAAGAAATCCTTAAGATTTACATCCAATAGTTCATTTGAATTAGATTTTCCCTCACATTAAGGCCTCTCACATTCCATGAGAGGACCTTCATTTAGATTGCTTGGAGTTTTTCCCTCTCCCCCTACCCTGTGGTGGAGGAGATTTATTGGATTTGTTATCATCCAAGCTGGTGATAACTTGAGATAATAGAGTTCTTTGTTTTCCATTTGCAATTTCGTTCTCAATCCTAATCCTATAGTGTCCAGCATTTGAAATCCTTCCTCTATTTTTTTCACTACCATAATCAATGGAGGATTTTGTTGAACTTCTTATATGTTTTGAACTGAATTTTGGGGGAATTATTTACTAAATAATGGGACTAGAGCACCCTTCGATCACTCTTATCTCTAGAATATCTATCCTAGACTCATCTTCCTCCATACTCTTCCTGTAATCTCCTGAGACTTGTGGCATGCCATAGGGAAATTTTGGAGGATGATCTGTGTGGATACTGTTCGAGGGTCCAAACCTTGATGGGGATCCTAGGTTTTCTAGAAATCCCATCAGAGGTTCCTCTTCTTCTATCATTTCTGCCTCATCCTCATTGTTAGCAAGGGCTTCAAACTTATTAGATTTGGGAATTGAAGAACTTACCAGGGCATCTTGATTATTTTGGACTTGTTGTGTTCCTCTATCCTTATGCTGCTTATCTTGCTCATGGTGAAGATGGTCATTTCTGACTGCCTTGTATACTCCTCTATTTGTGAGAAACTGAGGTCCTTGGTTCTTGAGCTGACCTCTTCCATTTGGAGCTCCCATCTGAGGATTTTTTTGCACTTCTTTGTTGGCTGCCCAACTTGGACACTGATTCCTGAGATGGCCTTGAGTTTTGCATTCCACGCAGAAAGTTGGCTTGTTCTCATATTCCATAGGTTGTCTTCTTAGGTAATCTCCATATTCGAGTTCCACCAAGGTTGGGAGCTTAGAGTCAAGATTTGCATTTACACATATCCTAGCATGTGTTATCCTTTACCTAGCCAAGGTGGAGTGATTGATGGCAACCAAATCTCCTATAATATTGGCAATCCCTTTCAAAAAATACTCATGAAAAAACTAGGATGGAAGATTCGGGAGACAAACCCAAATAGGAGTTGTGTTAATACTTTGCGTATCAGGATCAAAATCCTCTCCCCAGGGTCTGAGGAAGAGGTTGCGCCTTCCCAAAAACCATGGCCCTCCTGAAAGAATGTGGCTCACATCTTCTTTGTTGTTAAGCCTGATGATGAAAAAGCCCTTGGCAAGAACAACAATCTCCATGAGTCCTATAGTTCTCCATTTGGAAAAGGCCCATGTCCTTATGGTTTCAATATCAGGCCTCCCTCCCAAAAATTTCCCCACCAAGGAATGCGAATCCAGGGACAGAAAGCTATCCATGATGTTTGGTGAAACCCTTAATCGGTTGTTATCTGGAATTAGGGGTGGAAGTGATTCAAATAAGTCACTCCTTTTACCTTTTAGGGTTTCAAAAAATGACAGGCCCTGCCTAGGACCTGCTACTCCTATCTAGATCCCATTGTTAGGATCTTTGATAGGAGAATCGGATCCTCGAACCTTGCCAGCCTTGAGGACAGAAACCTGACCATCCTTTGCCTCTGGATCCTTGTCTGGTGCTTCCTGATGGCTGTGAGCAAGGTTCTCACCCACCACCAACACCCTCCCTCCTCTGCCTCTGTTGCTACTCCGCTGGGTCCCTTTGTCAGGATCTTTGACAAGAAGATCGGATCCTCGAACCTTGCCAACCTTGAGGATGAAAACCTGATCATCCTTTGCCTCTAGATCCTAGCCTGGCGCTTCTTGGTGGCTGTGACCAAGGTTCCCATCCACCACCAACACCCTCCCTCCTCTGCCTCCGTTGTTGCTCAGCTGCTCCATGAAGGAAACTATTTTGCAGTCTTTATTCCGCTCCTCTTATCTTATTAGAGCTTGCGGATTTTCTATTCCGCATTTTATTTGCAATGAGTGTGACGTCATCTTAAATATTTTGCGGATTATCATAATCCGCACCTCCTCCCATGCATTAAGTTGCGGACTCCATTCCACAACTTTCCTTTGTATAATTATTCCGCTTCACTTTGCATAGTATTTATTCCGTATTTGATTCCGCTTGTGCTTATGAGTTAAAAATTTTCATATGGAATCCGTTGGTTTATACAAAGAAAGGAGAAGGCATTGGAATTTAATTTTTTAATTATTTATTTGCCCTAAAATTAAAAGCTTAAACCTTAGGAAAAATTAATTAATTAATTGAAATTAAAGGCTTAAACCTTAGGGATAATTAAAAATTAAAAGCTTAAACCTTAGAAAATGAAATTTAATTAATTAATTAATCTATTAATTGTCTAATCTCTACCGTTTTATTTCTATTTTCGTAGGAAATTTTCTAGTGGTAAGAGTAATGGTGGATGTGATGGCGGACATCAAAATTCAATGCAAAAGTGGGCGAATACGGTTGTGCAGAGGTAGAAGGCGCGAGAAGTTAAAAATCCACTCGGATTCTGTAGAACCCGTCGCAAACAAAGACTTGATGAGGCATGGTCGAGGGAGTGACCATTTAATGAAACTAGCTAGAAATTAAAATATCTACAAGTGGTCAGAGTTTGATAAGGATAAGATCAAATTATTTCTTCACCATTAATGGCAAGATATTTGAATGAATTTTCAGAAGTGGTTAGAATTGAACGAAGCTATTAAAATATGTTTTATCTTGTAAGGCCCCTCAAGTGGTGGGATTTTTATAATAGGATTTAAATCTGTGGAAGAAGATATTTTGAAAATATCAGGGTATGTTCTGAGTCTATATATACTTCCGTTGGATGTAAAATCAGGATGCAAGAATTTATAATAGAAGTACTTTTTTTGAAAATCATTTTTCTGAAGAACTCATCTATTATCGACATGGGATCTTTTGCGGTGTTGTTACTCTAAAGTGGTGTATCCAGATGCTTAATCCGCTTCTTAAGTTTTGACGGTACTTTCCTTATTCTTGTTTTCATTGAAATGTATGTGATAGTAATTGTTATGAGTTTGATTGATTTAGACATGTTGTTGATGTTATGTGAAGAGCTTCATTAAAGTTTACTCATTTTGAGATTTAGTTATTTTTCTACTGGCTCTAGTTTTATTGCGTGTGCTATGCTACTGGAAAAACCATCCCAGCAAGATTGAATCTTTAGAATGATTAAATTGTCCTAAGAGAGTTTTTAAATCTATAGTTTAAGGATTTGGAACTGATAGCTATGGTCTGTGTGCATGAGAATTTGCTATCCACAGATATACCCTATTAGTTGCAAGGAATATTATAATTTAAATAGATTGGTCTATTCTATAAACTAGTTTCACCCCTTGCTAGGTAATGAATTGACCTTAGAAAACTAGAAAATTTATTATTCTATTGGTTACAATTGAACATAATAGTATGTCGAGTTGAATTTAACAATTGAAATTGCAGGATTTCATCCTTCTTTTCTGCCCTACCTTACCCTCTCTGTTTTATTTCTAAAAGGTTCTCATTTTTATATTTCTTAAAATTCTTTATTCTTTTAATCTGCTAAAATTCAAAGAGCTATATCCATTCACAAATGCAAATTTGATCATGAACAACATAAACCACCACCAAACACCAATGAACTAAGGTTGAACCCATTGTAAGGTAAAACATAGTCTACTTGAAACTATTCCAAAAGTGGAAAAGAGTGAGAGCATTCGACTCGACTTTGTAACTCACACCTTGGATAACCAGCAAGATCCTAAAGTGAGATGGATTTGTTCCAATTTATATGTTATTGGTGTTTCTTGTATACTCTTCTCAAGGTGTGTATAAAACATGAATCAACAGTTGCATCTCTCTTTTTAGTTGTTTGAGCAATAGAGAATTTATCATTACTTTGTAGATGTGATTCTTTCTTTTTCTGAGAGAGAACTTGAAACTGACCCATCTTCTGTGAATCAACCTGCAATATCTTCTTTCCAGACCTGGTCATGATAGAAATAGATTCTACTTCACAGAGATTTTATGCAACCATAATTTGTTGTCCGCCACAATATGTTGACTCTTCCCTTTTGATATCTCTTAGCTTTCTCCATGGCTTATTGCACATGGTGTTGGTACATGATACAAGAATATGAATCAGAAGGATCATTACATACAAGGCACCAAATATTCACAATACCAGTTTCAGGGGTATACTCTTGATCTTCTTTATTTGTGTTAACCCTGGACCCTACACTATTACTGGTACTAGGCTTATGATATTTGTTAATGTATGGAAACCTTCTCTGCTAAGACCTCTCCATATTTCTTTTTTCCATTTCATTCACCTTGTTATTGATAATTTTTAAGGTATTCTGAATGTCAATCAACATGGTGGATTCTTGGGGAATTTGAGATGAGAGTGGTGGAAAAGGATTTGAAGCAGATGTTTTTTTGGGAGAAGGAATTGGGACCACTTGGGGAGTAATTATGATAAATAAGTTGGATCCATATAGGACTATGTAGCTACCTTAGCTTGAAATTGAGGGATATCAAAACAATATGGCATGATTGTCTTTGGGGGTAGCCTCCCTATATTAATTAGGATATTCTTTTCTTGTACAACTATGTTGTGTATTTGAGGAAATGTAGATACTCCTGAATGTTGAGTTTGTAGACCAATGTCTGACCCAAGAGCTTTGATGTAGTACATTAAAGCAAGGGGGCATCTAGTCTAGCTTCAAGGGGTATCCTTTTCCATATTTTATTAAATCTCATATTAAAATCAGACTAACTCTTGCTGATATTTTTGCATAGATGTAAACTGGTTTAGGAGAGAGAAAGGATTAGCATATTCATTATATTATTCCACAAAAGGCCCAACCAATGCAACCCATGAGGTGATGATGTTGTCTTCCAAGGTTCTAAACCAATGCAATTTTTTTTCTCTAAAGGATAGAGCTAGAATTCTAATAATCACCTCCTCGTTCCTAATGTTGTGTATGGCTGCTAAGTTTAGTATATCTATATAATACTCGTAAGAAGTTTTACCCAAACCATAATACGTAGGTATAGCTTTGGATTTAGCTTGGGGAATATCATGCATTTGAGCAAGGCTTAAAGGACTAGTGGTATCCCAAATAGGGTATTTTTGTGGAGCTTGATTTGAATTTATGTTTTGTTGTCTAACCATGTTTACTAGGGTTAAGTGGGATGAAATGGCTTCTTGATGGTATTTGAATCCCTTCAAAGAGTGAGTCTAGAGATAAAAATTTTGTATGCCTATATATTCTTGGTGGTAGCTCAAATAATGGAACAGGTTCTTGACTATTTCTAGCAGATGATCTAGTAAACATGAAAGAATAAGTTGTTGAGAGGGTTTTCTAGGTTCTTTATCTCAGGGAGTCCCCAAGTGAATTTGCTTCCACCGCTTGATGAGGTTAATACAATCCACTAAATCTTGATTTCTTTAGGAAATAATAGAAATGAATTCTAGTGTACAAATGAATGTTCTTGTAAACAGTGTCCCACCGGGCATGCCAAAATTGTTGGGATCTGAATTGACATCAAGATAATCTTGAAACTATGACTATCACCTATAATGATCTGGAAGGCGTGCACCTGCTAATCACATTTCAAACCCTGACATTGGATGAGTTAAATATTACTTTAACTTAACCTCCAAAGTAGGTTGGTATACCTTGTCAACTAATGTAAGTTTTGACTCATTTAACCTAATCTAAATGTATAAAAATAGGGATAAAAATAGGATTAGGGTTAGAAAAGTAATGATTTAATAGTATACAGATAAAGCTATCAGCATAGGCATCTATAGGGGATCTCTGATAACTCAATTCCAGCAGACAATACTTGTGATTAATAACATTTAAAACTCAGAAATCTTTATAAACAAAGCACATATACATACTTCAAGAATTATTTTAAACATCTAGGGCATCAATAATCCAAATAGTAGAATTGGATCAACACTCAGGTTATCAGAAATAGAATTATTTACAATAATACATTCTAGGAATGAAGTATTTCAATTTGCTCTAGGGCTAGCAATCCAATATTAGCAAAATGAACTAACCATAATAGTAGTAGCAAAAATGACTTCAAAATTGATAATCCATAAAGAAATAATACTAGAGTCTAAGGCAAACATCCAAGTAATGCTCCTTCTATTGATTTACAAAAAGTATACATAGTAGGGCAAGCAAACACTTTAGAGTCGACCCTTGAAAATGAGGGTTTGACCTCTATTTATAGTTTTACATATTTTAAAAAAATTGAAAGAATGGGAACATTACAAGGAAGTTGAAACACCAAATCAGCAATATGTTGAGGTGGAAGCCTCCTGTTTGATTTGAAGAAAGAAAAAAGTGGTGTGATCTTTCACTTATTTGCAACTTGGCTTCTGCAAGTCATTCAACTTTCATGGCTTTTAGCTCTAGATCAAGCCAATCTAAAATCAATGTCATCTATCATTTTTTCATGGCTACATCACTATATATTTGTAACTAAATTAGATTGCATTTCTTGATTCTCTGTTGCTTTATCTTCTTGCTCAGTTTAGCTCAAAAACTTTGAACAAAAATATTCTACTCTATGCCAAGTCAAATCACACTTTTATACGTGACTCAAACCATACTACATGTGTGTCAATGATCTCTTACTGAATGATTGAGATTAGAGCATTAGAAGCTTGGTGTGCTCATTCATGGTTTACAACACCCCATGGTATAGAGACGATCACATATTTGTTTCTTCTACCTCATTGGTGACATAGAACCACGCTTTTTCTTACTCTTATAATATCTCATTTAAAAGTTTGATTGCTTTGACCATAGGCTAGAGCAAAGGGGCATTGTCATGTTTATTTAAAAGTGTATTCTAGCCCACGTGATGTAGAACCATGTTCTAGAACGATGTCCTAGCTCACAATCACCAACTCAAATGTTTGATCAATGTTGACTATGATGTAGAATAATGTGTTGAGCCACGCAGTGTAGAACATGCACTAGATCTCACAGTATGGAACCATGTTCTGGGCCACAAATTGAATTTTTGATTTACCAAGCTTGACCATGTTGACCATGAATTAGAACAATGTGTTGAGCTGCACAGTGTAGAACATGTGTTGTATCACGTGGTATAGAACCGTGTTGTAAGCCATGATTTAGATAGCGATTTTTTTGATTTTGACAACATTGACCGTGGTGTAGAACCATGTTTTGGGTCATGTAGTGTAAAAACCTTATCACAAACCACTACCTCTTTTTTGTGCTCTAATCTATGATTTTAGATCACCAAAGCATAAATTTGACTAAGTTAATTGTGGCATAGAACATGTTGCATTGTGTTGCTACCGTGGTTTGGAGCACTCTTTAGGACTTATAAAATTTTGAAAAATTTTCTAAGTATGTGGCATTTTGGGGCCTACAAGTAGTTGTAATGTTCCATCGATCGACCAACTATTATATGACTTAGTCAAAGGGGAGAAAGAGAAGAAAGCATAAAAAAAAAGTTTGATGACTAATACCATGTTCATCATCCTAACAAGTTATGCAAAAATGATAATAATATAGTTAGGTCCAAGTGAGTATTCTAAGGGTGTTGTTCCCTAAAAAACATCAATAAATAGAATGCTATCCCCACCACCATCCCATACTATAAAATGGTTTTTGGAGTTGCATGAGTTCATGATGAGATTAACAAAAATCTACCAATTTTAGGTAAATTTTGACTAGCTTATATAGAGAACAATGATGATGAGATAAAGTGCTTACTGATGGACTTAATGTGCATGATGACAAAAGAGAAAATCTTAAACACTAGAGTGATTCAAGATAGTGACTAGGAGGGCCTAATAAAAGATATAGGAAATTGCTAATAGTGGAGGATCATATGATTAAAATGGTTGACATTATACAAAAGGCCAAACCAATGGTCTCAATAGGAGATGATTCTCTACAAGAAGCTAGGCTATTGAGCATAATTACTAACATGGTTTAGTGCTATAATGTATTAAAGTAGAAATTAGAGCAATAAGAGTATGAGTAGATGGAGGAAAAATGGTCAATGTTACAATAATATGATTAATGATTGGTCATGATAGTGGATAATATAGAGGATTATCAAAAGGATGTAGACAACTTGGTTTAGAGAAAAATCAACCTAAGAGCTTCACGTAGGAGATAGATCAAGAAGTTAGGATGTTGCAATACTAGTTCAAAAAAATGGTTACCATAGACTAGGCAAGATTCATCCATTAAGGATTCCTAACAATAAGTTGTAGCTCTCGTGGATATCATTAGATAGAGAATAATAGACAAGAAACAAATTTTTAGATTTCTTAAGGCATTCATGGACATAATGGATCCCTATATTTGCTTCTATTTAGGAATATATTTGGTTGCACAAACCAAACTACTCACAACCTTTTCGAATGGGATATACATAACATTGTGGTGACCACTACAAAAAGAATTATAGTGATCAATTGAGATAGAATATGATGAATATGATGATCATCTAGATAGATATGACTAAAGAGCATATTGACCACTACTTATGTTAATACCTTAGGAAAATGTATGTTAGTGCTAGAATTATTAAGGTTGGCACAAAAATCTATAGATAGTGCCAAGTAGTTATGATTAGCACCTAGTTAACCACCAATAGGCATAACCTTTTATATGAGCATCTTGTGAGGCCTATATATACAACAACGTTAATTGTGTTGTAAGGAATAAATTTTGTTTGAGACATCAAGTAATAATAATATATTATTTGTTTGGGCATATTCTAATGTACTTGTGTGTTATATATATTTGCTTGAATTTTTTTATTTTTCTTATACTAAATACTAAATTTGTAACTAAATTAAAATAGAGGTGTCCCATCCCCCACCCAACCAGTTGGTCCTTTCCCAAGAGCTAACAAGCACACAATCATATGGAGTAAAATAGTGATAATTTTGGGGAAATTATTTTTCCATTAGAATATCATATCCTTCATCGAGTTTTGTATTATTAAAATATGAGTGAAGATTTTGTATTTGGGCACACTACCATTTTAGTACAAAGTTTTTGGAATCCTAAATTATTACTCTTTAGCTCATTAGTTGAGGATATCATCCCTCATCCTTATGTTACAATATGGATATCTATTTATACTTTGATGATTTAGTGTTACATTTAGTTTTGTATTATACTTCTTATGATGTGTTCCTACCTATTTTTATTCTATGGGTTTCTTATGCCAAAATTGAGTTGGAATCTTCTTCAATATGCCCATTGAATAACACAAGCTTATACTGAGAGGGGGGGTGAACAGTATAAGACCTCTTTTTACTTTTTCTTTTATACTTCAAAACAGTAAAGCAATATACCCAAAGCAATATCAAAGCAATGCACAAAATCATCCACAAAGTGACACCAATTTTAACGTGGTTCACCCAGAATGGCTAGGCTATGTCCACAAAACTTTTCTTTAAAAGTTATCTCAAAGTTATTTGGGAATCCTTCCCAATTACAATGTTTATGGGCCTCGGCCCAAAGGAGATACCTTCCCCCAATCTGAATTTATGAGCCTCTGCTCAAAGGAGATACCTTCCCCCAATCTAAATTTATGAGCCTCTTCCCAAAGGAGATACCTTCCTCTCTGCTCTGGATATGATCCCTCAGAAGATCAACTATCTCTACCTCTTGCCAGCAAGTGGAACACCTTTCCACCGAAGACCTCCTGTCCTCAATGCTTATCCTAAGAGACCTCTACCTTCTATGATCATGTCCACAGCAGCTCAAACAACTCTGTACCAAACACAGTCAGTCGGTCTAGTACAAGTCTTCCTCTATCTGTCAGATCTGTCCAACTCTTGAACAAATCAATCCTTTGTCCACAAGCCTTCTCAAATACTTGCCAAATTTGTCCTCAGGTTATTCTCAAAGAACCAATGTACCTCTGTCCTCAAGTTATCTGATAGAACTACCAAACTCAACTCACAAGTCCTCTGCTAGGACCTATCCAAATCTGCTCACAAGTCCCCACCGAAACCTGTCCAAAACCTGCTCACAAGTACCCAACAGAACCTGTCAAAAACCTGCTCACAAGTCCTCAACGGAACCTATCCAAAATAGCTCACAAGTTCACCAAGAAAAACTTGCTTGGCATGAACCCACAAAGAGAATTGTTAGAAACCCAATGTGATTCATCAACCTCATAGAAGCATAAAGAGAATTGTTAGAGACTCAATATGTTCTATACTTAACTCCCAATATCAATCTCAAATCTCATAGAACCATAAAGAGAATTGTTAGAGACTCAATATGTTCTATACTTAACTCCCAATCTCAATCTCAAATCTCATAGAACCATAAAGAGAATTGTTAGAGACTCAATATGTTCTATAATTAAATCTCAACATCAATCTCAAATATCAATATCAAAAGAATAAGATAGATGTAGAATGCTTTTCTCAAGAACATGAAACACAACCCAACAATTGCCAAACATGCAATATCTCATATAACAATGCTACTCATGTTCTTTCCACAACCAATATCTTTTCTCAACCAATTAGGGCTTTAACAACAATTCTTATAGACAAGGTTTAACCAACATCATTCAACTCAACATTAACCTTGAAGCATTCAACCAATCATCACAAGAAAAGGAAACAAGTAGAAATCCTTTTCCCTCCAAAGATATTTGAACAAAACAGCCACCAACACAATATCACCAAATGCAAAGAATAACTTGCTCAAATCAACTCAATGGAGTAAGCCCAATATCATGAATCAAGTAAAGCATTAACTTGATCAAACAACCTCTATGGAAGCAACTCAACCATCAATCTCAAAACAGCCAACCAAGGGTTCCACCCAACTCAATGCAAGTAGCTTGACTCACAAAAACAAACCCTAGTGCACAAAGCTTCCATTATCTCAAACCAAAAATTATGCATTCACCAAAAACTCTCCTTAAGGATAACAATGCATAAGTAGTCTTCAACAAACCAGAAAATAGGATTTACACCCAATCAAAGAAAACCTAGTTGAAAACCTTTTCACTCCAACCTTATTTCAGAAAACATACACCACTCATACTCATAAGAAGAATGTGCCCATACCTTATTGGAGTAGAAGAAAATTTATCCTTAAATTTGTCACAACACACAACCCTCAAACTTCCAACCAAGTTAGGGTTAGAACCAAGATAAATGAGCATGTATAAAAACTTTCCTTAATACACCTTTTAGCTCCTCTTCTTTCAAAACAACCACCAAAGAAGCCAAAAACATAACAACCAAAAACTTACACCTTATATCTCCATTAGCATAGCAAAAGACTAATCTCAAAAATACAACCAAAGAAATAACCCCTTATTTCTCCTATGTCTTTTAAACAATGCTAAACAATGCCCAAAAATTATATCAAGAAATTAATCACACCTTAGAATTGCTGCCTTTGACGAATCCGAAAATCACGGAATGGAAACCTTTGAAGAATCCAAAAATCATGGAATGGTTGCCTTTGAGGAATCTGAAAAACACGAAAAGAAATACGTTTTAACAAAAACGTGACGAATCCATGCACAGCTCCCTTCGCGGGAATTGAAACGCAGACCTCCACCTACGCAAAGCCCAAATGCAGCCTACGCTGCCACTAGCCCACACAGAGCTCACGAAGTCCAAGATAGACTTCCTCACACATAAACGAATGAGCTTATCAAAGGATTTCAAAAATGCGTGCTCTTTTCTTCCGCGGCGTCAACAGAGCATCGATCGCTGCCACACGAATTGCATAAGATATTTCAATCGATTTTCGAGGAGACTTTTACCCTTAGGAACTTCTCATATATATAGTCCATTCGTGGACTTAGAACACGTCGGCTGCAAGGAAAGGAAATTTTGAATTTAATCGAAATTGCTTTCTAAAGGGTTTTAAAAACCCTTAATTAATTTTTAATAAATTAAGAATAAAAAGGTTTAGAAACCTTTAAATATTTTTAATAAATTAAAAATAATTTCTCCCTTAATTAATTAAATAATTAATCAATTAAAACCTTGAAGGGTTTTAAATAATAATTAAATAAATAATAAGGAGAACCTCCATTGGTTTTAATAAAAACCATTTAACTTGGTTTTAATAAAAACCATTTAACTTGGTTTTAATAAAAACCCTATCCAAAAACCTTATCCAATGGAATCTCTCCGGATTCTCTTAAGAAGATTCTCTTGGAATCTTTCACCTTTGAAGCCAACACATCCTCTTAACATTAATGCCATTTCCTTTTGACATCAATGAAAACTCATAGACAAGGAGCTAGGATCTCAAACCCAAAATTGCCAACACCCATATTGAAATAGAACATTGTTGAAGTACAATGCCTTGTATTTTGTTGGTTAAGATGGCTAATGATGGATATCCCACTACCAATAATCAAGCCAAGGGATGTGTTGAGGGGAAGGATGATATGTAGGAAGAGTATAACTCTATAATAAAAAATAAAAATTATGAGTTAGTTTCATTTTCTAATAAAAATAACATCATTAGTTATAAATTGATCTACAATACCAATTTTGGTGTTGAGAATTAGATTGACAAGTATAATACCTACCTTATTTCAAGGATTTTCTTAGAGGCAATTGAGTACACAAAGAATTTTTTCCATATGTTTCAAATGAAATTAGTTCATATGATTCTTCTTATCATTGATTTGTTAGGTGGGAGGTTCATAAAATGGATTCCAACAAGTTATTATTCATGGGGATCATCAAGAGGAGATATTTATATAACAACAACCTAGTTTTGTATAATATTAATCTACATGTATGGTATGCAAGCTTAGGAGTCTATATATGAAATTAAGAAGGACCTCACAAATAGTATGATATGATTATTTTTTCTTCTTTAGTTTTGGGTTTCAACAATATGAATAGGAAAATGATAATTAAAAATCATGAGGGTAATATTTTCATCATTGTACTCCATGTTGATGATTTACTCATCATTGAAAGTTTAACTTACATGTTTTAGGAGATGAAGTTATGGCTTGAATACTTTTTTGAGATGAAATATTTGGGCCTAATCCATTTTTGGGTATACAAATAATTCAATCCTCTTTTGGGATTTCTATCTTAGCCTCAATTTTCTCTATATATTTTATAACTTTTTGTATGGAGAATTGTAATCCAATTTGCATCCATTTTTTCTTTTTGTTGAAGCTACAAGATAATTATTCCACTACTTTATTTGATGTTATTATCTATTGGTATTTAATGGGACGTATTCTTTACTTCATTCACACTAGGACAAACATAACATTTTCTATCAACTAATATTCCTAAAATATGTTGGAACCTCATCAGACTCACTAAATGGTGCTAAGAGTATTTTGTATTGTATAATGAGAATAGTTTAGATGTGCAGAAATTATTATATTGAATCTCTCATTGTGTTGAGCATGTATTTTTATTTATATTGGGTTAATCATATCAATGAGCACAACAACACTAATGATTTCTTATTTTATCTTAATTTAAGACCATTTTATTGTTCAAGACTACCATATCTCTATATTCTCTAGATGCAAAATGTTATAGCACCAATAAGATCATAAATAAGCTTCAATAGATGCTAATAATTATTCCTATGTTGAGTCTTTCTTAGAAAAAACACATCACTTTGTATCATGATAATTATGGTAATATTCATTTTGTTTGTAATCTAGTGGAGCATTATGAAACCAAGCACATTGAGCTATAGATGCACTATACCTGTCAACTTCATTCAAAGTAGCTAATTAAGCTATTGTATATGCCTTAACTATATCATCTTGTAGATATCTTTACCAATGTCGTGCTTGATTATAAAACCCACTTTTCCCATCATTTAATTGTATTTTTATTTCTATTTTAGTATTTTTTAGCAAACTCTAGTTTTATTTTATTAATAGTAGAAGATGGATTTATAATTTATGAATTGGTCTATTATTGATGATTGAGTTTATGATGTGTTCTTAATGTCTTGGTTTTATCTAATAAAATAAAATAATAATAATTTCTTAGTGAATTATGAGCATTTACTTATTATATAGATTACCTATGATGTCGAATGATTATCTATGAAGTTATGGGTAAAATTTGTAAATGGTTTTAATTTGTTTGGCATGATCTGAATGCATTAGCAATTATAAAACTATGTAAATAATTTATACTGTCTCTATACCTACAAGGACAAAAACTACAATTGTGGTGTGATGTAGGTATTTGTTAAAGGCCATCCTGGGGAAGATTATTAGTCTAATGTAAAACCAACATTCATGTTTGCTATAAACTTCTCATGATCCTTACTTGTTGGGTATTTGTTATGAATATTGCTTATATGTTGCATTATGAAACCTTATAGTGCCTAAAATGTGTTAGTTGTTATGTTGTTATTGATAAATCTTAAGTTTCCTAAGTATTGTTTCAAACAAAAATAAATTTTAAAATTTGATATTAAATGGAAGAAAGAGGGAAGCATGAAAGGTGATGCATAATATTGGAAGCAATAAAGTGGTAGTGAAGAGGTGGAATGAATGTGGTTGGATAAAAAGAGGATGAAGGAGGAATTACATGTAAGGGGGAGTGGGGAAGAGGAAGGAAATTTTTTGCATAGGAGAAGTAAGAGGTACTATGTGATGGTTGGAAATTGCTATGCAAGAGGATTATGTAGTATAGAATGATTTATTAGCATGGATAATATGGGGTAAGGAAGGGTATGCTACAAGGGATAAACACCCTTCTTCTAATTTGAAAGAACAACTAATAATAAATTAAATAATGAGTTCCTTAAATTAGTTATATGTTATTATGTTTAACTAATTTTTTAAAATTTATCATGCATTGATATTCTTGTTACTGAAAATGGTTCTTGTCTGGTTGTGATTTGTAAATTTATACCTTTTCTATAAAGAATTGTGTATTTCACTTATTGTTGAATATTTCTATAACATACCCCTAAGGGTAAGGGGATAGGGAAAGGATGACTTATACATGGGATACATTTTATTTGTAGAGGAAATTACTAAATATGTTGAAGACTAGATCCCACACATTCATGACCTAGGGGCCACACATATACCATATCAATTATTATCAATCTAATTTATGTAGAGATGGCTTAATTAACATATTTGATTCATGGATCTATCCATGAACAATACCATATAGGCTCACACTACCTCTAAGTTTAGCTATCAAGAGTGGAATTTGATGGCACATCAGCATCATATCCTCCTTAGTCATATCCTCAACTCTAACCCTGACCTATGCCTTGACCTCTACCTTATCCTTACATAATTGTTGAAAAATAGTTTTTACATCCATGAGGTCATAAGCCCTATGGAATGATCCTCCATTATGACAGGGTCTCCAACGATGCCTCATTCACTTTGGATACCATCACCAATGATGAAGCTTAATTTATAACCCTACTACTCACAAGAATTAAACCTTGGACCTCCTATTGAACTTCCAAAGTCTTCACTATTAGGCCCACTTGGTTTGTATGGTTGTTATGTAAGTTATATGTAATTTAATCCAAGCATTTAAAAGAATAAAACAATCTTTGGCTTAAACATCATAATTTTGACACAATCACTAGATTTCTAGTGCAATTATTATAGTGCATTCATGGCATTTATAGTGTAATCATTACTTTATAGGCCAAATTATCAATTTATTATGCAAATGACTCTTATTAGGTATAATTACCACAAATCGATGTATTGGCCTCTATTTCGATGCAATAGTTACCTAGAGTGCATAAACACCATAGAGTGGTGGTGGCAATGTCAGTCTAGGGTTGGACATAAATCCTAAGGCAAAAAACCTCTACTTTTGGTCTTTGTTGTGAAATTCCATTGACCCATTGCCTATCATTCGATCATAGTTCCAATGATTATCCTTGTGCCCTCTTAGGCTACTCTTATCTACTTAGTTGTGTGTTGGTTTGTTTATTGCTCTTATCAGATGATTGTCCATTTTTATACCAAATAGCAAAGGAAAAGTTGGAGACATACCTCAATATTCTTGCCTCCTTATCTATATATTGTGGTCTCTCATAGCATAAAAAATAGATAAACACTTACTCAAAATTATAAAAAACGTGCTATGGGAGGGTGAATATTACATGAAAATGAAATGACATTGATCATTTATCTTTTATTTATAATTTTGAATTTTTTATTACCAAAAACCATTTTGTTGTGTAATATTTTGTAGAGTTTTCCAAGGGCAACATAGTTATAGCACATTTGGGGGTTTTCCCTATTGTAGATGTAATTATACACTCAGTTTCTACTTATTGTAAGCCAACGTAGGGTTTTTGCTCCTTTTCCATATTTTATAGATAAATGGAAATTTTTTGGACATGGGAAATTGAATCATATTTTATCCATAACAAATATTTTAAAATGCACCATGGTAAGTATCAAATGCATGTTTTTTGAGTTTCTAATAATTTACTACCTTTTACACCATTTTCCCCTATATTTTCCCTATTTAACAAAAAATATTGTATCGTTATATGTTAAAATTTAGTTAGACACTTCACTTTCATACACAAAAAATTGCTTCAGTTATTGGCATGTCACTCCTATTTTTTAATTTTCTAAGGACTTGCAATTTGTTATCCCATTTGATGTCATGTCTAGTCCTCAAGAAGGGGCAATATGAATTCAAAAAAGAGACATTAATGTTTACATTGTAACTGGTAGAGAGATTCAACCTTCTTGCATGGGGAAGAAGTGGATTGACCTAGTTAGTCCTTGGGTATGATGTCATCAAAATAGTTGGTTAAAATGTATGCCCACCCATTTTGAGTCTTTTTTCCTTTCCCATCCTTCTTGAGTGTTGGTAACACTTTGTCATCGCTCTTTTTAAGGTTAAAATTTTAGTATTAAACCCTTAATCCTACTTGTTTTAGAAAAACATAACATCTAAAGTGTGTTTACATAAATTATGAGACACGTTTGTTTGCAAGTAAATGGCTAACACCATCCTCACCTTAAGTGGCAATGGTATATTGTTGATTTTACTTAGAGTTTTCAATAACATGCAATAAACCCTAATGTATTTAAGTAAATCGAGTGGAGCAAGGGCATTTATTGATCAATGATCATGCAAAATAATCCCAAAAAAGTCATTCCCTACCATTGATCTTGAGAGGGGGTTTGTTGTTAAGTTTAATTTATATTTAAATATATCCATCATTTCTCAAATTAATAATGCATTAATCACATATGGATAAATTAGTCGTTGCAATATTTTTGTGTCAAGTTACTCTTGCACTCACTTTGTATCATAGTCACATGCTTTTATGAATAACTTTATCACTTTTTTCATAATATAAAAACAAGCTCATGTTATTTAGGTGCTCATGGTAAGATTTTACATACTACTTTTAGATTGTCCATTAGAGGAGGTCGAGGGACTCTACTAGATCTGTGTAGGCCATCCACTAGTCAAGAACATTCCATACCATATTTTTTTTAATTGGATAAAGGAATGGGTTTTGAGAGGATCCTCAAACCTTTTGCAAAGGAAGTAACTGCTTCCAAGAAAAATACCAAGAGAGAAAAAAGATCAAGATAACCCACATCGAGGGTTCAATAGCCATAAAAGGAGGCCCTAGAGGGAAAAAGGAGAGAAAAGAGGACCAGGGAGGATAAAAGAATGCAAAGATCCTCTAAACAAAACTAGATTAATTACAAAGACCAACCCTTCCAACACAAAACAACCCACTTAACTACAGGAACCATCTACAAAAAAAGGCCTAAATCCCACTATGCCAAAGAACCGAGAATAAATAGGATTGTCCTCATTTTAAAATTATGTTACCCTCAAAATCCTTTCATGACTTGGAGATTTTTGGATCCCAATTATCCCAATCCATCCTTGCTTTGAGTTCCTCTATGCAAGAAATGACAACTTTAAGAGTGCTTTTCAGGGACCTCAAAAATTATTTCTTCATTTCTCTTCCTAAATTCGATGAATTTGGAGCCTCTTAGGGTTTAGGCTTCCTCACCAAGGTCCCACTTGAAAGCTTCACCTTCTTTTTGGTCAAGCTTGAATCATCCAAATCTAAATCTTCGATGTACAAAGGGGTCTCTTTAAATTTATCCACCTTAGAGGAAAGATACTTAGAACGCTTGGTCTTCTCTTTGGTCCCACAAATTTTTCTAGGGTTCATGCTCATCGCACCATGCACCTGCAACATCTCCATAACTCTGCCACCTAAAGTGAACTTTGTAATAGCTGGTTCAAACTTTGAAGCTTGGGAGTTTGTAGAGTTAGCCTGAGGAGAATCTGGAGAAGCTTCATTAGAGTGGGAATCAGTAGGGTAATCCACCAAAGGCACCTTTGGTTTTCCCATGCTATCCATTTTCTTAAAAATATGCTCGTAAATTAATTTAATCAAACCCTAATGAAGAGGGTCCAAGGAATCCCCACTCTTAACACTCAACATTGACTTATCCAATGGCAAACAAAAAGGTGGGAATGTTTAGCTTCCTTCCATAACGGAGTTGGTTCAAGAAGGAAAAGTGGAGGCTTCTAATAATGTCTTCATTGCTATCTAGAGTGAAATAAGCCATGATGACAAGAATAACCTTGTCCTAAGGCACCTTAAGAGAGCTCCGTGAATACCCATTTTGAATCTTCTCCACCACCTCATATTTATCCAAGAATGCCCTCAACTCTTTAGCAAGGGAGTGCTTCTCCCTTTTCAGGCAAGTACCATTTGCAGGTAACCCTATAATGTCCGCAACAAGAGGAATAGAAATCTCAAATTTCAACTCACCAGTTTTCACCATACCCTTCCTCCACGAATAGGCCATTTTTTGAGACAAATCCCTATCAAAACCATTGAACCTCTTGACACAATCTAGAATCCCACCATTTTTCATGATGCTTTTAACTTCCTCATCCAAAATAAGGATAGTTGGTTCCACTATAAAGTCATGTTGGAAATTTTGAGTTAGTTGTGTTGTCATTGATGTCAAGAGTCGGTGTCAGGAATCAGTGCAGGACTTGGCAAAAGAAGGGTTAAAATATTTATATTTTAAGCCCAAGAGATTTGGTTTAAGAGCTTCACATGATTGGTCAAAAGGACGGTTAAATACCCTGAAGAAAAGGCCTAAAGGAAATAATATTATAATATTTATTATTATAATATTAAAGGAGGTCAGAAAAGGTCTAAGGGTGAAAGAGAAAAATACCTAGGCCCAATGGAAATAATATTATAATATTTTTATTATAATATTAAAGGTTAAACTAAAGCCTAAGGTAATTTATAAATAATTTATAATATTTATATTATAAATTAATTTATAAAAATAATATTATTAAAACCCAAAGTTGGGTTGGGTGCAAATTTAATTTAAATTCATATTCCCCCACCGACGTTCGAAGGATAGAAGCATATGGTATAAATACCATAACACTTACCTCACAAAGGTAAGTCTCTGAATATTAATGCACATGCGAGAATTGGAAGTGGAATGCAATAAATTCATGAGCAAAGGACAAAGAGGATTTTAATTTTTTATTGGTAGCCAAAATTGTGGAGGACAAAGTGACCAAGGCATAAAGCCTTATCACCAACCAATCGGTTGGGCTAGTGGCAAGCCCTTGGTGTGTAAGGCGTTGGGAACGCAGAGGTGTTGCGTTCGAGTCTCGATGGTGATGAAGGGACAAAGCCTTTTTGGCTTTGGCGTTGGTCGGAAGAGACAAAGCGCTCAAAGTACTTTTGCCTCTCACGTGAGCGCCTAGCTCATGCGGTAGCTAGGCCATGGCTAGGGCATAGGTGGCGGTTTGACCAGGGATCGAGTCCCACCAAGGAGCGCATGAGGTATTTAATTTTTTATTAAAAGTGCATGGTCTATGGTCTATGGTCTATGGTTGCTTGGTGGTGCTAAGTTGAAGTGCATGATTTAATTTTTGCTTGGTTAGCACTATTCAAAGAGCATAGTTTTAATTTGCATTGTGGGTGTGAGTTAAGAACGTGGTGTATTGGATTTAGTGAGCACCTAGGGAGTTAAAAGGAGGGTAAGGTAAAATATTTTTTACCTTAGACAAAAGGTGGTAAATAGTATTATTGAAGGTTAAAAGTAAATTGCATTATTTTGTTTTATAAAGTCAATTATTTTGGAAATGCAATTTTTGAGTAGGGAGACATAAGTAGGATTCTGGATTATTTCATGCATTAAATTTTTGAAAGGGGTTATAGTGAAACTGAGTGATTGAAATATTTGTTTGATAAGTTTGGAGATAATAAGGTGTATTTGAGTCTTGTTAATTTTTGTAATGGTGAATTAATATTGAGGGAAATATTTGAGTGAAGATTTTTGCTATCTAACCATTGAGATTGGCAAAGAGGTTGATTGTGATTGAGATAGGTTTTGAGGTCATTTCTCCATCAAATAAAAGGTATGGGCATATCTTCCTTATGAGTGGAATATTGTTGGATTGAATGTTGTGAAATACAAAGTTGGAGTGAAAAGGTTTTGTTTGATAAGCATTGTTGGAAATGTTTGAGTGAGTTTTCACATGCATGATTGGTGAATGGTTGTGAGGAAAATTGAGTGTGAGATTGAGAACTATCTTGAACTAGGGTTTGTGAAAGAACATGAGTATCATTGTTATGTGAGATTGAGAACTATATTGAACTAGGGTTTGTGAAAGATCATGAGTATCATTGTTATGTGAATTTAGAATCATCTTGAGTCAAGGTTTGAGTTCCATAGTGTGAGTTGTTGAAAGCATTGTGAAACACTTGTTTAGGGTTTGTAAGCAAGTTGTGTTTCATTGAGTGATTGGTTGAGTGGAGTTGATTGAGCATAATTGATTGAAAGTGTTGGAGTGATAGTTCAAGTTCTGTGAAACAAATTATTCTTTATTTCTAAATTGATTTGAAAGAGAGTTTGAAAGTGATTGAGTGTTTTGTGAGTGTGAAACATATTGAGTCTCTAACCATTCTCTATATGTTTCTATAGGTTAAACAAGATTCTGAGTGAAACTTGTTTGTGGGATTGAAGAGGTTTTTCTGTGAGAGATTGAGTTGAGTTTTATATGCAAGTTTTGTAATTGATTTGAATAAGATTTGGTGGAAGCTTGTGAGAATATTTGAGTAAGTCCTAGAGGGGACTTAAGGATAGAGTTGAGTAAGATTTTGTGAAAGCTTAAGGACAGATTTATGTGAGATTTTGTGGAAGCTTACAATCAGATTTGGACAAGTTCTAGTGAGGACTTGTTGAGCAGATTTGAGGTAAGTCTTGGTGAAGACTTGTTGAGAATATTGGACAAGTTCTAGTGAGGACTTGTTGAGAAATTTGAGGTAAGTCTTAGTGAAGACTTATTGAGCAGATTGGACAAGTTCTAGTGAGGACTTGTTGGACATATTTGAGGTAAGTCTTTGAGAAGACTTGAGAGAAGAGTTGATTGATTGATTTGTTCAAACCTTGAGTTAAGGTTTGGGGAAGATCTAGAAGAGTTGATTTGTGATTGAGTCAAGATTTGTGTTAAGGCTTGAAGATAGATTTGAAGAAAAAATTTGGTGCAGACTTGAGGATAGATTTGTACCATATCAAAGATAAAGATTGAGCATATTTATCTAGACTCAAGGACTATGTTTAGTACAGATTTGAGACAAAGATTGAGCATATTTGTGCTAGATCGAAGGACTATGTTTAGTGCAGATTTGAGATAGATATTGAGCAGATTTGTGCTAGATCAAAGGACTATGTTTAGTATATATTTGAGATAGATATTGAGCAGAGTTGAGAGTAATATTTGGAGGTGATAGAGTAGAGGATAGTAGTCTCTAGTGGATAGAGATCCATTAGCCAGGGGGAGTGAGTGAGGATAGAGGTCTTCAAGTGGAGAGAGATCCACAAGCCAGTGCAGTGGAGGTAGTAGTCTTCTAAGAGGATCACCAACCAGAGCAGAGGAGAAGGAGTTCTCCTATGGATAGAGATCCATGAACCAGAAAAGGGGATTGGTGTCTCCTATGGATAGGTATCCACAAAATTGATTAGGGGATTGGTGTCTCCTTTGGATAGAGGTCCATAAACATTGTAATAGGGAAGGATTCCCAAGAGATTTGTTGAGAAAATTTTAGTGAAATATTTTCTCCATGGATGTAGCCCACATTGGGTGAACCACATTAAATTGGTGTCTCTATTGTGTGTGGTGATTTGTGCATTGATTTGATTACTATTATTGATATTTCCATTGATATATTGGATAATATTATTTGAGAAAAGAAAAGTAAAAAGTGGTCTTATACTGTTCACCCCCTCTCAGTATAAGCTTGTGTTCTTCAATTGGTATCAGCAGGTTCCTTCGAAAGAGTTTAACAACTTGAAGGAAAATCTCACAAGAACACAGATGGATTCTCAGAATGGATCTTCAAGGAATTTAGCACCATTGTTCGATGGGAACAATTATGCACTTTGGAGTATGAGAATGAAGATTCACCTAATGGCACTTGGAAATGAAATATGGGAAGCAGTTGAGGATGGATACATACCACCAGCTACTCCACCTATAGATAAATATGGTAAGCTCCTACAACTAAATAATTCAAAGGCAATGAATGGAATTTTAAAGGGTTTGCATGAAACAGAGTTTATAAAGGTTATGCATTGCACATCAACAAAGGAAATTTGGGATAAGTTGAAAGGTATATATGAGGGAGACAAAAAGGTCAAAAGGGTAAAGTTGCAAAATTACAAGAGAACATTTGAAGACCTAAAGATGAAGGATGAGGAAAATATTGTTGCATACCTACTTCATGTGGATGAGGTTGTTAACTCCATGCAAGGACTTGGGCTTAAAGTTGAAGAAATAGATGTTTGTGATAATATTTTAAGGTCACTCCCAAAAAGGTATAGTGAAAATATTTCAGCTATAGAAGAGTCAAAATATATTGAAATTTTGACAAGGGATGAATTACATGGAATTCTCATAGCTTTTGAGATGAGAATAAAAGAGGAACCTATTCCCCTAGAAAGAAGCAACCTTCAAAGTTACAAAGAAGACAAAGGGTAAGAAGTCAGATTCAAGCAATGAGTTATCCAGTGATGAAGAAGCAAATTATGGAAGAAGGAACAAGGACTCAAGAAAGTATAAAGGTACGAAATTAGTTAGATGTTTTAATTGTGGTAAATATGGTCACTATGCAACTGATTTTCTAGAAGCTAGAAATAGTAGTGAAGATGAGAAACAGGATCATAAGAACAGGGAAACAGGAAAACACAGGTACCAAAAGAAAAGTAGGGATGGACAAGGCAAGCAAGGAAAGAAGTTTTTCCAAAGGCATAAGAAGATTTTTTATGCAGATAAGGCAAGTAAGAGTTCAAGTGATAGTGATGGAAGCTCCTCAAATAATGAAGAAGAAGAAATTCTATTTTTGGTAGAAGAAAAAGAAGTGGTTAGAAAAAGGTCACCAATAATTCTCAAGTGTTTTAGATGTGGTAACTTTGGTCATATTGAAGATAGTTGTACAAGGAATGGATTCAGTTTCAGTGAAGATGAATATGAAGATTCTAGTGAAGGTCCAGAAGAAGAAAGTCTTCTTATGGAAATAGAAGAAGAAGGAAGTGCTTCTAGTGAAAATGAATTAGAAAAGAATGAAGATGATCTTGAAGACAAAAGAATAGAGGAAGAATAAAAAAATAGAGGAAGGAGAATTTGATCTTGAGGGTGAGCTTATTTCTACCCTTGATGCATTAAGGAAGGTAAGAAAGCAGAACTCAAAACTCAAGCTTCAATTTCAAGAATGTGATGAAGAGAAAGGAAAGCTTATAGAGGATCTAACCAACTCAATAGCTAAGACAAGGAGATTTAAAGAGAAGTTAGAAGCTAAGGTTTTAGAATGTGAAAAATTAGAGCATGAAGTAGCTTCACTAAGGAAGGAAGTAAAAGAGTCTAGAGATAAGCTACACAGGTTTGGGAGAAGCTCAAAGAAATTGGATAAGATTATCAAGGTACAAAGATCTTCATCAAACAAAACAGGACTTGGTTTTGAAGAAGAATAAAGAGAACAAGGAGAGGAGTCAATATCAAGCTCCAAAGAAGAAGAAGCTTCAGAAGAGGAGAGTGTAAGAGAAAGTGAGACTTCTAAGGATGAGTTGGACAATATAGAAAGTTCAATAAGAGAAGGAACAATGCACAAATGAGGAACATATGGAACAGGAAACAACACAGGGTAGAAGAGACTAAGAGACCAATGGGGTCAAGGCAAGGTTTCTTCAATGGATGTTGCTTCTCATATCACAGGTTTGGGCACAAGGCTACACAGTGTAGGACACATGGAAGACAGGAATATGGAAACTTTAGAAACAAGCATCTCTTTCAAGGGTATTGCTACTCTTGTAATCAGTTTGGTCATAAGGCAGTTAATTGTAGGGTTCATGATAGGAATGGATATGGCTTCACCAGGAGAAACTTCAAAATAGTTGCACCTTCAAGGAACCACAACATTAAGTGTTATAAGTGCAATAATGTTGGGCATACAACAAAGTGGTGTAGAGCAAAAATTCTAGAGACAAGCAAGAACAGGAATATTCAGAGGAATCAGAAGGATCAGTTGAGAAAGAAGGTGGACAAAGGTAAAGAGTAGTGTATGTTGGGAGTAGAGATACTCCCACCCCAGAATTAACCACCTCAAGAGAGGAGGTGGGGGAGGGGCTAAGCTAAGAGTCTCATTCTTAGCCCCAAGCCCCAAAGGTGGCCCTTTGCCATTGATGTCAAAGGGGGAGAGATTTGAGTTAAGGGGAGAGCATTCAATCAGGGGGAGAAGTATTGAAAAAGGAAAAGGAATGGTTTAAAAAAAGGGGTTGCCATCAATGACAAAGGGGGAGATTGTTGGAAATTTTGAGTTAGTTGTGTTGTCATTGATGTCAAGAGTCAATGTCAGGAATCAGTGCAGGACTTGGCAAAAGAAGGGTTAAAATATTTATATTTTAAGCCCAAGAGATTTGGTTTAAGAGCTTCACATGATTGGTCAAAAGGATGGTTAAATACCCTGAAGAAAAGGCCTAAAGGAAATAATATTATAATATTTATTATTATAATATTAAAGGTGATCATAAAAGGTCTAAGGGCGAAAGAGAAAAATACCTAGGCCCAATGGAAATAATATTATAATATTTTTATTATAATATTAAAGGTTAAATTAAAGCCTAAGGTAATTTATAAATAATTTATAATATTTATATTATAAATTAATTTATAAAAATAATATTATTAAAACCCAAAGTTGGGTTGGGCGCAAATTTAATTTAAATTCATATTCCCCCCATCGACGTTCGAAGGATAGAAGCATATGGTATAAATACCATAACACTTACCTCACAAAGGTAAGTCTTCGAATATTAATGCACATGCGAGAATTGGAAGTGGAATGCGAAAAAGTTCATGAGCAAAGGACAAAGAGGATTTTAATTTTTTATTGGTAGCCAAAATCGTGGAGGACAAAGTGACCAAGGCATAAAGCCTTATCACCAACCATTAGGTTGGGCTAGTGGCAAGCCCTTGGTGTGTAAGGCATTGGGAATGCAGAGGTGTTGCATTCGAGTCTCGATGGTGATGAAGGGACAAAGCCTTTTTGGCTTTGGCACTGGTGGAAGAGACAAAGTGCTCAAAGCACTTTTGCCTCTCACGTGAGCACCTAGCTCATGCGATAGCTAGGCCATGGCTAGGGCACAGGTGGTGGTTTGACCAGGGATCGAGTCCCACCAAGGAGCGCGTGAGGTATTTAATTTTTTTATTAAAAGTGCATGGTCTATGGTCTATGGTCTATGGTTGCTTGGTGGTGCTAATTTGAAGTGCATGATTTAATTTTTGCTTGGTTAGCACTATTTGAAGAGCATAGTTTTAATTTGCATTGTGGGTGTGAGTTAAGAACATGGTGTATTGGATTTAGTGAGCACCTAGGGAGTTAAAAGGAGGGTAAGGTAAAATATTTTTTACCTTAGACAAAAGGTGGTAAATAGTATTATTGAAGGTTAAAAGTAAATTGCATTATCTTGTTTTATAAAGTCAATTATTTTGGAAATACAATTTTTGAGTAGGGAGACATAAGTAGGATTTTGGATTAATTCATGCATTAAATTTTTAAAAGGGGTTATAGTGAAACTGAGTGATTGAAATATTTTTTTGATAAGTTTGGAGATAATAAGGTGTATTTGAGTCTTGTTAATTTTTGTAATGGTGAATTAATATTGAGGGAAATATTTGAGTGAAGATTTTTGATATCTAACCATTGAGATTGGCAAAGAGGTTGATTGTGATTGAGATAGGTTTTGAGGTCATTTCTCCATAAAATAAAAGGTATGGGCATATCTTCCTTATGAGTGGAATATTGTTGGATTGAATGTTGTGAAATACAAAGTTGGAGTGAAAAGGTTTTGTTTGATAAGCATTGTTGGAAATGTTTGAGTGAGTTTTCACATGCATGATTGGTGAATGGTTGTGAGGAAAATTGAGTGTGAGATTGAGAACTATCTTGAACTAGGGTTTGTGAAAGATCATGAGTATCATTTTTATGTGAATTTGGAATCATCTTGAGTCAAGGTTTGAGTTCCATAGTGTGAGTTGTTGAAAGCATTGTGAAACACTTGTTTAGGGTTTGTAAGCAAGTTATGTTTCATTGAGTGATTGGTTGAGTGGAGTTGATTGAGCATAGTTGATTGAAAGTGTTGGAGTGATAGTTCAAGTTCTGTGAAACAAATTGTTCTTTATTTCTAAATTGATTTGAAAGTGAGTTTGAAAGTGATTGAGTGTTTTGTGAGTGTGAAACATATTGAGTCTCTAACAATTCTCTATATGTTTCTATAAGTTAAACAAGATTCTGAGTGAAACTTGTTTGTGGGATTGAAGAGGTTTTCTATAAGAGATTGAGTTGAGTTTTATATGCAAGTTTTGCAATTGATTTGAATAAGCTTTTATTATTTGTAAGCTTTTGTGAAAGCTAGTGATTATTTTGAGTAAGTCCTAGAGAGGACTTAAGGATAGAGTTGAGTAAGATTTTGTGAAATCTTAAGGAAATATTTGTGTGAGATTTTATGGAAGCTTACAATCAGATTTGGACAAGTTCTAGTGAGGACTTGTTGAGCAGATTTGAGGTAAGTCTTGGTGAAGACTTGTTGAGAAGATTGGACAAGTTCTAGTGAGGACTTGTTGGATTAATTTAAGGTAAGTCTTGTGAAGACTTGTAGACAGATTTGAGGTAAGTCTTGGTGAAGACTTGTTGAGTAGATTGGACAAGTTCTAGAGAGGACTTGTGGATAGATTTGAGGTAGTAAGACTTGAGAGCAGAGTTGATTGATTGATTTGTTCAAACCTTGAGTTAAGGTTTGGGGTAGATCTAGAAGAGTTGATTTGTGATTGAGTCAAGCTTTGTGTTAAGGCTTGAGGATAGATTTGAAGATAGATTTTGGTGTAGACTTGAGGATAGATTTATACCAGACTAGAGATAGATATTGAGAAGATTTGTGCTAGATCAAAGGACTATGTTTAGTATATATTTGAGATAGATATTGAGTAGATTTGTGCTAGATCAAAGGACTATGTTTAGTACATATTTGAGATAGATATTGAGAAGATTTGTGCTAGACCAAAGGACTATGTTTAGTACAAATTTGAGATAGATATTGAGTAGATTTGAGAGTAAGCTTTGGAGGTGATAGAGTAGAGGATAGTAGTCTCTAGTGGATAGAGATCCATTAGCTAGGGTAGTGAGGAAAGAGGTCTTCAGTGGAGAGAGATCCACAAGCCAGTGCAGTGGAGGTAGTAGTCTTCTAGAGGATCACCAACAGAGTAGAGGAGAAGGAGTTCTCCTATGGATAGAGATCCATGAACCAACAAAGGGGATTGGTGTCTCCTATGGATAGGTATCCATGAACTTGATTAGGGGATTGGTGTCTCCTTTGGATAGAGGTCCATAAACATTGTAATAGGGAAGGATTCCCAAGAGATTTATTGAGAAAATTTTAGTGAAATATTTTCTTCGTGGAGTAGCCCACATTGGGTGAACCATGTTAAATTGGTGTCTCTATTGTGTGTGGTGATTTATGCATTGCTTTGATTACTACTATTGATATTGCCATTGATATATTGGATATTATTGTTTGAGAAAAGAAAAGTAAAAAGTGGTCTTATACTGTTCACCCCCCCTCTCAGTATAAGCTTGTGTTCTTCAAGTCATCCATACTTAGAAAGCTTCTAACAATACACCTTCAAATCGAGGTGGTAGAAAAAGGGCAATTAATGGGTTAGACATAGAGAGGGAGAATGAATATAGCTACTTCAAAGGATAAGAGTCCTATAAATAGAGTTTGTTATTTGATTGAGAAGGATCCCAATATACCATGTAGAAAGCCCTACTAATTAAGATAGCAAGTGGGGTGCCTAGGGAAATTAGGGAAGGTAGTGGTAAAGCATTAAGAGTAATTAACATACCTACCAATTCGAGTGGAATCAAAAATCATAAAACCAATATAGATCTTGATAGGAAGATAAGACACATGAGAATGAAGGATCCTCCACCTAGCATCATGGAAATTATGACTAAGAAAAAATATATGAACCAACAGGAGGATAAACAAATTTTCACACTTGGTGATCCAAAAGGACCACAAAGAGTCCTAGCACCTATTACAAGGAAGATTAATGGGGAACTTTGGAAACACGCCATCATAAAAACATCTCAAAGTATCATTGACCTTCCACCTAGGCCCAAGAAAACATACGTGGACCAGTGATGACAAAACAAGAGTGTTTCCAGTCCCAATGAGCCATCCCCTAGAAAATAAAGGCTCTTCCCAAACATTCCATACCATGTTGTATCACTTGCCTCAATGGTATTTAGGTATTTTCTCTCATTTATTAGTCATTTGTGAGTAATATTTGTTTGATTAGCAAAAGGGTAATGCCATGAGCTTTTCAAATTTTAGAAATAGTCTATTTTTTACTCTACATTACTTCATTTGAAAGAAACAATATCCTCTAGTTTGATTAAGATTCCCAGGATTTCTAATTTTACTTAATAAGATCATAGGTAGTAATTTTATTATAATTATTGTAGTAATTCTATTATTACCATTATATTTTATTTACTCTATAATAATCATGATATTTTTTAATTTACTTCATAATTGTAGTACCTTGTCATTACCTTAGAATTTATCATTTTGGAGGAGTACGAACCAATGAAATCAAGCAACCAATACCTTTCTAAACCTTCTAATTTTTTACTAAGTATAGTTCACACATCAATTTGCTTAACAAGTGTTGATTGGTTCAGGAGTGAACTACATGCAAAGTGACACAATTGGCTCATGGGAGCAAAAATGCTTAGTTCAGCTATCAATTTGCTAGTAAAGTTGAGCAATTTACTTGCTTTATGGAGTGAATTGCTTGCTAGCCTATAGATGGGTAAAAATTGAGCTACGAATCCTAAGGAAAATATTTTAAAAGTAACTTTTTAGCATGTAATGCATTAACTCATTTTGGAAGCCTTCTTAGCCTATTAGATGCATATTTAGAGGTATGTAACATTTGGATGTGCATGATTTTTATATAGATACCTCCAAATATATTTTTTTCAATTGGTTATATAGGATTGAAATGGGTCCCACCCGTATTAAAAAAAATCTTGGATATTATCCATGTATTGCTTGGCAATATTTGAACCTTGGTCTCCTCCTTAAATGTTGAGGAATCTAACTAGTTGAGCTAATGCCACCTGATTTAAAAAATCAAGGTTTTTATGAGGGGTCTAGTCACCTTGTACTGAGTGGGATTTGATCCTTGGACCTCCCTAAATAGAGGCCAAAGCCCTTACCACTTCTATAAGCTTGTAGCTTCCCCAAATAATTTTTTTTGGTATAAGGTAGAGGTGGTTATAAGGTCCACAAAACTTTTACATAGTCAAAATGGGCTGGTTCTAGCATCAAGCCCGTATAATCAAAATACAAAATGGATATTTCTAAGACCCACATTAAGCCATACTTAGAGACCGTAGTCCTATACTTGTCGCTTGACTATTCAGGATAAAACAAAAACCAAACAACACCTAGCACTTACTAATACCACTAGGATGTTGTACTGTACACTTGTCACATCCCAAGCCCCAACAAATGGAATGCCTTTTCTGCCTAATTCCATCTGTCAGATTACTCATCATCAACCCCTCTGATCTCCTGATGCTCTAACAGGTTTGATCTTAGCTCTTCTCTAGAAGCCAACACCAATAGTTCTTGAGGGAAGTTATCCTTCCAAATTTGCATCTCCCCAACAAAAACTGCAATATTTGCCATTAGATCCGTCGCCTGGTTCCCTTCTTTGAAGGTGTGTTGGATTCAAGCATTAACCAAATGAGATTTATTGCTTCTTGGATAAGCTCCAATATGGTGCAGTTGGGGTCTTTATCCTCCTTAATTGCCTTGATTATATTAAGCGAATCCCCTTCAAAGATAACTTCCTTATAACCCTCAAGTCTGGCAATTCTCATTGCCTGAATGCAGGCTCGAGCTTTTGCAAAATGATTTTTTTGAGTTCCCAAAGGCTTTTCAAAGGCAAGGACCACTTTTCCTTCCTCATTTCTCAGAACTCCTCCTGCTCCTGCAGCCCCCGAATTTCCTTTAGTCTGCCCGTCAAAATTAAACTTAACCCACTTTTGTGTGGGGGGTATCCACTTGACACCATCCCGTGGGTTGGTTGTAATGTCTAGGTCTGGAAGTTCCTCTCCCCAGTTCCGCAAAATCCTCCTTTCCCTTAGAGACATGGTCTCATTTTTGAAGAAGAAAGTTTTCTAGTTTTCTTTCAAAGCTCTGATTATTTTATTACCACATAACCTGGGATCTTTCTTACATCCTTTAAATACTCTCTTATTTTTCTCATTCCATATCCCCCATAAAAAATGGGGTAAGCTGAGCTTCCAGATCCAAGTCAAAAGTTTTGCTCGAAAGGGGGAATCCCATTGTATGCAAAAGTTAGACATGCTATTTGGACAGACCCAATCTATATGAAATTTGGATAGGATCATTTGGAAGACTGTACAAGAAAATTCACAAGTTAGAATAATATGACTTACAGATTCTATCGCTTTCTCACACAAATTACATCGATTGATGAATTGGAAACCTCTCCTTTGCAAATTATTTGTTGTCAGAATCTTATTTTGAACTGCCAACCAAAATAAGAAAGCTATTTTTGGGGTTAAATTATTTAACCAAATAATAGAAGTCGGAGTCCAGCCATTGAATCCTGAGTTGATTAACTTATAGGCAGTTTTTACTGAATAGATCCCACTTGTAGTTTTGCCCCAAATCACCTTGTCTCTTCCTTCCTCAGGAATGATCGGGAACACCCTTAAAGCATCATTGAGTTTGGTTAGGGCCACCTTCTCTTGCTCGACAGATTATGAACTCGTGATTTTCTTCCAAGAGGAAGTTTCCTATGCTACAGCAATAAAATCCCCTACTTTTCCTCCCATTTCCTTCGAAAGTTTATGTTGGAGGACCTGAAGGTCTAAGTTATCTTTCAGAGGGGCCTCTTCCAACCACGGGTCTTGCCAAAAGTCCACTTGTCTTCCATTACCAATTCTCCATCTGATGCTTTTCCTGACAACCTCCCGACATTCGAGCAAACAATTCCAGAAATAGGATCCTCTAGGGAGATTATCGACTTTCAGGAAGTCCCGATTATTTTTTATATATTTTGCCTTAAGAAGTTTTACCCATCCCAATTGATCATTATTGATAAATCTCCATACCTATTTTCCAATCAGAGCTTGATTCATTTCTTTCATTCTCTTTAAACCCAGGCCCCCCTGATCCTTGCTTGCACACACCTGATTCCATGCTACCAACAAAATTATTTTTCTCTCCTCTAAACCTGACCACAAGAAGTTGCGTTGAATTTGCTCCAATGTAGCTCGGACCTTTGCAGGCATTCTAAATAGAGACATGCAGTAAATTGGAATGCTCTATAAAGTAGTTTGAACTAATAAGGCTTTTACTACGGAGCTGAGAAGGCTGCCCTTCCACCCTGCTAACTTTTTGGAGATCCTATCAATGACTGAGTTCCACAATGTAGCCATCATTCTTCCTTTGAACATAGGCATGCCTAGATAAGTTGTTGGTAGAAGCTCATTTCCACAACCAAAGAGGTTAGCTATTCTTTCCTCCCTCCCACCAGGTGTGTTAAATAAATATATGCTACTCTTCTTATAGTTTATGTAATGTCCTACTTCTATCTCATACTTGGTTAGAATTCTCTTCAGCTTCCTAGCCTGAGGCACCGAGGCTTTGGACACAATGATTGTATCATCCACAAACTGTTGGTGAGACACTGGCTCTGTTGTTGAGGCTGGTTTGAAACCTTCCAAACGACCATCTGCCACCGCTGCTGAAATGTTCCTACCCAATGCTTCCGCTAAAATAATAAACAAGTATGGAGACAAAGGATCTCCTTGTCACAACCCCTTTTCACTCTTAAAGTAATTGGAGGGTGACCCATTCACCATGACAGATAATCTTGTAGTAGAGATACAACTAAAAATCAACTTAATCCACTGGGGACAGAAACCAAACTTACCCAAAATCTTGGTGAGGAACAGCCATGAGACCTAGTCGTAGGCTTTATTCATATCAAGCTTTAGTAACATACCTGCTTCCTTACTAGCCACCATTGAATGAATAACCTCATGAATTGTGATGATACCATCTAGTATTTGTCCCCCTTTCACAAAGCCTCCTTGGTTCATATCAATGATGAAAGGAAGGATAACCTTCAACCTATTGGCGATTTTTTTTGTGAGAATCTTCATCATAGTGTTACATAAACTAATAAGGCAAAAACTGGAAAATTCCATTGCTCCCACCAGTTTAGGGATGAGGACTAAAAATGTAGCATTAACTCCTTCTAGGATTTCCATGTCCTTTTGAGCCTCAATTATAGCTTCCACTACATCATTGCCTAGGATATCCCAAAACTTCTAGAAGAAAGCTGCAGGGAAGCCATTCGGTCCTGGGGAGCTGTTACCATCCATGTCAAAAACCACCTTCTTGATTTCCTCCTTTTTGAAAGGACTAAGTAAGAATCCATTAAGATTCTCAGTTACGAGGGGTGGAATGGCTGCCAACAGAGAGTCCTCTTCTTCAATAGTCGGATTTACATCTTCTAGCAATGATTTAAAGTACTCAACCGCTTCCCTCCTTATGTCTTCCATATCTTTGGTGTTAGACCCATCAGCCATCTTGATCTCCTTAATTTTGTTAGTACTCCTGTGGCGAAGAGTAGAGACATGGAATAACTTTGTATTTCTGTTACCCTCCTTTAACCAACGCAGTCTGGATTTCTACCTCCACAAGGTTTCTTCAAATCCTAGCATCGTGTGGTATTCGGCTAACAGCTCCCTCTCCTGGTTTCTCAGATCCTCTGTAAGTTGCTCTGACTTCAACTTCTCTTGTAGTTCATTGATCTTTTCTTTTAGTTCTACCTTTTTAACAAAAATATTGCCAAAGGAAGTTTTGTTCCACTCTCTAATGTTAGCCTTCACATTCCTTAGTTTACATGTCACTTGGGCCAGTTTCGAACCATTATACTTTTTGTCCCACCATTGGGCAACCAGATCCTTGAGATCCTGATGTTGGAACCACATAAGTTTGAATCAAAAGGGTCTGATGTATCTTTTCTTAGAGTCCTCCCCTGTTTCCCACAGAATTGGGTTGTGATCAAACCCGATTCTTGGGAGTGTCATTAATGAAGAGTCCCCAAACCTCTCCAAGAATTCTTGAGAAAGAAGAAACCTATCTAATCTAATCTGAATTTTGTTTTCCTTCAATATTTTGTTAGACCATGTATAGGAGAATCTACGCAGGTCCACATCCATCAGCTCATGTTGCTCAACAAAATCTCTAAACTCGTAGATATCAGTAGTTATTCTTTGATAACCCCCCAATTTATCTGTAGGATTAAGGTAGCAATTGAAATCCCCCGCCACAATCCAAGGGTAGTTGGTAACCGTCTCCCTCAATTCAGCTAGCTGACTCCAAAGAACCCTTCTCAGTCCCTGTCTAACTGGAGCATATACATTCGTTAAGATCCACTCTTCCTGTGTGGTTTTATCCACACATAAGAGACAAATAAACCAACTAGACATTAGAATCACTCTACTATCAATCACATTCTTGTTCCACATAACCAACAACCCTCCTGCTATTCCAGTGGCCTCTTGGCCTACTACTTCAGCTTCTTGCCAAGTCCTATTCTTAAAAGGAATAACTCTACTCTCCTCCATTTTAGTTTCTTGCAGTAAAATCATATCTGATTTGTGTTCTTGTCTAAGAGCATACAAAGCTCTTATTTTTGCAGGATTACTCCCACGAATATTCCATGAAATAATCTTCATTTATGGGTTTTGGATCCTCGAGCCTTCGCCCCAAAGAGCAACATCGCTTGAGTGCCATCGACCACTCCTCGCTCTGCTTTTTTCTGCCTTAAGGCAGCATTGCTAGGTTTCCCTCTTCATACCGAACCATATCCCCATACATCTGCTCTAGGCTAGGGTTCCTTGGGATTCACTTGGCTTCTAGTAACCATATTGGATAGGTCAGTCTTGTTCTTTGGGGTAACAATCTGGCTTTCTAGGTTAACTGGTCTTTTTGACAGTGGAGATGATTCCGTGCTCTTAGCTTCTTGATTAGTAGATTATTTTTTCCCTGCTTTGGGGTTACACCGATCTTGGTGGTTCACCTCTTCCTCCTGAGTATCCTTGCTTGTATTATTAGTTTCCTGCTCCTTCCTCTGATTTTTCTCCTCTAAATCCTTCTCTTGAGTCTCCTCTACCTTAGATTCCACTTCTTGGCTATCCATCTGATCTCCCTTTAGATGATTTAATGCATCAAAACTATTCTCCATTGGGATGTTGATCTCCTTGGAATTTCTTCCCATAAATTCCTCTGTAGTACATGGGACCACTTCCACCGAGCCTCCATAGGCCTCCCGTATTACCCAATCAAACTTACTTGCCCCAGGGCGAAGATCTATGGGGTTCTTTCCTTTGTGATTTGGCTCTAAGGCTTGCTGTATCATCTTAGGAGCAGGATGGGATTGAGGGTTCCCATCAAAGGGACCAGCTCCCCTGTGAGAGGGTTTCGAGGCATAGGTATTTTTGGTAGGAGGGTTATAATGTTGCCTCTTGCTTACAATAGGGCGAACAGGGTCTCTGATATTCGGATTTCGAGCTCCACGTCCTTGAGGCCCATGTTGGATAGGAATGGAGATCTGTGAGGGAGGGATATTATTCTGGGTTTGAGGAGCAATATTTTGGAGTGGGGGCTGGTTCTTGGAAATGCAGTGGATACCCTGTGCCCTACCTTCCCGTAAACACTACACTTAAAAGACATATTTTCATATTCAAAGACCTGAGTATAAAGGCCAAACATAAACGAAAATATAATGGATTTAGGGAGCTCTTTACTCAGGTTCGCCAACACACACATGCGAGCAGAAAGGAGTCTTGATTTGCTCAAGGTTGCAGGATCAATAGCTATTAGTTCTCCAATCTCTGTAGCTATCCCAACCAATATTTTTTCATTCCAAAAAATCAGAGGTAATCCCGACATTTTAACCCAAATAGGAGCCAAATCCAGCACCTGAGTCTAGGGGTTGAAATCGGGGGACCAACGCTTCAGATACAAGCCCCTTTTCCCAAAAAATCAAGGACCTCCTTGGAGAGTCCTTTCCATGTCCTGTTCACATTGAAATGTCACCAAAAGAAAACTCTTGGGTAAAGCCTTAATCATCATACCGGCCCTTGGCTACCATTTTTGGATGGCCCATCTCCTTATGACTTCCAAGTCCGGCCTCACCCCCATAAATTTAGCCACCAGATATGTTCTGCTCTCCATAGCCACATGCTGAGCTAAGGTATCCGGGACGTGCAACCTACCATTGATAGATTTTAGATTAAAACAAGAGTCGGATAATTTTTGCTTACCGCGAAGAGCATTAAGATATGAAGGTCTCCAGTTACCAGGTTTCTCTTTGTCTCCTTCCTGGGTCTTCCTTTGATCCTGATGCACAGATTCATGGTCCCCCTTAGAGATATCTTCAACCGCATCCGCCCAATGCCCTTGGACCGGTTCCAATAGAACTTCCTTGTCCACATCCTTTGCCTGGGGGCCTGCTATCTCACCAGAGCCCCCACCTACCGCGTCTGTTGATCTGCCCTCCGAAGCCCCACACCTAGGGTTTGTTGCCCCTAGACCTCCTGCTCCTCCTTGCTGCTCCATCCGTCACAACTTGCTACCTCCAAAATTTGCCATTTTTTTTTTTTAAGGCCAAAATATTTGCGGCCGCTACAGTGCACGGGCTACTATAGTGGCGACTGCTATAGTTTGCAAGCTTCTCTCATATGATGTTTGTTGGCCATGAAGCTGAATCATAGCTTCCCCAAATAATTACTTTCACTAGAATTAATAATTTATTATCTCAAGTGACTCAAGGGTAAACTCCTCCAATAAATAGGAGCCTTCAGTTCCATTGTATTCATCTTTTGGCTATGAGAATTTAGAGTTACACTCTATGAAACCTACATTTTTATTTATATGTCATGAAATTGGTGAGAAATTGGAAAGTAATTTACATTCCATTAGTGGCACTACCTTCCTAAAGTGCAAAAAGTGTGGTGATTTAGGCATAGACATTTTTCTCATCTTGTTATTTGCTTAGCAATTTTATACTTGATGAATGGGAAATATTCTTGTTATTCAAATTCGCATGTATTGACTAATCACACACTTCCTTGCTATGGTTGTAGTCATATTTTATTTTTAATCCCTTGCACCCTTAAACATTACAAATTTTACTTTTCGTGCATTTTAGTTTTCACAATTTATTTTCATACAATTAAGATAAGTTATATTACGAAATAGCAAGGATAATGGGAAGTCGACCTAAATCTAGAGGTTAGAGGGAGCCATTGGCCCTACCTTCTATTGAACTATTGAAAGGTTGAAATTGAGGCACATCATTAGAATTAAATGTTAGGATCATTCCTTGATTCAACATACTAATTTTTGACAGTCTTGGTAGGACTATAGTCCTTAGATTTGACTAAATTCCTCTATTTTTGTGCCAAATTTGCATTCATCATGGATGAAGCAATTGGCTTAAAATTGAAGGATTTTTTTGTCAAGTTTCTACATAGGTAGCAATTCACTCTGTTTGATACAATCACTTAAACATTAGCCTAAATCCATTCTAGGGAATGATTCATTTTGTTTTGATAGTGATTCACTCTTAGTCTATATAGATTGTACAAGTTAAAATCAACATGATTTATAGAGGCGAGGGACATGATTTATTAATCCTAGTCTCAAATTGACCTTGAAATTCATATTATTTTGGTTATTTATATCCAATTTTTGTAGGCACTTTTGTAACACCCCTCCTTGATAGGATTTATTTTTATGTAGGGTTGCATGGAAAATTTAATGCAAAAGCTTTATTTTGTGATATCAATTAATATGGTATGATGATTGACTCCTATTGTTGGAATATAGTACTGCTAATGCATTTGTGGTTGCAGGACTAGGTACTCTCATCAGTGGGTTGAAAAGAGGGGCAACCACCTGAGTTGAGAGAAAAAATTATAGAAATGATGGTGATGACTCATTCATCAACAACTCGGGGTAACAAAATACCCTTCATATAGGTGCATTGCATTATGTTATCGTATGTTCACACCATTGGGTCGGGAAGTTGCTTGTGCAATGAGTCTCCTTAATAGGTTGGTGATAGAAATAGACTATCTTAAATAAAAATAGCCACCTACTTAAGGATAAAACAATGGTGTGTAATATTGTTTGTTTTATTGGCATATGCTTGTGTGTTTGGTAAGCATAGAACCAATTAATTTAAGGAATGTAAATTCTATAAGCATCATTAATACTTGATAATGGTAATTTCAAGGTTAATAATTAATATTAACCTTTGATATTAATAAAGGTTGCAATAATCTTATCTAAGAAAATATTTAAGTGACTTTTATGGTTTATTAATATGGTTAAGCCCTTTAGTTATTAATTACCATGCTTTAGTAGGAACTTTGTATTTTAAGGAAAGAAAGGTGGTAATTATTTGAAATGGGCATACGTTACCTAGCCATGCAATGAAACCATGCTCTAGGCCTATTTGAATCAAGGAAAAGTGAGCTTTTAGGGGTTGTCTTTGGAAGGAGTGTTCGAGCTTGGGAGAAGAAGGATGCACCAATGCAAATCAGAGACAAGGAACGTCGATTAGCTCATTAAGGTAGAAGAATAATGTTACCTTTTGAGATCTTATATTTTATTCTCTTGTATGTGAAGCATAGCAATGTATTATTGTTGGTTCAAACGTTTGTTTGTATGATGTTTAGTATTTTTTTCATGTGGTTTTGTTTGTGTAAATAAATGCATGCATGTGTGTTGGTTTTGTAAGTATTCTTTTTTATTCATTGTGTGGTCGAGTTTCCTGCGTGTTAAGCATGAAAGTAACTCTTTTGTTGGATCATGTGAATTACTCTATTGCTTGTAAGATGTTGGAGTGCTTTAGTTTCATCTAGTAGTTGTTATTTCATTCGCAAGTTGAATCTCCTCTTCTAGGTTATTGAATGTCCTTTCCAGGAAGTTGGATCGTCGTCATGTCTTGTGTATATTGGTTTGTCTCTCCACCCTATTCTATTCCTCCCAATTTGGAGACGTAAGTAACCCTTATTGATTGCATTTTGGTCAGCCTTAATGGATGGTTTTATCTTACTTTTTTGCTTGTTTCTATTAGTTCTTGAGCCATATGGTGTTCTTGAGTTTTGTTTGTTTTGCTTGAGAACCCGTCCCCTTTTTTATCCTCAAGGTGGTGCCAAGGCATTCTTATTTGTTGCCAAAGTTCAATTTGGTATGGCACATGCTAAGTTAGACACCTCATGTATTTTATTGATTTTTTATTTTAGCCTAAAGGTTATTTTCTTTAAAGGTTTGGATATCTTGATTAATGATAAGATGTGATAATAATAGAATAAAGATTATATTTTTATTATTGGAGAAAATTAAAATGGAAGCTTGCTATGTTGTTTTCTTTAGTTTAGGGGTATTCAATATAAAGAAAATAATATGGTAAGGTTGTGTTAATGGAAACTAGTTCCTTACAATACATGTTAGATTAGATGAATGCTTACTTTTTATTTATAAAATTTTGAGAATAAGATGTAAGCCTTATTTATCAAAGAAATATTATTTCATTGTTATATTAAATAAAGCTAATATCTTTAGAATATTTGTTTGATCTTGTTTGAATGCTTGCATTAGGTAAGCTAATTTATATAATGGAATCCTGAGGCTTGAGTAGGTAAAGGGGGTCGTTATATATATAAGTATGGGATTCTCTTTGGGATGGTTTGCTTGTAATGTTTCATGTGTGGTTGCTTGCTTAGTGTTAAGAGCATGAAATATTTGCATTACATTTAGATTTGTCATGATCCCTAAGAATTTCCTCAAGCCAGGGGTAATTTCCCTCATGAATAAGGCCATTAGAGGAAGATGGTACAAATGTCATTTGAGTAGAATGACATTGTTATATTTGGGATTAAGATTGGTTTCTACAAATAAGACATTGTTTTGTAATATCTAGAAAGAAATATTTGAACTATTATTTTAAGAATAGTAGTTTTGTACTATGGAATTAGCTTGTTTTGATTAATAAAGAAGAGATATTATTTGGAAATCATGTGATTCTCATGCTCATTGATATTATGGTTGCTATAAATATATGATCTTGTGACTAATGGTCTCTAATTGGAATATGTTAGCATTATGAATATTTATTTTGAGCAATCTTTTGAAATGTTTTTATGTAATCTCTTTACTAGTCCAATGTAGCATGTGGATTATTATAAATGTGTTAGCTTAGATGAAGCAAATGCTATTTTGATATGCTTATAATATGATGACATAGATTGAATTTCATTTTAGATTCAAAGTATTTATTTGTTTTAGAGAATATTTATTTTGCTTCTTGGTTTGAAGGGAGTTCTTAGGTTGAGTATAGATCTTTTGTTAGGTCCTAAACCCAATACTAGAAGGATTTGTGAGAATACAATAACTAGGTAGAATTGAGACCTAGAAGGAGTGCAATAGCTAGGAGCCTATAAGCATAGGAGTTGTAAGAATGCAGTAACCATATACTTATGAGACTATACACCTTGAATGGAGAGGATTGGATGACTCCTTTATCTGGAAGGCAATAGGAATCGATTGCAAGACATCAATGGTGGTACCTTGAACGTATAGTTTCATATGACCATATTCATTACCATTTGATAGGTAATTGTTGACAATTTTGTCACACTACACAAAGGGGTAAAAACAAAAATCAAAGTTTTGTATAGTGTTTCTTTTGTAAAGTATTTCTTTTGTTAAATATTTGTAAGGTATAGCAATTTTGGCTTTCCCTACCACCCCCTTGTACATAAAATGAAGATGAAAGAACTTCATTGCTAAACAAACTAAGGAAGATAGCCTCGCCGAAAGAAAGAAGAAGAGTATGAAAAGAGCTTCGCACCCAAAGCATTTCCAGTAGCTACTTCGGGCGAAAGTTTTGCGAAGCGGTGTTGCCAAAGAAAAAATACAAGGAAGGCGTAAGAAAACTACTTCGGGCCCGAAGCACTTCAAACAGCTACTTCGGGCAAAAATTTTACGAAGTGGCATTTGCCGAAGAAAGAATAAAGGAAAGGCGTGAAAAGAACTTCGCACCCGAAGTATTTCCAGCAGCTACTTCAAGCAAAAGTTTTGCGAAGCGGCATTTCAAAAGAATAGCTTCGCCGAAGAAGGATCGCGGTCCGAGTTTGCTAAGGCAAGAAAGAAAACTACTTCGGCCCCGAAGCGCTTCAAACAACTACTTCGGGCAAGAAACTTGCGAAGCAAAATTTGAAAGAGTGCAGCATTGAAAAGTACTTCACCAAAAAATTGCCAAAGCACCCACTTCGAGGCTATCCACCAGTGAACCATTTCCACTTCACCGAAAGTTGTTTCGAAGCATCTGCTTCGGCTAGCTTTCGTCTGAAGCAATTTCACCCGAAGTGATAGCAGCCGTGAAGAACGAAACATTTTTCGAATGCAAGAATGTGCTTCAGCCCAAACTTCCCCGAACTGTAGTTTTGAAAGAATATCGCAGCGAAGCATCTCTAAAATGCATCAATGAAGCAATTTTGACAGCGAAGTGGCAAGAAATGAAGAGCCCATCTTGCGAAGGAAATCTACTTCGGCACTCACCACCCTCGAAGTCGTTTTGCGAAGCTCCACCACGTGAAGTACAAACCAAGAAGGAGGATCTGCTTTAGCTCAAATCCATTGCGAAGCAAAATTGCGAATGAATATCTAGCGAAGCGCTTCAGGGGCATGCACTCTAAGCTGGGTATTTTCTCGAGGCAATCAAGTGCCTCATAAATGCATTTTTACGTGCTCGATAAGCTTGCTGCTCATTTTTAGCAATTGGAAATGAAGTATCAGTCCCTGAATAAGAGCCCAACAAGCATGGTGGCCACTCGAGCACTGCACCCAAAAGCCAAGGATGCTCAGACGTCTCATTAATGTATGTTTCCACTGCTGACCCGATCGCAATTTCTAGTTTTGGCAACAGATTTGAGAGCTCAATCACGATGGCTACGAAGAGCCGACTTCTCAAGTTTTGAGGGTGTACTCCTCCATTTTGTGCATTAATGGCTCAAAGGGTCGGGTCCTCTATAAAAACCCAGGCATTGTAATGTAATAGGGGGGAACTTTTTGCTAGAAATTTGTTGTAACTTAGATTCCTATAATTAATACTAAAGAGCTTTGGACTCTATTTCTCTATATTATGTCGCCTTCTACGATTATTTCTTTTATCTTTTCTTCATTTGCATATCGTAATTCTAAACTCTGGATTTAGGTGTGTGATTGGAGTGGAATCCTAAGATTTTCTTGAAGGAATACATAGGGGAGGAAAACATTGTATTAGTTTTCTTTTATGTTGCCTGTGGATAGTGTTTCTGTCATATTCACTCCATCATCGTAACTCTGAACTTTGAATTTCGACGAGAGGGAAGGGTAATTTTGGAACTCGCCCAGAGGATACATAGGAGGATTAATATTGCGTTCATTTAGTTTCCTCTTAGTTTTATTTACTGCTATTTTAAGCTATTGGCTAGCAATCATGCTTCTGGTTCTTTCCTACTATTAAACTATTGTGATTTCTTCCCTTACTCTTTTATTTCTTTCCTGTGCCCTTATCTTAATCATTAAAGTAGCTTAGTATAGGAGTCAGCCTTCCTCTAGATATTGGCATGAGGGGCATCTCTTCCCTTCGGCCTTTCAATGTTGGTCTAGGTCTAGGGCGCATACACTTACCCAAATCCTTTCCTGGGAAGATTTGATGATCAACAATTTCTGGCATGCCCGGTGGGACCCGATCAGTCTCACCTTGTGAGTGGTAGTCAGAACCGATGCTCTTATTACCAAAAGACTCTTAGCATATGGTGACTCTATTTACCTAAGAATTTTTAAGTTGTAGAGACCGATACCAAAGTCTGTGCCTTCATGCAAACAAGATGGAGAGTTAGGAATAGAGGAGAGGAAACTGAGTTCTTTGAGCCAGATATTGACACCTTTGGGGAACAATCTAGGTTGGTCACCCCCGAGTCTCTATTATGTGGAACATCCTCACAAGAGGCCGTTGTTGACGAACAAGGCTTAACTTCTGATAGCATAGTAGCTAGCTTTCCTCCTAATCCTCCCAACTCACCGAAGCATCCTAGTGCCTCCATTACTATTGGTTGTTCTGTTAGCAAAAAAGGAGGAGCTTCGAGAATTCATGTTTCTCAAAATACAAGAGTAAATATGGCACAGCAACAACAACAATAATAACAACAAATGTAGCAGCAACCACCACCCAGATTATTCCCAGCATGGAATTCTTCAGGACTGTTAAATCTAGCGGGACAAGGGCAAGTGTCGCCTGCTGCTATAAAGAAGATCCCAACGTTCGATGGAACTGGGAAGACTGCTCTGGAGTATATCCAGGACATAGTTTCTCTAGCGATGATTCATGACATCACAGAGGAGCAAGTTATGGTAAAGCTTATGGTTCTATCTCTTAGAGGGAAACTCCTCTATTGGTATAGATCTTTACCACCCGATACCATTACAACATGGGACGATTTAGTCAGACAGTTGACGCGAAGCTTCAATGATTCTGTCGATCCGACCTCTCTCCTACATCAGTTCACAATGATCCAGAGACATCCACAAGAAGATATCGCAGACTTCAATGTTAGGTTCCCTTGAACTTGGCAAAGAACACCAGTTGGACTTCGGCCAACAGACGAAGCTGTAGCATACTATTTCCTTCGAGCTTTCAATCTTGATATCAGCATCATGGTGAGGTATTCGAATATTAATACCTTCCTAGAATTATATGATTTAGCCCAGAAGATGGAGATGGATCTAATAGCTATGGGTAAGCTTCCCAAAAGGATGTCGATGCCCATACTTCCTGATTTCCATCAATCCCATTATGCGAGTGTAGCCACTTCACAGATCTCTGCAACCCCTGCATACCCGATCTCATCTTGGAACCTGAATCCTATTGTATTCCAAATCACCGCTCCACAAATTTATTTTCCCACTTTTTTGACTTCACATCCCACGGTCACTTCGGCATTCCCTATACTGCCAGCACCACTTCAACACCCTGCCCTACCTCCAATACCAACAATGGATCCATTACCATCTATCCCTAAAACTGATGACATGCAAGCCAAAATACTACAAGAAGTTCAGTCCTTGAACTCCACAGTGCAAACCCTATCTAATGACATGACCATTATGACAGTGTCATTCTACATGTCTCTACAGATGGAAGGTTATGTTGTACATAACTATATGATTGACTCTGAGGTCGTGACAACAGTCATGCCCAAGGCTATGTGCGAAGAGATAGGGATGGAATATACGCAAAGCAGTCATGGTGTACTCCAGTTTGATGGAACCCCCATGAAGACTGTAGGAGTGATTAATGACATTCCTATTCGACTACACAAGATGCCTCAGATCATAGTTATACAAGAAGTGGTGGTCATCGATTTGGAGCCATATTTCAGTATGTGCCTGTCAAGAGAGTTTACGACAAAGCTAGGAGGATATCTATCTATGGATTACTTGCACTTGGAGATTCCATTCAAAGGGAATAAGATAAAAATTTACAACAAGAAGTCTTCTACCTTCCTCATAGAAAAGATGTCCGAAGGCGAGAACAACGATCTTGTGCATGCGATAGTAGAGGAGATAGAGTAGGTGGACCTGGTCGAGGAGTCCCTCACATAGTTAAGTTGTGAAGATGAGTTTTCATTGGCAGAATTTAATGCCATGATAGAAATCAAGATGGGATGTTATGCCATCGTCAAGCCTGAGAAACACATCAAATTAGAAGATAAAGTCTTCACCCAAGGATTATGGAAATTATTCTTCGATTGCACCCGATGCAAAAATGGCGTCGGAGCAGGAATTATTTTGATATCACCATCAGGGGAGCAAAAGGAATATTGCTATCGATTGGTATGGAGCTGCACCAACAACACAGTGGAATATAAAGCATTATGCCTAGGACTCAAAAAAGCAAAAAAATTAGGCATAAAGCATCTCCAAATTTTTGGAGACTCAAAATTGGTATGCAATCAAGTCACAAACAAGTGCACTTCAAAGAAGCACTATCTCAAGTTATACCAAAACAAGGTATGGGACATGTTTGACCAATTCGAATCTCTCAATCTGCAATCTATTCCAAGAGAAAAGAATCAACATGTCGATGTTCTAGCATCCATCATAGCTAGGTACTCTCCAGCATAAGACATGGTGCACAGGCCTAAAGCTGTGAGGATGATTTACAGGTCCTCCGTCCCAGACAGAGACCTGCATTGGTAGGTTTTTGACAATATGAGCAGATTGTGAATTTTATGATTCAAGAAGCAGCCACAGTTGAAAGTAGAAGCCCTGACAAAGAAGAATATGAAGGGCTAGTTCAATTGAAGAATAACCACGTTCCCAAGGGATTAATTACTCTTGAAAGCCTCTTTGATCAGAATGATCGAGCAGTTTCTCACAGGATCAAAGTTAATGCAAAGCAGTATCAAGATTTAGAACTTAAACCTGGGAAAGCAATAAAAGTTGGAATATATTACACTTCGAAAGAGCTAGAACAGATCCAATCCCTGTGCAAGAAGTATCCCGACATAGTGGCTTGGTCTTATCAAGACTTAAAGGTATACGATCGACAACTAATCCAACATACAATTGAGCTGCAGGAGGGAATCAAACCCTTTCGACAGAAGCAAAGGCCTGTCAATTCGAAGATCGATTTCTTGATGAAGGCCAAAATCCTAAAAATGCTCGAGGCAAATATAATTTATCCCATCAAAAATTCCTCTTGGGTAGCGAATTTAGTCCCTCTCAAAAAGAATAATGGATATATACGATTATGCGTAGACTTTCACAACCTAAACCAAGCTTCGCTTAAAGATCACTACCCTCTCCCACAGATAGATAAAATCTTGCACTTAGTGGCTGGAGCTCAACGCTTCTCCTTACTCAATGGCTTCTCAGGGTACAATCAAATCTAGGTTAAGGATGAAGACCAAAATAAAACCACATTCACTACCAAGTGGGGAACATTTGCTTACCAATGAATGCCTTTCGACCTTTCGAATGCGGGTGCCACTTTTCAAAGGGCCATGGATCTAGCTTTTGGTGAACTCTTGAATAAGGTTATTTTTATCTATCTAGATGACATGACCGTCTTCTCCCAAATAATGGAGGATCACCCCTTACACTTACAATAGATTTTTGAAAAATACCGAGAGTTTGGCATTTCAATCAATCTAAAGAAGTCCATATTCATGGTCAGCGAAGGGAAGTTATTGGGGCATGTGATATCAGAGAAGGGCCTCGTTGTAGATCCTGACAAAGCTGAGGCTTTACTAAAGCTCCTGATTCCTGTGAACAAGAAAGGACTTCAATATTTCTTTAGCCAGATCAACTTCGTGAGGAAGTTTGTCCCAGATTTTGCCCAGGTCATCAAGCCGATGTCCGAACTTTTGAAGAAGGGTGCAGAATTCATCTGGACAAAGGAGAGAAAAGAAGCATTCAAAGAAATAAAAGCTTGAATTGCTCAAGCACCGGTCCTGACCAATCCTGATTATAATTGGGACTTCATCCTATATGCTATAGGAGAACCTGAGAGCTATGTTGTGGTCCTGACACAAAAGGGGGAAAATGGCGAAGAGTGCCCCATCGTGTTTCTAAGCCAAGTGATAAACCCTCATGAAGAAAAATACAATTTCATAGAAAGGCAGGTGCATGCAGTATTGAAATATCTTAGGAAATTCAGGCAGTTCATCTCCCAAAGTCAGGTTACAGTCTTTGTCATTCACCTTGATATGTGCAATTTCATCATCCAAGGAGAATTGGGTAGTAAAAGAGTTGGTTGTGTTAGTAAGATACAAGAATTCAACATCAAAAAAAACCTACAAAACTGGTTCGCGGTCGAGCATTGTGTCAAGAACTGGCAAAGAGCGTAGCGGTCGAAGCTATAGAATATCAGTGGGACGACTCGCCAACAAAAGGATGCTTCACAAACCATGAAGAGGACGAGAAAGACTAGGTCAGTGAAATAGTCGAATACTTCAACACCAACAGATGTCCTTCACATCTAAATGCTTCACAATGAAGACATTTTAGGATGCAGTCCTCCTAATATACTTTGCGCCCCGAAGGCCTATTTTTCAAAAACATTGATGGTGTCCTTCTTAGGTGCATAAAAGATGATCATAAAAGGAGAGTCCTGGGAGAATTTCATTCGGGATTATCTGGAGGTCACTTCGTTGGGAGAACAACGACGCTAAAAATAATCAAAGCTGGTTATTATTGGCCTACACTCTTCACCGATGCCTTCATAGTTTGTCGTAAATGCGAGCAATGTCAGAAGTTTGTCGATCGAAGCAGGAATGCTTCAATGCCTCTCTGATTGATACAAGTAGAAATGCCTTTTCAACAATGGGGGTTGGATTTCATAGGGGTCATATTACCGAACTCCTCCATTGGGCATAAGTTCGTCCTGACCGCAAATGATTACTTCACCAGATGGGCCAAAGCAACATCCATGAAGCATGCAAATCAGGAGACTGTTATCACTTTCCTAGAAGGATTGATCACCTAGTTTAGAATTCCAGAAGCAATCATCACGGACAATGGTCCTAGCTTCGCAGGCACCAAAATCAATGGATTCCTTTAAAAATATGGGATATATCATAAACTCTCCTCCAACTACTATCCACAGGGCAACGAATTGGCAGAATCCACCAACAAAACCTTGTTAAGGTTGCTGAGAAAGCTCATAGAGATGAACAAAAGGACTTGGCATCTCCTTCTAGATCATGCCTTATGGGCCAATCAAATTTTTGTCAAAAAGTCAATCAAGACTTCACCTTATGCCCTAGTCTACGGTAATGAGGCCATCTTACCTACCCATATAGAGATCCCTGTATTGCAGTTGTTAGACAAGGAAAATGGAGTCAATCCTATGGAAAACAAACTGGATCAGTTACTGCAGCTAGAAGAATATCGCGAGAAAGCCTACCAGAGCTTCGCTAACCATGCTTAGGTCATCCGATATTGGTTCAAGAAAAAATCATTCAATCGCACATTCAAGGTGGGAGATCTGGTATGGAAGTGGGACTCCTGGAAGGCCAAACCTAGAAATCATGACAAATTGGATGCTTTCTAGGATGGACCATCCGAAATCGTGAAGGTGAATTCAGCCAACTCTTTCATTCTCAAGGATACAGATGGTCAGGTTTTTCCAATTTCTGTCAATGGTCTTCATCTGAATACTTTCCATCGCTGAGGCGAAACAACTAAAAAAAAATGCTTTACTTTGTACATAGTTTTTCATTCTTGTATATATTATCTGCCTCGAGATCTCTGAGAGGCTAAGTGTTACAGTTATAAACTCCAACTTCGCTAAGACCCAGCTTCGTCGAACATGGCAAAAATCTCCTTCGAGAAATTTTAGTGCGAAGCAACTAACGCGAGATGCTTCACAGCGAAGCACTTTGGCTTCCAAAAGGTCCTCGAAAAACTGAAAGAGTCATCAAAAGAAAGAAGTAGGAGTCATGAAAAGAGCTTCGCACCCGAAGCATTTCAAGCAGCTACTTCGGGCTGAAGTTTTGCAAAGCAGTTTTCAAAAGAAGCCTAGCGAAGCATTTTCCAAAGAAGACGAGCTTCGGGGGGGGCCAGCATTCAGCAAAGCAAAAGGGTGACGCAGCGAAGAAGAACTACTTTGGGCCCGAAGCATAGAAAATCTACCCATGCTGGAAGTTCGCTGTGAAGCAGTTTTGGCACCAGTTTCACTTCGCCAACCCAATGGCACGTGAAACAAGGAACATTTAAAATGTGGCTTGGAGAATGCACCAACGGCAACTTAGGGGAATGTTCAAGGCAAATGACTTTAAAGCCAAGGTGGCAAAACATGGCCCAAGATAATTTTGTTGTGAGAAAATTTTGCACCCAGGTACGAGGTGGCAGAAGGTCAAGTTCTCGATGCATGGGAAATCATCAAACCACATGGGTCTGCATACCACGCCATCGCAGAACCAATCAAACGACATGACAACCTTCCCCGTCCGAGTGTAAATTTAATTATGGTAGGTGCCATAAATATAGGTAGTTGCCTTCTAAGGCTATAAAATGCAATCCTTGACAGCAAGAAGGCTATTTGCCCACTGGTGCATGCGAGATTAGGAGCTCCACTGCTTAGCTTGTAATTCTCCCACCTTCGCATCAAAATCCTTGCATCAAAATCCTCTATGTTGTAGGATTGCTTCTATAAATATTCACCATGGGAAAGAAAAACTCCAAATAAAATAAGGAGCCAGAAGTCATGGCCCATGAAAAAACAAAGAAGAGCCAAGAGGAGAAGAAAAAGACCCAAGAGGGTCGACCTAAACCTCCACCCAGAAAAGCAAGTCGTGGAGGAAAAAGAAGATTCTGAAGATGAACAACCCATAGAACCACCAATTGATGGGTGGGATAAGATTAGGGACACAGAGCTCTCCAAGAGTGTAGAAGAGCTCAGATACCTAATTGATTTCATGAGGAGTAGGCTCTCGGCAAAAAATAAAAGGGCCATCGCATACTATTCCCGGATATACTGGTATCTGACCCCACCCGTGCATCATTATCCTGAGCTAATCTCTGCCATTGCGCAGAACTACCAACCCACCTCCAAAAAAGTGTTAGATGCCACTGGGCATAAACTATTTTCAATCTTGAAAGAGGATGTGCAAGCAGCCTTCATGCCATAGCAGGGGCCACCTAAGGGATACACAGTTCGCAACGTCATCTTGAGTGAGCAAATGGAGAGGTTCACCTCCTCCAACTACATTGTAAAGTTTTTGAATGAGAACCTCAAGAGTGGGCTCCCTTCAGGCAAGCTGCCTTAAATGCCCCTACCTTTGTCAGCCTTCAAGAATACTAATATTTTCTCCATCATTGCATGGGTGGCGGGCCTGTCAACCAATGCTTCGATACACCCTTGGCAGGTATCTTTGGTCGAGTGTATTTCTAAAGGGGATTTTTATGCCCCTGACGATGTGAGGCCGAACACCAACCCAGTCTTCTTCGACTGGGCAGAATGGGTGGCCCAAACCTTGCACACGTAGCTTACCAGTATGAAGAACACTAGAACGGGCCAGTATTTCGGGCCTTGCTCTTTTCTTGTTTGGCTATTTTTCTACCATGTACATAAAATTTTTCCCCATATCGCCATCTCATCAAGCGGCAACGATGGAAATCCTCTGCCTGTGTACCAGTGGACTCCCCTCCTATTGAGGAAAGAGTCTTATTATTCTTTTAATCAACAATTTTTGGGACCCGCTATGCATTTGTTGACAGGGTCATGCCCTCGGGTCCCCCTCAGTTTAAGAGACAGAGTGGTGCAGGAGAAGAAGGGGGATGTGTTTCAACTGACTCAGGGACTTGTGATTCGCCTATTTGGCTTGTGATTCCTCAACAATGGCTCTATGATCCTTTGGGTGTGATGCGGGACCACCTTCGGTTCAAGAACTTCCATGTCTGCCCTCACCCTGAAATTGTGGAGCAGAGGAACAATCCCAATGGGAAATATCTAGAGTGGCACCTAGAAAGGATGAGGACATTGCCTCCTTGGCATGAATTTTACCCTATGGAGGTCAAGTTTGACCCTGACCAGCATTCCTTCCCAACTCCAGACTCCACGTTTTGGAGAAAGGCGAAAGATGATTTGAAGGAGGAATTAAAGAATTGGGGTGAGGAACAACTAAGGGAGTGGTGGATAATGAGATTCCATCACCAAAAGATGAATTCCTACGGACTCTTGGCAACAGATAAGGACTTCGCAATTGTTTATGAAGCCAATGCTAGGACCTGGAAGCCCATATCCTTCACCGACTTTGTTCCTTCGGCTACCCCAGGGTCGGGCGAAAGCCCAAGAAGAGCTGATGATGCCTTGGAGAAGGAAGAGGAGGAAGAAGCCAAAGATACACCAGAAGCACTATTGTAGGGATCATTGGAAGGTCATGGCGTAAGTGTCGAGGGATCGACACAAGCAAAGAAGAAAAGGAAGAGGCAAGAGCGAGTTCAAGTGCCTTCGAGCCACCCAAAGAGGCCCCGCACGAAGCTTCCAAGTGCTCCTACTAGACAACCTGCATCAAGACTGGTCGAAGCAAACATTGAGGGTGCAGCGGCATAAAGTATCGAGATAGCCCCAAATATAGACATCATTGATGTGGAGGAACTCCTCCAACAAGAGGGAGGCCCCGAAGTAGAAGTCATGGAGGTCAGAAGTGTCGAAGTCCAGAAGGAGCAGGAGATGATTACTTAAGAAGTCACCACGGCCGCTCTACCAGGAGGGCACGCAGGTATGCACCCTCCACCCTTTGCCTTGGTCTCTCACATGTCCACCGTGGTCTCGACCGAGTCTTCCCATCAGTCTCTCCCTCCCATGCAAAGTCAATCACCCCTTCACATGTTGCCCATTGCTATTCCAAGTTTACCTCAGGGTCCCGTTAGTCCCACAAGTGTATCTACCCCACTCGAGTCATCTGGCTGGGACAAGTTTGTTGGTACTACTTCACCTCCCCATGCAACCATTCCTTTGGTCCTTAACCAGGGAAAAAATAGTACCCCAATGCCGAACCCCATTCCTCATTCCCCTATCTCACATGGCATTGTTTCACTCACTGGAACTCCTAGTACACCTATCATCGAACCTATCAGTGAGGCATCCCTCATTCATTCTTTGTATTTGTTTACCCCTTAGGCTGGAGATCCAGCCTTATTTGAATCAAAAATGTCCATGATTAAGGAACGCCCTCTAGCTGAAAAGCTACTCCAAGCCCGACAAAACATAGAAAAAATGCTGAAGGAGGCGAGGAAGAAGAGAGGGCGCTCTCCAGACCAGATTGAAAAATGCACTATCTTCGATTTGAAGGCCGGGAAGTTGCATAAGGTAAAAAATATCCCCAAGGTCCAGAAGCCCCTGGATGAAATGACTCTAGTGGACTATGATTACCAAGATAAATCCAAGGACCTAGAACATTTAAATGTAGATAATGAATCTGCATCCATGCACGTCAAGATCGAAACTTTTCGAGCACATGCAAATATTGCCAATCAACGTAGGTTTGAGGCTGAGAACGCCAACATCAAGTTGAAAGAAGAGCTAGCCAGGGTCCGCTCCAAGCTGGAAGACTCAAAAAAGTAATGTGAGCAGATAAAGAAAGAAGCAGACGCTCTAAAATGAAAAATAAGACAACTGCAAAACACAACCAAAAGTCAAAGTCAAATACAGGTCGAAGTTGATCTGAAGGCCAAAGAGCTTGAAAGCAAGATTTTGCAAATGCAATAGCAGTTGTATGAGAAGAAAAACCTGGAGCTTTTTGATAGAGGCGAAATCAAAGAGATTCGCTCACATTTGTGAAAGAATTTTAGATCCCGGGCCTACAGTGCCCTATCAATTTTAACTTACATCATCGAAGCACAGCGTGTTGCTATCAAAAAATGGCCAATCATAGATGAGGTCACCCAAAAATCTAGAACACGACTCAAATTAGCTTTTGATGTCCAAAGCACTAAATATCAGGACTTGCAGGTCACTGTAATGAGTCAGACGGCTAGGGATTGGTCTACAGCCTAAGCCACAGTTTACGCCTTCTTCTCCAAGGTGAGGAAAGCACAGAAGGTGAAGGACCTCTTGGATGTGTTTGAGAATGAGCAGCACACATCGCTAGGATATTTCCAAGATCTCTCTTTCTTAGGTTTCCTGAGGATAATGATGGGAACCTTTTGACCAAGGAAGAGCTTAAGCCGGCATGGCTTCATTTTGAGAGTGACATCTCGGATGTAGATGAATATGTGGAGCCAATAACAGAAAGACAGGTCATAGATTTCATTCTGAGACACTGCAAGATTGTAGCCTACCTGAACGATCTATACACCAGAGCCAAACATGCTGATATCGGGCAGATTGATCGATTCCACATTTTGGTTAAGGCATTGCAAGATCAAGAGCCTTTCTCAAAGGGTGCTTGGGCTCATGTCCGTCGAACCATGAAGCGCATCCGTGATTGCCTTGCCCCATCATCATCGCATGAAGCTGCGCGAGAGGAAGAAGAAGAAAAATGAGTTGTGGAAGCACCCCCGGAGATAGAAAAGGGAGAAGGGTCTGGAGGTAACTCTGGCCCAACGGATCAAGGCTGAGGGTTCTCCCATCGAGATGAGCTCATTGCCCCACGAGCCGCCAAGAATGTTGACAATTTTGTCACATTACACAAAGGGGTAAAAACAAAAATCAAAGGTTTGTATAGTGTTTCTTTTGTAAAGTATTTCTTTTGTTAAATATTTGTAAGGTATAGCAATTTTGGCTTTCCCTGCTACCCCCTTGTACATAAAATGAAGATGAAATAACTTTGTTGTTAAACAAACTAAGGAACATAACCTCGACCAAAGAAATAAGAAGAGTATGAAAAGACCTTCACACCCGAAGCATTTCCAGCTGCTACTTCGAGCGAAAGTCTTGTGAAGCGGTGTTGCCAAAGAAAAAATACAAGGAAGGCATAAGAAAACTACTTTGGGCCCGAAGCACTTCAAACAGCTACTTCGGGTGAAAATTTTGTGAAGTGGAATTTACCTAAGAAAGAATAAAGGAAAGGCGTGAAAAGAACTTCGCACCTGAAGTATTTCCTGTAGCTACCTCAGGCGAAAGTTTTGTGAAGCAGCATTTCAAGCGGCATTTCAAAAGAATAGCTTTGCCAAAGAAGGATCGTGGTTCAAGTTTGCTAAGGCAAGAAAGAAAACTACTTCAGCCCCGAAGCGCTTCAAACAACTACTTAGGGCAAGAAACTTGCGAAGCAGAATTTGAAAGAGTGCAGCATTGAAAAGTTCTTCGCCAAAAAAATTTCGAAGCACCCACTTCGGGGCTATCCACCAGCAAACCATTTCCACTTCATCGAAAGTTATTTTGAAGCATCTGCTTCGGCTAGCTTTCTTCCGAAGCAATTTCACCCGAAGTGATAGCAGCCATGAAGAACGAAACATTTTTCGAAGGCAAGAATGTGCTTCGGCCCAAACTTCCCCAAACCATAGTTTTGAAAGAAGATCACAGCGAAGCATTTCTACAATGCATCAGCGAAGCAATTTTGATAGCGAAGCGACAAGAAATGAAGATCCCATCTTGCGAAGGAAATCTACTTCGGCACTCACCACCCTCGAAGCCATTTTGCGAAGCTCCACCACGCGAAGTACAAACCAATAAGGAGGATTTGATTCGGCTCAAATCCATTATGAAGCAGAGTTACGAACGAAGATCTAGCGAAGCACTTTAGGGGCATGCACTCCAAGCCGGGTATTTTCTTGAGGCAATCAAGTGCCTCATAAATGTATTTTTACATGCTCGATAAGCTCACTGCTCATTTTTAGCAATTGGAAATGAAGTATCAGTCCCTGAAGAAGATCCCGATGAGCATGGTTGCCACTCGAGCATCGCATCCAGAAGCCAAGGATGCTCAGACGGCTCATTAATGCATGTTTCCATGGCTGACCCGATCGCAGTTTCTAGTTTTGGTAATAGATTTGAGAGCTCAGTCACGAGGGCTGCGAAGAGCCGACTTCTCAAGTTTTGAGGGTGTACTCCATTTTGTGCATTAATGGCTCAGAGGGTCGGGTCCTCTATAAAAACCTAGGCATTGTAATGTAAAATGGGGGGGAACTTTCTGCTAGAAAGTTGTAACTTAGATTCCTGCGATTAATACTAAAGAGCTTTGGACTCTATTTCTCTCTTTTATGCCACCTTCTATGATTATTTCTTTTATATTTTCTTCATTTGCATACCGTAATTTTGAACTCTGGATTTAGGTATGTGATTGGAGTGGAATCCTAAGATTTTCTCGAAGGATACATAGGGGAGGAAAACATTGTATTAGTTTTCTTTTATGCTGCCTGTGGATAGTGTTTCTATCATATTCACTCCTTCGTCATCAAAACTCTGAACTCTTAATTTCTACGAGAGGGAAAGTTAATTCTGGAACTTGCCCAGAGGATACATAGGAGGATTAATGTTGCATTCATTTATTTTACTCTTAGTGTTCTTTGTTACTTTTTTAAGCTATTGGCTAGCAATCGTGCTTTTGGTTCTTTCCTACCATTAAACTACTGTGATTTCTTCCCTTGCTCTTTTATTTCTTTCTTGCACCCTTATCTTAAACATTAAATTAGCTTAGTATAGGAACCGACCTTTCTTCAAAGATTGGCATGAGGGGCATCTCTTCCCTTCGGCCTTTCAATGTTGGTCCATGTCTAGGGCGCATACACTTACCCAAATCCTTTCTTGGGTAGATTTTATGACCAACAAGAATGACCTTAGTTAGCTTGTGGAGGTGAGGTAACTAAGCACCAAGACTTTATGCTTGATTAACCCACCTAGATGGATTAAGGTTTGGGTTAGGGAATAGGTGTTCCTCTATAAGTGTTATGGGCCTTAAATAATAATCCCTACATCATGGTCACATTATCCTAAGCCAATGAGGGTATAGGAAATGTGGGGGGACCACTTTTTGTGTCCTTCTAAACATGGAGGTTTATTAAGATGAACCCTAGAAAACATAGGAGTTGACCATTTCTATCCATTAAGTGTCATCTATAATGACTTGGAACTCAAATGTGGCAAAGCCTTAAATGCTAAATAAATAAATGTTGGTTCTTATTTGTGATCCTTTAAAAAAAATTGAGGGTATATTTTGGGTTGTTACAACTTTACGAATAACAATTTTAGCATGAACTTTAGAATTCTAAGATTTTCCTGAAGTAATACAAACAACATCAAAAATACATCAAACCTTAAATCTAATCCTAATGTTACATTTGCCATTGGAAATAATTTGGGATAAATTTTAAGATATTTTTACCAAATATAAAATTGCAAAGTGATCCACTTAGTTCAATGAGTGATTTGGTCTAAAACAATGATTTCTCTTCTAGTCAATTCTAAAGAGCAATTCACTTAGGATCTGCAAAGTGATTTTCTAGAAAATACAAGTTTTGTCTTAACTCCTTGGAGAGTAATTTGCTCTATTTTTGAAGTGATCTACTCTAGAATTTTTTAGGTTTATTCTTTCTAGCAAATGGTCTAAATCTAGTAACAAATTATCTGAATTTGCAAGTGAAATGCTCCAGTTTGTAGGAAAATAACTTTGTATGTTAAATATATGTGTGTATAGGTATATACATGTAGGCTTATGAATACATACTCAAGGGTACATTGATTAGAAAAATGACATCAATCTATAGAGATAGTCACATACCATCGAAGGAACACAAAAATGGGTATCAAGATGATAAGATTGAGAAGATTCTATCATCTAATATTATTTCTTACAAAGGTAAAATTCTAATGGTTAATCTCATCATTTAAAGTCCCATATCCCAAAAAATTGATTTCCTAGTCTTTAAAATGAGTTATTCATCTACCCTAGCTAATCAAACAAATATCGGTCCTACATTGACCTACACAAACCCTCTCTATAGGGTGACCTTTTATGTAAATAACCCTACAAACAATTCATCTTTTATGAACTATCACCATGCCATTATAAAAACCAATCTCCTATATATAGTGCTCAAATTATGCCACCCTCTGGTACTCCTTCATATTTTACCTAGGTCTAGCTTGTCCAACACATCCAATCATCCACCACGAAAATCCATAACTCCAAGCATAGGATCTTCAAGATACAAGTTAATGAATCAAAGTGAGGGTCTTGCTAAAAAAATTAAAGCATTGATGTAAGTGATCTAGGGATGCACCCAATGACAAACACTACCTCTAGCTAGTTAAGTACAACAAAACACATAGCAATGTCCACCTCCTTTAAATCAATAGGTTATTGCACAAGACTTGTAATATCGTCCTCATTTCTAAACATATAGCCTCCTCTAAATTAACAATGGGTTTAAAACAATCCTCTGCTCCTTTCCAAATATCATATCCTCATTATTCTCTATATTACTATCCTCCATACCAATATCATTGGTGTTCTCTATGCTTACCTTAGGGTTACAAAGTGTATTCTTATCTACCACTACAACAACAATATGGTCAGCCTCCACCACAAATAATCCATTGCCTCCACCTAAGCATCAAAACCAAATTTCTAATTGGACCTATCAAGGACCATTAAAACCTATGAGCATATTACCCTATCCCACCTAAAAACATTACCTATCTTTGATGGAAGTGGAAACAAGATGGAATCAGATCACCTCAACAAGTTGTCTCTGTCTAAATCAATCCACTACATTCAAGAGTAAGAAGTTCTGGTATGCTTACTAATTTACTCTTTACATGATAAAGTTGCATTCTAGTATATAGGATTTCTTGATAATTCTTTTACTAGTTGGGCATCAATTATAGAAATATTCATGCAAAGGTTTAGTAGCATGGGCATCCCCAAGAAAATATACATGATTTTAACACTATATTTTTAAGGACCTTAAATCTAATTCTTTAAAATATTAGGCCTAATGAATAACAAGATTGCATTATTATATCAAGGGTTTAAAATTCAACTTGGATTTAATGGTTTGTAATGCTAATCATAATACACTAGTTTTAGCCTTAAAAGAAGCATCCCATGCAAAATATTTTTAGGGTGAGAAAATTACCACCTACTCTACCTATGGTGTATGTTGTCCATGTTATCCAAAACCCAACAATTTCTAGCTCTACATATTTGATTTTACCCATTATAGACCTCAACCAATTGACATTTCCAACCTTTTCCTGTCCATATATTATCATCCATCCTAGCCAAATTTCATCATCAACTATCACTTTTTAGCCATAATTGTCATTTGTTCCTACTATGTCAAACATTAATAATGATTCCTTTGATAATATTGGGATAACAAAAGTATTAAAGTACTAAATACTATAATAAATAATACAACATTAAAAATAGGCAATGGCAACAGCCTCAAGTTTGGCAACCTCAAAAAATCCCCTACCTTACTAAAGACCAAGTATTACAACAAGGGATAAATCAATTTCAAAATTATTAGGTGAACACCAATTTATAGGTCAATGCACTATGGTGTTTTCTATGCAATATTGTACATAACCCTATGAAATATGTTGTAGCCATAAGGTATTCCCAAACAAACCAATATCACCAGTAATTTTAGCCTTGGAAAATAACCATCTTAAGTCAAAGAACATATATGGTAAATTAGCTATACACAAATAGCCTCAATTGCAACAATCAGTCCCTATCTTGCCAAACCTTAATAATGCAATCTTTGCCAACTTTAGCACTACTGAAATAGATGAAGATTTTTCATTTAAATATGACACTATATGCACTAACCAACAAGGTGGTGGAATTAGGACAAGAGGAAAATATCTAGAGAACAACCTATGACTTAGAAATAAATGGAAGCAAATAAAGACACATCAATACTTAAAAGAGGTAGGTCACCATTACATTTGAAAGATAAATAACCAATAGTTATGTAGCAAGAGAAACAAAAGAAAAAGGAAAATGTTGAGAATAATACCATAGATGCCCTTCAAATAGAGGCATAAGCAAGCAAGGATAAACAAGCAAATAAGGGAAAAGATCCTAGATCTAGAATAAGGAATGCAAAAGGAATAGACAAGTCCCCTAAAAAGAGTAAAAAGGAGGAGATCAGCTTCAAATATAAGTAGAGAAATATTTGAAATATCCCTCTCTCACCAATGAATATCACTTGATAGCTACAAGACAATACCATAAGTTCACTACACATAGTGAGAGTAGATCTATTGAATTCAAATTTAATATCACTAAAGAGATAAAATTGATGTTTGTCAAAATGATCATATTGGAGGCACTAGCTTTTCCTAGTCGATGAGATCTACTTCAAAAGGATTTGAAAGAGAAAGAAAAGAGTTCTGCTTAGAGTAAGTAGAGAGAACCTAAACAAGCCAATATAGCTAAGTAGCAAAATCTCATAGTAAAACATCCAACTAATATCCATGGTAATATGACTAACATACTAAATGCCTTAAATCTAGAAACATTTGAAATCACCTCCATTTTATAAGACCCTAAGGATCACAAAATTATTGAGACATTGCATAGTTGATTCAGAGGTAGTGGTGATAATGATGCCAAAGGAATTCTATAAGGACCAAGGTAAATGTTGTGGGAATGTTCAAAGATATAATAATAATCATAACAAAACACTCAAAATATCTAGTAATGTAAGAGATAATAGCTATTGATCTTTCCCCATGCTTTTGGATATTATTGTCTAGAGAGTGGATGCATAATCTATCAAGGGATGGTTACTTGGTAATGGAGTAAAATCACATGAATGTGCCTAAATATGGGAAGGTAATCGAAATTGAGAATGAACCTTTGTGTAATTACTTATTGCACAAACTAGATGAGGATGACATTGTAAATTGGAATAAACTCCTAAAGTTTGTAAAGGAGAATGAAGACCTTGGAGATAACCAAACCTTTAAGGTAAAATTTATAATTGTTGTTCTTCAAAACAAATAATATATAGGGGTTGATTATGAAGAGTTGTCATGACCCTCCCAAATGAACCTTTGAACTTGGAAAAACAATGTATTAACAATTATGGCTAATACTCAGTTTTGTGCAATTAGGCAACCTCACAATAATAAATAGATAGTGAAGGATATGATACTGCTAATGAATTTTCAATGTGTAGGGTCAGGTTCACTCATGAGTGGAAGAAATTGAATCATCTATTGGAGACGAGAGTACTTGAGGAAAAGGAAATGATGACAAGGCAACTCGAAGGTAACATAGATAGATACCTTCATATAGGCATGCATTCGATTAGGGATAATCATCAATGTCTAACCACCTTGATCCCCAGACTGACGGCCTAGTAGCTATCATAAGTTCTAAGGGCTGAGACAAGCGATTAGATTTATGGAAAGACTCCCTTTTTGTTTGATGCACTTGCATGATTATCTTTTACTTCAACATTATTAACCTTGATATCTAGTAGGCATGGAGTAAATGGTTTGCCTTCACAACTTCAGGTGTGCTTGTTTAAATAAATGTTTAATTTATTTAAAAAACACAAAAAAAATATTGTTTAGATAAATGTTTGATTTATTTAAAAAGAAAAAAGATATTGCTTAAATAAATGTTTGATTTATTTAAAAAGCAAAAAATATATTGCTTAAATAAATGTTTGATTTATTTTAAAAACAAGAAGATATTGTTTGGATAAATAATTGTTTTATATAAAAGCATAGATCTCATTGAAAATGAGTGGTTGGTTATGTAAATGATGCTGGTAGATGTCATTTGTAATAAAATGATTGATTTATCTATTAGCATTAGTATTGAAATAATCAAAGAGGTAATCAATTTACCAAAACTATTGCCTAGCAGAAAACTTATCTTGAAATAAAAAAATAAGAAAATAAGTATAATTCTTTAAAAACTTCAAGGTAAGGTATTTGTCTCAACGTGTCTAGGAAGTCATCACCCACCCAATGATCGATCCCTAAGCGTTAATGCGACAAGACGGCATTCGGTAGAATGGGTCGGGTTGCCCTTTGGAGACCCGATTAGGTCAAATGCGCAAAGCCTTTTTGACGTTAGAGGAAAGTTCTTAATGATGATCACCTTGGGAAGAGACGTTCATATTACTACCTTTTGGAGGTGGTCGAGGAGTAATGATGGGTAGGCAGGAACATGGATCGAGGATGAAGAGAATACACGGAGGGGAAAATAAAAGGAAGGAGGCACAAAAGTAGAAGGAAGAGATAAAGGAGGAGGAGAGGGAGAGAAAATGAGGAGCGAAGAAGTAGTAGAGCAATGAACGTCCACTCGAGCAGTGCAGGTGACCCAATTGTCCTAGGAGAACAAGGTTGATCTTCATCTAAAACTAGTTATTATGATAGTCTATATTTTAGTGTCATAGATATTGTTGTGTTGTAAGACACGTAGCATCATAGCTTCTTTATGTTTAGAATTGTAGTTATACTCTACAATGGAAGACACATAATATCGTAGCCATTGTTGTGTTGGAATATGCATAGCATCGTAGCTTCTTTATGTTTAGCACCATAGCTATCCTCTATGATGGAAGACGCATAGTGTCATAGCTATTGTTGTGTTGGAAGATGTGTAGCATCGTAGCTTCTTTATTTTTAGAGTTGTAGCTATCCTCTATGATGGAAGATGCATAGCATCATAGCTATTGTTGCATTGGAAGATGCATAGCATTGTAGCTTCTCTATGTTTAGTGTCGTAGCTATCCTCTGAGATGGAAGACGCATAGTGTCGTAGCCATTTTTGTGTTGAAAGAAGTGTAGCATCATAGCTTATCTATGTTTTTAGCATCGTAGATTTTTTTTGTGTTGTATATGCGAAGGCATCATTGTTACTGTGGTCATTGGCTATCGATTGGGGATTATGGGCGATAACCAGTCGGGTTGCAGCAAAGCTCCCCTATCCCTTCTAAACCATCATTGTAGGATGGATGCCTTAGGATAAAAGTGAGAGGGTCATCTGATAGGATGCCTGATTGGGCACCGTGAGTGACCTATCTATTGCAAAGATGTAACCAACTCAAGAATATCCTCGGGTGTCATTGGCACCGAGGATGATCTACCCCTATCTCGATAGCTATCGATGCCACGAGTACGTGGGAACCACCTACTTTTGAACTATCAGGGTAGAAGCCACTTCGACCGAACCTTAGATCACCCTGTATCTTACCTCACAATGTGTATTGTGCTAGCCAATATGTTGGATGCTTCATCATCCAATAGCTCATTGCAGTTGGTAGAAGCTTTGTGTATCGCTCCAAATTTTTCACACCCTTACCTTCAGGCTATAGGATCCATGCCCGAAGGGGGATGTGAAAAGGATGTTGCGGTACCTCGGACTGAGAGGACTTGCGAAGGTCCCGCCTCTCAAGGGAGGTGCATATTGGTGATTTTTCGATGGATGGTGGGTTCACCAGGAAACATTCAATGGCAGTTTCCATGCCTAGGTTTGGAAATGTGTTTTATGTGTTCGTTTTAGCCTTAAGCATTCAAATCCTAGGTTTTGCCAAAATGCATCTAAGCTATTCTATATGAAGATGCAGATTAAATGAATACAAAAAAATAGAATAGGACAAAAAATAGAGAAATTACAGAATATTACAAGAAAAATACCTGATCCGGATGTCTGATGAAGATTCTGATTCTTGAAGTAGTCAGGATCGCCTCTGATTTGATAGGATCATCTGAGATCAGACAAGATCATCTGAGATCTGACGAATTCGTTAGACGAATTCGTCAGAGACTTGCAAACAGAGAAATAGGTGCAAAATACAGAAAATGCAACTATCCTAATAGAGGGAAACAATGTAAAATGATAGCAATAATATCAAACTGAAACTTAAAAATAGAAACATGAATGAATTATGCTAATTTAATCACAATTATGGCTTAATTATGCATTTAATCTAGATGGGTGAACTCCAAAATGCAAAATAGTATAAAATACTAAATAAACTAGCTAATTTGCAGAATAAAACAACAGAGAAAAGATAGAGAAATGCAAACTTCAGGCACTGATTGCCTCAATTTTGACTGCAGTCGAAATCATCTCGCATTGGTATGAAATCATCTCTGATTCGACAAGATCACCTCCGATCTGAATAGGTTCGTCGACGACGATGTAAGCTTGCTCCGACTGAAAAACAATATGGTACCTGCAACAAAATTGTATAGAACTAATGCAAAATAGAAACTTAGGATGTTTTAACATGTATGCAGTCGGGTTACAGGGAATTTCAGCCAGGGGGTGCTAAGGGGATAGCTTAGGATTAAATAGGCTTAGGAGGGAGGTTAGGAGGTTGGAGATCATCCCTATTTGGGAGATCTCCAACGGGGGAGGGTCTCTAATGGTGCAGACACGCTTCTTCCCGGATTAGAGACCCATTGGAATAGAGTCTAATTGTGCAAAATCAGTTTAGGGACAAGATCGTCTGGACATCCTAGCCCAGATGAAATCGTCAGATTTGGGACGATATCGTCTGATCGGCGACGATATCGTCAAACGGTCAAAACAACCTCTAAAAATGGCGCGGGAAAAGGGGAAACGGATTAACCGACGGTTAACGGGCGGTTTGGGAGGTTAAAATTTGAATTTAAATTATTTACTAGGATGAATGTAATTACTAAGATTTCACTGCGCCAATTTTAGGGTGCTACATTTTGCCCCCTCTTTAGCGAATTTTTCGAAGAAAATGCGTTAAAGATGAGTTCTTCTCGATCTACGAGAAAGCAAAAATTATTCCCATTTTTAGGCGACGATTCTTGGTCGAATCGTACGACGACTTACTATGGTGCCCCCTCCGTGTTTTTACCCAAATCGAACGTTTGAGGTAAAAACACGGAAAAGCAAAATTATTTTTGAATTATTTTTGAATAAAATTAAGAAAAATAGGGTAAAACCCTAATTCATTTTTACTGTTCATTTTTACTGGTTTTAGAGCTCTGAAGCAAAAATGGTGGAGACGACGCACAGATCAACAGAGGTCCGACGCGGTCTACGGGTAAGAGTCTAGACTTAGTTTAGAATGCTTTAATTTGATTTTTTTTTTTTAGGTAAATTTTAGTTAATTTTTGAGCATCGCGGCCATTTTTGGGCCGTCGACGTCGTCGGGACGAAATCGTCCCGATTTCGATGAAATCGTCTCAAGTTCGCCAATTTTGTCTAAGGGCGAAATCGACGAAAGGGGGACGATTTCGTCAAATTAGGGACGATTTTGGCTTGCGAAATCGGAGATGATTCTGCTCAAATTGGGGACGATATCGTCCAATAGTGGACGATATCATCAATTGCATAAAATTGAACTTATTTTAACTTGCATTTTTAATTACTTGAATTGTTATTAATGATTTTTATTGTTTTGTTGTTTATGTTGCAAAGAGGTTTGCTAAAGAGCAAGGAATGGAAATATGGAGGTTTGAGAGATGACTTGGCCACTCTTACACAGGCAGAGCGGGATCAGTTGGCACAGGCCGGCTTATAGCATGTGGCAGAGATGCCACAAGTGTCTATAGACATGGGGCTACTGACAACCCTAGCAGAGAGATGGTATCCGGGTTCTTCCTATTTCCGGCTACCGACAGGGGAGATGACTCCCACTTTGGAGGATGTATGGAGGATTCTGAGAATCCCCATACAAGGACGATTGATCACTCCTATGGCCAATCAGGGCCATGCTATGGGGCGGTTGTGTGGTGACCCGAGATTCGCCCTGGAGAAGGGCGGAGTTAACATCGAGGCACTGTGTCAGATGCCTGGGGCATCTAGACTCACACAGGTTCTAGCTGGAGTGGTTGGTGGACTTCTGTTGTGCCACCAGAGCGGGTGCAGGGTGCCATGGATGCTAGCAGATGTGATCTGCGACATGCGGGACCATGGCTACAAGTTCTCTTGGGGCAGTTTTGTGCTATGCCAATTGTACAGGATCCTACATGGGGTCGTGTACAAGGGCGACCGATGTCTGGTGATGACATCGCTCCTACAGGTTTGGTGCTGGGAGCACATTGTAGTGCGGAGGCCGATAGGGCTTCCTTTGATAGGGATTGATGGGGAGAGGCCCCGAGTCTTCTATTGGTGGCTCCGGAGAGGGTCATAGCAGCGGATCGACCTTTCGATGTCCCGAAGACTGCTAGATGACCTAGTCCCAAACCAGATCACCTGGAGGCCATGGCGAGAGCACCCAGGGTGGGCCGAGGACGGATAGGAGTTAGCTCGCGTTAGGCAAGTTTGTTGGCTACGGATGGAGAGGGGAGAGGTGGAGCTCCACCGCTATGACCGAGTTTTGTGACAGTTCGGTCTACAGCAGGGGATCCCATCTCTTAGGGATTATGAGTTTTCCCGAACTGTCTAGGATAACACCACAGTGAGCGGGGCTCCAGACATGCAACGCTTCTGGAGTCAGGACTCAGACGATGCCCCCATTTAGCCAGTGGATGGGGACGACGCAGGGGTAGCAGATGGCTATGATGCCTGGTACGCAGGCATCCGCCCTCCTCGGATGACGAGGGCTCAGGGTCCGATACACGCAGTTGTGCATCGAATAGGGAGGCGGCACCAGGCGGCTATGGAGGCGGCCCAGGGTCACGACGGGAGAGAGCCGAGGAGGCCACAGGCACAGGAGAGGCCGCGATAGAGGGAGAGGAGGGAGGCGAGACCCCCTTCTCCATAGAGAGAGAGGCCACCATCGCCCGATAAGGGCAAGGGTGTCGACACTGGGGAGAGTAGCGAGACAACTACTCTTCGAGAGGAGACGATTCATCTCCAGGCACAAGTGCAGACCCTATAGGAGGAGGCTGCACGACATCGAGCCGAGGTTACACAACTCGGAGACGAGATTGCACGCCTCAAGGCACGAGGCGGAGGGGCGAGCACTAGGGAGCTGACACGGGCTATTGCCCAAATCACTTTCTATCAGACATTGTACTATCAGCTGGTGCCAGAGGAGGATAGACTACCCCTACCAGCTAACATCGTAGATCCGATCAGGATCGGGTCATCGAGGACTTCATCCCGATCGACGACTAGGACTCGCAGTACTACACATACTATGATGGGGCCACCTCGTCCACCTCAGGGCGGGGGAGGAGATGAGGCTGAGAGCTCGAGGGGTTCTCGAGGCTAGAGTACTGCACGACATTGTACAAATTGAGTTTTATTATTATTATTTTTTTGTTGATAGAGGATTGAGTATGCCGAGGTACAGATTGTGGCATACCAATCCAGTTTTGATGATGTATATATACTGTTGATATATATAGATGAGATATTTTTGATCATATGACTTGTGGCTTGTATTTTTATGATGCTTTTATGTTTGATTAAATGATTTGATGATTGAGGATTCATGTAATTATGTCATTGGAAAAAATTATAATTTTGAATGTCATGCTTGTAAAATTTTAAATGAAATAATCTGATGTAACAAATTGGTTGTTTGTGATGTAATGTGATAAAAGATAAAAAGAGACTTCTAACAATAATTTCAAAGGACATTGTCGCTATTATAGACCATTTCATGGAGTCGTCGCTCACTCGGTCGTCAAGCTAATCCTAGTATAGAAATATTGTTAAAAGTAAAAGAGTGCTTAAGAGACTGTCTTAAGACTTTGGTGCAATAGTGCAAATGATGATGATGATGGTTTGTTTTCAGATTTCCATGAAAAATAGTATGCATGAAACAATGTTAAAATGATTTTTGCTAGGCATAAATTCCTAAGTGTGATAAAATTTTTGAATAATTCCTTAGGAATTATACCATCATTGCAAATTTGAAGGTTGACATAATGACATGAAATAATGAAAATGTGTTTGCTTTTAAAAGCATAATTTGTGTAACAAAATGATTTAAGTCATATGGTTTTCATGATTTTTAAATAAATGGGGAATAAAAATTGTTACAATGGTTTGCGCTAGGCATAGAATATGTAGGTATAGACTTATACCATCATCGCGAAAATCCAAAAAGAGATAGTTTTATTGCATGATTGATTTTTAATAAAACAGAAAATATGAGGATGAGGACTTGCGCTAGGCATAAAATTCCAATTTTGGTTTTGGAACTATACCATCGTCGCGAAAGTCGATAAGATATATATATATATATATGTGTGTGTGTGTTTTTGATGGTTTGAAAGAAATTTTGATTTTTCTATTATATAGTTGTCTTTATGCTAAACAACTGTACTTGAAAGAAGAAAATGAATTATTCCAAACAATTTGCCAAAAATATTTCAAAGTATTTTGAAGACAAAAGTTAGATTTATAAGGAATCCCATGTGCATATGTGAATTCATTTCCAATCTTGATTTATCATAATGATACACAAAATCTCTCAAATACAAATGTGTGTGCAATTGCTATGTTCATTTACCAGTTTTGAGCAAGATAATATGATACAAGTGATTTGAAGAAACCAAATAAGTGTTCATTAACCATGATGTAGATGCATATAACCATACTAGACTACTATGTAGGTCGGATTATCAAGAGCTAGCTAATCCATAAGTAGACATAGGTCTGTACAAAAGAAGGTCGCTAATGTGACAGACATATCGCCACGCTAGGAGTTACCCAAGGCCAAGCAAGTTGGGCACAAACCACCTGTTATGGGGCTTACCTCACAGTTTTCGAATAGTTGAGAATTCCAGGGATTCAAGCTCATCAACCCTTCTTTTCTTTTCAAAGGGTAGGGAAAGGGATTTTATTGCTTTTGCTTTTGCTTTCTTTTCTTTTTCTTTGCTTTTTCTTTTTCTTTTTGTATTTTTGCTTGATAATTGAGATAATGCTTGAAATATTGCTATAATGATATGAAATAACATTTTTTTGTCTTTTTCTTTTCTTTCTATGCTAGGGATACTTGCTCGGATTAGCTGTAGAGCAAGGGATTTTTATTCTGGGTAGGGGTGAGCTTGTCCTTTTGCCAATTCTCAAAGATTCTAGACCATGTGCATGATAGGATAGCAGGGGAAACTTTTCGCTCAAGAAACCACTTCTACTATGTAGCAAAGCATAGAAATTACAAATATAATCATTTTATTGTGAAAATATGTGCTTGGTTTAAGTAAATAACAAGATCAATTCTCTATGCTCAAACTTTATTTAATTGAATTTTGTGAACTTTGATATAAGAGAGATTAGTAATCATGCCAGATAAAAATCAAGATATTTATTTTTGTGTTTGTGCAAGTGAGGGATTCCAAATAAATGCTAATTTATCAAAAATAATTTGAAACATATAACTGCAATAATTGTAAGAAAATATATATAAATAATTTTTTGAGAAGTTTTGAGAATGTTGACTCTCTCTTTCTTCTTTATTTTGTTTTGGTTTCGAAAGAGTCAAGAATATTGTTGTTTTTATTTTTATCATTTTTGTTTTTTTTTGTTTTTTTTTTTTGAACAAGAAATTAACAAGTGCCATAAATAAATACAACAAATAGTTTTGAAGATTTTGATGATTATGAATGTTTTTGGTGTTTTTGAATTTATAAATTGAAAGAAATGCAAGATAGTGATTTTGAAATATTTTTAAACAAATATATACAAGGATGAAATGACCAAATTTATACATAGTAACGTTTAAGATGCAAAATATTCATGGGTTCTTTAAGTTCTTTACCATCTAAGGTAGATAATTTGTATGCTCCCGATTCAAATTTAGCAATAATAATGTATGGTCCAAGCCAATTGGGCTCAAATTTACCTTTAAGGTCCTTAGTTGCATTAGTATTTTTTTTATTTTCTTTTAAAACAAGGTCGTCGATCTCAAAGGATCGATGACGAACTTTTTTAGCATATGATCTTTTAAGCTTGTTTTGGTAGGCACGGAGATGCTCCAAAGCATTGATGCATTTTTCATCTAGGAGTTCTAGCTGATCGAGTCTGCAAGCTCGATATTCATCTCCTACTTCGGTATCTTGAAGTAGCAGAGCCAAAGAAGGAACTTCTAATTCAAATGGAAAAACGGCTTCAACACCATAAACCAAAACAAATGGTGAAGTTCCCGTGGGGGTTCGAACACTAGTTCGATAGGCCCACAAGGCTGGATATAACCGAATGTGCCGACCACGGCCGTTTTATTGACCAATATTTTGAGAATTTTGATTAAGGTTTTGTTAGATGCTTCGCTTGACCATTACCCCGAGGATAATAGGGAGTGGACCAACGATGTTGAATCTTATATTTTTGGCATAATTTTTTAACATCTTTATTTTTGAAACAAGTTCCATTGTCGGAGATGAGATTTGCAAGAATTCCGAACCTACAAATGATTTGATTAAAAATAAATTTAGAGACTTGTGTGCCAGCGCAGGAAGCTAAAGGCATAGCTTCAACCCACTTCGTGAAATACTCAGTGGCGGTTATGATGAATTTGTGTCCATCAGATGACACAAGATTGATTTTGCCAATAATATCTAAACCCCATTTTGAAAAGGGCCAAGGAGATGAAATAGCCTGTAGCTCCTATGCAGGCGCATGGACAAGGTCAGCATGTTTCTGGCACTTGTCGCAATGGCGCACATACTCATGTGCATCCTTTTCCATGGTAGGCCAAAAGTATCCTATCCGAAGGAGCTTTTTAGCAATGACACTACCACTAAAGTGTCCTCCACAAGATCCATCGTGGGCTTCACTCAAGGCTGATTTGGATTCTTCTAAATTTAAACATCTTAATAGGATACCTTCAAAAGATCTCCTATACAAAGTATTGCCAATTATTACAAATCGACTTGCTTGTCTACGTAATAACCGACGCTGGTTTCTATTAGAATTGGCAGGGAAAGTCCCATTTTGGAGAAAATCAAATATATCCGTATACCAAGGTTCAAGAGTAGTTTCATTGATTAGAAACACATCCAAGGGTTCTAAGCATGACTTATTTGAAGCGGGTTCTTGGAGTCGACGAATAATGATAGTGGCATATTCGTCATCTAACTCCAAAGGTAGGAGAGATGCAGCTGCGGCCATAGCATCAGCTGCACGATTGCAAGTTCTAGGAATAGCTTCCAAGGTAACTTGATCAAATAGAGACATTAGTTGTAAAACATAGGCTTTATATGGGCACAGTTTATCATCTCTGGTCTGATAAACTTCATTAATTTGGTTTATAACTAGTTGAGAATCACCAAAAACTAACAGATGTTTAATTTTTAGTGCCAAGGTAGCTCGTAATCCAAGGATTAGAGCTTCATACTCAGCAGTATTGTTGGTGCAAGCAAATGTCAATTTGAAGGATAGAGGAATAAGATGTTTTTGCGAGGATATTAAAATAATACCCGCACTCGCCCCACTCATGCATCGGGCTCCATCAAAGTATAAGGACCATTGTTCAATATGGTCTGCCTCTAATTGAAGGCATTCATCAAGAAACTCAATGATGAGGGGATGGGTAGACTCTAAGGGTGCAGCAGACTAATTGATCTGCTATGATTTGACCCTTAACAGACTTCTATCCTATGAATGTGAGATCAAACTCGCTTAGAGCAAGAACCCACTTGGTTGTGCGACCCGATAAATAAGGTCGACTCATGAGATACCTCAAGGGATCATATTTGGCAATGACATAAGTTTTCTGACTAAGCATATAGTGTCGTAATTTTTGCGTAGCAAACACGATTGCTAGACATAGTTTTTCCAACGCTGTGTAGCGGGTTTCATAACTGATGAAGGTTCGGCTAATATAATAATTAGCACGTTCTCTCTTTTCATCATCAAGTTGAGCTAACATAGCTCCTAAGGCAGAATCTGAAGCTAAAATATATAGGAGAAATGGGCGATCAGGTTTAGGCGATGAAAGCATCGGTGGATTAAGGAGGTATTGTTTGAGAAGTTCAAAAGCTTCTCGACATTCGTCGTCCCAATTAAAAGGGACATCCTTCTTAAGGAGTTTAAGAAAGGGACCGGTTTTGTCTGCCAGCTTATCGATGAAGCGACGAATGGCTTGAAGCTTACCTTGTAAACTTCGTAATTCAGATATATTAGTAGGTGCAGGCATATCAGTGATAGCCGTAATCTTGAGAGGGTCGATTTCGATACCACGTAAAGAAACTAAAACCCCTAATAGTTTACCGGACTTAACTCCGAATATGCATTTTGTTGGATTTAATCGAATAAGATATTCTCTTAATCGATTAAAAACTTTTCTCAAATCATCTAAATGATTATCTTCAATAATAGAGCGAGCTATAATATCATCTACATAATCATGTAGGATATCATGCATCATATCATGAAAAATATAGGTCATAGCTCGTTGATAGGTTGCACTGCGTTCTTTAAGCCAAATGGCATCACTTTCCAACAAAAAGTACCCCAGGGGGTAATAAAGGTTGTTTTAGCCTGATCTTCAGGAGCTATCCTGATCTGATTATAACCGGAGAATCCATCCATTAAGGACATCATCCCACTTTCGATAGTAAAGTCAATGATTTGATCCATGTTTGGAAGAGGAAAATCATCTTTAGGGCATGCAACGTTAATATCTCTAAAATCTGTGCAAACCCTAACTTTGGTAGCTTCTTTTTTGGTAACTGGAACTACATTTGAGATCCATTCAGCATAATCAATAGCTTGTATAAAAACAACATTCAGGAGTTTTTCTAACTCCCCTTTGACTAGCAAGAGCCACTTTGGGATGCATTTTTCTAAGTTTTTGTTTAACAGGTTTAGCATCCGGATGGACCACTAGATGATGCATGACTACAGAAGGGTCTAGACTTGGCATATCTTCATATGTCCAAGCGAAGACATCTTCATACTCTTTAAGGAATGCAATATATTGCTCTTGTTTTTCTTGACTTAATTCTGATCCAATATTGATTATGTGAGGATTATCCTCAGTTCCAATGTTAACTTTAATGACGTTTTCTACCTCCATGTGTAGATCTCTTTCAAAGTTAGGTGGGGCGGGTGAAACGCCCAATTCTTGTAATTCTTGTAAGGTTAATTTGGATAATTCATCTTGAGGATTAGTGGTCTCAAGTTGAGCTATAGTTGGTATAGAACCATCAAAATAAAATCCATTGTGTAACATCTCTTCAACGGAGACGTCATGGAAGATATCTCCTTCCAACTCTTCATCGGGGTCAGCAATCATTTTAGGGTAAGCTATGGATAGCATGTTACATGTAAACGATTGATTTTTTAGAGGCAAATCAACATGCCTATCCAAATAATCTTGATAACATATGAGGTGATCATCATCTTCAAAAGGAAAGGGTTGACCCTTACTGGGAAATAGGCCCACACCACAGTAGGCAAGCCACGGTTCTACCTCGAAAGGTTCTTTCATGCCATTTTGGAAAGGTCCCAAGCCTTTCCCTTTATATCCCATTTTAAGCATCATGGGTTTAGCTTTAATATAATCATTGGTAAAATAACACCGAGCATATCCCTCATGATGAGTTTTGATATTTCGAGGGATTCTTCCCTAGTCATATCCTTTATAAATGAAGGCACAACTCCCGACTTGGTAAGTACTTCCCATAGGTTGTGGGAGGCCCAAAGTACGAGGAGATGGCGGCAAGTTATTTAAAAGAATTGAATCTTGCATGAAAGCATTTGTTTTTTCTGATATTAAGATTGTGGATAAATCTGGTAAAAGTTCATCAAAAAGAGCATAAGATGTAGAAGGATCATTCCCTATATCTTTAGATGTGGAAAGCATGATAGATGTGTCTGTAGGTTTTGAATTTATAGGGATTGAACATGAAGGATTGGTTGTAGATTTAAGATCTTTTTGAGGTTCTAGATTGATTTGTTTAGAAGATTGTTGATCTATATATGAGGATGAAATTAATGGAGGGGAAATAGGTGAAGTTATGGGTGTGTGTTTCACAGTTTTAGATGAAAAATAAGAACTAGGATGTGTGGATGACAGAGCGGGGCAAAATTGCACTCCAACAAGTTCTGCCAAAGCACACATATCAAAGGGTCTAGGGTCACCATGGATAGTGACCAACTGATTTTTAAATTCAAATTTAACACATTGGTGTAAAGTTGATGGGACCGCTCGCATCGCATTGATCCAAGGGCGACCCAAAAGTATATTGTACGATGTTGGGCAATGTACAATAAACACAGTTGTATCTAGGGTTCTAGGACCAACTTGCAATGGGATGGAAATAACTCCACACGTTTCTTGTGTTTCATCATTGAAAGCTTTGATAATCATGTCAGTTTTCTTCATTTCATCACTTCTAAAGCCAAATCATTGGTAGAAGTCAAAAGTGCAAATGTTTAGAGATGAGCCATTATCAATCGAACTCGTTTGACAACTACATCTCCAATTAGAGCAAGTAATATATAAGGGATTGTCCTTATGTAAACTGTGTTGTGGGATATCTTTATCCCGAAAGTCAATACAATCAACCTCTCGAGTGATGATAGTATTGGCCATAGCTTCAGGTTGAATGTTTTGAGGTACCATCATTTGGCTTAATGTAAGCATCAACTCATCCCTATGGGTGGGAGAAGATCTTAATAAATCCAAAAGGGAGATTCTGGCTGTAGTATTGGATAATTGCTCATTAATATTGTAAGGGGGTTTAGGTTGAACATTAGGAGCATGATTCCCTTTATTGGGGTTTTTCAAAACGAATGGAGCTGATCCATCATTCTGATTTGGTTCTTGTTGAGAATTTTGAGCCTGTTGTCGGGTAACGACTCCGATGGTACCTACAATGTTATATTGAGGACGTTGAACTGGTCTCGGTTGAGCATTTATGGCTTGTTCATTAGAAAGGAATATATTAGAAGAGGGTCGAGTAGTAACTCTTCTAGGAAATGGTTCTTCTGGAACCATAGCATCTGTGATGGGTTGAATAGGATCTGATTCATTTTCAGAACTATTCGATTGGTTTGAAGTAATGTCCAGTTCACTTTCAGTATCTGATTCTATATCACTAGAATCTAAAGTTTGAAAATTATGTAGGGGCCTGGTCGTAACCAGGGATAAGGTTGTGTCAAATATTTGAGGATCCTGAATAGGTAATTGTCCGCTAATAGTTCCTACATATCGGGTAGGAGGCGGAACATTATGATGTTCGATTTGATTGGCTACCTCTTTACCATGTCTTGGTAAAGGGTGTTGAAATATGTCTAATGTTTGATTAGCATTTTGATTTTGATTTTGGGGAACAGTATTTTGAGCATTATTAGGAGCATTTTGTTTAGGTTGGAAGGCTTGCACTTCCATTTCATTATTATCAATCAAATCTTGTATTTTATGTTTCAACCTTTTACAAGCATTGGTAGAGTGTCCAGGTCCTCTATGGAAATCACAGTGTAAGTCAACTTTGTATCCGGGTATAGTTGGATCAGGTTCCTGGATAGTTGGTAATTGGATCAAACCTCTTTCGAGTAATTGAGGTAAAATAGTTGATAAGGGTTGATTCAACCGAGTAAATTCTCGAGGAGGTTTGTCAGGAGGTTTCAATATAAATTTTTTTGTTGTCTTCGTTGCATTGATATTAGCAACATTTATGTTGTCAGTGACTCCGTCACCAACAACTTGTTTGTTTTTATATTGATTTCTAGGATGTTTTCTCATCATCCTTCTTCCTAAGTTGGCCTCTCCTAATGAGGGCATCTTCTACTCTTCGAGCTAAATCTATAGCTTGATCGAAGGTAGTTAAAGTAGCAGTTGATAGCTCATAAGATATTTGTTCTTGCAAATTATTGATAAAAATGTCCAACATTTCCCTATAAGGCAGCACAAAGTGCAGTTTTCCTATCAACTGCCTCCATCTAGCTAAGAAATCAGCAAAACATTCATCCTTGTCTTGTTTTAAGTTGTATAAATCTTTAATGGTTACATGCCTCTCGATGTAGGCACTAAATTGATGGACAAAAGATTCAATTGTTTCTTCAAAGTTTCTCAAAGAATGAGTGGGCAATTGATAGTACCACTCTAATGCCATTCCACCTAAACTTTTTGGGAACATTTTTAGTAATAGCAAGTCATCATGTGATATATCATGACATGCTATCCTAAACATGCGAAGATGCTCTATGGGATCTTCGGTTCCTTTATATATAGGCAAGATGGGCATGGGAAAATGCTTAGGGTATGGTTGAGCTACAACTATGGGATCCAAAGGTTGACTACATATCTCTCGATAATTGTACGAGGGACGATAAGGATCTATCTGGTCCATACGCGAAGCTAACTGTTTCACCATGGCTTCCAGATTACTAGTTTGCCCACCATATTGGTTTGGTAGGGCATTGATATGGGTTTTGTGAGCATATGATGGAGGGACATGAAGATTAGATGCTATGTTGCTATTGTGTAAATTATTGGTAGGAAAGGTGTTATGAAGGAATTTTGAAGTTGTATTATGTTGTATTCCAGATTGTTGAAAATTGGTGTTTGGCTTCGTTTTAGGTTTTTGTTTACTTGAAGCATATTGCTCAATAGTTTGGCAAAATAAAGTAGTGAAGGAAGTTTTCTTTTGTGTGGGAATGATTTTAGGTTGAATAACAAGTTCCTTAGGAGGTTGGGTAACCTGTTGTTTTGACATGTTTTGAGCCATAGTGACCATATCTGTATTGGATGGCCCAGCCTTATCACTTTCTTGATCAATGAAAGACAAAGGATTAGTGCGTACATCAAACGCATGTTCTATGGCTGCTTGAGTGTCACTAATTTGCCCTTTATCAATACGAACCGCCACATTAAGGGCGTCAATGTTATCATTGAGAAATTTCTTGAAAATGATCTATGTTGTCAAAAGCAATAGTTCCATCTGGAGCTACTCTAGGGGATGAGGATCCATCCTCTTTAACACTTCCTTCTTGTTCATTATCTTCACCTAAGTCATCTTCTGGTTGACCTAGAGTTTCTCCTTTCGGATTTGGATCTCCAAGAAGGACATTTGGGTCTCTAGTTGTATCTTGTAACCAATCTTCTTCTTCTCCTAAAGTTTCTTTACCATTCCTAAGTTTAGGCATGGTGCTTAATTTTAGATTTCAGCAAATATATATATATATATATATATATATATATGCAACAAGCTTAAGAGGTATATATTAATTATATACCTACTACAATATTTAAAATGAAATGTTTTTGGTTTTTGCTATGTTTTTTAGTTTTTCTTTGTTTTTGTAATAATATTGTAAAGATGACAAACAATACAATAAATGCAAGAAATAATAAGACTGAAAGTAAATGATCTAGTTTTCTATAAACAATTTATAAATATCATTAATGGGCTCTAGTTCTTCAGGAGTCATGAAGTGTTCTTCTTCAAATTGAAAGTTTTCTTTTAAAAATTTAATGAAAAGAGCTATAGTGATATTATCTGTCTCAGATGCTGGTTGATAGAAGTAAAGCTCGTGGCAATACTCTCGATATAACACAGCTCGAGGAACTCTATTCCATCTTTCCCTATCTATAAGAACAACCTCTTGGTCTTCTACAAGACCTAGGAACCGGTGTACAATAGCTACGTTCTCGAGGTATTCCTCGAAGGTGAATAATTTTGAAGATACAAGAGCTCTCCTATAAGCTAACCATCTATGGCAGGCTCTCTGAAGTTCATGATAAAAGACAAGTTGATGAGGATCCAGGATTCTATCTAGGATAAGCCTCTTAATTTGTTTAAGTTTTGTTGACCTAGATGAGATGACACTAAGTCTTCTATCAAGTTCGTCCCACAAGAGTTGATTTCTATCTGTTTCAGGCACACTAAGTACATAATTGATTTCTATGGTTGCCAATTGGTTTTCTACATTTATAGTAACTCCTAATATTTTCTTAGGAGCTACCATCTAAACATGATATTAAATTTAAATGATCTAAAATGCATCTATTGTTTTAGTTGTTTTATTTTTATTTTGTTTTTGTTTTCAAAAGGTTTACAATGCATTCACGTCGGGTTCACCAAAATGTATCGCTCCAAATTTTTCACACCCTTACCTTCAGGCTATAGGATCCGTGCCCGAAAGGGGGATGTGAAAAGGATGTCACGGTACCTCGGACTAAGAGGACTTGCGAAGGTCCCGCCTCTCAAGGGAGGTGTATATTGGTGATTTTTCGACGGATGGTGGGTTCACCAGGAAACATTCAATGGCAGTTTCCACGCCTAGGTTTGGAAATGTGTTTTATGTGTTCGTTTTAGCCTTAAGCATTCAAATCCTAGGTTTGGCCAAAATGCGTCTAAGCTATTCTATATGTAGATGCAGATTAAATGAATACAAAAAAATAGAATAGGACAAAAAAACAGAGAAATTACAAAATATTAAAAGAAGAATACCTGATCCGGATGTCTGATGAAGATTCTGATTCTTGAAGCAGTCAAGATCGCCTCTGATTTGACAGGATCATCTGAGATCAGACAAGATCATCTGAGATCTGACGAATTCGTCAGACGAATTCGTCAGAGACCTGCAAACAGAGAAATAGGTGCAAAATACAGAAAATGCAACTATCCTAACAGAGGGAAACAATGTAAAATGATAGCAATAATATCAAACTGAAATTTGAAAATAGAAACATGAATGAATTATGCTAATTTGATCACAATTATGGCTTAATTATGCATTTAATCTAGATGGGTGAACTCCAAAATGCAGAATAGTATAAAATACTGAATAAACTAAGCTAATTGCAGAATAAAACAACAGAGAAAAGATAGAGAAATGCAAACTTTAGGCACTGATTGCCTCAATGTTGACTGTAGTCGAAATCATCTCGCATTGGTACGAAATCGTCTCTGATTCGACAGGATCGCCTCCGATCTGAACAGAGTTCGTCGACGACGATGTAAGCTTGCTCCGGCTGAAAAACAATATGGTACCTGCAACAAAATTGTATAGAACTAATGCAAAATAGAAACTTAGGATGTTTTAACATGTATGTAGTCGGGTTACAGGGAATTTCAGCCAGGGGGTGCTAAGGGGATAGCTTAGGATTAAATAGGCTTAGGGGAGTAGTTAGGAGGTTGGAGATCATCCCTATTTGGGAGATCTCCAACGGGGAAGGGTCTCTAACGACGCAGACACGCTTCTGCCCGGATTAGAGACCCGTTGGAACAGAGTCTAATTGTGCAAAATCAGTTTAGGGACAAGATCGTCTGGACGTCCTAGCCCAGACGAAATCGTCAGATTTGGGGCGATATCGTCTGATCGACGACGATATCGTCAAACGGTCAAAACAACCTCTAAAAATGGCACGAGAAAAGGGGAAACGGATTAACCGACGGTTAACGGGTGGTTTGGGAGGTTAAAATTTGAATTTAAATTATTTACTAGGATGAATGTAATTACTAAGGTTTCACTGCACCAATTTTAGGGTGCTACACTTTGTTTATTATTCTTTGTCTAATTGTAGATTTTAGGGGAATAAATGGAAAAATGGTTATTTTGTAATTTAAGGGTATGGGACCTTATGTTATGAAATAAAATGGAATGAATGGTTATTTTGTAATTTAAGGGTATGGGACCTTATGTTATGAAATAAAATGGAATGAATGGTTATTTTGTAATTTAAGGGTATGGGACCTTATGTTATGAAATAAAATGGAATAATGGTTATTTTGTAATTTAAGGGTATGGGACCTTATGTTATGAAATAAAATGGAATAATGGTTATTTTGTAATTTAAGGGTATGGGACCTTATGTTATGAAATAAAATGGAATGAATGGTTATTTTGTAATTTAAGGGTATGGGACCTTATGTTATGAAATAAAATGGAATGAATGGTTATTTTGTAATTTAAGGGTATGGGACCTTATGTTATGAAATAAAATGGAAAGATGGTTATTTTGTAATTTAAGGGTATGGGACCTTATGTTATGAAATAAAATGGAATAATGGTTATTTTGTAATTTAAGGGTATGGGACCTTATGTTATGAAATAAAATGGAATAATGGTTATTTTGTAATTTAAGGGTATGGGACCTTATGTTATGAAATAAAATGGAATAATGGTTATTTTGTAATTTAAGGGTATGGGACCTTATGTTATGAAATAAAATGGAATGATGGTTATTTTGTAATTTAAGGGTATGGGACCTTATGTTATGAAATGAAGAAAAAGGTTTATTGGGAATTAAAGTAGTTGCTTTAAGTAATGGAATGTGTGAACCCAGTTTACTTAGCAATTAAGGGTATGGGACTTTAATTGTTGAGAAGGTTAGTTCATTTATTGCAAATAGAGCACATGAGCTAATGCATGGTTGAATGACTCTCTCAAGTTGGGTGAGAGGGAAAATAGAAAGGGTAGTTTCTATGATAAGTACTATGCATTAGTAAGTTGAATTGCTTGGGTTATTTGTATAGTTGCAATTTGGCAATGAAATAAGTAAGTGCATTTAGAAGCATGTCTATCCAGATCCATGAGTGTCCTGATCCCCTACTATCCTCACTTGATCGATGGAAGAGTGAGAAGGCCAAAGTCATGAGATGGACCAATTCACAAGTTTGCTCTCTACCTTACATCTTGTTATTTATGCAATAGATTAGATTGTGGGGAGATTTCCTTGATGAAATGGATGTAAAGTATTATGGAAAGTATGGGGTGTACCATACTTACTTATGTATCTAAATGAACATTGCAACTGCTATATTTAGTACCTCTTTATTTAGTTTCCTGCATTTAAATCTTTTAATGTATGTTTAATTGGTGATTGTTTCTTTATGCTTTGATTATTCTTGCTTGTTGATAATTCATTTTTGTTAGATTTAGTATCTAGATATTTTATGCTCTTGTGATGTTAAAAGGAAAGAAACATTAGTAAGTTCTAGGTGAACTTAGAGGATACCCTAAGGGCTTGAGACCCCCTTAGGGAGATTGGTAACTAGGTTTGGAAGATTGTACCAGAGTTAAGATAGCTTGTCAGTGGACAAGATTGATAGCTTAGCTCATAGTACACGTAGCATGCCCACACATAATGACTTGTGTGGATATGGAGATGCATGTACACCTTCTAACGATTGGAGGTGGTAAGTCTAGCTCATCAAGACTGATGAGAGGGATGGACTTATGTGCATAACATAAGATAGGCTTACGTAGATGGGACTTGCATGAAGGGAATCTTGTGTGGTATAGTTCTTAAGAAACTTAGGGGATGTCAAACATTAAGTTGGTCTAAGGTTGGTTGAGGATTTATGAATCCTTCTCCTTAGTCAAAATATATATATATAAACTTTTCTTTTTGTTTGTGTGTTTTTTTATGTTTCATATTTTTGGGGTGTTACATTTGGTATCAGAGCTCTAGGTTCGAGGGTATAGAGCTTCTTATGTGTTGTAAAAGAGATTCGGGGATCTCCAATAGAGGCTTGCTTGGGAATAAGCTGAAAGTTGGAGTAACCTAGAGTCTCTGCTCATTAGGATCTAATGGAATTGATTTCGAGGAAGGATGAATATTAAAGATACCTTAGTATGGGCTTTGGTATTAATGATATATCCTCCTCTTGGAACCTCATCCTAGTTAGACCTCTAATGATTAGTGAAATAAGGACTCTATATTATGGTCAAGTTAGTGATTCAGTTAAGGGAAAACTGTAACCTAACTCTTTTTTTGGTGGAAACCAGATCAAGATGCCACCCAAGGCCAGGATGGAAAGGCCTCCACCTAGACAGACTCGACAAAGTAATGTCGAAGAAGAGATCCAGAATGAGGATCCAGGAGTTCCCAATGTAGGAATAGAGGAACTTACTACTATAGTTGTTGAGTTACAATATCAGTTAAGACAAGTGCTAGAAACTATGGCAAATCAAAATTTGTAGGCTAGAGATTCGAAAGTCAACCAAGTTGAGGGGCTGACAATGGAACAGAAGCAAGCAAGAACCCTCTTAGAGAAAGATATGGTAAGAGACCTAAATAATATTTGTATCTCCAAGTTTTATGGAGAAGGGGAGGGAGATGCAACTGAAGCTTGGTTAAGAGAGTTAGAAGTCTTCTTCACAGTAAAGGGGTATTCTTCGAGTACTCGAATGGTTTGGGCTACTATTTACCTTGAAGGAGCTACCCTAGATTGGTGGGAGACTTACTATGAGGAAACCAAGATTGAACTAGTAGACATTCCATGGAAGGAATTTATAGTCATATTCAAGAAGAGATTCCTCATAGAGCACTTCTATGCATTGAAGTTTGAAGAGTTTGCCAACCTAAGACAAGGGACTAACTTAGTGGAGGTATACTACAGGAAGTTGGTAAAGTTATTGAAGTATGTACCTACCTATAACGAGAAGATGTGGATTCATAAGTTTACTCATGGATTGCAATCTAGGATAAAGCATGATGTAGAGATGCAGGAGCCTAAGTCCTTGCAAAAGGCTTATGATTTAGCAAAGAAAGTAGAGTCACATTTTTACTATAAGTATGAAAACCTGATCGAACAAGAACATCAAGAACTAAAGAAGAGGAATAGAAATGGGGTTATAAAATGGGAGGTAGAGCAAGAACGAAAGGCTAAGAACCCCCAGAATCTAGAGAAGAAATTCAATGGAAACCAAAATAAATTCAAGAACTTTTTTAAGAAAGGCAACAAACCCAATAATGCTAAACCTCCCCCAGAAGCCATCAACTCTAGTACCGATGATTAAGGATGAGGAGCAAAAAATAGAAAAGAGACAAGGGCCCAAGGATGGATGTTACCATTGCAAAGGGATGCACTATGGTCATGTGCGTTCAAGGACAAGCATGCCCAACAACAAAGGAAAGGAACCAATGCATAAGATCTACGCTGCAATTGGGAATCAAAAACTTGAGGGGCAAGCCACCCCATTAATCATCAAAGGTAAGATTTTTGATAAGCAAGTAGATATCTTAGTAGATAGTGGAGCCACTGATAGTTTCATTTCTTGTAAATTAGCCAAATATATACTAGAAAGGCTAGGGTATTTGGCTCATGGATGGAAGGTTGAGTATGGGTCTGGATAGACCTACTCCATAAACCAATGTTTCCCAATGATGGAAATTACTTTAGACAATGGAACCATGGAAGGTTGCTTATACGTAACCCCACTTCATGCCTTTGATGTGGTCCTAGGAATGGATTGGCTATAGGCCCACCAAGTTGTAATCAATTTTTGAGATAGATGGATAGAATATTCTAAGGGAAATAAAGAGAGGCTACAAATTTATAGCAAGTAGGGGACATTCAAACCCTAGATGTTGTCAGCTATGCAGTTGAAGAAAGCCCTCAAGAAAGGAGGGATTGTTTATGTTGTAAATATGAATGAAGTTGAAAGAGATCGGAAGGAAGAGGTGATTGAGGCATACCCAATTCTACAAGAATTTTAGGATGTATTTCCAAAGGATCTACCAGGGCTCCCTCCTGCATGAGAATTTGATTTTACTATCGATATTATACTAGGAGCGGAACCCATCCACCGATCTCCGTATAGGATGTCACCTATTGAGATGCATGAGTTAAAGGTGCAACTACAAGGATTATTGAAAAAGGGGTTGATAAAACCAAGTGTGTCACCATGGGGTGCACCCATTTTATTTGTGAAAAATAAGGATAGATCTCTAAGATTGTGTATTGATTATAGGATGTTGAATAAAGCTACAATAAAGAACCGGTACCCCCTACCCAGGATCGAAGATTTATTCGACCAGCTAAGAGATGCCATGGTATTTACCAAGATAGACCTAAGGTCAGGGTATCACCAGATGAGGATTCATGAGGAAGACACTCACAAAATGATATTTAAGACAAGGTATGGGTATTACGAGTTCACCGTCCTACCCTTTGGACTGACTAATGCTCCTGTTGCCTTCATGAATTTAATGAATAATGTGTTCAGAAGGCATCTAGACCAGTTTGTCCTTGTATTTCTTGATGACATCCTCATATACTCATAGAATAAGGAAGAGCATGATAAGCATCTCAAGATCATGTTGGAATTGCTAAGGGAGAATCAACTCTATGGGAATCTAGCCAAGAGCGATTTCTATGTGTTGGAGGTGTGCTATTTAGGGCATATTATATCAGAAAAAGGGATCATAATAGATCCAGAGAAAATAGAAGCCATGATAAATTGGCCACCCCTACTAATGTTACTAAGGTGAGAAGCTTCATGGGGCTAACGAGCTATTACCAGCATCACATAAAGGATTTCTCAAAAATCACCTCGATGATAACTAATATCCAGAAAAAGGGAAAGAATTCAAATGGATGGAGAAGTGTGAGGTCACTTTCACCATGTTGAAGCAAAGGCTTACTACTGCACCGATACTAAATATTCTAGATCCTCAAGGAGAGTTTACAGTATGCATTGATGCATCATTGGAAGGACTAGGGGGAGTGCTCATGCAAGGAGAGTCAGTAGTGGCTTATACTTCAAGGAAGCTTAAAAAGCATGAGGTTAATTATGCTACTCATGATTTAGAGCTAGCCACTATAGTTCATGCTCTGAAGGCCTAGTGCCATTATCTAGTAGGAAGACCCTTCGAGTTGAAATCAGACCATCAGAGTCTGAAATACATATTTACTCAACCAATACTCAATGCAAGGTAGAGAAGGTGGGTCGAGTTCCTCGTCGAGTACGATTTTGAAATTGAGTACATTAAAGGGAAAGAAAATAAGGTTGTGGATGCCTTGAGTAGAAGGAGACACATAACAACCATAACTAGGAGCCACATAAAGCTCATGGACCAAGTAAGGCAAGAGCAATATCAAGATGAATATTATCAAGAAATTTGAGCCAAATTAAGAGAAGACCCGAAGAGCAATAAGGAATTTGGGGTGATAGATGACCTCGTATGTTATAAAGGAAGAATCATCATACCAAAATCAGGGGATTTAAGGAGGATATTGATGCAAGAAGCCCATAGATCTCCTTATATGGCTCACCTCGGAGGGGTAAAAATGAGAGAAAATCTAAAAAGGACCTTTTTTTGGGTAGGGATGAAGAGGGATATTACAGATTTTGTGGCCCGATGCCTTGAGTGCCAGAAGGTCAAGGTAGAATGCAAGCATCCCATAGGATATTTGTACCCCCATAGTATACCTACTCAAAAATGGTAGGTCATATCAATGGATTTTATTGTAGGCTTACCTAAGACCAGGTACCAACATGATGCAATCTTTGTTGTGGTCGACAAATTGACCAAGGTCACACACTTCATACCTGGGAGCACCAAGGATGATGCTCAAGTGGTGGCTAATAGGTTTGTTAAAGAAGTGTTCAGACTGCATGGATTCCTGAAGGTAATTATATCAGATAGGGATTCCAAGTTTACTTCAAAATTTTGGAGAGCCCTACATCAGGCAATAGGCACAAAGTTGCATATGAGTTCAACATACCACCCTAAAATAGATGGTCAGATAGAGTGAGTAAACCAAGTTCTGGAAGATATGCTCTACATGTATTGCATGGACCACAAGTCTCGATGGGAAGACTATCTACCATTGGTGGAATTTGCCTACAATAATGGATATCATTCCTCTTTAGGGATGGCACCTTTTGATGCATTGTATGGGCGAAAGTGTAGAACACCACTGTCATGGGACAACCCGGAGGATAGAGTGTAATTGGACCAAAAATGGTCAGGGAAATGGAAGAGAAAATCAAGGTAATCAGGCAAAGGCTCAAAGAGGTTGTTGATAGGTAGAAGAGCTATGCCGATTTAAAAAGAACTCCCAGAGAATACTCGGTGGGAGATAAAGTGTTCCTAAGGGTCAAACCAATGAAAAGTGTGATCAAGTCCACAAAATTAGATCCACGATTTGTAGGACCCTTTGAGATCACTAAAAATATTAGCCCGGTTGCATACCGACTCGCCTTACCTCCTAATTTATCAAAAATCCATGACACCTTCCACATATATTTGCTTAGAAAGTATATTGCTGACCCTGAACATGTGTGGGATGTCTCTAACTTGTAGATGGCAAATCCGGAGGCAATCAAAGTAATTCCAGTAAGGATCCTCGAGTTTCGCTCTAAGGCTATGAGGAATCGGACCCTTGAGCAGTGTAAGGTCCAATGGGACCATTTCTCTGAAAGAAATGCCACATGGGAGAAAGTGGTGGATATGCAAAAACACTTTCCTTTCTTGTTTGATGAACTTTAAAGATATTGTAACAAATTGTTTAATTTTGTATGCCATATGAAACTAAGAAACATCGGGGATGGTGTTAGTCCTAGTGGGGGAGGATGTCATGACCCTCCTAGATGGACCTTTGAACATGGAAAAATAATGTATTAACAATTATGGCTAATACTCGATTTTGTGCAATTAAGCAGCCTCACAATAATAAATAGATAGTGAAGGATATGATACTGCTAATGAATTGCCAATGTGTAGGATCAAGTGCACTCGTGAGTGGAAGAAATTGAGTCATCCACCAGAGATGAGAGTACTTGAGGAAGGGGAAATGATGATAAGGCAACTCGAAGGTAACATGGATAGATACCTTCATATAGGCATGCATTCGGTTAGGGATAATCATCAATATCTAACCACCTTGAGCCCTAGACTGATGGCCTAGTAGCTATCATAAGTTCTAAGGGCTGAGACAAGTGATTAGATTGATGGAAAGACTCCCTCTTTGTTTGATGCACTTGCATGATTGTCTTTTACTTCAACATTATTAACCTTGATATCTAGTAGGCATGGAGTAAATGGTTTACCTTCACAACTTCAGGTGTGCTTGTTTAAATAAATGTTTGATTTATTTAAAAAGAAAAAAAAGATATTGTTTAAATAAATGTTTGATTTATTTAAAAAGCAAAAATATATTGTTTAAATAAATGTTTGATTTATTTAAAAAGCAAAAAATATATTGCTTAAATAAATGTTTGATTTATTTTAAAAACAAGAAGATATTGTTTAGATAAATAATTATTTTATATAAAAGCATAGATCTCATTGAAAATGAGTGGTTGATTATTTAAATGATGTTGGTAGATGTCATTTGTAATAAAATGATTGATTTATTTATTAGCATTAGTATTGAAATAATCAAAGAGGTAATCAATTTACCAAAATGATTGCCTAGCAGAAAACTTATCTTGAAATAAAAAAATAAGAAAATAAGTATAATTCTTTAAAAACTTCAAGGTAAGGTCTTTGCCATGGCGTGTCTAGGAAGTCATCGCCCACCCAACGATCGATCCCTAAGTGTTAATGTGACAAGATGACATTCGATAGAATGGGTCAGGTTGCCCTTTGGAGACCCGATTAGGTCAGATGCATGAAGCTCCTCTGACGTGAGAGGAAAGCTCTTTATGGTGATCACCTTGGGAAGAGAAGAGGGTGGTGTTCACCCTACCACCTATCGGAGGTGGTCGAGGAGTAATGGTGGGTAGGTAGGAACGTGGATCGAGGAGGGAGAGAAGACATGAGGGGAAAATGAAGGGAGGAGGCACGAAAGGAGAAGGAAGAGAGAAAGGAGGAGAGGGAGAAAAAATGAGGAGCAAAGAAGTAGTAGAGTGATGAACGTCCACCCGAGTAGTGTAGGCGACCCAATTACCATGGGTGAACCAAGTTGGTCTTCATCTAAAACTAGTTATTATGCTATTCTTTATGTTTTAGTATCGTAGCCATTATTGTGTTGGAAGACACATAGCATCGTAGCTTCTCTATGTTTAGCACCATAGCTATCCTCTACGATGGAAGATGCATAGCATCATAGCCATTGTTATGTTGGAAGATGCATAGCATCATAGCTTCTATATTTTAGCACTGTAGCTATCCTCTATGATGGAATATGCATAGCATCATAGCCATTGTTGTGTTGGAATATGCATAGCATCATAGCTTCTCTATGTTTAGCATCATAGCTATCCTCTACGATGGAATATGCATAGCATCATAGCCATTGCTATGTTGGAAGACATGTAGCATCATAGCTTCTCTATGTTTTTAGCATCGTAGCTTTCTGTTATGTTGTGGATGCGAAGGCATCATGGTTACCGTGGTAATTTGTTGTCAGTTGGGTATTATGGGTGGTAACCAATCGAGTAGCATCGAAGCTCCCCTATCCCTTCTAAACCATCATTGTAGGATGGATGCCTTAGGATAAAAGTGAGAGGGTCATCTGATAGGACATCCGATTGGGCACCATGGGTAACCTCTCCATTGCAAAGTTATAGTCAGCTTGAGAATCTCCTCGAGTGCCATTGGCACCGAGGATGATCTACCCCTATCTTAATAGCTATCGATACCATGAGTACGTGGGCATTGCCTGCTTTTGAACTATTAGGGTAGAAGCCACTTCGATTGAACCTTAGGTCACCCTGTGTCTTACCTCACAATGTGTATTGTGCTAGCCAAGATGTTGGATGCTTCACCATCCAATAGCTCATTATAGAAGCTTTGATTATTGTTCTTTGTCTAATTGTAGATTTTAGGGAAAAAAAGGTAAAAGAAAAAAAGTAATAAGGGATAAAAATGGTTATTTTGTAATTTAAGGGTATGGGACCTTATGTTATGAAATAAATGAATAATGGTTATTTTGTAATTTAAGGGTATGGGACCTTATGTTATGAAATAAATGGAATGAATGGTTATTTTGTAATTTAAGGGTATAGGACCTTATGTTATGAAATAAATGGAATAAATGGTTATTTTGTAATTTAAGGGTATGGGACCTTATGTTATGAAATAAATAATGAATGGTTATTTTGTAATTTAAGGGTATGGGACCTTATGTTATGAAATAAATGGAAAAATGGTTATTTTGTAATTTAAGGGTATGGGACCTTATGTTATGAAATAAAATGGAATGAATGGTTATTTTGTAATTTAAGGGTATGGGACCTTATGTTATGAAATAAATGGAATAAATGGTTATTTTGTAATTTAAGGGTATGGGACCTTATGTTATGAAATAAAATGGAATAATGGTTATTTTGTAATTTAAGGGTATGGGACCTTATGTTATGAAATAAATAGAAAAATGGTTATTTTAATTTAAGGGTATGGGACCTTATGTTATGAAATAAATGGAATGAATGGTTATTTTGTAATTTAAGGGTATGGGACCTTATGTTATGAAATGAAGAAAAATGTTTATTGGAAGTTAAAGTAGTTGCTTTAAGTAACGGAATGTGTGAACTCAGTTTACTTAACAATTATGGGTATGGGACTTTAATTGTTGAGAAGGTTAGTTCATTTATTGCAAATAGAGCACGTGAGCTAATGCATGGTTGACTGACTCTCCCAAGTTGGGTGAGAGGGAAAATAGAAAGGGTAGTTTCTATGATAAAGGACTATGCATTAGTAAGTTGAATTGCTTGGGTTATTTGTATAGTTGCAATTTGGCAATAAAATAAGTAAGTGCATATAGAAGCATGTCTATCCGGATCCATGAGTGTCCTGATCCCCTACTATCCTCACTTGATCGATGGAAGAGCGGGAAGGCCAAAGTCATGAGATGGACCAATTCACAAGTTTGCTCTCTACCTTACATCTTGTTATTTATGCAATAGATTAGATTGTGGGGAGATTTCCCCGATGAAATGGATGTAAAGTATTGTGGAAAAGTATGGGGTGTACCATACTTACTTATGTACCTAAATGAACATTGCAACTGCTACATTTAGTACTTCCTTATTTAGTTTCCTGCATTTAAATATTTTAATGTATGTTTAATTGGTGATTGTTTCTTTATGCTTTGATTATTCTTGCTTGTTGGTAATTCATTTTGTTAGATTTAGTATCTAGATATTTTTATGCTCTTGTGATGTTAAAAGGAAATAAACATTAGTAAGTTCTAGGTGAACTTAGAGGATACCCTAAGGGCTTGAGACCCCCTTAGGGAGATTGGTAACTAGGTTTGGAAGATTGTACCAGAGCTAAGATAGCTTGTTAGTGGACAAGATTGATAGCTTAGCTCATAGTACACGTAGCATGCCCACACATAATGGCTTGTGTGGATATGGAGATGCGTGTACACCTTCTAACGATTGAAGGTGGTAAGTCTAGCTCATCAAGACTGATGAGAGGGATGGACTTATGTGCACAACATAAGATAGGCTTACGCAGACGGGACTTGCATGAAGGGAATCTTGTGTGGTATAGTTCTTAAGAAACTTAGGGGATGTCAAACAATAAGTTGGTCTAAGGTTGGTTGAGGATTTATGAATCCTTCTCCTTAGTCAATATATATATATAAACTTTTATTTTTGTTTATCTGTATTTTTTTGTTTTATGTTTTTGGGAAGTTACAATAGATTGAGATCAAGAATCACCTCATTTTGGAAGAACCATCCAAAACCTAACATCAATGAGTCAACAAGTTGATAAAACCTAGACAATGCACTTTGATGGCACCATGACAAAAAATGGGGCAAGCACTTGCATCCAATTCATTAATACATAAGGTACACAAACAAAATGTATGTGTTGATTACTATTCAATTGTACAAACAACATGGACAAATATGAAGCCTTATGCATTGGGTTGAGAAATTCCAAAAATATGAGGATCAAGAATGTGAGGATATATGACAACTCCAACTTAATCATAGACTAGTTTAATTACCAATGTGCCACAAAGAATAAGCACTTGAAATCATATAAGCATCAGGTTTGGGATTTGCTAAAAAGCTTTAACATATGAAATAAAGGTAATTCTTAAGGATTTAAATGCCAAAGTAGATGAACCGGTAGCAATGCCAATGAGATTTGATCCCATCACTAAGATATGGAATAAGCATAAAGAGTATCTAGAAGTAGTGTTTAGGCTAGAAATCCTTGATAATTATGATCATTAGCAAGTCTTCAACAATAATGAGTAGATCATTGAGGTCCTAATCAGAGAATCCCAATACTAAGGAGGAAAATAAATATGGGGATGACAATAAATATGGGGTTATACAACTATAAATAAATTATTGTTTAAGGGGTTAATTACTCCAAACATCCTATTCAATATATATGATAGCATGAAGAAATCAAGCATCAATGTAAAATATTTTTCCTACCATCTTGTTGAAGTTGTTGAAGGAAAAAATTTACTACTTGGAAAGGAGTACATAAAGGAAGAAATTCATTTGTTCAGGGAAATTTGTGATAAATATGAGGATATCATCACATGGTCTATGAATATCTAAATGTATATAAATTGAAATGTCATAGAACATACCATTGAGCTAGAACCTAGTGCCAAACCTTTTTGATAGAAATAGTAACTAGTAAACCCTAAAATTGAGGCAATAATAAAGGAACTCTTAAGGCTCTTACATACCCAAATCATATTTTTTATTAAACATTCTACTTGGGTCACTAATATGGTTCTTGTGTACAAAAAAATGGTGATATAGGTGGTGCATCAAATTTAGGAATTTGAATCGAGCTTTATTGATATATCACTATCTCCTGCTAGCTATAGATCAAATTTTAAAAAAAGTATTAGTCTCATATGTTGTCACTTTTAGAGGGTTTCTTAATATGCAACTAAATTTGGGTCAAGGATGATGATCAACATAAGATAAACTTTACTACTAAATTGAGAACCTTTGCCTAATAAATAATGCTATTTGGACTATCAACATATAATCCACTTTCTAATTAGTTGTGAAAATCACCTTTTTAAGACAGTCAGTTAGATAATGCTCATATACATTGATGATTTGACTATATATTCCAAACATAGGAACAAATATATCGAATATCTTGAGTCCATATTTTAGAGGTGTAGGGAATTTGGTCTCACTCAATCCCAAAAAATCCATCTTCATAGTTTGGGAAGGTAAATTGCTAGGTCGTGTGGTGTCAAAATATGGTTTAACCATAGACCCTAATAGGATAAAGGTCATCCATGACCTTCCTTTCCCATCTCGATCAAAGGAATTTGATATTTCCTAGATCAAATCAAATTTTTTGCCAAATTCATAATTCATTTCACCCAAATGGTTTGACCAATTGTTGTTGGAAATATGAGCAAGTTTTATTTTCATTGATGTCAAGAGTTGTCACGAGTTGTTGTTTCAGTTTCGTCTTCATTAAGGTCACCAGGAGGTTTTTCCAAAAGGGCAAAGCAGGTTTGAAAGGCAAATATGATATTATAATATTTAATATTATAATGCTCCAAATTACAGGTTGAGGTGAAGAGGACAGGTCCAAGGAGTAATTAAAAATAATTTACTCCTCGAAAGACCCATTGAGCAAGTTATAAAATATTTAATTTAATTTATTTAAATTTAAATATTTTAACCTAAAGGTTAAAATTTAAATTTAAATAGAGTTTGGGCACCAAAGTTAAAAGTCATAAAATATTTTATTTAATCGAATTTCTAAATTTGAAATATCTGTCGACATCGAAGTGCATAAGCTAAAGGATATAAAAGGGGTCTAAATTTTATTTTCGATCATCCATGCATATTTTTGTGTACCCAAAGGCAAAAAAATCATGCATTGTATTGTAAGAGGATAGAAGGAAATTCGTGTGATTCAAACCCTTTAGAGGGCAAGCTAACATTTAAATGCATGAGGCGCATTCCTAGCATATCCATAACGCTAGTTAGCGCAGTTGGTAACCAAGGCAAAGTTAAGGTGTTTGCGTGGCAAGAGGTTGGGGTTTCGAATCCCCGCGAAGACATTATGAGGAGGTTTGTTGCATTTTATTTGAGCGCTGGATTTTGAGGAGATAACATTGTGAAGCGCTTGTGCTTTTAGACCTGTGTGGGCGTATGATCCAACGATTGCTAGAGTATAGTGGTAGCAGCAAGGTCGTGGGTTCGAGGCACAGCCAAGGTGTGCGCTATCCATTTTGCACGTGGGCCAAGGTGTTAAGGTAAGCATTGAATTTTTATTTAATTATTATTAGCGCTATGTGAATAAATAGAGTGCCTTGGAAAGTAGGGAGTCATAAGGTGTTTAAAGTTTATATTATTTTGGGAATTTAAAATTAAATTAAGGTTGGAGTGATAAGGATATTAAGGGTTTAATTTTTGAATATTATTTTTGAAATTATAAAGGAACTTTTATTTTATTGATTGATTTGGAGTTATTAAAGAAAGTTGATTTTTATGTGTTGAGAAGTATTTGGACAAGTTTGGAGATAATAAGGTGTATTTGAGTTTTGTTAATTTTTGTAATGGTGAATTTATTTTGAGGGAATTATTTGAGTGAGAATATTTGAGTGAAGATTTTTGCTATCTAACCTTTGATATTGGCAAAGAGAGTGATTGTGATTGAGACAGGTTTTGAGGTCAAATATTCATCAAAACAAAAGGTATGGGCATATCATCCTTGTGAGTGAAATATTTTTGAATGTTATGAAATGTAAATTAGGAGTGAAAAGGTTTGTTTGATAAGCATTGCTGAGTGATTTTTCATGTGCATGATTGGTGGATGTTTGTGAGTACATTTCAGTGTAAAGTTGAGAACTATCTTGAACTAGGGTTTGAGAAGATCATGAGTATCATTGTTATGTGAGATTGTTTGATAAGCATTTTTGGAAATATTTGAGTAAAATTTCATGTGCATGATTAGGGTTTGTAAAAGATCATGAGTATCATTGTTATGTGAAATTAGAATCATCTTGATTCAAGGTTGAGTTCCATAGTGAGAGTTGTTGGAAGCATTATGAAACACTTGGTTAGGGTTTGTAAGCAAGTTGTGTTTCATTGAGTGGATGGTTGAGTGAAGGTGATTGAGCATTATTGATTGAAAGCATTGGAGTGATAGTTCAAGTTCTATGAAACAAATTGTTCTCTATTCTAAATTTATTTGAAAAAGAGTTTGAAAGTGATAGAGTGATTTGTGAGTGTGAAACATATTGAGTCTCTTACCATTATCTATATGTTTATGTGGTTAAACAAAATTCTGAGTGAAATTTGTTTGTGTGATTGAAGATATTTTCTGAAAGAGATTAAGTTGAGTTTTGTGAGTGTTTTGTGAGTGTGAAACATATTGAGTGAAACTTGTTTAAGTGATCGAAGAAGTTTTCTGAAATAGATTGAGTTGAGTTGTGTATGTAAGTTTTGCAATTGATTTGAATAAGCTTTTGTGAAAGATAGTGAGCATATTTGAGTAAGTCCAAGAGGGAACTTAAGGACATAGTTGAGTAAGCTTTTGTGAAAGCCTAAGGATAGATTTGTGTGAGCTTTTGTGGAAGCTTACAATCATATTAGACAAGTTCCAAAGAGAACTTGTTGAGCAGATTTGAGGTAAGTCTTGGTGAAGACTTGAGAGCAGATTTGAGCAAGTTCTAGAAATGAATTGTGGATATATTTGAGGTAAGTCTTTAAGAAGACTTGAAAGTAGAGTTGATTGATTTATTTATTCAAACCTTGAATTAAGGTTTGGGGTAGATCTAGCAGAGTTGATTTGTGATTGGATCAAGCTTTGTGTTAAGGCTTGAAGATAGTTTGAGGACAAAGTTTGGTGTAGACTTGAGGACAACTTTGTACTAGACTAGAGATAGAGATTGAGCAGATTTGTGCTAGACCGAAAGAATGTGTTTAGTGTAGATTTGAAATAGATATTGAGTATATTTGTGCTAGACCGAAGGATTGTGTTTAGTGCAAATTTGAGACAGAGATTGAGCATATTTATGCTAGATCGAGGGACTGTGTTTTAGTGCAAATTTGAGACAGATACTGTGTAGAGCTGAGAGTAAGCTTTGGAGGTGATAGAGTAGAGGATAGTAGTATCTAGTGGATAGAGATCCATTAGCTAAGGTAGTGATGACAAAGGTCTTCTGAGTGAGGACAAAGTCTTATGTGGAGAGAGATCCACAAGCCAGTGCAATGGAGGCAGTAGTCTTCTAGAGGATCACCATCCAAAGCATAGGAGAAAGAGTTCTCCTATGGATAGAGATTCATGAACCAGTTGAGGGGATTAGTATCTCCTTTGGATAGAGGTCCATAAACATTGTAATAGGTAAGTATTCCCAAGATATTTTTTGAGAAAATTTTAGTGAAATATTTTCTTTGTGGAGTAGCCCACATTGGGTAAACCACGTTAAATTGGTGTCTCTATTGTATGTGGTTATTTTTGCATTGCTTTTTTTATTTTTGTTGATATTGCCATTGATATATTGGATAATATTGATTGAGAAAGAAAAGTAAAAGTGGTCTTATACTGTTCACCCCCCCTCTCAGTATAAGCTTGTGTTCTTCAATTACCAAGATGCTAAAAAATGGTACCATACTAATCTAGACTAATGAAGGTAAGAAAACCTTCCAAGATATCAAATATGAAATAATTCGAGACCTAGTTCTAGTCAATTTTGATTTTCCCAAAATTTCAAGTTGTACTCATTCAACATAAATGAAATCATTGCTAAAGTCGTGATTCAAAAGAATGATAAGAATGAAGAACAAACCATCACATTTATAATTAAATTCCTCTATATTTTTAGAAAAATAAGTGTTTGTTATCATGAAGGCTCTTAGAAATTTTAGGTACTATTTGTCACATAACAAAACCACCATCTTCGTAGTTTGTCCTCATGTTCAATTTACTATACTTCATAGTGAATTGGGAGAAAAGAGAGTTGGATGGATAAAAAAAATTCAATAATTTAATATTGAAATCAAACTCACCAAGCTCATTCAAGGAAGACCCTTATGTGAAAAAATGGTAATGTTTATTCCAAAAGATATAGTCACCTTAGTAGAAGAAATAAATTTGGATGAATAGATAGGATGGATGTGGGATATTTATAGTTCTATAGCCATTAGACAGGTATCAAGAGGATTGATAGTTAAATAAAGGGTCCAATTTAGAAAAGATATGAACTATACATGGGTTAATTATGTCCTATTCAAAAAATAATATGATGATGTCCTACTCTGATGCATTGAGGAATAAAATACAAAATCCCTAATCAAGGAATACCATGACAAAGGAGGGCATTATTCTACACCAAATATGACCTATAAAATCTCTAGGGTTGGATATTATTGGTCCATGACAAAGGAGGGAATTTTTCTTGAATTGATTCTAGTGGATTAAAAATTACAAATCTTGCTCCATGCTCATGGGGAAGAGAAAGAAAGTGCTAATGCCCCTAAATCCAGTTATAGTAATTGAACCATTCTAGTAATGGGATCTATACTTCATCAAGCAAACAAGCCCTCTGTATAGTGTAGGACACTAGCAAATTCTCACTACCACAAACTATTTTATTAAATGTATTGAAACAATACTAGTTAAATAATCCAACCAAGAGGTGGTGGTTCAATCTTTGGAGGATAACATCACCATATTTGAAACTTTAACCACCATAGTCACTAACAATGTCACCTACTTCAAAAGTAATGAAATTTACCTTGATATATGTGTTTTTGCTCAAGTCTTATTCAAACTATTACCCCTAGATCTATGGATTGATAGAATCAATAAATAAAAATATAATAAGTACTATGTAGAAAACAATTCTTGAATCATAAATGGATTGGCACACCAAGCCATGGAAGGCCTTTGGGAAGATCAAATGACACCTAAGGCATCCAACAGGTCATCTCCCTGCAAGATAGTCTATGACAAGGAGTCCATGTTTCCAATCAATTTGGAATTCCCTTTCGTCTAAATAACATAGCAACTAGAACTTTAATATATTAACATTGAACCAATGCAATATTAAATGTTATATTGGCCCTCAAGGAGGAGAGATAAAATGTATACAAGAGAATAACACAACATCAAGAGGTGTTCAAAAGATCATTTAATAAATGAGCCACTAAGATGGATTACAAGGAGTGAGACTTTGTGTTCAAGTGGACAAGGATAGAGCTAATTCTGGTAGTCATCATAAATTTGATTATCTCTATAACAGGCCCTACCAAATTCTTTAGATATTGGGATCGAATGCTTATAAAATTGCTACCATGGATGGAAGAGTGCTAACAATCTTAGTGAAAGGGTGGCATCATTGATCCGTATAGCAAAAATTCTAGCCAAACAAAAATATAAATATGTGCAAATGTTTCTTCATGGTATTATTTCTCTCTAACTAGCATCCCATTTCCTTCTTTCTTTTTCTTATTTTTATCCTATCTTCATACTATTCATTTTCTTACTTTTATCTTGTATCCATAAATCCTCCTTTAATTTTTAAGAAATGATAAGGTTGTCTCTATTATAGTTCAACATCATAATGATGTCATTGTTCTAGAAACAAAGGAAGCAAATTGCTCCTCCTTAAGAGTTATTCACTCGCTTAACATGCAAGTCACTTGGGTAATTCAATTGGCCCTAGGCAACCTAACTATTTATGCGAGTAGTCCTCACTTTTTACTCACAACGCTTCTCCAAGCCCTATGCACAACATAAACTTTTACTTTGCTAAATACTCAAATGAATTGCACCTAATTACTAGACTTTATTTTTCTTGGGAGTGATGATCAAAAGTCTCCACTTTTAGTCACTTGGTTGGGGTTAAGGCCTTCCATAAAAAACAAATTATTCTTAAGGTTGTTTGGGTCAAACCCCACTTGGGTTACCCTAAAACCAACTACCTCTTTCAAGAAACCCTTATAAAACATGAGGGACATTATAATGATAAAATCACTCATCTATGTTGAAAGCCGAGCAATCCCCCCTAAAAAATAAATTTAGATAAAAAGCAGAGAACCACTTGCAAGAATAAGCAAATAATTGCATTTTATAAACTCAGCCTAAGTCAACTTCTAACTAGCAATTTGCTAGCTTCCACAAGATCACTCAAACTTGCCACCAAGTTACCTAGAACAAAAACCTTTCCCAAGTCCCAAAAATGCAAGCAAATTGTTTGATTCTACAAGTGAAATACTTAATTTTGCAAGCGAATCACTCCAAAGAAAAATTTTCCGAGTGCATCGAAAAGGGGTGAATTTCTTCATTTTTTTAGTGAATCACCCACTATATTGATAGAATTGCTCCCTATATCAAGACTTGGTAATATTTCCCTCCTAAATTTCATATTTTCCATATTCTAGCCATCATGGACACTTCTTCCACCTATGGTAGCCCATCATTGCTTGAATAAAATCTAATATCACCTTCATCCACCACTATTGCCCTACCCACATTGACTTTGCTTTCACCCATACTAGTTTTACCTCAAGAAGCTAAGTCCTGCAAAGACAAAGGAAGGAATAAATGAGGAAAGAAAAAGAGGCATCCCTACCCTCATCCTATAATACCAAAATAATTATTCAAATACACCCATAGGATGATAGAGGAGGGTAATACAAACATTCCATTGGGTAAGTTAGAAAAAAAGAAGCATTGATGAGGTTCAATCTAGGTCCCTAAATAGACTCATGGAGAATTAATCAAATCTAGACATCAGGGTTGGCTATGAACTCAGTGCCTCATATATGGAGTTATCTAAAGTTAGTAGAAACCTATTATGACTCTTCTAAAATAAGCTTTAGATCCCCATAATAAAGTGAGGAGTCATTCTACATCTATGCGGGGGGCATCAGAATGATGTTAAAGGCAAAGATTGTCCTTCCATGTGGGTCTCCTACAACTCAAAGACCTAAAAGAATTTTTACTATTAGGGCATGAGAAACTATTGGAGGGACTTCATAGTCCCTTATCTTAAGAAACCCAACTTTCCATCTAACTTTGACATCCCACTAGATTTAAAACTTTTCATGAAGAATGAGGGATTGTCATAGTTCTTAAAGAAAGGATAGACACAAAGGAATATGAGAAACACATTGCCTTTCTCCATGTAATACAAAATTACCTTGGCACTCCAAATGATTGACTACACCAAGTGCATTGTTGATTAGATGGACATTTAACTAAGGGTGTTTAAGAAAGAGATAAAATTCATATACACTTCCTACCTAGTTTGATTCATCATCTACTAGAATAAGCATTAGTTTTATACTCTTTAGTTAGTCCAAGTGGGGGCAAATGGAGGACCCCTTTTAGTTGTGGAGTACATAGACATACCTTATCAAGAAGTAGGTAAGACCTCCTATCGCTTCTATGATGAGGTGTACAAGGTAATAATGGAGAAATTTAGGGAAAAGTATCGAGGTTATTAGATGAGGTATGAAAACTGAATAAGTCATAAGAATGGTAGAATAGAGACTCTAAGGGGGATCAAGTTATTCATATGCCTCTATGGCTTGTCGGTCATACCTTTTAAGTTATCTATATTTGTGCCTGGCTACATGTTCAACCTTGAATATGTGAGGTAACTCAACTACATGGAATTAAAATACTTCAAGAGGCAGAAGAAAACAACCTTCTATGTGCTTACATAGCCAATAATAAATATCACTCCTAAGTTGCATGGGTTCCAACAAGTCATGGAAGGGAATCTAAGAGACAAGGGAGCTAAACAACTTAGATACTGATGGTCCTATGACCCAACGGGGGTCCTTAAAATTGCACTCAAGACCAAGAATTAGACACCTTCACATATAATAAATGATAGAACATTTAGAAGGAGGCCAATGCAAGCAAAGAGTTATGCCTTGCCACCCTGGGAAGTACACATGGATACAAATATGAGTTACAAAAGTGGTATAACAATCCACCAAAATGGCACTTATTTTACTCAAAGCCCAAGATGATTGTAGAGGGGGAAAACTGCCCTACCGCATATGATTCTTGGTTGGATCCACTAGGAGCCGAGGTGTTTATGGGGGTGTGTTATATTCTCTACACTTAGAATAATAAAAGGGTTCAGTAGGAATGATTTTAGGGCTAGCTCCAAGTTTGGGGTGGAAATGTTTAATGTGTGATTTTAAGCAAACACCTATGTTTGGTCTTTCTAAACTGAACTATGGAAACGAAAGAACAAATGCAAAACACACAAGATACACGAAAACATTGACTAACCTTACTATGATTCTTTGATTCAATGATATCTAACCCAAGGTTGCAAGATATGAAATCTTTTTCTTTGAGCAAGGGACCAAGGGAATGCACAAACAAGACTAAACCCTAGATGAAAACTATATGCCCTTTTATTTTAAAAACCTAGAAAGTAATCAAATGTTTTTTTTTCTTTTTACTTATAACTTGGGTTTTGAACAATAATAGTAAAATCAAGCAACACACAACCCAAAAGCTTTACTTAGGGCACTTATCTGATTTGGTGTTTTATCCAATCTTTGTCTTACATCTTGAATATCCCACAACTTCAAATCTACAAAACAGCTTCACAAAAATCCTAGAATATATTTTCAACATTTAGGTGCCTGCTTAGGTCGCTATAAGACTAAGCTTGGAGGTGCATTAGTCAATCCCCCTAGGTCCTTTTGGTTGATTTTTTGTGATAAGATGAGCTTTTGACCTTTGAAACAAATAAAAAGAAATATAATAGCATGGAATAGTAAATTAAAAGCAAATGGAATGGACACAATGCTTGAATAAGAATGCAACTTTGAAAACTAGGGTTTGGGAACAAGTAATTACCCCCAAGCTAATGTAATATGAAATGCAAGAAAAACATAATGATAATATTCATAACAAAATGCAAACAAAAATGAAACAATATGTAGAGGCCACACAAACCAAAACCCTAGGATTTAGGAATGAATAACCATCCCAAAATCTAATTAAATTGAATTTGCATCCTCTAAATTACCGAGCGTAGATTTGGAAACAAAAAGAAAACTAGATGCAAAGTGCTTGATAGGTGAAAATATTTTTTTCACTGAATTTGTGCCCATGTAGAATATGAGACACAGATTCGCACAAGAGGATTTAAAACGCAAAGCAGAGAAGGAAAAACAACTAAAACGCATAACAAAATGATTAAAGAGATAAATGAACGACCTGATGAGCTTATGGAAGAAGCAAGAGCAAAGGTGGAAGACCTCTCCTCTTTCAAGAATACAAGTTGTTGTCAAGGCTTTCTCCACATGCAAATCACAAGGAACACATCAACAATAAAACACCAAAGCACCAAGAGCACCAGAAGATTGCACAAGAATTCAAAAGAAATCTTATTTTATATAAACTTTCTTAGATTGCTAGCTGAGTAACTAGGGATAACTGGGAGAAACATGATCCAATCCCTTTATTTATAGAGGCTTTGGGCTAAAAGGTGAGAAAATGAAAATTAACCTTGATTAAGCAGATGCCCCAAAAGGTTGGCTTAGAATTTAGGTTTTATTAAGAAAAAACCTAAAATTGTTGAATCTGCATCCCATAATTTATTGAGCACAGATTTTGTCAAGGTTAAGAAAAGCAAGGCAAAACACAAGAAAAAGGGGTCAAACTTGCTCCTAGAAAGTTTGAGAGCCTCCCAAAGGAACCTAAGAAAAAAATACTCATTTAGGTGGGTTAGTGTCTACATTTTGCCCCCTCTTTGATGCATTTATGGCTTAATAAATATGTGAAAGAAAGATGTAGACATTTATGAGCGAAAAGGATTACAAACACAAGGAAAAGGGATGGTTGGTTTAGAAGAAAGGGAGGAAAGAAGAAGAAACAAACGATGAGAAAGAGGAAAGAGATGAAAACAAAGCTCCAGAAAGACAACACGAGAAAAACAAAAGAAGAGAAAAAGGATCAAAACCTTGTAGGGATGTATGCTTAAAAATGACCGATATGGAGGTTGCCCCTTGTGTGTGGCCATGAAGTAATCACGTAAGGGTTTTATGTTCATAAAACTAAGGATAAATATGGAGTGATTACCCTCTATGGGTGTAGTGCTCACTAATATGGTCAAACAAAAGGAGATTCCCACTAGGATGTATGCTCGTAAATGGCTTAGATGGAGGCTTTCCCTCGTGTGTGGCCATGAAGCTATCCCGTATGGGAAGAAGAACTAAGTGATGTGCCAGTGAGTACTACCTAATAGGGGTGTGGTGTGGGCAAGAAGGTGTATGGACAAAGCAAATGGAGCAAAATGGAAGGTGAGTGTGTGTGTATGCTAGAAGAAAATAGAGGAAGTCAACAAGGAATAAGGAACAAAGAATAGTGGGTGGGTGTATTTATCTTGAAGTTTCAATGGTTAAGAGGTGTGTGTAGGATAGTCAATGGCCATATGAACATAAATTTATATTCATGCGGTATCTACCCTATCCCATGAGGACCACTTAAATATCAAAAAATAAAAATAAAGAAGTGTAAAATCAAGAATGAGCAAATAGAAGAAGAATGTATACCCTTGTCTTAATGAAAGGAAGAAAGGAAAACTTTCAAAGGATAAGGATATACAAAATAAGAACTATATCCCTTAACTTGGAGAGATAGAATAAATGAAAACTTTCAAGGTCAAGGAATATGAAGAAAGAAGAGAGAAGAAGAAGAGAGGAAGGGATGGATGAATGCAATGAAAATGCACAAAGATGGGCCCAAGATTGGGGATTCGCTAGGCATCAAAGCCCTAGTGTGAGTGTAATACATATGAGCTACGACCTAACTAGGTATCATCACTTGCCATTGTCACAAAATTCCTAAGAATCTATATGATCAAGTAGTCATGCAAGTATGAACAAGTAGAAATGCAATTGTAAAATGCAAGTGGAACAAAATGTCAGGCAAAACATGCAAAATATGATTGGCAGTCGTGCAATATGAATCAAGTAAATCAGATGCAATATGAAAGCTAAGCTAAATGTAATATAAAAATGCTAAGTTATACATAGTATTTTTATTTGATTGTTGTTTATTTATTTTTTTACATGTATTAGTTCTTTAAATTCTTAAATTCAACACAAATTCTCATTGTGTCGTCTATCTTAACAAAAAGGATGGTAGTGCAAGGAACTGACCCATAAAATAAAGGGCTATTATGGAGGATACCTTCATGACTTATATTACAAAGAGGATCATCCACAACATATTATTTGGGATTTTTTGCATGGAAGTCATGACAAGCTCTGATTGTGCCATCCTTTTTGACAAAAGGGAAAGAGACTCCCAATTTCGCTAGGTTTTTATGAGACAGAGGAGCAAGGTCCTTTTCAGAGCTAGAAAACATGTCATGCGAGATGCGAGGGACTAACCTATCAAAGAAGAATCTACTCTAGAGGATATCCTTCTCATAAAGGGTATCTCCCTTAGAATACTCCTCTGGGATCATTTTGAACTCGCTATGCACAAAAGTTACCATATTGTAAAGTAAAATATTTGAGGGATAAGGGGAGCTTTCATCCTCATCACTCCACTCCAAGCCTTAATGATCCAAATATTCAACATAAGTAACAAGGTGGTCATCATTATCAAAGAGTAAAGGCTAGTTTTTATTAGGGATGTAGCCTATGACACATCTCCCAGGCCAAATCTCAACTTCTACCTTTCTATCGTGGCCCTAGACCTTTACCTATGTATCCCATACTAGATAGGATTTGCTTGGGAAGTGGGTAATCATTGGATAGGTAACAATGGGAAAAATAATTATCTATAGGAAGAGGGTTGCTACCATGAATCTTTTCTTTGGGGAAGACCCCCATGAAGATAAAGGTATCTGTTGGCATTTTTGCCACATTGTGTTGATTGTTGATTATTCATGCATAAGATGTTGAAATTCTCACTCCTATATAGGTTTTGATGCAAAAAAAGCTAAGTCCGAAGACTGTCGTGATATCGCGACAAAAAGCAGCATGGAGAGCATAGTTTCAAAACTGTCGCGATATTGCGACATGTCGCGTTATCGCGGGTCTTTCGAGGAGAGAGAAGCAAAAGTCAGGAAATGTCGTGATTTCGTGACGTGTTCCCAAATCGCGATCAACGCAGTCAACGACAGAAAAGCAGCAAGGTTGTCGTGATATCATGATGTGTTGGAGTTTCACGATCAAAATGGTCAATGGAGGTAGTGCAGCAAAGACGTCATGAAATCGTGACATAACTAAGCAAAGGGCGATGACAATAAACTCTGTAGCGATATCATGACAGAATATTGAACAAGGCACAAAAGACGAAAGACGTCGCGAAATCACGACGTGTTGCGTGGTCGTGGCAAAGTTGAAAGAAAAGTCATAAGGCATGAAAAACGTCATGATTTCACGACATTTTTGAAGATGAGGGCAACAAAGAAGTTGTCGTCGTGATTTCACAACATTTGTGGAGGTGCAGTCTAGCAACATAGAATCGTCGCAATTTTGTGACATATTGGAGCTAAAGGTCCAAGTGTAGAAAATTGTAGCGATTTCGTGCCTTGTCGCATTTTCATGAGGAGGAAGGAAGAAGACAGCCAGATTGTACAGAATGTCGCGATTTCGCGACATGACAAATTTTTGCGGTCTAAGAGCAGTAAAGTCCAAGGAGATAGTACCTGTCACGATTTCGCGACATGATGGAGATTGAAGAACCCCTTGAGGCAAGCTTGTCATGTTTTCGTGGGTTAGAAGCAGAACCGTACAGGGTGGATGAAAATTGTCGCGATTTTGCGACATGGTTGATTTTCACGGTATAGAAGAGAAGATTAAGCAGCAAGAAGATAGTGTAGCGATTTCGTGACTTGTATGGTTTTCGTGACCTAGAGATGAAACAAATATATCGATGGAAGAATGTAGCAAAAGCATGACTCATCTTGTTTTCGCGACATATAAGAAAGACACAGCCAAAAAAGAGGAAGGTGTAGCGAAATCGCGCAGTGTCATGTTTTCACGGTTTGAAGCGGCGAAGAGAACAACATGGATGAAGAACATAGCGAAATCGTGCCTTGTCACATTTTTGCAGAAACAGAGCGGAGAAAGAGCATAATAGTACGGAACATCGTGATTTCACGACGCATCGCGTTTTCGCGAGCTAAGGTAGCGAAGGAGACAAAGGAGTCGAATACGCAGCGATTTCGCAACATGGTTGATTTTCATGGTCCGAAAGTGACAAAAGTGTATAGAGCAGAGATGCGTCGCGATTTTGCGACATGTCGCATTTTCGTGACCCGTTACAGTTTCGTGCCAAAAAGCAGTTGAAATGGCCCGATGAAGTTTTGCGATTTCCAATGATTAAAAGCACTCCAGAATTAAATGTTTTGCTGCTTTCCAATGCGAACAAGGTAGAAGAACGTGTCCAAGCCACCAGAATTAAAGATGCTCAAGTATCCAAAGCTGTTGTTCGTGATTTTTCTAACGGTCCAAGCATGTTTCAAGAACGACCATTTAATGAAGACGACCGACTCCTTATTTCATTCAATTTTTGGTTTCTTCGAGGCTGGTTTAAGGGGATCATTTCCTTGTTTCTGTTGCACATTTTGTAGATCTCGAGGAGGTTTGTTGCAAGTTTTAAATGTTGTAAAGAAGCAAGACTTCTATATAAATCAATGTAGATCTCAGAAAGAGGGATCGAGAGAGAGAGACTTTTGCTAAAAGCTTTGAAGTTCTTTGCATGAATGAAAGATATTTGGCCTCTGGTTTTGCAAGCAACTCTCTGTGTAGTTTATTCTTCTGTCTTATACATTCCTAATTTACGCTCGTATTCTTTATCTGCTGCTTAATTTGAATTCTGTTTCTCAGTTTAAATATTGCTAGTATGGAAGTCAGTTCTGGAATGTGATCTTGGAGGTTTTCTGTGCAAGGTTGTAAGTTAATTACGTTGATATCTTCTATTATATGTTGTTACCGTACTTGAAGTTATCTGTTGTTATTCTTTCCCGATCTGATAAATTCGGCCTACGGCTATATTTCCCATTTCTTTCTGCACATTTATAATTCCTTTCCTACAACTTTAGTCTTCATCAAGCTTAGATTAGTAAGGGAACCAGCCCTCTCTGGAGATTGGTCTGGGAGACATTTCTTTCTCCCAGCCTTTCAATGTTGGCCGGGTCTAGGGTGCATTTAGTATAAAATCCTTTCCTGTGGCAGATTCGTGACCAACAGGTACACATGCCAATTTGTACAACTTCACCCTTCTTATAGGGTAGACCCATAGTCCTTGGTGAAGATAGTAGCTTGGAAAGATCGAGAAGAGGCTCTAAAATAAAATGATTAATTTGATCCCATGATAACACATTGATGAGTGGTTCCTCCCTTACTTTTAAATTTTTAAGTTGCTTAGTTATTTGAGATGAGGAATCTAAAGAAGCAAATGAAAGAGAGATCGCAGGACAAAATTTTTGACCAAAGTGAGCTTGCTCAACCATTGAATAATATTCAAATGGGTGAGGATCACTCGAAATGGTAACAAGTTGATACTTAGAATCGAACTTCAAACTTTGATGAAAAGTAGAAGGGACAACCCTCATCACATGGATCCAAGGATATCCGAGAAGAAGGTTAAAATATGCAGGGCAAAACATCACATAGAATAAGGTATCTAAGATATTTGGTCCAACCCTAAGGGGGAGAGATATAATGTCGCAAGCCTCTTAGGACTCATTGTTGAAAGCTTTGATGATAACATTAGATCTACTTAAATCTTCCTCTTTTAATCCAAATTTTTGGAAAATTTGATAAGTGCATAAAGTGAAGGAAGAATCATTATCAATCAGTATTCGCTTGATAAAAGTTTCCCAGATAAATGCAGTGATGTAGAGGGGAGAATCCCCTCGTGGGTATGAGGAAGGAATATTATCATCCAAAAATGTGATATGATGTATCCCAAGAGAACCTACGACATCAACTATAACACTTGGGAAAATATCTTGAGGAATAAATTATTTCCTTATAAGCTTCAATAAGGCTTCCCTATGAATAGGAGAAGTTTACAAAAGTTATAAGAGGGATATCTTAGTTGGGGTACTAGCTAATTGTTGTTGAATGTCAAAGGAGACTTTAGGTTGTGGCTTCAACACTAAAGGTGGTGTTTCTAATCTTGTGCTCCTTTTTTGGGTATTCTTCAAAACTAAGGTAGGCTTTGAGGGTTGATTGGAGGTAGAGCTCATCCCTTACTAAGAATGTTGGGTTGGTTGAATCTTTGTTTGTAACCTTGTAGTTATTGCTATCATACCAATCATATTATCATAGGGAGGTGGCACATTACTATATGACACTTGATTAGTTGCCTACTGACCATGCTTAGGGAGAGGGTCTTGGAAGATCCCCATGTCTTGATTAGTTTTTGGTGATTGTTGAGTAGGAGGTTGATTTTTTATTGGAGGATTGAGTTGAGAACCTTCTATAACAAGACATCCTTCATCAACTAGATCCTGAACCACATGTTTCAATCTCTTACATCCATTTATCATGTGCCCCTCCACCCTATGATATTCATAATGTTGACTAGGCTTATACTAATCAATCGTGGGATATGGTTACCTTATGGGAGGTAAATCAATCATATTAGCTTCTAAAAGTTGTTGTAGGACCACATTCATAGGCGTGTTGAGTCTTGTAAAATTTCTTGGTGGGGTTTTTAAGGCTGGCAAAGCACCATCTTTTTTAGGGTGTTCACAACACTGTTAACATACCTACTATCCATTACCCCATCACCAAATACATGCTTATTATTATACTATGCTTTCGTGGTCTTATCTTCCTTTATCTTAAGTTGACCTCTGCAAATAAGGTCTTGATCTACCCTTCTTGCTAGATCTATTGCTTGATCAAAAGATGTGATAGTTATTGTTTCCAATTCATAAGATATTTGCTCTTGTAAATTTCCAATGAATATCTCAAGCATGTCTCGAGGAGGTAAGGTATATCTCAAGCATCCAACTAGACTCCTCCAATGAGACACAAATTTTGAAAAACTTTCCCCCTTAACTTGTTTTAATATATAAACATCTTTTATAGTCACATTCTTTTCAACATAAGCTCTGAACTGTTGAACAAACAATTTAGTTGTCTCTTCAAAATTTCTTAAAGAATTATTGGGCAATTAATACTACCACTCTAATTTCATACCACCAAGGCTTTGAGGGAACATCTTTAGCAACAACATATCATCATATATGATATCATTGCATGTTGTCCTAAACATTGTTAAATGTTCAATTCGATATTTTGTTCTCTTATAGATAGGCAAAACCGGTATTGGAAAATGCTTAGGGTAGGGCCTAGAGGTAACAATAGGGTCTAAGGGTTGATTGGAAATTTCTCTATAGTTGTAGGTGAAATTATGAGGCTAAACCATATCCACTCTTGAAACCAATGTTTCACCACATTTTTTAAACTTTGCATATTAGGATTGTTGTTGTGTAATACCCCTAGGTTCCCTAAGGGAGGGGTATAGGTAGGTTGTTGAAAGGTAACTTGGCCAATGTTGGAGGTATTAATATTGTTATGATATGGGCTATGATATGTGGTGTCTTTCAGTGGAGAAAATTTGACATTTGGTGGAACAGAAGCATGAAGATGAGCAGAGTGAGGAGGAAATTGAATATAATCTTGATATGCACTACTAGTTGGAGGGACTTGTAGAACCCTTCCAACATTGGTGGTTATAGTAGTAGCATATGTTGGTTTGCGTAATGGATTACCATGATGTGAATATTCAAACAAAGGGTTATCATGAATGATCCAATGAGAGATGGATGGGAGTTGAGCTTCCTCTTCCATAGCTTTGAGCAAAGTTGCCTTATGGCATTTCATGAAACCCCAAACATGTTCAAATGATGTAAAAGTGAAGCCACCATTAGGCCCCTCATAGGGATCATAGTTAGTATCAATTTCCACATGTTCTTGATCTTTTGCATCAAGATTAGGATTATCCCTATCAATCTAATCATCTTCTCAAGGAATTTGATCATATTCTAGATGCCTTCGCTGACTCCTAAGGAATGAAGTCATTAGGAGAAATGAAAGGATAAAGGAGAAAACTAAGGATAGACACAAAAGAATATTCTTAAAATGTTCTTAAAGTTTCTATATTTCTAAGAAAATAAAATTAGTGGTCTTATTTAAAGTTTTCAAAAGAAAAATAAAAAGGAAGAAGCTTCCTATTTTGGCTACTAAGACGTGCGTTCATGTTAGGTTCACCAAAGATGTAGAGGGCAAAAATTGCATTGTCGTGTATAATTCTCAACTAGATCTGTTGGGAGCCGAGGTGACCGCAAGGTTGTGTTATATTCTCTAAACTCGAAACAAGGAAAGGGTTCACCAGGAACGATTTTAGGACTCGCTCCAAGTTCGAGGTGGAAATGTTTAATGTGTGATTTTAAGCAAACGCCTATGTTTGATCTTTCTAAATTGAACTATGGAAATGAAAGAACAAATGCAAAACACACAAGATGCAAGAAGACAATGACTAACCCTAATATCATTCTTTAGTTCAATGATATCTAACCCTAGGTTGCAAGAAATGTAATCTTTTTCTTTGATCAAGGGACTAAGGGAATGCACAAACAAGACTAAACCCTAGATGCAAAACTATATACCCTTTTCTTTTAAATGCCTAGAAAGCAATCAAATATTTTTTCCTTTTTACTTATAACTTGGGTTTTGAACAAGAATAACAAAAGCAAGCAACACACAACCCAAAATATATTCTTAGGGCACTTATCTAATCCAGTGTTTTATCCAAGCTTTGTCTTGCATCTTGAATATCCCACAAATTCAAATCTACAAAACTTCACAAAAACCCTAGAAAATATGGTTAGTGTTTGGGGGCTTTCTTAGGTTGCTATAAGTCTGAGCTTGGAGGAATAGCAGTCAAGCCCCCTAAATATTTTTAGCTGACCGTTCATAATAAAATGAGCTTTTGAATTTCAAAACAAATACATTGAAATATGATAACTTGGAATAGTAAATTAAACGCAAATGGAATAGACACAATGCTTGAACAAGAATGCAACTTTGAAAACTAGGGTTTGGGAACAAGTAATTGCCCCCAAGATAATATAATATGAAATGCAAGCAAAATTGAATGATAATAGTCATAAAAAAATAAAAACAAATATAAAACAATATGCAGAGGGCACACAAACCAAAATCCTAGGATTTGAGAACGAATAACCATCCCAAAATCCAACTAAACTAAATCCACATCCTATAAATTACTAAGTGCATATTTAGTAACAAAAATAAAATTGGACGCAAAGTGCCCAACAGGTGAAAACAATTTTTTTGCTGAATTTGTGCCCAATAGAAGACGGGGCACGAACTCACACAAAAGGATTTAAAACCCAAAGCAAAGAAGTAAAAGTGACTAAAATACATAACAAAATGATTAAAGAGACAAATGAATGACCTGATGAGCTTATAGAAGAAGCAAGAGCAAAGGTGGAATACCTCTCCTATTTCAAGAAGACAAGCTATTGTCAAGGCTTTCCCCACTTGCAAATCACAAGGAACACACCAACAATAGAACACCAAAGCACCAAGAGCACTAGAAGATTGCACAAGAAGCCAAAATAATTCTTATTTTGCATGAACTTTCTTAGATTGCTATTTACGTTACTATGGAGAACTAGGAGAAAAATGGAACCCAATCCTTTTATTTGTAGAGTATTTAAAGGGTTAAAAGATGGGAAAATGAAAATTAACCTTGATTAAGCCAACAACCCAAAAGGTCAGCTTGGAATTTAGGTTTTTTTAGTAAAAATCCTAAACTTATCGAATCTACGCCCCATAATTTATCAGGTGTGGATTCGTTCAAGGTTAAGATAAGCAAGGCAAAACACAAGAAAAAGGGGCTAAACTTGCTCCTAGCAAGTTTGAGATCCTCCCAAATAAACCTAAGGAAAAATGACTCATTTGGGTGGGTCAATTTTTCGTGTCTACAATGACTTTGAACTAGACATTAAAATGAACCATCAAATATTTTGGGCCTTAAGGAAACTAGGTTACATAGATAGAAAGATCTTGGCATGGAAAAATATGTGTTTAGACACATCGATGAGGCCAACCAAATATGACTAGTTTGATGATCAATTTTGTACCATATATGATTGCAAACATCCCAAGAGTACCAAAAAGAAAAAAATAATAGGTAAAGCTACAATAGACCCATCTAGCCCATAATGACCAAGGAAAATACTAGTGCTATAAATTATTATATGTAGCGCACCTACAACATTGGCAATGATGAGCTCAATAGTGTAGAAAACAATAGTCAAAAGGAAAAGGAGATTTGAATGATATAGATTGATGTTTGGCATAGTAGTAGTGGCTCCAAAGAATCAAGGATAAACACCCTAGTTTGAGGAGAGGGAAATCCATCAATAAGGATTCCCTCTCAAGTTTGGAGTGACCAATATTTTGGGAACATCTATTTCCATATTCAATTCCATTCCACCTTCCACCACTCTTTCTTCCTTTGCTATCCTCTCTTCTATTCCCACCCATTTTATACTACAATTCTCTCACCCTCTTCCAATGTAACCCATGGTTCTCCTAGATGCACCCTGCCTCAACTATTGTAGTCACACATAGTACCACACCTATAAATTCATTCCCATCAACATGGTTCTCCTAGAGGCATCTTGCCTCAACTATTGTAGTCACACATAGTACCACCCCCATAACTTCATTTCCATTAGCATCCATTTAAATAACTGCCATGCAACCACTAGTGTCATATGCATTATCACCATCACCATCATCTACATTCTCACCAATGATGTTCCTATTGGAAAAAAACATTAGTATAGCTAGCATCAAAACCAACCCCTCGCATTCCCACTACATTCACAACCATATCCATTTAATTTGCCCCACATATAATCTGTACCCATCCACATCACCCACCTTCCAATGCAATGCAACTCCTCTTGTAGGCAACAACATCGTCGACCTCAGTTAAGGAAACCAAGCCTATAGAAGTACCCCCTAAAGCTAAAAACCTAGAATCCATCCATCTACCAGGTTATGAGGAGTGGCAAAAATTGTTGGGATTGATGCCACAAAAGACATAATAGGAGGATTGAATTTTTTTGTAGTTGTGTAGTAGGGATCCCAATTTTGTAAACTTTGTGCCCAAGGATAAAGGCATGATCTTGGATATCCCCCAATAGAGTTTGGTCCCTCATGAAGTTTATAGAAATGTAGTTCCATGTCATTACCTTAAAATTTGTCATTTTAGAGGAGTATGAAGCAATGAAATGAAGCAACCAATGCATTGTAAAACCTTGCAAATATTGACTAAGTACAACTCAGATGTCAAATTGCTCAACAAGTGTCAATTGATTTTGGACCAATTCACTTGCAAAGTGGCACAATTAAATAATGGGAGTGAAGTGTTCATGGTCAACTAGTAATTCACTAGCAAAGTCCAATAATATGTTCGTTTCTTGAAACAAATTTCTTGCCATCTTGTAGAGGGATAAAATAAATGCACGAATCCCAAAGATAATTTTTTAAGAGCAACATTTTAGAATGTATTGGTGCAGTAATCATCTTGGAAGCCTTCTACGACTATTAGAGACATGCAACATTTAGAGGTGCATCATTTTATTAGAGATCTTCCCAAAAGTTTACTTTTTCTAGGAGTAATTATTTATCACCCTATGTATCTAAAGGGTAAAATCATACTATAAATAGGAGTCACAGGCTCTATTGTATTCATCTTTTGGCCATGAGAATTCAAAGCTACACTCACACATATTGTGCTTTGTATCTTAAGAACTTGGTATGAAATTGATAAGTATTTTGCATTCCATTAGTGGCACTACCTTCTAGGAGTGTAGAACATGTAGTGATTGAGGCATAGCCCTTTTTCCCATATTGTCATTTGCTTAGCAATTTTATACTTGATGAATGGAAAACATTGCTGTTATTTAGATTCTCATGTGTTGATTGATCACCACTTACTTGCTATAATTATGACCATATTTTATTTTTAATCCCTCACACCCTTAAAACATCAAAAAACACTTTTCATGTCATGCAACTAGAAGAGGTTAGCTTAGAAAATAACAACGATAGTTGGGAGCAACCCTAAATCTAAAGATTGGATGGAGCCACTGGCCCTTCCTTCTAATAAACTGTTGAATGGTTGGAATGGAGGTGCATTATTAAAATTAGAAGTCAAGATAATTTCTTGATTCAATAATAGTATAATATATTTTAGATGAAAGACTATGTATTTTACCATCGTGTCAAAATTTTGTGTCTTACATCACAGTTAACATATTATTAGTCCATTAATGAGCACGTAGATCACTTTACAAAGTGAAGATGGGCTCATAGATATTTTATAAAATATAATTAAAATGACAAAATTGATCATGACCAGAGTGACTAATTACACATTTCAACACCTATGTCTCCATCGATACCCAATTATATAGTAGCCTTTGCCTTATGCATTTCCTTCCATATAAATTGGCATGAGGCTATTCGGTATCCACCCTTGAAGTGTACCATCGATATGAAACTTGACAAGACTACCATGATATACTCTTCGTTGTTTATTATGTTGATTTGTGGATCTAAATTATCTTACACTTTCATGTATAACAACTATATTTGACACAAAACCATCCTAACCCCCAATGCGATTGATCCTCATGGTACCACCATCTGCTCTTCTCATTTCTTGCCTTTCATTTTTCCCCATTTTTTTTTTCCATTTTCCTCTCAAACCATATTTTCCTTACACCACTTTCACTATATTTTTTCATCTTAGACTCATTTTCAGTCTCTTTATGGTCAAAATCACTTTCTCAAAATAATCTTCGACATTTCTACGCACAACAATCAAACCAAACTGCCAGTCCTTTAAAATATAATTTTGAACATGATAGGTGGCTTAAAGAAAAATAAATAACCCCTCCTAGTGTTGTCTTCAAAACAATCCATTAAATGAACTCAATGTATCCAATAATTATTTAATAGGCATCATAAATGACCTCTTTTATTGTTAAAATTTCCACTTAGCCATGGATCCATATGAGAACAATACCTTCTCTTATAGGTATGTTGTTTGAAAAGGTGCGAGTCTATATGATATTGAGTTTGCACAAAGTGAGACATCATAGGTCCCTACTCTTCCTCTGTTTCCTTCTCTCTCGATTTTTTTAATACTCAAACCATGACATTATTTGATATAGATTCAAGGTTTCCATGCTTCCTTCCCTACAACCATTAATAGCCTCTCTTTAGACCAATCATACATTGTCATGTTATCTCTTTTTGATATCACAACTTTTTCCAAGAGATTTTGAGTCACTCGCTTCATGTTCCATCATCTTCAAAGCAAATATTACCCCATCATGCCCCCATGCTTCCCTCCTTTCACTTCACCATGGTCCCTTATTTAATTATTTTTCTTTTAAATTGGTTATATAAAATTTGTATTAAATTGCATTCTTGTTGGTATAACATTTCTATAAACTATATAAAGATATCATTGTATTTTTTTTTTATAAAAACAAAACATTACATTGCTTTCATTATATAAGTTAATTTAACAATATTCAACTTGCCTTTATATCAAAGACAATCTTCATTTTCCTTTCTATCAAAAATATTTGCCATCTTCCTCAAACTACGAAGTTTCCACATTTAACTCCTTTTACATCATTTTTATTAGGAGATAAAATCTCACTCATTTAAATCCTTCCAAAATTTAAATTTTGTCAAAGATGAAATTCAACTTTATGAACGACTAAAATATTTGCTACCCAATTTTCATATCTATAAATATCTTGTCTATAACAACCTACAAATTTCTTAATACATTTTTCAAGAGTTTTTTATTCATACCCCTAATATTCCAAGATATTATTTTCATTATGATTTTTTGTTTTTATTTGTGGGTTTAGTCTCACTTCTTGTAAACACATATTTGCTTTTGTTTTCCCATATCAATACCCCTTTCGAGTTTATTTCTCTTTGTTTTTGCTTCTTGGGTCTTATTCTCTTTTTTTCATTCCCATCAATACTTTTATCTTCATCAATCTCTTCAATCTTCTCACACTTCTCATAAGAAGACTTTTCATCTTTAGGTTTGTCTTGCTTTTAAGGATCTAAAGTGCAAGGAATAACCTCAAAAGCACATTTTCTTTATGTTGCCCTACAAACCCAAAAGTGCAAGGATGCTACCCCATAACAATTACCTTCTTATTCTACCCTAAAAACCCTAAATTGTTATGGTTTTCCTCCATCCTCATTTCTTTATTATGCAACCCTTGAAACTCTTGAGTGCAAGGGATAACCTCTACACCACTTTCACCTTTATTATTAGAAGAGGATCTTATAATACTTGAGGAAAACAAAGGTGATCTACTTGGAATAAACTTCCAGCTAGAGCATCTTGACTTCCCATTAGGAATTTTAAGTACGATTTTCCTTCCATACCATTTAGTGGGGCTTTGCTCTTAGGTAACAGTCCTTCTAGCTCACACTCTCTCTTTCAGCTTGTACTAGCTCTCAACTTGCACTCCCTCCTGGCTTGCAATCGCTTTTGACTTGCACTCCCTCGTGAATTACATTCACTCCTAGATCATATTCCCTTTTGACTCGTACTAAAATCCTATCTCTCCTCTCTTCTAATGTTAGTAATAGATGCTCGAGGTAAAATCTTATCTCTCTTCTCTCCTAATGTTAGTAATAGATGCCCAAAATAAATGGGTTATTAACAACAAGATGAAGTAAATACTATAGTGACAACTTGAAAATTTAGAAAATGATGGGTAAGTAACAATTTATCTATGTAACCCAGAAAAAAGAAAAAAGATGCCAAAGGTAACGGCAAAGAGCCTCTTCCTGATTGGGAGTAGCAAATTGATCACCATTGGGTTGGCTTCGATTTATTCGGCCCCGTAATCAATAATTTTGACTATTAAAAAAAGCCCAAGGGTGGCATCTTCCGGGAGGAGGAAGCACCGGGGAACACTCTCTAGATAAGAAAACCAAAAAAAACAAATGTAAAAGGTACACATAACATGTCCACGTAATCACAGGTCACATGTGGAGCGTCCACCGCAGGGGCGAGACTTCACCAAGTAGATAAGTAAAAAGACAAACGAGGAGAGAGAAAGTGCGCGTGTTGTGGAAACTTGTGCAATGCTCTCTCTTTCTAGGACGGGGTCATCAGGCTCTGTTTTACATGCCATGAATGTATTTCGGCCGGAATCGAATTTCCTTTGCATTCGGCGACACCCAAATTATTTCAAGTAACAGCGAAATGGAAAGTAAATAGGGGAAGTGTCCAGATCTGGTGAAGCACAATGCGGTAGGGCTGGGAGGGGCTGGAACCCTTGACCTAGAGGCGAGATGAGATTGCAGAATAGGGTTGCAGGAGAGTTCAAAGCTTAGAAAATCCCGGCTCGTTTTCAAAATTGGTGGAGCTAGTGTTGGAGTAATGGTGGTGGAAGGGGTGAAATTTGGGGGCGATGGGGGGCTGGGGTTGTTCTACCGGCGGTTGGGCGAGGGGTCGGACACATCGGTGGACAGTATGCAGACATCCAACTCTTCCACGGGAGGAGGAGGTGGATCGGTGTCGATGTCGATGACCAACAACAGCAGCGTGGGGTCCAACTCGCTGACGGCAACGCTGATGCACCACCGCTCGCGGACCCGAACCCGCAACGGCTCGGCGGCGCGGAGCGTGGTCCACCCGGGGGGAGGGGGTAACGGTGGGGGAATGGGGGACGATGCCCTGGCGGCCGCGCTGATGGACGAGCGGCACCCGGCGGAGGGGCTGGAGGAATACGAGCATTGGACGATCGACCTGGGGAAGCTGAGCATGGGGGCAGCCTTTGCCCAGGGGGCGTTCGGGAAGCTGTACCGGGGCTTCTACGATGGGGAGGAGGTGGCGATTAAGATCCTGGAGCGCCCCGACAACAACGTGGAGAAGGCGCAGGTGATGGAGCAGCAGTTCGCCCAGGAGGTGATGATGCTGGCCACGCTGAGGCACCAGAACGTGGTCCGTTTCATCGGGGCGTGCAGGAAGCCGATGTTGTGGTGCATCATCACCGAGTACGCGAGGGGAGGGTCCCTACGACAGTTTTTGGCCAAGCGACGCAACCGGTCGGTGCCCCTGAAGCTGGCCCTGAAACAGGCCCTCGACGTGGCGCGCGGAATGGAGTATCTCCACTCGCTCGTCTTCATCCACCGCGACCTCAAGTCCGACAACCTGCTCATTGCCACAGATAAGACCATCAAGATCGCCGACTTTGGCGTCGCCAGGATCGAGGTCCAGGCAGACGCCATGACGCCCGAGACCGGCACCTACCGCTGGATGGCCCCGTAAGTCCCTCTCCTCCTCTGTTTTCGGCTCTGAAAAAAATTGTTACCCTTCTCGCCTTTGCCAATATACGAGTTTTGCGTCCAACTTACCAATGTTTGGAAATTTAGGGCATATATATAGAGCATATCTGCCAAGATTTGAACTTGGGTGATCACAGGGGAAATTCCGGCCCATGAAGCAGTGGATTGGCTTTGGCGATGGAATGATTTTAGATTTCTGAATTTTTTATACTATCCTAATTCTCATTTTCTGGGCTTGGTTTATGTCCTGCAAAGCAGGATGTGAGGCCGCATAGGGAAACTTTTGTGTGGAGGTGTGTTTCTTATTTTTTAGGTCAGGCAGCCACCCTTCTTTGGTGAATGAGGCCTCCTTATTTCAATTTTCACTATGCCTTGTACATTGGTTCAAATGAGAGTTTCATAGGAAATTAACCCTTCTCAATTCGACCTTTGATCAGATTCGTAGGAAATTGACCATTTATAAGAAATCATTTATTTTTAGAAGAGAAAAAAAAATGCTGGCAAATAGTTATCAATATCAAACTTTAAAAATTTAGAATTTTAGTGGTTTTATAGAAAAATGTTGCCAACTTTGACAAGAAACAAACTTACTTTGATGAAAAATTAGGCGAAACAAATTGAGAAAAATAATCAAATGGCTAATAATGGTCACAAAATCATCCTAAATCCATGACACCATGCGGGTAATTGTTCTGTCTTACCAAATAAGTAGATCATATCTGCCATGGTTATTGGTTTATGGTATATAGCAAATATGTCGATCTCAATTATTATGTTCTGTAGGAGATGGTGTACATGGAGAGAAGACATAACCACCATTATGACAATTATTACACCTCACTAGCCATGAGAGAGAGGTCTTTGGTTCAGGGGACATGTGAGATGGATGTATTTTTTTTTTAAAATGGTTATATGGGACTGAGATGGCCCCACTCTATATTATATCATAACCACATAATGGTATTATAACAACATTTTTGATAATTAGAACCTAGGTCTCCTTAAAAGTTAAGGTATGTAACCAATTGAGCTCATGCCATGTGATTAGGTGGATGTATTTTTCATGTTATATTGTTTTTCTTTGATCATAGCTTTTATTGGACATAGTATGTTTGCCATAAAGCCAGATGCAAATCCATGCCATCATCATTGTTATAGGGGACATTGTAGATGTGAGGTTTTTACTTGTTTTTGTTGTCTCATTTTATTGTTTTTATGTTTTGCACAAAGCTAGATGCCAAACCATGTAATTACCATGGCAGTTGCTTGACCTCCCTACTAGACATGGTCCATGATTTTTTTCTGCCCATCATTATTAGTATAAAGGATATGATAGATCTCTGAATTCTGCATGATATATTGCTATTTTATTTTTATTGGTATTACTTGGAAAAAGAACGTGTTCATTATCGTGGCAATTGGTCCACCTTATCACACCAGTATATGGCCCACTGGCTTCTTTCTTTCCATTTTGTTCTTAAAGGGAATGTGGCACACGAATGAAGTTCACATGTTGTGTTCTTTTTCCTTCTTTTGATTTACATTGTTGTGTTTTGCAAATTATATATATGCAATGTAGTCATTTATACTGATTGTATTAAGTATGGTAGATATGGTTTTGAATTTCACATGTTATCTGGTCTTCCATTACTTTGATTCCATAAAGTGAGCGTGTAAAATATATTTTGATTTCATTAAGTTCAGCAAGTTTGAAAAGGGAGATGTTTTCCAAAATCTGGGATTTTTGGAAAATAGTGTCACCTTTGGACAATAGGGGAAATAATAGAGTATCGTATAGCCACCAAATTAAATTATATCAAAAGAAGGTATGACATTTTTTGGATGCGAACTCAAAATTTGAATCTAGAATTAGAGCAGTCTGGTCTAAAAATATTAGACCGGGCAATTTTTTATTTGAAGTCTAAAAATTCTAAAACTAGCAAATTCTTCTGAATTTTAAAATTGCATTTTGTTTTTTAATATAAATCTTTCTACTGTAAAATCCAAAATTGAAAACGAACTAGGATCATGAGAAAATAGCTTACAGACTTATAACTGGAAATAGGAATTTTGATTAAATGTAAACTTATAATGCACAAATGGAAATATACCTCCTGAGAACGTATGGGTTCCGACTTAGGCTTAAGATCTTTAAGGGCAATATGGGTCCTGCACTTGGCCAAGCCAATTAATTTCTCATGGAGGCCTTATAGAAAAGACACTTTTCCTCTAAGACTTGCAACCTTTTTTTAACTTTTATTTTTAACATAAAAGATTGTGGATGCCTATAACTCCTTAATTACGAGAAGGTGCCTTACAACTCTGTTATTATGAAAATGTGCTAAATAACTCCCATGTTATTCCTTATAGCTCCTGTCAAATTTCTTCATTATGACATCTATGCCAATGTTCTTTATAACTCTCATGAAATTGTCAACAAACACATATGCCTTGGACCCATGACTAAATATACACTCTATTACATATATAATATAACATGAAAATCTTTTTAACAAATTACCAAAAAGATTGTCAAATTAGTTCAACCTGTAAGTTTTTATCTCTGTCCAAGCATGGGGTTTCTTTGGGATTGGCTGCATTTTCCCTTTTGGTTTCTTTTTTCATTTTCAGAAATTTCTATTTTTGACATTCCCATGTTTTGGTCCAAAACAGTTCTGCAGGCCCAAATAGTTCATTTGAGATCAGATTTGGGGAATCTTTAGCATATTGGATTGTAATATTTCATGGCTCTGAAGATGTTAGTGGTAGGGGTAGGTAACTCTTGTTGATATACCAATATGGTTAAAACTTATGAAACTTGTGAGTTTTTGAAAACGTCTTATGTTGTGAGCCAAGGTGGTGGAAACAACTTTTTCCAACTCAATTTATGAGTTCTAAAAAATTATAAATTTCAGAAGTTTAAGAAAATTTAGCTAAAAGGTCTTAGCTAAAAATTTGCGGATTGGCTAAAATTTTGGCAATAATGAAATATATCAGGGACAGGCATAAATCACAAAATTTTCTCTCTTCATGAGACTTAATGTTTTCTTAGAGATGGAGTAGAAGTCATGAGTAAACTTCAAACAAAGAGGCATTGACAAGTCTCTTAGTAAATTTGTCATTTATTTTGTTGACTTTTCCACTGTATAGAAGGAACTTAAGAGTGAATTTTTAAAATATAAATAGGCACATACACAATCATAGAGACAGGTAACAACTTTTAGTTCAAGGGGAAGGGAAAGGAGAAGAGCACAACAGCCTCCAGTGGTATCGGGTTATCTTGTTAATTTTCACAATATATATACATACATATAAGATTGAAACAGGCTCCGTTTGTATTACATCAAAGACCATGTTACTGCAATATTTCAATGTACCATATAATGGTATTACAATGGACTGTATGATCATGTCATACATTGGAATTGAACCCTGGTTGGTTCTTTGTGAGCCAAACATTCTCAATAGTCATACTTCAACCCTATAGGCTTATTATTAAGGTTCATCCATGGGATTGGAACCTGGGTTGACAGTGTGAAACTTCCTGCTTCCCTCTCCTATCTCCAAATTATGATGTGAAATTTATTGCTCCCCATAGCTTGCCCCAAACCTGTTGGGCAAAATGTTAAGGTTTGCTCATGGGGTTGGAAAGTTAGTTTACGGTGTGAAACTCCTTGCTTCCCTTTGCTTGCCCTGATTCACTTAGGCTTTTTGCTATTGTATTTGTTCATGTACTCACTAAAGACATTTCAATTTAAATACAAAACAGAGATTTGATCTTTGCAGTGCAATTGAATATTTTAAGCTTAGCTGATTAAATTTGCTTGTTATTGAAGATGACTTGATTTTAGATGGACCAAAACAATATGTTCCATAAAGTTTTTGGGACAGCGGGATGAATTTTTGGGATGGCATGATGTGTTTCTGGGACGATGGGATGCGTTTTTGGGATGGCGAGATGCATCTTTGGGACGTGGTCCAATGAAACATAGCAAAACATCTATTTCTATGAAAAATTTGTTTTATTTTAAGACTAATTTATTTCTTGACTTTTGTACTGAGCTTTTGTCAAGTCTGAATTTTTTAAAATTCTAAGTGAAACGAGTTTGTGCTGAGCCCGAGTTTCTATGCTCAGCTCACAGATATTGCTTGTTAGTAATAATTTGTCACTGGTGTACTACATAAACAGAAATTTGCAGAAATTGCTTACTCAAGTCAACAGGAGGAATATGATTTGAACTGTAGAGAAATTGATTTTAAGTAAAGAATTTGTAGTGTGTATGGTCTGCACAATGTATTTTTTGTTTATTGTTGCTTTAGTGGACACCATTGAGACATTCTTCAAATGGGAATTCAGTCACAATTCCTTATTCTTAGGAGAAAGTGTATGCGGGTCTACGCTTTAAAATTTCATTTTTCATCATACTAGGCAAATATGAAGGGCTTAAAGTATCAACTTCATGAATATCTATAGCAAGTACCTTGGGTACAGCGTATAGGTATACTTCCTGAATTTTTGCACCAAGTTTTTTTTTCATGTCTGAATTTTAAAAAATTCTGAATGAAACGAGTTTGTGCTGAGCCTAATTTCTATCCTCTGCTTATAGTTATTTCTTGTTAGTAATAATTTCTCACTGGTATACTAAGTAAACAGAGTTATGCAGAAATTGCAAACTCAAGTCAACATGAGGAATATGATTTGAATTTTAGAGAATTAATTTTTAGCCAAAAAGTGCAATTTATATAATCTGCACATTGTACTCTTTGTTTATTGTTGCTTTAGTGGACATCATTGAGACATTCTTCAAATGGGAATTCGATCCCAATTTCTTGTTCTTAGGAGAAAGAGTATGCAGGTCTACACTATAAAATTTCATTTTTTGTCGTACTAGGCAAATATGAAGGGTTTAATGTATCACTTGATGAATATATATATCAAGTACCTCGGGTACATTGTACAGGTATCACTTCCTGACTCTTTGTGCCTAGCTTTTATCAACACTGAATTTAAAAAAAATCTGAATGAAACAAGTTTGTGTTGAACCGGAGTTCTTATCCTGTGCCCATAGATATTGCTGGTTAGTAATAATTTGTCACTTGTGTACTAAATAAACAGAGTTTTGCAGGAATTGCAGACTCAAGTTGACATGAGGAATATGATTTGAATTTTGCAGAAATTAATTTTCTAGTAAGAAATTGCAGTGTATATGGTCTACACATTGTATTCTTTGTTTATTGTTGCTTTAGTGGACACCATTGAGACATTCTTCAAATGAGATTTCAATCACGATTCCTTGTTCTTAGGAGAAAGTGTATGTGGGTCTACACTTCAAAATTTCATTTTTCATCATACTAGGCAAATATGAAGTGTTTAATGTATCACTTAATGAATATCTACACTAAGCAAGAAAATTCAGATTGTTTATTTTTGCAAGTGGTACAAAGAAAAGCAAATAAAACAAACATGTATTAATTATTATTTAGAGAAAAGTTTGATATAACAGACACCGATTTCTTAACAGAAATCTGACAAGCAAACACTTTGGAAATTTAGTGGTACATAGGAAAAGAATTAGAATATTTTTGAAAAATAGATTTGGATGACTTTATGCCCCTGGAGAGAGATTACTTGATTATTTCTGCAGTTGAATCCATAAATAATTTAGTAAAAGACCAAAACACTTTGAATGATGAAATCAAATTAAAATGGAACAATATAGTATGGAGAGGAGTAAAAGGATGATGATGAAATCATGAGTTCTAATGCTTGGAAGAAAATATAGCAGAGCTATAGACTATTTTATGGGGAAATCCTTCTCAATGATTTACAGTTTTGATAATATGACAAGAAGGATGCCAGAATTGGAATGAAGGATAACCAATTTTTTCACACATAATTACTTTCCTTTTTTCTTTTTTGGTGAAGCAAATTGAGACTCTGTTAACACGAGAAATTTTTTGGACCTAGAAAACAATAAGAAACTATATGTATTTAAAGAAGAATCACATTCAACACTAAAGGAATTTCATGTATTCATAATCTTATTGCTGGTCATGAGATTAGCAATAATTTGTTCTGGTCTAGAATCTATATGGAAAACACTGACATTTTTGTGTAGAATCTTCAAATTGATTACCCAAGAGAGCTAACTTTTGAAGTCAGAAGTACACTAACGCAAGCATACTAAAATGACATATTGTTCTACCACATCTACCATGAACTTCCAGAGAAGATTATATGGAGAATTTAGGCTAAAATAATAGTTTATTGTTTTGACCAAATAAAGGTGATGTAGCATTGAGCAAAGTCAAGAGTAACAATGCATGAATGGAATGAAAATAGCTAGCACATGGCTTCCCAACCAAATAATAAGCTTACGAACAAGAATATGGTAAATAAACTGGATGATGATCATGTGATGCCTGTAGAGAAGGTATTGATCTAAAAATTATGTGGTAGACTGTTTGACCTCCATAATAGAAAAATAATACTTTTGTATGGTTTTGTAAGGAACGCAACATACTCACCCTCTTGGGGTCTTTGTACTTGAAGGCTTTGTTAGTGTGGATGCTCTTGGATAATTCCTCCCGTTTTCCGTGTTGCTTCTTCCTTTGATAGTCCCTTTCATTTGGTTAAAAAGTGCCTTATTTCCCTATTTCTCAAAGATATTACTTCCATTTTTATGATTGCTTCTGACACAATTTGTATATCATTAACATTTCATTCAAAGAGATGATACATGGAAGGGATAATGTATTCAGGCATAACCTACTTCACTTATCTTAAAGGCCTTTATTCTTTAATGTTTTTTGTTTCCATGATAGGAGACGAACATTATGACATATCACCAACTTCAAAACACCCAAGCCTCATCTACTTGTCACTTAATTCAATTTAAAGCCATAGCTAAGGTTATTTTTCAAGATGTTGATAATATCTTACAATTCTTGGTGACCTAGACTCAGTAACTAAATATTTTTAATGAGGGCAGGTCATTACCATCTAATGCTTTAAAAGGGGTCATCTTGATTGATGAATTGTAAGTTATGTTATATTGATATTCTGCCATATAAATCCATTTTACCAATTTGTTTTGTTTATTATGTGCATACATTCTCAAATAGTCCTCCAAACATCTTTTGAGTACTACATTTTGGCCATTTGTTTGTGGGTGAGAGGTTGAACTTGTATTAAATGTTGTTCATGCCAAACAAGGAGTTGGAAGTGGCTTATAATTTTTTTTTTTCAAAATCACAATCATATATTATACTTCTTTGAAAACTATGGAGTTGAGTTGATTGATATTTCTCATGAGCAGTTTTTTTTTCAATTGGTTATATGGGATTGAAACAGGCCCAATCCGTATTACGCCATCACCACATAGTGGTATTACAACAAAATTTGGATATTATCCGTGTATCACTTGGCAAGATTTGAACCTGGGTCTCCTCATTTTTAATGTTGAGGAATCTAACCAGTTGAGCTAATGCCATTTGATATTTCTCATGAACAGTTCAACCAAATGGGCATTGCCCTTTTTCTGTTTGGTCTTGTGCATATTTTGTTAGACAATCTTTACTATGTAAATGTAATCATTCCTTTTGATAATGGGGGTGCTGGAGTAAAGTCCTTTGATATTTTCCTTCCATTTAGTATTAGGGGTGTTAAGTAGGTAAAGTCTGCCGACTGTCTTTACTTTTCTGTCTTATTCTTTTGGTACAAATCACATTCCCATACAAATTTAGTAATTTTTTTTTTTTTCATTTTTAGCAAGTAAAAATTCTTGGTAACATTTTTTTATCTTTTCTTTCCGTCTGCATGTCTTGTCGATGGGTTATAGCGACTTTCATATAATGGCTTTTTAATGAGATTGGGTTAGAGTGACTTTCATATAATGGCTTTTTAAAGAGATTGAAGTCTGTATGTAGAGAAATTTATTTATTTAATATAATCAAGTTTCTTTGTAACTCCATTGGTTATCCTTTTCTGCCCCCCTTTGAACGTATTTCATAAGTTAACTTATTTCTATGTTTGCTGCTAGCTCCTCTTGTAGTTGTAACCTATTGATCCATGAATTTTGACTTGAGGATAAAAAATTGAATGTGTTTCAGGTTTGCCTTAGCTACTCCATTTGTTTTTTACATTTTACATTTTTGTATATTTTATCAAATTAAAATACTTGAGTTTTCTCAATATATTTATTTTGCTTTGTGGTAGGTGGTTCCTTTTGCTTGTGTTATATATGTCCGCAGTGTTTTGGGTTCATTATATTAAATGTGTATTGGTTTTTGCTGTTGGTCTCCCTATTTCATATTAAAGTAGAATAGCGAAGCCAGACAGAAGTAATAAAAAATATGGTTTGTATAAAGGGGGTTTCTCTTCTAAATGACAACCACAAATTTTTCTTGTACAAGAGGCTGAATTTTCCTTACAAATATTTTTTGTACTTCCTTTATTCTTGAACAAGTTTTGTGTTTTGCTCAAAGCCATGTGTTTTTCTTGTACAAGCTGGTTTCTGCATTCTGTAGTTTTCCATGTTTTTTACTCATGACCCTCCTAAAACTGCAATTTGAGGCTGAAGATTTGCATCTTCTCATCTTGTTCTGCTAATTATTAATATTGGAGGAAGATTTGGCTTTCTAAAGTTTGTAGTATGAACAGCATACGGATGTCATATGAACAAAGCCTAGTACCTGTGAAGAGATTACAGCAGCCACTTTCTTAATACTGTCTAAGTTGCCACCTGTCATTAATCACCTTTACAAAACCTCTGAGTGAAATGTGTGCTAAAGTACAGAATGACAATATGCACTTAATCCCGATGACAAATTTCATTCATTGCTCCTGGCTGGATCTAGACTTTATCAGGAAATTGCATCACTAAATGTTAGGCCAAGTTTGACAAGTACCATTCATGCTCGAGCTTTCTGAGTTAATATAATACATATCTTATTTAAAACTGATACATTCATAATGCTTCTTATATTGACCACATATGCATTGGTTACAGGGAAATGATCCAGAGCAGGTCCTACAATCATAAAGTGGATGTCTACAGTTTTGGAATTGTCTTGTGGGAACTCATAACAGGCATGCTTCCTTTCCAAAACATGACAGCCGTGCAAGCGGCGTTTGCAGTAGTTAACAAGGGTTTAAGGCCAACGATTCCTCAGGATTGCCCCCTAGCATTGGCAGATATTATGAGTCGCTGCTGGGATGCCAATCCTGAGGCAAGGCCTTCATTCAGTGAAGTGGTATTATTGTTGGAAGATGCACAGACTGAGATCATGACAACAGTTCGGAAAGCCAGATTCCGATGTTGCATATCACAACCACTCACGACTGATTAAGTATTATTACTGCCATGCATTCTTATTGTATATTAAAACCATAATAGTTGTTAAGGATGACCATGCACAACTCCATTGACTGGAATTTGGCACTAAAAGGAACAAAAGAACAGGTTATGTATTTATTCCTTCTCATAGATGTTCTGGGCTTGCTGTCATTTATATTCTAGTTTTGGAAGAAGGTTGTTTATATGAAGTTCTACAGTCCATACAATACACAGTGCTGGCTCCTAACGGGAATATTGAATGATACATTGAAGAACATTGTATAGGTGCTTCTGTAATCAGATTTGCTATATGAACTGGGGCTGTTGTCGGTACAACAAAGGATTTTACAAGTTCGCAACTCATGCAGCTTGAGTTGTAGCTAAGTTGGATTTGTTTTCTTGATTTTGGGTGACATACATTGTCATGTTTTTGAGATCAAACTCCTGAGCCTATTGCATACAAGTGGAGTGCCACTAGAAATCTTTCCACACTATAATACATTCAGCAATGTTATTAGAGAATACACCAAGCTTGATGTATAACTGTTTCTGTTGGATGAAGAGTGTCCTAGTCAATTACATATTTCATAAGTTAATGTGTTGTACCTTTTTTACAGAATGGTTTTTTTCAGAATTAAGGGTAATTTCTTGTAATATGGGATTGGGTTTCTTCATCTCATTTTCCCCCCCTCGGAGTTATCTTTTTATTTCTTTAGGGTGCAGGCGAGGCTTCAAGCAATTACAGAGAAGCATTTTACTGTGTAATTGCTATGGAGCCTTGAACATATGCAATAGAAATGGTATGGCTTTCTGGAGGGAATGATGCATTATATTGTCATTATTCAAGCGTACTCTGTCATACTGTCATTAATAGCAAGAAAATTTTAGTTTTATTCTTATAAACTATTTACTAGAAAAAAGGATATGCGAGGAATTAGATACCTGCATCATGCGATGCAATTTGGATGCTTTTCTGTGCCTTGTTAAAAGCATCAATGCAACTTGAAATGTAAGGATGGCTATGCTGAGATTTGCATATTCTCCCATGCAACTTGAAATGTAAGGATGGCTATGGCTGAGATCTGCACATTTTACTATCATATGCATATCATCCGATTGAGTTTAGAAGTTTATTGTGTAATTGGAGTTTGTTCGAAGGGTATTTTATTTAATTTTTCATAGATGTCTTGGAATGAATGGTGGTCAGTCAGACAAAAAAACGGGTCAATTGATGGGGGATATTGATTTCAAGGCACTATTAAAGACTACATCAACTTCATTAAGAGTTATTAATTATCAATAACTACACTTTGTCCGAACATGTTTGCTTTGTAACAATGGTTGCACCTGATGCACAAGATGTGTAGATCATGATTACTCCAATTAATTGTTTGCTAACATATGCAATAAAGTCTGTGGCAAGCAGGAATACCAATAATCTGGTTCTTTATGTATGCATGCAGCATTAGTTGGCTTATGCCTTTGAATAAGCATTATGATTTTATCATATGCCATGAGAAACTCTTGCAAGAAGGTTCTTAGACCTCGCTAGAGGTAAACCACTTGACATCTTGCTCCTCCATCTTATGGGGACAGGGCAAGGGTCCTTGCAACTGGAACAAGTAGCCACAAAAAAAAAAAAACTGGTTGGGGCTGGTACAGTAAAATGTCATGTGTATTGCATTTTGGATTGTGCGTGTGTGGAAGGAGTATTTCTCAGAATAAGTGAATGTAAATTATCGTAGATTACCACAACCCATAAAAATAAGACTTCAAAAACAAAAATATTTTAATCTCGACGGATCTTGACCTTTTTATGGCTTCGTCTTCCAAATTAGAAAACAATGTTAGTGGATTGATTACCTACATGAGCTTTATACAAAAAATAACTCGTGCAACGCAACATGCAATAAAGTACAATTCTAACACAACCTGAACACACATTCTATTAATTCATGCATATAAAATTTGTTGTTCTTAAGATTGTTTTGACAAGTATGCAAGTGTACTTATATGTCTGGCAGAATTAGTTATCTTCCAAAGAATCTAAGTTGTTTAAACCCAGATTGATATTTTACTGGTTTGTAAGGTGGTATATGTATGCATTGTGGTTATAGGAGATTGAAATGGGTTTCACTTACATATTATGATTGTGTTATTGTGATATCTTGACTAACCAAATAGTGGAATCATGACAAACCTTACCGACAACCATGCATATCTTCTTACAATATTTGAACCAAAACCTGTGTGGGAGCTCAATTTGTTGACCACTTTAATTTAATATCATTTGATTTTTTAAGGTTTAAAATGTATATTATAATAAGTAATGTGTGTCTTCTATTGAGAGTCACATCCATAAAAATAACAAAATATTACATTTGTTGGTTAATTAGATCAAATCCAACTTCTCTTTCTAGTAAAGATATTCTTCATCTCCCTTAAACTGGTAGCCTTTGTCCATTTCCATTTAAAAATTTGGATTTCTCTAAGATTTAACATTGTGATTCCTTAATTATTTGCTACGCTTTTAACTTCCTATAGATAAGTTGACAGCTCAAACAATAATTAGACATAAAAAAGTAATGTAATTTTTTATAGGCCCTAAATCCATTTTCCTTGACAGCACTAATAATTGTTTGTGCATCCCCTTCAATTGAAATACATCTTCATCATTTTTCAATGACAACTTTGATCTTTGTCAGGAGTCCCCTATTGTGTGCATAGTTGTTTTTTTTCAATGATTTTACATAGGTTTTTAAGAGGGGTTTTGGTCCTCTCATATTGACTGGGGTTTGAACCTTGGACCTCTTAAAGAGAGGCCAAAGCCCTTACTACTAAAAATTTAAGTTTACACAAGTTTTTATGAGGAGTCCATGTCTCTTTTTACTGAGGTTTGAACTTTGGGTCTCCTGAATGAAAACCCAAGGACTTACCACTACGGTATCCCTCATGGGTCCTAGTGTGTGCATAGTTGTTAAGTTGAAGTTCCATACAATTTTGAGTGAGGAGAATTTTGCCGTCATTATTCTAGAAAACATCGCTTTTTATTAGCTTTCCTCAAATTTTCTTTGGAATTAGCATCAAAATTAGTTTTGATGAATCCAACTTCTACATGTTTCCATTTCACCATGGATAGACTCAAATCCTTTGTGTTAACTCCATTGTAGCAAATGACTTTGCATGTATTTTTGAATCTATAATTAAGAGGTTAGTACAACTTTTTCTACACTTTAAGACTTTCCATGATGAACACCATGATTGTAATCATTCTCCACGAGGCAATAATACAATTCCAAAAAATAGGCATAGTTTTGAGATTTGTTTTTCAAAATTCTAGTACTCATTTTAATCCATAGATTCCAACAATTAATGGTATGATTAATCCTCCACAAAATGTATAATGCTTTAACATTGAAACAACTAATCCAACATTTCATCAACTCCTTTTGTGTTGCTAGAACTACCTAATTGATTCTTATTTGAAAAAGTAGCCCCAAATTGTGTAAGCAAAGGACATCAACAAAGTAAATGACTTGAGAAAGTTTCTAGATTATTCTTATACAAGGGACACCTAAAACGTCTATGACATCCTCTTCTTTAGAGACCCTCACTTGTAAGAATCTTGTTTTGCACTACTAACCAAAGGAATGTTGAGGCCTTAGGAAGGGGCTCAACTGACTAAACATTCTTTCAAGGGGAAATTGTTGGGAGTAGGAACTTTTGATTGCTTCAAGGTCTTATATCCCAATGTGACCAAGTATCCACCATCTTTTGGTAGATTCCAAACCAACACATCCATCCCTATCTCTCCATGGCCTTGCTTGAATCCTCTTCACTTCAGCTCGACCCCATTGTTGAGGATATTTAAAGGAGCCAAAACTGTTTACCCTTCCTTAAAAAGTTCGCTTGTAACGATGAAGTTTCTGATGAAATTGTCAACTCTTGGAATGGAGGCCAAGTTACTATTAGGGGCCTCGACTTCTTGATCAATGTTTGAATGTTGGTCGAGGTTATAGGCTTCTCGATTGATGATAAAACCATCAGGTGCAACAAGCACACTATGGTAGTGGAGGAGCACTTTGCTAATAAAGGTAAGGACCTTGTTGTGGTTGATGGAGGAATAGATAGAGATTCCCTTCCTAATAAAGGTAAGGACCTTGTTGTGGTTGATGGAGGAATAGATAGATATTTCCTTCTAGTCCTTGGGATCACATCATGATTCTAATCGTACAGTATTTCACCATCGACAAAATTGATGTCCCCCTGTACAATTTCCATTTGGCCTTCCTAAACCACCTTAAGGGCATTAAAAATATTAACATCCCATATTATCTATACAGGCCCCTTGAGTTGTCCATCAATAATGTCAGGAGTGGAAAATCCTCCCATTCCATCCATCATGTCAGGAGTGGAAAATCCTCCCATTCCATCCATCAGGACCTACATCTTATCTTGTATAAGCATACCCTTAATTTTTACTCCAAGAAAGCTATGATCTTTGCCTCCCCTGCCCCTTACAATCCCACTCAAATCCCCAATCGCCCCACCCCTTCTAAACCCATTGAAAGAAATAGTCGTGAAACTCCTATCCACGAGGTCCCTAGTGATGATAACGACCTTGAATTTTCCTCCCCTTCTACCCTAAACCAAACCCCTGTGTATGAGCTCAAGGAAATATTCTGTATGTTGAGTTCGAGGTCAAGCGTAGGCCTATCAAGTGCTCTTCATCCAAGTTTTTACAGAATCCTAGTCCTTCTTACGTTCGTGCTTCCCCTCGTCTGAAGAAGTTGAAGATGGAGATGCCATCCCCTGGAAAGGCCAGTGAGCGATTTCCCATAAGAAGCCAATGTTGGAATGCACTGATCCTTCTACTATTGATCTTCATAGCTTTGTCCTTAGTCACATTGCCAACATAGTGGCCACCTTGTCAGCAACTTCCAATTTTTCCAAGGTAGCGTGGATGCTCTATAATCAAGCGGTAAAGGTGTTGGACAAAGTTCATGGCCACCTCAAGACTATCTTCAAGGAGGTTGTTGATCCTGCAAACGTCAACGATGGAAATTAAGTTGCAGTCCTCTGGTCTGTGGGGTCTCCCTTTTGGGACCACCCTTGTCCCTCAATTTTGTTCTTTTGAGATCATCCCCATGGGATCTCCTCGTATGGTTGTTCATTTCCTTGTAAGGTCGGTTTTCCCTTGTGGGCTGCCCTCTGTTTTCTATTGTGGGTCTGAGGACCTATTGCTTTTATCCATGATGTAATAAGGTTTTGGGGCTCCTTTCAAAACCCACTTTTAATTAAACTTTTTTACCTATAAAAAAAATTATTTAGGAAAAAAACTCTACCTAAAGGATCATCACCATGGAACTTCATATCAGAGAGTTTGCAATTGATAAAAGAATTTATTAGTTGGTCAGTCGATGAGGGGAGTTATGCAAATTTTTAGTCTGATGCTTGGCTGAAGCCTTATCCTCTTATCTCTAACTCAAAATGGCAACCATTTTTTTTCTAAAAAAAAAGTCATAATTATATATTAAGTAAATATGAAATTACATTCTTTAGATGCCTTCTTTGGAATTTTTCAAAATTTCAATAGTGACCTAAAATTCAAGTCATTTATACATCATAACTAGCTATCTCTATCATGCTAAGTTCTATCCTTAGACACCTTCCCAATTTATCAAACAATATCCTTTAAATCACTAACTTTTGAGTTTTTTTGAAAAAGTTGCTTTATTTGTGCTTGCTTTAACTGGAGTGTATTAATCCCCCCAAATAGAGACTTGGACCAACTATAGTGCATTTCCCTCATTGAATTCCTATACTAAGCACGTACCTGGATCAATTTGAAGTGCCTCCTTTGAGAGTTCATCTGTTTCCCTATTTAGTTCTCTATAAATATACCAAAAAGTAAAAGCTTCACTTCAATTCATAACTTCTTTTATTTGAGAGAAGATGGGTTGTAGAATCATGTTTTCCATCCTAAAAACACCAAGCATCCAATTTATTACCAACTGTGAGTCTTCATAAACTTGATTTTTTGTATTTCTTTTGATTCAGCCAACTGAACCAACAAATTGAGGACCATAATTTCAGCATAATTATTAGAACCGTCTCCCAATCTAGCCTTATATTTAAAATAATGAGAGTAAAAAATATATAGTTATCCTCTTGCTCCATAAATTCCAAGGACCCTCCCCATCAAAAAATCCCTTGGCCCCTGATTTATCAATATTTGGAGGGATGATTTATCTATTTACCTTTGTTGTTGTTGAAACCTTACATTTATTGAAACTTCCAATGATTTAGGAGGATACCTTCCAAGTAGGCTTCTCTTGATCCTAAAAAAATTAGATAACCATACTTCCCAAGACAAACAATGGGAGAGCTATAATATATTTGAAAGGCCTATTTTCAAACCAATGTATTAAGAACTCTTCTAAGGAATCTTCTTACCATCCTATAGGAAGCTTTAACTGTGCTATAACCTCCCTCTAAACCTATTTAGTAAAGGAGCAAGCAACCAGTAAATGATCAATTGTTTCATTTTTTGACTTACATAAATAAAACCTTATTGGACCATTCCAATTCTTCATTTGTAATACCTCCCATGTCAGAACCTGATTTTGCATGGTAAGCCATAGGAAGAGTCTTGTCTTTAATGGGACCTTGTGGTTCTAGATTGTTTTCCATCACCGTGCTAGATAGCCATTACTATCTTCCAATAGAGTCTTATATCCCAACTGTGAAGTGTACTCCCCATAGCTCCATTCTTTGTCTAGACCAATTGATCAGTTTCCTCTCACAACTTGATATGTCCAACTTTAAGTCTCCCTATATATTCTTCCCACTAGTGTGCCTCTTGGCCCTAAAGCCCTAACACTATTGCTTCCTTCCATCCTTGAATCCAGTTTATAGATGATTTTGGGTCCGTTGCTTGGGCAAGATTTCCAATTCCTTGAGCTCTTAGGTTTTGAATTACATATTTGGCAATCTGTGCATATCACCGCAACCAATTCAAGGGTTTAATCCTAGTCTTATCCTTGAACCATCCCCTATTTTCTAGGCAAGCCAATCACTTACAATATAAAAGGCCTGAATCATTGCCTTCCAACAAATTGAAACATTATGAGTTTGCTTAATTGGAGCCCTTATCCATTCCTCAACTATGAGTGGTTCTAAATGCTTTTCATGTATGATCTTATTCCATAAGCCTTCCTTTGATATTATCTTCCAAACACACATTGTTGCTAGGGCCTTGCTAAATATGAAAATTTTCTTAAGTCTTCATCCTCTATTTTCCTTGGGATTAGCTAAGGATTATCATTTAACAAAGGGAATACCTTCCCTTTCCCTTTTCCTTGTCCATAAGAACATATGTCTTAATTGTCTAATATTTTCCAAATCTCCTTTTGGTATATGAGCTAAAGATTGCTAATATACTGGTATTACCTCCAACACAAACTTGACTAAAGTCAATCTCTCCCCTAAAGAGAGCCATTTGTTGCACCATATATTAATTTTTCCTTCCACTTTATTTATCAACCAATTCCAATCTTGTTTAGTGTACTCATTGGGTTTAAAAAAGAACCCCAAATATTTAAACCCCTCTTGAAGATCAAATCTATTAAAGGGGAAAAGTTGACCTATTATTATGGTTTGATTCTAATCCACATAGTTAAAAGAGATGCTTGACTTTTTTGCATTAATCTACATACTTGTGTCCAGACAAAAAATATCTAAGGATTATTTTAACTTCTCTACAACTCTTATTGTTTCATTTAGTGAAAATAACATCATCTACAAAAAGTAGATGGGTGACTTTCACTATTCTACCTATTATAATTCCCTTTATTGTTCCTTCCCTCTTGGCTTCTATAATACACCTACTTAATCCCTTAGCTACCAGAAGAAATAATAATGGTTACAAGGGGTAACCTTTTCTAATCCCCCAATAAGCTTTGAAGAATTGAGAGGCTGACCCATTAACCAAAACTACAAAAGAAACAGAACAAAGACATCACATAATCAAGTTCATCATCTACACACAAAACCCAATATAAGTATCATTGACTCTATCAAAATCCTTGGGAGAAGGACGAGGCATAGGAAAGAGCCCATGTAAAGGGAAAAGGGGGGGCATGAAAGGGAGTGCACATGACATGCAAAGCATACCCATGTGAGGGAAGGCATGAAGTAAGGGGAAAGAGGCCTCACACAACATGTAAGGGTGAACTGTTATGCATGCAAGTCTATAGTGTGAAGCATGCAAAAAGGTATGCTAAATTGTGTGCTAATTATGCAACACACAATATGCAAAAAAATATATGCCAAACTATAATTAAACCATATTGCATACTAGATTACACACAAGGAACATTGCTAGAGATGTATGTTATGGTAGTCAGAGACTAGAAAGGGCCTATTACCTCATAAAAATTACCTCGAATTAAAAAATCATGCCTTGGCATCTAAATGGTCCAAAAATGCAATCGATTGCGTTGAATGGACAAAAGGTTGAGGCCTTAAATTCTATAATTTTTAATGTTTGAATGGTCCAAAAATATAATCGGTCATGTTGAATGGACAAAAGGAATGCCTTGACATCCAAATGGTTAGAAAATACAACCAGTCATGTTGAATGGACAAAAGGTAGAGGTTGGGTGATGGAGCAACATGATCCATAGGCAGATCAATATGCTTTGATATCATTTGTGTTGAGAAATGTAGCTTGGATAGGAACTTCTTACACAAGCTTCAATATGAACGTGCTAGAAGTGGTTCAAGATATTTTGAATTCTATTTTGTAATTCACTTAAGTGATTCTATTTTGAAATTCACTTAAGTGATTCTATTTTGTAATTCACTTAAGTGATTTTTTGATGAGGATTGATGTTTGATCACTCATATGACCCCTCTAGTAGTTCCTAGCTAGGTTTGCATAGTTTATTTCTTGCAAATTAATATTTTAAGTGAGTCTACTTCTCACATGCACTTGTGGGCACTAGTTATCTTCTAGTTGTCATTTAGGAGTGTGTGTTAGGAAGTGTGAACTCAAAGTAGGAAGTGTGTACTTCAAGATAGCTAAAATGGATCTTATAGTTAGCATTATTCCTTTCTTCTTAACTTAGAAGTTACGTGCATTCTCCTTTGCACTTTTGTAGCTTATGGTTAAGCATATTGGATCAAATCCATGATTTGATGGGTTTGGTTATGTATTTTGGGCCATTAGAGCCTATATAATGAGTTTGTAAATAATATGAAGGTAGTTGGATTTTCAATCCTTTTCATTTTTTGTTTTGAAATTCACTTAAGTGATTTTCTATTTTTAATCATAAATCTCAAGATGATATGAGATCTAATCTTAGGGTTAGAGAGATTAGGGTTACCTTTTCAAGGATAAAAGGAGAAGGTCAAGAGTGTTTTACACACACAAAAAAGGTGAACATATTGTGGAAGGAGAACTGCAAGGCTATTGTGCAGAGATGAAGAGTGATTTGCTAGCCAGAAAAGTAGCAAGAGAGTAGGCTATCCTGCTATAACTGTAACCTCCTCCATTATATAAAATATGTAGGTTTATATTATATTTTTCGTTCATTCTATTTATTTTTCTAGCCATCTGTGTGATTATTGTATGTTTAAAATAAATTCATATCAAATTTGATTTTATTTAAAAATATAGGGCAATAGTTATCTAGGTTTAGGAAAATCTACATGGTATCAAATCTAGGTTTTGTGATTGAGATCCTTATGGGTTTACAGTAGTATATCTCTATTGGATATTAAAACCAATAGTTAGAGGGTTTCATATTTTTTGCTTGAAGGACTAAGCTTATTTGCAGGAGAGTTTTTTTGAGTCATTCATATTAGATCTAAAAGTTTGTGTAGTAGATATCAGAGGTGGCAATAACTAGCCTTAGATTTGAGGATATATTGAAAGGTGACTCCAATTTATTTTCTTGGAAAGTCAGGGTAATGTTCTTATTGGAAGAGAATGATCTTTGGGATATTGCCAAGAATTTTGTGACTCTGCCTAAAGATCTGCAACAATTGGTAGCTCACAAAAAGGAAGTGAAGGCCAAGCGAATGATATTGGATGCAATGAAGGATATGTACAATGCTCTAGTTAGCCAATAACAAAGTGAGAACATAAATATAAAGATGATTTTATGGAACAAACTTAGATCTATGGAGATGACCAGATCTGACACTGTTACCAGTTACCTGATAAAGATCATGTAGATTCGTGATCAAATGGCAGTAGTTGGAGAGAATGTTGCAGATATAGATTTCATGAAGTGGCATTGAATGGTTTCTTAGCTTCATGGGAACCATTTGTCAAAGGAATCTTTGCTCATGAGCACCTTCCCACCTTTGAGAAACCATGGGATGATTTCATCTAGGAGGAGACTCAAATAAAGTCAAAGGTCAACAAGAAGGGTGGTGACAATAACCTAGCTCTCTTTGGGTAAACCAAGAATATCAAAGGTAAAGGACCTAGCAAGGGTAAGGTAAAGAGTGAGGAGTCAGCCTCATAGTCAAGGAAGAAGAACTTGAGCAAGATCAAGTGTTTCATTTATCATAAACATGACCATTATGCATCATAGTGTCCAAAAAATAAGGGCAAAGGGAAGTAGCAGCATACATAGGTAGCAACCTCTACAAAAACTTAGATGAGCAAGTTTGTTGTAAATTTTGAGAAGAATTTCTCATTGATATCTTGCCTTTCTACTAGTATGGTTTCAAGGGATGCTTGGTATGTGGATAGTGGGACATCTCGACACATGACATCAACCCGATAGTGTTTTACCAATCTACAAGAGCAAGACTTAGGGGTTTAGGTTGAGCTTGGTAATGATGCCAAGTATCCAATTGAAGGAATTGGTACCATTCTTTTTTGACTCCAATCAAGAAACTCTTTAGGATTCGACGATGTTTTTTTTGTTCTGGGTCTCAAGAAGAACTTGCTTTCAGTTTTGGTTATGGAGAATAAGGGTTATGCAGTGGAGTTCAAGAACCAACATGTCCTTATTAGACCAAAATAATCTACCCCAAAAACAACAGAAGTGACAGGGGTTAGGAAAGGTGGTCTATACAGGTTGTAGGGTGAACTTGTTCAAGCCCTAGTTCATAGCAATAACAACTTGTATAAGTGTGGAAAAAGAGTATGGTATATCAGCATCATAGAATGTTGCCTATTCTAAGGGAGATAGTCATAGGTATTCTAGAGTTTAGCATTGGGTAACAAGGAGTATGCAAAGGGTGCACGCTTGGCAAGCATGCCAAGGCTATTTTACCAAACAAAAATCATAGATATAAGGAGATACTAGATCGAGTACATTCAAATGTTTGTGGACCTATGTCAGTAGCATCAATTTTAGGTAGCATGTACTATGTTTCCTTTCTTGATGATTTCTCTTGCAAGACATGGATCTACTTCTTAAAGACCAAGGATAAAGTATTTAATAGGTTTTAGGAGTTCAAAGATCTAGTTGAGAACCATACAGAAAATAATATCAAGATCTTGAGATCAAAAAATGGGGATGAATATACCTCCAAGGAGTTCTATGGTTTTTGCAAGTAGGCAAGAATCAGAGGGAGTTGACTGTTTTGTACAACCCATAATAGAATAGGATTGTAAAGCGAAAGAATCAACCCATCATAGGGGTTGCTAGGGCCATGATTCATGACCAGGGCTTGCCAATGTTTCATTAGGTAGAAGCATGCAACACATCAGTATACATCCAAAACATGTGTCCTCATCGGATCTTGGAGGACAAGACACCAATGGAGGCATTCACTGGTGTGAAACCAGAGGTGAGTTATTTTTGCATCTTTGGATGTCCAGTTTATATCCATGTTTTGGTAGAGAAGAGGACCAAGTTGGAGCCCTCTAGTAGGAAGGGTTTATTTTTAGGTTATAGTGAGACTTTAAAATCTTACAGGATTTATATTCCAGAGAATAGGAAGATAGTAGTGAGCAATAATGTAAATTTTGATGAGGATGTTGCATATAGGAAGTTCCATGAGCCTATTCTAGTGATAGAGAATGAGGAGCAAGAAGATCCGAAGTTTGAGCCAAGATAACCAAAGACACCAGTGGTTTCCAGTTTAATATAGTAGCCTTCAAGTGAGGAGGAGATATTAGCCCCTTCCAGCTCTATCAGGAGATCTCGATGGCTTTCAAAGACATTGAGGAGTGCTCAAGAGTATGTTGAGTCTCCTAGCAGCATGATTAGGGAGAGCATACCTCCAAGGAAGTTTTCAAACTACATGGCATTGATGAGTAACATCATAAATTTAGAGTCTTCTAATATTTAGGAGGTAGTAGACCAACAAGTTTGGTAGGATTCCATGGTGGAGGAGTACACCTTCATCATGTAGAATGATGTTTGGGATATAGTGCCAAGATTGGAGGGGAAGTCAGTTGTGAGTTCCAAGTGGCTCTACAAAGTTAAGCATATTGTAGATGTCAACATCAAGAAGTTTAGGTAAGGTTTATGGTGAGAGGGTTCTCCCAGAAAGAGGGTGTGGACTATGAGGAGAATTTTTCTCTAGTTGCTAGATACACTTCCATTAGAGCAATTATATCTTTAGCTTCATCTATGGGATGGTGGATTCATCAAATGGATGTGAAGACAAATTTCCTTAATGGGATCATTGAGAAAGAAGTGTACACAGAGCAATCTAATTTTTTTAGGTAAATGGGAAGGAGTCCCATGTTTATAGGCTTAAGAAAGCCTTATATGAATATATGGATACTTGTAGAGTGTGGGGTTCACCAAAAGTGATGCAGATACTAATTTATATTAAATATTTCTTGGGATTGATCTACTTATTTTGGTACTATATATAGATGACTTGTTTCTTACAGGTGTAGAGAAGCTCATTACAGGGTGCAAAGTAGATATGGTAGCTGGGTTTGAGATGAAGGACATCGACATGATGCATTACTTATTGCATTTAGAGGTTTGGCAGAGACCAAGGGAGATATTCATATTGGCAATCGAACCATCCTAGATACAAGTTTTCTAAGTCTGCAGCACCCTAGGCCCACTGCCAAGCATTGAATACCCAAAGGAAAGGAATGTCCTCTGTGGAAATCTCCTACAGGGCTAGTTCCAAAAATAAAAATGGGTATTGGAGATTAAGGATAGAAATATACTGAAAGGGGTAAGAATAACAAAAAGGAATGGGAAATTACTGAGAGCCAGAAAAGGGGGGTGATGGACCGAAAGCACGATAGACAACTTAGTGACTTGAACCAACATCAATTAAAATAATGGACCTTTAACAAAAACTAGTATAAAATCCTTAGGATTGTGTAAACTCCAACAAGTATTCCAGAGACTAGCCTTCTATTGATAGTGAAATCCAAGAAATAGAATTAAACTGACAAAAGAGGAACTAATTTAATAGAAATGATGGAATAGAAGTCATACATAGATATAGAAGACTCAACACCAAAGCAAGAAGCCTTTATTTCGAGAGCAAATTTCAAATTACAGAGCTGCTTCTATAGCAGAAGTTATCCATCCTTAGTTACAGAGAAGAAGTTGGCTTTTATAGAAGAATTCTACCACTTAAAACATTAATGCCCAACCAATCCCGTGATGGGTAGATTCAATTTTGATGATAGCCAAAAACAGTCAATTTTAGCCGTATCGATAACTCAACATTGAAAATAGAAGGTTTCGACAATGAATTGAAATAATCAATCCAGACTTACAGATAACTTGGCATTGAAGCCAAAAGGTTTCGGTAAATGATTTGAAACAATAAATTTAAATTTACAGAATGCAACTTGGAGTTGGTTTGAACTGCCCATGGTAGATTTGCGATAGTTTCTCTTAGTCCCTTGTTTGAGGAGAGGGGTGCTCTAGTAGTGGAGCACTTTCGTAGGGGCTATCCAACAGTGGATCACTTTCGAAAGAGAGCTCCAACAGTGGATCACTTTCGCAAGAGCACCCCAACAGTGGAGCGCTTTCACAAGATCGCTCTAGCAGTGGAGCACTTTCGAAAGAGCACTCCAGCAATGGAGCGCTTTCGTAGGAGCGCTCCAGTAGTGGATCACTTTCGCTTTTGACTTCATTGAATTTACCTTAGAGTTTTCTATTTTGCACTTATGTTATAACTTGTTTACACCTTGCTTTGCCTTCGCCTTGGAGATGCACTCCCCTAGTGGAGCGCTTTCTAATTTGACCACATTTGACTTTTAATGCACCCTTAATAAAAAGCTATCTTTATGTTTTTTGTTCGCTCTTCCTTCAAGCGTTCCTGAAGTGGTGCGCTTTGGAGAAGTGCTTCCTCAGTGGAGCACTTTGTCTTTTGACCATAGGTTGACTCTCCTTTGTCCTTTCCTCCAACACTTATTTTATCTTTCCTTTGTCTCTGGGAGGCGCTCTACTGACGAAGCACTTTTGAAGAGCGCTCCACTGATGAAGCGCTTTACTTTTGATTGCTTTGGACTTTTGCTTACTTTTTTAGCCAAGTTTTTTTCTCCTTACGCACTCCATTGATGGAGCACTTTTGAGGAGCGCTCCACTGATGGAGTGCTTTACCTTACAAACATACTGATTTTTACACTTAGCATTTTTACACTTATTTTTACCTTTGTTTAATCATCGCTCCAAAGGAGGAGCACTTTGCAAACTCATATTTGGAATGGAGCATTGCAATATTGACTATGCTCAAATCTCCTTTTCCATACTTAGTCATTTTTATATCTTTGCTTACTGCCAGAGTGATTTTATAACTTTAATGAGAAAATAGAAGGAAACACCCAAGCCTAAGCGTAGGAAATTATAGCCATATGTTCAAAGAATGTAAGGCTTTCAGAGACAAGGGAAAGTAAGCTAAAACATTAGAAAATGCCCATGCTAAAACATTCACAATTTTACATGCAACATAACCTGAAAAAGTACAAAAAACGTAGAAAAGTATAGCAAAGATAAAGGATCTCACAATGCAAAAAAAATATAACTTAAAAAAAAAAATGATACAATTAGTGAAAGCACAACAACATAACCATATCTTAACCATTTCTTATGGAATAAGAGAAGTATTACAATAAATGGTCTCAAAACTGTATACAAAATGAAAATTAGCAAGTTTGTGATGAGAAACTATTGGCAATCGAACCAGCCTAGATACAGGTTTTCTAAGTCTACAGTGCCCTAGGCCCATTGCCAAGCATTGAATGCCCGAAGGAAAGGAATGTCCTCCATGGCAATCTCCAGTAGGGCTGGTTTCAAAAATAAAAATGGGGTATTGGAGATAAGGGTTAGGAAGATACTGAAAGGGATAAAATAACGAAAAGGAATGGGAAATGGCTGAAAGCCAGAAAAGAGGGGTGATGGACCGGAAGCACGATAGACAACCTAGCTACTTGAACCAACAACAATCAAAACAATTGACCTTTAACAGAAACCAGTATAAAATCCTCAGGACTATGTAAACTCCAGCAAGTATTCCAGAGACTAGCCTTCTATTGATAGTGAAATCCAGGAAACAGAATTAAACTGACAACAAAGGAACTAGTTTAATAGAAATGATAGAATAGAAGTCATACACAGATATAGAAGACTCAACACTAGAGCCAGAAGCCTTTATTTTGAGAGCAAATTTCAAATTACAGAGCTGCTTCTCTAGTAGAAGTTATCCATCCTTAGTTACAGAGAAGAAGCCAACTTTTATAGAAGAATTCTGCCGCTTAAAACATTAATGCCCAACCACTCCCATGACGGGCAGATTTAATCCCGATGATAGCCAAAAATAGTCAATTTTAGCCTTATCGATAACTCAGTATTGAAAACAGAAGGTTTCGGTAATGACCTGAAACAGTCAATCCGGACTTATAGATAACTTGGCATTGAAGCCAGAAGGTTCCGACAATAATTTGAAATAGTCAATTTAAATTCACAAAATGCAACTTGGAGTTGGTTTGAACTGCTCATGGTAGATCTGCGATAGTTTCTCTTAGTCCCTTGTTTGAGGAGAAGGGCACTCCAGTAGTGGAGTGCTTTCGAAGGAGCGCTCTAGTAGTGGAGCACTTTCGAAGGAGTGCTCCAATAGTGGAGCACTTTCAAAGGAGCGCTCCAGGAGTGGAGCGCTTTTGAAGGAGCGCTCCAATAGTGGAGCACTTTTGAAAGAGCGCTCCAATAATGGAGCACTTTGGAGGAGAACTCCCTTAGTGGAGCGCTTTGTCTTTTGACCATAGGTTGACTCTCCTTTGTCCTTTCCTCCAAAACTTATTTTATCTTTCCTTTGTCTCTGGGAGGCACTCTATTGACGAAGCACTTTAGGCTTTGACTACTTTGGACTTTTACTTACTTTTTTAGCCAAGTTTACTTCTCCTTAAGCCTTTTGAGAGAGTGCTCCACTGATGGAGCACTTTTGAGGAGTGCTCCACTGATGGAGCACTTTACCTTTTAAACATATTAATTTTTACACTTAGCCATTTTTACACTTGTTTCTACCTTTGTTTAATCGTCGCTCCATGGGTGGAGCGCTTTACAAATTCATCCTTGGAGTGGAGAATTGTAGTCTTGACTATGCTCGAATCTCCTTTTCCATACTTAGTCATTTTCCTATATTTGCTTATTGCCAGAGCGATTTTATAACTTTAACAGGAAAATAGAACGAAACGCCCAAGCCCAAGCGTAGGAAATTACAGCCATATGTTCAAAGAATGCAAGGCCTTTTCAGAGACAAGGGAAAGGAAGCTAAAACATCAAAAAATGCCCATGCTAAAACATTCACAATTTTACATGCAACATAACCCAAAAAAGTACAAAAAATGTAGAAAAGTACAACAAAGGTAAAGAATCTCATAATGCAAGAAAAATACAGCTAAAAATGAGACAACCGGTGAAAGCACAACAACATAACCATATCTTAACCATTTTTTATGGAATAAGAGAAGTTTTACAATGAATGGTCTCAAAACTATATACAAACTAAAAATTAGCAACTGTGTGACAAAATTGGCAACACATCTGGCGGCTCACGGGGCATTGAGCCTACCTCAATGTGAAGATCCCAACCTTTATCCTTGGGCACCAGAGTCCTCTTTTCTCTGAGCCATCGGACTGTTCCTCTAATTTTTCATCACTACTGTTGGCTTCTTCACCTGTGCTTTCAGATTCTTCGATCTTTGATTCTACTTTACTGTCTGTCTCTTCAGTCCCTGAACCTGTAGCACTGTCTATTTTATTTTCTTCATCCTATCTGGTCGACTGAGGGAGATATTGGTCCAACAATTTTTTGAAGACATGCTTGTATACCACTGAAGCATCAACCCATCACTCCAAAGGGAAAGTCGACTATTTTTCTAGCTCCTGAATCAGGCAGTGAAATGTTTCGATGCGCTCAACCTCAATGAATTCTAGTATTCTATCGAACTCTGTCAAGCAAGACTGGATCTAGGCATACTTGGCCATGAGGAGGATTACCTGAGCATCTGAACTTGAGGCCTCCAAAGCATCGATATCTGAGGCATTATCAACGAAGGTGGTCCACATGGGATCTAACTCCTAAATTGATGGGATAGGCCCCTCAGAGTCTATGAAACTTGGGATGCCAATCTTAACCAAAGCATCAAAATATCACAGTGAGATGTCATGCTCCTGCATAAGAGAATCAGTAAGAAAGCGAGATTTTTTTTCCAGCTCGACCTTCATGAAGAAGTAATGCAAAGTTGTTTTTATCATTGCCAATGACCGAGCCAGATCGCTCATAGGGGCAAGGTGGATAGGTACATCTTCTATCTTCCTGAGCTGGGTGGCCAAATCTAACCAATAGTTGACATCTTCCTGAGCGGACTCCAAGATATGCCTACCAGTAACAACCGCCTCATGTGCTTCCTTGAAGAATGCCAAGACCGTAATCCCTTTTGCTACCCTAGCTAGAAAATCTTATAGGAAGTCTAGGCGCATCTCCTTGAGGCGCTCCCTGGAGGGAAGAACAGGCTACTTATTTCTCTTAGACAATTGAGCCTGCAATTCATTCCTTTGAACAGTGAGTGCCTGTATTTCCTAGTTCACCTTGGTGACCAGTTTGATGTGGTGATCATGCAGCTTGGATGCCTCCTTGTTTTCTTCCTCAAGCAGTTGAATCTTTTCCTTCAGCTGTTCAATATTAGACTCCAATGCTTTAACCTGTTTCTTTGACTTAGTCTGGAGGGCCTCAATCTACCTCTTCGATGTTGCTAGAGCCTCCTCGAGTTCATCAATTTTGGACTACGCCTTGAAGAAGCAACCCTTGTAATACTCACCATGGGCATAAATGGAGCCCATGCCAACTTGGACATCACCCATTTTTTGCGTAGTGTCCATTTTGGCAACGTCCTCCTCTGTATGGCGGAAGGCATAATCGATCGGGGTCATTTCCCCCAAGGGCTTCTGGACTAGCGGTATTTTCTCAATAGTGTGCAGCTTCATCATTTTTGGGTCGATTATGCAAGCCTTCTGAGCTTGCGCCAGGGCCTGCAACTCCCTCTTCCTATGGTCCTTCAGATAGCATGCTGTATTCGAATGCACCCTACGGATACTCTATGTGGTAGCGAGCTATTGAGCCATCTCCAGCTCAGATTCCAATGGCTCCTGGATGCCTATACTGAGGACTAGCATGAAGGGAAGAAGTGGGAGATTGGACTCAAAATTGGAAATTGCATAGGAAGCCGAAGAGGAAGCGACTACGCTAACCCTAGGAGGTGCTTGGGTAGCTATGGCAGAAATGGTTGGCTGGGGCATTGAGAAACTAGTGGGAGGGGGTGTGATTAAAAGTGGATCCAACTCCCTAGTGGCAAAGATATTCATAACATGCTTGGCTGAACCAGACAAAGGAAAACTGAATGAGGAAGGGACTACAAATGCATTGGGGTTTTTGGTAAAATATGCAAATATTGTAGATGAAGGCACAGATACTATTGGGGAAACTGAACAACTGGAGAGGGTGAACTCAGGTAAGGGAGGCACACTCGATGTAGGGACCATTGAGACTGACATTGTCATAGTTATTTCAGGCATCGAGCAAACACACACGAGAGTTAGAAAAACTAGCAGTGTGGGTGAGGAAGAAGAAATAGAAAGAAATAAATGCGTACCTTGGGGCTCCATGATCAAAGGAGCCATGGAAGTTATGTCCTATACTTCTTTATTTTCTTCCACATATAGAGCATCGACACTGACACATTCTGCATCTTCATCTCTCTGCTCCTCATGTATGGTGATGTGCTCCTCATCCCCACCTTCATGCTCCTCAGTACCTATGGCTACAGTCATTTTGGCTGAGGCTACAATTATTTTAGTAGAGCTCATCGAAGGAGGCTTAGATGCAGCCTAAACAATCATCCCAAAGGGCTTATAGGAACTAGTGCACGACTTCTTTGTGGTTGGTTGTAAGAAGGGTGCCTCTACCTTTCTCTTCGAGGGGGTGCTCACTTTCTGGTGAGACAATGGACTCTTCTCTTCACTATATAATGAGGCACCCAAAATGGCCTTGCCCTTGCCTTGCACTTGTCTTGGGTGCGCCAAGTCATCCACTTCATCAGGATTGCATCCACCATGGGGAACAATATCAGTGAATGAGAAAGGCTGATAAGTTTTAATGTTCTCATCATAGAAAACTGAGAACTTATCATCAATCCCTAGTGGGTTGTCTGAGGATGTCTTATCATTGTGGACCCTCATGATCCACCACTACTGGATTTTATGGTCAGACCATGTTGGATGCCTGACCTTGATTTTGGCTAAAATAACCCTGGTCAGTTTTTGCTCTGGATTGACGTTCGGGTCATATTCATTTTCCATAGTGTAAAAATCCAGCCATGGAGGCAAAGGCTTCATCTCATCCACGTGCCATTCCAGATCGAGGCCCAGTGGATTATTGTGTTGCCCCTCTATGTCATAATTGGGGCAAGAATGAAAAGACTTCACCCCAAGGTTCCTTTGGATGATACCGCATGGGTCCCATTTCCAATGGTGGGGAAGCTCGATCAGCCCATAATCTGAAAGCGTCACTATCAGAACAACGTTTTGACCACACTGCATTATCTTAACATCTCCAAACTCGAAAGGAGTAGAGACTATCACTCTCCTACCTCGACCTTTCCCGTACTCCTCATTTGTGTGGTCAAGCTATCGGGTGACTTCCAGGGAAAATAGATAGGGCATGGTGTAATAGGGCAACAGAAAGGGCTTTTTTGTAAACCCATAGATTTTGATGACCAGGCCCTGGGTGAGCAGAAAGGTGTCTCCCAACTGCTCATCTACCACCTGGTTCCTCAACTCCATTGGAACCCACTCGCATTGGTCGTACATTATCTCCAACACTGGCCCGAGGAAAACTTGGTTGAATACATAGTATGACTCATTCCTGGACAAGCTATTTGTCCAGAGATAGACCGACAAAGGCTTGCCCTCCTCATCCATATGATTCTTTATTATGTAGTGAAACTTCTCATGCATGTGCTAGAAGAAATACCAAACTAACAAGGATGAGAGTCTGAAATATTCAGCCTTAGGGTTGAGGGATCGAATATAAGCCAAACATCCATGTAATTGTCATGCCATGAACTCCACCCAATCATAAAAAACTAGAATAGCACTCGACCTTACTTTAGAGGGAAAATAAATTTTATTTTCAAGTATAGCCTACGCCATGGAAACCTGCCAGTCAGATACCCATTCATCTATTGGAAGCCCCATCACCCACGCCATGATGGAATAGATGTCATGGTGGGTAAATTCGGCTAGGGGCTTCGAAAGCTGGGGAAATTCATCTAACATTGTCGCGTCCACCAGCTGCTCCCTTATGAACCACTACATTTCTAGCATCGATTGATATCTGGTACCCTATTCATTAGTGTGTATCCTCATCGGAATAAACTTGGATGAGTGCTTCCTCCCATAGGTGAAAGCATCCCGAACAATGTCAGCTATGATAGTGAACAATACCTCCACCTTAGCATTCTTAACTATCCTTGACTAGGCATCATAGAAAAGTGACACTACCTTTATAAAATTTGGGTAGTGATGCATCGACGTGCACATGTAAAAATACAAGTGTGAATGATATACGACCGCTAGAGGATTCTCAGTTGGGGCCTCTCTATGCGCTGTCTCCACATCATAATGCAATTGCTCCACATCCTTGTGTGTGACCAAGCAATCCCGGTACCAAAAGAGAGGGTGTTATGGGGCCGTCAACTCTACTACCTTTTTCTCCCACTTTCATGGCTTCTTCGGCTTCTTCGAGTTGGATGCCCCTACTTGTGCCACCTTTTCCTTGGGTGCTTTCTCCTTTTTCGCCTTCCCCTCAGCTTCTTTACTCTTTTTACCCATGTCTATTATAAATATCAGAATAATTCACACTCTAAAAATCCTGGCTCTCTGGATGAACACAGGGCGCAAGGGCAGAGGAGAAGATGGAAATGCTATAGGTGATTTAAAATTTTTTACAAGGAACTCGCCACCTTATAGCATCAAATTTTAATCGGCCACATTTTAATGTTGAGTACATGAAGTTAATGTCGATGGAGAACGTGCATGAGAGTGTGTGCCTTGAATTACCCATGTGTTGGTGGTTGCTTTTTGGAAATGACAAATAATGGCGATGGACAAGGACACTTCCTTGGGGTGCATGCTACTTATTGGGAGGGGAGCCCATACTAATCTGCGTGGAGGACATGCTTTGGCTGATGGAGGGTGAAACTACTTTGATTGGGTAGTTGTACGACTCTCATTTTAAAAATACTATGCTTTTAGGGTTAGGGTTCGAAAATGACCTCTCTAACAATGATCTTATCCCTCCATGACACTTGGCATGATCTGAATGGATAGCTCAAGATAAAACAAAAAATGACTTTAATGGGGGACTTTCGCTCACTAGGGGGCACGCTTTTGAAGAAGCGCTCCATAGGTGGAGCACTTTCCAACCTTTTAATTTTTTGAAGAAAAGCGCTCCCTTGGTGGAGCACTTTTGAAGAAGCGCTCCCTGGTGGAGCACTTTTTCTTTTAAAATTTTTGCATAAGTGTTCCTTAGGTCACTTTCGAAGAAGCACTCCCTTTGTGGAGCACTTTCCAATACTTAGAAGCCCATACTAATCTCTTCACTGGGTTTGCTTTTACCTTATCGCTTGGTCAAAAGTAAAGGACTAGCCTGTACCCCAGAGATCATCCATGCTTTTACCTGATGCAAGAGCAATACCAACTATCTCATCCTAGCTACAAAAGCCGTATTCAACAAAGTCACCTATCCGAGCACTACTTCATCTTGAACTACTTAACTCTCGTATGGAACGTCTATCCTTTTCCTAGAATGGCAGTCTTGCATATGGCAACTTCATGGCATGGAAAGTGATGAGCCCTCGAGCGCTCCCTAGATGGTGCACTCTTGAAGAAGTGCTCCATGGGTGGAGCACTTTAAAAGAATTTCTCACTAGGTGGAGCGCTCCTTAGGGAAGCGTTATGGGAAACGCTCCATAGGTGGAATGCTCCGTGGACACTTTTGAAGAAGCGCTCCACCACACTTAGGATTTACCATTTATACTTTTTTTTTAGAGAGCTACCACTCAAAAAAGCAGAGTGAGACAACTGTACAAACTTATAAAAGAAAATATATACATGAGAAATACCTTGAGGATCAATGATCTCCATCAGAGCTCGACAGGTGATAAACTTTTAGAAGAAAGGCATTCACTACAATTGGGAGATCAAAACCTTCCATATCTTGCAGAATGAATGAGTTGATCTGGTTAACATCGAAGATTCAAAATGGGCCTTCCTAGAAGGCGTCAAACTTCTCGTGGTTCCTAGACTTGGACTTGTTTTCATTCCACTTCAACACCAAATCCCCGACACTGAAGGCTCGATCAGAAGTCTTCTTTCTAAACTAGCTTTTGGTGGATTCCATGTGCTTGGTGAAGGCTTCATAAGCTTTATCTCTTTCTTCCTCCAACTACAAAACTATACCAATCTAGCATCCATCGGATCAAAATGGCCCTCTTCATTATCGAGCCACTTAAGCAACTACAATGCTGGCAACTCGATGTGCATGGGTAAGACCACATCCTTCCTATACACCAGTGAGTAGGGTGAAGTTTTGATTGATCATTTGATAGAAATACGGTCAATCCAAAGTGACTGGTCCAAGAGTAGATGCCAACTCTACTTATTTTTTTATAGAGTCCTCTTCAATATCCATAATAGGTTCTTATTTGTGGATTCTGCCAGTCCATTGCCCTACGAGTAATAGTTAGACAAGGTTTTTAAATAGATTCCATACCTGGATGTAAAATCATAGATATTTGCATCGGTGAAAGGGGAGCCATTATCAGACATGATAGCTTCAGGTACCCTAAAGTGAGTGATCAGTCCTTCAAGGAAAGAGATAACCACTTCTTGGTCAGCCTGCTTGGTCAAAATTGCTTTTGACCATCGGGTGAAGTAGTCTATGGTGGTCAAAATGTATTTATGGTCGATGGAGGAGTTGGGGTTGATGATCCCAATAAATTCTAGACCCCACTATTGGAACGATGATTCCACTTGGATGGGGTGAAGAGGAAGGGATGCATTCCTAGTCCTACCCGAGTAGCATTGGAAACTGTCGTAGTGCTGGCTAACTTTGAAAGCATCAGAGAAAAGGGTGGGCCAATAGTAACCCACTTTGATGATCTTGAGCACCATCGGTCTACCAAAAAATATCCTCCCAAAATCCTAGAGTGAAACTCCTCCAAGATCTTAGCCTTCTCTGACTCCCTGATGCATCTCAAGAGAACTCCATCGATGTTCTGATAAAACAGTCCATTAGGTGTCGGGACATACCTACCAGCCTGTAGGTGAAATATCCTTATTTATGAAGCATTGAAGTGAGAAGGGCATCTACCTATGTCGAAGTACCTAACCAGATCATCTATCCAATCTGGACTATCGACCGATGAATTGGTAAGATTGTCATTGGGCGTAGGGCTATCCGAGTTGGGGTTCACAGCTTCCACCATGGTATTTTTAGCTAGCTCTTGGCATAGTGCTCTACCTCGGACTAGCTTGGTAGGGCATACCTCAATGTCAAACTCTTGAATCTTAGTGACCCATCCAACTCTCCTATTGCCCAACTCACCCTGGATAATGAAATTTTAAACATCTAGGTGTATCACATACACTATCGTCTTGCTTTGAGAGATGAAATGTCAAAACTTCTGAAGTGACCTCATCATTGCGTGCACCTATCATTCAATAAAATTGAACTTTTCTTCATGTGGCTAGATGATTTGGCTGAGGAACGCTATCGGGCGCTCATCTCCATCTTCACCCTTCTGTGTCAAAACAGTTGCATAGCTCTCTGGCTCCTCGACTACGTATAGGATAAAATATCATGAATAGTCAAGGTTGATAAGGATGGGAGCTTGGGTGATCCTCTCCTTAATATCTTGAAAAGCCTACCTCCTTTCATCGGTCCACTTGAATTCGACATCCTTCTTCAGGAGCTCGGCCATCGACTTTATTACTTGGGCAAAGTCGATGATGAACTTCCTGACGAAGTTTATCTATCCAAAAAAGGACTACAGGGCCTTTTTATTTATTGGTAGTGGAAGGTGGAGAAGTACCTCAGCTCGAGTGGGATCAACAGTTAACCCCTTTTCAGAGATCAGATGCCCAAGTAGCTTTCCTTCTTTCACTACGAAGATAGATTTCTTGGGGTTGATGGAGACCTCGAACTCTCGATATTTTTCAAAAACTTATCGCAAATGTAGGTCATGCTCCTCCCTCTTATGGGAGAAGATGGTCATGTCATCTAAATAAATTATGATGACATGATTCAATAGTTCACCAAAGGCGAGGTCCATCACTCTCTAGAAAGTCGCTCCGGCATTTGAGAGGCCGAAGGGCATACGTTGGTAGGCGAAGGTTCCCCACTTGGTGGTGAATGCAGTCTTATGTTGGTCTTCATCCTTGACCCAGATCTGGTTGTAGCCTGAGAAACCATCCAGTAAGGAAAACCTCTATGCTCCCACCACCACGTGAAGGATTTGATCGATCTGAGGTAGCGGGTAGTGATCTTTGAGCGACGTCTGGTTAAGATTTTGGAAATCAATGCACAAGCGAATGTCGTCATTCTTCTTTCGTACTGGAACAAGGTTGGCCACCCAGGAGGAATGCTTGATTGGATAAATTATCTTCACTTCAAGCATCTTTAGAAGCTCAACCCTCATCAACATTTCAATCTTTGGGTTGACGGGTCGTTGCTTCTGCCTGAATGGTCTGACTCCTTCCTCCAGCTCGATGGTGTGTTGGATGATATTCTTATCATACCCCTTTAGATCTTGGTAGCACCAAGCAATGATGTCAGGGTACTCCTTGCATAGGGCATGAATCTGTTGAAGTTCTTCGACTATGCAGTTGACCCCTACCTTGATAACCTTTCCTAGTTGTAACTCTAGGTCCATGAACTCTTTCTGGTCCACTTTGATCTTGTGGTCGATAGACCTATCATTTCGATCGAAGAGACTTTCTAGCATGATCAGACCCTTCGAGATGTGGTTATTTTTCAACTGGATCAATCCCTCATGGTCTTCTTCATTTAGAGTCCGCTCTTTGATGGAGGATGCCTCATTCACCAAAAAATTGACTAGTTGCTCATCATTATCGAACACCTGCCAGTGGAGTTTTTTATCAGGCACAGAGGGCCTATAGATCAGCCTCACTATCTTTGGCTTATGCATCATATCATCCGCTAGTGAAAACTAGGTATCGATAGAGGCTAAGATATCCGTAAGCTTGTTCCGCTCTCATGGAATTGACTTGATGTTCAGCATGGTGAAGGATTCGAGAAAATCCCACACCTTGTTATGGTACACCTTTAGATAGTGCTACTTGGAGATGCACTTACTGGTAACCTGGTTGTAGATTAATTCGGAGTCTTCAAATATCTGCAACTATTTGATGTTGAGCTTTTTAGCTTTCTTGAGTCCGAGGCATAAAGCCTCATACTCTATTGCATTATTCGTACAGCTCCATGCGAGCCTGTACGAATAAGTCTTCTACTCACCTGATGGGGAGATGAGTGTGATACCAGCTCCTACATCATTCTTACATCACATGCCATCAAAGTACAACTTCCATAACTGATCAGGCATCGGGGACTCTTCTACGGGTGCTTCTATTTCAGCCTTTTTAGGCTTTGTGAGTGAATAGCAACCCAAATCAGTCCCAATGATAGCATTAAAATCTATCATAGAAAACTCTTCTTCGACCCGGAGCTCACCAAGAGATTCTTCCATCAGGTCTACCATTTGTATTTCTTCTACCATTAGGTTGATAGAGACCGAGCTCTTTTCCTCATCTTCAAGCTTTTCAACATGAAAAGTGGTAGGCTTCTCATTGAAGAGCTTGAATATTTTCCCCTTGAATGGGATCTCCAAGTGCGAGTAGTCGAGGGAGAGATAGCCTCCCAACTTAGCTATGAATTCTCATGAGAGGCACATACTAAAGTATGGCTCTAAGTCGACTACCATGATCTCTTGGATAATCGTAACCTACGACATCTGGTGGAGTTGGATGGGAACATCTTTGATAACTCCTACCATATTTATGGGAGTTCCATCTAGTTGTAGCACTCCAGGACTACTTTGGGTGTACTCCATGCCCATGATTTCACAGACTGCTTTGGGCATGATGGTCATCGTGGTGCCTGAGTCGATCATGCAGTTATGCATGACCCACCCTTCCATCCGAAGGGAAAGGTAGAATGGTGGGGGCCGATTCTTACCTATGGCTGAGGTCATCAGTAGTGATGCAAACACCATCTGCATCAGCTTATTCTCCTTATCCTTAGTGGATTTGAGAGATTCCTACAAAAGGTCAACTTGACCCGGGAGTTGGAGAGCATCGTAGAGGCTTACCTTAGCCGAAGCCTTTTTCATTTCTTCGATGATGTTGTACATCGAAGTGCTCGATTCTCCTACTCCCTTTGTAGACTCATACATCTTTCGATACTATTGTGTGGCATCAACCCACTGGCGCTTGGTCAGTGAGGGATATTTGAGTTTTTCTCTAGCCTGGTCTTGTATGTCTCGCCTGTGGCTGAGAAGATGGTGCTCTAGGCTGGAGGACCTTTTCTCTAGCATGAGGCGATAGGTAGTCCTTCAATAATTCAGGCGACTCTGAGGTCATCGTTGGATTGGAAGCTTTTGTTGAAGGCTGTGCCTTTTGGCTCCATGGCTTGGGTGGTGCTGGTACCTTTAGTGGCTCCATATGAGCTAGATCTACCTCAATAGATTTCTTACCAGCTCTGGTGAGGACTGAGACTTGCTCATCAGAAGACATCATAAAATTATGACCAACTTCTTGGATTATATTGACTTGCTCGTAAGCACCACCGTATAATGTCTGAACATAATTGAGGTGGACCATGCAGGTTTCTTCACTATGTGGATCATTGCATGTAGTACACCAATATGTCGGGTCTGAAGTGTTGGTCTCTTCGTTGCTCATCATAGCTGAATTTATTTTAGGCTGTCGGTGGGTAGATGATGCCTACTCTTTCATGATCGAGGGAGGAGGAAACCTTCTTTTCTAGAAGCCTTGGTCATCCTACCTCCTCCTCATGATGGTCATCTGATTTACCATCATCTTCATGTATACCTTCACCTCTTGCAACTCCTTGGCCTGGGCTTCATTCACAGCTGCTTGATTAGTAGTTGTCTAACTTGCGGATAATGGCAATGGGGTCAGCGGTGCAGGTAACACCAGATACTAGATAGGAGCTGGTAGTTGAGGAATGGTGGGTACTTGATATTGTGGCATAGGCATTTGGAATTGTGGAGTGGGCACCATTTGATACTAAGGGGATGGATTCCATGGTTGGTTAGGATACATCTAGGATGTAGGCGGAGCGGATGCGCTCGGGTACATATTTTGTAAAAAATTTAGATAAATCGAGGTTGTCACCTTGGGAGGTAATTTCTCGATAGCTATCAGGTCGGCTTTCGCCTTCTGTGCCTGCTCGTAAAGAGCAGGGAATGTATTGATATTAGCATGTCGGATGCTCATGCTAATATCTGAGTGGAAAGCTCTCAAGTAATAGAATGTGGCCTACTCAGGTGTGGGTCGAAGGCCATTGATGACTCTCTACCAGGTTCTCATGAACCTAACATTGAAGTCGACTATCTCTTCCTAAGGATGCCTTTGAATAGTTGTGAACTAGTGCAACAGAGAGAAGGGGTCTACTTGTTCATTGAAGCCCCTTATTAGTTGTCCAACCAGTTGATCCCATGAAGTAATGGTGCCAGGTGGAAGGGACCGATACCAGTAAAGAAGCTTACCTCTCAGTGAAAGAACCAGTAGCTTCACCATGATGTCTTCATTGGTGATTTGATGAATGGTTGCTAGTCCTGCGATATCTTGGATGTGCTCATGCATTGTCTTTCCTGTGCCATCGTAAGTAGGTAGAGCTTTCAAAGCTATGGGTGACACCATGTGTTGAGCTTGTAAGGCGAGCGGTCCCATATGATTCCATGTTGTGAACTGCTTGGGTGGAGCCGGTTGCGCCATGTGGGGAGGCGGATTGGTATGGAGCGATGAAGTTGGTAGAACTTGTTGAGCCAGAATAGTCGGAACACTTGGAGCACCTGGTTGAATGTTCGGTGGAGCCAAAGTATACTGATGATCCGGAGAGTTCGATGGATTTGGAGGTAAGCTGGTCATTGTGCTGTCAGGAGTTGGATTCTGTGAATCAAGAACAACTTCTTGTGATGATGTTTTGACAAGCAAAATGTTTGACCCGACCACCCTAGGACATTCTCCTAAAGCGTCAATGTCAAGCTCATAGAACTCGGTTTCTTCTTCTATGTTTCTAGCTCTCCACCTCGTACGCATGAAGGCATGAGTTTTTACACTGGTCTATGAGATTCGGAGGTATCTGAGTTCAGTAGAGTCACCAGATGTTCAGATTGGATAGTAATAAGATGAACATCACTTCTTAATACTGATTAAACATGGAACGTTTGCGTCCCACCGGGCGTGCCAGAAACTGTTGGTAATTGAACCGGCCTAGATACAGGTTTTCTAAGTCTACAGTGCCCTAGGCCCACTGCCAAGCATTGAATGCTTGAAGGAAAGGAATGTCCTCCATGGCAATCTCTAGTAGGGCTGGTTCCAAAAATAAAAATGGGGATTTGAGATAAGGGTTAGGAAGATACTGAAAGGAATAAAATAATGAAAAGGAATGGGAAATGGCTAAAAGCCAGAAAAGAGGGGTGATGGACCGAAAGCACGATAGACAACCTAGCTATTTGAACCAACAACAATCAAAACAATCAACCTTTAACAGAAACTAGTATAAAATCCTTAGAACTATGTAAACTCCAACAAGTATTCCAGAGACTAGCCTTCTATTGATAGTGAAATCCAGGAAACATAATTAAACTGACAACAAAGGAACTAGTTTAATAGAAATGATAGAATAGAAGTCATACACAGATATAGAAGACTCAACACCAGAGCCATAAGCCTTTATTTTGAGAGCAGATTTCAAATTACAGAGTTGCTTCTCTAGAAGAAGTTATCCATCCTTAGTTATAGAAGAAGCCGGATTTTATAGAAGAATTCTACCGCTTAAAACATTAATGCCCAACCACTCCTATGATGGGCAGATTTAATCCTGGTGATAGCCAAAAATAGTCAATTTTAGCCTTATCGATAACTCAATATTGAAAATAGAAGGTTTCGATAATGACCTAAAATAATCAATCCGAACTTACAGATAACTTGGCATTGAAGCCAAAAGGTTTTGGCAATAATTTGAAATAGTCAATTTAAATTCACAAAATGCAACTTGGAGTTGGTTTGAACTGCCCATGGTAGATCTGCAATAGTTTCTCTTAGTCACTTGTTTGAGGAGAGGCGCTCTAGTGGAGTGCTCAAAGATTTAGTGGAGACTTTTCAAAGAGCTCCAAAAATGGAGCACTTTTAAAGGAGTGCTCCAACAGTGGAGCGCTTTTGAAGGAGTGCTCCAACAGTGGAGTGCTTTCACTTTTGACTTCATTGAATTTACCTTGGAGTTTTACATTTTGCACTTATGTTATAAATTATTTACTCTTTGCTTCACCTTTGCCTTGGAGATGCGCTCCCCTAGTGGAGCGCTTTCTTATTTGACCACATTTGAATTTCAATGCACCCTTAATAAAAAGTTATCTTTATGGTTTTTATTTGCTCTTCCCTCAAGCATTTTCAAAGTGGTGTACTTTGGAGAAGTGCTCCCTTAGTGGAGCGCTTTGTCTTTTGACCATAGGTTGACTCTTCTTTGTCCTTTCCTCCAAAACTTATTTTATCTTTCCTTTGTCTCGGGGAGGTGCTCTACTGACAGAGTGCTTTAGGCTTTGACTACTTTGGACTTTTACTTGATTTTTTAGCCAAGTTTGTTTCTCCTTAAGCCTTTTGAGAGAGCACTCCATTGATGGAGCACTTTTGAGGAGTGCTCCACTGATGGAGCGCTTTACCTTCCGAACATATCAATTTTTTACACTTAGCCATTTTTACACTTGTTTCTGCCTTTGTTTAATCATCGCTCCATGGGTGGAGTGCTTTACAAATTCATCCTTGGAGTGGAGCGCTACAGTCTTGACTATGCTCAAATCTCCTTTTCCATACTTAGTCATTTTTCTATCTTTTCTTACTGCTAGAGTGGTTTTATAACTTTAACAGGAAAATAGAATGAAACACCCAAGCCTAAGTGTAGTAAATTACAACCATATGTTTAAAGAATGCAATACCTTTTTAGAGAAAAGGGAAAGGAAGCTAAAACATCAAAAAATACCCATGCTAAAACATTCACAATTTTGCATGCAACATAACCCAAAAAAGTACAAAAAACATAGAAAAGTACAACAAAGGTAAAGAATCTCATAATGCAAGAAAAATACAGCTAAAAATGAGACAGTCGATGAAAGCACAACAACATAACCATATCTTAACCATTTTTTATGGAATAAGAGAAGTTTTACAATGAATGGTCTCAAAACTGTATACAAACTGAAAATTAGCAACTGTGTGACAAAATTGGCAATAATTCCTTGGGTAGGGTAAGTATGTAGTTGAGATCCTGAAGAGGTTTCATATGGAGGACTACAAAAATATGGCCACATCCATGATCACTAATCTAAAGAAGGTGGCAACTTCAAATTCAAAATTGGTGGACCCTACATTGTATAGGTAGTTGATAGGATCCTTGATGTATTTGGTCAATAATAAACCATATATATATTTTGCTGAACACCTTGAGTTAGTTCATGGTGGATCCAAGGCAATAACATTGGGTAGTAGCAAAAAATGTGTTCAAATACTTGAGGAGCACAGTGGAGTATGGTCTAAGATATCTTAGAGATGGTGAAGTGAGGTTGTAGGGGTATAAAAACTTAGATTGGGCAAGTAGTGTAGCAGATAATAAGAGCACCCTCAGGGTGCTGCACTGTTGCTTTGGCTTAGGATCAAACATGATATATTGGTTCAATGGGAATAAGACTTCTATGGCACTTAGCTCAACAAATATTGAATATGTGGTAGCCAATATTGCTAGTTGTGAGGTCATATAGCTTCACAAATTGCTTATAGTATTGATTTATTAGGAGTTGGATCCCACAATGATATACTATGATAATCAAAGTTATATAAACTCTCTAAGAATTGAGTATTTAAAGACAAGTCTAAACACATAGACATCAAATATCACTTCATACGAGACAAGATTCAGAAGGGAGACATAAATCTCTAGTATACTCCCACATATCAATAGGTTGTTGATATCCTAACCAACCCCTTAGTGAAAGGGAAGTTTGAAGCATTCAAAGATAAACTTGGATTGGTGTAGAATTCCTTCCTCGCTAAGAGGGAGTGTTGAGAAATATAGCTTGGACAAGAACTTCTTGCACATGATTTAGTATGAACGTGCTATAAGTGGTTCAAGATATTTTGAATTCTATTTTGTAATGCACTTAAGTGATTCTATTTTGAAATTCATTTAAGTGATTTTCTATTTTGAAATTCACTTAAGTGATTCTATTTTGTAATTCACTTAAGTGATTTTCTATTTTGAAATTCACTTAAGTGATTCTATTTTGAAATTCACTTAAGTGATTTTCTATTTTTAACCATACATCTCAAGATGAGATGAGATCTAATATTAGGGTTAGAGATATTAGGGTTACCTTTTCAAGGATAAAAGGAGAAGGTCAAGAGTGTTTTACACACAGAAAGAAAAGAAGGTGAACACATTATGGAATGAGAACTACAAGGCTATTGTGTAGAGGTGAAGAGTGATTTATTGGCCAGAAAGGCAACAAGAGAGTAGGTTGTCCTGCTGTAACTGTAACCTCCTCCATTATATAAAATATGCAGGTTATGTAGTATATTTTCCATTGTTCATTCTATTTATTTTTCCAGCCATCTGTGTGACTGTTGTATGTTTAAAATAAATTCATCTCAGATCTGATTTTATTTAGATATATAGGATAGTGGTTATCTAGGGTTAGGAAAATCTACAATCTGGTATGAAAAGAAATGGGTGAAAGGATATTAATTTATCAATCCAAAGCCAAATTCTTTTATTCATGATTTTCAATACAAATGTTACAATATTTAATAAGGCATAATTTTTTGTGTGCCTTTATAATTAATTTTACATAACTTTTCATGAAGTTAATTAATTATTAATTATCTAAATCTTTAATTTAATTAATATTCTAATTTTAAATTTACATTCCTCATCATTTTTCCTCATGATTTGCATACTATTCTAAAAGATGTCTCTTTTGAACAAGTTCACTTTCCCTCTTATCTAGATTCAAGCAATCTCTTTATCATGAGAGATTCTCATTGTTTTGGCTCCTTTATATATCTTGAGGAAGCAACACTTTCTTCTTCTTCTTATGCAATATTATTCTTGACCCTTCCTTTATTGCTACCATGTTGTGTTATTAGACATTCAAATGCTTGATGATCATATTCACATCTATAACACTTTTTAGGAAATCCTCTACCCCTTCCTCTACCAAAACCACCTCTTCCTTTTGAGGAGTTACGATGTCCTTTGGTGTTCTAGTTGAAATCACCATGAGAAGTACTAAATTCTCCTTCTTACCTCTTCCACTCTTTGTTTGTCCTCATCCTTGTAATGGAAAGTTCCAATGCTTAAGACAACAATTTCATCAAACATTTATGTCAGTACCAGGTTTTGATAGCACTCAATTAATTTATAGTTTCTCTGACAGTGATAGTAACCAGGACAAGAACTTAAGTCATCAACCTTAGACTAGATGGTACTTGGTTACCTGATAGTCTCCAAAAATTATGATAACCATTGTTCTCCCTTTGATAATGGTATCTCTCTGGATGATGGTATATCTTCAGTTGGCATGTCTAGATGGTGCATTCTATGACTAGATAAACTTCATGTTGGTAGCCATTTAGATGATATTTCTATTCATTTGATAGTATCATAACTACAATGCTTTGATGATGATTTCCTTATGTCTCTCTCTAGATGATGATTTATATTCTCTAATCGTATCAACCTATAGACCTATAATAATATATTGGTAATGTAATAATATAATAGTATAACATTCATACATAGGTTTTGCATAGTATTCAAAATTAAATTTACATTAGAATTTATTTTCAAATTATCACATATTACAACATTTCATATGAGCTTGGTTAGTTTATATCCACTACTCATGATAGAGCAATTGTTCTTCACATTTGCTCTTCTAGTTCACTTCTACCCCACTCTAATATCACTTTTCATCTATCATTCCTTCTACTCTACCACCCCTTGGATCCGTGTGTTCTATCTAAACCCTTTCCACTTTATAGGCACATGAAATCAATTATTATTTAACTTCCACCAGATGATTCATATTCCATACGATTAGCTTTCTAGTTCTGATGCATTAGTTTGTTCACACGTGGATGCTCCTACATCAGTTTAGCTAAACCTCTTCTAAAAAAAGTATTGTAGATAATCCTTCAAACTACTAAAAAATATAGCTAATCATCTTTCTGTAAATATTTTTACAAGCATGGTTGAGCATAGAATTAATAAGTGGAAAAAACAAGGAAATAAGACAAAAGGGAAAGTAGGTTTTAGACCAAAATATTCAGCAATCGACCATGACACTACATTGATACATATCACCCAAAATATAGAAAAAAAAGGAAATATAATTTTTGTTTTGTGGAGTTGAGTAAGGCCTTTGACATAGTTCCTAGAAGTAAACTATGGAGTAAAATGGAGGAACTAGGTAGACTAAGAAATATAAAGTAACAATTCAAAAAACATGGAGTAAGGTGCTTTAGAATTGGTCTAGAAGCTAAATAAGGGTTTTTATCATACCATACTTTATTTGCTTTATATTGAGAAATTAGAAGAATGGTTAAACCTAAAAGGATGATATGGATTTCATTATAAGAATATTTAATTAACACCTTTTTGTATACAAATGATCTTATAATAATAGAAATTATATCACAAGGATTGAAAGGACGTTTAAAGACCTTAAATAACTTTTAGATGATGTAGCATGTAAGTATATATTAACAAAAAAGTAATATCTTGTTCTTGATTGAATTTATGCTCTAATGGAGGTCCTTAAATAAATAAAGTATTATAAATATCTTGAGATATTCTTTAATAGCAAACTCAACTATGGAGGAGGAAAATGACTTTTACATTGTGCGTAAGGAGTGTAGAAGGGGAATTATGGATCAATAAGACTATTTGGGTCTTACTAGTACTATTCATAGTGTTAGTCATCCTTTATGAGCTAGCACCACATCAAAGTTCAAATGGATACAACTAGAGAGGATTCATATTTGGTTGATCATAAAAAAGTTTAGAATAAAACCCTTAGTTTAATATGAGATCCTTCTAGCAAAGTAGCTAATGTGCTTATAGAGGTAGATGTTGTGGTTCATATTCTAGGTTATTTGAAATTTTTTATAAGATTCATGTAAATAGATGTCCTCATAAATATACCACTTAATAAAAGTTACTCAAAATATATACATTAATAGAGTTCTAAAATTTCTATTTCTAATATTTACCACCTTCTTCTCTTATTTTGATTCCCCATTTACACTATCATTGATAATTGTAAATAAAAGTTATTCCTTATACATTCATGAGTTATTTAAAATTTTCTATAGATGACCTCTCATGGATGGTGTAAGCTTCTAACAGAAGAAGGTTTGAAAAAAAGAAAGAGGAATAGATAGAACTAAATAGCAAATATATAAATAGGGAAATATTAATATGGATGAGTGCCCTAATGATAACAAGGATATGAAGGCATAAATTAAAAAAATATTTAAAGGAACAATGTAGATAAAAGAATTAGGAAGAAATAACAATATCTTATTGAATTAAACCTTATGTATGAACAAATAAAAAGGCATATACAAGTGAACATTAATTGAAGAGTAAACATTACCATAGATCAACTGAGGACTATATCACATCAATTCAAACATAGAATAGACATGCAAAAGAGAACAAATGAAGAATAGAAAAAGATATGAGCTTTTTATACATTAAAAGCAACCGCAATAAAAAAAAAAAAATCATTTTAGAATGCAAGTTATATAATAATATATAAAATAATTATAATGATATTTTAACAATAAACTTAATATAAAATTTATTTAGAAAACTAGAATAAAAGAAATACAAAAACTTGCAATCAAAATCAACAATAAAAACAAAAACAATTAATAAAATTTGAGAGTTCTTGGTCTCTTTTTAAAGTTAAAAAGCCTTCTTCTATTCTAGTCTATATATACATATTTTCCTTTAATTTAAATTAATAAAGCATGTAATTATTTGTATATATTATTTATTAGTTATTAGCTTTTTGAATTTTGAAGAAAGGTTGAAGGTAATTTTAAATAAAGGTTTAAAGTTTTAATTTGCTAACATAAAATTCATATCCAAGCAAGGGGATCCAGAGTTGATCACGAATTGGAGGCCTATTACTTTGTTGAATGTTAGTTATAAGATCTTGGAAATGTGTTTCTTTCCTTTTTTTCCTATTTACAGCTGCAAGAGTTTCTTGGTCTCAAGATCTTCTTGGGGATTCTTTTACTTTGTCTCTCTTACTATTTGAAGTGTGGCAAATTTTTAGGATTAGTTTGTTCTTTCATATTTGGAAGACCCGTAACATAATTTTTTTTAAACAGTATACACCTTCTGTCACATTTACTCATATTGATAAATTAAATTTTTTTAATGACATGTGACTATAGATATGTACTCAAGCCAACAAAGTTGCTATGAAGTTGGATCCCGAATCCCTCCAAAGCGTTCTTTTTAGGAGAATTTTTGATCTCGCTCTCACCATTGGCCTCCATCATATGCAAAAAGTGCTCTCATAGGCAGGAACTAATCCTAAACCTCACCAGTCATGAAGTAATCTAATATTGACATTGCTTGTTCATCCCGCTAGGTTGGAGGGTGGGATGATTTTCAACCAGTTTCACTTGGACTAGTTGTTGGTTGGAGCGACACGAGTACTAAAAGCCTTAATCATGATGCAGAGGGGTGGATTCCCATACCATAATCACTAGCATTTTATGCAGGACAACATGCCAAGACACATTACCCTATATGACATTATTTCTTTGGTATAATGATCATCAATGATCATGATCGGTAAACTTGTATTTTGTTGGTGGCTTTGTTTACTACCCATTGTCAATGAAGGTTAGTTTGATTCCCCATGGGGTGTGTTAACCCATCCATTTTTTTTAATTGTAAAAGCTTTTATCTTAATTTAATATAAATTTACTTTTTTATTAGAAAAATTATAAACTATACTTTAAAAATCAAAATATAATTAAATAATATCTGCCTTTGTAGCGCAAGTGGAGAAGGCGAACCTGGCCCTGTTGAACAAGAGGTCCACGATTTGAACCTCTGCGATGCAAAGGGAGACACAAAGGTTGTGTGTTAAATTTCCTATTGATAAGCATAACTCTCGACTTTACAAGGGATCACAGTTGTTAAATTCCCTATTGATAAGCATAGCTCTTGGCTTTACAAGGAGTCACGGTTGAGAGGAGACTACTCAGCCCTATGCGTCGGTCATAGGGGTTTCTCACATTAACCTAAATTTTTTAAAAACTGTAGTGTGGGCGAGTGTGTGAGGGGGTGGGTATGAAATGAAATGAAAGATTTTAATTTTGTTCACGAGAACCAAATATGGTCTATGGGACCTCAAATATGGAAGTACAACTACTCAAATCATATCATATGATCTTTAATATCTTTGAGAAGGTTGTTCCTTCTCCTGCTTATTTGGGTTAGCAATTTCCCAACTTTTTTTATTTTATTGTCTTCAAATAACTCTACTATAGACCCGTTTCCAAGTGTTTCTTTGTATTTGCCATAGAAATATGAAAAACTTGAGCATTTATAGATGAAGTGTTCCTCTGTTTCTACTGCCCCTGTGCTGCATAGAGTACATATCCTTTCTTCCCATTGTTCATTGTTCATTGTTCTTTGGGCATTGTCCATCTCCCTGTTTCACATCTAAGCCTATGAGAGCTAGTCCTTATTTGAGCAATGAGAATTTTTTTTCCACTTGATTTCAGCGTCTATATACACTTTTTCCTTGTGGTCATACGCTGGGTTATATTTTGCAATATAATATTGTCTTTTCCTGCTTGCATTTTTCCACATTTCACTTATAAACTTTTCATTCACATAATTTTTTGTCTTTGTTGACATTTGGGCATTGTTGATTTCCCAACGTTTCATCCATTTTTGATTTTGTTTCATCCATGTATTCTTTCGCCTATGCAACTCTTCGTCCCTAACTTCCCTATGCCATCTATCGTTTTCCATGGTTTCTATTTTTTTCAAGTAACATAACAACTTGGTCATACCAATTGCTTCTAAAGGGAACATTCCAGTTTCAGCTATAATAATTTCATAAGGGGTTGTGGCCTTAATTATGAGAAAATTTGTAATTAAATATTTTTGAATCCTTTCTATCTGCCTTCATTTTACATTTGTTGTGCCACTAGCCCACACCTCGTAACCATACAACAAAATTGGGGTAACAAGTAGGCCAAATAAGACCTTGGTGGTCTTCCAATCCCACAACTCGGGATTCCTACACCTGTTTTGAAGTGCATATAGTGCTCTCCAACCACTTTGAGTTATTTTCATCCTACATGAATTCCAATTAATTTTTTCATGAAAGTCTATGCCAGGTATTTGTATTCTACTACTACCTCAAGCGATTCTCCTGCAAAATGAAATTCGAGCTTATTGCTTCTTCTTTTTTGTTGAAAAATCATAATTTTTGTTTTGATCGTGTTCACCTGCATCCCAACTTCCTTACAAAAGAGTTCTAGAGCTTGAAGGTGATATTCTAGATCTTTGGCTGTTTTTGCCACAAGAATTACATCATCTGCATACATGAGGAGTTTTACCACATATTTGGCTAAGTGCACACCCTCTCTCCCAAATTTGTTTATCCATTCTTTTAACTTGTCAATGTACAACCCAAATAAGGTCGGAGATAGAGGGTAACCTTGTTTGACACCTATGTCACTACCAAAACATTCAGATAACATTTCTTGTGTTATGATTCTAGCCTTTACATGCACATATAGTCTGTGAACTGCTGCCCTGTAGTGAATTGGAACCTCTAGCTCTTACATTTTGCTCCATATTTTTTTTCTTGGCACTGTGTTAAATGCCTTTTTGAAGTCTACAAAACAACAAAAAGCCTCCTCTATTTTGTCCCATATTTTTTTCAGTGATCAATAATTGAGTGTTTGGGCCCAAAACCTGCTTGTCCCTTTGCTCTCTTTCCCTTTTCTTCTGCCCATATAATGATCCTACGCTCTATCATACTCCCAAACAACTTTGTAAAGAGACGGTTGATCATATGGTGGCTTTGTGTTATATTCTCTATTGATAACTATAGCTCTCGACTTTATGAAGGGTCATAGTTGGAAGGAGACTGCTCAACCCTATACGTCAGTCATAGTTGAAAGAAGACTGCTCAATCATAAAAATTTCTCACAATAATCAATTTAAAATATATATATAATTAAATAATTATATATTAAATAAACAATATCCCAACATCATATTATATTAATTCATTATACTGCCCATTTCATAATTTGGGTTTCTAGAAGCTCCAAACAAATAGTAGAAGGGCCGATAATCGGAGATTGAGATACGAATAGACGTGCATATTAGAGTATAAAATTGGACGCCTTGGTTTATTTGTAGCTGCCGATCTCTATTTCTCAAATGAGGTAGAGACCGAGAGAGCAATGACAATAATAAAGTGCGGGCGATGCGAAGCAACCGTTAGCCCTAGCGGCAAATGCAAATGCGAAGAGCAGGAGTCCATAAATTATCATCTCTATTCCTATCTCCATAGCTTGCTGGAAATTCTCAGATGTTTAAAATGCACAGGGTATCCAGACCCCTCAATCACCCCACAACAAATACAACTTCTCCTCAACCAGGGTTTTCGCCATCCAATAGTTCGCTCCATGCATTTGTATACCAATGGCGTAATTCTCAAAATTCCTTTCATCTTGGAGCATCTCACCTCAAACCTATCTCAACTCTTCTCTGATGTATGTTATAATGGCAGAGCTGCTACCTCTACACCCTCCTCGACTCTTCACGTACGAGTGAGAAACAACAGGGCTCGTCAATCTTCTGTTATCGAGATGGTGGGGAACGGTTTGGATTGGGAACGCATGAAATGGCAATGTCTTGTGAAGTACTTTGAGTCAAATTCCTTGCAAATTGCATTCCATGTTTATGAAGAGGACGACCATGTCCTGCAATCAGGTAGGTTTTTTTATTGTTGTCAATGACAGTTCTATAACCAGACTTTTGGAATTGAACGATAGATAATAACCATGATACAGAAGATAATTATTTGGATAACGAAGAAGAAGAAGATTATACTTATTCAGGAGAAGAAGAAGAGGAGGAGGAAGAAGATTATACTTATTCAGGAGAAGAAGAAGAAGAAGAGGAGGAGGAGGAGGAGGAGGGGGATTATGATGCTGAATTTCGGAGGGTGATTTTTGAGAGTCAGAAGGGTGGTTGGTTAAGAGGCAATCCACCAGCGGCTGAGAGTGCGATCCAGAATTTGAAAACAGAATTTGTACAGAAATTGGAGAGTGAGAGTGGAAGTGTGTGTTGTTGTGTTTGTTTGGACATAATAGAGCAGGGTAGCGTGAGAAAGAGTATGGCTTGTGCGCATGGATACCATGAGCAAACTATAGATAAGTGGTTGGGTTGCAGGAATTTCTGTCCGGACTGCAAATGTGAGTTGCCCACAGATGACCCTTAATATGAAGGTCACAAACAACGAGAGCCACCAAAACGAACGTAATTGAAATTCCTTTGAAATTCCTTCCACGTTTGTTTGTTTAGGTGAGTAACAATTTATTCACACGGTACCCACCTTATGTATTTATTTAAATTTTTAAAATAACGAAAGAAAGATTATCAGTTATTTTGAAAATGAAATTTGATTAATAAATAAGTTTAAAAGCTTAATACCCGATATTATATGAGGATCAATTTTAGTGTTCAGTTGTTATATTATGATCCTATAATAGTGTTATTGTAACTCTTTGTTAATTATACATGTCTAGTTTAAAACTGTTCAAACTTGATTTTATCCTTTAAAAATCTAAACTTGACTTTAGTCTTTAAAAATTTAAGAATTTACAATTATACATTTTATTACTACTTATTAACATGTATTATTAAGATTAATTAAAATTATAAATGAATCAATAAAAGTTAATAAATTTATTATATAAGATTTAAAAAAAAATTGAAAAATAATTTTAAATGTCCATAGCGTTACAGGCTTAGGACTTATTATTTCAAGTTCTAAAGACACATTCAAGTTGTAATAATTTATGGTTATATAATAATTAATAATAATAATAATTATTATAAAATATATAATTGATTAATAAAATGGTAAGAGTTCAAGTGGTTAAATATTTTCATTTTCAAAAGACTAGGTTCAAATCATACATAGTGGTATTACAACAATTTGACAATTATCCATGTATCACTTTGCAAGATTTGAACCTAGGTCTCCTTGAAAGTTGGGGAATATAGTCTCTTAAGCTCATGCTGTAGACATCCAATTTTGGCATGCCAAACTCGCAACCATATTTTAGGCAACCCAATAAGCCGATTAATAGCCTCAATCCAAAATTTTGGCTCACTTAAGTGCTTGAAGGATCTACTTAACAAGCCAAAGTGGGGGTAAGGAGGAAAGACCAATTTATTTTAGTGATACCCCCCCTCTCTTTCTTACTCAATGTTTTGCTCGTATTTTATTATCACTAAATCCTTTATTTTGTTTCCCTTATCCATTCCTTGCTTGATTTTCTTTTGCTTTGTTTGCACTTCTAACATCTTGAAATTGTGAGAATATCTTGATTTTTGTAACTTTCTTAGTTCTCACGGATGTGGAGCTTTGTGGTAATACCCCTATGCCTTCTTAAGCCATGTGAAAATAAGACTTGTCATATAACCATCCATTTTCATGCAAAAAATGATATAACAAACCCTATAACTTTTTGTTAGCATTATCCTCATTAATAGAATTATGTTACTTATTGCGTTAGATTTTAGATTTTGATTATCTATATAGAACCATGTAATGAACTCGGTCGTAGAAGTTGCTAAGCCTTGTAATCCTAGATTTTTTACATTTTGTTTTACTAAGCATGTTTTGGAAAATGATATCATTGGAAGTATTAGTGATTTCATCACCTTTGTCAAATTTCCTACATTTTACTTACCGATAAGTTTCTATCAAAGTTTAAAAAATAATCCCACTACTTCTAGTAGTGATATCATCCTCCCTACTTTGTTGAGTTATTCATCTTTTGCACCTTTTGTATATAGGTAAATTTTTGCCAAACTTTATAGAATAATATCACTGGTTGTAGTAGTGTTATTATCCTCTTTGTTATGTTGCTTTATCATTTTTGTATTTCAATTACTGTCAAAATTTGTAGAACAATATTGTAAGTTCTCGCAGTGATATCGTCCTCTGATGTGTTTCCATAACACTTTATAGCAAAATTTATCTTATTTAAATAACTAAGGGTCCTGACTATTTAGCCAGATAGCTACCTAAATTCCTTGATCTGGGCAGACCCCTTAAATCTTCCTCTATTTTTAAAAGACATACAATATCACTAAAAGTAGAAGCAATTTTGTTAAGCAACGATGTCATCATGTAGTAGCAATTTTATCTTAACCACCAGTATAGGTAATGTTGCTCTTTTTGTTAGTATTTTTAGCTTAATGTGCACTATTTTCTTATTGATTGCTACTTAGGTTAGTCTTTGTTTTTCTTTATAACACATAATAAAATAAATTAAGGAATTTAGATTAGGTTTTTGAATACATCATTTTATTTTCATTTTTAGGTAAGGAATCATAAGCATATTTAGTTTGCATCATAGGCTAAGAATTGTCTTATGCATATTATTTTATTCTATTATTTTCAAAGAGAAAGAGAAAAGATTTACCTTTTTGTAATCATGCAACAAAAAGACATAAAGGTTAGATTTTGTATGTTTGCATTACTTGTTGAATGCATTTTAGCTTTTCTTAATGTATTAATATGTTGAATTTAGACTACATACCCAAACTTAGGTATTTGTAAAAGAACACATGAAACATAGCTAAGACACCCCAACATACTTGTACATTGAGAGTAAGACACAAGTTAACAAAACAAGATCCCTAATCTGGCATGCTTACATATTTGGTGAATCCAACATAAAAACCACTTTGACCTTAATCCTAAACTAAATCAAAGATAAAATCTTATTATACTCTAAGCAAGACCATATAATTTTATTTGTATATATTTTTTGTTTGTGGAAAACACCCCAAATGGGATGCCACTTTTGGGTAAGTCCTAAGGAGGCAGGGGTATCATAATTTTATTTGTATATATTAACTCATGTTAATTAATATTAATAATGAACTTACCCTCAAGTTTTTCTCTAGTTACATATATAGGTGTGGTTGATCCTTGTATTGTTTCTTATTCATGTTCCTTAAGATTTTCCCTTACGTATGCCCATGTATTTCATGAGGACTGAGATTCTTCCATGCATAAATGAGTATATCAAGAGAGCAGGTATATCGGAAGGTTTAGGTATATTGAGAATTCCTCCTTAGTTATATTGATGGGATAGATATATAGAGAGGAGGAGATAGAAGTGCTTACCACACTTCCTATTCTCTTTTCCTACCCTCTTTTAATTACAACCTTTAATTAATTAATCCCTCATCTTCTTTAATTTTAACCATTAAATCAATGGCCCAAAGAGGTGAAGTAGGGGAAAAATGGTGCACCTAATGAAGCTCAACAATATGCATCTATCGCTAATGAGTGATAAGCATCAAAATGGAAGCATTCAAGTAAGCATGGAAAGATAACCAAAACGCATGAAATGAAGTGAAATGAAGATTTCTTATATTATTTTTATTGATCAAAACCATGGTTACATAAATGTCCCCTTGAGGGCTCTGGATTGATATAATTTTTTACAAAAATGGGGTGCCCAAAGGATCAAGTCCTTTCAAAGAAGCTCGTGTGCACTTCCAATGTTCTTCCTCATACCCACAATTGAGGTGGGTGAACCTATGATGCCACCGCTTTGTTCTTCACTTTTACGATCTTGTATTCCTTCATATTGTACTATAATACCTACACCTACACACAAGGAAACCAGATATGTCAAATAGCAAGTGCGTAGAATGTGAAACAAGTAAAAGCCATACATGCAACTATAAGCTAGGAAGTGTAAATTTACAATGCACATATCTAAAACAAATCCAAATAATATGAAATTGCACATATGTGAAATAGATAATTTTGGGAAGATCTAATTAAAAATAGAACAGAAATTGCATCCGATGGCGTGTCGCATTCGTAGTTTACCTACAAAGCTTACAAAACCTAAAACAAGCAATTTATGGACCAAAACACATCCAAATCAAATAAAACTTGGATAGTATGCATAAAATATGATTTTCTGAGAACCCATAAATTCATATTTGCAAAATAAGTAACATTTTCATGTGCATCTTCATATGGTCCTCAAAAGCCTACAAAATACTAAAAATATAATATCTCGCTCAATATGACTCCAAAATGCATGAAATTTGGACATGAGACTCATACGCTACTCTAGAATATGCCTAAAAAATAATAGTAGAAAAATAATGCACATATCTACCATCATCCCTGGGTAGGATGGTGGTGACTATCATAGATTGGGGACCATCCTAGGGTGGGATGACCACCAATTCTGCACTTATTTTGTCACCAATTCCTTCATGAATTGGTTAGGGACATTATAAATAGTTTTTTAATAAAATTTGATGTTAAAAATCACTCATATGGTTTGGTTTTGCAAAAAAATTGTGCCTCATAGTTCACTCGCAAACCTCCTTCGCCAGGTAGATATTTTTAGGGAAAAGGGCACAAAAAGGTGAGGGGAAATATTGGCAGCACTTTGTTACTATGTCTCAAAACTCCTATCTATATGATTTGTGTGGAAAATAGATCCACTTTATAGCCAAAGGAGGCCTTTGGGCAAATGGGTATGCAAGGGCATGCAAGGCAAGAGGTGTCACTTGTCAAAACTGAGCATGCATTGAAGGGAGAAGAGAATCTCCCATTTTGGTCTCTATTCTATGGTATGTCATAAGGATTCTACACTCTTAGGTCATGCCTGCTCTCATAGGTAGGATAAGTGGTAGTTTTTGGGTGTCATTTGTCCAAATTTGACTTTTTTTGAGTCAAACCTTATGGTCATCCCACCCAAGGACGATCGCTTTGCTACCATCCTTGGGTGGGACGACCACAAACTATGACCATACTAGGGTGGGACAGTCATGCATATGTGGCCCAAAAGCTCCTGAAAGTAGGGCAGAGCCTTCCTAGAGTGGTTAGGACCATTATTAAACCTTTGAGGGTTACCTAAGGGAGCCATATGGTGTCACTTAGATCTTGTCCTGGTCGGCTAATCAGATTGACCAAATTTTAGTGTCTACAGATAACCCTTTTTGAGATGTGTTGTGTGTAGCACATCGCTGAAAATAGATGACTAAAAATTTGAAATTTTAGGGTTATTCAATAACCTAACCAAATTTAGATGCCCCAATCATGGAAAGAGCATGTGTTCTTGAATCCTTGCTTCTAACTCGATAAAGACATTGGTCTTGGTTTCTCTTCAACTTTTAGGTATGCTCGGGGGACTTATAACCCTAGGTGTTAGAGAATACCAAGTATATGGTAACTTTTGAGGTGTGCCAAAGTCATTTATCTTGTTATGTTCTTAGTTGAAATAATTGCTTATTTTTTTTCCCCAAGCAGGGGCGTGATTGTCTTTGTCAAAGATTCATTGGATGAACATAATTTGCATGATTGAGTGTGTGATTGTTGATTGTGATTATGAAATCATTAAGTATGACTACCCCCTTAAGTGATGAGTCAATGAGGGAATGACCAAGGATCAAAGTGACGAGTCACTTGACACATATGACTTGGATAGAGTTTTTGTCAATTTTACCCATTGAAACATAGAGCAATTTGAGAGGATTTTGGTGACTTTATTGAGGTTTCATGGAAGAAATGGGTCAAAAAATTCATTCCCATGGTGCAGTCTGGCCACAATGGTCTTCTTAGGAATTAAAGCAAGGACTTTTCCATTTCATCATGATCGCCACTGAAGTAGGGGAAAAATGGTGCACCTAATGAAGCTCAACAATATGCATCTATCGCTAATGAGTGATAAGCATCAAAATGGAAGCATTCAAGTAAGCATGGAAAGATAACCAAAATGCACGAAATGAAGTGAAATGAAGCTTTCTTATATTATTTTGATTGATCAAAACCATGGTTACATAAATGTCCCCTTGAGGGCTCTAGATTGATACAATTGTTTACAAAAAATGGGGTGCCCAAAGGATCAAGTCCTTTTAAAGAAACTCGTGTGCACTTCCAATGATCTTCCTCATACCCACAATTGAGGTGGGTGAACCTATGATGCCTCCACTTTGTTATTTACTATTCTGATATTTTGTTCCTTCCTCTTGCATTGTAAGACCTGCACCTACACACAAGGATACCATATTTATCAAATATCAAGTGCGTAGAATGTGAAACAAGTAAAATCCATACATGCAATTATAAGCTAGAAAGTGTAAATTTGCAATGCGCCTATCTAAAACAACTCAAAATAATCTGAAATTGTAGATATATGTGAAATAGATAATTTGGGTAAGATATAATTAAAAATAGAATAGAAATTGCATCCGATGGCGTGTCGCATTCACAGTTTACCTACAAAGCCTAAAAAATCTAAAACAAGCAATTTATGGACCAAAACATATCCAAATAAAATGAAACTTGGAAAATATACATAAAATATGATTTTAAGAGAACCCATATGGTCATATTTGTAAAATCAGTAACAATTTCATGTGCATCTTTAGATGGTCCTTGGAAGCCTGCAAAACACTAAAAATGCAATATCTCACTCAATATGACTCCAAAATGCATAAAATTTGGATAGGAGACTCATATGCTACTCTAGAATATGCCTAAAAAAGAATAGTAGAAAAATCATACACATATATGCCACCATCCCTGGGTAGGAAGGTGGTGACTACCACAAATTGGGGACCATCCTAGGGTGGGATGACCACCAATTTTGCACTTATTTTTTCATCAATTCCTCTATGAATTGGTTAGGGACCTTCTAAATAGTTTTTTCATAAAATTTGGTGTTAAAAATCACTTATATGGTTCAATTTTGTAAACAAATTGTACCTCCTAGTTCACTGGTAAACCTCCTTCGCTAGGTAGAGATTTTGAGGGAAAAGGGCACAAAAAGGTGAGGGGAAACCTTGGTAGCACTTTGTTGCTATGTCTCAAAACTCCTCTCTATCTAATTTATGTGGAAAATGGATCCAATTTATAGCCAAACGAGACCTTTGGGAAAATGGGAATACAAGGGCATGCAGGGCAAGAGGTGTCACTTGTCAAAACTGAGCATGCATTGGAGGGGGAAGAGAATCTCCCATTTTGGCCTCTATTTTGTGGCATGTCATAAGGATTCTACACCCTTAGGTTGTGCATGATCTCATATGAAGGATAAATGGTAGTTTTTGGGTGCCATTTGTATAAATTTGACTTTTTGGGAGTCAAACCTTATGGCCATCCCATCCAGGGATGATCGCTTTGCCACCATCCCTGGGTGGGATAGCCACAAATTGTGATCATCCTAGGGTGGGATGATCATGCCTATGTGACCCAAAAGCTCCCAAAAGTGGGGTATAATCTTCATAGAGTGGTTAGGACCACTATTAAACCTCTGAGGGTTACCCAAGGGAGCCATATGGTATCACTTAGATCTTGTCCTGGTCGCCTAATCAGATTGGCCAGATTTTAGTGTCTACAGATACCCCTTTTTAAGATGTGTTGTGTGTAGCACATCGCTGAGAAAAAATAGATGACTAAAATGTTGAATTATTAGGGTTATTAAATAACCTAACCAACTTTAGATGCCCCAATCATGGAAAGAGCATGCAATATTGAATCCTTGCTTCTAACTCGGTAAAGACATTGGTCTTGGTTTCTCTTCAGCTTTTAGGTATGCTTAGGGGACTTATAATCCTAGGCGTTAGAGAATACCAAGTATATGGTAACTTTTGAGGTGTGCCAACAGATAGGGTAATTTATCATTTTATGTTATTAGTTGAAATATTTGCTTATTTTTTTGCCCTAAGAAGGGGCGTGATTGTCTTTATCAAAGATTCGTTGGACGAACATAATTTGCATGATTGAGTGTGTGATTGTTGATTGTTATTATGAAATTATTAAGCAAGACTACCCCCTCAAGTAATGAGTTGATGAGGAAATGACCAGGGATCAAAGCAATGAGTCACTTGACACATATGAATTGGAGAGGTTTTTCATCAGTTTTACCCATTGAAACATGGAGCAGTTTGAGAGGATTTTGGTGACTTTATTGAGGTTTCATGGAATAAAGGGGTCAAAAACTTCGTTCCCATGGGGCGGTCTGGCCACAATGGCCTTCATTCAATTTTATCATGATTGCCACTAAAGTAGGGGAAAAACAGTGCACCTAATGAAACTAAACAATATGCATCTAGCGCTAATGAGTGATAAGCATCAAAATGGAAGCATTCAAGTAAGCATGGAAATATAACCAAAACGTACGAAATGAAGGAAATGAAGCTTTATTATATTATTTTTATTGATAAAAACCACGGTTACATAAATATCCCCTTGAGAGCTCTAGATTGATATGATTATTTACAAAAAATGGGGTGTCCAAAGGATCAAGTCCTTTCAAAGAAGCTCGTGTGCGCTTCCAATGTTATTCCTCATATCCATAATTGAGGTGGGCAAACCTATGATTCTACCACTATTTTATTCACTGTTATGATATTGTATTCCTTCCTCCTTCACTATAAGACCTGCACTAGAACACAAGGATACTAGATTTGTCAAATAACAAGTGCGTAGAATGTGAAACAAGTAAAAGCCATACATGCAACTATAAGCTATAAAGTGTAAATTTACAATGTGCCTATCCAAAACAACTCCAAATAATCTAAAATTGCAGAGATATGTGAAATAGATAATTTTGGGAAGATCTAATTGAAAAAAAAATAGAAATTGCATCCGATGGCGTGTCGCATTCGTAGTTTACCTACAAAGCCTACAAAACCTAAAACAAGCAATTTCTAGACCAAAACACATCCAAATCAAATTAAACTTGGAAAGTATGCATAAAATATTATTTTAAGAGAATCCATAAGGTCATATTTGCAAAATCAATAACATTTTTGTGTGCATCTTCAGATGGTCCTTAGAAGCCTACAAAACACTAAAAATGCAATATCTCGCTCAATATGACTCCAAAATGCATGAAATTTGGATAGGATACTCATATGCTACTCTAGAATATGCCTAAAAATAATAGTAGAAAAATAATGCATAGATCTGCCACCGTCCTTGGGTAGGACGGTGGTGACTGTCATAGATTGGGGACCGTCATGGGGTGGGACGACCACCAATTTTGCACTTATTTTATCACCAATTCCTTTGTGAATTGGTTAGGGAACTTCTCAATAGTTTTTTCATCAAATTTGGTGTTAAAAATCACTCCTATAGTTCAGTTTTACAAATAAATTGCACCTACTAGTTCACTCGCAAACGTCCTTCGCTAGGTAGAGATTCTGAGGGAAAAGGGCATAAAAAGGTGAGGGGAAATCTTGGCAGCACTTCATTTCGATGTCTCAAAAATCCTCTATATATTATTTTTGTGGAAAATGAATCCACTTTATATCCAAAGGAGGTCTTTGGGAAAATGGGCATGCAAGGGCAAGATGTGCCACTTGTCAAAACTGAGCATGCATTGGAGGAGGAAGAGAATATTCCATTTTGGCCTCCATTCTGTAGCATGTCATAAGTATTATGTATCATTAGGTCATGCATATTCTCATAGGTGGGATAAATGATAGTTTTTAGGTGCCATTTGTCCAAATTTGACTTTTTGGGAGTCAAACCTCGTGGCTGTCCCACCTAGGGACGGTCGCTTTGCCACCATCCTTGGGTGGGATGGCCACAAAATGTGATCTTCCTAGGGTAGGATGGTCATGCATATGTGGCCCAAAAGCTCCCAAAAGTGGGGTAGAGCCTTCCTAGAGTGGTTAGGACCACTAGTAAACCTCTAAGGGTTGCTTAAGGGGGCCATATGGTGTCACTTAGACATTGTCTTGGTCGCATAATCGGATTGATAAGATTTTAGTGTCTACAAGAGGATAGTACCTTTGTAGTGGTAAAAAAATAATGGATCCTAATATCCCTTCCATATGGGATGATAATGAAAATTAATTTTTTAGGAAAAACACTAATTTTGAGGATAAGGATGATGATACCTCAACTATAGGTTTCCTCAACCCTCAAGAGGATACTCAAGGTAGGATAAGCTTTAATTATATTAGAAAATGAGCCCAAAGATATTACAAGTATAATTTATTAAAATCCTAAAATCACTTGCAAAATAAGTTGAAGAATATTACATTATTTGATACATGCTAATGTATCCCCATGGTACCATTGTAAATATTATAAATATTAGATTAGTGTGTGAGTTTATAGTTTAGGGTGTGTGATTTATATTTCCCCTATAGTATGTGTCTATGTGTAGGATGAGTACAAGTGTCATGTAACAATGTATGCAAGTGTGTAGAGTGAGAGAGTGTACAAGTGTCATGCAGTTAAGTGTGCAAGTGTGTGCAATGTGTCATATAGATTTGCTAAGATTCATGTGCGTATGTGTAAAGTATGCAAGTGAAGAGACATGTAAATGTGGCAATATGTAAAACCAAAAGGTATGAGACGTTTATCTTATGTGTAGAATAGGAAATGTTACATCTCTTGGATATGTGAGAAGAGCAATAGTCAACATATTGAAAAGTCACCTTTCTAAGGTTATATTATGGAGACATAACTCCATGTATTGGATTAAGATTGTAATCAAGATTGAAGATGGAATATAGAACTTGTATATTTGATTCATCAATAATATTATGAGTATATTGTTGATTGATATTGTTATATTTTATGAATGTTATATTCATTGACATTGATATTATGCTATGATTGAGCCTTCATATATATTTTTTGTGAATAATATTTGTTCCTAAATATTGGGACCTATGATTAAATTTGGCTAAAAATCCAATAGTGGTATCAAAGCTCTCACATTCTATCCAATATTGGAGGAGTAATATTTAAAAGTTAACATTAGAGAGAATAACTCATGTGAATTTATGAATTTGTGAAGGCAAAAAATTGTAGGTTAAAAGCTAGCATTAGAGAAGAAATCTGGTGTGAATATTTGGAGTGATAAGTTTCATATTTAAAATTTAGCATCATAACAATATTACGTTGTGAATTTGATAATTGATATTATGATTGAGTTGATAGCTCAAATTGATAATTGGTAGAATTTGAATATTTGAGGATTGGATATTGAAAAAATTAATTTTTTTTCTTGATATATAATATTTGTTGCCTTTATATTATTAAAAAAGGAGAAAAGTTGATTAAGATTATTGCCTATTATATTGAAATAAAAAGGTATGAAATTTGAAAAAAAATGTTATACGACGATTTGAAATATTGAAGGTAGAGATAGCCAACATTGAAGTAAACCCAAGAAAGAACTTGAGCAAAAGGATATATCCAATGTTGAAGAAAACTTAGGCAAAAACCTAATAAAAAGGTAAAAGACCATTGATATAGACACACTAGGACAAGATAAAGCCTATGAGTTAAGATTTAAATACGAAGTGCCTATGAATATTAAGCATCATTTGATATCATTTTCCACCCATAGTCAGGTTGAAGTTGCTAAAGAATATGGTCCAAGAAACATAAGAGCTGGTATAGAGTGTGGACAATGTTTTAGAAAAATAAATCTAAGAGCAAAGCTACATCCACAACAAACCTGCGTGTGCTAGATGTTCCTGAAGAAGAAGAAACAATAAGTGCAAAGGTATGTTGGAAAAATAGGATTTCAATACTCATTATTTTGAAAGAGGCATAACAAATTGAATAATCCAGTAACATCTTTGGTAATGCACATGTTATTCCTAATGTCTGAGGGTAAATTGTGCATGAGAATCTATATATAATATTTATGAGACTTGGATGTCATTATATATGCTAAGAGTATAGTAGACTTGGTAGGTGGAAGTCAAAGGTAAGAGTTTGATTAAAGTATTTTGAAATATAATTAAGGTGCATATTTGTTTATAAAAGATTTTTGAAAGATTTATATAATTTTGGAGTTATAAGAGACTATTATTTAATTTTTTATTATTAAAGAGGGATTTATAAGTAAATTGAAAGAATTTTGATTATTTGACATTGGAGAGATAAGGATAATTTGATTTGATTATTAAATTGATTGATTTAAGAAATTCAAAATTGAAATTGATTTCAAAAACTTGTTTTTTGAAAATTTTAAAAATTGTTTGTTGGTTGCTTAGTTTAAATTTTGTAGAAATAAGGAATTCTACTCCAAAGGAATTAATTTATAAGAATCTGGAAAATTTGAAAGATTGATTTGGTTAATTGCTATTTACAACTTTGGAGAAACAAGGATCTCAACTTCAAAGGATTTAATTACGAAAGAAACTATTAGTACATCCTTAGAAGATGGTAAAAATTGTTGGAAAAACAAAAATTCTATACACAAAATCTAATGGATTATTTTTATGGAGAAAAGGATACATCAATCAGCTTGAAGAAAAAAATGTTCTCAATTATTAAAAATGTAAAATATGAAAAGTTTACAACTTTCATCAACTATCTTCATGAGAAAATTTTTTGTGCATGGTGGAATTCTCAAAATACTATTATATTGCCTACTAAAGTAGGGATAGTAATGTACATGGAATTACTCACTTTTAAGATTTATCAAGAAAAAATACAAGAAGAAAAATCTAATGCCAGTTATGACACAATTGCTTGAAATGCACCGTATGTTAACCTCAATATGAAATCTCTAAACTCTAATGTTCATAAAATGTATTATAGTGATGATTTGCTAATTCATCATCCAAAAGGTGCACCAGAAGCCATATTATTAGAGAATATTACATTATTTGGTACTCCCATGGTACCTATAGTACAATGTAAATATTAGAATAGGGTTTGAGTATACAGTTTAGGAGTGTGATTTATTTTCCCCTTTATGTAAGTGTCTATGTGCAACATGTGTACAAGTGTCATGAAATTATATGAGCAAGTGCATAAGTGTCATATAATTAAAGGTGTAATGTCAAAAAGTGCATAAGTATCATGTATTATGTGTGCATGTAGAAGTGTGCAAGTGTCATAGAGTTACGTGTACGAGTAAATAGAGAGTTAAGAGTCATATATACAAGTGACAAGATGAGAAACCAAAAGGACATGAGAGATTTATCTTATGTATGGGATAGGAAAGGTTGCAACTTCCAGATATGTGAGGAGTGCAATAGTCAAGTATTTAAAGAGTCATATTTCTAAGTTATATTATGGAGACAAAGCTCCACAAAATGCATCTTGAAAATGTATGAAATATTCAAGCATTAATATTGAATCTTGTATGCATATTTTGAGCAATTATACTATATGTTTTCTTCATGTTATTGCATGAATGACTTTGGTCATTTATATTAATATTTTTTATTTTCATGAATATTATTATTAATATTTGCAGGATTCTCTATTTTATGCTTTAAAATATAGAATTGTAAATTCATGTATGGGTCCCTTTTGAATAGGTGGATCTCTTCTCCCGAGTTGCTTTCCATGTGGTTATGAGCAGGTTTTCCCTGTTTAGGTAGGAAACCCCTTTTTTTTAATCATCTCTATTTTTCATTTATAGTTGGTCCTTTGGATATTGTTTCTTTGTTTTAGTTGTTCTTTGTTTGTCTCTGGGATACTATCTCTTTTGTTACATCTTTATTGTACAAGTTCAAGGATCCTCTCAAAACCCCTTCTTCCAATCAATAAAAAAAATATTATTATTAATTATGTTGGTCATTTTATATATTGATTGCTCTTATATTTGAGACTACTCAAGATCTAAAATATTAGGACCTAAGATAATCTGGCTTAAAATCCAACAATGGTATCAGATCTACTTCGAGTAGTCTCTATTTCTAGCATTGAAGGAAGTCCTCGGTGTGAATTTATATTAAGTCACATGAAGAAAACAGACTCATATTACTGCAAATTTTAAATATTGACATATGATAAGGGTTCTATTGTTTTGAAAATGTTCTAGAAACATTTTAATATATGTTGGAGTCTATCCATTCTATTCAAAAAATATTGAAGAATAAGACTTTATTCAAAGGTATTATTTGTAAGATCAACATCTACTGTTACAAGATTGGATGTTTGAAGAATTGATTGAGGAGACAAATCAAATTCACCTTGATATTCGTTGGATTTTCTCTAAAGTTAGAGAACCACATAAAGAATGGCCAAAGCTACCTAAGAAATAAAGAGCACTTATTTTTTGGGTATACTTGACCCTAATAATATAGAACACATAGGAAGTAGCAGTCTAAAGATTTATAAAGGTTGTGAAAGTATAGAACTCAAGCAATAACATAAGAATATGAATAATATTAAGGAGCTTAGGAAGCAAAGTAGCACCTAGTTTTGTATGGAGAGATATCTATTTTGATGATATAAAAATTAGTTTAGCTAGAGAATAAGCAATGGACTAAGCTAGTAAGCATCATTCCCTAAGTGAGATAAACTAGTCCAGTAAAAGGATGACAAGAAGATCTAGTCTAGTTGGAGCATCATTTCATATACTCATTTGAGTCTCTGTTGTTGAGGATAAAATTTTTACCATTGTAATTGCATAGGAAACATAAGGAAGACAAAAATATTCTAGAGAAGTGTTTACATGAGAATCAAACATTACACAACGGTGTAACATCCTATCATCAAAGTGCAATAATCATTATAGTGTAGCAGTCATCAAAGTGCAACAATGAACATTTCAAAGCAAAATGATTCAAATTTCTGTGTCATGGTCAACATGACCTAATCCACCAAAGAAAAGGTAAGCAATATTACCTTTGGTTTTGATAAATTAATTTGGTGCTAAATTAAATTCCTAAGTAAAGTTTAAATGTAGAGTATTGGAAACTAGAAAATTTAATATTATTTTAAAAGAGGGAGTTAAAATAAATTTAACTCCATAAGATTTATAAAAATTAAAGGATGCAGTTAAAAGGACTTCAACTCTAGTATTTTGTAGATATAGAAAATATTAAAATTTTATATTTTATATTTGCAATTTATTTCAAAATTTTGATTTTTGAAAATTTGGTAAATTGATTAGATTTTGGAGATAAGGATTTCTACTCCAAACAAGATTTAAAAATTTAAAATTTGAAGATTTAGAGAAATTGCAAATTTGAATTATTAAATTTGCAAATTTATTTATTAAAAAGTTTTCTTTTACTATTGATTTCAAAATATTAAAATTTGGAGTAAAATGGAATTCTACTCCATTTTTTTTATGGATACCATAAGTATTCAAGTTGAAAACAACACATCATTAGAAAATATGCAACTTATTTATGAAGAAAATAAAGAAAGAATGGCTTTAATATTGCATCATTGGTTGCATTGTTTTCTCAAGAATACTAATGATTATGATTGCAAAGCTTTGATATGGAAGCAAGAATTGAAATATAGATTGAAGAAGGGATATTATAATAATTTGAAATGTAATCATTGCAATAGAATTGGGCATGAAGAAGCAAGATGTTGGAATATTTATCCATGTAATTTTTGTGTAAAAAGTACTCATTCTCCAGCATTTTGTTGGTATAAGGAAAAATATCATGAAAAATTTGAAAAATTATTATTGATTAGATTAGACAAATTTCTTCAAAAAAATATTTTTGAAGCAATTCCCAAAATCATTAAAAGTAGATCAAAATGGTATATTTTAGATATGTAGACCAAAATTGAAAAAGATCAAGACAAGGAAAAAGAAGAACAAATCCAAAAAGAAATATTAAATTATTTTTTGCCTCAAGAAAAGTTTAATGATAAATTTTTTTATTTCTTCAAAAGACAAGAAATAGGAAGATGGATTAGGCATAGTCCATGATTACCTTGCAAATACAATAGACAAAGGCAGTAGATGACCATAAGATGCATGATGAAGATAAATATTTAAGACTAAATTCTTCAATAACCAAATAATGTAATACGGAGGGGTGTTGAAGAATATTACATTATTTGGTACATGCTAATGTACCCCATGGTACCTATGGTACAATGCAAATATTAGAATAAGGTTTGAGTCTATAGTTTAGAAGTGTGATTTATATTTCCCTTTTAGGTAAGTGTCTATGTGTAATATGTGCACAAGTATCATGTAATTATGTGAGCAAGTGTGTAATGTGAGAAAGTGCACAAGTGTCATGTAATTAAGTGTGCAAGTGTGTAATGTGAGAAAGTGCACAAGTATGTCATGTATTAAGTGTGCATGTAGAAGTGTGCAAATAAATAGAGAGTCAAGCATCATGTATACAAGTGGAAATATGAGAATCCAAAATTACATGAGAAGTTTATCTTATGTATGAAATAGGAAAGGTTGCAAATCCTAGATATGTGAGAAATGCAATAGTCAAGTATTTGTAGAGTCACCTTTCCGAGGTTATATTATGGAGAAAAAGGCCCATGAAATGTATCTTGAAAATATATGAAATATTCAAGCATTAATATTGAAGCTTGTATGCATATTTTGAGCAATTATACTATAAGTTTTCTTCATGTTATTGCATGAATGACTTTGGCCATTTATATTTATATTTTTTATTTTCATGAATATTATTATTAATTATGTTGGCCATTTTATATATTGATTTCTCTTATATTTGAGACTACTCAAGATCCATAATATTGAAACCTAAGATAATCTAGCTTAAAATTCAACACATACCATAGTAGAAGATGAAGATGAAGAACATAGCAAAGAAGAAGAGCAAGCACAATGTAAAATTATCTAAGCAAGCAAAGACAAATATTGAAGATTAAAATATTGAATAACCAAATAATGTAATACAAGGGTGTGTTGAAGAATATTATATTATTTGGCACATGCTAATGTACATCCATGGTAGCATTGTAAATATTAGATTAGTGTGTGAGTCTATAGTTTAGGGTGTAAATATTGTAAACATTAGATTGTCTTATGTGTGGAATAGGAAATGTTACATCTCTTGGATATGTGAGGAGATCAATAGTCAACGTACTAGAGTCACCTTTCTAAGGTTATATTATGGAGACAACTCCATGTATTAGATGAAGATTATAATTAAGATTTAATATTGAATGCAAATATTATATATTTGACTCATCAATAATAGTGTGAGTATATTGTTGATTGACATTGATATATTGTTATATTTCATTAATATTATATTCATTGATATTGATATTATTCTATGATTGATCCCTCTTATATATTTCTTGTGAATAATATTTATTCCTAAATATTGAAATATATGATTAAATCTAGCTAAAAATCTAACAAAATAACTCTCACAATCACAACATCAATATTGTAAAAAATAGCACTTTATTGCTAATAAAAAATTCTTAATACAAAGTTCATAGCATGTTTTTCTTATTATCTTCAGTTTCATAGCATGGAGCTTTATCTCCAATATATAACCTTACAACATATTTCTCAATATTCCTATATTTTTCTCTCCTAAAACTCTCGGGAGATGCAACATTTCACATGCCTTTCTTACATTATGATAAAGCTTCTCATGATTACATAACCTCCTACTTATAATCTTGAGACATCTCACATGAATCTTCACTTCCACACTTGAAACCTATCACTTATGACTCTTCACTTGCACACTTGACATATTTCACACATAATTACATAACACATAAACACTCTTTACATCTTGACACATACTTTTGACACACACTTCTTAATCTAAATATTTATAATAGTACTCAATGGTACTTCATGGTACCAAATAATGGAATGTCTGCTAACACCACTCATATAACATTATTTGGTGTGAAGGTTGTTAGCCATCAACCTTCAACTCCAATCTTCATCGTGTCTTCATATTCCAATTATAACTTTGATGTTGTTGGTACCAAAGCTGCATTTGTTGTGATTTTAATTATTTTGGTAGTAAATTTTGCAATGATCTATTTGATAATTTCATCTAATGCCATCATTAATATACCTTTTATAGTGCTCCATTTATGAACATTATTTCCTTTGTACCAACAAGTTTTGTGGGAATGATTATGGCTCCCACAATTTAATAATCTTCAACTTTATGTCCATATTTATTGCACTATTCACACCTGTAAGTGTAATTTGATCTTCTATATTTTGGATGGACTCTTATAGGAAAAAAAAATGTTCTTGATTTTTCAAATTTTCTTGATGTCTTGAATGTTACTACTTTATTGCAATTTGTTTTCTCTTCATTATTTGCATCTTCAAAATGATATTTTATGCATTGTATAAGAATAATAAGAATTATACTTTCTATTTATTTTTGAATGAATTGTATATGCTCCATTAGTTCTATTGTTCCATGTTGTCTTTCTTTTGAAATAATTTGTAAATGATTCTTGGAAGTTTTTCCTTTTTCTTCATATTGAATATTCATTTTTCCTTGCTTTCTAGCCATGATGTAACTCCTTTAAATCAATTCTTCTTCAAATTGCAATCAACTACAATTTTAAAATATTTTTTCCTCTTCTTATAACTTCCAAATTTTAATTTCAAATTCTTCCTTATTTTTCAAATTCCAATTTCAAATTTCAATTATGTCTCCCTAAGTATCACAATTTCACAAATTCCCTTTTTCACTTTTAAATTCCAATATTCAAAAACTCAATTTCTTTTCATCCCAGTTAATTTATTTTATTTCTCAATAAAATATTAAATTCAAACAAAATGGTTTCCTTTCCTTATACCTCCCAAAATTAATTCATTCCTTTTTAAATTCCTTTTAACTCCCAAATTTGATTCTTTTGATTAATTAAACTTCATCTCTTGAATTTCAAAATTTAAACATTTCCCTCCAAATAATGCACCTAAGCAAATAAATAAAGTGCTTCTTCCTTAATAATCTTAGAAAATTTTAGTTTACCTTAATTATGAGGTACCACATATTAAATTCAATTGATTTAGGGCATCATGAAATAAAATTTTACGTCACCCAGGTTTTGTAGGTGAGTTGGAGAGGAGAGGGTAATCCTCCAAAGGAGGTCCCAGGTTTGAATCTCCACCTTGACAAAAATTTGAATTGCATACCCAAAATCCAATTGATAATTTTGGTGCGGGCAGGGCCAGGTGTGACTCCCAGGTGACTTTGATGATGTAGAACCCCCTGGTCTTGGTCTCTCAGACCAAGGCGAACCCCTACAAGGGTTTTTTGCTTAAAAAAAAAGAAATAAAATGTTATGTTGAATAATGTTTTAGAAATTATGGACAGGATAATATTTATGTTGACCTTGAACTTAGGTTTTCAAAGTATAAATTGAATCTCCTTAAGTGCCTTTTGATTCAAACTGCTATAGTCTCAAACTTTAATTTTCTCCAATCATTCTAGGTGCTCCTCACTATTTTAGATTACACCTTACAAGCTCTAATATTCCTCGCTATTTTAGGCTATGTCTTCTCTCTGCTATGCTCCAATGTCTATCCTTCTATGCCTTCCCTCAGCTATGCTCCAACATTTGTCTTACGACATCTTCTCTCTATTGTATTTCAACATCTATCCTTTTGCTATCAATATCGTCTTAGCTATACTTCAAAATTTATATTTATTTTGTTAATCTCTTCTCTTTATTGGTCTCTCACATAGGCAAAGGTGCTCTCTCCATAAGCTCCCAATGAAACTTATTAGACTATGCTCATGTCATTTTTAGTAAATATCTCCCATGAATATCTTTCAACAAACTCTCTCCTCTAATATTCTTTTCTTCCTTTCAACTTCTTCTTCCTCCTCTAATCTTCTTTCTCCTTCAACCTTCTTCCTTCTTCCAACTATATTCTTCTTCTTCCTCATTTAACTATATTATTTCTCACTTCTTCATGTCCAAATTCACATGTCTAGAGTCACACTCATTCTTCAAATCAATATTCTTATGATCCTCCTTCAAAAATCTTCTCTAGTAATCTCACATTCTTCTCCTTTAATATTCTCACTTTTCCTCTCTCTATTCCACCCTAGATAGAGCTAGCTAAAGTGGCTTTGATACCACTATTATAAAATCATCCCAAATATATCATAGGTCCAATTTCCTAGAATCATAAAATCACTTGTAAATTAATCTCTCACAATCAAAACATCAATATTGCATGAAATAACAAATTATTAATAATAAAAAATATTAATACAGTCTTCAGTATAAACTTATTTTCATTCTCTTTAGTTTCATAGCATGGAGTTTTATCTCCAATATATAACCTTACAAAATAATCTCTGATACTCTTATTTTCATGGTTATAAATTATTAATAAGAATATATATTTTGAATATGGTGAACCCTCAAATCCTTCCCAACCCCCTAATTATAGCTTTATGTCTCTCAATAAATCTAGTACAAGTAATAATCCATTATTTTTAAATTACAATCAACTCTATACAAATGTTAATCCAATAATTACAAACCCTAATAAATGTACTTTAGATTAGAATGCATCAAATGCTAATTATGTTAACTCTACAACCATCACCACTTCCATAGTTATTGTAACACCTAATGTTCCACTTATTGTGGGTAATACTACCTCCATTTGAGGATCCATTAAGGGTGAATGATAGTTACCCTATGAATCAACAACCAATCACAAATTATCCCTCTAATATGGAACCATAATATAATCCTTTGAATTCAAATCCTTTTATCAATCCTCCTTCTTTCAATTGCATTAATGTAAATAGAATTTTTTCAAAAATGCCATACCTACAATTCCTAATCAACGTCCACTTATTTTTAATACTCTAGAAATGGTTCATATATACCCACATCACAACCTTACTCTCATCAAGTATCTCCAGTATTATAGCCTACTCCTCATACTCAACTTGATCTTAAGGTTCAAATTTTGGCCAACATGGTAACGTAATTAATACAATGTATGGACACCATCCAAGCTCCTAGTTATGAGTACTCTTACAATGATTTGTGTAACCAACCCCTAGATACCATGATAGCAAGTTGCCCTTATTTTCCAAATTTCAAAACACCAAAGTTCCAAATGTATAAGGGTATGGAAGATCCTATTGAACATATTAGACTCTTTTGAACCACTTGCCATGACATCACTTATGATGAAAAGTTGATAATTTTCCCTAAAAGCCTTAGAGGCCCTACTCTTGAGTGGTACTAACAACTACCATGCCATTCCATTCAAATATTTTAGGAGTTAACCAAAATTTTTATACAACATATTTTAGCCTATATTAAGGAGAAGGTTGTCATTGGTGATATATACCAACTCAAATGGGCCAAGGACAAAAGCTTTTCCAATTTCTTAGCAATATGAAAAAGGTTAGTTGGAAGACTTCAATATACTCCCATTCCAAAGTATATTTTGAAAATACTCATGCATAACTTACATGATCAACTATCCTTTGAGTTGGAAATAACCATTATCTTATATTTTGAGCAAGCAGTTAAATTGGCTAAATGAGTGGAAGTTTCTCTCTTAAGGATAGGGAAATTAAAACTCAAGAAAGTAAAGGAAAAATATTCCTCCCATAGAGGTCACTACAATATTAAACATGTAGTTGATGAAGGTGTTACTAACTCTTGCCAAAGCAACAATGTAAATTTCATTGGTACCTTTAAAAAATTAGGTTTAAACAAATAGAAAAAGCGAACTTCACCAAGTTAGATCAACCTATTTCCTCCATATTTAAATAACTTGATGCTAAAATGATTAAGCTTCCAAGCCTATAGATACTACTATTGATTGGTATAATCCTAATGAACATTGTGATTTCCATCACATCAATGGTCACACTACTAATAAGTGCAAGTTCCTTAGACACCTTGTCCAAGACTTGATATATGGTGTATGTGTTGTCATCGGTGTCTTTGAACCTCAAACTTCATCAAACCAAGACATGGGGATCTTCCAAAATCAATTGCCCAATAATGATCAGAAGGTAACAAATAATGTTTCATATATTAAAATGTCTGATCTACAAACCAAAATATGGTGGGCATGATATCTTCCTCCATCTATGTTACCATAAGATAACAATAAGAGAATCAATATTTAATCAACCTTATCAACCACTCTTGGTCCTTTATGGTAAAAAATTTCTCTCCATCAAAGGACCTTTCTTAATTTTGAAATCACAAAATAAATTTGAGTACTTTTGATCTTTGATAGCAACTTGCAAGTTCCCTAGCTAATATTTCTCTTATTGAACTACTTCAAACCTCTTCAACGCATAGGAAGAATTTTCTTAAACTCCTAAGCAAGTAAATTTTTCCTTAATACCCTATTCATAATTACCTTACTAATGTAGTAGGATATATTGAGGTAAATTATGTTACAATCTTCTTTTATGAGGATGATCTCCCTCCACCCTCCTTGCATGGGAAAATTTCCCTTTACATTATACGTCACACCAGTGATCTATTTATAAAAATAATCCTTGTTGATAATGAATTAGACCTGAATGTTTATTATAGTCAATTCATTCAAAGATTTGGTTTAAATGAACAAGACCTTCAAAATTTTTACCTTGTTATTAGATCCTTTAATAATGGGGTCCACAAAGACAATGGAACCGTAACCTTACCTCTCAAGGTTGGACCTTGAATCCTTAATATCCTCTTCTATATTATACCTTGTGAAATCACCTATAATATTCTCCTAATGCCTTGTATCCATGCCATGAAGGTCATCCCCTCTACCCTTCATAAATACCTCAAATATGAGGACCAAGACAACTTTATTCACATTCTAATCAAACCTCAATCCTTTGCTTATTGCAAGATGATTGAGGCTAGCCTTTATAAGGTAATATTTATCCTTATATTACCCTCATTATATTAACTACCACCTCTTATTCCACCTAAATTAGTGATGCACTAGGTTCTTTACCTATAGGTAATCAATATAATAAATCTAAGGATCAATTAAATAATTATACAAGCATAAATGATTAACCTAAAGTTAACAATCTAGTTCATTTTCATAATGGACCTCTTGTGGACCTAGCCAACCTCCCATATTCCCCTTGAACCTTAGGCCTACCCTCTAGAAAATCTAATTTGACACAAATAGGGTTATATACCTTCATTTATGTTAGCATTACCAATGAAGAGTAAATTCATGGCAATAATCCCTATCTAGTAGAAAGATAATTTTCATCTTCTTAATAAAATACTCATGAACATGGTACATCAAGGGAAAGGACTTTAATACCATGAGTAGGAAATCAAGAAACCCTTAGAAGTTAAATCTTGCCCTAGTCATTATGGGATACGATATATCCCTAATATGAATTAGCCCCTATTCCCTTCCTTTTCATTCGAGGACAATGATGAAGCCTTATCTCTCCTCAAGATGCTCATAAATATACCATTTCAAAAAAATGGATTGGATTAGTATGAGACCAATTAAGGACCCTTTTTATATTTATTCACATATTTTTCTAGTGTGAAACTTATAACCCTAGTACAACTTGAATTGATAGTCATTAAGGACTACAAAAATGAGGACCTTCTATGCAAATTTCTACATGATTTCCTATTTCAATATGCATTTTTATTTTAATGGATCTTATTGAACCTTAACCAAATAACGATGACTAACCATCCCTTACTCTTGATGACTTTGAGAACCTAGGAGTCTTGCCATCCCATTTCCAACTTGATGATGAATTCACACATCCTCATTGAAAAGATAAATGATGTCAATATTGGAACATCTGATATTCCCAAGATCTAGGTAGGATTATGATACTTACAAAATGTGAAGAGTATACCAATATTTTGATTGAATTTTTTACATCTTTGCTTGGTCATACATGGACATGATAAGGTTAGATCCATCCTTAGTCATCCATCACCTTGTATTTTAAACTAATGCAAAACCTATTGTAGCACCCTAAAATTGGTGCAGTTAAACCTTAGTAAAAGATAAAAATTCAAATTTTAACCTCAATCTGACCATTAATAGCCTGTTACCCGCTTTCCTCATTTTTTGTGTCATTTTTAGGATTTGTTTTGACCGTTGGACGATATCGTTGTCGATTAGATGAAATCATCCCAGATCTAACAAATTCGCCTGGAACAGAACGCCTAGATGATTTTGTCCCCAAACCAAATTTTCATAATTAGCTTTTGTTTCAACAACTTCTCTAACCTAGGCAGAAAGTGTGTTTGCATAGTTAGAGTCTTCCCCGTTGGAGATCTCCCAAATTGGGATGATCTCCAACCTCCTAACCTCTCCCTAATCCTATATAAACTAGGATTTTCTCAGTTTATCCCCCTGAATCCCATTTGAATCTCCTGGTTGACTGATTTCCCTACAAATTTAGCTCCTTGTGCATTAGAACATCCTCGTACCATCATTTGTATTCGGTATTTCGTGCTTTCTTATAGGAACTTTACTATTTTTTAGTCGAAGCTAGCTCGGATTGTTGCAAGTGATTTCGGATGATTTTGGACGATCTTGTCGAGGAGCGTAGACAATCTTGTACGATTGGAGGCAATCCCGACTGTAGTCCAGATTGGGGGCAATCAGAGCCCAGAGTTTGCATTTCCTTAGTTTTTTTTTGCATTTTCCTATTATATTTCTGTACTATCTTAAATTATTATATTTATGCATCTTGGAGTTTACCTCATTTAGCATAACCGCATGATAAAGTTAAAATCAATCATTAAATCTACTACATTTTTCTTATTTGTTATTTGAAACCATTATTTATGCATGTTTGTTGCTATTACTATCATTTTCCTTTGCTTCTATAGTTGCATATTTGGTATTTTGTATCTATTTTTGTGATTGCAATTTTCTGGCAAATTTGTCTCACGAATTCGTCAGATTTCAGACGATTCCGTTTGATCTCAGATGACTGACTGTGATTTGAGATGATCCTATGAAATATCAGACGATTATGTACAAGTTGAGGTGAACTAGACTATTACAAAACTCAGAATCTTCATCAGACATCCGAAATCAGGTATGTTATGTTCTAGCTAGCATATTCTCTGTGTTTAGCATTTATTCCTATTTTCTGTATTCATCCAAATCAGAATTGGCATATAGAGTAATTTAGATTCATCTTGGCCAAACCTAGGAATTGAATGATCGAGTATAAAAATGAACACATCAAACCCACTATCAACCTAGGTGTGGAAACTGCCACTCAAAAGTTTCCTAGTGAACCCACCATCCGTCGAAAATTCACCCTTATACCCCTCCCCCAAGATGCGGGACCTTCAAAGGGCCTCTCAGTCCGAGGTATTGTCCCATCCTTCTCGCATCCCCATTTCGGGCATGGATCCTATAGCCTAAAGGTAAGGATGCGAAAAATTTGGAGCGATACATTTTGGTGAACCCGACGTGAAAACTAAAAACCTTTTGAAAACAATCCAAAAAAAAAAATCATCAAAACATAAATGCATTTAGGATCAAATATTGCATATCATATTTAGATGGTAGATTATAATAAAAGACGAGCTGCCACCATTAATGTTGAAAATCAATTAGCAGCCATAGAGATTAATTCTTTACTTAGAGTATCTCCAACATATAGAGTCCCACCTTTATGGTATGAGCTTAATAGGAGATTGAATCTTATTTCATGTAGAGCAACTAAACTTAGGCAAATCAAGAGGTTTGTCCTAGATAGAATCCTGGATCCCGATCAAGTGACTTTGTATCATGAGCTTCAGAGAGCTTGCCATAGGTGGTTAGCAGATAAAAGAGCCCTTGTGTCTTCTGAATTGTATACCTTTGAGGAATACCTCGATAATGCAGTTGTAGTACATAAATTTTTGTCTCATATAGAGGACCAAGAGGTCATTCTTACGGATAGACAAAGATGGAATAGAGTTCCTAGAGCTATGTTATATCGAGAGTATTGCCATGAGATCTATTTTTACAAGATAGAGTCTGAAACAGATAATATCACTATAGCACACTTTATCAAGTTCTTGAAAAACCATTTCCAATTTGAAGAGGAGCATTTCATGACTCCTGATGAACTTGATCCTATCAATGATATCTATAAACTATTTATATAAAACTAAGCTATTCTTTTATTATTGCTATTTCTTGCATTTAGTGTGCTATTTATTGTCTTTATAAGCATAAAAACAAAAAAAATAAAAAATAAAATAAAAAACAAAACAAAATCATAACAAAAATCAAAACATTTTCTTTTAAGCATCATAGTAGGTATATAATTAAAATATATACCTCCCAAATCTTTGCAAACATATTAATATATATTTGCTAAAATCTAAATTTAGACATAATGACTAGACTCAGGAATGGAAAACAAACTGAAGTAGAAGAAGATTGGTTAAGAAAACCAAAAAATAACCCAGATGTCCTTCTTGAAGACCCAATTCAGGAAGAAGGAACCTTCAACCAACAAGAAGAAGAATTTGTTGTAGGAAATGAACAAAAATAAAATGATAGAGAGGAAGGATCCTCATCCCCTAAAATATCTCTAGAAGGAGCTGCTACTTTTGAGAACATGGAACATTTTTGGAAGTTCCTCAATACTAATATTGGCACTCTTAATAGAGCAGTCCATATGGACAAAGATCAAATTAGTGACACTCAAGCAACCCTAGAAGACATATATCACACACGCACTAATCCCTTGTCCTTCGTTGATCAAGAAAGTGATCAAGCTAGACCATCCAATTTGGATATGGCTACTATAATTCAAAACACGCAACAACAACAAGTTATCCAACCACCTAGAGTGCCTGTTACTAAGCCTAGGGTTATTCCCACACAAAAGAAACCTTCATTCACTGCTCTATTTTGCCAAGCAATTGATCAATATACCTCAAATCAACAAAAGCCTAAAACAAAACCAAATACCAATTTCCAAAAATCTGGGATACAACATAATGCTACAACAAATCTTCTTCATAATACTCTTCCTACCAACCATTTGCATAACAACAATATAGCATCTAATCCTTATGTCATGCCATCCTACGCTCACAAATCCAATACTCATGTACCATCTAACCAATATGGTGGAAAAAATGGTAATCTGGAAGCCATGGTGAAGCAGTTAGTCTCTTGCATGGACCAGATAGATCCCTACCGTCCCTCGTATAATTATCAAGAGATGTGTAGTTAGCCTCTAGATCCTATAGTTGTAGCACAACCATATCCCAAACACTTTCCTATGCCTGTCCTACCTATATACAAAGGAACTGAAGATCCCATAGAGCATCTTCGTATGTTTAGGATAGCATGTCATGATATATCACATGATGACTTGTTATTACTAAATATGTTCCCGAAGAGTTTAGGAGGGATGGCATTGGAGTGGTATTATCAACTACCCACTCATTCTTTGAGGAATTTCGAAGAAACCATCGAATATTTTGTGCATCAATTTAGTGCCTATATCGAAAGGCATGTAACCATTAAGGATTTGTACAAACTAAAAAAAGACAAAGATGAGTGTTTTGCTGACTTCTTAGCTCGATGGAGGCAGTTGATAGGAAAATTACACTTTGTGTTACCTGATCAAATTTTGGATATCTTTATCAATAATTTACAAGAACAACTATCCTATGAATTATCAATTGCTACCTTGACCACCTTCGATCAAGCTATAGATTTAGCTTGAAGGGTGGAATATGCTCTCATTAGGAGAGGTCAGCTCAAAAGGAAAGATGATGAGAAAACATCCAAAAATCAATATAAAAATAAACAAGTTGTGGGTGATGGAGTCACTGATAGCAGAAACATTGCCAATGTTAATACTGTGAAAACAACAGAGAAGTTTATACTAAAACCTCTTGATAAACCACCCCAAGAATTTACTAGGTTAAATCAAACTTTATCAACCATTCTCCCACAACTATTAGCACGAGGTTTGATTCAATTACCAAATATCTGAGAACTTGATCCAACTATACCTGGATACAGAGCTAATTTACATTATGATTTCCATAGAGGACCTGGACATGCTACCAACTCTTGTAAAATATTAAAACATAAAATACAAGACCTGATTGATAACCTGATTGATAACAATGAGATTGGGAATCATGTGCCTAATGTTCAACCTAAACCTCCTTATAATATTAATGAACAATTATCAAATACTATAGCTAGAATTTCCCTTTTGGACCTTTTAAGATCTTCTCCTACACATAGGGATGAATTAATGCTCACATTAAGCCAAATGATGGTACCACAAAATATTCAACCTAAAGCCATGTCCAATACTATCATAACTCGAGAAGTCGATTTTATTGACTTCCGAGATAGAGATATACTGCAACATAGTTTACATAAGGATAACCCCTTATATATTACTGCTCTAATTGGGGATGTAGCAGTTAAATGAGTCTTGATTGATAATGGTTCATATTTAAACATATGCACTTTTGACTTCTACCAAAGATTTGGGTTTAGAAGTGACAAAATGAAAAGAACTGATATGATCATAAAAGCCTTCAATGACGAAACACAAGAAACGTGTGGAGTTATTACTATCCCTTTACAAGTTGGTCCTAGAACCTTAGACATGACCGTGTTTATTGTACATTGCCCTACATCGTACAATATACTTTTGGGTCACCCTTGGATCAACGTGATGTGAGCTGTTCCCTCCGCTTTACATCAGTGTGTTAAATTCGAATTTAAAAATCAGTTGGTTACCATTCATGGTGATCCTAGACCCTTTGATATGTGTGCTTTGGCAGAACCTGTTGGAGTTCAATTTTGCCCTGCTTTGTCCTCCACACATCCTAATTCTCATCACCCACCTAAGCATGTGAAACACACACCCATAACATCACCTACTCTTTAAACTACACCTCTACATATAGCTCAACCATATTTCGAACAAACCACATTAGGACCTCGAAAAGATCCTAAAACTACAACCAATGCTTCTTGTTTTACTCCTATAACTTCCATACCTATATATTCATCCATTGATATATCTATAACATCTACATCCACTACAAGCATCCTTTCCACATCCGACGATGTAGGAAATGTTCCTTCTACCTCTTATGCTCTTACTAATGAGCTCTTACCCAATTTATCTAAAATTCTTATATCAGAAGAAACAAAAATTGCCATGCAAGATTTCCTTATTTTAAATAAACTCCCACCCTCTCCTCGTACCTTGGGCCTCCCACAACCTATGGGAAGTATCTAACAAGTCAGGATTTATGCTTTTATTTATAAGGGATATGACTAGGGAAGAATACCTAGAAACATCAAGACACATTGTGATGGATATGCTAGATGCTATTTTGCTAATGAGTATATTAAAGCTAAGCCTATAATGCTTAAATTGGGATATAAAGGGAAAGGTTTTGGACCTTTCCATAATGGTATGAAAGAACATTTTGAGGTAGAACCATGGCCTGCCCGATGTGGTGTGGGCCTATTTCCTAATAAAGGTCAGCCCTTCCCATTTGAGGATGATGACCATCTTATATGTTACCAAGATTATTTGGATAAACGAGATGTCTTGCATTTAATGAATAAGCCTCTTACATGCAATATGCTATCCATAGCTTACCCTGAGATGATTGTCAAATCCGACGATGAGTTGGAGGGGGATATCTTTCATGATGTCTCCATTGAGGAATTGTTATATAACGAATTTTATTTCGATGGCTCTATACCTAGTATAGCCCAGATTGAGGCCACGACTCCTCAAGACGAATTATCCAAGCTAACCTTGGAAGAATTACAAGAATTAGGCGTTTCACCTGCCCCACCTAATTTTGAGAGAGATCTACGTATGGAAGTAGAAAACATCATAAAAATTAACATTGGAACCAAAGATAACCCTCACATAATCAACATTGGATTAGAATTGAGTCAAGAAAAACAAGATAAATATATTGCATTCCTTAAACAATATGAAGACGTATTTGCTTGGACATATGAAGATATGCTAGGATTAGACCCTTATGTAGCTATGCATCACCTAGTAGTCCATCCAGATGCTAAACCTATTAAACAAAAACTTAGAAAAATGCATCCCAAAGTGGCCTTACTAGTCAAAGGAGAATTAGAAAAACTCTTAAATGTTATTTTTATACAAGCCATTGATTATGCTGAATGGATCTCAAATGTAGTTCCAATGAACTAAGAAAGAAGCCACTAAAGTTAGGGTTTGCACAGACTTCAGAGATATTAATTTTGCATGCCCTAAAGACGATTTTCCTCTTCCCAACATGGATAAGATCATTGACTTTACTACTGGGAGTGGAATGATATCCCTAATGGATGGATTTTCTAGTTATAATTAGATCAGGATAGCTCCTGAAGATCAGGCTAAAACAACCTTTATTACCCCTTGGGGAACCTTTTGTTGGAAAGTGATGCCATTCGGTTTAAAGAATGCATGTGCAACCTATCAACGAGCCATGACTTATATCTTTCACGATATGATGCATGATATTCTACATGATTATGTAGATGATATTATAGCTCGTTCCATCAAAGAAGATGATCATTTAAATGACTTGAGAAAAGTATTTGATTAGTTAAGGGAATATCTTATTTGACTAAATCCAGCCAAATGTATATTCGGAGTTAATTCCGATAAATTATTAGGGGTTATAGTTTCTTTATGTGGCATTAAAATTGACCCTCTCAAGATTGTGACTATCATGGATATGCCCACACCCACAAATATATCTAAATTACAAAGTTTACAAGGTAAGCTTTAGGCTATTCATCGCTTCATTGATAAGTTGGCAGACAAAACCGGACCCTTTCTTAAGCTTCTTAAGAAAGATGTCTCTTTTCATTGGGACGATGAATGTCAAGAAGCAATTGAACTCCTCAAACAATATCTCCTTAAACCATCGGTGCTTTCCCCACCTAGATCTAATCGTCCATTTATTTTGTACATTTTTGCTTTTGATTTTGCCTTAGGATCTATGTTAGCTCAACTTGACGATGAGAAGAAAGAACGTGCTAATTATTACATTAGCAGGACCTTAATCAGTTATGAAACTCACTATACCATATTAGAGAAATTATGTCTAGCAGTTGTATTTTCTACATAGAAACTACGACATTATATGCTCAGTCAAAAAACGTATGTTATTGCCAAATTCGACCCTTTGCGATATCTCGTGAGTCGATCGTACTTATCTGGTCGTACAACAAAGTGGGTTCTTGCACTAAGCAAGTTTGAACTCACATTTATAGGAAAAAAGTCTGTTAAAATTCAAATCATAGCAGATCTATTAGCTGCTGCACCCTTGGAGTCTACCCATCCCCTCATCATTGAGTTTCTTGATGAATGCCTTAAACTCAAGGCAGACCATCCAGAGCAATGGTCCCTATACTTTGATGGAGCCCGATGTATGAGTGGGGCTGGTGTAGGTATTATTTTAATATCTCCACAGAAACATCTTATACCTCTGTCCTTTAAACTAAAATTTGCTTGCACCAATAACACTGCTGAATATGAAGCTCTTATCCTTGGATTACGAGCTGCCTTGGCACTAAAAATTAAAAATTTATCAGTTTTTTGTGGTTATAAACTTTTCATAAATCAAATCAATTATGTTTATCAGACCAGAGATGATAAATTATGCCCATATAAATCATATGTTTTACAATTATTATCCTTGTTTGATCAAGTTACCTTGGAAGCTATTCCTCGAACTAGCAATCGTGCGGTTGATGCTATGGCTACAGCTGCATATATTTTGCCCTTGGAGTTAGATGACGAATATGCTACCATCATTATTCATCGACTCTAGGAACCCGCTTCAAGCAAATTATGCTTAGAACCTTTGGATGTGTTTCTAATCAACGAAACTACTCCTGAACATTGGTACACTGATATCTTTAATTTCCTTCAAAATGGGACTTTCTCTGATGGTTGTACTAGCAACCAGCGCAGGTTATTACATAGACGAGCAAGTCTCTTTGTGATTATTGGTAATACCTTGTATATGAGATCTTTTGAAGGCATATTACTGAGATGTTTAAATCTAGAAGAATCTAAATCAGCTTTGAGTGAAGCCCATAATGGATCTTGTGGGGGACATTTTAGTGGTAGCGCCATTGCTAAGAATCTCCTTAGGATAGGATATTTTTGGCCTACCATGGAGAATTATGCACATGCTTATGTGTGTCATTGCGAAAAGTTACAGAAACACGCTGACCTTGTCCATGCGCCTACACAAGAACTACAGGCTATTTCATCTCCTTGGCCCTTTTCAAAATGGGGCTTAGACATCATTGGAAAAATCAACCCTGTGTCATCCGATGGACACAAATTCATCATAACCGCCACTGAGTATTTCACGAAGTGGGTTGAAGCTATGCCATTAGCTTCTTGCACCGAAACCCAAGTTTCCAAGTTTATTTTTAACAAAATTATTTGTAGGTTCAGAATTCCTACAAATCTCATTTCAGATAATGGAACTTGTTTTAAAAATAAAGATGTTAAGAAATTATGTCAAAAGTATAAAATTCAACATCATTGGTCCACTCCCTATTATCCTCAAGGTAATGGCCAAGCAGAAGCATCTAATAAAACATTAATCAAAATCCTCAAAATACTGGTCAATAAATCTGGCCGAGATTGGCACATCCAATTATATCCGGCTTTGTGGGCTTATCGAACTAGTGTTCATACCCCCACAGGCACTTCACCTTTTGTTTTGGTTTATGGTGCTGAAGTCGTTTTTCCCTTTGAATTAGAAGTTCCTTCTTTAGCTCTACTACTTCAAGATACTGAAGTAGGAGATGAATATCGTGCTGGCAGATTTAGTTAGCTATAAATTCTAGATGAAAAGTGCATCAATACTTTGGAGCAGCTTCATGCCTACCATAACAATCTTAAACGAGCATACCTCAAAAAAGTTCATCAGCGATCCTTTGAGATCGGTGACCTTGTCTTAAAAGAAAATAAAAAAAATACTAATGCAACTAAAGACCTTAAAGGTAAATTTGAGCCCAATTGGCTTGGACCATATGTCATCACTCGCTAAATTTGGATCGGGAGCATATCGATTAGCTACCTTAGACGGTAAAGATCTTAAAGAACCTATGAACATTATGCATCTTAAGCATTATTATGCATAACATTGGGTCATTTCATCATTTGTATATATTGTATTTTTGCATATTGTTTCATTTTTGCCATTTCTATCAAAATATTTTTCAAAAACAGTAATACTATTTCTTCTTGCAATTCATCAATAAAAATAAAAATATAAAAATATAAAAACATCAAAATCGTCAAAATCTTCAAACACATTTTATTTTCATACTTGTCAATTCTTGAAGTATTGTAGTTATATTTTCAATTATTTTGGACAAATTAGCATTTATTTGGAATCCCACACTTTCACATTCACATGAATAAATATCTTGATTTTATTTTGTATGATTCTTAATCTCTCTTATATCAAAGTCCACAGTTGAATTAAATAAAGTTTTGAGCATAGAGAACCGATCTTGTTATTTACTTGAACCAAGTATATCTCTTCACATTAAAATGATTTCATTGCAAATTCGATATGATGCTACATAGTAAAAGTGGTTTCTTGAGCGAAAAGTTTCCCCTGCTATCCTATCATGCACATGGTCTAGAATATTTGAGAATTGACAAAAGGACAAGCTCACCCCTACCCAAAATAAAAATCCCTTGCTCTATAGCTAATCCAAGCAAGTATCCCTAGCATAGGAAGAAAAAGAAAAGTTCAAGAAAAAGAGAAAAAGAAAAATGTTATTTTGTATCATCACAACAATATTTCAGCATTATCTCAAATATCAAGCAAACATACAAAAAAATACAAAAAAAAAAAGAAGCAAACAAGAGAAAAGCAAAAGCAAAAATCAATAAAATCCCTTTCCCTACTCCTTGAAAATAAAAGAAGGGTGAATGAGCTTGAATCCCTAGAATTCTCAATTATTAAAAAACTATGAGGTAAGCCCCATAACAGGTGGTTTGTGCCCAACCCGCTTGGCATTGGGTAATCCCTAGCGTGGTGATATGTTTGTCACATTAGCGACCTTATTTTGTATAGACCTATGTTGGCTTATGGATTAACTAGCTCTTGATAACCTAACTTACATAGTAGTCTGGCACGGTTACATGCATATAAATTATGGTCAATGAACATTCATTTGGTTAATTCAAATTACTTGTATCAAATTATCTTGCTCAAAATTGGTGAATGAACAATACAATTGCACACACATTTGTATTTGAGAGATTCTCTATCATTATGATAAATCAAGATCGAAAATGAACTCACATATGCACATGAGGGTTCCTTACAAATCTACATTTGTCTTTGAGATAATTTAAAATATTTCTGCAACTCTTTTGGAATAAATTTTATTATTATTTTAGAACATTTGTTTAGTATAAACACAATTACATACCGTTTTCAAAATGCCAAAATTATTTTAAATAACCTATTACAAAATCTAGCAAATAAAGTCAGGTTCATATTATTAGTTTCTGTTTATCAAAAATCAAAAATCAATCATGCAATAAAACCAAAAATATCAATTTCTTCTTTGGATTTCGTGATGATGGTATAAGTCTATACCTATAATTCTATGCCTAGCGCAAACCATTGTTCTAATTTTATTTTCCATTTATTTTAAAACAAATTCATAAAAACATATGACTTGCATCATTATGTTACACAATTGTGCTTTAAAAATGAACGAACACTTATTCTATTTCATGTTATTATGTCAACATTCAATCTTGCAACCATGGTATAATTTCTAAGGAATTGTTCAAAATTTTATCACACTTAGGAATTTATGCCTAGCAAAATCATATTTCTTTTTATCTCACACATACTATTTTTATGAAAATCTGAAAACAAATCATCAAACCGTCATCATTTCCATCATCACAACACAAAAGTCTTAAGACAGTCTCTTAAGAACCTTGTTACTTTTAGCAATATTTCTATACTGGGATTAGCTTGACGACCGAGCGAGCGACAACTCCATGAAGTGGTCTATAACAACGACAATGTACTTTGAAATTATTGTTTTTTTTGTAACTTTTGAAAAAAAACTTGTATTAAGACATAGCTCAATTACAATGTGGGAAGAGCCTCTTCCCAGCCGAGGTCCGAGAGGACACAGTCATACAATAGTAAAGGAAGAACTATACCAGAGCCAATTTTCGTGAACCAAAAAATAGCTGCCATGGGGTCCCCCATCGTACTCTATTTTTTTGAAGGTCATTAGCTCAAGGACCTTTCAAGACCCTGTCTAATCACCTCATCCTCAATATCCATGTCACCGTGCAACTGAACTCCAACCTCCTTTTCCGCACCCATCTTAGCCAGAAAGTCAGTCGCTTTGTTCAAATCTCTACTCACATAAACTGGGATCACGTCCTCCAATTCCTTCCATAATTATTTAATTTGGGTAACAAGAGCCCTCAACCTCCAAGCTTTTAGATCAAAGTTCCTCATGCAGTCTAGAGCTCCAACCATTATTTGCGAGTCTGATTCAAGAATAATCCTGCGGTGGCCATGTTTCACTGCCCAAATAGAAGCAGACTTGATGGCAATGGCTTCGGCTTCATTGTTAGTGGTTCTTCCCAGACCTTGCAATTCCCAATAGAGCACAGTACCAACATGTTTTTGGCACACCACTCCAATTATGGATCTACCCGGATTGCCTTTTGCAGCTCCATCAGTAATGATTTTAATCCAACCTTCAGGGGGAGGTTTCCAATAATTTTTGTCCTGTCCCTCTTGTAGTTCAACGCATTCTTCCATAGCTCCAATGTCAATTTGAGCTTCCTCCTTAGCATGAACAACCACAATTTTGGTAACCTTGCTCCAAATGGTCTGCCAAACCCCGTCTAGAGTAGTAAAAGTTTCTCTAAAAATTTTGGCATTTCTTTCCAGCCATACTTGCCACCAGATAAAGCTTAAACCGAGCTCCCAGCCAATACAAAGAGCTTTAGATTTGAATCTACATTTCTACCATTTTGCCTAGATATTCATCCAATTCAGGTCACCACTTACTTGAATTTTAAATTATGCAAACCAACGCAACCAAATTTGTCGGGTGAAAGGGCAACCAAACAACAAATGGTCAATAGTTTCCTCGCTCTTGTAGCATAGTACACATTGAGAAGGGCCGATGATACCTTTTGATCTGAGATTATCAAAAGTGAGGATTCCATTGTGCATGCACTTCCAGGCAAAAAAGTTAACTTTCGACCAGTCTTTAGAATGCCACATTTTCCTCCAGTCCTCAACCTAAAAAGTATGAGGGGGGGGCTCTAGGAGAATGCTGTCATATTCGTCCTTTACTGTTTAGACGCCAAGAATCCCAAAGCCCCAAGATATTTCATCCTCCATGTATCCCCCTGTAAGAAATATTTTTGTCAAAATTTTAGTCATGATGGGAGTCAAATCCGGAGGGATTGAAATGGGCCACTCATCCAACTTCTTGAACTGCTTAAACTTACACTCCCCCTGCTGAGTAGTTCTAAAATAAATTTCAATATGGATCCATCCCTTGGCTTCAATGGTTGCTTTTATTGGCTGTAATTCTAGAAATTTAGAAATTATGGGTGGGAACTGATCCCAAGAATCTATCCAAAAACAAGCCTTCCCCCCTCTTCCCACTTTCCAAAATAAACAATCTTTAACAACTTGAGACCCTAACTTTAGAGCCTGCCAAACTAGGGACCCAGTACCATCCAAGGGGATGCGAGCTACATCATTTGGGTTGGCCTGTCCCAGGTATTTGCTAGTTAGGATTCTACTGAAAAGGGAGGTGGGTTGGGAGATCCATCTCCAGATGCGCTTTCTAGCCAAAGCTTTATTATTCAGCTTAGATTTTATCAAACCCAGACCTCCTTTAACCTTGGGCTGGGTAACTTTGTCCCAGCCCACTAAGGCCCACTTTATCTCTCCCTTTGCTCCTTCCCATAAAAACTTTATAGCCATCCTGTCAACTCTTTCCATATTGTAATTGGGGCAGCCAAGATAGAGAATTTGTAAATTGGCATGGCTTGAATGACTGACTGTAAGAGCATTAATCTGCCATCATAACTTAAACACTTGTGAGACCAGTGATTAATTTTGTCCTTGATACACTCCAATAGATTCCTCCATGTGTCTAATTTTAGCTTCTTAAAGTGCAATGGGATCCCCAAGTAAACCACTGGGAGAGAAGTCCTTGTGAATCCCAAGATTTCTAAAATTTTGTTTTGAAGCATTTGCTCTAGATTAAAAAAAACCACTTTGGATTTCTTGTCATTAATGACCTGTTGAGTAGCCCTAAGATAGACATTAAGAGTATCCCTAATCATTCTTGCTTCCCTGAAGCTGGCCAATCCCACCAAACCAGGTGTCATCCACAAACTACGAGTGCGTTAAAACTTCGTCACCCACCCCGATACCCAATGATCTACCTTGCTGTCTTCTCCTCAAGAAAATTCTGCCAAGACCTTCAGCCAAAATGAGAAAAAGATAAGGAGAACATGGATCCCCATGGCGCAGTCCCCGAGTAGCTCCAAATGGTTGTGAAGGAAGGCCCTTGATTAGCACAGAGTAAGTCGAGGTAGAGACAACTCATGACCCACTCTATCTAGTCCTGAGAGAAACCAAAGGCTACCATCATTTTAGCTAGGAAACTCCATTCAACCCTGTCATAAGCCTTTGAAATGTCTAGTTTTATGAACATCCCTTTTTTACCAGAAGTGTGCATTGAATGGATTTCTTCCTAGGCCACAACAACCCCATCCAGAATCTGTCGTCCCTCAAAAAAACCCCCTTGCTCAGAGGAGACAATGTTGTGAAGAAGAGGTTTTAGGCACTCAGCCATTACCTTTGTGATTATTTTGTACAACACATTACATAAGGCAATAGGCCTATAATCTGAAATATGAACCCCCTCCTCCCCTTTTGGAATTAAGGTAATGTAAGTGTGGTTTATAGATTTAAGAATTCTCTTATTTTCTCTAGACTCTTCTACAACAACCATTACATCTTCCTCTAAGTAGTCCCAGAAAGCCTGAAAAAACTCAATTGGGAAGCCGTATGGACCTGGAGTTTTACCACTGCTCATTCCAAAGACCACAATTTTCAATTCATCTCTATCAATGGGTTTGAGGAGGGCCTGATTTTCATCCTCAGAAATAATAGCAGGTATGACAAAAATAACTTCATTTTGGGCCTCTACATCTTGTACCACACTTTCCTTAAAAATCTTAGAAAAATAATCCATAGCATAGGAATGCATACCTGGAAGTGTATCAAAGGAATGACCATTTTCATATTGAAGGGCCTCCATCTTGTTCATCTGTCTTCGAGCAAAAGCAGTCCGATGAAAGAATTTTGTATTTATGTCCCCTTCTAATAACCAGGTGGTTCTTGCTCTCTGCTTCCAATAGGTCTCCTCCTGGTCATCAATGTCCTCAACCACTGTACACAGGGCATCATCCTAAGCTTTGAGCTGGTCTGTAATTACTCCTCTAAACTATTTTTGGACCTCATCCCATCTGGCCACCAATGGATCTCTTTGGGCCTGGAAGTCTATTTTATTAGCATGCCTCCAATACTTCAATTGAGTTTTGACATATTGTAGTTGTTTGTGGATTCTGAACATTGCTCTCCTATAATTTGGGCGGCCTTCTTCCCACCACTATGGAATTTTCTCCCGAAGTTCTTCTTTCTGAAGCCAAAAATTCTCAAATCTGAAAGGTTTGTGATTCTGCCCCATCCTAGTCCCGCCTTCCAATAGAATGGGACAGTGATCTGAAACTGGGCCTTCTAAAATCTGAAAATTTATATTCCATTTTAGAAATGCTCCTCTGAAACCAAAAAATGATCTAGCTTAACCTTCCTGCTATGTGGCTCCTGCCTTTTATTAGTCCAAGTGTAGTTAATGCCAGGACATTTAATGTCCACTAAGTGCAAATCCTGGACTTGGGAAATCATGAAACGGTCCCCTGGGTCCAAAAATGGTGTTCCCCCTTCCTGATCTCTAGAAGATAATTTAGCATTAAAGTCCCCCGCTATAATCCAGTCTAGATCTTCCCTTGAGGTTCGCATGTTATGCACAAACTTCCACTTTCGCCTCTGACCATCTAGGTTTTGAGACCCATAAAAGTTTGTGATTAGAACGTGTTCCATAGTGACATTATTCCTAAAAAGAGAAGTGAGAACACCCCTCCAGGCAATATGTTCTATTGTAGACCATTCAAGAGAGTTCCACAGAGTAACAATCCCCCTGAGGCACCTTGGGCAGCCACATCCATATGACCAACACCCCTCCAAATTTTGTTGACTATTTTGGACATAAGATCTCATGACATCTTAGTCTCCTGTAAAAGCAAAAAATCAGTATTACGATTCTCTAAAAGTCTTCAAACAACAAATTGATGGGTTCTGCTATTTAAACCCCTAACATTCCATGATTGTATAATCATTGGTTACCCTGAGAGCAATAAGAGTCTATTGGCCTCACCGATCCTCCCGTGATCAGTTTGTCTCCTTGGACTGCTAGCAACTCCTTATTGGATCTTCTACCTACTCCCTGAGAATTGCTATTTTTTGATCTTTTTTCTACCTGGGTTATCCCCAAAGTTGGCATTGCCCTATTCTTCTCTGCTATTCCCATGCTAACATCCTGAGATACTGTCTACTCCTGGTTATGCACTACTAAATCCCTTGAACACACTGGCTATGATACCTCATAGAGTTCAACTACCTGCTATATGACGGGAGGAGATGAGAGGGGGAGTTGCACGAGAATATTAGAATTTTCCTTATTACCCTCCATGCCCTCCATAAATTGTTCCTCTTCATCAACTAGTGACTTAAATATCTCATACCTATTGGCAGGTCTGAGATGGGATTGCTCCTTTCCCTCTTTTTTCTTTGTCCGTATTTTTCTTCTGGGTTGTTCAAAACCCTCTCTCTAAGCTTCCTAGCCCTAAACGATGCTATTAGAATCTTTATTAAGTGTTGCCTTATCCTCTTTAGGCAGGTTTGGAATTCCTAAATGGGCCTCCCTTTTAGCATTCATATTATTAGGGCAGAAACGAGCCAAATGTCCATGTTTGTGACAAACCCTACATCTAAAGGGTAGGGCCTCATAGTCCAGTTATTGAATCTAGGAGAGTCCTGCCAATTCAATTTCCATCTCTATCGACAAAGGCTGGCTGAGATCCATCTCCACACATATTCTTGCATACACCGCCATGCTCCCTTCAATTGTGTCTCTGGAAACACCTAGATGTCTTCCAATAGAATTGCCAATCCTTGCCAACACCTGCTCACTCCAAAATTCCATTGGAAGAGCATATAGTCGGATCCATACTAGGACAGCAATAGGTTCAACTCGGGGATTGAATCCCACTCTCCATGGTTGAAAAAATATCCCTGTCGGGCCATGATTTTTCTTCTCTGACTCGAAAGCCCTATTTCTATCGGCCAAAGATGAAAAGCTAACAATAAAATATCCATTGCTAATAAACCACAATGAATACTCACCGTGAGGCTCCCAGTTTTTGCGGATCCAAGAGTGCAGGAAATTCAAGGAAGGACGTATACCCATGAAATTGCAGATTAAATCATGATTAGCTCTATAAATGACTGATTCTTCAACCATACTTGGCTCGATGACAATTTTTGGCCTGGTTTCAGCCTGCGGCAAACATCCATTCACATGATGTGCTGTCAACCTATTCCCAGCAACCGTGAAGAGCATTTTATATGCCATTTTTTGAGCTTCATCGTTATTTGGAGGAGATTTTTCTTTAAAAAAATCTGCGTATGAGCTGCTACTACCTAGAAAAGGAGTCGGAGAAGTCCCCATTGGACCCTCCTAGGGCACCAATCTAGCCTTCAGATCCACCGTACCTCGAAAGCACTTTTGCAATCTAGTTGATGCCCTAGATTTTTTGAAGTTCTAGAAACCCTAGTTTAGAGCCTAATGTTGAGTCTTTTGCATAACCATCCTATTTTGTATTATATGTTAACATCAATCTGAATGTTAAATCACTTTGAAATTATTGTTAGAAGTCCCTTTTATTTTATTTTTTTTCTTCATCAAATCACACCAAAACCAACCAATTGTTTACATCAGATTATTTCATTTAAATTTTACATGACATACAACATTATAATATTTCTAAAAATGACATAATTACATGAATCATCAATCAACAAACAAACAATTCAAACATTGAAGCATCATAAAAACATATGGACAAGTTATATCACAAAAGGATCATATATATATCAACAAACTATGTACATCATATCAAAACTGGACTGGTATGCCACAATCAATAGCCTGGCATACTCAATCCTCTCAAAAAATATATAATAAGACAAATTTGCCCTCTGCAACAGCTAGCCTTGAGAAGCCCTTGAGCTCTCAGCCTCATCTACTCCCCCATCCTAACGTGGATGGTCCCATAGAGGTCCGAGCTGTGTCTCGGGTCCTCATCGTCGATCGTGAGGATGTCCTCGATGATCCCATCATGACCATCTTCGCAATAGGGGCTGGAAGTGGTACCCTATGGTTATTTGGAACCATGTGATAGTATAGCCCCTTGTAGAATGTGGTCTAAGCAATAAACCGTGCCAAGTCCTGAGTGATCGCTCCTTTGCCCTGAGCTCTGAGCCATGTAGCCTCATCTTGCAACATCTACACCTGAGCTCGAAGGTGGGCAACCTCAACCCGAAGAGTTGCTGTCTCGCTACTCTCCCCTACCTTGACACCCTTGCCCTTATCGGGCGATGGTGGTCTCTCCCCCTACTAAGAAGGAAGTCCTTCCTCCCTCCTCCCTGACTTATGTGGTCTTTGTGGAGCTCATGCCATCCTCTGGCATCTCTCCTGTGGAGACCGTCGCTGCTCTCTCCCATCGTGACCCCGCATTGCCTCAATCATAGCCTGGCACCACCTCCTTATTTGATGCACCACGACATGCATTGGACCTTGCGCCCTCATCATCCGAGGAGGGAGGATGCCTGCATACCAGGCATCGTATTTGTCAGTCACCCCAGTGTCGTCACCATCCACTAGCTATATGGGGGCATCGTCAATGTCTTAGCTCCAGAACTGCTGCATGTCTGGAGCCCCGCTTAGCATAGTACTATCCTGAATAGTCTGGGAGTACTCATAATCCTTAAGAGAATGGATCCCCTGCTGAAGACCGAACTACCATAGCACCCAGTCATAGCGATGGAGCTCTACCTCTCCCCGCTCCATCCTAAGCCAGTAGACTCTCCTGATGCGATCCAACTCCTGCCTATCCTTTGCCCACCTAGGGTGCTCTCGCCATGGCCTCTAGGTGATCTGGTCAGGGATGAGGTCATCCAACAACCTCTGTGACATTGGCAGATCTATCCGTCATTGTGACCCCCTCTGTAGCCACCAGTAGAAAACCCGGGGCCTCTCCTAGTCAACCCTTGTCAATGGGAGCCCTACCGGCCTCCGCACCGCGATGTGCTCCCAACACCAAACTTGTAGCAGTGATGTCAAGACTAGACATTGACCTCCCTTGTATACAACCCCATGCAAGATCCTATACAAGCAGAATAGAACAAAGCTACCCCATGAAAACCTGTATCCATGGTCTCTCATGTCGCAAAATATGTCTGATAGGAGCCATGGTAGCCTGCACCTACTCTGGTGGCATAGCAGTAAGCCACCTACCACCCATGCCAAAACTTGAGTTAGCCTAGATGCCCCAGGCATCTATCTCAGAGACTCGATGTTCACCCCGCCCTTCTCTAGGGTGAAGCTCGGGTCTCCTGTCAATCTCATTATAGCCTGGCCCTGATTGGCCGTAGGCGTCATCAACCATCCCTGTATGGGTATCCTCATGATCCTCCATATGTCCTCTAGAGTGGGAGCCATCTCCCTTGTCGATAGCCAAAAATAGGATGACCCCGGATACCACCTCTCTGCTAGGGCTGTCAGTAGCCCCATGTCCGTCGATACTTGTGGCATCTCTGCCACATGCCATAGCCTGACCTGTGCTAGTTACTCATGCACTACCTGGTCGAGAGCAGCCAACTCATCTCTCAGCCCACCGTATTTCCATTACTAGCTCTTTAGTAATCCTTTCTGCAAAACAAATAATAAAATAATAAAATTTCATTAATAAACCAATCATTGCAATCAAATTAAACATATTTTAATCAAGCTTGAGGATGATATCATCCCAAATTGGGCAACATCATCCTTTGTAGGATGAAATCATCTCTGATTTCACAACTTGGGGATCACCCCTTGTTGAACGATATCACCCCTAGTTCACCGATTTTGCTCTCCGACGAAATTGACGATCTAGGGACGATTTCGACGAAATAGGGACGATTTCATCCCGATGTCGTCGACAGCCTAAAAATGGCTGTGATGCCCCAAACAATCAAAATTTAAATCCAAAAATTGTACAAAGTTAATTCAAACCTATGCCGCGTCGGACCTCTTTCGCTCTGTGCTCTGTCTCCATTTTTTCTCTCTACAGAGCTCTGGAACAGTAAAAATGAATTAGGGTTTTCCCTATTTTTCTTAATTTTATTCAAAACCAACAACATTTTAATTTTGCTTTTCCACTTTTTTACCTCAAACGTTCGATTTGGGTAAAAACACGGAGGGGGCACCATAGTCAGCAGTCGTACGATTCGACCTAGAATCATCGTCTAAAAAATTGAGTACATTTTTGTTTTCTCGTAAAATGGGAAAAACTCATCTTTAACGCATTTTCTTCAAAAAATTTGCTAAAGAGGGGGCAAAATGTAGCACCCTAAAATTGGCGTAGTTAAACCTTAGTAAAAGATAAAAATTCAAATTTTAACCTCAATCTGCCCGTTAACCGCCTATTACTCGCTTTCATCATTTTTAGGATTTGTTTTGATCATTGGATGATATCGTCGCCAATTAGATGAAGTCATCCCAGATCTAAGGAATTTTCCTGGAATAGAACGTCCAGACAATTTTGTCCTCAAACCAAATTTTCATAATTAGCTTCTGTTTCAACAGCTTCTCTAACTTGGGTAGAAAGCGTGTCTACGCAGTCAGAGTCTTCCCCATTGGAGATCTCCCAAATTGGGATGATCTCCAACCTCCTAACCTCTCCCTAATCCTATATAAACTAGGATTTTCTGAGTTTATCCCCATGAACCCCCTTTGAATCTCCTAGTTGACTGATTTCCATGCAAATTTAGCTCCTTGTGCATTAGAACATCCTCATACTATCATTTGTATTCAGTATTTCATGCTTTCTTGCAGTAACTTTACTATTTTTCAGTCGAAGCTAGCTCAGATTGTCGCAAGAAATTTCGGACGATCTTGTCGAGGAGCGCAGATGATCTTGTATGATTGGAGGCGATCCTGACTGTAGTCCAAATTGGGGGCAATCAGAGCCCAAAGTTTGCATTTCCTTAGTTTTTTTTTGCATTTTCCTATTATATTTTTGTACTATATTAAATTATTATATTTATGCATCTTGGAGTTCACCTCATTTATCATAATCGCATGATAAAGTTAAAATCAATCATTAAATCTACTACATTTTTCTTATTTGTTATTTGAAACCATTATTTAGGCATGTTTGTTGTTATTGCTATCATTTTCCTTTGCTTCTGTAGTTGCATATTTGGTATTTTGTATCTATTTTTGTGATTGCAGGTTTATAACGAATTCGTCAAATTTCAAATGATTTCATCTGATCTCAAATGACCGACTATGATTTGAGATGATCCTATGAAATATCAAACGATTACATATGAGTTGAGGCGATCTAGACTGTTACAAAACTCATAATCTTCATCAGACATCCAAAATCAGGTATGTTATGTTCTAGCTAGCATATTCTCTATGTTTAGCATTCATTCCTATTTTTTGTATTCATCCAAATCAGCATTGGCATATAGAGTAATTTAGATTCATCTTGGCCAAACCTAGGAATTGAATGATTGAGTATAAAAATGAACACATCAAACCCAATATCAACCTAGGTGTGGAAACTGCCACTCAAAAGTTTCCTGGTGAACCCACCATCCATCAAAAATTCACCCTTATACCCCTCCCTCGAGAGGTGGGACCTTCAAAGGGCCTCTCAGTCCGAGGTATTGTCCCATCCTTCTCGCATACCCCTTCCGAGCATGAATCCTATAGCCTGAAGGTAAGGATGCGAAAAATTTGGAGCGATACACCTATCAAGCAAAAGCTTTGAAATATGCACCCTAAGTTCGTATTACTTATTAAGGAGGAGCTTCAACAGGTTATTGATGTTATATTTATTAAATGTATTGATTATTATGACTAGACATCTAAAATTATTCCTATTTCTAAGAAAGATGACAATGTTAGAATTTTTATTGATTTTAGGGACATCAACAAAGCATGCCCTAAAGACAATTTCCCTTTACCTAATATCAACATGATTGTAAATTTTACTATTGGATGTGGAATATTATCCTTGATGCATGGCTTCTCAAGGTATAATCATATTAAAATCACCTCTAAGAATTAAGCTAAGATAACATTCATCACTCATGGGACACCTTTTTCTATCAAGTCATGCCATTTTTCCTAAAGAATGTTAGTTCTACCTTTCAAAGGGTCATGAACTATATCTTTTATGATATGATGCATAATATCATAAAAGATTATGTTTATGATATCCTTGGTTGATCCATCAATCATGAAGATCATGTCTAAGATATAAGGTATATCTTCAAACAACTGCAAGAATATAAAGGCTACCTAGAATCTTCTAAGCGTGTCTTTGGGGTAATTCCAAGAAAATTGCTAGGTTTCATATTATCCTAATATGGCATGGAGGTGGATCTCAATAAAATTTTGTCCATCTTCAATAAGACACCCCCACAAAGCTTAACCCAACTTCATAGTTTTCAAGGAAAATTTTAAGCTATTAGGATATTCATTTCTCAAATCCTAGATAAATACCAACCTTTCTTCAAACTCTTTTATAAGGACACATAATTATCTTGGGATGAAAAATGTCAAGTAGCCTTTGATACCTTAAAATCCTATCTCATATCCCTTCCCATTCTTGTTCCACCCAATCCTTCCAAATCACTTTTTTTATACATTGTTGTAATTTCCCATGCCTTAGGTGCCATATTAGCTTAGTATGATGATCAAAACAAGGAAAGTGTTATCTACTATATTAACAAAACCCTAGTTAAATGTGATTCATGTTACACCTTGTTGGAATAACTATGTCTTGTTATGGTTTTTGCATCCTAAAAATGATGATATTACATACTTAGTTACAAAAGTCATTACAATGTTTGATCCTTTGTGCTACCTCATGTCTAAACCTCACCTCTCATGATAGATTTTCAAACGAGTTATTTTCCTTTGTGAACTTGACATAGAAATCTTTAGCCAAAAAATTATTAAATGTCAAGTTATTGCAAATCAATTGGTTATTGCATGTCTAGAAACAACTCACCCTATTATTTTATACTTTACAAATGAGTCCATATTTATTGTAGAAGCCGACTTTGGTGATTTTTGGATCCTATATTTAAATGGTTTCTACTACATAAAAGGAGTTGGAGAAGGAATAATTTTGGTTACACCTCAAAAGCATCACATTTTCCTCTTTAAAGATTTAGTTTTCTTGAACTAATAACACTTTTCAATATGAACCCCTTATCCTAGTATTGCATACAACTCTAGCCATAAATATCAGAAACCTCTCTATATTTGGGGATTCTTAGCTTGTGGTCAACCAAGTAAATGGTGTCTGCCACACCAAATATGAGAACCCAAATCCTATAAGGAAATTGTTACAAAGCTTATATCCACATTCGACAAGGTAACTATTGAGGCCATATCATGATCTAGTAATTTCCATGTTGATTCCATGGATAATTTTACATATCTTATCCCCCTGGAGTTGGATGATGACTAAGCCACAATCATCATATTCCAAATTAGGGAACTAGCAACCCTATATTCTAGTCAATCACCTTTAAAGGTATTCAATATAAAAGCATATTCTCTTTCTTTTGATCCTTGGTATATGGATATTTTCACCTTATTAAGTCATGGCACCCTACTATATGGCTTAGATCATAATGGGCATGTGATGACAAGCTTATCAATTTATCATAGTTGATAAAATTTTATATTGATGCTCCTTTAATGATATTCTCCTTAGATTTATTACCTTTGACAAAGCTAAAATAGTCATTCAATAAGCCCATGAGGAATCCTACAATGGTCATTTTAATAGAAATGTTATTACTAAGAATATTCTCTTATTAGGATATTACTAGTCCTCCATGGAGAAAGACTCTTGCGACTATGTTCAGAGGTGTGATAAGTGTAAATTCCATGCCTTAAAACCTTCAACATATCACTTATACATGGCCTTTATCTATATGGGGTCTTGAAATCATGAGAAAAATTAATCCCACATCCTTTGATGGATATAAATTCATCATCATTGCAACATAACACTTTATGAAGCAGGTAAAAGCTATGTCCTTATCCTTTGTTATAGAATTTCAAGTGTCTAAATTTATCCTTAACCAAGTTCTATATTTTTATGGCATACCATATGATGCCATTTGAGATAATGATACACCCTTAAATAATAAATATATCTAACAAATTTATGCCAAATACAAGACTCAATATAAATGGTCAACCCCTATTACCCTAAAGGTAACGGTCAAGCTAAAGAATCCAAGAAGACCTTGATCAAGATTATTAATAAATTGGTTGCAATTGGCACCTTCAAGTCTATCCTACTCCATGGGCTTATCATACTATTGTATGCATATCCATTGGCACAACACCATACATTCTAATCTATGGAACTAAATTTATCTTCTCATTTGAGCTAGAAATCCCCTCTCTACAAGTCTTGTTACAAGACTCCTCCATTGGCGATGAGTACCACCTTGCCCACCTTAGTCAACTAGAATTACTTGAAAAAAAGTGTATCAATAAATTAGATCACCTTCATGCCTCTCAAAATTGACTCAAACATACCTACGCTAAGAAAGTGTGCACTCATTCATTTGTAGTAGGAGAACATATTCTCAAATAAAACCAAAATAACACCAATACCTAAGCTAAATATTAAGGTATGTTTGAGTCAAACTAGTTAATTCATTTGTTATAACTATTAAATTTATCTTGGGAGCTTACTGGCTATCCACTCTTGATGAAAAATAGCTTGAATAACCTATGAACATCATGCATATTAAAATATACTATGCATAAGTTTTATATTTTGTTTTTTCATCTTGTTTGCTTGCATGCAACTTGATCCAAATGATTACTTGTTGCATTCATAATGCTTTTATATATTATTTTCATACTCACATGTTTTATTGTAATCATATCTATTTGATTACACTCTCATGGTTTGCTTACTATATATTGATTCAGGAGATCCATTTGGATGCATTGATGATCCTAGTCAAAGTTATATTACACTTGCATTGCACTTGCACTAGGTGACTGAGTTAGTGAATCTCCCCCATATTAGTCCTAGTGCACACTTGCCTAAACTCATTTGCATTAAACGACAATGATATTATACTGCTATTGGCTCATTTTCACTATTTTTTATCTCTCATTCACTTCACAATTCTAGCTATGTCACTCACTTGTGAAGATAACCCCATACCTCAAAGATTGCCCATAATCATCACGTTTTTTTAGTTTGATGATATGGTCATATAATACATACTAAATTAGTGGTTAATGGTTTCTAAATATCATGCATATATATAACATTTTTATCTAGAAATAAAATAACATCCCTCAACTTGAGTTTCTCTATGTGACCATTTTGATAAACCTTTTTTTATTAAAAATATTCTTCTTCCTATCGTTTCTTCATTCATCCTTTTCTCCAAGCCATTTTTCTTCTGGATATTTTCCATGATGTGATGATGATCCTAGTTATTTTAGCTTATGCTTGCATTGCACTCGCACTAGATGGCTAAGATAGTATAACTCCTCTATATTGGTCCTTGATACATGATCACCTGATCTCATACATTTGTAATAAAAATCATAATAACTCTAGTAGATCTCCCTTTCGATCATAGAATTTCTTACCTTCAAGAACTATAACTGGTGTTAAACACTGATTAGTGGATGAATATCATGCATCCAACAATGATTAAAACCAGTCCATATTTCTCTAAATAATATAATCCTTCCACTTATGTCTTCATCTTCCCTATGTTATTCAAAAATCCTTCACACTATTGCAATATCCCTTATTCCAATGTTACGTTCTCTCACATATAATCCACTTAGCTCCAATCCTATATTACCTACTACTTCCTCACTACCCTATAAGCCATTGAGAATTAGGGGTGTTTATCATCCTTGCCTTAGATATATATATATATATATATATAAATCTTAATGTATAGAAATGTCTAGTAAATAAGAGAACCACTCTCTCATCCTTATTGACTTACAAGGTGATTAGGGATCACATTCTCCACCTTTTAACACTCCTTCCTTATTGAATTATGGGACTCCAAGTTGATGAGGCCAAGATAGTCAAGTTTTTAATGCACAAACTATAATTGTACATGTCCATTGAACACTAAATAATCCTTAGTACCTTATCCTCTCAATGAATTAATTTCTCATAGGAGGATGTCATACACGATGCTTGTTATGTAGTGAATCCATCATAGATATATGCATCATAGTTGTCAATGCATGTCTTCCCTAATGAACACCTAAGCTAGCGAAGTTAGAATCTACATATTTAAAGTTACCTTAACTCATCCTTAGACTCAATCCCCCTTAATATCTTTATAAACCATTAATCTTAATCATGCTTTATTGAACCTAGCACTTCATATTTGTCTAGACATTGGATCAATATAGCATACATTCTAAAATGGTTTATAAATCCATCAAGTTAAAATTCTACTAATTTACCCCTTTGTTTCCTACTAGACCCCCCTTACTATCTTTAGGGTCCTAAAGAGGATGGGGATGGATAATTTGGGTGTTTAACAAGTAAATTTCATTGCATACACCTACTAGGGATTGGACTATATTTTCAACACCTCTCATTGGCCCTTATGATATTTGAGACCCTATATACCTTTCATAAACCCTATTATTTCCCTATTTCACCTATAGGATTTTGAGGAGGTGGGGTTGATGTTGATTGGAAAGTACATAATGGATTTATGGACTCAATAGACAATGATCAATGCCAACCACATATTCTTATAGGAACTTATGCCAACATGGACCTTGATAATTCATTGTTCTCCATATCAATAATCTTCAAATATGTAATGATCTATAACCATATCAACAAAATAAACCGAATGTTGAGTCCCCACATGGCATATATATACATTTTTTATGTGATAGTATGTATTATCATCTGATGGCTCAACATGTCAACCTATTTTATTGATATATATTTATGATTGTTCTAATCACACTCCCAGGACCTCTTTTTTGAGAGCTTAAATCAACCTATATTTTAATGAAACAATATGATCCCTTCTTCCTTCCCACTTAAATTTTGTTTTCTATGTTTATTGTCATTGTCCTTATAAACCATTAAGAAGGATGGGATTTGGTCACCATTTTTACTTTGCATCAATTATTGCACTACTTAACAATACATAAGGGAAATATCATGAACTTGGATCACCAGAATATAATCTCCTACTCCTAAAATCCTTTACCATCCTTGATTCTTACCCCTATACCACCCCTTCTCAATGGCCTTTGAGCCTATAATAATACATCTAATAAATTTAGATGCATAATGGATATATCACAATCATATGTGTGCACAGGCACTGGAATATTTGGTCATCATCTCTCATTGGAATTTATGCCACCCAAGATGATATTGCTTTCTAATTACTCCTTCAAACTATTTAGGCCTCCTCATACATCTTCATGCAAGCCAATCCTCATTAACCACTACCTAGAAAGTATGTGAGACCTTACACATCCACTAGGCAATTATGAATAAGTGTTTTCTTGCATGAAAATCTATCAAATCATCCAACCATAATCTATACCTCACTTTCACAATACATAACTTCACCTAAATTCATTAATTTATAAACCATCAAGGAGATAGGAAGCAACCAACCAATACTTTGTAAATGTATAATGATGAGATTGTTGTCACATTCTCTCATTTGCATTTACACAAATTGATATGACATTCCTTCCATTTACTCTATCATCCTCCCTTATTGACTATTATGCCACATGGATGATGGGATGTATTAATCAATGTTTGGCAAGTGCATAATCCTCGTATGGACCCAATAGAAAATAGTCAACACAACCACCATATCCTCTTCACACATCAATAAATTGGGTTGTGCTTTGACTGTTTTGATCCAAAACCCCTCTCATTCCTTTGACATATCATATGTCATGTATATTGTTCATGTTCTAGCACCCTTACAAGCCATTTTTCACTATTTGGTGCCTTTATAGGCCACTATTCACTATTTAGCATGTCTACATACCATTGTTCACTATTTAGCACCTTTACAAACCATTGTTCACTCTTTCATGCCTTAATAGACCATTGTCCATTCTTTAGTACCTTTACATGCCATTGTTTACTCTTTAACATATTTATAGGTCAATGTTCACTCTTTAGTGCTTTTATAGACCATTGTTCACTCTTTAGCATCTTTATAGACCACTATTCACTTTTTAATGCCTTTACAAGCCACTATTCACTTTTTAGCACCTTTATAGGCCATTATTTACTCTTTAGCACCTTTAAAGGTCATTGTTCACTTATTAGCACCTTTACAAGTCACTATTCACTTTTGCAGCCTTTACAAGTTGTTGTTCACTAATTATCACCTTTATAAGCCAATATTTATCTCTTTTATCCAATGCCTAAACCTAGCAAGGGTCACTATACATATATTTATTTTATTTAGTGCTTAGACCTAGTGATGGTCATTGTACATATATCTCTTTTATTCAGTTCTCAAACATAGTGATGGCCACTATACATATATCTATTTTATTTAGCACATATACATGGTGATGGTCACTACACATAGCTATTATTTTCAAGTTTGGTTTATTTCACCCTTTTTTATACAACTTGAAATAATTAGGCAAATAGATATTATAGAAATAATAGTTATATAATAATATTAAATGTATTCATTTCATGATTTTATTTATTTTATAGTATTCATCAATCTATCATATCAACATGTATTAACCAACATCCTATTGGAAATATGTTGAATATTTTCCATTTTATTCAGGTTCGGGCTATTTTTAGACAAGCTATTTATAGACATGCTATTTATAGACAAGATATTTATAGACATGCTATTTATAGACAAGCTATTTATAGACATGTACTGGACACTCCAAATGTTTTTAGGGTTTAAGCTATTTTTAGATAGGTTATTTTTAGCTATGCTATTTTTAGACCCATATGGGCTTTTAGGGTTACTATATTTGAACCCTTGCATTATTCATCCATGATATTGTAAAAATCCATGCATGTGCTTTTGTTATATATATCGCACTTGCATGAGGATTTAATGGAGATAAAAGGAGAATATTATTGCATTGGAAATGGTCAAGTTAATGCAATAATAAAATAATACCATGATATTATAAAAATAAATGCATATGCTTTTGTTATATATATTGCGCTTGCATGAGGATTTAATAGAGATAAAAGGAGAATATTATTGCATTGGAAACGGTCAAGTTAATGCAATAATAAAATAATACCATGATATTGTAAAAATCTATGCATGTAATTTTGTTATATATACTACACGTGCATAAGGGTTTAGGGAAAGACAAAAAGATATAGAAAGAGACTATTATTGTATTGGAGACGATGAAGTTAATACAATAATAATACTATGCTAGTTTTTCCCGGTTGAGGGTTTCCAAGATAAATATTATGTAATGTGTGAATCTGTTATATTCTTCTTTTGATTCTGTTATTACTGCTTTTCAATTTTAAGTTTATTGGGGCTGTTAATTTCTCTTTATTATGGTATTAGAGCTAGGTCTTAGCTTTTTTTGAGGAGTAAGGGTTTCAACCCTATGATAAATTAATTCTTGAGTGGGAGTCGTATGTGACAGGATCAAGAAAAAAGGAGAAATATGGGAAGCACATTCTTGGCTGCAACATGCTCAAGTGAATGCCTTGACTCAGGTGCTTCTTTTAATATGAATCCTCATAGGGAGGGGTTCAATGAATATGAAAATATATATGGAGGTAAAGTATTTTTGGGAGACAATTCGACATATAAAATAATAGGTTGAGGAAGAGTCAAGTTGAGGCTAAAATATGGAAGAATTAAAACCCTTCCTGGTGTGTTGCATATTTCGGGTTTGGCAAGGAATCTAATATATGTGAGTAAGATGAATGATGCAGGTGTGAATGTGGTATTTAATAAGGATAGTTGCAATATGGTTCATGGATCTTTGGTGTTGGCAAGGGGAGTTTGCATAGGAACTTTGTTTAGAATTGAGGCTAGCATTGTAAGTATTAATTGCAATAACACTTCAATTGTATAGGAAAATAATACGGTTGAAATGGCTCTGAGTATTCCTACAGTAAAGACAATGTTGTGGCATCAACGCATGGGGCATATTGGTAAGAAAGGACTTCGAACATTGAAAATGAAAGGTATGGCTGAAGGAATTTTTGATTGCCCCTTAAATTTTGATTTTTGTGAGCACTGTGTTTTTGGGAAACAAACTAGATCCAAGTTTCCAAGTAGTGCTACAAGGTCTGAAGGAATTCTACATCTAGTTCACAATGATGTGTTTGGACCTGCAAAAGTACCATCATTAGGTAAATCTATCTATTTTGTTACATTTATAGATGACTTCTCAAGAAAGACATGGGTATATTTTCTACGAAACAAATCTAAGGTTTTTAATAAATTTAAAGAGTTTAAGGCTCTTGTAGAAAATCAAATAGAGAAAAAGATAAAGGTTTTGAGAAGTGATAATGGTGGTGAGTATTGCTCTAATGAATTTGAGCAATTTTGCAAGGACTGTGGAATAGAAATGCAGAAAAAAACTCCGTATACTCCACAACAAAATGGAGTTGCAAAATGGATGAACAGGACATTGATGGATAAGGGTAGAAGCATGTTAAGTGGTGCAGGGTTAGAAAATAAGTTCTGGGAAAAAGCTGTATTAATAGCTTTTTATCTCATCAATAGATCTCCTACCTCAACTTTGGTGGACATGACTCCACATGAAGTATGGACTAGTAAGAAACCCTCTCTCAGATATCTAAGGGTTTTTGGTTGTGATGCTTATATGTATGTCCCAAAAGAGAAAAGGACTAAGCTAGATTATAAATCTGAAAAATGCATATTTGTGGGTTATAGTACTAGTGTTAAAGGATATAAGTTGTGGAACCCAGAAACACAGAAGGTTGTTTACAGTCGTAATGTGATCTTTAGAGAAACAAAAGGGGTTTTAAAACAAGAAATGCAACCAAGAAAAGAACCATAAATAGTGCAGGTAAAATTAGAATAGGAAGAAGAATCAATGGTTGAACCTATATTACAGAGATATTTTGAAGAGGAATATCTAGAGGAAGAGGATGAGGAGGAAGCTAAAGATGTAGAACCTAGAACTCCAATTTTGAGGAGATCAGATAGAGAGAGAAGACTTCCAGATAGGTATAGTACTTCAAATTTTTATTTTGCATTTAATTAGTTACTAATGAAGAACCCAAGACTATAAAGGAGGCACTTCAATCAAGTGAGAATAAGTCTTGGAAAAAGGCTATGGAAGATGAAATGGAGTCCTTGGATAAAAATAAGACATGGGACTTGGTGACATTACCTCTTGGTAGAAAACTTGTTGGTTGTAAGTGGTTATTCAAGGAGAAGTACAATGTAGAAGAAAAGTTGGAGAAGTACAAGGCTCGCTTGGTAGCAAAAGGATTTTCTCAAGTTGAGGGAATTGACTTTGGTGAGATTTTTTCTCCTGTGGCTAAACTAACTTCAATCAAATTTCTATTGGCTATTTCTGCTGCTTTTGATTTTGAAATAGAATATATGGATGTAAAGACAACTTTTCTACATGGTGAACTTGATGAAGATATATATATATATATATATATATATATGTCACAACCAGAATGCTTTAAGGTAAAAGGTAAGGAGGACTTGGTATGCAAGTTGAAGAAGTCTCTTTATGGGTTGAAGCAATCACCAAGGATGTGGAACCAAAAATTTGATAGCTTTGTCTTGCCACTTGGGCTTGGAAAAAGCAAATCATATCCATGTGTATATTCCAAAAAGGAAGGTGAAAATTTTGTTATCATTGTATTGTATATGGATGACATTGTTATTAATTGGTAACAGTAAGGATATGATAAAGTTACTCAAATCTCAGTTATCTTATGAATTTGATATGAAGGATTTAGGTATTGCAAAATTTATTTTGGGTGTGGAAATAATAAGGGATCATGCAAATAGAAAGTTATGGTTAAATAAAAGGAAATATATTGATTTGATACTATAGAAGTTTAGAATGCATGATTGTAAACCAATATGTACTCCATATCCAGTTGGTCAAAAGTTATTTGCTAAACAGTGTCCTAAAACAGATGAGGAAATTGAAGAAATGCATCATGTTCCTTATGCTAGTGTTATGGGTAGTTTGATGTATGCAATGGTATGTACTAGATCTGATATTGCACATGCAGTGGGAGTAGTGAGCAGATATATGTCAAATCTAGGAAAGGAACATTGGAATATTGTGAAGAGGATCTTTAGATACTTACGTGGAACTATAGATTATGCTATCTATTATGGAGGAAATTTTGAAGGTAATAATACTATAAATATACAAGGGTTTGTGGATGCTAACTGGGTTGGAGATCTTGATAAGAGAAGATCCATATGTGCTTATGTGTTTAGACTGTTTTGAGGGCAATAAGTTGGATGAGTAAAAAGCAACCAGTTGTTGCTTTATCCACTACAGAAGTAGAGTACATTGCAACAACTCATGCTAGTAAAGAAGCAGTGTGGCTACAAAGGTTGCGTTCAATATTTAGCATTAAATAGAAGGTTGTGAGAATTAATTGTAACAATCAAAGTGCAATATTTTTGGACAATAATCCTAGTTTTCATGATCGGTCAAAACATATTGATATCAAGTACCATTTTGTGAGGGATATGGTTGAAGAGAATTGGGTGATATTGGAGAAAGTTGACACAGAGAAGAATAATGTTGATTCATTAACAAAGGTTGTACCTGCTCAAAAATTTTCTTGGTGTAGAAGATCTATGGGCATGGTTGCCCTTGACAGTTGACAATGGCAGTTTTTGGCCCCTATGGAAAGTATTCAACAAGTGGGAGAATGTTGGAAATATGTTGAATATTTTCCATGTTATTCAGGTTCGGGCTATTTTTAGACAAGCTATTTATAGACATGCTATTTATAGAAAATCTATTTATAGACATGTACTGGACACTCCAAATGTTTTTAGGGTTTAAGCTATTTTTAGACAGGCTATTTTTAGTTGTGCTATTTTTAGACCCATATGGGCTTTTAGGGTTACTATATTTGAACCCTTGCATTATTCACCCATGATATTATAAAAATCCATGCATGTGCTTTTGTTATATATATCACACTTGCATGAGGATTTAATGGAGATAAAAGGAGAATATTATTGCATTGGAAATGATCAAGTTAATGCAATAATAAAATAATACCATGATATTGTAAAAATAAATGCATGTGCTTTTGTTATATATATCGCACTTGCATGAGGATTTAATAGAGATAAAAGGAGAATATTATTGCATTGGAAACGGTCAAGTTAATGCAATAATAAAATAATACCATAATATTGTAAAAATCCATGCATGTGCTTTTGTTATATATTGCACGTGCATAAGGGTTTAGGGAAATACAGAAAGAGATAGAAAGAGAATATTATTGTATTGGAGATGGTGAAGTTAATACAATAATGATACTGTGTTGGTTTTTTTTGGTTGAGGTTTTCCAAGATAAATATTGTGTAATGTGTGAATCTGTTATCTTCTTCTTTTGATTCTGTTATTACTGTTTTTTAGTTTTAAGTTTATTAGGGCTGTTAATTTCTCTTCACATCCATGCATAATCAAGTAAAATTTCTCTAACCAATAAATCCTCACGTTAAATTAGTAACAACATACAAACTATACATACATAAATGGCACAAAAAATATCAACCAAAATCAATTATATATATAAATCCATTCAATGCCATACATTCAATATATCACTATACCATACATCTTGATGTACCATATAAATCAAAACTGGTACATAAAGAATCCAAATTCATACAACTACAAAATTGACCTAATAGATATCAAGCCTCTATAAAACTATCATAAAACTTGGCTATAAATCCTTAAATAGGCTAGGTTTCTAGCTACACGAGTTGGTGTCCCCCATCTCTCCCTTTAAAATTAATGATGAATGTGGTGGGGGTATAGGCATAGAATAAGTAATAGACTTATATATATAATGACTATATGATCTAGTCATAGAAGGATTCCTTTGGCCCTTATGCATTGTCTTCTAAGTACCTAGGAATGTGTTGTACAATCCTACTCTTTCTGAGCATCATCTTGGGCTCACTCCATATACTCCAACATGAAGTGAATAATGAGATCCTAACTCTTATAAACTTCAACTAAACTCCCATCCCATCTAGCCTTCTTTATCTTCCCCCATATATAGGCCATCTCTACTCTCAAGTGGCCTACTTTGGTCCATGTAACATCTCTCTCTTTGATGGTGGTATCTTGCTCCACCATAACCCAATCCCTTCTCACTCACTACTACCTACAACACAAAATTGAGACAATCTACCTCTATCCTCAGAGATACCACTTGATCTCCCTACTCTACTTGGACCACCTCAGCTCTAGTATCATCTCTTTATCCTACTATAGCATCCCTCTCCACCAAGTCTCTCCCTACCTCCTATCATAGTATGGCAATCCTCCTCAACCTCTCACCGTAAATACCATCTTTCTATACCACCACCTCTATGATATGGGCCTATAACTTGGATATCTCTTTCTAATGCACCTCTCACTCTATATCTATAATCCTATTTTATCCCCTAATATGTGTCTCCAGATCCTATATCTTATTCAAAAATTTATCCCTCTTAGTTGCCCCTACCTCATCCAACCCTCCATTTGGTCCTGCTCCTAACATTGATGTCAATATAGTTGATATAGTACTATGTCCATAGTTGTACCTCTAGAAATGGCCTCTACCCATCTCTCTCTATATCTATTATATATTATCCACACATCATCTAAAAAATGTTAATCACCCTATGCAATGATCTCATCCTCTCCTTCATGGTGATCTAAATTACTCCAACCTACAATCAATCACTTTGTAATAAAAACCTAGTAATCTAATAATTAGTTGGTCATCAATAACAAACATCCACAACAAGAATGGAGAATGTGCCTTTGCATTAATTGATCTATCAAAATGGAATTCATATTACAATATCATACTTGTGTTATGCACTCCAACCCAAATATTGTGCATGACTCAAAGATCTATATCCTAATTAATGGATATAGTATCCATTGATATAAATGAAAATGAGGGGTTTATTTGTAATGCACGCCTGGTTGTTGGTAGCAACAATTTCTAGGACAACTTGCATTAATTGTTTTTCCCCTTCTTCCAACATACTTTGATCATAATGCCAATGTTACAAATATCATTTATGTGGTGCTTAACCATGATGGCTATGATATTTGCATTGTATTTATATTTCATTACATTACAATGTGTTTCATTACATTTTATTTTATTTTCTACTAGACTAACATAGTCTTATTACTTGACATTTTTGCAAATATTTTTATTTATGCATCTATTTAGAACTAGTGCCTACATCGATCTTGTCCATAAAATTGATTGATGTCCTTATCGACTTTCTCCTTTTCTCAGGTGGGGATAAACCTAGCTATTGATATTATTGAGGTTGTTGAGATTATGGAATAGGTACTCCTAGTTCTATGAGTTGTAGCTTCAAGACATCTTGCTCCTCCTTGAGTCTCTTGTTGTAGTTGAAATACTTGACCCATTCAAGACCAAAATGGTTGGATTTCTATTCTATTTTTTCCAAATTCTTCAATATCTCCTCACTTTTTTCAAAAGCCTCACTTGTAGTCCCTTGCATCAATGTTATAATGTTCTCATCATATTTTGTAATCAAATAGTCCTTGTGCTCAAATTATTTTATCTTAGCTTCTCATAAATTCTCTCTAATTGAGCACTCATATCTTAGATGGGCTATCTTTGATTCCTATTCCTTAATGATTTTATTCTTTTCTTATATTTCCTTATTATTTTCTTCAACCTCCTTTATCTTTTCCTACATCTTCTCAATTTGTTTTAACTTGGCTAGTTCCACTTTGGTTCCTTCACTTGCCTGCCAAAATTTTGCATCTATTGTTTGCAATGGGGTAGGTTTCTCTTCACTTACACTCTGAAGCTTCTTAATATCTGTAGCTAACCATTATATTAAGTATACCAAAACTTTAATTTTAGCACAAGTTGGGATAAATCTAGTTCCAATTTCACATACTACATATTTTTATCATCTACTAGGCAAATTAAATTATGACTACCATTGATATAAATATAGGTTGGTCTTGTTTTTTCGGACTGGTGCTTCCCAGGGATCCCTGTTTGGTTGGGGATCCCTTCCCTTTTTCCCTCAGGCTTCCCCCTGGGGTTTTTTGTAGGTGATTCGCGTGGATCTGGTCCCCTGCATTTCTCAGTGCGGTGGAGGTGATGGTTTAGGGTTTGGACAGCTTCCCCCTTTTTCTTGTGAATCCTCGATAGGCTCTATGCTTGGACGAGATTATTGGTCCCTGTTGCTGGGATCCTCTTTTGTTTTCCCGGGGTGGGTTCCTTGTGGTGCAACTCTCTGGTCACTTCCTGATGGACTGGATCCTCTCTGTGCTGGCTGTCGGATTCCTACAGGATGGCTCTCGCTGAACTGAATGTTTTCTTGGTGGGCGGGATGGTTTCTCCATAGTGCGGGATCCGCAAAATCTGTCGATTTTCTCGCGAGGCATGATTCTTTCTTTTCTGCTGGTTTCCCGGATGGCGGGATTTCCTTGTTGCTTCCCTCCAGGTGAGACTGTTTGTGGTGGTTTTGACTGCTTCCCGCGAGGCAGGATTTTATTGTAACGGTTTTTCTTTGCTTCCTGCTGGGCGGGATCTTCTCGATGGTGGTTTTTGGCTACTCCCCGCTGAGCGGGATCTCCAAAACTACTTTTTTTCTTATTTGTTTGTTTCCCGCCGAGAGGGATTGTTTCATGCTTACTGTTACCGTTGGGCGGGATTTCTGTTTTGGTGTTCAGTTTCAAGGGATTGATGCCCTAGGCCCATTGCTTATGTAATCAGGTTTTGGGATCCTTGTTAAAACCCGCTATAAATACAAACACATAATTATCAAAAAAAAAAAATATAGGTTGGTCTTTTATATATTATTTGAGTTCCTTCTAGTAGTTCTTATACCCCAACCATGTTTTTGATACAACCATTATTTAAATCCCAAGGCTACATTTGATGAATTTTGGAAAGTTTTGATATCCATTACCATCATGGATCTTGTTCACTAACTTTCCTAGTTCATTCTTTGTCAATTGCCATTTCCTCCACTATCCTACATATCTTATTTTAAACTCCATCTATAATCTATTAATTACTCTAGATATATTCCATAAATAATTGCTTACTTATATATCAATGTGCTCTCCCAACTCAAGTGGTTTCATAAAATTTAGCACTTCTATCAATACATACTCACTTAATTCATCATATGTGTCATTCTCTATGGTAGTATCATCCACTTGCTCTTCACCTTGTCTTAATATATTGATGCATTTATTTATTACTTTACTCTCTGTCACTATTTTTTAAACTGTATGAGCCAACTATTTCTTCTTTTGACTATTTTCTTCTCTATATAAATTACATCTTCTTGATTTCTCATTGTCATGTGAGTTTGATCCTTGATGTGTTAGTTTTGGTATAGGTACTACATCCTATTCCATTATATCCTTTCCCTTTTTTGGTGTTTGAGTTGGCATAGTTGGATTCTATTTCTCTGGTGTCTTGGTAGGAAAATATTATTTCCTCACATGTACTTCCTCTACTATAAATGTAACTTAAAAACGGGGCTCCTCCTATATAGTAGGTGATGTAGTTGGATCAAATTGCTGAAATTTTACCAAAAAAATAGTTATCCCATTTTACATATCCCCTAATGTGTCCACAATGTCTTGGAATTCCCTATCCATGGGCACAATTTTTGGAAACTCCAAGTTCTATTATTATCCAACTATAGCTACTTGTCCAACCTTGTGCTACTTTGATTTTTTCTATTTTCTTTCCTCCATAACATATTTCATTCTACCACCTATTCTTACTATGGCTTATTGTGGGTATTGATATTTTTCCTTAAAAACTAATATCCTATATTTTTCTTATTTTTGGTTAAATTTGGTTTCAACGGTGGTGTATCCTCCTATGAATATTCACTAGGTACATCACCCAATAGACCCTTCATCAATAATTTCTTCATTCTTTTTTTTGGAGTGCTTTTCTTCAATTATGGTTTTGATTTCATCCACCTTAATATTTGTGGTACTAACTCTACTAATTATCTTGTATATTCCATCCTTGGAATATCTATCTTAACCTACATTACAATATTTAGTAACAAACCAATAAAAATAAATACCATTGAAAATGTCTTCATACTTTGCATCAGGAAACTATTAAAGTGATATAAGAGATAGCATGCCCAGTCATAGGATTCACTAGCTATCATTCCTTACATATATGGTATAATCCATATGGGAAAATTTTAATCCATCTACTCTCTAGATAATCTCACCATTATGATGTTCATGATGCACTCCAACTCATTATGCTATTATTGATTCTTAACTCCTTGACTCCTATGCAACGTTAGTTTCTATGTTATTTTTGGGTTGAGGTCTATCACCTCCTAAATTAACTACAAGCTTTGGTTTGAATCCACTACATCTTTCATCATTGGTACTCCTTTATTAGGCATCCCAATTATTCTTCTAAATTTACCTCTAGAAAATACAACCACTAACGATCGATCACCCACTTGTACTTGCATTCTATTGTGTACTGTAGTGAATAATCTTTGAAGAATTATTTATCAAAGTTTGACACCTACAAAATAAAATTCACTTCTACATCTTGCAACTTCTTTCACAACAAGTGATACTTTAGGGCCTTTTCCCACCATGTTAAACAATATTCTCTAGTTTAGTGTATGAATATTATATCTTTTAAGGGTATATTTTATTTTTCATGTTTTCTAACATCCCTTTCTATTTATTTTGGAATTTTATCTCTTACGTTATGCCATGATTTATTCTCTTGGTCTCATCCCACGTATAAATCATAGTCTTATTCACCCATCTATGAATTTACTCCATGACTATACTTCATTATTCCTTTTAACACAGGATCGGGTGAATCTCTTCTCTACTGCTCCAAATATCAAATCTATTCAAAAATTATTAGCTTCATATGTATCTTGGAAACCATGTGCTTGATATCACTATGTGGACATTCTTGCTAGTAGTGGTAATATTACATAGAATTAGTTCTCCTATAGTAGTCTTGTTGATGGTAGATGAAACTTTTCTAATGGTACTATTTGGGCTTTTATAGATGATGGAAATTTTTAATATATTCAAATTTTTGTTACAACTATATAGATAGTAGTTTGTACCCTTGAATGATACCTTATATAGTATCCCCTCTAACTATTGGTCTCAATCAACACTCAAATAATAGATCCTTTATCTCTCTAGTTGGTAGCTCCATAACTTTTAGCCTTCAACAACACTTCTATATGGTGGCTCCTTCTACTTATCATTTTTTGATTATGACTGCTTTGAGTGATGGTTACCCTTCTATACACTTAACTATTATGGAAATATTTTGACTTTTCATAGTCTTCTTCAACATGTATAGCTTTTCCACCTTTCATTTGGTTTTATTAATTCTTCACCTTTGCACATAGTTACCTACTCATTTCTTCTCCCTTCTAAAAATCCTCACCTATAATTCAACTTCCACAATATCATCCTTATCATTTATAATTCCAACAATATTTGAAGGTAGCCTCAACATCTACAAGCTTCCTCTAGCATTTACAATCTTCCTCTACAACTTTAATTACGTACTTCTTATGCCCATCTACTCACCTCTATTTATAATACTTTTAAAATTAGTTTATGCTCATGCAAAATGTTATCCAACTACCACTATGTATCCCACATAATAGATGATCACCACATCATCACCTTGCATGCAAGTGATAGTGTGGTTCCTGCTTCTATTTTTTATATTTTTCTTTTATTTTTTTTATCAGTTTCCTATTTTTCAAGAATTTTATACAATGAAATAAATTTAGACTTTAATTGTGTCTTCTATTGATAATTTTTGCTTTTGTCTTCTCTAAATATGAACTTCCTCATATGCCTTCTCATAACTATGATTCCTTATCATCTACTTAGTCTCTTTATAATAATATTTAGTTTGGTTCTACTTTGGATGGTATCTAAATTATTTCTCTTCATCGATCATTTGATGATCTATTTGATGGCATCTTGTCATCCTCTCACTTTCCTAATGGTAATTTTCTCTTATCTCGACTTGCAAATGATATCATATCATCTTGCTTAATTATAGACTATGTCATATCATCCTATCCAATCGTAGAATTAGTATTGCCATCCTATTAGTCTACTAACACCTCTACCTTCTTGTTAATCTATCCATGATACGCTACCATCTTGCTAATATATTAATGGTTTCATAGCATTCCTTTAACTTGTTGATGGTTATCTAATACTTGTCATATTTGATTGTTGCTTGTATATCTATTTGAACCTACAGGATAACCCTTTCTTCATAGTTCTTCTCTATTCTATTGGACTTATTGTCTAATTTGATCTTGTTCTTCTACAACCCTTCTTTGTATTTATTATGATGATTAATGTATATCTACTTCCTCCATCGAATAAACCTCCATATTGTAGGAGTTATTACCCCCATTATTCATGTATATAAAATGTTTCTAAGTCCCTAATTATCTATTATGGCATCTTCAATTTTTATGTGAACCTCAAGGTAGTCCTAATGGTCTAGCCTCATGATTCCATTAATATTGGTTGTTTTATGCCTAATCGAAGAATGGTCCTTACAACCCATATTATTGACCCTACGACCAAAGGGTAGCAAGAGGAAAATTTCTTCCCCTTGACCCATTGAAAGGGAGGACAACAAAATTGTTCCCTTGTCCAAGTAACCTTTAACCATAAAGAAGACCTGGCTATCTTCCCAAGTTTCCTAGGTTACCTCTTTATGGTACTATTAGAGTTCCTAGTAATCCTTGTGAATTACTAGGTTCATATTTTCCTTCATTAATAGGGTATGGTGGTTCTTCCATCCTTATTCTAGTTTGTATTGCTTTCTTAGAGTCTTCTAAAACATTTCTTCTTTCTTACGCTTGAGGTACTAGTTGAATTTTAGTCATGTTCCTCCTAGATTTTCTTGTCAACAAAGATTTCCAACTACTAATATTGCTATAAATATTATTGGCATGTGAGCTAATGGAGGAACTACTTGAACTTATGGAGAATAGGCTACTACTTTTGGATTGTCTTCCTTACCCCTCTTATAAATAATGTATTTCATAGATACCCCTCTATAATTCATAGGCTTCTTATTCCATTGTCGACCTTTGTTGTCTAAGACTATCCACTTCTTGTCTTCATGCTTCTCTTTCATTATTTTGTTGTATTATTTTTTCTATATCTTGAATAATATGATCCCTCATTTGAGCAATATATCTTTGTAAATTTTTGTACTTCTTTTACAACCTCTACATATTGCTACATATCCTTTGTTGCATGAGACCAATTTGTGCTAGTGGGTTCATATACGCATCTTCACTTTCATTGCATTGAGATTCATAATAGGATCTTTTCCTTGTTATTGAATCCATTCATCACATATCTACATTTATCAGTGATTGGATTATTTTCTCTTACTCTATATTTAGGAATTTTACATGAACCTATATTCTCAATTGTACATTTGGTCTTAGTTTCAACTCTCTCTGTTTAATAATAGGTTGTCCTCCTCTATCTATTTTAATTAACCAACCTAACCCCATATATTCTTCTTATTGAATTTCACTTTGATTTATAGTTCCACTTGGTTCTCCTCATTCCTAAAATTAAAAATTGATCACCTATATTAATAGAAGGAGTAATTTAAACTTAAGATCTTGTGAAAAATGGACATGAGAAGGAAGGTGGTGAATGATGATGCATGTGAAAGTATAGAGATATCTCAATTTTGTGGTGGTTTCCTAGATCCTCTTGGAGATTCATCAATTCCTCCAAGAGACCCTCCTATTCCTCTTGGAGATGTAAACCCCCCTCAATGCCCATTGGGGCTCCTTTTTCCTTTTAACCTAGGGATAGTATATTTTATGAATGTTATTTTGAACTTTTCTGAAAAAGTGGACTCTTTGACTAGTCTCTTTGACTTGGATATAGTTGAGAGATCACTGAATGTGCCAAAAAACCTAATTAAATTAACTATGGAGGAGGGAGCTTGTAATTTGGTAGGGAGGTTCTTGGGGACCCATCCAGATATTGATTCCATTAGGATATGGGCCTCCTTAAAATAATATCCAAAAGGCTAGATGGAAATTACAATGCTTCCCAAGGGATTATTTCTCATTAATATAATTGAGGAGAAAGACATGAAGCATATTCTTAGAGAGGGCCTTTGGTTCTATGGGAGGAGAATCTTGTTCCTCCATAGATGGGGGTAAAAATTTGATCTAGATACTCAAAAGATAAATACAACTCCTATTTGGATTAAGCTCCCTAGACTCCCTTTCACTTCTAGAATGAGGATATTTTAAGAGGCGTTACAAAAATATTGGGTGAACTAGTCATGATTGATTTTGCAACTAGGGATAATTCTAAAATGATATTTTCTAGAATGTGTGTCAATGGAGATCTGGCCTTAGGCCTCTTTGAATCAATTAAGTTTATTTCATACGTGGGTATCCAAATCTAAATGGTAGAATATGAAAATAGACCAACCTTTTACATTGGCTATCAAAAAATAGGGCATGTAGTTGACTGGTGTCCAAACAAAAATAATTATCCTAAAAATTTTGGATCCAAAAGAAATAAGCAAGACATAAGGTAAGCTCTAGCACATTGAAAGGGGGTTCAATTCCCTTGGCAACCCCTGGAGGACTATTATATCTTGAGTTACTTCAATGTGAATAAGTACATATTGTAGAAGATATAGAAGCCCTTGTGGATCTTTTTGTTCAGGTATGTTCTAAGGAACCCATTTCTAAATCTCCTATGTTGAAACCCTTGTTGTGTAATCCCTTTGAATGTTTAGGTTTAGGCTCTGATTCAATTATTGAAAGGGAAAGTATTCTAGAAGCAAATACCTTTTGAATATTTAGTTGATGAAGTTGTTTCCTTGATTATTAGAAAGGAATTAGATTCAAATAATTCTCTAGGTTCTCCCTCTAAAGGAAAGAAAATTTTGGGTAATGACCATGTGATCCCTGGATCTATGACAAGAACCCAAAAGAAAGGGGTTTGGATGTATGAGTTGAGCAAAACTTGGGTAAACCATCTAACAAAGAGGTAAGGATACATGCTACTAAAATAGATATTGCTAATGGATCTCAAGTGGTCCTAAAATTGGAAGATAGCAGTGACCCAATGGAAAATCTATAGAGTTCAATAGCCCTTAGGACCCAACCACTGGGCAATTCAAGTGATAAAAATAAATTCATATCCAAAAATCATAAATGAAGATCATTTATTGGAATGTGAGTGGATTAAATGCTCACTTTAAGAAAAGACTATTAGATTCAATGAGAAAATATTTATCCCCTCATATTCTTCTCCTTCAAGAAACAATGTTGGAGACAATGGATCCTTGGTTTAACAGTTGAACAAATAGTTGATGTAGTTGTAGATGAAAAAAATGACCCACTTGAGTGAGTCATTTTCCCTAGATCCTTAGAGAGACCCTCCAACTTTCCCAAAGAAAGTTTGGACCTATCTCCCCCTTCCTTTCCTCCCCTTTTTCCTAGTAATTGTGAAATCACAGTCAACCCTTACAAGGCATGATTTCACCTAGATAGGGTTTTCTCTTAGAAAACCCTATTTTTTTCAAAGTGATCTCTTTGACATAAATTTTCCCTTGGTTTTACCACCCATTCTTATTTCAAATACCTTATAAATAAATGGTTTTAAGTATTTTTTCTCCCCATATCCAAGAAGTAAGCTAAGAAGAACAAGTTTTAACACAAGCAAGAAGTGCCTAATTGTAAAAGTACCAAGTGGTATTTTGAAGTTGACTAATATTTGTGGATTTCTCTTCTACTGCATTGATTGTGTGTTGCTTCCCTTGGTGGATAAGTGTTGGATCCCTAAGGAGGAATCCACTATATTGGAGTTCTTCATAATTTTGTCTACTTTTTCATTACCACCAAGTTATTTTCACTCATTTGCATTCATACATTGTTATTTTGTATTTTTTGCTGGATTATTTGCATTGTTCTGTTATGTCCTCTTTCTATTGTAAAACTGCACCCTATAATTGTAGGGCATGATTTCATCAATAGTGAAATTTTGGCTATCCCATGTAGAGCATGATTTCATCTATGTCAAATCTTGGGGGAAAAAGTTCACCTCCAAACCCTAGATCTGCATTTCATGTTATATATAGGACATAATAGCATAATTTGCACCTTGTTCATCATATCGTTCTACTGCTTTCTATTTTGTTTGTTCATTTTATAAAAATATAAAATTTCACTTTTGCATTTTAAATGTTAGCTAAAAGTACCTAGGGGTCTTGACTAATGTGCCTACAAGCACTATTATATAGAAACCTAAGCAAGCTCCCTAACACTGATCATATTTTTTGAGGGTTCTATGAGGTTATTTTGCAGGATTGAAGTTGTGGGATATTGTTGGACATAAGAAAAATCTTGTAACAATCACCGAATTAGATAAGTGCCCTAGTAGATCTCTAGGCTATTTTTTGATTGTCTTTTATTAATTTCTATTCAAAATATAGATCACAATTAAGGAAAAGTATTTGATCAAATTTCTAGGTATTTGAAAGAATAAAGGCATATAGTCAGCATTTAGGGTTTTAACCTTGTTTGTACATTTCTCTTGGACCGTTGCTCAAAATATTTACTTTACAATAATTTAAGCAAAGAATCATTCTAGAGTTAGCTCCTGTATTCTTGCATCTTGTATCTTGCATTTTCCCTTTTTATAGTGTACTTGTAGAAAGGCTAAATAAAGGTGCATGCTCAATTGACATTTTCAAACACATTCCACCCTGGACTTGGAACGAGTCCTAATACTATTCCTAGTGAATCCTTTTCCTTTTCCCTCCAAGTGTAGATTTATAACATACCGCAAGGTCACCTCGGATCCTAGCAGATCCAACCAAGAATCATATGTGGTAGAGTAGTTTTTCCCCTCTACATATTTGGTGAACCTGACATGAAAGACATGTCTTAGTGGCCAAATTAAGAAGCATTGTCCTTGTTTTATTTTATTTTACAAACTTTTTAACAAGACCACTAATTTGTTTGCTTAGAATTAGAAGAACATTAACAAATATCTTTAAAATCTTCTTGTGTGCATTTCGTTAGTTTTCTCTTATATCATTTTGCTTCTTCTAATGGATCCATTACTTAGAAGTTGGAAAATTCATCTAGAGTCTGATCATATTTCCCAAGAAGATGATTATATTGATAGAGAGAATCCTAACCTTGATGTAGAAGAGCAAGAAAATTTTGAAACTAGAATAAATTATGATCTTCTTGAAGGGCCCGATGGTGCTTACTTATTTAAATCATTTGATCATGTTTGTGGTTTTATGAAACATGATAGGTAGAATTACTTAAGAGTATGGAGTGATAAGCTCAACTCGAAAGAGGTGAGACTCCCCATCCTTAAATAGTCTATCCTATATGTGTTCATACTAACCCTTTGTTTGAATCTTTGAATCATAATCATGTTCATCTACTAACTTATGTCACTACTATAACTACCAATGTTGGAAGGAGTTTACAAGTTCTTCCAACCAGTAGTGTCACTCAAGATTATTTTCAATTTCCTCCTCATTCTACTAAACTCAACATTCTTGCTTCTATTCCACCAACTTTTAGTTATCCTCTCCATCAAGATACCATATATCATAACCCATACCATAATGGTATCAATAGCTCCAACATGGGCCAAGTATCCTTTCAACAACCTACATATAATCCTCCCTTAGAGAAACTAGGGGTATTGCACAACGACAATCCTAAGGTACAAAGTTTAACTAATATGGTGAAAAAATTGGTTTCAAGAGTGGATATGATTCAACCCCCTAGTTTAACCTATAGCTATAGATAAATGTGAAATAAACCATTAGACCCTATCATTGCTACTAGATCCTATCCTAAGTATTTCACCATGATAGTTTTACCTATATAAGGGAACAGTAGATCCAATTGAGCATTTAAGAATGTTTAGAACAACTTGCCATGATATGATATATGATGATATATTGATAATGAAATTCCTTAAGAGTCTCTATGGCATGGCATTAGAGTGGTATTATCAGTTGCTCAATCATTCTTTGAGGAATTTTGAAGAGATAGCTAAATTATTTATTCAACAGTTTGGTGCTTATGTTGAAAAGAATGTGACCATGAAAGATGTTTACAAGTTAAAACAAGGTATAGAGGAATTTTTTTCAGAATTTGTCTCATTGGAGGAGTCTATTTGGACACTTAAGATATACCTTACCTCCTCGAGACATGCTTGAGATATTTATTAGAAATTTGCAAGAGCAGACATCTTATGCATTGGAAACTACAACTATCACATCTTTTGATCAAGCAATTGACCTAGAAAGAAGGGTAGAAAAAGATCTTATCATAAGAGAACAACTTAAAGTGAAAGAATATAAGACCACTAAAAATTAATATAACAACAAGCATGTGGTAGGTGATGGAGTCACGGATAGTAGACCTATTAATAGTATTATTAACAACCTACAAAATATGGTGCTTATCCAACCTCCAAAAACTCCACAAAGGAATTTAATAAGACTCAATATGCCTATGGCACTGGTCCTAAAGTAGATTTTAGAAGCTAATATGATTGAGTTATCTCCCATAAGGTAACATGATATCACAGTTAATTGGTATAAGGTTGGTCAACATTGTGAGTATCATAGAGTGGAGGGGCACTAGATAAATTCTTGTAAGAGGTTGAAACATGTGGTTTAGGACCTGATTGATGTAGAATGCATTATTATTGAAGGTTATCACCAACAAAAAAATCAACCTCCTACTCAAAAAGCACCTACAACTAATCAATACATGGGGATCTTTCAAGATCCCCTCCCTAAGCATGAAAATTTGGTAGCTATTAAAGTGTCCTATCAGAATGTGCCACCTCCCTATAGTAATGTGGTTGGTATGATAGTAATAACTACAAGGTAACAAACATAGAATCAATTGGATCAATATTCTTAGTAAGAGACAATCCCTTCATCCAACCCACCTTCAAATCCTATCCTAGCTTTGAATAATTATCAGAGGAGTATGGGAGTAAAAACCCCACATTTAGTGTTGAAAATTCAACCTAAAATCTCCTTTGACATGCAACAATAATTATCTAGCACCCCAACCAAGATATCTATCTTAGAACTCTTGTAAACTTCTATTCATAGGGAAGATTTTTTGGAACTTCTAATACAATAATATATTCCTATAGACATCCCCCTAGTGTTGTAGATAATGTCATAGGTTCTCTTGGGATACATCACATCACATTTTTAGATGACGATATGCCTTCCTCAGACTTATGAGGTGATTATTTCCTTTACAACATAGCATTTATTGAGAGAAATTTTGTCAAACAAATATTGATTGACAACGGTTCTCTTAATTTATGCACTTATTATTTTTTTCAAAATTTGGATTAAAAGAGGAAACTTAACTAAATCAGATATTATCATCAAGGCTTTCAACAATGAGTTCCATGAGGCCTGCAACATTGTATCTCTCCCTTGAGGGTCAGACCTCAAATCTTAAATACATTTTTTTTTGTGATACCTTGCCCAACATATTTCAACCTTCTTCTCAAATGTCCTTGGATCCATGTGATGAAGGTCATCCCTTCTACCTTTCATTAGTGTTTGAAGTTCAAATTTAAGGATCAAATTATCACCATTTTGGGTGACCCTCATCTATTCAAATATTATTCGATTATTGAGTAAGCTTAGTCTGGTCTCAATATTTATCATTTAGTTTCATCATCTGCTTCTTCAAGTTCCTCATCTCAAATATTTGAGTAACTTGAGAGTATAAAAATGAGTGAGGAACCTCAAATTAAAGTTTCATCATGGGATCAAGTTAATCATTTTCTTCAAGAGCCTCTTTTGAATCTTTCCAAGCTACCACCTTCACCAAGGACTATGGGTATACCTCATAATAAGGGTGGATTTGTACACATTGGCATGCATACCTTTATCTTCATAGGAATGATTTTAGAAAAAAATATCCTATGGATAATTCTTTTACCCAGTATTATTTATCAAATGATTACCTATTCCCTAAGAAGATCTTATCTAGCATGGGATATGTTGATAAAGGTTTAGGATACAACATAAATGTATTCAAGAGCCTTTGGGTATTATATTCTGGCTTAGGAGGTGTGGAGTAGGCTACATCCCCAACAAGAACCAACCTTTACCATTCGATAATAATGATCACCTTAAAACATATACTGAATATTTAGATCATCAAATATTGGAGTGGAGAGATGAGGACAAAGGTCCCCCTTATCCCTCTAACATTTTGTTTTGTAATATGGTAAATTTTATGCATTTTGAAGGTAACATTTTTTATTTTCAAAGAGACCCTTCTTTTCTATCTTACAAAGATCTTGTAAAATTAGGGATTGCCCCTCCTTTTGTTAAAAAAATGGTTTAGTTAGAGATTATGAATATGCATGTTATTTTTTTTAAGATAGGAGGCACAATCAGACTAAGTGTCAACTATTGTTTTGCTCTAAATAATAAACCACTAATTAGACATGATTTTGCATTTTCATTCGCTGCATTCATTTTCTTGTTCATATTGCATGTTTGCCTATCATATTTTGCAAATTTTGGTTAATATTTTATCCATCTTGCATCTCTATTTGTCATAATTGCATTATTGCTTGATCATGACTACTTGATCATATAGTTTTTTGAGGACCTCATGAAAATGGCATGTGATAACACCTAAGGTCGTAGCTCACATGCATTGCACTCTCACTAGGACTTTGATGCCTAGAAAATTCCCCAACCTAGGGCTGTTGCTTTTTCCCTACTCTTGTTTTGTCTTTTTTTTTGTGTTCCTTGAACTTGAAAGTTTTACTGATGACCATCAATTTATTTTTAGGTCAACGAACACAACCCTTATTTATTTTTTGCTTTCTTCCTAACTTTTCTTCTAAAATGTGCACACACTCACATCTTGTTTTTCTTAGTTTTCTTTGCCCATACACGTTTTCACACACACAACACCCTTATCGGGGGAGTACTCACTCTGACTCATCAACGCACACACAACACATCCCATATGGGATAGCTTCATGGCCACATGTGAGGTGTAACCTCCATATTGATCATTTGTGAGCATACATCCTAGTGGGTATCTCTTTCTTTTTGTCCATCTTAGCAAGTACTACATCCATAGATGGTTTCGCTCCTCATTTTGACCATATTAGTGAGTACTACACCCATAGTGGGTATCACTCCACTTATCCATTTTTATTTCCTTTTCACTTTATGTATGTATGATCGGTCACTTATCCATTAGTTCTTCTTTGTTGGCCTTTTTCTTCTTCTTCTTTTTCTTCTATTTCTTCATTTTTCTTATTTTTCTTTATTTTATTCTTTTTCTCTTTCTTTTTTAAAATCATACCCCATATTTATGGGTCATAATTTTTCTCTACGACATTATCATGCTCCATTTTTACGAGGCACGATTTTGTCTAGAGTTATGTTTTTTCTTTCCTTTTTCTTCTTTCTTGTTTTTTTTCTTTCTTCTTCCTCTTATTTTGTTGTGTTTTCTTTGTTTTATGTGTTTTCATGCATTGAATTCACTCCATTGCATCCATACATTTGCATTTTAGGTTAGTGCATTCCATAGTTAAATCATGATATGCATAAAACAATAAAAAACATTAAAAACATCATTAAAAATATTAAAAAGAAAATACATAAGCACACACATTGCACTAAAATGCAACATGATATTACTCGAGAGGTAGAAAAAGGTACATAGGTCTACCTAGTCGATGTACCATAATCCAAACCCGATACACTTGACCATCCCTAGGGATGCATGCCACACTAAAAAATTAGTATGTCACCTCAATCCCCTCCCTAGCTCTAGGAGCCTATCTCCTCTACTTCACCCGCTGGAGGTGGTCTTGGTGGGGGAATGTTCATGGACCAAGAAACCTCATGATCTATTCAAATTTTGGCTTGATGTATGTAGGGACAAAGGTGGTGGTACTTTTTGCTCTACTATAACTACCTGGTAGTACATCATCTGGTAGAAGGTCACCCTCTGCATGGCCACATATAGCCTCTCTCCCACCATCTACAATTCCATCTGTAGAAGGTAGATCTCATTGCCCTACTGGCTGCTACTGACCACAACCATCCTCTTAGCCCAAGCCTGCTATTGCTCCTAATTTGATTGAATCATATCTCCATGGGTTAGTCTACCTTCACTCGTGCCATGCCCCTCTACACCTCTACAATGCTCAATGCACTCCTCAACCCCTCTATCCTCTTGGACCTATCCTCTTAGAGCAGGTCCATCTCCCTCCATAGGGTTGCTATCTATACCTATAGCATCTTTATCTCTATCCTAGTATCTCCCTGATCCATGGTCCCACTCAAACCAAATACTATTGATGTGGAGGTCTCTTTGGTCCCTCTATTTGGTCCTACTTCAACCATTGTGGGGGTAACTCTAGTCACTCCCACCTCCCTAGTCCTAGTAGTAGTGGTGGTAGCCACCACTATCTCTACTCAAAACCATGCCTATCTCTACTGTGGGACCTCTTGGTCCTATTTTTGCTACTCCATGAAGCATCAAGTAGTCTCTCATAGTGCTAGTTGCATGCGCTAGATCATAACCTAATGCCTCTACACTAGCACTAGAGAGAAGATCCTTAGGGGCATGACACCCGTATACCATCTCTAGTTGCAGACACAAAAAATTGACCAAATTTGAGTGGTAAATATTCCTTAATGCCCCTAAAAGGCCCTCACCCCTTGCCAAGGGCAAGGGAAGGCCTCTGTGCCTCCCTTTTTTAATTTGTTTACCTTTTAGAAAAATCGTGCCCCGTCCTTATGAGGTGCGAATTCACACCATCGATATCACACCCATCAGGATGGGGCATGACTTCATTATTTAACCTAGTTTTTTTAATCTATTTTTTTTTTTTTTTAAGCCCGCTTAGACCCAGGTTTAAACCCTCTCACATGTTTTGGCGTTGGTTGTGAGTTTATTTGTGTCTGTTTTCTTCCTCTAATTTTACCTATAAAAGGAAATATGTCTTTGCTTAATCAAGAACAAGACTAAGTGCAAGTGTGATATGTGAACTTTTGTGTGATCTCTATGTGAATTGATTAAGCTCAAAATTTATAGTTCATTCTTATTTACTTTATTTGCTGCAAGCTAGCCCTCAAAGTGCAAATTTTGGATTGATATTCTATTGCATGGATTGGATTGATTTAGCTATGTGACTTGGTAGATCCATGGTGTAGCTCAGAGAGATAGAGTGCCCATTTGGATAGTTGGCTCTCTTTTTCCTACTTCTGTGATGTCCATTAGGGTTTGATTATTTGTTTATCTACATTTATTTTGTCTTCTGTATTTGCTTCTTATTTTTCTTTAGTCTACAACAAAATCGCACCCTGCATTAGTGAGGCGTGACTTTGATTACCTTAATTAGGGTAAAGTTATTCATAGAAGAAAAAGCATGCCGCATCCAAATAGGGTGTGACTTTACTGCTATGATATCGCACCCGCTCTAGGTGAGGTGCGATTTTGCCCTAGGACACATCGGGGGCAAGTTTCAGATTTTACTTTCATTGTTGCATTCCATTTTGTCTCTAGATCATACTGTTGTACTTTTTCTTCTATTTTCTATTGTTGTATTTCTAATTTATGATTAATTCTCCAAAGTTCAATTTCTATTTTTGTATTAAAATGTCATCTAAAAGGACCTAGAAGGCTTAACTATTGCTAGATCTATCATACAACGGCCTATGAAGGACCCCTAATATTAATTCTATTTTTCAGTGTTTTATAAGTGATCTTGCAAAAATAGGAATTCTTGATATCATTGGACAAGAGGAAGAAAATGCTAAGTCAACCACCGGTTTAGATAAGTGCTCTATTCAATTCCATTGGTTGGAAAATCTGGTTTCATTGTTAAAGAAAGGTATTTAGTTTACATCTAGGGATAATTTCTATGCATTTATCTTGTGTATATCTCTGCTTTAAATATTTTTTGAAATAAACCCTAGGTTAGTGAGCATTCAGAAGAAATAATCATTCCAAGATAGTTCTTGTATGCTTACATTCTATTTTTAGTTGTCTTATTCTATTTTTTGCATTGTCCTTTATATTTTATAGTGTAGATCTAGAAAGACCAAACTTAGGTGATTGCTTAAAACTGAATACATCAAACAATCCTGAATATCCCAATGACTTGGAGTGAGTCCTAAAACCATTCTTGGTGAACCCTTCCCCCTAGCACCAAGTTTAGAGTACAACATACCCCTGTGGTTCACCCCACAAAAGGTTCCCTCCTTGCGGATCTAGCCTTTTGTTTGGAAATTGTACACGGTAGGGCAGTTTTCCCCCTCTATATATTTGGTGAACCAAACATGAACACCTCCTTTTTATTTTTAAAACACTAAGCAAGATCATTTAAAATATTGTGCCAAATATTTTAAAAGGATAATTTATGTGTGTGAGTACACAAGTTTCTTTTGGTCTTAGTTCTTCTTTTTGTCTTTCTACTTTTCTCCTCAAATGGCTTTTGAATTTGAGGGAGGATGAATACTCCTTAGGTTTGATGAGATTTTTTAGGAGAATGATAAAATTGATAGAGAGAATCATAACCTAGAAGAAGAGACTAATAATCATCTTGATCCTGTCCAATATCATAATGGAAATATAATTTTTAAATATTTTTATCATATATGGAACTTTTATAAATATCATAAACATGCTTTGGATATGGCCTTAGAAGAAGAAGCATTGCTTGAAAAGGATATCCCACCTTAGAATCCTTTGAGTGGATCTTTGAATCATGGTTATCAAACTTATCAACCTACTCATACCACTACTATGACCACCAACATTGGAATGAATTCAACAACTCATCCAACTAGTAGTAGCACTCAAATTGGTTCTCAATTTCCTCTTCCATACTCTAATATCAATAATATTTCTGTTATTCCACCACAATTAAATATTCCATTATCACAAGACACCACTTATAACAACATCCTTCACATGTCCAACCTAAGTCAAGGGAATATTGGGAATGCACATAATTCAAAAATACAAAAATTGGCAAATATTATGAATCAATTGGTTTCAAGAATGGATATGATTCAACCATCAGGGTTTACATACAGCTATAGGGATATGTGTAGTCAGCTATTAGATCCTATTGTTGCTTCTAGGCCTTATCCTAAGCACTTTTCCATGCCTGTGTTGCCAATATATAAAGGGACTAAAGATCCAATAGAGCATTTAAGAGGATTTAGAATAGCTTACCATGATCTTGTTTATGATGATATGATTTTGTTGAAAATATTTCCAAAGAGTCTTATGGGAGTGGCATTAGAATGGTATTATAGGTTACCCAACTAATCTTTTAAAATATTTGATAAGATTGCAGAGATGTTTGTTCATCAGTTTAGTGCTTATATTGAAAAAAAAGTGACAATGAGAGATTTATATGATTTAAAGCAAAGTAAAGAAGAAAATTATTTAGAATTCCTAGCTTGTTGGAGGAGTTTAGTTGGCTGATTAAGACAACCTGTGTCTTAGAGGGATATGCTTGACATATTTACAGTAAATTTACAAGAACATGTATCTTATGCTTTAGAAACTACTACTGTTACATATTTAGATCAAGCAATTGAGTTAGCCAAGAAAATTAGAACAAGCTCTCATTGGGAGAGGTCAACTCAATGTTAAAGAAGATAATTCAACTAAGTATCAACCTAAGAATAAACATATAGGAGTTAATAGTGATAGTAGGGTTGTTAATAATGGCCTACGTGCTTCAAAAACCTCCTCAAAGGAATTTCATGAGACTTAATATCCCTATGGAATTAGTTTTAAAGAAATAGTTAGATGCTAAGGCAATAGAACTACCTTCGATAAGACCACCAGATACTACAACTTATTGGTATAAGGTATATCAACATTATGCATATCATAGAGTAAAAGGATATTGGACTAATTCTTGTAAAATATTGAAACATGTGGTTCAAGACTTAATTGATGTCGATCACATTGACACAAGTAGTTTTCAATATCCTAATAGCCAGTCAAATCAGAATAGAATGAGACAAGCTAATCAAGTATCTTATAACAATGTACCACACCAATATAATAACAACATATTTGGGATGATAACTACTTCAAGGAAAACAATACAGAAGATGGATGAGTTGGCAAAAATTCCACTCTTAAAACTTTTACATAATTCTCAAGCCCATAAGGAAGCTATGATAAATGTTTTGGAAAAATAGCAAGTACCCTCGGATATCTCTCCAGGTGAAATGACAAAAGTTATAGACTCTCTTCGAAAGCCTCATTTAACATTTTCAGATGATGATATGACTTCTTTAGAAGTACAAGAATATTATTTGCTATATATCACTACTTACATTGGTGAAACCCTTATTAAGAGGGTGATGATTGATATTGGTTCTTCACTTAATGTCTGTACACATCATTTATTTCAAAATTTTAGATTGAAGAAAGAATATTTGATTACATCCAGTGACATCATTAAGACTTTCAGCAATGATTCTCAAGAAGCTTGTGGCACTATTTTACTTCCTCTTAGAGTTGGACCAAAAAATTTAAACACAATGTTTTATGTGGTGTCTTGCCCTTCATATTTTAATCTTCTTCTTGGACGACCTTAGATTCATGCGATGGAGACCATCCCTTCTACTTTTCATCAATACACAAAATTTGAGTTTGAAAACCAAATCATTTCTATTATGGGTGATCCTCGTCCATTCAAATTTTGTTCACTAGAAGATATCGCTCAAATTAATTCATCATAATCTTCCTCTAAAAATTATTCTACAAATGTTTCATCACAAGATCAAGATGATTCTTCTTGTTTATATCTTCTCTTTAAGGAATCTCATCAAGATTTAGAGTGGAGTGTTAAGGATGAGGGCCCAGCCTCACCTAAAATATTATACCTAGATTCATGTGTTACAAATGAGAATTTATCTTAGAATGACACTAGTTTTGATGGGTCTATCCTTTGTGCAGTGCAAGTTAAGTCTTCTAGTTCTCAAGTGGACTTTGGTTCTATGTCTCTCGAGGACCTTGAGCAATTAGGAGTGATTCTTGCCCTACCTCCTCTTGAGGATGATTTGTCCATCCTTATTGAGGAGACCATGATGTGAACATAGGTTCTAAGGAAGCCCCTAGAATCCTTAAGTTAGGCAAAGCCTTGACCATGGATGAGTAGGAGCAGCTGATCAAATTATTGAAAGAGTATCAAGATATTTTTTCTTGGTCATATACCAAAATTCTAGGGCTTGATCCCTCCCTTATCATGCATCATTTGGTAGTTAAGCCTAGTGCTAAGCCTATTAAGAAGAAACTTTGGAAGATGCATCCGAAGTTCACCCTTTCAATTAAGGAGAAGCTCCAAAAAATCCTTGACGTTAGTTTTATAAAATCCATCGACTATTCTGATTGGATCTCCAACATCGTTCCTATAGCTAAGAAGGAAGGAACAATCAAAGTATGTACTGAATTTCAAAAAATTAACTTAGCATATCCCAAGGACAATTTTCCTTTGCCCAACATAGACTAGATTGTAGATTTCACTGCCAAATCTGGAATGCTTTTGCTCATGGATGGTTTCTTGGGTTATAATCAAATCATGATTACTCTTGAGGACTAGGCCAAGACAACATTCACCACCCCTTGGGGTACCTTTTATTGGAAGGTCGTGCCTTTTGACCTTAAGAATGCAGGAGCTACATATCAATAGGCCATGACTTATATTTTCCATGACATGATACATGATATTCTCCAAGACTATGTGGATGACCTTTTGGCTCATTCCTTAGAATGAAAGGATCATGTCCATGATTTAAGATGAATATTTGAGAGGCTTTGGCAATATAAGGTTCATCTTAAAACTTCGAAGTGTGTGTTTGGGGTCACATCTAGAAAATTGTTAGGTTTCAAAGTGTCTAGGTGAGGCATTGAAGTGGACCCTACCAAAGTAGCAGTTATCATTGATATGCCTCCTCGCATCCTGATCGAGATTCATAGTCTGCAAGGTGAATTATAGTCTATTCATCGGTTCATTGCCCAGTTAGCCAATAAGTGTCAGCATTTCCTTTGGCTTGTTGAGAAGGATGTGGTTTTTCGATGGGATCCTAAGTGTCAAAAATATTTTGATGATCTCAAGAGGCATCTTACCTCCCCATCTATTTTAGTTCCCCCTGTGCCTCGTAGGCATCTGTTGCTTTACATAGCAGCCACCACTCATGCTTTAGGAGCCATGTTCGATCAAAATGATGATGAAAATAAATAAATAGCTATCTACTATATTAGTAGAAATTTGGTTAGATATGAGACCAGGTAGCTTTACATTATCATAGTGTTTACTTCTCAGAAGTTAAGACACTACATGCTCAGCCATAAGATGTTAGTAATCGCAAAGTTTGATCCCTTACGTTACTTGATGTCTAAGCCTCACCTGTCAGGTCAAGCTGCTAAATGGGTGTTGGCCCTTAGCGAGTTTGATTTGACCTTCATAGGTCATAAGGCTATCAAGGATCAAGTGATTGTTGATCAGTTAGCCTCTGCCCCCTAGAAGCTGCCCATCCTATATTTGTTGAATTTCTCGATAAGTGCTTCAAAATTGAAATTGAAGAGTCTGAGTCTTGGACTTTATTTTTTTATGGAGCCCAATGCAGGAAAGGCACTGGATCTAGAGTAATTATAGTTACACCACAAAAATAGCTCATCCCTTTGTCCTTTAAGCTTCATTTATCTTACACTAATAATACTGTAGAATACGAAGCTTTGATCCTTGGTCTTAGAGCAGCCTTAGCTTTGCAAGTTAAGGTGTCTTTGGTGACTCTCAACTTGTGGTTAATCAAATTAATGATATTTATTAGACTCAAGATGATAATCTTAAATCCTATAAGGATATTGTTACCAAGTTGTTATCTTATTTTGAGCAGGTGACCATAAATTCTATCCCTATATCCTCAAACCGCCATTCAGATGCCATGGATGCTGCTACTACATATTTGTTTCCTTTGAAGTTAGAAGATGATCAAGATTCAATTATCATCCAAAAAATCTAGGAACCCATGTATTTGAGTTCTTGTTTGGATCCCCTAGAGTGTTTTGCCATCGAATATTCCCCATATGAACCCTGGTATAATGATATCTTTAATTTTCTTGAAGACAGTCGATGCTTGATGGTTTAGATCACAATTATTATAATCTATTGTGCAAGAGAGCATGTCAATTTGTTATAATTGACAAGACTTTATATCAACGTTATTTTGTGTGAGACAAGCAAAGTCTCCCCAATATTGAAGAATGCTCCACAAGATCAATCACACATAAAAGAGGTAAATCCACAACACAAATATTGAGTGGTAAAACCCTACTTCAAATGAAGAACGGAAACATCCACTATGAATCTCACTATATTACTCAATGATTCAACAGTACAAGAATGCTTCAATGTTATGCAACAATATGCATCAACATAAACTACAACACAAGTCAATATGATAATATATGATAATATATAGTAGAAAATACCCCTATTTAAAGAGAAGCTTTTCTACTACAACCCTAAATCTTATCACAATCTAATATTATCACAATCTATCAAATATTAGAAAGTTCTTTAGTTACTTTCTAATTTTATCACAATTATGATAAGTGGCATCTATCAAATATTAGAAAGTGATTAGTTATTTTCTAATATTTGCTAGAAAAGGAAAATAATTTTTTTCTAAGAAATTAAATATTCCTAGCACCCTTAATTTATTTATTAATTGGGTGGGAATATTTTACATAAGATAGAATTATATTTTAATTCAAATATTATTCTTTAGACTTTATATTTTAGTCTAAGAATAATTTACACAATGTTGCATTACATATTCCAACATTTTAAAGGTATGATGAGTGCTAAAATGTGCATGTATTATGGAACATTTTATATGTATTTTATCTACAAATATGTGAAACTGAATGCATTTTGATAATGGTTATATCTTATTTGCATGATTTATGACTAAATTTTATTTATAATGTTAAAATAATAAATACATGAATTTTACACAAAATATGTGCAAGTTTTGTATGTTTGGACATAATAATGTTGAAGAACACTTCATGGAATATTAATGCAGCAAAAAATGATTAGAAACATATGCTAAGCATATGAGAAGATGGTCATAGAAATGATGAATTATGAAGACTATAGATGCAGGTTATAAACGGATGTTACTGAAGTATATTACTAAAGGTAGTTACTGAAGGTAACTATTGAATGTAATTATAAAATGTAATCACTAGAGACAGCTACTGAAGAGTATTACCAGTAGTTACTATTGACCATGGATGACACATTACAATGGACAACAAAAAATATCTTCATTTTTCAACATACCTTGCTTCTCGCATATTATCTGCAAGAATATCTCAGTTGACAAAGTTTTATAAGATTTGTAATGTGTTTATTTTGGGACATTTTAAATGTAATCACAAAATATTGTTAAGACTTCTTGGAATAAAGAAAATAAAACCTTAACATCTATCCTACGAGATGGTTAGAATAGGTAGTATCTTGATAGGATTATATGTAGATGCCACTTGGACCAATAGGAACATTTAGAAGTCCAATTCAAAATAAATATTATATTAGGTTTAGATTATGTACAGTCACCAGTCCACAAATTAAGCATGACAAATACGTGGAAGAAACTGTTCGCATTGTATTAGTTTTAGTATAAATTACATAGAAGACCTTGAGAGAGGTCTGGCCAACCAAACATTATTTATTACAGTTTAAAGTTTGCTCTGAATTATAACTCTGAGGAAGTATGTATAGTTGAAGCTCAAATAATAAGACAACACTTTCTTCAAATATGGTAATATGTTTCAATCTTGTGAACTGTTTGAATTTTATTTTGTAAGTTGTAGATTTGTTACCTGCATTCACAAAATATGCATAAATATTAGTATGAAATGTAAAAATTAGTTACTAATAAGGTAAATAAGGGGGAAAATACTTACACTGTCCTTTAGGAGGCAGTGCCCACTCCTATAAGACAGTCCCTGAGCTCTTTCGCCCCTACATTAGATTAGGATCCTCACACTTAGGTTAAAACATATGATAAATTAGTTTGCAAGTAATTAGATGCATCAGTAAATTACATCATTAATAAAATTTAGATTGCATTTATTTATCATATCTTGCATAATTCATCCCTGCATAATTTTTATATTTCTTTTTGTACATGTGTACACATGAAATATGGATAGGAAATTGAGCTAGACTTAGTATTAACTCCTACGATATAATCTATATGGGATTGCTACTTTTTAAATCTAACCTTGATTACCCTCGGATTGATAAAATTAAATGTAAGCTTTTGTAGTCGATCATTTTGGTGTCGTTGTTGGGGAAAGTAGCATCGTAGTAGTTGGTCAAAAAAGTTGCTTGGTAGTGCAAAGAAAGTGGAATTACTTGTATACATGAGATCATGTGGACACATGGGCCCTTGGTGTGCATACGAGTTAGTGTAGATATTTATATAGATGGTACACATGAGACCTCCCTACTATAGATAGGCTGCAAATAGCCCCACCTTACAACGTTGCCAGGTTCATTTTTCATAAGGATTTCATGTTTTATTGCTTTCATAGATTAAATTTCAATTCCTGCAAATTTTAATTTTTGCAAATTTCTTGTTTTGGGTAATTATTATTGTTATACTAGTTAGGATCTATAAATAAAATTAGGAAGTTGGTGAATGCTGAAAGTAACACCCTATTTTTATTCTATAGAAAGTAGTTACATTGAGTGACACAATTGTAATGAAATCCTCCTATCCAAGAAACAATAAGAAGTTACCTTTTATTTCAACAATTTTATTTTCACCTAATTATTACTAAAGTTAGTTGTATGGATTCATAGACCGTGGATCACACTTAATTTTAGTAGCATTAGGTCATACTTTTCCCTAATTTTACTAAGTTTGGCTGTATAGATTCATTGACCATGGATCGCATCTGAATTTAGTAGCATTATGTTTTCCCTAATTTTGCTAAAATAGGTTGTATGGATTCATAGACCGTGGATCACATCTTATTTTAGTAAGCATTAGGTCTATTTAAAATTATACATATTTCTTTTCTTTTTCATTTTGTTAAAAGTAAAATTATGAATTTTATATTTAAGTAAACAGTAAGATTGAAACAGAAAAACAAAATCACAAAACTTTTGCACAATCAAAATAGAAATTTACAGCTCAATAGTGATCCTAGAGTTTTGCCATTATGATCTAAATATTGTTAGGGTTTTACTATGCTAAACCACAACCTTGCAATTCTTAGCCTCCAAAGACAATAGTTGATCTCATTAGAGGTGATCCTACTTGACAAGTAGTTGATTTGCTAAGTTGTACACTTCCTATCTTGTTGTGCAAACCAAAAAAAAATCTCCTAAATCGGTATAGATAGTCACAGGGAGAAATTGTTGATTACCTCTCATACTTGAGAGGAACGAAATTCCAAAAGAAAACACCAGTCTCAAGAGATAACAACATTAGCTTCATAGAACACACTAAAATGCTTGAGGCTAAAATATAAGAATTGCAAATAGAACTTGAAAAGCAAAAATTATACATTGCACAATTACATTCACAATCAACAACAAACAATGTAGTTCAGGAAAGAGTGCCTTGTGATTCTTCTACCTCCCTTGATGAATTCCACCAATTTGGGTAGCCTTCCCTTCCATTTGTTCAAGCTATACCTAATAAGGTTGAAGTGCCCCTATCTAATAACCTGCCATATGAGTATGTAATACCTTTGTAGTTCCATGCTCCCTCTAAAGAATAGTATTCTCAAGCTGAACAAAATCCTTATATCTTAAAAATATTTGCCAATTCAATATTCACAACTTTGATGAAGTCAACTTTTTCAGTTTTCATCTTTGTCATGATAACAAATGGATGGTCATTTTTGTCTACCCTTGATGAATTACCAGTTTTTAAGCTGATTTCATACTTAAAGTTTCAAGCATATCGTGAGGAAGGATTATGCTTTCTCTATGGTGATGGTTTTGTGATATATGTTGCCTTACAAGAAGGGAGTACTGAGGGGCATCAAAAGCACACTTATGGAGTAGTAGAAATTCACAAAATTCATTGGGTTTGTAGTTTTCAAAAAACAAAGAGGGTATAGATCTCCCAGAAAACTTGGATAACAATGACTTTCTTGACATATGGTATGATGTTGTTTTTCATGTTTCAAAAATTTATAGAAACTATATTGATACAATAGAAAGGTCCATACAAACTCAAGAGCATGTTCTGACATCATTTGTCCCTTCAACCATAAAAAAATAATAAATAAATAATAATAAATAAATAAGTAAATAAATAAAAATAAATCTGACTTTGAAAACCTTCTCGGAGGTAAAGTTAGATAGGGTATAGGTGAAAACTAGCATAGTTGGCAGTCATACTCTGATATATATATATATATATATATATATATATATATATATATATATATATAATGATTAAAAAAAAAGGAACAGTTAATATATAAATATATATAATAATTTAATTATTATATAAAAATGATTATGCTTCCTTTATTTCATCATGAAGTATCTACATTATTTTTTATTTTTAGTCTTCAAAATTTTTCAAGAAAATTCCTTATTACAAACTCTGTAGAGAAATGATGACCACATGATGTATAGTATCTTGTTGATAGATGAAATCTATGTATTTTTCAAATACTCAAATTATATCTAGTATATTGAACAGAATTCTCATTGAAAATAGAATAAATCTTTTGAAATGTTATGAGTAACTTCTAGATGATTAAGTTTTCTCTTTTAACCACACACACGTACACATTTAAAATACATTGTGATGTTTTGAAAAATTAACTCATGTATTATATTTTTCATAAGTAAAAAGTTTCCCTTGCTCATCTATTTATATGCATGGTCTAGATTACTAATGAATTGGCAAAAGGACAAGCTCACCCTCTCCCATAAAAGAAAAAAAAAAAGAAAAATTCCCTTGCTCCTCATCTAATCGAGCAAGTATCCCCATAAATTCTTGTTCTCTTCAAAATAAACAAGAATCCTACAAAGCAAAACACATACTCTTGCTTCTCTTCTAAAATAATCAAGAAGCTCAAAAAGCACTACAAAATCCCTTGCTAAGCAAGTACCCCAAATAAAACATAAAAAAAGGGCAAAAGAGCTTGAATCCTTGGAATTCTTAGTATTTCAAATACCATGGGATATTCTTTATTAAGATATCTTTACGTATTAGCAATAAGTCTGTACAAGACCTCTAGATGCTTATAATATCAGCTAAATTTTGGCATATATAATCTTTGTTGTTTTTAATCCTTACTCATAATGAGGAATGAATCTTCACTGCACACATAGTTGGTTTTGAAAGAAAACTTGAACATACTAGGATAACTTTAACACTAAATTTATTTGTGTTAGAAGTAAATGGATTTTATTTTAAACATGTCTAGAATATTATTTGATGACTTTGAACAATCCACCTAGAAACATCTTATGCAAAAACCAATAGTAAATCATTATGACGATACTATGATTTCAAAATTCTCTACAAAAACATGGCTTATATCCATTATATTTTTCTTTACAAAGCCTTAGTATTATCCATTTTCTTCTAGATGACTAACAATAAAAACTTCTTAATGACATATAGGAAGCTTAATCTCAAAAACTTATAAATCCACCCCATACATAAAAATGCTCTTATACATAAAATAGGTACATTTTCTTTTGTTTTGGCTATATAGCCAAAATTACAGTTTGGGGGGGGAAGTATAGGCTTAATACAATAAAGCTTATAATATAGTTTGGGGGAGTAATATAGAAATATAAGATTAATATATATATATATATATATATATATATATATATATATATATATTGAACATTTTTCTTAATTAATATATATAAATTTTGCCATAAAAATTAAAGCCCTCTTTTATCTTCATGGATAGATTATTTTCTATAATCATACATGCATTCATGAGATTGATGCACTTAAAAAAACTGGTTGTCCACTAGTATATATTTCTAAATTGGATTGTCCACCCGTAGATATTTCCAATGTGAGAGGTCAATTGGTAAACTTGAGTCATCTGAACCTTGAAAAAAAATTGTTATTCAAAATTAAATTGTTTTTAGTTGGATACGTTTTAAATACTTGTGCATTTACAGGTTCTTTTGAACATAATTATATTTATAAATTTAATTTTAAAATTAAGAAATATATATATATATATATATATATATATATATATATATATATATATATATATATAAATTAAAAATAATAATTAAATTAAAAAGTACATGCATTAATATAATAATTGTAAAAGAGGAATAATGAAAAATTTATCTATTTTACATCGAGAGACTTTGGGTTCAGAAATCAAAGTCAAGAATTTGACCTCAAATGAAAAATAACCAAAAATCAAATCAAGAATCTGACCTCAAATGAAAAAAAAAAATTCAGATGGTGATCATAGAAGGGCATAGCCTGGAAATTGTAGATGCCATCACAGATGAGCATAAAACTCAAAGTAGATCCCCTATGTTTTTTTTTCCAATGGTTATCCAGGGTTAACAAAAGTGGCAAATGAAAAAATAAAAATAATAATATATGGTAAGCGTGCACAATAATAATAATAAAATAATAATATATAAATTATTTTATGAACAGAAGTTGCAGATCCAATTATTGTTACCTTGTCTGTTGTGACGAAGAGTTCTTTACCCCCAACAACCACTGCACCACTAGCTCCTTGCTCCTCTGTAAACTGTTGTATTGATTTGATTTGTTCAAGTTAAGTATTCCACTCTAAGTCATCCAATAGATAATTTCAAAGATAACTCTAAATATGGACAACCAGTGGTCGTAGATAATGGAGAAGTGACGGATTGTTGGCAAGTATTAATAATATACTATATTTAGCACAAAGGAGATAAACACGTAGTATACATATTAACTCACGTGTCCATTTCATAATTGTTCATAATATTATTATAATATTATTAATATTATTATATTATAATATTAATATTATTCTTAGTATTTATATTTTATAATAATTTATTTATTATAATTAATATAATAATATATTATATTAATATTATATTAATATATATAATATATTAGAAGTGACCTTTTTTCTCTATATTATTAATAGTAATATTAGCTTATAATATTATTTCTATAATTACATTATTATTATTAAGTTTATAATAATATTATTATATTATTAAAGTTTATAACTATAATATTATAATTATAATTATTATTAATTTATAATACTATACTTATAATTATATTACTATTATAATGTTTATCACTATTATATTATAATATTATTAGTTTAAAATATTATTAAAAATATTTTATTATTATAATAATAATAGTTATCTGTTATAATATTAATCTTATTATATTTGTACTAGTTTACTATTTATTGATTTTCATATTTTAGTTATTTATTTATTTATTTATTTATTTAATATGCTCTACTAATATTATTATTATATTAATACAATACTATATTAATTAATAATAGTAATATAAATAATATTATATTAATAATCTTATATATACTATTAATAAGATTACATTATAAATATATTATTAATAATATTAGTAGTAATAATATTATATACATAACATTACTGTTAATAATAGTAGTCATATTATTATATTATTAACCTAAAAAATAATTTATAATATCATAATAATATTATATTATTACTAGTTTATAGTATTAGTAATATTATTACATTGATAATTATACTATTATAATTATATTATTATTAGTTTATAAGATTATCATTATATTATTATTAGTTTATAAGATTATCATTATATTATTAAATTTATAAATTATAATATTATCTATATTATAATATTATTATTATTAGGATTAAAAAAATGGAAAATAAATAAATAAATAAAACCTTATTTATTGCACTTTAGTTTTATATCTGCAATAGTTTCTATTATAAATATATTGTCTTAATTATTGTAATCCTAAGAATTTTATTGTTATAACTGCAACATCTTATCTGTTAAAATTATAGTGCTTTAAATTCCATATCTATAGTGTTTATTATATTCAAAGTAATTCATCTACCTACATCTTCAATGTTTTTCTTGATTATTTGAAAATAGTTGTCTATTATATCTGTAGATTTAATTATGTTTTCAATGTTATTGCAAAATGATTTGTTATGTTTAAACTATCATACTTTATGCATTGATAGATTGTATAGTTTTTAATGAAAGAAAAATTGTTTTTGTTTTTATGATATTCGTTCAATATTCGTTCAATTGCAACATTGTTATTTTTTTTGAAGTACTATTTTGTAAAACTACAACAACCATTTATCTATTATATCTGCAAAATTATCATCCTTTAAATTTGTAAAACTGTAAATGTATTCAAAAAATTATTGCAAATATCCATAAGAACAAAAATTGTAAATTTTGAATTCATGTGCATGAGGACATGCACTCCCTTCAGTTTGGGGGAATGATGAGTGCTAAAATGTGCATGTATTATGGAACATTTTATATGTCTTTTATCTGCAAATATGTGAAACTGAATGCATTTTGATAATGGTTATATCTTATTTGCATGATTTATGACTAAATTTTATTTATAATGTTAAAATAATAAATACATGAATTTTACACAAAATATGTGCAAGTTTTGTATGTTTGGACAAAATAATGTTGAAGAACACTTCATGAAAGATTAATGCGGTAAAACAAGATTAGAACCAGATGCTGAGCATATGAGAAGATGGTCATAGGAATGACGAATTATGAAGACTATAGATGCAGGTTATAGACGAATGTTACTAAAGTATATTACTGAAGGTAGTTACTAAAGGTAGATACTGAAGGCAACTATTGAAGGTAATTATCGAAGGTAATCACTAGATCTAGATTACCAGTAGTTACTATTGACCATGAACGACACAATCAAGTGGATGACACGTTACAATGGATGACAACAAATATCTTCACTTTTCAACATACCTTGCTTTCTCACATATTATCTGTGAGAATATCTCCAATTGAAAAAGTTTTATAAGATTTGTAATGTGTTTATTTTGGGACATTTGAAATGTAATCACAAAATATTGTTAAGACTTCCTGGAATAAAGGAAATAAAGCCTTAACATCTATCCTGTAAGTTAGTTAGAATAGGTAGTATCTTGATAGGATTATATGTAGATGCCACTTGGACCAATAGGAACATTTAGAAGTCCAAGTCAAAATAAAGATTATATTAGGTTTAGATTATCTTTTGATTCATGTACAATCACCAGTCCACAAATTAAGCATGACAAATACATGGAAGAAACTATTTGTATTGTATTACTTTTAGTATAAATTATATAGAAGACCTTGAGAGAGGTCTGGCCAGCTGAACATTATTCATTACAGTTTACATTTTGCTCTGAATTACAACTCTGAGGAAGTATGTACAGTTGAAGCTCAAATAATAAGACAACACTTTCTTCAAATATGGTAATCTATGTCAATCTTGGGAATTGTTTGAATTATGTTTTGTAAGTTGTAGATTTGTTACCTGCATTCATAGAATATGCATAAATATTAGTATGAAATATACAACTTAGTTATTGATAAGGTAAATAAGGAGGAAAAGACTTACACTGTCCTTTAGGAGGCATGGCCCAGTTCTATAAGATAGTATCTGAGCTCTTTCACCCCTGCATTAGATTAGGATTAGTTAGAAATGCATTTTAAATTATATAAAATAAAATATATTGCATGAGGATCCTCACACTTAGATTAAAAAATCTCATAAATTAGTTTGCAAGTAATCAGATGCATCAGTAAATTACATCATTAATAAAAGTTAGATTGCATTTATTTATCATATCTTGCATAATTCATCTTTGCATAATTTAGATATTTCTTTTTGTACACGTGTACGCATGAAATATGGATAGGAAATTGAGCTAGACTTAGTATTAACTCCTAAAATATAATCTATACGAGATTGCTACTTTTTAAATCTAACCTTGATTACCCTCGGATTGATAAAATTAAATGTAAGCTTCTACAGCCGATCAAGGTATCCTTTTACGATGCCTTAACTTTGATGAAGTCTGACTTACTCTTAGTAACGCTCATGAAGGATCATGTGGAGGCTATTTTGGTGGTAATGTAATAGTCAAAAAGCTCCTAAGAATGAGGTATTATTGGCCTTCCATGGAGAAATATGCATGCGATTTTGTTCGATGCTATGACAAGTTTCAATATCATGATCACCTTATCCATGCTCCTTCTCAATACATTCGAGTGATATCTTCCCCTTGGTTTTGTTCCATGTGGGGATTGGATATTATTGGGAAGGTGAACCCAGTGTTCTCTGATGATCACAAGTTTATCATCACTGCGACTGAGTACTTCACTAAATGGTTTGAAGCCATACCTCTGGCCATGGTGATTGGAACTCAGATTTCTAAGTTCATTTTCGACCAGATTCTTTGTAGGTTTGGGATTCCTTTAGTGATTAATTTTGACAATGACACTCCTTTCAAGAACAAAGATATCTGTAATCTATGTGCTAAGTACAAGATTAATCATATATGGTCAACTCCTTATTACCCCCAATGTAATGGGTAAGCTGAGGTGTCTAATAACTCCTTGATCAATATTTTGAAGAAGTTGGTTAATAAGACCGATTGTGACTGGCATACTAAGCTTTATACTACCTTGTGGGCCTACCGTACTAGTGTGCGTACTCCCACAGAAGCCTCCCCATATGTCTTGGTTTATGGATCTAAGACAATGTTCCCTTTTGAGCTAGAGGTCCCTTCTTTGCACATCTTGTTACAATATGCCAAGTTTGGTGACGAGTTTCATGAAGAGCATTTGCACCAATTGGAGCTGTTGGATGAAAAGTGCATTCATGCCTTAGAGCATTTGCGAGCCTACCAGGATAGGCTTCGACGATCTTATTATAAAAATGTTCGAAATCATTCTTTTGAGATTGGGGACCTTGTACTCAAAGAAAACCAACAAAACACTAATGCTCGTGTTGATATTTGAGGTAAAATTCATCCGAACTAGCTAGGGCATTTTGTTGTAACAACTAAATTTGGTTATGGTGCTTATAGGTTAGCTTCCATGGATGGTAAATATCTTAAAGAACCTATGAATATAATTTATTTAAAAATATATTATGCTTGATCTATTGTTTCATTTTGCATTTGCATTTAGTTAGATCACATTGCATGTCTACCTAATATACTATGTACATTTTCTTGTCATATTATGCATGATTTCTTTTCATTCTGTTCTTGCATAATACTTGTTATATTGGCATTGCTACTTGTTCATGACTTCCTGATCATATATTTTATGGGGATTCATGACAATAGCAGTTGATGATACATAGTTAGATCATAACTCACATGCATTACACTATTCACTAGGATTATGATGCTTACCAAAGCCCCAACCTAGGGCCCATGCATTTTTCATCCCTTCTTCTCTTCTTTGTTGCTTTTGCTCTTTCTTTTATTTTATCTTCTTCTTGTATTCCTTGAATTTGAAAGTTTTACAATGATCATATTTTCTCTCCAAAGTCAAGGAATACAATCCTCTTTTGGTATGTCCTTGTATTTTTACATAATTCTTATTTCTCCTTTGTCTTCTTTGATCAGATAATGATATACATTATTCTCTATTTTATTTACACATTTCCTCCCTATTTATTTTTCACTAGTTGAAACTTCAAGCTAGGGGTACACATGCACAGTTCTATGCTCCTCATTATTCTTCCTCTTATTTCTTCTAGCATATGCACATAGTCTCATCATGTTATGCTCCTATTGATTGGTCCATACATACATGCATACACATCATGTTGGGTAATACTAGCATATACATAAGTCATTTTACATCAACATACACTATAACACCCTTATCGAGTTACGTCTCTCTTTTGAATCAGTGGGCCCAACACCCCATTACAAGATTAGCTCCTTGGCAATTTTAGCAGGCCTTGTCATACATCCTAATAGGTAATCACCCAATAGCAATCACTAGTGAGCAATCACCCATAGTGGGTTACACTATATACTTCAATTATTGGTCCATACTTAGCGAGTACTACACCCATAGCGATTTCTTCACTCCATACATGGACCATATTTTGAGCATAACACCCTCTAGTTAGGGTTCTGATCTAGATTTTTCTCAATTTTATATGGTTGACCTTTGGATTTTATCATTATCTTTTTCTTCTTCTTCCACTTCATAGTTATATGTCTCCTTTCTTCTTTATCTCTTTTTCCTTCTTCTTGCTTTCCTCTTCTTCTATTCATCCATGCATTTCATACTAGCTACATTAGATTCATGTTATACCCAGTACTCTTCGCGCTATTGTTTATTTTCTTGCTTTGTTATTTGTATTGTTATGTTTTACCTTTTATTTATTTACCTTTTTTGAATTTCTTAAGGAATATATATTTCCTTTCGAAACTCAAGGGGGTACCCTGGCCATAGAGGCATTAATGGTAGTAATATATTGCCCTTTTACCCAAACCTAGGCACCCCATTTTTTGTGTTTGTTTTCTTCTTGCCCATAGGATCCTACATCCTTTCTTTGACACATTTAATAGGCCATAAATGTATAAAAGATGGGGCAAAATGGAGACATGAAAAATTGATCCACTTTGAGTGGGCAATCTTCCTTAGTGCCCCTAAGATGCCCTAACCCCTTGCCAAGAGCAAGGGAAGGCCTCTATGCCTTCATTTTTTAATTTGTTTACATTTTAGAAAAATCACGTCCTGTTCTTACGAGACGTGACTTCATGCCAACGATATCGCCCCCCATCAGGACGACATACGACTTCACTGCTTAACCTATTTTTTTTAATATATATTTTTTTAAGCTCACTTAGACCCAGGTTTAAACCCTCTCACGTGTTTTGGCATCGGTTGTGAGTTTATTTGTGCCCACTTTCTTCCTCTAATTTTATCTATAAAAGGAAAGATGTCTTTGCTTAATCAAGAACAAGACTAAGTGCAAGTGTGATATGCAAACTTTTGTGCGATCTCTATGCAAATTGATTAATCTTGAAATTTATAGTTCATTCTGATTTACTTTCTCTACTGCAAGCTAACCCCCAAAGTGCGAATTTTGGATTGATCTTCAATTGCATGGATTAGATTGATTTAACTGTGTGACTTGGTGGATCTGTGGTGTAGCTTGGAGAGATAGAGTGCTCATTTGGATACTTGGCTCTCTTCTATCTACTTCTATGATGTCCATTAGGGTTTTATTATTTTTTTATCTGTATTTATTTCATCTTCTGCATTCACTTCTTATTGTTCTTTAGTATACATCATAATCGCATCTGGAATTAGCGAGGCATAACTTCGCTTGCCCTAATTAGGGTAAAGTTATTCATATAAGTGAAATCGTGCCCTTTCAATATAGGGTGTGACTTTGCTATTGTGATATTACGCCTACTCAAAATGAGGCACAATTTTTCCCTAGGGCACACCGAGGGTAAGTTTTAGATTCTGCTTTCACTAATGCATTCTCTAGATCATACTACTATACTTTTTCTTCTATTTTCTACTATTGTATTTTTTATTTATGATTAATTCTCCAAAGGTCAATTTCCACTTTTGTATTAAAATAGCATCTAAAGGACCGAGGGGGCTTGACTACTGCTAGATCTATCATACAACGTCCTACCCAGGACCCCTAATACTAATTCTATTTTTTAGTGTTTCATAAGTGATCTTGCAGAAACAAGAATTCTTGAAATCATTGGACAAAAAGGCTAAGTCAACCACCAGTTTAGATAAGTGCTCTATTCAATTTCATTGGTTTGAAAATAAGGTTTCATTGTTGATTCTTAGGCATCTAAAAAAGAAAGACATTTAGCTTGCATCTAGGGATAATTTCTACGCATTTATCTTGTTTATATCTCTGCTTTAAATATTTTCTAAAATAAACCCTATGTTAGTGAGCATTCAAAAGAAAGAATCATTCTAGGATAGTTCTTGTATGCTTGCATTCTATTTTTAGCTATCTTATTATGTTGTCTGGATAGTCCTTTGTCTTTTCTAGTGTAGATCTAGAAAGGCCAAATGTAGGTGATTGCCTAAAACTAAATACATCAAACAATCCTTAATATCCTAAGGACTTGGAGCAAGTCCTAAAATCGTTCCTGGTGAAACCTTCCACCTAACATTAAGTGTAGAGTACAACATACCCCCATGGCTCACCCCACAAAAGGTTCCCTCCTTGTAGAACCAACATTTTGTTTGGGAATTATACGTAGTAGGGCATTTTCCCCCCTCTAAACTAGTATCTAAGAGCTAATTCGATGTCATCCACCCTTGGATCCACATAGAGTGGGTCGTCTAGGTCCTCCTCTACCCATATCCCCACATTGGGGTCTCCTTTGACTCTTGATGGGTCTTGGTACATCTACCTGTACCAATAGTTTCCTAAGTTTAGGATCTCCTAGAAGATACCAAAATATCAGTGGACTTGATCAAATTTGAAGAGCTTCAACTCCTCCTTATCTATAGATACCTACCTCATCCTCTTGACCCAGGCAAACTCCTCCACATCCTCAATCCATCAAGGGTGTAGATACCATGACCACCATATGATCTTAGGCTATCATAGCTCATCTATTACTCACCTCCCTAATGGTATATTCTTGACATATGTCCTCTATACTCGCTTATAGGACCTGGACCATCTATATGCTATCAATAACTTTGGCTTGGGCAATGGTCCTAAAAATACATATAGTCTCCACACTACTATGTGCTCCCAACACCACACCTAGAGTAGTGTCGTACATACTAACCCTGTATGTCATTTGTACATGATATTGTATAATGTCTTGTACAACCAGGCCAACATATATGGATCCCATACAAATATCACTCACTGATTCTACATGTCTACCACTACACCTACCAATTCCCATGGTAGATATTACCTGTTGGTATGGCACATCAGTAATCCTACCACCACTCCATAGAGCACAACCATCAAAGCATCGACCTCATAGTACCCCACCATCTCATTGATTGATATCATGCTCTCTCAAACCTAGTGGGACCATTCTCCTAATAATATCTACAATGTGACTTGTTGCTCTCATGCCCTATAAACTACTCTTCCTTGATGGGGATGTGAAATGTTCACCACACATCCTCTAGTGTGACTATCATCTCTCCTATGGGCAACTAGAATGTTGAAAATTCTAGGTACCACCTCTCCACGAACACTTTGTCTACCTCTACATGGGATATATCTCCTAAGTGGTGTAGCCCCACTACCTCCAGGGTACCTCTCTATTCTTGTGAGAGATCATATAGCTCCACCTCCAAGGACCTCAGTCACCACTCATGACTCTCTAGTACATCATGCTGCATCCACAAACATAATAATTTTTTTCATCAGTTCACTATGCACATTAATAATTCATAATTAATAAAATTTAGATCTTCTCTTTTTTTCTATATTTGCTAGCTTGCTTTGTCTTTCTCTTTTCTCTTCTACAAAATCACACTCGTCTAGCTTCGGGCACAATTTTATTTTTCCTCTCCTTTTGAAAAATCACACCCTTTGCTTATAAGGTGTGATTTTATGAAATCATACCCCATGTTTTTAGGGTATGATTTTGTTCACCACCACAAACCAGGAGAAATCATGATTGTGCCACGAAATCATGCTCAAGTCACGCATGACAATTTTTAGAGAAAAATAAAAAAAAATGCTTTAAAAAGAACTAAAATATAATCTAACCTAATCTAGAGAGGATTTTAGTCCTTACCTATGATCGCTCTACTACTGCATTAGCTTCATCTCTCACAATAATTTAACGATGTGTAGGAAGCACCATTTTGATTTTTCTCCAGAGCTCCTTTCTTCTTCTTTTGCATAGTGAAAATGAATTAGGGTTTTCACCTTTTTACCCTTTTTATTCTTATTTTCTACTTTTTATCTCTTCTTTTTTTTTTTTTAATTTTTCTCCTCTTTCTTCTATGTTTGCCATTTCAATTTTCATTAGGAATTTTGCATTCCTTCCAAGACTCGAGGGGGTACCCTAGCTTTAGAGGCATGAATGTCCCTAATACCTCGATTTGCATGCAAAATAAGAAAGTGTTCATAATGATACCATTTTCGCACCACTCCTTTCTTCTAATACATCCACTCCTATTTATTGTTTGTTGTCCTTTGCCCATAAGTGTATACATATTTCTTTGAAGCATTTATTAGGCCATAAATACATCAAATAGGGGGTAAAATGTAGATGCAAAAAATTGACCCATTGGGTGAGTCATTTTCCCTAGATCCTTAGAGAGATCCTCCAACTTACCCAAAGAAACTTTGGTCCTCTCTCCCATTTCCTTTCCCCATTTTTCCTAGTTCCAAAAAAATCACGATCGGCTCTTACAAGGTGCAATTTCACCTAGCTAGGGTTTTCTCTTAGAAAACCCTAATTTTTTTCAAATCGACCTCTTTGACATCGATTTCCCTTGGTTTTATTGCCCATCCTTGTTTCAAACCCATTTTAAATAAAGAGATTTAAGCCTATTTTTCCCTCATATCCAAGAAGTAAGATAAGAAGAACAAATTTTAATACAAGCAAGAAGTGCTTAATTGTAAAAGTGCCAAGTGATCTTTTGAAATTGTCTAATATTTATGGAGTTCTCTTCTGCTCCATTGATTGTGTGTTACTGCCCTTGGTGGAAAAGTGTTGGAGCCCTAAGGAGGATTCTACTATCTTGGACTTCTTAATCCTTTTGTCTTCTTTTTTGCTACCACCAAGTTGTTTTCGCTCATTTGCATTCATATGTTGTTATTTTCATTTTTTTTTTTGGCTTATTTGTCTTGTTCTATTGCATCCTATTTCTATTGCAAAACCATACCCTGTAGTTATAGGGCATGATTTTATTAGCAAAAAAATTGTGGCTACCTTGTGTAGAGCATGATTTTGTTTGTGTTAAAGCTTGGGGGCAGAAGTTTACCTCCAAACCCTAGATCTATATTTCATGTTATATTTAGAACATAATAGCATAATTTGCACCCTGTTCATCATACTATTATGCTATATTATATTATGTTTGTTCATTTTACAAAAAAATCAACTTTCACTTTTGCATTCTAAAGTTTAGCTAAAAGGACCTAGGGGGCTTGATTGTTGCACCTCCAAGCATAGTTATATAGTGGCCTAAGTAAGCCCCTAACACTGATCATATTTTTTGAGGGTTTTATGAAATTATTTTATAGGATTGAAGCTATGGGATATTACTGGATGAGAAAAATATTGGAACAACCACCGAATTAGATAAGTACCCTAGTAGATCTCTAGGTTGTTTTTTGATTGCTTTCTATTCATTTTTGTTCAAAACATAGATCACAAGTAAGAAAAAGTATTTTATAGGCATTTGAAAGATAAAGGCATATAGTGTGCATTTAGGATTTTAACCTTATTTGTGCATTTCTCTTGGACCCTTGCACAAAAGATTTATTTTGTAATCCTAGGGTTAGTGATCATTCAAGCAAATAATTATTCTAGGGTTAGCTCATATCTTCTTGCATATTGTATCTTGCAATTTTCCTTTTCATAGTGTAGTTGTAGAAAGGCCGAACATAGGTGCATGCTCAATTGGTATATTCAAGCACATCCCACCCAGGACTTGGATTGAGTCCTAAAAATCTTCCTAGTGAACCCTTCCCCTTTTCCCATTGAGTGTAGAGTTATAACATACCCTCGCGATCACCTCAACTCCTATTGGATCCAATTGAGAATCATACGTAGTATGGTAGTTTTCCCCCTCTATAGTAGCCTACACTAAGGTTCAAATATTTATAACACAATAGCTCAATGTGACTAAATCAATGTAAAAATGAAATGGTAACCCTTTCAAAACCATATTTAAAAAAAATTGGAAGAAAACAAAGCTAAAAATTCTATTTAGAAACAAAGCTAAAAATTCTATTTGGAAATTGGCTAATTTTATTGCAAGACAGGCTCAACGAAATTTAGGAGGGCTCCTATGTCTATGGGATCCCATGATAATAGATGGTTTTTGATCTCCTATTTGAATAAATTTACTAATGTCCTATTTTCTACAAGGAGTCCAACATTTACATCTAAATTCAATGGTTGAAAGAAGTTCCTTGTGGTTAGTCCTAGGGCAGATGAGAGAATCCTTTAAGAATAAATGTTTGATTCTAGTAGGATATTTCAACTCTTATATGTATCCATCAAATGAAAAAGGATGAAATCCAATCATGTTTAAAGGAATGGAGGAATTTTTCAAAATTTTAACCTCTATGAACTGATGGATCTAGACTTGAGAGGAAATAAATTCACTTGGATCAGTAGAAGGCTAGGAAATAAACTAATACAAATTAGATTCCTGATTTCCAAGGATGGTCTAGATGTTCTGGAAAATGCCACTTTAAGCTCTCTCCCAAAGATTGGATCTAGCCATAACCCTATGCTATTAGAGGTCTTTCCTAATTTTAGAAAGTTTAAAATACCTTTCATATTAGAATCTATGTGGATTCAACATCCTAATCTAGAGCCTAATTTAGCAAAGTGGTGATCAAAATATTTCTCTAATCCTCTAATATCTCAAGTAGCAAAAAATATTAGATATATTAAGGCTAATCTGAAAGAATGGAATACATTGGTTAGTCCTAGGGCAGATGAGAGAATCCTTTAAGAATAAATGTTTGATTCTAGTAGGATATTTCAACTCTTCTCTTTATCCATGAAATTAAAAAGGATGAAATCCAATCATGTCTAAAGGAATGGAGTATTTTTTCAAATTTTTAACCTCTATGAACTGATGCATCTAGACTTGAGAGGAAATAAATTCACTTGGATCAGTAGAAGGCTAGGCAATCAACTAATACAAATTATATTGGATAAATTCATGATTTCCAAGGATGGTCTAGATGTTCTGGAAAATGCCACTTTAAGCTCTCTCCCAAAGATTGGATCTAGCCATAACCCTATGCTATTAGAGGTCTTCCCTAATTTTAGAAAGTTTAAAATACCTTTCATAGTAGAATCTATGTGGATTCAACATCCTAATCTAGAGCCTAATTTAGCAAAGTGGTGATCAAAATATTTCTCTAATCCTTTAATATCTCAAGTAGCAAAAAAGATCAGATATGTTAAGGCTAAGCTGAAAGAATGGAATACATTGGTTTTTGGTTACCTTTTTATAAAGAAAGAGGAATTGAAAAACAATTAAAATAAATAGAGGTGTCCTTGGAATCTAGATCTACCCATGAGGATCTTAGAAAAAAGGAGAAATTTCTACTAATTGAGTTTCATAATAATCTAGCTAAAGAGGAAACAATTTGGAGATAAAGATCAAGAGCTCTTTGGTTGACAAATGGAGACCACAGCACACATTTTTTTCATGTAACTTCATTGAAGCATAGCAGTTTAAATAAAATCAACAAGATTATTACGGCTGATGCTTCTAAAATGGTGGATCTATAACAACCCTAAAACTACTAACCCAATTTTTTTAAATAATTATTGCAATCAAAGGTTCACAAGGTAAAAACCCTCTTTTTATTCTTCTAGCATACAAGGCTTCACCACATTTGAGTTCCAAGTCACTGTAGATAACACTCAATGGATAGGAGTGGTCAACTCCTATAGTTTTTGGGATTCACCTTACTAAACCTATATGTTTATAAGGATACCAATAATGATCTCCACACCTTTCCCATACCCTCACCAGCATAGTATAATGTGATCATGGCATAGGGATTAAGGCCCATAACACTTAAATGGGTATGCTTATTCCCTAACCTTACTCTAAGTCCATCTAGGTAGGTTAAATTTGGGTAGAGCCTTGGTTATTATCTACCACACCTCTATGGGCTAACTTAGGGATCACCATTGTTGGCTTGTGAATGATTCCACAAATTTAGTTGGAATACACTCGAACCTTCTTGTTCAAGGTGCAATGATTCACAAGAAACCTGGATGTTGTATCCACACAACTTCTATATTCATGAGTCCCTATTTATTATATTCTCACAACTCCTTCTAGGATCATGGCTACCTGGGTATTGCATTCACTCAACTCCTCCCAAGATTGGGTTTAAATTGATTTGGCTCGATTCCACAAGAGATTCTAACCACCCCAAGTTAAACAACCTTTGCAATAATTCCCTTAAAGTAGGTAAAGTACTTTACATAATATCAAAGTAAGATATAATCTATCTAATTCAAGTTTCCATAATAAATAAATAAGGATTCATCTTAACCATAAATCACCTTATGTTGAACTCAAAAGCTTGAAATAAAGCTCTAAATCAAATGCCTTCTAAATACATTGATGCATAAGCATGAAAACCTAAGTAAATAACATCAACAAAAGATAAATTTCAATACTATCTATCCAAGATAAAATATTGCTCAAAACCATAAAGTACAAATTAAACAACCAAATCTTTCAATTTGTACAATAATTTAGGTTTACAAAACCCTTGAATAAAATATTCTTTTACATAGCTTTTATTTTATTTTCAAATAATATATATACATTTCTATAGCTATGAAGCCATCCTCCAAGGATCTCCAAGTCATCCAAATATCTACAACATCTTCCCTGATAGGGTATCCACCCATGGCTTATGAGAGATACTTAGGGATTAGGACAAATCTAAATGCAATGCAACTTAAATCATGTTATTTTATATTGTGCAAATAGCCATGCTTAAAACATAATAGATACAAGCCAACATGAAGATAATCCCATACATCTCTTTATAATGATACCCTAACCCACAAGAGTCTTTGGAATTATAGTTTCTCTTTCAAAACCAACTTACAATATTTGAATTAACAAAAGAGAATCCCATACTTCTCTTTATAATTATTCCTTAACTCACACAAGTCTCAAGCATCATTATAATAGTTTCTCTTTAAAAACCAACATACAATATTTCAATTGACCAAATAGAATCCCATACTTCTCTTTATAATTATTCCTTAACTTACACGAGTCTCAAGAATCATTATAATAATTTCTCTTTCAAAACCAACATGCAACAATCTAATTAAACAAAGAGGTAAAAATACTTCTCTTATAATGATTTTATAACTCTCCCGAATCTCATTAATAAATATCATTTTTTCTCTATCCAAATCCAACATACAAATTCCATTTAAAAACAAAGATAATTTCATACTTCTCTTATAATGATTCCCTAACTTACAAGAGTCTCAGAAATCATTATCATAGTTTCTCTTTCAAAACCAACATGCAAAAACCCATTTAAATAAAGAGAATCCCATACTTCTCTTATAATGATTCCCTAACCCACAAGAGTCTTGGAAATCATTATCATAGTTTCTCTTTCAAAACCAACATGCAAAAATCCATTTTTGATAATTATACTTCTAAAGTAAATAACATACATCCTTCCACTTTTATTTCTCCAAACCATTCCATAAATAAATAAAGTAAACTTAAGCATTTATTACTAAATGAGTTTTCCAATAACAAAACCTACCCTTCCCTTAAGATCTAAAAACCAATGATATATTTCTTTATCAAAATCCACCATATAAGAATACAACATTTGATTATAAAATAAAAGGAGACTTTATTAAACTTTGAAAGAATTAAACTTGATAATAAAAGAGCCATAACCTACACTAACAACCAAATAGAACTTTGGTGCAAGGGGATGACTCAAATAAAAGACGTGTATCCAACCTCGAGTGCTAGGGATGACTCAACACAGGAAGCCACACAATCAAACCCTTCGAATATCCACACAATAGGCCACCCAAAACAAAACAACCAAACATCATAAGCATAGTTGGATCTAAAGATTACAAGGCACACTAGCTAAAGGATAACTTGGTCCTTTATAGCAAGGAGGTTAGAAGTACACAACTTAGGAATAGATCAAAAGTTCTAATAAAAATCGAAGCTAAGAAGGAACACATGCCACATAGACCAACCTAAAAAGTGAATAGCTTCATAACAAAAGAAAGCAAACGATAAATACAAAAGGACGACAATTAGACATTCAAGCAATACACATGCTAAGGATGACTTGGTAGTAGAAGGGATAGCTACAAAATAACAATATTAAGGAACCATCAACCAACATCTAGAGCATTAAAGTATAAAAATAAGGAGCACCTAGTTCATATAAGCTTCCTCAATGTCTTAGGGTATCACTGCTCAGATTATTCCTTTTATTCCTCTAACCTTCTAGTACTTCTCCTCTTTTCCTCTTCAATAACCCCATATATTATCCACTCTAAGTTTTTTTTAACCAATAGCATAGGTATAGACTTCTTGGGAGGAAAATGTATGAGATACATACAAGAAGGTACTTTCCCATACATGCACCACCCTGGCCACCAAAGGAAAGCATTATAAGAAATTGAATTATCTTTATTCTTTTTAAAATCAAAGAACACAAAAGGGTGGCCATAATATCCTTTCCTTATTTAGCCATTTTAAAACATCATTCACTTAATCAATTTGAATCCCATATTAGCTTCATGGAAATAATTGATTTTCATTAACTTGAATGACAATAATTTAATTAATACTTTTACTTGGCTAAAGTATTAAAGCCAACTAATAATTTGAAAGTATTAATTTTATCAACTAATTAATACTTAATGATTTCTAGAGCATTAATATTACCAATCAATACTCAATAATCCATGCATATCAAGACAAGCATAAATTCACACCAACAATGTTTCACACCATTGTTTTATCCCTAAGTAGGTGGTCTCCTTTAAGATAGTCTAATGTTATCGCCAACCTATTAAGGAGACTCATTGCACAAGCAACTTCCTGGACCAATGGTGTGAACATGAGAACAAGCAAAATGTAATGCATCTACATGAAGGGTGTTTTTGTCACCCTATGTTGTTGATAACCAAGTCATCACCATAATTTTCTAAAATATCTCTCTAAGTAGGTGGTTCAACCATATGATCACATCAAAGAAATAACACCTAGTCCTGCACCCACAAATACATGAATAGTACCATATTCCAAGCATAAAATTATGAAATCATATCATCAAAAAGATATCATAAAATTAAGCAATGTCGTTAAATAATAAAAACATAGTTCATTGTTCATAATGAGTTCTACCAAGGAAGGGTGTTACGAGATCCCTTGGAAATCAGAGACGAAGTAGTCAGATTTTTTTGAAAACCTACTGGGTTCCAAAACTCAAAGAGAGGAGCTTGTAGAGAGGTAGCTTTTGGCTAATATTCTCCCTCTAATATCTGATGATATAAAATCTAGATTAATTAGTCCTTTTGAGGAGGATTATATTTAGGATTCCATCTTCTCTATGGTGGGAGAGAAATTGTCAGGCCCTAATGGATTTCTTACTCTATTGTTTTAAAAATGGCATATAATGGGAAATGATGTGGTGAAAGCATTATGTGAAGTCCAAATATCCTGCTTCATATAAAAATATGTGAACTCCACTTTCCTGATCCTTATTCCCAAGAATGCAAGAGCTAAGGAAATCAAATATTTCAGACCTATCAATCTTTGTAAAACCATCTACAAAATTATTTTTAAAGTAATGGTTAATAGAATTAAAATTGTTCTTCCCATAATTATTGATGCAATCCAGGGAGGTTTTGTTCCAAGGAGATAAATTTTGGATGGAATTATAAAATTTTATGAACTGATTCATTCGGTGGACAAGAGTAGAAAAGCATGAATGGTTTTTTAAGCTTGATATGAGTAGATCTTATGACAAAGTTTTTTGGGAATTTCTTAAAAAAGTTATGATCAATTTTGGATTCCATCAAAACTAGATCCCCCTTTCCAAAGAATGCTTCTCCACTCCTATGTTTTTAGTTATAGTGAATGGGGAGATTTTTGGGATATTTTAGATGTGTCAAAGGTTTGAGATAGGGAGATCCTATTTTCCCTTGTCTATTCATTATTTTAGCTAAAGCCTTAGGAAGATCTTTAAAAGTGGTTTCTACCCTAAATACCATTGAAGGAATCAAACCTACTTCTCCCATAGATATGATTACACATCAATAGTTTATTGATGATATTATTTTATCCACCTCTTCCTGTATCCCACATAAAAGAGAAATCAAAGAAATTTTGCTTTCCTATGAACTTTTTATGGTCCAAAACATAATTTTTTTGAAGAGAAAACTATTCTTTCTTAATACCCCTCCTAATAGGTAGATATTAATTGCCCACATCCTTGGCTATGCCATAGCAGAATTTCCATCAATCTACTTAGGATTACCCCTATTCAAGGGAAGAATAAAGGAAGATATTTGGAATCTTGTTTTGGAAATAATTAAGAAGAAATCAAACTGGTAAAGCTCAGTTGGTAAAATCCAATCTCCAAAGTATCCTAGTTTTCTTCTTATTGCTTTTCAAAATTTTAGCAAAAAATGAGCAAAAAATAGAACATTCTCAAAAAAACATTTCTCTAGTCTAGATCTAAGGAAAAAAGAGATTTCACCTAGTCTTTTGGGATCAAGTTTGTTCCAAAAATAAGTAGGTGGTCTAGGGCTATGGAAAACAAAATAGATGAACAAATCATTGTTGGCTAAACAAAGTTGGAAACTTATCAAACAAGAGAATACTGGTTGGACCCAGATTCTTAGTGCTAAATATCTGAATAGGGTACTAATATTCCTAGAAGAATAGAATCCTCCTTCTAGTTTAGCATTTTAGAACAACATTGTCAATTAAAAAAAGCTAATTCAAAAAGGTATCAAATGGATATTAGGTAATGGTGACAACATTGATATCTAGAAGATCCTTGGTTGGAGGACTTTCCCCATATTGAAGATCCCTCTCTTGCCAACCTGAAGCCCAAAATATCTCTATTCTTTGAATCTAAAGTGGAAAACTTTATTTAAGAGGTTGAGGGTAAGAAAATATGGAAGGTTATTTCATGTAACGATCTTGTTCAAGATAAGGAGGAAATATTGAGACTTCTATCCCATAAAATGAGAACTTGGGTAATAATAAACTCTTATTGTGAGTATTATCTTATTTGGAAAGAAGAGGAAAAAGACACCTTCTCTATAAAATATGCTTATCATCTAGTGGTTGAGGAGGATTATAGTTGGTTTCCCTATAAGCAGGTCAGGTTTATGGAGCTTAGCCCCAAAATCAACTATTTTATCTGGTTAGCCCTTCAGAATAAAATTTTTACTTTGGAAAATCTCAAGAAAAGGAGGATGACTTTACCTAACTATTGCTATCTATGTGGAAAGAATTAGGACATCACTCAACACCTCTTCTTGGATTATCCCTTCTCCCTAAACATCTTCAATTTTATTTTAATAACTCTTAGGTTCTATTGGATGACCCCAAAGACCTTGATGGAACTGTTTGAGCAATGGAATCCACTTTTTTTAGCAAAAGAGATCAAATCATTTGGAAATTTTGTCTTCCTCATTATCTTTGGGGATGTGGAAAGAAAGTAACACTAGGGACTTTAAAAATTTCTTTAATGACTCTACCTCTATATGAGTAAGAATTGTTGAGGCTCTTACTAAAAATATTTCAAATATTTCTCTCACAAATAATAGAGAAAATATTGAAGAAGCTAATTTATCTGTTAGATTGGGCTTTCCCAAAGGAGTTCATGAGGCTAACCAGGGAGGATCAAATCAAATACAATTAAAATGGGTCCCTCCTCCCATAGGATGGATAAGAAGGAATTTTTATGGAGCTTCAAAAGGGGACCTAGGAATGGCAGGGGCTGGAGGTGTGATAAAAAATAATAGAGACAAAATCATCCTTACCTTTGCCAGGAATATTAGAATTCAAACTAGCCATTATGTAGAGGCTAGATCCCTCTTCCAAGTATTAGCCCTTCTTGAGTCTCTAGAGTATGATAAATTTATCATCGAGGGGGACTCCTTAATATAATCAATATTCTTCTTGACCTTTTCACTCCTAGTTAAAATATGGAAAATTTAATGACTAAATAAATAAGAATCCTTAGGACATTTCAAAATGTTCAATGCAAGCATAATTTTAGAGAAGCTCTTTAGCCAATATAGGGGTTCATCAAGAAAGCCTGATTATTTGGAGGAAAATTTTTCCTCAAGCTCTTTCTCTTATGATGTTGAGAGATAATGGTGCAACTAATGAAGATGTATAAATATGTATGTTTTATGGCCTTCCTATGATTTATTTTGAAGATGAGGATTTCTGGAGGAGTGGTATCCACCTTCTCAAAACTATTGTACTTCTTAGAGTTGTGGAAAAGCTTAAGTCTAGATATTTTGATTTTTTTTTGTTAGGGAAGCTTATGAGTTTTTATTTTTCTCAAATTTTAAATTTATTTGGCAGGAAAATCCTTGGGGTGGTGTCTTTTCTCTCATGGAAATTCCTTTGGTTATGTTTAGTTTATCCTACCTTTTTCAAGTTTATGTATTCATAGCCATATTTGGTGTTGTACAGGTGGCTTGCAGATTCCAATCTGATAGGGTTATTGAATTTTATTTGGTCCAACAGTTTGATTATATTTTTGTTGCCCCAACTTCCTCTCATGTGACTTCTTTGCTTTTAGATTGGTGTGTCCTTTTGATTACCATATAATAATTTTCTAGGACTTGGGTAGTTTATCTTGTTTTTCATCTCCAATCTTGATTATCTCTTCTATGCCCTCTTTCCAAGAAATATTTGATTTGAGGTGGAAAGACATACACATGTCTAGTGTCTTTCTAAAGTGCATGAGCCTTTCCTTAATTGCACTTCTAGATGCTCTTAATCTCATTTGGAACTAGGAGCATTATTTTTCCATTCCTTACCTTAAGATCTTGTCTTAGGTTAAAATTTCCCATGCTTTTCATTGGTGGAGTTTCCTATCTATCATATTTCTTTATAATTTATTGAGGTGGCAAAGATATTATCGGGATAGAGAGCAGTATTGGGTTGTGCACCCATCATCACTTTGGGGACCTTCTAGATGAAGGCAAATATTTATCTCTAAGGTGGAGGTGGTGTCATGAACCTCCTTGGTAGTACTAGCTACTCAAGTTGGACTATGTATTGTGAATGATGTTTAATTCTTAGTTTATGGTTTTAATGGATATATGCTTTTGATATTGTGTCCATTTTTGCATAAGGATATGGTATTGTTGATGCTCTTCTTGGTTGCAGGATCAGATACTCTCACAGGTGGACAATAGAATTAGACACAAGGAATGAGAGGCCATATTGCAGGGGAAATGATGATGATGACTTTGTCATCAAATAGCTCAAGATAACATGAATGGATACCCTTTTCATGTAGGTGCATTATAGTTTGCATATGCTCATTTTTGTGCCATCGAACTAGGAAATTTATGTGCAACGAGTCTCCTTAACATGAGTCAATGATAGCTTGGGACTATCTTAAATAAGGAGCCACTCATTTTGGGATAAAAATATGGTGCAAAACATCGAGAGAGTGTTTTTTGTCTAGATCTCCTTCCTTTGTGCATATGACTAAATGATCTCATTAGATGGATTTATTCTAAGGTTGCTTCTTAGGGATGGAGTATAAGATTATCTGTTTACTTTATTTGATTAAGAAAAACTTAATCCTAATTAATGTTAGATTTAATATTAATCAAAAGAATGATTAATGTTAGTTTAATCTAATGTTAGCATTAATTAATGTTAGATTTAATATTAATCAAAAGAATGATTAATGTTAGTTTAATCTAATGTCAGCATTAATTAATGGACTTAATATTAATCAAAATAATGATTAATATTAGTTTAATCTAATGTTGATAATATTTAATGTGAGACTTAATATTTATCAAAAAAATAATTAATGTTAGTTTAATATAATGTCAGCATTAATTAATGTGAGACTTAAAATTAATCAAAAGAATGATTCATGTTAGTTTAATCTAATGTTAGACTTAATATTAATTAAGGGAAATGATTAATAATAGGTTAATCTAATATTGTCTGATGTTAGTTTTAATATTTAGTTTAATCTAATAGTTTCCCTATATTAGTTTTGTTTTTAATCAAGGAATGGTTAATAGTTTATTTGTGTTTAGTTAGATTATTTAATGGTTTTAATAGTCTTTGGCATTGGTTGTGAATGACATCTTGGTGTCTTTATGGGCGTAAGTGGAGCTGCCATGCCTTCTTATGTTGCCTTGTTATCCCTTTCTCAATGCACATGACTTTTGATAGCGTAGCTTGATGGACGTTAAGTAACATTGGTGTTACTCCTTTGTAGAGGTAATGTGGGGGTGTTTGATAAACCTTTCTCTCTTGCCTATTTAGAGAGGTCTAAGGCCTAGTTTTTGGTTAGCGCACAAGGTATAGAAGGAGTTTAAAGACCAAGCAAGGAATAAAGAGGTCATGTTGAGCAAGGGAGTAGCGATAAATATCCATTGGTTGTAGGTAAAGCTTACCTTGGTTGTTGTTCTTTTTTTTGCTATGTGGCACTAACTACCTTTAGTTTTAACCTTCGTCTTGCTTCAAGCTTTGTTGTTTTGATTGTTTGATATTGGTTTGTATTCATTGTCTCTACCAACATGGAATTGGTTCTCCATACGTGGCAAGAGTGGCAACATAAAATTTTATATCAGATTACTTGTATATTGGTGCCCTAAGCTAGATGTTTGATTAGGTACCTCATTAGAACCCTAACGCCTATGTACTCTTGCACAAAGTGGCAAGTTGCACCTCATCCTTGTTTTGGGTGTACTATGTTGGTTTCTTGCATGAGAGTGTGCTTTTTTGGTGTATCGTGTTGGTTGCCTGCATGAGGGTGGGCTTGGTTGGTGCATTGTGTTTGGTTGCCTACATGAGAATGTGCTTGGTTGGACACTATGTTTGGTTTCTTATGCAAGATATTAGGATTTGTGCTTTTATTTTAACTCATGTAGCATAGATGCCTTTGGTGGATTTAGTGCTTTCATAACCTTGCTTAATTGCTTTTGATTACCGTGTCTAGGACCTTTGTGTTTTAGGCTTGTTGTGGAAGATAGCCTTAGCATGTTATTTAACTGAAAGAATTGTTTATCTTTTGAAAAGTTTAGTTGTTTCTTCTAGCCAAAGATAGATTAGAAGTTGCTAATAATCTAGTGGTTGGAGAGAAATAATTCTTTAGATTATTATTTAATCAAGAGTTAGATTAGTTTAGCAAATCTAATGGTTAAGATGATTTTCTTATGGATTTATGCTAATCAAATGATAGATTAGCTTGGTAATTAATCTTTAGATAGATTAATTCAATTTTAATTTATGCTAATAAAATGATAGATTAGCTTGGTAATTAATATTTAGATAGATTAATTTAATTTTAATTTATGCTAATCAAATGATAGATTAGCTTGGAAATTAATTTTTAGATAGATTAATTTAATTTTAATTTTTGCTAATCAAATGATAGATTAGTTTTGTAATTAATCCTAAGTTAGATTAATGCAATTTAACTTCTTACTTTTCAAATGATAGATTAGAATTGCATTAATCTAATGGCAAATTTAATATTATCTAATCAAATTTCTATATTAGATTTACATTAATGTAATGGTTAATTTAATATTAACTTTAGATTATTAATTAACCTAATTTAGATTTGCATTAATCTAATGGTTAATTTAATATTCTTATTTAATCAAATGATAGATTAGATTGCAATTAATCTTATGGCTAACTTGATATAACATTAATTAGCCTAATGATAGATTAGCTAGTAATTAATCTAATGGTAGATTAATTCTTTTAATCTTAGTTTTGCAATTGATAGATTAGTTTGGTAATTAATCTTAGCTGGTTGTAAATGAATTAAACCCTAGTTGATGTTGCAATCTAAGTTAGATTAATGTGAATTAATTAAACACTAGTTTATGTTGCAATCTAAGTTAGATTAAAATGAATTAATCTTAGATAGATTAAAGTAAACGTTGTTGGATTAAAATGAATTAATCCTTGGTTTAGGTTATAATCTATGTCAGATTAAAATAATTTAATCATTTGATTATGTTATAATCTAAGTTTGGATTAAAATGAATTAATCATTAAATTATGTTATAATCTAAGATTGTATTAAAAGTAATTAATCTTTAGATTATAATCTATGTTGGATTAAAATTGATCTTTAGATGCTGCTATAATCTAGGTTGGTTTCAAATGAAATAACCCTTAGATTATCTTATAAATCTATGTTTTGATTTATGGAAGGGATTATGGGGTTCCTTTGTGAAGTTATATTGTGGAATTATATTGCTAGTTGTGATAGTATATTGTAGAACTATATTGTTTGCTTTTGAAAGATATATTGTGGAGATATATTTTGTAGAAATATATTGTGGAAATCTATTTTGTAGAAATATATTGCTTATATATATTGTGAAAACATACTGCTTAGATATATTGCGGAAATATATTGCTTGTTTGTGGAATATATTATGGAAATATATTGCTTGTTTTGTGAATATATATTGTAGAGATATGTTTTGTAGAAATTGTGGAAATATATTTTTTAGAAATATATTGTGGAAATATATTGCTTAAATATATTGTAGAAATATATTGCTTGTTTGTAGAAATATATTGTGGAAATATATTGCAGAAATATATTGTGGAAATATATTGCAGAAATATATTGCTTGTTTGTGGAATATATTATGGAAATATATTGCTTGCTTTGTGAAGATATATTGTGGAGATATATTTTGTAGAAATATATTGTGGAAATATAATGCTTGTTTATGGGATATGTTGTGGAAATATATTGCTTGTTTATGGAGTATATTATGGAATTATATAGCTTGCTTTGTGAAGAGATATTGTGGAGATATATTTTGTAGAAATATATTGCTTAGATATATTACAAAAATATATTGCTTATTTGTGGAATATAATGTGGAAATATATTGTTTGCTTTATGAAGAGATAGTGTGGAGATATATTTTGTAGAAATATGTTGTGGAAATATATTGCTTAGATATATTATGAAAATATATTGTTTGTTTGTGGAATATATTGTTTGTTTTGTGAAGATATATTATGGAGATATATTTTGTAGAAATATATTGTGGAAATATATTGCTTGTTTTGCTTTGAGAAAAAGAAAGCTTGGAATATTTTTTATTGGATGTGGAATCCAATGGAAATAAGGAAATTATGGGAAGTTTCCTTATTCATTAATTCTTTGGGTATGGAGTCCATTGTTAAGTGAAATATTATGGGGTATTTCACATAATATCTTAAAGTGGGTGTGGAGTCCATCTATAGAGAATAAATAAGGGGGATTCCTTATTTGCATTGTGTATTTTAAAACATGGAAAAACAAGTTGGGCACGAAGTCCATCTTGGATGAAGAAATTTATGGGGTTTCTTCATGTGATTGTTTTAAAATAAAATAGAAATGTAAAGGATCGGTTTCTATATGAATACTTGATGTAATGGATTAAGTATGTAGAAAGTAAATGGCTTGTTCATTTTATTTATGTTTGTTTATGGAATTATTGTGGTTTTGATAGAAATTATTTGTGGAAAATAATTTAGAAGTTTGGACTTCTTATGCATGTGTTGCCATAGTGAAATGATACCTATAGTTATGCATATAATGATTAATGATAGAAATTATTTGTGGAAAATAATTTAGAGAAAGTATGTACTAATTATGCATGTGTTGGTTTGGAGAAATGAATCTTATAGTTATGCATGGTTTGATTAGTGATAGAAAATATTTGTGGAGAATATTTTTGGAATGAAGTATGGGATTTTGTTGTGTGTGCAATGAATAATATAGAAATGCATTCATACCTACGTATGAGCTATTATGATACCCGCATTCCTATCAACTACCATAGAGGTAAAAGGAAGAAAATGTTCAGATTGTGCTAAGTTTAATCTTTAAACATTCTTGTTGTATTGATAAAGCCACTCTTACTGGAAGAGGATTTGTTATAATAGAAACAAAGCCTTCTTTTGTAATCTATACCTTTGGTTGGATGAATATATTATTCCATGCTGATAAATGGTTTTATAGTTCTTATCCATGCTATTGCTTAATCCAAAGGTTATGATAGATTTGTGTTGCAATATTTATATGATTAGATTTGCTTTCATCTTAGAATATGCTTTTATTTAATTCTTATGGAGTGTAATAGAGAGTTATCTTTGGGCTTAGGGGTATCTTTGGGATAGGCTCTAAAGTTAACCTTATCTAAAACTATCCTTTTTAACTTGGGTTATAATGAGATATCAACACCTATTTCTTTATGTCCATGAGAAGTCAATCACGTGGAGTGATTATTTCTTAAGGGTCCATCACAAATATGGGGAGGCAAAACATGAGGTTTAAGAGATCACTATGGATGTGTAGTTAAACTAGACTACGACACTATGCTTAATAGACTCATCATAGATTAAATTATGATTGGAAATAGGAATTGGCATCCCCCTTCTCTAAATATTTCGAAGAAATAATCCTAATGCTAGGGTCAAGAGGTTTGCGTTTGTGGAGTTTCAAAAAAGTGGGGAGATCTTGTAAAAGCATCCTCTATACCATAGAGGTATACGAGGTAAATCCTAGTTACCTACGGGAGCTTGGCCTCTCCTATCCACTTGAGTGATATCTGCAACATCTTAGACTCAAAATATGGTTATATCTAGTCAATGTATGTATTCCATGGATACTCTTGTGAACCTTGTTAGTTCAAAATAAAAATAATCTCTAGGGTTGGTTAGCTTTTGGGGTTGTTATAGGTGGATTTGGTGAATGCTTGTTCAATTTACCTCTAATTTGGCCCTCTTAAAACTTTGAATAGTCATAGACCCCTTATTGGTTCAATATGAGATATTTACAAAATATGGTAAAAAACTTAAAGGGAGTTGAATCAGCCATCTTGTCTTTGAATGATGAAGTGTTGAGAATCATGGAGAAAGAGGGTTTGCTAAATATTCTAAGAAAGTACAATGGTTTTGACCCTAATATTTCCAAGTAGATAACTTTCACCTAGGATAATGGTAAAGTTAGGGTAAAGGGGATGGATTTCACCATCTCCATACCCCTCATTTCTAGATTCTTGAGTCTCCCAAATGTTATGGAGTGTATTAATAGGGAAAAAAATTCACTAGTTAAAGAGTTAAAGCTCTTCAAAGGAAAATGAGAACATCCGACTAAGTACTAAAATGGATATCTTCATGCAGGGTTATGCATAGTGGCAAATATTCATTAATTTATGAATATTAGAATTTTCAAATATGGAAATTGGTGAATTTGGGGCCCCAGGATGTCGGCCCATTCACCTAAAATTTTTGGGTCAAACTAATTTTTAGGGGTCAGCTCACCACACGTTGAAAATAATATAATCATTTTTTTTTAAATCGCCAACACTCTCGCCCAAATCGAGGATCCTTTTTACCTTGAAATTATAAAATTTTTTAATTATCCTGCCAAATTCGCCTCTTATACTAGTATATATACCTAACATGACAACCATACCCATACAACTAAAACATTCATTCTTATCGAAAAATGACCTATAGTAGCAAAAAATGTGGTTTGAGTGCACTTTTTTTGCACCCAGATGCGGGGTGGGTATAATTTTACAATCGAACTGCATCCAAATGAAAACATGCACCTGGATGCAATTCGGGTGTAATATTACAATTAAACTGAATCCAAATGCAAAAGTGCACCTGAATGTGAGTTGGGTGTAATTTTAAAATCATACCTCAATCGACTGCAAAAGTGCACCCGGATGCGGGTCTGGTGCTATTTTGCATTTGAACCACATTCGAATGCAAAAGTGCACTTGGATGTGGGTCAGGTGCAATTTTACAACCAACCCACATAATGAAAAAGTGCATCCGAATGTGGATCAGGTGCAATTTGATAGCTAGATCACATCCAGATGTAAAAGTGCACTCGGATGCAGGACGATTGCAATTTTGCATTTGGCCCTCATCCAGGTGGAAAAGTGCATCTAAAAATGGGCTAGGTGCAAATCTATAGGTGAACCACATTTTGATGCAAAAGTGCACCCGAATGTAGGTTGGGTGCTATTTTGCAGTTAGACCTGATTCGATTGAAAAAAGCACCCAGATGCAGAATGGGTGCACTATTGCAAAGAATATCTGGAAGCATTCGAGGGGAAAAAAACTATGTTTATTTTATTTGGAATTAATAGGTTCATCGGACAACCAACAAAAATGCTTCTCTTTCTTTATTTTTTAGACCTCCTCACAACCACAACCAAAAATTCAAAAAACCAATATGACTTGATGTTTTCCAACCCATCAAAAACTCCACAATTAAGCATGTTCGACTGGAGTAGTACTTGGATGGGTGTCCTCCTAGGAAGTCCTAGTTTTGCACCCTCCAAGCTAAAAAAAATTTCCACTACCACACATATGTCGGTAGCCTTCAAAGGCTACTGGTGCCATACAAAAATTGTCTTGTTGGTAGTCCTTTACTGTTGTTTAATATATATTTTGAAATATTAATAGAAATTCACCCCACTATTATAATTTTTGGTGGAAACAAAATGCAATTCGTCATGTCTCCTACATGAGTTTGACTAGGATTCACCTGGATTTTAAAATTGATTTATCTTTTTTTTTTATAACTAGATTTTGGGTCCGACCCCTTATGCATAAGCCTATATTCATGAATTTATTAAGGCTTCATGGGATAGGGTGTCACTGGTGGTGATGGAATACTTCAAATGGTCAAATAACAATTGTGTAAAGCTTTCATTGGTATTTCTTAAACAACATGCACTAGAAAAAAATGATGAATGTGCCAAATTTTTTGTTTAGATCTCTTGAAAGAATAGTGGGACAGGTGCAACGAGGTAAATATTCCACTCCTCTTCATCAAGGTCTTATGAAATTATTGTTTGAGCATGTGGCCAGGCATGGTGTCAATGTGTAAATGAATAATCCAGGTTTTCTTGGGATCTAGACTAAATAGGATAATAAGGATATCTCTTCTAAGAAATCAGAGCAAAGAGCCCAACAATCCATCTCCAAATTCTTTGAAATGCTTGACTGAAGAAGACAATTATTCTCCAATGGAGGATAAGGAACAATCTTGGTGAAGGTTAAGACTTAGGGTACCCCAAAATAAAAGGAGAACTATGCAAGGTGCTCAAAACATCTAAGATTTAAAGTGAGTAAAGAGAAAATCATTAAATTCATACCAAAATTTGAGAGTGTTGGTGATTCTAGCCTAGCTCTCAGAAAGAAGCCAAAGATCAAAGCTACAATTTCTACTAGGAAATGGAAGAAACCCATGAGGATAATGGATCCTCTCAAATCTCCAAAAAATGCTCTGAAGACTACTAACAATATTCTCGGTTCATTAAGTAAGTCTATCAAAATGTCAGCCACCTATGTTGAAGAAATCACCTGGATGATGAAATATTTCAAGGACAATCAATGCAATTCTAAGGAGGGAGTGGAACAAGCTAATGCCAAAGACTAAGTTTCTTGATTGTTTGAGTCCTTTGCATCCGTATTTCTCTTTGTTTTCTAGTCTTTATCATTTTTTGGGCTAGTCCCCTTGTGCTTTATGTCTTATCTTGTATTTGGTTTCATTTAGGACCTTCCTTGTGGTCCTAGTTGTAAATATTTAAAAGTTTCAAGGACCCTTTCAAAACCCTTTCTTTTTCTATCTAATCAAAAATAAATATTAATAGAGGGGGTAATAGGTAGTAATTAACATTGATTTTTCATGAGAAAATTGTTAAGGATCCACCTTAAGCTTATTAGTTAGTAATAATATTAATTAGTTAACATTGGTTTATGTGTGTGACGATACTCGACTTGTGGAATTTCTAGCATTATTTGTAGTTGGGTAGCCAACTTGTGGCTAACCCTAGCATTTAGTGTTACTATATATTTGTATTATGATACCACATTAGGGTATCATGAACATTATTTTATAGCAAGCATTGCTCTAGGAGGTTGCCCCCTCAAAGTGGCACAATGAACATTATGATTTTAAGTGTTCTTTCTTTGATCTACTATTCTATTTGGTTATGGGTCCTGTAGTGACTTCTCACTACACTAAAATTTTCACCTTAGATAACTAAAGTCAAGATAGCAAAGGATAAAATAATCCCAACTAGAGAAGATCATGATTTTGTGAAAATTTTGAGTAAAAGAGAAATGCAAAAGTTTCAAGCCTTGATTCATGGCTACTCTTAAAGGGAAAAAAGTGGAAGGGCATCCTTATATAATTAGATATTTTGGCAATATAAAGAAAAAAAAGTAGAAAATTTCTAAAAACAAGGGATATATAGAGAGAAAAGTCTCAAAGAGTGGAGCTCAAAAGATTTGATATAAAGTCAAAAGAGACTTTTTGCTAAATTATTTCTAACAAAGAAGTTCAGCTTGATTTTTGTTGGACATTTTGAGTAGTTGTGTTGTAATTGATGTCAAGAAATAGTGTCAGTGATATCATAAGTTAGTGCAAGGAATCGACAAAAGGAGGGTTAAAATATTTATATTTTAAGACCAAGATAATTGGTTTAAAGCTTCACATGATTGGTCAAAATATTGACAAAACACCCTGAAGAAAGGAGGTACCTAGGCTCAAAGGAAATAATATTATAATATTTATTATTATAATATTAAAGGTGTTCAGATAAAGCCTAAGGTTGGAAAATACCTAGGCCTAAAGGAAATAATATTATAATATTTATTATTATAATATTAAGAGTTTAAGTTAAGCCTAAGGTTAATTAATTATAATATTTATATTATAATTAATAATATAAATTAATTTAATTAAACCCTAAAGTTAGGGTTGGGTGCAAAATATTTTATTTTAATATTTTCCCACCGACGTCGAGCAAAAATAAGATATGGTATTTATACCATATCATTTGGATGCAATAAAGTAAGTCTCCAAAATTCTAATTGCGCATGCAAAGGGTTAATAACATTATCATGCGATTTCATGAGCAAGGCAAAGGTTTTAATTTTTAAAGGTTGAAGCGAACAACAAACGAATAAGACGGAGTGAGGGTGCACTCCCATCACCATCCGCTCGGGTGATCTAGTGGCAAGGCCTGGCGCATAAGTTATTGGCAAGATATAGTTCCCGCATTCGATTCTCGACAATAGCGGAGGTTAAAGGCTTTTGTCGTTTGGTTTTTAGCATCGATGAAAGATATACGAGGCGAAATGTGCCTCATTGGTTTTATGTGGGTGTGTAACCCACGTGGCTACCTAAGCCATGGCTAAGGTGCTTGGCAAGTAGGTGAATGTTAGTTCGAATCACATGGAGTGCATGCTATTGATTAAGATGCACGAAGATTAATTGTTGCTTGTGGCTAAGGTATGAATAAATAATTCTTATTTTTGCCATATTTTTTAAAGTTTGGAGTTTATAAGGGTTTGCAAGGATTTTTGGTGGCATAATTTAGAATTTATGTTGGGCTGAGAATTGGAGAGGATAAGGTGTATTCAAGGACTTTATTATTGTTATTTGAAATTTATTTTGAGGGTTAAAATTTGGTTGAAAAGTTAAAAGGAGTTATAGGGAGATTGCCATTATAATTATTTTTTAGAGTGAATGATTCATTGATTGAAGATTGATTTTTTAAGGAAGGAGTAATAAGGTGTATTTATGATTTGTCATTTTATTTGTATCAATTGAATGGTGAAATATTTGTTATGATAAATATTTATGTGGAGGTTTTGAGATAGGTTGTTGCTATCTAACCTAGAGTTGGCAAAAAGAATTTGGTTGTGAGTAAAATAGGTTTTGAAGATATATCTCCATAAAAAAAAAGGTATGGGCACATCTTCCTTATGATTAAAATGTTGTTGGATTGAATTTTGTAAAATACAAAGGTGGAGTGAAAAGGATTGTTTGATAAGCATTTTTGGAAATGTTTGAGTGAGTTTTCATATGCATGATTGGTGAATATTTTAGAGAACATTTGAGATAGAGATTGAGAAAGTTTTGAGTTAGGGTTTGAGACCCACATTGTGCTTTATGTTGGAAGTAGGTTGAAACACTTGTTTAGGGTTTGTAAGCAAGTTGTGTTTCATTGGTTGGATGATTGAGTGAATTCTTGAGCATTGGTTTTGAGTGATATTGAAAGTGAATGTGTAAACATTAGAAATCAGATTTGTGAAAGCGACAGACTTAATGACTGAGTAGAACATATTGAGTTCTTGATAGAGTACATCATTCTCTATATGTTCTAGAGGTTAAAATAATTCTAAATAGAATATGTCTAAACTGCTTTAAGATAAATAAATTACTTTGAAGATTAGGCAAAGAAATTGATAACATTGTATGCAAGATTTGAGATTGATTGAGCATATCTTATGAGCTATTTTGAGCATGTGTTTGAGCATATTTGAGTAAGATTTTGTGAAAGCTTAAGGATAGAGTTGTGTAAGATTTTGTGAAAGCTTAAGGACAAAGTTGTGTAAGCTTTTGTGAAATATTAAGGACAAATTTGAGCAATCTTTTGTGAAAGCTTGTAAAGCAAAGTTGGGCAAGTCTTGGTGAATACTTGTAGGCAGATTTGAGCAAGTCTTGATGAAGACTTGTAGGCAGATTTGAGGTAAGTCTTAGTGAAGACTTGGGAGAAGATTTGAGGTAAGTTTTAGAGAAGACTTGAGAGCAGATTTAAGGTAAGTCTTAGAGAAGACTTGAGAGTAGATTTGAGGTAAGTCTTAGAGAATACTTGAGAGCATATTTGATGTAAGGCTTGGTGAAGACTTCAGAGCAGATTAAGAAAAGTTCTTGAGAGGACTTGAGGATAGATTTGAGTCAAGTATTGGTGAAGAATTATGAGCATAGTTGATTGATTGATTTGTTCAAGCTTTGTGTTAAGGCTTGGGTTAAATCTAAGCAGAGTTGATTTGTGATTTGATCAAGCTTTGAGTTAAGTCTTGAGGACAGATTTGAGGAAAAATTTAAGGATATATTTTTGTGCATATTTGAGAGTAGATTTGTACTAGATCTAAAATAGAGTTAGATATTATTTGTACTAGATCGAGGATAGTGTTTGGTGCAGATTTGAGATAGAGTTGAGAGCAATATTTGGAGGTGATAAAGCAGAGGACAGTAGTCTCCAGTGGATAGAGTTCCATTATCCAGGGTAGTAAGGATAGAGGTCTTCTAAGTGAGGACAAAGGTCTTCTATGGAGAGAGATCCACAAGCCAGTCCAGTGGGGGTAGTAGTCTTCTAAAATATCACCAGCCAAAGCAAAGGAGAAAGAGTTCTCCTATGGAGAGATATCCATGAACTAGAGCAAGGGGAAAGAGTTCTCCTACGAAGTGTGATCTAAAAAGTAGCTGGGAAGATAGATTTTTTCTATGGAGAGAGATCCAAGAACCAGTTGAGGAGAAAGAGTTCTCTTAGGTCAAGTTCCATGAACCAAAAAAATGGAAAGAGTTATCTTATGGATAGAGATCCACAAAGAAGAGCATTAGGGTATTGGTGTCTCGTTTGGACAAGAGGTCCATAAACATTGCAATAGGGATGTGATTCCCAAGAGATTTATTAAGAAAATTTAGTAGAAAGATTTTCTCCATGGAGTATCCCACATTGGGTGAACCACGTTAAATTGGTGTCTCTATTGTGTGATAATTTGTGCATTGCTTTTATTACTGCTATTGATATTTTCATTGATCATATTAGATACTATTTTTTTGGAAATAAAAGTAATATTTGGTCTTATACTATTCACCCCCCTCTTACTATAAGTTTATTTTCTTCAATTTTAAAGGTTTTAAAATCCTTTAACAAAAGAAGTCTTGAAAAATAGGTAATATTTTGCATAAGGGATCTAAGAAGATTAGTAATAAGTAAAAATATTAAGCATAGTACAAAAGACTACCAAATCCCAAGGAAAATTCAAACTTTGGTGCTAAAATAAAGTAATACATGAATTTCCCTAAAAAATAGGCGAGATAGTAGATAGACCATCATTTAAAAGATAAGCATCACCTTATTGCATCATTTTATCTTGACATTCCAAGTATTAAAATCAAGTATGACAATTGTGGTCCTGCATATGACAACATCAGTTACAAAATGTGTCCTCATTCATATCTGTAGAAAAATTGGTTGAAGTTGTCAATACTTCCTACAAATTTTTGGAGGGAAAACACACCTTGATTGTAATCTATATATAGTAGTAGTATTAGCATTGTAAAGGATTGACAAGTTGTATAAACTTTTCCTTTATTTTCCTTTGAAGAGCAGTATGTGCATATCTAGGTGGTCTTGTAGGTAATCCAAACCCCAACCCCTACCATAATATTTGAAATAATTTTGCTTGCACACACACACACACACACATATATATATTAGAGATCTACACATTGATTTTGTTCTAAATTTATTTGGTTCTCATACCCTAACCCATTTACTTTGTGTGTGTGCTTGTATTTTAATTTGTTCTTTATGTGTGTTGACGAGAGGAAGTATTCTTACCAATGCATTAAAATCATAACTACTATACATGGGGATATGATTTGATCTTTAATGCATCACCACTTTATTAGCTTATATTTTTTCTTTCCACTATATTTTATTTTTCTCTCTAACCATTTTTCCTCATGTTATTAGATTCTAAAATGTGCACCCAAGATCACACCTTGTAAAGAAATCATCCTTTATTAAAATCATAGATGTCCCTAACTAATCCAAACCCTATGCTCTAAGGAAAAGCACTATTGTATCATTTTGTGTGAGGCATCATATCCTTAATCACTTGGTCCACACCTCATATGATAATTGAGATGATCATAGAGTACAATAGTTTAATGGAATATCCAATGGAACACCATCGACATATCTTTGGTCCCACAATCCCAAGAAAAAGTTAGGCTTAGACTTCAATGAGGATCTCTACCTATTTTTACTTGTTGAAGCATTTAAAAATCACTTGATGACTTTGTTTAAAAATACAGATCTAGAATTAGATAGTTGAAGGACACTAGACTAAGATTCCAATGAAGACCATAGTCTATCTACTCTGAGATTACAAGTTGCATTCACTTGGTGACTCCACTCCAACCAAATGACTCAAAAGTGTATGAGTGAGAGACCTACCACTAAGTCCTTTGTTGCTAAAAATTTACAAGAGTTGCTCCCTCCACTTGACACCATTCCATTAAGAAGAAGATATAGGGACCAAAACATGGCTACTACACAACCACCCAAAATATTCCTTACCTAGAATGATAAAGACCCATTTTCACTACCTACTCTACTTGAAGTATGAGAGGAGATAGCAATATCTACTCTCAAATCACTCTCTTTCTTCATGGGGAAGGATTTAACTACTACTATCGAGCATCTAAACCACATGGTGAACCTATGCATGCTTCAAAATACATCAAATTAAAACATAGAACTAATATTATTAGCAACCTCATTCAGAGGAAGATCTCAAGAGTGGTATCTTGCACTCTAACATGGCTTCATAGCTAACTAGGACCAACTCACTACCCTATTTATTAAAATATTCAAAGAAAATGTGCATGGAGTAGCATTCCTAGATTAATTAGTAACTATAAAAAGGTCCCATAAAGTCTATGGAGGATTTTAATGCCATATTTCATAAGATGTCATGTAGGATCCCTTTGGAGATGCATCCTCCTTCAAGTATGATAGTGATTTTCTATTTAAGAGCTCTAAATTCTAAGATATCCATGATGATCAAAGTAAAAGAGGAAAATTATTTACTAGAAGTCTATGGAATAGCTATCATAGTTGAAAGTGACTTCATATAGATTGGAAAACTTCCCCCAAGACCTATAGTACCCATGTCTCCTAGTAGTCATTCCCTATAACAATATTTACAAGATGACCAGGTAATGTCCTCTCAACCAGTAACCCCTACCATCACCATATTCAACCCATTCCCTATTCCTTTGACCCATGTCATTCCTAAATCAAATATATTTGAAAACCTAACAAACTCAACCCTTTCACCCAACATTATCAAGAAAAAACTCAGAACAACCATTAATCGTATGCCAATGGAATACCCTTGAACAAATATTGATATATAGGAATGAAGTAGAGATACATAGGAAATCTTATGAAAAATAAATGGTAAGGATACAGGTACATTAGTGCTACTCATCAAGCATATATCTCAAAAGCACCAAGTGAATTTACACCAATACAAGCAAAATTTTTGGGTCCATCAACTATAGGAAGAATTTTACCCCTATGGATTCAACATCCCACTTAGAAAATGCATTCACTAAAGTCATTCAACATAGTAAAATACCTTAAAGAATCTAGAGTAGCCATGCCACTTTGGGAAATAATGTTAATGCTAAAACACATACAAAAATTGGAAAAGACCCTAAAAGAAGATACAAATTCAAATAATTATGAAGCACTAGCAATCATGAAAATATTTCCTATAGAACTAATCAATGTAAAATTGATGCCATTATACTTAACCCTTATCAATGATGATATATTGGTTCATAATTGTATCATTGATTTTGAAGTAGGTATTTAAGTCATACCAAAAAAAGTAGCCAATGTATTGGCTCTATAATATGAGCCAAGAAATCACGAGATAGTCTAGACAGATGGAACACTAGTCCAAGCCATTGGGATGATAAGAAATCTTCCACTAATACTACAATCATACCTAAATATATTTATCCATCAAGATTTTGTAGTCATAGAACCCCTTTCTACTTTCAACATCTACCTATAAAGGGAACTTGCAACCAAAATAGGTAGGTACCTATCTTTGGATTGGACACATTAATTTAAAAAGTCAGGATGGGGTTAGGGTTAAAATACCAATTAAAACACAATACCCATACCATAGAGAGCATATTCCTATGATTAAAAATAGGGTAAGAATAAATTAAAGTCCCAATAGAAGACCTATTAGAAGGAAATAAACCTGATGAAAAGGTATATTTAGACATATCAAAGGAGCAAAAATATCAATGGGTTGTTGACACAAATAACCCTAAATCTAATCAAGTGTATAAATAAAAGGGCTTGGTAACATATATGATTCAAGATGAAGTTATGGCTATATATGAGGAGCAATTAGCCAGACTAAGGAAGGTATACTTTGATGGAGCTAGGAGCAAAAATGCGGTTGGTGCTGATGTATGCCTAATCTCACTAGAAGGATCTATGTTTTTTCAAGCATATTGACTATAGTTTACCTATCCTAAAAATAGGGATGAATATGAGTCTTTGGCTCTTAGACTACAAATGGTAGAAAAAAAAGGTATTAATATGCTTCAAATCTTTGATGACACCAAGCTAATTATAGTACAAGTAATAATGCAATATCGAGCAAAAAATAACATAATGAAATCCTATAGACATAGAATTTAGGATTTAATGGAATGTTTTGATGTTATTACTATAAAATTCATTATGATGGACTGAAACCTAGATGTAGATAGAATATTAGTGGTTGGTTCCTAGTTTTACTTAGTCAATGACTTATTGCAAAATCATCAACTAGTAAAAGCAGTAATAAGGCTGGCAGTTCCTAGCAATGATGAGAATTGACAAGTATTTTAAAGTTAAGAACAAGTTATCTATTTATCACAACAAACAGAGGGATATGCCAAAGAAATAGCTCCAAAAATTTAAGAAGCATTTGGAGATAAAATCATTCAATTAAAGACTAATAAGCTACCTAAAGGTTTAATTACCTTGGAATCACTCTTTAGTCTAGATAATAATTTCAAAGGAAAAAGGAGAATTACTTCAAATAAAGAATATTACCAGAAAGTAGAAGTGGATCTAGGAAAATATATGAAGATAGAAAGGATAGGGAGTCAATTATCAAATTATGCCAAAAATACAAAGAGGTAATGGACCATACTTATGAATATATCAAGGGATATAGCAAGGACATTATCCAACACACCATCGAATTAGATCCAAAAGCTAATATTGCAAGGCAAAAATAGAGACCAGTTAATCCAAAAATCAATCCTCTTACATAAAAAGAGTTATATAAGCTAATTGAATAAAAAAACGTATATCCAATCAAGCACACCACATGGGTATCCAACCTGATACTTGTAAGAAATAAAAACTATGATATTAGACTATATGTTAATTTTAGATCATTCATCATCATCCATCGCCAATCCAATCAATCAATGTCATTTGTTTTTGCATCGCATTGTGTTCACACACAATGTAGTACAAAAAGAGGCAAATTTAGACATCCCAAAACTATCAATTTATGTTTACCTAAGGTTAAATCCATTAATTTTGCAAAATCCTAAATAATCCCCAAAATTGCCCAATTCCATTATCAACCTTCAAAAAATTAAAATTTCCCTTCCTAGCCCCCTTTTCTCTCTTATCCCTATTCTACACTAAGCCCTTAGTCACCATATGACTTTCCCATCCTCCCTAGCCTATGTGCACACCCCCCTCTCCTACCCACTTGGACCCTAGCTTAGTTTCACATTATCCTAGCCTAGTCTACTGCTACCTCCCACATCCCCATGCACCCTCACCTTCCTCATACCTCTTAATTCCACTTGGGAAGGGTGAGGATCCTCCCCACCTAATTGCATTTATGATGCATGGTGTGCACATGCCACTTGAGTGGGGTGAGGACTCTCCCCACCCAAGGTAATCAATAGGGTATGGTGCACATTTCCTTTGACCACCCCAAGTGGAAAATTCTAGATTTTCCACATCCCCTCATCCATGCCACATGGTTTCCATGTCATGCCATGTCACCTCCAAGTCACCACCCCCTCTCCCTTGCAAAAATTCTATAAGTACTCCCTCATTTATTTTATTTTTCAAGTGTATGAAACCTATGCCAAAACTCTATCAAAATTTATATTGACCTCCCTTTTGAGTGCTTATACCTTTGTGTGCTCACCCCTTTTTGTGTGCAAAAGCAACCATGGAAACCATTGAATGCTCTCATGCCTACATATTTTGTTTATAAAATTTCTCACATGTGAAGGTTTATATTGGCTCTAGATTGCTACCAAACATTCTTGACACCCTATCGGAGGTCCCCAAAAAGTTTCATCCAAATTTAAGCAGCTTAAGCCTTGGTCGTCCAACCCCAAATGACTTATAGTCGTAGTCTTTTAACCGTAAATGACTCATAATTAGGGTCATTTTCCCCTAGACAACCACATTCTAGAACCTGAAGCAATCATAGGACCAACAACAGGCAGAAAAAGAAGGTAAGCAAGGTAAAATTTTATATTTTTTGCATCATTTCAAATTATGTTTGTGTTTTGATCAAGCTTAACAACATTGCTAATGTTTTTACATCTTTTGTAAACTAGGGCCCAACCAAGGTAGGTCCTTTTGATGCTAATAACCTTTGTATTTGATTGTGTAAGGAATCATAGGAGGGCATACAATCAAGGGTGGTCAAGCCTTCAAGCAAGCCAAAAACCCACCCATAATTTGAGGTGGTTTGGAAAGCATCTTGTGTGCCATTTGGTTATATTTGTAAAGAGGGCACTTTCCACCTTGGAAATCCCCATTTGTAAGCCCATAGTGGAATTTTGTAAAAATATTATCATTTGTAACAATATTTTGTAATCAATGAAAGTGGCACATTTTCCATCTCATAACACCTAGTGGTCCTATTGTGTTGCTCCCTACAAGGCATGATTGTCCCTGCTAGGGATAATTTGAGACAACAACAAGGCTTTACAAAATGTGCAGATAAGTCAATATGATGGTGAAATATGATAAAGTGAGAAATGGAAAGGGGTATTTATAATGGAGAGAGAACATTCCATTTTGAGGTGGATAGTCAAAAATTAATAAACTCTCCATTTCATTTAAAATTATAAACTTTAAATTTTAAAAGATTAAAATTTTAAAATTATATTTAAATATTTATTTAAAACATTTAAAGGAATTTGACATAATATGGAAAAAATTGATACATTATGCCCTATGTGACTTTAAAGGATTTTACTTGCAAAAAGACCCAACATATTGAATAATATTGATTAGGTGCAAACTGTGTAAAACCAAAGTGCACAAATGAGTTTGAAACAACCCAAATCCCTTAGAAGCATTGCCCCTATGATATCCCTACAAAACATGATAAAATATTATACATAATAACCATTTTTCCTTTATAATTGCATGATTATGTAATTACTTAGAGCATATGAGATGATCCACTCTAGCAAGATTTTGCATAACACATTACTAGTAGGATGCATATAACATGTCATCTGAAACCTTGTATTTCATCAAATATTAAAGATATTCAAACATGTCTCAAAATAAAAATAATAGAACCCACATGCCTATATTATAATGGTAAAATCTCATACATTGCAATATCTAGCAAAGTATTATATTTCAAACAAGACAAGCTCACCACTTTAGTGGGAGACAATAAAGATTGATTGGTTGATTATGATTGTTTTTTTACTTTTTTGTACTTGAAAATTAAATCATAAAAATATTAGCTATTAAACATCAATATTTCCTTTCATTATTTTATGCCTTTGTTATTTTCGTAACTCATAATCCTTTCCTCTCAATTTTTCTCTCTTGTTGTTGTAGGTTACGACAAAAGCCATTAATTTCTAGTTCACTACATTCTACAGAGGTGGACAAGGCACTCCACTAGGCTTTAGCTCTATTATTAGTGCTCTTTTTACAAGTATAGGCCTATCTAAAATATTTCTATGATGTTGCACCTATATTACCTAGGCATGATCTAGGGTCATTGTCCCATGTTGTTTCTATCCTACTAGAGGTATTTAAGATTTATGCATTTTATGCAAGAGAACACTAAATGATTATGAAAACATTGTCATTCAACACAAATTTATTTCTATCTAGATCCACTCTAACTATAATTCTAATGAATTTCAAACTTGTGTAAACATTCTTAGATCTCCCATTTGTCACATGAGACCCATTAGAGTATTTGAGAGAGTAGTCTATAACCATATGATCCACCACCCGATATAAGAAACAAGCATTCAATAAATTAAGATAGACTACCTTTTGGTTACATTTAAATCTAGGCCTAATCAGTTCGATTATTTATGATAGCTCACATCCAAGTTCATCTTAAAATAAGCATGAGGATGAAATTGAAATCTAGAGAACTTCTCGTGTTCATTCTTACACCATATTACCCTCCCCACCTTAGAAGAAATTTCTCTAAGGATGAAAGGTAATATTGAGTAAGGAAAATTCTAGCCAAAGAGAAACTTGGATATGGATGGTCCATCAATATGGAATTCAAAGGATGAAGCCTGCATATAGTAGTCGTATCCCCAAATCTGTTATATCAACCATCCTCTACTCACTCAATTCACGTTAGACCATTTATAAAATTCACTTTCTATAGGCACACCCCTAAGGAAAAACAAAATCAAACTTTTCTTTTGGTATTCTTTAATTCTCATCCATAGACAACTATAATTCCAAGGTTGTACCTAAAATAGGAGTTTTGTTCATCTCATTAGTGTTGTTGAGTTCTTTATGTATGTTTACACAAGCTTATGTCTCCATGTTTGATGGGCCAACTTTAGCATTGCAGGATTATACCTCTACCTAGACCATATTTTGCTTTCATAACACACTTGTGGTCACCTTACCCTCCATACTCTATACATCATTTGTAGTCACCTCAAGAGGGAAAATTCTTACTAAGTCCATCCATATCCAAATTTGTTGGTTATTTTATTATTTGAAATACTTACAAGGTTTTTATATGGAATATTATGGGGTAGCTAACTATGATACCTCAAACACTAAACTAGAGTTAACTAGTGCAAAAATAAAGCTAAGTTGGCTAATGAGGGCAACAACAAAGTAAGGTTGAAGTCATGTTGTTGCCATCACACAAATTACCCCAATTCGGGGACCCACTTAAAGTTTTGAAATTACAAGTCTATGTTTGAGATAATTATGGTTGATGTCATAAAGAAGTAAATAAAATCTGATAGTTTACCATTGTTCTAAATTTAGCACCTGATATTCAAAATGAAGAAAGAATATATGTTTGTCCTCATTATCAAGCCATAGGAGATTCAGATTCCAATTCTTAGAGGAGAAGCCCCTCACAAGAGCAACATTTAAAGAGGAAGCTAAAGTTTAAATCTAGATAAATTATGCATGGATAATATCCAAGTTGGTTACACTATTATTATGATGATGTGATATAATAAAGCTTATTTTCAATTCGATTTTAGTTAGTTTTGCAAGTTAAGTAAATAAGACATGATTCATGTATTTTGGTATATGCATTGGATGTGACGAGTCATTTGGCATATGATTTTGTTAAATTTATTTTCTTCAATGATTATTTTTGGAACACTTTATTCGACTAATATGGGTTTGTTATAATAATATTGTAATAAATTAATACTATTAGTGTTTGATTTAATAATATATTTGAATTGTTATATATTGTAAGGAATTCATACTAGTGGTGTTTGGTTTAATAATATATTTGATTATTTATTTTTATTTTTAATCAATTATACATGGATGTATACAGTTTTTCACCAACGAATACAAAAAAGGTGGTAGCGGACACAGTGCATGAGTGCGATCAACGTAGCAGGAACAAATTTTGAGGTAAAAACGAACATAATTTCCAAGGTTCCATGGCTAAGTGAGTTTGCACATGGGATTATTAATTGTGAACAACTCGTCATAAAGCATCAGGTACTCTTGTGCTTATGAATATCTCAATGCTTCAACCCTGGATGCATGTGGGACTAAATACGCATGTCAAATAATTGTAGGATTAAATTCATTTGTATTTGGGTGACGGATAAAATTCTAATGTAGCATTTTCCACTCCCACCGGTGAAATGGTATTCACATGGTTGCATGACAACCGCAAGATTGTACCTTTAGTTAAAATTTATTGGTACCCATAGTACTGCGATAAACAGATTTGGGGGGTGGACAAAGGTGTACATAGGCCAAGGTGTGTGATGCAGGCCATAATTTTGTATATAGCCTCAATACAACAAAATTCGATATGTTCTTGAAAAAGTTTCCAATATTTTTGGAAGGGAGTTCAATACAAAAAGGTGAAGTGGGAAATTATAGTACACAAATGAACATCCAATAGGTCTTCATCAGGATGTAGAGGATTTCGAAACTAAACAATTTTTTTAAAAAGGAAACGTAGTCCTCGAGAACACATATTTTTATATAGGAAAGCACTTATTCATGGGAGAATATGAGGAGCTTGCTAGTACTCGATCATGCTAATGATAAGGATGCAAGGTGTTTATTTTAAAATAAATAATATGTGCAGATTTGGTATTGTTAGAGGCACTCATGGAGGTGTGATGAAATCTGCCTTGCCTTTGTAGATGATTTAATACATGAGCAACCACTCACTATGGATAAGCTGAAGAAAATTTGGAGTTGTTATCATATATACTTTGATTACAATGAAGAAGCTTTGGCATGGTGTATTTTGACTATAACATCTACAGGGAATTTTTCAAGATGTTTTCTCAAAAATAAAATAACTAAAAACTGGTAGAAGCTCTATCATAACGAAGTCATACCAGAGTGTAGGTCTCCTTCGATGTTTGATGGTGCTGCTTGGGAAGTGTTACTTGTTGCTCGGTTGATAAAAGAGAATGGTGATAAATTTTAGTGTGGTAGGTCGCAGGTGATGATGGATTGTTCATAACAAACGAGCTAGAGAGGAGTGCATTATATCGATATGAGAGAAAGTGTGGCATCTATCGCACAAAATATCGTGTGTAGAATGTTTTCCAGCAAAACATATTCTGACCATAATTTGATAGGAGATAACGGGTTCAAGGTAATAGTGGATGAGTTGTTTGCTATAACCTTCTATTTGTTTTTTTGCGTTAAAGAATTCATTCCTTGTCTTGACTGGTTGGATTTGTAACGCATCCATTATCACATGAAAAACACCCATCAAGTATTTGATAAATTTTCTAAGGAAGTAATGGGTGAGCAAATTGTAAAAAAATTTGTAGATGGGTATCGAGAAATAAGACCAAACGTTCTATTAGATATCTATGGAGGACACATTGGAATACGTAAAGGAAAATTTTTGAGAATGTCTTCACAATGGCTGGAGTTCATACAATGGGATTCTCTCATCGTAAGCAGTTTGGAAGCATAATCTACAATATGTTAGTCAATTGCAGGGAATGTGTGCCACGAATGTGAACCAATCAGTGTTATCAACATGACCTCTCAAATCTAGTGGCCGATTTTTAGCAGTTTAGTGATGTTAATCTGGCAAAGAAAAGTTGCTCGAATAGATGTCTAGCGACACTGGGACAACATTTGCAGGTTGTGATTCTGATACAATGGTGTAAGGATATGTTTGAGGACATTAGTGAGGATTTATATGAATTTGTTTAGGTCATCGAAGGGTGGACATCCGGTAATGGCATTTGGTCCCATACCTCAAATCTGCAACGTTAAAAAAAAAGTAGTCCTCCTCTCATTTTATATGAAAGAACATGATTAAGTCCCTAAAATGCTATGGTCAATGTAATTTTTTTGTCAACTATGTATAAATAATGATATAAATACAATGATCAAAGTGGTCAAGGTATCAAAAGCGTTATCAGAATAATTTTAAAATATAAAGGAGAATCATGATGGTTACAAGTTGAGGAGAATAAAGAAGGAGAATGGACGCTTGTTGAAGAAGGTGTTACGAAACTGAACGAGTGGAAGGGAAACAAAGGGTTCTTAAAATTTTAAATCACCATTGAAATGTAAGAAAAAAGGTCAGATAAAATTGGTAGCAAGTGCATATTAGAAATTTGAGTTTGTGGAAGAACATCTCCTCCCTAGTTACTGGACTGCACCAAATTTCACCCATTGTAATCGATTTAAGCAAGGTATTATGAAGGAACATGAATTCAATATCTTCCATTTTGGCAATGTATTGGAAATTTTAATAAGTTTTATGCATGCAAATGGTAGACTTATTCATTTTTCTTAATATATTGTGTTATTCCCTTAGAAGATTGCATCACATTAATTCTAGGTTGTGTGAATACTGACCGGTTTAATGTTGATTTTAGTTTAGAATATTTGTTTATGTAGATTCAGGTTAAAATTTTAGAAGTTACAATGACTTGTTCTTTTATTTTATTTTCTCAAACCCTAGCTTTTATATTTTTTTTAATTTCATCAAATAAAAAAAATTAAAACCCCAAAAGAAATACATGAATTTCAAAACTTAAAATTCAAATTTTCATTTTACATAAATTCACATTTAATTGTTAAGGAAAATTTGAAGTTTTAAACTTTGCATAGTTTTTAAATAATCATTTAATCTCATTTTATGAAAATTTCAATTTCAATTTTTGATTAAAATGAATAATTAATATGATATTCCAAAGTATTTACATTGCAAAGTTAGATTCAATCACTTCATTTTTATTCTCAAGCAAATCTTAATAATCGAAGATAAATTTGGCTTAACAGTCGAAGATAAAATCGATTAACAATTTGAGATAAAATTTGATTAACAATTTGAGATAAAATCAATTAAAATAAAATTTTAAAAGGTAAAATCAAATATTTATCAAACTTCGAAGGTTGTTAGTTGCTCAATAATTTCACATTTTCCTAAATCCCATGAACAACAAAATAATTGTAAATCAAATAAACCCAAAATAGGCCCCTTGTTAACAAGCATATGCAACATTGAGGTATTTAATTAACTTTTAGCATTTCACATTTTTCACTAAGCATTGCAAACAGACTAACACACTAAATAGAACCTTGGGAAAATTACAAATGTTTCCTTGCAAGAGAGGATATTCGGGTAGAATCTTGACTGTGAGTATATTCTTGTGATTGGATAAAAATATCACTCAACAAGTCCAATGGTTGAAAGTGATCATACAATCCTACATTTGAGATCCTTGATATGGTTGACCAAGGATTTGAGAGAGATAAACAAACCCCATTGCTCAAACACCCTATGCAAGGAGATATGTATTAAGGTAGTCATACACAATTCAAATGAGAATGATGAGAATGTAACAATTGTATTCATAGTAGATCCAAGGTTTCCCCCAAAGGATGGAATAAAATAAACTAAATTAAATTGGACTTGGCTTACCATAGTTGGTGCACTGATATTAGGGTTTCTACTTATGGGAAATATGAGTTTAAAAACGTACGTTAGAGTTATTCCTTACATCAAACTAAGAATTCCCTAAATTTTAACCCAAGATATTCCTACTTGGCATTACAAAAGGAACCATGCTAAGGTTTTCTCCTAAAGGTACCAAAATGCCACCGTTAGAATTTCCATCCATGGACTACTCTCTTTACTTCAAGGTTAAAGGGTAAAAAATAAAATCAATTTTTTTTATGGAAGGTAATTGTGAATTACCTTATTTAAGGATACAATAACACTTAAAGCGATTTGAAGGTTTCAATTTTGATCCTTGGTGAAAATTAAATAGATTTCAATTGATTTGATTGAAAATAATCAAATTATAAGATATTATTTTTAATTGATTATATGGAATTGAAACAAGTCTAACCCCATTTTTTATCATGACTATATAATAATATTAGAACATTTTTTGCTTCTATATTTATATCCTCTAGAAAAATTAAAATATAGGTCATCTCCTTAGAATAGAATAGAAGATTTTAACATCCATGAGGCCAAATGCAACCTATGGGACAAGAATTTTACAAATACCTATGGCTACCAACCTCAAAATCTAACCCATTCATTTTTCTTTCTACCATGTTGATCTTTTGCTATTGATTTTGATGATAAATTTTCTTGCTTTCTCTACTTTATTTTTTTTGAATAATACTTACAATGATTCCACTACTAGAGTAGTAGCATAGCTAGCTCAAATACCACTAGGTGTATTGGATTCCTGTGGGTGCAATTTTGCATTGCTACACCCACATCCTTTTTTGCAGGATAATGCTTCTCTAAGAGTTTGTCGAGTTTTAGGACTATCAATGGACGAGCGAAAGATAAAAAGCGATGGTAGTAGTAATGGGAAAATATAAGTAGTTGGCAGATGGTGGGTTGTTCAAAGAAGTGGGGAAGATAACGGAATGGGTGGACGATCTATCCTTTGCTTCGGGTGGAACTATTCAAAAGGTCTACCCGATCGTTGGGCAAATATTTTAAGTGCCCAACAAGGGGCAGATATAAGGAAAATCCTACCCACGGGAAGGATGGAGGTTCTCACCCATCTCGAGTGAAACTTTCAAGTGTAAATTGGGTGGCACTTCGAACAAATGACCACCCTCCTTCCTGACAACTCCGTTAGCGAAAAACAAAAGAAATAATGCACCCGCCTGACATGCAAAACTCTCGCCATCGCCTAGAAAACAAATAGAAAAAGTATTCATTGTTGCAGTAGTTGAAGTACCACACCATCATACACAGAAGTGTCTGATCTAAGGTGCACTACTCTCAAGGTGGTCAATGACCAGTCATTCATCACCTAACCAGAGGATTGTTGGTTGAGTAAAAGGATGAGGTAGATGAAAATTAATGAATTGGGTAGAAATATCAGTGGTTCCAAGGGTCCAGATCAAACCAAACATATCTACCTCTTTCTAGAATATCTTCGCCATACCAAGGAGCAGTGTACTAGTTGAGCATTTGTGTTGTCTTCCCGCCTACCGCAATTAATGTTTAAATTTTGAATTTAATGTAAAATACCTATAAATAGTGGAATGTTGATCATTTTCAAGGGTGGCTCTTTAGCCATTACAATTCATATGTAAGATTTTTCACCACTGTGTAAATATAGACTTGTCACTGTTTAGTCTCTGATTCTGTCTTCATGTTTTTATTGAATGTATGAATATTTATTTTTGCTTTGGTCGTTTAAGTGGTTTCATATAATTCTGTAGTTTGGATTTTGTGGGATTCACTTAATGGCTCTGGAATTCGCATTCGTAATATGGGTTAGGGGTTTATTTTTGTTAAAGCTGGTAGGATGTGAGCACTCTAATTTTTCTTTATGGATTTCATGCACCCATTCACTGATTTTAGAATTTGCTCTCTGCTCTGAAGCTTTCAGTGAAGGCATAGTTGGCTGATCTCTTAGGTGTTAGGTTTGTGTTTTTGCCCAATGATGCTTGCATGTGTCTTGATGCGACTATAACCGTACTTGTGATTTTTGGCCAAGGCTATTTTCCCATTGCTTTCCCCCTCTTTCCTTTTCCCACTTTGCAACGTAGATAGTTGGAACCACCATAGAGGTACCGCTATTCTTCAAATATCGACCACTTGATCCTTTTTGAGCAATGATCATTCGATGTTGGCACTGATACTCCCTTGCCCTCCATGCGATGCCATATTTTTGACCAATAATTTTTGGAAACTCTACTGGGGAACTCATTTAGTTTTTATGTTTCGAGAATTCAAAGTTTGGTGATACTATGATTTACCCATATCCTCTCAAATCACCTAGCAAATTCGAGTGTGTGACATTTTCAGATAATGAGATCAGCTGCCTTCCTATGCTAAAGATCCAAAAACCCCAGAGGACTCAGGTTAGATGAACAACCTTGACCTCACTAGCGAAGATAGTATGTTCATCTGGCGACTCTAACTCTGACTCTAACATAAGAATCGGGACCTCTGAAGATTGGTTCCAAAATGACTCAGTTGTGTTACCCCCAATAGAATGACCTCGGTCCACTGAACCTCCAATGCTGGCATGAAATTCCCATGGGTACCCTAATAACCCTGCCTAAATATAATAGCACCATGGGAATTGCTCGAGAGCATTTGGAAGATGTCACTGCACTAGCATCCCTCCATGGTATAAACCATGAAGATGTCATGATCAAGCTTTTGATCTTGTCACTAGAAGGAAGGGCATTATCATGGTAACAATCCCTTGGGTGAAAGACCATCTAATCATAGGTGGATTTGGTAGGAGCTCTTGTTGACAAATTTGACAGCTCTATGGATCCATTCCAACTCTTGATGCACCTCTCATTCATCAAGAGAGCATATTTAAAATCTATCATAGACTTCAACATTCTATTCGAAAGGAGCTAGAAAAATGATCCCCCCTGAATACCAGTCGTCCCTCACCCAGGCTCACCTATCCTATATTTGAGCTCTTAGCTTGAATACCAGCCTCCTTTTGTATCAATCTAGGGAAAAGAGATTCCCTCAAACCTTTTAGTATGCAATACGGGTAGAGTGACTCCTGCTTCAAGCAGGAAAGACATCTTCAGAGGACTTTGCCCTCCCATCCTCTTTTCCAACCATCATTGCTTCCTTCCTAACTTTACAATATCTACCATGGATGCCATATCAAACTGTGCAGGAACGAGAGATGCAGTTATATGGAACACAAGGGGTAAATATCTTCTCAAGCCCATGTAGGAGAAATGTAAGCACAAATCTTGCAAAATATAATTCTATTGCTTGCACATTTTCCAAAAAATGGAGGACCCGAACCAAAGCGAGAATCCCACCCACAAAGAGGGAGTGTTTTTGTACCCTTTTTGTATCCAAGAAAATAATGAGCAAGGACTAAGTCATCTTCATGATGACTTAGATGATCAACATACAGGTCTCAAGGAGGTCATGTCTTCAACAGGCTCAGTTAATGAAGTCTATAGGAAGAAGTATGCAAGGATAGCAGAGGCATGTGAAGTTGGGATTTCACAGTAGGTGGATCCTAAGGAGTGGTGACATTGGAGCCTATTGCCACATGAACTAGTACCAGAAGAAGGCTCCCACATGGCAAAATTCATTGCCACACTAATCATCGATTGCATAAGTACTGGTATGCATGATGATCTACCAAGTTGTGAGTACTTTGTAGCTTGGAAAAATGGTTGGCAGTGTCAATCGAGATATATAAGGTGCCTCAAGGTCATTATAATATGGTCCGATCATTGCATATTCATTGGATAAGCTCTAGGAAAAATCAATGGTTGTGGTGTGCCACTTGCATCGCAATTTTGTGTACATAAGCCAACTGGTAAATAAAGTGCACAAGGTACATGGTGAAATGACATCTTGTCCTTGGCAACTGAGGGAAGACTATCAGAGTGCTTCATTTTTTAAACACACTCACATTCCTTGTGTTTCCTCTTCATTTTTTGTTTTGATCTCATGCACAATGGATCTAAGGTTCGTGATTCAAGCATCTCTATGTGCAATCACGTAAAAGATATCCATTGCTTTTTTGAAAGCAGTTCCCACTCCTCGAGTACTAGGAATATTGACCTATAAAAGCACCCGAAAGAGTGGAAGCAGCATGAGTTAATAAGAAGCTAAGAATGACACTACAACTAAAGATTACCTAGAAGAGTGGAGATGAGCAAACAAGGTTTTTATGTGATTGCGTTAAAAAGAGGTGTTGCATAGGAACTAGAAAATGCCCTTGGCATTTTGTCTATTCTTGAATATACCATGGTCCTTGATGGGGTATGTTAATGGGAGTGTGGTTTGTGGGGATGTCTCGTGGATCGTATTCCCTTTTATTTCTTTTATTTTTCTACATTCCTCCCTTCCTTCTATTTTCTCAGTTCCTTGCTACTGCTAACCGACAAGGTTAGTAGCAGCCCTCCTCGTGCTTCTACTGCTTCTTATGTTTCCCTCCCTCCCCTCTTCCCCTCTTGTTCTTATTTCCTGGTTTTTCTTGTTTTTTCCACTTGTCATCTCCCTTCTTTTCTTCTCTTTCGCCTTCCTCCCCCTCGTTTTCCATTCACCTTTGGCTTTCTTCCTCCATTGTTTTGCAGCTTTTCTTGGTTGCCCTTGTTTGTGCCCTTAATGTCCTCTTTTCTATTTATCATTTTGTGTGTTTCAAGTTGTAGCTTTCAGGGTCCTCCTTTACCGCAACGAAAAAGTCCCTGTGAGTTTCCAAGAGTGTGGGTATAATTTTACATTGTTGCACCCACATCCTTTTTTGCAGGATGGTGCTTCTCTAAGAGTATGCTAATATTTGGGAACATCAATGGATGGACAAAAGATAGAAAATGATAGTAGTAGTAATGGGCGGATATAAGCAGCAAGCGAATGGTGGGTTGTTCAAAGGAGTAGGGCAAATAATGGAATGGACGAATGATCTGCCCTTTGCTTCAGGAAAAACTATTCAAAAGGCTTGCCTGATCGTTGGGTGGACATTTCAAGTGCCCATCAAGGGGTAAATATATGAAAAGCCTATCCATAAGAAGGATGAAGGTTCCCGCCCATATCAGGTAAAACTTCGAACAAATGACCGCCCTCCTTCCTGTAGACTCTGTTGGTGGAAAATAGAAGAAATAATGCACCTGCTTGGAATGTAGAACTCTCGCCATCGCCTGGAATTCAAATAGAAAGAGTATTCATTGTTGCAGCAGTCGAAGTGCTAGGTGGTCGCACACAAAAGTGACTTATCTAAGGTGCACTGCTCCCAAGGTAGTTAATGACTATTAATCACCTAACCAGTGGATCGTCGATCGAGTAAAAGGATGAAGTAGATGAAAATTAATGAATTGGGAAGAAAAGTTAGTGGTTCCAAGGGCCCAAATCAAACTGGATGTTTCTACCTCCTTCTATAAGATCACCGCCATCCCAAGGAGCAATGTACTAGTTGAGCGCCTGCGCTGTCTTCCCACTTACCGCCATTAATGTTTGAATTTTGAATTTAATGTAAAATGTCTATAAATAGTGAAATGTTGGTCATTCCTAAGGGCAATTCTTTAGCCATTACAATTCATATATAATTTTTTCACCATTATGTAAATATAGACTTGTCATTGTTTGGTGTTTGATTCTGCCTTCATGTTTTTATTGAATGTATGAATGTTTATTTTTGCTTTGGTCATTTAAGTGGTTTCATATAATTTTGTAGTTTGGATTTCATGGGATTCACTTAGTGGCTTTGGAATTTGCATTTGTAATATGGGTTGGGGGTTTATTTCTGTTAAAGCTAGTAGGATGGGAGAACTCTAATTCTGCTTTCTGGATTTCATGCACTCATTTATCGGTTCTGAAATTTGCTCTCTGCCCTCCACTCCAAAGCGTTCATTAAAGACATAATTGGTTGATCTGTTAGGTGTTAGGTTTGTGTTTCTACCCGTGATACGATACCTGCATGTGTCTTAATGCGGCTATACATGTCCTTGTGAGTTCTAGCTAAGGCCATTTTCCCATTTCTTTCCTCCTCTATTTTTCCCACTTTGCGATGTAGATAGTTAGAACCACCATAGAGGAACCAATATTCTCTAGATATCGATCGCCTGGTCCTTGTTGAGTGATGGTCGTTCGATGTTGGCACTGATCTGCCCTTGCCCTCCACACGATGTCATATTTTCGACCAACAATTCCAAAATAAAAATATTTTTTTATCTCAACTACCCCTACTATACAAAATATGCATATCTTCTCCTGTTATTCCTCTTTTAGTTTCTTCCATCTATCTATTTTACATCTAAGTTGGAGTGAGCTAGTCCTAAGTTGGGTCATGAGCATCTTTATTATCTAGTTGATGTTTTCCCTAATATAGGTTTTTTGGTGGTCGTATATAGGGTTAAGTTCAACAAGATAATCTTCTCTCTTTCTTCCTAACTTCATTTCCCATATAACTACTCTAAATGTGCCCTTAACAAAATGCCTTTAGATCTTTGTTATTATTTGGACATTTATCCAAGTTGATATTCCATTTGTTCATCCACTTGTTTTGTTTCATTCATGTTTTCTTTCTTTTATCAAGAACTTCTATTACAACTTTAGGCTATTTGTTTAATTTTTTCACATATACTAGAAGACAAAAGATAGCAATTGCCTCTATATGGAAGGTATATATTTCTAGAAGAAGAATATCATATAAAATTTAACTTGTTTATTTTAAATTTATTTGTAGTAAAAGGTTTTTGAATCATCTCTATTTGCCTCGATTTTGAGTTTGATGTGCTGCTAGTCGACACTTCACACCCATACAACTTCATTGGTATCATTAGTAGCCCAAGTAAAACACATATACTATTTTCATCCCATAATTTGACTACTCTACTTCTATTTTGTAATGCAAAAGTGCTTTTCATCCTTTCCACATTATCTTCATTCTACATGTTTTCCAACTGAGCTTATTATTGAAGTTTATTCCTAGATATTTGTAATTTGTTACTTCTAAAAAAATCCCTTCCAAATAAAACTTCAATTCCTTTTCTTTTGATTGGAGAAGATCATGATCTTGGTTTTACTAGTATTTGCTTGCATGTTTACCTCCTTGCAAAAATGCTCTAAGGCATTTAAATGTTCTCTTGAACACTTTGCTAACCTTGTGATTGAGATTATTTGTATACCAAAGAAGCCTAACCACATATCTTTCTAAATGAACATCATCCTCTCTACTCAAATTTAGTCGTTCTTCTAATTCATTAATATACAAACCAAATAAGGTAGGGAATAATGAGCATCCTTGTTTAACCCTTTGTCACTTTTAAAGCATTCTAAAAAATCTTGCATAATGATTTTAGCTCAAGCCTCCTCATAAAGTCTATGAAATGTTGCTTTATACTTTTCTTGCATGCCTAAGTCTTTCATACTACTCCATAATTTACTTTTAAACATTGTGTAAAAAACTTTCTTGAAGTCCATAAAAAAAACAACAATACTACGTTTCTTCTTTTTTATTCTATAATTTTTCAATGATATCTCAAGGAGTGTTTTGGTCTAAACCTCCTTGTCCTTTTGCCCTCTTTCTTTTTTCTTCTATCTACTTGATTTATTTTCAACCATACTTCTAAACAACCTTGTAAAGAGGAGATTAACTATAATAATTTAATAACTTAAAAAAGTATTCATGTCTATACTTTTTTTTTTTTTAATTTAGCGAAAACCTCTTGCAAGGCCATCGTGGTTTGAGAAACCAAGACTAGGGGATTCTACATTATCAAAATCACTCGAGAATCATGCCCGAACCTGATCGCACCAACATAATCAAATGCATTCTAGGTACCCAATGCGTTTGGTAGGGTGGAGATTCGAACCAAGGACCTCCCTTGGAGGATTGCCCCACCCTCTCCAACTCACCAACATGACCTCCCTTGGAGAATTGCCCCACCCTCTCCAACTCACCTACATGCATGTCTATACTTTTAAAGAGAGGTATTATTAAGACTAAGACTTATTTTCCAATCCTATTCAATATGATATTGTTGAATGTCTTCTTTTAAGTTACTAAATTCTATATTCGTACTATTTAATGTGTAAAGTTATTATAATTACCCTTCAACGTTATGGAACCTCTACAGTTTGTTGTGAGCTAAAGCTATTTTTACATATCTACGACCGAAGTGATCACGTCCTTGAAAAGTTTATATTGATATGGCGGGACATTAAAACTCATAAAGACATAGTTTTCATTTAATGCCGCTTGTTGATTCTACCTGCCAGTGACTTGTACAATAATGCCTACCTAATTGACATCAAAACTGGATTTTGAACACACGTTAATCAGGCGAAGCCATGTTTCAAAACGTGACGTTAACTTTAATTTTTAAATTATTCATGGCAGTCAAATAGCGGAGCTGGGAGCTGAGAATGGTAGGTTGGAATGTCCGATTGTAGCAACAAGCAACCCTAATTCCGTCCGTCCGTCCATCCATCGAAGCAACAAGCAACATCAAGTATTTGAACACCAACCATCTCAAAACTTTGTTTGAATGGCAGATATGGAAGAAGAAGGAGAAGGAGACATTGCAATTGAAGGTTGTGGCCTTTGGCCATCAATCCATGACCACTTGGTGAAGTTGCTCAAACAAACAGTCAAAATGGTTCGAACCATCACCCAATATAATAATTCCAGAAACATTTGCCTTCATTTAAGGCCCATGCCCAACGCAAGAGCAGATATGAAGTATCACTGGATGCTCATCTTATAGAAGCTCGACCTTCAAAATCGCCTCTTGGAGTAAGAGCAGCTCAATTTCGAATGCTGAACTAACTTGTAAAGAGTGTGACATCAATGGTTGTATATCTTTGATGTGCTGAAGCAGCAGACTCCATTCTCTTTGTTGTTGAAGAAACAGCATTTGGCAGCTGTTGCAACATCAAAACCTCTTGAGGTAAATTATATGCAAACTATGCTGTAGATCAAGCTGAATAACATGAAGCAACATTTGCTGCATCGAGCTTTAAAAATATAATAACTCTTTATGCAGCTCACTTGGCATTGGCCAAAAGTGGATAAGTTTAACTTCGATTTTATTGAAGAACAAGCTATAAAATGTTTGAGCTACTTCAATATTAATATTTATTTGACTGTCTTTCGTTCCTTGTTAGATCTTTGTGAAGGTTTGATCAGCGTCAATCCTTTCATGTTGCAATATTTCCCTTTGTTATCGTATCATTTATCATTGTTCAGGGATGTGTTGAGCTTCTCTAGCACAATCGTGCAGCTCTTAAAGTATATCTAAGCTACTTGCTAGGAAGGTACACAAACTTTTTTTTTTTTTTTGGTATGAAGCATGTTAAGTTGTATGTGAAACATGCCGATTTGAAGACAAGTTCTGAAACAGGACGCACAGAACATAAGAAACAGAGTAACAGGTTGTAGATTAACATTTCCTGTTAGTTAGATTAACATAAGAAACAGAGTAACAAGGATATATTTAGCATAATCAGTTGGCGCGTAATGCAGAGAACAAAGAGCAATCTAAAATCGAAGGCTTGGAGCTGCTGTTGTGCAGCATTTAAAAAATGGAATCAGAAGAGAATAAGCCCCTGCTTCCAGAGGATTTCAACAAAGATATGGTTGATCTGGTAAGGACCAAATCTTCGATACTAACTGCTTGCCAATAGTTGATGAATATGTAAAACTTCTCAGTTTTGATGAAACTTTTTGGGAACGCATTACAGGAGCGAGTACCTTTGGAAGAAGTATTTGAGCAACTGAGGACTTCAAGATCAGGACTCACATCCGAGGAAGGAGAGGCTCGTGTGCAAATCTTTGGACCGAACAAGTTAGAGGAGAAACCTGTAAGTCCCCTTTGCATGTGCATATAGATATCGGTGGTATAAGAATAGGCTATTTATTTAAACCCATTTTCAGGATTTTCACTGGCACAAAAGGGATTCAGAAATTCCACACTTTACCAGGGAAATGCGTGTATTCGTAAATTGATTAGACTGTAATCTCCACATTCGAATATACGTTTAGGATAAACTAATCCATTTATTTATGTTTGCTCAACCAAATGGAAGCTATTAGAGAATAGAATGGGAATTTAAGTGTAAATAAATTTTATTTCAGGAATATTTTAAAAAATATTACAAAAGATACGAGTTTAAAAAGAAAATAAATCAGAACGATTTTTATTTGTACTTGTGAGAGTGTACACTGGATGAAGAAGCACGAGTAGACCTACATTTTAAAAACTGGTGCGAAGTTTTGAAGGAGTGCTCTCCATTGTTGCTTGAGGGCGTAGATTTGTCACGGTGAAGAAATGTGTGCTAAATGCCATCGCGCAACACAAACTTCATTCATATATTTTTCACCTAAAGACTTGTTGAATTTAGGGATGCACCTACTAGTAACACATTTTTCAAACAAGGATACCGAGTACTTACTTATTCACATGTACTGAAAATAATGCACTTCAATATTGGAATTTGCAGCATCGGAAATGGACTGATGATGTTCTTTGTTGTACATGTCGTTTTCAGGAAAACAAGTTTTTGAAGTTTCTTAGTTTTATGTGGAACCCTCTGTCATGGGTCATGGAGGCCGCAGCAATCATGGCTATTGCTCTTGCTAACGGCGGGGTGAGACTCTGCAACTTTCTCAATGAGTACTTCAGCTTTCTGTTGTGTTGCTTGTGTTGTTTAATTGTATATTTACGCACCATTGATGAATCAATTTCTCAGGGGGAGCCTCCTGACTGGCAAGACTTTATTGGAATTATCTGTCTGTTGTTGATAAACTCGACCATCAGCTTTGTCGAGGAAAACAATGCAGGCAACGCTGCAGCTGCTCTCATGGCCAGTTTAGCTCCAAAAACTAAGGTCTGATTTCTCTTTTCTGAGAGCTAAATTATACAATCTGTGAAATAAAATAAAGAAGGAAGGATAGCAAGTGCAAATCAGCAACTAATAGTTGTGTCTCAGGATAAAAGAAAAACATTAGCGCAAAATTAGTTTTAAAGTACACAGAAAATGATGTAGCTCATCATCATGTCTGCTTTAATTTTGAACCGTTTTAATTAATGTTCCTCAGGTTCTTAGGGACGGACGATGGAAAGAAGAGGATGCTGCAATTTTGGTTCCAGGAGATATTATTAGCATAAAGCTTGGTGACATTGTTCCTGCAGATGCTCGTTTGCTTGAAGGCGATCCTTTAAAGATTGATCAGGTATTAGACCTGTGCACTTTCTTTGTACTAAAAATTAAATACGAATTAGAAATAGATCAATTTGGGAAACTCCCCTGCATCACATTTATTTGTAAAATCTATGTTTTCCTTATAGCATTGCACTTAATTTTTTTCTACCTTCTCAACAAGCATTCTATTCAGTTGTTGAATGTTCCTTGAGGCATTAATACATGAATTATATTTATGATACAGTCAGCCTTGACCGGGGAATCGCTTCCGGTGACAAAGAGGACAGGAGATGAGGTGTTTTCTGGTTCAACATGCAAGCAAGGAGAAATTGAGGCTATTGTAATCGCTACTGGTGTTCATACATTCTTTGGTAAAGCCGCCCATCTTGTTGATTCAACTGAAGTCGTTGGCCATTTTCAAAAGGTAATCAGATGAGAATCTTTCAGTTCTGGATGGTTGTACTTCAGAACATAATTATGAGTCTCCCCGGCATACCGGGATGAATAGATGTATAAATTTTGCAAAACTGCATGGTTAACTACTAAAATCAACTGTGAAAACAGAGTTAATTAGTTTTAAATGCCCCAGGATATTTGCTGTGCAAATTTGTTGCTTTTAACTGCTTTTTCATGAGTTCAATGTTTTGATATTGTGACGTAGAATTTAATTTAAAGATGTGTTTTATGAAAGGTATATACCAAAACCGTGTAAAATTTCATCCTTTGAACCTCCCTCACTATGCAGGTCCTTACAGCAATTGGGAACTTCTGCATTTGTTCCATAGCGGTTGGTATGATTTTGGAGATTATTGTCATGTATCCCATTCAGCACCGTGCTTACAGAAAAGGAATCAACAATCTCCTCGTTTTGCTAATTGGTGGAATCCCCATTGCCATGCCAACTGTTCTCTCTGTAACTTTGGCCATCGGTTCTCACCGTCTCTCACAGCAGGTACTAAATAAATGCCAAAATTTCAAATACATGTAATACAACGTGCACTTTACGGACATTGAATCGGGGTGAATCTAGCAGTTAGTGGATTGTTTCCTGTTCATGGTTTTAATCCATGTACATAGACGTTAGAATCAAATGCAAAGATGATAATTCCTGATAACTAGAGCCTAGACTCCTGCTGCTTTGCTTGTCAAACATTTCTGACTATGCTAAAAAATAAATATGAACAGGGAGCAATCACAAAGCGAATGACTGCAATCGAGGAAATGGCCGGAATGGATGTTCTTTGTAGTGACAAAACCGGAACTCTCACTTTAAATCGTCTAACCGTAGATAAAAACCTTATTGAGGTAAAGAATACTCAAAACTTTCTATAAAATTGCTTCCTCAAAGAATCTATGCTTCTCATCATGTGATATGTTGTGGCCTTCAGGTATTCCACAAGGATATGGACAAAGATGCGATAGTCCTACTTGCAGCAAGAGCATCTAGACTGGAGAATCAAGACGCTATTGATGCTGCCATTGTAAACATGCTCGCTGATCCTAGAGAGGTAAACCTATTTCACTCTTTCTTTTATTTCTAGGGAAAATCAATCTCACCATATTTTCGATCAAGACAATGTGTTTTCAAAAACCTGCATCCAAATTAAGTTACTTTTGGCAGGCGAGAGCAAATATCACGGAAGTTCATTTTCTTCCCTTCAACCCCGTTGATAAACGAACAGCCATTACCTATATTGAGGCCAATGGAGAATGGTATCGTGCCAGCAAAGGAGCTCCAGAGCAGGTATCTCCAAAACTTCCTCATAATAGAATTCTAAACATTGGAAAAAGTTCTGGAAGGTGTACCCTTTTCAGAAAGCCTTGTCATGTATCTTAGTTGTAGAATATAACAGTGAGAAGATATCAAGTAATCCCCATTCAACCATTTTCTGTGGGCAGATTCTTGAATTGTGTGAGGATAAAGATGAGATTGCTGGCAGAGCACATGCAATCATTGACAAATTTGCGGAGAGAGGATTGCGTTCCTTAGCTGTTGCAATTCAGGTATCCAATAAAGAACTGGTTTTGTATAATTTTATTTCCCTGCATAAAGGGAAAATAAAACTGATCCTTCCTTTCTTTTTCAGCAAGTGCCTGAGAAAACCAAAGACAGCCCTGGAGGTCGTTGGATGTTTTGTGGGTTGTTACCACTCTTTGATCCTCCCCGGCATGACAGTGCTGAAACGATCCGCAGAGCTCTCAAGCTTGGTGTTTGTGTCAAGATGATTACAGGTATGCCCTCGTTTATTAAAAGAACTTACCTTGCTGCTTGTATATTCTGTCAACATCTTGGTCGGTACAACCTTGTCCTCCGTAGTCAACACAATATTCTATCAGTATTAGATGTAGTATTATAGGCCATACAGAGAAATCAATACCATATGCAGATGGGTGAGGGTAACTAGGGGAGAATCAACAATAAGAAATCTGTCCTTGAGTGCTTCCCGATTACTCAAATAAGTGTTTGTAGTATATGAATATGAGAAATAAACAAGTTCGTGTACATGCAGGGGATCAACTGGCAATTGCCAAAGAGACTGGTAGGCGTCTTGGAATGGGAACAAATATGTATCCGTCATCATCACTGCTTGGCCATATAAAAGATGAAGCTACAGAAGGCCTGCCTGTTGAAGAGCTGATTGAAAAAGCTGATGGATTTGCCGGTGTCTTTCCAGGTAAAATGATATTTTTCAGATTACAAGATTGGATCTAAACATTTCTGACAGACATTATAAAATACATAACTATTTGGTCATAATGATTCTTCTGTCAAGCCATTCTGGTCATCTGAAGAATTTGTTGCCTCTCGATAGTGAAGAGTGCTAAGTGGATGTTGATCAATGTCTTTGTTGGAAACAGAACATAAATACGAGATTGTGAAAATCCTTCAGGAAAGAAAACACATTTGTGGGATGACAGGCGATGGGGTTAATGATGCTCCAGCCTTGAAGAAGGCAGATATTGGAATTGCAGTGGCAGATGCCACCGATGCTGCCAGGAATGCAGCTGATATTGTTTTAACAGAGCCTGGCTTAAGTGTCATTGTTAGTGCTGTGCTTACAAGCCGTGCCATATTCCAGAGGATGAAGAATTATACAGTAAGGACCACCTTTGTACACTGCAATGGATACAATTTCTGTATTAGGTTTCATATTCAAGTTTTCAACCAGAAGAATTCTTCTAACTACCACAAACAAGGTCATCCGACTGAAAATCTTACTTCCAATGGATATTTTTGCAGATTTATGCAGTATCTATCACCATACGTATTGTGGTAAGTTGGGTTAAACTCATGTTTCTCTTGGAGCGATAACATGCAGGAATCCACAAATTGTTGACGTTGATTTGATGTGAATTGCAGCTTGGATTCATGTTGCTCGCTCTAATATGGGAATATGATTTTCCTCCCTTTATGGTCTTGATCATAGCCATCCTTAATGATGGTCAGTAAACTTTCTTTCCCCCTTAGAAACCGTTTGCATATTCACGTTTTTTTTTATTGACCTGGATTTGTCCAAGTATAGAGGAATCTCTGCCTTCAGGGCTCTTCTCTGGAGTCCATGCTTATGAACAGACAAATACATTTTTATTTGACAGGTACAATCATGACCATCTCTCAGGATAGAGTAAAGCCATCACCAGGGCCTGACAGCTGGAAACTCAATGAAATATTTGCAACAGGGATAGTCATTGGCACTTACCTTGCACTAGTCACCGTGCTATTTTACTGGGTTATTACTGGCACAACATTCTTTGAGGTACCAAATTTCTCAATTTCCTCACCTGCAATTTGTTCCTACAAAAATTATTTACATAATGAATATAATCTGAGATTAGCGTTTTTTGTCTTCGTTTCTTTTTTCAATGTTTGATTTGTTGAGCTTTAGCAGTACTTAGTCAATTATTTATACTCAAATATAAATTTACATTCTTGTTGCTAAAGTTAAAATCTCTTCTCTGTTGCAGACACATTTCCATGTGAAATCGATCACTAGTAACGATGAACAGGTTACTGCTGCCATTTATTTACAAGTGAGCATAATTAGCCAAGCCCTTATTTTTGTCACCCGTTCTCAAAGCTGGTCCTTCATGGAACGTCCTGGGACTCTCCTCATGTGTGCTTTTGTGGTAGCTCAACTGGTAAGTTACTTTGAAAGCTCACAGTTTCTGTACACAACATTACCACGTCAAAGTGTGTCTAGGTACACAACAATTTTTATATGTTTGATAGCACTTAAACCTAGAATCAGATCCTTGAGGATTCTTCATGGTTTCCTTTCAAATGTCCATTTCAGGTTGCAACATTGATAGCAGTATATGCACACTGGGGATTTGCTTCCATAAAAGGCATTGGGTGGGGATGGGCTGGAGTGATCTGGCTTTACAGTGTGGTTTTCTACGTACCGTTAGATGTCATAAAGTTTGCAGTTCGCTACAGCCTCAGTGGAGAAGCTTGGGCGTTAGTGTTTGAGAAGAAGGTGAGTTCCACTCCATTCCTCTTTCTTCATTGGCTTCCCTCCTCATGCTATGAATGTGCAAAGTTTCTTTGAATTTCCTGGTTGCTCTCTATTGCATACTTCACAAATTCTCATTTGAGTAACTGTGAAACATGCAGACCGCATTCACCTCTAAGAAAGACTACGGAAAAGAGGACAGAGAGGCCAAATGGGCTCTTGCTCAGAGAACTCTACATGGACTGATGAATCCTGAAGTCTCCTCTTCCGGTAGACGTTCATCCATGATTGCAGATCAGGCCAGAAGGCGTGCAGAAATTGCAAGGTATTCAAATTCTACCTGATCCATATCTTCAGCAAAAGAAAATAGCTCGTTATATCTGCATCTGTATGATGCATGCCAATCTTGTTAAGCGTTTTTACAGATGTTACCATTTCAGTGTCACACCTCTATTCTATTTCTTCTAGAGTGCAGTAAGCAAATTCAAGAAATTATTCATCAGAATCTCCAGACTCCATTGGATTTAACAAATCATTTACAATGAAGGAGATGTTAATTATGGCACATGTAATTGTTTGCAGGCTGAGAGAAGTGCATACATTGAAAGGACATGTGGAATCAGTGGTTCGGTTGAAGGGTCTGGACATCCATGCCATTCAACAAGCATATACCGTTTAGGAAAGGTCCATCCCATTGGGTGGGTCTGTGTCATTCTTACTTTTAAGCAAATAATGAAGAAGCTGGGTACATTCAGATCTGGGGACACATCTGAACAACTGGGTTTTGTGAAACAAAACAATATTTCACCACTTACCATAGAGCAGAAGAGAGCAGATTTCATTGGCCACGTCAGCATAACTATCTGGCCACGCGTTTTTCCACAGAATTGCCCTTTCTAGATTTCAAATCTGGATAACATATAGGTACGAGTGAGAGTTTGTCATTTTGTTAGTATTTGTTAGTGCACCTGCCTTCCTACCTTGTGCCCGTGTAGAGCTCGGACTTTTCTACGGCGCTCTCAATTTCTAACTTGTCTGTACCTGCTAAGCATTTGTTTATTTGTTCACAAACAATCAAATTTGTTCGTGCAACGTATTCCTCCCTCTTTTCTACGTTTCCGGTTCGTGTTTGTAAGGGTGAGCATTAAAAATTTTCATTTATGTTAATAAAAAATAATAATTATTTTTTATGGTATTTCGTAGGTCGTCTTATACTAAATGAGAACATTTCTCCTAAGAGAGTTTAGGTTCATATTTAATATGAATAAATCTCTTCGTACGTTAATGGTAGGTCTTCTACCTCAAAAGAATTGGCTTACTTTCTTATATATAAAATGTGGGGTAGCTTATTTAAAAATTGATCTTAATTTTTTTTCTAATAATTTTAATTTAAGAAAATTAAATTTAAAATAATATTTGAAAAAGTTAAATTAATTTGAATGTATACATTAATTTTTTTTAAATTATGTATTATGGTTTATTAAAGATTATAAAATTTTAATGTATTATTATATATTTTAGTTTGTAGTGAGACAAGGTATTAAGTTTTGTGTATGGGTTTGAAATCTTAAGGTAGGTGTGAAAATCCTCACACCTTGGCTAATATTTTTTTAATAATATTAATTCAAGAAAATCAGATTTGAAAAAAATAATATTAATTTAAATTTACATATTAAAAAATTTAAAATTATATATCATGACAAGAACATTGAATTGGTATGTTTTTTGGGTTATTGTCCAGAGGATCTAAGTTTAAACCATTAAATGGGTGTGTGATCTTATTATGTTTCTTTGTAAAAAGATACAAAATCTTTTCAAAACCCTATCTTTACCTCCAACAAATAAATATAATATATATATATATATATATATATATATATATATATATATATATATATATATATTATGATTTTTTAAAGAACATAATATTTTTATCAAGTAGCATTAGTTCAATCGGTTTCTTACCATTTCAAGAAGGAGACCTAGATCCAAATCTTGCCAACAATACCTGGATAATATCCAAACTTTGTTGTAATACTACTATGTGATGATGATGATATATGGGTGAGACCCTTCCATTAAGTATATATATATATATATATAAAACATTTTAATGTATTTTTTATTTAGGTGTGAAACTTCTCATAACCCATTCTTTTTAAACCTGTGTAAAGAAAATAAAAATTCTAGGTGCATACATTTTTTTACATTGAAATAATTTATATTTGTACAGTTTAAAACATATAATTTTTTACTAGCTAAATTTTATTTACTCTCAATTTTAGCCACTAGGTAAAACCAACTAAACATAGGTAGTAATGATGCCAATAAAACTTCCTCAACAATACAAATGCTTGTTTTCATTTAGTATAAAATTTAAAGGCTAGAATTACTCCAAAACATAGTTCAAAGTTTTGGAAGGAAAGGTAAATTTACCTTTATCTATGGAGCATCAAATACATGTAGAAGAGTAACATTGACTCCCTCTTCACCAACATGATGGAACAACCTTAGAAGAGTAATTTAAAATGTATTAATGGGAGTGGTTGACACATTATGTGGATGTTTTTCATCCTTAATTTTTTGACAATAAAAGAAGCTTAGTCCTCATGTTTTGTTGGTCTAAAAAGAGTCCATTTATGATATTCTTAAAGGGCATGCATGGGAGTAATATAAAGCTCCTCCCCTTCTTTCCTCGTCACCTTTTTATTTTAGCTTTGGACATGGGTATGCCAATGTTGGGAGGAGAAAGGAATATGAAAAATACTTTTATCTTTGGTATTTAGGATGATGGAAACAAAGGGAAGGGACCATGTGTCTCTGAAGAACATAAGCTTATATGGAGAGGGGAAGTGAACAGTATAAGATAACATTTTTATTTTAGTCTTGGACATGGATATGCCAATGTTGGGAGGAGAAAGGAATATGAAAACCACTTTATATTTGGTATTTAGGATGATGGAAACAAAGGGAAGGGGCCACGTGTCTCTGAAGAACATAAGCTTATACTGAGAGGGGGGGTGAACAGTATAAGATAAAACTTTTTACTTTTCAATCCAAATGATAACAACAATAATATCAAAGTAGTAAACAATGCACACATCATCACACACATGAGAGACATGATTTAACGTGGTTCACCCAATGTGGGTTACGTCCATGGAGAAAATATTCCTTATAAATTTTCTCAATGAATCTTTTGGGAATCAAATCCCTATTACAATGTTTATGGACCTCTATCCAAAGGAGACACCAATCCCCTATGCTCAAGTTTGTGGATCTCTATCCACAGGAGACCTCTGTCCCCACTACTCTAGTTTGTGGATCTCTTTCCATAGGAGAACTCTATCCCCTCTACTCTAGTTTGTGGATCTCTCTCCATAAGAGAACTCTATCCCCTCTGCTCTACTCAAATTTGATCAAATATACTCACAACTCTAATCCAATATACTCACAACACTGATCCAATATACTCACAACATTATCATAACCTACTCACAAGTCTACCTCAAACCTTCTCACAAGTCTACCTCAAACCTACTCACAAGTCTACCTCTAACCTACTCACAAGTCTGATCCAATATACTCACAACACTATCTTAAACCTGCTCTCTATCTCTACTCAATTATACTCTAATACATGCTCATAACTTCTCATAACACATGCTCACTCATAAAAAATTTCACAAAGATGCAAAAACTTATCTTCAAACCTAGCACAAGTAGTTCACAATATCTAGCACAAATGTCTCAATCTCTTTCAACAATAGAAGCACACTTGTTCTCAAACTCTATCCCAAATGTTTCCAAAACCATTCAACAATAAAGTACAAACTCTAATGCAATTATTTCAACTTTCTCTCAAATTGATGCACATGTAGGTCTCAAACCCTAACTCAAATATTTTCAACAATGCATACCAAACAACCCTTTTATCTCCACCTTATGTTTCAGAAACATTTACTCAACAAAACACCTTAAATAAGGAATGATGTGCCCATACCTCTTAATTTGCTCTTATGGAGATATGTCTTCAAAAACCTGTCTCACAAATAATATTTTTTGCAACTACAAAAAGGATTAGCATAACTCCTTTCTCATACTACTCTGAAACTTCCTTCTCAAAATATGTGCACAATTTTATTCCAAACCAATGCTCTATAACTCTCTTGGTTTTTCAAAATAAAACATCAAATCATGAACCAAGTCCTTCAATATTAATGCAAATATTACAAACAATAAAAACACATTTTACACCTTTTATCTCCCACTTTCATAAAATAATTTCCAAACCACTTAATGACCCATAACATAGATTTACAATATTAAATCAACCATTTACACCTTATCACTCCTACTTTTGCATATATAAAAATAAAACTTAATGACAACAATATCTTCAAAAATATTTGGCAAAAATAAATTACCCTTATACCTCCTATATGCCAAAAACCTTTACACCATAGCACACCCCTCAAACTCCATGCAAAGCAAATATTAATCAACCTTAGCACATACCTTTTTACCAAAATTAATATTGTTGGCATAGATAAGAATCGACCCTCCGACCTCAAACTCCTAACGCAACGCATGACCGCTTGTGCTAGCCAAGCGGTTGAGACATAACGTATAGGCCTCCACATTTATTTCCCCTTTCACTTTCACGAAAAATAAAACCCTTCAAAAACTAGTGCTAGGGAGAATCGAACCGCAAACCTCCACCTCACAAACGACTTAGCATGAATCTAGCCACCGTTAGGCCACCCTGGTGGATGATGTCAAGGAGTGAATGAAATTTATTTATTTTATTCTCCTTCTACACTCCAAAATCAACATTGTCCTCTTCTCCTTATTCATTGTCACCTCTTGCATGATTGCACGAAAATCAAATTATCAAGCTCATAGTTTATTTCCAAAGTCTTAAGGGTATTTATATGTTTCCATGCATGTTTTAGACATCAGACCCTCTTTCAAATTTATTTAAAATAATTTGAATTATATTTGGCGCCATGTAACTTTATACTTAGGTATTATAATATTTTTAAAAAATATTATAATAAAACCTTTTGCCTTGGGTCTTTTTCCACCAATGAGAAGTCTTATCTTTTCTTTGCAATTTAAAATCTCCCTTTTCTTTTTTATTTACCAAATGAAGCCCTTGTTACTTTCAAACTCTCTTAATAATATTTAAATTTAAAATTTAAATATTATAATCCTTTTCTTCAAAATTCTCTTTGCTTGCTTTCACAACCATGGAAAATTCCTTTGCATTTATTATTTCAACCTTGAAGACAAAACTCAACCTTTTCACCTTTGACATCAATGAAAATCAATGACATCAAACCTTTGACATCAATGACAACACTATACTCAAAATTTCCAACAATCTCCCCCTTTGTCATTGATGGCAACCCTTTCTAAAAATTCCTTTTCCTACCACTGGATTCCAAATCTGCTCCCCCTGACTGAATGCTCTCCCCCTTACTCAAATATCTCCCCCTTTGACATCAATGGCAAAGGGACTCCTTTGGGGCTAAATATAAGACTCTTAGCTCAGCCCCCTCCCCACCTCCTCTCCTTGAGGTGATTAATTTTGGGGTGGGAGTAAGACTACTCCCAATTTCCTTCTAAGATACTCAAAAGTTTCCTTTGGCAATGGCTTAGTAAATATGTCCACAAGTTATTCCTTTGTAGTAACATATTCCAATTTGACTTGCTTATCCATCACCTGTTCTCTCAAAAAATGATATTTGATCAGAATGTGCTTGGTCCTTGAGTGCATCACTAGATTCTTTGAAATGTTTATGGCACTTGTATTATCACATAGTATGGAGATGGGATGATCATGCTCTATCTTGAAGTCCTTTAAAGTTTACTTCATCCATAACACTTGTGTACAACAAGCAACCACTGCAATGTACTCTACCTCTACTATGGATAAGGATACTGATGCTTGTTTCTTGCTTAGCCAAGAGACTAAACAATCTCCAAGAAAGAATGCTCCTCCACTTGTGCTTTTTCTATCATCAATACTACCTACCCAATCTGCATATGTATATGCTATGAGAGTGAAATTATCACTTATGGGATACCAGAGTCCAAAATCCATAGTTCCTTTTAAATACCTGAGAATTCTCTTTATTACCAATACATGTGTTTCCTTTGGTGTTGCTTGAAATCTTGCCACTAGTCCCACTACCTGCATTATATCTGGTCTTGTAGCTATGACATATAGTAAGCTACCAATCATAGATCTATACAATATCTGATTTGCCTCAGGAGATTCATCATATTTACTCAACTTGCATCCTGTAACCATGGGGGTACTCACTGGTTTGCAATCCTTCAATTTGAATTTCTTCAGCATTTCTTTTATATACTTGGTTTGTGAGAGAAATACACCCTTTTCTGATTGTGAAATCTGTAGTCCAAGGAAGAAGGACAACTCACCAAGCATTGACATTTCAAATTCACTTTGCATACTCTTTGTAAATTTTTGACACATCTTATCATTATTACCTCCAAAAATGATATCATCCACATAGACAACCATAATTAATAAGTCATTTCCTTCATTTTTGATGTATAAATTACTATCAACTATTCCTTTTTTGAAACCCTATTCTTGAAGATACTTATCCAACCTTGAATACCAAGCTCTAGGAGCTTGCTTTAATCCATAAAGAGCCTTCTTTAATATACATACATAATCTAGCTTATCACTTAGGTTGAACCCCTCAAGTTGCTCAATGTAGACCTCTTCTTCCAAGATGCCATTGAGAAAAGCTGATTTTACATCCATTTGATATACTTTGAAGTTTTTGAAACTTGAGAAAGCTAAAAATATCCTTATAGCCTCAAGTCATGCAACAAGAGAAAATGTTTCATCAAAATCAATCCCTTCAACCTGTGCATAACCTTTGCATACCAGTCTTGCTTTATTCTTGACTACCTGACCATCTTCATTTAACTTATTTCTGTAAACCCATTTAGTGCCAATTACATTCTTGTCTTTTGGTCGTGGGACAAGTTCCCAAGTCTCACTTTTTTCTATTTGATCCAACTCCTCATCCATTGCCTTGACCCAAAATTTATCTTCTCTTGCCTCATTGAAATCCTTGGGCTCAATTTTAGACAACAAAGAAATATTTGCATGTTCACTTGTTCCTATTATCTTCCTCCTTGTTTGTCTTTCATCTGGATTTCCAATAATCAAATATCTTGGATGATTCTTTTGCACATACCTGGATGGAGTCTTAGGTGGTGTTCTTTGTGTTTCATCTTCTTCTGATTCTTCACCTATTTCTTCTTGGCAACTTTCTCCTTCTTGATATACAATTTCTTGAGTTGGTTCTTTTGACCCTGTCTATTCATCAACTATCACATTTATACTTTCCATAATTGTATGTGTCCTCTTATTATAGCATTTATAGGCTTTGCTCTTAGTGGAATACCCAAGGAAGATGCCCTCATCACACCTTGAGTCAAACTTGCCCAAATTTTTCTCTTCTCGTCTAATGTAGCATTTACTTCCAAAAATTTTGAAATACTTCACAGTAGCTGGTCTTCCCTTCCAAAGCTCATATGGATTTTTATGATGATTTACCCTCACCTGAGCTCTATTGATGATATAGACAGTTGTATGAACTGCCTCTCTCCAAAACCCATCTGAAATCTTGGATTCATTTAGCATAGCTCTGGCCATATTCTCAACAGTTCTATTTTTCCTTTCAACTACTCCATTTTGTTGTGGGGTCCTTATCGTCGAATACTCTCTTTTGATCCCATGTTGTTCACAAAATTCTATGAATTCACCTAAAGTAAATTCTCCTCCTCTATCTGATCTTAGACACTTTATCCTTTTACCTGTTTCATTTTCTACTAACTCTTTGAATACCTTGAACTTCTCAAAGGCTTCTGACTTTTCTTTCAAGAAAGCTACCCAAGTCATTCTGGAGAAATCATCTATAAATAGCATGAAGTAACTTTCACCTTGTAAACTCTTTGTCCTTGTAGGACCACATAAATCAGTGTGAACTAGTTTCAATGGTTCAGATGAAGTAAATTCTTTTGATTTGAAACTTGTTCTTGTTTGCTTTCCATGTTGACATTGTGCACAAATTGTGCTTTGTGGTCTTTTTATCTTGGGTAAATATCTGATTACTTATTTGTTTCTTATTTTCACTATGTTGTCAAAGTTCAGATGACCCATTCTTCTATGCCATAACCAACTCTCATCCTCTTGTGATAAGAAATATTTTTCTCCCTTAATTTCACTTAGCATGTAGAGATTGTTTGTAGTTCTACTAGCATCTGCAATGAGCTTTCCTATTTTAGATTTTCTGATCTCACATCTATTTGGATGAAAAGTGATCGTGTGCCCCTGATCACAAAGTTGACTTACACTTAGTAAATTGTGCCTCAATCCTTTAACATACAATACATTTTCTATCTTTGATTTTCCATTATCTAAACTCAAAGTCCCTTTCCCAACAATTTTTGTCACCAAATTTTATTGATCCTCCATTGATTTCTTTAAGTGCAAGAAATTTACTTTTGTCACCTATCATATGACTTGAACAACCACTATCAAGAAACCATTGATTTCTCTTATCTTGTACATGAAGAGTTGTTTGTACTAACATTGACTTCTCATTTTCTTGCTCTTTTCTCTCTTTCCAAACTTTTGAGGTTGTATTCTTTTGAACCTTGTGATCCTCCTTCTTTTTCTTGATTCAAGAAATACTATTTTACACCATTTGGCCTTGTGCCCAAAGTTATTGCATTTGTAATAGATGATATTGTTATCCATAAGAGGTGCAAATGAATTGAAATTTCTATCAACATTATTTCTCACACAAACCATGCAATGTACAACTCTATGACCATATTTGTTACATGAAAAATAATAGCCATGGAAGAAATTTTGTAACCTGTTAGATTGCCTTGAATAATATGGTCGCATGCTTCTTCCTTTGTTGTTTTTGTAATTGAATTTTATCCATGAAGCTTCTTTGTCTTCTTCCTTCTTGATGCTTTTGCCTTTCAATGCATTAGCATAAGTCATGGGCTCTTCTTCTTTTGATATCTTTGTTCCTTTGGAGCTTGACTCCTCTTTCTATTTCCCTAACTTTATATCTTGTTGTAACTTATCTTTAATCTTTTCAACTTCCTTTCTTAGAGAGACAATTTCATATTCCAACCCTTCACATTCTAACTCTTTTGCCTTTAACTATTCTACCATATCCTGTTCAATTTTCCTTCCCTCTTCAACTTTTACCTTGAGCTCTGTGAGATTTTGTAGAAGTTCCATCTTTGCTTCCTCATCCTCTTGGATTTGAGCCTTCAAACTTGAATTCTTCCTTCTAACTTTTTCCAAGTTTCTAAGAGCAGCAATAAATTCCTCTTTTATGTCGATCATGGCTTCTTCTCCATTTTTTGAGGTCATGTATGTTCTTGTGGGATCTTCCTTCAAGTTGTTAGGCTTTTCACGAAGGAACCCACTTGATACCAATTGAAGAACATAAGCTTATACAGAGAGGGGGGTGAATAGTATAAGATAAAACTTTTTACTTTTCAATCCAAATGATAACAACAATAATATCAAAGCAGTAAACAATGCACACATCATCACACACATGAGAGACATGATTTAACGTGGTTCACCCAATGTGGGTTACATCCATGGAGAAAATATTTCTTATAAATTTTCTCAATGAATATTTTGGGAATCAAATCCCTATTACAATGTTTATGGATCTCTATCCAAAGGAGACACCAATCCCCTATGCTCAAGTTTATGGATCTCTATCCATAGGAGACCTTTATCCCCACTACTCTAGTTTGTGGATCTCTTTCCACAGGAGAACTCTATCCCCTCTACTCTAGTTTGTGGATCTCTCTCCATAGGAGAACTCTATCCCCTCTACTCTTCTCAAATTTGATCAAATATGCTCACAAATCTGATCCAATATGCTCACAACACTGTCATAACTTGCTCACAATATACCTCAAACCTACTCATAAGTCTACCTCAAACCTACTCACAAGTCTACCTCTAACCTGCTCACAATTCTGATCCAATCTACTCACAACACTATCTTAAACCTACTCTCTATCTCTACTCAATTTTACTCTAATACATGCTCATAACTACTCATAACACATGCTCAAAAATATTTCACAAAGATGCAAAAACTTATCTTCAAACCTAGCACAAGTAGTTCACAATCTCTAGCACAAATGTCTCAATATATTTCAACAATAGAAGCACAACTTGTTCTCAAACTCTATCCCAAATATTTCCAAAACCATTCAAAAATAAAGTACAAAATATTTACAATCTCAAACCCTAACTCAAATATTTCCAACAATGCTTACCAAACAACCCTTTTAACTCCACCTTATGTTCAGAAACATTTACTCAACAAAACACCTTAAATAAGGAATGATGTGCCCATACCTCTTAATTTGCTCTTATGGAGATATGTCTTCAAAAACCTATCTCACAAATAACTATTTTTCTAGTGCCACTTCAAGGGTTAGCAAACTACTTTCTCAAACCATCCACATGAAAATCCTTCTCAAAATGTGTGCACAATTTTATTCCAAACCAATGCTCTATAACTCTCTTGGTTTTTCAAAATAAAACATCAAATCATGAACCAAGTCCTTCAATATTAATGCAAATATTACAAACAATAAAAACACATTTTACACCTTTTATCTCCCACTTTCATAAAATAATTTCCAAACCACTTAATGACCCATAACACAAATTTACAATATTAAATCAACCATTTACACCTTATCACTCCTACTTTTGCATATATAAAAATAAAACTTAATGACAACAATATCTTCAAAAATATTTGGCAAAAATAAATTACCCTTATACCTCCTATATGCCAAAAACCTTTACACCATTGCACACCCCTCAAACTTCATGCAAAGCAAATATTAATCAACCTTAGCACATACCTTTTACCAAAAATAATATTGTTGGCATGGACGGGAATCGACCCTCCGACCTCAACCTCCTAACGCAGCACGTGACCGCTTGTGCTAGCCAAGCGGTTGAGACCTAACGTATAGGCCTCCACTTTTATTTCCTTTTGCGTTCATTAAAAAAAAAAATCCTTCAAAAATGGTGCTAGGGAGAATTGAACCGCGAACCTCTACCTCACAAATGACTTAGCATGAGTCTAGCCACCGTTGGGCCACCCTGGCGGATGACATCAAGGAGCGAACGAAATTTATTTATTTCGTTCTCCTTCTGCGCTCTGAAATCAACGTTGTCCCCTCTTCCTTATTCATTGTCACCACTTGCATGATTGCACAAAAATCAAATTATCAATACACTTTTATTTCCAAAGTCTTAGGGTATTTATATGTTTTCCATGCACGTTTTAGACATCGGCCCTCCTTTCAAATTTATTTAAAAATAATTTGAATTATCTTTGGTGCCATGTAACTTTATACTTAGGTATTATAATATTTTAAAAAATATATTATAATAAAACCTTTTGCCTTGGGTCTTTTTCCACCAATGAGAAGTCTTATTTTTTCTTTGCAATTTAAAATCTCCCTTTGTTTTTTATTTACCAAATGAAGCCCTTGTTACTTTCAAACTCTCTTAATAATATTTAAATTTAAAATTTAAATATTATAATCCTTTTCTTCAAAATTCTCTTTGCTTGCTTTCACAACCATGGAAAATTCCTTTGCATTTATTATTTCAACCTTGAAGACAAAACTCAACCTTTTCACCTTTGACATCAATGACAATCAATGACATCAAACCTTTGACATCAATGACAACACTATACTCAAAATTTCCAACAAGTCTCAATTAATTTAAAGTGATAATATAAATAAAAAATAATGGCCTTTGATAAAATCAAGAGGAAGGAAAGAAAGGAATATATAGACAACAAGTTAGAAGCTTTGGATTTTTTTGGGAGGAAATATATATTTATCAATAACCCCTTTTCTAAGCGAGGTATTTAGTTGTTGGATAAGAACACAATATTTATGGAGAGAAATAATTATAACCCCATAGCTCATTCAAATTTGTTATATTTTGGTGGTGAATACCTTGTGATGACAATTTATTTGAGGAACATATTATTTAAACCCCATCAAAAAGTTGATGGTGATGTAAATATGTCCAATAGAATGAGTTCAAGTTGTCAAGACTATGGGATCCCATAAGGAAGACCTACGTTCAAATCCTAGAGGGACATACATAAGAGATATGATTTGTAGATTTTCCAAGTAGAGTTGCATAATGACATGCAAATTCATGTAAGTGGTAAAAATATTGAACTATATGAAGAGGCCCTCAATTATGTCTTCTTGAGATTCATAGTTTGAGTAAAAAGTGTTTAACTATCCAAAATGACGATGCTATAAATAGATAAGATGAAGCATAGTAGGATGCAAAAGAAAAAATTGGAGAAAACTAGCATATACATTCTTGTTATATTGCCTATTATGAATTTTATACATGGGCATTCAAGTCATGTAATACATCATATTGCATAGTATAGTAATGCAATAAAGAAATACATAATTAAATTATATGCTATAGAAATAAGACAATAATTGAATATCATTCATATATACAACCAAGTATGTAGTTCAAATCAATAATATCAAGGAATGATTATCATTACATTTGGAAAATGACCTAGATTTATGTGTACATCCATGATGCTTTAGACTAAACTATAAGATGTGCATATAGTATTGCAATCAAAGGGAGACTATGTTGAAATACAATAATTGTATAACTATTTACATACTAATAAAACTTAAATATACTTTTAAGCCAACTATATTCAACACATGCCATTGTATCTCAATACAATATAACAACAAACTATATGCATGACTATTTATAACTCTATATTCATGTGTCTTATGTAAATAAACTTGTCTACTTACATCTACCCTCCTTTTGAGATCAACTATGTCACCAAGTAGGTTAGATACTTGTGTCACATCATTTAAGACTTAGTTTACTCTATGTCATATGTAATTATTCAGTGACACTTTTTGATAGTATCTCAATCAACATAATTTTATTATATTATTTTTTTATTTTCATTAGGTTGGTGGGGTCGATGTGAGGTTGATAGGTAATACCCCTCAAAGTCTATAATAGGATCAAGTGGTAATGGCTCTTATAGTGTTGAGGGGTAATGTTGGTAACACCTTGGACGAACCTAATATATTTAGCTAGATTACAAGGCTTCTTATAATGGCTTATAATGTTATCATTGGAAATTTGGAGTAATTATAAAATGGTTGGGAAACTTGAAATTTTATTTTATTTTGCGTGACTTTTTCTTGTTATCTTTGAAAATGTTTAAATAAAACTCAATTGGAAGACATCAACTCAATCCACTTTAGTGATATTATCCACTTGTTGGAGTATAATAACCTTTTGATAGATTATCCTTGATGGCATGTATCTTCTTCTTCATATGTTGAATGTCATGCTCTTGATAAAATTTATCTTTTCTAATATTTAACAAACAACACCTATTGCTTGCTTGATGATGTTTTTCTAAACATAATCATGTACATATTGGATTATAAGTACCCATACAAGTTTTACACTTTAACAACACAAATTTTCTTGATGGAATACCATTTTATGATAATATGATTATACTCTTACTTGATAATATTCCAAAAATATCTTACATTCATATCCATTATGGTAGTAGGAATGATAAAAATATTGTAAATAAAAAGTGGTTTAGCATATATATAATTAAGCTTTATGAACATTGGATAGTTACTCTTTAGAATGAATGACAAAAAATCATTTGAGAAATATGATTATCAACTAAAGAATAAATGAAACAATTTCAAGAGTGGGATTCTCCATGATTACCTAAGTATTGACTTATTTCCTTGTCTTAGGCCTAAATTCTTCATTATTGTTAGACACCAAAGACATAATGCCTAAAATATGATGGCTTTCATGATTTGATTTATAATTATAAGATAATACTACAAATCCATGATTGCCAACTAAAGAATAATTGAAGCAATTTCAAAAGTGGGATTGTCCATGATTACCTAATTATTGACTTATTTTCTTGTCTTAGGCCTAAATTCTTCATTATTGTTAGACACCAAAGACATAATGCCTTAAATATAATGGCTCTCATGATCTAATTTATAATTATAATATAATACTACAATCAATATCCATATGCATTGTAACAATGGTATGATCAAATATCATGAATGAAACTTGGATAATATAATTTGATTTTAGATGATGTTGTTAGAGTATATTACATTATTTGGTACATGCTAATGTACCTCCTTGGTACAACCTTGTAAATATTAGATTAGGGTTGTGTCCTAGATTAGAGTGTGAGTAAATATTTTATGTAATGTAATAATGTGCAAGAAATGCACAAGTGTCATGTAAATAAGTGTAATGTAAATAAGTGTGGTTGTTTCTCCATTGTCTCAAGGAAGGGATTCGTGTCTGTTTATTTTTTGTAATTATGATGCATGTGTGTTTTCTTGGGGTATACCCAAAATGTTGTATGGGAAGTTTCTTTTTGATAGCAGGCTATGTGCCTTACTGGATGTAATGGCTTTGGCAGCATGTAGATTTTACATATATAGGATCCTTAGTAAGGATATGTTCATCAACAACCCTAGGCTGATTTTTGTAAAAGATTTTGGGTCAACCTGTAAAACCCGGTATTAATGCTATAGTATCTTATCTACAAAAAACAAAAGTGTGCATGTGTAATGTGCAAAAGTGTATCATATGTAAGTGTGCACATGTATTCTTAGATTAGGAAGTGTTATGTGAAAAGTCATGTCCAAGTGTGCATACAAGATAAAATCATGTGTATACAAGTATCAAGTAGAGAAACCAAGAGTCACGAGACTTGGCATAATAATATTGAAGATTCAAGTAACCAAAGAGTCATCCTCTAATGGCTATAAATTAATCCATAGTGGACATAATATAAATCACATATAGATCCACCTACATAGTCTACATTGTCTGCATTGCTATTGTAAGAGTTTCATGATACATTTGTAAGAGGAAGAGGAGTAATAAATTTTACATACATTTGATCAACTAATATTGTAAGTTGTGCTACATGCTTTGTACATGTATGATTCAAGTTATTTATACATTCATATTACTGCTTATTAATAAATTTTGATGCATTATTAGCCTTGATTTACATATTAGTTGGCTCATATTATTATGGTTACATTATTATCTTGATCATATTATATTGTGGCTATCATATATTTGATCCTATGAATAATTATCCTGTGAGTTTACATTAATATTAAGGCTTCAAAAACCATCATATGTTGACCTTTTTCTTCCCTCAATCTTAAATTCTTTATCAACATCAAAAAACAAAGACACAATACCTCAAATTTGTATTGGTTTTCATAGTAGTTTCTATAAATGAATGGAATCACTACATTACCTAGTATTGTTGAAGAGAAATATGCATAAAGCAATGCACATGATATAAGGGGTATTTTGTGAGCACCAAATAATCTCACTATAGAAAAATATAATACATTCCAATTGATTATAAAATGGTTGGTATGATAGGATTTTATACCCAAATACAAGTTACCTTTAGGTCAAGGTTAAAATGACCTTTAGGTTTAAAATAATAAAATATTACACAAATATCATTTTCAAGGTTTACAAGGGCCCAAAGGGCTTATACATACAATACAATACAAAGCTGACCATAGAATCAAGTTAAGCTTAATCATTACATATTTTAACATCTACCCTTAAAATTAATGGGGGATATGCAAAGATACCCTTACTTGTCACCCCCATTAATATAAACTCTCCCACATCAAGTAGCTCCTACATGTTCTCAAAAGAAACCTCAGGTATAACCATGGTCAGTATATATTTTATCTACTCTATTGATGGCACAAAAATATGATCAAGCATCCCATAGGCATAAATCCATATCGCATAACACATTTAAATCTTAACATACTAGGCCTACTAATGAAATATTTGGATTGTGTCTTTAATTTTCATATCGAATAGTGACTAGATATATGTGAGGAATATTCATCTACTCTAGAATCATGGGCATTGAACATGCTTAGCTATCTCATTGGTAGCATAGTATTTAGATTTTATAGTAAACTAAGATATAATATAGTATTATTTGGAACACCATGAAACATGGCCAAAATCCAGATAGAGCCCAAACCCTGTGGTGGAGCTTTGCTTATCCAAATCCTTGGCCTAATTAGAATATATATTTTTATCAAAATAATAGGTGAACCAATTATATATATTTAAAAAGTATCTCTAATATATTTTAAAATCTTCTTGGACATAGCCTATAGACTCTCTTAAGGGGCCTACATATGCCTAGAGTAATAGATGATAGTAAATGATATATCAGGTCATGTGTGAGTTGGGTAAAGGATACCTCCCTTAAGAGATTAATATAAAGTGATATCTACTAAAAGCTTCATGTGATCAAATTGAAACTTTAGTTATAATGCAAAAGGATTCTAAGAAAACTTACAATCTTCCATCCTAAAGCACATAAGAAGATCCAATGCATTCTTCGGATATGAAGTAATGATCCAAAAGTAGTCTAATCAATCTAAATCCCCAAGAAATAGTGTATAAGCCATAAAATCAAAGGAAGCAAAAAGTTTTGACTTTGACCTAAATCAAAGTAATAGAGCTACTCATAATGAGAATATCATCCACATAGAGAACAATCACCAAGGTCTTTTCATCATGATGTTTGATGTAAACATCATGCTCATCCTCACATTGTCAAAACCAAAAACTAAGGAAGAATGAGTGGATATTTTCATACCAAGGATGGGGTACCTATTGAAGTGTATATAAAGACTCATTCAATTGAAAAACTAAGGGACTGGGGCCCTTAAGCTCAAAATTAAGTGGCTGTTGCATATAGATCTCCTCCTAAAGCTTTTCATGTAGGAAGACAATCTTCACATCCATTTGATGTACTTTATAACCAAAGGAAGCAACTATAGAAAAAATAATCCTCATGGAATCCATCCTAGCAACTAATAATATATATCTGAATAGTCAAATCCATCATATTGAGAGAATCCCTTGGCAATAAGGTGTACCTATTTGTTTTCCACCTAACCATTCAAAAGTATATTTGGTCCTATAGACCCATTTACATCCAATCACATTCTTTCCTTTTGGAAGAGGAACATGCTTCTATGTACTATTCTTCATGTAGGATTCATACTTCACAATCATAACATGTCTCATGTCTTAAAATCATTGTATACATCCTTAATTACCAATTTCAAGCTAGAACTCTACCATTTGTTCGAATGGGTAATATGATAAATAGATAATAGATTAGGTCCAACACTAGGAAAATGAAATACTTTATCAAAAGAAATTCTAATAATAACCTCTCCACATATTGCTACTTGTAAACAAGAGTAGTTTCCAATGATAACATGCTCCCCTAAATGCAATTTTTTGTACTCTTATAGGATATATTTGTGCTTTATCATGTGCCTTATTGCCCTTGAATTTACAATCTAATAATAAAAAAAGTGGATGTCCAATATGCTAAATAAACAACTATATGTGCTAATAATGTTCTCCATAAAGATTGTCCTCACCCTATGTATATAAGAGAGAAGCATCAACACACTTTTTTTTGTTGCTTCTTTAAGCTTCTTGATGCGAATCCAACAAAATTTTGCTTTATGACCTTCCTTCTTACAAAAGTCACATGTTGGATTTTTGAAGGCTTCATGGGATTCATTTTGAAGAGCACAAGCTTATACTGAGAGGGGGGGTGAACAGTATAAGACCACTTTTTACTTTTCTTTCCCAATCAATATTATGCAATGTATCAATAGCAATATCAACAATAGTAATCAAAGCAATGCACAAATCACCACACACAATAGAGACACCAATTTAACATGGTTCACCCAATGTGGGCTACTCCACGGAGAAAATATTTCACTAAAATTTTCTCAACAAATCTCTTGGGAATCCTTTCCCTATTACAATGTTTATGGACTTCTATCCAAAGGAGACACCAATCCCCTAATCAAGTTCGTGGATCTCTATCCATAGGAGAACTCTTTCTCCTTAGCTCTGGCTGGTGATCTTCTAGAAGAACTGTTGCCTCCACTACACTGGCTTATGGATCTCTATCCACTGAAGACTCTTGCCCTCACACAGAAGACCTATCTTCACTACCTTGGCTAATGGACCTCTATCCACTAGAGACTATCATCCTCTATACTATGTCACCTCCAAAGCTTACTCTTAGCTCTATCTCAAATCTACACTAAACACAATCCTTCAGTCTAGCACAAATATTCTCAATCTCTATCCTCAAATTTGCACTAAACATAGTCCTTCAGTCTAGCACAAATCTGCTCAATATCTATCCTCAAATATACACTAAACATAATCCTTCGGTCTAGCACAAATCTACTCAATATCTATCCTCAAATATACACTAAACACAATCCTTCAATCTAGCACAAATCTACTCAATCTCTATCCTCAAATATACACTAAACATAGTCCTTCGATCTAGCACAAATATGCTCAATATCTATCCTCAAATATGCACTAAACACAGTCCTTCGGTCTAGCACAAATATGCTCAATATTTATCCTCAAGCCTTAACACAAAGCTTGACTTAATCACAAATCAACTCTGCTAGATCTGCCCCAAACCTTAACTCAAGGTTTGAACAAATCAATCAATCAACTCTGTTCACAAGTCTTCTCAAAGACTTGTCTCAAATATGCATTGTAAGCTTCCACAAAAGCTCACACTAATCTGTCCACAAGTCTTCACCAAGACTTACCTCAACTCTGCTCCACAAGTCCTCACTAGAACTTGTCCAATATGCTCAACAAGTCTTCACCAAGACTTACCTCAAATATGCTCAACAAGTCCTCACCAAGACTTACCTCAAATCTGCTCAACAAGTCCTAACTAGAACTTGTCCAATCTCATAGAAACATATAGAGAATTGTTAGAGACTCAATATGCTTCACACTCATCACAATGCTCAATCACTTTCAATCTCTTTCTCAAATCAAATTAGAATATAGAACAATTTGTTTCACAGAATTAGAACTATCACTTCAACACTTCCACTTGACTAGGCTCAATCAACTCCACTCAATCAATCACTCAATGAAATACTCCTTGCTTACAAACCCTAGTCCAAGCATATGAACATTCACTCAAATATTTCCAACAATGCTTATCAACCAATCTCACATAACAATGATACTCATGTTCTTTCACAAACCCTAGTTCAAGATAGTTCACAACTTCACATAACAATGATACTCATGTTCTTGCACAAACCCTAGTTCAAGATAGTTCACAACTTCACATAACAATGATACTCATGTTCTTGCACAAACCCTAATCATGCATATGAAGATTCATCCAATGTTTCCAACAATGCTTATCAAACAAGGTTTCTATCTTCAACCTTTATTCCAAAAAACCTTGAAGCATTAATACAAAACCAAACTCAACAATGCTTACCAAACAATCCTTTTCACTCCAATTTTATTTTTAGAAAACCTCAACCAATCAATTACTTCAACCAAGGAAGAATGTGCCCATACCTTTTACTTGATGAAGAGTAGACTTCAAAACCTGTTTTAACAAGATCAAACTCTTTGCCAATCTCAAGGGTTAGGTTACCACAACCTCTTCACAAAATAATTTTTACACAAAACATCAAGTCCTCTTGTACACCTTATAATCTCCAAACTCAATATTTTAACTCAAATAATTTCATCAAAAATAACATACATAGCAATTTTCCTTGTACACCTTATAATCTCCAAACTCAATATTTCACTTCAACAATTTCATCAAAAACAACATACATAGCAATTTCCCTTGTACACCTTATAATCTCCAAACTCAATATAATAAAATCATTCACCACATACACAAATGTCACAATAAAAATATTTTAATCTTTTCACCTTATAACTCCCCTAACACTTAGCATCCATAAAAATTAAAATATTAAACTTGCATACCTTTTATTTCCTCCACAACCTTCGATGCTTTCGACCATGACTTAGGCCCTCCAAGGGTTGCATCCTCACATGGGACACTCGGCGCTCACTCCTCAATGACTCTCCATAAAACACGTCGAACGCAAAAAGGGTAAGCGCCAATCGATCGTGGGAGTCGAACCGTGGTCACACCACAAGCAAAGCCTCAACAATTTCAAACCTGTCACCTACGCTATCACCATCGGTGGGATAGCCAAAGTCCATGCTATCCAAAAACCTTAAACCCTCACATGCATGGAATGAAAAAAATGTTCCCTCCTCCTCGGATGCAGTGAACGAATCAACACAACGCATGTAATAAATTGGAGATCATCGAGAAAAAATTGCTTGGTAGTCTTTGGAAATGAAATCATTTCCTTATTTATATGCATGCCCTTTGTCTTCAATATGTCGATGGACATTCGAATTTGAATATTAAAATTAATTTTAAATATTAAATAAATATTTAAATTAAACCTTAGCACCCATCATTATTTAAATTAAAATTTTAATCAAAGATTAAAATATTTTAATTTAAATTAAATCTGCTTGTGGGTCTTTTTCAACTTGGTCCTTGATCTTCTTCAGCTTGATTTTTGGCCCGAAATAATAATAATAAAATATTATTATTTAATTTGAACTTGCTTCTCCTTCCTTGGGTCTTCATCCTTTGGGCCCTCCTTGGGTATATAATATTTAAAAATAAATATTATAACCTATTGCTTTTCAAGACCTTCTTGCTTTTGGAAGAAACACTTAATGTCCTCAAAGATGATGAACATAGCACAAAAATTCTTTTGACATCAATGACAACAAATCTTGCTCATATTTCCAACAATCTCCCCCTTTGTCATTGATGGCAACCCATTTTACTTTTACCATTCCTTTTACCTTTTTCTGTTCTTCTCCCCTGAGAAACTGCTCCCCTGACTGAATGCTCTCCCCCTAACTCAAATCTCTCCCCCTTTGTCATCAATGGCAAAGGGTCACCTTTGGGGCTCGGGGCTAAGAATGAGACTCTTAGCTTAGCCCCTCCCCCACCTCCTCTTGAGGTGGTTAATTCTGGGGTGGGAGTATTTCTACTCCCAACATGCACTGCTCTTTTCCTTTGTCCACTTTCCTCCTCATCTGATCCTTCTGATTCCTCTGACTATTTTTGTTCCTGCTTGTCTCTGGAATTTCTTCTCTACACCACTTTTTTGTATGTCCATCATTATTGCACTTATAACACTTAATGTTATTATTCCTTGGAGGTGCAAATATCTTGGGATTTCTCCTGGTGAAGCCATATCTATTCCTATCATGAACCCTGCAATTCATTGCCTTGTGACCAAATTGATTACAAGAGTAGCAATACCCTTGAAATAGCTACCTATTTTTGAAGTTCCCATATTCTTGTCTTTCATGTGTCCTGCACTGAGAAGCTTTGTGCCCAAACCTATGACATGAGAAGCATCATCCATTGAAATTGCCTTGCCTTGACCCCATGGGTCTTTTATTCTCTTTTACCCTGTGTTGGTTTCTATTCCATCTGTTCCTCATTTGTGCATTGTTCCTTTCCTTGTTGAACTTTCTATTGTCCAACTCATCCTTAGAAGTCTCACTTTCTCTTACACTCTCTTCTTCTGAAGTTTCTTCTTCTTCAGAACTTGAGATTGACTCCTCTTTTTGTTTCTTTTGTACCTATTCAAAACCAAGACCTGTTTTGCTTGATGTAGGTTTTTGTGTCTTGATAATCTTATCCAAATTCTTTGAGCTTCTCCCAAACCTATGTAACCTGTCCTTAGACTCTTTCACTTCCTTCCTTAGTGAAGCTACTTCATGCTCCAACATTTCACATTCTAAGACCTTTGCTTCTAACCTATATTTGAACTTCCTTGTCTTAGCCATTGACTTATTTAGATCCTCTATAAGCTTTCCTTTCTCTTCATCACATTCTTGAAACTGAAGCTTAAGTTGGGAGTTTTGCTTTCTTACCATTTTTAATGCATCAAGAGCATGAATAAGCTCTCCCTCAAGATCAAATTCTCCCTTCTCTGATTCTTCCTCTATTTTTTTACCTTTGAAAACATCTTCATTCTTTTCTGACTTGTCTTCTTTAGGATCACCTCCTTCTTCTTCTAGAGCCATAAGAAGATTCTCTTTTGGTCCTTCAAGTGTATCTTCATATTCATCATCACTGAAACTGAAACCACTCTTTGTACAACTATCCTCAAGATGACCAAAGTTACCACATCTAAAACATTTGAGGATTATTGGTGTTCTTTTCCTAACCACTTCTTTTTATTTTTCCAGAAATAAAACTTCATCTCTATCATTATCTAAGGAACCATCATCACTATCAGTTGAGTACTTACTTGCCTTATTTGCATAGAAACTCTTCTTGTGCCTCTGGAAAAACTTATTTCCTTGTGTACCTTGTCCATCCCTATTTTTCTTTTGGTACCTGTGCCTTTCTGCATCCCTGTTCTTATGATCCTGTTTCTCATCACCACTGCTATTTCCAGCTTCTGGACAATCAGATGCATAGTGACCATATTTTCCACATTTAAAACATCTAACTGATTTTGTACCTTTATATTTTCTTGAGTCCTTGTTCCTTCTGCCATAATTGGCTTCTTCATCACTGGATAGCTCATTGCTTGAATCTGACTTCTTACCCTTAGTCTTCTTAGTGGCTTTAAATGTTGCTTCTTTTTTGGGAATAGGTTCCTCTTTTATTCTTATCTCAAATATTGTGAGAATGCCATGTAATTCATCTCTTGTCAAATGATCAATATCTTTTGACTCTTCTATAGCTGAAATATTTTCACTAAACCTTTTTGGGAGTGACCTTAGAATCTTATCACACACATCAGGTTCTGAAACTTCAAGCCCAAGTCCTTGCATGGAGCTAACAACCTCATCCACACGAAGTAGATATCCCACAATATTTTCTTCATCCTTCATTTTTAGGTCTTCAAATGCTCTCTTGAAATTTTGCAACTTTACCCTTTTGACCTTTTTATCTCCTTCATATATGCCTTGCAACTTATCCCAAATATCCTTTGCTGATTTGCAATGCATAATATTTATAAACTTTGTTTCACGTAAGCCCTTTTGAATTGCATTCATTGCTCTTGAATTATAATGATGTAGAAGCTTACCATATTTATCTGTAGGTGGAGTTTCTGGTGGTGTGTATCCATTTTCAACTGCTTCCCACACTTCATTTCCAAGTGCCATTAAATGAAACTTCATCCTTGTGCTCCATAGTGTATAATTGTTCCCATTGAACAATGGTGTTGAATTTCTTGAGGATCCACTCTGAGAATCCATTTGTGTTCTTGTAAGATTTTCCTTCAAGCTGTTAAACTCTTTCGAAGGAACCCGCTCTGATACCAATTGAAGAACACAAGCTTATACTGAGAGGGGGGTGAATAGTATAAGACCAATTTTTACTTTTCTTTCCCAATCAATATTTTTTGGACATTTTGAGTTAATGAAGTTGTCATTGATGTCAAGGAATGAACTGTCGTTGATGTCAAAAGGTCAAAAGGAGCAATGCAAAAGGTTGATGGCAAAAGAGCTTCATAATATTTATTTTTAAATATTATGTAAAAGATTTTTATTAAAACCTTAGGTGGGCAAATTAAAAAGGTTTTCTAAAACCTAAGGAGGCTTTAATTTTTAATAAAGCCCAAATAATATTTAAAATATTATAATTATAATATTAAATTCTTTCGAATTAAAATAATTATAATTTAAAATAATTCGAAGGCAAATGTTAGTGCCAACTCCCCAACGCATTTTCCTTCACCAACATGCATGAAAAAGAAGGCATAAGGTATTAATACCTTAGCCATTCCAAATATTGGCATCTAAAATAATAACATCCATATTATACAAAGAGCTCATGCGAAATTTGAACTAAGTGCCTCCAATGAAGTTTGGTTACCACCGCGTCGAAGGAAGAGCCAAGGGCTCTTAAGGTTTGAGAGGAATTCAAAGTGCGTATTGTGCTTTGAGGTTCCAAGTGGAGCATGTGGCTCACACAGAGTGGAAGTCATGGTCAAGGCACTATGGAGAGTTTGGTGCAAGTTCAAGCCCCGTGGATTGTGAAAAGGGTAATAAATTTTTGAAAGTATTTTTATTTTGCATTTGCTAAGGTTTAGGAGGAATAAGGTGGAAGTTAGGTTATGAAATTAACCTAAGTGTTGAGGAAAGAACTTTGTGTATGAAGGATTAATTTTTGTTAAAGTAAAAGCTAGGGTAATATTGTTTTACCTTAGTAAAGTGAGAAATTAATTTATTGCATTATTTTATAAAGTGATTTATTTAATTAATGCAATATTAAGTAAGTAGAGTTTGGATTTTTTTTGATATATTTTTGAAAAGGGTTATGATGAAACTGAATTGTTAAAATATTCTTTTGATGAGTTAGAATTTTGGAAGAAGTTTTTTGATTAAAGATTTGTGGTGTTGGATATCATTTTAAGGAGTAATAAGGTGTAATTAAGTTTGATTATTTTTGTAATTAAGATTTTTTTTGTGAAGAAGTTAGTGTGATATTTTATCATCTAACTATTGAGATTGGCAAAAGAGAAAATTGTGATTGAGACAAAATTTCTAAGGTCACTTCTACATAAAATAAAAGGTATGGGCATATTATTCCTAGTGAGTGATTATTGAATGTTGTGAATGCAAATTTGGAGTGAAAAGGATTGTTTGGTAAGCATTGTTGAGTGTGTTTTGAATTTATGCTTCAAGGTTTTCTGGAATTGAGAGTTATTGATAAAACCTTGTTTTATAAGCATTTTTGTTGAAGTGATTGGTTGAGTGAAGAACTTGAACTAGGGTTTGCAAAGATCATGAGTATCATTGTTATGTGAAGATTGTTTTATAAGCATTGTTGGAAACATTTGAGTGAGTGTTCATATACTTGGACTAGGATTTGTAAGGAAAGATTAATTGGTTGATAAGAGTTGGTTGAGCCTAGTCAAGTTGATATGTTGATGTGATGGTTCAAATTCTGTAAAACAAATTATTCTATATTATGAATTGATTTGAGAAAGAGGTTGAGTGTTGATAAATGTGAAACATATTGAGTCTCTAAAAATTCTCTATATATTTCTATAATAAAATATTGATTGAAAGTGATTGAGCATTGTGATGAGTGTGAAGCATATTGAGTCTCTAACAATTCTCTATATGTTTCTAAAAGAGTGATTGAAAGTAACTAAGCATTGTGATGAGTGTGAAGCATATTGAGTCTCTAACAATTCTCTATATGTTTCTGTGGTAAAAATAGTGATTGAAAGTGATTGAGCGTTGTGGTGAATGTGAAGCATATTGAGTCTCTAACAATTCTTTTTATGTTTCTATGAGATTGGACAAGTTCTAGTGAGGAATTTTTGAACAGATTTGGAAAATTTCTAAAGAGAACTTATGGAAATATTAGTGTGAGATTTTGTGGAAGCTTACAAGACAAACTTGAGACAAGTATTTGAGAAGACTTGAGAGCAGATTTGATTGATTGATTTGTTCAAACCTTGAGTTAAGTTTTGGGTTAGATCTAGCAGAGTTGATTTGTGATTGAGTCAAGCTTTGTGTTAAAGCTTGAGGATAGAGATTGAGGACATATTTGTGCTAGACCAAAGGAATATTTTTAGTACACATCAAAGGACAAATATTTAGGATAGATTTGTGCTAGACCAAAGGAATGTGTTTAGTGCAGATTTGAGGATAAATTTTGATGCAGATTTGAGGACAGGTTTATGCCAAACCAAAGATAGAGATTGAGCAGATTTGCGCTAGACCGAATGACTGTGTTTAGTGTAGATTTGAGATAGAGCTTTGAATGTGATAAAGTATAGAGGATGATAGTCTCCAATGGATAGAGATCCATTAGCCAGGGCAATGAGGATAGGTGTATTCAGTGGATAGAGATCCATTAGCCAAAGTAGTTGGGGCAATAGTTCTTATAGAAGATCACCAGTTAGAGCTAAGGAGAAAGAGGTTCTACTATGGATAGAGATCCATAGACTTGATTAGGGGATTGGTGTCTCCTTTAGACAAAAGTACATAAAAATTGTAATAGAGAAAGGATTCCCAAGAGATTGATTAAGAAAATTTTAGTGAAATATTTTCTTCGTGGAGTAGCCCACATTGGGTGAACCACGTTAAATTGGTGTCTCTATTGTGTGTGGTGATTTGTGCATTGATTTGATTACTATTGTTGATATTGCTATCTATACATTGCATAATATTTATTGGTAAAGAAAAGTAAAAAGTGGTCTTATACTATTTACCCCCCTCTCAGTATAAACTTGTGTTCTTCAATATTATGCAATGTATCAATAACAATATCAAAAATAGTAATCAAAGCAATGCATAAATCACCACACATAATAGAGACACCAATTTAACATGGTTTACCCAATGTGGGCTACTCCATAAAGAAAATATTTCACTAAAATTTTCTCAACAAATATCTTGGGAATCCTTTCCCTATTATGATGTTTATGAACTGCTGTCCAAAGGAGACACCAATCCCTTAATCAAGTTCATGGATATCTATCCATAGGATAAATATTTCTCCTTAGCTTTGGTTGGTGATATTCTAGAAGAACTATTGCCTCCACTGCACTGGCTTATGGATCTCTATCCACTGAAGACTCTTGCCCTCACACATAAGATCTATCTTCACTACCTTAGATAATGGACCTCTATCCATTAGATAATGTTTTCCTCTATACTCTATCATATCCAAATCTTACTCTCAACTTTGTCTCAAATATGCACTAAACATAGTCCTTCAGTCTAGCACAAATCTACTCAATATCTATCCTCAAATCTGCACTAAACATAGTCCTTAAGTCTAGCACAAATATTCTCAATATATGTCCTCAAATCTAAACTAAATACAATCCTTTAGTCTAGCATAAATATGCTCAATCACTGTCCTCAAATATGCACTAAACATAGTCCTTATATCTAGCACAAATCTGCTCAATCTCTATCCTCAAATTTGCATAAAACACAATCCTCCAGTATAGCACAAATCTACTCAATATCTATCCTCAAATATGCACTAAACACAGTCCTTCGATCTAACACAAATATGCTCATTCTCTATCCTCAAATATTCACTATACATAGTCCTTCGGTCTAGTACAAATATGCTCAATCTCTATCCTCAAGCCTTAACACAAAGCTTGAATTAATCACAAATCAACTCTGCTATATCTACCCTAAACCTTAACTCAAGGTTTGAACAAATTAATCAATCAAATCTATTCACAAGTATTCTCAAAGACTTGTCTCAAATCTACATTGTAAGCTTTCACAAAATATCACACTAATATGTCCACAAGTCTTCACCAAGACTTACCTCAACTCTGCTCCATAAGTCCTCACTAGAACTTTTCCAATCTGCTCAACAAGTCTTCATCAAGACTTACCTCAAATATGATCAACAAGTCCTCACCAAGACTTACCTTAAATCTGCTCAACAAGTCTTAACTAGAACTTGTCCAATCTCACAAAAACATTTAGAGAATTATTAAAAGACTCAATATTCTTCACACTCATCACAATGCTCAATCATTTTCAATATTCTCAAATCAAATTAGAATATAGAAAAATTTATTTCACAGAATTAGAACTATCATTTCAACACTTCCACTTGACTAGGCTCAATCAACTCTACTCAATCAATAAATTAATGAAATACTCCTTGCTTACAAACCCTAGTCCAAGCATATGAACATTCACTCAAATATTTCCAACAATGTTTATCAACCAATCTCACATAACAATGATACTCATGTTCTTTCACAAACCCTAGTTCAAGATAGTTCACAACTTTACATAACAATGATACTCATATTCTTGCACAAACCCTAGATCAATATAGTTAACAACTTCACATAATAATGATACTCATATTCTTGCACAAATCCTAATCATGCATATGAATATTCATCCAATGTTTCCAACAATGCTTATCAAACAAGGTTTCTAACTTCAACCTTTATTCCAAAAAAACCTTGAAGCATTAATACAAAACCAAACTCAAAAATACTTACCAAACAATCCTTTTCACTTCAACTTTATTTTTAGAAAACATCAACCAATTAATTACTTCAACTAAGGAAGAATGTGCACATACCTTTTACTTGATGAAGAGTAGACTTCAAAACCTATTTTAACAAGATCAAACTCTTTACCAATCTCAAGGGTTAGGTTACCACAACCTCTTCACAAAATAATTTTCACATAAAACATCAACTTCTCTTGTACACCTTATAATATCCAAACTCAAATAATTTCATCAAAAATAACATACATAGGCAATTTTCCTTATACACCTTATAATCTCCAAACTCAATATTTCACTTCAAAAATTTCATCAAAAACAACATACATAGCAATTTTTATTGTATACCTTATAATATCCTAACTCAATATAATAAAATCATTCACCACATACACAAATATCACAATGAAAATATTTTAATCTTTTCACCTTATAACTCCCCTAACACTTAGCATCCATAAAAATTAAAATATTAAACTTGCATACCTTTTATTTCCTCTACAACCTTCGATGCTTTCGATCGTGAATTAGGTCCTCCAAGGGCTGTATCCTCACATGAGACACTTGGCGCTCACTCCTCAACAAATCTTCATAAAACATGCCAAACGCAAAAAGGGTAGGAGCCAATCGATCATGGGAGTCGAACCGTGGTCACACCACAAGAAAAGCCTTAACAATTTTAAAACTGTCGCTTGCGCTATCACCATCGGTGGGATAGCCAAATTCCACGTTGTCAAAAACCTTAAATACTCATGTGTATGGAATGAAAAAATGTTCCCTCCTCCTCGGATGCAATGAACGAATCAACACAACACATGTAATAAATTGGAGATCATCGAGAAAATATTGCTTGGTAGTTTTTGGAAATGAAATCATTTCCTTATTTATATGCATGCCCTTTGTCTTCAATACGTCGGTAGACATTCGAATTCGAATATTAAAATTAATTTTAAATATTAAATAAATATTTAAATTAAACCTTAACACCCATCATTATTTAAATTAAAATTTTAATCAGAGATTAAAATATTTTAATTTAAATTAAATCTCCTTGTGGGTCTTTTTCAACTTGGTCCTTGATCTTCTTCAACTTGATTTTTGGACCGAAATAATAATAAAATATTATTATTTAATTTGAACTTGCTTCTCCTTCCTTGGGTCTTCATCCTTTGGGCCCTCCTATGTATATAATATTTAAAAATAAATATTATAACCTATTACTTTTCAAGACCTTCTTGATTTTGGAAGAAACACGTAATGTCCTCAAAGATGACAAACATAGCAAAAAAATAATTTTGACATCAATGACAACAAATCTTACTCATATTTCCAACACTTTTTATTTTGCTTTGGATTCTTATCATTATGAGCTTTGACAACCAATTATTTTAGATGGTACTAATTAATAAAAGAGTTACACCTTTGTCTTCTAGCCTGATGATGAAGAATGTGCTTGGATACCTCGTTAATTTGTGGTGTAGGAGAATCAAGAGAATAAACATAACACATCTCAAATATAATTACAATTATCTTATATGTATTCAAAATATTGTTGAAGATAATATTGACTACTTCAATATTCTTCTCCTTGTTTACAACTTTAAATTCTCCTATTATCTTTGGATTTCTTAAATTGACTAATATACAAATCAACAATATTAAAATATTCCATAGTCAAAGTAGTAAAATCAACCTCCAACCTACTAATCTATGTAGAATCAATATGATCACACAATCCTAGAAACTTACTAAATAATTCCCTAGGGTCCATGGTGTTTCTAACATGAGTGTCATAGATCTTGTCAACATGAAGATCTATCACACTGAGAGACTCATATTTATTATCCCTATAGAGTGGCTTCCTCTCTTTAGAATCAGTAGCATGAGGATTCTTATTCAAATATTTGAGTAACCCCTTATTCTAGAGCAAAGCTTCAATCTAGGTGGTATAGTTTGGACTACTCAACAAGGGTTGATGTTGATCCATAATTTTCTTTTTAAAATATAAAATCCTAAATGTAGTTATAACTAAAAACACCACCATCAATATAAATATCTCAAAAAATTATGTGATTTGAAAAAATAAGCTCAAAATGAATTTGTATGCAAAAGTTATGGTCCCTAAAAGTTTGGCCTAAAAATCATACAAAATGCCTCTAAAACCTTTAAAAATTGAATTTTTTTCTAATATTCACAGTGAATAGGAGGCCACAATGTGGTGCTAAATGAGTGTCTAAGGGGGAACCAACTATGCATTGATTGTAAAGCATACCGCTTAATGAGATGATACCACTTACCACAATCTAAAACAAAGAACTATCAATTATATGCTGACTGTGTGGGCCATGAGATAGATTATCGAAGAACTAAATTGTTCCACTTTTCATACTTTGAATTTTCACTATAATCTTCAAACCATGCTATGGTGCTTGTCATGTTTTTATTCATTCCAAAATCTATGATTTACCAAGTCTATTGTTGACTATGCAACTAAATAGTCATTGGGTTTGATGAGTTGGTAGAATGTATTTGAAAAAATCAATTTTTATACCTATCAAATGTTAATTTGTTAGCCACATCAACACTAACATGTTAGCCCCTATATGGATTAGCAAATCACCTACCATAATAGTCTCCATGTCAACTTCCATATCACTTGCCACCTTAACTATATAGACTATCACATCAACTATATGGATTCCAACATCACTTGACACATGAACCACCATGTCACCTACCATGTTAGCTACAATGTTATTTGTATAGAATTCCATGTTAACTATACAAAATGCCATGTCATTGGGTGATACATCATCGAGTTTCATATCAACATGGATAAGAAAAAACATTGTGATATCATTAGGTGCCATGCCATCAATATTTACCATATCATTAGTCATATTGTTACAATAGATCATGTTGATATCATCCAATCTTCTCAAAAGAGAGAGAAGAGGTTAGAATTTTGGACCTCCAATAGCTAAATCCCCAACATGGGCTTGGCTAGCCATTAGTGCTAAGGTACCCTCTAGGATAATAAAGGCTAGTAATATATTTTAAAAAAATGAATACTAAATTCTCTTCTTTTACACCATGTGCATGATACAAGCACGTGTTATCATGACACATGCATGTGAATAATTTTATTTTTGCACCTTCCATGCCAATGTATATTCTTTGACAATTTAAAAATTTGAAAATAATTTGAAAAGATTTTAAATGCCAAAAATAGGTACTTGGATGCAAAATGAGACAAAGTGTTAAAGTGATCCCCTTAAATTACAAATAATCCAAAAATGCTAATGATTCATTTGTATTTGTCATGGTTTTCCCTACACATCATTTTTTTTAATGTAAACAATCAATGCATCTTTTCATGCTTATACAACAAAAGAGTTGCCAAACCATTTTAACAATTTTATAAAGAAACTTGAAGTTCTTACCATGCACAAAAGCTTACTCATAACTTCTCTAGAACTAAGGGTTTGTCTAAACATATTTAACCTAATTTTTCTTCTTTTATGGCAATCAAGTAGTTTGTTCTCTCATCTCTACTCCCTTGAACATAAAAAGCTAAAAGAGAAAAAGAAAAAGAATTTTTTAAAATTATAAAAGATAAATGAGGTTTAAAAAACTCAAAAACTCAATCTTGAAACTAGGGCATCCATTTGGTCAAAGATAAAATATAAAAAATAATTGAGTGCGAATGAGAGGAACAAAATAACCTATTGATGAATATTTATCTTGGACCAAATCTACAAATCCAATGAGATCCTTGTGATCCAAGTCTATCTAGGGTTTTATTAGAAAAAACATTTTTCTAATTTTTCCATTAACTTACTAAGAAAATCTTCTGGCTACTCCCAAAATTATTTCCCTTGAGAGATGTTATAGAATCCAATTTGTCGAGGACAAGCAATTGAGTAAAGGATATTCACACTCACTCTGATACCAATTTGGATTTTACAACAGTTTCTAGAAACAAATGAAATCAAAATATACCCAAAATTGCTAAATATATATATACAAAATAATGTACATGATATAAGGGGATGTCTATAAACACCAAATAATATCACTATAACAAAAATAGAATACACTTTAATCGATGATAAATTGATTGGTATGATGGGGTATTTATACCCAAATACAAGTTACCTTTAGATTAAGGTTAAGTAACTAGCCTTTACGTTTAAAATAATAAATATTATAAAATACATATTTCAAGACTTACTAGGGCCCAAAAGGTTTATACATACAATACAATACAAAATTGGTTGTAGCCTAAAGTGAAGCTAATCACCACATATTTCAACAATATCATGGTTTCCATGATTTTCTTAGAAATTCTAATAGAATATTGACAAAAGTGTCAATATCTATTGTAATAATAGGTAAATATAGCTATCATGAATAAGAAGTATTTCAATGTTGGACATAAAAAAAATTACTCTAAGATGAATGTTAAAGAAATGATATTTAGGAGTAGTAAAAATTATTAAGGAGTGGTTTTTTTGTGATTACTATGTATAAGGAACTACTAAAAGCATTTCGAAGGGTGGGATTGTTTGTGATTAATCCATTGTCACCTTCTTTAGTTTCCTCAATTATAAACTCTCCACCACCTTTCAATACCAAAAATAATATCTCAATAAAAATAGATCTCATGATTTGTTTATTAATATTGGCAAAACAATGTTTTAAGTATTTGCATTCATTATGCTAATAAGATAGGTGTTACAAATAGAACTTATACGTGGTAATTTACTTTTAGATAATATTAAATTATTTTCTTCCATCGACCCTATTTTCCATCTTCTTCAAATATCAATTTGAAGAAGGGGACACAACACAATAAAATGGGTTAGTGACTCATTCATCAATCAAACTTAAAATAAATCATAGTAATGAAGGTTGTATAAATTAATGAAATTGACTAGAAAATTGATGAAAATGTTGTTATACAAATTAAGAATAGTAAATTGAGTGCTTGAGGAGAGTCATCCATGATTTTCCCAATGCAAAGAACAATTATAATCCATTTAATTGACTTGTAAGGTTTTGAGTGCTTCTACATGCATACCCATATGAAATACTTAATTATATTATTTTATCATTTTGACATTAATTCTAAGAATATACAATGGTTTTCCTTTGCTTTAATAAAATAAGACATTTCTAGAGGTAATTCATGAGAGATAAAGACCAAACAAAGTGAGGGGACAAGGTGGCCAAAAAAAAGTGGAGGTACCCACTAAACTATAAGAGCTTTAACGAGTGAAATTATTGATGTTATATGCTAATGAAGATTCATATATAGATTTGTAAATATAATAATAGCCTAAGATGTAGATTGAATGTAGCATACATATTGGTCAATACTAACAATTAAAAATATTTAAATTGTCCATTTCAAAGTGTACAGTGAATATATCACCAAAGTATAGATTTCTATTTATTTTTCTTTATTTTCCTGGTCCTATATAACATTATGATTGTCTGTTTGACAATACCAATGATTGAAGAGACCAACAAGTATTGATTTCCTATTGTTATCTTGATAATGTAAAAATTTTCATGAGTCAAACAACTCTTTAAATCATCTTCATAGATATTGGATTACAGTTCTTGAAACTTAGACATACTATGAATTTATGTCAAATCTTGCTTAGATTTCATTCATTGTTAATGTCATGGATAGGATTACATATTATATACCAAGATAAATATATTGATAATAAATGGGTTGGCTCAATTACAAATTAAATAATACATATTTATGTTAATTTTTTATTTTGTAACATCACTTTAAAATAAATTATTATATATATTGTTAATTCCATTTTGAACATTATATTTATTGCAGAATAAAAAATACATGCTATATATCTTGTTATGCATGCTATTAAAAGACACATGAATTATTCTAATGCCAAGTCCAATTCATTGCTAGCAAAACATATAAATTATTTTTGCACAAGTAAGCATGTTTTGTGAAACAAACATATTATGAAGAGCTTGTGTTTCATAATGTGTATATATTAAGGTGACCATATACATGATATTTAAATTTATGTCTTAGTATGCATGTATACAATGATAATTTTAGTTTGTATCTTCAAAAGAGATTTTTTTTTTTTAATTTAGAGAAAAACCTCTTGCAGGGTTGCCTTGGTTTGAGAAACCATGACCAAGAGGTTCTACACTGTCAAAATCACCTGGGAGTTGCACCCGGCCCTGATCGCACCAACATTATCAACTAGATTTTGGGTACCCAATGTGCATTTGGTAGGGTGGATATTCGAACTAGGGACCTCCCTTGGAATATTGCCCTACCCTCTCCAACTCACCTACAACACGTGGGTAAAAATTCACATGAAAAAATACTTTCTTCAAAATAGATTTTAAAATTAATTAATTGACATCTATTTTTTTAATGTGGTTATTGATGCTTCGAATTTATTAAGGTTCCAAGTATTTTATATTTTAAAATAAAAATTCACCTTACACCAAGATAAATTTATTCTATTTTGTTCCCTTAAATATGCATATGATGGTGTGAATAGGTATTTTGGTGATGTAGCATCTTAATGCGTTTTACAATATTATCAATGCTAAGATAATTTTTCAATGATTTCAATGCTAAGAATTTTTAAAACTAAGTTTAAAGAAATTTGCATATAAACAAATTAATTTTTAAAATTTTAAATTGTACTAAGAATAAGAGGAAATATTGACATTAATTTTTTTATTACAATTTTGAGAATGTGGGTGACACATATACTCATCAATATATTAGTGAAGAAGACTTATTGACATTGGATTTTCATCTATAATTTTTGCAAGTCAATACATTTACAAATTGATGAATTTGCATATTATCGATAATATGGAACTTTCTATAATACCATTTTTGCTAACATTTTTATTATAAATTTTATGCTTTAATGATGATGAGGATATTTATCCCAAATAAATAGATTGATTGGGTTGTGTATGGAAATAATATCATTGGCATTTTGAATCAATAAATACTTAGACACTCAATTTTGATCATTCATGGTGACATATGACTAGTGAACTATGACAATATTATATGTGAGAAGTTCTTGGACTATTAGATAGTTGACAATGAAATGTTTCTTTTTTTTGTCTCCCTTTTGAAGCTCATGGTGCCTATTTTATGGAATTTTTGATCCTTTGGGTTTACTTATTTTTCATGTTACTGCTCACACTTTTGATCTTTTGCTTTACTATCTTTACCTTCATGGTGACCAATGAGGGTATGGGAAATATAGTGTCAATTAGAGTATATAATGAGTACACTCTTATTGATTACTCATATTGGCTCTAGAAAAATGTTGAGAAGATTATAATTGGAATAATATTTAAAGCTATTTTTAGGATGATAAGATGTGCATGAGTCTTAGCAATTGAAATGTTGGATCTATACAATGATAAGTTTAGTTTTCATATTTAAAAGAGCTTTCAAGTTTAACTAATTATCATCTAATTTTTTGAATGTGATCATTGATGCTTAAAGTTATTAAGTTTCCAAATTTTTCTACATTTTAGAATAAAAACTCATCTTGCAACAAGATAATTTTTTTCTATTTAGCTCCATTAAATATACATCTAATGGTTTGGGTAGGTATTGTTGTCATATCTAATTTTCTTGATCGAAATACTCGTGCCTTTTAAGGAGCAACATAGTAGGGCTATAGCCGAGACCATGAGATTTGGCTCAATCAGAGGCCTTCATGAGTTTTTACAAGGTTGGTTCTTTGTTAAGATGTGGTCTTTGTGGTACACTTGGACTCAAAAGGAGAAATGGGATGTGAGAGATAAAAAGTAAACAACTCAAAAAAAGCAAAAAGGGTGGCAATGCACCATTTTTTTTCTAGAATCCCTCTACATAATAGGCCTAGATGCTATGTGCCAATGATGAACTCTTCATTTTCCAAATAAAGTTAAGCACATATGATAGTCACAAATGTAGGTATGCATAAAGAGGTAGATCTATAGGAATCCATAGATGGATGATCCAGAATTTGATGTAGGCCCCTCATACATACACACATAAACATAAATCAAAGTATGTAAAGACTACAAACACACACACATATATATAGATAGGTTTGTAGGAAGTCATAGATGATTGACTGATCCAAAAATTGATATAGACCTCCATATGTATATGCAAATAGTGTAATTACAAATATTGTGCTAGGAGCGAGGGTTCAATTATCCCATAAACCACTTAGGAACTAATTGCTATATAGAAGGAAATAAAGGAAAATACTACAAAAAAATACAATTACAAATTCACCAGCCCTTTTTATAGTCTATGCTATTTCTATTTATAGATTACAATAGGAAATATTTCCCCCCAAAATTACCTAAGACCTTGACCCTCTCAGCTGCCTATTTTTGGAATTCTAAAAATTAAATGTGGATATCCTTTGCCATATCCTATGTCAGTATAGAGCTACAATTTTTACACGCCTTATCTCCTTGCTTTTAATATTTCATGTACCTATCCCTAGATTATAAAGCTAAAGTGTCTTTGGTGGATGATTTTGTCCTTTATTAGTAATGGCATACCATTCTAGCTCAACTACTTTTCAAAGAATGTGTGCCATTACTTATATCTCTCATTTTTGTTCTAAATAATTTCCCATTTTTCAGAGCCATTGGCCATACTATTGGAACTTTTCTTACCCTTTTTTGAGTGTTTATTCTCAATGACATTAGCTAATCGTGGATTTTTCTCCCTTTCAACACTTGAAACTTTCCTAAGTACCAATAGGTAATCTCATTAGACCTTTTATTTTCACTTTGATCGATTTCATCAAAAACTCATGATCACTTTTTGCTCATTCCTTTTGTCCTCATAGCTCACAAAATATTTAGCTTTGTGATAAGATAAGCTTCTTAAATTATTTTAAGGCAAAGGTCTTTGGAGTCCCACATAGTGCAAACAAAACAATGATGCTCTAGTATGTGAGGCTACTTCTCAACACATTTCCATGTAAATAACTTTTCCTATCATGATGGCTTGATCCTTGTGCTAGATAGGTGGTCAGTGTAGAGAAGTTTCATCTTAGCACCACTCTTATTGAATGTGGGAAAGTGTATGTTTCACAAGATCTCATGGTGTAGAGCTCCCATGAGAAATTATCCTCTTTCCTCAACTTATGATCTTCCTTAAATCATTTCTCCATCCCTAGATGTTACCCTAAGTATGTGATGGAGAGATAACAAATGGGGTGCATGAGTTTGTGTACCCAGTTGAGTGTGAATGAGAGTTAGTCTGGTTGACTCATTTGTGGTTTTCCTTTGGGTTGAAGCTCTACCAATGATGAGGTATTTTTAGGTATCACAAAAAATGTTGATCAATTTCATCTTAGATATCACTAAAAGGGATTAACAAGACAATCATGGATTTTGCATGTGATGATTCGATGATAGTCATAACCACATAAAATGAGGGTTCTTACACCCATCTTCACCCTTTGGAGATATCTACTTGGTGAATTTTAACATGGAGGTTTTAGAAGTTGGTAATGACTGCAAAGCCTTTGCTTCTGCCTTGGGACCTACATCCCTTTGGATTCTTAAAAATTAAATTGTAGTGAGCTTTCACTACAATTTTGGTGGTTCACAAGGGACCTTTTTCTTATAGGAGGATATGGAATTAGAATATTAGGCCTTATCCATTGGGTGTAGAGTCCCTTAAGCAACTTTTCTTCTTTTAGAACACTGTACCTTTCTTTTATAACCTCCTCTTGAGGATGAAAGACAATTGTATTTTAATAATTATATTGATCCTGATGTCTTTCTTTTCATCATCCTTATCCTTTAGCTCAAGCATATCTTGGTATTCAAATATGAAAAAATTAAATCTTTTTCTAGCACATAATATACTTTTAGGTCCATGATATTTTGCCACATTTCTTGATATGACTATTCATCTTCTTTGACATTGTTCCCAAGAGTGATTTATTAATGGATCAATGATCCTTTCTCTTTCACAAAAAATCTGAAGAACACAAGCTTATACTGAGAGGGGGGGTGAACAGTTTAAGACCACTTTTAAATTTTTCTTTCAAGGCAGCTTTCAAATCAATAACATGCAGAATAAAGATAGCAGAACAACAAGAATCAAAACAATGCACAAAATACAATCCACAAAGTGACACAACAATTTACGTGGTTCACCCAAGGTGGGCTACTCCACGGATAAAACTTTTCTTCTAAAAGTTATATCAAAGTCCTCTGGGAATCCTTCCCGATTACAATGTTTATGAGCCTCGGCTCAAAGGAGACACCTTCCCCTAATTCTGCTTTGGCTGGTGATCCTCTAGAAGACCTCTACCTCCTCTGCCCTTAGCAAGTGGAACTCTATCCATAGAAGACACCTGTCTTCCCTGCTCTGGCTGGAGATCTCTGTCCTCAACTCTGTCACCGCAAAGCTGGTCCTCGAATTTGCACTAAACGCAGTCCTTCGGTCTAGCACAAATGTCCTCTTCTGCCTCAATCTCTGTCCTCAATCTGGTCCTCAAAAATTGGTTAAAGAAGAATGGTTCACAAGCTTTCAAATGCTTGCTCAATGCTATCCCCAAGTCTTTACTGTTCTGTCACAACTGTATTTGGTCGAAACCAACTCTCGCACAGTTCTACGTAGTCACAGCAGTACACAACACTTCGGCTATCGAACTCTTCACTTCTACGCGTTGTCTTCGAATGTCGCAACACCAACAGCTTCTGCTCCTTTGTGCATCCACCGTAGTACAGTCTTCACACTCTGTGCAACCACAACAACATAAACTTTGCACACTCAGCTTCTTGATGATCGAACTTCTCCCCCACACTTTACTTGCGTAGATCGCACTACGAACGCACACTTCGATCGATCATTAAATCTCCTCAAACAACCCTCCTTTTATACTCACAATCTCAAGATTAGAATCTTGATCTTAGTCGACTGTTTTACCCTTCAACCTCATCGGCTGCAAAACCCTACGTTGCGTCGGCCCAGATTTAACTCTGTCGGCTTCACTGCCTCCCTGTAGCTTCTAGCACGAAACTACAACATGTCACGATATCATGACATCTTTGCCTATCGTACACCTTCTATGCTTGCTGTCATGAAATCATGACACTATTGCCTTTGTCGACCTCCTTACCGCTTATGTCACGAAATCGTGACACTTCCTATCTTTGCTGATGTCATCTTCTCTTCTGTCACGAAATCGTGACCCTTCTGTCTTCATGCCCTTCCTCTCGACTTCTGTCATGAAATCGTGACACCTTTGCCTCTTGTTGACGTCATCACACTTCTGTCATGAAATCATGACACTTTAGTCTTCATGGCCTTCCTCTCAGCTTCTATCATGAAATCGTGACACTATCGGCTCCTGCTGATGTCATCTGCAACTATGTCATGAAATCATGACACTTTCTGCAGCTGCAAGCTGCCAACTCAACCTGTCATGAAATCATGACACTTTCTGCAACTGCAAGCTGCCAACTCAACCTGTCATGAAATCGTGACACTTTTTGCATCCGTACAACTTCTTTGTAGCCTATCACGAAATCATGACGCTTCTGGCTTTCGAACGCTTTCTCCACTACCTATCATAAAATCATGACACTTCTGGCTTCCATACGCTTTCTCCACTGCCTGTCGTGAAATCGTGACGCTTCTCCTTTCAGGCTCTTCTCTTTGCTGCAAGTCACGAAATCATGACAGTTCTCACTTCGAGCTTTTTAGCATGTCGCAAAATCATGACAGTCCTCAACTGGAACTTTGCATCATGTCACGAAATCGCAACAGTCCTCACTTTGTCTTTTGCAGCATGTCACGAAATCATGACAGTTCCTGAATCACTTTCTCTCTCTTCAATCTTGTCGCGAAATCGTGATAGTTAACACTGCAGACTTTCTCTTCTTCAACATGTCACGAAATCGTGACACTTTTCCTTTCGGACTCTCTCTCCTGCAACATGTCGCGAAATCGTGACACTTGCTCGTCCGAACAACTTTCCTGGCAATGTGTCGCGAAATCGTGACACTTTTCTTTCTCTGCCTTCCTGCGCTTCCCGAGTCGCGAAAATGCGACATGTCACGAAATCGCGACAGTTTAGCCTGCTTCGTCTCTGCCTTCCAGCATGTCACGAAATCATGATAGTTTTGCCAAAATTTCTCTCTCCTCAAACATGTCGCGAAATCGTGACAGTTTTGCTAGCGCTTTCTCTCTCCTAAAACATGTCGCGAAATCGTGACAGTTTTTCCAACCGCCTGCAAACTTTTTCTAACTTATCTTTTTCTTGATCTTTTGCAACTGGGCTACTCTGATTTTCTTGGAGACTTACTGACCAGCTGAAACCTTCATCAAAACACATTCTTAGACATAAAAACAAATTGCTTCAAGAACTCCTTGACATCAATGACAACAACTATACTTGAGCAAAGGCAATGTACTCAAGGTACCCAAAATTGCCAACAATCTCCCCCTTTGTCATTGATGGCAAACCTTTACTAACAACACATCTTCAAGAGCCAAAACTGAAATTAATCTGAGCTGACAACTGAGAATATTTCTTTGAAGTTTTGCTCCCCCTGACTTGAAGCTTTCCTCTTCACTTGAAGCTCTCCCCCTTACTCATATCTCTCCCCACTCAAATCTCTCCCCCTTTGTCATCAATGGCAAAGGGTCACCTTTGGGGCTTGGGACTAAGAATGAGTCTCTTAGCTTAGTCCCTCCCCCACCTCCTGATGAGGTGATTTAAAATAGGGTTGGGAGTGAAACTCCCATTAGACACTCATCATCATCAGTGTCTACAATTTCTTTGTCGGGCCTTTTCTTGAGCTCTATGTCAATGTTTCTGTTCTTGGCACTTTTCTTGTTCTTGTTCTCATATTTTTTCTTGTCCACACCTTGATCCTTGGACCTGTTTATACCACTGTTCCTGTTCCTGTACCTTGGAAGATCAGCTCTGCACTGTTTGACTGTGTGACCTGCATTGTTGCACTTATAGCAAGTAACAATATTATTTCTTTCAGGCATGGCTGTTCTTTGAATCCGCCTGTTCTGACTAACCCAGTTCCTGATATTTGCTTTGCAAAAAATTGCTTTATGCCCGAATTGATTGCAAGAGTAACAATACCCTTGGAAGAAATTACCACTTCTGAAATTATTGTTAACCTTCTTCATTTGAGACATGCAATGTGCAGCCATGTGTCCAAACCTGTAACACGCAAAACATCTGTCGTGAAACATTCTTTTAATCGATCTCTTGGGTCCCAAAAATTTTTGCTTCACATTCAGAAATCTGTTTTCTATTTCTGCGCATTCATCACTCACGGACTCATGATCTGAAGTACTTTCTTCATCAGAACTTTCTTCCTTTTGAAATCTCTTGCTAGATTCCCCAACCTGTTTCTTGTGCGGCTCAACAAAATCGAGACCTATTTTATCTGTTGGATTTCTTTGACTTTTGATTAGAGACTTAACCCTTTTGGAGCTGTCTTGAAACCTGTACAACTTATCTTTGTACTCTTTAGTTTCTACTTCTAGAGAAGCCATTTTCTGTTCCAACTCATTATACTCAAGCACCTTAGATTCTAACTCATTTTTCAGTTCTTGAGTCTTAGCCATAGAGATGTCAAGACTTTCTATGAGTTCATCTCTCTCCATACAACATTCATCTAACTTATCCTTGAGTCTAGCATTCTTCTTCCTTTCCTTTTTCAAAACACTAAGAGCATTAGTAAGTTCACATTCAAGAACCTCTATTTGATTGCATTTTGAAATCTCAAGGCCTTTTTCAGATTTCTTATCACTAGAGGTGCTACCCTTTTCAAAAACCATACAAGCATCTTCTTTGTCATTTTCTGAAGCATCCTCATACATACTAGCAACCAATTCATTACTTGTGCAATCATCCTCAAGGTGCCCAAAATTTCCACATCTAAAACATTTCATGACAATAAATTTATGTTTCGGTTCTTCCTCTTTTTCTGAAATGAACAACATCTCATTTTCATCATCACTAGAAGAACTTTCACTATCACTGCTAGAACACTTACTTGCTTTGTCTAGGTAGAAGCTTTTCTTATTCTTGTGTGAATGCCTCTTTCCTTGATTGTTGTTCTCATCTTTGTTCTTTCTGTAATACCTATGTTTTTAGAATCCTTGCTCTTAACATCCTGTAAATCTTCATCACTTTCATTCTTGGAAATAGTACAGTCAGTAGCATAATGACCAAACTTTCCATAGTTGAAACATCTTATGTTTTTCTTGCTTTTGTGTTTTCTAGAGAACTTGCCTTTCTTGCTGTAATATGCCTCTTCATCACTAGAAGATTCATCACTCTCTTGAATCTGTTTGCCCTTTGATTTCTTGGTAGCTTTGAAAGCTGCCTCTTTCTTGACATCAACTTTCACTTGAGTTCTCAGCTCAAATGCTGCAAGAATACTATGGAGCTCATCCTTTTTCAACTTATCTAAATCTTTAGCTTCCTCAATAGCAGAAATATTTTCACTAAATCTATTAGGAAGAGATCTTAAAATCTTATCACACACATCATTTTCAGCAAGTTCAAGACCTAAGTCTTTCATAGAATTAACAACTTCATCCATACGGAGCATGTAGTCACTAATATTTTCATCATCATTCATCTTGAGCTGTTCAAACATACCTTTGAAGTGTCTCAACTTGGCCTTTCGGACATTTGCATCACCTGTATGAACAACCTGCAGTTGTTTCCACATTTCACTAGCTGTCTTGCAGTGAATAACTTTGGTAAGATCAGCCTTCTGTAAACCCTTCAGGATTGCATTCATGGCTTTTGAGTTGCTTGTGATGTAGGAGCCTGTCTTCTTTAGTATAAGGACCATTTGCAGGAATGGTGTACCCATCTTCAATAACTTCCCATACCTCATTACCAAGTGCCATAAGATAGACTTTCATTCTTGCACTCCATAGACCGAAATCTGATCCATCAAGAATAGGTGTTGCATTGCCACTTGAATAATCCATTGTGTTCTTTGCAAGCTTTTCCTTCAAGCTGTTAAACTTTTTGAAGGAACTAGCTCTGATACCAATTGAAGAACACAAGCTTATACTGAGAGGGGGGGTGAACAGTATAAGACCACTTTTAACTTTTTCTTTCAAAGCAGCTTTCAAATCAATAACATGCAGAATAAAGATAGCAGTAAGAACAACAATAATCAAAACAATGCACAAAATATAATCCACAAAGTGACACAACAATTTACGTGGTTCACCCAAGGTGGGCTACTCCACGGATAAAACTTTTCTTCTAAAAGTTATATCAAAGTCCTCTGGGAATCCTTCCCGATTACAATGTTTATGAGCCTCTTGCTCAAAGGAGATACCTTCCCCTAATTTCGCTTTGGCTGGTGATCCTCTAGAAGACCTCTACCTCCTCTGCCCTTAGCAAGTGGAACTCTATCCATAGAAGACACCTGTCTTCCCTGCTCTGGCTGGAGATCTCTGTCCTCAACTCTGTCACCGCAAAGCTGGTCCTCGAATTTGCACTAAACGCAGTCCTTCGGTCTAGCACAAATGTCCTCTTTCTGCCTCAATCTCTGTCCTCAATCTGGTCCTCAAAAATTGGTTAAATAAGAATGGTTCACAAGCTTTCAAATGCTTGCTCAATGCTATCCCCAAGTCTTTACTATTCTGTCACAACTGTATTTGGTCGAAACCAACTCTCGCATAGTTCTACGCAGTCACAGCAGTACACAACACTTCGGCTATCGAACTCTTCACTTCTACATGCTGTCTTCGAATGTCGCAACACCAACAACTTCTGCTCCTTTGTGCATCCACCGTAGTACAGTCTTCACACTCTATGCAACCACAGCAACACAGACTTTGCACACTCAGCTTCTTGACGATCGAACTTCTCCCTCGCACTTTACTTGCATAGATCGCACTACGAACGCACACTTCGATCGATGCTCAAATCTCCTCAAACAACCCTCCTTTTATACTCACAATCTCAAGATTGAGAACCTTGATCTTAGTCGACTGTTTTACCCTTCAACCACGTCGGCTGCAAAACCTTGCGCTATGTCGGCCCAGATTTAACTCTGTCGGCTTCACTGCCTCCCTGTAGCTTCTGGCGCAAAACTACAACATGTCACGATATCATGACATCTTTGCCTGTCGTACACCTTCTATGCTTGCTGTCATGAAATCGTGACACTACTGCCTTTGTCGACCTCCTTACCGCTTATGTCATGAAATCGTGACACTTCTTGTCTTTGCTGACGTCATCTTCTCTTCTATCACGAAATCATGACCCTTTTGTCTTCATGCCCTTCCTCTCAGCTTCTATCATGAAATCGTGACACCTTTGCCTCTTGTTGACGTCATCACACTTCTGTCATGAAATCATGACACTTTAGTCTTCATGGCCTTCCTCTCAGCTTCTGTCATGAAATCGTGACACATCGGCTTCTACTGACGTCATCTGCAACTATGTCATGAAATCGTGACACTTTCTGCAACTGCAAGCTGCCAACTCAACCTGTCATGAAATCATGACACTTTCTGCAACTACAAGCTGCCAACTCAACCTATCGTGAAATCGTGACACTTTCTGCATCCGTACAACTTCTTTGTAGCCTATCACAAAATCATGACGCTTCTGGCTTTCGAACGCTTTCTCCACTGCCTGTCGTGAAATCGTGACACTTCTAGCTTTCGTACGCTTTCTCCACTGCCTGTCACGAAATCGTGACGCTTCTCCTTTCAGGCTCTTCTCTTTGTTGCAAGTCACGAAATCATGACAGTTCTCACTTCGAGCTTTTTAGCATGTCACGAAATCATGACAGTCCTCAACTGGAACTTTGCATCATGTCACGAAATCGCAATAGTCCTCACTTTGTCTTTTGCAGCATGTCACGAAATCATGACAGTTCCTGAATCACTTTCTCTCTCTTCAATCTTGTCACGAAATCATGACAGTTAACACTATAGACTTTCTCTTCTGCAACATGTCACGAAATCGTGACACTTTTCCTTTCGGACTCTCTCTCCTGCAACATGTCGTGAAATCGCGACACTTGCTCGTCCGAACAACTTTCCTGGCAATGTGTCGCGAAATCGTGACACTTTTCTTTCTCTGCCTTCCTGCGCTTCTCGAGTCGCGAAAATGCGACATGTCGCGAAATCGTGATAGTTTAGCCTGCTTCGTCTCTGCCTTCCAGCATGTCACGAAATCGCGATAGTTTTTCCAGAACTTTCTCTCTCCTCAAACATGTCGCGAAATCATGATAGTTTTGCCAGCGCTTTCTCTCTCCTAAAACATGTCGCGAAATCGCGACAGTTTTTCCAGCCGCCTGCAAACTTTTTCTAACTTATCTTTTTCTTGATCTTTTGCAACTGGGCTACTCTGATTTTCTTGGAGACTTACTGACCAGTTGAAACCTTCATCAAAACACATTCTTAGACATAAAAACAAATTGCTTCAAGAACTCCTTGACATCAATGACAACAACTATACTTGAGCAAAGGCAATGTACTCAAGGTACCCAAAATTGCCAACAAAATCATCCTATGTCAAAATTGGTTAAGATTTGGTTTACATATTTATATAACCCCTCGCTTTGGGATCTAGGTTTCTTCTATGATTTCTCTCTATCTCATACTTATTTTTTTGTATGCCTTTGGGGGATCTAAATCCTAGATTTCCATTGCTCATTATCCTATTTTATCTTCTTGACTGCATGGTTGCATTTCATACATCATCACACAAGGGTCAGGCCATGCCTCTTCAACTGCTATAATTTGATCATTATTCCATTTTTATTAAGGTAGCTCTTCCACATGATAAGGATATAAGGGCTCTATTGAAATCTTAATACTGGTCTTGTGTGGTATTTTTAAGACCATCAAGGACCAATCCAAATATAAGTACTATCCTAGATTTGTAGTAAAATATCTTGATAGGAAGATGCCAAAGGATGGGGGATGTCAATTATAGATATATTCAACATGATTGTTTGGCTTGGGCTAGCATATAGGGGGAGTAAAAATCTTTATATTATTCCTAATTTTTGAACTAGGCTTTCATATAACTACACAACCCCTTTTTCTATAGGATGATATATTAAACATAATACATCCACTACTCTTTTTGGCATGATAGATGTGCTAGCCCTATAATATATGATACAATTATGAATCAATTTATCTTGGCATACAAGGGTTAGATAAAATGGGGGGTTAAGGCCTGCTAAATCTAAGAGATAAGATTTGTAACACTATTGAAGCACATGACTATCTTCCTTTTATTTTTCCTTCTTCCAAGGCTTTTTGTAGGTACTCTTTTTGTCCTAGAATGGCTAGAATCTCCCAAAATAAGACTGGTATTGTGGACCTTTTTAAGTGGTCCACTATGTTGAAGGATTTAGGGGATACCATTCTTTATGGGATGGATCTTTGCCTTTATTTGATGAGTTGGGTGCTTTTGATTAGTTCTAGTAGTGAGGCTTACTGCCTCGAGATCATTTGGGTATTTTTCTAACAAACAATGAGACTTTGAGTGGTGTGGACACTATAAATCTTGAGTCATTATTGGATTCTTTGTCTTGGTCATTTGAAGCCTTTTTTTTTGGTCATCTAGACCTAAAATCTATGATACAATTGTGAATTAATTTGTCTTGGTATACAAGGGTTAGATAAATGGGGGATTTTGGGCTTGTTAAGTTTGGTATATGAGATTTGTAGCACTATTGAAGCACATAACTACCTTTCTTTTCTTTATTCTTCTTCTAGGGATTTTTAGCACTATTTTTTTCCTAGAATGGATAAAATATTCCAAACTAAGACTAATATTAAGGACCTTTTTCGGTCTTTCTTCTTCCCAAGTCTCATACGACATAAGTGTCTCATGATATTGCTATAAATTAGAAAATATTTAATGGCTTGAAAAATTGATATACAAATGCATAAATCCCATACTTCTTCTATTAAGTCAAATTATTATTGTGGAGTCTCCCATTTTTGTTTTAATATTTTAATAAAATAAGATTTTATTCACTTATTTTCATTAAAACTAGGATTAATAGTAGAGTTTTATTTCTTCCTCTAGTTTAACAATAACAAGTGGCTTGGTATATTTAAGTACTTTATTTTATCATAGTTATAATTCATTGCAATTAATAGTATACAAAATAAGTAGAGCATCTTATTTACTCTTGACTACATACTAGTTATCATAATTTATTATTGGGGTTTAGTGTTAGTTGTGCGAGTAACTAATATTATGATTTTAAGAGTTGTGAATTAGAAGTATCAAGTGTAGGCAGATAAACTTCTTATTGTGGGTGTAGTTGATGGTATTGAAATTAGTCAAATAGTTCTAAATTTATTATGGGTTCTACCAAGGATAGTTGGAATATTATTGAGGTCAAGGGTTCTACTAATTCATCCAAGAATTTTGAGTTTGATAGGGTGGTAATTTCCATTCTTATGAAGTCCAAGCATTCAAACTTATTGAGGTATGAAAATGGTTGGATTATAGGATTCATAAATTCAATGCTCTATTAAGGTTTCCATGGATTACTTTAGTTGGCATAATAAACATCTTCTAATTCTTGGATTCTAATATGGTAAGCTATTATTTCTAGGTATCATGGATATAGTTATAGTGGCTTGTCCTTTATTTTTTGCTTGTAAAGACTACAAAATTTCACTTTCTCTAAGGGGCATTCATATTTTACATGTTTCTTCATTTATTTTGGATATAAAATTACCAAAGGTCTCCCTTCTATTTATTTGCTCAGAAGGTATATTATTGAGTAATCAATAAAGGGAGGATGTTTATTTAAGGGTCTTAAAATAAGTTCTCTATCTCAACTCTGATAATACAAGCTAATATTTTAGCTATTAAAATAACACTTTCATTAACTCCTTTGCCATTTCTCATTTTAGATTGTGAATTATTCTAACAAAGAATTTTAATGCACTTAAATCTAAAAAATATCTCCTATATCATTTGAGTTTAAATATTTTACATATTATTCTTGAATTTGCAAGAATATTACTTCAAGGTCTCTATTTCCAAGATTGAGTACTTAGACTACTAAAGATTAAACAAAAAAAATTCAATATAATCTTCTAGAGATTCCTTCTCTTTTTTTTTTATCTAGAGGAATTCATATCTTTCTTCTCAAGTATTCTAGTAATATTGATATTTCCTAAGAAATTTTATCCTCATGACTTCCAATGTGTTGATGTTCCTTTTTTCCCATACCATTAACAAATATAAACTTGTGTCCTTAAGTGTTTCTATAAACGTCTTGACTTTTTGTGCATATAACCTATAATAATAACTATGGAAAAACATGTCAAAATTAAAGAGAAAAAAGTTTAGGTATTTTACAATCATCCCATAAAAAGTAGGAAGCATGAAAGGAAAAATATTCTTCATCCTAGTTTCCTCCTAATATTATTGGATGGAAAACTAAAAAATTATCACAGTATGAGTTTCATTTCCTATTTTTGTAATAATTTATGTTTCTCAAGGTATCCTATAGATGTTCCCAAGTGATATATTAGCTTAAAAAATTATCCTATGTAGTCTTTGGTAATGGCATTCCTACAATGGTATGTATTTATAGCTCACCAACTAAAAAATGGTCATCTATTCTTTAGAGTTAGGAGAAACAATACCTTTAAACCTAGTGGTATTTTATAATATAAACCTATAAGTAGACCTTAAGGTATAGATACCTCTACTTTGAGTGGTCATGTAGGATTAGCAAATCCTTTAGCTTTAATTTTAGCCTCTTCTCCAAGTTGTGTTTATCTCTGGATTTTTATTTTTGATTGGGCCATCCAAATGAATTGGGTGCTTTACTACTTTCATGCACTACACTAATCCTTGAATTATTTGGAAAAAATCATCTTCTTTCATCCCAATGTCATGACATGAAACACTACATGGGTTAATATATAGTCATAAAATAAAAATAAGAAAAAAACACCATGCAAAGAGTCATCTAGGTTAAATGTCAACCTTCAATACTACCTATCTTCGTAGTGTATGAAAATCTATAAGTACTATAATTTCAAAACCTCCCTAAAAACAATGCCAAAAGTGATGAGCATTTAATATATCAATCTAAGTAGGTATACTTATGAGGCATTATACATTGTTTATGTATTTTAGTAATTTGTAAAGAATCTAAGATCCTATATGCTCTACTAGCTCACACTAAAGGTTGATTCTCACCCAAGGATTCCATAGGAGGAAAGGGCATAAGAATAGCATAAATATTATAGATTAATTAGTAGAATTTATAAACTGTAGAAGCTCAACAAACTAAAACTATGAAATTCAAAAATTAAAGTTGGTAAATAATAGAACAAATTAAATTCAATGTACATCATCCATGCAATTCTACAAAAAGAAAAATAATTAAGTAAAATAATTTTATAAGAACTATAGATGGATAAATATAGCTATATATAGACCATGAAGAAATATAATTTGCTCATCATATTTCTCACAAACCACATAACCTACAATAGTTACTTTCTCCAAGAGTAGGCATAGTTCTCCATTGTAGGAGTAGATATTAAATGCTTTGAATTAAATTAATTTAGAATTGCTTTTATTAATAGTAATAAAAAGTACATAAGAGTTACTCTTATTGTTTTAGCTAGCAAATTGAGTTGAGTGACTTCTACTATTAATTAAACTAGTCTAACCTACATGCAATAATTTAAAGAATCATGTAACAAATCCCTAAACTATCTAACAATACTCAAAGGATGTTATTGAAACTACCATAGTCAAATCTTGACTATAGACACAAACATACAATAGAAAGCCATTTTTTAGTTTTCATGTAATTTAGAAGTATCAATAGTCAATGTTTGTATTTTGGACTAATGGACAAGGCATTTTTTGAGAGAGTAGAAAATGTATGCTAGTTTTATACCAATATGAAAATAATAATTTAATTGTGATTCTTAGCTAATTGCTTGCTTACATCAAATACATTTAAAAAAGGATAGTTTAACATATTTTTGTTTTATCATACTTTTTTCCTCAAATTATATTTTTCTCATATAGGTGTTAATTAGATAATGTTTTATTGTTCTCTAAAAATGGTATATGAAGAGTCTTATAGCTAGTTGATAAATACAAAATCTCAATAAGATTAACACCATCTACATTACCATTATTAGACCAAATTGCATTCTTATAGTTCAATAAAGTAATCTAAAAATTATTTTATGAACATAATTTTTACTCCCCATAGCAAGCCTTTCACATGTAGCACAAAATGAAATGTAGGATCACTCTAGAAAACTAGTATCCAACATGCATTACAATTTGTAGATAAACCTAGATATAGCATTCATATTTCATAGAAATCAATAAATTACATAACCTTTCATAAATCTATAAAATATTTTAATTTATTAATAATTAGAGTCTAAACACCATCACCCTTCTAAAGTTACTAGGTTTATACACAAAACTATTGTATTAAATTGGTCAATTGGGGTACTCATTAGATGGCACCTAAGAGGACCTATTGAATGAAGTTTCCTAGTATCAACATATGGAGAGAAAAATTAGGTACCAAGTCCAAAAAATATTAGGATTTAAGATAATATTATAGACTTGTATATCACATCTTCCAAAATTCCAACTACAATACATTACGACATATTTGCTATGAGTAAATTATTAGATTCATAACCATATAATCTATTATGAGTGATAGTTAGAGAATAAGAGACTAGATTTATAGTAAATTCATGTCCAACTGCATTTAGTCTACAATCATATAAAGATGATAAAAATTTTAAATTCATTCTAATATATACAACTAGCCAATTCAATTTACCATGATCTTGTATCAAATATGCCATAACTTCAATGTAAAATACAACAAAAGTGGTCCTCAATATGTGTTAGTAATCATAAGTCCACAGATGTCTAAAAGGATATTTATGAGTTGATAGTCTAAGTCATTAGAGACTCCAATGGATAAATTCTTTACTGGAGTTATAAAATCTTGAGAAAATGGCAATTTACTTTTTAGATGATCTTCATGTTAATATTTCTATAAATAAGACATCAATAACCTCCCTAATTATGGCCATCCCAAATAAAATAGTAGCAACTATGGAGAATAAAATGAAGGACGATTATCAACAAGATGATATGCATGATATAATCATAAGATGGATCATATTTACAAGGAATATTTGACATGTCATTCTATTTTTAAATTTAGTTGAAGTATTTTCTTACAACAATACTAATAAATGAAGGCCTAACTTATCTCTTGGTTTTCAACTCATAAGGGTAGTTTTTAAATTATATCAAGATGAGACAAATACATAAGTTGGGAAAATAGTATGTAATTAAATATATATTGAAGTCCACATCTTTCATTAGCACCATAGGATAGTAGGAGTAATGCTAGAGTCTAATAAGTTCCATAGAGAGCTAGTGAAAAAACATATTAGCCCCATAATTAGTTAAGGTATCAATATTTTTTAGGATGTTTAATAGGTACATCCCTTCACCAAAGAGATACCATCAAACTATATATGGAATATCTAGTATCCTTGTAACTTTAATATATATTAGAAGATAAATATATGTAAAGTGGTGGTGGTGATAATACAAGTATATATTCAGATATTACCCATTTTGTTTTCTTTTTATGATATGTATGGATGTATGAGTATATAGATATAAATAATTAAGTATAAAGGTATCTCTATTTGTCCTAATAGGACTTCTAAATCCTAATATGTTCAAATCTATTTTCTCAATTATAGATATTATGAATTTGGAAAAATACTCAAACATCCTTGAAGTATACATGTATCATATAAATATTAAAAAACAAAAAAAAACCAAGAATATATAAAATAATTACTTTAATTTTATGATAAATATATCTACAAGAAGACATAAATGTATATACTATAAGACCATACTTGATATTTCAATCAATGACGTATTTTGAAAATTTTCACTTAAAACAAAACTAAATTTTGGTTGGCCTATTGATATGGAATAGAAATCGCAAGCATGACGAAAATATGATAAACCCAAAAACTTAGTTGTATTCCATTGATAACATATGCCTATAAATAGGCATTATATGACATATTTCGGATAAGGGTGCATTGAATGATAATTACACCTTAATCCTTACAAAAACTAACATTTATGAAATTACACATCTAATTCCCTATCATTCCTCCCCATTGAAGAAGCATTGGTCCCCAATGCATACAAATTGTGGAAGAGAAAGAAGGAAAACAATCAGGAGTATCGGGTACAACCAAAAATGTACTCTTATTACAAACCAAAATGACAACTTTTTATATGGTTACATGAAACCAAAATCTGGCATTGAATTTGAATCAGGATCGGAAAATGCTCTACGATGACTGTAAACATTGCTATGTCGACGAATAGTGTAAATTGGTCCCTTGAAATGGTAGAAGAAAGCAACAACTAATGTCATATGGAGAGACCTCGAACTACATGCCAAGAGATACCAACGGAATATTCCTCGAAATGCATGCCAAAGGTGCAAAGCTAAAAATTGTGGATGCATTAAATTTTTGATTTTGAATGTTGGGCCACGTGCATTAATGAAATGCATTAAATGAAAATGACCATAAAAATGCATTTAATGAAAGGCAACATGGAAATGCATTTAATGAAATTGGTATTGAAATGCATTTAATGAAAGGAGTGCAGAAATACATTTAATAAAAGTTATGTGATTTAATGAATGCATTAATGAATGTTGTTTAATGAATGCATTAATAAATGTGATCTAATGAATGCATTAAATGGATTAAATTGTAGTGGAATAAATTAAATTAAATTAAAATTAATTTAATTTAATTTAATTTGTTTAATGGTTGTTTTGATGGTTGGGTCGCATTAATGAAAGGTGGGTGCGAGAAAAATGAAAAATGGGTAATGAATGCATTAATGAAAATGGGAATTCATTATTAATGTGTTTTAATGATGGAAAGAAATCAAATTGAATTAAAAATTTAATTTAATTTTAATTTATGGAAATATGGCGGTAATGATCTTTGTAACGGCCAACGATTGAAAACAAGCTGAAAATGGTCGAGAAAGGTAGTAAACATGTGTAAAGCACCAAGAAATATAGATCTAGTGTGGCAGTAACCATGGAGGAGGTAACAACCAATGGAAGTGGTGGTAGTTGAAATTGCACAAATCAGGAACGCCGTGAAATAAAAAACCGCAATAGTGGAACAATAACGGGGCATCATACGATGGGCGAAGTTCATGGCAAAAATTATGATGGATATGACCAAAATGAGGAGCAACGTTGGAAGACATCAAATCAGGCTAAAGACAATATGAAAACATCGTAAACATCATATTAGATGGAATGCTCCCTAAAAATTGTAATTTGGTCAAAAATGGCCAAAAAGTTGTAGAGGGCCATCGAAAATAGGAAGCAACAAAACAATGCCAAAGAAAGGTAAATCAAGGCCATTGAAAATGAGTTGTGAAGCCGCCAATGATGAAAATAGGAAATTTGTAGGTAGCTTATTAACATCCGATAATAGGAGATCAAAACTCCTCAACTGCAGAGATGCCAGATCAAGGTGTGAAAGCCATGAAAGAACTAGAAATTGTATGAATGATGGCCAAAAATTGTATACCAGTGTTTGAGAGAGGAACCATCGGTCGAGCAAGGGATAGCGAAGAGTCTAAGGATGCACTAGGAGACCACAAAGTACAATAGGTGTGATGACAACAATAGAGATGGTAACTTTGTATTCAATTGCATCGGCTTTGAGTGAGCTGAGATCTACAATGGCTGGGAAGGCCTGATATGCATTAGGAGCTTCAAAGTTTGAAGCAACTTCAATAGTAATGTAAGCCACATGGTATAATGGAAATATACTAGGAATTTGATCCAGAGATCTTGGTTTAAATCTAGGTGTAGCTGTAGCTTCTTCAATGTTTGGATCAAGAACGAAACCCTAATTTTCTTTAATAAGATCTTCAATAATAGTGAGATCTTCAGTAGCAGTGGTAGCAAGTATTTATGTTTGAATTACTTGAAGTTTGGCAATGATATCACGAGGTGCAACAATGAGATATTCAATGAGACATTCGACAGGTAGTTGATTCATGACTGCAAGAACATCTTGTAGTTTTATGATGAGGATGGCAAGTTGGGCAGAGACCTCATCACGTAAGAGAGTTATACTTGACATCATGTTATCAAAGATGGAAATAGATGATGTAACTTGAAGGAGCACAAAAAAAATGAAGGATAAATGAACACTCAAAAAATACAGATCAATGTCATAATTGAATTGCTCCAAATATTGAACTTGTACGAAAATGAAAAAGGATATGATCAGAGGTTTTTGGATTTGCCAAAGGTGCATGGCCTAGGTGAGAGGAAACCATAGATAGATTGAGTCAATCTATAGATCTAGAAAAAGTAAATGCTTGAAGCAGAGAGACCTATTCCACGCATCCGACTATGAAGGCATTCTCATTCCCCGTCTAAACCGATCTCAACCTAGGGGAAGAGGATACTAGCCTTGATTCTGCAATCAGATTTGATACCAAATGATATGAATAGCAATCACAAGCATGAGGAAAATATGACAAACCCAAAAACTTAGCTATATTACATTGATAACATACGCCTATAAATAGGCATTACATGACATATTTTGGATAAGGGTGCATTTAATGATAATGACACCTTAATCCTTACAACAACTAATATTTATTAAATTACACACCTAATTCCCTATCACCTATACTTAGCAAAAATAAGATGTTTTAATTCATGTGCATATACATATACTCTAAAAATATCTATTTGAAAAAAACATTATCACTTCAAATTTAAATGTTATAGAGAAGGGCATCTAAGTTTTAATTCTATCATTCTTCCTATTTTTAACTCTAAATTTCACATCTAAAACCCCTCAAACCTATAAATTATCTAATTTGACTAAAATACCAACTTACAATGTCTTGAAGAACTTATAACCCTAATTGCAAGCATCATTCAAGGATACTAAAGTACATAATATATCTATCATACTTTTTCAAACTACTTGGAATTGTTACAAGATTATTATTGAAGTTTATCATGCCTTATCATTTTCTTCCCTTTCTCTAGTTAGCAGTGTCAGATTTCATAATAGTTTCCAAAAATGAATGGAATCAATCATCGTCTAGTATTGCTTTAAAAAATACACAACATATGAAATGTAGAATATGATGGGGTTACCATATACACCAAAATATCTTCACTCAAATGAAATAAAAAATATAGTCTAACTAATAATGAAATGGTTGATGGGAATGGGTATTTATACCCAAGTACATTATACCTTTAGTTAAATGTTATGAGACCAACCCTTAGGAATACAAATAATAAAATATTATAACAATTATTTTTTCAAGGTTTACATGGGCCTAAGGACAAATATAACAAATAGTTGATCATGGCCATAATATAAGCTTAACCACCACATATTCCAACATCCCACTTAAGGGACACTCTCCAAATCCAAGAATCTCTTGCATGCATACACAAGTAACATCGAGTATAATATTGATCAAAATATTTATTGCCTACTCTAATGAAGGAACAAATATTGGATCTAATATCCCATCAACATGAAGCCATATCCTAAGGTGCATCCATATCTCAATGCACTTTTTATATTGAGGAAACCTAGGATTGCAATCAAGTTGAATAATACATTGATTGTCATAGTGAAGAGTAACAAGAAATATTTGAGGAATTTCAATCTCCAAAATCATTAGCATCCACCTGAGATAATTAGTTGCCTCATTGGAAGCAATATAATCAACCTCTATGGAGGACTAAGAAATGATGAATTAGCATCTACAACTCCATGAATTTGGGTTGGATCCAAAGTAGAATACAAATCCTATGGTGGACCACCACTCATCTAAATTACTAGTCTAATCAATATCTAAAAGCCTATCAAAATTAGAGGGGAATAAATAAAATAGTGAATACCCATCTAATATACCCCTTTGATATATTTGAGAATCTGATTTGCTAGTATCTAGTGATTCTCTTGAGGATTTTGCACGTACCTAGAACAATAGCTAATAGCAAAGGCTATATTTGATCTAATGTGAGTGAGATAGAAAAGTCCTTCTACAAGAGACCAGTATAGAGTGGTATCAAATAAAGATGATGTATAGTTAGGCCAAAGTCTAAAACCTAAAGCAAAGAAGGTCTAGGAAAGCTTACACTCCTCCATACTAAACCATTAAATAATATCCAAAGTATACTTGGGCTGAGAAATGGTAATGCCATAATATATTTCATCAATCTAGATTCTAAAAAAATAGTGCAAAAACCCTAAATTTATCATCTCAAAGCTGGAACAAAGTTTTAACTTTTATCCTAAATCATAGTAGTGGAGCTACCCATGATGAGAATATCATCAAAATATAATACAATTATCATGGTTTCCTCATAATGATGTTTAATGTAAACATCATGCTCAACCTCACATTGCTAAAATCCACAAGTAAGAAACAAGTGGTTTTTCTCATACCAAGCATGAGTATCCTACTTAATACTATACAAAGATTGGGTCAAGTGATATACCACTAGAGTAGAGGTCTCTAGCTCAAATCCAGGTGACTATTACATATGGATTTTATCTTTAAGTTTCCCATGGAGAAAGGCACTCTTCATGTCCATTTAATGCACCTTCCATCCTTAGGAGGTAGCAATGGAAAAAATCATTATGAGAAAGTCCATCCTAGCTATAGGTGCAAAATTATTAGAGTTTTTTCTTCCCTCCTGCTAAGAGAAGCCCTTAGCAACAAGGCATAGATTATGATTTTCAATATAACTAGCTAATGTGTGTTTTTCCTTGTAGACACACTTATACCCCATAGTATTCTTCCCTATTGGAAGAGGAACCGACTCCCATATTTTGTTCTTCATTAATATCTTATGTTATATTACCATAACATCTTCCCATTCAAGATTCCCATTAGCCTATGAGTAGGTGATAGGATCTTATGAATGGGCTACCTAAAGGATCAAGAAGGATCCTTTAGATGCCACGCAAGGGAAAATATGGGTTTTGTATTCTTTAGAAGTACCCTAATCCACTAGGGTGTAGGATATCTAGAAAAGGCATGAGTATCCTTCACCATATCAACATCAAAATCTAAAAAGAAAGAATCAAACTCATCGCCACTCACCTCATCATACAAATCTAGAACATTTTAAATTTAACCATCCTACTCATCCTATTCTACTCTAGGGGAAGAGGAAACTACCTAAGATATTACTTATGACGGGGTCAATTTGATAGGCAATGAACAACCACTAGAATAGGAAGATGCTCTAATAGGAATGAAATAAAACAAGATATCTAAAGAAACTGCTAATCTAGAAAAGATAAAGAATCAAAAGAATTAGTAGCTAAAATATTAGGAGAGAAAGTGGAAGGAATACCTATATGAACCTCATCAAAGATGATATATTTATTAATCAACACCACATACCTCTAAGGATAATAGAGATAATATACCTTCAAGGTATTAGAATATCCTATAAATATACACTTATGGCTCTTTGGTGTCTCATTTTTCAAATATTCTTGGGTATGTGAGTTGATGCTCAATACCCAAAGGTTCATAACTAAGACACATTTGGCTTATCCTCTATTAATTTATCAAGAGATGTCATTCCTCGAGTAACCTTGATAAGAACCTTGTTTTATTATACATCTTGCACAAGTGATTACCTCATCCTAAAAATTATGATCTAGTCCCTTGGCAGGAATCATACAATGATCCATCTCTATGATTTCCTTGTTTTTTATTTTTTGCTACACCATTATATTCAAGAGTGTAGTGAATAGTCCTTTGATATTTTATTCCATGAATGGCTAAAAATACATGAAATACATGACTAACATATTCACCACCCCCATATATCCTTGGATAATTGATACTTTTGTCTAGTTTATTTCAACAAGAGCCTTAAAATTTTTAAACCTCTTAAACACTTCATGCTTAGTAAAAATGATATATACATACACATATCTAGAAAATCCATCAATGAAAAGAAAAAAATCACCTTTTTTTGAAAGAGAAGATGTTTCCATAGGTCCATAGATGTCACTATGTATGATATCCAAAGGGAAATATAACCTCTTAGATACTCATTTCAGAAAGGTCTTCGTATGATGGTTACCAAAATGCATTCCTCACATACACCACTTAGAGTGTATATGAAAGGTCTCCCTATGATGGTTCCCAAAATGAATCCTGAACATACACCACTTAGAGTGTATATGCATGGAATCCCAATATCCATCTCATGCTGACTCATGTATCTTAAGGAACTATAACTAAGATATCCAAGCTTATGATGTCATTTTTAACTCTCATTATTATCATGCACAACCATTGCAAAAAATTCTTCTTGCTAGAAGAGGAAGAAGAAAGAGTGATATTTCACCCAAATTATACATATGATCATATTCATAATAATATCTAGAAGCAACAATCTTAAACTCAATGTCTGTATCCTTAATCACTCATCTATCAAGCTAAGATTCTACTTTCTTGTTTATGTGAGTGATGTGATAAATAAACAATTTTATGACCAACATTAAGAATATGAAGTACCTCATCAAATGAAAAAGACCCAATAGCAATATATCCACTTTTAACCAGTTACAATGAAGAGTCGTCTCCAACCATAATGTATTCTCTTACATGATTTTTATTGTAGTATTGAAGATGGTGTTTGTGCTTCATAATCTACCTAGTAGCCCTTGAATTAGCTATCCACTCATCTAAATAAGTAGATGTCCAATATGCAAAATGAACTACAACATGTTTCTTTGAGGTTTCTCCATCAAAACATAGAAGAGATCAATATCAACAACCCTTTTTATTGCAACTTCCTTCATTTTCTTGATCCAATTTCTATAAAATTTTATCTTATGTCCTTCATTTTTACACTACTCATGAGTATGCTCTTGAAAATATTCTTGAGCTTCTAGGTGGCATACTTAGGACAATTCAACAAGGTTACATGATGATATATAACTATTCTACCAAAATTCAAATATATACTTGTAGTTGTTAAAAATAGACTATATTACATCATTTGGATCATGTAAATGTACCTTTCTTGGTACATACTTAGGACATTAGATTACTTTAGGGGGAAGTTATCTAGTTACTTCATGCAATGTAATAACTGCACAAGTGTCAAAGTGCAAGTTGTATATGTGCAAGTTGTCCCTTGCACATCTAGGTAGAGTGTTGGCCAAGGAACCTATTTCCTATATAAAGGGCCATAGACATAGAGCAAGATAGAGCAGTAGGAAGTAGTGTAGACCAGTGTGGTATGATGTAGCAGTGTGATGTATTGTGATGGGGTGTAATATGCTCAATGCCCATTCTTGAGCTGTAGCTATATTCATGGAGTGTTCATTTCCTCCATAGCTACTTTTGTAAACATCTCCATCATTTCTATTTATAGTATATTTTTAGTCATCTCGTAGATTTACTTTATTTCATATTATTCTGCATCTTGTGATTGCTATCTCCCATTACATGCTGCATCAAAAGCTAACAGTGGTATCAGAGCCATGGTAGGTCAATAGAAAAACCACCATTATCATTGACCCTGAGTTTTTGACAACCTGACGCGCCATTGGACCAGTCACTATCAAAAATTCTTAGAAGAGTCTAGGTGGTAGAATTAAGGAGAGCCACAAGTAAGGACTGAAAGAAATCTCAGTTTTTAGAATACTGAGATTGCATATGGCTAGAGTCTTTCCATAGAGTTTCAAGGGAAAACTTGTGAAGACTAGGACTCAACACTTGATCCACTAGTTTGATGAATCAACTAGTGAAGCTCATCTAAGAGATCTGGAGAAATTAACCTGAAGGTTCTTTTATTGCAGGGAATTAATTCTTAGATGATTGGGACACCTCCTACAACAGAAATCTAGGAGATTTCAACTTCGTTGCCCGAAGGTCAGAGTGCCTTCATAGTGTAGAGATTAGTTGTTGCAAGAGAAGAACACTACAAAAGAGACTTCTGGAGAAGAATTGTGGTGAAGTTGGGAGATAGGAGATCTCCATTGCTAGATTGGAAACTTCACAAGAAGAAAAGGCCATAGAAGCCTTGATCCAGAAGAAAAGGCCATAGAAGCCTTGATCTAGAAGAAAAGGCCATAGAAGCCTTGGTACTGAAGAAAATGCCACAGAAGCCTTGAAGGAAAGGCCACAAAAGCCTTGAAGAAAAGGCCATAGAAGCCTTGATCCTGAAGAAGACTCCAGAAGAGAGTATCTAATTCAGAAGTAGATTTTAGTACTAATACTTTATTATAGGAATAGGGAGATTCAGTGAGTTGGGAAAGCTTCCTACAAAAATGTTAGGAAGAGTATCTTCTTTATAATCAATCCAACACCTAAAGCAAAAGAGATAAGGAGAAGATCTCATTGATGAAGAAGGACTAGGAGAGTCCTACTCAAATACAGAGGTAGTAGAATTAGATATCCAGGAGAAGATCTCACCACCAACACTTCCAAAAATAGAAGGTTGAAGATAAGATCTCAAAGAAGACCAGAAGAAGTTACAAGGTCTTAGAGAGGCCTCTACGAGCATCCAATAAAAGGCTTGGAGAGCCTTACTGAAGAAATCATCAAAGGAGTTCCAAGGAGAACTCATTGGAGAAATTCACTATTAGAGATAGTGAAATATTTGGGACAATTATCACCATCCGACAACAAGCCCAAGAAGAAGAATTTGGCAAGGAGTGCCAAATATCAGAAGACCTCAAGACATTCAGAATCTTGAGAAGAAGATCCTATTTGAAGTCAGAATTTGACAAGAAGCTTGAAGGAAGATTCAGACAGAAGAAGCCTACCAAATCTAGGAGATTTGGAGATTACCTCTCACAACAAGAAGGTACCACTTCAGAATCAAAGATCTCTTCTAATATACAACAAAAGGAGGAGACTACAAGAGGAGAACAAGCCACCAAAATCCTAGGCTCATGAAAGAGAGTTGGAGACCATATTTTGGTGAAGACGAAGTTGTTCAAGGTAGCCTACAAAGAGTTGCAAGATCTTACTCATGGTAGCAACTTGGTGATCTTAGACACCAAGATCTACATCCTCTATAAAAGTGGTGAAAAGGGCTTTCAGAAAAAAGGTAAGCAACTAATGGTGCAAGTAAATTCATTAAGTGGATTACTTATCAGATTTGTTTAAGCACCTTGATTGGAGTAAAGTTGAAAAAAGGAGAGTTGAATTAAGAGTCTTCAAATGTGCAAAAAGAAAGGATTCTTTAAGGTTCATTTGCACTTTAGGAGTTGATTAGATTTAAGAATCTCAAACTATCTATCAACTACCTATCATCTACTTTGGAAAGAAAAAGAAGACTAGCTCCTATTACCTTGCTTATAAAGAAATTTTAAAATAATTCTTGAAGATTCATTTTAGATTATTCTTGATTAAGTTGTAGTAAATTGATTAAGTGCATTATTTTTTAGAGTTGATTGGAGTGATAAGGTGAAATTGTTAGTGCAGTAGAAGTAAAATATTATTAGATTCATTTGCACTATTATATTGCTCTCAAATATTATTGTTTGTGTTCATTAGAAGGGCACAAAAATAGAATTTGTCAAAGTGTCTAAAGACACTATTAATGCACTGAGATCTGCAACTTTGAAGTGGCCTAAGGAAGCCACAAAATCAGCTCAATCCTCCAAGCATTGGAGAAGAAAGTAACCACCATAAGAGCATCAAAAGAAGCCTCGAACGAGACTTGGTGAGTCTCAAGTTCAAAGCACAAGAAAATAGTGCAAAAAAATAGCTTCTATCATGTGGTTACAAGCTTGGATTCATTTATAAAATATCCAAGCAAATAGGGGAAGGTGTCTAATCAAGGAGACAACCTCAAAACCCCTATATTGCACTCAATATTCTGCCTCAAAACTAGAAATTCAGATTTACAAAGAGGAGTGCAAAAGAAGGTGCAACAAGGTCATCTTGTATAAAAACTATTTTACATTATATTGCACTATTTCTAATCTAGTTATACAGGGAGAGAAGGCAGATTTAAAGGTGCCTCAAAGGCACTACACTTGCTGGAAAAACTAGTCGAAAGCGGTTGTATGCTAGCAACCATCCAAGCCTAGCTCAAGGAGCCATTCAAAGGGCTCATACTCCTCACATCCTAGATGGTCGAACCTACAAGATACACGTACAAGAGCAAGGGAGAAACAATGTCATTCAAGAGAAATAGCATCTACGAAAGGAGGACGAAAAACAAATATAAAGGAAAAGAAAAGTTGAAGCACCATTGGAGTGTTACTTACTCCATATACGCTCGCTGAAAGTGGTGCTCAAGGCCTCCATACTGTTGCTCCATATCCCAACAGAAAACTGTGTAGGTGAATGAAAGCAAAGGTGGGGATTTATGAAGCTAAAAAGGTCTCAAAGGGTCCGTTCAAACTAGCAATAGAGACTACGTCCATGTAGAGAAGAAAGTGACACTTGTCACTAAAGGAAAACCCTAACGCTCGAATCAAGAGAGTGCTCATCTTCAAGGAGGAGTTACATGAATAGGTTGGTGCATTGAGTGTATGGGATACACTTGTCAAAGAGGAAGACCAAGCATTTTGCTAAAGAATGTAATGTTCTTACATTACAAGAAGGTAGACAAACATTTCATTGGCACCAAACTCTCCTCAAGTGCTCGAAGGGAAATGGTCATGCCACTTGGCACATCAGAGAAGAATCTTCTCCATTTTAAGGACGTCAATGACCAAAGTCAACAAGCATTCTTCGTCATCAAATTTACTATCTCATCGTCTATGAAAAAAGGGTCGAGTTGCAGCATGTCAAGAAGGTGTTAGAGCCTTTAATGCTCAAGGCAACCGAAGTCAAGGGAAGAGACTAGAAGATGCCAGATTTGGAACACATTAAACTCAAAGTGCTTCCATTGGAGGATACAGTCACAACATCCACGACGTCTACGTAAATTTTGTAGTCCAAGCTTCTCTGAAATCAATGCCGAACATTGCTTGGAGAAAGGTAAAATTATTTCCATTTATATGTGCTTTCTTTCCTTGGAGTTATAAGGTTTAAATCAAAGGAATTTATTTACATTGAAAGCCATACATCAAGGGGAATATTTTATCAAATGAATCAAATATTTGCAATATAAAACCTAGGAGTAATAAGGTTTTCTACTTGGATAAATATTGAATATTTGCAAATATTATTGTGATCTAATTTATCCAAAGATTAGGGAGTCATAAGGGCTACTACATCAAATCAATTAATTGGAAAATTAGATACACTTAACCTAATTCCCAAAGGGTTATTTATAAAGAGAGTTTTTTCATAGGTTGGATATTCATAATATTATTGTCTCAATCCTTTCAAAAGAGACAAAAGATCCAACATTATAACCTCTTTAAAATTTGGGAACAATGCTTAGTTCAATAGGAGCAATAAGGGATAATAGGAATTGATTTTGGTATTCTACAAAACTTTACAAAATCAATCAAATATTGAACTATATTTCTACAAAAGCACTATATCTTATCCATAGCATACTAGGGAGTCATAAGGCATTCTACAAAACTTGGTAATATCAGCATCTATCATAGATTATCAAGTTACAAAATATAAGCTTTCCTCATAACCTAAAAATCCTTAGGAGTATATACTCACATTACTTGGGAGACATAAGGAAGTCTACAAAACAAGGATTAATAAAGGTTTTATCAAATCAAGCTTATATTTCTTCAATCAAGAATCACATATCCTAACATAGGGAGTCATAAGGTAGACTTCAAATATTCTTGCAAAATCTAGAAGGATCTATCATGGATGATATCTTAAGAAATACCTTCAATAATGAAGAACTACTACAGAAGTAGAGTACTACTCCCAAAACTTAATAGATACTCTAGAAGGATATGAGTATCTATCCATTAGTGACAAAGAGAAATTTTCCTTGTTTCTTAAAGAAGCTAAAGAAGGTAACTTTACAACATTGATTGGTTATCTTCATGATATTCTCTTCACAACATGGTGGAATTCACAAAGATTGGTTACATTTTCACCAGAAGAATGTCTAATGGTGTATCTATCACTAATTGTGTTTGTACTTACTCAACACAAGGAACAAGATAAAGAACAATATTATTGTGATGATAAACTAACTTGTCATGAAGCAAAAATTCTACCAGCACCGATGCAGAATCACAAGAGAAGAAGAAGGAAAAGGAAGAAAAAACATGCTAAAAAGAAACTTGGCATCATGAAGACTGAACCAGTTGAACACATACAATAGTCAGAAGAACCTCCAACTACAACTTACTTTGCATCATATGAAGACACAAATTATCTACTAAACCTGATCACAGTAAGCAATGAAGGAGAATACAAATTCCATTATCCGATGGAAGAAGATCCACATTGAAGACTAAAGTCTTCAATATCCAAATAATGTAATACAGGGGGTGTTAGAAATAGACTATATTACATCATTTGGATCATGTAAATGTACCTTTCTTGGTACATACTTAGGACATTAGATTACTTTAGGGGGAAGTTATCTAGTTACTTCATGCAATGTAATAAATGCACAAGTGTCAAAGTGCAAGTTGTATATGTGCAAGTTGTCCCTTGCACATCTAGGTAGAGTGTTGGCCAAGGAACCTATTTCCTATATAAAGGGCCATAGACATAGAGCAAGATAGAGCAGTAGGAAGTAGTGTAGACTAGTGTGGTATGATGTAGTAGTGTGATGTATTGTGATGGGGTGTAATATGCTCAATGCCCATTCTTGAGTTGTAGCTATATTCATGGAGTGTTCATTTCCTCCATAGCTACTTTTGTAAACATCTCCATCATTTCTATTTATAGTATATTTTTAGTCATCTCACAGATTTACTTTATTTCATATTATTCTGCATCTTGTGATTGCTATCTCCCATTACATGCTGCATCAAAAGCTAACAATTAACACCAAAAACAACACTAACGCAGAGAGCTCAAAAATACCTGTAATTTGAAAAAAATAGGCTCAAAATTCTCTTGAATGTAAAATTATGGCCCCCAAAAATTTGGCCCTAAAATCATAAAAATTACCTTCAAAAACTTTGCAAAATTGAAAAAAATAAATATTTACAATAAAAGGGAGGTTGTCATGTGTTACTATGTGTGTGCCTAAGAGGTTTCTTACTATGTATTGGCAATGTAGCATACTAGTGAATCAATGATACCACTTCTCACAAATATGATTTGTACTCATCAAAAATTTATGGGGGGCAAGGATTTGAACTCATGACCTCCCATGGGAAATGCCTCTTGCTAGCCTCTTGCTAGCCACCTCTCCAAGCACCAAGATTGGGAGGAGCAAGGCACAAATTAAATTTAATATAATATTCACCACTACATACCCCCTTTCATATGTGTGTGATATGGCCCTACATTAGCATGATACAAATGCATCCAATCGTTCACCTTACTGCCAATTGGATGGAATATTTGCAAAAGTAATTTATTTTTTAAATTGAGGAGGGAAATGCCAAATTTTAAAACCCAATTTAGAAATACCTAGATGCAAATTGAAAAAAAGTGTTCAACTGTGAACCCATTGAAGTTCTCCAAGGATTCCAAAAATTCTAATGGCTCATCCATATTTATTTTTATTTTCCCCACAACATTTTTTTCGAATGCAATCAATCAGGCCCTCCTCTCAAACCATTGTAGTAAAAAATTTCAAACCATTTTTACAACTTTTTCAAAGTCTTGGAGGTCTTTTTTAAACATGGCAACCTACCCATGACTTCTCTAGCACCAAGAGTCTATAAAAAAAATTTAGCCTCTTCTTTTCTTCTTTCATGATGACCAAGCAATCTATCCTCTCACAAGTATTTCCATTGATCATCAAAATATGGAAGAGAAAAGGAAATGGATTTTTTCAAAACAAATATAAAAGAGAAATGAGTTTTACAAAAAAATTTGAAAAAATTAATCTTAAAACTAGGGCATCCACTTGGTAAAAAAAATAACAAAACAATATTGAGTGCCAATGAGATAAAAAATGAACCTACCCATGAATATTTCTCCTAGAGTAAATCTATTTATTCCATTGATATCCTCGTGATCCAAGTCCACTAGGTTTTTTTATCATAAACCTTTCTTCAGATTACACCATCAACTTTAAAATAATCTTCTCTACAATCCCTTACAATTGTTCTAATGAGGAGAAATCTATTGTCAATAGAAACAATTGAATAATAAAATTGCACACCTGCTCCATTACCATGTCAAATTTCGTAGCAATTTCTAGAAATGAATGGAATCAATCATTACCTAGTATTGCTTAACAGAAAAAGACAACATATGAAACACAATATATGATAGGATGCCCATACATGCAAAAATATCTTCAATCAAAGAGAGTAAAAAATACACTCCAACTAATAATGAAATGATTTGTGGGATTATACCCAAGTACATGATGCCTTTAGAACAAGGTTATGGGACTAAACCTCAAGAATAAAATAATAAAAGAACTACAAATGCCTTTTTCAAGGTTTACATGGACCCAAGGGGTAAATATAACAAATTTGTTCATGGCCACAAGAGAAGATTGACCACCACATGTTCCAAAAAATAGTCCTTCTTAGGGTCTCCTCTATTAGAGTTAGAATATATTACATCATTTGGTTCATGTAAATGTACCACCTATGGTACATAGTTAGAGTAGAGATTACTTTAGGGGGAAGTTAGCTACTTACTTCAAGCAATGTAATAAATGCACAAGTGTCAATGTGCATGTTGTAATGTGCAAGGTGTCCACTTGTACAACTAGGTAGAGTGTTGGCCAAGGAATATCTTTTCCTATATAAAGGGCCTCATAGTGATAGATCAGAAGGTAGAGCATATAGATATCAAGAGCATTATTGTAGAGAGTAGTTTGTGGTAGAGCTCCTGTATGGAGCACAATGTAGTTCTTTAGCTTATATTAATGGAGTGACCTTATCCTCCATACTACATTGTATTTTTACCACTTTCTATTTATAGTATATTTCATTCATATTGCAGACTCACTTATTTCATATTATCAGGACCTGTGTTAGATCTCTCCCTCTGCATATATCCTCAAAAGCTAACAGTGGTATCAGAGCCATGGTGAATCGAGATAGGAATAGGAGGACCTACATCTATCATAAGAGAAGTCCAATAGGTCAAGAGGAATAGGGAGAGTCAACAGGATTAGAAAAGTGAGGATTAAAATAAATCTCAGTTGCAGAAAACCTGAGATTATATTTGGCTAGAGTCTTTCCACAAAGTTGTAAAAAACATTATGAAGACTAGGACTTAGAATTCAAGCCACTAGTTTGACAAATCAACTAGTGAAGATTATTATCTCTAGATTTATAAGTTCTTCCGTTCTAGTCTCTAACAGCTTGTTGCAGGAAAAGGAGATTCAACAAAAATTTGGGAAGCTTCCTACAAGAGAGTTAGGAAGAACATCTTCAAGAATCATTCTAGTACTTGCAACAACAAGGAGAAGACTAAATATTTCAAAGACCTCGAGAAAGGTCTCATTACAAGAGCTACAATCCTGCAAATTATAGAAGTAAAGAAAAGGCCACAGTAGCCTTATAGCAGACTCAAGGAAGAAGAGACTCCAGAAGTTGAGTCATAGGAGGAGATAGGATATTGGTGATCTTCATTCAATATTAATACCTACAGAGTGTAGAAGAAGAATAGGCCAAAGAATCCTGGAAGAATAATAGGCCAGAGAAGCCTAGAAGAAGAATAGGCCAGAGAAGCCTAGAAGAAGAAAAGGCTAGAGAAGCCTTGATATAGAAAAGGCCATAGAAGCCTTAATTCTGAAGAAAATTTTAGAGAAGAATTCTTGATTTAGAAGATAAATTCCTGACTCAGAAGAAAACTCCAAAGAAAAGTTTTTGAAGAAAATTCCAGAAATGAATTCCTGACTTAGAAGATAAAGTTCTTGATTTAAGAAAGACTCCAAAGAAGAGTCCAAGAAATAGGAGATTGGTGATCTCCATCAAAGCCTACAAATTGTAGAAGAAAGAGAAAGGACCAGTGAAGTCCTATTCCAGAATGTAACAGAATCAGATATCGAAGAAGATCTCATCACCAACACTTCCAGAAGTAGAAGGTTGAAGAAAATGTCTCAGTTGGAAGACCAAAGAAGCTGCCAGATAGAAGACCTTGGAGAGGTCTCAAGCAAAAAAATAAGAAGTCTTGGAGAGCCTTACTACAGAGCTCATAGAAGCATCATCAAAGGAGTTCCTAGGAGAACTCATTGGAGAAATCCACTATCAAGGAAAAGCTCCTGATAGTGAAGGACTTGGGACAATTATCACCATCCAACAACAAGCCCAAGAGAAGAAGAATTTGGTAAGGAGTGCCAAATATAAAAATAAGAAAAAAATAATTTGCAAGGAGTGCCAAATATAGAAGAATAATTTGGAAAGGAGTACCAAATCCAGAAGAAGAATCTAGTGAAGACCTCAAGATATTCAGAATATTGAGAAGAAAAATATCATGTTTGAAGTTAGAGTTTGACAAGAAGGTTGAAGGAAGATTCAGATAGAAGAAGCCTATCAAATCTAGGAGACTTGGAGATTACCTCTCATAACAAGAAGGCACAAGTTCAGAGAAAGGAGTTCTCTGAAACTACAACAGAAGATAGAATATCACTAGAAGGATCAAGCCACCAAACCTAAGGCTCAAGATAGAAAGTTCAAGACCTTAGTTTGGTGAAGCAAGAAGTTATTCTAGATAGCCAACAAGAAGCTACGAATTCATCTACTACAAGGTAGCAACTTGGTGAAACAAAACACCAAGATCTACATCTACTTCAGAAGCCATTAAAGGTAAGCAACTAGGGTGCAATCAGTTGAACTTAAATTAGGGTTCATTATCAAATTCCATTAAGCACCATATTTGGATTAAAGTTGCAAAAAAAAGAAGAAGGGCTCATATTATAGTCTTCCAAAAAGTGCAAAAAGGAGAATTCATTTTAAGATATATTTGCACATTAATAGGAGTTGGATATTTTTGAAAGAAATAAAACTATCATCTACCTATTATCTATCTAGAAAGCAAGAAGACTACATCCTACAATATTGATTGTAGTGAAAATTGTAGAAGATTATTAAGTGCATTAGAATTTATTTTGAGATTTTATTATCATTAAAAAGTGCATTATTAGTCCATTATAGCACTATACTAGTTGATCTTTGACTAGTTACTCTCAAGAAATTAGTTTGTGTTACTAAAAGCACAAAACTAGCACAAGAATCTACAACACTGTGTGGCCAAAGGAAGCCACCATTACAAGAAAAAGGTGAAGAAGGAAGCCACCATTAATATCCTTGAAGGAAGCCTCAAATCGAGACTTGGTGAGTCTCAAGATTCAAGGAAAATATAAGGATTTCATTTAAGTGTAGAGAGCATAAATCCTTACTTCAAAAATAACATCTCATTAGCTTGGATTAACTATCATTAAAATATCCAAGGAAGAAGATTAAAAGAGGCAAGAAGGATTTCATAAAAAGGTCCTTCATATTGGTGCAAATATAACTATTACAGAGCACCTCTTTTGTTCCTTTGAAAGGACAAAAGCCATCATATTTACAAGGAGTAGCGCAATTATCATATTTTATAGGTTGAAGGGTAGAATTCAAGCAAGAGGAAGGAGCCACCGAAGAGCTCACACATCTAAGAATCAAGGTGTTTAAAAACACCATTTCTCCACATCCAATCCAAGCCCTAGAAGAGAGTGTATCACCTGCAATATTGGAGTCATAATAAGAAGCCATTACCATCCAAGTCTACATAGAGAAAAGGGTAGCATACAGAGGGAAACTATCTACGTAAGGAGAAGCACCATCAAATCCAAGCAAAAGGCTAGCAATCAACTATTAAAAAAGATGAACAAACAACATATTACAGGCATGAAAATACAAAGGAAGAAGTGTTATACCCAAGGTTTCTACTTGGAGAGAACGTCCACCATTGAAGAGCACAAGAAGATGCCATAGGACCACCATTGAAGAGTGCCATAGAACCAAGAAGCAATACAACTGGTGCCATCCATAATCCTCTTCAAGACAACGAGCAAACAATGAAGAGAGATTGCTTGCATTTCAAGAAACATAGCAAGCCAACACATATTTTCAAAGATATAGGTAAAATATAGGGTATCGTTGGAGTGTTAGAAGAAAGGCTTACATGCATAATACATGAGTGCCACTTGGCACAAGAGCTCTAAGCATTCAAATATTCAAAAATATTCCAATGCTCAGGAGGAGTTACAAGTCTTTGGGAGGTTACCACCAAACTTATCATTGCATACATTGGAATATCAATGCCTACAAAGTAACGCTCAAGTGACACTTATTCGAAAGTCACAAGGAAGCATTCCTATTTAAAGCATCCATATTGAAGAAGGAAAGCATCGAAGGTCAAAGGAGAAGACTAACATTGAATGGTGTGAAGCATATTCAGAGGAGAAGGCTAATTTAAGCCTGTGCACCATTCAAAGGAGAGAGAGCTAGCATTAAAGAATTTGTCATAAAGACCAACAAATACAATGCCTCATTCAATCAAGCAATTCAGTGCCTTGTTCATGGAAGGAATACATCATTGAAACCAACATATCAACATACTATTCGTAGAGAAGGAAGCACATCATTGAAGGTGAAGATAAGATCGAGCATTCTCAAATTCATATCAACATCAGTTACAAAGAATATAAGTGCTACATAAAGGAGAATTCATCACCAGTCAAAGCACTACATAAGGGAGAATTCAGTGTCAGTCTAAGAAAGCAGTGACTACCATATCAAAGGATTCAAATCTACCACCTCACAACATCAAAGGCAAAGGAATACTAAGGTAAATTAAAGACTATTTATTGCTTGCTATAAATTAAGAAATATAGGAGTTATAAGGGCAATTATATTTACTATTGCAATTCATTCACTTAGCATTAGTAATATATTAAGCAAGCATATTACAAAATATTTATATTTGCAAATAATAAAGGAGGAATAAGGAATTTCAACTTGGAAATTAAAAATCATATTATTGCAAATATTACATTGTTTTCTAATATTCCAAATTAGGGAGTCATAAGGAATACTACATCAAATAAATTAATTGGAATTTAGAAATATTAAACATCAAACATCAAAAACTATAAAGGAGGTCTATTAAGAAAAATCAAGAGTTGGAAATACATTGGCATGCTTGTCTCAAACCATATTAAAGGGACAAAAGAAATCCAACCAATAGAACCTCATCTAATTAGAAAGTGCTTAAGTTCAATAGGAGCAATAAGGTGTAATAGAAGTTGATTTTTGGGGGTTGACACTTACAAAACATTACAAAATCAACTCAAAATTGAACTACTATTCTCAAGAAGCACTTTATCCATCATATAGCATATCCAAAAACACTAGGGAGTCATAAGGCATTCTACAAAACTTGATAATTATAGCATTCATCAAAAATTATCAAGTACTTAATCCATTTGGAATCATAAGGTTTCTACAAAGTCTACAGGTACTCTACCAATTCACATCTCTTAACTAGGGAGATATAAGGAAGCCTACAAAACTAAACCAACAAAAAGGAGGGTCTTACCAGATCAAAATTAAGGTAGACTACTATCAAGTTTCTATGGAAGGAAGAACATACTTTCACACAAAGAAACAAGAACAAAGCACACACTCTATATCATGCCATAAATGCAAAAATAATTCTAGCATGGAAAACTCAACAAAGCAGAAGAATACATGGCACATTGACTCAGGAGCTAGTCATCACATGACTAGAAATCTTCAATGGTTTGATTGTCTTGAAATTACTAATGGCTACAAACTAAGAATTGTAGATAGCCAAACTTATCCTATACATGGATATGGATGTGTAACACCAAGCAAATCATTTCCAAACTTTCTACTACAAAAAGTACTATATGTTCCTGGTTTAACATTCAATCTCATTTTAGTAAGCAAATTAGTAGAAAGCAATTGGACAATCAATTTTAGATATATGAATGGGATCAATACATGTCTTATCATAAACCAAAGTGAGATAGAAGCAACAAGATCAATCCATGAAAATACATATATACTAGATTCAATGGAAATCTCACAAGACATTGTTATATTTAAAAATACTGATTCATTTCCTGAGGAACAGGTTGAAGAAAATAAAGAACCAGTATACCACAAAGGCAAGCAGAGAAGAATCAAAATAAAAAATATGAGAGGTCAACAACACTATGCCTTACTTAGCCAACTGCAACCTGAAGGAGCAACAAAACTATATGAAGATACTCACAAAGAAGAAAACAAAGGAGGATGGATAGAAGAAATTGAAGAACTGGAAGAATCTACAGATGATTATGAAGTGAAAGCTCTTTCAAAAAGAACAACAGGTTATGAAGACACTAACTACTTTCTTGAACATGTTATAGAAGACAGAGAAGAAGAATACAATGTTCAAGATAAAGAAGATCCATATTGAAGATTGAAATCTTCAATACCCAAATAATGTAATACAGGGGGTGTTAGAGTTAGAATATATTACATCATTTGGGTCATGTAAATGTACCACCTATGGTACATAGTTAGAGTAGATATTACTTTAGGGGGAAGTTAGCTACTTACTTCAAGCAATGTAATAAATGCACAAGTGTCAATGTGCATGTTGTAATGTGCAAGGTGTCCACTTGTACAACTAGGTAGAGTGTTGGCCAAGGAATCTCTTTTCCTATATAAAGGGCCTCATAGTGATAGATCAAAAGGTAGAGCATATAGATATCAAGAGCATTGTTGTAGAGAGTAGTTTGTGGTAGAGCTCCTATATGGAGCACAATGTAGTTCTTTAGCTTATATTAATGGAGTGACCTTATCCTCCATACTGCATTGTATTTTCACCACTTTCTATTTATAGTATATTTCATTCATATTGCAGACTCACTTATTTCATATTATCAGGACCTATGTTAGATCTCTCCCTCTGCATATATCCTCAAAAGCTAACACCCTTCGTCCTTCAAGATCATGGTAGAGATTCATTGGCCAATAAATATGTCTCTGATAATCCCCCTCAAGGAATGCCATCAACCACCTAATGGAGTAAATCTCAAGGACTAGTAAGTAAATATAAAGAATCATCTAAGAGATAAGTATTTTTAATTTTATTTTGCTCTTGAAAAATATTCAATTTATATACTTTATTTTTACTTGTAGAGATAAAAAATGAAAAACCAAATAATAAGATATAAATTGAGCTCAAAATACAATATTGCATAATGAATGATTTTATATTAATGTGGGAATCCTTAAAACTCCATTGTTACAATAAGAATGTTTGAATTATTTGATACAAATATACACAATGCTAGGGTTCTCCAAAACCCTAGCTACAATGTTGGTGGTGTCTTCAAAAAATGTCCTTGGTCCCAACAAAAGTGAGTGGGCTTCTAATTATCCAATGTTAGGCTGATCTGGCTTAAGCAACTACACAACGCTTGTGTATCTCCAAACTTGCACACAAAAATTAATAACTAAAGGCTAGTAATAACTGTGAGGGCTCCACTATGTGAGATCCTCAAAAATTAATAAAAACCCTAGCTATGCAATGTAAATAAATGAACAAAATCTAAAAATGCATAAAATATAATAAAATGAAAGATTTACCTTGTGACATTTTTTGTTCTCTAAATTGATGTAATCTGTTGCAGAAAATTGGTGCGGTGATGCTCTAGCGTCACTCAAGATCTAATAGGGCTTCAGAGCTCTGGTCTAAAATGCTTGTAGGCACTTGGTGTTGGAAATTTTAATTATATTTTGTTGTCATTGATGTCAAAGATAGTTTGGCATGGCAATAATATAAAGTTTATAAGTTGGATAATTATGCAAGGCAAGGTTCATCCCAATGCAAGGAAATTGATAAAAAGAAAAGGTTATAATATTTACTTTAAATATTATAAGCCAAAAAGGTTTGGGACAAAGTCCTAAGTGTTTGGTTAAAAGGTTGAAGGCCCAAGTTTAAGACCATGGTTCAAAAAAATGAAAGCAAGTGACTAAGGCTTAAAAGAAATAATATTATAATATTGGGGACAAAAGTTTATTATACTATTTTTATATTATAATTTAAACCCAAGACGGGTTTGGCACCAACGTGTTCGAAGGTTTCAAATGAAATTTTATAACAAGTGTCGACGTCAAGAAAGGAGGTGGAATCCATATAAATATGGATTAAAATCATGCACTAAGGTATATTTTTTTTAATGGTATTCGATCTCCCTCATGCACAATTGTGAGAAACAAAGGAAGGAAAAGATGAATTTTAAAAAGGACATAGGACGGTGTGAATAAGGAAAACATCATGGGGATTTGTTCTCAAGTGGGTGGTTGGCCTAGCGGTAGTCTAGGTAGCGCTAAGGTGTAGGGCAGGCAACAGGTCTTAGGGTCGAAACTCGATGGTGACAATTTTTTATGTTTTGTTAACAAGGAGGATTCGTCGAAGGTTTTAAAATATAAATCATGCATATTTGTTTTTGTGTGGGTGGTTGGCCTAGCGGAAGCCCAAGCGGTGCTAGCACACTGGTAGGCAAGAGGTGTCGTGGTCGATTCTCACCCACGACAGTTGTGGTAAGCACAAATTTTATTATTATTATTATTGTCTAAAGTTGAATTATTAGGAGGGATAAGTTGTGCTTGATTATTGTGCACATTATTTGACTTAGGGAGTTATAAGGGTAATAAGTTTTTATTTTGGCATAATTTTTAGAAGAAAATAAAAAGGGAAATTGCAATCTTTTAAGGTATTATTTTGTGGAGTAATAAGGTGTAATTAGTGGTTAATTAATTTGTATTTTGTGTTGTTGAAATATTTAAGTGGGAGATAAAAGGTGTATGATGTTCTTTTATTGTTTGTAATACTTGCATTAGTATTGAAGGGTTTGGTTTATAATTTGATGCTTTATTTTGAGAAACCAAGAGAGTTCTAAAGCATATGTTTGGGACATAATTGTGCACACATTTTGAGAGGGTTTTTCAATATATAAAGAGGTGTTGTGCTAATCTATCTTGAAGTTGCAAAAGATATTATTTTTGAGACAAGTATTTGAGGGCACATCTTCATCAAGCATTTTGAGGTATGGTGGTTCAAATTTTTATCTAGGTGGTTGTGTTTTGAGAAAGTAATTTTGAGGTGGAGTTAAAAGGGTTGATTGGTGTGCATTGTTGGAAATATTTGAGCTAGGGTTTGTGAAATAAATTGTGCTTCATTGTTGAAATAAAGTGGAAACAATTGTATTAGTGTTTGAGATCTACATGTGCTTCATTGTTGAAAGAAATCTGAAATACTTGTGCTAGGGTTGAGACCAAGTTTGTACATCATTGTGAAACATTTTGAGCATTGGTTTGAAAGACATTGAAAGTAATTGTGAAGTGTTTGAGATCAATATTGTGAAGGAAATTTGTGCATTATTTTGCTTGATCCTTGAGAGAAAATTTGCAAGAAAGATAGACCAATTTTGTGAAGCAAAGTTATATACTAGTTTGATTTGATTTGAGAGGGATTTTGCAAGAGGTAGAGATTGGATTAGATGAATGCAATATTTTTGAATGTGAAGAACATATTGGGTATTTGATAATACATATCATTCTCTATATGTTCTAGAGGTTAAACGAATTCTAGGTAGAATATGTCTGAATTACTTTGATTGAAGAAAGTATTTTTGAAAGAAATATATTCATTATTGTGAGCATTATTTGTGTGCAAGTTTTGGGAAAATTTGAGCATGTATTATGAATAGTTTTGAGCATGTGTTAGAGTAGAGTTGAAGTAGGTTTAAGAAATTTGAGCAAGTCTTGTGAGAAGACTTGAAGTAGGTTTAAGGCAGATTTGAGCAAGTCTTGTGAGAAGACTTGAAGTAGAATTGAGGTAGATTTGAGCAAGTCTTGTGAGAAGACTTGAAGCAAGATTAAGGTAGATTTGAGCAAGTCTTGTGAGAAGACTTGAAGTAGGATTAAGGTAGATTTGAGCAAGTCTTGTGAGAAGACTTGAAGCAGGATTAAGGTAGATTTGAGCAAGAATTGTGAGAAGACTTGAAGCAGGTTTAAGGTAAATTTAATCAATTCTTGTGAGAAGACTTGAAGTAACTTTGAGGTAGATTTAAGCAAGTATTGTGAGAAGACTTAGGACAGAGTTGAGAATAGATTTGTGCATATAATATGTACAGATTTGAATAAATTTGTGAGTAGATTTGGAGTAAATTTATGCTAGCCTTATGACGAGGTTTGGTGTAGATTTGAGATAGAGTTGAGAGCAAGATTTGGAGTAGACCAGAGAAAAGGGGATAGAGTTCTCCTATGGAGAGAGATCCAAAAACTAGAGTAGAGGGGATAGAGTTATCCTGTGGAGAGAGATCCACAAACTAGAGAAGAGGGGATAGAGTTCTCCTATGGAGAGAGATCCATAAACTAGAGTAGAGGGGATAGAGTTCTCTTATGGAGAGAGATCCACAAACTAGAGCAGAGGGGATAGAGTTCTCCTATGGAGAGATATCCACAAACTAGAGCAAAGGGGATAGAGTTCTCCTATGGAGAGAGATCCACAAACTAGAGCAGAGGGGATAGAGTTTTCCTATGGAGAGAGATCCACAAACCAAAGCAGAGGGGATAGAGTTCTCCTATGGAGAGAGATCCACAAACCATAGTAGAGGGGATAGAGTTCTCTGTGGAGAGAGATCCATGAACAAAGTAAAAGGGATAGAGTTTTCCTATGAATAGAGATCCATGAACTTGAGCTTAGGGGATTGAGATCTCCTTTGGATAGAGGTCCATAAACATTGTAATAGGGATTTAGTTCCCAAGAGATTTGTTGAGAAAATTTAGAAGAAATATTTTCTCCGTGGATGTAGCCCACATTGGGTGAACCACGTTAAATTTGTGTCTCTCATGTGTGTGATGATTTGTGCATTATTTATTATACTACATTGATATTATTGATGTTATCATTTGGGAAAGAAAAGTAAAAGTTGATCTTATACTGTTCACCCCCCTCTCAGTATAAGCTTGTGTTCTTCAATTGGTATCAGAGTGGGTTCCTTAGAAAAAGTCTAACAACTTGAAGGAAGATATTATAGGAACACAGATGGCATCTCAGAATGGATCTTCATCAAATAAGGCTCCATTGTTCGATGGGAATAATTATGCTTTTTGGAGTATGAGGATGAAGACTTACTTGATGGCACAAGGATATGAAACATGGTAATCTATTGAGGATGGGTTCACACCTACAACTACTCCTCCCATAGATAAGGATGGTAAGTAGTTACATGTGAATAATGCCAAGGCTATGAATGGAATCTTAAGTGGATTACGTGAATCAAAATTTGTGAAGGTTATGCAATGCAAATCAGCAAAAGAGATATGGGACAAATTGAAGCAAACATATGAAGGAGATAACAAGGTCAAGTTGGAAAAACTGCAAAACCACAAGAAGAAGGTTTGAAGAGTTGAAGATGGAATATGAGGAAGATATTGCTAAATACTTACTTCATGTTGATGAGGTTGTTAATACCATGCGTGGACTTGGATTCAAAATTGAGGACTCCAGTGTTGCTCAAAAGGTATTAAGATCACTCCCTATAAGGTATGATGCAAAGGTTTCAGCTATAGAAGAGATGAAGGATATTGATAAGTTGACTATGGATGAGTTACATGGAATTCTCACAGCTTATGAGATGAGAATAGAAAAGGATCACAATTCCAAGAAAGAGGTAGCTTTCAAAGCTTCAAAGAAGACAAAATATAAGAAACCAGAATCAAGTGGTGAGTCAAGCAGTAATGAAGAAGCTAACTATGTGAGAAGAAATAAGGACTCAAGAAAACACAAAGGTATGAAGACTGTGAAATGTTTTAATTGTGGTAATTTTGGTCACTATGCATCTAATTGTCCACAAGACGAAAGCAGTAGTAGTGAAGAGAAACAAGATTATAAGAAAAAGGAAGAAGGAAAATTTAGGCATGAAAAGAAAAATAGGTATGGTCAAGGCAAGCATGAAAATAAGTTCTTTCAAAGGCACAAGAAGAGTTTCTATGTTAACAAGGCAAGCAATGCTTCAAGTGACAGTGATGAAAGACTCTCAGATAGTGAAGAAGAAGAGATTCTATTTTTGGCAATAGAAGAGGAAGAAAATGCTCCTGTTGAAGATAAAGTAGAAGAGTATGAAGATGCTCTTGAAGACCAAGAAGAAGAGAAAGATTCAGAATAAGAAGAAGAAGAAGGACAATTGATCTAGAAGAAGAACTTATTGTTGCTCTCAGAGAGTTGAAAAGAGTTAGAAAGTAGAATTCAAGACTGAAGGCTCAAGTTCAAGAACATGAAGAAATAAAAGAAAATCTTCTACAAGACCTCACAAACTCAAAATCTAAGGCAAGGAGATTTAAAGAGGTCATGGTTGAAAATTTAGAGGTAAAAGAGTTAGAATGTGAAATATTAGAACATGAAGTAGTTTCTCTAAGGATGGAAGTGAAATATTCTAAGGATAAGCTGCACAGGTTTGGGAAAAGTTCAAAATCTTTGGATAAAATTATCAATTCACAAAGATCTTCATTTATCAAAATAGGACTTGGTTTTGAATAAGGACAAGGGAAACAAGAAGAAGGGTCAAGTTCAAGCTCAAAAGAAGAGGAAGTTTCAGAGGAAGAGGTTGAAGAAGGAACTAAGACCTATGTGGATAAGTTGAAGAAGGGAAGCTTCACTAAGAAAGAAAACAATGCACAAACAAGAAACAAGGATCATCACAGAGAAGGCAAAGAAAGGACTAAGAGATCAGAGGCTTCAAGACAAGATGAATATTTCTTCAAAGGGCATTGTTTTTCATGTAATCATTTTGGTCACAAAGCTATGCATTGTAGGGTTCATGAAAAGGAGTATGGTCTCACTAAGAGGAACTTCAACTCATTTAAAGATGGATATTTCTTTCAAGGGTATTGCTACTCATGTAATCGCTTTGGTCATAAAGCGATCCACTATAGGGTTCATGACAAAAATGATTATGGCTTCACCAAGAGGAACTTCAAGTCATTTACACCTTCCAAGAACTACAACATTAGGTGTTACAAGTGCAATAATCTTGGGCATAAGGCCAAGTGGTGTAGAACAGAGTTTCTAGAACTTCCAGAGTCAAGCAAGAATATGGACACTCAAAAGGATCAAAAGGGTATGATTACAAAGGTGTCCAAAAAGAAAGTTGAAAAATAAAAAGAGCATTGTATGTTGGGAGTAGAATTACTCCCACCCCAAAATTAATCACCTCAAGGAGAGGAGGTGGGGAGGGGGCTGAGCTAAGAGTCTTATCTTTAGCCCCAAAGGAGTCCCTTTGCCATTGATGTCAAAGGGGGAGATATTTGAGTAAGGGGAGAGCATTCAGTCAGGAGGAGTAGTTTCTCAGGGGGAGCAGATTTGGAATCCAGTGGTTGGAAAAGGTTTTTTTTAGAAAGGGTTGCCATCAATGACAAAGGGGGAGATTGTTGGAAATTTTGAGTATATTGTGTTGTCATTGATGTCATAGGTTGATGTCAAAAGAAAATATGTCATTGGTTGTCATTGATGTCAAAGATAGTTTGGCATGGCAATAAGATAAGGTTTATAAGTTGGATAATTATGCAAGGCAAGGTTCATCCCAATGCAAGGAAATTGATTAAAAGAAAAGGTTATAATATTTACTTTATATATTATAAGCCAAAGAGTTTTGGGACAAAGTTCCTAAGTGTTTGGTTAAAATGTTTGAAGGCCCAAGTTTAAGACCATGGTTCAAAAAATGAAAGCAAGTGACTAAGGCTTAAAAGAAAAATAATATTATAATATTGGGGACAAAAGTTTATTATAATATTTTTATATTATAATTTAAACCCAAGATGGGTTTGGCACCAACGTGTTCGAAGGTTTCAAATGAAAATTTTATAATAAGCGCCGACATCAAGAAAGGAGGTGGAATCCATATAAATATGGATTAAAATCATGCACTAAGGTATATTTTTTTGAATGGTATTCGATCTCCCTCGTGTGCAATTATGAGAAACAAAGGAAGGAAAAGATAAATTTTAAAAAAAAAAAGACATAGGACGGTGTGAATAAGGACAACATCATGGGGATTTGTTCTCAAGAGGGTGGTTGGTAGCAGTAAGGTGCAGGGTAGGCAACAGTTCTTAGGGTCGAAACTCAATGGTGATAGTTTTTATGTTTTGTTAACAAAGAGGATTCATCAAAGGTTTTAAAATATAAATCATGCATATTTTTTTGTGTGGGCAGCTGGCCTAGTGGTAGCCCAAGTGCTAGCGCATTGGCAGGTAGGAGGTGTCATGGTCGATTCTCACCCACGATAGTTGTGGTAAGCACAATTTTTTTATTATTATTATCTAAAGTTGAATTATTAGGAGGGATAAGTTGTGTTTGATTATTGTGCACATTATTTGACTTAGGGAGTTATAAGGGTAATAAGTTTTATTTTGGCATAAGTTTTAGAAGAAAATAAAAGGGGGAAATTGTAATATTTTAAGGTATTATTTTGTGGAGTAATAAGGTGTAATTAGTGGTTAATTAATTTGTATTTTGTGTTGTTGAAATATTGAAGTGGGAGATAAAAGGTGTATGATGTTCTTTTATTGTTTGTAATACTTGCATTAGTATTGAAGGGTTTGGTTTATAATTTGATGCTTTATTTTGAGAAACCAAGAGAGTTCTAAAGCATATGTTTGGGACATAATTGTGCACACATTTTGAGAGGGTTTTCCAATATATAAAGAGGTGTTGTGCTAATCTATCTTGAAGTTGCAAAAGATATTATTTTTGAGACAGGTATTTGAGGGCACATCTTCATCAAGCATTTTGAGGTATGGTGGTTCAAATTTTTATCTAGGTGGTTGTGTTTTGAGAAATTAATTTTGAGGTGGAGTTAAAAGGGTTGATTGGTGTGCATTGTTGGAAATATTTGAGCTAGGGTTTGTGAAACAAATTGTGCATCATTGTTGAAAGAAAGTGGAAACAATTGTATTAGGGTTTGAGATCTACATGTGCTTCATTGTTGAAAGAAATCTGAAATACTTGTGCTAGGGTTGAGACCAAGTTTGTACATCATTGTGAAATATTTTGAGCATTGGTTTGAAAGACATTAAAAGTAATTGTGAAGTGTTTGAGATCAATCTTGTGAAGGAAATTTGTGCATTATTGTGTTTGATCCTTGAGAGCAAATTTACAAGAAAGATAGACCAATTTTGTGAAGAAAAGTTATATACTAGTTTGATTTGATTTGAGAGGGATTTTTCAAGAGGTAGAGATTGGATTGGATGAATGCAATATTTGTGAATGTGAAGAACATATTGGGTATTTGATAGTACATATCATTCTCTATATGTTCCAGAGGTTAAATGAATTCTAAGTAGAATATGTCTGAATTACTTTGATTGAAGAAAGTATTTTTGAAAGAGATATATTCATTGTGAGCATTATTTGTGTGCAAGTTTTGGAAAAAATTGAGCATGTATTATGAATAGTTTTGAGCATGTGTTAGAGAAGAGTTGAAGTAGGATTAAGGTAGATTTGAGCAAGTCTTGTGAGAAGACTTGAAGCATAATTGAGGCAGAGTTGAGCAAGTCTTGTGAGAAGACTTGAAGCAGGTTTAAGGTAGATTTGAGCAAGTCTTGTGAGAAGACTTGAAGTAGGTTTGAGGTAGATTTGAGCAAGTCTTGTGAGAAGACTTGAAGTAGGTTTGAGGTAGATTTGAGCAAGTCTTGTGATAAGACTTGGGATAAAGTTGAGAATAGGTTTGTGCATATAATGTGTGCATATTTGGATAGATTTGTGAGTAGAGTTGGAGCAAATTTGTGCTAGCCTTGTGATGAGGTTTGGTGCAGATTTGAGATAGAGTTGAGAGCAAGATTTGGAGAAGACTAGAGAAAATGGATAGATTTATCTTATGGAGAGATATCCACAAACTAGAGTAGAGGGGATAGAGTTCTTCTATGGAGAGAGATCCACAAACCAGAGTAAAGGGGATAGAGTTCTCCTATGGAGAGAGATCCATAAACCAGAGTAGAGGGGATAGAGTTCTCCTATGGAGAGAGATCCACAAACCAGAGTAGAGGGGATAGATTTCTCCTATGGAGAGAGATCCACAAACTAGAGCAAAGGGGATAGAGTTCTCCTATGGAGAGAGATCCACAAACCAGAGTAGAGGGGATAGAGTTATCCTGTGGAGAGAGATCCATAAACCAGAGTAGAGGGGATAGAGTTCTCATGTGGAGAGAGATCCACAAACCAGAGCAAAGGGGATAGAGTTCTCCTATGGAGAGAGATCCACGAACCAAAGCAAAGGGGATATAGTTCTCCTGTGGATAGAGATCCACGAACTTGAGCTTAGGGGATTGAGTTCTCCTTTGGATAGAGGTCCATAAACATTGTAATAGGGATTTGGTTCCCAAGATATTTGTTGAGAAAATTTAGAAGAAATATTTTCTCCGTGGACATAACCCACATTGGGTGAACCATGTTAAATATGTGTCTCTCATGTGTGTGATGATTTGTGCATTGTTTATTATATTGCTTGTGTTCTTCACTTGGTGAATACAAAATAATACTCGTGGGAACTTGAGAATGGTGGTAGGCACCTTGAGGTGCTCAACAGTAGAGGAGAAGCACCTAGAGGCACTCAAGAATGATAAGGAGTGCTCTAAGGTGTTTGATGGGTGAGAGGAAATTCTGTAGAAGCAGATCTGACTGGACTAGATGGGCAACAATAGATGCAGGGACAATGGCAAGTGAGGACAAAGGATGAGAGTACCTGAATACTCCAGGGAACTTGAGGGTGAATGATTTATGACTTAGTGCTTAGGGAAAATACTTAGGGGTTGATCCATCAAAATGGATCCTATTTATAATCTTCTCTCAAGTATGTTAGGGTTTCAACGACACTAATCATGTGGTCAAGATTAAAACATAATGGAGGGTGGAGATTAAGGCGGGGCAAGCGACATGGATCAAGGCGGATGGATGGCCAGGATTAGAACAATATGGATGGATGGGATTTATTTACACATATGTATACATATTTATTATATATATAAATATAATATAAAATATTAATATTTAAATTATATTAAACAATTATATATAAATAATGGGTTGAAATAGTGGGAAAACCTAGATGGATGACAAATGTCTAGGTTTTGGTGTCTACAGTACTACAATTTCATCCAAATATATTTTATTTATCTAGAATCTACTAGTTAGAGTTTGTGTCTATAATACATATATTCTAACTTTATCTTACTCGTATTCCTATTTTATATTTTACCTTATGATTACCCCTTACATGTTCAAATCTAACCTTCCTCATAAATACTTTTTAAATATGGTTATACATAATTTAGGATTATTCTAGTATTGCCCTTATATAAATTTAGATAAAGCACAATATTATGGGATAAGATATCTAGCTTCATACTCAATATTATAATGGAATAGAGTTACATTACATAAATTGATAATGGGGTAGATGAATTGCCCTAGTGACAATATGCAAAGAGGATTATAGTCTTATAATCTTGTCTTTATTGATATGTATGACCTATATTTAAAGTGTACTTTGCATGATGCTAAAATAATGAACAAACATGTTTTATAAATAGGATTTGCAAAATCACTAAGAAAGTATTCTTATTAAAGGTAGTGAGATTATATAACACTCACATTCTACATTTGATATATATGGTTAAATACATGCTATTTGACCCTTACACCATTCACAAATGAACTATTTACCTTATCACTAGATATATTTGATTGTATTATTATAATATTATGAAATTTTTAAATACCTATCAAGAGATAAATATATATAAAGTGATGGTGGTGATATACAAGGATATATTGAGATATACCCATTTTGTTTTGTTTTTGTGAAATTTATGTATGTATGAATAGATACATATAAATAACTATGTATAAATTTATCTCTATTGTAGACCCAAAATGGCCACATCCTTAGAAAATGTTTTTGCAAAACTTTCTATGTTGAAGGACCTTGCTCTACCCCATGGTAGTGGCTCAATGCAAGATTTTCTATCCCATGGTCAGAGTGGTCAAAGTTCATACTTAGCCATTTTAAGATCATGGGCCATAGCACAATTTTTGTTTTGATGAAGTACAATGGGTTGTAGCATGTTTTACCTTGTGTGGCATAAAACATTATTTCATATGATGGTCAACATCGACCAACTAGCATAATACTACTTTCTGAATCATGGACTATAACACAACTCCATCCCATGAAAGTTAAAGCTTGTTCCATACCGTGCGGTATAGAATATTATTCTAGTCTACAGTCAAAGTAGTTAAATCTACAAATAAGTATTCCAAGAAGAGGGTCAAATAAAGGTTCCATATTGCATAGTTAAATATTATATCCTGCATGGTCCAGAGCAAGGTTCTACCCTACGGTCAACATTGGTCAACTTTGTACATGTGAATTTTGAGGTATAGGCTACAACATGGTTTGGAATTTGTTCTACGTTGTAGATGCAAAATAAAGGAAGATCACTCAAAGACTACAAGGTAGTAGTACAGTGCAATGCTCTACCCTGTGCGGGTCAAATTATATTTTTACAATAAAATATCCTATGCTTCAGCCCACGATCAAAATGGTCAAAAGGTGTGAATAGTATTTTTCAATGAGTGAGCTATGACATGTCTCTTTTCCATGGAGCTTATGATAATATTGAAGTATTGATCTCAACCGTCCTTGAGTGGACCAATAGTCAGTTTGTTTTGATGATCTCCAAGGTGCATAAAGGTAGGAATTCTATAATGTGAAATGGTTAAGTGAAGTAAACCATAAGGAGAAGCTTCGAAGAGATCAAGAACCAAGAAATTGAGGTAGTTGTAGACCTATAGTTGGATAGCATCCACAATAACAATGAACGTCTAGGTGATAGTTTTGCATAGTTTAAAATCCAAATGCCATGAAATCCTAGCAAGATGTAGAGGTCAAGTTGTAGAGGATGCACAAGATCTACATTTTATTCTTTCATCCAAAATGAATAAGAGGTTGCCACATTAGCATCTAGTTAATTTCATATTCATTTTCCTTGTAATATTCCACCTTTTTTTATTTTTTAAAGCATGTAAAACTATAATAGAGGTCAAACCCTTATTTTTTAGGGTCGACTCGAGAGTGTTTTCTTGCCCTACTATGTAAATAATTTCTACAAATCAATATAAGAAAAATTACTTGGATGTTTTCCTCAGACTGGTGTCTTCTATAATATTTTGGGAGATTTAAGCTATGAATTCTTTTTTGTTATTGCTACTATGGTTAGTCTATTATGTTGATATTGGATTTCTGGCTTAGAGCACTTTGAAATATTTCATGATTGAATATATCCTTGTAAGAGGTTCTTTTCTATTAATATAGGTACTAATATTATTCTGCTATATTGGATTATTAGTATCTTGGATGTTTAAAATAACTTTTTGAAGTATATATCTGTTTGTCTAATTGATGAAGACTATCTATATTAAATGTTGTTAATTACATGTGTGGGACATTGGAAATTGATTGTTAGAGGATTTTCCTATAGATGCATATGATGTTATCTTCATCTAGCCACTGTTTAATTGTTACTTTCTAACCCTAAACCCATTTCTATCCCTATATTTTAAACATTTATTGAGCTTAAATGAGTCAACACCCTATCAGTTGAAAAGGAATACTAGCCTACTTTGGAGGTTGGATTAGAGCAATATTTAATACATCCAATATTGGTGTTTGGACTATGACCAGTGGGTGCACACCTAATTAGAATATTGAAATATAAGAGTCACAATTTCAAGTTCTTCTTGATGTCAATTCAATACCAACAACTTTGGCATGCTTGATGGGACCCTGTTTACAAGAACACTAGCTAACCCACCAAATTTTCATTTTTACCTTTTCCTGAAGGAATCAAGATTTAGAAGATCATCTTGACCTCATTAAGTGGTGAAAATTAAATTCACTTGGTGACTCCTTAAATGCAAGAAACCAGAAAAACCATTCCAATAGCTCATAATTTTTCATGAATACTAGGTTGTTTGCAAAGAGCAATCCAAATTATTTTATCTATTATGAGCTCCATTTGAGAGGATCCACTATCATAAGAAAAATTGAACCCATATTTTTAATCAGATGAGACTCCTCCAAAACCACCCTCTAAATTACCTCCAAGGCCACCACCAGCAAGAATATTACCTAGAAATATGGCTAATAATGTGAATGTGGCTTCAAACCAGCCCCTACAGAAATACCCTAGTTGGAATACAAATTTTATGAGGCTTACCCACATGCATGATATCTCTTAATTTGTATCCAAAGTGATACCTACTTATGATGGATCAATAAAAATTACTTACAAGCATTTCCAAGATATCCTAAATCTAGTAGCAATTCATAACATAAAAAATGATGTGATTGTCAGAAGTTTGGCCCTATATTTTAGAGGGAAAATCCTACATTGGTTTAGAACCTTAGAAGAAAATAGAATTACTTCATGGGAAAAATTATAAGAGACCTTTATAGAAGAGTTTAATGAGTCTACTTATCCCTTTTCTCTCCTAAATCAGTTTACATCCATGCAAAAGCATCAACAAGATTTGATTTCAGACTTCAATCTAAGATTCAATAGAACCTGGAAGAGGATTCCACCTAAAGCTAGGCAAACTACAACCCCTGATTTTATGTACTATATCAAAGTCCTTGGGTCGGATATGGATTTACAAACTCAAAAATCAGGGGTATACACCTTCCTTCAGGTCTACAATGTAGTTGTGCAATGTGAAACATCCTCATCAATATAGGAAGATTACCCCTAAAAAATGTGATGCCCTACAAATTTATAATGTCCAAAGTTAGGTATCTACATATTCCTACATGGACCCCCCTTATTTTTCATCCCCACTTCCTAAACTACCATCTGCTTCAATTCATTTTCCACCACTCCCATCTCAAATACCTCAAGAATCCACTGTGTTGCTTGATATTCAGAGCACTTTGAAAAAACTCAATAATAAAATGAATTCAATAGATAAAAGAGAGATAGATATATCTCAATAAAGGATATTTCCCTATTTCAATAGATATCAAAAGGCTAGTACCAGTAATAGTGTAGGGATCAGAGTTAATGCAAATCAAGAAGAAATGCAAATCAATAAGAACAAGAATATTCTTCTAAAACCAGTCTTGTGAATGTATGGTGCCTTGTATGTAATGATCCTCATGATTCATAGTTATGCATTATGTACCAACATCATGTGAAATAATCCATGGAAAATGTGGAGAGGAATCATAAAGGTAGAGTTAATATGCTTTAAAAACTAGATCAAATCATGGTTGGGCAAGATCTTGATGAGGAAGAACATATTTTTGTCATGACAAGGTCAAGAAAGAAGACATTGCAGGTTGATCCACAGAATATGGGTTAGTTTTAGGTCCCTATTCAAAAGAAAAAATATCCCCCTATGTAAAGTAGTGACCAATTTCCTATCCCCCAAGAAACTAAAAATAGGTACATATTTCCTAAAATCCAAGAAAGAGAGGTCAATTTTCCTAGGAGATATGACAAAGAAAATTATAAATAAATGATGAGATCCAAAAATGAAGCATAAGAAAGTTGATATTTTTTTTCCATAACTAAAATAAAAAGGATAAAAGCCACACAACAGTGCAAGATGAAGTATAGTGAACCCAAAAAGAAGTCTAAGAATTTCTCTTCAAGAAAATTAGAGTATAACATTGTGGAAGAGATGAAAAGAATCCCCTCCAATGATAGCCTCTATGATACTCTCTTCATTGATGGGCAAATAGATTTTCTCAAGGCTTCCTTGAGTAAAAATTACCAAGAAAAACAAACTACTACCATCTTTAGCATGCACCTAGGGAAATATAATGTTGTTGGCAATTTTGGGTACCTTGAGTACATTGCCTTTGCTCAAGTATAGTTGTTGTCATTGATGTCAAAGGAGCTCTTGGTAGTTGTTGTCTTTGATGTCAAGGAAGTTCTTGAAGCAATTTGATTAGTTGTCTAAGTATGTGTTTTGATGAAGGTTTCAGCTGATCAGTAAGTCTCCAAGAAAATCAGAGTAGCCCAGTTGCCAAAAATCCAGAAAAATATAAGTTAGAAAAAGGTTGCAGGCTGCTTGAAAAACTGTCGTGATTTTGTGACATGTTTGAGGAGAGATAAAGCGTTGGAAAAACTATCATGATTTCACGACATTTTTGAGGAGAGAGAAAGCGTTGGAAAATTTATCGCAATTTCGCGACATGCAGGAAGGAAGAGGAAAAGCAGGGAAAAGTGTTGCGATTTCGCGACAGGTTGAGTTGGCAGCGTGCAGGTGGTGAAAGTGTCACGATTTCATGACAACAAGCTAGCGAAAGTGTACGACAGGCTGTAGTGTCATGATTTTTTGACAACAAACCAAAGAAGGCACACGACAGGCAGTAGTGTTGTGATTTTGCGACAACAAGCTAGCGAAAGTGTACGACAGGCTGTAGTGTCATGATTTTGCGACAACAAACCAAAGAAGGCACACGACAGGTAGTAGTGTCATGATTTCATGACAACAAATATTACAAGGTGTACGACAGACAAAGGCGTAGCAATATCATGACATGTTTGAGTTTCACGCTGGGAAAGCTACAGAACAGCAAAAGCGGTTGAATCTGACGAAGTTAACCTTTGCCGACAAAGTGTAAGGTTGTGCAGTCGATGATTGTTTTAAGGATTTATAGCCGACTAAGATCATGAATTTAATCATGAATTATTGCTATAAAAGGAGGACTATTTTTGAGATTCAAAGGTCGAATGTGTTGTGTCATTTTTGCGCAAGTGAAGTTTGTTGTGCGCAAAGAGTAGTCGTATTGAATCAATCGAAGTGTGCGTTCATAAGTGTGACCTTCGCAGAAGCAGAGATCGGGAAGAAGAAAGATCGAGGAGAAGCATACTGTGCGAAGAAGGTGTTGTTGTGATTACACATAGGTGCACAAATTACTATGCGATAGAAGTGCTGCAGTATTTCATAAAGACTATGTTGCTATGTTTTCATAGAAAAACATGAAGTCTATGCTACTGTGTTTTCGTAGAAACAAACAAGTTAATTAAGTGCTACTGTATTTGCACAGTCAGTGAGAAATTGATTTCGACCAAGTGCAAAAAATAACAGTGGAAGAGGATAGAATTATGCTAGATCGAAGGACTATATTTTGTACAGAAAAGAGGACCGACTTTGTAGTGACAGAGTTGAGGACAAAGATCTCTAGCCAGAGCAGGGAAGACAGGTGTCTTCTGTGGACAAAATTCCACTTGCTAAAGGTAGAGGAGGTAGAGGTCTTCTAGAAGATCACTAACAAAGCAGAATTAAGGGAAGGTGTCTCCTTTGAGCTGAGGTTCATAAACATTATAATTGGGAAGGATTCCTAGAGGTTTTTGATACAACTTTTAGAAGAAAAGTTTTATCCATGGATTAGCCCACCTTGGGTGAACCACGTAAATTGCTGTGTCTCTTTGTGGATTGCATCTTGTGCATTGTTTTACTGATTTTTTTACTGCTATCTTATTCTGCATGTTAATGGTTTGAAAGTTGTATTAATAGATAAAGTTAAAAGTGGTCTTATACTATTCACCCCCCCTCTCAGTATAAGCTTGTTTTCTTCAATTGGTATCAGAGCCAGTGCCTTCAAGAAGTTTAAACAGCTTGAACAAAATTTTTGCAAAGAACACAATGGACTACTCAAGTGGCAATGCAACACTTATTCTAGATGGATCAGATTTCAGTCTGTGGAGTGCAAGAATGAAAGTCTATCTTATGGCTCTTGGCAATGAGGTATGGGAAGTTATTGAAGATGGGTACACCATTCTTGCAAATGGTCCTTACACTAAAGAAGACAGGCTTCTACATCACAACTCAAAATCTATGAATGCTATCCTGAAGGGTTAACAAAAGGCAGATCTCACCAAAGTTATTCACTACAAGACAGCTAGTGAAATGTGGAAACAATTGTAGGTTGTTCATACAGGTGATGCAAATGTTCGAAAGGCCAAGTTGAGACATTTTAAAGGTATGTTTGAACAACTCAAGATGAATGATGATGAAAATATTAGTGACTACATGCTCCGGATGGATGAAGTTGTTAATTCTATGAAATACTTAGGTCTTGAACTTGCTAAAAATGATGTGTGTGATAAGATTTTAAGATCTCTTCCTAATAGATTCAGTGAAAATATTTCTGCTATTGAGGAAGCCAAAGATTTAGATAAATTGAAAAAATATGAGCTCCATAGTATTCTTGCAGCATTTGAGTTGAGAACTTAAGTGAAAGTTGATGTAAAGAAAGAAGCAGCTTTCAAAGATACTAAGAAATCAAAGGGCAAACTGATTTAAGAAAGTGATGAGTCTTCTAGTGAAGAAGAGGCATATTACAGCAAGAAAGGCAAGTTTTCCAGAAAGCACAAAAGCAAGAAAAATATAAGATGTTTCAATTGTGGGAAATTTGGTCATTATGCTACTGACTGATCTTGTTTCCAAAAATGAAAGTGATGAAGATATGCAGGATGTTAAGAGCAAGGATTCCGAAAAGTACAGGTATTACAAAAAGAGCAAAGATGAGTACAACAATCACAAGAAAAGCAAAGATGAGTACAACAATCAGGGAAAGAGGCATTCTCACAAGAATAAGAAAAGCCTCTACTTAGAAAAAACAAGTGTTCTAGCAGTGATAGTGAAAGTTCTTATAGTGATGATGAAAATGAGATGCTGCTCATTTCAGAAAAGGAGGAAGAACCGAAACATAAATTCATTATCATGAAATGTTTTAGATGTGGAAATTTTGGGCACCTTGAGGATGATTGCAAAAATGATGATTTAGCTGCTAGTATGTATGAGGATGCTTCAGAAAACTACAATGAAGATGCATGTATGGTTTTTGAAAAAGGTAGCACCTCTAGTGATAAGAAAACTAAAAAAGGCAGTGATAATTCAAAGCACCATGAAATAGAAGATCTTTAATGTGAACTCAATAATGCTCTTAGTGTTTTGAAAAAGGAAAGAAAGAAGAATGATAGACTCAAGATTAAATTAGATGAATGTTGTATGGAGAGAGATGAACTTATAGAAAATCTTGAAGTCTCTATGGCTAAGTCACAAGAACTCAATAATGAGTTGGATTCTAAAAATCTGGAGTATAGTGAGTTAGAAAAGGAAATGGCTTCTTTGAAAGAAGAAAATAAAGATTACAAGGATAAGCTCTACAAATTTCAGGATAGCTCCAAGAAAGTTAAGTCTCTCATCAAAAGTCAAAGAAATCCAAAAGATAAAACAGGTCTCTGTTTTGTTGAGCCGCACAAAAAATAGGTTGGGGAATCCAGCAAGAGATTTCAAAAGGAAGAAAGCTATGATGAAGAAAGTACTTCAGACCATAAGTCCGTGAGTAATGAATGCACAGAAACAGAAAACAATATTCAGATTGAGAAGAAGAAGTTTTCGGGACCCATGAAGTCGAATAAAAGAAAATTTCATGGCACATGTTTTGTGTGTCATAGGTTTGGTCACATGGCTATACATTGCATGACTCAAGTGAAGAAAGTAAATGACAGTTTCAGGAGAAGTAATTTCTTTCAAGGGTATTGCTACGCTTGTCAACAATTCGGGCACAAGGCAATTTTTTGTAAGGGAAATAGCAGGAACTGGGTCAATCAGAACAGGCGGATTCAAAGAATAGCCATGCCTAAAAGAAATAATATTGTTACTTGCTATAAGTGCAACAATGAGGGTCACCTAGCTAGAAAATATAGAGCTGATCTTCTGAGATATAGGAACAGAAACAACAGTATGAACAAGTCCAAGGATCAAAGCATGGATAAGAACAGGAATGACAATAGAAACAAGAAAAATGATATGAACAGGTTCAAGGATCAAGGTATGAAGAAAAATAGGAATGATGAAAGGAACAGGAACAGCAGTATGAACAGGTCCGAGGATCAAAATAGTAATAAGAACAAAAATGTTGAAAAAGAATTCAAGAGAAGGCCCAACAAAGAAATAGGAGACATTAATGATGATGAGTGTCTAATGGGAGTTTCACTCCCAACCCTGTTTTAAATCATCTTAATAGGTGGGGGAGGGATTAAGCTAAGAGACTCATTCTTAGTCCCAAAACCCCAAAGGTGACCCTTTGCCATTGATAACAAAGGGGGAGAGATTTGAGTAAGGGGGAGAGATATGTATAAGGGGAAGTGCTTCAAGTGAAGAGAAGAGCTTCAAGTCAGGGGGAGCAAAAACTTCAATTGCAAAAGTCCAAATTGATGGATCCGTTGGTTCAATTTTGGCTCTTGATATATGTTTTTAGTTAAGGGTTGCCATCAACGACAAAGGGGGAGATTGTTGGCAATTTTGGGTACCTTGAGTACATTGCCTTTGCTCAAGTATAGTTGTTGTCATTGATTTCAAAGGAGCTCTTGGTAGTTGTTGTATTTGATGTCAAGGAAGTTCTTGAAGCAATTTGATTAGTTGTCTAAGTATGTGTTTTGATGAAGGTTTCAGCTGATCAGTAAGTCTCCAAGAAAATCAGAGTAGCCCAGTTGCCAAAAATCCAGAAAAAGATAAGTTAGAAAAAGGTTGCAGGCTGCTTGAAAAACTGTCACGATTTTGTGACATGTTTGAGGAGAGAGAAAGCACTGGAAAAACTATCATGATTTCGCGACATGTTTGAGGAGAGAGAAAGCACTGGAAAATCTGTCATGATTTGTGACATGCAAGAAGGCAGAGGCAAAGCAGGGAAAAGTGTTGCGATTTCACGACAGGTTGAGTTGGCAACATGCAAGTGGTGAAAGCGTCGTAATTTTGCGACATCAAGCTAGAGAAAGTGTACGGTAGGCTGTAGTGTCGTGATTTCATGACAACAAACTAAAGAAGGCACACGACAGGCAGTAGTGTCACGATTTCATGACAGCAAGCTAGCGAAAGTGTACAGCAGGCTGTAGTGTCACAATTTTGCGACAACAAACCAAAGAAGGCACATGACAGGCAGTAGTGTCACGATTTTGTGATAGCAAATATTACAAGGTGTACGATAGACAAAGGCATAGCGATATCATGACATGTTTGAGTTTTGTGCTGGGAAAGCTATAGAACAACAGAGGTGATTAAAGCCGAAAAAGTTAACCTTTGCCGATGAAGTGTAAGGTTGTGCAGCTGACGATTGTTTTAAGGATTTACAGTCGACTAAGATCATGAATTTAATCATGAATTATTGCTATAAAAGGATGACTATTTTCAAGATTCAAAGGTCGAATGTGTTGTGTCATTTTTGTGCAAGTGAAGTCTGTTGTGTGCAAAGAGCAGTCGTATCGAATCGATCGAAGTGTGCATTCGTAAGTGTGACCTTCACAGAAGCAGAGATCGGGAAGAAGAAAGATCGAGGAGAAGCAGACTGTGCGAAGAAGGTGCTGTTGTGATTACACATAGGTGCACAAATTGTTGTGTGATAGAAGTGCTGCAGTATTTCATAAAGACTATGCTGCTGTGTTTTCATAGAAAAACACAAAGTCTGTGCTACTGTGTTTTTGTAGAAACAAACAAGTTAATTAAGTGCTGTTGTATTTGCATAGTTAGTGAGAAATTGATTTCAACCAAGTGCAAAAAAGAACAATGGAAGAGGACAGAATTGTGCTAGACCGAAGGACTATGTTTTGTACAAAAAAGAGGACCGGCTTTGTAGTGACAGAGATCTCTAGCCAGAGCAGGGAAGACAGGTGTCTTTTGTGGACAGAATTCCACTTGCTAAAGTCAGAGGAGGTAGAGGTCTGCTAGAGGATCACCAACAAAGCAGAATTAGGGGAAGGTGTCTCCTTTGAGCTGAGGTTCATAAACATTGTAATTGGGAAGGATTCTTAGAGGTTTTTGATACAACTTTTAGAAGAAATTTTTTATCCATGGATTAGCCCACCTTGGGTGAACCACGTAAATTGTTGTGTCTCTTTGTGGATTGCATCTTGTGCATTGTTTTACTGATGTTTTTACTGCTATCTTATTCTGCATGTTAATGGTTTGAAAGTTGTATTGATAGATAAATTTAAAAGTGGTCTTATACTGTTCACCCCCCCCTCTCAGTATAAGCTTATGTTCTTCAATTGGTATCAGAGCCAGTGCCTTCAGGAAGTTTAAACAACTTGAACGAAAAGTTTGCAAAGAACACAATGGACTACTCAAGTGGCAATGCAGCACCTATTCTAGATGGATTAGATTTCGGTCTGTGGAGTGCAAGAATGAAAGTCTATCTTATGGCTCTTGGCAATGAGGTATGGGAAGTTATTGAAGATGGGTACACCATTCTTGCAAATGGTCCTTACACTAAATAAGATAGGCTTCTACATCACAACAACTCAAAAGCCATGAATTCTCTCTTGAAGGGTTTACAAAAGGCAGATCTCACCAATGTTATTCACTACAAGACATCTAGTGAAATGTGGAAACAATTGTAGGTTGTTCATACAGGTGATGCAAATGTTTGAAAGGCCAAGTTGAGACATTTTAAAGGTATGTTTGAACAACTCAAGATGAATGATGATGAAAATATTAGTGACTACATGCTCCGGATGGATGAAGTTGTTAATTCTATGAAATACTTAGGTCTTGAACTTGCTGAAAATGATGTGTGTGATAAGATTTTAAGATCTCTTCCTAATAGATTCAGTGAAAATATTTCTGCTATTGAGGAAGCCAAAGATTTAGATAAATTGAAAAAGGATGAGCTTCATAGTATTCTTGCAGCATTTGAGTATAGAACTCAAGTGAAAGTTGATGTAAAGAAAGAAGCAGCTTTCAAGGCTACCAAGAAATCAAAGGGCAAACTGATTCAAGAAAGTGATGAGTCTTCTAGTGAAGAAGAGGCATATTACAACAAGAAAGGCAAGTTTTCTAGAAAGCACAAAAGCAAGAAAAATATAAGATGTTTCAATTGTGGGAAATTTGGTCATTATGCTACTGACTGTACTGTTTCCAAAAATGAAAGTGATAAAGATATGCAGGATGTTAAGAGCAAGGATTCTAAAAAGTACAGGTATTACAAAAAGAGCAAATATGAGTACAACAATCACAAGAAAAGCAAAGATGAGTACAAAAATCAGGGAAAGAGGCATTCTCACAAGAATAAGAAAAGCCTCTACTTAGACAAAGCAAGTAAGTGTTCTAGCAGTGATAGTGAAAGTTCTTCTAGTGATGATGAAAATGAGATGTTGTTCATTTCAGAAAAGGAGGAAGAACCGAAACATAAATTCATTATCATGAAATGTTTTAGATGTGGAAATTTTGGGAACCTTGAGGATGATTGCAAAAATGATGATTTAGCTGTTAGTATGTATGAGGATGCTTCAAAAAACTACAATGAAGATGCATGTATGGTTTTTGAAAAAGGTAGCACCTCTAGTGATACAAAATTTGAAAAAGGCAGTGATAATTCAAAGCACCATGAAATAGAGGATCTTGAATGTGAACTCAATAATGCTCTTAGTGTTTTGAAAAAAGAAAGAAAGAAGAATGATAGACTCAAGATTAAATTAGATGAATGCTGTATGGAGAGAGATGAACTTATAGAAAATCTTGAAGTCTCTATGGCTAAGTCACAAGAACTTAGTAATGGGTTGGATTCTAAAAATTTGGAGTATAGTGAGTTAGAATAGGAAATGGCTTCTCTGAAAGAAGAAAATAAATATTACAAGGATAAGCTCTATAGATTTCAGGATAGCTCCAAGAAAGTTAAGTCTCTCATCAAAAGTCAAAGAAATCCAACAGATAAAACAGGTCTCGATTTTTTTGAGCCGCACAAAAAATAGGTTGGGGAATCCAGCAAGAGATTTCAAAAGGAAGAAAGCTCTGATGAAGAAAGTACTTCAAACCAGAAGTCCGTGAGTAATGAATGCGTAGAAACAGAAAAAAATATTCAGATTGAGAAGAAGTTTTCGAGACCCATGAAATCTAATAAAAGAAAATTTCATGGCACATGTTTTGCATGTCACAGGTTTGGTCACATGGCTGTACATTGCATGACTCAAGTGAAGAAAGTAAATGACAGTTTCAGGAGAAGTAATTTCTTTCAATGGTATTGCTACGCTTGTCAACAATTCGGGCACAAGGCAATTTTATGTAAGGGAAATAGTAGGAACTGGGTCAATTAGAACAGGCGGATTCAAAGAATAGCCATGCCTGAAAGAAATAATATTGTTACTTGCTATAAGTGCAACAATGAGGGTCACCTAGCTAGACAATGTAGAGCTGATCTTTCGAGATACAGGAACAGAAACAGCAGTATGAACAAGTCCAAGGATCAAAGCATGGATAAGAACAGGAATGACAATAGAAACAAGAAAAATGATATGAACAGGTTCAAGGATCAAGGTATGAAGAAAAACAAGAATGATGAAAGGAACAGGAACAACAGTATGAACAGGTCCGAGGATCAAAACAATAATAAGAACAAAAATGTTGAAAAAGAATTCAAGAGAAGGCCCGACAAAGAAATAGTAGACATTAATGATGATGAGTGTCTAATGGGAGTTTCACTCCCAACCCTGTTTTAAATCACCTTAATAGAAGGTGGGGGAGGGATTAAGCTAAGAGACTCATTCTTAGTCCCAAAACCCCAAAGGTGACCCTTTGCCATTGATGACAAAGGGGGAGAGATTTGAGTAAGGGGGAGAGATATTTATAATGGGAAGTGCTTCAAGTGAAGAGAAGAGCTTCAAGTCAGGGGGAGCAAAAAATTCAATTGCAGAAGTCCAAATTGATGGATCCGTTGGTTCAGTTTTGGCTCTTGAGATATGTTTTTAGTTAAGGGTTGCCATCAATGACAAAGGGGGAGATTTTTGGCAATTTTGGGTACCTTGAGTACATTGCCTTTGCTCAAGTATAGTTGTTGTCATTGATGTCAAAGGATGTCTTGGTAGTTGTTGTCTTTGATGTCAAGGAAGTTCTTGAAGCAATTTGATTAGTTGTCTAAGTATGTGTTTTGATGAAGGTTTCAGCTGATCAGTAAGTCTCCAAGAAAATCAGAGTAGCCCAGTTGCCAAAAATCTAGAAAAAGATAAGTTAGAAAAAGGTTGCAGGCTGCTTGAAAAACTGTCATGATTTCACGACATTTTTGAGGAGAGAGAAAGTGCTGGAAAACTATCATGATTTTGCAACATGTTTGAGGAGAGAGAAAGCATTGGCAAATCTGTCACGATTTCGTGACATGCAGGAATGCAAAGGCAAAGTAGGGAAAAGTGTTGCGATTTCGTGACAGGTTGAGTTGGCAGCGTGCAGGTGTTGAAAGCGTCACGATTTCATGATAGCAAGCTAGAGAAAGTGTACGGCAGGCTGTAGTGTCGAGATTTCATGACAACAAACCAAATAAGGCACACGACAGACAGTAGTGTCACGATTTTGTGATAGCAAGCTAGTGAAAGTGTACGGTAGGCTGTAGTGTCACAATTTCGTGACAACAAACCAAAGAAGGCACACGACAGGAAGTAGTGTCATGATTTTGCGACAGCAAATATTACAAGGTGTACGACAGACAAAGGCGTAGCGATATCGCGACATGTTTCAGTTTTGTGCTGGGAAAGCTATAGAACAGCAGAGGCGGTTGAAGCCGACAAAGTTAACCTTTGCCAATGAAGTGTAAGGTTGTGCAGCTGACGATTGTTTTAAGGATTTATAGCCGACTAAGATCATGAATTTAATCATGAATTATTGCTATAAAAGGAGGATTGTTTTCGAGATTCAAAGGTCGAATGTGTTGTGTCATTTTTGCACAAGTGAAGTTTGCTGTGCGTAAAGAGCAGTCATATCAAATCGATCAAAGTGTGTGTTCGTAAGTGTGACCTTCATAGAAGCAGATATCGAGAAGAAGAACGATCGAGGAGAAGCAGACTGTGTGAAGAAGGTGTTGTGATTACACATAGGTGCACAAATTGCTGTGTGATAGAAGTGCTATAGTATTTCATAAATACTGTGCTATTGTGTTTTCATAGAAAAATGCAAAGTCTATGCTACTGTGTTTTCGTAGAAACAAACAAGTTAATTAAGTGTTGTTGTATTTGCACAGTCAATGAGAAATTGATTTCAACCAAGTGCAAAAAAGAACAGTGGAAGAGGACAGAATTGTGCTAGACCGAAGGACTGTGTTTTGTACAAAAAAGAGGACCGACTTTGCAGTGACAGAGTTGAGGACAGAGATCTCCAGCCAGAGCAGGGAAGATAGGTGTCTTCTATGGATAGAATTCCACTTGCTAAATGCAGAGGAGGTAGAGGTCTTCTAGAGGATCACCAACAAAGCAGAATTAGGGGAAGGTGTCTCCTTTGAGCTGAGGTTCATAAACATTGTAATTGGGAAGGATTCCCAGAGGTTTTTGATACAAATTTTAGAAGAAAAGTTTTATCCGTGGATTAGCCCACCTTGGGTGAACCACGTAAATTGCTGTGTCTCTTTGTGGATTGCATCTTGTGCATTGTTTTACTGATGTTTTTACTGCTATCTTTGCATGCATGTTAATGGTTTGAAATTTGTATTGATAGATAAAGTTAAAAGTGGTCTTATACTGTTCACCCCCCCTCTTAGTATAAGCTTGTGTTCTTCAAAGATGTCTCCTACTACTCTAAAGAACAAACCTCCTCCATTTTAAATATATTTGAGGATGAAGGGATGGATAATATGCAACTATATGATTGATTCAAGGTCCTCTACAACAACTATGCCCAAAGTAGTTTGTGAAGAGATGGGTATGGAGTATACCAGATCTTGTCCCAAAGTTTTGCAGTTGGATGGGACACCAGTCAAAATAGTTGGAGTAATAAAAGATAAACTGATGAGACTGCATAGAACCCCATAGGTGACCATTGTGTAGGAAATTATAATGGTAGACCTAAAGCCTTATTTTGGTCTATGTCTTTCCAAAGAATTCACTGCCAAGTTAGGAGGTTGTATGTACTTAGATTACTCTAGCATGGTAATCCATTTCAAAGGAAAAAGGATAAGGATAACTCCTAAAAAGCCAATTTTCTATTACATCAAGAAAATTGAAGAAGATATGTGCAACCTCACTCCTCTAGATGAATTTGAACTAGTAGAAAGTTTTGAAGAGTTAGAGGTTGAGGATGAATTTCCATTCAGAGAATATTATAGTCAGTTTGGGATAGGAATGGGCACATACAACATTTATTTAGAAGATGAGAAAAATATCTCTATTATATCCAATCAATCCTTAAGAGATGTAGAGACTTGTACTATGCATTTTGACGGTGCAAGATGTAGAAATGGAGCTAGTGCCAATGTAGTTTTGTAGTCTCTCTCAAAATGTGTAAAGAGTTTTGTATATAGACTAATGTGGTCTTGTACTAATAATGCTACAGAGTATGAATATATATGCTTAGGTCTAATGCAAGTAGAGAACATAGGTATAAAAATACTAAATATATATGGTGACTCTAATCTGACAGTCAATAAGGTAAGGGAGAGATGTAGCAGTAAGCACCATTACCTGAGAGTATACAAAAATTGGGTATGGAATTTGATGAAATCCTTTGATACCCTAAACATTCATTTTTCCCTAGAAAATAGAACATATTGGTTGATTCCTTGGTGGTTAAGGGTTCTAATTTCATCCCTTCCTCAGATATGGGGTCATCTAAAGACATGAAGATCAAAATTGTTTTCAGGCCTACGATACCAGGCGGGCAAATTTTCTGGCAGGTTATTGAAAGTGATGATTAGATCATTGAATTTTTGGTTAGAGAAGCTTGCCTATCCATTGTTCAAGAGGAACTTACTAATGAGATAAATTATCAAGACATTATCCAATTGAAGAACAATAATATCCCTAGAGGGTTGGTCACATTGGAAAGACTCTTTGATAATGAGGACAAGAAAAAGGCTAGAGCTTTGGAGATCAATGAAAATATCTATAAATATATCAAGATTGATAAAGAAAAGAAGCTCAAAGTTGGTATTCGTTGTTCTCTAGAAGAAGTAGAGGAGATCAAAGCCCTGTGCTCTAAATACCAAGATATTGTGGCTTTGTCACATGAAGATCTAAAGGTATATGATAAGAAGGTGATCCAACATACTATTGAGCTAGAGCCTAATGCAAAGCCTTTCAAGAAAAATCAAAGGCCTATAAATCCCATGATTTAATCCATAATGAGAGAGGAGCTACTCAAATTTTTGAAGGATAAAATTATATACCTAATTAAGCACCCCACATGGGTGGCTAACTTGGTCCTTATCAGGAAAAATAATGGAGACATCCATTTGTGTGTATATTTTAGGAATCTCAATCAGGCATCATTGAAATATTACTACCCTCTCCCTTAGACTGACCATATTCTATAGATTGTTGCAAGAGAATAAAGGTTCTCATTGTTATATGATTTCTCTAGATATAACTAGATCTGGGTAAAATATGAAGATCAATTCAAGATAACATTTACCACCAAATGAACTTTTTATTATCAAAGGATACCCTTCAGTTTGTCCAATACAGGAGCCACTTTCCAGAGAGCTATGGATTATGTCTTTGGAGATCTAATAAATAAGGTCATTCTTATCTACTTATATGATATGACTATGTTATCTCATGATAAATGAAACCATATAGAAAACTTAGAGCAAGTATTAAAGAAATTTAGAGTTTGGCATCTCTCTTAACCAAAAGAAGCCATTTTTTGTAGTTCATGAAGGGAAGCTATTAGAGCATGTGGTCTCTAAGGATGGAATGTCTATTAACCCATACAAAGTGAAGTCAATTCTTACCTCCCCTTTGCCTATGAACAAGAAAGCTTTACAATATTTCTTTGGGTAGATCAACTTTGTTAGGAAGTTCATCTCATACTTTGCTCAAAAGGTAAAACCTATCTCAGATTTTCTAAAGAAAAATGCAGGTTTCAAGTGGACAAAAATAATAAAATAAGCTTTTTAAGTCATTAAGTTGTGTGACCCTGGGAAGAATGCACCACACCTGACCCAACTTGCAATGTATTTATTATTATATCAAATTGAAAGGAATGAACATGCAAATGATACGTAAATAAGAAAAACAAATAAATATGTTTTTATTGATATTTCCAATCCACGGTTACATATTCATCCCTCTGAGGGATACCCAGTGTGTGATACAATCAGTTACAAGCAAGGCGCAAACGGTGGTGGAATAAATCCCCTTGCAACGGGGAGGTGCGCTTTCATAGGCTTCTTGATCTTACACACGAAACTATATGAGGGCTTATATATGCCTCTCTCTAGATCTGGTCCTGAAGGGATCCTTGTAATCCTAATGCTTTGATTTGATCCTGTAGACATGTACCTGCATTCATGGAAACAACAAAGTATGATAAGTAGAATGAGCAACCTCCCGAGATGATACCTTTTGTTAGCACATATGATAATATAGATAAATAAACATGAAATATATTAAAACAAAGTAGATGTAAGTAATGTGCATAAGGAAACCAGGAATACTAATCTAAGTACAATAAAATATTCAAATTTATGCTAAAGATATGTAAATTAAATAATAATAAATGCAAATATATTACTAAGAACAAAGGAATTGACCATTTTAAAACATGGCTATGACTATGGGCCGTTGTCAAAGAAAATGACCTCTAACTTAAAGGTTACCTCAAGTATTATGGGTTGTGGCAATCGATCCCTTGCTCGAATTTATGTTCAAGGGTCGTCGGATGTGTCTCCTACACTAATTTACGGTTAAGAATGATGGATCTAAATGCACGTGTGTGGACGTAGCTCAACCGGATGGTGCTCCAATGCTCCTCAAGGGGTGTGGATTGGCTCTCCATTTTGATAGGGCTCTGCTACACACAATTTAAACTTTCTGTATATCTTTTGCCTTACTAGAAATTTGTATATATAGAATTCTAGATTTTAGATTTAGATCTAGGGCTTGGCTTCCTGGGGAAGCCAAGTTACAGATCTACATGCCAACTGACCGTCCTAGAGGGAAGGCTCAGTATTTACTTGGCATGAAAGGGGCAGTCAGGAGGAAATATGGGAGTTCCTTGTCAAGATACCTTTGAAATACATACAAACTAGAGTTACCACTCATGATTTGGGTAATCCCTCATGGTAGTTCATGTTTCAGGGCTAATTATTGTCATCAGTAGCGGCTAGCTATGGCCACTCTAGCCTATAGCAGCCAATATTGTTGGTCGCTCTAGTCTACAGTTATCGGTTGATCGCTCTAGTCTACAACTATCGGCTGGTCATTCTAGTCTACAACTATTGACTGGTTGCTCTAGTCTATAGCTACCAATGACCGCTCTAGTCTGCAACTACTGGTGGCCACTCTAGTCTATAGTAGCCAAGCCTAAATGGGCTAGAACTACCATTTTAAGTGGTTAGGACCACTGCTTGCTCTTGGAAAGGTCCAAAATTGATCATATGGTTTGCGTATGTGCCCATATGAGTAGTCTCCTAAACATGATGTGTTTTAGATGTTTACATAAGCAATTAATTGCCATTGCTCCATTTGGTAAACCTTGACTTTAGTAATGATTTCATTTTGTATGCTTATGGAGCTGATAAGAGCTATGCATCTATGCTTACTTATAAGAATGATGATGGATAAGAACACCCCATATTTTCTAGAGTTAAACTCTCCATGAATACTAGATCAAATACAACTTTATTGAGAGACAAGTGTTTGCAGTGATGAAGTCATTGAATAAGTTTAGGAAATACTTGGCTTAAATTAAAACCCTTGTGTATGTGGTTCATCCAGATGTAAAAAGATTCATTTTAGAAGGTGAAATAGGAGATAAAAGAGTTAGTTGGATTACTAAGATCTAAGAGTATGATGTGGAAATCCATCCTACCAAGTTGGTCAGAGGTAGAGCATTATGGCAAGGGTTGACAAAAAATGCAATTGCATAATAAATAATAGCTTGCCAACCATCAATAGAAGATCATACTGAAGAGTTTCAATTAGAAGGTTCAAACTGGGTTGATCAGATGACCATATATTTTCAAATAGGAATTTTCCCTCAAGGTCTTAACCCATCACATAGGAGGAGATATAGGCTTCAAGCCTTGAAGTATGTCCTACTATCAGAAGGATTATATAGAAGAAACCTTGATGGATTTCTCCTACGATGCTTGAAAGATGATTAGAAGCAAAACATCATTAAATAGTTCCATGGAGGGTTATTTGGAGGACATTTTTTAGGAAGGGTCACAACTATGAAAATCATTAGGGTAGGCTATTAATGGCCTACTATTTTTGTTGATACCTTCAAGATAACAAGAGCATGTGATTAATTCAAGAGGTATGTGGGAAGGACTAGGAATGCATCATTGCCCCTCAAAACTATCCAAGTAGAAGAGCCTTTTCAACAGTGGGGACTGGACTTCATTGGAACAATAAATCACAATTACTTAGTAGAACATAAGTATATCTTGACTACCATAGATTATATTACCAAATGAGTTGAAGCCATTCCCACAAAGAAATCATATCATGAGGTGGTAATCGAATTCATGGAGAGCTTGATCACAGGTTTGGTATCCCTGAAGCTATAGTAAGTGACAATGGTCTAGCTTTTATAGGAGCTAAATATATTGAGTTTGCCAGTAAATATGGTATAACTTTAAATAACTCCTCTAGTTACTACCCTTAGGGAAATGGATTAGCTGAATTAACTAATAAGAATCTACTAAGGATTCTAAAGAGGTCATTGGAAAATAACAAAAGGAGTTGGCATCTACTGCTAGAACAAGCTTTATGGGCAGAAATGATCACCATAAAGAAATCTATTAAGACTACTCATGCATTGATGTATAGTAAAGAAGCAATCCTACCTATTCACTTGGAATTACTAGACCTCAAGTTGGTAAACATAGAAGAAGAGTTTGATCAGAATCCAGCTAAAACTAGATTGACCCATCTATTCCAGTTAGAAGAGAAAAGGACTCAGGCATATGAATATTTTTAGAAGCACTCGATTGACACTAAGGGATGGTTCAACAAGAAAGCTAAATTAAAAAAGTTTAAAGTGGGTGACTTTTTCCTAAGGTGGAATGTAGAAAGAGCCAAACCAGGTCATCACCAAAAATTTGACTCTTTTTGGGATGGTCCTTTCAAGGTTGTTGAGGTTAAAGAAAGTAATTTTTTCCAGCTCCAAGATCTAGATGGAAACATTCAGTTGATACCAGTTAATGGAATCCATATGAAAATCTACTTTGATTAAGAGTTCATTTAATGTAACATATGCATATAATTGTACTATACTTTTGTTTTCTTTTCTATAGTTTTGTATACAAAAAGAAATGCAGTTCAACGGTTCATAACACATTGTGGAAACAAGAAGTAAGATTGCAAAAGATAAAATGTTCTCTCTCCCGTGGCAAGCTCCATGCCATGCTCAAATGAGTGAAGACAGCCATGGGTTGTAACATATGATCCACACCGCTCTTAAATGAAATAAGATAGAAAATGGTACAAAAGATAGCTTAGGAATATGTATAATAGGTGACTATCGAGTTGGAATGCTATATTGATATAGCAGAAGTAGTGGTCAAAACTAGGGTGACATGGACAAGGAGAACTAAATTTAGAAGAGACATCAAAAACAAATTCTAAAAAGGTAAATCTATGTTAATTCAAGGTAGTTGTGCTATCCACTCCTTTTTATCATTTTACATCTATGATTCTATGCATCCCTACCTTGAGTTAATAGTAGCCATTGTCAAGTTTTACGACCCTAGGGTGAAAGCAATAAATATGGCTAAGGGAAAAATATTGTTTAGCATAAACACTAAGGCCTACCTAGATTTGTTTACCATAGGTTTAGATCCCCTTATAATACCTAAACCCTTCGACATAGCAGAGCAAGCCAGGTATTACTCCCTACAAGGATGTTCTCATGAAGGAGAATCTTTTAGGAAGTGGGTTTACGACCAATTTAAAACTATCAAGTCTAGGAAAACTTTTATAAAAACCCCAATAGCCATTGAAAACTTTTCTAACCCAGAGATTTTCAATATGTTGGTCTGCTTAGAGGGTCTAGACTTTGATCGATATATAAGATATTGGCAAATAGTCACTATGTATTATATTTCCAATGAAAAAATGTATAAACCTAAAGTAGAAGAAGAGGGTATCAAGCCAATTTATTTTGACTGGCCAACCTATCTCTCCAAAAGAATGCATGAGCAACTGGTTAGCATGAAAGGAGAAATAGAGAACCCCTCCTTCCAACATAATTCAAATCTGATATGGATGTTCTATAACACCGTAAGGCACATGATACCCCGGATTCTAACTAGGAACAAGAACGATAATGGAGACCCTAGTACGATTTATCATTGGACTAGCCATTTGAGGAATACGAAATTATACTACAGATTCAACTTGGAATTTTTAGGTCCAACTCTGAAAGTCATGTATGGATAATACCCTAGGCTACCACATATTTCCAAGGAGTTGTTGTGAGTAGAAAATTCCAAAGAGGGATATTAGTACATCCTCATGGCTACGGTTTCATTGGTAAACCCTTTATGCTACCTAATTTTGTTACTAGCAGGTTGTTGGCTTTGGAATATTTAAGGTAAGCTAACTTTATCAATGTCAACTTTAACACTAGTAAGGGAAGAAAAGGGACTCTGATTTATTCTTGCAATGTAGATGATATAACAATAACCAGAAGGAGTCAAAATTAACAAATTACTCAATATTTGGAGAGACTAGGTCTGTTGTACATTCCACAAAGATGGAGATATGACCCTGATGACAAGTTCTTGCAAAGGAATATTGCTCTAAATACAAAAATGGCCCTTAAATTTGAAAAAAAATCAAGGCCTCATTTTGAAGAGGGCAAAAATAACAAGGAAAATGCTCCACTGGAATGGAATATCAGTAAATTGGAACAACTACCCCCATGGAGAGATTTTTATGAGTAGATAGTTGATTATGATCCTAAGAAGAACAAAGATCACCGATTGAAAGAGTCTGAGATTAAAGAAATGGAGAAGAAATATGGTTGGGACAGTGGTAAAATTGTGGAACGGTGGCATATGAGAGTTGAAACATGTGCAAAAAAGGCTAGATTTTGCCGTCAAGCAAACATCGATTTTTTTGAGTCATATGAAAAGCATATCAAAATCGGAATGCCAAAAACAACAAAAACTTGGTACTAAGTTACAACAAAATAGAAGTAAAGAGATGGAGGAAAAACCAAGTATCATCAGACTCCTCTTCATCACCTTCTCAAGAATAAGTACAAGAGGTTGTGATAATTGCTCCATAATTAGCCAAGGAAGCCCCAAAAGCATTTGAGCCTTCACAAGAACAATTACATAAGTATTCTATGGGTGATCAGATTATGAGCAAAATGCACTACTCTAGTGGTGGCCTAGGAAAATATGAAACAGGAAATACAAAAAATATTCAAGAAAAGAAAAGGTCGAAACGTCTAGCCTTGGGAGGAGAACCCCCATAATAGACATAGAGGGAAAGAAAAAGGAGGATATTTTTGTATACACCCCTATAAAATTAACCTCTACATCTGTAGTGAAGTCAACCCCTATCTCTGAGGCTGCATCACAAGAAGCACAATATGAAGGGAGTGCAAAAAAATAAGCCTATAGTTCCTATTATTTTTAATAGAAAGGCTAAGTATTTAGTAAGGGAGTCTCCAAAGGAGGTCTGAAAGAAATAGAGAATGGACTAAGAACATATTGCTGAACAAACACATGTATCAGTTACAGAGCAACAAGTCCAACAAACACATCATCAAAGTACATATGGCAATTTCCAATAGACTACTTTGGTAGGTGAAGGTATCATTTATATTCCTTCTTCTCCTTCTCCTTCTCCTTCTCCAAAATAAAACCCTTTCCATTCTCAAGAGAAATTGGAACATAAGGGACCTTCTCCCCCCATAGTTCACCACCCACTTCACCAGTTATCATAGAGTCTCAAGTTAATCCATCTCCTCCACCTTCAACAGAAGTTTCAGTAACAACATTGCCCATTCTTTCATCTCCACTCCCAAATTCGTTACCATCAGTAACATCAGAAGAGAAATTTATTTGATCTCATCCAACTCATTCCATGATCTTAACATCTACCATCATGTCCTTCCTAGTTGCAACTTCTATAATAAGTATAGACTCCACTATTCTCACAACCACTCCCCTTTCATCAAAATTTGAGTTTGTTTTCCCTTCCCGTATGGCTACCCCCACATCTGAAAATTATCCCACAATAGCCTCTTTGTAGAAAGGAAAGGAGATTTCACAAAAAAAATCAAGATTTTTGGGCTAAGAAATTGTCTAAGCCTTCAAAGTAGATGGCTAGATGGAGAAAAACCATGATAGTTGATCCAATGACAAGGCAAAGGATAGCTAGGTCCATCACTCCTCTTGTAAGCAAACCATAAGAGGAAATAACAGTAGAATATTATCAACTTGAGGAGCATACAGAAGATATTGATCAATTTCCAATGGAATATGAGTTTGTTATAGCAAAGGCTCATATTGAAACCTTTTATGTCAAGATTGACATTTATAAGGAGCAATGTGTAAAATTGGAGGAAAATATTGAGAAGATGGAGAAAACAATTAGTAATCAAAAAAAGGTGGAGAAATTTGTAAGAAATAAGGTCAAAATATGGCAGAGTAAATATCAAGATGCCATGAAATTCAAGGATCAGGTTGAGGAACAGAAGAAAAAAAATGAAGCTCAAGCCAAAGAAATACAAGATTTGAAGCATCAACTTCAGACTGAAAAGGTCAAAGTTGTAGGATTTTCAAAAGATGGAGTCAAAAATTTTAGGAAGTAGATATGGTCTGAAATCCTTGAGAAATGCTCAGAAATCCAACCTGTAATTGACTATTTGGATGATGTTAGTAATTTACTATAAGCTACCAAAGAAGATCTGGATAAATTCACTAAGGAGCTACAACACATGGTGATACAAGCAGAACAAATATACAAACTATCTGAAAGTAGATTCAATGAAGCTTCCAAGCCTATTCCTGCTAAGGCATGGAACACTTCTAGACTGGTCGCTAGAATTGTGGTTGATAAGAATAAGTTGCTCCATAAGGGCTGGTTACTATCAAATAAGTTTGAGGGTACACTCTAAGATATTGTAGATATTAATCAAGAGATGATGTAGTATGGTTTTGGAGGACCGTGGGTTGAAAATAACACCTTGTTAACATAAGAAGATATCAAAAAGAATGTAGCATCAATCATCTAGGATGGATCTAAGATAGATGCTTGGGAAGACCTGATTGATCAAGAGTAGATCTCTCAAATGATCAAAAAATTGACTAGGCTCAAGGATCTAATGGAGGACATGGTGAATAAGGGTAATTATATGACTTATGAAGAGACCTCTAATTTGGATTATATTCATAAGTGGCTCAAAGAAATGAGCAATCCTACTGATTTAGCTTGGAGCCAAGCACTGCAGACCCTAAAATAGATGATCCAGTTGTTTGAAACAGATCTAGATCCTGAATATAACCAGGAGACTTTCTAAGAAGAACAAGAGGTTGAAGAAGACCAATAAGATGATAATGAAGAAGAAAATCAAGAAACAAATGAATATAAAACTCACCAGGAAGAGGAAGATCAATTAGAAAAAGGTTGTTAAAGATACTAAAAAGGTATAGTATGAACAACTCAAGGGTTAAAATTAACAAGATAATGATGTAACCACCAAAAAGGCTCACACCCGAAGCATCCCTTATTGCAATAATTGATAAAAACATAACATGCATACAAGAACAAGAAATTGACAACAAATGAATCAAGAAGAAATACACTTTATTCCATTGTATTCGAAGTCAAAATCAAATTACAAGTACATCCCTCTTAGGGATAATCATTTTGATACAATATTACAATAGGAGTGTGCAATTGTTTCCCTCTCAAGGGTAGGTGTGATTTCCAAGTGCCTTTCAGGGTGACACGAATTGCTCTAGGGTGGAGGTACCCTCTTCTTCGTGATGGGGAAGGAACTTGATGGTTGGTTCTCCTTTGAAACTATTCCCTCATGGTCAAGAAACAACATAGAAGTGTCAAAAATATAGGCAGCCTCTCATGATGAGGCCCTTTTAGGAAAATTGCATAATGACACCATTAAACATGCATAATCAAGAAAACATGAAAAGTGCTTCTAAACTATGCAAATTGAATCAAGATTCATATTATAGCATAAAGAAAGACAATAGCTACTCTATGCATGGATCAAATATGTAAAATGAAGCATAAACATGCATAAATAAACCATTTAAGTCCTAATTGAAGCATAACATGAAGAAGCTAATATAACCTAATTCTACGGTCAGAAGTCTGCTAAACTGCCATTAAACCATGAAAAATAAGCTAATCTAATCTAATTAACCAGACAAAAATGAAAAGAGGAAGGTGGTGATACCTCTGCTGCAAACCATAGCTCTGGTGAGCGGTCTGCACTATAAACCATGGCTGAAAGCCATGGTTAGCACTCTGATAGGCTTACCCTCAATTCCAAGGGCAGTGGGCTTGACCTCCTTGTCCAATTGATGTTCAAGGGTCGCCTTCGGTGTCCTTCTGACAGGTTTGGCGGTTGAATCACTGTGATGGGCCTTCGTTTTCTTGAATTTGCATTTCTTGGCTCTCCTAGGCTCCTAGGGCATCCATAATGCAATTCATCATGAATCTTGGCAAGTAGGTAGGGGATAAGTGCAATAGCTCTCTCTTAGTATACTCGATTGAGTGTACAATTTGACAGGGCTCCGCTGCTCAAATCTCCAATGCTCTCTCCTCTATATTTTACCCTAATTTTGAGGGGTACTTATAGGACTACCCAAGGGCTAGGGGTGGCTTCCTGGAGAAGCCAAGATCAAGAAGGGGTGGTTAGGATAGTTGGATTGGAAGCTTCCGCCCTCTAACCACCTTCTTCTAGAACAAATGGTCGTTCCAACCGATTTGGCTCGGATTGAAGGCCAACTGAACTCTAGTTAAGATCACAGGTTACAACTATGGTCTAGACTGTAAACCGTAGGTCTCAACCATGGTTCAGTTGTAAACCATAGGTCTGGGCTATGGTTCAGAATGATTAGGCCAAGGAGCCCAAATTGAGTGGTTAGAACCACTGCTCTATCTTGGAGTCTATCCAAGATCTTCCATATGGTCTTGTAGCATGTCCATATGAGTAGTCACCCTCGACATGACGTGTTTTAGGTGTCTATAGATGCCCCTTTTGAGATGCATTGTGAGATCGAACAACGCTGAGCAAAAATAGACCTCCTAAAATGATGTCGAAGGTTCTATGATGATCATTAGTCGGATCAACATTAGATGCCCCAGGTCCTGCAAAAGGATGCGCATCCTGGAATCATTGCTTCCAACTCTTTGGAGGCTTAAACTTGAAAAGTCTGTACTCATCACCAGACATTCGGATAGCATCAATGCCAAGTAGGATTTCATGCCTATCAATCCGAAGGGATGATAGTTACAAATAAATTATCATATTTGCTATTCTCCCCAAGCAAAGGGGTAAGCTTATGATAGTTGTTGACAATGATTCGCAAGGATGAACACAATTTTGACAAGATCAAGGGATCTACGATTCTCAAGGATCTTCTATTGATTTTGATTATGATTTGATATTATGACTACCCCCTCAAGCGACGAGTCGATGAGAGTAATGACAATGATTGAAGTGACGAGATCGCTTGACCACCATGGATGATCTGAAAAAATTTAGATTTGAGCAAATTAATGCATTAGCTAGGCCTAGTTCAACTTTTGATTTCAACTATTAATAGTATTTGCACATTTCTATCCCATGGAGCAGTCGGGCTGCAATAGTCATCTTAGGGAATCAAATTGATACAAATCCAATTAGATTTATGTTGAATCAAATGATCGATGATTTGCTGAAAAGATGTCATAGAAGAAATGACATGCAACGCCTCGTTCCCATGGAGCAGTCCAGCCTCAAAGGCCTTCTTAGGGATTGAAAAGAAGCATACCAGATCAACGATGACAATTTTGTCCCAAATGTCCTTATGGTAATTTACTCATCTTGTCGGATTGCATGGAGCGCAAGTCGTTGCAACCGCCAAGTGTATAGGGTAAATTACTGAATACGAGGCGCATTTGGTGTTTTGAATTATTTGATTTTTTTGAATGTTTTGAATTATGCATTGAGCTTATTTATTTGGCTAGGAGGTGCATCACTCCATGAAAGGATTGTCATAGCGATGACCTCGGTTGAATGTACTTTATAATCTCAGCCAGATTTTTGATTTTTAATTGGATCCCGGTGCTTGATTATCACCAAATTTCCAAATTGATTTGATTTTATTGAGTTTTGATCCCATGGGAGGCATTAGTTGATCATTTTAAACCTTCCCATGGTGGGATTTTATCAAATTGCTTTCCAGTTGCAAACCATGGCTAGGGTCTGTGGTTCCCATTTGCAATTTTGGGAAAACTACACGAAATAGAAAAAGCTTATAAAAAGCTCAATTTTCAAATTTCTCTCATTATTCCCTGACAGCGACTTGCAAACTGGAGCTCTGATAGTGACAACTGAGAAACTGACCTGCACCCTACCAAACTTCACCTACACCCTACACAGCATGATGGCAGAGCGCGAGCAAGCTTCTTCTAGCCGTGGCAGATGAGGCAAGGGCAAGGTAACTCTAAAACCAAGACCTCACATCCATTACCATAAAAATGAACCTAATTAAGTAATTGGTTAATCAATCTCACTAAATTATTGGCAATGAACCTCATCTTAGGCTAGGGTAGCTTAGGATTTATTAATTTTTTTAATTTTTTTTATTTTTTGGTCGCGGTATCGCACTCGATGGGATCTCAATTGGAGATCAGCAAGTACCAGCTATGGTTCCCAATTGGTCAATTGGGGACTATAGCTGCCAACTATGATCAACATTCAAAATCCCAATGATCAATTTTTGACCGCATGCGGACCATAGGGTTGACCTGCGGTTCGCAAACTTTAGAAAAAATTATAAATTTTTAATTTTTCTAAGGTTTTAAAAGGTAATTAATGTCATTTAATGCATTTTTGACCTATCTGAATGACAATTTTGATTTGTAGGCCTACATGATGACATGTTTTTGAGATTTTATCAGTTTTTAGATATTTTTGATGATTTTTAGGTCATTTTTAAATGTTTTTGCTTATTTTAGTTAGATTTTTCCTTATATTATGCTTTCTATTTCAGAGATTGACCTCTAGAGCTTGAGAGCCTAACATTCTTAAGACTCTCCATGGAGAGCTCACTCCCGATGGGGAGCATAAATGGTTTGGATCTACCCACTATCAGGGTAGATCAATCCTACTTGACTACATTGGCTTCACACTGGAATGCGTGGACCAACACATTTCACCTACCTATAGGTGAAATGACTATGACCTTAGAGGATGTTTATAGGATCTTTAGGATCCCCATTGATGGTGAGGCCATCGTCTCTTGAATTCTAGGGCTAAGGAGTCCATATTTGATGCCATATTTAGTGCTAAGAGTGAGGAGGCTCAGGGGAAGATCGATCACGGAGGGGTTCACATCGGCTATTGGTAGGGGAAGAATGTCTTCTCCGTACATGAGGTCATTTTTATGCACCTGGTGGTGCAAGTTGTGCTTCTAGACTCCTCAAGCGTGAGGATTCCCTGGAACCTCCTAGCCACTATCAGGAGAGTTACTCAGAGCTCCACACGATGACCACTACTCCTAGCCTGGGGGAGTACTCTACTATGTCAGTTGTACCATGAGCTATATCAGATTATTGAGTAGAGCCATAAGGGCATCAGTTGTAGCCTACTTCTTCAGATTTGGGGGTGGCAGCATATCAGGATAGAGCATCCTGGGGAGCTACCCTTACATATTATAGAGATTGATGATGACCATCAATGCTATGTTGCCTGTTGGCCTTGAGAGGAGGAGGGCTTCCAGAGTAGGACCCATGTTGGTGATATCCAACATTACATCACATAGTTTGTAGGACTCGGGCTAGATGATATCGAGTGGCGACCATACATGGAGTGTCCTGACTGGCCTGAGGTCGGTGAGTGGCTTCGACAAGCTCACCGAGATAGATGGTTACTCAGCTGAAAGGCCAAGATTAGAGAGTACCAATTTTTCTCTCGCATCCTGCATCGGTTCGGCATGGTGCAAGATATCCCGAAGATCCCATTCATCTATAGGCACTTGGATTTGGAGAGGGATCTACCATGGATTCATCCTCTAACTCTAGGGGATGATCTCGATGACTTCCAAGAGACTGGAGTTGATAGAGCTGTGACCACTCCAGAGTATGATGGATGGTGGTCTATGTTCTGTTGGTATGGGATAGGGCCTCTAGGTCAAGCTGCAGATCAGGAAGGGGCAGAGGTGGATCCTGATGAGCATAATGTGCGCCAATGGATAGAGGGTAGTTGGGGCATAGAGGCTACAACTGAGGAGGCTCCTAAGGTTGACCCTGATGAGGAGGCTCCCAAGGAGGGTGAGGTCCCTCCTAACAATGTAGAGGGACTACTCTTGGCATAGGTGGCTGACCTATAGAGTCAGCTGGGGTGATTCTAGACATAATAGAGGGAGCGAGACACTACTATCGCTACTCTATAGGCATAGTTGATAGATAGAGATCATCGACTAATGCAAGTGGAGGAGGAGATTGCTAGCTTGACAGAACATGGCTACAACAATAGAGACCCAGGTTGGTGAGCTCACTAGTGCTCATGATTTGGCACTGGCATAGAGGGATGTAGCAATAGTAGAGTGAGATCTACTTAGGACACAGAGGGGGGTCCTCCATCCTCTTAGGCGATTATGGGGCCTCTAATGGCACCAACAACAGCACTACCAGGTGGTTAAGATCCTATGGTAGAGATCCAATGCTTGTAGGGTTTGCTGATGAGTACCAATGATAGGCATGCATCCAGGGTTGCTTGGGTGGACCAGCTAGTTGGATACATACAGATGTTAGGTGCAGAGGTTCCCGAGGATCCGTATGCTCTAGAGTCCTAATGGACTAGATCCAGGACTACAGTATAGTCTACTGCTAGCTCGAGCCATCACACCCATCAGAGTGAGAGGACACACAGGTCCTCTAGTACACATGGTGATAGTAGTCACACCAGGACTAGGGAGGTAGGGTAGTCTACTATAACATCCAGCCATAGGTCCCGGTGCACAGAGGTGCCCATTGCATAGGTGGTGGTTGGATGAGTGCTAGGCCTCTTCGAGCTAGGTGGTACTCAGGGCTCTCAGTAGGGTCCGTAGCAGATAGCAGGGCAGCAGGTAGAGCAGGCTCCTGAGCACAATACTGAGGGAGGCGATGAGAGCTCTGATACAGGGGGAGCAGATCAGAGCTAGAGCTCTACTATTGCAGGATACATTTTTGATATATATCATTTTTGGTGTAAGGTCGAGGACCTACACATTTGTAGCCTACAGGTAATTTGTATACTCCCTATGTACTCGTTTGGACACATATATATATGATATGATCATTTATGGCTCATTATGTGTATATATATATATTATTTGATATTATGTTTATGTGATGCACATGGATGCAATGTTTATGTTATGTTGATGCTATATGATGAGATGTATGATGTCATGCATTAGATAGCTATGTAATTTATGATGATGGTATGCAATGATCTAGATGCTTAGATGTGATTTTTGATGATAGATGCAAATGGATGCGATGCTTTCTTTTAACGCATATTTGATATTGCTTTCTTTGCATGCATTAATGTATGTAATGATTTATTTACATGATGGTAATCTAATGTAAATGAACCTGTATGCTTTAATCACTTAAAACATAAGGAATGAATGCAAATATGTTTATCAATCTAATGGATGACGCCACAGGATGTGTAAAAATCATGACTGTAATTGAAAATCCTTAAGATAAGAATTTAATCAATTAATCACCCATACATGAAATGAAATGACTACAATTGTATAATGCGAATGATATAATATGTCATTCTATTTTCTTTCTTTTGCACTTTGGATGATATGCACGATATAGTCAGTGGTCGTCTAAACATCTTTGTTGATACTCATCCGGTATCTATCCTATATCTTGATTGTGCTTTATGTAATGATGTATCACTTCTTGGATACTTTGAAATTTGATGATTTGCAATGACTTTTACCATTTAATGGTTTATGCTTTTTTTAGCATTTGTTGCTTTTTAGAGAAATTTTGAGGTTTTCCATGAGACTCAAACACCCTAATTGTCTTATCAAAAGTTGTATACTGACCATACTAGACTTTTGAGATATAAGGCTTTTGCTAGGATAGGCCCTAACTATTCATTATCCCTATGTGTGCACATGATTATTTTAAGATAAGACACGAGCATTCCCCGATGTCAGGCAGGATTATTTCAGCCCATTGCTAAGATAGGGGTCCCACAAATGTCTTATCCAATCTCAAGTTTAGATTTTAGTTGGACTAAACCACTAAGCAATGTAGGACACCTGAAGCTAGCTCTTCCACATTCAAACATTGGTCTTGTTCATAAGCGAGGTGCTAATGCATCAGACATATCATCATGCGTAAGGTACAGTAGTGCTGACAATTCCAGGGATTCAAGTTTGCTCCCACTCATTATTTTTTAATTTTTGGGATACTTGCTCATATGTAGTGAAGCAAGGGAGTCGATTCCATTTTGACTTTGACTTTCTTTGGATCTTCATTTGATCTTCACTGGAATCTATTTTTTGATCTTCATTTGATCTAGATTTGAACTTTGATTTATGATCTTCACTCGATCTTGATGTGAACTTTTATTTTTGATCTTCATTCGATCTTCACTTTGAACTTTGATTTAAGCCTATTTTTTGATCTTCACTCGATCTTCACTTTTCGACATTTGCATTTGATAATTTTCTTCAGAAACTTTCCTTTGGGGGGATTTACTTGGGAAAACTATTTCTGGTATATCGATTGAGAATATCGATCTTATGATATCAATGTGGGATATCAATCTGGGGAGTCGATCTATGATATCGATCTAGGGTATCAATCATGAGGATTGATGTGGGATATCTCTTGGGGATATTGCTCATTTTATCATAAGCAAGGGATTTTGAGTAGGAAATACACTTGTCCTTTTTCCAACAGCCAACATTTCCCATACCGTCCGCATAGAGGGATAAGCAAGAATAACTCTTTTCACTTCAGGATACCCGATCCTACTTCATGGCTTTCATCTTCCCCTAGTCCTTATTAGGATTGCTTAATTTTTTGATTAGTGATAGAATTATGATATGCTAAGGGCTATACTAACTAGACCTTAGCTACAAAAGTAAAGCAAGCTTTCTATCAACTCTTGATAAGACCTCTAGGTATGGCTGAGTGATCGAAAAACCTGAGTATATCTTCATAGCAACATTATGGGTTGTGTTGAAAAACACAATTACTCACATGAATGATGGATTCTGATAAATGCAGAGATGCATGATTTAGACACAAACGTGGCATCGCTTGTGAGACTGACAAACACATTACTTTCTATTACGGAATGCAATGGATGATGAATGCCTATTTGCAATGCAATGGAATGAATGCATGAATGAAAATGCATAATGCAAAATGCAAATGTTTTTGGATTATATGCTTTACCAATTTTTTTGGATTTTATTGATTTTATAATTTTTATGAGTTTTGAGCCTCATATCTTGACCAAATGGTGAGTACATGCCTTCGGAGCCTTTAAATTGACCAAGTGATTCTTAGGAACCCTTGGAGCTTTTAGGATTGACCAAAGGGATTATGAGCACCCTTGGGGCATTTTGGTTTGACCAAAGGGATTATGAGCACCTTTGGGGCATTTTGGGATGACCAAGCGATTTTAAGAATCCTTGGAGCCTTTGGGTTGACCAAGTAGTTTTTAGAAACTCTTGGTGCCTTTTTAGGATTGACCAAGCGATATTCAACAAGCCTCGAAGCCTTTTAGGATGACCAAGCGGTATTCAAAAACCCTTAGAGCTTTTGACTGACATGACCAAGCAGTTTTGAGAACCCTTGGAGCCTTTTACTGACATGACCAAGTGGTTTTGAGAACCCTTGGAGCCTTTTGCTATGCTCCTCAAGCATAAAATGCCTTAATATGGATGATGTTGAGAGGTTCAGGCTCTTCAACACCCCCTAGCGATATCAAGTGATAAGTACCTAGACCAATATTTTTAGATATGATATAGGGCCCTAGCCAATTAGCTATAAATTTGTCCCTCAGATCGGGTGGCAAATTAGAGTTCTATTGGTTCTCTTTCAAGACAAGATCCCCAAATTCAAAGTCTCTCTGGTGGACTTTGACATTGTAAGCTCATTTTAGTCACTCTTGATAAATGTGGAGATGCTCCAAGGCATTCATATGATGTTCATCAAGCAGCGTCAGTTGATCAAGTCGAGCTTGTCGCACGATGTCATCATCGATGAACTCTTTCAATGCGATATGTAACATTGGAATTTCTAATTCCAAGGGCATAATGGCCTCAATGCCATATACTAGTGAGAATGGGGTTGCCCCTATGGGCATCCGAATACTAGTCCTGTAAGCCCATAATGCAAGGGGCAGTTGGACGTGCTAGTCTTTATGGTTTTCTTGGATCATCTTTTTCAAGATGGCCACCATTATCTTATTTGAAGCTTCAACCTGCCCGTTTGCTTATGGATAGTATGGAGTCACAAAACTATGTTTGATTCTATATTTAGATGTCAAAGCTCTCATAGTTTTGTTCTTGAATGACGTTCCATTATCCGATATTATTTTGGATGGAATCCCAAAATGACTTATAATATGCTCCAGTATAAACTTTGCTATACGAGCTCCAGTTGTCATTGTTAAGGGTATTGCTTCCACCCACTTTGTAAAATACTTAGTAGCCATGATTATGAATGTATGTCGGCCTGATGATGGGGGAGAGATCTTGCCTATAAGATCTAGTCCCCACTAAGAAAATGGCCAAGCCGCTTGGATGGGTTGTAAGGCCTATGATGGCAAGTGTGTAAGATTAGCATGATGTTGACATTTGATGCATTTCTTGACATACGCATTGCAATCCTTCTCTAGAGTGGGCCAAAAGTAGCCCATTCAAAGGATGCGCTTGATGATGGCCATGCCGTTGAAATGGCCACCGCATGTACCATCATGGGCCTACAAAATCGTCCATGATGCCTCTTGGGGCTCTAAGCAATGAAGGAGAACTCCATCATAGCTTTATCGGTACAGGATGTCTCCTATTAAGACATATTTTGTCACTTTATATTTAAATGTGTGCTTCACGGCACGTGGCAATCCCTCTAGGATTATACTAAGCTTTAGGAAGTCTTTAATTTGTGACATCCAATTTTGATAAATCTCAGCTTCGACTGCTAAGACGACTTGCTCCCCCTATGTATTTACTTTTGCAAATGCAGACTCAAAAACAACCCTATGGTGAATGGTAGTACCACTCCCCATTGGACTCTGAGAGGTTAATGACCCCTAGGGTGCCTTCTTAAGAAAGTCTTTAGCTTTGCAGAACCATTCAGCTTTTGGTTCTACACTAATCATATTGATCGACTCTTTGTTATCATAGGTTGCATGCTCTACTACGGGATGCGAGAGCATCTTGACATGGATGGTAGTGAAATCCGTAGATGGATTCTGAGGGATTAAAGATCCCAAAGATGCCATGGTGTCTACAAACCTATTTGATGATCGAGGGATTGCCTCAATGTCATACCATTCAAATTTAGCCAAATAGGTGGCAACTAGATCTTTATAGGCTTTCAGTATGGGACATCGACACTAAAAAATCCCCTTGAATTGATTTACTATGAGCAAGGAGTCACCAAAGATGTTCAATCTCTTAATATTCATGGTGATAACTATGTGGAGGCCCAACAGTAGGGCTTCGTACTCAGCATTGTTGTTGGTGCATGGAAAATCCAACTTGAATGACAAGGGCATTGGAGCTCCTTGCGGTGTGAAGAACACTATTCTAGCACCACCTCCTTGTTCGCACTTCGAACCATCGAAGAACAGAGTCATATCAGCATTGTTCTCTGGCTCTTTGAGCTTGAGAGCTTCAGATATGATGAAGACTGCATCGTTCGGAAGCTCAATTGTTAGAGGCCTACTATTTTCCAATGGTGCCTCAACTAATTGATCTGCTATGACCTATCCCTTAATGGACTTTTGGCTTATGAATTCTAGATCAAATTCTATCAATAGCATGATCCACTTCACAGTACGTGTATTGTGATAAGTCTTACTCATCATGTACTACAAAGGATTCTATTTTGATATAACATATGTTGTATGACTCAACATATAGTGTCACAATTTATTTGTAGTGAACACTACTGCTAAACACAATTTCTCCACATATGCATACCCTAGCTCATAGCTCACCAAGGTTCGACTAATGTAATATATGGCTTGTTCTTTGCCTTGCACATTCTTTTGGGCTAACATGGTTCCTAATGCAAAGTCAGTTGTTGATATATATAGTAGAAAAGGCACATCTAGCCTTGGTGGAGCTAGTACTGGTGGCATCGCCAGGTATTCCTTTATTTCAGTGAAGGTTGCCTAAAAATCCTCATCCCAATTGAATGGGACCCCCTTATGTAGCAGTCGATTCATGGGTCGAATCTTATCCGATAATTGAGTGATGAATCGCTTGATCGAAGCTACTTTGCCCTGAAGGCTTCTCAACTCTTTAATGTTGGAGGGAGGACACATTTCTAAAATAGCCTTGACCTTCACTGGGTCAACTTCGATGCCTCTCTTTGAGACAATGAATCCTAATAATTTACTAGAAGTTATGCCAAATACGCACTTCTTAGGATTCAACCTAACATTATGATCTATCAAGTGATCGAAGACCTTCCTTAAGACCTCTGCATGCTCTGCACATAATAATGACTTGGCTAACAAGTCATCCATGTAATCTTCTAGGATTTTGTGCATATAGTCATGAAAAATGTATGTCATGGCCTGTTGGTACATCGCACCAACATTTTTGAGGCCGAATGGCATAACTTTGTAGCAAAATGTTCCCCATGGTGTTATAAACATGGTTTTATGCTGGTCTTCGGGTTTAATCCGAATTTGGTTGTAACCAAAAAAATCATCCATTAAGGAGAGCATTTCATGACCTATAGTTGCATCCACAAGAGCATCGATATTAGGCAACATAAATGAATCTTTGGGTGTTGCCTTATTGAGGTCTCTAAAATCCATGCAAATATGGATCCTTCCATCAGGTTTTCCTATGGGTACCATATTGGAAACCCATTCTGGATAGTCGATGGAAATCACAAATTCTACATCCAACAACTTTTGTAGCTCATATTTCACCATTAAGGCTACTGTTGGGTGCATCTTTCTAAGATTTTGCTTGATCAGCTTCTTCATCAAATCTAGCAAAAGGTTATGAGTAACCAATTTTGGGTCTAGACCTAGCATATCCTTGTACGTCCAAGCAAACAAATTTGGTCTCTCTTTTAGTAGAGGGATGAGGGTGGCCCGCTCATCTGGAGTGAGACTCTCTCCAAGTTTAACCTTCTTTGGATTGGTGGGATCATTGTTGATATCCACTTCAAAGGTTTCCTCTACTGACATATGCGACCCCTCCTCAAGCTGGTGAGGCGTAGGGATCAAATGGATGTCATCAACTGGATTTATATGTTCTATATTAGAAGCATTCTCAGTATGATATACATCGTAAGCACAACCTGGCACAAAATGGAAAGGTTGCAACATTTCTTCATTAGGGAAGAAATCTTCAGGCTCTACTGGTGAATCAACACGATCCTAGTCGATAGCATCTACATTTAGATACAATGGTTTAGATGGATCTACTAGATTGTGAAGTGGAGTGGTTAAGTCAATGGAGACCATATTGATGGAATGGTATTGGCCTCTAGAACCACATGGACAATCCTCTACATAGCTGATGTAATCATCACTCCTAGGGTCTGGCTCCAATGGCATAGGTACAAAGGGGTCTTCTCTGTGAGGACTATGGAAAATCAGATCCTCCCTATGCACTAACTACAAAATAGGATCATTTGGCTCTAGGAGCTCCATGTAAGTCGATGGGGGAGGATTAACCATCTGATGAATCTGATCTAGGGTTAATCATCTCGCTCTCATATGAGGACCTATACGCAACTGGTGATAGACTTCATCTATGTCTATGCGTTGGTGATGGTAATGCAAATATGGAGGACCAAGGTAGGCCCTCTCTAGCTCATATTCTTCATCACTATCTGAGAACCAGAGCCCTTCATTCGCTCCTACTCCCATGGGGTGCTCCTCCAAATGCAGCCCCATGAATCTTACTTCTTGAATGTTGTCATCGCTATCCAAAAAAACTAGATAATTATACCTTATGTATGACATTAACAAGAAAACTAGCTCGATCTCTTCCTCTAAATGATTGACGTTAGGAAGAATCTCTTTGGTAACATGTACCGACTCTGTAGGCAGTAGGTGATGTGCATATAAAGGCCTTACATAAGCACCTTTGACTTCATCCTCAGATTCATCATCGCTTGAGGATTCCTCATCTGCATCATAGCCTGGTCCACTCATATCGGAGGTGGACTCCTCTCCATATTTATTACAAATATCTCCTAGATCGAGATCATCTACAATGATGGGGTTATGCCCCTGCATGTCTATGTCATTGATTACATCACAGATTTGGTGTCCCAGGTTATCTCTGGGGTTCTATTCTATCTCAATATGCTCAAGGAGCCCTTCATGATGATCTTCGAGTGGCTCAATGGTGATGACAGATATCATAGGATGATTCCTCTAGAATTTGGAAGGATCAAGATGATAGGGATTAAAATCCACATCATCAGCCAGACTAAGGTACAGACGATCAAGAGATGCCACAAGCAAATCATCCTGCCCTCGTATCTGTAACCCCAAACCAAACTTATCAGTGGCTAACTGATAACTTAGCTCCAATGGAGTCCTACATCCTTGTTCGAAGAGACCAAGGCCATATCCATTCCAATGATATAACTCAAATATTCGTATGGAATACTCTAGGTTGGATAGATACCAAATATTTACTATGAATGGTTCGTTGTCATCTTCATCCATGGGCGTACGCATGGGAAGCTGGTCTAGCCTCGCATAGATGAAGTTAGTATGATTGGGTGGCTCACCCAATGGTATGACTGATCCAACCGGATATCGATGGGTGTGCAGTCAGCCCATATCCTATGTAGTTTCTAAAATAGGCTCGAAGGTCACATTCTACACAATGTACTCGCCCAACCCGATGTTGGTGAGATGGACAGTCACCCATGGTGCGGATGACCCTACTGAAGATGCAGGTGAGGTAGGCTGAGGTGCCTCCTCGACTTTGTCTTGGGGTTCCTCAACTTCCATAGGAGTGGGAGCCTCCTCGATGATTGGCTTGGGCTCATGCTATTTCTCTTTCTCACCCATATTTACCTTTAACTTCCTTTCATCCCATTGCATGACTGATGTCGATGGTTTTTGAGAAGTGGCAGTGGTGTGCTCCGATCTATGTGACATAGATGGCATTGGTTGAGCACATACTATTGGTTTACCTCCTAGTTTCTTTATCGATGATGACGGCCGAACATCCAGGTGCATTGATGGGAGTATAAAACCCCCGAGAAAATATTGCTAGGTTCACAAACTTGAAAGGTTCTTCGTCCGATGATACTACGTGAACTCGTCCCTCATGAATATATTTCATGCACTGATGTAATATTGAGGGGATGCAACGCATTTCATGAATCCAAGGCCTACCGAGTAATATGTTATATTGCATGGCCCCTTCTATCACATGACACATCATGGAGATGGTCTTCAAGCCTACCTGCATGGGTAGGATAATTGTGCCAATAGTTGAACATAGTGCATCGTTAAACACTCTCAATGTAAATGTAGTTGGTACAATATGTGATTTAGGTAGCTTCAAATGACTCAGTGCCTTGGTCATTATTATGTTGATCGATGAGCCAGTATCGATCAAGACCATTTTAAATGGCATGTGATTCACACACGCGATTATGTGCAATGGTGGGTCAGCCATAGTTGTAGAAACCATCCTTATCTCATGATCATAAAATTGGATCATCGGTTCCTGACACTGATGTACATGTCCCACGAAATTAGTAAATGCTTGTGCATCTTGGGATTGTACTTCAATGGACCTCAAGATGTCCATAAGAGTCTCCCTGTGCCTAGGAGACTACTGTATTAGCTCATATATCGACAACTTTGTAGGAGTCATCTACAGGTTTTGGATCAACCTGCTCCTTATGGTCACCACCGGTCTTGTCGGTGGGCCTAGGATATTCTGTGTCGATCATTGATTCGGCATGGCCTGTATCTGAATGGGAGCACGAGGTTGGTTTGGTTGTTTGTACCTCCCATGTCTAGTGACAATGTTCACCATGCCTACGAACCCCTGGGTAGGTGGTTCGACTCACACCTGGTTGACCTGGCCAACATTTGTTGCGAGGTGCCTCATGATTCGGTAAGGGGTTTTTATAAATCCCTATATTTTGATTATCGGGTACCTATGGGTTGTGTGGCACTACAAGCTCACCTTTTTCAATCATATTCTGCACCATGTGTTTGAAAGACCAACACACCTCAATGTCGTGGCCTTTCACTCGATGAAAAATGCAAAATAAATCATCTTGGTACCCCTTAGGTTTGGGTTGATTGGGGTCTACCATATTGACCTCGAGTAATCTAATTGCCTTGGCCTCACATAGTTGATGGAAAATCATCATTAGTGATTCTATCAATGGTGTGAACTGGCGAGGTGGGCGTTGATCTTTATTCTTGCCCTTAAAATTGTTGTTGCACTTGTCATATTGTGCAGGAGGAGGTTGGGCTTGATAATTCTATTTTTGTTGCCCCTTGTCTCCCCTTTGGAGATTTAGTACCACCTGATTTACATGGGCCTGCTTGCCCTGTTGCTTCATGGCACTCTTCTTTTGTCCCTCTCTCCTGTTCTTGAGCTTCAAGTTGCCTTCCTACAACTTGATGTCCTCGATCACTTTGGCTTGCGCCAAAGCTTCCTCGAATGTAGGATACTGCTACAGCTACAATAGTAGTGAGATGTGCTTGGCACAACTCTTCATAAACATTTAGGTTAACTCTATGGTAGGAATAGGGAATGGCAACTTTACCATCAGTCTCCTCCATCTCTTCCTATATTGCTCAATCGGCTCATCATCGTGCTGAGCTAGCGCTGCCAGATCAAAAATATTGGCCTATTTCTTGATGCCAAAGGAATAGCATTCAAGAAAAGCATCAACTAATTGCTCAAAACTAGTTATGCTATGTTTCTTTAGCTAGTTGAACCACTCTCGAGCTGGACCAGAAAGTGTCATGATGAAAGTATGCAACAACAATGCATCGTTGCTTGCTATCTAAAAACAAGCATCCAGAAAGCTCATGATATGCTCCTGCGCATCTTCATCACCCTTGAACTTGTCCAACCTAGGCATATCAAAATGCTCAGGGTAAGCCAGAGTAGGTACCGAAGGATCCAAAGGCTCATTGTGGATTTTCCTTAAAGTCGGCTTTTGAATAGTCATGCCTTGTCTTTCGATGGCTTTGACCTTCTCGGCTAAGGCCTTATAGGCCTCTGAGGATAGAAAGTCCTCCTCCCTAAGTTGACATGGAGGTGGTCTAGGAGGTACTATCTTCCTCATACAAGGTGGAGGGCATGGCTCTTCCTCCTCCTCAGCTTGAGAGCTTTCAAGATATTCTCGCTCGTATCCGTCTCCCTCTTCTTCTTCATGTTGTCTCTGCCTCTGATCATCGAGCGATGGTGGTCATTCCCTCTGTTTGACACTAGCATGAGTACGAGCATCTCTACGCTCTCGATGCATATCAGCTTGTGAAAAATCCTTCCTATGTGTATGCTCTCTATGCTCATCATGAGGATATAGGCCAGCCCTAGCTAACTGGTCCTCCTGCTCCACATGCTCCTTCTGGGTAAGGATACGCTCTTCATGCATGCGTTGCTCATATAACCATTATCTAAGGAGCCTCTACGCTTGAATATTTTCATCTTCAATATGCTACCTCTCTAGGCGAGCATCCTCCAATTGATCTTGGAGGAGTTGGCATTTCTGCTCTGATGCCAGTCGATGTGATCTATCGATCTGGTCGACCATGGGAGGCCTCTAGTATCCCTGCTCTGTACGAGTGACCTTATGGGTTCTACACCCATTGGACTGATATGTTATGCCTTTGCCTCTATCTATGAAGATGGCATTGGCATCCTGTTGTACCCTATACTATGAACCACCATGCGTAGATAGTGGATGTGTGACATGAGGGTGCTTAGAAGCCTCTCCATGCTCTCTAGTAGTCCTGATGATGCTCCCGCTATGCTCACTCGGGGCACGAGTGGGTGGAACATAAGGCTTGCAGCCTAGCTACTCTAAGACACTACCTAGACCCTCTAGCTATCTAGACCACCACCGCTCATGCGGAGGGGTGCCATTATCTCCCACCTTTGATATATCAATGGTGATCTTGCATGGTGGAGCACGCACGGGAGTATGGCTAGACCTATGCTCAACAACGAGCCTATTTGCCTGTCCCTGAATGGGTAGATATCTAGTCCTTCTATACTCAGAAGGTGGAGGTATGGTTCCTCCTATAGACCTAGTATGTAAGGGCACCAACCTGGTTCCCTGCACAACAAACTCTTCCGTCGATCCCGTGGATGCACGTGCATCGTGGTCTCGATAATGGCTTTCGAGTGGAGCACCCTCATGCTGAGAGGCTCCCTACTCTAACCTATGCCTAGAGGAGTGTACTAAAGCTCCTCTAGTAGGGGTATGCTCTATGGGATCCCCTCGTGTCGAGTTATCCCCTCTAATGCTCGTCGAACGACATTCGGTTCGCTCATGTGGGTGAGGGCTCGACACATGCTGTTGTGAACTGGTTAGGGGTTGGTCATTGGCATCAGGTTTAGACCTTTTTCGACCACCCCATGTATCCACCATTGTGTACCTAGTGTCTAGATGTATCTTTTATTATTAAGCAAACAAGGTATACAATAATTATTATCTCATTTTAAGTTTTGAAAGTGAGTCCTAAACTGTTTGATGTGTTTTCAAGATTTGTTGTATCAGTGTAGAAACTCTTATCATGTTTTGCAAAACTTGTTGGATTTTATTCTCAGTTTAATGGATTTCACCTGTACGCTCATAGCTCGACAACTTGGCTATGAACTCCAAGTCGCGTAAATCCCCCGTGTGTGGTAATGAAGCCCACACCCGGACAAGGAGCACAGGTCCTCCCAGATCCTCACCCATTTTCCCCTAGTCAACATTATACCCTCCGAAGAGAATACATGCAAATTTTCTAGGGTACGAAAGGTTCTTGGATCCGGTATTGGTCTATATATCAAGGGTTCGTAGGATTTGGGCCAACGGATGGAAGTTACGCCCACCATCGTTGAACCCTACTAGTGGTTGGATGTCAAGCCCAACTCACTAGCATTTAAGTGCCAAGTGGTGTGTGTGGTTCCTTTTAATGTACATAAAAGAAATGCATCATATAGCATACATGCTCATTTTCTAAATGCTATGCAGATGAAAGACATTTCAGATTCAGAAAATGCAAGCTATTCTAGATGCTCTTTAAGACTATGCACGTTACGATGCTAAATGGCCACTAATTGGGCCTCACACATGCAAACCATCCACACATTTCTATCAAGCACGCTATAGCCTAGGGTGGACTACAATCAGAGGTCCGTTGTTCCCAATAGCGCCTTTCTATTGAAAGAAAAACATGAAAGCAAACTAGGACGATTGATTTTACCCTTTTCTTAGTTCTTTTCCTAATTTGCATTCGAATTAAACTGACTATGAAAACATAGAGAGCAAAAAAGTAATAGAGGGTTGAAAATAGGACCTACCTCAGGTCCTGCATTGGTTGATATTCTAAATTTGACTATCTGTGTTGTCAGTAGGAAACCGTAGGTCTGATCTATAGTTTTGACTGTAAACCATGCTTTGTACCTACGGTTCAATTGTTGGCCCGTAGCTGATAGCTGCGGTCTATACCTGCAAGTGCAAAAACAAGTAAAACATAGTCAGGTCCTATAAATGCGGGGTTCCACCATGATCGCCTACTATAACCACCAAAAAGGCTCACACCCGAAGCATCCCTTATTGCAATAATTGATAAAAACATAACATGCATACAAGAACAAGAAATTGACAACAAATGAATCAAGAAGAAATATGCTTTATTCCATTGTATTCAAAGTCAAAATCAAATTACAAGTACATCCCTCTTAGGGATAATCATTTTGATACAATATTACAATAGGAGTGTGTAATTGTTTCCCTCTCAAGGGTAGGTGTGATTTCCAAGTGCCTTTCAGGGTGACACGAACTGCTCTAGGGTGGAGGTACCCTCTTCTTCGCGATGGGGAAGGAACTTGATGGTTGGTTCTCCTTTGAAACTATTCCCTACGGTCAAGAAACAACATAGAAGTGTCAAAAATATAGGCAGCCTCTCATGATGAGGCCCTTTTAGGAAAATTGCATAATGACACCATTAAACATGCATAATCAAGAAAACATGAAAAGTGCTTCTAAACTATGCAAATTGAATCAAGATTCATATTATAGCGTAAAGAAAGACAATAGCTACTCTATGCATGGATCAAATGTGTAAAATGAAGCATAAACATGCATAAAGAAACCATTTAAGTCCTAATTGAAGCATAACATGAAGAAGCTAATATAATCTAATTCTACGGTCAAAAGTCTGCTAAACTGCCATTAAACCATGAAAACAGCTAATCTAATCTAATTAACCGGACAAAAATGAAAATAGGAAGGTGGTGATACCTCTACTGCAAACCATAGCTCTGGTGAGTGGTCTACACTATAAACCATGGTTGAAAGCCATGGTTAGCACTTTGATAGGCTTACCCTCAATTCCAAGGGCAATGGGCTTGACCTCCTTGTCCAATTGATGTTCAAGGGTCACCTTCGGTGTCCTTCTGATAGGTTTGGTGGTTGAATCATTGTGATGGGCCTTCATTTGCCCGAATTTGTGTTTCTTGGCTCTCCTAGACTCCTAGGGCATCCATAATGCAATTCATCATGAATCTTGGCAAGTAGGTAGGGGATAAGTGCAATAGCTCTCTCTTAGTATACTCGATTGAGTGTACAATTCGACAGGGCTCCATTGCTCAAATATCCAATGCTCTCTCCTCCTATTTTACCCTAATTTTGAGGGGTACTTATAGGACTACCCAAGGGCTAGGGGTGGCTTCATGGAGAAGCCAAGATCAAGAAGGGGTGGTTAGGACAGTTGGATTGGAAGCTTCCACCCTCTAACCACCTTCTTCTAGAACAAATGGTCGTTCCAACCGATTTGGCTTGGATTGAAGGCCAACTAAACTCTAGTTAAGACCGCAGGTTACAACTACGGTCTAGACTATAAACCGTAGGTCTCAGCCATGGTTCAGCCTGTAAACCATAGGTCTGGGCTGCGGTTCAGACTGATTAGGCCAAGGAGCCCAAATTGAGTGGTTAGAACCACTGCTCTATCTTGGAGTCTATCCAAGATCTTCCATATGGTCTTGTAGCATGTCCATATGAGTAGTCACCCTCGACATGACGCGTTTTAGGTGTCTACAAATGAATAAGAGTAAACAGTCTTGTAGTGGAAGTGGAATTAAGAATTTTTGTATTCATGTGTGTATTTTTCGTATATTATTTTGATTTCGACACTGTCAGAGGATAGTCATAAAGCATGAAGTTGTAGCAAAAGATGAAAAATCCATGAAGATATTTTGTTCAATTTGGATGGGGTTACAAAAGAGAATATAGTTTCATATACCCAGACTGATACTATGCCCATGAAAAGTAGCTACATAATTTATTATTTCCTGCATGATTTCCATGTGAACTGTTACTCTTTGAATATCTTCACAAATTTTCTAGAGAGTTATGGTCACATAGAAGCCATTCTATGAAACATAGTTCACTACAGATTGAATTCTATCATTTTTCCTACATCCCCTCTACCTTCCCACTGCACATACTTCCTTTCTTTTCACTCCATACATATCCCATTTTTGAGAAATTTTCCTTCATACATCTAGCTTCTCTACCATTATCTCTTTTCATAACTTTTTGACTCCTAATGCCCAATGGATAGGACTCTGAGTTCTCAGGATTTGCAAAAAAAACCCTTTAGGAGGCACCAGAATGTAGGTCTAAAATGGTCACATCTTTAGAAAATGTTTTTATAATTTTTTTGAAGTGTTGAAGGAGCTTGCTCTACCTTGTGATAGTGGCTTAGCACAAGATGTTCTATCCCACGGTCAGAGTGGTCAAAGTTCATACTTAGCCATTTCAATACCATAGGCCACATCATAATTTTTGTTTTGATTAAGCACAATGGGTTGCAACATGTTTTACCCTACGTGACATAGAACATTGTTCTAGCTCGTGATCAACATTGGTTAACTAACATGTAGTTGCTTTTTGAATCATGGATTATAACACAACTCCATCCCACGAAAGTTAAAGCTTATTCCATACTGCATGATATAGAACATTATTATAGCCCACGATCAAAGCAATTAAAATCCACAAATAAGTATTTCAAGAAGAGGGCTAGTGCAAGGTTCCATATCACATAGTCCAACGTTATATCCCGTGTGATCTAGAGAAAGGTTCTACCTTGAGATAAACATTGGTCAACTTTGTACATGTGAATTTTGAGGCACAGACTACAACATGGTTTGGAAATTATTCTACGCTATGAATACAAAATAAAGAAAGATCACTCAAAGACTACAAGGCAACAATACAACACAATGCTCTACCTTGCGTGGGTCAAAGTATATTTTTATATTGAAAGATCATATGCTCCAGCATGTGGTCAAAATGATCAAAAGGTACAAATAGTATTTTTCAACAAGCGGGCTACGACATGTCTCTAAACCGTAGAGCTTATGATAATATTAAAGCATTGATCTCAACCGTTCGTGAGTGGATCAATGATTAGTTTGTTTTAACGATCTCCAAGGTGCATAAAGGTAGTAATTCTATAATGTGAAATGATTGATCAAAGTAAACCAGAAGGAGAAGCTTTGAAGATATCAAGAACCAAGAAATTGAGGCAATTGTAGATCTATAGCTGGATAGCATCCACAAGAGCAATGAATGTCTGGATGATAGTTTTGTGCAGTTTGAAAACCAAATACTATGAAATCCCAGTAAGATGCAGAGGCTGATTTATAGAGGATGCGCAAGATCCACGTTTTTTATTTTATCCAAGATGAATAAGAGGTTGCCACCTCAGCAATTGGTTGATTTGGCATTTCATTTTCTTTGTAATGTTCCACATTTTTTCATTTTTCAAATTATGTAAAACTATAAATAAAGGTCGAACACTTATTTTTTAGGGTTGAATCTAGAGTGTGTTCTTGCCCTACGGTGTAAATACTTTTTGCAAATAAATAGAAGGAACATTACTTGGATGTTTTCCTCAGACTGGAGCCTTCTGTAATATTTTGAGAGATTCAAGCTGTGAATGCTTTTCTGTTACCGCTGCTATGGTTAGTCTATTATGTTGATATTGGATTACTAGCTTAGAGCACTTTGAAATCTTTCATGATTGAATCTATGCTTGCAAGAGGTTCTTTTTTTTTAATCTAGGTACTGATATTATTCTACTATATTGGATTATTAGTATCTTGGATGTTTGAAATGACTTCTTGAAGTATGTCTCTATTTGTCTAATTGATGAAGACTATATATTTTGAATGTTGTTAATTGCAAGTGTGGGACACTAGAAATTGATTTTCAGAGGGTTTTTCTATAGATGCCTATGTTGTTAGCTTTATCTTACCACTATTTAATTGTTACTTTCTAACCCCAAACCCATTTATATCCCTATTTTTTAAATAAATAATTGATCTTAAATGATTTAACACCCTATCAATTGACAAGGAATACCAACCTACTCTGGAGGTTGGATTAGAGTAATCTTTAATCCATACAATGTTAGTGTTTGGAATGTGACCAACGGGTGCATGTCTAATCAAAATATTGGAAGATAAGAGTCACAGTTTCAAGTTCCGCTTTATGTCAATTCGGATACCAACACCTATTTGTGTCCATAGGGCTAACAAATCCTAATATGTTTAAATATAATTTCTCAATTATAGATATTACAAACTTAGAAACATATCAAACATCACAAAAGTATACAATTATCATATATATTTTAATAAAATGGAACAATGACCAAGTATATATGGAATAATTACTCTAATATTATGATAAAGGTATCTATAAGAAGACATAAATATCTAATATAGAACCATACTTGATATTTTGATCAATGTTCTCTTTTAGATTTATTTTAACTACAAAAAAAATCCTAAATTTGGTTGATCTATACTTAGCAAAACATTATTCTTTAATCCATATGTACACACACATACCCTAAAAATTTCTTATTTGAAAATTTTTATAATCACTCCAAATGTAATTATGTTACAAGGAGGGGGTACAAATTTTGAGTTTGCCACTCTTTCTATCTTCTACTCTTAAATTTACATCTAAAATCTCCCAAAATGTATCAATGATCTAATTTGATTGTAATACCAACCTTCAACAACTTTGAGCACTTATAACCCTACCTGCATATAATTATTCAAGAATACTAAACTAAATAATAGGTCTATCATACTTTACTTCTTTGATCTACTCAAAATTGTTACAAGATTGTTAATAAAGCTTGTCATGTCTTATCCCTCCCTTCCTTTCCCTTTCTCTAGGTAGTATTCCTTCTTAGTATTTTATCCTTACCTAAAGATCATGGTAGGTATTCATAGCCAACAAAGTGCCTTTAATAAACATTATCAAGGAGCGTCATCAAGCATATAATGGATCAAATATCAAGGACTAATGAGTAAAGATCAAACATCACCTAAGAGATAAGTATTTTCAATTTCTTTTTGCTTTTGTAAAATTTTCATTTTCTTTACTTTACTTGTAATACACCTTGACCCAAGTATATTTGTTTTATCTAGAATCCACTACTTAGGATTTGTATCTACAAGTCCTATCTTCCAACAATATCTTACTCATTTACCTCTTTTAGTTTTTTCTCTTTAATTACCCTTTATGTGTTCCAGTCTAACATTCCTAATTTATACCATTTCTAAGTAGTTTTAAATAATTTAGAATTGTTCTAGTGTTGCTTATGCTCATGGGTTTAGTGTCTATCTAGGCTTGTCTAAATCTAGATAAAATAGAATATTATGGAATATGATATATTTGCTTCATCCTTGAAATTATAGTGGAATAAATTTGCGTTATATAAGCTAAGAGTGAGGTGGTTGAGCCACCTTAGTGATAATACACAAATAGGATTATAGTCTTATAGTCTTCTCTTTATCATAATGCATGGCCTATGTTTATAGCGTGCTTAAGTCCTTGTACCTATGCATGACACTAAAAGAATGAGCAAACTTGTTTTATAAGTGGGGATTGTAAAATACCCACGAAAGTAATATTAATAAAAGGATTGATCTTATCCAACACTCACATCCTCTATTTGATACATATAGTCAAAGACTTGCAAAAATTATATGCCTTATCACTAGATGTATAATTTGATTGTATTATTATAAAATTTTGATTCTTTTAAAATACTTATTAGGAGATAAATATATGTAAAGTGTTGGTGGTGAGAATATAAGGATATATTGAGATAAATATATTTTGTTTTGTTTTGTTATATTTATATATGTATAAATAAATATATATAAATAACATAGTACAAAAGTATCACTATTTGCCATAATAGGCTAACAAATCATAATATGTTCAAATATAGTTTCTCAATTGTAGATCGTATACACTTATCATATAAATTTAAGTAAGTGGGCAAAATTTATAAGTATATATGAAAGAATTTACGATAAATTTATCTACAATCAGATATTAACATATCTACTATAATATCATACTTACGTGATATTTCAATCAATGTCTTCTTTAGATATTTTTCACAAAAATAAATCCCTTTTTTGATTTTTGTATAATTAGAAAAAATATACTTTCCCATTTCAAAATCATTGTCAATCCAAATCTAAACTTAATAAAAGGAACAAATCTAAATTTTGATTTGGTGTTCTTCCTTTCTTCTACTCTAAATTTGCATGTAGAATCCCCTAAACCTACGAATCATCTATTTCAACTTTAATAACATCCTAATACAACTTTTATAACTTCTAACCCTACTTGCAAATATAATTAAAGGATATTAAAGTAATAGGTCTATCATACTACTTCGAACTATTTGGAATTGTTAAAATATTGTTAGTAAATATTGTCAAGTCTTATATTTCCTTCTCTTTATCTGGTTAGTATTCATTCTTAGGATCTCCTCCTTCCCTCAAAATCATAGCAATGATTCATTAGACAACAAAGGTATCATTAACAATCCTCCTCAAGAAGAATCATCAAGAATTTGATGGAGCAAATATTAAGAACTAATGAGAAAATATCAAGAATCACCTAATAGATAAGTACTTTTAATTTTTTTAATCTTGTAAAATTTTTACTTTATTTATTTCACTTTACTAAAGTTTCATCCAATATCTTTAATTCATCTAGAATCCACTTGTTATAGTTTATCTACAAGATCTATCTTCCAACTTCATCTTACTCATCTACCTATTTTAGATTTTACTTTATAATTACTCTTTACATGTTCCAACCTAACCTTCCCATATATACTCTAGGTGGTTTTAGATACTTTAGTATTATTCTAGTGTTTCTTATACTAAGGTATTTAGTGTCTATATAGGCTTGTCTAAATTCAGTTAAAATACAATGATATGGGATATAGTTTCAAGGGGTGGTTGATTCACCTTAATGACAATACACAAATAGGGTTATAATCCATAGTCTTGTCTTTATCATTGTATATGGCCTATTTTTCAAGTGTAGTTAAGTCCTACCTTTACAAAATTTTAAAAGAATTAACTTATTTTATAATTGGGGATTGCAAAATCGTTAGAAAAAGCCTTCTTATTTAAAGGATTGAGCTTATCCAACACTCACATTTTCCATTTGATACATATGGTAAAAACTCATCATTTGACCCCTACACCTTTCACAAGCAAATTATATGCCTTATCATTAGACATATATTCTAATAATACATGGATATATTGAGATATACCCATTTTATTTTTATTTTTGTGGTGTCTATGTATGTGTGAATAGATAAAGATAAATAACTAAATATAAAAGTATCCCAATAGGGCTAACAAATCCTAATGTGTTCAAACTTAGTTTCTTAATTATAGATCTTATGGATTTGAAAACATATCAAACATCATAGAAGCATATAACTATCATATACATTTAAGAAAATATAAAAATGCCCAAGTATATATAAAGGAAATGAATTAATTTTATGATAAATACATCTACAATAGTATTATAAATGTATCTACAATAAGACCATACTTGATATATCAATAAACATCCTATTTTAAATTTATTTTCACTAAAAAAAACCCAACTTTGTTTGACTTGTAATTAGCAATAACATGATGTTTAAATTTATATGTACATACACCTACCCCAAAAAAATTTGCATTTGAAAAATACACTCCCTATATAAATGTAATATAAAGATATGTATCAAGGGAGGAGATACCAATACCAAGTATTTTCATGCATCTACCCTAAGGCATAGAAGCACCAAAAAAATCAAGGATCTTCACAAAAGGGATGGTTCAACTACATGCAACTTGGAAGAAATCATATCTAAGGTAGTAGATCATTTCCAAGATATTTTAGGTTCAACTCAATCCTATCCAGATCAAGTGGCCAATTCTCTTCTTCAACACATTCCCGCCCTCATCAATGATGATGTTAATGAGTTCTTGCTTCAACCCTTTTCCACTAACAAAATAAAAGAAGCCCTATTCTCTATGTTGACTGATAAAGCCCCTAGTCCAGATGGGTTTCCTCCGCATCTCTTCCAAAGCTTTTGGGATATTGTTGGAAATGATGTTTTTGTAGCCATCCAAGAAATCCAAAAATCTAACTTTGTTCCTTGAGCTATCAATTCCACATTTTTAACCCTCATCCCCAAATCCCAAGATGCTTCCTCTCTGAATGACTACCAACCAATTAGCTTGTGCAATGTGTTCTACAAAATTTTAACCAAAACCATGGCCAACCGAATGAAATTCATCCTTTCGTCCATCATCAATCCTTGCCAAGAAATTTTTGTGAAGGGGAGAGTAATCACTGACAGTGTTGTCACCATACACGAGCTTATTCATTCTGTCACCAAAAGTGGAAAGGCAGGTTTCTTCATGAAGCTTGACATGAATAAAGCCTTCGATAGGGTCTCATGGAAATTTTTGTTTGTTGTGCTATCTAGGTTTGGTTTTCACCCCAAGTGGATCAAATTAATTAAATCTTGCATCTCATCTGCTTGGTTTTCTATTTTGGTTAATGGATCTGTTGTAGGGTACTTCAGAAGTGGGCGTGGTCTAAGGCAAGGAGACCCTCTCTCCCCCCTTCTTTTTATCATCCTGGCTGATTATTTGGGAAGAAATTTGAAAGTTGCCTATTCCTCTGGAGATATTTTGGGCATCAAACCATCCTCTAATCTTCCTCCGGTTTCCCACCAACAATTTGTGGATGATACCATTCTGGCAAACCGATCCATCATTCCTAAAGCTAAAGTCATAAAATCTATTCTAGATTCCTACGAGCAAGCAACCAACCAAAAAATCAACTTCAACAAAAGCAACCTTTATTTTCTAAATACTCCTATTCAGAGGTAGAATAAAATAGCCAAAATTCTTGAGTGTAATATTTCTTCCTTCCCTTCCACCTACCTCGGGCTACCCCTCTTTTAGGGCAAACCAGTTGCTAATATGTGGAATAGAGTCATCCAGAGAATAATGAAAAAACTTGCAGGGTGGAAAGGTGCTCTTCTGTCCCAAGCAGGCAAAGCCACTCTTGTTCAGACCAACCTCCAGAGTGTTCCAATCTATTTCCTATCTCTCTTCAAAGCTCCCCGATCAATCTGCCACAAAATTGAACAAATTCAAAAATGATTTCTTTGGTCCGGGGCTGAAAATAAATTTAGATTCCACTTAATGGTGTGGGATAAGGTGTGTCTCCAAAAATAACAGGGAGGCCTCGACCTCAGGAGAATACACAAAATGAATTTAGCAATGATCAACAAGCAAGGATGGAGAATTATTAAAAATTCTAGAACTGGTTGGGTCGATATTATCAAAAGAAAATATTTAAGGAGAGGATCCTTACTTGTCGACAACCCCCTTCCTAAAGGATCTACCTTTTGGAATGCCATCACTCAGATTATCCCTATCCTAAAAAAAGGAATCAGGTGGTGCATTGGAGATGGTTCTACAGTCAAATTTTGGGAAGACCCTTGGGTGACCAACCAACCGTTGATTAATGATCCTGCACTAAGAATTTTTAAACCAATCTCTAACCACTTCTTTGGCAACAGAGTCAGCAATTTTATATCCAATGAATCTGGTCACCCCAGGTGGAAAGATCTTCCCCATAATGAAGGCAACCCCAACCAACGCCTGGTGTGCAAAGCCATTTTTGATATGCTCAGGGGCAGTGTCATCCCAAGCATTCCTTCATAGGACATCCCTGTTTGGTAGCCTTGTGAATCTGACCTCTTCTCTATCAAAATGGTATATCACATACAAGATGAATCTATTTGCAATTGGTTCCCTATCAAAAGTGTTTGGTTAAAAAACCTTATTTCCAAAATCACCCACTTCTTCTGGCTAGCTATTCAAAATAAGATCCTTACCTCTGATAGTCTAATATTATTTCCTGTGGAATGCCTATCCTAAATTGTTGTTTTCTTTGTCCATCAGCTTGGGAATTTGTCCACCACATCTTCCTTGCTTGCCCCTTCTCCATTGGCATCTTGTCTTCCCTTCTTGCTCTGGTCAACTTAGCGTGGACTATCCCTAATTCCTTAGCTGACCTATGCATCCAATGGCCCCCATTGTTCAAATTTTCTCATCTCAGATCTTGGTGGTCCTTTTCACTCCCTCATTATTTATGGCATATTTGGTTGGAGTGAAACATAAGAGCTTTCAAAGATGAAGCTAGGAACCCTGAATCCATTTTCTCAAAAAATTTAGCTCTGGCTACGAAAAATGCTAACTTGGTGTCTTCAGTTGACAAACCCATGGTCCAATCTGAATCCAGGCTGGTGTGCACCCTCAACCTATCTCCCTACCCCAATATTCAAATTCGACCCACTGTGGACAGGTCCTTGGTGTCTTGGACCCCACCCCCATTGAGTTGGCTTAAACTTAATTTCGATGGGGCAGCAAAAGGCAACCCCGATAGGGCCAATTGTGGAGGAGTGATCAGAGATAATGAAGCCAAAATTATCCTAGCCTTTGTAGAAAATATAGGGTGTCAATCTAACAACTTCACCAAAGCTAAAGGAGTGTTTCAAGGATTGGTGGTGGCAAAAGAGATACATACTCATAACCTTATTGTGGAGGGGGATTCTCTCAATACTATTAATTTCTTAAAAGGGTCTACTCACCCACCGTGGAACGTTGCAACACTTATTGAAGAGTCGAAGGCTATTCTCCAAAGCTTCAACAACGTTGTGGTCCAACATGTCTATCGAGAGGGAAACAAAGTGGTCGACCTCATGGCCAATCACGGGCTTCTACAGGAGACCCTCATGATATGGAAGGGACATTTTCCCCAATGCTTAATGCACACTTGTACCGTCGAAGACAATATATCCTATGCCTAAACTCTGCAAGTGTCTTAACAAGTTGGTCAATCACCTGTCCCATTTGATGGTCACAACGAATGGTTGTGGGTATTCCCTATCTTATTTCCCTTTGTAGGCCTTGGGCCCTTATGCAGTTTGTTTTTGTTGTTTATTTCCAGTTTGACCCTCTTTTGGTTTGTTGGGTGACTATGGAGATTACCCTTCTAAGCTCTGATTTTTGGTTTTATGAAAGGTGAAAGCTCTTCCCTTGGAGGGATTCTTTCCCTTTTCTGGATGTAATGGTTTGGGGATCCTCTTAAAACCCCACTATCAATAAAAAAAATGAAGATATTGGAATTTTGAGTGTGTCACTCTTCCTATCCCCTACTCTAAAATTCTCACCTAAAGTCCTCTAAACCTATAAATGGTCTATTTTGAATGTAATACTATAATACCAACATATAACTACTTGGAGCACTTAACCCTACTTGTAAACATCACTTAAGGATAATAAAGTAATAGGTCTATTATACTTCTTTAAACTACTTAAAATTAATCTGTGATAGTTATTAGAGCTTGTCATGTCTTATCCTTTTGTTCCTTTTCTCTTAATAGTATTCCTTCTCAAGATCACCTCCTTCCCTCAAGATCATAGTAGAGATTCATTACCCAACAAAAGTATCTTTATTAGTCCTCCTCAAGATGCATCTTCAAGTATCTAAAGGATCAAATATCAAGGATCAACAAGTAAAGATCAAGTATCAAATAAGATATAATTACTTTTAATTTCTTCACTTTAGTAAAATTTTAATTTTATTTACATGTATGCCCCCAAGGGCTAGGTGGATTGGTAATTGTTTGTACCAAGAAGAGACCTAGGTCCAAACCTCTAGGGCATACTTGTTGCAAAGGTAGTAGTCTGATTCTAATCCTTTGAGTGCACACCAGACTATTAAGGACAGTAAAAACCCAAGCGACCGATGGTCCCCTTTACGTAGGGTCAACAATAACGAGGTGGTATAAGCTCATTGGAAGCAACCCCTATGGTTTGAACCCTACACTTGGCGATTACTAAAAATAGTGTGGAAGTAACTAGCTCTCCTATGTATTAAAAAAAAAAATATTATTTACTTGTATTGCACTTCCATCTAAGTATATTTGCTTTATCTAGAATCCACTAGCTAGAGTTTGTGTCTATGAGACCTATCTTCCAACTTCATCTTACTCGCCTATCTCGTTTAGATTTTATCTTAGAATTAACCTTTACATATTCCAACCTAACCTTCCCATATAAAATGGTTTTACATAATTTAGAATTGTTTTGATGTTACTTACACTCTAGGGTTTATTGTCTATCTAAGGTTTTTCAATTTTAAGTAAAATACAATGTTATGGGATAGGATATCTTAGCTTCATCCTTGACATAACATAGCAATAGAGTTGCATTACATATGTTGAAAGTGGGATGGTTCGGTCATCCTAGTGACAATAGGCAAAGTACATAAGCCCTTGTACCTTTGCATGATATTGAAAGAAATAAAAAAACTTGTTTTATAAAAGGATTTTTGCAAAATCACCAAGAAAGTCTTATTTTTAAGATAATTAAGCATATCAACACTCACATTCTCCATTTAATACACAATAAAAAATTTATAATTTAATTTTTATACTTTCACAAATAAATTATATTTACATATATTATATTTTTAAAAAAATTAAAAAGTAATCATAAGTTTTTTTCTAGAAAACTATTTTATTTTATTATTTTTTAAGTGAAAAACTCTTTGCGGGGCCGCCTTGGTCTGAGAGACCATGAACAGAGGGTTCTATACTGTCAAAGTCACTCAGGAGTCGCACCCAACCCTGTCCGCACCAACATTATCAATTGGATTTTGGATATCCAATTCAACTTTTTTGGTAGGGTGGAGATTCGAACCTGAGACCTCCCTTGAAAGATTGCCCTCTCCTTTCCAACTCACCTACAACACCTGGGTACTAGAAAACTATTTTAGTTCTCAAGAAATTTCATGAATTTTGAATACAGATAAATTATCTGAATATCCTATCCTGTGAGAAGAGTAGTGCTAAACATGTAAATATTATTAAAAAAATTTGGATTTATAAATTCTTGTACCGCCTAAGATTAGTTTTAGTAATTTTATAAATCATTGTTTTATCGTACTATTTATTTAATTTAAAAAAAAAACATGGAGTGGATTGGTAAGTGTTTATCAGGCACTTACCAAGAAGTCATTCAGTTTTAAACTTTAGGGTAGCCTGTTTGCAAAGGTAGTAGTTTGATCTAAATCCTTTGAGTGTGCACTAGATCGAGCATGGCGGCCGGTGGTCCCCTTCATGTTGGGTCAACAATAACGAGGCCAAATAGATTTGGCAGGAGCAACCCTTATGGTCTAAACCCTTCACAATTTGTGGTCCCCTTCACCATAGGCAATAATAACGAAGCGAAATAAATTTGGTGGGAGCAACTCGTGTGGTTTGAGCCCTTCAAGTCGAGTCAACAATAATAAAAAGAAATAGGTTTGGTTGGAGCAACCATTATGGTTTGAACCCTACGCTTGCTTATCAGGTACTAAAAATAGTGTGGTTGTGACCAACTCTTCTATCTAACAAAAATAACTCTATGGATCATTGCATTGCACAATTACACATGGTGAGACTAAAGCCAAGTTGTTTGCAATAGCATCGGTGAAAGAAGGAAAATATTTTAGTAGGAACATTGATGAATAAATAGAGGTGATTGTAAGTCATTTAATAACTGGTGAAGGATATTATAGTAGTATATTTTTGGATTTTATTTATAAGATCTTGATATAAGGAGACCAAAACCAATTCTTCATCCTAAAATTGCTTTATTCTAAAATTTTGTTAGGATCTATGAGATCTTGATATAAAGTGTTAGACCCCTGCTTTATCCTAAAATTTTGTTAGGATCTATGAGATCTTGATATAAAGTGTTAGGACCCCTGCTTTATCCTAAAATTTTGTTCTCCCTTTTCAATAATTTGTGCTTTACCCTGAAATTTTGTTAAAACCTTTTTCCATAACATATATTTTACTTTATTTTAAAGGGGACAGCTCAACTAATCAAGTTTTGAGTTTTACTTTTCTTTGAAAAAATCCAAAATTCAATCGAAACAATATGTTAAACATGATTGATCATAAATATTTATTGCACTATCCAAATAATACAAAACCATATTTCAATACCCCTACTTCACCCTAAAAATTTTAGTGAATCACGCATGGGTGGATCGGCTGGTGGAAACTCGGATAGAAATGCCATTCATAAGACAAGGCCAACTGTTCACTTCCATTCTAGGTAATGTATTTAGATTTTAATAGTTTGACTTTTGAAATATCTAAAGAGGTCGTCAATTCCAGACAAGCTCCAACAGAGAAATTTCTTGAATATTCTCCAGCAAGCTATTAGAGCAGACCCAGTTCACTAAGTCCTGAAATGGCGGCAATCGTCCCAGGCCCTCTCTATTTTTAGGGTAAAAGCCATAAAACCTAACTCAACATTATGATTTCATTAAATATCTGATTCATTGACTTTGTCTAAGATTTTATGATTTCCGATGACTATTTCCACTCTTTAAAAAACTGTAGAGTACGGATAAATAGCCTTCAAATTCCATGCCCAGACGTAACTTGATCTCATCAAGAACACTAAAGAAAAATAATAAGACAGTTCCAATTGCAACCTATTCTACGTCAAAGAGAAAGATGTCAGTCTAAGAAAATCCAAATCAGGGGAACTTTTCAACAACCCACTTGATTGTATATATTCAAGGCCACCTACCTTCTCCTTTTATTCCATATTCGATTTGAAAAGTTTTGGAAAACCACTGTCGATGTGACAGGGGCAAAGAAAAACCAGCATATGCATTAAATGAGATGAACACATCTGTGAATAGTGCATTGCTATAATACTTATAATTACTCAAATTGTCTGACAAACCGACCTTATAATGTAAGACAGATGTAATCCTTGATAGATGAAAACAACTGCCACTTCATGAGAAATTGTGGTTGACATCCATGAGTCGTGGTCAAGCTTCTGCCTTTTGAGTTACCTAATGCAGGCAACACTTATAATTACTATAATGTTCTTCGACCATTTCAATTAGTTTCTGACACTGAGGCTTGAAAATGGCTGCATTTTATGAATATTCTGGACTACCCAATGCTATTCCAGAGGTTGCAAATGCAACTTTTTCAGTGGAACAGGCCACTCTGCCAGATCAGGTCGGGACTTCCTTCCACTCAAAGCATAATTATGATCATGATCACTTACAACAACTGGTATCACTGGATGATTCAGTTTACGATTGTGAGGAGAATGACACCAACCTTATGTATGATATAGAGGGTCTAAAAGGCCATATTGATGGTTGTTTTGATCCTAGTCGCTCTATGAGATTTTCTGAGTTTGAATCTTCTGAGCCAACAAATGGACAAGGTAAGAGAAGGAGAAAATTGGTAATATCTCAATCAAAAAGCAGTACCTACGAACGACAGCGACGAGACCGACTGAATGAAAGGCTCTACGCTTTGAGAGCTATTGTTCCCAACATAACCAAGGTGAGCTATGTATTGGTTATATATTTTGGAGAATATTAATTAATTGTCTTATTTGTAATGTTTAAAGACGTGATAAGATAAAAAAGTAGTTAGATGTTTAGAAGCAATAACCAGTTAAAAAAATATTTTATACTTAAATATATCATCATGATCATAATGAAAATAAATGATGAGTATTTAGTTCATAATGAAAATGATGAGTATTTAGTTTGGGTATTTGGGGTATTTGTTTTACTGTTCTTTTGGTGTTCTTTATTGCAGTGCATTGCATATTTTGGTTATATACAAGTTTTAAGAGGAGCAGTTATGGGTGTGGTCTTACAATTATATATACATTCGTTCATGTTTTTTTTGGGTTTGTTTGGTTTTGGATGTAGATGGATAAGGCTTCCATAATAGGTGACGCCATAGAGTATATTCAGCAACTCCAGAACCAGATTAAGCATATTGAGCAAGATTTCTTTCGTCATCAACAGAGTATTGAAACAGCCCCAACTGCAAATATCATAGTCAAGGAAGAAGACACAAACGTCTTAGAAGTTGTTGAAGTATGTATCTGCTATATTCAAACACCTAATGCCTTTTTTTTTTTTAATCTTTCCCGATTTGTTCCGATCCCAACCTGTATTTTTTCAGCTGGATATTTTGGAGATGGAGAAGAGTATATACTCCATTACTATGTATTGTAAGGGCAAACCCAAAGTTTTTCTGAGGGTGCAAAGAGCTATGGAGGCCATGGGAATGTTTATCGAGCATGCCAATGTCAGTCATTTTTATGGGTATACTCTCACCAATATCATAGCCCAGGTATTCCTCGTTCATGGTTATCATTGTTTATAGATTAGGTAAGGTTATCTGTCTCTCAAAATATTCATAATTTTTTTGCCCATCAGAAAAAGAATGGGGAGAGGATGGATGTTGATGAAGTGGAGGAGAACTTAAGGAGAGATACCCTCCGCAATTAACGAAAGACCGCGTGCACACAGACATTGACAAAGGACTCTTGCCTGTCTGAAAAATTCAGAGAGAAAAATATACAACAGAAATGGCATCATAAGTGAAGATCTTCAATTTGCTATGTAGACGTGTTTGACTTTGCTTTTGTAATAGGATCGTGTTTGACTTTGCTTTTGTAATAGGATCTCAGTCAATCGGTATCAAATCATATTTTTGATTAACAATGATTAGATAAAATAGGTTTGGTGTAACAATGACGAGGTGAAATAGGTTTGGTAGGAACAATTTGTCTTCTTCCTCAAATAGGTTTGGTAGGAACAACTTGTCCTCTTCATACCGAGTCAACAATGATTAAACAATGACTAAAAGTGTAGTAAGAGGAACCCTATAATATGAATCTTTCTATATTTATTAATTACGAAAATAATATAATTGTGAAAAACTCACTTTATCTAATTGGTTAAAACTTTTCGAAATGCCTTATTCTTTCGCCATGTAAAATGGATGTTTCCTGTAGTGGTTTGAGGTCCGGTTTATAATAAATTATGTAATTATAAAAGTGAGTTATCTTATTTGTATGGTAGTCCATAAAATAGTTTGTATGTTAATTAAGTTTTTTTAAGGGAATGATTTTAATTTTTTTTTTTTTAAAAGCGAAAAATCTTTTGTGAGGTCGTCTTGGTCTAAGAGACCAAGAACAGGGGTTCTAGCTTTGGTCTAAGAGACCACGAATAGGGGGTTTTACACCGTCAAAGTCATTTGGGGTACCACCCAACCCTGCTTGCACCAACATTATCAATTGGATTTTAGGTACCCAATTCAGCTTTTTGGTAGGGTGAAGATTCGAACCTCGGACCTCCCTTGGAGGATTGCCCTCTCCTCTCCAACTCACCTACAACACGTGGGAGGAATGATCTTAATTTTATTATAAATAAAATGTATGGTAATTTATTAAAAAGTTTGTACATAAATTTAGTGTTTTATTTTTTTTTAATTTATATTATGAATATGATAATTTTATAAATTTGTATTATTAATATATTTTTAAGGATTTAGGGTTATGAATAAATTTTAATATTTTATATTAAATTATGTAATTTTAAATAATTAAAATACAAAATTTTAATCTAAATATTCAAGTTAAAATTTTGTTATATGATATATGTATTACACCATAAATCTGTCAAAAATTTAATAGTTTTAATTAATAAGCAAAAAAAAATAAATAAATTATCATTCTTAAGGATATATATTTAACTAATAAGTTAATCTATTGTTGTTGCAATCTAGATGAAGGGGTCTAATGAAAAATAACCTTTTCAAGCAAGTTTTCACATACCATAAAATGAACAATAACAATTTACTCACATAAAAAACTCACGGAGAAATTAGCAAACCAGAAAATGAATAATAATAATTTATTCACATAAAAAAATTATGCTGGATAAAATATTATAAAATTAGATTTGAATAAAACATTATTTTTCCTACATGCATTACAATCCAGATAAAAGTATTATAAAATTATCAATGATGTGACTCGGGTTCAATCCCCATGGTGGATGCGTATAAGACGTATTACTCAAAAAAAAAAAAAAGTATTATAAAATTAAATCTGGCTAAAATTGTAATTAAGATAACATGAGATATCATTTTTTAGTCGTGAAATTTTCTCTCTTTTTTTTGCATTACAAGATTGCTAGTGAAGTCGAATGCTCCCACATCATACACTTTGGGTAAGAGAAATGTATCATGAGCTCCAACTCGTGAACATTTGTAAACTCTAAAATTGAAGCCCCATACTTAGCAACTATGGATGCACTCATTCATGTTGCTTCTTCGGTTTTTTTATTCTTCCATTTCACCAAGTATTCATTATATTCTTTGCTTGTCTTCTTAATCACTTGCGAGTCTCGCCGCTTCTACCTCATCCAGTTCTTTCTCTAGCAATGGTTGTTCTCACTCTTCCATTGAATGATCTAAATTTGTATTGTATTTCCACTTGTTGATCCCTCATAATAAGGGTACAAATTTACCATATTGAAAATTGAAGATATATCTACTCCTTTTAAAAGTTCTATCTCATAAGCATTTGTTGCAAATTTCTTAAAGACATTACAAGGCCAAATATTTATCCATTTTAGTTTGTTATAAGTTCCTTGTAGGAACCTTTCCTTCCTCAAAAGAGCTAAAACTAGTTCTCCAACTTCAAATTCTTGTTCTCTTGTAATGGCCCCATCCTAGTCAGTATCGAGGGAGAGTGTGAACTTGCCTACTCCAGGGTTCCCGTAGGCAGGAATCAGTGGGTTGGGAGCCCAGTTGATGTCAGTATGATGTTCCAGTATGTGCAGATGTTTCGAGTTTCCTTTCCAGGCCATTCTGGACAGTTTTGGAAGGGACTTACTATTTTTAGTAAGTCGGTGAAGATGGGGTTTCATGGAAGCGGACAGTGGGATGTTGATCTACGACAAAAAGGGTATCCGTTTCTATGTTCAGTTTGCCGGGATGACAGGTGGAAGGCCAAAATTTTAATATGAACAGTTTAATTATGTGATATTAAATTAATATTACATAGTTAATGTTATAATTTAATATTATATGCATAAAGTGGTCTTATAACCACTTGATGGAAAGATAATTTCATAAAGTAATGTTTAACGGGCCTAGAAAGGGTGGTCGATCCCTTGGAGGATGCAAATTTAAAGATTAAAAGTAAAAGGTGAGAATTTAATGTTTATTTCCTCTATAGAAGCATCTAGAAACTCAACGTTGGCTTGGAGGAAAGAATAAATAGAGGTTTGGGGGTCATTCTTGAGGATCTTTTTGGCATATGTTTTTGGGGAGAAATCTGGAGAGCACTTGCAAATAACACTTGCAGGGTTTCTGAAGCTTGTTGGTGACGAAAACCACCCTCAAGAACACCATTTTCGGAGTTGAGAGATACTCTCGAGAATGGTTTTGGGCATTCTTGCTTTAGAGGATGCGTTGATATTGCATTGGTGATAGATTTCAGAGGTTTCGAAGGGATTGGGACTACAGTTGGTGGTATTTTATGAGAGTTATAGTTGTTGTGCCTGATTTTGTGAAGTTCGAACTATTCCAGCACATTATTGCAGCGGTTTCAATACATATTGACACAAGGGTTTGAGTGATAGTGGGACGTTATGCAGTTTTGGGGGTTTGAAGATCAGAACGGAGCCATTGTTGGTAGGATTTGAAGAGTTGACAAGCATTTACTGAGGCCGTACCTCTCTCCCAGGACTGCCGTACATACTCCATGCTAGCGTGAGCTTTGGTATTTATTTCTCTTGCTTTTTGGTGCCACTCTTGCATTTTATAAGGGCGCCCAGGTCTGAGTGACCCCTCTATGAGATCCATTTGGTGGAGAAACCCTTACATTGGAAGTTGCAAACAAAAACGTGAGGCATTGTACCATCTGTACCACCTGTACCAGCAGCCCAGAGTTCTGATTTCAGAAATTTATTGTAGCCTGGTACTTTGTTCTTTCATTATTTCCTTAAAAGGGTTTGAAGATGAATATAAATACTATCTAGTTTCCGAATTTCAAGTGATTTCGATTAGTATTGTGAAAGTTATGATTTGTTCAAGTTGGCCATTTGTTTAGTTTTCTGTACTTGCAATTTTCTTTCCATATTTTGAAAAAACAAAAAAAAATCAGAATATATCAAAAAACCAAAAACACTTGCAAGAACTACAAATTTCAAACAAGGCAGATCATTACAGTGGTATCAGAGCGCAGCTCTTCCTGCCATCCTGTGGTTTATGACTCCAGAAGATAGGCAGTATATTACATACAGGCGGAGAAAACACCATTCAGTTCTCTCTGAATCCGAAGAGGAAGAGGATATGGGTGATAACAGAGATAACAGGGAAAATAGAGGAGAAAGAGAGCCTACCGACAGAGAAATGATGAACATATTACAGAGGGGACAGCGTGATATCCAGCAGAACATGGCTCAACTTCTAGCTCTAATGACACAACAGATGCAGATGATGAACGATGGAAACAACCAAAATAATAATGGACAAAATGGGCACAACCATCGGAACAATGGGAATGGTGATGGTTCAGTAAACCAAGGTGGAGACCAAAACTATAGAGCTAGGGCAGCGCGTAGTAGACCCCTTATTCCCACATTTCCACCACCCAGAGTTGAGGCACAGCCTGAGGCAGAGGTATCTCAACAGGATTTCCAGGAGCAAATTTTACATGACTGGGAGCATGCTAGTATTGAGTTCAGGACAGAGTGGTCTTTTAGAGATTATGCTCACTGGAGGGCACAGAATAGACCTCAGAGACAAAGACAACATAACCATGAGCTTCAGAGGAGAGTTGGCAAACTTTCCATTCCGTACTATGATGGCTCGGGTAAGAGTACAGCGAGAGCATGGGTCCAGAAGTTGGATACTTATTTCCAACTTAACCCAATGCCGGAGGTGGAAGCTATCAAATTCTCAGCTTTACACCTAGATGGATTAGCACACGAATGGTGGTATCACGGGATGCACACTATGGGCCATGGTCAAATCACGTCATATACAGAGTTTACTGAGAGGCTCATTGACAGGTTTGATATGAAGGATCCGGAACTCCATTTTAAGGAGTTAGCACAGCTTAAGCAGTGGGGTTCAGTGGATAGTTACATTGCAGATTTCCAGAGGCTTTCAGTGCTAGTGACTGATATTTCAGAAAGGAGGTTGATAGTACTTTTCATGGATGGCTTAGCTGATCCTTTGAGGGGATGGATTAAAGCCCTTAACCCACCAAACCTACAGGAGGCCATACGGAAGGCTAAAGACATGGAGTCTTCCACTTCGAAGAGTAAGTTTCATTCCAAGGGTGATTATAAAAAGTTCAAGGACAAAAAACATTTTCACAAAGGTTCAGAACAGCAAAGGGATAGCTCAAAAAGAGAGATCAGTGATAGTACTAATGAGCTCAGGAAGAAGAATTTATGTTTTAAATGCAAGGAACCTTGGACACCTTCGCATAAATGTTCAGAAAAGGCAAGGGCCAAGCAATTAGAGTATCTTACAGCTGAAGAATCAGGTTCCGAGAGTTCAGATCAGCAGAGTGATTCTAGTAGCAGCAGTCCGGACAGCGAAGAAGAAGGTGAGAAATCCCAGGAAAAGAGTGAAACATTGGCCCAACTATGTAGTTTTCAGAAAGCAGGATCATTCAAGGTGCGTGGAGTGTTGAATGGGCAGCGTATTGTCACATTGATTGATACGGGTGCCACACATAATTTTGTGGATGAGAGACTTGTTGCAAAGAGGGGATTGCAGACAGAAGAGTTTGAGGGTTTTAAGGTAATGGTAGCAGATGGTAACACACTTTCTTGCACTCGCAGAATACCTAAGTTATGTATGAGGTTGGGAGAGTATGATTTGGTGGATGATTTTTATGTTGTTAATATTGGGGGCACCGATGCAATACTTGGCATACACTGGATGAGCACATTGGGTGAGTTTACTATGAACTTGAACAGTATGGAGATGAAGTTCGAAAAAGGGGGCAAAAAAATAGTACTCCGAGGTATATCTGATGGTGGGCCTAGAGTGGTGTCACTTAAAAGGATGGAGAGGTTATTTCGACATGATCAAGTTGACTGGGCAGCAGAATGCCTCATTATGCCTACAGCAGTTGAGCCTCAGGAGAAGACTTATCATCCAGATATACAGGTACTGATGAGTAAACACAGCAAGGTATTTGATAGCATACCTCCTGGGAGACCTCCTGAGAGGGGATTTGAGCATGTGATAGAGTTGGAGGAGGGAGCCAAACCAGTTATCACCACTCCCTACCGTCATCCTAAGAGGTTCAAGGATGAAATTGAAAAAACAATTAAGGAGCTTTTGGAGATGGGACACATCAGGCCTAGCAAAAGTCCCTTTGCATCTTCAGTGGTCCTAGTGAAAAAGAAAGATGGGACAATGCGGATGTGTGTGGATTACCGGGCTCTAAATAAAAAGACAATTAAAAACAAATACCCCATACCCAGGATCGACGAGTTGATTGATGAATTGCATGGGGCACGGTATTTTTCCAAGATAGACCTGAGGTCAGGCTATCACCAGATTCGCATGAGGGAGAGTGACATAGAAAAAACAGCATTCAGATGTCACTATGGGCATTTCGAGTTTCTAGTGATGCCTTTTGGCTTGACTAACGCTCCAACTACTTTTCAGTCATGCATGAACCAGGTGTTCAGAGGGCAGCTCAGGAAATTTGTGTTAATATTCTTTGATGACATCTTGGTTTATAGCAGGACATGGGAGGACCATCTGCGGCATTTGGATGTGGTTCTTGGTATCCTTGAGCAGGAGTCACTGTACGCCAAGGAATCCAAGTGTGATTTTGGATTGACGGAGCTTCTCTATCTGGGTCATATCATCAGTGCAGAGGGAGTTAAAATGGATCCAGAGAAGGTTAAAGCAATCATGGATTGGCCACCTCCTACCAATCTTACACAATTGAAAGGTTTCTTTGGTCTTTGTGGGTTCTACAGGAGGTTCGTCAAGGGTTTTTCGCAGATAGCAGCACCACTGACTGACTTGACGAAAAAGGGAGCCTTCAGTTGGACAGATGCAGCACAGGGATGTTTTGACAGATTCAAACAGGTGATGTGTACTTGTCCAGTTCTTGCTATTCCCGATTTTACTAGACCGTTTGAGCTAGAGTGTGATGCCTCAGGGGAGGGCATCGGAGCAGTCTTGATGCAGGATAAGCATCCTATCGCATTTGAGAGCAGAAAGTTAAGAGATGCAGAGAGATCTTATTCTGTGTACGATAAGGAGATGTTGGCCATAATGCATGCATTGGCCAAATTCAGACAGTATCTTGTGGGAGGCAGATTCATTGTTAAGACCGACCACAACAGTTTGAGGTACTTCATGAATCAGAAGGACCTAAATGAGCGGCAACAGAAATGGGTGAGCAAATTACAGGCTTACGATTTTGATATTGTATATGTTAAGGGCAAAAAGAATATTGTTGTCGATGCTTTATCCAGGAGACCCCATTTGTGTGCAGTAGGAGTTGTTTCAGATGATTGGAAGGAGCACATTCTAGCTGAGTATGCAAAAGATGATTGGGCCTCCAGTATTATTGATGGTACCAGGAGAGATGACAGGTATACAATAGTTAATGGGATGATCGTCTACAAGGACAGGATATTTCTGGTACCCAACTCTCAGTTTAAGCATACTGTACTGAGAGCTTTACATGACTCACCATTGGCTGGTCACCCAGGGTTCTATAAGACCTACAAGCAGGTGAGAGAGAGATTCACTTGGAAAGGGCTTAAGGATGAAGTCCTTAAACATGTTAGGGAGTGTACTACCTGCCAGCAGAACAAAGATGAACATACACTTCCAGTTGGCTTATTGCAGCCCCTGCCTATACCAGAGAGCAAATGGGAGAGTATATCTATGGATTTCATCACAGGGTTGCCGAAGGTGCAAGGGAAAGATTGCATCTATGTGGTGGTTGACAGATTGACAAAATACGCACATTTCTTTGCCATCTCAGCTACTTACTCAGCTGTACAGGTTGCTGATTTGTTTTTCCGTGAGGTTTTCAGATTGCATGGGCTGCCACGGAACATAGTCAGTGACAGAGATAGCAGATTCATGAGCCATTTTTGGCAGGAGCTATTTCGATTGAGTGGGACCGAGCTCACTCCCAGTACCAGCTACCACCCACAGACGGATGGACAGACGGAGATAGTGAACAAATGGGTGGAGGGTTATCTCAGAAATTATGTGGCAGGACAGCAGAGAGCCTGGATCCGCTGGTTGCACCTAAGTGAGTATTGCTATAATACCACTTATCATATGTCCATCAAGATGTCACCGTTCATGGCTCTTTACGGATATGAGTCTTCCGGGTTTGTTGATTTGTTGGTTCAGGATTGCAGGGTGCCTAAGGCAAAGGAGATGTTGCAGGATAGTCAGGATATACTGAGGGCATTGAAGGAAAACATCCAGCAGGCACAAAATCAGCAGAAATTATATGCAGATCAGCAGCGTACAGAGCGCAGTTTTGAGGTGGGAGACTTAGTTTACTTAAGACTGCAGCCCTACAAGCAGTCTTCACTCAAGAAAAGTGGAGCTAAAAAGCTCAAGCCGAGATTTTATGGACCATTCAGGATCACTCGGAGAGTGGGAGCAGTGGCTTATGAGCTTGACTTACCGGCAGATAGCAGGGTTCACAATGTGTTCCATGTGTCACGCCTTAAAAAGGCATTAGGACATAATGTTACTCCTTCTACAGTACTACCACCATTGGATGATGAGGGTAAGCTGATTCTAATACCAGAGGCTATAATTGACAGCAGGGAGCGTACTCTCAGGAGACGAACGATTAGGGAGTATTTGATTAAGTGGAAGGATTTGCCGGTTGAGGATGCTACTTGGGAGGACGAGCAGATTCTACAACATCCAACACTCCGATTGCTTGAGGACAAGCAATCTTGGGGAGGGAGGACTGTAATGGCCCCATCCTAGTCAGTATCGAGGGAGAGTGTGAACTTGCCTACTCCAGGGTTCCCGTAGGCAGGAATCAGTGGGTTGGGAGCCCAGTTGATGTCAGTATGATGTTCCAGTATGTGCAGATGTTTCGAGTTTCCTTTCCAGGCCATTCTGGACAGTTTTGGAAGGGACTTACTATTTTTAGTAAGTCGGTGAAGATGGGGTTTCATGGAAGCGGACAGTGGGATGTTGATCTACGGAAAAAAGGGTATCCGTTTCTATGTTCAGTTTGTCGGGATGACAGGTGGAAGGCCAAAATTTTAATATGAACAGTTTAATTATGTGATATTAAATTAATATTACATAGTTAATGTTATAATTTAATATTATATGCATAAAGTGGTCTTATAACCACTTGATGGAAAGATAATTTCATAAAGTAATGTTTAACGGGCCTAGAAAGGGTGGTCGATCCCTTGGAGGATGCAAATTTAAAGATTAAAAGTAAAAGGTGAGAATTTAATGTTTATTTCCTCTATAGAAGCATCTAGAAACTCAACGTTGGCTTGGAGGAAAGAATAAATAGAGGTTTGGGGGTCATTCTTGAGGATCTTTTTGGCATATGTTTTTGGGGAGAAATCTGGAGAGCACTTGCAAATAACACTTGCAGGGTTTCTGAAGCTTGTTGGTGACGAAAACCACCCTCAAGAACACCATTTTCGGAGTTGAGAGATACTCTCAGAATGGTTTTGGGCATTCTTGCTTTAGAGGATGCGTTGATATTGCATTGGTGATAGATTTCAGAGGTTTCGAAGGGATTGGGACTACAGTTGGTGGTATTTTATGAGAGTTATAGTTGTTGTGCCTGATTTTGTGAAGTTCGAACTATTCCAGCACATTATTGCAGCGGTTTCAATACATATTGACACAAGGGTTTGAGTGATAGTGGGACGTTATGCAGTTTGGGGGGTTTGAAGATCAGAACGGAGCCATTGTTGGTAGGATTTGAAGAGTTGACAAGCATTTACTGAGGCCGTACCTCTCTCCCAGGACTGTCGTACATACTCCATGCTAGCGTGAGCTTTGGTATTTATTTCTCTTGCTTTTTGGTGCCACTCTTGCATTTTATAAGGGCGCCCAGGTCTGAGTGACCCCTCTATGAGATCCATTTGGTGGAGAAACCCTTACATTGGAAGTTGCAAACAAAAACGTGAGGCATTGTACCATCTGTACCACCTGTACCAGCAGCCCAGAGTTCTGATTTCAGAAATTTATTGTAGCCTGGTACTTTGTTCTTTCATTATTTCCTTAAAAGGGTTTGAAGATGAATATAAATACTATCTAGTTTCCGAATTTCAAGTGATTTCGATTAGTATTGTGAAAGTTATGATTTGTTCAAGTTGGCCGTTTGTTTAGTTTTCTGTACTTGCAATTTTCTTTCCATATTTTGAAAAAACTACAAAAAAATCAGAATATATCAAAAAACCAAAAACACTTGCAAGAACTACAAATTTCAAACAAGGCAGATCATTACATCTCTCCTCTTGAGATCAGCTTGTTGTTTCCAAATTTCCAAGTTTCCTTTCATCTCCTGATGTAACTCATGCATGTACTTAACAAAATATTTTTCTATAGCACTTGGTCTTTCTAAATCAACCATACTTCTCAACTCATCAACCCCTTTAGGACTGTATCTATTCACAATCTATAAAGGACCCCTTGTTGTACTCCTATTAATTGAGTTGTAAGAAAACTTAGCTTCTACCAATGTAGTATCCCATAGTCTTGGCTTCTTACCAACCAAACATCATAGCAAGTTTCTCAAGATCTTATTATCAACCTTTGTTTGCCCATCAATTTGTGGATGATAAGCTAAACTAAATCTCAACTTAGTGTCCATTTTTTTCCATAAGGTATTCCAAAAATGACCCACGAATTTTGTATCTCTATCTAAAGTAATGTTCTTTGGTATCCTATGAAATATTACTACTTTTCTAAAGAATGGTGTAGCAATGTGTGTGGTATCACTTGACAAAGTGTGTTAATTAATAAAAATCTATCTACAATAAAATAGACATTATCTCGTTGAGTTATTGGTAGTCCAAGTACAAAAATCATACTCACATCTTCCCAAGGTCTCTCTAGTATAGACAATGACTAATATAAACATGTATTTTATATCTTTCCCTTGGCATGTTGGAAAACTCTATAACCTTGTATAATTTTTGTCACATTGTACTCATCCTTGGTCATTGATAACTCTCATATAGCTATATTAATGTTTGCCCAAACCAAAATGTCTAGCTAGGACTTCACTATGCTTTTCTCTCATAAAGTTATCCCTTATTTAACTACGAGGTATGCACAAATGTTGCCCCTTGAAAAACAAACCATTATTTTCCTTGTAAATTATCCTACCTAGTTAGAATTATTATATTAACTATTGAAATTCTTCCATTATAGGAAACGCACAAATATGTTTCCATTATGTAAATTTCTTTTGTCTATTATCAAGTTTGACCATGACAACTTCAACTACATTCTTTAAGAGCTATCAAATAGTTTAGAGTAGTTGCAGGGTCCTTTCAATTGTTATACACAATTTAGAATAGGTTAACAATAATAGCAACAAGAGTAGAATAGTACAACAATTTAGTCACTTAGTAACAAAGTAGCAAATGAATGTTCCTTTTATATATTTTCTTCAATAGTAATAAGGTAGATCTATGATTAATTACATTAATGAACATTTAATATAATTTTTCTCATCATAGGGGGTTGTGCTTACTCTTAGAGAAAGGTCACGTTGCAAGAGTTTGATTTGTGAGAGTCCCCGAGAGATGTTTTATGTATTTCTTATCTAAATTTAGTTAACATTTTCATCGTTTTGAAATAAACTATTTTAATTTTTTTAGTTAGTACATTCAAGCTTTTGGCCCTTATATTTTGTAGTTTTATTTCTTTCTAGTTTCCTATAGTTTTCAATTTTATTTTTAATCTTAAAACATATGTATGATTTATTTTATTCTTGTATATTCCTTGTGATGAGTAATTATGTGAGCTTCAACCCACAACTAGAGATACAATTGATCCATAGGAGCATTAGGTTAGATTCTCTATCAGTTATGCTAGGCTTGGGAGATTAGGGAGATTCTTTGTGTGCCATGCAGATCAACAAGTATGATCACACCTAGGAGTGGAGGTTGAATTAGGCGTGAGATAGGCACACATTTGAGATTATGTATGTGCCAGAGCATTTGCACTATATGCATTTGCACTACCAACACAAATGTTCCAACACATTTGATTCATGACCATTGAAGTTCAAATCTAGGCAAGAAAAGTAAAAATGGTAAATGCATTGCTAGCGTAAATGCTTAGCTAGTGTAATTGTTTAGGAGCAATAAATGCTACAATTTTGGTCTTGAAGTTGATTAAGCTAGTTTAGTTGGTTGTAGAATTTATTGATGAGGATCATGGTGGATTGTTGATAAGCCTAGTATGCAAAATTGGGTGTCTATATTTATCCCTTTTTGATGTATTTATGACATAGCAAATGTATCAAAAATCATTGTAGATGCTCCAATTTTGAGACAAAGAAACCTTTTGTTATTTAGAGTTTTTGATGTAGAGTGAGTGATGTGAAAAATCAATTTCTTTTAAATGATGTAAAAAATTACATTTAATGGTACTACCAAATGCATGGTGCCTATCCAAGGATGCTCCCTTGAGTTTTTGGAGGAAAATATACATTCCCTAAAAAAACTCGATTGATCAAGGAATGTATAAAAGAGATAGGCGACAAGACTCAATCGAGCATGGTTGGGGGGATGAATAAAGTGGGGGTGAAGAGGTAAAAATAATTCATTTTGACTACACATAATAGATATTCCAGAGCTCTAAGTTGTGGATTTATTTGTTTTATTTGATAGCTCAATAGGTGAGACCTGCACATCATGCAGACATAGTTCAAGTACCTAGACATAGTTCAAGTACCTATGGAAGCACCAAGAGCTAGTCTATAGGTATGAAGTAATTTTTTTTAATATTAATTTTTTTAAATGAATTAGAAAAACTAGACAATATATGTGCTAAGCTTGCACATTTACACTAGCACAAATGTCACTAGGCAACATAAATGCTTGGTGGTGCAAATGCACATTAGTGACACAAACACGAAGTAGCACAAATGCGCTTGAGTGGTGCAAAGGCCAAACAACACAATTTCTAGGATGCACAATTGAGACGAGTGTTATGCACAGTGGCAAATATTTACCAATTGGGCAAATATTCGAATTTTTGAAATTGGAAATTGGCAAAAATGGGGACCCTAGACATCGACCCATTTGCTCGAAATTTCATGGTCAAAAAAGTTTTAGGGATCGGTTTGCCACGCGTTAATAATATTAAATATTTTTGAAAAATTCACTAACACTCCCGCCTAAATCGAAGACCCTTTTTGCCTTAAAATTATAAATTTTTTAAATTATCCCACCAAATTCTCCTATTATACCAGTATATATAATTAACATGCTAGTGATAATTTTTCATGTAAAACATTCAAACTATTAGAAAATTGAGCAACAACAGTGAAAAGTAAAATCTTGCAATAGAAAAGTCAAGAACAAAAATATTTGATCTGTCACAAAATTCCATTGAACTCTAGTCGATATGGATACAACTTCTAATATAATAGGAAATTGAACCCATATTTGCTCCTGAACTGAGACAAACCTTGTTTTGCACCCAGATCATGAGCCATACCTTTTTTTGTACTCGGATCGTGAGTTGAACCTTAATTTGCACCTAGATTGAAAGCCAAACCATAGTTTTTGCAGCCGAACTAAGAGTTGGACCTTGTTTTGCATTTGGACCAAGATTTGGATCGTGTTTTTCACTTGAACTGAGAGCAGGATCTTGCTTTGCACCTAGACTGAGAGTTGAACTTTATTTTGCATCCGACCAACTATCCAAATGCAAATGTGGTTTGGATGCGAGATGGGTGCAAAAAGTGGTTCAGATACAGATCAGGTGTAGAATTTGGTCTGAATGCATGTAGATGCAAGAGTGCATCGGAAGCAACCTGGGCGCAGAAAGTGGTTCGGATGGAAACGGGTGCAAAAAGTGGTTTGGATGTGGGATGGGTGCAAAAAGTGGTCAGGATGCGAGACGGGTGCAAAAATTGGTCTAGATGCAGGTCGGGTGCAAAATTTGATCCAGAGGTAGGTTGAGTGCAGGAAATGACTTGGGAACGAGGTGGGTGCAGAAAGCAGTATGGGCAAGGTGGAAAACATAACAAAAGGGAAAAATGAGATTTCAAGGGTTCAAAGGTAAGCAAAAAAAATGACTCTTTTTTTTAGACCTCCTCACAACCACAACCAAAAATTAAAAAAACCAAGATGACTTGATGTTTTCCAACCCATCAAAAACTCCACAGTTAAGCATGCTCAACTGGAGTAGTACTCGAATGAGTGACCTCTTGGGAAGTCCTGATTTTGCACCCTCTAAACTGAAAATTTTTCCTAGGTTATAACCCAAGTTCATTTGGACCCTGTTTTGGACCCAATCTGCATTCAAGATCTTTTTTACCCCTTATCTGCATTCAAGCTTTTCTTTGCACTTGATCTACAGTTGAGCCCTATTTTACACTCGATCTGATCAAAACTATCAAATTCACCAATGTTTTATAATTTTTGGTGAAAAATAAGGTAATTCACCATGTCCTCCTACATGAAGTTGGCCAGGATTCGCCAAGGTTTCGAACATATTCGCAATTTTTTTACAAGTACATTTCGGGTTCGATTCCTTATGCATAACCCTGATCGAGTCTAAGGCAGTGCAAATTCACTCGATAAATATTCGATTTGTAAAATTAAAATGTTGCAACTTAGGTTGAGTTTAGGTTTTGGATAGTTAGATTCACCATTTTGATAGTTTGTGGATATAGGTGCGACATAGGATCCTAGAATGCCAACAGTGTTGCCCTCATACATTGAAGAGCATCTTAGGACTATTAAACGACGAATATTGGGACCTTGATGACATGCCTATACTATTTTGCCCTATTGCCCAAGATCAAGTTTTATTAAGAACTCCTAATGGACTTGGTAGAGCGATAATACTCAAAGATGAGTACCATTTAGCTCCCAATAAGGGATATAACCATGATGTTGAATGATGTTTGGTGCATCCCTTCTGTCCCTATCAAAAGAGCAATAGAATATGTGGCTCATGATCAAGAGCATATCTTGTCTAGATTGACAAGATACTTAGCCTACCCGATGGTGAGGTATGACGTCAATATTAATGTTGCCTTCTCTAGAGGTTGCCTAGATAGGAAGACCATCCTCCTTTGTGCACTAGTGTCTATGGTTTTAGTGGGAGATATAAGTAGGAGGGTGGTACATTGGACGTGGGGCAAAGTGGTCATGATATACACGACTGATAGACAATCTTTGTGTGGGGCCCTCTCATCCTGGTTTGACTCTACTACACTTTACATAAAGTCATGCATTGCCTTGTCTATTATGTGTTGCTTAAAGTATGGGCCATGGAACACCTAGCTATCTTTCAACTGCCAAGTTTACTAGGGAGGGTGGAGGACATAGAGGTAACCATGGCTTATCGATGGTTGTACCACTTCATAGATAGGCAGAGAAGGCCAAGTAGAGGGTTTCTTACATTGGCGAGGAGAGCCATTGATAAGTTGGATGCTCCTTAGGTGACATGGCAACCATGGAGGAACCACCTAAGGTGGGGAAAGGGCACATATCAATTGGCTTAAGTGAAGAGGATAAGGTGGCTTGTAGGGCCACATGACGACAGAGCTACATTGACATGACTAGGTCTTGCAATAATTCAAAGCCCAATAAGAAGTTTCGATTGGACCTGTGTGGTATAGGTATACCACATAGGAGAGGGAGTTCGATGAGGTGCTAGACCTAGATAGTTTTGATGAGGAGGACATGAACAACCTATTAGTTGTGATAGCAAGTCAATATGGTGCAGGGGCCACTCGTGAGTACTTGTAGTGGTATGGCTAAATTTGACCATAGAGGGTCACAATCGCAGGGTCATGAGCACAAAAAGCTAGGCCCATAGATTAGGTTTTTGTATAGGTCATTAAAGATGCCAAACATCAACAATAGGAGAGGAGGGAGGCTATGGCAACATAGGTGATGACAACAAAATTAGCAATAAATGTGCCTCTATTAGTAGTGCCACTACTGACATTGCCATCGCCTATGAGTGTGGCATCAAAGGTGGATTTGATCAGGCACCTCATGAAGTGGCAAAGGCAAAGAGAACGATATTGTTATGCTATATAGTGCTACTAGAGGAAAGCTTGACAGAGAAGAAGGCACAAATGACTAGTTACGAGGTTGCTTGTTAGGTGGAGGACCTACAGAGGCAAGCCTAGATGGTAGAGCTACAAAAGTAGTGAGACTAAGAGATGATAAGGTTGTAGTAGGAGAGCAACAAGCTTTCTAGGGAGGTCACTATGATGCAGCAGGTGATGGACATCCTTGACTACAGAGCGAGACACGATGATGTCATAGGTAATTGTGATGGGGTAGGAGAGCGAATAGTTGACATTGCGGGTCATGGTGGACCAATTGGCATAGACTCATAAGCAGTTGACATAGTTGCATGGGTAGCTTGCACATGCACAAATGGATTTACAGGCTAAGATCAAGCACAATTAAAATTACTAAGGATTATATCGCGTTGGCATACTAGTAGTAGTAAAAGTTATATCCGACTAAGATGAAGTCGCAAACCTGCTCGAGGTCAATGACTCAACAATCCCAACATTCAATGCACATGGCAACACCTTCGCCGATAGCTAGAGGAGGCATGGCACTTAAGATGGGATCACAAAGCTACGTTAGATCTTTAATGGGGTTTACTACCAATTTTAAGTGAGAGGTTGCCGATTTTGGGTATATAGGAGACCAACAATCGATTTTTAAGGATGGGGACAGTTTTGATTGTACAAAATTAACACCAATTTTGATAAACGGAGCACTTATATCTGAGTAATATACCGTGCTTTTTTTCATGCACGAGTTTTTGTATAATGATGACATTTTATATTTTATTTGGTGAGATATATATTTTTCCTTTTATGGTAATGTGCTTGTTGTTGTTGATGATGTATTTTGCAAAATGATTTTATGGAATGACTTGTAGTTTTTGACTTTGAGATGTAAGTAATGACTAGTAGATGACTAATAGGAGTTTAATAATTTATTAATTGAAGTTCCTGGTAATATGGGAAGTATAGAGTCACTAGAGAGGTAGATCATTCTAATTAGCATTCATATGTCCTGGTGCTTGATTAAGCTTTTAACTAACCAGTTGTTTGACTGGGTCTAGGTCTACGGGGTAGTTGTAATGGTCACGCTATTCCTTATTAGTTATTGCATAGTTATCTGGTAGCAATGTTCAGCAGCCAAGTCAGGTGGACTTGTTTCTTCATTGCATATTGCTTTTCCATGCATCATTCTAAGCCCAGTATCTTATCTGATGCTCTTTGTGATATTCCAAAAAAAAACTGTAGATCAACCTACTGCCTTGGACCAGTGATGAGAGTGCCCAAGTTGATATGAAAGAAGCACACAGATAGTATTTACTCATCTTTTGGAAATGCACATATTCTTGTGAGTTTCTTTTGTTCACTACGAGTTATGTGTTATGTTTGGCTATGTTCCAGTGTTTACAATTTTAGTAGCATTCAAGACCTATGCAAAATTTGACTGAATAATAGTCCATTGTAAGCCCTACATGGAGTTTTACGCTATGCATCCACAAACAAACATCAGATATATGTTGGAATAACCAGATAGAGAATAGCGAATTCTAGCGTGATAGATAGCAGTTACGTCAATTATTTATGCGATAGTAAGATAATGTTTATAGCGTACATTGAAGGAAACATCCAGGGACATTCATTTGATTAGTTTTGTAATGACTCATGTCAGATGGAGGAACCATACTGGATGCGAAATCTGTACACGTTTTGATAGGATAACACCACTCGGCCCTTGCACTTATATGAGTCGCTATTTGTGGTAATCATCAAAGACAATTATTCTTATTATTTTTCCCGTGGTCCAGGGTGATAAGACTGGTTACAACACATGGTTGAATTTTGATATACTTGTTACATTTTGGTGGTAAGTTTTTGATGGGTTAAGTGGATTGGTAAGTATTTTTTGGTTAGGTATTTATGAAGAAGACATTCAGGTTCAAACTTCTAGGCAGTCTGTTTGCAAAGGTAGTAGTCTAATCTGAATCCTCTGAGTGCACTCCAAACCGACAATAGTACGAATATCGACCGACCTGTGTTCCCTTTCACACCGGGTCAACAAACGAAGCGGAATAGTACCTTTCACACCGGGTCAACAAACGAAGCGGAATAGTACCTTTCACGCCGGGTCAACAATCGAAATAGTACCTGTTTGCAAAGGTAGTAGTCTAATCTGAATCCTTTGAGTGCACACCAAACGGACGACACCGACCTATATTCCTTTTCATGTCGGGTCAACAATAACCAAGGGGAATAGGTCCTTTCACGCCAGGTCAACAATAATGTTCCTTTTCATGCCGGGTCACAATAACGAAGCGGAATAGGTCTTTTCACGCCAGATCAACAATAAAGTTTCTTTTCACACCGGGTCAACAATAACGAAGCGGAATAGATCCATCAACAATAACGAAGGAAATAGGTTTTATAAAAGCAGTCTTTATAATTTAAATCCTGCACTTATTTATTACTAAAAACTAATAGTGTGATTGTACTCCTATAATTTAAACTACTTTACAGTTATCTATTACTATAATTGTAACCATGCATGATGCGGTGAAGGTTACTTTCAAACAAGCATCTGAAAACTAGTATTCAGTGAGTTTGTCAAACAGACATGAAGGAAACTAGCTTAAAACTTGAGTGGCTTTTATATAATGGCTACTTCTTAATCTGGGCATTTATGTAGAAGTTGTTCTGCATAGCTCTTTACATCTTGGAGGCAAACACCCAAAAGACAATAATTAGATATTAGGTGCAGTAGATTTTGATGGAATAGATTACTCCGTTAAAAGTAGGATTTTAAAAAGTTATTTTTTGTTTTATATAAATTTAATTAAATTATTTAATACAATTGAGATTTAAATTTTAATGTAGTTTATGTCATCTATTTATCCTAATAATTAAATAAAAAATCCGTTAAAAAGCAGTACATTTTTATGATTGAATTTTATTTATTATATCAAAGTCCTAATGCTGTCTGTTTTTTTTGTGTGTTTTGATGGTGATTGTGATCTTTTACTGCAACTTTGTTTGAGTACTCGCAACCAATGGCTGATCGGCCTGAAATTTCTTTTCTATTTGCATGACATTTTTTTTTTTCTTTGATAATCCTAAAAATATTTTAAAATTTATGTTTTTGTAATTTTTATATTTTTATATATAAGAAAATTGGTAACATTTGAATGTTGTTTTCATAAACCTTAACTTGTTAGGTAAGTTATCTCATTCTTTTAGAGTAATTCCCCAAAATTTTCAAAAGAATTTAATATTATCATAATATTAATATAAAATATTAAATTATATTAATCAATTAAAATTAAAATTAACTTTTGTAAAGTCTATAGTATTGAAATTCAACTAATAATAAGAATGTTTTGGCTCATGGATGTTATGATAACACAATAATATAGTAACTGGATATTATCTCCATAACTTATGATTGGATTGGAGTTCCGTTCACATTAATACTTATCTAACATCTAACTAGGACAAGAAAACTGACAAACACTTCCCAACTACCATCTGACCTATATAATTTGAACTTTTTGAAAAAAAAAAAACAACTCATGTAACGAGTATGTTTGATATTCAAAACGGTCCATACAATGCTTCATTCTTCGATTAACACTTATATATGTAATACAAAGATTGGAAGTTTGGTCATTTGGCTGAATTTAGATTTTTATGCCTGCACATAGACTTTTAAAGTTTAGCCGGATATTAAATTGTGGGTTCTTGGAAATTGGCACTTTGATGTTTTGTAATGTTGTTGCTTGATTTATCATGCTATTCTGGTGTGATTTGATAACACAGGAAGGGTTATCTGAATGTTTTGGTGGTGACATAGGTGTCAAACAAGGTTGCCCTCTATCTCCGACTTTATTTGGGTTGTACATTGACAAGTTAGAAGAATGGATAAACAAATTTGGGGGAGAGGGTGTGCATTTAGCCAAATATGTGGTAAAACTCCTCATGTATGCAGATGATGTAATTCTTGTGGCCAAAACAACCAAAGATCTAGAATATCACCTTCAAGCTCTAGAACTCTTTTGTAAAGAAGTTGGGATGCAAGTGAACACGAGCAAAACAAAAATTATGATTTTTTCAGCAAAAAAGAAGAAGCAACAACTCAAATTTCAGTTTGCGGGAGAACCGCTTGATGTAGTAGTAGAATACAAATACCCGGGCATAGACTTTCATGACAAACTTAATTGGAATACATGTAGGATGAAAAGAACTCAAAGTGGTTGGAGAGCACTATATGCACTTCAAAACAGGTGTAGGAATGCCGAGTTGTGGGACTAGAAGACCACCAAGGTCTTATTTGGCCTACTTGTTACACCGGTTCTGTTGTATGGTTGCGAGGTGTGGGCTAGTGGCACAACAAATGCAAAATGGAGGCAAATAGAAAGGATTCAAAAATATCTAATCACAAAATTTCTCAAAATTAAGGCCACAACCCCTTATGAAATTATTCTAGCTGAAACTGGAATGTTCCCTTTAGAAGCAATTGCTATGACCAAGTCGTTATGTTACTTGAAAAAAATAGAAAACATGACAAATGATAGATGGCCTAGAGCAGCTAGGGACGAAGAGTTGCATAGGCGAAAGAATACGTGGATGACACAAAATCAGAAATGGATGAAACGTTGGGAAATCAACATAAATGAATGCCCAAATTTCAACAAAGACATAAAAAATTATGTCAATGAAAAGTTCAGAAGTGGAATGTGGAAAAATGCAAGCAGGAAAAGACAATATTATATTGCAATTTTTTTTTTGAAAAAATTGAAAAAAAATTGTATTAAAACAAAGATCAGTTACAATTGGGAGAAGACACATCCCAGCCGAAAACAATGAAAGCACATGATTACAAGAGAAGAGGAAGATTTGCAATGGATCCAAATCTCTTGAACCAAAACCAAGCTAGCTGAGAGAGTTGATAGATCTGTTACAACAACTTATCGCGAAAACGTGCAGCAAACACCAACTTCACCTCTGGCCACGAAAAAGCTACAAGTCGCAAAATCGCGACACAAGACTCCTCTGACTGCAAAAAGTCAACCTGTCACAAAATCACGACATGTCGCAAAATCACGACAATAATCCACCCTTGGCCACGATGGAGCAACATGTCGCAATATTGCGACAACTTTTCGCCAGCGGCCACAACGACGTAACATGTCACGAAATCGTGACATCTTTCCTCCAGCAGCCGCGACGGTGTAACATGTCGCGATATCGTGACAACTTTCCTCCCTTGGCCGCGACGGCACAACATGTCGCGATATCGCGACAACTTTCCTCCCTTGGCCACGACGGCGCAACATGTCGCGATATCGCGATAACTTTCCCTCGGCGGCCGCGACGACGCAACATGTCGCAATATCGTGACAACTTTCCTCCTTTGGCCGCGATGGTGCAACATGTCGCGATATTGTGACAACTTTCCCTCGACGGCCGCGACAGCGCAACATGTCGCGATATCGCGACAACTTTCCTCCAACGACCGAGACAGTGCAACATGTCGCGATATCGTGACAACTTTCCCACAACGGCCGCAACGACGCAACATGTTGCGATATCGTGACAACTTTTCTCCAACAGCCGCGACAACGCAACATGTCGCAAAATCGTGACAACTTTCCTCCAACAACCGCGATGGTGTAACATGTCGCGATATCACGACAACTTTCCTCCAGCGATCACGACGGTGCAACATGTCGCGATATCACGACAACTTTCCTCCAGCGATCGCGACGGCGCAACATGTCGCGTCGCGGCCATTGGAGGTAAGCTGTCGTGATATCGCGAAATCGCGACAAAAACCACCCTTAGCTTTTTCATTGATCATTGGATCAAGGATCTTTCAAGGCCCTGCCTAATCACCTCATCTTCAATAGGCATGTCACTATGCAACTGCACTCCTACCTCTTTCGCAGCACCCATCTTAGCCAAGAAATCGGCCGCTTTGTTTAAATCTCTGCTCACATATACTGGAATCACATCATCTAATTCTCTCCATAATTCCTTGATTTGAGAGACCAGAATCCTCAACCTCTAAGCATTCAACAAAAAGTTCCTCATGCAGTCTAGAGCTCCAACCAGAATTTGAGAATCAGATTCAAGAATTATCCTCCTATGGCCCTGAGTAACTGCCCAAATAGAAGCAGATTTGATAGCAATGGCTTTTGCTTCATTATTTGTGGCTCTACCCAAGCCCTGCAGTTCCCAATAGAGCATTGATCCCTCATGATTTTGACAGACCACGCAAATTCTGGCACTACCCGGATTGCCCTTTGCAGCTCCATCAGTATGATTTTAATCCAGCCTTCTAGGGGTTGTTTCCAACTGGTTCTATCTAGTCCCTCTCGCTTTTCAACTCCCTCTTCCATTGGCCTAGGACCAACCTGAGTTTCCTCTTTAGCGTAGACGACAACAGTTTCTGTGACTTTGCTCCAGATGACTTGCCAAACTCCATCTAGCGAGGAAAAGGTTTCTCTAAAAATTCTAGCATTTCTCTCCAACCACACTTGCCACCAAATGAAGTATAAACCAAGATCCCACCCAATTTGAAGAGCTTTGGATTTAAATCTACCCCGCTTCCATCTTTCCCAAATATTAGTCCGATTCATGTCACCATTAACCTGGATTTTATAATGAGAGAGCCATTGCTTCCAAATATGACGCGTGAAAGGGCACTCAAACATCATGTGATTAGCTGTTTCCTCATTCTTGTGGCATAAAACACATTGAGAAGGGCCGATGATTCCTCTACATCTGAGATTGTCAAAAGTGAGAATACCATTGTGCATAAACTGCCAAGCAAAAAAGTTTACTTTCGGCCAGCCCTTAGAGTGCCAAATCTTTCTCCAATCCTCAACCGAAAAAGAATGGGGGGGAGGCTCTGGGAGGATCTTGTCATACCCGTCCTTCACTGTATAAACACCAAGGCTCCCATAGCCCCAAGCTAATTCATCCTCCTCGTCTCTCCCTATGAGAAACCTTTATGTCAAGATTTTGGTCAAGATGGGTGCCAACTCTGGGGGGATGGGTGAGATGAGTTTCGTCGTTAGCATAGACGGCAACAGTTTCTGTGACTTTGCTCCAGATGACCTGCCAAACTCCATCTAGCGAGGAAAAGGTTTCTCTAAAAATTCTAGCATTTCTCTCCAACCACACTTGCCACCAAATGAAGTATAAACCAAGCTCCCACCCAATTTGAAGAGCTTTGGATTTAAATCTACCCCGCTTCCATATTTCCCAAATATTAGTCCGATTCATGTCACCATTAACCTGGATTTTATAATGAGAGAGCCATCGCTTCCAAATCTGACGCGTGAAAGGGCACTCAAACATCAGGTGATTAGTTGTTTCCTCGTTCTTGTGGCATAAAACACATTGAGAAGGGCCGATGATTCCTCTACATCTGAGATTGTCAAAAGTGAGAATACCATTGTGCATAAACTGCCAAGCAAAAAAGTTTACTTTCGGCCAGCCCTTAGAGTGCCAAATCTTTCTCCAATCCTCAACCGAAAAATAATGGGGGGAGGCTCTGGGAGGATCTTGTCATACCCGTCCTTCACTGTATAAACACCAAGGCTCCCATAGCCCCAAGCTAATTCATCCTCCTCGTCTCTCCCTATGAGAAACCTTTCTATCAAGATTTTGGTCAAGATGGGTGCCAACTCCGGGGGGATTGGAATTGGCCACTCCTCCAACCTCTTAAACTTCTTAAACTTATACTCCCCAGCTGAGAAGTGTTGAAATAACTTTCAATTTGGACCGAACCCTTGGTTTTTATGGCAGATTTTATTGGAAGTAACTCGAGGAATTCAACAATAATGGGTGGGTATTGATCCCAAGAATCAGTCCAAAAATAGGCCTTCTCCCCTCTCCCCACTTTCCAAAATAGTTGGTCTTTAATAACCTGAGATCCTAGCTTGAGAGCCTGCCACACTAAGGATCCAGTACCATCCAGAGGGAAACAACCCACCTCATTGGGGTTAACTTGACCCAAATATTTACTTGTTAGGATTCTACTGAATAAGGAAGTTGGTTGGGAAATCCACCTCTAGTACAACTTTCCAGCCAAGGCTTGATTATTTAACTTGGATCCTCTCAGTCCCAGCCCACATTTTACCTTAGGCTGGGTGACTTTATCCCAACCCACTAAGGCCCACTTTCTTTTTCCTTTAGCTCCTTTCCACAAAAACTTCCTAGCCATTCTGTCCAACTCTTTCCATATTGTAAGCGGGGCAGCCAGGATAGAAAATTTGTAGATTGGCATGGCTTGAATGACTGATTGTAAGGATGTTAATCTGCCACCATAACTTAACCACTTGTGAGACCAGTGATTAATTTTGTCCTTGATACACTCCAGCAAATTCCTCCAAGTGTCTAATTTTAGCTTCTTGAAGTGCAAGGGGATACCCAAGTAAACCACAGGGAGAGAAGTCCTAGTGAATCCCGGGATTTCTAAAATTTTGTTCTGAAGCCTTTGCTCTAGATTAAAAAAGACCACTTTGGATTTCTTGTCATTAATGACCTGTTGAGTAGCCCTGAGATAGACATTAAGAGTATCCCTAATTGTTCTAGCTTCCCTGATGCTGGCCACTCCCATCAAACCAATGTCATCCACAAACTGCATGTGCAATACAACTTCATCCCCCACCCTAATACCCAATAATCTGCCTTGTTATCTTCTCCTCAAAAAAATTCTGCCAAGACCTTCAGCCAGAATGAGAAAAAGATAAGGGGAACAGGGATCCCCCTGGCGCAGACCCCGAGAAGCTCCAAAAGGTTGCGATGGAAGGCCCTTGTTAAGCACAGAGTAAGTCGGGGAAGAGACACAGCTCATGATCCACTCAATCTAGCCCTAAGAGAAGCCGAAGGCTGCCATCATTTTAGCCAGGAGACTCCATTCAACCCTGTCATAAGCCTTTAACATGTCCAATTTAATGAACATCCCTTTATTACCAGAAGTGTGCATTGAATGGATTGCTTCCTGGGCCACAACCACCCCATCCAGAATCTTCCGTCCCTCAACAAAGCCCCCTTGCTCAGAGGAGATAATGTTGTGAAGAAGAGGTTTTAGGCGCTCACCCATTACCTTTGTGATTATTTTGTACACCACATTACATAGGCAATAGGCCTATAATCTGAAATATGAACCCCCTCCTCCCCTTTTGGAATCAAGGTAATGAACGTGTGGTTTATAGCTTTAAGCATTTTCTTATTTTCTCTGGACTCTTCAACAACAGCCCTTACATCTTCCTCTAAGCAGTCCCAAAAATCTTGAAAGAACTCAATTGGGAAGCCATCTGGACCGGGAGTTTTACCGGTGCTCATTCCAAAGACCACAGTTTTCAATTCATCCCTATCAATGGGTTTGAGGAGGGCCTGATTTTCATCCTTCGAAATAATAGCAGGTATGACAAAAATAACTTCATTTTGGGCCTCTACATCTTGAACCACACTTTCCTTAAAAAGCTTAGAAAAATAATCCATAGCATGGGAATGTATACCTGGAAGAGTATCAAAGGAATGACCGTTCTCATCTTGAAGGGTCTCCATCTTATTCATCTGTCTTCGAGCACAAGTAGTCCGATGAAAGAATTTTGTATTTCTATCCCCTTCTAATAACCAGGAGGTTCTTGCTCTCTGTTTCCAATAGATCTCCTCCTGGTTGTCAATGTCCTCAACCGTTGTACGCAAGGCATCATCCTCAACTTTGAGCTGGTCAGTTATTACTCCTTCTCTAAACTGTTTTTGGACCTCATTCCAACGGGCCACCAACAGAGCTCTTTGGGCCTGGAAGTCAGATTTATTAGAACGCCTCCAATACTTCAACTGAGATTTGACATATTGAAGTTGTTTGTGGATTCTAAACATTGCTCTCCCATAAGCTGGGCGGCCCTCTTCCCACCACTGGGGGATTTTCTCCCGAAGTTCTTCTTTCTGAAGCAAAAATTCTCAAATCCGAAAGGTTTGTGATGGTGCCCCATCCTAGTCCCGCTTTCCAACGAGAATAGGACGAGTGATCGGAAACGGGGCACTGCCAAAATCTAAAAATTGATATTCCATTTTACAAACACCTCCTTTGAAAGCAGAAAGCGATCTAGCTTCACCTTCCTACTATGTGGCTCCCGCCTTTTATTAGTCCAAGTGAAGTTATTGCCAGGACATTTAATGTCCACTAAGTGCAAAGCCTGGACTTGAGCAATCATGAAACGGTCCCCTGGATCCAAAAGAGGTGTTTCCCCTTCCTAGTCTCTAAAAGATAATTTAGCGTTAAAGTCCCCCGCTATAATCCAGTTTATATTGCAAATTTTAACCCAACGTGTGACCACAAGGAAAAAGCGTATATAGGCGCTGAAATCAAGTGGAAGGAAAAAATACTCATTGCTCAAATAAGGACTAGCTCTCATAGGCTTAGATGTGAAACAGGGAGATGGACAACGCCCAAAGAACAATGGGAAGAAAGGATATGTACTCTATGCAGCACAGGGGCAGTAGAGACAGAGGAACACTTCATCTATAAATGCCCGAGTTTTTCAGATATCCGTGATAAATACAAAGAAACACTTGGGAACGAGTTTATTACAGATTTATTTGAAGACAGTAAAATAAAAAAAGTTGGAGAATTGCTAACACAAATCAGCAGGAGAAGGAACAACCTTCTCAAAGATATTAAAGATCATATGATATGATTTGAGTAATTGTACTTCCATATTTAAAATCCCATAAACCATATTTGGGTCTCGTGGACGTAATTAAAATCTTTCATTTTATTTCATAATGTCACACTTTTTCAACAGAATTTTTGTCTATTGAGAATGCCTTATGGTAAATTTCCAATACCTCTCCTTGTGGACCATCATAATCAGGCATTTAAAAAAAAAAATTCCCTAGTATTTTCAATGCATGGTTGGGAACCAATCAAAATTGGAGGGACGGACTTGTTCTGGGCCTGCATTCAAACAATTTTGTGTAATGGAATGAATATGCAGATATTTGCATTCGGCCGGTACAAACTACAGTCCCTAACAACAAACAGTGGCATGTCCAGAGTCTTAGCAGAAGAAGCTCCATCCCTCCAAGAGATGAAGAATTAATGCACACGATTTATAAGGCTCTGCTGAGGAACAAACCCAGGCTTGTTTTCTGTAAAAGCACACCATGTTGATGAAATTCTCATTGAATGCAAGGAAATAATATGGTAAGGTGTCTTAATATGTTTATACCTAATTGGGTTAATTTTTTAATAATTAATATTTTTTTGATACATAGGGAGTTGATAAAATAGTAACTATCAAGAGCAGATTTAAATTACACGAGATTTTTTTAACAAGTTTATACCACTTAAATGTTGTTGACTAGTGTGAGAGGGATCATAGGTTGCTTGAGATTCGTATCATTGTCATCGGTCTAACAGAAGATTCAAAACATAGGAAGTTGGTTAAATAGTAATAGTATAGGGTTCAAATCATAGGAGCTGTTTCCAACAAGCCTATACTACCTCGTTGTTGTTAGCCTGGCATGAGAGGGACCACCAACCACCAACCACCAACCACCAACCACCAACCACCAACCACCGGTTGCTTGGAATTCGTAGAATTCGTACATTCGTATTATTGTCGTCGGTTTGATACACTCAAAAAATTTAGGACAGACCACTACTTTGCAAATAAACATGCTTCACATAATAATCCTAAATAATAAATAAAATGAAGATAATATTTTGTGATCAATTAATTAAGATGAATTTATAGGTTCTCATTGAAAAATAATAATTTACTAATTATAACGATTAACCAAAAGAGGAACATGATTAAGGGATTAATGGGATGAAAGTGGCTAGTATGAAAGTAAATTTTATCTCATGATAAAAATGATTAAAACTGAGATGATTGGCTCGTTTGTCTTAGAGCCAGAATTTAATGAATGAAAATGATTAAAACTGAGATGATTGGCTCGTTTGTCTTAGAGCCAGAATTTAATGAATGAAGTTGAATGAAGTTGGCTTTTAATAGAGGATTTTTTAATTTAGTTTTTATTAATTTGGTTTAAATTAATGATTACTATATTATTATTATATAGTGGTATTATAATAAATTTTGGATATTATTTATATATTGTTTGGTAAGATTGGAACCTCGGTCTCCTTGAAATGTTGAATGTTGAGGATTCTAATCAGTTGAACTAATGCCACTTGATATTGATAACCAATTAATTAATTTATAAATAATTAGTCAATTAATTTAGTTTGAGATTGAAAATGAGTAATTTTGAGTTGTATTTATTTATTTACTATTTATTAGTTGCTTAGGAAACCTTTATAAACCCTAGTCCGTTAGATAAAAATGAAGTCAACAAGATTCCAACTGTTCTATGAATAAAATTGAGGTAGCCTGCAACAAGCACTCAATCACTACTAACTGTCCTACCCATTTTGGATGAAATTTTAGGGTAAAAGATGAGTTTTTAAAGAGTCCCAATCCCAAATCTCTTGTCTAGTGGTTTGAATGTTTTCTAAACAAGAACCCAAAACTATACCACTACGGTGTTCCAACAAAAACCATTTTAAATATAACCTTTCTGAATACCAAGTGGTTACACTATATCTTATCATATAATATGGGCTAAGTACAAAAAAAAACTTTTCTATGTAAATTAGCTTTCCAAAATTCCTTGTACATGTTGAGTGAAGTGGATCATATAATATGGGCTAAGTACAAAATACTTTTCTCTGTCAATTAGCTTTCCAAAATTCCATGTGCATGTTGAGTGAAGTGGATTAATGGAGGGATATGATTAACTAAAAGGTTATTGAATTTGGCTTATGATGGGTTAATTAACTAGGTGAATGAGAATTAAACAATGACATTTTAACGACGAAACTAAATGATGAAAAGTAAATGCTTAAAAGTAGGTGATGAAAGGATAAAAATTAAAATTATGAAATGATTGAAATAAGGCGATCAAATAAAATGATGAAAGTTAAATGATTTAAAATTAGAATGAGATAAAAATTAATGATTAAAGCTAGAGCAAAAACCCAAGGACCATCCTAAGGTGAATTTTTATTAAGTGAGGTGTTTAAAAGTGTATTTTTATTCGATTATTAAGTGAGGTGTTTAAAAGTGTATTTTTATTCGATTAATCTTTAAGCAAGGGTTTAAAAGGTTTTTTTTTCTATTCTAATTGGTTTATTTAAGATACACGATTAATAAATTTATTTAAAGATATATAAATGGTCAGCTTATCTAAAGGTATATAGTTGATTAGCCTTTTTAAAGGCACATAATTGTTTGATTAATGTACATATCGGTCTATTTAAGGATGCATATTTGATTGACCTATTTAAAGATATATAGTTGATTTAAGTAGTGGCCTCTTTAAACTGATTATTGGACATTTTTTTAGGTGGCTTTAGGATGACATGCTATGTCTAATTTTAATTCACCCCTAAGCCATGTCCTTTTAGCCTAATTATTTGACAAGCGCTTAGGCAGTCTTTCTAATGATTACCCTTTAGGCAAGGGCCTAAAGGACACTTTTATTTTTGATATTTTTCTAAATCACTTAGATTTACCCATTGGATTTGGTTAGCTTTGCCTGGAGGACTTAGTTTGATGTGCCTAGAGGACTTGATTAGCTTTTCTCAAAAAACTTGGCTAGATTTGCTTGAAGGACTTAGCATTTCTTGGAGAACTTAGTTTGATGTGCTTGGAGGACTTGATTAGCTTTTTCTGGAGGACTTGGTTAGCTTTGCCTAGAGGACTTAGTTAGCTCTACCCAAAGGACACTTTGATGTGCATAAAGGACTTAGTTTCATTAATCTGAAAGACTTAGTTTTATTACGATATATAGAAATGTACAAAAAGATATATTTACCTTCAAATGCTTACTTAGAGAAATTTTGATAGGACCATCTTTAAGCAAGGTCTTAAAGAACATTTTGTTTGCTTGATTCAATTACCTTTTGGTAAAAAGGCCTAAATGGATATTTTTGATCACTTGATTTGATTACCTCTAGGTAAAGGCCTAAAGTACATTTTGAGATTAATCCACAAGTCAATCTGATTTGATTTTATTTGAGGTATCCATGGGATTTGTCCATTTAAGGATTAAGGACTAATGTTTTGGTTTATCCATTTAAGGCAATTCTGCTTCTAATATTTGATTTGGTCACTTTTAAGTTGGAATTACCTTTAAATGAGGTGCTTAAAGGACATTTTGCTTTAACTATCCAAAGGGCATCTTTTGAACATATTAACATTTAGACAAGAGCCTAAATGATACATTTTGGATTACCTTGAAGTGAGTGACTTAAAGGTGCATAATGATTTGGTCTATTTAAAGACATCTAATTAATCAATTTGAGGAGTATTTTTTTGGTTATCTTTGATTGCTTCATATGATATTCTTCTAAAGTGAAATTTGATGCCCCTAGTTGAGAGGTCCATTTTACCTGTTGGTGGTTTTCCCTCCATACCTCAAAGGTATGATATGGGGCAAATAATGGGATTGATTGGGCTATCATCACCATAAACTATCATGGTATTAATCATATATCCTATTGATGAAATAGAGGAAAGAAATATGGATAGGGCTATCATCACCATGAATTGTCATGGTGTCAATAATATAGTCTATTGATGAAGCAAAATGATAAATGGATAGGACTATCATCATCATGGATTGTCGTGGTGTCAATCATGTAGCTTCTGGTGATATAGAATAATGATTGTTTGGATAAGTTAGTTAGACAAAGCAAAATGATATGATAGGTCACTTGTTACAAATTGATAAATATATGAGATTTATTAGGAGTGTAATTCTTAAAAATGATAGGAGAAGAGAAATGAAAATCAATAGAGATAATTTGGTTACATGAATAAATATTCTAATTCTCAAAGAGGGGATCAAGGGATCCACTCACATAAGCCACTAGTGTAAGTACAATGTATAAATGAACCATCCTAACTAGGATTATCATTTGCATCATTACGAGTCCCTAACTTGATATGCAATAGGTAATACAAGTAGAAATAAGCATGTGCATGCATGCAAATATGACATCAGGAAGAATGCAAACATGTAAAATGCATACAAGCAACTAGATGATTTGGAAACCAATGCAAACTTATATGTAAATTCCTTTTGAATTATAATATGCTTACAATTAGTTTAGAATAATATAAGATTAAGGAGTTCAAATTAGCGTTGTTTGAACTCTTGATGAGTTTCTATGGTTCACCTCTTTTAGAATTCCAAATAAGGTGGTTGATGCTTCCTTCCAATGATGCCATGTGTCTCAAGAACTCTTCCTCTTCTCAACCCTCATAACACTTGGAAAATTCATGCTATGAGATGTTACGTTCACCTTTGCAATGTTCTCTTGGCTTGTTTAATATTTTCTTGGCGCTATGATTCTTCGCTTCCTTGCTTTGGTGACTATAGTTTTATTTGGCACTTTGGCTTCTTTGATTTGGCTCTTTTAGATGATGTTTTGCCTTTCCTTTTTGTGCTCTCCCCAAACATCCAATGCTTGATGCTTCGTTTTCACTTGCCCATCATTTAATCTTCTCCATTAACAAAGCTCTTTAGTTGCTACAATGTATGGGCTTCAGATATCTTCCTCTTGGTGACTGAATATTCTAGCTATGTTTCTAGTTTTGACATCCAAGACTATACCTGGTTTGATGCTTGAGATACTCCAAGATTGATGTCCTCTTATAGTGGATTTAAAAATTGTTACTCCTCTTTATTTTTAGTTCTTTATTTGAATGATATGTAGCTCTTTGAAATTTTGACTACTCTTTGGAATCAAAAAAATAAGTCTATCTTCCTTTAATTTTGCTATAAAATCTCACCTTTTACTTGGCTTCAATAGTGCTTGTAAAATCTGTACTTTAGTGGTTTTATTCGGAGCTCTCAAAACAACATGCAATTTTATGCTTTCAACCAATATTCTCCTTTTTCTTTAAGCCATATCTAACTCTTCTTTTGCTGTAATATTTTGCAGATGCATAGATGATGAAGATGCTTGTTCCCTCAACTTGGAAATATAAAACTTAAAGCTTTCTATTTACTGCTTTAAAAACTTGAATATGGTGCTTTCAATACTAGATATAATTCCACTCTTTTTACTTAAACAAAATGTACTTTTAAGCACCACTTTGCAAACCTCTTTTTGATCTTCTTCATCCCTTGATTTCTTGTTGATTTGGCTCACCTTTTTGCTGTCCAAATTTTCTGCCCAAACCTATAAAAATGCAACTCCTATTCTTCTCAAGAATGTTGGTAAAAAATCTTTAAATTCTATCTCAAAATTTATGAAATCTCTCCTTCAAATTTCAGCCTTCAAAATATTAATCGTTGTTTTCAAACTTCTCAATTTGGTGGCCTTTTTTATACTCTTTCTTCTCCTTAGCTCTCACTCAATGTTATCTTCGAATTTGGCCTCTTCGCTGGAATCTTCTTCAAGAATCTAAATGTCTTGAAATATTCAAAAATACTTTCTCAAATTTGGTAAACTTATTGCCAAAAATATTCTCCTTGAATCAGTTTCACAAATCCTTTTGGGCTTGTTGTTGAATGACAACAATTTTTCTAAATTTGATGTGATTACCTCCTTTTAGGAGTTTATTCTTCTTACAATCTTCTACCTCAAAATTTATTCAAATATTCTCCAATGGACACTTTTTCAACTTCTCAATAGGGCTTCTCTATTCTCCTTTCTCCTTTCAAATTCGCTTGAAACCTCTACTCTTGGGTTTCCAAACTCTTCAATATTCTATCTATTTTCTCAAATCTACAATGGGGACCTATTTCTTGAGTCTCCTCTTTCTTCAGTCTTTAATAGAGCTTCTCTGACCTCTTTCTCTCTTTCTTCCTTCAATCTATTATGGGAACCTCTTTCTTGGGTCTCAATATTCAATTTACAATTTTTAGTCTTCAATGGGGACCTCTTTCTTGGGTCTCCTCAATATTCAATGGTACCTCTTTCTTGGACCTTATTTATCTTAAATGTTTACTCTTTTGCTACAACTCAAAACTAATCCCTGCACGAGGAAAGCACATATACTTTCAGGCAACCAAAGATGAAATTATTCTCTATCTGTTGTAGGAAGCTTCTCAAATTCTAAGAGCTAATTTTATACAATAAAAACTTAGATAGTAGCAACCAAATACATCCAAATATCTAGAATTATGAAATCAATAATATTCACTAGTTATCCTTCAATCTAGTGGAAAGAAATCTATGTTGAGTCCTAGTCTTCATGATTTTTTTTGCAACCTTGTGGAAAGACTCTAGCCAAACTGCAACTTTCAAATTTTGTAAATTAAATCTCCCTATCTCCTCTCAATATCTCTTGTGGATCTCCCTATCTCCTATCAATCTCCCTTGTGGCTCTAATACCACTGTTAGCTTTTGATGCTTAATACTTAAAGCAAAATAACCACAAAATCTAAAATAAAGTTTCTATATAAAATATATGATAATGGCAATATTCTAATCATATAAAACTCATAAATAAATTTTGAAACAACTCATAAAATGACCATTACCAAATGCTCACGAAAATAGTAACTTGATATAGAATAAAGGTCACATACATCACACTCTCTTTACAATGCTTAGTCACATATATAATAGAATGTGACTCTTCATATGGAGTACTCTTGGTCTTAAATATTCTTTGAGACTCTTCACTTTCCTATTATAAGGACACATGTGCACTCTTACATAATGGACACTTGTGCACATTTACACTCACCACACTTGCACACTTAACTACACGACACTTGTGCATTTCTTGCATATTATTACAAAACATGAAATATAAACTCACACTCTAATCTAATATACACACCTATTATAATATTTACAATGATGTACCCAAGATGGTACATTAATATGTACCAAATAATATAATATATTCCAACAGTCAAGAGATTTTCACATCTTGCATTTTTTGCTGTTATGAAATTATTATTTTATGAATTATAGAAATTAATCAGTTTTAAATGTTAAATAATATAGATCTTATATATATGAATTGACTAACTTGCAAAAATTTATGAAATTATGATAGGTCACCCTCCATGTAGTGGAAGAGAGAAGGTATCATCTGGGAGAAGGGGTAGATCCAAGAGAAGCATTCAACCCAAAGAGATATCACATACACCAAAACTTTGTGTTGAATGCATTTCATCACATGGAAGCCATGAATTAAAATAGCATTGCTTTATAAGTAGAAATTAACATTAGAATATATTTCTATATATGGTTTTAATAAACCAAATACACCCACAAGTGATTCTATTTTTTATTAGAAAAAAAAATGTTTTGCCTTCATAAGTTGATCGAGCAAATTTTAGGCCTGTTTAAATTTATGAATGTTTCTGTATTTTGCCTTGAAAGAAAGATTTACCATGACTGATAACATTTAATTCTTAAGTATGGTGAAAATCCCTTTGCTTTATTTGTTTTATAGGACCAAAAAAAGGTAAAAATATTCTTACCACAAAGGCACAATGTGCACCATATGGAGCCTCAATGTGTTAAATAGGTGAAGTTTTATGAGGATGCTTTTGGGGAAAATTGGAAATTGATATTACCACTTTGCTTTGTTTGCCTTTGGGATTTCATTTTTGAGAAAAATTTGGTTCTTTTCCATAGAAGACATAACCATCCTTGCATGCAACAATATGGTTATAGCTAAATAGGCCTTTGCTTTGTTTGTTTTGTGAGGCCCAAAAGAAGGTAAAGATATTCTTACCACTAGGGCATGATGTGCACCATATTAAGCCTTAATGTGGTAGGCAGGTGGAGTTTTATGAGGACTTTTGGGGAGAACTGAAATTTGATATTGCCTCTTTGCTTTATTGACCTTTGGGATATTGTTTTTGAAGCAAATTTGGTTCTTTTTCATAGAAGACATAAAATTCCTTGCATGCAACAATGTGGTTGCAAATCTAAAAAATAGGAGTATTTTACATACACTGATACATATTGGATAGAGGAAAATGTGAATCATAGCTTAAATTTAAGAAGGGAGGAAAATATTTCAGTTTTTACAAGCCTAGCCCTAGTTTGTTTGAGTTTAATACATTTTAGTTTTTAAATATTTAATTGTGCTTCATCTCTGCTTGTAATCTATTTAAAAATTTGTGTTTGAAATAGGAAAAAATAGAAAATGGGTTTCTTTTCTTGTAGATACTGATTGTGGTATTCTCTTTACCATTTCAAATACATGCTAAGATGCGCAAAGGTTTCTTGTTAAACTTTTAATGAGACTACTTGTGGGTTTTATCCTTTACACTTGGTCTAAGCATGATTTCCTTTACTGATTTTGAATATGATTATGTGTATTATTTAGCCATTAAAATTAAGCATGAATACCTATAGGGTTTATTCTACTATTAGAAGAGGAAATCAATTTGTTTCACAATTTTTTTGGATCAACAATATTTTTGTGAGAAAAATGTAAGAGTAGCTATAAATTTACTATATTTTATAATGTAAAAAATGATTTGTCCTATCCATGAATTTTTTCATAAAAGGTTATCTAGGAACATCAAGTTACATATTGGACCTTTATGGATACTTTGTTCAATAAAGTAAGGAAAGTCTTCAGCTAGTCTTTTCTAAGGTAGTAAAAAAAAGACCTTGGTACTTGTACAATAGAATTTTGAAATGAATAAATCATAGTCTTGAACATTTTATGATAAATTGTACTGGCATTTATTGAATTTTGCCTCTGTTGACAGTTTTGTAATATGCCACATTGAAATATTTTTGATGGATTTTTTATTGTAATGCGGAAAAATATATTAATATTAACATACAATATTTTGACCGATATAATATGTTGCAGTTATATTTTATTTTTCTTTTTTTTCATGCATCCTTTTGGTTTGATGGGTGTTTTAAGGAGAATGGCTATAAAATGGATTGGAGACTATGGTTTGGAATGCCTATAAAACCATTGTAAAATGGTGCATAAAATACTAAAGGCATAAAATGAGAGCTTCGCTGAAACTGAAAATCGTGTTCGCCTCAAGCAATGGGTGAAAGGCTCGTTCGCCTCACTTCGAGGCCAATGAAGAAGAAGAAGAAATAATGAACTTTGGCTAAAACTCATTTTCCCTAACCAAGGGGTGAAATCCCTATGCACTCCATGTTAAAGCAAAAGAATAAGAGATATTAAAAAAAATGAAGTTTCAAAAATGGCTAAGTATTGACGTCGCCCAAAGTTGAAATGAGGGAAGAATAGCGTTCACCCCAAAAGTGAGGTGAAAGCTTCGTTCGCCCCACTTTGGGATGAACGCCCGTGATAATTGAAGGACCACACCCACCCGTCGCGTTGATTGGTTGGAAATACATTCGACTTAGCGAAAGTCTTGAGCATGGTAAAACTTAGCAAATATCGACAACTTTCAAAATAAGGTGTGTTCACCCCAAATATGGGGCAAATGCTTCGTTCACCCTAGGTTGGGGCGAACGTATTTAAAAGCGTGACTTTGAAAATTCAACTTTGTGTTCACCCTGGTTGAGGGGTGAAAGCTCCATTCGCCCCTCCCGGGGGTGAATGCGCCATGAATGGTAAAGCGGGTGAAGAGTCAAAGGTTTGAAGTGACTTTGAAAAGTCAACTTCGCATTCACCCCAAGAGGAAGGTGACAACCTCTTTCACCTCTTTTGGGGGTGAACGTAGAGTTTAAGGAAGTTGTTAAAGGTACTTTCACCTAGAGTATAAAGGGTTGATTGTTGTTAAATCAAGGGCACCCTCTTCACCAAGGAACGTGATGAAAAGAGTAAATATGTGATTCACTTATTGCTAAGTTCGGGCAAATTTTGTTGTCAATAACGTCAACGAATTTCAAGAGCACCCAAGATAGGCAAATGAAAAACATTAAATGTTTGTGGCAAAGAGTAACTCAAGTTGTGGATCTCGAGCAAAGAGAGCAACAATATTAAAGGGGCAAGGTGATTTTCATGATTTCCAAGCAGAAGCGTATTTTTGAGGATGGCAAATGTACCAAGTCAATGACCAAGCCTTGCAGTTTTCCATGCATCGATGCCCAGAAATGCTAATTTCCTAGAAGAATTTCCTTAAAAGTTGGATCATCACCTCAAAAGAAATATTTTCAATGACTTCAAGGAGAAATTGTCTCACCAAGGTTCCTGATCTATGATCATTTTGTCTTCATGTGTATTTAATGAAAGAGGCGAAATCCTCTATAAATACTAATCAATTTCCATTGTAAAAGGAGGTTAGACATTCTGCAGAAAAACTATTCAAGTTCTCTGCATCAATAGAAGATACTTGGCTTCTAAATTTGCAAGTGATCTTGTGTGTGATTTCCTTCTATTTTATGCATTTCTATTTTATGCTCATTTTCATTGTCTATTGTTAAGTTTAAATTTTGCATCTGAATTTGAACATTGTTGGTGAGAGGGTGAGTTCTGGAATGCGATCCTGGAGGTTGTCTATGCAAGGTTATAAGTAAATTCTATTGCTTTTCTTTTATTACATGTTGCTTCAATGCTTGGGTGGAATTCCTACTGCTAGTCTATCCCCAATCCTACACCTTTAGCCTGTGGCCATATTTCCCATCTCTTTCTATCATTTCTAATTTCTTTCCTGCAACCCTAGTCTTAAACTAGTGTAGGATTTAGTAAGGGAGCCAGCCCTCTCTAGAGATTGGCATGGAGGACATTCCTTTCCTCTGGCCTTTCAATGTTGGCCATGTCTAGGGCGCACAAATGCATGTTTGTATAATTAGGCAGATATTTGACCAACAATTTTTGGCATGCCCGATGGGACCTCGAAAGTTCCACTTTCAAATAGTATTGAGGTTTGATGTTCACCTTCATGTTGTATAGTTAGAACATTTGGTGACTCGATTCTACCTAGAAACCTCCAAACGTGAGGGCAAAAGTTGTGCTTCATGATTACGAGATCGAAGGCCAAAAATCTTGAAAATCCCATTGAGTTCTACAAACTTGATACCCAAAGGTTAGGAGAGCATCCTCAATTAGTTACCCTATATCGTACATCATCATTACCTCATACATCTCATACATCATCCACAACATCCTCATAATTAGCTGGTGTATTTTCTGCTCCTACAAGTCCAGTTAGTACTGCTACTAGCGTTCCCCAAGCTCAACCACACACACCAATCCACATGGCTCAGAACCCACCGCCACAAAAACCATAACCACCAAGGTAGTTCCCAACATGGAATAGCTTAGGAGCCTTGAATTTACAAGCACAAAATCTAGTTCCCCAAGCATCTTTGAAGGCTTTGCCTACCTATGATGGTACTGGTAAGACTACTTATGAGCATATTCAAGATGTGGCTTCTTTGGCTACAATCCATGGCATAGTATATGAAGACATTATGGTAAGATTGTTAGTATTATCACTTAGAGGAAATTTGTTATATTGGTACCGATCATTGCCGCCTACCACTATCACCACATGGGATCAGTTGGTGGAACTATTGATCAAGAATTTTCATGAACAAGTCGACCCATTCTCCTTGTTGCATCAATTTACAATGATTCAAAGGCATCCGCAAGAGGAGATAGTTGATTTCAATGTCAGGTTCACCCAAAGTTGGCAAAGGGTTCCTGATGGTCTTCGACCCACGCATGAACAAGTTGCATTCTATTATCTCAGAGCATTCAACTCTGATATTGGCATGGTTGTTCGATAAGCCAATGTGAATACGTTCCCATATTTATACACACAAGCACATAAGGCCGAATCAGACTTGATCACCATAGGCAAGCTTCCCCCAAAAGTGACCATGCCCATTTCTTCCCGATCTTCCACAACACTTATATTCAAGTGCATTCTCACAGCCTATGCCTTCTATGTACCCGGTTCCCTCATGGAGCTCGGGTTCACCTCAAATTGCTCTGATTCTTATCCCATAACTTCCTTGCTCCAATTTTTCCGTAGTTACCCATACCAATAACACCATAGTTTCCAACACTCATTCCTTTCCTAGCATTACCAATGCCACTAGTTCCACTATCATTGCCTACCCCATCAATACCTCTACCTTTACCAACACCTCCTACACCCTCGAATCCTGATCCTTACATGAAATTATTACAAGAGGTGAAATCTACTAATTCAGCCATAAGAACAATGTCAAACAAGCTTACAATAGTAAGGAAGAAGTAAGCTGAAGCTGATTTTTGGTCAAGGAGATTTCAAACACCACCGATTACTCGAGAGCAAGCAACCACTAGCAAGGGCCCTGAAAAGAACACAATTATGTTAACAAATGAAGAAACCAACATGTTTGAAAGAGCATACTGGTGCTCAACTTGCAATGATCCTCATGGAGAAGATACATGCATGGTGCATCTGAACTATGTACAAATGCTAGCAAAAATTTTGATCGATGACCAAGTTAATATGATAATGGAAGCTGATCATAATTTTATGGTCCCATATTTGGAGCAAGTTTTAGTTCTTACAAGATCTGGAAAGAAGTCGATGATTGTAGATCCAATAGAGTTGGAGCCTTTGAAGGTTCCTACAGAACCAAAGGTGCAAAATGAAAAAGTGCAACCACCAGTGAAAGTGCCTGGTGCGATGGCAAAGCAACAAGATTCTATCTTATTGAAGAATTTGCTACCTAAGAAAGCTCAAGAGAAGTTATGGACCAAGGCATCAACTTCACAACCTGCAGCTCCTCAAGCGCAAAGTGAGGTAAAAGAACAAGCCAAGGAACACCTTCGGTACCCATCATTGACTAAGCGATAAAGGGTGGAAGCTACTCAAAAGTACCAGGACAAGTATGAGCGGGTTGTAGAAGAAAAAGCTCCTGGTGTTTCTAATTATAACATTGTGGAAGAGATGAAGAAGATACCTACAAAAGTGAGCTTGTATGATGCACTATAGTTACCTGGGAAGGTTGACCTACTGCAAGAGTCTCTTAAGACTGCAAAATATCAAAAGAAGAGTCATTCCCAAACTATGTTGTGCAGACACTGCCAACTTCTACCACTGGAAAGAATAGACCACCCCTATTCTATTTGTCACTTAGAATGGAGGGGTGGATTGTGCACAATTGTATGATCGATTATGATGCTGCAACTACTGTCATGCCAAAGGCAGTATGTGAAGTCATGGGAATGGAATATACAAGAAGTAGTCCAGGAGTATTGTAGTTGGATGGGACCCCAGTCAAAATAGTGGGAGTAATCAAGGATATTCCTATTATTCTACATAGCATGTCGTAGATTACTATTATCCAAGAAGTAGTGGTGGTTGACTTGGAGCCATACTTCAGCATGTGTCTCTCAAGGGAGTTCACAACGAAACTAGGAGGATACCTTTCCTTGGACTATTCGCATTTGGAGATTCCATTCAAAGGAAAGAGAATCTGTATTTATAATGAAAAGCCATCCACTTTTCATATAGAAAAATTGGAAGAAGAAGAAAGACCCACTAGAGCAGTCAACATGATGACTGAAGAATTAGAAGAAGTTGATTTGATGGAAGAAGCACTTGGTGAACTCCACCTTGAAGATGAATTCTCACTCATGGATTTCAATGCGATGGTCGAAACTGACATTGGTTGTTATACTATAACCAAACCTGAGCAGATTGAAGAAAAGGTCCCTGAGTCCCTAGACCCTGTTGCAGATCAATTATGGAAGTTGTATTTTGATGGTGCTAGGTGCAAAAATGGTGTAGGGGTTGGTATTGTTCTTGTTTCTCCTATAGGGTTACAGAAGACTTATTCATATAGACTAACTTGGAGTTGCACGAATAATGTAGTCGAATATGAAGTGTTGTGTCTTGGCTTGAAAAAGGCTGAAAAATTAGGCATCAAACAACTACAAATATTTGGAGATTCTGAGCTCATTGTCAACCAGACCACAAACAAGTGTGTGTCAAAGTAGCACTACTTGAAAGCTTATCACAACAAAGTATGGGATTTGTTTGAGTCCTTTACAACCTTGAATATTCAGGCAATTTTGCAGGGAGCAGAACAAACATGTAGATATTTTAGCCTCTCTTGGTGCAAATTACTCTCTCGTGGAACAAGTAGTTAGAAAACCCAAGACTGTTAGGGTAATCTATAGACCCTCAGTCCCTGATAAGAACCTCTATTGGCAAGTGTTCGACAATGATGAGCAAATAGTCAATTTTCTTATTAAGGAAGTTGCAAGCGTGGATGATAGAGTACTTGTCGAAGAGGAGATGGAAGGAATGATTCAACTGAAGAATAATCACATTCCCAGGGGATTGATTTTGCTTGAAATTCTATTCGACCAAAATGATAGGGCTAAGAAGCATAAAATCAAGGTAGATGCAAAGGAATATAAGGAGTTGCAGTTGGAGCCTAAGAAGATCATCAAGATCAGAACTGATTGCACGTCAGAAGAATTGGAGGATATCAAGAACTTGTGTTATGAATTCCTCGACATCGTTGCATGGAGCTATCAAGATTTGAAGGGATATGACAAGAATGTAATTCAGCATACCATTGAGTTGTAGGAGGGAGTAAAACCTTTTTGGTAGAAACAATGACCTATCAATCCCAAAATCGAGGTGCTCATGAAGGTGAAATTGTTAAATATGCTAGAAGCAAAAATAATATATCCAATTAAGCACTCAACATGGGTGGCGAACCTGGTGCCAGTTCAGAAAAAGAATGGAGATATCTATTTGTGCATGGATTTTTAGAATCTGAACCAGGCATCATTAAAAGATCATTACCCTCTATCGTAGATTGATCAAATCCTCCACGTGGTTGTCGGAGCATAAATATTTTCATTGTTAGATGGTTTCTCCGGTTATAACCATATTTGGGTGAAAGATGAGGATCAACACAAGATGGCATTCACTACTAAGTGGGGCACGTTCGCCTATCAAAGGATGTCGTTCGGTCTTTCAAATGTTGGCGCTACATTCTAGAGAGCCATGGACATCACTTTCTATGAGTTATTAAATAGAATTATTGTGATTTACCTTGATGACATGATTGTGTTTTCGCATCGTAGAGAAGAGCATGTTTCTCATTTGAGGTAGGTGTTCGAGAAATACCGGGAGTTTGGGATTTCCATTAACCCGAAGAAGTCTATATTCGCTGTCAAAGAAGGAAAATTGTTAGGTCATGTGATCTCACAAGAAGGATTGGTGATTGATCCCACAAGGGCCGAGGCGCTCCTGAAGCTACCACTACCAGCTAACAAAAAGGACTTGCAATCTTTCTTCGGTCAGATAAATTTCATTCGAAAGTTCATTGCCAATTTTTCTCAGGTAGTGAAACCCATGACCGAGCTCTTAAAAAAGAATGTAGATTTCAAATGGACCGAGGCAAGAAGACAAGATTTTTGGGAGATCAAGGAAAGAATCACTCAAGTGCCAGTATTAATCAACCCAGATTATTCCAAGGACTTCATTCTCTATGCAGTGGGTGAGCAAGAGAGTTATGTCGTTGTTCTCACGCAGAAGCAAGAAGATGGAGATGAAAAGTCGATTGCTTTTTTGAGCCAAGTTATTGCACCACACCAGGAGAAGTATAATTTCATTGAGAAATAGGTGTACACAGTGATGAAATCCCTAAAGAAGTTCTGGCACTTTGTCTCACAAAGCAAAATGATCATTTATGTTATACACCCAGATGTCAGAAACTTCATTCTCCAAGGGGAACTAGGTGACAAAAGAGCAGGTTGGGTCTCAAAGATTCAAGAGTATGACGTGGAGATCCGACCAAAAAATCTAGTTTGTGGATGAGCTCTCTACCAGGAATTAGCCAAAAGCACAGCATCTGAATCATTGGCTATGGTACAGAAAGAGGATATCGGTGAAAGCGTTTGTGCAAATCATGTTATGATAGGTCGTGACTGGACAGAGGACCTTGTTGAATTTTTTACCTCAGGGAAATGTCCATCACATCTTGATGCTTCACAGCGTCAGAGGTTTAGGTTGCAAGCACTCAAATATGTCCTACTGCCAAGCGGGTTATTCCATAAGAATATTGATGGAATACTCCTCAGGTGCGTGAAGGAATCAAAAAAGGAGAAAATATTGGAAGAATTCCATTCTGGCTTATCTGGTGGCCATTATGCAGGAAGGCCCATGGCTTTGAAAATCATCCAAATTGGATATTATTGGCCTACTTTGTTCGCCGATGCTCATAAAGTAAGTCAAAAGTGTGATAATTGTCAGTGGTATGTTGGCAGGACTAGGAAAGGAGCATTGCCCCTGCACCCGATTCAAGTGGAAGTGCCATTTCAATAGTGGGGCCTTGAATTCATTGGAGTCATAGACCCACACTCTTTCATGGAGCACAAATACATCTTAACAATGATAAATTATTTCACCAGGTGGGCAGAGGCTATTCCTACCAAAAAGGCAGATCAAGCTACTATCATCTCTTTCCTGGAGGGACTGATCACCCATTTTGGTATTTCGAATGCCATTATAATAGATAATAAGACTCCATTTATTGGGGCCAAGATTATCAAATTTACAAGAAAATACGAGATCTATCTCAAGACATCATCTAATTATTACCCATAAGGGAATGGCTTGGTCGAATCCACCAACAAAAACTTGCTGCGAATCTTGAAAAGGACATTGGGAAGCAACAAAAGGAGTTGGCACTTATTGTTGAATTAGACTTTATGGGCAGACCGAATATCCGTGAAGGAGTCTATTAAAGCCTCTCCTTACTCCCTCATGTATGGGAAAGAAGTAATTCTTCCCACTCATATCGAGCTCCCTGTCCTCCAGACCTTACAGTTGTTCAAAGATGAAGATGAGGAGTACGATCCAATGAGTGCAAGGTTGGCTCAATTATTGGAGTTGGAGGAAGAAAGAGAAAAGGTGTATCAAGCTTTCACTGAACACACCAAAGCGATGCAAGAAATGGTTTGGAAGAAAGACAACAGAGTGCAAGTTTCAGGTGGGAGACTTAGTCCTCAAATGGAACGAGAATAAAGCCAAGTCGGGGAAGCACCACAAGTTTGATGCGATCTAGGAAGGTCCATTTCAGATCTCTATAGTGAATTCGGCAAATGCATACCATCTTCGGGACATGGATGGTTGGGATCTTCCGATTTCGATTAATGACCTTCATCTGAAGGCCTATGTTCAATGATTTGATTAAAAGAGGTACAACTTTGTAAATATGTACAAATTTCCTTTCCAGTATTTTATTTGCTTTATAAAATAAAATATAAAAAAAAGATAAGAAAAGAAAAAGAGAAATGTTCATTTTAAAAATCAGTTTCACCCCAAATTCATTACTGTGTTGAAATACTTTGGCAAAAAATATGGCGTTACGAAACTCAGCTAAAAAGGAGCCTTCGAGAAAATAGTTTCTACGCCCAAAGGTATGCGGTCAAAACACAGGATCATTTTGCCTCATTCTAAAACATAAGACAACAATATATGGAGAGGTGCTTTCACCCAAGGGAAGGGGTGAAAACCCCATTCACTCCCTTTTAGGGTGAATGAACAATGAAGAATAGAAGCACCAAGTCAATGCACTATGAAAGCGGTCAAATCATGTTCGCCCCTTATTGGAGTGAATGTGACAATTAAAACATCTTCGTCGACTTAAAGGAAATTGGAAGGTGATCAAAGTGCACAGTGCCCCTAGAAGCTATAAAAGGTGTGTGCCCCATTGTCATGAGTGTGTTTTAAATTTTAATGCATGGGCATTGCTATACATAACAAGAAAGGGGCACAAAAGTACAAGTTTTACAAAGCGTTCGACATGCGAGGGGATTCCGAATTCAGAAGGAATATAAATATATAAAAAAAAAAAGGAAAAGCCATAAAATCAAGTTTTTTTAGAAAAATCCAAAATCCATGCTTTTTTTAGATTCAGCTAAATCAAAAGCAAACGATGGCTTTAAAAGGGAAAGCATTCGCCATAAAATTTTATCAATCAGGTGGAGAGCGCTTTCAGAGCGAAAAGGAAGGAAATTGAAGTGTACTATTCTTTGGAGCGTGAATATTTTTCAGGAGTGAAAGGAGATGTAGAGCGCTCTCAAGGTGATTTCGCCTAGAATGTGATAGAATTCAACAAAAAAGTGGTTGCATTAAATGATGCATTCCCGAGGCCGTTAATGCAAAACATGCGCCTAGGTTGCATTGGGAGGCATTTTTGCTTTCTCGAGAACCAGAATCCCACACCATCGAAAGAAGAAGCGCTTATTGGTCCATAGGTGGTGAGGTTATTATTCCAAGGAAGCTTTAAAATCTAGGGCATGATTTTTGATGAAACCATGTGGCAAGAAGGGCACACTTTCCAAGGATGATCTTGCAATGAATAGCAGTTAATACCATTCGAACATCGAGAATAGTGCCAGGCGGGTGAATCAAAGCACATGTTCTTCCGAAATCGCTCAAGGGAAATTCAGCATTTACTACGGTGGTTGGAAGGGTGCTCTATATAAAGGAATAGGTAAAATCTTCCCTAGTTTAATTTTAAAAATTTTATTGTCGCTGTGTTTTAAAAATATATTATTGCAAAAGTTTCAGAGAAAATTTAGAGTATTCATCAGAGAGAAATAATGGGAAAGAGAAGCAAAGAGGCGACAGAGGCTACAGAGCCCAAGAAGTCTAGAAAGAAAGAAGGTGGGTTGAAATCCAAAAAGGCCCGAAGGAACGAAAATGTGGATTTGGACCCGTATGCTAACACAATGGCAAAAATTGGAGATTGTGTAATTACTAACAAGGGCATGGAGAAACTATGGTAGGATGTGCAGTTCGTAGTAAATCAAGGGTTAACAATAGGAAGCCCATTGATGGTGCCATATCACTCACAATTATTTTGGTATTTGTGTACGCTCGTACACCCATGCCTAGAACTGGTGCAACTTATTGCTCGATTTTATAATCCGATTACTAGGATGGTGCGGAAGGCAAATAGAGAAGTGCTCTTTACTATTACCCCAAAGGAAGTGCGGGAAGTATTTGCTTGTGGTTTGAAGCCTCCTTCATACGTGATTACCAAGAAGTTACATACCAATGAGTAGGAGGATAGATATGTCTCTACTATAACGATGCATCGATTCATGGAGACGTAGTTGATTAAGGAGCCACAGCTGGGGCAGCTTTCAAACCTACTGAAGCCACTCACATAATTTAAGAGCCTAGACATCTATTCAATGTTGGCATGGGTTGTTGGTCTACCGACAAATTCTACCATTCATAAGTGGTAGGTGGCCCTAGCGCAATGCATTTTCCAGGTAGAATTTTACTCTCCATCGACCATGAGGCAGGGCACCAATCCAATTTTCTTCGATTGGGCCGATTTTATTTCTCAAAAACTACATTTTCAGTTGGAGAGGTTGCAAACTAGGGAAGAGACGTCATTCATGCACACTTCCTTTCTGGTATGGTATTTCTTCTTCCATCTACACCAGTATTTCTCTTTCATTACAGTGAGGCAAATGGATGAGAGGGATGAGCTTCTACCAGTTTACATGTGGACTTTCGCTCTATCAAGTAGGGAGTCATTTTATAGTTTTAACCGTTTGTTTTTGGGGCCTACAATAGAACTACTTTATGGTACATGTGAAAGAGTGCCATGGGAGATGAGAGAAGCAGTAGTTACAAGAAGAAAAGGGAGATATCTTTCTGCTTACTCAGGGCATGGTCGTAAGAATTTTTGGTTTCACAGGCAAGCCATTCTTGCTGCCATACTTCACCACCGAACATGTTTTCGCTATGGAGGTGGTGCACCAATCAGACTATGTTAATGATGTGTATGGAGTAGGGTACGGTAAGAATATGACTTGCAATATGCCTTTCAAGTTTGGAAGTATAGAAGTAATCCAGGTAGGGCTAAACATGTTGCTCACAGTAACACTTCAGGACTTGGGATTGATAGAACTACCGCAATGATGGAGGTATGACCCATTGGGAAAATTCATAGAGATAATAAAGGCCAAGATATTTCACTATTGTCCATGGCTCGACATTGAAAAAAAGTAAAATAATTTTGATGGACCTGACTTGGAGTGGCACATTGAAGATATGACGTCACTCCCACCTTGGCATGACTGCTACAAACAAGAGGCTGAGTATAATCCGGCGAAGTAAAAAAATTAGATTCCTCCACCCGGGTTGTTTAGTCAAGTAAAATAAAGTTGGCCCCTGTGGACCGAGGAAAAAATTACGAACTGGTGGATAATGCGGGTCCACCGAGGAAAAACCACATCTCCTTATGGGTTGAATATGGATGAGGCATTTTTGGATACCTATGATGAGTTTGTTAATGTCTATCAACCCATCACTTTCACCAAGATCTTACCTCAAAGTTTTCCAACATTCCAATAGCGAAAGCGGGGCAAAGGGAGAGCACCCAAAAGTTGAAGAAGAGACTCCAGAGGAGGAGGAAAAATAGTATGTATTTAAACGAAGGTCATAGCGGATGAAGCATAAAATTGAGGAGGTGCATATTTGCCGAAGAAGAAGACTATTCGAGATGCACCCCCATTTCCCAAAGCTATGAAGAAACCAAGGACTGGCATCGCTTCCTCCTCTACTACTGAAGTTTCTATTGCTACAGTTCCCATAGTTCTAGTTGTTTCGATGACTATTATTTCCTATCCGATGGTGACAGATGCTCCGATGATGGTTGCACAAATGTTTTCAATGATTCATGAATAGGAGGACCAGTAGTTGGAGAGCCCTCAGGTGGAGGTTATGAACGTGGAGGAGGACATGAACATTGAGGAGGAAGTGGAGAAGCAATAGGAGGAAATTATTTCACAATCACTTCCATCACTATAGCACACGGTGCCCACGCCTTAAGGTACATCTTCCTTTCCTCTTATCTTCTTCTTTGGAGCATGTAGTGGTTGTTAGTTTATTTCCCTCAGTTTCTATGTCTATCTCTCCACATTTTGGTATGCCCTCCGTGTCCATTTCGCTTCCCTCTTCTTCCCTTCTCGAAGTCACTACTGCTCCTTCTTCTCTTCCCCTTTCTTCGACCTCCCTTTCTTTTAGTTTGTTTGCATCAGGGCCAAATCCATTTTTACGTCCTTCCCCTTCCATTGTCGATACCACTTTCATCGAGGCTATAAGTACGCAAGCTCCTCCCAAAGTGAGTGTAACTGCAACTAAACTCGGTTCCTCCACCCACTCTACCATTTTGGTCCCTCCCCTTCTAGTCGTCTCATCTGCTTCTTTTGAGCCTGATTGCTCACAAGTTTTGATACCTTTCACACCATTTTTGGAGTTGCAAGTACTACCTGAAGTTGAGGTGGCATTGAAGTAGCCCAACGTGGAGAAAATAAATTAGGCACACTTCATTTGGTCACAATGGTTGAAAAGCAAAAGGTGAAAAGAAGCTTTAGCTCCAGCTCGGCCACTTAAGAAAGTTGCTTTTGATCTCATTGATGAGGCCAGGAATTGCCTCATCCATGAGCACTCTTTGATACATTTTTGACTATTTGACTTACCCTTTTTACTATGATTTTTATGTTAATTATGGAAAAATGCATTATATAATGATGTTTGCATATTCTGAAATGACAAAGTGCATATGCTCTGTTTTACCGTTTTTACTGCAATTTCACCTGTTTTTCAGTTAATTAATCAATAGTGTTATAGCAATTCAGAACTTGTTTGAATATTTGATGCTTGGTAATATTGTGTTCCTTTGGTTAAACTAATTCAAATGGAAAAGGGCACCAAGAATTTGTCCACTGTAGCTGATCAGTGCGAGAAAACAGAGCTATAATCGTGATAGCTCCAACCAATTGTACATATACAGCAGTGCTTGGAATTAGTCACTCCAGCACATGCCACCGATGCGGAAGGGTGTGCAAGAGAGTGGAGAAGTCAACACGTTACTTCCTACGCGTTTGGACCACAAATCAACAACAAATGGTCACCTGCCTGTTGTTCCGGAGCGCAGGAATAAGCGGCGCAAGAATAGGGAATAGCGCAGAACAACTGAAGGTGGTCAAAAAGCGATAAACCGATGGAGGAAAGTATTGGAAATTGACCAGGAGGTTGTCCCAACTCATCTTAACATGATTTCCTCAATAGATGCAGCTCAACAATAATGAATGGATAAAGTTTTGACAAAGTAAAATCCTACAGTCTAGGAAACAGTTATGTAATTAGTTGTAAATCCCTGCAAAGTAGTAACCAAGCATATCAGTGTTATCTTATAAATAATAAAGCTCCCATATGGTCGAGCATATAGATATAGAGAGATAGACATATAGATAGATAGGCAAGAGAGTACCAAAATTAGCATAGAGTAAAGTTTTCTTGTAGTAGAACAGTAATTTGCAGGTTTTTCCTGCATTATTGTAATGCATTTTCAGATTGAATAAAAAGGTGCAATCTTCAGTTTTCAATTGGCATGTTGAGGTTTATGAGTAACAGCTAGATCCTCTTAGCATAACTCCTCACCTTCTTCTGGTTCTGGAAGCAAGGGCCCACTTGCAGGCCAGGGGAAGGCAGTTTTTGACAGAAATTCTTGCTGAATTCTTGCTACAGCAGGTTAGTAGAATTCTGTCAGTTTTCATTTCTTTAGTAGTTTTCAATACAGTTTTCAGCAGTGGATAGCATTTTCTGAATTTATAGCAATTCCCAGATATTTTGTCATTCTACAGTTTTACAATAATTGTTGATTCAATTTTGCATTACACAACAATTTTCAGATATCTTGTCATTTTGCAATTTGGCAGTTTTTGTTGATTCAATTTTGCAGTAGATGAAATTCTATTTTGATATTATCTAGTTGATTTACTTTCATGCAAGAATGTGTGTGTTTTAAATTTTGTACTTTATTTTTCTGTCATTTCAATTTAGCAACATTTCATTTTCTACAATTTTTAGATTTTGTCATTTCATTTCCTGCAATTCTATTTCTGCAAAAGTAAATAGGAGTTAATTTCATTTCTTAGGAATTAAAGGTCACAACAAAACCCCCAAATGCTAACTGATCCACCAATAAAACCTGTTCTTGAATAATTTGAACCTGCAACTGTGACACTTCCTATCGTATACAACCTCTGGACACCGCCCTGGATTGACACATATAATGATTAAATGATGAATGATCAACGACCCTCATCATTTTTGGCGCCGTTGTTGGGAACAATCGGTGTTGTTAGGAAAAAGTGACACAGGTCAAGAATTGTGTTACAATTTTTGAAATATTGTATTTCAGTTTATTTACTGAATAGGCATGAATGCATAGGCCAAGAGACGAAAGAGGGAGGTTTATCAGAACTAGTTCTGAACCACCAAAGCGTTCTTCACAATCAGATGAAGAATTGCCTGAACAAGAAATACCTTCTTCACCAACTGAAGCTTTGAACAGATTAGAACAAGAACTTTTTGTAGCACTTGCTGCTAAACATTCCCTTAAGACTGAACCATCCACATCAAACTCAAGAAAGAAAACAACTATGGCCGCACCACCACCATTAGGTGGGTATGCTGATGATCCTCCTAAGACTTTTGAATACCCCATACGGTTGGATCCAGCTCTAGATGCTCCCATGAAAACCATTTCTCCATCCATATTGCCAATTTTTAGGGGAACTGTTTCAGAAGATCCCGATCAATTTCTGTTTGAATTCAAAGTGTTATGTCAAACTTATGACTACATAAATGATAATCAAAAATTGAAATTGTTTCCTTCTACGCTTAAGGATGCTGCTCTCCGATGGTTTATGAGTAATCTTGAACCTAATTCAATCCGTACTTGGGATGACATGGAGATTGCATTCTTACATAAATATCAGGATTATTGTAGAGTACGAAACAGGAAAGATGAGTTGTTTCGGATCAAGCAAGAAGAAGATGAGAGTTTAGAGGATTACCTTGATCGCTTTGCCTTTGTCCAAAAGAGATGTGGTCTTGTAGAACCTGATTTCTTAAAGCCTATCTTCTTAAGAGGTTTGCAAGATGAATCTAGGGAAGTGTTAGATTTAATGGGTAAAGGAGACATAGATCAACTTGACCTTGAAGATATTGTGGAGTTATGTAGAAATTATTCCCGTACTCACCATCAAAGAAAGAAAAGAAATGTTGGCAATAATGACATAAAGGAGTTGATGGAGGAAATGGCTAATTTAAAAACGGATATCCTTGTTCAACTTAATTCTGCATTAGGTGAGAGAAACATAAAATCCAATTCTACACCACCTTTGGCAATTTATTGCCCAAGATGCAGGAATAAGCATGCCTTGCAGGATTGCCCTTTAAACAAAACTTCTATTTGTGGAATTTGTTCCAAGGAACATTCAACAAATAGATGTCCTTTATTGCCTCATCTAAAATCTGTCTTAGGCACCCAAACAGAAGAACTTAATGCTATTGGGCAGAGATCCGGTGGTGGCTATACACAATATCCCAATGCTCCTCGGTTTCCAAATTGGGGACAATCTCCTTGGAATATGAACATGCCATGGGGACATGCAGAAGTCCCTGCACAACCTTGGAACCAACCTTGGACAGCACCTCCAGATTGGTCACATCCTAGGTGGATGAACCCACCTTGGAATGCAACTCCTCCACAATGGACACAGCAAGGGCAAATATGGGGACAACAATATCCACCATATCAAGGACAGCAAAGGTATCAAGGGCAAGCTCAAAACTTGCTGCCAGCTCCTAATCCAAATTTTTAGGGAAGAACACAACATCAACAAACGCAACCAGTGAAACAACCTCCACTCCCAGCTCAACCTGTGACTAACCCAAATAATACCAGACAAACAACCCTCGTTTATGAGGTCGAGTCTCAAGATTCTCGTCGTAGTTCATGTACTTGACTCGTAGTAACATCCAACTGCGTTCAGGGAAGATTTTACCTAAACCTGTTCCACCCACCATTGAAGAAATAAGTGAGAAACAAGAACCTCCAAATCAGGAGACAATGCAACAAAAACAAAAAGAAGAAGTAACAAAAAAAATGCAGGAATCTTCTCCAGTAGCATTACCATACCCTGAAAGGTTTGATCATATTGATACTACCCCTGAATCAGAATTAGTGACAGAACTTAAAAAGATGTCAATTTCTCTCCCTTTGTTGCAGGCAATAAGGGATGTGCCTTCACTCAAAAAAACTATTCAAGAGTTATGTATCAAGAAACCTGGTAAAAATAAGGCCTTTCCTAAAACCGTTCAAGTAGAAGGAAAATTAGCTGATTTATTGTCCGGGAAACTAGTTCCTCCCAAATATAGTGACCCCGGTAGTCCAATAATTACAATTACTATTGGATTAATGCAAATTCCTAATGTGCTAATTGATCTTGGAGCTGCAATTAATGTTATGACTAAGGACACAATGCAAAAATTGTAGCTCAAGAATCTCAGTCCTACTACCACGGTTTTGGAAATGGCAGATAGGTCAGTTGCTAAACCTGAAGGTATCTTAGAAGATGTAGCCATTGAAGTCTCTTCTTGGGAATATCCCGTAGACTTCTTAGTGTTGCAGCCTAGAAAATCTGTCAATGGATACCCTATCATTCTAGGACGACCTTGGTTGGCTACTATAGCTGCTTTTATAGACTGCAGGTCAGGAGAGATGACCATTTCTAATGGTGTTGACCTAAAGAAAATTTATTTGTATCCACCAGCTCAACCTTCAACTAAATTTTTTGGACAAATTTGGTATCCTGAATTTGATGAAGAACAGGAAACCATTGCCACTTTGGCTACAATTGTAGTAAAAGAACATATTGAGGAAATCACTACACCTGAGAGAGAAATATTTGAGAATGAAACTGTCCTAATTGAAACATTACAATCAGAAGGACTAACTGATGATCAAAATCTTGTTCATCGGTTGTTGTGGCAAGAGGAGGAACAAAATTCAGAACTTCTGTCATCCATGCCTAATCAGGAAAGATCATTCATTCTACCACATGGATGGCATCATCATCTCCTTAACACCTTCAAATGTCCTCTGATTCCACCAGGTATCATTTTTGAGACATATTCTAGAGTATTTCATACTCTACAACCACATCATTGTCCATTAAATGCATTAATCAATAACTATGAAGCAGCTAGTTCTATCTATCCAGGGATCAAACAAATTGAAATCCAGCCAAGTAAATTTTTGAACATTAATAGCTAGCTAACTGAGGACCAGGAAGCCAAATTATTTGTTGTCTTACAAAGGCATGTTCAGGCTTTTGCATGGAATTATAAAGACATGATTGGCATTCATCCTGAGGTATGTACACATAGGATATACACAAAAAACGTAAAACCAGTAAGGCAACCTCAAAGACGCTTGAATCCTGCTCTAAAGGAAATTGTGAAAGAAGAAATTGAAAAACTCTTAGATGTTGGATTCATTTATCCAATTTTAAATAGCAAGTGGGTTTCACCACTAGTCATTGTTCCAAAGAAAAATGGTAAAATGAGAGTATGTGTGGACTATAGGGAGTTAAATAAGGCCACACATAAGGATCATTTCCCATTACCATTCATAGACCAAGTATTGGATACCCTTGCTGGAAAGAAATTTTTCTGTTTTCTTGATGGTTTCAGCGGGTATAACCAGATACAAGTTGCGCCAGAAGATCAGGAAAAGACTACCTTTACATGTCCTTGGGGAACCTTTGCTTACAGGGTCTTACCCTTTGGTTTATGTAATGCTCCAGCAACATTTCAGAGAGCTGTTTTAGCAATTTTTTCTGATTTAACCAATGAAAGTGTTGAAATTTATATGGATGATTTCACGGTGTTTGGAAATAGTTTTGAATATGCATTAGAACAACTTGAAAAAGTGTTGATTCGCTGTGAAACATACCACCTCTCTCTGAATCCTGAGAAATGCTTTTTAATGATGGAGGAAGGAATTGTCCTTGGACATCATATCTCTTCTTTTGGAATCAAGGTTGATCCTAAGAAGGTTGAAGTCATCAAAAACCTCCCTCCTCCACAAACTCAAACTGATGTACGCAGTTTCTTAGGGCACATTGGTTTTTATCGCAGATTCATTGCTAACTTTAGTACTATAGCAAATCCTATGTTTGCTCTACTCATGAAGGATTCTGAATTTGTTTGGTCTTCTGAATGCCAAACTTCTTTTGAAGACTTAAAGGAAAAATTAACTACTCCACCTGTATTAAGAGGTCCTAATTGGGAGTTACCTTTTCATATTCAAACTGATGCTTCCAATACTGCTATTGGAGTTGTGTTAGGACAGATTGAAAATGGGGAACATTATGCTATTTACTATATCAGTAAAAACTTGACAGGAGCTGAGAAAAACTACACTACCACTAAAAAAGAATTCTTGGCTGTAATCTATGCTATTAACAAATTTTGACACTATATCACAAGATACCAAGTATTCATCCATACGGATCATACTGCAATCAAATATTTGATGAATAAACCATTGGTTAGTGCAAGAATTATTCATTGGTTGATTCTGTTGCAGGAATTTGATGTTACCATAGTAAACAAGCCTGGGAAATCTAATGTAGTTGCAGATTTCTTGTCAAGAATACCAAATGCAGATACAGGGGAAGTTGTGGAGGATACTTTTCCAGATGAAAAGTTGTTTGTTGTCTCTGTACAATCTCCATGGTTTGCAGACATAGCTAATTACTTAGCTACAGGGAAGATTCCTCTTCACTTTACCCCCAAACAAAAGAAACAGTTAATCAAGCAAAGTGCTTCTTTCCAATGGATAGAGGGCTTACTGTTTAAATGCAGTCCTGATCATGTTTTACGTAGGTGTATCCATCGGGATGAAGTATATGATATCCTACGGGCATGCCATGATGAACCATCAGGAGGGCATTATTCAGTCAAAAGCACTATTCGTAAAATCTTGGGAACCGGATATTATTGGCCATCTTTGCATAAAGATGTAAAGAAGTACATTAGACATTGTGATGCCTGCCAGAGAATGGGAAAACCTACCTTTACTAATGAAATGCCATTACAACCTCAAATAGGAACAGAACCATTTGAAATATGGGGTTTAGATTTTGTAGGACCCATTAATCCTCCTTCCCAAGGCAAAGTGCATATCTTGGTATGTACTGATTATGTTACTAAATGGGTAGAAGCTCGTGCCTTTAAACATGCTAAGGAAGAAAAAGTTGCTGATTTTCTGTATTCACAAATTTTTTTGTGTTTTGGAGCCCCACAATCTATCACCACAGATCACGGACCCCAATTTACTTCCAAGGTTATTGAAGCCTTCACTCACCTCTATCAAGTCAAACACATAAAATCCTCACCTTATCATCCACAAGCTAATGGCCAAGTTGAAGTAACCAATAGGGAATTAGAATGAATTCTGACCAAAACCATAGCAGTCCATAAAAGAAATTGGCTGGACAAATTACTAGAAGCTATTTGGGCTTATAATACCACTTGGAAGTCTACCACTGGATTTACGCCCTATGAATTGGTCTATGGAAAAAAACCGCTTTTGCCTATTGAGTTTGAATTACTAACTCTTCGAATTGCTTTGGAAGTAGGTATTGATCTATCACAGGCACAAGAAGAGCGTATTCTACAACTTGATGCATTGGATGAACTGCGCATGGATGCACTACATCAGACGGAGATAATCCAAGCACAGCGGAAGATGTGGCATGATAGTCACATAAAGCAACAGAAATTTTAGCAAGGTGACTGGGCCTTGTTGTTTGATTCACAATACAAGGATTTCCCTGGAAAGTTGCAAACCAGATGGCTTGGACCATATCAAATTGAGGAAGTGTTTGACAATGGAGCTGTTCGTCTTACACCTATTGATGACTCACAATGCAAGTTGGTGGTGAATGGACATCGTCTTCGTTTGTACCACAAACCATACAACAAGGCAGAATTTCTCAAACAAGTGGAAAGTTTGAATGTACACATTTGGGAAGAAAACACTTCTTCCATACTAAATTCAGTAGATTGACACAAGAATTTGATTTTGAAAAAAAAATAAAAACATAAAAAAAAAAAAAAACACAAAAACAAAAACAAATAAGAAATTCAGGAAGTGAAAACCTCTTTGAGGCACTCCTGAGTTGGGTTTACATGAAAACCGGTTTTTCGGCATGTTTACCTAGTTGGTTTCACTATCATTGTTCGGTCTTGTCTCATGACCGTGGTTTCGATCTATTTTCAGATTGCACCTACCTAAATTCAAAGATTGATTAGCTGGAAATCTCAACAGGAGCACCTCGAAATGTAGATAAAATGGTTATAACAGGTATGTGTCTTTTTCATTCTCTGAATAATGTAAATCATTAGTATATAGTGTAAATATTCTTGATTAATATAAAAGCATGTAAAAAGGGGGAATCAAAAATGAAAAGACCTTGTCTATAATGCCTCTGCCTAATTCTGCTCTGAGAATGAAAAAAAATAGAAGTGCGCTGGAATAAGGAAAGCGTAGGAATAACCTGTTATATTCCAAAGCGCAGGAATAATCCATAAAGCGCAGGAATAAACTATTTATACCCACACAGATTCAGAATAAACTATTTATATCCTAGAGCACAGGAATGATTTAACAAGCGCAAGAATAAACTGTTTATATCCCAGAGCGTAGGAATGAAATCACTAAGCACAGGAATGAAATTATGTGTAAAAACTATTTATGACACGTGGCCTACGGTGAGTTAATTGGTTTAAAAAGAAAAAGACAGGTCACCGACTCACGGTTGCATGTGACAGCTGGCGTCCATAACAAAAATGAGCGAAGTTATGGGTGATAACTTCACATGCGCTGCCACGTCATTATGCTACAAGTTCGAAGCAGTTCCTGCATTGCTATTATTCCTGCTATGGCGATTGAAACCCTAAACCAGACGCACGCTCGTACTGTCCACCAAACTACAGAACAGAAAGCAAGAAATTATGCCATGGGGGGAAAGAAAATCAGAGCCGAACCTAAAAATATTAGCTACCTAGAAAGTGACCCTGCATCCCTGCAAATATTCGTTGATGGAGGATTTCTGCCGTTCCTGCAAAAATTTGATGGCTATTTCGAGGGCTTGGCGGTAGAATTCGCACGCACCTTCCGCAACAATCGAGTGCACATTAACGGGATGACTATCCAGGTAACTCCCGAAATACTCAACCAAGTCACTGAATTACCTCTTCAAGGCTTGTAGATTGTAAAAACTGGGCGAAATATTTTAAATGACCTAGTTAATCAGTTTAAGGAAGAAGGGGATGGAGAAATTGAGTTCTTAATGCATAGAAATGTTTGTAAGGGGGTAAAAAGACCTAGTTTACCAGTCCCTTGGAACGAAGTTGCAATGTGGGTTATGAGGTACATCACTTGTGATGGCCAATTTCCTGTTGTATCTGGCCCACACCTTCGTATCCTCAACCATCTGTGCCATGGAGCACTTAAACTAGAATATAGGGTTAATGTGCCCTTATACCTTTTTTAGGAGTTAAAGGCTATGGCCATCAAATACCAAGCAGGGAAAGGAAGCCCTAAGCATCATGGGCTCATCAAACTGATTTGTCAATATCACTTTAGGGGCAACCCTAGAAATTTTGACCGCTTCTTTGCCCCTTGGGCAGAAACAAATGACTCTAATCCTGCATCAGAGGAAGGGGAAGTAGAGGAAGAGGAAGTAGAGGAAGAGGAAGCAGAGGAAGACTCTACAGGAAACCCTAGACCAGAACCCTATGAAATTAGAATTTCTCCCTCTCCAGATGGTCCCCCATCTTCACGAACTCGAAAACAGCAAGCATCCACATCTGGTTCTCAGTCAAAAAGAAAAAGGGTAACCTTTGCAGATACTATACAATCCAATGGAGAAATGGGAAGTGCAAGTGAACATGCTCTGGAATCTGCTCCTGAAACAATAGCAACATCTGCAGTTGCTCCAGAACATCCAAAACTTGCACCTGCTAAGAAGTATCCAGGGTCTATAGGGTTAAGAAGGTCTGCTAGACTTCAGAAAACTAACACCCTGCCAGAAGAACTAATAGATATCACAGACCCAAATGAAGGAGAAACCAGAACAAAGGATGCACAGGAACCAAATATTGAAATAGAAATGACAGACACAGGTATACAGACTATGGAGCTGGATACAACTATGGACGAAACTTCAATAAGCCCTGTATGTCCATTAGTTGATTATTCTGACTCTGATTCTGAGGAGCCGCTAAAATTTAATTCTGAACCAGTTGGGGATGATATGAATGTTTTAATGCATGCTGATTTTGAGCAGTATTCTGAGTCTGAGTCTGAAGAGGAAATTGATATCCACACTCAATTGCATGCTACAAAGAGTGTTATTAAAACCCAGACCCATTGGATTGAGCAAGTTGAAGAGACCATAAAACAAAAGGATCAACAAATTGATCTGCTTCAGTAGAAAATTCAAGATTTGCAGAACCAGTTGTCTCAACTGGAAAATCAATCTTCAGAGTTACCAGAAGCATCACAAGATGAATGGGCCCAGATTATCTTAGATTTAGCTGAACATTCTGAGGCAAACATAGCACCTGTACAGAGATCACCTGACAGAGAAGAAGCAAGAATGGCAATATCTGATGATGAGAGTCCATCAAGAATTCTGCTGACAAATGATACTGCACTTCAACAGGAAACACAGACACCTTCTGTAGAAGAACAAGAGGCTGCAGCACAAGATCAGGTATCAACACTCTCTCCTCTCATTGCTATTACAACAGAACAAGGAACACAAATAGATTTGCTTGTTGTAATACCAACTGTGGAAGTTGGTGTACAAGTGAATATAGTGGCACAAATGCAACCTATTGTAAGACCCCTAGACATAGTGCCTTTAACTAGGTACAATGAAGACCTGGCATATTGGATGACTCAGTGTCACCAGTTAGAGGGCAAGGTTGCCACTTTAAACTCTAAAGCAGCCAAAGTAGCAGAGAAGGAAACAGAGGTGAATAGGTTAAAAACACAGGTGCAGGATGTATGTCAGATTGCAGAATATGCAATACAATGTAGAAGACCACCTAGGTTTTATAGCCTCATACTCAAGGAGAGATACCTTCGCTGGCAAATCATGAGACTTGCTTCTGAGCTGCCTCATCAGTTGAACACTCCTGAAGAATTCATAGAGGCATTTATGCAGAGTCCAACAGAGCAACAAAACCTGTTATGTGAGTTATTCTTGCATAATTTCTTTTTGCCCATAGAAAGTATGTTTTTGCCTCACATTTATATAGGTGATTTATAGCTTAGAGCTTTCATGTCCACTCTACAAAATCAGATTTACTGGGACATAGAAAAGAAGTTCACCAAGGAATTGGAATCACAAGTTGTTTTGCTTATCAGACCTGCTCCCCTAAATCATAGAGATTGTACAAATGTTCATTATACCTTCATGAGGGATATCAGAATGAAACAAATCTATCTAGGGAACCTTCAAAAATGTATAATCCAGTTTCAAAATTTTTGTGCAGATTTCTTTGATGATGTTGTGGCAGCTTGTAAAAACAGATGGGGTGAGTTATCTATCTCTCTCCAAAAAAGAGAGCCAATTTCTCCCACTAATTTGCTGTGGTCAAGGAGAAGGGCAGAAGGCATTGTCCTAATTATATCAGAAATCAAAGAGCTTTGGATAGGTCTGAGATATAGGATGCCCATAATTATTACTCCTGTCCCCTACTTCTTTGATATCGACCCACGACTTGATGTGCACTTCCAACAATGGTTTCAGTCCATCAAGGCAGTCGATGGATTCTATAAAATTGGTGGTGCATTACTCAAATTTCATGAAAGATGTCTAGACCTGGATCTGTGTGTTGTTGTCGCTGTACAAAATGCATGAGGACATGCATTACCATAAGTTGGGGGGGAATGATGAGGCCAGAAATTGCCTCATCCATGAACACTCTTTGATACATTTTTGACTATTTGACTTACCCTTTTTATTATGATTTTTATGTTAATTATGGAAAAATGCATTATATAATGATGTTTGCATATTCTGAAATGACAAAGTGCATATGCTCTGTTTTACCATTTTTACTGCAATTTCACCTATTTTTTAGTTAATTAATCAATAGTGTTATAGCAATTCAGAACTTGTTTGAATATTTGATGCTTGGTAATATTGTGTTCCTTTGGTTAAACTAATTCAAATGGAAAAGGGTGCCAAGAATTCGTCACTGTAGCTGACTATGCAGGAAAACAGACTATAACTATGACAGTTCCATCCAGCTGTACATATACAACAGTGCTTGGAATTAGTCACTCCAACACATGCCACCGATGCAGAAGGGTGTGCAAGAGAGTGGAGAAGTCAACACGTTACTTCCTACACGTTTGGACCATAAATCAACAACAAATGGTCACCTGCCTGTTGTTTCGGAGCAGTGCAGGAATAAGCGATGCAGGAATAGGGAATAGCGCAGGAACAACTGAAGGTGGTCAAAAAGCGATAAACCGATGGAGGAAAGTATTGGAAATTGACCAAGAGGTTGTCCCAACTCATCTTAACGTGATTTCCTCAACAGATGCAGCTCAAAAATAATGAATGGATAAAGTTTTGACAAAGTAAAATCCTGCAGTCTAGGAAACAGTTATGTAATTAGTTGTAAATCCCTGCAAAGCAGTAACCAAGCATATCAGTGTTATCTTATAAATAATAAAGCTCCCATATGGTCGAGCATATAGATATAGAGAGATAGACATATAGATAGATAGGCAAGAGAGTACCAAAATTAGCATAGAGTAAAGTTTTCCTGTAGCAGAACAGTAATTTGCAGGTTTTTCCTGCATTATTGTAATGCATTTTCAGATTGAATAAAAAGGTGCAATCTTCAGTTTTCAATTGGCATGTTGAGGTTTATGAGTAACAGCTAGATCCTCTTAGCATAACTCCTCACCTTCTTCTAGTTCTAGAAGCAAGGGCCCACTTGCAGTGCCAGGGAAAGCAGTTTCTGATAGAAATTCTTGCTGAATTCTTGTTGCAGCAGGTTAGCAGAACTCTGCCAATTTTCATTTCTTTAGTAGTTTTCAATACAGTTTTCATCAGTGGATAGCATTTTTTGAATTTACAGCAATTCCCAGATATTTTGTCATTCTACGGTTTTACAGTAATTGTTGATTCAATTTTGCATTACACAACAATTTTCAGATATCTTGTCATTTTGCAATTTGGCAGTTTTTGTTGATTCAATTTTGCAATAGATGAAATTCTATTTTGATATTATCTAGTTGATTTACTTTCATGCAAGAATGTGTGTGTTTTAAATTTTGTACTTTATTTTTCTGTCATTTCAATTTAGCAACATTTCATTTTCTGCAATTTTTAGATTCTGTCATTTCATTTCCTGCAATTCTATTTCTGCAAAAGTAAATAGGAGTTAATTTCATTTCTTAGGAATTAAAGGTCACAACAAAACCCCCAAATGCTAACCGATCCACCAATAAAACCTGTTCTTGAATAAGATGAACCTGCAACTGTGACACTTCCTATCGTATACAGCCTTTGGACACCGCCCTGGATTGACACATATAATGATTAAATGATGAATGATCAACGACCCTCATCACTCGTTGCCATAGAAGCTCACACAACTAAAATCACTCCCTTGGTCCATAAGCCACAAGGAGAAATGATTTCGAGTGGTTATGTTTGTGAGACTATAATGGATGACTTGACCAAGATTGATCCCATGAATAAAATGGGTAACATACAAGTTGATATGAGTTCAATATACTTGCATGGCGAGTATTATAAGCAAAAATATTTGATCATGAGAATAAAATTATCGAAATTGAAAGCATCTTGGCCAAAAGCAAAGTGCAAGAGGAGAGGATAACCACAAAAAATGAACACTTTCACTGATAGATAGGAGTGCACTTGAAATAAAGGGATGTAGCAAGAATAGAGATGCAAGCACTCTGAACACAGCTAGAGGCCATACAGAATCAACTGGCAGAGAAGGCTTCATAGGCTACATGTTTTTCTCTAAAAAGCATCAAGGAGGCATGCATTCGCTCAGTCCAAAACTATGAAAAGCTAGTCGCACAAGCATTTCAAGTATTGCATTACCTCTAGGAAGCCTAGATACATATTCATATGGGGAAGAAACTGATTAACAATACAAAAGAGATGCTAGAACCTTACATGGAGATGTCAGTAAAAATTGAGGCCTTGGCATATTCAAGTATACATATTCATCCCCTGAGTGAAATGGATCATTCTTGGTCTGCTAAAAAATTCATATTGTGTAGCTACTTTCAAAGGATGAACCTGGTGAGAGAAAGCCAAAAAATTCTTAATGCAATCGAGCGAGAGCATACTATTTCCATGAATCATTTTGATGCTCTTACCGATATGGGATTTTTAGATTTTACAGATGAATGGGGTGAACCTCTACCAAAAAACAATTGACAGTGGCCTGGAAGAAGTTCATGGAGGATACCTTAGAGAGTGATGCATGGGAGGATCCCATCATAGAAGCACAAGTGTTGCCTCTTATACAAAATTTTACTCACAAAAAGTTGGCATTGTTTGAGTTAGCCCAATGAGTGAAATGCCTCAGCATGGAAGATGCTCAAAATTTACGCTTTATTTATGAGTCATTGAGTATTCCCTATTTGTTCATCACTCATGCTTGGGAGGAGGTAGTCATAGTCTATGATGTAACCTCTGAAAGCTTCAAGGAATAGGATGAGTGGGCAGTGGCAGAAAAGGCAGCAAAAGAAGCAAAGCATGCAAAAGTACTTCGGGTGGCAGCAAAGGCTAAAGCCATTGAGAAGGCAGAAGAAGAGGCATGAAGAAAAGCTTCTACATCAAAAGTTCCAACCAAAACCACTGATAAAAAGACTCCATAGAATCCCAATTGATAAAGGCCTAGGATCGCTTGCATCCATACGAGTTGGATACCCCATGAGCCACCATAAATGTTGGCAGTTTTGTAATATGCCACATTGAAATATTTTTGATGGATTTTTTATTGTAATGTGGCAAAATATATTAATATTAACATACAATATTTTGACAATATAATATGTTGCAGTTATACTTTATTTTTCTTTGTTTTTCTGCATCCTTTTGGTTTGATGGGTGTTTTAAGGAAAATGGATGGGAAATGGATTGGAGACTGTGGTTTGGATCACCTGTAAAACAGTTGTAAAATGGTGCATGAAATACTAAAAGTATAAAATGAGATCTTCGCTAAAATGAAAAATCATGTTTGCCTCAAGCAATGGGCAAAATGCTCGTTTGCCTCACTTCAAGGCAAACGAAGAAGAAGAAGAAATGATAAACTTTGGCTAAAACTCATTTACCCTAACCAAGGGGTGAAAGCCCTATGCGCTCCTCGTTGAAGCAAAAGAAGGAGAGAAATTAAAAAATGAAGTTTCAAAAATGGCTAAGTATTGACGTCACCCGAAGTTGAAATGAGGGAAGAATCACGTTCGCACAAAAAGTGGGGTGAAAGCTTTGTTCGCCCCACTTTGGGATGAACGTCCTCAAATATTGAAGGAGCACACCAACCCGTCACGTTGATTGGTTGGAAATACATTCGACTCGGTGAAATTCTTGAGCATGGTAAAACTAAGCAAAGATTAACAACTTTCAAAAAAAAGTGTGTTTACCCCAAATATGGGGTGAATGCTTTGTTCGCACTAGGTTGGGGTGAACGTATTTAAAAACGCGACTTTGAAAATTCAACTTCGCATTTGATCCAGCTAAGGGGTGAAAGTGATGCAGGAGCATCCAACGAAATTTTTGAAATTTTATTTTTTCCTAAATTTTAGTGCATTTTGCCGGGGCCATAACTTCTCAACCGTAGCTCCGATTGACGTGAAATTTGACAGGGAGCTAGAATCCTATTTTTCCAAAAAATCTAGTTTTCGAGGCCAAATTCCATCATCTAGTGCCCCAAAATTAGGTTTTAAAATTACTTACCTAATTTTTTATGCTTTTTGAGCTGTTCGGAGGTTAATATCTCCTAATGTATTTATAATTAGGACTTGAAACTTTATTTTTGGCTTGTTTATTGTAAGAGGGATGCACACCCCAATTTTGGGCCTCATCTGACTCATTTTAGTTTTTAGGGTTTTTTGGCTATATAGCCACAGAATGAGGGTTATGAAGGGAGATTTTCCAAGTTTGGCTCTCTATCAAGTGGTCTCAGAGCTTAGGGTTATTGATTATGTGAGCATATCTCCGAAATTGAGGCATTTTGCACCAGGATATGTGGAAGGGTTGTGAGAAGAGAGTGAGGAAGAATGCCTCCACAAAGAAACCATGGTGGTGGGAGAAATGTGGTACCTGAAGGAGATTTTAGAGCTTTGTAGAGGCAAGTGCAAGCCCTGCAAGAGGAGTTGTGAAGAGGGGTTTATCCAAGAAGAGAATACCATAGTGAAGATGAAGCTTGGGAAGTTGATGATCCATCAGATGAAGAAGCAATGGATCCTGTAGAAGCTAGATTATTTAGGGCCATATCTCTGATCGGGAAGAGGCCAAAGTTTGATGTCTCCACGTATTCTAGGAATCTCAATCTAGAGGAGTTGATTGATTGGATCAATGATATGGAGGATTATTTTGAGTATGAGGAGGTTGTAGATCTAGATCGAATCAAGTTTGCAAAAACAAAGTTGAAAGGCCATGCTAGCATATGGTGGAAAGAAGTGCAGCTAGAAAGAAATAGAAGAGGAAAGGAAAAGATAACCAGATGGGATCGAATGGTAGAGAAGTTGAAGAGGCATTTTATTCCTGTAGATTCTAAATTGGATCTGTTGAGGAAAATGCAGAGTTTGAGACAGTCAAGCAAATATGTCAAAGAATATAGAGGAGATTTACAAGATCTCAATCAGAATTGGTCATTCAGAGGCTAATAAGGAGAAAGTAGCTCGTTACATAAATGGGTTAAGAATGAATATCCAAGAAGAACTCAGTTTGGTCAGGATGACCACCATTGAGGATGCATATCAGTTTGCCTTGAAGGTTGAAGAGAAGCTTAACAGAAGATTTAAAAGCAAATAAAGAGGAAGATATCGTGGTGGAAGAACTGGTGGAAGAACCAGTGGAGGAAAATATGAAGATCATAAGAAGACTGGTGAAATAAGTAATAACCAGGATCAGAAAGAGGAGAATACCTACTGCCCCCGTGATCATAACAATGGTTACCAAAGAGGAAGATATAGATCTGGATTTGGGTATGGAAGAGGAGGATTTCATGGAACCTATTTCCATTGTGAGGAAGAGGGACATCGGGCATATGCGTGTCCCCAACACTAAGAGAGGACGAATAAGAGACCTGAGGGTCATGCCAGAGCTGCTATAGCAGATGAAGGTGTTGATTTAGAACATTCTGAAGAAGTAGAAGGAGGAGAAGTGTTGATGAAAAGAAGAGCATTGATGAATGGGGGGAAAGATGTGGATAAGAGGAAGATATTATTTTGCGCAAGATGCAAATGTGCAGGTAAGGTCTGTAATGTTATCATAGATAATGGTAGCATAGATAATTTAGTTTCAGGATAAATGGTTGCTAAGTTGAAATTGGAGAAGAGGAAGCACCTACATCCATATCAGATTGCATGGTTGCAGAAAGATCAAATAGCATTAGTCAGTGAGTAGTGTTTAGTTAAATTTCATATTGGAAATTATCAAGATGAGGTTTTGTGTGATGTTTTGCCTATGGATGCTTGCCATTTTTTGTTGGGAAGGCCATGGAAATTTGATAGATGTGTGGTGCATGATGGGCATGCGAATACTTACTCTCTGACGAAAGATGGAGTGCATCATAAGTTGAAGCCATTGAAGGAACTGGATGAAAAGGTATGCAGTAGTGCTAGAATCTGTTTGGTAGATGGTAGAAAATTTTTGGATGGCCTAAAGAGGGATTCTATGTGTTATGCATTAATTCCTACTATTAAGAAGGAACAATGTATGGATATTCCAGTAGAGGTTGAAAGTCTGTTAGAATAGTTTCCTGATATTGTGTCAGATAATGTGCTTGAGGGTTTGCCACCAGTGAGAAATATTAGCCATCAAATTGATTTGATTCCAAGAGCTAGTTTACCCAATAAGGCATCCCATAGAATGTCTCCCATGGAGAGTGAAGAGTTGAACAGACAGGTTCAAGAGTTGTTGAGGAAGGGATTGATTAGAGAGAGTTTGAGTCCCTGTGCAGTACTTGCAATACTAGCATCGAAGAAGGATGGAGAATGTGTATTGATTCCAGAGCCATAAATAAGATTACCATTAAGTATATATTTCCATTACCTAGAATGGATGATATAATGGACTATTTGAGTGGAGCTAAATACTTCACAAAAATTGATTTAAAGAGTGGGTATCATCAGATTCGCATCAGAGAGGGTGATGAGTGGAAGACAACCTTCAAAACCAAAGAGGGTTTGTATGAGTGGTTGGTTATGTCGTTTGGGTTAACCAATGCACCTAGTACATTCATGAGGCTGATGAATGAGGTGTTGAGAGAATTCCTAGAGAATTTTTTTATTGTTTATCTGGATGATATTCTGATTTTTAGTAAGACATTGGAAGAGCATTTGATGCAAGTTCGGATAGTTTTTGAAAAGCTGAGGGAGGAGCAGTTGTTGATTAATTTGAAGAAGTGCAGTTTTGTGAAGAAGGAGTTGGTGTATCTAGGATTTGTCATCTCAGATGAGGGTCTAAAAATGGATCCAGAGAAGGTGAAGGCTATTATTGAGTGGCCTACTCCAAGGAACATAACGGAGGTAAGATCATTCCATGGTCTTGCAATTTTCTACAGAAAGTTCATTAGAAACTTTAGCAGTATTTGTGCACCCCTGACAGAAACCATGAGAGGGGATAAGAAGGAGTTTAAGTGGACTGCAAAGGCAAGTTCAAGTTTTGAGATGTTGAAAAAGGTGACAGAACAACCCATTTTGGTACTTTCATATTTTAATAAAGTATTTTAGGTTGATTGTGATGCTAGTGGCAGTGCCATTGGAGCTGTGTCGAGTCAGGAAGGTAAACCTGTTGCATATTTTAGTGAGAAGTTATGCTAGGAAGAAATATTCTGTTTATGATCAAGAATTTTATGCTATAGTTCAGGCTCTTAAGAAATGGAGACACTATTTGTTAGCAAAAGAGTTTGTTTTATATACTGATCATCAAGCTTTGCAGTATATTAATAGTCAAGGAAAACTGAATCAAAGACATTTGAAGTGGGTTGAATTCCTACTGAGTTATACCTTTGTTTTAAAGCATAGGAGTGGGAAGTCTAATAGAGTTGTAGATGCCTTGAGTAGAAGGCAAAATTTTTTTATAGAGATGAAAGTGGAAGTCATTGGGTTTGAAGAACTCAAGAGTTTGTATCCATAGGATCCAGATTTTGTAGAGGCTTGGAAGGCATGTTTGTCTCCTACTACTTTGGATAGAACTAAGTGGTTGGATTTTATAATCCAAGATGGGATGCTATTCAGAAGGAACCAATTGTGCATTCCTATAAGTTCAATGAGGGAGAATCTGATAAAGGAGAAGCATAGTGGAGGACTAGCTAGATATTTTGGTCGAGATAAGACCATTGCCCTTGTTAGTGAAAACTACCATTGGCCATAGTTGCAGCAGGATGTGAAAAAATTTGTGCAAGGTTGCAGAGTGTGTCAGATGGCTAAGGGAGTGAGACAGAATACATAATTGTATCAGCCATTACCTGTACCGGAGAGACCATGGGAGGACATCAGTATGGATTTTGTTCTTGGCCTACCAAGGACACAATGAGGGAATGACTCCATTTTTGTTGTGGTTGACAGGTTTTCGAAGATGGCTCATTTTATTCCATGTCAAAAAATGAGTGATGCAGTTCATGTTGCAGTCTTGTTTTTTAAGGATGTTGTACCCCTTCATGGTCTACCCAAGAGTATAGTATCTGACAGAGATACCAAATTTTTGGGTTATTTCTGGAGGACTTTGTGGAAGAAGCTGAAAATAGTTTTGAAGTTTAGTTCTGCATACCACCCACAGACTGATGGACAAACATAGGTGGTGAACAGAAGTTTTGGTAATCTTCTAATATGCCTAGTAGGAGATAAGCCCAAGGGATGGGATTTGATTTTGCCACAGGCAAAACTTGCTTACAACAATTCTATTAATAGAAGTACTGGTAAATCACCATTCCAAATTGTGTATGGGAACAACCCAAGGAATGCTTCTGAATTGAGAAGGATGGGTAAAGGAGAAAAGAGTAGTGTTGAGGCTGAAGATTTTGTAGAGCACATAAAGAGTTTACATGAAGAGGTACAACAACACATCAGTAAGATGAATACTTAGTACAAGGCCAAAATAGATCAAAAGAGGCATTTCAAGGAGTTCCAAGTGGGAGATGAGGTCATGTTTCACTTGAGAAAGGAAAGGTTTCCTAGAAAAACCTACAACAAGCTGAATATGAAGAGGTTTGGACCATGCAGGATCATAGGTAAAAAAGATTCAGGAAATGCCTATGAAGTGGAACTGCCAAGTGAGCTGAATATATCACCTATTTTTAATATTTTAGACTTGATAGAATACCATGAAGGAGGTAGTAGTGAGACACAAAGTACATATTTGTGGAGTATTCCAGCGTCTATTCCAGTGATAGATGATATAGAGGAAATAATAGACACTAGAGAAGGCAGAAGTACCAGGAACAGAGAGTATTCAGAATATTTGGTCAAGTGGAAGGGCAGACCTATAGAAGATGCAACTTGGTTGTCAAAAACATAGGTTGACCACCTGGGTTTTCCTCTAACAGTATAGAAGTGAAGGTCACTTCTCAATCCACCCCGGGTGAAAGTGATGCAAGAGCATCCAACGAAATTTTTGAAATTTTATTTTTTCCTAAATTTTAGTGCATTTTGTCGAGGCCATAACTTCTCAACCGTAGCTCCGATTGACGTGAAATTTGAAAGGGAGCTAGTTGGGAGATTTCTAAACAAATATGAGTCCTTAGAGTCTTATTTGTTCAAAAAATCTAGTTTTCGGGGCCAAATTCCATCATCTAGTGCCCCAAAATTAGGTTTTAAAATTACTTACCTGGTTTTTTATGCTTTTTGACATGTTCGGAGGTTAATATATCCTAATGTATTTAGAGTTAGGACTTGAAACTTTATTTTTGGCTTGTATATTGTAAGAGGAATGCGCACCCTAATTTTGGGCTCCATCCGACTCATTTTAGTTTTTAGGGTTTTTTGGCTATATAGCCACAGAATGAGGGTTTTGTGAAGGGAGCTTTTCCAAGTTTGGCTCTCCATCAGAAATCTCCATTCACCCCTCTCAGGGGTGAAGGTACCATGAATGGTAAATCAGGCAAAGAGTCAAGAGTTGAAAGCGATTTTGAAAAGTCAACTTTGTGTTCACCCCAGGAGGAAGGTGACAACCTCTTTTGCCTCTTTGGGGGTGAACATAGAGTTTAAGGAAGCTGTTAGAGGCATTTTCACTGGAATATAAAGGGTTTATTGTTGTTAAATTAGGGGTACCCTCTTCACCAAGGAATTTTATAAAAATAGTAAATATGTGATTCACTTACTGCTAAGTTCAGACCAGTTTTGTTGTCAATAATATCAATGGATTTCAAGAGCACCCAAGACAGGTGAATGAAAACATTAAATGTTTGTGGTAAAGAGTAACTCAAGTTGTGGATCTCGAGAAAAGAGAGCAACAATATTAAAGGGGCGAGATGATTTCATAATTTCCAAGAAAAAGTGCATTTTTGAGGATGGCGAATGTACCAATTCAATGACCAAGCCTTACAAATTTTCATACACCGACACCCAAAAATGCTAATTTCCAAAATAATTTCCTCAAAAGCTGGATAATCGCCTCAAAAGAAATATTTTTAATTATTTCAAGGAGAAATTATCTCACCAAGGTTCCTAATCTGTGATCATTTTGTCCTCATGTGTATTTAATAAAAGAGGTAAAATCCTCTATAAATACTAATCAATTTTCATTGTAAAATAAGGTTAGACATTCTACAGAAAGACTTCAAGTTATTTGCATCAATAGAAGATATTGGGTTTCTTAATTTGCAAGTGATCTTGTGTGTGATTTTATTCTATTTTATGCATTTCTATTTTTTGTTCATTTTAATTGTCTGTTGTTAAGTTTAAATTTTGCATCTAAATTTGAACATTGTTGGTGAGAGGGTGAGTTTTGGAATGCGATCCTAGAGGTTGTTTACGCAATGCTATAAATAAATTTCGTTGCCTTTATTTTATTGCATGTTGCTTCAATGTTAAGTTGGAATTCCTACTGCTAGTCTGTCCCCAATCATACACCTTTGGCTTGTGGCTCTATTTCCCATCTCTTTCTATCATTTCTAATTTCTTTCCTACAACCTTAGTCTTAAACTAGTGTAGAATTTAGTAAGTGAGCCAACCCTCTCTGGAGATTGGCATGGAGGACATTCCTTTCCTTTGGCATTTCAATTTTGGCCATGTTTAGGGCGCACAAACGCATGTTTGTATAATTAGGCAGATATTTGACCAACAATTTTATTAAACCCCTTATAATCAGTATGATTGTCATAAAGTATAGATAGTTGGTCTAGTTTCTTGTAAGGTAGAGGCAGAGGATAGAGGTAAAGTAACTTGGTTTATATATTTTGATACTCTCCAAGATAGTCATGTATAATGGGAGATATTTTCATAATTGGTTGTTCATAATTGTTTAATAACCTCATTATTTTAGTGGTTTAAGGGAAATATTGTCAACAATGTTAAACACTTCTAGTTCATGAAAAATTAGGTATAACAAGATTTTTGGAACCTTAATGCATGAATGTGGAATTCAAAATTCCTAAGTGTAGATACCAAAAATTAGGTCACATAGCCCAACCAATTTCATTAATAATTCACTAAAAAATTAAACCAACAATATGGCATACTTCCAAGCTAAAATTATGTAGCCAAACAAGCATTTGATAAATTCACCACCTAATATGAATATTCTAAGTAACGAATTCTCCATATCAGATGATAAATTCAAAAAAAATAATGTTCCCAACCAATTTTGGTTTCCTACTATAGGATTTGACCTCCAATGACCTAAATTCATGAATTCATTAGCAATATATTTATAGGAAATAAATTCATTTTAGGTGCATAGCCAAAGCATCAAACCACCTAAAACTGCCTACTAGAGGAAGTTGGCTCCTCACACCACTTCCAATCATACCAAAAAATTATCAATCAAGCTAGTTAACTCATCAATTTAAGCTCTCAATAAATCCCAATGACTAGTAATCAAATTCTAATCAAATATCCCTAACTAGCAATCAATCCCCTATGACTGCCAATCAAGGAAGATAATAGGAAATCAATCAACCTAAATCCTCCTAGATTTATGCATAACCCATCCCTCTAGTAGCCACTATTTTATATTTAATAGCCCCTTAGGTGGCATTTGCATCAACACCTTTCAAGTAACAAAGTGAAGCTAAGATTTTCATTGGGAGAATCTCCAAAGCATAAAAGTTAAGCTACAACATGATCATCCATTTGAAAATCTTCTAAAGGAGGAATGGGTTACATGTCATAGTGATCTTGGAGAAGTTTCATTCTTATTATTCCTTCATTTCTCCTCTTAGCTTATTGTTGTATTCATAATCATTCTACTTTTCCTTTTCATTTAGATTGCATTGTCTTATTCTATGTTTTTACTACTAATAAATTATTTGCCTAGCCTTACAATCAATATTGTTTTAAAATATATTCTAGGGTATTTATGGGATAGCAGGTTGACATTGGTATTTTATAACACTTTTAGTAGTAGGCATACACCCAAATTCAACCTCATTCTCTTGGTTTACCCTGTCCAAGATGAAATCATTGCCTAGAACCTATTTGGATAATGAATTCATTTCCAACAGTTGTTAGCCATAGGATCTCAAGCCAACCACAGCTTTTGTCTACCTAACAACTCTTTACTTATTTTGGTTACTACCCCTTAGGCCTATATATCATTTCTTAGGCCTTTATTCCTTTTTTTTTTTTACAAAAATGACAATGTTGCATGTACCTATTTTAGGTCATAGATTCACTATCTGAGTAGTTGACCTCATGTTTTCTTAGCCATTCAACTTTTTTGGTGTCATAGATAATCTTGCATAACTTATCCAAAATTATTTTTCTTACCTCTAGCCTTATATAATCCTTGGTTCATTCTATAAAATGAATTCACCAGCCACTACACTTCCAGGTGGTGGATTTAAAATAAGCATTATTGTGCCAAACTTCCAAGTTTATTTCTAGTTTTATCACATTGTTTCTAGTAAAAAAAAATAAATTTGCCAATAGGTGGAAAATTTATGATAATATTGCTTCCTCCTCAAGATCTATTTTGCAATTTTTTATTTATTATTGGGATCCTAATTGTGCCTAATTGATATCATGAGGGGGATCCCATGATGAGGTGATTAAAATCATAGCTAGAAAATAGAATAACTTGAATTGCATTTGCAATGGGTCACTCAGCTAGCATACCTCCTTAATGACTCCTCAAAAACCCTTTCTTATACCCTTGATATTTTAGAATCTAGGGGATAGGATGAGATCTTGATGTTGTGATAGTTACCATGATATCTTGCCATATCTTGAGAACCAAATTCTATTAGTCTAAACTTAAGATCTTTGTTGGTTCTACCAAATTCTCAAATATCATCAATGTTGTATGATTTTTGGCATACATACATGTTTTATTGTCATACTTCACATGTTTTCTTGATAATCCTTTCACACATTTGTTTTTCACATAATATGCATGATTGCCTCTCATAAATGCATGGTTTTCTTATGCATTTAGAAACAATGGACTTTGCAATGATGCAATGATGATAATTAGTCAAATTATCTCATATGTATTGCACTTACAATAAGTAAATTGATGCTAGTAGGTCCTCACCCTTAGGAATTTGCTCTATCATGATGCAATGGTTACCTTTCTATCCTATGTTAGGAATTATGTTCTAGTGGACTTTGTTTTGTTTCATGGTTTGCTAACTCATGGATTTTAAGGGTTGGAAGATGAGAATTATTCCTTACCTAAATGGTTTTCATATAATATGTGACACTAAAAACATTTATGATAAATAACTCCCATATTCCTTCCCATAAAATCCTTGAACTATTTGATTGGTTGAACCTTTCTCACACATGAACATTCTTCTCATGCATAATATATGCATAATTTTATTTATACTATTGATGTTTCTCTTACATAAATATCACTATTATGATTGCATTTTTCATGTATGCATGACTACTTGTGCATTTAAAAATAGAATATTTCATAATTAGGTGATGATAACAACTAGTCAAGTTAGCTCACTTGTATTACACTTGCACTAGTTCATTGTTCACTATTTTTCTTTCTCCATCAAGATACAATGATTGATTTTTCAATCTTATATCAAGAATTTTGTGCTACTAGACTTTGTTTATTTGCATAGTTTACTTGTAATTCATATCTCTACCTAACTTATACCTTTGGGGAAGAGGATATGATGAGGGTTATTCCTTGCTAAATGGATTTCACACATTAGTGATAATCACTCAAAATCATTAACAAGAAATAGCCTTCTCATCATATTCCTTTCCCTAAAAAAATATAAATTATTAGTTTATTCTACCTATTATATACATAATTTATGTCTTAGTTGCATGCTTGCACTAACTACTTGTTGCATAACCAAATGCTAATTCACTTTCTTGTTTTTATATGCTTGTTTCTTTCTTGTTGCATGTATATAAAGTCAAGAGATTCATCATGATCTATGATGATCCTAATCAGGATATATCACATTATAGATTACATTTTAGCTAGGTAATCGAGGTAGTGAATCTCTCTATAGACTCATCATAAGTGCATATCTCATATCTTGTTTTCATAATCCCTTCATAACTTGCTAGCATTCTATGATGACTTTGATAATATATAGAAAAATTATATGTCATATAAAAGGATAGTTTGAGCTAGCAAGTTCCTCCCTAAAAGGCCCATTTAATATTGAAGAGAATTTACAGAAACATATTCTAGAAATAATGCAAAAATAATAACTAAGGAAATAATGACACCATTCAATGCACATATAACACACAAGATTTACCCTGGTTCACCCAATTTGGGCTAGTCCAACAAACAAGAGTCTATCCTCCTTGATATATTATTATCTCTCTTGTCTCTAAAACGAGACATTACAATAATTATATAAGGAAACTCATACAACCCTAAACCACCAAGTGGTATTAGGGTACCGTGGATACAACACCGTGGGCTAAACCACCCACACCTACTAACCACCCACCAACCATGGGAATCCCGAGGGTCGCTCCAAAAGTAGGGATAAAAGTAAGTGAAAAGTAGCAATAAAAGTAGGTGAAAATTTTGACGTCGGCTTCGTCGGCTTCAATCGCTTTCACCGTATCCGAGGGTGTCCCCCTACACACCCCGAGCCATCACCTATTACGTAATCACCTTTACCATAGCCGAGGGTCCTTGGGGGCCTCCGGCCCCCCGGACCCCCCTACCCGTCGTCTTTTGCGTTGTAGTGCCTGTCGTACAATTCTTTTCCAGCAAAGAATGAGATACATCCAACAAATATCATATAATTACCATGGCTTCATTGTCACACATATTCACTAAGAATATTTTAACCCTATGATTAGGAAATATTAAGCATAATGACATAAAGGAAACAAACAATAAGGACATAAATTGTCCTAGACAACATTTAATAAAGACATAGACTATCCAAAAATAATATGGACATATACTATCCAAATATTTTATCATACCGATAAATTTTCTAAAGCATTTATTATATGGAAATAGACTATCCAAATCATTATATCATATGAACATAGACTATTAAAAACATCTTCATATACAGACATAGAATATCCAAAACATTGTATTATATCGATATAGATTGTTTGAAGCATTAAAAGGCATATACTGCCTAGAAATAATAGCTAGTCTAAGTATTTGTCTATTAATAAATCTAAAAGAGCCTTCACATAGGAGTAAAAAAAAACTTAATAAGGACATAAACACAATAAAGATACGACATGAACTATGTCTGTTGATCTCACTCTAGACCTAGTGTAATAATCTCTTGCTAGTATCTTTGATTAATAAACCATAGGTAATAGCACAAAATGATCATGTCAATCTATCCAGAAGACCAACCTAAAATATAGCATCAATGTAAATGTCATAATGCTTTAATGTAAACTATGGTTATCGAATAAATTCCTATAGTGAATGAGCCCTATTATGGCTTGGAAAAATTGGTGCTCCTCTTATTGGCACCCAAAGAATCCTCTATACATCCTTTAAGGTCATCGACATCCCTCTTATTAGCAACAAAAAGGTGGTATACTGTGAGTACCATAGCTTCGCTAATGCAATCAATGGGCATGATCTAGCTATATGTATGGTATTTTCACTTGGTACCCAATGCTCACTCTATATAACATTACCCTCTCCACTGGCATTATCATATCAACTATTAACCTAAAGTTGCAGATCTCCAAACTCAAATATGTAGGATATCCAACACATGCATGCATAAAAGGCATAATTAAAATAAAATGTTGTTAAAAAAATTTAATCATCTTTATCCAATCTCATATTATCCATTTCTAAGTGAATTTACCACCTAAGCATGAATTCATCATCTTCTAGGTTTTTCCAAGTTTTTTACCCTATGCGACAAATTCATGATGATAAATTTGCAACCCTAGTGGGAATTTTCCATCCATGGAAATAAAAAACTAAAAAGCAAAAAAAAGGTGGATGTAAACCTAGGCCCCAATTAGACCACCTCCACCCTACACTACCTCTTGTCGATAAATTGGATGCCTCAATTGTGCTATTTTGCAATCTATTATATTTTCTTTAGAGCCCTTTCTTCTCTCCTCACATAGTAAAATTAAATTTTTTTAATCCCCCCACATTAAAAATCATCATTGCTCCATTTTTTTGCCCAACCTATTCAATTTTCTTTGGTACCCCATATGGTTCCTCAAAAAATTGAAGAGGCACCCAGGTTGGGGATAAATCAGTTTAATCCTTTTCCTTTGCATACCTCAAGAATTACCAAGTAAAAATCCTAGGTAATTTTTTGTGCCCCGTGAGCAAATTTTTGGTACGTTCTGCCCTGCATTGATCAATCAAAGTTCATATCTTATATCTTTTGAAAACTAGGGGTATCTATAGTTATTTTTTATGCATTTATTATTTTTAAATGCATCAAAAAGGAGGAAAATATAGATACCTAAAATTGGGTCACAACCAATCCAATTTTGTTACAAATTCATAGAACAATAAAGCCAACCATATGCCACATATCCAAGCCCAAATTTTATGACCATATTAGCATCCGATGATTTTTAAACCTTAGGATGATTTTCCAAGTAATAAATTTACTATCTCAGAAATCTAACAATTTTGTTGTTAGTAGATTCATAGGTGGTAGATTCATCTTAAGCATGTAGCCAACGCCTCAACCCATCTACAAATTCCTATCAGAGGTAGTTATCCCATCATAACACTTTCAATAATCTTAAACAACCATCAATTAGGCTAGTTAACTCATCAATCTAAGCTCTCAGTCAATCTCTCTAACTAGAAGTCAAATTCTAATAAAATATCTCTAACTAATAATCAACCCCCTATGATTACTAATCATGGTAGTTAATAGCCAATCAATCATCGTAACTGTCACAACCCTCCCTTGGAAGGTCTTGTTGGTGATGTAGACTATCACATTTTGTAGAAGCAAATATGTTAAATAGTTAATTATCATTGATGTTGAATATGGTATTATTGATGATTTGTTGATTTTAGGTATTTCCAAAGGTGGCAAGGAAAGCAATCACCATCATCAAATTTCTTGAAAGGGATAAATCTTGCAAAAGATCCATCAAGAAGAAGGATGTCAATAATTGATATTGATTTTGGTTTTAAATTAACCTAATTGCTTTAATACCTAGATGGTATTTATTTTATCATTTTGTTGCTACAAAATGATAACAATTGAAATAATAAGAAATTAAAAAAAGGGACTTCTAGAAGTAATAGAAAAGTAAAATAATTATCCATGGCCTAAAAATTAGCATGTAGCTTAATTAAAAGCTAAAACTAAACTTCTAGAAGAAAGTGGAAAAATGGGGCCCAAATTCTAGAAGGGAAGACATTTTGGACCAAAAAGGTACTAAAATGAATTTAAAAATGAAGCTATAGTCATTTCAGTCCTAGCATGGAGAAAAGTTAGGAGAAAAGTGGGCCAAGTGGGGGTACTTGAGGGAGGAAAGATGTAGCCATGATCATTCTTGAATAGTCTTGCCTAGTTGACTATTGAATAAAGAAGCTTGTTTGAGAAGCCTTCCAAAAATCTATATATAGAAGGCATCTTGAGAAGGAAGACAATCTATAGAGGGAAGGGAAATCTTGGAGCTTAGGGAGTATGCTCTCCACTTTTGTGGATCAGAAACAAAAAAGCTTTGGAAGAGTGCTAAGTTTTATTTAAAGGCATTTGACTAAGATGAGTACTTTTAGGAAGCAATTTGGCCAAGATGAGTGGTTTTAGGAATCACGAATCCTTAGGAGTAAATTAATGAAGGGAGAGAAATAATACTAGAGGAGGGGCCTTGAAGGTATGAGCTAGCGACCATAATTTGAAAGGAATTCAATAAGGAGATTAGGTTGGACCTCTCCTTTCCTTAATTATGTTGTGTTTGTAATTATTATTACTCTATGATTAATCTCCTTGTATGTACTAGTTTAGTCTTTATAGGAAACTTTTGTTCTCCTAACATTCACTAAGCCCTTAATGGAGTTTAATATTATATTTTTAGTATTAGACTATGCTAAGGCCTCAGAGCAACTTGTGGTTACGACTATTTACTATCTGCTATTCCTTTTAATCGATAGGATTAAAAGTATTTCATCTAGGCTGGGAGGTTCCATGGAAGGGTATAATCCAAATAAACCACAAGAACTACTTGATTAATCATATCGTCAATAGTTTTCTCACTCAAACCACCACCACCAAGGTTGCTATTATCTCCATAGTGTGCAAGTGTTTTTATATCATAGTTGACCCACAACCTAATGTAGGTGGGATATATATATATATATATATATATATATATATATATAGATATATATATATATATATATAGATATATATATATATATTTGTATGTTTTTTTCAAATATCCTACGATTTAGTATGATATAGGCTTACCCAAATTAACACTAAAATGGATCTGAATTCTTCAATGATTAAAACCAATGTCTTTGCCTATGCACGATTTGGAGAATCGAGACATCTTGAAAACCGTACCCTATTTAAATTTGTGCTCATTATAGTATAGTTAAAATGGTATATTGTTACCCCTATTAAAACCCCTGAAGCTATTTGGTTTGGAATCAATTACGATAGTGATGTCTGGATCGAGCCATATTCTATTGCATCCCTTCAAAAATTATTCGAGGCATAAACACCATTAAAAACCCTATATGATCTATTTGCCATCACCAGGGTTTGAGTACAATGGGATGCTTATGTCTGTAAGGTCAACCTATAAGAGTATCCATAGTAGGCAAAGATGTATGTCATTAACCTTGTAATTATAATTTCATAAATTATAAAATATATGTATACCTCATCGAATTAATCAAAGTCCCTTCTAAGAATTTTAACCTTTATTTGGTCCTCATTGTAGTTAGTCACACACATATGATTCACGTTCGATCAATCGTAGTATAAAGGGCCAAGTTCTCTTTGAGACATCCCACATGGGATACTCAGTGAGTCTAGGCCTATTTATTAATGGGTAACTCCCCCTTCTTATTCGACCATGCTTGGTGGTCTAGGATACCAATAAGTTATGATTGAGATTACATCGATTGGGGATACTATTCCCTTTATCAGTGACACCTGGTATGATGAAAACCTCTACTATCTCTGAAAATCAATTATGTTGTCATGGTCATTCAACCACCAGTTGATGGTGTATCTATTTTGATATTTAATCAGTTGTTGATAGCTCTATCAATCGACAACTCGACCAACCCGTAGAGGACTCGAGGCATTTAATTAGTTTCAACCCACATAGATGAGATGGCCTTTATATTCTACAAATTAGAAATTATCCCACACCGATGGTGTGGAAGTCTATGGTTTATAAGCAACAAGCTTCATTTAATAGCATGGTCATCAGTAGATGATCACCCTAAGTCAGTCGATATTAGACTCCTAGTTGTGCACTAGCGATTAGAAGCAAGCATGGTTGTCAATGGGTTTGACCACTTGATAATGGTTGAATGGTTTATTTTAATAGTTGTGGCTTACCAAATTGATTTAGAATATTTTTATATTTAGTCATATGTAAATGTATGAAAATCCATCCTTTTTGGAAAAGTTTCCTTATTAATAATCGAATCCTCTATGTATTGACATATTTTTGTGTTAACCGACCTATCAATGCTTGTCAAGTGCGCTCCAATGATTGTTGGTTATTTATGTTTAATCGATGTTGGTTGACCATTACATCCATTCGATCAAAGTTAAATATTAACTTTATTCATTGTAACCGTTGGTAAAATATGACTGTTGGATCATAAAATTTGAAGTTACTCTTTACAACCATTTTGTTGGAATTATGGTAGCTTTGGTGAGTAATAACCATTCAACTTTAATTATAGTAGTTTTGGCTTCAACAGGGAACATCGACTGAATAAACCATGGACCATCCGTTAACTAGGGAAATTATAGCCTAGACTTATAAAAAAATTGTGGAAAAACTACATTACAAATTTATGTTTCAATGGTGAGAACTATAGAATAATATTATCATTAGATTATGAGAACTATGGTATGATCTTGTTGTTGGATCAATTGATAAATTGGTGATCAAATTAGTGATATCTACAAGCATGATCCTATTGATAGACTATGGGACTAATTTGTAAGATCTAATGTGTAATCTTGTTGATAGATTAAAATATAAATTTGTGACTAAGATGCAATCTTTTCTGATAGATTAAAATGCAATTTATGATTGAATATAGTTAATATTGTTTGATAGATTATAAATCAAAAAGAGGTGAAATATTGTTTGATAGATTGTAAGGCAAATTTGGAACTAACTAGATTATGAGAATCATAATATAATTTTGCTAGTAGATCAAATCTAATTTGGGAAGAATGGATAAGGAATCTATCCTTGAGGAAAATTTGGTGTATGCTTTAGAGTGCACTTATGTGGATTACATTTAAAAAAACTACATGGTGCTTAGAAATGCATTTGATGATGAGTGCATGTATACGCTAGAGAATTCATTATGTGAAAACATGAATGAATGTAGGAATATTAGATATAAAATCTAATCTTGAAGAGATTATGGGGTCTCTTCTTGTAATACTAAAATTTAGATAACTTCCATTCCATTATGGATTGAATGGTTTAAAGATATCTAAGTTTGAAGAATGAATACAAGATTCATTCTTGAATAAATCATGGGGTTTCTTTATTCTCAATTTATATGTATTCAATGAGATTTTCATTTATGTGCTTCAATTATAATGATGACCTAAAAATGGTAATGTATTGGATTCTCCTATAACCATGTTTTTAATGATGGCTCAAAAAAATATTTGGGATTCTTTATAACATTGTAAGTTGAGACTAAAATATTAATGAAATATGAGGATGCATATTTTGAGCCTAGGTTTTTCCCCATTGGGGTTTTCCCAGGATATATGTGGTGTTATGTGTTCTTTTCATGTGATCTTGCTATTGATTTTTAAAATTTATATTGTAATTATATGATGCATGATTGTTGTTAACAAGCAATGTTCTATATTTAATATTAGTTTATATTTGCACTTGAGGCTTATTAAACTTAATGTTGGATGTTACATTTATTTCCAAGGAATGCTTATTGAGTATGATGCAATGGTTATGATATTTATACAATGATTCAAGTAATGGTCTTGAAATGAATGTATGGTTTTCGTTGCAATAGATATGATTGCTTATTCAATCAGAAGTAATTTTACAATTGATGTGCTATTAATTAATTAAGTATTAAAAATTTCTAATTAAAAGAGAGAAAGAAACAACTAAATAAAGTAATTAATAAACATCATGAAGGAACGTAAGGTTAGATAGGAGTCGGTCACTCTTATCATAAAATTTGATATTGACCATGTCGTAATTCTCTTGGTTACTTACTACCTTGATTGATGTTGGTTTAAAAATATTTGATTGTGAACCTTACATTGATGATAGATATGTTATGATAAAAAACAATTCTCTCAAGTGGGGTTGGAAATTGGATTGTTACAATTGGTATCAAAGCCTTAATGGACTCTAATGTTAGGTATAGGCTAGAAAAAGTTTTAGGTATTGTTAAAATTCTATGTGGTTAGACTTTAGCTATCTTAAATAAACTCTAAACTAATACATGCTTGGTGAGGAAAGAGTAAGGGCTTGGAGGTCATTAATGTGCAAGTATTGTTCTCCAATGTTTGATTGGAAGAATTAAGGGAACCCTCCAAACCTGATGGATATTAAGAGGAGTACCTTAGAATTCTACTTGGCAACTATGGCTCTAAGCTAGGTTCCTTCCTTAATTATTATATGACAAAAAAACTATAGGAAAATATTATAAGCATACCTAAATATAGATCTCTAAATTTGAGTTGAAAAAAATTAATAATAAACAAGTGGGGAAAACTTATATCCTATCTCTTATCATGGAGGTTAAGGATGAATTGAGCAAGTAAGGTATATGATAGACATGAGGTGTCTATGTGGATATGTTTTATGATCACCTTAACTATCCATTGTGCACATAGCTCTAGTTAAGCATTGCATTTGATTGGTATTCTATCCTCATGGAAGAATGCTTAATCTTCAAGGCATACGCCTACTCCTTGGTCAATTGGACCTATGGAGCTAGCTTAATGTTTAATTTAAGTTAGTAAGGGGAAATTGGTGTTCTTGATCTTAACAAGGTTAATATAGGATAGTTTACAAAGTATGGTATAAATATCTACCACTGGTTTTATTACTTGAGGTTTGGCCACTCTAATGCCACAAGATAGACATTAACCACGTTAATTCTTATGAAGTGCAAGCCTTGGACTTACTTGAAAATTCATATTAAGAGAACAACATGGAGATTTTTCTAAAGCAACCCCTTCATCATAAAACTATCTATGTGAGTTATTAATTTCTCTAAGAATATCTGGTAATTATCTATGGAAATATAATCTGTAGGGTAAGTTTTGGAAAGTGGGAAGATAGATCCCATTTGGAATTGCAATAACGATAATACCTTGTGATGAGGCAAGTGTATGGATAATATCATGGGATCATCAAAAGAATAATTTATTTTATTTACATTCTTTATCAATGTTACAATATACTCATGGCATTTGGATAGAGCAAGGAGTTGAATAAATAAACAATGGCGAAGGAGGGAATGGATAGAGAGACTCCATATTTAAACATGGAAATCATTCAAATCTCACCAAAAACATCTTCTAACATAATAATTTATGGAGATCAGATCTGGTTTCCACCAATCAAAATTTTGACTCCGCAAAATAGTATGACACCCAACCACCCAGGTGGTGGTCGAGTTTAATAATGTGTTCTACACTGTTTAAATAAGAGATTACCCAATTAATCAAAGCATGTGGTATTATTATCCACACAGGATAACCTGGGGTATAAGCCTTCAACTACTGGTTAGACACAAATATCCCCTCTATATAATTCAAAAAGAGAAAGGAATTCTAGTTTAAGATATTTGAGATAGTGATGTTGTAAAGAATAGCTACAGGAATATTGGAACTAATTAGAATGGACTTACAGAACCAACAAAGGCGTAGCTTTTAGATATTGTGAGATCATAGGAAAACTTCTTGGAAGATAAGGGTTACCCCAAAATTTAAGTAACTCTTAGAACATCTCGAATGGAGCAAGCATACCTCTAGTATAAGCAAATTATATAATAAATGATAATGGATTAAGCATACTTAGAGGTAGTTTCTTGCATAAAGCAGGAATGATTATAACCAATGCCAAGCGATTGATGATAAGATGAACTTAACTTTACATAATTTTTAATCATTATCAAATAAGTTATAACATGCAAGATTTTGTGATGGCACCTTGCATATGTGTAAACATAACCTAGATATGTGGCAACAATATAATAATGGTCACAACTCCTAAAAATAAGGTGCATAGATAAACACGTATGAAACTAACTGATGTAATATTTGAAAGGGCAAGGATAAGACATCATGAGGCCATATTAATGGGACACAAAGAAAAGATACAATCTCAAGCATATTGGAAGGAAAAATTATTACCTTGAAAACAAAAGAAGAGAAATGTGTCCTAATAATTAAGATAGGATCAATGATGTAGGACATACGCATCGATCGAGACATGATCTATGATGGATGTTGAATGAAATTTGAATAATCAAGGTACGATCGATTAGATTTTTGATCAAAATCAATGTACCATAAATTGATAACTAGTTGGATACTTGGTGAGAATCGAAGATGCTTTATTTCGTAAGATTTAAAAAAATGAGAGTTCTACGTATGGAATGGAAGATGGTAGCACTTATATTAGGGTTGTCATTACTACTTATGATCATAATGGGAGCAAACCCCATAGTAATTCTTATAATCATACTCCTACTACTTGCCAACTTGTTGATACATACTCTTTGAAGAGAGAAATAGCTTCTGGTAGTGTTGTATCAAGTCAATGAGGCAATGCGGTTGTAGAAAAAGATGTGGTTATGCAGGAAGCTAGTAGAGTACCTAAAGGAGCAACTGAGACTATTTCTAAAGAGGAGATTCCTAGACAACTGGTATAAAGAGACTAGATCCAAGAAGATTTATGGACCCAAGATAGGATGAGGCTAGAGGATGAGAGAGATGCAACCATAGTATATTGGGATATGCTTAGACTAGTGGAAGCACAAAGAAATTACTGGAGAGCCACAACAATGGTAGATTTATACACAAAAAATTTATAACTGCATCAAACAAGGAATGAATACAATGTTGTATTCCTGACTATATTTTTTGATGCATTGATGAGCCATGGATTGATCATCCCATCTTAGCCAACTTTTATAGTACAACATGGGCAAGGGAGGATCACACAAGCAGCTCGAGCAACAACTCAAGGTAGAGGATAGGCAGTCTCTAGAGCAGTTGCTCCAACAACTTCCCCAATCGAAGAATTAGGTCTAGCACAAAATAGTGATAGGACCAAGAGGTAGTAGCCTTGAGGATGATCTATAAAGTGCCACACCATGGATTCACCTCTACATATAGATCTATAAATTATGCTTAATCCTGCAACTTATGTTCATTAAATATGCCCATGCTTAGACTATTTCTTAGATATCTGATATACTTATCAAATATTTAAATACAAATATTAAAAAAAATTAATCACACACACACCATTGTAAATTTTAAGAGAACACACGAATTACGTGGCAACCCAAAAATGAGTAAAACCATGGTCAAAGATATTTTTGTAGATTTTTATTGGAAATAATAATTTGATTACAATCCTTACTATGATATTAGATTGCAATATTTCCTTATCCAACTCTGCTCCCCCTACTTTGATGTCTTTTCTGCTCTTTTGTTCTCCCACTACAGATCTAGCAATCAAGCCATCACCATGTGTTCTGCAAGAATTTTCCACAATTTGTTCTGAAAATCTGCCACACTATGTTGTGTAAAAACTAAACTGCCACCCAGTGTTGTGCAACCATTTACCACTAAGTATTGTGCAACAATTTACCACTAAGTGTTGTGCAAAAGAAAACCATTTTTATTAAATGTGTGTATCCCCCTTTTCTTAAATGCTTGCAACCCATTTTATTAAATGGGTGTTGGTTATTTAAAACCAACCCATTTTATTAAGTGGGTGTTGACCACTCATTAAATGATGGAATTTAAGCTAGTTTTACTCTATGCTCTATTTTGACAAGTGTTGATTGCTTCAAAGTGAAATTTTAATTGAAGCTCCTTCCACACTTCCTTAATATTACTTTTTTAATTGATCTCCTAATCAAGACCTTCCCCATTGGAGGATTTTGGTCCCTCAAAATCATCTTTATTCTGATGGAAATATTGTTTCTCTACTTGCTTCTTGGAGATCCATTTTACCTTGCTTATAATTTTACCTTTGTGGTTTTTGGGTTTACTTGAGCTATAATTTTCATATCCATAGATAAAATTAGACACATCATTCTACATATTGGGCCAGTAGACATATCGTTGCAGGTTAGCTACTATTTTGTGCACACTAAAATGACTAGCAACTAGTGATGTGTGAGCTTCCCTTATCATTTATAAGTGTTTATCTCCCTTGGGCACACAAATTTTTTCCTCTTTGAACAACAAGTCATTTTCCAAATGAAAAACCTTATTGGATTTGCCTTGCACTCTATTTTTTAACTCCTTGTACTTCTTCCCAAGTTCAACATATTATTCATATTGCCCCTTGTACTCTTTGAAAGAAAAAGACTCAAATTCCTTTTTTTTGGGGGGGGAGTATAGTTGGTTTCTTCCACCTCCTTCTTGAACTGCACATTACTTTTGCATCTCCTATTATTAATAACATGAATCTCTTGATTAAATTCACCAAATTCTTGGCCTGCTGCACTATCACAAGCTGAAATTTATATTCCAACCTGTTAGGATTTATCGCATAGGTGATTCCACATTTTTTCAACTCCTAAATATTGTACATTTTATTAAACAAAGCATCTGTTTCCCATAAATATGGGCTACCAAAAATTACTTGGAAAATCTCAAGAGGTACTACATCACAAGTAATTACATCATGGAATTTATTTTTTATAAAAAATTGTAAAGTACAATGCTTGGTTACCTGTAGCTCCATGTCCTTCTACACCCATCCTAATGGATATGGTTGTGGATGATCCATAGTCTTCAATCCCAACTACTTCACTAGATCCTCAAAAATTAAATTCTGTTGGGATCCACTGTCAAACAATGTTGTAACTTTCATCCTCTGCACTGGTATTTAGACCAAAAATAATTCCTCTTTCTTGGCCTCTAAAGCTTGTTCCTCCTTCTTAGAGTTCTGATCCTACCTTAAAGGTTTAATTATGGTAGCACACACTATCTTTCCTTCATCCTCTTCCTTAAAACACCCTTCTTCCTCTTACTCAATATTTTTAGCAAAATTAGCAGATTTCTTCTTTCCCTTGTTCCACCATTTTGGACTCTTTTCAGGGTGTAGCTACCAACAGTGCCTACTTGAATGAGTGTCAACATTACACTCCTTGCAAGATTTTCACCCTTTTATAATTTTGTGGTTTTAGCCCCTAATTTATTCTTGTCTTTACTGTTGGAACCCTTGGTTTTCTCTGCAGGCTTGGAGGGTTTAGATGAAGTTAATGCCTTATTATCTTTTATTGGATTTCTAACCCTCATTTCTAGGTATGTGGATTTAATGCATACCTCATCAATGTCCTTGGCATCAAATAATTCTAGTTCTATCATAATATGATAAGACAAACCACACTTATATTTCTTAAATATCAAAGGATCGTGAAGATTAACACCCATTAAAACAACTTGTTTTCTGAATTTTGTGGTGTATTCTTAGACTGTTTGGTCTTGCCTCTATCTTAAAAACAACCATATCTCCTCCATATTCTCTTGATATTCAATAGGATAAAATTGAGCTATTATAGCATTCATAAATTATTCCCATGTTTCCACAGTTGGTTGTTGATTTCTTGCCAATCGAGCTAAGTATGCCTTCCACCATGTGAGAGCATGGCCACCTAGTTTCAATCTAGCAAAGTTGATCTGTTATACCTCTGTATAAGACTTAGTAATGAATTAGACCTCTAGTTTCTTCAGCCACCCATCTAATTGTTTAGGATCTAACTCCCCTTCATAGGCTAGAATATCAATTTTGACCTCCATTTTGAATGAATCTGCTATCAAGGGTTGTAATGATATATTCTCAGGCTATTTGGAGTGGGATTCTTCAACCTCCATTTTCTCACCATTGGAAGAACCAGACTCAATATTAGACCCTAAATCTAATTTCTTCTTTTACTTCCTTGATTTTCTTTCTTCTTGATAAAGCACCAACTCCATCAAGCTTTGGAGAGTGTTTTCCATTTCAAAAAATCTTCTTTGAAATTTCTTATTGGATATTGTTGGAGTTAGGTTCTGACTGATCTACTATTTTGACAGATATGATCCTTGTTCTTCCAATATCTAGGTTGTATGGGACCAAGTCCATTCCTTGATACCTTCTATCTTGCATACATAGTTCTTCAGGAAACCCTAGCTCTGATACCAAACTTGATCTATAAAGTGCCACACCATGGATTCACCTCTACATATAGATCTATGGATTATGCTTAATCCTACAACTTATGTTCATTAAATATGTCCATGCTTAGACTATTGCTTAGATATCTGATCTACTTATCAAATATTTAAATGCAAATATTATAGAAAATAAATCACACACACACCATTATAAATTTCAAGAGAACACAAGAATTACGTGGAAACCCCAAAATGGGTAAAACCACAATCAAAGAGATTTTTGTAGATTTTTATTGGAAATAATAAATTGATTACAATCCTTACTATGGTATTAGATTGTAATATTTCCTTCTCCAAATATGCTCCCCCTACTTTGATGTCTTTTCTGCTCTTTTGTTCTCCCATTGCAGATTTGGCAATCAAGCCATCACCATGTGTTCTGCAAGAATTTTCCACAATCTATTCTGAAAACTTTGCCACATTGTGTTGTGTAAAAACTAAATTACCACCCAGTGTTGTGCAACCATTTGCCACTAAGTGTTGTGCAATAATTTACCACTAAGTGTTGTGCAAAAGAAAGCCATTTTTATTAAATGTGTGTAGCCCATTTTCTTAAATGCTTGCAACCCATTTTATTAAATGGTTGTTGGTTATTTAAAACCAATCCATTTTATTAAATGGGTGTTGGATATTTAAAACCAACCCATTTTAATAAATGGGTGGTGGTCGTTTAAAACCAACCCATTTTATTAAATGGGTCTTGGTTATTTAAAACCAATCCATTTTATTAAATGGGTGTTGGTTATTTAAAACCAACCCATTTTATTAAATGGGTGTTGGTTATTTAAAACCAACCCATTTTATTAAGTGGGTGTTGACCACTCATTAAATGATGGAAGTTAATCCAGTTTTCCTCCATGCTCTATTTTAACAAGTGTTGATTGCTTCAAAGTAAGAATTTTATCCAGAGCTCCTTCCACACTTCCTATAGATGACTTTTTAATTGATATCCTAATCAAAGGATTATAGGGATAAATGAAAGCCACCATTTGTATATTATAAGGATGTTGGTTGTAACCCAAGGGGTTTTTTATTATGTAAATGTGTATCCTTGTTATACAATATAATGAAAATGTTTATACAATGCTTGGTTTAGATTATTGTAGCATTAATAATCTATTTAGAATATGAATACACTCTATTACTAAGAATAAATATGTTTGATTGCATCTCATTAAGAGTTGGACCAAATGATCCCAATACTTGAGTCTTCTTGTTTTCTTATTCTGAGTGGTGGATCAAAAGGTTCCAAATAACAAGTAGCTTTTGGAAGGTCCTAAGCAGGTAAGCTTGGACTAAATACCCTATCCGCAAAGGCATGTTGACCACTTGAGTGTCTTCTGTAGTGACCAGTTCTCAAGTGAGGAATGCCTTGGTAGGTAAGAAGGGGTAATTCGGGATGCATCTATATGTGAGTCCAATGAACTTAATGAAAGAAATATGAAAATATTATTCTTAGTTAAGATTTAAAATTAACCTTAATGGGAAAATATTAGACATGAGATTTCTATTCATAGTTAATATTGGAACACTCTTAGGAGGTATAGATAGGGAATCTATCCTTAAATAAAAATGTGGGATCCTCTCTTAAAATTAAAGAATTCATGTTTTAATGTTTGGTATTGTTGGAAATATGAGCAAGATTTTGTTGTCATTGATGTCAAGAGTTAGTTTCACTGAGCAGTGCAAAAGGAAGGATGTCAAGAGTCAGTTTCAGTAAGCAGTGTAAGATAAAGATTGCTTCTAGAACTAAGGGAAATAATATTATAATATTCCTTATTATAATATTCAAGATGGAAAAATAAGGTCTAAAGGAGCAATAGGAAGGCCCAAGAAAAATAATATTATAATATTTTATTATAATATTAAAGGTTAAGGTTAAGATCTAAAGTTGTTAAATTAATTATAATAATTTTATTATAAATTAATTTATAATTTAATTTAATTAACCTTAAAGTTATTAAATTAATTATAAATTAATTATAATAATTTTATTATTAATTAATTTATAACTTAATTTAATTAACCCTAAGGTTAGGGTTATAAGGGCAAAGTTTATTTATTAAGCATCGACGTCATATGAAGTTTTCCCTCCACCAACGTCCAAAGGGAGATGGCACAATGGTATAAATACCATGTGCATTGGTTGACTTAGAACTAACATTCGATTGATCCACATTCGAGAGCCTACCATTTTCATGATTTGCGTGCAAGAAAAAAGATATATTTTATGTTTTATTCGTTAGCCATCGAAGGGACAAAAGGAGGGAGGCCTAAATCCTCATAGCCAACCAGGTGGTTGGGCTAGTGGTAAGCGGCTATGTGTTGAGATGTTGCAAGGCGGGAAGTCCCACAATCAAATCCCAATGACAGTATTTTTACGGTGGTTGTTTTCATTTTGAGCACCCAGTATAGAAGACAAAGCGCACAAGGCACTTTTTCCTACCAAGGTGAGCATCTAGCTCAAGCGGTAGTTGAGTCGTGGCTAGGGTGTTGGTGGCAGCGCAGCGAGGGATCGAATCCCACTGAGGGTAAAAGAGGTATTTAATTTTTTTATTAAATTTTATCCTAAGGTTTTATTGAGGCATGATTTTTGTGTGTTAAGAGGGAGATATAAGGTTTATGAAAGTTAAATTATTTTATTGTGATTTTGGTGATTAGGATTTGGAAGGAGTAATAAGGTGAATGAAGAAAATTAATAGTTGTTTAATTTTTGCTAATCATTTTTAAATGTGGAGATTATAAGGTGTGATTGAGATTTAATGTTTTGTATGGTGAAATATTTTGAGGGAATATTTGAATGAAATTTTAAGAAGGTTTTTGCTACCTAACCTTTGAGATTTCCAAAGAGGGTGATTGTGATTGAGACATTTTTTGAGGTCAACTCTTCATCAAACAAAATGTATGGGCACATCTTCCTTGTGAGTGAATATTATTGGATGTTGTGAATGCTAAGCTAGAGTGAAAAGGATTGTTTGATAAGCATTGTTGATTTTGGTTTTGAGATATACAATGTTGATTTATGAGGGTTTTCCTAAAATGAAAGTTTATGCTAGAAACCTTTTTTGATGAGCATTGTTGGAAATATTGAATGAGCCTTCATGTGCATGATTAGGGTTTGTGAAAGATCATGAGTATCAGTGTTATGTAAAGTTGAGAACTATCTTGAACTAGGATTTTGTGGAAAGATCTTGAGTATCATTGTTATGTAAATTTGGAATCATCTTGAGTTAAGTTTGAGTTCCATAGTATAATTTGTTGAAAGGATTGTGAAACACTTGTTTAGGGTTTGTAAGTAAGTTGTGTTTCATTGAATGATTGATTGAGTGGAGTTGATTGAGCATAATTGATTGGAAGTGTTGGAGTGATAGTTCAAGTTCTGTGAAATAAATTGTTCTTTACTAATTTTAGAAAGATATTGAAAGTGATTGAGTGTGAAACATATTGAGTCTCTTACCATTCTCTATATTTTTTTGTGGTTAAACAAAATTTTGAGTGAAATTTATTTGTGATATTGAAGATGTTTTTTGGAAGATATTAAGTTGAGTTTTGTGAGTGTTTTGTGAGTGTGAAACATATTGAGTCTCTAACCATTCTCTATATGTTTCTGAATTCAAAAAATATTTTATGTGAAACTTATTTGTGGGATTGAAGAGGTTTTCTATGATAGATTGAATTGATTTGAACAAGCTTTTGTGAAAGCTAGTGAGCAAATTTGAGCAAGTCCTAGAGTGGACTTAAGGACAGATTTGTGTGAGCTTTTGTGGAAGATTACAATCAGATTTAAGGTAAGTCTTGGTGAAGACTTGAGAGCATATTGAGCAAGTTATTAAGAGGAATTATTGAACATATTTGAGGTAAGTCTTTGTGAAGACTTGAGAGCAGAATTGATTGATTTATTTGTTCAAACCTTGAGTTAAGGTTTGGGGCAGATCTAGCAAAATTGATTAGTGATTGGATCAAGATTTGTGTTAAGGCTTGAGGATAGACTTTGGTGTGGATTTGAGGATAGGTTTGTGTCAAACCAGTGATAGATATTGAGCAGATTTGTGATAGACCAAAGGATTGTATTTAGTGCAGATTTGAGAGAGAGATTGAGCAGATTTATGCTACACCAAATGACTATGTTTAGTACAAATTTGAGATAAATATTGAGTAGATTTGTGCTAGACTGAAGGAATATGTTTAGTGTAGATTTGAGATAGATATTGAGCAGGTTTGTGATAGATCGAAGGATTGTATTTAGTGTAGATTTGACAGAGTTGGGATCAAGCTTTGGAGGTGACAAAGTAGAGGTAGTAATATCTAGTGTATAGAGGTACATTAGCCAAGAAAGTGAGGATAGAGGTCTTCTAAGTGAGGATAGGAGTCTTCAATGGAGAGAGATCCATAAGACAGTGTAAGGAGGTAGTAGTATTCTAGAGAATCACTAGCCAGAGCAGAGGAAGAGTTCTCTTATGGATAGAGATCCATGAACCAACTAAGGGGATTGGTGTCTCTTATGGATAGATATCCATGAACTTGATTAGGATATTGATGTCTCCTTTGGACAGAGGTCCATAAACATTGTAATAGAGAAAGGATTCCCAAGAGATTTGTTGAGAAAGTTTTAGTGAAATATTTTCTTCATGGAGTAGCCCACATTAGGTGAACTGCGTTAAATTGGTGTCTCTATTGTGTGTGGTGATTTATGCATTACTTTAATTAATTCTATTGATATTACCATTAATATATTGGATAATATTGTTTGGGAAAATAAAAATAAAAGTTGTCTTATACTGTTCACGCCTCCCTCTCAGTATAAGCTTGTGTTCTTCAATTGGTATCAGAGCGAGTTCCTTTAGAAGAGTTTAAACAGCTTGAAAGAAAATCTTACAAGAACATAGATGGATTCTTAGAATGGATATTCAAGGAATTTTGCACCATTGTTTGATGGGAATAATTATGTACTTTGGAGTATGAGAATGATGATTCACCTAATGGCACTTGGCAATGAAATATGGGAAGCAGTTGAAAATGGATACATACCACCAACTACTCCACTTATAGATAAATATGGTAAGCTCCTACATCTGAATAATTCAAATGAAATGAATGGAATTTTAAAGGGTTTGCATGAAATAAAGTTTAAAAAGGTTATGCATTGTAATCAACAAAGGAAATTTGGGATAAGTTGAAAGGAATATATGAGGGAGATAAGAAGGTCAAAGGAGCAAATTTTCAGAATTACAAGAGAACATTTGAAGACCTAAATATGAAGGAAGAGAAAAATATTGTTGTATATCTACTTCATGTGGATGAGGTTGTTAACTCAATGCAAGGACTTGGGCTTAAATTTGAAGAAATAGATGTTTGTGATGATATTTTAAGGTCACTTTCAAAGAGGTATAGAGAAAATATTTCAGCTATAGAAGAGTCAAAATATATTGAACTTTTGACAAGGGATGAATTACATGGAATTATCATATATTTTGAGATGATAATAAAATAGGAACCTATTCCCCAAAAATAAGTAGCCTTCAAATTTACTAAGAAGATAAAGGATAAGAAGTCAAATTCAAGCAATAAGTCATCCAATGATGAAGAAGCAAATTATGGCAGAAGGAACAAGGACTCAAGAAAGTATAAAGGTATGAAATCAGTTAGATGTTTTAATTGTGGTATATATGGTCACTATGCATCTGATTATCCCAAGGATGGAAATAGCAATTATGAAGAAAAACAAGATCATAAGAACAGGGAAACAAGAAAACACAGGTACCAAAAGAAAATCGGGGATGAACAAAACAAGCAAGAAAAGAAATTATTCCAAAGGCATAAGAAGAGTTTCTATGTAGACAAGGCAAGTAAGAGTTCAAGTGATAGTGATGAAAGTTCCTCAAATAATGATAAAGATGAAATTCTATTTCTAGCAAAAGAAAAATAAGTGGTTAGAAATAGGTCACCAATAATTCTTAACTGTTTTAGATGTGGTAACTTTGGTCATCTTGAAGATATTTGTACAAGGAATGGATTCAGTTTTAGTTAAGATGACTATGAATATGCTAGTGAAGGTCCACCAGAAGAAAGTCTTCTTATGACAATAGAAGAAGAAGGAAGTTCTTCTAGTGAAAATAAATTAGAAAAGAATGAAGATGATTTCAAAGGCAAAGAAATAGAGGAAGAATCATAGAAAGGAGAAGTTGATATTGAGGGTGAGATTATTGTTTTCCTTAATGCATTAAGGAAGGTAAGAAAGCAAAACTCAAAACTCAAGCTTCAATTTCAAGAATGTGATGAAGAGAAAGGAAAGCTTATAGAAGATCTAACCAACTCAATATCCAAGACAAGAAAATTTAAAGAGAGGTTAGAGGCTAAGGTTTTAGAATGTGAAAGGTTAGAGTAGGAAGTAGCTTCATTAAGAAATGAAGTGAAAGAGTCTAGATATAAGCTACACAGGTTTGGGAGAAGCTCAAAGAAATTGGATAAGATTATCAAGGTACAAAGATCTTCAACAAAAAATACAGGACTTGGTTTTGAATAGGAACAAAGAGAACAAGGAGACGAGTCAATCTCAAGCTCTAAATAAGAAGAAGCTTAAGAAGAATAGAGTGTAAGAGAAAGTGAGACTTCAGAGGATGAGTTGGATAATAGAAAGTCCAATAAGAGAAGGAACATTACACAAATTAGGAACATATGGAATAAGAAACAACATAGGGTAGAAGAGACTAAGAGACCAATGGGGTCATGGCAACAGTTTCAATGGATTATGTTTCTCATGTCACAGGTTTGGGCACAAGTCTACATAGTGCATAACACATGAAATACACGAATATGGGAATTTCATAAACATATATCTTTTTCAATGGTATTGCTACTCTTGTAATCAGTTTGGTCACAAGGCAGTAAATTGTAGGGTTCATGACAGGAATAGATATGGCTTCACCAAGAGAAACCCAAATATATTTACACCTTTAAGGAATAACAACATCAAGTGTTACAAGTGTAATAACTTTGGGCATACAGCCAAGTGGTGTAGAGCAAAACTTCCAGAGATAAACAGGAACAAGAATAGTCAGAGGAATCAAAAGGATCAGTTGAGGAAGAAAGTGGAAAAAGGTAAATATCAGTGTATACTGGGAGTATAAATACTTCCAACCCAAAATTAACCACCTCAAGAGGAGGTGGGGGAGGGGCTAAGCTAATATTCTCATTCTTGGCCCCAATCCCCAAAGGTGACCCTTTGTCATTGATGTCAAATGAGGAGATATTTGAGTTAGGGGGAGAGCATTTAGTCAGGGGGAGCAGAATAGAAATAGGTAAAGGAAATGGTAAAAATTAAATGGGTTGCCATCAATGACAAAGGGGGATATTTTTGTAAATATGAGCAAGATTTGTTGTCATTGATGTCAAGAGTCAGTTTCAATGAGTAGTGCAAAAGGAAGGATGTCAAGAGTCAGTTTCAGTAAGCAGTGAAATAGAAATATTGCTTCTAGGTCTAAGGGAAATAATATTATAATATTCCTTACTATAATATTCAAGGTGGACAGATAAGGTCTAAAGGAGCAATAGGAAGGCCCAAGAAAAATAATATTATAATTTTAAAGGTCTAAGGTTAAGACCTAAAGTTGTTAAATTAATTATAAATTAATTATAATAGTTTCATTATAAATTAATTTATAATATAATTTAATTTAATTAACCTTAAAGTTATTAAAAAATTATAAATTAATTATAATTATTTCATTATTAATTAATTTATAACTTAATTTAATTAACCCTAAGGTTAGAGTTATAAGGGCAAAGTTTATTTATTAGGTTTCAATGTCATACGAAGTTTCCCCCTACATCGACGTCCAAAGGGAGATGGCACAATGGTATAAATACCATGTGCATTGATTGACTTAGAACTAACCTTCGATCGATTCATATTTGAGAGCCTACGATTTTCACGATTTACATGCAAGGAAAAAGATATATTTTTTGTTTTATTTGGTAGCCATTGAAGGGATAAAATGAGGGAGACCTAAAGACTCGTAGCCAACCAGGTGGTTGGGCTAGTGGAAAGTAGTTGTGTGTTGAGATGTTGCAAGGCAGGAAGTCCCATGGTCGAATCCTAGTAGCAGTATTTTTGTGGTGGTCATTTTCATTTTGAGCGCCCAACATAGAAGCCAAAGTGCACAAGGCGGTTTTGCCTACTAATGTGAGGGCCTAGCTCACACGGAAATTGAGCCACGTCTAGGGCACTGGTGGTAGTGTAGCAGGGGATCGAATCCCACCGAGGGAAAATTAGGTATTTAATTTTTTTAATTAAATTTTATGCTAAGGCTTTTTTGAGGCATGATGTTTGTGTGTTAAGAGGGAGATATAAGTTTTATGAAATTTAAATTATTTTATTGTGATTTTGGTGATTAGAATTTGGAAGGAGTAATAAGGTGAATGAAAAAAATTAATAGTTGTTTAATTTTTGCTAATTATTTTTAAGTGTGGATATTATAAGGTGTAATTGAGATTTAATGTTTTGTATGGTGAAATATTTTGAGGGAATATTTGAATGAAATTTTAAGAAGGTTTTTGCTACCTAACATTTGAGATTGCCAAAGAGGGTGATTGTGATTGAGATAGGTTTTGAGGTCAAATATTCATCAAACAAAAGGTATGGGCACATCTTCCTTGTGAGTGAAATATTTTTGGATGTTGTGAATGCTAAGCTAGAGTGAAAATGATTGTTTGATAAGCATTGTTGAGTTTTATTTTGAGATATCCAATGTTGATTGATGAGGGATTTTTTGAAATGAATGTTGATGCTAGAAACCTTGTTTGATAAGCATTGTTGGAAATATTTAGTGAGCCTTCATTTGCATGATTAGGGTTTGTGAAAGATCATGAGTATTATTGTTATATGAAGTTGAAAACTATCTTGAACTAGGATTTTGTGGAAATATATTGAGTATCATAGTTATGTGAATTTGGAATCATTTTGAGTTAATATTGAGTTCCATAGTGTGAGTTGTTGAAATGATTGTGAAACACTTGTGTTGAAAGGATTGTGAAACACTTGTTTAGGGTTTGTAAGCAAGTTATGTTTTATTGAGTGATTGATTGAGTAAAGTTGATTGAGCATAATTGATTGGAAGTGTTGGAGTGATAGTTCAAGTTCTATGAAACAAATTGTTCTTTACTAATTTAAGAAAGAGATTGAAAGTGATTGAGTGTGAAATATATTGAGTCTCTTACCATTCTCTATATGTTTATGTGGTTAAACAAAATTTTGAGTGAAATTTATTTGTGAGATTGAAGAGGTTTTCTGGAAGAGATTAAGTTGAGTTTTGTGAGTGTGAAACATATTGAGTCTCTAACCATTCTCTATATGTTTCTGAAGTCAAACAAAATTTTGTGTGAAACTTGTTTGTGGGATTGAAGAGGTTTTTGTGATAGATTGAATTTATTTGAACAAGATTTTGTGAAAGCTAGTGAGCATATTTGAGTAAGTCCTAGAGTGGACTTAAGGATAGGTTTGTGTGAGATTTTGTGGAAGCTTACAATAAGATTTAAGGTAAGTCTTGGTGAAGACTTGAGAGCAGATTGAGCAAGTTCTTGAGATGACTTATTGAGCAGATTTGAGGTAAGTCTTTATGAAGACTTGAGAGTAGAATTGATTGATTAATTTGTTCAAACCTTGATTTAAGGTTTGGGGTAGATCTAGCAAAATTGATTAGTGATTGGATCAAGCTTTGTGTTAAGGCTTGAGGATAGATTTGAGTACAAAGTTTGGTGCATATTTAAGGATAGGTTTGTGCCAGACCAGAGACAGATATTGAGTAAATTTGTGCTATATTGAAGGACTATTTTTAGTGCATATTTGAGACAGATATTGAGCATATTTATGCTAGATTTAAGGATAATGTTTAGCGCATATTTGAGAAAAATATTTAGTAAATTTTTTCTATACCGAAGAATTATGTTTAGTACATATTTGAGATAGAGATTGAATAGGTTTGTTCTAGACCGAAGGATTGTGTTTAGTGCAGATTTGATAGAGCTGAGATCAAGATTTGGAGGTGATATAGTAGAGGTAATAGTCTCTAGTGGATAGAGATCCATTAGCCAAGGTAGTGAGGATAGAGGTCTTCTAAGTGAGGACAAGAGTCTTCAATGGAGAGAGATCCACAAGCCAATACAGTGGAGGCAGTAGTCTTCTAGAGAATCATAAACCAAAGCAGAGGAGAAGGAGTTCTCCTATGAATAGAGATCCATAAACTAGCTAAGGATATTTGTGTCTCCTGTGGATAGAGATCCACAAACTTGATTAGGGGATTGGTGTCTCCTTTAGATATAGGTCCATAAATATTGTAATAGGAAAAGTATTCCCAAGAGATTTGTTGAGAAAATTATAGTGAAATATTTTTTTCGTGGAGTAGCCCACATTGGGTGAACCGTGTTAAATTGGCGTCTCTATTGTGTATGGTGATTTATGCATTGCTTTGATTATTGTTGTTGATATTATCATTAATATTTTGGATAATATTTTTTGGGAAAAGAAAATTAAAAAGTCATCTTATACTGTTCACCCCTCCTCATAGTATAATCTTGTGTTCTTTGGGTATGACACCTTACATGGAGTAAGTGTGGTCATAGATATTATCAATGGATGATAATATGTATGGAATGGCGTCTTACAAGTAGTAAGTGTGACCATTGTGATCAGAGAATGATAACACTTTTGGAATGTAACCTTACAGGGAGTAAGTGTGACCATGGATATCAGTATGGCATCTTACTTATAGTAAGCATGACCACTGCTAGTGCTAATAAATTTTACAAATTCTCAGAGACTATAAATAATCAAGATATAATTTTCTCCCACTCTTGAGCCATTGGTGAATCAAAGTGGAAGAGCTAAGTGAAGCCTCCACATTTTTTTTATCTTAAGTGGTGTACCTTAGGCTTTTTTTATGATTACACTTGATATTTGTGTCTCTTAAAGTATGAATCTATCATAATGGACAATAGGCTGACTAAATATGTACACCAAGGGACATCAAGGATGATATGGTAAGGGCAAATATATTTTCCAAATAATATATAATTATATATAGGTATCTTGAGGTGATATTTACAAGATTGTGTCTTTGTCTTTGATGACACCTATTGGTATCTAAATTGACATCAAGTAAATATTGAAACTATGACTCTTATCTTTCAGCTTTCTAATTAGGTGTGCACCCATTGGTCACAGTCTAGATATCAATATTGGATGGATTAAAGATTGCTCTAATCCAACCTCCAGAGTAGGTTGGTATTCCTTGTCAATTGATAGAGTTTTGACTCATTTAAGCATAATTAAATGTTTAAATAATATGTATAGAAATGGGTTTAGGGTTAGGAATTAATGATTAAATAGTGGCCAAAAAAATTTAACAACATAGGCATCTACAGGAAAACCCTTCTGACAAATAATTTCCAGTGTCCCACACTTGAAATTAACAACATTCAAAACATGAGATCTTCATCAATTAAAAAAATAGAGATATACTTCAAGGAGTCATTTCAACATCAAAGATACTAATAATCCAATATATCTGAATAATATCAGTACCAATATTTAATAGAAAATAACCTCTTGCTAGTATAGATTCAATTATGAAAGATTTCAAAATACTCTAAGCTAGCAATCCAATATCAGCATAATAGACTAACCATAGCAGTAGTAGCAAAAAAACATTTCATAGTTTGAATCTCTCAAATATTATAGAAGACAACCATCTAAGGCAAAAATCCAAGTAATATTCCTTCTATTGATTTACAGAAATTATTTACACAGCAAGGCAAGCAAATGCTATAGACCCGACCCCAAAAAACAAGGGTTCGACCTCTATTTATAGTTTTACATGTATAAAAAAATGAAAGGTGGAACATTAAAAGGAAACTAAAATTCTAGACTAGCCAAGTGAAGAGGTGGTAGCCTCTTATTTGTGCTCAATGAAAGAAGAAAATGTGTAATCTTGCGCTTCTCTATAACTCAGCTTTTGCAACTTCTGGTCTTTCATGGTTTTTGGCTTCAGGCTATCAAAACTATAATCTAGGCCATCCGTCATTCTTGTAAATTCCATATAGCCATAGATCTACAACTGCCTATATATTTTGGTTATTGGCTTCTTCGATGCTTCACCTACTGGTTTGCTTCCATCAACCATTTCATGTTACAGAAGTTTTACCTTTATGTGCCTTGGAGCTCATTAAAAAAAATTGATTGTTGATCTATTCATTAATGACTAATATTGAAACTCAAACACTATCATTAGCTCTATGGCATAGAGACATCTTATAGCCCGCTCATCAAAAGTGCTTTGCTCAACCTTTGACCATTTTGACAGTAGGCTGGAGCAAATAATACTTCAACTAAAAAATACTTTGACCTATGCGGGATAGAGCATTGCACTGGCCCGTACCTTTTAATCTTCACGTTACTTTATTTTCCTTTACATCTACAATTTATAACAAAGTCTAGATTTTTTTGTAGTCCACACCTTGAAACTATCAAATACAAGGTTGACCATTGCTGACTGCAGGGTAAGACATTGCTCTGGCCCATGCAGGATATAAATTTAAATCGAGCGCTATGAAACCCTATGTTGGCTCACCCCTTGTGATATTATTTTTGCAAATGTTGAATTTTTGACCATAGGCTAGAGCAATGTGCATTGTGCCAATGTGGTATTAAATACTCTTCAACTTGCATGGGGTAGAACATTGTGTTGTAAACCACAATTTGAAGAGCAGTGACGTCACTTTTGACTGATGTTGACCATGGTTTGGAACAATATTTCATGTCATGTGGGATAGAATGTTTTGTGAACCATTGCACTTTCCTTCATGTTGTGGCCCATGATTCTGAATAGGCTAAGTCTGGATTTTGACCACTTTGACCATAGGGTAGAACACCTTGCACTGAGTCGCTATCGTGGGGTAGAGCAAGCTCCTTTATGCCTTAGAAAATTTTGCAAAAAAATTTCTAAGGATGTGGCCATTTTGGGCCTACATTTTGGTGCCTCCTTTGGGGTTTTGCTCACAAATCCTAAGAACTTAGAGTCTTATCCATTGGGTATTAGGAGCCAAAAATGATGAAAAGATAAAATGACAAGGAAAAACTGAATGAAATGAAAGAGAAATTCTCAAAAGAGAATATGTATAGAGTAAAAAGAAAGGGATTATGCAGTAGAAAATAAATAGAGGAAGTGTAAGGGAAAGATAGACATCAATTTTTAGTGGATTATGATTCATAGAATAACTTCTATGTGACCATCACTCTCTAGAACATAGATACTCAGAGAATAACAGTTCACATGGAAATCATGTTGGAAATAATAACTTTGTAGCTTCCTCCATGAACACATCCTTAGTCCAGTTGTATGAAATTATATTCCCTTTTATAACCCCAGCCATATTGAACAAAAATCTTCATGGTTTCTTCATGTTTTACCATAGGCTTCATGCTTTATAATTTTTCTTTGATAGTTTTAGTATCAAAACAATATACAAAAATATATACATTAATTCAACAATGCTTAAGTCTAATTCAGCTACAAGGTTGTTTACTCTTGTTCATTCTCTTATTTATTTTGACCCTTGAGTTGTTCACCTTGTACCTCTTCAGTATCTTTAGCAATTTTCTTTATTGTTCTTCCTCCTACTGAGTTTTCCCTTCACTTGTTTTTTGTTTCTATTCTTCATTATCATCCTCTTGATCTTCTTCGGCCTCTTCTTCTTATTGGGAAGTATCCTACTTATATTTAGGCTCTAGATATATTCCAAACAACTAGCTCATCTATTTCAGGGTATGCAATGCTTGGATCCAAGCTAACTTAGTAGGATTAGTGGTTTCTTTAAGCCGCTTATGAATATATTCCAACTTGGAGGTTTCTTCATAAGTCATAGAGTTACCCTTGTTCACCAAGTCTTCCATTAGATCTTTGAATCTAGTCAAGTCTTTTATCATCTGAGAGACTTGCTTTTGATCAATCATATCTTCCCAAGAATCTATTTTAGATTCATCCTGGATGATTGAGGCTACATTATTTTTGATATCTTCTTCTGATAATAAGACATTATTTTCAACCCAAAGACCTCCAAAACCATACTACATCATCTCTTGATTAATATCTACAATATATTGGAGTGTGCCTTCAATATTCTCTAATAGTAACCAGCCCTTATGGAGCAAAGTATTATTGTCAACCATGATTCTAATGACTATCCTAGAAGTATTCCATAAATTTCTAGGTATGGGCTTTGCAGCTTCACTGAATCTGCTTTTAGAGAGCTTGAAAATATGTTCTGTTGGTATCACCATAGGCTATAGCTCCTTAGTGAATTTATCTAGATCCTATTTAGTATCTTGCAGTAAATGACTTGCAACATCCATATAGTAAATTACAAGTTGGATATCTAAACATTTCTCAAGGACTTCAGACCATATATCCTTTCTCACCTTTTTGAATCATTCTTTTGAAAATCCTACAACTTTGGCCTTCTCAATTTGAAGCTGATGCTTCAAATCTTGTATTTCTTTGGTTTGAGCTTCATTATTTTTCTTTTGCTCTTCAAATTTGTCCTTAAGTTTTATGGCCTCCTAGTATTTGTTTTTCCAACTCTTGACTTCATTTCTCACAAATTTCTCCACCTTTCTCTTATTACTATCTTTTCTAGCTTCTCAATTTTTTCCTCCAACTTTCCACATTACTCCTTATAATTTTGATTTTGATATAGAAAGTTTCAAGATGAGCCTTTGCTATCACCAACTCATCCTCCACCTGCAATTGATCAATATCTTATTGGATCAATAGAAAGTTTCAAGATGAGCCTTTGCCTTGTTATTGGATCAACAAGCATGGTTTTCCTTTGTTTAGCCATCTGCTTTAAATTTTCCTTTATGTAATGAGGTTGTTGTGGGATGAGGTTTAGACAATTTCTCAGTCCAAAAATCTTGAATTTTCTATGAGACCTCCTTTTCTTTCTATAATAAGGTTGTTGTAGGATGATTTGTAGAGGTTGGAGTAGCTATAATATAAGGGATGACATACTCAGATGTTGATGAAAAGGGAGTGGTTGTGAGGATATTGGAGTCTATACTTATTGTAGAATTTGTGACTAGGAAATACATGATGATAGATGTTATGATCATGGAATGATCTGGGGAAGATGCAAGAATTTGCCCTTCTAATGTTACTGATGGATTGGTTTAACCCTCTATAATAGTCGATGAAGTAGGTGGTGAATTATGAGGGTGAGAGGGTACCTTCTATTCCAAATCCTCTTGAGAATAGGAAGGGGGTTACTTTGGGGAAGGAGAAGGATAATAAGAGATATAAATCATACCTTCACCTACAGAAGTAGGGTGTTTGAAAATATCTTCTGCACTTTGGTGTTGTGCCTACACTTGTTGCTCTGCTACTAATAGAGAGACTTGTTCAGCAATATACCCTTGATTCATTTTAAATTTCTTATAAACCTTCTTCTGAGTTTTCTCTACAGTATCCTTAGCCTTTCTCTTGAAAACCCTAGATATTATGGGCTTATCACTTTCTATATTCTCTTCGGTTTGTGTTTCATGTATTATAACTTTAGTGGTCAAGATCGACTTTACTATAGTTGTAGTTGTGAAACTTATAGGTGTGAATACAAAATTTTCATCCTTTTCCTTCCATTTTTTGTTAGAGATGGATATCCATCTTGGACTAAGCATTCTTATCTTTTCAGTACCTGAATGCTTTTTATATTTCCTGCTTCACCACCACAGTAATATATTTTTCTCATAATTTGAGCACCTATAAAAAAATTGTAATTTCTCTTGTGAAGGCTCAAATGCCTTCGAGGCTTCCTCAGCTATTTATGAAGCATTTTTATCCACTTCTTGTATTTCTTCTTGCGAGGGTGGAGAAGGGGCATCTGATGCTACTTGATTTTTCTTCTTTTCCTGTGTTTCAACTTTCTTGTAACTCAACACCAAATTATTGCTATTTTTAGCCTTCTAGGTTTCAATATATTTCTTATACAACTTAGAGAAATTAGTGTCTACTTGTTGAACAAATATAGCCTTTTTTGCACCTATTTCAACTCTCATAGGCCACCAATCCACAATCTTACCATTATTATAGCCCTATTTCTTCTCTCATCTACCACCAATCCACAATATTACCATTATTCCAACCCTATTTCGTCTCCATATCTTTAATTTTAGACTCTTTCAATCGATGGTCTTTGTTCTTCTCAGGATCATAATCAATTATCTGTTCATAAAAGTCTCTCCATGGAGGTAGTTCTATTTTGCTGGCGTTCCATTCTAGTGGAGCATTTTATTTGTTATTTCTACCTTCTTCCACATGGGGCCTCAAAGTTTTTCAAATTTGAGGGCTCTTTCTCCATTTAGGGCAATATTCCTTTTCAATAACTTGTCATCAGGGTCATACCTCCATCATTGTGGAATGTACAATAGTCCTAGTCTCTCCAAATATTGAGTAATTTGCTCATATTGACCCCTTCTAGTTATTGTTATATCATCTACATTACGAGAGTAAGTTAGAGTCCCTTTTCTTCCCTTACCAGTACCAAATTTTATGTTGATAAAGTTTACTTGTCTTAAATACTCTAGAGCTAGAGGCTTATCAGTAACAAAATGGGCCAGTAGAAAGGGTTTACCAGTGAAACCATAGAGTCTAATGGTAGTTCCCTCTGTGAGGATATACCAATCTCCTTCTACGTCTTCTAATCATAATAAATCTTTAGCTAGAGATGGCAATATAGGGTATTTTCCATACATGAGCTTCAGAGTTAGCCCTAAAAATTCTAAGTTGAACTTATAATATTACTCTGTACTCCTCAAATTACTGATGCAATGATAAATTAGAATAGGGTATCCATTATAATTCTTGTCCTTAGTTGGAATCTAGGGCACCATGTGCCTCACGATGGCATAAAACATCCATATCAAATTTGAACAATGTCAGGAGGGTTTCTCTAAATCCTTTTTCATCCTAACCAGATGCTCATGCATACTTTTAGAGAGATAGGCTGGGAAGTCAAAATAAATGGGCTTGATGTCTTCTTCCTCTGCTTTGGGTCTATGCATTTTTCATTGAAAATGCAATACACAGTTCCTATTTACCAATTTCTTACATACCAGTCAAAATCTAGACCCTCTAAGCAGGCTAACATAGTGAAAAGCTCTAGGTTAGTGAAATATTCAATGGCGACTAGAGTTTTTGGTAATGCTTTCCTAGACTTGGTATTTTTGAATTGGCTATAGACCCACTTCCTAAAAGGCTCTCCCTCATGAGCATGTCCTTACAAGAAATAATAGTTGGCTTATTCTGCTGTGTTGAAGGGTTTAGGCTTGGTTGGGGGTTCTATACCCATGGTGAACAAATCTAGATAGGCCTTAGCACGTATGTTAAACAATATTTTTCCCTTGGTGGTTTTTATCGCTTTTTTTTTGGATTATAATATTTTGCTATTGTAAAAACTAATTCGGTACAATTATGAACTGAATCACAGATGTAAAATGATAGGAAGAAATTTACAACAATAATACCTTGGAAAGAAATTGGCAGCCCTTTGAAGTACTTATAGTCAATATCTCTTCTGAGCTTGGTTCTTCTTGTCCATGCTATCACAGTGTCAGCTAATTCTCTTGTTTGATTTACAATTTTCTGAATGAACAGTCTCCTACTATACAACTTTTTGAGCTATTTTTGAGGCCATTTTTTGAGAAAACCCACTAGATATTCACTCTTTTTTGTTCTTTCTAGCCTTGTCTTATTGCTTCCTTAGATTTATATGGTAAGTAGATGCTTCTTGTGAAATGAATGGCAATTTAAAATTGAGTTTTAAATACTCCCACATACATACCTTCTACCATTAATGTAGTCGATGGGCAACAACCTATTGCACACTTCTCAATTCAAAAGGTGGGTGGTTTGGCAACAAAAAATATCAAGCTATTTGTTGATTGGTTACAACGTAGCGCACGCTTAGAAATTGCAACACTTTTCTATCTCATTATTTTAAAGATCAACGTAGATCACATGTTGTATCTTATGGCCAACCTTATTCATTTGAACATGGCATGAAGCACATGCTATAGCTCGTGACCACTTTTAATCTTTGGTAATCTTACCTTTTAGTCAAACAAATTTTTTACGAACTACTGAACTACTTTCTCCTTTCTTTCTTTTTTAATTTTGTATAGAAAACTTTAGAAAAGGAAAACAACATTGCAATACAAATATATACATATGTTACAAAAAAGGTACTCTTTAATCAAAGTAGAGTTTCAGACGGAATCCATTAACCAGGATCGGCTGAATGTTCCCTCCAATTCTTCGATATGGAAAAAATTTCTTTCTTTGACCTCAGCTATTTTGAAAGGGCCATCCCAAAAAGAGTCAAATTTTTTATGATGTCCTAGCTTATCTCTCTCTACATTCCACCTTAGGACAGAGTCACCTACTTTGAACTTTCCAAATTTGACCTTCTTGTTGAACATACCTTAATTTCAAATGAGTGCCTTTGGAAATCCTCATATGCTTGAGTTCTCTTCTACTCTAACTGAAGTAGATATGTCAATTTGGTTTTATCTAGACTTTGGTTAGACTCTTCTTCTGTATTTACCAACTTGAGAGCTGGTATATCCAAATGGATAGGTAGGACTACTTATTTTCCATATACCAATGTGTAGGGAGAGTTATTAATAGATTTCTTGATGGTAATCCTATCTGCCCATAGAACTTGTTCTAAAAATAGATGCCAACTTCTTTTGTTATCCTCCAGTGATCTCTTTAGAATCCTAAGTAGATTCTTTTTTAGTTGACTCTGCTAATCCATTTCCATGAGGATAGTAGTTGGAGGAGTTTTTAATGGTTATACCATATTTGCTGGTAAACTTAATATATCTAGATCTTATGAAAGTTGGACCATTGTCACTTACTATAGTTTTAGGGATACCAAACCTTATGATCAAGCTCTCCATGAAATCAATTACCACTTCCTGATATGATTTCTTTGTGACAATGACTTCTACCCATTTTTTAAGGTAATATGTGGTAGTTAGGATATACTTATACCCTACTGAGGAGTTGGGATTTATTGTTCCAATGAAATCCAGTCCCCACTACTGAAAAGGCTCTTCTACTTAAACCATCTTGAGGGGAAATGATGCATTCCTAGTTCTTCCCACATACCTCTAGCATTCATCATAGGCTCTTTTTACCTTGAAAGTGTTAACAAAAATAGTAGGCTAGTAATAGCCTGCTTTAATTATTTTTAAAGTTGTGACCCTCCATCAAAATTTCTTCTATATAATTCTTCTGGAAGTAGTACATACTTCAAGTATTGAAGCCTATATCTCCTCCTTTGTGATGTTTTAAGGCCTTGAGGACAAATTCATGTTTGAAAGTATTTTGTCATCTGATCAACCCGATTTGAACTTTATGATTGAAAACCTTTAGGTTGATCTTTTATTGGTGGCTGACAAGCTGACATTTGTTCTACAACTATATTTTCTATCAACCCTTGGCATAGTGCTCTACCTCTAACCAGCTTGGTAGGATGGATTTCCATGTCATACTCTTGGATTTTGGTAATCCAACCAACTTTTTTATCTCCCAGTTCACATTGTAAAATAAAACTTCTTACATCTAGGTGAACCACATATACCAGAGTTTTACTTTGAGCCAAGTATTACTTAACTATAAATACTTACCTCTCAATAAAGTTATATTTTATTTGGCATTCATGGAGAGTTTGACTCTATAAAAATATGGGGTGTTCTTCTCCATCGTCATTCTAAGTAAGTATAGATGCATAACTCTCTTCATCTCTATAAGCATACAAATGAATTTTTACTGAAGTTAGGATTTACCAGAACTAAAGCATTGTCAATAAATTATTTAATGATCTCAAAAGCCCATTTCCTTGCTTCTTTCCACTTGAAATTTATATTTTTCTTTAGTAACTCGGATATAGGTTTCACATTTTGAGCAATATTAGATATGAACTTTCTAACAAAGTTGATCTAACCAAATAAAGATTGCAAATATTTTTTGTTCACAGGCAAGGTAAGAGCAAAAATTGAACTCACTCTTTCTGGGTCAATAGACATTCGTTCTTTAGAAACCACATGGCCCAATAGCTTCCCTTCATGGACTACAAAAAATGACTTCTTTGGGTTAAGTGAGATGCCAAATTCTCTACATTTCTCAAATACTTGCTCCAAGTGTTCCAGATGGTCTTGTTTTTATGGGAGAACATATTCATATCATCTAAGTAGATGAGGATGACCTTATTGATTAGTTATCCAAAAGCATGATCCATAACCCTTTGGAAGGTGGCTCCTGCTTTTGACAGACCTAAGGGCATCCTTTGGGAAGAAAACATTCCCCATTTGATGGTAAATGTTGTTTTGAATTTATCCTCATATTTTATCTAGATCTAATTTTACCCAGAGAAACCATCCAATAATGAGAATATTTTTGCTCCTACAAGAATCTAAATGATTTGGTCAATCTGAGGGAGAGGGTAGTGATCTTTCAATGATGCCTAGTTGAGATTCCTAAAATCTACACACAGAAGGATGTCTCCATTTTTATTTCTTACAGGAACCAAGTTAACCACCCATGTGGAGTGTTTGATTGAATAGATAATTTTAGCCTTTAGTAGTTTGAGCAAATCCTCTCTCATTATGGATTCAATTCTAGTATTCACAGGCCTCTACTTCTATATGAAAGGTTTTGCATCTGGTCCTAGCTCAATAGTATGTTGGATCACCTTTTTGTCATATACTTTTAGATCTTCATATGACCAGGCCACAATGTCTTGGTATTTTAGGCACAAGGCTTTGATCTCCTCTACATCTTCTAGAGAATAGTGGATACTAGCTTTGAGCTTCTTTTCTTTCTCAATCTCAATTTCTTTATATATATTCTCATTAATCTCCATAGCTTTGGTTTTCCTCCTATATTCATTATCAAAGAGGCTTTCCAGGGTGATCAACCCTCTAGGGATATTATTATTTTTAATTGGATAAGATCCTATTGGTCTATCTCATTTGGGATTTCCTCTTGAATAGTAGATAAGAAAGCTTCTCTTACCAATAAATCCATGTTTTGTTCATCACTTTCAAAGACCAACCAAAAAATTTGTCTATCTATAACTACAGGCCTGAAAACCTTTTTGATCCTTTTGTCCTTAGAAACTCCCATATCTGTAGAATGGTTGAAATTAGATCCTTTAACTTCCAAGGAGTTAGCTAGTATGTTCTATTTTTTGGAACAAAATGAATGTTTAGGGTATCAAAATATTCCATCAAATCCCATACCCTATTTTTGTATGCCCTTAGGTAATGGTACTTATTGTTCCACCTCTTCCTTACCTTATTGACTATCAGCTCAGAATTACCATATATATTCAATATCTTGATACCCATGTTCTCTACTTGCATTAGACCTAAGCACAGAGCTTCATATTATGTGGCATTGTTAGTGCAACACCATGTCAATCTGTATGCAAAACTATTTACACCTTCTGATGGAGACTATAAAACTACACTGAAACCGACTCCGTTTTTACATCTTGCACCATCAAAATACATGGTCCAAGTCTCATTTTCCCTTAAGGATTGATTGGATATAGCAGGGATATTTTTCTCTACTTCTTAAGAAATATTGTATGTACCCATTCCTATCCCAAACTAACTATAATATTATCTGAATGGTAATTCATCCTCAACCTCTAACTCTTCAAAAGTTTCTATTAGTTCAAACTCATCTAGGGGTGTGAGGTTACACATGTCTTATTCAATATTCTCAATTTGGTAGAACACAGGCTTCTCGGGTGTTATCCTTATTCTCTTTCCTTTGAAAGGGATTACCATGCTAGAGTAATCCAAGTACATATATCCTCCCAACTTGACAATGAATTATCTGGAAATGCATAGGCTAAAATAAGGCTCAAGATCTACCACTATAATTTCTTGCATAATGGTTACTTCTAGGGCTCTATGCAGTCTCATTAGTATTTATTTTATTACTCCAATTATCTTTACTGGTGTCCCATCCAACTACAAAACTACAAGATAAGATCTGGTATACTCTATACCCATCTCTTCACAAACTACTTTGGGCATAACTATGGTAGAGGTCCCTAAATCAATCATACAGTTGCAGACTATCCAAATCTCCATCCTCAAAGAAATATAAAAGGGAGGGTGTTTATTCTTTAAATTAGTAGGAGATATCTTATATTTCCTAGAAGGTACACTCAGTATGGTAGTAGTCTACTTTTCATGGGGATTTTTACTTAAAGAAGCTTTAATCAGATTTATTTGACCATGAATGAAGAGAGTATCGTAAAGGCTAGCCTTGGAGGGGATTCTTTTCATCTCTTCCTGCTAGGAACCTAGGGTTCCTAGCACATAAAATGATAAATAAATAATAAATAGACCTAAAACTAAAAGAATCGCCTTTTGTATTGTCGGGAAGTCCCTTCAATAAATTGTATTATATTTCATATTCATGGATATTGGAATGATAAGTTCTTACAATATTTTATACCCACTCTAGGGTTATAGGTGAAAGGTTGCAATGCTTCCTAACCCTAATCTTATAATAATAATATAATAATTAATTATATTAATTATTATATTATTTTATTATTATAACTATAGGATATGAAATACATTATTACTATTATTATTATTAATTAATGTTAGGATAGGACCCTAACATTCCACCCTCCTTAAAACAAGATTTGTCCTCAAAGCTTGGAATTGTAGTGTGTAAGTATATGCTCTTCAAATATTCCACCTCCTTGGGAAGCTTATTAATCTTGCGATGTTTGAACTCCGCATATGTTTTGGCATTGAAGCGGAAAGGATTCTCTTCATTCACCATTCCTTTCATGAGACCGATGACTTTATCTGTAGGGGAAGTGCAGAATACCGGCCATGACATTCTCACTTTGTCCTTGCTCACCAAACTCAGTGTAGAACGCTCTTGTACTTGCTGTTACTCAATATCTCAAGCTGGTCTCTGGACGATGATGGCGTTTGCAACGTAATCGGCAAAAACCCAGCAACCATCCTTGAAAACTTGGAGTCCTGGCACTTCGTTGGGTACCAGAAGAGTCAAAGCGCTCATGTCGATGTGGGCTTCCACCCTGAGAGCGAGCTCCGGCTGTGGATAAGGCGGGTAGTAATTTATTTTCATTTCCATTTCCATATCTTCGTTGTCGAGTGCTTCCTTCATCGTCGACTCTGCCAACCCCAGATTTATGGAAAGAGCCGATAAAAGCGTATTCACTACCCCCACAAGTGCTCGTGCATATTCATCGTTCACTTCTATGTAAGAGGCAGGGTGTTTGAGCCAGCTGTTCAAATCTCTAGAGAAAGGAGGCCATAGCATATAGAAATAGTAATCAATCCACTCTAGCTTTCCGTCAATCTGGTGAGCCAACTTGGTGTCGTAACCCTCCATAACTCTCGTTGCCGCGTTGCTGGCGTAGGCCTCCTTTTCCTCTTGTGGAAGTTCGAAAAACTCTCTACCCACGACCTGCAGGCGTTGGATGAGATCAATGGAGATTTCGTGATTAATAATTTGGAAAAGCCATCTGGTAAGCCAGCCACTTGCATTATCGGTTATGTGACCCGGGTTCAATCCCCACGGCGGGTATGTATATGTATAAGAATTATTTGAATTTGGAAAAGCCCCATTGCTGGGCTACCATTGCCAATTCTGCTCAGCATCGAAACGAACTGGTCCTTTCATTTTGTCTCACATGAATTAACAGTTTTCATTTATTTATTTTCTTATTTGAAGGAATATCATTAGGGGCTGAAGAGTCTCTGTCTCCAACTTTTCTCATGTCAAAGATTTGCTTTAAGTACTGAAGAAACTTGGTTCAAAACACACACTTGAAGGCCAGTAACCTGCTGATAGACGCATCAAATCCTTATGCTTTGGAAGACTGCCAATACAATCCATCAACAATATCAACAATGTTCTGTTCAATATGATCTAATTCGTGCTTGATGTCTCTCTTCAATTCATGCTTTAATAAAGGGTAATTTCATTAAACCATTGCAGTATGATCTAATTTGTGCTTGATGTCTCTGTTCAATTCGTGCTCTAACTCTAATAAAGGGTAAGTACATTACACCATTGCAGTAAAATGTACTCAGTATCAAAGAGTAATCACCATTGAGAGAATTTAGCTTTACCAAACGGGAAAATTCTCTGTGTTATGATATCTTCTGAAGCTTAAAGTAAAGAGTTCAAATGACGAGGAGACCATGCCCATGAACTATAATTTGTGCACCGACAACACTGTGATGTTGAAAGTTTTCTGGTAAGGGATACGTCTTGCCCTTTAACAGACCGCAATTTTATTTTTTATTTTTTTGTACGGAGAAAGCAAAAATAGTTTCACGAACTATATTTGACAATGCAGATTCTGGATAGGTGCAACCCTTTCCTTTCCAGGCATCCTAGTATCTCAAATAAGTATGTTGGAGACAAGTCTCACATTGTTGGAGTGCACAATTTTTTATGTGCCTTGTATTAAAATAATAATAATATCTGGTTGATCCCCTGTAAACTATGTTCTGAACTCATGCTATTTGCCATTCTCCTGTTGTGCTTACGAATGGAAAAATAACAAAATTATCTTCCAGCTGGGAAGTATTTAAAATTCTTTAGCAATTCGTTTAAAATAGCCTGTTTCATCAGCATGAATACGCTAAGGTTTTTGTTCAGAAATAGTGCCATATGATATCAGGTCTGGTGAAGTTGGGAAAAAAAACTGCCATTAGGATCATAAATATTGTCACATAGCCTGATGTTCATAAGTCTGCACTTCAGGATTGCCTTTGACAAAACCAATTTCTGTCGTCATTCTTCGAGTTGCTACTTATTGGTGGAGGCTTTTGATTTTTGGGAATCTATGATTACTTCTACATCAGTTCATATGTAACCAGGTACAACCATTCAACAAGAGACATGACAGTACATGGTAGGAACCTAGATTCAGCCAAAAATTGCAGGTAGGAACCTAGATTCAATATCTCAGTATCTTGTGGAGATTAAATAATAAAAATTGCAGGTGTACTAGCTATTGGGAAGGGCATATCTTGATAGCTTCTTTGAACAATGGTGGTGGCCAAGGTGGGGGTCTTGTAGATGAAAGACTCATATTGTTCAATACATTCAGTAGATAATCAAAATTTTGGATTTCTTTTATGATGGTTTTATTTTCATGGTTCTTAGCATCGTCTATATTAATATCAAATGCACCAAGGTCAGCACAAATTATATCTCCAATTTTGGCAATATAAACATCCAGTGCAAGTTTATGAATCTTACTTTCCGTCTCTATAAAAAAATTTGCATGTTTAGGGTTTCGATTTTTTTTTGGAAATTCAATAAGTACTTTTTGAAGTTCTATGGTTTTGGTTTCTTCCGAGAAAAAAAATTTAGGGTTTGAATTATCTTCTTCCTTTGAAAGTGCAATGGGTATTTCTGAAAGTTCTTTGGTTATGGGTTCTTCCTCCTCTACCTGAGATTCCATGGCTAGGGTCTCCTCTTGCATTTCCCTTAAATATTGTATAATACGATCAGAACGTTCCATTTGTTTATTTTGTTTTCGTTCAATCATTCTTCTAATTTTTGCAATGTCATTTTTTATTCCTTTGATATTTATGTCCCATATGGTTGGATCCATACGGCTCTGATACCATATGGTAGGAACCTAGGGTTCCTAGCACATAAAATGATAAATAAATAATAAATAGACCTAAAACTAAAAGAATCGCCTTTTGTATTGTCGGGAAGTCCCTTCAATAAATTGTATTATATTTCATATTCATGGATATTGGAATGATAAGTTCTTACAATATTTTATACCCACTCTAGGGTTATAGGTGAAAGGTTGCAATGCTTCCTAACCCTAATCTTATAATAATAATATAATAATTAATTATATTAATTATTATATTATTTATTATTATATTATTTTATTATTATAACTATAGGATATGAAATACATTATTACTATTATTATTATTAATTAATGTTAGGATAGGACCCTAACACTTCCACAATGTTATACTCTGATTTCCCTAGAGGAAAATTCTCAGACTTCTTTTTAGGTTCACCATACTTTCTCTTGTATTACTGTGTGGCTTCAATATTTTATATTTTAGTTATGGAAGGAAACCTTAGTTTTTGTGCTTCATTTTTGGATTTCATCCTTTCTTTGTCATTTTCTTTGTCATACCTCCTATGGAAACTAACCTCCTTTTCTTAACTTTTAGGAACTGTGTCCCTCTTTTCAGCTACTTTGGGAATAGGAAATTGGTCACTACTTTGTAGAGGGGAATATTTCTTCTTTTGAGAAGGGACCTAAAACTAACCCATATTCTATGGATCAACCTGCAATATCTTCTTTCTTGATCTTGTCATGATAGAAATAGGTCCTTTTTCATCAATATTTTGCTCAACCATGATCTGATCTGGTTGCCAAAGCATGTTAACTCTACCTTTCTGGTTTCTTTCTATATTTTCCATGGCTTGCTACACATGACATTGGTACATAATGCATGACTCTAAATCATGAGGATAATTATATACAAGATACCATACATTCACAAGACTAGTTTCAGAAGAATATTCTTGATCTTCTTGAATTGCATTAAATCTAATCCTTGTATTATTGCTGGTACCAGGCCTTTGATCTCTATTGATAGAGGGTAATCTCATTTGTTGTGATCTCTCTATCTCCCTTTTCTCCATTGAATTCATCTTGTTACTGAGTGTTTTCAAAGTACTTTGAATATCAAGAAGAACATTGGATTCTTAGGGTGCTTGAGATGGAAGCGGTATAAAAGGAATTGGAGCAAATGGTATTTTAGAGAGAGAAATTGGAGCCATCCGAGGAAGTGGGGATGACAAAGTAGGGAGATCCATGTAAGAAGATGTATTTGTCTAACATTGGACATTGGGAATTTTAGAGCAATAGGACATCACAATTTTAGGGGGTAATTTTCCTATATTTATGAGGATATTTTTATCTTGCAAAGTTGCATTGTAGACCTAAGGGAAGGTGTATATTCCTAATTTTTGAGTTTTTAAACCCATATATGATCCAAGGGCTCTGATATAGTACATAAAAGTAAGGTTTGTAGCTAGACTAGCCTTAGGTGGAATCCCCTTCTAGGTTCTATTGAATATTAAATTAAAGTCTGAAACTGACTCTTGCTTATGCTTTTGTATGGATGTAAATTGATTTAGGAGAGAAAGGGGATCAACAGACTCATTGAACTCTTCTACAAAGGGTTCTTCTAATACTTCCCATGAAGTAATGCTATTGTCTTCTAAGGTCCTAAACCAATGTAAGATTTTCCCTCTAAAAGATAGGTCTATAATTCTGACAATGACATCTTTATTTTTATATTATGAATTATTGTCAGATTTAGGATGTCTTGGTAATAGTTGTAAGTAGTTTTTCCTGATCCATCATAGGTAGGTATGGCTTTGGATACAACTTGAGTAATAGCATGCATATGGGTAAGCCTAAGAGGACCGGTTATATTCCAACTGGGGTATTTATACAAGGACTAATTTGGAGCTACATTTAATTTTGAGCCATATTTTTAGTCATTGTTCTTGTTAGAGGTAGCCTTGGAGGTACTTTAGGGGGTGGTTCTAGAGGAGGCTCTTCTGATTGGAAATTTGGGTTCAAATTTCTTATGATGGTGGATCCTCCCAAAGAGAACTCATAATAGATAAAATAATCTGGCTTGTTCTTCATAGATGACCTAGCATTCATGAGAAAGTATGAGCTATTGGAATGGATTTTTGATTTCTTACATTCAGGGAGTCACCAAGTGAATTTATTGTTCACCACTTAACAAGGTCAAGATAATTTACCAAATCTTGATTCCTATGGGAAAAGATAAAACATAAAGGGTGAGTTAGCTAATGTTTCTTGTAAACAATTCCCACTAGACATGACAAAACTATTGGTATATCAAGAAAAGCTTGAAACTATGACTATTGTCTTCCAGTTTTCTGATTAGACGTGCACTCCCTAGTCATAGTCTAGATATAAATATTGGGTGGATTAAATATTGCTCTAATCCAACCTCTAGAGTAGGTTGGTATTCCTTGTCAAATGATAGAGTGTTGACTCATTTAAGCATAGTTAAATGTTTAAAATATATGTATAGAAATGGGTTTAGGATTAGAAAGTAATAATTAAGCAATGGCTAGATAAAGCTAACAACATAGACATCTATAGGAAAACCCTTCTGACAAACAATTTCTAGTGTTCCACACTTGAAATTAACAACACTTAAAACATATGATCTTCATCAATTAAATGAATAGAGATATACTTCAAGAAGTCATTTCAACATCAAAGATACTAATAATCCAATATAGCAAAATAATATCAGTACCAATATTTAATATAAAATAACCTCTTGCAAGTATAGATTCAATTATGAAATATTTTAAAATACTCTAAGCTAGCAATCCAATATCAATAGAATAGACTAATCATAGTAGCAATAGTAAAAAAGCATTTCATATCTTGAATATCTCCAAGATTATAGAAGACACTAGTCTGAGGCAAACATACAAGTAATGCTTCTTCTATTGATTTACATAAAGTATTTACATAGTAGGGCAAGCAAACGCTATAGAGCCGATACTAAAAAATGAGGGTTCAACCTCTATCTATAGTTTTACATGCTTGAAAAAATAAAAGAATGTGGAACATTACAAAGAAAATGAAACATAAAATTAGCCAGGTGTTGAGGTGGTAGCCTCTTATTTGTATTTTATGAAAGAAGAAAATGTGTGATCTTGCGCTTCTCTACAACTCGGCTTCTACAACTTGCTGTTATTTCATGTTGTTTGGCTTCAGGCTATCAAAATTGTAATCCAAGCCATCTATCATTCTTGTAGAAACAATATAGTCATAGATCTAAAAATACTTGTATCTTTTGGTTCTTTGCTTCTTTGATGGGTCACCTACTGGTTTGCTTCCATAAACCATCTCACGTTATAGAAGTTCTACCTTTATATGCCTTGGATCTCATTAAACGAAACTGACCATTTATCTATTCATGAATGGCTAAGATTAAAACTCAAACACTATCATTAGCTCCACAGTGTAGAGATATGTTATAGACCACTCATTGAAAGTGCTTTACTCATCCTTTGACGATTTTGATTGCGGGTTGGAGCAAATAATGCTTCAACATGAAAAATATGCTTTGAGTTGTGCGAGATAGAGCGTTGCGTTGGACCGCATATTTTAATATTTTTGTTGCTTTATTTTGCTTTACATCCACGATGTAGAACAAAGTCTAGATCCTATTTTAGCTTGTGCCTCAAAATTAGAAAATACAAGGTTGACCATTGTTGACCATGAGGTAAGACATTGCTCTAGCCCGTACGGGATAAGGTTGACTATGAAACCTTATGTTGGTCTACCCCTTGAAATATTCTTTTCATAAATAGACTTTTTGACCATAGGCTAGAGCAATGTGCATTGTGCTGCTATGATATGAAATACTCTTCACATTGCATGGGGTAGAACATTGTGTTGTAAACCGTGATTCGAACAGCGGTGATGTCACTTTTGAATGATGTTGACTGTGGCTTGGAACAATGTTGCATGCCACATGGGATAGAATGTTTTGTGAATCTCCATGCTTTCCTTCATGTTGTAGCCTGTGATTCTAAATAGGCAAAGTCTATATTTTGACCATTTTGACCGAGGGGTAGAACACCTTGTATTGAGCTACTATCATGGGGTAGAGAAATCTCCTTTATGCCTTAGAAAATTTTGCATTTTTTTCTAGGGATGTGGCCATTTTGGGCCTACAACACCTATTTTTCTATTAAGGTAATTCATAGAAAAGACTATCAAGTCATAGGTTGAAACTCTTTGGTGAGATTTTTTGATAAACCTAACTATATTTAGACTTGTTATGTCTAGTCTATTGTATATGATTTCATATCTCCTTTATGACATAATGATTACTCTGTGTTTGATATCAATTTATGTGATGCAACTAATAAAATAAAGTAAGGTCCAAAATGACCACTTTATTAAACAAGTACCGCTTTTAGAAATGGGGATTATGTAAGCTTGTGCTCTTACTAATATTTGCTTTGTTTTGTAGGAAACACAGAGGACTATGTTTAATCCAAGGGGGGAAGTATATCACAACCCTCCCTTGGTAGGTCCCATTGATGATGTAGACTATCATATTTTTTAGAAGCAAATATGTTAAATAGTTAATTATCATTGATGTTGAATATGGTATTATTGATGATTTGTTGAGTTCAGGTATTTCCAAATGTGACAAGGAAAGCAATCACCATCACCAAATTTCTTGAAAGGAATAAATCTTGCAAAATATCCATCAAGAAGAAGGATGTAGATAATTGATAATGATTTTAGTTTTAAATTAACCTAATTTCTTTAATACCTAGATGGTATTTATTTTATCATTTTGTTGCTACAAAATGATAACAATTGAAAATAATAATAAAATAAAATAAATAAACTTCTAGAAGTAATAGAAAAGTAAAATAATTATCCATTGCCCAAAATTAACATGTAGCTTAATTAAAAGCTAAAACTAAACTTCTAGAAGAAAGTGGAAAAATGGGGCCCAAATTCTAGAAGGGAAGACATTTTGGACCAAAAAGGTACTAAAATGAATTTAAAAATGAAGCTCTAGTCATTTTAGTCCTAGCATGGAGAAAATTTAGGAGAAAAGTGGGCCAAGTGGGGGTACTTGAGGGAGGAAATATGTAGCCATAATAATTATTGAATAAAGAAGCTTGTTTGAGAAGCCTTCCAAAAATATATATAGAAGGCATCTTGAGAAGGAAGATAATCTGGAGAGGGAAGGGAAATCTTGGAGCTTAGGGAGTATGCTCTCCACTTTGGTGGATTAGAAACCAAAAAGTTTTGGGAGAGTACTAAGTTTTATTTAATGGCATTTGGTCAAGATGAGTGCTTTTAGAAAGCAATTTGGCCAAGATAAGTGATTTTAGGAATCACGAAGCCTTGGGAGTAAATTAATGAAGGGAGAGGAATAATATTGGAGGAGGAGCCTTGAAGGTAGAAGCTAGAGACCATAACTTGGAAAACATTAAATAAGGATATCAAGTTGGACCTCTCGTCTCCTTAATTAATTTTTTCTTGTATTTATTATTACTCTATGATAAATCTCCCTCTATGTACTAGTTTAGTCTTTACAGAAAACTTTTGTTCTCCTAACATTGACTAAGCCCTTAATGGAGTTTAATATTATATTTTTAATATTAGACTACACTAAGGCCTAAGAGCAACTTGTGGTTACGACTATTTACTACATGTTATTCCTTTTAATTTATAGGATTAAAAGTATTTCGTCCAGGTCGATAGGTTCCATGGAAGGGTATAATCCAAATAAACCACAAGAACTACTTGATTAATCATATCGTCAATATTTTTCTCACTCAAACCACCACCACCGAGGTGGCTATTATCTCCTTGGCATGTAGGTATTTTTATATCATAGTTTACCCACAACCTAATGTAGGTGGGATATATATATATTCATATGTTTTTTTCAAAGATCTTGTGATTTAGTATGATATAGGCTTACCCAAATTAATACTGAAATAGGTCTGAATTATTCAACGATTAAAACCAGTGTCTTTGCCTATGCATGATTTTGAGAATAGAGACATCTTGAAACCTTACTCTGTTTAAATTTGTGCTCATCATATTACAGTTAAAACAGTATATTGTTACCCCTGTTAAAACCCTTGAAGCTGTCTAGTTTGGAATGAATTACAATAATGATATTTGGGTTGAGTCGTATTCTATTGCATCCTTTCAAAAATTATTTGAGGTATAGACACCATTAAAAACCCTATATGATCTATCTACCATTGCTAGGGTTTTAGTACAATAGGACGCTTATGTCTGTGAGGTCAACCTGTAAGATTATTCATAGGAGGTGAAGATGAATGTCATTAACCTCATCGCTATATTTGCATAAATGATTAAATATATGTATACCTCCTCAAATTAATTAAAGTCCCTTCTATGCATTTTAACCTTCATTTGGTCTTCATTGTAGTCGGTCGCATGTGTATGATTTACATTTGAGTAATCACAGTAAGAAGGGTCAAGTTCCCTTCACAATATTCCACATGGGATACACAGTGAGTCTAGGTCTATTTATTAATAAATAACTCCCCCTTCTTATTTGACCATGCTTGGTGGTCTGGGATACCAATAAGTTGTGATTGACATTACATCGATTGGGGGTACTATTCCCTTGATCATTGACATCTGGTATCATGAAAACCTCTACTATCTCTAACAATCGATTATGTCATCATGGCCATTCAATCGCTAATTGATGACGTATCTATTTTGATATTTAATAATTTTTTGACAACTCTATCAACTGATAGCTCCACCAACCTATACATGACTCAAGGTATTTGATTAGTTTCAACCCACATGGATGAGATGGCCTTTGTATTCTACATATTGGGAACTATCCCACATCGACAGTGTGGAAGTCTATGGTTTATTTATAAGCAACAAGCTTCCTTTAATAGCATGATCATCAGTAGATGGTCACCCTGTGTTATTCAAGATTAGACTATTAGTTGGACATCTAGTTGTGTGCTAACTCGATTAGAATTGAGCATGGTTGTTAGTGGGTTTGACCACTTGATAGTGGTTGAATGGTTTTTTTGAAAGTTGTAGCTTACCGAATTGATTTGGAATGTTTTGATATTTTGTCATATGTAATTGTATGAAAAGCCATCCTTTTTGTAAAAGCTTCCTTATTAATAATTAAATCCTTTGTGTCTCAAAATGTTTTGATGCTAGTCGACCTATCAATGCTTTTCAAGTTCATGTTCTCAAATGGTTGTTGGTTGTTTGTTTCTAATCGATGTTGGTTGACCATTATATCCATTAGATCAAAGATAAATATTAACGTTGTTCATTGTAACAGTTGGATCATAAAATTTGAAGCTACTCTTTACAACCATTATGTTGGAATTATGGTATATTTGGTGGATAATAAACATTTAACTTTAATTATGGTAGTTTTGGCTTGAACAGGGAACATCGGCTAAATAAACCATGGACCATCCGTTGACTAGGGAAATTATAGCCTAGACTTGTATAAAAATTATGGAGAAACTACATTAAAAATTTATGATCCAATGGTGAGAACTATAGAATAATATTGTTTTTAGATTATGAGAACTATGGTATGATCTTATTATTGTATCAAGTGAAAAATTGGTGATCAAGTTAGTGATAACTACAAGCATGATCCTATTGATAGACTATGGGACTAATTTGTTAGATCTAATGTGTAATCTTGTTGATAGATTACAAGACAAATTTGTGACTAAGATGTAATCTTGTTTGATAGATTACAAGACAATTTATGATTGACTATAGGTAATATTTTTTGATAGGTTATAAGTCAAAAGGAGGTGAAATCTTGTTTGATAGATTGCAAGGAAAATTTGGAACTAACTAGATTATGAGAATCATAATAAAATTTTGCTAGTAAATCAAATCTAATTTGGGAAGAATGGACAAGGAATCCATCCTTGAGGAAAATATGGTGTATCCTTTAGAGTGCATTTATGTGGATTACATTTTTAAAAGCTAAATTAGAAATGCATTTGATGATGAGTGCATGTATATGCTATATAATTCATTATGTGAAAACATGAATGAATGAAGGAAGATTAGATATGAAATCTAATCTTGAAGATATTATGGGGTCTCTTCTTGTAATACTAAAATTTAGATAACTTCCATTCCATTCTGTATTGAATGGTTTAAAGATATCTAAGTTTGAAGAATGAATGCAAGATTCATTCTCAAAGAAACCATGAGGTTTCTTCATTCTCAATTTATATGTATCCAATGAGCATTTCATTTATGTGCTTCAATTGTAATGATGACCTAAAAATGGGAATGTATGGGATTCTCCTATAGCCATGTATTTAATGATGGTTCAAAATAATCTTTGGGATTCTTTATAGCATTGTAAGTTGAGACTTAAATATTAATGAAATATGAGGATGCATATTTTAAGGCTGGGTTTTTCCTTATTGGGGTTTTCCCTGGATATATGTGGTGTTATGTGTTCTTTTCATGTGATATTGCTATTGATTTTTAAAATGGATGTTGTAATTATATGATGCATAATTTTTGTTAACAAAAAATGTTCTATATTTAATATTAGTTTATATTTTCACTTGAGGCTTATTAAACTTAATATCATATGTTAAATTTATTTCCAATGAATGCTTATTGAGTATGATGCAATGGTTATGATATTTATGCAATGATTCAATTAATGGTCTTAAAATGAATGTATGGTTTTTGCTACAATAGATATGATTGCTTATTCAATTAGGAAGTAAGTTTATAATTGATGTGCTATCAATTAATTAAGTATTAAAACTTTCTAATTAAAAGAGAGAAAGAAAAAACTAAATAAAGGAATTAATAAACATCATGAAGGAACGTAAGATTTGATAGGAGTTAGTCACTCCTATCACAATATTTAACAGTGACCATGTCGTAATTCTCTTGGTTACTTACTACCTTGATTGATGTTGGTTTAAACATATTTGATTATGAGCCTTACATTGATGATAGACATGTTATGATTAAAAAAAATTTCTCGAGTGGGGTTGGAAATTGGGTTGTTACACTAAATCCTCCTAGCTTGAAACCTCGTTCCTTCTATGGTATCTATCATTTTCTATATAATTACCCCTAGGTATGGCATTTGCATCAACACCTTTCAAGTAACAAAGTGTTGCTAAAATTTTCATTGGGAGACTCTCCAAAGCATCAAAGTTCTATTATACCATGATCCTCCATTTGAAAATATTCTAAAGTAGGAATAGGTTACATGTCATAGTTGTCTTGGAGAAGTTTCATTCTCATTCTTCCTTCACTTTTTCTATTAGCTTATTATTTTTTTTATAATCATTCTATTTTTTATTTCATTTAGATTGCATTGTCTTATTATATACTTTTACTACTAAGGAGTTATTTTTCTGGCCTTACATGTAATATTGCTTTGGAGGACCTTCCAAGCTATTTGTGGGACATCAAGTCAATACTAGCATTTTCTAATAGTTTTAGCAGGAGGACTACACCCAACTTTAACCTCATTCTCTCAGTTTATCCTATCCAAGGTGAATTTGTCACCTAGAACCTATTTAGGAGATGGATTCACTTGTAGTAGTTGTTGGCCATAGGATTTCAAACCAATCACACCTATATACCTAACACTTTTTGCATCTTTTGGTTACTTTCCCTTAGCCTATATATAATATTTTAGGCCTCTATTCCTTTGTCTTTGTTATAGTAATGAATTTACTACCTATACCTATTTTAGGTGGTATATTTGTTGTCTAGCAGCTGACCTCATGTTTTCTTAGCCACTTAACGTTTCTAGTCCCATAGATAGTCCTACATAAGTTATATAGCATTATTTAAAATATTTTTACTTACCTCTATCCTTTTATCATCCTTGGTTCATTCTAGAAAAAAAAATTATAGCCACTGCACTCCTAGGTGGTAGATTTGAAATAAACATTACTACGCCTAACTTCTAGGTTTATTTTTGGTTTTGTCACATTCTTTCTATTAATAGAAAATAAATTTTCCATCCACTATCCATTTTGCTATCAAATTCATGACAAGTATATGCTACATCCTCCTCAAGATCTATTTTTTAATTTTATGTTAATTATTGTGGGTCTGACTATGCCAAATAATGAGTTCTATATTTCCTCTCATTTGGTAGGCTTCCAAAACCTTACTTCTTTTATCTTATTTTGTTTTGCAATTTTTAGAAAATTCTCCAATTGCACGGATTACAAATGTGGGTTTTACAAAGGTGGTAGATTTGGTTTGTAGGTAGGGGATTCACACCAAATATTGGGTCAGCTAATTTCTGCCATCCATTCTGATGCAGGAGCATCCAACAACACCTACAGCAGAAGCACCCAGTTGCGGGAGAGCCACTTCTGAAGAGTCGGCTCAGGAAGAAGAAGAAGAAGGCACGAAAATTTTTTTTGCATCAGAGGAAGAAAACAGTAGCGAAATCATGACGTCGTGATTTTGCGACGTCACAAAATCGTGACGTCCAGGCGAGGCGGGGGCTGAGGCAGGAGTTTGTCACGATATCGCGACGTCACGAAATCATGACGTCGCAAAATCGTGACATGAAGCGAAGCAGAAAGAGTAGAGGACAGGGTGTCGCAAAATCGTGACACAAAGGCGCAGCCAGAGCGGAGCAGTGGGAGTTTTCACGATTTCACGACATGTCACGAAATCGTGACCATCGCAAAATCGTGACAACAAGGCAGTAGCAGAGTGAAGCCATTGGGTTGTCATGATTTTATGGCATGTCACAAAATCGTGACAGCAAGGCAACAGTGAAGGAAAGCAGTTGAGTTGTCGCAATTTTGTGACATGTCATGAAATCGCGACTGTCGCAAAATCGTGACTGTCATGAAATTACGACTAGTGCAGGCGGACGAGGGGCAGTCAAAGGCAAAGGTTGCAATATCACGACCTGTCGTGATATCACGATAGAAATCAAAGTGGAAGGTTGAATTAAGGAATGGTCGCAATATCGCGACATCGTGATATCACGACGTCGCGATGTCATGACGAAAATCTAAGCGGAGGAGCGAGCGGCAGAACGGTCACGATATCGCGACTTCATGATATCACGACGTCGTGATATCGTGATAGTTTCAGAATCAATGGGCATTCGGAAAAATTGGTCATGATATCACGACCAAAAAATGGAAAAGAGAGCAATGAGGCCAAGACATGTCGCGATATCATGACGGAGAGAGAAGAAGACGGAGAAAGAGAAAGAGATGGCAGGAAAGTCATGGCAGGCGGTATCTTCGGGGATCATTCTAGAATGACACGTGGCACCCAGAGAGCAGTCAAGGAGGACAAGAACCAAAAAGCATGGGGAACAAAAAGGATGGTTGCATAGAGAATCTAACAGGGAGAGGCGATGACAGGGCCGTGTGGAGTGGGGATTTTAAATCGGGTTGGTGTCTCGATTTTCATGTTGAAGTTCTAGAGGGTCGGGGCCTCTATAAAAACCCAGGCTTTGTAATAAATTGGGTTGGTGTCCCGATTAATGCATGATAGGTGTTTCAGAGGGTCGGGGCCTCTATAAAAACCTATTTTTATGTATTAGTCGTGGTGGTGGATCGAGGAACGCTCTTAGAACATAGAAGTGTGAAGTGGAAGGCCAAGCTAAGCACTGGTCGTTGTAAAGACTGCGGGCTATTTTTTTGCATGTATTTTCCAAATTTATTAATGAAAATGTAGGGTTTGCAGAAGAGTGTTTTTCAGTCCCCCATGATCTGCCTGGAAGAAGGCTAAAATTTAACTGGCAAAGAGGAGGAGATGGAGCAGGCTGCTGAGGCAGAGAAATGTCTGGAGGTGTTGTTGCAGGGGGCAGCAACCAGACCATGCAGAAGTGAAGATCACTTCTCCACTTACCCCGGGTGTCTGATGTAGGAGCATCTAGCAACACCTGTAGCAAAAGCATCTAGTTGCGGGAGAGCCACTTCTGAAGAGTCGGCTCAGGAAGAAGAAGAAGAAGGCACAAATTTTTTTTTTGCAGTAGAGGAAGAAAACGGTAGCGAAATCGTGATGTCGTGATTTCACGACGTCACAAAATCACGACGTCTAGGCGAGGCGGGGGCAGAGGCAGGAGTTTGTTGTGATATCACGACGTCACAAAATCATGACGTCGCAAAATCATGACATGAAGCGAAGCAGAAGGAGCAGAGGACAGGGTGTCATGAAATCATGACATGTCATGATTTTGTGATGTGTCGCAAAATCGTGACACAAAGGCACAGCCAGAGCGGAGCAGTGGGAGTTGTCACTATTTCGTGACATGTGACGAAATTGTGACTGTCGTGAAATCATGACAGCAGGGCAGTAGCAGAGCAAAGTCGTTGGGTTGTCATGATTTTGTGACATGTCATGAAATTATGACAGTAAGGTAGTAGTGAAGGAAAGCAGTTGAGTTGTCATGATTTTGCGACATGTCGTGAAATCGTGACCAGTGCAGGCGAACGAGGGGCAGTCGAAGACAAAGGTCACGATATCATGACATCTGATATCGCAACAGAAATTAAAGCGGAAGGTTGAATGAAGGAACGATCACGATATCACAATGTCATGATATCGCGACAAAAATTAAAGCAGAAGGTTAAACGAAGGAACGGTCGTGATATTGCGACGTCGCAATATCGCGACGTCGCGATGTCACGACAAAAATCTAAGCGAAGGAGCGAGCGGCAAAACGGTCGCGATATCGCGATGTCGCAATATCATGACCGTTTCAGAATCAATGGGCATTCGGCAGAATTGGTCATGATATCGCGACCAAAAATGAAAAAGAGAGCAATGAGGCCAAGACGTCGCGATATCGCGACATGTCGCGATATCACGACGGAGAGAGAAGAAGACGGAGAAAGAGAAAGAGATGGCGGGAAAGCCGTGGCAGGAAGTATCTTCGGGGATCATTCCAGAATGACACGTGGCACCCAGAGTGCAGTCAAGGAGGACAAGAACCAAAAAGCATGGGGAACAAAAAGGATGGTTACGCAGAGAATCTGACAGGGAGAGGCGATGATAGGGTCGTGTGGAGTGGGGATTTTAAATTAGGTTGGTGTCTCGATTTTCATGTTGAAGTTCCAGATGGTCGGGGCCTCTATAAAAACCTAGGATTTGTAATAAATTGGGTTGGTGTCCCGATTAATGCGTGATAGGTGTTTCAGAGGGTCGGGGCCTCTATAAAAACCTAGTTTTATGTATTAGTCGGGGTGGTGGATCGAGGAACGCTCTTAGAACATAGAAGTGAGAAGCGGAAGACCAAGCCGAGCACTGGTCGTTGTAAAGCCTACGGGCTATTTTTTTGCATGTATTTTCCAGATTTATTAATGAAAAAGTAGGGTTTGTAGAAGAGTGTTTTTCGGTCCCCCATCAGTGGTATCAGAGCTAATGTTCCTGAGTGTGTAATAGATCATCGGATGTGAGGCAGTTACACCAGGATCTATGGTAGGGTTCTAAAAGAGAGAGTGAGTTGGGGTCTTTGAGTGCATACGTAGATTCATCGAGCATGAGGCAGTTTACGCCAAGACCCGGTAAAAAAGAAAAAGAAAAAAATGCATTCTCGGAGAAGCCGGGACAGCAAGGAAGATATGGTGCCAGAAGAAGAGTTCTTGGCATTGCAGTGGCAATTTCAAGCCCTACAGGAGGAATGGCTCAGCATAAAATTGTAGGAGCAAGAGGAGCGACACAGAAGGCATGAAGAAATATAGAAAAAGAGAGATGCGGGAGTGCATCGAAAGCTAAAGGTGCAGGCTGTAGAAGAGTGCAGTAGTGACAGGATCTGCCTAGAAGAAGGCAAAAATTTAACTAGCAAAGAGGAGATGGAGCAGGCTGCTTAGGCAGAGAAATATCTAGAGGTGTTGTTGCAAGGGGCAGCAACCAGACAGTGCAGAAGTGAAGATCACTTCTCCACTTACCCCGGGTGTCTGATGCAGGAGCATCCAGCAGCACCTGCAGCAGAAGCACCCAGTTGTGGGAGAGCCACTTCTGAAGAGTTAGCTCAGGAAGAAGAAGAAGAAGGCACAAAATTTTTTTCTATAGTAGAAGAAGAAAATAGTAGCAAAATTACGACGTCATGATTTTGCGACGTCACGAAATCGTGACGTCCAGGTGAGGCGGGGGCAGAGGCAGGAGTTTGTCACGATATCACGACATCGTGAAATCGCGATGTCGCAAAATTGCGACATGAAGCGGAGTAGAAGGAGCAGAGGACAGGGTGTCACGAAATTGTGACACAAAGGTGTAGCCAGAGCAGAGTAGTGGGAGTTGTCGCGATTTCGTGGCATGTCATGAAATCGTGACAACAGGGTAGTAGCAGAGCAAAGTTGTTGGGTTGTCACGATTTCATGGCATGTCACAAAATCGTGACAGCAAGGCAGTAGTGAAGGAAAGCAGTTGAGTTGTCACGATTTTATGACATGTCACAAAATCGTGACTGTCGCAAAATCATGACCAGTGCAGGCGGACGAGGGGCAGTCGAAGGCAAAGGTCACGATATCGTGACCTGTCATGATATCATGATAGAAATCAAAGCGGAAGGTTGAACGAAGGAACGATCGCGATATCGCAACATCGCGATATCGCAACATCACGATATCATGACGTCGCGATGTCATGATGAAAATCTAAGTGGAGGAGCGAGCGACAGAACGGTCACGATATCGCGACGTCGCGATATCGTGACAGTTTTAGAATCAATGGGCATTCGGTAGAATTGGTCGCGATATCGCGACATGTCGTGCTATTGCAACCAAAAATGGAAAAGAGAGCAATGAGGCCAAGACGTCGTGATATCGCAATGGAGAGAGAAGAAGACAGAGAAAGAGAAAGAGATGGCGGGAAAGCCGTGGCAGGCGGTATTTTCGGGGATCATTCCAGAATGACACGTGGCACCCAGAGAGCAGTCAAGGCGGACAAGAACCAAAAAGCACGGGGAACAAAAAGGATGGTCGTGCAGAGAATCTGATAGGGAGCGGCGATGACAAGGCCGTGCGGAGTGGGGATTTTAAATCGGGTTGGTATCCCGATTTTCGTGTTGAAGTTCCAAAGGGTCGGGGCCTCTATAAAAACCCAGGCTTTGTAATAAATCGGGTTGGTGTCCCGATTAATGCATGACAGGTGTTTCAGAGGGTCGGGGCCTCTATAAAAACCCAGTTTTATGTATTAGTCATGGTGGTGGATCGAGGAACACTCTTAGAACATAGAAGTGAGAAGCGGAAGACCAAGCCGAGCGCTGGTCGTTGTAAAGCCTGCGGGCTATTTTTTTGCATGTATTTTCCAGATTTATTAATGAAAAAGTAGGGTTTGCAGAAGAGTTTTTTTAGTCCCCTGTCACATTCTCTTTTGTCTGTATTTCCTATTTACTATCTATTTTTGTGTAGCATTTATGTTATAATTTAGGGTATTTAAAACATTAAGGAAAAATAAGGAATCTTAGTTAAGTTCTTAGCATATATTTGATCTTTCATTTTAGGTATCAAGAGTAAAGTGCATGTAGCTTTGCATTAGGCTATGTTGTTTTTTTGCATATCCTTTGACATATTTTTTAAAAATAAAAGGAAAAGAAAAGCAATAGTCTTTTATATTTTGCAAATTTTTCTTTTAGAACCTAGAAGTAGTGCAAGAAAATTTAAATCGCATATAGGATTATTTGATGCATTTTGTTTGTATCTTAGATGTTAGGATAGAACAAAAAATCCTAAGTGTTTGCAAAATAAAATCATCAAATTAGATTTAGGAAAGTCTATAAACTACCTACTTTTGTAAAAGTAAATATTGAATAGATAATAAAATTTTCATGTTGCAGTTTTCTTCACAAAGTTTATAGGATAATGTTTTCTTAGACAAGACTTGGAAACAACTAATGGACTATACCTTTTTTATCATAAAATAATGATGGCTATTATATTTATAGGCATTACATGAATGAAGCATGCTAGTTATCATAACATAGGAGTTATTCATATCTTATAAGTTGAATTGATAATTGTTGGATTTAATAGCTTTATTATCATGTTGGATAATGAAAAAACTTAATATTATGCTAGAGGATGATATGAACCTTGGATGCTATAGTAATTTTAAGTTATAAATAGATATGTATCCTATATAAAAATTCAGTGAGAAAGCTAACAACAATATTACCTTGGAATAGGTAGGTAACTAAATTGTACCATGGATGGAAATATATTGTTGAGTAGAAAATTGTACCAGACTAAGTAAGAAAACAAGATGGACCAAAATATTGAGGGTATTTATCAAATCCAAAAAAAGAATCGACCTCTAGGACTTATAAAATACGAAATCCCATATGGCCATTGGGAGGGCAATTTCGAAGCTCAAGGAACAACGTCAAGCGCTCAACCTTCTATTTTTTATGATGATTTTGAGGATATTCCAACCATTTTTGTTGCAGAGGTACCTTATGATGTTAAGGTTGATGCTAAGTATGAGGATGTTGTGGAAATCACAAAGGAAGCCTACATCGAAGCCCCAAAGGATGCACCAAAGGATGATGTGAAGGATGCCATGTTGGAGGCTACTGTTGCATCACCAATGCAGACTGACGTACCCTTTTGAGCTTTCTTCTTTGTCTATTGTTCCTTCCTCTTGGAGGATTTTGTCCTCTTTGGTTCTGCTGGTGGAATGCTTGTCACTTTTTGTTCCTTATTGTGCAGGGATTTAGTCCTTTTCGGTTTTGTCGATTGAATGCCTCTTAGTTTTGGTTCCTCTGAGGGTTTTCCTTTCTGTTCTACTGTTGTAAAAGGCATTGGGGCACCTTTCAAATGCCCTCCTTTTAATAAAAATATTAACTTAACAAAAAAATGAAATATGAAATCCTTTATCACTATTTAACATAGTATAATAGAGTATAAATGAAATCATTGTGTATAAGGGAATTTACTTGTACTAAAATTTAAAATAAGGTGATTGAAAAAAAACTAAATAGTTAAAATTTAAAAAATAATAATAATTAAGGGTTGTATTCTGGGTTCCCCACACTTGACAAATCATAACTCTCTCCTTTAGAGCTTGAGAGTTTACAAATAAATCCAAATTTTATATTCATTCAGTTGCTATAGCTAAATACCTATATCATTTTTCATAAAAACTCTGAATTCTTCATTTTCATTCTTTGGATCTTCTTCAATTTTTTTCGTAAATACAAATATTTATGTTGGTCAAATATTTGCCTAATTATAAAAATATACATTTATTGGGCACACTGAAAGACTATAGGAAAGGAATGTCCTCTATGCCAATATCCAGACAGGGTTGGATCCCTTACTAAATCCTACACTGATGAAAGTCTAGAGTTGCAGGAAAGAAACTAGAAATAACAAAAAGAAATGGGAAATATGGACATAGGTTGAAGGTGTAGGATTAGGGACAAACTAGCAGTAGGAATTCCACCCAAGCATTGAAACAGCATGTAATAAAATAAAATTAGTAGAATTTACTTACAACCTTGCATAAACAATCTCCAGGTTTGCACTCTAGAACTTGCCCTCTCACTAGAAATGTTCAAATTCAAATGCAGAATTCAAACTTAACAACAGATAATGGAAATGAGCATAAAATAGAAATGCATAAAATAGAAGGAAATCACACACAAAATCACTTGCAAATTCAGAATCCCAGTATCCTCTATTGATGCAGAGAACTTGAATAGTTTTTTTGCAGAATATCTAACCTCCTTTTACATGGAAAATGCTTAGTATTTATAGAGGATTCTATCTCTTTCTTTAAATGCACATAGAGACAAAATGTTTATAGATCAAGAACCACAACAAGAAAATTACTTTTCGAGAATACTGAACACTCATCCTTTTGAGACAGTGATCTAGCTTCTAAGGAAATTCCTCTCAAAAATCAGCATCTTTGGATGTTGGTGCACAAAAAACTACAAATCTTGGTCTCTAACTTGATATGTCCATCATCTTCAAAAATACGCTTCTGCTTGGAAATCATAAAAATCACCTGGTGCTTTTAATACTACTGCTCCTTTTTCTCGAGATCCATAATCTTAGTTACTCTTCATCACAATCATTTAATGCTCTTTGTTCGCCTATCTTAGGTGCTCTAGAAAATCTTTGACGTTGTTGATAGCAAAATTCACCCGAACTTAGCAATAAGTGAATCCATATTTACTCTTTTCATCGCATTATTTGGTGAAGAGGATGCTTCTATCAATTTAATAGACTCCATGTATTCTCTAATCATGACAGCAATCAAAATTTTATCCTCTAGGTGGAAGCACCTTTAACAACTGCCTTATTCCATTAAAATCTACGTTCACCTCCAAAAGAGGTGAAAGGAGTCGTTGCCATCCTCTTGGGGTGAACACATGGTTGACTATTCAAAGTCACCCAGGTGCTTCATGGCTTTCACCTACTTCATCATTCATAGTGCGTTCACCCCCGGGAGAGGCGAATGGATATTTCACCCTCAACCAGGGCAAACGCATTGTTGACTTTTCAACACTGTGCTCTCAAATATATTCACCCTAACTTGGGGCAAATGAAGCTTTCGTCCCATTTTTAGGGTGAATGCATCTCCCTTTAAAAATTTGCCAATATTTTTACCAAGTTGACCAATGTTTTCGGAGAGCATGTCTCTTCATATTTTTGAGGACGTTCACCCCAAATTGGGGTGAATGAAGCTTTCACCCTGACTTTGGGGCAAACACGTTTATTTCTACATTTTTACTTCGGGCGAATTCAACACATAGTTAGCTTAAAACCTCATTTTAAATTTCTTATTTTTCCCCAATTTATTCTCTTCTTTGTTCTTCTACGATCACCCTAAAATGAGGCAAACGGGTCGGTAGCCCAATATTTGGGGTGAACATGATTTCAACATTCAATGAAGCTTCCATATTTTATGCACTTAGTCTTTAAACACCATTTCTTGCAACTATTTTTTGAGCAATTTTTATTGAAGTCATCGATCAATTCTCCCAACCATTTTTCCTTAAAACACCCATTATTTTCAAGCCAAAAAAGATGCATGAAAACAAAGAGGAAAAAATAAAATATAAACTACAACCATGTGTGATCCATTTCACTCAAGGGGTGAATGTGCATGCTAGATTGAGCCAGAGCTTGGATCTTTACAGCCATTTCCATGTGGGGTTCTAGCATCTCCTCTATGGTGTCAATCAACTGCTGACCCATCTAAATTTGTATTCGGGCTACCCAAAGATAATGTAAAACCTGCACTACCTTGGCTACCAACTTTTTGCAACTCTGGGTTGAGCGAAGGTGAGCCTCTTTGATTATTTTTAGGGAGAAGCCCATAACCTGTGTGGCCTTTTTAACCAGTTGATTTTGTATGGCCTCCAGTTGCATTATGAGTGCTTGCATCTCTATTCTTGTTGCATCCCTTTCTTTCAAGTGCACTCCTACCTATTGGTGCAAGTATTCATTCTTCATGGTTGTCTTCTCCTCTTGCGCTCTACTTGTGGCCAAGGCATTTTTGAGTTCGATAATTTTATTTTCATTATCAAAATATCTTTGCTTATAATATTCATCATGCAAGTATACCAAACTCATATCAACTTGTATATTGCCCATTTTCTTTGTGGGATCAATCCTGGTCAGGTCCTCTATTATAGTCTCACAAACGTAATCACTCGACATCATTTCTCCTTGTGGCTTCTGGACCAGGGGAGTGATCTTGGTTGTGTGAGCCTCCATGGCAACTGGATCAAAAGCAACCTTCTTGAGCGGATGAGCTGGAGCCAGTGCTTCTTTCCATGCCTATGGATTTTCAACCACTATGATGAACTGAGGTGCACCCGATTGATTTTCTCTACATCAGGCTGCTTCGATGCCACCTCAACTTTTGGTAGTACTTGTAACTCCAAAAATGGTGTGAAAGGTATCAAAATTTGTGAGCGGTCAGGCTCAAAGGAAGTGGAAGAGATGGCTATAAGGGGAGGGACCAAAATGGTAGAGTGAGTGGAGGAACCAGGTTTAGCTATAGTTATGCTCACTCTGGGAGGAGCTTGCATACTTACAACCTCGATGAAAGTGGTAGCAGTAATGGAAGGGGAAGGGTGCAAAAATGGGTTTGGCCTTGATGCAAATGAACTAAAAGAAAGGGAGGTCGAAGAAAGGGGAATGGAAGAAGGAGCAGTAGTGACTTGCAAAGGGGAAGAAGAAGGGAGCAAAATGGACATGGAGGGCATACCGAAAGGGGGAGAGACTGATGCAAGAATAGATAGAAATAAACTGATAGTCACTACATGCTCCAAAGAAGGAGGGGGAAAGAAAGATGTACCTTCAGGTGCAGGCACCATGTGTTTCGATGATGGAAGTGACTATGAAATAATTTCTTCCTATTGCTCCTCCACTTCCTCCTCAACATTAATGACCTCCACCTATGGGTCCTCCATCTATTGGTCCTTCGACTGTTCATGAATCATTGGAAACATTTGGGTGACCATCATCGGAGCATCTATCACCAAAGGAGGGGAAATAATAGTCATTAAAACAACTAGAACTATGGGAACTATAACAATCAAAACTGTAGTAGTAGATGAGGAAGTAGCATCGATCCTTGGCTTCTTCATAGCTTTCAGAAATGGGGGTGCATCTCGGACAATTTGCTTCTCCACCAAAGGTGCCTCATCAACTTTATGCTTCATCCACTATGACCTTCATTGAAACACATACTATTGTTCCTCCTCCTCGAGGGTCTCCTCTTCAACTATCGGGTGCTCTTCCTTTGTCCCACTTTCACCACTATCAGAATGTTGAAAAATTTGGGGTAAGATCTTGGTGAAAGTGATGGGTTGATAGGTGTTAACAAACTCATCATAGGTATCCGAAAATGCCTCATCCATATTCAACCCATAAGGTGACATAATTTTTCCTCTATGAACTCGCATTATCCACCAATTCATAATTTTTTCCTCGGTCCATAGGGGCTGAATTTCTTTTACTTGACTAAATAGTCTAGGTGGAGGAATCTGATTTTTGTATACCATTAGATTATACTCCACCTCCTATTCATAAAAGTCATGCTAGGGTGGGAGCGACATCATATTTTCAATGTGCCACTCCAAGTCAGGTCCATCAAAATTATTGCACCTCTTTTCTATATCAAGTCATGGACAACAGTGAAATATCTTAGCCTTGATTATTTCTATAAATTTTCCCAATGGGTCATACCTCCACCATTGTGGTAGTTCTATCAACCCCAGGTCTTGAAGTGTCACCATGAGTAGCCTATTCTGCCCGACTTGGCTTACTTCTATACTACCAAACTTGAAAGGCATATTGCAAGTCGTCCTCTTGCCATGCCCTGCTCCATACACATCATTAGCATAGTCTATTTGGTGCACCACCTCCATGGAAAAAACATGTTCGATGGCAAAGTATGGGAGTAGGAATGGCTTACCCATGAAGCCATAGATTCTTACGACCATACCTTGAGTTAACAAAAATATGTCACCCTTTTTGGTCATAGCCACTACTTCTCTCATCTCCCATGGCACTCTTTCACATGCACCACAAAGAAGCTCTATTGTAGGCCCTAGAAACAAATGGTTAAAACTATAAAATGACTCCCTGCTTGACAGAGTGGAAGTCCACATATATACTGGCAAAAGCTCATCTTTCTCATCCATTTGCCTTATGATGATAAATGAAAAATGTTGGTGTAGATGAAAAAAGAAATACCAGACTAGAAAGGAGGTATGCTTGAATGATGTCTCTTCTCCAATATGTAACCTCTCCAACTGAAAATGCAGTTTTTAAGATATAAAATCAGCCCAATCAAAGTAAATCGGATTGGTGCCTTGCTTCATGGCTGACGGAGCGTAAAACTCCCCTTGGCATATGCACTATGCTAGGGCTGCTTGCCACTTATGAACTATGGAATCTACTAGTAAACCAACAACCCACGCTAACATTGAGTAAATATCTAGGCTTTTGAACTCTGTGAGTGACTTTGGCAAGTTCGAAAGTTGCCCTAGTTGTGGCTCTTTAATCAACTGCATCTCCATGAACCGATGCATCATCATAGTAGATACATATATGTCCTCCTGCTCATTGGTATGTAGCTTCTTGCTAATCACATATGAAGGAGGTTTCAACCCGTAGGCAAATGCTTCCCGCACTTCATCAGTAAAAATAGAAAAAAGTGCTTCTCTGTTTACCTTTCGCACCATCCTAGTAACCGGATTATAAAATCGAGCAATTATCTTCACCAGCTCCGGACAAGGGTGTACGGGCGTACACAAATACCAAGATAACTATGCATGGAATGACATAGTTAAAGGGCTTTCTATTGTTAATCCCTGCTTTACTATGAACTCCACATCTTGTCGTAGTTTCTCCATGCCCTTGTTGGTAATCACACAGTCTCCAATTTCTGCCATCGTGTCAGAGTACGGGTCTAAGTCCACATTCTCATTCCTTCGAGCCTTCTTGGATTTTGACCCACCTTCTTTCTTTCTAGACTTCTTGGGCTCTATAGCCTCTTTGACCTCTTTACTTCTTTTTCCCATTATATCCCTCTGGTGGCTACCCTGAATTTTCTCTGTAATCTCTGCAACAAAAGCTTTCGAAAACATAGCGATAGTAAAATTTTAAAAATTAAACTATGAGGCTTTTACCTGTTTCTTTATATAGAGCGCCCTTCCAACCACCGTAGTAAATGCTGAATTTCCCTTAGGTGATTTTGGAAGAACGTGCACTTTGTTTCACCCACTCGACACTATTCTCGATGCTCTAATAGTATCAACTATTATTCATTGCAAGATCATCCTTGGAAAGTGTGCCTTCCTTACTGTGTGATTTCATCATAAAACATGCCCTAGCTATTAAAGCTTCCTTGGGAAAAATAAACCCATTTCACAACTACCACCTATGAATTAATGGGTCCCTTTACCTCTAATGTGGTGAAATTCTAGCTCTCGAGAAAGCAAAAATGCCTCCCAATGCAACCTAGGTGCACATTTTACATTAACTACCTTAGGAATGCATCATTTAATGCACCCACTTCTTTGCCAAACTCTATCACATTTTGGGTGAAACCACTCTGAGGGCACTCTTAATCTTCTTTCACCTTTAAAAAATCGTCACATTGAAGGACAATGAGGGTGAAAACACCACTGAAGCACACTTGATATTCTTCTCTTTCGCTCCAAAAGTGCTCTTTACCTGCTTAATGTAATTCCATGGTGATGGTCCTTTCAAAAAAACTTCTACTTTCCCTTTTTTCCTTTCTTTTTTTACGCCTTGCATTAAAATTTTAATGCGCTTACCCAAAATATTCGAGGTACACATACTTTTTCCATTATAAAGCATTTCCTGCTTCAAACCCAAAGCGAAAGCACTTTTGGCACAAATTATAAATATCGTTTATATCTTCATCCCAATGAGGGACGAATGCTCTTTTTAAACCCCTTTTAAATTCCTTGGTGTATACTTTTTTACATTAAATATGGGTTTTCACCCCAATGAGGGGCAAACAAGAGTTTCACCCCTCATTTGGGGTGAAACTTCCTTTTACTCCCTTTTTAATTTTTCATTCACTTGACTTTACTTTTTGGTTTTCTTCACTGCAAGATGCGTTCACCTCCCCTTATAGGCGAATGGGGCTTTCACCCCTTTTATCAAACGAAAGAATTGTTGACCATTCATGGCTTTGGTTTCCACCCTTTGACTACAATGAACATTCTTTTTATTACTAATCATGAGCTTCAACATTCTTTTAATCCCAAGATGCATTCACCCTAGTGGAAGGTGAACGGGACTTTCACCCTCTCTTCGAGGTGAACTTAACTATTTTTCCATGGTTCCAAATTTGAGCTCCACATTTAATTTTCTGATTTACTTGCCACTCTTCAATACTAACGTCTTACTTCCTTAAAAAATATAAACTTACAAATTCATAAAGCAATCCATTTAAAACTTTTAAAACTTCCTGAGCTTCTCATAATTTCTTATTCTTAATATATCAATTAATTCTACCCAAAATCATAATGTGTCTTCATTGAACCATTCTAGGGTGAACTTGATTCTATAGTAGAGATGGAGCATATATGCATATATATTTTTTATATATTTTTTTTTTTTTATATATATTAAGCAGTGAAAGATAAAAATTGCTTGAAAATAAAAGTATGTACATATTTACAAACTGGTACCTCTTGAGTTTATCATTGAACATAGGCCTTCAGATGAAGACCATTTACTAGAATTGGAAGATCCCAACCATCCATATCCCGAAGATGATATGCATTCACTGAATTCACTACAGAGATCTAAAATGGACCTTCCCAGATCGCATCAAACTTGTGGTGCTTCCTCGACTTGGCTTTGTTCTCATTCCATTTGAGGACCAAATCTCCCACCTAAAACTTGCGTTATGTTGTCTTTTTCCAAACCATTTTTGCATCACTTTAGCATGTTCGATGAAAGCTTGATACACCTTCTCTCTTTCCTCTTCCAACTGTAGCAATTGAGCCAACCTTGCGCTCATCGGATCATACTCATCATCTTCATCTTTGAACAACTGCAAGGTCTGAAGGACAGGTAGCTCAATATGGGTGGGTAGAACTGCTTCTTTCCCATACACCAAAGAATAAGGAGAGGCTTTAATAGAATTTTTCATGGATATGTGATCTACCCATAGAGCCTGGTTCAATAATAAGTGCCAACTTCTCTTATTGTTTCCTAGTGTTCTCTTCAAGATCTGTAATAAATTTTTATTTGTGGATTCGGCCAAGTCATTTCCTTATGGGTAATAATTGGATGATGTCTTGAGATAGATCCCATATCTTCTCATAAATTCAGTGATATTAGCCCCAATAAATGGAGTCCCATTATCCATTACAATAGCATCTAGAACACCGAAATGGGTGATCAATCCCTCAAGGAAAGAGATGATCGTAGCTTGATCTAATTTTTTGGTAGGGATGGCCTCTACCCACCTAGTGAAATAATCTATTGTAGTTAGGATGTATTTATGCTCAGCTAAAGAGTGAGGGTCTATGACTCCAATGAAGTCCAAACCCCATTGCTGAAATGGTGCTTCCACTTGAATCGGGTGTAGAGGCAATGATCCTTTCCTAGTCCTGCCAACATACCGCTGACAACTATCATAGTTTTGGCTCACCTTATGTGCATCTACGAAAAGGGTGGGCCAGAAGTAGCCAGCTCGAATGATCTTCAAGGCCATAGGCCTTCCTGCATAATGGCCACCGGATAGACCAGAATGAAACTCTTCCAATATTTTCTCCTTTTCTGACCCCTTCACACACCTGAGGAGCACTCCATCTATATTCTTATGAAACAATCCACTTGGAAATAAGACATATTTAAGTGCTTGTAGCCTGAACCTCACGATACTGTGAAGCATCAAGATGTGATGGACATTTCCTAAAAAATTAAACCCTTGTCCAATCATGATCGCTTATAGCATGATTTGCACAAATGCTTTCACAGATATCCTCATTCTGTATTGTAGCCAATGATTCGGATGCTGCACTTTTGGCTAATTCCTAGAAGAGAGCTCATCCATAGATTAGCTTTGTTGGTCAGATCTCCACATCATACTCTTGAATATTTGAGACCCAACCCGCTCTTTTGTCACCTAATTCCCCTTGAAGAATGAAGTTTCTGACATCTGGGTGTATAACATAAATAATTTTGCTCTGTGAGACAAAGTGCCAGAATTTCTTCAGGGATTTCATCACTGCGTACACCTTCTTTTCAATGAAATTATACTTCTCCTGGTGCGGTGCAATAACTTGGCTCAAAAAGGCAATCAAATTTTCATCTCCATCTTCTTGTTTCTGTGTGAGAATGACATCATAACTCTCTTGTTCACCTACTGCATAGAGAATGAAGTCTTTTGAATAATCTGGGTTAATTAATACTAGTGCTTGAGTGATTCTTTCCTTGATTTCCTGAAAATCTTATCTTCTCTCCTCGGTCCATTTGAAATCTGCATTCTTTTTCAAGAGCTCGGTCATGGGTTTCACTACCTGAGCAAAATCAGCTATGAACTTTCGAATGAAATTTATCTGACCGAAGAATGACTGCAGGTCCTTCTTGTTAACTGGTAGTGGTAGTTTCAAGAGCACTTCGGCCCTTGTGGGATCAATCACTAGTCCTTCTTGTGAGATCACATGACCTAACAACTTTCCCTCTTTGATAGTAAATATGGACTTTTTTGGGTTAATGGAAATTCCAAACTCCTGATATTTTTTGAACACCTACCTCAAATGAGAAATGTGCTCTTCTCTACGATGCGAAAACATAGTCATATCATCAAGGTAAATCACAATAACTCTATTTAATAACTCATCGAAAGTGACGTCCATGGCTCTCTGAAAGGTAGCGCTAGCATTTGAAAGACCGAATGACATCCTTTGATAGGTGAACGTACCCCACTTGGTAGTGAACATCATTTTATGTTGGTCCTCATATTTTACCCAAATCTGATTATAACCAGAGAAACCATCCAATAAAGAAAATCTTTGTGCTCCGACAACTACATGGAGGATTTGATCAATCTATGGCAAGGGGTAGTGATATTTTAATGATGCTTGGTTCAGATTTTAAAAATCTACACACAGACGGATATCTCCATTCTTCTTTCAAACTGGCACTAGGTTCGCCACCCATGTTGAGTGCTTAATTGGATATATTATCTTTTCTTCCAGCATCTTTAACAGTTCTGCCTTCATGAGCACCTCAATTTTAGGATTGACAGGTCATTATTTCTACCAAAAATGTTTTACTCCCTCCTATAGTTCAATGGTATGTTGGATTATATTCTTGTCATATCCCTTCAAATCATGATAGCTCCATGCAATGATATCAAGAAATTCATAACACAAGCTCTTAATATCTTCCAATTCTACTGAAGTACAATCGGTTCTAATTTTGATGATCTTCTCAGGCTCCAACTGCAACTCCTTATATTCCTTCACATCTACCTTGATTTTATGCTTCTCAACCCTATCATTTTGGTCAAACAGACTTTCCAATGAAATCAGTCCCCTAGGAATGTGATTATTCTTCAATTGAATCATTCCTTCCATTTCTTCTTCGACAAGTACTCTATCATCTGCACTCACAGCTTCCTTAATAAAAAAATTGACTATTTTCTCATCATTGTCGAACACTTGCCAATAGAGATTCTTATCAAGGACTGAGGGTCTATAAATTACCCTGACAGTCTTGGGCTTTCTGACTACTTGCTCCATGGGAGAGTAATTAGCACCAAGGGAAGCTAAAATATTTGCATGTTTATTTTGTTCTCATAAAATTGCTTGAATATTCAAGGCTATAAAGGACTCAAACAAATCCCATACCTTGTTGTGATAGGCCTTCAAGTAGTGTTGCTTTGACACACACTTGTTTGTAGTCTGGTTGACAATGAGTTTAGAGTCTCCAAATATTTGTAGCTATTTTATGCCCAATTTTTTAGCTTTTTTTAAACCAAGACACAATGCTTCATATTCGGTGGCATTATTTGTGCAACTCCAAGTTAATCTATACGAATAGGTCTTTTGCAACCCAGTAGGAGAAACAAGAACAATACCAGCCCCTACACCATTTTTGCACCTTGCACCATCAAAATACAACTTCCATAACTGATCTGCGATAGGGTCTAGGGAATCAGGGACCTTTTCTTCAATCTGCTCGGGTTTGGTTATAGTGTAACAACCAATGTCAGTTTTGACCATTGCATTGAAATCCATGAGTGAAAATTCATCTTCAAGGTGGAGCTCACCAAGCGCTTCTTCCATCAAATCAACTTCTTGTAATTCTTCAATCATCATGTTGACTATACCTATGGATTTTTCTTCCTCTTCTTCCAGTTTCTCTATATGAAAAGTAGAGGGCTTCTCATTATAGATGTGGATTCTTCTTCCCTTGAATGGAATATCCAAATGTGAATAGTCCAAGGAAAGGTACCCTCCTAGTTTCACTGTGAACTCCCTTGAAAGACACATGCTGAAGTATGGTTCCAAGTCAACCACCACTACTTCTTGAATAATAGTGATCTACGGCATACTATGTAGAACAATAGGAATATCTTTGATTACTCCCACTATTTTGACTGGGGTCCCATCCAACTGCAATACTCCTAGACTACTTCTTGTGTATTCCATCCCCATGACTTCGCATACTACCTTTGGCATGATAGTAGTTGTGGCACCAGAGTCAATCATACAATTATGCACTACCCACCCTTCCATTCTGAGAGACAAATAGAATGGGGGTGGTCTATTCTTTCCAATGGTAGAAGTTGGTAGTATCTATGCTAACACTATTTGGGAATGACTCCTCTTCTGGTCTTTTGCAGTCTTGAGAGACTCTTGTAGTAGGTCAACTTGCCTAGGTAACTACAGTGCATCGTATAAGCTCACTTTTATCGGTATCTTCTTCATCTCCTCCACAATGTTATAACTGGAGGTACCAGGAACCTTTTCTTCTACAACCTACTCATACTTATTTTGGTATTGCTGAGTAGCCTCCACCCTTTGTCTCTTTGTCAATGATGGATACTTGAGGCACTCTTTGGCTTGCTCTTTCACTTCATTTTGTTCTTGAGCTGTTGCAGGTTGTGAAGTTGATGCCTTCATCTTCTCTTGTCCTTGCTTGGGTAGTAAATCTTTCAACAGGATAGAATCATGTTGCTTTATTATTGGACCAGATGTTTTTATTGGTAGTTGCACTTTTTCATTCTATACCTTCTACTCAGTGGGGACCTTCAGGGGTTCCAATTTTACTGGATCTACAATCATTGGCTTCTTTTCGGTCCTCGTAAGAACTAAAACTTACTCCAAATATGGGACCATCAAATTATGATCAACTTCCATTATCATATTAACTTGTCCACCAATAGAACTTTTTGCTAAAGTCTGTACATAGTTCAAATGCACCATACACGTGTCTTCTCCATGAGGATCATTACAGGTGGAGCACCAGTATGCTCTCTCTGATGTACTAGTTTCTTCATTTGTTAACACAATTGTGTTCCTTTTAGGGCCCTTGCTAGTGGTTGCTTGCTCCTGGGTAATCGATGGTGTTTGAAATCTCCTTGACCAAAAATCAGCTTTAGCTTGCTTCTTCCTTACTACTGTAAGCTCATTTGACATTGTTCTTATGGCTGAATTAATAGATTGCACCTCTTGTAACAACTTCATATAAGGATCAAGATTCAAGGGTGCAGGAGGTGTCAATAAAGGTAGAGGTACTGATGGGGTAGGCAATGGTAGTGGAACTAGTGGCACTAGTAATATTGGGAAAGGAACGAGTGCTAGAAACTATGGTGTTACTAGTGAGGGTAACTACGGAAATCTTGGAGCAAGAAGTTGTGGGATAGGAATCAGAGTGATTTGAGGTGGACCCGAGCTCCATGAGGGAACTAGGTACATAGAAGGCATGGGCTGTAAAAATGCACTTGAATACAAATGTTGTGGAAGGTCGAGAAGAATGGGCATGGTCACTTTTAGGGGAAGCTTACCTATGGTGATCAAATCTGATTCAACCTTTTACACCTGCATGTACAATTTTAGGAATGTATTCACATTGGCCTACCGAACAACCATACCAATATTAGAATTGAATGCTCTAAGGTAGTAAAATGTAGCTTGTTCATGCGTAGGCCGAAGACCATCAGGAACTCTTTATCAAATTTGGGTGAATCTGACATTGAAGTCCACTATCTCCTCTTATGGATGTCTTTGGATCATTGTAAATTGATGTAGTAAGGAGAATGGATCAGCTTGCTCATGAAAATTCTTGATTAGCAATTCTACCAATTGATCCCATGTGGTGATAGTGGCAGGTGGCAAATATTGATACCAGTATAACAACTTTCCTCTAAGTGATAACACCAGCAACCTTACCATAATGTCTTCATCTGCAATGCCATGGATAGTTGCCAAAGAAGCCACATCTTGAATATGCTCATAAGCGGTCTTACCAATACCATCATAGGTCGGAAAAGCCTTCAAAGCTGCTTGGGGGACTGGATTTTGTGCTTGTAAATTCAAGGCTCCTGAGCTATTCCATGTTGGGAACTGCCTTGGTGGCTGTGGCTGCTATGGTGGTGGGTTCTGAGCCATTTGAACTGGTGTATGAGGTTGTGGAGGTGGGATGCTAGTAGTAGTACTAGCTGGACTTGATGGTACAAAAAATACACTAGCTATCTATGAGGATGTTGTGGATGATGTATAAGGTGAAGGAACTAACCTAGGGTGTTCACCTAATATTTCAGTATCAAGTTCATAAAACTCAATGGGATCTTCAGGATTTTTGGCCTTCGATCTTGTAATCATGAAGCACAACTTTCATTGCCTTCACATTCAGAGGCTTCTGGGTATAATTGAGTCACCAGATGTTCTAACTATACAACACGAAGGTGAACATCAAACCTCAATACTATTGAAAGTGGAACTTTTAGGGTCCCATCGAGCATGCCAAAAATTATTGGTCAAATATCTACCTAATTATACAAACATACATTTGTGCACCCTAGACATGGCCAACATTGAAAGGTTAGAGGAAAGGAATGTCCTCCATGCCAATCTCCAGAGAGGGTTGGCTCCCTTACTAAATCCTACACTGGTTTAAGTCTAGAGTTGCAGGAAAGAAATTGGAAATAATAGAAAGAGATGGGAAATATGGCCATAGGCCAAAGGTGTAGGATTGGGGATAGACTAGCAGTAGGAATTCCACCCAAGCATTGAAGCAACATGTAATAAAAGAAAGGTAGTAGGATTTACTTACAACCTTGCATAGACAACCTCCAGGATCGCATTCCAGAACTCACCCTCTCACCAGCAATGTTCAAATTTAGATGCAGAATTCAAACTTAACAACAGACAATGGATATGAGCATAAAATAGAAATGCATAAAATAGAAGGAAATCACACACAAGATCACTTGCAAATTCAGAAGCCAAGTATCTTCTATTGATGTAGAGAACTTGAATAGTTTTTCTGCAGAATGTCTAACCTCCTTTTTACATAGAAAATGCTTAGTATTTATAGAGGATTTTGCCTCTTTCATTAAATGCACATAGAGACAAAATATTTACAGATCAAGAACCACAGTGAGAAAATTCCTTCTCAAAAATACTAAATACTCATCCTTTTGAGACAATGATCCAAATTCTAAGGAAATTCCTCTAGGAAATCAGCATCTCTGGGTGTCGATGCATGGAAAACTGCAAGGCTTGGTCATTGACTTGATACGTTCATCATCCTCAAAAATATGCTTCTGCTTGGAAATCATGAAAATCACCTGGTGCTTTTAATACTACTGCTCCCTTTGCTCAAGATCCACAATTTGAGTTACTCTTCACCACAATCATTTAATGCTCTTCATTCACCTATCTTAGGTGCTCTAGAAAATCTTTGACGTTGTTGATAGTAAAATTTGCCCAAACTTAGCAATAAGTGAATGCATATTTACTCTTTCAATCATGTTCATTGGTGGAGAGGGCACTTCTATCGATTTAATAGACTCTATGCATTCTCCAATCATGACAACACTCAACCTTTTATCCTCCAGGTGAAAGCACCTTTAACAACTACCTTGTTCCATTAAAATCTATGTTCACCCCCAAAAGAGGTGAAAGGAGTCGTCGCCCTCCTCTTGGGGTGAACGTAAAGTTGACTATTCAAAGTTGCTCTGAACTTCATGACTTTCGCCCACTTCACCATCCATAGCATGTTCACCCCTAGGAGAGGTGAATGGAGCTTTCACCCCTCAACCGGGGTGAACGCGTTGTTGAATTTTCAACATTGTGCTCTCAAATACGTTCACCCCAACTTGGGGTGAACGAAGCTTTCACCCCATTTTTGGGGTGAACGCATCTCCCTTTTAAAAGTTGCCAATATTTTTGCCAAGTTGACCAATGCGTTAGGAGGGTGCAAGTCTTCATATTTTTGAGGACGTTCACCCCAAAGTGGGGCGAACGAAGCTTTCACCCCGACTTTGGGGTGAACGTGATTCTTTCTACATTTTGACTTCGGGCGACTTCAACACTTAGCCAACTTAAAACTTCATTTTTAAATTTCTTCTTTCGCCCCAACGAGGGGCGCAAAGGACTTTCACCCCTCAATTGGGGTGAACATGTTTGCCACAATTTATTCTCTTCTTTATTCTTCTACGTTCACCCCAAAGTGAGGTGAATAGGCATTTCGCCCATTGTTTGGGGCGAATGCGATTTCAACCTTCAGTGAAGCTTCCATATTTTATGCACTTAGTCTTTGAGCACCATTTTCTACAACTATTTATGGGTGATTTTTACCGAAGTCACCAATCAATTCTCCCAACCATTTTTTCCTTAAAACACCCATTATTTCCAAGCCAAAAAGGATGCATGAAAACAAAGAAGAAAAAATAAAATATAAACTGCAACATATTATATCGGTCAAAATACTGGTATCATAATATTAATATATTTTGTCGTATTACAATCAAAAATATTTCAATGTGGCATATTACAAAACTGCCAATAATTCCAAAGTTCAATATCCTTGACATTTTCCTGCAACAACCTTCACAATACCAAAACCATACCTTTATTGTCTATACAATATCTTAGTAGAGTAATATTTCCAAAAATTCACGTTATCATAGTCTACTTTACTAGCTCTAGACTATTAGTTTCCTTCTTGAAGCATAAGTGCAACCACAAGAACTATAATAAATAGTTTAGCGGTCTCAAAAAGTTGAAAATTCATTATTAAATCTTATCAAGGAATATATGCATAATAACTTAACTATGGGTCATTATATAATACAAGTGGAATTCATTTAAACCCAAATAACTAATTTAAAATATATATTACAATTTAATGAGTTGTGAAATGAATCTCATCCATATTATAATGAAATTTTAACAAATCGTAATGGTATTATTTTAATAATTGTTTAGCATTCTCAAAAGGTTGAAACTCTTAATCCATACTTTATCCCATAATCCAAACAACAACTCAAATAATCTATTTAGCCATGAAGTCCATCTAATATCATATTTTTCTACTCTAGAATACAAAACTTCTACTTGCTTCACGAAACCATAGTCTACTTTGCTAATTCTAGACTATTAGTTTCCTCCAATACATTAATCTATAAATAGACCTCCTGAAAGATTTTGTAATCCTCTGGAATATTATTTTAAATTTGCTCCTTTCAAAAAAAATTGTCAACATCAGCTAAACTCACTACTTTCTCTAACCATAAAAAATAGAATTTAACTTTGTGATCTTATTTTAAAATCCTGCTATTGGTTAGCCTTCTATACAATTATTTTCTTCCCTTAATGTATGTGTAAACTTGATTTCTTCAAACTCTGTAGTAAAATATTGTATTTCCACAATGATCTCTTGTGTGTTCTATGGAGCCTTTGCTTTTCTCAAAGTTGTATTTATTTCTATTAATAAATTGCCTTCTATCCATACTTTGTTCCATTTCATTTGTTTGCATATTTTTAATCCTTCCAAATCCACCCAAGATTTAGCTTCATTATTGGTCTTAAATACACTACTGAAAGTGTAGTGTGATAAAATCTTACCACTATTATTTTTTATTGTTCCTCCTCCTGTTGGTTTAGACTCCTCTATAGCTAAACAAATCTTCATTTTCATTACCTCTAAACTACTTTTATCCTTTAAATATTCTTTTGTTCCTTTCCAGCTACATAGTTCAAAGAATTATATCTTTTGATGTATCTTAGATAGTCTATAAGATCTCGTTTTTAAAAGAGATTTTCCATTGATTTAATCATTCTTCAATTTTTCCATTCATCACCATGCATTTATTAAATATATTAAAAATCCATTGCCATACTTCCCAGACTATTGAGCATTGTCCTAAGAGATGGTTTATACTCTCATCCTTTTTACATAGAACACATTGTGAGGGGCCATGAAAACCCCTTTTCATTAGGTTATCCCAAGATAAAAAAATTCCTAACCTACTAGCCATACAAACATTTTAACTTTTGGAATGCTTGGGCTATCCCAAATATCTCTCCATATTCTTGCAGTATTCCTATTTTGTTGGTGTTTTACATTGTATTCGCTTCTTGTTGTGTATTCTCTTGATCTAGTAATCTCATTGTTATTATATTTTTGTTGAATTACCTCCTAGAAACAATGTCTAGTATACTTGTAAAAAATTATTCTTTCAATTTGTATCTTCTTTCATGATCCTTGTACATAATTTTTAAAATCCTATCACCATATATATCTTGAAGTAATTTCATCCATGGTTTCAAAATTGGATCTAGATTGAGTGGTATTTTATCACATCAACTATCCATTGAAACACATATTTATTCTCTAGTTCTCACCTCCCATATTAGACCTTTAATTACTAGATCAATTGATTTTTTTTTAAATCGTTCTATAGGGTAAAAAAAATTGGTAGTGAGAATGCAATAAATATTAAGCTTGGATAATTTTACTTAGAAGAATTCTAGCCTGTTATCTTTGACTGTCTTTGTACAATCTCGAAATTACTTTTCCCCTTAGATCTAAGTTTACATTCGTAAGAAATCTTAAAACAAGACCTTAATTTTTGATAAGACTTAGCCTCTATATAAGGTTTAGTTCTTATATAGCAATATTTTATTTAGTTAATTATTATGTTTAGCATATTCTAAAAATAAACGTGTCTTATTTTTTAAAATATATTTTATTTTAAGAAGTATGACTTATTTTAAAAGCATACCTTATAAAACTAAGCATCATTATACTCCTTTATAAAGACTAGATATCAATAATATTGAGTGCATGAATTTTTATAAATAAAAGCCTCTCTCATTCTCTTTATGTATTTCTTCTTTGATTTTTCATTGCCAATTCTTGCTCAAAGAAATATTGCTCATATCAACAGGTATTAGAGCCTTGTGATCGCAGCCTTGGATCTAGTCTTCTAAAATATTTTAGTACAATCTTCACCTAGATCTCTCATCTCTAGGTTTCCAGATCTAGCCTCCTTAAGGGTTTTCACATATTACCCTTTATAGATCTCTATTCACTTTTTCTTATAAATCCAAGTGATTGCGGCCTTTGATCTAGTCTTCTAAAATATTATGGTACAATATTCACCCATATCTCTCATCTCAAGTTGCCAAATATCTAGCCTCCTCAAGGGATTTTACATATTACCCTTTCTATATCTCTATTCGTTTTTCTCATAAAATATCACTCTATTTTTATCTTTCTTTCTAGTAGTGTCACAACCCAAAAACTCACATCCTAAATTTCTCATCCCACTTGACATTTTTTTTGGAAGATTGTCTTAAACCCACTTATTAAAGACTCTATCCTAGGGTTGAATTATGTTCTTAGTGGTCCTTAGCTAAGTTTTTTGCCCCTTAACTTCTTTGAGTCAACTTATTCTTCTAAAACCCTCAACGGGTACACCCATCCCTACTCCTTACATAAGTCCTTCTATGTAAGAGTACTAGGTGTCTTATATGATAGCTATCATTCTCATTCTTCCAATGAGCTAGCTTGTCCCTCTCTATTCATAAAAAAGGAAATGCTAATCCCTTCACCTACATAAGTCCTATGTAGGTGAACTAAGCACATAGAGTCTAGACCATTCCTCTCATCTCCACGATGAGCTAGTCTTAAGAATAAGTCACAATCCATGTCTTGACTTGTTAGTAATCTATTAAGTCCCTATTTTACATTATTTAAGTTTATCATGCTAGGCTCACAATCATCCCAAGAAATTCTTGTCAAGGAATTAGTGCACAATTTATGAAAGTAGGGAAACCATAAGAGATTCCTATTATTTAGAGAGCATATGAATTCCATTAACAATTTAACAAGAAAATTCCATAATAAATAATCTCCACATATAATCATAAAACAACTCATATATCCTGGGAACCCTCATGGGGAATAAACCCAACCTTAAATCATTTCCTTATTTTATTTAATAAGATAATTGGTTCCATACATTGAATTTCAAAGGCACTCCTTTTTGCCTTGCTTCCAACATAAGAATTTCCAAAATTCTTATGAGACCTCAATATAAACCAATCCTTTAACCTTTCGGTGCAAACTCATCTCCATGCATTGAATTAAAAACACCCCATAATGCTTTCTCTTCAAGCATAGGAAACTCCATATCTCGATCACATTGCATAATGACTTAGTCCTTCAAATCATACATGCAAATCGATTCCTTATCTTGAGTACATCATTCTCTAATTTGACTTATTACGAGATCGTTAGAGAAGACCCCATAATCTTCTCCAATGGTCTCGTTGCAAAGAATACAAGTAGAGAGTAAATAGAGACCTCTCCACTTTCTTTCTTTTCTTGAAGCATACCTGAAACTCCTAAGTATACATAATTAAATACACATTTAAACCCACCAAAGATATGCTCAACTCTTTTTAATACCATATTGATAATAAGCATGAAACCAACGATATTGATACAAACTTGTTTATCCACCACATCCAGTTTTATGCATAACACAATCTAGTTGTATATTCAATATCTGCAATAAAAAAACTCTAGGTTAGTGATTACATCATCATAAAAATATGAATCCTTCCATGTTAATATGAAACAAGACCCTTTTCGTATCATAAAAACTTCCATCATCCTAATATATTCGAACCACCACATAAATCATAAGATAGTTTTTCAGTGGTCCAAGAGAGAAATTCAAAGAAGGCAACTCAATAGCACAATATCCAGTTTGTGAGTCACAATGAGTCAGGTAAAACTAGGCATCACGATGCATCGAGAGGCAATGACTCAAATCCTCAACCATCCTTTCAGCAACAACAAAGTAAAGAAGAGTTATTCCATCAATTCATAGTGCTCACAAGGACAAAATCTTAGCACATATAATAAATGAAACCCCTTCCCCAATCGTAGGAAGGTATAGTGATGTTCTATTGGAATAACCCCCTCCTTCTATTCATAAGCCACTGACTCAACCAACTAAACTGCAAGTTCAAGGATGTATTCGTAATGAAATTTTAATTTGAATACATAATTTTCATGATGTTGAAAACTATTGTTTTATCTGATGAGTGCACATTACTTTAGCATAGTTCTAAAGCACCAATATATCAAAGCAGAAATACACCTACACGCATCTGAACTTCACTATTTCTAGATAAAACAACCATCGAATCCTTACGTCTTGACCACTGTTATTCCTAGTTTAAAATATAACTTTCTAAAATCTGGGATTTACCATATCCGATAGTGAATACAAAGTATTCTAGCATGTATCAAAAGCATCATTTTTCCATAATGAAAGCATATTTTAAACACCCATGAATCATCATTTTTGAACAATGAAGTCATAAATTCAAAGCTTCTTTTAAAGCTACCACATCCAATTTAAAAATACATGTTGTTCAATTCTGGAAACCTCCATTTTCTTCAGCAAATATCATAGACAACGAAGTCATAAAATCAAGCTCTTCTAAAGCTACCAATTTCAATTAAAAATACATGTTGTTCATTTCTAGAAAAACTCCATTTTCTTCAGCAAAAATCATAGACAACGAAGTCATAAAATCAAGCTCTTTTAAAGCTACCAATTTCAATTAAAAATACATGTTCATTTCTGGAAACCTCCACTTTCTTCAGCAAAAATCACAGACAATGAAGTCATAAAATCAAGCTCTTTTAAAGCTACCAATTTCAATTAAAAATACATGTTGTTCATTTTTGGAAACCTCCACTTTCTTTAGCAAAAATCATAGCAGTTCAAACATAGATTAAAACATCATTTTAACACATCGAGAATATGTACCTATTCCTCTATGATTCGTTGCTTCTAGTTCAATGTAGTCACCTCCTTTTCCAATGAGTTTAAAGCACCATTTTTTAATGTTTTGACGGGGAACTAGACCACACCTCTCCTATCCAAAAAAAACCATCATGTTCTTCCTTTCTTCTCCAAAACCAAAAACCTCCTCCCGAGTAACGCCTTTGTTTCCCATTATCCAAATATTTTGGGTGGCTTTCGTGGACTGTGCACTATCTCCACGAACTCGCCCACGTCCCCTCCCATTCAGATGATGGAGGAAAATACCAACCAATGCACGATGATGCAATTACCATCATTCTCCAACGTCATGATAGAAGGTTTAATACTATCATTTTTATGATTGCCAATTTAGCCATAGACTAAACTTAGAATGAAATAATAATTCATCTAACAAAGCGGGAGGTTAGTAAGTCTCCACTCAATGACTTTCTTCGAACATGCTTTCCTTTCTTTGGTAAACGGAAGCACTTAATTCATTAATAAAAAATTTAATGAAAACCTTAGTCATTGTTGAACTCAAGCCAATAATAATAATGCTATCAAACCTTCCACATCATTGTCAAGCAGTAATGTCAATCAAAAGATAAATATTCATTCTTCTTTGCAAAGAATCATTTTTTTAAAAATGAAACCACATCTAAAATAATATTATATCATATAAAATCATATCTAGAAGAAGATTAAATATGCAATAATCAGTCATTCCATCGACAAGATATATCTTATTCTTCTATAAAATATTTTCCCTACAAAAACAAAACATGAAATAGTCAATCATTCCATCAACAAGATATCATCTTAGTTCACAAATCCATCTCATGAATAAGTTTGCCAAGGGAGGGTCATGACATCCTACCCCCTTAGGCTAAGCATAGTCCTCTGTGTTTCATCAAAGTCAAATCTCTAAATCAATAATTACATGTCATTTTCAAATAAAAATGGAAAATATCTCTGCATATCTTCCACTTTCTCCCAAGTAGCATTTCTCTTAGAATAGTGGTCCCATTGGACCCTACATTGCTCTAGAGTCCCCTTCCTCATCGATTTGGACCGAAACTCCAGGATCTTCATTGGATGCACCTCAATGGCCTCTAGATCCACCATCTATAATTTAGAGAAATCCCACACATGATCAAGATTAGCAATGTACTTTCTAAGCAAAGATATATGAAAGGTGTCGTGAATCTTTGACAAACTGGGTGGTAAGGTAAGTCGATACGCCACAAGACTAATATTTTCTATAATTTTAAAAGGTCCAACAAAATGAGGATCTAGTTTTGTGGACTTTATAGCACTCTTCTTTGGTCTCACCCTCAGAAACACTCTATCACCCACTAAAAACTCTCTTGGTGACCTCTTAAGATCGACATAACTTTTCTGATGATCCACGACTTCCTTAAGCCTCTCTCTGATCATCCTTAACTATTTCTCCATTTCCCTTACCATATCTGGTCCAAGTACAACCCAATCCTCTAGATTATCCCATGACAATGGTGTCCTACACCTCCTACCATACAAAGCTTTGAATGGAGCCATGCCTAAGGTCGAATGGTGACCATTGTTATAAGAAAATTCCACCAAGTGTAGATAGTCCTCCCATCAAGTTTTTTGATCCATACAATACATGCGAAGCATGTCTTCCAACACCTGGTTCACCCTTTCTATTTGCCCATCAATTTTTGGGTGATATGTAGAACTAATATTTAGTCTAGTACCTATGGCATGATGTAGAGCTTGCCAAAACTCTGATGTAAATCTAGAGTCCCTATCTAAAATAATCACCTCAGGAAAACCATGAAGCCTGAATATTTCTTTGGAAAATCTATTAGCCATAATCATGACATCATCCTTGGTATTTCCTGGTATAAAATTGCAACCTTGGTTAGTCTATCGACCACTACAAGGATTGCATCATGCTGGAACTTGGTTTTAGGCAAACCCACAATGAAATCCATTGAAATCACCTGCCATTTTGCATGGGTACTGTGGTAAAATACCTAAGGTTTAATTTTTTTTTCTGGCATTCAAGGCACTAAGCAACAAATTTAGTGATGTCTTTCTTCATTCCTAGCCAGTAAAATGTTTTCTTCATGTTTTCCCTCATCTTGGCTCCCCTTGGGTGAGCGAAATAAGGGGATCTATGTGCTTCATTCATGATCATTTTCCTTAGGTCACCTACCTCAGGAATTATTACCTAATCCTTGAAGCATAAGAAACCATCCTTAATGCCAAAATCCTTACTTTCCTTGGGCTTCCTTTCCATATTTTCCCAAATTTGGTTGTAGTACATATCTTGATATTGCATCTCTTTGAATTGATTCATCAAGTCTACATGGATGTGGAGTCAAAGAAACAATGTGTCTTCTCCTACTTAGAGCATCGACAACCTTGTTTTCCTTTCCTTTGATGTATTCGACCCCAAAATCATATTTGATGAGAAACTCCATCCATCTTCTTTGCCTGGCATTGAGAAAAGGTTGAGTAAATATATACTTCAAACTTTGATGGTCGATCCTCAATTTGAAGGGTCTTCCCACCAGATAATATCACTATATTTTGAGAGCATATACAACCACTACCAATTCTAGATCATGTGTGGCATAATTGACCTCATGCCTCTTTAGTTTCCTTGAACCATAAGCTATAACTACTCCATCCTATGAGATCACACCATCCAAACCTTCCAAAGATGCATCCATGCATACTAAGAAATTACCCTAAGGGTTTAGAATATTTAATATGGGTGTTGTGGTGAGCTTTTGCTTGAGCAACTCAAAAGTTACCTCACACTTATCTATCCACTTGAATTCCTTTCCTTTCCTCTGAAGGTTGGTTATTGTAGAAACAAAGCTATTTGTAGCTCCACTATCTATCAAAATTTTAATATTTCTACCAAAAATATTACCCTTTATAAGCAAAGGAGTGGCTTGCCCTTCCAGATTTTGACTCACTATAGCTATGTAGATCTTATAAGCAAGTTCCTTATGTGCAAGTTCTTTGTAAGTAGGTTCTTTTTCTTTCGAACTCGATCTTGCTCTAAGCGGGAAATGATTGGCATAATGTGGACCTCCATAATTAAAGCATCTACCCTTGGATCCTGGATGTATTTTATGCTTCTATATTTCTACTTTGACTACTAGTGAAGGGTTAGGCTACCCTTGCGATGGTGGGTTATTATTATTCTTGTGATTTTTATAATTATTGTTATGGTTATTATTATTCCTCGATAATTTCTTCTTAAACTTTCCCAATTTCCTATTATTTCTTTTGTCTTTCCCTTGGGAACTTTTATTTGTCTATTCTCTCTCCCATTTCATGAAGCCAACGTTGTTTCTTTTTTGAGTGCATGTTTGTCCTGCTCAAATGCCCCTTCATAATCAAAGTAGGGCTTAAGATAAGTCTATGCTTTCCTAGCCAAGTTGTAGGCCTTTTGAAGGGTCTTAGGCTCACACATATTCACTTCATGCCCTATCCTAGGATCTGTCCCCAAAATGAATTTATGGATTTTCATCTTCTCATTATATGTGGGCACATACTTCAACAACTTAACAAATTTTTGATAATAAGCCTCCACCATCTTATTTCCTTGCCTAAGATTGGTGAAATCCTCAAATTTCTTGGCATAAAAATGCTCTATGAGGAATATTTCCTTAAAAGTTGTGATAAAATCCTCCTATTTAAGGTCAACTACCTCGATTCCTCTTTTTGTACTAAAATTATTCCACCAATCTAGTCCAACACTCTGTAAATGTAATATTGCATAGGACGTTCGGGTTCCAGTGGAGTAATTATTTATATTGCAGAAGGTTTTTAATTCCTTTAGCCAGGATTTGGTTGCATCATCGTCTTCCTCACCATTAAACTTGGAGGATTTTATATGCTTCAAATCCTTACCCATTTCTACCTCTAACCAAATTTTATCCTGTTGTGACTTTGTAGAGAGTTCAGTAACTTGATCAACTCTAGAGTTCCCAACCTGTGAATCCTGATTCACTATGGTTTCTAATAGTTGCTTGTATTATTCCATTTATTCACGAAGTAAAGCAACTGTTACAATGAGATCTTCTCTTTCATTAGTAGTATTGTTTGTTTCTACATCTGGGTCCCTGACCTCGACATTATTTCATCATGTCTACCTCATTTATGGGATAACACTTCCTCTCCCCCTCTTTGGCAGCATTTTCCCTATCCACACACAAGTGAAATAGTAGATATTAGGTCACAATTCCTTCTCCAAATTATACCACTTACCTTTAACTAAATAACTAGTTATCTTAACTAATCAAATGGATTTGGTTACCATCATTTACCCTATCCAAGTGAAGTATAGCCCCTTAAGAAGGATTATGCATAAGGATTCGGTCCCAAAATCCATTCATAAAATCTTGGTGAATCGATCTCGAAATTCTAGCAAATTGTGTCTAAGGAGAAATGGAAAATTGCATTCATAATTCACCAAAAAATTTCAAACTGTGGAATTTTTTTTTGTGTTGGTGGCTATGCCTATTGGATGCAAAATTCTAGACCTGTACGAAAAAATCAAAGGCTTTATACTGATAGGATAAATCTATGTCGATCATACTATGCCTATGAAACAATATTGATAGGATAAAGCTATGTTGATCAGACTGTACCGATCAAATGCAGACATGATGGTAAAAAAAAGTCGATCAATCTATATCAATCAGATTGCATCGATCAAATGTAGACATTATGGTCAAACAAAGTCGATCGATATATGTTGATTGATTGTAGAAAAGTCGATGTATTGCAACAATATCGATGTGTTGCAACAATGCCAATGCATTGCAAAAATGTTGATGTGATGTAGCAATACTGACGGGATGCAATAATGCTAATGCATTGTAGCAATGTCAATCGGTTGTAGCAATGTTGATCGAGTGCAGTAATACTGATCAATTGCAGCAATTCCAATTGGATGCAGCAACAATGTCGATCGGGTGCAACAATGTCAATCGGGTGTAGCTATGTCGATCAGGTGTAGCAATATCGATCAAGTCCAGTAATGTTGATCGGGTCTAGAAATTTTGATGTGTTGCAACAATATCGATAGGTTGCAACAATATTAATGGGGTGCAATAATATTGATCGAATACAACAATACCAATTAGATGCAGTAATACCAATCAGATGCAACAATGTCGATCGAATGCAACAAGCCAATAGGATGCAACAATGACAACCAATTACAACAATACTGATCATATGCAACAATACCAATCAAATATAACAATACCAATCAAATATAACAATACCAATCCAATGCAACAATATTGATCAAATGTAGTAATGCTGATCGAATGCAATAATATTGATAGGGTGTAAAAATATCGATAGGGTGCAATAATATTGATTGAATGCAACAATGCTGATAGGATGCAATAATACCAATAGGATGCAACAATGCTGATCGAATACAATAATATCAATCAGATGTAGAAAAGTTTATTGGATACAGTGATGATGACCAATTGCAATAATATCGATTGATTGCAGTAATATTGATCAGATGCAACAATGTTGATCTGATGCAACAATATTGATCGGATGTAGCAATTTCAATCCGATGTAGCAATGTTGATCTGATGTTTTTTAGTTGCATTGATGATGTATTGCATCTATACCACGTGTCAACCATACATTAAATTATTACATGCAGATGCCACGTATCGATTATGTATTCAATGATTTCATTCAAAAAGTCTATATAAAGGTATAAACAGGTCATTTTTCACCTTTTCTAACGTAGTTTTCATCACACACCTTTTTTTAACCCTTTTTTGATGTTATCCATCAATTTTCCAATACCTTCCACCCTACCTCCTAATCCATAGTCTCTCGTACCCTACAAAATAAACTAATGGCATCCCCTTCCACCCCTGCAATGTCAAAAATTAATTTTAAAAATCTTGTTTGCCCCCTAATTTCTAAAATTTTAACAACACCAGGTTATGACATGTCATGGGTCTAAGACTCTGGTCTTCATGATCTAGTTTTGATGCCACAATTCGACACAAACATAAAATTTCTCGAGAGGATCAGGTTACAACATTGATTCAGCCACGATAAATGTTGTCATTGACTCAAATTTTCTTTCATAGCCTCGAACATCTCCAGATTGATAGGATTTTCTCACATTGAATGTGATCCTATCACATCAAAAATCACTTTAATTGATGATGAAAAACTCTACTTGGAGACCACCTTCAATGTCTAGTCAGAATCTTTTTCAGGTATAAGTGCATATTTTTATATTTAATTGAATTTAAACTCTAGGGTTTTACAAAAACTGATTTGTTTTTTTTGTAGTTACCACTAAAAAATCTAGAAGATGTTTGATTGTACCAGGTATTCAGAACAACTTTCTTTGAGCATGTTGTGAATTATTCCTAGTTAGACTCGTTCTACAAGGAAGACTGACAGAAATTATGATGTGGACGTTGGCATATTTGGTTGGTTGTATTGCACATCAACAATTCAACTAATCCACCTGTCTCGCATCGCATCAAAATGGATATTTAGGACGTGAAAACCCATGCTTCTCTGACTCTAAAAATCAACACATGCAACTACATTCTCTATTTTTTTATGAATCATTTTATAATATGCATAATACTGTAGTACTGATTTCTTGGCACCTATACCTAGCCACTGCAGCCATGACAGTACAACAAGTGTAGGTAATTTTTACTTAATATCAAACTAATAATTTTATATTCAATATATTTGTCATTTTTATAATTTTAAAAATTAATACAAAATATAGAAAAGGGCATCCTCTTCCTCTTCAAAGCAGGATGTTGCTATCAGAGGTTATAATCCAAAGGAATTAGGAGACTCTAAAACACCTAATGAGGAAACAACACTGCCACTAAGAATAATATATAGGAAACATGTAAGATCTAATTCTCCTAATCTTTAACAACCTCCACCTACACATCCACTACCAACTGGCGTAGTTGTGCAAGAGGTCTCATTTTTGACAAGTAAGTTTTACAACCTGCCTTCACAAAATTTGTTACCAAATTTTACTATATTTTTTATTAATTTTATAAGGTGTTTTTAGATGTATAGTGCACCAACATTCCATTTGCAACTGTGGCTATGCAAGAGGTATCATCTTCGGCTAGTACGTGCTATAAATTAACATTAAAACTTACAATCTACCTTCACAAATTTTGTAACCAGATTTTATTTTGATTTTTTAAGCTGATCAACAACAATTTCATCAAGGAAGGCAATAGTCGATGTCTCCCCCTCCACCATGCCAACCTCTAATGCGAGGTCAACAACGGTTCCATGGTGGAAAAAAAATTCTTCCATCTAGGCCACACGGAACAACATCCAAGCAATTTTCAATATTCAAAAATATATCTTTTGGTAATTTTATAGGTGTACAAGAATATTTTGGTGTTGGGTTAGATAATCCTCCACTTGATCAGGATTTCTTTTTACAGGACAGCATACCCACTATTTTTCAAGCAATATATTGCTCCGAGATCCTCAAAATGAAGCAGAAGCATAATGTTCAAGTCCATTTCCTCCTTCGAAAACTGGCACCCCTTAGGCTCATCCTCTACTAGAGGATGAAAAAGTAAATTTTTTGAAAATGAATTAGTTTCTGACAATGTTCAAGCAACCATTAAAGATTCTTTAATTCCAGATGTAAAAGAAATGAAACAATGAGAGTATCAGGTCAAATTTTTGATAAAGGAAATAAATGCCTGATTCAAAAAAAAACAAAAAGAGATAACTATTTTTCTTTAGTGGAAAATGAACCAAAAAATCTTGATGCTCTACTACATCAAGCTAAATATGACATGGTGAAGGTTACAACATATTACAATGATAAAATTTTAGGCATTATGTTGAACAGATTGGAGAACTTAAATGTTGAAGCCTAAGCTTATTTTAATGAATGGGCATTTGATAAGAAAATGGTTGATGTTACTATGGTTGCAAGGAATATTGCGAAGGTTAGACTAATGTGTTCTAAAGTTTTATGTTCTCTTTTTTAAAATGTAGATGTCTACTGACTACTTATTTTTCCTTTTGCAAGCAAATTTTGATAATCTAAGGAAGCAGGTTCAAAACCTGCAAGACTATCTCCAGATGGCAAAATATTTCTTAAAGGCTTCTATGGAAATGAAAAAAAGAGCTCAGAAAGCAATTCAACAAAACAACACTTTTAGGAAGATCATTATCTGAAATGGATTGTATCTTGATGTTCTGCTTAAAGAGAAGGGTAAATAAGTTCTTGCACCAATATCTAAAGATGTTGGAAAAGAGGAAAACACCTTGCTTGAAGGTTTGAAAAGTGTAGAGAACATCCTTGTCAGTTCTGGAGAAATGGAGAGGACTGATAACCAGCTTGAGGGAGGACCCCTTGAACAGTAGAATGTGGAAGCAGTAAAAAAGGGAAAATAAGCTGAAACTGCCTCTAGCCCCTATCTAAGGAATAAAAAGGATAGCCCGATTGTGTTATTGCTTTTAAAAATTTAAATTTTATCAAAAAGATAATTTTATGATATGTTTTCATTTGAAAACAAGACATTTGCTGCTATTACTCGAGTATTATACTATTTACATTTATGTTTGTGTGTTATTTTCATCACTTGAGTATAATGTTGTTTCAATTATGTTTGATTTTATGAAGGATATATCTATGCATGGGTTTAATTTTTTATTTTATTCAAAGCTAATCTTGTTATGATATAAAAATGAGTATTGTCTTGTGTATTATGCTATATAGTTTTTATATTTTCATATCTAGAGTAATATGCTATTTGCATTTTGCCTTCTAGAGTACATACAACACCTTTTAAAAGAAATATTTACTAATGATACATACATGCATGGTTTGAAAATTTTTAGTTTATTCAAAGTGAAAGCATAAATCATAATATTTTGTCAACATAGATAGTTAATTCAATAACAAAGCTATGATATAATAATAAGAGTTATCTTGTGCTATTTCCATAACTTGGATTTCATGCTATTTCCATTTATGTTGTATTGTTGTTTCCGTAACTTGAGATTTATGTTATTTGCATTGTTCTTTCTACTATAATACTATTCTCGACTACATACAACACTTTATAAAATAAATATTTACTAATTATGTATGCATGCATGGCTTTAAAATTTCTAGTTTACTCAAAGCTAAAGCATAAATCATAAAAAAAAATTCAACATAGACTGTCAATAACATTAAAAAGTAAATACGAAAAATCATTGATTATAGAATTTTTTTAAATCATTGTAATTTTACAAATGATATCAAATACAGAACATCATTGGTTATATGATTTTTTTTAAATCATTGAAATTTTACAAATGATACCAAATCCTAAAAATCATTGATTATATGAATTTGTTTAACTCATTCAAATTTTACATTATTGGAAGCTGAAACAGAGTCTTGTTGACTTCTCCAAAATATCCAAGAATTATTTATGAATTTTATGTTTCCATAATCTCATCATTGCAAGCTAACTCATTATCCTCATTATCAATAGTATTAGTGAGACCTCTTCTATCTTCTAGGGAATTCCAATATGTCAAAGCTTTGTCATAGGGAAACTTATCCAACTCATACGAGGACACATACCTTCTTAAATAATTTTCTAAATTTTTGTCCAACCTGTTACAAACTTTAAATTTAACAAAATATAGTGCACTAATAACCCTTTCATCTTCAACAGATCCCAAAATCATTGTCTAACATGATTCATATAAAATAAAGTATTTACTCATAGTTTCTTATAAGACACTAGTTGGATACAATTTTTGCCACAAACGTGTGATGAAATTGATCTCATGTGGGTTTTTGAAATGTGCAATTTGATTAACCATTATTATTCCAAAATTGGTTAATTTTTGTCTCAGAATTTCTTTGTTTATAATACCATTGATTTGAATGCCATTTACTTCCACACATTTAGATAAAAATGTCATAAGAGTGTCTATATATTTTATAAACAATTCACTTTTACTACTGTGGTCAAGACAAGGATTCTTAAACATGGGATTAACAATAGCCATGGCCTAAAGTAGCTCATATCTATGAAAACGATCTCTTATTTCACTTGTTAACATTTGTGCAATTATTTTCAATTTATTCTTAGTACTATCCAAAACCTCATCGAATCCGCAATGTGTTATGGACACTTTTTCAACATCATCTGTAAGTGTATCTAACCGCTTTTCTTAACGATATAAAGAAATCATCTTTCCATAGCAATAAAATATTTTCATTGATTTTGAACTATAAAAAGTTATTAGGATCATTGACTTGAACTAATATATTCCAACTATCAAACAAAGGATCCTTGAAATTTTCTTCAAACAAGTAAATCTTATCAATAAGCATACATATTTGTTTTCTTATTATGATAAAATCGACAATATAAATTGTTCTCTCTTGTGCGAGTTTAATCAAAGAATTCATTTCTTGCAACAATGGAAGAATACCACATAATGTGAAAAAAGTTTCTATGTCAATCACACAAAATAACAAACCTTTTACCTTGTCAACATCCCTACGATATGCATACATAAACCTCACTAAGGATTGATATTCTAAAAAAACCCTTTTTGCAAGAAGAAACGATGAAATCCACCTGGTGTCCACATATTTTAACAATTTTCTACCTTCAATTATGCCTGGAGAAAACTGTTGAAACTCTGAAAACCTTTTTGGACTACATAAAAAGTAAGAGTGTATTTCACGGATAAGATCTTCCACTCTGGCTACATTTTCAAATATGCTCACAATTTTGTATGCAAGATTCATTTGATGAGTCATGCAATGAATGAGAATCAAATATGGGAAATTGACGTCTGAATTCTAACATAAAGACCGTTCCTTTGTCCTTGCACTGTAGCTGCACCATCAGCTCCAACACAAATTAACTTTGTGGTAATTTCTTTTTCATTCATTTCAGCAGATCCTTTAAACTGGTTACAACAACATTGTAAATGTTTTTCACATTATAATTTTCCATAATCTTATGTAATACTAGTAAATGAGGTTGTCTCAAATGATTTTGGAATGTGTAAACATGTATGCAAATCCAAGATATGTTGTCAACAACCATTACCTCATCAATGGAAAGTGAAATAAATTTAGCTTGTTCTACATTCTCTCTCAAGTTCTCCTCAACTAGTGATAGACATTTACCATTTCCCAACCACTTCGACCTGAACAATGGGAATTGGTAAGGTTCTATACATTGCCTAGTTGAAATAGTTTCTTATAATCAGCAAAATCTGACATGGGTCAACCCTTTTTTAGAATATTGTATACAACAACAAACTACAAATATTTTGAGGCTAATATAGTCTTATTAATTTTTTGAAATTGGGTCTGGATTGTTCCACCCTTCTCAATGAGATTTTATTGGTGTTTCATTTATTTTTTGCATTCAAGTGTATATCTAACATGCACACATTCTGATGCATCCTTCCGCCTATGAGATTTCTTAATTGTTCCATCAATTTGTATATCTTTGATATAAATTTTTCCATAGTGTTTTTCTATTGTATCTTTCTTTTTTTGCAACAAATAATCCTTTCCTAGTTTCCAACTACAAATAACATATCTACATATTTTCTCTATCTAATATTGCTCAATAAAGGGGTATAACCATACCCATTCATTTTGAAAATCCCTTCCAATAGTCTATTTGCTTGTCTTTTGATATTTAGATTTTTAACTAGAAGATTCCCTAGAGGTCTGCATTTTAATTGTAGTGACATTTTCTTTTTTGGTTGATGTGTATGTATTAGGTATCTCGTGAAATGGTTGTTGAATGTCATTATTAGAAAAATTATCACGTGGTCCCATATCATCCGTTGGAATATCTTCAAGTTGATGCATATCAGGGTTGATAGTGTTTACTGCATTCAATATTTGGTGTTCTATATCATTTTTTGATGTAAAAAGGTACTATTTTAAAGAATTAAAAGAATACAGTTTTACAAAGCATATAAAAAAATGTAGATAAGCATACAACCATTTATATATTAATAAATAAAGTCTTTATATTTAAGAATAACAAATAGAAAAAGTAATGATTTTATGGTAAAAGGTGTTTGTACCTTCATGTTGTGCATATGTGAAAGCCTCATTGTATTTTGATATTTGCGTAAAATATTTTAGAATTATTTTTTTACTAGAATATTGGCCTTCGTTCTTTCCATATTTAGTAGGTGATATTATACTTGTAAATAAAAAACCTTTAGATGCTAGGAAATGAATATGAAATTAAAGGAAAATTGTATACTTCCCTCAATATTAATTTGCATTTCTAAGTAACCAAGTTTAAACTATAATTCCAAAAAGAATATGAGTCTTCATATGAACCTACGATACCCTCTAAAATGACCTTTGCATGTGTGCTCAAATAACAACAACAAATCAAAACAACACTAACAAAACATACTCTAACAGACAAGAAGCAGCCTTTGACAACAAAAATGCTCCTAACACACAACAAGATGACATGGATACTTGTCTACCATAATTGTAGATAGTGAATCTATGTTGCCTATGAAACTGAAGAAAAAGAGCTTTGGACAACAAAACTTTAGAAGAATACTCTACCTAACAATTCTAAAGAAACTATTAAAGGTTAAAAAGAAGTAACAAGGCTACAACAACAAGTAGCATTAAGTCAAATTTATTGCTAGAGATTATCCAAAATAAAATAAGCATATTGATTTTTGGAAGCTTTCAATTTACCTATTGTCATAGTCATCACAACTTTTTGTCACCGATAGTCACTTTAATGTTACTGCAACTGTTCGGTCATGACCGATTGATAATACTCTGCAACATATCATCTTCTAAAAAATATCATCACACTCTCAAAATATCCACAACCAATCAATTTTTTATTATCGACAATCTGTTGCAACAAATCGGTATATGTTCAGGGGTAGTCCTTTCCAACAGATTGTCACTATCAAAATATTTACAACAAATCAGTAATTTTTTATTGATAATTCTGTGAATGCAATCATCCTATCTACAACCAATCGACTTATGTTGATTGACACTTCTCTACAACCGATAGACTTATGTCGATTGACACTCCTCTACAACCAATCGGCTTATGCCAATTGACACTCCTCTACAACCAATCAGTTTATATCGATTAACACTCCTTTGCAACTGATCGATTTATGTTGAGAAACTGTTATCTGAAACCGGTTTACCTTTTCAGGTTCCTAAAACCAATCGATATATGTTGATTGATACTCCTCAGCATTTGATCTATTTTTTATTCACATTTTCATATTTCTATAACTGATCGATATATCTAAATTGACACACCTCTACAACAGATCGGTTTTTTGTTGAGAAGCACTTATCTGCAACCTTGTCAAGTTTGTGGAATCGATCAGTGTCTTTCGATTGATAATCCCCTACAACCAATCAAAAAATATGTCAACTGACAATAGGTTTTTCATGGCTTTAGAGATATTTTTGAGTTAAAGTGTTTTAGATGTATGTTTATCAGCACACCCTTCAGTATTTATACAAGTATTATATATGCAAATTAGGCAGGAAAAACAAAATTATTTATAATTTGAAGTCGAATTATTTGTGGAATTGGGTGAAAGTGGTTGGTGAATTAAAATAAAAATAGGATAATTATTATCACCATTGGGTGAATTGATCCCAAAAAAAAAATCATCCCAAAAATTTTGGGTGAATGGGCCCTAGTGAAAGGTCCCAAAATTAGCAAATTTAAAAATTCAAAAATCCTAAATATAGCTAATTTACGATGATTTGTGCTTATGCATAACACTGCCCTTAAGTGAGTATGTATCCTAATACACACCATAATATAATATTACATAGGGAATATTATAGTCCTACAACCATGAGCTTTGATACCAAATATCACAATCCAAAAAGTCACATCCTAAATTTTTCATCCCACTTGACATTTTTTTGGAAGATTGTCTTAAACCCACTTACTAAAGACTCTATCTTGGGGTTTAATTATGTTCTTAGTGGTCCTTAGCTAAGTTATATGATCCTTAAATTATTTGATTCAACTTATTCTTCTAAAACCCTCAATGGGTACACCCATCCCTACTCCTTACATAAGTCCTTCTATGTAAGAGTACTAGGTGTCTTATATGATAGCTACAATTCTCATTCTTTCAATGAGCTAGCTTTTCCCTCTCATTCTTTCAAAAATGAAATGCTAATCCCTTCACCTACATAAGTCCTTCTATGTAGGTGAACTAAGCACATAGATTCTAGACCATTCCTCTCATCTCCACGATGAGCTAGTCTTAAGAATAAGTCACAATCTATGTCTTAACTCGTTAGTAATCTATTAAGTCCATTTTTTGCATTATTTTAGTTTATCATGCTAGGCTCACAATCGTCCCAAGAAATTCTTGTCAAGGAATTAGTGCACAATTTATAAATGTAGGGAAACCATAAGAGATTCCTATTATTTAGAGAGCATAGAATTCCGTTAACAATTTAACAAGAAAATTCCATAATAAATAATCTCCACATATAATCATAAAACAACTCATATATCATGGGAACCTTTATGAAATATAAACCCAACCTTAAATCATTTCCTTATTTTATTTAATAAGATAATTGGTTCCACACATTGAATTTCAAAGGCACTCCTTTTTGCCTTACCTCCAATATAAGAATTTCCAAATTTCTTATGAGACCTCGATATAAAACAATCCTTTAACCTTTCGATGCAAACTCATCTACATGCATTGAATTAAAAACAATCCATAATGCTTTCTCCTCGAGCATAGAAAACTTCATATCTCGATCACATTGCATAATGACTTAGTCCTTCAAATCATACATACAAATTCATTTCTTATTTTGAGTACATCATTCTCTAATTTAACTTATTACGATATTGTTAGAGAAGACCACATAATCTTCTCCAATGGTATTGCTACAAATAATACAAGTAGAGATTAAATAGAGACGTCTCCACCATATTTATTTTCCTCAAACATACCTAAAACTCCTAAGTATACATAATTAAATACATATTAAAACCCACCAAATAGATGCTTAACTCTTTTCAATACCATATTGATAATAAGCATGAAACCAACATGCATAATACAGTCTAGTTGTATATTCAATCTCTGCAATAAACAAACTCTAGGTTAGTGAATACATCATCATAGAAATATGAATTCTTCTATGTTAATATGAAACAAGACCCTTTTCATATCATAAAAACTTTCATCATCCCATTAGATTCGAACCACCACATAAATCATAATATAGTTTTTTAGAGGTCCAAGAGAGATATTTGAAGAAGGCAACTCAATAGCACAATCTCCAGTTCGATGAGTCACAATGAGTCAGGTAAAACCAGGCATCACGGTGCATTGATAGGCCATGACTCGAAGCCTCAACCATCCTTTCGACAACAATAAAGTAAAGAAGAGTTATTCCATCAATTCATAGTGCTCACAAGGACAAAAGCTCAGCACTTATAATAAATAAAACCCCTTCCCTAACCGTAGGAAAGGATTTTATATTGGAATAACCCCCTCCTATTCAAAAGCCACTGACTCAACAAACTAAATTGTAAGTTCAAGGATGTATTATTAATCAAATTTTAATTCAAATACATAATTTTCATGATGCCAACAACTTTTGTTTTATCCCGGTGAGCACACATTGCTTTAGCATAGTTCTAAAGCACCAATATATCAAAGCAGAAACACACCTACACACATAACTTTAGTGTTTCTAGATAAAAAACCATCGAATCCTTACATATTGACCACTGTTATTCATAGTTTAAAATATAACTTTCTAAGATCTAGGATTTACCATATCCGACAATGAATACAAAGTATTCTAACATGTATCAAAAACATATTTTAAACACCCAAAAATCATCATTTTCAGAAAACGAAGTCATAAATTCAAAGCTTCTTTTAAAGCTAACACATCCAATTTAAAAATACATGTTTAGTTCTATAAATCTCCATTTTTCTCGACAAATATCACAAACAACGAAGTCATAAAATCAAGCTCTTCTAAAGCTACAAATTTCAATTAAAAGTACATTTTCATTTCTAGAGAAACTCCATTTTCTTTAGCAAAAATCATAGACAACGAAGTCATAAAATCAAGCTCTTTTAAAGCTACTAGTTTCAATACAAGTTCATTTCTAGAAACCTCCACTTTCTTCAGTAAAAATCACAGACAATGAAGTCATAAAATCAAACTCTTTTAAAGCTACTAATTTTAATTAAAAATAAATGTTGTTCATTTCTGGAAACCTCTACTTTCTTCAATAAAAAACACAACAATTCAAAAATAGATTAAAACATCATTTTAACATATCGAGAATATGTCATGACCCTCCCTGGTAGGCCTTAAGGCATGAAAAACTATGTGTTGCATAAATATAACTTGTACATAGTTTGTTGTAATTAAATAGCTAAGCAATACCTAGAATCTTAGTTATCAAGTTCGAGTTCGTATTCGAATTCGATACTTTTCAAGTTCGAAATAAATTCGACATGTTTAAAAATTTGTAATAAAATTTGACATAAAATTTGATATATAATAAACGTATATATATTTTTATATAATATTTTTATATAAAATTTAAAAATCAAATATAATAAAAAGATGACCCTTTTTTATCTTGAAGGAAAGGAGGAATGGAGAGCGGGAAAGTTAGCGATCGAGCGGCGAATGGAGATCGACCGGGAGGATACGGCAAAAAGGAGGCAGGACAATCAGGCGAGAGTCTAGGAGGGACCAGTCTTGGCACGGCTGACGGGGTAGTGGTTGATGCATTAGGGACCCAAGCGGATGTGTCGGACAGGCATGGAAAATATCCTCTTGATAAGGAGGGACAAAATGGCAGGCTAAACCTAAACCAAAAAGGGTTCTATGCTCATATCCTGAGGCCAGGATCCTCAACAAAGCAACCCTCCCAGGAACTGCTTCCTTGTGGAACATACATGGTTATCCCAGAAGACCTAATGGATAGCTACATGGAGCTTGAGCATTTCACTCTGATTGGCAAGTTTGTAGGAGGGAGACCAGACATGGAGACCATTCATAAATGGGCATTTTCCAAGTGGAAAACTAGTGGAAACATGGAAATAGTTGCTCTCTCTCGAGGTTTCTTCGCCATTAGAATCAATACTCAAGAGGACTGTTGCAACATCTTAGCTAGGGGACCCTAGTTCCTTGGACGTAGGAACCTCTTTCTTCGAAAGTGGAGGGATGATTTTAACCCCAAAACTCAAAACATAAACGTAGCTCTCCTGTGGGTTCGGTTGCTAAACCTTCCTTTCCAGTTCTGGCATGAGGATGTCATTCGAGGGATAGCCCGCTCCATAGGCGAGCTCATTACCATCGAACTCTCCACCAAAGTCTGATTTAGGATGGTCCATGCCTACTTCTATGTCTCCGCTAACTTGGATACAGAGCTACCTTCCTTCATCAATTTGTATAGAGGATCTCATATGGTCAGGAGACAGCCCATCGAGTATGAAAACAAGCCTACATTTTGTACTCACTGTTGCACCCAAGGTCATCTATCGAATTAGTGCCCTAGTTTGAGGACCCAGAACCAAAAGGTGATAGGCCCAACCAAGGTCATGTAGAGGAACCAGGGTATCCCCCCTCTCAACAAGGAACCGTTAGTAGGCCCGAAACACATCATGTGTAATCCTTCTCATCGAGCACCTTAGGAGGCTGGCTAGAGTGCCACTGTAGAACAAGGCAAGCAAACTAGTGAGCAAGGAGAAGGATCCCTACCAGGCCAAAAGGAGCAGGAGGTGCTCCCAAAATCTTTTGTTCTCACCAGTCCCATCATAGAGGATCCAGTGGCCCAGGTACAGAGCCCTCCCAAAATTGTTTGTCCAAATTCTTATATGGATGAGTACTTGGTGGTGAGCAATAGAAAATCCCCAAATTTCTCGAATAGGGTAGAGGCACCCCCCTCTCCTTCATATGAAAAAGAATACCCTTCTCTCTCAGGAAGGATCAGCCGCAGGAACACCAGGAGTAGGAAACAGGAAATAGACTATGGCAGTGAAAGGAAAAGAGGGAGACCCTCTGACAATGAGAAAAGAAATAAGGAAACAACGAAGGATATCACAAATGGGACCCAGTCGATGTTTTTTTCTGATGAGTCCGACAACGACAAGCAAGGAACCAAACCCCCCTTCCAGCTGGTGAAGGGAGGTAGGAGAAACCCTAAATCCTTGAGATGATATGAAGGTTATCTCATGGAACGTGAGGGGCCTAAACAAAGCAGCCAAGCAGAGGTTGGTGGCTTACCTAAGGAAAAGTATTAATCCTTCCATATTCATCATGCAAGAAACCAAAATCGATGAATTATATTCTCGAAATGCTGCCAAGGCCATTTGGTCCAGTGGAGATTGCCTTATCAGTCCTACTCAAGGCACGTCGAGGGAGCTTATGTGTCTTTGGCATCCTACCCTAGTTGAAGGAAGGCTTTTGTCATCCTCGAATAGGATCCTAAACATTTTGTTTCATTCCAAGACTAGTAAGTAGTCTTGGATTTTGTCAAATATTTATGCCCCAAACTCACACATTGAGTAGGCCGCGATGTGGAAAATAGTAACTCAAATGAGGACCACCTTTAACACCTTTCCTTGGATCTTAGTAGGGGACTTCAATAGTCATTTGCATCCATTTGAAAAGAGAGGAAGCAATGACTCTTACAACATAAGCATGGAGGATTTCAGAGGGTTTTTCAATACCAATGAGCTCATGGATGTTCAGCTCAAAGGATCCTCTTTAACTTGGAGCAACAGGAGGATTGATAGCAGACTCATCCAATTCAAGTTGTACAGGTTCCTAATTTCTCAAGAAGCTATCCCATGGTTTGGTGATGCCACTCTGCTGGCCTTACCTCGAATCAAATCGAACCATAATCCCATCCTCCTTGAATCTGGTAGGCCTCCCTCCTTTAAAACTCCTTTCCATTTCGGAGCCATGTGGACCCAACACAAGGATTTCAAAAATCAAGTGTCCTTTTGGTGGCATCAAAGTGTCAAAGGGTCTGCCACTTCTCAATTGGCTCAGAAGTTGAAGGTGGTCAAAGAAAACCTAAAAATATGGAATAGGGAGGTCTTTGGCAACCTTTTTGCCAAAAAGAAAGCTATTACTGAGAAAATTCAGGAGATAGAAAGGAGAATCGAAGCAGGGGACCACAACAGCCCCACTAGGGAGGAGGAAGGAACCTCCAAGCAGAATTCCATAATATCTTGGACAGAGAGGAAACATTCTGGAGGCAGAAGTCAAGAGACCTATGGGTCAAGGAAGGTGATTCCAATACAAGGTTCTTTCATACCTCCACCTTGTGGCACAGAGCATCCAACAAGATCAAGGAGATCATGTGCAACAATGGATCATTTTCCACTGACATTGTGGAGATCAGGATCGAAGCAGTGTCTTTCTTCCAGAACCTCTTGGGAAGTGCCTCGGAGGGTGACATTCAAGCTTAAGATACTCTTCTTGTTAATATCCTCAGCATAATTCCTCAGGACTTGAACTCCAGACTGGTGGATCCCTTCACCCGCGATGAAGTTAAAGAGGCCTTGTTTTCAATGCAACCCAATAAAGCCCCTGGACCGGATGGGTTCTCTCCAAGGTTCTTCCAAAATATGTGGGATGTGGTGGGGAATGATGTATGTAAGGCTATTAGAGAAATTTAGGAAACCAAAGTCATCCCTCACAGTTTCAATTCCACTTTCTTGGCCCTCATCCCGAAAGTCTCTGCTTGCAAATCCATCTCTGATTATAGGCCCATTAGCCTATGCAATGTCATCTACAAAGTTTTGACCAAGGTTATGGCTAACGTGGTGAAGTTCATACTTCCCCTCATCATTTATCAGTCCCAAGGTAGCTCGGTTAAATGGAGGAACATCCTAAATGGGGTCATCTCGGTCCATGAAACCCTGCATTCAACCTCAATGTCTAAGAATGCTGCCATGTTTCTTAAGCTGGATATGAACAAAGCCTTCATTAGGATTGACATATGTTTTCTTCATAATATCCTTCTCAAGTTTGGCTTCCACCCTTTGTGGGTCGATCTCATCCAGGGTTGCATTTCCTCTCCCTAGTTCTTGATCCTAGTCAATGGCTCTCCCTCCAGGTTCTTTCAAAGCCCAATAAGGTTACGCTAAGGGGATCCTCTATCCCCCATCCTTTTTATTATCCTTGTAGAATCATTAGGAATAGCTCTCAAGGATGTCCAACATCAAAAGAAGGTGATAGGTATCCTCCCTGCCTTCGAGGTTGATATGATCACCCATCAGCAGTTTGTGGATGACATGCTTCTATCCACCATTACGTTAGTAGCTCAAGCTAAATCCATCAAATGAATCCTTGGACTCTATGAGAAGGTTGCCATTCAAAAAGTAAATTACATCAAAAGCAAAATATTTTTCATCAACACCCTGGCCAGGCGTCAAGTTCATATTTCAAGGATCTTGGGCTACTCTATTGACTACCTCCCCACCACCTATCTTGGCCTCCATATTTTTTGTGGGTGTGCAAAGTAAGGGATGTGGAATATGGTGATTGAGAGGATCCACAAGAAATTGGCATCGTGGAAAGGCAAGCTCCTGTCCCAAGCTGCCAAGGCAACCTTTACCATGGCATGCCTCCAAGGGATTCTGACCTTCTTCATGTTTATCTTCAGATTGCCTACCTCAGTTCTTCTTAGGATCGAGCAGGCTCAACAGAATTTCCTTTGGTCAAGCAATGAAGATAAGTCCAGGATCCCTCTGGTAGCCTGGGATAAAGTGTGCAAAAGTAAAAAGCAAGGTGGATTAGGGCTCATAATAATGGTCATGATGAACCTAGAACTCATTGCCAAGCACACCTGGAGGATCCTAGTCGAAGAATCGATTGAATGGGTTAGGATTTTCAGGAGGAAATACCTCAACAACACTCCCCTTATTGAGGGTGGAATTCCCACCAGGGGGTCAGCTTTTTGGAAATTCATTGGCCAATCCAGATAGTTGATCCAAAATTATATCAGGTGGATCCTTGGGGATGGTCAAAGTATAGACTTTTGGAAGGACAGATGGGCCCTAGAGGATCCTCTGTCAGAACAGACTGGGTTGGTTCAACTTAAAATTTTCCTAAATAACAATGTTGGGCAGAAGGTGGTTGATTTCATTTAATGGATAAATGGCTCCCTGCAATGGAAATTCATCAACGCAAAAGGGCTAGAGTCGTAGGCCGGCTTCCTATCCTCCATCCTCAAGGACATCATCATCCCCACTAGCAGAGGACCAGACAGATTGATATGGAGGGGGACCGATGATGGTGGTTTCTCTATAAAAAATACCTATGGTCTTCAGTGCAAAGGGCTAAATTCAAACTTTCCTTACAACATGATCTGGAGAAAAGGAGTTATCCCAAAGGTAAATTTTTTTTGCTGGATTGCTTTTCAGAATAAAGCCCTCACTATTGACAATCTTCACAAGAGGGAGTTTGATTTGGCCAATAGATGCTACTTTTGTGAGTCTACTTGTGAGTCCTCTGACCATATCTTCCTGCACTGTGGCTACACTGGGTTGGTCCATCCTCTCCATCTTCTAGATCCAATGGGTTTCCCCCAAGACCATCAAGGAGGCTTTCTTCCAATGGGGCAATCCTTTTAAAAACCCTAAGCTCCGTTTCCTGTGGAATGCTTACCTCCACCACTTTTTGTGGCAGGTATGGTTGGAATGCAATGGTCAGATATTTGGTCACCCCCCCAAGGATCCTCCCTCAGTCGCTCATAGGGCCATCGCCTTTGCCATTGATAATGCCAAGCTTATCCCCAGCCCTTGGTCCAAACATGTGTTCAAAGAAGGTTTGTTCAAATCCTTAAAGCTATCTAAGGAGAGTAAGGAGCGGGAGGATCCATGGGTCTCCAAGAAGAACGTCAGGTGGGTCAGGCCTCTTCACGGGTGGTTGAAGCTATTTTTTTATGGGGCGTCTTGCGGTAACCCAGGGGCGGCCGCTGCAGGTGGGTCAGTTCGAGATCACAATGGAAATATTGTAATGGGTTTCTGTGAAAACTTAGGGCGTCAAACCAATCATGTTGTAGAGGCTAGAGGACTACTGAGAGGACTTGAGCTCATGACAGAGGATCCCCATCCCTTGGTTGTTGAAGGGGACTCTTTGAACATCATCAACTACATGACAACTTCCAAGGATCCGACATGGAAGGTTTACAATATCATCATTGAGGCCAGAAGCATCCTACATCAGAAGAACCAGGTTCAAATCAAGCATACCTACAGGGAGGGCAATGGTCTAGCTGATCGCTTAGCAAACAAGGGTTTAAAGTCCACATATCTTGTGGTGTGGCGTCAGGGTTTCCCAACGAACATTGAGAAGATCGCCAGCCAGGATATTATTAATGTCTCCACATAAGCATGATGAAAGGACCGGGCCTAGGTGGACAGGCTCGGGGAGAGCCACGACACCTGTGCCACCGATTCCAATTGGCACATTTGTCATGATGGTTCCTGGCAGGCATAACAATAACGATCCTTTTCCAAAGGCCCTCGAAAGGTGGTCCAACAGATCCTCGATATTGTCCCTCATGTTTGGCAAAGTTCAAAGACAGGTGGGAGATTTTCATCTCCCCTACAAATATTTGGACGGGTCCGACATGCCCAAGCGAAGATCACGATTGGCCCTCTCCCAAGCCACCTTGAGAGGACATTCCAGTCCACCTCTCTAAACACAACTGCCAAAGGCGCCACTACCTTCGGTAACGCGTGGTACCTTCAGAGATTGTGTGTCCACCTTAGCATCAATATTTGCCACCATCCTAGATCTAATGCTATTTTTGGTAATGATGGTCCTGCCTGCATGCATGTGAGGCTCATCTCCAAAGAAAATCTATTTAATTTAGTGGTGTTTTGGGTGAGTCTTGTCTTTTTATGTAAGGTGTCCCTAGAGTGTGGTGCAGAGTCGTCTGGCTTCCCTCCTGGCATGTGTTTTATTGAATCAATGGCTTCTCCTTACGTCGAGCCAATTGAGCTTTCCCTGTGTGATGAACCCATGATGTTTATGAAGGCTAAGGGTATGCTCCCTTTCCTCCAAAAATTCCAAGGGCTCGAATATGATGTCACTCGTGCTTTTGTGGACTCTTGGAACTGAGGCGAGGTTGTGGTGAGGGGGCTAATTTTTAAAATCTCCATTGAGCTTCTGAGTGAGGTCACTGGGTTGTCGATGGTAGGTCGTAACATCCGACGTGATCGTCACAATTGGGAAGAGGAATTGGAGTAATTCCCTAACAAAGGATGAAACCTTGGGTGGGATAAGTCGGCCCTCCTTCGCTCTGCCCTCCCTGAACCTTGGAATCTTGCCATCATCCCTATCCTTTAGTATGTTACTTGCGATGATCCTGACAAGCCTCTACGTAGTTTCTACATTAGTTTTGTAAACCATATGAGGGATGCCAAATAGATCTGTATTCTCGACTATCTTGCCTACTCCCTTGGCCTCACTATCAAAAAGAGCAAGAATTCGTGATACCCTCCCATCCACCAGGGGTTAATGAGTGTCATCTTTCGCCATGTCGTTGTGAATCATCCTTTGCCCCAGACGGTCCTTCCTATTGCTACCCAAGCCCCGGGTAGTCCTGGTTTTGTTCAAGAGGATGGGACTTCCAGCCCTATCCAAAGAATCCCCCCTAAGGTGGCCAATCATGCATCCCTCCAAAGAGTTTCTCGTAGCAAGCCAGCCAAGAGAGGGCAAACTGATGCCCCGACCCCATACCGATCGTCTCTATGGCTCAAGAAGGTGAAGAAGGAGAAAGGGACTCCACTGCAGCAAATCAACTCTGACACTGAGAGTGAAGCAGAGGGGTTGTCTCCCTAGTTCCTGTTAGACATGACGACCAACATTCTCTCCTCTACAAATGCAATGGTGAGGATCCTCAAGCACTTTAAGGGGCATGAGGCCCAGGAGGATCCGGACGTGTAAGGGAGTTTCTTGGGACGGTTTCCTTTTTGTTGATTGGAGGCAGCGATCTATATAATGGATGCTTATGTGTTTTTTATGGTTTTTTTTTATTTGTTTTTTGACCTCCGTTGTCCTCATGGGCATCACTATGTTTTTTTTTTGGGAAGTTTTCATATGGTACCTAATGTATTATTCCAAGGGGCTCTCTCTAATGGTAAAGGCTACGACCTCTCTTGTTATAAGGTTTTGGGATCCTCTTAAAAAACTCGTTTTGTATATAAATTAATCTACTTACAAAAAAAAAAAAAATCAAATATAATATATATATTTTAAATATAAACATTTTTATAATATATAAACATTTTTATAATTTTTTAACACATGTTAAATCAATATTTTTTTGAAATAAAAAAAAAAAATTATAAGTTTTCTATCAATTATAATAAAAAATCATAAAAAAATAAAAAATTGTTAGATCATGCATAAAAGAAAACACTCAAAATATCTTATATTATTCAAGTTTAAAAAATAGAAAAGTTTAATTTTAGGTTTCATTAGAAGCTAGGGTTAAAGAGTAATGTTTTTTTCTTTTATTTTAGGGTTAAGGAGCAATGTTTTTTTCTTTTATTTTAGGGTTGAGGAGCAATGTTTTTTTCTTTTATTTTAGGGTTGAGGAGCAATGTTTTTTTCTTTTATTTCAGGGTTAAGGAGCAATGTTTTTTTCTTTTATTTTAGGGTTGAGGAGCAATGTTTTTTTTAAGAGAGCAGTGTTTTTTTTCTTTTATTTCAACTTTAAAGAGCAATGTTTTTTCTTTTATTTTAACGTTAAAGAGCAATGTTTTTTTCTTTTATTTTAAGGTTAAAGAGCAATGAAAAACTTGCAGATTATTTGAGACAAAGAACATTTTAAATAGCAGGTGGAGAAATAATGAAGCCTCCAAATGAGAGATTTGTTTGCCAACTGTACTTTCTGAGCTATCCATTCTCTCAAAATAAAGAAAACATCCAGTAAATTGAAAATGGTGCTTCGGATATTATCTGCAGAAATTTTCAAGCTTCCAAATTGCACGCAGGAGGGTTTGTTCATAGATGTGTTTATAGTGATTCCTTTGTATTTTTTTAAGCTAAAAATTGATTTTAGGGTTTTTAATGCTTGTTTTTCACCTAATTTTTTTTGGTCGAATTTAGGGTTTGTTCGACACGGTTTTAAATTCGACGATTTTCGAATTTCATATGAAAAATTCAACAAATTTGATAACTAAGCCTAGAATCAACCCTAAAGACTATTATATGTAATAATTAATAGGGGAATAAAATAATATTAATAAAAGGTTATTTATAATAAAGACTACTATATGTAATTATAATAGGGGAATAAAATATTATAAATAAAAATGTTATTTATAATAAAGACTATTATGTGTCATTATAATAGGAGGATAATCAAGGGTGGGGGACCCGAGTACACCCCCTTATTATCAAGCAAAAAATAATAATAGGAGGATATAATATTATAAATAAAAGGATATTATAACAATAAGAGATTATTTTGTGGTCTACCGACAAGGACGTCGCTTGCATTATCGATGATGTGACCCGGGTTCAATCCCCACGACAAATATGTATATATATAAGAAGTATTTACTCAATATAAAAAAATAAAATATTATTATAAAATAAAAGAATATTAAAATGTTCATGAAGGGACATTTTAGAATGACATAAGATACTTTGAATTTAATATCTTAGATATTGTAAGATATCCCTCACCTCACCATCTTATGGATAAGGACAATTTGTTTTACATTTACAAGAAGTTCATTCTACAATAATGAAAGTTTATTTTAGATAATGTAAATCTATTTTAAAACTATATAGAAATCCTTTGCCGACCATGGGAAGGAATGCCTTGATGGTGAAGCTTCTATGAAGAGGAAAAAGATTTAAGATTTGATTTGAACCTGCTCATCCGTCGAGGTGATAAGGTGGAATCAAAGGTAGACGGATGAGGGAGTTATGAGATAGGACAACAGTAGATGAAGTGAGTGGACGTCGTCTCTTATCAAGAGGAGTATGGCAATGCTTTGGGGGATGACTAAACAATAAAGGAGAAAATAGAAAGAAGGATTTCATAGCAAAATGTGAAAGGAGGAAAGCGAACACCAAAAGGCAAATTATTGGTGGGGAAATGTTGCACGATTCAACTCGAAGGAAAGGTAGACGCAATTAATCTCCAAACCATCATTGGACATTAAAACACTTTTCTTCTATGTTTAAATATGTATTTGGTTTACATCAGTTTAGTTGTATGTGTTATGCTTTTTACCTTGCAGTTGGATGTATGTTTTGCTTCTCTAGTTTAACTATGTCCCTCCTACCTAAACTATGATTTTGGTCCTCGCCTTTGATCGCACATTTGCTCGATTAAATCTATAGCAAGGGGTTAATCCGCTTGAAGATGATAATCTACCATTTGAACCTCATGTTTAGAAGTGTCTAAATGGATAGCCAGTATTGTGATGTCCTTGTTGAGCTGACGTTTGATTTTCAAGAGCTTCCTAGAACATCATAACCATCGTTAGCTTCATGTCAAACCCTGGGTGCTTTGATGTTTTCCTTTTGAGCCCCATATTTGGTTGTCGAACTTGTAGGAAGTGCTATGGTGGGCTAGGTTTTGTTTTTCCAATAGCTTAGGGTTATTGTTTTACCTAGCTATTGTGAGGCATCGGTTCCTCCAAGCAATGTAGTGTAGGGTGTTTGTGGTTGACCTACGGATGCCCAAGGTTAAATCTCCCACCTTGTTAGATTGCTCACCTTGAGAGTTTATCGTTTGTAAAGACTTTTATACTCCACTCACTCAATGATATCCCTATGGGGGTCTATTCGCTCGACCAACCCTTGGTTGCCCACAATTTCCAATGAGATTCCAGGTTCTAGAATCGTAGTCCTCGCCTGAGCCAATCTTCTTTGTTGCTTAGGGTTGGGTCATGGGTTTTAAATAATTAAGTGTTGGTTGAGTATGTTCATGCTTACAACCATGGAGTTGTTTTCTCTTAGCTTGAATTTTGAGTAAACGAATGGAGACAAGTTGACTTCCTTTCTTTTAATTTGATTTATTAAATAAAAAGGATTGTGATTATTTGATTTATTAAAGAGTAGTCTTTGATTTATTAAATAAAAAGGACTGTGATTATTTGATTTATTAAAGAGAGTAGTCTTTGATTTATTAAATAAAAGGACTGTGATTATTTGATTTATTAAAGAGAGTAGTATTTGATTTATTAAAGAGAGTAGTATTTGATTTATTAAATGAAAGGACTATAATTATTTGATTTATTAAAGAGAGTAGTCTTTGATTTATTAAATAAAAGGACTTAGTTATTTGATTTATTAAATAAAGTAGTCTTTGGTTTATTAAATAAAAGGTTCATGAGTTATTTGATTAATTGAAGAAAATAGTCTTTAGTTATATTAAATAAAGGGTTTGTGATTTATTTGATTAATTAAATAAATATTACTTTAATTGGTGGAAATAGTTTGTTTTGTAAATTAAAGGTATGAGACTTTAATTTATAAAATAAAGAAAAAGGGTTTATTTATGGATTAAAGTAAGTGACTTTGATTTATTAAATAAATAAAAATAGTTTGTTTTGTAAATTAAGGGTATGAGACTTTAATTTATAAAATAAATGAAAAGGGTTTATTTATGGATTAAAGTGACTTTGATTTATTAAATAAATAGAAATAGTTTGTTTTGTAAATTAAGGGTATGGAACTTTAATTTATAAAATAAAGGAAATGGGTTTATTTATGGATTAAAATAAGTGACTTTGATTTATTAAATAAATAAAAATAGTTTATTTTGTAAATTAAGGGTATGGTACTTTAATTTATAAAATAAATAAAAATGGTTTATTTATGGATTAAAGTAAGTGACTTTGATTTATTAAATAAATAAATATATATTAAATTGAAATATGAAAGTATATTTCATTATGTAATTTATATTGAAATAGATATAGATAAAGGATGAATAATGAAAGTAGATTTCATTATGTGATTTATATTTGAATTAAATATGGATGAAGGATGGATAATGAAAGTAGATTTCATTATGTGATTTATATTTGAATTAAATATAGATGAAGGATGGATAATGAAAGTAGATTTCATTATGTGATTTATATTTGAATTAAATATAGATAAAGGATGAATAATGAAAGTAGATTATGTTATAAGATGGTTTAACACTGTTTATATTGAGGAATGTAGATTATGTTATAGAATGGTTTAACATAGTTTATATTAAAGAAATGTAGATTATGTTATAATATGATTTAACATAGTTTATATTGAGGAATGTAGATTATGTTATAAGATGGTTTAACATAGTTTATATTAAAATAATGTAGATTATGTTATAAGTTGGTTTAACATAGTTTATATTAAATAAATGTAGATTATATTATAAGTTGGTTTAACATAGTTTATATTGAAAGAAATGTAGATTATGTTATAAGTTGGTTTAACATAGTTTATATTAAAGAAATGTCGATTATGTTATAAGTTGGTTTAACATAGTTTATATTGAAGGAAATGTAAATTATGGTATAAGTTGGTTTAACATAGTTTATATTAAAGAAATGAGGATTATGTTATAAGTTGGTTTAACATATTTTATATTGCAAGTTTGTAGATTATGTTCAATAGATGGAAACATAGTTTATATTGCAAGTTTGTAGATTATGTTATAAGTTGGTTTAACATAGTTTATATTGCAAGTTTATAGATTATGTTCAATGGATGGAAACATAGTTTATATTGCAAGTTTATAGATTATGTTCAATGGATAGAAACATAGTTTATATTGAATTTGTAGATTATGTTATGAGGTAGATAACATAGTTTACATTGAATTTATAGATTATGTTATAATAGATGTTAACATAGTTTATATTAAATTTGTAGATTATGTTATAAGGTAGATAACATAGTTTATATTGGAAAGTTATGGATTATGCTTAGTATAGTTTATAATGAAATAGGAAGTTATGGATTATGCTAGGTATGTTAGTATAGTTTGTAATAAAATGGAATTGGATTATTGGATTAATTAAAGGTATAGGATTTTAGTTAATTTAATAAATGGAATTGGATTATTTTATTAACTAAAGGTACAGAACTTTAGTTAGTTTGATAAATAGAATTGTATTATTGGATTAACTAAAGTTATGGGACTTTAGTTAGTTTGATAATAGGATTGGACTTTTGGATTAATTAAAAGTATGAGGCTTTAGTTGATTCGATAGATGGAAATATTCTATTGTATAAGTAGGTACTGTTGTTATGAATATAATAGGCCCTTAAAGATGTACTACTCTAATAGACTAGGAGGAAGGAGCTACTCCTAGAGAAGAAACTATAGAATATTTTATGTGGATTAAAACATTCACAGTAAAAGTCGTAGGAATTGTAATTTCCTGTGCATTGTATTGGCATATGTTTGGACTAAAGGGATTATGGGATCCTTGTATTTGTGAAGACCAAACTTATGCAATAAAGGAAACATTTGAGATTGAATTTTTCCCAGGATATATATTGTGTTATGGATATTGATTCTCTTTTATATTACTTTTAATGTATCTCTTGCTAGTTGATTCTCATGTTTGATTTGAATAGATGTTTAGTAGATATTGTTCTTTGTTTGATCTAATTGGATAAACTTTATGGTTACTAGTATGTGATGGTGTTTATTATTGTTATTTAATTTAAAATATATATAACATTAAATTGTGACATCCATTAAACTAGTTAGGTTTTTTGGGTGTTACAAAATATGTACATATTCCTCTGTGATTCATTATTTTTGGTTCAATGTAGTCACCTTATTTTTCAAATGAGTTTAAAGCACCTTTTTTTTTATGTTTTGATGGGGAACTAGACTACACGTCTTCTATCCTAAAAAGAAACCATCCAATTCTTCTTTTTTTTCCAAAACTAAAAATCTCCTCCCAAGTAATACCTCTATTTCCCATTATCCAAATATTTCGGGCATATTTCATGGACTATGCACTATCTCCATGAACTCGCCCATGTCCCCTCCCATTCGAATGATGGAGGAAAATATGATGGAGGAAAATTACCATCATTCTTCAATGTCATGATAAAATGTTTAATATTATTAATTTATGATTGTCAATTTAGCCACATACTAAATTTTGAATGAAATAATAATTCATCTAACAAAGTGGGAGGTTAATAAGTCTCCACTCACTGAATTTCTTTAAACATGCTTTCCTTTCTTTGGTAAATGGAAGCACTTAATTCATTAATAAAAGTTTAATGGAAAACCTTAATCATTGTTGATCTCAAGCCAATAATAATAATGCTATCAAACCTTCCACATAATTTTCAAGTAGTAATGTCAATCAAAAGATAAATATTCATTCTTCTTTGCAAAGAATCATTCACTTTTTTTAAAGAAACCACATCTAAAATAAGATTATATCATATAAAATCATATCTAGAAGAATATTAAATATGCAATAATCAGTCATTCCATCAACAGTATATATCTTATTCTTCTACAAAATATTTTCCCTATAAAAATAAAATATAAAATAGTCAATCATTCCATCAACAAAATATCATCGTAGTTCACAAATTTGTCTCATGAATAAGTTTACCAAGGGAGTATCATGACAAGAACTCAAATTTATAATATTTTTCCATCATCGCATAGATCATTTTGAGTACTATAAAAATGAGTGGTCATATGCCAAATTTTGAGCAATATCAAAGAAGTTATGGTTGTTTGAATTTGGGCTAACAAGTGGTATTGTTTTATCGCAAGAAAATTCATCAAGCAAAAAAAAGTAGAGCTTATTTTTAAGGGGAAAAAAGAGGGGTGCTTTATTATTTTTAAAAGTAATTTATTATTAAAGTGTTTTATTTTAAAATGGGGCTTCTTTATGAATTTTATTTAACCAATTATATTGTAAATAAGGTGCATTATCGACGGAGTCCGACACCTTCATTATTTTTCTTCCATGTTTTCCAAGTTTTGCAAGTAATATTTTATAACCATCCCTTTTGCAATGGCTCCTAAGTGGGATATCCATCATGAGGAGACTTCTAAAGTATTAGTGAATATGAGTATGGTCCAACAAATTTTAGAAGAGAGACACAATCATTTCATGCAATATCTTATGGCAGCTTCTCAAGCAATGCTCCAACATTTAGCACTTCATGTCACTCATCAACCTATGGAAGATAATACAAGGTAGTTGATACCCTCTGCTATCAATAATTTGGTTGAGCATTACTTAGATGTGGATACTAGTGCAGAAGGCAAAACTAAGGTAGTTGTTTCCACCAATGTTATAGGTGTAGTTTTTAAATATGGAAGATAAAAACAATTACCCCTTACTATATGATAACACCATCAACCAGTTCAATAGTCATACTCTCAAGTGCAACCATCTCAACATCTTCTACAAAAATTTGATCTCAACCAGCTTCTAGGGTGCCAAAATCAATATTCTGCAATTTTTCATCCTCTCAGGATATACTACAGTAAGAATAAAAAATGGGACAGCTATAATCAGGCTACACATGTCTCGATGAGTTATTCTCCTTTTAAGGTCCAAGCAACTCTTTAGACTTCTCAGGTTATTACTCAACATATTGGATCCAATGCTTACAAACTTGATCTTCCATCCCAACTTGGTATTTAGTTGAAAAGGTATGAGCCACCTCATTTGGAAGCTGATATTCCACTCTCACATTAGGAGCATCTTCTTCTAGATATTCAACCTCCTTTTGTTGCAAACACTCTTCTTCATGTTTGGACATGTATTACCAGTAGTGGCACTACCACTACATACTTGATGGGCCATAAGGATACATTTTTTAACCCAAGAAAAGCAGGTCTTTGAGTCTTCATTTCAATAACTTTCTCCCATATTCAAGCGAAAGTGGAGACACTTTCAACTAAAACAAGGAGGAATTGATAATACTTAGCCTCTATATAAGGCTTAGTTCTTATATAGAAATATTTTATTTAGTTAATTATTATGTTTGACATCTTACAAAAATAAATAGCATGTCTTATTTTAAGAAGCATGTCTTATTTTAAAAGCATGCCTTCTAAAATAAGCATCATTGTACTCCTTTATAAAGATTGGATATCAATAATATTGAGTGCATGAATTTTTATTAAAAAAAGTCTCTCATTCTCTTTCTGTGTTTCTTCTTTGAAATTTCATTGCTAGTTCTTACTCAAAGAAATATTGCTCATATCAATTTCATTAAAGAAAATTTTCTTTTATCATGTAATCCTAACTACAAAAAATACCATATAATATAGTTTACTCATTTTTCTACCAATTTTGGCATAATATACAAGGGTATAATATGTTTTTTTGTTGAATAAATACTTCATATTAAAGAAAGGATAAAAAATACATCAACAGAAAATAGAGAGCCATTACATCAACTTGCGAAATAAAAGCAAGCAATCAGATCTAGCACTTTTATCTATTCTAAGACAGTCTTTCAAAATTTCATCTCTAAAAACCTTAATTTGACCAGAAACAAAACTAGCTGCTCTGCCAATAGTAGCATCAACAAGGGCCTCCTTGTTTCTGAAAACCAAGTTGCATCTATCCTTCCAAACACTGAAAAGAATAGAGAACCTAATAACATGTAAAAACACCCTTCTATGAGGTGCAAATGACAATCATCTATTTTTCCATGTTGTTAGTATATTCTAAATTTTACTTATAACTAGATTTATTAAGGGCATCTGTTTGCCTCCTCCATTTGAAGTAACTTACATATCTTTGCTATGATTCCAGCGAGAGTGTTTAAGTAAAATTTAGATTTTTTCCTATTTAAATTTCTACCCAGATGCTCATATTCCTTTAACAAGTTATTAAAATATCTAGTCTCATTTTCCCTACCCTCACAAAAGGGTTGTATCATCTACAAACTATTTATGGATGATATTATCGATGTTATTACTAGTTTTAAGTCTACTTATTAGCCTATATTTGTATGGCTTCTTCAGGTTCCTTCTCAATACCTCTACCATGATAGTGAATAGATATGGTGGCAAAGGATCTCCCTGTCTAAGACCCTTATTGGCTTTAAATTAGGGTTATGCATAAGGGGTCAGCCCCAAAATGTATTTATAAAAATTTTGTGAATTAGTTTCAAAATCCAAGCAAAAAGTATCGAAACACATGTAGAAGGTTAGTTATTATTAGGGGTAATGTTGGAAATTTAAACTTAAAATGGTTAAATTATTATAAAATTGGGGCAAATCGACCCCCAAAAAAAATTGCACCCAAAATTTTTTGGCTAATGGGTCTTGGTCAAGGGTCCCAAATATTAGCCAATTCCAAATTTCAAAAATCCTAATTTTAGCCAATTGGCTATAAATAGTCGCTATGCATAACCCTGCTTTAAATGTTTTTGTTACTAGCCCATTGACTAACATTGAATAAGATAATGTATAAACACAAGCTTTAATCCATCTGACCCATTTCTTCCCAAATCCAAATCTTTCTAATACTTTAAAAATAAAATCCCATTTAACCATATCATAGGCTTTATTCAGATCAAGTTTTAAGGTCATTGCTCTCTTTTCTAATAGTTGTTGAAAGCATTACTTCATGACCTATTATGATCATGTCTAGAATATGTCTCCCTTTCATAAATATTCCTTGCTATTTTAAAATGTATCTTATATGTCATGCTACATATGCTTATGGGCCTATGTGAATCAAATAATTTTGCATCCTTCACTTTTATAATTAGGGTATGAAATATACTACATTCATTTTATAAGGTATGTATTGTTTTAACCTAGACTGTTCCATTGCCTCCAATAAATAATCCTTCATTATTTCCTAGTTATGTTGATATAATGTTGTAGAGTCCATTTGGACCTGGGTATTTATCCTTTTCAGAAGAGAAAAGAGTTGAACGAACTTCTTCCCAAGTGATAAGCTTCATTAGTTTTCTATTGTCTTCATCTATTATAACTAACTATACTTCTTGCAATAGCTTATCATTAAGAACTTATATCTCCTTTGATCCTAGAATATTCTAGTAAAAATGCCTTGTCTCCTTTATAATTTCACTCGTCTTCAATTCAAACCCCTTCTACTAATTATAATTCTAATAATTTTCGATGTTGATCTTTGTACTATTGCCACCCTATGAAAAATTTGTGTTTTCATCTCATTTTAATTAAGTTTATCTTGGTTTAATCCCCATAATTTCTTCCTTACTCAAAACATTATGATATTTTTACTAAGCAACTCCCTTTCCTTTGAGCTTATATTATTGTGTTTATCTTATTAAAATTTTGAAAGTTTCTCTTTTAGTTCTTTCTTCTCAAAAATGTTTCCAAAAGTTTTCTTGTTCAATTCTTTTAATCTAGATGTCATTGGCTTAATTTTTTTTGGAAGTGTATACAACCCACCATTTCCTAAATAATTCCATTTTTGTGTTATCATATCAAAAAATTGAGGATGGTCTTCACACATGTTCAAATATTTAAAATATGATCTTTTTTTAACTCACTTACCACCATTTTAACTCTTATTGGCTAGTGGTATAAACCAATCCTTGTAAAACTATTAATTTTAGCACAAGTCCCTTCATCTAGTCAATGATTTGAGAGTATGCATTTGTCCAATTTTTCTACTATCAAGTTTTGGCCTATCCTATTTTTGGTCCATGTATAGTTGTCCTCTTCAAACTCAACCTCCCATAGATTATTATTTTAAATGAAAGCTGAGGAATCTCTCATACTTTAGGTTATTTTCCTAATTCTCCTAAACTTTTCATCTAGCCTAGTTATGGCATTAACATATCTTATGATCATGAATAAATTTTCTTGGTATTTCCCTCTCATAAAGGCTTCAATTCCACTCCATACTTTTGATATGTTTGATTGAGTTGTAAACTCATAAACATTGATAAGGATAAAATAAAAATCTACAAAGTAGTGTGCGATTTATAAGGCTATCAAATGCCTAGTTTTATGAATAGATTCATAGGAAGTTCCAAGTAGACTTCAAAATGTTATAATTCCTCCTACTGCTCCCAAATCCATAACATCCCATTCACATATTTTCCATACTACTTTCATAGTTTTGGAAATTTATCCCTTTATCATTTACTTTCCTAAACATAGAATATTAGAGTTATTACTTAAAACTAAGATGCCTGATACACCTCTACTTTGAAATGGCATTAGCACCCCTTATATTCCATAATATAGTAATCATGTCTCATTAGGGGTTGTTGGCCTCTCCTATGAATTACCAATATTATTTTGTTGTTTGGTAAAGATAAGTTCAACCAACTTAGATTGTGTTTATTTCTCTATGTTTTCTCTTGCTTCCCTAGCTCTTGCTTGATAATTTGAATGTTTTTTTCTTTTTGCCTTGCCATTATCTAGGGTAGGTATCATTATTCTATTCCTCAATATTCTTTCACAACTTTTCTTTTCATTATATATATACTCTCATAGCTATGTTAAGGAAGCTTTTGATTTATCCTTCCCATTTTCTAGTATTTCCTTGTTAATGGTAGATGTATTAACATCTAAAACTACGTTTTTTCTACTTCTCAAGAATGGTGCATGGTACTTCAAAAGAGTATTCAAAATTTGATGAGGTGCATTACTTAGGTTTAGCAAGAATATTCATTTCTAAATAGGGTTCAGACTAAGCAGAGTTCCCTGTTAATATTATGATCATGTTATACTATTTCTTCTAAGCTCTAATATATTTTTTCTTCATAGGTTAAAGCCTCAATAAAATCCGTATTTTTTCCAATATCCTTATTGGCCTTCTTTTTTTATTTACTTTCATCTATTTCGAACTATTTTTCGAAAATTAAAAACCATCATCATCCATATCCATTTGTGTGTTTCTCTTGTGGGTCACCGACATCTCTCTTGTTGATAGCAAAAAGCTGGTATACTTTAAGCACCATTGCTTCGCTAACCCTATCAATAGAACATGATCTAGTTCTATGTACAACATAGTCACAATATACCCAATGCTTGCTCTATCTAACACTACCCTCTCCATTGGCATAATCATGTCAATTGTTGACCTAAAGGTGCATAATATTTGGTCTCAAGTATGCAGGATATCCAGCATCTGCATGCATAAAAGGCATAATCAAAATCAAATGTTTCCCAAAAAAAAAATAATCATCTTCACCCAATATCAAATTTACCACCAGAGTGAATTCATTATCCCAATACAAATTTGCCATATTTTAGGGTTTTGTGAATTCATCGCCCTAGGAAAAAAATTCAAGACAACATATTTGCAACCCCTATGGAAATTTGTTGTCTATGGAAATCAAAAACTAGAAAGAAAAAATATATAAATTTTGGAAGCATGAAAAGTGCCCATACCTAAACCTGGGCCCTAGGTGGCCCACCTCCACCCGAACTACCTTCAATATGTGGATCGAATGCCTTGATTATGTCAGTTTGTAATCCACTATGTTTTCTCTAGATCCCTTTCTACTCTCCTCACATGGAAAAAATGAATTGTTTTTACCCTCCATCTATTTTACCCGCCCCCCACACGCTAAAAAAATTTGTTGCTCCATTTTTTTGCCCAGCCTATTTGAGTTCTTTCAAGACCTCATATAGTGCTTTAGAAACTCAAGGGAGCACCCACATTGGGGGAAAACCAGTTTAATATTTTTCTTTTGCATGCCTCAAGAATTACCCAATAAACACCTTAGGTAATTTTTTGTGCCCTATGAGCAAATTTTGGAACGTTTTTCCCTACATTAATCAATCAAAGTTCAATACATCTATTTTTTTAAATTGGGGGATCTATAGTTATTTTTAATGCATTAATTATTTTTAAATTCATCAAAAAAAGGAAAAATATAGATACCTAAAATTGTGTCACATAACCCAACCAACTTTATTACAAATTCATAAAATAATTAAGGCAGTTATATGGCAAAACTCCATGACCAAATTTTGTAGCTAGATTAGAATCTTACAAATTTGTCACCTTGGGATGAATTCACGAGTTAAAAAATTCACCATCTTAGATGAAAATTTCATGGAAATAATATTACCACCCAATTTTGATTTCCTCACATTAGATTTGACCTCCAATAGCCAAAAATTGTGAATTCATTGGCTAACAAATTCATCGACCGCAAAATTGCAAACAACATATTTGTTTCAAGTTCGTAGCCAATATCTCATCCCACCTGCAACTACATGTTAAAGGCAATTAGCCCTCACACTGCTTTCAGTCATCCTAAACAACTATCAATCAGGATAGTTAACTCATCAATCTAAGTTCTCAATCAATCCCTCTGACTAGCAATCAACCCCCTATGACTATCAATCATGGAAGGTAATAGGAAATCAATCAACCTAACTCCCCCTATCTTGGCATATCATCCCTCCCATGGTGGCCACAATTTTCTATATAATGGTCCCTTGGGGTGGCATTTTCATCAACACCTTTCAAGTAACAAAGTGTTGCTAAAATTTCCATTAAGAGACTCCTCAAAGCATCAAAATTTTGTTGCATCATGATCATCCATTTGAAAAGCATTTAAAGTAAGAATGGGTAACATGGCATAGTGGTTTTGGAGAAGTGTCATTCTCATTCTTCCTTCATTTTCCTCTTATCTTATAATTGTATTCATAATCATTATCTTTTTATTTTTATTTTTATTGCATTCTATTATTCTATGCTTTTACTACTACCAAGTTATTTGCCTAGCCTTGCATGCAATATTTTTTTGCAGGACTTCCAAGGTATTTGTGGGACAACATGTCAACACTAATACTTTCTAAAAAATTTAACAGTAGGCTTAAGCTTCAATCTCATTCTCTCGGATTACCCTATCCAAGGTAAATTTGTCATCTAGAACTTGTTTAGACAGTGGATTCGTTTCCAGTAGTTGTTAGCCATAGGATCTCAAGCCAACCATACCTTCTATCTGCCTAAAATATCTCTACATATTTTGGTTACCACCCCTTAGGCCTGTAAATCATTTTTAAACCTTTGTTCCTTGGGTTTTGTTATAGCAATGAATTTTCTACCTACACCTATTTTAGGTGGCACATTCACTATTTAAGTAGTTGACTTCATGTTTTCTTAACTGGTAAACATTTTTGGTCCCATAGATAATCCTACATAATTTTCGTTTACCTCTATCCTTCTTTCATCCTTGGTTCATTTTAGAAAATGAATTCGCCAGTAACTACACTCCCAAGTGGAAATTTTCAAATAGGCATTATTGTGTCTAACTTCCAGGTTCATTTCTAGTTTTATCACATATTTTTTGGTAATAGAAAATAAATTCATCAACCATTACACTTTCATTCATTACATGTATATGCTACATCCTCCTCAAGGTATATTTTGTAATTTTTTAATGATTGTGGGTCTGATTATGCCAAATAGTTAGTTCCATGTTTCGTGTCATTTGGAAGCCCCCCAAAACTTCACTCCTCCTTTTAGCTTGTTTTTTTTTATAGGTTTGAGTGAATTTGCTAGCTACGAGGATTACAGGCGATGGTTTTGTGAAGGCGACGATTATAGGTGGTGGATTCACACCAAATTTTGATTCAGGTAAGTTCTTATCTCCATTCTCTTTTATCATTTTTTCTTGTTTACTATTTGTTTCTATGTCGCATTTCTATTATGTTTTAAGGTACTTTAAACAATAATAAAAAAAGGAATCTTAGTTCAAGTTCTTAGCATAGATTTGATCTTTCATTCTAGGCATCAAAAGAGAAGTGCTTGTAGCTTTGAATTAGGCTACATTGTTTGTATACATATCCTTTGATATTTTGTTTGAAAAGAAATGCAAGTCTTTTATATTTTTAAAGTTTTCTATTAGAACCTAATAGTGCAATAAAATCCAAATTGCATATAGGATTGTTTGTTGTTTGCATATGCATTGCATTGACATCCTTGCATCTTAAACATTAGGATATAATGAAAAACCCTAGATGTTTACAAAATTAAAATCATCAAATTAGAATTAATAAAATCAATAAACTACCCTTAGTGAATCCACAATTTCTCCTCACCAAAGTTAAAAACTCAAATGAACGAAGGATCAGCAACAAGGCTCTCCCATTCGATTCTGGGTCAGCCCTTGAGAAAAAAACCTTAGAGGCCAATGCCTCTACACACCAAATTTTTGCACTTCCATAATGATATTTTTTAACTTTTAGGTTTGGATATGAAGGCCGAATTGTTATTACCTTCCTTGCACATGATGGATGTATTGTTTTCTATTTTTGGTTGCATATTAGTGAAAACTAAAAACTATCTAATTGTTGGAAACAAATGAGTAAGTTCTTCATTGCATGTCTAATTGAGTATATTTTTGGTTACCTAGCAAAGCTTCTTTTGTCCTCTTTGTAGCATGTGTAACTGAGTACATTTTTGGTTATGTGATAAAGCTTATTTTGTTATTTTGTCCTCTCGTCTAAACCTAGTAAATGTGTCATGGTTGTTCTTAGAGATAATTGGAATCATGGAAGGATTGAGCCCTGCTTTTAAACTTGTGCACTTATTGGTTGTAAATGAACATAATGGGAAAAAATTAGTCATATAAGTTATAATAGTAAAAGATACTTTTTTTGGTTACAATCACAATTTTTTAGTAACTGCCAACACAGCAGGTAGGGTTCAAACTATAGTGAAGGCTTCCAACACACTCACCATCTTGTCAATGGTAACCCGACGTGAGATGGGGACCGTTGGACACACAAGGTTTGCACCATCTTCGTCAGTCTGGTTCAACGCGTGGCATGAAGGGGACTATCGAACAAGCAGGAAACATATCATCGTCATCAGTTAGGTGCAACATGCAAAGGAGTTGGATCGGGCTACTGGATATGCATGGGCATGCCCATGGGATTGGAACCTAGGTCTCCTCTCGGTAAGCGCCCCAACTTACCAATCCACCTAGACCCAAGGACATAATAGTAAAAGATACTTAAGATGTACATAGTTTGGTTTAGAAAATAAATTATTGTTTTAATGTCCTTAATTCTTTTTTAATCAGTTATATGGCATTGAAGTGGGCCCCTCCCATACATCATGACCACATAGTGGTATTACGATAATTTCACAATTATGCATGTATCACTTGGGAAGATTCAAACCTAGATCTCCTTGAAAGTTGAGGAATAGAAAATAAAATATTATTTTAATGTCCTTAATTCTTTTTTAATCAGTTATATGGCATTGAAATGGGTCCCTCCCAATTTACATCATGACCATATAGTGGTATTATGATAATTTCACAATTATGCATGTATCACTTGGGAAGATTCAAACCTAGGTCTCGTCCTTGAAAGTTGAGGAATATAAATAGTTGAGCTAATATGATTTGATTAACTTCATCTTAAATTATGATGGAATGTTTTCATCATTTTGTATATTTTTATGTCAAAATTGCATGAAATCTTGTTTAAATGCTTATTTGTAAACTTAGATGGCTAGAGATAAATTTGAAATATAACCAATGCACCATGGATATGTATAATATGTTAAATTATATACTGAATGTAGGCCTATAATATGTATGCATAGTAGTTGCATCATCATTAGCATAATCTTATCATTGTACTAAATATTAGATCTAGTATAATTATATATTTATTTGATATTTATTATGTATTGAGCACTGCAGATATTGATCCCTCCATATGTGATGGTTCTTGGCATCTATCCCTTTGTGAAGGGTCAAAACTTCGTTCTACAAAGTTGATACAATAATACTTAATAAAATATCACTTGATAGGGTTGTGAATTGCTTAGATGATATCTTCTCTCTTTTGAATAGTGGCTCATGGACCAAAGGAAGAATGTATAAATTAGCAATTAATTATGAAATCTATGAACTTGTAAGCATTGTAAGAGATAAAATGCAAAGGTTTTCAAAAATAAAGATAGATAATATTAAAATACAAATTTTTTACTCATGTGATACTATCATTTTAGCTCTTGTATGAATGGAAAAATGGATGTGTTATCTTAGTTTGAAATTACAGTAGACATCTTATATTTATAAAGAGTATCACTAGATCAAATGTGCTAATCTTTATATTCTTAATATTGTAAATTTGAAAGTTTATATGTTAAATTCTACTTATGTAAAAGTAAATATTTGATAGATAATAAGTTTTCATGTTGTAATTTTCTTCACAAAGTTTATAGGGTGATGTTTACTTAGACAAGACTTGAAAAGAACTAATGGACTATACCTTTCTTATCATAAAAAAATTATGATATGAATCATGCTAGTTATCCTAACATATGAGATATGAATATCTCATAATTTGAATTGATAATTGTTGGAGTTAATAGATTTACATGTTGGATAATGAAAAACTAAATATTATGCGAGAGGATGATATGAACCTCGGATGTCCTTTTAAGTTCTAAACATATACATATCCTATAGAGAAAATTGATGAGAAATTTAACAGTAATATTACCTTGGAATAGATAAGTAACCAATTGTACCAGCATGGAAATATATTCTCGAGTAGAAAATTATACCATACTTAGTGAGAACACTAGATGAATTGAAATGACTCTGAGGACCTAAATGGTGAGGGAATTTATCAGATCCAAAAAACCGATCTCTTGGATTGATAAAATGTGAAATCCTTTATCACTATTCAACATAGTATGAATAGAGTATAAATTAATTCATCATGTACAAATGTGAAATCCTTGAGGTGATTGAGAAGAAACTAAATAATTGAAATTTAAAGAAGAATAATAATTGTTATGTTAATTGCTTGAAAAAAAAGGGTTGTACTCTAGGTCCCCCACACTTGACAATTCACAACTCTCTCCTTTAGATATTGAGAGTTAACAAACATTCAATTTTCATATCAATTAAGTTGCTACAACTAGCTATCTATATCTTTTTTCATAAAAAAAAAAAAAAAAAAATCTGATTTATTGATTTTCATTTTTTATATCTTCTTCAATTTTCATTATAAATACAAAGATTCCAAAATTCAACATCCTTCTTGACATTTTACTGCAGCAACCTCCAAAATACCAAAACTCTTCCTCTATTGTCTATGCATTGTATCTTAGTAGAATAATATTTCCAAAACTTCATGTTATCATAATTTGATTTACCAACTTTAGACTATTAGTTTTCTTCCTGAAGCATAAGTGCTACAAAAACTATAATAAGTAATTTAGCAATCTCAAAAAGTTGAAATTTCATGATTAAATCTTATCAAGGAATATATGCATAATAACTAAAGTATGGGTCATTATATAATACAAGTGGAATTTAATCCCAAATAACCAATTAAAAAAATATATTATCATCTAAATCGTAATGAGTTATGAAATGAATCTCATCCATATTATAATGTCTTTTTAACAAATCATAATGGTAATATTTTAATAAATTATTTTGCATTCTCAAAAATTTGAAAGTAATAAATTGTTTAGCATTCTCAAAAATTTGAAAGTTCCAATCCATACTTTGTCCCATAATCCAACCAACAACTCAAATAATCTATTTATCCATGAAGTCCATCTAATATTATTTTCTACTACTTCAACATAAAAAACTCCAACTTGCTTCACAAAATCATAGTCCACTTTACCAAATCTAGACTATTAGTTTTCTCCAATACATTGATCTATAAATGGATCCCCTTAAATATTTTGCAATCCTCTAGAATATTATTTTAAATTTGCTCCTTTCTTGTTAGCTTCAGCTAAACTCACTACTTTCTCTAACCACAAAATAGAGAATTTAAATTCGTGATTCTCTATTAGAACCCCTCTATTGGCTAGTCTATCTACACATTTATTCTCTTCCTTTAATGTATGTGTAAATATAATTTTTTCAAAATTTGTAACAAGGTCTTATATTTCCACAATGATCTCTTGTATGTTCTATGGAGCCTTTCCTTTCCTTTAAATATTATTTTATTCCTTTCCATCTATGCAGTCCAAAGTATTATATATTTTGATGTATCTTAGATTGTCCATAACACCTCATTTTTAAAAGTGCTATGCCATATTTTTATTCATTCTTCAATTTTGTCATTCATCACCATGCATTTACTAAACATATTAAAAATACATTGTCATACTTCCCATAGTATTGAGCACTGTCCCAAGAGATGGTCTATACTCTCCTCCTTTTTACATAGACCACATTGTGAGGAGCCATGAAAACCCCTTTTCATTAGGTTATCCCAAGATTAAAAAAATCATGTGACCTACTAGCCATACAAACATTTTGACTTTTAGAATGCTTAGGTTATCCCAAATATCTCTCCATATTATTGCAGTATTCCTATTTTGTTGATGCTTTACATTATATTTGCTTCTTGTTATGTATTATCTTGAGCTATTCAACTTTAAAATTAGCTTATCCTTGGCTCCCCTCGAAATAATCACTATTCATATTTTTCTACTCAACTGCCTCCTAGTAACAATGTTTGGTATAATTGTAAAAAATATACTTTCCATTTGTATATTCCTTTCTAATCCTTGTACATAATGCTTAAAATCCTAAAACTATATTTGTCTTGAAGTAATCTCATCCATGGTTTCAAAATTGGATCTAGCGTGAGTGGTCTTTTATCACACAAAGTATCCATTCAAATAGATATTTTCTCTATAGTTCTCACATCCCATCTTAAACCTTTAATCACTAGATTATTTAAATTTTTTAAACCATTCCATAGTGTAGAAAAATATGATAGCGAGAATGTAGTAAGGATTAAACTTGGTTCATTGGGCTCAACATACTTAGAAGAATTATAACCCATTATCTTTGACTCTCTTTGTACAATATCCAAATTTATTTTCCCCTTAGAGCTAAGTTTGCATCCATAAGAACTCTTAAATTGGGACCTCCATTTCATCGAAGAAAATTTTCTTTTATCATGTAATCACAACCACAAAAATGACGTATAATATAGTTTAAATTTCTTCCTACCGATTTTAACATAATATACAAGGATATAATATGTTTGAATGTCCTATCGGATTGATTTAATTAGTTGCACTCTTCCTACTAACGATAATCATCTACTTTTCCATGTTGATAGTTTATTCTGAAGTTTACTTATAACTAGATTCCACAATTCTATCCTCATTCTCCCCTCAAATAAGAGCATCTATCGACATGTTGCTTTCAAATTTTCCTCCTCCATTTGAAGTAACTTGCATATCCATGCTCTGATTCTAACTAGAGTGCTTACGAAGTAAATTTTGGATTTTGTTCTATTTAACTTTTTGTGTAAATGCTCTTTTATATTCCTTAAATAAGTTATTTAAAGCTTTGGTATTGTTTTTCCTTCCCCTTCCAAACAAGGTTGTATCATTTACAAATTGTTCATTGGTAATGTTGTTGATGTTATTACTAGCTGATGCAGGAGCATCTGGGGACAGTAGGGCAATCTTGCATCTTCAAATTGTTTCAGTTTCTTTTCTAAGTTCTTTACTCTTTGACCTCTTATTTCTCGAGATTGGGGAAGGTTTGTAGAGCAAGTTTGGTTTGGAAAGTTTTGTAAGGCAAAGGAGGGAGGGGTCGCGAAATCGCGACCCCAAACGTGGCAACGCAACTTTGGTAAGTTTCGTCGCGATATCGCGACGTCGCGATATCGCGACAATAACATGAGGCAGAGAAGGGACTCTTCAAACGTCGCGATATCGCGACGTCGACGGTTTTAAGACGCAGAGGAGAGGGTCTTCAAACGTCGCGATATCGCGACGGTAATACAAATGAAGCAGTGAAGTTGGAGTTCGGTCGCGATATCACGACAGGTCGCGATTTCGTGACCTGTCGCGATATCGCGGCCAGTAAAGGGGCGACACGTGGCTGAGGGACCGCAAGACTTAAGGAAAATAGAAGGCAAACAAGACCAAGGGTAAATGACGAACGACCGGGCAAAGCCAAGCTGGACACGTGGCGGTCGTGAAGGGGACACGTGGCGGTCGTGAAGGGCACGTGGATCAAATTTGTGGCAACAGGGGGAGAAGCTTGGATGGATGAACACGCAGCCGGCCACGTGTGTACAAGCTAATTTATGGGTCACTTTAACTGTTAAGGGAGGAGTCGACCGCGCTTTTCTTCTCGACATTTTTGGCTTTGTAACATTTTACAGTTGGTAGTTTAATGGAGGAGCCGACAAAGGCAAGGACGGTCATAACGACGCGGCCAGTGCAGGAAGACCATTAATGCCGGTACCTTGGTAGATCGGGCAGATGGCCGTTTAAGACTGAAATTTTGAAAATCCAGGAAGAGGGAATTTTGAATTTGAAATTATATTTGGTGGAGGCATTGATTGCCTGGAGGATCGAGGCCTCGTTAAAAACTCGAAAAATTTCTTGTAAAGGGATGGTGAAGTCGGGATTGGGGAAGAGAGACTGTGAGCCTGGAAAATTATTGTATGACTGTATTAAGAAAGTTAATGAAAATTACTGTGATTCTACTATGAATTTGTGGTGTGAATCCCGGCTTGCCATCAAGTGGTATCAGAGCGGGAGCTCCTGAGAGTGTAACAGATCGCCGGAGAAGGAGGCAGTTACACCAGGATCTGTGGAAAGATTTTCAAAAAAAAAAAAAGAGAAATAGAATGCCTCCACGAAGGAACCGAGGCGGAGGAGGAGATGTGGTGCCGGTCGAAGACTTCCGAGCCTTGCAAAGGCAGGTTCAAGCCCTGCAAGCAGAGTTACGCAGAAGGCGCGAACCCGGAGGGGATGAGGAAAGTGAAGACGAAGTTGAAGAGGAAGAACAGTCTGAGGAAGAAGAAGAAGTTGTGGATCCAGCTCAAGCCCGGTTGTATAAGGCCATCTCTCAGATTGGAAAGCAGCCTAAAATGGAGGTTTCTACATACTCGAGAAACCTAAATCCAGAAGAAGTGATTGACTGGATAAATGATTTAGAGGAATATTTCGAGTACGAGGAAGTTGAAGACCCTAACCGGGTCAGATTTGCTAAGACTAAGTTGAAGGGTCATGCCAGCATTTGGTGGAGAGGAATACAGTTGGAGAGGAACAGAAAAGGGAAGGAGAGAATAACGAGATGGGATAGAATGGTGGAGAAGCTGAAAAGACAGTTCATCCCGACAGATTACGAGTTAGATCTGCTAAGAAAAATGCAGAGCTTGAGACAGACAAACAAAACTGTCCAAGAGTACACTGAAGAGTTTTACAAAATTTCTATTAGAACAGGGCATTTAGAGGCAAAAAAAGAGAAGGTAGCCCGTTACATTAATGGGTTGAGGCTTGGTATCCAGGAAGAACTGAGCCCGGTTCGAGTAAACACCATTGAGGATGCTTACCAATTTGCCTTGAAGGTAGAAGAAAAGCTGAACAGGCGGTTTGAAGGCAAGCAAAGAGGAAGAGGCCGAGGTGGAAGGACTGGTGGGAGGACCAGTGGAGAAAGGTACAAAGATCCGAAGAAGACTGGTGAAGCCAGTAGTAACCAGGAACAAAGAGAAGAAGATGTTTATCAGCCCCGAGATCATAACGACTACCCAAGAGGACGGGGTGGATCTGGACGAGGATTTGGAAGAGGAGTATTTCGTGGAACATGTTTCCACCGTGGTGAAGAAGGACACCGGGCATTTGAATGTCCACAACACCGAGAAAGAACAAACAAGAGGCCTGAGGGCCCGACCGTAGCCGCTGTGGCAGGAGGAGGATGCCGAATCCGAGCATTCCGAAGAAGCGGAGAGAGGAGAAACAATGATTGTAAGAAGAGTCCCGTTGAATGAGGAGAAGGACACAGACCAGAGGAAAAGTTTATTCCGCACTAGATGTAAATGTGCGGGCAAGGTTTGCAATATCATTATTGATAATGGTAGCACGGATAACCTGGTTTCTGAGGAAATGGTTACAAAGTTACAGTTAGAAAGGAAGAAGCACCCACACCCATACCGGGTCGCATGGTTACAAAAGGACCACAGAGCTTTGGTCAACGAGCAGTGTTCTGTTAAATTTAACATTGGAAATTATTGTGATGAGGTCCTGTGTGACATCTTGCCCATGGATGCTTGCCACATGTTGCTGGGGAGACCCTGGCAGCTTTGACCGGAGTGCGGTACATGATGGCCGTGCCAACACCTACTCATTGACAAAGAATGGTGTACGCCATAAACTAAAGCCCTTGAAGGATGCAGATGAAAAGGTATGTAATATTTCCGGAGTCTGTTTAGTTGAGGGAAGAGAGTTTCTGAACGGGTTAAAGCATGAACATTTATGTTATGCAATAATCCCTAGAGTTAGGGGGAAGGAATGCCAGGATACCCCAACAGAAGTTCTAAATCTGCTGGAGGAATTTCCAGACATTGTGTCAGACAATGTACCTGAGGGCTTACCCCCTGTGAGAAAAATTAGCCATCATATAGATTTAATACCAGGATCAAGCCTGCCAAATAAAGCCGCACACAGGATGACACCTGTAGATACTGAGGAATTAAATAGACAGGTCCAAGAATTATTAGAAAAGGGATTGATTCGGGAAAGTTTGAGTCCATGCGCAGTACCTGCAGTCGTCGGCGCCAAAGAAGGATGGGGAATGGAGGATGTGTACGGATTCACGGGCCATCAACAAAATTACTATTAAGTACGGATTCCCATTACCAAGAATGGATGATATCATGGACTCGTTTAAGTGGAGCCGAGTACTTCACAAAGATTGACCCGAAAAGTGGCTATCATCGGATCCGTATCCGAGAGGGAGATGAATGGAAGACAACCTTCAAGACAAGAGAAGGCCTGTTTGAGTGGTTGGTCATGCCCTTTGGACCGTCCAATGCACCAAGTACCTTCATGCGGCCGATGAATGAAGTACCGAAAGAATTTCTGGAAAAGTTTGTTATTGTTTATTTAGATGATATATTGATATTCAAGCAGGAACCTGGAGGAACACCTGATGCATATCAGGAGGGTCTTTGAAAAGTCGCGAGAAGAACAGTTATTAATAAATTTGAAAAAGTGTAATTTTGTCAAGAAGGAATTGGTATACTTGGGGTTTGTAATCTCAGCAGAAGGTCTGAAGATGGACCCCGAAAAGGTGAGAGCCATCATTGAATGGCCTACTCCAAAGAGCACAACAGAAGTGAGGTCATTCCATGGTCTGGCCAGTTTTTATAGGAAGTTCATAAAGAACTTCAAGCAAGTATTTGTGCACCTCTCACAGAGACAATGAGGGGAGATAAAAAGGAGTTCAAATGGACATCAAGGGCTGAAAGGAGCTTTGATACATTAAAGAGAAAAGTTACAGAGCAGCCTGTTTTGGCACTTCCAGACTTCAACAAGGTATTTCAGGTGGACTGTGATGCCAATGGCAGTGCAATAGGGGCCGTATCGAGTCAAGGAGGCAAGCCAATTGCTTATTTCAAGTGAGAAGTTAAATGATGCCCGGAGAAAGTATTCAGTCTATGATCAAGAATTTTATGCTATAGTTCAGGCCTTGAAGAAGTGGAGACATTATTTATTACCAAAGGAGTTTGTACTGTTTACTGACCATCGGGCTTTGCAATACATTAACAGTCAGACAAAACTCAACCAAAGGCACATGAAATGGGTGGAGTTCCTCCAAAGTTATACCTTTGTGCTCGAAACATAGAAGTGGGAAGTCAAACAGAGTTGCGGATGCCTTAAGCGTAAGGCAAACTCTGACGACTAGATTGACAAGAGAAGTAGTGGGATTTGAAGAACTGAAGGGTCTGTACCCTGCAGATCCGGATTTTGCAGAAGCCTGGAAGGCTTGCTTGATACCTATTACTATGGACAGAACAAAATGGTTGGATTTCTTAATCCAAGACGGAATGTTGTTCAAGGGTAGTAAGTTGTGCATTCCCAGAAGTTCCATGCGGGAGAATTTAATCAAAGAAAAGCACAGCGGAGGATTGGCTGGGCACTTTGGTCGGGATAAGACCATTGCCTTGGTTGAGGAAAATTACTACTGGCCACAACTTCAGCAAGATGTGCGGAAGTTTGTGCAAGGTTGCAGAATATGCCAGATGGCAAAGGGTGTAAAACAAAATACAGGGTTGTACCAACCATTACCTATGCTTGAGAGACCATGGGAGGACATAAGCATGGATTTTATCCTTGGATTGCCGAGAACACAGAGGGGAAATGACTCAAGCATTTGTGGTGGTTGATCGGTTCTCCAAAATGGCACATTTCATTCCCTGCCAAAAGACAAGTGATGCAGTTCACATTGCCGGGTTTTTCTTCAAGGAAGTGGTACGACTTCACGGTCTACCAAGAAGTATAGTTTCGGATAGAGATACCAAGTTCGTTGGGTATTTCTCGGAGGACTCTGTGGAAGAAATTGAAGACAGACCTAAAATTCAGTTCAGCATACCATCCACAGACAGATGGGCAAACGGAGGTGGTCAATAGAAGCCTGGGCAATTTACTGAGATGCTTGATAGTGGATCAACCCAAGGGATGGGATTTGGTCTTACCACAGACAGAGTTTGCATATAACAGTTCAATTAATAAAAGTACAAATAAATCTCCGTTCTAGATAGTATATGGAAACAGCCCAAGGAATGTGTCCGAACTAAGAACGTTGGACAGAAGAGAAAAGTGTAGTGCCGAGGCGGAAGAATTTGCAGAACATATGAAAAGTCTGCATGAGGAAGTAAGAAGACAAATTACAAAAATGAACAGTCAATATAAGACAAGGGCAGACCAGAAGCGGCGGTTCAAGGAGTTCAAGGTTGGAGATGAGGTTATGGTGCATCTCAAGAAGGAGAGATTTCCCGCCAAGACTTATAATAAATTGAAAATGAAAAGGTTTGGACCATGCGGAATATTGGGAAAGCGGGAGTCGGAAATGCGTATGAAGTGGAATTGCCAAGTTGGCTTGATATTTCACCAATTTTTAATATCTCAGATTTAGTGGAATATCATGAGGGAGAAGGTACAGAAATGCGAAGTCCAGAACCATGGCAACTTCCAGCATCTACTTCAAGCACAGATGAGGCCGAGGAAGTATTAGATACCCGTGAAGGAAGGAGCACCAGAAACAGACAGTATACTGAGTATTTAATCAAATGGAAGGGCAGGCCTGTTGAAGATGCAACTTGGCTGTCGAAGACGGAGGTTGACTGCTTGGGTCCTCCCCCAACAAAACAGAAGTGAGGATCACTTCTAATTTACCCCGGGTGTCTGATGCAGGAGCATCTGGGGACAGTAGGGCAATCTTGCATCTTCAAATTGTTTCAGTTTCTTTTCTAAGTTCTTTACTCTTTGACCTCTTATTTCTCAGTATTGGGGAAGGTTTGTAGAGCAAGTTTGGTTTGGAAAGTTTTGTAAGGCAAAGGAGGGAGGGGTCGCGAAATCGCGACCCCAAACGTGGCAACGCAACTTTGGTAAGTTTCGTCGGTCGCGATATCGCGACGTCGCGATATCGCGACAATAACATGAGGCAGAGAAGGGACTCTTCAAACGTCGCGATATCGCGACGGTTTTAAGACGCAGAGGAGAGGGTCTTCAAACGTCGCGATATCGCGACGGTAATACAAATGAAGCAGTGAAGTTGGAGTTCGGTCGCGATATCACGACAGGTCACGATTTCGTGACCTGTCGCGATATCGCGGCCAGTAAAGGGGCGACACGTGGCTGAGGGACCGCAAGACTTAAGGAAAATAGAAGGCAAACAAGACCAAGGGTAAATGACGAACGACCGGGCAAAGCCAAGCTGGACACGTGGCGGTCGTGGAAGGGCACGTGGATCAAATTTGTGGCAACAAGGGGAGAAGCTTGGATGGATGAACACGCGACCGACCACGTGTGTACAAGCTAATTTATGGGTCACTTTAATTGTTAAGGGAGGAGTCGACCGCGCTTTTCTTCTCGACATTTTTGGCTTTGTAACATTTTACAGTTGGTAGTTTAATGGAGGAGCCGACAGTGCAAGGACGGTCAGAACGACGCGGCCAGTGCAGGAAGACCATTAATGCCGGTACCTTGGTAGATCGGGCAGATGGCCGTTTAAGACTGAAATTTCGAAAATCCAGGAAGAGGGAATTTTGAATTTGAAATTATATTTGGTGGAGGCATTGATTGCCTGGAGGATCGAGGCCTCGTTAAAAACTCGAAAAATTTCTTGTAAAGGGATGGTGAAGTCGGGATTGGGGAAGAGAGACTGTGAGCCTGGAAAATTATTGTATGACTGTATTAAGAAAGTTAATGAAAATTACTGTGATTCTACTGTGAATTTGTGGTGTGAATCCCGGCTTGCCATCACTAGCTTTAAGTCTACTTATTAGCCTATCTTTGTATGCCTTCTTCGGGTTCTTTTTCACTGCCTCTACCATAATAATGAATAGATATGGTGGCAAAGGATCTCCCTATCTAAGACCCCTCTTGGCTTTAAATAATTTTGTTACTAGGCCATTTACCAACACTAAATATGATAATGTACAAACACAAGCTTTAATACATATGACCCATTTCTTCCCAAATCCAAACTTTTCTAATATTGCAAAAAGAAAAACTCATTTAACCATATCATAGGTTTTATTCATATCAAGTTTTAAGGTCATTGCTCTCTTTTCAAGAAGTTTTTGAATGCATTACTTCATAAGCTACTATGATCCCATCCATAATTTGTCTCCCTTTCAAAAAATCTCATTGCTCTTCTGAAATAATTTTGTCTTATAGTGGTCTTAACCTATTTGCCATCACTTAGAAAATTATCTTATGTCATATTAAATAGGCTTATGTGCCTAAATGAATCAAGCAATTTTGCATCCTTCTTTGTTGATTTGTTTTTACAAGCAATTTTGCATCCTTCTTTGTTGTAATTTGTTTTTGCAACAAGCAATTTTGCAACATAACTAGAATCAGAGCAGGGATATGCAAGTTATTTCCAAAATCAGAACAATTGTTGTAATCTATTTTTGCACTGACACTGGAATTACATTGTTGTAATCTAGATATGGTGCTTGAATCAAATTTGCCTCCTCCATTTGAAGTAACTTGCATATCCCTGCTCTAATTCTAGTTATGTTGCAAAATTGCTTTATGCAAAAACAAATTACTTGCATCCTCCATTTGAAGTAACTTGAATATCCTTCTTTGCATCCTAGTTATGTTGATAAAATATTGCAAGTCCATTTGGACCTAGGGATTTATCCTTATCAAAAGAGAAAAGAGTTGAATGAACTTCTTCCAAAGTGAGGCCCCATTAGTTTGCTATTGTCTTCGTCTATTATAACTAAACATACTTCTTGCAATAGCTTATCATTAAGAACATCAATCTCAAAAATCTCCTCTAATCCTAAAATATCCTAGTAAAAAAGCCTTGCCTCCTTTTTTATTTGGCTCAAGCCTCCAATCCAAACCCTTTCTACTAATTCTAGATGTTGAGCTTTGTACTATTGTCATCCTATGAAAAAAATTAATTAACTATGTCTCGATTTTAATGTCCACAATTTCTTTCTTACTCAAAATATTATGATATTCACTAAGCAATTCCCTTTCCTCCAAACTTGCATTATTGTGCTTTATCTTTTTGGAATTTTGAAAGTATCTCTTTTAGTTTTTTCTTCTCAAAAATGTTTCTGAAAGTGTTCTTGTTCATTTATTTTAATCTAGAAGTCATTGATTTAATTTGTTTTGGAAGCGTATACAACCTACCGTTTCCTCAAGAATTCCATGTTTGCACTATCATATCAACAAATTGAGGATGGGCTTCACACATCTGCTCATATTTAAAATATGATTTTTTTTCAAATTCACTTACCACCATTTTAACTCTTATTGGCTAGCGATCTGAACTAATCATTGTCAAGGTATTAATTTTAGCACAAGTCCCTTCATCTAGCCAATAATTTGAGAGCATGCATTTGTCCAGTTTTTCTGCTATCAAGTTTTGGTCTATCATGTTTCGGTCCATGTATAGTTGTCCTCTTCAAACTCAATCTCCCATAGATTATTGTTTTGAATGATAGCTGAGATATCTCTCATACTTTGGGTTATTTTTCTAATTCTCCCAAATTTTTCATATAGCTTTGTTATGGCATTAAAATCTCCTATGATCATGAATCGAGTTTCTTGGTCTTCACTTCTCATCAAGGCTTCAATTCCACTTTATACTTTTGATCTAGCTAACTGAGTTGTAGGTCCATAGACATTGATAAGGATGAAACAAATATTTGTAAAGTAGCATGTGACTAATAAGGCTATCCAATGCCTAGTTTTGTGAATGGTTTCACATGAGGTTCTCATTGGATTTCAACTAGTTAGAATTCCCCCTTCACCTCCTAAATCCACAACATTCCATTTACATTTGCCTATTCTGCTTTCATAGTTTTGGAAACTTATTTCTTTGTATTTTAGTTTCCTAAACATACAGTATCAAAGTTATTACTTAAAATTAAGATGCCTAATATACCTTTACTTAGAAGGGGCATTAGCACCCTTTATATTCCATGATATGGTAATCATGTTTCATTAGAGGTTGTTGGCCCCTCCTATAAATTACCAATACCATTTTGTTGTTTGGTAAAGAGAAGTTCAACCAACTTAGATTGTGTTTCTTTCTCTATGTTTTATCGTGCTTCCTTGGCTCTTGCTCGATAATTTGAAGGTTTTACTCTTTTTGCCATGTCAATATCAAAGGTAGATCTTATTATTCTATTCTTCAATATTCTTTCACAACTTTTCTTTTCATTAGATATATCCTCTCTTGGCTTTGTTAAGGAAGCTTTTGACTTATCCTTCCCATTTTCTAATATTTCCTTGTTAATGGTAGAGGTATTAACATCTAACACAACGTTTTGCCTACTTCTCATGACTGTTGCATGGTACTTTAAGAGAGTCTTCAAATTTTGATGAGACGCGTTATTTAGGTTCAACAAGAATGTTCACCTATGAATAGAGTTCAATCTTAGTAGAGGGTTCTTTGTTAATATTTTGATCATGTTATACTATGTCTTCTAAGCTCTAATTTGTTTTTTCTTTGTAGGTTAAAGCCTCATAAAGAAATTGGTGTTTTCTCCAATATCTTTTTTGGTCTCCATCGTTTATTTACTTTCATCTATTTGGAATTTTTTTTTCGAAAACAAAAACCATGATCATCCATATCCATTTGTAAATTTATCGTCTACATACGTCTTTGTTGGACTCTTCTTAAGACATGATCTCCCAATATACACCACCTCTTGACATATTCTACATCTAAAAGATATATTTTCACAATTCATGGTTTGTGTCCAAAACTTAACCCAATACTCGAGAATGATTGATTCTAGTAAAGGTTTACTGATATCAATCACGACCAATATCTGAATATAAATAGTCAAGACCCTGTTTTTTATAGTTTCTGAAATCTCAAGAAATTCTCCCATAGTTTTGTCTATTACCTCGAAGATATTCATTTCTCAAAATTCAATGGGCAACCATACATCCTAACCTAGACTGGTACTAAGGATAGATTTACATTTTCAAATGCAAAGCCTTCAAATCAACGGGTAAGGAAGTCATGCTCTTCCCATAAACCAATGACCCACTTTCAAAATTCTCCTTTCCCTCCCTGAAAAAAAAAAAAAAAAAAAAAACGGCTAGAAAAATCCTTTGGGAAGAAATGATAGACTCGCTCCTAAGAGACTTCCATCTATCAATCCATTTTTCAAAGCCAATGACCTTGACCAAGACCCATTAAATTTACCAATAATTGTCTTATCTTTGAGCAACGACGATTGTTGCTCTATGAGGTCTTCCCTAACCTCTAATACTACGGATGAATAGTAAAAAAGACACTATAACTCAATATCTACTAAAATTACGAAAATACCTATTGCGATTATATTATTTGAAAATAAACCTACAATATTCTACATGCAATAGTTTTAAAAAAATAAAGGTATAAATGAAACTTGGATGAAGAAAATTTATGCTCAGACGAAATGCCCCGCATCATTGATGCCCTAGCCCTCATTGCTCCTCCCATTCTCCAAATCCTGGCTAACAGATATCTGTAATTTCATTTTTTTATTACTTGAATATTCGTCACTACCCTTAATTTGGATGATCGACTTCAAAAGGTTGTATTTCCCTCGAAACTACTCAAATTCTTTCATATGACCACTTATTTTAAAGCTCTTCAAATTTTGCACAAATTGATCCAAAATTTGAATAAGACAACCCTTTGAAAAAAAATGGTTCCTAAAGGATTAGATGGTTTTTTTGAAAACATTTGCCCTAACATTGCCCTAGTTTCAGAAAATTGTATTCACATAAACGTATATCCCTTGATACTACTTCAATTCTTTCGTATGACCACTCATTTCAAAGCTTTTCAAATTCCTCAAAAAATGATGCACGGATCCAATAATTGCTATTTTATGAAATTAGAATAGGGATGATATTAAATTGAATAAAGATTACCATTACACATGATAACAGCAAACAAACATGCAATAATTGAAGTCATAAAAGCCGCAATAAGTTACATATGGCATTAATCATCTCATCAAATAGATGGGGCATAAAAGCATGAACACCCTAAAATAAGTCTACACAAAAGTGCATCATACATTTTACTCCAAACATGTAAAAAAAAATTGCAATCTGCACCGTTCTACTTGTGTAGTTTGGTCCCAGCTAGTCAGTATCACTTCAGATTTAAAAGGATTATCATATGTTCAAATCAACCAAAAAAGTTCATGAACTGAAGTTCATGACAGTTACTCTTTCTGAAAAAAGCAACAAAGTTTTAACTTCCAATATACAGTCATATTGAGTTCTTAGTCGAATCGACAGCGTTGCAAAAGAATTTTTAACTAAAACAAACTTGTAAATAGAGATGATCAAGAACTGTAATGAATAATCAAAAACATATAATCAAAGCATGAAACATTGAAATCCTTCACTTTCTACAACCACAACTAAAAATTTAAATAAATAATTCCACAATATGAGAACTACCAGATTTGAAGGAACAAAATGGACCTGCATAAAAAGGCATTGGCATCACACCAACCATTAAGAGGATAAACCTATGCAACGGACGGATTCCTCAATATCTGAGTTTTTCTCTCTTAATTATCGAAGTGCCTAGCTCCTCTTTATCCTCTTCACTAAACCCAAAAAAGCTAAGACCAAAAATCTGATAGTATATTGCAATTTAAGAGAATATAACACTACTGCACATGGAGGAAAAAGCATCCCCAAGATCCATGCATTTAAAGGAAGAATAGTGGTCACTCAAGAACCATTACCCTTAAACAGCAGCACGCAACGGTTTGCACATGGCATTGACAAGCTCAGCAAATCATTACGCAAAAGATTTGTCCAAAAAAATCACAATATTTCAAAAAACTTTGCATTTACATGATCAGTAATACATAGTGTCCAATCAATTGAAAGAGATTTTGTGATTCAAATAACTGCAAGGAATTTTCCCAATATGATGAAATAAATAAATAAATAGTTCCCCCCCCACACACATCAACTATTACACACTAATGAGAATATATATATATATATACAGCTTTGCATTCAGCTGATGGTTAAAAAAGAAATAACAAGAACGAAACAAAACAAAACCCCTCCTGGAGGACCTCTGTACAGCACAAGAAAATAGCAGATGAAGCACAAAAAACCCAAGTAAATCATCAAATCCTAGCATGACTAATTTGATCACAAGTACATACAGGATAATGGAAGACTATCAGATGAAAAATGGATGGAAACATCTGGGAGCAAAATGTGCCAAGAATTGCCAGAAATAGAACCTAGAAATAAACACTCCAAAAAAAAGAATCTGATAAATGAGAAAATACAATTTACTCATATCAAAGCATTTGATATTTAGAGAACTCAGTTTAATAAGTAGCCTTTAATAGAAGCATACTCATAGTAAGGTAAGACTTACTGTCTGTCTGCCCGGTTATGAACAATGCATGCCAAATACAAGATGTTAAGGCTTGTGCATCTAAGCATGCATGAAAACAAAATCTCCTTGACTAAGATTGGGCATATTTATAAAGTTTATGCCAAGATGGTTGAAGAGTTTCTCTTACCAAAATATGGCTTCAAAATAAAACGGAAATAACATAAGGTTTTTTTAAATCCAGAAAAGCCATGTAGATAAATATAGCTACATATGCTAAGAGTCGAAAACAAAATCTCCTTGACTAAGATTTGGGCATACTTATAAAGTTCATGCCATGATGGTTGAAGAGTTTCTCTTACCAAAATATAGCTTCAAAATAAAAAAGGAAATAACATAAGGTTTTCTTAAATCCAGAAAAGCCATGTAGATAAATATAGCTACATATGGTGAGAGTCAAAAACAAAATCTCCTTTACTAAGATTGGGCATATTTATAAAGTTTATGCCATGATGGTTGAAGAGTTTCTCTTACCAAAATATAGCTTCAAAATAAAACGGAAATAACATAAGGTTTTCTTTAATCCAGAAAAGCCATGTAGATAAATATAGCTACATATGCTGAGAGTCAAAAACTGATGGTTCATAGGACCTCATCAATTGAAACTCCATATATTGTCCATTACCATGCTGCATAACACCAGATTGCTCCTGTGATTCATTATTCTGTGTCTGTGAGGACCTTTGCATTAAATCAATAGTACGTCGAACATCTTTTGATCTGGCATCCTGAGAACTTCTCAATTCCTGTCCTTGCAGGAAGCCATGCATGGGGCTTTCAAAGTTTCCAATACCACCAATACTGGAAATAAGTGATCCCCCTTGATGGGCCTTATCCACAGAACTGACTCCAGATGTAGCATATCCATTAGAGACCAGACCTGTAGAAGACTGGGAGCTCATACTGAGAAACTTGTCAGCAACCAGACCAAAATTGTGTTGCATTCCTTGCACAGGCATTTGAGTCATGGAAGAATGATTGTCATGCATAAACTGCTCCAATGTATAGCCTGGTCGTGTAGACAGATCTAATGATGCTGATCCTGGAGCCCTTGAGCCCCATGATTGCGATGACAGAAGAGAGAGAGCACGCCCTGAATCTGAGACTCCTGATAAACTTTCTGTAGCAGAAGCCATTTCTAAACCACCAAGAACTGCTGTTCCTGATGAAGATGAAAGAGTTAGGGCTTGGGTAACAGAGTTTGCTGGGCTCTGTGTATAACTGTGAATGCTTTGATTAAGAACATCACCAGAGGCAGCTTTATTGCTCTGCAAAAGCAGAAGTAGCCTGTCAGCATGTTGACGAGACAGAGCATTGGGATATGATTGACGGTTAACAGGTGGTGTTTGGAGATGACCGTCAAATATCAACTGATCCTCTGTTTTAAAAAGTCTTGGCCAGGTTCCTTTACAATGCCCAAGTTTGAAGTCATTGTGGCCATCCAGTACTGAACTTGAAAAAATCCTTGGGTGCATAAAGGATGATCTATCCATTAAAAAGCCACTCCGATTGCTATCTGTTCATGAAAGAGTGATGTTAGTTTTGCATACATAGACCACACATAGTTCCACAATCTTCACAATACATTTAATACCTTAATCCTTTCCCTTTTATAATAATGGGTAGTTATATTACTCTAATGATTAATAAAACTCTAACAAAATTCCAGCTTACAGGACCGGAAAACAAAATAAAAACAAACTTTCAATTTATAGCATACCTTCCTGAGATAATTTTGCACTTAGTTCATCTATTGTCAAAGATAATAATTTTGAACATTAAAGCACTGATTTAGAGAAAGCATTTAGGATCCCACTCTCTGTAGCATTATTATAGAACGAACTTGTTCTAAAATTCAAAGTTGGCTTGGCAGGCAGTAAGCCATATAAATTACATTTTGAACCCCATGTCATCTAGGTGCAATGCCAAACAATCAACAACTGATCTTTTCTGTGCGTAGTCGAATAAACTATAGCTGACAACATACAGCAAAAAACGCATTTTGAATAAGCATGAATATTTTTCCATATAGCTTTAAGACTTTAAGTTAAATAAAGCCACAATCCATGCCCTATAAAAGTAACTTAGCCAATTGGAAATGCAAATCCATGTAACAATAGTAAGATTTGAGTTTCCTTTTACACCATGGATAATATTTTATAGAAATATGACTAGCATGCACATTAAGTTTTTAAGAAATTGGTGATGAAAAGATTCATAACATTTACAGTGGCAACAAGTTAAGGCCTAATGATTATGCCAATCTAAGGCTACCAAACTAAATGAGATTCAGGAAAATATCGCATTAAAGAGAGTGACCAATCCTCCAAGGGAGATCCCTGGTTAGAATCTCCACCCTACCAAACGCACATCGGGTGCCCAAAAATCCAGTTGATTATACTGGTGCGGTCAGGGCCGGACACAACTCCCGGGTGATTTTGACGGTGTAGAACCCCCTGGTCGTGGTTTCTCAGACCAAGGCAGCCCCGCAAGGGGTTTTTCGCTAAATTCAAAAAAAAAAAAAAAAAGAGGGACCAAAAAAGGTTATTTATCTGGTATTGACCAGAATGATGTTGTCTTGCTGTAAACATTAAATATTAAGGGAACAAACCCATAAATCAATTTCAAGTCAATATTCTCACTGCCCATTAGCAGATTGTACACCAGCCATCTTTGCTCAAAGTAGATTATTCTGACATTGGCTAGAATCATCCGTGATTGTACGGTAACTACTGTGGCAGCGGATTATTTTCACCACTATTATTTGTTTAGGGTCCTCACCACTTACCACTTACCACTTACCACTCACTGAAGCATTATATTCAAAGATAAAATCACTAGGTTAATATCATTTGAGAAGTATCCTTAAAGGAAGTTCCTAATTGTGGAGACTTCTATGTCAGTAATTGTGCTCCACAAATATCTATATATTTGAGACGTGTAATTGAACGTTCATCTTACGCTCTTGAAATCTTTCAAACTTGAAAATGACATAATGGATGGAGGTAAGCAACACGGATCATATAGTTCTCATTGTACTTATTTTAAATAATGCAAAATGAGAGGTAAAAATACAAGACAATACAAATTCAGAAGCTATGAGTTATTAGGTTTTCAAAGTAACTAGATTCACAGAAGAGTGTCCAAGTTTCCTGAAAAGCCTAAATTTTCATTCCCGAACTCAGTCAGACAGTGTTGTCTAATCCTTTGACAAACATGAGCACAAAATATCATCACTATACACAGGTTATACAAAGGGGCATGAAATGATTAGACTAATTGCATTGCTAAATAAGAAATCTTGTTAACACAAAATAATTAGCGATTGATATAATATCAAACAGATAAAATTCTTCACCCTTCGAACATCATAAGATATGCCATCCTTGGAATAAAAACGAAAGTGAAACCTTAAAATTGCCTAAAATACATCTCAAAGTGAATAGGAATGACCAAATCCTATAATGATAAGCCAAACTCTATCGTTGGAAACAAAAAAAGCACGTTTCACTTATATATGACTCGGTCAGATGCAAAACTTACTGTTTTGTGAGACAGTTGTATGCTACAATGCAAACAGATAAAGGAATTTCTTCTAGCATCATGTAGACCACAACAGTAAACTGAATTTTGCCTAATGTTTTCTGTGAAGAAATGTCTCTCTCATACCCTGGTAGATAAAATGATTTTAAAGTCGTGTTTGTAACTTGCTGCTGCAAAATAATTGTATTAAATTTATATTACAGTTGAAGTGGAAGAACAGTATTCTTCTATATACAATTTACCATCTTCAACGAGGCATGAATATAAAAGCCACCACTTTTCAGTTATCTTAATGCTTTGAACAGCCTACTAAAGTTGAAATAAATTTTCAAGGGAAAATATGGGTTCAAGACCCCGAATAAGATTCCATACTTTTAGAACATCTGCTAAACCTAATTCACATTTCAGATCGTCATTTCTATTCATACCATTTTAATGTTTTCTTCACATCTATCATGTGTTTAAACAAGTTATCTACTGTCTAGTGACAAATTCCAAGGAAGAGTACCCCCACACAAGCATTATGAATTTGGCTGCAGCCAAATGAGTTTGACAACTTAAGATAAAGACATGTCATCTGACTACCGACAAACAATGTTAACATAGCTTCTCCAACAGTTGTGTACCACTTGCCATACATTCTAAATCATCCGTTTATTCACACCATATATCAATGTCAAATTGAAATCTAGATGTTAATTCAATCAGGTTCACTATGTTTCCCGTTCAATCGCATGGGTCTTTCTTCTGCATCTATTAAAAGGACTTGCATTTGGGTAGGATAAAGGGAAGAAACACCCCAAACTCAAACAGCTTAGGCTTTGTAACTATTTGCGCGTGGGGACTTTAAATAAGTACCAACAGGAATTTCAAGATATGATAAAAGATAGGCTCATGAAATTTGAGAAAGCCTGTAACCAGCCTTGTAGAGTCAACTGATTACCTATATCTACCCTCCCACAATCCCTATAACTTTCAACTGATTTACCCAGCTAAGAGACTATGTAAACAGCATGCCTATCACCCAACTTACTGGAAATTTAGGAACATGCCCACAGAAAAAGAATCAAGAGAAATTAAAGCATATTAACTGCACTACAATTTGGTTGTTCCCATGGCTGGATACCAACATACAACTATCTCCCCCTTTAGGTTAATACATTCATGTCTTTTTGTGTAAGGCACAAAGGTCCAACTCATTGATTAACTAAACAAAGATGTCTTGTTTGTACTTGTATGTACCTATATGGTGTGCTACCTTCCTGCAATTGCAAAATGCAAGGCTACAGAAGTATCGGGGACGAGGGGACAGGTTTTGAGAACGGCAGGGGACGACCAGACAATTTTAGGAAACGGCTGGGGGACAGCTAGGGGACGGCAAGTATAATAGTATCTGATGGGCTGCCCTTATCATTTTTAGAATAATTTACACCAAAAAAAAAAAAAATCTCATTTACAACAAAAATATTTAGAAGCCATTAGAATAATTTACAACAAAAATAGTCTCATTTACAACAAAAGACACAATGTACCTACAAGAAATTAAACTTTTATACTTTTGGTGATGTGTATTCACCATGTACTCGCTTGTGCTTGATAAGAATGAATAGAAGCTGAACAAATGTAGGCGCTTTGCATGTTATTGAGAAAGTGATTCTTAAACAATATGAGGAATGCATCAACAAAGGCATTGGTGTGTGGTGGATTTGGAGGTAAAATAGAATGAGACAGGTTGATAGATGGTTATAAAGAACTACAAATATGTTGAATGTTCCTAATTGTCAAACAGAATCAGTATTTGTCCCCAACTACCATGCAATCTGCCCACAATTCAAGCATAAAAATGTCATTTACAAAAATGAATCAAAGAAAAAGCAATCATATACACACTTTTAGCACAAAGATAATCTACCTTGTCAAGGAGTCTTGGAATTGTTTTTGAGACTGAGCGGTGACAGAAGCTAACACTGGGAAAGTTTTTTGTCCATGTCAAGTTCAATGATTGAAACTAGTGATTTGCTTCCTACCACAAGTAACAAATGGAAAAACTCTTACTTTCACAAAAACAAATGGACACTTCACAAAGTGCCTCAAGAGGGAGGGGGGTTGAGTATATTGTCCTCCCATCTAATGGCAAAGGACTCTCCTCCTTGCACAATTTAGCAGAATGCCTCACATCATGGTAAGTTAATATGGAGAAATTCATTTGTGGATGCTAACTAGCATGCTCATTTTATGTATCATCCTGCTCATCCATCAAGTTTAAAAACAATAAATCTATGTTAAACTTCCAATAACCCATTCAACTCAAGTCATATCCTACACAACCCACCGAGTCTTTAATATTCCTCTAATGATAGTCTCGCTATAAATGATATCCTCAATGACCTCAAGCTCAATGTGAATATTCTCATAGCAGTGCCGAGACATTGAACAATAAAGAATAGATAGCCCCAAAAGAAATCAGGGAAATTCAAAAAGGTTAGATCCCCCACCACATTATCAAATGAAATGGGGCATCCAAGGTATTCTTGAACATGCTAGTACAAATGAACTTTGTCACAATCCTGAAAGTTGCATGATATTGTGCATGCAATGAATTTAGACACCCAGACTAGTAACGTGCCTAAAGCCTGGGAAAAAATAACCTTGCCTACTGGAAGCCAAGGAGCAAAGCCTCTAGAGCATCATCATGGAAACAAGCACTAGACTTCTTGGCTCCTAATTGGTAAAAGCTTTTTTCATGACTGGAGAGCAGAAACTCTAGTGAGAGACATTTCTTGTCCTCTTTATCAATAGTCAATTTTATTAGTGTCCAGAGACATAGAAAAATGACTATCTTCATTGCAAAAGAGGCCTGCTATTTCCTCCTCAGGACCTTCATATAGGTTCTCATTTTTTTTATCTCCCCTTAAATTTATAAATACTTAATTAGAAAATAAATAAATAAAAAGAAATTAAATTGGAGTATTCTGACCGTTCTGTTAACTTCTTTAATAATCTTCTGTTAATGAATATTTAGAGGTAAGACTTGGGGAATTTAATAACAAGAAATAACATGCAAATGTTATGATTTTGTAGGCCCACAGTCCCCTTCAAAACCCATGAGACTTAATGCTCCTGCTCAAAGTCAATACCTCATATGTAATCCCTATCTCATGGAGAACTTTCATGTGGCCATTTACTACTCAATTATTTTACATGGTGTCAATTACACTCTTTATGCATGTGCATGTGTGAAGGGCAACTTCTAGATTGTTTTCATTCATCCTTTTACAATAGGGAGAGTGCAATGATTTGGAGGTTCTATTCCTACCTCATCATGGTGCACTATCAAGCTCAAACTACATTTGTTTCAATTTTCTTTCAATAAACTTGAACTGAACTCTGTTGTGTTTCTTATTACTCTATTTGACTGCTTTCAGTTGTTTGCTCTTATTATTGTGGCTATGCAACATGTTTCTGACAAAAGAATAGGCCCTAGTGGAGAAAAGTGAAGCATAATAGACAGATTCACTAAAGACCTGCATAAAGGAAAACATGTTGCACTATTGTGAAAAACCTGTTGTGTGGGAGTGAAAGGTTGGACAAAATTTCTATGGGCTTTAAGAAAGATGACCTGAATTCATAAACCAAGACTTTTGAAAAAACAAAATACACAATTCACAAGAGTAAGTAACAAAAATGAATAATATGGATATAAAAAAGAAAAGACAATGAATGTTGGATGACTAAAATGAACAAATGTGATGGATTTATACAAGCTCAACGTGGTGAGGAATACAAATGTGGGCCTCATTCAGACCAAGGAAAATAATAATATAATATTCCCAAATGGCATAAACACAAGCCAAACACTAGTCGTTTAAATAATGCATGGTTAACAAGGTGCCAAGGGGGCCAACAAGTGGGGCTTATGGATGGACCCATTCATGGAAGTTAATTTTGGTTTGTGATCCTACATCATCAATCTGAGTCCTCTATAATAAGTAGTTTAAGAATGAGGTCACTCATCATGTGAAGAAGTATTTTTCCTTCACTACCAATACCATCTTTAATCTCAAGTTAATGATGATTACCAACAACAACAAATGTGTAGCCTTGGCATGAAGAGGGATCAACCACACATGGAATGGACAGAGTATCGGGCAATGTAGCACCTAAAATACCCTCTAAACTTTAATTTTTTATTTGATTCATCAAGGAAACGAATTCTCGCATGCAAGGATTACCAAAGGTGACAATCATAACAACATTCTTACCATGTCCATCCTTTAATTCAACATCCTCCCTCTTGCATAGATCTATGAATAACATGAAGCGATCAACATGACTAAGTTTCTTGCAATAACTCCATCCTCTCTTGTGTCATACACCTTTGCCATAATGACTTCTCTCAACTCTAAGACCCACTTTCATCATAGCCAATTACATTGGAGCCACTTTCCATTGAAGCTCCCATAAATTGTTATGTGTTTTCATTGTTTTCACCTTCTGTTTTTTTTGCACCCACACTAATTGGATTGTCTTTGTCCTTGATTGGAGCTCCCTTATTTTTGTTCTCTTTAGGGAATTTGTCCTTACCATTGCCTCTAGTATGGGGAAAACCAAAATGCCCTGTTGTTTATAATCTTGAAGGATGAAATTTTAAATTTGTGCAAAGGTACTTCTTACATGCAACTAACCTCCCTTGACGAAGAGCACTGATGGAACTCTAACAAAGGGGCGACCCATTGAGCCCAATAGAATATCTATCACATAATCATTGTCAAATTGCATTTCCTACAACATGTTACTAGCCTATGTTGAATTTTTTAACCAAGCGAGCTTCAACTCCATCGAAGTCAACCAAAGTAAGCATACTAAGTTCCCTTGTGAGTTCAACAACTTCAAAAGTGTCGAGCTTGCAAATGGTATCCTTTAGAGTCTTCTACATATCTTTTGCTAACTCAATGTCTAAGATCTTGAACTTTTATTCATTATTGATGTTATTAAGGAATAATCCAATGACTTCATTGTTCTTTTCTTCCCAAATTGTAGCTTTTACATTCAAGTTTCTTGTTCATCAACTACACTCCATATACTCTTGATCTTGAACAAATTTCTCATATCCTTAGCCAAATACCAATAATCTTTCCATCCAAAGCTCTAATGTACATTCTAAAAATCCACTATATTTTAGCCATAATACAAAGAATTTAACCACAAATGGAAGTATATACGCAAGACAAAGTGCTTAAATAAATGTTTGGCAAACTCCATCATATGCAAAAGTCATGGCCACACGAAATTTGATGAGATTTTACATCTAATCAAAATGACATGTTTAACCAAAAATATCACCACAAATTTGAAGGGGCAAACCCACCTAGAAAAAGAGAATTCCAATATATCTTCCCACTCAAAGAATAAATTTCTATATGTCTACAACTGTGAAGAGTTGCAGGTCGTTGCTTGAAGTTCCATATAGGAACTCACAAGAAATTGGAGAGTTTTCTAAGGACATACACTCACTTCTTACAACCACCTTTTACATTAATTTGATAGTAAAAGATGTCTCTTGAAGTTAGGCATGTTGTGGTTTAACTTAGCCAAAACCAAACCTAACCATTCAGAATTCAAAGATACTTTAGCTTGCTTAGAACAGAACGGAATATTAGAGTGGAATGAAATTCCAACATAGGAATATGCCACTAGAAACAGCCTGTAGAAGAACATGCATCACAATAAGCCAGTTAGAAAGCAAGAGAGCCAACTATGTGAAATTCCAATCAATCTCCCCCCCTAGGAGAATAATTTGCTATATGTCTACAATTGTGAAGAGTTGCAGATCATTTTTTGAACCATATGTTGCTTTAGTCTTCACCTAGGCAAAATAGATCAGTCAAATCTTCTTCATTTTTTATTTTTTTGAAGTCCTCAACTTTTAGCCCTCTTGTCTTGTGATCTCTTAGAGTACATGTCGAAGCTAAAAATGAAGTTAATCTTCTTCAAATGACTCCTTTCAGAGTCAAGTCGCAATCCCACAGTCTTCTCACTTCAATACTAGTCTCCAACTAGCCACTCAAAATATTAGACAAGCTCAAGTCCTAAAGATAATCATTTTATTCTATGACACAATGTTGAAGCATCAAAAACCTAGGACCTCCTATCTGATCCTCCATGTTCTTTATCAGTAAGCATTCGTCCACTACATGTCAAGTAATGAACGTGGTAGGGGCCAATCGATCAATGTAAATTGATAAGAAAATCCAAACCTCTCCTCAAGCAACGCCAAAAGGATCAACCTAGCTGGCCTAGACCTAATGTACCACGTTGGAAACACACAATTGACAAAGGATATGCAATGGAAAGAAGTGATATTAATATGACAAAGAATAAATGATGGGTGATCGAAATGAACAAACCTGATGCCATGCATAATACAACTATACTAACATATTCTAAAAGGCATATATACAAGTCAAACATTGGTCAATTAAATAATACGTGGGCTAATGGGCCTGACAAACAGGTCTACACATTTGAATATCTACCATGGCCTCACTAAGGACATACACTCTTGTACATTAATTTAACAATAAAAGATGTCTCATGAAGTTAGGGGTGTTGTGGTTAACTTAGCCAAAGCCAAAGCTAACCATTCAGAATTCAAAGACACTTTCGCTTGCATAGAACCAAACTGAATATTAGAGGAACGAAATTCTAACATAGGAATATGCCACTAGAAACAGCCTTATAGAAGAGCATGCATCACAATGAGCCAAGTATAAACCAAGAGGGCCAACTATACCACACCCCACCACACATGCACAAACACATGTCGCGACTCGATGTTAAGAGGGGCAAGGGATCCCACATAAGCGGGGAAGAGGGCTTGCACCTATAACCATACTATCCCATTGGCAAAGAGTTTGGTAAGTGGTGAGATTTATCAAGCACTGTAGTCTTGCAACTGAATCAACGAGAATTATTAGTTGTTACACACTACACTAACTAAGGTAAGTCGAGTATTAGAGTGAAATGAAATTCTATTATAGGAATATATCGCTAGAAAAATGAACATGGTAAAGGCCAAGCAATCAATGTAAATTGATAAGAAAATCCAAACCTCCCCTAAAGCCATGTTAAAAGGGTCAACCTAGTTTGCTTGGCTCTAGCGTACCATGTTCGAAGCACGCAATTGAAAAAGTGTATACAATGTAGAAAAGTGATATTGATATAACAAAGATAAAATGATGGATGATTGAAATGAACAAACTTGATGCCTTCATAGGATCAAGGTGATAAGTCATACAAGAAAAGACCTAGTCATGCATAATAAAACTATAATAATATATTCCTAGAGGGATAGATACAAGTCAGACAATTGTCAATTAAATAATACATTGGATGACTCAACAAGGTGCTAATGGGCCCAACAAACAGGTCTACACATTTGAATAATCACCATGGATACACTAGGGACATCCACTCCTGTATATTAATTTAATAGTTAAAGACATGTCTCTTGAAGTTGGGGGTGTTGTGCTAGACTTAACCAAAGCCAAAGCTAACCATTCAGAATTAAAAGATAATTTAGCTTACTTAGAACCAAATGGAATATTAGAGTAGAATGGCATTCCAACAACATAGAAATACGCCACTAGAAACAGCTTGTAGAAAAACATGCTTCACAATGAGCCAATTAGAAAGCAACAAGGCCAAATATACATGTCTGTTGAAGTTGGGGGTGTTGTGGTTGACTTGGCCAAAGCTAACCATTCAAAATTAAAAGATACTTTAGTTTGCTTAGAACCGAATGGAATATTAGAGTAGAATGACATTCCAACATAGGAATATGCCACTATAAACAGCCTATAGAAGAACATGCATCACAATGAGCCAATTAGAGGACAACAAGGCCAAATATACAACAACTATAATAATATATTCCGAGAGGAATGGATACAACTCAAACATACGTCAATTAAATAATACATGGGCTGACCCAACAAGGTTCCAATGGTCATGACAAACAAGTCTACAAATTTCAATATTCACCATGGATACACTAATGACATACACTCTTGTACATTAATTTGACAATAAAAGATATGTCTCTTAAAGTTGGAGGTGTAGCGGTTGACTTAGCCAAATCCAAAGCTAACCATTCAAAATTCAAAGATGCTTTAGCTTGCTTAGAACCGAATGGAATATTAGAGTGGAAAGAAATTCCAACATAGGAATATGCCACTAGAAACGGCCTATACAAGAACATGCATCACAAAGAGCCAATTAGAAAGGAACAGGACCAGCTATACCGTAACCCCTCGCCCCCCTCCGACCACATATACACAAACATGTCACGACTCAATCTTAATAAGGGCAAGAAATCCCTAATAAGCGGGGATGAGGGCTTGCACCACTAAGCCTAGTATGCAATTGGCAAAGAGTTTGGCAAGTGGTGAAGCTCACCAAGCACTAAAGTCTTGCAATTGAATCAACATGTATTATTAGCTATTATTCACACACTACACTAAGTTGAGTCGAATATTAGAATGAAACGAAATAATATCATAGGAATACATCACCAAAAAAATGAATGTATTAGGAGTCAAGCAATTATTGTAAATTGATAAGAAAATGCAGACCTCTCCTAAAGCCACGCTAAAAGGGTCAGCCTAGCTTGCCTGGATCTAGTGTACCACGTTCAAAACACACAATTGATAAAGAGTATGCAAGGGAAAGAAGTAATATTGGTATATGACAAAGATAAAATGATAAACGACGGATGATCAAAATGAACAAACTCAATGCCTTCATAGGCTCAAGGTGATAAGTCATAAAATAAAAGACCTAGCCATGCATAATACAACTATAATAATGTATTCACCGAGGCATAGATACAAGTCAAACATTGGTCAACTAAATAATACATGGGTTGACTCAACAAGGTGCCAATGGGCATCACAAACAAGTCTACACATTTAAATATTCACCATGGATACACTAAGGGCATACACTCTTGTACATTAATTTGACAATAAAACATGTCTCTTGAAGTTGGGTGTGTTGTGATTGACTTGGCCAAAGCCAAAGCTAACAAACACAATATTAGAGTAGAATGAAATTCCAACATAGGAATATGCAACTAGAAACAACCTATAGAAGAACATGCATCACAATGAGCCAATTAGGAAGCAAGAGGGCCAACTATACCGCAACCCAGGTCCGAGGTGTAGACCAGTTGGTTCGACCAAACCTCGTAAGGAGGGCGGAGGTCCAAAGTTCAAATCTCAAGCCTTGTCGGACTGAACGCTTGTCCCTTTCTTGGGGCTTTCAACAACGTAAAAGGTTTAAAATGATTGTGGCATGGTGGTTATAGGGGCGGACTGCGCGAAGATCTATGTGGCGGCTTCCGGGGAGATTAGCACAGAATACTGTGGCAGCCATAAAAACCGAACAGCCAACCCGGATTCGTGGAGGATACCAATTCCACTATGTAAATTCAAAAAAAAAAAAAAAAAAACTATACCTCAACCCCTCCTCCCCCAAGACACACACATGTTGCAACATGATATTAATAGGCCCAAGGAATCCCATACAAGTGGGGATGAGGGCTTGCACCTCTAAGTCTACCATCCCATTGACAAAAAGTTTGGCAAGTGGTGAGGCCCATCAAGCACTTGAGTGTTGTAGGTGCTACTCTTGACCAACCTCAAAAAAATAGTGTAAATAAGTGCAAATGTGCACAAATGTAAATGTAAATGTAACTATAAATGTAAATGTAAATGAAAATGTACATGAAATGCAAATGTAAGTGAAATGCAATTTTGTAGTTTGACATCAAGAATTATGATGTCATCACTTGATAAATTAAAATTGTAATGTACGGCTAATGTATGTAGTTAAGCATATCCAGATGGAGGGTGGTTAGTGGTGAAGTGTCCTTGGCAGCATTTGATGTTAACTGTTGGCTTTCAAGGATAAAATGTACTCCCCATTCACACATGAGAAAGCGAAGACAAGATATCATTATATCTAGAAAGCATCTATGCATGTAGGCTCTATGTTTGTATATCCATTGTAGTACTGTATACTGTCAGTGCAAACGGTTTGTGATGTTGATGCCCTATATGGAGAAGCAATGCAATGATGATTCCAAGTTCTGTGTGCAAGTGTGAAAAAGGAGTTGCAGTCCAGAATCATCGTACTAGAGTTATCGTACAAGAGGTTCAGTCGAAAGTTTCATTCAAGTGGATTGTAGAGTTGTCATACAAGTACTTGCCATTAAAGTGAGTTTTAGACTACTTGTCATACAAACAAGTATTGATCAAGTTGTTGTACCAATAGAAACGTTGAACAAGTGTGGATAAATATTGTCTACCGTTGGTTTCAAAATCTATCATATAAAATTGTTCTTCTAATCATTGGAGTACTCGCCACCGTGTTAAATTTGGCATCGTCATCGCTTGAAGTTCGAACCAACACACCAGATTAATTGCCGCGAGGACATGGGAGACGTGGCTGCAGAAGAAGTCAAAATCAACCTGTCATGTTGCACAAGATAAATATTTGAACATTGCCAACAAAGTACTGCAATCGCAAGCAACAAAACTTCAAGAACCCAAAATGGAGCATGTTCGGAATCCTCAAGTGGACGATAGTCCAAGTGGAGAACACAAAAGCTAGCAAACATTGTTCTTAACAGTAGAAGACGAAGCACAAGGTGAAGCACAACAGGCAAATAGAGGTTGGACAGAGGAGCGCATTCACGCAAATGGAGGCGCCTACATAGAGAGTGCACAAGGAGACAACGAGGAACTGGTAACAGTGGCACAAGAGCGAAGGAGATTGCAAAGAGGTGCAAAGGATAACAATCAAGCACGAGGGCAACTGCAAGAGAGTGTATGGGCACGAAGACCAAAGCCAACACTCATTTATTCACATAGGAGGTCGCTAAGTGTAGATGCGCTAGGAGCCAGTCGGAGATTGATTACAAGTGAAGAATTACGAAGCGAATAAAACCAACCACCGATGGAAAATATGGCAAATATAGCAGCAACAACAAACAAACAAGAGTGCCCACCATTTCTGGTTGATGGCAAGGAGAACCCTAGACATCATATTGAAACATCTGCAACAATATGGTGAGCAAACAAAGTTGATGATGAAGATCATGGTTAACATTATTTCCGACAACATTGGGAGGGATCACAATGGATTGGCATCTAAAAAGAGAAAGGACAAATCCCTTCACAACATGGCAAAATTAACGACTAAATTCACAAAGGAATTCAAGTTACTTCGGAATGACAGAGAAATCAAAAGAGAGATTTATGCCATAAAGCAAAAGAAAGATGAAGATGTCAAATCATATAATAGAAGGCTAAAGGAACTTATTGATAAAATGGAAGAGACACCGACAGATGATTTACAACAGCGATGGTTTCTAGATGGACTGCTACACAGACATAAGATGAAGATGAAGGTAGTATCACTTGCTACCTATCATGAAGCAATCAAGAGAGCAATCAATTCGGAAAGTGGAACAAAGCAAACGACATCAAGAGTAAGTCACTATAAATATGATGATTCAGATAGTGACCGAGATGATTTGCATGTGGCTATCCAAGCCATGAGGAAGGACCTAGAGAGGATGATAAATAATGCAAAGACCAAGAAAGAGGAGAAGAAGGATATGTGTTGTTCAAACTAGAAGGCAAAGGGATACACAAATTGAAGGTCGAAGAGCAAATATTTAATCAACTATAGGCATTACATTGATATTGATAATTGATGCCCTTTAAATACAAATAGAAACGATTGAATAATATCTCCTCCTAGGATATTGCTAACAAATGTTATTTGTCGCTCACAACTAACAATGCTAACAAATCACGGAAACGAAGCTAACCTACTAACCATAAGTTATTCGTAACAATGAATAACTTCATGGTTAAAAAAAATAATGGTAATAACTAAATTACTACGGTAATAATTAAATTACCGAATATATCTACCCTAACATCCCCCCTTTATTACATTATTTTGAAATACAAAGAGTGTTGCAAAACAACTCAAATTTGACACGTGCAAGTGCCTTTGTGAAGATATCTGCAACTGTTCGTCGATAGGAATGTAGTAACTTATATTCTCCTTTAACAGAAAATGGTAATTACCCAAGATAGGAATATAGATATTATCCAAGATAGCAATCTAGATATTATCCAAGTAATGGGATAATCACTTTCACATCCCCCCTTAATGCGAAGGAGAGAAAATGAAAGATGCTGGTTTGTTGGATCTAAGTGTACCTCTGTATCTGCCTCTGAATCTGCCACTCGGACTACCATAGGATTTGTGTCAATCGGTTTCAGGATCTACCACTAGGTCTACCATAGGATTTACCTTTCTTATAGAAGCCATACAACATTTCTTTCATCTTGGTTGAGCTGCTTCGGCTCGTGGCTTTAGCTGCTCTTGCTTAGGTCCACCTCTAGGTCTATGCAAAATAAGTACTTCCAGAGTACTTAAGCAAAAAGTGGGTCATCCCTCACTTTGCTTTAACAACAACGAATGTCCTTATTGTAATCTTTTCATCCTATCAGATTGCATGGGTAACCAGCTGTTGCAACCGCTAGGTGTACTAGAGTAGATCACTAAATACGAGGTTCACTCTTGTTACAATATGATTTTGCAAAAAAATTGATAAGGTAGCTAAGTTGTTGGTTGCTGCTGAAAATGCACCCTTATAAGTTTCCCCATTTTTGCAAAACATGTTGTAATGGAATTTTTGCAAGAAGTTGGCCTTAGGTGTCAATCTCTGCCGAAAGTGCACCCTTATAAGTCATCCTCCCTTTTTAGCAAAATATTCTATGAGGTAGGAAATAAATTTTTATCCCCCCTAAGTGCAAAATATTTGCAACTTATGAAGCTTTTTAAGGCTTTTACAAAGATTGCCTCCTAGGCAAATTTCAAAAATTTCACCAAAAAAATCCCCCTCTTTATTACAAGTACTTCAAACAAAAAGAGTTGCTATTTATGAAGCCTAAAAAAGAGGTTTGATTTTGATGAATTATGCTTTTCTGATTGCCTTTACAAGTTTTATCTCCCTTTTGTCAAAATATGTTTTGAAGGAAGAAAGGAATTATCCCCCCTTAGTGCAAACAATTGCTACTTTGAAGGTTCCTTATTTCACAAAAACTTGTTCTTTCTTTCGATATACCCTAAAAGAGTATTGAAAGAGAATTCACTCTTATTGATATTTAATGGCACCTACCTAAAAACCCTTTTGAAAAAAAGGATGATTAGTTTGAGGAGTTTAAGCCAAACAAGAAGAGTGATTTTGGGTTTTTATGGAGTGAATATCAAAAAATTGGCTTTATCTGTGCAATAAATTACACAAATGGGTGTAATTTGGGTTCTTATGCTTGCTGGATTTTAACTTAGAGGTAATTGCAAAAACAGGAATTTAAATGCAATAATCCATCAAAAGTGCCCACAAATTTTTAACACTTAGGTGTCGGATTCTACCGAAAATGCACCTAATTTAACAATGCCAATTTAAAAAAAGGTGTCGAATGCTATGCACCTTATTACAATAATTTTTGCAACAAAATTAGATTTTTGGTATGCAAAAATTTTGATATTCAATTTCTTCCCTTGTCTTACAAATTTGCATAAAAATTTGACAAAATTAATTGCCTTTCCTTTTTTTAGTGCTGCAAAATAAACAAGTTTCAATTCTTCAACCATTTGATTTTCACAATTTCCCGTTGTGTTACAATTTTGCAAAAGAAGAATCCAATGCTTGGTTTGTCCCCTCTTTTGTTTGCAAAATAAACAAGGTTGTGAAAATTTAGATCTTCAATGTGATGAGATCCTTCTCCAATTTGCAAAAATATGAATGTGCAATATTTTGTGTTATATCCCAAGGTTTGAGAAAACAAAATATAAGAGTTGCTTTTGATTTTGCAAAAGAAAGTTTTGATCTTCAAGTGCCCCCCTCCCCCCCCTGAATATCAAAAATTTGGCTTTATCTGTGCAATAAATTACACAAATGGCTGTAATTTGGGCTCTTATGCTTGCTGGATTTTAACTTAAGAGGTAATTGCAAAAACAAGAATTTAAATGCAATAATCCATCAAAAGTGCCCACAAATTTTTAACACTAAGGTGCCGGATTCTACCGAAAATGCACCTAATTCAACAATGCAAATTTAACAAAAGGTATCGAATGCTATGCACCTTATTACAATAATTTTTGCAACAAAATTTTAATTTTTGGTTTGCAAAAATTTTCATATTCAATTTCTCCCCTTGTCTTACAATTCTGCAAAAAAAATTGACAAACTTAATTGTCTTTCCTTTTTTTTTTTTGTTGAAAAATAAACAAGTTTCAATTCTTCAACCCTTTGATTTTCACAATTTCTCCTTGTGTTACAATTTTTCAAAAGAAGAATCCAATGCTTGGTTTGTCCCCCCTTTTGTTTGCAAAATAAACAAGGTTGTGAAAATTTAGATCTTCAATGTGATGAGATCCTTCTCCAATTTGCAAAAATATGAATGTGCAATATTTTGTGTTATATCCCAAGGTTTGAGAAAACAAAATACACAAATTGCTTTTGATTTTGCAAAAGAAAGTTTTGATCTCCAAGTGCCTAAGGCTCAATCGTTCCGCAAAACCGCCGAACGGGAGCTAAGGGAGATTAATTCCCTTTTGAAGGCTACCCCGCACTGCAGTGGGAAAAAAAATGGGACTATTGTCCCACATGCAGCAAAGCGCTACATTTTAGCCAATTTAAAAACGATGCCGCTCCCCATTATGCTTGATTGCCTACGGGCAATCAAAGCTTGTCATTTTTCCGCCATAAACGACCAATCAACACCCCCCCACGCGGATGCAGGAGAAGGTGCCACGTTAGACGGATTTCTTCATCGGGATGCAAAACGTGCCACGTCAGACATATTTCTTCATCTTGCCACATCAACGAGGTCTACATGGAGTTGCCACATCAGCTGAGGATGACACATGTTCATGCCGGTTTCCCCGCCACGTGTCCTTGCCTGGTCACCTGCCACATCAGATTCCAACTTTGTCAAAGCGCAAAGCGCCACGTCAGTAAATACCTCAATCCATGTGTCCCTCGATATGCGTGTTGTGCTTGCAAGGGTCCACATCAGTGCCTAGGGATCCATGCACAAGGTAACGTCAGCAAGTTGTCAGGTGCAGAATTTCCCTGCGCTGTCAACGAGGTGATTAGTGCCCATCAGTGTCGGTTTCCAAGTGCTCGTCGAATCGCACGCATGCGCTGTCAATGGGGTGATCAATACCCGTCGGTGCCGATTTCCATGTGATCGTTGCATCAAGGGCAGATCTCGAAGTCAGTATCTCCTCGTGCTTCGCATCCTCCGTAGGACGGTGTCGGGATTTCAACGCCTTTGCCTAGGTGTCAGCGAAGCTTGTCGGCCTGCGCTTCAGGTTTCGTGAAGCTCGCCCCACCAGATATGAGACACCTTGCAGTCGCCGGAGTGGGGCAGATGCTGTCAGATCTGCAACGTGTCAGATCCAAGTTGTCCGCCAATGAACGTGATAAGTCAGATGAAATAAAATTCACGCCACGAATTCAGCGCAGCACTCCGAGCAAATCGCCTCGATTTTCGTGCTAGACAAGAAAATATTTGCAAGTTCTAGATGCCTCGAGAAACGTTTCGAGCAGCAAGGTGCTAGAGGGTTCCCATCTCAAGAATTGTGCCGCGTTGTCCAATCGCCTTGCCTCAAAAAACATGCCTCAGTTCCGCCTGCCCAAGTAAGTGCTCTAATACCAATGAAGGTCGAAGAGCAAATATTTAATCAACCATAGGCATTACATTGATATTGATAATTGATGTCCTTTAAATACAAATAGAAACGAGGGCTCAAGCAAGGATATCACGTGATGAGATAGGAGAGATGGTAGGAAGCACATGATGAGATAGAAAAGAAATGAGACAGACCAAACAAGAAAGACTCCTCCAAGAGAAGAAGTTGAAGAAGCCAATCACTCACAAGGAAGAAGAAATGTCAACGCAACAGCTAGCGACGTAAGCATTGAACACAACGATGGAACTAAAGGTGTCCAATCTTCTTAATGCCATACTGGAGATTTACACAACGATCGGAAATAAGGAAAACAAGAAAAGTAATCGAGCCACGATGCCAGCAAGAAGCAACCAAGATGAGGAGAGATCGATTCATTGATCCAATGGTGCTAATGATTGATGTTGGAAAGAAGTCGACATTAATCCACATTGAGTTGCTAAATCACAAGTTGACACAAGTGATCATGGATGGAGGATCGAGCGTGAATGTGCTACCAGAGAAGACTTGGAGAGACATTGGAGCACCATTTTTATGGTCTCCAAATTTCAGACTATATCATGCGGACCAATATGGCATTGAGATGAATGGAGTCGTGACGGACCAAAAATTAAAAATAGTTGACTAGGAGTTCATCATGGATTTTGTGGTGATTACCATGCAAAAACTAGCATACGGTGCCTTATTCAAGCAAGGATGGTTACACATGGCAAAAGTCAATCACAATTGGGAGAAGGATATCTTAACATTCATAAGGGACAACACAAGTATATGATAAACATGAAGCACTAGTCCATAATCGGGGATCTCGCAACATCCAACAAATCAGGTAGTTCATCTTCAGATAATGATAACAGCCACAAGCCAAACGAAGAAATTGTGCTACAATTGGAGGAATGCACAAAAGATGAAGCGCATTCAAATAGCAAACTTCTCCATTAGCAGATGAAGGACTATTAGGATTTTACGCCAAATTGCCTATGCATCCAGGCAAAGAAGGAATAGGACCATGATGGAAGGAGAAAAAGTGTATGACATCAACGAGTAGCAAGAAGAACAAATCTGCACCAAATGAGAAAAAAAAAAGAGAGAACTAGACATTTTCGAAAATTTTGCAGAATATACTATTGGTGATGTTGTAATAGATGAGAAGCCAACACACCCACTTGATGTGGCAAAAGCAACAAGTGAGCCTGATACCATAAAGTATGAAATACCAACGATGGTTCAAGTGAACCTCAATGAGAAAGACGAAGATAAAAGAATCCATTGCGGGGACGATTGGGATGCAATGCTGAAAGCAATAGCCCTATGATTTCCATGTTGTATAAAGATGTCTTTGCATGGACATATAAGGATCTGAAAGGGATTCCATCAAAGTTATGTGTGCATCAGATTTAAATGATTTCAAGTGCACAACCAGTGCAAATAAGGTCGTATAAGATGAATCCAAAGTATGCGAACTTAGTTGATGCAAAAATACAAAAGATGTTGGATGTAGGAATAATCTTCAAGGTCATGGTGAGTTAGTGGGTGTCACCAATTGTCATCACCTTGAAGGAGGTACATCAAATTGACATTTGCATACATTTTACCACTTATGTTGTCATGATAAAGGATCCCTTTCCTAGCCCATTTACTGATTCAATTTTGGAGGAAGTTGTCAGAGATGAAATCTATTCATTTTTTTATGGTTTTTCTGACTACAATCAAATAACAAAGTTGAAGAAGTTAAATTGAAAACTTTTGTAGGAAATGCCCCAGCCACGTTTCAAAGAATAATTTTGTCTATTTTTTAACAATTGTCCACCATAAAATTCAGAGTCCTCTTAGACGACTGGTCATTGTATGGAAAGAAGGACAAGCATTTGAAGGCACTTGAAGAATGAATGAAGCTATGCATAAATGCTCATTTGTCATTAAATCCAAATAAGTAGGTACCCCATACAAGAAGTTGTTGGGGCATGTGGTGTGCTAGAAGGGTTGAATACCGATCCCAAATAGATTTGAGTTGTAATGAGTATTGAGGGGCCATATGACATGATTTCACTTAAGTCCTTTTTAGGAAATGTTGGGTACTATACGAGGTCTATCGAAAACATTGCCCAAGTGTCCCATCCGTTGGATGTGTTAATGTGCAAGAATGTTCCTTTCAGATGGACAGAGGAGCATGAAAATGCCTTCAAGAAGTTGAAGGCGAATCTGGTTTGCATGTTCATTCTGGTGTTTCCGAATTACATTTCAATTGAAATTGTTGGAAGTTAACAAAATGCAAAAGTAGCCAAGTATTGTAGAAGAATACACTGAGTGGAACAACAAAATAGAAAGGTCCCACCCGACGCTATGTTGCAAACGAAATCTTGCTCACAAGGAGAGGATGTCAGAGTGCCTACAAGGTAATATATTGCAAACCGTGTGCGTGGAAGGGAGAGAGAACACAGTTCGAATAACGAGCAGGATAGCAACAGTCAACATGGTGGACACTCGAGGGAGAGGCCTAAAACCAACAATCCAAACGAGAAAGAAGTAGAGGCATCACCTCAAGAGAAGGAGAAAGGCAAGGAAAGAGAATGAATGCCAATACCCTTGTAGAATATGACATGTGAACAGCCAGCAAACAACCATTGAAAACTACGTTGACAAACGCAGGTGTGCATTATATTTTGAAGATACCCAATTTTGACAAGAAGTAGTTGTTGTAGATGTTGCAAACCTATGATCAGCAGTAACACATGACCAGAGTCACGATTTGTGACCAAGAGATACAAGAAGTGTTTTCACCTAGCAATTATTGGAGAGGACTTGGATTGCCAAGTTCAAGGATACAAATGAGATACGAGGCAATTGACGTGCACCAATGGAAGGAATTGATGGATAAAGTTATTGATCTCAATTTGAAAGAGGCAATGAAATTGGTGAAGCACAAGAGCCATGGACAGAAGATGCAACAGTTGAAGGCATCGAAACTGCAATGTGCAATGAATATAACTATGTCAAAACTCTCTGGAGAACAAAGAGCCTTAAAGATGTCCACCTGGCTAATAGCATACATGGAGGGAATAATGGCTGGCATAGCATAAGATTGAGCATTATACTTATCATACCACATCACAAATTTTCTAATGCACTATAACAAAAAAAAATTGATAGCTTTCCATTCCATTGCATTAATGATGAATGTCGTGACATAGGAGAAGCATCAGTTTCATAGATTGAATCAGCCCAAAATGATCCCAGAGCATGCATCAACAATATTTAGGTGGATCCACGTGACGTCATTGACGTACCCTAATAAAGAAGTCAAGCACCTTCGAGAAGAGAAAGGATGGGAAAGCTTCCAAAAATGAGACGAGTGAGGATTCCGAGAGAGCTGAGGAGCAGCCACAAACATTGGAGTTGGTGTGAAAGGAGATGCGACGTAGGAGGTTGGAGGAGCAGTGGACGAAAGCCCAACCTCAACCCCAACATCAGCAAGAGGAAAGGCAACAACCACAAACAAACTCCTCACAACAGGCCACAACAAGATTGTGTAGCAGGGCAACAAAAACAATGGAGGGTTAGAGCAAGACGCATGGGATGCCACAAGCAATAGTGTGAGACGAAGTTCTTGCACAATTAAGGAGTCAAGGTGTGCAAGGAGGCATTACAAGTACCAGTGCAGGTACTAAGCAAATGGCTTTGAGGAGGGTTGTGGTTGGTGAACAGCAACCAAGGGACTCTAGTGCACAAGCAGGACAAGAAAAGGAGAGGAGAGCACAATAATCGGAGGACAAGACTACACAACCAATGTAGGTACCAATCATTGTTGTAGATGTAGATGAGGAGATCCAGATTGTAGTGGACACAATATAAGAGGAAGAATGTATAAAGAATATGTAAGTAGAGAACATTAACTCACCCAATAGCTTTGATTGTATGCCAATGCAGTTTGTGTAGTAGATCAAGTCATATGGATCACCCCCACTAGATGAGGACACATACTGAAATCACACCTACAACATAGGTGGCAGCACCAAGTCCAATTGTGTAGGACGAGAGGACGGAGAAAGGAAAACAGAGTGCTTCAAAATATAGTTGGCGACAGAAAGGTGAAAGCAGCAAACCGTTGGATAAGGAACCGAAAAAAGTGTTGGTTGTGGAGCCTGATTAATTCGAAGGCCTTGTTTTCAACCGCATTTGGACCCACTCCACGAAGGGGGCGGGGGGTGTAGGGGGGGCACCAGCCCCCCCTACTACTGTCACCATGGGGGGTCAAGGGGGGCCGACAACAAATCGGACGATGGATTTTAGGCGGGCTTTTTGCCCTAAAATTGTAACACGCTTTTATAAGAGGATGATGTATAGCGGCTCATTGTAAGTGTGCGCAGTTGTGTATGGAAAGGTTTTCTGGACGAAATAAAAGACCTGGTTAATTTCTCCATGGATGTAGCCCACATTGGGTGAACCACGTAAATCTGTGTCTCGTGTATTACTTTATTCTTCTGTGTTTTATTTCCGCATTTATTTATCTCTTGTGTTTTATTATTTAATCCTAACAAAAAGGATAGGAAACTATGGCAAATGTAACAACTAAAAGTGCAAGGCAGACAATTCGAGAGGGCAACATGGCCAAACAACCTATCAACTTCATAGGTCAGGGTGGGGACGAAGTGGATGAAGCTACCACAGAAGATGACACTAATATGGAATTGGCAAAAGACACAAAAGTGAGCATTTCATCATCAAAATGCCAAATCTGAGGAGACCACTAGTTCCAAAACATCAATGAACAGGTTAATACATTCTTCAAGAAGCTAACTGGATTTTTTGATAGATTTTGTAGTGAGTTCAAAGTTGGATGTATGGGAGACAGGTGACTGTGGCAGTTGAGAATGGAGAATGAAATAGGCAAACTCGTGAATTGGACTCATGACGAAGAGCGCATGAAGAAGTTTGCAAAAACCCATAAAACACAGCCATGGGAGCTAGAAGTTAGCAGTGTCAAGTCGATGTTGGGAATAAAGAACATGCCAAATGTAAGTCAGGTACTCTACCTACATCCAACACGCATGTATGTAGATGAAGGGAGCTTGGTGGCCTTTCCAAAGGATGAAACAGGTGTCAAGTATGCTAAACTTGCACCTGATTTGGTGAAATCATAACCTAGAATGAATTTTTGGCATATCTTATTCAGTGGTTTACCACAAGTTTGGAAAAGTTTCAACAATCTAATGTGGATTAGGCTAACCAATTGTAGGTAATGGAGGCACAACTTCAACGGGTGTAGAAGGATGCCAAAGCAGAACTAGCAATGTTGAAGGAGGTTGAGAAAAGGATGAAAACTCATGAGGAACAGGATCAATTGATCGGACAGTTGAAATTTGAATGGAAGGTGAGGAAACAGTTGTTGAAAGTAAAGAATAAGGAAGCTACTCACCGCAATCAACTGATAGCAAAAAGGGATGAGCAACTTGCAATTGCAACGAGACGAGAAGCAGAAGCAGTAAGGAAGGTTGTTGAAACAAGGATGGAAGCCAAAGCTATAGAGGTAAAAGGAGAGATCAGATTGTTGGCAAAGTTGGAAAATATCGAGCAAAGGGCGAATCACTATGGTGTGTAGTGGGATCGATATCATGCCTATGCCAAAATATTGAATGTAGAGACGAAGGCATTGAAGCTACAAATCCAGGAGTTAGGAGGTATACATGTTCCCATGCCACAATACCAACAAAATCCGAATCCCCAAGAGTAGAGGTAGTCATCGATGCGAACCTTGACCAATATAAAGGGGCGAGCGGATGTAGGAGCTAGTTCTAACCAGTGTCAATAAGTGAAATAAGTGCAAATGTGCACAAATGTAAATGTCAATGCCAATGATCAAGTGACATTAGCTCAACTGGTTAAATTCCCCAAAACATTTAAAGGAGACCCAAGTTCGAATCTTGCCAAATGATACATGGATAATTTCCCAGTTTTGTTGTAATACTGCTATGTGGCGATGATGTAATACGGATGGGGCCGTTTCAATCCTATATAACCCATTAAAGAAAAAGTGAATGTCAATGAATCGCCATACAAGAGTTGTACAATAAGTGTAGTCGAAAGTGTCATTCAAATAGATTGCAAAGTTGTTGTACAAGTACTCGTCGTACAAGTCACTTTGCCATTCAAGTGAGTTCAAGACAACTTGTTAATCAAACAGGTGTTAATCAAGTTGTCGTACAAGTGTAAATGTTTAGCAAGTGCGGATCGGTATCGATTGCTATTGGTTTCTAAATTTGTCGTATCAAATTATTCCTCCAACCATTGGAGTACCAACCACCACGCTACAAGTCCCACAACCGAATCAATAGGTATTATTAGCTATTACTCACACACTACAATAACTAAGGTGCGCCAAGTATTAGAGTGAAATGAAATTCTATTATAGGAATATATCACTAGAAGCAACTTGTAGAAGAACATGCATCACAATGATCCAATTAGAAAGCAAAAGGACAAACACATGCACACACACATGCCGTGACTTGACGAACCATACAGACAACTCCCATGATTGCATGGCAATGTTAAAATTGAAGGCTTAGTTGTTAGAACCCTGTCAACTTCCCAAATGCTTGTCTCAAGGGAGAAGGGAAGGATTGGGAATTTTAAACACCCACATTTGGAATCCTCTTAGATTATTCACAACCCACAGAATTTGAGAGAGGATATTTTTTACTCTGCATTATCAGGTTCGACACATCCTACCTGACATGTCAAAGCCAATAGCTGAATTGGCCAAAAAAAAAAGGAGGAATGGTAGACGCAAAAGCCATGAAATCAAATTTGCATGCAACCAACTACCTTGCTTTTAAGCATAGTTGAGAAAATCAGAATCGACATGGAAACAAACGGGAAAAATCAGGTATTGGCAAACAAAAACGAAAAAAATTGGCAATTTTTCATTGAAAAACCGAAGAAAATGCAAATTTTCATTTAAAAAACTTTTTTAATGCATATCACATTTTTTTGGAAAAAAAAGGGGGCAAAAATCTCCCAGTCTGTGAATCGGGATTTTTTGCGGATTTTCTCAACTATGCTTTTAAGTCTCCCTAGAATGGGGTTAACTAATAGAGCAATCCAAGCATATGATTATCTTTGGTGCTTTTGTGTTCTAACTTTAATTAGTTATGCGTATTTGTTTCAAAGTTTCTATTAGACTCTATATATCATCAACATATAGCGATAGGGGTTTAGTGAGTTACATTCCGAATGTATTGGACTATTAAACCTTACGCTGCAATGCGTACCTGAAATATCACTTATGCTATTTTTAGGTATGGTTGGGGGCTGTTGATTGGCCCATTCGAAGGGTTCGGAAAACGTCCTACAAGCAATTTTCCAATCCAGTTGTATTACTATTGGGCATATATTGATAGATTTTCCTACAACAAATTATATTAGCTGCAGTGAATACTGGTGGGGATTGAGGTAGGCTAACATCATCCAATCATCTGTCCCCCTTGGATTGATATATTCAATGGTCCTGTTGTCACATTTTGCACGGGGTGCAATGTTTTCAATTTTTATCTTCTCGCAAGCTTTCCAACGATATATTATAATAGGCGATCGGGTCAGCGGATCAAAAGTTATGGCCCCGGGAAGCTGAACCAGGAAACCCAGTTTTGGTGCGAAGTGCGCACTTCGCCCAGTTTTGGTGCGGAGTGCGCACTTCGCCGATTTGAGTGCGAAGTTCGCACTTCGCCCAGTTTTGGTGCGAAGTGCGTACTTCGCCCAGTTTTGGTGCGAAGTCCGACTTCGCCCCTCTTTCTGGGCGCACCTTGTAATCGGCAGGCTGGCAGGCTGACAAAGAAGAATGATAACTTTCGGAGCGAGTTCGTACAATGGCGAGACACCGAGTGTTCACCGTGCGCAGCCCGACTTTTCAGCAGAGTCGGAATGCGCCCTTGACAGATGTGCAATACGGGAACAAACCCGAAATTTGACCAAGGCGTGAAGGCCTTCCCAACTGCACTGTTTTCTGCCCACGCATCCCAAGGAGCTCCGATCCCAAGCGAAGATAGATAGACTGCCCTTCAAGGCAGACATGTGTCACACAGCATAACCCATCATACGACAAGTGTCCAGCTTCGGGATTTGAACCAAGACTTCCAACCAAAAGGGATAAGCATGGGCCGCACTACTTATGCCAACTGCCTCATTTAAGACTGACGTGAGTTTCCACCTGCCTCAGCTACCCACATTTCTGTCAATATAAAGTTCTACCCAACGCGCTGCCACGTGGCTGTTCAACCTTCGGGGAGACCATGCCGAGGGTACAGCCCGACTCGACAGAGGTCGACATCGGCGATTCCGTGGCTGCTTTTGTCAGCTAATGTTTGACTGGGACGTTGTGCCCATTAATGTAACGGAGGGAACTTTGGGCTATCAATAGCCACCACGTTTTCATTGTAAGTGGTGGAAGGGGAATGTTTGTTAGGGAACTATTGTGCTTACTGTAACCGTGCTTCTGCTTATGAATACAATCTGTATGCCTGGTTCTGTTCTCACTGTTTTTATTCTTTTATCTTTGTCTTTCATTATATGCCTTAGGCCCACCTGTGTCGCGGCTCGTTGATTCATTTCGGCATTTGGCGATCAGGTTCCTCTAGCATTGCTTGTTTAAAGCACCCTCTGTACTTCATTAATTTAAAGCATTCATAATAAATTTGGTAGCAGTTCCATCAGTTATGTGTGACGTTGTTGGCCCGTATCTGGTGATTGATGCGATCCCCTGCTGTTAGTTCCTTGTAGGGAATGTTTGCTAGGGAGCCATTGAAGTCGTGCGGTTAAACTCTACCTAACACATATACACGGCTCGACATCTCTAGGTTTACTTTCTACCCCCTGTCGGTGTACGTATCCGGTGATTGATACGATCCCCTGCTCTTAGTTCCTTGTAGGGAATGTTTGCTAGGGAGCTATTGAAGTCGTGCATATCTTCGCCGGTGTATCGGAAGTACGCCTAGGTTTTGCGGTTCCTTGTCATGCTCTGTGTTTGTATGCAATAAGTAGCGGTGTTTGGTGTGTTCCCGTCATCGTTAGTTCCCCCCACCAACCTTTGGACATATTTGTAATCTCTTTCTGTATATTTATCTCTTTCCGTTCATTTATTTCTTTCCTGTTCCCTTTAGCTTAAATCAGAAAGCCCCCCCCAAAAGGAGCCGGCATTCTCCGGAGATTGGCTCGGAAGGCATCTCTTCCTTCGGCCTTTCAATGTTGGTTCGCGGGTCCAGGGCGCAATAGCGACAAATCCTTTCCTCGTGGCGGATTCGTGACCAACAGTTTTTGGCACGCCCGCTGGGACCCTTTGTCTCGCATTTGGAAGATCTCAAGCTCGTCCTCGCTCAGGCTGACAGTTTCTTACCGAATGCTCGGTGGGACAAGGAGGTTTCTCACCCCCAAACAGAATTGAAGCACTGGTGCTCGCTTCATTGCTTTTCAAAATCAGAGCACCTGGCGACTCTGCACGTTCATATTCTCTCGAGTCCGAAAGACCGGTCCTGACGCCTTCATTCAAGCAAGAAGGTGGCGAGCGAGGAACCCGAGAAACCGACCCGACTTTACGAAATTAATACCAACGCTCCAGGCGAGCGCGTCAGGCGGTCGATTACCAAGCTCGCATAGACGAATCCGTGAGGTGAGACGATTAGTCTCCATATTTTAAGGAAGCCCGAGTTGGTGAATCTTTGGCTTGCCTTCATCCGGCAAAATCACCTGGCGACTCCGACTGAGCTGAAGATCCAGATTTCTTGATCGCAGGCGCCCCTTTTTTTAAGCTAATAGAAGACACCTCGAAGGAATCAAGGTTTGGTGAGCAGCCTTGACCTCATAAGCGAAGAAATGAATGTTCACCTACAGTCTCCACCGTGGTGGTATCGGCTCCGACCATCACAGCAACCGGTACCCGAAGAGGGCTCCCGTCTGAAAAATCTCCTTGCCACATTGTTCATCAATTGTACGGGTACCGGCATGAATCACAATCTGCCACGTTGCACCATGTTTGCGACCTGGCAAGCTTTGGGAGGCCAGCCGGACTTCAAAGATCATCTGAAGTACAACCAGATCTGGTTCGGGCACTGCAGGTTTACCGGATAGGCAACCAAAGCTAGATTTGTGTCAGCGGCATGCCAATAATGCCGCAAAATTTTGTATAAATATCCGGCTATTATTTAAAGTTTTAGTTGTTTTTCTTATTTCAGTCTGTGCAGTGTTTTCTTTTTAAGTGTTCCGAGAAGGCAGTTGCCGGAGGCGGATCTGAAGAGCAATTGCAGCGTCGGTGACTCTGTTGCCCAATGGATGAAGGCATGGGTTCTTTGCGCCGAGGCGAGCTCGACACCCCGCGAGCCGCCAGAAATGTTGTCACATTTTGCACGGGGTGCAATGTTTTCAATTTTTATCTTCTCGCAAGCTTTCCAACGATATATTATAATAGGCGATCGGGTCAGCGGATCAAAAGTTATGGTCCCGGGAAGCTGAACCAGGAAACCCAGTTTTTGGTGCGAAGTGCGCACTTCGCCCAGTTTTGGTGCGAAGTTCGCACTTCGCCCAGTTTTGGTGCGAAGTGCGTACTTCGCCCAGTTTTGGTGCAAAGTCCGACTTCGCCCCTCTTTCTGGGCGCACCTTGTAACTGGCAGGCTGGCAAAGAAGAATGATAACTGCCGGAGCAGGTTCGTACAGCGGCAGACACCAGTGTTCACCTATGCGCAGCCCAACTTTTCAACAGAGCCGGAATGCGCCCTTGACAGGTGTACAGTAGGGGAACAAACCCGGAATTTGACCAAGGCGTGAAGGCCTTCCCAACTACACTGTTTTCTGCCCACGCATCCCAAGGAGCTCCGATCCCAAGCGAAGATAGATAGATCGCCCTTCAAGGCGGACATGTGTCACACAGACATAACCCATCATACGACAAGTGTCCGACTTCGGGATTTGAACCAAGACCGCCGACCAAAAGGGATAAGCATGGGCCGCACTACTTATGCCATTGCCTCATTTAAGACCGACGTGAGTTTCCACCGCCTCGCCTACCCACATTTCTGTCAATATAAAGTTCTACCCAACGCGCCGCCACGTGGTCGTTCAACCTTCAGGGAGACCATGCCGAGGGTACAGTCCAACCTGACAAAGGTCAGCATCAGCAGTTCCGTGGCTGCTTTTGTCAGCTAATGTTTGACTGGGACGTTGTGCCCATTAATGTAACGGAGGGAACTTTGGGCTATCAATAGCCACCATGTTTTCATTGTAAGTGGTGGAAGGGGAATGTTTGTTAGGGAACTACTGTGCTTACTGTAACCGTGCTTCTGCTTATGAATACAATCTGTATGCCTGGTTCTGTTCTATTGTTTTTATTCTTTTATGCTGTCTTTCATTATATGCCTTAGGCCCACCTGTGTCGCGGCTCGTTGATTCATTTCGGCATTTGGCGATCAGGTTCCTCTAGCATTGCTTGTTTAAAGCACCCTCTGTACTTCATTAATTTAAAGCATTCATAATAAATTTGGTAGCAGTTCCATCAGTTATGTGTGACGTTGCTGGCCCGTATCTGGTGATTGATGCGATCCCCTGCTGTTAGTTCCTTGTAGGGAATGTTTGCTAGGGAGCCATTGAAGTCGTGCGGTTAAACTCTCTACCTAACACATATACCGGCTCGACATCTCTAGGTTTACTTTCTACCCTCGTCGGTGTACGTATCCGGTGATTGATACGATCCCTCGCTGTTAGTTCCTTGTAGGGAATGTTTGCTAGGGAGCTATTGAAGCCGTGCATACTGCTCGCTGGTGTATCGGAAGTACGCCTAGGTTTTGCGGTTCCTTGTCATGCTCTGTGTTTGTATGCGGTAAGTAGCGGTGATTGGTGTGTTCCCGTACTGTTAGTTCCCCCCCACCAACCTTTGGACATATTTGTAATCTCTTTCTGTACATTTATCTCTTTTCGTTCATTTATTTCTTTCCTGTTCCCTTTAGCTTAAATCAGAAAGCCCCCCCAAAAGGAGCCGGCCTTCTCCGGAGATTGGCTCGGAAGGCATCTCTTCCTTCCGGCCTTTCAATGTTGGTTCGCGGGTCCAGGGCGCAATAGCAGCAAATCCTTTCCTCGTGGCGGATTCGTGACCAACAGGTCCATGCCAGCAAAACATACCAGCAATATTTAGAAAACCTCACGCTCTGAATAGTAACTCTACTCGTATGAAGAGTCGCAGAATCATAAGAGTGGTAACATTGGTTCGTATATGGCATATCCATTGTCAGTGCTGAATGGTTCACTTACTTCCTCTTCTTTTATGCTGGAACTGATGCTATATAAACTTTGCTTCATCATGCCTCAATGCTTAAGATTTTCCAGCAGTGGCAAAGGCACAAGCAAAATCAAAGATGAAGTAAAGGAAGCTCGTAAACAAATGCAAGGACCAAATACCATTCTTAGAAGAAAAGCAACCTCTTTAATACATACTTACATGAGAGAAGAATAAATGTTGCATGGAAACAGATATAGTAACCGTTACGACAAATTTTCAAGACTGCATGACACAAATATGGATGGCATGAGATTATAAAAAGCATATGTATTATTGTTTTTACATATTAAAAGAGACAAGCCATAACAATTTTTACAAACATGGAAGTCATAAACAGGATATGTTCATTAATTACAAGCTGGATTTGTCGTTGCTTTTTCTATTTGAAAGCTAAAAGCATTGTAAGAGCCAAATCACCCCCCAGCCCCCCAAGGATGCCCTTCACCCTTGAACCTGGCTTTCTTTGCAGTAAGCATCCCAACTTACCACTCCACCCCACTCTGAAGGACTATAAGTAAACTTTTAGGAAATCATATGTTCCTTTTTAATCTAATGTCATGGATTAAGACATGCGTATGCCATATTCAGATATGTTAGATATGGTCAGTAAACATACCTGTATTCAGATACATCCAAATACAATATCTGTGCATTCAGATACATTTGGATGAGGTATGTTGGAATTATCATATACATATCCATATCTGATACACAGATATACATATCCTCTCCTGAAGTGCTACATATGGCACCTATGACAAGAATGTGTACCAGTTAACAACTTACAGAAACAACGCAACAGTCACGGAGTAACCCACAATAGTCAAACTGACTAAGGCAGAAATGTTTACGATCCAAGCAAAAAAGCCTGAAACAAGCTTGACTCAAATATTACATCAGACTAAGCATTCTACTCTGCCTGTAAGGATGACAAATATAATATGTTGCCTATTTTTATATTCTATTTTGTATAGTAAACAACAATGCACGTTTGCCCACCCATCTTACCATGTCTCTCCTTGAGGTATGTTTTCCACAGATGACAAACGATGATAGGACTCTGAGATACTAGGTCCATGTGTTGACATTTTGTCATGTACACAATTTACACTTGTAATAGCAGCATTTCACCAAACATAACAGGACAAAAATGTCTCTTCTTGCTTCTCTTATATCTTGCCAAAATTAAGGTGGAACACAAAATTGCAAATCGAATTCGTTCCTTGAATTCATAAAAGTTTGACAAATGATGAAAACAATAGCAAGCCTATTTATACTGGCAAGGTAACAAAGATCAAATCAATTTTCCTTGACAAGCAAGAAATTCTTACACTAATGATTTTCTTCATATAATGGCAAAAATAATGCAAACAATGGCATTCTTACTAAAACTTCTCAGATGAAAATAATGCATGTGAAGAAAATCAACATGAAAAAAATACTCTTCTGGATATAATTTGCTCATGTCTAACACTACCAGAGACTAGTCATATTAAACGACAAGATGCTCAACAAGAGGTTAAAAAACTTCATGTTAATAAATCCACTTAATTCAGTTACAACTGCAAGATATTTCAGCAGAGTTGAAGTATAAAGAAAAGGAAAGGCACCATGAAACACTGGCAAGACCAGAAGTTTTAAATATGAAAAGCAACTTTACCTTCCTAAGATTAAGTTTCATTAGACAATAAGAAAATATGACCAAAGATTAAGTTTCACACTACAGAAGCTAACCAATCAAGCTGAAAAACCTGTCCAGTATAAATTACCCCAATGGGAATAAATTCAAAAATAAAAGATAAGCCACCTTATAAATTCTAAATACTTCAAATAGAATGCAGGAAAGGCGTGCAAATTCAATCCTTACATGAATATCTTAAAACATCACATCCCCATTCAGTACAAAATGTGAAACTAGATACAGACTGCCACCAAATTATATGAGAATGCTGAAGCAAGAAAATGTCTTCCTATTGACAAGTCATATGCATAAGGAAAAGCACTTAGTAAAGTTCCAATTTTGCTCAAAAGAAAAACAGGGAGAAGCTTGAGATTATATTAAAAAGGATAACTTCATGAGGTGTCATGTTCTATTGATGAACAAAAATCAGTCCGGCAAGATTTTATTAAGCATTGACATTGGTAATCCAAACATCAATGTTTACAAGTGCACCATCAATAAGAATATTGTACACATGTTGGTGGGCTAAGTCGCCTGGTTTAAATTCAAGTTCAAATTTGCTGCTCATAGAACTCGTTCACTAATTTAAAATAATTAGATAAAGTTTAACTGTAAGTTCAGATAATATTTATAATAAAAATGAAATATAATTACCCATGGGATTGCAGTCCGATTAGTGAGATTTGATCCACATAATCCCACCCTGGTTGAATTCCCATGTGCACAACAATAATAGGGTTTGTTTTAAGACTACTACCTGGTTTTTAAGAAAACCATGTTAATGCGATCATCACGTAATTTGGGTGGGACTCATTTCAACCCCATATAAACAATTAAAAATATGGAATAAAGTAATAATCAAAATTTTGAAAGTAACTAAGCCGTTTTAGGCCTGCACGACAGTTAAAAAAAACTCCTCTGTCGCTGCTGACATTTTCCTCAGATCTGTCGTGGTCCAGCCAATCAATGCCAAAGATGGACATGTATTCCAAAGCAGACAGAGATCTGGGACGCTGGTCGGGGAGAGCATAGTCGCGACGATAATGGCCGACTGGTAGAACCTTTGCGGGTAACATCTTCAAGACCGTCGTGGGTGAATATGAGCATCGGTGGGGCTCACTCTCAGTATCCAGCCTGGATCTGTGGATGCGCAAGCTGTTGAAGGCCTCTTCGGTGGAACCAACTCGCAGGCAACCTGATCTTGCATAGGGTGGATAACATTTTAAATGCCAATATTATTCTATAGTTAAAAAATACATATTTGAAGGGTTCTAAGATCACCGAGGAGCCAGATTTGTAACGCTCACAATTACAGCTGCTGCCAGCCACGAACGTGCATAAAGATAAGTTCCGATGACAGTTAGTGGATTTGAATCCGACGATGGTGGGTCAAAGCTTGGGTTGAGTATAAGGGTTGTTTCTGGAGAGCCTGATGGTGATTTGCGGTTGTCGGAAAGGACGAAGGGCCCTGTACGTGGCCATGGAGGTGGGTCCCCAAGTTTTGGAAAGTTTTTCCAAGTGCGTTTTCTTTTGCTTCAGTTGCTACAAAGGGTTACGGGTCCCGAAACCCTAGTGCTCTGTTTGATCTTTCCCCATCCTGTAATAAGCTGATCATTCCGGATGAGCTGATGACTGTCACCATGGAGGAAGGCTCATGGAATTTGGTTGGTAAACTCCAAGGGGGTCGTCCGAATATTGATGCCTTAAGGAGATGGGCTTTAATCAAGTGGAAACCCAAAGGATCTTTGGAGATTGTGGCGGTTTCCAATATTTTTTTCTTAATCAAACTCAATTGTGAAGAAGACTCACAGGGCCCTGGTTCTTCGGTAGAAGGGAACTCTTCTTGCGAAAATGGGGGCCAGATTTTAACCCAAGGACTCAGAAAGTTAATTTGGCTTATCTCTAGGTTAGGCTCCCAGATTTGCCTTTCCACTTTTGGCATGAAGATTGTAGACACCAAAATCCAGCCACTTGTAAGTCATCTATACCTTCCTGTTAGCCACGTGTCAATCATCCACCTTCCCGCCATTATTTGGCCCAAATCCACACCTTCCTGCCATTATTTGGCCCAATTTCACACTTTCCCGCCATTTTTCATTCCCAAATTTATTTAAATTAATATTTATATATATATTTTAATATTTTAATATATTTTAATATATATATAAAGATACTTTAAGGGATTTAATCTGAGCCGTCCATCCTTCATTTAATCTCTTCCGTCCATCCATCTTAATCCGTTTCGCAACCTAGATTTATTCTCTACCCTTGGATCCACTTTAATCTTAGCCACACGTTCAAAGTGTCGTTAAAACCCTAAAGTGTGCCCTAAGAGTAGATTATAAATTGAGTCACCTTGATGGCTCAAACGCTGGCTATCTCTTTTACTATCTCTCTTTTGTTATCTATCGCTATCTATCTCTTCTTCAGCTAAACCTACCCATCCATCGCCGTCCCTTTTTCGTCGCATCCATCGCCGCATCCGTCGCCAACTTCGCCGCCATCCCTTCTGCAGCATTCTGCAAAATCCCCCATTCTTGTCGCAAGTGCCCGCGGGCGTTTACCAGCAGCCACAGACGCAGACCGGCGTCTGCAACCCCGATCCAGAAGCACGCGGGCATTCAGCGATCGCACCAAGGCCCCTTCCGCAACCGATTTGACAGTTACATCACTTCCAAGTGCCGCCTGGTCTCGCCGCGTTAACAGAAAAAGAGGTATAGATTCTAAAGCAAGTAATCTTTTTATGTATTAATCCGCCGTTAGATTCTGTATTCTATTTATTTCATTTCTAGGGTTTTAGATTGTTTTTGAGGGCTCACAAAGTGGAGCCCTCTTACTAGTTTCTAACCTTTTTGTAGTTTTAATGTGTGCAGGATTTTAATGGCAGATTTGATTGGATGATAGCAGCTGCTTAAGTTGGAGTGGTCCGAGCCAAAGGATACAACGAAGCCCACTCATTTTGTTGAGGTTAAGGATACATTCTTCGGAGACGCCACCATATTGTGCCAGCTAGGGTTTCGGAGAACCCTAGCACAAATTGTAATCTTGTATCACGGAAAGGGTTATAGGCCCTGTTGTACTCAAAAGGAGTTTCTAAACTCCATTGATTAATAAAAATCGTTTGTTTTGTACAACTGTGTTCTGCATTACTTTTTATCGTGATTTCTTTATCTTTTGTTTGGCGTTGTATCTTTAATCTACAAAGATATATTGCGAGATATAGCTAAAGCTATTGGGGATTTAATCTTGATCAATTCTGCAACTCAAGCCAAATTGAGAATGATTTTTATCAGGAGTGTGTAATGGTAGACCCGGAGGTGGATTTGCTAGACCATATTGATAAGAACACATTATTGTTACGGCGCATAAACTAGCAGCATTATATATGGATTTGATCAAAGTCTAACATGTGTCTTGGGTTATTTAATAAATATCAAATCCATGTTATCACTTTCATTTGGGTATGAATTTTGTCAATGATTCTTCATTTAGTACTAGAATTTGATAAGCCAACAACAAAGATGATAAACATTTGATAGGTTTACACCTCTAGTGGAAAAACTACTAGCAAACCTGAGGAGTATAGCATTGTTATCTTATTCATGAAAAAGCTAAAAATAATGGGGTGCGCAACAACCTACCCTTAATTAAAATAGAAAAAATTATATTCCAATAACAATTTAAAATAGATTTTGTAGAGATATATAAGCCTACAAATTAGATAGGAAAAAGCATAAACCACAGTGTTCAAACTAATTCATCGTCACGATGAACAAGCACACTAATTAGGAACATAATAATCCTAACAAGCTAAACCTACTAGAAGAGATGACTGGATAAAAGCTTCAAATAGCATGCTCATCAATACAAGGAGGAATTTCATTCTAATATTTGGATCAAATCACAAACATTCCCACTTTGAAACCAATCGCAAAGTTGGAACAAGCACTCACTTTCAACTAAGAAAACCTGCACACACCAAAACTTTAGTAGTTTTCCTTGGCTAACCTTCAACCTCATCTCAAACATCTTTGTCTGGGAGTTTTCCTTGGTTTACCCTCAACCAACCAGAGCAACCGCAGGAGGGGTGCTTGGGTGAGTAGACCAGAACCAATGCACATATATTTGCAAAGGAGATCACACAGTGTTGATATTGGTCAAAGATTGTTTGTTGGTGATAGTGCACAAGGAGAAGCGCTAAGTGAAGAAGAATGAGGTGCAAAACAGCAGCCACCTAAGTCGAGTATGGCACAAGTTGCAACATCTACGAGCAAGCAAAAATGTCTATTGTTTTTGGTTTATGGGAAGGAACACCTAGAACACAATATTGGAACATGAATAACCTTATGGCAAGCAAATGGTGTTGAAGACGAGCAGTCATGTTTAAGATTATTTCCGACGACATTGCAAGGAATCACAATGGATTGGCACCTAAAGAGACAAAAGATCAACCCTTTGCATCATAGGAAACATTAACAAAAGCATTCACCCAAGAATTTAGAAGACTCTACCATGACATTGAGATTATCGAAGAAATCTACGACACAAAGCAAAAGAACGAGCATATTAAACCCTGTAATTGAAGATTGAGGGAACTCATAAACAAGATGGGAGTCGCACCAACAGATGGATTGCAAAGACAATGGTTCCTAATTGGATTGCTGCTAAAATACAAGAAGAAGATGAAGGTAGTCCCACCAACTACCTATGAGGAAACATTAAACAAAGCAATTACGTTGGAGAGTGAAGCCAAACAAACGACAACAAGCCTCAATCACTACAAAGAATTTGATTCAAATAGTGACCTAGACGATCTACACATGGAAATCCAAGCCATGAGAAACTACTTGGAAAGGCTGGCTCAAGATGTAGAGGACGAAAAGGACAGACAAGATATTTTGTGTTTTGGTTGCAAAACAAACGAACCCGCAAATATTACTTGTCTGAAGAACGCCTACTATAGACTATCCATTTCATGTAAGGAGCTCGAGACACTAGACATTGTCAATATATCAAGAAGCGAAAGATGAAAAGCCTAGTACATTTAAAAATTCATAAGCAACAAAAAATGACGAATATAGAAACAACCACTGAGGTTGGAGAAAACCGCAACCTTGCAATCGACCACGATGGACAAAGACAATTGCAATATGATGTAGATGGCAAACCAATCATTCAATGTCTAAGATGCCAAGAGTGGGGCACTCTGCACGAAATTGTCAAAACCAACTAGTTAGAGACAACTTCAAAAACAATAATACCTTGATGTGTTGTTTGTGTGGACCAGTTAGTCATAAGGAGGCAAACTGCCTGAAGAAGGCGAGGTCAAGCAACTCGCAAAATGTCAATATTAATGACATTGAAGAGCCTCCAGTGAACCAGCAACAAAAGGAGAACAAGGGAAGAAAGCGGACCAATACCCCAACCTTGTCATAGAGAAGGAGAGATAGCAAAAAACACATGATATAATTGAAGAAATTGTGGAAGACCATGCCACAATGACACCTTGAAGAGAAGAAGATGAAGTAGCCCGAGGAAAAGTCGTCAACCTAGTAGTTGGCAACGCAAGTACTCAATACGTCAATGGAGGTCAAAGTGTCAAGTTAACTTAACACCTTACTAGACCTATATGCAACAATTGGAGAAATAATGCAGCCAAGGAGAGTGATGGAGTTGCAAAGCCAGCAAGAAGCATCGTAGAAGAGAAGGGATCGATTTCTTGATCCAATTGTATTGATGTTCTCTGTTGGCAAAAATCCAGCATTAATTCATATGCTAGATAACAAGCTAACGGAAGTAATTTTCGATGAGGTGTCGTGTCAACATCTTGCCGACAAGACATTGAGATGTAGACGGATCAATATGGGATCGAAATGAAAGGAGTCTTAACAACTCAAAAGGTGAAAATTATTGATCAAGAGTTTGTCATGGATTTCATCATGATAACCATGCAAAAACCAGCATATGATGCATTGTTGGGGAGAGGATGGCTGCACATGGTGAAGGTTGATCACAATTAGGAGAAGGATCAACTCACTTTCAAGAAAGGGCAGCATAAGTATATGATTAACTTGAAAAACCAGTCCATCAACAAAGATATCACAACGTTGGATAAGTTGGGCAGTTTGTCTTTAGAGGAAGACAATGAACACGAACCAAATGGAGGAGTGTTGCATCTGGAAGAGTGTACAAAAGATTAGGGTCGATCAAATAGTGGACATCTCTATTGGCAAATGGAGGACTACGAAATATCAATCACAACTAGGAGAAGGATTGACTCACTTTCAAGAAAGGACAGCATAAGTATATGATTAACTTGAAGAATCAGTCCATCAACAAAGATATCAAAATGTCCAATGAGTCGGGCAGTTTGTCTTTAGAGGAAGACAATGAACACGAACCAAATGGATAAGTGTTGCATTTGGAAAAGTGTACGAAAGATTAGGGTCGATCAAATAGTGGACTTCTCCATTGGCAGATGGAGGACTACAAAATGTTTCTTCCAACCTGTCTCAAGATAGCATCAAGGAGATCTAGGAGAAATGCATCAAGATAGCAACCAATTCCTAAGCCAACAAACTCACTCCCGAGGAAGGAAGACGAACAAGAAGAGTAAATGATACACTAGTAAATGTTGTCGAGGAAGTTGAAGCTCAGAGTAGTTTGCAAGAACTACTAGACGTTGTCACATTGGTATTGAAAGTAGGCAATGTAGACAATTTGGGAAGGTCGTCAAGTCTTCTCATTTGTCTTCATTTTCCCGACCAAGGGAGGAGATTGCTTGGCCCTCCCTCTTGGTAGTTTGAGGGGAAGAATTTTCCCTTCAGCTATCCCTAGGCCACGTTATCAGTGGGAAGGCCCAAAAGGACCTTCCTTCGCTCGTATACAAAACAAACAAATAAGACATAACCAGCAGTTTGACCCATCAAGACCGCCTCTTGGTTCACATCCAAACCGAGGAATCAAAGGAGAGTGTGGAAAGACCTCAAACAACCTAGAGGAAGGAAAAAGGCAATCCCAAGTTAGAGAGGCCCGCCTAAAGGGAAGAAATGAAGAAAGGAACACATCTGAGGTTGGATCGTGACAAAGAGAAAAAAAAGTGAAGACGCCAACATCGACAAAGGCAAGGTCAAGATACTGAAGAACCTGACTAGACGAGACAAGTATCTAAACAATTGTACAATGCTGAAGAAAGACGCAAGATGACCGGCCGCAAAGCGCAAGCGGAGACTTGTACAATACTTTGTCGTAAAATTCTAGGCCGAACAAATGGAGATGGTCGTCGAAACCCTCATCATAATGGTTGTTCAAATGCAACATGTTGTACGAATGAACAGGGTCATATGAATGGGACCTGTTGTACAAGTGGAGAGGGTTGTTCCAATGATTGTCGTATGAATGATGCCATTGGTATGAGAAATCATCGTACAGCTGAGGAACAAGTGGAAGTAGATCATTCCAACATAAGTGATCAGACGACAGATCAAGTAGACGGTCATTGACGATAGGAAGATACAGATCCTTCGACAAATTTTGCAATTGAAGTGGTTGTACGAATTGTATGGCACAGATAGGGATGGCAAGCCCCGAGCAGTTATGCATGGGCAACAACCCCCTCTCCAATCTTATCAATAGGGGCAAACAGGAAGACCTTAGTATTCATTTGCACTCAATGCCAAATGGACAGGGAGGACAAAGTTTGCACCGAGTTGCAAGAGTTGGGCAAAGAGTTGCACAAACAATTGCCATAAGATGAGCCATGCCAAAGTGTGCAGAAGTTGTTGATACATAGAGGAAGGAAGCAATTTCTGCCAATGGAAAGTTGCAAATGAAAGACCATACCCTAGAAGAAATTCTACGCAGACAAAGAGTTGAGTAAGCACAAAAGGATTCTTCTAGATATAACTACAGGCGTACGTATTGTCATACAACAATACGAACAAGAGAAGACGTAAGATCTTCCAGTTGCAAGCTTAAGAAGTTGCATGCGAACGACATGAAGATTGAAAGGCAAAAGTGACGTATGCTGCGTATAAGACATGCAAGGGAGGTTGTCGTGTGAGTCGTGCAAAGCAGCTGCAAAGTGAGCCATGTCGTGCAAAGAACTTAAACCCATATTTGGAAGCCGTGTCATATAAGTCAATAATAGATGAAGGTTTCCATACAAGTGAAGACCTGCAAGGTGGCATACAAGCTTGTCGCATACAATTGTCATACCAACCAAATGGATTTGTCATACAAGTCCTAGACGCAAACAGGGGCCGTACATGCAACAATTGAAGTCTGAAGGAGAAATTGCATTCAAAGAAAATGCAAAGGCCTAGTATCCACGAAAGGCTAGAGCAGGCAAAACAAGAGCCAAGAAGGAAGCCACCCTACTCAGTAAGGCGAGAAGAAAGTGTCAAAAGCAGTGTGTGAAGAAGTCTCACTGACCACATCCAAGAAAGATATAAGGAACATAGTTCTAACAAGAAGCGAGGTAGAAGCAGTCAACATAGTGAACACTCACAAGAACAACCTTGAGCTAACACTCCGAAGAAGCAAACAATGGAGGCCAATACTGTTTAAGGACATTACTTGCTAACAGCCGACAAGAGAATTTTGCCGCAACTAGTGTAAGGCAAGCACAATAGATCAACAACTGAGAATTGTGTTCAAAAATGCAGGCATAAGTCGCATACTGCAAATCCCAAACTTTGAGGATTCTTCAAGAGCTATTTGTTGTAGATGTTGGAAACATACAGTCCACAACAAAATGCCAATAAAGTGAAGATTGGTGACAAAAGGGTGCAGGTGGTGTTTTCGTCTGGTAATTTTCGATGAACGTTTGGATAGTTGAATCACAAATTACCAATCAGAAACGAGACAATAGATTAGATCTGCAGGAATGAAATGATCCATGAGGTCACCAATATAACTCCAAAAGAAGTTGCGAAGAAAATTAAGCATAGGAGTCGTGGAATAAGGCAACAACAGTTTAAGTCGATAAAATTGTAGTGTGCCATGAACATAATAATATCCAAGTTGTCAAGAGAGCAACAGTGTTTGAAGATGTTATGCAAGGTATTATGGAGGTGTTGCTTATGACTGGGCATCATATATGTCAATGCATTAAGAATTTCTTAAAGCGGTATTCCAAGAACTTTTTGATCGCATTTCACACTGTTGCATTGTTAATGAATGTTATGGCATAAGAGAAGTTGCAATTTCTTGGATTGAATCCTCCAAGGGAGATGGAGCAGGAGCCAATGATCATGAGTTGGATCAATGTGATGCCTCTCACAAAGGCGAATACAAACAGCCTAATGAGAACAAAGAAAATATTGAAGAGGAAGGACTAGTTGGATGATGAAGCAAGTGAGGACTCACATGATGAAGAGCAGCAGTTGGTACAAGAGAAGAGGCGAAGGAGGTTGGTATAGCAGGAGACTGAAGAAGACATTGCAATGAGAGAGCAGCAATCTATGGAAAATATTGTACAAGAATGAGGAGCTACGTAGCCGACGTAAAGATTGACAGAAGTTGTGGATATAAAAACAAAGGTTCGGGTTGTAGTTCAGGTGGAAGCAATGGGAGAAATGTGAATGGAGTCACCTAACATTTTTGCAAAGTTTCAGTAACAGATAAATCCATGTGCATCACCTCAGTTGCGAGAGTTATTACCATTCGAGATCACATCCACAACAAAGGTGTTGGCAAGGGAGCAAACAGTGCCGACCAAAGTTACAAAGAAAGTAAAACAGCTAGCAAGGGAAGAGATAGTGCCATCAAAAATAGTGAAGAAAGGAACGCAGTTCGCAAGAAAATTCAGAGTGGTAAGGAGAGGAGGTAAAAGCGGAAGAATGGAACAGTTGGCTGATTCTGTGGAGCAGCCAATATTGGGAGGCAAGGCAGCAAAGAAAACCATCAATCTAAGAGGTGACAATGAAGAAGATGAAAAGGAGATCTTCACTAAGGAAGAAACTAAGGGCGAAATACTAGAGGAGACAAGTGAGCATTTCATGATCGAAGTACCAAATAAAATACAACTACCTAACCTAGGAGATCATGTGGAGGAACTGGTTGGCATAATCTTTGAAAAATGAAGAAAATTATGGGTAGAACTAGACTAGAATTCAAGGTGGGTTGTGTTGGACTATTAAAGAAATGGCAACTGATGGTAAAAGACAAGATAGATAAATTAACATTGTGGGTTCAAAATGAAAAAGACAAAGAAGCTCATTGAAATCCATCAAAAGCAGCCATGGGAATTGCAGGTTAGGGACATCTAGAATATGGTTGGAACTTGGAATAGAGGAACTGCCAACCGGAACGCGAACAATTTATAGACAACCAGCCTGAATATATATGGATGCAACAAACCAAATGCCTTGTCCGAATGATAGAGCAGGTGTGGAGTATAGGAAGATCGCACCTAAATTGGTGAAGATGTATGCAAGAATTAATTTCTTGGCATACTGGATTGAATGGTTAGCTACTAGATTGCAAAAGATCCACCAATCACAAGAAGCACACCCTAACTATTACAAGGAGTTGACGAGAGCAAAAGAGGAAGTTGAGGTAAAATTGGTTGCTTTGAAGCAAGAGGTTGGGAAGAGGCCAAAGACTCAAGAGGAACAAAGTGTACTAAATGCACAACTAAAATATGAGTGTTCAACTAGAGAACAGATGTTGGAAGTAAAGACCAAGGAATTTAAGCACAAAGAGTAGTTGATTCTAGAAAGAAATGAGCAGCTAGCATAAGCACTTGAGAAGGCTAAGAAAGAAGCCAAAGATGCCTTTGCGAAGAGGGAGAAGGAACTCTTGCCAAAGTTGGATGAACAAGAACTGAGGGCCAATCATTATGGTATGTATAGAAGGGAGATAGATACCATATTTACACCCACAGACTGAAGTATGAGAAAGAGGCATTTAAGACGCAAATTAAGGAGATGGATGTAGTACCTATTTTGACACCTCAACACCAATAATCTAGTCCCCAAGAACAAAACAAACGTCGACGAGTACATCAACCAAAGTAAAGGGGAGGGCAGATGTAGACACTGGTTCCGGGCCTCCGGGCCTCAAAAGGAAAAGTAATGAACATAGTAGAAACAAGTGCAAAATGCACTAAGTGTAAATTTGGTGTAATGAAATATAAATGTAGACGAGACAAATGCATATGTAATGAAATAGAAATATGGATGAAATGTCAATGTAATGCAATATAAGCATGTGATTTGATAACTTGCAAAAGACTATAGAAAGTATTAAGGGTGCTATGTGCACATCCAATTGGAGAGATGGTTGGGTGGTGCGTTGTCCTAGAAGTCGTTGTCGGCAAAGGTTACGACACAAGCTTAAACAAACCCCCCTCCTTCATTCAAGACCATCTAGGACATCTAGGGAGAGAACACCTGTTGAGCATAGGAACTAGCAGCATATGCAAAGACTAGATTGTGTATGAATTGTACAAGACTCTATAATGTATGCAGATTGTGTATGTAGTGTACAAGACTCATCTTCTAGCCATGATGTGTGTAATCTAATGTACAAGTATGATTGTCATTGGTAGTTGGTAGTTGTGTGTTGGATTCTTTGCCTGCAAGTAACATTGTTTGAGGTCAAAACGTGGAATAGGGACTTGCAATCCAAAACGCCATACAAGTGGAATTGTTCAGGTTGTCGTTCCAATGGTGTTGATCATGCCATTCTAGTAGATTGATTGTGGTTGTTCCAGTGCAAGTTGTCGTTCCAATAGTGTGGAGACTTGCCAAGTTGATCTTGTTGTTGTAGCACTTGTCGTTCCAACACACTATCGTTCCAATACATGCAATTCTAGTGCATGTCGTTCTAGTGCTTGCAATTCTCGCACTGTCGTTCCAATGGAAGTGCCATTCTACTTTGTCATACCAGTCAAGTGTTGATGTTGTTCTAGTGCAAAATGTTGAGAGAACCGCATTGACTACAATCTTCTTTGGACTCTAATCTAGCATCTTGTCCTCCATTCTCAAAATACTCACCATCATTCTACACTTGATCTTCCAAACATTACAAGTGTAGGTTGTGACCACATTCAAGAAGTTGAGGCCAAAATGTCACCCATGTCATTTGTGCCATATGCACACATGGTATTAGTATAGAGTCCACATGTGATGCTAAGATGTTGGCATTAACTCTAAAACGCTGAAAGAATTGTTTGATTGTGAATGGGATTGTCACAACTCACACTATTGTACAAGATACATTCAACAAAAGAAATAACAACTATTTTGTCTTGGTGCTACCTTGTGCTGAACCATATTCATACATAGAATGGGATTGTCACAACTATTTTGTGAATGGGATTGTCACAACTCACACTATTGTACAAGATACATTCAACAAAATAAATAACAACTATTTTGTCTTGGTGCTACCCTGTGCTGAACCATATTCATACATAGAATTTAAGTCAAACTGTGACCTTGAACCTGCATATCATTGTTGTGCTTTGTTGTGCTACATGATGTTGATTGACCCATAGAGATATCCTTCATTTCACCAAAAACCCTTTTATTAATTTCCTCAAACTAGGAATCTCTTTCTTTCACAAGCCTCTTTGCATCAATTAAATTGATAGCACCTTCAAAAAGATTTAGTATCACACCCTTACTATTGGCCCTATATAAATAATTTCCAGCTCGAAGACGATAAGTCTTAGTGGAGGCCTAAGAGAGGAGTTTAACAACAATTCCCATTATGAATTCAAGATCTATTTTCTACCTATCTAGTACACACCTTTCCTCACAGAACCAAAATTTGCATCTTCTCTTGACTCCTTATTTGAGAGAAACGAGATACCTCCTTATTGAAGGAATACAATGCATATCAAAATCTATGACTTTGCAAATATATAGTGTTATAAAAAATCACCCATTCCCCTAACTGCAAAATTATCATCATCGCCAAAAACAACATTTTTAAGCGTCATACCTTCATACATCATGCATGGGGTTAAATATTTTTTTACCGGTGCTTATGGTTATACAATCGCAATACTAGTCCTTTTCTCAAAACTAGGCTTTCTATGTGCATCATTTGGAATTGTGGCATCTCTAAGTCTAGCATCCAGAAAAAACATTTATCCTCAAATAATTTCCCATAGTAATTTTCCAAATGTGTAATCTTTCTTTTTTTTTTCATATATTTATATATATTTTTTAAATTGTGTATGTGCACATCAATCATCCTAACTTTTCCAAACCAAACCAAACCTCCAAACAATTTTGGCCTTCCAAACCACCAAACAAAACCATACCTAGTAAATATGATGCCAACCCTACCAAACCCCCAAGGTGGTGTCGAACTAGAGACCTTGAAGCAACATCATTGACCCCCGTCGACATTAGAAGTGTCAACTTTCACATTCAAACAAAGGATGATTATCCCTCTTTGAAATCAACACATTGTTTTCTTTGACCTCTACATAGAGGATAAAAAACATACTCAACCTCACTTTGGTTCAATCACCTCCACACCAAGGACAAACAATGTTGTCAACCTCAAACAAGATAAGGACATTGCTCATCGACCCCGAAAGGGGCTCTTGCACACTTGAACTGTAATACACGCGACAATGGGCATTGTCTAACATACTTGAGATACACCAACATTATGCATTGTCTTAATTGCATGCATTTGCACAAATATTTGCTCAAGTGTTGCACAATAACACAAGGTTACAAGAGAGGAATTAGAATTGTGTTTTTGATAGGAGTTGCCAAGAGGATTTGCTTAACCCCAACAATTGTCATCTATGGGAACCCCTATTGCATTGTGTGTTGAGCAATAGTGTGCTCACTATCATTCCAAGAGAGAGAGAGAGAGAGAGAGAGAGAGAGTGGGGGGAGCATCAACACGTCAAACATTAAGATTCCGCGAATCTAGTTGAGAAAGAACCAACAAACACCAAAGTAGAAAGTGTAGACAAAACTTGAGTAGTCACCAAGTTTGCAAGCAGATGTGGCCAAGCACAATTGCCAAGGCTTTTACTAACTTCTAAGTTCGTCAGATACCAATCACTCGATGGGTTTTGCATAATACAAGTAGAAAGTTTGACATTTCAAGAGGCCATGAAAAGGTCAAGAAGGGCCATAGCATGCCAAAACTAAGTCCAATACCCTATGTTGCAACGATTCCTTGCATCTAATTCACACTCCACACCTACATAACAACAATTGATCATAACGCACCTTATAGGTTGTCATCATACTGAAATAAGTTAACAAACGACAATGCACCACCACAAATGAAGGATGCATTTTGCCATTGAGAGAGAAGGCCCATCTGCGCAACAACAGGTGGGAGAAACCCATAGAAGAGAAGGTAAGCACAAAGTAAGAGGTAGAGAGGGTAAAAGACCTACGTTGAACCTCCAAAAGTTAACATGAAAGTCTTTCTCGAAAGATTTTTTTGTAAAGATTGATTGAGGTCACACTATGAGGACTATTAGCTGAAGAGGTCATTCAATAGAGCCTCAATTCATCATATATTATAGCTTCTAACATTTGACAAAGACATGTTTAAGGATTCTTATTATGACAATCCTAAGCCAATATAACCCACAATTGCTACGTATTACATTTGATCCACAAGACATTGTGAGAGTGCTCAAGTTTCTTGGACTGAAGCATAAGCTAATGAAGACAGAGGAAGTTGATCAAAGAAGATTGTAGGATTATGTGGACCACAACTATGAAGCCAATGCTAAGTCACAAGAGGACTAGAGAAAGTTATCTACACATGAGAATAAAGGACTGAAGATGAACCTACTGCAAACCGAAGAACACAAGTGTTCCATGTGTCTCGTGATGCCATACTTGTTAGCATAATTGCATTCATCATAGTGTCCAAATTGTTTCATGTAATACATGCAGAAAATTATGGATGGTGTGAAGTTTGACTGAGTCTCTCACCTAGTAAAGCCAATGCAAACATTCTTTCAAGGTGAAATAACTTCTCAATAATTTTTCACGCTATTGCACTAATGTTTGAAAATGCATGGAGTCAAGATATACAAGTTGGGAATTAGGAGCATCCAAGCCCAATTTTGAATTGGATACCAACAATGTTTTGTTAGATTCGCATAGCATAAACAATACAACACCAATAACGGCATGGTGGCAACTCAAGCAACACAGACAACTCATGCTACAAGGCAAAAGAAGCTTCATGAGAGAAGGGACAACCCAAAGGAGGACCTAGAGGATGAGAATTAAGCAAAAGCTCAAGGGCCCTTAAACATCACAGATGCCTAAGGACTTTAATTCTTTTGCCCTTCCCTTACAGGAGGCCAAGGACCCACCCATCACGACCATGGAGTAGGAAAAGTTGAGGATATACACCAATGAGGCAAGGAGCAAAGTACCTTCCTCTGGAGAGAGATGAGATGGGGTAGGAAGTGGAAGACCTTCCCCTAGAGAGAGAATTTGTAAATTGCTTAGAATCCACAAGCTCAAAGGTGGTTCAAGGTGATAGTATTGTCAAATCGTAAAGAAAGAACAACAAGACCATAGCAATGCTAGACGCATCAAACTCGATGAGACCAATACAATATAAGTCAAGGGATTGCCAACTATAAAGGAACGAGAGAGGTCACCCTCACAAAGAGCATAAGCAAAATAGATACACAATCTACTTTTGACTATGATGAAGAGAGTGCCAAAAGTCGAAGTACAATAGAGATATAAGGAAGCTCCAACGGATCCAAGCACCAACATTAATCTATAGTGGTATGTAAAGTAGAAGCACAATCATTGTCGTCACCAACTATCCCGGAAGGGCCAACACAAGATTTAATGATGTTGCTTGGAGAATGGCCAAGACTAAGAGAGCTCGGTTGGATAATCCTATGAGGGCATTGAGTTCGACCCCTCAAGACTCTTACAGCATCCGTCGCTATGGAATCAATAGAAAAGGACAAAAAGCTCGTAAGTTGTATCTGTCTACAACTCCTTAATATGTTAAGGGTGGTAAAAACATGACGTCGGAGAGCTGTAATACTATCTTGCTGCAAACAAGAAAGAATCGAAGCCCTACCATTCTTTTATGAAAACAAGGGCACACAAATGTGTCATTAACATTTTGGAGACTTATAGCTTCAAATAAATGCTTACTATTTTGGATTGTAGAGATAGAGTGAAAGAATGGGGTAATATGCCCAGTAGTAGTTTGTCTCCCCTATAATAACTGGCACCGATGAGTGATAGCATCCCTGAAGTATAATACCAAACATCTTTGGTCAAGATAACTAAAAAAAGTGACAAGCGATCCACCAAAGTCTCTATACAAGCAATAGTACCTCCTTGAATCTCATAATTTAAACAACACCTAAAGATGAAATGTTCTTCAATTTTTACCCTCCCAAATAGAGCTAATACGACATAACCTATCCTCTTGAGGAATATAGTGGTCGACCACCACGCTCAATTGATGTGAGCATACTCTGAGCTAACCAAGAGGTATCCTACAGTCGCGTGTCCAATGTTGCTAGACCTAATTAGGAGTAATAATGCCAATCTCAATCCTCATGAAATGTTTGGTGTAGAAGGCCAACTTAGGTCTAACAAGTTGCGATGGAGCAACCCAAGTGATATGAATAGATTGTCAATAAACATCAATCTCTAAATGCTTGATTAATTACCATTTTATTAGAAAGAAGGCAGGAAAGAGCATTTAAAGAGTTTTTAAATGGAGGTAATTGATCTATGGAAATAGTACGATTCACAATGATGAACAAAAATGCTTCTAGAGGTAACGCATTCTTAGGAACAAAGCACCACATATGGCTACCTCTCTCGGCCTAAGGCACAATCACTTGTGGTTCTAAAGCATTTAAGCTAAAAAATAATTTTAAAGATGCTCTCAAGGTGAAGGGGATGAGTGCTAGACTCAGCTTGAATAATACATTGGAGAATTGTTCTCACATCGAATAAATCACTGAAGCAAAATAGTTTGGACCCTCTCAATGTGAGCCCAATCAACAACCCTAGACTTGGACCCCAAATTTGTGGGATTGATGATGCAATCAACACGGTGTGTCTTTGTAGGTATATCTTGAAAGTGTTGTTGGAAACATTGGCATTCCAATATTAAGAGAAATGCATATCGCTTATAAAGACATGAGTGTGAAGCTAGCCTAAAACTAAGGGAAGGATCTAGGACATGTCAACCGAACCCCCAAGTAGGTGTAAGGGAAGGATCTAGAACTAAAACTTAGGGTAAACTTTGATGTGTTGAAGAGCATCACCTTAGATTTGCTAAGATTGATTGTCAGTTGTTTTAAATCACAAAAGCAAGCAAGAGCATCCAATTGTCTTTGCAAGCCATCGGGAGTATAGGTAAGGAGAGCAGGATCATCTGCAAAAAACAATATAGCTATCATGTTGGTATTAGACCAACTTATGGGAGCACCAAAGCATGAGATAGAGATAGAGCCTAATTAGAAGGCCAAGGGTAAGAGGTGTAATTGCCCTTGCAAAAAGATGCATGCAAAGGGGAAATTGTGGTCTCCAATGAGGAAGGAAATCCAACATTGGGAACCAATATCAAGAGGGTGAGATACTAATATCATTGCTATCATATAGAAAAATAGAAGATATTCCTACGCTCGTCGGAGAGGATGTATCACGAGCCACTAAAGAGAGGAGGATAACTTGGTTTTTCGACCAATTAATGGACATCACTGCAAGCACGAAAGAGAATTGCTTGACTAGTCCCATTATAGAATAGAGACTGGGAATCCACTAACCTACGATTGCCAAATTAGGTAGTGAGTCACAAAATGATGACATGAGTACCCACATGGACAACTTCTCAAATATTGCAGATTGAGAGAGCAAAAGAGGAAATTTACTAAGATTGTCAACCTTGCCAATGGATATATTCATTATGCGCCGAAAACCACCAACGATGTATCTTAAACCAATTTAGGATAAGGATGCGTAGACACTACCTGTTGTTAAGACGTATGGTATTTCAAAGCAAGTTGAGATGCCATTTTGGCATCCCAGTTATCTCTCCTACCTCATCCAAAGGCTTACAACGAGCATACACATTCAGCTGGAGCATTCCATGCAAATTGAGGAGTTTGCCAATTGTAAGATAGAGCAAGCTTAACGTTTGAGGGAAAAAGTTGAGACTACAACAACTCAACACAAGAAGTAATTGGAAACAGTGCATCGGCAATACCAATTGCTCCAAGAGAAAGATCACCAGTTGCATAAGCAAGATCAATTGCAAAAGAGAGACCAACGCATAGCTTATCTCAAGGTATGTTTGGCTCATACATTCCATCAATGCAAGGATTTGTAGTTACAACTAGATGAGGATTTAGCACAACAGTTTGTAGTCCACTCTTGACAAAACAATTTGATATGACAGATTTAGCAATCAGCAATGACTGCAATCAACACTTCAATATGCAAACTTATGACAACTTAATCCAACAACTGGTTTTTACAACAAAGCATTTGCACTGCAATGCACTTGTACGACAACATGCTTAAATGGCAAGCACTTGTATGGCAACTTGCTTTCATTTGTATAGCAAGTGACTTGATTGGTAGTAACTTGTACAGCAGTGACTTTACTTACATGGCAACCTTCGTCGACAAGACTTGTATGATACTCTCTCATACAACACTTCCAAACTACAACTACTACTTCAATCATGCACACAAAACTTTGAAAGAACACATACAGATCCACCTTGCTATAGTAATGACACCATACATAACATAAACAATCACATAGATGAAAGATGAAATGGATAGTATTGCATTCACTCTTGCCTGTACAACACTTGCATGACATCTCCATCTATGATGGGCTATGATAGATACACGGTACATCCATGATCGTACTTGCCCGAATGTATGGGGGTTCTATTTGTCCTTGAGTTTTGTTAGTTAACAACAACTACCACCCAAACACATCATCTAAGTACCCTTTGTTCACACATACTTAATCACATGCATTTCGTCTTACATTAAAAACTTTAAATTATCAAATGTTTACGTCATCATCCTTGACGTCAACCATTACAAAATTATATTTCACTTACATTTGTGTGCATCGCACTTATTTGACTTTCTACAATATTTCATTGTTTGAGGCTAACCAAAACTAGCTCCTACATTTGGCCTCCTACATTTGGCCTCCACTTAAAATTGGTCGATGTCCTCATCGGTGACTGCCTCTACTCCTAACGTCTTAGGTTTTGCTAAGGTTGAGGTGTGGGAACCAGTACACCTCCTAGCTCCTGGATCTGCAATATCAAGGCCTCTCTCTCCCTCTTCAATCGATTCGCATAGGCCTGGTATCGAGCCTGATGTAAGTCATTATGATTCGACTTTTGCTCGACTCTACCAACCTAACCTTCAACTGGCTTCTCTCTTCGCACCTTCAACCTATCCCTCTTGGCTACTTTCGCCAACTACTCATCCATATTTGCTATCAGTTGGTCTCGATGAGTGACTTCATGGTTCTTAGCTTCCAACAACTACTATCTCACCATGCACTCAGAATTCAATTGCCCAATCAACTAATCCTACTCCTCATGCGCCTTCTTTTCCTCTACCTCTTTCCTTAGCTCTGCTAGTTCTACTTCAATATCCTCCGGACTTGCCTAAGTTGTGCCTCCACCATCTAAATCTGGTTACTTAACTCTTCTTCCTTCAAACTTTGGTTACAAGTCATCTATTGAAACTTCTCCAACCCTATAGCTAACCATTGAAACAAATATGCCAAAAAAAATTCATCCTAGCATCTATCTTCACCAAATTAGGTGTAAGCATAGTTGAGAAAATCTGCAAAAAATCTGCAGAATCCCGATTTTTTGCCGATTTTTTAAAATGCCGATGCAATTGGCAAACTCTCGATGATGCAAAGAATTTTTGAAGATTGTTTTACCGATTTTTTCAAAAAATTTGCAATTTTTTTTTTTTGAAGGCTGCGGTCAATTTGGGGTTTTTTTTATGCAAGCCCATTTTTCAACTGTTATTATTTTAACTTCGAAAGTTAAATTTTAAACCCTAAACCAAAAACCATCTTTTTAAGTAAATATTGTTGCCTGATAACTATGTATGTAAGCCCATCTTTCAGCTGTTACTCTTTGAAATTTTGAAGTTTAAACCGTAGGCCCTAGGGTTTTGGCTTTAGGGTTTTGTTTTTTTTTCCTCCTCTTTTTAAGTAAATATTGCTGCCTAGTAACTATGTATGCAAGCCCATTTTTCAGCTGTTAATGTTTGAATTTGAAACCTTTAACTTTAAATTGAAATTTATACTCTAAACCCTAGTCTAGGCCCTAGGGTATTGGGTTTTGGGTTTTTTTTCCTCCTATCTTTAAGTAAATATTGCTACCTCATAACTATGTATGCAAGCCCTTTCTTCAGTTGTCAATGTTTCGATTTTAAACCCTAGATCCTAGCCTTTTGGTTTAAGGTTTAGGTTTTTTTTCCTTTTTTTCAAGTGATTGTAACTTTGTTGTTACTTGTTTCTATGTGCAGGCATATAAAAAATGAAACCTTTTTTTCTTTGTTGTTACTTGTAACTTTGTACCTTTTCATATTATAAGCAATACAAGATGTGTTTTGTCACTTTCATGTGTACTTAAAGCTTGAGCCTTGTATGATGTCTTGACATGAATTATTGTTTTTATTGCAATATTTGATTTGCATGATGTTAATTCATTGTAATATACATGAAAATAACTTTTTTTCAATAAAAATTCTCTTTTTTTTCGTTTTCCTTTTGCCGATTCTTTGCGAATTCTTTCCCCAATTTTTTTGCTGATTTTTCAAAATGTTAATTCTTTACCGATTCCGATCTTCTCAATTATGGGTGTAAGTATGACATACTTAACACTTGACTCCTCTCCAAGATAGGCTCCTATCGCTTTTCCCTTTGCACCAACTCCTCTGTTCGTGGCGGCTCTCAACTTCCTTCCAATATTCACTTGCCTCATCTCCCGAGGCTTCCCAAACCTTCCTTTTCTTCATTATGCTCTTCTTCTTCTTCATCGAAGATCTCGGCTTTGTTAGTGGAATCACATCAATCCACCTGCATTCATCCTTGGGAACCGCAACCTCTCTTGAGTCACATCATTCATCATCTACGCAATGGCGTGGAAAGCCATTGAGAATTTTCTTGTATACCACATCAAAAAATCCTTGATGTGGTTCAACAAATATGATGCCTAATCATATGGCACTCTTGCCATAATTCTCTCCATGCATGGTATAAGGGAAGTGTGCATCTCCAAGGGTAGTTGTTCTCCAAAGAATTTGGAGATACTCACTTTCATGGCACAGCATCTCCTTTGATTTCAAAGGCTGCATTTTCAATCCATGGCTATCGTGCTTCAACAATTTTGTCGCGTGTTCTAGACTATGATTGGTAACCTTATCCAACACATTCTTCCACCAATGTTGATCAAATTCCTCCTTCACCGCTATATCAAGATTTAGCAATTTGAAAGCCTTCATGAAATTGTTGGGGGAGAATACTACACAAAACCTCCCTGTTACCAATCATGACTTTAATGATGCTCTAGATCATACGTTTGTAGTATCTACAACAAAAATGACTTGAAAATCTCCATGAAATTAGGAATTTGCAAGATATGATGCACTCCGCTATTCTTGAACACGATCTTCAATGGATGCACTAGCGGATTATCCTGCCACCAGTTTCCAATGAAACTCTCCATTTGGTTGTTGCTATGACATCTAATACAAAGGCATCTACATCCTTTCTCTTTCCTTGCCCTCCTCCCTATACTGAAACAAAGCTTTTGCTTCTCTTTCCCCCGGTTAGTCCTTCCCCTTGGCTATCCTCCATGTTGCCTCATTCGATCTCGCTCGACATCTATACCACGTTCCTTGTCTTTGATACACGCTTTCTACTAGGCCTCTCCCAAAGCCAACTTGGACACCCTACCCTCATGAGGGAGGTCCTGACTACAACACTACTTTAGCTGGAACCCTCCTCTGTTATTGTTACACCTGTTAGATCCTCTCTATGATCTTTAGCCTTCTTTACATCACGTTCATAGTCTAATTCCAACAACAGCATTTGTATGTTTGCAACTCCGCTTGCACGTGCTCTACTTGTACGATAACGACCATGACACCTCAGCTTGCATGCCACTGTCTTACAATCCTTCTACTTGTACAACGTCAATTCTTTTACCTTGTATGGCCTTGCCATATAGACCTCTGCTTGTATTGCAATGGACTACTGCTAGTACAACAATGTGTTGTACATACCAATGCACTCAACTTGTACGTTGACTTGTACAACGCTACCATCACATTGCTACATTTTGCTTCTACGACAACATATTGTACACACCTCTACCTTGTACAACATCCTTTTCGCATGACTTGTACGACATCCTATACCCTTTTCCTCCTATGCTTACGTCTACATTGTACGATGTTTGCTACCTTTGCCCTTCTATGCACGATTTGTGTAGCATATGCTATATTCCTTGTCGTATGGTCTCTTCACAATCACACTTCACAAACTCCCGCATGTGTCTGCAACTTTGATTTCTCCTTCTATTATCAGTCCTTCGTACAACCTGTATGGCTCGTACAATTGCAAAATTCATTCGTCTGCAAAACCATTTGTTCTTGTCTGCAGTGCCTTTCTCCTTGATGTCTTCCAATCCCAACACCCTAGCTTCCTCCTTAGGGCGTATCCATTCCACTACTCAGTCCTCCGTGGACAACTCCTCACATTCATACTTCTACACTTTGATGTATGGTCTCCTCACAATCACACTTCTACACTTTTGTCTATATAGTGCTCATCAACAATTCGCAAACTCCCGCATGTGTCTGCAACTTTGATTTCTCCTTCTATTAATAGTCTTTTGCACGACCTGTATGGCCCGTACAATTGTAAAATCCAATCGTTTGCAAAACCCTTTGTTCTTGTTTGCAATGCCTTCTGCTTGATGTCTTCCACTCCCAACACCGTAGCTTCCTCCTTAGGGCATGTCCATTCTGCTACCAGTCCTCCATGGACAACTTCATACACATTGCTCTCTTCTCTTCTTTGTCAAGTGTCAGACGTTGCAATTCTCATACCTCCCCCAAGAGTGTATTTATAATTTGGTGAAGTTAGGCCAGCTGGCTTTCATGCACTAATTGCCTCCGAACTACCCCACTTCGCCACCTTTGCATATAATTGAGAGTTGCAATGTTTCTCTTCCTTTTTTTTGCCATGCTTCTGAGTTATCCTTGTCGTGTCATCTGTACAACAATCCAAACATCCACTCGGATAGCCTGTCCCGCCATCAACTCTTCCTCATTTTCTTCCTAACAACGTTGAACTTCCATCTGCCTTGGCATTGTATGTCGTCTAGTCGAACGAGATTGCATTCTACAATGACTTGCCATATGCACCTCATTTGTACAACAGCCTACCATACCTCCTTGTCTATCCTCCTGTTGTCATCTTTCATTCTGCCTTGTACGTCTTCGGTGGCCTAACTCTCCTCCTTGGTTGTCTTTGTCATCAACTTCTCCTCTACAACAATCTCTCAAACTCAAATGCATTCATTTGTCCGCTTACTCCTCGCAAACGGCCTTTTGTAATTTGTGGCAATTTGCTCATCACTTAAGGTTGTTTGAGGTCCATTTGAGGTCTCCTATTGCTACATATTCTATTTCTTTGTCTTCTATTGTTTTAGCGACAACCAAGAAGTGGTCTTAACAAGCCAACTTGATGGTTGTGCAATATTTTGTTGTTTCTTACATGGTCAGAGAGTGGTCCTAACAAGCTAACTTGCTTACTAAATGACCCAAGGGTAGTCAGTGGGAAAAAACTTCCCCTCAAAATATCGGGAAAGAGGCCAACCAACCTCACCCCTTGGCAAGGAAAACTCAGATAGCCCAAGGAACCTGACAGTCCTCCCAGAATGCCTAAATTGCCTATTTCGTGCACATCCCTTAGAGTGTCTATTAGTCCTTGTGAACCACTTCAACTTTCCAAGGAATCGTTCAAATTTGTTGGTGGATTACCAGTCTTTCTCCTTGTTTGCCTTACTTCCTCAGAGGTATTTTGCTATCTTTTATTGATACTACCTACAACTTGAGGAACTTGTGTCCTTATTATATTCGTCCTTACTCTTCTTCTAATTTCTCGACTTGAACTATCACTGCTCAATTCTTCTTTATTATTGTTAGAACTCGTCAAGGACATACTATCGAAGTCTATTCTCTAGTTCTTAACTTCTCCATCAATTGATGAAGGTATTTCAAATATATCCTTTTGTAGCACTTCATTTGTTGCAAGTCTTTTGGCTTGAATATCATCTCGTAGCCTCACAATTTCTTGGTCAGCTTGTTCCCTTAACTCTTCATTTCTTCTGCACAACTGTTCACTTTGCTCTTGCAATCGTAGCATTTCCCTACATATTATTTGTTGTGCAAATCCAATTCTTGCTAGCAAACACATTCCTTCATACTCACTTCCATCACTCCAAGGTTCATGGTTTGGTGGCTCTTCCTGTCCATCTTAAGTTGCCACCATTTTTCGTGTCTTGTTTGCTTAGTGATCTCAACCTGCTTTCCTTTTTCATATATGGGAATCTTACATGTACCCGTATTTTTCTACATTCTATGGGAAGGGTTCCAATTCCTCCTGTTTAAGTATGACTTGTTCACCATTTTTATCACCATACAGTCAGGCTAAGTCTAAGTCATTGTCCTCTTTGGCACCATCTTCTTCTTTGGTCCTACTTGACCCACTCTTCGTGGACCAACACACCTTCAAAAGGTTTTAAAGGCTGATTTGGTGTTGTCATAAAGCTTCCTATACTCGGCTCCTCTTCTATTGGTTCAAGATTAACCATTTTCACCTAAGCTTTTACTTTTTATGGCATTAATCTTGAGCCATGAACTATCTCAAGACAATGTCTTGTCTAGTTTCTTTAATTTTGATATGCCATTTTCCATCATCTCTACAACCTAAAAGTGTCCTAGCCACAAGGTCTTCAATTTACCTAGCTTCAAATTCATTTTTCTCAGGTACTTGTCATGCCAAAGCTTCCTCCGACGTTACGCGATCTTCGTTGCCCATTATGCCATCACCCTCTTCTCATCCAATCTCACCAATGTCGCTAGCCTCTCCTCTAGGCTTTCTTGGTCACCCAAATGGTTCTGCACCACCACTCTCAAACTTGGTACCAAGAACTCCACTAGCACTACTGCGTCCTACCTATGCATCAACTGGAATGGTGTTTAAGCAGGCAAATTGACATGTTTATGTAATCAGTAAATAAGTTGTCATTTTGTGTTATTTTGTAATCCGTAGCAAAGTGTTTAACAAAATGTGTGTACGTATAATTAATAAAGTTATAAAGTTGTGATGTAATATTTCATGTGATAATGTGTAATGTTATGTACAATTAAGTCATAAAGTGACTAATGAAATGTAAATGTAAGTCAAATGCATGTCAAATGTAATTTAGGAAAATGATGAGGTGTTGAGTAGTTGGAGGATGCAACTACCTCTTAGTTGTATAAATAAGACCCCTCCCTCATTCATTCATATGGTTGGTGTTGTTAGGCATGGTATGTGAGTATCAAGGTTGGTAGGAAAGGTTGGCATGGTATTGAGGGTTTGTATCAAATGTGGTTGTTGTACATTGGCATTGCACGTAGTAGAAGTTGGTTGTTCCAGGAAGATCGAGGGTTGTTCCAAGCAAATGTTGTTCCAATAAGACTAACTGTTGTTCCAAGCAAACTTAGTGTTGTTCCAGGCAGACTTTGTGTTGTTCAAAGCAGACAAGTGTTGTTCCAGCCAGATTGGATGTTGTTCCAAGCAGATTGGAAGTTGTTCCAATAAGTCTGAGTTGTTGTGCCAGGCAATCTAATATATGTTGTGCACAATACAGGCATTGTAATTGTAAGTTATTCACATTTAATATTTTGTTTATTTAAATAGAAATGGAATTGTGTTGCAGTATGTTATATTCCATTTCAACATTTTGGCGCCTAAGTCAATTCTGATGACTTGGAGTTGTGACAAGCAAATTATATGGGAATATATTAACAGTTTGGCAAAGGGCAAGTCGTCCTATTCGCATACTAAGCCGACAGAAGTAGATTACAATGCAAATGAAGATGTAAACTTGTCCATTGATGCTAACAAAAGGCCATGCAATGGGATACGTAGGATAGTCGCGCAAAAGGAATGAACATATGAGAGTTTGTCGTACAGATACAAGGGCAAGTATGGTAAGACAATGCCATACAAGCAATGTGCGTGACAAACATCGTACAACATAGTGGTGTTGGGTTTATGTTAATGTAGATGAGTAACCTTGAGGATGAAAGTGACTCTAATGTTGAGAAGAGATAGAATTGAGTATGATACGGAGGGCAGACCTATTGTACAATATTGGTGATGCCATTTGTGGGGGTTCTTCAGATGTGAATGTCAGAGTGTTGCCAGTCAAGATGAACTAGTGATGCATACAGAGTTCAAAGCCTCAAAGAAGAGTCACAACCCTAGTGGAGAAGCAAATGAGGTGAACTTTTTTGCAATAGAGTAAGTAAACTTGATGGACCTGATTGCAATTGAGGAGGTGAACTTGATTGCAATCGAAAAGACAAAAATCTAGCATATAGTTAAAGTTGCGCAAGAAATTATAGAAGTGGTTGATGTAGATGTGGAAATAAGTGATGCAGGGGACGAAATGAATGCTATAGATGATGAAGAGAGAGAGTGTTCGATATTTAAGCATCTAGAGCAAGACCATTCCAAAGTTGCAAGATCGTAGGACGAGTTGCCAAAGCCATATGGCATACAAGGAGTGGTATAATGGCACAATGTCATACAAGTTGTGGTATGGAGGCATACTGTCATACAAGTTGTGATGTGCCAACACACTAATACAAGATGGGGTGAGACGGCACACTAATGACAAGCAATGCCGACATATGTTGTCGTACAAGTATTATCTACGTATGCTTTTGTACAAGCGCTTGTCATACAAATGCTTGTTCGACAAGCGCTTTCCATACAAATGCTTGTTGCACAAGCGCTTGTTGTACAAATGTTTGTCGTACAAGTGCTCGTCATACAAGTGATTGTTATACAAGTGACAATCGTATAAGTCATTGTCATACAAGTGATTACCCTATAAACGATTGTTGTCCCGTATAGATTTGTGTTGTACTGAAGTTAGTTGTTTAAGACCAAGGGATGTTTTTCAAAGGCTAAACTAGGGCCATCAGAGGCCAAGAAGCAATCATCAGCAGCAAGAGAGAAGTAATTCTGAGCGGAGGGGAAGCCATTTAAGTGGGTCGAGTAAAGGCTACCAAAATGCAAACGAAGAGAAAAAATTATTTCAAAAAGTGAAGGCTCCAATGGTTTCATTGCCCCTTGACCCTGCAAGAGGGCTCTTGCCACCTTGACCCTCGACAAAGGTGGTAATGGGCGTTGCCTATCATATTGGTCATGTTGATCATGCTGATGATGAAGCTAATTGCAGAGTGGAATGAGCAATTGAAGAACTGTGTTGTGGGCAATAGTTTGAAGTGATGCCAGTTGCAATTGTCTGGAATAGGAGAAAGCAAAAGGAGAGTGACAAGAGAATCCAATACGGTGTTTAGTGCTTCTATCCCTAGTGTTCAACTCATGTGTTGTCAGGACGCCACCAAGTTTAGAGGAAGGGATAGATGTAGGTAGGCAAATCAACATGCCTGCATAATCATTAAATAAGTTGTCATTTTGTGTTATTTTGTATTTCGCATGCAAAATGTTGGACAAAACGTGCGTATGTGTAATTAATAAAGTTATAAAATTGTGATGTAATATTTCACGTGATAATGTGTAATGTTAAGTTATGTACAACTAGGTCAATGATTCACGAAATGTAAATTTAAATCAAATGCATCTAAAATGTAATTTCGGAAAATGATGTGTCAGGTACTTTGAGGATGCAACTACCTCTTAGATGCATAAATAAGACCCCTCCCTCATTCATTGATATAGTTGATGTTGTTAGGCATGGTACGTGAGTATCAAGATTGGTAGGAAAGTTTGACATGTTATCAAGGGTTTGTATCGAATGTGGTTGTTGTACGTTTGCATTGCACACAATAGAAGTTGGCTATTCCAAGCAAACTGAGTGTTGTTCAAAGCAGACTGAACTGTTGTGCCAAGCAAATTGATATAGGTTGTGCATAGCGTAGGCATTGTAATTGTAAATTATTAACATTGTATATTTTGCTTATTTAAATAGAGCCAGGCAAATTGATATATGTTGTGCATAGCGTAGGCAATGTAATTGTAAATAATTCACATTTTATATTTCGTTTATTTAAATAGAAATGGAAAAATGTTGCAATATGTTATATACCATTTCAACATAGTGTATGGTTTGTTGTTGGCTTGAATGTAGTTTTGTACGCCCATAGAACTACTGGCAATCTCTCCTCCCAGTCAGCACCTTCAATACCACATGTCTTGTACATGATGGAAACCAAGACCTTGTTAGTTGCCTCTACTTGCCCATTTGCCCTTGGGTAATATGGGCTTGACAACGAGTGTAAGATCTTGAATTCGATGGTAAGCTTCTGGATTATCCCATTGACAAAGTGTCCTCTACGATCACTCGTTAACTGCAAGGGCACGTCGAATCTTGTGATCACTTGTTCATACAAGAACCGCATCGTACTCCTTGCAGAATTGTCGGGCAATGCCCTTGCCTCGACCCACTTTGTCAAGTACTCTATCGCCACCACTATGTATCTACACTTCCTCTTGCTGGTCTTCAATGGTCCAACAAAATCAAGACCCCATCTCTCAAACAACTCTTGCGGTTGTGACGGGTGCAATGGCATGAAGTCCCTCCTCCTTAGAAGTCGTCCAACTCTCTAGCATGTATCGCATGCCATCACGAACTCCTTTGCATCGTGATAGAGGGTGGGCCACCATAGCCCTACCAGAAGCACTTTCCTCGCCGTCGCATCTGGCCCCATGTGCCCTCCTACCAATCCCTTGTGAGCTTCCCTCAACGCTGTGTTCACTTCTTCGTCCATTACACATCTTCGCAAGATTCCATCAAGTCTGATTTTGTATAACAAGCCAGCTATTAGTTGAAATGGTGCTGATTTGATGATGATTCTTTCCTCTCTTGTTATCGTCAACTCCTTTGGCAACTCTTCTCCAATGTACTTGTACCATGACGGTAGCACATTGATTGCAAACAAATGAGCATCCAGAAATTCATCCAACACTCCTCCCTTTGCAAGTTCTCTCGAGCAAATCCGTGACAATTGATCCGCTATTACGTGTTTCTTCCCCGGTCTCACCACTACATGAAACACGAATTCTTGCAATGTGACGAGCCACCTGCTAACTCGCCCATGAATGGTCGGTTTATTAATCAAATACAACAATGCTTGATGATCTACGTAAAAGGCGAAGGGGTTGGCAAGCAAGTAATGTCTGAATTTCTGAACTGCATATACCATCCCCAAAGCCTCTTGCTCCATTGTGCTGTAATTTTTCTCCGCTCTTGACAACAATCGACTAGAAAAGTAAATGGGCTGATCTAGCCCAAATTGCCCCTCTTGGGCCAATCCACATCCAATTGCAAAATTAGATGCATCCACATGGACATGAAATTCTTTATCCCAATCTAGAAACACCAGAATGGGTGTGCAAACCAGCTTCGCCTTCAACTCCTCGAAGGCCTTTTGATGCTCCTCCGTCCATCGAAAAGGAACATTTTTGCTGTCAACACATCTAATGGGTGGGACACTTGTGCAAAATTCTTGATGAACCGCCTATAATACCCGACATGTCCTAGAAAGGACTTCAACGAACTGACGTCGTATGGCTCTTCCATGCTTATCACGACTCTGATCTTGTTGGGATCCGTCTTCAACCCTTCTTTGCACACCACATGTCCCAACAACTTCCCGTACGGAACCAACAATTTGCACTTCTTTGGATTTAGGGATAACCGAGCATTCATGCACAACCTCATACATTCCTCCAATGCTTTCAAATGCTCATCCTTTCTGCCATACAAGGACCAATCATCCAAGAAGACTTTGAACTTCCTTGTGGACATTTGTTCAAAAATATACAAGATGATTCTCTGAAATGTGGCTAGGGCATTGCATAAACCGAATGGCATTCAATTATATGTGTAGATGTCATTCTCTACTACAAATGTAGTCTTCAACTTGTCCTCCTCGACTATACTGATTTGATTATAGCCTGAAAATCCATCCAAAAAGGAATAGATTTCATGTCCAACTACCTCCTCCAAAATCGAATCAGTAAAGGGTATGGGAAAGGGATCCTTTATGGTCATTGCATTTAGACTTTTAAAGTCTACACATATGCGGATCTGATTACCTTCCTTCTTCAAGGTGATCACAATTGGTGACACCCACTCGCTCACCGTAACCTTGAAGATAATTCCTGCATCCAACATCTTTTGTATCTCCGCATTGACCAAGGCCGCATACTTTGGGTTCATTCTATATGACCTCCTCCTCACTGGTTGTGCACCCGAAATCAACTGAATCCGATGCACGCATAATTTTGGTGGAATCCCTTTCAAATCTTTGTACGTCCATGCGAAGACATCCTTGTATTGCATGAAGATCTTGAAAGTTGTCGCTTTCAGTATTGGGTCCCAATCTTCTCCGCAATGGATTATTTTCTCCTCATCACCCTTGCCAAGGTTAACCTGTACCATCTTTGGTCCTTCATATTGTATGGTATTAGGTTCAGTAGTCACTTTTGCCACATCAAACGGGTGTGTTGGCTTTTCATCAATCACAACATCACCGACAATATATTCTGCAAAGTTCTTCGGGAATGTCCACTTTTCTTTCTTCTCCTTAGGTGCAAATTTGACATTCTTACTACACTCACCAACCTCATACACACTTTTTCTTCATTCATCATGGTCCTCTTCCTCTTCTGCTTGGATACACAGGCAATTTGGCTAGAAGACCTCATAGTCTTCCATTTGCCAATGGAGAAGTCCGTTGTCTGAGTGCTCTTCATCTTCTATGCACTCCTCCAGTTCCAACATGCCATCTTCATTTGGCTCTTGTCCATTGTCATCTTTTGATGATGAACTTCCCAATTCATCGGATGTCGCGAGATCCTCACTAACGGATTGATTCTTCAAATTTATCATATATTTATGTTGGCCCTTCTTGAATGTTAGGCGATCCTTCTCCCAATTGTGGTTGACCTTCGCCATGCGTAACCATCCTTGTCCCAACAACGCATCATATGTTGGTTTCTGCATGGCGATGACCACAAAATCCATGATGAATTCTTGGTCGGCTATCTTCACCTTTTGGGCAGTCAAGACTCCTTTCATCTCGATGCCATATTGGTCTACACCGTATAATCTGAAATTTGGAGACCATAAAAATGGTGCCCCAAGTTCTCTCCATGTCTTCTCTGGTAACACATTCACGCTCGATCCTCCATCGATGATTACTTGCATCAACTTGTGGTTTAGCAACTCAATATGGATTAATGTTGGCTTCTTTCCAACATCAATCATCAACACCATCAGATCAATGAATTGATCCCTTCTTATTCTGGTTGTCTCTTGTTGGCATCATGGCTCCACCACTTTCCTTGTCCATGTCATTTCTCCTACCATTGCATAAAGCTCCGATATTGCACAAAGTAAGTTGGATACCTTCACCTCCACACTTGTATTCAACACTTGCACTGCTCACTATTGTGTTGACATCTCTATTTCTTCACTTATGATCAACTTCTTGAGTTTCTTCTCTTGGAGGAGTCTCTCTTGATTGGTCCTTCATATTTCTTCTTTGACTTGGTCATGTGCTTCCTACCATCTTTCCTTCTCTATGGCAAGGTCCGAATATTGCTCAACTTTCCTTGCTTGAGCCCATATTACAACTAGCACATGCTTCTCTTTGTTTTGTTGGTCCCTTGGAGGCTCTTTGATGTCAATAAAATTGACATTCTGCGAGTTACTCGAACTCGCCTTCTTTGGGCAATTGGCCTCCCTATGATTGCCCGGTCCACACCATCTACACATCATCCCATTGTTGTTTTCGATGTTTCCTCCCACTAGTGCATTCTAGCAATTTCTTGCGAAGTGCCCCCACTCTTGGCATCTTCAACATTGAATAATGGGTCTTCTGTCCGAATCGTATTGTAGTCGACCTTGCCCACCTTGTGGTCGATTCCCTTGTTGTGGATGGTGTCTTCCTTGGCAATTGTTCCTATAACCACCACTTGTTGCTCCTTGCCTGCTCTTAGAAGTACTGGTTCGATGTCTTGTGCTTTTGAGGTTAAATGGGAAATCCGCAACAACATGCCCTACAACTCCACAAATGTTACAAAACGTATTTTTCAGACAATTTACATTTGTATGCCCTTTTGCCTTGCAATCATAACACCAAATGTCCTCCTTTCCTTCTTATCTCCCTTCACATCATTAATCATTCTTTCTAAGTCTTTTCTCATGGCCTAGATGGCAATATTCAAGTCGTCACGATCACTATCTGAATCATCGTCACGATAGTGACTCCCTCCTACTGTTGTTTGCTTCATTTCGCTCTCCAAGTTGAGAGCTCTATCAAAGGCTTCTTGATAGGTGGTAGGTGGTACTACCTTCATCTTCTTCTTATATCTTGGTAGCAATCCGTCTAGGAACCATCGCTTCTGCAACCCGTTTGCTAGTTTTGCCTCCATCTTGTCGATGAGTTCCTTTAGTCTCCTATTGTACGACTTGATGTTTTCATCCTTTCTTTGCTTTGTGGAATAGATTTCTCCGATGATCTCTATGTCATCACGGAGTAATCTGAATTCCTTTGTGAATTCAACCTTTAATTCATCCCACGTGGTGAAGGGATTTGCTCTTTTTAAATGCCAATCCATTGCGATTCCTCGCAATGTAGCCGAAAATAGTCTAAGCCAAGATCCTTCATCATCAACACCATTTGCTCGCCATATTGTTTCACACGTGCCAATATGGCATTTTGGGTCCTCCTTTCCATCTCCCAAAAATGGTGGGCACTTTTGTTTCCCCGCTGCTGCAGCTATATTCGCCATTGGTGGCTGATCTTCTTCACTTGATGACTCTTCTCTCGCAAACAATCATCGACCACTTCCTTGTGCACCTACGCTCTACGACCTTCTTTGCGAATATACGAACGTCGGTTCTGGTCTCCGCACACTCTCCCGTTGTTGCCCTTGTGCTTGACTCCCGTCCTCTGCACCTCTAGGCACTCTCCCCTGCACTTGTGCCAGCATCACCAATTGTTCTGCTTCGTCTCCTTGTGCACACTCCACGTTGGCGCCTTCACTTGCGCAAACCTTCCTTGGTCCGATCTTCGTTTGCTCGTTGCGCGTCAACTTGTGCTTCCTCTTCCGTTGTTAAAAACGTCTGCCACCTTTCGCTTTCTTCGCTTGAACTATCCTCTGCTTGAGGATTCCACACACGTTCCACTTCGAGTTCCACAAGTTCTGTCAATCTTGACTGCAATACTTCATCAACAACATCTTGCGCAACACTCCATTGTTGTGCAATCCTTCGACTCCTTATTGGTTGATTATCAACTCTTCCACATCCACGTCTCCCACGTCCTCGTGGCAAGTTATCTGTCATTCACCTCTCCAAAACTCACGCGGTGCTGGTTCGAACTTCAGACAAGACGCCAAATGTAGCACCAAATGGTGATGAGTATTCCAATGTTTGGAGGAACAATTTGATATGACAGATTCAATGGTCAACCAAGACTGCAATCATCAATCTCCTCCACTTGTACGACAACTCGCTTGTACAATAACTTGTATGGTAATCACTTGTACGACAAGTGACTTGTATGGCAACCCTCGTCGACAAGACTTGTACGACACTCTTTGTATGGCACTCTTTCAACAACACTCTTCATACAACACTTCCAGATTGCAACTACTGCTTCAATCCTGCACACAGAACTTGGAAAGAACACCTACAGATCTACCTTGCTACAACAATGACATCACACACAATATACACAATCACATAGATGAAGGATGAAATGGATAGTATTGCATTCACTCCTGCCTATACGGCACTTGCATTACATATCCGTCTATGATGGGCTATGATAGATACATTGTACCTACTCAAATGAATGGGGGGTCCTATTTATCCTTGAGGGCTGGTAGTTAACAGCAACTACCACCCAGACACATCATCTAACTACCCTCCGTTCACACATACTTAATCACATGCATTTTGTTGTACATTACAAACTTTAAATTATCAAATGCTTACGTCATCATCCTTGACATCAAACATTACAAAATTGCATTTCATTTACATTTGTGTGCATTGCACTTATTTGACTTTCTACACTATTTCTTTATTTGAGGCTGATCAGAACTAGCTCCTATAGAAATAGAATTTCAAATATTGAAACTCAATTCCATTTCTACTTAATAAATCTACGGATCTGCAGCAATTACCAATGACAATACAAACAAGAAATATACAACAGCAACAACAAATGATAAATAAATATGAGCAGATTTTATATTAACAATTTGCAACCTTGTGCAGAATTTCTTTCATGCCAACAATCATCTACAACCAACAACCACACTACAGCCCTCACATTACAACCATCACACACACACGTTGACCAACTCCACAACTATCCAACTACATCATACCATACGCAACTGCATCTGAATAAATGAGGCAAGGGTCATATTTATACAACCAAAAATTAGTTTCACCCTCCAACTACTTGACACCTCATCATTTTCCTAAATTACATTTGATCTGCATTTGTCTTACATTTCCCTCTCATTCCATAACACACTATATGTCTTTGTTGTACATACATGACTTTGTCATACATACTAACATTACATGAAATATTACATTATTCACACTATTCACACTCCGTTGATAAGACCCATAGGTCGAAACGCGTTCGGAGTTTTGATGTTGTATTACTTCTTCTTTACGGAAAAAAATTCAATTTCATGTCTTTTGTTCCTTTCCTAACTCGTGTTAATATTTTTTTTTGTTTTCTAAAACATATTTGTTGTCGGTATTATGTTGTTCACTTGTCGTGTAATGCGATCTGGTGAATCAGAAGTCCTGCAGCACTAGGAGTATGCTCTTCACTTGCGCATCTGCGATCTAGGGAATCAAAAACTAGTTTACGTTTTTATAGTACTGCTTTGCCATGTTTTTTATTTTATTAATGATTATTACATTGCCACTTTATAACTTTATTAAATATATGTACACAAAGTTCATCAAATACTTTGCTTACAAACTAAAATTTATTCACTAAATGCACACATATCAATTTGCCTACCTACATCTATCCCCTCCTCGAAACTTGTCGACATCCTCGACAACACATGAGCTGAACACTAAGGATAGAAGCATTGAACATACTAGAATTTCTTGTTGCGCTCCTTCCGCTTTCTCCTATTCCATACATCTTCTACAGCTAACTTCACTTCACACTGTTGCCCACACCACATTTTTTTTTGATTGCTCAGTCCACTCTCTACAATTAACCACATTATCAACTTGATCAACATGACCTTCATGACCAACATGACGGGCAACACCCATCACCACCTGTGTCGAGGGTCAAGGGGGCAAGAGCCTCCTTGTAGGATCAATGGACAATGTCCCTTGCAGGATCGAAGGGCAACACCCTTTGCATGTACCTCAACGACAAAGCCATTAAAACCTTCATTGTCTTAATTGAATTTTTCTCCTTGTCTACACGTTGGTAGACTTCACCGATCCACTTAAACGACTTTCCCTCAACTCTGAATTACTTTTCTCTTGCTTTACCTGACTACCTCTTAGCCTATGATGGACATCTCTCTCCTTATACATCAACTCTTCCAACGGCATCAACTAATATAGCCTATGAAGACGCTCTGTCGTCTAGTGACCCTCTTGACGATATTTTATCATCCAAACACCCTGTCAACAATGCTCTACCGTCGAACCAACCTCCTGACAACACTCAGCAACTTCTTCCTGCGCATCTTCAACTACTTGCTAGATTTTTGCCTCTTCGTTTAAGATCAAATTTACCCCCTCAAATGCAATCAAGTTCACCTCCTCAAATGCAATCACATTCATCAAGTTCACCTCCTCAACTGCAATCGACTTCACCTCCTTTGCTTTTTAGCAAGAGCTGTAACTCTTCTCTGGCACTTCGAACTCTGTACACATCACAAATTGATCTTAACTCCAAACACTTTGACAGTCACATGCGAAGTGCCCCACAAATGGCATCACCAACAATGTACCATGGGTCTGCCCTTAGTATCATACTACATTCTGCATCCTCTAATTTTCCGACAATTGTCACAAACCACATCACCAACAACATCCCTCCTTTGTACAAATATAGCTTTGTGCTACATATACCTGTATTGATGATCTTGCATTATTTGAGTCACACTCATCCTCAAAGTCATTGTTCATCCCTTTGGAGTCACTTCCTTCCCTGACTACTCAAACCCAACACTTGAAGGGCTACTCTCATGCCCAAAATCATCACTCTCACTATCTGAATCACTTTCAATATCATAATCACTTTCATCCTCAAGGTCACTCTTGTCTGCATTAACATGACCCCGATACTTTAATGATGTTTTTGCATCACTTTCTAAATTCAAGACTTGTTCCAAAGCCTCTTGGTATGACGCTAAAGGAACCACCCTGATCTTCTCCCAACTTGTAGGAAGAAGCCCGTCTATGAACCATCTCCTCTTCAATGCGTTGATGGGTCTTCCTCCAAATGGTTAAACAACCCCCTTGCAATTGTATCAACGAACAAACTCGTTTTCACCCTGTTTCATTCTATAAATTTCAACAATGACCGCATCGTCATTGTGGAACAACTGAAATTCTTTCACGAACACATTGCACAACGCTTCCTATGTTTGGTACTTGCCCTTTGGCATTCACATTTATCAATCCATTATGACTCCACAAAATGTTGCAAGGAATAACGTTCTCCAATTTGCATCATTATTCACCTCATTTGCTTTCCACATCATGAGGCAAATTCTCCAATGCTTGACTGGATCTTTTGTTGCTCCTCCATGAAATAGTGGACATTTACACGATATGCCCAAATAATTCTTCGGTTTGTTATGTTGGCTTATCATTGGCAGCTGTTGTTTATCTCTCCCTCGCAAACCACATTAGGCGCACCACCCTACAATTGCTCTTCCTCCTAGACTATTTCTACTCACTATGCAACGTTCCAACCTACAATTGCTCCAATGTCAAACTCCCGTCCCGCTCACCATCGAGCACACTAATCTGCAATTCCTTTAGTGCCAAACTCCCGTCTCGCACACTGTTGGACATGCCATATTCCATGTGCACCAATGTCGAACTCCCCATCTCGTGCAACATCAAGGACCTCCACTTGCAATTGCTTCAATGCCAAACAGTCTCCATTGGCATGCAACTCTTCACCAACACCTTTCCACATCTCTTGTTGAACCTAGCGTATACCATTTGCACCCTCCATACGTATGGCAGACTCCACTTGTTGACGCCCTCCATCCATACAACAAGCTTCTTCATTGTTACTACAGGTCCTCGAACGACACCTCTATTCATACAGCAATTTGTCATTCTGCCACACACACCTCTAGTCTGTTGTTCTCTGTTTTGCATATTTGTCATATGCATCCCGTTGTACAACCCTTTCCTCAACGTCAACAAACAAATCTGCTTCTACATCTGGCATCGGTTGCATTGATTGTATTCCATCACTGTTATTATGCACCTTCCCAAGGGATTTGCTTATCACAACTCCATGTCACCAGACTTCACCCAACTTTGTAGAGGCAACGGCGCCAAAATGTAGAAATAAAACTCAATTCCATTTCTAATTAATAAATCTATGATCTGCAACAAGTAGCAATGACAATACAAACAAGAAGCATACAACAGCAATAGCAGATGATAAATAAATATGAGCAGATTTTATATTAACAAGAATTTGTACGGTACAACATCTTCTTACAATACACAGTCTGCAACCTTGTGCAAAATTTCCTTCATGCTAACAGCCAACGCCCACACTGCAGCCCTCACATTACAACCATCACACACACTTTGGCCCACTCCAGAACCATCCAATTGCATCATACCATACACAACTGCATCTGAATGAACGAGTCAAGTGTCATTTATACAACTAAAAATTAGTTGTACCCTTCAACTACTTGACACCTCATCATTTTCCTAAATTACATTTAACCTCCTTTTGTCTTACATTTTTCTTTCATTTCGTAACCGAGTTTATGACTTTTCCATACATACTAACATTACGAGAAGTATTTACATTATTACATTGCCACTTTATAACCTTATTAAATATAAGTACACACATTTCCTCAAACACTTCCTGTACAAACTAAAACTTAAACTTATTCCCTAAATGCAGACATATCAATTTGTCTGCCTACAACTCCTACAATCTCCCAAAAATATGCACATCATTGAATTTTTGGATGAAGATTCCAAATAAATAAATGGGATGGAGGAATACATGCACATAGTGAACCAAGAGTAACAAGAGATAGCAATTTTCTTCCTTGCTATCACGATGGGAATTATACCGTACCACACTCAGGGAAAGAAGCAAAGTGAAAAATTTGAACCATAAACCTTTATTGATTCTTGCAATACTTCAAATTTTATAGATGCTAAATTGGTGATTTTTATGGACTTGAAAGTTTGATCCATTACAAAACTTTCAAGTCATAATGGCCAATGACTGTTTAATGGGATCCAAAGGATTGATCAAAAGGCTGAAATTGCAATTGGACAGTTACAAACTAACTTTTCATTTTTAGTTTGTAGCTCTAGCAGGGGCTGATATGCTCACAGGAGCACAATGGCTGACAATTCTGGATGAACTCCAAATGAACAAACTGTACATGAAATTTAAACAGCACAACTACTGATTACAGTTAAAGGCTTGCAACCAAGTACAAGCAAGTTTGTTTCAGCAAATAAAATGTCCAAACAGCTTGCTAAGGGTGAAATGCGCCGTATCTTCCATTGTAATTCCATGGTGGTTTTATATATCAAGGTCAAGTCACTGAAAACAGCCACACACAAAGAGGTCTAGCAGGCATACAATGAAGCCCATGTACAATATGTCAAATAGTCTTATAGTAAGCTTGCACAAAGGCAGTTCACATACGCAAGAGATACATAATGCTGCTGCCCATAATTATATTTGTGCAAAAGTTGCATACTTCACTTTATTCGATCCAAAAGCAGCACCAAAGGATCAACTTATGCAACATCAAATATGGCACTTCAAATTTCACTATAACATGAGATGCATGAAGCTGCAGTGGCAAAGGAAAAAGCAGCATGGTAGAACTTCTGTTCGGTGCTCAAGCTTTGGTGACAAGTTATTAAAAAGAAGTGGGGACTGTTATGGACCTCTTTTATATTCTAAGAAAATACTAGATAACGAGCATCAATCCACCTTTTATAAACATGCAATCCATCTTCAAATTATCGAGTCAACCCATATTTCTTTTATTACAATTTCATTTTTAGTTTGTAGCTCTAGCAGGTTCTGATATGCTGCTGCCCATAATGATATTTGAGCAAAAGTTGCATACTTCAATTTAGTTGATCCAAAAGCAGCACCAAAAGATCAACATAGGCAACACCAAATTCAGCACTTCAAATTTCAATATGACACAAGATGCATGAAGCTGCAGCAGCACAGGAAGCAGCAGCATGCTAGAACTTCTGTTTGGTGCTCGAGCTTTGGTGACAAGTTATTAAAAAGAAGTGGGGACTGTTATTGACCTTTTTTATATTCAACAAAAATATAAGATTGAAAGCATCGATCCACCTTTTATAGATATGCAACCCACCTTCTGGTTAGTGGGTCAAACCAATATTTTTGTGTAGTGGGTCCACTCTGAATCATTTCCTTTCAAAGCGGTCTGTGGGCCCATTAAGATTTTTGTTTTGTTAGATATACTTTTAAGAAACCACTATGGGGCCCAATGGCCCATATCCTTTGTTTGGGTGAATATTTTTATGAAATGTAACTATCCCATATGCAAAAATAAAATCAGGACTGCAAAAGAGAAATCTTTCCGTATAGGTGTTAGGGTCCAGGTATGTCATGTAAGATTATGTTTTATAGCCATATCCTCTGGCAGTCTGAAGACCGAGTTATTGGGCAAAGCTAGAGTGCCCACAGGCTCTTGGGTTGGCCTGAGTTGGCAACCACATCTTCTCAGAAAAGTTACTAATGCTTTTCTTGGTCTATACTTTCCGCGGTATTAAGTAGTATTTGCTACTTAGTAAGAAAGTGAATCAATTAACATATTTCAACTGTTATATCTTCAGTACTTTCTATAACAGTTATAAGTTTATTGTAGTATCCAGCAGTTCCAATTTTTACAGTCATAAACAAAACTCCAGATATTTTAGTTCTCGATCAAATTCAAGTTTCTATTTTTGGATTCTGCCTTGGGGTCATAAAATAAAAAATAGCATTTTTTTATTTTTTGTTGCAGATTACAGTTTTACACTATTTGGTTCTTTAATATAGATAGATATAGATATAGATATATTCAGATTTTAAGAAATTTATAAATGTTTTATAGATGGAAACACAACACATTTACAATGCAGTAAGGAACTGTTCACTTAGAGCAGATCAGCGCTGACACAAAATAGTATAAATCCTCAACATGCATACCAATCAATAGGGCTCAAGCTTTGCCCCCAAACTCAGACCTGAGCCTACTAATACAACCAAAAAGCAACATCTTCAAGAGGAAATCCTGAAACTGTATGCAGAAACATTGGCATTTCACTAAACCATATATCCCTTGAAAAGCTCTGATTGAGATGTGAGTTTGAGGGTAATGGGTGGACCAGAGCAGGGTTATGCATAGTGGCTATATTCGCAAAATTGGCTAAAATTAGGATTTTTAAAATTTGGAATTGGCTAATATTTGGGACCCTTGACCAGGGTCCATTAGCCAAAAATTTCTAGGTGCAAATTTTTTTTTGGGTCGATTCGCCCCAATTTTATAATAATTTGACCATTTTAAGTTTAAATTTTCAACATTGCCCCTAATAATAGTGAACCTTCTACATGTGTTTCGAAACTATTCACCTAGATTTTGAAACCGATTCGCCAAATTTTTATAAATATATTTTGGGGCAGACCCCTTACGCATAACCCTGGCACCAAAGAACTCAACTTCCTAAAAAAGTGTTAGAATGTTCTGATTTCAATAGGTTTACCCTTATACAAAAATTGGAGCTTGGAGAGGGCATATCTGTTGGTTTGTAGATTATAAGCTTAGTCTTAATAAGATTGACCTTAAGCCATCCCAGGTCACAAAACAGAGCATGCACGTCCAACTATCTTTGCAACTGCTCTTTAGAGTTAGCTACTAGAACCACATCATCAACAAAGACTAATATAGCAAAGAAGAGTGACACAAAATGCAACAAATGAATATATTATTCTAAAGATTTTAATTTGACACTACTGTAAACAATTTCCCAAAAGACCATGGTGCAAATAATATGAAGAAAGGAAATACATAATAATCACACAACATTGTTTCAGCATCATGGCATTTTATGTCTGTCTTAAGGCCAAAGAGGACCAATGGAAGGGGCATACTAAAAGGCACTATAATCCAAAATGAAGAGATGAATATCTTAAGGACACGTAGCATCCAATAGACAACACGATTTTGAGTACCCTATCAAAAGACTCTCAAATTCTACCAAACAACTCCTGCTTCTTGAAATCGATGATAAAAAAATTCATTAGCACATGCAGCATATTCTCTCAACTGGATGGGCATGAAATGGTTATCCTCTAGAAAAGGAGCATACATAGTGTCTACACATCTTCGACATGATCAAAAAAATGACTTTGATTCTTGAAGCATTTCCAACAGTTAGGAAAAAGCATTTTTTGCTGACAATGATTGGGAAAAAACTGCAATATTCATGTTGCAGTCTTATTGGTTTCCCACATTTTCCTTTTCTAATTGTGGATTTCCCAACATTCAATAAGTAATTGTCTACCCAAGACACCAAGGGGCATAACCGGACATGTTAAGGGGTCTTATCCAAGACATGAAGGGTTTTGTTGATTTCCCATGTTTTACTTCTCCAATTGTGGATTCCCCACCATTTAATTAGTAATTGCCTACCCGAGACACAAGAGGTGTAACCAGATATGTTAAGGGATCTTACCCAAGATACAAAATGGTGCAACCCAAGATGTTAAAGAGCGTGACATAAGACACAAAACGCTGCAACCCCAAATCAAAAGATTGTGACTAGAGATGCCAAAGGGTGCAACATGAGATGCCATAAGGTGTGACCAAAGACACAAAATCTTGCAACACAAGACACAAAAAGGGTGAAACATGAGATGCGATTAGGTGTGACCCAAATCCAAAAATGTACCACATGAGTGCAACCCAAGATGTGAAAAGTGTCACCTAGAATAAGAACGAGGGCGATTTGGAGTTGAAAGGGTGCAATTTCAAACATCTAAAGGTGCAATTTAAGACCCCAAAAAACACTATCTAAAAGTTAAATAGGTCTAAGATATGAAGAGGTGTGGACCCAAGATTCAAAACAAATTAAAAAGAATAAGATACAATAGATTTTATACCTAACATTCCAAGAAAAGAAAATGTCAAGACATAGAGGAATATTTGTAAGGAGCATTGTTACGAAATTTGGCAAGTATAGTCTTGCACCCAAGTCAACCCAAATGAGTCGTTTGGGATCAACTCACAAGTCATTAAGTTTTTGTTGAGTTCCAAGTCTTTGGCGTATTGAGTTGCCGACTCAATGAAATTTTGGATTTTTTTTTTTTTTTTTGCCGAGGGTGTCGAGTTTTTGCCAAGTCCCTAGTCCTAGTCAAGATTGGCCTTGCTAAGTCCTACGCCCTAGTTAAAATTGACCTTGCCAGGTTCGAGTTTCTCAACTATGGTAAGGAGTATACCTTTTGTTCGGGCTTTTATTTTACAAATGAAGCAATGAAATGATGGATCAAGCTCAATTCCAAGCTCAAAAAAGATTTACCTTGGCTAAATTTGAAAAAATTGTCCTAGGAAAATGTTCTAAGAAAGTCTCAAATAAAAAAGGGACAGAACAGAAAAAGGCATCATTAAAAGCTCAATTAAAAGAATCAACCGATGAGATTTGTAAATTAAAGGATAAAAAAATTAAGTTATACCAAGACAAGTTACATAAAAGAACACAGAATTAATAAGAAGCCATCACAAGATTTTGATTAGATGTTGTCCAACAAAGGATAAAGATTTGCCTGTTTAAGAAAGATGATCAAGTCTTGCTTACAAAAGACAACATTTTGAAGAACAATTGACTACCACCTAAAAGCAATCTACACTCTTTTGATAAAGAAAAGTTTAAGAGTGAGATTCAGCATGTAGATAAGGTTGTCGCTACAAATAACACACACAATCCCAACCGTTATCAACAGCCTTGACAATACACCTAAAATGACGAATGATTGTATTCAAATGCTCCTGAAAAGCATTCCAAATTTAAGCCTTGTCGAGATTTGAACCATGAAAGCCATCAACCTTGACAATTACTTCATCAACACCTATATTATCTTGAATGATGGCAAAGGTATAAAACAATCATAAATTCCAAATTCTTAAAGATATACATGGATTCAAGATCAAATTAGTTCATGAAATTCATATTTGAATATGATACCTCTCAAGTTTTATTTGGCATGGATTACTTCTAATTTATTGAGGCAATATTCTTAGAGTTCATAACGATCCTATCTCCATGTAACTTCAAGTGATTCAAAGACAAATTGGTCTTGTGTGAACATTGTATTGATGGAAACATGGAGGGATTCAGATCAATACATGAGATATTCATCTTCATATTCCTATGTTGGAATTTCGTTCCACTTTAATACCTCTTCTTCAATATAAATATTTCGTAGGATGCTTTAAGATCGAAGCTTTTTGAGAAGGGAATAATTGTTGGGGAACTGGTTACATTATTACATCTATTACCTTTATGTTCTAATATAATCTTACATACTCATAATATATATTGACCTAGCTAATTAATAGCCTATTATAACGTTATTTATTAACAAGTTCATAGGACAGGCCACAACTCTCTATGTTATACCCCTTATATATATATATATGTGGTCAAGAGGACATCTGTCCTCTCATCTCCCTGTGATATTATATGTTGAATCCTTTATGGAATCCATACAAAGGACATACTAATCCCTTAGATAGCATTTTTCAGAAAGCCATCTTGTTTTCATCATAATTGGAAATTATTTCCTTCTTCAACTCTAAAGGGTAAGGTAAGATCCTTGACATAATCCTCCATCCATGATTGGAGATTAACCTGATTTTTAAAAATAACACCATTCCTAAAGCATTAATTGACAAGCAGCACAGCGGAGGAAACCTAATACAGATGAAATTAATATTAATGAGGATTAAAAGGTCAATGAGTTTCCAGTGATAATGATAAGATCCTTGGCAATCATAGCAGATAAAACGAAGGAGGATGATATTTTAAAGTAATAGCTTGTGACCTTTGAAACAGCCACGATTGAATAGCTAATATGGAAAAAACGTAAAACAAACAAGAAACATAGATACCCTTAGAATGTCATTAAAAAGACATACATCCAACCAACTGATTCTCAGCAAAAGCTTGAGATTAAATTTCATGAGAACTTGATCCTAAGAAACAATGTAACAAAATAGGATCAGGAAGTGAACCAAAATTAACTGTCAGTTGGGGACATGAATTACATATCTTATATTAACCCAGGTTTATCAGTCTTTTACCATGTGCATTCTTGCATCCTGAATCATCCTAATATGTTTTAATTGAAAGAATGCAATTTCATTTTGCCCATCAAATAAAGAATGACAGAACAAGTGACTCTGTTTTTATTTTACAGTACCATAAAAACTGGAACCAAGTCTTGCAGAGTTCAATGCCATTGAATCAGGTTGAGGCTTCCTGCGACGCTCATTGTGACCAGCTAAACGTCTTCGACAGCTACGCTTTCCATCATCAAATTCGGACAAAACATGAAATCTGCATCCAAAGCAGACAATAATAAACACGCAACCTTAAACAAATGATATTAAAGTGCAGATACATGACTCACTAATCACTTGGTTTTACAAAATCAGAAAAACTTCGAATTTAAATAATATTTGAAGATGCCTCATAAACTCATGTGCATGAAAGATGACTGTTGCACTCCTCTGCATCTTTGTGGTGGCCATAAATTTGCAATATATTTATACAATTTTATTGCATTTACTTATGGTACAGGCCTAAAACAACATCATAATAGTTGACCTGTAGAATGAAAAATGTCTCAAACAAGGCAGGTTTACACACACTCCCTGGACAGAAGATAATTTTATATTTTGGAAATTATTAGAATTTTACAATCATGATTACAATGGGCAATGACAAAAGCAATATAAATTAAAACCAAGGAATGGGCAAACAAGCAGGCAGAGTTTGACAAGAGCTTAAGAAAAGTACAGAAAAGCATACCAGCTATAAGAAAAAATTTAAATTGCATAAGAAAGATGGTGCTAAGCAACATTTTAAGTAGTAAAAAAGAGAACAATTATGAGATCAAAAGTTTTGAGTATAGTAAGGAGAAATGACACCCCGTCCCTTGCCAGTCAGCAAATAAAATTGAGTAGAAAATAACAGACGATGCATTTATAAACTTATCAGACGAAAAAAAAAAAAACAAATGTTATTCGTCTACTCTGAACAGATTAGTCTTCTAATTGGTTAAAAAAATCATAATGAAGATGTAAGATTCCAATGACAGATTGGCCTTTCACCATTTTAAAGTCCAATAACCCAATGGTTTGGTTGTGGTGTAAGAAACCGGAAAAAAAGGGTAAGAATCTCAGTTTATAAATATTTCTAAATGAATAACATCGTATGCCTTGTTAATTTGCTTGTACCGGTATAAAGACAATATACTTATAGCCTGAATATTCTTGGCAATTATCGTGAGATGACATAGTAAGAAGCTTGGGGCCACGGTTGTGTAAGACCAACTTATGGCCATGGTTGTTACGTTGTTTTATTAGATCTTTAAACCAGAGGATTCAGAGAAGACAGGCTTTCATCCAGAGTTCCCTACAATAACAACACATCTTATTTTCCATTGTTAATTGTAACCCTCTCTTTTAATGCGCATCACAATGTCGCAGGGCAGCATATATGAAAATGACAAAGAAATTTTGAATGACAAGGTTTCAAACCTGCTACACTGTTGGCAAAAACGCTGTTCTTGCCCATTAACCGTGACCTTAGCAGACTTGGAATGAATCTCACACACTTTATGGCGCCTGTGATAGTCTTTGGAAGACGAGAGGTCTGTGTTGCAACCCTCAACTTGGCAACGTGGAGTTTGCATGCTCTGATTGAGCCCACGAGACTTTTTGGCTGGAACAGAGGCCGAAGAAGCAGGGATTGCCAATGGAGTTGTTGCTTTAATTGGGCCCCCGCTTGCAGAAGCATCCTCAAAATAAGTCCGTTTCCCCAACTTCAAGCCTATTTGACTTTCCCACGCTAAGCCTGAAGAAACTGAAACCGTCGGCGCATCATTGTTTCTGTCCATTTTACCAATCTCCTTCCCCGCGTAGCTCCTCTGTGACTCTTGCTGCTCTTTCGTGCTAAACCCATGTTTGATAATATGAAGTTCTCCATTAGGCCTGATTTCAGAAGACTTGCCAGCTTCTGGTTCTTCTGTTCTCGAATGATCTATCTGGCTCCTCAACTCTAGGAATCCCAGATTTCTATCCTCCACGTAGCCAGGCTCCATTGACTCCACCTTGACTTTAGACTGATCTGGCTCAGACTTGGCAGAAAAATCCACAGAAACAGAGCTTTTTGAAGATGACCCATATCCAAAAGTGGATCCAGAACCACAGCCAGAAGAATACACAGATCCATTCTGCATCGACCCACTATCCATCCCTGCGTGCCCACTCCCACCACTGCCACCACCGGCAGTAGCAGATGTTTCAGTCTCCCATTGAGCCTTCTTGCCAATGTCAGCCACCCTATTGGGAAATAACATCAGATTATCCCAATCCCACTGGGACGAGGAAGTTTTCATGTCCCAGTCCATGTGTACACTCTTTCTCCCGATCCCTCCTCCCCCTCAATGATTGCGGTTGCTTTTATGATACTCACAACGCACCCATAACAGATTGCTGCACCTCAATACCCAGCCTGCTGCCTAAAATTCTCCCCCACGATTGCACGTATCCAGTAATCTGCTTGATCCCATAAATTACAGGACTGAAAAAGGATAGTTTTCTCACTTCTCTTCCGGGTACTGTATACAAGGAGCTCGGGAAACAATAAGCACGTACAGGGCCTGCTTCCTCAACTCACGTCTCCGGAGAAAAATAGAAAGGGAACCCCGGAACCCATGAAGGAAATCAATGATAACGAAGAAATGCAAGGCTCAACAGTACTGTATGTGATGAAGGGCGTCATGGGTTTCCCCGCATATGGTACTGCAGGGTGAGGGAGTGGAGGGGAAACAGATACGACACTCTCAGACTTCCTGCTTGCTATATTCGGTTAAAACACTCGGTACAAACACTTAAGTTCCTTCAAATTAAAAAAAAAAAAGTACTACTTCCTCTCTCAGCTGAAACAAATATGTCATACATACACATTTTCAGAAGGCACCCGCCTTATTCACTCGCACATCAGATTCCTGCAATTGGTCATTACTCGTTCACTTTCCTCGTTTTGCAATTGGGCATTCGGCTTCTTGTCAAAGGCATTTGCTTCCCCATTAACAGGCGGATATAAATCCTAAACATTTAAGCCTTGGTGCATGAAAAAGAAACTGAGAGTGGCTACCTTGTCCACCAAACCAGGGGTCATAGCCTGCAACCATGTAACCACAGTAATACTCAAACGTACAACTGAACTTTTCGAGGATCCCCTTTTTGCCCCCTCAGTCCTCCTCCACAGCAGCAGCAGCAGCAAAGTAAGATTAAATGTCGCTACGATTGTGAGAAAGGACCTTTAGGCTTATTGCAGATGAAAAAGCAGTAGTATCCTCCATCCCTATCCCCATTCCCATCTCCCCCCAGAAGAGTCGGTAGATATGTTGGTAGGTAGTTCCCAGCTAGGTGTGGGAAGTATGAAGTTGAGGCGATGAGGTAGTCAAAGGCTATTATTCCTTTTCAGGTTGTCGAATGAGATGATTGGAGATATAATTATGACGTCTGGCGAGTTCAAGTGCAATTCCAGTCTGGAGTATCTAAGCGCCATATCTTACTGCATTTATGCCCTTCACTTATTGCCGTTCCACCATACGCTCGTACACCAGCATGTACCGCATGGTTCCCGATGCAACAGCATCCCCTTGTTTTAACTTCTACCTTTGGCCAACCCTACTCTCCCCAACTCTAGCCTTACTTATCCCTATGGGTATTTTCAGACTAACATCAACGCAAATATGACGTTACCGTTCCACCTTTTCTTCCCTTTCTTTCCTACACGGAAAGGGGGACAGTGAGACTGTGAGAGATAAAGGCAGGAACAGTGTTTCGATATTTTCAAACCCACTAGAATTTTGCCACATAAGACCAACACACCAATGAACAACACACTGCATTTCATTGTTGGATTGGCGTGGAGGATGTGCTGGACCTGCCAGCCATGGCAGGGGCCGAGACCTCTCTTATCCTTTCTTTTTCCCCGTACTTGCCACAGCCAGTGCCACCGTCTAAGGATAAAACAACATATATTGATTAATGGTTATTTCAGTCTCCCATCAACTTGGCAGTTTTGAGTACCTACTTTCACCATCAAGCTGGGAATTGGGAACCTTAAAAAGTCTTCTCTGCCGACGCCCTCGGATTTTGGTGAAGTGGTATCGGTTCCCCTCAGCACATTCTTCATTCCAAGTGGTTATATGGTTCATCAAAGTGTCATCTGCAGACGTTTGCCTTGTATTATGATTGTGGTTTGTACAAGTATATTTAAGCAGTTTAACATTCGGCCCGTTCCAATTAGTTACCATGATTGGACGTTAAGTGGAAACTAGTCATGTTGTTCCAACAATATACCTCCAAATCCAATCACTAGATTGATTTATGTAATATTTATAGGACAGATGGTACGATGATATTTATGTTTGACCGTAGAATTAATAGAGAATTGTTCTTTTCGGTTGGATTGCCTAGTTTCGACCATCGGTTCAGTGCAGCTATCTTAATTATCATAGATGTCAGCCAAATAAACGTGCAACTTTTGTGCTCTAATCTGCTACATTCTCTAGGTTGAATGAACATAGTACACAATGCAAGCCTTAATAGCTACTTACAAGTTTTCAATGACCATCCATGCACTCCTGATTTTTTATTTTATTTGGTGGTCGATCACAAACCAATGGTGGACAAACTCTCCCCCAAGGTGGGAACTCATGCACACTTTTGGATACAGGCCTCTTTTAATCCATCCCTATATCTAACCTAAGTGGGAGACAAACACACCCAATTTGACAAAAGCTAACCTATGTTCGATCCCTTTCATGAGGTTGGGATGAGCTTGTTTGTTCCTTATAGGTGATCCTAATTCTATAGGTGAAAAGCTAGCTTTACTATCCCTCATAAGAGGTGGATAGCTTTCTCCCACGTCTATCTAATTTAAAAAATATCTGAAGTTCACATTCAAAATCAAAAATTACAGAAGTTTTGTTTTTGGTCTCTATAAAAACTAGACATTTGATACTGAAATGCATTGCGTCATATATAGGAGAGCAACAGCTTTATGTCCATTTTAACATTTTGAATGTAGAGCACTCTGGACCATCAAAAGCGCATCTTTAGGTCTCCCATACCTACCACTGGGAAGGGGACAAGAATTACGGCAACATTCCCCACAGAGATGGATAGAAGGTGGGCTGTCTTCCCTCTCATCCGAACTTGCAGACAACACAATACCTCGTCAGCTTCACATACTAATGCCGCCTAGACTTGATGTAAAAGGGAAAATGCAAGGCACTACCTACCTTATGGGCCATGAAAGTTAAAAAGTAGATGGGCCAGGGGACCTTAATATTAATATGTCAAACTTTCTTCTTAGTAAGACATGAAATTGGCATGTTTTTGGATTTTTACTGCCTTAAAGTATTTCAGTGACAAACCAATCGACACCCATAAAATTATATCCGTCGACTAAGGCCCAAAAATACTACTGCATCGGCAACCTTGTCTCATTCTCCCACTCATTTTGTACTTGGAAAGCAGCAGCAATGTTACTACTGTATGGAAATTAACACGTAAGAAGAAGACTATCCATTGATGGGGAAGAGTATGGAGGAGCTTAACCCAAAGTGTGTGTTGTTGATGGCGAGATAGCAAGGGGGGCATGGTGCAATGATTTTGTGGGGTCTGGCGCCCATTTTGCATTGAGCAATGTGCCTGTACTTCCTTTCGACTTTTAGATCGTTACATATCAAGTAAATAAATTGTCACATCAAAATCAAAGAGGTCTTCGACAAATGGGACTCTATACTCGAACTGTCTTCTGACCTCCTAATGGCCCATCAATGAAAGCTCACTTCTACGTCAATGAGCCGTGTACACTCAAATTTTTTAAAAATTTGATTACAATTCGACTTAGTTTTCGTATTAAAAGAATTAAAAGCTTACTGCTAAGATTTGCCACCTCTACAACCCGCATTTGAAGGTCCTTATATTCTCCAAACTGATGCAAGCAAAGAATTTTGGGCCTGTATTCGTTTTGTAAAGAGGGGTAATGCAGAAATTCAGAACAATTCTTCTTCTAAACAGTTTTTTTTAATGAGAATGTATTTTTGTTTGAGTATGGTCTATTGTGGTCGGGGTTCAATTTTCATTGTAAATGTTTATAAAAATTATTTATGAAATAAAATTTTAAAAAAACTTTAAATAGTATATGATTAAAAATATTTCAACCCAATTTTTTTTTAGTAATACTTCTTATATACATCTAGTTTTTTTTTTTTTTTTTAAATAATACTTCTTACACATCTACATGAAGATTGAACCCGATCAGATTACCTCACCGATAATGCAAGTGGCTTCTTTGTAAAAATATTTCAGCAGGAAAGATATGCTTGGTGGCAAGCAATTCTAACACAATATAAGTCCACATGATTTAAATCAACAGATCCAGAACAACAGAAAACGGAACGGGGAGAGACAACGGAGGCTAGAAAATGACAAGCTTGTGAAACAAGTTGCTTGGGTGTTGTCATATCAAGCAGTGGGACCCGCGGGTCAACATCACTCTGCACTCTGCACGGTGCACTGCATTCATCGTAATCCTCGTGCACGTAGCTCCGTTTTCCTGTTTAAAAACTATTTGTTCATTGGGATGAGGACTGGAGCCGCTCATATATTTTTTTCAACTGGCTTTCATTTTCATTCATCTCATCATTAGTCGTATACCACGAATAATATGCGGACTCGTAGGCTTTTTCTTGTGTAAAGTCAGTCGAATGCTGGTAAATCAAGACAAGATATGTGTGCTAGCTGTATTGTTTTCGACCCTTTGCATTGTACCTCTCTTGTCGACGTCTCTGAGCCGTCAAGCTACAATTATGCACAATATGCCCTCTATCCCATATCCTTTTCTTCGTATTTTTTTAAAAGATTCTTGTCACCTTCTCTAAACTACCTAAATATAATTTGAGGACAAATACTTTTAGTTTAACACATACTTAGTTTAACACCAATAGAGACCTTTATGACCTTCTATAAAAAATAAAAAAATTAAACATATTGTAACAATGAAAGCAAAGAACTCGGATTGATAAGTGTTTGTCTCGTTAGGTATTTACCAAGAAGACACCTAGATTTAAACTTCGAGAGCAACTTGTTTGCAAATGTAGCAATCTGACCTGAATCCTTTGAGTGCGCATCAAACCAACTATAACAGTACGAATATTGAGCGATCGGTGGTCCCAAGAATAGCTTGATTGCATAGGTAGTAGTTTTATTTGAATCCTCTGAGTGTGCGTCAGACCAACGATGATGGTACGAATCCTTAGCGACCAATGGTCCACTTCACGTCAAGTTATCTGTCAAACCATCGATGATGGTACGAATCCCCAACGACCAATGGTCCCCTTCACGTCAAATCAACAATAACGAAGTGGAATAGGTTTGGTGGAAGCAACCCATATAATTTGAACTATGCACTTGTCAACTACTAAATATAGTATGGTTGTGACCAACTCTCCTATGTAACCGAAAAAAAATAGCAAAGCAAACCAATTGAGATATATTTCAAGCCTTTATGGCTATTGTTTCCTTGAATTGAATTTAAATTTTTGTTAGAAAAATTCAATGTCTTTATCATTATTGTATCTTAACCATTAAATACAATTTGAGAATAAATACTTAATTTAACACCAATAGAGACTTCTATGATTTTTTATTTTTTTTAAATATTAAACATATCAAAGCAAACAGTTGAAATATATTTCAGGCTTTTATAATTATTGTTTCTTGAATTGAACTTAGATTTCAGGCTTAAAGTTGAAATATATTTCAGGCTTTTATAACTATTGTTTCTTTAATTGAACTTAGATTTTTGTAAGTATTTAACATCAATAGAAACTTTTATGATTTAAAAAAAAAAAAAAATTAAACATATCAAATCAAAGGAAAGCAAACAGTTGAAATATATTTCAGGCTTTTATAACTATTGTTTCGTGAATTGAACTTAAATTTTTGTTAAGAAAATTCAACGTGTTTATCATTATTGTGTTCATTAACTATAACTTTGGTTCACGAAACTAAGATAGACAAATAAATATTAACCTGAAACAAAACTCCATAAACCAAAACTAAAATAGACAAACAGATATTAAATTTCAATCATAAGTATAGGATTAAGTGAGGACCTGCTGAAATGTTTAGAGCATATATTAAGTTTCTTGTCGACAAATAACGCGACATTATATAAATTCAGAATTTTTGTGCAACTCACTCACATGGTAAGGTTGAAAATAATCTTTCGCAATTTTCAAGGTCTACAAGAAAAGCTGGCAGACATGGAGATGTATCTCTAGTCGGATTTAAGAGTAATACGCCTGGAATTCAAATCCACAATGATGGCAAGCATCCTTACTTTAAGGTGATGCTTTTCAATGTGATGGAAACGTTTCGTCCACCGGAGATACTCAATCCAATTGAATTGACATTGTTTACTTGATGAATATCTTTGTCAGGCTACGAAATTAAGATATTAATGTTCTAAAAGAGCAAGTTTTAAGGTGGTTGGAACAAGATCCAACATTACAAAGGTTCCGGAATTAAGCTGAGAGATATAAAGCATGGCAGATTTTACTGAAACCATTTAACAAATTTATTATTACTTTTCAAATATCTATGTTTTTAAGCAATGGTAAGTTACATCGGGTGATGCTATTGGGGTCATTGGGTCTCTTTGGTCATCTAGATAAAACATCAACAAAGTAATTCAATTATAAATGTTAACAATAATTTTATTATATTTTTTAAAAACTAATTATATAAAATTAAATTAAATTTTATTTATTTTAAATGATTGAGTTAAAGTTATTTAATATTAAAATATTTTTTATTTATATTATTACAATTTATTTTAATGTAAGAATGTCTATCATAATTTGAATCAAGACATATTCATATTATTATTATATTATGTTTATCATTATTTTACATATTGGATTTTCAACCCGATTATCATAAATCTTAATATTTAAGTTCATATATAAAATTTAATATTTTAGCATTTAATATAACAGCCAATTTCAATAAACATAATGTTTATGAAATATTAACAATAATACGAAATAAATGGCCAATATCATTCATGAAAATAACATAAAGAAACTTACAATATTATTGCTCAAGTTATGCACAAGTTTTTATCTTGTGCTCATACATTCCTTGATATATATTCAGATATATTTTATGGAGCTTTGTCTCCATAATATAACTTTAGAAATGTGACCCTTGAATTCTTTGATTATTGCTTTCCTCACATATTTGTGAGATCCATTCTTTCTTATTTCACACATAAGACAAATTTTTTATGTACCTTGGTTTCACATCTTGCCACTTTTATACATGACTCTTGGTTTTCTATTCACTTGCACACTTTACTACACTTTGCACTCTCCTACACACTCCACACTTGCATACTTTATTACATGACACTGGTAGACTTTCTCACTTTACACATTTGCACACATTGTTACATTACACTTCTACCCATCTACACATGGACATTTACTTTAAGGAAATATAAATAACACACCCTAAACTATAGACTCACACTCTAATCTAATATATACAATTATACCAAAGGCACCATTAGATGCATTAGCATTTACCAAATAACATTAGAATGTTTTTAGACATAATTCCTTTTAAAGAGTGTACAATCTAAATACGATTTATACTTTTCATTTGAGTCATTTTATATAATAGCATGAGTCATATTGGTCAAAGAGGATTTTAGGCTAAATATAAGAAGACAGAGAGTATTAGACTTGGTAAATGAACTGATTAACTCAAAAGAAAAATAGTTTTTTTAGGGAAGATTCATCCATGCATCATCTTTATGAAATCAAAATGCGTAAATATCTTAAATGCACTCTGGGAAATAACTTGTATTAATTACTTATTAAAGAAAGAAAAAAATTGTTCCTATTTAAGAATATTTAAGAACAAAAAGTAAGGTTCTTATATGTATATAATTATTATATCATTCAATTTTTATTAAAACTTACCATGCACTAAATGAATGGTTGTAATTTATGATTTATTATATTGTGTATGCTTTATAAAATATCATCACGCTATTTGATATTTAATATTTTCATAACAAAATCTTAGTTTTGTGTCATTTTCAAATAAATAAACAACAGTCTTCCGGTCATAAGCAATTCACAAAGTGGGAAACAAACAAGACATTAAGTATGATATATCAAGTAGCAAAAATAATTAACACAATGTATAGGTTCAAGCAACTATAATTCTTGATGTTAAATTTCACATTACATAACTGTTGGGATCCAAATTGCCATCAAGCAAAAGCTCGATACTATGATTGTTATCTTCCAATTCTCTGATTTGGCATGCACCCGCTAATAATTCAGACTGCAACATTGGATGGATTAAAGATTGCTCTAATCCAACCTTTAGAGTAGGCTAGCATTCCTTGTCAACTAATAAGATGTTGACTCATTTAAGCTCAATTAAATGTTTAAAGGGTAGGGATAGAAATGAGTTTGGTTTAAGAAATAGTAATCAACAGTGGACAGATAGAGCTAACGACATAGGCATCTACAAGAAAACCCCATATTACAAAATAATTTTCAGAGTACCACACTTGAAATTAACAACATTCAAAACAAGTAATCTTCAATTTTACAAACAAAACTTAGATATACTTCAAGATTGCTATTTCAACATCAAGATACTAATAATCCAAATTAGCAGAATAACATCAGTATCAAGATTTAACAGAAAATAATTTCTCGCAAGTACAGATTCAATTATGAAAAGATTTCAATTGCTCTAAGTTATCAATCCAATATCAGTAGAATAGACTAACCATAGCAGTAGTAGCAAAAAAGCAATCCACAACTTAAATCTCTCCAAGATTACAAAAGACACCAGTTTGAGGCAAACATTCCAAGTAATGTTTCTTCTATTGATTTGCAAACAAGTATTACATAGTAGTGCAAGCAAACACTCTAAAGTCGACCCTTCGAAACAAGGGTTCGACCTCCTTTTATAGTTTTTATGCTTTAAAAATAAATTGAGAGAAATGGAACATTATAAGGATAATGAAATGCCAAATCAGCCATATGCTGAGGTGGCAGTCTCTGATTTATGTTTGAGACCAGCAAAAACTATGCGGTCTTGCACTTCTTTGCAACTCAACCCCTGCAACTTGCTAGTTCTTCATGGTGGTTTAGCTCCAAGCTATCAAAAATGTGATCCCAACCATCTTTCATTCTTGTAGACCTTATCTTTCATAGATCTGCAACTGATTGCAAATGCATTTTCTTGATTATTGGCTTCGATGATGCTTCATCTGCTAGCTCTCTTGCTCAACCAATTCATGACGCAAAGGCTTTGCTCTTATGTGCCTGAGATATCATTGAAATGGACCAGTCGTTAATCTGTGAACTGACAACCAAGATTAAATCTTGAAAGCCTTTGATTGATTCGCGACATAGAACATGTCGTAGCCCGCTCCTCTTAACAACTTCTCACTTCTTTTGACCACTTTGACCACGGGAAAGAGCACATGAGGCTTTAGCATGAAAATATACTTGGAGGTGCATGGGATGGAACATTGTGCTAGATCGTGACTCTTATTCTTCAATTTACTTTAGAGTCGATTCACATCCATGATGTAACACATGATCTACAATGTGTTGTAGTTCGCACCTCAAAACTCGTGCCTCTCAGTTTAACTATGGTTGATCGTAGGGTAGAGCATCGCTCTGGCCCATGCAAGATATAACATAAGACATGCTATATAAACCTTTGCTCCAGTCCACAACTTTATTATTCACTTTTGCAATGTTTGACCATTTTTGACCGCAGGCTAGAACATGTGCATTGTGCTGCTACAAAATACTCTTGAACTCGTGGGGTAGAACAAGCTTGAAATAACCTTTAGCATGCACAGGTTAGAACAATATGCGTTGTACCACGGTTTGGAACTAAGCAAGTGCAAACTTTGACTATTTTGACTACGGGTTGAAACACGTCAAATGTCGCACGGATTAGGACATGTTGCAGGTCATTGAGCTTTTAGACTTAATCAAAAATATGTTGTGATCCATGACTTCGAAAGCAACAAAGTGAACTTTGACCATTTTGACCACGAAATAGAACCTCTTATCCTGCATCGCTGTAAAATATATTGTATCTCGTGTGGGATGGAACATCCTTCTTTGCCTTAGAAAATATTTCAAAAAGTTTTCTAAGGATGTGGCCATTTTGGGCCTACATTATGGCGCCTCCTAGGGGATTTTGCTCACAAAGCCTGAGAACTCAGAGTCTTATCCATTAGATCAGGAGTCAAAAATGATGAAATCTACAAACTATGCTTCATAGAATTGCTTCTATGTGACTATTACTCTTTAGAACATTCGTGAATATACTCAGAGAGTAAAGGTTCACATGGAAACCATGTTAGAAACAATATACTTCAAAACTCTCGCCATGGGCATCGCCTTCGTCTGGCAATATGGACTTATATCCTCTTTTATAAAACTCACCTATTTTGGATAAAATGCCTTCATGTATTTTTCATTTTTTGCCATATGCCTCACACTTTTATTATTGTTTCTTTGACAGCATCAGAACAAAAACAAAATACACAATATATACATTAATACAAAAATGTTTAAGTCTACTTCAACCGTAAGGCTGCTTATTCTTTTTCATTCTCTTATTGGTTCTGCTTTTGGAGTTGCTCATCACGTACCTTCTCTGTATCCTCAACATCCTTCTATAATTGCTCTTTAGCCTGATCTTCTTCATCTTCTTCTTCTTCTTGAGAAGTCTCGTGCTTATCTTTAGGGTTCAAATCTATCCCAAACATCGGAACCATCATTTTCAAAGTCTAAAAATCTTGATTCCAAACAGAGTCAGTAGGGTTGGAGGTTTCTTTCAGCTGCCTATGGACATATTCCAACTTGGAGGTCTCTTCATAAGTAGTAAAGTTACCTTTGTTCACTAGGTCTTCCATTAGATATTTGAGCCTAGTTAAGTCTTTTATCATTTGAGAGACCTGCTATTTTCTCAAACGGATCCTCCCAACCATCTATCTCGGGTTTATATTGAATGATTAAAACTATACTCTTTTTTATCTCCGCTTCCAACAACAAGGAGTTTCTTTCGATCCACAGTCCCCTAAAACCAAACTGTGTCATTTCATTATTGATATCCACAATATCCTAAATTGTGTCTTCAATTTTATCAAATAATAACCAACCCTTTTTGGAGCAATCTATTCTTCTCAACTACAACCCTAGCAGCTAATCTAGAAGTGCTCCATGCCTTATTGGGAATAGGCTTTGTAGCTTCACTAAATTTTCTCTCAGATAGCTTGTATATCTGCTCTGCTGGTATCACCATAGTTTGTAGTTCCTTCATCAATTTTTTCAAGTCTTCCTTGGTATTTTGCAATAAATGGTTGGCATCGTCCATGTAGTCGATTACAAGCTAGATTCTTGAACATTTCTCAAGGATTTTAGACCACAACTCTTTCCTAACCTTCTTTACTTGTTTTGAGAAGCTTGAGGCTTTGGCTTTCTCAATCTGAAGTCGATGCTTCAAATCTTGTATTTCTTTAGCTTGGTCTTCATTTTTTTCTACTGCTCTTCCACTTGTTCCTTGAGCTTAATAGCCTCCTAATACCTGTTCTGCCATCTTTTGACTTCATTCCTTATGACATTTTCCACCTTTTTCTGATTGCTAACTGTTTTCTCCAGCTTTTCTAGCTTTTCTTCCAACTTTTCAACTTGCTCCTTGTAGATGTTGATCTTGACATAAAAAGTTTCAAGGTGACATTTTTCTATGACCAAATCATTCTCCACTGGTAATTGCTCAATATCTTCTGTATATTCTTCTAGATGATAATATTTTATAGTCATATCTTCTTCAGGTTTGTTCACCAGAGGTGTGATGTATTTGCTGGTCCTTTGCCTTGTCACTGGATCAACGGTCATTGTATTTCTCTTCGTAGCCATTTTATTTGAAGGCTTAGAAAGTTTCTTAGCCCAAAAACATTGAATATTCTATGAAACCTCCTTGCATTTATGTAAAGAAGCTAATGTAGAATGAATTTTAAGGGAAGGGGAAACTATAAGATGTGGGAGGACAAAGTCAGAAGATGATGAGAATGGGGTAGTGGTGACAACAATTTAATATGTACTGATTGCAAGGGTTGCAATTGAGGAAGACATAGGGATGGAAGTTGAAATCATGGAATGAGTTGGAAGGGATGAAATATTTTGTCCTTCTGATGCTACTGAAGGTAACAACTTTGAGGGCAAATATGAAATGTCAAGGGATGATGTGGCTGGGATTTTAGATGAAGGTGGAGGAGATGGATTGGTTTGACCCTCTGTGGCAGCTGATGGATTGGGTGATGAGTCATGAGGGGGAGAGGGTACCTTTTGTTCTATCTTTTTTTGAGAATGGGAAGAGGGTTCCTTTGGGGAAGGAGGATAAGAAGGGATAGAAATAATACCTTCGCCTACAGATGTAGGATGCTCAAGAATTTCTCTCGTAATTTGGTGTTGCGCCTGTTGTACTGATAGCTTTGCAACTACAACATGGACTTGTTCAACACTCTGCCCCTGATATATTTTTAGCTTCTTGCAAAACTCTTTCTAAGCTTCTTCTACTGAATATTTTGCCTTTCTTTTGAAAACTTTAAAAATCGCAAGCTTATCACTCTCTGTATCTTCCTCAGATTGTTCTTCCTGCAATGCAACTTCGACGGTCAGAGTTGGCCTAGCTATAGTTGTAGTGGTGAAACTCACAAGAGTGAAGACAAAATCATAATCTTTCTTTTTCCAATTAATCTCAGTCATAGGAGTTTCTCCACCTAGGGCTAGGCGTTTAGGCCTGTTAACTATTTGGATGATTTTTGTATTTATTTTCGTATCACCAGAATAATGTATTTTGCTCATAATCTGAGCCCCTATAGAATACTTCTTTAATTGCTCCTGTGAAGGCTTGAATGCTTTTAGGGCTTCTTCAGTCATTAATGAAGCATTGGTCTCCACTTCTTGAATTTATTCCTATGACTGTGGGGAAAGAGAGTATGATATTGCTTGAACTTTCTCTTTTTCTTTTGTTTCAACCCTCATGTAGCTTAATTTGTTTCAACCCTCATGTAGCTTAATACCAAGTTATTGGTATTTTTGGCCTTCCAAATTTTAATATGCTTGTCTTACAACTCAGAAAAATCATTATCAGCCTGTCGGCCCACTCTAGCTTTGTCTGTACCTGTTTCCACTCTCATTATCCACCAATCTGCAATTTTACCTTCGTCACATCCTTTTTTCCTCTCAATTTTTTTAATCTTAGACTCTTTCAAACAGTGGTCTTTGTTCTTTGCAGGGTCGAAATCAACTTTTTGTTCATAAAAGTCTCTCAATGGGGGCAGTTCCATTTTAGCGATATTCCACTCCAATGGAGCATTTTCTTTATTATTCCTGCCTTCTTCAAAATAAGGTCTTGAAGTATTTTCAAAATTGAGAGCTTTTTCCTTTTTTAGGTCAATGTTCCTCTTTGATAACTTGTCATCAGGGTCATATCTCCATCTTTGTGGGATGTACAACAGACCTAATCTCTCCAAATATTGGGTAATTTGCTCATCTTGACCCTTTTTGGTTATCGTTATATCATCCACATTATGAGAGTAAGCCAGGAAAATTTTCCTCCCTTTGCTAGAGTTGAAATTTAAGTTGATAAAGTCTACTTACCTTAAGTACTCCAGGGGAAATAGGCTATTAGTTACAAAATGAGGCAGCTGAAAAGGTTTTCCAATAAAACCATAGAATCTGATGACAGTGCCTTCTGTAAGAATATACCAATCCCCTTCTTCGGCATCCTCTACTCATAGCAGTTCTTTAGCCAAAGATGGCAACCTATGGCATTTCCCATACATGATTTTCAAGGTTAGTCCTAGAAATTCCAAATTGAACCTGTAGTAGGATTTTGTGCTCCTCAGATGACAGGTCTAATAATAAACAAGGATAGGATCTCCTTTATCATTTTTGTCCTTTATTGGAATCTAGGGCATCATGTGCCTTACGACAACATAAAACATCCACACCAAATTCGAGCAATGCCAGAAGGAAGGGTTTTCTAAATATTTCTTCATCCTAACCAGTTGCTCATGCATTCGTTTGGAGAGAAAAGTGGGTCAGTCAAAATAAATTGGATTGACGCCCTCTTCTTCAACTTTGGGCATGTACATTTTCTCATTTGAAATGTAATACACAGTGGCTATCTTCTAGTCTCTCACATACTGATCAGAATCTAAACCCTCTAAGCAGGCCAACATGGAGAAAAGCTTAAGATTTGCAAATTGTTCAATGGGAATTAGGGTTGTAGGCAATGTTATTTTTGACTTGATGGTTTTGAACTGGCTGTAAACCCACTTTCTAAAAGGCTCTCCTTCATGAGCACATTTTTGCAAGGAATAATATCCAGTTTGCTTTGTTATAGCAAAAACTTTAGGTCTCACAAGTGGTTCTACACCTAAAGCAAACAAATTATGGCAGGCCTTGGTTGTGATATTGAATAGGATTTTACCATTAGCCATTTTTACTGCTTTCACTCTAGGGTCATAAAACTTGACAATTGCAGACACTAATTCGGGACAGGGGAGCACTGAATCACAAATGTAAAAAGACAAAAAGGAACGGACAACAAAATTACCTTGAACTGTCATATGTTCACCTTTTCAAAATTTGTCGTTGATATCTCTTCTAAGCTTAGTTCTTCCTAAAAAGGTTATTTTGGCGTTGGCCACTGCCTCCACTTTATAAATATAGCGTTCTAATTTGGCAACTGCTGGTTGTTTTTCTTCCTGTGCTCTTTTAGGGGCCATTTTTTGTGAAAATTCACTAGGTGCTCGCTCTCTTATGTTCTTGCAAACTATCTTATTGCTTTACTATGTTCTCCCTGGTAAATGAATGCAACTTGTAAGATGGATGGCAACCGACATTTGAGCTTTAAATCCTCTCGTATGCATGCCTTCCGCCATTAATGCAAACATTGAACAACTACCCATTGCGCACTTCTCAAATCAAAAGATGGGCGACTTGGCGACGAAAGATATCATGCTCTATGTTGATTGATTGGGTGATGGATTGGGTGATGAGTCATGAGGGGGAGAGGGTACCTTTTGTTCTATCTTTTTTTGAGAATGGGAAGAGGGTTCCTTTGGGGAAGGAGAAGGAGAAGAAGGGATATAAATAATACCTTCGCCTACAGATGTAGGATGCTCGAGAATTTCTCTCGAAATTTGGTGTTGCGCTTGTTGTACTGATAGCTATGCAACTACAACATGGACTTGTTCAACACTCTGCCCCTGATATATTTTTAGCTTCTTGCAAAACTCTTTCTAAGCTTCTTCTACTAAATATTTTGCCTTTCTTTTGAAAACTTTAAAAATCGCAAGCTTATCACTCTTTGTATCTTCCTCAGATTGTTCTTCCTGCAATGCAACTTCGATGGTCAGAGTTGGCCTAGCTATAGTTGTAGTGGTGAAACTCACAAGAGTGAAGACAAAATCATAATATTTCTTTTTCCAATTTATCTCGACCATAGGAGGTTCTCCACCTAGGGCTAGGCGTTTAGGCTCGTTAACTATTTGGATGATTTTCGTATTTATTTTCGTATCACCGCAATAATGTATTTTGCTCATAATCCGAGCCCCTATAGAATACTTCTTTAATTGCTCCCGTGAAGGTTTGAATGCTTTTGGGGCTTCTTCAGTCATTAATGAAGCATTGGTCTCCACTTCCTGAATTTATTCCTATGACTGTGGGGAAAGAGAGTATTATATTGCTTGAACTTTCTCTTTTTAATTTGTTTCAACCCTCATGTAGCTTAATACCAAGTTATTGGTATTTTTGGCCTTCCAAATTTTAATATGCTTTTCTTACAACTCAGAAAAATCATTGTCAGCCTGTCGGCCCACTCTAGCTTTGTCTGTACCTGTTTCCACTCTCATTATCCACCAATATGCAATTTTACCTTCGTCCCATCCTTTTTTCCTCTCAATTTTTTTAATCTGAGACTCTTTCAGGCAGTGGTCTTTGTTCTTTGCAGGGTCGAAATCAACTTTTTGTTCATAAAAGTCTCTCAATGGGGGCAGTTGTTCCATTTTAGCGATATTCTACTCCAATGGAGCATTTTCTTTATTATTCCTGCCTTCTTCGAAATAAGGTCTTGAAGTCTTTTCAAACTTGAGAGCTTTTTCTTTTTTTAGGTCAATGTTCCTCTTTGATAACTTGTCATCAGGGTCATATCTACATCTTTGTGGGATGTACAACAGACCTAATATCTCCAAATATTGGGTAATTTGCTCATCTTGACCCTTTTTGGTTATCGTTATATCATCCACATTATGAGAGTAAGCCAGGAAAATTTTCCTCCCTTTGCTAGAGTTGAAATTTAAGTTGATAAAGTCTACTTACCTTAAGTACTCCAGGGGCAATAGGCTACTAGTTACAAAATGAGGCAGCTGAAAAGGTTTTCCAATAAAACCATAGAATCTGATGACAATGCCTTCTGTAAGAATATACCAATCCCCTTCTTCGACATCCTCTACTCATAGCAGTTCTTTAGCCAAAGATGGTACCCTATGGCATTTCCCATACATGATTTTCAAGGTTAGTCCTAGAAATTCCAAATTGAACCTGTAGTAGGATTCGGTGCTCCTCAGATGACTGGTATAATAATAAACAAGGATAGGATCTCCTTTATCATTTTTGTCCTTTATTGGAATCTAGGGCATCATGTGCCTTACGATAGCATAAAACATCCACACCAAATTCGAGCAATGCCGGAAGGAAGGGTTTTCTAAATCTTTCTTCATCCTAACCAGTTGCTCATGCATTCGTTTGGAGAGAAGGTGGGCCAGTCAAAATAAATTGGCTTGACACCCTCTTCTTCAACTTTGGGCATGTACATTTTCTCATTCAAAATGCAATACACAGTGGCTATCTTCCAGTCTCTCACATACCGATCAGAATCTAAACCCTCTAAGCAGGCCAAAATGGAGAAAAGCTTAAGATTTGCAAATTGTTCAATGGGAATTAGGGTTGTAGGCAATGTTCTTTTTGACTTGATGGTTTTGAACTGGCTGTAAACCCACTTTCTAAAAGGCTCTCCTTCATGAGCACATTTTTGCAAGGAATAATATCCAGTTTGCTTTGTTATATCAAAAACTTTAGGTCTCAAAGTGGTTCTACACCTAAAACAAACAAATTATGGCAGGCCTTGGTTGTGATATTGAATAGGATTTTACCATTAGCCATTTTTACTGCTTTCGCTCTAGGGTCATAAAACTTGACAATTGCAGACACTAATTCGGGACAGGGGAGCACTGAATCACAAATGTAAAAAGACAAAAAGGAGCGGACAACACAATTACCTTGAACTGTCATATGTTCACCTTTTCAAAATTTGTCGTTGATATCTCTTCTAAGATTAGTTCTTCCTGAAAAGGTTAGTTTGGCATTGGCCACTGCCTCCACTTTATCAATATAGCTTTCTAATTTGGCAACTGCTGGCTGTTTTTCTTCCTGTGCTCTTTTAGGGGCCATTTTTTGTGAAAATTCACTAGGTGCTCGCTCTCTTATGTTCTTGCAAACTGTCTTATTGCTTTGCTATGTTCTCCCTGGTAAATGAATGCAACTTGTAAGATGGATGGCAACCGACATTTGAGCTTTAAATCCTCTTGTATGCATGCCTTCTGCCATTAATGCGAACATTGAACAACTACCCGTTGCGCACTTCTCAAATCAAAAGATGGGCGACTTGGCGACGAAAGATATCATGCTCTACGTTGATTGATTGGGTGATGGATTGGGTGATGAGTCATGAGGGGGAGAGGGTACCTTTTGTTCTATCTTTTTTTGAGAATGGGAAGAGGGTTCCTTTGGGGAAGGAGAAGGAGAAGAAGGGATATAAATAATACCTTCGCCTACAGATGTAGGATGCTCGAGAATTTCTCTCGTAATTTGGTGTTTCGCCTGTTGTACTGATAGCTTTGCAACTACAACATGGACTTGTTCAACACTCTGCCCCTGATATATTTTTAGCTTCTTGCAAAACTCTTTCTAAGCTTCTTCTACTAAATATTTTGCCTTTCTTTTGAAAACTTTAAAAATCGCAAGCTTATCACTCTCTGTATCTTCCTCAGATTGTTCTTCCTGCAATGCAACTTCGACGGTCAGAGTTGGCCTAGCTATAGTTGTAGTGGTGAAACTCACAAGAGTGAAGAAAAAATCATAATCTTCCTTTTTCCAATTTATCTCAGTCATAGGAGGTTCTCCACCTAGGGCTAGGCGTTTAGGCCTGTTAATTATTTGGATGATTTTCGTATTTATTTTCGTATCACCAGAATAATGTATTTTGCTCATAATCTGAGCCCCTATAGAATACTTCTTTAATTGCTCCGTCGAAGGCTTGAATGCTTTTGGGGCTTCTTCAGTCATTAATGAAGCATTGGTCTCCACTTCCTGAATTTATTCCTATGACTGTGGGGAAAGAGAGTAAGATATTGCTTGAACTTTCTCTTTTTCTTTTGTTTCAACCCTCATGTAGCTTAATACCAAGTTATTGGTATTTTTGGCCTTCCGGATTTTAATATGTTTTTCTTACAACTCGGAAAAATCATTGTCGACTCGTCGACCCACTCTAGCTTTGTCTGTACCTGTTTCCACTCTCATTATCCACCAATCTGCAATTTTACCTTCGTCCCATCCATTTTTCCTCTCAATTTTTTTAATCTTAGACTCTTTCAGACAGTGGTCTTTGTTCTTTGCAGGGTCGAAATCAACTTTTTGTTCATAAAAGTCTCTCAATGGGAGCAATTGTTCCATTTTAGCGATATTCCACTCCAATGGAGCATTTTCTTTATTATTCCTGCCTTCTTCGAAATAAGGTCTTGAAGTATTTTCAAACTTGAGAGCTTTTTCCTTTTTTAGGTCAATGTTCCTCTTTGAGAACTTGTCATCAGGGTCATATCTACATCTTTGTGGGATGTACAACAGACCTAATATCTCCAAATATTGGGTAATTTGCTCATCTTGACCCTTTTTGGTTATCGTTATATCATCCACATTATGAGAGTAAGCCAGGAAAATTTTCCTCCCTTTGCTAGAGTTGAAATTTAAGTTGATAAAGTCTACTTACCTTAAGTACTCCAGGGGCAATAGGCTACTAGTTACAAAATGAGGCAGCTGAAAAGGTTTTCCAATAAAACCATAGAATCTGATGACAATGCCTTCTGTAAGAATATACCAATCCCCTTCTTCGACATCCTCTACTCATAGCAGTTCTTTAGCCAAAGATGGTACCCTATGGCATTTCCCATACATGATTTTCAAGGTTAGTCCTAGAAATTCCAAATTGAACCTGTAGTAGGATTCGGTGCTCCTCAGATGACTGGTCTAATAATAAACAAGGATAGGATCTCCTTTATCATTTTTGTCCTTTATTGGAATCTAGGGCATCATGTGCCTTACGATAGCATAAAACATCCACACCAAATTCGAGCAATGCCGGAAGGAAGGGTTTTCTAAATCTTTCTTCATCCTAACCAGTTTCTCATGCATTCGTTTGGAGAGAAGGTGGGCCAGTCAAAATAAATTGGCTTGACACCCTCTTCTTCAACTTTGGGCATGTACATTTTCTCATTCAAAATGCAATACACAGTGGCTATCTTCCAGTCTCTCACATACCGATCATAATCTAAACCCTCTAAGCAGGCCAACATGGAGAAAAGCTTAAGATTTGCAAATTGTTCAATGGGAATTAGGGTTGTAGGCAATGTTCTTTTTGACTTGATGGTTTTGAATCTGACTATAAACCCACTTCCTAAAAGGCTCTCCTTCATGAGCACATTTTTGCAAGGAATAATATTCAGTTTGTTGTTATATCAAAAACTTTAGGTCTCACAAGTGGTTCTACACCTAAAGCAAACAAATTATGGCAGGCCTTGGTTGTGATATTGAATAGGATTTTACCATTAGCCATTTTTACTGCTTTCACTCTAGGGTCATAAAACTTGACAATTGCAGACACTAATTCGGGAAAGGGGAGCACTGAATCACAAATGTAAAAAGACAAAAAGGAACGGACAACAAAATTACCTTGAACTGTCATATGTTCACCTTTTCAAAATTTGTCGTTGATATCTCTTCTAAGCTTAGTTCTTCCTGAAAAGTTTAGTTTGGCGTTGGCCACTGCCTCCACTTTATCAATATAGCGTTCTAATTTGGCAACTGCTGGCTGTTTTTCTTCCTGTGCTCTTTTAGGGGCCATTTTTTGTGAAAATTCACTAGGTGCTCGCTCTCTTATGTTCTTGCAAACTATCTTATTGCTTTGCTATGTTCTCCCTGGTAAATGAATGCAACTTGTAAGATGGATGGCAACCGACATTTGAGCTTTAAATCCTCTCGTATGCATGCCTTCCGCCATTAATGCAAACATTGAACAACTACCCATTGCGCACTTCTCAAATCAAAAGATGGGCGACTTGGCGACAGAAGATATCATGCTCTACGTTGATTGATTGGGTGATGGATTGGGTGATGAGTCATGAGGGGGAGAGGGTACCTTTTGTTCTATATTTTTTTGAGAATGGGAAGAGGGTTCCTTTGGGGAAGGAGAAGGAGAAGAAGGGATATAAATAATACCTTCGCCTACAGATGTAGGATGCTCAAAAATTTCTCTCGAAATTTGGTGTTGCGCTTGTTGTACTGATAGCTATGCAACTACAACATGGACTTGTTCAACACTCTGTCCCTGATATATTTTTAGCTTCTTGCAAAACTCTTTCTAAGCTTCTTCTACTAAATATTTTGCCTTTCTTTTGAAAACTTTAAAAATCGCAAGCTTATCACTCTCTGTATCTTCCTCAGATTGTTCTTCCTACAATGCAACTTCGATGGTCAGAGTTGGCCTAGCTATAGTTGTAGTGGTGAAACTCACAAGAGTGAAGACAAAATCATAATCTTTCTTTTTCCAATTTATCTCAGTCATAGGAGGTTCTCCACCTAGGGCTAGGCGTTTAGGCCTGTTAACTATTTGGATGATTTTCGTATTTATTTTCGTATCACCAGAATAATGTATTTTGCTCATAATCTGAGCCCCTATAGAATACTTCTTTAATTGCTCCTGTGAAGGCTTGAATGCTTTTGGGGCTTCTTCAGTCATTAATGAAGCATTGGTCTCCACTTCTTGAATTTATTCCTATGACTGTGGGGAAAGAGAGTATGATATTGCTTGAACTTTCTCTTTTTCTTTTGTTTCAACCCTCATGTAGCTTAATACCAAGTTATTGGTATTTTTGGCCTTCCAAATTTTAATATGCTTTTCTTACAACTCAGAAAAATCATTGTCAGCCTGTCGACCCACTCTAGCTTTGTCTGTACCTGTTTCCACTCGCATTATCCACCAATCTGCAATTTTACCTTCGTCCCATCCTTTTTTCCTCTCAATTTTTTTAATCTTAGACCCTTTCAGACAGTGGTCTTTGTTCTTTGCAGGGTCGAAATCAACTTTTTGTTCATAAAAATCTCTCAATGGGGGCAGTTGTTCCATTTTAGCGATATTCCACTCCAATGGAGCATTTTCTTTATTATTCCTGCCTTCTTCGAAATAAGGTCTTGAAGTATTTTCAAACTTGAGAGCTTTTTCCTTTTTTAGGTCAATGTTCCTCTTTGAGAACTTGTCATCAGGGTCATATCTCCATCTTTGTGGGATGTACAACAGACCTAATATCTCCAAATATTGGGTAATTTGCTCATCTTGATCCTTTTTGGTTATCGTTATATCATCCACATTATGAGAGTAAGCCAGGAAAATTTTCCTCCCTTTGCTAGAGTTGAAATTTAAGTTGATAAAGTCTACTTACCTTAAGTACTCCAGGGGCAATAGGCTACTAGTTACAAAATGAGGCAGCTGAAAAGGTTTTCCAATAAAACCATAGAATCTGATGACAATGCCTTCTGTAAGAATATACCAATCCCCTTCTTCGACATCCTCTACTCATAGCAGTTCTTTAGCCAAAGATGGTACCCTATGGCATTTCCCATACATGATTTTCAAGGTTAGTCCTAGAAATTCCAAATTGAACCTGTAGTAGGATTCGGTGCTCCTCAGATGACTGGTCTAATAATAAACAAAGATAGGATCTCCTTTATCATTTTTGTCCTTTATTGGAATCTAGGGCATCATGTGCCTTACGATAGCATAAAACATCCACACCAAATTCGAGCAATGCCGGAAGGAAGGGTTTTCTAAATCTTTCTTCATCCTAACCAGTTGCTCATGCATTCGTTTGGAGAGAAGGTGGGCCAGTCAAAATAAATTGGCTTGACACCCTCTTCTTCAACTTTGGGCATGTACATTTTCTCATTCGAAATGCAATACATAGTGGCTATCTTCCAGTCTCTCACATACCGATCAGAATCTAAACCCTCTAAGCAGGCCAACATGGAGAAAAGCTTAAGATTTGCAAATTGTTCAATGGGAATTAGGGTTGTAAGCAATGTTATTTTTGACTTGATGGTTTTGAACTGGCTGTAAACCCACTTTCTAAAAGGCTCTCCTTCATGAGCACATTTTTGCAAGGAATAATATCCAGTTTGCTTTGTTATATCAAAAACTTTAGGTCTCACAAGTTGTTCTACACCTAAAGCAAACAAATTATGGCAGGCCTTGGTTGTGATATTGAATAGGATTTTACCATTAGCCATTTTTACTGCTTTCGCTCTAGGGTCATAAAACTTGACAATTGCAGACACTAATTTGGGACAGGGGAGCACTGAATCACAAATGTAAAAAGACAAAAAGGAGAGGACAACACAATTACCTTGAACTGTCATATGTTCACCTTTTCAAAATTTGTCGTTGATATCTCTTCTAAGAATAGTTCTTCCTGAAAAGGTTAGTTTGGCGTTGGCCACTGCCTCCACTTTATCAATATAGCTTTCTAATTTGGCAACTGCTAGCTATTTTTCTTCCTGTGCTCTTTTAGGGGCCATTTTTTGTGAAAATTCACTAGGTGCTCTCTCTCTTATGTTCTTGCAAATCGTCTTATTGCTTTGCTATGTTCTCCCTGGTAAATGAATGCAACTTGTAAGATGGATGGCAACCGACATTTGAGCTTTAAATCCTCTTGTATGCATGCCTTCTGCCATTAATGCGAACATTGAACAACTACCCGTTGCGTACTTCTCAAATCAAAAGATGGGCGACTTGGCGACGAAAGATATCATGCTCTACGTTGATTGATTGGGTGATGGATTGGGTGATGAGTCATGAGGGGGAGAGGGTACCTTTTGTTCTATATTTTTTTGAGAATAGGAAGAGGGTTCCTTTGGGGAAGGAGAAGGAGAAGAAGGGATATAAATAATACCTTCGCCTACAGATGTAGGATGCTCGAGAATTTCTCCCGTAATTTGGTGTTGCGCCTGTTGTACTGATAGCTTTGCAACTACAACATGGACTTGTTCAACACTCTGCCCCTGATATATTTTTAGCTTCTTGCAAAACTCTTTCTAAGCTTCTTCTACTGAATATTTTGCCTTTCTTTTGAAAACTTTAAAAATCGCAAGCTTATCACTCTCTGTATCTTCCTCAGATTGTTCTTCCTGCAATGCAACTTCGACGGTCAGAGTTGGCCTAGCTATAGTTGTAGTGGTGAAACTCACAAGAGTGAAGACAAAATCATAATCTTCCTTTTTCCAATTTATCTCACTCATAGGAGGTTCTCCACCTAGGGCTAGGCGTTTAGGCCTGTTAACTATTTGGATGATTTTCGTATTTATTTTCGTATCACCAGAATAATGTATTTTGCTCATAATCTGAGCCCCTATAGAATACTTCTTTAATTGCTCCTGTGAAGGCTTGAATGCTTTTGGGGCTTCTTCAGTCATTAATGAAGCATTGGTCTCCACTTCCTGAATTTATTCCTATGACTGTGGGGAAAGAGAGTAAGATATTGCTTGAACTTTCTCTTTTTCTTTTGTTTCAACCCTCATGTAGCTTAATACCAAGTTATTGGTATTTTTGGCCTTCCAAATTTTAATATGTTTTTCTTACAACTCAGAAAAATCATTGTCAGCCTGTCGACCCACTCTAGCTTTGTCTGTACCTGTTTCCACTCTCATTATCCACCAATATGCAATTTTACCTTCGTCCCATCCTTTTTTCCTCTCAATTTTTTTAATCTGAGACTCTTTCAGGCAGTGGTCTTTGTTCTTTGCAGGGTCGAAATCAACTTTTTGTTCATAAAAGTCTCTCAATGGGGGCAGTTGTTCCATTTTAGCGATATTCCACTCCAATGGAGCATTTTCTTTATTATTCCTGCCTTCTTCGAAATAAGGTCTTGAAGTCTTTTCAAACTTGAGAGCTTTTTCATTTTTTAGGTCAATGTTCCTCTTTGATAACTTGTCATCAGGGTCATATCTACATCTTTGTGGGATGTACAACAGACCTAATATCTCCAAATATTGGGTAATTTGCTCATCTTGACCCTTTTTGGTTATCGTTATATCATCCACATTATGAGAGTAAGCCAGGAAAATTTTCCTCCCTTTGCTAGAGTTGAAATTTAAGTTGATAAAGTCTACTTACCTTAAGTACTCCAGGGGAAATAGGCTATTAGTTACAAAATGAGGCAGCTGAAAAGGTTTTCCAATAAAACCATAGAATCTGATGACAATGCCTTCTGTAAGAATATACCAATCCCCTTCTTCGACATCCTCTACTCATAGCAGTTATTTAGCCAAAGATGGTACCCTATGGCATTTCCCATACATGATTTTCAAGGTTGATCCTAGAAATTCCAAATTGAACTCGTAGTAGGATTCGGTGCTCCTCGGATGATCGGTCTAATAATAAACAAGGATAGGATCTCCTTTATCATTCTTGTCCTTTATTGGAATCTAGGGCATCATGTGCCTTACGATAGCATAAAACATCCACACCAAATTCGAGCAATGCCGGAAGGAAGGGTTTTCTAAATCTTTCTTCATCCTAACCAGTTGCTCATGCATTCGTTTGGAGAGAAGGTGGGCCAGTCAAAATTAATTGGCTTGACACCCTCTTCTTCAACTTTGGGCATGTACATTTTCTCATTCAAAATGCAATACACAGTGGCTATCTTCCAGTCTCTCACATACCGATCAGAATCTAAACCCTCTAAGCAGGCCAAAATGGAGAAAAGCTTAAGATTTGCAAATTGTTCAATGGGAATTAGGGTTGTAGGCAATGTTCTTTTTGACTTGATGGTTTTGAACTGGCTGTAAACCCACTTTCTAAAAGGCTCTCCTTCATGAGCACATTTTTGCAAGGAATAATATCCAGTTTGCTTTGTTATATCAAAAACTTTAGGTCTCACAAGTGGTTCTACACCTAAAACAAACAAATTATGGCAGGCCTTGGTTGTGATATTGAATAGGATTTTACCATTAGCCATTTTTACTGCTTTCGCTCTAGGGTCATAAAACTTGACAATTGCAGACACTAATTCGGGACAGGGGAGCACTGAATCACAAATGTAAAAAGACAAAAAGGAGCGGACAACACAATTACCTTGAACTGTCATATGTTCACCTTTTCAAAATTTGTCGTTGATATCTCTTCTAAGATTAGTTCTTCCTGAAAAGGTTAGTTTGGCATTGGCCACTGCCTCCACTTTATCAATATAGCTTTCTAATTTGGCAACTGCTGGCTGTTTTTCTTCCTGTGCTCTTTTAGGGGCCATTTTTTGTGAAAATTCACTAGGTGCTCGCTCTCTTATGTTCTTGCAAACTGTCTTATTGCTTTGCTATGTTCTCCCTGGTAAATGAATGCAACTTGTAAGATGGATGGCAACCGACATTTGAGCTTTAAATCCTCTTGTATGCATGCCTTCTGCCATTAATGCGAACATTGAACAACTACCCGTTGCGCACTTCTCAAATCAAAAGATGGGCGACTTGGCGACAAAAGATATCATGCTCTACGTTGATTGATTGGGTGATGGATTGGGTGATGAGTCATGAGGGGGAGAGGGTACCTTTTGTTCTATATTTTTTTGAGAATGGGAAGAGGGTTCCTTTGGGGAAGGAGAAGGAGAAGAAGGGATATAAATAATACCTTCGCCTACAGATGTAGGATGCTCGAGAATTTCTCTCGTAATTTGGTGTTGCGCCTGTTGTACTGATAGCTTTGCAACTACAACATGGACTTGTTCAACACTCTGCCCCTGATATATTTTTAGCTTCTTGCAAAACTCTTTCTAAGCTTCTTCTACTGAATATTTTGCCTTTCTTTTGAAAACTTTAAAAATCGCAAGCTTATCACTCTCTGTATCTTCCTCAGATTGTTCTTCCTGCAATGCAACTTCGACGGTCAGAGTTGGCCTAGCTATAGTTGTAGTGGTGAAACTCACAAGAGTGAAGACAAAATCATAATCTTCCTTTTTCCAATTTATCTCAGTCATAGGAGGTTCTCCACCTAGGGCTAGGCGTTTAGGCCTGTTAACTATTTGGATGATTTTCGTATTTATTTTCGTATCACCAGAATAATGTATTTTGCTCATAATCTGAGCCCCTATAGAATACTTCTTTAATTGCTCCGTCGAAGGCTTGAATTCTTTTGGGGCTTCTTCAGTCATTAATGAAGCATTGGTCTCCACTTCCTGAATTTATTCCTATGACTGTGGGGAAAGAGAGTAAAATATTGCTTGAACTTTCTCTTTTTCTTTTGTTTCAACCCTCATGTAGCTTAATACCAAGTTATTGGTATTTTTGGCCTTCCAGATTTTAATATGTTTTTCTTACAACTCAGAAAAATCATTGTCAGCCTGTCGACCCACTCTAGCTTTGTCTGTACCTGTTTCCACTCTCATTATCCACCAATCTGCAATTTTACCTTCGTCCCATCCATTTTTCCTCTCAATTTTTTTAATCTTAGACTCTTTCAGACAGTGGTCTTTGTTCTTTGCAGGGTCGAAATCAACTTTTTGTTCATAAAAGTCTCTCAATGGGGGCAGTTGTTCCATTTTAGCGATATTCCACTCCAATGGAGCATTTTCTTTATTATTCCTGCCTTCTTCGAAATAAGGTCTTGAAGTCTTTTCAAACTTGAGAGCTTTTTCCTTTTTTAGGTCAATGTTCCTCTTTGAGAACTTGTCATCAAGGTCATATCTCCATCTTTGTGGGATGTACAACAGACCTAATCTCTCCAAATATTGGGTAATTTGCTCACCTTGACCCTTTTTGGTTATCGTTATATCATCCACATTATGAGAGTAAGCCAGGAAAATTTTCCTCCCTTTGCTAGAGCTAAAATTTAAGTTGATAAAGTCTACTTGCCTTAAGTGCTCTAGGGTCAATAACCTACTAGTTACAAAATGAGGCAGCTGAAAAGGTTTTCCAATAAAACCATAGAAATTGATGATAGTGCCTTCTGTAAGAATATACCAATCCCCTTCTTCGACATCCTCTACTCATAGCAGTTCTTTAGCCAAAGATGGCAACCTATCGCATTTCCTATACATGATTTTCAAGGTCAGTCCTAGAAATTCCAAATTGAACCTATAGTAGGATTCTCTGCTCCTTAGATGACTGGTCTAATAATAAACAAGGATAGGATCTCCTTTATCATTTTTGTCCTTTACTGGAATCTAGGGCATCATGTGCCTTACGATAGCATAAAACATCCACACCAAATTCGAGCAATGCCGGAAGGAAGGGTTTTCTGAATCTTTCTTCATCCTAACCAGTTGCTCATGCATTCGTTTGGAGAGAAAGGTGGGCCAGTCAAAATTAATTGGCTTGACGCCCTCTTCTTCAACTTTGGGCATGTACATTTTCTCATTCGAAATGCAATACACAGTGGCTATCTGCTAGTCTCTCACATACCGTTCAGAATCTAAACCCTCTAAGCAGGCCAACATGGGGAAAAGCTTAAGGTTTGCAAATTGATCAATGGGAATTAGAGTTGTAGGCAATGTTCTTTTTGACTTGATGGTTTTGAACTAGTAGTAAACCCACTTCCTAAAAGGCTCTCCTTCATGAGCACATTTTTGCAAGGAATAATATTCAGTTTGTTGTTATATCAAAAACTTTAGGTCTCACAAGTGGTTCTACACCTAAAGCAAACAAATTATGGCAAGCCTTGGTTGTGATATTGAATAGGATTTTACCATTAGCCGTTTTTATTGCTTTCGCTTTAGGGTCATAAAACTTGACAATTGCAGACACTAATTCAGGACATGGGAGCACTGAATCACAAATATAAAAAGACAAAAAGGAGCGGACAACATAATTACCTTAAATTGTTATAGGTTCACCTTTTCAAAATTTGTCGTTGATATCTCTTCTAAGCTTAGTTCTTCCTGAAAAGGTTAGTTTGGCGTTGGCCACTGCCTCCACTTTATCAATATAGCATTCTAATTCGGCAACTGCTGGCTGTTTTTCTTCCTGTGCTCTTTTAGGGGTCATTTTTTTGTGAAAATTCACTAGGTGCTCGTTCTTTTCTGTTCTTGCAAACTATCTTATTGCTTTGCTATGTTCTCCCTGGTAAATGAATGCAACTTGTAAGATGGATGGCAACCGACATTTGAGCTTTAAATCCTCTCGTATGCATGCCTTCCGCCATTAATGCGAACATCGAACAACTACCCGTTGCGCACTTCTCAAATCAAAAGACGAACGACTTGGCGACGGAAGATATCATGCTATACGTTGATTGATCGTGGTCTAGAACATGCTTTCAATTGTGATGCTTTTCTGTCTTTTTATCTTTTAAGAGCGACATGGAAAATATGTCGTGGCCCGCTACCACTTTTTAGTATATTGAGCGTGGTGTGGAACATATGTTGTAGCCTACAACCACTTTTAATATACTGAAGGCGGCGTGGAGCATATATTTTAGCCCACTGCCACCCTTAGCTCTTTTTCACAATCTTGCCTTGTGCACGTAGCTCCGTTTTCCTGTTTAAAAACTATTTGTTCATTGGGATGGGGACAGGAGCTGCCCATATATTTTTTGCAACTGGGGTCCATTTTCATTCATCTTATCATTAGTCATGTACCATGAATAATATGCGGACTCGTAGGCTTTTGCTTGTGTAAAGTCAGTCGAATGCTGGTAAATCAAGACAAGATATGTGGGCTAGCTACAATTATCCACAATATGCCCTCTATCCCATATCCTTTTCTTTGTCTTTTTTTTTTTTTTAAATTCTTATCGCCTTCTCTAAACTACCTAAATATAATTTGAGGACAAATACTTAGTTTAACACCAACAGAGACCTTTATTAAAGTTGGGATATATTTCAGGCCTTCATTGTATCTATGAATTGAATTTAGATGTTTGTTAATGTTTTTATTATTGTTTTTGTTAATTATAACTTTGGTTTATGAAACTGAGATAGTGGAATAAAATTTTATAAACTAAAACAAATAAAATACTAACTTAAAACTAAATTTCAATTATAAAATATAATACTAGAACTATCTGTCTGTTATAAGATTAAGTGAGGACCTCTGGAATGTTTAGAGCATATATTAAGTTTCTTGTCGACAAATAACGCGACATTATATAAATTCAGAATTTTTGTGCAACTCACTCACATGGTGGTAAGGTTGAAAATAATCATTTCGCAAGTTTCAAGGTCCACAAGAAAGCTGGCAGAAATGGAGATGCATCTCTAGTCGGATTTTAGAGTAATACGCCTGGATTTCAAATCCACAATGATGGCACGCATCCTTACTTTAAGGTCAGCTTTTCAATGTGATGGAAACGTTTCGTGCACCTGAGATACTCAATCCAATTGAATTGACATTGTTTACTCGATGAATATCTTTGTCAGGCTACGAAATTAAGATATTAATGTTCTAAAAGAGCAAGTTTTAAGGTGGTTGGAACAAGATCCAACATTACAAAGGTTCCAGAATTAAGCTGAAAGAGAGATAAAGCAGGGCTGATTTTACTGAAACCATTTAACAAATTGATGATTACTTTTCAAATATTTATGTATTTTTTTAATCTATGTTTTTTCAGTGATGCAAATTACACCGGGTGATGTAATTGAGGACTTTAGAGATCATCCAGATAAAACATCAACAACATATCTTTAAGATATATTTTAATTCAAATATCTATGTTAAAAAAAAATATTTATTTTTTTAAAAATTAATTATATAAAACTAAATTATTAGGCTAAAGCCATTAAATATTAAAATAACTTTTATTTATATAATTACAATTTATTTTACTGTAAGAATGTTTATCATAATATAAATTTGAATCAAGACATTCATATCATTACATTATGTTTATCATTACTTTAATATTTAGGTTCATATATAAAATTTAATATTTTAGCATTTAATATAATAGTCAATTTTAATGAACATAACATTTACGAAATAATAACAAATAATATGAAATAAAAGGCCACTATCATTATGAAAATAACATTAAAAAGTTTACAATATTATTGCTCAAATTATATAAAAGCTTTTATCTTGTGCTCATATATATTCTTTGATACATATTCAGATATATTTTATGGAGCTTTATCTTCATAATATAATTTTAGAAATGTGACTCTTGAACTCTTTGACTATTGCTCTCCTCATATATTTGTGAGATGCATCCTTTCCTATTTCATACATAAGACAAACCTTTCATGTAACTTAGTTTTACATCTTGTCACTTTTATACATGACTCTTGGTTTTCTATTCACTTTTACTTACACTCTGCACTCTCCTACACACTTGCACAATTTATTACATGACACTTGCACACTTTCTCACTCTACACACTTGCACACATTGTTACATGATACTTGTACTCATCCTACACATGAACTTTTACTTTAAGGAAATATAAATTACACACCCTAAACTATAGACTCACACTCTAATCTAATATGTACAATTATACCAAAGGCATCTTGGGGGTGCATTAGCATGTACCAAATAATGCAATATTATTTAACATTACATTGTGTTTAGACATAATTCCTTTTAAAAAGTGTACAATCTAAACACAATTTATACTTTTCATTTGAGTCCTTTTATATAATGGCATGAGTCGTGTTGTTCAAAGAGGATTTTAGGCTAAATATAAGAAGATAGGGAGTAGAGTCATGTTGATCAAAGAAGATTTTAGGCTAAAGATAAGAATATAGGGAGTATTAGACTTGGTAAACGAACTGACTAACTCAAAAGAAAAGAAATATTTTTTTTAAGGAAGATTCATCCATGCATGATCTTTATGAAATCAAAATTCTTAAATATATCAAATGCACTCTGAGAAATAGCTTGTATTTAATACTTATTAAAGAAAAAAAGAAAATATATTTCTATAATACTTATTAAAGAAAAAAAGAAAATATATTTCTAAGCAAAAGCACGAGTTCCTATTTAAGAACAAAAGTAAGGTTGTTATATATATAATTATTATATCATTTATTTTTTATTAATTAAAACTTATCATGCACTAAATGAACGGTTGTAATTCATGATTTATTATATTGTATATGCTTTATAAAATATCATCATGTTATTTAATATTTAATAAATTCATAACAAAATCTTAGTTTTGTGTCATTTTCAAATAAATAAACAACAGTCATTATGTCATTAGCAATTCTCATTGTGGGAAACAAACAAGACATTAAGTATAATATATCAAGTAGCAAAAAAAATTAACACAATGTATAATTTCAAGCAACTATAATTCTTGATGTTAAATTTCACAATTCATAACATTTAACACAAGTCTTACATAAGGGAATAGTAGAGCAGATAGAAAAAATAAAAAGTCGAAAGAGAAGAGTGAGGTATTCTTTCGCACCTAAACATTAGATCATGTTGATGCCATATTGATGCAATGGATCAAATGATTGACGGTTAGTTATACCAAATCCTTAACATTGATAATTACATCACTCAATCCAATATAACATAAGTCTTTGGGGTTAACTACCATAATAGGGGTTTAACCAATGTCACTAAGACTAAATACATTGAATTATAACAAAATACATTGTATAGTGGTTACTCGAAAGCTTATATAATGATAACATCACACGTTATTAGGCCTTGACCAATAATATTAGACTATATATATTCTAACATTTGGGCATAACCTTGGTTGGGATTTGTATCTTTTATATATGAGTAGTCAAAAATCTAGACACACCTTGCTAGACTTAAAATTTGGCAATTTGGCTAAGGCAAATAAGTTTGGTCACTTTCCTTAAATGGGTCAAGGTTTCTAAGAAGGTTAGAGGTTTCGATAAACCCAAAGCCAGGACAACAAAGCGATCAGGATTTTCAAGTGATGACATTGGGTGAAGTGTCAAAAAAGCCTGATAAATCAAAGCCTAAAGATAAATAATGTAAGAGTTTTTCAAATATGGTGTAAGCTTAATTACTTCAAAATCTTGTTGAGTCAAAAGCCTGAGAATCAAGAGGGTCAAGGATTTCTTCAAGTGACAAGCAAAAATATTTAAAAATATTGGCTTAATCAACTTTTTGAGGCATCTATCAATCGAGGATTTCCATAAATGATGTCAGCCAAGGTTCCTAAAAATCCCAACCCAATAAATGGAGAACCCAAAGCAAATAGTAGTTGGGGATTCTTCAAGATGATGTTATCACAAAATGACTGGGGTTTTGGTCAATCCATAAACAAGTCTTCAAAAGGCCTACCCTGGTTAAAGCAAGATCCCAAAAGGTAAAGTGGCCAAGGTTTTTAGACGATGACCTTAACAAAGCATCCTAAATATCTTGGCCTGATATCTAAGGTCTCTATAGTAGTAAAAAATTCTTGACAAGACCTTTGAACCCCAACAATGGATAAGGTAAATTCCACAAGATATAAGGTTTAGTAGAACTTGGAGGTAAATTCCACAAGATATAAGGTCATCTCATCCCTAAGCTAATATTGATTACCTTTGTTCTTTTACTCTAGATTTTGGTTTGTAAACCCGACTATCCAATTAAATGAGGTTTCCATAAGTCTACCAAGCTGCAATAGCCACAAATAATTCTTAATCTATGTTAGAAAATTATCCCCTAGGGATGTTAGCCATATTTCCTAGATATAGTTGAACCTCTACAATAGATAGCAGTCTTGGCCACATTGGCACCTCCACTGGATCCTATTCCTATGCCTAAGGCCTTACCTCAACCTCTTGTACCCACTATGCCTCCATTGCAATATCCTAAATTTAAAAATCTTCAAATATGCAGGATTTAAGAACAACGGTGAATAATATAAGCAATGAAGTCACTATTATGAAAAGGCAAAATATCTATAGAATATTTAAAGGCTATCAACCTAGGAGATTTTCCTATATCATAAGAGTTCAAGGGGCCTCTACCAATAATATGGTAGGAAAATCTAATACTATCTATAATAATCCGGAGGGACCTACTTCCACATCGAAGGTAAGTTATTGGTGCTTGGCCTACAATGACCCACATAATGCAAATACCTGCATGATTTACCAACACCAAGCTTAGTTAACAGTAATGAAGAAGGAAAAAAAAACATAAAAAAGTGAAATAAATATGCTTATACATCCAAATATGGTCACCTTAGTTGAAGAACTCTTAGAAGATGAATGCATACAAGTATTTACTAGGTTTGGCAAGAAGACTATATACGTGGAACCATAGAATTTGGAGCCTTTGAAGGTGTTGTTTCAATCACAAAAGAATAAAAAAAGGAGCAACTCAAGCCGAAGCCTAAAGCAAATCAAGAGGATTCTAGAGAGCAAGTTTTAAAGAAGCTCAGGTATCCTTCAGTGATAAAGAGACAAAGACTAGAAGCTACTAAGCAATATTAGAGTAAGTTCAATAAGCATTATTAGAGAGATAAACCAAAGCCAAAAGTTTTTAGATATAACATTGTTCAAAAGATAAAGAAAATACTTTCAAAAGAAAGTAGATACGATACCTTGATGATATCTAGATAGATAGAATTACTTAGGTCATCACTAAAAGATATAATTCATAAGGATTACTATATCCATATTTATATCTAGTTCAAATTCAACAAAGCCTCAAAATGGGTAAGAATCATCCTCCACTATTCTACATATCTCTATGTATGAAAGGGTGTATAGTCTACAACTACATGGTAGACTCTAAAGTTGCTACCACTATCATGCTCAAGGCAGTTTGTGAGGCAATGGAAATGGATTATACAAGGTCAAGTCATGGGGTATTACAATTGGATGGAACCCTAGCCCAGATTGTTGGGGTTATCAAGGACATACATATTGTACTGAATAAGATGCCAAAGATAACACTAATTCAAGAAGTAGTGGACTTGAATCCTTACTTTAGATTATGCCTTTCAAGAGAGTTTATTTCTAATCTTGGAGGGTACTTGTCCTTGGATTACATGAACATGGTTATCTCCCATAAATAATGAAAAGTCAAATTTTATGTTGAGAAACCATATCCATTCCATGTTGAAAAGTAAAGGAAGACAATGCTAATGTCATTGAGGATGATCGGTACCACATGGAAGAGTTGATTGAAAATATCCAAATGGAGGATGAGTTCTATTTGAAGGAATTCAATGTTATGATAGAAACTAGGTTAGGAACATACTGGATAACAAAACTAGAGACTCAAAAGCTCCTGGCCATACCAAATCAAGAACTCTGAAAGAAAAATATCTAGAAGCTCTACTTTGATGGAACTAGATGCAAGAATGGTGTTAGAGCTAGTGTTGTTTTAGTTTCTCCCTCATAAGGAAAAAAGAAGTTTTCATATAAGATGACTTGGAGTTATACCAACAATGTTGCAAAGTATGAAGCTCTATGCTTTGGCTTGATGAAAGCTAAGAAAACGGGGATTAAGATGTTGGTAATTTATGGTAACTAAAAACTATTAGTAAACCAAATTACAAAAAATGTAATAGCAAATACCATTATCATAAGGCTTATCAAAATAGAGTCTAGGATCTTCTAGATGGTTTTGAGGCTAAAAATATAAAAGCAATTCATAGAAATAAAAATGTGTAAGCTAATACATTGGCTTCTTAGGGGGTAAACTTCGGTTTGACTTCTAACAACTAGGAGAAATCAAAGAGGGTAAAATTGGTTTTTAGACTATCAATCTCGGATAAGGATAGCTTCTGGAAAGTGTTTGATAGTGATGAGCAAAGAGTGAGCTTCTTGACTTGACAAGTAGTATATGCAAGCCTGTCGAAGGAAATGCTTGAGCATATTGATCAAGAAGACATAATTAAACTAAAAAAACAATCACATTCCTAAATGGTTGATTACTAGGAAAAGCCTTTTTGAAAATAATGATTGGTCAACTTACTAAAAGATGAAAATTGATGAACAAAAAATCAAGGAGGTTCAAGTTGAGCCTGGAAAGAGTTTTAAAGTCAAAGTGCAATGCAAAGAGAAATAAATAGATGATCTAATTGCATTATGCAAATAGTTTAGAGATATAATAGCATGGAGCTATGAAAATCTTAAATTATATAATAGGGAGGTGATACAACACACAATTGAGTTGCTACCCAATCTCAATCCCTTAAGGTAAAAACAGAGGCCAGTAAACCCAAAAATTGAAACCTTGATGAAGTAGGAACTATTGAAACTATTGAATGCAAACATAATTTACCCAATTAAGCACTCCACATGGATAGCCAATATGGTCCTCAGTCCAAAAGAAAAATGAATACATCAAACTATGTGTAGACTTCTAAAACTATTATCCACTGCCTCAGATTGATCAAATATTATAGACTATAGCGAAAGCTGAAAGATTCTCTTTATTGGATGGTTTCTCCAGCTTCAAACGGATTTGGGTGAGATATGAAGATCAATATAATATAACATTTACCAATAAATAGGACATATTTGCATATTAGAGGATGCACTTTAACTTCTCCAATATTGGAGTAACTTTTCAAAGGGATATGGATATTTCCTCTGTTGAATGGTAAATAAAGTGATAATGATATATTTAGATGACATGGTAGTGTTCTCCTAGAATAAGGATCAATACCTGGATCATCTCAGAATGGTTTTTCAAAAGTTCAAGGAATTCAGGATTTCTTTAAATCCTAAAAAATCAAATTTTGTTATGCACGAATGAAAGTTGCTATGGCATATTATGTCAAAACATGGGCTACCAATTGATACAGACAAGGGCAAAGCAATATTGGCATTGCCAATCCTTTGAAATAATAAAATCTTCAATCCTTCGGGTAAATAAAAATTGTTTAAAATTTTATATTAGACTTTGTCTAGATTGTGAAACCCATGATAAAATTGCTAAAAAGGACATGCCTTTCATCTAGGTAAAATAAATAAAGGAAGCCTTTGAGAGAATCAAGCAAACCATTAGCAAAGCTCTAGTGTTAGCTAATTTGGACTATCATAAGGACTTTATTTTATATGTATATGCTTCTAAAGAATGTATAGCTATAGTGCTGACACAAAAATATAGATATCGTAATGAATGTCCCATTGCTTTCTTAAGCTAGACCACATAGAGTAGTAGGAAGTCTACATGAAGAACTTAAGTAGAAAATCTACATAGAATATCTACCCATATTTGAGCTAGAGGGCCCTACTCCATTGGTATGCCACTTGACCTGATCTTTGTATGGTCTTAATTAGACCCCTTAGGCTTTGTATGATAAAATCCATTATTTTCTCCTCAATTATGGATATTAGCAACATGAGGTTGAGCATGATGTTTAATTAAACATCATGATGAGGAAAATTTGGTGATTGTGTTGTATATTGATGATCTTCTTATCATGGGTAACTCCACTACTCTATTTCAGGATATGAAGTTACAATTTTGTTTCAGCTTTGAAATGAAAAACTTTAGGCTCTTGGACTATTTTTGGGAAATCCAAATTAAATAGTTAGATTCAAGCATTACCATTTCTTAGCCCAAGTAAATTTGAATGTTTAGCAATTTAGGATTAAAGAGTGTAAGCCTACTTAGTGTTAGCTTTTAATTATATATATTAAAGGAAATGCAACCACAAGATGCAAAATGAGCAAGCAATGATAACTATATGATAATGGCATTGTAATATGGACAAAAATTATAAGAAAAAATTCTGCAATAACTCAAAAATATGCCATTAATGAAAGCTCAAAAAATAGTAAAATGTAATATAATGGAGGACATGAACACTCCATAAATACATGAAGGATCTACATTGTCTCACTATTACTACTAATGCAACTAGTCACTATTCTATCTTCTATCTCTCTCACACTTTTTCTTCTACCTCAAAGGCATATATATAGGGAGATAATTCTCTTGGCCTTTCATCTACCTAACCTATGACTCATGTACATGTGGACTACATGCACATTTACATCATGGCACATTCTAACACTTGTGCGTTTATTACATTGCATGAAGTAACTACTCAAACCTTACTCTAAGGTAAACTTATACTCTAGTTATGTACCCAAGGTGGCAGATTAGGATGTACCAAATAATGTTATATACTCTAGCACCCCCTCGTATTACATTATTTGGGTATTGAGTCTTCAATATGGTCTTCGCTTTAGTTCTAGAATTTGAGATCTTCTTTCTTGCTTCCTTCATTGTACTCTTTTCCTATATCAGGATGAATATCTTCATCTTGTTTCTTTAGCTCACTCTGATCTGGATTCAGCTTGAAAGTATATTATTTCATCTTCATCTTTTATTTTTTGTCATGCTTCCTTTTCCTTCTTCTTCGTTTATGCAATTTTGTTAATGATATATCTTCTTCTTGTTGAGCTAGTATATCATCACAATAGTATTGACTAGGATTGTTATTTTGCTTCTTGTTTTGAAAGAATTCAAAAACAATCAATGATAGATATATCATCAAACATTCTTTCAAAGTAAATATAATTATATTTTGAGTATTCCACCAAGCTCTAAAAAGTACTTCATGAAGATAACCAATTAATGTCATAAAATTTCCTTCCTTTGCTTCCTTAAGAAACATTAAGAATATTTATTTTTTTCGAGTAAACAAGTATTTATACCCATCAAAGGTATATATTAAAATTTGATGAAGTTCTCTATCTTCAAGACTCTATGGTTGGATTCCTTTTGTCCCTTTAATTTGTATATGAGACAAGTATAAGCAATAATTTTCAACTCTTTAAGCAATTCAATGTTTTGCTTCTTTTATCCTTAATTTTCAATGGTTTAATTTTCTAAATTCCAATGATCTAAAGTTTGATGTAGTACTCCTTATATCTCCTTAATTTGAAAATTTAGAAAATGATAATATTTGCAAAAGAATAATGTTTTAATTTTTTCAAAGTAGAAAACCTCATATCTCCTATTTTAATTATTTGCAAATATTATGATATATGTATTTCAACTAATGCACTTTTGAAATATCACTTAAGGATATGAACTCCTTGTTTTGATTTGCTTTCTAATTCACTAAGGTTAAAATTTACTTATATCTCCAGTACAATAATAAATAAACTCGACCTTATATAATGCACCTTATAACTCTTTGCACTTAAAGAAAGTAAATATCAAATCATGTAAAACTATACCTTCCTTGTAATTATGTATGTTGCGAGATGATTGGATTCTATTTTAACTCCTTTATCCAAACTTTGGACGTTGTATTTGTTGGTCTTCAATATATGACAGTGAGCATTGAATGCTCTATGTTCAATGGGCACCTTATGATAATCTTCTCCTCCTTCAATGCACTTTGACCTCTCTATGCTCGGTATTCATGATCTCTTTAGATTGGGCTATTAATATGTTTATCATCCTTTAAAACACGTGACACTTGGTGCTTTACGTTGCACTAATAATTTTTATTCCTTCTTGGCTTTGAATGGAGCATTACTCCAACTTGGGTGATATTTCTCCTTTGTGCAAGAGTTACTTCAATGAGGATATGTATGCGCTCTACTTCCCTTTGATTATTATTCTTATATCCTTCAATGATATCTCAACTTCGTTGTTGTTAGAGTGTATCACATTATTTGGTACATGCTAATATACCACCTTGGGTACATAACTAGAGTTGGAGTTTACCTTAGAGTAAGGTTTGAGTAGTTACTTCATGCAATGTAATAAATGCACTAGTGTTAGAATGTGCAATGATGTAAATGTGCATGTAGTCCACATGTACATGAGTCATGGGTTAGGTAGATGAAAGGCCAAGAGACTTATCTCCCTATATATATGCCTTTGAGGTAGAAGAAAAAGTGTGAGAGAGATAGAAGATAGAATAGTGACTAGTTGCATTAGTAGTAATAGTGATTACAATGTAGATCCTTCATGTATTTATGGAGTGTTCATGTCCTCCATTATATTACATTGTACTATTTTTGTGAGCTTTCATTAATGGCATATTTTTGAGTTATTGTAAAAATTTATATTATAATTTTCCTACATATTATAGTACCATTATCATATAGTTATCATTGCTTGCTCATTTTACATCTTGTGGTTGCATTTTCTTTAATATATATCATCAAAAGCTAACGATGGTATCAGAGCACAAGGTAGATCGATAGGAAATAGGAAAAGCCACAAGAGAGATTGAGAGGACATAGAAAATATCATTTTCAAAATTTTTAAAATTATATTTGGCTAGTCTTTCCATAGAGTTGCAGAAAAATTTGTGAAGACTAGGACTCAGAATTGATTCCACTAGATTGAAAAATCAACTAGTGAAGATTCATTATATCAAGATTTAGAGTTTTTCCATTATAGTTTCTAATAATTTGTTGCAAAGAAAAAAAGTAATTCAAAGAAATTTGAGAAGCTTCCTACAAGAGAGCTAGGAAGAATATCTTCTTTAGAATCAATCTAGTACTTGAAGCAACAAATGAAAAATTGAAGATTTGGAGGCCTAAGGAAAATGTTCCATTGCAAGATTTGTAGATTGAAGAATCGATAGTTGAAAATTGAGAAGTGAGGAGAACAAAGAAGCCACATTTAAGATTGCATATCAAGAAGGAGGTCCAAGAAAGAAGACCCCATTGAAGGAAGAAGAGACTCAAGGAAAAGAGTCTCAGAGAAGATTGGAGATTGGAGATCTCCATTGAAGATTGAAAACATCACATTTAAGAAGTTGAAGAGACTCACAGATGGTCCTATTGTAAATTTTAGAAGCAATAAAATTATATCCAAGAAAGACATCTCATTGCAAAACTTCCATAGTTGAAGATTGAAGAGATCAAGAGAAGGTCTCATTGAAGTTTTGAGAAGACTAGAGAAGCTACAAAAATTTGAAGACCTTAGAGAAGAGGTCTCAAGGAGAAGGCTAGGAAAGCCTCATTGAATTATTTGGTAAGAAGGTTACTAGATTTTGAAGGAGTACATTGAAGACCTCAAGACATTCAAATTATTGAGAGGAAGTCCAACAAATAGGTCAAGGTCAAAGTCAGAATTTAACAAGGAGGTTGAAGGAGAAAGGAGTAAGAAGAAGCCACCAAATCTAAGAGATTTAGAGATTTCCATTGAAGGATATTTTGGATAAATGAGGTTTTCTAATTTTACAACATAAAATTGAAGGTTTCTTGAAGGAAAATATTAGTTGCGATTTGGAGGAGTTTCCTACCAAATTTGAAGATTCGAGAACAAAATTTTGAAGGAGAAATTAGCTGCGTTAGAATCCAAAAAAATCAGAGTTACGAGTAGTAATTTGGGTAGTAGCATTACTAGGTACTAATTTTTAGAGTTCAAGAGAGGAACTTGGAGGAGAGTTAAAGCTACCAAACTACATTTTCAAGCAGCAAGTTAGAGGAGTTTTAAAGCTGCAAATTGGTGAGTTAAAAAGTTGTTTTAGACAGTAAAAAAAGAGTTGTGATTTCAACTAATACAAGGTAGCAATTAGGTGATCCAAATCACCAAGAAATTCATCATCAAACAAAGACCAAAAGGTATGCAACATTGGTGCAAAAAGAGTTCATTATTTAAACATTAATAGTTATCTTATTATTAAGTTTATTTAAGCACCAAATTAGAGTTTTAAAGTTGCAAAAGGAAGGCTTCAAGTTTAAAGTCTTCAAGGGTGCAGAAGATAGTTTTTATAAGGGATTAAAACCTGCACAAAAGAAAGAGAAGTTAGATATATTACAAAGAAAATAAAATATCTACTTGAAATCAAAGGTTATAGTTAAATGTGTAGGGGACAAGCATTTTAAAGGCACAATCTTGTGTCTCTGAAAGCTACGAAGAGTAGCAAGTCTCAATAAAGAGAAACCACCAAGAGAAAGATAAAAATCTAGTTGATATAGACTAGAAGGCTAGTTACAAAAGGAGATTAAATAGGTCTCAAAATTTTAGTGTTATAAAGGTACTTTACCTTAGTCTATAATATATTTATGTCCAACTTATAAAGCACCATATTAGTATTTCTAAAGTAGCAAAAATAGAAACAAGAATTGAAGTGTCTTAAGATATTAAAGAGGCACAAAAATTACAGTTTTTGGTGCTATATTTGTCAAGTCTAAAAGAAGAATCCATAGAGTAAAGGAAAAAATGCTGAAGGCTATCATATTCAAGGTGTTTAAATACACCAAATAGGGTATCTAAAATCCAAGAACACAACGTCCATATTAGACCGAAACCTATAGCAAGAGAATAGTTATAGATATAAAGCGAGTACAACAAGGTTAAAGGTTCAAGCATTGAATAAAATGATGCAAAAAACAAGGCATTACCCAAGCAAAACATGCTTGGATATCGGGTATAATAGCCACCAAGGAAATGAGAATTAAATCACCACTATATGAGGAGCCACCATCGCTGAAGAGGAGCATCCATTGAAGGGGAGAAGCCACTGCCATATGTTGAAGATCAAGATGCACACATTAGTTGCAAAATTAAAACAAACAACTTACAAAGAGTTGGCAAGTGCATTATAGAAAAAGAAGGGAACGTTGAGCATAGGTTACATGCATGAGAAGAAGTCATCACTTGGTACAAAAGAAGAGCATCAATAGTTTTGAGTAACATCTCAAATGAACACTGAATGAGCAAGTAGGAAATATAGCACTCATAAACCTACATGCGTCCAAAGTAATGCCTGCAAAGATAGACCAATGTTCAAGGTAAAACCTACACACCTAACAGAGAAGAGAATCATTCAAAGGTTGAAGTAACACATATATGGAAGTAAAAAACATTTACATCACCTAATAGAGAAGAACAACCAAGGGCTATGCTAAACGCTATGTGGAATGCAAGGTAGAGAAGGTAGTCAAGTACTAATAACCCATACCTAAATAAGAGCACAGATACAAAGCAACAAAGGTTAGAGATCGTTTAAGGAGATAAGGAGAACAATCAAAGAGAAATAGAGTGCCTACTTATCCTCATTGAAGTAAATCTTGCACAAAGGAGAAAGAGTGCCTAGGTTGGAGTGGCGCTCAATTCAAAGCCAAGAAGGAATAAAAATTATTAGTTTTCCTTGCAACTCTTCTACAATGTACTTATACCATGATGGTAGCATATTTATTGCAAACAGACGAGCATCTAAAAATTCATCCAACATTCCTCCCTCTGCACATTCTCCTCGATAAATCCATGACTATTGATCAGCTATTATGTGTTTCTTTCCCGGCCTCACCACTACATGAAACATGAATTCCTGTAATGTGACAAGCCACTTGCTACCTCACCCAAATGGTCGGTTTATTAATCAGATACAATAATGCTTGATGATCTATGTAAAATATAGGAAGGTTGGTAAGCAAGTAATGTTTAAATTTGTGAACTGCATATACCATCCCCAAAACCTCTCACTTATTATGCTGTAATTTTTCTCTGCTCTTGACAACAACTGATTAGAAAAGTAAATGGGATGATCTAGCCTAAACAACCCCTCTTGGGCCAATCCACATCCAATTGCAAAATTAGATGCATCCACATGGACATGAAATTCTTTATCCCAATCTAGAAACACTAGAATGAGCATGCAAACCAACTTCATCTTCAACTCCTCGAAGGCCTTTTGATGCTCCTTCATCCATAAAAAATGAATATTTTTGCATAAAATGTCTAATAAGTGGGACACTTGTGTAATATTCTCAATGAATCACATATAATACTTGACACCTCCTTGAAAGAACTTCAACAAATTGATGTTGTATGGCTCTTTCATGCTTATCATGACTTTGATATTTTTGGGATCTATCGTCAACCATTCTTTGCACATCACATGTCCCACAACTTCCCATACGAAACTAACAATTTGCACTTCTTTAAATTTAGGGATAACTGAGAATTCATGCACAAATAATACATCCCTCTAGTAATTTCAAATGCTTGTCCTTTCTGTAATACAAGGACCAATCATCCAATAAGACTTTGAACTTCCCTATGGATATTTATTCAAAAATATACATGATTCTTTAAAATGTGGCTAGGTCAATGCATAAAATGGATGACATTCAATTATATGTGTAGATGTCATTCTCTAATACAAACGTATTCTTCAACTTGTCCTCCTCAGCTATGCTGATTTGATTTAATTCTTAAAAATCCATCCAAAAAAGGTATAGATTTCTTGTCCAGCTACCTCCTCCAAAATCGAATTAGTAAAGGACATGGGACAGGGATCCTTTATGGTCACTACATTTAAAATTTTGAAGTCTACAAATGTGTAGATCTGATTACCTTCCTTATTCAAGGTGGTCACAATTGGTGACACTCACTCACCATAACCTTGAAGATGATTCATGTTGGAAATTTTGAGCTTATTTAGTTGTCATTGATATCAAGGTGAAAATTCATCATTTATACCATGGAGCACACCATCAATAGCACCAGGAACAATGCGAAGAGTTGAAGAGAAAGTTGGCAAAATAATATTTTATGAAGGTTTATGGTAAACCCATGGTGGAAGATTAAATGGTTTCATTAAAACCATTATAGTTGGCAAAATAATATTTTATGAGGGTTTATGGTAAACCCATGGTGGAAGATTAAAATATTTCATTAAAACCATTATAGTTGGCAAAATAATATTTTATGAGGGTTTATGGTAAACCCACGGTGGCAGAATATATTACATTTTAAGGTTTAAGTTTAAACCCAAAGTTAAAGTTTATAAAAATAATTTATAAAATTTAAATTCCTTAGAATTTAAATAATTTATAAATTATAAAGTTTGGAGGGTCGATGTCATGCAATAAAAGGAAGCACCGATGTCAAAGCAACAAAGGAATTTGTGTATAAAAATGCCAAGGAGGCATTCAAAATTTAACCCTTTGATTGATTAATGCATGAGATAAAAAATGAAAGGTTTTCGTGCTTGTTGATCGTGAGGAAGAAGACAAGAAATTTTGCTTGTCTTTAGTGCCAGGTAGAGGACAAAAGAGGAAGGGCACATTGATTGAAACACATAGGACATAGTGGTCCATTGACAGCGCACGTTTTGCAAAGGTGTTGGGAGTTGAGGAAGCACATGATTGATTCGCGTGGAGTGGGTCTTAGGCACCAAGGGAAGTTCATTTTGTACGTGATTTTTATGCGTCAATCAAGGACAAAGAAGATGAAGAGCGCTTAGGATCTTAACCATGCATCTAGCGCATGCGATGGTTATAACCGTGACTAGAGCGCTTGTGGAGGTAGAGATCGTGGGTTTGAAACCCACTAAGAGGCAAAGGTAACTTTTTGATAATTAATTTTTGCCTAAGATTTTTCAAAGGATACTGTGGAGTAATAAGGGTTTGTGAAAAGTTGTGTGTTTGATTTATGTTATTGTTGGCGTTATAAGAGTTTGATAAAGGTTGTTGATTTGATATTCAATTTTTTATTATTGTGGAGTAATAAGGATTAATGAGAGGTTGTTTTATTGATGAAGTGATTTATATCTTTGGAACCATAAAGAAAGTTGATTTGATTTTTATCAAAGTTTCTCTTGCCATTAAAATAAATTAGATAGGTTTGAATTAATTTTTGGTGGATGTAAATTTTATTCTAGTTGGGAGTTTATAAGGTGCTATTGGATAAATATTTTATGTATGTTGATGGTTGTTTTTGAAAGGTGAAGTGATAAGGTGTATTTGAGTATTTATATTATATTGTGAGAAAGATTTATCTTCTAACCTCTTTGAGATTGGCATAGTAGTTGTTGTGGTTATGGCAGATTTATGAGATCCCTTCATCATCAAGAAAAAAGTATGAGCACATTCTTCCATAGTTGAGTTGATTGATTGGTTTTTTGGAAAATAAGTTTGGATTGAAAAGGACTTGATTAGGGTTTCCTTTTTGAGAGTGTTTGAGTTAATGCTTCAAGGTTTTTTGGAATAAAGAGTTGTTGTTAAAACCTTGTTTTATAAGCATTATTTTTGAAGCCATTGGTTGTGTGAAGAACTTGAGTTAGGGTTTTGAAAATAACATGAGTATCATTGTTATGTGAAGATAGTTTTATAAGCATTGTTGTTGAAGTGAGTTGTTGTGCAAAGAATTTGAACTATGGTTTGAAAAGAACATGAGTATCATTGTTATGTGAGATTTGTTGTTGAGTATTGTTGGAAACATTTTGAGTTGGTTGATATATACTTGGACTAGGGTTTGTGAGAAAAGGTTGTTTCATTGAGTAGAGTTGGTTGAGCCTAGTCAAGTGGATGTGTGAAGTGATTGTTCAAGTTCCATAAAACAAACTATTCTATATTATGATATGAGTTGAAAAGTGATTGAGCATTGAGTATAGAATATATTGGGTCTCTAACAATTCTCTCTATGTTTCTATGAGATTTGGACAAGTTTTGAGTGAGCTTGTTGAGCAGATTTGGACAAGTTCTGAGTGAACTTGTTGAGCATATTTTGAGCAAGTTCTGAGTGAGCTTGTTGAGCAAATTTGGACAAGTTCTGAGTGAGCTTGTTGAGCAAATTTGCATAAGTTCTGAGTGAGCTTGTTGAGAATATTTGGAAAAGTTCTGAGTGAACTTGTTGAGCATATTTGGACAAGTTTTGAGTGGACTTGTTGAGTAGATTGAGAAAGTTATGAGTGGACTTGTTGAGCAAATTTGAGCAAATTATGAGTGGACTTGTTGAGCAGATTAAGCAAGTTTTGAGTGGACTTGAGCAAATTTAAGCAAGTGCTAAGTGGACTTATTGAGCAGATTGAGCAAGTTCTGATTGGACTTGTTGTGCATATTTGAGCAAGTTCTGAGTGGAATTTTTGAACATATTTAAGCAAGTTCTAAGTGGAATTGTTGAGCAAATTTGAGCAAGTTTTGAGTGGACTTGTTGAGCAAATTTGAGCAAGTTTTGAGTGGACTTTTTGAGCAAATTTGTGCTAGACTGAAGGACTGAGTTTAGTGCAAATTTGAGATAGATCTTTGGAGGTGACCGAGCAGAGAGGACAATAGTCTCCAGTGGATATAGATCCATCAGCTAGGGTAGTGAGGATAGGTCTTCTAAGTGGGGACAAAAGTCTTTAGTGGAGAGAGATCCACAATCCAGTGTAGTGGAGGCAGTAGGAGGAGTTCTCCTATGGATAGAGATCCATGAACTTGATTTAGGGTATTGGTATCTCCTTTGGACAGAGGTCCATAAACATTGTAATAGGGAAGGATTCCCAAGAGATTGATTGAGAAAATTTTAGTGAAACATTTTCTCCGTGGAGTATCCCACATTGGGTGAACCATGCAAATTGTGGTGTCTCTATTGTGTATGATGTTTTGTGCATTACTTGATTATTGTTGTTGATATTGCTATCTATTCATTGCATAATATTGATTGGGAAAGAAAAGAGAAAAGTGATCTTATACTGTTCACCCCCTCCCCCTCTCACTATAAGCTTGTGTTCTTCAATTCATGCATCCAACATATTTTGTATCTCTGCATTGACCTAGGTTGCATACTTTGGGCTCATTTTATACAACCTCCTTCTCACTAGTTGTGCACCTGAAATAAAATAAATCTAATGCACATATAATTGTAGTGGAATCCCTTTCAAATCTTTGTACATCCATGTGAAGACATCCTTGTATTGCATGAAGATATTGGAAGTTGTCGCTTTCAGCACTAGGTACCAATATTTTTCATAAGGGATTATTTTATCCTCACCATCCTTACCAAGGTTAACCTCTACCATCTTTGGTCATTCATATTGTATGGTATCAGGTTCAATAGTCACTATTCTACATCAAACGAGTGTGCTAGCTTCAATCACAACATCATCAATAGTATATTTTGCAAAATTCTTTAAAAAATTCTACTTTTCTTTCTTCTCATTAGGTGCAAATTTGACATTCCTAGTACACTCCAACCTCATACACACTTTTTATTCATTCATTATGGTCCTCTTCCTCTTTTTCTTGGATACATAGGTTATTTTTCTAGAGGACCTCATAGTCTTCCATTTGTTAATGGAGATGTTCGTTGTCTGATTGCTCTTCATATTTTGTGCCAGTTCCAACATGCCATCTTCATTTGGCTCTTGTTCGTTGTCATTTTTTGATGATTAATTTTCCAATTTGTCAAGGTCACGAGGTCCTCACTAACTGACTAATTCTTCAACTTTATCATACTTTTATGCTGGGCCTTCCTGAATGTTAAGCAATCCTTCTCCAATTGTGGTTAACCTTCACCATGTATAACCATCGTTGCCCAAACAACACATCATATGTTGGTTTCTACATTGCAATGACCACAAAATCCATCATGAATTCTTGGTCAGCTATCTTCACCTTTTGGGTAGTTAAAACTCCTTTCATCTTGATGCCATATTGGTCTACCTTGTATAATCTAAAATTTGGAGATGACCATAAAAATGGTGCCCCAAGTTCTCTCCATGTCTTTATTGGCAACACATTCACACTAGATCCTCCATCAATGATTAATTTCGTCAACTTGTGGTTTAGCAACTCAATATGGATTAATATCGACTTCTTTCCAACATCGATCGTCAAAACCATCAAATCATTAAATTGATTCCTTCTTATTATGGTTGTCTCTTGTTAGCATTGAAAATCTACCACTTTCCTTGTCCATGTCATATTTGCTACCATTGCATAAAGCTTTGATATTGTGCAAAGTAAGTTGGATACCTTAACCCACACTTGTATTCAGCACTTGCGTTGCTAAATATTGTGTTGACATCTCTTTTTCTTCATTTATGATCGAATTCTTGTTCTTTGCATTTCTTCTTTAACTTGATCATGTGCTTCCTACCATATTTCCTTCTCTATGGAAAGGTCCATATATTGTTTAACTTTCATTTCTTGAGCCCACATTACAACTAGAACATGCTTCTCTTTGTTTTGTTAGTCCCTTAGAGGTTCTTTGATGTTAATAAAATTGACATTATGTGAGTTACATGAACTTGCCTTCTTTGGGCAATTGGCCTCTCTATGATTGATTGACCCACACCATCTACACATCATCCCATTGTTGTTTTCGATGTTTCTTCCCATAGGCACATTTAAGAAATTTCTTGCCAAGTACCCTACTCTTGGCATCTTCGATATTGAATAATGGGTCTACCGCCCAAATCGTATTATAGATGACCTTGCCCATCTTGTGGTCGATTCTCTTATTGCAGTTGGCATCTCTCTTGGCAATTATTTCTATAAACACCACTTATTGCTCCTTGTCCACTTTTCGAAGTGCGAGGCCTTTCTTCCTTCTATTTTTCCAATGTTAGGGTTTAATGTATTGTGCTTTTGAAGTTCAATGGATAATCAGAATCAACATGCCTTTGCAACTTCACAAATGTTACAAAATGCATTCTTCAGACAATTCATATTTGTGTGCCCTTCTGCCTTGCAATCAAAACATAAAATATCCTTATTTTTCTTCCTATCCTTTACATCATTAATAATTCTTTTCAAATCCTTTCTTGTGGCCTGGATGACAATATTTAAGTCATCACGATTGCATTATCTGAGTCATCATCATGATAGTTACTCCCTCCTACTACTGTTTACTTCGTTTAACTCTCCAAATTGAGAGCTCTATCAAAGGTTTCTTGATAGGTGGTAGGTGGTACTACCTTCATCTTCTTCTTATATCTTGGTAGCAACTTGTCTAGGAAACATCAATTCTTCAACTTGTTTGCTAATTTCACCTCCATCTTGTTGATGAGTTTCTTTAGTCTCCTATTGTATGAATTGATGTTTTCATCCTTTCTTTGTTTTGTGGAATAGATTTTTGAGATGATATCTATTTCATCATGGAGTAATCTGAATTCCTTTGTGAATTCAACTTTTAATTCATCCCATGTGGTGAAGGGATTTGCTCTTTTTAAATGCTATTCCATTACAATTCCTTGTAATGTAGTTGAAAATAATCCAAAAATAGGCTCCATCATCAACGTTATTTTCTTACCATATTGTTTCATGCATGCCAATATGGCATTTTGGGCCTTCCTTTCCATCTCCTAGAAATGATGGGCACTTCTATTTTCCTGTTGTTGCAACTATATTTTGCATTGGTGGATGATATTCTTCACTTGATGACTCTTCTCTCACAAATAATTATCGATTGCTTTCTTTTGCACCTACGCTTTGTGAGCTTCTTCATGAATATACAAACATCAGTTATGATCTCCACATACTCCCATAGTTTCCCTTGTGCTTGACTATTATCCTTTGCACTCTCTAGGCAGTCTCCCCTGCACTTGTTTTGATGTTAGCAACTGTTCCAATTTGTCTCCTTCTACACACTCCACATTAGAACCTTCATTTGTGAAAATTTTATTGAGTTAATCTTCATTTTCTTGTTGAGCATCAACTTGCGCTTCGTATTTCATTGTTAAAAACATCTACCACAATTTGATTTGTTCACTTGAATTATCATTTGCTTGAGGATTCCACACATGTTCCACTTCGAATTCCATAATCTTGAATGCAATACTTCATCAACAACATCTTGCACAACACACTTTGTTGTTGTGCAATCCTTCGACTCATTTTTGGTTGATTATCAACTCTTTCGCATCCACGTCTCCCACATCCTTGCACCACGTTATTTGTCATTCACCTCTCCAAAACTCACACAGTGCTAGTTTGAACTTCAGACAACATCACCAAATGTAGTACATGCTTAGAGGAACAATTTGATATGACAGATTTAATGGTCAACCAAGACTGCAATCATCAATCTCCTCCACTTGTATGACTTATCACTTGTATGATAACTTGCTTCCACTTGTATGGTAACCCTCATCGACAAGACTTGTATGACACTCTTTCAACAACACTCTTCGTACAACACTTCCAAATTGCAACTACTCCATCAATCCTACACATAGATCTTGGAAATAACACCTACAGATCTACCTTGCTACAACAATGACATCACACAATATACACAATATTATAGATAAAGAATGAGATCAATAGTATTGCATTCACTCTTGCCTATACAACACTTGCATTACATATTCGTATGCGATGGCCTATGATAGATACATCGTGCCTACTCTAATGAATGGGAGGTCCTATTTATCTTTGAGCCCTGGTATTTAACAACTACTACTGCCTAGACACATCATGTAACTAGCCTTCATTCGCACATTCACATGTATTTTTTTGTACATTATAAACTTTAAATTATTAAATGCTTACTTCATCATCCTTGATGTCAAACAATACAAAATTGCATTTCATTTACATTTGTGCGCATTGTACTTATTTGACTTTCTACACTATTTCTTTATTCGAGGTTGATCAAAACTAGCTCCTATAGAAATAAAATTTAACATCTTGAAACTCAATTCCGTTTTTACTTAATAAATCTATGGATCTGTAGCAATTAGCAATGACAACACAAACAAAAAATATACAACAACAACAACAAATAATAAATAAATATGAACAAATTTTATATTAATAATCTGCAACCTTGTGCAGAATTTCCTTCATACCAACAATCATCTACAACCAACAACCACACTACGACCCTCACATTACAACCATCACACGCCCCTCACATTACAACCATCACACACACACGTTGACCAACTCCACAACCATCCAACTACATCATACCATACATGACTGCATCTAAATAAATGAGGCAAGGGTCATATTTATACAACCAAAAATTAGTTGCACCCTCCAACTACTTGACATCTCTTCATTTTTCTAATTACATTTGACCTGCATTTGTCTTCCATTTACCTTTCATTCCATTACTCACTTTATGTCTTTATCGTATATACATGACTTTGTGATACATACTAACATTACATGAAATATTATATTATTACATTGCCACTTTATAACCTTATTAAATATATGTACACACATTTCATCAAATAATTTTCTTACAAACTAAAAGTTATTCACTAAATGCACACATATCAATTTGCCTACCTACATCTATCCCCTCCTCGAAACGTATTAACATCTTCGACAACATATGAACTGAACACTGAAGATAGAAGCATTGAACATACTAGAATTTCTTGTTGTGCTCCTTCCCCTTTTTTCTATTCCATACATCTTCTACAACTAACTTCATTTCACACTGTTGCCCACACCATATTACATTATTTTCTGATTGCTTAACCCACTCTCTACAATTAACCACATTATCAAATTGATTAACATGACCTTTATGATAAACATGATCTACAAGCAACACCTATCACCATCTATATCAAGGATCAAGGGGACATGAACCTCCTTGCAGGATCAATGGACAATATACCTTACAAGGTCAAAAGACAACACCCTTTTACATATACCTTAACCACAAAACCACGAAACCTTCATTATCTAAATTAAATTTGGTAAACTTCACCAATTCACTTAAACAGCTCTCCCTCAACTCCAAATTACTTTTCTCTTGTTTCAACTGACTACCTCTTAGCTTATGATGGACATCTCTCTCCTTGTACATCAACTCTTCGAACGACATCAACTTATATAGCCTATGAAGAGGCTTTGTCGTCTAGAGACCCTCTTAAAGATATTCTATCGTTTGAACACCCTATCAACAATGCTCTACCATCGAACCAACCTCCTGACAACACTCTACAACTTCTTCCTACACATCTTCAACTACTTGCTATTCAATGTAATACGCCTGATTTCAAATCCACAATGATGGCACACATCCTTTCTTTAAGGTGATGCTTTTCAATGTGATGGAAACGTTTCGTCCACCTGAGATACTCAATCCAATTGAATTGACATTGTTTACTTGATGAATATCTTTGTTAGGCTACGAAATTAAGATATTGATGTTCTAAAAGAGCACGTTTTAAGGTGGTTGGAACAAGATCCAACCTTACAAAAGTTTTGAAATTAAGCTGAAAGAGAGATATAAAGCATGGCAGATTTTACTGAAACCATTTAACAAATTGATTATTACTTTTCAAATATTTATGTTTTTTTCACAGTGATACGAATTACACCGATTGACTTAATTGGGGACCTCTCATGTGATAACAGAGATCATCGAGATAAAACATCTACAATATACTATATTTAGGATATATTTTGATTCAAATATTTATGTTAAAAAATTTATTTTTATTTTTTAGAAAATAATTATATAAAATTAAATTATTAAGCTAAAACTATTAAATATTAAAATAATTTTTAAGAATGTTTATCACAATATAAATTTGAATCAAGACATATTATTACAATTTATTTTATTGTAAGAATGTTTATCACAATATAAATTTGAATCAAGACATTTATATCATTACATTATGTTTATTATTAGTTTATATTTGGTTTTTCAATCACATTATCACAAGTCTCAATATTTAGGTTCATATATAAAATTTAATATTTTAGCATTTAATATAACAATCAGTTTCAATGAAATAATAACAATAATATGAAATAAATGGTCAATATCATTATGAAAATAACATTATAAAAATTACAATATTAATGCTCAAATTATATAAAAGCTTTTATCTTGTGTTCATATATATTCTTTGATACATATTCAAATATATTTTATGGAGCTTTAACTTCATAATATAATTTTAGAAATATAATTTTAGAAATGTGACTCTTGAACTCTTTAACTATTGCTCTCCTCATTTTATGAGATGCATCCTTTTCTATTTCACACATAAGATAAACCTCTCATGTACCTTGCTTTCACATCTTACCACGTTTATACATGACTCTTTGTTTTCTATTCACTTGAATACTTTATTTTGACACTTTGCACGCTTCTACACACTCCACACTCACACTTTATTACATAACACTTGCACACTTTCTCATTCTACACACTTGCACACATTATTACATGACACTTGTACTCATCCTACAAATGGACATATACTTTAAAGAAATATAAATCACACACCCTAAACTATAGATTCACACTCTAATCTAATATATACAATTATACCAAAGGCACGCATTAGCATGTACCAAATAATGTAATATTCTTTAATATTACATTATTTTTAGACATAATTCCTCTTAAAAAGTGTACAATACAAACATGATATATACTTTTCATTTGAGTCTTTTATATAATGGTACGAGTCGTGTTGGTCAAAGAGGATTTTAGACTAAAGATAAGAAGATAGGGAGTATTAGACTTGGTAAATGAAATGATTAACTCAAAAGAAAAGAAATAGTTTTTTTCAAGGGAAGATTCATCCATAGAAGATCTATGCTTAAATATCTTAAATGCACTTTAAGAAATAGCTTGTATTTAATACTTATTATGTTTCTATATAAGAACAAGTTCCTATTTAAGAACAAAAGTAAGGTTGTTATATGTATATAATTATTGGATCATTAATTTTTTATTAAAATTTATCATGCACTAAATAAATGGTTATAATTCATGATTTATTATATCGTATACGCTTTATAAAATATCATCGTGCTATTTAATATTTAATATATTCATAACAAAATCTTAGTTTTGTGTCATTTTCAAATAAATAAATAGTCACTCTATCATAAGAAATTCTTAATGTGGGATGCAAACAAGACATTAAGGATAGTATATCAAATAGGAAAAATAGTTAACACAATGTATAGGTTCAAGCAACTATAATTTTTGATGTTAAATTTCATAATATATAACATTTAACAAAAGTATTACATAAGGGAATAAAAGAGTAGATATGAAAAAGCAATAATCAAAAGAGAAGAGTGAGGTAATATTTAGCACCTAAACATTAGATCACATCGATGACACATCGATGCAATGGATAAAATGATTAAAAGTTAGTTATACCAAATTCATAACATTTATAATTACATCACTCAATCCAATATAACATAAGGCTTTGGGTTAACTACCATAATATGGGTTTAACCAATGTCACTAAGACTAAATACATTGAATCGTAGCAAAATACATTGTATAGTGGTTACTCGAAAGCTTATATAATGATAACATCACATATTATTAGGCCTTGGCCAATAATATTAGACTATATATTCTAACATTTGGGCATAGCCATAGGTATGAAAAATAAGTATTGGTGTGGGTTATGCAATGGTCCATATATGTAAGTATTTGCAAGAAATGTTAGATTATCATTTTCTCTAAAAATTTGTTAAGGCAAGTATCTAGACACCTCGTCGGGTTTAGGATATTTTATATACGAGTAGTCAAAAATCTAGATGCACCTTTCTAGGTCCAAAATTTGGCTAAGGCAAAGAAGCCTGGTCACTTTCCTCAAAGTGGTCAAGGTTTCTAGGAAGGTCGAAGGTTCCGATAAACCCAAAGCCCAGACAACAAAGCAGTTAGGTTCAAGTGATGATGTTAGGTGAAGTGTCAAAAAAACCTAATAAATCAAAGACCAAAGATAAAAAATATCAAAGTTTTTCAAAGCTGACGTAAGCTTAATTACTTTAAAATCCTGGTGAGTCAAAATCCTGAGGACAAAGAGGGTCAGGAATTTCTACAAGTGAATTTAGTAAAAACCTTCAAAAATCTTGGCTTGATCAACTATTTGAGGCATCTATCGACCGAGGATTTTCACAAATGATGTCATCCAAGGTTTCTAAAAATCCCAATCCAATCAGTAGAGAACCCAAAGCAAATAGTGGTTAGGGATTGTTCAAGATGATGTCATCATAAAATGATCAGGGTTTTGGCCAATACATAAACAAGTCTTCAAAAGGCCTACCCTGGTAAAATCAAGATCCCAAAAGGTAAAACAACCAAGGTTTTCAAATGATGATATCAACAAAGCATCCTAAAAATCTTGGCTTGATCTCTAAGGTCCCTACAACAGTCAATAATTATTGGCAAGACCTTTGAGCCCCAACAATGAGTAAAGGGCTCTCGAACATGTCCTTTTTAGCAAGGATTGTGCATGTCAAAAGCCTAAACCTCCACAACACTTCTCATCCATCCATATAAAAGTTGTTAAGTTAAATTTATGATTTGTATAGTCAACATAACAATGAAACATAGTGGTAAAAAATCTAAGCCAACCAAAGAAGCCTAAGCCTATTGAGGACACATGGGCACCAAGGTTATGTAAGGGATCAGGACTGACCACATCATAATAACATAATCAAAATAATTATGCTAAGTTACTTAATATAAAGCAAGACAGTGACATCCACACCCTTCAAGCGTGCTAACAAGGTTGTGTTTGTCCATGTTAGACTTGCAACACAACATAACACATTGCATAGTCTTATAAATAGCTAAAGCTTCTTTAGTATGAGGGTCGAAACTTCAATATTTGTCTATTGTAAGTTGTATAATCTCACTCTGCAATTAATGCAATCAAATTTTGTTTGACCTCTATCAAATAAAGTGTTTTTGATTTCAATGCATATGCGAGTTATGTATCTTTATTCATTTCTATTCATGCTTTATGGGTAGTAAATTTTGTTAAGCAAATTATGTCAAACTTGGATTGTTGTTTGGATTACTTTTTGTAAAGTTCTTGGAATGTTAAAGGATACATAACATGAGCTTAATATATTTATACTTCATAATGCTTTGTTTGATAGTTGGTCTGTTAAGGTTGGTTGTAGTTCAATTGTGAGGTATTTGCACTACACACTTCATTATTGTTAGCTAGATTCTGGCTATATTTTGATCAACTCCTAACCCTTATCTCTTTTTCCAACCCTTGCATTTTTATATTTAGTCTTTAATCCATTTTTATTCCATATCACAATAAGAAACCGACCTTCTATAGAGGTTGACTCAGAAGCAATTCAAGATCATCTAATATTGGTTGCAGTCTAGGGAGCATAGCACATACTTAGGCAAATTGCCAACAAAGAGTTTTTGGAATGCCTAGTGGGATATAAATCTCACATGTCCTGATTAGAAGATTTAAATCTTGATTGAGTAGAACCATGTTGAAGTTCTAATCTTTGAAATCAACAAATCAAATCACTTGGTAACTCCACTGAGAAGAATTAGCCGATAAGGATCCCACCATCATCCTACTTAAAATATTATGATCATAAGAATAGCAACAAAAAAACTCAAAGAACCATTATAATTTGTTGAGCTACCAACTTGTAGATCTAGACAAGACAAATACTTGTCTCTTATCCATTCTTCCCCTATTGAAAATCATGTATCTTTGCAAGTTGATACTCACGAGTTTTTTATAATCCTTGCTCAAAAATTATGGCCAAACAAATTTGTCCTATATGGAACAATATTAGACCTCTTGACTTGGAAGATCTCCATGACATTCCCAAGAAAAATCTCAAAGTTTTTCCAACCTATGATGGCATTAGTAAAACAACATATGAACACTGTCAATATGTGGCTGCTTTAACCACTATTCACAACATTCACTATGAAGATGTCATAATAAGAATGCTAACACTATCATTTTGAGGTAAAATTTTAAACTGGTATTGGCCTCTTGAAGAAAGAAGTATTAACTCATGGGAACAATTAGATGAGTCATTTATTTTAGAATTAAATGAGCTAGTAGATCCTTTTTCATTGCTCGTACAATTTAATACTATCCAAAGGCATCCACAGGAAAACATTACAAATTTTAATATTTGGTTTAGTAGAACTTGGAGGCAAATTCTACAAGATATAAGGCCATCTCATCCCTAAACTAATATCAATTACCTTTGTGCTTTTACTCTAGATGTTGGTTTGTAAACCTGAATATACAATAAAATGAGGTTTCCATAAATCTACCAAGCTACAATAGTCACAAAAAATAACTTAATCTCTGTTGGAAAATTGCCCCCTAGGTTTTTCAACCATTTTCCTAGATATAATTGAATCTCTAAAATAAATAATAGTCCTATCCACATTGGCACCTCCACTGGCTCCTATTCCTATGCCTAAGGCCTTACCTTAGCCTCTTGTAGCCACTATGCCTCCATTGTAATCTCCTAAATCTAAATATCTTCAAATATGCAAGAGTTAAAAACAATGGCAAATAATTTAAGAAATGAAGTCACTATCATGAAAAGGCAAAAAATCCATAGGAGATTTGAAGGCTATCAACCTAGGATATTTTCCTATATCATAAGAGATCAAGGTACCTCTACCAATAATGTGGTAGGAAAAGCTAATACTATCTACAATAATCAGGAGAAAAATTCTACTTCCACATCAAAGGTAAGTTATTGGTGCTTGGCCTACAATGACCCACATGATGCATATACTTGCATGATTTACCAGCACTAAGCTCACTTATCAGCAACTAAAAATGCAAAAAATGTATAAAAGGGTCAAATAAATTTGATTATGGATCCAAATCAGGTCATGTTAGTTGAAGAAATCTTAGAATATGAATGCATATAAGTCTTGACTAGGTCTGGCAAGAAGACTGTACAAGTGGAACCATAGAAGTTGGAGCCTTTGAAGGTGTTCTTTCAATCACATAATAAAGCAAAAAAGGAGTGACCCAAGCTGAAGCCTAAAGAAAATCAAGAGGATTCTAGAGAGAAAGTTCTGAAGAAGGTCAGGTATCCTTCAGTGACAAAGAGACAAAGAATAGAAGCTACTAAGCAATATCATAGTAAGTTCAATGAGCATGATTAGAGAGATAAATGAAAGCCAAAAGTGTTCAGATACAAAATTTTTAAAGAGATAAAGAAAGCACTTTCAAAAGCAAGTATATATTATGCCCTAATGATACCTGGATAGATATAGTTACTTAGGGCATTACTAAAAGATATTAGTTCAGAAGGAGTATCATGTCTAGATTTGAATCTAGTTCAAAGTCAGCAAAGCCTCAAAATGGGTAAGAATCATCCTCCACAATTCTACATGTCTCTATGTATGGAAGGGTGTATAGTCCACAACTACATGGTAGACTCTAAAGTTTCTACCACTATCATGCCCAAGATAGATTGTGAGGTAATGGAAATGGAGTATTCAAGCTCAAGTCATGGGGTATTACAACTGGATGGTACCCTAGTCCAAACAATTGGGGTCATCAAGGACATACCCATCATACTGCATAAGGTTCCAGAGATAACACTAATTCAAGAAGTAGTGGTAGTGGACTTGAATCTATACTTTAAATTATGCATTTCAAGAGAATTTATTGGTAATCTTGGAGGGTACTTGTCCTTGGATTACATGCACATGGTTATCCCCCATAAAGAATGAAAAGTCAATTTTCATGTGGAGAAACCATATCCATTCCATGTTGAAAAATTAAAGGAATACAATGATAATATCATTGAGTATGATCGGTACCACATGGAAGAGTTGACAAAAAATCTCCAAATGGAGGATGAGTTATCTTTGAAGGACTTCAATGTTATGATAGAAATTGGGCTAGGAACATACTGGATAACAAAACTAGAGACTCAAAAGCTCCTAGCCATAACAAATCAATAACTCTAAAAGACAAAGATCTAGAAGCTCTACTTTGATGAAAATAGATGCAATAATGGTGTTAGAGTTGGTGTGGTTTTAGTTTCTCCCACATAAGAAACCAAGAAGTTTTCATATAGAATGACTTGGAGTTATACCAACAATGTTGCAGAGTATGAATCTCTATTCTCAGGCTTGATGAAAGCTAAGAAAATAAGGATTAAGATGTTGGTAATTTATGGTGACTCAAAACTATTAGTGAACTAGATTACTAAAAATGTAATAGCAAGCACCATTATATCAAGGATTATCAAAATAGAGTCTAGAATATTCAAGAAGGTTTTAAGGCTAAAAATATAAAAGCAATTTCTAAAAATAAAAATGTGTAAGCTAATACATTGGCTTCTTAGGGGGTAAACTTCGGTCTAACTTCTAACAACTAGAAGAAATCAAAGGGGGTCAAATTGGTTTTTATACTATCAATCTTGGATAAGGATAGCTTCTGGAAAGTGTTTGATAGTGATGATCAAAGAGTGAGCTTCTTGAATTGAGAAGTAGTATATGCAAGCCTGTCAAAGAAAATTATTGAGCATATTGATCAAAAATACATAATTAAGCTAAAAAACAATCACATTCCTAAAGGGTTGATTAATTTGGAAAGCCTTTTTTACAATAGTGACTCATCAACTTACTGAAAGATGAAAATTGATGAACAAAAAATCAAGGAGGTTCAAGTTGAGCAAAGAAAGATTTTGAAAGTAAGAGTGCAATGCAAAGAGAAAGAAATAGATGACCTAATTGCATTATGCAAATATTTTAGAGATATAATAGCATGGAGCTATGAATATCTTAAAGTATATAATAGGGAGGTGATGCAACACACAATTGAGTTGCTACCCAATCTCAACTCCTTAAGGTAAAAACAAAGGCCAATAAACCCAAAAATTGAATCCTTGATGAAGTAGAGACTATTAAAACTATTCAATGCAAACATCATTTATCCAATAAAGCACTCCACATGGGTAGCCAATATGGTCGTTAGTACAAAAGAAAAATGGATACATCCAACTATGTTAGACTTCTAAAACTTGAAGAAGGCATCTCTAAAATATCATTACCCACTGCCTCAGATTGATCAATTATTACAAACTATAGCCGAAGCTGAAATATTCTCTCTGTTGGATGGTTTCTCTAGATTTAACTGGATTTGGGTAAGAGATGAATATCAATATAAGATAACATTTACTAATAAATAAGGCATATTTGCATATCAAAGCATGCACTTTTGTCTCTACAATATTGGAGAAACTTTTCAGAGGGCTATGAATATTACCTTTGGTGAATGGTAAATAAAATGATAATAATATATTTATATGAGATGGCAATTTTCTCCTAGAATAAGGGTCAATACCTGGATCATATCAAAATGACTTTTCAAAAGTGGAAGGAATTCAGGATTTCTTTGAATCCTAAAAAATCAAATGTTGTTGTGCATGAATGAAAGTTGCTATGGCATATTGTGTCAAAACATGGGCTAGCAATTGATCCATACATGGGAAAAATAATATTGGAATTGCCAATCCTTTAAAATAATAAAACTTTTCAGTCCTTTGGGAAAATAAAGTTTATCTATAAATTTATAATAGACTTTGCCTAGATCGTGAAACCCATGACAAAATTGCTAAAAAAGGATATGCCTTTCATCTGGATGAAAGAAATAAAGGAAGCCTTTGAGAGAATCAAGCAAGCCATTAGCAAAGCTCTAGTGTTAGCTAATTTGGACTATCATAAGGACTTCATTTTATATGTATATGTTTCTAAAGAAAGTATAGCTATATTGCTGACACAAAAAGACAAAGATCATAATGAATATCCCATTACTTTCTTAAGCTAGACTACATATAGTAGTAGGAATTCTACATGAATAACTTCAACAAGAAGTCTACATAGAATATCCATCCATATTTAAGCTAAAGGTCCCTACTCCATTGGTATACCACTTGACCTAATCTTTATATGGTCTTAAGTAGGCCCCTTAGGCTTCGTATGAGGAAATATATTATTTCCTCAATTATGTATATCAGCAACATGAGGTTGAGCATGATGTTTAATTAAACATCATGATGAGGAAAATTTGGTTATTGTGTTGTATATTTATGATCTTATCATGGGCATCTCCACTACTCTAATTCAGGATATAAAGTCATAATTTTGTTTCACCTTTGAGATGACAAACTTTAGGCTCTTAGACTATTTTTGGGGAATCCAAATTAATTACTTAGATTCTAGCATTACCATTTATTAGCCTAAGTATGCTTTGAATGTTTAGCAATTTAGTATTAAAGAGTGTAAGCTTACTTAGACCCCTTTGCTTTATGTTTGAAACTATGGGCTGATTGTACTACAACTTTGCTTGATGCCACTCTATAATGACCTCTTGTAGGAGTAATTCTCTATCTCAATCGCACGAGACAAAATATAGACTTTGTTATTAGCTATTATTCCAAGTATATGCAGGCTCCTCATGAGAGTCATTAGATAGTAGAAAATCATATTTTCAAATATATTAGAGTGACATATTAGATGGGTATTCACTACTTTTTTGGTTCCCCTCCTATTTTGATAGGATTTTTAGATGTTGATTGGGTAGGTGATTTAGATGAGTAGTGTCCCACCATAGTATTCACATTCTACTTGGGATCTAACTTGGTTTCATTATGTTATAAACACCAATCCATAATTTCTTAGTCCTCCATAGAGATTGACATTTCTCAAAGCTTTCTTGTTACTCTTCATTGTGACAATTAGAGTGATATTTAGATTGTTTGCAATCTTATATTTCATTAATAGATAAAACACATTGAGATATGAATCCACTTTGAGATACGGATTTATGCTTATGGGATGTTAGATCTATGTTTACTCCATCATCAAAGTAGACAACAAATATTTTGACCAAAAGTATTCCTTAGGTCACTTTTGTGCGCATGCAAGAGCTTATTAGATTTGAAGAGTACCCCTTAAGGGGGATCCAACATAAGATTCTCTCTCCATGTTCCCTATTCATCTTAATGGGGATGTTGGAATATGTGGTGTTTAAGCTTCTTTTGAGGCCACAACTAACTTTTTGTTATGTTTTCCCTTTGGGCCCATATAAACCTTGAAAAATATATTTTTTGTAATTTTTATTATATTATTCCTAAGGACCAGTATTATAACCTTAATGTAATGGCATATTATATTTGGTTATAAATAACTCTCTTCATCGATCTTTTTATTGTTGGTTTTGAGTGTAATTTTCATTCTATTTGAGTGAATATCTTATGGTATCTATGGCCATCCCATCATATCTTGTGTTTCATATGTTGTGTATTTATTTTATCAAAGTAATACTGGGTAATATCTGATTCCATCTATTTCTAGAAACTACTATAAAATCTGATAATCATAACTATTGAGGAAATAGCAATGGACCCAATCAAGATAAAATCTATTATAGAATGGAAAAAATTTAAAATCTATGCATGAGGTACACAATTTTATGGGGTCAAAGGGATATTATACGCATTTTAGAAAAGGGTTTTCCAAAATAGCACAATTCCATCACTTCTTTTTAGTGAAAAGGGATAAGGATTGAATGGTCAGTATGATGTGAAAAGTTTTTCAACTCCTCAAGGAAAAGTTGACAACTCTAATATTAGAGGTATGAGACCCCAATAAAGAATTTATAGTCAACACAGATGTCCCAAGTGAGGGTTTAGGTGGGGTACTCATGTAAGAAAGGCAAGTAATAGCATATAAATCCTGTAAGCTCGAGACTTTTGAGAATGCCTATACCCCACATGATTTAAAAATAACAATAATTGTGCATGCAATACAAATTTGGAGGCACTATTTGATGGGCAAACCTTTTTATTTATAGACCATTATAGGTTGTATAACTTTCTTCAACATAATTTAAATGTAAGATAGAAAAGGTGGCTATAATTTCTCTGTGATTTTAATTTTGATATCAATTAAATTAAGGGTAAATAAAATAGAGTGACAATTTATTTAAGCGGAATAAAACATATAACAACCCTTACTGCTAATACCACATTCAAGGAATAAGTAATAAACTAGTTAAAATATTAATTTGGTGAAGGACGCCTTGTAAGTTAAGGCAAATCATCATGAATTTCAAATTTATTATTTTGAGTTAGATGTTTATATAAGGTTGTATGTATGTATCCAAGGAAGGAGAACTTAAAAAAAAAATATTTTAGAAAATGCACTATACCCCATACTTAAGGCTGTAAGAGTGATGAAGGTGGTGGTTATAAAATATTTATATTTTTGGTTGGGACTAAATAAGGATCTAACAATTTTTATGGCCAAATGTCTTAAGTGTCAAGGATCCAAGGTCGAACATATACATCCATTCTAGATGTTTTATCATCATAATATTATTGAATGAAAGTGGCAAATTATTAGTATGGATGTTGTACAATGACTGCCTTTGTCTAATAATTAGCATAATGTGATATTGGTTGTGGTTGAGAAATTAACAAAGGTAGAACATTTTATACCCAAGAATCTCGAGGATGATGCTTCCACATTGACAAAAATATTTGTATAAGATATTTTTACATTGTATGAGGTAACAATATCAGACACATATACCAAAATAACCTATAGGTTTTGGAAAAAATTAACTATAGCATTGGGAACCATGATTAACATCAACTCTTATTATCACCTAAAATAGATGGAAAATTTGAATGAGTAAACCAAGTTTTAGAAGATTAATTTAAGACATACTACATGTATTAATAATACTAGTGGGAATAATATCTATCAGTGGTGGAATTTTCCTCCAATGACTCATATCACTCTAGTATAGAGATGGATCCTTTTGAAGCATTATATGGTAGGAAGTACAAAACTCCTCTCAGTTGGGATTAGGTGGCCAACTATACTAAAAGAACTAGAAGAACAAGCTAAATAGATAAAGCAACAACTAAAGGAGGTAATTAATAGATAGAAATGTATGTTAACAGACATAAAACACTATGGAAGTTTGTAGTAGGAAACAAGGTTTTCCCGAGTCAAGGCTATGAAAAGTTCTATTGAATTTGGTAAATTAACTAAGCTAGCTCCTATGTTTGTGGGTACATTTAATATAGTGATAGTGGTAAATCAAATGGCATATGATTTTGGTTTATCTCTTGCTCTTTATCAAATTCATTATGTTTTTCATGTATCTTCATTGAAATAATATTATGCTTATGTTTTACACATTATAGACTGAAAATCACTATAGGTTGGGGATCCAAACATGTTCATGGTTAAGCCAATCAAGTTATGGAGATACAAAACTTGTAGTTGAGGAATAGAAAGGTGTCACAATGTAAGCTCCAGTGGTACCAAACTCAAGTGATAGTACCACCTAGGAGAATATTGAAGGTATTTAGAAAGTCTATCCCATTTACTTTCTTGAAAAATCTATAGAAATATTTTTATTATTTAGTAGTGAATATGCATAAACTCATTTTATGTTTGTACTTAATTATTAGGTGGAAGTAGTATATTTGGATAAGGTATTCGTTGCATTTTTGTATTGAAATTATATATGTCTAATTTCTAATAGGTTTTTTTGTTTAGTCATAAGGATGATAACTCTTTTAACGGGGAAGTATGTCATATCCTAAAAACTATTATATTTTTAAAATTATTAAATTTCAAAAAATTAATGTTGGCTATAAATTAATGATTAATTAATTTTTATTTTTAGTAGTTATTAATGGTGATATGATTTAAATGAATAGAGTTTGTTATAAATGTTAACAAATAAATTTTTAAGAGGTAGAAGTGGCAAGGTATCATCTAGAAGAATGTGATAGTTTTAAAAGAAGTGACTAGGAGAGAGAGCCCTCAAACACCATATTTACGCATGCATTAAAACAATAAATTCTAAGTTGTATTATTACTTAAGTGTACATTTGAATGATATTTTTTGAATCATGAAAAGCACATAAAATGCATAATTGTAAAAATATTTATGAGCAACATCAATTTGAATGTATTTCATAATAAAAAATATTATTGTATGAATGGAAATTACACTGAATGGTCTTATTTTGTATATGGATTATGAATTGGCCATGTGGTTTTAATAAAAATATTTTTTTCAAAAATTCTTGGTTGGGCATCTTTTGGGTTTTATTAAATCAAGAATTCCCTTATGTTTACCTTGGAAGGGAGTTTCCCCTTACACCTTGTAATATTAACCTTGAGTTGCTAATAGTTAAAATGGGGAAAGGATATACTTTACCTTCTATTGAAATCAAAGGCACAACTAAAAACATCATTCACTTACCCTACCATCATTAGGACACAATTATTTATTAAGAAAGCATATAGCTAGAGTGAAAGCTGTTGAATATTTGGAGGGACTTTGAGAGGGAATATCGAGATTTTTGCTTCTCTATATTTCATGTGGATTCTTGAATTGAAACCACATACTTGGTTTGGACAATTCTCTTCTTGCATAACTATAATTTTGGGGATGATTTAATTTTTTTTTTCTTGAGCAATAAAGACATGATGTTGAATGGTATTCAAGAAGCAAAGGAATCAAGAATAAGGCAAAATGAAACTAAGAAAATATGGTCAAGTGTATTCCTTATATGGCTAGCAATTTATTATTTATTTCTTTTCTTAATAATTTTTAATTTAAAAAGAATTGAATCTAAATAAATTCTATATTTATTTCCTTATGAACGTGAAAACATTTGTAAAATTGGTTTCATGGGTTTCATTGGGTTGCTATAGAAAAAGTGAACAATTTTGAGTGTATTTTTCATTATTGAATGAAAGTTGAAACACACAGATGTGCACACACACACATATATGTAGGTTATCGGATGAGGGAAAAGACATAAGGGTTTTCTTGTGAATTAGACCTTAACTTAAATTGCATTAAAACCTAAGGAATTATTATGAGAAAATACCAATTATTTTCTTCAAAACCCTATTCTTGTTCTAAAATATTTTATTTGATTTCATCTAATATCGTGTCATTGCATAAAAAGTGTTCAATTCCAACATACAAGTACTAATGTTTAAGTGCGAATCATACCATATTATTAATATATCTTATGATTATAAGCTTATCCTATTTTTTAAAGTAATAACATGGCTACATGTAATACACTATCTCGGAAATCATTCTATTATGGGTAAATATTTGATTTATAAGTTGAATGAGTTTGCATATAATACCTTGCTTTTAATTATCTTATGTTATATATGGGATTAAAAATGGTAAATATATCTTGAGGAATATAGTTTAGTTTTGACCCCTACTCTATTTTGAACTCTATTCTAATTGGAAATAATAGTAGGATTACTTCCATTACTTTTAATTTCACTTGACATTGGAACCAATCTAGTGAAAGGGAGCCTCGCCCATGCTTATAATTAAGTTGAACCAAACCTTACCTGAGCATGATTACTAGCCTAAGAAGAAACTTGAATACTATCACAAATTGTATTAAAATCTAAAAATTTATAGTTATTTTTTGGATAATTAAAAAAACAATGCCACTAAATGCTATTCTAATATAGGGTCCTATTCTTCTATTTGAAATATTATACTAATTTGGTAGCTTTTTGGATAAAGTAAAAATAGTTACTCATGTCTTGTATGCATTAAGAAAACTTTGATAAACTTAGTGGTAGTGTAATACTATAATATCAAGTATTTAGTATAGAATATACTTCAATTGATTTTTTGATTTGTCATTGTTGTCATGTTTTCATTTATTGCCAAGTTGAAATTGATTTTAAGGTATGAGTGATAGGATTGTTAGAGTATTCCTTTTCTAATTTATGAAATGGAATGACTGAGAAAAAAAGGGTTGTTACCCTATTTGCACATATAATGATAAATGCATTTCATATTTGAAAGTTGAACTTAAAAGTATTGTACATAGTGTCAAACTATAACAAATTAAATGATGGTTAAAACTAGTATCTTCAAGAAAGAGTATTGCCTATTTTGTATGTTGCATATTTATATAAGCATGAAAATTTTAAAAGTATTGAGTATTGATATGCATTTGGGATATCCATTCTTGATAGATAGAGATAAGGTTACAAAAAATAAACTAGTGAATCATTAATACATATATAATATGCCAAATTACATGTAAAATGCAAGGATAGGATATGTATGCATAATAGTTGCATCACTTATAATGCAAGTTGATTTATACGCTAAATATAGATCTTGTATAAGTATATGCTAATTAATATTTATGTAAGTATATGCAAAGGCATTGCATAAATGGTCCCTCTAGCTAGATTGGTTCTGCATATTTGTCCCTTCACAATCGATTAGAGATTCATTATGTGAAGCTGACATGGATGCATTTGATGAATGTCACTGGGTTGGACAATAAAACTTAGATGATACCTTCTCTGAGCAATAACTCAAAACAAAGTGGAAGTATAAATAAAATGAAAGGTATATATTGTACTATAGTTGTCCTTGTGAAAAGAATAAATAATATAATGTATTCTTGAAAGAAACATATTCGGATTGATTATGATAGCTATGACTAAAGCTTGTCATACTTGTAATGTTGGTTGTCTCATCAATAATGTGAATAGTCCTTTTTGCATTTTTTAAAATATGTGTATTTGGTATACTTTGTGACAACTATGGATGAAGCTTGTCATGTTTGTAATGCTAATTAACTCATAATATTGTTAATATTTTTTTATAAATTCCTTAATCATTTCTAAGATAATAGTTGATGTTACACGATCAAGCATTTACTTTGTTGTATGCATATATTAAATTTTTTCAAACATAGAAAATATGTTGTGGAGATTTTGTGAGTTCTTGACTATTGCACCTTGTCTCAATGTAATGAGAAACAAATAAAATATGATTAGGAGTTAAAACTAGAATTACTATTAGAAGCTATAGAGTTGTTGTTCTAAGTACACATAATGGAACAATTCATTCTAGTAACACTATCTCATATATGCTAGTATTTCCAAATGATATCATTAATTATTCTAAAACTTTAATGTCCTTTAACCATTATTTTTTCACTATCTTTTGTATAAATCTTAAAACTTGAGAAATAAAGGATAAGTCTACTATGGGTAGTGTTGTTGATCCTAGTTGGATAGATGATGTCTTTATGACAAAACAAAAATAGAATAAATCAATAGTTATGTAATCAATTAGTTGGTCATACACATTTTGTTGGGAAAATATCCAATATAGTATTGTGTAAATTTATGATAACTTGACTAGGGGCTATGTATGGCTATTGAGAATGGTGAAGATCTCATCAAATTAAAAAGTGAGAGTAGTTATCTAGGATTGATGAAGGCAAAGATTCCTTAAACCCTTAAACATAGCAAGTTAAGGTCTTCTTGAAATCATCTTGTATGAATGATCAATTTTATATTGAAATTAATTAGGATGATTTGAGTTGGTTGATAGCTTGGAACTTAAAACAAATTCTTTAGTTATTTATTTGAAATAAAAATGAGGATTATTGTTATAGAATATGAGAAATATTTAGGACAAACGGTAGTCATAAACAAGCGCTAGAAATACAAGATAAACTCAACAAGATGATTCTTATGTGTTATATAAAGTCTATGAGAGTGAAGCCATTGGCCCTAGAAAATTAAGCTAAATGGGAGTACAAAAGAAACATCCAACTGAAATAAATATCATTGATCTTACTTATATTAAATACATAAATTAAAGAGTCCAAGACTATAATAATTTCCTAGATAAAGAACATTAAAGAGCACCTTATAAGGACTCCAAGATTGATATTTTTCATTCCCCATAAGTATATAGATATCTCACCTATAATGGAGTAATCAAATGATATTACTATTGATAATTGTGTTAATATGGTCATTAGGTTAGCTAAGTCACCACTTATTTCTCTTGATATCAACTCCAACAAAAGGAAAAATAAATGATCCACCCAATCCTCTAGAACTCTCATTTATCTATCTAATAAAAAATGATGTCATTAAATAATTCCTTAGGGAAATAGAATAAAGACTTCCAAGACAAAATTATAAGTTTCACCACCTCCAAGGAGGATTATACACCATCATAATGTCTAATGACTTGCAAAGATATGATAATTAAATTTTTAAAACTACCTAATACACCTTATAAATTTTAATATGGGAACAATATGCTAGTTTATAGGACTATTTAACTCAATATTGGCATTCAAGAAGATTCTAAAATGATCAAACTAGCCAAAGACTTAAATCCACAAGAAACTAAAGAATACACTAAGGTCATTACCAAATCCAAGCGCATTATAGCTTGGAGCTATGGACATATGCCCAAAATTAATCCTAGAATTATAGTGCACAAAATTGTTACCTATCCAACAACTAATCCCATGAGGCAACAAACTAGAGAATTCATTCCCATAGTAAGCAATTTAATCTAAGAGGAGGTGAAGAAGCCCTTGAAAACTGGTTTTAACAATCCTATTGTATGTACCAATTGGGATTCTAATTTTTCCCCATCAAGAAAAATATACAAATGCCTTAAGAGCATGCATTGACTTTGGAGATGCAAATAAATTATCCTAAAGATAATTTTCCTATATTTTATTGATCAAATTGTTGAATCTAAAATGGGATTTGAAATACTTTCCCTTAGAGGTGAATTTTATAGCTATAATCATATAAGGATTTCTTCCAAATATTGATATAAGACCACTTCCTATCACTTTTTACTCATGCCTTTTAGTCTCAAGAATGTCGAGGCAACTTACCGATGAGTTATAAATGAAGAACACAAGATTATACTGAGAGGGGGGGTGAAAAGTATAAGATAAAACTTTTACTTTTCTTTCCAAAGTAGTATTATCCAATATAATAAATTGCAATGATAAAACAATATACAAATCATCACATAAATAAGAGACATAGATTTAATGTGGTTCACCCAATGTGGGCTACATCCACAAAGAAAATATTTCTTATAAATAAATATCTTGGTAACCAAGTACATATTACAATGTTTATGGGCACCAACCCAAAGGAGACACCAATACCATTTGCTCAAGTTTGTGGACCTCTATCCATATGAGACACCAATCCCCTCTGCTCTGGTTCATGGACCTCTATCCAAAGGAGACACCAATCCCATTTGCTCTGGTTCATGGAACTCTATCTACAAAAGACACCAATCCCCTTTGCTTTGGTTTTTGGACCTCTATCCATAGGAGACACAAATCCCCTTTGCTATGATTCATGGACATCTATCCATAGGAGAAACTAATCCCCTTTGCTCTGGTTCATGGACCTCTATCCATAGGAGACACCAATGCCATTTGCTACGATTCATGGACCTCTATCTATAGGAGACACCAATCCCCTTTGCTATGGTTCATGGACCTCTATCCACAAGAGACACCAATATCCTTTGCTCTAGTTTATGGACCTCTATCCATAGGAGACACCAATCCCATTTGATCTAGTTTATGGACCTGTATATCCATATGAGAAACCAATCCCCTTTGCTTTGGCATGCTCCAAATCCTGATTAAATATGCTTCAATCCTACTCACAAGGATTTCTCAAATCTGCTCCAAGCCTATTCACAAGGCTTGCTCAAATTTGCTCCAAGCCTACTCATAAGGCTTACTCAATTTTGCTCCAAGCCTACTTACAAGGCTTGCTCAAGTCTTCTCCAAGCCTACTCACAAGGCTTGCTCAAATATGCTCAACTCTTCTTAAAACTCTGCTCAAATCTACTCATAAAACCTACTCAAATTTACTCATTACCCCTGCTCATAAAATTTCTTAAATCTACACACAAAACATACTCAAATCTACCTCAATAGCCTACTCAAATCTGCCTCAATAACCTACTCAAATATGCTCTCAAATCCTACTCACAAACTCTGCTCAACCTGCTCAACCATTCCTAATTCTTGCATAGAAACAATTGCATATATCTTTCCCAAAAATGCTTTCTTTAACTAAAGTAATTCAGACATATTCTACCCAGGATTCTTTTTCTTCATGAACATATAGAGAATGATATACATTACAAATACTCAATATTTTCTTCTCACATTCATTAAGTCTATCGCTTTCACATGTCTCACATTCATTGCATTCAAAAGGATACTCTAGTCTAGCACTTGATAGTTGACATTCTTATGTACTTCCAAAATTAATCAAAACCAATGCACATACTTGCTTCACAAATTTGGTTTATAGCCCTTGCAAATTTATTCCCAATATCACTCAAAACTAATGCATATATTTTCTTCACAAGATTGGTCTATAACCTTTGCAAGTTCATTCCCAATATGACTCGAATTTAATGCACCAATTTGCTCTTAAACCCTTGCTAGTATATTTCCAATTTCATTCAACAATAATTCACAATTACTCCCAAATTCAATCAATCACTAATGCACATCAAATAAATTCTTATAGGTCCAATCATATGATATCAAAAACTACCTTGATGATGATGTACTTTCAAAAACTGTCTAAAAAATAATTTTCCTTTCTTGTGCCACTTCAAAAACTGGTTAGTAAATTTCTCTTTCAAATAATCCACATTTAAACCCTTCTCAAAAGATGTGCATAATAAGGCTTGAAAATTATGTTTTATAACTCCTTTCTAGTATCCCAAAATAAAGCTTTTAGTAGTGACTAAACCCTCAAATTTCCTTCTTCTATCATACAAAATTACATTTAAAAATTAAACTATAATCACACCTTATAACTCCTACTTTTATAATACACAAAAGACAATTTTCAATTCACCCTAATATACCTTATAACACCTACTAACACAATGTGCAAATGATAATTTTTAATTCACTCCCATGCACCTTATAACTCCTACTAACTTAATGCATAATATAAAAAAAATAATAATATTGCACCTTATGACTCCATTTTTAAATCAAAATATAAACTAAAATTTTCTTCTATTATAACCACATAAGCCCTACAAACTGCCTTCTAAAAATAATAAAAAATTCAACCAAAAAGTCCAGCGCATTAACCTTTTCACATAAAATTTAATCAATAATTTTTTTGGCTCATACCTCAACCAAACAAGCCAGCAAACGCGATGGGAATCAAACACTAAATTTTTTCCCACACAACACCTTACCATAGGCTGGGCTACTAGTAGGAAGGGCTAATATTACAACATGAAATAATTAAATCATCCCTCATCTAAGCTTCCAAAAAAAAAATTTTTCCTTCTACCAAAATGGCACCAACATGTTTTGACCCTATGACCTCCGGCTTGGCAGTGCCTTAGCGCCAGCTAGGCAAACCAACTGGACTAGCCACCTAGACGAAATTCCAATCTCGGCACAAATGTATTATCGTTATGCTCTCTGCCTCAAAGTTCATTTTCGTCTTGTCTTTTCCTCTGCTTCAACTTTCACATAAAGAAATGTTTGATTAGCGCATTCAAAAACATTGGGCATAAATGAAAAATTTGCACACCTTATATAGCTTTTCTATTACAACCCAAGATGTCGACGCATATTTAAAATATTTAATTTTTATTGCCTCCATAAAATTTTTGGCACTTCCTCCTTTTTCAAACCTTTATATTATAATATTTCAAATATTATAATATTAATTCTTAAACCTTTGTAATTTTAAATCCTTTGTCTCAATCCTTTAAACCTTTTTGTTTCAAGATTTTAAACCTTTCGTCCCAAGCCTCTTAAACCTTTTTCTTTATAATATTTAAATATTATAATTTTTTCCTTAAAAATATTTGCCTTGCTTTGTAATAAACTTTACCTTGAGTAATTTGTCCAACCTCATAAACTCAACAACCTTGAAGAATATTTCTGCCTTGAATATCATGCACCTTTTGAAATCAACCCTTTGACACCAATGCCAACTCAATATAATCAATATTTCCAACAATAAATTTTATCTTTCATGACATGATTCAAAAAATATAGATTTCTATGTAGATGATCTTCTAAGCAAATCATGAAAGAGGAAGTCATCCAAAAAGACTTGGAAGCCATTTTATTTGACTTGACAAATACAATGTCTAACCTAATCCACTTATGTGTACTCGGTGTCATAAGGGGCAAGATTTAAGGTTATCTAGTTTTCAAAAAAATTATTGATATATATCCATAAAATATTAAAGGCATAATGAATATGCCACCCCATTACCATCAAGCACATTATATATTTTCTTGTAAGACTTAATACCTTAAGTAGATTCATGCCTAAAATTACTCTTAAGACTTATCCTATCATTAAGATGGTTAAAAAGTGCATTAAAAATGAATGGACCAAGGAATATCACGATGTATCTGATGAACTTAAGTGACTCTAACTTCAACTTCCCACCCTCAAAACTCTCATGTAGGATAGACCCTTGATTCTATACAATGTAACATGAAAGTTGCCTTGGCGGTAGTTTTAGTCTAAGAAGATGATAAAAGAATTGAAGATGCGATTTACTATAGTATTAGAAAATTTTTAGACACAAATATAGATATACCCCAATCGAGCATGATTGCCTTACCATTTACCTGGTGGTGTAAAAACTAAGATATTACATATTTTATTAAATAACTTAGTATAATCTTTGTATTATTATCTTCAAAATACATATATTGAGACATAATTAAATAGGTCCAATAACTTCAAGAATATGACCTAAGGTTAATGAGTTCTAAATTGGTCAAAAGTCAAGTCATAGTCAATCAATTAGCATCCACACCCTTACTTGAATCTATTTTGCTTCTCAAAGGCATTTCCAATGGCCAAATATCGCATATTAATGACATAAAAATAAATTTGAAGGCATTGTATAAAATAAAAAGACTTAAAATTAAATATCCTAAGGATCCCAAAGAAGAGAATGAGCTAAAGGAACCTCATGAGGGGATTGTCTTACATTTTTAAATATGGATTCTTAATTTGATGGTGCTAAAATTAAATTGAGGTAGGACATAGGATAGCCTTGTAATCCTCTAATGGAGTTTGATTCCCATTACTAGTTGAATCAAATTTTATTGAATGAATAATGGTGCTGAAGATGAATCCTTATCTTAGGAATCTTATTGGCCAAAAATCTAGGTGCCAAACATTTTATATCATTGGAGATTCAAAAATAATTTGCAAGAAAGTAAAAGGTGTATACCAAGTCAAGATCGAGTCTCTCAAAGAGTGTCATAACATATTACAAAATATTTTCTAATATATTGAGTCATTTTCCATTGAATATGTGCCTAGATTAGAGAATCAAGTTATTTCTTAACCTCAATCATTGTCTTATTTGATCCTCATTAAGATCTTGAGATGCCAAGAATTTTAAAATTAAACTTGCCCACGAGTCTATCAATTATAATATCTAATTTGAAGGATAACTCATTTGTATGCTTGAAGTCAACACCACTAAGTCCCATAAATATTTCCCATGATACAAAAAAGTTATCCATTACCTTGAGTCACAAACCTAACCAAAGGAACAAGTACTAAGGAAAGAAAACAAATTCACAAGAAATTTATTAAGCATGTCATCTTAGGAGATACCCTATACTATAGGAGTTATTATAATATCTTGATTATATTTCTAACTAACTATGAGGTAACTACAACCTTGCATGAATCCCATTTTGAAACCTATGGGATGTACTTTACAGAACATTCTACTTATTGCAAGGTTCTTAGGATGTGGTACTATTGGCTTACTATGAAAATAGATTTCCATAAATTTATGTCCAAATGTGAGCCTTGCCAACTTAATTGTAATATTGTCCATATTTCAACATAATAACCTAATGCTACTCATACACCTTAGCATATTTTCATATAGGCACTTGACGTAGTTGGAAAAAATTCACCATTATCCTTTGATGATTACAAATTCATCACTACTTCCATCAAGTAATTCACTAAATGGATTGAGGACATATCCTTAATTTCTATTATGGTAATGAATACTACTATATTCATCAACCATAACATCACATGTAGATTCAATAATCCTTCTAATATCATCATATATTATTAAACTTGTTTCAATAACAAGGATGCCAAATATTTATGTGAGAAATATCGTATTCAACATATATTTTCACCACCTTACTATCCACAATGCAATGGAAAAGTGAATATTCTAAGAAAATATTGACCAACATATTATAAAAAGTAGTTAAGAAAAATAATAAAAAATGGTGCATCAAGTTATATCCAAATTTGTGGGCTTATCATACTAGCTATAGATCTACCATAGGGGTAACCTCTTTCTCTCTTTTGTATGGTCATGATGTTGTTTTGACTTTAGATGTTGAAATTAATTCCCTTACAATATCATCACATGAAATCATAACTGAAGAATACTATAGAGAAATCATATTGCATTAATAAAAAGTCCTTAATTAAAACGAATGCATGCCTTTGAGCACACAATAAAGCATACAAAGAAAATATTGTAGGAGCATACAATAAAACATTATAGTCAAGAGAATTCCAATTTGGTGGCCATGTACTAAGGTTAAACAACACCCATGATAAGGAATACAAGTTTTGCAATAAGTGGCATGGTTCTTATATCATCTCTGAAGCTATGGATTTAAATATTTTAAGCTCCAAACCCTCATCAGTGAGGAACTAGAGGAGGATATCAACATTGTGAGACAAGCAAAGTATCCCAAAGATCGAATAATGGTCCACAATATCAATCACACATAAAAAAGGTAAACCCACAACACAAATATTGAGTGGTAAAACCCTACTTCAAATGAAGAAGGGAAACATCCACTATGAAACTCACTATATTACTCAATGATTCAACAACACAAGATGCTTCAATATTATGCAACAATATGCATCAACATAAACTACAACACAAGTCAATATGACAAGATATGATAAGATATGATAATATGTAGTAGAAAAAACCCCTATTTAAAGAGAAGCTTTTCTACTACAACCCTAAATCTTATCATAATTTAGTTTTATCACAATCTATAAAATATTAGAAAGTGCTTTAGTTACTTTCTAATTTTATCACAATTTAATCTCTGAGATATGTGATAAGTGGCATCTATCAAATATTAGAAAGTGATTAGTTACTTTGTAATATTTGCTAGAAAAAGGAAATAACTTTTTACCAAGAAATTAAATATTCCTAGCACCCTTAATTTATTTATTAATTGGGTAAAAATATTTTACATAAGATAGAATTATATTCTAATTCAAATATTATTGTTTAGACTTTATATTTTAGTTTAAGAATAATTTACACAATGTTGCATTACATATTCCAACACTCCCCCTTAATGCAATATTGGGGAAATGAATTATGAGACAAAGAAAAATTCTCCCCCTAAAGATACAAATGAGGATGAGAATAAAATGAGTAATATAGTTACAATGAGCTTCTATGACCAAGAATGGCCTACAATAAGGCACCAATACAAAATGGGCCAAAATGAGACTGCAATCCCCCATCGAAGTAGCTTCAGATACAAGCAGCTTACAAAGCCATCCATTAACCACAAGTGGTTGCAAATGACAAGAAGAAAACATCACAAGGGTGTCTTCAGTAAGCCTAAAAAATACCAAACGAAAGTATCTGCAAGCTACAAACAACTCAACATAAGATTAGTTAGATACATCATCATAAATATATTCACCACAACATATATGAATATCCAAAGATGATAACAAAACTGATCTAACAAATAGTGAATTATAAGTCATCACAAAAAGATGCCAAGCCATACTTATAGTCATGTGCTATATAGTTGATCAAAATATATCATGTACAAAGTTGCATAAAGCAAACAAGGAGTACCATGATAATGAAAAATCTAAAGTACCATGTCCAAAAGTAACACAAGGCTAACAAAAAAGTACCATGTACAAGAGTTGCATAATGTGTATGAAAATAATAAAGTGTGCACACCGGTTACATAAAGCCAACCATAAAATATCATGTACAAAAGTAGCATAAATGCCAAAAATAAATTACCATGATAAACCAATTGCATAATGAAAAATACATAAAAAAAACATGTACATAGTTGCACAAGACAACAAGAAAAAAGAGTCGCATAAAGCAATTGCATCATATACCATAATTGCACAATGCCATCTACAAAGTAACATGTACAAAAGTTGCACAAGGCAAACAAGAAAGTACCATGTTCAAAAAGAGATGCAAAAAGCAATTATACCACTAAAGATCAACTCATATATATAGCATAAAACACCTCATAAGAATGAAGTTTTCATCACACAAGTGTAACTACACTTCATTCCCCCTTGTAGACAACTTCACCAAACCAAGTGAGTCCCTCAGCTTACAAAACTACTCCTTGAAAAGAGGTTTGGTGAACAAATCAGTATAATGAGAAGATGATGGGCAGTACTCCAACTGAATAGTCCCATCCAATACCTTCTCTCTGATAAAATGGGCTTGGATTTCAACATGCTTTGTTCTTTGATGCATTACAGGATTTTTAGCCAAGGCAATAGTTGATTGATCATCATGAAATATAATCATGAACTACTATAACCATCTTGCAATAAAAAACTATAACCATATTGCAATTGAATAAACCAAGATCAACTTGCAATAATAAGGTAACTAACCATAACAATCATTTTGCAACAACATAAACTAACTTGAATTGAACCATAAAACATTTGTTAAATGTTAGATAATCAATAAGTTAGTAAGTTAGTGTTCATTTTAGGTTTTGCTATAGCCTAATGAATTGCCAATTCATCTCACCCAAGGTCAACCAAGCTACCCAAAATGGTACGGGTACGAGGACCCAAAAATGACTTGCTATCGATAGAGCGAATTCTTTTGGATTCAATAGGTGTTTAGCAAATATAAACTGTGTTGCAAGATTAAGTAAATTTTAATCAAATACTAAAGTTATGGTTAGGAAGTTGATTCATTTTTAACCTTCTTGATTAATATGAAAATTAGTAAATTGCAAGTTAGTTGGTTAGTAGATTGTTTAGTAGCAAGTCAGTAGCTAGATTAGTTGAGATGCAAAATGTAAGAAAAATGAACAAGAGATAGTGGAGACACAAAGCAAAACACAGATACACACACACTCTCTCTCTTTCTCTCTCTCAGTATCTTTTCATTTTCTTTTACTTTCATAATGAGAGATACAAGTTACATTAATTTACAGTATGCTTCAAGCAAATACTGAAGAGAGATTAGAAGAAATTAATAAAAATAGGGGAAGAGAGTGAAAAAATTGATCCGAAATTGCCTTGTATACTCCAAAACATACTTGGATAACCTTGCAAAACAAGCAAACTCACAAAAAACCATTGTTAATGTGAGACAAAAAAAAATATTGCATTTTAATGAGAATAATAATAATTTTTAATACAAAAATTACTTTAAAAAAATGCAATTAAATTAATAAAATTTATTTTATTAATAAAAAAATTGCATGAAAAAGTTTAAATATTTTTATAAAGCAAAAATTTATCAAAAAACAAAACTGTTTCTTTAAAAAAAAAAAAACAAAACTGTTAAAAAAAAAAAAAAAAAACAAAACTGTTTTTTCTTTTAAAAAAAAAACAAAACTGTTGTTTTTATAAAGCAAAACTATTTTTTTTTTTATGTATATACAATTGACTGTTTTTTTTAAATAAATAAAAAAAATGACTATATATAGAAATAGGGGTTTTTGGGTCTTCCGGACGCAACCATGGGGTCCGTTTGGCTCCAAAAACCTTTCTAGCAAAAACTTAATGCCAATTTTTTTTTTATAGATTTAAAATGAAAATACTGTTTGCAAAAGATCTAACAACTAGATCTAAAAACATAATAAATCTATAAACCTTAATGGCAGATTTGCAAAAGAAGTTTACATAAAATACCTAAATATCAAATGAATGCAAAAAAAAAATATACCTTAATGGGTTTTACACCTCAAAGGATTGAAGACACTTTATAGAGATCCCAACCGCTCTGATACCAAATGTGAGACAAGCAAAGTCTCCCCAAGACCGAAGAATGCTCTAGAAGATCAATCACACATAAAAGAGGTAAACCCAAAACACAAATATTGAGTGGTAAAACTCTACTTCAAATGAAGAAGGGAAACATCCACTATGAAGCTCACTATATTACTCAATGATTCAACAGTACAAGAATGCTTCAATGTTATGCAACAATATGCATCAACATAAACTACAACACAAGTTAATATGACAAGATATGATAAGATATATTAATATGTAGTAGAAAACACCCCTATTTAAAGAGAAGCTTTTCTACTACAACCCTAAATCTTATCACAATCTATCAAATATTAGAAAGTGCTTTAGTTACTTTCTAATTTTATCACAATTTAATCTTTGAGATATGTGATAAGTGACATCTATCAAATATTAGAAAGTGATTAGTTACTTTCTAATATTTGCTAGAAAAGGGAAATCACTTTTTCCAAAAAATTAAATATTCCTAGCACCCTTAATTTATTTATTAATTAGGTGGGAATATTTTACATAAGATAGAATTATATTCTAATTCAAATATTATTTTTTAGACTTTATATTTTAGTCTAAGAATAATTTACACAATGTTGCATTACATATTCCAACAAACATCATGCTCATAAAACACTTTTATTCCTACTTTCACTCATAGGTTCATCCCCACCCATTCCTCCTATGAAGGTTTAACATAGTAGGAATGCCCTATTTACTCCCTCAATCTATATAGTGGACTTCTAAGACCGAGTGTGAAAAATTCATGATTATAAACAAGTTGTCAGGTAGTTCTTGTCCATAATTGTACCATGCAAAATCTTTATATTTTAATACCAAGATTTCCTAATTCATTAATTTATTCACTATTAGGAAGTACTTAAAAGGTGTAAGTTGAACTTACAATACCTCTTCTTTTTCATGCACACAATCATGATCTCTACTTGTAAAAGAAATTGCAAAAAAAAAATGTATAAAATAAAAATCCAATACTATCAAAATCAAAGCTTGCCTTATTGAATACCATAGTCATTTAAAAATTTATATAATTAAAATTTTATCTTAGCATATGCTTATCATTTTCATGTAATGTCTTCTTTTTTTTAATCAGGTAAATAATATTATAAGGGTGGGTTTTTTGATAGGGTTCCCAAAACCTATTTACATAAAGGATCTTTCAACCATCATTACAAAACCTCAACAATACCAAAGCAGACTAAGATACTAAAACTATAGCAAAGTGTTACAAATCATTAACTACTTCTTTTTAGAAATTTTTGATCAATCTTCCATTGATATTCAGCCTTATTGTTTCAACAATTAGAGGAAGGGAAAAGGTAAAGACCACTCCTCCAATCTTAACCCAACCCCCCTTCCAAGTCATTACATCCTTCATAGATAAATCTTCATCAAAACTGCAACATGCTTCCAAAAAGAAGTTCAAACCTCCTTCATAGATAAGTTTCTAGACTTCTACCTTACCCTTGTATAAAAGTATAAGTGAAAAATCATTTTACTATTTATCATCTAATATGACTACACTGCCTACATAGTGGTTGTGGAACTAGTCCTAGGGTATGGAATTGCATATCTATTGATGATTACTATTAATACTAGGCTAAGTATATGAAGTGCATCACTCCCATAGCAAGTGAAACTAGTCATTAGGAATTTATACCTATAAGATGATAAAATAAGTACTATTTTCCATTCAAAAAAATAAAGAAAAGCATTGTAAATATAGAAAATGAGGTGTAAAAAAAATAAAAATAAAACTGAAAAGGAAAGAGGAAAAACACCCATGTGGGAAGGTTATATATGACTCATATTTTGTATAAAATAAAATATAAAGAAAAACTTGTCATTTTACATCATCTTGTATATGTGACCTATAGTCTAAGGGGTTATTGCCATCATACTTACTTGGTTTCGAATCTAAGTATTCATCTTCATTCTATATAGATATCATACATTATTTATCCTTTATATAACTATTTGAGCACTTTTCTAGATGTGATCATCCTACTTAGATCATTGGAATATTTATGTTGGGGCTTTCTTTGCACTTGACATTATGGAGAATATCTTTTGGGTTTTATCAAACAAAAAATATACTAAACAAGAAAGAAATTTTTTGTAATGGATTCTTAAATTGAATTACTCTTTATTTTTAGTGTCTCTATTCATCCATGTAGTTTAATTCCCTGGATGGGCATGTATCCATGTCACAATGAGTGAGTTTAATTGGATTTCTAACAACTAGTCTTGTTGAGTCATTAGGCCTTAGGTTTTCATCGATATCCATCTTTCATTTTTATTTGTCATAGCTATGGATCCAAATATATATATGTTATAATTCATAATACTTTCTAAAAATATTCTAAAACCTAAATTCACCACAATCATATGCAAAAAAGAAGAAGAGCAAAATAAAGAGCATATAGATGAAAATAGAGAAAGAAAGATAAATGAAATGAATAGAGATAATTGATAGAAGGAATAAGGGGTGGGTTCCCATAGGCAATTCCATGATCTCACATATCACCAAATAATACAATGGATCAGTCATTGGAGGGTATCTATAGTTATACCAAATCCCCAAATAAACAATAACCTAACATAAGTTGGCTTGAAGGTTAAATTAGAACATAATAAATATGTTAAACCCTCTAATTAAGGTTTATTATAGAGGTGTTTTAACCAATATCACAAAGGGTGAATACATTAATAGTGCTTGTAGGATTACATAGAAGAATTTCCATAGGCTTACATAGAAAGTATGACAAAACAAAAACAGGTCCTTGAACTTGTATTTCTAATTTGTAAAGATTGAAAAACTATAAAACATAAATGAAATAGTCCCCAAAAGCTTCTATATGCAAAAGTTATGGACTTCAAAAGTTTAGGCATATTAGTACTAAAAATTTAAGAAATACCAAGAGCACATAGTGGTATTACAATAATTTTGTAAATATGCATGTATTGCCTAGTAATATTTGAACTTGGGTCTCATCCTTGAAAGTTGAGTAAAATAGCTAGTTGAACTAATTATGAAACATTACATTTTTAAGCATTAGAAAATTTTTGAGCAATTGAGACCTACCACTTTTCACATCCTAAAGATTCCATCTCTATATTGACAATGGTTGTTATCTTATTGGATAAGAGGATCTCCACCTTCGCTCTTGCTCCTTCCATGCGATCGCCAAGTTGCTTCTTTGTGTTCACCAATTTCATAATTGCATTATTGTTCTATTTGCGTTTGTCTCTACCTCTATTTTAGGGTTTTAAATCCTCTTGTGTGAATCCACATCTTGTTTGCTATAGGATGTGGATTTAGTGAAAGCCTTGCTTTCACCCGTTGGGCATTATGTGTCTGTTTTATCTTGGTTATCGAATCCATGCTCGATATCCTATAGGATACGAATTCGGTCCAAGAAAGTTTTGGGACACTTGTTTGTCCCAAAATCCTAGGGTTCCATTTTGCATGCTCTTTGCATTATGTTTCATCTATGTCCGTGTTCTTTTCTGGAAGTCATCATTCTATTTTGGTTGCATTTCATATCAGATTATCTTGGGGGAAATGATCTCTTCTTAAAAATCTAGTTCTCATAATTGTACTCTTAATCATGCATTGCATCCATTCTGTTTGCACTTCAGTTGTTGTTTCATACTTGCATATTTTATTGTGTTTGTTCCAAAGTTCAAAGCTCATTTTACTATGAATTAACAACTACAAGAACCAAGGGGGCTTGATTGTTGCACCTCCAAGCTCAGTCTAATAGTGGCCTAAGAAGGCCCCCAAATGCTGATCATATTTTCTAGAGTTTTTGTGAAGCTATTTTGTAGATTTAAAGCTATTGGATATTCTAGATGCAAGACAAAGCTTGGATAAAATAATTTGCTTAAGTAAAATGATTTTATTACTTGCAACCTAGGGTTAGAATTCATTGAATCAAAGAATTATACTAGGGTTAGACATTGTCTTCTTGCATATTGTGTGTTTTGCATTGCTCTTTCATTTCCATAGTTTAGCATAGAAAGGCCAAACATAGGTGATTACTTAATTGACACATTTAACACTTCCACCCTAAAATTGGAGTGAGTCTTAAAACCATTCTTGGTGAACCCATTTCTTTTGATGTCCCCGAGTGTAGATCAACACCCCCGCAATCACCTTGGGTCCCAGTAGATCCAACCAAGAATCATATGTGATAGGGAAATTTTCCTCCTCTACAATATATATATATATATATATATATATATATATATATATATATATATGTAATTGATAGAAATTTTTAAGGTTTTGGATACATCATCTAAGAGGAAATGTTAGGATTGGAACTATAATGATTTTGCTTGCATAAATTAATTGGAAATATAAATAAATTCAAATAGAATATAAAATAACAATTATTCTATTGATAGCACTAAATATTTAAAAGCATCGTAGCTTCGAGGGGGCAACCTCCTTTATTGTAGTCCAATTCGAGGGGTAACCTCCTTTATCATAGGTCACTTCAAGGTGGAAACCTCCTTTATGAGCAACATTCCTTTATAGTATGACTCTTTAGGATACCTTCCATTTTTTACAATGCAACATCTAAAGATAACTTTGCCTAAAATATCTTATAATATAAAAATAGATTAAACCCAAAATAGCTATTTGAGCTAAACCTAGCACTAGTCATTGAGGGTTGCATTACATTAAAAAGGGGGTGCTCACTCATTACTAACTAAAATATTACAATAAAATAAAAAGGGTTAGGACATGAGGTTCTAACATTGCCTTCCTTTCAAAACAAGCTTTGTTCTCAAAGCTAAAAAAAAATAAAACTATTGTGAGAGTCAATGTAGTGGTTTTCAATGTGGTGTCCTTAGGATGTAATCTGTGATATTGGACCAAAATATCTATAATATTTTGGTTTCATAATTGTCATGATTTTCAATTCAAATTGATTTTGGTTGGAGAATTATTGGGCCTTCATAAACTCTTGTTGTCATTTGATCCACTAGAGTTTCCTAGAAGATACAAGGTGAGAGTTGGTGGTGGATGCCACTTGATCCATTGTTTATAATGCTCTAGTATAAAATATTGTAAGGATCCAACCACTTGGTGATAATTTTAAGTTTGGCCATTCATTTAGAGGTCGTATGTCAAGCTCATCATCAATTGGGTTCCTTGTAGATTGAAGAACTCCTTCCAAAAATTATTGGTTTGTAGGGTCATTATCACAAACTATAGAGAATGGAATTTGAGGGAATAGAAAATGTGATAAATTACTATCTGGATAATTATGGAAGCTAGGTAGGGATGCGCAACATGACAAAAGTGGACATACCTTGAGAGACAATTCACAAAAACCAAAATAACTGACTTGCCTATTATCTTTGGTAGTCCCCCAATGAAATCCATGGAAATACCATTCCATATTATTGCTAGAATTATAAATGGTTGTAGTGTTCCTAGACTTGGAAGTGTATACCATTTTTTATGTTAAAAAATATCACATTTTTGAATATCCCATTTAATCACTTTTGCTTTCAATAATTCTTGGATCAACTTTGTAATTTTTTATTTTTGTACAAAAGAATACCGGTAAAGATGGACGTTGGGTGGTAAATTCCCTCGAATGATTACTATGGTCTCTAAGAGTCCTTAAAAACTTAGGTAAAATTATAAGGAATATTTACAATGTTGTGGTTGGATAACTTGGATCAACTTCTACATACTACACTACGAAAAGTTTTCTTAGCTTTTGATGCCACATACATTGGGATATACCATTCACAAGATGTAGAAAAAAATAAAATAGATCTGCAAGATGACTGAAATATGCTATAAATAGAAAGGGCAAAAATATTACAATAGTGGCAATGGAGGAAATGGGCACTCCATAAGATATGCTACTGCTCCATGAGGGAGCTCTGAGCTTATAGCTCACACACACTACCCTACTACATATCTACCAAACACTCACTATAATGCTGCTTTATCTTGTTATTAGGATATGATATATCTATGGCCATTATATAGGAAGATAAGTTCCTTGGATGACACTCTATCTAGTTGTACAAGTGGACACCTTGCACATTATAGCTTGCACATTGAAACTTGTGCATTTATTACATTGCATGAAGTATTTAGATAACTTCCCCCTAAAGTAACCTAATGTCCTAAGTATGTACCAAGGAAGGTACATTTACATGACCCAAATAATGTAATATGCTCTATTTTATAACACCCCCTGTATTATAATATTTGGGTATTGAAGACTTTAGTCTTCATTATGGATCTTCTTCCATATGATGGCTTTGAATCAAATATTTTTCTTCGGTTGCTTCATGGCATCTGATATTTTCCAATTCTTGGTTCCTTGATGTTAGGCATTTTTTATGAACTATTGTTCTCATGATTTTGCATGTCATGAGTGGATTTGAATATGGTCTTCTTCTTCCTTTTGTAATTGTGTAACACCTATTTCTCTATTCTTCATAAGCATTAGCCTTGAGCTCAAATTTAGTAGAACCATATGAAATAAGTTCTTGAAGATAACAATTTTTTTTTGTAGTGTTATTTCATGACCCTTATAGTATATGTGTTTGAAATAATAGGAAAAAATGAGTGATTTATCCCATCACAATATTTGCAAGGACGAAAACTCCAACAATTAGTTTTTTCATGACAATATTGATTGCAATGGGTGCACAATAGAGATTATTTTGTGGATTTGAAGTCTAATTTAGGGATATCATATTTGTTGTAGACACCAAAATAGCACCAATCCGATTATGTGACTGCAAACACTGATCGCACTGACACACAGCCCCCAGAGGTTAAACAATGGTCCTAACCACTCTCACAGTAGTTTTGGAAGGTCAGGAGTCAATTTGGCATCTTCAGGAACTCTGTTTCATACTCGTTCCACCCAGGGACAATTACAAACTTCTATTCACCCCACCCAGGGACGATTAGTAGTATTCGTTTCAGGGTGGGTCGAATAGCAGGTTTGATGGGCAAAAAGTCAAATCTTGACAAATGACAGCTCAGATCCACCACTTAACTCTTCCTTCCTTGCATGGGAGTGTGAGTGAGAATTTTTGAGCGTTAGATGTAGTTACAGGGGCAGTCATGGAGCCCCTAATCAGGGAGGAATCTTCTTCCCCCTAGGAAGGCATGATTGCCAAGTGGCACCTCTGCATGCTCAATCACAAGAGACCTTCAGGTCTATAAATTGGTGAGTTTTCTCACCACAAGATATATAGAGAAGGAGCATTTTGAGCAATGAAGTGCTGCTATTTTACTTCCACACACACCTTTTGATTTGTGCCTTTCACATCCTTGATCTCTTTTGGAAGAGAGGTCATAGGGTGGTTATTGGAAGCGCAAATCTAGAACCAAAACCCGACATTTGGCCACAACATCCTACCAAATTTTTTGACAACACCCCACAAGAGATTTTGGACCCATCCCAAGTGGATTGGTGCCAAAATCGGGCCCCAAATGGTGGGCGTCCTGCCCCTAGGCGCCCCCCACACTGCTGCCGTTCTAATCTCCCCACCCCGGAGCGATTAGAAATGTATGGAAGATTTCCCTTCTATTATTTTTTCATTTGATTCTATGCTGCTTAGATAGGTTGTCATTTAAATTTCACATTGTTTTGAGCAATTTTGATCATGTTTCTATCATTTATCGCCTTTACTAACATGTAGGTGGAATCATCAAATTCTTGGTGATAGAGGCCAAATTGGGAAAATATGACCTTATGGGTCTTCCCAAAACACCCCCAATTAGCTAACACCAACTTTGCAGGTGATTTGGAGCTTCACGGATGTGACATTTGGGATAGTGCTTTTTGGCGTTTTGTTGTAGGTCTATTCGTCCCACCCTGGAGCGAATACGGATCTGTGGAAAATTTTTTGACTGTTCCATTTGTAGTGCCCTCTTGGTAATGTCCTCATGCCCCTATAATGTTTTTTGTTCATTTGTATCTATTTCAGTTACCGTTTTATTCATTTTTCACACTCACTAATCGTAGGCTTGGGGATTGCATGTTTTATTTCATCTACAGGTGCTATTGACTATTTTATGTTTCCTTGAATGCAGGGTATTAACATAAGAGGAGTAGAAAGGAGTCAAGACTCATCAACACAAGTTACGGTGACATTTGGTCTGCCCACTTTACATGTGGGCATGCGGAAGAAGGAATCGCATCCATGGGTGTGACAAGAACACATTTAATGCTCCTAGCCCTTGAAAAGGGAGGAGACAGATTGTAACCAAGTTCTAAAGCACATTAATAAAAAATTTTGTCTTTCATATTGGCTTTCTATTTGGTTTTGATTTGTTTATGCCTCTTTCCTTTCATGCACTTTCAATTCATAGGATTTAGCGTTGTCTTTTGTTTTCGTTTACATCGCATCTCGACTTTTCCTTTTTGTTTTTGTATCCTCATGATTTCAGTGGTGATCATGGTGGGACCCTTGTCCTCTATTTTTTAGATCAGAAATCTGATTAAAAATTGTTTGTTCTTGCTTGCAGGTACCAAGTTTCAAGCGCTGGACTATTGTTCATTCCAACCTGTGGCGAATATAGAGTTGGAATTCGTCTTACCCAGGGACGAATGGGCAGTTGCCCCATCCTGTGAGGAATATAGTTCTATTATTCATCCCACCCAGGGATGAATAGCTCTCTGTGTAGTTTTAGGATAGAAACTTAGAACCAGCAGATTTGGGCAGAGAAGAGGTAGAGGTCCTGAACTCTTTCTGTCATTTTCTACTTCCAATTTTTTGTTTTTTGGTTACTTGCTTACTTAGGGAAAGTTATTTTTTATTGCATGCTACTTTATTTTATGCAAAATAAAAATAACCCCACACATCATGTGGCAATTTAAACACCAAGGATCTAGTCATAAAATCCCAGCCCTTGATCAAGATCAACGGTGGATTTCATCACCACCTTAGCTTGAATTTTTGCATTCACAACCCCGATCGCTACTATTGCTAGACGTAAATCCTGATGAAAGTTGATCGAGTGTAGTTGGGGTGATTCCCAGTGCATGAGGATAAGTATTCTATGGTAGGTGTCAAATATAGGGCGATTCCCCTCCCATACCGCCTACGTTCCACGTACCATCTGCTCTCATGTACCAACAATTTCCCTCACGTAAGGGCGGGTATATAGAGAGGTTGGTATATCGGCCTGGCAATGGTATATCGAAGGGGAAACCATTTTTGGGAGTCATAAGAGCCATCATATTGCATTTAAATGTTCTTTACAAAAGCTATCAAAACAAAAATCAAAACACACTAAACCAGGTTTAGAGCACACCTTTAATATTTAAACGAGATAATCATTGCTTTGTGTGTGTGATATTTTTTGTTTAGTGTAGCATAAAAAATCATAAAAAAAAAGAAACAAAAATCTACGCATCTTGTAGGAAAACACCACCATGGTGTACACCCGTAGCCAAGCCCAATCAAGGGTGAAAGCTATGGAGAGTGTACAAGGGGGCACAAGTCACCTCCACTACAACCCCATGGACTTGGTCATTCCACCTTGGTGGCCTGGCCCACAAGAGAGCCCACATCATGCCATTTCAGAATGGGACTATAGGGGCACCCCTTTGCGAGGCACTCCCATCCAAAATAGAACCTTTCAGGAGGAGTCCTTACATGTGGCACTCAATATAAATGGGAAGGCTCCCTTAGAAGCTCGATATGAGTGGCCACGATGCGATGAAGTGCTAGAACAACATAGGGTCCATGAGGAGGGGCCACATGATTATGTCATCCCTCCTTTACCCCCCATCACTATTAGGAACAATAGACAAAATCCAGAGCACAAGGTGCTTCAAACAGGGTGAGCCAACTCTGCCCACCCCTTTCACATATATGAAAGGGAGCATGAGGAAGACCATTACATTCCTCAAGAGCAATACATAGTGTGGGAGCAATGTGCCTCCGCACTTGCTATCTATCAGAATCACCTACTAAGGCCAGAGCCTCGAGTGAATGCCACCAACATCGACAAAGGGAAGTGATCTATAGAGATCTCGGATCATCACGATCAAGATAAATGCATAGGAGAGGCATCTAGGCCTCCTAAACTCAATATGGCAGAACAAATTCACCTAGCAATCGCCAGACATGCCACCTGCCAAGCACAAATTAGGTAGCTTGAGCAAGACCAACAGCAGCTAGAGCATCTATATCGCCTTAGCAAAGAGTGCATTCGGTGCCAAACAGATGAGCTGCTCCATAACACTATGCCTGAAAGGGTTCCAACCCCTCGCACCCAAAGAGTAGAACCATATGAGAGGTGCAACCCCTTGGTTCGAGACAGGTCTCCATGACCTTACCAAGTGCTGCCTCCGAGACCTCCTAGACCTGAGTGGGAAGCCACTCTTAGGAACAACGATGGGCACCCTCCGTGGGGACCCACCCATGGTCATAGGTCTCATCCAAAAACTCCTCAAGAATCCTATGAGGAGTATGAGCAAGAAGAAGAGCGGGCCGAAATGCCCTACCAAGGCGGAGGGGCCTTTATCCGACCACCCCTCCATAGGCCTCAAGTTTCCCACAACCCACAACGAGAGCAAACTAAGGAGGAAGAAAATAAATATTTCGATGCATATAAAGTGTTGCTAGAGGACTTGGAGTCTATGGAGACCAAGAATTCTGGGCCCCAAAATCCCACTTTACGCCAACTTTGTAGACATCCTGTGCATCCATCAGTGCCGACACCTCCTTACCTTGAACACTTTAAACTGCCTCAGTTGGCAATATTTAGAGGGGAGGAATATGCCTAGGAGCATGCGACTAGATTCCTGAGCTAATGCTTTGGCATTCAGGACAATGATACTTTGCTGTTAAGAACATTCATCACCATGTTCCTAGGCCCTGCCTCAGATTGGTTCACTCAATTACCAAAGCACAACATTAGTAACTTAGATCAGCTAGTGGATGCGTTCCTTGAACGCTTCACCTTCAACACCAAGAAGAAGGCGTCACTAAGAGACCTAGCCAGCCTCAGGTAGTATGAGGAAGAAACCATGGCAGCCTATGGGAACTAATGGAGGAATTTGCTTTCAAAGTTGCCCTACCTCCATCCTATGTCTGACCTCACCCAAATGTTCTCAAAAAGCTGTTTGAGATTGATCTTTGTGCTATTGTAGCTGCAAAAATATGCCACTTTAGAGGAAGCTCTGGTGCAAGCCAGAATCATTGAGGAGATCAAGATTTAGGATGGTGAGATAGCCAAGCCAAAGAAGAAAGAATGGTCTAGGAACACCAAAATAGGGACCATGTAACAGAAACCCGCTATGGTCAATTAGGTTGCTATAAACATCCCTAAGCCTGCATAAGCAACACAAACCCAAAAGGCTAACTATCAGGCAGTACCTCTTAATAGTTATGATAGAGAAAATCAGAGGCAAGAACAAAATCAGTAGCGTCGCCCTAGGCGACAATTCACACCTTACATAGAGTCCAGAGACTCCCTGTTTGACCGCTTGTTAGCGACAAACTTGATTAACTTGCCTGAGATTCAACCCATAGACCCCAACATGCCAAAAACTAAGGGCTATAGGGAAGACTTGTACTATAGGTTCCATAGGCAAAAGGGACATGACATTAATGCATGTTGGAAGTTTAAAGGCTTGGTGCAAGACCTAATTGATAAAAATACGTTAGAGATAGATAATCCCGTGGCACCAAGCAATCAACAAATGGAGGTCTTCAAATACCCTTTGCCTACCCATGATGCGCAGGCAAAGACCCTACAAGTCAATGAGGTCACACAGAACTGCCCCATGCAGGGGTATGTAGGGATGATCAATATAGTGACTCAAAACAAGAGGTACCTGAGCACAACTGCTCCCACGATAGCTGCAGGAGAGGTGCCAATGATGTCACAACCACAAAAACACCTTGCACCACCTCCTACGCCTAGACCAGTGTCCAGAATTCAGACCAAACTCACCCAGAGTTTGAGGACCACATCGGCTAGGCTCTCCATCTACGAGCTCATACAACAATCAATGCCCCATTGGGAGGCTGTCATGGAGATACTAAAAGCCATCGAGTTGCAACCCCATGAAGAAAACTCCTTCAAAAACTTCGTGGGACATGTCAAACGATGTACTGATCCAGTCATCACCTTTCGAGAAGATGAATTGAAATCAGTGGCTGGTGACATGGTGGATCCACCCCTGCACGTTATCGTGCGGGTCAACGAGATTCCGTACAAAAGGGTATTGGTGGACACTGGATCATCCACTAATATCATTACAACTACGACATTGAAATACCTAAAGTTGCCCGCATCTCACATAGTGGCCTCCACCTATACACTGTGAGCATTCAATGATGCAATATGCTCGACAGTTGGCACAATTGTCCTACCCATCCAAGTGGGACAAAAGACTATACCTACATTGTGCCACATCTTGGCAGGTGAGATGGCCTATAGCATCTTGCTGGATCAGCCATGGATCAGGGACATGAAGTTTGTCCCTTCGATAGCTCATCAGTGCTTAAAGTATACATTTGAAGGGCAGGTGCATGTAGTCCTGACGGACTTGGAACCTTTCAAATATTGCAATGTGGTATAGCTGATGCCGCAATCGACCCTTCCATCAATGCATTTGGATTTTTAGTTGAATCCATCTAAATAGGGTCCTATTCTGGAGGCATCCCCGTTAACAAGTCCATCAAACCCCCAGCTGGGTCCATCTTCATCGTCTGGTCCTTCACCAACAATGCCTCCTATGGTGGCCAAAAATAAGGACAAAGGTAAGAAACCTTTGGAAGAAGTGTCGCCATTAGTATCAACCATATCTACTGAGGAGATGCCGATCAGAATGGAAGTCGAGGCTCCTAGTTCACCCGACATGGAGTGGACTCAGGAAGAAATTTCGTTCCCTCCCCCTAAATTGCCAACAATCACCATTGAAATGGCCAACACGGGCCTAGGGGAGTATCTCGTGTGGAATATTGTAGCAACATCCGCACTGGAGTCCATGCAGGACATAGGGAGACCTCGCCTCCCCATTGGTATCATTGTTCCTCTAGGATACCTGCCAAATCAGACAAACTTTGTGTATGGGAGCCTTGATCGTGGTATTGAACTAGACATGCAAGATGATGAAGATGAAGAGCCCTTTGCAGAAGATTTCAACTATCTATCCAACCTAGATTTTGCTTTAAGATACCTTGGCCAATGCAATTGGCATGGATATGGGTTAGACAGATATGAGCAAGGAGTGTGTGTTATTTGCCAACCAAGATACCAAATGCCATACGACAAGTTAGGAGAAAGTTCGAGAACTCACCTACAAGAGAGGTATAGACAAGGTCATGAAGGATCTTCAAAAGATGAGTCAGAATATGAGGTAGCACCATGGCACCCCTTTGAATCAGACAACAATCACTCACAAGTGACCTCCATGGATGATTATCAGGAAAGCCTCTTGGCAACGTTCCCTTTGGCGACCCCCATCGAGCAAGGGCCACCACAAGAAAATCAGGCCCCACCGTAGAGAGCAAAACAACCCCAATGGGGCCAGATCAATTTGCTCGAAAAAGACGAGCCTCTAATGTTGCAAATAGTTGTTGGAGCCAACGAAGGCCTTTGGATCTTCGATAGTGATTATGAAGATGAAACTAAGATGGCCTATCTCAATCATATGTGACAGCAACAATATCCCTTGGATATTGATGACATATTCGACCAACTAAACATCAGGCTAGGGCATGAGTGGCACATAAACCCAGTGTAGTGGGACTAAGTGTTGAATCCGTCACTCTGGGCATACGGAGAACACCTTCCACCCAAAGACCCTATAACAACATCCTTGCCGAGGGTAGACTATGTCTTCCTATTTGCACATAGGGCCGATCCATTTGTGCTTATTGTATCGCTCCAAATTTTTTGCATCCTTACCTTCAAGCTAAAGGATCCGCGCCCGGAAGGAGGATGGGAAAAGGATGGGACAATACCTCGGACTGAGAGGCCTTTGGAAGGTCCCGCCTCTCGGGGGAGGGGTATTAAGGTGATTTTTCGATGGATGGTGGGGTTCACCAGGAAACGTTTAGTGGCGCTTTCCACGCCTAGGTTGGGAATGAGTTTAATGTGTTCGGTTTTAGCTTTAAACATCCAAGTCCTAGGTTTGGCCAGATGAATCTAAGTTATTCTATATGAAAATGCAAATTTAAATACAGAAAATAGATTTAACAGAAAACACAGAGAGCAAACTAAGTGAAGAAATCCATACCTGGTCCCGGATGTCTGATGGAGATTCTGATTTTTGAAGCAGTCCAGATCGTCTGGAATTTGACAGGATCATCTCTGATTTGACAGGATCGTCTGAGATCTGATGAATTCGTCAGAGACCTGCAAACAGAGAAATAGATACAAAATGCCAAAAATACAACTATTCTGATAGAGGCAAATGATGTGAAATAACAATAAGAATGTTAACAAGATAATCCCAAATGGAAATATAAGTAAATTACGATTCTTTAATGACTAATCATGATCTTATTGTGCAATTAAACTACATGGGTGAACTCCAAGATGCAAGATAACAGGAAATACTAATAAAACTGACTAAATGCAGAATAAAGTAGCAGCAAAGTATAGGAAAAGTGCAAACTCTGGGCATTGATTGCCCCAATGCAGATTGTAGTCGAAATCATCTCGGATTGATACGAAATCATCTCGAATTGGACAGGATCATCTGCGATGACCTGAGCTTGCTCCGGCTGAAGAATGACAAGGTTCCTGCAACAAAATTTGGATAGGACAAGTGCAGATGGTAATTCAGGGTGTTCTAATGCGTGTAAAGGTCAAGTTACAGAAAATCCAGCCAGGGGAAAGTCAAGGGGGGTCCTAAGGTTTAAATAGACTTAGGAGGGAAGATGGGAGGTTGGAGATCATCCTAATTTGGAAGATCTCCAATGGGGGAGGTCTCTAACGGTGCAGACGTGCTTCTGCCCGACTTAGAGACGTCGTTGAAATAGAAGCTAATTATGAAAAATCAGTTTTGGGACAAGATCGTCTGGACGTCCTAGTCCAGACGAAATCGTCCGATCTGAGGCGATATCATCTGATCGGAGACGATATCATCCAACGGTCACAACAAATCCTAAAAATGGCATGGGAAATGAGGAAACGGGTTAAACGGCGGTTTGGGAGCGGTTTTGGGGGTTGAATTTGAATTTGAATTATTACTAAGGTAATTTTGATTATTGCTAAGTTTTATTGCGCCAATTTTAGGGTGCTACATTTTGCCCCCTCTTTAGCGAATTTTTCGAAGAAAATGCGTTAAAGATGAGTTCTTCTCGATCTACGAGAAAGCAAAAATTATTCCCATTTTTAGGCGACGATTCTTGGTCGAATCGTACGACAGCTTACTATGGTGCCCCCTCCGTGTTTTTACCCAAATCGAACGTTTGAGGTAAAAACGCGGAAAAGCAAAATTAAAATGTTTTTAATTGTTTTTTGAATAAAATTAAGAAAAATAGGGAAAAACCCTAATTCATTGTTACTGTTCATTTTTACTGTTTTCTAGAGCTCTGCAGACAAGATGGTCGAAACAGCGCACAGATCGACAGAGGTCCGACGCGGGCTACGGGTAAGGGTCTAAACTTAGTTTAGAATGTTGTAATTTGATTTTCTATGCTTTGTAGATTAAATTTTGATGATTTTTGAGCATCACGGCCATTTTTGGGCCGTCGACGTCGTCGGGATGAAATCGTCTCGATATCGTCGATTTCGTCCAAGGGCGAAATCGACGAAATGGGGACGATTTCGTCAAAAAGGGGACGATTTCGGCTTGCAAAATCGAAGACGAATTTGCTCAAATTTGGGACGATATCGTCCAATAGTGGACGATATCATCATTGATGAAATTGAACTTGCTTTACTTGCATTTTTAATCACTGTTTTATTAATGATTTTTATTGTTTTGTTGTTTATGTTGCAGAGAGGATTACTAAAGAGCAGAGAATGGAAATACGGTAGGGTGAGGGATGACTTGGCCGCTCTATCTCCAGGCGAGCGAGATCGGTTGGCACAAGTCGGCTTGCAAGCATGTGGGGAGAGATGCCATAGGTTTCTACAGATATGGGGCTATTGACAGCCCTAGCAGAGAGGTGGTATCCGGGTTCTTCCTATTTTCGGTTATCGACAAGGGAGATGACTCCCACACTAGAGGATGTATGGAGGATTTTGAGGATCCCCATACAAGGACGGTTGATAACTCCCATGGCCAATCAAGGCCACGCGATGATGCGATTGTGCGGAGATCCGAGCTTCGCCCTAGAGAAGGGCGGAGTGAACATCGAGTCGCTACGCCAGATGCTTGGGGCATCTAGACTGACACGGGTTTTGGCTGGGGTTGTAGGTGGTCTGTTGCTATGCCATCAGAGTGGATGCAGAGTACCATGGCTAGCGATAGATGTGGTCTGCGACATGAGAGACCACGGATACGAGGTTTGCTTGGGGGAGTTATGTACTATGCCGATTGTATAGGATCCTGCATGGGGTCGTATACAAGGGCGGCCGATGTCTGGTTATGACATCACTACTGTAGGTTTGGTGCTGGGAGCACATTGCGGTGCGGAGGCCGGTAGGGCTCCCACTGATAGGGATTGATGGGGAGAGGCCTCGAGCTTTCTACTGGTGGCTCCGGAGAGGGTCACAGTGGTGGATAGATCTGCCAATGTCCCGGAGACTACTTGACGACCTTGTCTCCGACCAGATCACCTGGAGGCCTTGGAGAGATCATCCAGGGTGGGCCGAGGATGGACAGGAGCTGGCTCACGTCAGGTGAGTCTGTTGGCTGAGGATGGAGAGGGGAGAGGTGGAGCTCCACCGCTACGACTCGAGTTTTGAGGTAGTTCGGTCTACAGCAGGGGATCCCATCTCTCAGAGACTACGAGTTTTCTTGGACTATCCGGGATAACACTACAGTTAGCGGGGCTCCAGATATGCAGCGCTTCTGGAGTCAAGACGTAGATGATGCCCCCATTCAGCCAATGGATGGGGATGACGTAGGGGTAGCCGACGGCTACGATGCCTGGTACACAGGCATCCGCCCTCCTCGGATGACGAGGGCTCAGGGTTCGATTCATGTAGTTGTGCATCGGATGGGGAGGCGGTGCCAGGCGGCCATTGAGGTGGCACAGGGTCACGGAGGGAGAGAGCAGAGGAGACCACAGGCTTAGTAGAGGCCATGGCAGTGGGAGAGGAGGGAGGAGAGACCCCCTTCTCCACGGAGAGAGAGACCACCATCGCCCGATAAGGGCAAGGGTGTGGACACAGGAGAGAGTAGTGAGATGGCTACTCTCCGGGCGGAGACTGTCCATCTCCAGGCATAGGTGCAGACTCTACAGGATGAGGCTACATGCCACCGAGCAGAGGCTACACAGCTCAGAGATGAGGTTGCACGCCTCAGAGCACGGAGCGGAGGAGCGAGCACTCAGGAGCTGGCATGGTCGATTGCTCAGACCGCGTTCTATCAGGGTATCTACTTCTAGATGGTGCCGGAGGGCCAGAGGGTACAGCTACCAGTTGGCATTGCGGATCCGATCAGGGTTGGGTCATCGAGGACTTCATCTCGATCGACGACTAGGACTCGTAGTACCACACATACTGCGATGGGGCCACCTCGTCCACCTCAGGGCTGGGGAGGAGATGAGGCTGAGAGCTCGAGGGGTTCTCGAGGCTAGGCTACTGCACTGTACAGACTGATTATATGATTTGAGAGGATTGAGTATGCCAAGATGTAGATTGTGGCATACCAATCCGAGTTTTGATATGATGTACATATATTGTTGAGATATATATATATATATATATATTTATTTAATATATATATATGATATTTTTGATCATATGACTTGTCTTATGTGTTTGTATGATGCTTTATTGTTGTGGTGTGATTGATTGGATGATTCATGTAATTATGTCGTTTGGAAATATTATGGTTTGAATGTCATGCTTTTAAAATTTAAATGAAATAATCTGATGTGAACAAATTGGTTTTTTGTGATGTGATAATGTGATAAAAATAAAAGAGGACTTTTAACAATAATTTCAAAGGACATTGTCGCTATTATAGACCATTTCATGGAGTCGCCGCTCACTCGGTCGTCAAGCTAATCCCAGTATAGAAATATTGTTAAAAGTAAAAGAGTGCTTAAGAGACTGTCTTAAGACTTTGGTGTGATGATGCAAATGATGATGATGATGATGATTTGTTTTCAGATTTCCATGAAAATATTATGCATGAAATATTTTAAAATGACTTTTGCTAGGCATAAATTCCTAAGTGTGATAAATTTTTTGGATAATTCCCTAGGAATTATACCATCATTGCAAAATTGAAGTTTGACATAATGACATGAAAATAGAGTAAGTGTTTGTTTTGTTTTAAAGCATAATTGTGTAACATAATGATTTAAGTCATATGTTTTTATGATTTTGAATAAATGGAAAATAAAATTGGTACAATGGTTTGCGCTAGGCATAGAATATTTAGGTATAGACTTATACCATCATCGCGAAATCCAAAGAAGAAAATAATATAATAGTTTTATTGCATGGTTGATTTTTTAATTTTTGAAATAGTCAAAAAATATGAAGATGAGGACTTGCGCTAGGCATAAAATTCCAATTTTGGTTTTGGAACTATACCATCGTCGCGAAAGTCAAAAGTTATATATAAATGTAACTTTATTGCATGTGTTGAAAATGATTTTGATTTTTGATAATGCATGTAGTTGTCTTTATACTAAACAACTGTACTTTCAAAGAAGAAAATGAATTTATTCCAAACAATTTGCAAAAATATTTCAAAGTATTTTAAAGACAAAAGTTAGATTTATAAGGAATCCCATGTGCGTATGTGAGTTTATTACCAATCTTGATTTATCATAATGATACACAAAATCTCTCAAATACAAAATGTGTGTGCAATTGCATTGTTCATTTACCAGGTTTGAGCAAGATACTATGATACAAGTGATTTGAATTAACCAAATAAGTGTTCGTTAACCATGATTTAGATGTATATAACCATACCAGACTACTATGTAAGTCGGGTTATCAAGAGCTAGCTAATCCATAAGCAGACATAGGTCTGTACAAAAGAAGGTCGCTAATGTGACGGACATATCACCACGCTAGGGATTACCCAAGGCCAAGCGGGTTGGGCACAAACCACTTGTTATGGGGCTTACCTCACAGTTTTCGAATAATTGAGAATTCCAGGGATTCAAGCTCATTCACCCTTCTTTTCTTTTCAAGGGGTAGGGAAAGGGATTTTATTGCTTTTGCTTTTGTTTGTTTCTTTTTCTTTGCTTTTTCTGTATTTTTGTATTTTGGCTTGATATTTGAGATAATGCTGAAATAACTTGTTTCTTTTTCTCTTTTTCTTGAACTTTTCTTTTCTTCCTATACTAGGGATACTTGCTCGGATTAGCTGTAGAGCAAGGGATTTTTATTCCGGGTAGGGGTGAGCTTGTCCTTTTGCCAATTCTCAAAGATTCTAGACCATGTGCATGATAGGATAGCAGGGGAAACTTTTCGCTCAAGAAACCACTTCTACTATGTAGCATAACATGGAAATTACAAATGTAATCATTTTATTGTGAAAAGATATGCTTGGTTTAAGTAAATAACAAGATCAATTCTCTATGCTCAAACTTTATTTAATTAAATTTTGTGGACTTTGATATAAGAGAGATTAGTAATCATGCCAGATAAAATCAAGATATTTATTTTTGTGTGTTTGTGATAGTGGGGGATTCCAAATAAATGCTAATTTATCCAAAATAACTTGAAAATATAACTGCAATGCTTGAAGAAGAAATATATACAACAAATATTTGTGAAGAGTTTGATAATTTGGACTCTCTCTTTCTTCTTTATTTTTATTTTTTGGTTTTGAAAAGAGTCAATAATATTGTTGTTTTTGACTTGTTATTTTTATTCATTTGTTTTTGTGTAAACAGTTATATATATATTTTTAAAATGAGACAACATGCAAAATATGTACAAATGATGAAATGACCCAATGTTATGCGTAATATCGCTTAAGATGCATAATATTCATAGGTTCTTTTAAATATTTACCATCTAAGGTAGCTAATTTGTATGCTCCTGATTCAAATTTAGCAGTAATAATATATGGTCCAAGCCAATTGGGCTCAAATTTACCTTTAAGGTCTTTAGTTGCATTAGTATTTTTTTGATTTTCTTTTAAAACAAGGTCGCCGACCTCAAAGGATCGATGACGAACTTTCTTGGCATATGATCTTTTAAGCTTGTTTTGGTAAGCACGAAGATGCTCCAAAGCATTGATGCACTTTTCATCTAGGAGTTCCAGTCGACTGAGTCTGCCAGCTCGATATTCATCTCCTACTTCGGTATCTTGAAGTAGTAGAGCCAAAGAAGGAACTTCTAATTCAAAGGGAAAAATGGCTTCGACGCCATAAACCAAGACAAAAGGTGAAGTACCTGTGGGAGTACGCACACTAGTGCGATATGCCCACAAAGCTGGATATAATTGAATGTGCCAGTCACGGCCAGATTTATTGACCAATATTTTAAGAATTTTGATTAAGGTTTTGTTAGATGCTTCTGCTTGGCCATTACCCTGAGGATAATAGGGAGTGGACCAGCGATGTTGAATCTTATATTTTTGGCATAATTTCTTGACATCTTTATTTTTGAAACAAGTTCCATTGTCTGAGATGAGATTTGCAAGAATTCCGAACCTACAAATGATTTGATTAAAAATAAATTTGGAGACTTGTGTTCCAGTGCAGGAAGCTAAAGGCATAGCTTCAACCCACTTCATGAAATACTCAGTGGCGGTTATGATGAATTTGTGTCCATCAGATGACACAGGATTAATTTTGCCAATAATGTCTAAGCCCCATTTTGAAAAGGGCCAAGGAGATGAAATAGCTTGCAGCTCTTGTGCAGGCGCATGGACAAGGTCAGCATGTTTCTGGCACTTGTCGCAATGGCGCACATACTCATGTGCATCATTTTCCATGGTAGGCCAAAAGTAGCCTATCCTAAGGAGCTTTTTAGCAATGACACTACCATTGAAGTGTCCTCCACAAGATCCATCGTGGACTTCACTTAAAGCTGATTTGGATTCTTCTAGATTCAAACATCTCAATAGGATACCTTCAAAAGATCTCCTATATAAAGTATTGCCAATTATTACAAATCGACTTGCTCGTCTACGTAATAACCGACGTTGGTTTCTATTAGAATTGGCAGGGAAAGTCCCATTTTGAAGAAAATCAACTATATCTATATACCAAGGGTCAGGAGTAGTTTCATTGATTAGAAACACATCCAAAGGTTCTAAACATGACTTATTTGAAGCGGGTTCCTAGAGTCGACGAATAATGATGGTGGCATATTCGTCATCTAACTCCAAGGGCAGAAGAGATGCAGTTGCGGCCATAGCATCAGCCGCACGGTTGCTAGTTCGTGGAATAGCTTCCAAAGTAACTTTATCAAACAAGGATAACAATTGCAAAACATATGCTTTATATGGGCGCAATTTATCATCTCTGGTCTGATAAACTTCATTAATTTGATTTATGACAAGTTGAGAGTCACCAAAAACTAGCAGATGTTTGATTTTTAATGCCAAGGCAGCTCGTAATCCAAGGATTAGAGCCTCATATTCGACAGTATTATTGGTGCAAGCAAATGTTAATTTGAAGGACAGAGGAATGATGTGTTTTTGCGGGGATATTAAAATAATACCCGCACTAGCCCCACTCATGCATCGGGCTCCATCAAAGTATAAGGACCATTGTTCAACATGGTCTGCCTCTAATTGAAGGCATTCATCAGGAAACTCAATGATGAGGGGATGGGTAGACTCTAAGGGTGCAATAGCTAACTGATCTGCTATGATTTGACCCTTAACAGACTTTTGTCCTATGAATGTGAGTTCAAACTCGCTGAGAGCAAGAACCCACTTGGGTCGTGCGACCCGATAAATAAGGTCGACTCATAAGATACCGCAAGGGATCATATTTAGCAATGACATATGTTTTTTGACTAAGCATATAATGGCGTAATTTTTGCGTAGAAAATACGACTGCTAGACATAATTTCTCTAATGAGGTATAACGAGTTTCATAACTGATTAAAGTTCGGCTAATGTAATAATTAGCACGTTCTTTCTTCTCATCATCAAGCTGAGCTAACATAGCTCCTAAAGCAAAATCTGAAGCTGAAATATATAGGAGAAACGGGCGATCAGGTCTAGGCGGTGAAAGCACAGGTGGGTTAAGGAGGTATTGTTTGAGAAGTTCAAAAGCTTCTATACATTCGTCGTCCCAGTTAAAAGGGACATCCTTCTTAAGGAGCTTAAGAAAGGGAGTGGTTTTGTCCGCCAGCTTATCGATGAAGCGACGGATGGCTTGAAGCTTACCTTGTAAACTTCGTAACTCAGATATATTGGTAGGTGCGGGCATATCAGTGATAGCCACAATCTTGAGAGGATCGATTTCGATACCACGTAAAGAAACTAAAACCCCTAATAGTTTACCGGACTTAACTCCGAATATGCATTTGGCTGGATTTAATCGAATAAGGTATTCTCTTAATCGATTAAATACTTTTCTCAAATCATCTAAATGATCATCTTCTTTAATAGAGCGAGCTATAATATCATCTACGTAATCATGTAAGATATCATGCATCATATCATGAAAGATGTAAGTCATAGCTCGTTGATATGTTGCGCCTGCATTCTTTAAACCAAATGGCATCACTTTCCAACAAAAGGTACCCCAAGGGGTAATAAAGGTTGTTTTAGCCTGATCTTCAGGAGCTATCCTGATCTGATTATAGCCGGAAAATCCATCCATGAGGGACATCATTCCACTTCCGGTGGTAAAGTCAATGATTTGGTCCATGTTTGGAAGAGGAAAATCATCTTTAGGGCATGCAACGTTAATATCTCTAAAGTCTGTGCAAACCCTAACTTTGGTAGCTTCTTTCTTGGTGACTGGAACTACATTCGAGATCCATTCAGCATAATCAATAGCTTGTATGAAAATAACATTTAGGAGTTTTTCTAACTCCCCTTTGACTAGCAGGGCCACTTTGGGATGCATTTTTCTAAGTTTTTGTTTAACAGGTTTAGCATCCGGATGGACTACTAGATGATGCATGACTACGGAAGGGTCCAGACCTGGCATATCTTCATATGTCCAAGCGAAGACATCTTCATATTCTTTAAGGAATGCAATGTATTCATCTTGTTTTTCTTGACTTAATGCTGATCCAATATTGATTATGTGAGGATTATCCTCGGTTTCAATGTTAACTTTAATGACGTTTTCTACTTCCATGTGTAGATCTCTTTCAAAATTAGGTGGGGCGGGTGAAACGCCCAATTCTTGTAATTCTTTTAAGGTTAAGTTGGATAATTCATCTTGATGAGTGGTGGCCTCAAGTTGGGCTATAGTTGGTATAGAACCATCAAAATAAAAACCATTGTGTAACAACTCTTCAACGGAGATATCATGGAAAATATCTCCTTCCAACTCCTCATCGGATTCAACAATCAATTCGGGGTAAGCTATGGATAGCATGTTGCAGGTAAAGGGATTATTCTTTGAACACAAAGAATCTTGTTTATCTAGATAATCTTGATAACATATGAGTTGATCATCATCTTCAAAAGGGAAGGGTTGACCCTTACTAGGAAATAGGCCCACACCACATCGGGCGGGCCATGGCTCTACCTCAATAGGTTCTTTCATACCATTTTGGAAAGGTCCCAAGCCTTTCCCTTTATATCCCATTTTAAGCATTATGGGTTTAGCTTTGATATATTCATTAGCAAAATAACATCGGGCATATCCCTCATGATGAGTTTTGATATTCCTGGGTATTCTTCCCCAATCATATCCTTTATAAATAAAAGCACAACTCCCGACTTGGTAAGTACTTCCCATAGGTTGTGGGAGGCCCAAAGTACGAGGAGATGGTGGCAAGTTGTTTAAAAGAATTGAATCTTGCATAAAAGCATTTGTTTTTTCTGATATTAAGATTGTGGATAAATCCGGTAAAAGTTCATCAGAAAGAGCATAAGATGTAGAAGGATCATTCCCTATATCTTTAGATGTGGAAGGTATGATAGATGTTGATAATGTGGAAGTGTCCATAAATGGGTCTATAGGTTTTGAAATTATAGGGATAGAACATGAAGGATTGGTTGTGGATTGAAGATCTTTTTGAGGTTTTAGTGTGATTTGTTCAGAAGATGGTTGAGTTAAATGTATAGGTGTAGTTGATGGAGTAGATGATGTTATGTGTGTGTTTTTCACACGTTTAGATGAAAAATAAGAATTAGGATGTGTGGATGACAGAGCGGGGCAAAATTGCACTCCAACGAGGTTCTGCCAAAGCACACATATCAAAGGGTCTAGGGTCACCATGGATAGTGACCAACTGATTTTTAAATTCAAATTTAACACACTGATGTAAAGTGGAGGGAACCGCTCGCATCGCATTGATCCAAGGGCGACCCAAAAGTATATTGTATGATGTTGGGCAATGTACAATAAACACGGTTGTATCTAGGGTTCTAGGACCAACTTGCAAGGGTAAGGTAATGACTCCACACGTTTCTTGTGTCTCGTCATTGAAAGCTTTGATAATCATGTCAGTTTTCTTCATTTCATCACTTCGAAAGCCAAATATTTGGTAGAAGTCAAAAGTGCAAATGTTTAGAGATGAACCATTATCAATCAAGACTCTTTTAACAGCTACATCTCCAATTAAAGCGGTAATATATAAGGGGTTATCCTTATGTAAACTATGTTGTGGGATATCTTTATCCCGAAAGTCAATACAATCAACTTCTCTAGTGATGATAGTATTGGACATGGCTTCGGGTTGAATATTTTGAGGTACCATCATTTGGCTTAATGTAAGCATTAACTCATCCCTATGGGTAGGAGAAGATCTTAACAAGTCCAAAAGGGAAATTCTGGCTATAGTATTGGATAATTGTTCATTAATATTGTAAGGAGGTTTTGGTTGAACATTAGACATATGATTCCCTTTATTGGGATTTTTCAAAATAAATGGAGCTGATCCATCATTCTGAGTTTGATCCTGTTGAGAGTTGTGAGCCTGTTGTCTGGTAACGGCTCCGATGGTACCCACAATGTTATATTGAAGACGTTGAACTGGTCTTGGTTGAGCGTTTATGGCTTGTTCATTAGGAAGGAACTGATTAGAAGAGGGTCACGTAGTAACTCTTCTAGGAAATGGTTCTTCTGGAACCATAGCATCTGTGATGGGTTGAATAGGATCTGATTCATTTTTAGAACTATTCGATTGATTTGAGGTGATGTCTATTTCACTTTTAGTATCTGATTCTACATCACTAGGATCGGGAGTTTGAATATTATGTAGGGGCCTGGTCGTGACCAGGGATAAGGTTGTGCCAAATATTTGAGGATCCTGAATAGATAATTGTCCGCTAATAGTCCCTACATATCGGGTAGGAGGGGGAACATTATGATGTTCGATTTGATTGGCCACTTCTTTACCATGGTTTGGTAAAGGATGTTGAAATATATCCAATGATTGATTAGCATTTTGATTTTGATTTTGGGGAATGGTCTTTTGAGCGTTATTAGGAGCATTTTGTTTAGGTTGGAAGGCTTGCACCTCCATTTCATTATTATCAATCAGATCTTGTATTTTATGTTTCAATCTTTTACAAGAGTTTGTAGCATGTCCAGGTCCTCTATGAAAATCACAATGTAAATCAGCTCTGTATCCGGGTATAGTTGGATCAGGTTCCCGGATAGCTGGTAATTGAATCAAGCCTCGTGCTAATAATTGAGGAAGAATGGTTGATAAAGGTTGATTCAATCTAGTAAATTCTCGAGGAGGTTTATCAGGAGGTTTTAATATAAATTTTTTTGTTGTCTTCGTTGTATTGATATTAGCAATGTTTCTACTATCAGTGACTCCATCACCTACAACTTGTTTGTTTTTATATTGATTTCTGGATGTTTTCTCATCATCTTTCTTTTTGAGCTGACCTCTTCTAATGAGAGCATCTTCTACCCTTCGAGCTAAGTCTATAGCTTGATCGAAGGTAGTTAAGGTGGCAATTGATAACTCATAAGATATTTGTTCTTGTAAATTATTAATAAAAATGTCCAACATTTCCCTATAAGGTAGCACAAAGTGCAGTTTTCCTGTCAACTGCCTCCATCTAGCTAAGAAATCAGCAAAACATTCATCTTTGTCTTGTTTTAAGTTGTACAAATCTTTAATGGTGACATGCCTCTCGATGTAGGCACTAAATTGATGGACAAAAGATTCAGTTGTTTCTTCAAAATTTCTCAAAGAATGAGTGGGCAATTGATAGTACCACTCTAATGCCATTCCTCCTAAGCTTTTCGGGAACATTTTTAGTAATAGCAAGTCATCATGCGATATATCATGACATGCTATCCTAAACATGCGAAGATGCTCTATGGGATCTTCAGTTCCTTTATATATAGGCGGGACGGGCATGGGAAAGTGTTTAGGGTATGGTTGTGCTACAACTATGGGATCCAGAGGTTGACTACATATCTCTCGATAATTGTACGAGGGACGGTAGGGATCTATCTCGGTCCATGCGCGAAGCTAACTTGTTTCACCATGGCTTCCAGATTACTGGTTTGCCCACCATATTGGTTCGGTAGGGCATTAATGTGGGATTTGTGAGCATATGATGGAGGGACATGGAGATTAGATGCTATATTGCTATTGTGTAAATTGTTGGTAGGAAGGGTGTTATGAAGAAATTTTGAAGTTGTATTATGTTGTATGCCCGATTGTTGAAAATTGGTGTTTGGCTTCATTTTAGGTTTTTGTCTACTTGAAGCATATTGATCAATAGTTTGGCGAAGTAAAGCAGTGAAGGAAGGTTTCTTTTGTGTGGGAATGATTTTAGGCTCAATAACGGGTTCCTTAGGGGGTTGGGTAACTCTGTTGTTTTGGCATGTTCTGAATCATAGTGACCATATCTCTATTGGATGGTCCAACTTTATCACTTTCTTGATCAATGAAAGACAAGGGATTAGTGTGTATGTCAAACATATGTTCCATGGCTGCTTGAGTGTCACTAATTTGCCCTTTATCAATACGAACTGCCATATTAAGAGCACCAATGTTATTATTGAAAAATTTCTAGAAATGATCTAAGTTATCAAAAGCAATAGTTCCATCTGGAGCTATTCTAGGGGATGAGGATCCTTCCTCTTTAAGATTTTCTTGTTGTTCATTTTCTTCAGCCGAGCTCATCTTACGGCTGTTCTAGAGTTTCTCCTTCCGGAATTGATTCCTCGGGAAGGACATTTGGGTTTTTTGTTTTGTCTTCTAACCAATCTTCTTCTTCTTGTTCGGTTTGTTTACCATTCCTAAGTTTAGGCATTGTGCTTAAATTTAGATTTCAGCAAATATATATATACATAATATATATATATATATATATATATATATATATATATATATATATATATATGCAACAAGCTTAAGAGGTATATATTTTAATTATATACCTACTATAGTATTTGAAATAAAATGTTTTTGGTTTTTGTTATGTTTTGGTTTTTCTTGTTTTTGTAACAATATTATAAAGATAACAAACAACACATTAAATGCAAATAATAATAATAATGAAAGCAATGATCTAGTTTTCTATAAACAATTTATAAATATCATTAATGGGCTCGAGTTCTTCAGGGGTCATGAAGTGTTCTTCTTCAAATTGAAAATTTTCTTTCAAGAATTTGACAAAAAGTGCTATAGTGATATTATCTGTCTCAGATTCTGGTTGGTAGAAATAAAGTTCGTGGCAATATTCTCGATATAACACAGCCCTAGGAACTCTATTCCATATTTCCCTATCCATAAGAACGACCTCTTGATCTTCTACACGACCTAGGAATTGGTGTATAACAGCTGCGTTCTCGAGGTATTCCTCGAAGGTGAACAATTTTGAAGACACAAGAGCTCTCCTATAAGCTAACCACCTATGGCAAGCTCTCTGAAGTTCATGATAAACAATGAGTTGATGAGGATCCAGGATCCTATCTAGGGCAAGCCTCTTGATTTGTCTAAGTTCGGTTGATCTAGATGAAATGACACCTAGCCTCCTATCAAGTTCTTTCCACAGAAGTTGGTTTCTATCTATTTCAGGCACACTAAGCACAAAATTAACTTCTATGGCTGCTAGTTGGTTTTCAACATTTATAGTAACTTGCTAATATTTTCTTAGGAGCTACCATCTAGACATGATATGCAACTTAGTATTTTTCTAATGATTTGAAATGCATCTATGTTTTTGTTTTTTGTTTTTTTTTTTTTCAAAAGGTTTTAGTTTCACGTCGGGTTCACCAAAATGTATCGCTCCAAATTTTTTGCATCCTTACCTTCAGGCTAAAGGATCCACGCCCGGAAGGAGGATGGGAAAAGGATGGGACAATACCTCGAGTCGAGAGGCCTTTGGAAGGTCCCGCCTCTCGGGGGAGGGGTATTAAGGTGATTTTTCGACGGATGGTGGGGTTCACCAGGAAACGTTTAGTGGCAGTTTCCACGCCTAGGTTGGGAATGAGTTTAATGTGTTCAGTTTTAGCTTTAAACATCCAAGTCCTAGGTTTGGCCAGATGAATCTAAGTTATTCTATATGAAAATGCAAATTTAAATACAGAAAATAGATTTAACAGAAAACACAGAGAGCAAACTAAGTGAAGAAATCCATACCTGGTCCCGGATGTCTGATGGAGATTCTAATTTTTGAAGCAGTCCAGATCGTCTGGAATTTGACAGGATCATCTCTGATTTGACAGGATCGTCTGAGATCTGACGAATTCGTCAGAGACCTGCAAACAGAGAAATAGATACAAAATGCCAGAAATACAACTATTCTGATAGAGGCAAATGATGTGAAATAACAATAAGAATGTTAACAAGATAATCCCAAATGGAAATATAAGTAAATTACGATTCTTTAATGACTAATCATGATCTTATTGTGCAATTAAACTACATGGGTGAACTCCAAGATGCAAGATAACAGGAAATACTAATAAAACTGACTAAATGTAGAATAAAGTAGCAGCAAAGTATAGGAAAAGCGCAAACTCTGGGCACTGATTGCCCCAATGCAGACTGTAGTCGAAATCATCTCGGATTGATACGAAATCATCTCGAATTGGACAGGATCGTCTGCGATGACCTGAGCTTGCTCCGACTGAAGAATGACAAGGTTCCTACAACAAAATTTGGATAGGACAAGTGCAGATGGTAATTCAGGGTGTTCTAATGCGTGTAAAGGTCAAGTTACAGAAAATCCAGCCAGGGGAAAGTCAAGGGGGGGTCCTAAGGTTTAAATAGACTTAGGAGGGAATATGGGAGGTTGGAGATCATCCTAATTTGGAAGATCTCCAATGGGGGAGGTCTCTAACGGTGCAGACGCGCTTCTGCCCGACTTAGAGACGTCGTTGAAACAGAAGCTAATTATGAAAAATTAGTTTTGGGACAAGATCGTCTGGACGTCCTAGTCCAGACGAAATCGTTCGATCTGAGGCGATATCGTCTGATCGGAGACGATATCGTCCAACGGTCACAACAAATCCTAAAAATGGCATGGGAAACGAGGAAACGGGTTAAACGGTGGTTTGGGAGCGGTTTTGGGGGTTGAATTTGAATTTGAATTATTACTAAGGTAATTTTGATTATTGCTAAGTTTTACTGCGCCAATTTTAGGGTGCTACACCTATACCTCCAAATCCAGATCCGAAGCACAAAGAACATCCAGAATGTCCAAGTCACCACACCCACGGTAATGGAGACCAAAATCATTTCATCAACATGATCTCCATTGAATTAACCGCCCCCATTCGCAATCCGGATGATCCAACATAGTCATTGTATCTAGACATAGATGCCATAGACTAGGATAGCGTCAATTCACCACCATCCCCATCAGAGTACTGGCCTTTCGATGAGATGCTTCATTTCACCCCAAGGCCAACTCCGGATGTCTTCCATGCTAAAGAGGAACCTGATGTTCCTAATGATGATATTAACTTAGCAAATGATATCCACTTGATCCCAACTCCACACCAGTTGGAGGACGGATCGCACATGTCGGTCGAGGAGACGACCGATGTAGACATCGGCTCAAATCCAATGAATCCATAGATTATCAAGCTGAAGGTAAGTCTTTCCCTCGAAGAACAAGATGACTACATTGCCCTTCTAAAAGAGAAGAAGGAGGTTTTTGCATGGTCCTACAAAGACATGCCGAGGCTAGATCTGCAGCTAGTCATGCATAATATGACGCTTGATCCGACAGTCAAGCCAGTTAAGCAAAAACTATGTAAGATGCACCCAATAGTGCCCTTAATGGTCAAAGATGAATTATAAAACTTGTTGGATGCATAGTTTGTCATCTGCGTGGATTACCCACCATGGTTGTCCAACATGGTGCCCGTCAAAAATTCTGATGGGAGGATTCACATATGCATCGATTTTTGAAATCTAAACAAAGTGAGTCCTAAGGATGATTTCCCCTTGCCAAGCATCGATGCATTGGTAGATGCTACAATGGGCCATGAAATGCTTTCCCTCATGGATGGTTTCTTGGGATACAATCAGATTTGTATCAATCTCGAGGACCAACTAAAAATAGCATTCACAACACCTTGGGGGACATTTTGTTATAAGGTCATGCCCTTTGGCCTTAAAAATGCTGGTGCCACCTACCAATGTGCCATGACGTACATCTTCCATGATTACATGCATAAAACTTTGGAAGGTTACATGGATGATTTGTTGGCCAAATCTCTTTTACGCCCAAATCATCTCGATGACCTAAGAAAGATCCTCGATCACCTCATGGAACATAAAATTAGATTGAATCCCAAGAAGTGTGTATTTGGCATCACATCTAGAAAACTCTTGGGTTTCATAGTCTCAAAATGAGGCATCGAGGTGGACCCAAACAAAGTCAAGGCAATCCTTGAAATTTTTCCCCCAACTACCATCAAGCAGCTCAAAAGCCTACAGGGAAAGGTCGCGTCAATCAAGTGCTTCATAGCGCAGCTATCTGACAAGTGCCGACCCATGAATAAATTATTGCACAAGGGGGTAGCATTTCATTGGGATGACGAGTGCCAGTAAGCCTTTGATGACATTAAATAATACTTGGCTTCGCCACGAGTATTGGCACTACCTAGACCAGGAGTGTTGTTCTACTTATACATCTCAGCTACTGAGGTGGCACTGGGTGCCATGTTAGCCCAAAAGAATGAACTTCATAAAGAATTGGCTACTTACTATCTTAGCCGCACCCTGGTCAGTTATGAACTTAACTATGCATACATCGAGAAGCTCTAATTGGTAGTGGTGTTTGCTACCAAAAAGCTATGCCATTACATGCTGAGCAACAAGACATAGGTTGTGTCTAAGGAGAATCCATTGCAGTACATGATGAGTCATACTTATCATAGTAGCCGCACGATGAAATGGATCATGTTGTTGACAGAATTTGACATAGATTTTATTGGACATAAATCCATCAAAGGTCAAGTCATAGCCGATCAACTATAAGAGGCTCCTCTCAAAGACGATCAGCCTTTGATCATAGAACTACCCGATGATGGGGTCTTCCATGTCTCAGAATTGCTAGATTTTGATGAGCTTGAGTCATAGGTCGACATAACCCTATTTTTTGATGGTTCTAAATGTGAGCAAGGAGGTGGTGCAGGAATTGTATTCTTCACATTGCAAGGGGATCCAATGCCTCTGTCATTTAAATTAAATTTCTCGTGCACCAACAACAATGTAGAATACAAAGCCTTGCTCATAGGTCTTCAGACAACAATCACCATGAACATCAAATGATTAAACATCTTTGGTGATTTGCTATTAATTGTCAATCAAGTCAAAGGGGTATTCCAATGTAAATTCCTAGTTCTGCAGGCCTACAAATCCCTTGTGGACAAATTCTTGGAAAAGCTTGAATGGTACGACATCAAGGCACTCCCTTGGTCATCGAATTGTTTTGTGGACACTATGGCCTCTTTGGGGTCACTAATCCCGCAAGAAATTTCTAGTGATATGACAACCATTCAAGTCAAAACATTATCGCAATCAATGATGGAGCGTGCAAGCTCTGAATTAATGCTAGGAGTCCACCTGATCTAGATTGAACCGTCCATGGACAAGTTCTCTCAAATCCACGATTGTCTGAATCATGCTAACTGGGGGTCCTTGTTCTTCCTTACTCCCATTAATAGCAACACAACGCTATTCTTACAAGTTCTTTCTTGCTCAAATTTTGCTAGGGATAAACTTCAAGAGGGATTGACTATTCATACAGTCGAGGTTTTCGATCAGCAGGATTGGTATACACCCATAAGGGACTACCTCAAGTTAGGTAACTTCCCACTTAGATTGACGCATGCCACAAAACGATCATTCAAACAGAAAGTGGCAAAGCATGTCTTGTTAGGAGACATTTTGTACCGTCGCAACTATGAATGAATCCTCCTTCGTTGCCTGGACCAGCAGGAGTCCACTTGGGTGATCACCCAAGAACACGATGGTACATGCGATGGCCACTTCAGTGGTATGGCCATCATAAAGCACATTCTCTGCATGGGCTATTATTGGCCATCTTTAGAGCGAGATTGTTGTGCGTAAGGAAGTGCATGAAGTGTCAACACCATGCCAATTTGACACATGTACCCTCCCAGGCCTTAGATCTAATCGAAAATATCTCCCCTGCATCGTCAGGCCATCACACATTTATCATAATAACCACAGAGTACTTCACCAAATGGGTGGAAGCAATTTCGCTTACCTCTACGACTGGAACCCGCATTTTAGAGTTTATTTTACACAATATCATATGTCATTTTGGTATTCCATCCAAGATAATATCGTATAATGGGACATCATTCAAGAACAAATACGTGCATGCTTTGACCACAAAATACAAAATTCAGCACAGTTTTTCAACACCCTATTATCCGTAGGCAAATGGGCAAGCAAAGGCATCAAACAAAACACTAGTTGCCATCCTCAAAAAGATAGTCGAAGACAGTCATAAGGATTGGCACATTCAAATCCCACTTGCCTTATGGACTTATCGCACTAGCATTCGGATCCCCACTAGGGCAACTCTGTTTTCATTGGTGTATGGCTTCGAGGCAGTCATGCCTCTCAATTTGGAAATTCCTTCCCTATGCATATCAATGCAAGAGTTCATCGATGATGAAACTGCACCACAGGCCCAGTTAGACCAACTTACGTTGCTCGATGAACAATGCGTTAATGCTCTCGAGCATTTATGTATCTATCAAGAGCAACTTAAGAAAGCATACAACATGAAGGTTCACCTGAGGGAATTTCAGGTTGGTGACTTGGTCTTAAAAGAGAACCAACAAAATTCTAACTTGCCGCCCCATCTAAGGGACAAGTTCATGAAAAACTGGTTAGGTCCTTATGTCATCCACAATAAAATAGGACCTAGAACATACCGACTCACCTCTATTAATGGAACCAGGGAACTAGAACCCTTGAACATCAGTCATTTGAGGCCATTCCATTTTTAAAAGAGCCATAGCCCAAATCAAAAGCTCCAAGGATTCCCACAATTGCTTGGTCAACCGCTAAACGCCCCAAAGGTATCCATAATCCCTTTGGTCAAACCAAAAGCTCCAAGGATTCCCACAATCACTTGGTCAACCCTCAAAATCTCCAAGGATTCCCACAATCGCTTGGTCAACCCTCAAAAGCTCTAAGGATTCCCACAATCGCTTGGTCAACCCCTAAAATGCCCCAAAGGTATCCATAATTCCTTTGGTCAAACCAAAAGCTCCAAGGATTCCCACAATCACTTGGTCAACCCTCAAAAGCTCCAAGGATTCCCACAATCGCTTGGTCAACCCTCAAAAGCTCCAAGGATTCCCAAAATCACTTGGTCAACCCCTAAACGCCCCAAAGGTACCCATAATCCCTTTGGTCAAACCAAAAGCTCCAAGGATTCTCATGATCGCTTGGTCAACCAAAAAGCTCCAAGGATTCCCGCAATCACTTGGTCCAATCCCAAAATGCCCCAAAGGTGCCCATTACCCCTTTGGTCAAGACAAAAAGCTCCAAGGATTCCCACAATCGCTTGGTCAATAATAAGAAAGTTCAAAACAATAAAATCATCAAAAATAACAAAAATTTGCATCTCATCTCCATGCATGCTCAAAATCATCATAACAATAAAGAGCTCTTTTTGCATTCATCTTCATACTCACCCAAATAAATCCATCAAAAACACAAAAATAATAGCCACATTAAGAATCACATCCATACATTACATATTTATGGTCATAAAGGTCAAAAGCACCATAGACTGTACTTATTCGGCAAATCCATCTTCCTCCACATTTCTCCACTCTATAAATAGTCCATCAAAAATAAACGCCATGCACATCCTTTTCACCATATCATAGTCGGTTGTCTTCTAATGTATTAAGAGTTTTTGTCATTCAACTATCATTAGTGATGCGTAGTCGTTATACCATCATTAATTCTCAATGAATTTGTCAATCCAGGGCTGTGTACAAGGCTATCTGTGGAAGAAGAAGTGAAACAACTATAACTTAGGTCAATCTAGAGCAACAAGTCTTATTGGTGAAACCGGTTGTGTGGGGGGTTTTAGGACATTCCTATCTCTAAATTGCATGAATTAAACCTTAATCTAAGTTGCAGAATTGGAAACTAATCATTAACTGCAAAAATGAAGTCCCTATTTACAATTGCGAGAATGAGACCTAATTATGTTGTCAGAAATAACGATTACTGAGAATTGAAAGTCTGATTCTAATTGCAGAAAGGAAATCTAATTACTTTTGCAGCAATGAAAATCTAATTATAGCATGGAAAATAAAACCTTGTCAAGACTCTGTAACAGAAGGTTGTCAATCTTCTGTGCAAGGGTTGACAGCAAAACATAAAATGCAAGAAATTACAGAAAACAATAAATTCTGGAAATAACAGTCTGAAATAAAATGGAAGCTTTGTTGAAAGTAAAGATTACAACTAAAACATTAAGCACAAGTTTAATCTAAACATAAATAAACTAAGATCACAAATATTGTCATTGTTTACAAGCAATTGAAATAACAAGTTCTACAACTCATTCTGCTGTAGCAAAATCAGAATAAAAACCTGTTGTTAGTCCTCCTCCTAGGTCTAGAAGTGGCCAGCCTCCTTGTCCAGAAGAAGGTATGAGTCTCTCTCTCTCTAGATCTTAATCACACTCATTTACAAGCAATATGAAATAGAACTGGTGCACTTTATTGATTAAAGAACATGATTACAATAATTCTGCTGAAAAACTATTACAGGACTATAATAGTCAATTTCTACCTATTCTCTGTATTTTCTACTTTCTCCTAGCTTCCTTACTATTTTCTCACTACTTACTATCTACGAGGCTCAACCTGAATAGGAGAAATATTTATAGCTGTCCTATGATCTAATTACAAACAAAGAATATCTCAAAAGATCTAATCCTACTATGCTGCAACAAATTCTGGGTTTATTCTAGAAGAAGATCAAAACTTGATCTTTCCATTAATGATGGCTTTGGTCGACAATGATGGCAAAGACAGATGGAAGATCTTTTCCTTTACCTTTTTCGACCTTTATTTCCCTTTTTCCAGCTTCAAAAATCGGTCAACAAGTCAAAGCACATTATGTTTTCATTTCGGAGATAAGTGGCTTCATTCCGAAGACAATGCAATTCTCATTTCGAAGATCGCTCATTTCAAAGATACTGCAATTCTCATTTCGAAGATACTACAATTCTCATTTCGAAGATCCGCTCATTCCGAAGATACTGCATTCTTCATTCCGAAGATCCGCTCATTCCAAAGACACTGTGTTCTCTCATTTCGAAGATATTTGTTCATTCCGAAGATACTTCGAAATGAACAAATGTGTGCTTTTCCAGTGATTTCTTTTGCATCTCTCAGGTGGGTTATCTCCTAAGATCAAATTCCAATGGTCTTCATCTCTTTCCACATGTGAATTCCATGCCTTGCTATTTATGGACAGATGGCTGGAATTTACATGGGAAAGACCAGTTTTCTTCTGCACGACAATAGTTTGCTTGCACTTGTTGCAGATTTAGGTGAAATAAATGCTTGAGACAAATCAAAACATGATTAGTGAAATGCTGCTATTATTCTAAGCATATCCCATTTTAGCAAGTCATAGCAAAAAGAACACAAAACTATGCAAAAAGTTGTAAAAATCAGCATATAATATTCCAAATACATTGATCATGCAAAATGGTTAATATACAACATATTGAATCAACTTAACTAACATATCGGATAAAACATAAGAGTTTATAGGCAATTTTAGTGTTCAAAACATGTTATGATTGAGGCATTTCCAGGCCTCATCATTTTCCCCCAACTTATATTAATGCATGCCCTCATGCATTCTATTGGGCTATGGAATCACATATGTCCATGTTTAGATTCCATGACATGTAGAATAATTTCTTGCCTATATAATACCCCCTGTTTTCTTGAATGTTTCTGAGCCAGTCTTCAAACCTGTTCATCAGGTTGGGCATCTTCCTCAAAGTAGAATGGAACTGGAGTAATGATGGTTGGAGGCCTAAACCTAAGACCTATCTAGTTATGTTGCATGATTTCAATCAGTTGGATTACACCTTCTGCTCTTCTTCTGGACCATTCTAAGTTGATGGGGGAGATGGGTTCTCTTTTTTGCAAAGACATGGAAAGTTCATCCCATCTATTTTTGCATCATCGACAATGCTGGGAAAAAATTATGATCACAGAAATTGTTGAATCTGGCCACACAGTCCCTTAAGTTGTTCAAGTACATCCTCTTTACATCATCCCTGTTCATCATTGAGAAGTGTTGTCTAGTGATAACTGGGTGGTTTGGCTGGATTGCTCTGACTAACAATTCAACCCTTGTTTCAATCTCTTTATTCTGCTTTTTCTCTTGATCCCAGTAAAGCTGATTCTGCAAAGTAGACATAAATGCTCTCAATTGAACATCTCCAATGTAGATTTGAGGATGAAACTCTACTTCCTCTGGAATGAAGAAATTATGCAAAAATAGTTCACATAGGAGATTTTTTTGTTCTATGGGGTTGTCAAAATATGCCTCCAAAAAATCTACAGTTGTGTCCAATTTATATGGGAGGTTTGAACTAATCCTCATGACCCGCCATCTGAGGTATTTCTCCTTCAAAATAAGGTTGTAAAATCTGGCTGGTCGTCTAAATTGAACTAAAAATTCAGCAATTTGGCATAAGTCAGACACTTTTTCTTTCAATGCCTGGATTTCTATTTCCTTGGCTTCTAGCTGTTTCCTTTCCAATTTGAATTTCTTAGTTTTAGTGGCAAGCTGCTCATATCTAATCATCCAACTAGCTATGTCTGCATTATACTGCTCTAGAGACACAATATTAGGTGGTCTGACTACAGGGGGGATCCTAGGTAGCAGATCTACCTGAACTCCTTTTTCTGCCACTTCCATTGGTTGATCATCTGTCAATAACTCTACCTGTACCCCCTTATTTGCTATTTCTATTGGGTTGTCATCGGATAGTAATTCTACTTGTACCCCCTTATTCTACTGAAAGTATAACAGTTTGAAATATAGGGACCTCAATAGGAGTACTTACTTGAACATTTTCTTACTGTTGGGACTATTCTTGTGTTGGTGGCTCATCTTCAACATCCTCTGCTATGCTCTTTACCATTTTTGAAGCATCTTCAGAACAAGAAGGTAATGCTTCAGAATGAGATGGTGCTCTTAGAATGAATAGGCACTTCTTTAGAATGAAGGGGTCTACTTAGAATGAACACCCATGTCTATCTCAACAGAGTCATCTGCCCTTGATAGACCCAGAAGCAATTGAGCCAAATTGTCTTCATCAATGGATACGATTGGCTATTGTGACAACATTTTTCTTAATTCTGCCACTTCCTACTGAAGCTCTACAATTTTTATTTCCTGTATCTCAATGATGCTTTCTTTCTCCTCAATCCACTTGGTTTGTGTTTTGACAACACTTCTTGCTGCCTTCAGTTGCTCTGTGATGTCTTCCACTTCTATTTTTGCTTCAGAAGCTGATGCAGACAAGTCAGTTGTAGTTGGCTATTCAACCAATATCTCTTCTTCTACAACAATTTGCTCTTGTTCAGGAGGCTCTATGAAACTACTTATAATTGTATCTACCATATCTATAGCCTGTTGAACTGTAGCCTCCTCCAAATTATCCTACCTAGTTTCTGCCTCAGCTATCTGTTTAGGGAATTCTAGAAAATTTTTAGAGGCTGGTTGTATTTCTGTGACATCTGGGCTACTTTGTCCTTCTTCTTCCTCCATAACCTGTTCTGTTGTTTCTTTCAAATGGATTCTTGTGGACCTCCTAGTTCCAGATGCAAACTTCTTCTTTTTGCTCTGTTTCTTGGTGTCAGTAGGGGTTGTGGGGACAGTTTCAGATGCCTCTGTTTCCCTTGTTATTTCTTGTTCTGTCAAATCAGTAGTCACTTCAAAAAAATGAACCTTCTTTTGTTTTTCTGTTCTGCTGCCAGTTCTAGATCCTCTTTTTCTTTGTTTCTTGGTTTGTGAAGTTGAGGGTTTAGGAGCAAGGTTTTCTATTGCTGCTGTTGGGTGTGGTTCTGTAACAGCTTCTGTGGCAATTTCTATTTCATCTTCTGCAATAGCTTTTGTAGTAGCTGTTTCTTCTTCTGTAGCAATGTCAGCAGCATCTGGTTCTTCTTCTTCCTCATCTTCATCCCTAAAAATGACATCATTTAGGGTAGAGTAAAACCTATCAAAACTCCTAGGGTTTCCTCTAAAATGGTGTTGGCAAACTAGTTTGATGAGGCCATGATGGCGAAGGCTTCCTTTACCCTCTTGATATCTCTTTGCCATGTTTTTTAATTCTTGATACAGATATAGGGGAAGATTTACCCTAACTTTCGGTTGTTGCTCACCATGTCTGAGATGGTTCAAAATTCGTAGATGATGCCCTGACAACAACACATATTGCCCTTCATAGGTTAGGAATTTAATTACCCAGGTGGCTACTTCATCCCAGGGTTCCTGCAGGCTGGCCCTTTTTAACCCTTTGCATGTGTTGTTATGGGTTAAATACTCGGCTCTCTATCATTTTCTTCTACAAATTGATTAACTACATTTGCCAATGTATTCTTGCCAGATCTAGAAATTGAAATCCCTTCTAATGGCAGCTCAGTAATCTGACTTAAAATTTCAGGGGTTACCTCAATAGTCATGCCGTTAACATGTGCTCGGTTGTTTCTGAATGTATGGGCGAACATGCCAACCAAATCTTCAGAGGACCCATTAAACTTATCCAAAAATGGCATAAGCCCTCCATCTTCAAAAATCTATAGGACTGCCAGATTTTCTTGGAGGTAGGTGGTATCTGCTGGTTCCATTCTGATCTTTTGCCCCATCTTTTCTGTTTAAAAACCGTTCACTGCTGCTGCTATTCCTCTTTTGGATCTCTAGGTTTTTTTATGTTGCAGATTTGTAGGGTTTAGTTCGAAATCTTTGCTTGCCCTGTTTCTCATCTTCTTCTTTGGAATGAACCGTAACCTGAGCACTGTACTTCGCAAACACGTCTTCAAAAAGAAAGGTGGCACGCATTTCTACTATTGCACTGAACACCTATCCGTCAATGATTGCATGGACGTCCTTGTCGTCAGATCCACCTCATTTGGTTTTAATTTTTTTGTTTAGTCTGTAGATTCTCATGTGCAACATAAACCATATCCTTGATTCTAGTACCATGCAAAATAAACCATATCCTTGCTGACACGTGTTCCTTTTTATCGTATGTAGCTAAAAGAATTTGATTTTGTCATACCTTGTCTTTCTTGGATGCCACGTGGAAATGCTCTTTTCGAAGATTATAATTTAATTGCAAAAAAATTCATTCCGAAGATTATAATTTCATTCCAAAGATAGGCCTTCATTCCGAAGACAAGTCTTCTTTGCAAATTTAAATCTTCATTTCGAAGATTAATCCTCATTTCGAAGATCAATCCTCATTCCGAAGATCAGGCTGTATTGTGAAGGTAAATCGTCATTCCGAAGACAAAACTTCATTTCAAATATAGAACTTCATTCCGAAGACAGATCTTCATTGCGAAGATAGAATTTCATTTCGAAGACAAATCTTCATTCTGAAGACAGATCTTCATTTCGAAGATAGAACTTCATTCCGAAGACAGATCTTCATTTCGAAGATGATGCAGCAAGTCATCATTCCGAAGACAAAGTTTCATTTCGAAGACAAATTGTCATTCCGAAGACAAAGCTTCTTTTTGAAGACAAAGTGCAACATTCATTCTGCTGTCATTCCGAAGACAATTTCAATCCGAAGATAATACAACGAGCACTTATGTTTGGCATTCTTGTTTCGAAGATTAGGCAAAAATCAATATTTTCATTTTCAAAACATGTCTTAAGTATGCCAACTCTTATGAATACCTTTTATGCTAATGGTTAATTGTCATATACTATACACCAATCATTTTACAATGAAGAAATGTAAGAAATATATACTTGATAAAAATAGTTAATGCTAGTTTTGAAGAATGACTACCTTTGTTGATGTTCTGCTGAGATTTTCTGCAACATTTCAAAACAAGTGCACTTGGTGAATTTGTACAATGATGGTTCAGAAATTTCTCAAGGTTATGCATGCCAAAAAACTGGTTTTCATGCATACCAACCCAGTAGTGCCTTAAGAAAAGGTTTTCACTGCTGAGTTATTCATTTTTTTTTTTTTTTTTACCTCTCCTTTTCTCTTTTTTTTTTCTTGATCTTGACTATGCCCATGAAGGAATTTCATGATTTCCCCTGAAACCATGCCCATGAAGGAATTCATACTCAGAATTTATTCATCTTTTTGTTTTCTATTTTTTTGATTTTTTTGTATTTTTTGCTTTTTCTTGAAATCCATGATCATGTTGATTGTTTTGAAGTGGAAGAGGGAATCTCTTCCACCTGTTGTGTATCCAAACTATCAAGTTGCTGCAATAATTCTTCTTTAGTCAGAGGTGTATGGTACACCCTCAGGCGATGTCCATTTACTACCAACTTTCTTTGTGATCCATCAATAGGAGATAGACGAGCTGCTCCATTGTCAAATACCTCTTCAATCTAGTAAGGTCCCAACCATCTAGTTCTCAGTTTTCTAGGGAAGTCTTCATAGCGAGAATCAAACAGTAAAGCCCAATCTCCTTGTTGAAGTTTCCTCTGCTGAATGTGACTGTCATGCCACAACTTCCTCTGCTCCTGAATTACCTCAGTTTGGTGCAGAGCATCCAATCTAAGTTCATCCAATGCATTCGACTGTAGAATCTGTCTATCTATGCCTGCGACAATTCAATTCCAATTTCTAGTGCTGTGCGCAATGTTAGTAGCTCAAATTCAATAGGTAAGAGAGGCTTTTTACCAAAGACTAGTTCATAAGGTGTGAATCCAGTAGTGGACTTCCAAGTAGTATTGTAGGCCCAAACTGCTTTAGGTAATTTATCTAGCCAATTTCTCCTATGAAAAGCTACTATTTTTGTCAAGATGCGTTCTAGTTCCCTGTTTGTTACCTCAACCTAGCCATTTGCTTGTGGGTGGTAAGGTGATGATTTCCTATGTTTGATTTCATACAATTATGTAAATGCCTTTATGAATTTGGATGCAAATTGGGGTCCTTGGTCTGTGGTGATAGACCGTGGAGCTCCAAATCTCTGAAAAATCTAAGTATACAAGAAATCAGCGACCTTCTCTTCATGAGCATGTTTGAAAGCACACACCTCTACCCACTTTGTTAGGTAATCAGTGCATACTAGAATATGCACCTTTCCTTGAGAAGGTGGATCAATAGGTCCTACAAAATCAAGCCCCCACCTCTCAAATGGTTCTAAAACCATTTGAGGCTGTAGTGGCATCTCATTTGTATGAGTGGGTTTCCCCATTCTTTGGCATGCATCACAATGCTTGATGTACTTTTTCACATCCTTGTGAAGAGATGGCCAATAATATCCTGTCCCTAAGATTTTCCTAACTTAAAATAGTGTCCACTTGAGGGTTCATCATGACAAGCTCTAAGGATATCATACACTTCATCCTTTCGGATGCACCACGTAACACATGGTCGGACTGCACTTAAAAAGCATACCCTTAATCCATTCAAAAGAACTCTTAAATGTTTTTTTGTTTTGAAGTGAAATGTGGGGAACTTTCTCGTGACCAAATAATTGGCAATACACAAACCAAAGGTGATTGGACATATAGCAAATAGTTTTCATCGGAAAAGTGTCATCAACTAATTCCCCTTCATCCTTCCAACCCAAAAATCCCACAACATTAGCTTTCCAGTTTTTGATTAAGGATATCAAATTCTTGGGCAATACAACCAACAAAACTCACTACCAAATTAGACATGTAAAAGTTGTTTTTTATTGATCTTCGAGTGCAATCTGAATTTGATTATATCCACTAAATCCATCAAGAAAACAAAAGTATCTTTTTCCAGCAAGAGTATCTAACACCTGATCTATGAAAGGTAATGGAAAATGGTCTTTGTATGTCACCTTATTCAACTCTCTATAGTCTACACATACTCTCATTTTTCCATTTTTCTTAGGAACTATTACCAATGGAGAAACCCATTGGCTATCAAAAATTGGGTAAATGAATCCTACTTCCGAAGTTTTTCAATTTCTTCTTTCACAATATCTCTTAAGGCAGGATTCAATCTTCTCCGGGGTTGTCTAACTGGCTTGAATTCTTCAGTATAGATTCTATGGGTACATATATCAGGATGAACTCCTGACATATCTTTGTAGTTCCAAGCAAAAGCATGAACATGCTTCCGCAAGACAACTATCAATTTTTCTTCCTCTTCCCTAGTAAGCTGTCTGTAAATGTTCAAAAATTTGCCTAGGTTGGACTTCTATTTGTTTTGTATTTAGAAGGACTGAATTCACTCCTTCATACCTGGTGATTAGGGGATTAAGAGGACATTGCTGAGATGGGAGAAGAGAAGCAGTTTCTATTTTATTGTTGCTTGAGGGAAGCATATCTTGTATGGAACAGTGAGAAGGAAAAATTAGATGATGGTGCCATCCATGTGGTAGTGAAACAGAGTTTCCCTGTGATAGTACAGATGGTTCATCTTTAGATTTTTGATTCTCCTCATTACTTAACAACTGTTGGATATTTGTTGCTTCCCCTTCTAAACCTTGTTCATGCAGAACATTCATCAAGATTGTTTCATTTTCTAAATTTTCTATGTCACTGAGGTCTTCTATGTGTTCTCTTACTACTAAGGTAGCTAGTGTAGAAATGACCTCTTCTGGTTCTTCATCTGAGTCAAAAAACCATAACTGACCTAAAAATTTGCTAGATGGTTTTGCAGGAGGATATAAAGAAATCTATTTCAGATCAATACCATTTGAAATAGTCATATTTCCAGATCTGCAGTCTATGAAGGCTGCTGCAGTTGCAAGCCAAGGTCTTCCCAAAATAATGGGATATCCATGTGCTGAATTTCTTGGTCTGTAAAACCAAAAAATCTGCAGGGAATTCCCAAGAAGAAACTTCTATAGGGACATCTTCAATGATACCTTCGGGTTTTGCAACTGACCTATCAGCCATTTCTAAAAGCTGTAAATGTGGGGCTGAGATGTTTGAGCTGTAATTGTTTCATTGTATCCTTGGTCATGACATTTATTGCAGCTCCTAGATCTACTAAAACATTTGATATTGGTACTGAACCTATGGTGACTGTGATAACTGGGCTTCCTGGATCACTATACTTTGGAGGTACTAGTTTTCCAGATAAGAGATCAGCTATCTTCCCTTCAACCTGCACAGTCTTGGGAAATGCTTTCTTTTTTCTTCCTGCTCTTTTAATGCACAAATTTTGGATAGTACTGTTAATCTCTGGTATTTCCTTAATGGCTTGCAATAAGGGCAATGATATAGTTAAATTTTTGAGTTCTTTGACCAGTTCTGACTCAGAATTTTTTGGTATTGCATTGAATCTTTCAGGATATGGAATTATCCTTGGTAATTGTTCTGCCTGTGGTTCTGTTTTTGTCTCTTTCTCTATTGTTGGTTGGATTTTCTCTGGTTCCAATTTTTCTTCTATCTCTATTGTTGGTTGGACTTTCTCTGGTTCTGATGATTCTTGCTCTTCATTTTCTTTGATTTCATTTGAAACTGGTTTAGGTACAACTTTCCCTGAACGAAGTTGGATGTTACTACAATCAAGAACATTAATTTCAACATTTTCTTCAGCTTCAGCCACATAGACAGGAGGTGTCTGTCTCATGCTATTTGGATTAGTGACTGGTTGAGCTGGCAATTGAGGTTGTTTCACTTGCTGTGTTTGCTACTATTTTTCTTGAAAATTTTGATTAGGTGTAGGCAACAAATGCTGAGTTTGACCTTGATTCCTTTGCTGCCTTGGATAGGACTGGTATTGCTGACTCCATTGTGGTTGGTTTTGCATCCAATGTGGATTAGTCTGATTTTGATTCCAGGCTGGATTGTTTTGATTCCAATATGGGTTGTTTTGATTCCATGAGGGGTTGTTTTGATTCTGATTCCAGGCTGGGTTACTCCAATTTGCTTGTGGCCATTCTTGGGAATTTGTCCATTGAGGATAATTCCAAGGACGTTGGGGTGGTTCTGATTGTCCCCAAGGCATAGTACCAGGATTATGCCCCCAATTTGTAGGAAAACGAGGGGGATTTTGGTATTGAGAGAAATTTCCCCCTTGTTTCGGTCCAATATAGTTGAGTTCCTCAGTCTAATTTTCTAACATAGTTTTGAGTTGTGGTAGCAGGTGGCATTGATCAGTTGAATGCCTTTTTGAACAGATACTACAAATGGCTGAGATAGATGTTTTATTCAAAGGACATTCCTGCAAAGCATGTTTATTTCTACATCTTGGGCAATAAATTGCCAAAGGTTCTATGTTTTTTGCTTTTGCAGACATTTCCCCCAAAGTAGTGTTTAGGTGCACTAGAATATCAGTTTTGAAATTTGCAAGTTCCTCTATCAGGTCCTTCACATCAGTGCCATTTGTGTGGCTTTTTCTTCTTCTCTGCTTAGTGTGAGAGTAATTCCTGTAGAGATCCATAATTTCATCATTACTGAGAGTGGTTACATCCCCTTTTCCCATCAAATCCAGAACTTCTCTGGATTCATCTTGCAATCCTCTCAAAAAGATGGTTTTACATAATTCTGGTTCTACAAGTCCACATCTCCTTTGAACAAAGGAGAACCTATCAAGATAATCTTCCAATGTTTCATCATCTTCTTGCTTAATTCTGAATAACTCATCTTTTCTATTCCTTACACGACAATACTCCTGATATTTATCTAAAAACACAGTTTCCATTTGATCCCGGGTTCTTATGGAATTTGGCTCTAAGCTCATGAACCAGCGTAATGTTGAATCCTTGAGTGTTGAGGGAAAAACCTTAAGTTTTTGATTGTCATTTATATAATCATAGGTCTGACACACTACCTTGAATTCAAACAAAAACTGATCAGGATCTTCAGATACAACACCTCGAAAGGTTGGAAGTACTGAAGGTGAAATGGTCTTCATGGGAGAGTTTTGTGTTGGATTCAGACGAATAGGATATTCAAATGTTCTAGAAGGTTGGGGCATATCCTGATCATCTCCTTCATTATGGACATAGCCATGTTGGCCATCTATATTGCCTCCTTCTGCCATAGTTTCTTGTTTGTTGGGAGAAGTTAAAGCTTTCCAAATTGTTCTCTCAAGAGGTCCAAGCCTCTCTGTTGATGATGAGTCTGATGAATTTTCTTCCTTAGGATATTCTGATGATGATAAAATTGGTGATTTTCCTTTCTCAAAATGTTCTAATGATGGTGAGACTGGTGATTTTTCTATCAATATTTTTGGTAGTTCAAACACAGGTGATTCACCCCTTAGGCGTGAAGATCTCCTTAATGGAACAAGCCAGGGATCCTTTGGGGTAGTTCTACCTTTTTCATCCCTAGACTTACTCATTCATGTTTACTCTTAAATGACATAAATTAAGTCAATAGTTGTTACCTTACTCAGCTGTTGTATTCAGATTTTAACTTGAAATTTTCACAGCTTAGTCTGATTACAGCTATTGGACTATTGTTTTTTTTTAGCAACACTATTCCCTAACAATGGCACCAAAATGATGCGTAGTCATTATACCATCATTAATTCTCAATGAATTTGTCAATCCAGGGTAGTGTACAAGGCTATCTGCGAAAGAAGAAGTGAAACAGCTATAACTTAGGTCAATCTAGAGCAACGAGTCTTATTGGTGAAACCGGTTGTGTGGGGGGTTTTAGGACATTCCTATCTCTAAATTGCATGAATTAAACCTTAATCTAAGTTGCAGAAATGGAAACTAATCATTAACTACAGAAATGAAGTCCTAATTTACAATTGCAGAATGAGACCTAATTATGTTGTAGAAATAATAGTTGCAGAATTGAAAGTCTGATTCTAATTGCAAAAAGGAAATCTATTTACTTTTGTAGTAATGGAAATCTAATTATAGCATGGAAAATAAAACTCTGTCAAGACTCTGTAATAGAAGGTTGTCAATCTTTTGTGCAAGGGTTGACAACAAAACATAAAATGCAAGAAATTACAGAAAATAGCAAATTCTGGAAATAACAGTCTGAAATAAAATGGAAGCTTTGCTGAAAGTAAATATTACAACTAAAACATTAAGCACAAGATTAATCTAAGCATAAATAAACTAAGATCACAAATATTGTCAACTGTTTACAAGCAATTGAAATAACAAGTTCTACAACTCATTATGCTGCAGCAAAATCAGAATAAAAACCTGCTTGTTAGTCCTCCTCCTAGGTCTGGAAGTGGCCAACCTCCTTGTCTAGAAGAAGGTATGAGTCTCTCTCTCTCTAGATCTTAATCACACTCATTTACAAGCAATATGAAATAGAACTGGTGCACTTTATTGATTAAAGAACATGATTACAATAATTCTGCTGAAAAACTGTTACAGGACTATAACAGTCAATTTCTACCTATTCTCTGTATTTTCTACTTTCTTCTAGCTTCCTTACTCTTTTCTCACTACTTACTACCTACTAGGCTCAACCTGAATGGGAGCAATATTTATAGCTATCCTATGATCTGATTACAAACAAAGAATATCTCAAAAGATCTAATCCTACTATGCTGCAACAAATTCTGGGTTTATTCTAGAAGATTAAAACTTGATCTTTCCATTAATGATGGCTTTGGTCGGCAATGACGGCAAAGACAGATGGAAGATCTTTTCCTTTACCTTTTCCGACCTTTATTTCCCTTTTTCTAGCTTCAAAAATTGGTCAACAAGTCAAAGCACATTCTGTTTTCATTTCGGAGATAAGTGGCTTCATTTCGAAGACAATGCAATTCTCATTTCGAAGATCGCTCATTCTAAAGATACTGCAATTCTCATTCCAAAGATACTACAATTCTCATTTCGAAGATCCGCTCATTCCGAAGATAATGCATTCTTCATTCCGAAGATCCGCTCATTCCGAAGATGCTATGTTCTCTCATTTCGAAGATATCTGTTCATTTCGAAGATACTTTGGAATGAACAAATGTGTGCTTTTCTAGTGATTTATTCTGCATCTCTCAGGTGGGTTATCTCCTAAGATCAAATTCCAATGGTCTTCATCTCTTTCCACATGTGAATTCCATGCCTTGCTATTTATGGACAGTTGGCTGGAATTTACATGGGAAAGACCAATTTTTGTTGCACAACAACAGTTTGCTTGCACTGTTGCTAGATTTAGGTGAAATAAATGCTTGAGACAAATCAAAACATGATTAGTGAAATGCTGCTATTATTCTAAGCATATCCCATTTTAGCAAGTCATAGCAAAAAGAACACAAAACTATGCAAAAAGCTGTAAAAATCAGCATATAATATTCCAAATACATTGATCATGCAAAATGGTTAATATACAACATATTGAATCAACTTAACTAACATATCAGATAAAACATAAGAGTTTATAGGCAATTTTAGTGTTCAAAACATGTTATGATTGAGGCATTTCTAGGCCTCATCAATTAGCTCTCTAGCCACGTATTGTACAAAGTCAGATAGATTTTACAAAGGTAGAGTTCTAATTGGATCACACCTTGTTACGTACCGTCCCCACACAAATAAAACAAATAAAATAATTCCCAAGTTGTGTGAATGAAGGATGCAATCTATAAAGTAATCTAGGTCACCATAAGCGAAACAATTATCTTGCTCATCCCCCTGTGCGAATGACCCCAAGAATGCTGAGAGTTGGCAAAAGGACAAGCATCTTCCCTACCCAATTCACCAAGAATCCCAAGTTCTCAATAAGTTGAAAAACATCACAAATTTGCAAAAGTCAAAAATCCAAAAATTTGACATCACCACTAAAGTGCATACATCAAAAGGCACATACAATAGTGATTCTACTCACTCAATATTCAAATCCCTTGCTCAAAAGAGAAAACAAAAATAAATAGTGATTTTTATCACTACAAAAAAACAAGTATCCCAATACAATTGAAGAAAATAAGGGAGTCAAACTTGAATCCCTGGAACTCTCAGCATTCAGAGGGTCATAAGGTGAGACTCAGTACCGGTTTGGTGGATAACCTATCGGTCATTGGTGGCAAACCTCCTGCATGACGGTATATCTGTCACATTAACTTGTGTGCATATCAATGTTTGCATGTGGATGAGCTAGCTTATGGTATCCTAGACAACACTGTAAGATTAATCCGACTACATACAACAAAGGAGTTAGTGGAGCTAATTAGGTGATCCTCAGTACATGTTTGGTTGACAGCCTATCTGGCACTGGCGGTATCCTGACAAATACCACATAAACAAAACTCAATTGCACACATAGGGATGTGAAATAACTTGGTAAAAAACAAGTCCGATTCATACCTTGTTCAAAAGGCTTGTCAGAACATCCGAGTCTCAAAAAACCTTAAGTACTTTCCAAACAAACCATGCTATCTTTCACCCTCGGACCGCCATCAAAAAATACAAAAAAAAACATTTATACATAGAAAGTCCTTTACCACAACAATCACATAGGAAAAAAAGCCATAAGTTCTAAACAGTCTATGGTGCCACCACAAAAAATCACAAATTCAATTCATCCATTCCATTTGCATCTCATAGCAATTAGAAACATTTGCATCCATCATAACCTATGCATCCATCAAAATTAAATTAACATGCATACATACACATTCATCAATCATTGTGCATAACATCAAATCATGACACATGGATAAATAAAAGAAAGTCATCTGTATATATATTATCAAAAATTCCTGTAGGATACAATCAACCAGTCCCATGACCTCGCAAAAATCCAAAAAATCAAAAACCCCCAAGCCTAGGGTGTCAACCACCATGATCATGCAGGATCAGTGCGACAGGAACTACCCCCCGCAGAGTGGGTCCTATGGGACCCCTCAGGGCGGCTACTGCTAGCCCCTGCATCATGCCTACTAGAGCACCCCTCATCCAGCTGTGGTAGCCTTCTTAGGGAATAGGATAGTGAAGATTTGTGACCCCAAACGATGTCACAAAATGGGTCAAAACCCAACCAAAACAAAGCAATAACATTTCCGAATGAAGGCACCTCTGTGCCTGACATTCATGGCATCAAAAATAGACGTCGAGGTCACAAATCCTCACTATCCTATTCCCTAAGAAGGATACCATAGCCGGAACACTCCATGGGAAGATGTATTTTCAAGAATTTCATCCCCAAAATGCGTCACAAATAGGTTCAAACCCACCAAAAATAGGTCAGAATGTTTGGAAACTGCTTAAGCATTCAATGATAAAACATCTGAAGGCACCCTTACACAAGTCATCTTGGGTCAAGTGACTCATCGCTTTTCTCATGTAGGTCATTCCCTCATCGATCTATCACTTGAGGGGGTAGTCACACTTATTCAACAATCAACAAATACACACCCAATCATGAAAATGACATGCATTCAAAGAATCATTGACAAATAAAATCACGCTCCTACTTGGGGTAGCAAACAAGCAATAATCACAAGCTGATCAAACACTTGGCATTCATGAATCATGAACTCAAGGTTCCCATAGACAAAATGTTGCACCCTTTGCCTATTCATGACTGATCAATGTCCAAGCTCAAGTAACACCTCACTGAAAAAGGTTAACACTTGAATTGAGTTCCTTCGCTCGTCAGAAGCAGGGATTCAAGAATGCATGCCCTTTCCATACTTGGGGCATCAAAAGTTGGTTAGGTTACTAAGAAACCCTAATCATTAGTGCTTTGGTTATCTATTTTTGCTCAACACTACACCATGTGTAGCGCATCCAAAAAATGGGCATCTGTAGACACCAAAACAACACCAATCCGATTATGTGACTACAAACACTGATCGCATTGACACACACAGCCCCTAGGGTAGCCCCCAAAGGTTAAATAGTGGTTCTAACCACTCTCACAACAATTTTAGAAGGTCAAGAGTCAATTTGGTACCTTTATGCACTCTGCTTCATACTCGTTCCACCCAGGGATGATTACAAAATTCTATTCGCCCCACCCATGGATGATTAGTAGTATTCGCTCTAGGGTGGGGCGAATAGCAGGTTTGACGGGCAAAAAGTCAAATCTTGACAAATGGTAGCTCAGATCTACCACTTAACTCTTCCTTCCTTGCATGGGAGTGTGAGTGAGCGTTTTTGAGTGTTAGAGGTAGTTACAGGGGCAGTCATGGAGCCCCTAATCAGGGAGGAATCGTATCCCCCTGGGAAGGCATGATTGCCAAGTGGTGCCTCTACATTCTTAATCATAAGAGACCTCCAGGTCTATAAATTGGTGAGTTTTATCACCACAAGATATACAGAGAAGGAGCATTTTGAGCAACGAAGTGCTGCCATTTTACTTCCACACACACCTTTTGATTTGTGCCTTTCGCATCCTTGATCTCTTTTGGAAGAGAGGTCATAGGGTGGTTATTGGAAGCGCAAATCTAAAACCAAAACCTGACATTTGGCCACAACATCCTACCAAATTTTTTGACAACACCCCACAAGAGATTTTGGACCCATCCCAAGTGGATTGGTGCCGAAATCGGGCCCCAAACGGTGGGCGTCCTGCCCCCGGGCGAACCCCACACTACTGTCGTTCTAATCGCCCCGCCCCAGAGTGATTATAAATTTGTGGTAGATTTCCCTTTTGTTATTTTTGCATTTGATTCTATGTTGCTTAGATAGGTTGTCATTTAAATTTCACATTGTTTTGAGCAATTTTGATCATGTTTCTATCATTTCTCGCCTTTACTAACATGCAAGTGGCATCATCAAATTCTCTGTGATAGAGGGCAAATTGGGAAAATTTGACCTTCTGGGTCTTCCCAAAACATTGCAAATTAGCTAACCCCAACTTTGCAGGTGATTTGGAGCTTCTCGGATGTGACATTTGGGACAGTGCTTTTTGGTGTTTTGTTGTAGGTCTATTCGTCCCACCCTGGAGCAAATACGAATCTGTGGTGAATTTTTTGACTGTTCCATTTGCAGTGCCCTCATGGTAATGTCCTCATGCTTTTTTAAAGTTTTTAGTTCATTTGGATCTATTTTAGTTACCGTTTTATTCATTTTTCACACTCACTAATCGTAGGCTTGGGGATTGCATGTTTTATTTCATCTACAGGTGCTATTGACTATTTTTTGTTTCCTTGAACGTAGGGTCTTAACATCAGAGGAGCAGCAAGGAGTCAAGACTCATCAACGCAGGTGGTGTGGACATTTGGTCCGCCCACTTTATATGTGGGCACGCGGAAGAAGGAATCACATCCATGGGTGTGACAAGAACACATTTAACACTCCTAGCCCCTGAAAAGGGAGGATTCGAATTGTAACCGAGTTCTAAAGCACATTAATAAAAAGGGATGTCTTTCATATTGGCTTTCTATTTGGTTTTGATTCGTTTATGCCTCTTTCCTTTCATGCACTTTCAATTCATAGGATTTAGCGTTGTCTTTTGTTTTCGTTTACATCGCATCTTGGATTTTCCTTTTTGTTTCCATATCCTCGTGCTTTCATTTGTCTATCTCTTTAGTAATATCTTCTAACCAAATGTGCACAATTGAAGCTATTCCATATTTTCCTTTTTGTATGAAGACTTGTTGGTCCTTTTTTCCTATTTTGGGTCTTTCTCGGTATTAGATTCACTATATGAATCTCCCTTTATATGGCTGCCAATTTTAGAACTTATTTCACATTGTATTAGTTTTATTTTCTTTCTCTTTTTCATCATTATAATCCATAAGGTTTTTAATCCATATTGGTATCTTTCTCATTCTACTTCTAAGAGTATTGCTTAGCATGCTAGTAGCCATTGGTATTGCCTAAATTATTTGGGATAGAGAAGTTCTATCTTATGGCTTCCTACTAGAATAATTGATCTATGATAGAAGCTTATTAGCTTGATTTGATAAAACCTATATTGATTCTTGATCCTTGTGGGCTTCCTTATGTCTCCCTAGTAATGAGAATGAGTACTCTTAAGGATTTTAGGTTTTGAAGATAGCTTATATATAGCTAATGTATTTGTAACTTGATAAATAATAGAATATGATATTTCCAACTTTAGTAGAATGTCTTATGACTCCCTAGTATGAATTGGACAAGATATGAAGTGCTTTTGAGAGATATAGTTCAATCTTGGTTGATTTTGTAAAGTTATGAAAATGCTAAAAATCAACTTCTATTTTCCTTATTACTCCTATTGAACTAAGCACTTTTTCTAGATATCAAGAGGTTTTTAATGTTGGATATTTTATCTCTATTTGAGAGGATTTGAGACAAGTAAATATTATAATGTCCAACATTTATGTGATACTGATAAATCTCTTATAATGGCCCTTTGGAATTTGATTTCAATTTTTCTAATTTCCAATAAATCAATTTGTAGTAGTAGACCTTATGAACTCCAACTTTGGAAAATTAGAAAAATAATATTTGCAAAATATTTAAATGATTCAACCTAAGTAGGTTAATTTGCAAATAGTATTCTGATTTTTGGTTAAGTTATCTCCTACGTATTTACTTTCTCAATATTAAAATTTAATCCATAAAAATATAACATTATAACTCCAATGTTTGAAAGCAATATTAATGAGATATTTTTCTTACCTTAGCCATCTTAACTTTAGACTTGGATGGTGCTGATTTGGCTAAAGTATGATAGTCCTCTACGTACCCTTTCTGTGGTTCTTGATTTGATGAGGTTGTGGAAAAAAATGTGGTATGGCTGCTGGGATTCTTCATTGATGCTTGGAGATTAGATCCTAGTCCTTCCAATAGAGTCTTTAATACTCCTATTTTATCCTTATTTCATGCTTGGTATGGCTACCAAGCTTCTACATTGATACTAGGAGAATAAATAATGGACCTTTCAATGGAGTATTTAATGCTCCTATTCTCTCATTCCATGTTGTGGATTTACTAGATTGCACTTGCTATTCACACTTTGTGGACATTAGACGTGAATGCTATCTCTTTGTTTCTCTATGCTACATATACGGGCAATCTTTGGAAGACAAATGGCTCTCAATTTGCTTAGTAACACTACCTAATCTTCTTGTAATATTGTTTTTCCAGCTGGAAAGTCTTTTACGGACAAGTGGCACTCAAGTAGCTTTGTAACGTTACCTTCTCTTCTTGTAATATTGCTCCACTAGCCATTACATATCCTTCTTGCGTGAGTGCTCTCAAAATTCATATCTTGAGCATTAGAGAAATGATAGCCATGAGGGAATAATGTGCCAAGTGGTACTCAACCCTTTTGCATGGAGTTTCCTACGTAACACCTCCAAGAAGGAGATTATAACTCCTTCCAAGTCTTTCTCCTTAGCTTGCATTGATTTCTTGGAGAGCAAGCAATGTATTTCCTTTTGTAGGTGTTCTATGAGTCGTATTAGAGCTTGGGATGAAGATGTGGTAGCTCTGTTTCTACCATTTATTTATGCTACTATCAGTGTAGCATCTGCCTTATTACTATGCACTTATCCCTATGTTGTGCTCCTTTTCATGATGATAGAGGTGAAGCTTGATGCTTTTGAATGTTGCAATATGCTCTATCTTTTATTTTATGTAGATATATTTACTACCTTGCTTATGATTTATGTAAATATATGTGAGAATTTTGTGGAGAACAGATCTTACACAAGACAGAAAACCAGAGAAACAAGAGCCCAAAATTTCTTATTCAATACTTCGAAAGAATTTTACAAGAATATACAGCCAAACTGCCATTTTTCCAACCCCCTCTCATTACAATCCCTAGGTTTTTTTATCGAGGTCCCGATCCTCTATGTTTTCAAACTTCCCATGATCTACAATTGCCACCTGGAACAACTCTGGAAAGTTGCATTGATGAGACTCTAGATGAGGTGCGCGACTGGCTGCCATACCCAACAGAATCTTCTTCTTGATCTGTTGCTTGCTGTTAGTTGCTATAATCATGTCTCCAGATATCCTACACGAGTGGCCAACATGCCTATTGAAATCCTCCTTTGAAACTGCTGCTTCACTGCTGCTAACTTGTCGTGCATGAAGGGACGCCTTTATGAAAGCTGGGAGTACGTGTTTTTCTGTTTGGTCACGATATCGCGACATATCGCAATATCGTGACCATTTCCTTTCTGTGCCTTCTCTCTCCATTTTGGCCGTGATATCGCGACCTATCGTGATATCGCACCATTTTTTTTGTCAGCCTCCGTTCTTTCGTTTTGGTCACTAAATCGCGTCATGTCGTGATTTCGCGACCTTTTATCTTTTTTGCCTTTGCTCCCTGCTTTGGTCGCGAAATCGTGACATGTCATAATTTCATGACCTTTTGTCTTTTGCGCCTTGCCTTCGCTGCTTTGGTCGCAAAATCATGACATGTCACGATTTTGTGACCTTTTGTTTTCCACGCCTTGTCTTCGCTGCTTTGGTCACGAAATCACGACATGTCACAATTTTGTGACATTGGGTCTTCCATGCCTTGCATTCGCTGCTTCGGTCATGAAATCGTGACATGTCGTGATTTTGCGACCTTGTGTCTTCCATGCCTTGCCTTCGCTGCTTCGGTCGCGAAATCACGACATGTCACGATTTCGTGACCTTGTGTCTTCCGGCCTTGCTTCCCTGCCTTGGGTCACGATTTCGTGACATGTCGCAAAATCGTAACATGTCGCGAAATCACGACATTCTATCCGCTGCTCCCCTATCTTTTGTTTTGGTCGCGATATCGCGACACTTTTTGTGTCATGATATCACGACACATAATTTTCTTTTCTTTGCAACACTTAGAAAACAAAATAACATACACAAAAAAATTTGGTTGATGCTCGATTGCTTTGCTACCCTCGGATGCTCCTGCATCAGACACCCGGGGTGGATCGAGAAGTGATCCTCACTTCTGATCTTTGGGAGGAAGACCCAGGTGGTCAACCTCTATTTTTGACACCCAAGTTGCATCTTCTACCGGTCTGCCCTTCCACTTGATCAAATATTCAGAATATTGTTTGTTCCTTGTGCTTCTGCCTTCACGAGTATCTAATATTTCTTCGATCTCGTCTGTGGTCGGGTTAGATGCTGGAATGCTCCACAATTCTGTATTTGGTGCCTTTGTACTATCTCCTTCATGGTTTCCACTAAATATGCTATGGTAAAAATAAGTGAAATGTCAAGCCCACTTGGTAATTGTACTTCATATGCATTGCCTGAATCTCGTTTTTCTAGTATTCTGCATGGCCCAAACTTCTTCATCTTCAACTTGTTATAAGTTTTGGCTTGAAATATTTCTTTTCTGAGATGGACCATGACTTCATATCCCACTTCAAACTCTTTGAACCGCCACTTTTGGTCTGCTCTTGCTTTATACTGAGTATTCATTTTTGTAATTTGTTTCTTCACTTCTTCATGCAGGCCTTTCATTTGTTTCGCAAATTCCTTAGCCTCTGCACTGCACTTTTCACCTTTATCTAGTTTTCTCAGCTCAGAAATGTTTCTTGGACTATTTCCATATATGATTTGGAATGGATATTTGTTTGTACTTTTATTGACAGAATTGTTGTATGCAAATTCTGCCTGCGGCAAAACCAAATCCCATCCCTTGGGTTTATCTGCTATCAGGCATCTTAATAAATTACCCGGACTTCTATTTACCACCTCTCGTCTATCCATCGGTCTCGTGGGTGGTATGCGGAACCGAACTTCAGATCTGTCTTCAGCTTCTTCCATAATGTTCTCCAGAAATACCCAACAAACTTTGTATCTTTGTCAAAAACTATGCTTTTTGGTAGACCGTGAAGTCGTACCACTTCCTTGAAAAATAACCCTCCAATGTGAATCGCATCATTTGTTTTCTCGCGGAGGAATAAAATGTGCCATCTTGGAGAATCTGTCAACCACCACAAATACAGAGTCATTTCCCCTCTGTGTTCTTGACAACCCAAGAATAAAATCCATACTGATGTCCTCCCATGGCCTCTCAGGTACAGGTAACGGCTGGTATAATCCTGTGTTTTGCCTCACACCTTTTGCCATCTGGCATATTCTGCAACTTTGCACAAACCTTTTCACATCTTGCTGAAGTTGCGGCCAGTAGTAATTTTCATTCACCAGGGCAATGGTCTTATCCCGACCAAAATTCCTAGCCAGTCCCCCGTTGTGCTTTTCCTTGATTAAGTTCTCCCACATGGAACTCCTTGGAATGCATAATTTACTTCCCTTGAACAACATTCCATCTTGGATTAGAAAATCCAACCATTTTGTCCTGTCCACAGTAACAGGTGCCAAGCAAGCCGTCCAGGCTTCTACAAAATCTGGATCTTCAGGATAAAGGCCCTTTAGTTCTTCGAATCCTACCACTTCCATTGTCATTTCAATCAACATATTCTGCCTTCTACTTAAGGCATTTGCAACTCTGTTTTATTTTCTGCTTCTATGCTTTAACACAAAGGTATAGCTTTGGAGAAACTCAACCCACTTCATGTGCCTCTGATTCAGTTTTGTTTGGCTGTTGATGTACTGCAATGCCTGATGATTAGTAAATAGAACAAAATCTTTTGGCATAAAATTCTTGGTCATAAACTAAATATTTTTTTTGAGCATCATTGAGCTTCTCACTAAAATAAGCAACAGGTCTGCCTTCTTGACTCAGTACAACCCCTATTGCATTGCCACTGGCATCACAGTCTACCTGAAATACTTTGTTAAAGTCTGGAAGTGCCAAAATAGGTTGTTCTGTGACCTTTTTATTTAATGCATCAAAGCTCCTTTCAGCCCCTAAGGTCCACTTGAATTCTTTCTTATCCCCTCTCATTGTTTCTGTGAGGGGTGCACAAATGCTGCTGAAGTTTCTTATGAACTTTCTGTAAAAGCTGGCTAGACCATGAAATGATCTTACCTCTGTTGTGCTTCTCGGTGTAGGCCATTCCATGATAGCTCTCACCTTTCTTGGGTCCATTTTCAGACCTTCTGCTGAGATTACAAATCCCACGTATACTAACTCCTTCTTTACAAAATTACACTTTTTCAGATTTATTAATAACTGCTCCTCCCGCAGCTTCTCAAAAACCCTTCTGATATGCATCAGGTGTTCCTCCAGGGTTTTGCTAAATATTAATATGTCATCTAAATAGACAATGACAAATTTTCCTAAAAACTCTTTCAGTACCTCATTCATCAGCCGCATGAAGGTACTTGGTGCATTGGATAGCCCAAATGGCATGACCAACCACTCATACAAGCCCTCTCTGGTCTTGAAGGCTGTCTTCCACTCATCTCCTTCCCTGACACGGATCTAGTGGTAACCACTCTTGAGGTCAATTTTGGTGAAGTACTTGGCTCCACTCAAACAGTCCATTATGTCATCCATTCTTGGCAATGGAAATCTGTATTTTATTGTGATCTTGTTGATGGCTCGAGAGTCTGTACACATTCTCCACTCTCCATATTTCTTTGGCACTAGCACTATAGGTACTGCGCATGGACTTAAGCTCTCTAGAATTAGCCCCTTCTCCAGAAACTCCTGGACCTGCCTGTTTAGTTCTTCAGTTTCTACAGGCGTCATTCTATGTGTAGCTTTATTGGGCAAGCTTGATCCTGGCACCAAATCGATATGGTGACTGATCTTCCTTACTGGGGGTAAACCCTCAGGCACATTATCAGATATGATATCTGGAAATTCCTCCAACAGATCTTGGACTTCTGCTGGGGTATCTTTGCATTCTGTATCCCTAACTCTAGGAATTAATGCATAACACATATGTTCATGCTTTAAATCATCTAAAAATTTTCTTTCGTCAACCAAGCAAATTCTTGCACTACCACATACCTTTTCTTCCACCTCCTTCAAGGGTTTTAGCTTATGACGCATTCCATTCTTGGTCACGGAATAGGTGTTGGCACGGCCATCATGAACCGCACACCTGTCAAACTGCCATGGCCTTCCCAACAACAAATGGCACGCATCCATGGGCAAAATGTCGCACAGGACCTCATCACGGTAATTCCCAATACTAAATTTTACCAGGCACTATTCATTGACCAAGACCTTATGGTATTTTTGTAACCATGCGATCCAATATGGATGCGGGTGTTTCTTTCTCTCCAGTTGTAGCTTTGTAACCATTCCCTCTGAAACTAGGTTATCTATGCTACCGTTGTCAATGATAATGTTGCAAATCTTACCCACACATTTACACCTTGTGCAAAATAAGATTTTCCTCTGATCTGTAGCTCCCTCTTCATTCAGCAGGACTCTCCTTGCAATCATTACTTCTCCTCTCTCAGCTTCTTCAGAATGCTCAGATCCAGCATCTTCATCAGCGACTGCGACTCTGGCATTTCCTTCCAGCCTTCGATTATTCCTTTCTCGTTGTTGTGGGCACTCATATTGGTGATGTCCCTCTTCCCCACACTGGAAGCAAGTCCCCCGAAATCTTCCTCTTCCCTGGCCACGTCCAGCTCTGCCTCTTCCCCCTCGATAACCATTATTCTGATTACGAGGGCGGTCTGTATTTTCTCTCCTTTGTTCTTGATTGCTGCTACCTTCTCCATTTTTCTAAGAATCTTCATTTCTTCTTCCACTGTTCCTTCCGTCGGTTCTTCCGCCATGACCTCTTCCTCTTTGCTTGTTTTCAAACCTCCTATTGAGCTTTTCTTCAACCTTTAAGGCAAATTGGTAAGCGTCCTCTATGGTGGTCATCCGGACTAGACTTAATTCTTCCTGAATACTTGCTCGTAACCTATTAATGTAACGAGCTACCTTCTCCTTGTTGGCCTCTGAGTGGCCTGTTCTAATCATTATTTTATGAAATTCTTCTGTGTATTCTTTTACAAACTTGCTTGATTGCCTCAATCCTTGCATTTTCTTTAGTAGGTCTAACTCATAATCACCAGGGATGAACTGCCTCTTTAGCTTTTCTGCCATCCATTCCCACTTTGTTATTCTCTCTTTTCCTCTTTTATTTCTCTCTAGCTGCACTCCCTTCCACCAAATGCTAGCATGACCTTTCAGTTTGGTCTTAGTGAATCTGACCCTATCAGGATCCTCAACCTCTTCGTACTCAAAGTACTCTTCCAGATCGTTGATCCAGTCGATCAATTCCTTTGGATCAAGGTTCCCAAAATATGTGGAAACCTCCATCTTTGGCCTCTTCCCAATCTGGGATATGGCTTTGTATAGTCTGGCCTGAGCAGGATCTACTGCTTCTTCTTCTTCCTTAGGTTGGTCTTATTATTCATCATCTTCCTCTTCACTACCTTCGTCTCTTCTTGGCTCCAATCTTCTACGCATTTCTTCTTGCAGGGCTTGCATTTGCCGCTACAAATCTCGGACATCTTTTGCTACTGCCATGCCTCTCCCACCAATAGGGTTTCTTCTTGGAGGCATTCTGCTCACCCAATTCCAAGCCCTTCCATAGATCCTGGTGTAACTGCCTCTCCTCCGACGATCTGTTACACACTTAGGAACTACTGGCTCTGATACCACTTGGTGGAGAACAGATCTTACACAAGACAGAAAACCAGAGAAACAAGAGCCCAAAATTTCTTATTCAATACTTTGGAAGAATTTTACAAGAATATACAGCCAAACTACCATTTTTCCAACCCCCTCTCATTACAATCCTTGGGTTTTTTTATCGAGGTCCCGATCCTCTGTGTTTTCAAACTTCCCACTATCTACAATTGCCACCTAGAACAACTCTGGAAAGTTGCATTGATGAGACTCTAGGTGAGGTGCACAACTGGCTGCCATACCCAACATATTCTTCTTCTCAATCTGCTACTTGCTATTAGTTGCTATGATCACGTCTCTAGATATCCTGTTCGAGTGGCCAACATGCCTGTTGAAATCCTCCTTTGAAACTGCTGCTTCACTGCCGCTAACTTGCCGCGCACGAAGGGATGCCTTTATGAAAGCTAGGAGTGCATGTTTTTTTGTTTGGTCGCGATATCGTGACATGTCATGATATCATGACCATTTCCTTTCTGCGCCTTCTCTCTCCATTTTGGCCGCGATATCGCGACCTGTCGTGATATCGTGTCATTTTTTCTGTCGGCCTTCGTTCTCCTGTTTCGATCGCCAAATCATGTCATGTCGCGATTTTGCGACCTTTTGTCTTTTTCGCCTTTGCTCCCTGCTTTGGTCGTGAAATCATGACATGTCACGATTTCATGACCTTTTGTCTTTTGTGCCTTGCCTTCGCTACTTTGGTTGCGAAATCGTGACATGTCGTGATTTTGCGACCTTTTGTCTTCTGCGCCTTGCCTTTGCTGCTTCGGTCACGAAATTGCGACATGTCGTTATTTCGTGACCTTGGGTCTTCCACACCTTGCCTTCGCTGCTTCGGTCACGAAATCATGACATGTCACGATTTCGTGACCTTATGTCTTCCGTGCCTTGCCTTCGTTGCTTCGATCACGAAATCGTGACATGTCACGATTTCATGACCTTGTGTCTTCTGGCCTTGCTTCCCTGCCTTGGGTCACGATTTCATGACATGTCGCAAAATCACGACATGTTGCAAAATCGCGACATTCTATCCATTGCTCCCCTATATTTTCTTTTGGTCGCGATATCGTGACACATAATTTTCTTTTCTTTGCAACACTTAGAAAACAAAATAACATACACAAAAAAATTTGGTTGATGCTCGATTGCTTTGCTGCCCTCGGATGCTCCTGCATCAGAATTCCTTTGGCTCCTTTAGCTTACATAAGTAGCCTTTGAGAGGCTTGCTATTATTTATGTAAAGCTTCCTTTGATTGAAAGTTCAATGCTAGAGAGAATGCCCTTTCAATGATGGAGAATGTTCGATGTTTTGGCCCTTCCTTTGGCCTTTCCTTTGGCTGCTTCTTCCCTCTATATGTTGTACCTATGCTGACACATTTAAAATTGCTTCTTTACTTGCATTTGATTTAATGTAGAAGTGCAACACCATGTTATATATAATCCTTATATTGCACTTTTTTATTGCACTCTTTTGTAGGTCTAAGATTCTTATTTTTGTAGTAGATTGATGAGTGCAAGAAGAGGGTTTTAAGGAAGTCTCTTTGGCTAGAATCCTTATCCTTTTTGATTGGATGATTGACGGTGAATCCAAGGCTTGTAAATGTTGCAGAACATAAGATTTCTTTTAGCTGCACTAACCCGAAGTGCTTGGATTTGAGACACACCAAGTCTTAATCTTAGAATATTCTTTTTGGTTAGATTTTTTCCTTTTTCCTTTGCTTATACTAACCAATTTTGGTGGATTATTTTGTCCACTTTGAGTTGCAGGTTTATGTGCTTTAGAAAAGTGTCTTTAGACACTTTATCCAAACTAGATTTTGTAGCCTTTATTTCAAAGCACAAACTGATTTCTTTTGAGAGTAATAATAGTACAAATAGCTCTAATGAATTCTAATTTTAATGCACTAACAAATTACACCTTATCACTCCAATCTACTCTCAAGAAAATGTACTTAATCAATTCACTACAATTAATAAAGATTAATCTCAAATGAACCTTCAATATTTATTCTGTAAATTCCTTACAAGCAAGATATTAGGAGATAGTCTTCTTTTGCTTTCCAAAGTAGATAATAGGCTAGTTGATAAATTATTAAAATTTTTGAAATCTAATCAACTCCTAATGTGCAAATGAACCTTAACAAAAATGTTTCTTTTTGCACACTTGAAGACCGTAATACAAATCTCCTTTTTGCAACTTTAATCATGATTAAGGTGCTTTAATAAATCTGATAAGTAATTCACCTAATGAATCTACTTGCACCAATAGTTTCATATATTTTTCTAAATGTTTTTGTAGCTCCTTTTCTGCTTATGTAGAGGATGTATATCTTGGTGCCTAAGAACACCAAGTTGCTACCTTGAATAGGATCTTGTAGCTCTTTGTAGACTATTCTTGAATACTTTCTTCTTCACCAATTTGATGGTCTCGAAATTTATTTCACGAGCCTAGGATTTGGTGACTTTTATCTCCTCTTGTAATATCCTCCTTTTGCTGTAGATTTGGAGAAGTTTATATCTTTGAAGCTATGACCTCTTTCTATAGGATGCAATATTCAAATATCTTGGATTTGATAAGTATCTTTTGCTTTCAAGTCTTCTTATTAAAATATGACTTCAAGCAAAATCTTCTCCTCAAGAATATGAATGTCTTAAGGTCTTCACTAGATTCTTCTTCTACTCATATTTGGCACTCCTTGCCAAATTATCCTCCTCTTAGGCTTGTTGTTAGATGGTGATAATTGTTCCAAGTACTTCACTATCAGGGGCTTCTCCTTGGTAGTGGATTTCTCTAGTGAGTTTTCTTTGAGGTTTTCTTTAGCAAGGCTCTCCTAGACTTTTAATGGATCCTCGTCGAGACCTAGTCAAGGTCTTTGATCTTGCAACTTCTCATGGTCTTCCTAGAGATCTTATCTTCAAAATTTTGCTTCTGAAAGTGTTGGTGTTGATATCTTCTTTCGGATATCTGATTCTACTACTTCTGAATACGAGCAGGACTCTCCTAGTATTTCTTCTTCTTACTGTCTTGGAAGTTATTCAATGAGATCTCCTCCTAATATCCATTTTGCTTCAGGTACTAGATTGATTATGAAGAAGATTTTCTTCCTAAATTTCTTGTAGGAAGCTTTCCCAACTTACTGGATCACCTATACCTGCAACAAAAATATTAGTACTAAAATATTCTTCTGAATTAGATCCTTTCCTCTAGAATCTTCTTAAGGATAAAAAGGCATCTAAGGCCTGTTTCAGTATCAAGACTTCTATGGTCTATTCTTCAATATCAAGGATTCTATGGCATTTTTCTTTGGATCAAGGCTTCTATGGCCTTTTCTTCTGGATCAAGGCTTCTATGGCCTTTTATTCTATGTCAAGGCTTCTATGGCATTTCCTTATGTATCAAGGCTACTATGACCTTTTCGTTTGGTGAAGTTATTCAATCTATCAATGGAGATCTCCTATCTCTAGAATTCATCATGATTCTTTTCCAGAAGATTCTTCTAAAGTATTCTTCCTTCTGCAACAACTAATCTCTACACTATGAAGGCACTCTGATATTCCAGTAATGAAGTTAAGGTCTCCTAGATTTCTATTGTAGGAGGTATCCCAGTCATATGAGTACTAATTCCTTGTAAAAATAAACTTTCAGTTAAGTATTTCCAGATCTCTTAGCTTCACTAGTTGATTCGTCAACCTAGTGGATCAAACGTTGAGTCCTAGTCTTCACAAGTTTTACTTTATCTCTATGGAAAGACTCTAGCCCTATGCAATCTTAGTATTTTCAAAATTGAGATTTTATCCTCACTTGTAACTCTCTCTAATTCTACCACCTAGACTCTTTTGAGAATATTTGATAGTGATTGGTCCAATGGCATGTCAGGTTCTCAATAAACTTAGGACCAAATAATGGTGGTTCCCTCTAGATCTACTATGGCTTGATCTACTGTTGGATATTTTGAGTCAAAGTTGTCATTGATGTCAAGGATCGAAGTTGTCATTGATTTCAAGGAATAAGCTACTATTGATATCAAAAGGTCAAGAGGAACAATGCAAAGGTTAAAGGCAAAAGAGTTTCATAATATTTTTAATATTATGTGGAAGCATATGTTAAGAGGGTTTTTATTAAAACCATGGTTGAGCAAAAACAAAAGGTTTTTCATAAAAACCCAAGGAAGCCCAAGGAGGTTTTAATATTTACTTTATAAAATATTTATTAAAATTTAATTTAAATTTTATAAATAAATATTATTTATACAAAGTGGTAAAAAAAAAGGGCTTTGATAAATCGAAAAGGATTTAAAAGCTATTTATAAAATTTAAATTCTAAAGAATTTAAATAATTTATAAATTAATTATTCAGATTTTGAAGGTGTCGACGTTCAAAATTAAAGGAGGAAATTAGTATATATACTATATGCCTTAGTGGAATTTAAGTCATCCTTCGTTCAAAATAAAATAGCGTGCAATTGTTGTTGTGAGAATTCGTGCGAGGAAGAAGACAAAAAACCTTGTCTTAAGTGCCAACGAAAGGGTTAAGTTTGTCGTGTGCTAAAATGTAATATCCAACGAGGCATCGTGGCCTAGTGGCAAGTGGACGAAGTTCTAAGCCATTTGTGGCTGAGGTGATCCATGTTCAATTCACGATGGCAATGTTTTGTTTATGTGTTTTGAAGTGTCAAGGAAGCGACGCGTGAGTTTTTGTTTTGGCATGTGCGGAGATGAATATAGAGCACGTTGGGCTCTTGCTCTCCAAATGAGTGTCTAGTTCATATGGTGGTTGGAGCCATGGCTAGGGCATTGGTAGAGGCAACGTCGTGAGTTCGAGTCCCACCAAGGCAAAGGTAATAATATTTTTAATGTGTTGTGATGCCTAAGGTTTTGACATAAGGTCCTAGGGAGTTAAAAGGGTTAGTTAAAAAGATTTTTAATTAATCATTATTTTTGGTTAATTTGAGGAATAAGGAGTTGGATTTATTTTGAATAAAGTATTTTGTGGTTATTGAAGATTTATAGTGTTGAGAGGACCTATTGCCATTGAGTTATTTTGAAAAGGAGATTGTATTGACATAATTCTTGGTATTGAATATTATTTTGATTGGGAGATTATAAGGTGTATTTGGTTACTAATTTTTGTATATGTTGATGGATGCTTTCTTTAAGATGGAGTGATAAGGTGTATGCGTGCTTTGATATTTGCATTGTATCTTTGATATAGCTTATCAACTTCTAACTCCTTTGAGCTTGGCAAAGAATTATTTGTGGTTGTGGCAGATTTTAGAGGATCCTTCATCATCAAGAAAAAGGTATGAGCACGTTCTTCCATAGTTGAGTTGATTGGTTGGTTTTCTGGAAAATAAGTTTGGAGTGAAAAGGACTTGATCAGGATTTCCTTATTGAGTGTGTTGAGTTAATGCTTCAAGGTTTTTGGAATAAAGAGTTGTTGTTAAAACCTTGTTTTATAAGCATTGTTGTTGAAAATTTTGGTTGAGTGAAGAACTTGAAAGAGGGTTTGAATATAACATGAGTATTATTGTTATGTGAGATTGTCTTATAAGCATTGTTGTTGAAACCATTTGTTGTGTAAAGAAATTGAACTAGGGTTTGAAAAGAACATGAGTATCATTGTTGTGTGAAATTGGTTGTTGAGCATTGTTGGAAATATTTTGAGTGTTCATATGCTTGGACTAGGGTTTGTAATCAAGGATTGTTTCATTGAGTTATTGGTTGAGCCTAGTCGAGTGGATGTGTGAAGTGATTGTTCAAGTTCCATAAAACAAACTATTCTATATTCTAAATTGATTTGAAAAAGTGATTGAGTATTGAGTTGAAGCATATTGAGTCTAACAATTCTCTATATTTTTCTAAAAGAGTGATTGAAAGTGATTGAGTATTGTGATGAGTATAGAGCATATTGAGTCTCTAACAATTCTCTTTATGTTTATATGAGATTGAACAAGTTCTAATGTGAAAATTTTGAGCAGATTTAAAGCAAGTCTTTGAGACGACTTGTGGACAGATTTGGGTAAGCTTTTGTGGAAGCTTATTTGGATAAGTTTTTGAGAGAACTTATTGAGCAGATTTGGAAAATTTCTAGTGTGGACTTGTTGAGAAGATTTAAGACAAGTCTTTGAGAAGACTTGTGCACAGATTTGGGTAAGCTCTTGTGGAAGCTTGCAATACAGATTGAGAGCAGATTTGGATAAGCTCTTGAGAGAACTTATTAAGCAGATTTGGACAAATTCTAATGAGGACTTGTAGAGCAGACTAGACAAGTTCTAGAGAGGACTTGAGGATAGATTGGTGTGAGCTTTTATGGAAGCTTTCAAGGCAAATTTGAGACAAGTCTTTGTGAAGGCTTGTGAGTAGATTTTATTGATTGATTTGTTCAAAACTTGAGTTAGGATTTGGGATAGATCCAGATGAGTTGATTGAGATTGAGTCAATGACCGAATGACTATGTTTAGTGTAAATTTGAGGATAGAGTTTGGTGTAGATTTAAGGATAGATTTGTACTAGATCTGAGATAGAGATTGAGGATAGATTTGTGCTAGACTGAAGTATTGTGTTTAGTACATATTTGAGATAGAGATTTTTAGGTGATAGAGTTGAGGACAAAAATCTCCAGCCAGAGCAAGGAAGATATGTATCTTTTTTGGATAGAGTTCCATTTGCTAAGGGCAGTGGAGGTAGAGGTCTTCTAGAGGATCACCAGCCAAAGCATAGATTAGAATATTGGTGTCTCATATGGATAGATATCCATGAATTTGATTTAGGGGAGTGGTATCTCCTTTGGAAAGAGGTCCATAAACATTGTAATGGGGAAAGGATTCCCAAGAGATTGATTGAGAAAATTTTAGTGAAATATTTTCTCTTAGGAGTAGCCCACATTGGGTGAACCACGTAAATTGTGGTGTCTCCATTATGTGTGGTGATTTGTGCATTGCTTTGATTACTGATATTGATATTGCTATCTATACATTGCATAATATTTATTGGGAAAGAAAAGTAAAAAGTGGTCTTATACTGTTCACCCCCCATCTCAGTATAAGCTTGTGTTCTTCATCTACCATTGCTCTAATACCACTGTTAGCTTTTGATGCCACATACATTGGGAGATACCATTCATAATATATAGAAATAAATACAATAGATCTATGAGATGATTAAAATATGCTATAAATAAAAATGGTGAAAATATTACAATAGTAGAAATGGAGGAAATGGGCACTCCATAAGATATTCTATTGCTCCATGAGGGAGCTTTGAGCTTATAGCTCACACACACTAACCTACTACCTATCTACCACACACTCACTATGATGATGATCTATCTTGTTATTATTCTATTATCTATCTATGGCCATTATATAAGAAGATAAGTTCCTTTGCTGATACTCTATCTAGTTGTACAAGTGGACACCTTGCACATTACAACTTGCACATTGAAACTTGTGCATTTATTACATTGCATGAAGTAATTAGATAACTTTCTCCTAAATTAACCTAATTTTCTAAGTATGTACCAAGGAAGGTACATTTACATGAACTAAATAATGTAATATGCTCTATTTTCTAACAAGTTTATCCTTGCAACAAGTTGTGGATATTGTCTTTGTAGGACTAGTTAGTGAGATCATTCTCATATACCTTGATGTTGTACCTAAATTTTCAAATAAAAGTTATAATCATATTAAATACCTAGAATATATTTTCTAGAGGTGTAGGGAATATGGTATCTCCCTTAGCCTTTAAAAATATATTTTTATGGTCCAAAATGGTAAACTGTTAGGACATATGGTGTCTAAATATGGTTTAGATATAGATCTCGATAGGATAAAATTAATTCTAGAGATTTTATTACCCACATCCATCAAATGTATTATATCCTTCATAGGTCAAATCCAAAATATAGCTATGTTCATAACCAATTTTGCATAGTTGATTATGTTGATCACCAAAATATTGAAAAATGATGTAACCCTAGTGTGGATAGATTATAGTAAGAGAGCCTTTTAGGATATAAAATATATCATAAATAAAGCCCCAATCCTCATAGATCCCTATTTATTCAAATATATTATGCTCTATGTGTTTGGTACAAATAAATTTATTATTATCATATTGACTTAAAAGAACAACATGAATGAGGAACACCCTATCCCATTTATTTTATGAGTCAAGTCCTTCACATTCATCAAGAAACAAGTGTTTGCCATCATGAAATCCTTGAGGAAATTTAGATACTACCTATCCTAAATAAATTCTATTATCTCCATGGTCCATCATAATGTCCAATCTATAGTACTACATGGTGGACTAGGAGAAAAAAGGTTAGGATGGATAAACAAAATTTAGTATTTTGACATAGAGGTTAAGCCCACTAAGCTCATTTGGGGTAGGTTTGTATGTGAGAACCTTGCAGTTTCTACCATAAAGGAATAGGTAGCACTAATGGAGGAATTAAAACCAAAATATCATACAGGTTGGATGATAAAAATTAAGAGATACACGATGATTGGATAAGTCCCAAATGGGTTGATGTCTAAATAAAGGGCTAATTTTAGATAGTAAATAACCCACTATGTGTGTATGGATGGCATAATTTTTATAAAAGGATATGATGGTATCCTACTACGGTGTCTTAAAGAAGAAAATATAAAATCCCTTATGAAGAAATATCATTATGAAGTAGGGAATTATTTTGGACCAACCATAGCACATAAGATCAGTATATTATAGGCCCATAATGCTCTCTAATTGATTTAAATGGGTTAAGAATCGTAAATATTTCTATATTCATATGAAGAAAGAGGAAAGCACCAATGCCATTAAAACCCATCATCATAACTGAGTCCTTCCAACAATGGCACCTTAATTTCATTGGCTAGATCAACTCCTTATCTACTATGGGATATACATGGATTTTGATTGCAACTAACTATTTCACAAAATAAATTGATGTAGTATCAATAAAATAAATTATTCAATAAGTGATCATCCAATTTTTAGAGGTCATCATTGCCAAATTTAGGACTCCATCCATAATGGTCACTGACAATGTCACTTTGTTTGTAGAGTTCAAGGTGAATAAATTTAAATTAGAATATGGATTTGTGATCAAGACATCCTCTAATTAATATATCCAAGGAAAATATTATGCATAATCCACCAATAAGAATATCATGAGAATCCTAAATAAGATACTAGTTGAATCACAAATAGATTGGCATACCAAGCTATAGAAAACACTATGAGAAAATAAGGTGACACCTAAATATTTCATAGGATCATATCCCTATAAGTTATTTTTTGGGAAGGGGGTCATGCTACTAGTCAAATTTACACTCCCTTATTTGTAATTGTCATAGAAATTAGAATAAGAGGAGATTTATGTTGAAGTAATGCAAGCATGACTAAATGCCCTACTAGCCCCAAAGGAAAAAATAGAGAAGGCATTCAAGAGGATGGTCCAACATCAAAATATGGTTAAAATATGGTTTTGACAAATAAACTATTGATATGAATTATAAGGAAGGGAATTTAGTGTTCAAGTGGGATGAATATAGGACCAAACTAGATGGTCATCAAAAGTTCAATTTTCTATGGAGTGGACAATACCAAATTTTATAAATTATGGGTTCAAATACCTACAATATTTCAACAAAGGATGGAATATCACTACTAAATTTAGATAATAGGTAGCATTTGTAGCCCATTTTAAGGAACCTCTACTACCAAAAGAAATATAAATATGTGCATATCTTCTTATTTTTTCTTTTTTGGGTTATCGTTGTCCATGTTCCTTCCTTCCTTTATATTTGTTGAGGAAAAATCCATTCCTTCCTCTCCTTTCTTCTTATTTATCTCATTTTTTTCATACCTTTATTCTTTATTGATTTAAAAATATCAAAAGGACTAAGAAGAAGCAATTCGTTCCTCCCACAAGCGATTCTCTCACTATAGTGAGAAAACCATTCACTGAAATATTACCCACTAAGTGAATCTCCTAGGTAGGAAGTTGGCCTATTTTGAAATGAAATACCCTCCTAAAACATTTATGGTTAGGTGCAAGTGGGGCAAAGACTATAAAACCCCCATCCTATTTGTGTGTGTGTTTTTTGGCTTGATTGAATCTAAATTCCTAGATGCTATCAACTTGTTGAACCCAAATGGGCTCCCCAGTTTGACCATACAATCATAAGGCATCTAAATAGTGCTAGCCAATCCTCTTAAGTGATTATAAGAGTTAACTTTCTCTTGGCATATATAAACTAGCCAACATGAACCATATTCCATAACCATTTTGAAGGTACCATGGTCAATGCACCTACCATTTTCTTAAATATTTTACTTATCTAATTAGGTAGAACCCCACAAGAAATCCCCAAACAAATATGACATCACCACAATCTATCCTAGTTTAAAACATAGAAATTTTGCCCAAGTATTAGTCTTTGAGTTATTTTCTCGACTCATCAAGGGAATCATTCCATATCATAAGCTATCAATTTTCTAAAATAAATTGTACCAAATACACTTGTCCTAGTTATTCGCTCAACTCATAAAGAAAATAATTCCATATCATAAGCTATCAAATTTCTAAAAAAAATTGTATCCAAATACGCTTGTCCTAGTTATTCACTGATAAGGTTGAGAAAATTGATCCTCTTTATGAGAAATCCACTTCCTAAGAAAGAAATTTGCTTGTCCATCCTAGAAAATCACTCCCCGGGTTGAGAAAATCTCTCTATGACCAAAGACTTATCAAATTTCCCTCCATTCAATTTAAACTCAATTGCCTTCTATATTTTTTCATCATGGACACCACTTCCACTCCCACTAGTCATTCCATACTCAAAGTAAACCTTGTATCTCTATAGCCACCACTATTTCCCCTCTATTCATAGCTTTGATAGTGCCAATCCATGCAAAAAAACTTGAAGTAGAGCCATTTAGAGAGAAATTAAATGAGAATCTAAAGAGAAATAAAATCATTCCTCCACCTAGGAGACATGAGGAGTTGTTTGATAAACCTTGTAGAAGGATGGATGGGAGAAATTTAAGCATTATCCTATTGAGGTAGGTAACGTATCCCTAAAGAGTTTTAAATTAGATCGAAAGACTAATTCTTAGAGAATAATATAAGTATGTATATTATATGTAGTAATGAACCTAGTCCCCAAAGCATGGAATTGCCCATAGTTAGTAGAGACATGTACCAAAAAGCACAAGTTAACAACAAGACCATCAAGCCTCTTCAATGGATAAAATAATCATTCTATATTAGAGAATATGGCATCTTAAAGATGGCTAATGTAGTATATGAACCATCCATATGGGTTACCTACAACCTAAAGGTACAAAATATTAGTTATCGATAAGATTTCTAAATCCCACATTTGAATAACCCAAATAAAGCTATTAATTTTAGCATCATACTAAAATTGGAATGGTTCAAGGATGAAATATAGCTGGTTTTATCAAGGATTACAATCATCCTAGGAGGTTAAAATATATGCTAAAATGTATAAATAATATATAGCCCTCCTACACAATGTAGAAAACTATGTTAGACACCCCCAAATAATTGACTATACCAGATACATTTAGGACCAAATGAACTAGTAATTGAAGGAGTTTAAGGAAAGGAAATTCACATACACCTACTATATAGTATAGTTAGTCATATACCAAAATAAGTATTACTTTATCTCCCCAACCTAACTAAATTGGTCTAGATGGAAAACCATTGCCTATGGTAGAATACATAGACCTACCTTATTGAGAGGCTGGAAGGACCTCCTACTGCTTCTATGATACAATCTATAATATAATAATGTATGTGATGAAAGGAAAGGTACTAAATATTTCATATGAGGAACCAAAGGAATGGTTGAATGAGTATCTCTAATTGGTAAGATCAAGATCATTCATCTACCTATTTAGGTTGTCAGCCATACCCTTTGAATTATAAACATATGTATTAGACCAATTATTCAACCATGAATATGTTTAGAAAATCAACTATGTGGATCTAAAATGCTTAAATGGATAAAATAAATACTATCTAATCAAGCATCAAATCATGTATATCACACAAAATCTATGGGTTTTCCACATGGTCTTTAAATAAAAATTGAGAAACATGGAATTGGAACAACTTTGAGATACTTGGTCCTATGATCCTAGTGATTAATTTTGATACAAATTAGGAGACAAGGGTTTTCACATATTCTTAATGCATGAAAGGATATACAAAATTTAGGAGGTAAACTTATTTTATGAGGTAGACCAACCCCTTTGGGGAGTGTAAAACTATATTAAGGTAAAATACAACAATGGTACACCACCCCTCATAATGGTTTACTTCCTATGTAGATGCAAAGATTAAGGGTGAAATTGATTCAAATTTCAAGCTAGCTATCATGTATTGAAGTCCCTTAAGAACCTAGGATACTTAAGGAGGAAGATCCTTGATTGAAAAAGTTGTGCTATAAAGCTAGAACCACTATAAAACCAATGCCAATTAGTCCCCTTAATGAACAATTCTCATCTATATAGGATAGGAAACATAAGAGGATAATAAAAAAATAGAGAATAATAGGAAATCCCTAGAAAATCCCTAATTTCATCTCCTACTAGTGTGCCTAAGGTAACCATATACATAGTGCCAATAATGTTGACAATCATAAGCATTGTAATCTAAGAAATATCTAGGGAGCGACTTCAAAAGCAAGAGAGTAACCTATACTAGTTGATGTTCAAAAAACTAGTAGTATAATAACAAACAAGAAGATAGAAAACACCCTAACTTGAGGAGGGATAAATTTACTAAGGAGGAACTTCTATTGAGTTGGAAATGGCCAAAACTATGGACACTATCCCTTAAAATTCTCTTTTCCCTTTCTATTATCATAGATTATTTTTCTTTTCTACTCTTCTTTTTCTATTTTTTCTTCTTCTCCCACCTCTTAATTTGTTGCACTTTCTCAAAAATGTGGCCAGTGGTTCTCCTAGAGGCTCTATACCTCCCACCATGATCCCCATATTTGGTATCATTCTAATCTCCTCATTATCCCCATTGACAATCAAGATCACCACCTCATAAACCCTATTTTCTAACATTATGATCACATATCTTTAATAGCTAATATCTCTTCTAGTTGAAAAATAACATAGTTAGTGATAGTGATATCCACATCTAGATCACCATTCATCCTCATTTCTACACAATTCACTTTACCCATTGTATCATCCCATCCATCTCGTCATACTATCTCACAAGCAAAACAACTCCTACTATAGGTAATGAGATCACCTATGCCCACTCTTGTGAGAAAGTATACTAAAGTAACTCTAGAAACCAACTAAATCTAGGGCCTAGCTAGGATTTTATCTAGAGTATTTCCAATGCTCTAGAAGAGACTAATATCTAGGAAATATTTGACTCTCTCTAAGTTGAGGAGAGAAAAATCCAAAAAAAATATAAGCAACTAAAGAAAAAAATATGAGGCTCCAATCATCATATGGTCCTAAATGGCATTAGGGGCTAACAAAATCCTCATCATAAAAGTGCTCCCAAATTACCCTTCTAGACCCACCACAACACTTGTTGATTTCACTATCGAGGTGTCAATGTTAGATCTAATTGAAACAAATCCCTATCGTATGATCTAGCCTGTAAAACAACTATCCACTGGAATGACCATGCACTTTGGCAAAATTGTGGTAGAAAATGATGCATTAAAAATAAAAGATAGAGAAATGGAAGTAGTAGCAACTTAGTTGAATGTAGAGAAGACATAGCTCCAATAGGATAATGAGACCCTAAGAAAAGATGCATATAAAACAATAAACTGCAACAAGTTGATGGTCTTAAGTCCTAAGTTAGTTAAGCTAATAAATAAAAGTAGCAATACAAATATCTTCCATAATAGATTCCACAAGGGTAGGACCAGATGAAGAAGCAAGCGAAACAAGAGAAATCATATATGGAAGATCAACTACAACATCTACAAAAATCTCGACAAGAGAAATACCTTCAGATATTTGAGCTGTAAGAAAGTGTCGAGTTAAAAGGACCAATGACTAACCAAGGGTAGACCTTGGAGATTGAGAAAGTGAAGCCCCTCTAAAATTACTCTAAACTAAAGGTGAAAAGTACCAAAAGGTACTTTGATTTTTTGGCCAACTCCAAAAATAACCTCAACTAGGTAGAAAGAACCATGAAGTAAACTAAGGAGGAAAGGATTGTGAAGGAAAGGTATCAAGAAGTGCTAAAATAATTGGCCACTCTAATATCGTCATAGGTACAACAATTAGGGATAGAAAAAAAATACCTAGTTAGAAGAATGAAGAAAAATCCTAACACCTAGAGAGACCTCGAAACATATAAGGACACAATAGGCTCTCTAGAAGCCCCAATGCATGACATGAAAAATAAAATATAGGGGCTAGTCACTATTGGATTACCTAAAGTTTTTATCATTGGAAAATAATCCTCTATGATGAAATCATAAATTTAATGATTAAAGAGGAAAAGGCTAACATTAGATCCAAGACAATAATAGAAAGGGTATATCAACTAGAAACATTCCTTACCAAACTATAGGGATCGGTACAAAAGTAGAATGATTTATCTAAAAACTAGTATGAAGAGTTGGTAGTATATGTGAAAGACCTTGGAAATATTTGTTTATTGGTAAATGAGGAGTGATCAAAGCTACTAATATTATTTCCATAGGATGAAACAAGGAGAACCAACAATTTGATAGTTTTGCAATAGGGATCCCAATTTTGAAGACTCTATGCCCAATTATAAAGGTAGTATTTGGAACCTCTTGCCAATCAATATTGGCACCCTATGAAGTTGTATAAATATAGTAACATGTTACTACTTTGGGGTTTATCATTTAAAATTGTTAAAAAACCTCAAGAACAACCAATTAAGACCTCTAAAACTCCAAAACTTTTCTAAGTGAAGATCAAAGACCGATTAGCTCTAAAGGGACAAATTGATTCATAGGAATGACTCACTAGCTTGATGGAGTGACTAGCTTGTAGGAGCAAAGCACTAGTAGACTGGAGCAAAGTGTTAGTATACAGGGGCAATCTCATCACTCCTTGGAGAAAATCACTCATGGATAGGTAAAGGGGTAAAAAGAGATGTGTAGATCCTAAGGAAGATTTTTGAAAATTATTATTTTAGCATTTTGTGGCACCATAACTCATTTAAATGTCTACTAACTCATTTAGTAGTGTAAGTAGAGGCATGTAACATTTGGAGGTGCATAATATTGTTAGATATGCCCCTAAACATTTACTTGTTAGGAGTAAAAATTCCTATAATGTAAATATATTTTGGCCTTGAGAAAGTCATACCTATAGTATGTGATACACACATCATTTTCACATCATTTTATTCATGATATTGATGAGAAATTGATAAGTCCTTATTTTCCATCAATGGCGCTACCCTTCTAGATTGTGGAATGCATGATGACTATGGTACTTCATTTTTGTCCATCTTGTCATTCCTCTCACAATTTTATTTTGATATGAATAGAAATACATTGATGTTAAATATGTTGATTGATCATACACTCTCCTTTCTATGATCATGGTCATATTTACTTTCAACCTCTTGCAAACTAAACTTGATAATTTTATTTCATGCATGTTAAATTTCACCATTTAATTTATTGTATTTAATTTCTTGCATGTTAACTTTCATATTTTAATTTATCATATTTAGTTTCATGTAATTAGGTTAGATTAGTTAGGTTTTATAAAGGATAGTGAGGCATTGTCCTAAATGTAGATGTTGGAAGAGGCATCGTTCCTTCCACCCAACCTTATTGAAACTAGAATTGAGGGCACATAAAATATAAACAATTTCCCTATGAAAAGTTACAAAATTTACACATAAATTTGTAAATTTAATTTTATAAGAATTCATTTCTCTTTGACCTTTGAAGGACTTAACCTTCCATTATATTGTTGACAATATAAACAATGAATCATCATAAAGGTTTTAGTTATGATAAAATTTTTTACATGATGAAATCTAGTTTTTCATTCTAGCTAAGTCTATGTTTGTTGATAATAAACTCTAGTTTGGACCACTTCTCAAAGACTTCAACCAATATTACTTGTCAATAGACACAAACCTTAAGTGCATAAAAGTATTACACCTGATATTTGGCTTCTTCTAGTCCTTTCTTCAATTTCTCTTCCTTTATGTTCAACTTGGCTATCTCTTGCTCCTTCACTTATGTTATTGTATCTACCTCTTTTTTTTAAGTTCTCCAAATGTTATTCTAGGCTATACTTTTCTTTTCTATCTATCTCTAATTGTTGTTATAGGTTGTCTTTCTCCTTCCTTTTGGATTCTAAATCTTACAAATTTTGGTTAACATAATTTTCTTATCTTTGATTCTTACTTCTTTTTATTCAAGTACATATTGCATGTTTTATTTCTGTTATTTGCACTTTTCTAGGTTTTGCTTTTAGCATTGGTACTTGATATAAATGACCTTTATTATTTTTAAAACTAGTTCTATGGTTTCTATTGGCTTAACATAATCAAAATTCAATGATGATAGCCTCATAATGGAGTTATAAGGAGTCGTTGCTCGCTAGATTAGATCTATGGCAATAGTCTTAGCAAACACTTTCTTACCTTTATTTACTACTTTTGGATGAAGGTGGAGACGTGCTTTAGAAGGCATTATAATTTTTTTGAAAATGTACTCTTTCATGATATTCCATGTCTCTAAAGACAAATTTTTGTATTCAAAATGTTCTATTATCCATTGCTCTAAATATATAAGAAGGAGATTGAGTAGATCATGAAAGTAATTTGCATACTTTTTTATCTTGTTGAAATTATTGTAAAAGCACCTCCTTGAATCATAGCCAATGCACTTAATTAGGAAGTATGGGGTATCTTAGATAAGTAATTATAACGCATGATGATTATAGTATGAAAGACAAGAGTCTAACATAGTCATCATAATTATAATTAGAGATTGGATTGTGATGACACAATCTGAGTGAATAATGGATTGGTATGGGAAAAGTTGGATTTGTGAGAATTATTTTGATGATGATGGAGTGATGGGAGTTGTATTATGTGGAGTGAATATAATGGTGTATAACATGGTATATGGAGAATATTACAAGATAATAATAGTTAATTATATTAGAGGATGGGGTGATAGATGCCTTGATCATCATCATTATGAGGGCATCCATGCTAATTAAAGGTGAGTTGGATGCAACAAAAGAAAAATATGGGATCGAAGAAGTGGATGTTATATAGGAAAAATATGAAAGTAGAATAGAATAAGTGGTGGAGGGTAACAAGGCGAATATAAAGGTAAAAAATGTAATGGAAGAAGTATTACCCTTATGGGTATCACATTTTGTAGTTGTAGCCCCTTCATTGGGTGAAGGATTCTATGTCAATAACCTTGGGACTTCTTTGGTGATAGTGTATTTTATTTTTTGTTTATCAATTATTTTCCTTTAAAGTTATTCACCTTTATTTCCTTGTTCCAACATTCAACCTTCATCCATAGTATCTTTTTCTTCCTCCTCTATATATGGCACTGGTGGAAAATTTGAAGGATCTGATCTCAGTATTTTTCTTATTTCTATTTGTCACTTTTACCATTTCTCCTTTCACCTACTAGTATATCTCTCTCATAATCCTACTCTATTTTTGCTATTGATATTAACTATTCAACAATTATTTCTTAAACCTTGGTCATGTTTATTGATTACTCAATTGAAGTTTGCAGAGCACTTGAATGTTTTCTTTGCACCTTAGGTTTAACTACTATCCTTTATTTTTCCAATTGGAGAAGATGTTCTTGTACCAATACCTAATTTTGATTGCACAGATTATTAGAGTTATTGTTAGCACCATCAATTCAACATTCTCTTTATCCATTACCTTTTAACACATCATAATTTAGAGAAAGTAAGATCCATATATTTTTTCATGATTTTATCATTTTGCATATTTATTTGAAACCTCATGCATATATAGGTAACTATCTTATCATAATACCGTTTTCATTTAACCTTTAATACCTCTATATTTTGATGACTTATCTTTACCACATCAAGATCATACATATTTTATTTAACATAAAATCAAATCCATAAGAAGGTATATTCTTGTAGTTTTATTATCTCTCCTTCCTAATCCAGTGATGAATTAAGTTTTTGATTATTTTTTATTTCTCTAAATTTTTATATATCTCAATTATAGGTCAATCCTCATGAATTTAGTAAGTGGTAGCACTCAACTATCATAAATTTAACAAAAAATATTTTAGGATCATAAGGCCAGTAAATTATTTTTCTAGGTTGAATTGATAGAGTTTCTCTTGCAACACCTTGACATATTTCATGGTGTGGAGTCATCAAATGGCAATGATAATTAAGTTGGTAAAATGACCTTTTATTCTTAATAGAGAAGTTTTGTTTAACTATATAATCCCTCTGCTTCACAAGCTCTAGATTAAAAATATTATTTAGTATAGAGGCATACAAGATGAATGGATATGCTAAAAGCATATACAATCTAAAGAATAATATCTTACCTACTAAGTATCAATATACCTCATATTAATGGAGTTTCCTTAATATAATTTAATTATCTTGAGACAACCTAGGCATTAAACTTATTATATTCATGATTATTGGTTCGTAGATGTGTTGATAAAATTCATAACTTTTAGGGTATATTTTTTCCCAGTACCTATGTCTATTCAACCATTGGAAGAGTATGAATTTTTTAATTGATTTGGTTCAACTATAATGATTGAAACCAATGGGTATTTTTATAGATAATTGGCTATCCTAAGTAAGAAGTATAGTTAAATATATATTCAATAACACAATTTCTTAATTGATATTACATCCTGGCTATTATGTATTATGCATTGTCCAACAAGTTTAGTAAGTAATTTTTTTTTGCACTAAGTATAACATGTCCAAATGCCTTTCATGTATATTTTTATCACTTAGTTATCCTAAAATGAAAGCCATCCCTGATAGAACAAACTATACCTCTTCCCTAAATTTATCAATCTTTGGAAATAACCTATAATCAATGGAATTCCTTGCATCTATCAATTACTATTATAGGAAGAGAGTCAAATTTGACTTGTCATTCTACTAATAAAAATCATACTATGCTTATGGGGTAGCCATGATCTATCACGCAATCCATTCTTCAAATTGTATTATATTGTAGATTATTTTAGGAATAATTTTTATGGGTTCCACCTCCTCTAGCTTAACATGAATTTGATTCTTTACATTATCATATGCTAAATTTGAGCAACCCCACACCTATGGTACAATTAATTGCCCCAACTTGGATTCTCAAATACGGCTCAATAAAGGGAAATTACATTATCTTATAAAATCATATCTACACTTGGATTTCTATCTAACTTTATGTGCAGGATGTTTGTGTTTGCCTTATGTGGTCCTTTCATGGACATTTACATATATATTTTTTCTCAAGAAGAAATTATCACAAGGGTTATGCATAAGGGGTCAACCTCAAAATGTTTAATAAAAATGGGGTAAATCAATTTTGAAATCGAGGCAAATAGTGTCCAAACTCAGTAGAAGACGTCAAATTGCATTTTTTCCACCAAAAATTATAAAAATAGGGTGAATCAATTGCAAAATCTTGCTACCACTCATTTTTCATATATTATTATGATAAGATAATAATATTTACCAAATCCATCATTTTAGGTTGCCAAGATCTAGCATCCTTTTAGGTTTACTAGATTTCTACATGCTTTTTCTCTAGTATTGCACTTCAACAAATTCAAAGCTCATTTGGAGGTCTTTTGAGGGATTTTTAAGGATTTTACTAAGCTCTAAATTGATCATAGATAGTTTTAAGCATATATCTTGTCAAACTAGGTGGTTTCAAAAAATAAAAATAAAAATGGAGCTTTGGATAAAAAGTTACGCCTTCTAGAATGTTCCTTATTGGTAGAATGCTCCTCTACAATTTATTGACTCTTCTATCTATAGAATGCTCCTTTGCAATTATTGATTCTTCTATTGATAACCTACTCTACAATCGATTGACTCTTTTGTTGATAACTACTTCTATGGAATCGATCAAATCTTATATCGATAGACAACTCCTTTGTAATCGATTGACTCTTCTACCGATAGACTACTCCTCTACAACTGATCGACTCTTATATCGATAGATTGCTCCTATACAACCATTCAAATCTTATATCATTATAATTCTCCTCTATAATTGATTGAATATTTTACCAATAGATTGCTCCTTTACAACTGTTTGACTCTTCTACTAATAGAATGCTCCTCTACAATCGATCGTCTCCTTATTTTCCTCTATTGATAGTCCTTGCTCTTTTTCGATAGATTAATCTTATACAAATGATCAACTATTCTACTAATAGAATCTCCTCCTTTTTTATATCAATAGACTAATCCTCTACAACTGATCATTTGTTCTTCTCTCTGCAACTGTTTGTATCATGTTTTTGAGTATCTTTTTTCACTACATGAGAATGAATGTCTTAGATGTATGAGTATAATTATTGCATTAGGTATATATACTGGTCGTATAAGAGGAAAATTTGGTGAGATAAATAAAATTATTTATAATTTCAAGGTGAAAAAGGTCCACGATTTAGGTGGGAGTGTTGGCAATTTAAAATAAAAATGGTAAAATTATTATCAATGGAGGGTGAGTTGACCCAAAATACATTTTGCACCCAAAATTTTTGATTGAATAGGCCCTAATCAAGAGTCCCCATATTTGCTAATTTAAAAATTTGAAAATCTTAATATTCATGAAATAACAATGTTTCACTGCTATGCATAACCTTGGTTATCACTTTTGCCTTCTTTAATTTCCTCATGGAAACAAATAAAGATGCACCTACATTTGAGGATTCCACTTATATTTTGTATGATCTAACCCTAGTTACTACTATGTCTAGATTTTTAGTCTTAAAAATGGGCAAAGACACTAGAGGCTTGATAGTCTATTCACTACCAAGAGGAGTTTGAGATGCCATGGTATTATCTTATAATTGCTTGAATTTCTAAAAATATTAGAGATTTTTCCTTTTTTTCCTTGACCTATCATATTACCAACATAGAGAATTAATCTTCTTATGTAAATCTAAATAGCAAATTGGTGGTTGAGTATGAATTTATTCAATGAATCGATAGTTGGAGGATTTTGAGAAATGAGTTAGGGGTTGACCTAATGAATCACTATGTTTAAATAAATCAACATGATTTGATTGATGTGAACTTATAAATATCCCTATTGCCTTAGCCAAATATTGGATTCTTTATTGCTTTATTATTTTATTTAATACAATGAACCAATAATAAAACTCCTAATAACAAGTCACTATTAGAGATCTAATTAGCATAAACCATTCAATACCTCTTTAACCTTGATGAAAATTTTACTTTTTTCACATGTTTCTTTCCATAGTGACATTGAATTGATGGTCCTTATAGTGATAGGCTAGTTAATTATCTAGTTAATTATCATGGGGGACACTCAATGTCTTTGAACTAGTTAGTCAAAGGTAAATTTAGGTTTCTCAAAGTCATCACCTTTTCATTTTCGATATATAGGTTCAATCTCGGTGAGATTTTGATGCCAAATAACATGATATTCCTCCTCACTAGTACATCCTCAAAGGAAAAATAACTAAAATAACTTATCTAAACCTCTTTACATGAAGATGTCACTCTTTATTAACTTTGATCCTAAATGTTCACTTTTGCCTATGATAGGATCCAATTCAGAATTAAAATTGTTAGTTTTTTTTCTTTATAGAAAATGGGCCATCTCTAATTTTGAATGTTAATAACAAATTATATCCCTATTTAAATATGCATGCAATCACTGTAGGTAGGATTAGAGGTTTAAATTTAGCTTTTGAAAAACTTAGAAAATCTTTTAGGGTTTTGAGGAAACTCGACCAATGGCCCATAATGTGATTAATACATATCATGCACCATTACTCTAAAGGTGTATTGAGAAACACATGGTAATAAAGTTCTAATATAATTACATTATGCCTCAGTCACTAGATTATAAAATGTTAAAATTCTACCTTAATCAACCTCCAAAGATGGGTGGCTCCATGAATGATAATGTAGAAAATATATAAAAAACTATATAAGATTTTGAAGGGATAAGGGTAAGAATTATTACAGTCACAATTAAGAGGATTTTATGCTAAATATATTTAGCTCTTAGTTAAGTATAAATAGTAATGAAATAACTTTAAATCATAAGAAATGGAATAATATATTAGTAAGAAGTTGAGAAAAACACCCTGAGACAAGAGGACTAGTAGTTGTTGGTACTCCTTTATATGAGAGGTGCATCATAACACTACTACATAGTGTTAGTGGGACCAATGTAAATGCATTTTTATACTAAAAAATCTTTAAACTTGAAGAAAACTATTTAAGAACATACCATGCTTAGGAATTGTGAGAGAGGACTAGCATGTAGAAAGATACATCTCATAAAAATCAAGTCTATTGAAAGAGTTACCCTAGATTATTGCTACCCTCTAAGAGGTACCTCATAATGATCAAGTCCATTGAAACATAATTGAAGAAAGATAATCCTCATGTAAAATATTAAATAAATATGAAAGACTTACTGGTAATCATGAGTAAATATAGAAATTATAGCAAAGAAAAGTCAAGTTTGCAACTTGAAATTCTCCTTTCAATTGACATGCATTAGTTGAACATCCAAAGAGATGTCTACTCATGCTTGAAGGTATATTTTTATAGATGAAAAATGTCTAGCCTCTAGGCTTGACACTAAAATTTCTACCTAATACATTAATGTCAATCTACTTGAAAAGGAAAACCTAACACTACATTTATTGATCTTTATAAAATTAATATTTTTGTACCATAGATATTTTAAATTTCATATATAATGGTAATATGGATGGTTACAAGTATTGACTATAAAATTTGTATAGGATATTTATCCTTATCTTTCTATTTGGGTGGGTCTCGTATCACTTACCATGGTTGATGTCTAATATTTAATTTTTGTTGTTACCTTTATAAAGTTTTCTAGTTAGTTAGTGGACATTTTTCTTTTATCCCTTTGCCTATGCAACAATAGCCATATGAGTATGCTTGGTTGGAATATGGAGGAAATAAAGCATGGTCTTATATTCTCTTTTTTGTCCATCACTATTATTGGATTATGATTTTTATATACCTTGTCCTTTGGCATGACAAATAATGGAATATACTTCATTTGGTATTTAATGCTCTATCATCTCCTTGAAATTTTTTTTATCTTATGTCATTTGATCACTACTTTAACCACTATCCATGCCTTATTTTCTTATTGATATCTTATTTTCTTTTTTGGATGTCAATCTATCCTTATTTTGAGCTTTTTCTGTCCTCTATTCAATTCATTCATAACTTGTTGTCTAGTCTCTATATTTGTTCTTGCTTCTTGAATACCTTCTTATGTGCATTCCATTTGAACATCTATTTTTTGAATAATGTATGCTTTTGAACCACTTGATTTTAATGATCTCACTTATTTTTCTATGGTACCTTTGTCTAACTCTTTGCATTCCTAACAATTTCTTCTTTGGTCCTTCTTGTACCATTCAAAAGTGTCTAATGCTATGTTGACTAGCTTTCAAATTGCTTATTATCACAACCACCTTGAAAACTTTCTAAATCATAGTCTTAAGACTAGGATGAATATGAAGCTTTTTACAACAATCCATTAGAGAAATATTTTGCTCTAAGGTAGTGATTAAAGTCATTATACGATGCCACTTTTCTTCTTTGTTTATCACTAACTTGATTAGATAATTACTTGCATAGGAGGCCCATATTTATTGATGGTACACTAGCCTTGATTTTTATACATTATAAATTGAAATTTATGGATTATTTGATTTCACATTAGCTATGAAGTTTGTATGCCATGTTATATTTTTTTTTGTAGGTTAGATTACTTCTATGACAAGGTTGGTTCATTGGTTCAACTTTGATATACCTCCTACCAAGCTAGCATGCCATGACTTCTCGACATCATCACCAAGTCATATTATGACACATGACATCCTGAATTACCTTATTTTTGTCATAGAAAATTGAATTTATCATCCTTGAACCCAAACCCTTATATGGTATTGTCACAAGGGAACACATAGTGAATTTTGAGGATAGATTAAGAGAGAAGGACCCTTCAATATTTTCCTTCTCTTGCTAGGCCCTATCAACCCTTTTATGACCTCATCTTGACATCATGTTCCTAGTAGGATGGGTCCCTTGGGCCTTACACCATTATTTTCTATTTTTTATCATTATCTCACTACCTTGATAATGACTCACTAGCCACCACCTAACCAACTACCATTCAAAAAACAGGTCCTTGACCTAATTTCAACAAATTAATACTTGTCAATAACATATCCATACTCTTTTGATAACTGATCAACTATGAAAAAAAACCAATAAAATTAAGGAAAATAGGATAGTAAAATAATGGTTCCAAATATTGTTTATTGATATTTTCACTTAATAGGGAAATATTTTGATTTTAATTTTTGATTTTTCATTGATTTTATGAAAATTTTGACCTTATTCCTTATTTTCCTATTTTTTTTTTTAATTTCTCAAAGAAAAACAAGAAAATTAAATTTAGAAAAGAAAAGTATATACATGCTTCTATGCTATTTATAAGATGAGTTAGTGGCATCAAACAACGTATAGGTTCTTTAAGTGCTCTCAATTCACTAAAGTGGATAGTTGTTGACCATCTATGATCATTAATACATATGCATTTAAGCCATGCATTTTGGTAATTTTATATGGTTCACTCCATAATGAGTCATGTTGGCTTATAAGCCTTAATATTTTAAAATATAATAGGCCCCTCAATAAATAAGCCATAATATTAAAGGTCAAAATATCAATAATGAAGAGTAGAATTATATATGTGAGCAATCAAATATATATCTAGGCCAATATAAAGATAAAATAACATTCACTTATAATATCAAATATAAATGTAAAATTAGCCAAAAATCATTCATGTACATTCATGAAGAATACTTGCAAAATTAATTGCTCAAAATTTGTATACAACCTTTATTGTCAATGATTGCTATGTGGTGATCATTTACAAATCATTTTACTAATACATTGTGTGAAGCTTTGTCTCCATAATATAGACATAGAAGATGACTCTTCATGTACTTGACTATTGCTCTCCATATGACAACTCCCATGACCTTTAGCTTATCATCTTGCCACTTGCATACTAGAATCTTCACTCTCTTCTTACATGCATACTTTACTCTATGACACTTTCACACTTCTACTTGAATCTTACTCTTTTACATACACTCCTAATAAAAGACACTTGTACACATCATCATATTATATATTTGCAAATTTATATACATAACACTTATGCACATTCTGTCAATACATACTTACACTCTTACTTACATGACACTTGTGCATTTTCTGCACATTGCACTCTTACTTACATGACACTTGTGCATTTCCTCCACATTGCACTCTTACACTACACTTGTGCGTTTCCTAGACATTGACACTTACATAAAAAGAAAATATAAACCACTCATATAAACTGTAGACTCAACCCTAATATATTACATATTTACATTTGTACCATGAAGGTACCATGGGGGTACATTAGCATGTACCAAATAATTTAATATTCTTCAACAAGTCATATTTAACACTTTTACCTAACTTAGCTTGATCTTCATATCACTTTAGCACTAAATCATTAGTTTTAAAATCAACTTATGTTGCTTTCTTGACAAATTAATAGTTAATCATCAATTGATGGTTACCAAACCTCTTAAAAACCTTTTTATGTGCTTCTTCTAGGAACAATATCTCATCTAATCAACCTTATATATGCACAATGCCAACATATTCAAGTTCTAAATATTTGGTCATTTTGAATGATGATAGATCCATATTGATTGACATTACCACTTTTTTTTATGAATTTTAATTTAAATGACAAATTACCAATCAACTTCTTTATGTTATTTTATTTGTCCATAATGCTTTATTTTAACTATGTAGGAAAATGCCTTTAAAATTTAGTAATTGTTCTTTTTAATATTTTGACCATGTTCTTGTTGGTTGATTCTATAATATTATTTTCTTGAGGGTGGTAGTTTGATGATATTTCCAAGAAAATACCACACTCCAATGCAAACTATGTTTTAATCTTGTAAGTATGTTTGCATTGTTGATAATGATCATCAAAGTTACCCTATATTTGGTAACTATGTCTTCCAATAATTAAACTATAACTTCCTAATTAGCAGTCTTGACTGAAAATACCTCTATCCACATGGTAAAGTAATTTTCCATCATGAGAATCCAATTGGGACTGGTTCATAACAAATAATTAATCTTACCAATCAAATCCAATCCCCATTGCTAAAAATGATTCGATGATGATCATCAGTTATAGCAACATGGACACTTTCCTTAATGTTTTGACAAAAATATAACAAGACTTGTACTATTTTACCCACTAGAATGTGTATAAGATGATGATTAAACAATAATACCCTACTAGTAAAATCTTATGTGTTGTGGCATATGTTAAATAATTGCCTTTATCATGATAATATTGAAGTATGTCCTATACTTTCTCTCTTTAACACATCTTAGAAGCATTCCATTGAATCCCTTTTCGAATATTACTTCATCAATCAATCTATAATTGATCATCTTTTGTGAGAATTGTTTCTTTTGTATTCGTGTAAGCCCACATAAAGCTACATTGTTTTGCATATACTTTATAACTTTGTGTATCATATTTGATCAATCCTACCATCTACTTGTTCTACTAGTTGTTCCTATTCATCAATAAATCCAACATGATTATTTGCATATGATCTAGCCAAATTTTTACAATAACACTACCTCATACTAAATTGGTTAGGTTGATTTCTATGTTGAACTTCTAAATATTTGCTATCAAATGAGCTCACTTCTAATTGATTTCACCTTGTAACAAGTATGTAAGGAGCATATATATAATAGTATCTCTATGTAAGAGGTAATACCCAAATTTTATCAATGCTTTTATCATAGTCTAGACTTATTTTCAAGAAGGCTATAACTCTCCTTATATTATGAAAGATCCATCTAATGAAGGTTATTAAATATTTTTATTCTTTTTATTTTTTAAGTAATCGCAATGAAAATATTTATGTTAGTCCCAAAATTCCTAGATTCTAAAGTATTTATTATAATTTGGGTTTACCAATGCTTGATATTACAAAAGTTGCATCTTTGATACCCTATTTTTCTTCTTTCATCTAAGTAAAAGTAGCATCCCTTTTTATCATTTTTATGACCGTATTGATAATATTGACAAAATTAGTGATAAATTTGCTCATGAAATTAACTTGACCTATGCAAAATTGGAATCCTTTGTTTGAATATAAAAATAGAAATTCCTATATTGCATCAATGCAATTGTAATTGATTGCGAGTCTATCCTAAGAAACAACATGCTTGAGTAATTTTTCTTCCTATACACTAGAATAAAATCATGGTATTGTTGGACATTTTGAGTCCCTAAGCTAAAACTTGTCATTGATGTCAAAAGGACCTATGTAATTAAGCACTATGATTTTTCTCAACAAGAGCTTCATGAGAAGCAAAGATTTTGATCAAAGGTTGAATAAGGGATGCATGGCATTTGGTTCCAAAGGAGCTTCAAGGAAAGCTTAGCAAAAGGTTTTTATGAAAACCAAGGAAGGTAGGGAAAGGTTTTATTTAAAACCATGGATGGCATATTTGAAATGTATTTTTCTTAAAACCCAAGTTGGCTTTTCGTTTCATCGAAAAAGGTGCCCCGATGATGGAGAAATTTAATTTTAAAGGTTTAGTTTAAATTTTAAAATTAAATAAAAGAGTTTTCTTGCCATGTCCACCGACGTCATATATTTTATCATGCAAAGGTTTGAATATTTAAAGGGGTTGATTTTATCAACCAAGAAGGAGACAAGAAATATTTTCCGCATTCGATGATCCCCTCCTTCATAATCTTCAATTCCCAACTTTCGATTTCATTTGTGCACTGCACGTGGAACAAGGGAGCAAGTTTCAAGGCATAGGTGGAGAGGATGGAAATATAAGTCTTAAAGGATTAAAACCTCCATGTGGGAGGCCTAGCCCACACGATGGGTGGAGAGTGCGCTAAGGCACATGACGAGGAGGAACGCAGGGTCAAAACCACCCAAAGCCATTTTGCAAGGTATGCCATAATTCGATCGTCAAAATTTTTGGGTGCATGAAATATTTCAAATTTTCTAAGGTTGTGTTAAGCGTCGATTTTCATGGAGATTATAGTGGATTTAAATTTTGCATATGGCTAAGGTTTGATATTTTATTAATGTGGGATATTTCCTAAAAAGGCTTTGTGATTAATATTTTTAAGTGCAAAAGTGTTGAAAGGAAGAATATAAAATGTTTGAGTTGTTTTATGGTATAAGTGGTTTTCGAAGTGACAAGGTTATGCAATGTTTTGATTTATTTTATTTTATGGTATAATTGGTTTTTGGAGTGACAAGGTTATACAATGTTTTGATTTATTTTATTTTATGGTACAAGTGGTTTTAGGAGTGATAAGGAAGTTGTGCATTAATTCTTAAGAAGATTTTCTAATTAAAATCCTTGGTGAATATTATTGTGAAGTGGAGTAATGTTGATTATTTTGTGATCTTCTAAACCTTGTGAGGATTGGCAAAAGAATATTGTGATTGTGGCAGATTTCCAAAGAGGCTTCTTCATCTTCATAAAAGGTATGGGCACATTCTCCTATTGATTGATTATGGTGGTTGATTATAAAATACCTTTGGAGTGAAAAATATTGATTGTGGTTTCCTTTTTGAAAGTGATTGGTTTAATGCTTCAAGGTTTTATGGATTGAGAGTTGTGATTAAAACTTATTTTATAAGAATTATTGTTGAAGCCAATTGGTTATGCAAAGAAATTGAACTTGAGTTAGAAAAGAACATGAGTATCATTGTTATGTGAGATTTGTGGTTGAGCATTGTTGGAAACATTTTGAGTTTGTTGATACATGCTTGGACTAGGGTTTGTTATAAAGGGTTGTTCATTAATGTGATTGGTTGAGTTGAGTTGATTGATCCTAGTCAAGTGGATGCATGTGGTTGTTCAAGTTACATAAAATAAACTATTCTATATTCTGGATTTGAGTTGAGATTGGGATTTGAGTATAGAACATATTGAGTCTTTAACAATTCTCTTTATGCTTCTATGAGATTGATTTGATTTGAGATTGGGATTTGAGTATAGAACATATCGAGTCTCTAACAATTCTCTTTATGCTTCTATGATATTGAATTTAGATATTTATTGAGCATTAAGTATAGAACATATTGAGTCTCTAACAATTCTCTTTATGATTCTATGAGATTGGACAAGTTCTGTGTGAGCTTGTTAAGAAGATTTGAGGTGAGTCTTTGAGAAGGCTTGTGGATTGATTTTGAGTAAGCTTTTTTGGAAGCTTGCTATGTAGATTTGAGCAAGTCCTAGAGAGGAATTATTGAGTAGATTTGGAAAAGTTATGAGTGAGCTTGTTGAGTAGATTTGGACAAGTTATGAGTGATCTTGTTGAGCAGATTTGGACAAGTTTTGAGTGAGCTTGTTGAGCAGATTTGAGCAAGTTCTGTGTGGACCTATTGAGCATATTTGAGTAGGTTCTATGTGGACCTATTGAGAAAAATTGAGTAGGTTCTATGTGGATCTATTGAGCATATTTGAGTAGGTTCTATGTGGACCTATTGAGTAGAATTTTACTAGACCGAATGTACTATGTTTAGTGCAAGATATTGAGTAGAGTTGTGCTAGACTGACTGAACTGTATTTAGTATAGTATTGAGATAGATATTTGGAGGTGACAGAGTATAGAGGACAGAGTCTTAGTGGATAGATATCTAATAGCCAAGATAATTGAAGAAAAATCTAAGTGAGGAATCTTCAAGTGGATATATATCCACTAGTCAGTGCAGTAGAGAGACAAAGTCTTCTAGAAGATCACTAGCCAGAGTAGAAGAGGAAAGAGTTCTCCTGTGGAAGAGATCCACGAAATTGAAATTAGGGGATCAAGATATCCTTTGGACAAAGGTCCATAATTATTGTAATTGGGAAGGATTCCTAAAAGAGATTGATTGAGAAAATTTTAGTAAAATATTTTCTTTGTGGAGTAGCCCACATTGGGTGAACCACGTAAATTGTGGTGTCTCTATTGTGTATGGTGTTTTGTGTATTTCTTTGATTACTTCTATTGATACTGCTATCTATACACTGCATAATATTGAATTGAAAATAAAAGTAAAAAGTGGTCTTATACAGTTCACCCCCCTCTTAGTATAATCTTGTGTTTTTCAATTGGTATCAAATCAGGTTCCTTTGGAAGAAGTTTAACAACTTGAAGGAAGATCCTACAAGAAATTAAATGGCAAAGAAAGGCAAGAGTAGAAGCATGAGACACAAGAAGAAAAGAACACCTATGGTCATGAAAGAAAATGAAGATGAGTTTAATATTGTTGTTTTGGGAGGATAAATGGAAATAGATTCAATAGATGAATCAAGTAATGGAGAAATATCTAGACTGATAAAGTTTTGTACCAAATGTGGAAAACAGGTCACCATGCGACTTATTTTCCACAAGAATTTTTTGTTTGTGGTCAACTCGATTATGATGCAAGTTATTGCAATGGTTTTGATAGCAATGAAGATGAAAATGATTCTCTCAGATTTGAAATTCTAAAGAATGAGTCAGAAAAAGGTAACAGGAATAGTCAAAGTAGGTATCAAGAAGAAAATCCACTTTGGACAATGGAAGAAATTGAAGAAGAGGAATATTCAAAAAAAGGAAAGGAGGAAGCCACTCTTAAGGAACTTGGTGAATTGAAAAGAGAGAATTTAAAATTGAAGGCTCAAATACAAGAAGATAAGAAATGTAAGACAAAGCTTCTACATGATATCTCTGAATTGAGAGATAAGGTTGAAAAATCAAGAAGAGTTGAAGAAGGTACGATTAAACAGTCAAAGGTAAAATGGATAGAATGTGAAAGGCTTATGATTACTCTTGAAGAATTAAAAAGGAAGAACTCAGGATTAAGGGTTCAAGCTCAAGAATAAGAGAAAGAACAAGCAAGGTTTCTATAGGAACTCACTAAATTCAAAACTATGGCTGAAGAAGCAAGAAGGATTGAAGAAGGTATGGCCAAACAATTAAAGACAAAAGATCTAGAGTGCGAAAGATTATAGCATGAGATAGTTTCACTAAGGATGGAAGTAAAAGGTTCCAAGGAAAAGCTACACAAGTGTGAGGAAAATTTAAAGACTTTGGATAGGATTATCAATGCACAAAGGTCATTAGTCACCATGAAAAGACTTAGTTCTAAGTAAGAACAAGGGAAATGGGAAACAAAATGAGAGTCAAGCTCAAACACCAGAAAAGAAGAAGAGTCAAAAGAAGTAAGTAAAATGGAGAGTGATACTTCTAAGGAGAAGTTGGACTATAGGAAGTTCAACAAAGAGAGGAACAATGCACAAAGAAGATACAGATAGAAAATCAATCAGAATAGGACACCAATGAGGTCAAGATAAGGAGGCTTCAATGGAAGATGCTTTTCATGTCACAGGTTTGGACACATGGCTTCATAGTGCAGAACTCATGAAAGACAGTTATATGGAAAAGAACAACTTTTCCATGGGTATTGCTACTCATGTAATGATTTTGATCATAAGGCAATAAATTGCAAGATTAATGACAAAAAAGGATATGGCTTAACTAGGAGAAATCCTACGACAGTTGCAAATCCAAGGAATAATAACATTAAGTGTTATAAGTACAATAATGATGGTCACATAGCAAGATGGTGTAGAGAAAATATTATAGAAACAAGCATGAACAGGGACAAAAATATGATCAGGAATAGAAATATGAACATGAAAAAAGGTATGAACAGAATCAGGAACAAGGATAAGAATCGAAATAGAAAGAAAAACATGGATGAGAACAAGAAAAGGAATAGGAACAAGTGATGATAGGAACATGGATGATGACATGGAAAGGAATAGTGAGAGGATTTAGAAGACTCACAGAAGAAGAGAGAAATATAAAGGCATAGATATATGCTTTCATGGAGTAGAAATACTCCCACTTGAGAATTAACCACCTGATGTGGGGGTGGGGGAGGGGCTAAGCTAAAACGCTCATTCTTATTCCCGAGCCCCAAAGGTGACCCTTTGCCATTGATGTCAAAGGGGGAGATATTTGTGTATTGGGGAGAGATTTGATATTTGAGAGAGCATTGAGCCAGGGGGAGCAAAGTCCCAGGCGGAGCAGAAAAGAAGGTCAGGTTTCAGTAAAAGGATATGGGTTGCCATCAATGACAAAGGGGAATATTGTTGGACATTTTGAGTCCCTAGGCTAAAATTTGTCATTGATGTCAAAATGACCTATGTAAGTAAGAACTATGATTTTGCTTCGCAAGAGATTCATGAGAAGCAAAGGCTTTGATCAAAGGTTGAAAAAGGGATGCATGGCATTTGGTTCCAAAAGGAGCTTCAAGGGAAGCTTAGCAAAAGGTTTTTATGAAAACCAAGGAAGGTAAGGAAACGTTTTATTTAAAACAATCGATGGCATATTTGAAATGGGGTTTTCTTAAAACCCAAGTTGGATTTTTGTTTCATCGAAAAAGATGCCCCGGTGATGGAGAAATATAATTTTAAAGGTTTAGTTTAAATTTTAATTTATTTAAAATTAAAATTTAACTTTAAAATTAAATAAACGAGTTTTCCCGCCATGTCTGCCGACGTCATATATTTTATCATGCAAAGGTTTGAGTATTTAAAGGGGTTGATTTTATCAACCAAGAAGGATACAAGAAATGTTTTTTGCATTCAATGATCCCCTCCTTCACAATCATCGATTGCCCCCTTTCGATTTCTTTTGCGCATTGCACGTGGAACAAGGGAGCAAGTTTCAAGGCATAGGTGGAGAGGATGAAAATATAAGTCTCAAAGGCTTAAAGCCTCCATGTGGGAGGTCTATCCCACATGGTGGGTGAAATGTACACTAAGGCACACGACGAGGAGGAACGCAGGGTCGAAACCACACGAAGCCATTTTGCAAGGTATGCCATAATTCCATCGCCAAAATTTTCAGTTGCATGAAATATTTCAAATTTTCTAAGGTTGTGTTAAGCGTCAATTTTCACGAAGAGTATAGTGGATTTAATTTTTGCATATGGCTAAGGTTTGATATTTGATTAATGTGGGATATTACCTAAGAAGGTGTTGTGATTATTATTTTTAAGTGCAAAAGTGTTGAAAGGAAGGATATAAAATATTTGAGTTATTTTATGGTATAAGTGGTTTTTGGAGAGACAAGGTTATGCAATGTTTTGATTTATTTTATTTTATGGTATAAGTGGTTTTTGGAGTGACAAGGTTATGCAATGTTTTGATTTATTTTATTTTATGGTACAAGTGGTTTTAAGAGTGATAAGGAAGTGCATTAATTCTTAAGAAGGTTTTATAATTAAAATCCTTGGTGAATATTATTATGAAGTGGAGTAGTGTTGATTATTTTGTGATCTTCTAAACCTTGTGAGGATTGGCAAAAGAATATTGTGATTGTGGTAGATTTCCAAAGAGGCTTCTTCATCTTCATAAAAGGTATGGGCACATTATCCTATTGATTGATTATGGTGGTTGATTATAAAATACCTTTGGAGTGAAAAAGATTGATTGTGGTTTCCTTTTTGAAAGTGATTGGTTTAATGATTCAAGGTTTTATGGATTGAGAGTTGTGATTAAACCTTATTTTATAAGAATTATTGTTGAAGCCAATTGGTTATGCAAAGAACTTGAACTTGAGTTAGAAAAGAACATGAGTATCATTGTTATGTGAGATTTGTGGTTGAGCATTGTTGGAAACATTTTGAGTTGGTTGATACATGCTTGGACTAGGGTTTGTGATAAAGGGTTGTTCATTAAGGTAATTGGTTGAGTTGATTTGATTGATCCTAGTCAAGTGGATGCATGTGGTTGTTCAAGTTCCATAAAAAAAACTATTCTATATTTTGGATTTGAGTTGAGATTGAGATTTGAGTATAGAACATATTAAGTCTCTAACAATTTTTTGTATGCTTCTATGAGATTGGTATTTGAGTATAGAATATATTGAGTCTATAAAAATTATATTTATGCTTATATGAGATTTATTTGAGTTGAGATTGGGATTTGATTATAGAACATATTGAGTCTTTAACAATTCTCTTTATGCTTCTATGAGATTAATTTTATTTGAGATTGGGATTTGAGTATAGAACATATCGAGTCTCTAAAAATTCTATTTATGCTTCTATAAGATTGAATTTAGATATTGATTGAGCATTAATTATAGAACATATTGAGTCTCTAACAATTCTCTTTATGATTCTATGAGATTGGACAAGTTCTGTGTGAGCTTGTTAAGAAGATTTGAGGTGAGTCTTTGAGAAGGCTTGTGGACTGATTTTGAGTAAGCTTTTGTGGAAGCTTGCTATGCATATTTGAGCAAGTACTAGAGAGGAATTATTGAGTATATTTGGACAAGTTATGAGTGAGCTTGTTGAGACGATTTGGACAAGTTCTGAGTGAGCTTGTTGAGCAGATTTGAGCACGTTCTGTGTGGACCTATTGAGCAGATTTAAGTAGGTTCTGTGTGGACCTATTGAGTAGAATTGAGTAGGTTCTATGTAGATCTATTGAGAATATTTGAGTAGGTTCTATGTGGACCTATTGATTAGAATTGTACTAGATCAAATGTACTGTGTTTAGTGCAAGAGATTGAGCAGAGTTGTGCTAGACCGTTTGAGTTGTTTTTAGTATAGTATTGAGAAAGAGCTTTGGAGATGACATAGTACAGAGGATAAAGTCTCAATGGATAGATATCCAGTAGCTAGGATAATTAAAGACAAATTTGAGTGAGGAGTATTCAAGTGGAGAGAGATCCACCAGTCAGTGCAGTAGAGAGACATAGTCTTCTAGAAGATCACTAGCTAGATTATAAGGGAAAAGATTTCTCCTGTGGAAGAGATCCATGAACTTGAAATTAGGGGATCAACATATCCTTTGGATAGAGGTCCATAAATATTTTAATTGGGAAGGATTCCCAAAAGAGATTGAGAAAATTTTAGTAAAATATTTTCTCGATGGAGTATTCCACATTGGGTGAACCACATAAATTGTGGTGTCTCTATTGTGTATGGTTTTTTGTACATTGCTTTGATTACTACTATTGATATTTCTATCTATACACTACATAATATTGAATTGAAAAGAAAAGTAAAAAGTGGTCTTATACTGTTCACCCCCGTCTTAGTATAAGCTTGTGTTCTTCAGGTATTATGACACAATGAAATCTAGGTTTCTTTTTGATAGGTCATTGTTATGACTTCGAAGACCTCAAGATTATGCCACATCATATAATTTTATAATGAAATTTATGGAGTGTTAGCTATTGAAATTTAAATTTATTATAATTGTTTATTTATATATTTACATTTATATCAACTTTTGTGTTGATAGAATCACTAACACTACTTTGGAGGTCTTCAATGGGTTAACTCATATTATTTAACAATAAAATTTGCACAAAGATAGGTATTTGAGTGTAGATTCTAAGCATATAAAGTTAATTTAGTTTTATTATATTTATATTTTTTTCATTTATTGATTATTAAAGTTATTGAAAGAAAAAATAAACTCTTATCTTTAGGTAAGTATACAAATTTTAAAACACATAAAAATTATAAATTACATCTTTTCACTAGTTCTATTTTTCTACTTTCTTTCTATATAAAAATTCATTGGTGTTTATTTTACCAACACATTACTCATGATATTTTATCAAAACGTTTATACTTCTTGATTTGAAAATAAATAAGAATTAAAATATTGACAACAAGATTATGAAAATTATATCTTGATCTAGACCTATTTGTACAAAAGACATTCATAAAATGTTTGTCCAAATACTCATGTTATATAGAATTATCAACCACTCATGCTCAATTTTGCCTGATAACACTTTAAATTATATTCCTATTTTATACTTCATTTATAATGTTTTGTCAATTTACACTTTACTATAATTGTCAACCAAAGTAGAACTTATTACTTAATGAAGTTGAGCATACTAAATTGAAAAAAAATTGTACCATTAAATAGGCTAAAACCATGTCAAAATAGTATGCTTTTACCAGCCAAATTTTAACTTCTCTAGATTCAACAAAATTCTATATTCCCTATATTATTCGAACATAGCATGGAGGTGATCCATGTGTTTCTTTAAAATTCTAATGAAAATAGTTAAATCATCCAAGCATATCAATATTATCTCATTGATAAGCCCTACAAATGTTATGCGCATAGCTCATTGAAAAGTAGCACCTATATTAGAAAGTCCAAATGGCATTCATTAGTACATGAAAACTCCCAATTTAGTGGTAAATGTTGTTTTATATTGATCTTCACCCTTAACCTAGATCTAATTATATCTAAAGTATCCATTGAGTAATGACAACATCTTGACCAAACCACTATTTGTAATATATGATCCATCAAAAGTAACGAGTAATGATCTTCTAGTGATGCTCTATTTAAATTTTGAATATTAAAGTATAATTTGATATGGCCATTTTTCTTTTGAATTGAAATAAATTTTGCAACCCCATTTGAGTGCTTTATCAGATAAATGATCTATGTGGTTGTAATATCCTCAAAAACTCTTTTCTCATTGTTGCTTTGATTTTTGGGTTAATAGGTCTTTGTTTTTGCTTTAATAGTCTAGTGTCTAGCATCAAATCCATAGTGCATTTTGATGACCTTCTCATAGAATTTTAGGCTTTAATAACCCTAAAAAATGATGTCATCATGTTTAATGCATATTTTCTTGACCAAGGTAACTTCTTTTTCAATGCATTCATGTCTTAGCAATAAATAGTTTTTGTCAATCACTTCAATAGGATTATATGTGAAGGATTTCACCTAATTTATTCTTTTCTTCGGTTGTAATATACGTTAAAGAGGATTTCTTGTTTGATTATCCCTCTAGGTAGTTGATTCACCTTTAGTCATATGATGTCATCGCCATACACATTATGATCTTTAATATTTTATGCTTCTCAAATCATGAAATCGATGATTTGTTCATCATTATGAAAACATATAGCTAATTGATATTATTAGTTATAGATTGTCCAAATATTACTTGTAACTCATCAAGTTTTGTTTAAATTTCAATTGTGATATCAAATAATATGACTAAAGAAGCTAACTTATTTGCTTCTTGATTCTATTCCCATGGAACTAAAAATATGTTGATACTCTCAAAATTTTCTAGCATATCCTACATCTTGTGTTTATATGATTTCATAAACTAATGCTTGATGGCATACATTATCCAAACGTTTTTAGCCACCAACTTGAAATCATTGAAAATATTCAAATATTCGATAACAAGCCTTTCCAATTTCTTAAGATCTATACATAGTGCATTATGCTATACTATTAATGTAATCAAATAGTAGTTGACATGCATATTCACAAGATCTCCCTTTGAGATTCAATAAGCCTAATATTAGCCCTAAAATAATTCTTCATTTGAGCTCTATCAAAGTATCAATTCCATATTTTTTTAACATGCTAAACCTTTTATTTTAAAATATATTGAACTTGTCCTTTCTAAGTTGATTCTTTCATTAACATCAACATCTCATATCACATACCAAGAATTAAGTGTATACCTAGGTTAATTTATAGAAACAAATATTTTAGGTCCTCATAATATTTTTGAAGACTATCTATGATCATTTTTATTTCATTGAGTTAGTTGTCTTCCAACAATTGTTCTTTATCTGATTATGAGACATCATTTTAGTTTATGCTTTCATATTCATCAATGTTTTTGAGGTGATAAGAACATGCTCATTCTCATTTGATTCATATAATTCTATCTTGTTATGGTACCTTAAAGTGTGTATAATCTATCAATATATAACCCTTCTTAGATATCTTCCTAGTCTCTTACCATAATAGTAGCATTCCAACATAAAGAGTAAGTCAACTACGATAAATTCCTAAACAACAATAAATATAAGATAAGATTGTACCATCACAATTAATTATTTTAATGCTCTTACAGTGTTTATTTGTGTCCTATCCATATGGATAGATTCAATTAACCCCTACGTGTAAGGAAGTCCCATTATTTTACATATGGTTTTGGCATAACTATTATAGCTACCCTTGAATTTATATTATATTATGCAACAAGTATCTTTCGATCATGGAGTGATATAAAATATTAGTGGTTTCACCATATTAGGATTAGGTAATCCCATGATATCTATAATTTTAATCTTGTAGACCTAAGAGATCTTTTACCATTAAATTATCTACTCTAGTTTATTAGATGATGCCATAGATTCTTTTTATTGTGCAATTTTTGATTTGGAATAGGTTTGTTCTTATTCCTTTAGAGAGTCTTTCAATAGATCATGTTGTCATGGAAATGGAAAGGTTTATAGCATATTCACATTTGTAGATTTTTTCAACTCTTTGGATATATTAAACCTAGTCTTTATCACATCCCATTTATTTTGTAGTACATTCTTCCTAAATTCTTTTTTAGCATCCTATTAATATTCCTTGGTGAGTGATGAATACCATAAATCCTATTCAACAATTTTTCATTATTTTTTCTTATCATTTTGTTACCCAAGATGATAGGTTCTTGATTCAAACACCATTGGTTCTTTCCCCTCCACTGGTTGTGATATGTAATTTTATGTTTAAAGCATCACAGGTATGGTTATTTATGTTGGAAATGGGGGAAGGCAAGAAACAAATTCAACACAAAATACATTTTCATAAAATATTCTACATATATTTCCAACCAAAATTTGTGTATATAATTCATATTTATGATTTATGGTGTCTCTTATTTTCAAGAGACCCTTCAATGTTTCGCCTTCATCTAAAAATTTCATCTTCTCATTCTTTTTTATGAGAGATTCTATTCACCCACAAATATGATTAAATAATTAACATCCCCAAAAATCTAATAATCTCATTTACATGACATCAAATAATGTAATAAAGTCTAACACCCCATTATTACATTATTTGGTATATATATTATTACCCCCAATGGTTTCAAGGGTAGTGCACTAGAATTAAGCTTTGGATTTGGTTGTGGCTCTAGCTCTCACTTTGGATTTGGCTCTAGCTTTGGCTCTGGCTTTGGATTTGGCTTTGACTCTGGCTCTACCATGTTGGATCTAGATAATATCCATTGGGTATGCCTTCTTGGATTTGTTTCTAGGTCTATCTTTGGGTCATTACCTTTGGGTATTTACCTCAGGGTCATCATTACCTTTAGGTCCTTGGATTTGGGTAGCCTTTGGATCATCATTACCTCTAGGTTACCTTTAAGTTTTTTGGGTCATCACATTTAAGAATTTACCACTAAATTATATTTTTTGGCATCTTCCACATCATAATCCTCTACATAATTTTTTATTTCAGGTCCTGTCACTATAGGTCTCCTAAGAATTGCTTGGGTTAGATTCTTTTGATATAAAAATCACTTGTTTCAATTTTCCAAGACATTTTTCCATGGAAAAACTTACTTCCTTCTGATTCAACAAACTCCATATTCTCTTGAAGAAACCATTCAATATTTATTTTGCTTTATTCCATTATGATACATTCATTCCTCCATAATTTATATGTATTTTTTTGGTCATTTTATTTTTATCAATACTTTATTTTATTTTGGAGTGATTATTACCTCCATAGTTTTCACAAGTATGCATGTTGTAAAACCTAGCTATCACATGTATGGATCTTCCATAATGACTACAAATCAACCTAGGAATTTCTGCAAATGATTCTTTCTTTACAAATTTTGTGTCACTACTTCCTTCTTGACTTGTATATGCAAGGTCTTCATTCTTTGATCTTATATCTAACATTATGGGTATTTTCACACCTTGCCCATATCTTCCAAAATTTGTACCATTGTATCTTTTTTTTCTCATTATTTTTGAACTAATACTTTTGGTATACTTTTCAAAGCATCCAATTTCTTCATCACCACTTTGATCTCTATCACAATCATCGACAATATTCAAATAACCAAATTTATCCTTTCCACTATGGTCTCTGCCACTATCACCAACAAAATTCACCATATATCATCATCATAATGACCTTCAACACAACTTGAGAAATCGCTACCACTTTCAACTATGATAATATATGGCATTTGTCATGGCCAAGACAATCATCTTCTACACAATATTTTCTTGCACCAACAATATTCAAATCACTTGGTATCACAAGCTATATCTTCCCTTTGGATGATATCACATCAACACACATCAACTACTGTAATATCCAAATTTCTTGTATCACAACTAAAATAGATCCTTTAAATAAGATCACTTGTGTTACAACAAACATATTTCATCATGGGCTTATCCTTCAACTTTTCAATTATTTCTATTTTCTTTCTACATTGCACCTCAAGGATGTCAAGAGTGAATAGTGCCATACACATTCTTCTCACTACACCAATAAATATTGTCACACCATTTTTAAAGTATCCTTCATAAAATTTTCTAAGAATTTATTGGAAACAACACCTTATTTTTGAAAATTCTCCACCTTCACTATCTTTGGATGACACACATTTTTGAGTTTCATATTTTTTCTTGGCTTGTTTACAATCTAATTAATTTTTTGATTTTGAGACTTCCTTGCCCATGAGGACCTTATGTGTTATTTCACATTCTTACTCACAACATGATTTTGATTCACCTTGAGTATTATACCCTTACTTTAATGGCCTTTCATGAGATTTCCCTTGTTGATATTATGAATGACACTTCTAATTTCCTCAAGGTCTTTGAAAGTAATTCCCATGAGTCAAAGAATTGTATTTAGAAAAATTTTGTATTATGTTTTTTTTAACAAATATGATAATATCTTTTGTTGGTCACTCAAAATATCATGGTCATCTATTGTAGTCACCATATGCGCTTGACATCCATGTTGTGCATAGAGCGAAATAGTGAAATATCTACTAGTGTGGGAGTTTAACTCATAGGGAAACCTCTAAGATTTTATTTAGGTTTGCTCCTTATCAAATATGATCTTTTATATGGTGCTCTCTTAAACTACTTGCATGTATCAAAGAAAATATATATTATAGAAAATAAAATCCTAATATAAAATAGATGATGTGCCAAGATCAATGGAACATAATAAACACATGCATTACTAATTATTAGTTCATTAAGTAAACATGGTTTTAATATCACATGAAGCATTCACCCATTAAATGACATATAAAAAATAGAGCAGAGCAAAGATAGCCACAACTTATATTATAATCTTATGTTATAGAGATATCAGACTAAAAGAGGTTTGGAGGTTGCAATAAAATGATTCAAGGTTAAAATCTAGACTTGATACATATAATAAAAATGAAAGGCGTTACAAACAAGGCTAGGTATTAAGTAAAAGTCAATAATTTTCAATCCTTAACAATGATATGAAACTGCTATTTATAATAAAATACTCTTAAAAACTAAGAAATTCCTCTCTAAAATTTGTACAAGTAATTCAAAATTTCCCCTCAAATTAAGGAGTGATTCATCTACAAATAATATTGGTGGGATTGAGGTTTTTGAATTTGGGGCCTCTATAACTACAACTTTTAAGATACCAACTACCTTCACTAGAAGGTCATGTTTAAGTGGCTGAGGTAGGTAGACTTGAATTTCTTCTACAATTGCTACCTTTATGATCCCAACTACTCTTTTTTGGAAGATTAAGCTTCAATGGTATTTGTAATAAAGTCATTTACTTGCCATGGGAGTTATTTGCTATGAGTGGGTGAAGGATTATTGAAAAAATTTAAAGGGATGTTGCTGCTATTTTTGACTAAAATGGTATCCTGTTGGATTATCCCACTTCTCCTTTTATTGGATGACTAACAGAGATTACCTTGATCTTATTGTTATCTACATATTAATTCCTAAGTCATCGATTGTTGAGATTGGACAACTGGTAATACTTTTCAATGCTACACCATTTGAGTCTTCTTCTAATTCTTGCAAGCCATTTGATCTTTCATGTCATCATTGATCAACAATGTTTCTCATAAGGAGTAATGAAAAGGTTGTATAAAATCGACATGGATGATTACTATGGGCTAACAAGGATGGAAGAATTAGTTCCTAATAATTGATATTGTCGTGGTTTAACCAATGGTGGGGTTTCTTTTGACATATTTGAAAAGCCTTTAATGATGGCATGGATTGTCAATCATTAAGATCAGTATATTCATTGGACTTCATAATCCAAATGTCTCAATATTTTTCTCAAAATCCTATAAACAACTAGATTTTCCACTTGTCCAAGATTGATGGCAAACCTTACTTTTATGTATGCTTTTATGGGGTTGCTACTTAAATATTTATGAGTTTCCAACTATAAATCAATCTCAATCAATGGACTATGTTGTTTCCATAGAAAATTAGCATTTATCGTAGATTTAAAAAATTGATGATACACTTCACTCCTACTTTTCCTTCTCCCTAAACTTGTCGATCACCAATGTTGACTTGCAAAAAATAGTCAAGGCATACTCTTTGTGGACATAGTAAAATTTTACTCTAGTTTCCATGAATCATAGAGGATATTCATCTCGATGAAGGTAAATAATACCAAAAGAATCACCACCTCATAGATTGGATGTAGAGTCAATAAAAGAATGAAGAATATAGATAAAATTGAAGAAAGAATGAAAAGATATGGAAAAATAATGAAGGATCATGGTAGCCTATATATTGAGGAATTTATCTCCTTCCACTCATATTATGATGGTAAACCTATTTTTAAGAACTATTGGTAGCATATCTACATCATCAGGAATGAGTGAATTGAGGTTTAACGAGTGCGACGGGAGTGAGGGTTTGAATTTTATGGGAAAGAATATTAGCCAAGGTGATAGAGGTAGAAAAGGTATGCAAGGGGTGGGTGGGAACCTTAAGCATGGATCAAGTGAGGATCCAGAGTAAGATGGTTAGGATGTGGCAAATTTGGAGACAGGCATCACGTGGGGGCTCGACCCTCCTTAGATAGATCTCGACAAAAAAGATACGAAGGACAATGCGGGGCCCAAGAAGTGGTTATCTTTTTATGAGACTCTTAGAGGAAAAAGAAAGGAGGTTATCTCTCTTCTACCCCTAGTTCTAGTAAATAATAAAATTTTGGCCCCAACAAGTTCCATGAGCCCTTTTATTTCAATGGAATAATTCTCCCTGGTAGGCAAGTTTTTGGGAGGTAGGCCGGACATGGAGACTATTAGGGCTTGGGCGATGGGTAAATGGTGATCGATAGGTAGCTTGGAGTTGGTAGCTCTAACTCGAGGGTTCTTCATTATCCTTATTAACAATATGGAGGATTCTAACCACATTTTAATAGGAGGTCCTTGGTTTTTGGTCAAAAGGAGCCATTTTTTTAGATGATGGGGTGAATATGTTCAGCTTGAAAAGAAAAATATTAACATTTCCCCTATTTGGGTTCATCTCCCAAGTCTACCTGCCCAGTTCTTAAATGAATATTGGTTGTAGGGCATAGCCAAAACTATAGGGTACCTGATCTCCATTGACCATGTGACCTTGGCCAAGATAAGGATGACTCATGCATGAATCTGTGTAAATTCTAAGTTGGATAATGAATTACCAAGGTTTGTGGAGCTAGATTATGGAGAATACTATTGAAAACAACTGGTAGAATACGAGAACAGACCGAAATTCTATGAATAATGCAAAAATCAAGGACATATATGCAATCATTGCCCTAAATTGGCAATGAATAGAGAAAAGCAGAAGTAGGGAATGCTAGACAGAGGAAATTTGAGGAGTTTCCCTAGCAAAGGCAATTTCAATCAGGTAAACTATGTCTACCAAGAAAAAAGAGAGGGTGCAGGGTCCCAACAAGACAAAGGAAAACAACAGGCTGTTGGCAACCAAAATGCTCAGGTAAGTTCCAGGACCCAACAAGACAAAGGAAAACAACAGGCTGTTGGCAACCAAAATGCTCAGGTAACTTCCAATCCTCTAGTTTCAAATAAATTTTTAATTCTATCCAATATGGGAGTAGGAGGATTATCGAAAGACATGGAAGCCCAAAAAATTCAGGCTAACATTTTTGACTCTCTAGAATCCCCATCCAAGTTAGGATCCTCAAACCCTAATGCTAAAATTACTATAAGCCCTGTGGGCATCACAAAGCCAAACCCTATGCCCGATCTCTAGAATTCCCATCCAATTTGAGATCCTTAAACCCCAATGCTGAAAATAGTTCAAGCCCAATGGGCATCCCAAAGCCAAACCCTAATGTTGAAGAACTTAGGAAGAAATTTGAGGCATTGGAAAATAAAAAATCTCATCTCCCGAACATTATCACTAGGAGCCAGGTGAATCCTACTAAGGTGTTATCCCATAGACCAGGGGAATACAGGAAAAAGGAGAAGATTTGGATGTAGGGGTGGAGATATGTGAAACTCTTCAGACTAAGGAATATGGTAGTCTAGTTTTGTAACAAATTGCCTCCCCCCAGTTTAGTCCTAAACAAACAAGGAGCACTATGAAGTCTCCTATAGATTTTGGCAATGAAAAAAGAAGAGGGAGAATATCAAATGTTGAGCATGAAAAAATTAAAACTGATAATGACATTGTCAATGGAAAATAGAGAACCTTGTTTCAACAGGTTATTCTAGGTTCTAAAGACAACAAATTAGGAAAACTCCTTCAAGGGAGGGGGAGATGAAGAAATCCCAAACAATCTAAATGAAGTTCCTCTCATGGAACATGAGAGGCCTCAATGGCCTGCCCAAACATAGGGAAGTCGGTGCAATAAGAAATCAAGTGAATCCAACTATTATCATGTTGCAAGAAGTAAAAACTGATGAGATTTAGTAAAAAAAATAGCAAAAAATTTTTGGAATCAAGGGAAGATGGTTTGCAAATCATCCAGAGGAGCGCCTGGAGGCCTTATGACTTTGTGGGATCCCTAGATAGTAGAAGGCACCATTATTTAGAAATATGATAGTGTTCTTAGTGTTTTATTTAAGGAAATAAACAATAGGTCATGGATCCTTTCAAATATTTATGCCCCAACTTCAATTCAAGGGAGAGCTTTACTGTGGGAGTACTTAGGAAATCTGAGTGAAATCTTCCATAATGTCCCCTGGATTCTTACTGGGGATTTTAACACTCCTCTTTACCCTTTAGACAAAATGGGTGGAAATGGACCACCTATCAGGAGCATGGATGAGTTCAATGACTTTGTGAAATCCAACATGTTGATGGATGCAAAACTTAGAGGAGCAAATTATACCTGGGGCAATCGGTGGATAGGGTGTCATATCATTCAAGAAAGGCTTGACAAGTTTTTTCTATCAAAGGAGGCTACAACTCTGTTCGATGATTCTACCCTGCAAGCCCTTCCTAAAATTACCTCTGATCATAATCCCATTTTTTTGGAGATCCCTAACTCTCTGTCCTTCAAAAAACCTTTCAGATTTCAATCTATGTGTATCAAACATTCTAGTTTTAGAGAACTTAATTCAGTGGCAGCAACCTATCAGGGCTAGTGCAACTTTTAAACTTGTTGGCAAATTAAAGTTTGTTAAGGAAAAGCTTCGAAATTGGAACAAAGAGGTCTTTGGGAACTTCTTTGAAAATAAAATATAGGTTGTTGAAAGTTTGAAGATAATTGATCAAAGGATTCAACATGGTGATGTTGATAAAACTACTAGGCAAGAGGAACGAACAAAACTAGCCGAGTTTCATAACATTTTGGCCTATGAGGAAATCTATTAGAGGTAAAAATCAAGGGCTCTTTTGTTGAAATATGGAGATTCAAATTCCAAGTTTTTTCACGTCACCACGCTTAGAAACATAAGCAATAACAAGATAAAAAAAAATAGATGGTTCTATTACTCAGGACTTAACAGAAATCAGAAAGGAGGCAGTAACTTATTTCAATTCTATCCTTGGTCGGGAATCACGATGCAATGAGGAGGCCAAATATATTCTCTTGCAATCCATTCCTAGCATAATAAATGAGGATATAAACCTTAAGCTTCTAGCTCCCTTTTATGATGAGGAAATTAAGGAAGCCTTGTTTAGCATGAAGCCAAAAAAATCCCCAGGACTCGATGGCTTTCCGCGTTGTTTCTATCAATATTTTTGGGAAATCATAAGTGAGGATGTAATTTTTGCAATAAAATAATTCCAAGCAAGCAATAATATACCAAAAGGTCTCAAATCTACTTTTATTTCTCTAATTTCTAAGAAGCAAACCCCTGAATCTATGGTCGACTTCGAGGCCAATCGGCTTTGTGCAATGTTTCTTACAAGATCCTAACTAAAGCCATTGCAAATAGAATGAGAGATATTCTACCCCGCATCATAGATCCATGCTAGTGAAGCTCTGTCCAGGGTAGGTCAATCTTGTATGGAGTTATCATAGTTCATGAAGCTTTGCTCTCTGCTTATAACACTAACAGGTCTATTTTTGCGCTCAAGATTGATATGAACAAAGCATTTGACAGGCTAAATTGGGAATTTCTTATTGTTGTCCTCCTTAAGTTTGGTTTTCAGCACCAATGGGTTAATTATATCAAATAATGCATTTCTAAAGCATGGTTCTTGATTCTAGTTAATGGAACAAATGCTGGTTACTTTCAAAGTCATAGAGGAATTCGGTAGTGGGACCCTATCAGCCCCATGTTATTCATCATTGTGGCAAAATATTTAGGCAGAACCATAAAAAATGCTTGCAGTTCAAGGCTAATATCAGGAATCAAGGCAACATCTCTCACTAGGGTTGTTTATCACCAAAAATTCATAGATGATACCCTTCTATTGACTAAGGTGTCGATGGTTGAGGCCAAACGAATTAAATACATCCTTGGTTTTTGGTTAAAAGGAGCCATTTTATCAGATGATGGGGTGAATATTTTGGTCTTGAAAAGAAAAATATTAACATTTCCCCTATTTGGGTTCATCTCCCAAGTCTACCTGCCCAGTTCTTAAATAAATATTGGTTGTAGGGCATAGCCAGAACTATAGGGTACATGATCTCCATTGACCATGTGACCTTGGCCAAGATAAGGATGACTCATGCATGAATCTATGTAAATTCTAAGTTGGATAATGAATTACCAAGGTTTGTGGAGCTAGATTATGGAGAATACTATCAAAAACAATTGGCAGAATATGAGAACAGATTGAAATTCTATGTAGAATGCAAAAATCAAGGACATATATGCAATCATTTCCCTAACTTGGCAATTTATAGAGAAAAGCAGAAGTAGGGAATGCTAGACGAGGGGAAATTTGAGGAGTTTCCCTGATAGAGGTAATTTTAATCAGGTAAACTATGTCTACCAAAAAAAAATATAGGGTGCAGGGTCCCAACAAGACAAAGGAAAACAATAGGTTGTTGGCAACAAAAATACTTAGGTAAGTTCTAATCCTCTAGTTTCAAATAAATTTTTAATTCTATCCAATATGGGAGTAGGAGGATTATCGAAAGACATGGAAGCCCAAAACCTTTAGGCTAACATTTTTGACTCTCTAGAATCCCCATCCAAGTTAGGATCCTCAAACCCTAATGCTAAAATTAATGTAAGCCCCGTGGGCATCACAAAGCCAAACCCTATGCCTGATCTCTAGAATTCCCATCCAATTCGAGATCCTTAAACCCCAATGCTAAAAATAGTTCAAGCCCAATGGGCATCCCAAAGCCAAACCCTAATCCTTAAGAACTTAGGAAGAAATTTGAGGCATTGGAAAATAAAAAATCTCACCTCCCTAACATTATCACTAGGATCCAAGTGAATCCTATTGAGGGGTTGTCCCGTAGACCAGGGGAATACAGGAAAAAAGGAGAATATTTGGATGTAGGGGTGGAGATATGTGAAACTCTTCAGATCGAGGAATATGGTAGTCCGGTTTTGCAACAAATTACCTCCCCCGATTTAGTCCTAAACAAACCAGGAGCACTGTGAAGTCTCCTATAGATTTTGGCAGTGAAAAAAGAAGAGGGATAATATCAAATGCCGAGCATGAAAAAATTAAAACCGATAATGACATTGTCAATGGAAAACGAGAGAACCTTGTTTCAACGAGGTTATTCGGGTTACGAAGACAACAAATTAGGAAAACTCCTTCAATGGAGGGGGAGATGAAGAAATCCCAAACAATCTAAATGAAGTTCCTCTCATGGAACGTGAGAGGCCTCAATGGCTTTCCCAAACACAGGGAAGTTAGTGCAATAAGAAATCAAGTGAATCCAACTATTATCATGTTGCAAGAAACAAAAACCGATGAGATTCAATCAAAAAAGTAGCAAAAAAAATTTGGAATCAAGGGAAGATGGTTTGCAAATCATCCAGAGGAGCTTCTAGAGGCCTTATGACTTTGTGGGATCCCCGAATAGTAGAAGGCACCATTATTTAGAAATATGACAGGTTTCTTAGTGTTTTATTTAAGGAAATAAACAATAGGTCATGGATCCTTTCAAGTATTTATGACCCAACTTCAATTCAAGGGAGAGCTTTACTTGTGGGAGTACTTAGGCAATCCGAGTGAAATCTTCCATAATGTCCCCATGATTTTTTTGGGGATTTTAACACTCCTCTTTACCCTTTAGACAAAATGGGTGGAAATGGACCACCTATCGGGAGCATGGATGAGTTTAATGACTTTGTGAAATCCAACATGTTTATGGATGCAAAACTTAGAGGAGCGAATTATACTGGAGCAATCGGTGGATAGGGTGTCATATCATTCAAGAAAGGCTTGACAAGTTTTTTCTATCAAAGGAGGCTACAACTCTGTTCGATGATTCTACCCTGCAAGCCCTTCCTAAAATTACCTCTGATCATAATCCCATTTTTTTGGATATCCCTAACTCTATGTCCTTCAAAAAACCTTTCAGATTTCAATCTATGTGTATCAAACATTCTAGTTTTAGAGAACTTAATTCAGTGGCAGCAACCTATCAGGGCTAGTGCAACTTTTAAACTTGTTGGCAAATTAAAGTTTGTTAAGGAAAAGCTTCGAAATTGGAACAAAGAGGTCTTTGGGAACTTCTTTGAAAATAAAATATAGGTTGTTGAAAGTTTGAAGATAATTGATCAAAGGATTCAACATGGTGATGTTGATAAAACTACTAGGCAAGAGGAACGAACAAAACTAGCCGAGTTTCATAACATTTTGGCCTATGAGGAAATCTATTAGAGGTAAAAATCAAGGGCTCTTTTGTTGAAATATGGAGATTCAAATTCCAAAATTTTTCACGTCACCATGCTTAGAAACATAAGCAATAACAAGATAAAAAAAAATAGATTGTTCTATTACTCAGGACTTAACAGAAATCAGAAAGGAGGCAGTAACTTATTTCAATTCTATCCTTGGTCAGGAATCACAGTGCAATGAGGAGGCCAAATATATTCTCTTGCAATCCATTCCTAGCATAATAAATGAGGATATAAACCTTAAGCTTCTAGCTCCCTTTTATGATGAGGAAATTAAGGAAGCCTTGTTTAGCATGAAGCCAAAAAAATCCCCAGGACTCGATGGCTTTCCGCGTTGTTTCTATCAATATTTTTGGGAAATCATAAGTGAGGATGTAATTTTTGCAATAAAATAATTCCAAGCAAGCAATAATATACCAAAAGGTCTCAAATCTACTTTTATTTCTCTAATTTCTAAGAATCAAACCCTTGAATCTATAGTTGACTTCAAGCCAATCAGTCTGTGCAATGTTTCTTACAAGATCCTAAATAAAGCCATTGCAAATAGAATGAGAGATATTCTACCCCGCATCATAGATCCATGCTAGTGAAGCTCTGTCCGGGGTAGGTCAATCTTGTATGGAGTTATCATAGTTCATGAAGCTTTGCTCTCTCGCTTATAACACTAACGAGTCTATTTTTGCGCTCAAGATTGATATGAACAAAGCATTTGACGAAGCTAAATTGGGAATTTCTTATTGTTGTCCTCCTTAAGTTTGGTTTTCAGCACCAATGGGTTAATTATATCAAATAATGCATTTCTAAAGCATGGTTCTTGATTCTAGTTAATGGAACAAATGCTGGTTACTTTCAAAGTCATAGAGGAATTCGGTAGGGGGACCCTATCACCCCATGTTATTCATCATTGTGGCAAAATATTTAGGCGAGAACCATAAAAAATGCTTGCAGTTCAAGGCTAATATCGGGAATCAAGGCAACATCTCTCACTAGGGTTGTTTATCACCAACAATTCATAGATGATACCCTTCTATTGACTAAGGCGTCGATGGTTGAGGCCAAACGAATTAAATACATCCTTGGTTTTTGGTTAAAAGGAGCCATTTTATCAGATGATGGGGTGAATATTTTGGTCTTGAAAAGAAAAATATTAACATTTCCCCTATTTGGGTTCATCTCCCAAGTCTACCTCGCCTGATTCTTAAATGAATATTGGTTGTAGGGCATAGCCGGAACTATAGGGTACATGATCTCCATTGACCATGTGACCTTGGCCAAGATAAGGATGACTCATGCATGAATCTATGTAAATTCTAAGTTGGATAATGAATTACCAAGGTTTGTGGAGCTAGATTATGGAGAATACTATCAAAAAAAATTGGCAGAATATGAGAACAGATTGAAATTCTATGTAGAATGCAAAAATCAAGGACATATATGCAATCATTGCCCTAACTTGGCAATTTATAGAGAAAAGCGAAGTAGGGAATGCTAGACAGGGGAAATTTGAGGAGTTTCCCTAGCGAGGCAATTTCAATCGGGTAAACTATGTCTACCAAAAAAAAAGAGAGGGTGCGGGGGTCCCAACAAGACAAAGGAAAACAATAGGTTGTTGGCAACAAAAATACTTAGGTAAGTTCTAATCCTCTAGTTTCAAATAAATTTTTAATTCTATCCAATATGGGAGTAGGAGGATTATCGAAAGACATGGAAGCCCAAAACCTTTAGGCTAACATTTTTGACTCTCTAGAATCCCCATCCAAGTTAGGATCCTCAAACCCTAATGCTAAAATTAATGTAAGCCCCGTGGGCATCACAAAGCCAAACCCTATGCCTGATCTCTAGAATTCCCATCCAATTCGAGATCCTTAAACCCCAATGCTAAAAATAGTTCAAGCCCAATGGGCATCCCAAAGCCAAAACCTAATGCTGAAGAACTTAGGAAGAAATTTGAGGCATTGGAAAATAAAAAATCTCACCTCCCTAACATTATCACTAGGAGCCAGGTGAATCCTACTGAGGGGTTATCCCGTAGACCAGGGGAATACAGGAAAAAATGAGAATATTTGGATGTAGGGGTGGAGATATGTGAAACTCTTCAGACTGAGGAATATGGTAGTCTGGTTTTGCAACAAATTGCCTCCCCCGGTTTAGTCCTAAACAAACCAGGAGCACTATGAAGTCTCCTATAGATTTTGGCGATGAAAAAAGAAGAGGGATAATATCAAATGTCGAGCATGAAAAAATTAAAACCGATAATGACATTGTCAATGGAAAACAAAGAACCTTGTTTCAACAGAGTTATTCGGGTTCGAAGACAACAAATTAGGAAAACTCCCTCAATGGAGGGGGAGATGAAGAAATCCCAAACAATCTAAATGAAGTTCCTCTCATGGAACGTGAGAGGCCTCAATGGCCTGCCCAAACACAGGGAAGTTGGTGCAATAAGAAATCAAGTGAATCCAACTATTATCATGTTGCAAGAAACAAAAGCTAATGAGATTCAGTCAAAAAAATAGCAAAAAAAATTTGGAATCAAGGGAAGATGGTTTGCAAATCATCCGAGAGGAGTTTCTGGAGGCCTTATGACTTTGTGGGATCCCCAGTTAGTAGAAGGCACCATTATTTAGAAATATGACAGTGTTCTTAGTGTTTTATTTAAGGAAATAAACAATAGGTCATGGATCCTTTCAAGTATTTATGACCCAACTTCAATTCAAGGGAGAGCTTTACTGTGGGAGTACTTAGGCAATCCGAGTGAAATCTTCCATAATGTCCCCATGATTTTTGTTGGGGATTTTAACACTCCTCTTTACCCTTTAGACAAAATGGGTGGAAATGGACCACCTATCAGGAGCATGGATGAGTTTAATGACTTTGTGAAATCCAACATGTTTATGGATGCAAAACTTAGAGAAGCGAATTATACCTGGAGCAATCGGTGGATAGGGTGTCATATCATTCAAGAAAGGCTTGACAAGTTTTTTCTATCAAAGGAGGCTACAACTCTGTTCGATGATTCTACACTGCAAGCCATTCCTAAAATTACCTCTGATCATAATCCCATTTTTTTGGATATCCCTAACTCTATGTCCTTCAAAAAACCTTTCAGATTTCAATCTATGTGTATTAAACATTCTAGTTTTAGAGAACTTAATTCAGTGGCAGCAACCTATCAGGGCTAGTGCAACTTTTAAACTTGTTGGCAAATTAAAGTTTGTTAAGGAAAAGATTCGAAATTGGAACAAAGAGGTCTTTGGGAACTTCTTTGAAAATAAAATATAGGTTGTTGAAAGTTTGAAGATAATTGATCAAAGGATTCAACATGGTGATGTTGATAAAACTACTAGGCAAGAGGAACGAACAAAACTAGCCGAGTTTCATAACATTTTGGCCTATGAGGAAATCTATTAGAGGTAAAAATCAAGGGCTCTTTTGTTGAAATATGGAGATTCAAATTCCAAAATTTTTCACGTCACCACGCGTAGAAACATAAGCAATAACAAGATAAAAAAAAATAGATGGTTCTATTACTCAGGACTTAACAGAAATCAGAAAGGAGGCGATAACTTATTTCAATTCTATCCTTGGTCGGAATCACGATTGCAATGAGGAGGCCAAATATATTCTCTTGCAATCCATTCCTAGCATAATAAATGAGGATATAAACCTTAAGCTTCTAGATCCCTTTTATGATGAGGAAATTAAGGAAGCCTTGTTTAGCATGAAGCCAAAAAAATCCCCAGGACTCGATGGCTTTCCGCGTTGTTTCTATCAATATTTTTGGGAAATCATAAGTGAGGATGTAATTTTTGCAATAAAATAATTCCAAGCAAGCAATAATATACCAAAAGGTCTCAAATCTACTTTTATTTCTCTAATTTCTAAGAAGCAAACCCCTGAATCTATGGTTGACTTTAGGCCAATCAGTTTGTGCAATGTTTCTTACAAGATCCTAACTAAAGCCATTGCAAATAGAATGAGAGATATTCTACCCCGCATCATAGATCCATGCTAGTGAAGCTCTGTCCAAGGTAGGTCAATCTTGTATGGAGTTATCATAGTTCATGAAGCTTTGCTCTCTGCTTATAACACTAACAGGTCTATTTTTGCGTTCAAGATTGATATGAACAAAGCATTTGACAGGCTAAATTGGGAATTTCTTATTGTTGTCCTCCTTAAGTTTGGTTTTCAGCACCAATGGGTTAATTATATCAAATAATGCATTTCTAAAGCATGGTTCTTGATTCTAGTTAATGGAACAAATGTCTGGTTACTTTCAAAGTCATAGAGGAATTCGGTAGTGGGACCCTATCAGCCCCATGTTATTCATCATTGTGGCAAAATATTTAGGCAGAACCATAAAAAATGCTTGCAGTTCAAGGCTAATATCAGGAATCAAGGCAACATCTCTCACTAGGGTTGTTTATCACCAAAAATTCATAGATGATACCCTTCTATTGACTAAGGCCTCGATGGTTGAGGCCAAACGAATTAAATACATCCTTGGTTTTTGGTTAAAAGGAGCCATTTTATCAGATGATGGGGTGAATATTTTGGTCTTGAAAAGAAAAATATTAACATTTCCCCTATTTGGGTTCATCTCCCAAGTCTACTTGCCCAGTTCTTAAATGAATATTGGTTGTAGGGCATAGCCAGAACTATAGGGTACATGATCTCCATTGACCATGTGACCTTGGCCAAGATAAGGATGACTCATGCATGAATCTATGTAAATTCTAAGTTGGATAATGAATTACCAAGGTTTGTGGAGCTAGATTATGGAGAATACTATCAAAAACAATTGGCAGAATATGAGAACAGATTGAAATTCTATGTAGAATGCAAAAATCAAGGACATATATGCAATCATTGCCCTAACTTGGCAATTTATAGAGAAAAGCAGAAGTAGGGAATGCTAGACAGGGGAAATTTGAGGAGTTTCCCTAGCAGAGGCAATTTCAATCAGGTAAACTATGTCTACCAAAAAAAAAGAGAGGGTGCAGGGTCCCAACAAGACAAAGGAAAACAATAGGTTGTTGGCAACAAAAATACTTAGGTAAGTTCTAATCCTCTAGTTTCAAATAAATTTTTAATTCTATCCAATATGGGAGTAGGAGGATTATCGAAAGACATGGAAGCCCAAAACCTTTAGGCTAACATTTTTGACTCTCTAGAATCCCCATCCAAGTTAGGATCCTCAAACCCTAATGCTAAAATTAATGTAAGCCCCGTGGGCATCACAAAGCCAAACCCTATGCCTGATCTCTAGAATTCCCATCCAATTCGAGATCCTTAAACCCCAATGCTAAAAATAGTTCAAGCCCAATGGGCATCCCAAAGCCAAACCCTAATGCTGAAGAACTTAGGAAGAAATTTGAGGCATTGGAAAATAAAAAATCTCACCTCCCTAACATTATCACTAGGAGCCAGTTGAATCCTACTGAGGGGTTATCCCGTAGACCAGGGGAATACAGGAAAAAAGGAGAATATTTGGATGTAGGGGTGGAGATATGTGAAACTCTTCAGATTGAGGAATATGGTAGTCTGGTTTTGCAACAAATTACCTCCCCCCAGTTTAGTCCTAAACAAACCGGGAGCACTATGAAGTCTCCTATAGATTTTAGCGATGAAAAAGAAGAGGGATAATATCAAATGCTGAGCATGAAAAAATTAAAACCGATAATGACATTGTCAATGGAAAACGAGAGAACCTTGTTTCAACGAGGTTATTGCGGGTTCCGAAGACAACAAATTAGGAAAACTCCCTCAATGGAGGGGGAGATGAAGAAATCCCAAACAATCTAAATGAAGTTCCTCTCATGGAACGTGAGAGGCCTCAATGGCTCTGCCCAAACACGAGGAAGTTGGTGCAATAAGAAATCAAGTGAATCCAACTACTATCATGTTGCAAGAAACAAAAACCGATGAGATTCAGTCAAAAAAATAGCAAAAAAATTTGGAATCAAGGGAAGATGGTTTGCAAATCATCCGGAGGAGTTTACGGAGGCCTTATGACTTTGTGGGATCCCCGGTTAGTAGAAGGCACCATTATTTAGAAATATGACGAGTGTTCTTAGTGTTTTATTTAAGGAAATAAACAATAGGTCATGGATCCTTTCAAGTATTTATGACCCAACTTCAATTCAAGGGAGAGCTTTACTGTGGGAGTACTTAGGCAATCCGAGTGAAATCTTCCATAATGTCCCCATGATTTTTGCTGGGGATTTTAACACTCCTCTTTACCCTTTAGACAAAATGGGTGGAAATGGACCACCTATCAGGAGCATGGATGAGTTTAATGACTTTGTGAAATCCAACATGTTTATGGATGCAAAACTTAGAGGAGCGAATTATACCTGGAGCAATCGGTGGATAGGGTGTCATATCATTCAAGAAAGGCTTGACAAGTTTTTTCTATCAAAGGAGGCTACAACTATGTTCGATGATTCTACCCGCAAGCCCTTCCTAAAATTACCTCTGATCATAATCCCATTTTTTTGGATATCCCTAACTCTATGTCCTTCAAAAAACCTTTCAGATTTCAATCTATGTGTATCAAACATTCTAGTTTTAGAGAACTTAATTCAGTGGCAGCAACCTATCAGGGCTAGTGCAACTTTTAAACTTGTTGGCAAATTAAAGTTTGTTAAGGAAAAGCTTCGAAATTGGAACAAAGAGGTCTTTGGGAACTTCTTTGAAAATAAAATATAGGTTGTTGAAAGTTTGAAGATAATTGATCAAAGGATTCAACATGGTGATGTTGATAAAACTACTAGGCAAGAGGAACGAACAAAACTAGCCGAGTTTCATAACATTTTGGCCTATGAGGAAATCTATTAGAGGTAAAAATCAAGGGCTCTTTTGTTGAAATATGGAGATTCAAATTCCAAAATTTTTTACGTCACCACGCTTAGAAACATAAGCAATAACAAGATAAAAAAAATAGATTGTTCTATTACTCAGGACTTAACAGAAATCAGAAAGGAGGCAGTAACTTATTTCAATTCTATCCTTGGTTAGGAATCACAGTGCAATGAGGAGGCAAAATATATTCTCTTGCAATCCATTCCTAGCATAATAAATGAGGATATAAACCTTAAGCTTCTAGCTCCCTTTTATGATGAGGAAATTAAGGAAGCCTTGTTTAGCATGAAGCCAAAAAAATCCCCAGGACTCGATGGCTTTCCGCGTTGTTTCTATCAATATTTTTGGGAAATCATAAGTGAGGATGTAATTTTTGCAATAAAATAATTCCAAGCAAGCAATAATATACCAAAAGGTCTCAAATCTACTTTTATTTCTCTAATTTCTAAGAAGCAAACCCTCGAATCTATGGGTGACTTCGAGGCCAATCGGTTTAGTGCAATGTTTCTTACAAGATCCTAACTAAAGCCATTGCAAATAGAATGAGAGATATTCTACCCCGCATCATAGATCCATGCTAGTGAAGCTCTGTCCAGGGTAGGTCAATCTTGTATGGAGTTATCATAGTTCATGAAGCTTTGCTCTCTGCTTATAACACTAACAGGTCTATTTTTGCGCTCAAGATTGATATGAACAAAGCATTTGACAGGCTAAATTGGGAATTTCTTATTGTTGTCCTCCTTAAGTTTGGTTTTCAGCACCAATGGGTTAATTATATCAAATAATGCATTTCTAAAGCATGGTTCTTGATTCTAGTTAATGGAACAAATGTCTGGTTACTTTCAAAGTCATAGAGGAATTCGGTAGTGGGACCCTATCACCCCATGTTATTCATCATTGTGGCAAAATATTTAGGCGAGAACCATAAAAAATGCTTGCAGTTCAAGGCTAATATCGGGGAATCAAGGCAACATCTCTCACTAGGGTTGTTTATCACCAACAATTCATAGATGATACCCTTCTATTGACTAAGGCGTCGATGGTTGAGGCCAAACGAATTAAATACATCCTTGGTTTTTGGTTAAAAGGAGCCATTTTATCAGATGATGGGGTGAATATTTTGGTCTTGAAAAGAAAAATATTAACATTTCCCCTATTTGGGTTCATCTCCCAAGTCTACCTGCCCAGTTCTTAAATGAATATTGGTTGTAGGGCATAGCCAAAACTATAGGGTACATGATCTCCATTGACCATGTGACCTTGGCCAAGATAAGGATGACTCATGCATGAATCTATGTAAATTCTAAGTTGGATAATGAATTACCAAGGTTTGTGGAGCTAGATTATGGAGAATACTATCAAAAAAAATTGGCAGAATATGAGAACAGATTGAAATTCTATGTAGAATGCAAAAATCAAGGACATATATGCAATCATTGCCCTAACTTGGCAATTTATAGAGAAAAGCAGAAGTAGGGAATGCTAGACAGGGGAAATTTGAGGAGTTTCCCTAGCAGAGGCAATTTCAATCGGTGTAAACTATGTCTACCAAAAAAAAAGAGAGGGTGCAGGGTCCCAACAAGACAAAGGAAAACAATAGGTTGTTGGCAACAAAAATACTTAGGTAAGTTCTAATCCTCTAGTTTCAAATAAATTTTTAATTCTATCCAATATGGGAGTAGGAGGATTATCGAAAGACATGGAAGCCCAAAACCTTTAGGCTAACATTTTTGACTCTCTAGAATCCCCATCCAAGTTAGGATCCTCAAACCCTAATGCTAAAATTAATGTAAGCCCCGTGGGCATCACAAAGCCAAACCCTAAGCCTCGATCTCTAGAATCCCCATCCAATTCGAGATCCTTAAACCCCAATGCTAAAAATAGTTCAAGCCCAATGGGCATCCCAAAGCCAAACCCTAATCTCTGAAGAACTTAGGAAGAAATTTGAGGCATTGGAAAATAAAAAATCTCACCTCCCTAACATTATCACTAGGAGCCAGGTGAATCCTACTGAGGGGTTATCCCGTAGACCAGGGGAATACAGGAAAAAATGAGAATATTTGGATGTAGGGGTGGAGATATGTGAAACTCTTCAGATTGAGGAATATGGTAGTCTGGTTTTGCAACAAATTACCTCCCCCCAGTTTAGTCCTAAACAAACCAGGAGCACTATGAAGTCTCCTATAGATTTTGGCAGTGAAAAAGAAGAGGGATAATATCAAATGCTGAGCATGAAAAAATTAAAACTGATAATGACATTGTCAATGGAAAACAAAGAACCTTGTTTCAACAGGTTATTCTGGGTTCTGAAGACAACAAATTAGGAAAACTCCCTCAATGGAGGGGGAGATGAAGAAATCCCAAACAATCTAAATGAAGTTCCTCTCATGGAACGTGAGAGGCCTCAATGGCCTGCCCAAACACAGGGAAGTTGGTGCAATAAGAAATCAAGTGAATCCAACTATTATCATGTTGCAAGAAACAAAAACTGATGAGATTCAGTCAAAAAAATAGCAAAAAAAATTTGGAATCAAGGGAAGATGGTTTGCAAATCATCCAGAGGAGTTTCTGGAGGCCTTATGACTTTGTGGGATCCCCAGTTAGTAGAAGGCACCATTATTTAGAAATATGACAGTGTTCTTAGTGTTTTATTTAAGGAAATAAACAATAGGTCATGGATCCTTTCAAGTATTTATGACCCAACTTCAATTCAAGGGAGAGCTTTACTGTGGGAGTACTTAGGCAATCTGAGTGAAATCTTCCATAATGTCCCCATGATTTTTGCTGGGGATTTTAACACTCCTCTTTACCCTTTAGACAAAATGGGTGGAAATGGACCACCTATCAGGAGCATGGATGAGTTTAATGACTTTGTGAAATCCAACATGTTTATGGATGCAAAACTTAGAGAAGCGAATTATACCTGGAGCAATCGGTGGATAGGGTGTCATATCATTCAAGAAAGGCTTGACAAGTTTTTTCTATCAAAGGAGGCTACAACTCTGTTCGATGATTCTACACTGCAAGCCATTCCTAAAATTACCTCTGATCATAATCCCATTTTTTGGATATCCCTAACTCTATGTCCTTCAAAAAACCTTTCAGATTTCAATCTATGTGTATTAAACATTCTAGTTTTAGAGAACTTAATTCAGTGGCAGCAACCTATCAGGGCTAGTGCAACTTTTAAACTTGTTGGCAAATTAAAGTTTGTTAAGGAAAAGATTCGAAATTGGAACAAAGAGGTCTTTGGGAACTTCTTTGAAAATAAAATATAGGTTGTTGAAAGTTTGAAGATAATTGATCAAAGGATTCAACATGGTGATGTTGATAAAACTACTAGGCAAGAGGAACGAACAAAACTAGCCGAGTTTCATAACATTTTGGCCTATGAGGAAATCTATTAGAGGTAAAAATCAAGGGCTCTTTTGTTGAAATATGGAGATTCAAATTCCAAAATTTTTCACGTCACCACGCGTAGAAACATAAGCAATAACAAGATAAAAAAAAATAGATGGTTCTATTACTCAGGACTTAACAGAAATCAGAAAGGAGGCAGTAACTTATTTCAATTCTATCCTTGGTCAGGAATCACAGTGCAATGAGGAGGCCAAATATATTCTCTTGCAATCCATTCCTAGCATAATAAATGAGGATATAAACCTTAAGCTTCTAGATCCCTTTTATGATGAGGAAATTAAGGAAGCCTTGTTTAGCATGAAGCCAAAAAAATCCCCAGGACTCGATGGCTTTCCGCGTTGTTTCTATCAATATTTTTGGGAAATCATAAGTGAGGATGTAATTTTTGCAATAAAATAATTCCAAGCAAGCAATAATATACCAAAAGGTCTCAAATCTACTTTTATTTCTCTAATTTCTAAGAAGCAAACCCCTGAATCTATGGCTGACTTTAGGCCAATCAGTTTGTGCAATGTTTCTTACAAGATCCTAACTAAAGCCATTGCAAATAGAATGAGAGATATTCTACCCCGCATCATAGATCCATGCTAGTGAAGCTCTGTCCAAGGTAGGTCAATCTTGTATGGAGTTATCATAGTTCATGAAGCTTTGCTCTCTGCTTATAACACTAACAGGTCTATTTTTGCGTTCAAGATTGATATGAACAAAGCATTTGACAGGCTAAATTGGGAATTTCTTATTGTTGTCCTCCTTAAGTTTGGTTTTCAGCACCAATGGGTTAATTATATCAAATAATGCATTTCTAAAGCATGGTTCTTGATTCTAGTTAATGGAACAAATGCTGGTTACTTTCAAAGTCATAGAGGAATTCGGTAGTGGGACCCTATCAGCCCCATGTTATTCATCATTGTGGCAAAATATTTAGGCGTGAACCATAAAAAATGCTTGCGGTTCAAGGCTAATATCGGGAATCAAGGCAACATCTCTCACTAGGGTTGTTTATCACCAACAATTCATAGATGATACCCTTCTATTGACTAAGGCGTTGATGGTTGAGGCCAAACGAATTAAATACATCCTTGGTTTTTGGTTAAAAGGAGCCATTTTATCAGATGATGGGGTGAATATTTTGGTCTTGAAAAGAAAAATATTAACATTTCCCCTATTTGGGTTCATCTCCCAAGTCTACCTGCCCAGTTCTTAAATGAATATTGGTTGTAGGGCATAGCCAAAACTATAGGGTACATGATCTCCATTGACCATGTGACCTTGGCCAAGATAAGGATGACTCATGCATGAATCTATGTAAATTCTAAGTTGGATAATGAATTACCAAGGTTTGTGGAGCTAGATTATGGAGAATACTATCAAAAACAATTGGCAGAATATGAGAACAGATTGAAATTCTATGTAGAATGCAAAAATCAAGGACATATATGCAATCATTGCCCTAACTTGGCAATTTATAGAGAAAAGCAGAAGTAGGGAATGCTAGACGGGGGAAATTTGAGGAGTTTCCCTAGCAGAGGCAATTTCAATCGGGCAAACTATGTCTACCAAAAAAAAGAGAGGGTGCGGGGTCCCAACAAGACAAAGGAAAACAATAGGTTGTTGGCAACAAAAATACTTAGGTAAGTTCTAATCCTCTAGTTTCAAATAAATTTTTAATTCTATCCAATATGGGAGTAGGAGGATTATCGAAAGACATGGAAGCCCAAAACCTTTAGGCTAACATTTTTGACTCTCTAGAATCCCCATCCAAGTTAGGATCCTCAAACCCTAATGCTAAAATTAATGTAAGCCCCGTGGGCATCACAAAGCCAAACCCTATGCCTGATCTCTAGAATTCCCATCTAATTCGAGATCCTTAAACCCCAATGCTAAAAATAGTTCAAGCCCAATGGGCATCCCAAAGCCAAACCCTAATCCTTAAGAACTTAGGAAGAAATTTGAGGCATTGGAAAATAAAAAATCTCACCTCCCTAACATTATCACTAGGAGCCAGGTGAATCCTACTGAGGGGTTATCCCGTAGACCAGGGGAATACAGGAAAAAAGGAGAATATTTGGATGTAGGGGTGGAGATATGTGAAACTCTTCAGACTGAGGAATATGGTAGTCTGGTTTTGCAACAAATTACCTCCCCCCAGTTTAGTCCTAAACAAACCAGGAGCACTATGAAGTCTCCTATAGATTTTGGCGATGAAAAAAGAAGAGGGATAATATCAAATGCTGAGCATGAAAAAATTAAAGCCGATAATGACATTGTCAATGGAAAACGAGAGAACCTTGTTTCAACAGGTTATTCTGGGTTCTGAAGACAACAAATTAGGAAAACTCCCTCAATGGAGGGGGAGATGAAGAAATCCCAAACAATCTAAATGAAGTTCCTCTCATGGAACGTGAGAGGCCTCAATGGCCTGCCCAAACACAGGGAAGTTGGTGCAATAAGAAATCAAGTGAATCCAACTATTATCATGTTGCAAGAAACAAAAACTGATGAGATTCGGTCAAAAAAATAGCAAAAAAATTTGGAATCAAGGGGAGATGGTTTGCAAATCATCCCAGAGGAGTTTCTGGAGGCCTTATGACTTTGTGGGATCCCCAGTTAGTAGAAGGCACCATTATTTAGAAATATGACAGTGTTCTTAGTGTTTTATTTAAGGAAATAAACAATAGGTCATGGATCCTTTCAAGTATTTATGACCCAAATTCAATTCAAGGGAGAGCTTTACTGTGGGAGTACTTAGGCAATATGAGTGAAATCTTCCATAATGTCCCCATGATTTTTGCTGGGGATTTTAACACTCCTCTTTACCCTTTAGACAAAATGGGTGGAAATGGACCACCTATCAGGAGCATGGATGAGTTTAATGACTTTTTGAAATCCAACATGTTTATGGATGCAAAACTTAGAGGAGCGAATTATACCTGGAGCAATCGGTGGATAGGGTGTCATATCATTCAAGAAAGGCTTGACAAGTTTTTTCTATCAAAGGAGGCTACAACTCTGTTCGATGATTCTACCCTGCAAGCCCTTCCTAAAATTACCTCTGATCATAATCCCATTTTTTTGGATATCCCTAACTCTATGTCCTTCAAAAAACCTTTCAGATTTCAATCTATGTGTATCAAACATTCTAGTTTTAGAGAACTTAATTCAGTGGCAGCAACCTATCAGGGCTAGTGCAACTTTTAAACTTGTTGGCAAATTAAAGTTTGTTAAGGAAAAGCTTCGAAATTGGAACAAAGAGGTCTTTGGGAACTTCTTTGAAAATAAAATATAGGTTGTTGAAAGTTTGAAGATAATTGATCAAAGGATTCAACATGGTGATGTTGATAAAACTACTAGGCAAGAGGAACGAACAAAACTAGCCGAGTTTCATAACATTTTGGCCTATGAGGAAATCTATTAGAGGTAAAAATCAAGGGCTCTTTTGTTGAAATATGGAGATTCAAATTCCAAAATTTTTTACGTCACCACGCTTAGAAACATAAGCAATAACAAGATAAAAAAAATAGATTGTTCTATTACTCAGGACTTAACAGAAATCAGAAAGGAGGCAGTAACTTATTTCAATTCTATCCTTGGTTAGGAATCACAGTGCAATGAGGAGGCAAAATATATTCTCTTGCAATCCATTCCTAGCATAATAAATGATGATATAAACCTTAAGATTCTAGCTCCCTTTTATGATGAGGAAATTAAGGAAGCCTTGTTTAGCATGAAGCCAAAAAAATCCCCAGGACTCGATGGCTTTCCGCGTTGTTTCTATCAATATTTTTGGGAAATCATAAGTGAGGATGTAATTTTTGCAATAAAATAATTCCAAGCAAGCAATAATATACCAAAAGGTCTCAAATCTACTTTTATTTCTCTAATTTCTAAGAAGCAAACCCCTGAATCTATGGTTGACTTCAGGCCAATCAGTTTGTGCAATGTTTCTTACAAGATCCTAACTAAAGCCATTGCAAATAAAATGAGAGATATTCTACCCCGCATCATAGATCCATGCTAGTGAAGCTCTGTCCAGGGTAGGTCAATCTTGTATGGAGCTATCATAGTTCATGAAGCTTTGCTCTCTGCTTATAACACTAACAGGTCTATTTTTGCGCTCAAGATTGATATGAACAAAGCATTTGACAGGCTAAATTGGGAATTTCTTATTGTTGTCCTCCTTAAGTTTGGTTTTCAGCACCAATGGGTTAATTATATCAAATAATGCATTTCTAAAGCATGGTTCTTGATTCTAGTTAATGGAACAAATGTCTGGTTACTTTCAAAGTCATAGAGGAATTCGGTAGGGGGACCCTATCAGCCCCATGTTATTCATCATTGTGGCAAAATATTTAGGCAGAACCATAAAAAATGCTTGCAGTTCAAGGCTAATATCGGGAATCAAGGCAACATCTCTCACTAGGGTTGTTTATCACCAACAATTCATAGATGATACCCTTCTATTGACTAAGGCGTCGATGGTTGAGGCCAAACGAATTAAATACATCCTTGGTTTTTGGTTAAAAGGAGCCATTTTATCAGATGATGGGGTGAATATTTTGGTCTTTAAAAGAAAAATATTAACATTTCCCCTATTTGGGTTCATCTCCCAAGTCTACTCCGCCAGTTCTTAAATGAATATTGGTTGTAGGGCATAGCCGGAACTATAGGGTACATGATCTCCATTGACCATGTGACCTTGGCCAAGATAAGGATGACTCATGCATGAATCTATGTAAATTCTAAGTTGGATAATGAATTACCAAGGTTTGTGGAGCTAGATTATGGAGAATACTATCAAAAACAATTGGCAGAATATGAGAACAGATTGAAATTCTATGTAGAATTCAAAAATCAAGGACATATATGCAATCATTGCCCTAACTTGGCAATTTATAGAGAAAAGCAGAAGTAGGGAATGCTAGACAGGGGAAATTTGAGGAGTTTCCCTAGCAGAGGCAATTTCAATCAGGTAAACTATGTCTACCAAAAAAAAAGAGAGGGTGCAGGGTCCCAACAAGACAAAGGAAAACAATAGGTTGTTGGCAACAAAAATACTTAGGTAAGTTCTAATCCTCTAGTTTCAAATAAATTTTTAATTCTATCCAATATGGGAGTAGGAGGATTATCGAAAGACATGGAAGCCCAAAACCTTTAGGCTAACATTTTTGACTCTCTAGAATCCCCATCCAAGTTAGGATCCTCAAACCCTAATGTTGAAATTAATGTAAGCCCCGTGGGCATCACAAAGCCAAACCCTAATGCTCGATCTCTAGAATTCCCATCCAATTCGAGATCCTTAAACCCTAATGCTAAAAATACTTCAAGCCCAATGGGCATCCCAAAGCCAAACCCTAATTTTGAAGAACTTAGGAAGAAATTTGAGGCATTAGAAAATAAAAAATATCGTCTCCCTAACATCATCACTAGGAGCCGAGTGAATCCTCATCGAGGGGTTATCCCGTAGACCAGGGGAATACAGGAAAAAAGGAGAATATTTGGATGTAGGGGTGGAGATATGTGAAACTCTTCAGACTGAGGAATATGGTAGTCTGGTTTTGCAACAAATTACCTCCCCCCAGTTTAGTCCTAAACAAACCAGGAGCACTATGAAGTCTCCTATAGATTTTGGCGATGAAAAAGAAGAGGGATAATATCAAATGCTGAGCATGAAAAAATTAAAGCCGATAATGACATTGTCAATGGAAAACGAGAGAACCTTGTTTCAACGAGGTTATTCGGGTTCGAAGACAACAAATTAGGAAAACTCCCTCAATGGAGGGGGAGATGAAGAAATCCCAAACAATCTAAATGAAGTTCCTCTCATGGAACGTGAGAGGCCTCAATGGCTCTGCCCAAACACGGGGAAGTTGGTGCAATAAGAAATCAAGTGAATCCAACTACTATCATGTTGCAAGAAACAAAAACTGATGAGATTCAGTCAAAAAAATAGCAAAAAAATTTGGAATCAAGGGAAGATGGTTTGCAAATCATCCGGAGGAGTTTCCGGAGGCCTTATGACTTTGTGGGATCCCCAGTTAGTAGAAGGCACCATTATTTAGAAATATGACAGTGTTCTTAGTGTTTTATTTAAGGAAATAAACAATAGGTCATGGATCCTTTCAAGTATTTATGACCCAACTTCAATTCAAGGGAGAGCTTTACTATGGGAGTACTTAGGCAATCTGAGTGAAATCTTCCATAATGTCCCCATGATTTTTGCTGGGGATTTTAACACTCCTCTTTACCCTTTAGACAAAATGGGTGGAAATGGACCACCTATCGGGAGCATGGATGAGTTTAATGACTTTGTGAAATCCAACATGTTTATGGATGCAAAACTTAGAGGAGCGAATTATACCGGGAGCAATCGGTGGATAGGGTGTCATATCATTCAAGAAAGGCTTGACAAGTTTTTTCTATCAAAGGAGGCTACAACTACGTTCGATGATTCTACCCCGCAAGCCCTTCCTAAAATTACCTCCGATCATAATCCCATTTTTTTGGATATCCCTAACTCTATGTCCTTCAAAAAACCTTTCAGATTTCAATCTATGTGTATCAAACATTCTAGTTTTAGAGAACTTAATTCAGTGGCAGCAACCTATCAGGGCTAGTGCAACTTTTAAACTTGTTGGCAAATTAAAGTTTGTTAAGGAAAAGCTTCGAAATTGGAACAAAGAGGTCTTTGGGAACTTCTTTGAAAATAAAATATAGGTTGTTGAAAGTTTGAAGATAATTGATCAAAGGATTCAACATGGTGATGTTGATAAAACTACTAGGCAAGAGGAACGAACAAAACTAGCCGAGTTTCATAACATTTTGGCCTATGAGGAAATCTATTAGAGGTAAAAATCAAGGGCTCTTTTGTTGAAATATGGAGATTCAAATTCCAAAATTTTTCACGTCACCACGCTTAGAAACATAAGCAATAACAAGATAAAAAAAATAGATTGTTCTATTACTCAGGACTTAACAGAAATCAGAAAGGAGGCGATGAACTTATTTCAATTCTATCCTTGGTCGGGAATCACAGTGCAATGAGGAGGCCAAATATATTCTCTTGCAATCCATTCCTAGCATAATAAATGAGGATATAAACCTTAAGCTTCTAGCTCCCTTTTATGATGAGGAAATTAAGGAAGCCTTGTTTAGCATGAAGCCAAAAAAATCCCCAGGACTCGATGGCTTTCCGCGTTGTTTCTATCAATATTTTTGGGAAATCATAAGTGAAGATGTAATTTTTGCAATAAAATAATTCCAAGCAAGCAATAATATACCAAAAGGTCTCAAATCTACTTTTATTTCTCTAATTTCTAAGAAGCAAACCCCTGAATCTATGGCTGATTTCAGGCCAATCAGTTTGTGCAATGTTTCTTACAAGATCCTAACTAAAGCCATTGCAAATAGAATGAGAGATATTCTACCCCGCATCATAGATCCATGCTAGTGAAGCTCTGTCCAGGGTAGGTCAATCTTGTATGGAGTTATCATAGTTCATGAAGCTTTGCTCTCTGCTTATAACACTAACAGGTCTATTTTTGCACTCAAGATTGATATGAACAAAGCATTTGACAGGCTAAATTGGGAATTTCTTATTGTTGTCCTCCTTAAGTTTGGTTTTCAGCACCAATGGGTTAATTATATCAAATAATGCATTTCTAAAGCATGGTTCTTGATTCTAGTTAATGGAAAAAATGCTGGTTACTTTCAAAGTCATAGAGAAATTCGGTAGTGGGACCCTATCAGCCCCATGTTATTCATCATTGTGGCAAAATATTTAGGCAGAACCATAAAAAATGCTTGCAGTTCAAGGCTAATATCGGGAATCAAGGCAACATCTCTCACTAGGGTTGTTTATCACCAACAATTCATAGATGATACCCTTCTATTGACTAAGGCATCGATGGTTGAGGCCAAACGAATTAAATACATCCTTGGTTTTTGGTTAAAAGGAGCCATTTTATCAGATGATGGGGTGAATATTTTGGTCTTGAAAAGAAAAATATTAACATTTCCCCTATTTGGGTTCATCTCCCAAGTCTACCTTGCCAGTTCTTAAATGAATATTGGTTGTAGGGCATAGCCGTGAACTATAGGGTACATGATCTCCATTGACCATGTGACCTTGGCCAAGATAAGGATGACTCATGCATGAATCTATGTAAATTCTAAGTTGGATAGTGAATTACCAAGGTTTGTGGAGCTAGATTATGGAGAATACTATAAAAAACAATTGGCAGAATATGAGAACAGATTGAAATTCTATGTAGAATGCAAAAATCAAGGACATATATGCAATCATTGCCCTAACTTGGCAATTTATAGAGAAAAGCAGAAGTAGGGAATGCTAGACAGGGGAAATTTGAGGAGTTTCCCTAGCGGAGGCAATTTCAATCGGGTAAACTATGTCTACCAAAAAAAAAGAGAGGGTGCGGGGTCCCAACAAGACAAAGGAAAACAATAGGTTGTTGGCAACAAAAATACTTAGGTAAGTTCTAATCCTCTAGTTTCAAATAAATTTTTAATTCTATCCAATATGGGAGTAGGAGGATTATCGAAAGACATGGAAGCCCAAAACCTTTAGGCTAACATTTTTGACTCTCTAGAATCCCCATCCAAGTTAGGATCCTCAAACCCTAATGCTAAAATTAATGTAAGCCCCGTGGGCATCACAAAGCCAAACCCTATGCCTGATCTCTAGAATTCCCATCCAATTCGAGATCCTTAAACCCCAATGCTAAAAATAGTTCAAGCCCAATGGGCATCCCAAAGCCAAACCCTAATGTTTGAAGAACTTAGGAAGAAATTTGAGGCATTGGAAAATAAAAAATCTCACCTCCCTAACATTATCACTAGGAGCCGGGTGAATCCCTGCGAGGGGTTATCCCGCAGACCAGGGGAATACAGGAAAAAAGGAGAATATTTGGATGTAGGGGTGGAGATATGTGAAACTCTTCGGACTGAGGAATATGGTAGTCTAGTTTTGCAACAAATTACCTCCCCCCAGTTTAGTCCTAAACAAACCAGGAGCACTATGAAGTCTCCTATAGATTTTTGCAGTGAAAAAAGAAGAGGGATAATATCAAATGCTGAGCATGAAAAAATTAAAAGCGATAATGACATTGTCAATGGAAAACGAGAGAACCTTGTTTCAACAGGTTATTCTGGGTTCTGAAGACAACAAATTAGGAAAACTCCCTCAATGGAGGGGGAGATGAAGAAATCCCAAACAATCTAAATGAAGTTCCTCTCATGGAATGTGAGAGGCCTCAATGGCCTGCCCAAACACAAGGAAGTTGGTGCAATAAGAAATCAAGTGAATCCAACTATTATCATGTTGCAAGAAACAAAAACTGATGAGATTCAGTCAAAAAAATAGCAAAAAAAATTTGGAATCAAGGGAAGATGGTTTGCAAATCATCCAGGAGGAGTTTACGGAGGCCTTATGACTTTAAGGGATCCCCAGTTAGTAGAAGGCACCATTATTTAGAAATATGACAGTGTTCTTAGTGTTTTATTTAAGGAAATAAACAATAGGTCATGGATCCTTTCAAGTATTTATGACCCAACTTCAATTCACGGGAGAGCTTTACTGTGGGAGTACTTAGGCAATATGAGTGAAATCTTCCATAATGTCCCCATGATTTTCTTTGGGGATTTTAACACTCCCTCTTTACCCTTTAGACAAAATGGGTGGAAATGGACCACCTATCAGGAGCATGGATGAGTTCAATGACTTTGTGAAATCCAACATGTTTATGGATGCAAAACTTAGAGGAGCGAATTATACCTGGAGCAATCGGTGGATAGGGTGTCATATCATTCAAGAAATGCTTGACAAGTTTTTTCTATCAAAGGAGGCTACAACTCTGTTCGATGATTCTACCCTGCAAGCCCTTCCTAAAATTACCTTTGATCATAATCCCATTTTTTTGGATATCCCTAACTCTATGTCCTTCAAAAAACATTTCAGATTTCAATCTATGTGTATCAAACATTCTAGTTTTAGAGAACTTAATTCAGTGGCAGCAACCTATCAGGGCTAGTGCAACTTTTAAACTTGTTGGCAAATTAAAGTTTGTTAAGGAAAAGCTTCGAAATTGGAACAAAGAGGTCTTTGGGAACTTCTTTGAAAATAAAATATAGGTTGTTGAAAGTTTGAAGATAATTGATCAAAGGATTCAACATGGTGATGTTGATAAAACTACTAGGCAAGAGGAACGAACAAAACTAGCCGAGTTTCATAACATTTTGGCCTATGAGGAAATCTATTAGAGGTAAAAATCAAGGGCTCTTTTGTTGAAATATGGAGATTCAAATTCCAAAATTTTTCACGTCACCACGCTTAGAAACATAAGCAATAACAAGATAAAAAAAAATAGATGGTTCTATTACTCAGGACTTAACAGAAATCAGAAAGGAGGCAGTAACTTATTTCAATTCTATCCTTGGTCAGGAATCACGATGCAATGAGGAGGCCAAATATATTCTCTTGCAATCCATTCCTAGCATAATAAATGAGGATATAAACCTTAAGCTTCTAGCTCCCTTTTATGATGAGGAAATTAAGGAAGCCTTGTTTAGCATGGAGCCAAAAAAATCCCCGGGACTCGATGGCTTTCCGCATTGTTTCTATCAATATTTTTGGGAAATCATAAGTGAGGATGTAATTTTTGCAATAAAATAATTCCAAGCAAGCAATAATATACCAAAAGGTCTCAAATCTACTTTTATTTCTCTAATTTCTAAGAAGCAAACCCCCGAATCTATGGCTGACTTCAGGCCAATCAGTTTGTGCAATGTTTCTTACAAGATCCTAACTAAAGCCATTGCAAATAGAATGAGAGATATTCTACCCCGCATCATAGATCCATGCTAGTGAAGCTCTGTCCAGGGTAGGTCAATCTTGTATGGAGTTATCATAGTTCATGAAGCTTTGCTCTCTGCTTATAACACTAACAGGTCTATTTTTGCGCTCAAGATTGATATGAACAAAGCATTTGACAGGCTAAATTGGGAATTTCTTATTGTTGTCCTCCTTAAGTTTGGTTTTCAGCACCAATGGGTTAATTATATCAAATAATGCATTTCTAAAGCATGGTTCTTGATTCTAGTTAATGGAACAAATGCTGGTTACTTTCAAAGTCATAGAGGAATTTGGTAGTGGGACCCTATCAGCCCCATGTTATTCATAATTGTGGCAAAATATTGAGGCAGAACCATAAAAAATGCTTGCAGTTCAAGGCTAATATCAGGAATCAAGGCAACATCTCTCACTAGGGTTGTTTATCACCAACAATTCATAGATGATACCCTTCTATTGACTAAGGCGTCGATGGTTGAGGCCAAACAAATTAAATACATCCTCCAACTCTACGAGGACGCTGCTGGTCAGAAAGTTAATTTTAGTAAAAGCAAGTTATATTTCTTGAAAACCCCCTTTCAAAGGTAAGGAAGGATTGCAAAAATTTTAGGGTGTGATATAGCAAACCTCCCCACTTCGTATCTTGGTCTCCCTCTTTTCCTTGGTTCTCCGAAAGAGTCAATGTGGGACAGGGTTATTGAAAGAATTAAAAAAAACTTGCTGGATGGCAAGGTCATCTTCTATCTCAAGCAGGAAAGCTGACCCTCACTAAGGCCTCTCTTCAGAGCATTCTAGTCTATTTCCTCTCCGTTTTCAAAGCCCTTGTGAAGGTTTTTCAGAAAATTGAGAAACTCCAAAAAAAAAATTTATGGACTAGATCAGAGGAGAAAAAAAGGATACACCTTGTAGGATGGACCAAAGTGTGTAGACCCAAGGAAAATGGGGGCTTAGGTCTGAGGAGAATTGTTCATATGAATTTAGATTTACTAGCAAAGTAGGCATGGCATCTCATTTCTGGTGAAGAAAATGAATGGACAACTATCATCAAACGAAAGGATCTTGAAAAATATGGAATTTCTAAGTGACTCAGTTACAATCAGAGGTTTTTCTTTTTGGAAAGCAATTCTCAATTGTAAGAAAATCATCAAAAAAAGTTTAAGATGGGTTTTAGGCAATGGTGAGAGAATAAATTGTTGGAATGATAGGTAGGCTAAGGATGAACCACTGATGCAATATCCTAACTTAGCCCGAATCAGAGATATCACGGAAGAACTCATTGGTAGAAAAGTCTTCGATTATATGGTTTAGGATAGAGGCAAAATGAAGTGGAAACAAATAAGGATTCAAGGATTTCAAGCGAAATCTAATGATCTTTGCAACATTATCGGGCAATAGTTTATCCCCATGATACCCAAGGAAGATCAAGTGACTTGGGCTCCTACGAAAAATGGGCAGTTCACTGTTAAATCAACTTACAAGATTTTGCTTGATGATGAGGATTTTATCCTCCAAAAGGACTTAGTTTGGATAAAAAATTTAATTCCAAAAATTGTTGTCTTTTCATGGCTGGTTATCCAAGGAAGAATTCTAACCATTGATAATAGGATGCATAAATTTATTTGTATCACTAATCACTGTTATCTGTGTAGGGCTAATTGGGAGACCATTTATCACATTTTACTTGAGTGTCATTTTTCCTTGACTGTCCTAAGTGGGATTTTTTAGGACTTCAATATTTCTTGGGTTAAACTAGCCATCATACTTGATTTGTTTGTCTAGTGGCCTTACCCATTTTCAAGCCAAAGACTTAGATACATGTGGAAAATTTGTCTCAATCACTATATTTGGCAAGTGTGGTTAGAAAGGAACCATAGAGTCTTTAATGAGTCTATCCATGATCATCAAACTATCATTGCCAGGATCCTATCCTTTGCCAATGAGAATGTGAACCTTATCCCTTTTGATAGTCATAAAACTCATCTGCAGGAGACCACGATTGCTCAATATTTAATCTTAACCTTGTTATATGAGTCTGTGCCTAGGGTAGTCAACCCCAGAGCCAATGTTAAGTGGTCCCCACCTCCTATGGTTTGGTTTAAGCTTAATTTTTATGGAGTGGCTAAGGAAAATCTTGGAAGCACAGGTACTAGCGGTATTGTGTGAGATCATAATGGGAATATGATGCTTGCATTTTTTGAATATTTGGGAACAAGGACGAACAACAAAGTTGAAGCTAGAGCTATGTGGAGAGGCCTTCAAATGACTCAAGACTTAGAATGCAATTTGATCATAGAAGGAGACTCTATGCATGTTATAAATCTTCTCAATAATTAGAAAACACCTCCTTGGAGGATTAAAACAATTGTTGAAGAGGCTAGGATACTTTTCCAGGGAAGACAGGATAGAAAAGCCCAACATGTCTTTCGGGAAGCTAACAAAGTTGCTGATAATCTGGTGAATTTGGGTGTCGATGGCGAAAAACTTTTCAAATGGTAACATGGTGTCTCGAGTGAAGTAGAGGAGCTTATTCATCAAGAATGCCAAGAATTATAGTTGAATTTACCAACAGGGAAGGCACTGTAAGTTCGAAGGCTATGAGTATTACCATATCTTTTTAAAATAGACTCACAATAAAAATTATCCGAGTTGTCAGTCTTGGTGGATGCTGCTTGGAAATACCACAAAGACTAATGGGGACAGTCACATGTTAGATAACATTGTTCCTAGTCATCTTAGTAATTTGAGGTTGGTTGATAATCATAGGGCAGGAAAGAAATGCCAATATAAGACTTTGAACCAGAGCCACGTAGACCACCAGATAGCCACCACCATAAATCTAGCCAATAGGTTCACTTCTCCAAGGCTGATGTACCAAGACTGGATGTGGTCCCAAAGCATGTCATATACGGAAGAAAGTAATTACCAAAGAATTATTAAGAGTAACTGTCAATACAGAGCTTGTGGGAGTTTTTTTTAGTACTATGCTGTGTGTCTACAATTTTTTGTTTCTTCGCTGTTTCAAGGAGGGTATCTGTGTCTTTTTTTTTTTTGTAATTATGATGTAGGTGTGTCTTCTTGGGGTATACCCAAAATGTTGTATGGGAAGTTTCTTTTTGATAATAGGCTATGTGCCTTACCGTATGTAAAGGCTTTGGCGGCATGTAGATTTTACATAAATAGGATCCTTAGTAATGACATGTTCATAAAAAACCCTAGGATGATTTTTGTAAAAGGTTTTGGTTCAACCTGTAAAACCTGGTATTAATGCTATAGTATCTTATCTACCAAAAAATAAACTTTAGTTGGTCATCATGATAGAAATCTTCCACTCTATCTATGACGTCATAAATTTGCACCTCAAGATCCTTGAATGGCTTAATTAATTGAGCTACATCATTCAAAGTGAGAGAATCATGCATTAAAATTTGCTTTATCCCTTTTATGTTTCTTGAATAGCTACATGTACACCTACTTAGGAAGGAGCTTATTATTTCAAATCCAAGAGGATATAAGGCCTTTTAGAATCAATGAGTCAATATGACTCTTTAGGTTTGCAATAGTAGTGACCAAAATACTTATTTGGGCCTTGCATTTCTACATAGCCCATTTTTTTATCTAGGACATCTATCACTTTTTGTGCCACTACATATCTATCCTAGATTCATACAGTCACTAAACTTTGATCTGGCAAGGTAGCTGATTGTACTTTATATGACTTTGCTTTAGGCAACCTAATGAATTTTGTAGTCAAGACTTGCTCAACGTATAGACTTATTTGAGAGCTTTGGGTGGTGTTTGTATCAATAAACTTAAGCACCTAGGATAATTTTAATGTTGCCTTGATAATATTATCCTAGTAAGCTTGGAAAACCTCATTTATCATCCCTATAGCCCCCGATCATTGTTCAAGCTCTTCAATTTTTTGCTTCTTCTCTTATATATCCTTCTATAAAATCTCCTTATCTGTATTGAATTGAGACTTCTAGGTAGTTATATGATTGGTGGGACTTTGTGATTTACTCCTTTTTGTATCTAGGAAGGAAGTTTGCACTTGTGAAGAAAATTGACTAGTGAGCTGGGCTACTTGATTCTTGAGTGATTTAGCTTCTTTTTGGGAATCCTTGAGAGTAGTATTAACATCCTTGAGATATTTCTCCTTTTTTTCCAACTTAATTTCTAGATATAGGTAGTCATGGCTTACAAATTTGCCATATTGTTTCGTGAATTCTATCTTGTCTACAACCTAGGCATCTTGGAGGCTAATATTTACAACTACCACTTGATATTTTTTTTTTGCATTTTTTATTTGGCCTCGAAAGTAGTAGGGGTCATTTGGGCAAGATATAATGTATTACCTAGAGGATCATAATGATTCATCACCCTCTTAACCATAAACCACCCAAAATTTTTAGTCTCTTATTTTGTATATACTATAATGTGTGGCTCTAGATTTGTTGGACCTATTGCAACACATTAGAGACAAGTGGAGGTTCCTAAGAGCTTGTTATCTACCCCTATGTATCCAAAAATTGGCCCAAAGATATAAAGAATATAAGTATGTTATAATAGGCTATAGAGAAAAATATTATTGGAGGAGGGGGAGAAGAAAAAAAATAGGGGCAAAAGCGAGGTGGATGAAGTATCTATTAAGGAGAAAATGAGCTCATCAGCTAAATGGAAAAATTGGTACAAGTGGTGGAAGTAGATGAAATGGAAGTGACTATGGCTAGGGAAATGAAAGGGGGTGCTACTATAATTGAGGTAGTGGCCAAAATAATTGAAGGAATATTAGTCGATGTGACTGTAGTGCTAGGTGGTGGAGTGGAAATGATTGGAGCAAAAATAACTGGAGAACTTACTAGGGGAGGAAGGGAAGTGACTTATGGTTGTTCTTTGGGGCATCCTCATTATTCTTAACTGTTAAAGATTCCATTACCTAGACTAAGTTTAATTTCTCCTTCTCCTCAGGACCTTTTTTTGCTCCAACTCTTCCTTGAGTAGTTACACTTAACCTTGCTTGAATTTGTTTCCCTTCTAGCTATGATAACTATTGAGGTGCCTGTTGTGATGATGTTGCTATGGTAGAAGGTGCATTGCTAGAGATCAAGAATGAGACTTCTTTAGATATTTATGGAAAGTCTTCTACATCATATATTTTCTTGGTCGACGACTCCACCATTTCTATTATCTAGACCAACTTAGTGCTTGCTTCTTCTTCACTACCTTTGTTTGTGGTAATGCTTTTTGTATATTTGTGTTCTTGGTTGTACAAATCACTAAATTTTTCATCTTCATCAATACAACCACTACCTATCACAATATACCAACCTCAAGTCTAAACTTTCTTCATGCATTAATTATTTCCTTGCTCCAATGGTCATCCCTTAAGATCTACTTATTTTTGGAGCTAATGCAAGTTTTGGGGTTTTCCTAGTACCTTTTTGATAAAAGGTTTCATAAGAACTTGATATTTATGGTGGCTTTATGATCAAATTATTTGGTTACACACCCATATCCTCCATTGGGTTGCTATGGGATTCAATATTCAACCTAGGCTCATGAACATTTTTTTAAGCTTTTGATGCTCGTCAACTAGGAAATAAACTTAGCCTCAGGGTCATAGTTCTAGTTGTATTTAATAACTTCTAATTGCATATCCTTCAAATTATTTCATAGAATGGAAGAAAACTTCCTCTTCAGTGGTGTCACACCATCGAGCCTAAAAGGAGGTTTATAAAATCCAGTTTTCTTTTATGGTTCTTGTATGCCATGTCAATTATATCCATCTCTCTCATCAACTCCAAGGCATAAATATTTTTTGACACATATTTAGGTAATAAATATATTGGTTTGAATATATAAATCCTAATTATGGTGGAGTCCTCCAAAAAGTACTAGTACCCTCTAAAACTTACTTGTAAAATTTGGAGATTAGTCATTGAAATGTGCTCCAAGTTCTATCCCTTAATAGCTACAAGGGTTGGTGCCACAAATTCTTCAACAAAAGTGTAAATTGAAGAGGTCTTATTAAGGACCTATAAGTAAAAAGAAATAGGTCACATATGGTTGGAGTCATCCACTAGCTTTAGATTTAAATTTTGATAAAGTTTAGCATTTTGATACAAAACTAAATGGGCCAAATATTCTAAAGATTGGAATACTTAGAAAAAACTTTGGCAATGAGGTATCTTGAGTTTGGAACTCATTAATAGCTTAGTAGTGTCTTTCCACACTTTACAAAATTACCCTTTGGCCCCCTAGTTGTACAATTTTTTTTTTAGATGACATATGTGGTGATATTTAATATAATAATTTCATCACTTACTTTAACCTCTCGAGCCTAGATGTTGTAGAATTCAACATATGTAGTTATTGAATCATAGAAATTATGGACTTGGGGCATCATGTACTATGCCAAAAAACTAGTTCATATCCTTGCCTCAAAGGATTCAATATCCCAAATGGTAAATCTCTAAAGAACTCCATCCCTTAGGATCTTGGTAATTTTAGACAACTTAGGGTGCACTACCTTATCAGCCAGATCCCTGACTAACTTAGGGAATACAACTTGGAGGGTTTGAGATTGAGTTTCCTTACTTGATGCAGAGGGATAGGATGAAGGTACTCTTAAAGAAGAACTAGTGGAAGAGTCTACCTAGATATTGGTTGTTGGTAATATTCTTCTTCATCTCCATGGCCTCTATTGGCTCTTTTAAACACTTATGTGCTTCTAAATTATCTTTCTTATGGCTTGGATTCTAGAAATATTATCTTATGTTCTCAAAGAGCTCTCACTTGCTTGAATGTTTAAGGCTTAGTAAGAAAAAAATGAAGGGAAGATGCCTTTACATAGATTTTCTCCTCAAATATTAGGGCACCCACTAACATTTATGTGAATTTACTATTTATCTCTACAAATAAAATAGGAAGAGACCACTATATTTTCTAAATATTCATTGATCAAACGTTCTAAGGACCTTCCCTATTGGATGATTGAACGGTTATCATTATCTTTAGGAACTACTTATATTTATTATTTTAGCAAATAACGTTGCTCATTTATGATTTAATCGAATGGATCGTGCTACCACAAACTTAAACCTTTATTTGATACTCTTAATTGAGCATGTTCCTACCACATATCATCATCAACATCATGGAATTATTGCTCCAAAATATCTTTACAAGGTAGGGAATGAAGTTTGGCTAATTATGATGTATATCTACAAGATATATCCCCATGGATCAAATGACTCATGGATATTATCTCCTTGATAATTTGAGGTTACCACTATTTAGAAATAAGTGTTTCCACTTAGGATACTCAAAATTATGCAGATCATTTATATTGATCAACTTATGGGTTTTAATGGTTTATATTACCACTATAGATATTTGAGTCTCTTGAATTATTTTGAAAACTATTGTTCTCTTTTTCACTCCTAGCTATTGGACATGGTGTATACTAGGTGGACAAGGTAGATCGCACCTCACATGAAGCAACACAACAAGGCCGATCCAAAGAGTGTGGTAGTTTGAATCAGTCGGGGGCCTTCAAGATTATGATAAAGATCAACTCCTTTATAGGATGAGATATCTGGCACATACTTTCCTAATATAACTTGGGTGGAAAGGGTAAAAGAGAAAAATAAAAACAATGAAAGTAAAATCCTAAGCTAAAAAGTGTTGTTACACCAAAGATCAAATAAGATCTCCCTGCACAACCGCTCTGGATGTAATGTGCTAGTTTGAACACTTCCTCTCCTCAATATAGATAAGCATAAAAATATCAAAATCTAAAGACACACACATAAAAGAGATAGTTTAGGGCATGAGATCTATAGATGGACTCAAAGTAGATGCATAGGTCTCTAGTATATATGCAAGTAAAATGTATTACAAAATATTATGTCAGAAGTAGGGGTTTGGTTACCCACAAGACCACCCAAAAATATGCATATTTCTATACAAAGAGAAATAAAAAGAAATATCTACAAAATTGTTGGTTATTTACAAAGCCTAAACTACTACTATTTATAGATTACAATCAGGAGGAGTTTCTCTCTAGAACTTTGCATAATTTTTAGGAATTATTGTACTTTTGTGTGTAGGGTCATGTCTTCATCGAAGTTGTAGTGTCCTTCTAAGTTATCTAGATCCAAGATTATTAATGTTGTGTTTTTTAAGTCCTTGGATGCTCAACTACCTCTATTATTTTCATCTACCCTTCTTTGGGATTCCCAAAGTCTGAGTGTGGGAAATTAATATCACTTGGCTCAAGGCTTTCTCCCAATATGGCTCCCATCACTTCTACCTTTAATGCATCAACTGCTTCCCTGGGTTACCACATCTTCCTTGTAGAGAGATGATTGTCCCTAAAATATCAGAGCATAGGTAATTTAACTCCCCTATAAAGCTTTTTTTAATTCTCCTTCCTCTCAATATTTTAACAATTATTCGATCTTAGGATTTTTAAACATTTTATGGTTGTTATAACATTTTTTTTTTCAAAACATTTTTTTTGAACATTTTTCTCTCATTGTACCTTTTGGGATTTTTGCCATCTTCCAAATTTTAGAATTCTAGATAACATGAGTGGTTGGAAATTTTGATTAGGATTTTACTTATCTAAGAAGACTTGTTTCTTGGAATATTTCCTTTCTATTTTTTATTAGAACTTTTGCCCGCACTCATCCAATACTTTTATTGCTTCCTTCTCACTTTATCTATGCTTGGTGATGCTTCAAGGACCTTCCCATGACAATATTTTTTAAGTGTAGTGAGAATTCACTACAATTTTGGTGACTCACAAGGGATATTTAGCTTTATGAAGATAAATAAGCTAGAGAATCTTGTTACATTGGATATAGAGTCAAAATTTTAATATCTAAAAAAAAAATCCCTGGTCTTGTCCCAGTTCCTTGGCACTTACTTTGCCCTTCTTCCTCGACTGGATGGTGCTGAAGATGATCTCCTTGTGGTGGGAGGTCACTTATATATTTTTCTACCCCTTTCCATACCTTATAGTGGGATTCTTTTTGGTGCCTATGATCTAGGATGTCCTTAGGGTTTTATGGGACATCCCTGGGTCCTGTCCTGGTTCCTTAGCACTCCCTTTGCACTTCCTCCTTGGTTGGCTGGCATTGCAGACGATATCCTTGGGATGGGAGATCAATTTTTATTTAGTTTACCCATTTTCATACCTTCTAGTGGGGTTTCCTTTTGGTTCCTGTGAACTAGGATGTCCCTGGGATTTTATAGGATGTCCATAGGTTTTCCCTAGGTCATTCCCTAGGATTCTTGTAGGAAGGAATTATTTTACTTGGAGCTTGTTGCTCTATTCCATAGTCTTGCAGGGTCCTATTTAGAGATGAAGATAAAAGGTTATTCTAGTGCAATGCATTGTGGCTTGGGAGTTTTGCTTCATGAGCAACTCTTCACAGTTTCTTTTTGGCTTGGGAAGGGGCCACATGCTTATTTCTATGGTGCTACTCTTTGGTTTTTGGATGTGGGGTTGATGGTGGGTTCTTAGTTTTTTTATGGCTTAGGTATGGGACTCTATTATGATTTCTACTATGTTCCTACTAGCCATCCTCGTCTGGATCCTTGAAGTTGCTTGTCGGTGGTGTTGGAGGATTTTTTGTATTTCTTGCTACTTTTTTGGCCTTTGGGGAGGCCCTGCACTTATCGTTGGAAACTAGTGTTTCATGGTTCTTTTTGTTGAGTTTACCTGGGACCTCCACACCTATTTCCTATGGCTCATGGTTCTACACTAATGTTTTCCCTATCTCCCTCAACTTTTGAGTAGTTTTCCTTGCTACAACGAGATTTCATGGCTTGTGGAGTTCCCTGTTTGTTGTACCTTTTTCAGGCCTATGCAGGATGTTGTTACTTTGCATCCCTATATATTTTTGGATGGTTTCCAAGCCCCTTCCTACTGCTAAGGGTGGTTTTTTATATTTCTCCTTTGTTTTTCAATGTTTTCTACTTGATTTCTATAGTTTCCCCTGTGTGGGATGTTATTAAAATTTTGGTGGGTTGCTATTTTCCTACCTATTGGGCGGTTCAAACTAGTGGCTAGACGAGAGTTTAAAATATTTTTTCTTGATTTCTCTTCCTATTATTGGGTGGGCTTTTCAAATTTATTTTAGGGTGGGTTTTCCTTTTCTCCTACGTCCTTGGAAGGCTATCCTTAAGCTTGTCTTGAAAGGCTATACTTTAGCTTGTCCTAAAAGGCTTTCCTCAAGACTATCCTGAAAGGCAATCCTTTTCATTAATATTTTTATTTCCTATGGAATTTTTGTGGCCTTTTTTCTAAATTCTCTTGCCTCTTTGTATTCAGGTTTTGGATCCCTTAATAAAAACCCACTTTAAATTTAAATGATCATTTTTTTTTTAATATCTAGCTAGCAATTGCATCTCTTTTGTTGCTTTTGAAATCTCTGTAGACTCCACAAAATTGGGACCTATCCCTTAATGGCTAAGGTGTACTCTTGGGTTCCATGGATAATGTATGGAGTTTTGGTTACTAATTTTTTCCTGTTTGGCACATGTCATCGTTGTTGATGCCTTACTCCTTGATTGATTTATTATGCTATTAAGTTGCCTTGATATGGGATTATTGGACCTATTTCTTTGGTGAGTGTGCCTAAATTATAGGGTCCATAAAACATTTTTTTTTCTTACCATGGTCAAGATGAACTTTATAGACCAAGAAAACTAAATGACCTACAAAGATTTGGCCATTATTTTTATAGATTGTAAGTCTTCTTAGGTGATACTAATTATTTATATAGTCATCCTAGATCCTTTCCTATTCCTCAATTTTTCTTGAGTTTTATTTCCATGGGGATTCTACTACTTCTATCTTGGTGATAGCCCCTTGGAATCAAAAACTGATGAAACAATGGCCGTCAACTCAATTACAAAAAAAAAAAAGTTTTTAAACCCACCCACATGGGTGATGGGTAAGTTGATTCTTTCTATATAATATGGGATCTCACTAAAGGTAAAAATATTTTAGTTTTCATTAGGAAGATTCAAAAACTCTTATCAATAGTGAGATTAGACTTATCTATAACTATAAAGGCTATAGTATATCACATTTTAGATATGGTGGGTTAGCATAGCCTTGTGGCATAGGGAGCTTCAAATCAGTTACCAACTTATTCTACAAACCCTCCTTTTGTCTAGAATAGATGATTGACATGAAAGTGAGGCTTTGGGGCTATGCCAAGTCTAGACTCCTATCCAAAGCTAGATCTTGATGAACTTATAATCTAGAAAATTTTTGTTGACCTTATAGTCTTAGACCCTAGGATGAGTGATCATTATTGGGATTATATCAAACTATGCAACTGGAATGGGTGATTTTTGCTAGGTTATAGAATGGGAAGAGGATGTGGCTAGGGAAGAGATCTTCAAAAGTATAGTAGGTAGTCTTTCCACTAATATAGTAGTGGTGGGAGTACCAAGAGTAGTATTAGAAGGTATCCACAATAGTAATTATAAGGTTCCAATGATAATTATGGATGAGGTATCACATAGGTCTCCTTAGTCATTAGTGGAGGTTGAAAGGGATGTCTTGGTCATCCTCCAAGCTATTGTGGTGATTCTCACAACTGAGTAGGATGTAGCATGGGTTGAGGTAGTCATATGGAACCAGGAGAAGGACCATATACTATGGTAGACCTTACTGATATAATCAAAAATATTTAGTTTAACTATATATAGGGATGTAATCATGGCTAAGGCCATAATGATAACTAAAAAGAGCAACAATTAGATGGTCCAATCCCTCCTAGATTGGATGTCTAGTACATAGTAAAGAAATTTAGTAAAGCAATATGAGGTCTAAGAAGAGGTGGCACAACTTTAATGGAGATAAAAATGAAGGTCAAATGGTCAAACCATAGTTACAAAAATCATCCAAAAAATAGCCATCTCAAATTTTTCGAGTTTGTTAAAAAATTGAGTCGAATCGTCTCAAAATTGAATTTTCCAATTTTTTTTAAATTAGGAATCAAATTTTTTCAAAAAAATTATTATTATTGATGGAAAATGTTGGCCATAGTCTCATGGGTAGAAAAAAGGTATAAAATTAGTTTTTTCAATTCCATTCATTTTTTCTTGTTGCAAACTAGAGAGTGGGGTCTACCTACCTACTACCACACCAAACCAAACACACTAGGGCATCTTAACAATGGTTTATTATAGTTTAAAGGTATTCAAAAACCACTAATAGCCACTAATAGTCACCCAAGTAAAAGTTTAAAACCAATCACAATCATCATTTAGGTTAATTTGTTGGTGTTTTTTTAGCATACTAGTTGTTGAAGTCTCATATTAGTATTTGCAATGTCCTTTCTTCACAAAAATGAAAAAAAGAAGAAATTTTTTGTTCATATAGTGAAGGTATTAATGGTTATGCCCCTTCACCCTGCAAGGGGGCTCCTACCCCCTTGATCCCTGACACAAGTGGTGATGGGTGTTAGCAACTAAGGCACAAGAAGAAGCATAGGCAAATGAAAAAGAGAGACTAGCGTTTTTGCTAGGGCAAAGGGAAAAGACATTTAGAGATCTTGGAACATTGTATTTGTCATGGCTCATGACACATTTTTTAATTTATACGTTTTTTATATTATAAGTAATACATAAATATTTGAATTTTAGACCCATTAAAATTTCTTTATTTAAGATGTGTTTTGTCACTTTCATGTGTAGTTTAAGGATTTAATCTTGTATCGCTTGCCACTTTCATGTGTAGTTTAAGCTTACATTATTAAATCATTAATATTTGATTTGCATAATGTTAATTCATTTTTATATGCATGAAAAATATTTTTTCCAATGAAAATTTATGTTTTCTTCATTTTTTTGTCGATTTTCCCTCGATTTTTCCAATTCTTTTACAAATATGATTATGAGCTAATGATGATTTTATATACTATGGGTCAAACCACTATTGAAAAATGTACCATGCTATCATACTAGATAATTGCCATCTATCTTCACCAAGTTAGAAGTAGACTAGGAGATGGACACACTCATGACTTGTGATGCTCTAGTCATAGTATTTAGTGAGGTTATCATTTCCAAAAGGAGGAGGAGGAGAATCCCAAGATACTAAATCCTAGATATGACCCTAGGATACCCTTGAGGATCAATTTTATTGTATTATATTAATTCAACATGTATTGATGAGGATCATGTGATGGTATATAGATATTGTGTGATGTATATATACATATATTAATTTTTATTTGATTCATGACATGTCTTAATTATGTGTATGGATGATAATATTATATTGTGGCATGGATTTATGATGTAATTTTATGATGTTATATGATTATGATCTAGTTTCCATTCCATGTGATGATGTTGTTGTGATCTGAAATAATTATAGTGGTACTTAGATTTTAATTTCTAAAATGAACAAATATATGTTTAGATAGATTTTGGATGTGTCATAATAACATATTGATGATACAAACATGTACAAATATATACCTAAGAGATGTTCCAAAAGGAAATTTAAATATGCTATGCCAAATGGAACTGCTATAATACAAGATATAATGTAGAAATATATGTGCATAGAAGGACTTTAAATATTCCATAAGGAATTTCTATGATACAAAAATAGTTGTGCCTAGGGAAACTTTAATATACCAATTGGTATTATTATGGTAAAATATATAATAAAAAATAGATGTGCCCAAGGAAACTTTAGATATGTTATATGACATTGCTATGGTACACGATATTATACAAAAATAGATGTGCCCAAGGGGACTTCTTATACACTAAATAACTTTGCTATAATACAATATATAATATAATATAATATAGACATTTTTGTACCACCAGGCAAATGCCAAAAAGGTGCCTTTACAATGCATAAAATTTCTATATATTTACCTCAAAATAAATGTTCCTAAATAATTATGGATGCACCAAATGATGATAGATTCGCCTCTACAAAATTTTCATAAATGACTTATGCTATGCCAAATAGTAATAGATTTACCTCTAGGCAAATATATTAGAGGAATTTTAATTATTTAAAATAACAATAGATTTTCCTCTAGGAAAATGTGGTAGAGGAATTTTAGATGTTCCAAATAGCAATATTTTTGCTTCTAGAAAAATCTGTTAGAAGACTTTTTAGAAATGCCAAATGGTGATAGATTTACCTAAAGATAAATGTCTACTAAGGTATTTTTTAGATGTACAAAATGGTAATAGATTTGACTCAAGAAATGCTTTGTAAGAATTTTTTTATGATGTGTGAGAAGATGCTATCCAAAATTAAAATGACTTTATTGATTTGGACAAATTGAAGATGAATTACCCATAATAAATAGGTAGTGAGAAAATTCATTATCATGTGATTCATATTAACATCATGCCTATATTTTTTTGGAGGTTTTGATGATTCTTCATAAGGGGGATTGAGCATCCTATTGAGGCCATCCAATATTTTATATGGGTACAAAAGAAATATGAATTTGGTTAAGTATGACAACATAGAAATTTGAAGAAAGAGATGGGGTTTCCTATAAAAATTGTGAATCTCACAATGTTCATAATGTGGAAGGATTTTTGAGTTGGAAGGGATATATAGTCTACATGATATATCAACCTTGGTAATTTGGATTTAATGGAAGAAATATAGGTTTATTTTCCTCTTTTAAATATAAATTAATAGGGTTGATGGATCATGGAAGGATTATGATGCCATCAATACCTAAAAATATTGTGGTATTCATCATGTGGAAATGGATGGAGATTTAAAAAGATATGATGAGTTGATTGTAAGTGATTTTACAAGAAATAATAATAATTTGAAAATAATCAAAAGTCTTTACAACTTATCAACATCGATGATTAGGATTTAAGAGGAGAGACATATAGTTAGTACCTTTTTTTAAGTATAAACTTGCAAGGTTAATGGGTCATGAGATATTTAATGATTTGGTTATGTGAACCCACTAGAATTAGGCCTCTAGTTAATAGTAGGATAGAAATATAACCTAATTAGACTCATCCCTTGCTAATGGGAGAATATGATTGCATAGGATCAATATAGGGTAAGTGAAGGAGTACATACCATCATAATATAACTTAGGTACAAGGCAAAAATGATCGTAAGAAGAAATGTTAGATAGAACCACATTGATTATGTTTCATTGAAGTAGGATTTGGTATTAGTTTGTGCATGATTGTTATTCATAATGCTTTGTTGCTAAGTGAGGATATGAGTATCCTTATTATCCTAAATAGGATTTAAATTGTTGACATATTTGTAATCTAATCTTGTTAGGCCAATGCTGATAATGGTAAAGTATCTAAGGGTGCTCTTGATGTAGCCTATAGGCAAGTGCTATATAAGACTTCAAATATTATCTATATAAGCCTATTAATCCACCTCTATGGTTAACCTTGACCATAGGGTTCTATATATTTATTTTATTTTAATTTAACCTTCAAGTCAAGTTATGTTGGCTTGAGGTTAATAAATAAATAGGAATTCCGTATTACTATAAATACTTCAAATGACTAATCCATTGCATTAGTTCATAATATGTGAGATCATGAGGGTACCTACAAGCACCCAATCCCTATTACTTCTATCTATTTATATCATTTATCTTTTATCTATTTTTTGTATATACATTATTTTTTCTTTTTCTACATATTATTGTGGTGAATGTATATTTCAGGATGTTTATGAAAGTATTGTGAATTCCAACATGGTATCAGAGCCAGGAATGAAGCAAATTTGTTCAATCATATAAAAAGGATATATAGGGAAAACCATGGAAGATATGGACAAACCAATAGTTCCTTTGGATTCCTTACAAAATTATAGGAGGGGTCTTAGTTTAATGGTTTTGGAGATTTTATTATTTTATTTTCTATTTTTGTATCCTAAAAAAATATAGCATAAGCAAGAAGTCATAGAGGCACATACATGTTTTTTGAGAGAAAGTGAAGGGAGCCCCAAAAATAGGAAATTATTATTTTTAGGTGTGGTGTAAGTGTTGGTCTCTTGGAATGCAATGGCAAGGTCTTTGGTTCAAATTGTGGGGTAAGTTATTTTTGTTCATGGTAAGCATTCCTTTCACTGTCACATATGAAAATATAGCATTCTATATTTAATTAATATTATAACATGATTTTCGGTACTCTCCTTCTAAAGTAGGAGGATATATTTTTGATTCATGCTAAAATATTTTTTAGACTATACCTCTTTGACCTTTGTGCCATTGAAATTAAAAGCAATGTAGCCCCTTCCATGCATATCTACATTGCTGGTAAAATGGTAAGATAGTTGTGATGAATTCCACATGTCATGAGTTTAAAGCCCATGGCCAACATAGGATAAAGACCAATAATTAAATTAAAATTTTATATATAGATTAAACTAGCAAATTATTTATGCCATATTATAGCTTCATATTCACTGATATTGTTCAATCAAAGCAAAGACATTAGCACAATAGAGGCACCTAGAAGTGATAAGTTGTAGTTTTTGATTAGTCATTTTTTTTTTAGGTTTGTTATTCAATTTGATTCTTTTAGCTCTTATATGCTTAAATTTCTTCAGGCCATAACTTTTACATACGCAAATATTTCAGGCCTTTTGATTCAAATTGTATGGTTTTATTTATAGATTGATGACATGAATTCAATGACCTACTACTATTTTCTATGATAATTTTCTATGCAAAATAAGTCCAATTGGGATTTTACTCTTTATTGTGATATTAAATCCAACAATCCATTGGCAACAAAAAAAAATTGCTTGCATTAGTACATGTATGGTTTGAAATCCTTCTTCAACAAGAAGGTCATAGGATCAAATTTAGTTGCTCTCATTTATTTTGTCATAGTAGTTTTTATGTCTTTATAGAGCACCAAACATATAAGTTCAGCTAAGCTTGTTAGTGTAGTTGTTGGTCACTTATACTATAATTGAGAGATTTCAAATCTCCTATGTTTATCCTTCTTTTTTATTATAGTGGATGTTCATATTAACTCTAATATACCATTGAAAAGGTGTTTGGTAATATTTTGGGCTATAAGAGGGGTAGGTTTTAGATGATCAATGCAAGGTACATCTTATTCCTATGGGCCCTTTCTAGCCACTGTGTTTGATTATTTAGAGACATACCTATTACTTAATAATTTTTCTATTTTTCTTTAGATTGGAGGATAAATTATGGTCATCATATTACATGTTGAAGATCTTATCATAGGAATATTAGCATTTTGATCTAGGAGGTATAGTCATGGTTTCATATTCAAGAAAATATTGATCTAGTTTATGTATATTTGGAAAGATAATACAACAGGATCTATTAGCCTATATGATCATTCATTATGGGATGTGAGATATATCACATCTAATGTATTCTCTCCTTAACTCCCAGTTCAAATTATGGGGGGTGTTGAAATATTTTTAATCAACATTATTAGCCAATACTAATAATGATAAAATACCTAAGGATGCTCTTGATGTAGCCTATAAGTGCTATGTAAGCCCATAGACATTTTGATGTAATCATTTGGGTAATTTTGATGTATTCATCCTTAGTGATATTGGTTAATTAACCTTTAAGGATTTGGTATCACTATAATACCACTAGTGACTAATCCATTGTATTAGTTCATGATACATGAGATTGTGGGGGTGCCTATAGGCACCAACCCCTTATTTTTCTATCTGTTTGTATCATTTATCTCTTTATGTATTTTTTACCTATATGCTCTTCTATTTTGATCTTCTTTTTTTTGCATATAAATATTGTAAAAGTGTGTTTTGATATATCTATAAAATATTATAAATTCTAACACAAAGCAACAAGAATAACGAGTTTGAATGAGAGAATATGATTAAGAATTTTTAGTTTGTGTAGGATAGAGATATGATGGAAGCATTGGCATGATATTCCTAGTAAAGTAGAAAAAAGAAACTAATCTTAGACTAGAATTATCCTTTTACAAAGGGTTAAATGCAAAGTTCATGAGTGTAGCAAGGAAAATATTGACAAATATTGATGATGAATTAATTAGTTAACATCCATATGCTTATTAGTCTTGAAACCTTGGTTCTAAGAGAGGAATTATCCATTCTAACCCCAATATTAAATATAAGGTAACTTGATTGATGAATTTAGAGAAATATCATGTTTGAGGCTAAAGCGTAGATTGATTTTAATAGAGATAATAGTGGTTGAATAATATAGAGGTTTTTTTTTATGAAGGATAGATTATATTGATGATACTCACTAATGTATTGAAATAACATATCCCCATAGGAAATGCATACAAATTCTAAACAACCATATGTTTTCTCTCCCATAACATGAGATATGGATGTCCTTATAGATAGTTCATATAAAAATACAAGAGGGATTTACTAACATCAAGCACTTATTAAAAAGAAAAATAACTAACCTAGATAGGATCATCATTTGCATGTCATCATAGTCCCTAACTCTTTGCTTTATAAGTAAACACAAGAAGAGATAACAATCATGCATGTAATCAAATAGATGTAAATCAAGAAATTAAACTAAAATTTTATGAATAATATTTCTTAATATACATGATGTTCATAGGTTTTTCAAGTTATTTACCATCAAATGAGGTGAGGTAATATGCAACTAAATGATACTTTGTGGTTATGATTTATGGGCCTAATTTATTTAGGCTCAAACTTTCCTTTGAGTCCAATTTTTATGTTGATGTTATTTTGGTTCTCCATAAGAAGCAAGTCATCAACTTTAAATAATATGATTATATAGATTCCAAGTGTCTTTCTGATCTTCTTATAGATCAATGTTGAAGATATATCCATTGGAAAAATCCACCATTAAGGGTTGGCTTGCTTCCATGAGTGCCACTAATAATCGACCAATAAATATTTAAACTTTCATTGCCTTTTGATTAATAAATTCTAAGATCAAATTCACTAAGAAAAATATCCCATATAGTAGGCCTTTCTAAGAGATGATGCTTGGATATGAGGTATCACAATGGATCTACCCTTGCGATAATAAATGTTTTATGGCTAAGCATATAATGTTTAAGATTTTGGTATGTAAACACTAAACTAAGTAGATATTTTCTAAGGATGTCTATTTGGCCTCATAATTGACTAGAGTTTGACTAATATAGAAGATAGTATTTTTTATACATTGGTAATCATAGTATGCCATCATTCCCCTAAACCATAATCAGTTACAACTATTTATAACAATAGAATTTTGTGAAGGGTAGGTGGGACAAGTACTAGAGGTGACATGAGATAGAATTTTAGGATATCAAATATAACTTGAAATACATCATCACATTTAGAAACCATATCCTTTCTTAGTAGCTTGGTGAAGAGATGGTAATTATCAACAAGGTGGAAAATGAATCTTTTGATAATTGGAATTTGTCCTTGGTGACTATAGAGTTGGGTTAGCATTCAAGGTGGTGGCATATCTATAATAGCTAAGAGTTTATCAAGATAAAATTTGATACCCCTTTAGGATATAATAAACCCCAAAATATTCCCTAAATGTTATCGTCGATATGCATTTTTGAGACTTTAGGTATACCTTGTATTCCCTTAGTCTCTAAAAAACATGCCTAAGATCTTGAACATGATTTTCTCATTTAGGTATACCAAGGAGGTCGTCCACATAATATTCGATAATATCATGCATCATATCATAAAAGACATAGGTCATGGCTTGTTAGTAGGTGGCTCATATGTTCTTCAACCCCAAAGGTATGACTTGATAGTGAAAGGTTATCCATGGGGTAGTGAAATTTATTTTGGGCTGATTCTCAAGGTCTATCTTAATTTGATTATATCTCAAGAATTCATCCATAAAGGATAGTATTCCACACCCAAATTTGAGATTGATATATCATGTCAATGTTGGAAAAAGAGAAATCATTTTTGGGACATATCGTATTAATGTTCCAAAAGTTTGTGCTTACTCTAAAGATTGGCTACTAGGAAATGTTAGAAATCCAATAAAATGCTTATGTTGATGAGATTTTAAAGTTTGTATTTGACCAGGAGTGTTACCTAAGGGTGCATATTCTACAATTTGTTCTTTATGGTATTAGAATTAGAAGTAACAACCAGATGATGGATGACCAAATAAGGGTATAGACCCAACATGTTGGTGTAGGACTATGCAAATATATCATAAAATTCCTCTATTAAATTGGTATATACCACACATTCTTCCATGATTAGAAATTTTCCTAACTTGAGAGTTTTGGGATAATATAGTATCCTAATGTTATCATCTATGGTTTCCTCAACAAAAATATGAGATTCAACTTCTAATTGAGGAGGAGCGGGAAGTACTTCTATTTTTTCTAAATTAGCGATGTCAACGGATGATTGATCATTATATAACTCTTATGATACTACTATATTGCCAATATAGGTGGAAAATACTCCAAAATAATTTTGGTTCTGGTCAAGGTTGCTTAAATGAATATATTGGACAAGATTGTATTTTGTGCATTCTCAATCATAAAAGTTCTCATTAGTGATCAATTCAAGGTAATATAAGGTTAGAAAATTTATCTTGATGTATCAAGATGATGGATATTAGGATTGATAATATGTGATAACTCAAAATTGTCATAGTCATTCCAGTCCAATCTATTTAAATAATTGGTACTAGCTAGAGAGGTTTTATCATAGTATTCTTTTTGATTAAGCTCTTATTTATCATTAGAAGGATAAATAGGGTAAGGTTAATTATGAATAGGGATATATCCTATTCCATAGTATCCTGGCTAAACTTTCATTTGTAAGGGTTCCTTGATACCCAACTCATGTAAACCTAGTCCTTTGCCTTGGTATCCTATATTGACTAGCATTTGTTTGAGAGTGGGATATATAAGTGATATAAAATATAAGGTATACTATTTTTTAGTCAGATAACAATAATTACCATTGATATTTTTATAGCAAAAAATAAATAACTCCTTATCTACATGGTTATTCATCTACTACAAGAATTAGAAGGTAAACCTAGTGTTTGTGAGGAAGGTGTGATATTGGCTAGGTTCATAAAGGCTTAGTTATTGCTTGAAATTTGATTATCAGTACTGGTGATGAAATTATTACTAGTTGCTACTAAATATTATTTGGGTTAAATATGCAGATGAAGTGATATCAATGCAACAATGATAGGAGAATTAGAATGCAAAGGGTCAATAGATGAGTCTAAAATATTAGAAGAATTGGTTATGTGAAGATAGAGACTAGATATTTGATTTGTGACCTTGACCACCTCATAATAATTGAAGAATTCAATTTTGGTAGAAATATTATAGGCCTCCCTTATATTCATATTTTATATATTAGTGATGGGTGGATGGGACAACACATATTTTATAAATCCAATGACTATCCAAAAGAATGTTAAAGAATAGATCATAGACCATGACATAGAACAAGGTATTGGGAGTTTAGGGCCCAAAATTAAATGGAAATACTATTATACTACTAGCCTTGAATTTTATTTTATCATATGCCTAAATAACTAGCTCATATTTATCTAGATAATTCTTGGATAAACCAAAATGACTGATAGATTATAGGTAGCATACATTCAAGCTAGAACCATTGTTGATAAAATTTTTTTATACAAAATTATCATCAATTTATCCTATAATATACAAATTTTGGTATCTATCCATGGAGGATTAAATAATTCCATCCTCATATAAGTAAATGCTACTATGATTTATGACTATCAATCAACTATAGAAGATAACTCGTCAAGATTTAAGTATTGATGTGTTGTCTATTCACTCAAGATTCAAAGATAAAGAATTTTTCTAGGATATTATTTAGTTGTTAAAGCATATTGAAAACACCTTGATTATTGATTTTAGATTATTATTAAATGTTCAAGGGAGGTCCTTTGGGTGGATTGGCTCTTTTGAAAAAAAGAACCAAAGATAATCTTGATGTTTGATTAGTTTGTTGTGGTTCCAAGGGAAAACTCATGTGTTGCTTCCTTGTGATAATACATACATGGGAGATGATTGATTTAATAATATTGGCTAATATTACCAACCGTTCCTTGATTAGAAGGTGATATATTACAAAAAATTATATTATTCACTACATTTTTTATTTCAATTAGTGTGACTAGGAAATATATTTTAGAAGATTCAAAGGTCCTAATTAAATAAGGATTATGACTTAGAGCACTTTACAATAATCTAGCCATTATCTATGAGTCCTTAGACCATATTATTAAGGCCTATAAAATTGTTGATCAAGTGGCCTTTGACTCTATGGAAGGCATAATGACTATTTGGTTTTAACTAAAAATCCTTCTCCCTTTTGGATTCTATAGGTTTGATAGGGGTAGTTAAATCAATTTGGCTATGACAAGTTTCTCTAATATGGTATAAACAGTTTCATCCAACCTTGTGTGCCTCGGTTTTTTATAGGTTTAATTTTCTAAAGGTTTTTAATAGCACTCAAATTATTGGCTTGTTTGGAGTTATTGACCCTATTTTTTTTTTGATAACGTAGAAGAAAGGGTTTTGAAAGGTCCCTCAAACCTTTTACATCATATTGGAAAAAGAAGCAAGTGATACATAGAAGAGGATGATGTGGACATCATTAGATCTAGGCTAATGTTTATTAGGCCTAGTTTATTTTATTATTTACTAAAGCCTAAAGTCCTAAGTCTAAGTTAGAATGTGTGTTCTAGACTAGGTGTTAGCTTTACTTATTTAATTAAGTCCTAATTCTAGGAGTGATTTAATAAATATCTAATTCCAACTTGTAAATATTATCACATTTGGATGATATAGTCTTTGGATTAGATTTGTTAGCTTAGCGAGAGTTAACAAGTTGAGTTTGAGTTCATAGTCATATATTCTGATTGGCATCTCTTATTTTGGGAGATTATGGTTTTAAAATGAATTATAAAATCCCCTTATGTGAATAATATTACTCAGTGTAATTTTTAGTTTCAGTTTCCTTATCAGATGAGAAATAAAAAAATAATCTAGGATAAACCATCCAGAAAGGGATCCTAGAAGAGGAACAATAGAAAAAATATAACATAACAAAAAATAAATAGAATATCATTTAGAAGCACAAGATCCACCAACAAGGACCTCCTAGACCACATCATTCCCAAATCTGTCATCATGGATATATTAAACAGAACTAGAACTAGACATATCAAAATTATTCTTAAGGTTGTTCATGATATGCGCAACCTCAACATACATTTTTAGAAAGATGCTCATCCTTCTCATAGAGGTGATGAAGTATTTCAGGTCGGCTAGGTAAGTATTTAGGCCTACATGAGGGTATGTATAATCCACATCCACTATCTTCCTAAGGCTTAGCTTCACAATATTAAAATGAGAAGTGTGAGACTTCTTTAGAGGGGAGATTCACCTCAAGTTGCTCATCTTATTTTTTAGCTTTTATCTTCAACCTTTTGGACCTTCTATGGGTTTTTTATTTCTTTTTGACTCTTCAAAGTCCTCTAAACTAGAACCAAGTTCCTTTTTTGTAGAGACAACTATTTTTATCTTCAACTTGCTACCTAAAATCTGCTAATTTTTCCTAAAAGGAACAACTCAAAAGTATCATCCTTCTCCCCAAACTCCTCAAAAGTATCATATTTCTTCTCCCCAAACTCCTAAAATGAATCGCTAGCTTTCAAATATTCCTCCTAAGCAATAGGAACCTTCTAAGTTTTTGAGGAGTTTCCATAATCAAAGTCCAAGTTGACCAATTTGGTCTGACCATATTTCTTGGTAGTGTGGAGAAAGAGGATCTTCAATAGACCCTAATGAAGAGGAACATATGCACTACCTTTATAGACCTGAATAACCAACTTCTCAATAGATTTGAAAAGAAATTCTGGTATGTTCATTTGCTTCTTCTTCCTTAGGTGGTTTAGGTTGGCGACATGGAAAATTTTGACAATTGAGAAATGATTGTCAAGAGTAAGGTACTATAAATAAGCATTAAATCCATAAGAGAACAAGGTGCAAAGGTCCACATGTGTTCTAGATCTACTTGACACCAAATTTAAAATTACCACAATGTACAGTAAGGAAAATAGAAGTTATAAAGGACACTATCCCAAAGGGGGGTTAATGACTGTATTATTTTTTTTTTGAAAAAATGAAAACTTGTATTAAAACAAGAACCAGATACAAGCGGGAGAGAACACATCCCGAGCCAGAGCCACAAGCAAAACAACAAGGAAGGCGCACCAAGGCAAGGCTAAGAACCGCAAGGCACAGAGAACGGAAGGCACGAAACAGCAACAGGTCGCGAAACCGCGACATGTCACGAAATCGCGACAGGAAAACCCGTCACGGCCACTTTGGCACCAACAGGCGCGATAACGCGACATGTCGCGAAATCGCGACATGTCGCGAAATCGCGACATGTCGCGAAATCGCGACAGGAATGGCCCTCGACAGCCTCCCGCAGAAAGCGTCGCGACATCGCGACAGAAATAGAAAGCAACAATCAAGCCTCAAGAAGGTCGCGATATCGCGACGGAAAACCACCCAGTCGCAAAGGAGCCAAACATGCCGCGAAATCGCGCAAGAAAAACGCCAGAGACCAGGAGGGCACAACCTGTCGCGAAATCGCGACAAAAACCAGCTCAAAGTTGCATCATCACTACAGGTCGCGATATCGCGACAGTTAACCACCCAGTCGCCTAAATGCCAAAAGTGACGCAAAATCGTGAAAGAAGAACCATGCAGCTTCCAAAACTCAAACTTGTCGTGAAAACACGCCGAAATATTAACAATTCTATTCAACTTCAAGAAGGGAATGAGAGCGCGGTAAAAACACCAATCGAACCTGGAAGGCGGGACCTGTCGCGATATCGCAACGTGTCGAGGAATCGCGAGGCGCGAAAACGCGACATGTCGCGATATCGCGACATGTCGCGATATCGCAACAAGACGCGGGATCGCGTCACGCGATAACGCGACATGTCGCGATATCGCAACATGTCGCGGAATCGCGACCCGCGATAACGTGACATGTCGCGATATCGCGACAGAAACCAGTCGGAGACTGCATAGACTCAACCTGTCGCGATATCGCGACAGTAACCAGCCAACAGCCGCGACAGGGCAACAAGTCGCGAAATCGCGACAGAAAGGACCCTTAGCAAAAAAAACTTTGCACATTATTTCAGGAATTGTTCAAGGCCTTGTCTGATCTCGACATTCTCCACAGACAAATTGCTATGCAGATGAATCCCAACCTCTCTCTCAGCACCCAACTTAGCAAGGAAATCGGCCGCTTTATTAAGAGATCTACTAGCATAAACAGGAATCACATCCTCAATTTCTTTCCAAAGCTCTAAAATTTGGGCGACCAAAATCCGGAGCCTCCAAGCTTTTAAGGCAAAGTTCCGCATGCAATCAAGAGCACCAACCAAGATTTGGGAATCAGACTCAATGATTATCTTTCTATGGCCATGCTTGACGGCCCAGATGGAAGCAGATTTAATAGCAAAGGCCTCAGCTTCATTGTTTGTGGCATATCCCAGACCTTGCAATTCCCAATATAGCACAGTCCCAGCATGATCACGGCAAATAACACCACTGCCAGCATTGCCCGGATTACCTTTAGCAGCTCCATCAGTATTGATTTTGACCCAGCCTTCTGGGGGAGGTTTCCAACAACTTCTTACCTGTCTCTCCAGATCAGCACCTCTCCCACTCAAAGGCCTAGAAGCAGGCTGGTTTTCCTTCTCAGCATAGATGGCAACGGTTTCCACAACTTTGCTCCAAATGATCTGCCAAATCCCCTCCACCGAAGAGAAGGTTTCACGAAAAATACGAGCATTTCTTTCCAACCAAACCTGCCACCAAATAAAAAGGAAACCGATCTCCCAACCAGTACGAAGAGCTTTAGAAATAAATCTACCTCTCTTCCAGCTTTCCCATAAATTGGTCCGGGACAGATCTCCAAGCACCTGAAGTTTAAAGTGGGAGAACCAACGTTGCCAAATCTGCTGTGTGAAAGAGCAATCAAACAGAAGATGGTTCACAGTTTCCTCATTCCTATAACATAAAACGCACTGGGAAGGACCAATGATGCCTCTAATTCTAAGGTTGTCAAAGGTCAAGATACCATTATGCATCAGTTGCCAAGCAAAGAAGTTCACTTTCGGCCAGCCCTTGGGATGCCAAATCTTCCTCCATTCATGAACAGGAAAAGAGTGTGGGGGGGGCTCAGGTAGGATCGAAGCATAGCCCTCCTTCACAGAATAAACCCCAAGGTTCCCGAAGCCCCAAGCAAGCTCATCCTCCTCATCACTCCCAGATAGAAACCTTTCAGCCAAAAGTTTTTCCGGAGTTGGGGCCTGCTCCGGAGGGATTGGAATAGGCCATTCACCCGACCGCTTAAATTTTTTAACCTTATACTCCCCGCAGGGCCGGTAGTGAAGTAGGTCTGAATATGAATCCAACCTTTGTCTTCAAGAGCTGTTTTTAGCGGAAGCAGATCGGGAAACACTGCAAGAATAGGAGGATGCTGATCCCAAGAGTCAGTCCGTAACCGGACCTTCTCCCCTCTCCCAACTTTCCAGAACAATTGATCTTTGATAATGCAAGAACCAAGCTTGAGCGCCTGCCACACAAGAGAACCATTACCTTCCAGAGGATAGCGGCCCAAGTCATTGGGAGGAACAGGACCCAAGTATTTACTAGAAAGGATTCTGATGCAGAGAGACGAAGGCTGAGAAATCCACCTCCAGTACAATTTCCCAGCCAGGGCCCGATTGTTAAACTTGGAGCTTCTCAAGCCCAACCCACCTTTTTCCTTGGGCTGGGTGACCTTATCCCAACCAACCAAGGCCCATTTCCTCTCTCCATTGGCACCTTCCCAAAGAAAACTTCTAGCCGCTTTGTCCAACTCTTTCCGCATTGAGGGAGGGGCGGCCAGAATTGAGAATTTGTAAATAGGCATAGCCTGAATAACAGACTTCAGAAAAGTTAGTCGGCCCCCATAGCTTAACCATCTATGAGACCAATGATTCATTCTCTCTTTGATGCCATCTAGCAGGTCCTTCCAAAAATCAGCTGTCAGTTTTTTGAAATGCAGAGGAACCCCCAAATAAACAACAGGAAGGGAGGTCCGAGTGAAACCCAGAATCTCCATAACTCTCTCTTGCGACCTTTGATCAAGGTTGAAGAAGACCACTTTTGATTTTGAATCATTGATGGCTTGATTAGAAGCCCGAAGGTAGACGTTAAGAGTATCTTTGATTCCTCTTGCTTCTCTGAGGCTGGCAACTCCCACCAAGCCCGTATCATCCACAAACCGTAAAATGAGTCAAAACTTTGGCTCCGATTTTAATTCCTGTAATCTGTCCTTGACGTCTTCTTCTCAGGAGGAGTCTGCCAAGACCTTCAGCCAAGATAAGAAAGAGATAAGGAGAGCAGGGATCTCCTTGATGGAGACCCCGAGAGGCTCCAAAAGGTGGCGAGGGAAGCCCCTTAATTAAAACAGAGTATGAAGGCGTAGAGATACGACTCATGACCCAGGCAATCCAGTCCTGAGAAAAACCAAAGGCTGCCAACATCTTGACCAAGAAACCCCACTCTACTCGTCATAAGCCTTAGACATATCCAATTTGATGAACATTCCTTTGTTACCTGAATTATGCATAGAATGGATAGCCTCCTGAGCCAAGATCACTCCATCCAAGATCTGTCTTCCTTCAACAAAACCCCCTTGCTCAGGGGAAATTAAATTTTGAAGAAGGGGTTTTAGTCTTTCAGCCATAAGTTTAGAAATAATTTTGTAGATCACATTACATAAAGCAATAGGTCTGAAATCAGAAATGAGAGCCCCCCCCTCTCCTTTCGGAATTAAAGAGATAAAGGTATGATTTAGAGCCTTGAGCATTCTTTTGTTAATTCGGGATTCCTCAATGACAGCCAACACGTCCTCCTCCAAGATGTCCCAGAAGGCCTGAAAGAACTCAATAGGGAAACCGTCCGGGCCAGGCGACTTTCCTGTGCACATCCCAAAGACCACCTTCTTGAGTTCATCACGATCTATGGGCTTAAGAAGGGACCGATTCTCTTCATGAGAAATAATAGAGGGAATTCTGTCAATGACTTCATTTTGAGCTTCCACATCATGCTGCAAACTTTCCTTGAAGAGGTTTGAGAAGTACTCCATAGATATGGAATGCATGTCAGGAAGAGTGTCAAAAGAATTTCCAAACTCATCTTGGAGGAACTCCATGTTATTCAATTGCCTTCTAGCACAGGCAGAGCGATGGAAAAATTTAGTATTTCTGTCTCCTTCTAATAGCCAAGTATTTCTGCTCTCTTGTCTCCAATAGATCTCTTCTTGATTATCAATGTCCTCAACCGCTTTGCGTAAGGCGTCATCCTCAAATTTAAGATGCTCAAAAATAATTCCTTCTCTGAATTGTTTTTGCACCTCATTCCATCTGTCCAGCAAGGGGGCCCGTTGGAGCTGGAAATCGGATTTGTTAGTTTGCTTCCACTGCTTCGGCTTACTCTTAACATAGAGGAGTCGTTTGTGAATTTTGAACATAGCTGTTCCAAAAGGGGGACGGCCTTCTTTCCACCACTGTGGAATTTTCCTTCGTAGGTCCTCTTTTTGCAACCAAAAATTTTCAAATTTAAAAGGTTTGTAATACTTTCCTGACATAGTCCCTCCCTCCAGCAAAATGGGAGAGTGATCAGAAACTGGGCCCTCCAAGATCTGGAATTTGATATTCCATCTAACATAAGCTTCCTCCGAGACCAAAAACCTGTCAAGCTTAACCCTCCTATTGTATGGCTCTCTTCTCTTATTAGTCCAGGTAAAGTTTGTACCAGGGCCTTTGATGTCAACAAGGTTAAAGGCCTGAACGTGGGCAATAAATGCAGCCTATCCCCTGTATCCGAACAAGGATGCCACCTTCCTGATCTCTAGCGGATAATTTAGCATTGAAGTCCCCAGCTAAAATCCAATCAAGATCTTCCCGGGAGGACCTCATGTTTTGAACAGCTTTCCATTGAGACCGCTGACCTTCGGTATTCTGAACCCCATAAAAATTTGTAATTAAGACTTGTTCAGCTGTAACTATATTCTTGAAAAGAGATGTTAGGACCCCTCTCCAGGCTATATGATCTACTGCTATCCATGCCAAAGGATTCCAAAGAGTAGCAATCCCTCCCGAGGCACCAAGAGCAACCATCGCCATATGGCCGACACCCCTCCAGATTCGGCCGAAAGTTTTACTCATGAGGTCTAATGACATTTTTGTTTCCTGAATGAGCAGAAAGTCTGTTTTACTTCTTTCTAAAAGTCTTTGAACAACAGATTGATGGGTTCTACTGTTTAAACCCCTCACATTCCAAGATTGTATAATCATTGGAAACCTTGGGAGCAATACGAATCAATTGTTCTTGCCAATCCTCCATTGATTAGCTTATCCCCTTGCACTGCGATTAGATCCTTATTGGATTTCCCGCCCACCCCTTGGGAATTACTATTTTTCGATCTCTTCTCCACCCGGGAAATTCCAAGAGCCGGTCTTTCTCTCGAGCTTTTCTCGCAATTCCCATAGAAACATCTTTAATAACGGGTCAGGTTGGGGCGTGGATAACCAGAGTCCCAAGGTTTTCATGGTGCAAAGTCTCAGAGGAATCAAAAGCCTGTTCAAGGACAGGGGTTGAGGAAGGAGGAGCATGAGTAAGGATAATATTGTCCTCAAGGATCCCATCTGCTCCTTCCATAGGTTGGTCTTCTTGATCCACAAGAGATTTGAAGATTTCATACCGATTTGTTGGCTTGGGGAGAGCTTGCTCCTTACCATTTCTCTTTTTGTTTCTTCTCCTCTTCTCGCTGTTCAAAGCCATCATTCTCGGCCCTCGGACCCCAGTGGGAATGACAGATGGTTCCTTGGCCGAAGTGGACTTACCTCCTCGGGAGCGATTTGACATTCCCCGTGTAGCATCCGCATTGGTGCTCAAGATATTTGGACGTAACCTTGCCAAATGGCCATGCAAATGACAGACTCTACAACGGAAAGGTAGGGCTTCATAGTCTAGCTGCTGTACCCAAGAATGTCCTGCTAGCTCCAATTCCATCTCAGCTGGTAGCGATTGACTAATATCCAATTCTACACGTATTCTTGCATAAACGGCAGTATTTCCTTCGATGGTATCCTTAGAAACTCCCAAAAATCTACCTAGAGAGTTGCCTATCAATTCAAGAATCCGCTCACCCCAAAACTCCATCGGGAGCGCATACAGCCGGATCCAAACCGGGACAGCCGTAGGTTCAATGCGAGGGTCGAAACCCGCTCTCCACGGCTGGACAAATAACCCTGCCGGGCCATGGCTCCTCTTCTCTGATTCAAATGCTCTGTTTCTATCCATTAGGGAAGAAAAACTAATAATGAAATACCCATTGCTAATGGGCCATAAGGAGTACTCACCGATTGGCTCCCGCTTTGTCTCACCCAGGAATGCAAAAAGTGCAGAGTGGGTCGAATGCCCATGAACTTGCAAATCAGATCATGCGTGGTCCGGTAGTTTATCGTGTCTTCAACCAGCTCTGGTTCGATGACTATTTTCGGTCTTGATGCAGATTGCGGGAGACAACCATTAATTCTGTGCCCAGGAGAGCCCTTGCCCGCATTCTTGGCTAGCAGATGGAAGGCACTGCGTTGAGCTTCAGCAGAGGAAGACGCAGGATTATCTCGAAGAATCTCCGCATAAGAGGTCTTTTTTCCTTCGCGAGAACCAGGAAGAGACCCCATTGGGCCCTCCCGGGAAACCGAAAGATCCTTGTCCAGAGGCCTGCAACAGACCCCAAACACGCTGAAGGAGGTTTCCGAACTGAAACCCTAGAGCCACGGCCGTCGACAGTGCAGAAGGATTCCCGCCAAAATGCCAGAGCTCCCGTTAATGACTGTATTATTAATAACATGTTTTTTCTTAATTGCCTCTTTTAATATCAAGAATAAGAATTTTCTTCCTTCTTAGTAGTTTTTGTTTTTATTGCTCTTAGTTGATGAGAGTGGTTTCTACTCTTTTAGCGATGACAATGGCATATTTAAAGGAAGACAAGTTAGTTCAAATAAAAGGTTAATTATTCATTAAGATTATAAATATGTTGAGTAAATCCTTTGGTGGGGAACACTTTATATTATCCCCACCAAGGCTCTCCATATTCCTAGGAATTTGGCTACACTCTTGTATTTAGAATATTTGAGCTAATGTATATTATTAATGGTGATCTTATCCCCAATGTGGACTAAACATTGTTTGAAAAGCATCTTGACTAGGTTCTTATAAAATTTTCAAGGAATGTCTTGGTGTTTGATAATACCATTTCAAGGTTGAGCTACATAGACTCTTGGGAAAGAATGTTAGAAGTATATTTCATTATAAGAAATGTTGCTACAAGTAGTTCAAAATAATATGGTATGGTTAATAAGATATTTCCCCTTACATATTCTAAACTTAGAAATTTTAAAGTTTGGAGTAAAGGATTGACTAGTTACAAAAGGATTTAGGTGCTAGTTTTAGTGGTCATCATAAGAATACTTATACCTCTATGCTGAAACTTGAAAAAATTCTATTTATTATTTTAATTTCTCCAACTAAGTTATTATATTTGGAGAGATTTGATTAGATTGTAATAACTAAATTATTGGCATGTGTTGTGACAATTATTAAAATATAGGTTTTGAAGTAGAAGGTAGTTTTTTATAATAGACTTATGGTTATGGCAAGGGAATTTGATTATACAAAGTTGGGATTGGCACCAAATATTTGGTCCCAAAAATAACAAATATAAAAAATTTACTTGATTGGTAGATGGTGGATGAGGAATTGATAGATTGGAATGTCATATTATGCTTAGTATAAAAATTATATGATTAAGCAAGTTAAAATTAGGACCAATACAAAATTTGGAATATGATGGACTTGAGTTATAGACTTATACTATGAAATGAACATGAGTTGAATCATATTGATGAGGGTTTATATTGGTCCCCATATGTTATGTAGGACAACTAGAGCTACCTTATAGAATCTCTTTAGGAGTAGGTATGAATGGTTGTGGAACCAATGGAATTTAGGGAGGAACTTGTCCACTACTATTAGTTGGTGTTATGCTATTAGGTTGGATTGGATTGACTAGGTTAGGTATTGATGCATTGAGAATCGACATAATTATGCTAATAGTTACAAAATATTATTCTATTTTATTTAAATATAGATTACTAGAGGTTGGTTTTTGGGGATGATACAATAATGAATAATCCTTTAGAGAGGCCTCTCTAACACCATTAGTCTTTTTAAAGAAGTTCTTCATAACTTCTTTATGCCTTTGAAGGAAGCAAACCATATGTATTATGAATCAAAAAATAAATTTTTATCCTATCCTTAGACAGGGTTGGAGAAAGTTTGAGTAGATAGAACCTCATCTTATTGAACACAATTTGGGTTCTCATAGATGAGAAACTCATCCTAGCCCTTTTTATGAGGGTCAAGGTGACTAACCATTTGATGGGTGACACTATAGGTTATATAACATCTCTTAGCGATGGATTAATGTATGGTGAGAATGGGTAGTTAATTAAATATTTATTTATTTTCATAAATAAAAAGTAGTTTTATACACCTTATTTCTCCTTCCCTTATATAATTGATCCAAAATATATACCTTGAAGGCTTCCCTATATATGTTGATGACTCACTCTATACTTGAACCCCCCTAAAATAACCATCGATATGTGAGAATGAAGTTAGTATATGAGATACCAATAATATATGGTTGTAGCTCCTTTGGGTACATGGCCAAAATTGAAATGTGAGATATAAAGAATTTATACTAATGTCTCCCACTATTCCATTATGATATACTTCTTATTTGGTACGTTTGATTTTTAAGCCTTGTACTACTATAAAATATCACTAGTTATCTCATACATGTCCCAATATAAAATAGCCATAATATATTAAAGGTCAAGATAATAATATGAGTAGAATAATACGAGCAAATTAATATGTATATCATGGCTTATAATAAATCAAATATATTTTCTTTATATACTAAAATATGAATGTAAATAGCTTGAATAATCCATGCACTATGCATGAAGAACAACTTACAATATTAATTTCTCAAAATGTATACAAGCTTTATTGCTCCTCTTCCTATTACAACTTGGACTATGAATTTTGGATTCTTGATTTGATTGCCTTCCTATGGAGCATTGTCTCCATAATATAGAAATAGTATTGTGACTCTTCAAGCACTTGACTATTGCTCTCAATGTTCCAAGTCTCAAGACTTTTGGTTTATCTACTTGCCACTTGCATACTTGATGAACACTTGACTCTATAAACTTGCACACATGACTATTACAATTATACATGCACTCCTAATCTAAGACACTTTTGCATATCTTTACATTACATATTTACACTCTTATATACAAGGCACTTGTGCACATTTACTCACCTTGCACTTGCACTATTTTTTTTTTTTAAATAAAGGGGTAAAAATTTATTGATAAAAAGTTTAGATTACAAAGTACAGCTAAGCCCCCACCCAGGACTCAAATAAGCAACAAGACAGGCTAAATCACCAGACAAGGTCAACTCCCAAAGAAAACCAAAAAAAAAAAAAAACAAACCACATTAAGTCTGGACATCCTTATGGATCAACTCCCGTAGGTGTTGAGAATCCCCAGACGGGAGACACTCCCAGTTATCAATACTCTGTCCTAAATAAAAACCACATCCGAAGAATGAACATGAATCAAATCATGAACAAATTTTTGTCTAGGGATGTTGTTCAACCCCCTTACATTCCATGAAAGTATAATCATTTTTGGGGGTTATAAAAATGGGAGTCCAATGTTCTCACCAAACCTAACTCTACCAAAGTCTCCCCCATTAACTTAATTTTATCCTGGTCTTTCTTTCGACCCACCTTCATATTCTTATCTGAAGCATTTTTTTTAATTATTTTATGCTGCAATCCCAAAGCACCGTAGGAGTTTTACTGTCCATGGATGACTGCATCAGTGCCTAGGTAGGAGAGGGCACATCTAAATCTGTGCCATTTTCTAAGATAACTTCACTTCTAGGGATAGGGCCAACCATATCACCTATACTCGGAACCAAAGCCCTTTGTTCTTCATTTAAACCCCATGTATCTGGTTCCCTTGGTTCCACCTCATGAAGAGACAACTGATTTGGTCCTATTATATCTATAACAGGTAGTGATGTTTTAGGTATCTCCACACACTGATCAAGATTCTCTAGAATTTCAAAACGATTGAGCTGAGCATCTGGCTAGTTATCCTTAATGTCTCTTTTTGCCTTTCTTCCTTTGTTTCGAGGTTTTACCGTAACAAAGCCTTCCTTATCTTGATCCCCCTCCTTTATCGGGGCTTTTCCTTTATCCATATTTTGTACAGCTTGAGAGGGCCCAGGATTTGAAGCCACATGTAGGACAAACTTAGGGCATTTTCTTTGTAAGTGGCCATATTCATGGCAAATTCGACAACGAAATGGAAGAGCTTCATAGTCAAGTTTTTGAACCCATGTGGTTGATCCAAACTGTATTTCAATAGAATATGGAATAGGATTGTTTAAATCAATTTCAACATAGATACGGGCAACAGAGATTACCTTTTTATCCAGCGTCTGTCCTGACGGCCCAACCGGCTTCCTAAGTAGAAGGGCAATCATATGCAAGATGTCATTTCTCTAAAATTCCAAGGGGAGCCACGAAAGCTGAACCCACACCAGAACCTGTGATGGCCGCTCCTCTGATGGATTGAAACCCACATGCCAGTGTTTAGGAAAGAGTCCTGCTTGGTTATAGAAATAGGGACCTCCTTCAAATGCTTTGTTATGATCCACAAGACAAGAAAAAACCACCATAAAATAGTTGTTTGCACTCAGCATCACCTCCACATCACCTTCAGGGTTCCAAGTCTTCCTAACCCAAGCCTCCACAAAGGGAAGAGAAATTCGGATGCCCATAAATTTACCAATAAGTGCATGTTTGGTTAAATACTCCACATCTTCTGCCACCGAGTCTGGTTGAACCACTAGAACCGGCCTGGATTCACATCATTCCAAACATCCATTGTTCTTTAACAAGCGATTCCTAGCATGCAATGGGAAATCCTATTCCTTCAAATCATTTTTAAAAGAAATACCAACCCTAGCATGCACACTCTGTGAAAGACCTGATGCCATCACTACATTCCTCCAGTTGTTCATACCTCCTCCAGAAACTGCTACCATCCCCGCAGAGCCCACCAGATAGGTCTCAAAAAAATTCCAGCAAAGCAGCTTTCCTCATCAAACCCTAGCAGAGCCCTAGAGGCTCTCAGAGCAAAATAAGCATCCTACCAATCACTCTTAATTTGAATTTTTATAAATTTAAAATGAAAAAAAATGAAAGAAGTTGCTCACCTTGCACTTGCACTCTAACTTACATGACACTTGTGCATTTCTTGTACATTACATATTTACATGACACTTGTGCATTTCCTACACATTCACACTTACATAAAAGGGAAAATATAAATCACACTCTAAACTATAGAATCAACCCTAATATACTATTTACAAATGTACCATGAAGGTACCATGGGGGTACATTAGCATGTACCAAATAATGTAATATACCTCAACACCCCCTTATATTATATTATTTGGTTATTTAAGACTTTAGTCTTCAATATTGGTCTTCATATTCAATCTCCATCTTTGTCCTTTTATTTAATTTTTTAGCATGTGATCCATCAATCTCTTGTTCAGGTACTTGCTTTTGATTTGTATCTCTTTTTGCTTTCCTCTTCTATGTTTTATTGATCTTCTTCTTTTGCTTATTTATCCTATTTTTTTTCTTGCTTTGGATATTTCCTTGTTGTATTCTTGAAATATTTTTTCATATATCCTAGTTTTCTATAGCAACTGCAACATTAGTATCTTCAAAATTGTTTAAAAATAATATATCTTCATTGATTAAAAGTTTTGCTAAAAAAACTTTGAATTTATTTTCTTTAGATGTTTCTTCTAACTTTTGAATTTCATGAATATCTTGATCTAAATTTCCTTTTTTATACTGTAGTTGAGGTTGTTGTTGATGACCATATTGATAATGAGGATGATACTTATATTTTGAATATTGATGCTAAAATTGTTGTTGCCATTGAGGATTGTATTGATATTAAGATTGATATTGCATTTTATGGAATGATTTGTTTGTTTGACCACATTGATTTATAATAATATAATTTCCTTGATACCGATTTATTTGATTGTATTTACAAAAACATGTGTTATGGCCCTTTTTCTGACATATTTGACAATATATCGAATTTCATTTAGATATGTATCTTGGAGTTGAAGCAAGATTACCTTGTGTATCATATTTAGATAGCATTATTAGTCATTTCATCTTTGACTAAGTTTTCTACTTCATATTATTGAAGAATATTGACTAAATCATCAAATGTAGTTTTCTTAATTAAAACTTGTAAAGATATGACTAGATATTTATGGCTTTCTAGAAGTGTTCTTAATGTTACTTGAACAAGAGATTTATGTTCTAATGTTTCTCCTAGAGTTAATAACTTTTCTTTTATATCTGCTACTTTATGAAGAAATAGTTCTATACATTCTCCACTATTGATTTTAAGGAATACAATTGGGATTGTAAATTGAGAATAGTAACTTTGTTTTTCCCTTCAAATATTTTGTATAAAGTATTCCATGCTTCTGTAGAAGTTTATGCTCCACTTAATTATGGTTTAATTTCATCAATTATTCCAAATGTTTTATATTTGGAATAATTGATGAAGTACTTTTGCATCACCTTCTTCAAAACATTGTATTTCTCTTGCATCCTCACTAGGTTTTATATTTGTTCGACTAACTATATATCAGAGTTTTTCTATAGCTAGGATTGATTTTATTTTGTTCTTCCATGATGAAAAATTTGATCCTTTCAAAAATTGAGATTCATAAAGGAAAATTTTATTATTTGACATAATGGAACTCATTCAAAGAATTATAAGAACTCAAATAATAACCTTTGAAGTAGTAAGCCTTATAACTCCCTAGTTTAGAAACTTAAATAATAATTTAAATATAAATATGAAATTTGCAAATTTTATTTTCTAATCCTTTTATGTTGAAAATATTTTAACTCCATAATTTGATTTCCAAATTAAAATATTTTATATATTTTAAAAAACTTCAAATTTCAAGAATTAAAAGTTTTAACATTTTTTAATTTGCTATAAAAACTTCAAAAATTTTAAAATATTTGTCAAACTCTAATATTACTTATAACTCTTGCTTTATTAAACTCAACCTTAAAGAATTAAATAACCATTTAAACCTTATTTCTCCTTTTTTAAAAATTTAGTGCTAAATTTATTTAAAAGACTAATTATTTGCACTAGAAACTTTAGCACATATCATAACATAATTTTAGTTAGCTCTTCGATGAGATTATGGTTGTGCTCTATTCCCATAATCAATGCTAATGTGTTTTGTAATGCTTCTTGCATCTAATTTTATTCCTTCCATTGCTCTCATAGACAATTCATCCTAACTTGTTCATTTGTTGCACTTCACTAGTGATTCATATCTGGTGCACTCATGAATGATTTGCCATAGCTTATCTGTCCATTGCATTTAGTGCTAGCTTGTAATTTTGTTGCTTTGCATAGGTGTTTCACCTCACCTTTGTATTCTAAAGGTAGCTCTAGTAGGTGCTCTACTTTGCTCCATGAATTTTCTTCACATGAGGATATGACTTCATTGTTGTTATGTATGCTTGTTGGGTTGTGTTCATCATTGCTTCAAATGATAGCTTTCATCATAGCATTGTTAATGTTTTCTTTATAACAACACTGCTAATATTTCTACTTTCACCAAGGTGCACTTTGGATTGCTCCTTCTTCTCTATCATAGGTGACTAGTTCATCTCTTCTTCTTTGGAACATGTGACTGGTTTACCTCTTCTATTTGCCTAGTCTGATTCACTTGGTTTATTTCATACTTTGTGTTTGGCTTGGTTCACTTGGTTTGCTTTGTACTTTGTACCTATATTAGTTCACTTAGTTACAAGTTATTGGTTCACCTTTTCTTGAATGCTTATTTACTACAACTCTTCAAATTCTACATTGGTTGGTAGTGCTTTCTCAAGTTTTGGTTTCTTTCTTGTATCTCCTTATAAATTGATTCATTAAATACCCATCATATGATGTTATGTAGGCTATTTGAGAATCAATGGTGTAAGAGCTTATTCTACTTTGCTATCCTCTAAGCATTTTAAACTTGTATAAGCCTTTTTGGATTCTCTTTTCTTCAATGTAGGCCTATTGTAGACTTTTCTATTTTTTTGTAATATTATTCTTCTCATTGAATGGAGGATTTAAAAATTTAAAAATAGGTTTCTCTAGCCTTTTATTTATCCAAAAATGTCAAGATCACTAAGACCTAATTCTCTTTGTTGTTGCTTTCTAAATATGTTAAGGTCAAATAACTCAATGACTTGATTCTCTTCTTTTCTTTGTTGTTGTATGCTTAGAAGATAAAATTCTTCTCTATATTTGTAGTAAGCATCCCAAACTTTTGTAGCTTAATCTTTGTTGCTTTTATATTTTTTAAAATCTTCAATGTCTTAGGTCACACCTAAGAACTCAATATGATTCTCCTTACTAGAGAACCCAAAAAACAATGTCAGGGTGGTAATGAATGTCCCTAAATGATCAACTATCTTATGAGTTGATTATGCCTGAATCTTCAAATATAAAAATCCTTAAAATATTCAATGTCAGGGTTGGCTTTATCCCTAAATTATCAATTATATTTAGATTTGATTTACCTTAAATATTTAATATGCAAAAACTTCAAATTTTTAGGGTTGGATTTATCCTTGAATGACCAACTTTTCTTAAGTTGGTTTGCCTATATATCAATTTAGTTGAGTCATAGTCTTCATTGGTTTTCCTTCAACCTAGTGGAAAGACCCTAGCCTTTTCTATTCAATATGACCTTAAAAATATATTTTGAGTCTCACTACCTTCAAAGTGGACAAACTATAAAATAACTTTATCAAAATGCACAAACTATAAAATAACTTTATCAAAATGGACAAAGCTGATTAATAATGATGGCTCAATAAACTGTACCAAACTAGATATATTTTTATGGTAGCTCCGGTACCACTATTGGCTTTTTAAATTTTATACTACCATAAAATATCATAGGTTATCTCACATAGATCCCCATATAAAATAGTATAGAAATGGAAAAAGTGACCCACATAAGTGGGTCATTTTCCCTAGAACCTTAGAGAGACCCTCCAACTTCCCCAAATACAAGTTTGGGCCTCTCTTCTTCCTCTTTCCTCTTTTTTCCTAGTTTTGATGAAATCACGGTTGGCCCTTACAAGGCATGATTTTGACAAGTTAGGGTTTTATCTTAGAAACCTAAATTTCAAACTGAATTCTTTAAGGTTGGTCCCCCCTTAGGGTTTTCCCACCCATTTGTGTTTCAAATCCCTTTTAAATATAGGGGTTTGGATCTTATTTTGAGAGCTAGCACGATAACTGACAAAAATTGAGATGTGATTCATGAAATATTTTGCAAGTTTTTCACATGTTCTCCAAGTGTTCAAGTGATATTTTGCAAGTTTATTCTCATGTTATTCTACTGCATTGTTGATTCAATGCCCTTGGTGGACAAATTTGGGAACCTCGAGGAGTCAACCATCTTATGCAGGTCTTCATATTTTTGTCTACTCCTTTCACTACTACCAGGTTTTTTTGTATATTTTATCATTTCTAGATTATTAATTGCATTCTTATTTTTCTCATTTTGCATTGATCTAAAATTTTCATTAATATATTATGAAATTGCACCCCTTATTTATAGGGTGTGATTTCAGTAGAACCAAGATCATGGACACCCTATATAGGGCACAATTTTAATTACAAAAAGTTTGGGAGCAAGATTTGCTCCCAAACCCTAGGTTTGTGTTTGCATGTTGCATTTAGGATATAATACTATTGTTTACATTATATTTTTTGCATTGTTCTATTTCATTTCATTCTATTTGTCCATTTCCAAAAAAAGGTCAACATTTGCTTCTTATTTCTAAAGGTCAACTAAAAGGACCTAGGTGGCTTGACTGTGGTGCTCCCAAGCTTTGCTACACAACAACCTAAGTAGGTCTTGTAACATTGATCATATTTTCTAGGGTTTTGCAAAATATTTTTTGTAGGTTGAAGTTGTGGGATATTTTTGGACACAAGATAAATCTCGGATCAAATATTGGTTCAAGTAAGTGCACTAGTAGATCTCTAGCTTGTTTTTTGATTGCTTTTGTTCATTTTTCTTCAAATATAGGATAAAAATAAAAAGAAAAGCATTTGACACATTCCTTTTAGGAATTTGAAAGAATAAGAGAATATAGTGTGCATCTAGGGTGATCTTGTCTATGCATTTCACTTTTGCCCTTTGCTCAAAGAAAAATATTTTCATATATTGCAACTTAAGGTTAGAGATAATTGAATCAAAGAATCATATTAGGGTTAGACATTTTTTTCTTTCATATTGTGTGTCTTGCATCACTCCCTTATTTGCATAGTTTAGTTAATAGAGGCCAAACATAAGTGATTGTTTAATTGAACACATTAAACATTTCCACTCCAAACTTGGAACAAGTCCTAAAACCATTCCTGGTGAACCCTTTTATGTGTCCCCAAGTATAAAGAATATAACAACCACCACGATCACCTCGGCTCCCAAAAAATCTAGTCAAGAATCATACATGATGTGCAATTTTTTCCCTCTACAAATAGCCACAACATATTAAAGTCCAAGATAATAATATGAGTAGGATAATATGAGAAAATTAATATGTATATCAAGGCTTATAATAAATCAAATAAAATTCATTTATATACTAAAATATGAATGTAAATATCCTGAATCATTCATGTACTATGCATGAAGAACAACTTATAATATTAATTGCTCAAAATGTATACGAGCTTTATTGCTTCTCTTCCTTATATAATTTGGACTATGAATTCTAGATTCTTGAATTGATTGCCTTCATATGGAGAATTATCTCCATTATATAGAAATAGTAATGTGACTCTTCAAGTACTTGACTATTGCTCTCCATATGCCAAGTCTCATGACTCTTGGATTATCTATATTCCACTTGCATACTTGATGAACACTTGACTCTAGACACTTGCACACATGACTCTTGCACTTCTACATGCAAACCTAATCTAAGAAACTTGTGCACATATTTATATTGCATATTTGCACTCTCACATACAAGACACTTGTGCCCATTTACTTGAACTACACTTGCACTCTAACTTATATGACACTTGTGCATTTCCTACACATTACATCTTTACATGATACTTAGCATTTCCTGCACATTCACACTTAAATAAAATGGGAAATATAAATCACACTCTAAACTATAGACTCAACCCTAATATACTATTTACAAATTTACCATGAAGGTAGCATGGGGGTATGTCAACATGTACCAAATAATGTGATATACCTCAACATGGCATAAGTATGTGCAAGACCTTATCTGGGTGATTGGTGGCCTGTACTCACTATATACATAATATAGTCAAATAGTTTGTATGTTGGCTACTCAAATAATAAAAAATATTTCCATTAAGACTAGCACTTTGATTAGGTACTTGTTATCTTTATTAATGTTATTTATTCTGTGCAAACTTATAGTTATCTTGTTTATAGTTTTTCCTAATATATTTTATGTTTTAAATTAAGCACAAGGTCAAGCAAGCATCTTAGGGACCATGTGATACTCACATCTAGTTCACAAAAATATGGGGATAAAAATATACCATTATAGACAATGAGAGGTGCACCGGATCCTCTACCTCCATACCATACTAGGTCTATTTACCACTTAAAGACATGGGGAGGAAGATTTGGTTGCAAGATATATGTTTTATGTTTTTAATTTGGAAAACACCCAAATTTCTTAAAGAATTTAGTCTACCCTACATTTCTTAGAGAAATCTAAGAATGAATACATTAAAATTATTTCACTATCCTAGGTTGTGTATGCAAAATATACAAGATGTAGGAAAACAAGTTACTAACCTATATGCTGATTTGATTTCAGTGATGCAAATGAAAATATAATTTTATTTTTCTTCAAGAAAAGGGTGTGAGAATACTTTGATTGATCTATACTATGTTTAATTCAATTGTTTTAATTTTTGGTAAACATAATGTCTAATATAATTTTTAAGCTTATATTACAAGATGACTAAAGCAAATTCCCTAGTTTTATGAAATTTTTGTTTTATTTATTTTATTTGCAAGCACTCACAAATAAATAAAATATACCTACTAAAATGATTTTAAATGAATATAAAAATGGAACAAAAAAATTTAAGTGGAGAGAATACACATTTTTTACTTCTAGATCTCATGGTGCTAGCAAAAGTGTTGGTGATGCTATTGATAGTGCACCAGATCCTCTACCTCCATACCATACTAGGTCTATTTACCACTTAAAGACATGGGGAGGAAGATTAGGTTGCAAGATATATGTTTTATGTTTTTAATTTGGAAAACACCCAAATTTCTTAAAGAATTTAGTCTACCCTACATTTCTTAGAGAAATCTAAGAATGAATACATTAAAATTATTTCACTATCCTAGGTTGTGTATGCAAAATATACAAGATGTAGGAAAACAAGTTACTAACCTATATGCTGATTTTATTTCAGTGATGCAAATGAAAATATAATTTTATTTTTCTTCAAGAAAAGGGTGTGAGAATACTTTGATTGATCTATACCATGTTTAATTCAATTGTTTTAATTTTTGGTAAACATAACGTCTAATATAATTTTTAAGCTTATATTACAAGATGACTAAAGCAAATTCCCTAGTTTTATGAAATTTTTGTTTTATTTATTTTATTTGCAAGCACTAAAAAATAAATAAAATATACCTACTAAAATGATTTTAAATGAATATAAAAATGGAATAAAAAAAATTAAGTGGAGAGAATACACATTTTTTACTTCTAGATATCATGGTGCTAGCAAAAGTGTTGGTGATGCTATCGATAGTGCACCGGATCCTCTACCTCCATACCATACTAGGTCTATTTACCACTTAAAGACACGGGGAGGAAGATTAGGTTGCAAGATATATGTTTTATGTTTTTAATTTAGAAAACACCCAAATTTCTTAAATAATTTAGTCTACCCTACATTTCTTAGAGAAATCTAAGAATGACTAAATTAAAATTATTTCACTATCCTAGGTTCTGTATGCAAAATATACAAGACGTAGGCAAACAAGTTACTAACCTATATGCCGTTTTGATTTCAATGATACAAATGAAAATATAATTTTATTTTTCTTCAATAAAAGGGTGTGAGAATACTTTGATTAATCTATACTATGTTTAATTCAATTGTTTTAATTTTTGGTAAACATAACATCTAATCTAAGTTTTAAGCTTATATTACAAGATGACTAAAGCAAATGCCCTAGTTTTTATGATTTTGTTTTTTATATATTTTATTTGCAAGCACTCACAAATAAAGAAAATATACCTACTAAAATTATTTTAAATGAATATAAAAATGGAATACAAAAATTTAAGTGGAGAGAATACACATTTTTTACTTCTAGGTCTCATGGTTCGAGAAAAAGTGTTGATGATGCTATCGATAGTATTTTTGAGTGGTGGTGCTTTCTCATATAAGTATAGTGACCATGCCTTAGAACATATACATATATAGAACTTTCAATAGGTTAATTCTCAATCAAACCCCTATTTCAAAAAAAATTAAAAATATAAATTCATAAAATAGATAGATAGCCTTGGGATTCAGACTAGATTGCAAAAGTGCTATAGATGTTTAATGCTAGTGAATGCATCAATAGTACTATTGATAACATTGTTGGGTGGTAGCACTTTCATATAGAAAATAGTGGGATATATTTCTTGGTTTAAAGAGTATGCAATAGTGATAAGAATACAATGACCCTATTGTGACCGTAGAGTGACAATGCTTTCATCTACAAGTATAGTGGGGCATATTTTGTGACTTATAGACCTATAACAATAATGAAAAACATGTAATTCTAATGATCATGGGTGCAAAAATCCAACTATGATACAAGTTTGATTTGATGAAACTATAAATAATATTATAACAATTTTAACGATGAAATGCCAAATTATTTAAGCTATCAAGACAACATGAAATAGATGAATAAAAATAGAAACGTAATGAAGGAAAATGGAATAGAGGTTAAAATCTAGAAGTTTGTGATAGAAGACCAACCATTATCATGCTTGTGTAGATGTGGTTGAAGGATATATGTGAAGGTAACTTAGGACAAAAAATATCTTGTTAAAGTTGCTCACATGAACTCCAACAACTTTGCAAAAGCTTCTTCAATCAAAATCTCCATAGATTTTTTTTTAGATTATATTTAAATCATAAATGGATATTTTGATGACAAATCCTTAGCATCAATTTGATAAATATTTTGATAGTATTTCATTAACATATATAGATATGATATTGTGATGCACTAACAATGGACTTTATAGAATATTTGGTACCTTGAAAGATTTGAAGGTAAACTTAGAGGAAAGAGAGAGTTATCATCAGATCTAAGGATTTATGGAGAAGTGATTGGGATGATTGGATATGATTGAGGTTTTTTAAGATATGTACGTGACTTGGAGGATTCACGGTTACTATATTTGGAAGGTGTAAGTGGATTGGCATGTATGATTTTTAATCAGGATAGGTGATCAATGCTAGAGATATATCAAGTAAGATTGGAAAGGCTAGATTTTTAATTATGGTAGGAAACTAACATCAATTAGCTACCTATTTTATTTTTTGATCCATGATAGAAAATAACATTGGAGGAAAAAGTTTTGGTGGTGCTAAAATCTCATTGACAAATCAATTGGGAGGAAGAATATCAAACTTGATATTTTGGAAAACATGTTACCTCTAGTCAAAAGCATCATTGATGCTTCTACCTAGGGTATAACACTTTTGATTTGGGTAATTAAATATCTCTTTTTTGAGACTTTAATTTGTTTTTTCGATCAAGATATTTGTAATATTTTATGAGGTGGATGTCATTATGTTTATATGATTGGTTACATGCTCTAAATTAGGTGTTTATAGGTATAGCTTTCTAAGTGAAGAAAAATTAGCAACTACTTCAATATACTTGATAACAACCAACATATGCTTTGATGGGATAATACATTAGCTTTTGAGGATATCTATAGTGGAGAGATCTAACACGAGTCCTAATAAGATGTAGAAAATATGAAAGAAATAAGTTCTACAATATGATTGAAATATACTATAAATAGAAATGATGAAAATACAATGCGGTATGGAGGTAATGGTCATTGGTAAGAACCCAAGGTCTTACTATAAAAATTATTAAAAAATTAATGTAAATGTAATCGTAGGCCACTCAAAGGGGGCTCCCTTGTAATCGCTTTGCCACTATAGGGGGCTCCCTCCTTTAGAATCTATATTCTTATTCTTCTTCTTGGATGATTTGATATGGATGTCCAACGTAATATATATATCTACCCTAAAGCTATGTTGGTGAAGAGACGTGATGGTTCACATTATGAAGAGATGTGATGGTTCACGTTATGAAGAGATGTGATGGTTCACTTTATGAGTTAATAATATAATAATTAAATGATTAATAATACTAACTAATACTAACTAATAATGTTAGGATTGAGGATCCTAACATTCCACCCTCCTTAAAAAGATCTTTGTCCTCAAAGATCAAGGTGAGGAGCTTTGTATTTTATTTTCCAAGAAGGATTTGTGTAAGTTTTTGGACTCTTTTAATGTCATCCTTCGGTAGGCAGGGATATCGAGAAGGATGAAGTGTTAGCGGGGGGCTTCCAGAAATATTAGTAAATGTGTGATGATGAGGGAAGGACAATCCTTGGGGTTCTTCAAACGCCTTAGAATGATGCATAAAAAGAGGTGGTAAAACTTCTACATTCTCCTGTTGTTCCCTAGGAGAGGCAATGGAGGAGTGTGCAATCACCTTTTTGCCTTGTTTTTGAATAGGTTTGACCCTATGGTGATAACTCACTATTGGAGAGGAAATTGAGTGTAGTTCTTGTAGAGTGCATGTTTGGCCATAATGAGTCACTTCAGGAATGTCTTGAGATATTTCTTGCTCATTGTCCTTGTTTTCCACATCTTCCTCTTATTTTTTATCTTTTGTGGCTTCCTCATATTCCTTACCTTCCTCATCGTTACCATATTTAGTGCTATCTTTAGGTGTATCCATCACTATGTCTACCTCTATTTCATTTTCTTCTTCTATTGCCTTATCGAGGTCAGTATTATGCGTTGGCTTGGGAGCGATGTATGTGGTTGATGAATTCTCCATAGGTGGTTTCCATAATCGACGTTGTGCATTGATTTTATCTTCGGCTAATTTGGCCAATCCATAGGTTTGCATCATGGTATAGGGATTGAACCTTGTCACCTCCATTCTAATTTCCTCTTTCAATCCACTAATGAAGCTATTGATGAGAATTGATTCATCCAACCCTATGTTGTGTTTGGTGATATCCTCAAATCAAGTTTGATACTCACACACAAAAGTGATTTGACAAAGTTTATTTTCTTCTTCTATTACCTTATCGAGGTCAGCATTATGCATTGGCTTGGGAGTGATGTAAGTGGTTGATGAATTCTCCATAGGTGGTTTCCATAATCGATGTTGTGCATTGATTTTGTCTTCGGCTAATTTGGCCAATCCATAGGTTTGCATCATGGTATAGGGATTGAACCTTGTCACCTCCATTTTAATTTCCTCTTTTAATCCACTAATGAAGCTATTGATGAGAATTGATTCATCCAACCCTGTGTTGTGTTTGGTGATATCCTCAAACTGGGTTTGATACTCACACAAAGAATTGATTTGATGAAGTTCCTTAAGCAAATCCCACATGGTTGGGTCCCACATGGCTATGATACCAAATGGTAAGAACCCAAGGTCTTACTATAAAAATTATTAACAAATTAATGTAAATCTAATCGTAGGCCACTCAAAGGGGGCTCCCTTGTAATCGCTTTGCCACTATAAGGGGCTACCTCCTTTAGAATCTATATTATTATTCTTCTTCTTGGATGATTTGATATGGATGTCCAACATAATACATATATATACCCTAAAGCTATGTTGGTGAAGAGACGTGATGGTTCACATTATGAAGAGATGTGATGGTTCACGTTATGAAGAGATGTGATGGTTCACTTTATGAGTTAATAATATAATAATTAAATGATTAATAATACTAACTAATGCTAACTAATAATGTTAGGATTGAGGATCCTAACAATCACTCCATCAATATCAACTAAAGAACTACATTGTACTCCATAGATGAGTAATGTAATCAATATAATATTCCTATGATATCTATTTCTATCTATCACTATGAGGCCATTTATATAGGAAGATAAGTTCCTTGGCCAACACTCTACCTAGTTGTACAAGTGGACACCTTGCACATTACAACTTGCACATTTATAGAAGCTCTTTTTGCAAAAGTAATTTTTGCACTATTTTTGTAAATAGTCGTTAGTGCACTTTGAATCTAAGACTCACCAAGTCTCAATTTGAAGCTTCTATTGCTGATTTTTATGGTGGCTTTCTTCTCCACTCCTTGGAGGAATATGATCTAATTTTAGTGGCTTCTTTTGGGACATGAAATGCTACAGGTTATATGCACCAAATAGTGTCTCTAGATACTTTGATAATCTGTAGGTTTTATCCTCTTTGATATTCAACAATCAATAAACACAAACTAACATTTTTTTTAGAGTAACTAGTTAAGGATAACTAGTATAGTGCTAATGGATTGATAATGCACTTCAAATGGAAACAATAATCTCACCTTATTTATCTTGTAAATAAACTCCCAAAATAATTTCAAATACACTTAATAATATCTTCAACTTTTAAGAGTAATTTTTAATGAACCCTTAATGAATATTATGCAATTGTTACTACAATCAATATTGTAGGATATAGTCTTCTTGATTTCTAGATAGTAAATAGGTAGATGATAATTTTATTTCTTTCAAAAATATCCAACTCCTATTTAATGTGCAAATAATACTTAAAATGAATTCTCCTTTTTGCACTTTCTTGAAGACTATAAAATGAGCCCTTCTTCTTGCAACTTTAATCCAAATATGGTGCTTAATGGAATTTGATAATGAACCCTAATCTGAAGTTCAACTGATTGCACCCTAGTTGCTTACCTCTTTGATGGATTTTGAAGTAGATGTATATCTTGATGTTTTTGATTCACCAAGTTGCTACCTTGTAATGGATGAAGTCACATCTTCTTGTTAGCTATCTAGAACAACTTTCCATTTCACCCAATTGTAGCCTTGAACTTTCTATATTGAGCCTAGAGTTTGGTGGTTTGATCCTTCTAGTGATATTTTGATTTTTGCTATAGATTCAAAGAAATCCTTTCTCTAAACTATACCTTCTTGCTCTGAGAGGTAATCCCCAAATCTCCTGGATTTGGTAGGCTTCTTCTATATGAATCTTCCTTCAATTTTCTTGTCAAATTCTAACTTCAAATAGGATCTTCTTGTTCTCAACATTCTAAATATCTTGAGGTCTTAAATGGATTTTTCTTATGGATTTGGCACTCCTTTCCAAAATTTTCTTTTGGGATTTGGAACTCCTTGCCAAATTCTTCTTCTAGGATTTGGTACTCCTTACCAAATTCTTCTTCTCTTGGGCTTGTCAGATGGCAATAATTATCCCAAGTACTTCACTATCAAGAGATTCTCCTTGGTAGTGTATTTATCCAATGATTTCTCCTAGAAACTCTTCTGATGATGCTTGTATGATCTCTACAACAAGGCTCTCAAAGTATTATTTTTATCCTTGATGCTTCTCAAAGATATTCTATCTTGTAGCTTCTCTGGTTTGGGACTTTTTCTTCAACCTTCTACTTTGGAAAGTGTTGGTGATGAGATCTTCTTATCGAATATTTGATTATGCTACTTTTGGATTTGAATAAGACTCTCCTAGTCCTTCTATTTCTTCCAAGAATGGATGCCCTTAAATGATATATTCTCTTGATCTCTTCAACTCCTTCTAAAGGAAATATTTAATCAACAAAGGAGATCACAAATATTCTATTTCTTGGAATCTTCTCTGGAGTCTTATTCAAGTACTCCTTTCTAGATATTTTCTTCTAAATTAGGTATTCTTCTAAATCAGGAACTTGTCTCAAAATTTTTATTTAGGATTAAGGCTTCTATGGCCTTCTATTTTGGATTAAGGTTTTTGTGGCCTTCTTCTAGATCAAGCATTCTATGGCCTTTTCTTCTTGATCAAGTATTATGTGGCCTTTTCTTATTTTTCACTCTATAGATATTGATCTTGAATGGAGATCATCAATATCCTATCTTCTCCTTGACTCAACTTCTGGAGTCTCTTCTTCCTTGATTCTTCTACAAGGCTACTATGACCTTTTATTTAATTTTGTAGTTTGCAAGATTGTAGCTTTTGTAATGGGACCTTTTTTGATGTCTTTGAAATCTTAAATCTTCTTCTTTATTGTTACAACTGTTGGAATTATTCTAAGAATATATTCTTCCTAAATATCTTGTAGGAAGATTTCCAACCTTTTTCTGAATCTCCTTTATCCTGTAACAAGTTGTTAGAAACTGGAATTGTAGAAATTATAATTATGGAGATAATAATATTCACTAGTTGATTTGTTAATCTAGTGGTATGAATGCTGAGTCCTACTCTTCATGAGTTTTTCTACAACTCTTTTGAAATATTTTATCTAGATATAATCTCAAACTTTCTATAACTAAGATTTATTTTAGTCCTCACTTGTGACTCTCTTTGAACCTATTGACTACTATGGATTTTTCTATCAATTGATTCCTAATGGTAGCTTTTGCATGTAGTGACACTCAATGGTAGATCTAGTTTGCAAATATGCATGCCGAAAATAGTAATGGTGTGTCTCCCTATTCCTTTTAACCTACTAGTCTTCTCTTATGATGAATTTTGCAAATGGTGATACACAAAGGCTAGTCCATTTTGCAAAATTGCAAAGAGAAACTATGATATTTGTAGTACCTCCTATTATTGATTCATCGTGGCTTTGATATCACTTTTATATTTTGAGGATATCTGCAGTGGAGAGATCTAACATAGTTCCTAATAATATGTAGAAAATAAGAAAGAAAGCAATTTTACAATATGACTAAAATATATTATAAATAGAAATGAAGAAAATACAATATAGTATAGAGGTAATGGTCACTCCATCAATATCAGCTAAAGAACTACATTGTACTCCATATAGGAGTAATGCACTTGATATAATCTTCCTATGAAATATATTTCTATATATCACTATGAGGCCCTTTATATAGGAAGATAAGTTCCTTGGCTAACACTCTACCTAGCTGTACAAGTGGACACCTTACACATTAAAAATTGCACATTGAAACTTGTGCATTTATTACATTGCTTTAAGTAACTAGCTAACTTCCCTCTAAAGTAATATCCTATTCTAAATATGTACCAAAGGTGGTACATTTACATGACCCAAATAATTTAATATACTCTAAATTTAACACAATTTACATTGCAAAAATGAGCAACTTGGTGGCCTAGTTTCCAACAATAAAACACATTCACATTTAAGAATATATGTAACAAGCTTATAAAAATTCTTCATATATTAGTATAGAGGTGCAAACATGAAGAGTATATTTGGAAAATTCATTAGTAAGAAAACATATCTTTCACTAATTAAGAGCCCCAATGGTTAGTAAATCAATTACAAAATTTATCGATCCCACACTTGAGGAAATTTTATTATAAAATGAGTACCTTGGAGCTATATCTAGTAAGGAAACATGTAGGTTACCAATTAGATGCAAAATTTCATAGGAAATACGAATCCAAAACTTTAGTTTTTTAATCTATAAAATAGATCATGTTATGTAGCATTAAGCGATGGCAATCCACCTTGTCCAAGCAATAAATCAACACATTACGTGTTATTCAGTTGTAGCAAATCAATCCATTATCATGTGTTAATTAATGGTTAGTCAGCGCATGATAAACTAGCTAATGATAAATTAGATGACTACACCTCAAGTCAATATGACACAAGTCTATGCAATGCTTGGTCCATCCAAGATGAGTATATATTACCTCCTAGCCCAAAGCATGATAGTTAATATCCTCATTTTAGAAATCCTCAGTCTACTCCCTAAGAACCATACTCTCTTAAAATAGGAAGAGAACCTAATATTATAATATAATATTTAGATAACAATGGATCAATGATTCCTATGGAGAAACCCCCATACTTCCATAAAGAGGCATGTCTTCTAAGGTCCAAGGGAAGTCTTGAAAGTGAAAACAATGATTCTAAAAACAAAGAAATAAAATATTAAGAAGATTAAAAACCACTTAATCCTTTCTTAGATGAGGATTCAAATGCTATAGAATAATGTGATATGTTTAATTTTATTCTCAAAGGATAAAGATCTATGATGGATGCAATAATTGAGTCAAAATACTATAGATTTGTATTTCTATTTGAGGAAATCCTACCTATGGATATAAAATGACAAATATATAATTATATCATACAATGATGGTGATTCCCTTGGGTAATTAATTGGAGCATACAGGAATAATGAAAAGAGAAATTTGGCTAGAATATGACACAAGAAAGAAACACTACAAGATATAAATAATTGGCATGTGATTCCTCTTTTATAAAGTCATTTTACATATTTGAAATAGAAATCCCATAAGAAAATTATCAAAATACAGGGATACCACAATTAAAATATATGTAATCCATGACACATCATATTTCTCTCTAACATGTTACCATGTGCAATCCTCACAAATAAAAAAAAACAAGGTGAAATATTTGGTCTTTAGAATATGAGGCATTTGATTTATCTTTAGAGGAAGCATTTATATCAAATTTAACATTGATACTAGATATTACATATGAAATATAGGAGGAGCTTGAACCAAAGTATGAAACATATAACTTTAAATTAAAGAATCTAAGTTTGTGTTTGGAAAATATCATGGGAGCACTCATTTATAGAAGTAATCCTCTTTGAAGATGAAATATTAGTGAAGAACACAAGCTTATACTGAGAGGGGGGGGGTGAACAGTATAAGACCTCTTTTTACTTTTTCCTTTATACTTCAAAACAGTAAAGCAATATACCCAAAGCAATATCAAAACAATGCACAAAATCATGCACAAAGTGACACCAATTTTAATGTGGTTCACCCAGAATGGCTGGGCTATGTCCACAAAACTTTTCTCTAAAAGTTATCTCAAAGTTCTTTGGGAATCCTTCCCAATTACAATGTTTATGAGCCTCGGCCCGAAGGAGATACCTTACCCAAATCACAATTTATGAGCCTCTGCTCAAAGGAGATACCTTCCCCCAATCTGAATTTATGAGCCTCTGCTCAAAGGAGATACCTTCCCCCGATCTAAATTTATGAGCCTCTGCTCAAAGGAGATACCTTCCCTCTCGCTCCGGAAATGATCCCTCGAAGATCAACTACCTCTACCTCTTTCCAAAGACGTGGAACTCCTTTCCACCGAAGACCTCCCTGTCCTCAATGCTTAGCCTAAGAGACCTCTGCCTTCTATGATCATGTCCATAGCAGCTCAACAACCTATACCAAACATAGTCAGTCGGTATAGTACAAGTCTTCCTCTGTCTATCAGATATTTCCAACACTTGAACAAATCAATCCTCTGTCCATAAGCCTTCTCAAAGACTTGCCAAATCTGTCCTCAGGTTCTTCTCAAAGAACCATTGCTCTTTTGTCCTCAAGTTCTCTGATAGAACTAACAAACTCAGCTCACAAGTACTCTGCTAGGACCTGTCCAAATATGCTCACAAGTCCCAACCAGAACCTATCCAAAACTGCTCACAAGTCCCCACCAAAACCTGTCCAAAAAACTACTTACAAGTCCCCACTAAAACCTCTCCAAAAAATTGCTCACAAGTCCCCACTGGAACCTGTCCAAAAACTCAGCAAGCTCACCAAGAAAAACTTTCTTAGTAGGAAATCACAAAGTGAATTTTTAGAGACCCAATGTGATTTGTCAAACTCATAGAAGCATAAAGAGAATTTTTAGAGACTCAATATGTTCTATACTCAAATACCAATCTCAAAACTCAACTCAAATCAACTCAGCTCAATCTCAATCTCAAATTTGAAAACTCAACTCAATATCTAAAATGGATAGGATAGAATGCTTTCTTTCAAGAACATGAAACCCCAACAATTGCCAACTATGCAAAGAATCACATAACAATGATACTCATGTTCTTTTCACCATCAATTAGGGCTTCAACAACAATGCTCATCAAACAAGGTTCAATCAACACCATTCAGATCAAAACACAACCTTGAAGCATTTCACAATCAACATCAGAAAAGGAAACAAGTAGAACTCCTTTTCTCTCCAATATTGTTTGAACAAAAAAAAACATCCACCAACTCAATTCACAATAGCATAAAACAACTTTTCCATTCATCAACAAAGGAGTAAGCCCAACACTTTAACCAAGTAAAGAATAGATTGATTATAACCAACTTAATGAAAGCAAATTTCAATCTCAAAGCTATCCACTTAATGTTTCATACTTTCACACAAGAAGCAATTAACCTTAACACATCATGATTTCATTTCCATAATCAACCAAAAGCACTCTCAACATTACAAGAAAAATGTATCCATTATACACCTTATTTATCCCTTATAGTCTTATCAAAAAATAAACTTTATCTCTCATAAGAATGCAATAGGATATTTCAACAACACTTTCAAAATAATCTTTTATCAAAATAACAACAAGCTTTGAAACTCCTTATAAACTTTATCAAAAAATAAGAATGCAATAGGATATTTCAACAACACTTCCAAAATAATCTTTTATCAAAATAACAACAAGCTTTGAAACTCCTTATAACTCCTAAGCTGTTTTTCTTTTAACAAACTTCCTCCATCCGCAACATACACTTAGCAAAAGATTAATTTCGAAAATACCTTAGCCAACATCAAAAATCACTTTGGAGAAATTTGCACCCGAAATCTAACATCACTCGCTGCGTCCATGATGAAAAAACCTTCTGCATGATTCAAATGCGGAACCTCCCGTTTGGGTAGCGCGCCAACAACCTAGCCGCTACCAGTGCGCCAAAGGCACCCGATGAGGTTAAAACCTCACGCTGTAACACTTGTCCCTTATGCATTAGGAAAAATAAAACATAGTCCTCCCTTCCTTCTAACACGAACTCATAGACGACAAGCTATACAATAGATTCGATAAATGGTGAGACAAACAAACAAATAGTGGATTACGAAAAACGGTGAAGACACACAACGATTAGCAGATTACAAAAATTGGCAAAGACACAGAAGCGATCTGCGAGTAACTCTTCAAAAAATCGGATGGGTTTTTTCTTTGTTTTCACCGAGGGGTATTAATATGAATCCTTGCCATGAGCTCTTCGATGTCAGCGTGGAGTTTACCACATCGGCAAAGGTCTTGCGCTAGCGCCCACCGAGTTTAAAACATAGTGCCCACCTAGACATTTGTGCCATGGATTAGGAGAACCCATTGCAAACCATAAATTAATATTTATTTAAAAATAATTAAAGGGAACCTTAGCAAGGTTTTAACTATTTAAATAAATATTTCCTCCTGGACCCAATTGCATTAAATTAATGCATCCACTTGAAATATTTAAACCTGCCAACTTGGGGTTAACAAAAGACCTTTGAAACTGCCATGCCGAACCTTCATCAAAACAAGTTATTTGACATCAAACAAAAATCCTTCAAGAGCTTCTTGACATCAATGACAACTTATACACTTGAGCAAGGGCAATGTACCCAAAGTACCCAAAATTGCCAACAATATCCCTCTTTGTCATTGATGGAAAACCTTTACTGAAAACACATCTCAAGAGCCAAAACTAAAACCAACTATGCTAACAACTGAGAATATTCCTTTGAAGTTTTGCTCCCTCGACTTGAAGCTTTCCTCTTCACTTTGAAGCTCTCCCCCTTACTCATATCTCTCCCCCTTACTCATATCTCTCCCCATTTGTCATCAATGGCAAAGGGCCACCTTTGGGGCTCGGGACTAAGAATGAGCCTCTTAGCTTAGTCCCTCCACCACCTCCTGATGAGGTGATTAATTTTTGGGTGGGAGTAAAACTCCCATTAGGCATCGATCATCATCAATGTCTATAACTTCCTTGCCAAGCCTTCTCTTGAAATCTTTGTCCATATTCCTATTCTTGTCACTGTTCTTGTTCTCATCCCTGTTCTTGTCCATGCCTTGATCCTTAGACCTGATCATGCCACTGTTCCTGTTCCTGTATTCTGGAATTTTAGCTCTACATTGTCTGATTATGTGACCTTCATTATTGCACTTGAAACACTTGACGATGTTGTTTCTCTGAGGTAAACCTGATCTTTGAATCCACCTGTTCTGACCAAACCTATTCTGGCCAATCCTATTCTGACCAAACCTATTCTGACCAAACCTGTTCTGACCAAACCTGTTTTGATCAAACCTGTTCCTGTTATTTACCTTGCAATAGACTGCCTTGTGCCCAAATTGTTGACAAGAGTAGCAATACCCTTGAAAGAAACTAGCACTTCTGAAATTGTCATTTACCTTTTTCACTTGAGCCATGCAATGTGAAGCCATGTGACCAAACCTGTGACAAGCAAAAAATCTACCTTGAAACATTCCTTTATTTGACCTCTTGGGTCCTGAAAACTTCTTCTTCTCATTTTGAATTCTCTTTTTTATTTCTGTGCATCTATCATTCAAGGACTCATGATCTGAAATACTTTCCTCATAAGAACTCTCTTCCTTTTGGAGTCTCTTACTAGACTCTCCAACTTGTTCCTTGTGTGGCTTAACAAAACCAAAGGCCTATTTTATCTGTTGTCTTTCTTTGACCTTTGATGAGTGACTTAACATTTTTGGAGCTATCTTGGAACCTGTAAAGCTTATCCTTGTACTCTTTAGTTTCCTCTTTCAAAGAATCCAATTTATGTTTTAACTCACTATACTCAAGAACCTTAGACTCTAACTCATCCTTGAGTTCTTGTGTCTTGCTATAGAGAAGTCAAGACTTTCTATAATATCATATCTCTCCATACAACATTCATCTAACTTATCCTTGAGTCTAGCATTCTTTTTTCTTTCCTTTTTCAAAGCACTAAGAGCACTAATAAGTTTACCTTCAAGATCCTTTATTTGTTTGCTTTCTGAATCATCAAAGCCTTTTTCAGATTTCTTATCACTAGAGGTGCTACCTTTTTTAAAAACCATACATGCATCTTCCTTATAGTTTTCTGAAGCATCCTCATACATACTAGAAACCAAATCATTATTTGTGCAATCATCCTCAAGGTGACCAAAATTTCCACATCTAAGAAATTTCATGATAATGAATCTATGTTTCTGGTTCTTCCTCTTTTTCTGATATGAACAACATCTCATTTTCATTATCACTTGAAGAAATTTCACTATCACTACTAGAACACTTACTTGCTTTGTCTAGGTATAAACACTTCTTGTGCTTGTGAGAATACTTCTTTCCTTGATTGATGTGCTCATCTTTGATTTTCCTGTGATGCTTGTGCTTTTCAGAATCCTTGCTCTTAGAATCCTGTTTATCTTCATCACTTTCACTCTTGGGAACAGTACAATTAGTAGCATAATGACCAAAATTTCCACAATTGAAACATCTTACATTTTTCATACTTTTGTGCTTTCTAGAGAACTTGCCTTTCTTGCTGTAATATGCATCTTCATCACTAGAAGACTCATCACTATCTTGAAGCTTTTTACCCTTGAATTCCTTGGTAGCCTTGAAAGTTGCCTCTTTCTTGACATCAACCTTCACTTGAGTTCTCAACTCAAATGCTGCAAGTATACTATGGAGCTCATCCTTTTTTAACTTATCCACATATTTAGCTTCCTCAATAGCAGAAATATTTTCACTAAATCTATTAGGAAGAGATCTTAAAATCTTATCACAAACATCATTTTCAGCAAGCTCAAGACCTAAGTCTTTCATGGAGTTAACAACCTCATCCATACGAAGCATGTAGTCACTAATATTTTCATCATAATTCATCTTGAGTTGTTCAAACATACCTTTGAAGTGACTCAACTTGGCCTTTTTGACATTTGTATCACCTGTATGAACCACCTTCAACTATTTCCACATTTCACTAGCTATCTTACAGTGAATCACTTTGGTGAGATCTGCTTTCTGTAAGCCTTTCGAGATTGCATTCATTGCTTTTGAATTGCCGTGATGTAGGAGCCTTTCTTCTTTAGTATTAGGACCATGTACAGGAATAGTGTACTCATCTTCAATCACTTCCCATACCTCATTACCAAGTGCCATTAGATGAACCTTCATCCTTGCACTCCAAAGACCAAAATCTGACCCATCAAGAATAGGTGTTGTATTGCCACTTGAATGATCCATTGTGTTCTTTACTAGATTTTCCTTCAAGTTGTTAAACTTTTCGAAGGCACCCGCTCTGATACCAATTGAAGAACACAAGTTTATACTGAGAGGGGGGTGAATAGTATAAGACCTCTTTTTACTTTTTCCTTTATACTTCAAAATAGTAAAGTAATATACCCAAAGCAATATCAAAACAATGCACAAAATCATCCACAAAGTGACACCAATTTTAACGTGGTTCACCCAGAATGGCTGGGCTACGTCCAAATTTTTTTTCTCTAAAAGTTATAAAAAAGTTATTTGGGAATCCTTCCCAATTACAATGTTTATGAGCCTCGGCCCAAAGGAGATACCTTCCCCCAATCACAATTTATGAGCCTCTGCTCAAAGGAGATACCTTCCCCCAATCTAAATTTATGAGCCTCTACTCAAAGGAGATACCTTCCCCTAATCTAAATTTATGAGCCTCTGCTCAAAGGAGATACCTTCCCCTCTGCTCTAGAAATGATCCCTCAGAAGATCAACTGCCTCTACCTCTTGCCAGCACATGGAACTCCTTTCCATCGAAGATCTCCTGTCCTCAATGCTTAGCCTAAGAGACCTCTGCCTTCTATGATCACATCCACAATAGCTCAACAACCTATAACAAACATAGTCAGTCGGTCTAGTACAAGTCTTCCTCTGTCTGTCAGATCTTTTCAACACTTGAACAAATCAATCCTCTGTCCACAAGCCTTCTCAAAGACTTGCCAAATCTATCCTCAGGTTCTTCTCAAAGAACCATTGCTCTTTTGTCCTCAAGTTCTTTGATAGAACTAACAAACTCAGCTCACAAGTCCTCTGCTAGGACCTGTCCAAATCGGCTCACAAGTCCCCATCGAAACTTGTCCAAAACTGCTCACAAGTCCCCATCGGAACCTGTCCAAAAAACTACTTACAAGTCCCCACTGGAACCTCTCCAAAAAACTGCTCACAAGTCCCCATTGGAACCTGTCCAAAAACTCAGCAAGCTCACCAAGAAAAACTTTCTTAGTAGGAAATCACAAAGTGAATTGTTAGAAACCCAATGTGATTTGTCAAAATCATAGAAGCAAAAAGAGAATTGTTAGAGACTCAATATGTTCTATACTCAAATCCCAATCTCAAAACTCAACTCAAATCAACTCAGCTCAATCTCAATCTCAAATCTAAAAACTCAACTCAATATCTGAAATGGATAGGATAGAATGCTTTCTTTCAAGAACATGAAACCCCAACAATTGCCAACTATGCAAATAATCACATAACAATGATACTCATGTTATTTTCACCATCAATTAGGGCTTCAACAATAATGGTCATCAAACAAGGTTCAATCAACACCATTCAGCTCAAAACACAACCTTGAAGCATTTCACAATCAACATCAGAAAAGGAAACAAGTAGAACTCCTTTTCTCTCCAATATTGTTTGAACAAAAAAAACATCCACCAACTCAACTCATAATAGCATAAAACAACTTTTCAATTCATCAACAAAGGAGTAAGCCCAACACTTTAACCAAGTAAAGAATAGCTTGATTATAACCAACTTAATGAAAGCAAATGTCAATCTCAAAGCTGTCCACTTAAGGTTTCATACTTTCACACAAGAAGCAATTAACCTTAACACATTCATTTCCATAATCAACCAAAAGCACTCTCAACATTACAAGAAAAATTAATCTATTATACACCTTATTTCTCCCTTATAGTCTTATCAAAAAATAAACTTTATCTCTCATAAGAATGCAATAGGATATTTCAAAATCACTTTCAAAATAATCTTTTATCAAAATAACAACAAGCTTTGAAACTCCTTATAACTCCTAAGATGTTTTTCTTTTAACAAACTTCCTCCATCCGCAACATACACTTAGCAAAAGATTAATTTTAAAAATACTTTAGCCAACATCAAAAATCACTTTGGAGAAATTTGCGCCCAAAATCTAACATCACCCACTGCATCCACGACAAAAAACCTTCTGCGTGATTCGAACATGAAACCTGCCGTTCGGGTAGCGTGCCAACAACCTAGCTGATATCAATGCGCCAAAGGCACCCGATGAGGTTAAAACCTCACGATGTTACACTTGTCCCTTCTGCATCAGGAAAAATAAAACACAGTCCTCCCTTGCTTCTGAAGCAAACTCGTAGACGACAAGCTATACGGCGGATTCGATAAACAACGAGACAAACAAACAAACAACGGATTACAAAAAATGGCAAAGACACACAATGATCAGCAAATTACAAAAACTGGCGAAGACACAGAAGAGATCCGTGAGTAACTCTTCAAAAAATCGGATGGGTTTTTTCTTTGTTTTCATCGAGAGGTATTAATATGAATCCTTGCCATGAGATCTTCAACGTCGATGGAGGTCTTGGGCTAGCGCCCACCGAGTTTAAAACATAGTGCCCACCTAGACATTTGCGCCATGGATTAGGAGAACCCATTGCAAACCATAAATTAATATTTATTTAAAAATAATTAAATGGAACCTTAGCAAGGTTTTAACTATTTAAATAAATATTTCCTCCTGGACCCAATTGCATTAAATTAATGCATCCACCTGAAATCTTTAAACCTGCCAACTTGGGGTTAACAAAAGACCTTTGAAACTATCATGCCGAACCTTCATCAAAACAAGTTATTTGACATCAAACCAAAATCCTTCAAGAGCTTCTTGACATCAATGACAACTTATACACTTGAGCAAGGGCAATGTACCCAAAGTACCCAAAATTGTCAAAAATTAGTGAATAAAAATCTACCTAAAAGGTAAAAAATAAAATTTCTATGACTCGTGAGGTTGGTTAAGTTATTCCAAACAAATGGACTATATCCAAATTGAGTAATAGATAGGTCATGATTCTAGAAATGGTGTATTTTATCATAATCTTAGGAAGTGCCACTATACTAAAACTTATATTCCATTGTCTAATTCTTTGAATGATTATAATATTTTTTTTATATGAGAAAATAATACCCACACTCTCAAAGAAATACCCTACAAACAAAAAAGGATTCAAGGGTGCAAGCTTCCTATGATTATTCAAAAATGATATTGGAGGAAACAAGGAAGTAAAAATAGTAGTGGCTAAATTAACGAAGGTTGGGATATTCTATAACAGATGATAACTCCATATAACATAAGAGGTTTCCAAGGCCATTGATAAAAATAAATCCAAAGTTGAGTTTTCCAAAAATAGTGTTATGCTTGAGGCCTCAAATACAAATATTGTGCAAGAAAACCCATTGGAAAATATCAATAAAAGAATATCAAGGAGAAAATATCCCAAGAGATCAGTATGAGTAATTGGTGTTGAATTCCAAAATTATGTATACTTAATATGTACCCTTAGATATTGATTGGTATTCATTTTTGAACTTTTTGCCCCAAAGATAAACAAAGGTGACCATTCTTATGATTTTGAGATGGTCTCAAATTTGATTCCACACCAAAGGATAAAGGCAATATCTAGGATCTCTCACAAATCAATATTGAAACCGTGAGAAGTAACAAAAACTATAGTAGCTTGGATACTACCTTCTAATTTATCCATAGAATTCACCATGGGTAGCCAAGGAGTAGCATTGCAAAACAACACAATTTGTAAAATTGATAAAAAAATGTCTTTCAAATACAAAATTTGCTCTTATAGGAGCAATTCATTTCCAAGAGGAGTGATTCACTCAAAAAAGTGGATTGAATTGCTTCCCATACCATGAAAAATTATTTATTATTTTGTCAAATAGAACATAGAGGCACAAATATTAAGGAGGATCCCTTGGAGAACAATGTTTTTATCATTTTACAAGGATTGTAAGTGGGTTAGAGGTATAATTTGACGTTGTAAAATTTATTGGTTTATTATTTTTCTAAAGATACCCCCAAATATTAACTTTTATAAGGAGTAAGAATTTCTCACCCAAAGTAACTCAGGGATTAATTCTTTTGATAAATGGAATCCATGGGCTCCATTGTAAATATCTTTGAACTTGAAAAATCATAATTACAATTTGCTATCCCACATTGCAATTACATTTGCTTCCTTTAAAATAATAAGATTATATAAGACATTTTGACTTCCATCAATGAAATTGCCCTCTTGGATTGTGGAATGTGTGATGATTATGGCACTACCTTTTATCCTTTTGTCATTCCTATTAATTCTATTTTGTATGTATGGTATGCATCATTATTAGTCCATTTTCTCATATGTTGATTGATCACACTCTCTCTTTGCTATAGTTATAATCATATTTTACTTTTAATTTCTTGCATTCTAAACTTCCAAATTTTACTTTCTTGCATTAAATTTTTGTGTTTACTATACAAATTAGTTTTAAATAGTTAAATATAGTAAGAATAGTAGGGAGATATCCTAAATCTAAAAGTCAAAAGAGGAACAATCCCCTTTCTTTCAATTTGTTGAAATAGAATTGTGGGCACATAAGAAGTTTGATATTTTTGTAATTCAACATTCATATTCCTATCTAAATATCTAATTATATAAACATGACAAAAGAGACATATAGTTAAAATATATTATAATATTTATGGTTTATAGTGATATTCTGGTCTCATATGCAATAATTAGAGTGTATTATTTCTCCATGAAATATATGCACATGGGACTATATAGTTGGATGTCACAACGTAAATTCAATAAATATTTTGTAAACTATATTTCCATAGTTTGACAATAATGCATTCTTGTAGTTTAGAAAATGTGAAGTAGAAACTTAACTATAAACACCTTAAATTAATTTTCTATAATAATATTGTGTACCTATAACATGAAGGTAATGTAGGCTCACTCTAGATGAGATAGGTTAGTATCCAACATGCATCAAATTGTATATAAACTCAAGTGAAAGTAAAAAATATATACAAATTATTATAGTAAATTATTCTTTATAAATATCAAGCCTAAGAAAGACCCTGTTTCGATGGAGAACTTAGGCTCGAAGGACCAGTCCCCCATAAAGAATAAAGCTAAGTCCTCTATGGGATATTTGGGTCATAGGGATAAGTTATCCCAATACACTATTTGCACCCAAAGTGATAGTCTTTTCTTAATACAATGGTGTATTACCAATCCTCTCTAATGAGCAAGTTGAATGAGGTCATTGCTTGTGTGAAAGAGATTAAATCTATGATGCAATAGTTTCAAGAAATGGTAGAGGCCTCTAATATGGAAGTTGGATATGGCTCTCCTAAGGAATGAGTCCCCACTTCTTTGTGGCTCGAATTGGGTTTTTTATGACTATCTAATGGTCTTACTTCCTATTGGGAGTTTTATCTTAGCTTGGTTATGTTCTCTTTGTTTTGGCTCCTCTCAAGATTTTGAGATTTTGGTAATCTTTAGAATCCGGTGGCATTCTGTTAGATCTAGTGTTGGGCTATTGTGTTTATTGCTTGGCAACTAGCGAGCTTGTGGGAATAGTTTGATCTTTGTGCTCTATGACTTGTCCTAGTTGAACAACATTCCTTTTTTTGTAAAATGTTTGGGGACCCTTTCAATACCCCTTCTTGTATGTAATAAAAAAAATATTCTTTATCAACTATAAAAGTAATCACCATTTATATCAATATAGGGGATTGGGAATCATTAACTACAAATAAGGATTAGAATAATAGGAAAAAAACCTACTCAAATGTTTTAATTGAGTTAATCATTATCTGTCCCTACTAAAATTGGTGCCTACCCTTATGCAATCCTATTTTTATTTTATCACCTCCATCTTTTGGCCTATAGTTTGTATACTTCCTCATTCTAAGTCATGTTGATCTTGCATTGGTCCCTAAAATTTTAAGCCATGGGGTAAGTCTAACTACTCTCTATTTGATAGCATTTGATCTCTTGGATATAGTTTCGTATCTAAAAATAAATCTCCTCAGTCAAGGTTATCCTCCTAGTATAGTCTACAAATGACCTCCAAAGTATTAGGAGTTTGAATATAAGTCATATAAACCAATTCCCTAGAGTATTTCCAATCTCCATATAGGTGCATACTATATACAATATCTTATTAAAGTTTGGGAGTGAATGGGGTTCATATTTCCATAGTTCCTTAGGCAATTCATCCCATATGGAACCTAGAGGCATAATCCTGAACATATATAGGGCTAATTTCTAGTGCCTTCTCATGCATGGCTTATACTCTTGACACCCTATAATCTTCTTTATATCTAACATAATTTATTTGATATTTTTATGCTCAAGTTAGACCATTAAGTATTCAAAGAGTTCCTTTACCAATATAAAGTGTATTCATCCTACTTTATTATCCTGGTTTGAATGATAGAAAAAAATACTCAAATGACCACATATCCTATAAAAAAATTAGGATTTAACTAGGAGCATTAAGTCAATATGAAGTTGTGAAAATACATTCATAAAAGAAAGTTTTTTGATTAGGAGGAAAATAAGATTAAACTTGATTGAGTGTTTTTAGAATTATGTTATCCAATGATTATCCCCTACCAATCTATTTTAACTTTATTTAAGCAACTTTTCCTTCAAGTATAAGAAATATGCTTTGTCAAGATGTTTGCATTCATCCATATCCTTATCTAATGTGATATTGGTGGAGAGTAATCTGGGTAATCTCTCAAACTCACCATTTTCCACCTTCAACTTATCCAAAGATATTTCCATCATGTTCCTTATATAAGTAAGTTCATTTTGTTTCCCTGCCATGAGTTTGTCATAATTCAATTTAGTGGTCTTCATGTCCTTCTTATACTTTGGCAAGGAAACATACCTATAGTTATAGGATGCCCTCTATTTTAATTTTAATAAGTCCCCTCTGGATATTGTTAACTATAATTATAAACAATGGGTCCTTCTATATTGACTCCTCCAAATAAAAACTTTGGACTTGGCTTGTGCTAATTCTTCCCTTAGTTTATATATTTTCTATAGACTCATGTAAAGTATGTTTGATGTTTGCTTCTATAGCTTATATTGCAACTATGGAGATTAGGAAAATATTCTCTTTCTATTGGTTTTCATGTCATCTCAATTTTTCTTACAAGGATTTCCAAGGGTTCTTCTTATTCCTCCCATTATTTCATAGGTCCAATGACCTAGTATTGTTCATTGATTTATTCTAAAAAATATATAGGCCTTGTTTTTCCTCCTACTATTCTAACTTTGGCTATTATTTCTATAGTTGTGGTTGTTCTAAATCTAAAAATTATAATTATTTTTAAGAATTCACTTTTATCAAGGTTTTGGTAGGGTCAATAGTAGTTCTCCTTGTAGCCCTTGATGAGTCCCAAATAATATCATATTTTGGGACCATATTCGACATAATTTCCTTGATAAAGACATTGTTATGTGACTATTGAATGCAATGATGATGTAATTTATAAATGTTTAATTTTTAATTTTTTTATATATTATGTCATTAAAATAAAATAAGAGATTATTTATATATATTTTGGGTTGAAAAAAGTAAATATGATATAATTATACAATGACATGTCAACTATAGAAGATCTTGACTATGAAAGGCTTCACCTATAAGAGACTTCAACTACAGGATCGAATTTGGGACCAAATGTAGAACCAACTATAGGAACAACTATGGGATCAACTATGAGATTGACTATAAGAAGGTTTATACATTTATAATAGAATTACAATAAGATCTAAGCCCAACCAACTATTTGTTGTAAAATTTCATTACATTAATCACACCAGAGGAAGGAATTTTGAGCTAAATTTCCACCTAGAGTTAAACAAGATGAGAGGACCTAAACCTCCATTAATCTATCAAGTAACTATTGATGTTAAAATACCAAAATTATAGAAAGAGAAGGCATTTGAATAAATTTTCTATAAAATTTGAAAACCATGTACCACGAGGCTATGTTGACCCACCAGACTAGAAATATAATGACTTACAACCTTTCCATCAGTAGATAAGTTGAACCTCATCATAGGAAGGAACCCTAAAGTCTTTTCAATTGTAGCTAAAAGGGTCTTCTATTGGAAGGGTCTATAAAGAAGAGAAATATGAGTTGAGTAAGGATTTAGTAAGAAGACATTAAATTACTAGTCCATATAAGTGACATACCAAAGATTCATGGTAACCTTAAAAGCATCAAAAAATCAAACAACAACAAATCAACAACAAAGGATGTTCATTAGACCGAGAGAAGAATGAAGATTCAAGACTAAAGAGATTTTTGAAGGTATAATTCTTTCAAATATTTTATTCTAAAAATTACTGGTAGGCCATTAATGCTTTATCGAATGCCTACTCTTCAAGTTGGAAGCTTGTAGCCAAAGTAGCTTGCTGTCAAACCTACAAAAGAGGTAAGCTAGAACTTTTCTATGCTGACATAAGCAAGGCTCTTCAAAATTCTCTAGCAAATCAAGGAACTCATAAGGCTAAAAAATGTATAAGGTGAGGTGCTCCAAATTATAGCAAGATGGAATTTATTGGTGGTAACATCTACTTAGTCTCTTAAAAGTCTAGAAAAGTATGAAGTCAAAGTAGGGATGCAACCAACAATCTTCCAAATTTGGAAATCAAAGGTTAAGAAATATGCCATAGATTTTTCTTGGTTGATGTTAGCAAGAGAGTTTCAAATATTTGACATAGTATAAAAAAGTACAAGGCAAATGGTATCCATTCTCGAAGAGAGTGAGCCAAATTTTTTTGAAGGATGACAACAACCAAGCTTCTCAAAGTTTTTGCACAATGAAGAGAATGCAAGCAAAGTAGCAACCCAAATCTAAGACCTTCAACAAGAGGAATCAGGTAAACTTCCAAAAGTGTTTGACATCATTTTATTAAGTAAAAGGGAAGCTCAAAAGGTAGCAGTATCCTAGACATAAATATTTTAGTACAAAGGGCACCTGACACTCTAAAAATGAGCAGTTACACCATGTAGAATCTATCAAAACTAGAAATTATGGCCACCTCCATGAAGCATGACTGAGGATCCTATGATAATAACCACCTTGGGCTAGACAAGAATATACCAAGTGGTGCGGACTTATTCTAGGATTGTGCACGATCAATTTTAGCCAATGATTCTATGTAGTAGTTAGTTTCATTTTATATTAGTGAAAGTTATATAAGGAGCAACACTCATTGTAAAGAGTTAGATATTTTAGTTTTTACCTAATGTAGGCTATATATTATTGTTGCTCAATTCAAAGTTTTCTAACTTATATCAATTTTAGGATGGAGAATTGTTAACTCTTGTGATATTTACACTTTTAGATTTTTCATCTATATTGTGATGGGAGTGAATTTTGTTAGGCTTCATGTTGTTTGTCTTATTTTGGTTGATAGTTGAAGTATATTAGTCCTAAAGTTGTTTGTATTCTTTTTATTAGAGTTCTTGAAATATTGGATGCTATAATACTTTTAGTAGTTTCATGCTTTAATTGAAGGAAATTTTGTTAGGTTTTATGTTGTTTGGCTTATTTTAATTCAAAGTTGAAGTTGAAGTAAATTCTATTAGGCTTAAAACTATTTGGCTTCTTTTGATTAGAGTGACAAGAATGTTGTATTATTTGTGCTTACTTTGGTTTCTTCATAGATTCAACTGAATAGTCTATTATGTTATACTTTTATTGAGTAGCCCATGCTCATGCAATTGAAAATAATGTTGTTATCTAAGTTTTTACCATATTTCAATCAATCCCTCTAACCCTTATATCTCATCCCTTTTATCTTACTATTTTTCAAGGAGTCAACCTTCTCTAGAGGTATATTTATAAGCATCTCTAGATCATCTAATCTTAACTTCAATCTAGGGTGCACATTTCATACCTACGAAGATAAAAGGATCAAGACTATCAAATAAATTTTAAGATAGAAATAAGATTTTTTGAGATTGATTTTCAACAAATTTGGTTGAATATAATTTATTTAGATGTAAATAGAATTTGTTGAGATTGATTTAACTAATTTGATTGAATCTAAATCAATTATATGTAGAATAGATTTATTGATATTAATTTCCAATTAATTTGATTGAATCCATGAGTTATAGGGAATTCAAGTCTATTAAGATTGGTTTATAACTATTTTAAGTAGATCCAAATTCATTAGAGTATTTACTAACTTATTCTAGTGGTTATATCCTTTAGATATATTTTTTTGGATTTATTTCCAACTAATTTATATTTCATATATTCTACTTTAGTAGGATGTTAATGATTTATTTTGTAAAGCTTCTCTATAAAAGAAGAGGCTTATTGCATTGTAAAATTTTGAGGATGGTATATCCAAGTATTGAAACAACATCTTCTTTTGCATTTCTCTTGTTTTATTATTTGAGTAAAGGATATGGAGATCTCCTTTGGATATAGTAAGGAATGGACCCCTCACCTACATAAGTAGGAGATATTTATAGCCTATTAAATTAAGATTAATGTATATTTATTTTAATTTCTTTTAAATAGTTTCATAAGTAACATAGATTCATTTTAGTTTATTTAAATAGGTTAGTTAGGCTAGATATAGGTTTCCTTTATGGATGGGTTTGTACATCACATGATTTGACTGATTAAGTACATACTTATATTGAAAATGTATAAAGATCACATATTCATTTAGTCAAAGAGATACCAAAAAAAATATTTTTGTTGGAAGAAACTTTTTTGTATTCTATCACTTAGTAGAATCAAAATGCAGTCCTACACATTTGATGGTTGACATGTGACACCATCATTTTTTTATTTTTTCTAAGGATTTAAGGCACCGTTAATAGTCTATTCTTTGTTATGAGGATAGTGAATCATAGTCTCTTAGAGAGTATAGAACTATATAAAAAAAAAATCTTTATTTATTATGAACCTCTCTTCTTATAAACAATAAATCATTCACTAATATGTAAAAATATCAAACATGCATCCACAAATAAATTCTATAATAACAATCCACATAATAAAATAAAGATTTATAATACCCTTGAGGTAGGGAAACATCGTACAATGCTCCTTATTGGAAGGAAGCCACTCCACAATATATCCAGCTCCACAAGCCAAGACTTCTACAAATAATACTTGATATCACTCCTTTACAATGGGGGTACATATCTCTTTATAGAAGAGTGTGATGGTTCACCTTCCATGAGTTACAAGATCATCCATGTGGTGGTTCACCTTCCATGAGTTACAAAGTGCATAATAATATGACAATATTCCCTAACAGTTACATAAATGATTCTATGACATTATTCTCCTACCTATTTCTAATTTGACATGTGGCCTTCCTTACATTAGTCAATAATTCATTTATGGCTCATACCATTATATTAAATTATTAAGTACCTATCTTGGGTACCTAACATCATTGAGGATATGATGAGTAAATTTGACGATAAACATGGAGCCTTCTTTTAGAAGGGATTAGATCACAAAAAATAAGGTAGGGATTTTAATTTATCAGAGTGTGTATATTTTTTTTGAAAGTTTGGTTTAATTTCTATCAAGTGTGTGTATATTGTTTTTCGTAATGGTGAAAAAAAGGGGTTTTGGAGAGGCCCCAACCTTGTTACAAAATTAAGCTTTCCAAGGTTACAAGATAAACATCAACCTCCCTGGATAGCATGAGATAAAAATAAAGTTGCAACAAAAATCCTAGAATAGAACCAGACAAAAAAGAACACTTTGGCTGATATTGAAAACTATTTATAGCAAAGGGGAAAAGGTTGACCAAAATTTTGTTTATTCATCTCTTCCACACCAATAGTAGTAGTAGTTGCTTTGACTCTCAACAATAGATAATAGAATAAGCATCAACAAAAGCATAAGAACACTATAATAGCATTTACTAGAACTACAACTGTTTTAATAGTAGTAGCATACAGTTACATCAAGAGCACCAAAATACCCCAAAAACAACAACAAAATCAACAATATCAAAAGTTAACACCCTATGGAATAGAATTTTCTTCTACCTCTAATGAGTTAATCCTTCAAAGATATAAGGAAAAATTATTTTCCCACATATTCCTCTAATAAAAATGAACTCCAATGTTTGCCAAACAATCTGTTGCAACATTTCATTCATGATATATATGTAATATCTTCACCTCTAACATTTCTATTAATAGGGATGAGGTATCCTTAATTAAACTTAACATCTTCTAGTTACCAAATTCTCTTTTCTTAAGATCCCTAAGAATATTCATAGAATTCCTTTCTATGATGGCCTTCTTTACACTCTTCTATCTCAACAAGATAACACTAGAGGATAGGGCTTTAACTTCTTCATGGTGATTGGTTTATATCTCATAAATTTTTGCATAAGCCCATAATACTTCACCTTTATCATTTTTAATGAAACCTCCCTCCTAGCTCTACTTGGGTCTCCTTTTGCAGCTTTGTTAAAGTTTAACTTTATCCAACCTTCCTCCGATTTTAGCCATATATTTTTTTCTCTTTTCAAATTGATTGGCAAAGTTGCTACTCTAGGTTCTTCCAAGTTCCATTATCTAGTGATCCTATTTTCCAAATTATTCTTAGAGTCCACATTGTTATCAAAGACAATCAAATTATCCCTCACCATAGTTTTAATTCTATGAGACACTAAAATTTTATCCTTACTTTTTCCCCTGAATACTCTCTGATTTCTTTTCCACCAAACATCCCATAAAAATGAGGTAGTAGTATATTATAGAGTTTTGATAACTTGTTGTTGCTAAAAGGGCATCTCCATTGGTTAAAAAATTGCCTAAAAGTACTAGGGACCACCCAAGAGTAGAACATAACTTCCATTAGATTATTAAGTACCTTGCAAACTCATAATGAATAAACAAGTGGTCAACTGATTCAACATCATGCAAAGACAACATATATTTTTCATTTGAAAATCTATTTTACTTAGGTTATCTAGAGTTAGAATCTTGTTTTGTAAGTATAACCAAAGAAATAAAGCCATTTTGGGGATCAAATTATTCTTCCAAACCTTAATTATAGGAAAGTACCCCTCCACACCTCTAAACTATAGGGTATAAGCTAATTTCATAGAGAATTCCCCTAAGGAAGTAGGGAACCTAATCAATGAGTCCTTATATTCATTTTGAGGTAAATGGTACTGATATAGCAACCTATTAATATTTAGCAAATATTGATGTAGTTATAGATCAACAAATCCAAAGTTAGATCTTTCCAAAACCTCTGACCTTCCCCAAATTCTATGTAATTTTTGACTAATAGTCCATATTTTTGAACCAGGGGATATTTTAGTCTTCTAAAATTTTGTATTATTGTAAAGGACTATCTACAATTCAAGTTTCTTCCCAAAAAAATATTTCCTTTCCTTCTCGTACCATCCATCTTAGTCCACTTATCAGTAATTTCCTAGTTTTTGAAACTCTATTCCAAACTGTTGACCCTTTAGGAGGGTATAAAATTCTAAAGAAGGGTATAGAACCTTCCAAGTACTTACCTTTAAGAATATTATCCCAAAGCAGATATTTTTCCTTGGTCAATCTTCAACCTATTTTAGTTAGTAATGATTTATGGAGTTGCTACAACTTTCTTATCCCTAGACCAGCTTCCCTATTTGAAGAGCAAACTCTATCCCATGATACCAGAGCAAGCCTAAATTTTTATTCTACCCCTACCCAAATAAACCTTCTAAATATTTGATCTATTATGTTTTTGAACTTGTAGGATATTATAAAAAGTAACGTATAGTAAATTGGGATGCTTTGTAATGTTTCGTTTAGAAGCTCTTTTTTTCATATTGAGATATCATATTACCCTTCCACCCTATCAACTTCCTTTGAATTTTTCTATGATTGGAGCCCACCTTTTTTCTTTCAATATACTTGTGAAAAGAGGTAATCCAAGTTAGGTAGCTAGAAATTCTACTCCACGGCATTCCAAAATCCTAGATATTCTTTGTTGCACCTGTCTAGTTGTGTTTACAAAATAAACACAACTTTTCCTAAAATTGACACTTTGATTGGAAGCTCTATCATAAATATGTAGGATATTGACTATCTCATTTGCTTCTCTAATTGAGGCTTCACGCAATAATAGTGTCATCCATGAATTTCTAGTAAGACATTGATGCAACATTACTTGAAGGCTTAATCCCTCTTATCTTTGTTGTGGTAGTGGTTGCACCCAAAGTTCTGCATAAAGCTTTAGCCATGATTATGAAAAAATATGGGGATATATGATCTCCTTGTCTTAGGCCTCACTGCACCCCAAAGAAACCTTATGATCTACCATTAAGTATGATTGAAAAATTTGCTAAAGAGATATTTTTATCCACTATCTCCACTTAAATTGCTTTATCCAAGAAAATCCATAACACCCAATCATATAATTTATTTATAACTAGCTTAAAAAACATACCTGCAACACCTTTCTTATCCATTGAATGCAATATTTCATGTACTATCATTATTCCATCTATTATTTGTCTTCCTTGAACAAAGCCTCCTTGCATAGAAGAGATGATCCTCAGAAGTAGCTTCTTGAGTCTATTGTCCAATGTCATTGTGAGGATTTTGTATATGTAGTTGCAAAGGTTAATAGGTCTAAAATATTTTAGGGAAGAGGCTTCATGATTATTTGGGATCAAAACTAGAAAAGTACTATCCCAATCCTAAAGTAATGAATTAGATACTTCAATTTCTCTTATTGCCTCTACAACATCTTTTCCTATTATGTGCCAAAAAATTTGGAAGAAGCCAACCAAAAAACCATTCAAACCTAGTGCCTTATATTTTACCATATCAAACATAATTTCCTTAACATATTCTTATATGAATGGATTAAGTAATAGGTTGTTCATTTATTTTGAAATCAATGAGGGAATGTTGCCAAGAAGGGAGTCCATTGCTACCTCATCTTCATCCTGATCTATAGAAAATAGAGTTTGGAAGAAATTTACTGTAGCTGCTGTTATTCCCTCCTCCATTTTCACTACATCATAATTATCTAGCTTAAGAAAATTTATCCTATTGGCACTCATATACCTTATGGTTGATATATGGAAGAACTTTTTGTTACGATCTCCTTCCTTTAGCCATGCTACCCTTGATTTTTTCTTCCAATGAGTTTCCTCCTTTGCTAAAACATTATGAAACTTTGCAAGAACCTCTCTTTCTCTTTTATCCAGCTCTAAAGTTCTCCCTTACTATTAAAGCTTCAATTCCTATTCCTCTAGGTTATCTAAAAGTTCCTGCTTTTGCCAAAAAATATTTAAGAACACATCTTGATTCCATTTCTATAGATTCACCTTTATGATTTTTAGTTTTTTGACAACTTGAAATATTTTAGTTCCATACACATCTATGTTCCACCAATCTCATATTCTATCCTTGATTTGAGGATGCTTCAACCACATTATATCAAATAATAAAGGAAATACTTTTTTTCTTTTGTCCTTTTTTCCTTAGAAAACTCTAAAAGAAGCAGGCTATGGTTAGAGTCTGTAAAGAACAAAAGTGAAAGTTTCCATACCAATCAATAGAAGCTACTACTTTATCAATCCTGGGTTGTATGAGAACCCCTAATATTATTATATTTGACCAAGTGAACTTGGCCCCCTGCAGATTCACATCTATTGAACCCAAAGAAGAGAAAAACTTCCTAAAATCCTCCATACTGTTTGTGAAGTCAACTACTCCTCCTTGCCTCTCACTCGATAGGAGAGTAGCATTGAAGTCTCCCACTATCATCCAAGAAATATTAACTAAAGTACCAAATCTATTTGCTATGTCCTGAGCTACTTTCTTGTTCATTATATTTTCCATATTGGGTCTTCCAAGCTTTGTCACACTGCCCAAATCTATAGTTTTTCATGTATTTCTTATTAACCTCATCGTACTAGTTTCTTTTATTGAAGATTTTTTTTCCCTTCAATGCCCTTGGTTTTTTGTTGTTGCTAACATTCTTGGTTCTCCAAATATTTTCCTCTTCTTAATATGCAACCTCTTTCAAGCCTTCTCCCTATTCAGAGTCAAGTGTGTTTTTATGTTTTGTAAGTGTGCTTTTATTTTCTTTGTATGCTTTTATTTCTTGCAAATATTTAATATTTTTGCAATGTATGTTTATTTTCTTTTTGTATATTTTTTAATTTAGCCTTAACTTGAGAAAATAAATTAGAAATGCCCTAATATATTTTAGGAAATTTCAATATACTCATTGATAAATTTCTATAGATCAAGAGTGCATGTGTCTACATTAGATTTAGGAAGAGTATCATAGGGAGGGACAAGAGGAAGGTTGACATTCAACCTATGCTAATATTTATGGCATAATTTTGTATTGATGATATTATATGCATGGATATATCATTATTAGAACATAATACAATGACCTAAACTGATGCAGGAGCATCCAATGGTGTAAGAGTGATCTTGCATCACCCGAAAAAATTTGTAATTGTTTAATTTTGTAAAACTAGTAAAACTAGTTTAACTTGCACAAGATTTTTGAAGGTCTTAGAGGTTGAATTTGAGGATTTTTAGCTAGAGCCAAGGTTTGCCCTGCTTAGTTTGTTTCGTTCCCTTTCCAAAAATATGCTTTAATAGTCAATTGGATCAATGAGTGCGAAGTTATGACCTCGGCAAGTTGCCCCCAAAATTCAAATTTGAAATAGATGGTTTTAGGCGGGAAAAGGGGAAAACAAGGTATTTGAGGGAATTTTTGAAATTGTAAAAGGGATTATTCTTTTGGTATCCTCATTTTTGGGATGAAAGTAATGAAATATTTTGTTCTATTACAGGAACAAAGGAATAACACTTGTGTATCATTTTTTTGTGTTGTTTGATCTTCACCAAGTGGTATCAGAGTAGGAGTTCCTGAGAGTGTAAATAGATCATCGGACGTGAGGCAGTTTACACTAGGATCTATGGTTAGGCTTTGTGAGAGAAGTGAGAAGAATGCCTCCATGAAGAAACCACGATGGTGGGAGAAATATGGTGCCAGAAGAAGATTTCAAATCTTTAGAAAGGCAAGTTTAGGCTCTACAAGAGGAGCTACGTAGAGGGTTTGAGCCAAGGGGAGAAGATGGCAATGAAGATGAAGTTGAAGAAGAAGAGGACTAGTCTAAGGAAGAAGAAGAGGTAGTAGATCCTGCACAATCCAGGTTATATATGGCCATATATCATATTGGAAAGAGACCGAAGATGGAGGTTTCTATGTATTCTAGAAATCTTAATCTAGAGGAGTTGATTGAATGGATCAGTAATTTAGAAGAATACTTTGAGTATGAGGAGGTTGAAGATCTTGAGAGGGTCAAGTTTACTAATACCAAGTTGAAGGGTCATGCCAACATATGGTGGAATGGAGTGCAACTAGACATAAACAAAAGAGGAAAAGAAAGGATAACAAGGAGGGAGAGGATGTTGGAGAAGTGAAAGAGGTAGTTCATCTATTTGATTATGATTTAGATCTGCTCAAGAAAATGTAGGGTTTAAGGCAGTGAAGTAAGTTTGTCAAAGAATACACAGGATTTTTATAAAATTTTAATCAGAATAGGCCATTCTAAGGCCAACAAGGAGAAGGTAGCTCATTATATTAATGGGTTACAAGTAAGTATTCAAGAGGAGTTAAGTCTGGTCAGGATGACCACCATAGAGGATGCTTACTAGTTTTCCCTAAGGGTTGAAGAGAAGCTAAATAGAAGGTTTGAGAGCAAGCAAAGAGGAAGAGGTCATGGTGGAAGAACAAATGGAGGACAAAATTAAGATCATAAGAAGAATGGATAATCTAGCAGTAGTTAGGACTAAAAGGGAGATAATGCTTACCACCCCTGTGATCAGAACAATGGTTACTAGAGAGGAAGAGGAAGGTATGGAAGAGGGTTTGGAAGAGAAGGATTTCATGGAACTTGTTTCCACTATGGAGAAGAAGGAAATCGAGCATACGAGTGTCCATAACACCAAGAGAGGACAAATAAGAGACCCGAAGGTAATTCTTGAGCTACTATTATTGATGAAGATGCTGAATTTGAGCACTCTAAAGAAGCAGTAAGAGGAGAAGTGCTAATTACAAGAGAGCCTTGTTGAATGAGTAGAGAGGCCCAAATTAGAGGAAGATATTATTTCACACAAGGTGTAAATGTGTAGGTAAGGTCTACAATATTATCAAAGACAATGATAGCACATATAACCTAGTTTCAGAAGGAATTATTACCAAATTGCAATTAGAGAGAAAGAGACACTCGCATCCATATCAGATTGCATGGTTGTAGAAGGACCATAGGGATTTGGTTAGTGAGCAATGCTTGGTAAAATTTAATATTGGGAATTATCGTGATGAGGTCCTGTGTGACATCCTACCTATGGATGCTTGCCATTTGCTATTGGGAAGGCCATGGTATTTTTATCGGTGTGTAGTGCATGATGGTCATGCCAACACGTACTACCTGACAAAGAATGAAGTGCACCATAAGTTGAAGCCCCTGAAGGAGGTGGACGAAAAGTTATGTAATAGTGCTAGAATCTATTTAGTTGAAGGTAGAAGGCTATTGGATGGTTTGAAGCATGAGCATATGTGCTATCCATTAATTCCTAGAGTTATTAAAGAAGAATGCAAATATACCCCAGTAGAAGTATCAGGTCTGTTAGAAAAATTTCTAGATATTATATCAGATAATGTGCCTAAGGGTTTGCCACCAGTGAGGAAGATCATTCACCATATAGATGTGGTACGAGGATCTAGTTTACCCAATAAGGCAGTCCATAGAATGACTCTTGTATAAAGTGAGGAGCTAAATAGGAAAGTCCAAGAGTTGCTAAAAAAGCGACTGATTCAGGAGAACCTGAGTCCATGTGTAGTACTTGCAGTACTAGCACCAAAAAAATATGGAGAGTGGAGAATATGTATAGAATCTCGAGCTATTAACAAGATCACCATAAAATATAGATTTCCATTGCCAAGGATGAATGACATTATGAAATGTTTGAGTGGAGCCAAGTACTTCACAAATATTAACCTAAAGAGTGGGTACCATCAGATTCATGTCAGAGGAGGAAATGGGTGGAAGACATCCTTCAAGACCAAAGAGGGTTTGTATGAGTGGTTGGTCATGCCATTTGGGCTAACCAATGCACCAAGCACATTCATGCGGCTTATGAATGAGGTATTGAAGGAGTTTTTAGGAAAATTTGTCATTGTCTATTTGGATGACATTTTAATATTTAGCAAGACCCTAGAAGAGCACCTGATGCATATCAGAAGGGTTTTTGAGAAGCTGAGGGAGGAGCAGTTATTGATTAATTTGAAGAAGTGCAATTTTTTGAAGGAGTTAGTGTATCTGGGATTTGTCATCTAAATCAAAGGTCTAAAAATGGACCTAGAAAATGTGAGGGATATCATTGAATGGCCTAATCCAAGGAGAATAACTGAGGTAAGATCATTTCATGGTCTAGCAAGTTTTTATAGAAAATTCATTAAAAAATTTAGCAGTATTTGTGCACCCCTTATAAAAACAATGAGAGGGGATAAGAAAGAATTTAAGTGGACCTTAGGAGCAGATAAAATCTTTGATATGTTGAAGAATAAGGTCACAGAGCAACCTATTTTTGCACTTCTAGATTTTAATAAAGCATTTCAGATAGATTGTGATGCTATTGGTAGTGCCATAGGAGCTGTATTGAGTCAAGAAGGTAAACTTGTTGCTTATTTTAGTGAGAAACTCAATGATGCTAGGAAGAAGTATTTAGTTTATGATCAAGAGTTTTATACTATATTTTAGGCTCTAAAGAAGCAGAGGCATTATTTGTTGCCAAAAGAGTTTGTTCTATATACTGATCATCAGGCATTACAGTATATTAATAGCCAAGGGAAGCTAAATCAGAGGCACTTGAAGTGGGTTGAGTTTCTATAGAGTTATACCTTTGTGTTGAAGCACATGAGTGGAAATTCAAATAGATTTGCAGATGCCTTAAGTAGAAGGTAGTATTTATTGAAATAAATGAAGGTGGAAGTTGTAGGGTTTGATGAACTTAAGGGTTTGTACCTTGAAGATCCTAATTTTGCAGAGGCTTGGAGGGATTTCTTAGCACCTATTACATTGGACAAGACTAAGTGGTTGGATTTTTTGATCCAATATGGAATTTTGTTCATAGGAAATCAATTATGCATTCCAAGGAGTTCAATTAGGGAGAATCTAGTCAAGAAGAAGCACAGTGGAGGGTTGGCTTGACACTTTGGTTGGGATAAGACCATTGACCTCATTAGTGAGAACTACTATTGGCCACAGTTGCAACAATATGTGAAGAGGTTTGTACAAAGTTACATAGTATGCCAAATGACCAAGGGTGTGAGACATAACACTAGATTATATTAGCCATTACCTGTACCAGAGAGACCATGGGAGGATATCAGCATGGATTTTGTTCTTGGCCTATGAAGGACACAGAGGAGGAATGACTCCATATTTGTATCGGTTGACAGGTTTTCAAATATGGCACATTTTATTCCCTACCAAAAAAATAATGATGCAGTTCATGTTGCAAGGTTGTTTTTCAAAGAGGTGGTACAACTTCATGGTCTACCAAAGAGTATTGTTTTCGACAAGGATACCAAGTTTGTTGGGTATTTCTGGAGGATCCTATGGAAGAAGTTGAAGACAAACCTAAAATTTAGTTCTGCATACCACCCATAGACTGATGGACAAACAAAGATGGTGAATAGAAGTTTGGATAATCTACTAAGATGCTTGGTAGGAGATAAGCCCAAGGCATGGGATTTGGTTTTACCATAGGCAAAATTTGCATACAACAATTCTGTCAATAGCAGTACTAACAAATATCCATTCCAGATAATATATGGGAGCAGTCCAAGAAATGCTTCTAAGTTGAGGAAGATGGATACAGGGGAAAAGTGCAGTGTTGAGGCTGAGGAATTTGTAGAGCATTTGAAGAGCTTGCATGAGGAAGTGAAGAAGCATATTACTAAGATGAATACTTAGTACAATACAAGGGTAGACCAGGAGCGAAGGTTTAAGGAATTTTAAGTGGGAGATGAAGTTAGGGTCCATTTAAGAAAAGAAAGATTTCCTATTAAAACCTATAACAAGATGAAAACGAAGAAGTTTGGACCATGCAGAATCATAGAAAAATGGGATTAAAGTAGTGCATATGAAGTGGAATTGCCAAGTGGGCTTAACATATCACCTATTTTTAACATTTTAGATTTGGCAGAATACCATGGAGACAATGGTGAGGGACCAGTAGTAGAATTGTTGAATATTCCAACATCTACTCCAGAGATGGAAATAGATAGAAGAGATCCTGGATACCCACATCGGCAAAAATACCATAAACATTCAGTATGTAGAATATTTGGTTAAGTCGAAGGGCAGACCTATTGAAGATTCATCTTGGTTGTTGAAGACTGAGGTTGAACGCCTTGGTTTTCTTCCAACAACAAAGAAGTGAAGATCACTTCTCAAAATTAACCTTAGTGTCTGATGTAGGACCATCCAGTGGTGTAAGAGTGATCTTGCATCACCCCAAAAAAATTATAATTGTTTAATTTTGTAAAACTAGTAAAACTATTTTAATTTGTAGGAGATTTTTGAAGGTCATAGAGGTTGAATTTGAGTATTTTTTGCTAGACATAGTCCTTGGCTAAAGTCAATGCCTACCTCAATTAGTTTGTTTCATGCCATTTCTGAAAATATGTTGTAATAGTCAATTAGGTCAACGAGCATGAAGTTATGACCTCGGCAAGTTGCCCCCAAAATTCAAATTTGAAATAGATGGTTTTAGTCAGGAAAATGGGAAAATAAGGTATTTGAGGGAATTTTTGAAATTGTAAAAGAGATTTTTCTTTTGGTATCCTTATTTTTGAGATGAAAGTAATGAAATTTTTGGTTCTCTTATAGGAACAAAGGAATAACATCTATGTATCATTTGTTTGTGTTGTTTGATCCTCACCATAAACTCTAAGAATATTATAGAAAAACTCAAACTTGAATTGCATTAAAAAATATGAGTAATATTTTTTGTAGCATTTTACATTTGTTAAAACTATGGAAAAATAGTTTATTTTAATGCAAATTTGTGGGACCAATTGGATGAATCATGAAAACCTGTTTATATAGGTCTAATTTTATATCCAATTAAATCATTCAAATCCAATATTGGATGAGAGAGTTATTCCTAAAATACTAACCATTTGTCTAGCCTAAAAATTAAAAAAAAAGTAATAGCTAAGACTTTTTTTATGGTATATTTGATATAGCAATTGGATATTCTAAGAATTTTATTAATAGTATATGACTTTTAATCTAGTTCTTAAAAAAAAATTAACTGTCTAAATTTAAACCTTATGAAGGAGATCTAGACAAAATACTGCCTACTATTCTAATTTTTTTATTAATTAAAAAGGTGAGGGTTTTGAAAGAATCCCCACAACCTTATACAAAATTCTCCTAAAGGAGCTACAAAACCAATGACCACACCTTGGCCACCCTACCCAAAGAAAATATAGAACTGAATTCAGACCACTTGGATCTAACCAACTTACAATCCTACTCATAGGATCAAAAACCACGCACGTAGGGAAAAACAACTAGCACCCTACCCAACAAGGACCCAACCAACCAATAGGTAGAGATGAGAAACTAGCCAAAGCCCTGAACTTAGGGATTTTTTTTAAATAAAGGGGTAAAAATTTATTGTTAAAAATTCTGGATTACAAAGTACAACTAAGCTTCCAACCAAAACTGAAATAAACATCCAAACAAACTAAAACCACTAGACTAGAATGACACCCGAAAAAGACAAGAACAAACCACATTAAGTTTGTACATCCTTGTGGATCAACTCCCATAGGCATTGAGAGTCCCCAGATGGGAGACTCTCCCAATTATCGATACTCCAAGGATCCAACAGCTCAGAAGCCATTTTGGCTAGGTAATCAACAACCACATTCCATTCCCTTGGAATGTGCACAAAGGATATAAATTCAAACTCTTCCCTCATTCTGAGAATCTAAATGGATACAAAGGCCAACTACCAATTAACTTCCTTCGCCCTTTTACTTTTTAAAGTATTAACCACAATTTGAGAGTCAAACTTGCAGATAATCCTATGCCAACCAAGAGAAAACCCCCGTGCAAGGCCTCAAGAATTGTAAGCGCTTCCATAAAATTGTTGGAGTGAGCACCTTTATAAATGGAAAAGAAAAAACTAACACCACCAGTAGAATCTCTCCCAACACTGCCAATGCCAGCATGTCCAGGATTACCCCCGGATAATCCATCAGTATTAATTTTTAAAACTCCTCTAGGGAATGGCCTCCACCTACCATCTCTCCTAACCTTATTTATGAGTTGAGGAACCCTAATAGGGCTAGAAGAGTTCACACCATCCCAAAATATGCCAAGGGCTTGTTTTACCTTCTCCTCCCTAGAATGCAAAAGAGGGTCCACATCACATTTGCTATGGCCGGTTTCCTGAACCATATATAGGATCCTTTGCTAGATCTGTTGAACATCCAAATAACTACCCTAAAATATGTGTCAGTTTCATTCAAGCCAAATTTGTCAGATGATGCAATAAGGGCCCAAATTACAAGCCACCTGAATGAAGGGGGCCTTGGCCAGAGGTCTACCCAGACTACTCCAAAACTCCACCAGGTACAACACATGAAAACATGGATGGTTCCAAGCGCTCCACCAATGGTTACAAATATCTCTGACAAAGGAGCATTGGAAAAATAAATGAGAAGATTCATCCTAATTCTTACTGCAAAGGACACAAAAAGAGGGACCCTAAAATCCCATCTTCCTCACATTATCCCAAGTGAGGCATTTATTACGAGCTACCAACCAGAGAAAGAAGTTACATTTTGGCCAGGCAAATTTGTTCCACACCTTTTTCCACCAAGTGACAAGAAGACTCCCATACTTTTGCTTATCAAGAACCTGATAACCATAGGCTACCGAGTAGGTTCCATTAGGATCAGGGTTCCAAGCCATAATATATTTACCAATCAATGAAGAACAAGGACTGCCTATAAGAATAAGAACAAGCACCTCTCTGTCCTTGGCCAATCCCCCCTGGGGCCATTCTTGTGGATATTTCCACCTGTACATCTTCGTATTTCCAAAAGACTAGATTTTTTAAAGTCCACACGAGACCAACCAAATTCTAAGAAAAAAATGCTTAGGGAACGTAACCTAGGATATTAATTCAAGATATGAGGGTGACCATCCCAAGAATCCTCCCAAAAAAGAGCATTTGATCCTTGATTACAAATCTAGAACAAACCCTGCTTGATTAAATTAAGCTCCTCTTTTCAAAGTGTCCTAGATAATTGAACCTTTCCCAACCAAGCTGACTCTAGAGATCTCATCCTCAGAAATAACTCTTAAGTATTTACAAGATAATATTTTAGCCCAAATATGATCTTGAGAGGTACACCATCTCCAATGAAGTTTTATAGACAAAGCCTACCCAAAAAGAGCTATTTGTCGCAACCCAAGGCCTCCCTCTTGCACTAGCCTACATGTAGAATCCCACCTAACCAAAATCCATTTAGATTGATCAAGTTTTCTAGAATATAAAACCTGTCTTGACAAAGCATCCATGTCCTTGATGAAGTGAGAGGGAGCTATTTGTACAAAACATCTATAAATGGGTAAAGCTTGGACAACATATTTTAAAAGCAACACTCTACCTATAGCGGATAGCCATATGAAAGTCTAATGATTCACCTTCCTTCTAAACTTATCAAGCATAGACTACCAAGAAGATCTAGGTATAGGATGAGATGAAATTGGAATACCAAGATAAATGAAGGGGGGAGTCCCAACCTGGAATATTAGAATGCGAGCAATCCTGGATTGAATAAGAGGAGGGGTATTGAAGAAGAAAATAGAAACTTGTCCTCATTAATCAACTGTACATAAGCACCAAGATATATGTCAAGGGACTGTCTAATATTTCCAGCTTCCCTAATAATGGTAACTCCCAACAAAGCAGTATCATCAACAAATTGAAGCTGGGAAAGAGGTGGCAAAATACTATCCCACTTCCACCCCTAAATGAGACCCTACATGACTTGAGACTTGAGCAATCTTCCCAACCCTTCCACCATAATGATAAAAAAATAAGGAGATAAAGTATCTCCTTGCCTCAATTCCCTTAAGGCCTCAAACAACTCAGATGGCTCGTTATTAACAAGAATAGAGAATGAGGAAGAATAAACATAGTTCATCACTCATCTAATCCATTCCTCCTCAAATCCAAAAGTAGCAAGAACTTTCTGAAGAAAGAACCATCTGACCCAATCATAGGCTTTGGCCATGTCCAACTTAATGAACATAGTTTTCTCCTTATAAGTTTCCATCGAATGAATAGCTTCAGTAGCAATAACAACACCATACAAGATTTTCCAGCCAACAACAAACCCTCCTTGCTCCTTAGAGATAATTTTGCTCAACCATATCTTCAACCTCTCAGCAATAATTTTTGTGATGATATTATACACAACATTGCAAAAAGCAATAGGCTTGAACATATCCAAGGAATTTTTTCCCTCTTTTTTGGGTATAAGCACCACAAAGGTAGCATTTAGGGCCCTTAGCATCTGTTTGTTCTTTTGGGACTCATGGACCACCTCCAAAAGATCAAATTTTATTAAATCCCAAAAATCATGATAAAAATAAATTGAAAATCCATCTGGGCCTGGGGATATTCCTTTTTTCATATTGAATACAACATTTTCCAACTCCTAAAGGGAAATTGGACCCATCAAGTGCTCATTCATCTCTCTAGAAACAATCATTGGAATACAGTTTAGAATAAGCTTTTCATTCTCATCATATGATAAGGAGTCCTCCTTGAAGAGAGAGGAAAAATACCTCTTAGTCTCTTCTAAAATATCCCTAAAAGAAGAGATCAGGGCACCCTGAGAATTCAAAAGAGAGGTAATCAGGTTACCATTACGATGAGCCTTAACTGAGTTATAAAAGAAGGTTGTGTTCCTATCCCCTTCCTAAAGCCAATATACTCGAGCTTTTTGTTTCCAAAAAATTTCTTCCCTTAGTTCCCATTCAACAAGGTCTTTCGTAGCCTCATATTCCTCAACAAGAAGTTCCTTCGTGAATCCCTAATCTCTAATATTCCTTGAAGCTTCTTCCATCCTCCTAAGAGCTGCCAACTTAGCCAAGGAAAGGTTACCAAAATTTAGTCTATTCCATCTCTTCAATTTATGTTTTAAAAATTGTAGTCACTTCATAAAGGAATACATAGTGGTGTCATGAGGAGGTTTTCCAATGGTCCACCAGCCTCGCATGAAATCATGAAGCTTAGGATCATGAAGCCACATAAGTTGAAACTTAAAGGAGGGATTATTTTTTAGCCCTAACTCCAAAGCATAGAGTTTGATAGGCCAATGATCAGATCCCCTACCCTCAAGAATCATAGAACTAGCACTTATGTTATTACCTAACTGGATATCAAAAACCTATCTAGTCTCTCTGAGATGGAAGCTTCCCCACACCTTCTATTATGCCAAGTAAATATCCCATTATCTAGCTTGATGTCAACCAAGTTTAGGGCCTGGATATGAGCACTAAAGATAGAAGAAAAAGGCTCAAGATGGTCCACCACAACATGTTTCTCCTCTAGACAAGTGATAGAGTTGAAGTCTCTAGAAAAAATCCATAGGTACATGGGAACCAAACTTCTCACAAAAAAAATGTTCTCCCACAAATTCACTTTACCATTGTAATCAACAGGAGCATACACATTTGTAAGTAGGATGGTTTCACCAAATTCATTATCATGCTTGAACATCAAAATAGACCATCTACTGGAAATCCAAGTAAGAGGGGACATATTTATCAGATCCCATAAACAAGCGATGCCACCAGCATATCCACATGCACCAATACACTGGCATTACCCCCTTCTCAACAACTTGGTAGTAATATTGAACATACTATCAATAGCCAATTTAGTCTCCTGAATAAACACCACATCTGTAGAATGCACACGAACCAAATCACTAACATATTTTTATCTGGGGATGCTGTTCAACCTCCTTACATTCCATGAGAGGATAATCATTTTTGGGGGTTATAAAAAATGGGAGTGCAATGTTCTCACCAAGCCCGACTCCACCAAAGTCTCCCCCATTAACTTAATTTTATCCTGGTCCTTCTTTCGACCCACCTTCATATTCTTATCCGAAAAACTTTTTTTAATTATTTTATACTGCAATCCCAACACCTTAGGAGTTTTGCAGTCCAAGGATGACTACATCAGTGCCTAAGTAGGAGAGGGCATAAATAAATCTGTACCACTTTCCAAAATAGTTTCCCTTATAGGGATAGACCCAACCATGTCCCCTATACTCAGATCCAAATCCCTTTGTTCTTCATTTAAACCCCCTAGATTTGATTCCTTAAGTTCCCCCTCGAGAAGAGACATCTAATTCAGCCTTGTTATATTTGTATCAGGTAGCGACGTTTTAGGTATCTCCATGCACTGATCAATATCATCTAATATTTCAAAATGGTTGAGTAGAGGATCTGGCTAGCTATCCTTAAGGTCTTTGTTTGCCCTTCGTCCTCTATTTTAGGGTTCTATCGAAACAAAACCTTCCTTATCCCGTTCCCCTTACTTTATCAGGGCTTTTCCTTTATCCAAACTTTGTCCAAACTGAGATGGCCCAGGATTTGAATCCACAGGTGGGATAAAATTAGGGCATTTTCCTTGCAGGTGGCCATATTCACGATAAATTTGGCAAAAAAATGGAAGAGCTTCATAGTCAAGTTTTTGAACCCATGTGGTTGATCCAAAATGTATTTCAATAGAATCTGGAATAGGATTATTTAAGTCAATTTCAACACAAATACGAGCAATGGAGATTAAATTTTTATTAATTTTCTATTGTGATGGTCCAACCGACTTCCCAAGCAGAAGGGCAATCTTATGCAAGATATCAGTTCTCCAGAATTCCAATAGGAGCCATGGAAGCCACACCCATATTGGAACCTGCGACAGCCGCTCCTATGATGGGTTGAAACCCACATGCCAAGATTTAAGAAAGAGTCCCACTTGGTTATAGAAATAAGGACCCCCTTCAAATGATTTTTTATGATCTGCAATATAAGAAAAAACCACCATAAAATAGTTGTTCACACTCAACATCACCTCCACGTCGCCTTCAGGATTCCAATTCTTTTTGACCCAAGCCTCCACAAAGGGGAGAGAAATTTGGATGCCCAAAAATTTACCAATAAGGGCATGTTTGGTTAGATACTCCACATCTTCCACCACCAAGTTTGGTTGAACCACTAGAACTGGCCTAGCTTCACATTGTTCCAAACATCCATTGTTCTTTAACAAGCGGTTCCCGACATGCACTAGAAAATCCTGCTATTTCCAATCATTTTCAGATGAAAAAACATCACGAGCATGCACTCATTGTGCCGGACCTGATGCCATCACGACATTCCTCCAAATTTTTAGACCTCCTTAAAAAGCTACTGCCATCCCTGCAGAGTAGTTTTCTTCATCAAACCCTAGAAGAGTAGTTTTTCCTCATCAAACCCTAGCCCACCCTTCTTGAGAAGATATCAGCTCCCTTCCTAAGTTTAAGAACCATTATATCATGCTCAATCCAGCTTGAACCTAGGGATTTATTATAGCATACAAAGACTCATTCTTTCCTGTGGTAGAATCCTCCAGGATCCATCCCACAAGATGGTTCACCTCCTTTGTGGATTCCACAACAATCTTCAGAGTTCCTAGAATCAACCATTGTTTGTCCTTGATCGTTGTTTGTCCTACTAGTGTGATTTTCTAGGCTATTTATTTTAGATTAGTAAGTTATTTTTTTGTAGATCTGAGGAAGAAAATAAATGATTTAACATTTAATTTTAATTTCTCTTATATCCATATTAATAGAATTTAGTTTAGATATAAAATCACCTTATTATGATGTCATATGAGGGATATATATTTAAAAGACCACTTGGTCTAGGTTGTCCCTCTATAAACAATATATTTAGAATAATGTCTAATCATAAATTGAAATGAATAAGTGGGTCAAATCATTTAAATTTATATTAATACATAATTTATAAATTTAAATATACTTTTATATGTTTTTTGAATCAATTCATTTTGACATGGTATGAAGTTATGGTCAAATAACTGTCTACTACAAATAATTTTTAATTTAAAATAAAAATAAATTATTCACTAGCTAGTCAAATAAAAGGGATCAAAATGTTTTATGTGATAATAGGTTTTGGAACCTAAACTTATGTGATAATTAGTAGTCATTTTACTATCTTGATTTATTAATATTCAAAATGTAACCTAACATTACCATAGAATCATTCTATATTTCTTAGGAGAATTATATAATAATCCATAGGAGAATTCTTATAATATTGTTGGGACTATAAAATGGGGCTTGTAAATTGTGTAAATGCTATGATACTTTTATAATGTATCCTTTTTGCTAAATAATTTTATGGTTATGTAGGAAGATTATATGGTTTTCTATAAGAAAATTTTGTAGTATTAGCTGCAACTACTAAAATTTTGACTTGCCAATATTACAAAAGTTTTCTTCTATAGGTTGCAATTACTATTAATAACATGTTGTATCTTCAAGGGATATATATTTAAAATCTATCAATATTGAATAATTGAGGATCTTTGCATGTTCTTATTAAGTTTATAAAATATCTTGTATAATTTGTTGTTGATGCACATCTCTACCCATAGTTGATCATGATTTCTTTATGACTTGTTCTACTATAGAACACATTCAATACACTATTTAAGTAATATATTAAAGAAATAATGATCACTAGGGTAGCATTGGTACACATCATAACTTATAGGAGTGATACTAATATATTTATTCTTTATGATGTATTGAGGGTTTTCATTCAAATTTAAAAAATAAGCACAGTGTTGTCTAACACACCCTGATATATGGAAAAGTGATCCCTCACCCCAAAATAGAATAAAATAGAGGAATTCCTGATGAACCATAGATATGATAGGATCCTATTAAAATTTATATTTAATTTTCTTTATTACTAATAAATAAGATGATATTGTGTGCTTGTAGTTTTCTCAATAACTATCATTTGTATACGATGTCCTCTATATTCACACATTTATTTTCCTTATATTTACATTTTTATTTCATAAAAGTCCTTTATTTAATTTTAATCCATTTATTCTACTTCATTCCATATCTTCTTCTACATACTTCCTACAGTTCTCATCTCCCCTATACTATTTTAAAGGTAATCCCATAGTGATACCCTCCACATAATGGTTTATTTATCATTTGTGGATATGAGAAACATTAATTAAAGGTTTAAAGGTAGAATAATTTTGTTGCTATAATGTGGTACTTACATTGGGGACTTGAATTGAACTCACACGAAGTTATTGTAAACAAAGCTAATAAGATATTTTATTTAGAGTAGATTGGAAAAGGTTTATCATGGGATAGATTAAAGTAGGAGAGATTAATTTTTTAAGTAGTTTAGAATAAATAAAATTTTCTACTTATATTCTCTCAATCTAAAATAATTGAATTCTTTTATGATTAAATACACTAACTAGTTGCCATATAATTTTTTTATAGCTTCTTGTTACAAGAATCTATCTCAAGTTGCAACATGCTTGAGATAAATGGGAAATAATAATAGTTAGTGGAGATGCAAGTCTACAAAAATATGGCAGGCATATTCCACCCTTAAAAAATGATATTGTTTATTCTATATCATGCATCGTCTTCATATAGACCATGTTTAAGCATAGATTGATAGCTATTCCACTATAATGACTCCTCTTTGATTCACATCATGAGAATCATTCATAAAAAGTTGGAGGGTCATTATTTGCATGACATTAATTTATTTATACTTATATTCCTATGTCACAATATGGTTATCTATGTACTTTTACATAGCTTCATGTCCATCCCCATCATATTTATTGTTACATCTACTTACATCCAATTAATATCCTATGATGTATCACCTTTGTAGAAATATTTTTTTCCTTTTTTATAGATGCTCAAGTACTTGTGTACACTGTATGCTCCTTTTTACCTCAAAAAAAGAGAAAAAAGAAAAAAAGGAAAAAGAAAAAATAGTTTAATGATGAAAATCCTTATGGCATCATTGAACAAAATTTTGCTTGAAAATCGAATTTTAGTAGGCAAATATAGAAAAATGATGGTTGCTCTATATAGGTCCTCTCTTAATTTTTCTATGTAGCATCATTGGGGGATCAATGGCATCTTGGTTATGGGAGGAAATTATGTATGTATCATTTATGTTTTGCTAACACTATGTAAGCATTCTTTGTTTTCAATGATCATCATCATAAGGAGAGTTATTGAAGATCTCAATTTAGATTAGGGATTCTACTTTTTCCTCAACTAGAAGTATTTCCATTTCTTCTATAGTTCATAATTATAATTCTAAATTATTTTAGATAAAATAGGCCACAAAATTCATCTACAAAAAGTTTCAATAGAAAGTGACCTATGGAAAATATTTTTTTTGATATCTTGTTCATAATAGAATGATTTATTTATCAAATCTTAGAAAGTTTAGTCAAATTGATCTAAAGTAGACTTTGATAGTTTTTAGGAAGATAATTTTATAGCCATAGTGTTGGTAAAAATAAGCATCCACAATAACACTTTCCTAGTGGGCATAGTGTCAGGTAGGATGTATGAGCAATAGTAATAGAGTCACACCACTTAGGCAAAGTGTTAAGAGAATACAATATTACTTTCCTAGTGCTCATTCTAAAGAAGCCTGGGTTGAAGGGATTTAAATACTTTAGGCCAATTAATCTATGTAATGCCATTTATATTAAGACTAAATTATGTTCTCCCATATATCATTATGTTAAGACTAAATTATGTTCTCCCAGAGATCATTGCAAAGTAGCATAGGGGTTTGGTGAAGGGTAGGCAAAGTTTGAATTGTGTAATCACACTCCATGAGACCATGCATTCAGTTAAATTTAGTAATGGAGGGAGTGATGTTAGAGCTTGAAATGAAAAAATCCTATGATCGGGTCTCATGATGTTTCCTAGATAGAGTCCTAGAGAATTTTGGTTTTAGAAGATGTTGATGAAGGTGGGTGAATAGTTCCTATAGAGGACCTAAATTCTTAGTTGTAGTGAACAATTATTTAGCTAGATTATTTGGCTGTAATAGGGGTTTAAAGGGATCCTTTGTCCCTATATTTCTTCATAATATTGGCATAAGCTTTGGGAAGGTGCATTGAATCAACAAAACAAGTAAGAGCATTAAGTGTGTTAAAACCATATATCCATAGAAGGTATTATTCACCAACAATTTGTGGGTGATACAATTATTTTGGAGATATCGGTTATAGAGGAGATAGTAATTTAGAAGGATATTAAATATCTATGAAAAATAATCCCAACAAATGATAAATATGGATAAGAGTAAGATGTTTTTTATAAACACTGTAGAGAATTAGTAGAAAATAATAACATCAAATATTGGGTGTAGTGTTTCAACTCTCCCTTCCATTTACTTGGGAATACTAATGTTCATAAGGCCATGCAAGGATCAGATGTGGAATGTGTTGATTGACAAGGTCTAGAGTAAACTAGCTGGTTGTAAGGGGAATTTATTAAGTCAAGAAGGTAAGTGAAAACTTCTTAATAATACTCTCTAAGCAATCCATGTATATTTATTATCAATGTTTAAGATCCCACTTAAAGAAACTAATATAGTATAAAGTATTTAGATAATATTTTTATGGTTAGGACCAGAGGATAAGAGCATAATTCCACTTGTATCTTGGGAGAGAGAGTATGCAATGATAAATCAAGTGGAGGACTTGGGCTTAGAAGAATAAGGGATATGAATAAGGCTTTGAAAAAAAATGTAGGAAGGAGGCTAGTGAAGGAGGGTCATTTCTTATCGGTAAGAATTCTAAGAGATAAATACTTTTACAACCAAGAGGATAGTATATTTTTGACCATACTAAATCCCTACAAAGGATATTAATTACAGAAGCACATAGTAAAGGGAAGAGAGATGCTAAAAAAAGGAACCCAATGGAAGATAGGGAATGGTAGGTCTATCCACTTTTGGGAAGATGCATGGTTGGAGAAGTACCAATTGGTGAAGTATGATGTGTTAGCAAGTATCAAAGTAGAGTTGGAATAAAATTATGGCATTATGGTGAATGATTATTTGGATATAAGAAGAGAGGTAAGATGGAAGGAGACTAGAATCCATAATTAGTAGTATGGGGAGTTACTCAAGAAGGGTTGTTCACTGTTAAATCAGCCTATGATCTTTCACTTGTAGTTATTGAGGAGGGCTTTCAATAGGATCAATTATGGGAAAGAAAAGTAATACCAAAGTTAAAAATTTTCCTTTGGCTAGTAGTCCAAAAAAATATTTTAATAATAGATAACTTGCATAAGAGGGGTTTTCAATTCCCTATCAGATGTTACCTTTGTGAAGCTCATGAGGAATCAATGAGTCACATATTACTAAAATGTAATTACTCCCTTAAAATATTTTATAATATAATAAATAATATGGGTTTGGTATGGGTGCTACCTAATAACATCGCAAGATGGATAGAATAGTAGAAGCCATTTAAAGGCCTAAGACTGTATCAAATTTGGAATCAAATTTCCTTTTATTATGTATGGGGAGTTTGGTTGGAGAGAAACAAAAATATTTTAAAGGGGAGAAAAGATATACAACCAGGAATAAAGAACATATCATAGCATCCATAGTGGAAAATGTAAAAGTATTGAAAGTGCATGAGAGTCTAGAGTCATTGGAGGAGGCTAAATTAAGCAAACATTGGAACCTAAGTGCAGTTGGGGTGAATGACAATCCCTAAGGATAATTGAGGAGCATGGCCAAGTGGAATATGAAATATAATTTTTATGGGGATTCTAAAGGTAACCTAGGGAATGGTAGAGGAGGAGTAGTGCTAAGGGATAGCTGTGGAATGGTAATAAGAATGATGAGTGAATACTTAGACATTTTGAATAGTCATTAGGCTAAAGTTATAGTGGTCTTGGTAGGAGTAAATATGGAAATCCAATCAAGGGATAAGAGATTAATAATTGAGGGATATTCACTAAATATTGTTAATTACCTCAATAAAAGGGTGGTGGTGAGCTGGAGAGTAGCAAACATAGTAATAGATACACTAAGATCCTTGAATTCATTAAAATAATTTTAGGTGGTACATGTGTATAGAGAAGGAAATGGGATGGCCAATTTGGGAGCTCTTAGAGAGAAAGATAAAATATGGATACCACTAGATGGAATCCATCTACATGTACTCTAGTTAGTGGTGTAGGGAGGAAATATAGAAAGTCAAGTCAATGGGTAAAAGTTCCAATTTTTAGAATATCTATAGTAAATTATTTTTTTGAGATGTATGGACTTCTATGTTAAGGGTTCCTTTTTTGGATATCTATGGTAATTTTATACTTTAAATTGTAGGAATTTGATATATTTGACAGTTTGGATTCCTAAGGGATTTATTTGTTGAGGGTTCTATTTTATGGATATTTTTGGATTTGTCTATTGAGGGTTCCATTTTTTTAAATATGTGGATTTGTTTTCTAAGGGTTACTTTTTCAAAATATTTATGGATTTGTATATTGAGGGTTCCATATTCTGGATATCTATGGAATTATCTACAAAGGGTTCCATTTTTTGAGATCTTTGGACCTATTTTTTGAGGGTCCTTTTTTCTAGAGATGTGGATTTGTGACTTTCTAGAAGTGTTGTTAGATTTTGAGTGAGAAATTTTCTAGTTTGGATTTTTGTGGGATTTGCCTACCAAGGGTTCCATTTTATAGAGATCTATGGATTTTTCTACTTAGGGTTCCACTTTTTGAAGATCTGTGGAATTTTTTGCTAAGGGTTCCATTTTATGAATGAAGATCTATGGCCTTGTTTGTTGAGGGTTTGATTTTTTGGAGACTATTCAAAGATATGAATATAAAGTGATTGGTAATAAATGTAAATTTGTAGATTTTTGAAACAAGGTAGTTCAATATTTTGAATGCCTTGTAACCTTCATAGATGAGGTATTTTGGTTTGTGGACTGGATAGATAATTCTAGGATTGTAAAAGGGTTTGGGCCTTTCCAAAAACCTAGATTTTATCCTAATAAAAAATCAACATCCATAGATGACATGTTTTATGATACATTTGGTATTTTATCTTATATGTTTGGACTTAAGACTTTGGTTGTTGTAGAATTTTATACACTATTCTCATAATGGTACTCAACAATAGTATTCTATTGCATGAAGACTATCAATGTTGTAAAGTAAAATTTTACAAATTTTGAAATAGACACATAGGATTAGAAAGTATTATTCAAAAAAGACAAAAAATATATTAATAAAAATAATTATATTAGATTAAAAATAAAAAATGACAGCCGAATGAAACACAAGTTGAAAACTGGTATTGGGATACTTTGTGGTATAGATACAAATAACCCAAATATTCAAGGCCATAGATATTTTAATGATAACTATATTGTAAGAAATGCTTACAATATTTTTTCAACATTTTAAAGTTTCATAGCATTTGATGAAGTGAATTTTATACATCAAAAGATACCACAAGAGGATTGTGTTATTGTGGGACCAACAACATATTCAGAAGGGTACTCATAATGAGTCCTAAAAATATCATATTTTGGGACCATCATTGGCATTTTTTCCTTGATAGAAATGCCATTATATGGCTATTAATGTAATGGTGAAGTAAATTATAGATGCAAAATTTAAGGATTATATTATTTTATTTTAGTAAACTAGAATAAGAGAGCATTTATAGGGATTTTAGGTTGAAAAATTAGTTTAGAGAGAATTCATAATGGTACTCAACAATAGTATTCTATTACATGAAGACTATCAATGTTGTAAAGCAAAATTTTACAAATTTTGAAATAGACACATAGGATTAGAAAGTATTATTCAAAAAAGACAAAAAATATATTAATAAAAATAATTATATTAGATTAAAATAAAAAATGACAAATCGAATGAAACACAAGGTTGAAAACTAGTATTGGGCTACTTTGTGGTATAGATACAAATAACCCAAATATTCAAGGCCATAGATATTTTAATGATAACTATATTGTAAGAAATGCTTACAATATTTTTTCAACATTTTAAAGTTTCATAGCATTTGATGAAGTGAATTTTATACATCAAGAGATACCACGAGAGGATTGTGTTATTGTGGGACCAAAAACATATTCAGAAGGGTACACATAATGAGTCCTAAAAATATCATATTTTGGGACCATCATTGGCATTTTTTCCTTAATAGAAATACCATTATTTGGCTATTTAATGTAATGGTGAAGTAAATTATAGATGCAAAATTTAAGGATTATATTATTTTATTTTAGTAAACTAGAATAAGAGAGCATTTATAGGTATTTTAGGTTGAAAAATTAATTTATGATTTTTTTTGTAATTGCATCTCAACTAATGGAGACTTCAACTATGAGAGGCCTCAACTAGTAGAGACAAACTATGAGAGGCATGAACTATTGGAACAACTAAAAAACTAAATATAGGAACAACTATGGGATTGACTATGGGAAGGTTTCTAGTTTTGTAATAGATTTCTATAACAATAATATTTAATTCCAACCACCTCTCAAATAAATTTGAAGATAAAATTCAGAGGTGTTGAGATTTATTTTAACCTGATTTGGCTAAATCCTAATTAGTTAGATGTAAATCAAATTTGTTAAATTTAATTTCTATTTGATTTGGTTGAATTCAAATTAGTTAGATGTAGATCAAATTTGTTGAGAACTTTACTACTTTGTTTGATCACTAGAATTATCCCTTCCTTGGCCCTAACCCATATCCCTGATCCTATCCCAGATTCCTTGGCACCTCCTTTTCCCATCCTTTTTGGCTAGAAGGTGTTGCATAATATCTCCTTTGGGGGGGGAGATCACTATTCCATTGTTCTACCCCTTTCCTTGCCCTATGGTGGGAAAACCTTTGTTCCATTGTTCTACTTCATTGTCCTACCCTTTTCCTTTGGTGTTTGGGTTCTGGGATGGGTTTAGGTTTTTCCTTGGGACTTTTCTTGGGTTTTTTGGATCTTTCAAGGTTTTTCCTTGAAATTTCCTTTTTTCTCAGGTTGTTTTTGGAAGTCTTCTTCATAATTTTTCTTAGGGGATCTTCAGTTGTGGTTTGTTGGGTCTGAGGATTTCTAGCTTCATGAGCAGTTTTGCACAACATCCTTTTGGTTTGGAGTACCATGTGCTTTATACTGTGACTCTATTTTTTGGGTTTGAAGTGGTGGCTCTTGGGGAGGCCTCTGTTCTTCTTGTTGTTGAATCCTTTTAGGATTTCCTTTTCTATGTTGTTGAAGCTATTGGCTGGTGGGCCTGAGGAATCTGGATTCAGGAGCAATTTTTCATAGTATCCTTCTAGTTTTGGGGGAGGACCGTGTGCTTTCTACTGTGACTCTACTATTTGGGTTCGTGGTGGTGGATCTTGCAAGTTTTTAGTTCCTTTCATGGCTTTTGGGATGGCCTCTAATTTTCTTGCTATTGAATCCTTACGGGATTTCCTTTTCTGCATCCTTGAAGCTGTGGTGTTGAAGGTTGTTTGGGATGCTTGGCTACTTCCTTTCATTTTGAGCTCTAATGTCTATAGCCATGCCTCCTCATGACTCCTTTTTGGGTTCTTGTGGCACTTTACCATCTTTTTCTTTAGATGTGTTATTTCACTGTTGCTATTTCCTCCTTTGGGATGTTGTTTCTTGAAGACTTCCTTTTTATACTAGAGGACTTCATAGCCTAGGAAGTTCCTCGTGTTTTTGATCCACTATTGTACCTTATTTTAGGATATTGTTCCACTGCATGAGGATTTTGTAGCCTATGAAATTCCTCTTTATGTTGTACCATTTTTCAGGTTGGAGATCCAATGAATGGGGATTTTTTTTTTCTTGAGGACTCCGTGGCCTGGGGAGTTCCTCTTGTTGCTATTCCACTGTTGCACCTTCCTTTAGGCTATTGTTCCATTGCATGAGGATTTTGTGGCCTGTGAAATTCCTCTTTATGTTGCTTCATTTTTTAGGCTTTCAGGGAGTGGTTTTTCTAGTTTTTATAATATTTCACCATCCCTGTGTGATTCTCATCCCTATTTTGGTAGGATTCATAGTTTTCTGATCCTGATACGCCCATTTGTTCAGGGTGGATTTTCATATTCATTTTGGTTTTTTCCTACGTGGGAAGTTGTTTTTTCTCGGGTCTTGGTTTCCCAAGGGTGGTTTCTGGTTTTCCCACCCTTGGGAGGATTCAAATTTTAAATTCTGGCACTTGTCCTTTCCCACATTTGGGAAGTTTTTAATGGTTTGTTGGCATATTGGGCGGTTTGGCACTTTTTCCCATCCTTGGAAAGCTTCAAATTTCTTGTTTAGCACCTAAAGTTTTAAATTTGCTTTTTTGAAAGGCTTTATTTTCCTGCATGATTTTCCTCTACAGGTTTCCTTGCTTTCATCCTTTTCTTACTTCCTTTACACCATCCTTCGTGTTTTCTTGAGTCGGATCCTCTGGTGCTTTCCTACTTTGTTCCTTTTGGTTTTCCTCAAGCTTGTCTTGTTGTCCTTCCTTGGACGTCTTCCTTTTGATGTAATCATGATTCAATGTAATCAGGTTTTGGGATCCTTGATAAAAACCCACTTTTAATTTAACCTACCAATTTTTTTTGTTGAGATTAATTTCCAATTGATTTGGTTGAATCCAAATTAGTTAGATGGAAATTAGATTTGTTAAGATTGGTTTTCAAATAATTTGGCTATATCTAAATTAATTAGAATCTTTACCAACTTATTATGTTTTTTATCTCCTTGAGATAGATTTAGTTGGATTTATTTTCAACTATTTTAGATTTAAGATCTACTTTAGTAGGTTGTTAATGGCTTGTTTTGTATATAATCTCCATAAAAGAAGAGGCGTATTGTATTATAAAATATTGATAATGGTATATCTAAGTATTGAATACAATTTTCTCTTTTGCATTTTCTTTGTCTTATTATTTGAGTAATATTATGAGTTAGGTAAGGACATGGTGATATCATTCAAGTGTAGCAATAAAGGGTCCATTTGTTTTCATAATTAGGAGAGATCCATAGTCCATTAGAGCAGGATTAATTTAGATTTATTTTGATTTCATTAAATAGGTTTGTAAGTAATATACATTCATTTTAGTTTATTTAAATAGGCTATTTAGGTTATTTCTAGGCTTCATTTTTGGATAGGTGTATACATCACATATTTTGGTTGAGGATATACATCCTTGGATTGCTATTGTATAATGATCACATAATTATCTAGTCAAAGTGCTTCCAAAATAGATATCAAACTTGGGTAGGCTCATCTCTTGTGTTGGAAGAAATACTTTCGGTACTCTGCCATTTTGTGGAATTGGACTATGGTCCTAAGCTACTAATGGTTGATATGTGAACCCATCAATACCGTTTATTTATACTTAGGTGGAGATAAAAGATATGTTTCTCCTTTTGCTACTAGGGATTCATAGTATCTAGCATTGCTATTTATTGCTTTGCCTTTATGCCCTTGAAAAAGTTATTAGATCATTTTATTCATTTGGTTTCAAATCTGTGAAGGTATGTCTAAAGGGATATCCATAGTTTTATGAAGGTGGATGTGTATGGATCACCCTTCATATCCCTAAGTATTTATTATTTGGTTATTTTAGGATGTTGAAGTTATTATGGTTTCTAAATAATACTTTATATAGGATGCTTTATAATCTTTCTAGATGTTTCTCTACTACTTTCAATGAAGCTCCCCAATGTTTCTCTTAGTTTTGGTAATATAAGATATTTTAAACTAGATTTACATCACTTTGTGGTGGGTAAGAATTTTTTTGGTAGATAAGATACTATAGCATTAATATCGGATTTTACAGGTTGACCCAAAACCTTTTACAAAAATCAGCCCAGGGTTGTTGATGAACATGTCCTTACTAATATCGTATATATGTAAAATATACATACCGCCAAAGCCATTACATCTGGTAAGGCACATAGCCTGTTATCAAAAAGAAACTTCCCATATAACATTTTGGGTATACCCCAAGAAAACACACCTGCATCATAATTACGAAAAAATAAATAGACATAGATCCCTTCCTTGAAACAGTGGAGAAATAAAAAGCTACATACACACATAACAGAGTATTGAAAAAAACTCCCACAAGCTCTGTATTGATAATTACTCTTAATAATTCTTTGGAAATTGCTTTATTCTGTATATGACATGCTTTGGGACCACATCCCATCTTGGCCAATCAACCTTGGAGAAGTGAACCTACTGGCTAGATTTATGGTAGTGGCTATCTGGTGGTCCTCGTGGCTCTAGTTCAAAGTCTTATATTTCCATGTCTTTCTTACCTTGTGATTATCAACCAACCTCAAATTACTAAGACAACTAGGAGCCATGTTATCTAACATGTGACTATTCCCATTAGTCTTTGTGGTATTTCCATGCAGCATCCACCAATACTGATAGCTCGAATAATTTTTATTACGAGTCATTTCAAAAAAGAGATGGGAATAATCATAGCCTTCGAACTTATAGTGCCTTACCTGTTGGTAAATTTGACTATCATTCTTGGCATTCTTGTTGAATAAGCTCCTCTACTTCGCTCGGGACACCGTGTTCCCATTTGAAAAGTTCATCACCATCGACACCCAAATTGGCTAGCTTATCAACAACTTTGTTAGCTTCCTAAAAGACATGTTGGGTTTTTCTGTCTTGTCTTCCCTAGAAAAGGATCCTAACCTCTTAAACAATTGTTTTAATTCTCTAAGCAGGTGTTTTCCAATTATTCAAGATATTTATAACATGCATAGAGTCTCCTTCTATGATCAAATTTCCTTCTAACTCTTGAGTCATTTGAAGGCCTCTCCACATAGCTCTAGCTTTAGCTTCGTTGTTCGTCCTTGTTCCCAAATATTTGGAAAATGCAAGCATCATATTCCCATTATGATCTCACACAATTCCGCCAATGCCTAATCTGCCAAGATTGTACTTAGCTGCTCCATCAAAATTAATCTTAAACCAACCTGTAGGACGTGGGGACCACTTCACATTGGCTCTGGGGTTGACTACCCTAGGCAAAGACTCATATAACAAGGTTAAGCTTAATTATTGAGCAATCGTGGTCTCTTGCAGATGAGGTTTACAACTATCAAAAAGGATAAGGTTCACATTCTCGTTGGCAAAGGATATGATCCTAGCAATGATAGTTTTATGATCATGGATAGACTCATTAAGTATTCTATGGTTCCCTTTGTGGTGGGTAAGACTTGTTTATATTCCAACCTAGACTTTTTGAATGACTTATTACAAGGATTTTATGAGCAAATACGAGAGTTTGATTCTCCCCTAATGGAATAGGTAAGACATGATACACTAAATTAAGTCATGGTAACCTTTAAAAGTAATATACCTCAATATATGAATGGAAATATAATCCTATGATACATATAGTGATACCATTTTTATTGGCTTAGGAATGGAATTAATGTTTTTACCTTCCCATGAAAACTTATTTCAATAATTTTTGGCTTTTGCTATACTCTTATACTAGTAGTCTCCTTTTATTATCAATCACGTAGTTTCGGCTATGGTTCTCTCTACTAAAACAACACCAATATCCCTAAATTAGGCTATGTTATCCCAGAGTTCCTTAGAAACTCAAGGGTAATACCTTCATAATGCATATTTAATAACTCAAAGTAATTCATCTATTCCATAGATTAGAAATCTATGCCACTTGTTGGTTTCATCCAACCTTGTTCCTACCAGTTCATTCATTGTATTTTTGTCAATATTACATGGTTGTGCTAGTATCTTCTTCACTTAGTTCTATTACAATTTTTCCCTATGCCATAATTTTTTTATGCTTTAGATATAGTGAAGTCCCTCAGTTCTTAAAAATCTAGGTAGTTATTGTAGTAATTATTTCAATTAATAGACACATATGTTGTTCATGTGGTCTAGAGTTGTATAATTATAGTTTCCCATTGGTGGAGAATATTACATTATTTCACACATGCTAATGAAACCCCATGGTACCCATGGTACAATGTAAATATTAGAATAGGGTTTGAGTCTATAGTTTAGGAGTGTGATTTATATTTCCCCTTATGTATGTGTCTATGTGTAGGATGTAAACAAGTATCATGTAATTATGTGTGCAAGTGTGAGAAGTGAGAAAGTGTGCAAGTGTCATAGTGTAAGTGTGAAGTTTGCAAGTGTTATATAGTAAAGTGTGCAAGTGTGCACGTAGGAATGTGCAAGTTTCATAGAGTAAATTTTGTGAGTAAATAGAGAGTCAAAATTCATGTATACTAGTGGCAATATATGAAGCCAAATGACATGTGAGATTTGTCTTATATATGGAATAGAAAAGGTTGCATCTCTTGGATATGTGAGGAGTGCAATATTCAAGTATTAAAGAGTCACATTTCTAAGGTTATATAATGGAGACAAAGCTCCATGTATTGTATTGAAGAATATAGTCCATTGTAATAGAAGACTCATAAGAGAATATTGAATCTTGTATGCAATATTTTGAGCAATTATATTGTAAGTTTATCTTATGCATATTGTCATTGATATTGGCCATTTTATTCATATTATTGATATTTTCATGAATGTTATGTTCATTTATTTTGGCCATTTAATATATTAATTGCTCTTATATTTGAGTCTACTCAAGATCCTAAACATTGGGACCTGAGATAATCTAGCTAAAAATCCAACAATGGTATTATAACTACTTCGAGTAGTCTCTAAAGCTAGCATAAGATTTTTTATGTGAATATTCTAAAGAAATCTAGAGTGATATATTCTAGGCTTGAAGCTAGCATTGAAGGAAGTCTTCAATGTGAATTAAAAATTGAATTTATACAAGCCATGTGAAGGAAACATAGGTTCATATTGATTTATTATTGAAAATCAAGAGTTTTTAGATAGATAGAAGAAAATGTTTGAATAGGACAAATTTCTCTATTGAGCCAAGGCAATGATAAACTGAAGGCTAGGCCAAAGAACATCAAGAGCAAACATTAAAGAAAAAACCATAAAAAATCAAAAGTGCAAGTCCAAAAGAAAGACAAGATAAGAAAGAGAGCCATTGGATCTAGTGGCCAAAGAACATCTAGAGAAAACATCAAAGAAAAAGCCATCAAAAATCAAAAGTGCAAGTTCAAAATAAGGACAAGATAAGAAATAGAGCCATCAAAAGCTTCCTATAATTGAATATGTCCAAGAAAAATAAATAGAGGGAGTCGTTGAAGGTGCCCAAGATGTCCGAAGTCTAATAGAGAAAATATGAAGTTATTAAAATTGCAATTCTATGGTAAAAATCAAAATTTGAGAAGGTGCCCAATTTGATATATGCCAAAGGAGTGGAAACTTGATAGAAGCCACCTTAAAATTTAGGAATCATTTTGAGCTAAGAGACGATCGATATATCCTTTTGGTAAAAAAGGGGTTATCCACCTAAGAGGAAATAAATTATCATTGGAGAATATTGCATCTGCATGAGAGAAAAACATGTGCATCATAACAAATATTAATGCTAAAACTAAACACTTGAGACTAGTGAATAATTATGTATAAGGACTGGAAATTTTTTGAGAAGTGTAGAAGACATAGTCACAACTGAATAAGGCTGCAAAGTCGTTTCATCTTCCTGAATGTAATGGTGAAGATGTGGCATAGAGATATTGAACATTTAGAAGCAAAGTGGATGCATGAAGGTCAACTAAGTATATGCAATTTGAATTGGCAGGCTAGAAAATACTAAAGTAAGAAACTTTACCTTGGAATTTCAATAATTTCATATTGGGCGCTAAACCAAATACCTGAGTCATTTGATTATTTAAATTTGAGTTTGGAGACTTTGGAAATTTGAAATTGAAAAGTAAAAATTAAGTAGGGAGTCAAAAGGAATTCAACTCCAAAATATTTTTGAAGAATTGAAAATTTGATATTTGCAAATTAATTTTGCAATTTGATTTCAAAAACTTGATTTTTGAAAATTGATTGATTAATTAAATTTTAGAGAGATAAGGATTTCTAATTCCAAATAGATTTTTTGATAAATTTAAATTTCATTCAGCGCAAAATTGTTTTTTGCATATTTGATAATCATTTGAAGAATTGATTAAATAATTTTTAGATTTGATAAAATTTATTATTTAAAATTTGAGATCCATAAGGTTTCCTACTCCAAAAGAATTCATTTTTTGTGTTAAATATTTTGATTATTGAATTTAAGGCTTTGGATAATTTGATTTGTACATTTGAATATTGAAGAATTTTATTATTTAAAAAAATTGTTTGAATAAATCTTTTGATAAGTAAGGTTTTCTACTCCAAAGGAATTAAAGAATTTGAAATTTTATTTTTGTATATTTGAAGAAATGGATAGATGGAAAAGAAGAATGAATGCACCAAGACAATATTTTGAATTCAAAGGGCCAAATCATAGAAGAAATTTTCAAAATATTTATCAAAGATGTGAAATAAAATCACTTGAATCTCACCAAAACATACAAAGAGAAAAAGATGCTTGGTATATAGATTTAGGTGCTAGTCATCATATGACTAGAAATTTGCATTGGTTTGAATATTTAGAAATTAGACAAAATAGTCTACCATAAATTAGACACGATAAGATTTATCATGTTCAAAAAGCTAGAAAAATTATACCTAACATGCTAATTTCATATTTTGTGCTAGATGATGTTTTGTATGTTCTAGGATTATCAGATAATTTTACCTTAGTTGCTCAATTGATTGAGAGAAGAAGAATAGTGGAATTCAAATATATAAATAGAAACAAGAAATGTGTCATAAAGAATCAAAATAAAACAAAGGCTACAAGTTCCATCAAGAATGGAATATTTGCTTTAGACACAATGGGATTTTTAGAAGAAATATTAAATCATTTTTTGCCTCAAGAGAAGATTAATTGTAAATTATTTGATTTCTCCAAAAGACAAAAAAAAAGATGGATTGATCACAGTCCAAGATTGTCTAGCATGGACAATAGATAGAGGCAATGGATGAACATAAGGCACAAGATGAAGATAAATATTGAAGACTAAAGTCTTCAATAACCAAATAATGTAATATAGAGGGGTGTTGGAGAATATTAGTTTATTTGGTACATGTTAATGTACCCCCATGGTACCTATGGTATAATATAAATATTAGAATAGGGTTTGAGTCTATATTTTAAGAGTGTGATTTATATTTTCCCTTATGTATGTGTCTATGTGTAGTGATGGCTTTAGCACCATTCCATCATAGAGAGAGAAAGAAAACATGTATTATTGAGAATGAAAAACTGATACATTCGAGTAAGGGTATGAGATCCTTTATATAGGAAGATAGGTTCCTTGGCTAACACTCTACCTAACTATGCAAAGGATAACTTGCACATATACAACTTGCACATTGACACTTGTGCATTTACTATGTTGCATGAAGTAACTAGATAACTTCCCCCTAAAGTAATCTAACATAACCAAATGATGTAATATATTCTAACACCCCCTGTATTACATTATTTGGTATGAAGTTCTCTTGAATCACATAGATGATCTCTGAATGTTTGAAACTTGATTTTTCCAAGTGCCTTTGTAAAGATGTCTGCTAGTTGATCTTCTGTAGGTACATACTTGAGGATGATGTGCTTGTTCTGAAAGTGTTCTCTGATGAAATGACATTGAGCTTCAATATGCTTTGTTCTTTCATGTATAATTGGATTCTTGATCAGATTCAGTACTCCTTGATTATCACAGAATATCATAGTCGGAGTTCATTTGATTCCCATGTCAGATAGTATGTATTGCAACCATAGGGCTTCATAGGTTGTATCTCTTGTTGCTTTGTATTCTACTTCAGTTGATGATTGTGCTACTGTATGTTGTTTCTTGTTGTGCCAAGATATGGGTCTGAATCTGAGATAGAAGACATAACATGAGGTAGATTTCCTGTCATCAATAGACCCAACATAATCTAAATCTGAGTATCCTTGTAGACAAAAGTCTTTGACATTCTTCATATAATTTAGTCCATAGTCCGTAGTCTTCTTGATATATTGTAATATTCTTTTCGTAGCTTTCCAGTGACTTTATCTTGGTTCTTGCATGAACCGTGAAAGATAATTTACTGCAAATGCTATGTTTGGTCGATTGTTTGTTAAGTATAGAAGACTTCCAATCAACTGATGATACATTGTTGCTGAAATCAATGGTGTTTTATCATTTTTGGATAGTTGAATTCCTTGTTCCATTGGTGTATCTTTGGGCTTGCACTTTATCATCCTATATTTTTCAAGAAGAGCTTTTGCATATTTTTATTGAGTGATAACTATTTTATCTTCTCCTTGATAAATCTCTAGACCAAGGCAGTAGTTCATTAGACCTAGATCTATCATTTCAAAAGCCTTTTCCAGATCCTTTTTGATATCACTTATTAACTTTTCTGAACTTCCAGTAATCACTATGTCATCAAGATATACTATGAGGATCAAGATATCATTTCCAATCTTCTTGGTATATAGACTAGGATCTGTTGTACTTTTGTTGAAATTATGATGTAGTAGATGATTATTGATCTTGATGTTCCATGCTCTAGGAGCTTGTTTCAAACCATATAGAGATTTATTCAATTTGCATACCTTACTTTCCTATCCTTGAATGACAAAGCCTTCAGGTTGTGTCATATAGACTTCTTCCTCTAAGTCACCATTAAGGAATGCACTTTTTACATCCATTTGATGAAGTTTCCACCCCTGATGTGCTGCTAGAGCGCAAACTATTTGGATAGTAGTCATTCGAGCTATTGGTGCGAATGTTTCTTCATAGTCAATTCCCTTTGTTTGAGTATACCCTTTGGCCACTAGTCGAGCCTTGTATTTATCAAGTGTTCCATCTGCTTTGTATTTGATTTTGTACACCCACTTGCATCCCACTATTTTTTTTCCTAGAGGCAGGTTTACTAGATCCCATGTCTTATTCTTCTTGAGTGATGCATATTCGGATTCCATGGTTGCTTTCCAATGTGAGTTTTTTAGTGCTTGAGAGGTTGATATTGGTTCCACTGTGTTACTTAGCATTCCTTTGTTCATTCTGGTCATGCTACGAGTTTGAGGTCCTATGGTGGTAAGATCTAGCATCCTTTCTAGATTTGATTCTCTGAGAGTATCTCTAAGCCATATTGGTTCTTTTCTCTGTAGTACAGTTGATGCTTCTGTATCCTATTCTTCTGATTCTGGCTCTATGCTCATTGTATCTTCTTTAGGTAGATTCAGGAGAACTTCTGTGTCACTACTGGATTCATCTATGTTGATTTTGACTTTCTCATCAAAGATCACATCTCTGCTAATGTAAAATTTCTTTGTAGATGGATCTAATATTATGTATCTTGTAGATTCATTATCATAGCCAACAAATATCCCTATCATAGTTTTGTCGTCTAACTTGGTCCTCTTTTGCTTTGGAATATGCATGTAGGCTTTGCATCCAAATATTTTTAGTCTTTCTATGTTGGGATTTTGTCCTAACCATGCTTCTTCTAGTGTAATATGCTTGAGTACTCTTGTTGGTAGTCTGTTTTGTATGTAGACTATTGTGTGTACTACTTCAGCCCAGTATTTGTGATCAAGTTGTGCTTCTTTTAACATACATCTTACCATTTCCATTATTGATCTATTTCTTCTTTCTACAATTCCATTTTTTGAGGCGAGTATGTTGTAGTAAGTTGTCTTTTGATTCCATTGTCTTCAAGAAAGGAGTCAAATTCCTTAGAAACAAATTCTCCTCCTATCTGAACGAAGTGCTTTTATGGTCTTTCCTGATTCTTTTTCAACTTGAAGTTTGAATTGTTTGAAGTAGCTAAATGCTTCTGATTTGTACTTCATGAAATATACCCACATTTTTCTAGTATGATCATCAACAAATATCTGAAAGTATTTATGTCCTCCAACACTATCAACTTTCATTGGTCCACACAAATTTGTATATATTATTTCTAGAGGATGTTGAGCTCTATGTTGACGAAGTTCAAAAGGAATTCTATGTTGTTTTCTTGCTAAACATTTTGCACATACAGTAGTTTCTGGAGATAAGTTGGGTAGTCCTACCATTTGATATCTGAATAATTCCTTCATTGATGTCTCACTGGTATGTCCTAGTCGTTTGTGCCATAGTTCTGAAGCATTGATTGAAAGAGCTGAGTGAATAGTAGTGTCCAGGACAAATAGGCCATTTTTATATGATCCTGATGCTATCATTCTTCCCTATCTGGAGATGTGACATTGTTTTCTGCCAGTGAGAATCTTGAACTCAATAGTTAAGTCTTGATCCATGAGCTGAGAAATAGAAATAAGATTGGTGGTTAATCCTAGAACATACAATACATTTTTTATTATACCTCTTCCATCCTTAAGATTTACTAGAATATTTTTGATTCCTTTCACTTCATATGTTTTGCTATCTACTATTGCAACTGGCTTTTCATTTATCTTCTTCAAAAAGTTGAACCAATGTATGTTTCTTGTCATATGCTTACTTGCACCTGAATCTATATACCAACACTCCATGATGTTGTTTAGTACTTTATGTATTCCTAGAGATTTTTGGATTATGATATAGTGCTTTTTTTAAAATATAGTTCAATTTTGGTTGATTTTGTAAAAATTTTGTAAAGATCAAAAAATCAACTTCTCTAACACCTTATTACTCCTAATTGAACTAAGCACTTTTCCAATTTTGAAGAGGTTTTAATGTTGGATTTATTTTGTCCCTTTTTAGAAATTTTGAGACAAGAAAATTATAAATTTCCAACCTTAACAAAAAATATTTAATAACCTCTTTTATAACCCTTAATATTTTGTTCAAGTGTTTCTAATTTCCAATAACCTAGTTTGATGTTGTAACCCTTATCACTCCCAAATTTGGAAAATTAGAAAATTAATAATATTTGCAAAATATTAAAGAATTTAATCCACATAGAATTCCTTATTTCTCCTAGGTTAAATTGCAAATATTATTTCAATTTGATAAGTTATCCCTTATAGCTTTTGCTTTCAAAATCTAAGTTTTAACCTTAGCTTATAACCCTTATATCTCCAAAAATGAAAGCAATAATAAAATGGGATTAAACCTTACCTTTGGATGCTAAATATCCTCACTGTTCGATGCTTTTTTGGCTGGATATAATAACAATATTAAGGTTACCTTTGGCGCTAGAATCAATGGAGATGATTTGGAATTCCTTGTCTTCAATGTTGGAACGTAGGCACTTTGGGAGTCAAAGTCTCCTTTGACCTGCACTTTCTTCTCCCTCGTATGGTGCTCCTTCTCCTCCTTGAAATGTGCTTTCTCCCTCTAAATTTTGGCACTAGTTTATGATAGTGCTTTAAATGCACTTCTTACACCTTTGAATGGTGTATGGCTGGAAAGTAGTCTTCTCCTTCCAAATGAGCTACGTATTGCCTTTTGTATTTCTTGTTTGACCTCCTTGGCACCTTAAATAGAATGAGCTTCTTGCACTTTGTGACAAGTGTCACCTGAAACATTTTTTGTAGATGCCTTCAATGTAAACCTTGCAATGATGAGGTTAGTGGTAACCTCCCAAGATTTGTAACTCCTCCAAGCATGTGTAACTCCTTCCAAGCATATGTAACATCTTTTTGGTGAGCGCTTGAGTCTTCACGTAAGTTGGAGAGTGTAGAGCATCTGTGCCAAGTGGCACTCAAGGCTTATGCATGTAAGCCTCCCTTGTAACGTTTCTTGGAGCCCTTTATCTTGCCTTCTACGTAAACTTGCCTTGTTTCTTGAAATGCAAGTAATCTCCCAATGTTCTTGGTTGCTTCTATGTATTGGCTCTTGGATATTTGGTGCTCCTCCATGGTGGTCCTATGGTAGCTCCTTGTAGTATTCAATGGTGAATGTTCTCCTTGGATATAGCACTTTCTTCTCCTTTGTAATATGTTGTTGGTTCATTTTTACAATAGTTGAATGCTTCCCTTTTGCTTGATTTTGATAATGCTCCTCTTATGTAGGTAATTTATTTCTTGTAGGCTGCCCTTCTACGTAATCTTCGGCTGATTTTTGGCTCCTTGTTATGCTTCCAATGCTGCAGGTGATACGTACTCTTCTAGGGCTTGATTTGAATATTGAAAACCAATGTTTGTAAACACCTTGACTCCTTGGACGTATGGGCTCTTCGATGGCTCCTTTATTTTTTTGGATAAAACATCCTTGCTGCCCCCTATAGATAATACTTTTGTCCTTCCAAAAGAACAAAAGTTGTGCTTTTGTAATATATAGTTTTTGCACCAAAATGAAGAGTTTTTACATAATCCTTTTTTTTTCTTTCCTTGGATGATAGATGATCCAAGCTAATGCTGATTTTGAATAGGAATTCCTGCTCTCTGCATTGAAATGAACCCCTTATAATTTCCTTGAATCTTGAGACTTCCAAGGTCTCGATTTGAGGCTTCCTTCAAGGACTTCAATGGTGGTTTTCTTCTTCACCTTTTGCTTCCAATGGTGGCTTCTATAGGCCACGAAAGTGTTGCAGATTTTGTGCTAATTTTTATGCTTTCAACAACATAAATTAATTGAGATAACTAGTTAACAAATCAACTAGTATAGTGCTTAACAATGCACCTTTTAATGGTAACAATAATCTCACCTTATTGCTCCACTAATCTCTTAAAAATGCACTTAATAATTACACTGCAACCTTTCAAGCATAATATGGAATGAACCCATGCATATTTCACTACAAACACAGTTGTAGGATCAAGTCTTCTTCTCTCTTTTTTTCAAAGTAGAAGATAGGTAGTTGATAGATAACTCTAAAATCTAATCAACCCCTAATGTGCAAATGAACCTTAAAATGAACCTTTTCTTTTTGCACTTTTGAAGACTGTAATTTTGCTTTCCCTTCTTGCAACTTTAATCCAAATAAGGTGCTCCAATGAATCTGAAAAGTAATCCAATTAATGAGTTAGCTAGCACCAATAGTTGCATACCTTTTTAAAAGCTTCTATAGCTCTTTTGCCACTTATGTAGAGGATGTGGATCTTGGTGTCTAAGATCACCAAGTTGCTACTTCGAGTAGGATCTTGCAACTTTTTGTAGACTATCTTGAACAACTCCTTCACCAAAATATGGTCTCAAACTTTCTTTCACGAGCCTAAGATTTGGTGGCTTGTTCTCCTTCCCTTCTTGTTGTGAGAGGTACTCTTCAAGTATTTTGGATTTGGCAAGCTTCTTCTATCTTCAAGTCTTCTTGTCGAATTTTGACTTCAAGCAGGATCTTCTGTATCTTCTTTGACACTTCTTACCTCGTTCTTCTCCTCTGGGGGTTTGGCACTCCTTGCCAAAATCTTCTCTTCCAGGGATTTGGCACTCCTTGCCAAGTTCTTCTTTTCCAAGGATTTGGTAGATCTCCTTCTGGTCTTCTACCTTCTTCTTTTTGGGCTTGTTGTCGGATGGCAACAATTGTCCCAAATATTCTGCTTATCAAAAACTTCTCTGATCTCCTTATTCTTGTTGAGCTCTTCAAACAATCTCAAAGCAATGGAATTTGCAAGTGGTAGGTCCAAAGGTGCATCTGTTTTGCAAAACCCGTAGCAATGAATTTCCCTATTCCTATCTAGGAACGACCGTAGCTCTGATACCACTGATGGCTTTAGCACCATTCCATCATAGAGAGAGAAAGAAAACATATATTATTGAGAATGAAAAAATGATACATTCGAGTAAGGGTATGAGACCCTTTATATAGGAAGATAGGTTCCTTGGCTAACACTCTACCTAAATGTGCAAAGGACAACTTGCACATATACAACTTGCACATTGACACTTGTGCATTTACTATGTTGCATGAAGTAACTAGATAACTTCCCCCTAAAGTAATCTAACATAACCAAATGATGTAATATATTCTAACATGCAGGATGTGCACATGTCATGTAACTATGTGTGCAAGTGTGAGGAGTGAGAAATTTTCCAAGTGTCATAAGGCAAGTGTGAAGTATGAAAGTTTCATATAGTAAAGTATGCAAGTGTACATATAGGAATGTGTAAGTGTCATAGATTAAAGTCTGCAAGTAAATAGAGAGTCAACAGTCATGTATACAAGTGGCAAGATGTGAAGCCAAAGGATATGTGATATTTATATTATGTATGGAATAGAAAAGGTTGCATCTCCCATATATATGAGGAGTGCAATAGTCAAGTATTGAAAAGTCACATTTCTAAGGTCATATAATGGAGATAAAGCTCCATGTACTATATCAAAGAATACAATCCATTGTAATAGAAGACTCATCGTAGAATATTGAAGCTTGTATGCAATATTTTGAGCAATTATATTGTAAGTTTATCTTATGCATATTGTCATTGATATTGGCCATTTTATTCATATTATTGTTATTTTCATGAATGTTATGTTCATTTATTTTGGTCATTTAATATATTAATTGCTCTTATATTTGAGTCTACTCAAGATCCTAAATATTGGAACCTGAGATAATCTAGCTAAAAAGCCAACACCCATATAATAATGAGTAGTCTCATCATTTGTAGTTAGATAATGACTCTTCTTTCTCCCTTATGTACCTATATTAAATTTGTCTCACTTATCTTACCACTATATTCTTATTGACTTATTCCCCTAGGTAAGGATGACACCATCCTCAACATCTACGAATCCATGCAAAGGTTTTAGTAAGATTACATTGAAGATTTATTGGGTTATTTACATACAAAATTTGACCAATAAATTGGTTATGGGTGAGGAATAGAACACATGGATGATGTGAGTTATATAATTATACATAGTTTTACGCACATGTGGGAAAAAATACTATAGAAAGTGGCATATGAAAAATATGAGGAAACATGAAAACAATGAGAGGATCTCGTAGCTAGGAGAAAATAAATGGTATATACAAAGATGAAATATCAAATTTTTACACATATATATAAGATAAATATAAAATTTTTATATTTATAAAAAATGGAATACTTTACCTAAATTACTTGAAGACTTGACAAGTAGATGTAAGTTGTATAAGGATGTGAGCATCATGAATTGTTAAAAAATTGTAGGAAGATATTTTCTATTTTTAATAGACGGGATCATCCAACAAGCTATTTTTTTTTATAATATTCCCTTGGTAGCACTAAAATGGGTATTCATTTCCTTGTTATTTTTTTTTATTAAGGATAATTTAGCTAAGAAGCTAGTTTTCTAAACTTCTTCCACTTGATAGTGCCTAAATGGGTTTTTACCATCAAGGTTTTTCTTGGTGTGTACAATCTATAATTAGTCAATGCTTACTACTGGTTGTAGGAGAATATTCCTCCACCAATGCAAGGTGAGATCAATATATGATGTAGGTCATAATATCATTCTTGGTTAATGGTTTACTATACAATCAACGTTTATTACCAATAACCATAAGAGGAACCTTATCTTTATCAATTTTTCATAGTTTAATTACTCTATTATTGAGTATAATGTCAATATCATAGGGCCATAACCAACAATGTTGTATTTTCCCTTTAAAGTCCATATATTAAGAATCATAGAGTAGTGCTCAATCTCAACTTTTATTTTTATGATTGATGAAGTGATCATCCACATGGCCCTTTGTTACAAGATAATTTCTATGTAAAAAAGAGTTTATTGTTAGAGCTCATCCAAATGCTTGAGTCATTCTATATTTTACTTTTGTGCCTCAAAAAGGTCCATTACTAACTTGAAGGTTGTGCTAAGAGTTTTTATTTTAAAATTTATGGGTAGAACTACCATATTGACATATGCAATCTCATATGGTGTAATTTTTATGGTGGTCTTCCATATCATTTTATAGATCCAAAGAGATTTTATAGGATAGTTGGCCCACTCCTTGTACTGATATTGAACTATCATTATGAGAATATTTTCTAGTTCTCTATTTGTTATTATGCTTGTCTATATGCCTATGGGTGAAAAGGAGTATATATATTATGGTAAAGTTTGTATTATTTGACCAAAAATTCAATTATCATGGAAATAAATTATGGTATTTGAATATTTTTTCATATAAAAATTCAACTACCTTATTGTCCCAAGTGTGTTTGTGGTCACATAATCTATGCATACAAAAATATACATTTCTAATTAAAAGGTGGGTCAATAGGGCCCATGAAATCTAGCCCATATTTTGCAAATGGTTTGGTTGATAACTAAGGTTGTAGTGGCAACTTATTTGATTGATTAGGTCTTCCCATGAACTGAAACTAATCACTATGAGCTATATAACCCTTGGAATATTTGAATAAATTTTAGATAGTAATAACTTGCACTTAGAATTTTGGTAGTTTTTCTTCTACCATCCAAGTGTCCTCCTTAAGGATCATCGTGACAAGCCCTTATGCTATTGTAAACTTCATCCTCCATAACACATCATTGCATGACATGATTAGGTCCAGTATTGAAGAGATATCCCAATCAAAATATAAGGAGCACTCTATTTGTTTATACAATGAGTCTCCTTAGGAGAGAAATGTTGGGGTACTTTCCATGTAGATAGGTCATGTGCAATGTCTACAAAAAATGGTTTCTTAAAAAGATACCATACAAATATTCTCATCTAAAAATACATCCTCAATAAGAGAATCATCTAAACTATTTGGGAGCCTAGAAAGAAAATCCACAACAACATTCTCCCTTATGATATTAAGTATTGTGAGATCAAAATCTTGTAATAGTAATAATTTTTTAATAATCTTACCACTTAAAATAGGTTTATTTATTAAGTCATTAATTCTATCATGGTTAGTATGAACAAAAATAGGGTAACCTATAATATAATGGTAAAATTTATTAATAACATGTACTACTATAAGAAATTATTTTCTATAATTGTACAATTTAGTTTAGTTCATGAGATTGTTTTACTAATATATTATATGATATACATATCATTGTCTTCTTTTTATCCAAGAACCACTCCTAGTATTGTGTTAGAAGTATCTATATAGATAAGAAATGAAAATTTCCAATGTAAACCTCTTAGGACCAGTGTTGAAATAATAAGGGATTTATATTCTCGCTAAAGTCTTGAATAAATATTCTATAGTATGCCACACGCCCTAAGAAAATATAAACATCCTTTTGCTTTTATGGGATAGGAAGGTTCTTTGTGATTTTAATTTTGGCAGGGTCAACTTTGATGTCTTGAGTAGAAATATGGTGTCCTAGTACCATTCCCTTGACCATCATCATATTGCATTTTTTATTACTCAGTGATATATTGGTACATTGACACTTTGGATTACTTGGTTAAAATTTATTTTCATCTTCTTCAAAGAATTATCATAAATAAAAAAATCATCCATATAAATTTCCATGCATTCTCTAGTTAAATCAAATAAGATGCTAACTACTACTCTCTAGAAGGTTGCAAGACCATTGCATAATCTTAAGGGTAGGATATGATAAGAAAATGTACCCCATGGGTAATTAAAGTTTTGCTTGTCCTTATATTTTGTAACATTTTGGATTTCATTATATTCACTAAAGTCATCTAGAAAAGAGAATTACTTCTTTCTAGTGAGGGTATTTAATACTTGGTTAGTGAAGGAAAGTGAGAAATGGTCCTTTCAAGTAGCTTTATTAATATCTCTATACTCAATGAAAATTTTCTAGTTTTCCTTCCTTATTTGGGACTATGACTAGGGAGATACCCATTGACTATTAGGGTAAATGAAATTGACTTTAGGATTTTCTATAGTTTTTCCTTGACAATATCTTTTAGTGTAGGGTTCATCCTTCATTGTGATTATCATATTGATTTAGCATTATATTACATATATATATATATGATGTGCGTAGATGCTCAAATAAATTTATTTTATATCTTAGTAATCCCGAGAAAAAGTATAGCTATGTTTAGTAAGCATGTTAGTCAATTTTTCTAGTACAATTTCAAAAAATTTGGTAAGAGATTATTTTTCATTGATAAGGATTTCTTGTAATATGTGTGGGGTAAATTTTGGTGAAAAAAATATTATTATTTTTTGATTAGTAGAAAGGATTTTGAAAGGGTCCCTGAACCTTTTACAAACTGAATAAGGGAGAAAACCCATTGGTCAAAAAACCAAAACAAGCAAGAGAAAAAGAGCAACAAACACCACCAAACAGAAATAGCTTAGGTAGAACAAACCCAAGCACACGAACAACAACAAACAAAAATAGACTCAAAAGGGAGAATCACTCCACCATTTCCATCATGTTATTAGGGGAAAAACATTTTGATTTTCCAAATATTTGTCATGATAGTATTGTTCAAATGCAAGGCAACCTTCCATGAGGGCTTATGGAGTAAGTTGTGGCTGGAAAAATTGAAAGAGGTGATGCCTCTTGATGGAATGCAATTCTTCAAGCGACCCAATATTACAAGAAGTAAATATCATCAACATGATTGGTTGTCTTGAGGTGCTACAAAAAATCTATCTGCCACACATGGAGGGTCTCTTCTCTGACACCTATGTTGGCCAACCAATCAACTGCCTTGTTCCCTTCTCTATAAACATGCTAGATAATGACATTGGAATACTTGCTTATAAGTCTTCTGCATTCACCAATGATGTTGCACAAATTCCATGATGGGGATTGGGTGGCTTTGAGGCAATTTATGATGAATAATGAGTCTCCTTCAACAATGATATTGTCAACATTGAAACCATCCAGAATAAGCAATCCTTGGTAAAGGGCTCTTGCTTCAACCATATTATTTATTTTAAAGCCAATATTTTTAGCATAGGTGAAGATAATTCTTCCATAATCATTTTTGACTATGCCTCCACTGCCCACTACTCTAGGATTTCCTTTAGCCACCCCATAAAAATTAAAATTGATCCACTCTACAGGGGGAGGGGTCCACCTGATACTAGACCTATCAACAATAGAATTAGTTGTGCCAACTAACACATTAGTGAGTTTAAAGTGAGAAAACAATCAAAAATCAATACCCGATTTGGGGGCATCAATAGATGAGATAAGTTAGGCATTCTTCATAGCAAAGGTGGTAATTCGTAGGACAAAAAAGCTTAGGTTTTTACTAATTTCATTGAAAATCCTATTGTTTTTCTCAAGCCAAATTTACCACAAGTAGTGGTGTAAGCAAGAGGTCCAAAGAAAACTGAGTTGGGGATTGGTAAAGGGCTTGGGCCATTGCTAGAATAGGAGAGTAAGCGATGAAGGATGGGCCCAAGCAATATTAACAAGCTCAAATAGGGAATTCAGGATTGACAATGATATGGGGTATTCTAGGAAAATGTGGAAAGTTGATTCCTAATTTGATTTGTAGAGAGGACAACAATTAGGAATGTACAAGCCTCTGGTAATTAGGTTGTCCATGGTTAGGATTCTATTTTGGGAAGCAAGTCATGAGAAAAATCCAATTTTAGGTATTAAGTGTTTAAGCCAAACAAACTTAGCTAAGACCCAGGATGCAGTAGGTTGGTCTTGGGAATAATATGCAAATTTGATAGTGAAAATGCCTTTCTCAGTCAGTTTCCAGAAAGGGGAATCCAATATTTGATTGTTTGGGATAACACACATTCTTAAGAGATTTTGAATAATTCTGGCCGCTTCATTAATCTCATTGTTGGGGATGTTGGTAGGAAGGAGTTTCCACTACCAACAATTGGAAATTTGGGTAATAAAATTGACAACTCTGTTTCCAAAGATACGATCAGTAATAGGTTTGAGAATAACTAGGTTTGGCTCATTGATGAGGGGTTGATCCCTCAACCAAGCATATTCCCAAAACCTTATAACTCTACCACACCCAAGACTCCATATCAGACCTTTCTTGATGATGTCCCTAGTTTGGATGATTGAATTCCAGAAGTAGGACCCGCTAGGAAGGGGTTGCTCATCCATGAAAGAAGATCGTTGGAGATATTTTCCTTTAGTTACAAGAATATTTAAGAATCATGTCCTAAATAAGATAATTTTTAGAGATCTCATCTTGACCTGAGATCTAATGGAGATACATATTTTTAAAAAACGTTGATAATTATGGTGTCCTCATCTATTTATTTTATTTTCAAGGCTTGATCAATTGTGATAATTGACTGTGTATTGGCTTCATTGTTTCCATCCTAATCCACCCATACATTATCTCCAAAATCTAAAGTGGATTTAGTAAGTGGATATAAAACCAAGTTTTTTGTCATAGATCCATTTGAAATATCCATGATTATTGATCAACAACTAATATAAGCATTTATGATAGTTATTTAGGGTCTTCCCAAGATTAATGGGTATTCTCCTAGGCTAGTGATCAATTTTATCACCATAAAATTAGTAGAATATTTCCAAGGGTCTATAAAAATGACCACATCCTTTAATATTCCTTCAAGAGTCACAATTGAATGATCACCCATCTCTAAAACTATGGGAGTTTGCTTGAGGTCAAGGAGATGCAATTTATCCATAGTTTCTTTTTCATAATGCCAATTATTGTTCTTAAATCAACTAATACATTCTTGATTAAATATTTCCTATGTGCACATTAATAATAGAACTTCCAATATTAGAAATTTGGGAGTGAAAACCATCCCAATTATAAGGTTAGCAAGCTAACCTACAACTTGAATGGTTATAGGATCCTTATTTTTTAGGTATTTTGAGATATAATTCTCTAAATATTTTACTATAGATTAGGATATCCTTGATGGGATCATAAAGCGGCATGAGAACATATATATTTCATAGCCCTCATCGTAAATTAAATTATGGTTGTGTTGATTCCTTCATTTGCTTTAAGTATTCAAGAAAATGAGGGTTATTCACTTGTTTGTTATTAGAAATTAATTTACTAGTGGGATTAGATTCTTGTAGATCTTATTGTGGGGGAGTTTATTCCTATATTTTGATAATGATGGGTGGTTTGGGATCCCTAAGTGCTCTTCATGATCATAACTATAAATCATTGCAACCAATAATATTTATAGAATAGGTGGGGTATCCTATTGAATCTTGATTACACATTGGTTATCGTATTTTACTTTACGCTTTAGATTTAGATATGTAGGTAGCTATGGTGGTGGATTTAGAAGTATATTGGAAGCAAATGTGGGTGAGTAAGATTTTTGTAATTATGGTGGTTGGTGATATTTATAATTTGGTGGATAATACCATCTTATTTGCGAGTTGGTCCATGGTTGATTGGGATATTGTTGTTGTTAGGGCCAAGGATTTTGTTAATTCATCCAAGGGTTTTAATTTTGAGAGGGAATCCATTGCCATACATGTGAAGACTAAGCATTTAAAAAAGTAGATGAATATGAATAAGGTTAAGCTCAAATATGTATACCTTTAATATTATATAAAATCCACCATGTATTCTTTCGGTTATTATAATAGACCTCTTCTATTGCTTCGGTTCCAACATAGTAGTATAATTTGATTCTAGAAATAATGGGATAGTTGCTATAAACTTTAACCTTCTTCAAGGGTCATTGGTATTTTTCATGCTTCTTTATGCACCTAAGGTAAAATTTTCAAACCTTTATCCACATCCTCTTGATTTTTATTGGCTTGAAATGTATCCAATTGAGTGTCCAAGAAAGACATAATATTTTTCTTGAAACCTTTAAGTTCCTTATTTCAGCTCTAGTAGTACCAATTGAAATTTTTATTGTTAAAATAGTGCATTACCTCATTCCTACATTTTCTCAAGATAGATCTTGAGAGATTCTAGGAAAGAGTCTTAATATCCTTAAAATTAACCTGATAGATATCTCCTCCATCCATTAGGTTCAAATATTCTATACACTTCTTCAATTCCTCATAAAAAAATTGACCTTTAAGGTTTTTGCTTCCATATATGAATGCTTAAACCATTGAATAAATTAAAATCTCTCAATGTAAAATTTTAGAATCTTATCTTATTTTTGAGTAATTTATAGGACTTAATCTATTGCTTCTCTAACCTAGCAATAGTCTTGATATTCCTATAGGAATTCTATCCTCATGGTGTCCTACATGCTGATGTTATTTCCACCTACCCCTATGAACCAATATAAAGTTGCATCCTTGAGTATGTCTAGAAAATGCTTGAATTTATATGCATTTTTCTTATAAGTTATAAGTCCTAAACAACATGTCAACTTCAAAGAGAAAAATATTTGGGTCTTCTATAATTAGCTTCTAAAATATAGGAAGCACAAATGGTATAATTTTCTTCTTCCTAGTACCCTCTTGTAAGTCTTAAATAGGAAACTCAAATATCATAATAGTCTGAGTTTATTTTGCCATATTTGTTAAAATCTACACTACCTAAGGTATCTAGTAGGTATTCCCTAGTAATAGAATCACTATGAAATAATGGTTTGATAATATAATTTGTTGTTGAGTTACCCTGGGTGGTGAATTTATTACAATGGAATATCCTCCCAATTCTCCAACTATAGAACAAGTGTCTACTATATGAGGAATAGTGCCTTCAAGTATGAATTCAAGAATATTTCTAAATCCAACTAGAGATTCTTCAAACAATTCTACAAGATCAATATATCATCTAGTCTGGTCTATAGTTTCTATGGGTAGTTGTAGTTGTTGTTATATGATGTTGATCATGTATTCATGATATTTTTCAGCTGTATATTTCAATAGTTTTAACTATTTCTATTATGTTACCTTTTTAGTTATTTGTTTTACATGATGTATTCAGTTGTAGTTTTTGAACAAGGGAAGAACAATTACAGCCTATTTTGATTTAATATTTTAGATGTATTTTGGCTATAATTTTTCATGGCATTTGGTTGCACTTTTATAATGGGTTGGTTGGTTTTTTTATGGTGTATTGGTTGCATTTTCTATAGCATATTGGTTGAGATTCAACAGTAAATATTTATTTTTTTGTGAGAAGATCAACCAGGTTTAATGTTATTTTATGGTTGCATTTTGAATATGATAGCAATTTTTTTATGACTGTAATTTTTAAATTTAACAAATAAATTTTCTTCTTGTCTTTAGAGAAAATCAGGGAAATTTTCTCTCATTTTCTACATTTGGTATTAGATCCTTGGTAGATAAAAATCTAGGTTGAAGGATTTTTTTTTATGTTCTTTCTCACAATTGAATATGGCTAATAGTAATTCACTTCCAATATCAAAATTTAATGGTGTTTATTATGACTAATGGAGTTATAAAATGAGAACCTTGTTGATTTATGTGAAATTGTAGAGACTAGTTATGAAGAACCAGATGATTGGGTCTTTCTACCCATAATTATAGACAAGCCAAAAGAGAATCCTAGAATAAAACTCATTAGCACTATATTACATATAATGAGCGCTTGATAAGAGTCTTTTTCCAAGAATAATAAATGCAATAATAGAAAAATATGCATGGAAGGCCCTATAAGAGGGATATCTAAGGTAGTGACTAGGTTAAGGTTGTTAAATTGCAAACCCTCAAAAGAGAATTTGGGAATTTAAGGATGCAAGTAGCAGAAAGAGTTAGTGACTATTGTGTGAGGGTTAAGGACATGATAGATAAAATGGCCATATTAGAAGAACACATGGATAAAAAGACTATTGTAAAGAAGGCCTTAAGATCATTGACAATGAGGTGGAACAATATTACAATTATCATAGAAGAAAGCAAGGATTTTATAACCCTTGAGTTTGATAACTTGATTGGTTCTCTTATGTCTCATGAGGAGAGACTTAGATATGCCTTTGAATATGATGAAAAAGCATTTTCTTCCAAGTTGATTTTTTGGAATGGAGCAAGCACCATCAATCAAAGTTATTGGCAAAACCAAGGAAGAGGCCAAATTTCAAATTCATCAAGAAGAAGATGATGAAGAAGAGTATCTTCAACAAAAAGATAAAGAGAAAATTTTAAGAAGAGAAATGCACAATGCTACCATTGTAAGAGGTATGGTCATTATGGAAAATATTTTAGAATTAAGGCATCTAATGAAGGAAGAAGATCAAATTTTGTTAATGAAGAAGAACATGCATCACCAAGTCATTTGTTCATGTCATGTGACAAAGAATAAACCATCTCATAAGAGGATTTGTACTTGGATTTAGACTGCTCCAACATGTCCAATAGTAATAATTTGTTTTCTACCATGAGTGAGAGCTTCAAGAGCAAAATAAAACATGTAACGACCCAAAAACACACAAACAAAAAAATACAAAAATAGAAAAGTTTTTTTTTTACTAAGGAGAGGGATACATGAACCCTTCATGAACCCCTAACCCAACTAGTATTAACCTAAAGTTTCAATCACCTAAGTTTTCCTGGAAGTTACATCTCATGAAGTACCCTATCACAAGTCCGTCTGTGTAGGCGTAACATGTGTTACTACAGATAAGTCCATATGTCCCATCATTCTTGATGAGCTAGACCTATCACCCTCAGTCCATCGAAGGTATACACGCATCTCCATACCATACACAAATCATTATGTGTAGGTATGCTATGAGTATTGTGAGTTAAGCTATCTATCTCATCTCCACGATGAGCTATCTTAACTCAGATGTAATCTCTTCACAACTTAGTCCTTTATCTCCCTAAGGGGGTCTCAATTCCCTTAGGTCTCCTATGTTCACCCTAAGGGGTTCTCAATTCCCTTAGGTTACCTATGTTCACCCTAAGGGGTTCTTAATTCCCTTAGGTCACCTCTGAGTTCACCCTAGAACTCTACACTTAGATTTCTATCATCAAGCAACCAAACAATAATACATCTAGTTACTATAACATCAGAAAGCAATCAAACAATGATAGAGAAAATAAAGCAAGCTTAACACTAAAGGAGAATCAACTACATAATATAACCAGATACAAAAATAAAGTAAAAGAACCTTCACTAAACCAATAAACAACTATCTCATTAAATCTTACATGATAAATCCTTCTTACTTTAAAGAGTATCACATTATCTGCATTGGGGATATCTCCCCATAATTTTAGTCTATTTGATCATAAGTAAATCAACGTAAGATACAATTACCTATACTTTATTTCCATTGAACTCCTTGCTTCTCCTTGCTTCCCATTGGATCTTTGAGGGTAGTAGGGGATCAGGATACTCATGGTTCAGGATAGGCATACCTTCTAAATGCATCTATTCATTTACTTTGCCAAATTGCAACTATACAAAATTCAATTAAGTTTCTAACCATCTAATGCATAATGGATATTATAAAAGAACCTTTACTTTTATTTTCACCTCTCAAGTTCCCTTAGAGAGTCATCCAACATGTACCACTTAGATCAAGGTCTAACTTTAATCAAATTCATTCATGTCTTAAAGCATTAAAGTCTCATACCCTTAACCTTTAAAACAATCCCTTTCTTTTCATTCCCTAAATCAAAGCCCCATAACTTCAATTTAAAGAATAAATCTACATCCTTTTTAATTCACAATTTCCAATCAATCAATTACCTTTTAAAGCATTAAAGTCCCATACCTTTAACCTTTAAAACAATCATTCATTCATTCCCTAAATTGAAGCCCCATAACTTCAATTCACGAATAAATCCACTTCCCTTTTAATTTAAAACTCCTAAGATAATCAACATTAATCAAAGGGGTTCTCTTTTAAATTAAATTAAAAACCTTCAATACATTTCATAAAAATCAAAGGTTCTTTCTAATTAAAAACCTTAAATAAATCTCATATAAATCAAAGGTTCTCTTTAATTAAAAGCCTTCAATAATCCCATATGAAACAAAGGTTCTTTTTAATTAAAAGCCTTCATTATATTTTATATAAAACTAAGGTTCTTTCTAATTAAAAGCCTTCAATAAATTTCATAAAAATCAAAGGTTCTTTCTAATTAAAAACCTTAAATAAATCTCATATAAATCAAAGGTTCTCTTTAATTAAAAGCCTTCAATAATCCCATATAAACAAAGGTTCTTTTTAATTAAAAGCCTTCATTATATTTTATATAAAACTAAGGTTCTTTCTAATTAAAAGCCTTCAATAAATTTCATAAAAATCAAAGGTTCTTTCTAATTAAAAACCTTAAATAAATCTCATATAAATCAAAGGTTCTCTTTAATTAAAAGCCTTCAATAATCCCATATGAAACAAAGGTTCTTTTATTAAAACCTTAAAATCAAATATTTTTAATTAAAAGCCTTCATTATATTTTTCATAAAACAAGGGTTTCTTCAATTAAAATCCTTCATTATTTCTCATAAAACGAAGGTTTCCTTTTAATTAAAACAAGTTACGCAACACCTTACCTAATGCAAGGTCTACAACTAGAGGCCAATGCCTTCCAAGGTGGATGCTAAGCAACCATGACAAAACCTAGCATCTAAGCAACTAGAACCAGGAAATGCTCTCACTTCAATCTTAACAGAGTTCCCACTCTTGGAACATGATGCTCACAATTACTCGATGCTTTCAACTCCACAATGCTCTTCGGACACATAGCCCTCGAACCCTCACAATGCTCCCTTCAACATGACGTGGCCTTCGAACATGCACAACGCTCACTATTAACGCTCATTGGCTTCCTCTAAAGCCACTCACTAAAACTCACAAAAATGCTCATTGGCTTCCTCTAAAGCTGCGCTCACAAAAATGCTCACTAGCTTCCTCTAAAGCCTACGCTCACTAAAATACTCACTAAAATGCTCATTGGTTTCCTCTAAAACCTGCGCTCACTAAAACACTCACTAGTTTCCTCTAAAACCTGCACTCACTAAAATGCTCACTAGTTTCCTCTAAAACTTGTGCTCACTAAAATGCTCACTGGTTTCCTATAAAACCTACGCTCAACAAGCAAATGGTGGTTTCATTAAAAACACATGCTCACTAAAAGCTATGATGGTTTCATTTAAAAACAAATTTCAATAAACATCATGTGGTGGTTTCATTTAAAAACACAATCCTCACACAAAATGGTGTATTCTTCCCTTCTCCATGTCTCTCATCTCATTCTCTCTGCTCCCATATTTTTTTCCTTTCGTTCCCCTCTCTCTTTTCCTTTCCTTCCTCCTTACGTGCCTGTCCACCCAGGTGGCCCATCCGCCATCTTCTCGAACCCCGAGCCCCCGTCTTGAGCCTCCTTTCTTCAATGCACCATCCCCTATCCTTTATGCATTCTTCCCATAATTTCCACCTTTGGAAATTTAGTAGCCTCATAGGCTATTTCATAGGTTTCACTATATAGGAAAGGGATCATTACATTTTATTTTTTGAAGAATGGCTCTTTTAATTAAAATATCATTCTCAAGATATTTATAAACCATAAAATATATTTCTTTTATTTACACAATTTCATTATTGCTTTTTAATAAAAGATATCTATTATTATATATATACTTTTTTTAAATGAATTCTCTTTCATTTATTTCAATTAATTAAAGTCTTTTAATGAATTCTCTATTATCATTAAAATGAACACTTTTAATTAATTTAAATGAAAACTCATTTATTATTAATTGCAATGAAGTTTACTAATGAGCTCCAATGAGCCAAACATTATTTACTTGAACTTCATTAATTAATTTAAAGGAATCTTCATTCAACATATAAATTTAATTTGCTTTCTTTCATAAGGATGATGCTCTACTTTCACTTCGACATGATAGTTTACCTTATGCATCTATCTACATTTTGCAGTTGTTCTCATATAGAAAACCCAACATTAAACTACTCAAGCCATGATGCAGTAGAGAGCAAACACATTTATACAACAAAAAAGAGGGAATCTTTCCATCAACCCAATCACCTATCTTAGCCAGAGATTTTACGATAGCTACTAGGCTATCAACTAAAGCTCAAGGTGATCAGCCATCGATGATTATCCCTTCCATCAATGCATGCCTATATGAAGGTATCTATCCATGTTACCTCCGAGTACCTTAATCATCATTTCCCTTGATCTTTGGTACCCTCGTTGCTGGTGGGTGACTCTGCCTGTTCCACCTACGAGTGTACCTGATCCTGCACACTTGGCAATATGTTAGCGATAACACGCCCTTATAAATCAACTAAACATCATATAGTTGGTTCAATTGTTCAAACTAGGTATCACCACATCATAGGTTAATACATTGTTTTCTTGTGCCATAAAGTCAGCTAGGGAGGGTCATGACATCCTCCCCCACTAGGATTAAACATCATCCTCGATGTTTCCAGTTTTCCTTTTTTTTTAATAGAAAGTAAAATTATTACATCATATAGCTTCAAACAAAAAGGGAAAATGTTTTTGCATAACCTCCACTTTCTCCCAAGTGGCATTCTTCTCAGAGAACTGGTCCCACTAGACCTTACACTATTTGAGAGTCCGATTCCATAGATATTTAGAATGAAACTCAAGAATCTTCATCGGTAGTACTTCAATGGCCTCCGGATTTACCATCTACAATTTAGAAACATCCCACACATGTTCAGGGTCAGCAACATATTTCCTAAGCAAGGATATGTGGAAGGTGTCATGGATTTTGGATAGATTAGGTGGTAATGCAAGTCGGTATGCAACTGGACTGATCTTTTCTATGATCTCAAAGGGCCCCACAAAATGTGGATCCAACTTCATGGATTTGATAGCACTTTTCTTTGGCTTAACCCTTAAGAACACCTTATCTCCAATAGAATACTCTCTTGGAGTCCTTTTTAGATCTGCATAACTCTTCTACCTATCCATAGCTTCCTTAAGCCTTTGCCTAATTTCTTTTAGTTGCTCTTCCATTACCCTGACCATTTTTGGCCCAATCACAACTCGATCCTCTAGGTTGTCCCAAGACAATGGTGTTCTACACTTTCACCCATACAAGGCATCGAAAGGTGCCATTCCTAGCGAGGAGTGATGTCCATTATTGTAGGCAAACTCTACCAAAGGTAGACAATCTTCCCATTGAGATTTGTGATCCATGTAGTACATGCGGAGCATGTCTTCCAAAACTTGGTTTACCCACTCTGTTTGACCATCGGTTTCAGGGTGGTATGCTGAACTCATATTCAATTTTATACCAACTGCACTATGAAGGGATTTCCAAAATTTAGAAGTGAATTTGGAGTCTCTATCTAAGATAATTACCTCAGGAAACCCATGCAATCGGAATACCTCTTTGATGAATCTGCTAGCCACTACCTGAGCATCATCCTTGGTATTTCCTGGTATGAAGTGGGTAACCTTAGTCAATTTTTTGACCACTACAAAGATGGCATCATGTTGGTACCGAGTCTTGGGTAAACCCACGATAAAATCCATAGATATAACCTACCATTTTTGCATAGGTATATCATGCAGATGAAGTTTTCCTATAGGATGCTGGCATTTCACCTTAAATTTCTGACATTCGAGGCATCGAGTGATAAAATCTATGATATCCTTCTTCATTCCTACCCAAAAGAAGGCTCTTTTCATGTTTTCTCGCATTTTGGCTCCTCCCGGATGAGAAGAATAAGGAGATCTATGAGCTTCTTGCATTATCAAGTTCCTCAAATCACCCATCTTTGGTATGATGACCCTTCCCTTATAACACAGAAAGTCATATTTCACACTAAATTCCTTATTTCCTTCAGGATCTCTGTCCATCTTGACTCGAATTCCTTGGCAATACTCATCCTGAGATTGCTCCTATCTCACTCGATCCATCAGGTCCATGTGAATTCTAGTTATGGTTGCTATATATTTCCTTCTACTCAAAGCATCAACTACTTTATTCTCTTTTCCCTTTATGTACTCAATCTCAAAATCATACTCAGTGAGAAATTCCACCCATCTTCTCTATCTCACATTGAGTATTGGTTGGGTGAATATATACCATAGACTTTGATGGTCTATTTTTAATTCAAAGGGCCTTCCCACCAAGTAGTGGTGCCAAACCTTTAAAGCATGCACCACTGTAGCTAGCTCCAAATCATGCGTAGCATAATTAACTTCATGCTTTTTGAGCTTCCTTGAAGTATATGCCACCACTGACTCCTCTTGTGAGAGTACCCCACCCAACCCATCTATTGATGCATCAATGCACACTAAAAAGTCCCCTTGAGGATCGAGAACCTTTAGTATCGATGCAGTAGTAAGCTTATGCTTTAGTAGTACGAAGGCAGCCTCACACTTCTCTGACCACTTGAATTCTTTCCCCTTCTTCTGAAGGTTTGTTATGGGTCCAACAATCTTGGAGTAGTCCTTTATATAACATCTATAATAGCCCGTTAACCCCATGAAACTTCACACTTCAATCACATTAGTAGGGGGTGGCCAATTCAGAATAGCCTCTATCTTTTCTGGATCCACAACAATCCCCTTTGTTGATATAACATGTCCAAGATATCGTACCTCTAGAACATAGAATTCACTCTTAGCTAGATTCCCATAAAGTTGATTCTTCCTTAACAATTCCAACACTATCCTAAGATGTTTATCATGTTCTTATTTATCTCTAGAGTATATAAGGATATCATCTAGGAATACTAGGACAAACTGGTCCAAGTGTCTTTGAAACACATTATTCATTAAGTTCATGAAAGTAGTTGGGGCATTAGTCAGTCCAAAGGGTAGAACCGTAAACTCATAATGCCCATACCTAGTCTTAAATATCATTTTGTGAGTGTCTTCCTCATGAATCCTTAACTGGTGATACCCTGACCTCAGATCGATCTTAGTAAACACCTTGGCATCCTTTAGTTGGTCAAATAAATCCTCAATCCTAGGTAAAGGATACCGGTTCTTGATTGTAGCCTTATTTAGCATCCTGTAATCAATACACAATCTTAGTGAACCATCCTTCTTTTTCATGAACAAAATTGGTGCACCCCACGGTGACACACTTGGTTTTATCAAACCCTTTTCCAATAATCCTTGCAATTGAACCTTCAGTTCTCGCATTTTAGTAGGATTCATCCTATACGGGGATCTATGAATAGGTTCGACTCCCATCATAAGTTCAATTATGAAGTCAAATTCCCATACAGGAGGTAGTCCAGGTAGGTCCTCTGGAAATACGTCCTGAAAATCCTATAAAATTGGATGTTGTCTTAGTATTTCTCCTTTCTCATGGTCCTCCACTTCATTGAGTTTTACCACATACACTATCCCTCCTCTCTTTAGGGCCTTTTTCAATTGCATAGCGGACAACATTTGAGGTTCAAACACCCCTTGTTTGCTATGAATTCTTAGTCTCTCTCCACCTTCCTCTGAATACTCAATCCATCGGTCTTGGAAATTGACTAAGGCTTTATGAGCCTGTAGCCAATCCATCCCTAGAATCACATCAAAGGTGTGTAAGGGAGCTACATATAAACAACATTACATAGTCCCTTTAGATAGAGTGACTTCTGCCATAGGATAACACTGGTTCACCGAGTAGGTCTGCCCAGAACCATACTCAACCTTCCACCCTTGAGCCAAATGTCCAGGCCTTTTTGACATAGTCCTTGCTAGACTAGATGAAATAAAACTGTCAATGGCTCCACTATCTATCAAAATGTTTACTTGCTTATTGAAAACCTTACCTTTCACAAGTAATGGGGTGGCTTGTCCCTCTAGCTTCTGCTTCTCGGTTGTGGCATAGATCCGATGTTCTGGTTCCTTCCCTTTTGCATTAGTTGTGCTAGTCCCTGCTCGATATGGACACTGATTATAGTAATGAGGTCCTCAACAATTGTAGCACCCTTCCTTGGGTCCTTGCTATTTTTCAGGTTTCTCATTCCCACTCTTAACTGCTGGAGTTGGAGCTTGCGACTTCTGTGGTTGAGGTTTCATGTTGTTGGGTTTGTTATCCCTCTTACAAAATTTCTTCTTGAACTTCTTCTAATTTCCATAAGGTTTCTTCTCAGGATTTTGGGGATTCTTAGCCTTTCGCTCTTGTTCAACCTCCCATTTTACAAACCCATTACTATTCCTCTTCTTTAGCTCTTATCGAGCTTGCTTGGGTAGAGTGTCGTATTTATAATAGAAGTGTGACTCTACTTTCTTTGCTAGGTCATATGCCTTTTGTAGTGATTTAGGCTCCTGCATGTCTACATCATGCTTTAACCTAGGTTCCAATCCAAGAGTGAACTTGTGAACCCACATTTTCTCATTATAAATAGGTACATATTTGAACAGTCTTACCAGCTTCTTATAGTACACCTCTACTATGTTGGTTCCTTGTCTCAGACTAGCAAATTCTTCAAACTTTAAGGTATAGAAATGCTCTATTAGGAATCTCTTCTTAAATATATTTATAAATTCCTCCCATGGAGTATCAATGGGTTCAATCTTAGTTTCCTCATAGTGGGTTTCCCACCACTCCAGAGCAGCCCCTTCTAGGTTAATCATAGCCCAAAGTGTTTGGGTTCCTGATGAGTAGCCTTTTACCATAAAGTGAACCTCTGCTTCTCTCAGCCATGCTTCCACTGCATCCCCATCACCCTCTCCATAAAACTTGGAGATACTGATGTTTTTCATGTCCCTAGATATTTCCTTTTCTGCTAAGGCTCTAGCTTGCACTTGTTCTATAGTTAATCCACTATCTAGACTAATATCTGAGCCTCAAACTTGTGAATTTTGATTTGTAGTCATTTCTAGCAATTATCTTATCTGATCTTTCATAACAGTGACCATAGCGGTGAGGTCTTCTACCTCCCTATTGGGGCTTGTTGGTTCCCCATCCTAGTTTTCTTCTTCGACATTACTTTTCTAAGTTTTTCTAGGTGTAGGCCTCCCTCTTATAGTCTTAGGTGGCATCTTAACCTGATTCCATCCAAGAAAGAAGATTAGATTATAGTTTCATCTTAAGTTGTATCTCCAATCAAGCCATAATACAGAGTTCTCTTGCTATATGCATTAACAACCTAACTAGGGTAATATCCTAGGCTAGGATGTATCACTGATACCAAAGCCCATACTAAGGCATCCTGACATCCATGCTCCCTTGGGGTTAATTCCTATCAGATTCTAGAAAATAGGGTATCCTAGATCATCCCAGATTTAGCCTTTACCTTAAGCAAGCCTTCATTGGATACATCTAATTTCCCTTTAGCACACATAGAAGCTCTATACCCTCGTACCTAGAGCTATGATACCAAATGTAATGACCCAAAAACACACAAACAAAAAAATAAAAAAATAGAAAAGTTTTTTTTTACTAAGGAGAGGGATACATGAACCCTTCATGAACCCCTAACCCAACTAGTATTAACCTAAAGTTTCAATCACCTAAGTTTTCTTGGAAGTTACATCTCATGAAGTACCCTATCACAAGTCCATCTATGTAGGCGTAACATGTGTTACTACAGATAAGTCCATCTGTCCCATCATTCTTGATGAGCTAGACCTATCACCCTCAGTCCATCGAAGGTATACACGCATCTCCATACCATACACAAATCATTATGTGTAGGTATGCTATGAGTATTATGAGTTAAGCTATCTATCTCATCTCCATGATGAGCTATCTTAACTCAGATGTAATCTCTTCACAACTTAGTCCTTTATCTCCCTAAGGGGGTCTCAATTCCCTTAGGTCTCCTATGTTCACCCTAAGGGGTTCTCAATTCCCTTAGGTTACCTATGTTCACCCTAAGGGGTTCTTAATTCCCTTAGGTCACCTCTGAGTTCACCCTAGAACTCTACACTTAGATTTCTATCATCAAGCAACAACAATAATACATCTAGTTACTATAACATCAAAAACAAATCAAACAATGATAGAGAAAATAAAGCAAGCTTAACACTAAAGGAGAATCAACTACATAATATAACCAGATACAGAAATAAAGTAAAATAACCTTCACTAAACCAATAAACAACTATCTCATTAAATCTTACATGATAAATCCTTCTTACTTTAAAGAGTATCACATTATCTGCATTGGGGATATCTCCCCACAATTTTAGTCTATTTGATCATAAGTAAATCAACGTAAGATACAATTACCTATACTTTATTTCCATTGAACTCCTTGCTTCTCCTTGCTTCCCATTGGATCTTTGAGGGTAGTAGGGGATCAGGATACTCATGGTTCAGGATAGGCATACCTTCTAAATGCATCTATTCATTTACTTTACCAAATTGCAACTATACAAAATTCAATTAAGTTTCTAACCATCTAATGCATAATGGATATTATAAAAGAACCTTTACTTTTATTTTCACCTCTCAAGTTCCCTTAGAGAGTCATCCAACATGTACCACTTAGATCAAGGTCTAACTTTAATCAAATTCATTCATGTCTTAAAGCATTAAAGTCTCATACCCTTAACCTTTAAAACAATCCCTTTCTTTTCATTCCCTAAATCAAAGCCCCATAACTTCAATTTAAAGAATAAATCTACATCCTTTTTAATTCACAATTTCCAATCAATCAATTACCTTTTAAAGCATTAAAGTCCCATACCTTTAACCTTTAAAACAATCATTCATTCATTCCCTAAATTGAAGCCCCATAACTTCAATTCATGAATAAATCCACTTCCCTTTTAATTTAAAACTCCTAAGATAATCAACATTAATCAAAGGGGTTCTCTTTTAAATTAAATTAAAAACCTTCAATACATTTCATATAAATCAAAGGTTCTTTCTAATTAAAAACCTTAAATAAATCTCATATAAATCAAAGGTTCTCTTTAATTAAAAGCCTTCAATAATCCCATATGAAACAAAGGTTCTTTTTAATTAAAAGCCTTCATTATATTTTATATAAAACTAAGGTTCTTTCTAATTAAAAGCCTTCAATAAATTTCATAAAAATCAAAGGTTCTTTCTAATTAAAAACCTTAAATAAATCTCATATAAATCAAAGGTTCTCTTTAATTAAAAGCCTTCAATAATCCCATATGAAACAAAGGTTCTTTTTAATTAAAAGCCTTCATTATATTTTATATAAAACTAAGGTTCTTTCTAATTAAAAGCCTTCAATAAATTTCATAAAAATCAAAGGTTCTTTCTAATACAGGTGGGCTAAGGACAAACCACTGACGCAATATCCTAACTTAGCCCGAATCAGAGATATCACAGAAGAACTCATTGGCAAAAAATTATCTGATTATATGGTTGAGGACAGAGGCAGAATGAAGTGCAAACAAATAAGGATTCAGGGATTTCAAGTAGAATCAAATAATCTTTGTAACATTCTCAAGCAACATTTTATCCCCATGAGACCCAAGGAAGATCAAGTGACCTAGGCTCCTACGAAAAATGGGTAGTTCACTTTTAAATCAGCTTACAAGCTATTGCTTGATGACAAGGATTTTGTCCTCCAAAAGGGCTTAGTTTGGATAAAAAAATTAATTCCAAAAATTGCAGTCTTTTCATGGCTGGTTATCCAAGGAATAATTCTAACCATTGATAATATGATGCGTAAAGGTATTTGTATCACTAATCGTTGTTATCTGTATAGAGCTAATTGGAAGACCATTTATCACATTTTCCTTGAGTGCCATTTTTCCTTGACTATCCTAAGTGGGATTTTTCGGGCACTCAATATTTCTTGGGTTAAACCAGCCATCGTACTTGATTTGTTCACCCAGTGGCCTTGCCCCTTTTCAAGCCAAAGACTTAGATACATGTGGAAAATTTGTCTAAATCACTATCTTTGGTAGGTGTGGTTAGAAAGAAACCATAGTCTTTAATGAGTCTATCCATGATCATAAAACTATCATTGCCAGGATCATATCCTTTGCCACCAATAATGTGACCCTTATCCCTTTTGATAGCTGTAAATCTCATCTATAGGAGACCACGATTGCTCAATGCTTAACCTTGTTAGATGTATCTGTGCCTAGGGTAGTCAATCCCAGAGCCAATGTTAAGTGGTCCCCACATCCTACGGGTTGGTTTAAGCTTAATTTTTATGGAGTGGCTAAGGAAAATCTTGGAAGAGTAGGCGCTAGCGGTATTGTGTGAGATAATAATGGAAATATGATGCTTGTATTTTCTAAATATTTGGGAACAAGGATGAACAACGAAGCTAAAGCTAGAGATATATGGAGAGGCCTTCAAATTACTCAAGACTTAGAAGGAAATTTGATCATAGAAGGAGACTCTATGCATGTTATGAATCTCCTCAATAATTGGAAAACACCTCCTTGGAGGATTAAAACAATTGTTGAAGAGGCTAGGATCCTTTTCCAGGGAAGACAGGACAGAAAAGCCCAACATGTCTTTCGAGAAGCTAACAAAGTTGTTGATAAGCTGGTCAATTTGGGTGTCGATGGTGACAAAATTTTCAAATGGGAACACGGTGTCCCGAGCAAAGTAGAGGATCTTATTCAACAAGAATGCCAAGAATAATAGTTGAATTTACCAACAGGTAAGGCACTATAAGTTCTAAGGCTATGAGTATTCCTGTCTCTTTTTTGAAATGGAATCAATAAAAATTATCCAAGCTATCAGTCTTAGTGGATGCTGCTTGGAAATACCACAAAGACTAATGGGGACAGTCACATGTCAGATAACATGGCTCCTAGTCATCTTAGTAATTTGAGGTTTGTTAATAATCACAGAGGATGAAAGAAACAACAATATAAGACTTCGAACCAGAGCCACGTGGACCACCAGATAGCCACCACCATCAATCTAGCCAGTAGGTTCACTTCTCCAAGGTTGATTGGTCAAGATGGGATGTGGTCCCAAAGCATGTCATATATGGAATAAAGCAATTACCAAAGAATTATTAAGAGTAACTATCAATACAGATCTTGTGGGAGTTTTTTTTAATACTCTGCTATGTGTGTTTGCAGCTTTTTATTTCTCCACTGTTTCAGGGAAGGGATCTATGTCTGTTTCTTTTTTGTAATTATGATGCAGGTGTGTTTTCTCAAGGTATACCCAACATGTTGTATGGGAAGTTTCTTTTTTATAATAGGCTATGTGCCTTAACGGATGTAATGGCTTTGGTGGCATGTAGATTTTACATATATAGGATCCTTAGTAAGGACATATTCATCAACAGCCTTGCGCTAATTTTTGTAAAAGATTTTGGGTCAACCTGTAAAACCCAGTATTAATGCTATAGTATCTTATCTACAAAAAAAAACCTTAAATAAATCCCATATAAATCAGAGGTTCTCTTTAATTAAAAGCCTTCAATAATCCCATATGAAAAAAAGGTTCTTTTTAATTATAAGCCTTCATTATATTTTATTTAAAACTAAGGTTCTTTCTCATTAAAAGCCTTCAATAAATTTCATAAAAATCAAAGTTCTTTTTAATTAAAAGCCTTCATTATATTTTATATAAAACTAAGGTTCTTTCTAATTAAAAGCCTTCAATAAATTTCATAAAAATCAAAGGTTCTTTTTAATTAAAAGCCTTCATTATATTTTCATAAAAAAAGGGTTTCTTCAATTAAACTCCTTCATTATTTCTCATAAAACAAAGGTTTCCTTTAATTAAAACAAGTTACACAACATCTTATCTAATGTAGGGTCTACAAATAGAGGCCAATGTCTTTCAAGGCAAATTCTAAGCAGCCACGGCAAAACCCAGCGTCTAAGCAACTAGAACCAGGAAATGCCCATACTTCTATCTTTACAGAGTTCCCACTCTTGGAACACGGTGCTCACAATTCCTCGGTGATTTTAACTCCACAATGCTCTTCAAACATATAGCCCTCAAACCCTCACAATGCTCCCTTCAACATGACGTGGCCTTCAAACATGCACAACGCTCACTGTTAATGCTCACTAGATTCCTTTGAGTCACACTCACTAAAACACTCACAAAAATGATCATTGGCTTCCTCTAAAGTTTGTGCTCACAAAAACGCTCACTAGCTTCCTCTAAAGCATGCGCTCACAAAAATGCTCATTGGTTTCCTCTAAAGCCTGCACTCACTAAAATGCTCACTGGTTTCCTCTAAAACCTGCACTCACTAAAATGCTCACTAGTTTCCTCTAAAGCCTGTGCTCACTAAAATGCTCATTGGCTTCCTCTAAAGCCTGCACTCACAAAAACACTCACAAAAATACTCATTGGTTTCCTCTAAAGCCTGCACTCACTAAAATGCTCACTGGTTTCCTCTAAAACCTGCACTCACTAAAACGCTCACTGGTTTCCTCTAAAGCCTACGCTCACTAAAATGCTCACTGGTGCATTCTTCTCATTCTCCCTGTCTCTCATCTACGTCTGCTCTGCTCCCATATTTTTTTCTTTTGTTCCCCCTTCTCTTTTCCTTGCCTTCCTCCTTACGTGCCTATCTTCCTAGGTGGCTCGTCCACCATCTTCTCAAACCCTAAGCCCTCGTATTGAGCCTCCTTTATTCAAAGCACTGTCCCCCATCCTTTATGCGTTCTTCCCATAATTTCCACATTTGGAAATTTGGTAGCCTTATAGGCTATTTCATAGGTTTCACTATATAGGAAAGGGATCATTACGTTTTACTTTTTTGAAGAATGGATCTTTTAATTAAAATATCATTCTCAAGATATTTATAAACAATAAAATATATTTCTTTTATTTACACAATTTCATTATTGCTTTTTAATAAAATATATCTATTATTATATATATATATATTAAATGAATTCTTGTTCATTTATTTCAATTAATTAAATTCTTTTAATGAATTCTCTATTATCATTAAAATGAACACTTTTAATTAATCTAAATGAAAACTCATTTATTATTAATTGCAATGAAGTTTACTAATGAGCTTCAATGAGCCAAACATTATTTACTTGAACTTCATTAATTAATTTAAAGGAATCTTCATTTAGCATGTACATTTAATTTTATTTCTTTCATAAGGATGATGCTCTACTTTCACTTCGACATGATAGTTTACCTTATGCATCTATATACATTTTGCAGTTGTTCTCATATAGAAAATCCAACATTAAACTACTCAAGCCATGATGTAGTAGAGAGCAAACACATTTATACAACAACAAAGAGGGAATATTTCCATCAACCCAATCACCTATCTTAGCCAAAGATTTTATGATAGCTACTAGGCTATCAACTAAATCTCAAGGTGATCAACCATCGATGATTATCCCTTCCATCAATGCATGCCTATATGAAGGTATCTATCAATGTTACCTTCGAGTACCTTAATCATCATTTCCTCTGATATATGATACCCTTGTTTCTGGTGTGTGACTCTTCCTGTTCCACCTATGAGTGTACCTAATCCTACACACTTGGAAATATGTTAGTGATAACATGCCTTTATAAATCAAATAAACATCATATAGTTGGTTCAATTGTTCAAACTAGGTATCACCATAAATTTAGCTAGGGAGGGTCATGACAAGACAACAAACCTCTTAATGTTGTTGCTAAAGGATTAATGGAGGTTAACGCAAGTGAGGGTAAGAAATATATAAATGATACCTATTATACACCAGATTTGAAATTTAATTTGCTAAGTGTTGGGAGCTCTGTAAAAAAATTATTGGGTGGTTTTTGACAATAAATAATGCATTATTTATAGTAAGAATTAGAGCAATAAAGTTGTCACTACTATTCCAATGTCTAAATATAAGATATTTCCTATGAAATTAGGGAACGATAGTAAGAGTGTTGCAAATGTTGCATCTGAAAATAAATTTTGGGTGTGGCATCTTAGATATGGCCACTTGAATTTTTAGAGTTTGAAGTTTCTTACTTCACATGATTTAGTTCATGGTTTACCTAATATTCAAGAGCACAAGGAAGTTTGTGATGGTTGTGGGAAGGAAAAAAATAAGAGAAACATTTCAGATTGAAAAAGCATGAAGAGCATATCATCCACTTCAGTTGATACATTCTGACATATGTGGCCCAATGCAAACAAAGAGTATGGGTACGTCATAATACTTTATTAATTTTATTTATGATTACTCAAGGAAGTGTTGGGTATATTTTTTTAAACATAAAGATGAAGCACTTAATGCTTTTATGAAGTTTAAAGCACTTGTATAGAATAAAAGTGGATGCAAAATAAAATATAGGACTGATTAAGGTGGAGAATTATGTTCTAATTAGTTTATGATTTTTGTGATAAGTTTGGGATAAAAATGCAGCTAACTACAACTTATACTCCACAACAAAATGAAGTAGTAGAGAGGAACCATGCCATTGTTAAAATGACATGTTGTAGAAAATGGTTTAGCTAATGTTTTTTGGGATGATTCAGTCACTACAATTATATATATCCTCAATACGAGTCCTACAAAAGCACTCCACGAAATATCCATGTATGAAATATGGTATGATTTGAAGGCTAATGTCTCTCGTTTTAAAATTTTTGGATTTTTGGTTTACGTTCATTTTTCTAATCAGCTTAGGAGAAAGTTTGATTCTAAGATTGAAGCATACATATTTTTTGGATGTAGTGAAGAAAGTAAAGGGTATAGACTCTATAATCCCATCACTAATAAACTTGTTGTTTCAAGAGATGTCATTTTAATTAAGGAGAAGTTTTTGGTCAGAAAAAATATCATGTTAGCAAAACCCAAAGTTTTAATAATGGTGATATTGTTGATATTCATCCCATTAGTGATCTAATTTCTCATGAAGAACAACCAACCATCCCTTCATCAAGTTCTCCAAGCAATATAGGTAAGAGGATTTTAACATCTCATCCTTCTAGCAAAATGCTAGGTATTAATTTAAAAAAAAAGACTCACAAGAAGCCATGCTCATGAAGTTGATCATGAAGAAGACACAATAGGTGAGGCTATAAATTATGCATTGTTATGAAATAAATGTATTTGTACAAAGTGAGTCTATGAAAATAAATTTAAAAGTGATGGTAGTACTGGCAAGTACAAGGAACGACTAGTGAAAAAAGGCTATACTCAAAAGTATGTCATTGACTATGAGGAGATATTTTCTCCTATAGCTAGGCAAGAGACCATTGAGATGTTGATCTTGGCAACCCAAAAAAACTAGAGCATTTATCAGTTAGATATGAAGAATGCTTTCTTGAATGGATACTTAGAGGAGGAGTTTTATGCCTAAAGGTTTTGATGTTCAAGGTAAAAAGGGCTATATCTACAAATTAAAGAAGGTCATGTATGGCCTTAAACAAGATTCAATATCATGGTGTGCATGTATTGATGGCTACTTTAAAGAAAAAGAATTCATGAGAAGTAAGAGTGAGCCCAATCTTAACTTTAAAAAGGAAAGTAATAACATTCTTCTACTTTCAAGAAAAAGGATTCATGAGAAGTAAGAGTGAGCCCAATATTGATCTACATATTGTTCTAACATGAAGGATGAGTTTAAAAGTGCCATGATAAAAGGGTTTGAAATGACGAACTTAGGGTTGATGTAATACTTCCTGTTGGCAATTTTGGGTACTTTGGGTACATTGCCTTTGCTCAAGTGTATAAGTTGTCATTGATGTCAAAAAGCTCTTGAAGGAATTTTATTTGATGTCAAACAATTTGTTTTGATGAAGGTTACGACATGACATTTTCAAAGGTCTTTTGTAAACCCCAAGTTTGCAGGTTTAAATATTACAGGTGGATGCATTAGTTTAATGCATTTGGGTCCAGGAGGAAGTATTTATTTAAATAATTAAAAACCTTGTTAAGGTTCCTTTTAATTATTTTTAAATAAATATTAATATTTTGTTTGCATTATCTTATTGCATTCTTATGAGAGATAAAGTTTATTGTTGATAAGACTATAAGGGAGAAATAAGGTGTATAAGGGATAAATATTTCTTGTAATGTTGAGAGTGCTTTTGTTTGATTATGGAAATGAAAGCATGATGTTTTAAGGTTAGAATTGCTTCTTGTGTGAATTTGTGAAACCTTAAGTGGGCAGCTTTGAGATTGACATTAGCTTTCATTAAATTGGTTATAATCAAGCTATTCTTTACTTGGTTAAAGTGTTGGGCTTACTTCTTTGTTGATGATTTGAAAAGTTGTTTTGTGCTTGGTGATTTGAGTTGGTGGATGCTTTTTGTTCAAACAATTTTGGAGAGAAAATGAGTTCTACTTGTTTCCTTTTCTGATGTTGATTGTGAAATGCTTCAAGGTTGTGTTTTGAGTTGAATGGTGTTGATTGAACCTTGTTTGATGAGCATTGTTGTTGAAGCCCTAATTGATGGTGAAAAGAACATGAGTATCATTGTTGTGTGATTCTTTGCATAGTTGGCAATTGTTGGGGTTTCATGTTCTTGAAAGAAAGCATTCTATCCTATCCATTTCAAATATTGAGTTGAGTTTTTAGATTTGAGATTGAGATTGAGCTGAGTTGATTTGAGTTGAGTTTTGAGATTGGGAGTTGAGTATAGAACATATTGAGTCTCTTAAAATTCTCTTTATGATTCTATGAGTTTGAAAAATCACATTGGGTCTCTAACAATTCACTTTGTGATTTCCTACTAAGAAAGTTTTTCTTGGTGAGCTTGCTAAGTTTTGGACAGGTTTCGATGGGGACTTGTGAGCAGTTCTGGACAGGTTTCGGTGGGGACTTGTGAGCAGTTTTGGACAGGTTCTGGTGGGGACTTGTGAGCAGTTTTTAGACAGGTTCCGGTGGGGACTTGTGAGCAGATTTGGACAGGTCCTAGCAGAGGACTTGTGAGCTGATTTTGATAGTTCTATCAGAGAACTTGAGGAAAGAAGTGCACTGGTTCTATGAGAAGAACCTGAGGATAGATTTGGCAAGTCTTTGAGAAGGCTTGTATGTAGAGGATTGATTTTTTCAAGAGTTGGACAGATCTGACAGACATAGGAAGACTTGTACTAGACCGACTGACTGTGTTTGGTATAGGTTGTTGAGCTGCTGTGGACATGATCATAGAAAGCAGAGGTCTCTTAGGCTAAGCATTGAGGATAGGAGGTCTTCGATGGAAAGCAGTTCCATGTGCTGGCAAGAGGTAGAGGCAGTTGATCTTCTGAGGGATCATTTCCAAAGTAGAGGGGAAGGTATCTCCTTTGAGCAGAGGCTCATAAATTTTGATTGGGGGAAGGTATATCCTTTGAGCAGAGGTCATAAATTCTGATTGGGGGAAGGTATCTCCTTTCGGCCGAGGTTCATAAACATTGTAATTGGGAAGGATTCCCAAAGAACTTTGAGATAACTTTTAGAGAAAAGTTTTTTGGACATAGCCCAGCCATTCTGGGTAAACCACATTAAAATTGGTGTCACTTTGTGGATGATATTGTGCATTGCTTTGATATTGCTTTACTATTTTGAAGTATAATGGAAAAAGTAAAAAGAGGTCTTATATTGTTCATCCCCACCCCTCTCAGTATAAGCTTGTATTCTTCAATTGGTATCAGAGCAGGTGCCTTCAAAAAGTTTAACAGCTTGAAGGAAAAGCTAGTAAAGAACACAATGAATCATTCAAGTGGCAATGCAGCACCTATTCTTGATGGGTCGGATTTTGGTCTTTGGAGTGCAAGGATGAAGGTTCATCTAATGGCACTTGGGAATGAGGTTTGGGAAGTGATTGAATATGAGTACACTATTCTTGAACATGGTCCTAATACTAAAGAAGAAAGGCTCCTACATCACAATAATTCAAAAGCAATGAATGCAATCCTGAAAGGCTTACAGAAAGCTGATCTCACCAAAGTGATTCACTGCAAAACAACTAGTGAAATGTGGAAACAGTTGAAGGTGGTTCATACAGGTGATACAAATTTTAGAAAGGCCAAGTTGAGACACTTCAAAGGTATGTTTGAACAACTCAAGATGAATGATGATGAAAATATTGGTGACTACATGCTTCGTATGGATGAGGTTGTTAACTCCATGAAAGACTTAGGTCTTGAGATTGCTGAAAATGATATTTGTGATAAGATTTTAAGATCTCTTCCTAATAGATTTAGCGAAAATATTTTTGCTATTGAGGAAGCTAAAGATTTGGATAAGTTGAAAAAGGATGAGCTTCATAGTATACTTGCAAAATTTGAGTTAAGAACTCAAATGAAGGTTGATGTCAAGAAAGAGGCAGCTTTCAAAGCTACCAAGAAATTCAAGGGTAAACAGCTTCAAGATAGTGATGAGTCTTCTAGTGATGAAGAGGCATATTATAGCAAGAAAGGCAAGTTCTCTAGAAAGCACAAAAGTATGAAAAATATAAGATGTTTCAATTGTGGAAAGTTTGGTCATTATGCTACTAACTGTACTGTTCCCAAGAATGAAAGTGATGAAGATAAACAAGATTCTAAGAGCAAGGATTCTAATGAGCACAACAATCAAGGAAAGAGGTATTCTCACAAGCACAAGAAGAGTTTCTACCTAGACAAAGCAAGTAAGTGTTCTAGTAGTGATAGTGAAAGTTCTTCAAGTGATAATGAAAATGAGATGTTCATATCAGAAAAAGAGGAAGAACCGAAACATAGATTCATTATCATGAAATGTCTTAGATGTGGAAATTTTGGTCACCTTGAGGATGATTGCACAAATAATGATTTGGTTTCTAGTATGTATGAGGATGCTTCAGAAAACTATAAGGAAGATGCATGTATGGTTTTTGAAAAGGGTAGCACCTCTAGTGATAATAAATCTAAAAAAGGCTTTGATGATTCAAAAAGCAAAAAAATAGAGGAAGATATAGAGAAAGGTGAAGTAGATCTTAAATGTGAACTTATTAGTGCTCTTAGTTCTTTGAAAAAGGAAAGAAAGAAGAATGCTAGACTCAAGGATAAGTTATATGAATGTTGTATGGAGAGAGATGATCTTATATAAAGTCTTGACTTCTCTATAGCTAAGACACAGGAACTCAAGGATGAGTTAGAGTCTAGGGTTCTTGAGTATAGTGAGTTAGAATAGAAAATGGCTTCTTTGAAAGAGGAAAATAAAGAGTACAAGGATAAGCTTTACAGGTTCCAAGATAGCTCCAAAAAGGTTAAGTCACTCATCAAAGGTCAAAGAAAGACAATAGATAAAACAGGCCTTGGTTTTGTTAAGCCACACAAGGAACAAGTTGGAGAGTCTAGTAAGAGACTCCAAAAGGAAGAGAGTTCTGATGAGGAAAGTATTTCAAAAAGGAGTCCCTGAATGATAGATGCACAAAAACAGAAAACATAATTCAAAATGAGAAGAAGAAGTTTTCGTAACCTAAGAGGTCAAATAAAGGAAAGTTTCAAGGCAGATGTTTTGCTTGTCATAGGTTTGGTCACATGGCTTCACATTGCATGGCTCAAGTGAAGAAGGTAAATGACAATTTTAGAAGTGCTAGTTACTTTCAAGGGTATTGCTACTCTTGTCAACAGTTTGGGCACAAGGCAATTTATTGCAAGGCAAATAACAGGAACAGGTTTGGTCAGAACAGGTTTGGTCAGAACAGGTTTGGCCATAACAGGTTTGGTCAGAACAGGTTTGGTTAGAATAGGTTTGGTCGAAACGAGTTTGGTCGAATCGGTGGATTCAAAGATCAGGTTTACCTCAGAGAAACAACATCGTCAAGTGTTTCAAGTGCAACAATGAAGGTCACATAATAAGACAGTGTAGAGTTGAAATTCCAAAATACAGGAATAGGAACAATGGCATGATTAGGTCCAAGGATCAAGGCATGGACAAGAATAAGGATGAGAACAAGAACAAGAACAGTGACAAGAATAGGAATATGGGCAAAGAGTTCAAGAGAAGGCCCGACAAGGAAGTTATAGACGCTGATGATGATCAGTTCCTAATGGGAGTTTTACTCCCACCCCAAAATTGATCACCTCATCAGGAGGTGGGGGAGGGACTAAGCTAAGAGGATCATTCTTAGTCCCGAGCCCCAAAGGTGACCCTTTTGCCATTGATGACAAAGTGGGAGAGATATGAGTAAGGGGGAGAGCTTCAAAGTGAAGAGGAGAGCTTCAAGTCAGGGGGAGAAAAACTTCAAAGGAATATTCTCAGTTGTGGGCACAGTTGGTAAGTTGTTAGCACAGTTGGTTTCAATTTTGGCTCTTGAGAAGTGTTTTCAGTAAAGGTTTGCCATCAATGACAAAGGGGGAGGTTGTTGGCAATTTTGGGTACTTTGGGTACATTGCCTTTGCTCAAGTGTATAAGTTGTCATTGATGTCAAAAAGCTCTTGAAGGAATTTGATTTGATGTCAAACAATTTGTTTTGATGAAGGTTACGGCATGACAGTTTCAAAGGTCTTTTGTAAACCCCAAGTTGGCAGGTTTAAATATTACAGGTGGATGCATTAGTTTAATGCATTTGGGTCTAGGAGGAAGTATTTATTTAAATAATTAAAAACCTTGTTAAGGTTCCTTTTAATTATTTTTAAATAAATATTAATTTGTTGTTTGCATTATCTTATTGCATTCTTATGAGAGATAAAGTTTATTGTTGATAAGACTATAAGGGAGAAATAATGTGTATAAGGGATAAATATTTCTTGTAATGTTGAGAGTGCTTTTTGTTGATTATGGAAATGAAAGCATGATGTTTTAAGGTTAGAATTGCTTCTTGTGTGAAGTTGTGAAACCTTAAGTGGGCAGCTTTGAGATTGACATTAGCTTTCATTAAATTGGTTATAATCAAGCTATTCTTTACTTGGTTAAAGTGTTGGGATTACTTCTTTGTTGATGATTTGAAAAGTTGTTTTGTGCTTGGTGATTTGAGTTGGTGGATGCTTTTTGTTCAAACAATGTTGGAGAGAAAAGGAGTTCTACTTGTTTCCTTTTCTGATGTTGATTGTGAAATGCTTCAAGGTTGTGTTTTGAGTTGAATGGTGTTGATTGAACCTTGTTTGATGAGCATTGTTGTTGAAGCCCTAATTGATGGTGAAAAGAACATGAGTATCATTGTTGTGTGATTCTTTGCATAGTTGGCAATTATTGGGGTTTCATGTTCTTGAAAGAAAGCATTCTATCCTATCCATTTTAGATATTGAGTTGAGTTTTTAGATTTGAGATTGAGATTGAGCTGAGTTGATTTGAGTTGAGTTTTGAGATTGGGAGTTGAGTATAGAACATATTGAGTCTCTAAAAATTCTCTTTATGCTTATATGAGTTTGACAAATCACATTGGGTCTCTAACAATTCACTTTGTGATTTCCTACTAAGAAAGTTTTTCTTGGTGAGCTTGCTAAGTTTTTGGACAGGTTCCAGTGGGGACTTGTGAGCAATTTTTTGGACAGGTTCCAATGGGGACTTGTAAGCAGTTTTTTGGACAGGTTTCGGTGGGGACTTGTGAGCAGTTTTGGACAGGTTCCGGTGGGGACTTGTGAGCAGATTTGGACAGGTCCTAGCAGAGGACTTGTGAGTTGAGTTTGATAGTTCTATCAGAGAACTTGAGGACAAAGGTGCACTCGGTTCTATGAGAAGAACCTGAGGATAGATTTGGCAAGTCTTTGAGAAGGCTTGTATGTAGAGGATTGATTTGTTCAAGAGTTGGACAGATCTGACAGATAGAGGAAGACTTGTACTATATCGACTGACTGTGTTTGGTACAAGTTGCTAAGCTGCTATGGACGTGATCATAGAAGGCAGAGGTCTCTTAGGCTAAGCATTGAGGACAGGAGGTCTTTTATGGAAATGAGTTCCATGTTCTGGTAAGAGGTAGAGGCAGTTGATCTTTTGAGGGATCATTTCCAGAGCAGAGGGGAAGGTATCTCCTTTGAGCAGAGGCTCATAAATTTTGATTGGGGGAAGGTATCTCCTTTGAGCAGAGGCTCATAAATTCTGATCAGGGGAAGGTATCTCCTTTGGGCTGAGGCTCATAAACATTGTAATTGGGAAGGATTCCCAAATAAATTTGAGATAACTTTTAGAGAAAAGTTTTGTGGACGTAGCTTAGCCATTCTAGGTGAACCATGTTAAAATTGGTGTCACTTTGTGGATGATATTGTGCATTGCTTTGATATTGCTTTGGGTATATTGCTTTACTGTTTTGAAGTATAATGGAAAAAGTAAAAAGAGGTCTTATACTGTTCACCCCCCTCTCAGTATAATCTTGTGTTCTTCACTTCCTTCGAATGGAATTTCATTAGAGTAAAGATCATATTTTTGTGTGTCAAGCAAAGTGTGTTAGGGACATGATGAAAAAGTTTAAATTGGAATATTATAGACCGGTTCCTAGTCCAATTGCTCATGGAGTAGTTTTATGTAGAGAATATGGATTCAATAAAGTAAATTCTATAGCCCATAGAAAAATAGTTGGGAGCTTAATATTTCTAACTCATACAAGACCAAATATTGCATATGTTGTGTCACTCATTTCTAGATACATGAGTGAACCTTTTGAATTGCACATGAAGGTAGCCAAAAGGATTCTAAGGTATGTAAAAGGTACAATAGATTTTGGGATTCATTATTATACTTCTAAAAAATAAATTTGGATGGTTATAGTGATTTAAATTGTGGTGGAATCTTGGATGACCAAAATTCAACATTTGGCAATTGGTTGACACTAGGTTCAAGGCTGATTACACAGAGTTTGAAGAAGCAAAATTCCATTGCACTCTATTTAAATAAAACTAAATTTATTGCAGCTACATCAACAAGTTCTCAAGCTCTTTGGCTTCAAAACATCTTAGAATAAATTGGAGAAAAACAAACTCAACCAACAACAATATTTTGTGATAACATGAGTACCATAAAGTTAGCCAAGAATCTAGTTCACCATAGAAAATCAAAGCACTTTGATTTGAAATATCATTTCATAAGAGACATGGTACAAAAGAAAGGAGTAACAAATAATAAATTTATGAAGCTTCATAATAAAATTATTCTCCACTCAACATCAAGGGGGAGAATGTTGGCATATGATGTTGATCATGTACTCATGATATTTTCTACCTGCACATTTCAACGGTTTTAATTATTTCCGTTATGTTACCTTTTTGGTTACTTGTTCATGATGTATTTGGCTATAGTTTTTGAACAAGGGAAGAACAAGTACAACCTATTTTGATAATATATTTTGGCTATATTTTTACTCCACTTTGCCTATAATTTTTCATGTCATTTTGGTTGCACTTTCATGGTAGGCTAGTTGGTTTTTTTATGGTGTATTGGCTGCATATTATAGTGCATATTGGATGGAATTTTAATAGAAAAGCTCTATTTTTTTGTGAGAATATCATCCAATTTTAATATTATTTTATGGCTATATTTTGAATATGATAGCAAAAATGTTTATGACTACAATTTTTTAAATTTAGCAAATAATTTTTCTTCTTGGATTTAGAGAAAAGTAGAGCAACTTTCTCCCATTTTCTATAGTAGCTCATCATTAATTTTTTTTATTAGGTCATCTAGATTATTTGGATGTTTTTATAAATCTATATCCTGCATAAATATTTATGCAATTTGGCAAAAATATTCCTTTTCCTAGATCAAGATGTGCAACACTTAATGGATTAATGTGCAACTATAAAATAAAAAGGAAAGAAAACATACCACAAAGAAATGCTTGGACTAAATGTTGACCTTTAATCTAATCTATCATTATAGTGTATAAAGAGAAAAACTCTAAAAGGGCTATAACTTTAGTAGCTCCCAAACCAATGTTGCCAAAATTAACAAGCAATAATTATGTCAATCCAAGTAGGTATCAAGGTATTAGGCACTATATACATTATGAAACTAATTTATAGTCTAACCTACATGCTCATATAGGTCAACTCTAGCCCTTCATGGAGAGTTAATCTATGCTTATCATTCACCCTTAGGGATTCTATTACAGAAAGAAATCACAAATTCACAATTATATGATAGAATTTAAGAATGAAGATGGAAACTACAAGAAACTTAATTGTATTAAACTATAGAAATTGAAGGCTAAAAACTAGAAATAAATAAAATAATAAAAATCAAGACACACCATGCAATTAAATACAAAAAATAAGAAATAATAGGATTAAAGAAATTTATTCATAACTACAAATCAAAGACTAACTAGAAAATATCAAAATATAAAAATAATCATATGAATTCTCCAAACTACACACCTACAATAGGCCTTGACTCCAAGGGTAGGTGTAGTTCCCCTATGACAATAAAAGAAGATTAAATGCTCATAACATCATTAATTCATGTTCAATTTATTACTAATAAAAAGATTACATATAAAAGTTTCATCCATTGTTTTGTTTCTAAACTAAGTGATCTACTATTATCTTTGTTGCTACCACTACTTTTGGTCGCTACCTTATTCTATAGTACATGTAACAATTTAAAGGACCATATAACTACCTAATTATTTGATAGCTATTAGGAGATGTAGTTGAAACTGCTATGGTCAAATTAATCTAAAAATGAAATCGATACAACATAAATATAAATTTAGTTTTCCCTATAGTTGGAGAATTGATGCTATAATTTGAATGGTTATAACAATTTACAAGGGGAATAGAAAGATATGCCAAATTGGATTGTAGTTGGCACAACAATTTAGCTCCTATTCTTAGCTAACTATATGATTATATCAACATTTCTAGAAAAATAAATATAGTTAAAATCTATTACATTCTTCCTGGTTTATAGTGATATTAAAGTCTCATAAGCAATAATTAGAAATCTTGTTTCTCCATGAAACTTATGCTCAAGGTATTGTACAACTGGTCATCATATGTTAATTCAGTAGTGATTTTATCAACTATATTTTTATAGTTTGACAATCATACATTCTCATAGTTTGATAAAGGTGACTTAGAAACTTAGTTGTGAGCACCTTGTTCTCTTATAGCAAGTTTTCTTACCTATAACATGAAGGGAATATAGGAACATTGTGGGTGAGATAGATCAATATCCAACATGCATCAAAATACAAATAAACTCATGAATAATATTTAAAATTCCATAAAAACTATTATATTAAATTATCTTTTATAAACTATAGAAGTAGCTCTAATTTATATCAGAATAGCGATTGAGCATCATTAAGTAAAAAAGGGTAGGGTTTATAGGTAAAAAGAACTACTTAGATGAGTCAATTAAGTGACTCATTAGAAACAAGTTTGTATTATGAAGTAAATATTAGGTTGACATCTCTGCTTAGAGGAGAAAACATTTAATTTTTTTCTTAGAAAAATCAATGTTATGGGATGTCAAAGATAGGATCTTCAAGACACATATTTAAAAAAACTAAAAAAACCAACGCAATTCTTTTGCTTTCACAGAGAGAGTAAGAGACTTCATTTTTACATAGAAAGAGCATACTTAAACAAATTTTTGTTTTGCACTACGAGAAAATAAAAATCAAAATGAAAATAAAGTGAAAAAGTGATTTTAAATACCTAAAAATTGCATACTTTTGTTTTGTAGAGTGAAATTTAGATTTTTTTTTTATTGAGTAAATACTTCTTATACATATACATATCCACTGTGGGGATTGAACCCGGGTCACATTATCGATAATGCAAGTGACGTTCTTGCCGGTAGAAAATATTTTTGTACTTATGAATAATGAAAAGTAAAAGGAACCCAAAAGGAAGACAAGGAGACTAAATTTTTTCAACCTAAAACTTCTACACTTTCATTTTATAGAAAAGAACAAGACTTAAAACTATTTTTGTAGACTATAGAGGGTTAAACTTAAAATTGAAAGAATAGTTATGAGGTATTTATATCTTTGAGATCTTAGTTCTATAGAGAGGAATACTTGTTATTTTTTTAAATGATGATGAGATAGAGAAGCCTTTAGCAAAAACCCTCCATTTCATCAAATGAGCCAGATTAAATATGCCATACTCGTATGTTAGACAAAAATATTAGAGAAAAATTGATTTTGGGAAACTCGAGAAAAAGGAAACTCAAAAATTTTCCAAAATTAGAATCTAATCCCAAAAAAGAAAAGTCTCCAAAATTTAAAATTTCTACAAAAAAATAAAATTTTCTAAAATGGAAATTGCTCTAAAAATAGAAAATTTTCCCAATGCTAACAATTCCCCAAAACTAAAAACTACTCCCCAAAAAAATTCCAAAAGTTGAAAAATTGTTCTAGAGACACAAAATTTCAAGCTAAAGCTTCATTTTAGAATAAAAAAATAAAAATATTAATATGAAAAAATTTATCCTACTTAAAGCATAATTAAATATCATTCAATTAAAACTCCCCAAATTGAAAAACTTAGCTTGAATACAAAGAAAAATGAAGAACGTTTTAAGTAGTCTAATATAATATCACATGGATGAAATTACCTTTTTTAAAGCATTTGAAACAAAAACTTATTTTCAATAGATTTGTTAAAATAAAATTTCAAAGGTATCTCTTCAAGAATCCTTAACTTTGGATAATGTCTAGGCAATGACTAAAATAGGATATTTTAATTGTCTAAAATTAATTCAAGGAGCTTTTTTAGAAAAAGTTAAGCATGTCAACAAATGTGTCAAAATTATTATTTTTATTTTGTCAATCAAATCCCATAGAGGATATACATTTTAATTCCAAAACTGTAGTGGGTGCTTTTGAAAACGAGAGGAATAGTTATAGTTTTTAGGGTAAAAAATAATATTACTAATGGCCATATCCTATATTGGTAATTTTCATTAACTATAAAAAATGGTACCATGTGTTTCATATGGAAACTTAAATGTGTGGTTATGTAAAATGATAAGGTCGTAATTGTATCTTGCATGACATGGCAAAGATGAAATGAGATGATGGGAGGAAAAATACCATGTGGCTTCTAAGGCTCAAATGATGGTTAAATGGTCCCATAACACATCATTTTCTTATGGACTTCAAGTTTTGCCAAAAATTTACCTTGTAGAGTTCATTACTCCTTGATGTCAAATGGAGATGTGGACTCATAAAATAACTATTTTGCAACCATATAGAGGAGATGACTTAGCCAATATATTTATTCATTTTACAAATAAATACATTGTAGAAGTTATTACTTTGACTATTGACTATATAAAAGGTATTGAAAAATGAAGGTTTCCTTCTATAGAGAGGCACTTAGAATATTTTATGTAGAAATAGTATATTGCAATAACACAAAGCCTTGAAATAATAAAAGGACATATTTTTAGCAAAATGGGGTTTCTTGACCTACAAAGGAGAATACTTGGTAATTTTTTTTCTATTCCAAGATAATTGATAACCTTTTTTAACCCAAGATATTTTTTAGGGAAAAAGAACAAAATATATTTTTAATAATGTTTTGAGTAACATACTCTATTCAAAATTTTAAGATTTAAATGGTAAAAATTCAAAGTTAAAAACTTTTAAAATCATGTAGATATTTAATTCCTATATTATAATGATCCATTTACCATATCATGTATCATTAGATATTTAAGGTATTTCAATAAATATTGTATGGGTTTGACCTAATGATAACATATATGGTTTAGAATAAAATATATTGTGTCAACTTTTTTATGAACAAAATAATTGACATCTTTTTCTATAGAGGTATGATGGGTATCTATCATAATCATGTATAGCTTATGTAGTAATTTTCATCCTTTTTATTATTGTCATCTTGTTGGACAAGGATTTCCCTGAAGCATAAAGGATAAATGACTTATAAAAATTTTGTGGTCATAATATTAGAGGGCATACAAGGAATCACTTGAGCTCGTAAAATTTATTATCATATGTTCATCCCATAAAATTCAACATGTTCCTATAAGATGTTACTAATGAGATGGGATTTATGGGATAAATATAGAATAAACCATTGAATTTCCCCTAAGTGACCTAGGAATAACTTGATTTCCTTTCCTATTCTAGGAAGTGGCATAGCTTTAGCAGCCTTGAACTTATCATCATCAATATTTCTACCCATTGGAGAGTCCATGAAGCCTAATAATTTTCACTAATGACTCCAAAGACACATTTATTAGGATTAAGACTAATCGTATATCAATGAAACCTATTGAATGTAACTCAAAGGTTAGTGGTTACTCTTTTTATAGAATTTTTCCAAGAGGTTATTAATATAGGACTATATGAACTTACGAATTAAAAAATGAAAAAGAAAATTCATGGCAAATTGGTAATTAAACCTAGCATTTTTTAGGATGAAAAGCATAATAATATAATGAAAGTTGTTGTAGAGTTATAAAAGTAGCTTTGTTTGATTATTTCTTTGTAACTAGAATAAACATCCATAAGGGATGGCATCTTATACCATAGTTAAATTGATAATAATATTAATAGAAGATAATGGAAAAGTATTTAGGATATAAAATATTGATATTGTAGAAGTTACAACAAATTTGAATGAGATTATTTTCCTTTTTTTTAATAAGAACAATATTAGACACCCAACCCAAATAATGACTAGTTTGATAAATTTGGAATCTAACAAATTTTGGATTTCAACTTTATACATCTTGGATGTTAGGAGAAAATATTTTTCACTTTTGATAGACATTGACAACATCTTCATAGGTGAATTTTTTATCAACTACATTTTTAATCTCCATACTAGCCATATGCATGTATTCGCAAGAAAACATGTCCCTATACTCTCAAATAAGAGTAGTGTATATTTTCTCTAAAGAAAATGATGTCAAATCTTAAGTATCCTAGGATCACTAGGGTTGTGATGTCAATAACAATGGTATGCTTAGTATTCATTAATTTTCTTTATTTGAAATAATTGGAGAGGATGAAATCATATCTATAACTTTATATATATTAAATTTATATACATAAACTAACCATTTATAATGACCAAATTTGATATTTTGACATATGAGGAACCTAAACTTATGACATTGCCTGGGTAATTAATATTCTCTAACATATGACATTTCAATAGTGGCTTTATCTTTGGCCATGAAAGGTTAAAATATAAGATTGCTAAGAATATCATTATTAACAACTATTTTATTTGGCTTATGACTTTGAAACAAAATGACACATAAATATAGGGACATATTTAGAAAAATATGACACAAAAATAGAGTATGACTTTATCAAGGTTGACACAACCACTTTAGCCTTAAAATCTAAAGCAAAATAGTTTCATTAAAGTGGCAAGTTGGGCAAGATGGGCTGGGATCAATAAGAGTGTGTTTCCAATCTAACAATATCTGCCAAAATAGATTAAATCACATAGATTGGATATCATTCTAATATAAATTTAACTCAAAATAATAACAAGTAATAGGGATTCTCACATTATATGATGATTTTATATCAAATAAGAAATATTATATATTCAAATAGTAATAAGTTAATTGCTTATGATAACATGTCTGAAGCTTGAACCTTCATGCAATCCTAGTAAACTTAGTAATAAAACTTGAATGAATATCCTTTTATAAAAAAAAATTATTTCAATTGAATGACTAATAGGCCCATAATTTGACTTAAATGTTACTCATGTCATAGGATTATGTTTCTAATAGATAGATTTGTAGTCTAGGAAATAGAATTGTCAATTGTCTCAACATATATTAGTATTTCCATTGTACTCAGTGAAACTAGCATAGTTTGATTATTTTTATAAAATGATTTTTTGTGGTTTAAATGATTATTTTATAAGACTCATAATGAAAAAGAGGTTGAGAGATAATTTTTGGTAATAGTTTTAAATTCAATATCTAAAAAAAATTGATATGGACTTAGGAACACTAAGTAATTATGGCTCTAAGATAGGAATGCCAAAATAATAGGGATAACAAATATTATATCAATATAAGTCCTATTTGTTTAAATATTTTCTATATTTCTTACGTCTCTAGTATTTTAACATATAACAAAAATAAGTTGATATAATCAATGGTAGAAATGAAATCATGTATATCAATAATATTAACATCAAGAAAGAAATCGTTGTCTTTGACAAATAAAACTTTCATGAACCATACTATATAATGGCCCATTCCATAATGATATACAATAGAAGTATAGAGGGAAATGAAAGAATCAATAGCATAGGATTCCTTTTTTCTATTGATTATTATCACTTCATTTATTTGACTTTATTTATTTGGTCACTATTTTATTTAATTTAGACATTTTTTATAAAATATAATGGGATATTTTCTAGGTTTAGGGTGCACAAGAGGAGGTAATTTTTCAATAAATAACTTAGGTAAGGGACTTATGAAATCCATGCTAGGTTGAACATATTTTAATTCATAAATTTTATATGGTACTTTGAACCTTAATCTAATGTGACCCTCATATAACTTTAGCCTAGTAAGCCAAAGATTCTTGTGATCATAAATTAGTACTTGTCATATTACCTCTATGGATGCGATTGACTTATGAATATGTTTACAAGGACATGATCCTCAAGGTATTAATCACCTTAGATAGTATAAATAATATTATCAAAACCAAAATTGATACACTAACATGTGAAAGATATTACAGTACTCATATTCATAGTTTATGGTATACCCGATATGATGTTATAGTTTATATTAAAATCAAAGACCATAAACTTTACCTTGATTTTTTTTGGGACAATAGAAATATCCATCAATATACATATAATGGGGTCTTGGAGACTACCATAATATACAAAGCATATAATCCTAATGGAGATGACTTTTCAAGGTTGATGTGGATATTTTATATTAAATACATGGATAGAATATAGGTCACATTGCCTTCATTTACTAATATTATTATAGTAATATTATCATATATGATAGTAATAATAAGAGCGATATCATCTACATGCATAAGATAATCTATATCAACTATTGATTTTAAAATGTTAGCACAAGATCTCATGAGCTAGAGGAATCAATATCTATCTTCTATCTTCTAAACTAGATATATTGGAATTTATAAGACCTAGGAATGGTTGGCATTTGATTAGGCATATTAAAAAAGGTGTCTCTATTTCATATAATAATTGACTTGGCTATTTTCTCTAAACTAGAGAGGTTCTTAAGAGCTCTAAGGGATATTACAAGTAGTTATATATAGCTTAGCAATATCCTATGGCTTGGTTACTTTGGTAAGATAATTTAAAATGAATTCTTTGGGAACATACGAAGGAACTTGATCACTTCCTTAGGTAGGAGGTAAGGTTTAGTAAGCAAAATATTTTGATAGAAGATGTTGAGATGACACTTTTATTTGATGTTTAGATGGAGAATCCTCTTTTTTTGGATCATTAATAACCAAAGGATTATTAGGAATTTGAGAATTTTTATCAGGATTAACCTTAATATTTATAGGTTCTTTGGACTTATTTTTAGGATTCTTCCTTGGGGTGATACTTCTTATAGTGTGTCATATGATAAATAATAACTATTTTTCTACAGTTGACTCAATATATGAATAATTAAGATTAATGATATTTACAAATTTAGTCATCTTGAGATTAGTACATACAAAATATCCTCAATTACCCTTACGTAAAGCATTTATATTGTCTACACACATATAATATTTATTATTGCTCCTATTTTTATGTTTCTTTGATTTTGATTGGAATTTAAATTTTGACACGATTATCAAATAGGTTGAGTGCTACTATTGACCTATTATTATTATTGTGTTTGGAATTATTATAGATGTCCAACATTCACTTTTATGATGGTTATATCCTTACCAAATTCATCGAATTTTTTAGATAAAATTCAAAATTCATCAAATTTTTTACCCTGACGAATATGTTCGATGAATTTTTTAATCAATTTGTATGGTTTTTTTATTTACGAGGGTTTCTTGGTTGGCTGGCTGGTTCACTCAGATGTTGTTTGTCGTTTGGGCCGAGAGATGGTCCAATATGCGCCATGCGGAGTGATCGGAGTATCTGGAGCTGTATACGACCATGCGCTTCTTCTCTACCAAGCAATATCACGAATAAGATTGAGAGGGAAGGGTTTGAACCCAAAGCTTTTATCGAGTCCCGGCAACTGGATCTGAAGGTGCTATGAGAGTGAATGTTGGTAGGAAATTAGTGGTCCCTGTTTGCGTTGTCAAAAATATGAGAAAGAAACAGTAGAAGAGGTCGTTGATGCTAGGGTCATGACCATGGTAGTGTAAACTACTTTCACTCTATCCCGGGCTGGTGTCTTGATGTTTCTTTGACATCAAAAAAATAATCATGAGCCATGGAAAACAACAAAGGAATCCAAGGAATCCAACTGGTAGGTTTAAAATTTTTAAAATAAAATATATTAAATTTTAATATTTTAACTATTACATTTGGATAATTTAATATTTTAATATTTTTAAATAATTTAACAAAGGAATTAAAGAAATAAAATTTAACAAAAATGATTGAAAACATAATTTAAAATATATATATTATAAAAAAATTAATATATCAATTTTTATATGTCGAATTTTGTTTCGAATTTTTTAACATGTTGAATTACTTTCAAACTTCGAGTGTCGAACTCGAATACGAACTCGAACTTGGTAACTAAGGTTATACCTATATTATTAGATCATAACTTGTTAACCATGTTGAATATTTCTATATTTTTTAATCTTGTTTGAGTTGAGATTCAGACATATGGGTAAATATATGCATCTTAACATCCATTCAATCATTGTTATGGTAACCCCATAACCTAGGGAAAATTTAAAATTGTATTCCATCATACTAGTTTGAGGCTTCTATTTTAGGGTTAAAGAGATGACCTCTTATTTTAATGACAAGGAATGCCCTTTAAACATCATTATGGATCTAATAAAGAGGGGGATTATTAGTATTGTTAACCACTTTGGTAAGTATGTTGACAAATATAGCAACAATATCTAACAACTAGACTTGGATATTGCATACACTATTCCCAACAACATTTTTATTAGAATATTTTTTAGATATAGTTGCTTTGTAAGGATTGCTCTTTTGATTCCAATGTTCAATGTTTATAGTAAAATAATTATTTTATCAAGAATTTATAAATCAATTGGATTGTATTCATGGATCTTATCTTAGTTATTCATGTTAATACCATGAACAAATATGGAAATGAGGACCTCTTCATCTAACATGACATTAGCATTAGCCCTTAATTTATCCCACTTGCAATATTATAACACTAACTGATTTAACCGTTACTAACAATTAAGAAAATATTTTGTGGATTTATCAAAAATTAAATCATCATCAAATTCTTGAATAAGATTTTTGATAGAAGCATTAAATTTTTAGGTTAGATTCTTTGGTAAGGAAGCAAAGTATTAAAGGAAATTACCAATTAGAAATTTTGTATACTACATGAACAATATGATTTCATTGGATTTTTATCGGTTGAAGGCAATGAATTTATCAATAAATTTTGAGCCTTCTCTTTACCTTTATAAAAAACTAAGCGCTATTCCTTTAAGGTCAATAACTTTGTTCCTAGGAACTAAAGTATTGCATTGATAGACTTGGGTACTTATTTTCTAGGAGTCACTAATTGAGGTAGAGTAAGGATATTATCATCAAAATATGGTAGGATATTTAACTAAAATTATGGTATAATAGAAGTAGATATATTGGACCTCAAGCATTGTACAAAGACTTTCCATTGTATTTGCATACTTTTCTATTATTTCTATAATTAATGTGGTATTAACAAGAGAAAAGAAAAAGTTGAGTAATGTTATTATCAACCAAGTTTATCACTCCCAATGATGACCTTAGTCTAAATAAAACTACTTTAAATAGATACTAGAATATTAAAGGCTTGTGATAGGATTTATTTATGCTACATCAAACCTTGCTTTAGATCATACACATTTCAAAAGAAAAATTTAAATCTTTGAATGACCTCTAATCATTTTCATATTGCTTATACATATATAGATTTTTTTATTTTAAGTCAACTAAATCAATAGGAAGGGTTTGTTGCACTTTAGGATCAAAATTTTACCTCTGTTTAAGGATAAAATATTGACTCATTTCCTATTAAATATGACTATGATTTATAGAAACTTTATAATATTCCTCTTCATCAACATTAATATGCATTCTACCTAACTTTAGATAAGTTTAGAAGGAGACTACACCACATAGGTGAAATAAATACTAGCAATAGTCCAAAGTAAATTAAAACCTCTAAATATTAATATCAATAAGCACTTCTTTGATTAATCCCTTGAGATTTTCCACAATAGAGTATTTAGAAGAGCACCTTTATTGGTTGATGAGATCATGAGCTTGAGGTGAGGATTTATTTGTAGAATAAAATGTAATTTAGGTGGGAAGAAGAATGTTCTCTTATTTATATAATGAATTTAAATGTTAGAGGACTTCATATAAGGGAAGAACACTTATAGTAAACTAACCTAGTAGATGGCACAACATAAAGAGCTTGAATGAGGAGAAAACTATGTATTTAAATTTGTATTAAATTTAACCAACTTTGACCAACTTTTCTATTAACTTATACTTGATTTTGAAAAATAATATTTGTATATAGTGTTTATACTAATTTGTTATTTTTAATTTATATCACAAGAGTGTTGTCCAATATATATATTATCATTGATTGTGAGTAGTTGATTACAATTATTATATAAATAGACCATCATGGGTTTTAAAAATCCTTCCATAGGCTCAATTTGACTTTTTATAATCTAAATGGTTAGAGAATCTACCTTGGGTCCTCTTGATGAAGTGGTTATGTTATTATTATCACTCTCAAGCAGTGAATTTTATGATAGGATGGTGATCTTATCAATTATGAAATGAAATATAAAATTGGATGAACTAGAGTGAAATTTATATATCCTAGAAAAATATAATGAACCTAAAGAGCATTCTATATGTCTAATAAAGTTATTAATCTAGTTGGTTGAGTCTTAAAGGTAGGAACCTAAGGTATTTATGGTCTATGGATCTCAAGACCTTTAATCCCCCTAGGAATCCATTAACCAATAAGGGGCTATAAATTGTACTTTTGGTATTTTATTATTGGTTTGGTATTTTTTCCAATATGTGTCTCACCCCCACAAGGTGCTCCTTTTACTCTGAACTGAAACAAAAAATAGAGTGCCTTTGAAAATAATACATACGAACCTATAAAATATATAACAACAAAATATTATCAAATATGATGTGGGTTTGGGTAAAAACAAATGGGCATTTAGATTCTATGCAGACCACTATTTCGATGTCTGGGTTTTGGTATGGGGTTTATACGGCCACTGGTGCAAGCATCCTGATAGAACAAAATTAGGGCTTGTTTGCTTGGATGAAAGTAGGGTTTATTTGATTCTGGATGGAGGGTTTCAACAAAGATGCATGCATTGAGCCAAAAATAAATTTTAAAGAAGCAATCCATGGAGGACCACCTCAAATAATATGGGAACACAATCAATGATTTCCAAGGAAACCATTGACAATGTCAAAGGTCGATTCAAGGAAAACATATATGGGTTGCATGAAAGGAACTAATGAATCCCTAGTAGTGAAGTTGAAAATAACGGATGTCCAAGAAGGAATAGATGTGATAAAGAGGAAAGACATAATTTGTCGATTCATGGGATTTCGATCGATTCTTGCTACCTTCAAGTAATGGGCTAATAAAAACTAGAGAACTAAAGGTAAGTTCCAAATTTTTACTTACCCTAATGGCTACTTTCTTATTTTTTTTGTTAATGAAGAATATAGGGAAAATATTTTTCAAGGAGACCATGGTTTTTTGGTAGGGAAGGGATCTTCATGAAGCCCCGGCATACCAAGTTCAAAGCTAAGGAAGACATGCCATCAACTACCCCTGTCTAGATTCGTTTATTTGGTCTTTCAATAGAATACTAGCATCCAAATATATTGGCAACAATTTTAAATTCTTTAGTTTACATGATGACTTCTGATGGCACCCAACACTTAGGGCATATGATTAATGCAAGGATTTGTGTTTTGATTGATTTTGACAAACCACTTCTAGAGAAGATTACTTTACAATATGGGGAAGAAATATGGGAGCAAGTAGTAGATTATGAAAATATTCCATTTAGATGTAAAATGAATATGGCCATCTAGCCAAGGATTGTCCACATAATGTCCCTAACAAAGAGAAAGGGTATGGGGAATTGGCAGGGTTTCAAATCCCTAAACAAAAAACACAAAGAAAAAAATAACAAGAAAAGAGAAAACAATAATTTTACCTAACACCTTTAAAATTCTCTCCACGGATGAGCAAGTAGATGATGAGGATGGTCAAATGGAAACAATTATTATGGAAACACAGTTTGATGAAGAGAGGGAACAAGAAGGATTGCATGATGAGAAATCACTAAAAGAGCTTACCTTGATGTTGAGAAATAATAGTAAAGGGAAAAAAAAGTACAATGTAGAAAACCAACCCAAGTGCAAAACAAAAGGGCAGATTCAAACTACAAACAAAATAGATCCTCAAAAAGACCATACAAATTCCAATAGTAGTGTCGTGGCTCCAAGTAACTAGCCTACAGTCCCAACTGGAATGAAGTAAGATACGAATAAAAGGATAAGGATGCCATAATCCTAAGGTTTATAGTCAGTCTCTTTCTGGCAATGTTGGAAGCTTTGGATTTTTTGGAAAGTAATTTTTTATATTTTTGGTAATTTGTTAAGCTTTGGTTTATTTTTAGTGTTACCATTTTTTGTTTGATTTATCATTAGCTTCTTTGACTTAGTTTTTGTTGTATTTTTTTTCCTAATTTCATTTGTGGTGTCTTTGACTCATTTTGTTGTTTGTATTTTGGATTTGTTCTATTTTGTTGTTTTTGTGGTTTATTCTGTGTTCATGTTTTGTGGTTTTTTGTTTGTGGTGTATTTGATTTTTTTTTGTTGTTTTTGTTTTGGTAGTATTTTGTTATGTTGTGTTTGTGGGTTTTTTTGTGTGTTTCATGTTTTGGTGTTATTTTTTGTCATTTTATTTTATTTTATTCTATGTTTTTTTATTGTGTTTTTCTATGTTGTTTGTGTGTTTTTTTAGTGTGGTTTGTATTTTTTTAATTCTTTTTGTTCATGTGTTTGGTTGTACTTTTTCTTATCGACACACACAAGGAGTATGCTTTTTTATTTTAGATTTTTGTGTGTTTGTGTTCATGTGTTCTTGTTTTGTGTTGTTTCAATAATGCTTCTTGCGTGTGTCAAAGGTGGTAGGCCATGTGCGAGCCTTGGGCATTTTTGGTGAAATATATACCCTTGCCTTCTTGGGTCTTACCCAAAAGTGGCATCCCTTCTAGGATGTTTTCCACAAACAAAAAATATGATGTGGGGTATCTAGGACCACCATGATTTATTCCAAAAATGATGTCAACATAGAAACAAGGATGGAGTGGGTACATGAATATATAAAGATAAACAATTGGTATAAGATCAATGTTAGCTACTAGTGCTTAGTTAATCTAGCCACTAATGGTCTATGTGAATGGAAGGTGCACTATGTTTAAGGGGGTTACATAAGTTTATCAGTTAATTTGGGATACCAATACTAAGAATTTTATTTAGAAGTGAATAGATATTGATTAATTATCTAATTAGACTAGATAAGTTTGGATTTGAACTAAAGTGCTAGAAGATGTTGGGATCCAAGAAGAATGTAAGAATTTTTCTTGCCCTAGTGAGTTGATTTAGATATTTGGATTAAAGGTAGAATCTTAAGACTTGATTAAAAAATATAATATGGTAGAAATTATTAAAATACTAAAATAAGACTCTTTATCGAGATCATTTCAAAAATTAAAACTATTCAAGCTTAGAGAGGATGATGCTCTAGTTTTTAGGAAAAACTTCAATTTTGAAAATTATATCAAATTTTTATTAAATATATTTTAAAATTTCTCTTTAGAACATATAGATTTAGATTATTTTTCCATATCATTATTTTCCAAGTGTTTCCAAGTGAGAGCCTCACTTTTTGATAAGCGATACTCTTGCTCAATCTAACAATTTATATTGATTAATGGTGCTATGTCACAACCCAATTTTTTGACCTTAGCTCTTACTTAGTTTTATATATATATATATATATATATATATATATATATATATATATATATATATATATATATATATATATATATATATATATATATATATATATATATATATATATATATATAGATAGATAGATAGATAATGTATATTACTCTAATCCCATCATGAAGCTAACCTAAGCCTATGCATCAGACTCTTAATTGATTTTCCATGTTTAGCTTCTCCTAGACTCCAACATCTTACATATTTTTGGTTACATAAGTGTACTAGGTGAAGTCACTAGATTTACAAACCATCATTCTCATTTATCATTCAATGAGTTGGTTTTAACCCCCCTCTTCCATTATTTCATAAAAGGTATGCTATCCTTCTCACACCACATAATTCTTTCTATGTTGGTGCTAGGAGTGATCTAAAATCGACCATCCTCTCATCCACATGATGAGCTAGTCGTTCCATTGCTAAGTCTCATTGCAAAACATGTTTTGTGGAACAATGACTTAGGTAATCCTTTCTACCGTTATACCATTTTAATAGAGTTACCTATTTTCTTCCACTCACATGATCTTCTATAATATTGCTTGTATAAAAGTCTAACTCATAATATTTCCTTTGTAATTGGTGATTTGCCAAGCTCGTATTAATTAATCCCTTAATTAATGATATATTACACCAAGATTATGTATTCATAACAAAGTGTCCACTTATCAATGGTATTATGATAACATGAATATATCCAAACTTGATTATCTTCCACAAAGGTAAAGTGCATCACTTTCTCATAATATGACAAGATATTCATACAAAGCTAGTAATCAGTCCTTAGATTACATAACATATTTAGAAAACATAACCAACTTACATACACATAATGGTTCATTCATCTATATTAGAAACCCAAATCAAATGAATTCCATTATCATATCAATAGCACCATATTACCATAAATATTTAACCACAAAAAATTACACAACATAATTACCCTGGGAAAAACCTCGTAGGGAAAACCCAACCTCAAAGTCTACTTCTTTATTAAATTCATAATAAAATCTCAATTTATACAAAGTACAAAAACATCCTTGGTTATCACAACCAACTAAGGAGTTGCACTGATAATCATAGCTATTCACAATGGATTAATCATTCAACCCATATATTCAATTAAATTTGTTGTCATTGCATGGGTGACCTTCAAAAAAATCTTCATTCTCGATAAGTCATTCATATTATTATGGAAATAATCTATTACAATAGTTTTCAACTCAATTCCAGTAACACGACAAGATACACATGGTACTTTTTGGTATCCCACGACATAACCTGTGTAATCCCAAAAGCCTCCTTACCCTATAGGTTTCACTACCAGAAGTATTTTGAGAAAAACAAGCTACAAGTATACTAATGCATTAAAACCATGATAGCTTTACTATATAACTGACACAAACTAATAACTTGTCATCAAAAATTCATCTTTTTCCAACCATAGTTTTTCCATCTATTGAATAATACTATCTAAAGTCTTAACACTACATTATGAGCCTAAATGGAAAAAACCAACACTAGATTAAACCCTATCTACAAAATGTCTCATATCTGAAAGGTTGCTACATCAATGCTTCACAAAGTTATAATATCTAGCAGCATGCCCTTCTATTAGAGCACACTCTTATTCTAGGGATAAGTCCAGAAGAGTTAAAGACAATCTTTGTGATAACTTGTGAGCGATGATCACAAGCTCAAACTATTTTTGTATTTATTACTTCAAACACCTATGATAAGGTATCAATGACACAGTCACATACTATGAGCATGTCTAAAATAAATAAAGGCTTACCAACAAACCAAACAAAGCTCTTCACATAAAGATCCACCTTTTTAAGAGAAACATTGGATGACATCTATAATTAAATGATAGATTTAAATATCACCATAAAGTTACTCTAAAGCATCTCTTCAACCAAGGACATATAAAACTCTCTCAAAGCACTCTTGCTTAGTAATAATCACCTACTACAAATAATATTTACTTAGGCATAATATTATTTGTTAACTACCCTATTCAAAGAGACCTCATACATTAGAAGGAGTTCAACAACTAAAGTCTATTAATTCACAAATAAAACCTCCACTGAAGTCTCAAATTATTTGTAAAAGAACAACAAGGTCTTCTTACCATATTCCTCTTTCTTTGGCTGGTCAATACCCCTAGGTATCAATGTTATCTAAGCATGCACTTGGGTGGTTTACTATTCACCAAAATATTCCTATTTCTTTCCAGAAGCTACCCAGTATAATTATTCTACTAGGTACACTTAATAAGAATTGACTCTAAAATTGCTAACACTACGTCTATCATCTAACCAAAGCTACAATTGAGTTACAATGGAAAACATTCTACATCCTCCAAGTTATGAGAGAATAACTTTTAGTTTCCATCTGATTTCACAAGGAAGATTTTAAAGTTTACTAGATATCACAATTAGCATCTCTCCATTAAATGAAAATGACATTTTGTTTCCTCTAAATGTACTCACATAACATACACCAAAACTATTCAAAATCATCCAAAGAACTAGAAAAATATTCAAAACAGGGTCTACTTGTGAGTTCTCTTGGTTTCGAATGGTTCTTTTCCAGCTATTCCAGCATATTCCCCCTTTGCTCTCTCCCTTTTTATTGAGCCCCCCACTTTTTTTTCCTCTTCCTCTATCTCACTACCTTTGCCTTCTTCCCAATGATATCACCAGTGATGCATAACTCAAGCACACTATTACACACTTCTTATTCGAAATCATCATTTATTTTAACCTCTGATGGCCTCCATAATAACACATTTTGATCCCTTTCTATGCCCTAGCTAGAAACCATGTTCATCTGATTCCCAGGTGGCTAACCAAAAATAACTTATCTTGAGTTAAAATGATGGCCTAATTAATAAAAACCACATTTGTACAATCCTCTCTTTGAGTTTACTCTTTCCAAATTATTTTCTTACTTACATTGATGCAAGACCAAAGGTAATTCATAACATTATTAGCGAAATATCCTCAAGTGTCATTAAATTTGTTCAAACACTTATTTTATTCCAATTACAATAATGTCAAGGCAATAGCGCCATCATTGAATAATATCATTTATCTCAACCAAAAGAAACAACATAGTTAACAAAATATTATCAAAAGTAAAACAACACATCCTTTTACTTTTGTGGCATCCCTTTCTTGTGGTTAAGTCCTTCCTCTCATGAGAAATTATATTCCTATCACAATATAAAATTATCAGTAGCATCATAATATTTCATTAAATCTATGTTTTGCAGGAAATAAGCATGGAGTAATCAATCACCCTATTGATATGACAAAATGCATCGTACTTAATCATAAAGCATTCATTTTTCTTAACCAAGCACATGAAATAGTCCATCATTCCAGTTACCTAGACCATATAATCATCATAAATCCATCAAATAAATTTTTTCCAAGGACAAGGTCATGACATGCTATTTCAAAACCTAGTGATCTCTATGGACATACTCAACGTATAAGATCTCTTGCATGGTGTTATTGATGTACACATTTACGCTCTTGATAGAAAGTATACAATTTTGCATAAATCTCATTTATTTTAATTAATTTAGGCTAATCATTGAATACTAGTTATGATTGCAATAAAAATCCTTGGTTGAGGGAGATGGTAAAGCTCCTATGGTAGTTCCATTAGAGATATAGAGAGATAGAGAGTCTATTATGGTGAAAGATATATTTCTCATGGATTGGAGAGACATTGTGAAGATTTACAAATGATGAATATTTAGCATTTGAGGATTTGTAACTAGGTGAAGCATGAAGATTATATGTGAGGCATCATAATTGAGTGATCTCATAGGTATTATAGGCTTGGATACTTGAGTCTAATACCTTCTAATAGGAGTCTTATGGGATGATACATGATATAAGGATCCCTTTTAGGATTAACATATCATACTCAAAATGATGGTGGAAGAAGTATTATAGAGATACATTATCATGATATAGGTTATGACAAGATTATTTACTTCCTTTATAACTAATTCATATACACAAAATATTTTGAACTATTCTATTATAGGCCCTTTGATTCATCTAATGTTGGTGCAACTGAATGTGTAGCCAAACAACTCAACAAAAAACAAAGGATGAAATAAACTCATATAATGAAGAAAATGATGTGTAATTGATAAGTAACTAATATGAAACAAAATAAAAATTTATCAAAAAACATTTATACATGGCATGCCATAGAGAATAGATAGAAAAAATGGAAGAAGAAGAAATTCATTCATAATACATTCAAAAATACATCTGAGAGATGTTCTTCTCTCATGGTTCTTCCCACATATTCATATTATAGAGTTGCATCTATCAAAATAAATACACATATGAAGGTACCATGTTTAGATTTTTCCTACCCATGTTTAGGCAACCAACTAATAATATCTCAACACATGTCTAGCAGCTCCGCAAAACACAAATCTATTATTTTTGGCACACATCCAACAATCTTCCACTTGCCAAAAAGACTAAGTAAATAAATAGAAAATGTCTTCTTCCTTATTCTTCAAGGTTACTAATCAAAATGAGAGAACTCCCATCAAATATCTACACCAAATGAACTTCCTACTATCCAATGGCTTTGTCAGTGCATCTATTGCATTGTCCTATGTACCAATCTTCTACAACTCAACTTCTCCAAATTCCACCATCTCTCTAGCATAATAAAATTTCACTTAAATATGCTTAGTGTGAGAGTGAAATTTAGGATTCATGGTCAAGTCAATTGAATCTTGATTGTCACACCACAAAGTAATGGAACTTTATTGAAAACCAATGCCTCTACACACTACATGTAACTAGGCTACCTCCTTGGATGCTTCTATAGTAGTAATGTATTCAGCTTATGTAGTTGATTGAGCCACCACTTGCTGATTTTTATGTATCTAACTCATAGCTCCTCCAAATAATGTGAGCACATATGCACTAGTAGATTTAGAATTATCTACATCTCCACCATAATTAGAATCCACAAAACCCTATAGCTGGTTATTATCTTTTCCATCATAATAGATTGTAAAATCACTAGTACCTTTAAAATATCTAAGAATTCTCTTCATCGCAACCCAATGTTGCTTACCAGTATTAGACATAAATTTACTCAAAACTCAAACTGCATGAGCAAGATCTAGTCTTGTACACACCATTCTATACATCAGTTTACCAACTACACTTGCATAGGGAACTTTGTACAAGACACTCTTCTCATCGTCATCCTTTGGATAAATTTCTTTTGACAATGCAACTCCAACCTAAAAATGTGTAGATACAAGAGTGTGTTGGTCCATTCTAAAAATATTAAACAAGTCTACAATGTATCTTTTATGGCTATTCCATATTTATTCTCACCATAGTTTCTCTTCACTTTAATACCAAAGAAACAATGTAATGGGACAAGGTATTTCATGTCAAATTCTCCTGATAAATTAGACTTGGTCTTCTTCACAAGATCCTTTAAATTGCTAAAAATAAGAATGTTATCTACATAGAACACCAGAATTAGAAAGTGATTGCCTTCAGGCTTGAGATAGATACAATGGTCAACATCACTTCTCACAAAACCATGTTCAATCACAAACATATCAAACCTTTTATAGCACTTCCTTAGGGATTTCTTCAACCCATACAATGACTTTCTTAGCTTGCATACAACATTTCTCCCACTTACTTCAAATCTAATTTATTTATCTATGTAAATATATTCATTGAGATCTCCATGAAGAAAATCGATCTTCATATATTTCTACTCAATTTCTTAGTCATTTACAGCAACCAATGAAAAGAGTAATCTAATCGATGAAATTCTTTCCATAGAGAAAATGTTTCTTAAAATTCAAGCTCTTCAACCTGAGAATATCCTTTTGCTACTAACATAGACCAATATATCTAAATTGAACCATCAACCTTGTATTTCCTTTTAAACATCCATTTAAAACCAACTACCTTTATATCCTTACGCAACACTTATAAGTCCCAAGTCCTATTTTTCTCAATGATTGCATTTCCTCTTCCATGTATTTCTTCCAATGAATTACTTCAGAACTAGTGAGAGCATATTTAACACCTTTAGGCTCATCACCCATGGAATATAATGTAAAGTTATTGTATTTATCATAACCAAATCTGATTGGTTCACTCTTTATCATTGACTTCTTCTCAAAGTTTGCACTTCTTGAATAATATCATAATTCTAGAGTTGCTCCTCATGTATAGGTTACTTTTCAACAACTTGAGACTGATTGAACTCTTCCACAACAATATAATTATCCTATTTATGCTATCAATTGCATGAAAATTCATTAGTATCATGTGGTAACTCTAACAAAGGAGTATAAATGGAACCTACACTTAATGGTAGAAAAATTGGTGGTTGATTTGTAGCTTACTGATTTCTCAAACCATTAGCTACATCGAATTGTTCTTGGTTGTCTGGGATTGTTTCCATGGACTCTTATTTGTTGTGGATGTCTTCTTTCAATACTACATTTTAGCTGAACACATGGTGATGCTATGAAGGTATCCATACTTTGTAACCTTTGATTCCATCACCATATCCAATAAGTACTCTTTTAACAGATTATTGTCCAACTTTTTCCTATTTTCCTTGGGTACAAGAATAGATATTTCACACCCAAACACTCTCAAATGATCAATCGAGGGTTTGAATCCACTCCAAGATTTATATGGTGTTCTCCCTTTGAGAAAAAAACTAGATGACATATTATTCACATAGTTGTATTAGCAACCTCTACCAAAAATATTTTATTCAAACCAACGTCCTCTCTCATGCTTCTTGTCTTCTCCATCAATGTCCTATTGAGCCTTTCTGCAAATCCATTTTTTTGTGGCATATATGGAGTTTTTTGTTGCATTGTAATACCATGAAACTTGAAAAACATTGAATTCTTGGGAGTAATATTCTCAACCATTATCACACAAAGCCTTTAATTTCTTCTTAGTTTATATTTCAACTATAGAAACAAACTCTTTAAAGGAAGCAAGAGCTCCTGAATTTTGTTTAACAAATATACCCCATGATTTACTAAATAAATCATCAATGAAAGTAATAAAATAATTGGATTTGCCTAATGAAGCAACTTAAAAAGACCCACAAATATCATAATGTACCAATTCTAATATTTCCTTGGTTCTATAGTCACTAGAGGCAAAAGTGACTCTTTTCTACTTTTCTAAAATGCATGCTTCATAGAAACCCATATAACCAAACTTCTCTTTCTCCAATCCGTGGAAAATATACTTTGAACACATCTCTTTCAGGCTCCTTTTACCAAGATGTCCTAACCTCCTATGCCACAACATCATACTTGACATATTTGAATATAAGGGTTTACTTGTTTCCATAGTGGTTGCATGTGAGCATGCAACATTCAAACATGTTGCATCCAACTTATAAAATACTCAAATTCTTACTTCCCTTGCTTGAGTAATGACTCTATGCATCAAATGTTAGCCATCCTTATTGAATATAATCTCCATTCTTGCTTCATCTATCTAGCACACTAATAGCATACTTATAATTAATCCCAGAATGTGTCTAATATCTTGGATACACTTAACACTCCCATATTTGTGTTTTATTTTAACCTTACCTCTACCAATACTTTCATGGCTAAAAAATGTCACCCAAGAAAAATCTGCCATAGTTTTCTTATCCATATTCTACAAACCACTCTTTATGGGGATTCATATGGAAGGATGCTCCAAAATTTATCAATCACACATTAGACTATGTGCATACAACAAGATATGTATTAGCAATTTTGTACAAGTCTACTTTACAGTAATGTTTCTTATGACATTTCTGCTTGGACCTCCAACACACCATATAAGACTTCCTTCCTCTACTAGAAGATATTGATTTAGATCTTTTTACACCAAAATATTTATCACCATCTCTATATTTGGCATGTCCTCTAGTTATCAAAGCTTCTAAGTGCTTAGAATGCTCCATATTCCTTCTCCTTGTTTCCTCTTGTAGTAGTTAGGCAAAAATTTCATCTTTTTTGATATTTTTGAGCTTAGAACTCCTACTAATTACAACAATGATATTAACCCAAGAGTAAGGAAAACTATGCAAGTAGATGCATTGTTTAGTCCCTTTAACCTCATCACCAAAAAATCTTAGTTTTTTTATCAGTGTATTAAAAAAAATCAGGTGGTCAACTACACTATCTCCATTCTTCATATTCAAATAATACAACTTCTTCCTCAATAATATCAAGTTCATCAGAGATTTAGACTCAGACAAATTTTCTAGGTTATCCCACAACTTCTTAGCAGTCTTAGCACCCTAAACATTCATCAAAATAGAATTATCCAAATTCATCCCAATCAATTCAATAAATTTCTAATTTTTTTTGTCCCATTCAACTTTTGTCATTCCTGTAGGCATTGTTATTGTAGTGATAACCCTCTTTATATCTATTTTCATAAGCAAAAACTCCATCTTCAACTTCTAGAGATTAATTTTTTTCCCACTAAACTTATCTATACTAGATTTACCTTCCATATTTACTGTTGTAAATCTTCACAAATCTCCCACTGCACCATGTTCTATGGAATTGATTTATCTACAAATCCACAAAAAATAATTCACAAAAAAAGTATTTACAAGCTTTATGCACGACCAGTAAAATGAGTTTCCTCAAGCTACTCTAATCTTAGGTGTTGGTACAATATAATGTGTAGCTAAACAACTCAAAAACAAATAAAGGATGAAATAAACTCATATAATGAAGAAAATAATGTGCAAATAATAAGCAATTAATAGGAAATAAAAGAATGTTTTACTAGTAAACATTTATAAATGACATACCATAGAGCACAAACAAAAAAAATGGAATAAGAAGAATATCATTCATAATACATTCAACAATACATCTAAGAGATGTTCTTCTCTCATGGTTCTTCCCACATACTCATATTACAATGTTGCATCTATAAAAATAAATACTCATGAGAAGATACCATGTTTAGGGTTTTCCCATCCATGTTTAGGGTTTTCCAGCCCATGTTTAGGGTTTTCCCATCCATTTTTAGGAAACCAACTAATAACATTCTAACACATGTCTAGAAACTCCCAAACACACAAATCCAATACTTTTAGCACACATCCAACATTTGATACTTCAAAATGATATGACAAGGTTGTTTTGGTATGGATTATTATAAAAAAGAACTAATTGATTCCTATTATATATAGTTAAATGTGTACATATAGTGATGGATCATAGGTTTAGGTTCAATTGGAGGATTTAATTTCAATAAGCATGCTTTATGACTTCTTTAGGATATGGATGTAGGGGTAATCGCAAATGGTTAGGGTGATTTTATTAATGGGATGTATCCATGAGATGTTCCCATGATATAAACCTACTGATTTACCCTAGGAGATCAATGATCATCATTATAAGTACATCGATGTGTTGTACAAGTTAAAAAAAAAACTTGTTATATGTAGAATGATGGTCATAAGGACCATAGGGAATGTGATATTATGACCATATGGAGAGTCCATAGTAAGATATAAAGAAGTGATATAGATATTTAAGAACAAGAACTTGTATGATCATCATGCATTTATCATGTAGGTACACTCTATGTTGAGGTTGTGTCAACAGTTGGGGTAGGAGGGTCCCATTCTTGCCTTCCTAGAGTTTATGACTAGGCATATTTCAAAGAGATATGATGATCGAGTGAGACCACTAAGGTCAAAATGGAGGAGACAAAGGTGAAACCACTAAGGTCAAACAAGAGGAAACAAAGGTAGGTAGAAATTAGCTAGAGTGGTTTTTAGTAGGTAGTACTAGGGGTGTCCATGGCATGTGGTATATCTCTAAGTTAGGATGTGCCCCTAGATCAAGGTGATGATAAGATAGATAGTGACAAGGATATGATATTATTAACATCTCAAAAAATGGGAATAGATGTCCTAGTTAGAGGTTAGATAGATCTAGGGAAGTCATCATAAATATGGATGAGGATAGGAGAAAATTACCTAGTTGAGGGAAGCATTGGTGAGGGAACCCTAGTCGGCATCTAGATGCATGAGTGTGATGTGATTGTATTAGAGGATGAAGAAGAGGAAAAAATAATATATGTAACTACATATATATACTCTTCTATAGACTGGAGCTATGAGATAGTGTATTTTATTAAGTATTTTTACTCTTTAATTTTCCTATTATGACTCATCTAAGCTTACATACATGAAATAAAATTAAATAAACTAATAGAATGATAAATATAGGTACCTCCTATGGATGGCGGGACATTATTGCTTGGGGTATAATTAGTCTAAATGCTTAGATTCTATTTTTAGTTGCTAGAAATCCTTTGTATTTTGAGTTTTGCCACACATTGCATAGATATGTAAGTATGTTTGCTCTTGTTTACCATGTGGATGATATCCAAAGATATTTAGAAATTAAGGATGTAATGGATGCGAAGATAGCTTTGTTAAAGGAATATTTTGATTGGGTAGATGGGAGGGATAAGGTAATGAAATATTATTCAAGAGAGGTTGCCTCCATGAGGAAGAGCCACATGAAGGAGATAGATGGAAATCTATATGATGATAACCAATTTGATGGAGGACCTTGTTCATGCATAGAGAAATATACCAATACTTAAAAATATTTGATTTAGTAGAGTATGAAGATAGAGATACTAATTATGACACCTCAAAGGATAATGGGAAATGAGAAATAGACTTATACGATGGAGAAAAATTCAAAATGTATAGGATTTGACTCAATTTATATGGACTAGCTATGGACCTTTGGTTATATGCCATGGCCTATTGTATATCATTTTTTAGCTACATAATGATTTTTTTTTTGAGTTAATGTGATTTATCTTTCTATGCACTTTTTATCATTTTTATTATGCATCTCAATTTTTAAATGCATGTAATTACTTTTTATGCATGTCATTTTTTGGTGATTGTATATAATTTTTCTTTTTCTAACTCAATACTTGAGATACTATTAGGATAAATAAAATTATAAATGGAATAAAATACAATGAATAAGGACCAAATCATGTAATAATGAGTTGAATGCATATAATGTATAAAATGTATGCAAATCAAAAGAGATAGGACTTTCTAATAAACTAGTTACAAGAACTTAAGGAGACACATATTGTTACATGGGAAATTCTCATTGATGGGTAAAAGTAAATAAATATTAATATAAGAAAATTTCCTAAAATATATAATTAAATTTGGTTTAGGAATCATAATTCATTACCTATCAATATTTTAAATTTCCTTTTGAGCATGGTAATATATCTTCCATATTTTCCATAATGTAAACCAAGTAATGAATGAAATCAAGAATGAATGTCCCATGTAATGAACCCTATAGAATTATCACATATAAATTCTCAAATATTAGTCCAAAAATATTGTTCCATATGTAAATGCTCAAATATTGATCCATAAAGGATGCTTAATGTATGAATGCTCAAATATTGATTCATAAAATATTCTCAATGCATGAATGCTCAAATATTAATACATAAAGGATTATCATTATGCAAATGCTCAAATATAAATGTATAAAAAAATCTAAGGCATATAACATTGTGTAATCTCATTAAATTGTAAGTGTTAATATATATAAATGCATAATCTATAATAGATGTTATTTCCACGATGAGACATCACATAGTAAATGAATCTCATAAGAGAGATAATTTCATAATGGATTTTATCAACAATAAATGATATAAGAATGGTAATACAATAAAAATAAAATATATCATAATGACAGCAAAATATTGGCATGATATAGTATTTAATAAAAGGTACACATATGTTGTCTCCCTAATGAGTTTTCTACTTTCTTCTTATTTTTGTATATTTTATTTAATTTTTCATGTGCTCTTTGTTTTCATACATGTTTGATTCTATTATTTCCTATTTTTTAGTGTAATTTTTTGAAAGGTAAAAATCAATTGTTTTTTAAGGTTTAATGACCTATAGGATTTGCATTTTTAACCCTTAATATGAGTTCCATAGCTAGTATGGGGGCATTGCAATAACTTTAGGAAGCACTTAGCCTAGTCATGTTAGGCATATTTTTACATAATTTTTTTGTAAAAAAACAATCATATACTAGAAATATTTATATGAAAATATTAAGATAAATCTTAGTTTTTGCATGTAAAATAACATGTAAGAACATTGTGCAAAAAAATTACCAAAATTTTAGATATTTACTAGATTTTTAGTTATTTTTGCTATATTTTGACAACTTTTGAGATCATTACTTTTGTAAGAAAGTACTGAAATACTTTACAAGTTCATCTTAAACCTTAGAAGAAAATTTTCTAAATAGTGTTATAAATATGGAAGAGCTTTTATGAGTAAACTAGATTTGGTAATAAGTTGAAATATATGTAGTGAAATGATGAGTAAATGACACTTGGTGATCACTTATACTCTAGAAAGTCCTTATACTATGTTAAAAAATCCTAATAGATTAATGAAATATAAAATACATAGATATAAAGACCACCCGCATAGGGTGGGAGAGTGTGAATATGCCCCCAAGGGGCTTATGCATAGAATGGAAAAGTAATGTACTTAACCATCAAGTTTTTATAAAATATAATATTTAATTACCTCAAGAATAATATAAGGTAAATGTTTTTTATGATAAGTGTTACATTTGTTTCCATAAGTAATTTTTTATATCATATTATCATATACTTTTGAATAAGACCCATTTGCAATATTGAATATATACTTTTTACTTGTGGGATGTGTATTAGGTTGGTGAATTAAACTAGGAGATATTTTATTTTTAAAAAAAGGGGTACAAATTTATTGATAAGAAGATAAGATTACAGAGTACAGTGAAGCCCCCAACCAGGACTCAAATAAACATCAAAACAGGCTAAAACCACCAAACAGGGTCGAAACCTAAAGAAAACAACAAGAACAAACCACATTAAGTTTGGACATCCTTATGGATCAACTCCTAGAGGCGTTGAGATTCCCAAACCATGAGACTCTACCAATTATCCATAATCCAAGGACTTGAAAGCTCATAAGCCCTTTTGGCAAAATAATCAGCAACCCCATTCCATTACCTTGGTATGTGCACAAAGGAGATAAATTTGAACTCTTCACTAATAATGAAAATTTGAATAGCCATATAGACCAGCTACCAATTAACATCCTCTAACCTTTTTTTGTTTAAAATATTAACCAACATTTGAGATTCGAACTCGTAGATGCTCATGTACTAGCCAAGAGAAAACCCCCTCTACAAGGCCTTGAGAATCACAAGAGCTTCCATAAAATTATTAGAGTGAACACCTTTATAAATGGAAAAGAAAAATTTGACCACACCAGTAGAGTCTCTCCCAACACCACCAATTCCAACATGTCTAGGATTACCCCTGTATGACCCATCAATATTAATTTTTAAAACTCCTCTAGAATATGGACTCCACCTACCATCTCTCCAAAATTTCTTTTTGAGCTAGGAAACATTGCTAGGGTGAGAAGAGTTTGCACCAACCCAAAGATACCAAGGTCATGTTGTAACTTCTCCTCACTAGAGTCCAAAAGAGTATCCACATCACATTTTCTATGGATAGTTTCTTGAACCATACACAAGATCCTTTTCCAAATATGTTGAATAGCCAAATGTCTACTCTAAAAGATACGATGGTTTTGTTCGAGCCAAATTTGTGAGATGATGCAAGAAGGGCCCAAATTCCAAGCCACCTGGAGGAAGAGGGTATTGGTCGAAGGTCTGCCCAAACTGATCCAAAACTCCACTAGGGAGAGCATAAGAAAATAAGGATGGTTCCAAGAACTCCACCAATGGTTCCAAATGTCTTTAGCAAGGGAGCATTGGAAAAATAAATGATAAGATACATCCTAATTATTACCACAAATGACACAAAAAGAGGGACCCTAAAATCCCCTCTTCCTCACGTTATCCCAAGTGAGGCATTTATTATGAGTGACCAACCAGAGAAAGAAGTTACATTTAGGTCAAGAAAATTTGTTCCACACCTTTTTCCACCATGTGATAGGGAGGCTCCCAAAATTTTACATATGAAGTACTTGATAACCATATGATACATAGTAGGTTCCCTTGGAATTAGGATTCCAAGCCAAAATGTCTTTTCCCCTCAACGAAGAGTAGGGTTTCCCTGTAAGAATAAGAGCAAACACATATGTATTTGTGACCAATCCTCCATGGGGCCATTCCTACGGATATTTCTACTTGTATATCTCCATATTACCAAAATTTTATATTCTTTTAAATTCCTCCACATGATACCGAATTTCTTCCAAGAAATAAACACTTAGGTAATGTAACCTGAGATATTGAGTCAAGATAGGAGGGTGATCATCCCAAGAATCCTCCAAAAAAAGAGCATCTGATCCTTGAATGTAAATCCATATTAAATATTGCTTAATTAAATTATTCCCTCTTTTTAGAGTGTCCAAGTTAACCAAAACTTTTCCATCCAAGTTGAATCTAGGGATCTCAACGTCATAAATACCTCTCAAGTACTTACAAGATAAGATTTTAGCCCAAATATGATCTTGAGAAGTATACCATCTCTAGTAGAGTTTCGTAGCCAAAGCCTACCTAGAAAGATCCACCTATCACAACCCAATGCCTCCATCTTGAACCAACCTACAAATATAATCTCACATAACAAAACTCCATTTAGATTGAGTAAGTTTTCCAAACCAAAAAAACTATCTTGAAAAAGCATCCATGTCCTTGATAAAATGAGAGGGAGTTGTTTGCACAAAACACATGTAAATGGGTAAATATTGAACAACAAATTTTAAAAGCAATACTTGATGACCTAGTGATTCACCTTCCCTATAAACTTATCAAGCATAGACTACCAATAATATCTAGACAAAGGATGAGATGAAATAGAAATACCAAGATAAATGAAGGGGGGAGTCTTGACTTGGAATCTTAGAATTCTAGAAATATTGGCTTGAATAAGAGGAGGGGTATTGAAGAAGGAAATAGAATACTTATCCTCATTAATTAATTGTCCAAAATCACCAAGATATATGTCAAGATACCATATAATGTTTCTAGCTTCCTTGGTAGTGGCAAATCCCAGCAAAGTTATATCATCAACAAATTGAAGGTGGGAAAGATGTGGTAAACTACTATCCCACTTCCAACTATGAATGAGACCATTCCTAACCTAAGACTTGAGCAGTCTTCCCAATCCTTCCACCATAATGTTAAAAAAATAATGAGATATAGTATCTCCTTGACTCAATCTCCTCAAGGCCTCAAATAGCTCCAATATCTCATTATTAACAAGGAAGAAGAAACACAACTCATCACCCATCTAATACATTCCTCCTCAAAGCCAAAATTAGCAAGAAATTTTTGAGGAAAGGACCATTTGAACCGATCATAGGATTTGGTCATGTCCAACTCAATGAACATAGATTTCTCCTTAGAAGTTTCCATCGAGTAGCTTTCGTAGCAATAACAACCCCATCCAGGATTTGTCGACCAATAACAAACCCACCTTCTCCTCAAAGATGATTTTGCTCAACTATATCTTCAACGTTTCAGTAATAATTTTTGTAATGATCTTATACACAAAATTTCCAAGAGTAATAGTCTTAAACATATCCAAAGAATTCGCTCCCTTTTTTTTAGGAATAAGCACCACAAAGGTAGCATTTAGGACCCTTAACATCTGTTTATTCTTTTGGGACTCATGGAAAACCTCTAGAAGATCAAATTTTATTAACTCCTAAAACTCTTGATAAAACTCAATCAGGATTCCATCCAGGTCTGGGGATTTCCTTTTTTTCATCTTGAATAAAATATTTTCCAACTCCTAAAGGGAAATTGGGCCCATAAAATGCTCATTCATCTCTCTAGAAATAATCAAGGGAATATAATTTAGAATGAGCTTTTCATCCTCATCATCTGAGAGGGAGTCCTCATTGAAGAGAGAGGAAAAATACCTCATAGTATCTTCTAAAATATCCTTGAAAGAAGAGAGAAGGGCATCCTAAGAATTCACAAGAGAGGAAATAAGGTTACCATTACAACGATTCTTAATTGAGTTAAAAAATAAGGTTGTGTTCTTATCCCCTTCTTGAAGCCAATCCACTCGAGATTTTTATTTCTAAAAAATTTCTTCCCTTAGCTGCCATTCAAAAATTTATTTCATATCCTAAGATTCCTCAAATAGAAGCTCCTCTATGATTCCATGATCCCTAATATTCCTTGAAGCTTCTTCCACCTTATTAAGATCTGCTAACTTATCCAAGGAAAGGTTTCTAAAATTTAGACTATTCCACCTCTTCAATTTATGCTTAACAAATTATAGTCGCTTCATAAATGAATACATAGCGGTGCCACGAGAAGGTTTGCCATTGTTCCACTAACCTTGTATGAAATCATGATTCTTAGGATCCCAAACCCACATAAGTTGAAACTTAAAGGAAGGATTTCTCAAGAGCAAATATTTTAATAGACCAATGCTCAGATCCCCTACCCTCCAGAATTATAGAACTAAAGCTTTTATTATTACCAATCCAAAAACTAGATATTAGAAACCTATCCAGTCTCTTTGAGATGGACTCTTCCCCACATCTTCTATTGTGCTAGGTAAATATCCCATTATCCGACTTGATGTCAACCAAGTTCAAGGCCCATATATGAACATTGAAGATAGTAGAAAAATGCTCAAGATGATCAACTCCACCGTGTTTCTCCTCCAAAAAAGTGATAGAATTGAAATATCTAGCTAAAATCTATGGGTACAATGGAACCTGACTTATCATAAATCCAATGTGCTCCCACAAATTTACTTTACCATTGCAATCAACAAGAGCATACACATTTGTAATTAGGATAATTTCACCAGATTAATTATTATGCCCAATCATCGAAATATAACATCTACTGGAAATCCAAGTAATAGGAGAGATCTTAACCGAATCCCACAAACAAGCAACACCACCAACATATCCACATGCACCAATACACTGGCATTGAACTTTTCTCCATAACTTGGATGCAACATTGAACATACTATCAGTAGCCAATTTAGTCTCTTGAATAAACACCACATTCGAAGAATGAACACAAATCAAATCATGAATAACTTTTTATATGAGGATGTTGTTCAACCCCCTTAAATTCCATGAGAGGATAATCATTTTTGGGGGTTAGAAAAATGGTAGTATAATGTTCTCACCAATCCTAACTCCACCAAAGTATCTCCCATTAACATAATTTTATCCTAGTCTTTCTTTCGACCCACATTCATATTCTTATCCGAAGCCACAGGCAGGATAAAATTAGGATATTTTATTTGCATATGGTCATATTCATGACATATCCAGTAAAAAAATGGAAGATATTTATAGTCAAGTTTTTGAACCCATGTATACAATCCAATCTGTATTTCAAAAAAATTTGGAATAGGATTGTTTAAATCAATTTTGACATAGATACGAGCAACACAAATTATTTTTTCTCCATTGTCTGTTGTGATGGTCCAATTGGATTCCAAAAAATAAGGGCAATCAGATGCAAGATGTCATTTCTCCAAAATTTTAATTAGAACCATGAGATCCGAACCCACACTGGAACCCACAATAGTCGCTCCTCTAACGGATTGATACCCACATACCAATGTTTAAGAAAGAGTCCAACTTGGTTACAAAAATATGGACCCTCCTCAAATGCTTTGTTATGATCTGCAAGATAAGATAAAATCACTATAAATAGCTATTCACACTCAGTATCACCTCCACATCCTTGTTAGAGTTCCAAGTCTTCCTAACACAAGCCTCCACAAAGGGAAGAGAAATTTGGATGCCCATAAATTTGCTACTAAGTGCATGATTGGTTAAATACTCCACATATTACACCACCGATTTTGGTTGAACCACTAGAACCAACCTGGATTCACATCGTTCCAAACATCCATTTTTCTTTAATAAACGATTCCCAACATGCATTGGGAAATATTATTCCTTCCAATAATTTTTACATGAAAAAACATCACTAGCATGCATGCTCTGTGATGGGCCCAATGCCATCACAATATTCCTCCAGTCCATCTCAATCCTAAACTATGAGATCGTAACATATTATTGTATATGATATATGTAGGTGAAAAATTAGGGTAAGGCATGTGATGAAATATGAATAGTATGATGCAATTTAGAATGTGAAATTCTCCCATACGTAGGACTAAAACATCTAAAGTGGAACTTGTTTAAGAGATTTATAAGAGAAAGGGATTTTGGCTTAGCATATATATAGTTATTAACACATTCTATTTTTCTAGTACATGGATGATCAAGTGGATGACCAATGAAAGAGCATAAACCAATGGCCAAATATTGGACATTGGAATCTAATGACTAAATTGAAGCATGAACACCTTTATATCCAAACAAGTTAAAATTTTGTAATATTCACTAAGGTTACCATTAGAACTATTTAGCTCTTTGTGAAAGAAGAAATATTTGTGATTCTAGAAGGCTTCTTTGATCCACTATGCTAAAAATAGGTTTTTAAATGACTATTTTTTTTTCTATTTTAGACTGAAGGTAAGTTTTTATTTTTATCTTTCAAGAGTTCCATGAAAGTAGCATCATCTATGAGCTTAGAGTAAGTGTGAGATATTTTATTTATTGCATTAGGAGATATTTTGGGATAATATTAGGAGGATTTTGACAAATGGTATGAATACCAGAATTTGACCTTTATCTACATTAAATGGAAAATTAAAATCTATGCAACCAATTATGCATCTAGTCTCTTCATCATAATAAACTATATTCTTGTTCTCAAGAGTGGCTTGTTAGACATTGGAGTGATCTAGCATTGGATTTTTTTAAATATCAAGATTTGTATTTGTTAATGTCAAGGATTGTCACTTTTAGAAATGTATTTAGCAACTAAATCATTATATTTATCTCTCTTTATTTTGAATATCACAGTCATATTTCTCATCGAAGATGATGGAATATGAGAATTTTTTAAATGACAATAATTTTTAAAATCATGTCCAAGAATACCATGTTAAAAGTAATTATATATATATATATATATATATATATATATATATACATATACTATATATATATATATATATATATATATATATATATATACATATACATATATACATATACATATATATATATACATATATATATATACAATATTATATATATATATATATATATATATATATATATATATATATATATATATATATATATATATATATATATATATATATATATATATATATATATATATATGTATATGTATATATATATATATATATATATATATATATATTAACCATGGTGGTTTTGATCAAATGGTATTAACTCAACTAGTTAGATTCCTCAAAGTTCAAGAAGGACACCAAGGTTTGAATCTTTCCAGGCAATACATGGATAATATGCAATCTTTGTTGTAATACCATTACATGTGATGATGTAATACTGGTGGAGCTTGTTTCAATCCCATATAACCAATTGAAAAAAACCCATGGTGGTTTTGGTTTAGATTTATTCCATGTAAGTGGTCCATATCTTCAAATAAGCATGAATATATTAAGTTGATATATTGTCATGTGTAAAACTCCATAAAAAGAAAATTTATTTTGTGGCTTTTGTTGTCATTGTTTCTATTAAGATTTTTTCATGAAATAGATAGGATGGTTTTTTTGTCCATGATTATTAGTTATAACCATACTATGCATGAGTTTGATATTTGTAACACCATCTCTAGTAACACCTCTATTGTTGTTCATAGATTTAATCTTTATAATCTATTATTCTTCTTATATCCTTCTTAATATCCTAGCCTATGTCATATAATCTTATAAATTTGTAAGGTTATGTTGTCATTTAAAGGTATTTCTAATTAGAGGTAACATTTCCTTGGTACTAGTGTTATTGGTATTATTATTTACGTTATAACCAAGGTATTTGGATATTCTAATAAAAATCATAATGCTTTTATTTTATCCATCATTCTCTTTAAACATGTGTTTGATTTTTATTCTAAATTTATTTTCCATTTTCCAATATTGACTTCTTTTCATGTTGGTGTGTTGTGCTTTTGTGTGCCTTATTATCTTTCAACCTAAAAAAAAATCTCATTATTTCATAGGTAATTGTCTAAGTGTAAGATTAGCTTTGATTATTTCTTCAAAGGTATTATAAATCTTTTCTTGGAATTTTAAAATTATAGTTTTAAATAATATTTTCTTGTCTTGGGTGAAATAGGCAAGGCTATGATTTAGTTTGGTCATCTCCTTGATGGTGCTAGGAATCGCTACATGTAATTATAAATCCTACAACATGTCTTCTTGAATTTATTTAGAAAAGAATGCTAACCACATTTGTTGCCTTATCAAATATTAATTATTGATAGGTATCCTTAAATACTTTTGTTATTGGGATTTTAGTTTAGAAATAGTATTGTATTAACTTTCTACATTTTATTGCTTTTATAGTTCTCTTTGTTACCTAAGTTTGACTAGTTTTTATACTCTACATGCCTCTCTAAGGATTAATTTTAATACAACTTAATAATAGCCTTTATATTCAAGTTCCTTCCTAAATAGTTCATATATATCATTAGAAATAGTTCTAATCCTTTAGGTGGAGGTGGGGGACCTGCATCTCCATTCTTAGGTCAAATTTTCTCATCTTGACTACATGATAGATTGGTTCCTTTTGATATACCATGTTGTTTAGACTCTCTTCCTTATAATTTTGATTTTTTTTTTTATCTCAATTTCTTTAGCACAATGATTATTGGTATTGTATCTTGTTTGAGATATGTAAATCCCATAGTATCAAGATTTAAACCAATTGTAATGGGATTTTACCCATGTGAGGATCCATATGGACTTCCTAATATATGAATTCTATGTATGATAATAGAAACACTTGAAAGGACCGATTCATGTCAAGTTCACCAATATTTTTACCTAAATTTGGATGGGTCTAGGAAGACATAACATCACATGGGCAAAAGCAACACTAGCACTAGTTCTAATCACATAAAACTTCTAACTATTAATGTAAAAGTAGGTAAATTTAGGTTGGAGTGAATAACATAGTTACCCCTAAGGAAATGATATAATAATGAATATAAGTATAATAATTATATAAGAAAGATAGTAACATACTCTAGAAGAAACTATACAAATGTTCTAATAAAAGAAACCAATTGACCATACAAAGTGTTAGTGAATTATATTCAAGAATGAAATAGAAAGATAATGTATTAAACTTGAAGGGTACTAACCTATTGATGAATGTAATTTTATAAAAGCTCTCACCTTGATGATGTACTTTCTTCTTCGATGCTTGAGTATCCTTGAGTACTTTCTTATTACCCCCTTGAAAGGCTCCATAATGGAGAATTTACAAGAGGATATTTATTTATTGATTAAATCCTAACTAATGACATTAGTAAAAGGAATTATTTATAGAATAATACCTAATATAGGGGAGAGAAAAGTGTTTCCTCTTTATACGATGATGATGAATATGGATGCTAGACAAGTCCTTGAAAAGGAAGAAGACTGGTAGAATATTATCCTAGCACATGGTGTTATATGAAGATATATAAGAAGAACAAGAATGCATCCTTGGATGGATTCATCCAATTTTTCTTATTCTACTACTAATTTATAGTTGATTCACTTAAAAGATATTGAAAATACATTTTAGAGCTGGCAATTTATTATTTCTAATCTAACTCATAAGAGTGCCATCTGACATAGGTGCTCTCATCAATAATGATTAATTGACTATAATTGTTATAGATATAGCCCCTATGGGATCCATAGAAACATTTTCTAGGATAAATTTGAATCTTTATGATTAAAATAGTGTGATCACTTATCGAATCATATTTAAAGTGGCTACACTATTTCTAATTATTGTATAAAATATAAAATTAGATTAATTAAAGTGAAATTGACCTATTGTAGGATAATTAAATGGACCTAGAGAGAATTTTAATGATTGAATTATATCCCTAGCTTATCTAGTTTAGAAGGGTACACAATTAAAGTATATAAGGCTCATGAATCTCAAGGCTAACCATAACCTTACTCAAGAACCCTTTAATAAAGAAAGGGTTAGAGGTTATACTTAAGGGAAATGATTGATAATTGTCTCCCTCTATGTCCTCCATTCACATTAGGAGGGATGTTGGGATATGTGATATTAATCTTTACTTCAGGCTATGACTAATTTTTGTATTATATTTATTGTATTTCCCTTTGGGCCTTTGTATGCCTTATATATATATATATATATATATATATATATATATATATATATATATATATATATATATATATATATATATATGGGTTGATTGTGATATTTTATTAACAAACCTTAAGGTCAATTATTTAACCTTGACCTAAGGTCACATGTAATTGGGTATTTATACCCCTTGAGACCAACCATTTATCCATTGGTTAGAGTTCTTATGTTTTCCTTTGGTGAGAATATTTTGGTGTTTATAAAAATTATTTATATTGCATTGTGTTCTTTCTATGAGTGGTTTATTTTTTGGGTAATGTGATTATTATGTTCATTTTTGGAAAGTATTGATAAATCCAACATGGTATCAAAGTGGGTGTGAATATCAATTATTCAATTTCAAGATGTTTTTATGGTTTTCCTTGTATTTTAGTTCTAGAAATGGTGTGGTTTTGGAAGCAATTGATAGAAGCTTTGTGGTACAAGCAATTTTTGGGATTATACACCAAAATCCTATAGGTATTTGATCTTAAGGATATCACTATGTAATGATAAATTTATTGCTCCAATGGAAATATTCAACAAAATTTCCTCTTTCCTCTTGATATTTAATGTAATTTATTTTTTGACTAGGTGTATTTTCTACATATTGAATTAAATTTTCGAGGACATTTGAAAGCTTCATTTGTATTTAATGGATTTTTTAAACAAATCCATTTTCTTTTCTACTTTATATTTTTGGTAATGATGTAACATATATGAGAGGATAGACTACATGGTTAACAAAGGAGAATTAAGAAGCTAAATATTTTTTGGTAACCCTTTGGATACTAGAGAATCCATGGGTAGACTTTCATGCATGGAAAATACTTTACAATCACTTGATAAAGTTGTAAAAATGGTCTAAAATATTTTATGTTTCATTTGTGAGAGAGGATGGTTTGATTTATCATGTTCTAAAAAAGAATACCTTGGGAAAACCATGGTATATATTGATAAACCATCAACATTTCTAGATTCTTCATAAAAAAATTGGGGCAGTCCTTGTTGGAGTATATTACATTATTTGATACATGCTAATGTACCCCCATGGTACCTTCATGGTGTATATGTAAATATTAGATTAGTTTTGAGTCATAGTTTAGAGTGTGAGTATTATTTTCCCTTTCTATGTAAGTGTGCATGTGCAGGAAATGCACAAGTGTCATGTGAGTAAGTGTGCAAGTGTAAGTTGAGTCTATGTGCACAAGTATCTTGTATGTAAGAGATAAAATATGTAATATAAATATGTGCACAAGTTTATTAGGTTAGAGTGTGCAAAGTGAAGGTCAAGAGTCATGTCTAGGTGTGCATACAATATAGAGTCATGTGTTCATCAAGTATGCAAGTGTCAAGTAGAGAAGCCAAGAGTCATGAGACTTGGCATATGGAAAGGAATAGTCAAGTATCCAAAGAGTAATTCTACTATGGATATATAGTACTTTGTAGTATGTCATATGATATATAAAATTATAGAGAAGAGCAAGTACTTATCATATTTTTAAGAGAAAGTGAAGTAATAAATATTGCATACATTTTGAGCAATTGATATTGTAAGTTGTGCTACATGTTTTGTATATGTATGATTCATGCTATTTAAATTCATATTTCTATTTATTAATTAATATTTTTTGATATATTATAAGCCTTGATTTACATATTAACTTGCTCATATTATTCTACTTACATCATTATATTGATCTTACTATATTGTGGCTATATTATATTTGATCATGTGGCATTTATCCTATGAGTTTTATATTAGTATTAAGGCTTAAAAATCCATCAATGGTATCATAGCTATTGTGAGTAGTTTCTTTTATAGGTTGATCAAATTTAATTTAGCTACATACAAAAAATTATTTTTTTCTAGTTTGATAAAATTGATTAAGATTCTATCCACTTTAAAGGTAGTGTGACTTAGATTCTATAGTAAGGTCAAAGTGAGTAGAAAGGCTAGAGTCTTTCCATGGTTGAAGAACAACTAGTGAAGACCAAGACTCAACTATAGAGTCTTTCCATGGTTGGATAATAACTAATGAAGATAAGGATTCATCTATATTGGAAGGTAAATCAATTTTAAGATAGTTGATCATTTCAGGGAAAAAGCCACCCCTTGAAACTGATTTTAGAGATAGAAGTATTTAAAGGATAAATATATTCCTTGAAACTATTTACTATCAACTCAGAAGGAATTTGAAGAATTCAAAACAATCAAGTCATCTTGAATTTGATTAAGGCATCAAGGAAATTTAGTATCACCTTGATATTAGAGTTTTGAGTTCTTAGGTATGATCTAAGACATTATTGAAGGAAATTTGTAGTAGAGATTGATCGTAAAAAGTGTGAAAAGTTTCCTACAATAGATAGAGAAAAATTTCATCTTCTAAGTGCAAGAGAAAGCAAAACAAGAGAAGGATATATCAAGGAAGATATATCAATATGAAAGTAAGCTTTCATCAAGAAAAGATTAATTAAAGTTGCAAGATATTAAAGTTTTAGATCTTGAACCTTGAAATTGGTAGCAATAAGATTAAAGATAAATAAAATAAGTAGCAATAAAGATATAATATTAAAGATAGAAGATAAGATACATTGGTTATTAGAAATTAAAGGTTCTTCAAAGAATTTATTCAAGTGCAAAGATAAATTCAGTTATTGAGCAGCAGATCCAAGTTCTATATATTATAAGTAGAGTGTCATTCAACTCTCAGAGGAGCTTAATAGGTGCAGTAGTAGAGTAACATCATTATACTAAGGTATAGCAAATAATATAGCATCAATCAAGCAATGAAATAAAGAGCTTGGTATTTGACTCAAAGTGGTGCAAACAAGCCATTCGACTTGTTGAATATAATAGTGCATTCAATTAGCCAACAACAAGATTTGGTCAAAGAGCTACAATAGAGTAAAATGATAACAAGAAGGTTACAGTGGAGTAGAACTATGTAGGACTAGTAAGAAACAAGTGTAAAGAAGCTAATATCTAGTAGCATAGAAGAGAAATAATTTAGAGTGCAACACTTCAATAGCACAAACTTAGAGTAGGTGAGAAGAAGTAAAAGCTATACAAAAATTTAAGTGCAATCACATTTTCACAGTAAGCTTTAGAGTGTAGCATCAAACCCTGAAATGTACAACATCAACAAATTGTAATAGAAGTTGAATCATAGAATGAGCACAAGGAAGAAAGTGTAACAAAGATATAATTCCTAAGGTGAAATCTAAGTTAGCCAATCAATAACACCATAACACAAACATAGAACATATTGTTGAGTATAATATTGAATTAAGTTACATAGAGCATATTATCAAGCGACATATGTAGAATAATGATGCCAAAGCACATTGAGGTCAATCCATATCTAAGGAGTATTGTTGATTCAATGTAGTGTTTGAGACATCCAACATTAATAAGGAATTCTAAGTGCTCAAGTAAAAGTTGGTTGGAATACCAAGAGGCAAAAAATTATAGAGAAAGAACATTGAGAAACGTAACACCAACATGTTTTGGAAGAGCAAAGTAGATAAGATAATGTTCGATGAGTAACGCAGTGAGTAACAAAATATTAGCAAGGAGAAAAGTAGCACCAAAGTTTTTCAAAGGGTAACACTTCTAGTGTAACGTCTACTAGACACTTGGCAGTAAAATTATTGAAAATATTTGAAATGAAATATTAGAAACTCTAATGCTCAACTTTGATCACCTCAAAGTAGAATGCCCTAAAAATAAAACATCTTGGTGGCACGCAACACTCACATAAATTGGTTAAAGAAGTTTTCACGAGTCTGAAGCAACATCTCCAAACGTTGGAACACTGATAACATACTTCATGCATGTGGTCATGTTATAAGCAACAAAACATGTCTTAAACAAGCCATGGTCTTTCAACACAAGTTATGTCAAAACAGTGGACTCAAACATGTCTTAACCAAGCTACGGTCTTTCAGCACGAGTTATATCAAAACAATGGAATCAAGCACATGAGAAGAGTCATGGATCTAATTTAATTAAGGTTTTTATATCTAAAGTAATTGGAGCTATAATATTATATGTTTTATTTATTTAATACATGGAGTGATAAGTAGTGTTAGAAAATATTATTGATTTATTTAAGGGTTAAAGAGCATTGGAGTGATAAGTAGAATAGGTTTTTTTTGGAGCGGTAAGGTTTGATTGGAATAGTTCAATTTATTTATAGATTATGATTGAAGTTTAATTTAATTTTAAGAATGGAGTGATAAGGAATAAAAGTAGTTTATTTATTTTTAAAAAGCTTTCAATTTTTTTGGCATATATTTGGTTTTCTATTTTTGAAAATATTTGAAAAACAAAAAATTGAATATTTGCAAATTTAGTTATTTGGGAGTCAAAAGGATTTCAACTTCAAACTTAGAAAAAAAAAAAAATTGCAATATTCATTCTTAGTTTCTAGAACTAGGGAGTTATAAGGAAGTCTACATCAAAGGAAATATATTCTTAATATTGTTTGCATATTATGGAATAAATTATTAAAAATCCACTCGATGAGGATAGTGAAGAAATGATGCACATACTTAAGTTCTATTCTCAAAACTTGATAGATGACTTTGAGGGAAAGAAAAAATGACTAATGATTTAAAAGTAAAATTCTCTTTGTTTCTCAAGAATACTAAAGAACAAAACTTTACAATGCTTATAAGTTATCTTTATGAAAAAAATTAGCATATGGTGGAATTCACAAAATACCATTATACTTTCTTTAGAATAATGTTTAATTATGTATTTATCATTAATTAGTTTTAAAAAATTTCAAGAGAAAAATCAAGCAAAGAACAATGACACATATAATTTGAATGAAGCTTATGTTAGCTTCAATGAGGAATCACTGAAATCAAGGTTGTATTATGATGATGATGTTTTACTAACTCAATGCTTAGAGGGTATATCATCAAGTATATTTAAATGAAGGAGCAGAGACAAAGAAGAAGAAAGAAGAAAAGAAAAAATCATATTAAGAATGCTAATAGGAAATCTGAATTCAAAGATAAAGTTATATTTAAGGTTCAAATATTAATCTGAAAGAGGTAGATTAAAGATCAAGATGAAGACCATGATTGAAGACTAAAGTATTCAATAACCCAATAACGTAATATAGGAGGTGTTGGAGTATATTAAATTATTTAGTACATGATAATGTAACCCCATGGTACCTTCATGGTACATATGTAGATATTATATTAGGGCTAAGTCATAGTTTAGAGTGTGAGTATTATTTTTCCTTTTTATGTAAGTGTGCATGTGTAGGAAATGCACGAGTGTCATGTAAGTGTGCAAGTATAAGTTGAGTCGATGTGCACAAGTGTCTTGTATGTAAGAGATCAAATATGTAATGTAAATATGTGCACAAGTATCTTAGGTTAAAGTGTGCAAAGTGAAGGTCAAGAGTCATGTCTAGGTGTGCATACAATATAGAGTCATGTGTTCATCAAGTATGCAAGTGTCAAGTAGAGAAGCTAAGAGTCATGAGACTTGGCATATGGAAAGGAATATTCAGGTATCTAAATGATGCAGGAGCCTATCTTTAAAGGGTTTTTTTTAAATAAGTTTTAAAATAATTTTTTTATTACTAAAAATGGAATTATTTGACGCAAAATATAATTTGCCGAAAATGGTAATTACTTAAAAAAACAAATTTTTATGAAAAAATAATTTGCCAAAAATAATAATTACTTAAAAAGGCATTTTATGGTGGAAAAATCAATTTGCCGAAAATAGTAATTTTTATTTTTTATTTTTAGGGTTTTAAGCTTTAGGGTTTTCTTTTAGGGTTTCTTTTAGGGCTTCAAGTTTTAGGGTTTTCTTTTAGGGTTTATTTGGAGATATATATTCCCTTGGTATTGCATTGTAAAAGGGGAAGTGAATCCAGGAATGAAAAAATAAATTATTTACTAGTTTATTTCAATGTACTGTAGTTTTTATGTGAATGAAGGGTTTTATTGATTATTTCTATTTATTGTAGTTTTTACATAAATGAAGAGTTTTACATATGATTTTTATTTACCATAGTTTTTATGTAATTGGAGGTATTTTATTTTGACCTCTTGCAGCTAGATTTACATCATTTAGTATCAGAGCAAGTTGGATCTTGTTGGGAGCAGAAAATATAAGAGAAAAAAATAGAAAATGGGAGGAGAGCAAAGAGGCTCCAAAAAAAATGGGCACTCTATGCAGTGCTTGCAGAAGGTTTGTAAAACCTTGGAGATAAAAATTGACACTCTGTGTAAGTGCTTGCAGGAGGTTTTTTTATGTAAAAGCCTTAGAGAAAGAGATTGACACTTTGTGTAGTGCTTGCAAAAGGTTTGTAAAACCTTGGAGAAAGAAATTGGCACTCTGTGTAAGTGTTTGCAGGAGGTTTTTTTATATAAAACCTCATAAAAAGAAATTGGCACTTTGTGTAGTGCTTGCAGAAGGTTTGTAAAACCTTAAAGAAATAAATTAGCACTCTGTGTAGTGCTTGCAGGAGGTTTTTTTTCATTAAAAACATCAGAGGGAAGAATTAACACTTTGTGTAGTGCTTGCAAGAGGTTTGCTATTTTAAAACCTCGAAGAAATAAATTGATACTATGTAGTGCTTGCATGAGGTTTGATATATGAAACCTCAGAAGGAGATTGGTACTTTGAGGAGTACTTGCAAATGTGTGACACTCTATGGAGAGTGATTATGAGTTTGATCAGAGGAACTCGCAAGAGCAGAGTTCTTTTCAACCAAAGGAGAATGATGCATGAGTCTATCTTTAGAGGGTTTTTTTAAAATAAGTTTTAAAGTAATTTTTTTATTACTAAAAATGGAATTATTTGACGCAAAATATAATTTTTCGAAAATGGTAATTACTAAAAAAGACAAATTTTTATGAAAAAATAATTTGCTGAAAATAGTAATTACTTAAAAAGACATTTTATAGTCGAAAAATCAATTTGCCGAAAATAGTATTTTTATTTTTTATTTTTAGGGTTTTAAGCTTTAGGGTTTTCTTTTAGGGTTTCAAGTTTTAGGGTTTTCTTTTAGGGTTTATTTAGGGATATATATTCCCTTGGTATTGCATTGTAAAATGGGAAGTGAATCTAGGAATGAGAAAATAAATTATTTATTGGTTTATTTCAATGTATTGTAGTTTTTATGTGAATGAAAGGTTTTACTGATTATTTTCATTTATTGTAGTTTTTATGTAAATGGAGAGTTTTACATATGATTTTTATTTATCGTAGTTTTTATGTAATGGGAGGTATTTTATTTTGACCTCTTGCAACTGGATTTACATCACTAAAGATTCATTCTACTATGGCTATATAGTACTTCGTAGTATGTCATATGATATATCACATTATAGAGAAGAGCAAGTACTTATCATATTTGTAAGAGAAAGTGGAGTAATAAAGATTGCATATATTTTGAGAAATTGATATTGTAAGTTGTGCTACATGATTTGTACATGTATGATTCAAGCTATTTACATTCATATTACTATTTATTAATGAATGTTATTTGATATATTATAAGCCTTGATTTGCATATTAACTTGCTCATATTATTCTACTTACATCATTATCTTGATCATATTGTATTGTGGCTATATTATATTTGATCATGTGACATTTATCTTGTAAATTTTATATTGGCAATAAGGCTTAAAATTCCATTAGTCCCAATTTAACATTTTTTGTCATTTTTTTTTATTTTTTTGAATTTACATGGTGGAATTGGTAGCCACCACAAATCCAAGAAAGTTGTCTGGATTTTTTATGGCTGCCATAGTATTATGTGTTATCCATCCCAGAAGCTACCGCACATATATTCACACAGCCCACCCCTATAACCACCATGCCATGATCATTTTAAACCTTTTACACCAATAAAAGCACTAGGAAAGGGACACACATTCATTTCGATAAGACCTGAGATTTGATCCTTGGACCTTCGCCTCTCTTACGGGGTTTGGGGGAACCATTTGGTCTACACCTTGGACCTAAATTATTATTTCAATGATTTTACACATGTTTTTATGAGGGGTCATGGTCCCATCATACTGAGTGGGGTTTGAACCTTGGACCTCTCAAAGAGAATCCAAATCCCTTACCACTGCAGTAAGCTTGCAACTCCCTAAATTGGCTTCTTCCTAGATTTGGTTAGCACTGATATGCATTCTTCTTCCAAAGGGTCTTGAGTGATCATGACTTGTTCTGGTTCCCACAATATATTAACTTGACCTTTTTAATCTCTTCCAAATTTTTTGACACCCAACTAAACTTGACGTTGATACATTACATAGGTATCTACATTATGAGGATCATTGTATACTATGCATCAAAAGTGGTTTTCAAGCTCCAGCACAATTGGTTATTAATCTTGATAACTATTGTTAACCTTCTATATGATATTATTGCTAGAAACTCTTTGATCTTTGATAACATATGGAAATATCCTAGGTTGATATCTATCAGCCTCTCTTTTTTCAATAATTGTTACCTTATTATTTGACGTTTTCAATGTAGACAACATTGTTAGGTTTTGAAGCTTTAATACTAATGTAAAACTCATAGGAAAATAATCACAGGATTGAATATAATGAAGTTGCAATATAATGAATATAATAACTCATAATATAATATCAAATAGAATAACTCATAAGAATACTCACAAAATAATCATATAAACAATACTCACAATATTGCACATAAAAATATTGAGAATGTTATTGAATAAAGGTCTACTAATGCAAGTATAAAGCTATGCACATTCGATCCTAATTACAATACGTTATCATAAATATATAATTTTATGTGATTCTTCATATGTTGCACTCTTGACCTTCACTTTTATTTACAACTCTTCACTTTCCTTTTCTAAGGACACGTGTGCACACTTACATATTATTATATTACATAAAATGTTTACTCATTCACTAATCTAAGACACATCCCTATTCTAATATTTACAATAATGCACCAATATGGTATATTGTCACGTACCAGATAATGTAATATTCTCCAACAAATACTTCTATCATTATTGATGATTCTTTAGGCTCATGCACTAGCAATGTTGGTATAGTAGGTACTAGAGGCAATACATTGGGTGTAGGAATAATAGCAACTAAAGGAAGAGGTATGAACGTAATAGGAGTTATTGGGTCTCATTTTGCTGAGTATGCTAGGCTATTTCTAAGAAATACAACATCACAACTCTAAAGGGTAATATTCCTATAGAATCAATGTATTTTCAGCAATAACAATGGCATGGTAAACTTGAGGAAAAGTGGTTACATTAGATTATTGTGTCTACAAACCTATGTTGGTACCTAATATCTAATATAATAGATATATGCCAAAGGACCCAGGAGTCTAATATATTTTAGAATTATTTTCCATGTCTATTGAACCCGAGGTTAAAATCCATGATGAGTTCTTGAGGATGTCGTTGAATGACTATAAATTAAGTGAGCAGTAAAAAGAGGTCTACTAGCTCATTAAATCCTTTGACAAAGGGTCTAGCTAAAATAGCCCATGTACAAATACTTCCATATTCCAAGGATCAATATTAGTTAAGTATCTTCCCTCTAAAATATAGAGCAAGGAGCCTGACCATAATATCTACTTCCCTTATATTATGAATTAAAACTAGTGGAAACAAATCTTGATAGTGTTCATAGGCAGTTTTGGTTGTGCCATTATAAGTAGGAAGGGCTTTAAGCACTGCTTGAGGGATATTATTTGCATGCTCTCTAATGATATCGTGGTGTTCTAGTGAAGAAAATTTAGAAGGGTTTGTTGTTGGTTGTGAGCCATGATTTTAGAATTGGGTATTTTTAATGGTTTAAAAAACTAGAAAATGAGGAATCTACATTTTTAGAACAAGATTCAGGGGGTAAAGACTTAGTGTTTCTTGGTTTAGAAGTAGGTAATTATAAAAATGGTGGTGGATTGTCTAATTTCTTAACTACAAATCTTGTAATCATATCAAGATGACGTAGAATAAAAAAATTATGAGGTAACAACAACTAGGATTTAACGGTCTTATTATAGCAAAACATTGGGTTTAATATTTAGGGGAGTTGCTAGATGAACATAAATTCTTCACTAATAATTTCAATATTGTTCACCAAATATTGATCTCTCCAAGAAAGTGAGACAAAGCAACATGATTCGTCCCACCAGGAATGCCAAAAAACTAAACTGTTGGACCAAAATCTATCATATTTGGGGATATGCAATGTGCCTTAGACTCTAGCTAATATTTTAGATTGTATGAAATAATATTTCTCTTGATTTCAACCTTCAAAGAATTTTGGATCCTTGATATGATTATATATTTAGAAATAAAAGGGTTAAGAGGGAGTAAGGGTTAGAGATATTTAATAAAAATGGATGGGATATAGTGTAACAACATTGGATTTCACTAAGCAATATGCTAACACAACTAATTTACATGATACTTAATAGACCAACCATTATCAATTGTAATCACACATTCATTCAACTTAAAATACTTTCTTTAATCATTCTAAGGACTTAAACAAATAGCAATCCAATAGCAATCCAAAAAGCAAAATTTGCTTTAACATAATAGACTAAGCATTTAAGTGTAACAAAAATGACTTAAAGCAAGAAACACATTCATAAAAACCTACAATCACATAGTAATGGAGGCCAAACAACTATCACTTCATTAATTGGTAGCAATATTACATAGTGATTCTAGGCAAGGACTATAGTGCCAAACCTTCAATTGAGGTCTAACAACTTATTTATAAGCTGCATTTTGAAACTTGCAATGAAATATTTATAGTTGGTATGATACTATTAAGAAAATATCTTGGAAATGAAAAAAGAATGCTGATATGGATGCTCTAGATTACATCTTGCATTTGAATTTGAATTCTCATTGAACCTACTTCGTTGATCTACAACTATCTTCTGCAAGCGGTTGTATTATTACAACTAATTTTCCAAAGTTATCATTTTTGTTTCTTAGTGTCATCAATTGAAAATAGCTAGATGATACTAGGTCAAAAAATAACATTTTATGGATTATTTCTCTAAAACTATATTGTTATTCTATTCATAGAGTTTTTGGAACAAAACCACGATTTGCAATTGTTGTGATGACATCACCCTAGGATGTGTTTCGACTTTGTGCACTTTTAATTTTGTATATTGATTTGCTTTTTTGCATGATCCTAAGTTTTAACTTGAATATGCTAATGTCATCTACTTGGGTGGCCCAACTTTGTGTGCTTTGGTTTCCTATATCTTGGTTATGTGTAAGAGTCATCTTGGCTATGTGCATCCTAGTCTTTCTTGCATGATTTTGGGCTTTGGTGTGAGAATGCTTATGTCATCACTAAGAGAGGCCTAGTTTTATTCATCACAACTTTATGCATAGTGGCCTTGCACATTTATGGGTAGAAGCAAATGTAATCCCAACTTTGGATAGCATAGTTTTATGCAAGCCTTAAAGTCTTCAGCACACGTAGCCAATTTTTTGAAAATAAATGACTTCTCTTCCTATTATGCAAATGAGGTCATGAAATAGACCTACAGGAGGGTGCTTGAGTAATTACACCTCTAAATATTTAATTCAATCTAAAGAGAGAGTGTGAAGGGTTAATATTGACTTATGTCTTATATTTATTTAATGCTTCATATGGTTTGTCATTCAACTTTTTTTTATATTTTATAATATTTTTTTGTGAATAGTCTTGATTCATACTAGTGATTGGGTAATCTATGAATGTGGAGACAAGAAAAATTATGGAGGGCATCTAACCTATCTTGTGTAACTAGGCATATTGGCTCTCTTGTTCATGTAGGGTATTAGATCTATGATATCTCACATCTAGGTCTTGATCCTACTATCCACATAGGTATGAATTGTGCACCCTAGACCAGAGTCAAGATTGGATGACCCAAAAATGCTTTTGGACTAACCTTTAGAGAAGTATGGATCTTTGATGATGCTTGAATATTAAATAAAGATAAAAATAGAAACAAGGGAGATAAAAATATAAATAATATTAATGAAAGATAGAATTCAACTAATAGAAAGAATGTAGGCCAAATAGACATAGATTGTCTATTAAAATCAAATTCCCAATAGAATTTCCCTCTATCAAAGTGCATAAGGAAATATAAAAAGCACAAGAATTATATCATATGATATTCTAAACATTCCAACAGAAATAATCTAGATAGTTATTTCACCAAACAGAATTCACTCCAACTGAAACTAACAAAAATATCAAAAGTGAAATTATCACAACATTCAACACTTCAAATACTCTAATAGCAATAATCTAAACATCTTAAATCTTAACATCATTTATCCCAACCTTTGATCAATATAAGGTAAACAAATTTGAGCCTAACAGAGTTCACTACCATTAAAGCTTAAATGAAATGTTGAAAGTGCAATGTATCACTATAAATATTCCATACACTTTGATAGAAAGAAGCCAAACAACCCTTTAATTGATTTAGAATAACTTAGAACACCAACTTACAAAAATGTAAACAAAAAATATCTTACCCTTGCAAATGAGGAGCATCACTCCTTTTACAGCTTTCGCTAGGTAAAATTAAAGCTAACTATTATATACAATCATTGGCCAAAATGGATCAAGCATGAACCTCAATTGAGCTAGCACCGCTCAACCTCTTTAGATTGTTTTGCATGTAGCCTATAAAATACTTACGATCTTAGGATTAAAATATTGTAGTGAATTCTTACTAGGGTATTGTAGTGAATTCTTACTACATTTAAAATATTACCTTTGAAAAATATTAAAAGAAGTAAAGTAGTCAAGAAACAAAAGATCAGTAACCAAAAGTCTAGATCAAAAAATTTTGATAAGCACAAAGAAGATGAAACCCTAAAAATTAGAAGTTTTAAAAGTTTAGAAGAAAATGAAGGAACAAAAATTTCCAATGGTCAAAAAAGCACATAAAGATATCTAAGGATTAGAAGAAAAATTTTGATTAACAATCACAAGATTGGACAATAATAAATTCTAAGGCTAGAAGACCAAGAAAAGCTCCCAAATCTAGATTACCCATGCTCTAATATTTTAGGAGACCAAATATACTTTGGGATCTCCTACCATGAACCCCTCTCATGGAGGGTTGATTCCCCCCCATGCTCCCCCATTCGGGGTCACAACCGTGGACCCCACACCTTGTCTTAAGGTGTATAGTCTTCTAAGATAAACATAATCACTTCTCATAAAGAATATGTGGAAAAGTAAGGAATTAGTTGGAACATTAAAGTTAGAAATTATGGGATTCATACTAGGAGAAAAAATCGATCCAAGTGATATTAAATTTTCACAAATCCCTAGAAAGAGCATATGGCAATAACAAAGGCAAGAGAGCATCTAAGGACTCAAAAAAATCCATATTAATGATTCCAAATATGAAGATCTTAAAAGGACTTGGTGAATTTAGTAAATATATGACCTGATTCATAGATGAACAGTCATTTTGAAATCTTTACATAATTTTGGAAGGAAATCCTTCCCTTTTTAATCTATAAATAGTAGTTTTAGCATTGAAAGAGATCAACAAGTTTGTATTCGTAATCAAACCCCCTCTCCTAGTAGAATCCTTGTAAAAACTTATTTGCATATATATATGAAGGTATGCATCAATTTTCTAACTAATCATTTGTGACTCTCATGCTGACCCATTTCTGTATGTGTGTATGTGTCTATAGTTTTTACTTGAATCTTGGGTTTTATTTTCATATATATGTATGGGAGGCCTATATTAATTTTTTGACTAGCCATATGTGGTTCTAATGTTGATCCATTTCTTTATGCATTCATAGGTTGGTAACTCTCATTTGGGCTTAATATATGTCAAGGAGAGGAAGTTTTCATTGTTAAAACATAGTGTTTTGGCCTGTTGTGTAAAGATATCTTAGCGGATATTTTGGCACATTGCCATCCTTGTTTGTTTAGGTTTTTATTTTCTTTGAGTTGTTTTATTTTCTCACATATATTTTCCCTTGCGATCAAGTGTGCCTAAAATATCACACCACAACAAGGAGCTATCCTTGTAAAAAATATTGAAGGCCCTTGATTGAACCAAACCCCATGCTCTTGGTTGAGGCCTTGCTATACCACTTTGTGTGAGGTGTGATTGTTTTTATTGAGATAATTATAGAGGATAATAGTTTAATGGTATACCTTATGGGGTCCAAGTGATAAATAATTGGTCCCATAATCATAATTTAGGCTAGAATCAGTGACATTCTATGCCTATACTTACTTGTTGAAGTGCCTTTTCACTCATTTGTCAACTCCACTCTAGAAAAAACTAGAAGTCATTGTTTGAGGAGACTAGATTGAGACTTCAATGAAGGCCATAGTCTATCTACTTCTAGAACACTAATCTCATTCACTTGGTGACTTTGTTGAAAGTAGAGGATCCAAGGACCTCAAGATGACCACTCTACTACCTATACTATCTCCTACCTATAATGATAAAAGCTAGGTGTGACCTCTTAAAACACTAGTTGTGTGGGAGAAGCTCCTAGAATAACTATTGGAAATCTTGCTAGAATACACCAAATAATGCCCATTAACCCCGTTGGAGCACCTACAGGATATGGTCTTCATCTACAAAACACAATATATCATAAAGCAAGATGTGGCCCTTATACTGATAGTGGTTTCATTAAAAGGAAAGGCTCACCAAGGGTATGACTTCCTTTCATACTCCATTGTTAGTTGGGACCAATTTTCTATCATCCTAATGGAAGGGTTAAAAAATCAAATGAAGTAAAGGTTCATATCAACCAAGAAAGGTATCACACCCCTGATCAATACCAACAATGGATCTTAGTGCCAGCTCCTCTACAACCAAGATTCATGGATCATGCCAAAACATCCATTCCTAGTGGAGAAAATGACATGAAAGGACTTGTCTCATATCATCACTCATTCAAAAATGTAAACTACTTAGATCTTCCATGGAGAAGTCTTGACCAATTATGCCCATCATAGGCCTTCACCAAAGTCTCCCCACCTAGGAAGAGAAAGAAATAAAAATAGTATTTGATGGATTGGTGAACACATCAATCATGATAAAAGACCATTCAAAGGATATGGTAAAAACTAGGAAGTAGGTAGCAAGAGACCAATATATATATATATACAGTTGGTTGTGATCCTAAGAACCCCATTGGATCACTAGGTAATCTCCAAAATACCTAGAAAATATAATGAAAGGGCCATAGAAAATTAGTCATGAATTTAAAAGGATAAACATGAGGAGATGACAAAAGTTTGGATGGTTGTGGTCTAGACATTGTAGATTTTGATGAAGTAATTGCACATGAGACCCTTGGCATATAAAAATGAGAAAAAATATATTATAAATAAGTGATATTTATAAATAAATCTAACAAATCTATGGCGACATGTAAAGGATAAAGGTGAATTCAAGTGTTTCAAAAAATACACTAGGTAGTTCAAAAGTGGCTTCATAGATCAGAAAGATTGCCAACATACCAAGGAGGATAGAATCAAAGAAAAGCAATTAAAAATGGCTCTCATAACAAAGTATCACCCTTGGAATTCCAAAAGAAGACAAATAGCTAGAAGTCCATGGATTTTATAGAGCACTCAAGGAGCAATCCTCATCCATCAATTGAGAGTAATCCCAATTTTTTAAAGGTTGCAAAGATTTCAAGACTACTCCAAGTCTCCCTGCTTCTTTTTTACTCTATGTCCAATGGACAAGGTAACTTTTTATTTCTAGATTATTTATATTCATTGAGTTGGAGATCCTTATGAGTCACCAAAACTATGGTGAATTCTCACTACATTCAAAATGTTGCCTTTAAAAAATATTAAAAGAAGTAAATCAATTGGAAAGCAAAATATTAGGTGCCAAATTTCCAAATTTAAAATTTTTGATAAGAACAAAGAAGGAAAAATCCCAAAAATAAAAAATTATGAAAGGTCTAAAGAAAAGGAAGGAACCAAAATTTTTGATGGTTGGAAAAGCACATAAATATGTCTAACGATCAAAGGAAATTTTTTGACTAACAATCAAAAGGTCGAACAATAGTCACTTATGAGACTAAAAGACCAAGAAAAGCTTCCAAGATCAATTTGACCATTCTCCAATATGTTAGGAGATCAAATTTACTTTAGGAGCTTCCACCCCAAACCCCTCACATGGAGGGTCATTGGCCCCCATACCTCCTAGTTTGGGTTGCAACCTTAGACCCTACACCTTATGCTAAGGTGTATAGTCTTCTAAGATAAACATAATCACTTCTTACATAGAATATGTGACAACCCAGGGAAGTAGTTGGAACATTAAAGGTAAAAGTGATGAGAACCATACTAGGAGAAAACCTTGAGCCAAGTGATATTAATTTCCCATGAATCCTCCAAAAGGATAAATGGCAATAATAGAGGCAAGAGAGCATCCAAGGACTTAGAAAACTCAACATTAATGATTTTGGATCTAAATATCTTAAAAGGACATAGCAAATTCAGTTAATACATGATCTGATACACAGATGAATAGTCTTTTGAAATCTCTACATAATTTTGGAGGGAAACCCTCCTTTTTGTAATATATAAATAGAAGTAGTTATAGTGTTGGAAGAGATCAACAAGTTTGCATTTGTAATATTTTGTAAGCTTTCTTTTTATTTCTTTCTATAGAGTAGTCATATCCTAAGCAACTTGTGGGAAAATAAAACCCTCGATCCTAGAAAAATACTTGTAAAAATTATTTGCATATATATATGGAGGCCTACACCAGTTTTCTGACTAGAAATCTATGGCTATCATGCTGACTTGTTTCTATATATGTGTGTGTCTATATTTTTTACCTGAATCTTGGGTTTTGTTTGTGAATGAGCGTGGGAGGCCTACATAAATTTTTTGACTAGCCATTTGTGGATCTCATGTTGACCCATTTCTTTATGCACACATATGTCCATAACTCTCATTTGGTTTTAATATGTTTTGAGGAGAGGAAGTGTTCACCACTAGCACATAGCTTCAGACATATTGTGTAGGGAGACATTAGAGGATATTTTGGTGCATCTCTACCTTTGCTAATTTAAGTTTTTATTTTTTGAGTTTTTTTATTTTCTCTCGCATCCATTTTCCCTCAAGTTCAAGTGCACCTAAATATCAAATCATAATAAGGATACAACCTTGTAAAAAATCATGGAGGCCCCTTATTGAGCCAAACCTTATGCTCTCGTTTGAGGCCCTGTTGTATCGCACCCTGTGAGGCATAGTGATTTCAAATAGGATAATGAGAGAGGACAATATGTACAATTATTTTCCACATTGAATTCTTCCAATATGGGGTATTTTTGCCACATGTATTGACCTTCATCTTCCCTTCTTATTGATTGAATTATGTCAAATTTTTGTAACATCTTTGTTGATGCAAGCAATAAAAAGTTTTAGTTCATTCTCTCTTCTTAGCTTGGTCTCCATACTTATAAAGGCAGAAGGTTGTTGACCACTTCCTACCTTTGGCTTTATATTTATTTGAAACTTTTGAAAAGCTAAGCTAACATCACTACCAAGAATATCTGGCTTGCTATCTCTTGGAGTGCTTAATCTTATACATTTTTTTACCTTATAAGCTCCTCATTTTGTTAGAGATTTTGAAGTACCTTGCTTATGCCAACTTAGAAAAGTTTTGGATTGCCTCATTTGAGAATCTAGCACCAAGCTAATCTAGTCAAAAGGATTTCTAGAACAAAATATTTAAAAGAATTATATCTTTGACCAATCTATTTAGGCTTGAATATTTATTCCTTGCTCTTTTCTACCGATTTTATCTTTGTTTGCTTTTTTTATGCTTTTGAAGTTACCACAAATATTTGGGATGTCACTTAATTGGACCAATAAGCTAAGGTCATATTATCAAATCCGTAATTGACTCATCTATCCTTTTTATTTACAACCTTGCCAATAGTGAAACCCTTTTAGCTACCATCAAAAAGGCTCTAGGGATCCTACCTATGGTGAGGTTTGCCTTACTATCACTAAAAAGGTTATCATTATCTTTTTGGTCTGATGGGTCAACATAGCCTCATGGTGTAGGGATTTTTAAATATGCTAAAATATTTCTTATAATACCCTCCCTTATTAACATCATTGTCATTTTAATAGCATCAACTACTTGATAGATTGATGGAGGTTCAAGTCCTCTCATCTTGTTTAGCTCTCGACGCCAATTTAGCTCCAAATTCCTTCCTCTAGTAGGATTTACCTAGTGTAGTGAAATTTCACTACAGTTTGGTGACTCACAAGGGACTTCTACTTGTAGGAGGTAAAGAACCCAAAAATAGAAGCCTTGTCTATTGGGCATGGAGTCTATAGAGGTAAATTCTAGAATTTTTGGACCTAAAAATATGGAAGACAATTTGTTTTTCTTGAAGAGCAGCTTTGCTTATGGTTTATGAAATGATGATAAGGGGACTCTCTAATATAGATATCTTCACTTGGGATAATATTTGAATTCTCTCACCCAATCAACTATATTTCTCATTTTTTTTTTTGACAAGCTCACAATTGAATCAACAAAGGCACAATCATCTACCAGTCCTTAGCTATTTTGTTGATTTCGTGATATCTTGATATATGCAGACCTCATGTATGTGAACTGCCTATTTCTCTTTCCTAAAAATTTATTTCATGTGAGCACTATGCCATTTCCTACTCTAGCCAATGATTATGCAACACTTAGTTTTTAACAACTTTATTTATAGGCCACTTATTACACAAAATTTGAAAAGGTTTCCTATGCTAGTTGTTTCACATATTTCTAATTCATCAAAATTAGCAATGTTTGGACCAAAATGATCCAAAATTCTTCTTCTCTCACCTATTTTATTATAATACATGTAACTTGTATCCGGGATTCAATATTAAGTTGGCTCTGATAAATGATCAGCTCTTTGGCTTCTATGAATTATTGCATTAGAATCTAGCAAGAAAAACTCATCTTCTACTATCAACCCATATATTAGCTTCCTTGGATATTTTAGATGCATTCTCTAAAAAAATGACTTATTATAGCAAAAATTCAATGATTGGTTAAACCTAGAATGCAATGAGTTCCTATGTATGAGTGGATTGTTGCATTGACATTAATCATGGAAACTTATCTTCCATTAATAAATTTTTCTATCATGTCCTCTAGATCTTTCAGTTGCTCTTCTATCTTTACTTGATGGCCCTCTAAGGCATCTTCATTCATATTAACACTTTGCTCCTCATACCTCTATATGTGGTACGGGTTAAGCTTCTCTGCATAGATTAAAAAATTTTCCTTTTAGGGAATTACCATGTGCATGCAATCCAATGATAGGTATCTCCCAAGTTTTATCATGAAATCCCTCAACAAGAATAATCCAAATAGTGATGGAAGGTCCACCACTATCACTTACTAGAAAACTGATATATCTAGAACCTTATGTAGTAGAATTGGAATATCTTTTATAGCTCCCACCATCTAGATTGGTGTTCCATCTAGCTACAACACACCAAGAATAGTTTCAGTGTATTCCAAGCCCATTTCATCATAAATAACCTTACACATGACTATTGTGGTAGCTTTAGATTCCACCATACAATTGCGTACTATCCAACCATCCATGCATAAGGACTATAGAGGGGTAAAACCAACCTATTGCATAGAATTACCAAACAAGGCTAGATCTGCAAAGGTAGAAAGCCTTATGGGGTGAACCGTGGGGGTTGCGTTGTTCTCTACACTCGATGCTAGGGGAGGAAGGGTTCACCAGGAATGGTTTAAGGACTCACTCCAAGGTCTCAGGATATTCCTGAATGTTTGATGTATTTAGTTTCAATACAATCACCTATATTTGGCCTTTCTAGATCTATGCTACGAAAGATAAAGGACAATGCAAAAATATAGAATGTAGAAAATACAAGAGCTAACCCTAGAATGATCCTTTCTTTGAATGCTTTCTAACCTAGGGTTTTAGATAAACAATCTTTAAGCAAGGGCTCAAGAAATAATGAATAAACATAATTAACCCTAGATGCACACTATTATCTTTTAATTCCTAGAACTTAAGATATATTCTTATAAAATTAGATCTAGGGTTTACAACGAAAATATAAAGAACTAAATAAACAACCTAAATACTAATAGGAACACTTAGCTTATCCAAAAGTTGATCCTTGCTTTGCTTCCTCTTGTCCAATGATATCAATAATACCTGATCTTGCAAGATAACTCAAAAACACTTGAAAATGGAATTAGCATTAGGGGGCCTACTTAGGCCATTGTATAATAATGCTTGGAGGTGCAATAGTCAAGCCCCCTAGGTCCTTTTGATGACCTTTGAAAATATAAGTGAAAATTGACCTTTGGATATTTAATCATAAAGCAATAATGCAGCAGAGTAGAAATAGAAAAAAAAATATGCCAATATGACCTAGATGTATTTTAAGACCGAATCATGCAATTATCTTTAGCAGGTTACCCCTAGTTTATCTCTAGGTGAAAATGCACCTCACAAAGAGTGAGCATGATGATGCAATAAGCAAAGTCATGCCTCATCAATATCGGACGCTATTTTGCTTTTGCATGTAGAAAACCTTAAATTCATATCTCTAAAGTCGTGCCTCGATGATGTCAAGCATGATTTTACCTATGATTCAAGAAAAATAAAAGTAAATGCAAAAAAACTTAAAACTTGAAATAATAAACTTGATGGATGATGCGGAGGTAGACAGAAAGGGTGATATCTCCAGGTAGTTAATCTCTCCTCCTGAACTATATCACAGATACACTAGATCAAATAACAATCAGAACAATGTAGTAAAATACCAAATCCAAAATTCACACTTCGAGGTTAGCTTGTAGAAGAGAAAAGGAAGAAGAAAAAAAATAACTTGCGAGTGTGTTATAACAACCAAGCATGTCTTAGAAATCAGAGGAGTGTAAGATCGATTGTGTGTGTGTGAAATGTGAGACCATCCCTCCTTTTATAGGTGATATTAAAGGTAGAGAGAGTAGTAAAACCTTAGGAAATCCGATGCCAAACATGATAAAGAAAAAAAATAGGGTTTCTAGGGAAGAAACCCTAAAAATGTGAAAGCATGCCCTATCCTGGTGGGTCGTGACTTCACTTTCATGAAATCGCACCCTGTCTTGACCGAACGTGATCTCGCTTAGAAGGGAAAAAAATGTAGGGCAAGAGGAAAGAGGCCCATCCCTTGCCTTAGGTAGGGGTTAGGGACCTTCTAAAGGGCTCTAGGAAGATTGCCCACTAAAAGTGGGTCAATTTTCCATGTCTACATTTTGCCCCCTCTTTGATGCATTTATGGCCTAATAAATGCATCAAAGAAAGGATGTAGGCATACACTCGAGGAAAACAACAAGAAAAAATGGGGTGGCTAGTTTAGAAGAAAGGGGTGGTGCGAAAACAATATCATTTTAGACACTTTCTAGTTTTGCACGTAAATCAAGGCATTAGGGACTTTAATGCCTCTATAGGGTAGGGTGCCCCTCAATTTTTATGAGGAAGACATTCCTCATAAAAAATTGAAAGGGTTTATGTAGAAGAAGAAAGAAAAAAAGAAATGAAAAAAGGGTAAAACCCTAATTAATTTTCATTGTGCAATGAATGAGAAAGAGCTATGAGGAGAGAAATACAATGGTGCTATTGGTGCATAAATTTGGGATCACGAGGGTTGAGGTTGGTACAGAGGCAAATTGAGCATAGGTAGACCCTAAAATCTTTCCATTTTCTTCATCATGTTGCATATTTAGGGTAGGTTTAGGATTTTTTAGAGAATTTTATGTTGTATTCGATGGTGGGATTTGCACCTAACCAGGGCATGATTTCACGGCCCGATCATGATTTTACCTCGAGAAAGGCATGATGAAATCACACCCGAAGAAAGCTAGACACAATTTTGTAAAATTGCACCCTTGAAAGAAAGGGTGTGATTTCCCCTAAGACAAACCAAAACAAAAGTGAAAAGAAAAACAAAAGAAAGAAGGAATGGAGAAAAGAGGAAAGAGATGCAAGCAACATGCAAAGTGCAAAGTCGATATGTAGCCATTTGATGTTGAAATCAAACATTTTATTTTTAATTTATTTTATTTTTAATGAAACTAACAAAAAAAATTATTTATTTTTGTGGATGCAGCTATGTGTACTCGATATCTGAGAGTGGTGGGCAAGCGCACTAGAGGCTAAGTTGGATGCACTGGGGATAGCAGAGATGGATTGACTAGAGGTAGTGAAGCTAGACCACTTTGCAAGGATACCTCACATTGAGATAGATAGGGCTATGCTGACAACCCTAGAAGAGAGGTGGTACCCAAAGTCATCCACCTTCCAATTACCTATGGGGGAGCTCACCATCACACTAGAGGATGTGTGGTAGATTTTACATATTCCTATGAGGGGAGCACCTGTTTATGAAGCACGAGGGAAAGCAACCACTTTGCAATGATTTTTAGTAGGCTAGACCCACCAGGTGCAAGGGAGCACCATTGTTGTTGATGATATGGTGGGCCAATATGGTGTGAACCCTCTGACAACTATGGGATTGTGGTTAGGCTTTTTATGTGTCATTCCAGTAGATGACATTTTTCATGGGCCATGGTAATAGTGCTAGACATGCGACACTAGGGATTTAGGTTCACATTTAGCTCATATGTGTTGGCTAACTTGTATAAGATGTTGTACAACATCATGTACAAGTGACATATATGTTTATTTTGCACGATATTGCTTCAGGTGTGGTGTTGAGAGCACATAGTTGTCCAAAGACCAGATGCACTTCCAGGTCCACTACCTAGATTGGAGCATCCAACATCATATAGGTGGTCGAGATCCCTAGAGAGGTTTGTGAGGGCCTATGCAGGGAACCTACCACTAGCTAGGTGGGTGATCAACGAGCTTTGGGAGTCATAGCTCATATGGCGACCATGGCACCATCACCCGGGGTGGGATGAGGATAGGGTGGAGCTAGCCAGGGTGAGGAGGATCAGGTGGCTGACATCAGAGAAGGGGGAGTTGGAGGTCTACATATTTTATAGAGTCCTATGATAGTTTGATATCTTGCAAGGAGTCCTAAACCTAGGGGACTACTGGTATCGAAGAGTGACCCAGGATCTAGTAGGGGTCGAAGGTGAGCCAAACCTCACCAGGTGGGTCAAGGAGGATTTGGATGATCCTCCCTATATTGACCAGAGGGTGGATGATGTGGGGGTGGTCATCAGATACAGGTGGTGGTACAGAGGAGTCGTACCCCAGAGGATCTCCTCAGCAATCCTGATATAGAGGCGCCAGGTCATGGGCCTAGACATGTAGCGAGATTTTCAAGAGGTTGCTCATCGGGCCACGAAGAGGGCACAACAGGGTCCTATAGCCCCGAGATAGAGGTAATCATGTTTTTGGGTCATGGTGGTGGTAGAGGCCACCCAGACTATAGGGACCAGAGAGGGAGGGGTAGGAGGTGCCCCCACAAAGGCTGGGAGGCTACAAGGTAGAGATCCCAAAGAGGCCTTGACATCTATAGTGGTGGCTAGCCAGGGGGAGATAGAGGAGCTACGAGTATAGGTAGCTACTCTACAGATCCATATGGATTAGATCCAAGAGGATAGGACCAAGAGGCTATAGGGACTACAAAGCACACTAAGCACCATAGAGTTTGAGAGGGATGCAACTCGAGCAGAGGCTGATCGATTCCAAGAGGAGGTTATCTATCTAGATAGAGAGCATTAGATGGCTAGGGTGTAGGGTATGGCTATTGTTGGGAGCATTAAGGCAGGTGATGGGATGCAACTATTACAAATGAAGTTGCAAAAGATAGGAGAGATGCTGGAGGTAACCATTCAATGAGCTACATTCTTTGAGATAGTGTATTATGTAGCTGTTCCACTGGATTAGAGGATATAATTTCCTCCATCCCTGTGGTCAATGAGAAGATCACGATCTTGGTCATGTATTATGATAGCATCACAACATTCCATGCAAAAACCTAGGCTACCTCCTCCTTAGGGCAGACCAGAGGGAGAAGGCTCCTAGAGCTAGGGCTAGGGACCGGGATCGGGATGACACACCAATTTTTGATTATGGTGTGCATCCCTAGGTTGAGTGTACTGAGTCTAGATTGTGGTACACCAACCAAACACTAGGATGATGTATCTCTTTATCTCGAGTAATATATAGTTGCTCCTTTTATCTTATTTTGTGTGTAATGTGTGATGATTTAATGTTTTAAGTTTTGAGTTTATATATCATATGTTTTATGTTTTAATGTGATGCAAACTACCTAAATGTAAACTACATGAAATGGATGGATGAAAAAGGAAGAATAAGAAATAATAAGGAGAAGAACAAAGAAGAAGATGAAAGAAGAAAGGAAAAACAATAAGAAGAAGGGAAGAAGAAGAAGAAGAAGATCCAAAGGTCAACCAGTTGAGATAGAGAAGGATGGGTGATCCATAGTACAAAACTAGCATAGGTTGCAAGGAACCAATGTAGTTAGATACTATAGATCATACCAGAAAAAAAAATGCTAAACCTGCTATAGGCATAACACTTGCAATAGTGTAGGAGTGCATTGGATTCTAACCCACTATGGGTGGTTGCTCCCTTATTGACTATTGTGAGGTGATTACCCTATAGGATGTATGCCAAGGTCTACTGATATCGACCAAGGAGCTTATCCTATAATGGGATGTTGAACCTACTGAGTCAAAAGAGAGTATGACCCGATAGAAGATCAAATGTAATACCCGCTAGGATGTACAAGTATCCCATGTGGGGTGTAATATGTTGATGAACTATGCAAGTGCTATCCCAGATAGGGGTTTTTGATGAGATGAAGACACTATGAGAGTGTGTGCTATTGTGGTAGAAATATTGCTTGTGTTTTTGTTTTTGAAGTCAAGAAGAAGAGAAGAAGCAAAACATCAAAGAAGAAGTAGAAGAAGAATCCCTAGGTGGGGATCGTGCTAGGCATTAGAGTCCTAGTGAAAGTGCAATGCATGTGAGCTACAACCTAACTAGGTATCATCACATGCCATTGTCACAAAATCCCCAAAAATATATATGCGTAGGCAGTCATGAATAGTCAATCATGCAATTTTATGACATGCAAACATGCAAGTTGTTTTAGATGTTAGCCAAACATGCAAGGATGACAAGTAGCAATTTAATATGATCAATTAGGCGGATGCAATGGAAATGCAGATGTAGCTAAATTATGGTTTTTTTTTTAAATAGGATTATACTCAATGCAAAATATAAAAGCACCATTCATTTTATTATAATGAATGAGCGTGCCATGTTCTGTTGCACCGAAGGTTTTCCCAAAGAAGATGTCCTCACGATAATGAAAATTACGGAGGAGTTCCTCGAGGGCATTTTTCTTGAGAGCCATGGCATGATAATCATTACATTTATGAACAACACCATTATTTTTAACATAAGACACACCATATAACAACTCATCATCTTATTTTAAAGTAGCAAGTTCATTTTTAGAGCAAATAAAACCAATCATGTTACAAAACATCAATTTTGGAGGAGAAGTAGAACTTATATATTTATTGTTATCTTTTGTTATATTTTGATAATTCATATATTCTACATAGGTTATAATATGGTCATCATCCTCAAATGGTAAAGGTTGATTTTTGTTAGGTATAAAACCTATGCCACATCTCCCAGGCCAAATCTCGAAATCCAAGGGCTCTTGAATGCCCTTCTATTGTGGTCCCAAACCTTTACCTACATATCCCATACTAGATAGGATCTATTTAGGAAGAGGATAATCATTAGTGAGATAACATTGAGCAAAAGAGTGCTCACTAGGAGAGGGATTTCTACCATGAATATTTTCTTCAAAGGTAGTTCCTTCGAAGATAAAGGTACACATGCCAAAGTGTACAACATCACCTTTCTTATGGGGCAAGCCCATGGTTCTTGGTGATGGTGGTAGCTTAGCTAGATCTAGAAGAGGCTCTTGGAGGAACTGATTATCATGATCCAAAGATGAAAAAATGGATGTATGTTCCTCACTCACTTTTAAACTTTGAAGACTTTCTAATATTTGAGATGAGGAACATGGAGAAATTGTTGAAGAAATAGAAGGACATGAGTTAAATTCATATTGATCTAACTTGATATTTGAACAAAATTCAAATGGTCGAGGGTCACTCAAAATGGTGACAACTTGATTTTTATATTCAAATTTTAGACATTGATGAAGAGTAGAAGGGATGACCTTCATTGCATGAATCCATGGATGCCCAAGAAGGAGATTAAAATATGCAGGACAATGTACCACATAGAACAAAGTATCCAATATTCTAGGCCCAAATTTTAAGGGAAGAGAAATGACACCGCAGGTTTCTTGGGACTCATTGTTGAAATATTTTACAATGATATTAGATTTTGTTAAATCTTCCTATTTTAAACCAAATTTTTGAAAGAATTGATATGTACACAAATTGAGGGAAGAACCATTATCAATAAAGACTCACTTGATGAGGGTGTCCCCAATAAGTGCAATGATGTAAAGGGAAGAATCTCCATGCAAGTTTGAGGAAGGTTTATCATCATCTGAGAATGAGACATGATGTATCCCAAAAGAACCTACGACATCTACTATAGCATCAGGGGAGATATCTAGGGAAATTGATTGTTGTCTTAAAAATTCCATCAAAGCATTTCTATGATCAGGAGAAGTTTGTAGAAGCTCTAAAACTGATATCTTTGTTGGTGTATTAGATAATTACTTCTGGAGATCAAATGAAACTTTCGATTGTGGTTTCAACACTAGAGGTGGAATTCTTGTGGCTGAATCTTTTCTCTGATTTTCCTTCAAAATTGAATTGGGTCATGATGTTGAACTCTATCCTTGTTGATTTTGTTGATTCTGAGCTTGTTTTCTTGTAGTTATCCTGACCATGCCAACCACATTATTATGGTGAGCCACCTGATTTACCATTTTGTTGATTATGTTTTGGCAATGGATCCTTGAATATTCCCATGTCTTGATTGGTTGTTGGAGCTTGTTGAGTAGGAGCTTGATTGTTTTTTGCTTGAGAGTTTCCCAAATCAATACGCCCTGCATCAATTAAATCTTGGACCACATGCTTCAATATTTTACAAGAGTTTGTCCAATGTCCTTCTACTCTATGATATGCACAATATTGACCTGCCTTATACCAATGAGTTGTAGTATCTGGTTGTCTTACAAGAGGTAACTCAATTGCATTGGCTTCTAATAGTTGCTTCAAAACTACTTCCATAGATATGTTAAGTCTTGTAAAATTCCTTTGAGGAGGTTTTTGAAGTACTATATTTTGTAGGCTATTAGTGACATTATTAACAGGCCTACTATCACTATCACCTCTTGTATGCTTATTCTTATGTTGGGATTTAGTGGGTTTCTCTTCTTTAACCTTGATTTGGCCTCTTTTAATAAGGGCATGTTCCACTTTCCTTGCTAGCTCAATTGCTTGATCAATAGACGTGATAGTAGTAGTCTCTAAGGCATAAGATATATGTTCTTGTAGATTACCAATAAATATATCAAGCATATCTTTATATGGTACATGATGTCTTAACCGACCCACTAAACTTCTCCAATGAGCTAAAAATTCAGAAAAACTTTCTTCTTTGTTTTGTTTCAGATTATAAATATCTTTCATTGATACTTCTTTCTCAATGTATGCACTAAATTGATGAACAAATAATTCTGCTATCTCTCCAAAACTCTTTAGAGAATAATTGGGCAACCGATAATACCATTCTAATGCCATGCCAGCAAGAATTTTTGGAAAAATTTTCAATAATAACATGTCATCATAAATGAGATCATGGAAAGTTATTTTGAATCTTCTTAAATTCTCTATTGGATCTTCTATCCCTTTATAAATTGGTAAAACTGGCATAGGAAAATGCTTTGGATAAGGCCTAGCAACAAAAATAGGATCCAATGGTTGATTACACATCTCCTTATAACTGTAAGTGAAACCTGAAGGCTGAATCATATCCATTCTTGAAACCAGTTGATTCACCATATTTGCCAAATTTTGCATTTTTGGATTACTGCTATGTGTGTTCCCCAGATTCTCCAAAGGAGAAATGTATGTATGTTGAAGTCTTGATGTTTGATTTAAGTTGGGAATTTGAATACCTTGGTTATATGTGGTGCTTTGTAAAAATGGACAACTAATATTTAATGGGATAGAAGCAATAGTGTTGACATTAGAATATGGAGGAGGAAATTGAAAATAATTTTGTGTGCCACTACTAGTTAGGGGGACTTGCAGATCCCTCCCAATGTTGGTGGTTGTAGTAGTGATACTAGACATTTGGTTTTTTAGATTATCAAAATGCAATGATTGGGATGTAGGGTTATCATGGTTAAGCAAAGGAGATATAATGGGAGGAGAATGAGAAGCATCTTCTTTTTCAATATGAGCTTCTCACTCTATACATTCCAATAGCTTTTCCTTATTAGCTTTCATGAAACCCCAAATATGATCAAATGATGAGAAGACAAACCCCCCATTGGGTCCTTCATAAGGATCAAAATTTGTATCAGTTTCCATATCCACATCATTTTTCTCTTTTGGACCTATATTAGGATTTTCCCTATCAATCTGATCATCTTCGGGAGGAACATAATCAGATTCTAATTGTCTCCTCTGACTTCTAAGGAAAGGAGCCATTAGAAGTAGTGAAAAATAGATAGGGGAGAAACACTAACACACAAACCTTAATTTATTAAATATTTTCAAATAGAATTAATGATCTTGCTTTAAATTTTTAAAATAAAGGAGGTGTTCACGTCGGGTTCACCAAATATGTAGAGGGGAAAAACCGCCCTACTGCGTACAATTCCCAAACAAGGTTGGATCCACAAAGGTAGAAAGCCTTATGGGGTGAACCATGGGGGCTACATTGTTCTCTACACTCGATGCTAGGGGAGGAAGGGTTCACCAGGAATGGTTTAAGGACTCGCTCCAAGTCCTCGGGATATTCAGGAATGTTTGATGTATTCAGTTTCAAGACAATCACCTATATTTGGCCTTTCTAGATCTATGCTATGAAAGATAAAGGACAATGCAAAAATACAAGAGCTAACCCTAGAATGATTCTTTCTTTGAATGCTTTCTAACCTAGGTTTTAGATAAACAATATTTAAGCAAGGGCTCAAGAAAGAATGCACAAACAGAATTAACCCTAGATGCACACTATATGCTATTGTATTTTAATGCCTAGAACTTAAGATATATTCTTATAAAATCAGATCTAGGGTTTACAATAGAAATATAAAGCACTCAAAAAATAGCCTAAAGACTAATCAAAACACTTAGCTTATCCAGAGGTTGATCCTTGCTTTTGCTTCCTCTTGTTCAATGATATCAATAATACCTGATCCTACAAGATAACTCAGAAACACTTGAAAATGGAATTAGTGTTAGGGGGCTGCTTAGGCTATTGTATAAGAATACTTGGATGCGTAGCAGTCAAGCCCCCTAGGTTCTTTAGATGATCATTGAAAATATAAGTAAAAATTGACCTTTGGATATTTAATCATAAAGCAATAATGCAACAGAGTAGAAATAGAAAACAAAATATGCCAATATGACCTAGATGCAATTTAAGACCTAATAATGTAATTATCTTCAGTAGGTTACCCCTAGTTATCTCTAGGTAAAATCATACCTCATAGAGAGTGGATGCGATGATGTAGTAAGAAAAGTCACATCCCATTGATATTGGATGCGATTTCGCTTCTATATGTAGAAAATCCTAAATTCAGATCTGTAAAGTCGCACCTCGATGATGTCGGGCACATTTCACCTATGATGTGAGAAAAATAAAAGTAAATGAAAAATGAAGTGCAAAAACATAAAAATTGAAATAATAAATCTAATGGACGATGTAGAGGTAGAAGAGTGAAAACTTCGGGTAGTTAATATCTCCTCCCAGACTACGTCATGGATCCACCATATCGAACAACAATCAAACCAATGCAATAGAAGACCAAATCCAAAATTCGCACTTCAAGGTTAGCTTGTAGAAGAGAAAAGGAAGCAAACAAAAAATAACTTGCGAGCATGTTAGAATAACCAAGTGTGTCTTAGAAATCATAAGATCATAAGATCAATTGTGTGTGTAAAATGTGAGATAATCCCTCCTTTTATAGATGATATTAAAGGTAAAAGGATCAGGGAAACCTCGATAAAGTCGATGCCAAACATGCTAAAGAGAAAAATAGGGTTTCTAAGGAAGAAACCCTAAAAATATGAAATTGCACCCCATCCTGGTGAGTTGTGACTTCACTTTTGTGAAATTGTACCCCATATTGATCAGGTGTGATCTCGCTTAGAAGGGCAAGGGGAAATATGCCCATCCCTTGCCGTAGGCAGGGGTTAGGGACCTTCTGAGGGTTGTAGGAAGTTTACCCACTAAAATTGGATCAATTTTCCTTGTCTATAAGGACATATAAAAGGGTAAAGGCTTGATCTTATCCATGATGAGAGTTGGCTAATTTTATGATAAATTAAAGTTTGAGGTAGTGAGTCTACCTGATGATGAGATTTTAAGAGCTACTTTTAATAGATCAATATATCCAATAATCAACAAAGCATCATACATATTGACTATTAATGGATTCTTATTCAATTCTTCCATAATGTTAAATCTAGATGCTTTTCCTAGCTTCTCCTCCTTTTGGACTAGTTTCTTGAATCTCCTTTGATATATTTGATCAACTTCCTTTGCTTCCTAGTCATCAAAGGATACCACAACTTTCTCAATGCTTGCTCCCTTGGCTCTTCTTGGATAGCTTTTGGTGCTTTTAATATTTGGTTAGATTTTGATACCTCTAGCCTAGTTTGCTCCTTAGGTTGATCCTTCTTCTACTCCTTTTGAAGTTGTGGGGGAACTTACAAATAATATGACTTTTAGGTATCTTTCAACAAATGTCTTTTCCTATACCTAGTCAATTTATAGACCAAATCAAAAGTTAAAGGCTCTTTAGCAACAAGGTTTTTTATTGTCCTTCTATTTTTTAGCTATAAACAACTGGAACCAATGCTAATAAACCATGCAAGTGTTAGCATTGTGAGGATCATTGCATGCTATACACCAATAGCTCTCCAAAACAATGGATGCTTCGTAATATTGGGCAATTGTAACTTGATTTCTATTAGCATTTCTATTTTAAGACCCCTAATAATTTAAGATGTAGGAAAATCTTCTTTATTGATATCCATCATACCTCATTTCATCATTTTGTTAATCTATTATTGTGGATTTATTTGTTAGATTTTACATTACAACTTTTAGCTCTTGCATCTCTACTAATTATTTTGGCTCTGGGCTAGGCAAGGATGGTATGGGACTTGCAAGAATAGTATGCTATGGATATGATTTAGGTGCAAGCAAGGTGGCCATTGAAGGGTTTGATAGAGCTAAAAGTGTATTTTATTGTATTAGTTGCTAGATATCAGGAAAATATGGCATTATGAATTTGGGGGAAGCTTACCAACCAAGATGAGTGCATTTTCTTCTACAACAACCACTTGGAATATTTGAGGAAAAATCATCTCAAGTCTAGAGTAAAAGCATTAAGGTAGTAAATACAAGCTTGGGCATGTTGTGGTCTTATATCTTGAGGAATTCTTCTCTAAGTTTTGCTAAACCAGATGTTGAAGTCTATGATATTCTCTTGAGGATACCTTTGAATGGAGGTGAACTGAGTGAGAAGAGAAAAGGGATACCTAAATCATTTAATTCTAAGATAAAGGGCTTAGCCAACTTAACCTAAGTTTTAATACTTCCTTCCTCTAATGAGTGATACCAAACTAAGTCCTTACCCCTAAAATACAAGGTCAGTAACCTCACCATTATATCCTCATGGACAATATTATGAATAGTAGCTATAGTGATAATATATTTATATTGTTCATAGGTTTTCTTTTCACTACCATCATAGGAAGGTAAATATTTTAGTGCAAAATAAGGAATATCATAGAGATTTGGAAGATTAAGGGGTTCAATGATGTTTTGTCCAGGGCATATGCATTCGACCATAGTTCTAGATGGGGATTTAGCAAGTGATTGTGGATGTATGGCCTATAAAAGAGTGGAGCTTTGGAAAAAAAGAACAGAGAGAGTAAAGTGACTTATATTTCTTACATATTCAGATAACTAATATATAAATGAACTACACTTGTTCTTTATGCTTCTTAGCTTCCAATCTCATGATCATGTGAATCTAGAGCTATGTTCCCCTAACGAGGTCATTGATCTCAAGTTCTTTCAATAGTGGATTCATTAGGTGAAGGAATATTTTTTTACTTAAGATATCAAGATGGTCACCATCATCTTGACCATCCAAATATGTGGTCATGCCAAATGCTCTTTTGTACACAATGGCTCTAACTTTTGATCAAGTGATAGTTGTGCTTTAATCCCACTAATTATTTTTTGTGAGACAAATTAGATTGTTTTAGTCCCATAAAATATGCTAAAACATATTGAGCATGCATGGTGGGTGCTTCCCTTGGATATATTCATTAATTATTCTTGTTCATGGGATAAATCAATAAAATTTGTCCCATCAGTTTTGCCAAAAACTCATGATCCTTCAATTCACCTAGGTTTGAAATGTGCACCTTAGATACGATTAAATATTATATGAACTAAAAATGCTTCTATATCAACCTCTAGAGAATGTTTATTCCTTGAGGATGCTTGAATATTAAAGAAAATTTAAAAATATAAACATGGGACATAAGGATATAAATAATATTAATGACAAATTAAATTCAACTAACAATAAGAATATAGTCCAGATGAACTTAGACTATCTATTACAATCTAAAGCCTAAAAAAAATTTCCTCTATTAAAGTTCATAATAAAATATAATAAGCACACGAATTATAGCATCTAATAATTTAAATATTTCAACTGAAATAATCCAAACAATTATTTCACCTAACATAAGTCACTCTAGCTAAAACTATTAAAAATATTAGAAGAGCAATTATTGTAGCATTCAACACTTAAAACACTCTAATAGAAATAATCCAAATAAATTCAATCCTAATAACATTTACCCCAATATTAAATTAAAATAAGGCAAACAACATTGAGCCTAATAGAATTAACTACCATTAAAGCTTAAATGAATTTTTGAAAGTGTAATATATCACTATAAATATTTCATACTCTTTTATAGAAAGAAACCAAACGTCCCTTTGATTGCATTAGAAAAAAATTGAACACCAACTTAAAAAAAGGAAAATTATGAATATTTGACCCTTATAAATGAGGAGCATTGCTCCTTTTATATATTTCTCTAGGAAAAAATAAAGCTAACTATTATATACAATCATTGTCCAAAATTGATCAAGCATGATCCTCGGTTAATCTGGCACCATTTGGCATATTTATCTTACTTTGCACATAGCCTATCTTATGGTTATGATCATTAATTCATCCATTATTCTTAGCTAAAATTATTTTCACTTTATATCCATAACACATGCCATATGGTTTAACTACTTTTGACTAGGGTACCATGTATCTTCCATGTTGAATTCTTCCAATTTATTGTATTTATGCCATGTGTATTTCCCTCCAAGCTCTCTTCTTACTAATTGTATTATGCCAAAGATTAGGAACACCTTTAATAATTTTAGAAATGAAAATTTTTGGCACACTTCCTATTCTTAGATTAGTCTTTGGACGTATAAATGTAGAATGTTGTTGACCACTTCTTACCTTTGGTTTTATATTTTTTGGAAACTTTTGAAAAGTGAAGATGACATCATCGCTGAGAAAATTTGGCTTGTTATATCCTAGATAACTTAGTCTTAAATATTTTTTACCTTATAAGCTCCTCACTTTGCCAAAGCTTTGAAGCATCTTGCTTATGTTAACTTAGCAAAGTTTTGGCTTGCCTCCTTTGAGGGTCTAACATCAAGCTAGTTTGGCCAAAATTATTTCCATAACCAAAAAAACATACCTCTGAACAATATCTTTAGGATTAAATCTTCATTCCTTGCACTTTTATATTGATTTTATCTTTATTTATTTTTTTATGCTTTTAAAGTTGCTACAAATCTTTGGGATGTCGCTTAGATGGACTAGCAAGTTGGGGTTATCTTATTGAATCCTTACTTGACTCATCTATCCTTTTTATTTACAAAACCTACCAATAGTGAAACCATTTTATATTCCATTGAAAAGGCTCTACGGTTCCTACCTATGGCAAGGTTTAGCTTAGCTACCACCATAAAGGTTGTAAGTCATTATCTTTCCAGTCTGATGGGTCAGCATAGCCTTGTAGCATAGGGATTTTCAAATATGCTAATGATTTTCTTTGAAGATCCTCCCTAGTTAGCATCTTTGGCATTTTAAAAACATTAGCTGCTTTATAGATTTATGGATGTTCAAGTCCTCTCATTTTTCTTAGCTCTTTACAACAATTTATCTCCTAATTTTTTTCTTTGGTAAGATTTTACTAATGTAGTGAAATTTCACTACACTAAGACTGGGGCAATTGTAAGCCTACTTTAAGGATTGGTTGGTTTAGTTTGAAAATAAATATATTTTTCCTAAGAATTTCCTTAAAAAAATAACCTTAACTTGGTGCTTTCTTAGCTATGAACATAATAAAATAATATAGCATACTTTCCCTAAAAACTATGTTCTTTTGCCCCTTTGATAGTGAATAGAAAAGATGATTTTGATTTCAAAAGCAATGGTGTAAGAAAGTAAAGCAATCATATAAACCTAACTAATTATAAGCAATTATATCTCAATGATGATGTAGATCTATAGTTGGTCCCCTAATGATATCAATATAGCAATTTATTCCTTCATTTTCTTTCCTTTTGCTTTAATGAACTAAGAGAATGAAAACAAAATAGTATAGGAACAAACATAGAGTAGACAATAACAAACTAAAAATTACAATATTAGAGATAGTAAATGGAACTCAGCCTAATTCCACATCTCAAGAAATAGCATTGGTTGGATGTAAAATTTCTAATAGTATTTTTGAATGCTAGTGGCACTTTCACCTATGAATTTTACTTTCTCTAGAACCTTTAAAAAATATAGAAATATATGTAGTTAGTAGAAAGGGGTCTACCTATATTAGTGGAGAATTTGCACATCCTTTGTCTGACATCAAAACTCAATTTAAAATATAAGAAATAAATTTCCAATATTATAATGATGACTATAAACTCAATGGAAAATTACCACTAAAGTGTGATAATGTCATTAACACTTATACCCACTAATGGTGCTTTCACTGTATGATAGACTACCAACTATGGAGTCATAGTCTCTATTGTGATATAAATAGGGTATAATAACATCATTGAGAAAATTATAATATTGTACTTCCACATATAGGTATACGAGAATAATTATCTAGACAAAGTCTTTTTGACTACCAAATGATCTAATGGGGTCCTTGACTAGGAAGTGTAGGGATTTTGATGGAGATAATAAATAGACTATTTAGTGACCAAAGACAAGATTATATGCAAAGAGCAACATGATGAAATTATAACAAAATGATAAAATTAAGAGGATAGCAATAAGCTTAGGTATGAAGAGATCACAAGTGTAGGCCCAAAAGGACCACATTCTTGGAAAACTTAAAAAAAAATTCTAAGTCCTAAAGAGTGCTCCAAACTGCTACAATGATGTAGTGCAACATGTTCTACATCATGGTTAACTCAGTAAAACTTACACTCAACATATTTCAAAGCATGTCTCAAAGCACAAGGAAGATGGAGTGGCTTGCAATAATTTTTTATCCTACGTGGTCCAGTGCATGGTTTTATCCTATGGTTAGTGCAGCCAAACTTGATAGGTTTACCATTCGAATCATGGCTCATAACATGGTTCCTTACCATGTAAGAAACCACATGTTCCATACTGTGTAGCTTAACACATTGTTCTATCCCATGATCAGTGCGATAAATTTTTACCCTATATGGTCCAGTGCATGGTTTTACCCTATGGTCAATGTAGCCAAACTTGATAGGTTTACCATTCAAATCATGGATCACAACATGGTTCCTTACCATGTAAGCTAGCGCATATTCCATACCATGTGGCTCAATGCATTGTTCTATGTTGCGGTCAACTTTGGTCAAACTTGTGAGTTAGAATTATGAATCATGGGCTAGGACATCTAACATGGTTCTATGCCATGACCTAAAATAACAAGGATATTATCTTAAAGATAAAATGAGTGGGTTAGAACATGGTTTCACGTTGTGCAGTCTAAAACATAGATTCTAGCAACAAGTCTCCTTTTCTCTAGCCCACGATCAAATTAGTCAACATTTTCAAATAAGAGTTTCAAGGAGCAGGCTAGAACACGTTCTAAAATGCTAAAAGGAGTAAGAGGAAGAAATGTCATCATATTTGTACCATAGGGTATTGTATACTGCGAGTGAGCATGCTAAGCTCTTGATGCTCTAATATTAACCATTCAATAAGAGATCAATGACCCACATGTCATGAGTTTCAAACCATGTATAAAAGCAAGTTTTAACTTGGTGTAAAGGAGTAGTTTTTTTTCCAAAAAAAAATGAGTTGAATCGAGCAAGAAGATAAAGCAATAGAGAATCAAGAACCATGAGTGGATTCAATTGCAGATCTATGGTGAGATATCCTTAGCAAGAATTATGGATGACCTTGATTCTAGATTGACCTAGTTTAGAGTGGGAAGCCATGAAAGCTGACTAACTTGTAGAAGCTAAGTTGCAGAGGAGTGCAGTATCCCACAACTTTTTTCTTCCCCAAAATTAAACAAGAGGCTACCACATCAGCATCTTGTTTATTTGGTGTATTGCATCCCTTGTAATGTTCCAATTATTTCAAATATTTTAAACATATGCAAAACTATAAATAGAGGTCAAACCCTCATTTTCAAGGGTCGGCTCTAGATTTTTTTCTTGCCCTACTACTTTATATTTTTTACAAATTAATAGGATCATTACTTGGATGTTTACCTCAAACTTGTGTCTTCTTTACTTTCATGAGGATTCTATTTGTGAAGTCATTTTTGCTACTATTTCTATGGTTAGTCTATTCAATTGATATTAGATTGCTAACTTAGAGCACCTTGAGATGCTTCATGTTTAAATATATTCTTGAAGAGGACTTCTTTTTTAGTTATTTGGGTATTGATCTAATTTTTCTAATTAGATTATTAGTACTCTAGATGTTTGAAATAGTATTTGAAGTATGATATGTAATTTAATGATGAATATTACTGGTTTCAAATGTTGTTAGTCTCAAGTGTGGATTACTAGAAATTGATTTATGGAGGATTTTACTGTAGATGCCTATGTTGTTAGCTCTATTTGGCCATTGTTCATTCATTATTTATCTAACCCTTACCCCATTTTTATCCCTATATTTATTCATTTAAATGATCTTAAATGAGTCAACACTCAGATTAGTTGAGGTATACTAGCCTACTCTGGAGGTTAGGTTAAAGAAATATTTAACTCATCCAATATTGAGTTTTGAGCTATGTTTAATGGGTTCTTGCCTACCAGATCATAGCAGATGATAGTCATAATTTTAATATGTCCTTAACACCATTTTAGACCCTAACAATTTTGGCATGCCTGATGGGACCCTGTTTACAAGAACAAATGTTTACCCAATAGTTTTCATTTCTATTTTTCTTGGAGGAATCAAGATTTAGTCAATTGTCTTGACCTCATCTAGTAGTGGAAGAAAATTCACTTGGTGTCTCTCTAATATAAAGAACCTAAGAAGCCCTTTTCAATAGCTTATTATTTCATGTTTACTAGGTCATCAGCTAGAAATAGTCAAGAACCTGTTCCATTTTTTGAGCTACAACCAATAGGATCTAGATATACAATAAGTTTATTTTTAGACTCACTCTTTGAAGGGATTCAAATTCCATCAAGAATTCATTTTATCTCTCTTCAAACTCCATAAAAAGCCCCAATAAACATGGTTGCACAATAAAATATAAACCCAAACCAAGCTCTGTAAGAATAGCCTAATTGGGATATTGTTGGTCCTTTAAGCCTTGCTCAAATGCATGACATTCCCTAAGTTTTATTCAAATCTATTCCCACGTACAATGGCTCAGGTAAAACTAATTATGAGCATTGTCAAGATATACTAAACTTAGAAACCATACACAATATTAGAAATGAAGACGTGATCATCAAAATTCTATCTCTGTCCTTTAGAGGAAAAATTATGCATTAGTTTAGAACCTTGGAAGACAATGTCATCACTTGGGTCACAAAATTTGAGCCTTTTGTAGAAGAGTTTAATGAATCTACTAATTTTTTTCCTCCTAAACTAGTTCACATCTATGCAAAAACATCAGCAAGAGTTAGTCTCTGATTTTAATTTGAGGTTTAGCATAACATGGAAAAGGATACCTCCTAAAGATAGACTAGCTACCCCCCTTGATTTCATGTACTACATTAGATCTCTTGGGTCATACCTGGGGCTACAAACTCAAAAGTCAGGGATAGCTAATTTTCCCCAAATATATAATGCAACCGTACAGGAATAAAATATCCTAATTAATGTATGAAAGCTACCTCCAAAGATAGTCATGCCCTATTGTTCTGATATTCCTCAATTTCAAGCTAAGATAGCTAAATATTCCTATATGGACCCATCTCCTTTATCATCACCACTCCCCCAAGCGGCTCTAATTCCTGCCCCCAAAGCAATATCTACCTCAGTTTTCTTTCCACCACTTCCATATCAAGTACCTCAAGAATCCACCTTATTGCTTGATATCCAGAGTACCTTAAAAATAATCAATAACAAGATGAATTAAATGGAGAAAAGAGATATGGAGAGGTCTGAATAGAGAAGGTTGAAGCAGATTTGCATTAAAACTAAACACATCAATCCATAGAAAATGCAAAGTTTTATTGGTATTATTTGTTGAGGAGAATGGAGCTTACAAAGACCAACTGATTACAAATTCAAAATTCCCCCCTTTTGACCCTGTTTTCCCTTTTCCCACCTAGAACCATCTATTTCAAATTTGAATTTCAGGGGTAAACTTACCGAGGTCATAACTCATTGCTTGTTGCTCGAAATGACTATTGGCGCATGTTTTTAGAAATATCTTTAAGGTTTTTGCTATCTGGTATTATGTTTACACAAATACCACCATATTTCAGCCCTTAAAAAGGCCTATAAGACCTTCAAAATTGACCTTCATGTTTTACTAGCTTTACTAGTTTTGACAGGGTAGAAGACTTTAAAATTTACACATCTCCTAAACCGCTCAGGATATTGGGATGATTCTTTCAACGTTGGGTCTATTTATCCATACTCTAAAAAAATAAATAAAATTTACAATAAAATGAAATAAATACAAATTTGGGTGATGCCAGATCACTCTTACACCGTTGGATGCTCCTGCATCAAATGTTTCCATACATTAACAAATATCATAAACCTAGTACCAGTAATAGTGTAGCGGCCAGGGTTAACACAAATCAAGAAGATCAATAATATACCCCTGAGAAAATTCTTATGAATGTTTGGTGCATTGTATGTAATGATCCTCATGATTCATATTCTTGCGGCATGTACCAATACCATGTGCAACAGACCATCGAAAAGCTAAGAGGAATCAAAAGGGTAGAGTCAAAATGTTGTGGTAACTAAAATAAATCATGGTCAAATAATATCTCTATGAAGAAGATTTTATTTCTATCATGACTAGGTTAGGTAAGAAGACATTGTAGGTTGATCTACAGAAGACGGGTCAATTTTAGGTTCCTTCTCATAAAAAGAAAGAATCGTCCTTGCAAAGTAATGAAAAATTCCCTATTCCTTAAGCAACTGAAAAAATATATGCATCTCCTAAGAGCCATGAAAATGGAGTCAATTTTCCCAAACAATATGAGAAGGAAAATAATAAATAATGAATACATTCTAAAGATGAAGCACAAGAAAAGCTAAAATTTCCTTCCATCACTAAAAGGCAAAGGATTGAAGCTACATAGCAATATAAGAGAAAATATGGAGAACCAAATAAGAGGTATGAGAAGCTCCCTGTAGAGAAGTTAGAATATAATATTGTGGAGGATATGAAGATAATTCCCTCAAAATAAAGTCTCTACAATACCCTCTTTATTCTTATTTAGATAGATCTACTCAAGGTTTATTTGAGTAAGAATTCTCAAGAAAAGCATACTACCATATTTTTTTAGTATACCTTATGGTAAGGAGAAAATGACTCTTGTTACCCTGAATAACAAGCCTCCTCCCTTTTATATTTCCTTGAGAATGGAGGGTTGGATAGTCCACAATTGTATGATTGATTCAAGGGCTTCAACCATAGTCATGCCCAAAGTAGTCTATGATGAGATGGGTATGGAGTATACCTGTTCCTATCCTAGAGTTCTATAGTTGGATGGTACACTAGTTAAGACCATTGGAGTGGTAAAGGATGTACTAATGAGACTGCACAAGGCTCCAAAAGTAACTATTGTACAAGAAATTGTGGTGGTGGACCTAGAGCCTTACTTTGGCCTATGTCTTTCCAGAGAGTTCACTACTAAGATTGGAGGCTATATGTATTTTGACTACTCTAGCATGATGATTCCATTCAAAATAAAAAATATAAGGATAATTCCTAAAAATCCTATATCCTACCACATTGAAAAATATAGGAAGACATGTGCAACCTCTCAGCTCTAGATGAAGTTGAACTAGTAGAAAGCTTTGAAGAGTTAGAAGTGGAGGATGAGTTGTCATTCAGAGAGGATTACAACCTATTTGGGATAGGTATGGGCACTTACAACATCTCCTATTAAGTAGACAAAAAGACCCCTGCCATATCCAATCAATCCTTGAGGGAGACAAAAATTTAGACTATGTATTTTTATGGTGCAAGATGTAGAAAATGGAGCTGGTGCAAGCATAATTTTAAAACCCCCCTCAAAAGGTGTGAAAATATTTGCATACAGATTTAACATGGTCCTGCACCAACAATGTTGTAGAATATGAGGCTCTATGCTTAGGACTGATGCAAGCAGAGAGTATGGGAATCAAAATGCTAGACATATATGGTGACTTAGAGCTGATAGTTAACCAAGTCAGGGAGAAGTGCAATAACAAGCACCATTACTTAAAATCATATAGGAATAGGGTATGGGATTTGATGGAATATTTTGATGCTCTTAATATTCGCTCTATTCCTAGAAAACAAAATATGTTGGCTGATTCTTTGGTTGTTAAGGGTTCTAACTTCTACCCTTCTTTAGATCTCGGATCATCAAAGAATAAGAGAGTTAAATTGGTTTTCAAGCCTCGCAGTACTGGAAAAATAGATTTTCTGGTAAGTTTTTGAGAGTGATGATCAGATTATTGACTTTTTAGTAAGAGAGGCTTGCTTATCTAGTGTGCAGGAGGAGTTACCTCATGAGATTGATCAACAAGATGTTATTTAGTTGAAGAAAAATCATATCCCTAAGGGTTTGATCACCCTAGAAAATCTCTTTGATAATGAGGATGGGAAGAAACCAAGAGCCATGGAGATCAATGAAGAAATCTATAAAGAGATCAAAATAGAGAAAGATAAAAGGCTCAAAATTGGTATTCGGTGTTCTCTAGAAGAGGTAGAGGAAATCAAAGCCCTATGCTTTAAATACCAAGATATCATAGCCTGGTCATATGAAGATCTAAAGGTATATGATAAAAAAATTATTCAACATACTATTGAGCTAGAGGTTGATGCAAAGCCTTTCAGACAAAAGTAGAGGCCTATGAACCCTAGGATTGAATCCATAATGAGAGAAGAGTTGCTCAAACTACTGAAAGCTAAAATTATTTACCCAATCAAGCACTCTACATGGGTGGCTAATTTGGTTCCTATTAGGAAGAATAATGGAGACATCCACTTATGTGTAGATTTTAGGAACCTGAATCAAGCATCATTGAAGGATCACTACCCCCTCCCTCAGATTGATCAAATTTTGTAGATTGTTGTAGGGGCTGAGAGGTTTTCTTTGTTAGATGGTTTCTCAGGATACAACCAGATCTGGGTAAAATATGAAGATCAATTTAAGATAACCTTTACTACTAAGTGGGGAACTTTTGCTTATCAAAGAATACCTTTTGGTTTATCTAATGCAGGGGCTACTTTCCAAAGAGCCATGGACTATGATTTTGGGGAGTTGATCAATAAAGTCATCCTCATCTACCTAGATGATATGACTGTGTTCTCTCACAAGAAACAAGCTCACTTGGAACACTTGGAGCAAGTGTTTCAAAAATATCAGAGAGTTTGGTATCTCCATGAACCCAAAGAAGTCATTTTTTGTAGTCCATGAGGGAAAACTATTAGGGCATGTTGTCTCTAAAGAAGGGATATCTATTGACCCTAATAGAGTGAAGTCAATTCTAGCTCTTCCTCTGCCTATGAATAAAAAGGCCTTGCAATCCTTCTTTGGGTAGATCAATTTTGTAAGAAAGTTCATTTCAGATTTTGCCCAAATTGTTAAGCCAGTTTCAGAGCTGCTAAAAAAGAATATAGAATTCAAGTGGACTAAAGCAAGAAAATAAGATTTTGAAACAATCAAGCAGGCCATTGCTACTACCCCAGTACTAGTGAACCCTAATTTTAGCAAGGATTTTATTCTATATGCCTATGGAGCTAAAGAGAGCTATGCAGTAGTGTTGACATAGAAGAATGATGTTGGAGAAGAACACCCCATATTTTTTTGGAGCTAAAATCTTCATGAGTACCAGATAAAATATAATTTTATTGAGAGACAAGTATTTATAGTCATGAAATCATTGAAGAAGTTTAGGCAATACTTGGCTCAAAGTAAAACTCTTGTTTATGTGGTACACCCAGATGTCAGAAGTTTCATCTTACAAGGAGAATTGGGAGACAAAAGAGTTGGTTGGATTACCAAAATCCAGGAATATGATGTGGAGATACATCCTACTAAGTTGGTTAGGGGTAGAGCATTATGTCAGGGAATGATAGCAAAAATAGTTTTAGATCAGTTAGCAGCTTGTCAACCATCAGCATCAGAATAGAGTGAGGATAGTTCTTCAGAAGGTTCAGATTGGATTGATCAGATGACAAGTTACTTCCAGATAGGAGTATGTCCTCAAGAGCTTAATCCTTCACAAAGAAGAAGGTATAGGCTTCAAGCCTTAAAGTATGTTCTATTTCTAGAAGGGTTATATAGGAAGAATCTTGATGGAGTTTTGCTAAAATGCTTGAAATACAACCAAAAGCAAAAGGTCATTAAGGAATTCCATGAAGGATTTTCAAGAGGACACTTTTCAGGGAAGGTCACTACCATGAAAATAATAAGGGTAGGATACTACTGGCCTACTATATTTTATGATACCTTCAAGGTAACAAGAGCATGTGACAAGTGCCAAAGGTATGTAGGGAGGAATAGAAATGCTTCATTCCCCCTCAGGCCAGTCCAAGTTGAAGAACCTTTCCAATAGTGGGGATTAGATTTCATTGGAGTCATAAATCCTAACTCTTCAATAGGTCATAAATATATTTTGACTACTACAAATTACTTCACAAGATGGGTTGAGGTAATTCCAACCAAGAGATCAGACCAAGAGGTGGTAATTGAATTCATGGAAATCTTAATCACAAGGTTTGGTCTTCCTAAAGCCATAGTAAGTGATAATGGTCCTACTTTTATAGGTGCAAAGTACATTGAGTTTGCAAGAAAATATGGTATAAGTTTAAAGAATTCCTCTAACTATTACCCTCAAGGGAATGGGTTAGCAGAATCCACTAACAAAAATTTTCTCAAAATTTTGAAAAGAGCATTGGAAAGCAACAAAAGAAGTTGGCACCTTCTCCTAGAGCAAGCTCTGTGGGCTGACAAGATTACTATCAAAAATTCTACCAAGACATCTCCTTATGCATTAGTGTATGGGAAAGAGGCTATTATGCCTACTCATCTGGAGATACCAACTCTAATATTGGCCAGCCAGGATGATGAATCAGATCAAAACCCAATAGAAGCTAGATTAATGCATCTCCTATAGTTGGAGGAAAAGAGGACCCAAGCATATGAGAATTTCCAGAAGCACTCAATTGACACCAAGGAATGGTTTGATAGAAAGGCTAGATTCAAAAAATTCAACGTAGGTGATTCATTCCTAAGGTGGAATGTAGAGAGATCCAAACCAGGAAACCACCAAAAGTTTGATTCTTTCTAGGATGGTCCATTCGAAGTAGCAAAAGTTAAGGAGAATAATTCTTTTCAACTCCTAGATCAAGAAGGAAACTTACAACCGATCCCGGTCAATGGATATCATCTAAAGCTATACTTCGAATAAAAGGTTATTCTTTTATGTAACATATGTACATATTTGTATTATATTTCTTTCAATTTTTGTACAAAGAAAAGGAAAAAACAAGAGCAATGGTTCACAACATATTCCTAACTAGAGGTCAAAAGAGTCAAAAAAAAATTATGCTCTACCCCACCGTGTGTTCTATTTCATGCCCAAGAATAATAAGACAAAGAGGAGTCATAGGCCAGAACATGTTCTATGATGCAACCAATCAATGAACGAAGCATCATTCATAAGTCGTGCCACTAGTTCAATCATTTTTGAATTTTGAAGCGTGCATCGGAGTAGTGGCTCATCTACCACATTAATGGTGGAGAGCATGCATGCATGATATTTAAAGCTTAAAATTTGATTGTTGCTCATTTCACAAATAGTGCTTAGTTCTCGGAGAGTGCTAACAGAGTATTGAGATAAACTTGCAGAGTGACAAAGAAGGATAATTTTTAGCAAATTTCTTAGAGATGGCACTAAAAGTTGCAAAGCAAGTGGTTCAATAGGAGAGAAATGAATTACAACGCTATGTAGATAAAGTAGAAGCAATAGCAGATACGAAGATGACATGGAAGAGGAGGACTAAGCTTAGGAGAGAAATTGATTATAATTTCTTTTAGGGATTACCAATTTCACTCCAAGGTACTTGTGTTGTCAATTCCTTCTTATCATTTTATATTTGTGATTCAGTACACCACTACCCAGAGTTAATATCTACTATAGTTAAATTCTATGACCCTAAAGTTAAAGCAGTAAAAATAGCTAAAGGTAAAACCCTTTTCAATATAACTACTCAGGCTTATTGAGACCTTTTCGCTATGGGTGTAGACCCTCCTATGAACCCTAAACCCTTTGACCTACAAGGCCAAGCTAAATATTATTCATTGTAGGGTCATTCTCATAATGGTGAGCCTTTTAGAAAATGGGTTTATAGTCAGTTTAAAACAATAAGATCTAGGAATACCCTACCTAAAACCCCAATTGCCACCGAGCATTTTGCCTACCTAGAACTCTTTACCATGTTAGCCTACCTAGAAGGTTTAGATTCTGATAGATATGTAAGAGATTGGTAGATAGCCACCATTTATTGCATATCTAATGAGAAAATGTACAAAGCATCAATGAAAGATGAAAATATCAGACCAATTTATTTTGATTGGTTGGCTTACCTCTCCAAGAGAATGCATGAGCAACTGGTGAGCATGAAGAGAGATTCAGAGACACCCTCTTTCAGACATTACTCTAACCTAATGTGGATGTTCCTTAGTGTTGTAAGGCAAGAGATACCTTGGATTCTAATAATAGATAAAAATGATAATGGGGATCCTATACCAGTCTACGCATGGATCAGCCATCTAAGAAATATTGAGTCTTACTATAGGTTCAATATGGAATTTTTGGGGCCAACCTTAAAAATCATGTATGGCCAAAGCCCTAGATTGCCTCCTCTAGCTAAATATTTATTGTGGATGGAGCAAGTCGAGGAAGGAGATTGGTATATCCTCACTGAGGGAACAATCATCAAACTCTATGGCTTCACCAAGAAACCATTTCTACTTCCCCACTTTATCACCAGCAGAATGTTGGCCTTAGAATATTTGAGACAAGATGATTTCATCAACGTCAACTTTGGCACCGGTAAGGGAAGAAAAGGGACATTGATTTACCCTCGCAATGTGGATGATATCACTATGACCAAAAAGGGTCAATATGAACAAATTGCTTAGTATTTAGAAAAGCTTGGTCTTATGTATATCCCACAAAGATGGAGATATGATCCAGATAACAAGTTCTTAGAAAGAAACATTGCCCTAAATGGAGAAAGAGCCCTTAAATTTGAAAGAACTTTGAGGCCTCACTTTGAGAAGGGTATAAATAACAAGGAAAATTCTCCATTAGAGTGGAATGTTAACAAGATGGAGCAACTCCCTCCTTGGAGAGATTTTTATGAGCAATTAGTCGATTATGACCCTAAAAAGAACAAAACCCATCAGTTAAAAGAGTCCAAAATCAAATAAATGGAGGAAAAATATCATTGGGATGAGGGTAAGATTATGGAATGGTGGAAGATGAGAGTAGAGATAGGCACTATAAAGGCTAGGTTTGGTCATCAATCAGACATTGATTTTTTTGAGTTATATGACAAACACATTAATACTTGGAAGGCCAAGAATGGTAGAAGCCTAGTGTTGAGCTACAAGAGAATAGGAGTGAAAAGGGTAAAAGAAAGACCAAGTACCTTCAAGCTCTCCCTCTCCACCTTCACAACAAGAAGTAGAGGAAACTACAATGGATACCCCACCAGTAATCGAAGGAGCTCAGACCACTTTTGAACCTTCGCAAGAACAATTGCAACAATACTCAATGGGTGTTGTAATGATGAAAAAGATGCATTATTCTGGTGGTGGCCTAGGTAAATATGAAATAGGAAATGTAGAGAATATCCAGGTAGGGAAAATATTGAAACATATTACCTTAGGAGGGAAATCTTCTTCACAATATCCAGTGGGAGATAAAGTAGAGGATAGCTTTATGCTTACTCTTGTGAAATTCACTACTGTAACCCCTACAAAGTCATCCCTAGTTTTAGAAGTTGCATTGCAAGAGGTACAATGTCAAGATGACCCCCAAAAGGATAAACCTGTAGTGCCTATCATATTCAAGAGGAAGGAAAAATATTCATTAGGGGAGGCTAAGAAAGAGGTCAGTAAGAAGTAGAATATGGATCAAACATGAGTAGTTGAACAATCTTTGGTACCAACTATAGAGCAGCCAGCCCAACAGACACAACAACAAGGTGTGGATGATATCTTTCAATAGTCTTCTTTGGTAGGTGGAGGTATGATCTCTACCCCTTTTCTCCTTCTCCTTCTCCTTCTCCTTCCCCAAATAAATCTCCCTCCCATTCTCAAGAGCAAGTGGAACAAAAGGCATCATCCCCACCTCATAGTTCACCACCTGCCTCACCAGTCATCACAATATCTCAAGTCAATCCATCTCCCCCACATTCACTAGAAATCCTAGTATCATCGTCACCTACTCACACTCCTTCACCCCAAAAATCATCATCAATCGTAACAATAGGAGGGAAATCCCTTCCATCATCCCCACCTCATCCCATGGCCATAACATCCACTACTATTTCAACACCAACTACAACCTCTACAATAAGCACAGATTCCACCATCATTACAACCACTTCCTTTCCATCTATGCTAGGTCCATTTTTCCCTCACTCATAACTACCTCCACTCCTACAAATCATCCTACAATAACCTCTTTGTAGAAGGTGAGGAATGTTTCATAAAAGGTTCAAAGTTTTTGGAGCAAGAAATTGGCTTAGCCTTCAAAACATGCCACTAGATGGAGAAATACCATGATTGTTGATCTGATGGCTAGACAAAGAATAACTATCTCCCTCACCCCTCTTGTTAGAAAACTAGAGGAAGATATGACTATGAAAGATTATCAGCTAGAAGAGCATACCAAAGATATCACTCAATTGCCCTTGGAAGATGAATTAGTCATAGCTAAGGCTCATATTGAGACCATTTATGTCCAGACTGATATTTGCAAAGAGAAATATGAAAAATTGGAGGAAAATATTGAAAAGTTGGAGAAAATAATCAACAACCAGAAGAAGGTGGAGAAGGCTATGAGAAATGAAGCCAAGAGCTGGAAAAACAAATACCAAGAGGCCATCAAATTCAAGGAGTAATCTAAAGAGCTGAAGAAGAAGAATGAGGCCCAGGTCAAAGAAATACAAGCCTTGAAGCAACAACTTTAGGTTGAAAAGGCTAGAGTTGCAGGTTTCTCTAAAGACAAGGTCAAATAGATCAAGAAGCAAATATGGTCTAAAATCCTAGAGAAGTGCTCAGAGATCCAGCCTGTGATTGATTACATGGATGAGGCCAGCCATTTATTGTAGGAAACCAAGGAAGACTTGGATAAGTTCAATGAAGAGCTACAACCCATGGTGATACAAGAAGAAAAGATATATAAGTTATCTAAAAATAGATTCAGTGAGGCTACCAAACCCATCCCAAATAAGGTATGGAATACTACGAGATTGGTGGCCAGGATTGTAATAAGGAAAAATAAGTTACTCCAGAAGGGATGGCTACTGACAGATAGAATCGAAGGTAAGTTGCAGGAGATTGTGGATGTCAACAAAGAAATGATGCAGTATGGTTTTGGAGGATTTTGGAATGAAAATAACATCCTTTTGTTAGAAGAAGACCTCCAGACCAGCATAGGATCAATCATGCAGGATGAGTCTAAAATAGATGCCTGGGAAGACCTGATCAATTAGGATCAAGTTTCTCAACTAATCAAAGACTTAACCAGGCTCAAAGATCTAATGGAGGACTTGGTGAATAAGGGACATTCCATGTCCTATGAGGAAACTACCAAACTAGATTTTACCCATAAGCAGCTTAAAGAAATGACCAATCCCACCAAATCAGCCTAGGACCAAGCATTAGAAACATTGAATCAGATGATTCAATTATTTGGAGCAGAAGCAAAACCAAAGGCTGAAGAAGAGGAAGAGGTCGAAGAAGAAGAAGAAGCCAAGGAGGAGAAGAAGGATGATAATGAAGATGAGGAATGAGAAATAAATGAAGAAGAGATACACCAAGAGGAGGGTGATCAGGAAGAAGAGAATGCAGAAGACACTAAGAAGACACAAGAAAAAGAGGTTGAAGAACAGGACCAATAGGAAAAGGTGCAGGAGTAAGGAAATTTTGCTACTAAATAAGCTAAGCATTTTGTATACCATAGCTGGTAGAAGAGCCATATATGCATGTTTTGTAAGTTATTTTGATCCTGACAATGTCAGAGGACAGTCATAAAGCATGAACTGATGAAAAAACATGAAGAAGTCATGATGCCGAGTTACAAGGAGAGTCATGATCAGACTGAGTTTATAAAAGGGGTACATATTTTGTGTAACTAGAGCAAGATTGAACTTATGGAAGGAGTTGTAGAGATAAGTTACCCTTTACCTCTTGCATGGTTTCCTTGTGAATAATTATGCTCTAAGAATCTTCACAAATGTTTGAAAGTATGGCTATCACCTGAAGATCATTCTATGAAGCATAACTCTCTATGACCTACATATTACCTCTCACATGACTTCTATATGAACCGTTACTCTCTGAGCATCTTCACAAATATTTGAGAGAGTGATGGTCATATGGAAGTTATTCTATGAAGCATAACTTGTAGATGGTTGGAGTCTATCCTTTCCTTCATTTCCCTTCATCCATTCATTCCCTTCACTACATAGTTTTTTCCCTCCACTTCATTCATTCATATTTTCTTTGAAAATCCCCTTTATTCATTCATCTCACTCCACCATCATTAACTCATACTATTTTTGACTCCTGATGCCCAATGGATAAGACTCTGAGTTCTCAGGATTTGCGAGCAAATTCCCCTAGGAGGCACCAGAATGTAGGCCCAAAAAGACCACATACTTAGAAAACTTTTCAAAATTTTCTAAGTCCTAAAGAGTGCTCCAAACCATGGTAGTGGCGTAGTGCAACATGTTCTACACCATGATCAACTCAGTCAAACTTGCACTTAGCATATTTTAAAGTATAGCTCAGAGCACAAGGAAGATGGAGTGGCTTGCAACAAGTTTTTACCCCACATGGCCCAGAACATGGTTCTACCCCATAGTCAATGTAGTCAAACTTAATAAGTTCACCATCTGAATCATGGCTCACAACATAGTTCCTTACCATGTAAGCCAACACATGTTCCATACCACGTAGCTTAGAGGCATTGTTCTATATCATGATCAACATAGTCAAACTCAAAAGTTGCACCATTCCAAATCATGGCTCAGAACATGGTTCCATACTATACGATCCAACGCATGTTCCATACCACACAACTCAATGCATTGTTCTATGTCACGGTCAGCATTGGTCAAACTTGCGAGTTGGCATTCTAAATCATGGGCTAGGACATATTTTTGAAACATGGTTCTACACTACGACCCAAAATAACAAGGAGATTATCTTGAAGATAAGAGGAGCAGGCTAGAACATGGTTCCACACCATGCAGCCTAGAACACAGTTTCCAATCAATGCAACAAGTCTCCTTTGCTCCAACCCATGGTCAAAGTAGTCAACATTTTCAAATAAGAGTTTCAAGGAGTGGGCCAGAACATGTTCTACACTGCTGAAAGGAGTAAGAAGAAGAGATATCATTATCTCTATACCGTGGGGTGTTGTAGACCATGAGTGAGCATGCTAAGCTCTTAATGCTCTAATCTTAACCATTCAATAAGAGATCAATGACCCACATGCCATGTGTTTCAAGCCATGTATAAAAGCAAGTTTTGACTTGGCATAAAGTAGCAAGATTGTTGTCCAAAAACTTTTGAGCTGAAGTGAGCAAGAAGATGAAGCGATAGAGAATCAAGAACCATGAGTGGATTCAGTTGTAGATCTACGATGAGATAGCCTCAACAAGAATGATGGATGGCCTTGATTCTAGATTGACCCAGTTTAGAGTGGGAAGCCATGAAATCCAAGTGACTTGTAGAAGCCAAGTTGTAGAGGAGTGAAGGATCCCACAACTTTCTTCTTCTCTCCAAATCAAACAAGAGGTTGCCACCTCAACATCTTGCTGATCTGGCATATTGAATTCCTTGTAATGTTCCAATTCTTTCAAATATTTTAAACATACGCAAAACTATAAATAGAGGTCGAACCCTCATTTTCAAGGGTTAGACCTAGAGTGTTTGCTTGCCCTACTATTGTATATTTTCTATAAATCAATAGAAGGAGCATTACTTGGATGTTTACCTCAAACCTGTGTCTTCTTTACTTTCATGAGGATTCGATCTGTGAAGTCATTTTTGCTACTATTGCTATGGTTAGTCTATTCTATTGATATTGGATTGCTAACTTAGAGCACTTTGAAATACTTCATGTTTAAATATATGCTTGAAGAGGACTTATTTTTTTGTTAGTCTGGGTATTGATCTAATTTTTCTATTTGGATTATTAGTACTCTAGATGTTTGAAATAGTCTTTGAAGTATGTTATGCACTCTAATGATGAATATTACTGGTTTTGAATGTTGTTAGTCTCAAGTGTGGATTACTAGAAATTGATTTGTGGAGGGTTTTCCTATAGATGCCTATGTTGTTAGCTCTATCCGACCATTGTTCATTCATTATTTCTCTAACCCTTACCCCATTTCTATCCCTATATTTATACATTTAACTGAGCTTAAATGAGTCAACACTCAGATTAGTTGACAAGGTATACCAACCTACTCTAGAGGTTGGGTTAAAGTAATATTTAACTCATCCAATGTCGGGGTTTGAGCTATGATTAGTGGGTGCTCACCTACCAGATCATAGCAGATGATAGTCATAGTTTCAAGATTTCCTTGATGTCATTTTAGACCCCAACAACAACCTAATTGGATGTGATTGTTGGAAATTTGAGCAAGTTTTGTTGTCATTGATGTCAAAAGGTTTGGTGTCAAGTTTTGTCATCATTAATATCATCAGGTTGTTTTTCCAAAAGGCAAGGAAGTGTTTAAAAGAAATAGGATATAATATTTATTTTAAATATTATATGCCTAAAGAGACCTAAAATATTGAAGATCCAAGGAAGGAGAAGCAGGTTTAAAAATAAATAATAATATTTCGGGCAAAATTATGGGGTGAATAAAATGAGGTCCAAGGAATAATTAAAAAATAATCTATCCTTGAGAAGACCCTTTGAGCAGTTTGCAAAGGATTTAATTTAATTTATTCAAATTAAAATATTTTAACCTATGGTTAAAATTTTAATTTAAATAAATAATGGATACCAAAGTTTTCAAAATTTAATATTTAAATTTAAATTCAAAAAATCAACTTCGAATTGGGCCGACGTGTAAGGGCAAAGGACAAAGTATATAAGAAGGGGAAATAATTTTCATTTCCCTCCCTGACTACTATGCAATTCGAATGCTATGCTATGTGTAATATTTTGTGTGTTGCTTTGCTAAGTGAGAAGAGATAATTCATGGTTCTAAACTTTTAAGAGGCAGATGATGGTTGAAGTGCAAGTGACATGGCTAGGAAGTTCCATAGTGCTGGGTAGCACAGTCGGTGCCCAAAGACTTGCTAAGGCGCTCACACAATAGAGGTCATGGTTTAAAATCCCCACGCGACCCATTTTTGTGAAGGAGGAAGACATTTTATTTGTTCATCAAATTCTACGGAGATATAATAGGGTGTGTGTGAACTAAGGTTCATGTGTGGGCATGTAGCCCAATGGCAGCCTAGCCTTGGGCTAAGGCACTATGGCGGCAATTGGTCGTAGGTTCGAGTTTGGGCGCAACCAAGACGTGCGTAATATTTTTGAGACGTGGGCCAAAGACTAAGGTAAGCACTTTTGATTATTATTTAAATTCATCAAAGTTTGGGAGGCGCTAGTTTTATAAATACCACATGATATTTTTGCATAGTGGAATGCATAGGGAGTTATAAGGTTAATTAAAAATTATTTTATATTTTTGTTGCCTATAAAAATAAATAAAGGTTTTGAGTAATAAGGGTTAATAAAAGAATTTGATTTTATATGTTGGATGTTATTTTGAAAAGGTTGGAGTTTATAAGGTGTTAGTAAAATAACTTTATTTTTGAATACTATTTTGAGAGGTTGGAGTTTATAAGGTGTTAGTAAAGGAACTTGATTTTTTTAATATTATTTTGAGAGTTTGGAGATTAGAAGGTGTACTTGAGACTTGATATTTTTGTATGGTGAAATAATTATTGGGGAGAATATTTGTGTGGAGATTTTGATATTGATTGTTGCTATCTAGCCTTGAAATTGGCAAAGAGGATTCGATTGTGATTAAGATAGGTTTTGAAGACATATCTCTATCAAAACAAAAGGTATGGGCACATATTCCTTATGATTGAAATATTGTTGGATTGAATGTTGTGAAATGTAAATTTGGAGTGAAAAGGATTGTTTGTTTAGCATTTTTGGAAATGTTTAAGTGAATTTTCATGTGCATGATTTGTGGATGTGGAAAGATCATGAGTATCATTGTTATGTGAGATTGAGAACTATCTTGAGCTAGGATTTGTGAAATATCATGAGTATCATTGTTATGTGATATTGAGAACTATCTTGAGCTAGGATTTGTGAAATATCATGAGTATCATTGTTATGTGAAATTGAAAACTATATTCAACTGGATTTGTGAAATAACATGAGTATCATTGTTATGTGACATTGGAATCATCTTAAGTCAAGGTTTGAGTTCCATGGTGTGGGTTTTTGGAAGTATAGTGAAACACTTGGTTACAGTTTTTAGGCAAGTTTTGTTTCATTGAGTGGTTGTTTGAGTGAAGTTGGTTGAGCATTATTGATTGAAAGCTTTGGAGTGATAGTTCAAATTTTATAAAACAAGTTATACTTTATTTTTGAATTGATTTGAAAGAGAGTTTGAAAGTGGAATATTATTTTGTTGAGTACAAAATATTGTGAGTGTGAAACATATTGAGTCTTTGATCATTCTCTATATGTTTTTATGGTTAAACAAGATTTTGAGTGAAACTTTTTGTGTGATTGAAGAGGTTTTCTGAAAGAGATTAAGTTGAGTTTTGTATGCAAGTATTGTAGTTGTTTGAGTAAGCTTTTGTGAAATCTTGTGAGCAGATTTGAGTAAGTCCTAGAGGGGACTTAAGGATAGAGTTGAGTAAGCTTTTGTGAAAGCTTAAGGAAAAATTTGTGTGAGCTTTTGTGAAATATTGCAAGCATATTTGATACAAGTCTTGGTGAAGACTTGTTGAGCAGATTGGACAAGTTCTAGGGAGGACTTGTTAAGCATATTTGAGGTAATTCTTGGTGAAGACTTGTTGAGAAGATTTTAGGTAAGTCTTGGTGAATACTTGAGAGAATATTGAGCAAGTTATTGAAAGGACTTGTAGACAAAACTGAGACAAGTCTTTGAGAAGACTTGAGAGCAAAATTGATTGAATTATTTGTTCAAGTCTTGTGTTAAATATTGAGGTATATTTAAGTAGATTTGATTTGTGATTGGATCAAGATTTGTGTTAAGGCTTGAGGATATATTTGAGGATAAATTTTGGTGCAAATTTAAGGTAGATTTGTGCCAAACTAGAGACAGAATTGTGAACAAATTTGTGCTAGACCAAGGATAGTTTTTAGTGTATATTTGAGATAGATATTGAGTAAAGCTAAGAGTAAGCTTTGGAGGTGATAGAGCATAGGACAATAGTCTTCAGTGGATAGAGATCCATTAGCTAGGGTAGTGAGGATAGAGGTCTTCTGAGTGAGGATAGAGGTCTTCTATGGAGAGATATCCACAAGCTAGTACAATGGAGGTAGTAGTCTTGTAGAAGATCACCAGCCATAGCAGAGGAGAAGGAGTTCTATGGATAGAGTTCCACAAATCAATAAATGGGATTGGTGTCTCCTATTGATTGGTGTCCATGAACTTGATTAGTGTATTGGTATCTCCTTTGGATAGAGGTCCATAAATATTGTAATAGGGAAGGATTCCCAAGAGATTTGTTGAGAAAATTTTAGTGAAAGATTTTCTCCATGGAGTAGCCCACATTGGGTGAACCACATTAAATTGGTGTCTCTATTGTGTGTGATGATTTGTGCATTACTTTAATTACTGCAGTTGATATTACCATTGATATATTGGATAATATATTTTGAGAAAGAAAAGTAAAATTTGATCTTATATTGTTCACCCCCCTCTCAGTATAAGCTTGTGTTCTTCAGTGATCAATCCTACAACCTCAAAAATATTTATAGATACCTATTATTGTGATGAAATCTTACTATCTTTAAGAAAATATCACCAATTAAAGAAGATTTCTAGTGATAAATGTTAACTTTTGTACTGATTTTGGAATAGTTTCATTGTTTTAAGAAGTCATGTATAATTATACCAATGGGATATGAACTACTAGAGGTGATTTCCCTTTTTGAAAATATATCTTTTACACATGTTTATAGGGAATTAAATCAAGAACCAGATAGGTTATAAAAATTATATCAACAGGTTCCAAAAGGTTTCTTTCAAATGGAAAAGAACGATGATGGAATTTCTTCTTTCACCCACATATCATATCCCTAGTTTCTATGCTAGCTCTAGGTTTTTACTGTAGGCTTGTTTCATTTGATTAGAATTTTATGGCAGTTTCTAACTATTTCTTTTCTATTTTACAGGTTTCTTTTTCACTGATTTCTATCCAAGTGTTGGTCATGGAGGTTGTTTGGATGATTAAGTATTGATATATAAGGATATTTATCCTTATTTTCCCCATGCTATTTCAAATATGGTCTTTTTTCCTCTTCGATCTGCGTGACTATAATTATATCTTGAATCCTAGTAATATGATTTTATCTTAGATTTTTTATTGTGCTAAGGCACCTAAGAAGTGTAATTTTATTTCACTCTTGAAATAAAATTATAGTTTTTTTTTATTGTAAAAAAATCATGTATAAGGATCCCCCAAGGGCTAGCTTTATAGGAATCCATGGCTCCCTTAAAGGATCCTCTAGAGGGTATACCAAGATTAGTAAGTTGGAGAAGTGACATGCTTACATGGAGTTGATGGAGCTAACTAAAGGTAAGTCACAAAAATCTTGACATACAACTAAGGATGGGAGATAGAAAGGGTACTTTTAAGATTTTTATTGCTAATTAAGGAATATTTGAGGTGGAAAATTGGATTAGTATGATCAAATGCAGATTTTATGGGAAATTGCCAATTTCCAATTACCTACCTTTTCATTTTTGTATATGACTATCAATAGTGCTAGGATCAATGGTGTTGGAGATGTTAAAGATATTGAAAATAGTGCCAAAATGATTGTTGTTAGGTAGATTGGGATGGAAAAAATGCAATTTTAAGGTTTTGTAATAGTATTTCTAGGTGACCAGAAGCACCATTGACACTTCCACCTTCATCATGGTGCTTCTACTTTTGGAATAAGAAATACCCCTAAACTAATTCTAAATATGCTTAATTTGATTTAGTTGCTTTATTAGTTGAGTCATGCAAATATTGGTAAGCTTTAAGGAATTGATATTATTCTCAAAATTAGGTGTCTACATTTAACCCATTTTTATGCACTTATCAAATAATGAATGCATCAAAAACTGACCTACAAGCCCTAATTTTGATACAGTTAGAATTGATGTTTGCTTAACATTCATGATACAATATGTCTAATGCTCTTTATAGTTAATTACTAATGATGTCAAAATTTTCCTTTTCAATATCATTAAATATTATCATGCCCTAGTGTACCCCCTCAAGTTTTGAAGGGAAATCAAGTTTGAACAAGGAAAATCAACTTAGCTATGATACACACTAGTATAGTGATGAAATATTGATGGTAAATAGAAGAAATAAATCAAGGAAGGATAGGGTAAAAGGGTTGGGAGGTAGAATAAAATATATGTTTACCATAAATGAGTGCAATTTGGAACTTTATATGCTTGATTATACTACAAATCATAATGGCTCAATAGGAAAGTTTAACAATTAATGCCAATAAAGTGAGACCACCAATGATAGGGAAAAGATAACAAGTTCAAGTAAGAAACTCAAAACCTAAGTTTTGTGTAAGTTTAGCCTCAAAAAGCATGCCCAAAGGCAAGAATAATAATTTCACATGTTGATGGTGCTATTATTCTAGAAATAGCATTGGCCAATAGTGTTATTGCATTGCAATAGTAATTTTACTATTTAGATGGTGCTATCACCATCTTGGTAATGCTTTTACTACCTAGCAATGCTTTCATCACTAGATGGAACTTTACCTCTTAATTATGCTTTTGTAAGGTTAAATATTTTTGGTATTTTATGACTTTCAAGGAGACTAACTAGGTTATTGGCTTGGTGTTTCCAAGAGATATTATAGACATTGGATATCCAAGAGGAGATCTCATGCACTCGAGATGATCCTAGGTCTCCTAGACTACATGGGCCATGAGTTTCTAGCAAAAATGGGATTGTATCATGTAGCCTTAATGCCTAAGGTCAAGTTTGTTTGACCACTATTAATGGCACTTGTAAATAGATGGTATTCAAATATGAATACCTTCTAGTTTTCATATGGGGAGTGGTGGCCACACTAGAGGATTTGTAGAGGATCCTATGAGTTCTTATCAGATATGCCCAATTTCTATTAGTAAAACCAATAGAGGATATGGAAATACCTTATGGGGTATGTACACTTTCCAATGATCAAGTTAGACAAATCAATGATGCATACACTAGAGGTCAACTAGATAGACATATGACTCTATTGCGCATACTAGTGTTGAGACTTTTAGTCAATGATACCAATAAGAGAGCTATGCATTGGGGGTAGGGAGAGGTAGTGATCAACATGCTAAAGTAATAGATGATATTTTCTTAGGCACCTATGATCCTAGTTAGACTATACCACTCATTACATTGGGTGGTTTATATGGGAGTCAAAGGCTTATCCTATTATATTCTACTACAAGTATGGGCTTAGGATCATATAATAGTGGTACAACTACTAGGGCTTCCAAGATATGTCTAATATCCAAAGGCATCTACAACATATAGGTTGGAACACCACCTAGAGGTAGGATAAGACATGCATCATAGAGGTATTTTAGGGTGGGCATAGTGGACTCTTGATGACCTACAAAGAGATTATATGATCTATAATTTATATAGGATGAGAAAATGATGGTTACTAGCTAGCCTAGATGAGGAGGGTCAAATGGTTGGTCAAACCATAAGGAGAGCATGAGCTCTTCTATTTTTGTCATATGGTCTAATAGTTTGGATAGTAGTAAGACATCTCAACAAGGCCAATATTGTATTGATAGTCAACTTGAGAGATAGGATTTGGGCCATCACCAAACCTAGATTCCTAATTAGAGCTAGATGTCAATAATCTTGTTTTCCCAAACATAGGAAGTGATGAACCTATAGTTAACAATGTCTATTGGGAATAGTACCAGATCATTTATCCCCTTAGTATCACCATAGTCAGCCTAAGAAGAGGTAAGAAGATGTGACCAAGGAGAAAACCATAAGGAACCCAATGACTAGTTCCATCACTAGTCAAATAGTGGTGAGAGTATCAATAGAGGTAAGGTAGTGTAGCAACCACTAGGAGACACCAATAGAAATCATGTCGATGATCACAATAATAGAGGCAATAACTAGCCAATCACCTAATTTTATCATTGAGATAGAGAGGGATGTGCTAGCTTAGTAGATGTTTAGTTTACAGGTGACACGAGTGGTAATATAGATATAGAATGATTTAGATTAGGCTAATATAGAGATAAGGCTAGAAAATTAGGATAAGTTGGCCCACAAAACCTCAAATATGTAGTAGACAATCCTAAATCTAACAATAGAGAGGGATGTAGCTATAATGAAGGCTATAACAATTGGTAGTGCTAGAGATAAACAACTAGTCTAGACTCTTTTAGATTAGATGGTTATCATATAGAGGTGAAATTCTAGAGAGCTATTATAAGTTCAAGCATAGTTAAAAATATAGTTCAAGCCATTGACTTATTATAGAATGGTATACCACATAGCCATGCTAGTAGACTACCACCATCATTGCCCACTAGGTCATGGACATGGAACTATAGACCCACTCATGGTCTAGAACTCAATAATCATAGTGATCAATGAGGATAATTCCATCACTTCGAGGAGTAGGAGCCCTAGATACTGGTTTATAGAGCTAGTTGTGAGACTACCCTTGTGAGGGCCAATTTTGTATTTCTTATTGTATCATATATTGAACTATATGATGATGTGCATAATATATAGTGATTATTATAATTCATGATGATGTGTATAACTTGATGAATGTATATATATTTATGATATTGTATTTTATTAGAGTTATAATGGATGAAATCATGTAACATGGTTATGTTATAATGATTTAATTTAGACTATATTTATGATGGTGATGCATAGTGATGAAATGTTTTAGGACTTAGTTGATGATACGATCATGCAATGTGAGTCAATAGTGTTAGATTTGAGTATATTTTAGATGAATGGTCAATTTTAGATATGTATGTTATAATTATATAGTATAAGTATTGTATCGCTCCAAATTTTTTGCACCCTTACCTTCAGGCTATAGGATCCGCACCTGGAAGGGGGATGTGAAAAGGATGGGACAATACCTCGGACTGAGAGGCCCTTGGAAGGTCCCGCCTCTCGGGGAGGTGTATAAGGGTGAATTTTCGATGGATGGTGGGTTCACCAAGAAACTTTTGAATGGTAGTTTCCACGCCTAGGTTGACAGTGAGTTTGATGTGTTCATTTTTATGCTTGATCATTCAACTCCTAGGTTTGGCCAAATATGAATCTAAACTATTCTATATGCCAATGCTGATTTAAATGAATACAAAAAATAGAAATGAATGCAAATAATAGAGAATATGCTAACTAGAAGGTGTCATACCTGATTCTGGATGTCTGATGAAGATTCTGAGTCTTGTAGCAGTTCAGATCATCTCAATTTGTATGTAATCGTCTGATATTTCATGGGATCATCCCAAATCATAGAAGGTCATCTGAAATCAGATAGAATCGTCTGAAATTTGATGAATTCATTAAAAACCTGCAATCACAAAAATAGATGCAAAATACCAAATATGCAAGTGCAGAAGCAAAGGATAATGGTAGAAATAACAACAAACATGCCTAAATAATAGATTTCAATAACAAATAAGGAAATGTAGTAGATTTAATGATTGATTTTAACTTTATCATGCGATTATGCTAAATGAGGTGAACTCCAAGATGCAAAAAACATAATAACTTAAAACAGTGCAGAAATACGATATGAAAAATGCAGAGAAAGCTAAGAAAATGCAAACTCTAAACTCTGACTACCCCCAATCTGGACTACAGTCAAGATCACCTCCAATCGTACGAGATCATCTACGCTCCTCGACAAAATCATTCGTAATCATCCGAGATCGTCCGCGATGATCCGAGCTAGCTTCGACTAAAAAACAGTAGAGTTCCTGCAATAAAAATGCAAAAATACCGAATGCAAGCAATAGTGCGAGGGAATAAGGAGCTAACTCTGCAATGAAATCCATCAACTAAGGGGTTTAGGGGGTTCAGGGAGAATCAGGGGGATAAACTAGAAAAATCCTAGTTTATATAGGATTAGGAAGAGGTTTGGGAGGTTGGGGATCATCCCAATCTGGGAGATCTCCAACAGGGAAATCTCCAACTGCGTAGACACGCTTCTGCCCGAGTTGGAGAGGTTGTTGAAATAGAAGCTAATTATGAAAATTTGGTTTTGGGATGAAATCGTCTGGACGTTCTGTTCCAGATGAATTCGTCAGATTGGGGACGATTTCGTCTAATCTACGACGATATCGTCCAACGGTCAAAACAAATCCTAAAAATGGCATGAAAAATGGGGAAAGCGGGTAATAGGCGGTTTAACGGGCAGTTTGGGGTTGAAATTCAAATTTTTATCTTTTATATTTTTACTAAGGTTTTAACCGTGCCAATTTTAGGGTGCTACATTTTGCCCCCTCTTTAGCGAATTTTTTGAAGAAAATGCGTTAAAGACGAGTTTTTCCCATTTTACGAGAAAGCAAAAATATACTCAATTTTTTAGACGACGATTCTTGGTCGAATCGTACGAATGCTGACTATGGTGCCCCCTCCGTGTTTTTACCCAAATCGAACGTTTGAGGTAAAAACGTGAAAAAGCAAAAATTAAAAGGCTGATTTTTAAATAAAACTAAGAAAATAGGGTAAAACCCTAATTCATTTTTTTTACTATTCATTTTTACTGTTCCAGAGCTCTACAGAGAAGAAAAATGGTGGAGACAGCACACAGAGCGACAGAGGTCCGGCGCGGGCTACGGGTAAGGATCTAATCCTAGTAGATTAGGTTTAATTTAACTTTGTGCAAGTTTTTTGAGTTAAATTTGATTGTTTGGGGCATCACGGCCGTTTTTAGGCCGTCGACGTCGTCGGGACAAAATCATCCCGATTTCATCGAAATCGTCCCTAGATCATCGATTTCGTCTGAGGGCGAAATCGGCGAATTAGGGGCGATCCCCAAGTTGCGAAATCGTAGACGATTTCATCCTCACAAAGGATGATTTTGCCCAATTGGGGACGATATCATCCAATGGTGGACGATATCATCTTAAACTTGATTTTAAGTTGTTTTGAATGATTGAGTTATTAATGATTTTGTTGTTTTATTGTTTATTTTGTAGAAGGGATTACTAAAGAGTCAGGAATGGAAATACGATGGGCTAAGAGATGACATAGCCATGCTCGACCAGGCAGAGCATGACCGACTAGGACAGGTCGGTCTACAGCATGTGGCAGAGATGCCACAAGTACCGACTGACATGGGGCTACTGACAGCCCTAGCAGAGAGGTGGTATCTGGGGTCATCCTATTTTTGGTTACCGATAGGGGAGATGGCTCCCACTCTAGAGGACGTATGGAGGATCATGAGGATCCCCATACAGGGATGGCTGATGATGCCTATGGCCAATCAGGGCCAGGCGATGATGAGGCTCACTGGAGACCCGAGCTTCACCCTGGAGAAGGGGAGAGTGAACATCGAGTCGCTACGGTAGATGCCTGGGGCATCTAGGCTGACTCAAGTTTTGGCAGGAGTTGTCGGTGGCTTATTGTTGTGCCACCAGAGCGGGTGCAGACTACCGTGGGTGCTCTCAGACATAGTCTACGACATGAGAGACCACGGGTATAGATTTGCATGGGGCAGCTTTGTTCTTTGCCGCTTGTATAGGATCCTGCATGGGGTCGTATACAAGGGAGGTCGATGTCTTGGTCTTGACATCGCTGCCGTAGGTTTGGTGTTGGGAGCACATTGCGGTGCGGAGGCCGGTAGGGCTCCCATTGATAGGGGTTGACCGAGAGAGGCCCCGAGTTTTCTATTGGTGGCTACAAAGGGGGTCACAGTGGTGGATAGATCTATCGATGTCACGGAGGTTGCTAGATGACCTCATCCCAGACCGAGATCACCTGGAGGCCATGGCGAGAGCACCCCGGGTGGGCAGAGGATGGGCAGGAGCTGGCTCGCATCAGGCGAGTCTACTGGCTGAGGATGGAGCGGGGAGAGGTAGAGCTCCATCGCTATGACCGAGTACTATGACAGTTCGGTCTACAACAAGGGATCCCTTCTCTCAGGGATTACGAGTACTCTCGAACTATTCGGGATAGTACTACGCTGAGCGGGGCTCCAGATATGCAGTGATTCTGGAGTCAGGACGTGGACGATGCCCCCATCCAGCTAGTGGATGGTGATGACGCCGGGGTTGCGGATGGCTACGATGCCTGGTACATAGGCATCCGCCCTCCTCGGATGACGAGGGCATAGGGTCCAGTGCACGCTATGGTGCGCCAGATGGGGAGGTGATGATAGGCTGCTATTGAGGCAACATGGGGTCACGGGGGGAGAGAGCAACGACGGTCCCCACAGGAGAGACGCCAGAGGATGGCACGGGCTCCATAGAGGCCATGGGAGACAGGGCGGAGGGAGGAGAGACTCCCTTCATAGCAGGGGGAGAGACCACCATCACCTGATAAGGGCAAGGGTGTTGACATAGGGGAGAGCAACGAGACGACGACTCTCCGGGCTGAGGCTGCCCACCTTCGAGCTCAGGTGCAGTCACTACAGGACGAGGCCACTCAGCTGAGGATGCAGGTACGGACACTACAGGATGAGACTACACGGCTCAGGGCATGGAGCGGAGGGGTGAGCAGAGATGAGCTAGTGCGGTCTATGATGTAGACCACATTCTACCAGGGTGTATACTTCCAGCTGGTTCCAGAGGGCCAGAGGGTACAACTGCTAGCCAACATTGCAGAACCAGTCAGGTTGGGATCGACGAGGACATCCTCTCGATCGACGATGAGGACCCGAGATACATCCCGGACCTCTATGGGACCACCTCCTCCATGTCAGGGCGGGGGAGGAGATGAGGCTGAGAGCTCGAGAGCTTCTCGAGGCTAGGTGTTATAGACTATAGATTTTGTAGAGATTTTTGAGAGGATTGAGTATGCCAGGGTATAGATTGTGGCATACCAATCCAGTTTTGATATGATGTATATAATTTTTTGATATATATATAGTTTTGTTTTTGATGATATGACTTGTTCATATGTTTTTATGATGCTTTAATGTTTGAATTGTTTGCTTATTTGATTGAGGATTCATGTAATTATGTCATTTGGAAATATTATAATTTGATGTCATGCTGTAAGATTTTAAATGAAATAGTCTGATGTAAACAATTGGTTGTTGTGGTGTGATTTGATGAAAAATAAAAAGAGACTGCTAACAATAATTTCAAAGGACATTGTCACTGTTATAGACCATTTCATGGAGTCGCCGCTCACTCGGTCGTCAAGCTAATCCCAAGTATAGAAATATTGTTAAAAGTAAAAGAGTGCTTAAGAGACTGTCTTAAGACTTTGTGTTGTAATGATGGAGATAATGATGGTTTGATGATTTGTTTTCAGATTTTCATAAAAATAGTATGCATGAGATACGAAAAGAAATATGATTTTGCTAGGCATAAATTCCTAAGTGTGATAAAATTTTGAACAATTCCTTAGAATTTATACCATGGTTGCAAAATTGAATTTTAACATAATGACATGAAATAGAATAAGTGTTCGTTTGTTTGTAAAGCATAATTGTGTAACATAATGATGCAAGTCATATGTTTTTTATGAATTTGTTTTAAAATAAATGGAAAATAAAATTAGAACAATGGTTTGCGCTAGGCATAGAATTATAGGTATAGACTTATACCATCATCGCGAAATCCAAAGAAGAAAATAGATTGTTGGTTTTTGCAAGATGAATTTTTGATTTTTGATAAACATAATAATATGAACATGTTATTTGAAATCATTTTTGTGATTTTGTGAGAAAATTTATATAATTGCTTTTATAGAAAACAAGAATTCTGAAATAAAAGGGTAAAATTATTCCGAAAAGAATTACAGAAATATTTTAAATTATCTCAAAGAGAAATGTAGATTTATAAGGAATCCTCATGTGCAAATGTGAGTTCATTACCGATCTTGATTTATCATAATGATACAAAATCTCTCAAATATAAATGTGTGTGCGATTGTATTGTTCATTCACCAATTTTGAGCAAGATAATGTGATACAAGTAATTTGCCTTAACCAAATGAATGTTCGTTGACCATGATTTATATGCATGTAACCGTACCAGACTACTATGTAAGTTAGGTTATCAAGAGCTAGCTAGTCCATAAGCCGACATAGGTCTGTACAAAAGAAGGTCGCTAATGTGACAGACATATCACCACGCTAGGGATTACCCAAGGCCAAGTGGGTTGGGCACAAACCACCTGTTATGGGGCTTACCTCACAGTTTTCGAATAATTGAGAATTCCAGGGATTCAAGCTCATTCACCCTTCTTTTCTTTTCAAGGGGTAGGGAAAGGATTTTATTGCATTTTGCTTTTGCGTTTTTCTTTTGCTTCTTCTTCTTCTTTTTTTTTTTGTACTTTTGTATTTTTGCTTGATATTTGAGAAAATACTGAAATATTGTTGTGATGATACAAAATAACCTTTTTCTTTTTCTCTTTTTCTTGAACTTTTCTTTTTCTTCCTATGCTAGGGATACTTGCTCGGATTAGCTGTAGAGCAAGGGATTTTTATTCTGGGTAGGGGTGAGCTTGTCCTTTTGTCAATTCTCAAAGATTCTAGACCATGTGCATGATAGGATAGCAGGGGAAACTTTTCGCTCAGGAAACCGTTTCTACTATGTAGCATCATATCGAATTTGCAATGAAATCATTTTAATGTGAAAAGATATACTTGGTTCAAGTAAATAACAAGATCAGTTCTCTATGCTCAAAACTTTATTTAATTCAACTGTGGACTTTGATATAAGAGAGATGAATAATCATACCAAATAAAATCAAGATATTTATTCATGTGAATGTGAAAGTGCGGGATTCCAAATAAATGCTAATTTATCCAAAATAACTGAAAATATAACTGCAATACTTCACAATTTGACAGGTACAAAAATAAAAGATGTTTTTGAAGATTTTGATGATTTGGATGTTTTTAATTTTAAGTTATGAATTGAAAGAAATACAAGGTAATTTTTTTTTGAAATGTTTTAAATAAGTGACTAAAAGGAAATAATATGCAAAACAAATATATACAATGATGAAATGACCAATTTTTATGCATAGTAACGTTTAAGATGCATAATGTTCATAGGTTCTTTAAGTTCTTTACCATCTAAGGTAGATAATTTGTATGCTCCCGATCCAAATTTAGCAGTGATGACATATGGTCCAAGCCAGTTGGGCTCAAATTTACCTTTAAGGTTTTTAGTTGCATTAGTATTTTTTTTATTTTCTTTTAAGACAAGGTTGCCGATCTCAAAGGATCGGTGATGAACTTTCTTAAGATATGCTCTCTTAAGTTTATTTTGGTAGGCGCAAAGATGTTCCAAAGCATTGATGCGCTTTTCATCTAGAAGTTCTAGCTGACTAAATCGCCAAAGACGATATTCATCCCCTACTTCAAGTATCTTGAAGTAGTAGAGCTAAAGAAGGAACTTCTAATTCAAAGGGAAAAACGGCTTCAGCACCATAAACCAAGACAAAAGGTGAAGTTCCAATGGGGGTTCGAACACTAGTTCGATAGGCCCACAAAGCAAGATATAATTGAATGTGCCAATCTCGACCGGATTTATTGACCAATTTTTTGAGAATTTTGATTAAGGTTTTATTAGATGCTTCTGCTTGACCATTACCCTGAGGATAATAGGGAGTGGACCAACGATGTTGAATTTTATATTTTTGACATAATTTTTTAACATCTTTATTTTTGAAACAAGTTCCATTATCGAAAATGAGATTGGCAAGAATTCCAAACCTACAAATAATTTGATTAAAAATAAACTTGGAAACTTGTGTTCCAGTGCAAGAAGCTAATGGCATAGCTTCAACCCACTTCATGAAATACTCAGTGGTGGTTATGATGAATTTGTGTCCATCGGATGACACAGGGTTGATTTTTCCAATGATGTCTAGGCCCCATTTTGAAAAGGGCCAAGGAGATGAAATAGCCTGCAGTTCTTGTGCAGGTGCATGGACAAGGTCAGCGTGTTTCTGGCACTTGTCGCAATGTCGCACATAATTATGTGCATCATTTTCCATGGTAGGCCAAAAATATCCTATCCGAAGGAGTTTCTTAGCAATGGCGCTACCACTAAAATGTCCCCCACAAGATCCATTGTGGGCTTCATTCAAAGCTGATCTAGATTCTTCTAGATTCAAACATCATAGTAAGATGCCTTCAAAAGATCTTCTGTACAAGGTATTACCAATAATCACAAAGCGACTTGCTTGTCTACGTAATAACCTACGCTGGTTGCTAGTACAACCATCAGGGAAGGTTCCTTTCTCATAGAAAATTAAATATATCAAGTATACCATGGTTCAAGAGTTGTTTCGTTGATGAGAAACACATCCAAAGGTTCTAAGCATGATTTTCTTGAAGCGGGTTCCTGGAGTCGATGAATAATGATGGTAGCATATTCATCGTCTAACTCCAAGGGTAAAAGAGATGCAGTTGCAGCCCATAGCGTCGACCGCACGATTGCTAGTTCGAGGAATAGCTTCCAAAGTAACTTGATCAAACAAGGATAATAACTGCAAAACATATGCTTTATATGGGCGTAATTTATCATCTCTGGTCTGATAAACATCATTGATTTGATTTATGACAAGTTGAGAGTCACCGAAAACCAATAAAATTTTAATTTTCAATGCCAAGGCAGCTCGTAATCCAAGGATAAGAGCTTCATATTCAGCAGTGTTATTGGTGCAAGCAAATGTTAATTTGAAGGACAGAGGTATAAGATGTTTTTGTGGAGATATTAAAATAATACCCGCACTAGCCCCACTCATGCATCGGGCTCCATCAAAGTATAGGGACCATTGCTCTGAATGGTCTGCCTCTAGTTTAAGGCATTCATCAGGAAACTCAATGATGAGGGGATGAGTAGATTCTAAGGGTGCAACAGCTAATTGATCTGCTATGATTTGACCCTTAATAGACTTCTGTCCTATGAACGTGAGTTCAAATTCTCTTAGCGCAAGAACCCACTTGGCTGTGCGACCAGATAAATACGGTCGACTCATGAGATATCGCAAAGGGTCGAATTTGGCAATAACATACGTTTTTTGACTGAGCATATAATGTCATAGTTTCTATGTAGAAAATACGACTGCTAGGCATAATTTCTCTAATATGGTATAGCGAGTTTCATAACTGATTAAGGTTCTACTGATGTAATAATTAGCACGTTCTTTCTTCTCATCGTCAAGCTGAGCTAACATAGCTCCTAAGGCAGAATCAGAAGCAAAAATGTACAAGATAAAAGGACGATCAGATCTAGGTGGGGAAAGCACTGGTGGTTTGAGGAGATATTGCTTAAGGAGTTCAAATGCTTCTTGGCATTCTTCGTCCCAATGAAAAGAGACATCTTTCTTAAGAAGCTTAAGAAAGGGTCCAGTTTTGTCTGCCAACTTGTCGATGAAGCGACGAATAGCTTGAAGCTTACCTTGTAAACTTCGTAATTCTGATATATTGGTGGGTGCGGGCATATCTGTGATAGCCACGATCTTGAGAGGGTCAATTTCAATGCCACGTAAAGAAACTATAACCCCTAATAATTTACCGGACTTAACTCCGAATATGCATTTAGCTGGATTTAGTCGGATAAGATATTCCCTTAACCGATCAAATACTTTCCTTAAGTCATTTAAATGATCATCTTCTTTGATGGAACGAGCTATGATATCATCTACATAATCATGTAGGATATCATGCATCATATCGTGAAAGATATAAGTCATAGCTCGTTGATAGGTTGCACTTGCATTCTTTAAGCCAAATGGCATCACTTTCCAACAAAAGGTTCCCCAAGGGGTAATAAAGGTTGTTTTAGCCTGGTCTTCGGGAGCTATCCTGATCTGATTATAACCGAAAAATCCATCCATTAGGGATATCATTCCACTTCCAGTAGTAAAGTCAATGATCTGATCCATGTTGGGAAGAGGAAAATCGTCTTTAGGGCATGCAACATTAATATCTCTGAAGTCTGTGCAAACCCTAACTTTAGTGGCTTCTTTCTTAGTTACTGGAACTACATTGGAGATCCATTCAACATAATCAATGGCTTGTATAAAAATGACTTTCAACAGTTTTTCTAGTTCTCCTTTGACTAGTAAGGCCACTTTAGGATGCATTTTTCTAAGTTTTTGTTTAACAGGTTTAGCATCTGGATGGACTACTAGATGATGCATAACTACGGAAGGGTCCAAACCTGGCATGTCTTCATATGTCCAAGCAAAGACATCTTCATAGTTTTTAAGAAATGAAATGTATTTATCTTGTTTTTCTTGACTTAATTCTGATCCAATATTGATTATGTGAGGGTTATGTTCGGTTCCAATGTTAATTTTTATAACGTTTTCAACTTCCATATGTAAATCTCTCTCAAAATTAGGTGGGGTGGATGAAACACCCAATTCTTGTAATTCTTCCAAGGTTAACTTGGATAATTCATCTTGAGAAGTCGTAGCTTCAAGTTGGGCTATATTCGGGATAGAGCCATCAAAATAAAATTCATTATATAACAATTCCTCAATGGAAACATCATGAAAGATATCTCCCTCCAACTCGTCATCGGATTCGGCAATCATTTCAGGGTAGGCTATGGATAGCATATTGCAGGTAAAGGAATTATTCTTTAGACACAAAGAATCTTGTTTATCTAGATAATCTTGATAACATACGAGATGGTCATCATCCTCAAATGGAAAGGGCTGACCTTTACTAGAAAATAGGCCCACACCACAATAGGCAGACCACGGTTCTACCTCAAAAGGTTCTTTCATACCATTTTGGAAAGGTCCCAAACCTTTCCCTTTATATCCCAATTTAAGCATTATGGGCTTAGCTTTAAGATAATCATTAGCAAAATAGCATCTAGCATATCCATCACAATGTGTCTTAATGTTTTTGGGTATTCTTCCCCAATCATATCCTTTATAAATAAAAGCACAACTCCCGACTTGGTAGATACTTCCCATAGGCTGTGGGAGGCCCAAGGTACGAGGAGAGGGTGGGAGTTTATTTAAAAGGAGGGAAGTTTGCATGGCAGTGTTGGCTTCCTCAGATATAAGAATTGTAGATAAATCGGGTAAGAGCTCATCAGTGAGAGCATAAGAGGTAGAAGGAACATTTCCTACATCGTCGGATGTAGAAAGGATGCCTGTAGTGGATGTAGATGTCATAGGGATATTGATGGGTGAGTCTATAGGTATGGAAGATATAGGAGTAAAACAGGAAGCATTGGTTGTAGTTTTAGGATCTTTTCGAGGTCCTAATGTGGTTTGTTCAGAAGATGGTTGAGCTATATGTATAGGTGTAGTTGAAAGAGTAGATGATGTTATGGGTGTGTGTTTCACACGTTTGGACGGATGATAAGAATTAGGATGTGTGGATGACAGGGTAGGGCAAAATTGAACTCCAACAAGTTCTGCCAAAGCGCACATATCAAAGGGTCTAGGATCACCATGAATGGTAACCAACTGGTTTTTAAATTTGAATTTAACACACTGATGTAAAGTGGAGGGAACCGCTCGCATCGCGTTGATCCAAGGGTGACCCAAAAGTATATTGTACGATGCAGGGCAATGTACAATAAACACGGTCGTATCTAGGGTTCTAGGACCAACTTGCAAGGGTATAGTAATGACTCCACACGTTTCTTGTGTCTCGTCATTGAAGGCTTTTATAATCATATCAGTTCTTTTCATTTCGTCACTTCTAAACCCAAATCGTTGGTAGAAGTCAAAAGTGCAGATGTTTAAAGATGAACCATTATCAATCAAGACTCGTTTAACGACTACATCTCCAATTAGGGCAGTAATATATAAGGGGTTATCCTTATGTAAACTATGTTGCGGGATATCTCTATCTCGAAAATCAATGCAATCGACTTCACGAGTTATGATAGTATTGGACATGGCTTCAGGTTGAATATTTTGTGGTACCATCATTTGGCTTAATGTGAGCATTAATTCATCCCTATGGGTAGGAGAAGATCTTAACAGGTCCAAAAGGGAAATTCTAGCTGTAGTATTGGATAATTGTTCATTAATATTATAAGGAGGCTTAGGTTGAACATTAGGTGCATAATTCCCTTTATTGGGATTTTTCAAAACAAATGGAGCTGATCCATCATTCTGAGTTTGATCCTGTTGAGAGTTTTGAGCCTGTTGTCTGGTAACGGCTCCGATGGTTCCTACAATATTATTTTGTGGGTGATGAATAGGTCTTGGTCTAGCATTTATGGCTTGTTCATTAGAAAATAATTGGTGAGAAGATGGTCTAGTAGTGACTCTTCTAGGAAATGGTTCTTCTGGAATCATAGAACTTGTGATAGGTTGAATAGGATCTGATTCATCTTCAGAACTATTCGATTGATTTGAGGTGATTTCCATGTCACTTTCATTCTCATATTCGGTGTCACTAAGATCAAGTATCCGAATATTATGTAGAGGTCTAGTCATAACTATGGATAAAGTTGTGTCAAATATTTGAGGATCATGAATAGGTAATTGTCCACTAATAGTCCCTACATATCGGGTAGGAGGAGGAACATTGTGATGCTCAATTTGATTGGCCACCTCTTTACCATGTTTTGGTAAAGGATGTTGAAATATGTCCAATGATTGATTGGCATTCTGATTCTGATTTTGGGGAATGTTCTTTTGGGCGTTATTAGAAGGATTTTGTTTAGGTTGGAAGGCTTGCACCTCCATCTCATTATTATCAATCAAATCTTGTATTTTATGTTTTAATATTTTACAAGAGTTGGTAGCATGTCCAGGTCCTCTATGAAAATCACAATGTAAATCAGCTCTGTATCCGGGTATGGTTGGATCAGGTTCCCGGATAGCTGGTAATTGGATCAAGCCTCGTGCTAGTAATTGCGGGAGAATGGTTGATAAAGGTTGATTTAACCTAGTAAATTCTCGGGGTGGTTTATCAGGAGGTTTCAATATAAACTTCTCTGTTGTTTTCGTAGTATTAACATTAGCAATGTTTCTGCTATCAGTGACTCCGTCACCCACAACTTGTTTATTTTTATATTGATTTCTGGATGTTTTCTCATCATCTTTCTTTTTGAGCTGACCTCTTCTAATGAGAGCATCTTCCACCCTTCGAGCTAAATCTATAGCTTGATCGAAGGTGGTCAAGGTAGCAGTTGATAATTCATAGGATAGTTGTTCTTGTAAATTATTGATAAAAATATCCAACATTTCCCGATAAGGTAACACAAAGTGTAATTTTCCTATCAATTGTCTCCATCGAGCTAAGAAGTCAGCAAAACACTCATCTTTATCTTGTTTTAGGTTGTACAAATCTTTAATGGTTACATGCCTTTCGATATAGGCACTAAATTGATGCACAAAAGACTCAGCGGTCTCTTCAAAATTTCTCAAAGAATGAGTGGGTAGTTGATAATACCACTCCAATGCCATCCCCCCTAAGCTTTTCGGGAACATTTTTAGTAATAGCAAATCATCATGTGATATGTCATGACATGCTATCCTAAACATACGAAGATGCTCTATGGGATCTTCAGTTCCTTTATATATAGGTAGGACAGGCATAGGAAAGTGTTTGGGATATGGTTGTGCTACAACTATAGGATCTAGAGGTTGACTACACATCTCTCGATAATTGTACGAGGGACGGTAGGGATCTATCTGGTCCATGCGAGAGACTAACTATTTCACCATGGCTTCCAGATTACCAGTTTGTCCACCATATTGGTTTGGTGGTACATGAGTATGGGATTTGTGACCGTAGGAAGGCGGGACATAAGGATTAGATGCTATATTGTTGTTATGCAAATGGTTGGTAGGAAGAGTATTATGAAGAAGATTTGTTGTAGCATTATGTTGTATCCCAGATTGTTGGAAATTGGTATTTGGTTTTGTTTTAGGCTTTTGTTGATTTGAGGTATATTGATCAATAGCTTGGCGAAATAGAGTAGTGAATGAAGGTTTCTTTTGTGTGGGAATAACCCTTGGCTTGGTAATAGGCACTCTAGGTGGTTGGGTAGCCTGTTGTTGTTGCATGTTCTGGATTATAGTAGCCATGTCCAAATTGGATGGTCCAGCTTGATCACTCTCTTGATCAACAAAGGACAAAGGATTAGTGCGTGTGTGATATATGTCTTCTAGGGTTGCTTGAGTGTCACTAATTTGATCTTTATCCATATGAACTGCTCTATTAAGAGTGCCAATATTAGTATTGAGAAATTTCCAAAAATGTTCCATGTTCTCAAAAGTAATAGCTCCTTCTGGAGTTATTTTAGGAGATGAGGATCCTTCCTCTCTATCATTTTCTTTTTGTTCATTTGCATCCACAAATTCTTCTTCTTGTTGGTTTAAGGTTACTTCTTCCTGAATTGGGTCTTCAAGAAGGGCATCTCGTTTATTTATGGTTTTTCCTAACCAATCTTCTTCTACTTCAATTTGTTTTCCATTCCTGAGTCTAGTCATGATGTCTAAATCTAGATTTTAGCAAATATATATTAATATATTTGCGACAGATTTTGGGAGGTATATATTTTAATTATATACCTACTATAATACTTAAAAGAAAATGTTTTGATTTTTTTTTAGTTATGATTTTATTTTGTTTTTGTTTTTGTTTTTGTTTTTTTATGCTTATAAAGACAATAAACAACACACTAAATACAAGAAATAACAATAATAAAATAATAGCTTAGTTTTCTATAAATAGTTTATAGATATCATTGATGGGATCAAGTTCATCAGGAGTCATAAAATGCTCCTCTTCAAATTGGAAATTGTTTTTCAGGAAGTCAACAAAGTGTGCTATGGTGATATTATCTGTTTCAGATTCTGTTTTGTAAAAATAAATCTCATGGCAATACTCTCGATATAACACAGCTCTGGGAACTCTATTCCATCTCTTTCTATCCGTAAGATCAGCTTCTTGATCCTCTATACGAGCTAGAAACTGATGTACTACAGCTGCATTCTCAAGGTATTCCTCGAAGGTATACAACTCAGAAGACACAAGGGCTCTTTTATCTGCTAACCACCTATGGCAAGCTCTCTGAAGTTCATGATACAAAATCACTTGATCGGGATCCAGGATTCTATCTAGGACAAACCTCTTGATTTGCCTAAGTTCGGTTGCTCTAGATGAAATGAGATCCAATCTCCTATCAAGTTCATCCCACAAAGGTTGAACCCTATTTGTTTGAGGTACTCTAAGCACAGAAGTAATCTCTATAGCTGCTAATTGATTTTCAACATTAATGGTGACAGCTCATCTTTTATTATAGTCTACCATCTAAATATGACATGCAAAATTTTTTTTTGAGTCTAAATGCATTTATGTTTTGATTTTTCTTATTTTTATTTTTAGAAAGTTTTTGTTTTCAAAAGGTTTCTGTTTCACGTCGGGTTCACCAAAATGTATCGCTCCAAATTTTTTGCACCCTTACCTTCAAAGCTATAGGATCCGCGCCCAGAAGGGGGATGTGAAAAGGATGGGACAATACCTCGGACTGAGAGGCCCTTGGATGGTCCCGCCTCTCGGGGAGGTGTATAAGGGTGAATTTTCGATGGATGGTGGGTTCACCAAGAAACTTTTGAATGGCAGTTTCCACGCCTAGGTTGACAATGAGTTTGATGTGTTCATTTTTATGCTTGATCATTCAACTCCTAGGTTTGGCCAAATATGAATCTAAACTATTCTATATGCCAATGCTGATTTAAATGAATACAAAAAATAGAAATGAATGCAAATAATAGAGAATATGCTAACTAGAAGGTGTCATACCTGATTTCGGATGTCTGATGAAGATTCTGAGTCTTGTAGCAGTTCAGATCATCTCAATTTGTACGTAATCATCTGATATTTCATGGGATCATCCCAAATCATAGAAGGTCATCTGAAATCAGATAGAATCATCTGAAATCTGATGAATTCGTTAGAAACCTGCAATCACAAAAATAGATGCAAAATACCAAATATGCAAGTGCAGAAGCAAAGGATAATGGTAGAAATAATAGCAAACATGCCTAAATAATAGATTTCAATAACAAATAAGGAAATGCAGTAGATTTAATGATTGATTTTAACTTTATCATGCGATTATGCTAAATGAGGTGAACTCCAAGATGCAAAAAACATAATAACTTAAAACAGTGCAGAAATACGATATGAAAAATGCAGAGAAAGCTAAGAAAATGCAAACTCTAAACTCTGACTGCCCCCAATATGGACTACAGTCAAGATCGCCTCCAATCGTACGAGATCATCTGCGCTCCTTGACAAAATCGTCCGTAATCGTCCGAGATCGTCCGCGATGATCCGAGCTAGCTTCGATTGAAAAATAGTAGAGTTCCTGCAATAAAAATGCAAAAATACCGAATGCAAGCAATAGTGCGAGGGAATAAGGAGCTAACTCTGCAATGAAATCCATCAACTAAGGGGTTTAGGGGGTTCAGGGAGAATCAAGGGGATAAACTAGAAAAATCCTAGTTTATATAGGATTAGGAAGAGGTTTGGGAGGTTGGGGATCATCCCAATCTGGGAGATCTCCAACAAGGAAATCTCCAACCGCACAGACACGCTTCTGCCCGAGTTGGAGAGGCTGTTGAAATAGAAGCTAATTATGAAAATTTGGTTTTGGGACGAAATCGTCTGGACGTTCTGTTCCAGACGAATTCGTCAGATCGGGGATGATTTCGTCTAATCTGCGATGATATCGTCCAACGGTCAAAACAAATCCTAAAAATGGCACGAAAAATGGGGAAAGCGGGTAATAGGCGGTTTAACGGGCAGTTTGGGGTTGAAATTCAAATTTTTATCTTTTATCTTTTTACTAAGGTTTTAACCGTGCCAATTTTAGGGTGCTACAAGTATATATAAAAATATTGTGCTTAATGGGACTTTAGATAATGCCTTAAGTCATTGCTATGGTAAAATATATTATACAAAAATATACATGCCTAGAGGTACTTTAGATAATGTCATAAGGCATTGTTACGATACAATATATAATCAAAAAAAGGATATGCATAGGGAAACTTTAGATAATATCATAAGGCATTGATATGATACAAGAAGATATTTGCATAGGAGAACTTTAGTTATTGTTGTAAGGTATTGCTATGATACAAGATATATAACAAAAAGAGATATGCCCAAGGTGACTTTTAAGAATATCATAAGGCATTATAATGATACAAGATACGATTCAAAAAGAGACATGCCCAAGGGAACTTTACATAATTCTAAAAGGTATTTCTATGACACAAGATATTATATGAAAAGAGACATACCTAGGAGGACTTTAGATAATACCATAAGAAATTGCTATTATAAAAGATATATTTTCGAGGGGGATTTTAGATAATGTTGTAAGGCATTAAAATGATACAATATAAATATATCATTTTTTATGCCTCCAAAAAATGTGAAAGGATCTTAATTTGATTTATTTAACAGAAAAAATTTTATTTACCATGAAATAAATATTTGCAAGGACTTTATTGATGCACCAAATGGAAAGAGACTTACCTCTAGATAAATATCATAGAGACTTTTGCTAATATATTTACCCTTAAAAAAATCTTTAAAGTACTTTTGCTTTGCTTTTAGAAAAATATCGTAAAAGACTTTTGCTAGAGGATTTACCTTGAGAAAATTGTATAAAGAAATTTTGATTTACCTTTAGACAAATTTCATTAAGGACTTTTGAATTTAGATGTACCTCTAAAATAGATGTTAGAAAGGACTTGTAAGATGTGCCAAATGGTAATAACTTACCTTTAGAAAAATATCACGAAGGACTTTGAGATGTGATTGGATGTTGATATGATAATAATTTTACCTCCAATTGAGTTAGGTGAAGGAATCCATTGTAGATGTTATGCATATTACCCCATGCTCATATGTGATTGGAGTAGTTTTGATGATCCTACATACAATATTGAAAACACTTTTTTGAGGCCATCCAACATTTTACATGGGTCCAATAGCAATATAACCATAATTTTGATATGATTAGAGATATAGAATATTATCATTAACACTTGCAAACCTCATAGTTTTCATCATGTGGCAAGTGCAATGCAGAAGAGTTTTGAAGATATAGAAGATTAAAATATAAAAGTTACCATCAAAACCTATAAAACTCATAGTATTAATTATATGGTAGGATAGAGATATGATATATTCAAAGATAGGAAAATGTCCTCACAATATTATTAGTCTCGAGGATTTGCACACAATAGAAGAAAAATCCAATTGGTTACTTCATCTAAATATAAATATACAAGACATAAAATGTTATAAAAGTGATGGTGATACGGTTTGGTTGACATCAAATTCCTACCTAATAATAGACTAAATATATTTATCTTGACTAGAATCATCACATGCTAAAGTGACAAGATGAAATATGTGTGGATAAGTTGGATGTGATGATATTGTGTGTGATTTGATCAACAGATTTTTTTGGCATTCGTATTTATAAGTAGGAAAATTACTAGGTGGTATCATTCCTAAACGTGTATGAAGAGAGGCAAGAATAATGGACTTAAATAATAGACAAGTCCAAAGAATGATGTCTAGTATTTACCTTTTTCCTTTTGTACATAAGTAGGGGAATAAATGCAATGACCATTTTTTAGACTCGTATACAAAAGAGATAAGATAACATTATGAGAATATAGATTAGGATGAAGAATGCATGATGGAAGAAAACTAGAAAATTTTTGCAAATTGTGATAATAGTTATGATTAGCTTACAAATTTGTACAAGGGAGGATCTACTTACATCAATCACCTAGAAAAGGAAAAATAATTTGTTCTATCTAGGATTATCATTTACATTTCATTAAATATCCTAAAATATCTATGCTATAGCTAATCCAAGTAGATATAAGCAAAAGCATTCAATATAATATAAAATTAGGTAGGCACAAGTAGTTAACGATAGACAATAAAAAGGAAACAAATAGTAGATGCAAATTTAGACATAGTATAGTTTGAGATGTATTATGTTCATTAGTTTTTTAAGTTATTTTTCATCAAGTGTGTCAAGGTGATAAGCACATGAACCATACTAAATAGTTATTATTTATGGACCTAGCCAATTAGGCCCAAATTTGCCTTTGAGTTAAATTTTGGCATTGGTGTTTTTTATTCTCCTAGAGGACCAAGTCACCAACTTCAAAGTATTACAATTGTACCTCCCTTCTATATGCATGTTTAAGCCTTTTTTGGTAGATCCTTACGTGTTCTAAGATAAGGATCTACTTTTCATCAAATAGATCTAGTTGACTAAGGTACGGGAGACAAAATTTATCTTTGATAAAGGCATCTTGTAACAAAATGCATAAGAGAACCTCAAGCTCAAAAGGGAAGATCACTTTCATTCCATAAACCAAAGCATAGGAAATGACACCAATGGAAGTTTTGATGTTAATGCAATATGTCCATAAGGTTGGATACAACTAGATATGCCAATATCTATTAATTTTGTTGACAAGCTTCTTGAGACTTTTGACAAGGATTTTTTTAGAGGATTTGGCTTAACTATTTCCTTGGAGATAATAAGGGGTGGCCCATTTGTATTGAGTCTAGTATTTAGAACAAATATTATAGATATTTTTTTTAAAGGAGTTTCATTATCTGAGAATTGAATATAAGAGATACCATAACGATTCAGGACTTGGTTAAGGATAAACTTGGAGACTAATGCTCTAATAGTTGAGGATAAGGGTATAGGTTTGACCCATTTGGTAAAGTATTCAATAGTCATGATGGTAAATTTATGTCATTAGATGACATAAAGGTTTATCTTCTTGATAATGTCCAGTATCCAAATGGAGAAAGGTCATGGTGAGGTCAAGGATTGAAGGGCTTGGATAAGGTTGTCATACTTTTGACAATTATCATACTTCTTAACATAGTCACAATAGTACTCTTCCATTGAGGTACAATAATAGCCCATCTATAGGATTTTCTTGGAGATGGTAACACTACTAAAGTAACCACTATATGATCCATCATGGGTATTTTTTTATGAAAATTTGGGATTCAATAAATTTTAAACACCTAAGCAAGATGCCATAAAGGGTGTAGTGACATAAAATATTTGTAACGATGACATGACTATAGGCTCATTGCTCAAGGTTCTTATGCTCATTATGGTTAAAATTGTCAAAAAAAGTGTTATCCTTAAGGTAAAAAAAGATGACCTTATATCAAGGACCATCAAATGAGGCTTCTTCTAAATAAAATACCTTTAAAGGAAGCTAACTAGACTCTAGGGTTGATAGATAATTAATTTGCTAAATAAATATTATATATTATTCATTATCTAGATATAAGGGGATCGGGGATGCAACCAAGTTCATATTATTAGTTTGGCAATTACTAGACCTAGGGATAGCATCAATGGTGACTTTGTCAAAATAAACCATTAGTTTATCAAAAATATCTTTATATGACTTTAGTTTATCATATTTGGTTTTAAATACCATTGAATTGGGTGACTAACAACTCAAAGTCTCTAAAGACATAAATAAGTTTGACTTGGACAACCAATACCACATGTAGCCCTAAGCTAAGAGGTTTTTACTTGATAATGTTATTAGTATATAAAAATATAAGCTTAAAGGATGAAGGAATCATTTTCTATTGAGGATTGACTAAGATGACTCTTACCCCCTATCCTTTGAAAAATATAGCACCATCAAAGTACAAGGTCCAAGAGTCTGGTTAAACTACTTTGAGGTTGAAGACTAACATATTAGGAAAGCATACCACTAAGGATTGGCTAGCTTCTAAAGGTGTAGTTGTTAATTAGTCAATAATAGCTAAGATTTCATGAAATTTTAATTGATAAAATGAAGATTAGATTTGCTAAGTTCAATGACCCACTTAATTATTCTTCCTGAGAGGTTGGGTTTGGACATGAGATAATGCAAGCATTAACCCTTGCAATGATAAAGATATTATGGATAAGCAAAAAGTATTTAAAATTCTAGGATACAAGCAGTATGGCTAGGCAAAGCCTCTCTAAGGATGTATATTTGACTTTATAATTAACCAAAGTGTATCTAATATAGAATATAGACCTTTCTTAATGTTTATCATCATATATATCCTAAGGCATAGTCTTTGGGTACTATATATAGCATTAAGGGCTTAAGGGGATTAGGTGAGACAAGGATAAGAGGGGATAAAAGGTAAGATTTAAGAGCAACAAATGTAGCTTAATAAATAGCATCTCATTCAAATCCCACATCCTTCCTCAAGATCTTAGTAAAAATCTAACACTTTTCACCTAGTTAAGATATGAATCTTTGAATGGCTTGGATTTTTTTTTGGAGACTCCTAAATTAGGTTAGACTTCGAGTGTAGCATATCAATGATAGCCAATATTTTATAAGGATCAACTTTTATGCCTCATCAATATATAATGAATCTAAATAGTTTTTCTAATGTAATACTAAAAATGTATATGTATGGATTTAGACATACCTTATACTCCTTTAGATGCCCAAATATGCATATTAAGTCTCAAACATGGTCTTCCTAATTTAAATATTGACTAAGAAGATCATAAACATAGTCTTCCATGATATCATGCATCATCTCATGAAATATATGTCATGGTTTTCTAGTAGGTAGCCCCTTTATTTGTCAATCCAAAGAACATGACTTGATAGCATAAGGTTCCCCATGAGGTGGTGAAATCTATTTTGAATTGATCCCTAGGGATAATCTTGGTGTAGTTATACCTTGATAATCCACCCATTAAGGATAATATTCCACATCTTATAGTGAAATAGATAATCATGTTGATGTTAAGCAGAGAAAAGTCATATTTGGACATGCTTTGTTGATGCCAAAAAAATTAATGCACAATCTAACAATTTTTATTTTCTTGGCAATGAGAACAACATTAGATATCCAATTAGAATATTTATTGGCTTTGATGAAGCCAACATTGAGGATATTTGGGAGCTCCTCTTTGACCAAAAGTATGACTTTTAGATGCATTTTCTAAAAATAATTCTTTATAGGTTTTGCACTAAGAGTGACAACTAGGTGGTGGATCACTAGGGAAGGATATAGATAGGACATATTGGTGTAGGACCAAGCAAAGGTGTCCTTGAAGTCCTTTAAAATCTTGGTGTATTCCTCATGTGGATCAATACCTTGCCTAGTTTAAGGATCTTAGGCACATTTGGAGTTCCAATATTGATTTCCATTGTTTTCTAAATTAGAACATGATATTTATCCTCCAATTGAGGCAGAGATAGCAACACTCCTAGGTTCTCAAATTCTATAGGATATGGGGTTGGCCAATTATTATTGATTTTTTATAGCCACATTTACAATTTGGGAAGAGGATTGCCTAAAATAGAAGTGATTTTGGTCTAGGTAGTCTAGATGACTATATTGGGGAGGACGTTCTTGAGATCTTCCTACTCATTGTAGTCTTTGTCACCAATTAGTTTTGGATAAGGTAGGATTAGATAATTTACACCAATATTTCAGGTAAATTTAAAGGAGCTATGATCTATGAGAAGTAATGATGTCATCATCCTCATCGTAGTCTATTCCATTTAAAAAAATTATACCATCATGAGATGCCCTATTGAATTGATCAAGATGGTTGAATTCCCATTTCCTATTGATAGAAGAAGTAAATGCCTCACTATGACTAGGGATATATCTTATCCCACATTTTATTGGAGGTATCACATTGTTTGGTCCCATTCTAAATATATAGTTTAGGGTGTGAGTTTTATTTTATGTATAAATTATGTATCAAGTTCATAGGAGTGTGCTCTATAATATTGTTAAGTGTGTGAGGTGTCTAGTTAGGAAGTGAAGAGTTATGAGTGTGATGTATCTAGTTTAGAAGTAGGAAGTTAAATAAAATCATGAGATACTTTATATTTATGTAATATGTGGGACTTATTATGTAAGAAAGACATAAAGAGTCAAGTTATCTCATGTGTATGAGAAGAGAAAAATCCAAGAGTCATGTAATGTGAAAGGTCTCATGTATCTTTATATTGGAGACAAAGCCATGTAAAATATAAATTATATAAGCTTTAATTTATGCATTGCTTGAGTTTTATAATAAATATTTTTAGTGTGATTTATGTGATATTGATGTTTATTTGTGGATGCATAATATTGATTATATTGATCATATTGAAGGATTTGATATATGATTTTATATTGATATTGATATGTGATTGATTTATTGATCCTAGAATTCATTAACCTATGAATAATTACATCAAATTACTAACACGTCCTAGCTAGGATTCAATATATTAATGATTACTTGATATGCTCTTCATACAAGCCTATTCCTTTACCTTGATATCCTATATTTGAAAGCATCTACTTAGGGATAGGGATACAAGTTAATATAAAAGCATGAAGTGTACTATAGTTCAATCAAGTAAGGAATACTAGCATGGATATTTTCATCATTGGAAGTCCCAAAACAAATGAAGGAGAAATATCCTATTTATACCATTTTACATTTATTTCTAGGAGGTAAGCCTAAGGTTTGAGGAGATGGAAGAAGTTTGGATAGATCTAGAGCCAATCGATTATTATCTAAATCAGATTTTACATTAATAGTGGTTGGATTGTTATCTTGGGTTTTAGGTTCATTATTTACTAAATTGTTTCAATTGAGAAACCTTAATGCATCAATGGTGGGAGACTAAGAAGAAGAATAAGAAGAATATTCAATTGATGAATTCAAAGAAAGACAAATATGAGCTTTTAGATTCTTGATCTCGATCATCTAACAATGTGTAAAAGGTTTAGGATCAAGAGGAATGTGATAGATCATGCTCTTATATTTATATATAAGGCATTGATGGAGGTTTGAAGGGATGGCCCGTATATGGTGGATCCATGGCTTCCCAAGAAGAATGTTGTATGATAGCTTACATGGCATAACATAGAAGAGAGTGTTAAGAGTGTGAGGCTCCACTATGAGGGATAAGACTATAGTGCCACTAGTCTTGTGCTCCCCATTATCAAAATATCTAATAATAAGATTAGATTTATATAAATAGTGTAATTTTAGCTCAACAATATAATGAATTTCAAGCCTCAAACATTTAGACCAAAACCATTGTAAACTAAAATCATTTTAATAAACTTGTCAATTATATGACCTTTAATTTATAGTGGTATATCTTTGGCCAAAGAGGATTGATAAATATCATCCTCATGAAATGATATGTTGGTGTGATTAACCCAAATTGACCCTACTATGGGAGTAAAGTCATTAGGATTAAGTTCTTAAGGAATGACTTGTTCACTCAAGATTTTGATTAAGATGTCTCCATGAGATAAATAAGACCCAAGAAGTTCAATAAGGTAGATCTTAGTCAGGGTGTTCTCAAGTTGCCACAATAAATCAAAATCACCCCTAGCCTTGGTCATAGATTGGATGATTAGAGTATTCCTTCAAGTGGAGAAGTTATTTTCAAATGATCTTGAAGGTTGATTAAATAGCTAATTTTTTGGTTGTTGCCTTGTTACAACACAAATGTGAGAGATATGGCGAATGCAGTTAGAAGAATTAGTGTACCTAACATCCTTTGGTTTGGAGGTGGTACTATACTATAGTTAGTATTGTTTGCTATATTTTGGTTTTGATTATGATTAGCAAGTAGATTTTGTAAAATTTCTAGATCTTGATTGGAAGAAGGTTGAGAGTTGAAGTCATTGAGAACAATTTGGCCATTGTCAATAAGTTCTTGTACTGTATTATTGAGACCAATGTATTTGTAGGTCACATGAGCATTGATGTGATGGAAGGAAAATTGCTTGTTGGTTCAAAACCAAGAACCTTTTTATATTTCAAGTTCTAGAGGATTAATGTGAGGAAGCTCTATATTTGGTTTTAAGGAGCTACTCTAGGATAAGTTAAAGTGATTCCTCTAGTCAAGAGTACCTCGTTTTGGATTTTTGTTGCTAAGAATTCCTTAAGACAAGTTTTTTAAGGTTTGTGGTAGCATTAACGTTATTGGTATGGCATGAATTCATGACTCCATCACCTACAACATGTTTATTTTTATACTACCCCTTTGTGTTAGAGGAAAAATTATATTCCTCTTTATTGTCTTGAGGCTTTAGTTATCCTTGCTTGATAAGGGTAGTCTCTAATCTCTTACCCATGTCAGTTGCATCTTCAAATGAATACACATTTACCATATCCAAGTAGAAGGCTAACTACTCATCAAGGTTTCCTCTAAATATGGCAAGTAGGTCCTTAGGTGGAGGAACATATTGTAGTCTTCCTACCAAGGCTTGCCATCTTCCTAAGAAGTTGGTGATATTCTTGTCTTTGGATTGTTTAAATTGGTACAAGTCACTAATTATGACCTTTTCCTCAATGTAGGTATATAATAAATTGACAAACATATATACAAGGTCCCTAAAGCTTTTTAATGAATGCCTTAGTATCTAGTAGTACCATTCCAAAGCAAGACCACTACGAACTTTAGGGAATATTTTAGTAGTAACTTTAATTATATTAAATACCACTACATGTGGTCCTAAAATATTGAAGATGGTTTATGGGATACTCTTTCCCATTGTACATTTAAAAATTAGGTGTTTCAAATTTAAGATAAAATGATTCATAATCTACAAAAGTATCTAGGGTTTGATCACATAAGTCATTATAAGAGTACTTATAACTAGATGATAACCCTTGGATAATGGCCATTTATTATTTCAATTCCTTTAGTTGAGTGGTTATGGATTGAAGTTTAGGGTAAATAGGATTTGACAATGATGATGACATAAGGGGCACATGTTGAGAGATGGAAGGGACCTATTGATAATTGACATAAGATGGAGGTTGATATACTTGGGAATACAACGTTGAGTTGGCATTGTATAACTTATTTCCAAGATACCATTGTTAAGAGGGTTAGAAGATTGATGATGAGAGATTATCAGTTTAGAGTTTTGTTCAAATTCTATACATACACTTGTGGGATTAGAATAAAACCAATAGGATAAATTGATGTGAGGATTGGATATTAGGGTACTTGGTGGTACACTCATATTAAGAGTTTTAGTGCATGACTATCTATTTTGATGCAAGGTAGCTAATCATATCATGCAATAATTCCTCAATGTTATACAAAGATGAATGATGCACCAATGGAGGTGGAAGGGCTTATCTATGGGATAATAATACACCTTATGATCCCCACTAGCCTATTGCAATATACTCCTTACTAGGCAAAAGTTATTGCAATATACTCCTTACTAGGAAAAAGTACATGTGAGACCCTATATGGGTGGCTAGAATCCTAGGCTTGTTATTATATACTTAATATAGATTAGTATATTCTATGGTAGTTACTCAAAGGATCATGAAAATAATTGGTAGGACTAGCACTTGGTTATGTTCTTCCTATCTAGATAAGATATTCTAGCAATATAAATAAAATTAATATTCTTGATTAAATTTTTTATAATTTTTAGCCTTGATTAAGGTTTAGCTTGTTCAACAAAAATCTTGGGACTCATTGTGGTGGTCACTTCAATATTACCACAATGTGGATATGATGAAAATCATGGAAGGGCTTTGACCTAGCCCATAGAGTTGAGCTCATTGGATCCCTAATTCCCATCGTTTATTAAATTTATAGCTTCTCACCTTGATGATGAGGGCAGTTGTAAACCTAATTTAACAATTGATGGGTTTAGTTTGAAAACACTTATGTTTTCCCTAAGAATTTTCTTAGCTACTTAACCTTAACCTATTGCTATCTTAGCTATGAATGCAAGAAAATAATGAAACAAATAGACCTTATGGACTTTCTTTGTCCTTTTTATGATGAATAGAAAAGATTATTTTGATTTTAGAAGCAAGGGTGCAACAGAGTAATGCAATCAAAAAATCTTAAGTGAATACATGCAATATATTTCAATGTCAATGTAGTGCTATAGTTAACCACTTAATGACATCAAGAAAAAAAAAATTTCCTTCCTTTTTTTCTTTTTAATTTAATGAACTAAAAAAATAAAAATAGAATAATATGGACACACAAACATAGAATAGACATGACAAACTAAAATCTACAATATCAGAGATAATAAATGAAATATTTGACTTGATTCTACCCATAAGGAAGTAGTTTTGGTTGCATGCAAAGGCATTGCCAACACTTCTGAATTCTACTAACACTTTTAATATGATTTCTACTTTCTCTAGAACCTACAAAAAGAATAGAAACAAAAGTATTTAGTAGCAATAGGTCTACCTAGATCAATGGAGAATTTGTATCTCCCTTGATTGTAATTATAACTCTATTTAAAAGGAAATACAAATAGATTTTAAAGATTACAATTATTACTATCAAATTAATGGAAAAAGTGCCACTGAAATGTGAGTGTCATTAGCACTTTTTTCAATTGATGGTGCTTTTGATTTTACTATGGCCAAAATAGGACATAGTAGTGCCACTAAGACAATGATATTATGGTGCTTATGCACATAGGTAAAACAAAACAAGTCTTTGTAAAAAAAAATTTGATTATCAAATGATCCAATGGGGACCCCTAAATAGGAAGTGAAAGGGTTATAATGAGGATAATAGATAGTATATTTAGTGACCAAAGATAATATTACTATGCAAATGCTAACTTGATGAAATGGCAATAAAGTGGTGAAAGAAAAAGGATAACAAGAATCTTAGAGATGAAGAGAGCACAACCCAATAAAATGTGATTGAGCTTGCAGCCTCAAGAAACATGATGGATACCTCTTGTCATGACAAAATCTTGTTATTATCAAGAGAAAATCACTAATGGAAAAGACCTCTTGATAGTGACAAGGATAACTTCTATACTTATTTTGGAAGGGCTTCATTATTGTAAAAATCTATGGTTTGGGCTCCCTAAAGGGTTGAATTTATAGAAATCCATGGATTCCTTAGAGGATTCTCTAAAAGATCTACTAGGATTGGTAAGCTAGATAGGTGTCATGGTTGCATGTAGTTGATCTATTTTATTGAAGGTAATTTTATAAAATATTGATATGCAACTAAGGATGGGAGATAGAAAGGTAAAATTTGAGACTTTGATTGCCAATCAAGACATAGTTGAAGTGGTAAATTAGATTTGCGTGACTATATCCAAATTTGGTGAAAATTTGGTAGCTACTAGTTGCCTACCTTTAATTTTTTGTATCTAAAAATTATACTATTGGGATCAAGAGCACTAACAGTACTAAATATCCCAGCACTAGTGCCAAAATAACGATTTCTACATAGATTGTGTGGGAAATTATTTAATTTTAAGGTTTTGTAAAAGCATTATCAGGTGACTAGTAGCATCGTTGATGCTACCAACTTAGTTATGGTGCTTTTGATGCTCCTATATTAAGTATTAATATGCTTGAATTTATTTGGATGTTTGATTAGTTAATTTATATAGATGTTGGTAAGTTTTAAGGGATTAATTATGTGCTCAAAATTGGGTGTCTACAATTATTGATATTAATTTGGTCATATCCACATGGACCTTATTTTAGTTGAGTTGGCTAAAAGTACACCATTCACCTAATGTTTTTATCATCTTATGATATTCATTTGTTATACTGTAATATTTTATGCTACAATATGTTATGGTTGTGTTTACGATTTCCTTGTTTTTTTTTATTTTGGTTTCTTGAGATGTTTGCTAAGGTTTCCTTTATTAGATATTTCATGGTTAATTGCTTCAATTTCTTATCAGTTAGAAACATTCAATGGTACTATAACAACATTTCATTTATTATAAAGAGGTGTATGTCTTATGTACACTAATAACACTACCTCATAATAGGATAAGGATACCTTTATCCATTCCAATCATAATCCACTCTAGTTTTATTATTCATATTGAAAGCTAAGTATTGTAAATAGAATTAAATAGATTGCATACCTATAATATTTTTACCTCATGAACCAACATTGTTATAAAAATAGCACCAAGTATCTAAAAGTCTTAATTATACACCATTCTAGATGATTCACATAATGATAACACTTAATACTATAACTTTAGCTATTTATATTCATTCTATCTTGATGACTGTGACCTTGCTCTATCATACTAGGATATTATGAAAAGGAATCTAGTTACTTACCACTACTTCATCAATGGAATTATTTATCACTTGGATATCTCCATGTTACATTTTACATGCTTCACCAATGATTTACTTATAAGGTCCTCTAGTCCAAATTATTTGGATACTTTTACATTATTAAGATCCTTTTATACACTACAACTTCATTTATATTGGTCACATATGCATGAATATATAGAGAATCATATAAAATTCTATGTTCCATGCAATATTGTCAAGTCAACAAGCGTGAATTTTGGGACTCTACACACTACAAATAGTTCCTTATAAGCCTTAAAAATCCATTAGATTTCCATAATTATAGGATTTATTTTAGGTCTATCTTTAACTAAGTAATCAAACAATTCCATCATTATTGTGGTTGATAGATTCTCAAATATTATAGTTATATTAACATGCAATAAAAACATCAACATGTCTTAGGCTACCCAAATGTATTTCTAGTGTATATGGGTATATTTTAGCATCCAAAAATATGGTATATTAAACAAGATTTAGTTTTTTTAATGTCCTAGCAACACTTATAGGATTTTTCTAAGACTAGCTTAGATCACTCGAATTCTTTCTATGTGGTGAGAGACAAACAAGTTATAGTGATCACCAAACACTATTGTGCTTTCTCTAAATGCATAGTTACAATTATACTTACACTTGGGATGATATTCTTCTTAACTTTAGCACTATTACAATTGAGCCTTGCACAATTTTAGAAGTAACATATTTTCTAAGCATGCCTCAAGTTCTATCCTAGTGCATTTTTGGACATAGACTTTCAAGCTTATATTTTATCAATGGATTATATGGGATTAAAATGGCCCCACCCATATTACATCATCACTACATAGTGGTATTACAACAAATATTGGATATTATCCATGTATCACTTGGAAATATTCAAACCTAGGTCTCTTCTTTGAAATGTTGAGGAATTTAACAGGTTGAGATAATGCCACTTAACATTCAAGGTTATATTAGCATAAAAATACTTGATCAAATTAAGAAAGTGGATACAATTAAGCATTTTATACTATTGGAAATTTGAGTTATTTTATGTTGTCATTGATGTCACATGAATCATCGTTGTCATATGGATCACATTGAGTTTTTATGGGCAAGTGATATTTTGGAAAGCATGGATAAATTCAGGGTTTTTGTGAAAACCAAGGTAGGCAAAATAAAAGGTTTTATTTAAAACCATGGATGGCAGATTTGAAATGGGTTTTTATTAAAATCTAGGTTGGCGTTTTGTTTCGTCAAAAAAGTGCCTCGATGATGGACATATTTAATTTTAAATATTTAGTTTAAATTTTAATTATTTAAAATTTTAATTTAAATTTTAAAATTAGAATTAAAGTTAGTGTCGACGTCTAAAGAAAGAGGGAAAATCATTAATGCGTCGACATATAAAGAAAGAGGGAAACTCATTAATGCATCGACGTCATCAAAAATGAGGAGAAGACTATATAAATGGGGATCCTAAGGTTCATTTGAAAAAAAATCCTTGCTCGTGTTAATCATTGGCTAAGCATCCGAAGAGAGCTAGTGCAAAAATTATTTTGAAAATGGAGACAACGAATAAATCCAAGGTTGATCTAAAGTCCAAGAAATTGTGGGCAGAGTAGTGCCTTGGCAATTGTTTTTTTATTAAGGTGTGTGGCAACACTTTACGTCAAGGTTCGAATCTTTTTTACTGCATTTGAAGTCATTGGAAGGAAAGCACTCGAAGCGCTTTTGGTTTGCATGGAAGGGAGGAAGGACTTAAGGTGCATCATACCTTTTCATTTTGAATGAGCGGCTAGCGTGTGTGGCAACCTTAGCCACGAATAAGGTGTTTGCGGTGTGGGCAAATGGGGGGTTCGAATCCCCTTGAGGAGGTAATTATGTTTTTCTCTAATTAATTTTGTTGATGCCCTAGGATAGGAGTTATAAGGTGGTTAAGGAATAATTAAAATTTTAATTAAACTTTATTTTTATAAGGGTTGTGATTATTATTTCAGAGGAGATGAGTTGATTTAAATTTGATATTCATGAAATTGAAAATTAAGATTTAGGAGAAATAAGGAGTTGTTATAAAATATTTTTGAGAGCCTTATTGATTATTATCTAAAGGAAGACTTCAATGTTATCCATGAGCAACTACAAGAGGTTAAAGAGAATCTAAAATAATTTAAATGTTCCTTACTTGAGAAATTTGATCCATCACATGACTCAAAATGTCAAGATATTTTCACTAAGGAAAAATGTGTTTCAAAGGCTATAGAGATGGATGCCAAGTTGCTACTTGACACAAATAAATAAAAATAATAGGAAGATTCCAAAGCACCAAAGGTCTCATATTTCAGGTTTGGGGAATCACACTCAAAAGGAAAGGAAGTTTTAAAAGATGAAAGCAAGGAAACACCTAAGATTTGTGAGGAAAGTTACAAAGTTCCTATGGCTCCAAATATTTAGTTTGGATCTATTTTTGATATAGGTGAATAAAGTTCAAAAGAAAAAGAAAATATTTAAGAGGAAAGAAACGAAGAAACTAAGGAAGAGGTTTTAGATGCTACAAAGAAGGTTCAAGTATGCAATGCACAAGTTGAAAATGATCATAAGGATAATGGTCAAGAAAGGTGAGGAACCAAGGTATGAACAAAGGGTTTTTAAAGGACATTTTTTTTCTTGTAATGGATTTGGACACAGGGCTATACATTGCAGGATCCATGGATCAAAAAATTTTGATTTTGATAGAAGAAACTTCAAAGGAAGAAGGTATGGTTTTCAGGGACATTGCTTCTCATGTAACAAGATTGGTCATAGATATTTTTAGTGTAAAGAAAATGAGCAACATGGTTTTGGTTTTAGAGCTTCACAATTCAAAAGTCATGGTCATAATGGTCATGAAAATAGAGCTTCACAATACAGGGTTCAAGAAAGGAATGGATATGGAAATAATTTTAAGAATGAATTCAGGACATGGGCACCATCCAAAGGCTACAATATCAAGTGTTTTAATTGCAATAAATTTGGGCATATTGCAAAATGGTGTAGGACTCAATTCCAAATAGGTTCAAGGCAAGAAGGTCAAATAGGTTCAATACAATAAGATCAAGTAATTCATCAAGAGAAGGATATTAGAAAAACATGGAAGGAAGTTGATAGAGGAAAGAAACAATGTGATATGGGAGTAAAAGTACTCCCACCCCGAAATTAATCACCTCAAAAGAGAAGGTGGTGAGGGGGCTAATTTTAAGAGTCATATATTTTAGCCCCATAGGTGTCCATTTTCCCATTGATGTCAAAGGGATAGATATTTGAGTAAGGGGGAGAGAATTGAGTTAGGGGGAGCAGCCTCCAAAGAGAGCACTGAGTTAGGGGGGGCAGTCTCCATAGAGATTATTGAGTTAGGGGGAACAACTTTGATTCTCAAAGATGGTTTTTGTAGTGATTGTGGTTTTTTCTTTAGAGGTGTTGCCATCAATGACAAAGGGAGAGATTGTTGGCAATTTGAGTTATTTTATGTTGTCATTGATGTCACATGAATCATTGATTTCATATGGATCACATTGAGTTTTGATGGGCAAGTGATATTTTGGAAAGCATGGATAAATTTAGGGTTTTTAAGAAAACCAAGGTAGGTAAAATAAAAGGTTTTATTTAAAACCATGGATGGCAGATTTGAAATGGGTTTTTCTTAAAACCCAGGTTGGCCTTTTGTTTCATCAAAAAAGGTGCCCTGGTGATGGACATATTTAATTTTAAATATGTAGTTTAAATTTTAATTATTTAAAATTTAAATTTAAATTTAAGTTTTAAAATTTAAATTAAATTTAGCACTGACATCTAAAGAAAGAGGTAAAATAATTAATGCATCGACATCATAAAAAATAAGGAGAAGACTATATAAATGGGGATCCTAAGGTTCATTTGAAAAAAAATCCTTATTCGTGTTAATCGTTGGCTAAGAATCTGAAGAGAGCTCGTGTGAAAATCATTTTGAAAAGGGAGACAACAAATAAATCCAAGGTTGATCAAAATTCCAAGACATTGTGGGCAGAGTGGCACATTGGCAATTGGTTTTTTGTTAAGGTGTGTGGCAGCGCTTTACGTCAAGGTTCGAATCTCCTTGACTACATTTGAAGGAATTAGAAGGAAAGCGCTCGAAGCACTTTTGTTTTGCGTGGAAGGGAGGAAGGACTTAAGGTGCGTCGTGCCTTTTCCTTTCAAACGAGCGGCTAGCTCATGTGGTAAGCTTAGTCATGGCTAATGCATTTGCAGTGTGTGCAAGTTGGGGGTTCGAATCCCCTTGAAGAGGTAATTACCTTTTGCTCTAATTAATTTCGTTGATGCCCTAGGATAGGAGTTATAAGGTGGTTAAGGAATAATTAAAGTTTTAATTAAACTTTATTTTTATAAGGGCTGTGATTATTATTTCAGAGGAGATGAGTTGTTGATTTAAATTTGATATTCATGAAATTGAAAATTAATATTTAGGAGAAATAAGGAGTTGTTATAAAATATTTTTGAGAGCCTTATTGATTATTATTTTTTATAAGGATTTTTTATTAAAAGGACTTTGATGGATGTGTTTATTAAGTTGGAGTAAAAAGGTGTAAATTGACTTATGCTTTATCTTGTGATTATTATTTGAAGTCCACTAACCATTATTCAGATTGGAAAGGAAAGTTGTGTTTAGTGTGCCAGTTTTTGTGGACAACTTCTTGGCATCAAAAGGTATGGGCACATTCTCCTATTGATTGTTTATGGTGGATGAATATCGTTGGAGTAAAAAGGATTGATTGTGGTTTCCTTTTTGAAAGTGGTTGGTTGAATGCTTCAAGGTTTTTTGGTTTGAGAGTTGTGTTTAAACCTTGTTTTATAAGCATAGTTGTTGAAGCCCATTGGTTGTGAAAGAATTAGAAAATAACATGAGTATCATTGTTATGTGAGATTTATGGTTGAGAATTTTTGTAAATATTTGAGTTGGTTGATACATGCTTGGATTATGGTTTTTGTGAGAAATAATAGTCCATTATGGTGATTGGTTGAGTTGAGTTGATTGAGCCTAGTCAAGTGATTGTGTGAGGTGATTGGTCAAGTTCCATGAAATAAACTATTCCATAATTCTGGTTTTAGTTGAGTTGAGTTGAGATTGATATTAGAACATATTAAGTCTCTAACAATTCTCTTTATGCTTCTATGAGTTGACTTGAGTTGAGTTGAGATTGATTTGAGTTGAGTTGAGTTGAAGATTGAGCTTAGAACATATTGAGTCTCTAAAAATTCTCTTTATGCTTCTATGAGTTTATTTGAGTTGAGTTGAGTTGAGATCATTGTGGATCATTGTTGTCATCCATTTAAGAGTACATTGTCATTCATTTTTTAGTTCATCTTTGAGATTTTCCTTGATATATTTGTGGATGAGATTTGAGTACTACTTGAGAATGATTGATTGAGCCTTTGAGAAGGCTTTGTGGATAGATTTATGGATAGTTTTGGGATGGCTTTGCAGACATTTTTGGTACAAATTTGTGGACAATTTTGGGACAACTTTGTGGAAAGTTTTGGGACAGCTTTGTGGATAGTTTTGGACAGATTTGTGGATAGTTTTGAGACAAAATTTGAGCAAGTTATTGGTGAGCTTGCTAGAGCAAATTTGGGCAAGTTCTTGGTGAGCTTGCTAGATCAAATCTGGACAAGTTCTTGGTGATCTTGTTAAAATAGATTTGGGCAAGTTCTTGGTGATCTTGCTAGAGTATATTTGGGCAAGTTATTTATGATCTTGCTAGAGCAATTTTGTACAAGTTCTATGTGAGCTTGTTATTCAGTTTTGGACAATTTTTGTGTGAGCTTGTTATTCAGTTTTTGACAAGTTCTTTGTGATCTTGTTATTCAGTTTTGGACAAGTTCTTGTGTGGGCTTGTTATTCAATTTTGGACAAGTTTTGTGTGAGCTTGTTATTCAGATTTGGACAAGTTATGTGCAAACTTGTTATTGCCTAGCTTTGAGCAGATCAAAGAAATCATTGTATTGGATAAGGATCCTTATTTATATGTGAAATATTATAAGGATATTATCTGGTGGAGTACCCCACATTGGGGGAACCATGTTAAATCTTGTGTCTCAATTGTGTGTGGTGACGTGCTCTTGCTTACTACTGCTATCTAAGTTATTAATGCACACTACTATATTTGGTTATTGCAATTAAGGACATTAATCAATATTGATTTGGAAAGAATGTAAAAAGTGGTCTTATATTGTTCACCCCTCCTCTTATTATAAGCTTGTGTTCTTCATATACAATATATTCAACACATGCACCACCAAGGATAGCAGACATTTATGCACTAACAATAAAAATACAAATAATTACATGATCATTATCTCTTTTATTATATTTTAAAGTTGGATATTGATTTTGGATCCACCTTTAGAAGGAATATTTCTCTAAGCCACATCAAAATATTCAACTTCTATGTTATGGTTCTTACACCATTTTGGACCTAGTAGATAATTATTCCTTAATATCATAATATACAATGGGTTTGGTGGCTTTCATCATTATCAATTTAATAGGAGAAATAGGGACATTAAAATATTATGTTCAAAATTATAATGATCGTTATATCAATTGTAAGAACTAATTTATTATGTAGATAAAAGTGTAGGCTATAACTATGTCTTATGTCTATATTATTGGTGGAACATAAGGATCATAATATCATAATAAATAACCAAGCACATGAGTTTCTAATATCATTTATTTAAAGAAGAAAAAAAATTACAAACTAAATATAAGTGGTATTCATGGATAATTTATCTTTGGGATATTTTTAGACAAATGTAATGAGAAACAAGTTGAATCTATGAAGTAAAATATGTTAAAGCAAGCAAAGTACCTATGCAAAGATATTAGGGGATGGCAAGTTGTATCCTTATGGAAATATTTGTTGACACATGTATCCATGTGGATGGATATAGTTCTACATAGGCCTTTGATTTGATTAATGCCTTAGAATAATTTTTGACAAGTGTAAATACAAAAGTTCTATGGATATATATGAATAGATGTAGTTATTTATATCTATGGATATATGTGACATAGTGGAATCCTTATAGAGTTGTTTATCTATTGTGTATATCTCTCAAGTCATGTCATTTTAGATAAATATCTACTTGTGTAATTAAATACAACAAAATGCAAAGAAATAACGTTGGAGTATGAAATAATTCATATTTTATTTATTACAAGAAATAAGAATGGTTCATCATTGTATGAGTTGAAACTTTTTGGTAATCCTAAAGACTAGCATTTTTCATAGTGGTAGATTGCATAAATTTTAATGGTACCTAGAAATTATAGGAAGTAGATAAAAATACCTACTAGTTGTTGAAATTTATAATATTTTCCAGAATCTAACAAAAGCAATCCATCCACTCAAATATTATATAGAAATTTTAAAAAAGAGAGAAAGAGAGAGCTATATTGGGCACTTGTAAGCACCATAAATATGTTGAAATTGTAATTTGATTCATGGCCAAGATCTAAAATTATGCAATGAATTGGATAGGCCTAAGGGCATTGTGTAATATGTTTCTTATTATGTAAGCCAAATGAGCCATGGTAAAACTTGTTTTAGTTATACCTCATTTAATACTTGTAACTAACCTAAAGCCCACTTGTTATGTCATCTTAGGTTAAATTTTATGACGTAAATAGGGGTTTTTGTATTTCTATAATACCTCCTCACACTTCTCATTTATCATTGAAGTGTTATGCAATAATATCTACATATTATGTTTATTTATAGTGCCTATAGGCACCCACCAAATTCTTCTTTTGTCCTTTTTTATTTTATGTAGAATATTTGAGTGCGTCACTTTTTTTAGTTCATTTCTAGAAAATTTATGAATTCCAACATGGTATCAAAGCAAGAAGGGAGAAGACCCACTTGTTCATGCAAGAAGGAGCTTCAAACCCTTTTATTTTTATTTCAAATTTTAGAACGAATCTTCTATCATTTTCTCGACATGTTTTCAAGCTCTTGATTCAAAATTCCTCTACTATCCTAAAACTTTACCAATAAATATTTGTTGTAGAATTCACTTGTAGAATTGAATATTTAGAGGAAAAAAGGCACTCCATGATCCAACATGAGCATGCACCAATTTTGAATTTAAATTGACCCTTTTTCTTCCATGGTATTGGTGTCATTTGTAGTAGAAGTGCATGATCCCTCTTTCTATGAAGGAAGGATGCACCAAATTCCATTTATGGATGGTGCCATGGTGGCTATGGGAGGAAGCATTAAGGTGTTTGTATATCATGTTTTGAGTTCAAATTGTATGTCCTCGGTTTCCCTAGAGGAAAGTTAGGCATTGACATACTTGGTAATCATGCAACAATAGCTTTCTTTGGTTGCTACCCTTTTGACCCAAATATATGGATGGTGTGGTGGTTCAAGTGTTAGCTTTGATGCTTAATACTTAAAGCAAAATAACCACAAGATCTAAAATAAATTTGCTATATGAAATATAAGATAATGACAATATTATAATCATATAAAACTCATAAATAACTTCTACAATAACTCATAAAATTACCATTAATAAATGCTCACAAAAATAGTATCTTGATATAGAATAAATATCTCAAATACACCATACTTCCACACACTTTCACTCTACATTGTGTCTCACACACACACATAGACACATATATAATGGGATGTGACTCTTCATGTGGAGTACTCTTGGACTTCATTCTTCTTGAGACTCTTCACTTTCCTACTCTAAGGACACATGTGCACTCTTACGTAATGGAAACTTGTGCACATCTACACTCATCATACTTTCACACTTAACTACAAGACACTTGTGCATTTCTTACACATTATTACATTACATAAAATATTTACTCACACTCTAATCTAAGATACACTCCTAATCTAAATATGTACCCAAGGTGGTACATTAGCATGTACCAAATAATGTAATATACTCTAACACCCCCCTGTATTACATTATTTGGTTATTAAAGACTCAATACTGTCTTCATATTTTGTCTTCAATCTATCTCCAATAAATTTATAACTGAAGTCTTCAAATAAGTATCCATTTTTTTTGGTCCAATCTTCATCTTGTCTTTTATCGAATTTTTTCTTACTTTGCTTTTTATTTTGTTTCTATATTTTCATTGATGATATGTCTTTGACACAATGAGTTAGTAAATCATCACAATAATATGAAATTTTTTCTAATGACTCTTCTTTGAGATCATTTCTTTCAACTTGTATCTTTTCTTGAAAAATTTCAAAGACAATTAATGAAAGATACATCATTAGACATTCTTCTAAAGTGAGTACAATGATGTTTTGATATTTCCAATAAGACCTAAAAATTTCCTCATGGAGATATCCCATAAAATTAATAAATTTTCCTTCTTTATATTCTTTAAAAAATAAAATTAATTTATCTTTTAGAACATCAAATATTTGATCTCCATAAATGTTGGGTATTAAGCCATGTGAATAAAACCTAAGTGCATGTAATATTTCTTCACTATATTCATTAAATACTTTCTTCACTATTTCATCCATGATTATTTTAACTTTGTACCTTTGAAGTAAAATTCCTTATATCTCCTTAGGATTTTGAATGTAAGATAGATTTGATAAAAATCTTAGCTTTCTAAGTTTTCCTTTGAGTTGAATCCCTTTTATCTCCCTAATTATGAGTGGAAATATAAATATAATTTTGATAAAATTCTCTACTTTAAAAAATTTAAGTTGGATTCCTTATGTCTCATTAATTTTGAATGAGAGACTAATGTCAATGTAATTTTCCAACTTTCCAAAAACTCTATCTTTTGTTCCTTATATCTTCAAAGTTTCAATAATATGGTTTCTAATTTTTACAAACCTAATTTTATGTTGACGTCCTTATGCCTCCCAAATTAGAAATTTAAAAGTTTTGTAAAATGTATTTGCAAAAATATTATTCCTAATTTGATGTAGGAAACCTTATTTCTCCAAATCTCAAAATATTTACAATAATTCAATTATAAAACTTTATATAATCTTCCCAAAAACTTGAAATGGATTCAAAAATATTTCACGACTCCTCAAAACTCTCCAAAAATAATTTATAATGTTTCTAAGGTTTCAAATTGCACTTTTATACCTTATCTCTCCAATAATTAAATTAATCTTATAAGCAACTTGATTAATTTTCCTTCAACCTTAAAATAATAATATTACCTGACCTTATAACTTCTAACATGGTTAAATAGTCAAATTTTAAATAAATTGCCTTACCTCCCAAATTGAGGCATGAAATTATCATTGAAGGATGTTTGACCTACCCTAAAATGGCATTGCTCCATAAAATTTCACCTCTCTACTGCACATATGGCAATTGTATTTACTTTGTCGCACTCTCAAACCTGATAGTGGATGATGATTTGTTAAATTAACTTCAACTCCAATGCATTTATGAAAATATATTATTTTCAAACTCCTCCAAAGATGGTTGGTACTCCTCCTTTCACTTCAACAAGTGGCACTCTTTCTCTTCAGATTCAGGATGTTACATAGTGTGCTTAATTCTCTAGCACCCTTGGTGATGGTTGACGATCCTCCTTGTGAAGTGATAAATATCACTTAAACTCTTGGCATGCTCAAGAAGATGTTATGTATGCATTTTTTTCTCCTCATCACAACATTTCTCCTCTCACATAGCTTGGTAATGTTTCTTTCAATAACTCTTCATCATGCAAAATGCTTTGCTTTATTGCATCTTGAGCTCTTCAACTTCTCAATATTTGGCTTCCTTAATGCTTCACCTTCTCAATGCTTGGCTTCACCCAAAAATGATTCACCTTGCACCTGAATCAATTGTTGTACTAGATGGCACTTCGGATGACCTTCTCTTGGTGATTGAACACTCTTACATGTTGTTGGTATTTTATTGATAAAGGGTTTTGAAAGGTACCCGATATATTTTACAAGCTATAGAGGGGATCTCAGGTGGGATCAACCCAGAATGGAAAAAACCAAAAATTTGGACCACCCTTGGTGGTCTAGAAATTGAAAAACAACAAAAAACATAGGAGGATTAGGCCTGTATGCATACACATGAACCAAAATAAAATAGATGGAAGATAGAATGGGACAGTCCAAAAAAGAGAACCATACACAAAGCATCATTCCAAGATATAGTCCTTATCATCGATGACTTTAGGATAATCCTTCCTAGATTGGCCCATTTTTTGGTCCTTCATCTAGTTGATAATCTTACCAACCCTTAGCAAAATTAACGTAGCTAATGAAATAATGTCATCTAGGTTAGACATCTGGTCCATGCTACCCATAGGTTGAACAAAGACCATACCAAGGGACAGCCCAAATAGAATCTTCTACAACTTGCAATTTGGGGAAGCATAATCAATTGTAGACATGTTCGAATAAATTACATTTTTACCTTTCTCATTGGAAATCTTAACCTAGGTCAAGAATTTTCTAAGAGTAAATGAGGAACCCATTGCCAGTATTTGCTTACCCACCCTGCTAGGAGTACTAGCTTCAATGATCGGACCTTCACGGATAACATCTAGTAATACCAAATGTGAGCCTAAGATGGGCTTTGGGTTGGGATTTATCATTGGGTCACCAACATCAATAATTCTTTGATCTAGTTTTTGGCTGATGTAGTTGTAAATAATTAGGTGTAATCCTTGATGTTTTGGGTAAGTTGATTTCCCTTTACAAATGCTATCGATGGAAATTTCCATCGACCAAAAAAGATCTAAGATATTGATAAACTTCACATCCTTTAGATAGTTTAGAAACACCATATGGAAGCTTCATAAAAGGGAATATGAATTTTCAATCATCATATACTACATTATTAGAACCAGGGTATGGTTCCATGGTAGTGGGAGGTCTTCCCAGATGAAATCGTTGTCTTTATTGGATAGGAACTTCCTTTGTCATGAAATAAGACAAGCTTCCTCGTCATCGAGTACTTATCATGATGAATGATCACCTCATCATTAGGAAGCTCCATTATCTCAACCAAAAAATCAATTGTTACTACAAACATAAGTCCTCTCAAGGACATAGTACCATTGTTCTAGGTCTAGATCAATCCCTTTAAAAACTCTGGGTCATGTCCCTAAAACTTTATCAAAAAATTTAGCAACTCATGGGATGCCATAATCTCTTCAACCATTAGGTCAAGTTGCAAAATCTTAGGTTCAATAAGCACCATCATCCTCCTCTCACAAGACACAAGCTCACTCAAAAAATAGGCACAAACCAGCTCACACCACACTTCTTGATTGTGCTCGTACTTCACCTTCGTGAAGTTGAGCACCAACTAGTTTAAAAAACATACCACCATAGGCTAGGAAGGGTTCATGCCACCACCCTTGGATATCATGTTTGATCTATGTAATTGATGGACATACTCTACCCTAAAAAATATCACCACAAGATCCTTGGCATGCCTAATGATGATTGGGTTTGCCAGTCAAACATTAGCAAAAAAAGGAGGTATAAAATGAGGGATGAAAAGCTAGTGAACATCTTTGGAACTAGTAGTGCATTTAGGAGTAGATGGTGCAAGATGTTGGCAAGTACATTCTGGTGTGGACCAATGAAGGTATCCTTCGCATCCAACCTAAAACTAGAAAGGACGACCTGGATGAGAGTGACCTAAGTTACTACCCATGCAAAGGTAAAGTTGGTGGACCCTATTGACAAAGAGAGTACAATTTTCATATTGGCACTAAATGTTGATTGTTTCAATATTGAAAATGACACTGCACTTGTTCGAGGTAAGGAGCACATGAACGGTGCTTGCAGATCCATGCATTTCCCTGATCCTTTTTCTATGCACATTCCTAGCTATTTCAATATTTATCTATTTCCAACATCGATTGCCATAGCTAACATGGATATTGGCTTGATATCCACAACCAAGTTTCCTATTATTCCTACTCATTCTGATGTGGAAATTGATGCTTTTTAGGATCTTGGGCTTATACCAATCACACCAATGCAAAAAATTATGAGCATTATAGTACTAAAAATATTTGTATGGAATTCTTGGGAGATGACACTCAACATTATTGCCCACGTGTCTCAGGCATGATGGGTGAAGCCCAGTCAGCGAGGCACATTTAAATTGAGCTCTATCCTAGAATTTACATGTTATTGGTTTGACATCCAAGATTCTACCTATTTTGATGCCTAAAGTTCTCCAAATTCGACATCACTTTGGGTGGCTTTTAACACTTGATTTTTACCCAAATTTTGAATGATATTTCCTCTTAAATTTTTTCTCTTAAACCTTTGCTTATTTGACTTTCGTGGCTTTTGTAAAAAATTGCACTTTCTTGTGCACTTATCACCTTGATGTTGGCTCTCTTTGGTGCTTAGGAAAACAACACTCACTCTTTTATTTTGATCAATATATTCTCCCTTATTTACATATTATTTATACCTTCTCTTTATGCCAAATTCTAACTTATCTTCCTGCTTTAATATGATGCAGGTTTAATGGTGGTGAAGATGCTTCCTTCTCAACTTAAAAAATACAATACCTCCTTCCATTATTTTTCAACCTTGGATATAGCACTTGCAAATTTACTATAAACAAATTTTTGATGCTTAAACGAAATGCACTTTAGACATATAAATTTGTAGTCTTATTTCAATCTCCTTCTAGCTTACTTACTTGCTTTCTTGCTTGGTTTATTTTTTTCCAAGATTTTAGAAATTTGCAGCTTCTCTCCTTTACAAAATGCTACCAAAATCTATATTCTTCTTCCTCGAATAATGCTATTAAAAAACATTCTTACTCATATCAAATGTTGCCCAATAACTCTAAAATTTGTAGCTAATTTCCTTCTCCAAATGTTGTCCAATATGTTTGATATGTGCAACTTTCAATGCTGCGCAAAAAACTATGTTCTTAGTTTTAATTTGTTGCCTAAAACCTTATCATTTATCCTTCCAAAAAGCTTCCAAGAAATTTTAAAATTTGAAACTCAAATTCTCCTTCAAATGCTATCTAAAATACAGCTCTATCTCCTTCAACTTGTTGCTTTTTTTCTATTCCCAAACTTTGTATTTTTGTAGCTCCAAATGTTGCCAATATGCTGCATTTTTGCTATCCAAAAACTGCCTCTATCTCCTTCAATTCTCTACCTTAAAATATTATCAATTCCTCCTTCAAACAACTATCCAAAAACACTTCCAAATCTACCCAAAAATTCTCCAATTCACAGCTCTTCTATCTCCTTCCCAAATTTACAATTCAAAACTCTTCAAATGCTGCTCCAAAATTCTGATTTCTTCTTCTTCAAAAATCAGCCTTCAAAACTTTAATGGTTGTTCCAAAAATATCAATTTTTGGCCTCTTTCAATATTCAAATTTGGCCTCTTTACTGGAATCTTCTTCAAGAATTTGAATGTCTTGAAGTCTTCAAAAATACTTTCTTAAATTTGGTAAACTTCTTACCAAAAAACTTCACCTTGAATCAATTTCAAAAATCCTTTTGGGCTTATTGTGGGATGACAACAATTTTATTAATTTTGATGTGATTACTTGTTTTTAGAAGTTTCTTCTTCTTGCAATCTTCTACCTCAAAATTTCTTCAAATCTTCTCCGGTGGCCACTTCTTCAATTTCTCAATAGGGTTTTTCTCTATTCTCCTTTTTTCTCCTTCAAAATTTCAATGGAACTTTTTCTTAGGCCTCCTCAATATTCTTTCTCAAATCTAAAATTGGGACCTCTTCTCTCATGTCTCCTTCTCAATCTTCAATAGGGCTACTATGGCCTTTTTCTCTTTTCTTCCTTCAATCTATAGTCTTAAATCTTCTATGGGACATCTTTCTTGGGTTTCCTCAATATTCAATCTTCAATCTTCTCTGGGGCCTCTTTTTTTAACCTCATTAATCTTCAATGTCTACTATTTTATTGCAAATCCAAAACTAATCCCTACATGAGGAAAGCACATAGAATTTCAGGTAATCGAATGTGAAATTCTTCTCTATCTATTGTAGGAAGCTTCTCAAATTTTGAGAACTTATTTTTCTGCAACAAAATCCTAGATAGTAGCAATCAAATACATCCAAATCTCCAGATTTTTAAAATCAATAAACTTCACTAGTTATCTTCAATTTAATGAAAAGGAATCTATGTTGAGTTCTAGTCTTCACAAGTTTTCCTACAACCTTGTGGAAAGACTCTAGCCAAATATCAACTTTTAAATTTTGTAAAATAAACCTCCCTATCTCCTATCAATCTCACATGTGGCCTTGATACCACTATTAGCTTTTGATGCTTAAAACTTAAATCAAAATAAACACAAGATCTAAAAAAAGTTGCTATATGAAATATAAGATAATGACAATATTCTAATCATATAAAACTCATAAATAAATTCTACAATAACTCATAAAATTACCATTAATAAATGCTCATGAAAATAGTATCTTGATATAGAATAAAGATCTCAAATACACCATACTTCCACACAATATCACTCTATAATTGTGTCCCACACACATAGATACATATATAATGGGATGTGGCTCTTCATATGTACTACTCTTGGTCTTCACTTTGCTTGAGACTCTTCACTTTCCTACTTTAAGGACACATGTGCACTCTTACATAATGGACACTTATGCACATCTAAACTTATCATAATTGCACACTTAACTACAAGACACTTGTGCATTTATTACATATTATTACATTAGATAAATATTTACTCACACTATAATCTAAGACACACTTCTAATCTAAAGATGTACCCAAGGTACATTAGAATGTATCAAATAATGAAATATACTCTAACGTCAATAGCTACATTGTAGGGATAATGAGATAGGCATACCTACTTTTTCTATGTCAAAGTTGAGTTTACGCTCTTCTATGGGAGATTCCAACTCACCATCACCTAAATCCATGTAGGTAGATCAATTAAAGGAGATTCTTTTAGGACGAGATATCATGTTTTTGACCCTCACACCTCCACTTTTTGTAAATATTTAATAATTTTGGGCCATTCAAAAGTGACAACATACCCCTCTCTTCTCACCAAGCACTATGGCAAGTTGAATAGAGCACAAGTCTTAGGACAAAGGAGACTTAGGTTCAAGTATTTGAGAGTGCTTTCAACTCTTTACTTCTCTTAAAGTAAAATTTTGTCCAGCTCCTTGGTTAATATGGACTCTTTAGTGCCATGTAAAATAATATATATATATATATATATATATATATACGTGTGTGTGTGCTTAATGAATCAAAATAGTGCAAATATCAATGATGAGGTGGATAAAAAAACTGTGATGGCAAAAAGTGATAAGATCATTCTAGTGGATTAGAGATCCCAAGTGGTAGGTCAAGATTGGTGCTTGCATCCCTAAGGTTAGAGCCTTTAATTTTTTATTTTTTGGGATCCATTAGGGAAAATCTTATAAAGGCCATAACTTTTGCATATGAAATAATTTTAAACCCATTTTCTTTAATCACATGATTTTCAAGCTTTAGACATTGTTGGCATTAATTCACATACTTGTTATAGTGTTAATGGTTATATTATGTAATATGGACCACAAATCCCTAGTTACTCACCTTAATGGGAAAAATTATAGTATTTGTTGATATGAACAAAGAAATGGCATGAGCATTCATAAAAAAAAAAGGAAACATTGAAAGAGAAAGGAATTTTTTGAATGAAAATTCATACACAATATTATTCATATCTAGTATTATAAAGAAGTACAATCATATTTTTTTTAGAAGACATGTTTTAAAATAAGACATGCTTTATTTTAAATATGACATTCTTCTTTCTTTAGAAAATACTAAACATAATAATTAACTAAAAATAAAATATTGTTATATAAGACTAAGTCTTATATAGAGACCAAGCCTAATATAGAGACTAAGCCTTATCAATTTCTCCTTGTTTAGTGGAAAGTGTCCCAAATTTATTTGGAATAGGGGGAAAAGGATGTGAAAAATATGGAACAAAGACTCTCCATGTTTGTGTCTCCACTTTCAATAGAATAAGAACAAAAGGTTGTGAAAAATATGGCATAAAGACCCCTTGTGCTTGGGTTATTTGTGTACCTATATGACCAACCAAGTATGTAGTGGTACTCAAATGTTGTTGCTATAAATAAGAATAGGATTGTGGTAGTGCATGGTGTTGTGGTGGTGGTTGTTGTTGTGTTGATGATTGTGCTTGTAGTGAAAATTATTGTTGTGGTTGTGATAGTTGATGCAATTTTTGTTTAAGAGTAGGTAGGAACAAATCCTATTGTTGCTAAAGGTAGGAACAAATGTGGTTATTGTTTATACAAAGAAGAAGTAACCTAATCCATGTTAGGCATTATATATGGTTTCACATGATTCTATGAAAATGTTAATTGAGCATACAAAGGCAATAATAGTGGTGATGACAATCAACCAAAAGAATATTGATGTTATACCTTGTATTGTGTTGTTTGAAGATGATGACCAAATTGTTGCAAGGAATGTCGAGATGGTTGTAATTGAGAGTATGAATGTTGAACTGGTTGATGGTGATGTAGTATAGAAAGGTATGATTATTGTTGTCCTTCATATTTAATAATTGTATAGCATAGGTGGAGTTGGTTGCCTTATTTTTTCCTTCTACATGAGTATCCATATTTAAGTAACAATAAACCAAATTCTTGATAACAAAGTTTATCAACTGACATATATAATACTTCATAGGTTAATGAGTGACATGAAGTGCTAAATTATAGAGCATTGCTTGAAATGTTTCCGTAATATCTTGCATGAAATGATTGAATCTAAGGTTTATTATTATTTAAAAGAAGCATTTCTTATTTAAAATAAAACATATCTTATTTAGGACCAATCATAATATAGAGACTAAGCCTAATATAGAGATCAAGGCCAATATAGCCTAATATAATATCTAGGTGCCTAATATAGATACTAAGCCTTATCATTTGCTTAAATCAAATAATTGACCTACTACAAAGTAAGAACCTATGGTGCATCTTTTAGGAGGATATCCCGATGATGAAACTTCACACCAAATGGAATAAGAGGTTGTATGTTTTTTCTCCTCGTTGATTGAAACAAAGTTGATTTTCCATATCAAACAAGAGAGTGACCCTATAAAGGTATGGTTAAATTTGAATGAATGATTTGAAAAGGTTAATATTAGTGAAGTAAGTCACTTGGAATTACAACTTCCTTCTCTTAAGCTAACTAAGTTTGATAACATTGAGGATTGTATTGTAATATTCAAGACATCAAGGAAAAATACTACATCTTCTAAAGGTAAAAACAAATATGATGTAGAATTTGTTAAGACTATCCTTGCTAATGTATCCCTTTCCTTTCAAACATTAAACGTAATGGTTCATATAATTCCCATGTTCTTGGAATCACTTAAAACTCTTACTCTTAATTAGATTTTTTCTCTCCTAGTTCACTTTTAGGTTGCAATTTGGAATTGTGGTGGTGGAACTCCTCAATTATAAGCTTAGAAAAGAAATTCAAATCTTAGGAGGCTAAGACCTATGGACCTATGGGTAAGGATAAGTATTCAAATAAATCAAATACCACTTATTGATATTTTAAAAGGGATGGACATCCAATGAACAATTTCTTATAGAAGCTACAAAACTTGAAGCTAAGTTCTTGAATCAAGGTGGACATCTTTTAGATGAAGAGGAATATACAAATGGATCTGCCTCAATTGTAGATGCCCACTAGAGTTTTCATTATGGAGGAAATATGTTATTATCATTAATGTCTTCTCTCATTTTGTCCCTCAATTTAGATTATGGGGGGATGTTGAATTTATAATTTGATTCATGACTAAGATCCAACATTATATGAAGTATTGGATAGGCATAATGGAATTTAATTGAGCATTGTATTTATTACTTTATAATATTTTATTATGTAAGCCCAATGGGAGGGATTTTGATATTGCTATATATACCCCCTCACACTCCTCATTTATCATCAAAGTGTTGGAAAATAATATCTATGGATAGTATTTATTCATAGTGCCTATGGGCATCCACCAAATTTTTCTTTCATCTTTCTTTTTTGTTCTATGTATAATATTTGAGTGCATGTTTTGTTTCAATTTGTTTTTAGAAAATATTATCAATTCTAGCAAACTAATCACTATATTATCTATAGATAAGAATCACAAAACTTTGATAATTAACTTGAGTGGTGGATGGTATTTATTTTAATACCAAAACACCTAATTAGGTTAATAAGTATAAACTAAGTTGACATGACAAAAGAAATTTTGGCTAATTACAAGTTATAAGGTGGGTTTACCCTTGACAAGGTTAATTGTGACCCATAGGACTTACATAATAAAATATCATGATAAATTAAATGCATTGTGCAATAAATGCCCTTAGGCCTATCCAATATTACATCATATAATGTTATCCTTGGCCATGAATCATATTACACTTTCAACACAATTAATTAAATATATTGTACAATGAATTCCCTTAGGCCTATCCAATATTACATCATACAATGTTAGCCTTGGCCATGAATCAAATTACACTTTCAACACCCCATCATAATATGAACTGAGGGGCCAACAATATAAGAGATTAGGTTCAATAATATCCCCCATAATGGCTACTCTAATGGACCTCCATAATTGTTGTAGAATCATATAAATCCCTCAATCATCTAAGATTTGCTACTATAAAAATACTTCTTGCACAAGATCCTCTTTAGGCTAGATTACAGTCATCATTACCACTATTAGAGGATCCAACACACATATAAAAAGCAAATTTTCTAAGGATTCAAATTAAGAAAATAAGTCAAGATCACCACTTCCTTTAAAGAAAAGACACTTAAGTCTTTCATAGTGACATAATTATGACTTGAAGGTATAGATTTTATTTCTATGACATACATCACCTTGTTTGGACTTCCACTTGCCCTTGGGCTACCTTATTTTCATCACCAAAAGAGGCTTCACATGTATCTACTTAAAAGAAGATCTATAACAAAATTCCAAGAGTTCCTGGACAAGGAATATAAGAATGAAGAGATCATAAATGATTAGTTCTTTGTGAATATGCTAAAACAATCACTCAAATGAGGAATATGGATTGAGTAAAGCACATATTGAATCCTTTTCCTATATGTATCCAAAGGACTCAAAATCTATTGCAAATGTTACAAATCGAATTGCATATTCCAAAAAAGTAGAACAAATATTCTAATTGCATAAAATATGATAAATCTTCCCTTTCAAAATAGGGAAATAGAATTTGAGGACTATTCCCATACAACTTTCTCCCTAAAACTAAAACAAGTCCATAAACGAATGTTACCAATACATAGAGCTTGAAAAATTCTATGATTTTAAAAGAATGGGCTTAAAATGCTTCTATGTGCAAAAGTTATGGCCTTCAAAATATTTTCCCAAATAGCCCCCAAAAATATAAAAATTAAAACCTCAAACCTTAGAGAAGTTATAGCAAATCCTAATCTTACACTTGGTGCCTACTCATGTGGGTGACTACCACTCATTCTATACCACCTTATTGCCTATTATTTATTGGATCCTTATCGCTTATCACATTTTGATTGGTTGACTAAGGTTTTTATAGTTAAAAACCTTATTATTTGGCACCAATTATAGCCACATCAACCACCATCTTGACCAAGGAATCATCATTTTTCCTTTATACCAAAACTTAATTATAAGGGGTTCAAATCTAAGATTTCTATGGCCTAAACACCTTGACCTAGAAAAGGTGGAAAGACAATATTTGAGGCACTCAATGCATATTTCATCATAGGTAGAATACATTCACTCTAAAATGTATTGTAAAAGGCAACGTAGGGACTCAAACCTACATTGGTCAAAGTGAGAATATCTTTGCAAGATCTACATGACCATTTTTCCAATGGTGATGGTGATGAAGGATCCATTGGTACCTTTGTAAATAATTTTGTGTGGGTCCATGGGTTTACAAAAAGAGAGCTCCAATAGTTTGAACTTTGAACATCTCGTCTTGTACCCAATTGGTCATCTCATTGACTAGTGTTCCACATGTATAGTCAAATATGGAAGGCATTAAAACATCTTCCTAAAGATAAATTTACCCTATAAATATTCCCAATGCAACTTGCATGATTTTAAACCTACAACCTATACTAATAAAACCTTATCCAAGATATATCTAGTCATTATAGCATCTTCTTTGAATGGAGTACATTTCTCATCATTTCAATAGAATATGGTGTCATAATCAATCCAAAGGAAGAGTTTCAAAGGCTTGGCATGTGTTGGTATGGATTTGAATTTAAATTTTGGTGCTAATGTTTCTTCATGCTTCCAATCAGGGTTATGCATAGGGGAAAAAATTCATTAATAAGTGAATAATGATATTTTTCAAAATGTAAATTTACGAATTTTGGTACCCTGGCCATCGGCCCACTCGCCCAAAATTTTTGAATATTTTTTTGGGTTGGGTCACCCAAAAATTATAATATTTTAAATTTTAAAATTTAAATCGCTCACCCTCCCACCCAGATTTTGGATCAGCTTGTCTTAAAATTATATAATTTTATTAACCTGGATAAATTCGTCCACTATATATAGCAAAAGATACTATTACTTGTTATAATTATACATTCAAAAAAAATGGAGAACCCAAATTCGAGCCAAAAAAAGAATAGAATCGAAGAAGCTGTAAAAAGAATGATTGGCAACAGACGAAGGACAAAATACAATATAGATAAAAGACTCTAGGAACAAAAAAAATTATGTCTTGTTTTACTTTTTATTGTCAATGCTTCCATCCATACAAAATCCTTGCTCATCCTAGACCCACATAGGTCATCCCCTGTATGAGGTCATCCCTTGCATGATGTCTATAGACTCATGTAGGTCATCCCTCATAGGTCGTCCCTTGCATTATGTCTATGGAATCATGCAGGTCGTCCCTCACATGATGTCTACAGACTTGCCTAGGTCATCCCTTGTAGCTAGGTCGTCCCTTGTAGGTTGTCCCTTTGCCTCACATGATGTCTACTATCCCATGCAAGATGTCCCCTACAAGTCATCCCTCCCATGATGACTACAAAATTACCTAGTTCATCCCTTGTAGGTCGTCCCTCGTATGATGTCTATGAACTCATGCAGGTCGTCCCTCTCATGATGTGTATGGACTCATGCAAGTCATCCCTTACAGGTCATCCCTCGCATGATGTCTATGGAATCATGCAGGTCATCCCTCACATGATGTCTATAGACTTGCCTAGGTCATCCTCTGTAGGTTATCCCTCGCATGATGTCTATGAACTCATGCAAACCATCCCTTGCATGATTTCTATGGACTCATACAGGTCATCCCTTGTAGGTCGTCTCTTGAATGAAGCCTACTAACTCACTTGGGTCATCCCTAATTCACTTGGATCATCCCTTAAATTAAGCCTACTGACTCACTTGGATCATCCCTCAAATTAAGTCTACTAACTCACTTGGATCATCCCTAACTCACCTAGATCATCCCATGCATGATGTCTATCGAATCACTTGGAACGTCCCTCAAATGAAGCTTACTAACTCACTTGGATCATACCTGAGTCACCTGGGTTATCCCTCACATGATGTCTACTGACTCACTTGGATCATCCCTCTAATGAAGCCTAATGACTCACTTGGGTCATCCCTGACTCACCTAGATTATCCCTCGCATGATGTCTACTGAATCACTTGGGTTGTACCTCGAATGAAGCCTACTAACTCACTTGGATCATCCCTCGAATTAAGCCTACTGACTCACTTAGGTCATCCCTCGAATGAAGCCTACTAACTCACTTGGATCGTCCCTGACTCACCTGGATCATCCCTCGCAAATCATCCCTGGTCACTGTAGACTACCCTGCAACCTTCTAGGAGGCATAACTTTTGATCCAGAGCTTCGTTTTCAATTTTTTTTAAACCACATAGCTCGATGAGATCTACACTTTAAATTGATAATAATAAACTAATATAGAATATTTTTTATCATTTTCACCTCTACAACCAATTGATAAAGTTGGATGACCCTGCAACCTATAGGCTGCAAATGACCCTACAACCTTCATTTGAGGGTCATCCCTCAAGTGAAGTCTATGGACTCACCTAGTTCATCCCTTGAATGAAGCCTATTGACTCACTTGGGTCATACCTGACTCACCTAGATCATCCCTCAAATGAAGCCTATTGACTCACTTGGGTCATCCCTGACTCACCTAGATCATCCCTCAAATGAAGCCTATTGACTCACTTAGGTCATCCCTTGAATGAAGCCTATTGACTCACTTGGGTCATCCCTAACTCACCTAGGTCATCCCTCTCATGGTATCTACTAACTCACTTGGTTTTTTCCTCGAATGAAGCCTACTGACTCACTTGGATCATCCCTAACTCACTTGGGTTGTCCCTTGCATGATGTCTACTGACTCACTTGGATCATCCCTCGAATGAAGCCTACTGACTCACTTGGGTCTTCCCTGACTCACTTAGGTCATCCTTAAAATGAAGCCTACTGAATCACTTGGGTCATCCCTCAAATGAATCCTATTGACTCACTTGGGTCATCCCTCGAATGAAGCCTACTGACTCACTTGGGTCATCCCTGAATCACTTGGATCGTCCCTCGAATGAATCCTACTGACTCACTTGGGTCATCCCTCGAATGAGTCCTATTGACTCACTTGGTTCATTCCTCGAATGAATCCTATTGACTCACTTGGGTCATCCCTTACTCACCTGGGTCATCCCTCATTGGTCATCCCTAGTCACTATAGACTACCCTGCAACCTTCTAGGAGGCATAACTTTTGATCCAGAGCTTCATTTTCAATTTTTTTTTAAAACCACATAGCTTGATGAGATATACACTTTAAATTGATAATAATAAACTAATATAGAATGTTTTTTATCATTTTCACCTTTGCAATCAATTGATAAAGTTGGATGACCCTGCTGCCTATAGGCTACAAATGATCCTGCAACCTTCATTCGAGGGTCATTCCTCAAGTGAATTCTATGGAATCACCTGGTTTATCCCTTGAATGAAGCCTATTAACTCACTTGGGTCATCCTTGACTCACCAGGATCATCCCTCGAATGAAGCCTACTCACTCACTTGGGTCATCCCTCGAATGAAGCCTACTGACTCACTTGGGTCATTCCTAACTCACCTAGGTCATCCCTCGAATGAATCTTACTGACTCACTTGGGTCGTCCTTATGATCATGCATGGGAATTAGAGTATGTTTAATGATTATTTATATCTTATGGTACGTTTATCAAAAATTTTGGTGAATTCACCTACTTTCATTTTTTCTTGTGAAAAAAAAAAATTGCCTTTGCCTCCACATGACTTTGCACCATATTTGCCTTGGTTTCAAAACTTATTTGCCTTATTTTTATATATACATTTTTGGGCATACCCCTTATGCATAGCCTTTCTTCCAATAATCATGCCATGGCCTTCTTATGAAGCATGAAGAAAAAAATGCTAATTCTAATTCAAGTCTATATTATGGATTTAAAAATGCTTTGATGACAACAAAACATTTTATGGAGAATGTCAAATTTCTCTTAAAAAGTAGAAAATTTAAATGACAAGTAATTGCAATATCCTTTATGCCTTTTATGCTAAAGACACTCATGAAGCTTTGATAATTTATTTGTCCTAAAATTTGGAGGAATTATTAGAGGCTCCAATAATATTTTTGCATATTCAAGCAATGTTACCCCATACCCACTCTTATACCATGTTGGAATTTATAATATTTTACAAAAACAAACAAAAAAATCATTTGCTCAAATCTTATAAACGATGCATAATATGGATGAAAGAGAGAAAGATATAGTAGGCACCTATAGACACCATAAATAATCACTATACTATCCATAGATAATAATCACAACACTTTGATAATTAAATGGAGTGGTGGAGGATATTTATACCAATAACAAAACCCCAAATTGCATCAATATGTTTATCCTAAGCCAATATAATAAAAGAGATTTAGGTTAATTATAAATTATAAGGTGGGTTTACACTTAAAAAGGCTAACCATGGCCCATAGGACTTACATAATAAAAATTTATAATTCCCTTGGGCCTATCCAATATTACATCATACAATGTCGACCTTGGCCATAAATCAGATTACAATCTCAATACTAGTGGATAGTACTAACAATAAGAGTGAGTGTTATTGCTAATACTAATTTATGCTAGTGACAACAATAGTTAGAGGGACTGGTGCCTAATGATATTATTGTCATCTATAAATGGATATTCCTAATTCTTATGCACCTATTGGAGGCTAGTTAGCACCACTTTTTTGGCTATACAAAGCCTCTAATATTTGGGACAAGGGAATTTAGATGCTTACTTAGATCAATAATCCCACCTTGAAAAAGAATGGAACCCATTGCTTCTAAATCATGAATTATATGAGATAACCACTCAATATAATTGTGAAATCACAGGCGCACCGGGTGTGATGCAAACAAAAGCAGTTGTATTAACGAAACGCTAAGTGCATGGGAAAGGGAAAGCGAAGCATGAATGAAACGATATGTAAAGAAAAAACAAAGGTGAAGCCTCTTTTATTAATTTTTCTTATGATCAGGATATAATACGTCTCCCCCCCCTTTTCAGGGGCTCAGAGCGTTCGATACAATTTTGTCACACCAACAGATGGTGCGCTTCCCTTTGGGATCTTTCGTGTGCCCACATTTGAAATGGGCGGGCCAAACGTCACTACAAATTGCATGAATACATTTTTGGTTCCATGTTGTCCCTCCAATTTTGAGATCCTACATACAGAGAAACAACAAATGATTAATAGCACATGCGGATGGAGGGAAACATGTAATCCCTAAGGCCTCCGATTAATGCATACATGAAATAATTGAAACAGTGATCAAAACTTATCAGAATAGAATGAAATTTAAACAAAGGTATGTAAAAACCATCAGGGACATATTGCAAAAATAACAGTCAAGAAAACTAATGTAGATTTCTAATTACTCCGGGGTAGGACGATTAGGACTGTCATAAAATGCTCAAAAGTGACTTCCAAAATGTCCCATACAGAGGCCTCCAAAACACCTGCAAATTTGGGGTTAGGAAAAATGAGGCATTTTGAGATGACCCAGAAGGTCATATTTTGCATATTCTACCCCGATCGCCCTATATCCGAAGGCACTCCCTATATGTTAGTAAAAGCATAAAATAATGAAAACAAAGTCAAAACAAGTTAGAATGCTTTGAAATTTGAACTGCAACATATATGAAACACACAAAACATGATGCAAAAGAAATAGTGAATAAATTTGCTATAGATTTCTAATCACTCTGGGGTGGGATGGTTAGGACTGCAACAATGCGGGGGGCGCCCAGGAGTAGGACACCCACCATTCAGGGCTTGGTTTTGACACCAATCCACTTGGTATGGGTCCAAAATCTCCTAGGGGGTTGTGTCAAAAAATTGGGTGTGGGATTGTGGCCAATTGTTTAGGTTTTGGGTCCGGATTGCGCTCCTAATGTTCACCCGATAACCTCCCTTCCAAAAGAGATATCAAGGATGTAGGAAGCACAATGAGGGTGAGGGTATAATTCAACAGCACTCCATTGCTCCAAATTATCCTACTCTATCCTCATTTTGGGGTGAGAAGGCTCACCATTTTATAGACCTAAAGGTCTTCTTTGAATGTGCATGCAGGGGTGCCACTTGGCCATCATGCCTTGTCATGGGAGAGGAGATTTTTCCCTGATTAATGGCTCCATGACTGCCTCTTTGAGCTTTGAAATGCTCACTCACACTCTCATGCATTGAAGGTAGATTTGAGTGGTAGATCTGGGTTGCCATTTGTCAAGGTTTGAATTTTTTCCCATAAAACCTACTATTCGCCCCATCCTAGAGTGATTGCTGCTAATCATCCTGAGGTGGGACGAATAGCATTCTAATTGCCCCAGGGTGGAACGAGTAGGGAGCAAGGCACTTGAAAGGTGCTAAATTGACCTGTAACCTTCCAAAACTACTTTGGGAGTGGTTAGGACCACTGTCTAACCTCTTGGGGCTGCCCTAGGGGCTATGTATGCCAATTCGGTTAGTGCTTGTAGCCACATGATCGGATTGGTGTTGTTTTGGTGTCTACATATGCCCCTTTTTGGGATGCACTCTGCGTGTAGTGATGAGAAAAAATAGATTACCAAAGCACTTAATGATTAGGGTTTATCAATAACCTAACCAAATTTTGATGCCCCAAGTATGGAAAGGGCATGCATTCTTGAATCCTTGCTTCTGACGAGCTAAGGAGCTTAATTCAAGGGTTAACCTTTTTCGATGAGGTGTTACTTGATCTTGGACATTGTTCAGCCATGAATAGACAAATGGTGCAACCTTTTTTCTATGGAAAACTTGAGTTCATGATTCTAGAATGCCAAGTGTTTGATCAACTTGTGATTATTGCTTGTTTGTTGCCCCAAGCAGGAGTGTGATTGTCTTTTTCAATGATTCTTTGAATGCATACCATTTCCTTGATTGGGTGTGTACTTGTTTATTTGTGACTAAGTGTGACTACCCCCTCAAGCAACAAATCAATGAGGGAATCACCGAAATGAGAAAAGCGACGAGGTGCTTGACCCAAGATGATGATTGTAAGGGTGCCTTCAGTTGTTTCCCGTTGAATTCTTATGCAGTTTCAAAAATTTGTCCTCCCGTGGAGTGGTCCAGCTATGGTAGCCCTCTTAGGGAGTAGGATATTGATAATTTGTGGCCTTGACATCTATTTTTTATGCCAATAATGTCAGGCACAAAGGCGCATTTGTTCGGTAATTTTATTGTTGTTTTTTGGTGGGTTTTGACCCTTTTTGTGACGCCTTTTGGGGATGAAATTGTTGAAAATTTGTCCTCCCATGGAGCGTTCCAGCTATGGTAGCCTTCTTAGGGAGTAGGATAGTGATAATTTGTGGCCCCAAAATTGGTTTTGCATGGCATGAATCATAGGCGCAAAGGTGCCTTTGTTCAGCAATTTTATTACTGATTTTTGGTGTGTTTTGACCCTTTTTGTGATGCCTTTTGGGGAAGAACTTGACAAAAATCTGTCCTCCCATGGAGTGGTACAGCTATGGTAGCCTTCTTATGGAGTAGGATAGTGATAATTTGTGGTCCTAATGTCAGTTTTTTATGCCAAGAATCACAGGCGCAAGGGTGCCTTTGTTCGGCAGTTTTATTGCTGATTTTTGGTGGGTTTTGACCCTTTTTGTGATGCCTTTTGGGGATGAACTTGTCAAAAATCTGTCCTCCCGTAGAGTTGTCCGGATATGGTAGCCTTCTTATGGAGTAGGATAGTGATAATTTATGGTCCCAACATTGATTTTGTATTCCAATAATCATAGGTGCAAAGGTGCCTTTGTTCGGAAGTTTTATTGCTATTTTTTGGTGCATTTTGGATGCAGTTTTGGTTGTTTTTTATTTTCTTGCTCTGTAATCGTCCCAGGGTGGGACGAATACCAGTTTTTTAATCATCCCAGGGTGGGACGAGTTCTAACTAGAGTGCTCATCCTAGTATGGGATGATTATAGGCCTAAGAGCCTATATAAGGGCCAAAACTAGGTTTTGGGCTCATTTGCAATTATTTTTCCTGGCGATTTGGAGCTGTGAGGAGTGCTAGTTTGTGAAGCGTAGTGCTACCAAATTTTTGTGGACACCATGAGTTCAAGGACCTAATCCTTGAGTGGTGGATTTGAGGCGATATCGATAGGTTCTCCTTCCTTCTTTTTTTTTATTACTTGTTTTTATATGAATTTTTAAACTCACTTTTTAGGTTAAAAACCCTAGATGAATGTTGTGGTTTTATTTGTTTTGTTTTGTTCATCATAAGGTTAAAAAATCCTAGTTTGAATTTTTATTGTTTTGATTTGTCTTTTGTTCATCATAAGGTTAAAAAAAAACCCTAGTTTGAATTTTTTTTGTTTTGATTTTTTTTTTTGTTCATAATAAGGTTAACAAAACCCTAGATGATTTTTGTGTTGTTTTGATTTTTTTTTGTTTGATTTTGATTGTACAGTTTAGTTGATTGATTTGTACTTCGGTTGTATAGTTTTGTACTTTTTTTTTCTATACATTTTTTATAATTTGTACAGTTTATTTGAATATTTTTGTTTAAATTAAGGTTGAAACCCTAATTTGTGTGTGCACTATTGTACATTTGTTTTGTTGTCATGTTTTAATGTTTTTGTGTTGTTTTTGTTTTTTAGGTTGTGAAGAGTTGGTATTGCCAACCGAATGTGTTATTAGATGCATGAGATTTGTTGACTGTGGCAGATTGGGATTGGCTTGATGCCCTTGGGCTTAAGCAAGTGATGCGGTTGGAGCCTATGGTGGGGGATCGAGCATATCTAACTGCCATGATAAATTTTTGGGATCCCTGCACCAACACCTTTCATATACTAATATGGGAGATGACAGTGACTCCAAAGGATGTGTATCGAATTCTACAGATTCTGATAGACGGGTTGCCCATTTGGATGACTCCTTGTGATCAGCAGATGGTGGTGCTGACATAGTGCTTTGGGAATGCGACAGAGATGGGGGTGGATAGGGCAGTGGAGAGGGCAGAGGGGGATTACCTAATTGGCAAGATTCTGGTGTGATGCTCTGATGATGACCCTCATCTCTAACATGTTGCTTCTTGACTCCTTAGGTGTGAGGTTCCCTTGGAACCTGCTTAAGGTGGTGTTTAGACTGGTGGAGTATTCGATAGCAGTGCCACTTATTATGAGGTGGGGTTAGACACTAATTGCACAATTGTATGATGAGTTGTATGAGGTCCACTACTGGAGGTAGAAGGGGATCGAGTATAGCTATTTTTTGCAGTGCTGGGGGTGGTAGCACATAGCTATGGAGCGGCTGTAGAGGTTGCCTTGGACCACTCAGGGTGAGATGGTGTACAGGTAGATTGGGTATGCTGCTCTATGGCAGAGGTCATAGGAGCAGGGGTAGATTTTATGGTGGGCAAGTTCCATAGGGTGCTATACTGATGACTTCTCTCGTCTTGCTTCAGGGGAGGTGTTCTGGTGGCCATTCTAGGACTGTCTAGCCTGGACTGAGTCTGGGAAATGGCTTCGATGGGCACACAGGGGGAGATGTCTGATCAAGCAGCACAAGATTGAGTAGGAGTACTTCCTGTATGTCTGGGTGACTTGACATTTTGGGGTGCACCAGGGATTTCCTAGTGAGCCCTTGATCTATCGACGTCAAGGCGACGAGAGGACTCTAGCCTAGCTGATTATTGAGCCACTTGGTGAGGAGTTTGATGCAACGATTGATGTCCCTAATGTGGACAATGTTGGGGTCACTACAGAGTATGACCAATGGTGGACGATGCTACGATGGCAGGGTGAGGGTCCTCTAGGAGATCCATATGTAGTAGTAGTAGGTGGTGGGGTTGTAGAGGCACTAGGGGAGGGTTGGGGGGTTTTGCATGATGATGTAGATATGGTGGAGGTAGATGACTTGATTGGGGATGATTTAGACGTGTCGAAGCATTCAGATACATAGGACTTCCCAGAGCAGTGGATGCCAGAGTAGCATGTCGTCCTGAAGATGCCCATGCCTCAAGCCGTCTTAGGGGATATGGAGGCGAGGTTTCACATTGAGATAGCATGATTGGAGGACCTACTATGGAGACAGGATGAGGAGCATAGTACCGAGAGGGATCACCTGTAGGCTCAGTTGGCACATCAGGATGAAGCATTGGCTGCATACCATCGACGGGATGTGGAGTGGGGTCGATTCCATGTGGAGTTGGAGGCCGAGATTATCCGCCTTGGTGGACAGTTACCTGAGCTCACTGGAGGTGGATCTTCATGCTGAACGAGAGATAGTGAGACTGAGTAGTATTCTTCCTCTCATCCTAGGTGGGTGGGTGAGGGTAGCACTAGTGGGCATGATGTGGGCACTAGCATCAGCTGCCCTGAGAGGTCCCATAGGACCCACACCACTGGGGGTAGTTCTAGTCGCACCGATCCTACGTGATCATGGTGGTCGACTCCCTAGGCTTGGGGTTTTTGAATTTTTGATTTTTTTTTAGGTTAGAGGACCGACTTATTGTAGCCTGTGGGAATTTTTGGCGATATATATACATGACTTTATTTTTTATTATACACTTGTCGTGATTTATTGTTACTTTTATGCACATGTATTTACGTTGATGTATGCATATGTTATTATGAATGTGACTGTTTATAATTATATGATGTATGCATATGTTATTATGAATGTGACTGTTTTGGTCACCTCAAAACGCCCCAAAGGGTGTGTACATATGCATACATCATTGGTCACCTCAAAACTTCCATGATGTATTTAACTTGAGATAGTCTCTTATGGGTGTGTACAAATCTTGTTGATCAAAAACCTCAATGGTATGAACGGCCAATTCCTCTTGAAGTTCATCCCTAGCAAAAGCCAAGCAGGAAAGAACTTGTAAGAATAGCGTTGTGTTGCTATTAATATGGGTTAGGGAGAACAAGGACCCCTAGTTGGCATGATTCAAACTATCATGGATTCGAGATAACTTATCCTAAGATGGTTCAATCTAGATTAGGTGGATTTCTAGTGTTATGTCAGAGCTCGCATGCTCCATCGTGGATTGCGATAATGTTTTGACTTGAATGGTTGTCATATCACTAGAAATATCTTGCGAGATTAGTGACCCCAAGGAGGCCATAGTGTCTACAAAATGATTTAATGATTGAGGGAGTGCCTCGATGTCGTACCATTCAAGATTTTCTATGAATTTATCCACAAGGGATTTGTAGGCCTACAGAACTAGGCATTTGCATTGGAATACCCCTTTCACTTGGTTGACAATTAACAGTGAATCACCAAAGATATTCAAGCATTTGATGTTCGTGGTGATGGTTTTCTGAAGACCTATGAGCAAGGCTTTGTATTCAACGTTGTTATTGGTGCACGAGAAATCAAGTTTAAATGACAGAGGAATTGGAGCCCCTTGTGGTGTGAAGAATACAATTCCCACACCACCCCCTTTCTCACATTTAAAACCATCAAAAAATAAGGTTATGTCAGCCTATGACTTAGGCTCATCAGAATCTGGTGATTATGAGACATGGAAGACCCCATCATCGGGTAGCTCTATGGTCATAGGTTGATCATCTTCGAGAGGAGCCTCTACTAGTTTATCGGTGATGACTTGTCCTTTGATGGACTTTTGTCCTGTTGAGTGGTATTTTCACACAGTTGTGAAAGTACATTCTCCTTTAGGATTTGGGTTCCAAATCCCCTCTTGAAAATAAGTTAAACAAACAACTTCTCCAAGGTCTCCGCTATATTAGCATTTGCATATGTGTATTAGAATCTCAAATAAAGATATTCAATTTAAATGCTTGGAACACCTTCGTGATTGCAAGTAACTATAAACAACGGGCAATGTTGGTTTATTTTACCATGAAACTTTAGTGATTGTTCATTGAACCAAAATACAACAAATGTGATTTTGCCCTCATATGACCACGATGTGATGCTCAAATTACCCCTCTTTCGTAAAATCAGAATTTTTATGAAGAGAGGGCAATTTTAGGCTCCAAATGAAATTTGTAAAATGCCATAAAACATAACTCCTTCAATGAAATTGGAATTTTCATGAAGGGAATGTCATCATAGGCCCATGAATAAAACATGAAACTAAAAAATGAAATTTGACCTTAAAATGGAAATTTTCTATTTTCGGATTTTTAAAATCTGTAACAAAGCAACAACTTTGATGAATTTTTTAAAAAATACTAAACAACTCCGAAAATGAAATTTTAAACTACGTATTGGAAGTATGCAGTATAACCTACGCAATGGTTAAATTATTTTTGGATTTTGACATTTTTTAAATGTTTATTTTAATGCCTGAAAATTAAAAAAAATTAAAATTTCTGGAAAATAAAATGCAGAAAATGGAACACAAGATACATTCAGTTTGATGCTATCCTATTCGACAAAACCGAAGATATGAGGTTTTCATGCATGCAACCTAACCTATTGGACCTGCAAAACAAGCACAATCCGGATAAGCTAGGTGCTGGCTCCTAGGGTTTTAAATGAGGTTTTCAGATTTAAACATTCGCATGAAGCAACCAAGAAACTTGCATAAACTCCATTTACAAGCCTAAATCTGAAAAGGGGAAAAATAGACATTTAATATTGCATGTAGAAAATGACTCCTTTCTTGCCCATAAGATGCAACTTTCTGAAATTTTTTGTATTAAAAATTTATCATTTTACAATAACAAAAATTTCTAGTTTTCCCAACTAGTCAATGGAAGAAAAACAGCCCAAACAGGTCTAGAACGGCCCTCTTGCCTTCAAATCTGCAACTCTGCTCGCGATAGTTTCCAACCCCTTCTGGCCTCTTTGAATGGCGTATTTAAACTTCTAAAAAAATTGTTTCTGCTTCCATGACGGTTCGTTTCATTTTTTGATGGCTATTCTTTTCACCTTCCCTGACTGTTCGTTTCATTTTCCCATGGTTGTTCATTTCACCTTCCCTTGTGCATGCATGTGCTTTGGTTTCCATTTTGTGGCCCTTCACTACGAAAATGTAACATGTCACGATATCGTGACACTTTTGCCTCCTTGCTCTCTTTTGTTGCTTTTAGCCACAAAAACGTAACATGTCGCGATATCGTGACACTTTTTTTCTTTTGGCTGCGATAATGCAACATGTCACAATATCGCGACGCTTTTTTTCTTTTGGCCGCAACAATGCAACATGTCATGATATCACGACGCTTTTCTTCTTTTGGCCACAACAATGCAACATGTCGCGATATAGCGACGCTTTTCTTCTTTTGGCCGCAACAATGCAACATGTCACGATATCACGACCCTTTTCTTCTTTTGTCCGTGACAATATAACATGTCGCGATATCGCAACACTTTTCTTCTTTTGGTTGCAATAATGCAACATGTCATGATATTGTGATGCTTTTCTTCTTTTGGCCACAACAATGCAACATGTCGTGATATCGTGACACTTTTTTCCTTTTGGCCATGACAATGCAACATGTCGCGATATCGTGACACTTTTTTCTTTCTTCTGTTCTAGCCGTGAAAATGCAACATGTCGCGATATCACGACACTTTTTCTTTCTTCTATTTTGGTCACGAAAATGCAACATGTCGCGATATCATGACACTTTTTCTCTTTTGGCCACGATGGTGCAACATGTCGCAATATCGTGACACTTTTTCTCTTTTGGCCGTGATGTTGCAACATGTCGCGATATCGCGACACTTTTTCTCTTTTGGCCATGATGGTGCAACATGTGATATCGTGACATTTTTTCTCTTTTGTCCGTGATGGTGCAACATGTCGTGATATCGCAACACTTTTTCTTTTTTTGTCACGATGGTGCAACATGTCGCGATATCGTGACACTTTTTCCCTTTTGGTGTTTTGCCTTTTCTTTGATCTTTTAGCATATGGGCCACTTCGGTCTTCTTGGAAACATGCAAAAAAGGTGGGTCCCCAATTTTGGGGTACATTGTGGATCAGCCACAACAAATGGCAACTCTACTGGAAAATGCTCCTAAGCATTTTGGTGAGAACTCAACCTAAAAATACACAAACTCAAATACAAGTGTCAGCAAATATCCAAAGAATGCAAACAGATCAAAAATACATGAAGCATTAGAATTGTTAAGCATCAGCTCGGTGTGTGCAATGTGCTTCATTCCCTATCATTTGAAACTCGTTCAACTTTCCATTGTCAATTTCACTTATGATTCGTATGCAAGGCTATGAATTATTTGTGCAGGATTTGATGTATGACAACTATGCTAGAGATATAACAACCTGCTTTGCAAAAGCTCAAACTTTCTATTATCATAAAAAATATATTAAAACTATCAAACCCTCTTAGGACCAAATATGCGCATACTGAATTAATTTACTAGATCCCAAAGTTGGTTATGTGTCACTACCATCTTGAACCCATGTGCAAGTGTAAGTGAAATCGAGCTTTGGGGAATCGGATTCCCAACCTAAGCGAGATGGGAATTTAACCCTATCCTTACTACTCGATCTAGAGTTCATTACCTCATCTTGAACAAAATGATTTAACCTCGTTATGGATGAAACCGTCAAGCTAGCCTGTCCATTTGAGCAATCAGTGGTCTTGCTTTTAGAGAAGACATGTTGCCATGCATGAGCATACTCCACTGCCAGTCAGGCGTCTATAGCCTCGGTGGAGATCAACCCCATAATCCAGGATTTGAATTTACTTTTGATTTCTTGATCCCTTGGGATGACTACCCATCCTTGCAAGGGACATGTAGTACAATCCTTTCAATCCAATATCAATGATGCAATAAAAGTAGAATGAAACATATTCACTTTGGAATTTCAAGCTCTTGATTGGGCAAAATAGAATCTTTGGGGAATCAAATTCTCAACCTAAGTGAGATGAGAATTAGACCCTATCCTTACTACTCCATGAAGGTCAAATCAGATCTTTGGGGAATTGGATCCTCAACCTAAGTTCGATGAGGATTTAACCCTATCCTTACTATTCTAATTTTAGGCTTTAAGCATTATGGGAGTGGTAAAAACCATTGTTTTAAGGATTATGTTGCATGATAGGACATGCACGAAATGCTCCTTTCACCTTACCTTTTCTTCCAAGTATTTTTTTGACCATTTTGCTCAAGATCCTCTTTAATATATGCAAAACATGCTTGGCTCAAGATAGTTCGGGCATCAGTTCCCAACCTTAGGATCTTTTTAATATACGTTATATAATAACCCTAAGAGGATTCGACACCTTTTCAATGATTGTACCTAAAATGTAGATGCAACTAAGATGAAACGTATATGCAATGAGGAATGTAACATGAGATATGGATGAATGCATTGCTCTTTTTTTTTGAAATGCGGATGGAGTATATCACCTACTTTGCCATAATTTGTAAAACTGACAACTTCATGCATCACAAGTTCCAAACGATATTCTTTAATGTGTTTGCGATACTTCGTGGAGCTTTCTGCAATACAATTCTAATGCTTCATATTCTCCTAGTCTTAATCAATGTTCATGAGGACACAAGTTGACATCTCGCTTTTCTTCTTTTTTTTTTTCAAAACAAACCAACAATGTCGAAAGGACCAACACACAAAACTTAAAACCAAAACTGAAATGCAAACCCAACATCAAAAACCAAAAAAATATCATCAACTACTTCTTTGCAAGAGGGGATTTTGAGACTATGAAACCCAAGAGTTTTCTAGATGTGATGCCAAATATGCACTTCTTGGGGTTTAGCCTAACTTTGTGTTCAATGAGGTGATCAAGGATCTTGCACAAGTCATCGAGATGATCTGGGCACAAAAGATATTTGGCCAAAAAATCATCCATATAATCTTCCAAAGTTTTATGCATGTGATCATGGAAGATGTATGTCATAGCATGTTGGTAGGTGGCACCGACATTTTTAATGCCAAAGGGCATGACCTTATAACAAAATTTCCCCCAAGGCATCGTGAACACCATTTTTAGTTGATCATCGAGATTGATACGAATCTAGTTGTATCTTGAGAAACCATCCATGAGGGAAAGCATTTTTTGGCCTGCTGTAGTGTCCACCAATGCGTCAATTCTAGGCAACGAGAAATCATCCTTGGGACTCGCTTTGTTTAGATCTCAAAAATTGATGCATATGTGAATCCTCCCATCAAGATTTTTTATGGGCACCATGTTGGAAAACCATGGTGGGTAATCTACGTAGATGATAAACTATGCATCCAACAACTTTTGTAGCTCGTATTTGACCATTAAGGCTACTTTTGGGTGCATCTTACGTAGTTTTTTCTTAACTGGCTTGACTATCGAATCAAGCATTAGATTATGCATGAATAGCTGTGGGTCTAGCCCCGACATGTCTTTGTAGGACCATGCAAAAACCTCCTTCTTCTCTTTGAGAAGGGCAATGTAATCATCTTGCTCTTTGGGGGATAGACTTACCCCCAGCTTAATGATTTGTAGATTCATTGGATCAGAGTTGATGTCTACATCAGTCATCTCTTCGACTGACATGTGGGACCCGTCCTCCAACTGGTGTGGATTTGGGATCAAGTGGATATCATTTGCTGAATTTAGATCTACATTTGGAACATCGGGTTCCTCTTCAGCATGGAAGATATCTTGAGTTGGTCCTAAGGTGAAATGAAGCATCTCACCGCAAGTCCAGTACTCTAATGGAGATGGTGGTGAGTTAGCATGATCCCAGTCTATGGCATCTAGGTTTTGATACAATGGTCATGTTGGATCGACTGGATTATGGATGGGGGCAGTTAATTCAATGGAGATCATGTTTATGAAGTGAATTTGATCTCCATTACCATGCGGGTGGTGACTCAAACATCCTTGGTGATCTTTGTGCTCCGAATCTGGCTTTGTGGGTATTGGCACAAATGGATCGGCCCTATGTGTGGATAAAAGGATAGGGTCTACCCTTGGCACTGATGGTTGTATAGGGTATCTGGGTGATGGAAGGTGATCTCTGTATGCCTGAAGTGGTAGATGTAGCACTTGGTCCAACTGTACCTAGTTCAAATGCCACCTATGCCTTGGCCCTATGTTTAGTTGTTCAAACATGTCATCAATGTCCATGGGGTATTGTTGCTATCGCATATGGTTGAGATATGCCATCTCAGTCTCATCTTCATAATCACTATTAGAGATCCATAGGCCTTCATTGGCTTCGATAATTGTTTGTGGCATGTGAGGCTCGTTCTACTCAAGCAAGTTAATTTGGTCCCATCGGGGTTGTTTCACTCTCTGCGGGAGGACCTGATTCTCTTGAGGTGGTAATTTCTCAATTGGAGAATTCAATGGGAACATCACCACGAAGTTCTCCTGATAGTCATCTATGGGCATCACTTACGAGTGATTGCTATCGGACTCGAAAGGGTCCCAAGGCGCTACCTCATACTTTGACTCATCTTCTGAAGATCCCTCTTGGCCTTGTCTATATCCCTCTTGGAGGCAAGTTCTTGAAATTTTCTCTCTCTCGATCGAAGGGGAGGAGTTGTTGAGGCCCACAAGGTTGGTTGTTAGCAATGGAATATAATCCCCCAATGTGTATGTTGTGTTAATATTGGCATATGGATCTTGTGCCAACCCATCCTTGTTTCCTAGCCCTAGGTCTTGCATATTTTCTACCAATATGTCAAGGGGCAGAGGGTGGTTGAACCCTACTCCTAATTTTTTGTATGGCATATGATATCTTGGTTGACAAAGAATGCGTACCCCTTATTTATATCTGCCCAAACCATATCCATGCCAATTACATTAGCCAAGGTATTTCAAAGTGAAGTCCAAGTTGGACAGATATTTGACATTCTCAACAAAGGTCTCTTCGTCCTCTTCCTCTTATAGGTAAGGTTCAGTGCCATTTTCGAGGTGCCCATATACAAAATTTGTCTAATTCGATGGGTATCCCAAAGGGACAATAGTGTCGATGGGGAGGCAAGGTCTCCCCATGTCCTACATGGACTCAAGCATGGGTGTTGCTACGATGTTCTCCACTAGGTACTCCCCTAGGCCCGTATTGGCCATCTCAATGGTGATCATTGGTGATTGAGGGGGAGGGAATGGGAGTTCTTCCTGGCTCCACTCCATGTTGGGTGAACCATACATCTCGACTTCCATTTTGTTGGGCACCTCTTCGATAGATATGGTTAAGACCAATGGTGGTATCTCTTCCAGGGGCTTCTTCTTGTTGTCCTTCGATGTGGCCACCATAGGTGGTGTCGTTGGTAAAGGACTAGATGATGAAGATGAGCTCGGTTGGTGATTTGAGGGACTTAACAATGGGGATGTATGTAGAATTGGACCCTATTTGGATGGATTCAACTAAAATTCCAAATGTTTCGATGGGAGGGTTGACTGTGGCATCAGCTGCATTGTATTGCAATACTTAAAGGGCTCTAAGTCTACTAGGACTACATGCACTTGCCCTTTGTATGTGTACTTTAGGTATTGATGGGCTATCGAAGGGACACACTTCATGTCCCTGATCCAATGCCGACCCAACAAAATATTGTAGGCCATCTCACCTTCCAGGATGTGGCACAACGTAGGAATAGTCTTTTGTCCCACTTGGATGGGTAGGACAATTGTGCCAACCATCAAGCATATCACGTCATTGAATGCTTGAAGAGTATAGGTGGAGGCCACAATGTGAGATGCTAGCAACTTGAGGTGTTTCAATGCCACTGTTGTGATTATATTGCTGGATGAGCCAGTGTCCACCAACACCCTATTAAATGGAATCCCATTGACCTGTGCAATGACGTGTAGGGGTGGATCCGCCATATCACCAGTCACCAATTTTAGTTCGTCTTCTCTAAAGGTGATGACTAGTTCTATACATCATTTTACATGTCCCACAAAGTTGTTGAAAGAGTTTGCTTTGTGGGGATATAGCTCGATGGCTTTGAGTATCTCCATTAGAGCCTCCCGATGGGGCGGTGATTATTGGATGAGCCCATAGATGGAGATCCTAGCCGATGAGGTCCTTAAACTTTGGGTAAGTTTATTCTAAATCGTGGCCACTAGTCTAGGTAGATGAGGTTACGTAGGGTGTTGTTGAGGTTGTGACATTGAGGGAACCTCTCCTATAGCTGCAACGAGGGCATCTGTGCTTGGGTACCTCTTGTTCCGTGTCACTATGCTTATCATCCCTACATACCCCTGCATGGGGCAGTTTTGTGTCACCTCATTGACTTGTAGAGTCTTTACCTCTGCATCATGGGCAGGTAGGGGGTCTTTGAAGACCTCCATCTATTGGTTTCTTTGTGCTATGATATTATCCACCACTAGCATTTTGTTGTCTATTAGGTCTTGCACTAAGCTTTTGAACTTCCAACATGCGTAAAGGTCATGTCCTTTCTGTCGATGAAATCTACAGTACAAGTCTTCCCTATAGCCCTTGGGTTTTGGTGTGTTGGGGTCTATGGGTTGACTTTTTGGAAGGTTTATCAAGTTTGCCATGGAAAAATGGTCAAACAAGGAGTCTTTAGACTCTGTTAAGGGTGTGAATTATCGCCTAGGGCGACGTTGCTGATTTTGCTCTTGCCTATGATTTTCCTTCTCATAGCTGTCAAGAGGAATTGCCTAATAATTAGCCTTTGGGGGTTGTGTTGTCTATGTAGGCTTTGGTATGTTTATGGAAACCTGATTGACCATGGTAGGTTTCGATTGCATGGACCCAATTTTGGCATTTTTGGGCCACTCTTTCTTGCATGGCTTGTCAATCTCATCATCCCGTATCTTGATCTCCTCAATTATTCTGGCTTGCACCAGGGCTTCCTTGAGAGTGGCATATTGTTGCAGGTGCAATAGCATATATATTTACCTTAGGCAACTTTTTAAGAACATTTGGGTCAAGTTGGCCATGGGAGGGAGGTAAGGAAGCCTTGAAAGCAACGTCCTCCACCAAATTCCATAAGCCACCATGGTCTCTTCCTCATACTACCTGAGACTAGCTAGGTCACTTAATGATGCCTTCTTCTTGGTGTTGAAGGCAAATGTTCGAGGAATGCATCCACTAGCTGGTCTAGGTTACTGATGCTATGCTTTAGCAACTGGGTAAACCAATCCAAGGCAGGGCCTGCAAACATGGTTATAAATGTTCTTAGAAGAAAAGCATCATTGTCCTGAATGCCAAAGAATTGACTCAAGAATCTTGTCATGTGCTCTTGGGCATCCTCATCCCCTCTAAAAATCACCAATTGAGGCATTTTGATGTGTTCAGGGTATGGGGTGCCGACACTGAAGGATGCATAGGGTGACTACGGAGCTGGCGTAAAGTGGGCTTTTGGGGCCCAGAAGTCTTGGTCTCCACAAACTCTAAGTGCTCTAGCAGTGCTTTGTATGCATCAAAATATTTGATCTCTTCCTTCTTGGTTTGTTCCTATTGTGAATTGCAAGGAACTTGAGGCCTATGGAGGGGTAGCCGAATAGCATCCTCCTACCTTGGTAGGGCATTTCAGCTCGCTCTTCTTCTTGCTTGAATTCCTCATAGGCTTCTTGAGGAGTTCCTGGGTGTGACCTATAAACATGAGTGGGTGCCTGAGGAGGGTTCCCATTATTGGTTCTAGGAGTGGCCTCCCGCTCAGGTATAGGAGGTCTTGGAGGCAATTCTTGATAAGGTCATGGAGACATGTCTCGTACCAAGGGGTTATGCCTCTCATAAAGATCTGTCTTATGTGTACGAGGAGTTGGAATCCTCTCATGCACAATGTTCTGGAGTAACTCATCCGTCTGACGTTGAATTTGCTCTTTTCTAAGATGGTACAGGTGCTCTAACTATTGTTAATCTTGCTCAAGCTACGTGATTTGCGCTTGGCGGGCGATATGTTTGGTAACTACCAAGTCAATTTGTTCCACCGTCATGGGTCTAAGAGGCCTAGATGCCTCCCCTACATACCTACCTCGATCGTAGTGATCCAAGATCTCTATAGGTCACTTCCCTCTGTCAAGGTTAGCAACATTCACCTGAGGATTTGGCCTCAATAGGTGATCTTGATAAATAGAAGGTGCGGAGGTGCATTTCTCTCATGCTATGTATTGCTTTTGAGGAATATAGTGGTTTTCCTCATGCTCCCTTTCATATATGTGAAAGGGACGGGCGGAGTTGGCTCGCCCTGTATAAAGAGCCTTGAGATCTGGATTTGGCCTATTGTTTCTGACAGTAATGAGGGCTAGAGGAGGGATGATATAATCATTATGATGTTCTAGCACTTCATCGCATGATGGCCACTCATAATGGGTGTCTAAGGGGGCCTTCCTATGTATGTACTCCTCCTGAAAGGTTTTGTGCTAAATGGGAGTGCCCCTCAAAGGGGTGCCTCTATAGTCTTGTTCTGTCATGGTATGATGTGGACTATTTTGTGGTTTAGGCCACCAAGGTGGTATGACCAAGTTCTTGGGGCTATAATGGAGGTGACTTGTGTCCCCTTGTACACTTTTTGCAGCTTCTTCCCGTGATTGGGCTTGGCTATGGGTGTACACCATGGTGGCAATTTTCTAAAAGATATGTATGCTTTTATCTTCTTTATAATTTTTTATGCTACACTAAACAAAAGGGGTCACCCAAACAAAGAAGTGATTATCTCGCTTACAGAAAAAATGTGTGCCCTAAATTTGGTTCAATGTGTTTTGATATTTGTTTTGAAAGCCTTGTAAAGAAAATTTTGTTGTACATGCAATATGAGGGCTCTTATGTCTCCCAAAATGGTCACCCCTTCAATATACCACTACTAGGCCATTATACTGAACCTCTCAATATACCCACCCTTACGTGAGGGAAACTATTGGTATGCAAGAGTAGAATAGTACGTGGAACATATGCGGTATGGAAGGGAAATCGCTCTATTTTTGACACCTACCATAGAAGACTTATCCTCATCCACTGGGAATCACCCCAGCTACACTTGGTCAGCTTTCGTCAGGATTTACATCTAGCAACAATCACAATCGAGGTTATGTATGCAAAATTCAAGCCAAGGTGGTGATGAAATCCACCATTGGTCTTGATAAAGTGTTGGGGTTTTACGACCAACTCCTTGATTTTTATATTATAACGTGGTGTGTGTGGTTCTTTTTACTTGCGCAAAGAAATAAAACATGCAACAAACTTCTCTATGAAAGCAAAGAAAGCAGAAAATTCACAAAAATAGAGAAAAAAATTACAAAGGATGTTCAGAAAACCTACCTCTTCTCTGCCCAACCTGGATGCCCTTGATTTTTTTCTTAGAAAATGCATAGATAGCTAATCATCCCAGGGTGGAACAAATAGCAGATCTGTATTTTTCATAGGGTGGGATGAATGCCTATTTGTCCCTGGGTGAAACGAATACCATCTCTGTATTCGTCACAGGGTGGCACAAGCAGCAGTCCAGTGCCTAAAGGACTAACACCTGCAAGCAAAAACACAAAATTTTGATCAGAAACTTGACCCCAAAATCAAGGGACAACATCCCACCGTGATCACCACTAAAAGCACTTGGATACGAAAGCACAGGCGCATCGAGTGCAAAGCAAACAAAAGTAGTTGTATTAATGAAATGCTAAGTGCACACTGTTTGGGGATTTGTTTTGACACCAATCCACTTGGGATGGGTCAAAAACCTCCTAGGGGGTTGTGTCAAAAAATTGGGTGTGGGATTGTGGCCAATTTTTTAGGTTTTGGGTCCAGATTGCGCCCTAATGTTCACCTAATAACATCCCTTCCAAAAGTGAGATCAAGGATGTAGGAATCACAATGAGGGTGAGGTTATAATTCAGCAGCACTCCATTGCTCCAAATGCTCCTGATCTGTCCTCCTTTTGGGGTGAGAAGACTCACCATTTTATAGACCTGAAGGTCTACTTTGAATGTGCATGCAGGGGCGCCACTTGGAAATCATGCCTTGTTAGGGGAGAGGAGATTCCTCCCTGATTAAGGGCTCCATGACTGCCTCTATGACTACCTATTTGAGATTTGAAATGCTCACTCACACTCCCATGTATTGAAGGTGGAGTTGAGTGGTGGATCTAGGCTGCATTTTTTCAAGGTTTGACTTTTTGCCCGTAAAACCTGCTATTCACCCCACCCTGGAGTGATTTTTGCTAATCATCCTAGGGTGGGCCGAATAGCATTCTAATCACCCCAAGGTGGAACGAGTAGGTATCAGGGTGCTTGAAAGGTGCCAAATTGACCCCTGACCTTCCAAAACTACTTTGGGAGTGGTTAGGACCACTTTTTAACCTCTGGGGGCTGCCCTAGGGGCTATGTATGCCAATACGGTCAGTGCTTGTAGCCACATGATCAGATTGGTTTTGTTTTGGTGTCTACAAATTAATAGTTAAAAAAAAATAGGTTGAGTTATAATATATGTAGATGGAACTCCCTAAAGGATCTATGCATATGGGATGCATTTACATCTATTTTTCATTCAATGCTTCATCCAACATCAACTTGATGGCATTAGATATTTTAGTGCCACTCATCATCTAAGGTGATCTAATTGTAAGGATGGTATATTTCTAGGTCACCAAGCATGAGACTACTCCTTCAATAGCTTGATTCCATATTGACAGATTTTTAAGCCTTAAAACTAACATACAACTCATAGGATAATATAATATAGCCAAAATATAGTAATATCAAGATAATGATATAAGTAGAATAATTTGAGAAAATTAATATGTAAATAAAGGCTTATAATATATCAAATAACATTCACTAATAAAGAATAATATGAATGTAATTACCTGAATCATACATGTACAAAGCATGTAGCATAGCTTACAATATTAATTTCTAAAAAATGTATGCAATATTTATTACTCCTCTTTCAACATTTAATACAATATCGAGGGTGATACTTAATGTGATACCTGATACAACTCTTGATGTGATCCTTGATGTGACTCTTGATGTGAAACTTGATGCTTCTCTATGGAGTACTATATAGCCATAGTATAATGACTCTTTGGACACTTGACTATTCCTTTCCATATGCCAAGTCTCATGACTCTTGGCTTCTCTACTTGACACTTGCATACACATAACTCTATCTTGTATGCACACCTAGATATGGCTCTTCACTTTACACACTCTAATCTAAAGACAATTGTTCATACTTACATATAATACATGTGTGCACATAGATTCTCATTACACTTGCACACTCACTCACATGACACTTGTGCATTTCTTGCACATACACACATAACACTTGTGCATTTCCTACACATTACAACATTACATAAAATATTACTCACACTCTAAACTAAGACTCAATCCTATAGACACCTAAAAAGTATCACATTTGCAAGGGTCAATATTAATATTTAATAATGTGGATAATTATTTTAATTAATGTATTGCAAACCTTAGAAATTATTAATATTGGCTATTCTAGCCCCTTTGACCTTTTTCTAGTCCCTTTGACCCACTTTGGCCCCTTTCTACACCTAACTGCGATCATCATGAAACCACTCTGCTATTTTTTAACTCTAGTTCACCTTAACTCTAGTTGGTATTTAATTCCCCTCTTTCCTCCACTTTCCAAGCACATTCAATACATTTAGGTGAATATTCCCTCCACCTGGGCACTTTGATGAGAAATTTCAATTTAGTGGGTGAGAAATATTTTGATAAAAGGGGTATTAATATGGCATGTCATAATGCATCATGGCATGTCATATTGCATCATGGCATATCATATGGTGTTATGGCACATCATAAGACATCATAGGACATCATAGGCCAATATAGGAATGTTGCATATTTTTCCACCTCAAGTGGGAAATCTCTAAGATGCCCCTATTATACACCCATACCACTTTTCACCCCTATTATTCCATCCTCTCCACTCTCCTTCACTCATGAGAGACTTTACAAATAGGTCTTCATTTTCATGTTCATGTATGCATAAAAATTATAATGAAACTCTGCTAAAATTTCATTTGACATGGTTATGTTTTTTTCTTGACATCATGCTTGCATGTTTTACCATTGGAGGAGCTCAAAGGCATCAACCATGGAGGATTTAGGGCATGTTCACTAACATTTTTTTTGAAGCCATAATAATGGTAGATATTTGAAAGTGCATTGGATATGCAACAAAGACACCGAAATAAATATTTGAAGGCTCATATTCAAGATAAGAACCCTCTATCGGATAATAGTCTCAACCACCTAGGGTAGTTGACCAAAAACACAACTGCTTTGGGTAGTTGTACTACTAGTCAACAACCTATGGTAGTTTCCTAGAAGTACAACCATCCAAAGCTGACTAATAGCACAACCGCCCAGGGTAGTTGACCAAAAGCACAACCGCCATGGGTGGTTGAGCATAAAATCTAGCAACAGCTCTAGATAAACTCTAAATTGCACAAAAAGGTAAATAAGGTATTTGTAAAGGTTTTGTATGTATTTCATGCAATTTTGTAACTTCTACATTCAATTTTGTAATATTTTGTAACCTTATTTCACAGTTTTGGGTCTTATCTTGAAAGGCCCTGCATATGCTATTGATGTTGTCATTATGAGCTTGTGTGTAGGTATTGGATATGTATGGAAGCTTAATATTTCAAGCAACATGTATTCTAAACCCTCCCACAACTCATTGTGCACTCAAGAAGATAGATTTTGACATCATAGATCTTACTTGTAAAAGAAAACCCTCCATTTTGGGAGGTCGATTGTAATCAAAAAGGTCGATTTGTAAAAGATAAAGATTACCAATATCAAATTCTATTGCAAATATCTTTATATATTGCACTTTGTCTATTTTCAATTGTTATGGTGTATTTCCTCTTTTACAAAAATGATGATCAAGGTGGGGCCCTTTACCCACAACACATTTGACACTTGTTTTGCATGAGCTTTGGTGCTTGCATTGGACATAAAATGCCTTGTATTTTGCTTAGGGTTATTTGTGTTTGCATGCTTCTTTAGCTTAATTTTCTAACTTCTTACTTATTATTATTGTTATAGGCACCCAAGGGTAGGAAAAACATAGTCATGCCTTCTCAAATTAGGTTTTGATCTTGCAAGATCTATCCTCACAGGCTCATTCTCAATCACCCATGGCAGTTGTCAAGCTCAGTCTCAACTACTCATAGCAATTATCAAGCACAGTCTCAACCACTCATGATAGTTTTCAAGCTCAGTCTCAACCACCCATGGTAGTTGTCAAGCTCAGTATTAATCACATGTGGTAGTTCCCAAGCATAATATCAATTTCCCATGGCGGTTCTCAAGCATAATCTCAATTTCCCATGGTGGTTCTGAAGCTCAAAAATAAAATACACAAGGTCAAGCTTAGGTTTAAGGACATTGTATGCTTAATTTTCCTTTTTCTTTTAGCATAGGATCCCATATTCTGAATTTGCATAGAAAATTATAACATAGTTCTTTTCATTTGTTTGTTTGAATCTCTTTCCTCCCCTTCTCCCTTTCAAATTTCAAAGAGCATTGGCATAGTCATTTCATGATTCCTTTCTCAAAACCTCAAAGGCACATTAGTTTAGTTGTTTCTTTCTATTGCTTTTCAAACCTTCAAAGGCACAATACCTTATTTATTTATTTTTTGTTCTCTCAAAACAATCAAGGTGCATTAGATTAAGTTGTTATTTCTTTTCAAAAAACTCAAAGACTCCTTATATTAGTCGTTATTTTCTTTGAAAAGCTCAATAGCTTAGATGGTTATTTTCTTTCCAATATCAATATATTAGTTTGTGCATGCTTTAGATCAATATTTATTTCAAATAAATAACCTTATATTGTTGTTTTCTTTGCATCTTTAGGGTTAGTTATAAAAACTTGCATGGTAAATAGGTATAAAAACAAAACAAATTATAAAATAAATCAAAATCAAAATCAAAAGATACATCAAATCACACATATTTGCACATTACATTCCACAAATATCTTATGAGAGAAAACTCCTAGTGACATTGTATTTCACAACCAACCATCAGTTGAGCCCTTTAGACACCATATCTAGATCACATAGTTACCTGGATTTCATCACCAGGAAGCTAGTTACCCTTGGGGCTAGCTCAGGATATTTTTAAGGTTAGACAACCTTTTTTTCATAGGGCTTAATAATGTTTGAACTCATAATTGTTGTTTATATCCAAGTCTAATTGAGGGTAAAGTAAAATCCTAGCTAGGCAAGTAGCAAGATGTAAATAGTGTGGCCTCTCTCGAGAGGTTTGTTTTATCCCTTAGGATACTTAGAGCCAACCCACCATCCTAGGAAGTCTTTTTGGTGTTTATGTATTATTCCTCATCAGGGTATCAGGAATAAACACACCTTATTAGATTTCATTCAATCATATTTCATAGTTCCTAGGTCTAGGAAACATCAAAACACACAAAAAAATCCAAAATAAATCATCAAAAATAAAAAATAAATTAAATTTGCTTGTTGTGGTGCAGTGGTAAATGCTTTGAGTGCTAGTAGAGGCTAACCCAGGTTCCATTCCCATTATCTCCATCCTGGAGATATATGGTATAGTTAGTAATGTCCTATGTGCTGGTAGAGGCCAACAAGGCTCCATTTCTTCTATGCCCAACCTATTGAGTGGCACCCCGAAAGGGGTGTTTTCCACTATAAATTAGTTTTCTACCCAATTTTTTTAGGTGAGTTGGAGAGAAGAGGGCAATCCTCCAAGGGAGGTCCTAGGTTTGAATCTCCACCCTACTAAAACTTTGAATTGGGTACCCAAAATACAATTGATATTGTTGGTGCGGGCAGGGCTGGGTGCGACTCCTGGGTTACTTTGACGGTGTAGAACCTCCTGTTCATGGTCTCTCAGACAAAGGTGGCCTCGCAAGGGGTTTTTCTCTTAAAAAAATAAATAAATAAATAAATAAAAATTAATAAAAAAAAATCAAAATCAAAACTTTAAAATGAAAACATCAAAACATTAATTTTTTTCTTGCTTTTTTGTTTGCATAGATAATGTGTTTTTCCTAAAAAAATAAGAAATAAATGAGAGCATCCACTAACACACTCTTTCATTCTAGATAGCCTAATGTAATGACCCGTATTCAATCCAAGGCTTCTTTCCAAATCCAAGTTTCCATGGACCATTCAGGTCAATCCACCCATTCTTCAACCACTCCCCTAACTTATCAAGGGGGATGCACCCCAAATCCATCAGGGTAACATGTCTAGTGATGTCCATCATTACATATTTCCTCCATCCAAGACTCTTCACATTGGGTTTGATCAAGGTGGCAACCACCATACCACGCATCCCTTATGAGCCCCTCACCCTAAGACTCTCCTTTCTCCACCTAAGCCAAAAATCATGCCCATTGATCTCAATGTCACTCACCACCTTTTCACCAATCCAATCTATCATGGTCAATCACCTCTTGCTCCTCAATACCCTTCTTCATAACATCTTCCTAGCTTATTACTCATATATTTACCCCCATTACACATTCATATCCACACTAACCTCACACTCATTCAGGTGTAGGCTTATAAGCCTTATCATCCTCCATCACCTCCTACATCTTCTAGTTTTCACCACACATTGAGTGTGCAAACTTTTGGAATACCGCTAGTGTCCTCACCACCTAGGTGAGCTAGTACCACCCCTTTGCAACACATTTTAGGCCCAATTTCTATGGCCATTAACCTTAATAACCCATCTTCCTCAAATAATTTCCATTCATCATAATACTTGCACATTTCTAGATCGCCTCCTTACATCACACACACTTCTCATCTCCATCAATCGACCCATGTTTGTGCCACTTCCCATCTACACTCATCCAATCCATCTTATTTCCAATTCCTTAACTCACCTCCTAAATCCAGGACTTTACATATCACTTCTCCCACAACTTACCCTTCATTCCCCACCATTCATATCATTGGGACAAACATTAAGAACTCTTCTGCTATATGTTATGCTTATCCCCCATCATCCTACAATATAGGGGTATCTTATTATCAGTTACCTTCCTATCAAGAACCTCCTAAACATTGCCCATATTTTCACATCATTTATTTGCACACCATCCACATCTCCCATCAACCACCTCAAACTCCTTATCCTTCATCTCATATACCAACCCAAGGATCATTCTTTCCTCAGTCACCTTCATGGGCCTCCTGTCTGCCCATAGTGCCCATGATCTATTCCCACACCCATGACTCTCATTAATGGCTTACAACTTAATTGCATAATCCACACCCTCATAAACCACCACCTCATAAATACCATTCCACTCCTTATTTGTATCAACCCACCTCTCAACCATACCAATCACACCCCACCCAACACATGCATCATTCAACTTCTACACTAGCCCTTCATTCTTACTTTTCATCATATACCCCATTTCAACTACCTACGTATAATCAACACCACATTCAAAAACACCCTTCGCATCCCTTACACACCCATAATCATTCTCATAAACATCATGAATATCCACCTTCAGGATCTCAGGTTCCAAAGCACCATCTTCTGAACCTGATCACCACCTTCACCATCACCTCTATTCACACCAATCATATCCTCTCGTCAAGCCATCCCATATGACTCATCATGGTTCCCACTATTCAAATCCCCAGGCCACTCCAAATGCATTCCAACAATTATCCAACAAGGTCAATAGTTTAGAATCTCAAGTTATGAACATGAGGTATCAAAATCCAACATTGAGTTAACTTTAAAACTACCCCATAAACCCCTTGATCCTAGTGTTACCTTATCCTCCCTTGTTTGAAATACCCAAATTCAAAAATTTCAAGGGCAAAGAGGATCCACAAGATCACTTAAGCACATTCATCAACACTTATTAGCTCATCAATGAGATAGGACCCCTCATGCACCGTACCTTTTTACCATTCCTTATAGGGGGAGCCTTGGATTGATACAACCATTTGCCTAGACATAACTTGTATAATTTTGAATAGCTAGCCAATATCTTCCTAAAGTGTTTCACTCTAAATATTAAGAATAAGACCACCTTAATAGATCTCACCAACCTTCATCAATTTGATGATTATTCCATCCTCAATTATAGCAATCAATGGAGAGTGATACTAACTGAGTTACCATTATCTATCCCCATCACTAAGCTAACTCATATGTTCACTCATAGTTGTTCCAAATCAATATCACTCCTTCTTCAACTCCAAAAATACTGAACTCTTGAGAAAGCTCTCACTCAAGCCAAAATTATTGAGGATATCAAGATTCAAGAAGAAGAAATCAAGATCTGAAAGAAGGGATATCGAGGTAAAATACCAAGGATGATAATAAAAATAATCAATCCAAAACTGACTAATCCAACCAGGTAGTGTTGAGCAATTTGACCACTCATAATCCCCAATAGCAACCTCAACCTTCACACCAACAAACTTCTCATATACCATATAAATTGACATACAATATCATGTTGCATCCTACCCATAATAAAAATACCACTCATCAGGTTGTGCATCCTCAACAACCCCAATGCAAGTTCACACCTCTTAGAGCCCATGTCCAACATCCTTCAAAACAATTGGATGCACAATTGATCCCCTTACCCAAGATAATACCTAAAGATCCAAAAAAACCTAGGGGAAGAGGATATAGAGAATATGGGTATTTCCTCTACCATCGATAAAAGGGTCATGATATAGTTCAATGTATCCAACTTAAGCACAAAGTATAGGATTTGATTGAGATAGAGCTTATCAAAGTCGAAAACCCTCTTTTTTCCCTAATAAAAATCTAGGTATTCATCAAACCTCATTACCACAACATTGAGTAGAACAACCAAACACTTGAGACACTATTATTTCCCCTCAATCAAATCAAGTTAACCATATTAACAATACCCCTAATCATCTGGATTTTATTGGCATCATTCATGTGGTTAAAAAAAATTGATGATACCTAGATCCACCTATATAAACAATTGACCCCTCAAATATGTCATCCTCATCAATAATACTATCTCCATTAGTGCAAGTCACCATTACACCTCAGCCCTAGCCCATCATTCATATAAAAAGTAGGCTTACCCATAGCCTCAAAATGGCCTTAGCTAATGTCTTCATTTATCAGTTAATCCAACAATCACCTTTCCATAGAGAGGCATTAATGGAAATCCTCAAATACATAGAGCTTTAAATCCATGATCCTAATGCTTTAACCAATTTCATGGATAACATTCAAACATGCACCTCATCGACCATCACATTTTATGATACTAATATTAAGACTATCCTAGTGGAAGGACCAGATTTGCCCTTGCACATCATGGCCACTATTGACAATAAAATATTTAAACATATCCTAACTGACATTTTCTCATCCATCAACATCAATATTCCACCCACTTATATCATTTATTCTACCTTCACTCTGTGGGTATTCAATAATTCCCTGTGCTCAACACTAGAAACAATTATCTTAACTATCCAAGAAGGGTTCCAGACTATCCATACTCTATATTATATCTTGTATGGAGAGATGAAATATAATGTACTCCGAGGTATATCATGGATACGAGATATGCCATGTGTACCCTCAACCTCACACCATTGCCTTAAATACACACATGAGGATCACATTCATTGCAATTCAATGGATGATGAACCGTTCAAGTATTACCACATGGTCACACACCCAAACAAGTCCCCCTACCTTCAACACACTTGTCTCTCACCTGTCACCCGCTCAACTCATCATACCATCCAACCTCATCTTCTACTCTCACCTATCCTTCACAATATCAATTTGCAATCCACCCACTCAATCTCAACCAATCTAATTTATCCTTCTTCATTTGTGGGCACTCATTACACCACTCATCTTGCCTTGAATCAAAATCAGCCATCTTCATATTCTTCACCCCTCCCTCCTCAGCACTACCCACCTTCTTCCTATACTTCACCCAATGCTCAACATTTCCACCCTTCTAGTATGTAAGCCACTCCACTCCATCCCCAACCTTTTCATCCTCCATACTCTATCTATTCCTCTCCTTCATCCTTAGTGGCTCAACCGTTATCTTCAATCCTACCCATCACACCCATATTGCATCATCCTCCACCTTTGAATCTTATTATCAATAACCATCTACCAATTTCATCTAGATCACACCCTTCTATGCTCAACCATCATCTTAGGTCTCCTCTACCTACTCTCATCACCTCTCCCATCAAACAGGCTACCATAACCCTCACACCTACCACTGTCACACCTTCTATATCCCCCATACCTACTCCCACACATGCATCTCAAACTACATTTTCTTCCACAACACCTAATCCACCCCCACCACAAAATCCATGTAAATTTCATCCATTCATCCTTAACAAGGATTAAGAGACATCCACTCTTGTTCTACCACCCTCTGCACCTCACTCCACTTTAGTGGAAAATACAGAGTCGTCCTCCTCCACCCCCTCTCCATCGTTCTCATATTAGTCTCCCAATGTTGTTGTACATATGACCACTCCTAGCATATGAGAGTACCTTGTACATAATATAGTGTTTTTTCATCTAATCATAGAATCGGTTAGGAATTTTGGTCACCCTAGTCATACCCCTTTAATCATAGATGTTGTTGTTCCAATAGGATATTCCTCTAATCACATGAATTTTGTGTATGGGAGAATTGATTCATCATCAGATAAATCACCTGATAAAGAGCCAAAAGAATTATTTTCTGGCAACACCAAATTTTTGGATAATCCTTCATTTGCCATGAAGTAGTTCCATAATTTTAAATGGCAAGGATTCAATATTGGCTTCTACAAAAAAAGAATGTGGACTATTTTAGAGTCCCATTCTTAACCTCCTCAGGATAAATCTAGCTTAGGCTACGATCAATATTCTCCAATTGATCCCAACAAATATGATCTTCAATGTCTCACCCTTGGTATCATGGAGGAAAGTGAGGATGAATGACCTGATACTAAGTATGCTCTCACATTTCCAATAGATCTCTTCCAAGTTGCCACCATCCACACCATATTATACAACACTTCAGATGATGAATGGGATGAGTCATTTGAGGCACTTTTGATTTCCTTCGATAGCTCTAAATATAAATCATCTCCTATTATCCCCATCATAGATGTTGATGAATTTTATCTGAGTGTGTTCCCTCATCTGCTACCCATTTTTCCCTTGCTTCTTTTGTTGTAACAACAAGATGCACCCATAAATATTCCACCTCTTCCATGGCCACATTTACCTAATCCTTGCCTACTTATTCTAAATCAACTCCTTCCTTGAGAGAATGTGCAAGGGAACCAACACTTCAATCCACAACATCCCTCATTTCCCCAATTCAACATAGATTCTATTGATTTATGCATACCCCTCCATAATCCATATGATCTTGTGCATGCCATCTCCATTGATACTAGTCTCATTAACTTCAAGTGTATTTTATCCCCTCCAACTACCTTAGATTTCTATCCCTCAGATCAATTTCTCAGGGACTCAAATATCTACTTTCCTACTTCACACCCATCTTCGCCATTTTTTTTTATAATGTTGAAGTTCATTAGATTGCACTATCCTTTCTAGATAATGTCACATATGACATCCATCTCATTCCTACCCCTCATCAACTTGATGAGGGTTTCCATGTGCTAATCTAGGAAACCATTGACATCAACATTAGCATAGACTTAGATAACCCCAAAACCATCGAATTTGGAGAGAGTCTCTCAATCGAAGAGCAACAAAATTTTGTCACACTCCTAACAGAGTATTAAGATGTCTTCACTAATATAAAATTCATAGGATAAATTCTATAGGATCAAATATAATATAGCCACAATATAGTAAGATCAATATAATGATGAAAGTAAAATAACATGACTAAATTAATATGTAAATCAATGCTTATAATATATCAAATAACATTCATTAATAAACAACAATATGAATGTAATAGCATGAATCATACATGTACAAAGCATGCAACACAACTTGCAATATTAATTGCTCAAAAATGTATGCAATATTTATTACTCCTATTTCAACACTTGATACAATACTGACTATGATACTTAATGTGATACTTGATACAACTCTTGATATAATCCTTGATGTGAATATTGATGTGATACTTGATGCTTCTTTATGGAGTGCTATATAGCTATAGTAGAATGGCTCTTTGGATACTTGATTATTCCTTTCCATATGCCAAGTCTCATGACTCTTGGCTTATCTACTTGACACTTGCATACACATGACTCTATCTTGTATGCACACCTAGATATGAATCTTCACTTTGCACACTCTAATATAAAGACACTTGTGCACACTCACATTAAGACACCTGTGCACATACTCCCATTACATTTGTACACTCACTCACATGACACTTGTGTATTTCTTGCACATACACACTTGCACAACACTTGTGTATTTCCTGCACATTATAAAATTACATAGAATATTACTCACACGCTAAACTAAGACTCAATACTAATCTGATATTCACAATCATATAACATTGATTTCAATGATTCCTCATTGAAACTAAAATATGCTTCATTTAAATTATGTGTCATTTATCTTAGCTTGTCTCTTCCCTTGGAAAATATCAAAACTAATTAATGATAAATACATCATTAAACACTCTTCTGAAGAAAGTATAATGGTATTTTGTGAATCTCGTCATGTCCTAAAATGTTTTTCATGAAGATAGCTTATAAGAGTTGTAAATTTTTCTTATTTGCATCCTTGAGAAACAAAGATCATTTCTCCTTTAATTAATTAATCATTTGTTTCTTTCCATCAAATTTATCTATTAAATTTTGAGAATAAAACTTAAGTGCATGCATCATTTCTTCACTATCCTCATTAAATACATTTTTAATAATTTCTTCCATGATATGCAAACTTTTCTTTTGAAGTAGACTACCTTATAACTCCCTAGGTTTAAATAATTTAAAGTTTCTAAATTAAATCCTATGAAGTAGCAATCCTTATGTCTCCCTAGATTTTAGAAACTAAGAAAAAATGAATTTTGCAAAAAAAATTCCTAAGTTTGATGTAGAAATCCTTTTGTCTCCTAAATAATTAAATTTGCAAATCTTCTATTTTTCAAAAAAAACTATTAAACTAAATAAATTTCAATTTTAGAAATTTATCTAACAAATCAAAAAACTATTGAAAAAACCTTATAACTCCAACTTTATAAAAATAAATCAAACTCCAAAAATAACTTTAATTTATCAAAAAACTAAATTACTCTAAACAAACCTTATCACTCCAAATAAAATTTAATTCAATAATATTTATTAACTCTACTTATCACTCCATAAATTAACTTCAATAAAATATTAAACTTTATAAAACCCTAAATTATAATTTTCATCACTCTTTGCATTCAAAAGTCTTCACATGTGTGAATTTTGTAGTGACTCTATTCGCTTCTTCCAAGGAAATCTATGTATGTTTTAAAGCCTACGTTCAACTCTATCTCGAATGACACTTGTGACCATGCATTTACTTTATTTTATGTTGGTGCTACCTATGTAGTAGACATTATGCACTTTCTCAACTGTTAAGTTGGCTAGCATGTTTGGCTCTTTATTACTCTCTAACTAAAAAAATGCTACCAACTTGAATGACTCTTACCTTTGGTAACCGCACTCTGCAATTGGTCGCTCTCTTGATAACAATTTATCTTTTTCTCTATCTTCTACTTGACACTTGGCTGCTCACTTAGTAACCACTTGACACATACTCTATCTCCCACTTGAAACTTGATTGCTTTCTTAGTAACTGCTCAATACTTGCTCTATCTGTCACTCAAAATGTTTAGCATTTTATTACCTCCATTGAATAACAATGCATGAAGAGCTTATCTCTTGGTATTCCAATGAAACTCTTGAATTAACACTATCAAACTTGGTGCTTGGTGTTCCAATAAATTTCTTATCTGTTGATTGCCATCCTCGATGTTTGAAATTATCTCTTTCATACACACTGCACTGGTGTGGATAATCCAACGTTGGACTAGATTTCAATACGGTATTTCCATATTTTTGCACTATAATCCTCCTTAGTGCTTGACATAAGATTGGAAATATTTTGTAATGTTGCTTTGCTTTCTCTAACTTACTGGTAGCTCTTCTATGCAGGTCAGACGATGCATATCTATGTTTGGCAAGTTGCACCTTATTCGATCATTATCTCTACATTCTTCTATATGAGCTACAATCTCTTATGCTTTGGATTGAGACAAAAATTTATAACTTCTTTTAGTTTTAGTTTGAGAATGAAACACACCCTTGTAAATAAAATAACTACTTTGGTTGAGCTAAATAACTTTACCCTGTAATGTTGATGTCACAAATCTCGATGTTCTTCTACATATTGAATCTTGGGTGTCTTCTAAGAGATTTCTTCTTTTTCTGCTATAAGATATCTCTTTACTTAGAAGTGTATCTCTTATACTATATATTGTTACCTTTTTTTTTAAACTTTATTGTTGCTCTTTTATCTTTGTCTTGTTATTTTCAATGTCAAGGTTTGAGTCCTACAATATTTAATGTCAAGGTTTCTCTTCAAAACCTGAAATAATCTCTTTATGTCAAGGTTTGTCTTCCAGACCTAAATCACTTATGTCAAGGTCTATCTTCAAGACCTAAATCCTTTGTATCAAGGTCAATTTCTTTGTGACCTAAAACTTCAATATTTTACAACTTTAATTAATCTCTACTTGATGAAAACTTACTTTAAGATAGATATATCAATCCTTGATATATCCTTCTCCTTTTTGCTTTCTCTTGCACTTAGAAGATGAAATTATTCTCTATCTGTTGTAGGAAGCTTCTCACACTTTTTATGATCAATATCTATTGCAAATGTCTTAGGTCGCACCTAAGAGCTCAAACCTTTAATGTCAAGGTGACGTTTAATTTTCTTTATGCCTCAATCAAAATCAATATGATTTGATTATTTTGAATTCTTCAACTTCCTTCTAAATTGATAGAAATTTGTGTTAAGGAATATCTATGTCCCTAAAAAAATTGATGTCAAGGATTTTCTATGTCCCTAAAATGATCAAATTATCTCAAAAGTTGATACATCTTCCAATGTAGATGAGTCCTTGTATTCATTGGTTGTATTCATGAAAAGACTCTATAGATTAGTCCTGGTCTTCACTAGTTATTCTTCAACCTTGAAAAGGCTCTATAGTTGAGTCTTGGTCTTCACTAGTTGTTCCTCCAACCGTGGAAAGACTCTAGCCTTTCTACTTACTATGACCTTACAATAGAGTCTAGATCTAACTCCCTTTAAAGTAGATAGACTCTAAATCAATTTTATCAAACTAGACAAAATCGATTTTTGTATGTAGCTAAATAAATTCAACCTGTGCAAGAAACTACTCGTAGTAGCTCTAATACCACTGATGGATTTTTAAGCCTTAATACTAACATAAAACTCATAGGATAAATTCCATAAGATCAAATATAATATAGAGACAATATATTAATATCAAGATAATGATTTAAGTAGAAAAATATGAGTAAATTAATATGTAAATCAAGGCTTATGATATATCAAATAAAATTCACTAAAAAAAAATAATATGAGTGTAATAGCCTAAATCATACATGTACAAATCATGTAGCACAACTTACAATATTAATTGCTCAAAAATGTATGCAATTTTTATTACTCTAATATCAACACTTAATACAATTTTGAATATGATACTCAATGCGATACTTGATACAACTCTTGATGTGATCTTTATGTGACTCTTGATGTGATACTTTATGCTTCTCTATGGACTACTATATAGCCATAGTAGAATGACTCTTTGGATACTTGACTATTCCTTTTCATATTCCAAGTCTCATTACTTTTGGCTTCTCTACTTGACACTTGCATACACATGACTCTATCTTGTATGCACACCTAGACATGACTCTTCAATTTGCACACTCTAATATAAATATATGTATGCACACTTACATATAATACACCGATGCACATACACTCCCATTACACTTGTACACTCACTCACATGACACGTGCATTTCCTACACATACACACTTACATAACACTTGTGTATTTTCTACACATTACAACATTACATAAAATATTACTCACACTCTAAACTAAGACTCAATCCTAATATAATATTTACAAGATGTACTATGAAGGTACCATGGGGGTACATTAACATGTACCAAATAATGTAATATACTCCAACACATATTGACTTGTATACAACATAAATGTTTGCTTGATACCACTAATTCTATAGGTGTATCTAGTCATTATCTTCTTACTAAGAAAAATAATGACATGAAGATATTATGTTGGGGATTTTAGTAGATATAATATTAACTATAAAAAATAATATTTTATGGACATAGAAGCAGAATTTATAACTATGACATGATTTTATATTATTAGTGGAACATACAATTAATAATATCATAATTTTTTAATAAGTTGTGTAGCTTCTATTGGGGGCCACACCCATCAAAATAACAAAACATTACATTGCTATCAAGTTATTTAAACCATGTCCACCTTGCATTTTTATTAAAGAATTTTTTCATTTGTATTTCTATCAAATATATTCTTCATATTCCTCAAACCATTAAGTTTTTACAATCAACTCTTTAATATCATTTGTAATAGGAGATAAAATATCACTCAACAAGTTGTCTTCTAAAATTTAAAGTTTGCCAAGATGAACTCTAACACTGTGAATGGCTAATATATTTGCTACTTATTTTTATTTTCTATAAATATGTTGTCTATAATAAATTTTCAATTCCCTGATACCTCTTTTTTAAGGGTCTTATTCATACCCCTAATATTCTAAGTTATCATTTTCATCATCACTTTTTATTTTTATTTGTGGTTATATTCCCACCTCTTTTTAACACGTACAATATTTGATTTTGTTTTCCCATATCAATATCCCTTTGAGTTTATTTTTCTCTTTGTTTTTTCTTCATGGGTCTTCTTCTCCTTTTTTATTCCCACCAACAGTTCTATGTTTATCAAGCTCTTTAGTTTTTTATATTATTCATAGTGAGAATTATTTTTTTTGTTGGATAATAAGGGGTTGTACTCGGGTCCCCCACCCTTAACAAACTACATCTCTCTTCTTTATATATTTAGATCTTATAAATAGATACACTTCTCATCTCAATTGAGATGCTATAGCTAGAAATCTACATCATTTTACATAAAATATTTGAATTTTTTATTTTTTATTTTTTATTTTTTGGATCTTTTCAAATTTTTGTATAAATACAATTACTCCAAAATTTAGCATCTTTCTTGACATTTTCCTATAGCAACCATCACAATGCCAAAACTTCACCTCTACTATCTATGCCTTGCATATTAGAAGAGTAATATTTTTAAAATATCGTACTATAATAGTCCATTTTACAAATCTGAATTGCTAGTTTCCTTCCTCATTGAAGTCATAGCCCTTCATTGCTCTTCCCATCATTTGAACCCTAGTTGGAAAATATTTACAATTTCATTTTTTATGACTTGAAAAATCATCACTTCCCTTATTTCGAATGGTTGACTTTAGAATGTTGTATCTCCCTCAATATTGCTCAAATTTTTGCATATGACCACTCATTTTAAAGCTATTAAAATTTTGCACAAGTTGGTCCAAGAATCAACTAAATCAAATAACTCTTCATGAAGATATGGCTCCTAAAAGATGAGATATTTTTCAATAAAAAACCCTAATCCTTCGCACTTTGCAAATTCATTTTTCGTGACTTGCAAAATTGTCACTGCCCTTGCTCCAAATGGTTGACTTCATAGGGTCATATCTCCCTCAATATTTCTTATATTTTTGCATATGACCATTCATTTTAAATCTATTCAAATTTTGCACAAGTTGGTCCAATAATCAACTAAATTGGATAACTCTTTATGAATATATGGCTCCTAAAATATGAGATGTTTTTTAGGAAAAAACCCTAATCCTTCGCACTTTGCAAATTCATTTTTCATAAAAATCATCACTGCCCTTATTCCAAATGGTTAACTTCACAAGGTTGTATTTCCCTCAATATTATTTGGATTTTTACATATGACCACTCATTTTAAAGCTATGGATCCTAAAATATGAGATATTTTTTAGTTAAAAACCCTAATCCTTCATACTTTGTAATTTTAGTTTTCTCATTGTAAGTAGCCCTCCATGCTCCTTCAGCCTTCCTAGCCTTCTAATCAACATCCCAGCCTTCTGTTGTAGCTCCTTCAACTAGCCTAACCTTCCATGCTCCTTCAGCCTTATCATCCTTCCACATCCCTTCAGCCATCCCATCCTTCTACCCAACATCCCAACCTTTTATTGTAGCTCCTTCAACCAGCCCAGTATTCCATGCTCCTTCATACAACCCAACCTTCCATGCTCCTTTAGCCTTGATACTTCAAATATCAACTCATCATTTAGCCTTCCACACTTCTTTAGCCTCCAACCTTCCATGCTTGTTCAACCTCTAGCCTTCCACACTCCTTCAGCCTCCAACCTTCCATACTCCTTTAGCCTTCATATTAGTTGATCGTTAAAGCATAAGACCATTTTCTAGGCCCCTTAGGGGGCCTTCATAATGATAATTATAATCTATAGGTTTGTCTTACTTTAAAGTATCTAAATTATAAGGAATAACCTCAAAAGCACTTTCTTATTTATGTTTTGCTAGAAATCCTAAAGTGCAAAGATGTATCTCAATAGTTATTACCTCCTTATGCTTCCCTAAAAATATTAAAGTACTATGGATATCCTTCATTACCATTTATTTATTATGTTTATCTTGAAACCTTAGAAGGGATAATATCTACTCTATTTTCATTGCTATTGCAAAGAGAGGATTTTATACTACTATAGTAAAATGAACTTGACTTACCTATAATAAAGTTGACCTCTTCTACATCCTTTGTTTTAAAATTTCCTCTACATATTTAACTTCCACATTGTACTTCCTCATCCTTTGTATCCTTATTTGTTTCTTCTAACATATGATTCATATGAACTATGATGACCTTTGTCATCTAATGCTATAGAAATAATTTATTTCCCTCTTTTCTTAGAGTGGAATACCCTTGATCTAATCCATATTCTACTACAATATGATCTTCTTACTTCAGCTTAAAGTTTATCTCTTGACCATTTTTTTATCCCTTTCTCTGGTCCCATAACATTTATAGCATCAAAATATAATTTTTTTATAATCCACTTGTTAATTGCATTTTCATGATTCATATTAAGTCTTAATGGATTGTGGTAAAGGTTGTGAAACATCCCTAGTAACACATATCTTAGTCTATATAACATTATTTTTCTCTTTAGTAAGTGGTCCCTCCTAGATGAATTGAACTAGGGTATTGCCAATATTCTTCAAAACATCCTTATTGATAATTTGATATGGAATTCCAAAAAGCCTAACCCATAGTGGAATATTTTTAATAGTTTCTATATCAACAAAAAATTATTACTCCATGGTCTTATCAATGGAGCACCTCTCCCCGCTAAACCATGGTCCACCACCCATTATTTTATATATCTTTTATGAACTTGAAAATATGAGGAGAAAAAACCTTTAGGAAGAAAATTCATGGAGTAACTTAAATTCAATCCCCATTTCCACTTGATCCAATTTTGAATCTCTAAAAACCTGGATAGTATCCATGGAAATTACATATTAACCCAATAATTTTAAGAACCAATATCTCATGCTTGATTTTCTTATCCTTGATACTCATTCCCATTTAAAATCTACTACTTGTTACCCAGGTGTTGTGGGTGAGTTGGAGAGGAGAGGGCAATCCTCCAAGGGAGGTCCCAAGTTCAAATCTCCACCCTACCAAAAAGCTGAATTGGGTACCCAAAATCCAATTGATAATGTTGGTGCGGGTAGGGTTGGGTGCGACTCTCGGGTGACTTTGACAGTATAGAACCCCCTGTTCATGGTCTCTCTGACCAAGGTGGCACTGCAAGGGGTTTTTCGCTTTAAAAAAAAAAAATCTACTACTTGTTCCACCTATCCTCTCTCCCTTTTATCTCTATATGGGGCATCCATGCTTCTAGCTTGGGCATCTATACTTACCATTAGGGCTTTCACATATGACTTTCCTTCTATGCTACCTAACTTTGTTCTCTTATGAATCCTTTATTTTTTTAATTTCCTCAAAGATCTAAAGCAATAAAATATAAGGACTTCTTACTTGTGTAGATGCAAAATCGAACAACACCAAACAATATACTTAAATAAATGAATGAATAAAGCAAAATAAACACATGATTGCACAGAAATAAAATTTTATTCTTATTATCGGGTGGATCTCTAATATTACAACCAAGTGTACCCCATATAAGGGGTTTACAATGCTTTATTATCCAATACAATGATTTCAATATGCTAGGGTTCTCCGAAACCCTAGCTAAAAAATAAGGGTGGTGTCTTCACGTTCGATTTTATCTCTATAGTAAGGTGAGTGGGCTTCAAATATCCATATACCAGACCACTCAAGTGCTTCAACAACTTCCAATGAACTTGATCCCTAAACCTGTAAACAGCAAACAACAATAGAAGGTCAATAATATCTGCGAGGGCTCCACTATGTGAGGCCCTCAATAAGAAAACTACTAACCCTAGTTGCATAAATGAAGCTATAAACATATCTAAAGAATAAAAATACTTGCAATAAATAAATTACCTTGTCACACTAATTCATTGTTCTCTGTTCTTCATTGTTGCTGTAGAATTTGGTGCACAGATGCCCTAGCGACACTTGAGGGATCACTAGACTATAGAACTAGGGTTGTGAACACCCATGAGTGCTCGATGATGGCAGGAGGTACCCAGAGGTGCTTGGTGATGACAGGAGGCACCCAGAGGTGCTCGATGATGATAGAAGGCACCCAAAGGTGCTTTTAGGAACTCGAAGAGGCGTTTTGGGAGTGAAACAGAATCTACAAAAGCAGATATGGTTCGTGCGAGGTGGGTGACGACAAATACGAAAGTGATGGTGAGCAATGAAGGATGGATAATGGCAAGGGAGCTTGGATGCTTAAGGACTTAGGGAAAACTCCTTAACACCAAAGACTTAGAAAACTTAGGGAACTCAAGGGTTGAGTCATCAAAATGACTCCTCTTTATAATCTCTCCTAGGGCACATTAGGGTTTCAACGACACAATTTGTGTGGTCAAGATTAAAACGTGACGGAGGGTGGAGATTAAATTTGGGCATGTGGTATGGATCAAGGTGGATGAATGGTTGGGATTAGATCATGATGGATGGTTGGGATTAATTCATATAAATATACATATATTTATTAAATATATATAAATAAAATATATAAAATATTATTATTTAAATATATATTAAACAAATATATATATAATGGGTAAAAGTGGTGGGAAGCTATGGATGGATGACAAGTGGCTAGATTTTGGTGTCTACAGATGCCCCTTTTTGTACCATGTTGCATGAAACACAATATGGTACAAAAATACAAGACACCTGGTTTGGCCTGATGCAGAAGCAACTTTCTCTTGTTGGAATGCAAAGATGAACTTGAAGACAAAAGAATTTTGGTTGTGTAGCTTACCCCCTCAATTGGTGAATGAGTGACGGATGCATATCATGAGCCAATTGATATATGTGTGCATATGATTGTGTAGAATGCATGGTGCAATTGTGGATGATATGAATGATGTAAATGTGATACCATTTTTGCCCCAACGATGGAAGGGGGTTGTTGAAAATATGCAAGTGATTGATTCTATTTTTTCCCTAACAAAAAAAATAGGGTTTTTGCCAAGTATAGATGCCATGATCATGTAAGATGTATCCCATTGTGGGAAAATCAAAGTCAAATGTGGTTGCCCCAAGTTTGGGGTGATTCCATGTTGTTGAAGAATGTGCCTTCTAACGTCATTGATATGCAATGTGATGAAAATGCAAGAAAATGAGTCAACTTTGAAGGGCCAGCTAGTGACTGTCAGATAATTCCTATGATCGGAACCAATCACCCTAGCTAAGTCTAGTCGCCATGATGACTGTCATGAAAAAGAAATGATGAGTTATAATTTTGTCCATGTTTCAAGCCCCATGGACTAGGCCATCAATGACTACTTTTGAGAAAATTGGTCTTGGCATAGTTTCACTCGAAAGGTGAAGTACCATAGTTGATTTTGTGTTCGAACAATGAGATATTAGATGATGAAGATGGCCAAGTGTCCTTATGGTGGTTTACCCATCTTACCAAATTGCATGGATGCAAGTCGCTACAATTGCCAAGGAGATAGAATAAACCACTAGATACGAGGTTCACTTGAAATTTGTGAACTTGGAAAATGTATGAATGTAATGATTGGAATATGATGTGTGAATGAGTGTAATGATGGAATTGAGGATGCAAATGATGAAAATGGTCGTTTTGTGAAAATTTGGACCATTTTGGAGCATTTTGTAACTTGTAATGTGATTTTACGACTTTTGGTCGCAAGCAAAAATTATGACTCCAAATCAATTTTGGTTTTTACAAAACATGATATTATGATGATTTTTATGTATGGATGCAATTTGGAATGATTTGGTGGAGGTAAGCTACCTTTTTGGATTAATTTGTTCTTTTTGTCAAAATTGACACCAAACGCCGATGGGTGCTTATTGCATACGTAAATACCCGCAAGAGTTTGGTGCTTTCCCAAATGCAAGGAGGTACCTTAGTGCACCAGGAAGTGCCCACATGCATTTTTTTGTGCCTAAAATAAGCTATAAAAGGCCTACAGAGAGGAAAATCAAGCTCATTTGTGCATCCATGAATTTCAAAAGCTGCATCTGAGGGAGTGGAGTGGAGTGAGTGAAGTGAGTGGTGTGAGTTGCGGAAGCTATGGCAGTGGATGGAGTGGATGCGAAAGTAGGAGTAGGTGTGCACTTTTCCAAGGTAAATGCTTTTGACTTGCCTTTGTTTTTCATTGTGCAAAAACAATTTCTTCTTATTTTTTTGAAATAATGCAATGTATGTGACATTAATGCTTTGTGTCATGTTGCAGCTAAAGATTTTGGAGGCTCAGCATCGGTTCTCACCTCTCATACCTGGGGTGAGGAAGGTGCTATGGGAGGATGAGTGGGATTGGTTGGAGGTAGTTGGGCTGGCTGGGGCAACCAAGATAGATGTGGTGAGGGTAGATGAGGGGTATCTCTCTACCTTGGTAGAGATATGGGATCCAGATAGGGGGATATTTCTACTCCCTATTGGTGAGGTGACTGTGACACTTGAGGATGTATACCGCATCCTCAAGTTATTGATGGAGGGCTTGCATGTCGAGGTTGGACACGACAAGAAGTACGAGTTGAGTCGCATGTTCGGGGATGGATGGCAGGATGTGGAGGTGACTGGTGGAGGGATTACTTACTTTTCCATGTATGTGGACAAGAAGTTGGATGTCCTTCCTACTTTGGTGATGTTTGTGTTGGCCAACATAGTGGCCCCGAATAGTACTGGTTGTCGGTTCCCATGGAACCTTGTTGGGCTTGTGTGTGATATGATCGCTACACCATAGGTGTATGCATGGGCTCCTACTTTATTGGTGTAGTTGTACTGGGATCTATATGAGGTGAGGAGGCGAAAGCACCAGGGACTAGGTTGTAGTTTGCTATTGCAATGTTGGGGTTGGGAGCACTTCAGTGTGGCTCATCCTGTGGGTTTATCGGCTAAGGGATGGGATAGGGAGCACCCTTATGCGATGAGGTGGCCCATGGCAGAGGAGGTACAACCGAGTCATCCAGTTTGGATGAGTCAGTGGTACAGGTATTTATGGGCTGGACTGATGATGGCTCAGGTGATATGGAGACCATGGCGAGGTGCCATGTGGACATGTGATGGAGAGGATCTATGGTGGGTGTGGTAGGCTAGATGGGTAGTTGCAAGGCACATGAAGGAAGTGGAGCTGATCCAATTCTCATGGGTGCTACGATAGTTTGGACTGAGGTAGGGGGTTCCTGAGGCACCAATACTCTACAAGCATCATCGATATGAGATAGGTATACCATGTGCCGAGGCATGGAGGGCCACTATTGAGGATGATGAGGAGATCGATCTCCCCGATGTGGATGATGTAGGGGATACATGGAGGAGTATGATGCATGGTTTGTGACTCAACCACCATGGGTATCGAGTCTGGCAGTGGATGGGGATGGTGATGGGGATGAGGTCGAGGATGTCGATGAGGCTCCTAAGCATTGAAGACACCTTCGAGCTAGTAGCCGAAGGAGGTAAACTAGGAGGACAACAGAGTAGGCTCCAAAGTTTGGAGGAGATGGAGGTGATATGGCGGAGTAGGTTCCCGAGCTTGGGGGAGATGGAGGTAACATGGAGGATAGGGAGGATATTTGGGATGGGCCTCCTAGTAGGAGTGAGGATGATTGGGTGAGGTTGGAGTAGTTGGTGGTAGAGCGAGATGCTATGATAGCAGCTTGGGATATAGAGATAGCTCGATTGTGGGATAGGGAGGTGGTTCTAGAGGTGAAGATAGCTCGATTATGGATGAAGCTGGAGGTATGACCGACAGCAGGTGGAGGTGAGAATAGGATCATGAGGCTTTAGGCAGAGCTACTAGAGGGGCATCATAGGTAGAGATACATGATGTACATCACCTTTGAGCTTGGGAGGGATATATTCAATGGGCATTGGAGGATCGGTTGATGGAGCATGATATTGGGCTTCCAGAACCACCCTCCTCATCCATATCCAGGTCAGCTAGGCCTAGTGAGTCTAGGCATAGTTCTAGATCTAGGGCTCCTTCAGGGTCGTAGGGGTCCTCTCATAGGCATTAGCTTAGTGCTTAGATGCACTTTTTGTATATGAGCCTTGGTGCTCCATTGTATATAGCCTTTGGGCTTTCATTGTACATGTGATATTTATATATATAGATATAGATATACATGGCTTTTACTTTTTGTGTTATGCTTTTGTGTGAATGTTTTGATTAATGCAAGTGATAATGCAAATATATATGGATGATTAATGCAAGTGGAATGTATGTGTATGGATGATTAATGCAAGTTATGGAATGCAAATGTTCTAATGATCATTCATAGTTTAGATTTTTCTTGGCCATGTTTTAGCATTGTTGTTTAATCAGGGGCACCAATCTGGTGGTAGGTGGGGTGAAAAGACTCATGACATGGATGTTGACATGGAAGAATATATGGATGTTGATATGGAAGAAGATATGGATGTTGATATGGAAAACTGATTGTTTTGTAGAGACTCAAACATACTAGTGGTATCAAACAAACTCACTAAATACTGCCTAATTTCTCTAAGACCAAATGTGTGTGTAGTGAATTCATTTATCGAATCAAAAGCATGGTAATGACTCGAGGTAATAAAGAACCAATATGTGTGCAAGTGAGTTCATTAACTCATCTTGAGTAAATTGGGTGTGACCTATTATGGATGAGACCAAGAAGCTAGCTCATTCTTATGTGCGATCAGAGGTCTCTTTAAAAGAGATGTGTCGCCATGCATGAGTGTACTCCACTTCCAGTCAAGCATCTATAGCTCCAGTGGAGACTAGCTCCATAGTCCAAGGATTTGACCTTTAGGCTTTGGGGATGACTACCTAATCCTATGACTAGAAATGTAGTACTATCCTTACAGCTTGAGGATCAGTGGTATGTGATGTAAAATATTTAGAGTTTTTTAAGGGTTTTTCCCTACTCTTTCTTTTATTTTGAAATTGTGATAGTGGTGAAAACCACTATTTTTGTGGACTATGTTGCATGATGGGACAAGCAAGGACTACCCTTTTCACTTTGAGGTTCAAACCAAGTATGGTGTTATCCCTCTTTGACACAAGATGTTTTTAAGATGTGAAATTGTGTTTGGTTCAAGAATGTTTTGGAGTCAATTTCCAGAACTCAAGATTTTCTTAGTGAAAATTGTGTCTTGGTCCTAAAGAAAACTCGACATGTATTTATGGTTTGCTTAAAACACTAGGAGTGGCTGAGTGACTGAAAACACCTAGGAATTATGGAAATGTGGCTTTACAAATGATAATTTGGCTTTATGGAATGGTGTAAATGAAAATGAATTTGAAGGTACCCCTGATTAAGGCAACATGACTTTATTTGACCAATTTATATTTGAACTGAATAAACAATCCCTAATATGAAATATGAAATGTGTGAAAATTAGGGTGCGAATGCAATGTATGAAATGAGATGAGTTTTATGCAAATGTGTGTATGAAATGCAATATGTGAAATGAGATGTGTGCAATGCAATGTTGTTTTTGTGTAATAGCCATGTATATATACATATATAAATCACATTATGCATAGAATGCTCTCAAGTGTATAACATTAAGTGGTTTGAGCTCTTCAACTCCCTCTAGACTGGCAAGCCTATAAGTACCTTTACCCATATTTTGAGTAACAATGTATGGACCTAACCAATTAGCCATGAATTTATCACGAAGGTGTGGCAATGCATTGGTGTTTTGTTTATTCTCTTTAAGGACAAGATCTCCTACTTGGAATTCACGTAGATGAACTTTGGTATTGTAAGCACGTTTTAGGTGGTCTTGATATACTCGTAAATGCTCTAAAGCATTGACTCACCTTTCATAAAGAAGTGTTAGTTGGTCAAGATGTGCTTGTCTAGAAGTGTCATCATCTATGAATTCTTGCAATGAAATTTACAAGGAGGGGATCTCAAGCTCAAGAGGTATGATTGCTTTGACTCCATAGACCAATGAAAATGGTGTTGACCCTAGTAGGCGTATGGATGCTTATTCGATAAGCCCATAATGCCAAGGGAATTTGTGTATGCCAATCTCTATGATTTTCTTTAACAAGTTTCTTGAGAATAGAAATTAAGGTCTTATTGGTAGCCTCAGCTTGTCCATTTTCTTGTGGGTAATAAGGAGTCAAGAAACTATGTTGGATATTATATTTCTCGCAAAGTGCTCGAACATCCTTGTTCTTGAAAGACTTACCATTATCTGAGATGATTTTCGAGGGAATACCAAAATGACAAATGATATGATGAAGTATAAACTCCACAATTTTAGGTCCTGTCGTATTGGTTAGAGGAATTACCTCGACCCACTTTGTGAAGTATTTAGTGGCTATGATGATGAATGTATGTTATCCCAAGGAAGAAGGTGATATTTTTCCAATTAAATCTAGACCCCATTGTGAAAAGGGCCAAAGGCTTTGAATAGGTTGTAATGCTTGTGATGGCACATGAGTTAAATTAGCATGCTCTTGACATTGCTTACAATGTTTGACATATGTGCAACAATCTCATTCCATTGTGGGCCAATAATAACCCATGCGTAGAATACGCTTTGCAATGGCCATTCCACTAAAATGACCACCACAAGTACCATCATGAGCTTCAACTATGGCTCTTTGTGCCTCAGTAGACTCAAGAAAATGAAGGAGGATTCCATCATAACCACGTCTATACAACACGTCCCCCAAGAGAGTAAAATGAGCTACCTTTTTCTTGAAAGTGTGTTTAGCAGTTTGTGACATATCTGATGGGAGTGTTCCAAACTTGAGAAAGGCTATTATTTGGCTTGACCAAGGCTCACATGACTCCAAATGGATAAAGCAAACATCCTTTTCATCCTTAGATTTAGCATGGACAATTACATATTTAGAGATCATTGTAATTATAAGGGGTTGTACCTCTCCTAAGGTATCCTTTGGAATCAATGATCCAAGAGAGGCCATCGCATCTGCAAATCTATTAGTCGAACATGGAAAACTATCAATTTCATACCAATCAAACTTAGAGAGCAATTTCATTGCTACTTCATGGTAAATCTTAATGGTAGGCTCTTTGCATTGGTATTCTCTTGTTACTTGTTTGACAACAAGTTGAGAATCACCAAATATCCTAATACACTTAATACCCATAGCTATAGCTGCTTGAAGACCTAAGATTAAGGCTTCATACTCTGCATTGTTGTTTGTGCATTGGAAGTCTAGTTTGAATGATAAGGGGATAGGCACCCCTAGGGTGTATGAAACACGACTCCAGCACCTTGACCTTTTTTGCACTTAGAACCATCAAAGAATAGTGTGATATCGACGTCTTCCTCCAAAATGACATCTTCTTCTTGTTCGGTGATAGTGAATACCGAATCATCTGGGAGCTCAATAATCAAAGGATGATCACTAGGTAGTGGAGCTTCCACAAGTTGATTGGCTATAACTTGACCTTTAATGGATTTTTGGCTTATGAAATCAAGATCAAATTCAGTGAGAAGCATTATCCATTTAGCGATACGAGTGTTATTATAAGTGTGAGACATCATATAACATAGAGGATTTTCTCTAGCTATGACATATGTGGTGTGACTAAGCATGTAATGGCGAAGTTTCTTAGTGGAAAAAACCACTACTAAGCACAATTTTTCCATGTAAGCGTATCTGGTTTCATAGCTTACCAATGTTTGACTAATGTAATAGACAACTTGCTCTCAATTTTTTTCATTCTTTTGTGCAAGCATTGTCCCTAATGCAAAGTTTGTTGTTGAAACATAAATATGGAAGGGGACCCCCAAACGAGGAGGAGCTAAGACTAGTGGAGAAGCCAGGTATTTCTTAATGTCATCAAAGGCTTTTTGACATTCATTTGTCCATGAAAATGGCACCCCATTTGTAGCAAGTGATTGAATGGCCTACATTTATCAGAAAGTTGTGCAATAAAATGATGGATTGATTGAATCTTTCCTTGTAAACTATGCAATTCCTTTAAATTTGTTAGGGGAGGCATCTCCATGATGGCCTTGAATTTGTTTGGGTCCACCTCAATGCCTCTTTTGGAGACAATGAACCCTAGTAGTTTTCTAGAGGTAACACCAAAGACACATTTCTTGGGGTTCAACCTTACATTATGCTCTAGAAGTCGATCAAAGACTTTTTCCAATACACCAATGTGTTCTTGTCAAGTTTTGGATTTTGCCAAGAGATCATCCACATAATCTTCAATGATCTTATGCATGTAATCGTGGAAGATGTATGTCATGGCACGTTGATAAGTGGCACCTATGTTTTTAAGGCCAAAGGGCATCACCTTGTAACAAAAAGTCCCCCAAGGTGTAGTGAATGTTGTTTTGTGTTGGTCATCAAGATTTATTTGGATTTGGTTGTATCCTAAAAAAATCATCCATGAGAGAAAGCATTTCATGGCCAACATAGGTGTCAACAAGAGTATCAATGTTTGGGAGAGGAAAATCATCCTTAGGACATGCTTTCTTAAGGTCTCAAAAATTAGCACAAATGTGTATCACCCCATTAGGCTTGTGAATGGATACCGTGTTTGAGAGCCACTCAGGATAGTCAATGGGTAAAATGAAACCCACATTTAACAATTTTTGAATCTCTTCTTTGACCAAGAGGGCAATGGTAGGATGTATCCTTCTAAGTTTTTGTTTGACCAACTTAGCATCAAAATTTAAGGTGATATTATGGACAACCAAATTAAGTCAAGACCAGGTATGTCTTTGTAGGACCATGCAAAAATTCCCTTCTTCCTCTTGAGGAGAGAAATTGATTGCTCTTGTTTATCTTTGGATAAGATTTTGCCAAGCTTTACAATTTGAGGATTGTCTACATTTAAACTAAGGTTCACATTGATAGTATCTTCAATAGACATGTGAGAACCTTCCTCAAGTTGATGGGGAGTTGGGATTAGATGAATGTTGTTTATGAGGTCATAAAACTCTTCTAACTTATCCTCGTCTATGTCTACCTATAAAACCTTAGGATCTGAAGGTGAAGGTGAAAGTGGAGGTTATGGAGGAATGTAGTTGGTTGAAACCATTAATAATTTCTTGAATAGGACAAACTCATAAAAGGATGGTGGTGAGGAAATCTGGTTTATATCAATAACTCATGTCAATAGAAATTGGCTTTACCAAATCGTATGGATTACGAAGTGGGGTGAATAAGTCAACAGGATTCATGTTGACTTAAAGAGAAAATGGATGGCTACAAAGGTGAATGGAATGGGTGTTTTTGGCTAGAACTGATGCTAGAGCTTTTTTAAACATGGACAGTAGCAAGCAACACAAAATAAATATAATTTACATACAAAAAAATATATTTTTGTTTTTTATTTATTTTATTTTAAATTTATTTTTATGTATATATTACAAGAAAAGTGGTCGATGATATGGATTAATGAAATGAAGGTGGTGTTTCACTGGTTGGGTCAACTCGCTCTTATGAAAGAAGCAAGCAAAATATGGGTTGATGGATGGAAAATGTTCTGAGGTAAAACTCATCATGTTCAATGTGTGAAATGATGGGGTCTAATTCCTCTTTAGATTCATCAAAAATAATTGACATGAGGTTGAATTCTTCATAAAATTCATCTTTGGAGTCATCTATGTGATGGATATGTTCTCCTGAATTTAATTTAAACTTTGAAAATCTTGTTCAAGAGAAGAGGTGGATGAAAGAAGACTATAACCTAAACCTGAATGGTCATGTGTTTCTTGATATGAAATATTGATAATATCATGCACTCCCTATTCATGTCATCCTAGACCATGTCCTTGCCAATTAAAAAAGTGGAAATATCAGGATGGAAAACCTTATATATGTTGTATATTGGCTAGTGTGGGTGATTTGGGTTCATCTGGGGTAGCTATATTAGATGATGAATCAAGTATCCCATACATAAAATTAATTCTATTAGGCACTGAATCCATATTATATATTGCTCCTATAGATAAGGGTGGGTCATGTGGGTGACTATAGTACTTAGCATTTTGAAGTTTGAGTAGTGTGAATGTAATATCTTGGACCACATATTCACCAATACCAGGATTAGTGAGGTGGACCTTGACTTGGGATGATGTGGATGGAACTGACTCATGGTTGGCTAATGGTATCTCACAATTTGTCATTTTGAATTTTGAGACATTAGCTGATGTGGATGAAGGTGAATTTGGTTGAGTGGATAATGATGATTTGGAAGGATATATTATGAAATATGAAGATGTTGATGATGTGGCTAATTTTGATTGAGTTTGACAACATGTGCATGTAGTCAAGGGTGATGAATATGGGGGTATGGAATTGGAAGCTTGATTATCATTGGTGATTGGAATGCCCTCAAGAATAGGTGCTTTAGATGATGATATGGATGGTATGGATGATGAATTAGCTGGTTAAGTGAGGAATAGATGAGTGGAAGGTAACATGGACTCATAGGAGTTTGAGATAAAGTTGCAATACTTAAACGGTTCAACATCCACTAGATTGAAGAACACAGGCTTATACTAAGAGGGGGGTGAACAGTATAAGATCAACTTTTACTTTTCTTTTCCAAACAATATTATCCAATATTATCAATGGAAATATCAATAGAAGTAATCAAAGCAATGCACAAATCATCACACACAAGAGAGACACAAATTTAACGTGGTTCACCCAATGTGGGTTACATCCACGGAGAAAATATTTCTTCTAAATTTTCTCAACAAATCTCTTGGGAATCAATTCCCTATTACAATATTTATGGACCTCTATCCAAAGGAGACACCAATCCCCTATGCTTCTGATTTGTGGATCTCTCTCCACAGGAGAACTCTTTCCCCTTGCTTATTCTGGAATTTCGTGGATCTCTTTTCTTTGGTTCATGGAACTTGATCCAGGAGAACTCTATCTCCTCAACTAGTTCATGGATCTCTCTCCATAGAAGAACTCTATCTCCCTAGCTGGTTCACGGATCTCACTCCATAGGAGAACTCTTTCCCCTTGCTCTGGTTCGTGGATCTCTCTCCATAGGAGAACTCTTTCCCCTTTCTCTGGTTCATGGATATCTCTCCACAGGAGAACTCTATCCCATTTACTCTAGCTGGTGATCTTCTAGAAGACTTCTACCCCCACTACTCTAGATTGTGGATCTCTCTCCACAAGAGACCTCTATCCCCACTACATTGGATGATGGATCTCTATCCACTAGAGACTATTATCCTCTTTGCTCTATCACCTCCAAAGCCTACTCTCAACTCTATCTCAAATATACACCAAAATCTATCTCAAATCTACACCAAACTCTATCCCAAGTCTAGCATAAATCTGCTCTAAATTTGCTCACAAATATGCTCTAAATTCTATCTCAAATCTACCCCAAGCCTTAACACAAATCTTGAAAAAATTATCAATCAAACCTACTCTCAATTCTATCTCAAATATTTCCTCAAGCCTTAACACAAAGCTTGAACAAATCAACAATCAAACCTACTCTCAATTCTATCTCAAATCTATCCTCAAGACTTAACACAAGACTTGATCAAATCATCAATCAAACCTACTCTCAAATTTGCTCAAATCTACCCTCAAGCCTTAAAACAAATCTTGATCAAATACTCAACCTTCTCAACTTGCTCAAATTCCCTCAAACCTTCTCAAAGACTTGCTCAAATCTATCCTCAAGCCTTCTCAAAAGACTTGCTCAAATCTACCTCAAAGCTGCTCACTAAACCTACTCAAATATTTCCAAACTTTTGCATACAAACAAAGCTTATATCTTTTTCAGAAATGCTTTCCTCAAACAAATATATTCTACCTAGAATTTTTTTAACCTCTAGAACATATAGAGAATGATATACACTATCAAAATCCTAATATGTTCTTCACATTCACAAATCTTGCATTCAACTAATCCAATCTTTATCTCTTACAAAATCCCTTTCAAATCAAATCAAAACAATGTATAACTTGCTTCACAAAACTGATCTATCTTTCTTCCAAATTTTCTCTCAAAACATCAATCACATTAATGCACAATTTCCCTTCACAAAATTGATCTCAACCACTTCCACAATTGCAATCAATATCTCTCAAACCAATGTTTAAAATATTTCACAAAGATGCACTAACTTGTCTTCAACCCTAGCACAAGTAGTTCACAATCTCTAGAACAAGTTTCTTCAAACTTCTATCCAATATCCAAACCATTCAACAATGAAGCACAAATCCTAACTCAAATATTTCCAACAATGCTTATCAAACAATCCTTTTCACTCCACCTTATGTTCCAAAATATTCATTCAACAAAACACCTTAAACAAGGAAAGATGTGCCCATACCTCTTAATTTGCTCTTATGAAGATATGTCTTCAAAACCTGTCTCACAAAAAGATATATTTTGCAACTTCAAAATATTAGCACAACACCTTTTCATATATTGGGAAACCTTTCTCAACAAGTGTGCACAATTAAATTCCAAACCAACTCTCTTGGTTTCTCAAACTAGAGCATTAAATCATAAAACCAAGCCCTTCAAAATGAAGGAAAAATACAAGCAATAAAAGTACTTCATACACCTTTTAACTCCCTCTTAATTTCAAAAACATTCATAAAAGAATTATCAAAAGTCCTTATTACTCCACAAAATCACTTTTCAGCAAAAAGACATTTTCATAATATTTTTCTCCAAAATAAATTGCAAGAAATAATTAAAAATTATTTCCCCTTATACCTCCCTAAGTCAACGATGCTCAAATAATCAAACACACCTCATGCGCCTAACCCTCAACCTTAGGCAATTAAAATTTTAATCAATGCTTACCAAAACTACCGTGGGGAGATTCAAACACAACACCTACCACCTGCCAGCGTGCTAGCACCCTTTGGGCCACTGCTAGGCCAACCGCCCACACGAGGATGAAAAGGCACGATGCGCACTTTGACCTCCGCTCAACTTCCTTGCCAACAAAAATGATGAACAAAACTATCACCACCCGGATTCGAACACAGAACCTGTTATCTGCCCTACACCTTAACACTGCCCAGTCTATCGCTAGGCCAACCACCTGGTCGGATATAAGATCGAATGATCTTATATTAAAATCATCGAACCTTCCCTTAGATAAATTTTATCTTTTTCTTCTCACGAAGTGCATGCAGGAGAAATCGCATTAACCGGGTTTATCGTGCATCGAACACACACCTTAGGGCATCAAACATTATCCATATTAATATGGATTTACCACCATGCTAAGGACATTGGCGGTGCTTGGAAGTTGTTTAAAAACAACTTTTGAATATTGGTGCCAAACCCACTTTGGGTTATAAAAATTATAATATAAATATTATAATTATTTTATAATGCATCCTTAGGCTTTAACCTTTTAACTTTAATATTATAATATTATTTCCTTTTTGAGCCTAGACATTTTCTTCCTTTGGGATTTTTAGACCAGGGCCTTCAACCTTTTAACCAAACATGTGGAGCTTTGTCCCAAACCTCTTGGGCTTAAAATATAAATATTTTAACCCTCTTTTTATCAATTCCCTTGCACTGAGATGAACTTTGCCTTGCATCTAACACTTGACATCAATGACAACATAATTACTCAAAATTTCCAACAATCTCCCCCCTTTGTCATTGATGGCAACCCTTTTCTAAAAATTCTTTTTTCCAAACCATTTGATTCCAAATCTGCTCCCCTAGAGAAGCTGCTCTCCCTGACTGAATGCTCTCCCCCTTACTCAAATCTCTCCCCCTTTGACATCAATGGCAAAGGGACTCCTTTGGGGCTAAATATAAGACTCTTAGCTCAGCCCCCTCCCCACCTCCTCTCCTTGAGGTGATTAATTTTGGGGTGGGAGTATCTCTACTCCCAACATACAATGCTCTTTTTCTTTGTCAACCTTCTTTCTCAACATACCCTTTTGATCCTTTTGAGTGTCCCTATTCTTGCTTGTCTCTGGAAGCTCTAGAAACTCTGTTCTACACCACTTGGCCTTATGCCCTAGATTATTGCACTTGTAACACTTAATGTTGTAGTTCTTAGAAGGTGCAAATATCTTGAAGTTCCTCCTAGTGAAGCCATACTCATTTCTATCATGAACCCTGCAGTGGATTGCTTTATGATCAAATTGATTACAAGAGTAGCAATACCCTTGAAAGAGATGTCCATATTTGAATTTCCTCTTAGTAAAACCATACTCCTTTCCATGAGTCCTACAATGCATAGCCTTGTGACCAAACTGATTACATGAAAAACAACGTCCTTTGAAGAAATCTTGTCTTGAGCCCACTAGTCTCTTAGTCCTTTCTTCTTTGTGATGATCCATGTTCCTTGTTTGTGCATTGTTTCCTTTCTTAGTGAAGCTTCTATTCTTCAACTTATCCTCATAAGTCTCAATTTCTTCTTCACTCTCTTCTTCTGAAACTTCCTCTTCTTTTGAGCTTGAGCTTGACCCTTCTTCTTGTTTCCCTTGTCCTTCTTCAAAACCAAGTCTTGTTTTGATAGATGAAGATCTTTGTGCATTGATAATCTTATCCAAAGTCTTTGAACTTTTCCCAAACCTGTGTAGCTTGTCCTTAGAATCTTTCACTTCCATCCTTAGTGAAACTACCTCATGTTCTAATCTTTCACATTCTAAATCTTTTGCTTCTAAATTTTCACTCATGACCTCTTTAACTCTCCTTGCCTTAGCTATTGAGTTTGTCAGGTCTTGTATAAGCTTTCCTTTCTCTTCCTCACATTCTTGAACTTGAGTCTTTAGTCTTGAATTCTACTTTCTAACATTTTTCAATTCTCTAAGAGCAACAATAAGTTCTGCTTCTAGATCTACTATGCCTTCCTCTTCATTTTCTAAATCTTGTTCTACTTCTTGGTCTTCAAGAGCATCTTCATACTTTTCAACTTTATCTTCAATAGGAGCATTTTCTTCCTCTTCTATTGCCAAAAATAGAATCTCTTCTTCTTCACTATCTGAGGGTCTTTCATCACTATCACTTGAAGCCTTGCCTGCCTTGTTAACATAGAAACTCTTCTTGTGCCTTTGAAAGAATTTTTTTCATGCTTGCCTTGACCATACATATTTTTCTTTTCATACCTAGATTTTCCTCCTTCCTTTTTCTTATGATCCTATTTCTCTTCACTGCTACTACTTCCAACTTCTGGACAATTAGATGCATAGTGACCAAAATTACCATAATTAAAACATTTCACTATTTTCATACCTTTGTGCTTTCTTGAGTCCTTGTTTCTTCTACCATAGTTAGCTTCTTCATCACTACTTGACTCACCACTTGATTCTAGTTTCTTATATTTTATCTTCTTTGATGCTTTGAAAGTTACCTCTTTCTTGGAGTTGGGATCCTTTACTATTCTCATCTCATAAGCTGTGATAATTCCATGTAACTCATCCATAGTCAAACTTTCAATATCTCTCATCTCTTCTATAGCTAAAACTTTTCCATCATACCTCATAGGAAGTGACCTTAAAACCTTTTGAGCAACACTAGAGTCTTCAATTTCAAATCCAAGTCCACGCATGGTATTAACAACCTCATCCACATGAAGCAAGTATGTAGCAATATCTTCCTCATCTTCCATATTCAAATCTTCAAACATTTTCTTGTGATTTTGTAGTTTTGCCATTTTGACCTTTTTATCTCCTTCATATGTTTGCTTCAATTTATCCCATATCTCTTTTGCTGATTTGTAGTGCATAACTTTCACAAATTCTGCTTCACGTAATCCACTTAAAATTCCATTCATAGCCTTGGCATTATTCACATATAACATCTTACCATATTTATCTATGGGAGGAGTAGTTGTAGGTGTGAACCCATCCTCAATGGATTGCCATGTCTCATATCCTTGTGCCATCAAGTAAGTCTTCATTCTTATGCTCCAGAAAGCATAATTATTCCCATCGAACAATGGTGCCTTATTTGATGAAGATCCATTCTGAGATGCCATCTGTGTTCCTGTAATATCTTCCTTCAAGTTGTTAGACTCTTTCGAAGGAACCCACTCTGATACCAATTGAAGAACACAGGCTTATACTGAGAGGGGGGGTGAACAGTATAAGATCAAATTTTACTTTTCTTTCCCAAACAATATTATCCAATATTATCAATGGCAATATCAATAGAAGTAATCAAAGCAATGCACAAATCATCACACACATGAGAGACACAAATTTAACGTGGTTCACCCAATGTGGGCTACTCCATGGAGAAAATATTTCTTCTAAATTTTCTCAACAAATCTCTTGGGAATCAATTCCCTATTACAATGTTTATGGACCTCTATCCAAAGGAGACACCAATCCCCTATGCTCTAATTTGTGGATCTCTCTCCACAGGAGAACTCTATCCCCTTTTCTCTAGTTCGTGGATCTCTCTCCATAGGAGAACTCTTTCCCTTTTCTCTAGTTCATGGAACTTGATCCAGGAGAACTCTATCTCCTCAATTGGTTTATGGATCTCTCCACAGAAGAAATCTATCTCCCCAACTAGTTCATGGATCTCACTCCATAGGAGAACTCTTTCCCCTTGCTCTGGTTCATGGATCTCTCTCCATAGGAGAACTCTTTTCCCTTGCTCTGGTTCATGGATCTCTCTCCATAGGAGAACTCTATCCCCTTTGCTCTAGTTGGTGATCTTCTAGAAGACTTATACCCCCACTACTCTAGCTTGTGGATCTCTCTCCATAGGAGACCTCTATCCCCACTGCACTAGCTGATGGATCTCTATCCACTAGATACTATTATCCTCTCTACTCTATCACCTCCAAATCTTCTCTCAACTCTATCTCAAATCTACACCAAACTCTATCCCAAGTCTAGCACAAATCTGCTCTAACTCTACTCACAAATCTGCTCTTAATTCTATCTCAAATCTACCCCAAGCCTTAACACAAATCTTGAACAAATCAACAATCAAACTTGCTCTCAATTCTATCTCAAATCTATCCTCAAGCCTTAACACAAAGCTTGAACAAATTAGCAATCAAACCTACTCTCAATTCTATCTCAAATCTATCCTCAATCCTTAACACAAACTTGCTCAAATCCTCAAACCTCTCTCAAAACTTGCTCAAATCTGCCCTCAAGCCTTCTAAAACTTCACCCCCCTCTCAAACCTTCAACCTCAAGACTTGCTCAAATCTGCCTTCTAAGTCTTCTCAAAAGACTTGCTCAAATCTACCTCAAAGTTGCTCACTAAACCTGCTCAAATATTTCCAAATCTTGCATACAAACAAATGCTTATATCTCTTTCAAAAGTACTTTCTTCAACTAGGAAAATATATTCTACCTAGAATTAATTTAACCTCTAGAACATATAGAGAATGATATACACTATCAAAAATCCAATATGTTCTTCACATTCACAATTCTTGTATTCCACTAATCCAATCTCTATCTCTTACAAAATCCCTTTCAAATCAAATCAAAACAATGTATAACTTGCTTCACAAAACTGATCTATCTTTCTTCCAAATTTACTCTCAAACATCAACCACAATAATGCATAAATTTCCCTCACAAAATTGATCTCAAACACTTTCACAATTGCTATCAATATCTCTCAAACCAATGTTTAAAATATTTCACAAAGGTGCACTCACTCTCTTCAACCAATGAAGCACAATTTGTTCACAAACTCTAGAACAAGTGTTTTCAAACTTCTTCCAACCCAATATTCAACAATGAAGCACAAATCCTAACTCAAATATTTCCAACAATGCTTATCAAACAATCCTTTTCACTCCACCTTATGTTTCAAAAATATTCATTCAACAAAACACCTTAAATAAGGAAAGATGTGCCCATACCTCTTAATTTGCTCTTATGAAGATATGTCTTCAAAACCTGTCTCACAAAAAGATATCTTTTGCAACTTCAAAATATTAGCACAACACCTTTTCATATATTGGGAAACCTTTCTCAACAAGTGTGCACAATTAAATTCCAAACCAACTCTCTTGGTTTCTCAAACTAGAGCATTAAATCATAAAACCAAGCCCTTCAAAATGAAGCAAAAATACAAGCAATAAAAGTACTTCATACACCTTTTAACTCCCTCTTAATTTCAAAAACATTCATAAAAGAATTATCAAAAGTCCTTATTACTCCACAAAATCACTTTTCAGCAAAAAGACATTTTCATAATATTTTTCTCCAAAAGAAATTGCAAGAAATAATTAAAAATTATTTCCCCTTATACCTCCCTAAGTCAACGATGCTCAAATAATCAAACACACCTCATGCGCCTAACCCTCAACCTTAGGCAATTAAAAATTTAATTAATGCTTACCAAAAAACTATCACGGGAGATTCGAACACAACACCTACCACCTACCAGCATGCTAGCGCCCTTTGGGCCACCGCTAGGCCAACCGCCCACACGAGGATGAAAAGGCACGACGTGCACTTTGACCTCCGCTCAACTTCCTTGCCAATAAAAATGATGAACAAAACTATCATTGCCTAGATTCGAACACATAATCTGTTGTCTTCCCTACACCTTAACATTGCCCAGTCTACCACTAGGCCAACCGCCTGGTCGGATATAAGATCGAACGATCTTATATTAAAATCATCGAACCTTCCCTTAAATAAATTTTATCTTTTTCTTCTCATGAAGTGCACGTAGGAGAAATCACATTAATCAGTTTTATCATGCATCGAACACACACCATAGGGCATCAAACATTATCCATATTAATATGGATTACCACCATGCTAAGGACGTCGACGGTGCTTGGAAGTTGTTTAAAAATAACTTTTGAATATTGGCGCCAAACCCACTTTGGGTTATAAAAATTATAATATAAATATTATAATTATTTTATAATGCATCCTTAGGCTTTAACCTTTTAACTTTAATATTATAATATTAAAATATTATAATATTATTTCCTTTTTGAGCCTAGACATTTTCTTCCTTTGGGATTTTTAGACCAGGGCCTTCAACCTTTTAACCAAACATGTGGAGCTTTGTCCCAAATCTCTTGGGCTTAAAATATAAATATTTTAACCCCATTTTTATCAATTTCCTTGCACTGAGATGAACTTTGCCTTGCATCTAACACTTGACATCAATGACAACATAATTACTCAAAATTTCCAACAACCGATGAAGTGAGGAATAGATGAGTGGAAGGTAGCATGGACTCATAGGGGTTTGAGATAAAGTTGCAATACTTAAATGGTTCAACATCCGCTAGTATGCAATGTACTTGTCCCTTATATATATAATTCAATAATTGGTGTAATATGGGAGAGACACACCTCATATCCCTCATACAAGGGTATCAAGTGAGTACATTGTACGTCATGGACCCTTCTAATATGTGAAATATAGTATGCAATTTTTTGACCTCCACTTCGATGGGTAAAACAATAGTTTCAACTGTGGAACAAAGAGCATTGTTAAATGCTTTCAAGGTGAATGAGGATTTGGTGATGTGATCTATTTGAAGCTTGAGATGTTGAAGAGCGAATATGATGATAATATTTATGGAGGATTAGATATCAATTAAAACTCTTTTGAAAGGCTTCCTATCAATTTGATCCATGATATGTAATGGAGGATCCACTGATTTTGATGACATTGGTTTGATTTCAAAATCATAGAAAGTAATGAAGGGTTCCATACATGTTTGAATATTCTCCACAAAATTATTAAATATATTAGCATCTTGATATTGAAGTTCAATGGATATTAGAATATCCATTAATGCTTCACGATGTGGAGGATATTTTTGGATTAGCTCATATATGGACAATTTGGATGAATCCATTTTTAAGCTTGTGGTTAACCGGCTACTCAATGAGATGATTTGCCCAGATGGATTATTGGAACGATGAATGGATTGATATGGATAGGTTGGAATATGTATTGGTTGAGAGGTATTGGTAGAAAATTGGATGGAATTTGATGATGTGGCAAGTTGAGACACACTTGCCTTTGGAGGTATGGGCGATTGACTAGACTGTTGCTGAGCATTTTGTTGATTAGAAAATTTTTGTTGACCTTGGGTTACTACATGAATAACACCCAAAAAACCTTAGTGTTGTTGAACATGATTAACCTAATTAGGAGTCTTGGTATTTGATCCTCCTTTTGTTGGTTGTGCTTCCTCATGATGAGGAAGTGGTGTTTGAAAGATCCCAAGATTTTAATTTTTGTGAGCTAGAGGATTGCCAAGTTTGATAGCTCCCAACTCAATAAGGTCTTATATTCTATCTTTGAATTGGTGGTAATTATTAATATCATGTCCATTCTGTCTATGATAAGGACAAAATAAATATTCCCTATAGTGTTTACCATGTTTAGTAGGATCATCAAGTCTGGCCTCAATTAAGGGAAGTTGATTTGTGTCATATAATCTATGGAAAATGGAAGCATAAGATTCAGCCAATGGGGTATATTAACATGGTTATCGAATATATTATCGATGTGGTCTATTATCCACAATTGGCATTGTGTTTTGACTTGATTAAATAGTTGAGGGAACCACATGATATTCAATTTGTCTTGGTTGTTGTTGCATGGGTTGTTGTTGCATGGTTTGTTGTTGAGCCATCATTGGCTAGCTCATGACCACTTGATTTACTTTATTGGAATTGGCCATAGTGGCCTGATTATATTTTGATTGATCAAAGTAATTTCCTTTATATTGGCCCTCATTTTATCATTCTTTCTTCGTAGGCTTGAGCACTCCTTGGATTTTTATCTCCTCCATTGTGCTAGCATGGGCAAGAGCTTCATCAAATGATCTATGTTGTTACAATTGTAATAACCAAGAGATGGGTTTTAAGCAACTCTTAGCGAACAATCGGTTCAGCTCTTTGTTGGTAGGGAAAATGGCAATTTGGTGATAATGGCCCTCCAGCGGTTACCAAAGTCATTGAAAAACTCATCATCATATTGTTTTAGATCATAGATATCGGACAATGAGACTTTCTTTATCATATTGAGGGAGAATATTTCAAGAAATTGGTCCACCAATTGCTCAAAAGTATAAATACTATGATTCGACAAATGGTTATACCATTCTACAACATCTCTCCCTAATGTTTGAGGGAAGGTCCTAAGCCTTAGAGTGTCATTTCTTTGAATTCTAAAATAAGAATGAACAAATGAACTCACATGTTCTTTAGGGTTCTCTACCTCTTTAAATTTATCAAACTTTAGTATTGTGAAGTCTATCATATATGGTGTTGATGGTACCAAAGGATGAATTGGTTGATTGATTAGTTAGCATAGGGTAGACTTCTAGTTTATCATGCCAGGAGTATGTTACATCAAACTATCAATATATTGTTGCATAGCCTAGATTCGAGGGTCCTCCCCAGGAATGTAGAAACCCTGAATCACTTGATGATTTTGTGATGGCAAGGTGGAAATATGTTGAGGTGTGATGAGATGATGATAACTTGGTAAAGTTGATTGATGTTGATGATGATATGGTTGATGAAGGAATGATGGTAAATGAATATATGGAGATGATGTATTAGGACTTTGGATAGGTTGGCCAATGGGAATAGGATGGGTATAGGTTGGCGACGATGTTGGAATGGAAACCATCAAATATTTTGGTACCCAAGATGGACTTTGGCTAATGAAGATGGGTTGAGTGGAAACAGGTTGAGGCTTAGGGTTCACCTAAACTTGCTATTGAGTGTTCTACCACTTATTAAGAAAATTGTTGAGATATTCCCATGTCTTATGTATTTCTAAATCAGTGGTTTATGGAATAGATGTGGATGGGATTTATGAGGTAGGTGGGAGGTAAGTTTCAATAGGAATTGCAACTTGATGGGAGGCACTAGATGGTATGGATGTGGGCACTTGTGAAGGAGCATTAACATGTGATTCATACAAAGGGTTACCATAAACTGAGGTATATAAGTATGGAATGGATGTGCTTTGAACACATGATGATTATGGCATGGAAAAATGTTGGGAAGGTACAGTGGATACCTCAAAAAGAGGGTTATTGTACACCTAGTTAAAGCTTGAAGGCTAGGAAGAGATAGGTTCCTACTATAAAGAAGGATCATGTCTAGGTGAGTTAGGGACTGACTCTATGATATAGTTAGTGGATTTCATAAGAGCTTCCACTTGTGTCATGTATATGTGGGTGATGTGATGGTCAATGGTTGGTGATGATGATTCTATTTGGGGAATGGCCATAGTGTGCGAGGGGCTTGCAGATAAATCTAAATGACTTGCCTATATCATAATAGAAGGATTGATCATGGAAGTAGTGGTGGAAGGTGATGATGAACACTCCATTACTGAAGTAGTTTGATTGGTGGATATTTATTTTATCTTGATTTCTTATTAATACCATAAACTAATGAACCAAATATAAAATATGTTGAAAATGAAATGAAAAATGAAAAAAAAAACTCACAAAATCAAATAGGAAATCCAATCCTATTTTTATGCAACAAAAATGTGTCTTACCTGGTTATTTGATTATCTCGTGTTAATGTTTCTCTTTTTTTAATATGGTTTTCTATGTTTCAATGCACTAATCTGAATAAAAATGGGTGAAATCTATGGCTAGCATGGACAACGAGATTCTTACTGGTGATGAAATCCATCAAGTTTGCTCGGGGATAACCTATGGTGTCTAGGGGCAGATATTGGTGGATGGAGATGAAACCCACCATCACTAGATCTCAAGCAATGTTTGGTGATGAAATCCAACCATTACTGTTAAAAATGAAATGTGTTGTGTGTGTGATTTCTTTTAAAGTTTTTATTTTATTAAGGTGTATATGTAATGTCAAAAATGACTGATTTCACTAGTCTAAATTAGAATCCAACACAAGAAATACTATTTTTTCCAAAATAAGTAGAGTACACCACTTAATACCACTCTCTAAATAGATGAGGGTTTATCTAATCTTCTACCTTGAATCATTAAATGCAAGGGTACTTTCAATTATTATAATATTGTTCCTACTTAGACCAGCAAAAGGAGAAATCCATAACCCTAGAATGTAAACTATTTTAGGCATTTAATCATTCACATGAAAACATAGATGCAATTGCAGCACACCAAAAAATAGTGAAACCCTTATATGGAAATGTGTGATTTATGATTGAATGTGGATGCACAAATGGATGCAAAGAACTATTTTAATGCCTAGAAATGCATATCAAAGTATTTATTTTGACCAGATTGTTAATAATGTTTTTTTTAGTTATAAATATATAAAAACATAAAAATACATAAAATAGAGAAGCTAGGGTTTTATAGTAGACGTACAGATAGACCTACGTATTATTCCTCTTCTCTGTGAAATTCACCTGGGCACCTTTGAAATGCACCCGGGTGCTTCCTGAATGTCCCACGAGCACCGTGGGGCATCTGCACACCTTCTACAACTTCTACAACTCTTTAGAAACTAAATCTATGAAATTTGTGCAACCCATTTTTTTGAAAGACTTAAGATATAGAAGACAAAAAGCAATGAATTAATGACAAGATAATTAGCATAAAGAACCCATTATGGGTCCCACTGTGATCACCATTTGTAGATGCAAAATCAAACAACACCAAACAATATACTTAAATAAATGAATGAATAAAGTAGAATAAACACATATGATTGCACAAATAAAATTTTATTCTTATTTCTAGGTAGATCTCTGATATTACAACCAAGTGTACCCTAGATAAGGGTTTTACAATGCTTTATTATTCAACACAACAATTTCAATATGCTAGGGTTCTCTAAAACCCTAGCTAACAAATAAGGGTGGTGTCTTCACACTCAACTTGATCTCAATAGTAAGGTGAGTGGGCTTCAAATATCCATAGGCCAGACCACTCAAGTGCTTTAGCAATTCCAATGAACTTGATCCCTAAACCTGCAAACAACAAACAATAATAGAAGGTCAATAATATCTGCAAGGGATCCACTATGTGAGGCCCTCAATAAGAAAATTACTAACCCTAGTTGCAAAAATGAAGCTATAAATAGATCTAAAGAATAAAAATACTTGTAATAAATAAATTACCTTGTCACACTAATTCAATGTTCTCTATTCTTCATCATTGTTGTAGAATTTGGTGCATAGATGCCCTAGCGACACCCGAGGGATCGTTAGACTGCAAAACTAATGCTATGAATGCTTGTAGGCATTCGATGATGGTAGTAGGTGCCTAGAGGTACTCGATGATGATAGGAAGCCCCCAGAGATGCTTGGTGATAACAGAAAGTGCCCAAAGGTGCTTCAAGGAACTCAGAGTTGCATTCTAGGAGTGAAAAATAATCTACAAAAGCAGATCTAGTTTACGTGAGGTAGGCGATGACAGATACAAAAGTGATGGCAAGCAATGAAGGATGGATAATGGCAAGGGAGCTTGGATGCTTAAGAACTCAAGGAAAACTCCTTAACACCAAAGACTTAAAAAACTTAGGAAACTCAAGGAACTCAAAAAAATTTGAGGTCGAATCATCAAAATGACTCCTCTTTATAATCTCTCCTAGGGCACATTAGGGTTTCAACGATAAAATTTGTGTGGTCAAGATTAAAACATGATGGAGGGTGGAGATTAAATCTGGGCATGTGGCATGGATCAAGGTGGATGAATGGCTAGGATTAGATCATGATGGATGGCTAGGATTAATTTATATAAATATACATATATTTATTAAATATATATAAATAAAATATATAAAATATTATTATTTAAATATATATTAAACAAATATATATAAATATATATAAATAATGGATAAATGTGGTGGGAAGCTATGGATGGATGACAAGTGGCTAGATTTTGGTGTCTACAACTTGCACTTGCTTCCTATTTACACTCTCTCTGCTCTTTCCCAAAATATCTAAAACAAGAAAAGGTGAGTCTTGCTTCTAGCTCCAAAAATATACTAATATCATAATATATTATTAATGATTAAGTATTTTAAGCTCATTCACATAAAAAAGAAAAAATAATTATGAACTAGACATAGAAAACTATATTTATGAAGAATTTATACTAAAAATATATTTATAAATAGATGTAATGAGGTGCAAGGTGGACCTTTAGGGTGAAATATGTTGGTGCAAGAAGATGTTTATAAAGGGGTGTGAAGAGGCAGAAAATTGTAACAATGTGGTGAGATGTAATGGTGCAAACCATAGACCTATGGAGGAATTAGTATGGGGTAAAAATTTTATATTTTAAACTTTTGGTAATGAGTATTAACAGATGTAATTATAAAATTTCTATGGGTAGATATAGAAATTGATCTATATAAAGAGATAAACAAGTTTAATCATTGAATTGATGTTCAAATGTTCTATTTGTCTCTCAATTTGTCATACATTCAAACATGAATATTAATATAATTAAATATAATAGAATATGAAGAGGCAGCATTGGAAGTGAAGCAATTTATATTTTATCAACTAAAAAATATAGGAACAAGTTTTCTTTAGTTCGTGTTTGGCTTGCTACTCATTAGTAACATTAGTAGATTTCATTAATGATAGTAGTGATTGATTTTAATGTCAAATATATTGTTAGGATCTCATCCTAACCCTTAATGTAATAACTTCCTTGATGTAATGATTCCTAGTGAACGTGCATAGTACCCATGATTAATATTTTGTAATGTTCTAAGTTTTAGCTTAGGTAGTGCCTATGACAAATGGCACCCTTTTCTATGTAACACATGGTAGATAGGTTAAGTAAGGTGGCACTATGCATGTAATTCATGTGGCATTATTCATGTAATTCGAGTGGCATTGTGCATGTAATTCAAAGTGGCACTATGCATGTAATTCGGGTGGAATTATGCATGTAATCCAGGTGGCACTTTGCATGTAATCCAACCTGTTGAGCAAGGTGCAGCAAAAGTATTGTCATTGTTGTCAACACAAACAGATAGATCAGTTGATGCAGTTGATGCAGTGGACAGGAGTTCAGAGGTCAGTCAGAACATGTACAATGAATTTCCAAGAAGACAGAAGTGGCCCAGATTCAGAAAATCAAAGAAAAAGACAAGTAAGAAAACTGTCACGATATCGCGACATGTTTTCTGTCGTGATTTCGTGACATCTCGAAGGAGAGAGAAAATGTTGTCAAAATTGTCGCGATTTCGTGACATCTCGGAGGAGAGAGAAAATGCGGTCAAAATTGTCACGATTTCATGACATATCGGAGGAGAGAGAAAATGTTGGCAAAACTATCATGATTTCGTGACATGTTGGAAGCAAAGAAGGCAAGTAAGAAAACTGTCATGATTTCGTGACATGTTTGGAAAGAAGGCGCAAGCAAAGAAAACTGTCATGATTTCGTGACATGTTTGGAGAGAAGGCATAGGCAAAGAAAACTGTCGCGATTTTGTGACAATGTTCACAGAGAAAGCGCCAAGGAGAGAAAGTGTCACGATTTCATGACAAGATCGAAGAGAAAGTGCCAAGGAGAGAAAGTGTCATGATTTCATGACAGGTTCGAAGAGAAAGCGCCAAGGAGAGAAAGTGTCACGATTTTGTGACAAGATCGAAGAGAAAGCGCCAAGGAGAGAAAGTGTCACGATTTCACGACAGGTTCGAAGAGAAAGCGCCAAGGAGAGAAAGTGTCACGATTTCACGACAGGATCGAAGAGAAAGCGCCAAGGAGAGAAAGTGTCACGATTTCATGACAGGTTCGAAGAGAAAGCGCCAAGGAGGAAAAGTGTCACGATTTCATGACATGTTCCATTTTCGTAGGCCAAAGACAGAAAAGGCAAAAGGCAGTGAATGTGTCGCGATTTCGTGACATGTGTTTTCGTGGGCCAAAGACAGAAAAGGCGCAAGGCAGCGAATGTGTCATGATTTCGTGACATGTGTTTTCGCGGGCCAAAGACAGAAAAGGCAAAAGGCAGCGAATGTGTCACGATTTTGTGACATGTGTTTTCGTGGGCCAAAGACAGAAAAGGCGCAAGGCAACGAATGTGTCACGATTTCGTGACATGTGTTTTCATGGGCCAAAGATAGAAAAGGCACAAGGCAGCGAAAGTGTCACGATTTTGTGACATGTTCCGTTTTGCGGGTGAAAGGCAGAGAAGTGCAAGGAAGCGAAAAGTGTCACGATTTTGTGACATGTCTGGTTTTCATGGGTGCAAGACAAGAGGTGAACAAGGAGGCAAAAAACGTCATGATTTCGTGACATGTTGAGTTTTCATGGATAAAGGGCGAGAAGAGCATAAAGAGACAGAAGTGTCACGATTTCACGATAGGTCGCAACAACACGATCACTGACAGTTAACTGAAGCAGAACAACAGTTAAAGGGGTAGTTGTAGAGGAAAAGCATGCAGCCAAAATAAGAAGAGTTAACTGGAGTCAATGCGACAGTTACAGGAGCAAGTACAAAAGAAAAGCATGCAGCTATTTTAAGAACAATCGAAGAAGAAGAAATCGAACAGTCGCATAAATAGAATCAAAAAATGCATGCATGCACAGAAAAGAAGACGAACAGTCATGGTAGAGGTATATGTTGCATGTAACATGTTTAACGAAATGCCCACTCTATAAATACAAAAGGAGTTACATAAAGAAGAAGTTACAGTTGACAAGTGGTAGAAGAGAATATTAAAGGAACAGTTATGGGTTGCATGCGTAAATATGGAAGTTAAAAATAGAGACTAATATGATATAAAAGCAGGTCTCACGTGAAGAATAAGGCTGTCACTGTATGTGAGAAATTGTTGTGTAAAGAGGGTTAGAAGAGGGCCGAGAGAGAAATAAGCAGAGCCGTGAGAGAGTGCAGAGTTTGATTAATTGCAGACCAGTCAGGGTCATGTAAATAGCGAAGGCATTTTTATGTCATTAAGATAATTCAGAATTGCAGTCCAAGTTGGTGCTTGGCATTAGGGGTTGGTGCTCCTATCTGTTGAAGCAAAAAAATAAGGGGTTGGTGCTCCTTCCAGTGGGTGCTGGTAAAGTGTTTGTAAAATTGGTGTTTTGCAAAGGCTGGATTTGGATTGGAGTCCAAGCAGTCATTTTTGAGGAGTAGCCAAATTGGTGAACCTCGTTACATTGTGTGTTGTGGTGTGCTCTCTTGTGAAAATTGCTTTACCTATTTTTAAGTTCTCTTTGCTTCAGCATTAAGTGTTGTAGATTTGAATTTTAATAGCTACACTGATTCACCCCCCTCTCAGTGTCATTGTGAGAATATCAATTGGTATCAGAGCAAGGTTCCTGAACAAAGCTTAATCAGCTAAGGTGATCTTGGAAGGAACACAATGGCAGGTAATGAAGGATTCTCATCAAACAAAGCTCCTTTGTTCAATGAAACTAATTACTCATTCTGGAGACTCAGGATGCAGACATATCTGAGTGCGTTAGGATACGACATTTGGGAATCAGTAGAAAGTGGATACACAAGTACCTGCTACTCCTCCAACAGATACTATTGAAAAGAAGTTTGAGAATAACTCCAAAGCACAGAATGCCATAATGTGTGGGCTAGTAGACAGTGAACCGATAAGGATCATGAGCTGTAAATCAGCAAAAGACATGTGGGACAAACTGAAGAGCATCCATGAAGGAGACAACAAGATCAAGGAAGCCAAGCTGCAAACTCATCGAGCTCAGTTCGAAGCATTACAAATGAATGACGATGAGAACATAGAGGCCTATATGCTGAGAGTCAATGGAATCATTAATGCAATCAGAGGACTCGACAAAAAAATTGAAGATGCGGTTGTCGTGAAAAATGTACTTAGAACTCTTCACAAAAGATTTAATTCTAAAGTTTCTGCAATAGAAGAGGCTAAAGATCTAAATAATTTTAGCATGGATGAGATGCATGGTTCTTTGACTGCATACGAAATGAGAATAGGACAAACTAAGCCCATAGACAGAGAAGCTGCTTTTAAAGCACACAAGAATACAAAAGCTGAACAAGAATCTGAGGATGAAGAGACATCGGATGAAACGGAAGCCAAATTTGTTCAAAAACTTACAAAGGGAAAAGGAAAATATAGAGGAAAGTTACCATTTAAGTGTTTCAATTGTGGAGGGGTCGGTCACTTTGCAGCCAAGTGTCCAATGAATGAGAAAACCAAAAGTGATGAAGGGTCACACCAAGAAAGAAGTGACTGGAAGAAGAAACCAAATTTTAGGAAAAGCAATTTCAAAAAGAAAAGTTTCATATCCAAGAATGTCAGCTCTTTTGAAGATAGCTCAGGTGAAGATTCTGAAGAAGAAATAGGTGAAGCTCTGTTCATGGCATTTGAAGAAGCAAAAATAGAAGAAAAATAGGAAGGTGATACAAAAAGTAAGGATGAGGCTGAAGTTTATCTGGAAGGAGAGTTGGTTGCTGCACTTAAAGAGTTGAATACAGAAAGGAAAAAGAATAAAAAGGTCTCAAGAAAACTAGAGGATGCGAATGACATAATAAGCAGTTTGAAAGTACAGACAGAAGAATTTAAGAAAATGTCTGAAGAACTCGAAGTTCAATTAACCATGAAAATAGATGAGTGCTGCAAACTGGAAGAAGAGATTGTTGTCTTAAGAATGCGGCTAGAAGAAAAGAATAAAAAATTAAGTTGCTATCACAAACTTGAAGGAAGTTCTGCAAAGCTTGAAAATATTATAAATAGTCAGAGGACTACGGGCATCAAATTTGGCTTGGGCTTTGTCGAAGGAGAATCGTCAAGTGGATCAAAGGCCATAACAGTAGAACAAGTAAAGAAAGAAGATAAGATCAAGGTTGATCAAGGAAAAATGAATCAGGCAAAAGAAAGCAACAGTGCTAGGCACGAGAAGAGTGTTGACAATGAGGGATTCATAAAAGTCACACATCAAAGGAGAAGAAAATTTGTGGCTCCTACTACAAAATGGCAAAGACCAATTCCTAGGTTCAATCATTCCTTTTCTGGTTATTGTTTTAAATGCAATGCTTACGGTCATAAGATTTCAGACTGCATTCATAATATAGGACAAAGAAACTTCACCAGTAGAAATGTCTTTTCACCCTTGATGGATTATGCAATAGAATGCTATAACTATCATAACTTTGGACACATTGCAAGAAACTGTAGAAGCACATATGCAACAAACAGATATCAGGGAAGAAGAACTCAACCAAACAGTTTAAGGCAAAACAAAAAATTCCTAGAAAAACATGCACAGGCTACTGACAAAGAAAAGTCTAAACAAGTAACCAAAACTGTAGCCAAACTAGAGTGGAAAGAAAAGGAGCTACCCAAGGAAGAAAAGGAATCCTTGATTGTTCAGACAACTTTCAAAGCACAGAACAAATCTGCACCATGGATATTGGATAGTGGGTGCTCCAGTCACATGACAGGAGATAAACAAAAATTTGAAAAATTACAGAAATATGAAGGGGGCTCTATAAAGTTTGGAAATAATGATGGAGCCAAGATAGTTGGCAAAGGATCAGTCAAGATAAGTGATGGACAGATCAATTCCAAAGAAGTTCTGTTTGTGATTGGTTTGAAGCACAACTTAGCGAGCGTAAGTCAAATCTGTGACAGAGGTCATGAAGTCATCTTTAAGAAGCAGGGCTGTGAAGTCAGAAAAGCACACAGTGGGAAGCTGATAGCTACTGGATTAAGGACTTCTAGAAATCTATATACTCTCTCAGAAACTTTAGAAGGAGCATGCTTGATTGGATAGGAAGATGAAAATTGGCTGTGGCACAAGAGGCTCGGTCATATTAGCTTTGACAATCTGGTAAAAATAAGTTCAAAAAGGGTAGTAAGAGATATACCCACCATTGGCAAACCAATAAATAGCATCTGTGCTTCATGCCAAAAAGGGAAGCAAACTAGAGCCACATTCAAATCAAAGGAATACTTCACCAATAAGCCTTTAGATCTAATACATACTGATTTGTGTGGACCCATGAGAACACAAAGCATAAATGGTGACAAATACTTTATGTTGTTCATAGATGACTACTCCAGGATGACATGGGTACTATTTTTAAAGCTTAAATCAGATGCCTTTGAGATGTTCAAGATTTTTAAAAAATAGGTTGAGAATCAAACTAGAAAAAGAATTAAATGCCTAAGATCAGACAGAGGAGGAGAATTTATCTCAGAAGAATTTGCAGAATACTATCAAAAATATGGGATCAGAAGACAGTTTTCAGTAGCAAGAACACCTCAGCAGAATGGTGTTGTAGAAAGGAAGAACAGGACAGTGCAGGAAATGGCACGGACAATGTTGGTCGAGAACAAAATAGCTGACAGATTTTGGAAAGAGGCAGTCCATACTGCGGTTTACATCCAAAATAGGTGCATGCTAAGGACGCATGAAAGCAAAACACCGTATGAGCTATGGTTCGGCAGAAAGGCAACAACAAGATATTTCAAAGTGTTCGGTAGCAAGTGCTACATCAAACGAACTAAAGATAATCTCGGTAAATTTGAAGATAGAGCTGACGAAGGTATTTTTCTTGGTTACTCAACAAAAAGCAAAGCCTACACATGTTACAACAAGAGGCTAAAGAAAATTGTGGAGAGTGCAGATGTTAAAGTTGATGAAGGTAGAGATCGAGAAACAACTTATCAAGAAAACTACCCTATTTATGAAGAAGTCATTGAAGGAGATGAAGAAATGGAAACAGAAGAGAATCAAAAAATTGACCCAACTAATTTAATAATTGACTCAGAAGAAGAAGAAAACAAGAAATTCAAAACAAGTAGCTGGCAAAAAAATCATCCCAGAGAAAGATTATTGGGGACCCAACAGTTGGTATTCAGACTAGAAGAGCAGTAGTACGAAACTACTCTCTATTATCCAACATTGAGCCCAAAAATGTTGCTGAAGCAAGCACAGATGAAAGTTGGATGAAAGCAATTAATGAAGAACTAGATCAGATTGAGAAAAACAAAACCTGGGAGTTAGTACCAAGGCCGGAAAATAAAAATGTAATCGGTACTAAATGGATTTTTTGAAATAAATTGAACGAAGATGGACAGGTTGTAAGAAATAAAGCAAGACTGGTCTATAAAGGCTATGCACAGGTTGAAGGTATTGATTTTGAGGAAACCTTTGCACCAGTAGCCAGACTAGAGGCAATCAGAATGTTTCTAGCTTTAGCAGTTCATAAAAATTTCAAGGTATATCAAATGGACGTAAAATCAGCATTTCTGAATGGAAAACTGGAAGAAGAGGTTTACATTGAGCAGCCAGATGGTTTCCAACTCGGTGATAATCCCAACTTTGTTTGCAAGTTGAGGAAAGCTTTGTATGGTTTAAAACAGGCACCCAGAGCATGGTATGCAAGGCTGGATAACTATCTGATTCAACAGGGGTTCAAGAAAGGTTTGGTGGACAGCAATCAGTATGTCAAAATAGAGAATGGCCATCTTATTGTCCTTGTTGTTTATGTAGATGATATCATTTTTGGCAAGCAGCAATGATAAGTCCTGTAGTGACATAGCAAATAAAATGAAGAAAGAATTTGAGATGTCTATGATTGGTGAACTTTCTTATTTTCTCGGACTGCAAGTCAATCAAAGTGAAAAGGGCATTTTTATTTCTCAAGTTAAATATGTGAAAGAAATGTTGAAAAAGTTCACAATGGAGGACAGTAAACCTGTTAGCACTCCCATGACAACAAGTTGCAAGTTGAGCAAGGATGACAAATCTCCAGATGTAGATCAAACCATGTACAGATCTATGATTGGAAGTCTGCTGTATTTGACAGCTACCAGACCAGATATCTTACAGGCAGTATGCATGGTGGCAAGATTTTAGGCTAGTCCCAAAGAGACTCATGTGATAGCCGTGAAGAGGATTTTTAGGTACCTCAAGGGTACTATGGAGTATGGGTTATGGTACCCAAAAGGTAAGGACTTCACTCTTATTGCATATTCTGATGCAGATTGGGCAGGATGTATTGATGACAGAAAGAGTACCAGTGGAGGAGCATTTTATCTTGGAGACAGGTTGGTAGCATGGCACAACAAGAAACAAGAATCAATCTCTCTATCCACAGCAGAGGCAGAATACATTGCAACAACAACATGTTGTACACAGATATTATGGATGAGACAAACCCCGAAAGATCTTGGTATTCACTTCAAAGAGCCAATTTTAGTTAAATGTGACAACACCAGTGCTATAAACATATCAAAGAATCCGGTTATGCATTCTCGAACCAAACATATTGCAATCCGGTATCACTTCTTGAAGGATAAAGTTGCAGAAGGTGAGGTCAAATTGGATTTTGTTCCGACTACAGAGCAAGTAGCAGATATATTCACAAAACCATTGCCAAAGGAAGTTTTTGAGTACCTTCGGAGTAAGTTGGGAGTAGTCACATTTCCCAAGAACTGACTATCAATTGGGATCACATTCTCAGGGGGAGCATTTATGCCTATGTTTATAGTTTTGCTCATATTCATGATTTTTGCTAACTATAACAATGTGTATCTGAGAATGTTGTGCATAGACTTAGGGGGAGTCTTGCAGCAGCCCTTTGGTATTATTGTCAAAGGGGGAGAAGAATTCCAGGAGAGTGCATGAGTGTTGCCAACAATTCCAAAGGGGGAGATTGTTGAGCAAGGTGCAGCAAAAGTATTGTCATTGTTGTCAACACAAACAGATAGATCAGTTGATGCAGTTGATGCAGTGGACAAGAGTTCAGAGGTCAGTCAGAACATGTACAGTGAATTTCCAAGAAGACAGAAGTGGCCCAGATTCAAAAAATCAAAGAAAAAGACAAGTAAGAAAACTGTCGCGATATCGTGACATGTTTTCTATCACGATTTCGTGACATCTCGAAGGAGAGAGAAAATGCTGTCAAAATTGTCGCGATTTCGCGACATCTCGGAGGAGAGAGAAAATGCGGTCAAAATTGTCACGATTTCATGACATATCGGAGGAGAGAGAAAATGCTGGCAAAACTATCATGATTTCGTGACATGTTGGAAGCAAAGAAGGCAAGTAAGAAAACTGTCGTGATTTCGTGACATGTTTGGAAAGAAGGCGCAAGCAAAGAAAACTGTCATGATTTCGTGACATGTTTGGAGAGAAGGCACAAGCAAAGAAAACTGTCACGATTTCATGACAGGTTCGCAGAGAAAGCGCCAAGGAGAGAAAGTGTCACGATTTCGCGATAGGATCGAAGAGAAAGCGCCAAGGAGAGAAAGTGTCATGATTTCATGACAGGTTCAAAGAGAAAGCGCCAAGGAGAGAAAGTGTCACGATTTCGTGATAGGATCGAAGAGAAAGCGCCAAGGAGAGAAAGTGTCACGATTTCGTGATAGGTTCGAAGAGAAAGCGCCAAGGAGAGAAAGTGTCACGATTTCACGACAAGATCGAAGGAGAGAAAGTGTCACGATTTCATGACAGGTTCGAAGAGAAAGCGCCAAGGAGGAAAAGTGTCACGATTTCGTGACATGTTCCGTTTTCACGGGCCAAAGACAGAAAAGGCAAAAGGCAGCGAATGTGTCACGATTTCGTGACATGTGTTTTCGCGGGCCAAAGACAAAAAAGGCGCAAGGCAGCGAATGTGTCGCGATTTCGCGACATGTGTTTTCGCGGGCCAAAGACAGAAAAGGCAAAAGGCAGCGAATGTGTCACGATTTCGTGACATGTGTTTTCGCGGGCCAAAGACAGAAAAGGCGCAAGGCAATGAATGTGTCACGATTTCGTGACATGTGTTTTCACGGGCCAAAGACAGAAAAGGCACAAGGCAGCGAAAGTGTCACGATTTCGCGACATGTTCCATTTTCGCGGGCGAAAGGCAGAGAAGTGCAAGGAAGCGAAAAGTGTCACGATTTCGTGACATGTCTGGTTTTCGTGGGTGCAAGACAAGAGGTGAACAAGGAGGCAAAAAACGTCATGATTTCATGACATGTTGAGTTTTCACGGATAAAGGGCGAGAAGAGCATAAAGAGACAGAAGTGTCACGATTTCACGATAGGTCGCAACAACACGATCACTGATAGTTAACTAAAGCAGAACAACAGTTAAAGGGGCAGTTGTAGAGGAAAAGCATGCAGCCAAAATAAGAAGAGTTAACTGGAGTCAATGCGATAGTTACAGGAGCAATTACAAAAGAAAAGCATGCAGCTATTTTAAGAACAATCGAAGAAGAAGAAATCGAACAGTCGCATAAATAGAATCAAAAAATGCATGCATGCACAGAAAAGAAGACGAACAGTCATGGTAGAGGTATATGTTGCATGTAACGTGTTTAACGAAATGCCCACTCTATAAATACAAAAGGAGTTACATAAAGAAGAAGTTACAGTTGACAAGTGGCAGAAGAGAATATTAAAGGAACAGTTACGGGTTGCATGCGTAAATATGGAAGTTAAAAATAGAGACTAATATGATATAAAAGCAGGTCTGCATGAAGAATAAGGCTGTTGTTGTATGTGAGAAATTGTTGTGTAAAGAGGGTTAGAAGAGGGCCGAGAGAGAAATAAGCAGAGCCGTGAGAGAGTGCAGAGTTTGATTAATTGCAGACCAGTCAGGGTCGTGTAAACAACGAAGGCATTTTTATGTCATTAAGATAATTCAGAATTGCAGTCCAAGTTGGTGCTTGGCATTAGGGGTTGGTGCTCCTATCTAATTGAAGCAAAAAAATAAGGGGTTGGTGCTCCTTCCAGTGGGTCTTTGGTAAAGTGTTTGTAAAATTGGTGTTTTGCAAAGGCTGGATTTGGATTGGAGTCCAAGCAGTCATTTTTGAGGAGTAGCCAAATTGGTGAACCTCGTTACATTGTGTGTTGTGGTGTGCTCTCTTGTGAAAATTGCTTTACCTATTTTTAAGTTCTCTTTGCTTCAGCATTAAGTGTTGTAGATTTGAATTTTAATAGCTACACTGATTCACCCCCCCTCTCAGTGTCATTGTGAGAATATCACAACCTTGGAAGGAAACTCTTTAAATACCAGAAAAGGCACCAATGTAATTATATTTTTTGCAAATTAATGAAGTGTTGAAGGAGGTTGCCCCCTCAAAGAGGCCTGTGATTCTATCTATTGTGGTATTTTTCCTTTTAAGTAGTTTCTGTTATCAAATGCATTTAATTTTGAATACTGTTATAATGTTTCTGTGAGTTTATTTCCAAGAAAATGTGTGAGAGTGTGTTTATGTGAGTTGAGAGTGTGTTGTTTAGTATATTTTATAGCAGGATCCTAACAAGTGGTATCAGATCACTTTCCAGGGCCAAGTTCTACTACAACTGCAATGATTTTTGCCATCCAATTTGCTTGTTAGGTATAAATTCTGTGTTTTTTTTGTTCCTATTTTTCTTTATTAAAAAAAATCCAAAAAAAGCAGTGCATTTTTTTTCCAGACCAAAAACAAATATATATATTTAGTTGAGTAGGTAGAAACCGTGTGTCGGGGGTTTTAAAATATCATGAAGGATTTGTCGTTATTGGCTAAGCTACATAGCCCATAAATCATCTAGTGAAGTGAGGGGTGATCAGGCTCCAATACCCAGGCCTCAGATAGAACTCGCGCATGAAATTGAGCTCCCATGTATCTTCGGGTATATCGGGAGACCATCTAGGTTTAAACAAACTTTTAGCCATTAGGAAGCTTTTTGGCCTTGTATTACTCATAGTCTATGGGACACAACATCCTGGATGATTACCCTCCCATATTTTTAGAGAGGCAGGTAGTGTGCTCAAGGGTATGTGTGGAATCCTCCTTGAGTAGTGGCCTGAAATATTGGTCCGAGCACTATTGTTCATCACTGTCGATATATTAGAGGGCCTATGGGTGGTACAAACTCCTCTACCTAGCATTTCCTGGTTCTGTTAAAACTTCAACCTGTAAAAAACAAAAATATAAAAAAAAAAACAAACCTCCCTATTCGTAAACGTGCATTTCAAATCCCCAAAAAGTGAGCATATGAGAAAGGAGTCCTCTACTAAAAAAATAATAGAAAGTACATGCATTCGGGATAGACCATGAGGGTGAAACTTAAGCTAACATTCTAAATAATAACAGTCAAATTTACAGTGGCAATCACAGTCAGGTCAGTCAGGTCAAAGAGGTCATCACAGTCAGGTCAGAATTTATAGTTTTTAGGGTCAGAACAGAACTGTCATAATAGTCACCTACAAAATACAAAGAATCTTGGAGCTAGTGAAGTCAGTACTGGGCCAACCAGTGAGATCATGACATGCGGCCAGTTATAGATAGTGCTCCAGTACCCAAATTTTGCTTTGTAGCTCAGAATCAAAAACTATGAACACCGTTAGACTTAGCAAAACAAGAGAATATATATATATATATATATATATATATTGGGGTGCTAAAAAGTAGTGTTGATGGATATAGCTCATTGTGACCACCTCTTCGAGCTGATTTTTTTGATATATAGCACCCAAGCACTTTTTTGGGCACTTACTAAAAATAGTAAGTCCTAAAAACACAATTCTATTTTTAGTAACTAGTCACAAAAGGTTTCAAAATGGCCCAGGGTACTTGTGGACATAAAAAAGAACTAGACCACTTGGAATCCTTAAAAAAATCCATTGAGAACTTGCACTCATATTTTCACTCCATAAGGGAAGAAGTCCAAGGTCTTCGCCTAGAGAATGAGGCCATAGTAATCGCTTAGAAGAAGCACTGACAGAAGTAGACATCAAACTAAAAAGAGGACCACCCAAAATAGAACACCAAGCTGAGGATTCTGCAAGGAATCATGACCATGATCCATGCTTTAGAATACCCAAATTGGACTTTCCCAAATTTAGTGGGAAGGATGTTGATGGGTGGCTATGTAGGGTTGATCAATTCTTTAGACTTCATAATGTCCCCATATTTCATCGAGTCCAAATGGCTTCCTTTAACTTGGAATCTGAGGCTCTACACTGGTTTCAATGGTTACGTATTGCCAACCCAAATCTCTCTTGGGAGAATTTTGAATCCCAACTTCTCACTCGATTTGGTTCTAGTGAGTATGAGGACTTTACAAGGGCCTTGACCAAACTACAACAAACAAGGTCATTCTATGAATACCAAGCTCAATTTGAAAAATTGGCCAATAAGACAAGAGGATTGAATGAAGGGTTCTTCTAGAGTTGTTATATTAGTGGGTTGAATGGGGAACTCCAAGCGAAAGTAAGAATGTTGAAACCACAAACTATGATGGAAGCTATCAGTTTGGCCTGTTTGGTTGAATCTAAACTCTCTGCCCAAAGGTGCCCATCAAAGTTTCCTCAAAATAGACCTTCATTTCCTCCTCGATCTCAACACCCAGTTGATAATAAACCTGTTGCACCCAAGCACCTAACCACAGAAGATATGGATGCACGTCGTGCCCAAGGATTATGCTACAATTGTGATGAAAAGTTTTTTAAAGGGCATAAGTGTGCACACAAAAAATTGTTCTTGATAGATGTTGAAGAACCTGATAACTTTGACCAGAGTGATGAGGATGAGGACCCTTCGAAAACACCTTCTCCACAAGCATAAGTGAAACAGGAACCTGAGACAGCAATTACAATCCATGCTCTTGCAGGCATTACTACTCCACAAACCATGAAGGTTGCAAGATTTTTCAAGGGCCAACGTCTTTCCATCCTTATGGATTCGAGAAGCACGCACAACTTCATTGACCCTAGAGTGGCTCAACGGGAAAATTGCTATATCCACACTTGTAATTCCTTTGAGGTCATGGTATTCAATGGGGGAACCTTACCTTGTAAAGGAAAATGTCACAATGTTAAAATCAAGATAGGGGACTATGAACTCAAGCAGGACATGTTTGCCCTCCAGTTGGGCAGATGTGATATTGTTTTGGGATCTCAATGGTTGAGTATATTGGTCACTATCAGTTGGAAATTTTTTGAACTTTGGGTGCAGTTCTCCCAAAATGGACAAACACACATCATCAAGGGCTCCCCAGTAGGAACACCTCAAATTATTAGTTCAAATGGCATGGAGAAATTGCTATAGAAATCATCACGTGGGGTCATTACACAACTATTCTCCATCCAACCATCCACCTCTCAAATGGGTGAAACTCCATCAGACCTGCAATAGATTCTCCACAAACATGAGGCCATATTTTTGGAACCAACTACACTACCACCGCATCGCTCTCATGACCATGCCATTCCATTATTGTCGGATAGTGCACCTCCCAATATCAGACCATACAGGTACCCTCATGCCATGAAGTCAGATATTGAGAAAATGATATAGGAATTACTCAAGGCGGGTATCATTCGGCCTAGTACTAGTCCCTACTCTGCACCAGTCTTACTGGTCCTCAAGAAGGATGGCTCCTGGTGACTGTGTATTGACTACCGAGAACTCAACAAGATAACTATCAAGGATAAATTTCCTATCCCTGTGGTTGATGAATTACTAGATGAATTACATGGTACCATGTACTTCACCAAGCTAGACCTTCGCTTTGGATACCATCAAATCTGGCTCAGGGATGAAGATATTCCTAAAACTGCTTTTCGCACTCATGAAGGTCATTATGAATTCTTGGTAATGCCATTTGGTCTCACAAATGTTCCTTCCACATTTCAAATCATGATGAAAAACATCTTTCACCCTTTTTTGTGGAATTTCATCCTTGTGTTCTTCGATGACATATTGATTTATAGTCACACATGGGAAGAGCATCTGAAGCATGTAGATCAAACCCTATAACTATTGGCTGACCATCAACTGTTCACAAAAAGATCCAAGTGTTCCTTTGGTTTGACTGAAGTGGAGTATCTGGGACACATTGTCTCAAAGGATGGTGTCAAGGTTGACCCTAAGAAGATCCAAGCAGTCCAAGAATGGTCGAAACCTCACACTCTAAAGGGACTTCAAGGATTTTTAGGGCTTACAGGCTATTACCGTAAATTTGTCTGTAATTATGGAAAGATATCTTCCCCCCTCACCTCCATTTTGAAGAAGTATTATTTTACTTGGATAGGGCTGGCTAAGCAAACATTCCTAGAACTCAAGCATGCCATGACCACCACTCCAATTTTAGCCACGCCAAACTTCTCTAAAAAATGTATCTTTCAAAGTGACACTTCTGGTCGTGGTATTGGGGTGATATTGATGCAAGAAGGATGCCCTTTGGCTTTTACCATCAAAACCCTATCTGATCGCAATTTAGGGAAATCAACATATGCCAAGGAAATGTTGGCAATATTGCATGCAGTCCTACATTAGCGACCTTACCTCATTGGGCTTCATTTCTCCATAAAAACTGACCACCAGAGTCTGAAATACTTTTTATAATAATAGGTTGCCACCCTCGAGCAAAAAAAGTGGGTATCAAAACTCATGGGCTATGATTATGACATCATGTACAAAAAAGGAAAGGAGAATCTTGTGGCGGATGCTCTCTCTCGCCAATTTGAGACCCTTAGTATGTTGTGTGCCATTTCTACACCATTGCCCTAATGGATTGAGCCCTTACGTCAAGAAATACTTTAGGATGCATATTTGAAAGACTTGGTTGCTTCACTTATGGATGATCCAGAGTCTACACCAGGATATAGTTGGGATGGCCAGGATCTGCATTACCATCAATGCCTAGTTCTTCCTCCTAAGTCCCCACTTCGAGAGCTCCTCATGAAGGAATCACATGCTACTCCATCTGTTGGCCATTCAGGGTTCCTAAAAACTTATGAGTGACTCAAGCACACCTTCTTTTGGAAAGGTATGAAATAGGACATTCGATCTTTTGTAGCTGACTGCGACACATGTCAAAGGATGAAAGGGGAAACAGTGCACTCTCCGAACACTCTTCAACCATTGTTGATTCCAGAGTAGGTGTGGACTGACATCTCCATGGACTTCATAGAAGGGCTACCTAAATCGGAGGCAAGTCAGTTATTTTCATAGTAGTGGACCTCCTTTCAAAGTATGCTCACTTTTGTGCCCTAGCCCATCCTTACACAGCATCCACTATTGCCCAAATTTTTCTTGACTCCATATTTTGCCTTCATGGTATGCCAACCTCCATTGTATCTGATCGTGATCCCACCTTTACTAGAAATTTTTGGCAAGAGTTGTTTAAGTTGCAGGGGACTCAGCTCAAAATGATTTTAGCCTACCATCCGCAAACGAACGTTCAAATAGAGGTTGTTAATAAATGCTTGGAAACCTACCTTCGCTAGTTTGCCTCCGATCATCCTACTCATTGGGAAAAATGGCTTTCCTTGGCTGAATGGTGGTACAACACTTCCTATCATACCTCCACCAAACTCACATCATTTGAGGTAGTTTAAGGGTTCCCTCCACTCATGCCTTCCTCCTACATTCTAGGAAGCTCCAAGGTCCAGGCCGTTGACAATGCTCTGAGTCAACACACCGAGGTCCTCCACCAACTCAAGTAAAATTTTAACATGGCCCAAAATTAGATGCGCCAACAAGTTGATCAGCATCGTTCTGAGCATAGTTTTTATGTGGGTGATATGGTCTTCCTTTGCTTACAACCATACAAACAATCATCCCTACAACTTTGCAGGTGTTAGAAGCTCGCTCCAAAATTCTATGGTCCTTATCAGGTTCTACAATGGATTGGCCCTACAACTTACAAATTGGCTCTTCCCCCCACTTCCAAGCTCCACCCTATTTTTCATGTTTCCCTTCTCAAGAAATTTGTGGGCACAAAGGTACAGGTTCAATCAACACTTCCCAAATTGGATGAAGAAGGCTCCATCTTACTTGCACCTGAGCAGATGCTGGATTGTCGAACTCACACTCTGCGCAACCGTACCATTACAGAGGTCCTTGTTCAGTGGCATGGGCTTCAACCTGAGGATGCTACATGGAAGTCTCTCCATCAACTCCAGCAACAGTTTCCTCATTTTCAGCTTTGAGGACAAAGCTTCTTCAAGGAGAAGGGCATGTTAGGATCTCATCCTAACCCTTAATGTAATAACTTCCTTGATGTAATAATTCCTAGTGAACATGGGTAGTACCCATGATTAATATTTTGTAATGTTCTAAGTTTTAGCTTAGGTAGTGCCTATGAAAAATGGCACCATTTTCTATGTAACACATGGTATATAGGTTAAGTAAGGTGGCATTGTGCATGTAATTCGTGTGGCATTATGCATGCAATTCAAGTGGCATTGTGCATGTAATTCAAAGTGGCACTATGCATGTAATTTGGGTGGCATTATGCATGTAATCCAGGTGGCATTATGCATGTAATCCAGGTGGCATTTTGCATGTAAGCCAACCTTGGAAGGAAACTCTTTAAATACCCGAAAAGGCACCAATGTAATTATCTTTTTTGCAAATTAATGAAGCGTTGAAGGAGGTTGCCCCCTCGAAGAGGCCTGCGATTCTATCTATTGTGAGATTTTTCCTTTTAAGTAGTTTATGTTATCATATGCATTTAATTCTAAATATTGTTATAATGTTTCTGTGAGTTTATTTCCAAGCAAATGTGTAAGAGTGTGTTTATTTGAGTTGAGATTGTGTTGTTTAGTATATTTTATAGCAGGATCCTAACAAATATCTAGAAATTATGGTGGAAATCATTGGTACTTATCAATTATTGATGTAGTAGCAAGTGAATAAAGTGTCAATGGTAGTGCATACTAATGCTAATTGCACTAGATTTTGAAAGGTTTAGTGTCTACTAGAAATATCTTACTAGTGCTAAAACCTACAAATGACTATATTTATGATTAAGAATTCACTAACAACTAAATGGAACCACCTCTGATGACCGAATAATTTTTTAGTTTTGGTGTTAAGGAAATTGATGCTTACTTAGATTATATTGAGTGTTATACCACATGGAAGTTCATTTAGATTTTCATATGTATCTTCTCAATACATATATTTTGCCTTTGCTTGAACCAATAAATTCATAAATTAAAATAAACTTAGATCTTAAAATAACCAAGTCCAATCTTAAAGGGATAGGTAATTGACTTCACCATTAAACACACTTTCGAAAGAACTCACATTTTGTTCAAACTTGTAAAATTTAATTTACTACTTGGACAAAGTCATACACACTCAATCAAGTCAAGAATTAATTTCTTCAATTGAAATTAGACATGATGGGGACCATTTATCTTGAATAGGGATGAATTATTTTAGTGAAATAGGGGTTTATTGAATACTAAGCATCAACTTAGAATTTCATGTCTCAACTTGACATCAAGTAGAAAATTCCACATCATAAAGTCTCTACTAGACATTGATGCTAAGACTAAACTAAATGTCAGGTATTAAACCTTAGTGTTAGCTGAGGATTCCATCTCATTAGTACTAACATCTATCTACATCCATTTCTATTAAATAGTAGTTGTTAGTACATGTGGCTAGCCACTTCTCCATTTGGTACCATGGAAATAAGTGTGAGGGACCATTCCATGACTACCCATAATTGTGTTTCTATAATTACTGGAAGTTGATCCATCTCTACTTTTATAGAATTATTGAAATCATATTGTACATTCTATATATATAATTAGGTAATAGACAGATCCTTTAATTTACTATGTGTGTTCTTCATATCATCTGCTTTCTTAAGTGAGGCCAAAGTATTAGAGTGAATAGATCACAACATGAAACATAATAAACCTACACATATAAGAACTAATTGATTCACTCTTACTGTAGCCTACTTTTTAGTATTGCAACCAACTTGGTTACATAAAATTAATTTGTATTTTGCTAATCATTTACCATTTTTATTATTTGTAAATAAAGTTTTCCTTTTATTTACATAGTTTTTGGATTCTTTTATAATTTATTCATTTTTTTGTCATTTCTTTTTTTCTATATAATAGCATGTTGTTATAGCAATATGTTGCAACCTTATTGAGATGTTCTACTTCCTTTGACTCTTCAACATATTGTTCCTTTGTTCTAAATTATTCTTTGTGCTTTGCTTTCTCATGGATTTCTTTTGATTATTTCTTATGAACCAATTATTGAAATTTTAATCTGATTCATGGCCAAGAGCTCACATTAAGTGATGTATTGGATAGGCCTAAGGACATTTCATTGTACAATGTATTTATTATTTTGTAATATTTTATTATGTAAGTCCAATAGGCCATGATTAACCTTGTTATGGTTAAACCTTATTTATTACTTGTAATTAACTTAAAGCCCACTTGTTATGTTGACTTAGTGTAAACTTTATGATGTAATTGAGGATTTGGGATTGCTATAATACCTCTCTCATACTCATTTAATTATGATAGCATTGTGCAATATTATCTACTAATAGTGATTATTTATGGTGACTACATATTCCCACTATATCTTTGTCTCTTTTATCCTATTTTTTGCTTTCTATATAAGATTCCAGTGGATGGATTGCTTATGTTCATTTTACAAAAAAATTGTGAAATCCAACATGGTATCAAAGCATGCACATTTTATGGAGCTTCCTCACTTGGCCACACAGAAAGATTTTTTTAAGCCTATGATTCTTTGTTCAAATCTTAGGACCAATTTCTTCATGAAGCAACTCCACCATTAGAACTTTGATTCAAATCTAGCATATTTTTCTTCATGCTTCTCTTGGAGGCATTCGCAAGTCCTTTAGGGTCATGAAGAATTTACAGTACCAAAATCAAATTTAAATGCACACCAATGTGTGACAAGATTTTGGCATACTTTCTTTGGGTAGGTCCTAGTTTCATCTTCTATATAAATGGAGAGCAAAATATTGTGCATAGAAAAGAAGGTTTATTGGCTAGCTGCACAATGGTTAAAAATTTGTAGTTGTTGGTCACGAATTCAAATATATGTCAATCATATTGTGATGATTGTTGTAGGATAAGGGAATTTTTTTATTGTTGTAACATCTTCCATATTTATCCACGCTCATGGTACACTAGCCAATAGGAGGGTGTGATGAATGTAGGAAGGGAGAGGTCTGAGGTTCTATTTGTTCTATTTTTTCCAAAAAATGGATTCACATGTTGTTTTCTATAAATATTATGGTGGAACCTTCTTCACTAGCCCCTCTAGTGAAATGGTCACATAGAACTGGCAAAGGTGTTCTCACCTCGATAAATGTAGGTTCAAGTCCATCTATCATCCTTTTGCAACACTTCGTTGGATCCAATTCTATATTATGGTGTAAGAGGGATTGTATGCATTAAGGATAACTTTGCTACCTTGGCTAGGCCAAGGTGTTTAGACCACAAGAGACTCAAGATCAAACCCCCTAAAGCTAATTTTGGCTTTAAGGCAAATCTTTCATTACTTAGTTAAGGTGGTGACCAATGTGGCTATGATTGGTACCATGTATCAAACTTTTTTACATATTTATACCTATTATTCCAATCAAAATATAGCATCTAGTGGATTTCAAACCATTCAGAGGTGACCAAGTTGCACAAAATTAGTGGATTTCACCAATGACTAAGTGATCGTCAAGTGGTAGATTGGGATTCATTGTAATTTTTCTAATGATTGAGGCTTTAACTTTGCTTTTTTGAGGATTATTAGGGTAAAAATTCTAGAGGCCATAACTTTTGCATACAAAAGCCTTTTGAGCCTATTGTTTCAAATTGCTTAAATTTTTGAGCTCTACACATTAGCAACATCAATCTTCAAATTTTCTTTAGTTTTTAGGGCTAATTTGGAATAGTCCTCAAGACCTATTACCCTAATTTGAAGGTATAAATTTACTTTATTATGTGTAATCAAATTTTTTTGACCTAATTTTTTGGGATATATAGATGGATTTGTGATAGGTGTAGCAAATTTGAAGTTTTTTGGAGGCTTGTAGAAAAAGGATTCAAGATGTGCTTTATTCAATATCTCTTCTTCATTTGGGTTATTTATTTAGCTTATTCATGAGGATCTAATCTTTCATTATCTCTTTCATCTTCTATTCTTTGCCCAAGTACTCTTGGAAGTTTGTTACAACTCTTCTTTTAAGTAAGTTCATATAAAGCCTTTTTTGATGACTAAAATTAGGTGGTCCACAGATAAGAGGAAATCTTCATATAAGGTAATGTATGTTGTGAATGGAAAAAGTGTACTTTTAAGACATACCTTATGTGACAATGGAAGATTGAAAGAGCTTATCTTTAAAAGAGGTGGTGATTTTGATTTTCCCTCTTCATTTGGAGTCTTAGTGAAAGCATTTTTTGGATATGTGTAGGGGTGTCTAATAGTGATAGTTGTGATTATCGACAAGCCTAAGGATACTCTTATGTTTTAACCTCTAGGGGATGCCCTAGGGGCTATGTATTCCAATTTGATTAGTGCTTGTAGCCACATGATCATATTGGTGCTATTTTGGTGTCTATAGATGCCCCTTTTTGGGATGCGCTGTGTCTGGCACAGTGCTGAGCAAAAATAGATAACAAAAGCACTTAATGATTAGGGTTTATCAGTAACCTAACCAAATTTTGATGCCCCAAGTATGGAAAGGGCACGCATTCTTGAATCCTTGCTTTCGACGACTAAGGAGCTTAATTCAAGTGTTAACCTTTTTCGATGAGGTGTTACTTGATCTTGGACATTGTTCAGTCATGAATAGGCAAAGGGTGCAACCTTTTGTCTATGGGAACCTTGAGTTCATGATTCTAGAATTCCAAGTGTTTGATTAGCTTATGATTATTGCTTGTTTGCTGCCTCAAGCAGGAGCATGATTGTCTTTGTCAATGATTCTTTGAATGCATGCCATTTTCTTGATTGGGTGTGTACTTGTTGATTGGTGACTAAGTGTGACTACCCCCTCAAGCGACGAATTGATGAGGGAATTACCGAAATGAGAAAAGTGACGAGTCACTTGACCCAATATGGCGTTTGTAAGGGTGCCTTCATTTGTTTTCCATTGAATACTTATGCAGTTTCCCAACAATCGGACCTATTTTTGGTGGGTTTTAACCCTTTTATGTGATGCTTATTGGGGCAAAATTTGTCAAAAATTCGTCCTCCCGTGGAGCGGTTCGGCTAGGGTAGCCTTCTTAGGGAGTGGGATATTGATAATTTGTGGCCTCGATGTTTGTTTTTTATTCCAATAATGTCAGGTGCAAAGGCGACTTTGTTTGGCAATTTTATTGCTATTTTTTGGTGGGTTTTGACCCTTTTGTGACGCCTTTTGGGGATGAAATTTTCAAAAATCTGTCCTCCCGTGGATCATTCTGGCTATGGTAGCATTCTTAGGGAGTAGGATAGTGATAATTTGTGGCCCCAATGTCAGTTTTTCATGCCATGAATCATAGGTGTGTGAAAGGTGAGTGATTTGCAAATAGGATTAATTGAATTAACGTTGAATCAAAGGTTACAAAGCTTAAATACAAGGTAAATAACCTATTCGAGAAAGAAAGGGGGGAAAGGAGAAATTGGGGGAAAAGAAAGTTAACTTGAGTTCTCTTGCCGCCCAAATGCCGCCGTCCACCGCCGTCTGTAAGGTAAAGGTAAGTTACCTTTACCCCAAGTAAAATCAAATATTTTTAACTTTTACCGATGGTAATTTCCAACATTCTCCCCCTTAAAGTTGAGAGGACTAACTATATAGTCTCTCGGCTTTATAAATTGAGCTTTAGCCATGCCTTTGGTGAAGATGTCTGCTAGATTATCCAAAGTGCTACAATATTGAAGCTCAACTGTCTGCTATTCCACCATATCTCTTATGAAGTGATACTTCATATCAAAGTGTTTTGACCTTTTGTGGTGGATCGGATTATATGCCAACCGTATGGCACTTATATTATCACAATTCAGCTTTGGTTGGACCAATTTGTTTTTCGCCAATCTCTTCAAGGATTTTCCTCAACCGGAGGATCCCGAGTACTTGCATGAGTAATGGCTATGTACTCAGCTTTCCGTAGATGATAATGCTACAACAGATTGCTTCTTGGAACTCCAAGTTATTAGTCCCGATCCTAGACTAAAACAGCTTCCTCGATGTAGATTTTCTGTCATCTATATTATCGCCCCAATCGTCGTCACTATAACCAAATAACTTCACGGAGTTAGACTTGTGGTAATGGATTCCAAAATCCAATGTACCTTTTACATATCGTAAAATTCGTTTGGTTGCTTGAAGATGCAGCTCGGATGGGCATGCCATAAATCGTGATACAAGAGAAACAAGATACTGTATATCTGGCCTAGTGTTGGTGAGAAACATTAAACTCCCAACCATGCTTCTGTAATTGGTCAAGTCAACATTAGGTGCTCCATCTTCTTTGCTTAGCTGGATTCCATGTCCAGTTGGTGTTGCAGCTGATTTGCACTGCTGCATAGCAAATTTCTTGATCATGTCATGAGCATATTTCTGTTGACATATGAAGATCCCATTCTTTGATTGATGTACTTCCATTCCTAGAAAGTATCTCATTAATCCGAGATCCTTCATCTCAAATTGATTCATCATGGAGTTTTTGAACTCCATATTCATTTTATCATTACTACCCATGAATATTAGATCATCCACATATAAACAAACTATGAGGATATCTACTCCATTTTTCAGGTAGTATAATGTTGGTTCACTCTTGCTTTTTGTGAAACCATATTTGCTGAAATAGCCATCAATTCTTGAGTACCATGCTCTTGGTGCTTGCTTGAGGCCATATAGTGCTTTTTTCAATTTATAAACAAGGTTCTCTTTTCCTGGTTCTTGGAAACCTTGAGGTTGTTGAACATACACCTCTTCTGTTAGGTATCCATTTAAAAATGCACTTTTCACATCCATGTGTTGAATCTTCCATCCTTTATGGGCTGCCAAGGAAAGAACAGTTCTAATTGTTTCTTGTCGAGCAACTGGAGCAAAAGTTTCCTCATAATCTATTCCATATTTCTGAGTAAAACCTTTAGCTACTAATCTCGCCTTGTGCCTTTCAATGCTTCCATCAGCATTGAATTTGGTCTTATAGACCCATTTACATCCAACACATTTTTTTCCCTTGGGAAGCTTCACAAGCTCCCAAGTATCATTCTTTTCAATAGAGGATATTTCCTCTTCCATGGCATCCTGCCATATATTTTCAGTGCATGCTTTTTCATAGCTAGAAGGTTCTAGCTGTGCAACAGCCAACAAAGCATAATTGACTACATCACCCCTTGGTTCATGAGACTCATCATCCCCTGACATTTGAAGATTTTCAAGTCTTGACAAAATGTCATCCATCTCACTAGCTTGACTCCTAGTGTATCTTTGTTGGAAATTCCTATCCAACATTTGAGAAGATGGATGACTCGGTAGTATGCGCTTTCCTCTATTTGTCTCTTTCCTTTGAGAAACCGAATCAATATCCATCGGACTTGGAGCGCTTACGGATCTTTGGAATCATTTTGGAGAATTTGGGGGTGCCAACAAATTCCTTCTTGGACTTGGTGTACCACTTGATGTACTTGATGAAGTTTCCTGATGTGGAATCTGTGGAGGAGGACTGCTTTTCTTGGGTTGTACCATTATGGGAGGTACTGGTGTGGTACTATCCGAATTAGAGTCAAAATCAACAAATTTTTTATGACCCCATTCTCCCCCTTCATCAAAAATTACATCCCCGGAGATAATGATTTTATGTGTCATGGGATTGTACAATCTATACCCTTTGGTTGAATCACAATACCCTACAAAAACACATGCTTGACTCTTTGGATCAAGCTTCTTTCGCTTCTCCTCGAGAATGTGTGCATAAGCTAAAGAACCAAATACTCGAAATTTTTTGACATTTGGTTTCTTACCGTACCATCCCTCATAAGGAGTGATACCATCTAAACTAGAAGTCGGACTTCTATTTAGAATATATGCACTTGTTCTCACCGCATCCGCCCAATAGCCGTTTGTGAGATGTTTTGCCCGAAGCATTGTTCGTGCCATTTCAACAAGGGTGCGGTTCTTTCTCTCACCCACACCGTTCGTCATGGGGTGTAGGCAGTGGTGAACCGCCTTTTTATCCCATTTTGCTTACAATAATGAAGAAATTCATTTGAGGAGTACTCTCCTCCTTTATCAGTGCGAAGACATTTGACATAGTAGTCACTTTGCTTTTCTACATTATTTCTGAAGTCTATGAAGCAATCAAATGCTTCATCTTTGTGTTTCAGAAAATACAACCAACACATTCTAGAATAATCATCTATGAATGTTAGAAAATAAGAATTGTTTCCAAGACTCTTTGTTTGCATTGGACCACAGATGTCCGAATGTACTAGCTGAAGAGGATAGCTTGCTCTCCACGCTCTGCCTCTTGGAAACTTCGTTCTGGAGTGCTTTCCCAAAGCACATGCTTCGCATACCTTTTTATGTTCTGGTATTTTTGGTAGTCCTGTCACCATAGCTTGTGATGTTAACATTTTCAAGCTAGCGGAATTGAGGTGACCATATCTCAAGTGCCACAATTCACTTGGATTTGTAATAGCAATGTTTGCAAGTTGAGCTCCCCCTGGCTCACCAAACTTTAGAGGGAACAACCTATTCTTTGTCATAGGGACTTCTGTGATGACCCGGTTACAATTGTTTTTATCAAAGATTGTACATTTTCTTTCATCAAAAACTAATTTGTAATGCTTCTCCATCATTTGGCCAACACTTAACAAATTGTGTTGTAGCTGTGGAGTATAGTATATGTCATTCACATTTTTAATACCTTCTTTTGTGGGAACTTCCATAGCTCCTATGCCTTCAATTTGCAAGGATTTATTATCCCCTAACTTAACTTGAGATTTGTAATTTGAATCTAATGTAGCAAAGAGATTTTCTTTGCCACTCATGTGGTTGGAGCAACCAGGGATCCGTAATCCATGTATCATTTAGATTTTGATCTGGCTGTCCATAAGAGAGAAAAAGATTTGGTGGACCTTCTTCTTCTCCGTAGAATGAGCCATATTGACTGCTTTGATCTTTTGAAGACTTTGACCAGCAAGTCACGAGCGAAGTGGCCTTGTTTCCCACAATTGAAACATGTTGTTTTAGGCTTATTACTTCCTCGTCCTTGATTTCCACGGCCTCGCATTGCCGCTTTGGTTCCGATTGGCTCCTCTCGTTTTGATTTCCACCTCTCGTTTGGATTACCTCCTCTCGTAGGAGTTGCTTTGGCCCTTGCCTCTTTGTTGTTGTCCTCTCGCCTCGTCCTCTTCCTTGTCCTCGTCTTACACTTTCATTCGAAGTGAAGGCTTTGTCATCACCTCCATAGCTTGTTGAAGGTGCACCTTGAAGTCGCTCTTCATGTGATGTTAATGATCCAATCAAACTATCAAATGTAAGAGTAGAAAGATCTTTGGATTCTTCAATTATGATTGCAATGTGATTCCACTTAGGAAGAAGTGTTCGCAACACTTTCTTCACAATTGTTTCATTTTTTGTGTCTTCACCTAAAGTTTGCATCATATCAACTACTGCTTTAACACGAACACAATAGTCTCCAACTCTTTCATTGTCCTTCATTCTGAGATTTTCAAAATCTCTTTTCAAAGTCCGAAGCCCGACTTGCTTTACTTTATCACTTCCTTGGAATCCTTCTTTCAAGGCATTCCATGCATCTCGTAGTGCTTAAGTAAGATGCAATTCTTGGAAAGATACTAGGATCTAATGCTCATTGAAGATGGTATAAGGCAAATGAATTATTTTTCTCGTGCATCTTTGTAGATCTTTTTATCATTTGCACTTAAAGTAGTCCAATCTGTTGGAGCAATGTAACCGTCTTCAATAATATCCCATAGTCCTTTTTCGATGAGTAATGTCCTCATCTTGATGGACCAAGACTCATAATTATCCCCTCTGAATTCGGGAATTGGTAGATTATTATGTGATCCCATTTTTTAATCTACTAAAACAAGAAACCTCTCTTTTATAGTCTTATTGCAAAAAGACTTTACAAACTATCAAGCCCTGCTTGATTTACAATCATGAACAACTCAAACTTGTTCAGCAATTACAAAATTGTCAACGACTTGTTCATCATCGTCACTGATCAATATTATTTCAGGAGAAGGAGGTTGAAGGATTTCAACCGAATTACTATAATGAGTATATTCGGATCCTTGTGCAGCAATTGCAACTGTGTCAGATTGTTCAAACTTGCCGCCGAAGGAGTTATCTTCTCGAATCGGCTTCGTATCCTTGATCAGATTTCTCCGGTGTGCAATAACCGCTTTTGCAACCGTGAAAAATTGTATTAAGACTTAGTGTTTTCACGCTCCTATCAAAGTTTTCAGGAGTTGTTCTCAGCAACAACTTGCAGAGGGCATGATAACAACCTTCCGATCTTATCATTTAAGAAAATTTCCCTAAATTTTCTTTTACAAGGATTTCCTCTTAGGAAATAGTAAAAAAAATTTAACTTTCCAAGTTTTTTTTTTTTAAACTTTACATATATTTCCTCTTAGGAAATTTCAATCAATAAAAACTTCACATTTATTTCCTCTTAGGAAATTTCACTCAACTAAAAATTTTTTTTTATAAAAGCTAATGAACAGTTTAAAAAAAACTAAAAAAAATATATATTTTTTAATTTTAAACTTATTCCTTAGTTTTTCTTTTGATTAAAAAAAAATTAATTAAAAAAAATTTGATTTTCTATCGACCCCGCCGAGAGTCGATCCTGCGACCTCGCGGGTCTCAGGGCTGAGGGTAGCCGCCGCGCTACCCGGCCGATCCGGGGAGCAACGCGCGCTCCCCGCCTCTTGACTTTCGCGTCGAGCGCGAAGCAAGTTTTGGCTTCGCGCTTCGGCGCGAAGCTTTTATATTCTTTGGGACTATTAGTCCCACATCGCTCACAGAGCGATGTTTTTGTTGTTTAAAAACAACAAAGCACGCAATGTGCTTTGACTGCCTGTGGGCAGTCACCAATGCCGCAGCCTTTTGCCACCGATGATGCACGCGCAGATTGACACGTCACCTTCTCGGGCCGCGCACCAGTGCCACGTCAGCACAATTTGTAGATCGCCACGTCACCTTCTCGGGCCGCGCACCAGCGCCACGTCACCTTGCCTCGTCAGCCTCCTCGGGCCGCGTGCCAGTCTCACGTCGCCACGCGTCGTGCCACGTCGATCTACTGCAGCAGATCGCCACCTCAGCTCCGCTTCGGGAATCACATCGGTGCCACGTCAACAACGCCTCGAGAATCGTGCGGATCTGCTGCTCCTACGGGCCGCGTCGTCCAGTTCCACCAACGCCTCGAAAAATGTGCCAGTCAGCTCCTACGGGCCGTCTCGGGATCCGTGCCGCCTCGGCTCCTACGGGCCGCCTCGGGATCCGTGCCGCTGCCTCGAACTGCGGGCCCCACCGCCTCGGGAATCGCGCCGCTCTGATACCAAATGTGAAAGGTGAGTGATTTGCAAATAGGATTAATTGAATTAACGTTGAATCAAAGGTTACAAAGCTTAAATACAAGGTAAATAACCTATTCGAGAAAGAAAGGGGGGAAAGGAGAAATTGGGGGAAAAGAAAGTTAACTTGAGTTCTCTTGCCGCCCAAATGCTGCCGTCCAGGTAAGGTAAAGGTAAGTTACCTTTACCCCAAGTAAAATCAAATATTTTTAACTTTTACTGATGGTAATTTCCAACAAGGTGCAAAGGTGCCTTTGTTCGGCAATTTTATTTCTTATTTTTGGTGGATTTTGACCCTTTTGTGATGCCTTTTGGGGATGAACTTGTTGAAAATCCGTCCTCTCGTGGAGTGGTATGGATATGGTAGCCTTATTAAGGAGTAGGATAGTGATAATTTGTGGTCCCAACATCAGTTTTTTATGCCAAGAATTGTAGATGCAAAGGTGCCTTTGTTCGGCAGTTTTATTGCTGATTTTTGGTGGGTTTTGACCCTTTTTGTGATGCCTTTTGGGGATGAACTTGTCAAAAATTTGTCCTCCTGTGGAGTGTTCCGGATATGGTAGCCTTCTTAGGGAGTAGGATAGTGATAATTTTTTGTCCTAATGTTAGTTTTGTATGCCAATAATCGCAGCCGCAAAGGTGCCTTTGTTCGTAGTTTTATTGTTGTTTTTTGGTGCATTTTGGATGCAGTTTTGGTTGTTTTTTATTTTCTTGCTATGTAATCGTCCCAGGGTGGGATGAATACCAATTTTGTAATCATCCCAGGGTGGGACGAGCACTAACTAGAGTTATCATCCTAGGGTGGGATGATTACAGGCCTAAGAGCCTATATAAGGGACAAAACTAGGTTTTGGGCTCATTTGCAATTGTTTTTTATGGAGATTTGGAGTTGTGAGGAGTGCTAGTTTGTGAAGCGTAGCACTGCCTAATTTTTGCGGACACCATGAGTTCAAGGATTTTATCCTCGAGTGGTGGAGCCGAGGTGAGACCGGTAGGTGCTCCTTTTTGTTTATTACTTATTTTTATATGAATTTTTAAACTCGCTTTTTAGGTTAAAAACCCTAGATGAATGTTGTGGTTTTATTTGTTTTATTTTGTTCATCATAAGGTTAAAAAATCCTTTTTTGAATTTTTATTGTTTTGATTTGTTTTTTGTTCATCATACGGTTAAAAAAAACCCTAGTTTGAATTTTTGTTGTTTTGATTTTTTTTTTTTTTTATTTGTTTTTTTGTGTTCGTAATAAGGTTAACAAAACCCTAGATGATTTATGTGTTGTTTTGATTTTTTTTTTTGATTGTACGATTTAGTTTATTGATCTGTACTTTGGTTGTACAGTTTTGTACTTTTGTTTTTTTGTATATTGTTTGTCGTCTGTACAGTTTATTTGAATGTTTTTGTTTAAATTAAGGTTGAAACCCTGATTTATTTTTTTTGTTTTTTATTGTTTTTGTGTGCACTGTTGTACATTTGTTTTGTTGTCATGTTTAAATGTTTTTGTGTTGTTTTTGTTTTTTAGGTTGTGAAGAGTAGGTATCACCAACCGACTGTGTTCTCATATGCATGGGATGCGCTGACTGTGGCATATTGGGATTGGCTTGATGCCCTTGGGCTCAAGCAAGTGACGCAGTTGGAGCCTGTGGTGGGGGATCGGGCATATCTGACTACCCTAATCAATTTGTGGGATCCTCGCACCAACACCTTTCATCTCCCAATAGGGGAGATGATAGTGACTCTGGAGGACGTGTATCAGATTCTATGGATTTTGATAGACGGGCTGCCCATTCGGATGACTCCTCGTGATCAGCGAATGACGGTGCTGACACGATGCTTTGGGCATGCGATGGAGATGGAGGTAGACAGGTTGGTGGAGAGGGTAGAGGAGGATTTCCTGATTGGCAATATTTTGGTGTGGTGGTGGTTTGAGAAGGGTGTGTTAGGGGTGATGCATGCTCTGATGATGACCCTCATCTCTAACATGTTGCTTCTCGACTCCTCAGGTGTGAGGTTCCCTTGGAACCTGCTTGAGGTGGTGTTCAGACTAGTGGAGTGTCCGATAGCAGTGCCACTTATTATGAGGTGGGGTCAAACACTATTGGCATAACTTTATGATGAGTTGTACGAGGTTCGCTATCGAATGTGAAAGGGGATCGGGTTCAGCTATTTGTTGCAGTGCTGGGGGTGGCAACACATAGCTGTGGAGCGGTCACAAGGGTTGTCTTTGACCACTCAGGGTGAGATGGTGGACAGGGATATTGGGTATGATGCTCTATGGTGGAGGTCAGAGGAGCAATGGCAGAGTCAGTAGTGGGTAGGTGTCGTAGGGTACTATACTGATGCCTTCTCTCGTCTTGCTTCAAGGGAGGTGTTCTAGCGGCCATACTAGGACTGTCCAACCTGGCCTGAGGCTGGGGAATGGCTTCGATGGGTGTGCATGGGGAGTTGGCTGATCAAGCAACACAAGACTGAGCATGAGTACTTCTCATACATCTGGGTGACTTGACAGTTTGGGGTGCACTAGGGATTGCCTGGTGAGCCCTTGATCTATCGACATCGAGGCAATGAAAGGACTCTAGCCTGGCCTATTATTGAGCCACTAGGTGAGGAGTTCAATGTAGTGATTGATGTCCTCAATGTGGAAAATGTTGGTGTGACTGCAGAGTATGACCAGTGGTGGACGATGTTGCGATGGCAGGGTGAGGGTCCTCTAGGAGGTCTAGATGCAGCAGTAGCAGGTTATGGGGTTACAGAGGCACCAGGGGAGGGTTGGGGGGTTTCATGCGATGATGTGGATATGGTGGAGGTAGATGACTTGACTAGGGATGATTTAGGGGTTTTAGAGCAACTAGATACATAGGACATCCCAGAGTAGTGGGTGTCGGAGCAGCATGCTATATCGAAGATGCCCATGCCTCAGGCCGTCCTGAGGGATATGGAGGTAAGGTTTCACGCTGAGATAACACGATTGGAGGACCTACTATGAAGACGATATGAGGAGCATAGTGCCAAGAGGGATCGCCTTCAAGTTTAGTTGGTGTAGTGGTATGAAGCATTGGCTGCATACCACCAATGGGATGTGGAGTGGGGTCAGTTCTAGGTGGAGTTGGAGGCTGAGATTATCCACCTTGGTGGACAGTTACCTGAGCTCACTAGAGGTGGATCTTCACACTAAATGAGAGATAGTGAGACTGAGCAGTCTGCTTCCTCTCGTCGCAAGCGGGTGGGTGAGGGTAATGCTAGTGGGCATGATGTGGGGGCTGGCAGCAGCCACCCTGAGAGGTCCCATAGGACCCACACCACTGAGGGTAGTTCCAGTCGTACTGATCCTGTGTGATCATGGTAGCCAACTCCCTAGGCTTGGGGTTTTTGAGTTTTTGATTTTTTTGAGGTTAAAGGACCAACTTATTGTAGCCTACGAGCATTTTTGGCAATATATATACATGACTTTATTTTTTATTATACACTTTTCATGATTTATTATTACTTTTATGCATATGTATTTACATTGATGTATGCATATGTTATTATGAATGCGACTATTTCTAATTATATGATGTATGCATATGGAATGGATGAAATTATTTGTTGATACCTTGGCGGTGGCACCATAGACTGTACAGGATTTGTTGGCTTTCTGTACTATGTGATTGCTTTGTGGAATGACTTTGCATGTGTAATATTTTTTGTTTGTATTTTCTAATGGTGATGTAAGAATGGAATGTACCACAGGTGTTCTAGAATGTAGTTAAGGTTTTTCTAAGACTCATATGTTTTAACTAACTAGCCAAGACTATGCATTTATCTCACAAGACTTTTGAACAAGGTTCGAATCAGACTTGAGTTTGACCAAGTTATTTCACATCCCTATGTGTGCGATTGAATTTGTTTGTGTGGTAGTTGTCAAGATACCGCCAGTGCCAGATAGGCTATCAACAAAACCTGTATTGAGGATCACCTAATTATCTCCACTAACTCCTTTGTTGTATTTAGTAAGATTAATCTGTGATGCAATCTAGGATACCATAAGCTAGCTCATCCACATGCAAACATTGATCTGTACACAATTTAATGCGACAGATATATCGTCATGCGGGAGGTTTACCACCAATGACCAGCAGGCTATCCACCAAACCGGTATTGAGGATCACCTCATGACCTTCTAAAAATTGAGAGTTCCAAGGATTCAAGTTTGACTCCCTTCTTTTCTTGAATTTTATTGGGGTACTTGCTCTCGTATGTAGTGATAAAAATTACTGTTTATTTTTATTTTTTTCCTTTGAGCAAGGGATTGGAATTTTTAGTGATGAGAATCACTATTTCTTGTGCTTTTTGATGTATGCACTGTGTGGGTTTTGATGTCAAACTTTGGAGTTTGTTCTTTGACTTTTTGCAATATTTTTTTTGGATATTTGCAACTTTTTGAGAATTTGGGATGCTTGGGGAATTGGGTAGGGAAGATGCTTGTCCTTTTGCCAACTCTCAGAATTCTTGGGGTCATTCGCACAAGGGGATGAGCGAGATAACCTTTTCACTGTATGGTATCCTAGATTGCTTTGCAGGTTTCATCTTTCATTCACACAACTTGGGAATTTTTTTATGTGTTTTAACTATTTTGGGATACGACGTAACAAGGTGTGATCCAATTAAAACTCTACCTTTGTAAAAATTTGTTTGACTTTGTACAGTTTTTGGCTATAAATCTAAAGACAGCTGAGTGACAAAAGCCCTGAATACATTAGAAGACAATTGATTATGATATGGTGAAAAATGTGGATGGCATTTATTTTTGCTAGACTATTTACAAAGTGGAAAAATGTGGAAAATGATGGAATTTCTGAGTAATTACAGTCTATGGTGCATTTGACCTGTATGCCCAACAAATATGCAATGTATGTGTGCGATGCCTAATGCAAATTATTGTTTTTTTTTTTTTTTTATGGAGTTTGTGTTTTGATTTCTAAGAGTATTCATGGAAGTGAGATGCAATTTTTTTTGTTATTTTTTATTATTTTTTTTTTTTTGAAAATTCGTTATGGTTGTTTTATCCCGAGTGGGTGCGGACCAAGTGATTATTTTGGATCCTTGAAGTTTTTGACCAAAGGGTTTATAGATACCTTTGGGGCATTTTGGGTGACCAAGCGATTGTGGGAACCCTTGGGGCTTTTGGTTTGACCAAAGGGTTTATAGATACCTTTGGGGTGTTTTAGGGTGACCAAGTGATTGCGGGAATCCTTGGAGCTTTTTGGTTTGACCAAAGGGATTATGGGCACCTTTGGGGCTTTTTTGGGTTGACCAAGCGATTACAAGAATCCTTGGAGCTTTTTGGGGTGACCAAAGGGATTATGGGCACCTTTGGGGCATTTTGGGTTGACCAAGCGATTGTGGGAATCCTTGGAGCTTTTGGTGTGACCAAAGGGATTATGGGCACCTTTGGGGCATTTTGGGGTTGACCAAGTGATTGTGGGAATCCTTGGAGCTTTTGGGGTGACCAAAGGGATTATGGGCACCTTTGGGGCATTTTTGGGTTGACCAACGATCGTGGGAATCCTTGGAGCTTTTTGGGGTGGGCCATGGCTCTTTTAAATGTGGAATTGCCTCAAATAACTAATTTTCAAGGGTTTTAGTTCCTTGATTCTATCAAGAGAGGCTAGCTGATATGTTCTAGGTCCTATTTTACTATCAATTACATAAGTACCTAACCAGTTTTCCATGAACTTGTCCCTTAGATGGGGCGACAAGTTAGAATTTTGTTGGTTCTCTTTTAATACCAAGTCACCAACCTAAAAGTCTCTTAGGTGAACTTTCATGTTGTATGCTTTCTTAAGTCGCTCTTGGTAGATACACAAATGCTCGAGAGCATTGATGCATCGTTCATCAAGCAACGTAAGCTGGTCTAATCGGGCCTGTCACGCAGTGTCATCATCGATGAACTCTTGCATTGATATGCACAAGGAAGGTATTTCTAACTCGAGAGGCATGACTGCCTTGGAGCCATCACCAACAAAAATGGAGTTACCCCAGTGGGCATCTGAATGCTAGTGCGATAAGCCCACAAAGCAAGTGGTATTTGAATGTGCCAATCCTTATGACTATCTGTGACCATCTTTTTTAGGATGGCAACTAGCATTTTATTTGATGCCTCTACTTGCCCATTTGCCTACGGATAATAAGGTGTCAAAAATTTGTGCTAGATTTTGTACTTTGTGGTCAAAACACGCACATCTTTGTTCTTAAACAATGTCCCATTATCCGAGATGATCTTGGATGGAATACCAAAATGACATATGATGTTATGTAAAATAAACTCTGTAATGCGGGGTCCAGTCGTAGAGGTAAGCAAAATTGCTTCCACCCACTTGGTGAAGTACTCTGTAGTTGTTATGATAAACGTGTGATGACATGACGACGTAGGGGAGATATTTTCAATGAGATCTAAGCCCCACTACAAAAATGGCCAAGCTAATTGGATTGGTTGCAAGGTTTGAGAAGGTATGTGTGTCAAATTAGCATGGTGTTGACATTTCACGCACTTCCTTACATACGTGCATCAGTCTCACTCTAAATATGGCCAATAATAGCCCATGTGAAGAATACGCTTTGCTATGGCCATGTCGTTGAAGTGGCCACCGCATGTACCATTGTGTGCTTGGGTGATCGCCCAAGTGGACTCCTACTGGTCCAAGAAATGGAGGAGGATCCCTTCATAGCTTCGACGGTACAAAATGTCTCCTAGTAAGACATGTTTTGTCACTTTCTATTTGAATGATTTTTTTGTAGCATGCGACAATCCAAGTGGGAGGCTACCTAACTTGAGATAGTCTCTTATGGGTGTGTACCAATCCTACTAATCAGAAATCTCGATGGTATGAACAACCAATTCCTCTTGAAGTTCATCCCTAGCAAAAGTTGAGCGGGAAATAACTTGTAAGAATAGCATTGTGTTGCTATTAAGAGGGGTCGGGGAGAACAAGGACCCCTAGTTTGCATGATTCAGACTATCATGGATTCGAGAGAACTTATCTTGAGATGGTTCAATCTGGATCAGGTGGATTCCTGGCATTATGTCATAGCTCACATGCTCCATCACGGATTGCGATAATGTTTTGACTTGAATGGTTGTCATATCACCAGAAATGTCTTGCGGGATTAGTGACCCCAAGGATGCCATAGTGTCCGCAAAATAATTCGATGATTGATGGAGTGCCTCGATGTCGTACCATTCAATATTTTCTAGGGATTTATCCACAAGGGCTTTGTAAGCCTACAAAACTAGGCATTTGCATTGGAATACCCCTTTCACTTGGTTGACAATTAACAGTGAATCACCAAAGATATTTAAGCATTTGATGTTCATGGTGATGGTTGTCTAAAGACCTATGAGCAAGGCTTCGTATTCAACGTTGTTATTGGTGCATGGGAAATCAAGTTTAAATGATAAATGCATTGGAGCCCCTTACGGTGTGAAGAATATGATTCTCGTGCCACCCCCTTGCTCACATTTAGAACCATCAAAAAATAAGGTTATGTCGTCCTGTGACTCAGGCTCACCAAAATATGGCGATTCTGAGACATGGAAGACCCCATCATCGGGCAGCTCTACGATCAGAGGCTGATCATCTTCGAGAGAAGCGTCTGCTAGTTTATCGATGATGACTTGTCCTTTGATGGACTTTTGTCCAATGAATTCAATGTTAAACTCCATCAACAACATGATCCATTTTGTCGTGCGGCTACTATGATAAGTATGACTCATCATGTATCACAATGGATTCTTCTTAGACACAACATACATCATATTGCTTAGCATGTAATGGCATAGCTTTTTGGTGGCAAATACCACTGCTAAGCATAGCTTCTCGACGTATGCATAGTTAAGTTCGTAACTGACCAGGGTGCGGCTAAGATAATAATTAGTCTATTCTTTATGTAGTTCATTTTTCTGGGCTAGCATGGCACCCAGTTTCACCTTAGTAGCTGAGATGTATAAGTAGAACGACACTCCTGGTCTATGTGGTGCCAATACTGGAAACGAATCCAAGTACTATTTGATGTTATCGAAGGTTGACTGGCACTCGTCATCCCAATGAAATGCTACCCCCTTATGTAATAATTTATTCATGGGTCGACACTTGTTAGATAACTGCGCTATGAAGCGCTTGATCGACGCAACCTTAACCAACAAGCTTCTAAGCTACTTGATGGTGGTTGGGGGAAGCATTTTAAGGATTGCCTTGACTTTATTTGGATCTACCTCGATGCCTTGTTTTGAGACTATGAAACCCAAGATTTTTCCAGATGTGACACCAAATACGCAATTCTTGGGGTTTAGCCTAACTTTGTGTTCAATGAGGTGATCAGGGATCTTGCGCAAGTCATCAAGATGATCTGGGCACAAAAGAGATTTGGCCGATAAATCATCCATATAATCTTCCAAATTTTTATGCATGTGATCATGGAATATGTATGTCATAGCGCGTTGGTAGGTGGCATCAGCATTTTTAAGGCCAAAGGGCATGACCTTATAAAAAAATGTCCCCTAAGGCATCGTGAATGTTGTTTTGAGTTGATCATCGAGATTGATACAAATTTGGTTGTATCCCAAGAAACCATCCATGAGGGAAAGCATTTCATGGCCTATTGTAGCATCCACCAATGCATCGATGCTAGGCAAGGGGAAATCGTCCTTGGGACTCACTTTGTTTAGATCTTGAAAATCGATGCATATGTGAATCCTATCGTCAAGATTTTTGATAGGCACCATGTTGGACAACCATGGTGGGTAATCTACGTAGATGAAAAACTATGCATCCAACAACTTTTATAGCTCATCTTTGACCATTAAGGCTACTGTTGGATGCATCTTACGTAGTTTTTTCTTGACTGGCTTGACTGTCGGATCAAGCGTTAGATTATGCATGACTAGCTGCGGGTCTAGCCCCGACATGTCTTTGTAGGACCATGCAAAAACCTCTTTCTTCTCTTTGAGAAGGGCAATGTAATCGGCTTGCTCTTCGGGGGATATACTTACCCCCAACTTAATGATTTGCGGATTCATTGGATCAGAGCCAATGTCTACGTCAGTTATTTCTTCGATTGACATGTGGGACCCGTCCTCCAACTGGTGTGGAGTTGGGATCAAGTGGATATCATTTACTAGAATAAAGATCTACATTTGGAATGTCGGGTTCCTCTTTAGCATGGAAGATATCCTGAGTTGGTCCTAGGGTGAAATGAAGCATCTCACCGCAAGGCCAGTACTCTAATGGAGATGGTGGTGAGTTAGCACGATCCCAGTCTATGGCATCTAGGTTTAGATACAATGGTCATATTGGATTGGCTGGATTACGAATGGGGGCAGTTAAGTCAATGGATATCATGTTGATGAAGTGAATTTGGTCTCCATTACCACATGGGTGGTGACTCGGATATCCTTGGCAATATTTGTGCTCCAGATCTGACTCTGTGGGTATTGGAAAAACCAGATCGACCCTATGTGCGGATAAAAGGACAGGGTCTACCCTTGGCATTGATGGCTCTATAGGGTCTCTCGATGGAAGGTGCTCTATGTATGCCTAAAGTGGTGAATGCAGCACTTGGTCCAACTGTGTCTGGTTCAAATGCCACATATGCCTTGGCCCCATGTTTAGTTGTTCAAACATGTCATCAATTTCCATGGGGTATTGCTACTGTTGCATATGGTTGATATATGTCATCTCAATCTCATCTTCATAATCGCTATCGGAGATCCATAGGCCTTCATTGGATCTGACAACTATTTGCGACATGTGAGGCTCATTCTACTCGAGCAATTTAATTTGGTCCCATCGGGATTGTTCTGCTCTCTGCAGGAGGACCATTCTCTTGAGGTGGCAATTGCTCGATTGGAGAATTCAAGGGGAACATCACAACTAATTTCTCCTAATAGTCATCTATGTGCATCACTTGTGAGTGATTGCTATCAAACTCGAAAGGGTCCCAAGGCGCTACCTCATAATTTTACTAGTCTTCTAAAGATCCTTCTTGGCCTTGTCTATATCCCTCTTGGAGGTAAGTTCTTAAAATTTTCCCTTTCTCAATCGAAGGGGAGGAGTTGTTGAGGCCCACAAGGTTGGTTGTTAGCAATGGGAGATAATCCCCCAATGTGTATGTTGTTTTAGGATTGGCATATGGATCTTGTGCCAACCCATCCTTGTAGCCTAGCCCTAGGCCTTGCATATTTTCTACCAAGATGTCAAGGGGCAGAGGGTGGTTGAACCCTACTCCTAATTTGTCATATGGCATCTGATATCTTGGTTGACAAATAATGCGCACCCCTTGTTCATATCTACCCAACCCATATCCATGCCAATTACATTGGTCAAGGTATTTCAAAGCAAATTCTGGGTTGGACAGATAGTTGACGTTCTTAGCAAAGGGCTCTTCGTCCTCTTCCTCTTGTAGTTAAGGTTCAATACCGTTGTCGAGGCCCCCATATACAAAATTTTTTTGATTCTGTGGGTAGCCCAAAGGGACAATAGTGTCTATGGGGAGGCGAGGTCTCCCCATGTCCTGCATGGACTCAAGCGTGGGTGTTGCTACAATGTTATGCACTAGGTACTCCCCCAGGCCCGTATTGGCCATCTCAATGGTGATCATTGGCAATTGAGGGGGATGGAATGGGAGTTCTTCTTGGGTCCACTCCATGTTGGGTGAACCAGGCGTCTCGACTTCCATTCGGTTAGGCACCTCTTCGATAGATATGGTTGATACCAATGGTGGTATCTCTTCAAGGGGTTTCTTCCCATTGTCCTTTGACATGGCCATCGTAGGTGGTGTCATTGGTGAAGGACCAGATAATGAAGATGGGCCTGATTGGTGATTTGAGGGACTTAATAGTGGGGATGTATGCGGAATCAAACCCTGTTTGGACGGATTCAATTGAAAGTCCAAATGTGTTTATGGGAGGGTCAACTGTGGCATCAGCTGCACTGTATTGCAATACTTGAAGGGCTCTAAGTCTGTTGGGACTACATGCACTTGCCCTTTGTATGTGTACTTTAGGCATTGATGGGCTATCGAAGGGACACACTTCATGTCCCTGATCCAAGGTTGGCCCAACAAAATATTGTAGGCCATCTCACCTTCCAGGATGTGGCACAACGTAGGAATAGTCTTTTGTCCCACTTGGATGGGTAGGACAATTGTGCCAACCGTCGAGCATATCGCATCATTGAATTCTCAAAGAGTATAGGTGGAGGCCACAATGTGAGATGTTGGAAACTTGAGGTGTTTCAATGTCGTTGTTGTGATTATATTTTTGGACGAGCCAGTGTCCACCAACACCCTCTTAAATGGAATCTCGTTGACCCACGCAATGATGTGCAAGGGTGGATCTACCATATCACTAGTCATCAATTTTAGTTCGTCTTCTCTAAAGGTGATGACTGGTTTTGTACATCATTTTACATGTCCCACAAATTTTTTGAAATATTTTTCTTCGTGGGGCTGTAGCTCGATGGTTTTGAGTATCTCCATTAGAACCTCCCAATGGGGCGATGATTATTGGATGAGCTCATATATGGAGAGCCTAGCCGACATGGTCCTTAAACTTTGGGTAAGTTTAGTCTGAATTGTGGCCACTAGTCTAGGTGGAGGAGGTTGCGTAGGGTGTTGTTGAGGTTGTGATGTTGATGGGACCTCTCCTGTAGCTGCAGCGGGGGCAGTTGTGCTTGGCTACCTCTTGTTCCATGTTACTATGCCTATCATCCCTACATACCCCTGGATGGGGTAGTTTTGTGTCACCTCATTGACTTGTAGAGTCTTTTCCTATGCATCATGGGCAGGCAAGGGGTCTTTGAAGACCTCCATCTATTGGTTGCTTGGTGCTACAAGATTATCCACCACTAGCATTTTGTTGTCTATTAGGTCTTGCACTAAGCTTTTGAACTTCCAACACGCATAAAGATCATGTCCTTTCTGCCGGTGAAACCTACAGTACAAGTCTTCCTTATAGTCCTTGGGTTTTGGTGCATTGGGGTCTATGGGTCGACTTTCTGGCAGGTTTATCAAGTTTATCATGGACAAACGGTCAAACAAGGAGTCTTTAGACTCTGTGAAGGGTGTGAATTGTTGCCTAGGGCGACGCTGCTGATTTTTCTCTTGCCTATGATTTTCCTTCTCATAGATGTCAAGAGGAACTACCTGATAATTAGCCTTTGGGGGCTGTGTCGTCTATGTAGGCTTTGGTATGTTTATGGCAACCTGATTGACCATGGCGGGTTTTGGTTGCATGGACCCAGTTTTGGCATTTTTGGGCCACTCTTTCTTGCATGGCTTGGCAATCTCGCCATCCTGTATCTTGATCTCCTCAATTATTCTGGCTTGCACCAGGGCTTCCTCGAGAGTGGCATATTGTTTTAGTTGCAATAGCATGGAGATCGACCTTAGGTAACTTTTTGAGAACATTTGGGTCAGGTCAGCCATGGGAGGGAGGTAAGGAAGCCTTGAAAGCAATGTCCTCCATCGATTTCTATAAGCTACCATGGTCTCTTCCTCATAGTACCTGAGACTAGCTAGGTCGCTTAATGATGCATTCTTCTTGGTGTTGAATGCGAAATGTTTGAGGAACGCGTCCACTAGCTGGTCCAGGCTATTGAGGCTATGCTTCGATAACTGGGTAAACCAATCTAAGGCAGGGCCTGCAAACATGGTTATAAATGTTCTTAGAAGCAAAGCATCATTGTCCTAAATGCCAAAGCATTGACTCAAGAATCTTGTCACATGCTCTTGGGCATCCTCATCCCCTCTAAAAATTGCCAATTGAGGCATTTTGAAGTGTTCAGGGTATGGGGGTGTCGACACTAAAGGATGCATAGGGTGACTATGAAGCTGGCATAAAGTGGGCTTTTGGGGCCCAGAAGTCTTGGTCTCCATAGACTCTAAGCACTCTAGCAGTTCTTTGTATGCATCAAAAGATTTGATCTCTTCCTCCTTGGTTTGTTCTAGTTGTGAATTGAGGGGAACTTGAGGCCTATGGAGGGGTAGTCGGATAGCACCCCCCTGCCTTGGTAGGGCATTTCAGCCCGCTCTTCTTCTTGCTCAAATTCCTCATAGGCTTCTTGAGGATTTCTTGGGTGTGACCTATAAACATGGGTGGGTGCTCGAGGAGGGCGCCCATCATTGGTTCTGGGAGTGGCCTCTCGCTCAGGTCTAGGAGGTCTTAGAGGCAATGCTTGATAAGGTCGTGGAGACTTTTCTCGTACCAAGGGGTTATGCCTCTCATAAAGCTCTATCTTGTGTGTGAGGGGTTGGAATCCTCTCATGCATAGTGTTCTAGAGCAACTCATCCGTCTGATGCTGAATGTGCTCTTTGCTAAGACGGTACATGTGCTCTAACTATTGTTAATCTTGCTCAAGTTGTGTGATTTGCGCTTGGTAGGCGATATGTTTGGCAACTGCCAAGTTGATTTGTTTCATCGTCATGGTTCTAAGAGGCCTAGATGCCTCCCCTACATACCTACCTCGGTCATAGTGATTTGATATCTCTATAGGTCACTTCCCTCTATTGAGGTTAGCAGCATTCACCTGAGGCTTTGGCCTCAGTAGGTGATCCTAATAAATAGCAGGTGCAGAGGCGCATTGCTTTCATGCTGTGTATTGCTCTTGAGGAATATAGTGGTTTTCCTCATGCTCCCTTTCATATATGTGAAAGGGATGGGCGAAGTTGGCTCACCTTGTCTGAAGAGCCTTGCGCTCTGGATTTGGCCTATTATTTTTTATAGCAATGAGGGATGATATAATCATGTGGCCCCTCCTTATGGACCTTATGTTGTTCTAGTACTTCATTGCATGATGGCTACTCATAATGAGTGTATAATGGGGCCTTCCTATGTATGTAATCCTCCTGAAAGGGTCTGTGCTGAATGGGAGTGCCCCTCAAAGGGGTGCCTCTATAGTCTTGTTCCGTCATGGTATGATGTGGACTATTTTGTGGGTCAGGCCGCCAAGGTGGTATGACCAAGTCCTTGGGGCTATAATAGAGGTGACTTGTGCCCCCTTGTACACTTTCCACAACTTCTTCCCATGATTGGGGTTGGCTACGGGTGTACACCATGGTGGCAATTTTCTAAGGGATACATATGCTTTTATCTTCTTTACAATTTTTTATGCTACACTAAACAAAAGGGGTCACACAAACAAAGAAGTGATTATCTCGTTTATAGATTAAATGTGTGCCCTAAATCTGGTTCAATGTGTTTTGATTTTTGTTTTGAAAGCCTTGTAAAGAAAATTTTGTTGTACATGCAATATGAGGGCTCTTATGTCTCCCAAAATGGTCGCCCCTTCAATATACCACTGCCAGGCCATTATACCGAACCTCTCAATATACCCGCCCTTACATGAGGGAAACTATTGGTATGCGAGAGCAGAACAGTACGTGGAACATAGGTGGTACGGAAGGGGAATCACTCTATTTTTGAAACCTACCATAGAAGACTTATCCTCATGCACTAGGAATCACCCCAGCTACACTTGGTCAGATTTCGTCAGGATTTACGTCTACCAATAGTTATGATCGGGGTTATGTATGCAAAATTCAAGCCAAGGTGGTGATGAAATCCATCGTTGGTCTTGATAAAGTGTTGGGGTTTTATGACCAACTCCTTGATGTTTATATTATCATGTGGTGTGTGTGGTTCTTTTTACTTTTGCAAAGAAAGAAAACATGTAGCAAACTTATTTATGCAAGCAAATAAAGTAGAAAAATCATAGAAACAGAGACAAAAAATTACAGAGGATGTTCAGAAAACCTACCTCTTCTCTGCCCAACCTGGATGCCCCTGAGTTTTTACTCAAAAAATGCATAGATAGCTAATCATCCTAGGTTGGGATGAATAGTAGATCTGTATTCATCATAGGGTGGGATGAATGCCTATTCGTTCGTGGGTTAAATGGATACCAGCTCTGTATTCGTCACAAGGTGGCACGAGCAGCAATCCAACACCTGAAGGATTAACACCTACAAGCAAAAATATAAAATTTTGATCAAAAAATTGATCCCAAAATTAGGTGACAATGTCCCACTGTGATCGCCACTAAAAGCACTTGGATACGAAAGCACAGGTGCACCGGGTGTGATGCAAACAAAAGCAGTTGTATTAGTGAAACGCTAAGTGCACGAGAAAGGGAAAGCAAAGCATGAATGAAACAAGATGTAAAGAAAAAACAAAGGTGCAACATATTTTATTAATTTTTATTATGATCAGGTTACAATACGTCTCCCCCCCCTTTTCAGGGGCTCGGAGCATTCAATTCAATTTTTTCACACCAACGAATGGTGCGCTTCCCTTCGAGATCTTTCGCGTGCCCACATTCAAAATGGGTGGGACAAAAATCACCTTCGCTTATGTGAATACATTCTTGGTTCCTTTCTACCCCTTCAGTGTCGAGATCCTATATACAGAGAAATAGCAAATTATTAATAACACATGCGGATGGAGGGAAACATGCAATCCCCAAGGCCTCCGGTTAATGCATACATGAAATAATTGAAACAGTGATCAAAACTTACCAGAACAAAATGAAATCTAAAAAAAATTATGTAAACACCATCAGGGACATATTGCAAAAATAACAGTCGAGAAAAATGTTGTAGATTTCTAATCGCTCCGGGGTGGGACGATTAGGACTGTCATAAAATGCTCGAAAGTGACCTCCAAAATGTCCCATCTAGAGGCCTCCAAAACACTTGAAAACTTGGTGTTAGGTAAAATGGGGTATTTTGAGACAACCCAGAAGGTTGGATTTTGCAGATTCTACCCTGATCACCCTATATTTGAAGGTGCTCCCTGTATGTTAGTAAAAGCGTAAAACAATGAAACCACAGTCAAAACAAGTCAGAATGCTTTGAAATTTGAATTGCAGCATATATGAAACATGAAAAAAATTATGCAAAATAAATAATGAATAAATATATTATATATTTCTAATCACTTCGAGGTGGGACGATTAGGACTGCAACAGTGCGGGGGGCGCCCGGGGGTAGGACGCCCGTCGTTCGAGGCTTATTTTTGACACAAATCCACTTGGGATGGGTCCAAAACCTCCTAGGTGGTTGTGTTGGAAAATTGGGTGTGGTATTGTGGCCAATTGTTCATGTTTTGGGTGAATATTGCACTCCTAATGTTCACCTGATAACCTCCCTTCCAAAAGTGAGATCAAGAATTTAGGAAGCACAATGAGGGTGAGGGTATAATTCGGTAGCACTCCATTTCTCCAAATGCTCCTACTCTGTCCTCATTTTGGGGTGAGAAGACTCACCATTTTATAGACCTAAAGGTCTGCTTTGAATGTGCATGCAGGGGCACCACTTGGCCATCATGCCTTGTCATGGGAGAGGAGATTCCTCCCTAATTAATGGCTCCATGGTTGTCTCTATGACTGCCTCTTTCAGCTTTGAAACACTCACTCACACTCCCATGCATTAAAGGTGGATTTGAGTGGCAGATCTATGTTGCCATTTATCAAGGTTTGACTTTTTTCCTGTCAAACCTGCTATTCGACCCACCCTGGAGCGATTGCTACTAATCATCCCGGGGTGGGGTGAATAGCATTCTAATCATCCCAGGGTGGAACGAGTAAGGATCAAGGTGCTTGAAAGGTGCCAAATTGACATTTGACCTTCCAAAACTACTTTGGTAGTGGTTAGGACCACTGTTTAACCTCTAGGGGCTACCCTAGGGGCTATGTATGCCAATTCGGTTAGTGCTTGTATCCACATGATCAGATTGGTGTTGTTTTGGTGTCTACATATGGTCAAGCCTAAGGAGATTCTTATGTAGGAAATATTTTTGCAACAACAAATTTTAAAATATGGGAGGATCCAGATGAGTCTACCTCAAAATGAAGAGGCCCACTAGAGCATCCATTATGGGTGGATGATATTAATGTTACTAATTTCTCCTCTCCTTGGCCTTCAAATCATATCATGGCAGTGTTGAAATTATAATCTAATTCTTGGCCAAGAGTCAACATTATGTGATGTATTGGATAGGCCTAGGGGTATTTCATTGGACAATGTATTTATTATTTTATAATATATTATTATATAAGACCAATGGGTCATGGTTGACCTTGTTATGGTTAAACCATGTTTATTACTGTAATTAACCTAAATCCCACTTGTTATGTTGGCTTAGGTTAAAATTTATGATGTAATTAGTATTTTGGTATTACTATAATCACCCCCTCACACTCCTCATTTAATTATCGAAATGTTGTGCAATATTATCTATAAAGAGTGATTATTTATGGTGCCTACACGCATCCACCATATCTCTCTTTTGTCCTATTTTTCACTTTTTATATAATATTTGAGTGAGTGGATTATTTTTGTTCATTTATGAAAAATACTATGAAATCCAACACTCTAATGGTACTTCCTTAGCCAAATTTAAAAAAATTTAACATTATTATCCTCAAGTTGTATGCCCTTAATATTATTTGTTTCAACCTAAAACCACTTAGCCAAATCAATATTGATAAAATTGTACCTCTTGCTAGGGTCTATGAAAATAATAACCTTTCCCTTTTGAATGCATTATTGAACCTACAAAATAGAATTTTTAGATGAGAATAGATTCTTTTTATCCTTCTCTTACTTTTCTAAATCCAAAGATGTGGCTTCTTGATCCTTCTCACCATCTTCCTTATATTTTTCATCTTTATTCACCTTGAGTGATTTTATATTTTTCATAGTCTTCATTTTGTTTCTTGAAAAATTCCAATTCTCTTTTTATTTTGTTTCTTTCTTCATGAATTATTTGTAGTTCCTTTCCAAAGTCTTTGATGACACCCATTAAAGTACATATCTTTTAATCCTTTCCCTAATGCTTATGTTCTCATTTGTTAAAGAATACTTACCATTTCTTTGCAAGTGCACTTACATTTACCATAACAAAAATTTTGCCTGTCATAAAGCTTTTCCAATTATATAACCATAAAAACCATATCACACCAAAAAGGTTTTATCAATGTATATTTTAATAGTTTTAGTTGCTCTCTCATGGCAATATCCTCTTTTCTAGAAATAGGTATTAAATTCATGAGTTCGCACCAAAAAATGATAATATAAACAAGGGTTTCATGAAACTAGGTTTTATAAAAATTATTTTATAGAATTATGCCTTACCAAATCCATTCTCAAATACTACATAACAACTAGACTAGAAAATATTCTTCAATACACAGTAAATGTTATGATCCTCCATCCTAACATTTTTTTAAAAGCAAAAAACCCCTTGCAGGGTCGCCTTGGTCTGATAGACCACGACCAGGGGGTTCTAAACCATCAAAGTCACCTGGGAGTCGTTCTTGGCCTTGCCCGCACTAACATTATCAATTGGATTTTGGGTACCCAATTCAACTTTTTGGTAGGGTGGAGATTCAAACCTGTGACCTCCCTTGGAGGATTACCCTCTCCTCTCCAACTCACCTACAACACATGATTTCCACCATTCTAACATTAATATTTAATATTATTAATCAATTAATTATTATATTATTAATTAATAATGTGAACCATCACATCTCTTCACCAACATAGCTTTAGGTTAGATATAAATTTAGGAATGGGCATAGAACTTAGGCATTAAGAAAAAATAATAATAATTTATTATTTTAAAGTTAAGGAGGGAGACCCCTATCGGTGGCCTGTGATTCCAAGGGAGCCCCCTTTAAGTGGCCTATGATTCATATTATTAATATCAATTTATTTATTAAATTTTTAATAAAAGCCTTGGGGTCTTTACATTCAGTATCAGAGCGTCGATCTAGGCAAATTTTGAAATTCTCCATGCACTCTGCAACTAAGCACTAGGTAAAAATTATATTAAATGTAGTCTATGGCAGTTAATACAGGGGGTACAAGGTTAAACAATGATCTTTTGTGTTGTTCCCAAGATGAAGGAATATCCTCTTCCAACATATTTAAGACAAGCATTATTTGTCAACCAAAATTATGCACGACGTGAACATATCCTACGTTCTTTTTTATCTACGTTGGGAGATTAATTGTCAACCAAACTTACACGCAGCATGAAATTATACTACGTTCTTTTTCTATCTATGTTGGGAGTTTAATTCATCAATGTGTAGGATCATCTACAAGCATGCAACAAATGTTTCCAAGCAATGCCTCCAAACAAAGTTAGTGTGCAGCAACTGTGTTTATATTTAACCTTGACTATAATTCGTCAGCATGCAACAAACGTCTCTAAGACAAAAATTAATATTCAAACAAGTACATTTAATCATCGATAACAATTGGCCATCTATCAAATTTTTAGGTATCCTATATCGGCGGCATGTATCTATAACTATGTTTCGACACACATCACAATTTCGATCGACAAAAAAAATAAAAACTAAAAATAAAATTAATCTAGGGATATTAGTCCAACATCAACTATAAAGGAGATGATAGCTAGGTTTAAAAGAGTCAAGCCTCCCTTAGATTATTGTGGCCACCTTCGGTAGCCACACTAACCCATGTCGTTTGTGCATCCTCTATCCTGTCACTCATCCTACTGACCCGTTATTGCCACTTGTCCTCCTAACCCATAATCATGTTTGTTCTCTCCATTGTGTTGTTCTTGTATGGTTCCTTCATGCATTATTTATGTCACATCCTAATTTTGAGCTCTTCATGTCACGTGCCATATCATGTTATCCACCTAACTATCATCATTGTTCACGTTGTCTTCACCCGTCCTTCCACTGCTTGCCCACCTTTGTCCATCTGTGTACCCCTTCATATTTTTTTGTCCCCATGTAACCTGTGTTCGTCGTCAGTATATCCTCATCAGTTTTTGTTAGTGCTTTGTGTCGATCTACATCGGTCGTATCCAATTTCATGTCATGTTTTGAGTCAGTATACTGTATTAGTCTTGTCTTCCCTCGTCTTTCATGTCAATCCCTTGTTGTCCTCAGTTTAGTTTGCCTAGTGTTCATGTGTCCATCTCGTTCGTTGTGTCTAGATTGTTGTTGCTAGTGGTTGTTGAGATTTAAAAGAAAAACTAGTCATTGTGACCTTAGCTGTCGCTTGGTCATTGATATTTACAACTAAATATTGGATGAAAATTTCAAAAAAATAGGACCATTGGGAAGGCTTGAAGGGTTCAAAAAAGTTGATAAAAAAATAATTTTTTAGCCACTTAGTTTTTATAATTTTTACCAAAAGTTAAAAACTGACCTTCCTACCCAAAAAACTTCAAATAATAATCCAAATTCCAATTAATTTTTTGGACATCACCTTTTGAGACGTGTACCAATGGCTAAGGGAAGCTCTCACGACCCCAATTTAGAAATCTTGAGCCACGAAATTCAACAAAACAAGGACTTACTTTTATAGGTTAATCTCACCCAATTATGTCAACACACTTCAGTGATGGAATATCAAACTCTATTTGCGAAACTCGCCAGACACACCACAGGATTGGATGAATCCTTTTTCATAAGTTGTTTCATTTGTGGATTCAAAGAAGATATTAGAGTAGATTTGGAGATGTACACTCCTCACACCTCTATAGCGGTCATTGGATTAGCTAAGTTAGATAAAGATAAATTCAATGCTCAACATCAACACACAAAGCAACCTATTGAACAATCGTCTATCTCACACACTGTCCCAGAACCTAACCAACCCTTATCAGTTAAGTACCTCAACTTGGAGGAAATGGAAGAGAGGTAGGCAAAAGACCTTTGTTATAATTGTGATGAGAAATATGGGCCTAATCATAGATGCGCTACACAAATATTATATTTGTTAAATACAGTTGATCCTTGTCACTCAACATAGGAAGAAGATGAGGTAGACATGCAATAAGTGACTAGTGCACCTATTAACAACAATAAATAAATCCCCAAAATTTTCTTCAATGCTCTCGCAGGTTTTCCTTCTCCAAAAACTATGAAATTTCAAGGGTACTTCAAACAACAAAATCCCATTATGCTCATTGATTCAAGAAGTACTCATAATTTCATTGACCCAAGCATGGTGAAATAGGCTAATTATTATATATGACCTTACCATAGCTTTGAGGTGGTGATTGGTACTGGGGGATGGATTGCCTATCAAGGAAAGTGTCAAAATATCAAGCTCACCTTGGGCAACTACAACATGACAAGTGACATGTATGTGCTTCCATTGGGTGGAAGTGATGTTGTTTTAGGGGCTTAGTGGTTGCAAACACTTGGGGTAATACTATGGGATTTTGCAACATTATGGATGCAATTCACCATTGAAGGCCACACATACACTCTAAAAGGACTATAAGAAAGTTCCTCACCAATAATGAGTTCTCAATGCATGGGAAAACTTATTCAAAAAGGAGGTAAAAGGGTGATTGCACAATTATTTTCCCTTCATTCTATAAGGGAAGAACGGGTGAAAGTGGTAGAGTTACAACAACTTTTGACACATCACTCCGGATTATTTGAGGCACCTCAAGGATTTCCCCTCCACCGTCGTCATGATCCTACTATTCTTCCTGGAAATCCACCACTAAATATTCAACCTTCAAGATATCCCTGCCTACAAAAAAGTGACATTAAACTTGTGCAAGAACTTGTGCAAATGCTACTTGGGAAGCGCTTCATCAATTTCAACAATAATTTCTTCAGTTCCAACTTTGAGGACAATACTTTTTGCAAGAAGGGTAGCATATTAGGATCCTCCATCCTAACATTAATATTTAATATTATTAATCAATTAATTATTATATTATTAATTAATAACGTGAACCATCACGTCCCTTCACCAACATAGCTTTAGGTTAGATATAAATTTAGGAATGGGCATAGAACTTAGGCATCAAGAAAAAAGAATAATAATTGATTATTTTAAACTTGAGGAGGGAGCCCCTTATAAGTGGTTTGCGATTCCAAGGGAGCCCCCTATCAGTGGTCTACGATTCCAAGGGAGCCCCCTATCAGTGGTTTACGATTCCAAGGGAGCCCCCTATCAGTGGTCTGCGATTCCAAGGGAACCCCCTTTAAGTGGCATGTGATTCTTGTTAATATTATAAATTTATTTATTAAATTTTTAATAAAAGCCTTGGGGTCTTTACAGTAAATGGTAGTTTATTTACTTACCTAGACTAAGAGATATATTAGGTTTTGTCCTTTTTAAATAAATTATTTGAATACAAGTTACGATTATTTCAAATGACTAACTTCACAGGGTTGTATCTCCTTTAATATTGCTCAAATTCTTTAAGTAACCACTTATTTTAAAGTTTTTAAATTTTGAATAATATGGTACAATAATAGTCTAAATAAAATATCTCTCTACATATATATATATGGCTCTTGGAAGATGAGGTATCTTTTGGGAAGAAGATTCCTCCAATTGCTATAATAAAAAAGAAATCTCTACTTTGCTAGAATCATTGCTCTAATACTCCTTGTTAGAAAGCTTATCATAAATATAAATAATTCATAATATGTAGAAATATCAAATAATTATCCACAAATAATAATTCACAAAACTAGATAAAATGTATTAAAATAGGGGGCAGGAGATGGCGGGAGCGACAGCAGGAGCAAGGTTTGGAGCAGAAGCGGACACAGGGCTGGGATCGGATCCAAAATAGGGCGCAGGTTACTGGGCGGGACCGACACCAGGGTCAGGATCAGGTACGTCTAGGCCCGGGCCCGGACCAGGCGGATCCATGGTGGGGTCGAAAGGGGGTTACTCGCTTGAGCTGGACGGTGGGCTGGGTGGGGTCGGGATCCTGGGCCCGCGCCCTCAGCCCGGCCTCGACGCGACGGACGGCCTCGAGAAGAAGCCCCCCGATCCTGGGCAAGGGCTTGCCTCGGGAGGGCCCAAACCCTCCTACCAATAGATTTTGGCGGGCTCCAGGACCCCTGCTCGGGCCCTGGGCACAGGGCTTTCCCTTCAAGGCACCCACATTTCCATCCAAGAGGAGGTTTATTCATCCCTGGTTTCTGAATCATCGTCTTCCTTGGTTGGGAAGTTCCTGGGCGGGCGCCCAGACATGGAGACTATCCGCAGATGGGCGGCTACCAAATGGAAGGTCTCTGGGCATATTCAGCTGGTTGCCCTGTCCAAAGGCTTCTTCATTATTAAACTCAACAACAGCGAGGACGCTGAGAAGATCCTGTCGGGCGGGCCCTGGTTCCTGGGTCGCAAAAGTCTTTTTCTCAGACGTTATGGTGCGGATTTTCACCCCAGCACCCAAAGCATCAACTTTGCCCCGATCTGGGTTCGCCTCCCGGACCTCCCCTTTCATCTGTGGCGTGAAGACGTCCTAAAGCTCATTGCTCAGTCGATCGGAGACCTGGTGGCCTTTGATCCCGTGACCAAGGCTGGCTCCCGCATGGTGCATGCCAGGTTCTGTGCTAACGCCAATCTCGAATCTGAGCTCCCCTCCTCGGTTACCATCTCTTCTGGGTCCTTCTTTTGGCATCAAACCCTAATCTACAAAAATAAACCTACTTTTTGCACCTCTTGCAGCACTCAGGGCCACCTCCCTCACCAATGCCCGACATCCAAAAAGGTTGATGGCCCTAATCCCAAACCCCCTCGCCGTTCTGGTCGGGCCCCATCCCGGGGTCCCCCTCGTCCCGACCCCAGTGCTTCCCACAAGGAGGTCTCCCCGTCGGGCCCAAAGGCCCCCCTTGGTGGGCCCGGTTCGGAGGGCGACCTTTCCCAGATTCCTATTCCCAGCGACCCCTCCGGGGACCCGATCCTAGACTCCCCCCGCTTCCCGTTCTGGCTCCTTCCCCCCAAGCCCCGGCTGCCAACCCCATCCTGAGGCGTAGGCCCCCTTCCCCGTCGGCTCCCCCTCCATCCGGGACCCGCTCCTCCCCCCTCACCCCCACCTGGCCTCGGCCCCCAGGCATCCTTCCCGGAGCCTACCCCCTTGGTGTGTGGATCTGAGCGATCTGATGACGAGACCGAAGCCAGCTCTCCGTCCGAGCCCGACGAAGTCAGCCCCAAAATGACCCGGAGTAGGTCCTTTGCCATAGATTTTGGTAGCAAACTCAAACGAGGGTGGCCCACCCTATGTGAACAACGGTCAAGGATCACGGAGGACGACATAGCTAATGGCTCCCAGACTACGCTCTCCGACGTTGGCACGAGCTCTCACAAGGTGGACGACGCCCGATCCAAACCCCCCGCTCAGGCAGGAAAGGGGGGCAAGCGACCCCACAAGGGTGCCAAATGAAACTCATCTCCTGGAACATCAGGGGACTCAATGGGCTCCCCAAGAAAAGGATCCTCGATCAACTCCATAGGGATCACCGCCCGTCCTTCATCCTCCTCCAGGAGACCAAGATAGATGATGTCGCTACCCGGAGGATAGCCCATGCTACCTGGTGCAACTACGAGTTCCTCTCCACCCCCGCGACTGGCTCAGCCGGGGGCCTTATGTGCATGTGGGACCCCCGGTCTTATGAGGGAAGGCTCATTTCTTCGTCGCCCAGGATTATAAATATTTTGGTTCACTGCCTCAATTCAAAGCGATCGTGGATTCTGTCCAACGTCTACGCCCCCAACAGCCCCGTTGAGAAAGCAAGGCTTTGGCAGGAAATCAGCTCGATGAGAGAAGCTTTTGCTCCCCTGCCCTGGATCCTGTCCGGGGACTTCAATAGCCCCCTATTTTCCTCTGACAAATGCGGGGGCTCTGAGGTCAGGACCAAAAGCATGGATGACTTTGGGGCCTTTACCGCCATTAACGAGCTCATGGACGTCAGCCTGAAGGGAGCCCGGTTCACGTGGTCCAACAAAAGAGCGGGACCTAGCCACATTCAGGTCAGATTGGATAGAGTCTTCTTGTCCAAGGAAGCCCTCCCCATTTTTGCTGACGCCACCCTGTTGGCCCTCCCCAAAATTGGGTCTGACCACAGCCCCCTCCTCCTCGAAACTGATCATCGCCCCCCCCAAGAGGCCCTTCCGGTTTGAGTCCATGTGGCTGCACCACCCCGACCTCCGGGCCCAGGTCGATTGCTGGTGGGCTCCCCCTGTCCCTGGTCGCCCCGCTGAGCAAGTCTTCCACAAGCTGAGATGCATCAAAGAGCACCTTAAGGCATGGAACAAGGAAGTGTTTGGTAACATCTTCGAAAGCAAGGAGGCTGTCCAAAAAAAACTCGAAGAGATTGAGTCCAGATTCCAAGCAGGCTCCCAAGAACCGGGGCTCAGGGAAGAGGAGCGCATTGCCCTCAGCGAGTACCACAATATCCTGGCCAGGGAAGAAACCTTTTGGAGGCAGAAGTCATGCGCTCTGTGGATCCAAGATGGCGATGCAAACACCAAGTTCTTTCATGCATCGACCCTCCGAAATAGGGGTTCCAATAGAATTGTCGAGCTGGTTGATAGCAATGGCAGAACCATCACTAAGGAGGAGGACATCCGTGCTGAGGCAGTCCACTTCTTTCAAGAGCTCCTGGGCGACGGACCTCCTATGTCCTCAGAGGTGGCTGATTCCCTTCTGGATCACATCCCGTCGTCTGTCCCGGCCATGGCAAATGCGAAGCTGGTGCAGGCCCTGTCTGACCCCGAAATCCAAGCCGCCACCTTTTCCATGAAGGCTGAGGCGGCCCCGGGCCCGGATGGGTTTCCTCCCCGCTTCTTCCAGTATTTCTGGGACATCGTTGGACATGATGTGTGTGCTGCCATCCGGGACCTGCAGTTTGCCAGATCCATCCCCAGAGGCATCAACACCACCTTCATAGCCCTGATCCCGAAGACTCAGGCGGCCAGATCCCTGTCAGACTTCCGCCCCATCAGCTTGTGCAACGTCCTCTACAAAATCTTGACTAAAGCCATGACCACCCGCCTCAAGGACATCCTCCCCCTGATCATTGCCCCCTGTCAGGGAAGTTCAGTCAAAGGCAGGCTGATAACAGATGGGGTCATCATCATGCACGAGGCCATTCACTCAGCTGTCCTATCCAAAAAGGCCCATTTCTTGCTCAAGCTTGATATGAATAAGGCCTTTGATAGGGTCGATTGGAGCTTCCTGACCAAGGTCCTCCTCAAATTTGGGTTCCACCCTTCCTGGGTCCAACTCATCAACAAGTGCGTGTCCTCCCCCTGGTTCTCAATCCTCGTCAATGGATCCCCGGCCGGGTTCTTCCCCAGCTCCAGAGGCCTCCGACAAGGTGATCCCCTATCCCCGATTCTCTTCATTATCCTGGCTGAGGCCCTGGGGTGAACCATTTCGAACGCTATGGCTCGCGGTCTTATCTCGGGCATCAGGCCGGCGTAGGGCCTACCCCCCGTGTCCCACCAGCAGTTTGTGGACGACACCATCCTTGCCTCCTCGGCCTCGGTCCCTCAAGCTAAGGCCCTCAAGAACATCCTGACCCTGTACGAGGAGGCGGCTGGGCAGAAAATCAACCTTCGAAAAAGTAAGATTTTCTTCATCAACACCCCCTTGGCTAGGCAAATCAGAATCGGGCGGATCCTGGGATGCTCCCCCGGCTCCCTCCCCTCTTCCTACCTCGGGCTTCCTCTGTTCACAGGGGCGTCCTCCAAGACGCTGTGGAATGGGGTGATTGAGCGGGTCCAAAGGAAACTTGCCCCCTGGAAAGGCCACCTTCTCTCGCAGGCCGACAGAGCCACCCTCTTGGCGTCTGTCCTTCAAAGCATTCCGATATACTTCATGTCTGTCTTCAGAATTCTGGCCTCCATTGCTACCCTCATCGAGCAAATTCAAAAATGCTTCCTCTGGTCTGGCTGCGAGGACAAGAAAAGGATTCCCCTGGTCTCTTGGCCCCTGGTCTGCCGCCCCAAAGGAGAGGGAGGGATCGGGCTCAGACGGGTGGTCCCCATGAACAAGGCCCTTCTGTCCAAACATGCCTGGAAGGTTCACACCAATACCTCCGACGAATGGGTTTGCATTGTGCGTAGGAAGTATTGCCACAACCACCCCTTCCTCGGTGACACCCAGCCCCACGATGGATCTACCTTCTGGAAGTCCCTACTCTCCACTAGAGACATTGTTTAGCAAGGGACCAGATGGATTCTTGGGGACGGAGCCAAGATTGACTTCTGGGAGGATAGGTGGATTCTCGACGATGCCCTGAGCTCGGATAGGGAGCTCCTCCTCCTCAAACCAGGGCTTGCGGACCGAGGCCCCAGAGCGTCTGACTACATGACCCAGTTCTAGGGGTGGACCATCTGGAAACCCATCCTGAACCCCAGGTTCCCGCTTCAAGCTGCCAGACTTCAGCGCATCCTCAGTGCGACTGTCATCCCATATTTCGGAGACAGTGATAGATGCGTGTGGCATGGCTCTCCCAGTGGCATTTTTTTAGTCAAGTCAGCTTACCACATTCAGAGAACCCCGGGGGCGACCACCTTCCCGACCCAGCAGGTCTGGGCCAAGAATTTGATCCCCAAAATCAGCCATTTCGTTTGGGTGGCCATTCAAAATAGAATCCTCACGATCGAGAATCTGATCAAGAGGGGTTTCCAGATCCCTAACAGATGCTTCCTCTGCCGTGCCGCTTGGGAGTCAACCAATCACCTTTTCATAAACTGTTCTTTCTCCTCCGAAGTCCTGGGCCTCATCCTCTCCCATTTCTCCGTTCAGTGGGTGGCCCCCAATTCCATTTTTGATCTCCTGTCACAGTGGCCCACCCCCTTTGCTCACCCCTTTCTTCGCTTCCTCTGGAAGGCCTGCCTTCCTCATATGCTCTGGAAAATTTGGCTCGAACGTAACAGGCGAGCCTTTTCCTCCCCGACCCGCTCCCCCCAGTGGATAGCGACCAAGGCAGTCTCCTTTGCCACCGAGAATTCCTGCCTCATTCCCCTTTCTGTGGAGCCCCGACGATCGAGCGAAGCCTCCCTGCTTTCCTCCCTCGGCATTCAGCTTTCCCCCCTGCTCCCCCTCCTGCCCCCTCCCGATGCTCCCTAACCAGGTGGACTCCCCCCCGGTTGGCTTAAGCTCAATTTCGACGGTGCCTCCAAAGGCAACCCCGGGGCCTCTGGGGCGGGCGGGGTCATCAGAGACTATAACGGGGAACTGATCACAGCCTTCGCGGTTTCGCTGGGCAGACAAACCAACAATTTTTCCGAAGCAGCCGGCCTGCTCAGTGGCCTCTCGGCCCTCAGGGGCTCCCCCTCAAATATCATCATCGAAGGCGATTCCCAAGTCGTAATCAAAGCCCAGCAGGCCTGATTCCTGCTCCTGGCGATTCTATAATTCCATCCGGGAGGCCCTCTTCATTCTTCAGGGCTTCCCCGATCATGCCTTCCAGCACGTGTTCAGAGAAGGTAACAGGGCTACTGATTTCATGGCAAATCTAGCCATTACCGCTGAAGATTTCACCACCTGGTCCTCGCACTTCCCTGTAGGCCTAGTTCAAATCGTGATGCAGGATCATTCCGACCATGCTGTCAACACTGGAGTCTAGGCTTCCCCATGACAGGGCACCGAAGTCCCCCCTTGGCCACCCTGTCCACGAAGGGATCATCCCGATCCCCCTCGTGGCGCCACGTGTCCCTTGCCTTGTCAGATGCCCACGTTGGCCAGTTGGCAGCTCTGGCAGTCCCAATTCTCTATGCATGTCGGACCCTCCCGTCCTTCCCGCTTCGATCGCTGTGACTACGGATTCCCGTGCCCTGCCAGCCCGATCGCGGTCCAGTCCGATGCGGTTCTCTCCCGGTGTTCCCCCGCTCAGAGTATGGCACCTGGCGCTCTGGCAGTGGCCCCTTCCCTTCCTCGCGTGGCAGCAGTCTGGCGTGCCCCCTCAGCCCTTTCACCTTCGTGTCGCCTCCAGCCGCGTGTGCCCCTTTCCAAAGCCGACGGCGCTCCCCCTCCAAGGCCCCTCGCATGGCTTTTATACCCCCCTCGCTGAACCATCCCTCAGTCCTACCTGTGCTCACCCTCCCCTGCTCCTTCTCCCCTGGTCTGGCCCTCTCTGCCCCCTCTGTCCCCGACCTGTCAGCTCGGCCCCCATGGCATCTAAAACCATCTTTCTGGAGCCTTCTACCCTTGAGTTGAGCGAACCCGCCCGCTTGTTTTCCAATGCTAAAAAATTCACCCCTTTTTTTAGCAAATTCGTAGGCCCTGAGGATGAAATCACCCAGGGTTTCCTGGATACGTGGAATGAAGGCGAAGTTACGATCAAGGGCCTCCATTTCAAGGTCTCCAAGGAGTTCCTCACGGAGGTCACTGGCCTCCACCATGAAGAGAAAGGACGCGTAGTCAGGCGTGACAAACACAATTGGGAGGAGGAGCTCTCCCGCTTCCCTGAGCATCAGTGGGACAAAGCAAACCTGCTCCGCTCTCACCTCCCGACGCCTTTTGACGAAGCCATCGTCCCGGTTATGCAATACATTACCTACGACGATCCAGAACAGTGCCTGTTCAGCTTTCATTTAAGCTACTTTAATCATCTTCGAGGAGCAACCTTAGTCAGCACTCCGCATTTCCTCTTCTACTCCCTGGGTTTGACCATTGATCGCGCTCGCAGAAATCATTCCCGGCCCATGCACCAAGGGCTCATGGTTGTCCTCTACAGGCACGCCCTGGCCAACCAACCCCAGCTGCACAGCATACCCCCCTCTCTTCTGTCCCACCCCCTGAAGAAGCCAATTCTCCCGTTGCCTCCCCTGCCGCCAAGGATTCCCCCTCTCCCGACGATTCCTCTTCTCTGAAGCGGCGCAGGCCAACCCGCAAATGCAGGACTTCGAGCAAGGGCCCAGGCGGGGCCCCGCCTCCTGGCTCTGGCCGCAAAAGGGCGTCCCTCGGGTCCAGCTGGGCTGCGGGGAGCTCCAAGAAAGCTAAATCAGAGGCCCCGAAACCCACCGAGATCAGCTTCGAGTCCGACGACAAATTGCAGAACCTGGCGCTAAGAGGCCTCCTGGAAACAGCGATCGGATCCCTCAACACTGCTGCCCAAGCTGCCTCTTCTGCCGCCAAGGCTCTGACTGAGCTCTGTCGTAAGCTGGAGGACAGCTCTGCCAAGGACCAACGCTAGTCCGAGCGGTTTGAGGACGTCTCAGGGCCCAGTTAGCAGGGCCCATCTGGCCTTTGGCGGCCTAAAGGTTTTCGGGTTTTGTTTTTTGTTGTTCCTGGAGGTTGTCGCCCCTGTCTGGCGATGCTGTTTTTTGAAGGCTTTCGGTTCTGTATGGTTTTTTTGTGCCATAGCGTTTTTTGTAGTCTTCAGGGCCCCCGGGCCTGGCCCAATTTTTTGTTTTCATTTTAATGCTTCGGCTATTACTGTAATTAAGGTTTTGGGACCCTTTTCAAAAAACCCGCTGTAAATATTTTGTTACCTATCAAAAAAAAATAATTCACGAAACTAGATATAGCTAAATAATACCCTTATAGCAACGCATCACCGACAATACTCGTTAAGGAAGTAATAACTCCACAAAACCTCTAAGATGAAAGGCCACTTTATAGGTAAATACGAGTACAAGTCAATACTTTATATGAATGGTGTTTCTCTATAATGATATTATCTCTTCTTTATATATTCAACATCTAAAACTGCTTTGAGGAGGGTATAACCTTGACACTAGTTGACTCCTAAACCCTTGTCCAACTCATTATTATAATATAAAATTTTAACAAAATAAATTGCATTGTGTGTGGCCTATACCAACTATTCATAACATTTGTATACAAATAATATCACATCCCAATAAAGTTTTCCCTAGGTACTATAGTAGTTATACAAGGAAGTGTTCGTGTGCCTTGTTCTATTGGACAATTTTGAAATATAACTCAGATAGTTTCACCAAATGAATTAGGGAGTTTACCTTTGTTCCATGTCTTGGTCCTTATAATGTGGATTACATGAAAGCCTATTAGATTTCAAATCTAGTAATTTGATTTCAATTAAATATGTCAATGCATAACTTTAGCACAATGAAAATAAAAAATATATTAATTAAAACCTTTTCAAGATCTGAATATATATACATACATTAAACATTGATCCTAAATGATTAGAACAATAACTAGGCATACAAAATTCAAAGGAAAATATTGAAAATTACTCCTTATTTGGCCTTTGGTTGTGTTGCATTTTCTTTAATAATTATTCTTTTGGTTGCATATATATTTCAAATTTATAATTTGTAGGATGATGTTGTTTCAAAGGCATTATATGACCATATTTAGCTATCTTGACATGTGTGGATGCTACAAATTATCTCTAATGCCACACTTCATTAATTTACATGCTCATTGATGTGTTTTTTTTGTCAAAATCATGCACTTGTCCCTCACAAATGTGAAAATACTACATAACAAGGTTACAAAACCAACCCTATAAAGATCATATCAAGGCTACACTAGTACACTTATAGCCAAGCTCTGCATAATAACCCGAAAATATTATATAAAATAACTTGATATTTATTAAAGACTTTCCTTTTTCAACTTTACTTTTTATAGTTACTTCTTTAAGACTTGAATTGCTTGTCAAGGGAAAACAATCCAATCAAATTTAAAGTAGGCAAAATCAATAAAGACCATACAGACTTTATCCTTATTTATAACCCTATTTATCTTCTAAAATTATACTATAATTAAATAAAAATCTATTGTCGCATTCAAGAAAACAAATAAATTAAATATTACAAATCTGTATAGTTTTTTTTTTTAATAAGTTCCAAGTTCTTAATAGTTAGAATTAACATAAAATTACAAAGCTGTATAGTCTTCTTCTTTTTTCAATAAGTTCCAATTTCTTAATAGTTAGAATTAATATAAATTGGACTCTCTGAACAGAGACCCAAATTCAATTCACGAGAAAGATAACCTTTTATATACCCACTTTTCAACCTCTTTAAAAAAATCCATAAAAATTTAAGCAAGAATATGAAATATAATTTAAAAAATTCTTGGTCCATAAGGCTCTTCAAAAAAAATACATATGCTTCGTTTGTTCCAAAAGTATGCTTATACTTTGTCTCTTTCATGGAAACAGATGTACCTTATCTTGATGACGTGTCCCTTCTTGTCGTCTACTCTTTCTTCCTTTCACCGAAATTTCTACGTCCTCCACGACTTTTGTCTAAACGTGCACAATACTGCTCCAGCTTTCTATAATACGTTTAAATTATAATTTTCTATATTGTTAACTTATTTATTTTAATTAAATTTTTTAATAATGTGTAATTTTTATTGAGATAATTTTCATTACTGAAGCAGAGCGCAGGGATACTGAAGCAGAGCCGATAGAATGGAGAAGATTCGAACTGTACACTGAACCAGACAATAAATATTGGCACAAAAAAATTAAAGGGTTTGCGACAAAGGGTTTTTGCAGAGCAAGGAGGGTTTGCGGTGAAGTGTTGTATTAAACATCGAGTAAGCACATTTTTTGTCCTCTTTCGATTTATAAAACAATTTAAGTAGATAGGAGAAATAGCTTCGTTATAGGGGTTTGCGGCAGAAGGTTTTATTATCAGCAAGGGTTTGTAGTGGAGGGTTTGCAGAGCAAGGAGGGTTTTATTACATATTTATTTCATCAGATCAATAGTACAGAGGGTTCGACTATAAAGGGGTTGAAAATGGAAGAAGGGAAGCAACAATTGCAAGAATCAATATATGTCAATGAGAAACAGTACTGGAGGATATTAAGGCATCGACAAGCTCGAGCAAGGGCAACAACAATGAAGAGGGCATATCGAAAAAAATAAATAAAAAATATTCTACCACATAAACAGGTGGAGAATAAGGAACAATCAAAGGCAAATCACCAAAATGAGTTTTCAGATGAGGAAGAAACTTACAGTCCCACAACTACACCACTCATGTCGACACCAAGACTTTATGTGCAAGAGCTAATGAAGATGAAAGAGAAACTTGAAAGCATGGAAAGGAGGGAGAAATTAAGAGAAACTAAATCATATGAGGTTATAAACACCATTTGGAGGCTAGAAAAGGAAAACATCCAACTCAAGGAGCAAGTGTCAAAGCTACAAAACCTTGCAAACATGGGTCAACGTGAATGGCATGTCCTCAAACAAGCCATCCACCCCCCAATCAATGATGCAATAGAGGTGGAAAAAATAAATGCAAATCAAATAAAATAGGTACAAAAAACACTCCAAAACATGGAAACAAGAGAAAATGAGCTATGAAATGAATTAGCAAAGGCAAAGACATGGTCTCAAGTAGTAAAAGAACTAGTCAATCAACAAAAAGAGTTGATAGAGAAGCAAGTAAAAATTCAAATAACAGAAGAGAAAGAAAGATATGAGAAGTTATCAAATATAATCATCAAAGGGTTGAAAGATTATGGGGACAGGGAAGACACAAATCGTTTAACCAGGGACTTCTTTTCAGATCGATTACAATGGAAGGGTCAAATAAAAAAAGCAAGTAGAATTGGCAGGCTGAGATAGACATATTCGGGTCACATTGATGAGCTATGAGGATAAAATAAGGTTACTTAAAAAAAGAGGCATGCTGAGAGGGTCACAATTTTATTTAGATGATGACATAAAATTTTTACAGCAGGAAGAAAGAAATAAGGAATGGGAAAAAGTGAGGGCAACAAGGAATGAAGAGGGACAGACATATTTAAGAAATGGAAAGGCATACATCACATCTAAACAAATAGTGAGTATGGCCCACTCGGGAACATCTTACAATGGTAAGTTGGAACTGTAGAGGTTTCCCTTGGAGAAGAGGACCTAGGCTAGGGCCCATTGCTAGAGACAAAGATATAATCATATTGATAGAAACACATGAACACGATGGATGTAGGACTCCAGAATTTGTGGGATACAAATAAATAGCAATATGGAATAAAGCAGCAGAAAATAGCAAAGGGCATGGGGGTATTATGGTTTTAATAAAAGAGGAATGGGATAGGGTCATTAAAATTGAAAAACAAGATAAAAACAAACATTACATCTAGATGAGGATCCTAGAAAATAAGTTAGTTATTAGCATAGTAGCATGTTATTTTGCTCCCAAGAATTCTAAATTCTATAAGAAACATGAGCTTAATAGAGAAGACCCATACTCCCCCCTAAAAAGAGACATTTCAATATACATTAAGTTGAGGGATATTATATTAATTGGAGATTTCAATGCAAGGACAGCAAATAAGCAAGCTAACATTCTAGAAGGTAACGAAGATATTCAGATTAATCCTCTTTGAATGTCAGAAGAGGAAAATCAACAATGGACCAGGACTTTAGAAGATGAGCATGGAGCTATCACTCAATATTGAGAAGAGTTGTTAGGTCTTTGCAGCATATACAATTTGATTATTTGCAATGGGATGAACAAATGGAAAAATTCAGGAAAGTATACATGCAAAACATATAAGGGACAAAGTGTAATAGACTATGTAATATGCTCACATAATTACATACCAAAAATAGAGGAGCTAGAAGTGGAAGATTCTCCAATGGAACTTAAGTTAGATCACAACCCAATTGTTATGAAACTTCGAATGCATGGAGACAAACCAAGGGAAAAACACTTGCAAGGCAATCAAAATAAATATCCTCACAAGGGAAACATTCTTTTAACAGATGAAAATCCGCAAAATTTTAGAGTAGTATTAAATAACAAGTTACAGGAAAGGGAAGAACTACATCACAGTAGTAGAGATTACAGTAAGAGTGAATGGTTAATACAGGTTATTCAAGAAGCTCTAAATAAATGCAAGAGAGCTAAACCTAAAAAGAAAGAAAGGAATAGCTTCCCAACCAACCCATGGTTCGATGAAGATTGCAAAAAAATGTGAATATTACTAAAGGAACCAACGGATAAAACAAGATCAAACAAAAAAGCATATGAGAAACTGGTAAGGGCAAAAAAAGAAGAATACACTAGAACAAGGAGGAAATAATTGATTTACTTAGGGAAGCATGAACCAAAGAAATTTTGAAAGGAACTAAGCATGAAAAGGATACAAACTGAAAATAACATAACAGTTAATCAGTGGTTGGAGTATTCAAAACAACTGTATCAACGTAGTAACCAGCAGGAGACACCCCCTGCTATCATTGTCAAGAAAGAACTTTTCACAATTGAAGACATTATTCAAGGGATAAAAAAGTTAGCAACTGGTAAAGCCTGTGACATAGACAATCTTCAAGCAAAGCATATAAAATGGGGGGTAGATATCTTGGCACCACAAATAAAAGAAATTTTCAATGAGGTTATACAAAATGGCTTTCCTACTGAGTGGAAAACTAGGTTGAACATTCCTTTGTTTAAAAGTGTAGATGTAAATAATCCCTAAAACTATCGAACTATCATGATCAACCCTCTATTTGCAAAGTTGTTTGGGAGTATGATAGAGTGTAGGATCAACATATGGGCAGAAGAAAAGGGAATGAGAGCAAAGGGGAAAACAGGTTTTAGGCCCAAGCACTCGACTATTGATCACTATATCATGCTCAGACATAGTGGAAAAAATATGGGACAAAAAAGAGGAGGATTTTTGTTGTTTTGTAGACTTCAAAAAGGCATTTGACACAGTGCCAACGAAAAAATTATGGAGCGGACTGGAAGAGATAGAGGTTCCAATTCACTACAGGGCAACAGTTCACAAACTATATGAGCATGTAAAGGCTAGAATCAGAACACAGGAAGGGTTATCTAAATTTTTTGGTAGTGACATATGTGTCAAACAAGGTTGCCCTCTATCTCTGACCTTATTTGGGCTGTACATTGACAAATTAGAAGAATGGATAAACAAATTTGGGGTAGAGGGTGTGCATTTAGCCAAATATGTGGTAAAACTCCTCATGTATGCATATGATGTAATTCTTGTGGCCAAAACAACCAAAGATCTAGAAGATCACCTTCAAGCTCTAGAACTCTTTTGTAAAGAATTTGGGATGCAGGTGAACACGAGCAAAACAAAAATTATGATTTTTTTAGCAAAAAAGAAGTAATAACTCAAATTTTAGTTTGTAGGAGAACCACTTGATGTAGTAGTAGAATACAAATACCTAGGCATAGACTTTCATGACAAACTTAATTGGAATACATGTAGGATGAAAATAACTCAAAGTGGTTGGAGAGCACTATATGCACTTCAAAACAGGTGTAGGAATACCGAGTTGTGGGACTGGAAGACCACCAAGGTCTTATTCGACCTACTTGTTACACTGGTTCTGTTGTATGGTTGCGAGGTGTGGGCTAGTGGCACAACAAATGCAAAATGGAGGCAAATAGAAAGGATTCAAAAATATCTAAACACAAACTTTCTCAAAATTAAGGCCACAACCCTTTATGAAATTATTCTAGCTAAAACTGGAATGTTCCCTTTAAAAGCAATTGCTATGACCAAGATGTTATGTTACTTGAAAAAAACAAAAAACATGACAAATGATAGATGGCCTAGGGCAGCTAGGAGTGAAGAGTTGCATAGGCATAAGAATACATGGATGAAACAAAATTAGAAATGGATGAAACATTGGGAAATCAACATAAATAAATACCCAAATGTCAACAAAGACATTAAAAATTATGTGAATGAAAATTTCAGAAGTGGAATGTGGAAAAATGCAAGCAGGAAAAGACAATATTATATTGCAAATTTTAACCCAACGTATGACCACAAGGAAAAAGCGTATATAGGAGCTGAAATCAAGTGGAAGGAAAAAATACTCATTGCTCAAATAAGGACTAGCTCTCATAGGCTTAGATGTGAAACAGGGAGATGGACAACGCCCAAAGCACAATGGGAAGAAATGATATGTACTCTATGCAGCATAGGGGCAGTAGAGACAGGAACACTTCATCTATAAATGCCCAAGTTTTTCAGATATCCGTGACAAATACAAAGAAACACTTGGGAATGAGTTTATGGCAGATTTATTTGAAGACAGTAAAATAAAAAATTTGGGAAATTGCTAACACAAATCAGCAAGAGAAGGAACAACCTTCTCAAAGATATTAAAGATCATATGATATGATTTGAGTAATTGTAATTCCATATTTGAGGTCCCATAGACCATATTTGGGTCTCGCGGACGTAATTAAAATCCTTCATTTCATTTCATTATAAAAATAAGATATTACATTGTTTTCCTTTCATTTTTATTATAAAAACAAAATATTACATTGTTTCCCTTTTATTTCTAACAAGTTAATTAAAACATATCCAACTTTACTTTTTAATCAAATATATTTTTCGTTTGTTTTTCTATCAATCTTCATCTTCCTCAAACTCTTGAGTTTCTACAATCAACTCTTTTATATCAAATGCCTTCTGAAATTAAACTATGTCAAGATAAAATTCAACAACACTAATGACTAAAATATTCACTGCCCAACTTCTATATCTATAGATATCTTATATGTACCAACCTCACAATTTTTTAATTACGTCAATAGGTGTCCTACAATGGCAGCCAAGAAGGTTAGCCACGCTGTAAACAATATTAATATTTTATTAAAAAAGTCGACATTAAGAAAATTATTCGTCGACATTAAGGGTTACGATGGATTTAAACTATTTAAACTAAAATGGTGCCCAAACTTTCTAATATTATTTGTTTCTCTCATCGAACTCTTCTCTCTGCATCTCTGAAACCCTAAGTTTTGCAGGAGGTGTGATAGATAGGTACCTCGAGATTGATAACTCTCGGCGTTTATAGATATATATATTTTAGATATCTAAAGCTAATATTTTCATTTTTTTTAAGATTCTATTTATTTAAAAAACTTAACATTATAATTTTTTTTTTTGTTAGTATGAGAAACCCCTACAGACCAACGCACAAGATTGAGCAGTCAACCCTCCTCCCAACCATGACCCCTCGTAAAGTCGAACCTTATGCTTATCAATAAAGAATTTAACACACAACTCCCACACACCCACCCTCTCACATTATAATCTTAACTATTATAATTTAAAAAGTTTAATTTTTTTTTTTTTTTTTGGTTACATAGATGAATTGGTTACAGTCTCACATTATAATCTTAACTATTATAATTTAAAAAGTTATTTATTTATTTTTATTTTACTTAGATGAATTGGTTACAATCACAATTTTTAGTAAGGGTTCCAACACACCCACCGTCTCATTAATAAAACAAACACCTACCAACACTATCTAAGTTAAACAACTTTTCACTTTAGATTTGTGCATGACTTTATAAATGTTGAATTTAATTTTATTATAAAAGAGTCTGGCACTTTAAATTTTTTAAATAAATTTTAATATATTATAAAATATTACTAATTTAGTTTATTTTTTTAATACTTCTTATATACATTCGTCCAGGAATTTAGTTGATTTTTTTAAAATAGTTTTGAAATAAAAAACAAAATTATACCACAACAATATCTTGCATAATAAGTTTAATTAATTGAAACCAAGCTTAAATCATATATACTTAATTATTATATAGGGATATGTTTCAATAAGTGCTGGAAAATTTTGGCTATATAAAGCCTCTAATATTTGGGACAAGGATATTTACATGCTTAGATAAATGATTCCAAAAAAATAATGGAATCTATTGCTTCTAAATCATTAAATTAAGTGTGATAACCACTCAATATAATTGATAGTTAAAAATAAGGGTTGAGTTAAAATAGAGGTAGAGGGAAACCCTAAAGTATTTATGCAAATGGATGCATTTACATCTATTGTTTATTTAATGATTCATCCAACATCAACTTGATTACATTAGATATTTTAGTGTCACTCATCATCTAAGGTGATCTAATTGCAAGGATGGTATATTTGCTAGGTCACCAAGTGCGAGACTACTCCTTTAATAGTTTGATCTCATATTGATGGATTTTTAAGCCTTAATACTAATATAAAACTCATAGGATAAATTCCATAGGATCAAATATAATATAGCCACAATATAGTAAGATCAAGATAATGATGTAAGTAGAATAATATGAGCAAATTAATATGTAAATCAAGGCTTATAATATATCAAATAACATTCACTAATAAACAACAATATGAATGTAATAGCCTGAATCATACATGTATAAAGCATGTAGCACAACTTACAATATTAATTGCTCAAAAATATATGCAATATGTATTACTCCTCTTTCAACACTTGATACAATATTGAATATGATACTTAATACAATACTTGATACAACTCTTGATGTGATCCTTGATGTGATTTTTGATGTGTGTGACCAATAAAAATTGATGCCAAATAGTAAACCACTAGAACAAGCAATGCACAATATAGAAATGATATGTATTGAATAACAATGGAGATTTGATCTCCGATTACAATGCTTTATTCCCCAAATGTATTGAGGACTACAAGAATGTATTGCTTTTTCTAGATTATAAATATATAAAATGTAGGAACCCTTTTATAGCACATCCAACAAGTCCTGGTGTCCTTGATCTTATTTTTCCATAAACAAATTTATGAGTAGGCTTGTGTATCTGTAACCAGGTCATTTTATTCACCACAGCAACTATAACCTGCACACATTCTGATATCAAGGGAGTTAGTAACATATGAAGGCTTCCACAGAGTGAAGTCGTCTCTGATCTATAAATCACTATTAAAACCCTTGAATATGAACAAATGTAGAAAGGAACAAGATACAAAAAATACATAAACAAAATGATATGCCTGAGTAATACTCGCTACCGATCTGTGCATGTGAGGGTTAGAAGTGTTATCATGCAAATGCTCTCACTTTCTTTTCATGTCGTGTGATTATGTTATAATTCTCTCTCTTCATTTTGTATGTGTCTCATCTTCCCAAAATAGATAGTATTTTATAATTGCTTTATTTAATGTTGGGGTTTCGACGATAGCAACAAGTGGTCAAGATTAAATCTTGGTGGATGATTGAGATTGTAACGAGAAGGATCACATTAAAGAGTGGAAAGGATTACCATGTGGTAAAATATGATGCAACTTTTATGGATAGCTCGAATATAATTTTATAATATATATATATATATATAATAAATAGCTATAATATGGTGTCTACAGATGCCCATTTTTTGTACTACGTTGTGTGAAGCGCGATGCAGTGCAAAAACAAGACACCTGGAATGAAGCAATGGACTCTTTCCTCAATGTGTAAGGAGAACGATCTTGGCTTACCCCCTCAATTGGTGAATGGGTAAAGAATGAAACCCATGAGCCAATTGATTGAATGTGAATGGTGAAAAAGTGGTGAATGTGATGGATGCAAGTGTTGGAAATCAAGATCAAGTAAGTTGCCCCAAGTTTTGGGGTGTTTTTGTGTTGTCAAAAATTTACCTTTTGTTATCATTGAAATGCAAAATGATAAAGTAAAGGAATCAATCATCGTAGGGGTTTGTTATACCTAGTGATTGTATTAAATTCCTAAATGTACAAAGAAATGATGTAGTAAAATTTATCCATGTTTGTAATCCCATGGAGAGGGCGTCAATGACGTTTTTGGTCAAATTTGCTTGAGCGCAGTCACACTCAAAAATTAAGGGAACAAATTGATTTTATTTTGATGATGATAATGTGAGATGATGATTTGGATACAATGATGTGTTGACTTGAAGAATTTTGAATAGGTTTCCTTATTGTGAGTTATCCATCCTACTAGATTGCATAGATAACCAATCATTGCAACTGCCAGGTGACTAGAGTAAATCACTAGATACAATGTTCACTTGATATGGTGACGATGTGAGATGATGATTTGAATGCATTATGTGTTGATTTTGGTGATTTTGTAGGGGTTTTTACGTTGTTTTCGGTATTTGAATCCATTTGCGCTTGAAGGGGAGTTGTGTAGGATGGTCATGCAATGAATCGATGGAGAAAAATAAAATAATGAAAGTGATGAAGCGTATGAGAAAGGTGAAGATGGATTTTTTTTGAACAGGTGTCCTTATGGTGATTTACCCATCCTACCGAATTGCATGGATAACCAATCACTACAACTGCCAGGTGCCTCGAGTAGATCACTAGATACAAGATTCACTTGAAGATCATTTGGCCAAAGGGGTTAGACACTTTGGAGATTTTGAATTGAAATGTGACCAAAGGGGTTATGTGCCTTTGGAGATTTTTGAATTGTATGTGACCAAAGGAGTTTGGTTACTTTGGATCCTTTTGAGTATGGATGTATGTATGGATGCATATGTGGATGATGATATGAAATGAATGATGTGCATACTTTGTTGTGATGATGTATGTGAATGAACTGATGGTGTCATGCTTGTAATGATCATTTGTAGAGGTTTTAGACTCTTGTTTGACCAAATTTATCTTTATAGACTAATCAAGGGCAACAATATATAATAGTAAATATATGAAGTTGACCTAGGATGCAATATGGGATGGAAATCTATGATTGTTTTCGAAAGATTCAAACATCCCAGTGACCTTAAGAAAATTGGTCTCCCCAAAATCTAAATTTCTCAAGGACCAAATGTGTATGCAATAAAAGTTCATTTACCAATCATAAGCATGGTAATGACTCAAACCAATTAAGAACCATTGTGTGTGCAAATAGTGAGTTCATTTACCCATATTGAGTAAAGTGATATTAGATCAATCATGAAGAGAACCAAAAAGCTAGCTTATCCTTATGTACGGTTAGAGGTCTCCTAGGAGAAATGTTTCACCATGCATGAATGTACTCCACTTCCATTCAATCGTCTATAGCCCCAATGGATATTAGCTCCATAGTCCAATGATATTATCTCTAAGCTTTGGGGAATCGAACTACATAACCATCTGTATGGAAGTGTAATCCTATCCTTACTACGTGGGGACCTATTTTATGGTTTTTAAAAGAGTTAAAGCTTTGGGAAATCATATTCCTAATCGAGTTGTGATGAGAATTTTAACCTATCCTTACTACTCACTCTTTTATTTTGAAGTGTTGTAAGTGGTGAAAACCACTATTTTTATTGTTATTTTGGACTATGTGCATGATGGGACAAGCAAGAAAACTTTTTGCTTTCAAAGTTCAACCTAATGATGGTGTCATCCCTCTTTGATGCAAGATGTCATTAATACATGTGAAATGTGTTTTGGTGGTAAAGCCAAGTCCCAAAACTCAAGATTTTCTTAGTGAAAATGTGTGATTTGGTCCAAGTAGAAACTTGATGTTCAATTGAGATTGCATGAGACACTAGGAATGGTTGAGTGATTAAAAACATGGATGGTGCTATGGTGTTTTATTGTAATAAGATGTGACTAATGCTAGATGTATGGTGAAATGAAACTAATGTTAAACCGATGCCCTTAAGGTAACAAGACGTATTGGACTAGAAATTGTTCGAAATTTACCTGAATGATAATCGATATGAGTGAATGCAAACTATATTAAATTCCTAAATGTATAAATAAATGATGTAGTAAAATTTATCCATGTTTGTAACCCCACGGAGAGGGCGTCAATGACATCCTTGGGCAAATTTGCTTGAGTGCAGTCACACTCAAAAATTAAGGGACCAAATTGATTTTATTTTGATGATGATGATGTGAGATGATGATTTGGATGCAATGATGTGTTGATTTGATGATTTTTGAACAAGTGTCCTTATGGTGAGTTACCCATCCTACTAGATTGCATGGATAATCAATCGTTGCAACCGCTAGGTGATTAGAGTAAATCACTAGATACAAGGTTCACTTTATATGGTGATGATGTGAGATGATGATTTGAATGCATGATGTGTTTATTTTGGTGATTTTGTAGGGTTTTTTGCGCTGTTTTTGGTATTTGAATCTATTTGCGCTTGAAGGGAAGTTGTGTAGGATGGTCATGTGATGAGTCGATGGAGAAAAAATGAAATAATGAAGGTGATGAAGCAAATGACAAAGGTGAAGATGGAGTTTTTTTTTTAACAAGTGTCCTTATGGTGATTTACCCATCCTACCGAATTGCATGGATAACCAGTCGCTACAACCGCCAGGTACCTAGAGTAGATCACTAGATACAAGGTTCACTTGAAGATCATTTGGCCAAAGGGGTTAGACCCTCTAGAGCTTTTGAATTGAAATATGACCAAAGGGGTTATGTGCCTTTGGATATTTTTGAATTGTATGTGACCAAAGGAGTTTGGTTCCTTTGGAGCCTTTTGAGTATGGATGTATGTATGGATGCATATGTGGATGATGATATGAAATGAATGATGTGCATACTTTGTTGTGATGATGTATGTGAATGAACTGATGGTGTCATGCTTGTAATGATCATTTGTAGAGGTTTTAGACTCTTGTTTGACCAACTTTATCTTTATAGCCTAATCAGGGGCAACAATATATAATAGTAAACATATGAAGTTGACCTAGGATGCAATATGGGATGGAAATCTAGGATTATTTTTGAAAGACTCAAACATCCTAGTGACCTCAAGCAAATTGATCTCCCCAAATGTAAATTTCTCAAGGACCACATGTGTGTGCAATGAAATTTCATTTACCAATCATGAGCATGGTAATGACTCAAACCAATTAAGAACCATTGTGTGTGCAAATAGTGAGTTCATTTACCCATATTGAGTAAAGTGAGATTAGACCAATCATGAAGAGAACCAGAAAGCTAGCTTATCCTTATGTGTGGTTAGAGGTCTCTTCAAGAGAGATGTGTCACCATGCATGAATGTACTCCACTACCAGTCAAGCATCTATAGCCTCGATGGATATTAGCTCCATAGTCCAATGATATGATCTCTAAGCTTTGGGGAATCAGACTACATAACCATCTGGATGGAAGTGTAATCCTATCCTTACTACTTGGGGACCTATTTTATGGTTTGTAAAAGAGTTAAATCTTTGGGGAATCAAATTCTCAACCGAGGTGTGATGAGAATTTTACCCTATCCTTACTACTCACTCTTTTATTTTGAAGTGTTGGAAGTGGTGAAAACCACTATTTTTATTGTTATTTTGGACTATGTGCATGATGGGACAAGCAAGAAAACTTTTTGCTTTCAAAGTTTAGCCTAATGATGGTGTCATCCCTCTTTGATGCAAGATGTCATTAATACATGTGAAATATGTTTTGGTTCAAAATTGGTAAATTCAAGTCCCAAAACTCAAGATTTTCTTAGTGAAAAAGTGTGCTTTGGTCCAAGTAGAAACTTGATGTTCAATTGAGATTGCATGAGACACTAGGAATGGTTGAGTGATTGAAAACATGGATGGTGCTATGGTGTTTTATTGCATTTTTTTATGGAAGACAAGATGTGATTAATGCTATATGGATGGTGAAATAGAACTAATGCTAAACCGATGCCCCTGATTAAGGTAACAAGACCTGTTGGACTAATAATTATCCAAATTTTACCTGAATGACAAGCGATATGAGTGAATGCAAACTATATGGATGTGTGAATGCAATGTGAATGGCTATACAAAGTGCAATATGAATGATGTTTAGCCATGTATATATACATATATAATATGTATCAGGCATAGAATACTCTCAAGTGTATGATGTTCAATGGTTCAGGCTCTTCTACCCCCTCTAGAGTGACAAGCAACAAGCGATGTGTATGAATGCAGATGACAAGGATGTGTAAATGCAATGTACAAAGAAATGATAATGAAATGTATGGATGCATGAGTGGATGTACAAAATGTTTTTTTTATGTACATATATTACATCAGTTGTTATGAGGTGGCCAAGGTGGTGGTGGTGGTTCTGCAGGTGGCTCAGGTTGCTCTCGTGGAAGGAGCAACTGGAATATGGGTTGATGAATGGAAAACATATAGAGATAGTACTCATCTTCTTTAGTGAATGGTGTGATTGGAGTTGATTCTTCTTTGGATCTATTTGAGGTAATCGATATTACCTCATACAAATCATCCTCAAAATCACTATCATTGTTAACCTCCTCTTCCTCATTATCCTCTTTAGGATCTATAGTGAGTCATTGAAAATCTTGTTCAAAAGATGAAGGGGGAGTTTGTGGCCTATATCCTAGGCCATAACGGTCATATGCTTCTCGATAATGAGGTTCAATGATACTACGCATACCCTATTCATGTCATTTGAGCCCATATCCTTACAAATTAACCTGACGAAAGTATCATAATGGGAAATTAGGATTAGACATGTGCTCAATGTTGGCACAATATTTTTGCCTAGGTTCATTAGGGGAGGTAGATCAAATGAAGAATCAACTCCCCCATATACAAAGTTAATTTCATTAGGTGTTGAACCCATGTTGTATACCGCTCCTATAGCTAAAGGTGGGTCACGTGGGTGACCATAGTCTCTAACCATTGCAATGCTAAGTGGTGTAATTTCAACATTCTAAACCATGTATTCACCAATGCCAGGATTAGCAAGATGAACTACAACTTGATTGGGTGATGTTGTGGATGACTCAGGTACTAAGGTGTAAGGCTCAAGGGTGTCTTGAGGCTCAAGTGGAGGGAATGACATATGTTGCAATGGTTCTTCCCAAATAAGTGGCCCTATATATGAGACATTGGATGGTGGAGGAGGTGATGGACCTTGCTGAGTGGAGTGAATGGTGATTGGGAATTCAATATGAGGTGGAATGATATTAGGAGTTTGTGAAATTGAACATGTGTATGATGATGAAGGTGATGATGACACATTGGGGAGTTGAATCTATGATGCAAAAGCTTTTCCCCCTAGTGTGGATGTGGGGTGCAAATATTGGGCCTGACCAAATGTAAATGGTTGAGGTTGTGATGATTGATGAGGTGTGGAGAGAATGTGATGAGATGTTGATGTGGAAGCATGATTCAAATCAATGATAGGAAGAGCTTTTGGTATGGGTGCTTTGGATGATGTGTTGTGATGTGGTGTGGATGGTGTAGTTGATGGAGCTAAAGAAAAATGGATGGATGGGAGTGTTGGCTCATATGGGTTTGAGATGAAGTTGTAGTATTTAATTGGTTCAATGTTACTGCAATGTATTTTTCCCTCATGTACGTATTTCATGCATTGATGTAATGTTGAGGGAACACATTTCATTTCTCTTATCCAAGGGCACCCAAGAAGTAAATTGTAATCCATTGCCCCTTCTAGGATATGAAACATAGTGTGCATTATTTTGACCCCCATAGTTATTGGTAGAACAACAGTTCCAACTATGGAACATAAAGCATCATTGAATGCTCACAAGGTGAAGGTGGATTTGGAAATATGAGAAGGTGGAAGGTTAATATGTTGAAGTGTTGAGGTGGTGATGACATTAATTGAGGAATTTAGTGTTGATCAATACTCTTTTGAATGGATTCTAATCAACATGAGCAATAATATGCAGTGGAGGATCAGGTGACTCCAATGGCATTGTTTTGATTTTAAAATCATAGAATATAATCGAAGGCTCCATGCATGTTCAAATACTCCCTACAAAATTGTTAAAGGTATTAGAGTCCTGAGTTTAAATTTAAATGGATTTTAAGATTTCCATCAATGCCTCACAATGTGGAGGAGATTTTTGTATAAGATCATAAATTGATAACTTAGCTAAAGCTATTTTTAGGTTGTGTCAAACGACTACTCAAGGTGATGATGGGTCTTGGTGGATGGCTTGTAATATGAATGGTTGGAGATGAATGAATGGGATTCGACTGTAGAAGCACATTTTTTGGTGGGGCTATAGGAGGTTGCACTATTTGTGGTTGTTCATTTAATTATTGTTGATGATTCATGCTTCTCTAACCTTGGGTGACTACATGAATAGCACCCACAAAACCTTGGTATTATTGGACATGATTGACTTGGTTAGGGGGGTTGTAGTAGTTGGTGCCCCCATTGCCTGTTGAGTTGCCTCATGATGAGGAAGTGGTGTTTGATAAATACCAAGATTTTGGTTTTGTTGTACCAAGGGGTTATCAATCTTGATGACCCCAAGTTCTAGTAGGTCTTACATAATGTCTTTAAATGTGTAGCACTTACTGATATCATGCCCTCTCTATCGATGAAAAGGGAAATATAGGTGCTCCTTATAACCCTTACCACATTTAGTTGGATATTCTTATTATATCTCTGGCAAGGTGATAGCTTGTGCATCATACAATCTTTGAAAAATGGATGCATAGGATTCAGGTAGTGTGGTGTAATTACGAGGTGGCCGAGTGTACTATCGACATTGATGGTTATCTATAATTGGAGTCTGATTGTTCAACTGTTGTGGGGGTGGCACCACCTGATATGTCACTTGCGATGGTTTTTGTTGTGGTGGGGGTTGTTGGATATGGACTTGAGGTTGTTGAGTCTACAATGTTGGTTGACTCAAGACCACATGATTAACTTGGCCAACTTTTGGTTGACCTTGGTTACTCCCCCTTTGGTTTTTGTGTTGCCATTCTTTCTTTTTAAGCTTAATATCACCCTCTTGAATTTTAATCTCTTTGATTACTTTAGCTTGGGCAAGGGCTTCTTCGAATGTTTGATATTGTTGAAGTTGAAGTAACAAGGAAATCGGTTTGGAACAACTCCTTGTGAACATTCGGGTCAATTCTGACATGGGGAGGGAAAATGGTAACTTAGTCATGACCATCCTCCAACGGTTTTCAAAATTATAAACTGACTCATCTTCAAATTGGCATAAATTACACAAGTCAATTAGTGTTGTTTTCTTTCAAATATTTAGGGAAAAATGCTCTAAGAATTGGTCCACCAATTGTTTGAAGGTGTACACACTATGGTGTGACAAATGGTTGTACCATTCTAAGGCATCTCCCCCAAGTGTTTGAGGAAAATTTTAGAGCATTAGGGCATCATTCTCTTGTATTCAAAAACATGCATTGATAAACCCACTAACATGCTCTCGGGGGTCCTCATCTCCCTTGAATTTATCAAACTTTGATAAAGTGAAATCTATCGGATAAGGTGATGATGGTACCAAAGGATGGATGGGGTGATTGACTAGTTGTCTTAAATTTGGCTTCTAGTATATTGAACCAGGCACTTGCATTGCTAAGCTATCAATCTGACTTTGCAAAAACTAGAATTTAGGGTCTTCTAGTTGTGTTTGGAGGCCTTGGCTTGTTGGGTGAATGTATGTGGGTGGGGTTTGTTGTGTGGTGAAGTGTTGTGGTGAAATGAAGTTTTGATGATGTTGGAAGTTTGATTGGATTTGATTGTGGAGTGGTTGGTGTGAATGAAGTTGATGATGATGTGGAGGGTTGGTTGTGTGTTGGATTGAAGAGATGGTGGTATTATTGAATGGATTGGTGGGTATGTTAACCATAGGTGGTCGGGATACCCAAGATGGATTTGGTGTGAAGAAGGTTTGTTGGTTGGAGGTGGGCTGATATTTGAAATCTACCACATGTGATTATTGTTGTGACATGGGGTGGGTAGTCTAGTTAGCATTACTCACAAGGAATTACTATAAATTTTGCAATGCTTGTTGTACATCAACCACGGATGGGGGTTGCATGGTTGTGTGAGAAGTTACCTCATGAGTTGATGTCAATGGAGGGTAGGTTGCAAAAGGAATTACTACTGAATGTGAAATGGACTGGTGTTTATGTTCCATGGATTGAGATATGGTAGGTGGAATGGATGATGGTATTTGTGAAGCAACATTTACTTGTGCTTCATAAAGTGGGTTAGAAGTGATAGCATAGGTAGATGAATGTGGGTTGTAAGAAGATGATGGAATTTGGTTTTTTGATGTAGGTTTGAACAATGAATTGGTGATGGTTTGGCCAATCATGTTGGACTGTGAAAAGGTAGGTTCCTATTGGAAAATAGAAACAAGTCAGGATGGGATGTTAAAAGGTTCTAAAATCGGTATTCTTAAATAGGTTCTAGTAGCGTCATAGTCTATATAAGTGATGCAGATTTTAGAGAGTGTAGGTGATCCAGTGCATGAGGTTTTTGGAATGGAGGTATGGATTATCCTCTTTATTATATCTACATCCAAAGTGGATGCTAGATGAAGGGATCTAGTGGATAGGTTAGCCATAGAAATGACTAGGTTATGGGAGGTTTGAGCAAAATGCTCCATAGATGAGGATGGTAGGCTAGTGGGCAGCTGACTCATGGCTCTGGCTTGATTGCGGGTCAAAACCATAAGCTAGAGATAAGCTAGGGTAACAAATGTGAGGAAGCATGTGTGAAGATGTGGTGAACAATGAAAACACAAATCAACCAAGAAAACAATTGTTTTATGTTTTACAATTTCTTTGTTTTTTTTTTTGTGTTTTATGCAAGATCCTAAACCTAGAAGCTATGCAAGGTGGATAGGTGTGTTCACACTCAACTCTCTTACAAGAAATGAATTGTGAATGGCTAAAATGGATTCCTAAAGTGTAACCCACTCCAAGGGTCTCTCAAGAGTGGGGGATTTTTTGGTGATGAAGTCCAGAAAACCACTCGTGGGGCTACTATGGTATCTAGGGGGCGAGCCGATGGAAGGAGGTGAATTCCAACGTCATCGGTCTCGATTGGTGGTTGGTGATGAAATCCAACCTTACCAATGTTTAGATGGTATGTGCAAATGTGTGTGGTTAATTTTATTCCTTAGTGTTAAAAAAATGCAAAATGTGAGGCTAGCCTAAATGCAGATCTAGGATGCAATTTTGATTTTTTGCCTATAAATGCAAGTGAAACACACAACAACAAGCAAATATCACAAAAAAATTCTAAATTAAATGTAACATATAATTCTAGATGTGCCTTAAGATATTTTTAAAAAATAAAACCAAATACAAGATTGTTTCAAGGGTTACGTAGATGTAGGTTTGTGTCTGTGTAAACATGAGAATGTGTTTAGGTTTATCCAGATGCGGATTCACGTTTATGACTGTTAATCAGAAACATATTAACATAGATCTATAAAATGCAAATTCTATTTCTAAGTGCAGCTAATATGATCTTTTTCAATGCAGAACTATTTTCCTTCATTTTTTTTTTTTGTAAAATAAAACAAAAAATAGAAATGCCTAAGATTCCTACAATGCCTACGAAGAAATAAAATGCAAACACATATTTCTAAGAAATAGAAAATAGAAATGCCTAGTTTACAATGCAAAACTATATTTTTTTTTTTTATGAAAAATAAAACAAAAACAGAGATGCCTAAAATGCCTACGAAGAATTTTTTTTTGTGCAAAAACAATGTTTTTTCGTTAATAAATTTGTTTTTGACAAGTTTTTTTGTTTTATTTTATTGTGCAAAAAAAAAAAAAATTGTTTTTGACAATTGTAATTTAATTTAGATTTTTTGAATAACTAGGTGCTTTGAATGAGTCTAGTTAGCCACACAAAAAAACTCTGATAGACGAACTCTACGATACTGGATAGTAAAAACTGAATAGTGTAAATAATGTTCAAGCGATTCCAAATACTCTAAAATAACATGACTCTGATACCAAAATTAATTCCCGCAAGGCTTGTGGCCTTCCTCTATGATTTTTTTTATTGTTCTATATAAAATTGAAGCATGATAAACACTTAACAGAGAATAAATAAAACAAAAAGCTATTTTATTATTAATTTTTTGTGTTTTTTAATTTAAAAATGAAATTAAAATAGACAAAAAACATAAAAACACAAAACTTTTTTTTTAGTGAAAATTAGGCAAGCAAGACTCACCTGGTAGACTTTCACTGTCTTCCCCCAGCTTCGCAAATGTAGATATGCATCTACACAAATACAAAATAAACCCTAAAAAAACCCAAAAATGTCAAACAAACTTTGCACGAACCAAGGTTTCAAAATTTGCAATAGTAAAAATCACAGATCAATTAATAAGCAGAAAAGAAGGTAGATCAAAAACAAAAACCCTTTGGAGGTCCCACCATGATCACCATTTTATGAGCAATAAAAATCGACACCAAATAGTAAACCACTAGAATAAGCAATACACAATATAATAAATGATATGTATTGAAAAACAATAGATATTTGATCTCTGAATACAATGCTTTATGCCCCAAATGTATTAAGGACTACAATAATATATTGATTTTTCCAAATTATCAATATATAAAAGGTAGAAACCCTTTTCTAGCACGTCCAACAAGTGTTGGTGTCCTCGATATTCTTTTACCACAAACAAAGTTATAAGTGGGCTTGTGTATCCGTAACCGGGAAACTCTATTCACCGTGACAACTATAACTTGCACATAATCTAATATCAAAGGGGTTAGTAGCATATGAAGGCTTCCATAGTGTGAAGTCATCTTTGATCTATAAATCACTATTAAAACCCTTGAATTGAACAAATGTAAACATGGAACAAGATACAAAATAATACATAAACAAAATGATCTACCTGATTAATACCTATTACCGATCTATGCATACGAGGGTTTGAAGTTTTATCACACAGACGCTCTCAATTTCTCTTCGTGTTGTGTGATTATGTTCTAATTCTCTCTCTTCTTTTTGTTTGTGTCTTGTCTTACCAAAATGGATAACATTTTATAATTGATTTATTTAATGCTAGGGTTTCGATGATAGCAATGAGAGGTCAAGATTAAATCTTGGTGGATGGTTGAGATTGTGGTGACAAGGATCACATTAAAGAGTGGCAAGGATTACCACATGGTACAATAAGATGTAACTTTGATGGATGGCTTGAATATATATATATATATATATATATATATATATATATATATATATATATATAATAAATGGTTAGAATTTGAAGAGACAAAAATGCAACACCAAATAACAGAAATATAAAGTATAACTCAAAGAATGGTATTGCACAATGAATGATTTTATATTAATAGGGGGAACCTAAAAACTCCATTGTTACAATAAAAAATCTTGAATTCTTTGATACAAATTTTACAATGGCTAGGCTTCTTCGAAACTCTAGCAAAACAATGATGGTGGTGTCTCAAAGCATGTCTAAGATCCCAACATAAGTGAGTGGGCTTCTAGTTATCTGATCTTTGGGCCACTCCAGCTTAAGTAGTTGTCCAATGTTGATGTAGCATTTCTAGATCTACACACAATAAAATAGCAAATGGGTTAGTAGCAACTGTGAGGGCTCCATAATGTGAGGCCCTCTACAACCAATATGAAAACCCTAGATATCTTCTGTAAATAACATGAACATAACTAAAAATGCATGTAATGAAATACCAAATAAAATATTTACCATTCTTGACTGTTATCTTCTAATTTGATGAACTTTTTTGTAGTGAACTGGTGCGATGATGCCCTAACATTGCCCGAAGGTAGGGGAACTTTAGAACTCTGGCGTAAAACATCCACGGATGCTTGACGATTGCAAAAAATGCTCATGGGAACTCGATAATGGCAGAGGGTGTCCAGAGGTGCTTGGCAATGGAGAAGGAAGCACCCAGAGGTTCTCAAGGATGGTAGAAGCACCCAAAGGTGTTCAGTGGCTAAGGGGAAAGGCAATAGAAGTAGATATGGATGAGCAAGGGAGGCGTTGATGGATGTGGAGGCTATGGTAGGCAAGGATGGAAGGCAAGAGGGCTTGAATGCTCTAAGGGACTTAGGTATGAAGAGCTAAGGACTCAGAGTATGTAAAAATAAAGGTAGTAAACACTTCACAAAAATACTTAGGGGTTGAGACATAAAAATGACTCCTACTTATAATCTCACCTTGGGCACATTAGGGTTTTGACGACATGAATTGTGCAATCAAGATTAAAACATGATGGAGGGTGGAGATTAAACTTGGGGTGTGGCATGGATTGATGTGGATGAATGGATAGGATTAAGTGAAATTGGATGGTTGGGATTAATTCACTTATATAAATATATATTTATTAAATATATAAAATATTAATATTTAAATATATATAAAATAAATATATATAAATATATGTAAATAAAGGGTGGAAATGATGGGAAAAACAGGATGGATGACAAGTGGCTAGGTTTTGGTGTCTACAGATACCCCTTTTTGTACTACGTTGTGTGAAGCACAATGCAATGCAAAAACACGAGACACCTATTTAGTTAGGTGCAGAAGCAACTTCTATCTTAGGATGTGAAACATGAGCTTGAAGATAAAAGAATGAAAGAAATTGAATTTTACGTAGAGTGAGGTTATGGATGAACCTCACGAGCCAATTGAAAAATCTATGTAAATGAATGATGGATAATATTAATGTTGTAAATGCAATACCGTTTTTGCCCCAATGGTGGGAAGGGGGTTGTTGAAAAATGTGAAGTGATTACGTCTATTTTTGCCCCAACAAATGAAGGGATTTATGAAAGATGTGATGAAATATGTATCTATTTTTTCCCCAATAGATGAAGGGATTTTTGCCAAGTATTAAATATCATGATCATGTAATATGTATCCCACTATGAGAAATCAACACCAAATGTGGTTACCCCAAATTTGGGGTGATTCAATGATTCTAAAGAATGTGCATTCTAACATCATTGATATGCAAGAATGAATAAGCAAAGATAAAAGTAGTCAACTTCGGAGGGCCAACTAATGACTGTCAGATAATTTCTATGATCAGAACCAATCACCCTAGCTAAGGTCGATTGTCATAATGACTGTCAAGGAGATGTGAAATGATGAAATTTGATTTTTTTCCATGTGTTAGGCCCCATGAACTAGGCCATCAATGAGAGCTTTTGTGCAAATTGTTCTTGGTAAGGTTTCACTCAAAATATAAAGTACCAAATTTGATTGTGATTTCGAACTACGAGATATTGAATGATGAAAATTACCAAGTGTCCTTATGGTAGGTTCTTCATATTACCAAGTTGCATGGATGCAAATCGTTGCAATCGCCAAGTATATAGAAAAACCCACTAGATACAAGACTCACTTGCATGTTGTTTGAACTTGGTAAATATTCAAATGATGATATGGAATGATTTTGGTGATGATGTATGAATGCATAGAATGATGATTGTGATCATTTTGTGAAGGTTTGGATCTTTTTGGAGTGCTTTTGTAACTTGTTAAGTATATTTACAATTTGTGATCACAAACAAAAATTATGTATCCAAATTAGCTAAAATCTTCACAAAACCTGGTGAAATTATTGAATAGATGCATGTATGCAATGTAAAAATATTTGGAGGAGATAAGCCATTGTTTTGTGAAAATTTATCTTTTTGTGAAAACTGACACCAAACGCCCATTGGCTCTTTTGGCCCACATAAACGCCCACTAGTGTTTGGGCTTTCTGCAAACACCCATGGGCACTTCAGTGCACCAGGAAACACCCATGGCATCTCAAGGTTCCTAAAGAAACTATCAATAGCTTTTTGGGCAAAAATGAAGCTCATTTGTGAATTTTAGAGTTTGAGAAGTTGTGTTTGGGAGAGTGGAGTGAAGTGAGGTGAAGTGATTTGGGAGTGGAAGCTATGGCGGTGGAGGGAGCGGGTGCGAGGGTTGAGGCTGAGGCTGGAGTGTGAGTTTTTGAGGTATGTCTCCTTTTTGTATTATTGTGCAAAACCTTTGTGTTTTTATGATTTTTTTTTTAAGTGAAAAATGACAAGTGCTTTGTGTTGTGCTGCAGCTTAGGATTTTGGAGGCTCGAAAATGGTTCTTGCCTCTCATTCTTGGAATGAGAAAGGTGGTGGTGAAGGACAAGTGGGATTTTCTAGAGGTAATAGGGCTATTAGATGTATCCTGAATTGATGTGGTGAGGATAGATGAGAGGTACCTCTTTGCCTTGGCGAAGAGGTGGGATATAGATAGGGGGACTTTTTATCTCCCTACAGGAGAGGTAACCGTGACCTTGGAGGATGTATATCACATCCTCAAGGTGCCAGTGGAGGGGATCCGGGTTGAGGTTGGGCATGATCGGAATATGGATATGAGGAAGATGTTTGGTGATGGCTAGCAGGGTGTGAGGGTGGAGAGTGGAGGTATACCTTACTTGTCCATGTATGTGGACAAGGATTTGGATGCCCTCCATACCTTGGTAATGTTCATGTTGGCCAATATCGTGGCTCTAAAAATCACTGGGTGTAGGTTCATTTATAACCTAATAGGGTTAGTGACAGATATGCTCACTATGTAGCAGGTGTATGCATGGGCTTCTGCCTTATTGGTGCAAGTATACTAGGAGGTTTATAAGGTGATGAGACAAGGGAGGAAAGGATTGGGGTGTAGCTTGCTACTGCAATGTTGGGGATTGGAGCACTTTAGTGTGGCTCGATCAGAGGGGTTACTAGTAGTAGACTTGGATAGGGGGCAACCCTATGCTAGGATATGGATGGTGGTTTAGGAGGTACAACCAAGTTAGCAAAAGCAAATGAGTCAGTGGTATCAGGATTTATGGGTTGGATTGTGTATCGCTCCAAATTTTTTGCATCCTTACCCTCAGGCTATAGGATCCATGCCCGAAAGGGGGATGCGAGAAGGATGGGACAATACCTCGGACTGAGAGGCCCTTTGAAGGTCCCGCCTCTCGGGGGAGGGGTATAAGGGTGAATTTTTGATGGATGGTGGGTTCACCAAGAAACTTTTGAGTGGCGGTTTCCACACCTAGGTTGATAGTGGGTTTGATGTGTTCATTTTTGTACTTTAATCATTCAACTCCTAGGTTTGGCCAAGATGAATCTAAACTATTCTATATGCCAATGCTGATTTAGATGAATACAAAAAATAGGAATGAATGCTAAACACAGAGAATATGCTAGCTAGAACATAACATACCTGATTCCGGATGTTTGATGAAGATTCTGAGTTTTGTAATAGTCCAGATCGCCTCAACTCATACGTAATCATCTGATATTTCATAGGATCATCTCAAATCATAATCGATCATCTGAGATCAAAATCTAACTATGAATTCTGAGACGAATTCGTCAGAAACCTGCAATCACAAAAACAGATACAAAATACCAAATATGCAACTTGCAAAAGCAAAGGAAAACGATAGAAATAACAGTAAATTTGCCTAAATGATAGATCCAAATAGCAATTAAAGAGGAAATGCATCAACTTCACAATTTATTTTGATTTTATCATGCATTTATATTAGATGAGGTGAACTCCAAGATGCATAAATATAATAATTTAAGATAGTGCAGAAATATAATAGGAAAATGCAAAAAAAAACTAAGGAAATGCAAACTCTGGGCTCTGATTGCCCCCAATCTGGACTACAGTCAGGATCGCCTCCAATCGTACGAGATCGTCTGCGCTCCTCGACAAGATCGTCCGAAATCGTCCGGAATCGCTTGCGACGATCCGAGCTAGCTTCGACTAAAAAACAGTAAAGTTCCTGCAAGAAAACATGAAATACCGAATACAAATGATAGTACGAGGATGTTCTAATGCACAAGGAGCTAAATTTGTAGGGAAATCAGTCAACCAGGAGATTCAAAGGGGGTTCATGGGGATAAACTGAGAAAATCCTAGTTTATATAGGATTAGGGAGAGGTTAGGAGGTTGGAGATCATCCCAATTTGGGAGATCTCCAATGGGGAGACTCTAACTATGCAGACACGCTTTCTGCCTAGGTTAGAGAAGTTATTGAAACAGAAGCTAATTATGAAAATTTGGTTTTGGGACGAAATCGTCTGGACGTTCTGTTCCAGATGAATTCGTCAGATCTGGGATGATTTCATCTAATCTGTGATGATATCGTCCAACGGTCAAAACAAATCCTAAAAATGGCATGAAAAATGAGGAAAGTGGGTAACAAGCGGTTAACGGGCAGATTGAGGTTAAAATTTGAATTTTTATCTTTTACTAAGGTTTAACTGTGCCAATTTTAGGGTGCTACATTTTGCCCCCTCTTTAGCGAATTTTTCGAAGAAAATGCGTTAAAGACGAGTTTTTCCCGTTTTACGAGAAAGCAAAAATGTACTCAATTTTTTAGACGATGATTCTAGGTCGAATCGTACGACTGCTGACTATGGTGCCCCCTCCGTGTTTTTACCCAAATCGAACGTTTGAGGAAAAAATGTGGAAAAGCAAAAATTAAAATGTTGTTGGTTTTGAATAAAATTAAGAAAAATAGGGAAAACCCTAATTCATTTTTTACTATTCATTTTTACTGTTCCAGAGCTCTGTAGAGAGAAAAATGGTGGAGACAGTGCATAGAGCGATAGAGGTCCGATGCGGGCTACGGGTAAGGATCTAATCCTAGTAGATTAGGTTTGAATTTACTTTGTACAATTTTTTTATTTAAATTTTGATTGTTTGGGGCATCACGGCCATTTTTAGGCCGTCGACGACGTCGGGATGAAATCGTCCCTATTTCATCGAAATCGTCCCTAAATCGTCGATTTCGTTCGAGGGCGAAATCGGTGAACTAGGGGCGATCTCGTCCAACAAGGGGCGATCCCCAAGTTGCGAAATCGGAGATGATTTCATCCTAAAGAAGGACGATGTTGCCCAATTTGGGATGATATCATCCAATGGTGGACGATATCATCTTTAAGCTTGATTAAAATGTGTTTAATTTGATTGCAATGATTGGTTTATTAATAAATTTTGTTGTTTTATTGTTTGTTTTGTAGAAAGGATTACTAAAGAGTCGAGAATGGAAATACGATGGGCTGAGAGATGACTTGGCCGCTCTCGACCAGGCAGAGCGTGACCAACTAGCACAGGTCGGGCTACGACATGTGGCAGAGATGCCACAAGTACCGACGGACATGGGGCTACTGACAGCCCTAGCAGAGAGGTGGTATCCAGGGTCATCCTATTTTTGGCTACCGATAGGGGAGATGGCTCCCACTCTAGAGGACGTATGGAGGATCATGAGGATCCCCATACAAGGACGGCTGATGATGCCTACGGCCAATCAGGGCCAAGCTATGATGAGATTGATAGGAGACCCGAGCTTCACCCTAGAGAAGGGCGGGGTGAACATCGAGTCTCTGAGGTAGATGCCTGGGGCATCTAGGCTGACTCGAGTTTTGGTAGGGGTGGTAGGTGGCTTACTATTGTGCCACCAGAGTGGGTGCAGACTACCATGGCTCCTCTCAGATATAGTTTATGACATGAGAGACCATGGGTACAGGTTTGCATGGGGCAACTTTGTACTATGCCACTTGTATAGGATCCTGCATGGGGTCGTATACAAGGGAGGTCGATGTCTAGTCTTGACATCGTTGCTATAGGTTTGGTGCTGGGAGCACATCATGGTGCGGAGGCCGGTAGGGCTCCCATTGATAGGGGTTGATCGGGAGAGGCCCCAAGTTTTCTACTGGTGGCTATAGAGGGGGTCACAATGATGGATAGATCTATCGATGTCACGGAGGTTGCTGGATGACCTCATCCCTGACCAGATCACCTAGAGGCCATGGCGAGAGCACCCCAGGTGGGCAGAGGATGGGTAGGAGCTGGCTCGCATCAAGCGAGTCTACTGGCTGAGGATGGAGCGAGGAGAGGTCGCTACAATCGGGTACTATGATAGTTCGGTCTTTAGTAGGGGATCCCTTCTCTCAAGGATTACGAGTACTCCTAGACTATTCGAGATAGTACTACACTGAGCGGGGCTCCAGACATGCAGTGGTTCTGGAGCCAGGACACGGATGATGCCCCCATCCAGCCAGTGGATGGTGACGATGCTAGGGTGACCGATGGATACGATGCCTAGTACATAGGCATCCACCCTCCTCGGATGATGAGGGCATAGGGTCCAGTGCACGCCATGGTGCACCGGATGGGGAGGCGATGCCAAGCTATGATTGAGGCAACGCGGGGTCACGATGGGAGAGAGCAATGATGGTCTCCATAGGAGAGATGCCAGAGGATGGCATGGGCTCCCTAGAGACCACAGCAGCTAGGGAGGAGGGAGGAGGGACTTCCTTCTCAGTAGGGGGAGAGACCACCATCGCTCGATAAGGGCAAGGGTGTCGAGGTAGGAGAGAGCAACGAGACGATGGCTCTCCGAGCTGAGGTTGCCCACCTCCGGGCTTAGGTGCAGACACTGCAAGATGAGGCTACATGGCTCAGAGCTTGAGGTGGAGGAGCGAGTATGTAGGAGTTGGCATGGTCTATGGCTCAGACTATGTTCTACCAAGGAGCATACTACCAGATGGTTCCAGAGAGCCAGAGATTACAGCTGCCAGCTGACATTGTAGGGCCGATCAGGATGGGGTCATCGAGGACATCGTCACGATCGACGTCGAGGACCCACGACACAGGGCGGACTCCTATGGGGCCTCCTCCTCCACCTCAGGGTGGGAGAGGAGATGAGGCTGAGAGCTCGAGGGCTTCTCGAGGATAGCTGCTATAGATGGATTATATATATATTTTTGAGAGGATTGAGTATGCCAGGATATAGATTGTGGCATACCAATCCAATTGTGATATGATGTACAGATATATTTGATATATATATATGATCTTTTATGATATAACTTGTCCATATGTTTTTATGATGCTTCAATGTTTGAATTGTTTGTTTGTTGATTGATGATTCATGTAATTATGTCATTTTTAGAAATATTATAATTTGATGTCATGTTGTAAAATTTAAATGAAATAATCTGATGTAAACAATTGGTTGTTTTGGTGTGATTTGATGAAAAATAAAAGGGACCTCTAACAATAATTTCAAAGGACATTGTCGCTATTATAGACCATTTCATGGAGTCGCCGCTCACTCGGTCGTCAAGCTAATCCCAGTATAGAAATATTGCTAAAAGTAAAAGAATGCTTAAGAGACTGTCTTAAGACTTTGTGTTGTGATGATGGAAATGATGATGGTTTGATGATTTGTTTTAGATTTTCATAAAAATAGTATGCATGAGATATTAAAAGAAATATGATTTTGCTAGGCATAAATTCCTAAGTGTGATAAAATTTTGAACAATTCCTTAGAAATTATACCATGGTTGCAAGATTGAATGTTGACATAATAACATGAAATAGAATAAGTGTTCGTTCGTTTTAAAGCACAATTGTGTAACATAATGATGTAAGTCATATGTTTTTATGAATTTGTTTTAAAATAAATGGAAAATAAAATTAGAACAATGGTTTGCGCTAGGCATAGAATTATAGGTATAGACTTATACCATCATCACGAAATCCAAAGAAGAAATTGATATTTTAGTTTTATTGCATGATTGATTTTTGATTTTTGATAAACAAAAAATAATAATATGAACATGACTTTATTTGCTAGATTTTGTAATAGGTTGTTTAAAATAATTTTGGATTTTTGAAAACAATGTATGTAATTGTGTTTATACTAAACAGATATTCTGAAATAAGAATAAAATTTATTCCAAAAGAGTTGCAGAAATATTTTAAATTATCTCAAAGACAAATGTAGATTTGTAAGGAACCCTCATGTGCATATGTGAGTTCATTGCCGATCTTGATTTATCATAATGATAGAGAATCTCTCAAATACAAATGTGTGTGCAATTGTATTGTTCATTCACCAATTTTGAGCAAGATAATTTGATACAAGTAATTTGAATTAACCAAATGAATGTTCGTTAACCATGATTTATATGCATGTAACCGTACCAGACTACTATGTAAGTTAGGTTATCAAGAGCTAGCTAATCCATAAGCCGACATAGGTCTGTACAAAATAAGGTCGCTAATGTGACAGACATATCACCACGCTAGGGATTACCCAAGGCCAAGCGGGTTGGGCACAAACCACCTGTTATGGGGCTTACCTCACAGTTTTTGAATAATTGAGAATTCCAGGGATTCAAGCTCATTCACCCTTCTTTTCTTTTCAAGGGGTAGGGAAAGGATTTTATTGCATTTTGCTTTTGCTTTTCTCTTGTTTTCTTCTTTTTTTTATTTTTTTGTATTTTTGCTTGATATTTGAGATAATGCTGAAATATTGTTGTGATGATACAAAATAACATTTTTCTTTTTCTCTTTTTCTTGAACTTTTCCTTTTCTTCCTATGCTAGGGATACTTGCTCGGATTAGCTGTAGAGCAAGGGATTTTTATTCTGGGTAGGGGTGAGCTTGTCCTTTTGTCAATTCTCAAAGATTCTAGACCATGTGCATGATAGGATAGCAGGGGAAACTTTTCGCTCAAGACACCATTTCTACTATGTAGCATCATATCGAATTTGCAATGAAATCATTTTAATGTGAAGAGATATACTTGGTTCAAGTAAATAACAAGATCAATTCTCTATGCTCAAAACTTTATTTAATTCAACTGTGGACTTTGATATAAGAGAGATTAAGAATCATACAAAATAAAATCAAGATATTTATTCATGTGAATGTGAAAGTGCGGGATTCCAAATAAATGCTAATTTGTCCAAAATAATTGAAAATATAACTGCAACACTTTCAAGAATTGACAAGTATGAAAATAAAATATGTTTTTTGAAGATTTTGACGATTTTGATGTTTTTATATTTTTATATTTTGATTTTGATTGATGAATTGCAAGAAGAAATACTATTACTGTTTTTGAAAAATATTTTGATAGAAATGGCTAAAATGAAACAATATGCAAAATACAATATATACAAATGATGAAATGACCCAATGTTATGCATAATAACGCTTAAGATGCATAATGTTCATAGGTTCTTTAAGATCTTTACCGTCTAAGGTAGCTAATCGATATGCTCCCGATCCAAATTTAGCAGTGATGACATATGGTCCGAGCCAGTTGGGCTCAAACTTACCTTTAAGGTCTTTAGTTGCATTAGTATTTTTTTTATTTTCTTTTAAGACAAGGTCACCGATCTCAAAGGATCGCTGATGAACTTTCTTGAGGTATGCTCGTTTAAGCTTGTTTTGGTAGGCACGAAGATGCTCCAAAGCATTGATGCGCTTTTCATCTAGAAGTTCTAGCTGACTAAATCTGCCAGCACGATATTCATCTCCTACTTCAGTATCTTGAAGTAGTAGAGCTAAAGAAGGAACTTCTAATTCAAAGGGAAAAATGGCTTCAGCACCATAAACCAAAACAAAAGGTGAAGTGCCTGTGGGGGTACGAACGCTAGTTCGATAAGCCCACAAAGCAGGATATAATTGGATGTGCCAATCTCGACCAGACTTATTGACCAAGTATTTTGAGGATTTTGATTAATGTTTTATTAGATGCTTCTGCTTGGCCATTACCCTGAGGATAATAGGGAGTGGACCAACGATGTTGAATTTTATATTTTTGACATAATTTCTTAACATCTTTATTTTTAAAACAAGTTCCATTATCTGAAATGAGATTTGCAAGAATTCCAAACCTACAAATAATTTGATTAAAAATAAACTTGGAAACTTGGGTTCCAGTGCAAGAAGCTAATGGCATAGCTTCAACCCACTTCATGAAATACTCAGTGGCGGTTATGATGAATTTGTGTCCATCGGATGACACAAGGTTGATTTTTCCAATGATGTCTAAGCCCCATTTTGAAAAGGGCCAAGGAGATGAAATAGCCTACAGTTCTTGTGCAGGCGCATGGACAAGGTCAGCATGTTTCTGGCACTTGTCGCAATGTCGCACATAATTATGTGCATCATTCTCCATGGTAGGCCAAAAATATCCTATCCTAAGGAGCTTCTTAGCAATGGCGCTACCACTAAAATGTCCCCCACAAGATCCATTGTGGGCTTCATTCAAAGCTGATCTAGATTCTTCTAGATTCAAACATCTCAGTAAGATGCCTTCAAAAGATCTCCTATACAAGGTATTACCAATAATCATGAAGCGACTTGCTCGTCTACGTAATAACCTGCGTTGGTTGCTAGTACAACCATCAAGGAAGGTCCCATTTTGAAGAAAATTAAAGATATCAGTGTACCAATGTTCAGGAGTAGTTTCATTGATTAGAAACACATCCAAAGGTTCTAAGCATGATTTGCTTGAAGCGGGTTCCTGGAGTCGATGAATAATGATGGTAGCATATTCGTCATCTAACTCCAAGGGCAAAAGAGATGCAACTGCAGCCATAGCGTCAACCGCACGATTGCTAGTTCGAGGAATAGCTTCCAAGGTAACTTGATCAAACAAGGATAATAATTGTAAAACATATGCTTTATATGGGCGTAATTTATCATCTCTGGTCTGATAAACATCATTGATTTGATTTATGACAAGTTGAGAATCATCGAAAACCGATAAATTTTTAATTTTCAGTGCCAAGGCAGCTCGTAATCCAAGGATAAGAGCTTCATATTCAGCAGTGTTATTGGTGCAAGCAAATGTTAGTTTGAAGGACAGAGGTATAAGATGTTTCTATGGAGATATTAAAATAATACCTACACCAGCCCCACTCATACATCGGGCTCCGTCAAAGTATAGGGACCATTGCTCTGGATGGTCTGCCTCTAGTTTAAGGCATTCATCAGGAAACTCAATGATGAGGGGATGGGTAGACTCCAAGGGTGCAACAACTAATTGATCTGCTATGATTTGACCTTTAACAGGAATTTTGTCCTATAAATGTGAGTTCAAACTCGCTTAGCGCAAGAACCCACTTTGTTGTATGACCAGATAAGTACGGTCGACTCATAAGATATCGCAAAGGGTCGAATTTGGCAATAACATACATTTTTTGATCGAGCATATAATGTCATAGTTTCTGTGTAGAAAATACGACTGCTAGACATAACTTCTCTAATATGGTATAGCGAGTTTCATAATTGATTAAGGTCCTGCTAATGTAATAATTAGCACGTTCTTTCTTCTCATCGTCAAGCTGAGCTAACATAGCTCCTAAGGCAAAATCGGAAGCAAAAATGTACAAAATAAATGGATGATCAGATTTAGGTGGGGAAAGCATCGATGGTTTAAGGAGATATTGCTTAAGGAGTTCAAATGCTTCCTGACATTCGTCGTCCCAATGAAAAGAGACATCTTTCTTAAGAAGCTTAAGAAAGGGTCTGGTTTTGTCTGCCAACTTATCGATGAAGCGACGAATAGCTTGAAGCTTACCTTGTAAACTTCGTAATTCAGATATATTTGTGGGTGCGGGCATATCAGTGATAGCCGTGATCTTGAGAGGGTCAATTTCAATGCCACGTAAAGAAACTATAACCCCCAATAATTTATCGGACTTAACTCTGAATATACATTTGGTTGGATTTAGTCGGATAAGATATTCCCTTAACCGATCAAATACTTTTCTCAAGTCATTTAAATGATCATCTTCTTTGATGGAACGAGCTATAATATCATCTACATAATCATGTAGAATATCATGCATCATATCATGAAAGATATAAGTCATGGCTCGTTGATAGGTTGCACCTGCATTCTTTAAACCGAATGGCATCACTTTCCAACAAAAGGTTCCCCAAGGGGTAATAAAGGTTGTTTTAGCCTGATCTTCAGGAGCTATCCTGATCTGATTATAACCGGAAAATCCATCCATTAGGGATATCATTCCACTTCCAGCAGTAAAGTCAATGATCTGATCCATGTTGGGAAGAGGAAAATCATCTTTAGGGCATGCAACATTAATATCTCTGAAGTCTGTGCAAACCCTAACTTTAGTGGCTTCTTTCTTAGTTACTGGAACTACATTTGAGATCCATTCAGCATAATCAATGGCTTGTATAAAAATAACATTTAAGAGTTTTTCTAATTCTCCTTTGACTAGTAAGGCCACTTTGGGATGCATTTTTCTAAGTTTCTGTTTAACAGGTTTAGCATCCGGATGGACTACTAGGTGATGCATAACTACAGAAGGGTCTAATCCTGGCATATCTTCATATGTCCAAGCAAAGACGTCTTCATATTCTTTAAGAAATGCAATGTATTTATCTTGTTTTTCTTGACTCAATTCTGATCCAATGTTGATTATGTGAGGGTTATCTTTGGTTCCAATGTTAATTTTTATGATGTTTTCTACTTCCATATGTAGATCTCTCTCAAAATTAGGTGGGGCGGGTGAAACGCCTAATTCTTGTAATTCTTCCAAGGTTAGCTTGGATAATTCGTCTTGAGGAGTCGTGGCCTCAAGCTGGGCTATACTAGGTATAGAGCCATCGAAATAAAATCCATTATATAACAATTCCTCAATGGAGACATCATGAAAGATATCCCCCTCCAACTCATCGTCGGATTCGGAAATCATCTCAGGGTAAGCTATGGATAGCATATTGCATGTAAGAGGCTTATTCATTAAATGCAAGACATCTCGTTTATCCAAATAATCTTGGTAACATATAAGATGGTCATCATCCTCAAATGGGAAGGGCTGACCTTTACTAGGAAATAGGCCCACACCACATCAGGCAGGCCATGGTTCTACCTCAAAAGGTTCTTTCATACCATTCTGGAAAGGTCCCAAACCTTTCCCTTTATATCCCAATTTAAGCATTATAGGCTTAGCTTTAATATACTCATTAGCAAAATAGCATCTAGCATATCCATCACAATGTGTCTTGATGTTTCTAGGTATTCTTCCCCAATCATATCCCTTATAAATAAAAGCACAACTCCCGACTTGGTAGATACTTCCCATAGGCTGTGGGAGGCCCAAGGTACGAGGAGAGGGTGGGAGTTTATTTAAAATAAGGGAATCTTGCATGGCAGTGTTTGTTTCTTCTGATATAAGAATTTTAGATAAATCGGGTAAGAGCTCATCAGTAAGAGCATAAGAGGTAGAAGGAACATTTCCTACATCGTCGGATGTGGAAAGGATGCCTGTAGTGGATGTAGATGTTATAGAGATATCGATGGATGAGTCTATAGGTATGGAAGTTATAGGAGTAAAACAAGAAGCATTGGTTGTAGTTTTAGGATCTTTTCGGGGTCCTAATGTGGTTTGTTCGGAAGATGGTTGAGCTATATGTAGAGGTGTAGTTGAAAGAGTAGATGATGTTATGGGTGTGTGTTTCACACGTTTGGGTGGATGATGAGAATTAGGATGTGTGGATGATAGAGTAGGGCAAAATTGAACTCCAACAGGTTCTGCCAAAGCACACATATCAAAGGGTCTAGGATCACCATGAATGGTAACCAACTGATTTTTAAATTTGAATTTAACACACTGATGTAAAGTGGAGGGAACAGCTCGCATCGCGTTGATCCAAGGGTGACCCAAAAGTATATTGTACGATGCAGGGCAATGTACAATAAACACGGTCGTGTCTAAGGTTCTAGGACCAACTTGCAAGGGGATAGTAATAACTCCACACGTTTCTTGTGTTTCGTCATTGAAGGCTTTTATAATCATATCAGTTCTTTTCATTTCATCACTTCTAAACCCAAATCTTTGGTAGAAGTCAAAAGTGCATATGTTTAAAGATGAACCATTATCAATCAAGACTCGTTTAACTGCTACATCCCCAATTAGGGCAGTAATATATAAGGGGTTATCCTTATGTAGACTATGTTGCGGTATATATCTATCCCGAAAGTCAATACAATCGACTTCTCGAGTTATGATAGTATTGGACATGGCTTCAGATTGAATATTTTGTGGTACCATCATTTGGCTTAATGTGAGCATTAATTCATCCCTATGGGTAGGAGAAGATCTTAAGAGATCCAAAAGGGAAATTCTAGCTGTAGTATTTGATAATTGTTCATTAATATTATAAGGAGGCTTAGGTTGAACATTAGGTGCATAATTCCCTTTATTGGGATTTTTCAAAACAAATGGAGCTGATCCATCATTCTGAGTTTGATCCTGTTGAGAGTTTTGAGCCTATTGTCTGGTAACGGCTCCGATGGTACCTACAATATTATTTTGTGGATGATGAATAGGTCTTGGTCTAGCATTTATGACTTGTTCATTAGAAAGTATTTGGTGAGAAGATGGTCTAGTAGTGACTCTTCTAGGAAATGGTTCTTCCGGAACCATAGAACTTGTGATGGGTTGAACAGGATCTGATTCATCTTCAGAACTATTCGATTGATTTGAGGTGATTTCCATGTCACTTTCAGTCTCATATTCGGTATCACTAAGATCAAGTGTCCGAATATTATGTAGAGGTCTGGTCGTAACCATGGATAAAGTTGTGTCAAAGACTTGCGGATCATGAATAGGTAATTGTCCACTAATAGTTCCTACATATCGGGTAGGAGGGGGAACATTATGATGCTCAATTTGATTAGCCACCTCTTTACCATGCTTTGGTAAAGGATGTTGAAATATGTCCAATGATTGATTGGCATTCTGATTCTGATTTTGGGGGATGTTCTTTTGAGCATTATTAGAAGGATTTTGTTTAGGTTGAAAGGCTTGCACCTCCATCTCATTGTTATCAATCAGGTCTTGTATTTTATGTTTTAATATTTTACAAGAGTTGGTAGCGTGTCCAGGTCCTCTATGGAAATCACAATGTAAATCAGCTCTGTATCCGGGTATAGTTGGATCAAGTTCCCGGATATTTGGTAATTGGATCAAACCTCGTGCTAATAGTTGCGGGAGAATGGTTGATAAAGGTTGATTTAACCTAGTAAATTCTTGGGGTGGTTTATCAGGAGGTTTTAGTATAAACTTCTCTGTTGTTTTCGTAGTATTAACATTGGCAATGTTTCTGCTATCAGTGACTCCATCACCCACAACTTGTTTATTTTTATATTGATTTCTGGATGTTTTCTCATCATCTTTCTTTTTGAGCTGACCTCTCCTAATGAGAGCATCTTCCACCCTTCGAGCTAAATCTATAGCTTGATCGAAGGTGGTCAAGGTAGCAGATTGATAATTCATAGGATAGTTGTTCTTGTAAATTATTGATAAAAATATCCAACATTTCCCGATAAGGTAACACAAAGTGTAATTTTCCTATCAACTGCCTCCATCGAGCTAAGAAGTCAGCAAAACACTCATCTTTGTCTTGTTTTAGGTTGTACAAATCTTTAATGGTTACATGCCTTTCGATATAGGCACTAAATTGATGCACAAAATATTCGGCGGTTTCTTCGAAATTTCTCAAAGAATGAGTGGGTAGTTGATAATACCACTCCAATGCCATCCCTCCTAAACTTTTTGGGAACATTTTTAGTAATAACAAGTCATCATGTGATATATCATGACATGCTATCCTAAACATACGAAGATGCTCTATGGGATCTTCGGTTCCTTTGTATATAGGTAGGACAGGCATAGGAAAGTGTTTGGGATATGGTTGTGCTACAACTATAGGATCTAGAGGCTGACTACACATCTCTCGATAATTATACGAGGGACGGTAGGGATCTATCTGGTCCATGCGGGAGACTAACTATTTCACCATGGCTTCCAGATTACCAGTTTGTCCACCATATTGGTTCGGTGGTACATGAGTATGGGATTTGTGAGCGTAGGATGGCGTGACGTAAGGATTAGATGCTATATTGTTGTTATGCAAATGGTTGGTAGGAAGAGTATTATGAAGAAGATTTGTTGTAGCATTATGTTGTATCCCCGATTGTTGGAAATTGGTATTTGGTTTTGTTTTAGGCTTTTGTTGATTTGAGGTATATTGATCAATAGCTTGGCAAAATAGAGCAGTGAATGAAGGTTTCTTTTGTGTGGGGATAACCCTAGGCTTAGTAACAAGCACTCTAGGTGGTTGGGTAACCTGTTGTTGTTGCGTGTTTTGAATTATAGCAGCCATATCCAAATTGGATGGTCCAGCTTGATCACTCTCTTGATCAACGAAGGACAAGGGATTAGTGCGTGTGTGATATATGTCTTCTAGGGTTGCTTGAGTGTCACTAATTTGATCTTTGTCCATATGGACTGCTCTATTAAGAGTGCCAATATTAGTATTGAGGAACTTCCAAAAATGTTCCATGTTCTCAAAAGTAACAACTCCTTCTGGAGATATTTTAGGGGATGAGGATCCTTCCTCTCTATCATTTTCTTTTTGTTCATTTCCTACAACAAATTCTTCTTCTTGTTGGTCGAAGGTTCCTTCTTCCTGAATTGGGTCTTCAGGAAGGACATCTGGGTTATTTTCTGGTTTTCTTAACCAATCTTCTTCTACTTCAATTTGTTTTCCATTCCCGAGTCTAGTCATTATGTCTAAATTTAGATTTTAGCAAATATATATTAATATATTTGCAACAGATTTGGGAGGTATATATTTTAATTATATACCTACTATAATGCTTAAAATAAAATGTTTTGATTTTTGTTATGATTTTGTTTTGTTTTTATTTTATTTTATTTTTTTTTTTATGCTTTATAAAGACAATAAACAACACACTAAATGCAAGAAATAACAATAATAAAAGAATAGCTTAGTTTTCTATAAATAGTTTATAGATGTCATTGATAGGATCAAGTTCATCAGGAGTCATGAAATGCTCCTCTTCAAATTGGAAATGGTTTTTCAAGAACTTGATAAAGTGTGCTATAGTGATATTATCTGTTTCAGACTCTATCTTGTAAAAATAGATCTCATGGCAATACTCTCGATATAACACAGCTCTAGGAACTCTATTCCATATTTGTCTATCCGTAAGAACGACCTCTTGGTCCTCTATACGAGACAAAAATTTATGTACTACAACTGCATTATCGAGGTATTCCTCAAAGGTATACAATTCAGAAGACACAAGGGCTCTTTTATCTGCTAACCACCTATGGCAAGCTCTCTGAAGCTCATGATACAAAGTCACTTGATCGGGATCCAGGATTCTATCTAGGACAAACCTCTTGATTTGCCTAAGTTCGGTTGCTCTAGATGAAATGAGATTCAATCTCCTATTAAGCTCGTCCCATAAAGGTGGGACTCTATATGTTGGAGCTACTCTAAGCAAAGAATTAATCTCTATGGCTGCTAATTGATTTTCAACATTAATGGTGACAACTCGTCTTTTATTATAATCTACCATCTAAATATGATATGCAATCTTTGATCCTAAATGCATTTATGTTTTGATTTTTTTTTTTTGGATTGTTTTCAAAAGGTTTTTAGTTTTCACGTCGGGTTCACCAAAATGTATCGCTCCAAATTTTTCGCATCCTTACCCTCAGGCTATAGGATCCATGCCCGGAAGGGGGATGCGAGAAGGATGGGACAATACCTCGGACCGAGAGGCCCTTTGAAGGTCCCGCCTCTTGGGGGAGGGGTATAAGGGTGAATTTTTGATGGATGGTGGGTTCACCAGGAAACTTTTGAGTGGCGTTTTCCACACCTAGGTTGATAGTGGGTTTGATGTGTTCATTTTGTACTTTAATCATTCAACTCCTAGGTTTGGCCAAGATGAATCTAAACTATTCTATATGCCAATGCTGATTTAGATGAATACAGAAAATAGGAATGAATGCTAAACACAGAGAATATGCTAGCTAGAACATAACATACCTGATTCCGGATGTCTGATGAAGATTCTGAGTTTTGTAACAGTCCAGATCGCCTCAACTCGTACGTAATCATCTGATATTTCATAGGATCATCTCAAATCATAGTCGATCATCTGAGATCAGATGGAATCATCTAAAATCTGATGAATTCATGAGACGAATTCATCAGAAACCTGCAATCACAAAAATAGATACAAAATACCAAATATGCAACTGCAAAAGCAAAGGAAAATGATAGAAATAACAGCAAATATGCCTAAATGATAGATCCAAATAGCAATTAAAGAGGAAATGCATCAACTTCACAATTTATTTTGATTTTATCATGCATTTATATTAGATGAGGTGAACTCCAAGATGCATAAATATAATAATTTAAGATAGTGCAGAAATATAATAGGAAAATGCAAAAAAAAACTAAGGAAATGCAAACTCTAGGCTCTGATTGCCCCCAATCTGGACTACAGTCAGGATCGCCTCCAATCGTACGAGATCGTCTGCGCTCCTCGACAAGATCGTCCGAAATCGTCCGGAATCGCTTGCGACGATCCGAGCTAGCTTCGACTAAAAAATAGTAAAGTTCCTGCAAGAAAACATGAAATACCGAATACAAATGATAGTACGAGGATGTTCTAATGCACAAGGAGCTAAATTTGTAGGGAAATCAGTCAACCAAGAGATTCAAAGGGGGTTTAGGGGGATAAACTAAGAAAATCCTAGTTTATATAGGATTAGGGAGAGGTTAGGAGGTTGGAGATCATCCCAATTTGGGAGATCTCCAACGGGGGAGACTCTAACTGCGTAGACACGCTTTCTGCCCAGGTTAGAGAAGTTGTTGGAATAGAAGCTAATTATGAAAATTTGGTTTTGGGACGAAATCGTCTGGACGTTCTGTTCCAGATGAATTCGTCAGATCTGGGATGATTTCGTCTAATCTGCGATGATATCGTCCAACGGTCAAAACAAATCCTAAAAATGGCATGAAAAATGAGGAAAGCGGGTAACAGGCGGTTAACGGGCAGATTGAGGTTAAAATTTGAATTTTTATCTTTTACTAAGGTTTAACTATGCCAATTTTAGGGTGCTACAGATTGACATCTGCCCAAGTGATGTGGAGGTCATGGCAGGCTTACAGGTGGACTAGATATGGAGAGAACTTTCAGTTTTCACAAGCACTCTGATAGTTTGGCTTGAGGTAGGAGGTTTTGGATGAGCCAATGCACTATAGGAGGCATCAAAAGGAGACAAGGCTCCCATGTGCAAAGCCATGGAGGATGGATTACAAGGATAATGAGGAGATAGATATCTTAGATGTAGATGATGCAAAGACTACTGTGGAGTACAATGCTTGGTTTGATCCATAGCCACCATGGGCACCACCTTGAATAGTGGCTGATAGAGGTGGGGATGAGGCTGAGGGTGATGATGAGGGGACCCATGAGACCCCAAAGTGACAATAATACCTTCAATCAGATATTTGAAGGAGGATGACTAAGGATGCAATGAGGTAGGCTCTTGAGAGTTGAGGAGATGGTAGAGATGGAGAGGATGCGAAGGATGCTTTAGATGGGTCTCTAGATTAGAGTGAGGAGGATTGGGTACGGTTGGAGTAGTAGGTAGCAAAGTGGGATATGAGGATCACAAGGCTCCAAGTAGATCTTCTAGAGAGGGAGCACCAGTATAATTTTGACATAACACGTCTTCACTCTTGACATAGATATATCGAGGCATTGGAGGATAAGTTGATAAAACATCATATTCCACTTTTGAATCCTCCCACCTCATCTATATCTAAGGGTGTTAGGCATAGCGAGTCTAGGCATAGCTCTAGGTCTAAGGATCCTCCTAGGTCATAGGGGTCCTCTTGGAGGGCATAGATTAGTGCGTAGATGCACTTTTTGTATATGAGCCTTGGTGCTTCATTGTATGTAGCCTTTTGGAATTCATTGTACATATGATATTTATACATATATATACATGAATTTTACCTTTTGTGTTATATATTTGTGTAAACGCTTCTTGTGGAATCCATGTTTATATGGATGATGAATGCATATGATATGTTATGGATGATTAATGCAAGGTGGAATGTATGGATTATTAATGCAAGGTATGGAATACAAATGTTCTAATGATCATTTATAGTTTAGATCTTGCTTGGCCATGTTTTAGCATTGTTTTTTAATCAGGGGTACCAAACTTGGTGGTATGTGGGGTGAAAGACTCATGAAATGACATGGATGTTGACATGGAAGAAGATATGGATGTTGATATGGAAGAAGATATGGATGTTGATATGAAAAACTAATTGTTTTGTAGAGACTCAGACATACTAGTGGCATCAAACAAACTCACTAAAATTGCCTGATTCTTCTAGGACCAAATGTATGTGCAATGAATTCATTTACCGAATCAAGAGCATGGTAATGACTCGAGGTAATAAAGAACCAATGTGTGTGTAAGTGAGTTCATTAACTCATCTTGAGTAAATTGGGTAAACCTGTTATGGATGAAACCAAGAAGCTAGCTTATCCTTATGTGCGGTTAGAGGTCTCTTTAAAACATATGTGTCGCCATGCATGAGCGTACTCCACTGCCAGTCAAGCATCTATAGCTCCGATGGAGGCTAACTCCATAGTCCATGATTTGTGTTTTTGATATCTTAAGTTTTAGGTATGACTACCTAACCGTCTGACTAGAAATGTAGTATGATCCTTACAACCCAATTATCAGTGGTGTGTGATGTAAAAGATTTAGAGTTTTGGGGAATCATATTCTCAACCTAAGTGTGATGAGAATTGTACCCTATCCTTACTACTCCATCTTTTGGATTTGGAAGTAGTTGTGATAGTGGTGCAAACCACTGTTCTTATGGACTATGTTGCATGATGGGACTAACAAGGATGACCCTTTTTACTTCGAGGTTCAAACCAAGTATGGTGTTATCCCTCTTTGACACAAGATATTTTTAAGATGTGAAATTGTGTTTGGTTTAAGAATTTTTTGGAGTCAATTCCCAAAAATCAATATTTTCTTAATGTATATGTGTGATGATCTTAAAAGGAACTCGATAGGTTGTTTAAAACACTAAGAGTGGCTGAGTGGCTGAAAACACCTAGGAATTATGAATGTGGTTTTGCTAATGATAATTTTGGCCTTGTGGAATGGTGTGGTTAATGATGTGAAGGTGCCCCTGATTAAGGTAACATGATTTTATTGGAACAATTAAAATCTTGAACTTAATAAATGATCCCTAATATAAAATATGAAATTTGGGTGTGAATGCAATGTATGAAATGCAATTTTAGGTGTGTTGGAATGAAATGTATGCAAATGAAAATGCAATGTTGTGAATGAAATGGATGAAAATGTTTTTGTGTATTAGCCATGTATATATACATATATATAAATCAAATCATGCATAGAATTCTCTCAAGTGTATAACATTAAGTGGTTCGGGTTCTTCCTCTCCCTCTAGACTAGCAAGCCTATAAGTATCGTTACCCACTCTTTGAGTAACAATGTATGGACCTAACCAATTAGCCACAAATTTATCACGAAGATGCAATAATGCATTGGTGTTTTGTTGGTTCTCTTTAAGGACAAGATCTCCTACTTGGAATTCACGTAGATGAACTTTGGTGTTGTAAGCACGCTTTAGGTGGTCTTGATAAACTCGTAAATGCTCTAAAGCATTGACTCATCTCTCATCCAAAAGTGTGAGTTGGTCAAGATGTGCTTGTCTAGCAGTGTTGTCATCTATGAATTCCTGCAAAGAAATTTTCAAGGAGGGTATCTCGAGCTCAAGAGGCATGATTGCTTTGGCTCCATAGACCAATGAAAATGGTGTTGCCCTTGTAGGTGTGTGAATGCTTGTTCGATAAGCCCATAATGCCAAGGGAATTTGTGTATGCCAATCTCTATGATTTTCTTTAACAAGTTTCTTGAGAATAGCAATTAAGGTCTTATTTGAAGCTTTAACTTGTCCATTTGCTTGTGGGTAATAAGGAGTCAAAAAACTATGTTGAATGTTATATTTCTTGCAAAGTGCTTGAACATCCTTGTTCTTGAAAGACTTGTCATTGTTTGAAATGATTTTTGAGGGAATACCAAAATGACAAATGATGTGGTGAAGTATAAACTCCACAATTCTAGGTCCTGTCATACTGGTTAGAGGGATTACCTCAACCCACTTTGTGAAGTATTCAATGGTTGTGATGATGAATGTATGTTTTCCTGAGGAAGGAGGTGAAATTTTACCAATTAGATCTAGATCCCATTGTGAAAAGGGCCAAATTCTTTGAATAGGCTATAAATATTGTGATGGTACATGAGTTAAATTAGCATGTTCTTGACATTTCTTGCAATGTTTAACATAAGTGCAACAATCACATTCCATTGTAGGTCAATAATAACCCATGCATAAAATATGCTTTGTGATGGTCATTCTACTAAAATGACCACCACAAGTACCATCATGGGCTTCAACTATGGCTCTTTGTGCCTCACTAGACTTGAGACAACGAAGGAGGACTCCATCATAACCACGTTTATACAACATGTCCCCCAAGAGAACAAAATAAGCTACCTTTTTCTTGAATGTGCATTTGGTAGTTCAAGACATGTCAAATGGGAGTGTTCCAAACTTGAGAAAGGCTACTATTTAGCTTGACCAAGGCTCATATGAATCCGACTGGATAAAGCAAACATCCTTTTCATATTTAGACTCAGCATGAACAATTGTAAATTTAGATACCATTGAAATTATAAGGGGTTGTACCTCTCCAAAGGAATTTTTTGGAATCAATGATCCAAGGGAGGCCATCGCATCTACAAATCTATTAGTCAAACATGGCAAACTATTGATTTCATACCAATCAAACTTAGAGAGCAATTTCATTTCTACTTCATGATAAAGCTTAATGGTAGGTTCTTTGCATTGGTATTCTCCATTGATTTGCTTAACAACAAGTTGAGAATCACCAAATATCCTGATACGCTTAATGCTCATAGCTATAGCTGATTGAAGACCTAATATTAAGGCTTCATACTCTGCAGTGTTGTTTGTGCATTGGAAGTCAAGTTTAAATGATAAGGGGATAGGTACCCCCTGGGGTGTATGAAACACGACTCCAACACCTTGACCTTTCGTATACTTAGATCCATCAAAGAATAGTGTGATATCAATGTCTTCCTCAAGAATGACATCTTCTTCTTGTTCAGTGATAGCAAATACCGAATCATCTGGGAGCTCAATAATCAAAGGATGATCACTAGGTAGTGGAGCTTTTGCAAGTTGATCGGCTATTACCTAACCTTTAATGGATTTTTGGCTAATGAATTCCAAGTTGAATTCAATAAGGAGCATTATCCATTTAGCGGTGTGGGTGTTATTGTAAGTGTGAGACATCATATAACACAGAGGATTTTCTCTAGCTATGACATATGTTGTGTGACTAAGCATATAATGTCAAAGTTTCTTAGTGGTGAAAACCACTGCTAAGCATAATTTCTCTACATAAGTGTATATGGTTTCATAGCTTACCAATGTTCGACTAATGTAGTAGACAACTTGCTCTTGATTTTCCTTATTCTTTTGTGCAAGCATTGTCCCTAATGCAAAGTTTGTTGCTGAGATATAAAGATAGAAAGGGACCCCTAGATGAGGAGGAGCTAAGACTGGTGGAGAAGCTAGGTATTGCTTAATGTCATCAAAGATTTTTTGATATTCATCTATCCAAGATAATGGCACCCCCTTTTGTAGTAGGTGATTGAATGGCCTACATTTATCAGAAATTTGCATAGTAAAATGATGAATTGATTGGAATTTTCCTTGTAAACTACGTAATTCCTTTAAGTTAGTTGGAGGAGGCATCTCCATGATGGCCTTGACCTTGTTTGGGTCCACCTCAATGCCTCTTTTGGAGATAATGAATCCTAGAAGTTTGCCCGAGGTAACACCAAAGACACATTTCTTGGGGTTCAACCTTACATTATGCTCTAGGAGTTGATCAAAAACTTTATCTAATACACTAATGTGCTCTTGTCGAGTTTTAGATTTAGCCAAGAGATCATCCACATAATATTTGATAATCTTATGCATGTAGTCATGGAAAATGTATGTCATGGCACATTGATAAGTGGCACCTATATTTTTGAGGCCAAAGGGCATCACCTTGTAACAAAAAGTTCCCTAAGGTATAGTGAATGTTGTTTTGTGTTGGTCATCAAGATTTATTTGAATTTGGTTGTATCCTAAAAAATTTTCCATGAGTGAAAGCATTTCATGGCTAGCACAAGTGTCGACAAGAGTATCAATGTTTGGGAGAGGAAAGTCATCCTTAGGACACGCTTTGTTAAGATCTCAAAATTCAATGCAAATGTATATCGCCCCATTAGGTTTTTGAATGGGTACCATGTTTGAAAACCACTCAAGATAGTCGATGGGAACTATGAAGTTCATGTCTAAGAGTTTTTGAAGCTCTATTTTTACCAAGAGGGCCACGGTAGGATGCATTCTCCTAATTTTTTGTTTGATCGACTTAGCATCAGGCTGTAAGGTGAGATTATGAATAACCAAACTAGGGTCAAGACCGGGCATGTCCTTATAGGACCATGAGAATATGCCCTTCTTCCTCTTGAGGAGAGCAATTAATTGCTCTTGTTCATCAAGTGATAAAATTTTACCAATCTTGACAATTTGGGGATTGTCCTTGTCTGAACTAAGGTCCACATCGATAGTATCTTCAATCGACATGTGGGAACCTTCCTCAAGATGATGGGGCATAGGGATCATATGAATTTTGTCTAAGATATCATCAAACTCTTCTGGATTATCCTCATCTATATCTGCCTAGAAAACCTTGGGATTCAAAGGTGAAGGTGAAGGCGAAGGTGGAGGGGATGGAGGAATGTAGTTGGATGAAGCCCTTAACAATTCCTTGGATAAGACAAACTTAGAAAAGGATGGAGGTGAGGAAATCCGGTCCATATCAATAAGGCTTATGTCAATTGGAATTGGTTTAGTCGGATCATATGGATTACAAAGTGGGGTAAATAAATCAACAGGATTCATATTGACTTATGGGCAAGGTGGATAAGGTCATGATGGAATGGATGGGACCTAGGAACTGGTGCTAAGAGCTTGGTAAACCTGAACATCAACAAGAAATAATTAAATGCATTTGACTAAATGATATATACATGCAGAAAAATAAAACATGTTTTTGTTTGATTTTTTTTTTTATTTTTTTTTGGTAGTGGTGAAAACCACTATTTTTGTGTTATGTACATATGTTACAAGTTTGGCTTATGAAATGGATTAATGGAATGGAGGTGGTGGTTCATCGGTAGGGGAGGCTTGCTCTTGTGGAAGAAGCAAGTGAAATATGGGCTCATGGATGGGGAACATTTTGAGATAAAACTCATCTTGTTCAATATGGGGAATGATGGGCTCTAATTCTTCTTCAGATTCATTCGAAATTATCGACTTAAGTTTGAATTCTTCATGGATTTCATTGTTAGAATAATTAGGATGGAGGGCTTCTTCTCTTTAATTGATATTAAGCCTTTGGAAGGCTTGTTCAAGAGAAGAGGTGGTGGAAAGTGGGTGGTAACCTAGACCTAAATGGTCGTGCACTTCTTGATATGGAACATCAATGGGCTGTGACACTCCCTACTCATGCAATCTTAAGCCATGACGGTGTGAATTGACTATGTGAAAATAGCAAGATGGAAATCCTAACCTGTTTGGAATGTTTGCAAGTGCTAGTTCCTTGGGTTCTTCAACAGAAGCTAGATTAAATGAAGAATCAATCCCCCCATATATAAAATTTATGCTATTTGGAGGTGAACCCATGTTATATACTGCTCCTATGGCTAAATGTGGGCCACGTGGGTGATCAAAATTCTTAGCTCTAGGAATGGTGAGGGGTGTGACAATGATGTATTGGGCCACGTATTTACCAATACCAGGATTAGTGAGGTGAACCTCAACTTGGGATGATGTGGAAGGACAATGGTTGGACGATGGCTCGGGCATGGTGATGGTAAATATGTCTTAAAATCTGTTAATTTGATGTGTGAAACATTAGGTGATGGGGATGGATTGGATTGTGTAGGTTTTTGAATGAATTATGATGATGATGTGGAAGGCAAATATGTTGATGATGTGGATTGACTGTGACCACATGTGCATGTAGTAAATGATGAAGATGATGGGGGTATGGTAGCTTGATGGGGATTAGTGATTGGGAAATCCTCAGGAATGGGAAATTTTGATGAGGAAATTGGTGGAGTGGTAGATGGATTGGCTGATGTTGAAAGGAAAAGGTGTGTGGAAGGAAGCATGGAATCATATAGATTTGAGATGAAATTGCAATACTTAAATGACTCGATATTCGCCGATATGTAATGTACTTGTCCCTCATGAACATATTTAAAACATTGGTGTAGTATTGAAGGAACACATCTCATTTTCCTCATCCAAGGTCTTCCAAGGAGTACATTGTATGCCATGGATCCTTCCAAGATGTAAAACATGGTGTGCAACATTTTGACCCCTACTTCAATGGGCAAAACAATAGTGCTAACTATGGAACACAAAGCATCATTAAATGCTTTTAGGTTGAATGATGACTTGGTAAAATGGGATGGAGGAAGGTTCAAATTATGAAAGGTAGATATTGTGATGATGTTTATGGAGTAACTGGTATCAATTATGACTCTTTTAAACAACTTCTTGTCAATTAGAGTCATGATATGCAATGGAGGGTCTACTAAATCTGATGATATTGGCTTAATCTCAAAGTCATAGAATGTGATAGAATGCTCCATGTATGTTTGGATGCTCCCTACAAAGTTGTTGAAGGTATTAGAATCTTGAGATTGTAGTTCAATGGATTTTAGAATATCCATTAATGCCTCACTATGTGGGGGAGATTGTTGAATTAACTCGTAAATTGACAATTTGATAGAAGCATCTTTAATCTTGTGGTTAATCAGCTACTCAATGAGATGATTGGTCATGGTGGATGATTTATAGGTGTATTTGGAGGATTTGATTGGCTAGGAATGTGTATGGGTGATGAAGGATTGGGGGAAATTTGAATAGGTGGTGATGTGGGAGGTTGTGACACACTTGCTTGAGGTGGTTGCATTACATTTTGTTGATTGTTTCTTTGACCTCTAGTGACCACATGGATGGTCCCTACAAACCCTTGGTATTGTTGGATGTGATTGACTTGATTAGGAGAATTTTTGGTGTTAGCCCCTCCTATATTTGGTTGCACCTCCTCATGGTGAGGAAGTGGTGTTTGAAAAATACCAAGGTTTTGGTTTTGTTGAGCAAGGGGGTTGTTAAGCTTGATCGCCCCCAAGTCAATGAGGTCTTGAACAATGTCTTTGAATATATGGAAAATGTTAATATCATGCCCATTTTACCTATGATAAGGACAAAATAAATGTTTTCGATAATGTTTTCCACATTTAGCAAGATCATTTGGTCTAATATTGGGCAAAGCAAGTTTATTTGTGTCATATAACCTTCAAAAAAGTGATGCATATGACTCAGCTAAGGGTGTATATCGGTGATTCTATTAGACAGACTATCATCAGGGATGGTTTTCCATAGTTGGAACTGTGTTTTGCATGGCTTGAGTTGTCGAGGGTACCACATGATAAGCAATTTATTGCGATGACTATTTCACTGGTTGTTGTTGAGCCATTATTGGGTAGCTCATGACCACTTGATTAAAGTGATTGGGCTAACTGGTTGGGGTAGCCTGTGTTGATTTTTGTTGGACATAATAGTTGCTTTTATATTGGCCCTTGTTTTGCCATTCCTTTTTCTTAGGCTTAAGTATGCCTTCTTGGATTTTGATTTCCTCAATGACACTAGCCTAAGCTAAAGCTTCTTCAAATAAATGATAAGTTTGTAGTTGAAGCATCCAAGAGATAGGTTTTAAACAACTCTTGGTAAATAATTTGATTAGCTCATCCATTGGCAAGGTGAATGACAATTTAGTGATGACAACCCTCCAACAGTTTCCAAAATTGTAGATAGACTCATCATCATGTTGTCTTAAAGCATAGACATCAGATAATAAAATATTATTTTTAACATTTAGGATAAAACGCTCAAAGAATTGATCAACCAATTGCTCAAAAGTATAAATACTATAATTGGGCAATTGATTATACACTCTATGGCATCTCCTCCTAATGTTTGAGGAAAAGTTTTGAGCATGAGAGCATTGTCATTTTGAATTCTAAAATAGGTGTGTACAAACATGCTCACATGCTCTTTGGGATCCTTAGTTATCTTGAATTTGTCAAACTTAGGCACTATAAAATATGTCGGATATGGTGGTGATGGTACCGAAGGATGAATAGGTTGGTTGATCAATTCATGTAAGTTTAGTTTTTGATTTGTCAAACCAGGAGTATATTGTATCAATTGATCTATCTATTTTTGCATGGCCTTAATTCGAGGGTCTTCTTCAAGAGTTTAGAAGCCTTGAATTACCTAATTATTTTGAGGTGGGGTGGAAAATTTTTGTGGGGTGACCAAATTATGATGAGATTGGTGATGATGACTAGGGAAATTTGATGGAAATTGATGAATGGGAGATTGATGATGAAAATATGGAGAATTTTGGAATGGGATTGATGTATGAAGGTTATGGTTGGGTTGGCCAATTGGAATAGGATGGGCAGTGGTATGATTTGATGGGGGAACGGTGTCCATGATGGACCTTGGTTAATGAGGACAACTTGAGTAGATTTTGGTAAAGGCTTAGGGTTCCCTTGTACTTGTTATTGAGCATTTTGATGCTACCTAAGCAATTTTTTTAAGTGTTCCCATGCCTCATTAATCTCTCTAACAAATGGAGGGTACGAAAGTATATGGTATGGAAGAAAAAAGTTACACTTGGTATAGTAACTTGAGAGGTTGAAACTTGTGAAGTAGCATTTACATGTGCTTCATACAAGGGGTTAGTGTATGTGGATGTGTATGAAGTGCTAGAAGCACATGAGTATTGGGGAATGGATATGTGAGAGGAAGGTGCAACTGATGCCTCAAAAAGAGGGTTAGTGTACACCTAGGTAAACCTAGATGGTGGCTGGGAATAAACAAGTTCTTACTATAAAGTAGGATTTTGTCTAGGTGAGTTGGAGACTGATTTTAAGACATAGATTAATGGTTGGTGAGGTTGACTCTTCTTGGGGCATATCCATATGAAAGGTTGTGGATGGAAAGGAATGTGAAGGACCTGCAGATAAATCTTCATGTGTAACATTCAGGGATTCTACCATAGAAGTCATGGGGAAGGTGGATGAAGGTTCCATTGAATTATCTTGATTTAATGTTTTCTTTTATTTTCTTGTTAAGACCATAAAGCAAATAAACCAAAATACAGATTATGCAGTAAAATGAAACACAAAATTTAAATTTTATAAAAAAATAAACAATCAATGCTAATTTTGTTTAACATGTGTGTCTTACCTCATTCATTGATTATCTCCTTTTAATGTGAATTTATTTTCTTAGGTTTTGATCTTGTGTGTTTCAAATGTGCTAATCTAAATTAAACAAAGAAAGGTAAAAACTATGGCTAAGCTGGGGTAACGATATTCTTTCTAGTGATGAAATCCAACAAGTTTTCTTGGGGGTGACCTAAGGTTTCTAAGGGCAGAGATTGGTGTATGGAGATGAAAGCCACTATCACCAAATCTCAAGCAATGGCTGGTGATGAAATCCAGCCACTACTGTTAAAATATGAATCGTGCAGTGTATGATTCTTTTAAAAAAAATTGATTTGATGTTGTGTTCATACAATGTTAGAGAGATAACTACTTTTAATAGTCTAAATCAAAAGCCACTGCTCACGATACCAATTTTTTCAAAGGATGTAGAGTACTCAGCTTAAAACCCGCTCTAGACAGCTGGGGGTTCGTCTACTCCTCCATATGGAATCACCCAAGTATGGGTATACTTTTTGTATATGAATAATTTTCCTACTTATACCTACAGAAATATGATTCCCTAACCCTATAATGCAAACTAATTATACAATTTTTCAATTCACATGAAATCACAATGCAATATTTTTCAGTTTGTAAATACAAAAAAAACCAAAAACTTCAAATAGAAAGTGTGGATGGATGCAAATGAGTAATATGAAACCTAAGATGCAAGCTAACATGAATGTTTTCCCAAATTAATTATTGATGTTCTTTTTAGCTTAAAAATCTAAAAAAAATGTAAGATTGTCAGAATACGTAAACAAAAAAGCTAGGTTTTTAATAGTAGACTTAAAAACAACCTACGTTTCTGCTCCACTTCTTTGTAAAAAATCCCTAGGTATTTCTAAAATGCACCTAGGCATTTTTGATTAGCCCTCGAGCATCGTCGGGTGTTCGCACACCTTCTGCAACTTCCTACAAGTTTCCAAAAACCCTAGGTCCAACAAAAATTGTGAAACCTATGCTTCTAAAAACCTTGCAAGATGACAAAAAACAACAAATAAATTAGCAAGGCAAATCATAAAAATAAACCCTTAGTGGGTCCCACCATGATCGCCATTTGAAGAGATAAAAACACAACACCAAATAACAAAAATATAAAGCATAACTCAAATAACGGTATTGCACAATGAATGCTTTTATATTAATAGGGGGGAGCCTAAAAACTCTATTGTTACAATCAAAATTATTGAATTCTTTGATGCATATTTTACAATGACTAGGGTTCTCTGAAACCCTACCAAACAATGTTGGTTGTGTCTCAAAGTGCGTCTCTCCTCCAAATCTGCACACAATAAAACAACAAATGGATTAGTAGTAACTGTGAGGGCTCCACAATATGAGGCTCTCTACAACCAATACAAAAAACTTAGCTATCTGTTGTAAATAACATGAATATAACTAAAAATGCATGTAATGAAATGCTAAATAAAATATTTACCGTGCTTGTCTGTTATCTTCTGATCTGATAAACTTTGTTGCAATGAATTGGTGTGGTAATGCCCTAGTATCGCTTGAAGGGTAGGGGAACTTCAGAACTCTATCGTAAAATGCCTACGGGTGCTCAACGACTGTAGGAAATGTCTGTGGGCACTCGGTAATGGCAAAGAGAACCCAGAGGCACTTGGTGGTAGAGAAGGAAGCACCTAGAGACATTCAAGGATGATAGGAAGTGTTTGAATGTGTTTGATGGCTAGGGATAAAGTTTGTAGAAGCAGATATGGCTGAGTGAGGGAGGCGGCGATGGATGCGAGGGTTGTGGTAGGCAAGGATGGAAGGTGAGAGGGCTCGAATGCTCTAAGGAACTTAGGGACGAAGGGTTGAGGACTCAAAACATGGAAAAATCAGGGTAGCAAACACTTCACAAAATTACTTAGGGGTTGAGCCATAAAAATGACTCCTACTTATAATCTCACCTAGGGCACATTAGGGTTTTGATGACATGAATTGTGCGGTCAAGATTAAAATGTGATGGAGGGTGGAGATTAAATCTGGGGTGTGGCATGGATTGATGTGGATGAATGGATAGGATTAAGTGAAATTGGATGGTTGGGATTAATTCACTTATATAAATATATTTATTATATATATAATATATAAATATTAATATTTAAATATATAAAATAAATATATGTAAATAAATGGTGGAAATGGTGGGAAAATCAGGATGGATGACAAGTGGCTAGGTTTTGGTGTCTACAATATATATATATATATATATATATACAATAAATGGTTAGAATTTGGTGTCTACAATGTGATACTTGATGCTTCTATATGGAGTAGGAGTACTATATAGCCATAATAGAATAAATCTTTAAATACTTGACTATTCCTTTCCATATGCCAAGTCTCATTACTCTTGGCTTCTCTACTTGACACTTGCATACACATGACTCTATCTTGTATGCACACCTAGATATGACTCTTCACTTTGCACACTCTAATCTAAAGATACTTGTGCACACTTACATATAAAATACTTGTGCACATAGACTCTCATTACACTTGCACACTCACTTGCATGACACTTGTGCATTTCTTGCATACACACACACACTTACATAACACTTGTGCATTTCCTGCACATTACAACATTACATAAAATATTACTCACACTCTAAACTAAGACTCAATCCTAATCTAATATTTACAATATGTACCATGAAGGTACCATGGGGGTACATTAGCATGTACCAAATAATGTAGTATACTCCAACACATATTGACTTGTATACAACATAAATGCTTGCTTGATACCACTAATTCAATAGGTGTATCTAGTCATTATCTTATTAGTAGGAAAAAGAAGAACATGAAGACATTATGTTGGGGATTTTAGTAGATGTCATATTAACTATAAAAACTAATATTTTTTGGACGTAGAAGCACAAGTTATAACTATGACATGAAATTATATTATTATGGAGCATACAATTAATAATATTATAATTTTTAATAGGTTGTGTAGCTTCTATCGGGGTTCACACCCATCAAAATAACAAAACATTATATTTCTTTCAAGTTTATTAAACCATGTCCACCTTGCATTTTTATCAAAGAAAATTTTCAATTGTCTTTCTATCAAATATATTCTTCATATTTCTTAAACCATTAAGTTTTTGCAATCAACTCTTTGATATTATTTGCATTAGAAGATAAAATATCACTCAACAAGTTGTCTTCTAAACTTTAAATTTTGCCAAGATGAACTTCAACACTATGAATGACTAATATATTTGCTACTTAATTCTCTTTTCTATAAGTATGTTGTCTATAATAACTTTTCAATTCCCTAATACCTCTTTTTTAAGGGTCTTATTCATACCCCTAATATTTTAAGTTGTCATTTGCATCATCAGTTTTTGTTTTTATTTGTGGTCATATTCCTACTTCTTGCTAACACTTACAATATTTGATTTTATTTTCCCATATCAATTTCCATTTAATTTTTTTTTTCTCTTTGTTTTTGTTTCATGGGTCTTCTCTTTTTTCATTCCCACCAACACTTTTATATTTATCAAGCTCTTTAGTTTTTTTATATTGTTCATAGTAATAATTATAATCTATAGGTTTGTCTTACTCTAAAGTATATGATGTGTAAGGAATAACCTCAAAATCACTTTCTTCTTTATGTTTTCCTAGAAACCCTAAAGTGCAAAGATGTTCCTCCATAGTTATTACCTCCTTATGCTTTCATAAAACTCTTAAAGTACTATGGATATCATCCATTCCCATTTATTTATTATGCTTATCTTAAAACCTTAGAAGGGATAACCTCTACTCTACTTTCATTTCTATTGCAAAGAGAGGATTTTATACTACTAAAGAAAATGAACTTGACGTACTTGGAATAAACTTGACCTCTTCTACATCCTTTGTTTTAAATATCCTCTACATATTTCTTTGCATCTTGAAATTCCACATTGTAATTCCTCATCCTTTTTATCCTTATTTGTTTCTTCTAACAGATGATTCGTAAGAACTATGACGACCTTTGTCATCTAATGTTATAGAAAGGATTTATTTGACTCTTTTATTAGAGTGGAATATCCTTGATCTAATCCATCTTCTACTACAATATGATCTCCTTGCTTCAATTTAAATTTTATCTCTTGACCTTTTTTTTGTCCCTTTCTCTGGTCTCATAACATTTGTAGCATAAAAATATAATAATTTTATAATTCACTTGTTAATCCCATTTTCATGATTCAGATTTAGTCTTAATGAATTGTGGTAAATTTTGTGAAACATCGATAGTAACACATATCTTAGTCTATATAACATATTTTTGCTCTTTAGTAAGTGGTACCTCCTAGATGAATTGGCCTAGGGTATTGTCAATATTCTTCAAGACATCCTTATTGATAAGTTGATATTGGAGTCCAAAAAGCCTAACCCATAGTGGAAGATTTTTAATAGTTTCTATCTCAATAGAAAACTTATTACTCCATGGTATTATACATGGAGCACCTCTCCCCCCTAAACCATGGTACACCACCCATTATTTGATATATCATTTATGAACTTCAAAATATGAGGAGAAAAAACCTTTAGGAAGAAAAGTCATAGAGTAACTTGAATTCAATACCCATTTCCGCTTGATCCAATTTTGAATCTCTAAAAACCCTAACCAATATCCATAGAAATTACATATTAATCTAATAATTTTAAAAACCAATATCTCATGCTTGATCTTCTTATCCTTGATACTCAGTTCCCATGTAAAATCTACTCCATGTTCCACCTATCCTCTCTCCATTTTATCTCCAAATGAGGCATCCATGCTTGAGCATATATACTTACCATTAGGGCTTTCAAATATAACTTTTCTTCCATTCTACCTAACTTTTCTCTCTTATGAATCCTTTATTTTTTTAATTTCCCCAAAGATCTAAAACAAGAAAATATAAGGTCTGCTTACTTGCACTTGCTTTCTATTTACACTCTCTCTACTCTTTTCCAAAAGATCTAAAAAAAGAAAAGACAAGTGTTGCTTCTAGCTCATACTAGCTCCAAAAATATAGTAATATCATAATATATTACCAATGATAAAATATTTTAAGCTCATTCACATAAAAAATAAGAAATAATAATGAAATATACATAGAAAACTATTTTCATGAAGAATTTATACTAAAAAATATTTATAAATATATGTAATGAGGTGTAAGGTAGACCATTAAGGTGAAATATATTGGTGTGAGAAGATGCTTATAAAGGGATGTGAGGGGGTAGAAAATTGTATCAATGTGGTGAGATGTGAAGGTGCAGACCATACACCTATGGAGGAATTAGTATGGGGTAAACTTTTATATTATGAAATTTTGGGAATGAGCATTAACAAATGTAATTATAAAATTTCTATGGGTAGATATAGAAATTGATATTTATAAAGAGACAAACAAGTTTAATAATTGAATAAATGTTCAATTATTTTGTTTGTCTCTCAATTTGTGATACATTCAAACATGACTATTAATATAAATAAATATAATAGAATATGAAGAGGTAACATTGGAAGTGAAGCAATTTATATTTTATCAACTACAAAACATAATAACAAGTTGTCTTTAGTTCATTTTTGGGTTGCTACTCATTAGTAGCATTAGTAGATTTCATTAATGATAGTAGTGATTGATGTCAATGCCAAAGATATCAAGAAATTATGGTGGAAAGCATTGGTACTTATCAATTATTGGTGCAATGGCAAGTGAATCAAGTGCCAATGGTAGTACATACTAATGCTAATTGCATTAGATGTTGAAAGGCTTAGTGTCTACTAGCAATATCTTATTAGTGCTAACACCTATAAATGACTATATTGATACTTAAGGATTCACTAACAACTAGATGGAACCACCTCTGATGACTGACTAATTCCTTGATTTTGGTGTTATATATATATATAAAGGAAATTTATGCTTACTTATATTATCTTGAGTTGTTATACCACTTGGAAGTTCATCAATATTTTCATATGGATCTTCTCAAGCCATATATTTTACCTTTTCTTGAGCCAATAAGTGCATAAATTCAAATAAACTTAGATCTTAAAGTAATTAAGTCCAGTCTTAAAGGGATAGGTAATCAACTTCACCATTAAACACACTTTCGAAGGACAACACATTTTGTTCAAAGTTGTGAAAGTTAATTTACTACTTGGACAAAGTCGTACACACTCAATCAAGTCAATAATTTATTTCTTCAGTTGAAATTAGATATGATGGAGACTTTTGATCTTTAACATGGATGAATAATTTGAGTGAAATAAGGGTTTATTGAATACTAAGCATCAACTTAGAACTTCATGTCTCAACTTGACATCAAGTAGGAAATTCCACATCATAAAGTCTCTACTAGACATTGATGCTAAAACTAAACTAAGTGTCAGGTATCAAATCTTAGTGTTAGCTTAGGATTCCATCTCATTACTACTAACATCTATCTACATCCATTTCTATTAAATAGTAGTTGTTAGTACATGTGGCTAGCAACTTCTCCATTTGGTACCATGGAAAGAAGTGTGAGAGACCATTCCATGACTACCCATAATTGTGTTTCTATAATTACTAGAAGTTGATCCATCTCTACTTCTATAGAATTATTGAAATCATATTGTACATTCTATATATAATTAGGTAATAGATGGATCCTTTAATTTATTATGTATGTTCTTCATATCATCTACTTTCTTAAGTAAGGTCAAAGTATTAGAGTGAATTGACCGCAGCATGAAACATAATAAACCTACACATATAAGCACTAATTGATTCACTCTTATTGTAGCCTACTCTTTAGTATTGCAACCAAATTGGTTACATAAAATAAATTTATATTTTGCCATTCATCTATCATTTTTTTATTTGTAAATAAAGTTTTCCTTTTATTTACATGGTTTTGGATTCTTTTATATTTGATTCATCTTTTTTGTCATTTATTTTTTACTATCTAATACCATGTTGTTGTAGCAATATGTTGCAACCTTATCCAAATGTTTTGCTTCCTTTGAATTTTCAACCTATTATTCCTTTGTTCTAAATTCTTCTTTGTGCTTTGCTTTCTCCTGGATTTCTTTTGGTTATTTCTTATGAATCTCTTATTGAAATTGTAATATGATTTATGGCTAAGATCTCACATTATGTGATGTATTGGATAGGCCTAAGGGAATTTCATTGTATAATGTATTTTTTATTAAGGTAATAGGGGTTTTGGGGTCCCCAAACCCTTATAAAAGCTCTTTAAGGTCTCCTTGAAGTCTAAACTTGGGACAAAAAACTACTTCTATTAAATAAACTATTATTATCCAACCTTAAATACAAGAACAACATCATCACAACCATGACATAAAAAAACCACAAACCACCTATGAACATTTGAAACTTGAAGTTAGCTAGTTGTCCAGCCTACCGAATGTAGGGATTTCCACAACATGTCAATAATCTCCCTCATATCATTTTTGGGAGTGGCAGCCTTCATGATCAACCAAATAGTAAAAGTTCCTCCTGGTCATTTCAATAATATCCAATCCCAAATTTTTAAAACACTAGCATCTATTTGACCTGGATAATTTGAGTTACTAGTTAATGCCACTATGGCTGGTCCAAATGGGCATGTCCATTGGAGATTAATTCCTATCATTGACTTAATATTTGGAACCATTGATTTCCACCTGCTACTCTAACATGTGTGTGTTCTTTGTCTTCTTAGTCTGGATTATATCTAATAAAAAGGAGAAATCATATTTCCAAATCCTTTGATTCTCCAAGGTTACTCCTTGGTTTGACAGAAAATTAGTCACCCCAATACCTTTTCTATACACATGTTGAATCACTACATTATTCAATATCTTGAGATTCATTTTGCTCTCCAACACTATATCAACAATAGTCCACCTTGGTTCTTGTTCTTCCTTCAAGGCTTTGATTATACTCAAAGAGTCCCCTTCGATGAACACATTTTCCACTCCTAGTTGCAATAGGAGTTGGATTCCTACCAGTAGAGCTCTATCCTTAGCAAAGTTATAAATTTGATAGCCTAAGGGGTATCCATAGGTTAAAATTATCTCCCCATCTGCTTTCCTCACCACACCACCTGCACCAACTAGATTCAAATTTCTCTTTGTCGCTCCATCAAATTTGAGCTTAATCCAGTTAAGGGGAGGAGTAGTCCAGTGCACCTCTTCTCTAGACGATCGTTGTTTGTGTTTATAGGACTAAAATGGAATCCCCCATTCTTTTCACAATGGAAACTCTTGTTGTTGCACTATATCCTCCTTGAGATTCACTATCTTAAGGTTCTCCAAGATTGCACTTTCAATTCTATAACTAACAGAGACCACTTCCTATTTTTCTCCTTAAAAATTGTGTTATTTTGTTCACGTTACAAACCCCATGGGAGGTGAGGGAGACCGAGTTGCCACAAGAATTCCAAACACTTAATTCTGAAAGGAGAAGTCTAGTAGAGGCATACATCCACTAAATTGTTTGGTAGGACTCAAAATACTAAGAACTTATTAAGGATAAGATAAAATACATTATAAGAAAAACCACATTTAAGAAATAAATGATAAACTATCTCACTAGATTTCTCATTTAGGGGATGCCTGCTAACAAAATTAAAACCTCTTTTGCAAGTATTATCTATGGTAAAAAAAAATTGAACTACTAACCAAAAAAAGTGAGATTTTAGGAATTAGACTTTTTATCCATACTTTCTTTGCCAGGATCCAACTCATTCCTTCCCTATCTAGAAGAGAGTAGCCATTCATGACATAATACTGCCCTTTATTTTTCTTACTTCAAATAAATGATTTTGATTCTCCTAAAGGGTTTAACGGATAAAATTGAAGAAGGTTAGGCAAGCTCTCAACAACTTTCTTTGGATCTCATCAAAGCCTTTCAAACTTAGCACTTCCTTCTCTTAAGACTAAAAAATATTTAACCCTAGGATCAAAATTATCCAACATTCTTGGTTTCAAGGAGTTAAGGACTAGATATACCATCAAAGGGAAAATTTTCAACCAACAATCTTCCCAAAAATTCACCTTCTCTCCATTCCCAATCCTCCACCTGATATCTTTTCTAATAACATCTTACATTGAGTTAAATTATTTCATAAAGGGGAGCCTATATGTAATTCTTCAAATTTTGGGAATTCAAATCCATTTCTTAAATACTTTTCTTTTAAGATTTTAACCCAACTAATATGGTCATGTTTTAAGAGCTTCCAACCCATGTTCTCATAAAGAGCTTAATTCATCAATTTCAAGCGCTTAAAACCTAACCCTCCATGTTCCTTTTTAGAGCAAACCTATTCCTAGGCTACCATAGGTAGTATTTTCTTATCTTCTAAACCTAAATAGAGGAAGGTACATTGGATCTATTCTAGCTTGTTTCTTATTATTATATGAAGTTTAAATACCGATATGAAGTAAATCAGAATACTTTGTAAGGTTGATTGGACTAACTATGATTTTTCAGCTTGGATCAACAATTTCCCCCTCCAACTAGTCAATATTTTGGTAAACTTTTCTAGAATAGAATTCCAAAGGTTAGCTTTGATTCTACCTTAGAAAATGGGCATCCCCAAGTAAGAGGATGGAATAACTCCAATTTCACAACCAAATATGTGGACTATTTTTCTTTATTTCTTATTTAGGGTATTAATGAGAAATACTTTACTCTTATTGAAGTTGACGTTTTGCCTTGTCACTTGCTCATAATTGTCCAAAATGGATTTTATTACTTGGGCTTGAGGGATGGAAGTTTTTGAAAGTATAACAGTGTCATCAATAAATTATTGATGAGATATAGGATTCGTTGTAGTTTTTGGTTTGGAACCTCCTAAACTACCCTCCTAAACTATTGTTGAAAGGCTTCTTCCAAGGGCTTCCCCTAGAACTATGAACAATTACGGAGATAGGGGTTCACCTCGACATAAACCTTTTTTGCTATTGAAATAGCCTGCTACTGCCTCATTCACTAGGACAAAAAAATTGACACTAGAGATACAACTGAGTATGAGATATATCCAATTCTTACAAAAATCAAACCTTTGCAATACTTTGACTAGGAAGGTCCAAGAAACACGATCATAGGCTTTATTCATGTCTAATTTTAGGATCATACCAGCCTTTTTACTTTTATCCATGGAGTGGATGACTTCGTAAATAGTTATGATACTATCTAGGATTTGTCGCCCTTTAACAAACCCTCCTTGATTAATATTAATAATGAAAGGAAGGACAACCTTAAGCATGTTAGCCAATGTTTTAGTTAAAATTTTATAGATCGTGTTGCAAATACTAATAGATCTAAACTATTGAAAATATCTAGCACCAACAATATTTGGAATCAAGGATAAAAAGGTAGAATTGACATTTGCAAGAATAACATGAGAAATTTGGACTTCCTTGATGGCTTCCACCACATCATTCCCTATCACATGCCAAATGTTTTGGAAGAAAGCAGTAGGAAACCCATTTGGTCCTGGTGCTTTATCACCTCCTAGTTCAAAGGTTGCCTTATTGATTTCCTCCTTATAGAAAGGACTTAACATGTATTGATTTAGATTATTATTAATCAACTATAGAATATGATTGAGCATCTCTTCCAGCACAACAATATATGCATCCTTTGCAGGTCCTAAAAGCTCTTCAAAATGGTTCACTTATTTAGATCTAATCTCATCGAGAATATTGGTAAAGAATCCATATTGCTTTAAAACTTCTTTAATATTATTGCAACTGCGATGATGAAAGGTTGAGATATGAAATAATTTTGTATTTTGATCCCCTTCCTTTAACCATTGAATTTAGATTTTTTATGCCAATTGATCTGCCAATATATTATGTATTCTAACAAAATATCCCTCCTTTTCTATAGACTCTTCTGACATCCCTTCTAAGTAAAAAAATTCTCTGACTCTGTTAACTGGTGTTTGATTTCCATATTCTTGTAAAAAAGGTTTTTGAACACTATTCTATTCTAGATTTTCAAGTTTTGTTTAATGAATCTTAACTTCCTTGAAATCTGACTTAGTTTAGGACTTGCAATATCCTTTTGCCATTGTTCCTCCACTCTTGGAGCTAAGTCCTCATGTTTAAGCCACATTAACTCAAATCTAAAAGGACTATTGTATTTCCTACTTTCTTCTACCATCTCCCACATAATCAAACTATGATATGATCCTATTTTAGGAAGAGCAGTTAAGATAGAATCACCAAATATAGTAAGTCCTTCATGAGAAACTAAAACTCTATCTAATCTAATCTGAATTAATGGGTCCTTAAGACATATGTTACTCCAAGTAAACTAAAATCTTCTCAAATCAATTTCTATGATCTCATTAGAGTTTACAAAGTCTCAAAAATCTTGCATTCTTACGGCAAGAAAGGGGGATCCACATTTTTATCCAAATTATTAAGTAGGGAATTGAAATCCCCAACTAGGATCTAAGGGATACTTTGAAATGTGTTTCTTAATTGACTTAATTATACCCATAGATTTCTTCTACCTTCAATTATATTTGGAGCATAGCTATTTGTTAACAACCAGTTCTATTTGGTGATTAAGTTATGATAAAAGATAGTAATAAAGCACCTACTGCTCCCCAGTAGTTGCCCTTAAATTCACTTATTATACCATAAATAAATCAAACCTCTTGAAGCTCCAAAAACTTCACTAACAAAATCTCTGCCTCATTCCACATTGAAGCCTTTATTCTATCTAATCTAGCATTACCTAACTTAGTTTCTTGAAGAAGGAAAATTTATGGGTTATGTTCATGCCCTAAGGCATACACTAGGCATTGCTTTGAAGGGGCATTTAACCCCCTTATATTCCAATAAATTAACTTCATTGCTTACCTTTGGTGGGATGTTTCTTTCCCCAAAAAAAAATTAGGATAGATTGGGACCCATTAGCCACTACTCGTGTTGATTGTTTTAAGATAATAACTACTTTTGTTGGCTTTCCCAAAACTCCTTCAATTCCCATATCTGCATGTCCTTTTGAGTGGCTTCTGGTAATAATTTTTTTTCCTCCTATTTCTTAAAGGTTGATTGTTTATGACCTTCCCTAGGTTGTTTTTGATCAAAAATATAATCCCTTTCCTCCCCAAGAGTTTGGATTATCTCAAGATTTTAGGGCAGGTTAGTGGGGAACTCCATAACATCTAAATTATTGTTTAGGACCGAAGGAACTTCTTTAGCAACAAAAATATAAGAAAATTGATTAGAGAGAGGAGCTTCATTTTTTGTATTCAAATTAGGAGTATTATGGTTTACCTCACTAAATGATGCTTCAATTTTTCCTTCTTCAAGCAGCTCCTTCTCTAGGCAGTTCACCCTTGTCCTATGGATCAAACCTCTAACCTCATCTAATTTTCCTTTATTTGTAGGTATTTCCTTACTTACACCATTGTTCATTTATTTTCAAACCCATATTGATGGATTATTTTGGTGGGCATTACAATTAACACTGAGATGCCCTATATTGTTGCAAATACCACAACGAATTGAAAGGTTCCTGTATTTTATTAAGAGCCAATTTTTGATGTGAGCTTGATGGATTTTAGGAATTCTTGAGTAAGATCAGCATTCACACACACTCTAGCAAATAATATTTAGATCTAGCTAAATTAGTCGGATCCAATGTAATCAAATCACCCATAGACATAGCAATACCCGCTAAAATCTCCTCATGCTAAAAGTAAATTGGAAGTCCAAGTAAACAAATCTAGACTATAGCTAAATTGATGCTTTGTATGAATAGGTCAAACTCTAGCTTCCATTTCTTCAAGAAAATTCTCCTTTTATTGTAAAACCAAGGCCCTCCTTATAGAATCCTATCATCATCTATTGAACAACTAAGTTTAACCCAGAATAAGCTATGAGGTAAGGCGACTATGTTAATATGACCAAGATGCTTTCATTTCATGAATTCCCATTTACTAATAGTGTCTATATCTATACTAACCCCCACAAAATTACCAACTAGAGATATGTTGCCTTGATCCACCACTAATTCTTCCAGTTCGTCTATAATTAATAGTTCATCGTTAGCATGATGAATATTAAAACCCTCCTCATAAATTTATGTTTACCTCAAAGGATATTGACCCATGGTTGGGCACTAGGGTCAAAAGGTTTGTGAGGAATATTTTCTTCATCTGCTCCTTCTATCTTGAGGTCTATATTTATCCCCTCATCTATCCTTAAACCCTACAAACCTGTTGCACCCTTCAAAACCGTCGAACCTCCTTGACCGACCTTTATATTTTGTTTGTTACAAAATTAGTCAGTGAGAAGGGTTTATTTTTCCACTATAGTAACTTCACTGCTCTTCCTTATGATAGCTTGCTCTGCTCCCAGGAAGAAGTTTCAAAACTTTAGTTTAGGGTGGGTACCAAAGAAACCCTTAGACCCCCAACCACAACTAGCGAGGAATAGATTTTTTGTGTATTCGTAGGAGGGAGTGGGAATCATACTCGGGTCAACCACAACCATTTTTTCATTGCATTAACACCCTCCATATTTGTCCATGATCATGGTACACTATCCAATAGGAGGGTATGATGAATATAGGAAGGGAGAGGTATGAGGTTTGATTTGCTATATTTTAAAAAAAAATGGATTCACATGTTGTTTTGTATAGAGATGATGGTGGAACCTTCATGACCAACCCCTCTAGTGAAATGGTCACGTAGAACTAATAAAGGTTTTCTCACCTCTATCAATGTAGGTTCAAGTTTGTATATCATCCTTTTGCAACACTTTGTTGGTGCCAATTCCATATTATTGTGGAAGAGAGATTGTGTGCCTTAAGGAGCATTTTTCTACCTTGGCTAGGCCAAGGTGTTTAGACATTTAAACCACTGGAGACTCAAGACCAAATCCCCTAAAGCTAATTTTAATTTTAAGATAAAGCTTTCATTCCCTATTTAAGGTGGTAACCAATGTGACTATGATTGGCACCATTTATCAAACTTTTTTACATATTTATATCTCTTCTTCCAATCAAAATATAGCATTGTATGGATTTCCAATCATTCAAAGGTGACCAAGTGGCACAAAATTAGTGGATGTAACTAACAAATGAGTAATCACCAAGTTGCAGATTGGGATTTGCTGTAAGTTTTCTAATGTTTAAGGTTTTAACTTTGTTTTTTTTAGGATTATTAGGGCAAAATTTCTAGAGGCTATAACGTTTGCATACAAAATCCTTTTGAGCCTATTTTTTCAAATTACATAATTTTTTTTAGCTCTACAAATTGGCAACATAAATCGACAAACCTGCTTTAGTGTTTAGGGCTAAATTATTTAGTCCTCAAGACCTATTACCCTAATTTGAAGGGAAAATTTTACTTTTTTATATTTAATCAAAAATTTTGACCTAATTTTTTGGGAGATATAGATGGATTTGTGATAGGTGTAGAAAATTTGAAGTTTTTTGGAGGCTTGTAGAAAAAGGATTCAAGATGTGCTTTAATCTATCCTCCTTCTTTCTTTGGGTTATTGATTTAGCTTATTCACAAGGATCTAATCTTTCATTATCTCTTTCATGCCTAGGTACTCTTGGAAGTTTGTTACGGCTATTTTTTTCAATTGGTTATGTGGGATTGAAATGGACCCCACCTGTATTACATCACCACCACATAGTGGTATTACAACAAAGCTTGAATATTATCCATGTATCCTTGGGTAATATTCAAACCTTGGTCTCCTCCTTGAAATGTTAAGGAATTTAACCTGTTGAGCTAATGCCATTTGATAATTCAATAAGTTTACATAGGTTTTTATGAGAGGTCTCGATACCCTCATATTGAGTGAGGTTTGAACCTTAGACCTCTCAAAGAAAGGACAAAGCCCTTACCACTATAGTAAGCTTGTAGCTTGTTACAACTCTTATTTTAAGTAAGTTCATGTAAAGTCTTTTGGTGACTAAAATTAGGTGGCCCACGGATAAGATAAAGTCTTCATATAAGGCAATGTATATTGTGAATGGGAAAGTTGTACTTTTAAGACACACCTCATGTGACAATGGAAGATTGAAAGATCTTATCTTTAAAAGAGGTGGTGATTTTGACTTTCCTTCTTCATTTGGAGTCTTAGCGAAAGTATTTTTTGGATATGTGCAGGGGTGTTTAATAGTGGTATTTGTCATTATGGTCAAGCCTAAGGAGACTCTTATGTAATAATTTTTTTGTAATAACAAATTTTAAATGATGGGGGGATCCAGATGAGTCTAACTCAAAATTAAGAGGCCTACTAGAGCATCCATTATGGGTGGATGATATTAATGTTACTAATGTCTCCTCTTCTTGTCCCCTCAAATTGAAGAACACAAGCTTATACTAAGAGGGGGTGAAAAATATAAGATAAAACTTTTTACTTTTCTTTCCAAAGCAATATCATCCAATATTATCAATTTTAATAATGAAACAATGCACATATCATCACATACATAAGAGACACAAATTTAACGTGGTTCACCCAATGTGGGCTACATCCACAAAGAAAATATTTCTTATAAATTTTCTCAACAAATTCTTTGGGAACCAATTCCCTATTACAATGTTTGTGGACCTCTATCCACAGGAGATACCAATCCCCTTTGCTTTGGTTTGTGGACATCTATCCACTGGAGACACCAATTCCCTCTACTTTGGTTCATGGACCTCTATCCACAGGAGACACCAATTCCCTTTGCTCTGGTTCATGGACCTCTATCCACAAGATACTACTATCCCCTTTGCCCTGTTATGCTCCAAAGCCTGCTCACAACTCTGCTCAAATATTCTCCAAGCCTACACACAAGGCTTGCTCAAATATTCTCACAAAAACCTGCTCAAATCTACTCCAAGCCTACACACAAGGCTTGCTCAAATCTGCTCACAAAAACCTACTCAAATCTACTCCAAGCCTACACACAAGGCTTGCTCAAATATGCTCACCAAAACCTGCTCATATCTGCTCAAATTTACTCACAACTCTGCTCACAACCATTGCTCATCCACTCATACAAAAAATGCTCATATATTTCCAAATATTGCATACAAAAAATGTTCATATCTTTCCCAAATATTACATACAAACAATGCTCATATCTTTCCCAAATCTTGCATACAAACAATGCTCATATCTTTCCCAAATCTTACATACAAACAATGCTCATATCTTTCCCAAATCTTGCATACAAACAATTCCCATATACTACCAAATCTTACATACAAAATAATGCTCATCTATTCCCAAATCTTGCATACAAAGCAATGCTCATCTATTCCCAAATATTGCATAATGATGTCAAGTTCTTCACCTATTCTTCAATGTGCTTTCCTCAACTAAAGCAATTCAAACATATTCTACCCAGAATTATTTTATATTCATGAACATATAAAGAATGATATGCACTAGCAAATGTCCAATATGTTCTTCACATTCATTTTATCGCTTTCACATGTCTCACATTTATTACATCAAAAGATAGCTTTAGTATAGCACTTAATAATTGACTTTCTTATGTACTCCCAAAATCAATCAAAACCAATGCACAATTTTTCTCTCAAACCCTTATAATTTTATTCCCAAATTCATTCAAATCAATGCACAAATTTTTTCTCAAACCCTTGTACTTTTATTCTCAAATTCATTCAAAGTAGTGCACAACTCTACTCACAAAAATGACCTATAATTTTTGCACATTCAATCCCAATTTCATTTAACACTAATGTTCATCAAATCAATCCTTATATCTCCAACCATATGACATCAAAATATTTTCTTCATCCAAAAACAAACCTTGAGTAAGGGATTAAATCACCATACCTCTAAAACTACCTTGATGATGATGTGCTTTCAAAACCTGTCTTAACACAAAATAATTTTCCTTTTTGCCACTTCAAAACTGGTTAGCGAATCCCTTTTTCTCTTCTTGATTAGATATAAAAATATTCTCATTAAAATCCTTTATCAAAATGTGCTCAATCATGCTCAAAATAAAATTTTATATTTTCCTCACAATATAAATCTTTATCAATAACACAAATCCTTTTATTCCCTTTCTATGATATGCCAAAATACAAATAACGTTAATCACAAATACACCTTATTTCTCCTTTCTAAGATATGCAAAAATACAAATAGCAATAATCTCAAATACACCTTATTTATCCTTTCTTAGATATGCAAAAATACAAATGACAATAATCTCAAATACACCTTATTTCTCCTTTCTAAGATATGCACAACAATGAAAACTCAAAACCCTTATTTCTCCTTGACTTGCAAAAATATAATTTAAAAACAATACCATACACCTTATATTTTTTTCAACCTTAATAAAAGGGTTTTCAATCAAAATTTTTAGTACCTTTAGCACTGCTCGCAAATCAAACCTCCAACCTCTCGACAAGCAACACTCTCCCAAGCACCCTGACCAGTTGTGCTACCATGGTGGTTGAGACTAAAGGAGGGGCACCATATATTTAAATGACATCCTACGCACTAACAAAAAAAACCACAAAACCAATGTCGATGAGATTCGACCTCTTGACCTTCTACCCAACAAACCTCCATGCATATCCACATTGCTAGCTGGGCTATCCCGGCAAACAAAAACACAAGCGCAAAAATATTTCTTTAATTGTCTCTGCCTTGATTTCATTTTTTTGTCCTCTTTCTTTCTTTCCTTGCCATTCACATTCACATTTTTCAAATATTCAATTTTCAATGCATAAAAACCATAGTAAGGTGTAATTATTGTCATGTATATATATGCCTTCCATGACTTCGATTTCTTTTGAGAGGTCGGCTTTAATTTTACTTTGGTGTCTTTTTATTTTTAAACTCTTTTGATTATAATATTTAAATATTATAATATAAACATTTGTCACTCTCTTTTAAGCCTTTATCCTTATTTTTAAAACTTTTGTCCACACATCCTTAAACCTTTTATTCTTTTCTATATAATATTTAAATATTATAATCCTTTATTTAAAACCTTGCCTTAAATAATTGTCCATTGTTATATTGTCCAACCTTGTCAACTTCACACCCTTGAAGAATATTTTTGCCTTGAATAATATGCACCCTTTGACATCAATGACAACTCAATATACTCAATATTTCCAACAATCTCCCCATTTTTCATTGATGGCAACCCTACAAAGAAATTTTTCTTTTACTGCAATTACGTTCCAAATTTGCTCCCCCTCACTAAATTCTCCCCCTTTGACATCAATTTCAAAGGGATCCTTGGGGCTAAAACTAAAACACTTAGCCCCCTCACCACCTCTTTTTCTTGAGGTGATCAATTTTGGGATGGGAGTAAAGCTGCTCCCAACTTACAATACTCTTCTTCTTTTTCAATATTTTTTCAAACTTTTGAAGTCATACTCTAAGCATCCTTCTTGCTTATCTTTGGAAGTTCTAAAAATCCTGTTCTACACCACTTTGCTCTATGTCCAAAATTATTGCAATTGTAACACCTGATGTTGTAGTTCTTGAAAGGTGCAAATAAATTGAAGTTCCTCTTTGTGAAGCCATAATCATTCTTATAACGAACCCTGCAATGTATATCTTTATGACCAAAATGATTGCAATTGAAACACATGATGTTGTAGTCCTTGAAATGAATTGAAACTTCTCTTGGTGAAGCCATAATCAATTTTATCATGAACCCTACAATGTATAGCTTTATGACCAAAATGATTACATTAGAAACAATAACCTTGGAAGAAATATTCATCTTGCCTTGATCTCATGGTTCTTTCTTTGCTTTTCTTGTGATGGTCCTTTCTCCTTGATGATTCTTTGTTTACTTCTTCTTTAATGCTATCACCTCTCAACACATCAGCATAGGTCTTAGGGTCTTCTTCAATTCCTTTCTTTGATTCCTTTATTCCTTTTGAGCTTGACTCTTCTTTTTGTTTCTCTTGACCTTCTTCAAAACCAAGTCCTATTTTTATAAATGGAGATATTTGTGCTTTGATAATATCATTCAGGATTTATGTGCTTTTCTCAAACCTGATATTTTTTTGTAGCTTTTCAACTTCCTTCTTTAGAGAAACAACTTCATATTCTAGTCTTTCACATTCCAACTCTTTTGCCTTTAATTGCTCAGTCATACCTTCTTCAAATTTCCTTGCCTCTTCAACTTTAATGTTTAAGTCAATGAGATCTTGTAGAAGCTTTGCCTTTTTTTTCTCATCCTCTTGTACTTGAGCCTTCAAACTTAAGTTCTCCTTTTTCAACTCTTCAAGATCAACAACAAATTCCTTTTCCATATCAACTATGGCTTCCTCTTCCTTTTTTGAATCTTTCTCTTTTTCTAGGTCTTTAATCACAAGAGCATCTTCTTTCTCTTCTTCTTGGTCTTTGACAACAAGAGCATCTTCATTCTCTTCTTCTTGGTTTTTGACAATAGGAGCATCTTCATTCTCTTGCTTGCCTTGATTGTGCCTATTTTTCTTTTCATGATAGAATTTCTTTTCCTTCTTTTTCTTGTATTCCTTTTCTTCTTCATTGCTACTATTTTTAGCTTGTGGACAATTAGCTGCATAGTGACCAATGTTACCACAACTAAAAAATTTGTGTTTTCTTGGATCCTTCTTATTTATTCTCTCAAAGTTAGTCTCTTATCCACTGATTTATTCTTTACTTGATTCTAGTTCTTTATTCTTTGCCTCTTTTGAAGCTTTAAAATTTACCTCTTTTTGATGTTTGATCTTTTGCTGTCCTCATATTAAGGGCTATGAGCATCCCATTTAGCTCATCCATACTCAAGAAAGTATAGTTAGTCCCATTAAATAATGATGTCCTATTTGATGAAAACCCTTCCTGATGTGTCATGTGTGTTCTTATAGGATTTTCCTTCAAGTTGTTAGACTTTCATGAAGGAACCCATTTTGATACCAATTGAAGAACACAAGCTTATACTGAGATGGAGGGTGAACAGTATAATATAAAACTTATTACTTTTATTTCCAAAACAATATCATCCAATATTATCAATTTCAATAATGAAACAATGCACAAATCATCACACACATAAGAGATAGATTTAACGTGGTTCACCCAATGTGGGATACATCCATGGAGAAAACACTTATTATAAATTTTCTCATATTCACTATTAAAATGTTTGTGGACATCTATCCACATGAGACACCAATCCCCTTTGCTTTGGTTCATGGACCTCTATCCATAGGAGACACCAATCCCCTCTGCTCTAGTTTGTGGACCTCTATCCACATGAGACACCAATCCCCTTTGCTCTGGTTCGTGGACCTCTATCCATAAGAGACACCAATCCCCTCTGCTTTGGTTCATGGACCTCTATCCATAGAAGACACCTATCCCCTATGCTTTGGTCTGCTCCAAAGCCTATTCACAACTCTACTCAAATCTGCTCCAAGCCTACACAAAAGGATTGATCAAATATGCTCACCAAAACTTGCTCAAATCTACTCCAAGCCTACACACAAGGCTTGCTCAAATATGCTAACCAAAACTTGCTCAAAACTGCTCCAAGACTACACACAAGGCTTGCTCAAATCTGTTCACCAAAATCTTCTCAAATCTGCTCAAATTTTCTCATAGCTCTGCTCAAACCTGCTCACAACCACTTCTCATACACTCATACAAATAATGCTCATATATTTCCAAATATTACATACAAAAAATGCTCATATTTTTCCCAAATCTTACATACAAATAATGCTCATATCTTTCCCAAATCTTGCATACAAACAATGCTCATATCTTTCCCAAATATTACATACAAATAATGCTCATCTCTTCCTAAATTTTGCATATAAAATAATGTTCATCTATTCCCAAATATTGCATACAAAGCAATGCTCATCTATTCCCAAATCTTGCATAATGAATTCATCAAGTTCTTCACCTATTCTTCAATGTGCTTTTCTCAACTAAAGCAATTGAAGCATATTCTATCTAGAATTATTTATCTTCATGAACATATAAATAATGATATGCACTAACAAATACCCAATATGTTCTTCACATTCATTAAGTCTGTCACTTTCACAAGTCTCACATTTATTACATCAAAATATAACTTTAGTCTAGCACTTGATAATTGAATTTCTTATGTACTCCCAAAATCAATCAAAACCAATGCACAAATTTGCTCTCAAACCCTTATACTTTTATTCCAAAATTCATTCAAAGAAATGCACAAATTTATTCTCAAACCTTTGCATTTTTATTCCCAAATTCATTCAAAGAAGTGCACAACCCTACTCATAAAACTGACCTATAATTTTTGCACATTTAATCCCAATTTCATTCAACACTAATGCTCATCAAATCAATCCTTATATCTCCAACCTATGACATCAAAGGATTTTATTCATCCAAAAACAAACCTTGAGTAAGGGATTAAATCACCATACCTCTAAAACTGCCTTAATGATGATGTGCTTTCAAAACTTGTCTTAACACAAAATAAATTTCCTTTTTGCCACTTCAAAACTGGTTAGCGAATCCCTTTTTCTCTTATTGACTAGATATCAAAATATTTTCATTAAAATCCTTTATCAAAATGTGCTCAATAAATGCTCAAAATAATATCTTATATTTTCCTCACAAGATAAAGCTTTATCAATAACACAAATCCTTTTATTCCCTTTCTATGATATGCCAAAATACAAATAATGTTAATCACAAATACACCTTATTTATCCTTTCTAAGATATGTAAAAATACAAATAGCAATAATCTCAAATACACCTTATTTATCATTTCTTAGATATGCAAAAAATACAATTGACAATAATCTCAAATACACCTTATTTATCCTTTCTAAGATATGCACAACAATGAAAACTCAAAACCCTTATTTCTCCTTGACTTGCAAAAATATAATTTAAAAACAATACCATACACCTTATATATTTTTTTCAACCTTAATAAAAGGATTTTCAATCAAAATTTTTAGTACCTTTAGCACTACCGCGAATCGAACCTCAACCTCTTGAAAAGAAACACTCTCCCAAGTGCCCTGACCAGCTGCACTATCACGATGGCTGAGACCAAAGGAGGGGCACCATATATTTAAACCACATCCTATGTACTGACAACAAAAACCACAAAACCGGTGTTGACAAGGTCGACCTCTTGACCTTCTGCCCAGTAAACCTCCACGTAGATCCACACTACCATTTGGGCTATCCCAGCGAATGAAAACACAGGTACAAAAATATTTCTTTAACTATCTATACCTCGATTTCGTTTTTTTGTCCTCTTTCTTTCCTTGCCATTGCATTCATATTTTCAAATATTCAATTTGCAATGCATAAAAAACCATAGTAAGGTGCAATTATTGTCATGTATATATATGCCTTCCATGCCTTCGATTTCTTTTGAGAGGTCGACTTTAATTTTACTTTGGCACCTTTTTATTTTTAAACTCATTTGATTATAATATTTAAATTTAAAATTTAAATATTATAATATAAACCTTTGTCCCTCTCTTTTAAGCCTTTATCCTTATTTTTAAATATTTTTTTCAAGCATCCTTAAACCTTTTATTCTTCTCTATATAATATATAATGATATTTAAATATTATAATCCTATATTTAAAACCTTACCTTAAATAATTATCCATTGTTATATTGTCCAACCTTGTCAACTTCACACCCTTGAAGAATATTTCTTCCTTGAATAATATGCACCCTTTGGCATCAATGATAACTCAATATACTTAAATACTCAATGATAAGAGGAAGTCTTCATATAAGGCAATGTATATTGTGAATGGAAAAGTTATACTTTTAAGACACACCTTACATGACAATGGAAGATTGATAGATCTTATCTTTAAAAGAGGTGGTGATTTTGACTTTCCTTCTTCATTTGGAGTCTTAGCGAAAGTATTTTTTGGATATGTGCAGGGGTGTCTAATAGTGGTAGTTGTGATTATGGTCAAGCCTAAGGAGACTCTTATGTAGGAAATATTTTTGCAATAACAAATTTTAAATGATGGGGGGATCCAGATAAGAGACCCATTAGAGCATCCATTATGGATGGGTGACATTAATGTTACTAATATCTCCTCTCCTTGTCCCCTCAAATCATATTATGAAAGTGTTGAAATTCTAATTTGATTCATGGTCAAAAGTCAACATTATGTGATGTATTGGATAGGCCTAAGGGCATTTCATTGTACAATGTATTTATTATTTTGTAATATTTTATTATATAAGCCCAATGGGCCATGGTTAACCTTGTTATGGTTAAACCATATTTATTACTTATAATTAACCTAAATCCCACTTGTTATGTTTACTTAGGTTAAAATTTATGATGTAATTGGTGTTTTGGTATTACTATAATCACCCCCTCACACTCCTCATTTAAATATCGAAATGTTGTGCAATATTATCTATAGATAGTGATTATTTATGGTGCCTATGGGCATCCACCATATCTCTCTTTTGTCTATATAATATTTGAGTGAGTGGATTGCTTTTATTTATTTATTTATGGAAAATACTATGAAATCCAACACTCTAATGATACTTCCTTAGCCAAGTTTTAAAAAAGTTGCTAATTATTATTCTCAAGTTGTATGCCCTTAATATTATTTATTTCAACCTACAACCTCTTAGCCAAATCAATATTGATAAAATTGTACCTCTTGCTAGGATATATGAAATAATAACCTTTCCCTTATGAATGCATTCTTGAACCTACAACATAAAAATTTTAGATGAGAATAGATTATTTTATTCTTCTCTTACTTTTCTAAATCCAAAGATGTGGCTTCTTGATCCTTCTCACCACCTTCCTTAGCTTTTTCCTCTTTCTTCACCTTGAGTGTTTTTATATTTTTCATAGTCTTCATTTTGTTTCTTACAAAATTCCAACTCTCTTTTTATTTTGCTTCTCTCCTCTTGAATTATTTGTAGTTCCTTTCCAAAGTCTTTGAACACCTATCAAACTACTTATCTTTAATCCTTTCCCTAATGCTTAGGCTCCCATTTGTTAAAGAATGCTTGTTCCATTTCTTTCCAAGTGCACTTAGCATTTACCATAACAAAAAAATTTCCCATCATAAAGCTTTCCTGATTAAATAGCCATAAAAGCCATATCACACCAAAAATATTTTATCATTGTATATTTTAGTAGTTTTAGCTACTTTCTCATGTTCAATATCCTCTCTCATGTCACTATTAAATTCACGAGTTCACACCAAAAAAAGATAATATAAACAAGGGTTTTAATAAACTAGTATTGTGGCGTCCTTCACAACGACCCCAAAATTAGGGACCCACTTGAATTTTGAAAATTGTTTTAATTTGTGCCTTTGCTCGTTGTTGATTGTCTTCATCGTCTGGTGTTGAAAAAATCGATCTCTAGGAATACTATATTATGGTTGGTTTCACTTGCGGATTTGATTTCATGTTAAAATGGTGATTTTCTTATTTGGTGTTGTTATGTTGTGTTTTGTCAAGTTTCATTTTATGTTGTTCTTTTGTGTTGTGTTCTATTTGTTTATAGATGTCTTTATGCTATTCTTTATTTTGTTATTCTTTTAGGTTGTATAAATATTGTTTCTGTTATGTTATTTTTATTATGTTAAAAGTTTAATGTTATAATATTTTTATGGTTTTGTTTTAAATTGTTCTTTAATATTTTATATTATAATGTGTGTTTTGTTTTTGTAGTTGTTTTATGTTATGTTATTTTAGTTTTATGTTGTCTTTAAATTATATGTTTGTTATTTAGTATATATTTTTGGTGTTATTTTAATATATTTTCGTTTATTATAGTGGTGTTCATATAGGTTGCATGTTTGTATGTTATGTTTAGTTATGATTTAATATATTTAAAAATTTTATTTTATAAACTTGTTTTAAATTAATTAAATTATAAAGTTTTATAACTTTATAATAAAATATAGTTAGAATGGTTATTTTATAAATATGTTTTAAATTAATTAAATTATAAAGTTTTGTAATTTTATAATTTAATTATATTTAAGAAGGTTATTTTATAAATATTTTATATTTTAATTAATATTTATCTTATTGGCAGGATTTTTTTTTTTGGTAGATTAAAAGTGGGTTTTTGTCAAGGATCCCAAAACCTTATTACAATGGAACATATTGCATCAAAGTACATCAGATTAAATCAAGGCAAGGACAACCAAAAGAAACAAATAAGGAGCATGCAATAGGACCAAAAAGGAAGGTGCCATCCTTTGCACCAGAGGAAGACGCTTTCCTTTGCGCCAGAGGAAAACGTCTTCCATTGCACCAAAGGAAAAACGGGCAGGAAGGGAAGGCCCGCCAAAAATTAAATTTGAATCAAAATGTGCCAAACAATATTTTGAAGCTCACAAAGGGCGGGAGAAAGTGCTAGACCGCCCCAACCACTAAATGATAATTTGAACCTTTCCCAAAGGCGGGAAAAGAAACAAAGCCATAAATTTAAAAATTGAAACAACCCAAGGGCGGGAAAACCAGAAACCACCCTTGGAAAACAGAGAACTGAAGGAAAACAAGCATCCCACGTAGGGGAGCCCTAGCAGAAACATAGAAGGAACAAAAGCCTATAAAATGGAACTATAGTGGTTCAGCAGCAAAGGAACACCCCAGGCCATAGGGTCCTTTAGTAGAAAAGGAAGCCTTCGAGAACACCTACCCAGCAAAGGAAGCAGCAACAATAGAACAACACTTCTGAAGGAAAGGATGGGAAAGTGCCACAAGAATTCAAGAGAAAGGAGTCCCGAAGATGCATGACTGCAGGCGTTAAAGCACAAAATAGAAAATAGCAGCCATGCATCCTAGAAAACCTTCAACAACTTCAGGGCCATAGAAGAGGAAGTCCCACAAGGAATCAGTGACAAGAAAAACAGAGGCCCCTACCAGCCACGAAAGGAATTGAAATCCTGTAGGAACCACCACCTCAAACCCAAAGAGTAGAGTCACAGTAGAAAGCACATGGGCAACCCTCAAAACCCAAAAAGATGTGCAAAACTACTCATGAAGCCAGAATTCCTCAGACCCGCCAAAAGTAGCTTCAAGGAAACAAGGAGAAGAACCTGCAAGGATTCAATAGCAAAAATACCAGAGGCTGCAAAACCATGAAAGAAACTGAAATCCTACAAAACCCACCACCTCGAATCCAAAGAGCAGAGTCACAGTATCAAGCATGTGGTCCCTCCTCTGACCAAAAGGATGTTGTGCAAAATTGCTCAAGAAGCCAGAATTCCTTAGACCCAGCCATTCACCACTAAAAATCCTCAACGATCAAATGTCAAGAAGACTTCTAAAAACAACCTGAGAAAACCCAAGAAGAGTCACAGGAAAAAAAGCCTAACCCCAACCCAGAACCCATACACCAGAGAAAAAGGCAGGATAGTGGAGCAAAGGTGGAACACAGGTTTTCCCATCGTAGGGCAAGGAAAGGGGCAGAACAATGGAATATTGATCTCCCTCCCAAAAGGAAATCATATGCAAAACATTCCAGCCTAAAAGGATGGGAAAAGGAGGTGTCAGGGAAACTAGAAAAGGATCAGGGACCTAGGACAAGGCCGAGGAAGGGATGCAGGAAAGTGGAACAGGACTTCCATAGGAAGTCACCTGTAGAGCCCCTCCTCCTTCCTCCTACCAAAGGAAGCCCCATAAAACCCTTCCTTATTGGCAGGATTATTAAAGTATGTTGAATAGAGGATTTGTTTGTGGGTTTCATTGACATGTCTTAAATTTAATTTTTGAATGCCAATAAGGAGAAATATTAAATCCTTTGAAAATGTGTTGGTGACATTAGGGTTTCATTCAGGTGAAATATTAAATCCTTTGAAAATGACGTTGGTGACATTAGGGTTTCATTAAGAATTCATTTTTACAACTGTATGGAAACCATAATGGAATGGGAACGAACCAACCATGTAACGGATTTTTCAAACTATAAGTGGAGAATGAAAATCCAAGAACAGTGTCAGACATTTTGTAGAGCAAAGAAAGGATAAGGATTCAAAGGAGCAAAAGTGGAGAGCATGAGAAGACTACAGGGTTTGGAATAACAGAGATTTGCAAAGCTTTATTGTAAGATCCAACTATTATATCAAATTATTTTGATTTAAATATGCGTGAATATAGTATTTAATTTTCAATAAAATGATTTGATATAGTTCTTTTAAATTAAATTTCCATTGAAGATTGCACCATTTTTATTATCGTACTATATGATTTCTAATAGGCATAAAATTGGTTTTAAAGTTTTTGTGTATTCCATTCTGTAGTTGTTTGTCCAAAATTTAATTTATTTCTTTACTTTAAACCTTTTTGAAATTTATTTCATATTAAATTTGCATACATTTAACCTAGTTTAATTTTTATAAAGTTAAACTTTATAACTAGGTTATAAATAAATTTATTATTCAAATATTAAATTTAATTAATATTTGAATAAATAAATTTACTAAGGATAAATGACTATTCTGATTCCAACTTTAATTTCATAAAGTTGAGAATTTAGAATTGATATTTTTCATTAAATAGTTTGGGTTTTATTTTAATATGGTTTCAATTTATCCAAAGATCCAAACTATACATTTCAGGATTATATTTGTTCTTAAATATTTAATAAATAAATATTATGGGAAGGAGATGCTTTATGAACTTTATTTTCATATCATAAAATTCAAAAGTTCATAGATTAGTTTTATATTAAACCCTATGTTTCATAATTATTAAGGTTTCAAAACCTTATAATTTGGGTTAATCATTATTATATTTGTTCATTCTTCGGATATCTCAATTTCAATTTCATATTTGGATGAACAAATATTTACATTAAATAAACCTTAAATTCTGAATATTATAAAGTTTAGACTTTATAATTAAGGTTTATATTTAATCAATTTCATTAAAATTTCATAAACTTTGATTTTATTAAAGTTAATTGAATTAATTAAAATGCTAGATTAAATTTTTATCTCAAAATCATTTGAAGCATTTTAATTAAAACATTGTTTTAAGGTTATAGAATAAATTTGCATAAGTTATTAAAATTAAACTCAAAAGACAAATTTATCTATTATTGCTTAGAGAGAGAATTTGATTAAAAGATACTTAACACATGATGAATTTAAAGTTAATTACCTCATTTCCAAAACCCTTGTTATCATTTATGTGCTAGCAATTGAAATTGTTCAAGCACTTATTTTGGCACATATGCATGATACATAAAAATATTAAGTGAGAACCTTGGAGAAATACCTTTTTCTTTGCAAGAGAGGATTGTGATCCTAATTGTCGGGTGATCTTTGTAATTGGACAAAATCACACCTCAACAAATTGGCGCTAGAAGGAGGGCTTGAAAGGTAAATATTTGATTTTCATTTGAAATCATTCAAATCTCAGTTTAAAAAAAAATAAAAAAAATTGCAAATTTGTTATTTAATGCCAATGTTTAATTGATGCATATATTTTATCAATTGATTAGTCATTTCATGCTTAGTTGCAAGATATATTTCTTTGACTAGTAATATTGGCATTAAATTTGTGTTCTTTAAAGTTCACTAATGTCATCGCTTGCTTCAATAAAGAAAATAATAGTATCTTGGATAGGTGATTATTATAGCAGTTTAAACATGGCTATTCATCAAATTCCTGTAGGTGTAGAAGTTTGTTTACCCAGATTTAGGAATGATGTGGATCAAGCCAAGGAACATATTTAGAGATACAAGAGTGTGTTAAGTCATTTGCAGCTTATGCAGGGAGATGCTCCTTGCAGATTATTTTCATACCCATTGGATGAGGTTGGGCTTAAGTGGTACATAAAATTATCTGTAAGGTCTGCTACTTCTTAGGCTAAACTAGAAAAAGCATTTCTCAAACATTTTGGAAAGTTGGATGACCTAGTTATGATGTTAAATCAATTTGTCTCCATACGTAAAAAATTTAATGAATCCATGAGATAATTTAATGATAAATTCCATAAGTTGTATACTAAGGTGGGGATACATTATATCATTTCAAAAGAAATAGCTACTCAAATATACATGGGAGCCTTAGATCACGTTACTTCTATGTTTTGGGGGAAATGCCTTAAAATTACATCATTGTCTAGAGCTTACAATGAGGCAGTAACATTTTAACAACAATTGATATATCAAGGTGTTACTATGGAACAACTATACATACTTAGACCTAAAACTCATAATCAAAGATCATAAATGAGTCAGGTTGATATTGATAGTTTAGATGTCACAACTACCTTAGATATTGAGAATGAGGTGCAGGTTTCAGATTCAATACCCATCAATGAACATTGTGATGATCAAGTTGATCAAAATGTAAAAACTGACTTAGAGCCATTATTCACAAAAGAGGATTGGGATGATCTTATAAAACAAAATACAGAAATTGATCCTACTAAAGAAAACCTTGTCTTCCCAAAAGATGAATATGAGGAAGATGAATTCTTTGAAATTGAGGAGGGTGAATCTGAGAAAGATGAATTTTTTGAAATTAAAGAAAATGAAATTGAAAATGAATATGAAGAATATATAGAAGAAATGATAGATTTTCATCATTTGTTTCAGGAGGATAATGAGTGTGATGTTCAAACAGGTAAAGTTAAAAAATTGAATGATCATAGATGTGATTTCATTGAATATTGCAAGGGATTACAAAAAAATAATACCTCGACAATGATGGTTCAAATTACTGATCCTTAAATATTATTGCTTGAGAAAGATGAATTGTTTGAAATTGAAGATGAATTCTTTATTGAATAAGGTAAATCAAAAAATGAATCCAAAGATGATATGAAAGAAAATATGGAATGTCACCAAGTGCTTCAGAAAGATAATGATTTTGTTATTTCAGATCATGAAGAAGAATTATTCACTTTATTCATAATTTCCAAAGAAGTTCTTATCTCAGATGATGTGCAAGAAATTGAAAACCTTGTGTCACTTAAGTATTCTACAATGCTCATACAATAAGAAATTAGTAGGTCTTCATCTCATGTGTTTGATAAAGGTGAATTTGAAAAGTAAATTATAGACCTATCCAAAGTTTGCACAAAAGATATGGTTGAATCTCACCCTTTAACTATAGAAGATAATTTTTATAATGGTTGGGGAAGATATGATAAATGTTTTTCTTTTATGCCTACTGATAAGAATTTTTCTTCATCTAATATGCAGGATGCTAAAGCTGATGTCTTACATGAAGAATCTACAATTTCTATACAACCAAAATATCATATGTTGTTTGAAGACACGATAGGATATCACCCTTCGATTTTAGAAGAGAATTATTATAATGGTTGGGGTATGTATGGTGAATATTGTTTTCTCACTCTCCGACTGATGAAATTTTTTCACTTGATATGCAGGATGTTGAAACTTCTATCTCAAAATAAGATTTCGCAATTCCTACACAATCAGAAAATGACATGCCAATTATAAAATTAGAGAAGGTTCTAAAATTGAATCACTTTGAAGATGAATTTATTGAACACCTTGCTGAAATTGAAAATGAAAAAATGGTAAATGTTTCTTATGACTCATTTGTTAATAATGAAGAAGAGGTAAGGTCATCTCTTTTACCCGTGACTAATAAAAATTTGAGTACAAATTCACATGAATGGTTTGGATTTAATGTTGGTGATGACCTAAAGGAAAATGTTAATCTATCTGAAGTAACTCAGGTGGTTGATCAAGAAAATTTGTTATTTAACACATCTTGTGATCATTCAGATTTGTGGTTTGAAAAGGATGGGCATATGTTTAATTGGGTGCCTGATTTTGGTGTCCTTAATAAATAGGTATTTGATGGAGACAAAGAACTACAAGGTGACCATGATGGAGATCATGAAGAAAAGGATAAAGTGACAAATGCTCATCAAATATTGGTAAATGCTAATAATGATGTGTTGAGTATAGATGATGAGGTAAAATCTTCAACTTTCTCATTGGTTACAAAATTTTCAGGTAATGGGTTGCATGATAAGTTTTTGGATGCTAATGCTATCACTGATGAAATGTTAATTATTGTTAACAAGAAGTTGGAGACAACTTCTAAAATTTTTGCCATAAATGAAATGAAGGAAAACATGTTTGGAATGCTTAATCAAATCCATGAGCAATCAACTAGTGAATCTAGGGCACAAATGTTTAATGATCTTCTTATACCAAATGTCTTAAATGCTTATCAATTCTTGAATGATTGTGATTGCTTTAAAAACTTTGAAAGTGACTTAAATTTGAAACTTTTAGAAATAGGTTCTTATTTGCAAGATCTCCTATTTGAAAAGGGGAGCCTAGTTCTAAATTATGAATCAAATTGTGAAACTTACACCTTTTTGAATAAGTAAAGTATAATCGAAAATCATGTTTTCACTTTTAAGTTTAATAAATCAAATCTTAAACATGGAACTGCTTATAATTTTGAATCGAATCAATGGGGTGAGAAATGCAAAATGAAATTGGTTATATTATTTGGTCCAATTTTATTTTGGTTAGAGTTATATAAGATTTGGCATGCATACAACAATATATGTCTCTTATAGTATGCCAATTGTGTTTGGGATCCAGGGAAATGATGGTAGAAATTTTGCAGTGTCTTGTACATAATGTATATTTTTGTAAATAGTCTTTTGGATTTTGTTTTCTTATTTTTGTGTTTGTACATAAGTTGTGGTTTTGTAATGTTTTGTTATTTGTTCTGTTGTCAATGTTGTCAAGTTTAGGAAGTGGGTTCACTCGCTTTATCAATTTTACAATTTTGGTTTTACAAATTTATGTTTTGTATAGCTTGTTGTTTTGTGAGCTTGTTAGTTAGTTATTTTGCTGATTTTATTAGTTGGTGATGTTATTGATGTTTATTTTTGTTTGTTTAGTATTTATCAGATTTTTGGTTGTGCTTTTAGTATAGTAATAAATTGGCTTTGCCAGATTTTGGAGTTTCATTATTTTGATGTGTGTTGTTGAATTTGACAAAGTTTCAGTGAGGTTTTCAAGGATTAAGGTAGTTGTTACCGAGACACTTGTCATTTGATGGTTTTGTTTGGTATTCGATCATGGGCCATATAGTATGAAATTACCTGTTTTGAAAACCTGTAAAACCTAGAGAAAATGAAAAGTGAGATGTTAGTCTATATCTTCATGAATGTGAACTAAGATAAAGAAATTTGAAATATTAAAATCATATTGCAAAAGATTCACGAGTTTCACAAATACATTAAGTAATATCTCTTGAAATTATAGAAGTATGAAGTTGTTAGTTTTGCAAATTAAGGTAAAAAAATTTATACACTCTTTTAGCCTTACCTGATCTCTAACCCAAATGGCAGGTGGATTTTTTGCAAAGTACCTTATTATTGGATAAAAAGAAAAATAAAAATAAAAAATGATGAATACAAAGAAAAGTAATGATAAATCTATCACCGTAGTCTAGATAGCCTTCATCGGGGCTATAGATGCCTGATTGGCAGTGGAGATAGGTCTAGACTAAAATAAAAAATACAAAATGCAAAAATTCACCTAATATATGGGAGATTCAGATAATCTCTACTGGGGCTATGAACGTCTGGCTGGCAGTAGAGCAATGTCTGAAGAGAGCCAGGTGGAGGTATACTTCAAAAGAGAAAATGTTCATAGCCTAAAATGCAAAATTGACAATGGAAGGTTGAACGGTTTCAAAGATATAGAACAAATCACTTTACACACACCAAGCCAATGTTGATGATTCTACTGTTTCATGTTGAATTGGTCTATTCACATTCTCTGGATATTACTGATGCTCACATTTCTAATATTTGGGTTTTTGTTGTTTTCAGAAGTTGGATTCTTAAGTCCAAAATGTCCAAGGGCATTTACCAGTAGAGTCATCATTTGTTGTGACGTCCTTCACAACGACCCCAAAATTGGGGACCCACTTAAATTTTGAAAATTGTTTTAATCTGTGTCTTTGCTCGTTGTTGATTGTCTTCATCATTTGGTGTTGAAAAAATTGATCTCTAGGAATGTTGTATTATGGTTGGTTTCACTGGAGGATTTGATTTTATGTTAAAATGATGTTTTCTTGTTTGGTGTTGTTATGTTGTGTTTTGTCAAGTTTTATTTTATGTTGTTATTTTATGTTGTATATTATTTGTTTATAGGTGTCTTTATGTTATTCTTTATTTTGTTATTCTTTTAGGTTGTATAAATATTGTTTGTGTTATGTTATTTTTATTATGTTAAAATTTTAATGTTATAATGTTTTTATGGTTTTATTTTAAATTGTTCTTTTATGTTTTATGTTATAATGTGTGTTTTGTTTTTGTAGTTGTTTTATGTTATGTTGTTTTAGTTTTATGTTGTCTTTAAATTATATGTATGTTATTTAGTATATATTTTTGGTGTTATTTTAATATATTTTCATTTATTATAGTGGTGTTCATATAGGTTGTATGTTCATATGTTATGTTTACTTATGTCTTGTTTTAAATTAATTAAATTATAAAGTTTTATAACTTTAATATTTAATATGGCGTTTGAGTCAACATATTGTAATTCAAAATTATTCATAGCAGAGAGATGGCAGGAGCGGCAGTAGGAGCACGGGTTGGAGTAGAAGCGGACGCAGGGCTGGGATCGAATCCAAAGCAGGGCGCAGAGCCTTGGGTGGGACCAGATCCAGGGTCAGGATCAGGTACGTCCGGGCCCGGGCCTGGTCCAGGAGGATCCATGGCAGGGTCGAAAGGGGGTTTCTCACTTGAGCAGGATGGTGGGTTTGGTGGGGTCGGGATCTTGGGCCCGCGCCCCCTGCCTGGCCTTGATGCGACGGATGGCCGCGGGAAGAAGCCCCCCAATCCTGGGCAAGGGCATGCCTCGGGAGGGCATAAACCCTCCTACCAATAGATTTTGGCAGGCTCTAGGGCCCCTGCTCGAGCACTGGGCGTAGGGCTTTCCCTCCAAGGCACCCATATTTCCATCCAGGAGGAGGTTTACTCATCCTTGGTTTTTGGATCTTCGTCTTCCTTGGTTGGGAAGTTCTTGGGCGGGCGCCCAGACATGGAGACCATCCGCAGATGGGCGGCTACCAAATGGAAGGTCTCTAGGCATATCCAACTGGTTGCCCTATCCAGAGGCTTTTTCATTATCAAAATCAACAACAGCGAGGACGCTGAGAAGATCTTGTCAGGCGGGCCCTGGTTCCTGGGTTGCAAGAGTCTTTTTCTTAGACGTTATGGTGCATATTTTCACCCCAGTACCTAAAGCATCAACTTTGCCTCGATCTAGGTTCGCCTCCCGGACCTTCCCTTTCATCTGTGGCATGAAGACGTCCTAAAGCTCATTGCCCAGTCAGTTGGAGACTTGGTGGCCTTTGATCCCACGACCAAGGCTGGCTCTCGCATGGTGCATGCCAGGTTCTGTGCTAACACCAATCTTGAATCTGAGCTCCCTTCCTCGGTTACCATCTCTTCTGGGTCCTTCTTCTGGCGTCAAACCCTAATCTACAAAAATAAACCTACTTTATGTACCTCTTACAGCTCTCAAGGCCACCTCCCTCACTAATGCTCAGCATCCAGGAAGGCTGAAGGCCCTAATCCCAAACCCTCGCATAGTTCTGGTCGGGCCCCGTCCCCTCGTCCTGACCCTAGGCCCTCAGGGCCCCCTTGTCGAGCCTAGTTTGGAGGGTGACCTTTTCCAGATTCCTATTCTCAACGACCCCTCCGGGGACCCGATCCCAGATTCCCCCCGCCTCCTGTTCTGGCTCCTTCCCCTCAAGCCCCGACTGCTATCGGGACCCGCTCCTCCCCCCCACCCCCTTATGGCCCTGACCCCCCAGGCATCCTTCCCGGAACCTACCCCCTTGATGTGTGGGTTTGAGCGATCTGATGACGAGACCGAAGCTAGCTCTCCGTCCGAGCCCGATGGAGTCAGCCCCAAAATGACCCGGAGCAGGTCCTTTGCCACAAATTTTGGCAGTAAATTTAAAATAGGGCAGCCCACCCTGTGCAAAAAATGGTCAAGGATCATGGAGGACGACATAGCTAATGGCTCCCATACTACGCTCTTCGACGTTGGCACAAGCTTTCACAAGGCAGACGACGCCCGATCCAAACCCCCTGCTCAAGAAAGAAAGGGGGGTAGGCGACCCCACAAGGGTTCCAAATGAAGCTCATCTCTTGGAACATCAGGGGACTCAATGGGGTCCACAAGAAAAGGATCCTTGGTCAAATTCATAGGGACCACCACCTGTCCTTCATCCTCCTCTAGGAGACCAAGATAGATGATGCCGCTGCTCGGAGAATATCCCATGCTACCTGGTGCAACTGTGAGTTCCTCTCCACCCCCACGGCTGGCTCATTCGGGGGCCTTATGTGCATGTGGGACCCTCGGTCCTATGAGGGAAGACTCATTTCTTTGTTGCCCAGGATTATGAACATTCTGGTCCACTGCCTCAATTCAAAGCATTCATGGATTTTGTCCAACGTTTACGCTCCCAACAGTCTCATTGAGAAAGCAAGGCTTTGGCAAGAAATCAGTTTGATGAGAGAAGCTTTTGCTCCCCTGCCCTAGATCATGTCTGGGGACTTCAACAACCCCCTGTCTTCCTCTGACAAGTGCGGGGGCTCGAAGGTCAGAACCAAAAGCATGGATAACTTTGGGGCCTTTACCACCCACAACAAACTCATGGATGTCAGCTTGAAGGGAGCCCGGTTCACATGGTCCAACAAGAGAGCGGGACCCAGTCACATTCAGGTCAGATTGGATAGAGTTTTCTTGTCTAAGGAAGCCCTCCCCATTTTTGCTGATGCCTCCCTGCTGGCCCTCCCAAAAATTGGGTTTGATCACAGCCCCCTCCTCGAAACTGATCATCACCCCCCCTCAGGAGACCCTTTCGATTTGAGTCCATGTGGCTACACCACCCCGACCTTCGGGCCCAGGTCGACTGCTGGTGGGATCCCCCTGTCCCTGGTTTCCCCACTGAGCAAGTCTTCCACAATCTGAGACGCCTCAAAGAGCACCTCAAGGCATGGAACAAAGAAGTGTTTGGTAACATCTTCGAAAGCAAGGAGGCTATCCAAAAAAAACTCGAAGAGATTGAGTCCAGATTCCAAGCAGGCTCCCAAGAGCCGGGGCTCAGGGAAGAGGAATGCATTGCCCTCAGCGAGTATCACAATATCCTGGCCAGGGAAGAAACCTTCTAAAGGTAGAAGTCGTGCACTCTGTGGATCCAAGATGGTGATGGAAACACTACGTTCTTTCATGCATCGACCCTCCGAAATAGGGGTTCTAACAGAATTGTCAAGCTTATTGATAGCAACGGCAGAACCATCAATAATGAGGAGGACATCCATGCCGAGGTAGTCCACTTCTTTCAAGAACTCTTAGGTGACGGACCTCCAATGTCCTCAAAGGCGGCTGATTCCCTTTTGGATCACATCCCGACATCTGTCCTGATCGTGGCAAATGCAAAACTGGTGTAGGCCCTGTCTGATTTCGAAATCCAAGCTGCCACCTTTTCCATGAAGGATGAGGCAGCCCCAAGCCCGGATGGGTTTCCTCCCTGCTTCTTCTAGACCTTTTGGGACATCATTGGCCATGATGTGTGCGCTGCCATCCGAGACCTACAGTTTGCCAGATCCATCCCCAGAGGCATCAACACCACCTTCATAGCCCTGATCCCGAAGACTCAGGCAGCCAGATCCCTGTCAGACTTTCGCCCCATCAGCTTGTGCAACGTCCTCTATAAAATCTTGACTAAAGCCATGACCACCCGCTTCAAAGACATCCTTCCCCTGATCATTGCCCCCTGTCAGGGAAGTTCAGTCAAAGGCAGGCTAATTACAGATGGGGTCATAATCATGCAGGAGGCCATTCACTCAGCTGTCCTATCCAAAAAGGCCCATTTCCTGCTCAAGCTTGATATGAATAAGGCCTTTGATAGGGTCGATTGGAGCTTCCTGTCCAAGGTCCTCCTCAAATTTGGGTTCCACCCCTCCTGGGTCCAACTCATCAACAAGTGCGTGTCCTCCCCCTAGTTCTCAATCCTTGTCAATGGATCCTCGGTCGAGTTCTTCCCCAATTCTAGAGGCCTCTGCCAAGGTGATCCCCTATCCTCGATTCTCTTCATTATCCTGGCTGAGGCCCTGGGACGAACCATTTTGAATTTTGTGGCTCGCAGTCTCATCTCGGGCATCAGGCTAGCACAGGGCCTCCCCCCGTGTCCCATCAACATTTTGTGGACAACACCATTCTTGCATCCTCGACCTCGGTCCCTCAAGCCAAGGCCCTCAAGAACATCCTAACCCTGTACGAGGAGGCGACTGGGCAGAAAATCAACCTTCGAAAAAGCAAGATTTACTTCATCAACACCCCCTTGGCTAGGCAAATCAAAATCGGGCGGATCTTGGGATGCTCCCCCGGCTCCCTCCCCTCTTCCTACCTCGGGCTTCCTCTGTTCACAGGGGCGTCTTCCAAGGTGCTATGGAATGGGGTGATTGAGCGGATCCAAAGGAAACTTGCCCCCTGGAAATGCCACCTTCTTTCGCAGGCCAACAGAGCCACCCTCTTGGCATCTATCCTCCAAAGCATACCGATATACTTCATGTCTGTCTTCAAAATTTTGGCCTCCATCGCTACTCTCATTGAGCAAATTCAGAAATGCTTCCTCTGGTCGGGCTATGAGGACAAGAAAAGGATTCCCCTGGTCTCCTGGCCCCTGGTCTACCACCCCAAAGGAGAGGGAGGGATTGGGCTCAAACGGGTGGTTCCCATGAACAAAGCCCTTCTGTCCAAACATGCTTGGAAGGTTCACACCAATACCTCAGATGAATGGGTCTACATTGTGCGTAGGAAGTACTGCCACAACCACCCCTTCTTCGAGGACACCCAGCCCCGTGATGGATCTGCCTTCTAGAATTCCCTACTTTCCACCAGAGATATTGTTCAGCAAGGGACCAGATGGATTCTTGGAGACAGTGCCAAGATTGACTTTTGGGAGGACAGATGGATTCTTGACAATGCCCTGAGTTCGGATAGGGAGCTCCTCCTCCTCAAACCTAGGCTTACGGACTGATGCCCCAAAGCATCTGACTACATGACCCAACTTCAGGGGAAAACCATCTGGAAACCCATCCTAAACCCCAGGTTCCCGCTTCAAGCTGCCAGACTTCAGCGCATCCTCAGTGCGACGGTCATCCCTTCTTTTGAAGACAATGACAAACGCGTGTGGCATGGCTCTCCTGGTAGTGTTTTTTTAGTCAAGTCTACTTACCACATTCAGAGAACCTCGAGAGCAACCACCTTCCTGACCCAGCAGGTCTGGGCCAAGAATTTGATCCCCAAAATCAGCCATTTCGTTTGGGTGGCTGTCCAAAACAAAATCCCCACGATCAAAAATTTGATCAAGAGAGGCTTCTAGATCCCCAACAGATGCTTCCTCTATCGTGCCACCTGGGAGTCAACCAATCACCTTTTCATAAATTGCATTTTCTCCTTTGAAGTTCTGGGCCTCATCCTCTCCCATTTCTCCGTTCAGTGGGCGGCCCCCAATTCCATTTTTGATCTCCTATCTCAGTGGCCCACCCCCTTTGCCCATCCCTTTCTCCACTTCCTTTGGAAGGCCTGCCTTCCTCATATGCTCTGGCAAATTTAGCTCGAGCGCAACAGGCGAGCCTTTTCCTCCCCGGCCTGCTCCCCCCAATGGTTAGCGACCAAAGCAGTCTCCTTTGCCACTAAGAATTTATGCTTCATTCCCCTTTCTGTGGAGCCTTGGTGTTCAAGTGAAGCCTCCCTTCTCTCCTCCCTCGGCATTCAGCTTTCCCCCCCTGCTCCCCCTCTCGCCCCCTCCCGGTGCTCCCTAATCAGGTGGACTCCCCCCCCAGGTGGCTTAAGCTCAATTTCAACGACACCTCCAAAGGCAACCTCAAGGCCTCTAGGGCTGGCAGGGTCATCAAAGACTATTTCAGGAATCTGGTCATAGCCTTCGTGGTCCTGCTGGGTAGACAAACCAACAATTTTGCCAAAGTTGTTGGCCTGCTCAATGGTCTCTCGGCTCTCAGGGGCTCCCCCCAAAAAATCATCATCGAAGGCAATTCCCAAGTCGTAATCAGAGCCACCAGCAAGCCTGATTCCTACTCCTGGCAATTCCATAATTCCATTTGGGAGGCCCTCTTCATTCTTCAGGGCTTCCCCGATCACACCTTTCAGCACGTGTTCATAGAAGGCAACAGGGCTACTGATTTCATGGCAAATCTAGCCATCACCGCTAAAGATTTCACCACCTGGTCCTTGCACTTCCCTGCAAGCCTAGTCCAAATTGTGTTGCAGGATCAGTCTGACCATGTTGTTAACACTAGTGTCTAGGCTTCCCTGAGATAGGGCAGCGAAGTCCCCCTGGCATGCGCTTTTGATGACAGGGGCTTCTCGTCCTCGTGTCGACTGGCCACCCTGTCCATGAGGGATTCATCTTGATCCTCCTCGTGGCGGCTCGTGCCCCTTGCCTTGTCAGATGCCCACGTTGGCTAGCTGGCAGCTCTGGCAGTCCCAATTCTCTATGCATTTCGAACCTCCTTGTCCTTCCTGCTTCGATCTTTGTGACTACAGATTCTCATGCCATGCCAACCCGATCATGATCCAGTCCGATGTGGTTCTCTCTCGATGTTCCCCCACTTAGAGTTAGGCATATGGTGCTTTGGCAATGGCCCATTCCCTTCCTCGTGTGTTAGCAGTCTAGCATGCCCCCTCAGCCCCTTCCCTGTCGTGTCACTTCCAGTCGTGTGTGCCCCTTTCCAAAGCCAACGGTGCACCCCCTCCAAAGGCCCCCACACGGCCTTTATATTCCCCTCGCTGCCCCATCCCTCTGTCGTGCTCTCCATCCCCTGCTCCTTCTCCCCTAGTCTGGCATTCTCTGCCCTCTCTGTCCCCGCCCTACCAGCTCAGCCCCCATGGCTTCCAAAATCGTCTTCCTAGAGCCTCCTGCCCTTGAGTTGAGCGAACCCGCTCGCTTATTCTTCGATGCTAAAAAATTCACCCCATTTTTTAGTAAATTCGTAGGCCATGAGGATGAAATCACCCAGGGTTTCCTGGATACGTGGAATGAAGGTGAAGTTACAGTCAAGGGCCTCCATTTCAAAGTCTCTAAGGAATTCCTCATGGAGGTCATCGGCCTCCACCATGAAGAGAAAGGTCGCATTGTCAGGCGTGACAAACACAACTGGGAAGAGGAGCTCTCCCGCTTCCTAGATCATCAGTGGGACAAAGCAAACCTGCTCCGCTCTCACCTCCCGATGCCTTTCGACGAAGCCATCGTCTTGGTAATGCAATACATTACATGTGACGATCCAAAGCAACGACTGTACAGCTTTCATTTAAGCTACTTTAATCATCTTTGAGGAGCAACCCTCATCAGCACTCCGCGTTTCCTCTTCTACTCCCTGGGTTTGACCATTGATTGCGCTCGCAAGAATCATTCCCGACCCATGCACCAAGGGCTCATGGCTGTCCTCTATAGGCATGCCCTGGCCAACCAACCCTAGTTGCACAACATTCCCCCCTCTCATCTATCCTGCCCCCTGAAGAAGGCATTTCTTCCACTAGATCCCCTGCCGCCAAGGGCTCCCCCTCTCTCGATGATTCCTCTTCCCTAAAGCGATGCAGGCCAACCCGCAAATGCAGGGCTTCGAGCAAAGGCCCAGGTGGGGCCCTGCCTCCTAGCTCTGGCCGCAAAAGGGCATCCCCCGGGTCCAGCTGGGCTGCGGGGAGCTCCAAGAACGTTAAATCAGAGATCTCGGAGCCCACTGTGATCAGCTCCGAGTTCGATGACAAATTCTAGAACCTGGCGCTTAGAGGCCTCCTAGAAACAGCGATCGGATCCCTCAATGCTGTTGCCCAAGCTGCTTCTCATGTCGCCAAGGCTTTGTCTGAGCTCTGTCGCAAGCTGGAGGACAGCTCTGCCAAGGTCCAACGACAATTCGAGTGGGCTGAGGACGGCTAAGGGCCCAGTTAGCTGGGGCCATCTGGCCTTTGTCGGTCCAAAGTTTCTTAGTTTTTGTGGATGCTGGTTTCTATGAAGAATCTCGATTTTGTGAAGGTTTTTTGTGGCTTTTTGTTTTCTATAGTCTTCAGGGCCCCCGGGGCTGGGCCGATCTTTTTGCTTTCTTTTTTAATGCTTCGGCTACTACTGTAATTAAGGTTTTGGGATCCTATTCAAAAAACCCACTGTAAATAATCTGTTACCTATCAAAAAAAATATTTAATATGGTGGAGGTCCAAGGTTCAAATCTCGAGCCTCGTCGGACTGAACGCTTGTCCCTTTCTTGGTGCTTTCAGCGGCATAAAAGGTTTAAAATGATTGTGGCATGGTGGTTATAGGGGCGGACTATGCGAAGATTTGTGTGGCGGCTTCTAGGGCGAACAACGCAGAATACTGTGGCGGCCATAAAAGCTGGACAACCTGCTCGGATTTGTGGTGGCTACCGATTCCACCATTTAAATTAAAAAAAAAAACTTTAATATTTAATATATTTAAAATTTTTATTTTAAAAACTTGTTTTAAATTAATTAAATTATAAAATTTTATAACTTTATAATAAAATATAGTTAGAATGGTTATTTTATAAATATGTTTTAAATTAATTAAATTATAATTTTTATAACTTTATAATTTAATTATATTTAAGAAGGTTATTTTATAAATGTTTTATATTCTAATTAATATTTGTCTTGTTGGCAGGATTATTAAAGTATGTTGAATAGAGGATGTGTTCGTGGGTTTCATGGACATGTCTTAAATTTAATTTTCAAATGCCAATGAGGAGAAATATTAAATCCTTTGAAAAGGCGTTGGTGACATTAGGGTTTCATTGAGGAGAAATATTAAATCCTTTGAAAAAGGCATTGGTGACATTAGGGTTTCATTAAGAATTCGTTTTTACAACTGTATGGAAACCATAATGGAACAGGAAATAACCAACTATGTAACGAATTATTCAAACTATAAATGGAGAATGAAAAGCCAAGAAAGGTCAAACATTTTGCAGAACAAAGAAGGATAAGGATTCAAAGGAGCAAAAGTGGAGAGCATGAGAAGACTACAGAATTTGGAATAACAAATATCTGCAGAGCTTTATTGTAAGATCCAACTATTATATCAAATTATTTTGATTTAAATATGTGTGAATATGGTATTTAATTTTCAATAAAACGATTTGATATAGTTCTTTTAAATTAAATTTTTATTGAAGATTGCACCATTTTTATTGTCATACTATGTGATTTTCAATAGGCATAAAATTGGTTTTAAAGTTTCTGTGTATTCCATTTTGTACTTTATACTTTTTTGAAATTTATTTCATTTTAAATTTGTATACATTTAACCTAGTTTAATTTTTATAAAGTTAAACTTTATAACTAGGTTATAAATAAATTTATTATTCAAATATTAAATTTAATTAATATTTGAATAAATAAATTTACCGAGGATAAATGACTATTCCGATTCCAACTTTAATTTCATGAAGTTGGGAATTTAGAATTGATATTTTTTCATTAAATAGTTTGGGTTTTATTTCAATATGGTTTCAATTTATCCAAAGATCCAAACTATATATTTCAGAATTATATTTTTTCTTAAATATTTAATTCAATAAATATTTAAGAAATAAATATTATGGGAAGGAGATGCTTTATGAACTTTATTTTTATATCATAAAATTCAAAAGTTCATAGATTAGTTTTATATTAAACCCTATGTTTCATAATTATTAAGGTTTCAAAACCTTATAATTTAGGTTAATCAATATTATATTTGTTCATTCTCTGAATATTTCAATTTCAATTTCATATTTGGATGAACAAATATTTACATTAAATAAACCTTAAAATTTGAATATTTTAAAGTTTAGACTTTATAATTAAGGTTTATATTTAATCAATTTCATTAAAATTTCATAAAATTTGATTTTATTAAAGTTAATTGAAATTTATAATTAATTAAAATGCTAGATTAAATTTTTATCTCAAAATCATTTAAAGCATTTTAATTAAAACGTTGTTTTAAGGTTATGGAATAAATTTGCATAAGTTATTTTTTTTAAATAAAGGGGTAAAAATTTATTGATAAAAAGTTTGGATTACAGAGTACAACTGAGCTTCCAACCAGGACTCAAATAAACAACCAAACATGCTAAAACCACTAGACTATAATGACACCCTAAAAAGACAACAAGAATAAACCACATTAAGTCTATACATCCTTGTGGATCAACTCCCATAGGCGTTGAGAGTCCCCAGATGGGAGACTCTCCCAAATATCGATACTCCAAGGATCCAGCAGCTTAGAAGCCCTTTTGGCCAGGTAATCAGCAACCACATTTCATTCCCTTGGAATGTGCACAAAGGATATAAATTCAAACTATTCACTCATTTTGAGAATCTGAACGGCTATAAAGGCCAACTGCCAATTAACTTCCTCCACCATTTTACTGTTTAAAATATTAACCACAATTTGAGAGTTAGACTCACAAATAATCCTATGCCAGCCAAGAGAAAACCCCCTTCGCAAGGCCTCAATAATTGCAATAGCTTCCATAAAATTGTTGGAGTAAACACCTATATAAATGGAAAAAAAAAACTGACACCACCAGTAGAATCTCTCCCAACACCGCCAATGCCAGCATGTCCAGGATTACCTCTAGACAATCCATTAGTATTAATTTTTAAAACTCCTCTAGGGGGTGGCCTCCACCTACCATCTCTCCTAACCTTCTTGTTGAGCTGAGGAACCGAAGAGTTCACACCATCCCAAAAGAGACCAAGGGCTTGTTGTACCTTATCCTCCCTAGAATCCAAAAGAGGGTCCACATCACATTTGCTATGGATGGTTTCCTAAACCATATACAGGGTCCTCTGCCAGATTTGTTGAACAGCCAAATAACTGCCCTAAAATATACGTTGGTTTTGTTCGAGCCAAATTTTCCAGATGATGCAAGAAGGGCCCAAATTCCAAGCCACCCGAAGGAAGGGGACCTTGGCCGAAGTTTTGCCCAAACTACTCCAAAAATCCACTAGGGACAGCACATGAAAACATGGATGGTTCCAGGCGCTCCACCAATAGTGTGAAATGTCTCTGGCAAAGGAGCATTGGAAAAATAAATGAGAAGAGTCATCCTCATTCTTACTGCAAAGGACACAAAAAGAGGGACCCTAAAATCCCCTCTTCCTCACATTATCCCAAGTGAGGCATTTATTACGAGCTACCAACTAGAGAAAGAAGTTACATTTTGGCCAGGAAAATTTGTTCCACACATTTTTCCACCAAGTGACAGGAATACTCTCATACTTTTGCTTATCAAGAACCTGATAACCATAGGCTACCGAGTAGGTTCCCTTAGGATCAGGGTTCCAAGCCAGAATATCTTTACCCATCAATGAAGAACAAGACCTCCCCATAATAATAAGAGCAAGCACCTCTCTGTCCTTGGCCAGTACCCCCTAGGGCCATTCTTGTGAATTTTTCCACCTGTACATCTTCATATTTCCAAAAGACTATATTTTTTTAAAGTCCTCCACACGAGACCAGTCTGCTTCCAAGAAAAAAATGCTTAGGGAACGTAACCTAGGATATTGATTCAAGATAGGAGGGTGGCCATCCCAATAATTCTCCCAAAAAAGAGTATTTGATCCTTGATTGCAAATCCAGAACAAACCCTGCTTGATTAAATTAGCTCCTCTTTTTAGAGTGTCCCGGATAATCTGAACCTTTCCCAACCAAGCTGACTTTAAGGATTTCAGCCTCAGAAACACCTCTCAAGTATTTACAAGATAATATTTTAACCCAAATCTGATCTTGAGAGGTACACCATCTCCAATAAAGTTTTGCAACCAAATCCTGCCCAAAAAAAGTTATCTGTCGCAAACCAAGGCCTCCCTCTTGCAATTTGCATAAGTTATTAAAATTAAACTCAAAAGGAAAATTTATCTATTATTTCTTAGAGAGAGAATTTGATTAAAATATACTTAACACATGATGAATTTAAAGTTAATTACCTGATTCCCAGGCCCCTTGTTATCAGTTACTTGCAAATAATTGAGATTGTTCAAGCACTTATTTTAGCACATATGCATGATACATAAAAACATTAAGTGAGAACCTTGGAGAAATACTTTTTTCTTTGCAAGAGAGGATTGTGATCCTAATTGTCGGGTGATCTTTGTAATTGGACAAAATCACACCTCAACAACTAGGTTTCATAAAAATTACTTTAAATTGTGCCTGACCAAATCCAGTCTCAAATACTACATAACAAGTAGACCAAAATTTATCCTTCAAAACATAATAAATGGTAGTTGATTTACTTACCCAAACTAAAAGAATATATTAGGTTTTATCCTTTTGAAAAAAATTATTTGAATAAAATTTACGGTTATTCCAAATGACTAACTTCACAGGGTTGTATTTCCTTTAATATTGCTCAAATTTTTCATATAACCACTTGTTTTAAAACTTTTTAAAATTTGAATAAGATTGCACAAGAATAGTCTAAATTAAATATCTCTATGTAAAGATATGGCTCTTGGAAGATGACGTATCTTTTGTAAAAAAATTTCTCCCAATTACTATAATAAAAAAAAATACTCTACTTTGCTAGAATCATTGCTTTGATACTCCTTGTTACAAAGCTTCTCCTAAATATAAATAATTCATAATATGCAAAAATATCAAATAATAATCCACAAAGTAATATTCCACAAAAATAGATATAGCTAAATAATATCCTTATAGTAGGGCATTCCAACAATACTCATTAAGGAAGGAATAACTCCACAAAACCTCCCAAGATGAAAGGCCACTTTATGGGTAAAAATGAGTACAAGGCAATACTTTATATGATTGATGTTTCCCTATAATAAGATTATCCCTTCTTTATATATTCAAAATCTAGTGCTCCTTTGGGGAGGGTATAACCTTGACCCTAGTTGACTCCTAAACCCTTATCCAACTTATTATTATAATATAAACTTATAACACAATAAACCTTGCATTATGTCTGGTCCATACCAGACTATTCTTAGAAATAGATTATATTACATCATTTGGATCATGTAAATGTACCTTTCTTGGTACATACTTAGGACATTAGATTACTTTAGGGGGAAGTTATCTAGTTACTTCATGCAATGTAATAAATGCACAAGTGTCAAAGTGCAAGTTGTATATGTGCAAGTTGTCCCTTGCACAGCTAGGTAGAGTGTTGGCCAAGGAACCTATTTCCTATATAAAGGGCCATAGACATAGAGCAAGATATAGCAGTAGGAAGTAGTGTAGAACAGTGTGGTGTGATGTAGCAGTGTGATGTAATGTGATGGAGTGTGATATGCTCAATGCCCATTCTTGAGCAGTAGCTTTATTCATGGAGTGTTCATTTCCTCCATAGCTACTTTTGTAAACATCTCCATCATTTCTATTTATAGTATATTTTTAGTCATCTCACAGATTTACTTTATTTCATATTATTCTGCATCTTGTGATTGCTATCTCCCATTACATGCTGCATCAAAAGCTAACAGTGGTATCAGAGCCACGGTAGGTCAATAGGAAAACCACCATTATCATTGACCCTGAGTTTTTGTCAACCTGACGTGCCATTGGACCAGTCACTGTCAAAAATTCTTAGAAGAGTCTAGGTGGTAGAATTAAGGAGAGCCACAAGTAAGGACTAAAAGAAATCTTAGTTTTTGGAATACTGAGATTGCATATGGCTAGAGTCTTTCCACAGAGTTTCAAGGGAAAACTTGTGAAGACTAGGACTCAACATTTGATCCACTAGTTTGATGAATCAACTAGTGAAGCTCATCTAAGAGATCTGGAGAAATTTACCTGAAGTTTCTTTTATTGTAGGGAATTAATTCTCAGATGATTGGGACACCTCCTACAATAGAAAGCTAGGAGATTTCAACTTCGTTGCCCAAAGGTCGGAGTGCCTTCATAGTGCAGAGATTAGTTGTTGCAAGAGAAGAATACTACAGAAGAGACTTCTGGAGAAGAATTGTGGTGAAGTTGGGAGACAGGAGATCTCCATTGCTAGATTGGAAACTTCACAAGAAGAAAAGGCCATAGAAGCCTTGATCCAGAAGAAAAGGCCATAGAAGCCTTGATCCAGAAGAAAAGGCCATAGAAGCCTTGATACAGAAGAAAAGGCCACAGAAGCCTTGATACTGAAGAAAAGGCCACAGAAGCCTTGATCCTAAAGAGAGACTTCAGAAGAAGATTTTAGTACTAATACTTTGTTGTAGGAACAGGGAGATTCAGTGAGTTGGGAAAGCTTCCTACAAAAAGGATAGGAAGAGTATCTTCTTCAGAATCAATCTAGCACCTAAAGCAAAAGAGATCAGGAGAAGATCTCATTGATGAAGAAGGACTAGGAGAGTCCTGCTCGAATACAGAGGTAGCAGAATCAGAGATCTAGGAGAAGATCTCACCACCAACACTTCCAGAAGTAGAAGGTTGAAGATAAGGTCTCAAGGAAGACCAGAAGAAGTTGTCAAAGGCCTTGGAGAGGTCTCTATGAGCATCCAGTAAAAGGCTTGGAGAGCCTTGTTGAAGAAATCATCAAAGGAGTTCCAAGGAGAACTCATTGGAGAAATTCACTATTGGAGATAGTGAAATATTTGGGATAATTATCGCCATCCGACAACAAGCCCAAGAAGAAGAATTTGGCAAGGAGTGCCAAATCTCAGAAGACCTCAAGACATTCAAAATCTTGAGAAGAAGATCTTGTTTGAAGTCAGAATTTGACAAGAAGCTTGAAGGAAGATTCAGATAGAAGAAGCCTACCAAATCTAGGAGATTTGGAGATTACCTCTCATAGCAAGAAGGCACCACTTCAGAATCAAAGATCTCTTCAAATCTACAACAAAAGGAGGAGACTACAAGAGGAGAACAAGCCACCAAAATCCTAGGCTCGTGAAAGAGAGTTGGAGACCATATTTTGGTGAAGATGAAGTTGTTCAAGGTAACCTACAGAGAGCTGCAAGATCTTACTCAAGGCAGCAACTTGGTGATCTTAGACACCAAGATCTACATCCTCTACAGAAGTGGCGAAAAGGGCTTTCAAAAAAAGGTAAGCAACTATTGGTGCAAGTAAATTCATTAAGTGGATTACTTATCAGATTTGTTTAAGCACCTTAATTGGATTAAAGTTGCAAAAAGGAGAGTTGAATTAAGAGTCTTCAAAAGTGAAAAAAGAAAGGATTCTTTAAGGTTCATTTGCACTTTAGGAGTTGATTAGATTTTAGAATCTCAAACTATCTATCAACTACCTATCATCTACTTTGGAAAGAAAAAGAAGACTAGCTCCTATTACCTTGCTTATAAAGAAATTGTAGAATAATTCTTGAAGATTCATTTCAGATTATTCTTGATTAGTTGCAGTAAATTGATTAAGTGCATTATTTTTTAGAGTTGATTGGAGTGATAAGGTGAAATTGTTAGTGCATTAGAAGTAAAATATTATTAGATTCATTTGCACTATTATATTGCTCTCAAATATTATTGTTTGTGTTCATGAGAAGGGCACAAAAATAGAATTTGTCAAAGTGTCTAAAGACACTATTAGTGCACAGAGATCTGCAACTTTTAAGTGGCCTAAGGAAGCCACAAAATCAGCTCAATCCTCCAAGCATTGGAGAAGAAAGTAACCACCAAAAGAGCATCAAAAGAAGCCTCGAACGAGACTTGGTGAGTCTCAAGTTCAAAGCACAAGAAATAGTGTAGAAAAATACAACAAAAAGAGAGCTTCTATCATGTGGTTACAAGCTTGGATCCATTTATAAAATATCCAAGCAAAAAGGGGAAGGTGTCTAATCAAAGAGACAACCTCAAAACCCCTATATTGCACTCAAGATTCTGCCTCAAAACCAGAAATTCAGATTTGTAAAGAGGAGTGCAAAAGAAGGTGCAATAAGGACATTTTGTATAAAAACTATTTTACATTATATTGCACTATCCTAATCTGGTTATACAGGGAGAGAAGGTAGATTTAAAGGTGCCTCAAAGGCACTACACTCACTGGAAAAACCAGCTAAAAGTGGTCGTATGCTAGAAGCAATCCAAGCCTAGCTCAAGGAGCCACTCAAAGGGCTCATTCTCCTCACATCCTAGATGACTAAACCTGCAAGATACAATGTACAAAAGCAAGGGAGAAACAACATCATTCAAGAGCAACATCATCTATGAAAGGAGGACGTAAACAAGTAAGAAAGGAAGAGAAAATTGAAGCACCATTGGAGTGTCACTTACTCCACATCCACTCGCTAAAATCGGTGCTCAAAGCCTCCAGATTGTTGCTCCATATCCCAGTAGAAAATAGTGCAGGTGAATGAAAGAAGAGTTGGGGATTTGTGAAGCTAAAAAGATCTCCAAAGGGTCCATTTGAACCAACAATAGAGATGACATCCATGCAGAGAAGAAAGTGATACTTGTCACTAAAGGAAAAACCCTAACGCTCAAATCAAGAGAGTGCTCATCTTCAAGAGAGGAGTTACATGAACAGGTTGGTGCATTGAGTGTATGGGATACACTTGTCCATTGGGAGACCAAATATTTTTCTAAATAACGTAACGTTCATACATTACAAGAAGGTAGACAAACATTTCTTTGGCACCAAACTCTCCTCAAGCACTCGAAGGGAAATGGACATGCCACTTGGCACTTCAGACAAGAATCTTCTCCATTTTAAGGACGTCAATGATCAAAGTCAGCAAGCAATCTTCATCCTCGCATTTACTATCTCATTATATGCATGAAAAGAGTCGAGTTGCAGCATGTCAAGAAGGTGATAGAGCCTTTAATGCTCAAGGCAACCGAAGTCAAGGGAAGAGTCTAAATGATGCCAGATTTGGAATGCTTTAAGCTCCAAGTGATTCCATTGGAGGGTACAGTCACAACATTCAAGATGTCTACGTCAATACTACAGCCCTAGCTTCTCTAAAAACAATATCGAATATTGCTTGGAGAAAGGTAAAATTTATTCCCATTTATAAGTGCTTTCTTTCCTTGGAGTTATAAGGTTTAAATTGAAGGAATTTAATTACATTGAAAGCCATACATCAAAGGGAATATTTTATCAAATAAATATAATATTTGCAATATAAAACCTAGGAGTAATAAGGGTTTCTACTAGAATAAATATTAAATATTTGCAAATATTATTGTGGTCTAATTTTTCCAAATATTAGGGAGTCATAAGGGCTACTACATCAAATTAATTAATTGGAAATTAGATACACTTAAATTAATTCCCAAAGGGTTATTTATAAAGAGAGTTTTTTCAAAGGTTGGATATTTATAATATTATTGTCTCAAACTTCTCAAAAGGAGACAAAAGATCCAACATTATAACCTCTTTAAAATTTGGGAAAAGTGCTTAGTTCAATAGGAGCAATAAGGGATAATAAGAGTTGATTTTGGTATTCTACAAAACTTTACAAAATCAATAAAATATTGAACTATAATTTACAAAAGCACTATATCTTATCCATAGCATACTAGGGAGTCATAAGGTATTCTACAAAACTTGGTAATATCAGCATCTATCAAAGATTATCAAGTTACAAAATATAAGCTTTCCTCAAAACCTAAAAATCCTTAGGAGTATATACTCACATTACTTGGGAGACATAAGGAAGTCTACAAAACAAGGATTAATAAAGGTTTTATCAAATCAAGCTTATATTTCTTCAATCAGGAATCATATATCCTAACATAGGGAGTCATAAGGTAGACTTCTAAGATTCTTGCAAATTCAAAGAAGGATCTATCATGGATGATATCTTGAGAAATGCCTTCAATAATGAAGAACTATTGCATGAAGTAGAATACTACTCCCAAAACTTAATAGATACTCTAGAAGGATACGAGTATCTATCCATTAGTGACAAAGAGAAATTTTCCTTGTTTCTTAAAGAAGCTAAAGAAGGTAACTTTACAACATTGATTGGTTATCTTCACGATATTCTCTTCACAACATGGTGGAATTCACAAATATTGGTTATATTTTCACCAGAAGAATGTTTGATGGTGTATCTATCACTAATTGTGTTTGTACTTACTCAACACAAGGAACAAGATAAAGAACAATATTATTGTGATGATAAACTAACTTGTCATGAAGCAAAAATTCTACCAACACCAATGCAGAATCACAAGAGAAGAAGAAGAAGGAAAAGGAAGAAAATACATGCTAAAAAGAAACATGGCATCATGAAGACTGAACCAGTTGAACACATACAACAGTCAGAAGAACCTCCAGCTACAACTTACTTTGCATCATATGAAGACATAAATTATCTACTGAACCTGATCATAGTAAGCAATGAAGGAGAATACAAATTCCATTATCCGATGGAAGAAGATCCACATTGAAGACTAAAGTCTTCAATATCCAAATAATGTAATACAAGGGGGTGTTAGAAATAGATTATATTACATCATTTGGATCATGTAAATGTACCTTTCTTGGTACATACTTAGGACATTAGATTACTTTAGGGGGAAGTTATCTAGTTACTTCATGCAATGTAATAAATGCACAAGTGTCAAAGTGCAAGTTGTATATGTGCAAGTTGTCCCTTGCACAACTAGGTAGAGTGTTGGCCAAGGAACCTATTTCCTATATAAAGGGCCATAGACATAGAGCAAGATATAATAGTAGGAAGTAGTGTAGAACAATGTGGTGTGATGTAGCAGTGTGATGTAATGTGATGGAGTGTGATATGCTCAATGCCCATTCTTGAGCAGTAGCTTTATTCATGGAGTGTTCATTTCCTCCATAGCTACTTTTGTAAACATCTCCATCATTTCTATTTATAGTATATTTTCAGTCATCTCGTAGATTTACTTTATTTCATATTATTCTGCATCTTGTGATTGCTATCTCCCATTACATGTTGCATCAAAAGCTAACAACTATTCATAACATATGTATACGGATAATATCACATCCCAATAAAGTTTTCCCTAGGTACTATAGTAGTTATACAAGGAAGTGTTCATGTGCCTTGTTCTATTGGACAATTTTGAAATATAACTCAGATAGTTTCACCAAATGAATTAGGGAGTTTATCTTTGTTCCATACCTCTTGGTCCTTATAATGTGGATTACATGAAAGCCTAATAGATTTCAAATCTTATAATTCAATTTCAATTGAATATGTCAATGCATAACTTTAGCACAATGAAAATAAAAAAAATATTAATTAAAATCGTTACAAAATTCAAAAGAAAAACATTGAAAATTACTCCTTATTTGGCCTTGGTTGTGTTGCATCTTCTTTAGTAAGTATTATCTTGGTTGCATATATATAATTCATATTTATAAGTTGCAATATGAGATTGTTTCAAAGGTATTAGTGACCATATTTAGCTATCTTGACATGTGTGGATGCTACAAATTATCTCTAATACTACACTTCATTGATTTACATGTTCATCGATGTGTTTTTTTGTCAAAAACCTATACTTTTCCCTCAAGAATTTAGGTACAATGAAAAAATAAAACAATTTGAATTATGTAAAACTATTACATAACGAGGTTACAAATTCAACCTTATAAAGATCATATTAAGGCTACATCATTACACTTGTAACCAAACTCTACCCGAAAATATTATGTAAAATAGATCGAGTAATCAAAAGAAAAGGAAAAGAGACTTAAACTTGATATCTATTAAGAACTTTCCTTCTTCAACTTTGCTTTTTATAGTCACTTCTTTAAGGCTTAAGTTCCTTGTCAACTTTGCTTTTTATAGTCACTTCTTTAAGGCTTGAGTTTCTTGTGAAGGAAAAACAATCCAATCAATTTTAAAGTAGGTAAAATAAATAAAGACCATACAAATTTTATCCTTGTTTCATCTTCTAAACTCGGATTATACTAAAATTAAATAAAAATCTATTGTCACATTCAAGAAAACAAATAAATAAATTATTATTTAGTTTTTTTTTTGTTTGTTAATAAGTTCTAAGTCCTTAATAGCTACATATAAAAAACATATAATTTGATATCTAAGAATTAATATAGATTAGACTCTCACCAAAACCCAAATTTAATTCACTAAAAAGATGGCCTTTAATATACCCCACTTTCCAACCTCTTAAAAAACTTAATCATAAAAATTTAAGCAAAAATTATGGAATATAATTAAAAAAAATAAAAATTCTTGGTCCACAAGGCTCTTCAAAAAAAAAATTCCATATGCTCCGTTGGTTCGGAAAGTATGCCGGTTCTTTGTCCTTTTCATGGAAATAGACGTACCTTATCTTGATGCCGTGTCCTTTCTTCTCGTCTACTCTCTCTTTCTTTCATCGGAATTTCTACGGACTTTTGTCTAAACGTGCACAAGACTCCACCGCTCCGGCTTGCTATAAAATGTTTAAATTATTATTATTTTTATATTATTAATTTATTTAACTTATTTTTTTAATAAATTATGTGTAGTTTTTATTGAGGCATTTTTATTATAAAAACAAAATATTACATTGTTTTTGTTACATTTTTACAAGTTAATTAAAATATACTCAACTTTGTTCTTATACATTTTTAAAATTTAATTAAAACATATTTAACTTTGTCTTTTGTTTTTTAACAAATTAATTAAAACATATACAACTTTGATTTTGCCTTTCCATCGAAAATATTTTTCATTTATCTTTCTATCAATCTCCATCTTTCAATCAACTCCTTCTATATCATATGCCTTCTGAAATTAAATTATGCTAAAATAAAATTCAACACCACTAATGATTAAAATATTCTTTACCCAACTTCTATATCTATAAATATCTTGTCTATAATAACCTCATAATTTCTTAATATATATTTTTTGATTCTATTTATTTAAACAACTTAACATTATAATCTTAACTATTATAATTAAAAAACTTCAAAATTTTAAATAAAGCAAACACCTACCCAACATTATCTAAATTAACTAAATGTTTAGACAACTTATGACTTTAAAACAGTGCATGAGTTTATAAATTTTGAATTAAATTTTACATTTTAAATTTTATAATTTTTTTTAATTGGTTATATGGGATTAAAACGGATCCATTCGTATTACATTTTCATCGCACACTTGTATTACAACAAAGTTTGGATATGATCCATGATTTGAACCTTGGTCTCTCGTTCTCTCGTTACATATTAATGAATCTAACTAATTGAATTAATGTCACTTAATAATTTTATAAATAAATTATAATATATTATAAAATAGCTCTGGGTTTTATGAGGGGTCAATATGTATAACTCTTGGCTTTACGAGTGGTCAATAAACATAGCTCTTGACTATATGAAGGATCATGGTTGGGAGGAAACTTTTACATTGTTATATGGGTTTCTCACACTAACCAAATAAAAAAAATTAAATTTGAGGTGAAATCATATATTCCTAATTATCATATATGGATAACATATGTTTCACGAGAATTTTAAAGAGTGGCCTCGCAATAATTGGGGATAATTTTAATTTTCCTTGAATGGGAAAACCGCCTTTCCCGCTGCTCCGCTGTATTGACCGATGAATATGTCACGTGAAATTAATTAATAGCTGAAATGGCGAATGTACATATTGTGGCACTAAGGGGCATCGTTCTTTTCGTATTGCTCGCTTGCTAGCTGGGTTTTGTATCTGACAGGCGGTTGATCTAAAAATTTAGGTTTGTTTCTGAGATGGAATTGCTGCTCCAGAGGTGGATATCTGTTATCGATTGAGTGAAGAGCAGAAACAAGTTTGATGGATCAGGACCAGGAGTGGTGGTCATCTGACCGCGGGGGCGGCGCGACGTGGGTGGTGGTTACCCTCATTCTTGTATGCTATTCGATCACTCTTCTTCTCAGCAAATTGCATGCTTGGAAGCGCCATAAGCGCCATTCTCATTCGCAGTCTCAGTCTCAGTCTACCATAACACCTTCACAATATCAACCACCCTCCATCGAAAGGTAGGTCGCTTGCAATTATTAAAATTGAATGCGAGGAAAATGGGTTAAAATGTTCTTTCAAAGCCTCTAATTGCAAGGTTGAATTTTTTTTTTGGTTTAAATGGGTCAAATTGTTAGGGAATTTATTTATTTTAAATTATGTAAAAGGGTTTAAATTTCTGTTCGGTGTGTCTCTTTATGTAGACCACTCCGGAGAAAGCTTACACAGATGAGGGTCAGGATGTTTGTTTGTGTATAGTTTTTCGTTTGCTCTTGGTGTTTGTTCTGAATTTCAAGTGGCGAGTTGAAACACTTCTGACCATGTTTTCTTTATTCACGCTACTCTGGATGTATGTGTTATGGAATATCATCTTCTCTGTTATGCAATTCCAGTAACAGAGAATTAAACAATAGCAAATTAACAGCAACAATAAAGAAAAATAGAAGCAGTTTTTATTTCTGCACAGCAGGCATACGCACATAAAATATTTTTACAAAAGCAAGCAGCCTGTCTTCACTCATAAAGAAGCATACCTATTTCCATACTCATGTACACCTAAAATATATATATTCAGGAACAACCTACTCCCTTAACATTCTGGTTCTAAGTCATTTCTCAGAATTTTCTTATTAAATACTCTTGTACACCTACTCTCTTAAATATATATATATATTGTACATATATTGATTTAGGGACACACCCTGCCCATTTTACATTCCAGTTGCAAGTCATTTCTCAATCTGTCCTCATTAAATATTCTACAGGGCATGACAGCAGTGGGTCTCTAATGACCCCTATTTTATGTCGTTTTCTCTCCCACGGTAGAGAGAAATTTCGAGCATTGTGGTCCAAAGTCACTGTCATGACTAAACTTGTTCAATGCTTCTTCAGTGATCCTTAAGTTGTTGGAACGAGGTAGACCTCTCTAGACGTAGTCGAAGTGATCTTTGTGTTAACTGCTTATTCAACCTAGTCTCTTCTCTTCTTTGGAATATGCTTTGTCTAGTCTTAAAGCTTCTTTTGCCTCTTTTACCTCCTCCGATCCTGCCCCATATGAATGAATGTCTGCAACAGTGAAACTGGGCTAGTATCCAATTGGGTAGGAAATTTAATTAAATATACATTTCTTTTAGTCCTTCTCAGAATCTTCCTTGGCTTTAGTTTGTTATAGACACGTTGAGGGTACCTCTTCTTGCACACATGTACCATTACCCAATCCCCTTCTTGAAATATTTTATCTTTTTGATATAAATCAACATTTTGTTTGTAATATTTATTCATTTCCAGCAACTTAGCCTTGACATTTGATGTATATCTTGTATATGTTCTGCAAAGCATCAAGAAGAGTACTTATCAGCAATTCAATCAGGTTCACAATCCCTTGAGGATTTCTCCATATACAACATGAGAAGGAGCCTTATATGTGGATCTACTTTTACTGGGATTAAATGTGAATTCAGGTTGTTCCAAAATCAGATCCCATTGTTTTAGATTTTCACCAATAAAGCATTGCAGTGAATTCTCCAAACTTCGATTCACTACCTCGATAAGCTGAGCTGAATTGTAACTTCCCAATTTTTTCCCTGAATTTTCTTCAGAAATGTTTATGGAATCTAGTATCTTTTTTACTTGTAATAGTCTTAGGCAATCTATGTGAGCATACAATCTCTTTGAAAAACGATACAGCAGTCTCACTGTACTATTAGTTTAGAAAATTGGTTATTTTGAAAAATCTATCTACAACCGCGAAAAATTGAGTCATTAGCTCTTTGAGTTCACAGCAGCCCTAAATGAAAATCTATAGAGATATCTACCCAAGGCCTTTCTAGCACCTCTAATGTATGATATAACCCAACGTTCTGCTGCCCTTCCTTACCTCTCTCACAAATTTGGCAGGATGATTTAAATTTGATAACATTCTTACTCATGTGAGGTCTAAAGAACTTGCTGGCCAAAATATAATTTTTATCTCACCCAAAATATCATAGCCCACTAGAATGTAGCTCTCCTATCAATTCCATCTGCTGAAATAACATTGCCAAGGAAAACAAGGTTATCCTTGCAAAACTCATGCTTATCAATCTAAAATGGTGTAAAATGTAGGGTTATTAAAGACCCACTGGGCCATTGGTTTCATGCCCTGTAGAGTAATTAATGAGGGTAGATTGAGAAATGACCTGTAGCTGGAATGCAGAATGGGCAGGTGTTCTCGAGTCCATGTATGTTCATATATATTTAGAAGAATAGATGTACAAGGGTATGGAAATGGGGCCATGTCATACTTTATTCTTCCATGTTCTTGGCAGTTTTTGGAGTGTGCAGAAGGTTCTTTATATAAATAATAAAGAAGATATTTGTATAGAGGCAGGCTGCTTCCTTCTTTAAATATATTTTTTAATGTGTCCGTCTGCTGTGCAGAAATAAAAACTGTCCCTCTTTTTCTGTATTGCTGCTGTTAACTCCTGTGGGTACTGAAATCTCTGTGGTGTTGCTTTTCCTCTGTTGCTGTTAATTCTGCTGTGGACGCCATGTGACTGTAAAACTGATTGGTCCCATTTGTTAGGGCGTAGCAATATTTGATTTACTTGTGCCGGTTCCCTATAGGTGGGTCACATCACATTTATTATGTAAAATTTGACCATGCTCTGTAACAGAGCTTTAAAAGGAAATCAAAGTGGAGCACGGGTGGGGGATTCATGTTAGATCTGACTTGTGGGAATTTATTTGATGTTTGCTTAGTGCCTTTATGACTCGACAAGAATGTGTAGCAAAAAATTTGATTCCTGCAATGTAGGAATTATTTAAAAGTTAGACCCTTAGAGTGAAGGACCAAGGTAGAAATGGAAATTTTGGTGACATGTATTGATTCAAGCAATATTGGTAGCCCCTGGTGACAAGTTGTAACATTTTCTTGGCCTAAAAGTTGAGCCATTACCAAACATTCAAGAGTCAGTGGCCAATGGTGCTATGATGAACTGCAAAGAGATAGATAAAGTGTTGAAATTGCAGTAGGACAATTGTGAAGAAAGTTGTCTTGTTGCTTTACTAGTGGCTGATGGTACAAGGATTGAGAATTTTGGGTGAATTTCCAGTGAATATTAATGAGCAGTATATGAAGTTGTTCAACTTTAAGTGAGGATAGTAGGTGGTCACACTAAGCAGGTTTCTACTGGGCACAAAGAAAGTGATGTAAACAGACAAGATGGAAAAATGTGCTGAGGAGTACTTATGTTTCATTTGTCAGTGCTATTCCATGAAAAAGGCTTGCATGCAAAATAAAAGCACATAGACCAACAAGACAAAAGGAATTGCAACAGTTGATTGAAGATTTTACAAACATATATTAAGACTTTGTCTAGTGACTACCACTTGATGGGGGACAAGAACATGTTATCAAGCAGACCTTGAATGCAAACTTGTGATTGTTCCTCATTATAAGTATATTAAGCTTTTTAAGGATGGAATAGAAAAGACATTCAAAGAGATTTATAGGTATAGGTTATATAGTACTGATAAAGTGTGCTTTTGCGTCTCCAATAGTATTTTTGAGAAAGAATGATGATTCATGTGTATTGATTATAAACAAGAGAATTATTAAAAAGGTACTCCATTTGTCCGTCAATAAATAAGGTTCCCCATGTGTGCATCAATAAACTTGTTGCTGAGTTAGATGGAGTAATGGTACTCTAAATATTAATATGAGATTTGGGTATCACTAGATAAGGATAAGAGAAGGTGACCAACTCAAGACAACCTTTTGGACCGATGATGGCCTTAATGACCTTTGAACAATGCCTTTTGCATTAACTGTTGGTGTTGAGAGTCACAAGATTAGCAATGAGCAGAATCCCCAAACACACATTTAGAGAAAAAAAAAATCATACATAAATAGAGAATGTAGGAATCTTGACAAAATCCAGGGTATACAGATGATAACTTATCATTATTATTATTTTTAACCTTCATTCTTGATTGTTATTTAAATATGTGTATATAAAAGCTAAACATAACACAATAGCATAAAACCTAGGTTCTATGGGGACATGTCCATGGGATTGTATTCCCACGGGGTTCTGTCCCCCAGGGGACAAGGACAGGGGGATACAGTGGAGACATTCTCCCTTACCCTTATTGTGCAGGGACACACAGGAGAGGCCTAGGTGTTCCCTTGAGGGATGGGGGATGCCGTGCAAAATATGCAATGGTTTACAATGAAATCTGGGAATTTAATATATAGAGAGAAGCATACAAATGTATGAGTGTCCGCATAGGTGAGATATGGAGATTTTTCTATGTACTAGAGTTGTCAGATTAGATAAACAGCTGAAATTTGGAAACTCAAATTTCCCCATATTGCAAAACTGAAGTTTTTTCCGCGAGATGAATATAACCTTATGGGTGCCTACTTAGTTTCTGTTGAAAGTTGAACACACAACCCTAGTGTCTCTAAAGAAGCTTTGCGATCCATTTATGTACATGTAGTGAATGCATGACAGTGCGAGGATATTTTTGGATGTTTAGGGATAGCTACAGATATTGATAAATGAGTCATCAAAAAAGAGAAGCTGAACACAATGGTTTGAAGGACATCTTTGGCAGTCAAGTGACCCTTTCACATTGAAACAATCACTATTCTTGGCTTTATCCAAATTGTGCATCATTATATTTTCGTTTTGTCTATGATTTGTAATTAGAAAAGTAAAACTAATGATCAACCCAAACTTGTGCAATTTAAAATCTTTTATATTTCCCAATTCAACTATATATATATATATATATATTTATATTTATATATTGCCACCCCCATTTTGCCAAAATTGGGGGTGTCTTCCAGCCATGCCCTTTTTGCTTCTCCATATTTCTCTGTCCACACCAAAAGGTGCTTTGTGGAATCCAGCATAAAGCTGCATGCCATAACCACATTGTGGAAAATGAATTTGCACACTTTCCCCACATTTTTCCACATGAAAATTTATTTTTCACAAGAACCATATTCTTCTAACACCAGGCGAACCTTTTTCCATTGACTAGCCTTTGGTTAATGCATTGACTGCATTTGCTTGCTTCAGTATTCTGAGGTCCACCATCTCTCTAATAGGTGAATCTAGCCTGAAATTTAGGATTCCCATCCGAAGGAATGGAATTTTGACTATCACACTTCATTGTCAAGGCTTATTCCATACAAATATCACTGCACAATCCCTTTCGAGTCTTTTGCAACTGTATTATATTTGTCTGCCCATCTTGATAAGGGAACAACCAATTGCCTTCTGCTCTATCCAACCTATTGCTTCTCCATATATTGTACACATAATCACTAGTGGACCTTCTATTGTCAGCATCTTCTGCCTAATTAGCATCCGCATATCCATCCAAGTCAAAATCAGCATCATGCTTACCTTGGTAGCACAAAGACCAACGGGTAGTGCCCTACTACGTAAAAATTTTCTTTACTTCCATTTGTGTTTCCTTTTTAGATCAGTCATGTATCTACTAACAACTCTCATTGCATGTGCTATAACTGTTCTAGTACATACCATAACATAGACGAGGCAACCCTCTGTTCTAGAATATGGCGCTTAACACATTTTTTTCTCCTTATTTACACTTTCGAGGCTCATCTTACTGGATATCTCTTATTTCAATGGTAGCCACTACAAGCCTGGTGTTGCCTATTCTGACTCATTTGAGAATATCCTCTCCATATTTTCTTTTCCTGAGGAATATCCTTATATTCTTTCTATCTATTCCCAAGTGGCAATGCACTTTCAGCTAATCCTTCATGTCAAATTCCAACTTGGTGGCATTGGCAAGTTTCTTCTCATTACCTGTCAAATTATGTGCTATATCATAGAAGGTATTCAAAGCAAAATAGCTAAAATCTCTAGTGGAGTACCCTTACCTATCCTGTATCATCTTCTGTCTGAGGCTGCTTTTCTGAATATGTTTCATTATTATTCATCTATTGCATACTGCGATTGATTTTTACTTGTGGGGCACATGTTAGGCACTTTTGGCATCGCTTTAGCATGATTTTACACTTCTGACTAAAAGATATCTGCTTTTTCATAGACAACAAACTTTTGAGGCATGATCTTGAGTTGTATGTCTTCTTTAGAATGGAGTTAGGGCTGATCCAGGATTGAAGTCATTGCCAATTGGACCTTGTAAGGAATGGCCAAGCTAGTGGCTTGTTTTATGGTCCCTTTGTGCATGACATAGATTTGAAATAGAAAGTCACCCGTTGATGGTTCTATTCTGCAGCATAGAAAGATAACGAACGTGAAGGACACTTCAAATTCAACTGGAAAACTCTCCAAGTTGAGCCTTTGTTTTAGATCAACCAACCTGAAGGCCAGTTCAACTCAGTTTAGATCACAAGACTCTAAGCCATGAGGTAATCTTTTCAGTGGAAAAGTAATATTCATATAAAAAGTTGCCTTACAAAATCAGAAACTGGAATTAGAAGGGAGTTCCAGCTCCTTTAATATGCCAGTGACCTAGAGCCACTAGAAAAGAAACATCAAACAGGTCCTTATTACAATCATGATGTTTAGAAAAACAAAATCTTGGAGCTTAAATAAAAGGGTATCCAAATGTTTGACATCAAACCATATTGAGAGGCATGAAGCATGATAGATTGAATTCAGAAACACGAGAGGTGTCAAATTACAGGTTTTAGTGTTATTGTCTTTGCTTGTTGTTTTGAACAATGTGCAATACTGTACTTCCTAAAAGAAGTCCCAAGGAAGGACTACAAAAGGGGTTCTTGAAATAAACTACTAAAGTGATTTCAAAGGAAAAACAACCTAGCTGCTGAATTTCTTGGTTCTCTTTTGTATCATTATGTCACTTGAGAGTGCACGCCTTACAATTGAAACCTATCCAATAATATGTCTCAAGGACACATATATTCACAGGTCTCTGAATATATAAAACATGGGAGAAAATCCACAGTACAATGCCTAAACAAAGCTATCTAGCCAAAATTGTCATCCACAGGAGAGAACATAGTTCAGAATCTTCAGATGATTTTGCAACAGTATTCCTGCAGTTCTCGGATCATGGATCTAAAACTATGCAAATATCCTTGTGATTGTGCATTTGATAAAGGTTCTAGGAGTTCTCTTGCAAAGTGGAAATGTAGAATTACAAAAGAATAAAGACCAGTTAACTGTAATCTTACTATTTGACTTTGTCAAGCAGTGGCAAAACCATGCTAGAAAAAAGATTAATACACTAGGAAGATGACTAAGAAGCCACTAAAGAAGACAAATTTAAACTTAGGAGAGGATGAGGCCAGAATACTACCTTAAACAGACAATATAGTTGGAAGGCCCTTGTCTGAAAATGTAAATAACTGTGAATGGGGTCTGCTGTTGCCTGTTCAGAAAATGCTCGAGTATATTTCCTGTTATATAGGAGGGTTTATTGTAAATTTTCTTCTGTTAACATCAGGTGGTGGTCTTGCATCTAGTTTTATAAGATGTTGCGAAGGAGCCCTCCAATGACTATTAGGTATGCATCTGTAATAATCTTATTTTAGGATCAAGTTTAGACCTCAATATTCTATAAGCATGAAGAACTGAAATGCAAATAAGTCCTATGATCATTTGAATTGGACCAGAAATATTTCATGTTTGATGTTTGGAAGGATTCCCTTATACATGAATTTCTTGAAAAGCTATCCAAGCATGAGGCTTGAGTGACCAAAGCTTCCCATTTTCCCGCAGTCATCTTTCCATTGGCTATGAAATATTTGCCATTAGATTCATAGGTAGCCTCCACACTTTCTTAGCCTATCATAGTTGTCAGTTGACAAAGCCGTATTCTTAATTGTATCGTGTCTAATTCTGTTTGATAATTAATATTTTTGGGTATATACAAACTTTTTAAAATTTCTTAATAAATACATATTTTCCAAAATTTCATTCTTTGAACAACTTCAGCAGAAGTTTCTTAGGTTGCTGCCTCTTTGAATTGCTACACTGACATAAATATGTCTGTGGATTTAAAAGTTGCAAGGTCTAATTGATGGCAACTTCAATTTCCGTTCTCTAGAATATGCAAGTCTGTTGAACTGTTCAGTTTCATCTTGTGAGCATCATGGAGGAAAACACAGTCCAGTTAATGGAAGCATTTCTTCAAGTGTTAAAGCTCTACCTAGTCCTGTTATTTTGCTAAGCTCTTTGTTGTGTCATATTTACCCTTATTCTTGGGCTAAGCTCTTGCAGTCCTACTTCTTTATGAGGTTAAGCTTTGTATTGAGCCTCAGTGACCTGTTTAAGTGAATTAATTTGTTAGAGGCTAGTCATGGAGATGAGTTTGTTGGTGGCCAAAATTAGTGATGCATTTTCATTGATGAACCTCAATAGAGTTTCATCTCAAGATATGGTCTGCTAGTATTCTTCCAACACATTAAGCTTGATGTTTTCTTTCTTCAGTGTTTTACTTATGCTTGTGAATCTTCCATTACCCTTTTAGTTTCCCATTGTGAGCAAATGTCCAAAGGGGGAATGATCTATAATAGTGGTATAATATTGAGTTAAAGTAATAATGATTTTTTTGAAGATGCAAAGCTCAATCTATGCTTCCAGGAAATACATGGCCGAAACTATTCAGATACAAACGCAAAAGCCACTAGCAAAATATAGAATAAAGCTGTTAAGGAAATAACAAAATATGGCATTGTTCACAATTAAAGAAAATGATGCCCCAACCCCACCAAAAGTTAAAAGTGATTTTACAAGACTGTGAAAAGTGATTGGTTTTATCAGAGGCAATGCTAATCAAGAATCCATAAAAACTTGGCATAAATTGAAGGAAACTAAGGACCAAAGATTCGTGCCACAGAATACCACTTAAAAGCTTGCAGACTCTGTTGTACTTGGAAAAATGTTAAAGGATTTAATGAAACGGTGTAGAACATCCTAGCTAGAGTGCCTGACCTTTCCCAAAAGTATGAAGCATTTAGGTATGTAGAATCCTAAAACCATATATGAGTCTTGATAATCCGAAGCCTTTCTAAATACCTAGCAAAAGTTATATTCTTAGCTGTCAAGATGGAGAACCTTGAGAAACATAGAGCAAAGAATACAATCAACATAAGAAACAGAACTTACTTTAAAGAATTCTGGGGCAGAGACGACAATGATCAACTTCACAACAGAGAAACTATGGCAAGCAGCATATAATGTAAAAGTTAGGAAACTGAAGTTATTAAATCTCAAAAGGAAAGAAAGAATTTTAACCCATTGAACTTTTGTCATTCTGAGTGTCATAAAAGCCTGAACTTTAGTAGACTTAGGTTGTACCCACAATGTTACTCCAATTTTTTACAGAAAATTAGTATCCTAATGATTAAGCAGATTATACTTGTGAAATTAAACTAGAGCATGGAACATGTGGAGTAATGTCAAATTGTTTCTGATAATACTTCTATTATTTTTCTGCCGCAGATGTTAATGCATCCTTTCTGAGAGTGACCATGAAATCATGTAGACTGGTGCATGTCTTGAGATTATAGGGAATGTACTAATCATGGATACATATTTTCATGGATTGTACATGAGCAAGAACTGAAACAACAGGATAAAAGTTAAAACCTAATAGGACATGCATGGAATACAAGCAAAGTTTGCACAACCCATGTCTGGAAAAGCAACACTGCAGATTGGATCGGGTTCTACTGGACGCTGACTGGTTTTATTTATTTACATTTTTTTTGTAATGTTTTTGCATATTAAGAACAATGCCTTCTCTGTATGGGCCGAACTCTCTATGAGAAGTCTAGTGATTCTAACCATGTGCTTCTTTAGTTGTGTTTGTTGCAGATCTGGCATCCAGATTCCACATGCCAGATGTAGACGGTAATTATGATTTTTTGCAGACTAGTGCCTTTCAGTAAACCTGCTAGTCATGAGTACATGCATCCATTGAGTGTTAAAGAGCAAAAGTTGCAACACAAAAGGGGAACCCCTCATGGATGTGAGTGCTTTATGAATGACAATTGAACACCCAAGGGAATAGTGAAACTGTTCATCACATTTGTTCTGCATTCTGAGTAATGTTATATACTATCCATTTCCTCATGAGACTTCTGATTATTGCAAGTGCAATGTCTTTTCTGTGAGGTGGGACTAACTAAGGTTAGACTGTAACATTTGTTGTGCTTCCTCGTGAATCTAGTAGTGCATTGTGCACTTTCTTTCTTTCCTCCATACATTTGAAATGTATGCACTTAGTTGTTATGTGATTTGATTTTATTGTTTGTGCTGTGAATCTGATTTGTCATTTTGGAGCAGCTTGAGACTTTAGTTTCTTGCATATTGTATATATTCACATATTAATTTTAATTTCAAGAAAACTAGGAATATATATATTGGAGTTTGTATTGTGATCTGATTTCTCTCTTCCTTTTATTCTAGAAAGGCTTAAGTCCTCTGATTCAGTACATTACATGATGCTTCATGCACGCAGGATCGTGGCAAAGTTTTCAGAAACACAGCTTCAGACACTTATTAACGAGTTGGAAGAAAAATTTGAGCACGAGGAACATTGGGAAAATGTCATAGACAAGAAAAATAATGATGTCTTTTACAGTGCAAAATGTTGTGATCCAAAGGTTTTAGTTCTTGCCCTTTTTAATCTGTCAATTTTGAAATACCATGCCCATCTATTCCGTATAAAATGACTTTATGGAATGTTGCTGGGCAGGATGGTGGCCCACGGAAATATGTCAGTACAACAGTTTTTGAGAACTGCAATACAGAGCTATTAAGGGATTTCTATATGGATAATGATTTTCGGAAGGAATGGGATAAAACTGTGACTGAGCATGAACAGCTGGATATTGATCCAGAACATGGAATAGAAATTGGTCGCACAATCAAAAAATTTCCGCTTCTCACACCACGAGAGTATGTTCTGGCTTGGTGTGTCTGGGAAGGACAGGAGAAGAGTTTCTATTGTCTAATTAAGGTAGCTTAACAATTACTACACTAATAATTGTTTGTAATGATTTTGTGCCCAGGGCATTTGCATGCAATAAAACACTGAACTTCTGATCTGGCTCTTTGGTAGGCTGTTGAACATCCACGTGCACCTCAGCAAAGCAAGTACAAACGTGTTGAATTTTATCATTCTGGATGGCATATAAGGAAAGGTCTTGAACATTTGAAAGAATCAATTCTTTGTCACTATGTCCTCAACCTTCTGAAAAATTCTTTTCGCCAGTCTTGCCTTTTTTTTTTTGTCCCAGTAAGAGTATCTGATTTATTTCTTGTGTTGGGTTTCTGATATAGTTCAAGGTAGAGATGCTTGTGAAATTAAAGTGGTGCATCAAGAAGATGCTGGGCTGAAACGTGAGATGGCTAAACTAGTCTTCTCAAAGGGTATTTGGAGTTATGTTTGCAAGATGAACACAAATCTGCAGGAATATGCTCGAAGGATCGGATCTCGGTGCAGCAAACAACCAAATGCTGTTACTTTGATGCAGAAGGCAAGTTTCACATATAAGTCTTTGGAAAAAATAACTTCTATAGTTTGACTTGTTATGAAAGATAAATGCTTTACTTCATGAACTACTATAATCAACCCATGAAAAGGATCGGATCTGTTTAGATGTCACATAAAATTTGGAACATTTTAGAATCTTCCATACACAGAATACATCTATGAAGCATTTTTTGAAGTGTCATGTTATAATACTAATAATGCCTGTATTTATATTAAGCTTCAGTTAGTGAACCAACCAAAATGTTAGCTTCAGATGTGTTGAAGGTTGTTAGCAAGAACTGCTAGAGCAAGATGGTATAATATAGGTTATTTGTTCTGCCTTATGTAGTAAACCAACTGGAATGTTGAAATCTGTGGATATGAAAACAGCCAAATTGGAGGCCGTTAAGTAACATGACTTGGAACTTTTGGTCTTCCAATTTTTTATTTTACAAGGTTTCAATGTTGTGCCTTATACAGTAGACCAACTAGAATGTTGAAATTTGAGGTTATGAAAACAGCCAAATTGAAGGCAGGGAAATAACATGACTTGCAACTTTTGATCTTCAAATTTTTGGTTTTACTAACTTTGCTATTCTCTCATCATATTTCCCTCATTCTCTTTGCCTCGCAACCCAGATCTTTTGGTCTTGACCGTCCATTAATTTCATGACATATATTCTACCAAAATGTAAAATTATTTGATTTGTGAGAGGTTCTTGCTCCTAGGAAAGTCATATAGTTTCTGATGTCCAGCACAATGATATCCCAGTTAGTGATATTTACTTATCATCTACTATTTCTTGCATTTCTTTTCATATACAACAGACATGCAATGAGGAATTGCACGCTATAGAATTGCTTAAGTATCTAGTTTATATTAAAATGTGTATAATGAAAATTGCATAATTTTTTCCATAGCAAAATCATGGACTGGTCTCAGTCTAATATTTGCATGGGCAGGTGCCAAGTGGAATCAATGAGAATCCATGGGATGTTCAAAAGTCAATAGGAGAGTCAAGTATTGGATCCATAGTGGAAAACAAACAAGCAATTCAGGAGAAGGGAAATACACCTTCTCATTCTAAAAAGAAATGGCTAGCAAAGGCGTTACTGCTACTCGGTGGAACTGTTTTCCTTGCAAAAGGCCGTTCTTCTCTTGGGGCCAAGGTTGCTGTGGCATGCCTTGTGAATAAATTGGTTAAAAAGAATGGTGTTTCCAAAAACATTCTGCAAAAACGTCTGTTGTTGAGGCCACCTGTAGAACACAAGAAATGGTGAAGGATTGGACTGAATACATGTTTCATGGAGTTTTGTTTCTAATGCAGGATTGAGGATTTAACAACTTTTGAGAAGTTTGAAATTCTCTATCAAAGAGTTGTGCATATGGGAATGAATAAGATAGCAGCAATAGATTATCTGAGTTTTTACATTGTGCTCTGTGAATGCTATGTTCGGCAATGGTCTAATGCAGCCATGCGGTTGATGTTCTAGGTACTTGTAAGGGAATAATGTAAATCAGTTTCATAGTTCTCCTCTTTCCTCCAGTGGGTGTCTGAGATTTTTAATTTAGAAGATTTTGAGATTAGAATAAGCAGCCTCCATTGTATATGCTATTGTATATTAACTTTTTATATTTTTTATTTTTTATTTGAAATGTATATTATGAGAAGTTATATTAGGCCATGCATTGTAGCATGGAATAATATTAATGTATTGGAAGATTTAGAAACATGCAAAATAGTGTAGAAAAAGGCATTCTACTGTGGGTTGTGTACTATGTGATTTCATCATTATTTTGGTATTGATTAAAGAAAATGATGTTATCCTTCTGAGTATCAGGTCATAAGTGTGTAGTTTGTAGGCAATGATGTCACATGCTTTCCATTTTCTTATGGGTAAGTGCAGATGATAAAATGCGTAAGTATTTTGTGTGTTTTGGATGAGCACTAGTTCATGTTGTGGAAATATTGCAAGATGAAATGAACTGAATTTAACTGCTTCTGTGTTGATTTTGGGATGGTAAACAATTCTGTGCAAGTGGAAGTCTTTGTTTACATTGAGGGACGCTGACAATGGCTTTGCAGGAGAGGAGGGATCTGGCCTAGAGCATGGGAAATAAATTTCAGTTCTCCGCTTCATAATGATGAGCATAAACACTTGAAATCATCTCTTGATTGTTTTCACAATAAAAGATCTTCATTTGACTCTAACCTAGCTATTTGAATATAAAAACAACTTATGGATGGCTTCTTAAACATTGAAAAGATAATGTAACAGTTCAATATATTGAGGGTCAAAGGTAATTTTTATGTCTCAGGCCTACCCTAGCACTCTTGTTTTAGAGTATAAGATCCCCCAAACGGACACACAATCACTGCCCTGTAGGACTCGAGCAAGTGACCAGTACTGATGTTCAACAGGGCTTGCCCAATTTGTGTTCTATTGGAGGATATCATAAGCATAGAAAATTGGATTTATGGAGTTCGTATTGAGTTCGAAGGTTGAGAAAATGGATAGAACCTTGATTCAGTATCCTTAACATTTTGTCTCTCCTAGTGTTCTATTGGAGGATATCATAAGCATAGAAAATTGGATTTATGGAGTTCGTATTGAGTTCGAAGGTTGAGAAAATGGATAGAACCTTGATTCAGTATCCTTAACATTTTGTCCCTCCTAGTGCATTGCTATCTTTTAGGAAAGAGCTTTCCCATGAGATGTTTCAAGAATGCAGGAGCATTTAATTTGATTGGATGCATTGCTATCTTGCATAAAGTTTTGCGTGGTTTTAATGGAGTAGAAAGTTGGGAAGCTTTCATCACAACATGATTATTCTTTCTTTAATAATGCCCATAGCAAAGTTATATTTTGTGAATTTATCTTGAATCTTTCACTTTGAATTATTTATCTTTAAAAGCTACTTATATTGTCATGTTGTTATGAAGGTCAGACACATGGGCCCTCAAAGATTGGTATTATGTAGATGGGGAGGTGGTTTTTGTAAGTTGTAGAATCTAAAAAATTTCATGTGATGTGTTTTCATATAAGCTGTTTATTTTCAGTGGCATATTCCTATGTTGGAATTTCGTTCCACTTTAATACCTCTTCTACTTAGTTAGTGTAGTGTGTGCGTGTGTTAATAATCCCACATTGACCCGGTTGTGGGACTTAAGTGGTTTATGAGCCCCAACACTTGCCAAACTTTTTGCCAATGGGATAGTAGGCTTAAAGGTGGAAGCCCTTGGTCCTGCTAATGTGGGACTCCTCACCCCTATTAACATCGAGTCGCGACATGTGCACTTGGCCCTCTTGCTTTCTAACCGGTTCATATGATGTGTCGCGGCATGTGCACTTGGCCCTCTTGCTTTCTAACCGGTTCATATGATGTGTTCCGTACAAGTTGTTTATTTCCTATGCCATATTCCTATGTTGGAATTTTGTTCCACTTTAATACCTCTTCTACGTAATTAGTGTAGTGTGTGCGTGTGTTAATAATCCCACATTGACCTGGTTGTGGGACTTGAGTGGTTTATGAGCCCCAACACTTGTCAAACTCTTTGCCAATGGAACACAATCCCACATTGACGTGGTTGTGGGACTTGAGTGGTTTATGAGCCCCAACACTCGTCCCCACATTGACTTGGTTGTGGGACTTGAGTGGTTTATGAGCCCCAACACTCGCCAAACTCTCTGCCAATGGGGTAGCAGGCTTAAAGGTGAAAGCCTTTGGTCCCGCTTATGTGGGACTCCTCACCCCTATTAACATCGAGTCACGGCATGTGTGGGGTAGTTGGCCCTCTTGCTTTCTAACCGGTTCATGCGATGTTGTGTTCCCATACAAGTTGTTTATTTCCGTTGGAATTTCATTCCACTTTAATACCTCTTCTTCTTCTCTATTTACACCGAGAGGCGTTCCTACAATGGCAGATAGGGGGTGGGAGGCAAAGAGGTCATACATGTCACGTTGTAAACAATTTTTTTTTTTATTAAAAAAGTCGACATTAACAAAAACATTTAAAATATTTAAACTAAAACAGCTTAATAAACTAGCTTAGACATAAAGGATATATATCTAAAAACGCCGAGAGTTATCAATCCCGAGACGCCTATCTTGGAGATCACACCCCAAGAAATGAGCTAGATAGGCGCCTTGAGATTGATAACTCTCGGTGTTTTTAGATATATATCCTTTATATCTAAGCTAATTATGATACAATGTTAGAAATTTACAATCAATTAAAAAATAACGATTCGACTTCATATTTGAATTTATAAAAAAAATTTCTTTCCAATCCTCTGCTCAAAAACACTATCCTTCGAATAAAACAGAGAAAAAATGCATGTCCAATAAACCCTTTTGTAATTGTTTCTACTTCTTTTGATAATTATATTTGGTAAGATAAATTGTGAGCCTCAAATATTTTTGTACTTGTTATCAATTAAAACAATATAACACATGGATGCACATGTCTGTGCAAGGGTGTGCGTGCGTGCTTTAATTATGATTGAAAATGTCAATTTGAAAACTGAAAAAATCACCTTCCATTGATGGTGTTAGGCAGCGTCCCATGTGGGGGCTATAGGTTCTAAAAAAGTGGAGCAAGCGTCCTTACTGCCACAGGAAAGATTAGAATCTTTTCTTAAACCGTGTGGCGGGTGCTCAAGAAGGGGGTTGAAGGGTTAAAGCATGCACAAAGATTTTTTTATGGCTACGTAGCATCTTTAGTTTGGTTCAGTTCGCTCTCCATCTCTAATGCAATTCTGGGTTTATCTCAATACGATATAATTCTTTTTAACAACACAGGACGAAAAGTTTGCTAGACCATTCCTAAAAATTCTCTCTTGATATCCACTTAATTTTAAGCGTTTTCATGGCAGGAGACTCTTGCATTATCTTCAAAAGTTTTAGAATTTACATTTAATCAATGGAAAATGAAATTATTTATTTAGGTAAATCAAATATATGTATTTAAATGTATGTGCTAATATATTTCATGATTGAAAAATTCACGATTTGGACACTAGTCTTTCAGTGTGTCTCTTATGAAGTAGGAATGACATATTGTATTAATTTTTTTTTATAGTCCCTACATCTTTGTTTGTTCTTTATATTAGGATTATGGAATGCCATTTTATTATTTTTTTTAAATCCTTATATCTTTGTTTGTTCTATATATTAGGATTATTCTTTGTCCTTATATGGATTTGCTTGACAATTTAGAGTCAAAATTTGTGTATTGATGGTCATACTTTTTGGTTACCTTGTATTTAACAACTTCAGTGTCTTTATGTTAGGCATGAAAATGGCTTATATCATACTCTTGTGAGAGACTAATTGTTTAAAATAAATGTAGCATAGATATTTTGGGACTTTTTTAGTATAAAAAATAGTGAAAATTTGGTTGAAAGGGGCTTGATATTTTGGAATATAAATAATTGAGTTTAATTTAAGAAATAAACGAATTATTGAATATAATAATAGTTGGAAAATATTTATTTAATTAGGAGCGAGTTAAAATTTGAACAAATGGTAGTGTTAATAATAGCAAGAGAAGCCTAACTTATTTTTTTCTTTTCTTTAATATATATGAAATCACTAACACTATTGTTGTCACTATAAACCTTAGTCTATTAGGTTAGATGAAATCAATGGGACCCTTGACCATAGAGGCATCAAACTGGGGTAGCCAATTGACAAACACTCAACCACTACCGTCTAACCTATCTTTGTTTGGGTATGCCATGGTTTGAACCTTGACCTCCTCAAAGAGAGACCAAAGCCCTAACCACTACGATCTCTTTCTTAGACTAAGCCTAATTTATTTTTATATAAATTTTCCATAGATGAAGGGATATAAGATAATATTGACTATAAAATTGAAAAAGAAAAAGTTTGTATTCATAGGGTACTTTCTATTAAGAAAGACTTGTAAAAAACACTACTTTCTAGCAATTTATAGGTCAAATGACAAAGGTAATAATAGTAAGAGAAGCTTGAACTTATTTATATATAGGCTTTTTGTGGGTAAAGGTATATGGACAAATATTCGATCATATAAATTGAAAAAAGGAAAAAGTTGGTGTTCATAAATTACTTGGGAATTTAGTAAGGGTACTTTCTACCAAGTAAGAAAGGCTTCTAAAAAACAATAGACTTCAACAACTATAGACTCAAAAAGATTTAAATTACTTGAGATCTTAATAAGCATGGTTTCTAAAAAGATCTTGATAAGGGTGTTTTCTACAAAGCGAGAAAGCTAGAAAAACTTGTAAAAAACAATAGATTCTAACAATTATAATTCAAATAAGATATATGCAATTAACACAACATGAGTGCCTCAGCGAGGTTCATGGTTCGACTTTAAATGGGGCAGGGTATATATGCCTTATAGGTGGATAGCACAACATAAACATCTCTCTTCATACATAATGGACCTAGGGAATATAGGGTGCTTTCATATACTCAATGCACATAAACCTTAAAAGTTACTTTACTTAGCTTCTTGGAAGGTGATAGGAATAATGATAGAAGATTTCATTTACAAGGTTATTTTCATTAATATTAAAAACATTGCATTTACTATTGGATCAATTCAACTAATACCTAATTGATCTTTTTTTTGTAATTGATTAATCGGGATTGAAACTTTCCTCCTTCAAAAACTAGGTATTTACTTTATTGAGCTTGTATTATTTCATTAGATTTTAAGGTTCACCTATAAGATTTGAATCTTAGTTTATGGAGTGAAATTTGACTCCCAACTGATAGCAAAAAGCCTTAATTTATTCATTGAGGTAAGAGCCTATTTAATACATACTTTAGCGTTACTAATTAGAAGATTGATACTATTGATTTAAGAGATCATTACATACAAAAAACATTAAAATAATCTTCCAGCTAATAATGCATAATCTAATAACAATAACAATGTAATAAAATATCCTAATATCTCCCTTATTACATTATTCAGGTTAGGAAATATTAGGACCCCCTTATTTTAAAGGAGTCTAGGCTTTGCCTCTGGCACTTGCTCTTGGCTTTTGCTATGGATCTTGGCTTTGGTTCTTGCTTTTGCTTTAGTTAAATACCTTTGGGTTTGTCACTAGGTCCGTTCTCTTCCAATACGTTCTATTCAAAAGGAACTTGTTGGTTTATGTGGTCCTACTCATGGATTATTGTTTTACGTGGTCTTGCTCACGGATTGCTAGTTTACGTGGTCTCGTTCACAAATTGTTGGGCTAGAAGTGAATTTGATCCAAATCTTTGAGCCTTGATGCCTTGATGACACTTTGATCTCTCTCTAGGTCTACCTCTGGATCAGCCTCTAGGTCTAAGCATATCAAGATCTCTTAGAATACTTAAGGAGAAGTGGGATTGGCCTCATTTTGCTTCTTCAACTATGAGTGTCCTTATGGTAACCTTCTCATCCTACCAAAATGCATAGATAACCAATCCCTGCAACCACTAGGTATAAGAGTAAATCACTGCTTACGAAGTTCACTATGTTGGTCTCATGAGTACCCTTGTAAGGTGAATGCATCATTTGTACTATGAAGGTGTTAGACTCTACCAAGAATGCACCTTTGTACAAGAATTTTAGAGCTTGCATGGAGCAACTACAAGTGTCCTTACTTGCATTGTTTTGTGGAGGTGTTGGACTTTACCAAAAAAATGCACCTTTTACAATCATTAAAATTTGCAAGAAAGATGAAAGTATCAGACTCCGCTAATATTACACCTTATTACACTACAAAAACTAACTTTTTTTTATTTTATTTTATTTTAAAAACAAACACTATAATAACTTTGCAAAATTAAATAATATTTATTTTTTCTAAAATAAAACACTTTACTTTTTGTTGAGCTCTTAACATTTTTTTTTTAAAGAAAATGATTGCCCCTTTTTATAGAGGGGTATGGGCATTAGCCTAAATGTGAATGGACGAAACTCGAACGTGAGACCTCGTCGGACATAAAATGACTCCATGCACTATATAAGCGCTCCCTTAGGCTTCACCCATGTCGACTTCCCAACTGTCTATCGTATAGCGTCACGAATCGACCCCCGAGAGACAAAAGGAGGCACGACCTGTCCAGCAGAGAGGGCTCCAGAGCGTTGCCGACATGGAAACTTCCGAAAGGACTAGGGTTCCCGCCAGGGTTTTGGAGGGGAGGTAGTGAACCAGGTGGCACGCGGATTTTGAGAGGGCGACGATTAAGAGCTTGGGGTGGTCGGTGGCAGTTGTGGCGAAACGAAGTCGTCGAAGTTCCTGCCTTACATAAGCATGGAGGATCCTCTGACAGATGTCCCGCCGCCATCGCGGTTCTTCGCCGAGGAGCTCAAAAACTTCGCCGCGCCGGCCGAATCCCTGGCCCTGCCAACCTCTTTCGTGGCGTGGACTCGAACAGGGCAGCCCAACTACCATCCAAAGGCCGCCTCGGAGGTGCTTCTTCGTCGTAAAGGGAAATCTCTATGCAAGATTCATTGACACAGCAAGTAGCTTCCAGTCGGATCACGGTATTCTCTCCTTCAACCTGCTCTGGCTGATATTAATGAGGCAAAAAGTCTTAATTCATTCATTTAAACAAGAACTTATTTAATACATATTTTAGGATTATTGACTAGAACCTATTTAGTAAATACTTTAGAGTTATTGACTAGAATATCAATACTATGTTAAGAGAAATTAAAATAAATAAAATTTTCAGTTAATAATGCATAATAATGTAATAAAATATCTTGTCCGTGGGTCTAGGTGGATTGGTAAGTTGGGGCGTTTATCGAGAGGAGACCTAGGTTCCAATCCCACGGGCTTGCCCATGCACAAACAGTAACCCAGATCCGATTCCTCTGAGTGGTGCGCCAGATTGATGACGAGCAACCCCTGTGCATCCGGCGGTCCCCATCTCACGCCGGGTTACCATGTATCGAGACGGTGGAAGTCTTGGGAGCATCCGGCGGTCCCCATCTCACGCCGGGTTACCATGTACCGAGACGGTGGAAGTCTTGGGAGCCTTTGCAGGGAGCCTTTGCAGGGAGCCTTTGCAGATAGTTTGAACCCTACCAGTTGTGCTGGTAGTTACTAAAAATTGTGATTGTAACCATTGCTTCTATATATATATATAGATATATAAAAAAAAATGTAATAAAATATCTTAATATCAATTTTTTTTTTTTTTGAGGTTCAAGGTTCAAAGTGCGGCCTGGGCAAGTGTGTGAGGGGGTGGGGCCTGGGCAAGTGTGTAAGGGGGTGGGTGTGTAATGGCTTTGTGTTAAATTTCCTATTGATAAGTGTAGCTCTCAACTTTAGGAGGGGTCATGGTTGGGAGGAGACTCGCTCAACCGTGTACACATTAATAAAATATCTTAATGTCAATTTTTTTTTTTTTGGGAGGTTTAAGGTTCAAAGTGCGGCCTGGGCAAGTGTGTGAGGGGGTGGGGCCTGGGCAAGTGTGTAAGGGGGTGGGTGTGTAATGACTTTGTGTTAAATTTCTTATTGATAAGTATAGCTCTCAACTTTAGGAGGGGTCATGGTTGGGAGGAGACTGCTCAACCGTGTACGTCGTTCATAGGGGTTTGTCACAATAACCAAATAAAAAAATAATAATCTTATTATCAATTATTATTTTTAGTTTTTTTTATCAAAAGTACTTTTAAGTTATTGAAAATGTTATTTTTCTTTATCAAATCTTTGATACTGTTTTAACGAAGAGATAAAAATTTTCTGGATCAATTGTCTTCTAAAATTTACATTTTATCATAATAGATTCATCTCGGGTGCATCGATGTTTCAAATATTTTATCACAAATGTGTGGAACATTGTTTCCAGGAGCGAAGGAACACTTAGAAAAAGAAGAGACAAGGGGCTATTGCAAGCCAAGAGGGAGAGCAACCCAAGAGCAAACCTTATTAGCTAGTATAGAAGGAAAGTCGCCCTAATGGGAAGTAAATATGCCCTAGCTGGATGTATAGAGGCCCAAGATGGAGATAAGCAGAAGAGTGAATACATGGCAATTTTGATCCAGGTAGTAGATGTTACACCAAAAGTAAGGATGGGATGATTGAGCATGATATAATGGTTCTTAAAAGTAGAGGATTAATATGTAAGTTCCATAGATCATGGCCAGGGTTTTTTGAGATTCAAAATTAGATCAAGCGGGAGTGGGGTTTAAATTCAAATTTCTTTGTGACTTTTCTTCTTAAAGTTTTTTTTCTCATCATATTTTCTAGTTCATAAACTAGGGATAAAATAAAGGTTGGTGGCCCATGGTTTAGGGGAAGAGATGCCCTTTATTTGAGATCAAGGAGCGAATTTTTTTGTTGACACAACTATAAGAAGCTTCCAATATGGGTTAGGCTTTTTGGACTTCCATATCAACTTATAAATAAGGATGTTTTGAAGAATATTAAAAATACCCTAGGGGAATTCATCAAGGAAGGACTAACTACAAAGAAGAGAAAGCATGCTATATATACTTGAATGTGTTGTTATGGATATTTCAAAACCTTTTCCACAATCCATTAAGATTGAATCTAAATCAAGAGAATGGTATCAACACGTAGATTATGAAAATATCACATTTTGTTGCCACAACTGTTATGAGATTGGACACATGGCAAGAGTCTGCAAAGTGAAAACTATAAAGAAAGAGACATAAAATTCTAGTAATAAGATAAACTTCAAGAGGAAGCAAACAAATCATATAGTAATAGAAGCTAAGATCAGATCAAGGATATTCCACTCTGAAAGAAAAGGCAAAGAAAACCTATCTACAGTATCGTTGGGCAAGTTCAGAAGGAATTAAAGGTGCAAAAGAAGATGTAGAGAGAAATCCTAAAACAAAGATGGCAAAAGAGGTCAAGTTTATTCTAGGTAAACCATCTTCAATTTTCTCAAGTAGTATAAAATTATCTCTAGGTAATAAAAGTGAAAGGGGTAAAGACATTATCCCTTACACTTTAAGCTTTCAATAGCAGCATAATAAAGAAATGAGGATGGAGAAAACCCATAACAATTTAGGTTTTTTAGGGCAAAATAAGAAGGTAATTGTTGCATAAGAGCATCATTATGCTCTAGGGTTTCTAGGGCACAATAAAGAAGATTGTGTTTTTGAGGATATTCCTTGCACTTCAAATCCTTAAGAGCAAGGAAAACCTAAAGATAATAAGTCTTATTATGAGCAATGCGAGAATATTGATGAAGATGAAAGTATTGTTGGGAATGAATAAGAGAGAGGAGGACCCAAGAAGCAAAAGCAAAGAGAAAAAGAAACCTAGAGGGATATTGATATGGGATAACAACAACAAATATCATAAGTGCTAACAAGTAGGGCTAAACCCACAAATAAAAACAAAAAATAACAATTAAAGTAATATTTTGGAATATTTGGAGAATGCATAAGAACCCTAAAAAAAGGTATTAAAAAATTGTGAGGTTGTTATAGACAAGATATTTATAGATATAGAAGTTGGGCAACAAATATTTTAGCCATTTGCGGTGTTGAATTTCATCTTGATAGAATTTAAATTTGGAAGGCATTTGATATAAAAGATGTTGATTATGGAAACTTAATAATTTGAGGAAGATGAAGAATATCTTTTGATAGAAAGGCAAATGAAAAATATCTTTGATAGATAGGTAAAGTTGGGTATGCTTTAATTAACTTGTTAAAAATGTAATGAGAACAATGTAATGTTTTTGTTTTGTAATGGGAGTGGCTCCCAATAGAACCCACACAGGTTATTAAAAAAAAATTGAAGCACTTGTAATGTAATATTTAACATGCAATTAAAGAGTATGTAGTTTTGCAAAATTTTGGTCTATAATTCAAATTCACTTTATTCAAAGCATTTCTATTGAAAAACAAATATAACATAAGATGTTACAAATTTTTAGTTGATTTATTGATTCTTTTATAACTATAAATATATAGTATGTAAAATATATCATAAGCCATTAGGAAGATTGATGGTCTTGAATTAAAGTAAACCGTATACAATTACAACCAAGTTCAAAGATAAATTTATATAATACATTCAAAAAGGCCAAAAAATTTATATAAACATATAATTTTATGTATGTAGATATGTTGAGCTTTTCAAGATACTTTCTTTGTAAATAAATAATGACCATTAATAATAATGTTATTATTGATCTAGTTTCCGCACCTATTTTTCTTGATGACATCGATAATTACCAATGGATTAACATAGACTTTTTTATTATAAATATATTGTTGCAAATCACCTTGCATGTATAGTCAAATACAACAACAAAAGGCTAATACATATTTTCCACACCCGAGACTTCCCATGATGAGCACCAAGCTTGTAAATATTTGGAAAGAGGCAATAATATAAACCCAAGCATGAATATGAATTTAAGATTTATTTTGAAAAACTTTACAATGTTTTTTTAACCACAAATTCCAATATATAATGATAAGATTGATCCTTTACAAAATGCTTAGTGCTTTAGCTTTGAAACAACTAATGTAACATTTCATTAACTCTTTCAATCTCGATGTTACAACCTAATAGACTCTTATTTTTTTGAAAAAGCAACCCCAAATAGTGGAACCAAAAGGACAATGAAAAAGTAGATGATCTAATGTTTATAGCTTTTTCCACATAAAGTAAACTTCAAAGGTCTATGTTATCCTCTTCTTTGCAAATTTGTCACTCATAATTATTTTCCCTTGAATTTTTAACCAAAGGAATGTCTAGGCTTTTGGTAGGGCCTCATGTGACCATTTATTCTTTCAAGAAAATCCTCAAGAGTAGATCATTTTGATTGCTCCATATCCTTATATCACAAATTGAATGAATATCTATAATCTTTTGCTGGATGTCAAACCAACTCTTTATTTCATGAAAAATAAACAAATAGAACTCTTGAAACATATTTTGGAGAGCCTAATGTGACCAAAAATTATTTCAAGGAAATCCTTAGGAGCAGATAATTTTAATTGCTCTAGATCCTTATATCATGAATTGACTAAATATCTAGAATCTTTTGTTAGATTTCAAACCAATTCTAGAATATTTTGTTAGATATCAAACCAATTGTTTCTTTAATGAAAATATAAACAAATATAACTCTTGAAACATATTTTGGAGGGCCTCATGTGACCAAATATTCTTTCAAGAAAATCCTTAGGAGTAGATAATTTTGATTGCTCCAAATCCTTATTGTTTGCTTTTGAGGATGTAAGTTAAAGGGAATGCAACCACAATATGTAAAATAAGTAAGCTATGATAACTATATGATAATGACACTCTAATATGCTAAAAAACTAGATGATAAACTTTTGCAATAATTTAGTAATATTCCATTAATAAAAGCTCACAAAAATAGAACAATGCAGTATAATGGAGGACATGAACACTCCAAAATTTTCAATGAAGAACTACATTGTACCTACTAACTACTATTATATCATTCCTCTCACTCTATTCACCCTTTGTTCACTTAAATAATACTCTCAAGGCATATATATAGGAAGATATGTTCCTTGGCCTTTACTTTACCTATGACTCTTCATCTACCTATCCTATGACTCATGTACATGTGGACTACATGCACATTTACATATTTGCACACTTGTGCATTTATTACTTGCTTGAAGTATCTACTCAAATCTTAATCTAATATAATCTCCTAATCTAGAAATGTACCCAAGGTGGTACATTGACATGTACCCAATGAGGTAATATACTCTAACACCCCCCTGTATTACATTATTTGGGTATTGAAGACTTTGGTATTCAATGTGGATCTTCATCCCTCATATGTTCTTCAACTTGATTTGGGCTTCTTCTTCTTCTTTAGTTTGTAGATGGCTAAGTAGTCCATAGTTTTGTTGTCTTCCCATATTTTTATTTTTGCATCTTCTATTTCCTCCTCTTTTATGATATATGGGTTCTTCATTTTTTGCAATCTGCTCCTCAAAAAATGCATTAGTATTGTTTTGAAATACAACAATATCTTGTGAGGTATAAATTGAATCTTAGAGCGTATATATCTCTTTGGATCGATCCAGTATCTTCTATCTCATTTTGATTTAAAATGTGATATGTATTGAATCCATTTATGTATCTAAAATCTATTATCCTTTTGCTTTCCACTAGCTTGGCTACTGAAATAAGATTAGATGTTAATCTAGGAACATACATCACATTATGTAACAGAAAAATTGGAAATTATTTACTTGGTGTTACACACCCATATCCATGTATAAGATAGGTTTTGCCATATGCAATTTTCAACCTATAATTATTAGTGATTTCAAGACAATCAAACCATTGTAGATTTCCTATCATGTGATGACTAGCACCAGAATCAATATACCAAATGTTCTTTTCAATTTGACTTGTAGAATTGTTTGTGCTAGAACTAATTTTTGTAGTGTGCCTTGTGATGATATGTCCCTTTTGCTAATTTATCCATTTAAGAAATTATCGCATTTCTTATGTCTTTCAATCCTTTTAACTTTTGGATTCTTTTCTTCAACTTTTGTATTATATGATCAATCAATAGAATTCTTTGTAGTAGTCTACCTTATGACTCCCTAGTTTCAATTATATGCTCAACCTTGCTAAGAACTTTTCAATTTTACAAGTTTTGTAAAATACCTTCTATCTTGCAAGTGTTTAAATGTACTATGAACTTGATAGTATGCTTAGCTTTCCTAGTTTGAGTTGAATTTCTTTTGTCTCCCTAATATTCAACTTCACTTTCTTGCCTTATTTCTCCCTAATAATTAGTAAGTAGAAAGCTAAAGATAAATGATGATGCACCTTCAAGTTTTAATAAGGTTCTTTTCCTTCAAGACCTTTTAGTTGGATTAATGTCTCATAAATTAGTGTAAGAGACTAATGTAAAATGTAATTTCTAATTTTCAAGCAATTAATGGTTTTGCTTCTTTAACCTTGAATTTTCAATGGTTCAATTTTATAAATTTCAAGAAACTAAAGTTTGATGTAGTATTCCTTATATCTCCCTAATTTGGAAATTTAGAAATTCTTATAATATTTGCAAACTAGTATTTTAATTTTCCAATGTTGAAAACCTTATATCTCCTACTTAATTATTTGCAAATATTTAATGTTTGAATCTCATGCAATTTGTAATATCTTTTGAGATATACTCCCTTTACTTTAATTGCCTTCTAATTCTCTAAGGTTGGTATTTGCTTTGTTCTTCAATGTAGTAATAAATAAACTTCAACCTTATATTAAGCACCTTGAAATATTTTGCACTCCTTTGGTTTAATTGCTTTCTATTCTAAGGTTATAAAATCTCCAATGCAATATAAGTTTAACCTTAGATATATAAAATACCTTATACCTCCTTTTGCACTTTAATGAAAGCAAATGTCAATGTAAATATACCTTTTAAATTATGTGTGTTGATTGGCTTTGGTCTTGACTTCACTATGCAAACTTGGAGCACTTGGAATTTCTCTGTCTTCACCTTATGATAATGAGCATTCAATGCTCTCCTTTGAATGGTGCTCCCCTATGATAGTCTCTTGCTGCACTTTGACCACTTTTGCACACTAGACTCATTGGAGATATGCTTCGCCTTCTATGCGTGCTTCCCTTTGATGGCTATTAATGTGCTTCTCCTTTCTTGAAACAAGTGCCAAGTGGCACTAGGTATTAGCCAAGACCTTGGTAGTGCTATTATAAACCTTGAAAAGATGTTACTCCATGTGGTGTTGGTCTGAGAGTATTTCTTGGATGTTGGCTATGGTTTTTGAGCGTTGAAGATGCTATTTCATGAGTTTTGAAGCAATGATGAGGATATTACTCCTTTTGAGAACCCTTTGAATTCCTTTGCAAGCATTAGAGTATGAAGATGTTTCTTTCAACTTTGTGCCAAGTGGTACAAGATGCCTTTCTCTGTTAGGGCAAGTGGAGGCACTCCTTTGCATGCACTCAAGCTCCTAAATACCTCTTATCTTCTTGGTGCCTTTCACTCCTATTGCAAGTTGTATCAAGCTCTTTCCAGCATGCTTTCAATGTAGGTGGTGCTTCCTCTACGATGGTGGCTCCTCCTCGACGATGGTGGTTCTTGCTGTGATAGTTTGAAGCCTTCTTCAGCGTAGATGATTCATCCAAGCTCTTTCATACATATGCTTGGGCAATATTCGATGGTAATATTCACTTTGCACTTTGATTTTGGCCGCTTATGTTATGTAAACCTTGTGTTCTTTTCCTTCTCACTTGCACTCCTTGTAATGGTGCTATCTTACATAGACTTGTTGAATGTTGCAGGTTCATTTTGTGTGCACTATGTAGGCGCTAAATCTAATGGCTTTGGCACTATGTTGGGTGTCTTTAGATACCTCAAATGATTGGATATTGAGTCTTTGAATGACTCTATCTTTTGCTTGCCAAAATTTCTCTTTGGACTTTGTAGAATGCCCACTTGAAGACTTTAATATGGGCTACATTTTATTTCCTTATTGCTTGATGATTCGACCCCTTGTAGACTGTAGTGCGCTAATTATTTTAATATCTTTAGAGACTTTGGATTTTTCCCTTGTTTTGCTACATAGAATATGGTGCAATAATGTAAATAAATCTACCTTGAATTGCACCAAAAACTTGAGACTTTATAGTCTCTTTTTAAACTACTTGCTTCTTTAATAAGATGGCTTCCTTCTCCAATATTTGGAGGTGATATTACTCCTTTTTGGTGGCTTCTCCTTGCCACAAAATGCTGCAGGATATCTATGCTTAATAGTATCTTTTGACACTTCACTCTTACATTGTTTTGTGCACTTAAACTTCCTCTTTAGATAAACTCTTAATGCACTTTAAAAAACTTTAAGGAAAACTAGTATAATGTACTTTTAATAACTCCTTATTGCTCCTTTAAATAAACTCTTAAAAGTACCTTGAAGTATGCACTATAATCTATGCAAATTTCACTTTAAGAATAATGTCTTCTTTGCTTCTAATAGATAATAGGAAGTTGATATTCTTCTTTCTCTTGAAATATATCTAACTCCTATTTTTTTGTGTGCAGGTTATAACCCTTGTAGAAACTATCTTCTGCACTTCCTTGAAGACTTAATATGAAACCTTCTCCTTGCAACTTTTAAACTCTAATATGGTGCTTAATGAAACTTAATAATGAACCAAGTAACTAATGTTCAAGTAATGAACTTTTTGCACCAAATTTGCTTACCTCAATGACCTCTATAGATGATGGAAATCTTGGTGATTAGATTCACCTAAATGTTACCTTGTACTAGATGAAATTGTAACTCTTCTTGGCTGTCCAAAACAACTCTTTAAGTCACCAATTTGTAGCTTTAAAACTCCTCTAACTTGCTACTCAAAAATGTAGTTTAGTGGCTTTAACTCTCCTTCACGATGCATTCTTGAACTCTGAAACTTAGTAGCTATTGATGCTGCCCAAATTGTTGCTTTCTTGTTGTTCTCAAATCTGAAAATTTTAGATTGCAAAGCAATCAATTTCTCCTCTAAAGTGATATCCTTGAATCTCATAAATTTGGTAGGAAACTCCTCCAAATCGCAACTGAGATTTTCCTTCAAGAACCCTTCACTTTTTATTGTAAAAACCAACAACCTCCTTTCTTTGAAATAGCCTTCAATGGTAATCTTCAAATATCTTAGATTTGATGGCTTCTTCTAACTCCTTTCTCCTTCAACCTCCTTATCGAATTTTGACTTCAATATTGGCCTATCTAATGGCCTTCTTCTCAAGATTCTGACTATCTTGAGGTCTCCACTATTCTCCTCCAAAATTTGGCAAACTCCTTGCCAAATTCTTCTCCTTGGGCTTGTTGTCGGATGGCGATAATTATCCCAAATTTTCTTTATAGAAACTTCTCCTTGAGTTCTCCTCAAATATTCTCCAATGGACTTCTTCAAGTCTCCTTCAATGAGGCTTTCCTAACCTTCTCCTTGTTTCTCCTTTCAAGTAGCTTGAGGCCTTCTCCTAGGGCCTTCAAATTTTTGCAACTTCTCTAGTCTTCTCAATGAGACCTTTCCTTCAATCTTCAATTGTGGAAGTTTTGTAATGAGATCTCCTTCTTGGATCTCTAAAATCTACTGCTTCTGGAATGGGACCTTTGCTAGTCCTTCTCTATCTTCAATCTTCCAAAATTGGAAGTTCTTCAATGGGACCTCTTGTGGTCTTTTTCAGCTTCTTGAGTTGTTTTCTCCTCCTTCAATCTGCAATATGCAGTCTTCAATCTTCAATGGAGATCACCAACCTCCAATCTTCTCCTACATGATTTTATTGAGTCTCTTATTCCCCAATCTACAATAAGGCTCCTCTACCCTTTTCTCTTTTTTGCAATATACAGGTCTGTAACTCTTGCAATGGGACCTTTTCCTTAGGCCTCCAAATCTTCAATCTCCAACTTATTGTTTCAAGTACTAGATTGATTCCAAAGAAGATATTCTTCCTAGCTCTTTGTAGGAAGCTTCCCAACTTTCTTTGAATCTCCTTTTCCTACAACAAATATTAGAATCTACAATGGAGAAAACTTTAAATCTAGAGATAATGAATCTTCACTAGTAGGGAGAAGATATTCACAAGTTTTATGCAACTCTATGGAAAGACTCCAACCAAATGTATTTTCAAAAATTTTAAAAATGATATTTCTAATCTCCTCTCAATCTCTCTTGTGGCTCTCCCTATTTCCTATTGATCTATCATATGCTTTGATACCATTGTTAGCTTTTGAGGATGTATGTTAAAGGAAATGCAACCATAAGATGTAAAATAAGTAAGCTATGATAACTATATGATAATGGCACTATAATATGCAGGAAAACTAGATGATAAACTTCTGCAATAACTCAGTAATATACCATTAATAAAATCTCACAAAAATAGTACAATGCAATATAATGGAGGACATGAACACTCCAAAATTTTCAATGAAGAACTACATTGTACCTACTCACTACCATGACATCATTTCTCTCACTCTATTCACCCCTCTATTCACTTAACTCATACTCTCAAGGCATATATAGGAAGATATGTTCCTTGGCCTTTACTCTACCTATGACTCTTCATCTACCTATCCTATTGTAGACACTAAAATCATGTCAATCCGATTAGGCGACCAAAAGCATTGGCTAATTTGACATCATATGGCCCCCTTGGGCAACCCTCAGAGGTTACACAGTGGTCCTAACCACTTTTGGAAGGCTCTACCCCACTTTTGGGAGGTTTTGGGCCATATAGGCATGATCGTCCCACCCTAGGATGGTCACAGTTCATGATCATCCCACCCAGGGATGGTCACAAGCGACCATCCCTAGGTGGGATGACCATGGTCTTTGACTCCCAAAAAGTCAAATTTTGGACAAATGGCACCCAAAAACTACCATTTATCCTACCTATTCAAGCATGCAGACCTGAGGGCACATAATCCTTATGACATGCTATAGAATGGAGGCCAAAAAGGGAGATTCCTTCCCCTTCCAATACATGCCAAATTTTTGGACAAGTGGCGCCTCTTGCCCTGCATGTCCTTGCATGCCCATTTGGCCATAGGCCCCCTTGGGCTATAAAGTGGATCAATTTTCCACCCAAAACATAGAGAGGAGTTTTGTGACATTGCAATGAAGTGCTGCCAAGATTTCCCCTCAACCTTTTGTGCCTTTTTCCCTCAAAATCTCTACCTAGCGAAGGAGGTTCTCGAGTGATTCAAGAGGCACAATTTATTTACAAAACCAAACCAATTGAGTGAATTTCACCCCCAAATTTTATGACAACACCATTGAGAGAGTTTTTGACCAATTCATAGAGGAATTGGTGGTAGAAAACTAGTAGAACTGGTGGTCATCCCACCCTAGGATGGCCCCCAATCTATGATAGTCACCACCATCCCTAAAAGGGATGGTCATATATTGAAGCATAATTTTTCTACTATTTTTAAATAGGCTTATTCTAGGATAGATCAGGAATATACTATTCAAATTTCATGCAATTTGGAGCTATATTGAATGAGTTATCATGTTTTTAGTATTTTGTAGGTTCACTTGGCTCACCCGAAGATGCACATGAATATGTGATCAATTTTGCTAATATTTTTACATGGGTCCTCTCTAAATATTATTTTATATATTTTCTCCAAATTTGGTGTGATTTGGAGATGTTTAGGACCAGAAATCACCTATTTTGTGTTTTGTAGGCTTAATAGGCACACCACGTAATCGACACGAATTCGGCTGCAATTTCTCTTACTATTTTCAATTATATCAGTCCAAAATCATTTTTTATGCATATTTCTAATATTTGGAATCATTTGGAATTGTTTTGGATGGTCGCATTGCATATTTCCACTTTCTAGTCTATTATTGCATATATTGCTTTTGCATGCTTCATAATCCGCACTTGCTATTAATGAATCTGGTTTCCTTGTGTGTAGGTGTAGGTATTATAATGCATGAGGAAGGAGCATAGGATCATAATATCAAATAACAAAGTGGTAGCATCATAGGCCCACCCACTTCAATCGTGGGTATGAGGAAGAACATTGGAAGTGCACCCGAGTTATTGAAAGGATTTGATCCTTGGGCACCATTTTGTAATGAGTGTATCAATCTAGAGCCCTCAAGGGGACATTTATGTAACCATGATTTGATCTATAAAATAATAAATAATAAATTCATTTCTTGCACTTATTTGTCTTATCATGCTTACTTGGATGTCTTTTTGTAATGCTTAATCAATACTAGCGATAGATGCATCTCATTTAACATTGTTAGGTGCACCATTTTTCCCATAATTTAGTGGTGATCATGGTGGGACCCTATCCCAATTGATTTGGTTAAAATTTGACCTCTTTTTTGCTTTCAAACTATTGTAGGAACTGGTCATTCTAGCCTGAAATGACCTTGAAACTGCTAATCGTCCCACCCAGGGATGACCACACAACCATCCCACCCTAGGATGGCCCCCAAACTAGCAGCCATCCCACCCTAGGATGGCCACAAAATAGAAGCTTTTCTACTCAAAATTCTAGAAATAACAAGTTCTTAGGCTATCAAGGTAAGTTCCTAAACCTTCAGTTTGCTTTTCTATAGTCAAAAATTGCTTAAATTTTGTTTTTCTTGCTTCCCTTGTTTGCTTGAAAGGTAGAAAGATAGATTTCACTTTTCTATAATTGCAAAAACAACAAAAAAAGAAGAAAAACTGAAAAGGAACTAAGTAGAAATGCATTTCTATGGCTTGCTTGCTTGTAGCCTACCTAATGGGTAGGTTATCATTTAGGACATGCATTTTGTAGGTTGCTTTTTATCTAGATTTTTTGAAAGTAAAACATCATTTTCTTGCATTTAGTGAAAGATCATTGAGTGCTTCATTGTTTACTTTATTTAAGCTTAAAAGGAACCACACACACCATGTTCCACTTAAATGCTAGTGAGTTGGATTTCATCACCAACCACTAGTAGAGATCAATGACGATGGGTTTCATCTCCACCCATTGTCTCAAATCCTATGAACCTTATTTTTGGCCAAGGTCGGCTCCAAGATCCGATATAGCTTGGAAAATTTGCATGTACTTCTCTTTGAAGGGTATAACACTGACCAAGTGAGTACTAGGTGAGGATTAGTAGGACCTGTGCTCCCTGACTGGGTATGGGTTTCATATCCATACTTTGGTGGGTTTACATGACCAAACTTTCATTATCGATTGTCGAGCTATGAGCATACAGGTGAAATCCATTTAAACACAAGAATATCATCCAACAAGAGCAAAACATGTGACACAAGGTCTTCTTTACAAACAACAAATCTAAACACACAAAATAGCTTAGGGAACACACATAATCCTTAAAAGAGATAAACACTTATCTTATTTGCATGTTTCCATTCTTGTGTGCTGCTTTATTAAAAATTTGTAAAGGAGATAATCATCTAGGGTTTGGTAGGGAATAGCAATGGTGTGTACCCATAGCCAAGCCCACTCAAGGGTGGACACTATGGAGAGTAGACTAGGAGACATGAGTCATCTCTGATTTAGCCCTAAGGACATGGTCATACCTCCTTGGTGGCCTTCTACTCACCCAAGTCCCAGAATAGCAAGTCAGGAACATCACCTACAAGGGAGCCCTATGCGGGACACCCCTACAGGTTTTGATCCTAATCTAGGAGCATATTCCTAATATTTAGACACTTCACATGCCTTCTTTGATGAAAGGCAACCATGCACTGAGGTGCTAGTAGATAGAGTAGTACCATGCATCCGCATGCCTGCTAGGTCTAACACACCCACTTATGGGCAAGAGCAAGAGTACACACATTGGGTAGGGCCAATTGATCACACTTCACCCTTACACCACCCTAATAGGTTACAATAACCTAGGTACCAAGATGAGTATGATACTCATCGCTCAAGGTGAGCAAACTCAGCCCTTCCCTTCCTCATCAATGAAGGAAGGCATGAGGAGATCCTTGATTATCCTCAAGACTAGTATACTATGTAGGCATGATGTGCCTCTACGCCAACAGAGTATAAATATCACATGCTTAAACCTGAACCTCAAGTGAATGTGACTACCCTCGATCGAGGGAAGCGCATGATTGATATCTTTCTAAGAGATAGACCTCAGGGTGATGCTGCTAGGGTTCCTAGACCCCACATGATAGAATAGATCAATCAAGTGATCACAAGATATGTTGAATGCCAAGCATAATTCAAGAAGCTTTGATGAGACAAAGAATACTTGGACCACTTGCATCAAATAGAGAAAGAAAGGATTGAATAATAAACCAATGAGCTATTTTAGAAAACCTTACATGAGAGGGTTCCTACCCCTAGTACCCATAGATAGGAAGTCCATCAGAGGCAACCCACTTTCATCCAAGATAGGCCTCCTAGGCCTTACACAATGTTACCTCCATGACCTCCTAGGCCGAATCGGGACTTGCCTCCCAGGCCAAACATAGAGTGCCTACCATAGGCAGTTACCCCTCCTTATAGGCCAGCTCAGGAGATGCCTTATGGGGCTTACACCGAGCATGAGCCAGAAGTGGAATATCTTGAAATACCTTATCGAGGTAGAGGGGGTGATATTCAACCACCTCACAATAGGCCTGATGTTCCTCACCCTCCATCATAGGATCAAAGCAAAGAAGAGGAGATCAAATCCTTTGATGCATATAGGGTATTGCTAGAGTGCCTAGAATCAGTGGAGAACAAGACCTCTAGGTCTGGGTCCCAGAAGCCCACTCTATACCAATTGCGTAGTCAACTACTCCATCCTTCCATGCCTACCCCTTCCTATCCAGAGTAGTTTAAGATGCCCCACCTAGCTAACTTTAAGGGAGATGAAGATGCGTAGGAGCATGTTACCAAGTTCCTGAGCCAATGCTTTGGCATCCAGGATAATGATGCTTTGCTTTTGAGGATATTCTTGACTACCCTCTCTAGCCCAACTATGGAGTGGTACACCCAACTCTCGAAGCATAGCATCTACAATCTTGATCAATTCATAGATGCATTCCTAGAATGCTTCACCTTCAATACCAAGCGGAAGGTGACATTGGATGACCTTGCAGGGTTGAAACAATTTGATGATGAGTCAATCACAAACTATGGCAATAGGTGGTGAGCATTGCTTGCCAAGCTACCATACTTACTCCCCATGATGGAGTTGACTCAAATGTTTGCTAAGAGCTGCTTAAAGTTGATCTCCTTATTGCTGCAACTCCAACAATATCCAACTCTTGAAGATGCTCTAGCACAAGCTAGAACAATCGAAGACATCAAGATTCAAGAGGGAGAGATTGTGAAGCCTCACAAGGAGTGGAACAAGAATGCCAAGAACAACCTAGTGCAACCTAAGCCAGCATCAATCAATCAGGTTGCCATTAGTGTTCCAGGGCCTGCACAACCAATGCCACCTCAAAAGCCTAATTATCAGGCCACACCTAGGAATTACAACAAGGACAATCATAACCAAGGGTAGAATCAACAACATCACCCTAAGCGATAGTTTACACCCATTGCAGAGTCCATGGACTCTTTGTTTGAGCACCTCTATGTAGCTAAGGCAATTAATCTGCCTGAGAGTCGACCTATCGATCCAAATGCACCAAAGCCCAAAGGATACCAAGAAGACCTATACTGTAAGTTTCATAGGAAAAATGGGCATGACGTGTAGATGTGCTATAAGTTCAAACATCTGGTACAAGATATGATCGATAGGAATGCCCTTCAGGTCGATAACCCTATCACACCAAACAATCAATAGATGGGTGTTTTTAAAGACCCATTGCCTACCCATGCAGAATAGGCAAAGCCAGTGCCACAAGTGAATGAGGTCCATCAGGCACCCCCTAAGCAAGGGATTTTCAGTATGATCAACATTGTGACAAGGAACAGACGATACCCAAGTCTAGTCGCACCACCTATGGTTTCGTGCGACACTCCTTCAATGTCACATCCTTTGCTAACTCTAGTGCAAAACCTCCCACCCTGGCTAGTGGTCACGATAAAGAGCAAGCTCACTCAAAGCCTGAGAATAACATTTGCCTAACTTTCCATCTATGAGCTTATTCAACAATCTCCACCTCATCGAGAAGCTCTAATGGAGATCCTCAAGGTGATCGAGCTACAGCCCCAGGAGTCTAACTCCTTTAACAATTTTATGGGGCATGTTCGACAATGTATGAAACCAGTGATCACCTTTCGGGAGGATGAGCTCAAGCCAGTTCCAAATGATATGGTGGATCCCCCCTTGCACATCATCACATGTGTAAATGGAACACCCTACAAGAGAGTCTTGATTGATACTAGTTCTTCCAGCAACATCATCACTACAATAACTCTCAAACATATTGGGCTCTCGACATCTCATATTGTTGCATCTACCTATACCCTTCGAGCATTTAATGATGCTATATGCTCAATAGTTGGTACGATAGTCTTACCTATTCAGGTAGGACAAAAGACCATACCAACACTGTGCCACATCTTGGAGGGTGAGATGGCATACAATATCTTGCTGGGTAGACCTTGGATCAGGGACATGAAGTGTGTACCCTCCATCACTCACCAATGTCTAAAGTACACCTATGAAGGGCAAGTCCATGTCATCTCTACAGACCTTGAGCCCTTCAAGTACTGCAACTTGGTGCAACAAATCCTTGAGTCGACCTTACCATCAACCCATCTAGATTTTCTACCGAATGCATCCAGCCAAGGTCTGACTCCTTCACCATCACCTTCAATCAATCCATCATCATATTCTACCATACCATCCTCATCATCGACACCCCTAGATATACCTTCATCATCAGTGAATCCTCCATCGAGGAACATGGGGAAAAGGCCTATTGATGAGACCCCTCCAACCATATCCACCATCTCCATAGGTGAGATTCCTAGTCCAGTGGATGAGGAGCCACCCTATGAGGCCAACATTGAATCAACTCAAGCCTCACTCCCATCCCTTCTCCACCACCACAAGTCATAGTGCATCTAGCTACCACCAGTCTAGGAGAATACCTAGTTAGGAACATCACAACCACTCCTACCATTGAGTCAGTGCAAGACATGGGTCGACCTCATCTTCCCATAGGCACTATCATACCTCTCAACCTACCCCCAAATCAAATAAATTTCATTTATGGGGGTCTCGACTATGGCATAGAGCCCTATCAACAATAGGAAGAGGATGAAGAGCCCTTTTCTGAGGATATTAACTACATGTCCAATCCTAACTTCACCATGAGATATCTTCATCTCTACAACTAGCATGGTTATGGTTTGGGCTTGTATGAGCAAGGCACTCACATTCCTTACCAGCCATAGTATCAAATGCCTTATGATAAGTCTAGTTTGGGACACAACAAGCCTATGCCCCTTGAAATCCTCACTAATAGTTTAGAGTGCATGAGCCTAAACTATAGGGATGAGCTTGCATGCAATCCCTACGCCAACCCCAATCGAGTCTATTCACTAGGAGACTACTTCCCCGCACCCATGAGAGATCAAGAGATATCTCACGATGTCACCCAATCCTATGAAAGGGGTGAAATTTTACATACCCTTCCACACGATAGTGAGGAAGAAGATCAAGGGTCTCCCTATGAATGGACATCTGATGATGAGTCAGATTATGAAGTGGCATCCATCGACTCTTCTAGTTTACATATCGAATACACATAGATTATCCCATTGGATGATGAACATGAGGGATATCTACATATGTTCCCATTACACCACCCTATCTGGTGAGAGTTTCTCCCTAAAGAAGGGCAAGCTCACCCATAGCCACATCGACCACCTCCAATCATTCTGCTTCCACCGCAACCACCTCCACAAGTCTTGCGACACCCAGATGTCAATAGACACCATCAACCACCTAGGGGAAATCATCCATCCATTAACATGATTTCCATAGACCTTTTTGCACCCATGCGAGATCTGAATAACCCATCGAAGCCACTACACCTCGACTTGGGGGTAATTGACTTTGATCAAGGAGATTCTCCCCCATCGCCTTTCGAGTACTAGCCTTGCGATGAGATGTTACAACCATTTCATTTCTCTCCAAGGCCTACTCAAGATGTCTTTCAAGCTGAGGAGGAACCTGAAGTTCCAATTGATGATCTAAACCCAGTGGATGACATTCATATGATCCCTACTCCCCATCAGTTGGAGGAGGGGTCACATATGTCAATTGAACCAATGATTGATAAAGATATCGGCTCAGATCCTGAGAATCCTCAATGTATCAAGTTAGGGGAAAGCTTGTCCCCCATTGAGCAAGCCGATTACATAGCCCTTCTCACCAAGAAGAAGGAAGCTTTTGCATGGTCCTACAAAGATATGCTAGGACTGGATCCAAATCTAGTCATGCATAATCTGATGCTTGACCCAAAGGCCAAGCCAGTTAAGCAAAAGTTAAGAAAAATGCATCCGATAGTAGCCTTGATGGTGAAATATGAGCTACAAAAGTTGTTGGATGCCAAGTTCATCATATCAGTGGACTATCCACCATGGTTGTCCAACATGGTTCCCATCAAGAAGCCCGATGGGAGGATTCACATTTGCACTGACTTTCGAGACCTAAACAAAGTGAGTCCTAAGGATGAGTTCCCATTATCGAACATCGATGCCCTAGTAGATGCCACAATGGGCCATAAAATGTTATCCCTCATGGATGGTTTCTCTAGATACAACCAGATTCGTATCAATCCAGAAGACCAACTCAAGATGATATTCACAATGCCTTGGGGGACATTTTGCTATAAGGTCATGCCTTTTGGCCTTAAAAACATTGGTGCTACCTACCAATGCGCCATGACATACATCTTCCATGACTATATGCATAAAATTTTGGAAGATTACATGGATGAATTATTGGCCAAATCATTATTACGCCATGAGCATCTCGATGTCTTGAGCAAAGTCCTCGATCACCTTATTGAACACAATGTGAGACTGAACCCCAAGAAGTGCATCTTCGATGTCACATCTAGAAAACTCTTGGGATTCATCATCTCTAAAAGAGGCATCAAAGTAGACCCCAACAAATTCAAGGTAATCCTTGAGATGCCTCCCCCAACTACCATCAAGCAGCTACAAAGTCTTGTAGGGTAAGGTCACATCTATCAAGCGCTTCATAGCGCAGTTATCTGATAAATGTTGACCCATGAACAAACTATTGCACAAGGGGGTCACATTCCATTGGGATGATGAGTGTCAAGCTGCCTTTGATGCAATCAAACAATATCTAGCTTCACCACCAATATTGGCTCCACCCAGACCAGGAGTGTCATTCCGCTTATACATCTCAGCCATTGAGATTGCATTGGGCATCATGTTAGCCCAAAAGAATGAATTGCATAAGGAACAGGCTACTTACTACCTTAGCCGCACCTTGGTCAGTTATGAAATCAAGTACGCATACATTGAAAAGTTATGCCTAGCGATGGTTTTCACCACCAAGAAGCTATACCATTACATGCTTAGTCATACCATGTATGTTGTATCAAAAGAGAATCCATTGTGATATATGATGAGTCATACTTATCACAATAGTCACACGAAAAAATGGATCATGTTGTTGATGGAGTTTGACCTCGAATTTATCAGAAAAAAATCAATTAAAGGTTAGGTCATCACCGATCAACTCGTAGAGGCTCCTCTCCAGGATGATCAACCTCTTAGCATGGAGCTTCCCGATGATGGAGTCTTCCAAATATCAGAATCACCTGATTCTGAAGAGCCTGAGTCACAGGCCGATATGACTCTATTCTTTGATGGCTCCAAATGTGAGCAAGGGGGTGGCACAAGAATTGTGTTTTTCACACCTCAAGGGGCTCCAATACCCCTATCTTTCAAACTCGATTTCCCATGCACCAACAACAATGTCGAGTATGAAGCCTTGCTCATAGGTCTTCAAATGGCTATCACCATGAAAATAACCAAGCTCAACATTTTTGGTGACTCCTTGCTCATCGTAAACTAGGTCAAAGGGATTTACCAATGCAAGTGTCCAGTTCTGCAAGCCTATAAAGCCCTTGTGGATAAACTTCTGAAAAAGTTTGAATGGTATGATATCGAGGCACTCCCTCGCTCATCTAATAATTTTGTGGATACAATGGCCTCCTTGGGGTCTTTAATCCCGTAGAACCCTATTGATGATATGACAACCATTCAAGTCAAAATACTATCACAATCTATGATTGAGCATGAGAACACTCAATCCATGCTAGAAGTCCACATGATTCAGATTGAACCTCCTCAGGAAAGGTTCTCACAAATTCATGATCACTTGAATCATGCCACTTGGGGGACTCTATTCCCTCAAACTCCTTTTGATAGCAGCACAATGCTATTCTTACAAGTTCTCTCCCAATAAACATTCACTCGAGATGAACTTCAAAAGGGGCAGGCAATTCATGCAATCGAGGCTTCCTCACATCAGGATTGGTCTACTCAAATCAAAGATTACCTAAAGCTTGGTAATATCCCTCTTAGGTTGTCGCATGCCACAAAATGGATATTTAAACAAAAAGTGACAAAGTATGTCTTACTAGGAGATATTTTGTATCATCAAAGCTATGAAGGTATCCTCCTTCATTGCTTAGAGCATCAAGAGTCAGTTTGGGTAATCGCCCAAGCACACGATGGTACATGTGGTGGCCATTTCAATGGCATGGCCATCGCAAAGTGCATTCTTTGCATGGGCTATTATTGGCCAACCTTAGAGCGAGATTGTTGCACTTATGTTAAGAAGTGCATAAAGTGTCAACACCATGCTAACTTGACACATGTACCTTCTCAGGCCTTACAACCGATTCAATCGGTTTGGTCATTCTTGCAATGGGGGTTTGATTTAATTGGGAAAATCTCACCCGCATCCTTAGGCCATCACACGTTCATCATTACGACCATCGAGTATTTTACAAAATGGGTGGAAGCAATTCCCCTTACCACTATGATAGGACCCCGCATCGTGGAGTTCATATTGCATAATATCATTTGTCATTTTGGTATTCCATCCAAGATAATTTTCGATAATGGGACACCTTTCAAGAACAAATATGTGCGTGCTTTAACAACAAAGTATAATATTCAACACAACTTTTCGATGCCCTATTATCCACAAGAAAATGGGTAAGCTGAGGCATCAAACAAAATAGTGATTGCCATCCTAAAGAAAATAGTTAAAGAGAATCACAAATATTGGCACATGTAATTACCCCTTGCTCTATGGGCCTATCGCACTAGTATTCATGTATTTTTGTGTATGGTGCCGAGGTGGTCATGCCTCTAGAGCTAGAAATCCCATCGTTATGCATATCCATGCAAGAGTTCATCGATGATGACACTGTGCGATAGGCTCACCTAGACCAACTTACATTGCTTGATGAATGATGCATCAATGCTCTCGAGCACTTACACATTTATCAAGAGTGACTTAAGAGAGCCTATAATATGAAATTCCATCCTAGAGACTTTTAGGTTGGTGACCTCATTCTGAAAGAGAACCAACAAAATTCTAACTTGCCACCCCATCTAAGGGATAAGTTTATAATAAACTAGTTAGGTCCTTTCATCATCACTAGTCAGATCGGACCCGAAACTTACCACCTAGCCACCCTTGAAGGAATCAAGGATCCTAAACCCTTGAACATCCTTCATCTATAACCTTTCTATGCTTAAGAGCATCATGGTCCCCTAAAATGCTCCAAGGGTATCTATCACCCAAATCCAAATCACAAAACAGACTCAACCCAAAATCTCCTAGGTAGTCTAGAACTATCTAGGTCACCCCTAAAATGCTCCAAGGGTATCTACAAACCACTTGGTCAACCCAAAATACTCCTAGGCAGGGTCTACAAAAATCTAGTCAACCCAAAATGCTCCTAGGTAATCTACAACCATCTAGGTCACCCTAAAATGCTCCAAGGGTATCTACAAACCGCTTGGTCAACCCAAAATGCTCCTAGGTGGTCTACGACCATCTAGGTCACCCTAAAATACTCCAAGGTATCTACAACCATCTTGGTCAACCCAAAATGCTCCTAGGTAATCTACAACCATCTAGGTCACCCTAAAATGCTCCAAGGTGATCTACAACTTCTTGGTCAACCCAAAATACTCCTAGGTAGTCTACGACCATCTAGGTCACCCTAAAATACTCCAAGGTATCTACAAACCACTTGGTCAACCCAAAATGCTCCTAGGTGATCTACAATCTAGGTCACCCTAAAATCTCCATTCATATCCTGTAGTCTATGACCATCTAGGTCACCCCAAAATGCCCCAAAGGCATCTATAAGCCCTTTGGTCACCCAAAAAGCCCCAATGGCATTTACTAAGCCCATTGGTCAAATGTATATACATATATATCAAATAAAACTCAAAAACATCATCAAAACATCAAAAATACAAAAATATTGTATTACATCACATTGCATACCATTGCATTATACAATCACTTGCATTAGGCATACTCATCATTGCACTTTACATTTTAGAGTTGCTCATACATGTCTAAGCACCAAGACTGTAAACTAGTCATCATTCAAAATCAATTTTGTTAAAGTCATCATTCACACCATTTCATATTTCACATATCATCTCCACCTACATTTCCCACTTTTCATATTTGTGTCCATTTCCCTTCACCTAGTCATTTGTTCTAGAATGTCTTTAGGGTTTTCGGTCACTCAACCATCTCTAGTTTTCTTTTCAAATTTTGTAGAAAGCTATCCTGATTTTTAGAAGGTAGAGTCTTGCTTTGATTGTACCTTGTATACTTCAAAATCCCAACACATTTTCACACTAATAAATCCAAGTTTTGCACAAGGAAAGATGAAACCTACAAAGTGGTCTAGGTTACCTTAAGTGAAAAGTTTACCTTGCTCATCCCCATATGCGAATGGTTCAAAAATGCTGAGAATTGACAAAAGGACAAGCTCCTCCCTACCCAATTCCCCAAAATAAATAGTGGTTTTCACCACTATCAATAAGCAAAAATCAAAATCAAAATAAACAATGATTTTCATCACTAAACAAATCCCTTGCTCAAAGAAAACAAAATACAAAATAAATAGTGATTTTCATCACTAAGTATGAGCAAGTATCCCAAATCAAATAAAATAAAAGAAGGGAGTATTGAACTTGAATCCCTAGAATTCTCAACATTTGACAAACCATAAGGTGATCCTCATTACAGGTTAGGTGGCATCAAGCCTACCTGGCAATGGTGGTATCCTTATGCATGATGATATGTCTATCACATTAGCATCTTGCATGTGTACAGACCAATGTTTGCATGTGGATGAGCTAGCTTTTGGTAGCCTATACTACCTAGTGGTCTAATCCAACTACGTACAAAACCTAGGATCATGATACTCATAGGGTGATATTCAGTACAGATGGGCTGCATCAATCCTATTTGGCACTAGGGTAATCTTATGCATATTACAATGAACTCACTTGCACACATAGGGATATTGAGTATCTTGGTCATCCTAGTAGATTCATACCTTGTCAAAAAGTCTTGCATGGTTAGTATATAACTTTTGATCAATTAACTAGAGTGTTTGAGTCTCATAAAAACCTCATAGACATTCTATAACATTCATTTCATTCATACCATTTTATCACATTTCATTAAGTCTACATTTCCATAAATCCATCACATAACAACATTACAAATGAATCGATGAATTCTATACAGTCTATGGTGCTAACATAATATGTCAAATAGTATCCATATTTCATCATCTAGATCAATAAATCATCCATCTCATTATGCATCCATGCATATACATATCATCAAATCAAATCACATTACAACATATGCATACATGATAAGCATCCATCACAATATCATAAAGCAAATAAATACATTGCATACATCTCATAAAGCAGTAAGGAAACACATGATGATAAACATAAAAGCTCATATATATATATATGTATATGTATGGGGTAAAAAGATACATCATAATCCTTGAACTACCCATAGGCTACAATAAAGTGGGTCCTCAGACCTCACACTCCCAAAATCCAAAAACACAAAAAGAGCCATCAGAGTCTCACAAACCATGGTCACGCAGGACCGGTACTATGACTCTCACCCCCACCCTCAATTAGAGCCCATCGAGAACTCCCAGACCTGCTACCCCCTACCCTATCTACCCTTCATGTAGAGCCAGGTGCCTCCATCCTCATAGAATACTATCCTGTACCACTCCTTCAACTCTGGTGTGACCCACTAGCAGATGGATGGGCTGGTAAGCACCCCCTAAGGTGCACTATCTCATCCTCCAACTCCTTAGTATAGGTCCGCTCCTATCAAAAATGAGCCTAGAAGACTCCCACTAAGGCTTAGAGTTATGCCACCTCCTCCCATAGCCTAGTCATCTCCCCACTACTAGATCCCTCACAACTAGGGCTCCATGATCTAACCTATGCTCGAAGAGCCACTATCTCTACCACCTACCTATCAAGCTCAACCTATGTACTCTATACCTATACTTGTAGGAGATCTCTCTCCTACCTAACCCTGATCAGCTCATCCCATAGCTTAGTACCCATACCACCTCATGTTACCCACTATATCGACACCCCATGATCCTCAAAGTCATCCTCACCAAAGTCATCCCCTAGATCTCCTAAGTCAAGGAGGTCTACCCACTCATCCGCTACTCGATGATGCACATGTCGCTCACCTACATCTACCTAACCCTCATCAGGAGCATCCCTATGACCCCCTCCACTATCACTACCATAGCTACATCACCCCCTAGTGGCCCCTCTCCTCACCACTAGTGCATCACCCACCATGAGTCATACTCCTCTATAGTCCCAACATCATCCAAATCAGGAATATCCACTACAAGATCTACCTCCTCTCCCACTACCTCAACTATCGACCAACTAAGTGTCCTCTCATCCCCATAATACTAGTAGACCACTGGCTCACCGAGAAACCCCTGACATAGCCCAAACTAACATAGGACTCAAGCATAAGGAAAGTACTCCCACTCAATCCCATGCTACCCAACTAACCATCTCCCTCACCTCACCCTACGAAGTTGTACCTCAACATCAAACCATGTTGGACAATCCTTGTAAGGTCTCCAAATCACCTATACTACCCTAAGTCATGAAAAATACTATGCATAATGGTCCACATCACCTACAAAGTGATGACTCTACCCTACCTCCTAAGCTCACTACCATAGGATCCCATAGCCTATCTCCCTATCCACCAGCTATGCTCATGTCATCCAAGGCAATCCCTATAATCGATCCACAACTATGTGCTACCATCCCCACACCTATAGTAGAAATCTACATCCCAAGCCCTTACACCCATGAGAGCAGATCTTGTACAACTCGTACCAACAATGTCATCCCCCAAGCCATCACTAGCGGCTGCTCTACGATGCACTCTACCAGAGTAAACACTAACTCCAATAGGTTCCAGGGAAACCTGGCTCCTGATGAGTCTAGTAGTAGCATATTAGAGATCAAAGTCATCAATAAAACATGCCTAGTGGTCAATACATTGGCCTCATACCACAACCCCACTAGTATCCCTCCACTAAGTGAGTCATGTACTGCCTCCTCCCAGTCCCTACCAAAGTATCTCTCCATCACCGTATCTCTCAGATCATGGTGAGTAGATACGATCGGCCACCCCTCTATAAAAATGCACAAAATCTGATAGACATCCTCAAGAATCACCATCATCTCCCCTATCGATAGGTGGAAGGTGTTGGTGCACGGATCCCATAAGTCAATAAGAGTAGTCAAATAAGCATGGTCGCCCACCATAGGCTCTAACCGTGTCACATGCTTAAGGCCAATGGCATCAAGCCATTCCTAGTATACCTCTATCAATAAGTCTCTCATGGTCTGAAAGAGAGTTGAAACTTGATACTGACTCTTAACCACCTAGCAGAGATAAGCAGGTTAATAACAAGCACCAAACATGCTTCAAAATTACTCAAAAATACCCAAAAAGACCAAAAGGCCTATTTTTTAGGCCAATTCATGGCCGTCCTACCCAAGGATGGCCCCAAATATATGACCATCCCACCCAAGGATGACCCCCAAATAGCCCAGGCTAGCCGTCCCACCCAGGGATGGCCCCCAAAATGGGCCAAAATTGGCCTTCTAGGCCACCAAAAATAGTCAAAAAAAAAATAAAGAAAAAGCAATCAAATTGCACAAAAACACAAATAAAAGCATAAAATATTGTAGTACATCACTAATAAGGTTCAATTACCAAATATTTAGTGTGCTCTACTAAAAAAAAAAAGCCACAATTACACTTCTAACACTAGCAAAGTGTAGTAAGAAATTCAATCCTTACCCATCTCGCATCGACTCCACCATTGGATGAGTCTACATGCTAGCTCATGGTGACTATAGGATTATTTTGGTAGCACTCCACTATATAGAATCACTCTCCTCCTCCTCACCTCTCAAACTGCAAAGTTAGAAATGCACAAATGAGCCCAAATTCCCAAATTTTGGCTTAAATAGACCTCCAAGAGGCATGGCCATCCCTGGGTGGGATGAGTGGCTAATTGGCTGACTATCCCACCCTAGGATGGTCATAAAATATGCAGCCATCCCACCCTAGGATGGCCACCAAAAAATCACATCAAAATAGCTCAAAAAGGCACCAAAAAGGGTCCAAAACCCACCAAAAATAGGTCAAATTTGGTCAAAATTCACTAGGGATCAAGATGAACCTAAATTTCTCATGGATGAATGGAAAATCCTTACTTTAATCCCTAAGAAGGCCATTGTGGCTGGACCACCCCATGGGAATGAAGTTTTCAACTCCTTTCTTCCATGAAACATCAACAAAATCATCAAAATCCTCTAAAAAATGCTCCATTTCTCAATGGGTAAAACTGAAGGAAACCCTAACCAAGTCATATGGGTCAAGTGACTCATCCTTTTATCATTGGTCATTCCCTCATCGACTCATCACTTGAGGGGGTAGTCATACTTAACAAATTCATAATCAAAATCAATAATCAAACACTCAATCATGCAAATTGTGTTCGTCCAATGAATCATTGACAAAGACAATCACGCCCCTACTTGGGGCAGCAAACAAGAAAAAATTTCAATTAAACAAATTCTTGGCATTATAGAATCATCTTCATGACTAAAGAATGTCCAAGATCAAGTAAGCCTTACTGGAAAGGTTGTACTTGAATCAAGTTCCTTAGCTCGTCAGAAGCAAGGATTCAAGAACGCATGCTCTTTCCATGATTGGGGCATCTAAAGTTGGTTAGGTTACTAAATAACCTTAATCATTTAACATTTTAGTCATCTATTTTTTCTCAGTGTTGTGTTGCACACAATGCATCTCAAAAAGGGGCATCTATAGACACTAAAATCATGTCAATCCGATTAGGCGACCAAAAGCATTGGCTAATTTGACATCATATGGCCCCCTTGGGCAACCCTCAGAGGTTACACAGTGGTCCTAACCACTCTTGGAAGGCTCTACCCCACTTTTGGGAGGTTTTGGGCCACATAGGCATGACCGTCCCACCCTGGGACGGTCACAAGCGGTCGTCCCTGGGTGGGATGACCATGGTCTTTGACTCCCAAAAAGTCAAATTTTGGACAAATGGCACCCAAAAACTACCATTTATCCCACCTATTCAAGCATGCAGACCTGAGGGCACAAAATCCTTATGACATGTTGCAGAATGGAGGCCAAAAAGGGAGATTCCTTCCCCCTCCAATACATGCCAAGTTTTTGGACAAGTGGCGCCTCTTGCCCTGCATGTCCTTGCATGCCCATTTGGCCATAGGCCCCCTTGGGCTATAAAGTGGATCAATTTTCCACCCAAAACATAGAGAGGAGTTTTGTGACATTGCAATGAAGTACCTTTCTTACACTTATTTAGCTTATCATGCTTACTTTGATGTCTATTTGTAATGCTTAACCAACGCTAGAGGTAGATGCATCTTGTTTAACATTGTTAGGTGCACCATTTTTCCCATACTTCACCTGACTCATGTACATGTGGACTACATGCACATTTACATCTTTGTACACTTGTGCATTTATTACTTGCTTGAAGTATCTACTCAAACCTTAATCTAGATCGATCCTTCCCATGATGAGCACCAAGCTTGTAAATATTTGGCAAGAGGTAATAATATAAACCCAAGCATGGATATGAATTTAAGATTTATTTTGAAAAATTTTACAATATTTTTTAAACCACAAATTCCAATATACAATGATAAGATTGATCCTTTACAAAAATATTAGTGCTTTAGCTTTGAAACAACTTATCTAACATTTCATTAACTTTTTCAATCTCAATGTTACAACCCAATAGACTCTTATTTTCTTGAAAAAGCAACCCCAAATAGTGGAACCAAAAGGACAATGAGGAAGTAGATGATCTAATTGTTTATTTCTTTTTCCACATAAAGTAAACTTCAAAGGTCTATGTTATCCTCTTCTTTGCAAATTTGTCACTCATAATTATTTTACCTTGAATTTTTAACCAAAGGAATGTCTAGGCTTTTGGTAGGGCCTCATGTGACCAAATATTCTTTCAAGAAAACCCTCAGGAGTAGATCATTTTGATTGCTCCATATCCTTATATCACAAATTGACTGAATATCTATAATCTTTTGTTGGATGTCAAACCAACTCTTTATTTCATGAAAAATAAACAAATAGAACTCTTGAAACATATTTTGGAGAGCCTCATGTGACCAAACATTATTTCAAGGAAATACTTAGGAGTAGATAATTTTAATTGCTCTAGATCCTTATATCATGAATTGACTAAATATCTAGAATATTTTGTTAGATTTCAAACCAATTCTAGAATATTTTGTTGGATATCAAACCAATTGTTTCTTTAATGAAAATATAAACAAATAGAACTCTTGAAACATATTTTGGAGGGCCTCATGTGGCCAAATATTCTCTCAAGGAAATCCTTAGGAGTAGATAATTTTGATTGCTCCAAATCCTTATTGTCTTCTTTTAAGGATGTAAGTTAAAGGAAATGCAACCACAAGATGTAAAATAAGTAAGCTATGATAACTATATGATAATGACACTATAATATGCAAGAAAACTAGATGATAAACTTTTGCAATAACTTAGTAATATGCCATTAATAAAAGCTCACAAAAATAATACAATGCAATATAATGGAGGACATGAACACTCCAAAATTTTAGAACTACATTGTACCTACTCACTACTATTATATCATTCTTCTCACTCTATTCACCCTCCGTTCACTTAACTAATACTCTCAAGGTATATATATATATATGAAGATATGTTCCTTGGCCTTTACTCTACCTATCCTATGACTCATGTACAGGTGGACTACATGCACATTTACATCTTTACACACTTGTGCATTTATTACTTGGTTGAAATATCTACTCAAATATTAATCTAATATAATATCCTAATCTAGAAATGTACCCAAGGTGGTACATTGGCATGTACCCAATGAGGTAATATACTCTAACACCCCCATGTATTACATTATTTGGGTATTGAAGACTTTGGTATTCAATGTGGATCTTCATCCTTTAGATGTTCTTTAGCTTGATCTAGTCCTTATTCTTCTTTAGTTTGTAGATGGCTAAGTAGTCCATAGTTTTGTTGTCCTCCCATATTTTTATTTTTCATCTTCTATTTCCTCATCCTCTTTTATGATATATGGGTTCTTCATTTTTTGCAATATGCTCCTAAAAAAATGCATTAGTGTTTTTTTGAAATACAACAATATCTTGTGAGGTCTAAATTGAATCTTAGAGCATATATATATCTGTGGATTGATCCAGTAGCTTCTATCTCATTTTGATTTATAATGTGATACATATTGAATCCATTTATGTATCTAAAATATACTATCCTTTTTTTCCCACTAGCTTGGCTGCTGAAATAAGATTAGATGTTAATCTAGGAACATACATCACATTATGTAAAAGAAAATTTGGAAATTATTTACTAAGTGTTACACACCCATATCCATGTATAAGATAGGTTTTGCCATCTGCATTTTTCATCCTATAATTATTAGTGATTTCAAGATAATCAAACCATTGTAGATTTCCTGTCATGTGATGACTAGCACCAGAATCAATATACCAAATGTTATTTTCAATTTGGATTATAGAATTGTTTGTGCTAGAAATTTTTTTACATATTTGATGTGGTCTGTTGTATGTATCTTGGTTTTGAATGCTTTTGTAGTGTGCCTTGTGATGATATCTCCCTTTTGCTAATTTATCTATTTAAGAAATTATCGTATTTCTTATGTCTTTCAATCCTTTTAACTTTTGGATTCTTATCTTCAACCTTTATATTATATGATTAATCAATAGAAATCTTGTAGTGGTCTACCTTATGACTCCCTCGTTTCAAATATTTGCTAAAATTTGCTAATAAATTTTCAATTTTACAAGTTTTGTAAAATATCTTGTATCTGGCAAGTGTTAAATGTACTATGAACTTGATAGTATGCTTAGCTTTCCTAGTTTGAGTTGAATTCCTTTTTTCTCCCTAAAATTCAACTTCACTTTCTTGACTTATTTCTCCCTAATAATTGTAAGTAAAAAGCTAAAAATAAATGATGATGCAACTTCAAGTTTTAATAGGGTTATTTTCCTTCAAGACCTTTTAGTTGGATTAATGTCTCAAAAATTAGTGTAAGAGACTAATGTAAAATGTAATTTCCAATTTTCAAGCAATTAATGGTTTTGCTTCTTTAACCTTGAATTTTCAATGGTTCAATTTTCTAAATTTCAAGAAACTAAAGTTTGATGTAGTATTCATTATATCTCCCTAATTTGAAAATTTAGAAAATTATTATATTATTTTCAAATTAGTATTTTAATTTTCCAATGTTGAAAACCTTATTCTTCTACTTAATTATTTGCAAATATTTAATTTTTGAATCTCGTGCAATTTGTAATAGTTTTTGTGATATATTCCCTTTACTTTAATTGCCTTCTAATTCTCTAAGGTTGGTATTTGCTTTGTTCTTGAATGCAGTAATAAATAAACATCAACCTTATATTAAGCACCTTGAAATATTTTGCACTCCTTTGGTTTAATTAATTTCTATTCTAAGGTTATAAAATCCCCAATGCAATATAGGTTTAACTTCAAGTATATAAAATACCTTATACCTCCTTTTGCACTTTAATGAAAGAAAACGTATACCTTTTAAATTATGTGTGTTGATTGGATTTGGTCTTGACTTCACTATGAAAACTTAGAGCACTGGAATTTCTCAGTATTCACTTTATGATAACAAGCATTTAATGGTCTCCTTTGAATGATGCTCCCCTATGATAGTCTTTTGCTACACTTTGACCACTTTTGTGCACTAGACTCATTGGAGATATGCTTCGCCTTCTACGCGCTCTTCCCTTTGGTGGCTATTAATGTGCTTCTCCTTTCTTGAAAAAAGTGCCAAGTGGCACTAGGCATTGTCCAAGACCTTGGTCTTAATTGCAGCTCTATTATAAGCCTCGAAAGACGTTACTCCATGTGGTGCTGGTCTGAGAGTATTTCTTGGATGTTGGCTATGGTTTTTGAGCATTGAAGATGCTCTTTCATGAGCGTTGAAGAAATGATGAGGATGTTACTCCTTTTGAGCACCCTTTGAATTCCTTTGCAAGCATTAGAGTATGAAGATGCTTCTTTCAACTTTGTTCCAAGTGGCACAAGATGCCTTTATCTGTTAGAGCAAGTGGAGGTGCTCCTTTGCATGCACTCAAGCTCCCAAATGCCTATTATCATCTTGGTGACCTTTCACTCATTTGCAAATTGTATCAAGATTTTTCCAGGATGTTTTCAATGTAGGCAATGCTTCCTCTACGATAGTGGATCCTCCTCGATGACGGTGGTTCTTACTATGATAGTCTGAAGCTTTCTTCATCGTAGATGATTCATCCAAGCTCTTTCATACATAATCTTGGGCAATATTCGATGACAATATTCACTTTGTACTTTGATTTTGGCCGCTTATGTTATGTAATCCTTGTGTTATTTTTCTTCTCACTTGCACTTCTTGTAATAATGTTATCTTATGTAGACTTGCTGAATGTTGCAGGTTAATTTCACATGCGCTACGTAGGCACTGAATATGATGGTTTTGGCACTGTGTTGGGTGTCTTTAGACACCTCAAATGATTGGATATTGAGCCTTTGAATGACTATATTTTGCTTGCCAAAACTTTCTCTTTGGACTTTGTAGGAGGACCACTTGAAGACTTTAATATGGGCTACATTTTGTTTCCCCATTGCTTGATGATTCAACCCCTTGTAAATTGTAGTGCACTCGTTATTGTAGTATATTTAAAAACTTTGGATTTTTCCCTTGTTTTGCTACATAGAATATGGTGCAATAATGTAAATAAATCTACCCTGAATTGCACCAAAAACTTGAGACTTTATAGTCTCTTTTTAAGCTTACTTTCTTCTTTGATAAGATAGCTTCCTTCTCCAATATTTGGAGGTGATATTACTCCTTTTTGGTGGCTTCTCCTTGCCACAAAATGCTGCAGGATATCTATGCTTAATAGTGTATTTTGACACTTAACTCTTACCCTATTTTGTGCACTTAAAATTCCTCTTTAGATAAACTCGTAATGCAGTTAAAAAAACTTTAAGGAAAACTAGTATACTGTAATTTTAATAACTCCTTATTGCTCCTTTAAACGAACTCTTAAAATTACCTTGAAGTATGCACTATAATCTATGCAAATTTTCACTTTAATAATAATGTATTATTTACTTCTAATAGATAATAGGAAGTTGATAATCTTCTTTCTCTTGAAATATATCTAACTCCTATTTTTTTGTGCAGGTTATAACCCTTGTAGAAACTATCTTTTGCACTTCCTTTAAGACTTAATATGAAACATTATCCTTGCAAATTTTAAACTCTAATTGAATTAGGGGAAAAATGGTGCACCTAAGAGTGTTAAACAATATGCATCTATCGCTAGTGTGTTATGAGCATCAAAATGGAAGCATGCAAGTAAAAGTGGAAAAGACACCAAATTGCAAGAAATGAAATAAAAGGAAGTTTATTTCTATTAATTTGATGGTTCAAAACCATGGTTACATAGATGTCCCCTTGAGGGCTCAATATTGATACAATTGTTACAAAATGATGGGGTGCCCAAAGGATCAAGTCCTTTCAAAGAAGCTCGCGTGCACTTCCAATGTCTTTCCTCGTACCCACAATTGAGGTGGGTGAACCTATGATGCTGCCACTTTGTTCTATGATGTCTTGATGTCCTATGCTCCTTCCTCATGTATTGTAGGAACCTGCACCTGCACACAAGGAAATCAGAATCATTAAATAGCAAGTGCGTATATTGAAAACATGCAATCCCCACAGGCACTAAAAGACTAGAAAACATGAATATGAAATATGCCTATCTAAATCAACTCCAAATGACTTGAAATTGTAGAGGTATGTAAAATAGATGGTTTTGGGAAGATATTACTAAAAAAAGAACCGAAATTGCATCCGATGGCGTGGCGTAATTGCACTTTTCCAACCTACAAAACCCAAAGCAAGCAATTTCTACCCCTAAACATATCCAAAATACATGAAACTTGGAAAGAATACATAAAATGACATTTCAAGACAACCCATGTGGTCATATTTGCAAAATAAATAACAGTTTCATGTGCATCTCCAGATGAGCTCCGTAGACCTGCATAAGACCCTACAAAACACTAAAAATATGATATCTCGCTCAATATAGCTCCAAAATGCATGAAATTTGGACAGCATGTTCATATACTAATCTAGAATATGACTAAAAAATAATAGTAAAGAAATCATGCACATATCTGTCCTCGTACCTTGCAGGGATGGTGGGGACTGTCCTGGGGTGGGACGGCCACCAATTCTGCACCTAATTTATCACCAATTCCTCTATGAATTGGTCAAAAACCCTCCTAATAGTGTTGTCATCAAATTTGGTGGTGAAATTCACTCAAATGATTTGGTTTTGTAATCAAATTGCGCCTCCTAGATCACTCGCAAACCTCCTTCGCTAGGTAGAGATTCCAAGGGAAAAAGGCACAAAAGGGTGAGGGGAAATCTTGGCAGCACTCCATTGCTATGTCTCAAAACTCCTCTCTATATTTTGTGTGGAAAATGGATCCACTTTATAGCCAAAGGAAGCCTTTGGGCAAGAAGGCATGCGAGGGCATGCAGGGCAAGAGGCGCCATTTGGCCAACAAGGTGGCATGCATTGGAGGGGGAAGAGAATCTCCCTATTTGGCCTCCCTCATGTAGTATGTCATAAGGATGTTGCACCCTCTGACTTGCATGCTTGAATAGGTGGGGAAAATGGTAGTTTTTGGGTGCCATTTGTCCAAATTTGACTTTTTGGGAGTCAAACCTTGTGGCCGTCCCACCTCGGGATGACTAGTTTGCCACCATCCCAGGGTGGGATGACCATAAACTGTGATCATACCAGGGTGGGACGATCATGCCTATATGGCCCAAAAGCTCCCAAAAGTGGGGTAGAGCCTTCCAAGAGTGGTTAGGACCACTATAAAACCTCTGAGGGTTGCCCAAGGGGGCCATATGGTGTCAATTAGACCTTGTCTTGGTCGCCTAATCGGATTGACCAGATTTTAGTGTCTACATATACCCCTTTTTGAGATGCATTGTGTGCAACATAATACTGAGAAAAAATAGATGACTAAAATGCTAAATTATTAGGTTTATTCAATAACCTAACCAACTTTTGATGCCCCAATCATGGAAAGAGCATGCATTCTTGAATCCTTGCTTCTGACGAGCTAAGGAACTTGCTTCAAGTACAACCTTGCATTTCAGGTTGACTTGACCTTGGACATTATTCATTTCATAAGGAGGTAGGGCCTATTATCCTTCATGCTTCATAATGCCAAGCATTTGTTTAATTTAATTTGCTTGTTTGCTGCCCCAAGCAGGAGTGTGATTATCTTTGTCAAAGATTCATTGAACGAACGCAATTTGCATGATTGAGTGTGTGATTGTTGATTTTGATTATGAAATATTTAAGTATGACTACCCCCTCAAGTGATGAGTCGATGAGGGAATGACCAGTGATCAAAGTGATGAGTCACTTGACACATATGACTTGGATAGGGTTTCCTTCAGTTTTACCCATTGAAAAATGGAGCAATTTGAGAGGATTTTGGTGATTTTATTGATGTTGTATGGAAGAAAGGAGCTGAAAACTTCATTCCCATGGGGTGGTCCAGCCACAATGGCCTTATTAGGGTGTGAAGTAAAGACTTTTCCACTTCTCCATGAGCAATTTAGATTCCTTTTGATCCTTTGTGAAATTTGACCAAATTTGAGTTATTTTTGGTGGGTTTTGGACCCTTTTTGATGCATTTTAAGTTATTTTGTGCAATTTTTTTATGGCCATCCTAGGGTGGGATGGTGGCATATTTTATGGCCATCCCAAGGTGGGAAAATCAGCCAAATGTGTGCTCATACCACCCTAGGATGGTCATGGCCTTGAGAGGGTTATTTAAGCCAAAAATGGGTCATTTGGGCTCATTCTTGCATTTGGAACTTTGTAGCTTGAGAGGTGAGGAGGAGAAGAAATATTCTAAGTAGTAGAGTGCTACCAAAATCATCCTATAGTCACCATGAGCCAGTGTGTAGACTCATCCAGTGGAGGAGCCGGTGCGAGATGGGTAAGAATTGAATTTCTTATTACACTATGCTTAAGATTAAAAGTGGAATTATTGCTTATTTTTGCTTTTTGATAGAGCACACTAAATTCTTAGTAATTGAACCTAATTAGGGATGCCCTATAATATTTTATGCTTATTTTTGTGTTTTTATGCAATTTTCTTGCTTTATTTTGCTTTATTTTACCATTTTTTACTATTTTTGGTGGCATGGAAGGCCCAATTTTGCCCAATTTGGGGGTCATCCCAGGGTGGGACGGCACACCGTTTGGATTTAGGGTCATCCCTAGGTGGGATGGTCATAGATTTAGGGGTCATCCCTAGGTGGGACGACCACAAACTAGCCTAAAAGGGCCCTTTTTGTCTTTTTTGAGTGTTTTTGAGGCATTTTGAAGCCTATTTGGAGCTTGTTATTGATCGACTTGTCTCTGCTAGGTGGTGAAGAGTCGATGTCAAGTTTTGAACCTCTTTGATACCATGAGAGACTTATTTAATGATGCCAACTAGGAGTGGCTTGATGCCATTGGCCTCAAGTAGGTGACACGGTTAGAGCCTATGTTGGGCGACCATGCTTACTTGACGACTCTTATTGATCTATGGGACCCATGCACCAACACATTCCACCTACCAATAGGGGAGATGACGGTGATGCTAGAGGATATCTACCAGATATTACACATTCTGATAGAGGGATGGTCGATTGAGTCTACTCACCATGATCGGAGAGAGGCAGTTATGGAGAGGTACTTTGGTAGGGCCATGGAGGAGGTGATAGGGGACTCTTCCAATGGAGGCATACTGGTGGTGTATTGGTATGAGGCTAGGGTACTGGGCATGAGGCACATTCTACTGATGACACTGATCTCTAATATGCTACTACCAGACTCATCGGGTGCCAGGTTTCCCTGGAACCTTTTGGAGCTAGTGTTTACTCTGGTAGGGTGCACTATGGAGCAGCCACTAGTGATGGCATGGGGGATGACACTCCTAGCATAGTTGTATGATGAGTTGTATGAGATCTTCTCCTATGGGTGGAAGGGCTTGGGGTGTAAATTTCTACTATAGGTTTGGGGATGGTAGCATATAGTGATGGATAGGCCATAGGGACTACCATGGATGATGCGGGCATAGTTAGCGGACCGAGAGATTGGCTATGGGATCCTATGGTAGTGGGCTCGAGAGGTAGGATAGAGTCGATATTGGGTAGGTGATGTGGGTCATTATACCTAATATTTTTTAGGACTCAGAGTAGTGAATGTACTCTAGAGACCCTACAAGGATTGCCCAGCATGGGCTGATGCTGAGGTGCAACTTCATCGAGTGAGGTGAGGGAGATGGTTGGTTGGATGACATGGGATAGAGTGGGAGTTATTTCTATATGCTCAAGTTATGCGGTAGTTTGAGCTATGATAGGGGTTGCCCAATGAGCCAGTGGTTTACCAATACATGGGATGAGAGGACACTGAGGTGGTCGATGGTGGAGGTGGTTGGAGGGGATGTAGATCCTATAGTAGATATTCTAGATTTGGATGATGTTAGGACTACAGAGGAGTATGACTCCTAGTGGGTGATGCACCAGTGGTGAGGAGAGGGGCCACTAGGGGGTGGTGTAGTAGGGGTGATAGAGGAGGCTCATCAAGAGGCTCCTGATGAGGACCAAGTTGAGGTAGGTGAGTGGCATGGGCATCATCACATGGTAGATGAGTAGGTAGACCTCCTAGACTTGGGAGATCAAGGTGACTTTGGGGATGATGACACTAGGTGATCAGGGGGTGTAGGCATACAGGTGGCACAGGGTGACATAGATACTGAGCTATGAGATGAGCTGATCAGGGTTAGGTAGGAGAGAGATCTCCTTTGAACATAGGTATAGGATGCTCAGGTAGAGATAGCAGCTCTATGGGCATAGTTAAGATCATAAAGTCCTAGGTGGGAGGGATCCAGTAGTGAGGATGTGGCTAGGCTACAGGTGGAGGTGGCACGACTCCATTCTATAGTGGAGACCTATCAGACGTGGTATCGATGAGGGTAGACCTACATGGATGAGCTAGAGAATGAGGTAGTGCACCTTGGAGGGCACCTACCAGATGATTCAACTATCAGTGGATCACACCAGAGTTAATGGAGTGGGACAAGGTAGTCTTCAACTAGGATGGAGGCACCTAGATCTAGATAGAGGGTAGATAGGGTAGGTGGTAGTAGGTATGGGAGTTCACATCAGACTTTGACTATAGGTGGGAGTGTGAGTCGTAGCACCGATTCTACGTGACCAGGGTGATTGAGGCTCTTGTGACTCTTTTTGGATTTTTGGATGTTTAGAAGTGTGAAGTCTGAGGACTCACTTTATTGTAGCCTATGGGTAGTATGATGTATATTTTTACCCCATACAAATATATATATATATATATGAGATTTTATATGGTTTATCATCATGTATTTATTGCTTTATGAGATGTATGCAATGTGTTTATTTGCTTTATGATATGATGATGGATGTCTATCATGTATGCATATGTTGTTTTGATTTGATTTGATGATATGTATTTGCATGGATGCATATTGAGATGGATGATTGATTGATCTAGATGATGAAATGTGTATACTATATGACATACTATGTTAGCACCATAGACTGTATAGAATTCATCAATTCATGTGTAATGTTGTCATGAGACTATGTAATGTATTTGTGAATAATGTAAACTGACATAAATGTGATAAAATGGAATGAATGATAGGATGTCATAGGATGTCTATGAGGTTTTCATGAGACTCAAACACTCTAGTCAATTGGTCAAAAGTTATATACTAACCATGCAAGACTTTTTGACAAGGTATGAATCTGCTAGGATGACCAAGATACTCAATATCCCTATGTGTGCAAGTGAGTTCATTTTATGATAAGCATAAGATTACCCTAGTGCCAAATGGGATTAACATAGCCCATATGTACTGAAGATCACCCTATGAGTAGCATGATCCTAGGTTTTGTACTTAGTTGGATTAGACCACTAGGTAGTATAGGCTACCAAAAGCTAGCTCATCCACATGCAAACATTGGTCTGCACACATGCAAAAAGCTAATGTGATAGACATATCATCATGCGTAAGGATACCACCATTGCCAGGAAGGCTTGATGCCACCAAACCTGTAATGAGGATCACCTAATGGTTTGTCGAATGCTGAGAATTCCAGGGATTCAAGTTCAATACTCCCTTCTTTTCTTTTATTTGATTTCAGGGATATTTGCTCATACTTAGTGATGAAAATCACTGTTTATTTTTGTATTTTGTTTTCTTTGAGCAAGGGATTTGGGGAGTGGTGATAACCACTATTTATTTTGCTTTTGATTTTTGCTTTTTGGGATTTTGATTTTGATAGTGGTGAAAACCACTATTTATTTTGGGGAATTGGGTAAGGAGGAGCTTGTCCTTTTGCCAATTCTTAGCATTCTTGAACCATCCACACAGGGGGATGAGCAGGATAAACTTTTCACTTAAGGTAACCTAGACCACTTCGTAGGTTTCATATTTCCTTGTGCAAAACTTGGATTTATTAGTGTGAAAATGTGTTGGGATTTTGAAATATACAAGGTACAATCTAAGCAAGACTCTACCTCCTAAAAATCAAGATAGCTTTCTACAAAATCTGAAAAGAAAACTAGAGATGGCTGAGTGACCGAAAACCCTAATGACATTCTAGAACAAATGGCTAGGTGAAGGGAATGGACACAAATATGAAAAGTGGGAAATGTAGGTGGAAATGATAAGTGAAATATGAAATGATGTGAATGATGACTTGAACAACATTGATTTTGAATGATGACTAGTGTACAGTCTTAGTGCTAGACATGTATGAGCAACTCTAAAATGCAAAGTGCAATGATGAGTATACCTAATGCAAGTGATTGTATAATGCAATGGTATGCAATGTGATGAAATGCAATATTTTTGTATTTTTGATATTTTGATAATGTTTTTGAATTTTTTTGATATGTATATATGTATGTACATGTGACCAATGGGCTTATGGGGGGCCATTGGGGCATTTGGGGTGACCAAAGGGCTTATGGATACCTTTGGAGCATTTTGGGGTGACCTAGATGGTCATAGACCACCTAGGAGCATTTTGGGTTGACCAAGCAGGTTGTAGACACCCTTGGAGCATTTTGGGATGACCTAGATGGTCATAGACCACCTAGGAGCATTTTGGGTTGACCAAGCAGGTTGTAGACACCCTTGGAGCATTTTGGGATGACCTAGATGGTCATAGACCACCTAGGAGCATTTTGGGTTGACCAAGCAGGTTGTAGACACCCTTGGAGCATTTTGGAGTGACCTAGATGGTCATAGACCACCTAGGAGCATTTTGGGTTGACCAAGCAGGTTGTAGACACCCTTGGAGCATTTTGGGGTGGGCCACAACACTCTAGGCATGGAAAGGCCACAAATGAAGGATGTTCAAGGGTTCAGGATCCTTGATTCCTTCAAGGGAGGCTAGGCGATAAGTTTTGGGTCCGATCTGACTAGTGATGACAAAAGGACCTAACCAGTTTACCATAAACTTGTCTCATAGATGGGGTAGAAAATTAGAATTTTGTTGGTTCTATTTCAGAATGAGGTCACCAACTTGAAAGTCTCTAGGATGGACTTTCATATTGTAGGCTCTCTTAAGTCACTCTTGATAAATGCGTAGGTGCTCAAGAGCATTGATGCGACATTCATCAAGCAACGTAAGCTGATCTAGGTGAGCCTACCATGTGGTGTCATCATCGATGAACTCCTGCATGGATATGCATAGTGATGGGATTTCTAGCTCTAGAGGTATGACTACCTTGATGCCATACACTAGTGAAAATAGGGTTGCCCCAGTGGGCATCTGAATGCTAGTGTGATAGGCCCATAGAGCAAGGGGTATTTGCATGTGCCAATCGGTGTGATTTTCTTTAACTATTTTCTTTAGAATGGCAATCAATATTTTGTTTGATGCCTCTACTTGCCCATTTACTTGTGGATAATAGGGCATCAAAAAGTTATGTTGGATATTATACTTTGCTATCAAAGCACGCACATCTTTATTCTTGAATGATGTCCCATTATCAAAAATGATCTTGGATGGAATACCAAAATGACAAATGATATTATGCAATATGAACTCCGCTATGCGGGATCCTATCATAGTGGTAAGGGGAATTGCTTCCACCCACTTTGTGAAATACTCGGTAGTCATAATGATAAATATGTGATGGCCCGAGGAGGTAGGTGAGATTTTCTCGATTAAATCCAACCCCCATTGCGAGAATGACCAAGCCGATTGAATCGGTTGTAAGGCCTGAGAAGGTACGTGTGTCAAGTTAGCATGGTGTTGACACTTTATGCACTTCTTAACATATATGCAACAATCTCGCTCTAAAATTGGCCAATAATAGCCCATGCAAAGAATGTGCTTAGCGATGGCCATGCCACTAAAATGGCCACCACAAGTACCATCGTGTGCTTGGGCCATTGCCCAAACTGACTCTTGATGCTCTAAGCAGTGAAGGAGGATACCTTCATAGCCTCGATGATACAAAATATCTCCGAGCAAGACATATTTTGCTACCTTTCATTTAAATGTCCTTTTGGTGGTATGCGACAACCTAGGAGGGAGATTACCAAGCTTTAGGTACTCCCTGATTTGTGTGGACCAGTCCTATTGTGAGGAAGCCTCGATTGCATGAATTGCCTATCCCTCTTGAAGTTCATCCCGAGAGAATGTTGATTGGGAAAGAACTTGTAAGAATAGCATTGTACTGCTATCAAAAGGGGTTTGAGGGAACAAAGTCCCCCAAGCGGCATGATTCAAGTGCTCATGAATTTGTGAGAATCTCTCTTGATGAGGTTCAATCTGAATCAAGTGGACCTCTGGCATGGCTTGAGTGTTCTCATGCTCAATCATAGATTGTGATAGCATTTTGACCTGAATGGTTGTCATCTCATCAATAGGGTTCTACGGGATCAAGGACCCTAGGGAGGCCATGGTATCCACAAAATGATTAGATGATCGAGGGAGTGCCTCGATGTCATACCATTCAAAATTTACTAGGAGTTTATCCACAAGGGCTTTATAGGCTTGTAGAACTGGACACTTGCATTGGAAAATCCCTTTGACCTAGTTTACAATGAGCAAGGAGTCACCAAAAATGTTGAGCTTGGTTATTTTCATGGTGATAGTCATTTGAAGACCTATGAGCAAGGCTTCATACTCGACATTGTTGTTGGTGCATGGGAAATCGAGTTTGAAAGATAGGGGTATGGGAGCCCCTTGAGGTGTGAAAAACATGATCCCTATGCCACCCCCTTGCTCGCACTTGGAGCCATCGAAGAATAGAGTCATATCGGCCTGTGACTCAGGCTCGTCAGAATCAGGTGATTCTGATATTTGGAAGACTCCATCATCGGGAAGCTCCATGCTAAGAGGTTGATCATCCTAGAGAGGAGCCTCTACGAGTTGATCGACGATGACCTGACCCTTAATTGATTTTTTTCTAATAAATTCTAGGTCAAACTCCATCAACAACATGATCCATTTCATCGTGCGACTATTGTGATAAGTACGACTCATCATGTATCGCAATGGATTCTCTTTTGATACAACATACATGGTATGACTAAGCATGTAATGGCGTAGCTTCTTGGTGGTAAAAACCACCACTAGGCATAACTTCTCAATGTATGCATACTTGATTTCATAGCTGACCAAGGTGCGGCTAAGATAGTAAGTAGCATGTTCCTTATGCAATTCATTGTTCTGGGCTAACATGGCACCCAATGCAATCTCAGTGGCTGAGATGTATAAGCGGAATGACACTCCTAGTCTAGGTGGAGCCAATACTGGTGGTGAAGCTAGATATTGCTTGATTGCATCAAAGGTAGCCTGACACTCATCATCCCAATGGAATGTGACCCCCTTGTGCAATAACTTGTTCATGGGTCGACACTTGTCCGACAATTGTGCTATGAAGCGTTTGATGGATGTGACCTTACCCTGCAGGCTTTGGAGCTGCTTAATGGTAGTTGGGGGAGGCATCTCAAGGATTACCTTGACCTTGTTGGGGTCCACTTCGATGCCTCACTTAGAGACTATAAATCCCAAGAGCTTTCCAGATGTGATGCCAAAGATGCACTTCTTGGGGTTCAATCTCACGTTATGCTCAATAAGGTGATCGAGGACTTTGCGCAAGACATCGAGATGCTCATGGCATAATAAGGATTTGGCCAATAAGTCATCCATGTAATCTTCCAAAATCTTATGCATGTAATCATGGAAGATGTATGTCATGGCACGCTGGTAGGTAGCACCAACATTTTTAAGGCCAAAAGGCATGACCTTATAGCAAAATGTTCCCCAAGGCATTGTGAATGCCATTTTGAGTTGGTCTTCTAGATTGATATGAATCTGATTGTACCCAGAGAAACCATCCATGAGGGATAACATTTCATGGCCCACTATGGCATCTACCAGGGCATCGATGCTCGAAAAAGGAAAATCATCCTTAGGACTCACTTTGTTTAGGTCTCGAAAGTCGGTGCAAATGTGAATCCTCCCATCAGGCTTCTTGATGGGAACCATGTTGGACAACCATGGTGGATAGTCTACAGAAATGACAAACCTAGCATCCAACAACTTTTATAGCTCATATTTGACCATTAGGGCTACCATCGGATGCATCTTTCTTAGCTTTTGCTTAACCGGCTTGGCCTTGGGGTCAAGCGTCAGATTATGGGTGACTAGATTTGGATCCAGTCCTAGCATGTCTTTGTAGGACCATGCAAAAGCCTCCTTCTTCTCTGTGAGAAGGGCTATGTAATCGACTTGCTCTTCGAGGGATAGGCTTTCCCCTAACTTGATATATTAAGGATTCTTAGGATCTGAGTCGATATCTTTGTCAATCATTGGCTCGATTGACATATGTGACCCCTCCTCCAACTGGTGAGGAGTAGGGATCAAGTGAATGTCATCAACTAGATTTAGATCAATAATTGGAACCTCAGGTTCCTCCTCAGCATGGAAGACATCATGAGTAGGCCTTGGAGAGAAATGAAATGGCTGTAACATCTCATCACAAGGCCAGTACTCAGAAGGTGATGGGGGAGAATCTCCTTGATCGAAGTCAATTACCCCCAAGTCGAGGTGCAATGGCTTCAATGGGTTATTCGGATCTCGTAGGGGCTCGAATAGGTCTATGGAAATCATGTTTATGGATGGATGATTTCCCCTAGGTGGTTGATGGTGTCCATGGACATCGAGATGTCACAAGACCTGAGGAGGTGGTTGCGATGGAGGCTAAATGATCGAAGGTGGTCGATGTGGTTATGGGTGAGCTTGCTCCTCTAAAGGTAGAAGTTATCACTAGATGGGATCATGTAATGGGAACATGCACAAATAGAACTCATCATCATCATCCAGAGGGATGATTCATGTATTCTCCATCAGAGCTAGTAGAGTCAATCGATGTGACTCCATAGTCCGACTCATCATTGGATGTCCACTCATAAGGGGACCCTAGATCCTCTTCCTCACTATCATGGGGAAGAGTGTGCGAACCTTCACCTCTCTCATAAGATTGGATGACATCGCAAGGTGGGTCATCATCTCCAAGGGTGTAGGGAAGTAGTCCCCCAATGAGTAGACGCGATTGGGGTTGGCATAAGGATCTCATGCAAGCTCATCCCTAAAGTCTAGAGTCATGCACTCTAAGCTATCTATGAGGACATCGAGGGGCACAAGCTTGTTGTGTCCCAAACTAGACTTGTCATAAGGCATTTGATACTATGGTTGATAAGGAACATGGGTGCCTTGCTCATACAAGCCCAACCCATAACCATGCCAATTACAGAGATGAAGATACTTCATGGCAAATTTAAGGTTGGACATGTAGTTGATGTCCTCAAAAAAGGGCTCTTCATCCTCTTCTTACTATTGATAAGGCTCAATGCCATAGTCGAGACCCCCATAGATGAAATTTGTTTGATTAGGGGGAAGACCAAGAGGCACGATAGTACCTATGGGAAGATGAGGTCGACCCATATCTTGCACCGACTCGATGGTAGGAGTGGATGTGATATTCCTAACCATGTACTCTCCTAAACCAGTAGAAGCTAGATGCACTATGACCTATGGCTATGGAGAAGGAGGATATGGGAGTGAGGCTTGAATTGATTCAATTTTTACCTCATGAGGTAGCTCCTCATCCACTAGGCTAGGAGTCTCACTGGTGGAGATGGTGGATATGGTCGGAGGGCTCTCATCAATAGGCCTCTTCCCCATGTCTCTCAATGGAGGATTCATCGATGATGAAGGCACATTTAGGGGTGTTGAAGATGAGGATGGTATGGCATGAGATGATGATGGATTGAATGAAGGTGATGGTGATAGAGTCAGACCTTGGCTGGATTCATTCGGTTGAAAATCTAGATGGGTGGATGGCAAGGTAGACTCAGGGATCTGTTGCACCATGTTGTAGTACTTGAAGGGTTCTAGGTCTGTGGGGATGACATGAACTTGCCCTTCATAGGTGTATTTTAGGCATTGGTGAGCAATGGAAGGGACACACTTCATGTCCCTGATCCAAGGTCTACCCAGCAAGATATTGTATGCCATCTCACCCTCCAAGATGTGGCACAATGTCGGTATGGTCTTTTGCCCTACCTGAATGGGTAGGACTATTGTGCCGACTATTGAGCATATGGCATCATTAAATGCTTGAAGGGTGTAGGTAGACGTGACAATATGGGATGTTGGGAGCTTCAGATGCTTGAGAGCTATTGTAGTGATGATGTTGCTCGAAGACCCAGTGTCTATCAACACTCTCTTGTAAGGTGTTCCATTTACACATGTGACGATGTGCAAGGGAGGATCCACCATATCATTTGGAACCGATTTAAGTTCATCTTCTCGAAAGGTAATCATCGGTTCCATGCATTGCTGCACATGCCCCACAAAATTGTTGAAGGAGTTAGACTCCTGGGGCTGAAGCTCTATCACCTTAAGGATCTCCATTAAAGCTTCTCTATGAGGTGGTGATTGTTGAATGAGCTCATAGATGGAGAGTCGAGCAGATGTCATTCTCAAGCTCTAAGTGAGCTTGCTCTTGATTGTGACCATAGGCCTAGGTGGGAGGCTCGACACAGGAGGTGGTAAAGGCTGTGACATCGAAGGAACATCACTCTGAGCCATTGGTGGTGTGACTGGACTTGGGTACCACCTATTCCTCATTACAATGTTGATCATGCCGACATACCCTTGCTGAGGGGGTGCATGATGAACCTCATTTACCTAGGGCACTGGCTTGGCCTACTCTGCATGGGCAGGCAAGGGGTCTTTAAACACCTCCATCTATTGGTTGTTTGGCATGATAGGGTTGTCTACCTGAAGGGCATTCCTATCGATCATGTCTTGCACCAAATGCTTGAACTTATAGCACATTTGCATGTCATGCCCATTTTGCCTATGAAATTTGCAATATAGGTCTTCTTGATATCCTTTGGGCTTCGATGCATTTGGGTCGATAGGTCGACTCTCAGGAAGATTGATCGAATTAGCCGCTAAGAGGTGCTCAAACAATGAGTCCATAGACTCTGCAATGGGTGTGAACTATCACTTGGGGTGATGCTATTGATTTTGCCCTTGATTATTCTGGTTGTCCTTGTTATAGTTCCTAGGTGTGGCCTGATAATTAGGCTTTTGAGGTGGCACTAGTTGCACTGGCCCTGGGATGCTAATGGCAACCTGATTCACTACTATTGGCTTAGGCTGCACTGGGGTATTCTTAGCATTCTTGTTCCACTCCTTGCGAGGCTTCACAATCTCTCCCTCTTGAATCTTGATGTCTTCAATGGTCCTAGCCTATACTAGGGCATCTTCAAGAGTCGGATATTGTTGCAATTGCAACAACAAGGAGATCAGCTTTAGGTAGCTCTTGGAAAACATCTGAGTCAAATCCGACATGGGGAGTAGATATGGTAGCTTGGAGAGCAATGCTCACCACCTATTGCCATAATTTGCTATTGACTCATCATCATATTGTTTCAACCCAATGAGATCAGCCAACATCACCTTCCTCTTGGTATTGAAGGTGAAGCATTCTAGGAATGCATCTACAAGTTGATCCAAATTATGGATGCTATGCTTTAGGAGTTGGGTAAACCACTCCATGGTGGGGCCAGAGAGGGTAGTCATGAATATCTACAAAAGCAAAGCATCATTATCCTAGATGCCAAAGCATTGACTCAAGAACTTGGTAACATGTTCCTGCGCATCTTCCTCTCCCTTAAAGGTAGCCAACTGAGGCATCTTAAATTATTCTAGATAGGGAGGGGTAGGCATCGAAGGATGAAGGGGTTGACTACGTAACTAGTGCAAAGTGGGCTTTTGAGATCCAGACCCAGAGGTCTTGTTCTCTACTGACTCTAGGTGCTCTAGCAGTACCTTATATGCATAAGAGGATTTGATCTCCTCATCCTTGCTCCTATCCTACGATGGAGGATGAGGATCCTCAAGCCTATTTTGGGGTGGTGGCATGTCACCCCCTACCTTGGTAAGGTATTTCCAAATATTCTACCTTCAGCTCATGCTCAATGTAAGCCCCATAGGGCATCTCTCGAGCTAATCTATAAAGAGGGGTAGCTACCTACTGTGGGCACCCTATGTTTGGCCTAGGAGGCAAGTCCCGATCTAGCCTAGGAGGTCATAGAGGTAACATTGGATAAGGCCTAGGAGACCTATCTTGAATGAGAATGGGTTGCCTCGGATGGACTTCTTATCTATATGTTCTAGGGATAGGGACCCTCTCACGTAAAGTTTTTTAGAATAACTCGTTGGTCTACCATTCGATTCTTTCTTTCTCAAGTTGATGCAAGTGGTCTAGTTGCTCTTTGTCTCATCAAAGCTGCTTGAACTATGCTTGGCATTCTACATATCTTGCAACCACTTGATTGATCTATTCTACTATGCGGGCCTAGGAGGCCTAGGAGTCTCACCCTAAGGCCGACCTCATTCAAGATAATCTATGATATCCATCGCATGCTTCCCTCGATCGAGGGTAGTCACATTTACTTGAGGTTTGAGCCTGAGCATATGCTCATTGTACTCAGTGGGCATAGAGGCACATCGTGCATGTATGATATACTACTCTTGAGGATAATCAAGGATTTCCTCATGCCTTCCTTCATGAATGAGGAAGGGAAGGGTAGATTTTGCTCACCCTGAGCGATGAGTATCATACTCATCATATTGCCTAAGCTATTGGAACCTATCAGGGTGATGTAGAGGCAAGGTATGATCAACCTGCTCTACCCAATGTGTGAAGTCATGCTCTAGCCCATAAATAGGCATGTTAGACCTATCAAGCATGCGGATGCATGGCACCACTCTATCTACTTGCACCTCAGTGCATTATTGCCTTTCATCAAGGAAGGCATGTGATGTGTCTACATACTGGGAACACTCTCCTAGGTAAGGTCCATCACCCATAGGGGTGTCCCGCATAGGGCTCCCTTGTAGGTGTGGTTCATGTCCCACTATTTTGGGACTTGGGTGAGTAGAGGCTCACCAAGGAGGTATGACCAAATCCTTGGGGCTAAAGCGGAGATGACTCATATCTCCTAGTCCACTCTCCATAGCTTCCACCCATGATTGGGCTTGGCTATAGGTGCACACCATTATAACTCTCTACCAAACCCTAGATGATTATCTCCTTTACAAATTCTTAATGAAACAACACACAAGAAAGGAAACACTCAATAAAAACAAGTGATTATCTCTTTTAAGTTTTAGATGTGAATCCCTAAACTATTTTGTGTGTTTCAGATGTGTTGTTTGTAAATATGACCTTGTGTCACATGTTTGAAATCTTGTTGGATGATAATCTTGTGTTTAATTGGATTTCACCTGTATACTCATAGCTCGAAAACCGAAAATGAAAGTCATGGTCATGTAATCCAACCTATAATGTGTGGTGATGAAGTCCACACACGGTCAGGGAGCATAGGTCCTACCAATTCCTCACCCAGTTCACCCATAGTCTATGATATACCTCTCCAAAGAGAGATATGTGCTATAACCCATGGGCTATGATAGATCTTGGAATTGACCTTGGCAAAGAACAAGGGTTCATGGGATTTGAGGCAATGGATGGAGATGAAAGCCACCATCGTTGACCTCTACTAGTGGTTGGTGATGAAATCCAACTCACTAGCATTTAAGTGAAGCATGGTGTGTGTGGTTATTTTTAATCCAAATAAAGTAAACAATGAAGCATTCAATGATCATTCACTAAATGCATGCAAAAGTACATTTTACTTTCAGAAAGCTAGATAAAAAGAGACCTACAAGATGCAAACCCTAAATGATGGCCTACCCATTAGGTAGCCTACATGCAAGCAAACCATACAAGGGCATCATAACTTAACTTATTTTTTATTTTTCTTATTTTTTTTGTTATTTTTGCATTTATAATAAAAGGAAACTATCTTTCTACCTTTCTAGCAAACAAAGCATGCAAGAAAAATCAAATTTCAGCAATTTTTGACTATGTAACAGAAAACCAAAAGTTCAAGTACCTACCTTATCACCGAGGAACCTACTATTTCTAGCATCTGAGCAGAAAAGGCTCTATTTTATGGCCATCCTAGGGTGGGATGACTACCAATTTTATGGCCATCCCAGGGTGGGATGGTTGTGTGGCCATCCCAGGGTGAGCACGAGGAGCAGTCCAGAGGTCATTTCAGGCCAGGAAAACCAGTACCTACAACAGAAACCAAGAAAAAACTAAGGTTAAACCTTTAGAAAATCAATAGGGATAGGGTCCCACCATGATCACCACTGAATTAGGGGAAAAATGGTGCACCTAAGAGTGATAAACAATATGCATCTATCTCTAATGTGTTATGAGCATCAAAATGGAAGCATGCAAGTAAAAATGGAAAAGACACCAAATTGCAAGAAATGAAATAAAAGGAAGTTTCTTTCTATTAATTTGATGGTTCAAAACCATGGTTACATAGATTTCCCATTGAGGGCTCAATATTGATACAATTTTTACAAAATTATGGGTGCCCAAGGATCAAGTCCTTTCAAAGAAGCTCGTGTGCACTTCCAATGTCTTTCCTCATACCCACAATTGAGGTGGGTGAACCTATGATGCCACCACTTTGTTCTATGATCTTTTGCTCCTTCCTCATGTGCTGTAGAAACCTGCACCTACACACAAGGAAATCAGGAATCATTAAATAGCAAGTGTGTATATTGAAAACATGCAAATCCCATAGGCACTAAAAGACTAGAAAACATGAATATGAAATATGCCTATCTAAATAAACTCCAAATGACTTGAAATTGTAGAGGTATGTAAAATATATGGTTTTGGGAAGATATCACTAAAAATAGAACCGAAATTGCACTCGATGGCGTGGCGTAATCGCAGTGCACTTTTCCAACCTACAAAACCCAAAGCGAGCAATTTCTGCCCCTAAACATATCCAAAATGCATGAAACTTGGAAAGAATGCATAAAATGACATTTCAAGACAACCCATGTGGTCATATTTGCAAAATAAATAACATTTTCATGTGCATATCCAGATGAGCTTCGTAGACCTGCATAAGACCCTACAAAACACTAAAAATGTGATATCTCACTCAATATAGCTCCAAAATGCATGAAATTTGGAAAGAATGTTCATATACTAATATAGAATATGAATAAAAAATAATAGTAAAGAAATAATGCACATATATGTCCTCATACCTTGCAGGGACGGTGGGGACTATCATAGAATGGGGACCATCCTGGGGTGGGATGACCACCAATTCTGCACTTATTTTATCACCAATTCCTCTATGAATTGGTCAAAAAACCTCTTAATAGTGCAATTCACTCAATTGGTTTGGTTTTGTAATCAAATTGTGCCTCCTAGATCACTCGCAAACCTCCTTCGCTAGGTAGATATTTCGAGGGAAAAAGGCACAAAAGGGTGAGGGGAAATCTTGGTAGCACTCCATTGCTATGTCTCAAAACTCCTCTCTATATTTTGTGTGGAAAATGGATCCACTTTATAGCCAAAGGAAGCCTTTGGGCAAGAAGGCATGCGAGGGCATGCAGGGCAAGAGGTGCCATTTGGCCAACAAGGTGGCATGCATTGGAGGGGGAAGAGAATCTCCCTATTTGGCCTCCCTCATGCAGTATGTCATAAGGATGTTGCGCCCTCTGACTTGCATGCTTGAATAGGTAGGGGAAAATGGCAATTTTTGGGTGCCATTTGTCCAAATTTGACTTTTTGGGAGTCAAACCTTGTGGTCATCCCACCCCGGGATGACCAGTTTGCCACCATCCCTAGGGTGGGATGGCCACAAACTGTGACCATCCCAGGGTGGGACGGTCATGCCTATGTGGCCCAAAAGCTCCCAAAAGTGGGGTAGAGCCTTCCAAGAGTGGTTAGGACCACTTGTAAAACCTCTGAGGGTTGCCCAAGGGGGCCATATGGTGTCAATTAGACCTTGTCTTGGTTGCCTAATCGGATTGACCAGATTTTAGTGTCTACACTAATATGGTGCTTAATGAAACTTAATAATTATCCAAGTAACTAATATTCAAGTAATGAACTTTTTGCACCAAAGTTTCTTACCTCAATGACCTCTATAGATGATGGAAATCTTGGTGATTAGATTCACCTAAATGTTGCCTTGTACTAGATGAAATTGTAGCTCTTCTTGGCTATCCAAAATAGCTCTTTAAGTCACCAATTTGTAGCTTTAAAAATCCTCTAACTTGCTGCCCAAAAATATAGTTTTGTGGATTTAACTCTCCACGATGCACCCTTGAACTCTAAAAATTAGTAATTATTGATTCTTCCCAATTTTTCGCTTTCTTGTTGTTCTCAAATATGAAGTTTTTAGATTGCAAACCATTCAATTTCTCATCTAAAGTGTTATCCTTGAATCTCATAAATTTTGTAGGAAACTCCTCTAAATCACAACTGAGATTTTCCTTCATGAACCCTTCACTTTTCTATTGTAAAAACCAGCAACCTCCTTTCTTTGAAATAACCTTCAATGATAATATTCAAATCTCTTAGATTTTATGGCTTCTTCTAATTCCTTTCTCCTTCAGCCTCCTTGTCAAATTTAGACTTCAATCTTAGCCTATCTAATGACCTTCTTCTCAAGATTCTAACTGTCTCGAGGTCTCCACTATTCTCCTCAAAAGTTTGGCAAACTCCTTGCCAAATTCTTCTCCTTGGGCTTGCTGTCGTATGACAACAATTATCCCAAATTTTCTTTATCATAAACTTCTTCTTGAGTTCTCAAATATTCTCCAATGGAATTCTTCAAGTCTCCTTCAATGAGGCTTTCCTAGCCTTCTTGTTTCTCCTTTTAAGTAGCTTGAGGCCTTCTCCTAGGGCCTTCAAATTTTTGTAGCTTCTCTAGTCTTCTCAATGAGACATTTCCTTCAATATTCAACTGCGAAAGTTTTGCAATGAGATCTCCTTCTTGGATCTCTAAAATTTATTGCTTTTGGAATGGGACCTTTGCTAGTCCTTCTCTATATTCAATCTTCCAAAATTGAAAGTTCTTCAATGGGACCTCTTGTGATCTATTTAGCTTCTTGAGTTGTTTTCTCCTCCTTCAATCTGCAATCTACAGTCTTTAATATTCAATGAAGATCACCAACCTCCAATCTTCTCCTAGACTCTTTTCTTGAGTCTCTTCTTCCCCAATTTGCAATAAGGCTCCTCTACCATTTTCTCTCTTTTGCAATATACATGTCTGCAACTTTTACAATGGGACATTTTACTTAGGCCTCCAAATCTTCAATCTTCAACTTGTTATTTCAGGTACTGGATTGATTCCAAAAAAGATATTCTTACTAGCTCTTTATAAGAAGCTTCCCAACGTTCTTTGAATCTCCTTTTCCTGCAACAAATATTAGAATCTACAATGGAGAAAACTTTAAATCTAGAGATAATAAATATTTACTAGTTGATTTTTCAATCTAGTGGAATCCATGTTGAGTCCTAGTATTCACAAGTTTTATGCAACTCTATGGAAAGGATCCAGCTAAACGTATTTTCAAAAATTCTAAAAATAATATTTCTAACCTCCTCTCAATCTCTCTTGTGGCTCTCCCTATTTTCTATTGATCTACCATATGCTCTGATACCATTGTTAGCTTTTGAGGATGTAAGTTAAAGGAAATGCAACCACAAGATGCAAAATAAGTAAGCTATGATAACTATAGGATAATGGAACTATAATATGCAAGAAAACTAGAGTATAAAGTTCTACAATAACTCAGTAATATACTACTAATAAAATCTCATGAAAATTGTACAATGCAATATAATGGAGGACATGAACACTCCAAAATTTTCAATGAAGAACTACATTGTACCTACTCACTACTATGATATCATTCCTTTCACTCTATTCACCATTTATTCACTTCAATCATACTCTCAAGGCATATATATAGGAAGATATTTTTCTTATCCTTTATTATACCTATGACTCTTCATATACCTATCCTATGACTCATGTACATATGGACTACATGGACATTTACATCTTTGCACACTTGTGCATTTATTACTTGCTTGAATTATCTACTCAAACCCTAATCTAAGATAATATCTTAATCTAAAAATGTACCCAAAATGGTACATTGGCATGCACCCAATAATGTAATATACTCTAACACTTATATCATAGATTGACTGAATATCTATAATATTTTGCTAGATGTCAAACCAATCCTTTATTTCATGAAAAATAAGCAAATAGAAATATTGAAACATATTTTGGAGTTTCTTTGTTGCTTTTTGAAGGTCTTCTCCTAAACAAGATTCATAATTGTTGCTCACATCAATATAATTTGACATTTAAATATCTATAACCCAAAGAGGATAGAGCCAATATTTGCCATTTTGGATAAAAAATAAAATGATATGACTTCAACCAAACATCAAGTAAAACATTTATAGGATTACCCTTATTGACTAACCACTTAAAATATTTCTTGATTAATTACAAATTCTTTGCTATTAAGTCCAATTTTGGAAATACCCTATGGAAGATTCAGTGCCTTAACAATCTATTACATCCACACAACTTGTATTTGTTGGAGTAATATTTCTACCCAACTCTTTCCTTGATATTTGAATTATCTCCAACCAATATCTTCCCCTAATATCAAACTCATAAATTTACAATTTCTCACCTCTTCCTTTGTTCTTTCCTCTACAAACCCTATCATATTTATAAGGAGGAAACTTAAACCTTTCCTCACACTCTTTTCAAATAATTATTTTTTAATTTGGTCAAATTTTGGATATATTAAAAATTACATTATATATGTAGGGAAGATTACAATGTACCCTTTATGATCTATAATATTCTAATAATGGTTAAGAACTTACTTTTTTAACCAACAAGACAATTTTCATTTTTATTTAAAATTAGGTCCTAAATCTTTTCTTTTAATTTATGAGACAAGCAAATATTGAGATATATTGATGGCAATGTTTGAACTTCAACCTCTAAAAAATATATGATAATTCATAATAAATTAGAACCACTATTAATAGAAAATATCCTATATTTTGTCCTATGAACCAACTATCCAACACTCTTCTCATAATATGATAGGATTGACTTAAATTATATGGCCTTTGTAATTGAAGGATGACCTAAAATAAGGATGACTTTGGTAAATTGAAGATGAAATTCAAAGGAATTGTTTGTTGCAGCTTGAATACCTCTAATTTTATATTTCAATTTTTCTTTGAGAAAGTTGTTCTAAATGCATCAACAAGAATTATGAAAAAAGGAGGAGATTGTGGATCACCTTTGTGGAATCCATGAGATGATTCAAAGTATATAGTGAGGGATCCATTGATCAAAATAATATATTTTGGAGTGTTGTAACATCTTATCCATTCATACCAACCTTGATTAAAACCAAAAAAAATTAGATCATATGGAAAACTCTAGCAAACCCTATCATATGCTTTTTTCATATTAAAATTTACATGCATTCTTGTTTTGTCATTGATTAAAAAGAATGAATGACCTCATGTACAATTATTATATTGTTAAGGATTTGATTGCAACAAAGAAAACTACCTTGTTTCTATAAGATAACACAATCTAAAATGTTTTTCAATCCTTTTACCATAAGTTCTAAAATTATCTTATAAATCATATTATAGGGGATCACTGGACAAATATTATCAAAATATTTTGTCTTGCATTTTTTGGAAATCAACAAGATCAATGTGGCATTGATATCACTTATTATACCTTTCTCTTTCCTAGTCTCCTCTACCACAACCAACATTATACTCTTTTATATATCCCCAATTGAAAAAAACTACAAGAAATCCATGAGGACTAGGTGCCTTCTTAGGATGGAAAGAGGAATATCTGATAGCTCCTCAATTGAGATCTTCTTAATTAAAATTGTATTCTATATTTGTGTGATAATTGATGATTTTGCAAAATCCCACCTTGAGATTTGTTATCTATCACTTTTGATAAAATATCTTTGAAATAATTGTTTGCTTCCTTCTCAATATATTCTTTTTTAAATACTTCTTCCACCTAAATTTTAAATAATTTTGAAATATATATATTAATAAGTTATGTGTGGCTTCTATTGAGGGCCACTCCCATCAAAATACCAAAATATTATATTTTTTCGGTCAATTAAACCCTATCCAACATGCCTTCCTATGACAAATAGTTTTATTTATTTTTCTATCAAATATATTCTTCAATCTTACTCAAAGTGTTATGTTTCCACAATCAACCCCTTGACACCATTTTGATTAATAGATAAAATCTCACTTGTTCATTTGCATTCTAAAATTTTAATTTCACCAAGATAAATATCAACACCATAATTGACTAAATTATTTGCTACCCAATTTTTTTATTTATAGATATGCTCATATTTCCAATAGATTACCTTAAATAATAGATGATGGGCATCAACAATAATATTTTTTTATCCAATGCCCACATCCATTTTGTTGATAAAATTAATGATATTTTGTGAATCTCCCTCAATTGAATTATATTTTCATCATTTTTCAATTGCAACTTTATTGTAAGAATTTCCCTAGCCTCTGCATAGTTGTTAATTGAAGTTCCATTTGATTATGAGTAAGTGAGGAGAATTTTGCCTTCATTATTTTTAAAATATTCTACCTCTATAGGCTTGTCCTAGATTTCCTTTAGAAACGCCATCAAAATTAATTTTTATAAACCCAATATCTAGACATATCTATTTTACCCTAGATCAAAATAGATCCTTTATTTTAATGTCGTTATCATAGATGACTCTTCCATGTATATTCAAATCCTGTAACCAAGTTGTTACCACCTCTTTTCCTACACTTGAGACTTCTCATGATGAGCATCATATCTGTAAACATTCTGTAAGCAAGGTAATAATATGGTTCCAAACTTGGGTATGATTTTGAGATCTATTTTTAAAAACTCTATTAATCCTTTCAAGTCATAAATTTCAACAAATAATGGTAGGACCAATCCTCAATAGAATATATAGTACTTTAGATTTGAAATAAGTAATACAATATTTCATCAACTCTTTCAATGTTGATGGAGCTACCAAAAGTAACCCCAATGGTGTGAGCAAATGGACAATGAAGAAGTAAATGATCTGATGTTTCTAAATAATTTTTACACAAGGTATATTTGAAAGGTCTATGATATCCTTCTTTATAGACTATATCCTATAAGAAACTTTGAAGTGTTAACAAAGGAATGTTGAGGCCTAAGGGAAAGCCTCTAGTGACTAAAAATTCTTCCAAGGAAAATCTCTTTGAATTTTATCAATTTATGATGTGATGGCTATTGGCAATCTTGAAAGTGATATCATATAAACAGGGATGGATTGCAATCTGTATGATTCATAATCTTCTCACCATGCTTAAGAACTTACCTTTCTCACCTACTAAACAAGCTTTCAATCTATCCAAACAAGAGATCCAAATCTTATTTTTATTTCCTTTGTGAGATAAAGGAATACGCAAGTAGGTTGTGAAATTATTTCAATTTTAAACTCTCAAATATCCTCGATAATTTTTTGTTAAGGGTAGTGCTAATAATAAAAATCCTAGATTTTGTAGTATTAACCAATTGTCCAATAGCCTTTTCATAGTATGATAATATTGATTTAAAATCCATGGCCTCACTGACTAAGGGATGATCCAAAATAAAAGTATTATCAAAAAATGAAAGATGGGATTTAAAGAGATCATTTTTTGCAACCTAAATACCTTTGATTTTTCATTTCACTTTTACCTTTGAGAAAGCTCTCCAAAATGCCTCCACAAGAATAATGAATAGATGAGGAGATAATGGATCACATTGGTGGAGTCCATAATATTACTTAAAGTAAACAATAGGAGAACCATTGAGCAAAACAAAATATTTTGAAGTGCTATAACATCATCTAAGCCATTCACACCAATTGTAATCAAAACCAAAGTTTTGAAGAATATCATACAAAAAACTCCAAGAAACCCTATCACATGCTTTGTTCATATCTAATTTCATAAGCACATTTGGTATTTTCATGAAATAAAGAGAATTTATGACCTTCTTTGCAATGATGACACCATCAAAAATTTGTTTATCATGAACAAAACCATATTTTTCCTCCTAGATAGCACGATATAGAATGCCTATCAACCTATTTACCATAATTTTTGAAATAGTATTATAAATCATATTACAAAGGCTTATTGGATGAAAATGTAGAGGGGGAAAACTACCCTACCATGTACGATTCTCGGTTGGATCCACTAGGAGCTAAGGTGACCACTAGAGGATGTTATAACTCTACACTCGATGGGTAACAAGGGGAAGGGCTCACTAGGAACAATTTTTAGAACTCGCTTCAAGTTTGGGGTGGAATGCGTTTTGATGTATCAATTTAAGCATGCACCTATGTTTGATATTTCTAAAACTACACTATAAAAAAGGAAAAGAACAATGCAAGATATAAGATGCAAGAAGATAAGGGCTAACCCTAAAATGATTCTTTTATTGAATGATCACCAACCCTAGGATTGCAAAGCAAAGCTTTTAAGCAAGGGTCCAACAGGAATGCAAAAACAAGGTTAAAACCCTAAATGCATGCTATATGCTTTTGTTCTTTCAAATGCCTAAAAATTTAATCAAATATTTTTCCTTACCTATGATCTATATTTTTAATAAAAATGGATAAAAATCAATCAACAAACAACCTATAGATATACTAGGGCACTTATCTAAATCGATGGTTGTTCCAAGATTTATATTGTGTTCAACAATGTCCCACAACTTATATCCACAAAATAACCTCACAGAACCCTCAAAAAATATGATCAACGTTAGGGGACCTACTTAGGATGCTATATAACTATGCTTAGAGGTGCAACAATCAACCCCCCTAGACCTTTTAGCTAACCTTTAGAATGCAAAAGTGAAATTTGATCATTTTAGAAGATGAAAAAATAGAATGTAATGCAACAAAATAGTATGATGAACAGAGTGTAAATTATGCAATTATGCTCTAAATATAACATGAAATGTAGATCTAGGGTTTGGAGGTAAACTTTTATCCCTAAGCTTGACATAGGTGAAATCGTACCCTATATAGGGTAGCCGTGATTTTGCTTTCGACAAAATTGCACCCTATAATTACGGGACATGATTTCACAATAGAAAGAAAAAACAACAAAATAATGCAAATGAATAACATATGCGAATTTAGCAATGTATGAATACAAATGAATGAAAATGACCTGGTGGTAGGAAAAAAGCAAACACAAGGATGAAGACCTCCAAGATAGTAGGCTCCTCCTTAGGGCTTCCATACTTGTCCACCAAGGGTAGCAACACACAATCAATGCAGCAAAAGAGAACTCCACAAATATTCAAAAAGCTTCAACAAATCACTTGGTACTTTTAAATGGGATCTTATTAGCACTTGTCTTAAACTTGTTGTTAGCTTGTTTCAGGAGCAATGGAGAGTGAGTGTCCAAAAATAAATCTTCAAACCCTCTATTTATAAGGGATTTGAAACAAGGATGGGCAAGAAAACCAATGTCAAAAGAGGTCAATTTAGAAAACTAGGGTTTTAGGTAGGAAAACTTGTGCCCTGTAAGGCCGACTACAATTTTGTCGAAACTAGGAAAAAGGAGGGGAAAGGAGGGGGAGAGAGGCCCAAACTTGCTTTGGATAAGTTGGAGGATCTCTCTAAGGATCTATAAGTGGGTCAATTTTTTGTATCTACATTTTACCCCCTCTTTGATGCATTTATGGCTTAATAATGTGTCAAAGAAATATGTAGACATATATAGGCAGTAAACAACAACAAAAAAGGAGGGGTTGGTTTAGAAGAAAGGTGTAGAAATGGTGTCATTCCAAACACTTTCTTTTTTTACATGTAAATCAAGCCATTAAGGACATTAAAGCCTCTTAGGCTAGGGTGTCCCCTCGAGTTTCGAAAGGAATGTAAAATTCCTAATGAAACTTGAAATGGTAGACACATAAGAAAGAAGAATAAAAACAAAAAAGAGGAGATATAAAAGCAAAAAATAAGAACAAAAGGGCAAAAAAGGTGAAAACCCTAATTCATTTTCATCGTGTAAAAATAAAATAAAGGAGCTCTGGAGAAAAAATGAAATGGTACTTCCTACACATCATTCAGTCATTGCGAGGGGTGAAGTCAGTGCAACAATAGAGCGAGCATAAGTAAGGATTAAAATCCTCCCTCTAGATTAGGTTAGGTTGGATTTTAACTATTTTTTTAAGAAATTTTTTGTTTTTTGTCGAAAAATTGTTGCACACAACTTGAGCATGATTTCATGGTACGATCGTGATTTTGCCTTGGTTCATGACGGTGAATGAAATCGTTCCCTAAAAATATGAGGTACAATTTTGGAAAATCGTACCTTAGAAGTAGAGGACTCAATTTCGCAAAGGGAGAGGAAAAATGAAATTGTGCCAAAATCTAGATGGGTGCAAGTTCGCAGTAGAGAAAAGAAAAGATAAAACAAGCTAGCAAAAAGAAAGAGAAGATCCAAATTTTATTAAATTTTGAATTATTAATGTGCACAAGAAACTGATGAAATTTTTTTATTATGTTTGTGGATGCAACATGACATACTAAAGAGTTGCGAGTGGCGATTGATCTCCTTGGAGATGAAGCTATATTGCCTTTCACAAGTAGAGAGAGATACCCTAGAGGAAGTGGAGCTACACCACTTAGTAGAGATGCCCCAGGTAGAGGTTTATAGAGCGCTATTGATAGTATTGAAAAAGAGGTGGTACTCAAAATCATCGACCTTTCGATAATCCACAAGGAGAGACGATGATCACACTAGAGGATGTATGGTGCATATTAAATATCTCCATTAGGGGAGATAAATTTATAGGGCATGAGGGTAATGGGCCATGTTGTAGAGATTATCAAGAGGATAGGTCCATTAGGTCTGAGAGAGTGTGATCTCAACTATTGAGATGATAGGGCACTATAAGATCAATACTTTGAAAACCGTGCTCCATGGTGTGGTGGAGGGACTACTAATGTGCCATACCAACAAATGACATATTCCATTGGTGATGATGGGTTTAGTGGCAAAAATGTGGGATCAGTAGGTGAGATTCACATGGGATTCATATGTGTTGGCCTGGTTGTACAAGACATTATATAATATCATGTACAAATGGTATATAGGGTTGGTTTGTACGATGCTGCTCTAGGTGTGGTGTTGGGAGCACATAGCAATTCAGAGGCAATATGCACTTCTAGGGCCATTTCCCAATCCAGAGTGATTGGTAGCATACAAATGGTCTAGGTTCTATGAGTGAGTCCAAAGGATATATGTTAGGAACTTTCCACTAGGGAGGCGGGTAATAGATGAGCTACGGTAGCCTAAAATCATATGGTGATGATGGCATCTACACATGAGATGGGTTGAGGATGCGAAGGAGCTGGCCAATATTGGAGGATGAGATGGGTCTCTATGGAGAATGGAAAGCTAGAGCTCTTCTGGTTTGACCAAGTCCAATGGTGATTCGGTATCTTCTAAGAGATCTCAAACTTGGGTGACTACTAGTACATGTAGGTGTATCAAGATCCATCGAGAGTCGAAGGGGACCCCATTGTGGGAATATGGATAGAGGAGGATTTGGATGATCCACTCTATGTGGATCCAAGGGTGGATGACGTTGAAGTAGCCCTCAGGTACTGGAGATGGTATAGGGGTGTCATACCCCTAAGGATATCCCCTCTAGTGTTAGTGCAAAGGTGCCAAGTCATGAGTTGGTGCATGCATCTAGCACTATGAGAGGCCACTCAATGCTTCATAGAGTAGCAACAACAGGACTAGGAGGTCCCACGATAGAGGTAAGCATGGGTTTGGGTAGAGATAGTGGTAGCTTCCACCACTACTACTGGGACTAGGGATGCAGGAGCAATCAGAGTTACCCCCATGATGGTTAGATTCTTAGTTATCAAGTTCAAATTTGTATTCGAGTTCGACACTCTTAAAGTTCGAAAGAAATTCGACATATTTAAAAATTCAAAATAAAATTTGACATAAAATTCGATATATTATAAATGTATATATATGTAAATTAATAATTTATAAATAAATTATATATATTTATGATTAAAAAATATAATAAATATAATTTAAATAATCTACCAATAAATATAATATTTTAATAAAAATAACCTAAGGTATAATTTATTAATTTTATATATGCTATGATCTATTCTTGCAAGAGTTCAAGTAACACATCTGCCAAAGCAACAATGTGAATAACAGAAGGACCTCCCTTTTGATTTGATGGGCAGGACTAGTTGCTCATGTGCTTGAATATAAATGTGATTGAGGGTATGCTTGCACCCCTTACTACTTTATATATACACATGCCATTAACCTAGACAATAATAAATACATTATGTTGTTACTTCAATGTGCCTATATGAATTATCCTACTTTTTATATTGTGAATGCTACCTTGCATGTATTCGAATTTTTGTTTATTGGTTATTGGTATGTTTGGCATCCATATTTTATTTTAATCTTCTTAATATCTGACATGGTGCCACAATGCGACGAAGTCTGAAATCCATAACAGACTCGTTTATCATTGGACAATGTTTATTGGTGCTTGAAATTGTCTAATAAGAAAGATACAAAAAAAAAAATTAAAAACATACACAAATTGTCTGGTGCTTGAAATATTTGGGACAAACAAAACCCACATTTGTAATACATGACAATTTAAGCCATTATTATTTCCCACGTGTATTTTTCTCTTCCTACGCACATTTCCCACGCCTGTTTGCTGCCAATTTTTTCCTGACGAATTTATAGTTTGTTCACCAAATAAATTCGTTAGGGTTTTGAATTCGATAAATTTTGAATTTCATATAAAAATTTTGACAAATTTGATGACTAAGGTTAGAGGAGGACCAAGTAAAAGGATTGGAGAGGTCTCCACATAAATATTAGTTAGCTCGAGGGGGACTAGAGGGCAAGGATCCTTGAGAAGGGAGATAGAGGCACTACAATTATAGGTAGTGAATCTATGGAGGAAGATGGACCTACTTCAAGAGGATAGGGCCAAGATAGAGGTACTAAGGAGTGCATTGAGAACTGTAGAGGCAAAGAGCGATGTGGCATGAGTAGAGGTAAATCACCTCTAGGGAGAGGTAAGCTGGTTGGACGAGGAGTGATAGCTAACTTGGGCAAAGGGGATGGTTGTGGTCAATAGTAGCTAGCAGGACGATGAAATCCGCCTACTATAGTTAGAATCTAGAGGGTAGGAGAGATGCTGGAGGTAGTTGTGCAAAAGGTGACCTTCTTCCAAATGGTGGACTACCAAGCAATTTTGATGGAGCAGTGAGTACCACCACCTTCATACTTGTAGACATCGAGTCATACTCGATCTAGATCATGACAAGATCCTAGAGCTAGGGTGGGGATCAGGGTGACATGCCAATTTTTTTTTTAAATTGTGGTATGCATCCCTAGGGATGGTCAACTATACTGGGTTTGGACTATGGTACACCGACTAGGCAGACCTATGTATCTTTTCTACCTCTTGAGTATATTATGTTGTTTTTTAGTGCAACGTGTGCTTATGTGTTTCCTTTTATGGTGTTTTTATGATGTTTTTAATGTTTTTAAGTTTTTATGCATGACACTAATTAACTAAAATGCACTAACCTAAAATGCAAATGTATGGATGCAATGGAGTGAATTCAATGCATGAAAACATTCAAAATAAATAAAACATAGGAAAAGAAGAGGAAGAAGAAAGAAGGAAAGAAAAACACCACTTTGGAAAAAATCGTGCCTCATAAAATGGAGCATGATAACATCGCAAAGCAAAATCATGACCCATAAAATGGGGTCCAATTTTGAAAAATAAGGAAAATAAAAATAAAACAAATAAATAAGAAGAACAAGAAGAGAAAGAAAGAGAAGAAAAAGAAGAGGAAGAAGGAGAAGAAAAAAGAGAGACAAACAAAGAAGAACTGAGGGCTTGAGATATGATGCTTGGATCAGCGTGGACCATATCAGATCAATGTGACCAATCATGCATATATTAAGTGAAAAGAAGAGAAGATGAAAAAGAGGAGTGATACCCTCTATGGGTATAGTACTCACTAAGATGGTCAAAATGAGGAGCGAAACCTGCTATGGGTGTAGTGCTCGCTAAGATGGAAAAAAGGAAAGAGATACCTGCTAGGATGTATGCTAACAAATGATCGAGATGGAGGTTGTCCCTCGTGTGTGGCCATGAAGCTATCCCATATGAGGTATGTTATGTGTGTGATGAGTCAAAATGAGTACTCCCCCATAGGGGTGTAGTGTGTGCAAAAATATGTATGGATAAAGCAAAAAGAACAAAAAATGATGTAAGTGTGTGCATGTGCTAGAAGAAAACAAGAGGAAGAAAGAAAAAAACAAAGAAGAGTTGCATTCCTTGACCTGAAGAGAAAGTGATGGTCATTAGTAAAACTTTCAAGGTCAAGGACCACAAAAGCAAAGACAAAGGAAAAAATGACAACAAACAAAAGGAACAAGGAAGAAGCAAAAGCCCTAGGTTAGGAACTTTTCTAGGCATCAAAGTCTTAGTGAGGATGCAATGCATGTGAGCTACGACCTAACTAGGTGTCATCACATGCCATTATTATGAGGTCCTTGAAAAGCTATATAATCAAGCAGTCATGAGCAAGTAGCAATGCAATTATGACAAGAAGAGATGCAAATGTAATGAAATATCAAGTAAATCATGTAAAATATGATAGGTAAGCATGCAGTATGAACAGACAAACGAATGTGATAGATGAAAATGCAAGGTATGCCTAATTAGTGATTTATTATTTTATTTTTATTTTTTTAATGCAAGTGAGCAGAATGATAGTCGACACATAGTCTGATTGTACCTTCTATCTTGATAAAAAGAATAGGTATACAAGGGACTGACTCATCAAAGAAAAATCTAGAAGAGGGATCCTCTTAATGATCAAAATCACAAGAAAGGTCCTTCATATCCTTTTCTTCGATAACCTTTGCATGAAAATCTTCACAAACCCTAGCTAAACCATCCTTCTTAACAAAAGGAGGGGCGATCCCTAATTTTGCAAGATCTCTATAAGAAAGCGAAGCAAGGTCTCCTTGAGGAGTAGAATATTTATCGTCAAAATGCATAAAATTTACCATATTATAGGAAAATAATGTTAGAGGGATAAGGGGGTCCCTCTTCCTCATCACTCCACTCCAATATTTTGAGATCTAAATATTCATTATAAGTTTTAAGGTGATCATCATTATCGAATGGTAAAGGTTGGTTTTTGCTAGGGATATAGCCTACACAACACCTCCCAAGCCATACTTCAATATCCAAAGATGCTTGAATATATTTTTATTGAGTTCCCAAGCCTTAACCAACATATCCCATGCTAGAGAGATTTTGTTTTGGAAGTGGGAAATCATTGGATAACTAACAGTGAGTAAAATATAACTCCACAGGAGAAGGGTTGGTACCATGGATTTTTTCTTTGAAGGTCATTCTTGCAAATATAAAAGTATACATGCCAATGTGTACAACTTCACCCTTCTTACGAGGTAAACCTATAGTCCTTGGTGAAGGTGGTAGCTTGGCAAGACCCAAAAGAGGCTCTTAAAGAAAAATATTAACTTGATCCCATGATGAAACTTTGATTCGAGGTTCCTCACTCACTTTTAAACTTTTGAGTTGCTCAAATTTTTGATATGAGAAACTAAAGGACAAATGTTGATACTGGACTAAGATTACTCAACCATCGAACAATATTCAAATGGATGAGGGTCGCCTGGAATGGTGACAACTTGATCCTTAAATTTAAACTTCAAACAGTGATGAAAGTAGAAGGAACAACCTTAATCGCATGGATCCAAGGATGTTTGATAAACATATTAAAATATGTAGGGCAAGACACCATATAGAACAAGGTATCTAAGATATGAGGTCCAACCCTAAGGGGGAGAGACACAACACTGGCCTCTTGGGACTCATTGTTGAAAGCCTTGATGATAGTATCAGATTTATTAGGTCTTCCTCTTTTAATCCAAACTTTTGGAAAAATTTACAAGTGCATAAATTAAGGAAAGAACCATTGTCAATCAAGATTCACTTGACAAAAGTTATCCCAATAAATTTTGTGATGTAAAGGGAAGTATCTCCTCGTAAGTTTGAGGAAGGCATATCATCATCCAAAATGTGATATGATGTATCCCAAGAGAACCTACATCATTAGCTACAATGCTAGGGGAATTGTCTACAGGGATAGATTATTGTCTTAGAAGTTCCAACAAAGCTTCCCTATGAATATGAGAAGTTTTTAAGAGTTCTAAGATAGAGATCTTGGCTGGGGTACTAGCCAACTACTGTTGAATGTCAAAGGAGACTTTGGTTTCAACACTAAAGACGAGGTTTTTACTCCCATACTCCTTCTTTGAGCATTCTTCAAAACTAGGATGGGCTTTGAGGGTGAGTTGGATGAAGAGATAATCTCTTGCTAAGAATGTTGAACCAGTTGATTTTGTGCTTGTTGCTTTGTAGTTACTGCTATCATACCAACCATATTATCATAGGGAGGTGGCACATTCGGACATAACACTTGATTAGTTGCTTGTTGTCCATGTTTAGGGAGGGGATCTTGAAAAATTTCCATGTCTTGATTAGTTGTGGGCGTTTGTTGATTTTTGGGTTGAGAACCTTCTATAACAAGGCACCCTGCATCGATCAGGTCCTAAACCACATGTTTCAACCATTTACAAGAATTCATCCAGTGCCCCTCCACTCTATGATACTCATAGTGCTCACCAACCTTATACTAATTAGTTGTGGTATTAGGTTACCTTATGGTAGGCAACTTGATCATATTCACTTCCAAAAGCTAGTTTAGAACCATTGTCATAGGTATATTAAGCCTTAAGAAATTCCTTTGTGGAAATTTTGGAGGTTGGCTAAGCATCGTATTTTATAGGTTGTTAACAATACTATTAGCATGCCTACTATATGTGACTCCATCACCTACCACATGTTTTTTCTTATACTGATTTTTAGTGGTCTTATCTTCTTTTAATTTAAGTTGTCCTCTTTTGATAAGAGCTTGATCTACTTTTCTTACTAGGTCAATTGCTTGATCAAAAGATGTGATAGTTGTAGTTTCCAATGCATAAGACAATTGCTCTTGCAAGTTTCTAATAAATATCTCAAGCATGTCTCAAGGAGGTAAGGTATATCTTAAGCATCCAACTAGACTCCTCCAACGAGACAAAAAAATTGAAAAACTTTCCTCTTTACCTTGTTTTAACATGTAAACATCTTTCATGGTTACATTCTTTTCAACATAAGCACCAAATTGTTGCACAAATAATTTAATTGTTTCTTTAAAAATTTTCAAATCATGGTTGGGCAACCGATAATACCACTCTAATGCCATGCCACTGAGACTCTTAGAGAACGTCTTAAACAACAACATGTCATCATATATCATATCATAGCAAGTTGTTCTAAACATTCTTAAATGCTCAATTGGATCTTCCATTCCATTATATATAGGTAAAATAAACATGGGTAAATGCTTAGGATATGATCTAACAACAATGATAGGGTCTAAGGGTTGATTGCACATTTCTCTGTAGTTGTAGGTGAAACTAGGGGGTTGAATCATATCCACTCTTGAAACCAATTGTTTTACCATATTAGTTAAACTTTTCACCTCAGAATTGTTGTTGTGCAATGCCTCAATATTTCCTAAGGGAGGGATATAGGTAGGTTGTTGAAAGGATACTTGGTTCATATTGGAGGTATTTATATTATTATGATATGTGGTATCTTGCTGAAGAGGATAGCTAACAGTTGGTGGAACATAAGCAAAAATATTGAAATTAGTTGAATGAGGAGGAAATTGAACATAATCTTGAGATGCACTACTAGTTGGAGTAACTTGTAAAATACTTCCAACGTTGGTGGTCATAGTAGTAGCATATGTTAGGTTATGAATAGGATTACAATGATTCAAAGATTCAAATAAAGGGTTAGCATGAACACATCTAGGAGAGACTACTGGAGAAGGGGGAGTCTCACCTCTTTTGAGTTGATCTTCATGTTCCATATCCTTAAGTAATTCTACCCTATAACATTTCATGAAACCCCAAACATGCACAAATAATTTAAATAAGTAGTCACCATCGGGCCCTTCAAGAGGATCATAGTTTATTTTAGTTTCAACATTTTCTTGCCCTTCTGCATCAAGGTTAGGGTTCTCTCTATCAATATGATCATCTTCTTGGGGAATATGATAAGACTCTAGCTTCCTTCATTGACTTATAAGGAATGGAGCCATTAGAAGAAGTGACAAGATAGAAGAGAAAACTAAAAAAATACACACAAGAAGATATTTAAGATATTTATTAATGTTCTTCTAATTCTAAGCAAAGAAATTAGTGGTCTCATTAGAAAAAAATTCAAAAGAAAATAAAACAAGAAAAAGGCTTCCTAATTGGGCCACTAAGACGCGTCTTTCATGTTGGGTTCACCAAAGATCTAGAGGGGGGAAACTGCCCTACCATGTATGATTCTTGGTTGGATCCGTTGGGAGTCGAGGTGACCATGGGGGTATGTTATAACTCTACACTCAGTGAGAAACATGAGGAAGGGTTCACCAGGAACGGTTTTAGGACTCACTCCAAGTCCAGGGCAGAATGTGTTTTGATGTATCAATTTAAGCATGCACCTATGTTTGGACTTTCTAGAACTACACTATGAAAAAGGAAAATAACAATGCAAGATATAAAATACAAGAAGACAAGGGCTAACCCTAAAATGATTATTTTCTTGAAATATCACTAACCCTAGGATTGCAAAGCAAAGCTTTTAAGCAAGGATCCAACATGAATGCACAAACAAGGTTAGAACCCTAAATGCACGCTATATGCTTTTATTCTTTCTAATGCCTAGAAATTTAATAAAATGCTTTTCCATACCTATGATCAATATTTTGAACAAAAATGGATAAAAAGTAATTAGAAAACAACCTAGAGATCTACTAGGGCACTTATATGAATCGATGGTTGTTCTAAGCTTTATTTTGCATCCAACATCGTCCCACAACTTCTATCCTTTAAAATAACTTCATAGAACCCTCAAAAAATATGATCAACGTTAGGAAACCTACTTAGGCCACTATATAATTATGCTTGGAGGTGCAACAGTCAAGCCCCCTGGGTCCTTTTATCTGACCTTTAGAATGCAAAAGTGAAAGTTGACCTTTTTGGAAGATGAAAAACAAAATGCAATGTAGACAGTATGATGAATAATTCACAAATTGTGTAATTATGCTTTAAATATAACATGAAATGTAGATCTAGGGTTTGGTGGTGAACTTCTACCCCAAGGTTGAAACATGTGAAATCATACCTTTTACAGGGTAGCTACGATTTTGCTTCTGATAAAATTGCACCCTATAAGTATGAGGTGTGATTTCGCAATAGAAAAAAAAAAAGCAATAAAAAAATACAAATAAATTAACAACAAATGCAAATTTATGAATGCAAATAAGCAAAAATGACTTAGTGGTAGCGAAAAAATAGACAAAATAATGAAGACCTCCAAGATAGTAGACTCCTCCTTAGGGCTCTTACACTTGTCCACCAAGGGCAACAACACACAATCAATGTAGCACAAGAGGACTTCACAAAGATTTAAAAATCTTCCACAAATCACTTGGCACTTTGCAATGGGATCTTATTAGCACTTGTGTTAAAGTTGTTGTTAGCTTATTCTAGGAGCGGTGGAGAGTGAGTGTCCAAAACGAAAGCTTCAAAACCTCTATTTATAAGGGATTTGAAACAAGGATGGGTAGGAAAACCAATGTCAAAAGAGGTCAATTTGGAAAAATAGGGTTTTCTAAGAGAAAACCCTAGCTACACAAAATCATGCCCCGTAAGGGCCGATCATGATTTTCTTAAAACTAGAAGAAAATGGGGGAAATGAGGGAGAGAGAGGCCTAAAATTACTTTAGGCAAGTTGGAGGGTATCTCTAAGGATCTAGGGAAAAAGACTTACTTAAGTGGGTCAATTTTTCATGTCTACATAAAATTATCCAAATATATTGTCTCATATTTCTTACGAACCAATATAATAAAAGTGACATTGATCTCACTTATTGTAGCCTTCCTTTTTGGGCCTCTTCAATTGTTACCAACATCTCGCTCTTTAATAAATCCCAAAATTTTTGAAATAAAATTATAGGAACTTTGTTAGGGTGAAGTGCCTTGTTAGGATGGAAAGAGAAAAATGCTTCCTATAGCTCCTCCATATATATCTTCTTGTAGACACTAAAATCATGTAAATCGGATAAGACTACTATGTGCCACTCTTATCGACATCATATGGCCCCATTGGGCAACCCTCAGGGGTTAATTAGGGCTCCCATACACTTTTGGGAAGGTTTCCCTCAGTTTTGGGAAGTTTTGGGCCATGTACCCATGACCGTCCCACCCAGGGATGATCACAGTTCATGACCATCCCACCCACATTCAACCATCCCTGGGTGGGACGACCATGGACCAGACCCTCCAAAAGTCAAAGGGGTGGAGAAATGGCAATCAATTCCTACCATATTCCCTACCCAATCACCCAAAATTGATTTGGAGGCTATCATAGACATCAGGACCTACAAATTGGAGGCCCCAAATGGGCATCCTCTTCCCCCTATGCATGGCAAAGGAATGGACAAGTGGCAGCACTTGCCTTGCATGCCATAACTTGCCCCTTTTGCCCTTTTGCCCTATTTGGGCTATAAATTGAGGTGCTCTCACCCAATTTCAGAAGAGATAAATTCAAGCATTGCTCACGAAGTGCTGCTCACATTTGTCCTCACATTTGCCCTCACATTTCCCCAAGTATTTTCCTTGAAATCCTCTTCATTCGAAGGCGCTTTCAGGGGCATCCCAAAATACACCAAATCCATTCCAAAACCTATCAAATTGGAGAGTAATTTGACCAAATTTTTTGACAAGACATTTAGGAGGGTTCTAAACCAGATCCCCTTGAAATTGGTGGCAAAAACCACCCAGTTTTGTGACCGTCCCACCCGGGGATGGATAACAGTCCTAGTTGCACCTGCTAGGGATGGCCATGAAATGGCTAACAATTTTGATGCAATTCCACCATAGATCATTTCTAAATCATTAGAATAGCCTTGCATTCAATTTTGGTCAAGTTTTGAGTAGTTTTGATGGGTCAATTTAGGTTTTTGTGATTGCAGGCTTAGTTGTTCCTGCCAAGAATGGCCATACTTTTTGATCACAATTTCCTTTTAATTTATGCTCAGATATTCCCAAAATCATCTTAATAACATCATACTAAATTTTCAAGTCATTTGGAGTTGTTTTGATTTATCACAAATTAGTTTTATTCTTTCTAGATGCATGCTTTCTATGGTTTTCCTAGTTTTTAATCACTAAATGCATATGCTATTAACTATTTTCAATATCTTGTGTGTAGGTGCAGGTATTCTAGGCATGAGGGAGGATCTAAGAGGTAGATTACAAGAAGCCCAATATTAGCTCTCAAGTGTGGGTTGCGAGAAGAACATTGAAACACGCCATTAAGCTCTTGAAGGGATTTGATCCCTTGTAAATTGTAATTTGAAATGTATCAAAATATGAAGCCCTCAAAGGGGATGTATTGTAACCTTATTCATTGATGGATTTATAAATACAAGGAGAAACCCCCCCTATTTACTTCATAATCATCCATCTTTCACAATAGTTTAAATAGTTTACATCTTTTGCACCTTTTTCCTTTGAATGCTAGCTTAGAACTATAACTGCATTTCAATACAATCATTCTAGGTGTGTCGTTTTTCAGGATTATTTAGTGGTGATCATGGTGGGACCATGTGTCCCTTGTTCCATTTTATTTTATCACTTTTGACCTCCTTTTTATGTTTTGCATGTTGTAGGTTCTAGCTATTTTGAGCAGAAATGACCCCTAAATCCCTGGTTGGAACTGCCAGGGATGACCACTGTAAACATCCCTACTAGGGATGGCCCCAAAATTTGTAGCCATCCCACCTAGGGATAGCCACAAAACTAGGGGGTTTCAGCAGAAATTTCAGAAACAAGTTTCAGAGCAGAAAAGGTAACCTTCCAAACCTGCAATTTGCATCTAGGTTGTTTCAAAAAGCTTGAATTTCAATTTTTCTTGTCTTTTGTGTGCATGTGAAGGTTAGATTTCATATTTCTAAGTTTTGCATTAACAAAATCGAAGAAAAATAGGAAAAATAATAGCCTTTCAAATGGGTTTACTAGCGTGTGACCTACCTAAGGGTTAGGTTTTCATATAGTTTACCAATTTTGTAGTTTCCTTTTATATATATGCTTATGATTCTGAAAGTAAAATGCAATTTCATGCATTTAGTGAATCATCATTGAATGCTATCTTGTTTTCTTTCAATCATTTTAAAAGGAACCACACACACCATGCTTCTCTTTAACGTTAGTGAGTTGGAATTCATCCCCAACCACTGATAGAGTTCAACGATGGTGGATTTCATCTCCATCCATTGGCTCAAATCCCATGTACCCCATTTTTGGCCAAAGTCAGCTCCAAGATCTGATGTAGCTTGGAAAATTTGCATGTATTCCTCTTCAAAGGGTATAACGCTAACTGAGTATTGGGTGAGGATTGGTAGGACCTATGCTCCCTGATTGGGTATGGATTTCATCTCCATACTTTGGTTGGTTCACATGATCAAAATTTCATTATCGATTGTCGAGCTATGAGTATATAGGTGAAAACCTTTAAACAATTGAGAATTACATCAACATTCAAAACATGTGAAAGAGATTCTTTACAAAAGCAACAAATTTGAAACACATCAAACAATTTAGGAACACATAAATTTTAAAAGAGATAATCATTTGTATTCTTGTGTGTTTCTATTGATTGTGTGTTTGAATCTATAAAAATTGTAAAGGAGATAATCACATAGAGGTTTAGAGTAAGTAGCTATGGTATATACCCATAGCCAAGCCCATTTAAGGGTGGATATTACGAGGAGTAGGAAAGAGGACATAGAACATCTTCATTTTGACCCCAAGGACATGGTTATTCCTCCTTGGTGGTCAACTACTCTCCCCAATTATCGAGCGATAGATGAGTGGATGGTTAGTCCTAGAGTGTCAAAGAGGGGACCTAGCCTACAAGGGACTCCTACATGGGGTACCCCCATAGGTCATAGCCCCAATTTGGGAAATCATCTCCCTAATATGAATACTACAAATGCCTTCTTTCAAGAAGAGCAACCATGCAATGAGGTACCTCCAAATAGAGAAATACCATGCATTCACATGCCTGCTCGGTCTACTCCTTGCACTGGTGTGCAAGGATCAAGACTTCTCACCTAGGGTAGGGTTAAATGATCATCTTATGCTTTCAAACCACCCTTCCCCAAGGTACCAAAACCATGATGAGTATGATACTCATCACCATGGGTGAGCCAATTCTACCCTACCTTTCCTCATTTATGAGGGAAGACCTAAGGAGGATTCGGATTATCCTCACTCATATCATTCCATGCAAGCACGATGTGCCTCTACACCAGAAGAATATCAAGAATATATATTTAGGAGAGAACCTCAAGTAAATATGACTTCTCTCAATCGAGGGAAACTCATAGTAGATCTTATAGATCCTCCTAAATAGGATAGATATCAAGGCAATAGTGCTAGGGCACATAGGCCTAATACTACTGATCAAATTAATCATCTAGTTAAAAAGTATGATGATCATCAAGCCAAGTTTAATCAACTTTAGTTTGATAAACAATGCTTGGATCTCTTAGAGCATCAACATTAGTTAGAAAAACAAAGACTTGAACATCAGATTCAAGAAACATTGCGTAATGGAGTTCCTACTCCAAGCATGCATAGACAGGAGGCTCGCTAGAGGCAACCTACTTTCCAATAGAATAGGTCTCCTAGACCTAATCAAATGTTGCCTCCTAGACCTCCTAGGCCTGAATAGAATGTACATAATAGGCCTAATATAGATCACCTTCAATAGGCTTTCATTCCTCCTTGTAGGCCCATTCCTGAAACACCTTATGGGGCTTATGATGATTTGGAACAAAATGAGGATTACTTAGAAGCACCTTTTGGAGGTATGGGTGATGAAAATCAACCACCTCAACATATGCTTAATATTCCTCATCCCCCTCTATGGGTCCAAAACAAATAAGAGGATATTAAATCCTTTGATGCATATCAAGATTTTCTTGAATGCCTAGAAACTATAGAGGGTAAGACAACTGGGAATGGGCTTCAAAAACCCACCTTGCGCTAGTTGCGCAATCAACCACTGCACCCATATATCCCTTCCCCAACATATCCTAAGCATTTTAAAATGCCCAAATTGGACAAGTTTAAAGGGGAAGAAGATGCTCAAGAGCATGTTACAAGATTCATGAATCAGTGCTTTAGCATACAGGAGAATGATGCATTACTCCTGAGGATATTTTTAATTACCCTCTTTGGCCCTATCATTGAGTGGTTTAACCAACTTCCAAGACATAGCATCTATACATTTGAATAGTTTGTAGATGCATTCTTGGAACGTTTTGCCTTCAATACTAAGAGGAAGGCAACCCTAACCGACCTTACGGGGTTGAAACAATATGATGATGAGTCTATCACTGACTATGGAAATAGGTGGTGAATGCTCTTAGCTAAGCTACCTTATCTATTGCCAATGATCGAGTTGAATTAGATGTTCTCAAAGAGTTGTTTGAAACCAATATCATTATTGTTACAACTCCAGCAATACCCCACTCTTGAGGATGCTCTAGCGCAAGCTAGAACCATAGAAGAGATCAAAATCCAAGAGGGGGAGATAGCTAAACCTCATAAGGAGTGGACAAAGAATCCAAAGAGTAGTTTGGTACCATCAAAGCTGGTAGTGATCAATCAAGTGGCCATTAATATCCCTAGGGCCTACACAAATGATGCCTCCTCAAAAGGTAAACTATCAGGCCCAACCTCCTCCTACGAGTTATAATAATAATACTCAAGTGAATCAGGGTCAAAATCAGCAATGTCACCCTAGGCGATAGTTTACACCCTTTGTTGAGTCAATGGACTCCCTATTCGATCATTTGTGGGCTACCAAGCTGGTTAATTTACCAGAAATCAAGCCCATAGACCCAAATATAGGTAAACCAAAGCCTATGGGATGTCGAGAAGACCAATTTTGTTGATTTCATCGATAGAATGGCCATGACTTGCCTACATGCTATGGTTTCAAAAACATAGTGCAAGACATGATAGAGAGGAACGAGCTCCAAGTAGATAATCCTCTCACCCCAAATAATCAATAGATGGGGGTTTTCAAAGACCCCTTACCTACTCATGAGGTACAGGTAGCTCCTACAAAACCAATGAATGAGGTCAAGATAGCACCTCCTTTGCAGGGGTATGTCGGGATGATAAGTATTGTGACTAGGAATAGATGCTACCCAAGTCAAGTTGCACCACCTGCAGCTTCAAGCGATGTTCCATATACATCACAACCTTCCCCACCTCTAGTACAGAGCCTTCCACCTAGGCCAATAGTAACAATAAAGAGTAAGCTTGCGCAAAGCTTAAGGACCACATCGGCTAGATTGTCCATTTATGAGCTCATTCAACAATCTCCACCTCACAGAGATGCTATAATAGATATTATCAAGTCAATAGAGTTGTAGCCCCAAGAGTCTAACTCCTTCATTGATTTTGTAGGGCATGTGCAACAATGTAAAGAACCAGTGATCACATTCCATGAGCATGAACTCAAACCCATAGCAAGTGATGTGGTAGACCCTCCTTTGCACATCATTGCATGTGTGAATGACATACCATATAAGAGAGTTCTAATAGACACTGGTTCATCTAGCAACATAATAACCACTAGTGCTCTTAAATACCTAAGGCTTCTAACATCTCATGTTGTAGCATCCACTTACACCCTTCGAGCATTCAATGATATGATTTGCTCCATAGTCGGTACTATAGTCCTACCTATTCAGGTGGGATGCAAAACTATATCGACACTATGTCATATTTTGGAGGGTGCCATGGCCTATAACATATTTCTAGGTAGACCTTGGATTCGGGACATGAAGTGTGTCCCATCCATTGCTCATCAATGTCTCAAATATACCTATGAAGGGTAGGTGCACGTAGTCTCTACAGATCTAGAGCCCTTTAAGTATTGTAACATGGTGCAACAATTTCTTGAGTCGATGTTACCATTGAATCATGTGGACTTCCAACTGAACACATCCATTTAGAGTCCACTTCCACCTCCATTGCCTTCCATTACACCATTACCATATTCATCCATGCCATCCTCATCATTGGCAACTTCAGAGATGCCTTCATCATCATCAGATCCTCCATAGAGGAACATGTCGAAGAGGCCAATCGATGAGATCCCTCCTATCATCTCCACCATATCTATGGAAGAGAGTCCTTATCTACAAGATGAGGAACCATCTCAAGAGGTTCAAATTGAGTCATCTCAAGCCTCGCTTCCATCCCCTACACCTTCACCATCCCAGGTTACAATCCAGATGTCTAGTACAGGGATAGGAGAGTACTTAGTGAGAAATATCACAATAGTTCCATCCATAGAGATAGTGCAAGATATGGGAAGACCTCATCTCCCCATAGGTAGCATTGTGCCTCTAGGTATACCACCCAACCAAATAAATTTTATATATGGGGGTATCGAGTATGGAACGTTGCCAGTTCCTCAACAAGAAGAAGATGATGAACCTTTCTCTGAGGATATAAACTACATGTCAAATCCTAACTTTGCCATATGATATCTTCATCACTATCACTGGCATGGTTATGGGCTAGGGCTATATGAGCAAGGTACTCATGTTCCATGTCAGCCCCAATATCAACTACCATATGATAAATCTAGGTTGGGACACAATAAGCTAGTACCTTTAGAAGTCCTCATAGAAGGTCTAGAATACCTATGTCTAAATTACAGGGATGAGTTAGCACATGATCCCTATGCCAATCCACATCATGTCCATTCATTGGGAGATTATTTTACCATAAACATGGTAGATCAAGGGTTATCTAATGATGTCGCTCAACCTCATGAAGTGGGGGAGAGCTCACATACCCTTCAATATGATAGTGAGGAAGAGGATCAAGGTCCTCCTCACGAATGGACATCGGATGATGAGGAAGACTATGGCATAGCGCCCATAAACTATCCTAGTTTAGATGAGGAATATGAGAGAGTTATCCCTTTGGACAATGAAGAAGAGTTCTATCTTCACATGTTCCTAATACAACATCCCATATGGTGATATATTTTACCACTTGAAGAGCAAGATCATCATTGCCTTCCCCATCGACCACCGCCATTCATTCCATTTCCACCAGAACCACCCCCATGAGCTAAGAGACAACATCAGATCTCTAGACCCATTCACCCATGGAAGGGAGATCATGTATCCATCAACATGATTTCCATAGATCTAAGTGCACCATTGAGAGATCTGAATAACCCATCAAAGCCATTGCACCTCGACATTGAGGTAATTGAATTTGATCGGGGAGATTCTCCCCCATATCCATCAGAGTTTTGGCCTTGCGAGGAAATGTTACAACCATTTCATTTTTCTCCAGGGACTACTCAAAATGTCTATCAAGCTGAGGTTGAGCAAGAAATGCCAATTGAGGGTGTAAACCCAGCTGATGACATTCACTTAATCCCTATTCCACATCAGTTGGAATATGGATCACATATGTCAATTGAACCAATAGTTGATAAGGATATCGATACAGATCCCGATAATCCCCATAACATAAAATTAGGGGAAGGTCTATCCCCTGATGAACAAGCTGATTATATAAAGTTGTTAATAGAAAATATAGAATATTTTGCTTGGACTTATAAAGATATGCTAGGACTAGATCCTAATTTGGTCATGCATAATCTTACATTGGACCCAAGTGTCAAACCAGTTAAGCAAAAGTTGCGTAAGATGCATCCAACAATCACCTTGATGGTCAAATATGAATTGCAAAAACTATTGGATACTGAATTTATTATATCAGTAGATTATCCACCATGGGTTTCAAACATGGTCCCAGTCAAGAAACTCGATGGGAGGATTTGCATTTGCACTGATTTTAGAGATCTCAACAAAGCGAGTCCTAAGGATGAGTTTCCCTTACCAAACATTGATGCGTTGGTAGATGCTATAGTAGGACATGAAATGTTATCCCTTATGGATGGTTTCTCTAGATACAATCAAATTCATATTAATCTAGAAGACCAGATCAAAATGGTATTCACAATGCCTTGGGGGACATTTTGTTACAAGGTCATGCCTTTTGGCCTTAAGAATGTTGGTGCCACCTACCAACGAGCCATGACATATATCTTCCATGACTACATGCATAATATTTTGGAAGATTACATGGATGACTTACTAGCCAAATATCTATTACACCATGAGCATATCAATGTATTGCGAAAGGTTTTAGATCACCTCATTGAGCATAATGTTAGGCTAAATCCCAAGAAGTGTGTATTCGGTGTCACATCTGGTAAACTCTTGGGATTCATAGTCTCAAAGTGAGGCATAGAAGTAGACCCAAACAAGGTCAAGGTAATTCTAGAAATGCCTCCCCCACAACTATCAAGAAGCTACGTAGCTTGCAAGGAAAGGTCACATCCATAAAGCGCTTCATAGCACAATTATCGGATAAGTGTCGACCCATGAACAAGTTACTACACAAGGGGGTCTCATTTCATTGGGACGAAGAATGTCAAGATGCCTTTGATGAGATTAAGCAATATCTGGCTTCACCACCAGTATTGGCTCCTCCATGACCAGGAGTGTCATTCTATCTTTACATCTCAGCTACTGAGCTTGCATTGGGCACCATGTTGGCCCAAAAGAATGAATTACATAAAGAACAGGCTACATATTATATTAGTCGCACCCTGGTCAGCTATGAGGTAAAATATGCATACATTGAGAAGCTATGCTTAGCAGTGGTCTTTACCACTAAAAATCTATGCCATTACATGCTCAATCATACCATGTATGTAGTATCAAAAGAGAATCCATTGCGTTACATGATGAGTCGAACTTACCATAGTAGTCGCACGATGAAATGGATCATGTTGTTGATGGAATTTGACCTAGAGTTCATTGGATAGAAATCAATCAAAGGATAGGTCATAGCCGATCAACTAGTAGAGGCTCCTCTCTAGGATGACCAACCTCTCACTATAGAGCTTCCCGATGATGGAGTTTTTCATGTCTCAGAATCACCAGATCCTGAAGAGCCTGAGTCACAGGTTGACATAACTCTATTTTTTGATGGTTCTAAGTGCGAGCAAGGGGGTGGTGTAGGAATCATGTTTTTCACACCACAAGGGGCTCCAATAACCCTTTCATTTAAACTTGATTTCTCATGCACCAATAACAATTTCGAGTATGAAGCCCTTCTCATAGGCCTTCAAATGATAATCACCATGAAAATAACAAAGCTAAACATTTTTGATGATTCCTTGCTCATAGTTAATTAGGTCAAAGGAATATTCTAGTGTAGGTGCCCAGTATTGCAAGCCTATAAAGCCCTAGTGGATAAAATTTTAGTAAAGTTAGAATGGTATGATATTGAGGCACTCCCTCATTCATATAACCATTTTGTAGATACAATGGCCTCCTTAGGGTCATTAATCTCATAGAACCCATCTGATGATATCATGACTATTCAAGTGAAAATGCTATCACAATATACGATGAAGTGTGATGAGCTTAACTCCATGCCTAGAGTCCACATGATTCAGATTGAGCCTTCACATGAAAGGTTCTCTCAAATACATAATTATTTGAATAATGCAGCTTGGGGGACTCTGTTCCCTCAAAATCCTTTTGATACTAGCACAATGCTATATCTACAAGTTCGCTCTCAATCAACATTTGCATGAGAGGAATATCAAAAGGATTGCATAGTTCATACAATTGAGGCTTATGTAAAACAAGATTGGGCCATACAAATCAAAGATTATTTAAAACTAGGAAGTATTCCTTCTAGATTATCACATGTCGCAAAATGAGCATTTAAGAAAAAGGTGGCAAAGTATGTCTTTCTAGGAGATATAATGTATCATCGAAGCTATGAGGGTATCCTCCTTCATTGCTTAGACTCTCAAGAGTCATCTTGGGCCATTTCCCAAGCACACGATGGTACATGTGGTGGTCATTTCAGTGGCATGGCCATCACAAAGTGCATTCTTTACATGGGCTATTATTGGCCAACTTTAGAGAAATATTGTTGTGCTTATGTAAAGAAGTGCATAAAATATCAACATCATGCAAATTTGACACATGTACCTTCACAGGCCTTACAACCAATTCAATCGGTTTGGCCATTTGCACAATGGGGGTTTGATTTAATTGGGAAAATCTCACCTACCTCCTCAAGCCATCACACATTTATCATAATGGCTACTGAGTACTTCAAAAAATGGGTGGAAGCAATTCCCCTTACCACGATGACTAGACCTCGCATTACGGAGTTCATGCTACATAACATCATATGTCATTTTGGTATTCCATCCAAGATAATTTTAGATAATGGGACACCCTTTAAGAATAAGGATGTGCATGCTTTAACAACAAAATATAATATACAACACAACTTTTCTATGCCCTATTATCCACAAGCTAATGGGCAAGCAGAGGCATCTAATAAAATAGTAGTTGCAATCTTAAAGAAAATTATTAAGGAAAATTATAAAGATTGGCATAATCAATTACCTCTTGCCCTTTGGGCCTATCACACTAGTATTCGGACTCCCACTGGGGCAACTCCATTTTCACTAGTGTATGGTGTTGAGGCTATCATACCTTTAGAGTTAGAAATCTCATCACTGCACATCTCCATGCAAGAGTTCATCGATGATGATACTGCATGACAAGCTCATCTAGATCAACTAACTCTGCTCGATGAATGATGCGTCAATGCTCTCGAGCATCTACGTGTTTATCAAGAGTACCTCAAGAGAGCTTACAACATGAAAGTCCACCCTAGAGACTTTTAGGTTGGTGATTTAGTTCTAAAAGAGAACCAACAAAACTCAAATTTACCACCCCATCTATGGGATAAATTTATGGTAAACTGGTTAGGTCCATACATCATTACTAGTCATATTGGACCTGGAACTTATCACTTAGCATCTATTGAAGGAAGTGAAGAGCCTGAACCATTGAATATCAGTCACTTGTAGCCTTTTCATGCTTAGAGCACCATGCCCAACCTAAAATACCCCTAGGTAGTCTACAACCATCTAGGTCAACCTAAAACACCCCTAGGTGGTCTATGACCATCTAGGTCAACCTAAAATCCCCAGGCTCTAGCCCAGGACCAACTTAGGTCAACCTAAAATGCCCCTAGGTAGTCTCACGACCATCTAGGTCAACCTAAAATACTCCAAAAGGTATCTATAAACCATCTAGGTCAACCTAAAATACTCCTAGGTGATCTACGACCATCTAGGTCAACCCAAAATACTCCCAAAGGCATCTATAAGCCCTTTGGTCACCCTAAAATACTCCTAGGTGATCTACAACCATCTAGGTCACCCCAAAATACCCCAAAGACATCTATAAGCCCTTTGGTCACCCTAAAAAGCTCCTAGGTAGTCTATGACCATCTAGGTCACCCCAAAATACCCCAAAGGCATCTATAAGCCCTTTGGTCACCCTAAAAATCTCCTAGGTAATCTACGACCATCTAGGTCACCCCAAAATACCCCAAAGGCATCTATAAGCCCTTTGGTCACCCTAAAAATCTCCTAGGTGATCTACGACCATCTAGGTCACCCAAAATACCCCAAAGGCATCTATAAGCCCTTTGGTCACCCAAAAAGCCCCAATGGCATTCATTAAGCCCATTGGTCAACCTATATATACAAATATATATCAAAAATACAAAAACATCATTAAAATCTCAAAAACACAAAAATATTGCTTCATTGCACTTCACATCATTTGCATTACAACATCAATTGCATTAGGCATATACACCATTGCATTATGCATTATTAGAAATTGATCATACATGTCTAGCACCAGGTCTATATACTAGGCATCTATCAAATTCACTATTATCATATGTCAATATTACCACATGTTTACATTACATGTATCATTTACATTTACACTCCATATTATATGTATATTTCCCATCACTTAGCCATTGTTTATAAGACATAGTTAAGGTTTTTCGGTCACTCAACCATATCTAGTTTTCTTTTCAGATTTTGTAGAAAGCTATCATGATTTTTTAGAAGGTAGAATCCTTCTTAGATTATACCTTGTATACATCAAAATCCCAACACATTTTCACATTAATAAATCCAAGTTTAGCACAAGGAAATATGAAACCTACAAAGTGGTCTAGGTTACCTTAAGCAAAAAAGTTTATCTCGCTCATCCCCCTATGTGAATGGTTCAAAGATGCTGAGAATTGACAAAAGGACAAGTTCCTCCTTACCCATAAAATCAAAATCCCTTGCCTCACACCAAATTGGGGCAAGTATCCAAAATGAAAAATAAACAGTGATTATTATCACTTCACAATATGAAAAAAGAAATAGTGGTTTTTACCATTAGAAAAAGTAAAATAAATAGTGGTTCTCACCACTATCAAAATCCCTTGCTCACCATAACAAAAATGAGCAAATCCCTTGAAAAATTCAAATTTAAAAGAAAAGAAGGGAGTTTTGAACTTGAATCCCTAGAATTCTTAGCATTAGAGAACCATAAGGTGATCCTCATTACAAGTTGGGTGGCATCAAGCCCGCTTGGCAATGGTGGTATCCTTATGCATGATGATATGTCTATCACATAAGCAATTTGCTTGTGTATAGACCAATGTTTGCATGTGGATGAGCTAGCTTTTTGTAGCCTATACTACCTAGTGGTCTAATCCAACTAAGTACAAAACTCAAGATAATGAGACTCGCAGGGTGATCTCTAGTACATATGGGCTGAATCAATCCTGTTTGGCACTAGGGTAACTTTATGCGTTATCATAGTAATGAACTCACATGCACACATAGGGATATTGAATATCTTGGTTATCTTAGCAGATTTATACCTTGTTAAAAAGTCTTGCATAGTTATTATACAACTTTTGATTAGGTAACTAGAGTGTTTGAGTCTCCTAAAAATCCCAAACATATCATAAAACATTATACTATTCATTCCATTTCATATCATGCCATCACATGTTTGTTAGTGTACATTTTCACAAGCCATTTACATAGTGTCATGATCACATTAATAATGAGATAAATTTTATACAATCTATGGTGCTAGCATATAATGTGTCAAATAGTCATCATAAATCCATCATACAAATTAAATCAAATCATCCATTTCATTCTGCATTTACAAATAGCCATATCATCAAATCACATCATAGGACAAATACATGCATACATGTTAAAGATCCATCACAACATCATATAGCACATATAAGCATTGCATACATCTCATAAAAGTAGTAAGAAACACATGATGATAATAAAAAACTCATATATATATATATATATATATATATATATATATATATATATATATATATATATATATATATATATATATATATATATATATATATATATAAAAATATATATAAAAAAAAAACCCAAAAGATACATCATCATCCATAAACTGCTCATAAGCTGCAATCAAGTGGATCCTTAGACCTCACACTCCAAAAAAAATCATAAAATCAACAAAAAATCAAATAAAGCAAAATCTCAAGTGTGCCTCGTACCCAATTATTTACCCTATACACTTTGCAGTTGCAGTGACTTGCGCTCCATGCACTCTAGCAAGATGAGTAAATTACTATAAGGCTACTTAAACCAAATTATTCATAGTCAAACTAAAATATCTTCACTTCAATCCCCAAGAAGGCCATTGCGGTCGTATTACTCCACAGGAACAAGGTATTCATTTTCTTTCTTCTATGAAATCTCATCAAAAATAAAAAATTCAAAAATAATTAAAACACCAAAAAACCACAAAAAAAACTTAAAAAGATCAAAAATAAGGTCAAAAACCCACCAAAAACAGGTCAAAATGGTTCAAATTACCAAGGGATCAAGATTAAATCCAAAGTATTTATGGATGCTCTAAAAATTATTTATTCCACTCCCCAAGAAGGCTATTATGGATGGACCGCTCCACGGGAATGAAGTATTTAGGCTCTCACTTCCATAAATCATCATTAAAATGATCAAAATCCTAGCAAAATTGATAGGGTTTGTAATGGGTAAAATAGATGGTTATTCCAATTAAGTCATATATGTCAAGCGGCTCATAACTTTCATCATTAGTCATGCCCTCATCGACTCATCATTTGAGGGGGTATTCATAACAAAGATTTCATAATCAAATCAACACTTAAAACACTCAAAAGTGCAATTTTCATACATTCAAAAGAATCATTGCCAAAGACAAATTTTCAAGCCCATGTTGGGGAAAACAATCAGCAAATACAAAAAAACAAAGGCTTGACCTCCTTGAAGCCTCAGGAATTCACCCTTGAAAATTCTTACAAGAAAACAAGGCACCAAGACCGAGTATACCCTAAGCCCCTAAAATTATCACTACAGTGCGACTGAAAGGTATACCCAAAATTAATCCTTTGACTATGTCAAAAGCAAGGATTCCAAGAATGTATGCTATTTCCACAATGGATGCATCTAAATTTGGTTAGGTTAATGAATAACCTCAATAATTTAATGATTTAGTCATCTATTTTTTGCTCAGTGCTTTGTTGCGCACAGTGCATCTCAAAAAGGGTATCTATAGAAACTAAAATCGTGTAAATCAGATAATATTGCTATGTGCCACTCTTATCGACATCATATGGCCCCATTGGGCAACCCTCAGGGGTTAATTAGGGCTCCCATACACTTTTTGGAAGGTTTCCTTCAGTTTTGGGCCCTATACCCATGACTGTCCCACCCAGGGATGGTCACAGTTCATGATCATCCCACCCAGGGACGGCCATAGTCAATTGTCCCTAGGTGGGATGGCCATGGACCAGACCCTCCAAAATTCAAATGGGAAGAGAAATGGCAATCAATTCCTACCATATTCCCTACCCAATCATCCAAAATTGATTTGGAGGCTATCATGGACATCAAAACCTACAAATTGGAGGCCCCAAATGGGCAACCTCTTCCCTCCTATGCATGGCAAGGGAATGGACAAGTGGCAACTTGCCCTGCAGCTAGAACTTGCCCCTTTTGCACATTTGCCCTATTTGGGCTATAAATTGAGGTTCTCTCACCCAATTTCAAGGGAGACGAATTCAAGCATTGTTCATGAAGTGTTGCTCACATTTGTCCTCACATTTGCCCTCACATTTCCCCAAGTATTTTCCTTGAAATCCTCTTCATTCGAAGGTGATTTTAGGGGCATCCCAAAATACACCAAATCCATTCCAAAACCTGTCAAATTGGAGAGTAATTTGACCAAATTTTCTGACAAGACATTTAAGAGGGTTCTAAACTAGATCCCCTTGAAATTGGTGGCAAAAACCACCCAGTTTTGTGATCGTCCCACCCGAGGATGGACAACAGTCTTAGTTGCACTTGCCAGGGACGACCATGAAATGGCTAACAATTTTGAGACAATTCCACCATAGATCATTTATAAATCATTAGAATAGCCTTGCGTTCAATTTTGTTCAAGTTTTGAGTAGTTTTGATGGGTCAATTTATGTTTTTGTGATTGCAGGCTTAGTTGTTCCTTCCAGGAATGGCCATAATTTCTTATCACAATTTCCTTTTAATTTATGCTCAAATATTCCCAAAATCATCTTAATAACATCATATTAGATTTGCAAGTCATTTGGAGTTGTTTTGATTTATCGCAAATAAGTTTTATTCTTTCTAGATGCATACTTTCTATGGTTTTCCTAGTTTTTAATCACTAAATGCATATGCTATTAACTATTTTTAATATCTTGTGTAGGTGTGGGTATTCTAAGCAAGAGGGAGGAGCTACGAGGTAGATTACAAGAAGCCCAAGATTAGCTCTCAAGTGTGGGTTGCGAGAAGAACATTGAAACACACCATTAAGCTCTTGAAGGGATTAGATCCCTTGTATTTTGTAATATGAAATGTATCAAAATGAGAAGCCCTCAAAGGGGGATGTATTGTAACCTTTTGAATCAATTAATTAATAGATACAAGGATAAATCCCCCCTCTTTTATTGCAAATCATTCTTCATTTCAATAGTTTACATCTTTTGCACCTTTTTCCTTTGAATGCTAGCTTAGAATAATAACTGCATTTCAATACAATCATTTAAGGCATGTCATTTTTCGCGCTTTTTAACTTCTTCATCAAGATTTCATTTTATCCTTATGTGATAATTGATGTAATATTTTCCAAAAGCTTATCTTGTGCCTCCTCATCTTGCCCATTATCTAAAAAAATATTTTTGAAAAAATTAATTGCTTCCTTCTATCTTCTTCTTTCTCAATATTTCTTACATCTAGAGTTGTAGTATTTTTTATGTGATGAAAAGAAAATTTTATTTTTGTTGTAGCATGAATTTTTCTTGTATTAATATATCTATTTTTATAGTAACATGGAAAAATTGGTATTTCTATCACCTTTTTAATCCATATTTCCTAAGATTTTAGGTCCTGGTATAACTCTTCCTTTTGTAAAATATTATTATAATTAACAAGTAATTGTCTTTCCTATATATATAACTATGTTGTTATATTTTGTTGATTTCCACCATCTCTTGTATATCCTTGAGATTGGATTCAATTTTCTTATTTATTTTAAATATGTTGTCAAAGTATTTGATAAGACAAATCTTCATTTACCCCTTTAAATATTTTAACCTTTGAACAAACCTATACATGCTAAATCCCTTAGATTTTGCTTTGTCCAACCATAATATCATTATTGGGAAGAAAGAAGGGTCTTAGAAACTCATATAAGTTAAAATTAAAATGCTCTTCAATAAATATTGTTGAGTAGGTCACATAATAATAGTATTGGTTTGTGATTTAATCTTGCTCGTAAGAAATGTATGAAGAGGTTATATAATTTGTTTATAAATAACTAATATATAACAAAACCTATCCAATATTTTTTATGATATCTCTAGATATACCTATTATATCATGGATATTGATAACTTGAATGAATATCATCCTAAATATCATTTAAATTGATGAAGTTAATTCTTCCATGGATATAGACCAACCAAGATTACTACCCTTCTTTTATAAAGGATATAGAATTGTGTTGAAATTTCCCCAAGAATTTAGATCTTGGAATTTTAAATCACCATGGAGTTACATGAATAAACATAGGACCTTCTAGCATCAATCTCAATGTTATGAAACTTTATTCTTGTTAACAAAACCATTCCTCAATATGTATAAATATCAAATCATTCATCCAAAAATAATTATCCACAATAATAATCCATATAATGAGACAGAGATAGATAATATCCTTAGAGTAGGACAACACCAATAATACTTCTTAACGAAGGAATATTTGTATAAGATATCCCAATATGAGAGTGCCACTTAGAGAGGATAAAGTCTCATAAGCCACTTCATGGGAAAAGATAATTACAAGTAGTAATCTATATGAATGAGCTCCATGATGATTACAATGGCAATATCCCCTGCTTATATAGTCATATTATAAACCCTCATCCCACTCATTATTGTAATACATTATAATAATATAGTCAACCCTGGGTTATGTGTGTTCCATGCCAACTATTCATAATATCCATATATAATATAATATCATATCCCCATATACCTATTTCTAGGTACCATAGCATTCCACCCTCCTTGCAAATGTTTTGTCCTTGAAATATTGGAAGAAACTAAATAAAATGATCTTTTAAGAAATGTTGACAACTGATACCAATCTTGATCATCCATCCATCCAAGTGAAATCTTGATTTGTGGTGGTATTTTATGATGTCAAGATTCCATTGTGCCACTTGAATATCCATAACTATGCCATTGGCTCCATGCTTTTGTTGCTCTATTTTAATATTTTGAACTAGTCCTATTGTTCCCTGATGCTACTGCACCACTTTGAAATCTAGAATCACTATGCTTTTTCTACCTAATATTACCATACTTGATGCTTATCTAAATCCATGTAGATCCATAATAATATTGATGCCCTAAGCCATGAATCCAAGATTGTTGCTGCTCTAAGTGATGCGGATGATGATATGTTGCAACCTTAACTTGACATTTAGTTTTCTTTAATTCTTTAGCATTTTGTTTATTTGTTTTAAATTCTTCTTCATGCTCTTTTCTTATGCCCTTATTTTAGTGTGTCCTTGTATGCTTCTAACAAAGCTTTCTTAGACTTTGCTATTGTTACTACTATAAATTTGACTTTTGCTTCTTCTATTGGTTCCTTAACTTGTTCCTCTACCATAATTGATTTTTTCTTCTCCTTAGATCCTTTCTTCTTAAGCTAAGAAATATGCTATAGTGTTATCTTCTTTTTCCTATACCATAACTTTATAAAACAAATTGCACGTTAATGTTAATAGCACCTAAATAACCCAACCAAGGATAACCGAGAACAATATCCACATTATCCATATTAATAGCATAAAATTTTGAATGTAAAACATATTTATCCATTGTGATCTTCAAATTTTTAAAAAATTTAACATTCTTACCCTCAAGTTGCATATCGTGAATTTTTTTTCTTGAATCTAAAACCTCTTAGACAAAATAATAAAAATAAAAATATATCTACTACTAGGGTTAATGGAAAATTAATATTTTCCTTTTGAATGCATCCATGAACCTATAAAATAGTATTTTAAGATGAATTTAGATCCTTCTCTTGCTTTTGTAAATCCAAAAATATGGCTTCATCACTATCTTCCTTAACAATTTCCTCTTTCTCCTTCGTGAGTTATTTTATTTATTTTCATAGTCTTCATTATGTTTCTTTAAAAATTCCCACTCTCTTTTCATTTCATTTCTCTCATTTAAATCCCTTGCAGTTTCTTTTCAAGGTTTTTGATGACACCCATCAAGTTATCTATATTTTTATCCCTTCCCTCAACCTCTCTCATACAAATATCTAACTTCATTTATAATTGAATAGATTCACATCTACTCAAGAATGTTTGCTACATTTATTTCCAAGTGCATACTTTTTACCTATTATAAAGCTTCCCTGTATTTAAAACCATAAAATCCATAGTGCATCAAGATTTCATCGATTTCATCAATCTAATATTTTAATACTTTCAACCACTTTCTCACATCATATCATCCTCTCTAAAAAAACTTTGAAGTGCCATGAGTTCACATCCACAATAGTGATGATGCAAACTAGGATTTCATAAAAAGCATATATCTCCCTATTGATTCTTAAGCTAAATTTCCACATAAAAATTAGACCAAAAAATAGTAGATGATTTGCTTACTTGAGCTGACAAATATCTCAAATTTTATTTTTTGAAAAACACAATTTAAAAAATTGCCACTGCCCTTATACAAAATATTTGACTTCATAGGGTTGTATCTCCCTCAGCTCTTCTCATATTCCTTCATATGACCACTTATTTTATATATATCCAAATTCCAAACAAAATGGCATAAGAATCATCTAAATCAAACATTCCAATTTTTGTTTTTAGGAAAAAACATGATTTAAAAAATTGCTACTACCCTTGTTCTAGATGACTAAATCCATAGGGTTGTATCTCCCTCAATTTTTCTTGGATTCTTTCGTATGACTACTCATTTTAAATATCTTCAAGTTCCAAATAAAATGGAACAAGAATCATTTGAATTGGACAACTTTACAGAAGGATATAGCTCCCAAAATTTGAGATTTTTTTAAGAAAAAATGCCAAAATTCTACAATCCACAAAACAATTTCCACTTTGCTAAAAATGTTGCTTTGCTACCACTTGTTATGAATATTTATTCTCATTAAAATAAATTATTCCCCAATATGAAGAAATATCAAATCATTCATTCATGAGTAATTATCCACAATTACAATCCACACAATGAGACAATATAATATCCTTAGGGTAGGGCAACACCAATAATATTCCTTAAGGAATAACTCCACAAGATATCCCAAAATGAAAGCGCTACTTAGAGAAGGTAAAGTCTCATAAGCCACTTCATCGGCATAGATAATTACAAGTAATACTCCATGTGAATGATACCCATGATTATTAGAATAATAATATTCCTTTTTATACCCATCTTGTAAACCCTCATTCTACTCATTATAATATATTATAATAATAGAGTCAACCCTAGGTTATGTGTACCCCATACCAACTATCCATAATACCCATATACAATATCATATCATATCCCCATATACCTATTCCTAGGTACCATAGCATTCCACACTCCTTACAAATATTTTATCCATAAAACATGAGAAGAAACTAAATAATATGATATTCTAAGCAATACTGATAACTAACACCAATCTTGATCATCCATCTATCCAAGTAAAATCTTGATTGGTTGTGGTCTTCAATGATGTAAAGCTACCATTATGCCACTTGAATATCCATGATTTTTCCATTGGCTCCACGCTTCTATTGCTCTACTTTGATATTTCAAACAATTGGTCCTATAGTTCTTTGATGTTGCTACACCACTTTGAAATCCATAATCACTATGCTTTTTCTACCAAATACTACCATAATTTATGCCTTTATAACTCCATGCAAATCCATAATAAGTTTGATTTTCTAAGCCATACCTCTAATATTATTACCGCTCTAAGTGGTATGGGTGGCAATTTTTTGCAGCCTTAATATGACATTTTTTCCTTTGATTCTTCAAAATTTTGTTTCTCTTTTTTAAATTTATCTTTATGCTCTTTTGTTGTGCCCTTCTTTTGGTGAATCCTTGTGTTCTTCTAATAGATCTTCCTTAGACTTAGCTATTGCTTCTTCCATGGACTCTATTGTTGTTGCTACTATAAATTTGAATTTTGATTCTTCTATTGGTTCCTTAACTTGTTCCTCTACCATAACTACTTCTTGCTTTTCTTTGAATACTTGTTTCTTAAGGTGAGAAATATCCTACAATGTTATCTTCTTTTTCCTATACCATAACTTCATAAGATTTTTTTATACACTAATGTTAACAGTACCTAAATAATTCAGCCAAGGATAACCAAGAACAACATATACATCATCCATCTTAGTAGCATAAAAATATGAATGTAAAACATACTTATCCATGTTGATCTTCAAATATTCAAAAATATGAACATTCTCACCCTCAAGTTGTATGTCCTTTTGTTACTTGAACTTACAACCTCTTTTTTTTTTTTGCTTGAGAACAAGAGGTTGTACTCAGGTCTCCCACCCTTTAAAATTCACAAATATCTCCTTTAGAGCTTGAGAGTCTACAAACATATTCATTTCTCATCTCAATTGACTTGCTATAGCTAGATACCTCCCTCAATTTTCATAACATGTTTGAATTATTGATTTTTATTTTTTGGATCTTCTTCAATTTTTTGTGTGAATATAAATATTTCAAAATCCAACATCGTTCTTCTTGACATTTTTCTATATCATCTTTCACAATACCGAAACTCCACCTCTAATGTCTATGCATTACATCTTAGTAGAGTAATATTTTTGAAACATCACACTATTATAGTCCACTTTACCGAATCTGGATTGCTAGTTTATTTCCTTATGTATAAGTGCAACCGCAAAAATTATAATAAATATTTTATATAAAAACACAATAATGTTATATAATAAAGCAAATATTACAAATGGAAAACATTAAAGTAAATCTTAACCATTATTTGATTCAGGCAGTCAAGGTTTCCTTGTCAACTTCAGCTAAAATTACTACTTCCTCTAACCAAGGAAAAGAGAATTTAACTTCACGATTCTCAATTAAAAACATTTTATTGGCTAGCCTATCTACACATTTATTTCATTCCCTTAATGTATGTGTACCCTGCAAACTCTTAGCCAAAGCACTATTAATAAAATTATATCTACTATTAGGGTTAATGGAAATAATAACCTTTTTATTTTGAATGCATTTATAAACCTACAAAATATAATTTTTAGATGAATTTAGATCCTTCTTTTGCTTTTGTAAATTAAAAAATGTGGCTTCTTCATTTTTTCACTATCTTCCTTACCATTTTCCTTTTTCTCCTCGAGTAATTTTATTTCTTTTTTATAGTCTTCATTTTGTTTCTTGAAAAATTCCCACTCTTTATTTCATTTCTCTCATTTTGAATCCCTTGTAGTTTCTTTTCAAGGTCTTTGATGACACCCATCAATATATATATATATATATATATATATATATATATATATATATATATATATATATTTATCTCTTCCCTCAAGATCTCTCATACAAATATCTAACTTCCTTTGTAATTGAATAGGTTCCTATCTACTCAAGAATACTTGTTCCATTTCTTTCCAAGTGCACAAGTGATTCACCCTAGTAAAAAATTTTGTCCGTTATAAAGCTTTTTGAGATAGAAAATAAAAAATACATAACACAAAGCTTTCATCAATATGATATTTTAATATTTTTAACAAAACTCTCCAAAAAAATTTGAAGTGCCATGAGTTCACATCCATAAAAATTATAATGCAAACTAGGTTTTTATAAAAATATATATCTCCCTATTAATTTTGAAGCTAAAATTCCACATAAACAATTATATCAAATAATAGTAGATGATTTTCTTACCCCAATTAACAGTTATCTAAAATTCATTTTTTTCAAAAAAACACGTTTTAAAAAGTTGTCATTGCCCTTCTTTCATATGGGTGACTTCACAGGGTCGTATCTTCCTCAATACTACTTGGATTCCTTTGTATTACCATGATTTGAAAAATCACTACTACTATTATCATTGCCCTTTTTTTTTCCAAGGGTGGTAATATAAAGGGTCATATCTCCCTAAATACTAATTGTTCGAATTTCATTTTTTTGGAAAAAAACACGATTTCAAAAAATGCTACTACCCTTGTTCTAGACGACTGACTTCACAAAGTTGTATCTCCCTTAATACTGCTTGGATTCCTTCATATGACCATTCATTTTAAATATCTTCAAATTCCAAAATAAATGGCATAATAATTATTTGAATTGGGTGACTTTACACAAAGATATGACTTCCAAAAACTGAGATCTTTTAAAAAAATTGCCAAAATTTTACTATAAATAAAACAATTCCTACTTTGCAAGAATATTTTCTCTAGAACCACTTGTTATGAAACTTTATTCTTATCAACATAAATCCTTCCCCAATATATAAAAATATAAAATCATTAATCCACAAATAATTATCCACAATAACAATCTACACAATGAAACAAAGATAGATAATATCCTTAGGGTAGAGCAATACCAATAATAATACTTAAAGAAGGAATAACTTCACAAGATATTTCAAGATGAGAGTGTCACTTAGAGAGGACAAAGTCTCATAAGCCAATTTGTGGGTAAATATGATTACAAGTAATACTCCATATGAATGATCTCCATGATGATTACAATGACAATATTCCTTCTTTATATACCCATCTTATAAACCCTCACCCCACTCATTATTATAATATATTATAATAATATAATCAACCCTAGGTTATGTGTGGTCCATGTCAACTATCCATAATATCCATATACAATATAATATCATATCCCCGTATACCTATTCCTAGGTACCATAGCACTCAAAGAGTAATTATATTTGAAGCATATGATTTTTTAACTGAATTTTTATATTTTCTTATTTCTTGCCAAAAATCAAAAACTAAATTAGATTTTGCTTTTAGCAATTGTCCATCTCATTTGTAATTTTCATGTATTATTAAAATATATATTGAAATCCCATAGTAGAAGTCAATATCCCATATTTTACACATTTTTTACATGCATGCTTACATTTTTCACTACGTATATTTGTTTCTTATATTAATATGAATTTAGGACTACAAAAACATAATAATTATTTGATAACTCTTTTTTAGATCCATATTGATACCTCATATATTCCAATATACCATCTTCATCATCATTTTTATTCTTGTTTGAGGTCTTAGTACCACTTCTTGTTAATTATTTGTAATATTTTTTACATTCCTAATATTGTCTCATCCTCATTAACATCTTCCAATTTGTTAGGTTGTTCATAATTTAATTTATCACTTATAGGTTTATTCTTGCTATGGAAAACCTAAAATGTAAGGGATTATCTCCAAAAAAAATTATTTTTATGCTTCCTTAGAAACCCTAAAGTGCAAGGGACAACCTTTATACTACCTTTAAAATTAAAAATTATTTTACAAAAATCAAATGGATTGAATCTATAAATAATCTAAAAACATTGATGACTTTTCCATATATATAATAGTTTACCCCATACAATGTTTTTCTAGAACATAATTCCTATTTTAGTAGCATAATAATTATTAGATATTTTGTAATTTTTTCACATGGATCAAAGGTATTTTTCATTTATCGAATCCCACCTAAAACTTCTCTAGTATGTGGGGGTGGTCTTAAAAACTTTAGAATATTCTTCTCTATTTTGGAAACCATGCAAACTATACTTTGAACTATGCTACATAGGTCTCTGAAAAGCCATAGTGGAGAAGAAAAAATAGTTTCAAAAACCACAAAAACACACTAAATACTAATAGAGTATGCACATTCAATCCATTTTATTTTTGTAAAACATTTGTTATATAATCCAAGGCATCACCAAAATATTCCATCATAATAGTCAGTTAACAAAAATAAATTGAATGACAAGAGAGGAGCAACGGTCCTATTGATGTAAGCCATCCAATTTTACTATGACATGGTGAGATACATGCGGTCTAATATCCAACTAAGATTTTTTGTAAAACCCTAAACTAATTTCTAAAAAAAATATTCCACAACTTACTTTTAGGAATAGAAGGAAATCAGAGGTGATGAAGCTTTGGTAGGGTTTGCACATAGTACCACTACCATTATATACAGAAACCTCAAGAAGGTGGAACGGATGCGGATTATGTGGCTTAGGTTTGTTTTTTTTGTATCCAACATTATTTTTTTATGAGGTTGGAAGAAGGGGTTTTTGAAGGGCTCCAACCCTTTTACATCATCAAAACATACAAATATACCTCGTGAAAATTCCAAAATGAGACAAACTTAAGTCAACTTCAGAACATACACATAAGCCTCTTATGAAATCTAAAATATGACGATATTTAGGTCACCTATTCTAAAGTACTACCTATACATTAAACCTATATATTAAATGATATAGTCTAGGATAGACTATGGACAACATTCCAATCACTAAAACCACCCAACTAAAAACAAGGCATAGATAGAGAATTGAAGAACCAAATAAAACCCTCCTTTTTATCAACCTAGGAATCAAACCATACCTTCATCTTGAGTGTTTCCTTTTTTGCATACATGTCATCACTACATTTTGTTCCTCCTTTTTGGCTAAGGTAGTAAGTTTCAATTTGGTTTCTTCTATACCTTAATACTTATTTTAGGTAAATGAATTTTTAAATTTATATTTGTATACATAGATAGTATCCTGCTACCGAGATTGTAGTCCATACACCCCTCAACATGAACCCTACCACATAACAATATCTTGTTATAGATACCATAGCCATTGCACCCCTTAATAGGAACCCACATAATAGTATCCTACCACCAAGATCGTAGCCGATACACCCCTCAAAAAGAACCTTACCATAAAATAATATCCTATCGCTAAGACCGTAGTTGTTTCACCCCTCAACAAGAACTTATTATTTAATGTGCATATTTTATTTATTGTTGATATTAATTATTTATTGGGAAATTTTTTTTTCCATCATAATATATCCTTTCACCTTGATTCTAAAATTAGTTGCTCAATCTACTGCTACATTACCTTTACAATATATATGTATTATTTGAACATTGTCCAATTTCATAATAAGCCTTCTTATTACCTTTATCATATCATCTATCTCCCAATGTGAGTTTTGGTTCCCTTTGATTAAATTGATAATATTTAAGGAGTCCCCTTCAATAACCAAATTTCTTGCTCCCAAATTATCAACTAATCTAATCCCTAAGAAAAGAGCTCTAGTCTTCGCAAAGTGGTTGGATTGAAATTCAATATTTTTAGCATAAAATCTAATTACCTGCCCATTTTCATCTTGGATAACACCACTTGCTCCTGCACTTCCTAGATTCCCTTTAGAAGCACCATCGAAATTCAGCTTCAACCATTCCTTTGGAGGAGGTTTCCACTTAGTTTGAAGTCTACTGATCTTGGTGGAATTATTCCTTTGATTAGGACAAGATTGCAACCTTCATTTGATCATTATATATTTTTTCTCTATCACTTCCAATGTATTAATATAATATAAGCCATACCCAGGTGTTGTAGGTGAGTTGGAGAGGAGAGGGCAATCCTCCAAGGGAGGTCCCAAGTTCAAATCTTCACCCTACCAAAAAGCTGAATTGGGTACCCAAAATCCAATTGATAATGTTGGTGCGGGCAGGGCTGGGTGCGACCCCCGGGTGACTTTGACGGTGTAGAACCCCTTGTTCATGGTCTCTTATACCAAGGCGGCCCCGCAAGGGGTTTTTCGCTTTTATATATATATATATATATATATATATATATATATATATATATAATATAAGCCATAACATTTTCCTTTACTGCATTGTATATCCTACTAACAATAGATAAAACATATTTCTTCTCTCCCTTAAAAATTATTTGATTCCTTTCTTTCCAAATACCCCAAATGAAGTGTGGTAAACAAAAATTCCAAAGGGTGCATAATCTCTTACTTCTAAAAGGTGATTCCCAACTTAAACATAAATCCACCATGGAATTTGGAAAAACCCAAGCCATGCTAAATTTTTCAATCAAACAAGTGAGAACTTCATAAGAGAAGGAGCAATCTAAAAATAAATGCCTAACCTCTTCCCAAGCATTTTCACATAATGGACACCTGTTTGGTATTGAGAAGCCCCTCTTCATTAAGTTATCCATAGTAAGGATCTTATTTTTAACCACCAGCCAAAAGAAGAAAGCTACTTTGGGGATTAGGTGTTTCATCCAAACCTTGTTCACAAGAATCCATCTGTCATCATGGTTTTCCAGAAGGAGGTAGCCTATTTTGATTGAGTACTTTCCATCCTTCCTAAAATTCCATATTGGAGAGTCACCATATCTATCATGATTCAAGAAGTAAACTTGTAACATTCTATTTAGTTTATTGATCACTTGTCTCTTCCTATCATCCACATTATCCAAGTGAACTTGTTTCCACATATTTCCATTGGGAGCTTTAGTTATATAATTGTGAACCCATTGACCATACTATCTCTTGTTCTAGGTATTTGAACTCATGATCATTACATGAAGGAACATTATTTAACCAGTTATATTTTGAAAAATTGAATTCTTTCGATTTCCAATTTTCCATCACAAGACTTTTTGAGTAAGTGGTTTATTTTGGAGATTATTCCAAAAAATTGACCCTTTCACAATACTTTCATCTTCCAAAAATTTATTTTCATTCCCCATATATTTTTCTTTTAAAATTTTTACCCATCTAACTTCCTCATCTGTAACTATTTTCCAACCTTGTTTTCCCATGAGAGCTTTATTCATTAGTTTTAGTTTCCTCCAACCAAGTCCTCCAACTTCTTTTCTTGTACATACATTGTCCCAAGCAACAAGAGCAATTATTTTCTTTTCTTCCATTCCAGTCCATAAAAAATTCCTTTGAATTTTTTCAATTCTTTTCCAAATTTTCTTAGGCATTTTGAACAAAGACATAAAATAAATGGGGATACTTTGAAGGGTAGATTTTACCAACAAAGCCTTTCCTGCCTGACTAAGAAGAGTACCTTTCCACCCTGCTAATTTCTTTGTAAATATTTCCACCATTGGATTCCACCATTCCTCTTTCATTCTGCCATTGAAAAGCAACATTCCCAAATAAGTTGTTGGCAAGTTTCCTACTTCACATCCAAATATTCTAGCAATTATGTTTTGTCTACCCAATGGAGTGTTAAGAAAAAAGACCTTGCTTTTGAGAAAAATAACTTTCCTGACCTTCTGCTCTTTCAAAAGTTTCCAAAATGTTCTTGATTACCTTTGCTTGAGGGATAGAATATTTTGTAATAATGATGGTATCATCTACAAATTATTGGTGAGATACTAGATTTAGGACTGAAGTTGGTCTGATTCCATCTAAATTTCCTTCCCTAGTAGCTACAAAAATAGTCCTCCCCAATGCTTCAACCATGATTATAAATAGATAAGGAGATAGAGGATCTCCTTGCCTTAAACCTCTTGCACTTTTAAAGTATCCAACAACAACCCCATTTATGATTACTGAGAACATGGCCTTTGTTATACATTCCTTTATCAAGTCAATCCATTGTTCATGAAAATCAAATTTTTGCAAAACTTTCATCAAAAAACTCCAAGAAACTCTATCATATGCTTTATTAATATCCAACTTCAAAAGCATTCCTGCATTGTTACTCTTATCAATTGAATGAATAACCTCATGTATAGTAATAATGTCATCTATAATTTTCCTTCCCATCACAAAACCTCCTTGTTGAGGATCAATAATAAGGGGTAACACATATTTTAACCTGTTTGCTATAACCTTTGTGATAATTTTGTATAAGGTATTACAAAGGCTAATTGGTCTAAAATATTTAAAAGCTTTAGCACCTACAATTTTTGGAATTAGCACCAAAAAGGTAGAATTTACATCCTTTGGGATAAGACAAGATTTTTGAACCTCCATAATTGCCTTAACAACATCAAAACCAACAATGCTCCAAAATCTTTGAAAAAAGCTACCTAAAACCCATCTAGACCTAGAGCCTTTTCCCCACACATTCCAAAAATTGCATCTTTAATTTCTTGTTCCTTAAAGGGACTGATCAAATAGTTATTATGTTCCTCCATGACAAGAGTTGGAATATTTTGAAGGAGTAAATTCATTGCCCCTTCATCAAGTAATTCCTCTTTACCAATTAAGTCAATAAAGAAGTGAACAACCTCATTCCTAATATTTTGGATATCATTAATAAGTATATCCTCTTCTTTGTTGATTTTCTTAATCTCATTGCAAATTCTATGCTTCAAAACTGTAGTGTGAAAAAAAATTGTATTTCAATCCCCCTCCTTAAGCCATTGAATTCTAGATTTTTACCTCCAAAAAATTTCTTCACAAGCTAAAGTATTATGAAATTATGATAACAATTCCTTCTCTTTCCCACAAACTTCATTTGTAAGAACCCCATTATGAGAGGTTTATATATCCATCAACTACTTTTTTACTTCTTATTTTTTAACAAATAAGTTTCCAAAAATATTCTTATTCCATGTCTTAAGATTTTGTTTAATGTACCTTAGCTTCTTTGCCACTTGTGAGATGATAGGACCTAAAAAATCTTGTCTCCACCAATTTGTAATTCTTTGTTCCAATTCCTCATGTTGCAACCACATTAGTTCAAACCTAAAAGGACTCTTGAAGAACTTTTTACTTGTTTCAATTTCCCAAACTAGAAAATTATGATTTGATCATGTTTTAGGTAATGTTGAAAGCATAGAATATCCAAAAATAGTGAAACCTTCCTTTGAAATAAAAAATCTATCCAATATTATTTGAATAACCCTAAGTTTTTTATTACTCCATGTATATCTGATACCTCATAACTCAATATCCATCATTTCATTTCTATTGGGGATTTTTCATGCATCCTTGGGATAAGTTATCACACCACAGGAAAACCTACTACCAATGAGCAATTATAGGCTCTGGTCGACCTGCCTCTTTAGCCTAGGAATAGAGTTCTTCAATATTTTCTAAATAGACCAGGTATGGTAAGGATACCCTTGAGTTGAACTTAATTTTTTTAATGTTTTATGTTCATGCTCTTCCAGATTTATGGTGATGAATTAAATATTTTATAAATTTGACCAAGCTAAAACAATAACAGTTCAATTATACCTTATGTATGATCGGTGCCTTAATCCTTTGGGCTATTGTAGCAATATTTAACAATAAATTAATAAAAATAGAAAGAACGAGGAAAGAGATAATCGATGCAATTACATTCATTCGAATATCATAATAAACGTAACAGTTGACCAATGAAAGAAACATTCACCATGCGTTCAAATAATGTAACTCATAATGAAGACACACACAAGATTAAAAATAAAGATGTAATAGGAAAGAAGCCCATAATTGTATTAATATTTGAAAGATGATTACATGAAGAGTTGGCATGAAATTACCATTTAACTCTTAGAAATATTAATACAATAAAGATCCTCGTTTGAATATTGTAACAAGGACCTTTCACTCTTCCATTCGAATATCTCAAAAATCGAGTCTCTAGACCTCTAGATTAATAGTTTGGAAATAATATCAGCTTCTCGAGTACTTTCTTATCAAAACCTACACAGTAATGGGAAGAATAAGGGATGGAAAAAAAATAATAAATGCAAATGGAATACAATAGCAAAGAACAAGCACTCGACTATACATCTCAACAAAAATATGCTATGTCAAAATCTCAATCCTTATTATGGCTATAGACATCCTTCTTATAGCTGTGGTGGCTCTATAACTATGTAAACTACTTTCATCTAAATTGTCCACCTAGTGTCATCTCCTACCTTGTCATCGATTGGGTGTTGTACAACCTGTTATTAGTTGTCCCAAAAATTGAAATTTATTCTTAATAGATTGATCGGCCTGTCATGGTTTGTTTCCCTCTTTGACAAATATGTATAATCTTGATGTAGGAATTTGGAGTAGAGTATGCACTCGTGCGACCTCTTAATTGGCCTTCATTGCATTAGTCATGGTCACTTCTATCATAATGTTTATCTTCTTCAGGTTGGAAATCCCTCATATGCATATGCTATCGATCGATCGATATGTGTCATTTAATACCATATTGTGTAGGTACTTGTGATCACTGATCATTGTTTAAACAACTAATTTTTTTATTTAATTCAATTTCAAAAGTTTTTTTATTGATATTTCTAGTGGTTTGAGTGGCACTATATTTGGTTGAGACTCGATCAACATATTTGGAGTATTTTCATCTTCCCTCGGGTTTAGTTCTTGCTGACTATGCATTTTCGACCGCTCGCCTCTACTCTTCGATCGAGTGGTTTAGAGTACGCTTGTATGTGCTATATTAAAAATATTATGCAAACTTTTATCGAGGAGGTTAGTTTATAATAATAAAAATATTATGCATGCAAAATTAAATGTCAGCATACCTTGATTTTCGTTGGATTTACCTTTATTCAGCTCGGTCGATTTGCACTGTTGTTTTCATTTGATTGGTAATATTTTGACAACTATAATTTGTTTTGTCACTAATATATAGTATTCATCCCTTTATTGGCTGCAAATATTTTAATGGCTCTAATTGAACCACGTCAGTGCTTTGGTCGGCCTATCCACGTAACTCTTCGATCGACCGATTTCACTCTTCAGCCGATTGACTTTGATCATTGCTTTGTTGGCTTGAGTTTGATTGAAGGGTTTCATAATTGATGAGAAAAAAAATTTATCACTGATCTTTATTATGCTTCGATCGATTGATATTTTGACTCTGGATGAACTTTTCAGTCAATGACCTTTAGGCCACGTGTTAGATCGGTTGTTTCTTTCTTTCGACCGAAAGCCTAACTTTAACTTTTGACTTTTAGTTAATCTACTACTAGCCTAAGCCAAATGATAGCGCATGCAAAAAAATTTAATCAAACGAGTTGATTTTTTTTTGTCACTCATATTTTCAGCTGGTTAGCTTATGTGCTCAATCGAGGGACTATTAGCACTATAGATATGTTTTCGGCCGATCACATTTTTCTTTTATTTTTGATTCATTCAGTAATTTAGTCAGTCGGCCAATGCTAGCTTTTTGTCAGTCGATCGGTTATGGTTCACTTTTTTCGATCGAACGAATGTTTTTGTTGCACTGAATTCTATTAGTTTATTTATCATTATCATTGACCAAATGCTTTTTAACTTGTGGAATGATTACTGGTCGGTTGATTGTTCTTTATTATCGATCGAAATACCTTTTCACTTAGTTCTTTGACAATTTTTGATTTCGATAGTGATTTTCTGCTAGTTCGTCGGTCATGAATCTTATTTTTTTTACTTCTCAGCCGTTTGGATCGATAAATTGTAAACCTTTTGAAAAAATGGGTGGGGAACCCATTAAGTATTAATAAAAGGAAATTTGTAAGCTTCTTAAGGGTGTGAGATGATTATGAAATATTTTGACCAATTTTTATGCATGACAACATTATTTTGAAAATGAATGACTTCAGCTTTGGAAGTTGTGTGTTAAAATTTTAATCCATGCGATTGTTTTGAGACAATTTAAATTTTAAAATTTGACTCATTTATTAGTGTATGATAAAACATGGACTTCTTTTATGAATTTCAAAAATTATGGGTACATTCATGGTGTATCAATTTTGGCTACAACATAGGCTTTGACTAGGACAGATGGAAAAAACATGAGGTATTTGATAACTCTAGATTTTTTTGCTTATTAACAAGGCTTCAAATGAAAGAACTATGATCTTTATTTGCCAAGTTATTACTGCAATAACAAAATAAGAAACAAATCACTTAAATATTTTAAAGAGAAAAATCTTCAGCCAGATAAAATCAGAGACTCTAGTTTTAAAGCCAGGTGAACTTTCAATTCTAAATGTTAGTTGTCTAGCAATATCTTGAAGGTGATTTTGAACAAAACACAATAAAAAATTACTATCACATCAAGCCTAGGCTTAGAGTGTGTTCTTGTGTATTCTTTTATTATTTTCTCATATCAGATAGAATTTTTATCAGCTTGGAAGGAGTTAGGCTTATTAATGATTTCACTCTTTTAAATATATTTACCTTGTCATTGCTCCACAGCCAGTCAAACATTTATAGCTCCGGCGGAGGTGACCTTGATCCCTTTAGACCTATTGTACTACCATCCAGGTGTCTATAGCCCTAGTATAGGTTATCAAGATAGCCCTAAGCACTTGCTCAGTTTGCATTATTGATATTTTTCTTCTATAGGAAGTATTTTGATAAATTGCAAAATATTTTAGAGTGTGTTTTTTGGGTTGAGGATTTAGAAGGCTATAGTGTTGAGTGTATTTGTTTTTAGCCTAACTACCTTACTAAGGCTGAATAGATTCTTTGATCCAAATAATTACTTTTGAGGTCATGATAATGTATGGCTTTGGCTTGATGTGTCAGCACTTCCAACTTTCATATGTTATATTCCAAGCCTCACAAGATGCTTACTAAAATTCTTGACTCCAAAGTTGTCAGATCATATGTATTCAATTCTAGATCTCTTCTCTTAACTGACTAAGGGTAGATCTCACACACATAAAGCAAAAACATGACAGGGAGACTTAACAAACTTTAACAATCTAGAATTATTGAACAAATAAGCAAAAAAAATAAAATGGAAGGGAAGAAAAAAATAAACTCACAAAACATATACAAACATTTTTTTTTATTCTTTTTTGGTTTCCTAGCAGGGGTGGTATAACTTCAGGTGTTGGCCATTTATTGGGATCTTCATGACATCACCTGCTAAAGTTTACAACCTGTAAGTATTTGGGCCAATAATATGAATAATTTGGTAAGGACCTACCCACCTGGGTTCAAGATTACCTTTTTCTCCATGTTTTCATTTTTGGGGTCCCAATATAGGACTATGTCTCCTACAAAGAACGGAGTTCCTTTGGCCTTCTTATTAAAGAGTTGCATGGTTTTTTGGGTATTTTGAAAAATTTTGTCCAGTGCACTTCTTCTTTCCTATTTTAAATGTGCAATTTGGTCTAATATTCTCTGTAATGCATTGGGATTTTTATGATCTTATAGTAACAAGGACAAGGATATTCTTTCTATGCGAGGATGCAGTAGGGCTTTTCCTTCAAATACCATTTCATATAGAATTTTACCCGTGTTTCTCTTAAAAAATAGTCTATCTACCAATAAGATAAATTTTAACTCATTGTCCCATCCCTTTTTATTCTTGCCCAATGATATTTTGATTCTGGTGATCAAATTTTTATTTGATGATTTGGCAAGACCGTTTATTGGATATTTTGAGGAATATTAGTTGTCATTGATGTCAAAAGGTTCTAAGAAGAATTAAATTTTTATTGGTTCCAAAATAACTTCATGGGAAGCATGATCAAAGGTTTTTATGAAAACCATGGAGGGCAAAAATCAAAGGTTAATTATCCATGATGGGCAAAAATAAAAGGTTTTTATTAAAAACCAAGGTGGCTTTTTGTTTGGTTAAAAAGTCCAAAGATTAATTATTCATGATGGGCAAAAATAAAAGGTTTTTATTAAAAACCAAAGTGGCTTTTAATTTGGTTAAAAAAGGCCCAAATATTAATTATTTATTTAATTTATAATATTTAAATTCCAAGAGAATTTAAATTATTATAAATAAATAATAATTAAAAACCATTCAAATATTTGAAATTTGAATTTCTAATGCATCGATGTGTGAGAAATTTCCTCCATTCATGTATAAAAGGTGGATCATTTCACCTTAGAAAATTACCATGCTCATTCGATTTAATGCCCCCAAAACCCTTGTGAAAAGTATCTTCGATTTTTGTGCACTAAAGTGTTGCAGCTAGTGGACAGTGTGTGGTGTTCGAAGGAGGTCAACGTGTGTGAAGATCATAAGGAAGCTCAACTTACTTCACATGGGAATTACTAGCCCACGCAGCGGACTCCCAAGTGCTAAGGTGCTTAGGCTTGTGGAGACGGTGGTTCAATTCTCGTCGAATCCCTGTTAGGGATCAATGAAAAGGTATGCACATTATTTGAGAGCCGGGTTTTTCGAAGAAGGTTGTTGGAAAATTAAAATTAATTTTTGACTTTATTAAATGGTTTTATAAAGTGACGTGGGAGTTATAAGGGTTAGATAAAAGGTGCTTTTGCTTGGTAATTATTTTTGGTTAAAAATAATTGGGAGGAATGAGTTAATTGTTTTATAAATCCTTTTAATATATTTAGATTATTGGAGAGATGGATGATTTTAAGTGTTGATTATTATTGAAGATGTCTTCTTTCCAATAAAAAGTGTTGAGAAAGTAATTATTTTCTGGTGGTTGATATTATTTTAATTGGGAGATTATAAGGTGTTATTGGACAAATATTATGTATGTTGATGGTTGTTTTTAAATATGGAGTGATAAGGTGTAATTGAGTTTTTGCATTATATTATGAGAGAGATTTATCTTTTAACCTCTTTGAGTTTTGCATAGAAGTTTTTGTGGTTGTGGCAGATATTTGAGGTTCCTTCATCATCAAAAATATTGGAAAGTTCTTGTGTGGACTTGTTGAGAAGATTTGAGGCAAGTATTTGAGAAGACTTGTGGACATATTTGAGTAAGCTTTTATGGAAGCTTACAATACAGATTGAGAGTAAACTTTGACAAGTTCTAGAGAGGACTTGTAGAGCATATTTGGACAAGTTCTAGAGAGGACTTGTGGAGTAGATTTGGACAAGTTCTAGAGAGAACTTGTGGAGCAGATTTAGACAATTTCTATAGAGGATCTGTGGATAGATTAGTGTGAGCTTTTTTGGAAGCTTACAAGGCAAATTTGAGATAAGTCTTTGAGAAATACTTGAGAGCTGAGTTGATTGATTTGTTCAAACCTTGAGTTAATTTTTGGGGCAGATCCAACATAGTTTATTTGATATTGAGTCAAGCTTTGAGTTAAGGCTTGAGGATAGAGATTGAGAATAAGTTTATGCTAGATCAAAGGATTGTTTTTAGTACATATTTTAGGAGAGTTTTGTGCCAAACCAGAGACAGAGATTGAGTAGATTTGTGCTAGACCAAAGAACTATATTTAGTGTAGAATTAAGAACAGAGTTTGGTGCATATTTGAGGACAGGTTTATGCCAGACCAGAGATAGAGATTGAGCATATTTTTGCTAGACCTAAGGACTATGTTTAGTGCATATTTGAGATAGATATTTGGAGGTGATAAAGTAGAGGATAGTAGTCTCCAGTGGATAGGGATCCATTAGCCAGGGTAGTGAAGACAGGTCTTCTGAGTGAGGACAAGAGTATTCAGTGGAAAGAGATCCACAAGCCAGTGCAGTGGAGGTAGTAGTCTTCTAGAGGATCACCAGCCAAAGTAGAGGAGAAGGAGTTCTCCTATAGATAGAGATCAATGAACTTGATTTAGGAAATTGATATCTCCTTTGGACATAGATCCATAAACATTGTAATAGGGAAGGATTCCCAAGAGATTGATTGAGAAAATTTTAGTGAAATATTTTCTCCGTATAGTAGCCCACATTGGGTGAACCACGTAAATTATGGTGTATCTATTGTGTGTGGTGATTTATGCATTGCTTTTATTACTGCTATTGATATTGTTATCTATACATTGCATAATATTGATTGAGAAAGAAAAGTAAAAAGTGGTCTTATATTGTTCACCCCCTCTCAGTATAAGCTTGTGTTCTTCAATTGATATCAGAGTAGGTTCCTTCAAAATATTTTAATAGATTGAAGGAAAATATAACAAGAACACAATGGATTATAAGAATACATCCTCAGATAATTTAGCACCTGTATTTGATGGAAGTGACTATATATATTGGAGTATGAGAATGAATATTTACCTAATGGCACTTGGCAATGAAATTTGGGAAGTAATTAAAATTGGATACGATCCCTTAATTAATCCACCTACAGATAAGGAATGTAAGCTCCTACAACATTACAATTCAAAAGCAATGAATGCACTTTTGAGAGGTTTGCATAAAATAGATTCTATGAAAGTTATGCATTGTCAAACTACAAAAGAAATGTGGGATAAACTACAAAATATATATGGAGATAAAAATGTCAAGAAAGCAAAGATATGAAATATCAAAGGACAAATTGAAGCATTAAGAATGAAGGATAAGGAAAATATTACTACTTATCTACTTTGAATTGATGAGGTTGTTAATGATATGAAAGGACTTGGAATGAAGATTGATGAATCGGATGTTTGTGATAAGGTCTTAAGAACTCTTCTAAAAAGATTTAGTAAAAATATTTCTACTATAGAAGAGTCAATAGATGGTGATTCTTTGACAAGAGATATGTTGCTTGGTATTCTTACAGTATTTGAGATGAGAAAACAAGAGGAACCTAATCCTTAGAAAGAAGCAGCATTCAAAGCAATCAAGAAGACAAAGGATAAGAAGTCAGAATCAAGCAATGAGTCATCCAATAATGAAGAAGATAATTATGGTAGAAGGGATAAGGATTTTAGAAAATCTAAAGATCTAAAATCTGTTAAATGTTTCAATTGTGGAAGGTATGGTCATTATGCAAAATATTATCAAGAAGCTAATAATAACAATGGTGAAGAAAAATAGGATCACAGGAACAAGGAATCAGAAAGATATAGGCACAAAAATAAAAGCAAGGATGGAGAAAGTAGACAAGGAAAGAAGTTCTTTCAATTATAAAAGAGGAGCTACTATGCGGATAAGGCAAATAAGTATTCAAGTGATAGTGATGCTAGTTTTTTAGATAATGATAGAGATGAAGTCCTATTTATGATTGAAGAAAAAGAACAAGTTAAGAAAAGGACTCCAGTAATTCTCAAGTGTTTTAGATGTGGTAACTTTAGATATCTTGAATATGGTTGTACAAATAATGGTTATAGTTTCAGTGATGATGAATATGAGGATGCACTTGAAGGACCAGATGAAAACCTTCTAATGGTATTAGAAGAAGGAGTAGATGATCCTATAGAAGATAAGCCAATAGAAAATGAAGATGTGAACATAGGCAAACAAATAGACGAATATTCAAAAAGGATGGATATAATCTCAAGGTAGAACTTATCTATGCTCTTGAAACTAAAAAGAAGGTAAGAAAGCAAAACTCTAAACTTGAGTTTCAGTTTCAAGAATGTGATGAAGAGAGAAAATTGCTTATGGAGGATCTAGAAAAATCAAAAGCTAAAACAAAGAAATTCAAGGATAAATTAGAAGCAAAGATCTTAGAATGTGAAAAGTTAGCACAATAAAAGGCCCTACTGAGAGAATATTTAGAAAACTCCAAGAGTAAGCTACACAATTTTGGAAATAGTTCAAAGATTATGGATAAGATGATCAAGGTACAAAGAAGGTCAATAAAAAAACACGACTTGGTAATGAATAAGCTCAAAAGAAACAAGAAGATAAGTCAACCTCAATTTTTGAGGATACTTCAGAAGAAGAAAATACAGAAGAAGGCAGTGTAAGATAAAGTGAGACATATGAGGATGAGTTGGACAACAGAAAATTCAACAAGAATAGGAACAATGCACAAAGAAGATACAGATGAAACAACAATCAGAATAGGTCAAGAGAGACTAAGAGACCAATGAGGTAAAGACAAGGAAACTTCAATGGAAGATGTTTTTCATGTCACAGGTTTGGGCACATGTCTTCACAGTGTAGGATGCATGAAATACAGGAATATAGAAACAGATAACTTTTCCATGGGTATTGCTACTTATGTAATCAGTTTGGTCACAAGGCAATGAATTACAGGATTCATGATAGAAGATGATATGGCTTCACTAGGAGAAATCCTAAGACATTTACACCTCCAAGGAATAATAACATTAAGTGTTATAAGTGCAATAATTATGGTCACATAGCAAAATGGTGTAGAGCAAAAATTACAAAATCAAGTATGAACAGGAACATAAATAGAAATAGGAACATGAACATGGATATGAACAGGAACATGAATATGAATAGGAACATGAACATGGATATGAACAATAATAGGAACAGAAAAAATAAAATGGACATTGATAGGAACATGAACATGGAAAGAAATAGTCAGAGGAATTAGAAGGATTAGATAAGAAGAAAAGAGTATAAAGGTAAAGAACAGTGCTTTCTGGGAGTAGAAATACTCCCACCCCAGAATTAACCACCTCAAGAGGAGGTGGGGGAGGGGCTAAGCTAAGAGGCTCATTCTTAGCCCCGAGCCCCAAAGGTGACCCTTTGTCATTGATATCAAAGTGGGAGAGATTTGGTATTTGAGCAAAGAGGAGAGATTTGAGCCAGGGGGAGCAATGTCCCAAGGGGATCAGAATAAAGGAAAAGTCAAGTTTTTGGTAAAAAGAGTTTGGGTTACCATCAATGACAAAGGGGGAGATTGTTGGAAATTTTGAGGAATATTAGTTTTCATTGATGTCAAAAGGTTCTAAGAAGAATTATAGTTTGATTGGTTTCAAAACAACTTCATGGGAAGCATGATCAAAGGTTTTTATGAAAACCATGGAGGGAAAAAATCAAAGGTTAATTATCCATGATGGGCAAAAATAAAAGGTTTTTATTAAAAACCAAGGTGGTTTTTTGTTTGGTTAAAAATTCCAAAGATTAATTATTCATGATGGGCAAAAATAAAAGGTTTTTATTAAAAACCAAAGTGGCTTTTCATTTTGTTAAAAAATGCCCAAAGATTAATTATTTATTTAATTTATAATATTTAAATTCCAAGAGAATTTAAATTATTATAAATAAATAATAATTAAATTTAATTCGAATATTTGAAATTAGAATTTCTAATGCACCGACGTGTGAGAAATTTCCTCCATTCATGTATAAAAGGTGGATCATTTCACCTTAGACAATTACCATGCTCATTCTATTTAATGCCCTCGAAACCCTTGCAAAAAGTATCTTCGATTTTTGTGCATTAAAGTGTTGCAGATCGTGGACAGTGTGTGGTGTTCGAAGGAGATCAACACATGTGAAGAAGATCATAAGGTGAAGAAATCTCCACTTCCTTCACGTGGGAATTACTAGCCCACATGGTGGACTTCTAAGCGCTAATGCGCTTAGGCTTGTGGAGACAGCAGTTCGATTCTCGTCGAATCCCTGTTAGGGATCTACAAAAAGGTATGCACATTATTTAAGCGTTGGATTTTTCGGAGAAGGTTGTTGGAAAATTAAAATTAATTTTTAGCTTTATTAAATGGTTTTATAAAGTGACGTGGGAGTTATAAGGGTTAGATAAAAGGTGTTTTTGCTTGGTAATTATTTTTGGTTAAAAACTAACTTAGATATAAAGGATATATATCTAAAAATTCTGAGTTATCAATCTCGAGGCACCTATCTCATTTCTTGGGGGTGTGATCTCCAAGATAGGCATCTCGGGATTGATAAATCTCGATGTTTTTAAATATATATCCTTTATATCTAAGCTAGTATTAAAATACTATAATATATAATATTAATATTATATTAATAATACTATAGTCCAACTTATAATACTAATATTAATATTATAATAATACTATAGTTATCATACATTCCGATAAATCAATGAAACCCTAGAAATTAATACTTTATATTAATACTATAATATATAATATATACATTTTGATAAATCAATGAAACCCTAGAAATTAATAATATAGTATTATAATATATATAATAATATAATATACTAAGTCAATTCTAGTATAAAATGTTTTGAGTAGTATCAAAGGTTTTTAGTATCGATTGTGTGCATTTTTAATTTCAATGATGTCAAGAATTTCCAATTATGCTACCTGGCACCATCTGCAGGATTACATCTTTGCACCTGCCCAACTAAATAACGTTGGTGAATGTAACTCTATATCATTGTTCAAACCTTTACAGTATCGAATGAATTTCTTGCTATTCGTAATTTACAGAAGCAGTTCAAAATCAATTGTGTTGTGGATTATTTTTGGTATATTGCAATGGATGTTCATGCATTTATACAATATTTTATTAAACATTTGCAACGGTTGGTTAGTCGATTGTTTTAGTTTAAATATTTTAAATGTTTGCAATGGTTGGTTAGTCAGTTGTTTTAGTTTAAATATTTTAAATGTTTGCAATGGTTGGTTAGTCGACTGTTTTAGTTTAAATATTTTAAATTTTTTTGTTAATGTTAGATTTTTTAATAATAAAAAAAAAAATTAGGGCGTGACATGTATGACCTCTTTGCCTCCCACCCCTCTATCTTCCATTATAGGAACGCCTCTTAACGTAATAATTAGGAGGAATAAGGAGTTAATTGTTTTACAAAACCTTGTAATATATTTAGCTTATTGGAGAGATAAATGCTTTTAAGTGTCGATTATTATTGAAGATGTCTTCTTGCCATTGTGAAGTGTTGAGAAAGTAATTATTTTAAAATTATTTTTAGGTGGTTGATATTATTTTAATTGGGAGATTATAAGGTTTTATTGGACAAATATTATGTATGTTGATGGTTGTTTTTAAATATGAAGTGATAAGGTGTAATTGAGTTTTTGCATAATATTGTGAGAGAGATTTATCTTCTAACCTCTTTGAGTTTGGCATAGAAGTTTTTGTGGTTGTGGTAGATATTTGAGATTCCTTCATCATCAAAAATATTGGACAAGTTCTTGTGTGGACTTGTTGAGTAGATTTTAGGTAAGTCTTTGAGAAGACTTGTGGACATATTTGAGTAAGCTTTTGTGGAAGATTACAATACATATTGAGAGAAAACTTTGACAAGTTCTAGAGAGGACTTGTAAAGCAAATTTGGACAAGTTCTAGAGAGGACTTGTGGAGCATATTTGGACAAGTTCTAGAGAGGGCTTGTGGAGCAGATTTAAACAAGTTCTAGAGAGGACTTGTGGATAGATTAGTGTGAGCTTTTGTGGAAGCTTACAAGGCAGATTTGAGAAAAGTCTTTGAGAAAGAATTGAGAGTAGAGTTGATTAATTTTTTCAAGCCTTGAGTTAAGGTTTGGGGCATATCCAACAGAGTTGATTTGATATTGAGTCAAGATTTGAGTTAAGGCTTGAGGATAGAGATTAAGAATAGATTTGTGCTAGATTGAAGGACTGTGTTTAGTACAGATTTGAGAATAGATTTTGGTGCAGATTTGAGAACAGGTTTGTGCTAGACCAGAGATAGAGGTTGAGAAATTTGTGCTAGACCAAAGGACTATGTTTAGTGTAGAATTGAGAATAGAGTTTGGTATAAATTTGTGGATAGGTTTGTTCCATATCAGATACAGAGATTGAGTAGATTTGTGCTAGACCGAAGGACTGTGTTTAGTGTATATTTAAGACAAAGCTTTGGATATGACAGATCAGAGGATAGTAGTCTCTAATGGATAGAGATCCATTAGCCAGGGTATTGAGGACAAGTCTTCTGAGTGAGGACAACAATATTCAATGGAAAGATATCCACAAGCCAGTGTAGTGGAGGTAGTAGTCTTCTAGAGGATCACCAGTTAGAGTAGAGGGGAAGTTCTCCTATGGATAGAGATTCATGAACTTGATTTAGGGGATTGGTATCTCCTTTGGATAGAGGTCCATAAATATTGTAATAGGGAAGGATTCCCAAGAGATTGATTGAGAAAATTTTAGTGAAATATTTTCTTCATGGAGTAGCACACATTGGGTGAGCCACATAAATTGTGGTGTCTCTATTGTGTGTGGTGATTTGTGCATTGCTTTGATTATTTCTATCTATACATTGCATAATATTGATTGAGAAAGAAAATTTAAAAAGTGGTCTTATATTGTTCACCCCCCTCTCAGTATAAGCTTGTGTTCTTCACATTTACCTTGAGGATAATAGTTAGCTGAATGAGAAAGTTTAATTCCATATTTTGCATAGAACTCTATCATTTCACAAAATACAAAGTACTTTCCACTTTTATTACCAACTTCTTTTGGGTCCCAAATCTAGTTAAGATGTTCTCTTCTAATAAATTAATGACTACATTTGTTGTTGAATTTATTAGAGGAGCGGCTTCCACCCATTTTGTAAAATAATCTATTACCATGATAATCCATTTGTGTCTAACTGAGGAGTTTTGTAAAAACCCCAAATTACCTAACCAAAAACCAACCATTACACCCATCTCTTTTTTTTTTACTTACATTTTTATGAGAGTCATTTATATAGTTTCCTTTGAGCAAGTAGTCACATTAGTTTCCAAGGCTTTGCACCACACAGGAATCAACTTGATCATATTCTATCCATGTGCATGGGAGTGGCCAGTGTCCCATAATGATTAGCATAAATTTTTTTGTCTGTTTCAACTAGAACGTACATTTCCCTTATTGTTTAACCTCATGTTAAACTTGTTTCAACCATAGATGTCTTTCAACCTAACCTTAAGCATGTGCCTTGTTGATTACTCATTTTTTTCCAATAAGATAATCTTTTGGGTACAATGCTTAACCATATAACCATACTACATATGGTTTGTTAAGGAAATCATCCAACATATTCTCATATACATATTATTGCCTACCACTATATCTCATTGACTACTACTCTTTATATCTCTCATTAATGTATTATTTGATATTTTTATGTTCATTCTATGTTTCTACATTTTTAATTATAGAAATTAAAGATCTAATTTAGCCATTTATAAACAAATCATCCACTTGGAAATTCAAGTAACATATTAGATCATGCAAACCACTTATTTTTTTATGAACATAAAACTTCAAAGAGATTACATTGCTCATATCCAATACAATTAGATACTTGGGAGTTACACCTTTCATACTTCCATCAATAAATCATAAAATCCTACAAGCTATTACATTATTTCTTCCGCAAGAAATATTTTTATGTTACAACAATAGTCTCGTAAAGTTGAATACAGCATCAACTTCCTCTAATATTCAACTCTCTTTCAGGTTCAGTAGGTACTTCAGGTACTAGTTTTCTCAGTTCCACCAGTATTAAGTGAATGGTTACTCAATATTAGAACAATATAATTTATGAACATGCATAACTTATCACATAATGCCATGCAGCAGTAATCCATACAATTTAAACTAGTTTTCTAACAACATTTTTAAGCCTTTGTAATAAATAAGCATTCAACTCAATTCAAGAGTCTTAAATCCCATATTTTTCTAGGAATGAAACTTTTCCAATTCCTTTCATCCCATATCCCATCACACAGGAAACATTCTCTTGAATCTATACTAACTACATCCATTGACATAGCCATAGAGAACCCCCATAAGTTCTTGAGAAATGCAACCTAGTTACCCTTTCTCCCACATTAGATTATGCCATCATAATATTTCATTCCTCATTTTAGCATGCATAATTTCATATACATGATTCTATGTGTTCAATGCATTGTAATTACAGCATTGCAAATATGTTATTATTTACTTCTTCTAGGTTATCAAAACTTTAAGATAAAAGCACCTAGAAATAGCATTTAAACAAACTTGTACACAACTCAAAATCACAATATCAAAGGAGAACATTCATCATAACAACCAAAACCTTCTATGAATAGGCTATTCTATTTTTCCTTGTACACATATAATCAAACCTATAATAGTCTACACCATTTATAACAAGTCAATCTAAGTTTTCAATATAGATTTAACTTCTTCATTGAGATATATAGCATTAGATTCCATCAAACAAGTTTGAGTCATAATGTTATTGTACTCGGCTAGGGATATTTATAACCCCTTAAATATTTCAAGCCTTATTCAATAGATGGATATGGTTCAAATACAAATTTTCCTTTTTTGGACTTTAACTGTTAGCTAAAGTCTGAATCTGAGTCTTTTTAGGATAATTATCTAATATTACTTTTTAGACCCTTTTACCCTTTTATATTTATTTCAATATAAGTTTAAGACCCAAAGTTGTTATCATGAGATAAATTTTTAATCCAAAACCATAAATCCTAGATCTATGGTTTTTATCCATAAACCCTATCATATTTTCCAAAATACCACTACACTTTATTTCACCATCCATACCTACGTCTAGCTTTAACTTTTCATATTTTCATTAAATGAAATTAATAATTGTAACATTATAATTAGGGAATTCCTCCTTGTTGTTTAAATGTCACAAGGAAGGACCTACGTTAGGTGCTAGTACCTTAGCCTGATGGCTAAGCACTTAGCATGTCATTCGAGGTGTTTGCCTCCTTGGACCCAACAGGATTCTTGGACCCTAGACCCACACCCTTTGTGAAACACAAATCATGCCCTATGCACGTTTCATCATGTATGGGTTATTCAAAAAAAAAAACTAAGTATATAATAAAATTGAGACACATGGCACAATCTAAGTAACTAACCGGTTTCATCGACGGTTATTATGAATGCTTTTAAGACATTAGAAAAATAACCCTAAATTAATCTATCAAAAATTAAATGTCGTCTCGGGCTTTCATAGAGCAATGTCTATGCTTCTCACCAAACATGATCTACATTGCATATATAATTTGATGACCTAAGGCTTACTGGAGGGCTCCTACGCACATCGAAGAGGACCATGGGCTCCAACGTACGCCCAGTGAACACATCGTTTCACCTTCGAAGGATGACATCCAGGAATAATCATTGATATTCTTTGTAGACATCGAACTATAACTCCATTTTGAGGGCTCAAGGATGTCTACGTTTTTCATGACACATCTTCTAGATGGAAAATGATGCTACATAACCTCAAGTTTCACATTCAAAACACAATACTCAAAATGTAAACCAAAATGACCTTCACATATACAAGTAGAGGGGTATTTGTATTACATCTCACAGCAAGACCGTTTGATCTACACATTTGTCACCACCAACTATCCAAATCATTCTTCATCTAACACAAAGATCCTATAAGTGTTAGGAAATTCTTCCAATATTTTATACCTCCGCAAGAGGAAGCACGATAAAAAAAATTTAAAACACAAAAATAGCAACACAAGTGACACAGAGATTTACATGGAAAGCTAGAATGTGTAGGAAAAACCATGGGGCAATGGCAACTTCTTCTTTTATTATTTTCATGAAAACTTTACATTCATATTTTACAATGTTTCAACCATCCATCATGTGCAAGAGATCACATCCCTTTTATAGAGCAGACAAGGAAGGCCCTAACCATTCGTTTCCTCTCCCTGTGGAGACCTCCACAAAACTATTTGTCTTCATACAAACCAAAATGGTTCATCTTCCATGAGTTGTATTCTACCTAGACGTCCACTACTTTAATGTCTACTTGGCTTGACATCTACTTGGTTTGACATCTGGCCTATATGTCTACTTGGTCAGACATCAAGCCTAGATGTCTACTAGCCTAGACGTCTACTTGTTCAAACATTAGGCCTAGACATCTATCATCCTAGATGTCTACCAGCCTAGACGTCAGGCCTAGATGTCTACCAGCCTAGATGTCAGGCCTAGATGTCTACCACCTAGACGTCTGGCCTAGACATCTACCAACCTAGACATCTGCGTCTAGCCTAGATGTCTAGAAGCCTAGATGTTTAGCAACCCAAACATCAGGTCTAGATGTCTAGCAGGTTAAATGTCTAGTATGTTGTCTAGATGTCTGACCCGTATGTGTAGCAGGTCAGATATCTAGCCTACTTTGGACTGCTACAGTCCTTTTTCCTAGTTACCTATATTGCATAGTGACATCACTTTCTAACATTCTCTCACTTGAAGTCAATATTAAGAATTCTTTTGCCAAAGATCTTCATCTAGTGCCAATTGCCCAATTTTGCCCTCGTTACTTTTTAGAAAGCCTAGAGAAGTTTTACACCACCCAAACTTCTCTACCTTGAATGGCTTTGTAAGCATATCTATAGGATTCACTTCAATGTTGATTTTTCTACAACAAGATCCTACCATATTCCACCATATTTTTGATAAAGTGGTACTTGACATCAATGTGTTTCATTTGATCATGAAATTTTGGATTCTTCACTAGTTGAATAGCACTTTGGCTATCACAATGCAGTGTAATTTTCTCCAGCATTACCTTGAAGTCATTCAACAATCGCTCTAGCCAAATTGCCTAGAGACATGGACAAGAACATGAACATTGAAATAAACAGTCAAAGGAATCAGAAGGATTAGATAAGAAGAAAAGAGGATAAAGGTAAATAATAGTGCTTTCTAGGAGTAGAAATACTTCCACCCCAGAATTAACCACCTCAAGAGGATGTGGGGGAGGGGCTAAGCTAAGAGGCTCATTCTTAGCCCCGAGCCCCAAAGGTGACCCTTTGCCATTGATGTCAAAGGGGGAGAGATTTTAGTAATGGGAAGAGATTTGGTATTTGAGCAAAGAGGAGAGATTTGAGCCAGGGGGAGCAATGTCCCAAGAGGATTAGAATAAATGAAAAGTCAAGTTTTCGATAAAAAGAGTTTGGGTTACCATCAATGACAAAGGGGGAGATTGTTGGACATTTTGAGGAATATTAGTTTTCATTGATGTCAAAATGTTCCAAGAAGAATTATAGTTTGATTGGTTCCAAAATGACTTCATGGGAAGCATGATCAAAGGTTTTTATGAAAACCATGGAGGGCAAAAATCAAAGGTTACTTATCCATGATGGGCAAAAATAAAATATTTTATTAAAAACCAAGGTGGTTTTTTGTTTGGTTAAAAATTCCAAAGATCAATTATTCATGATGGGCAAAATAAAAGGTTTTTATAAAAAACCAAAGTGGTTTTTCATTTGGTTAAAAAAGGCCCAAAGATTAATTATTTATTTAATTTATAATATTTAAATTCCAAGAGAATTTAGATTATTTAAATTCCAAGAGAATTTATAATAATTAAATTTAATTTGAATATTTGAAATTAGAATTTCTAATGCACCGACGTGTGAGAAATTTCATCCATTCATGTATAAAATGTGGATCGTTTCACCTTAGACAATTACCATGCTCATTCGATTTAATGCCCCCGAAACCCTTGCAAAAAGTATCTTCGATTTTCATGCACTAAAGTGTTGTGGATAGTGGACAGTGTGTGGTTTTCAAAGGAGATCAACGCATGTGAAGAATAGCATAAGGTGAAGGAAGCTCCACTTCCTTCACGTGGGAATTACTAGCCCACGCGGTGGACTCCCAAGCACTAAGGCGCTTAGGCTTGTGGAGACAACGGTTCGATTCTTGCCGAATCCTTGTTAGGAATCTACAAAAAGGTATGCACATTATTTGAGCATCGGGTTTTTCAGAGAAGGTTGTTGGAAAATTAAATTAATTTTTGGCTTTATTAAATGGTTTTATAAAGTGACGTGGGAGTTATAAGGGTTAGATAAAAGTTTTTTTTGCTTGGTAATTATTTTTGATTAAAAACTAGCTTAGATATAAAGTATATATATCTAAAAACGCCGAGAGTTATCAATCTCGAGGTGCCTATCTCATTTCTTGGGGGTGTGATCTCCAAGATAGGCACCTCGGGATTGATAACTCTCGTGTTTTTAGATATATATCCTTTATATCTAAGCTAGTATTATAATACTATAATATATAATATTAATCTTATATTAATAATACTATAGTCCAACTTATAATACTAATATTAATATTATAATAATACTATAGTTATCATACATTTCGATAAATCAATGAAACCCTAGAAATTAATACTTTATATTAATACTATAATATATATAATACTATAATATATAATATATAATATATACATTTCGATAAATCAATGAAACCCTAGAAATTAATAATATAGTATTATAATATATAATAATATAATATATATATAGTAATATAATATACTAAGTCAATTCTAGTATAAAATGTTTTGAGCAGTATCAAAGGTTTTTAGTATCGATTGTGTGCATTTTTAATTTCAATGATGTCAAGAATTTCCAATTATGCTACCTGGCACCATCTGCAGGATTACATCTTTGCACCTACCCAACTAAATAACGCTGGTGAATGTAACTCTATATCATTGTTCAAACCTTTACAGAAGCAGTCCCGAATGAATTTCTCGCTATTCACAATTTACATAATCAATTCGAAATCAATTGTGTTGTGGATTGTTTTGGTATATTGCAATGGATGTTCATATATTTATACAATATTTTATTAAATAGTTGCAACGGTTCATTTTTTAGTTGTTTTAGTTTAAATATTTTAAATTTTTGCAACGGTTGGTTAGTCGGTTGTTTTAGTTTAAATATTTTAACTTTTTTTTTTAATGTCAGCTTTTTTAATAATAAAAAAAAATGTTTACGGCGTAACATGTATGACCTATTTGCCTCCCACCCCCATGTTTGCCATTATAGGAACGCCTCTCGACGTAATAATTAGGAGGAATAAGGAGTTAATTATTTTATAAAACCTTGTAATATATTTAGCTTATTAGAGAGATAAATACTTTTAAGTGTTGATTATTATTGAAGATGTCTTCTTGCCATTGTGAAGTGTTGAGAAAGTAATTATTTTTAAATTATTTTTTGGTGGTTGATATTCTTTTAATTGGGAGATTATAAGGTGTTATTGGAAAAATATTATGTATGTTGATGGTTGTTTTTAAATATGGAGTGATAAGGTGTAATTGAGTTTTTGCATTATATTGTGAGAGAAATTTATCTTATAACCTCTTTGATTTTGGCATAGAAGTGTTTGTGATTGTGGAAGATATTTGAGGTTCCTTCATCATCAAAAATATTGGACAAGTTCTTGTGTGGACTTGTTGAGCAGATTTGAGGTAAGTCTTTGAGAATACTTGTGGACAGATTTGAGTAAGATTTTGTGGAAGCTTACAATAAAGATTGAGAGAAAACTTTGACAAGTTCTAGAGAGGACTTGTAAAGCAAATTTGGACAAGTTCTAAAGAGAACTTGTGGAGCAGATTTGGACAAGTTCTAGAGAGAACTTGTGGAGCAAATTTAAACAAGATCTAGAGAGGACTTGTGGACAGATTAGTGTGAGCTTTTATGGAAGCTTACAATTCATATTTAAGAAATACTTGAGAGCAAAGTTGATTAATTTGTTCAAACCTTGAGTTAAGGTTTGGGGCATAGAGTTTATTTGAGATTGAGTCAAGCTTTGAGTTAGAGGATAGAGATTGAGAACATATTTATGCTAGACTGAAGGACTATTTTTAGTACATATTTGAGAATAGAGTTTGGTGTAGATTTGAGGATAGGTTTGTGCCAGACCAGAGACAGAGATTGAGTAGATTTTTGCTAGACCAAAGGACTATGTTTAGTGCAAAATTGAGAACAGAGTTTGGTGCAAATTTGAGGATAGGTGTACCAAACCAAATACAGAGATTGAGTAGATTTGTGCTAGACCGAAGGACTATTTTTAGTGCATATTTAAGACAAATATTTGGATATGACAAAGCAAAGGATAGTAGTATCTAATGGATAGAGATCCATTAGCCAAGGCATTGAGGATAGGTCTTCTAAGTGAGGACAACAATCTTCAGTGGAAAGAGATCCACAAGCCAGTACAGTGGAGGTAATAGTCTTCTAGAGGATCACTAGTCAGAGCATAGGAGGAGTTATACTATGGATAGAGATCCACGAACTTGATTTAGAGGATCGGTATCTCCTTTGGATAAAGGTCCATAAACATTGTAAAAGAGATGCACGTTTCATCACGTATGGGTTATTCAAAAACAAAAACCCTAAGCATCTAATCAAATTAAGACACATGGAAAAATCTATGTAACTAACGGGTTTCATTGATGGTTATTATGAGTGCTTTTAATACATTAGAGAAATAACCCTAAATTAATTTATCAAAAATTAAATGTCATCTCGATATTTCACATAGCAATGTCTACGCTACTCACTAAACATGATCTACATCGCATAGATAATTTGATGACCTAAGTCTTATTGGAGGGCTCCTACACACATCGAAGAGGACCTTGGGCTCCGACGTACGCCCAATGAACACATCATTTCACCTTCGAAGGATGACATCCAAGAATAATCATTGATATTCTTCGTAGACACCGGACTATCACTCTTTTTTGATGGCTCAAGTACGTCTACGTTTTTCATGACACATCTTCTAGATGGCAAATGGTGCTACATAACCTCAAGTTTCACATTCAAAACACAATACTCAAAATGTAACCAAAATGACCTTCACATCTACAAGTAGAGGGGTATTTGTTTTACATCTCATAGCAAGACTGTTTGATCTACGTATTAGTCACCACCATCTATCCAAATAGTTCTTAATCTAACACAAATATCCTATAAGTGTTAGGAAAGTCTTCCAATATTTTATACCTCTGCAAGAGGAAGCACGATAACAAAAATTTAAAACACAAAAATAGCAACACAAGTGACACAAATATTTACATGGAAACCTACAATGTGTAGGAAAAACCATGGGGCAATGGCAACTTCTTCTTTTATTATTTTTAGCAAAACTTGACATTCATGTTTTACAATGTTTCAAACATCCATCATGTGCAAGGGATCACATCCCTTTTATAGAGCAGACAAGGAAGGCCCCAATCGTTCATTTCCTCTCCCTATGGAGATCTCCACAAAACTATTTGTCTTCATACGAAACCAAAATGGTTCGTCTTCCACAAGTTGTATTCTACCTATACGTCCACTACTTTGACGTCTACTTGGCTTAACGTCTACTTGGTTTTATGTCTATCCTAGACATATACTTGGTCAAAAATTTGGCCTAGATGTCTACCAGCCTAGATGTCTGCTTTTTCAAACATCAGGCCTAGACATATACCATCCTAGACGTCTACCAGCCTAGACGTCAGGCCTAGACGTCTACCAGCCTAGACGTCTGGTCTAGACATATACCAACCTAGACATATGCGTCTAGCCTAGAAGTCTAGAAGCCTAGATGTTTAGCAACCCAAATGTTAGACCTAGATGTCTAGCAAGTTAAATGTCTAGTCTATTATCTAGATGTTTGGCCTAGATGTCTAGTAGGTCATACATCTAGCCTACTTTGGACTGCCACAGTCCTTTTTCTTGGTTACCTATATTGCATAGTGACTTCACTTTCTAACATTCTCTCACTTGAATTCAATATCAATTTTGCCAAAAATCTTCAGCCAGTGCCAATTGCCCAATGCTTCCCTTGTTACTTTTTAGCAAGCCCAAAGAAGTTTTGCACCACTCAAACTTCTCTACCTTGACTGGATTTGTAAGCATATCTATAGGATTCACTTCAATGTTGATTTTTTGCAATAGGATCCTAAAATATTCCACCATATTTATAATAAAGTGGTACTTGACATCAATGTGTTTCATGTGATCATAAAATGTTGGATTCTTCACTAGCTGAATAGCACTCTGGCTATCACAATGCAGTGTCATTTTCTCCAGCATTACCTTGAAGTCATTCAACAATCGCTCTAGCCAAATTACCTCTTTTTTGGCATGAGTCATTGTAATGTATTCTACTTCAGTGGTTGATAAATCCACAATAGACTACAACTTAGAAGCCCAACTCACCACTCCACCAACAAGAGTAATAGTATATCTTGTAGTGGACTTTCTCCCATCTCTATCTCCACCATATTCAGAAACCACAAAACCTATAACTTTCAAATCTGCCAATCCAAAGTAAATGGCAACATCTTAAGTGGCTCTTAAATATCTGAATATACACTTCACCGTATTCCAATGCTCCTTACCAATATTTGCCATGTACCGGCTAACTACTCTCATTGTGTGGGCAATATCCAGTCTGGTGCTCACCATGGCATACATGATGCTTCCTACTGTTGATGAATATAGTACACGAGATATGCTTGTCTTCTCTACTTCTGTTCTAGGACACTGGTTGGAAGATAAATTTAAGTGTGAAAGAAGTGGGGTACTAATTGGTTTAGCATTCTACATATTGAAGCACTGCAGAATCGTTTCCACATATGACTTTTGACTTAACCATATATTTCTTCATTTTATGTCTCGGTGTATCTGCATCCCTAAAATTATGTTTGCTACTCCTAAATCCTTCATTTCAAATGTCCTTAATTTTAAGATCAATAATTTTCTTCCTGTTGGGGCCTACAACCAGCATATCATCAACATACAATAGTAAAATGATAAAACTACCATCATCAAACCTCTTATAGTATGCACAATGGTCAACTTCACTCCTGGAAAAACCTTGGCTCTTCATGAAGGTGCCAAATTTTCTGTACCACATCCTTGGCACCTGTTTCAACCCATATAGTGATTTCTTCAGTCTGCAAACGAAATACTCTTTGCCTCTTTCTTCATAGCCCTTAGGTTGATCCATATATATCTCTTCCTCGATATCACCATGCAAGAAAGCAGTCTTTACATCAAGTTGCTCCAGTTCCAAATCTAGTGTAGCTACAAGTGCAAGTAGAACTCTAATAGTAATCATCTTCATAATTGGAGAGAAAATTTTAGTAATGTCAACACCTGACTTCTGCACATAGCCCTTTGCCACCAAGTGAGCTTTATAGCGTTCCAACAGCCCATCGTTGTTCTTCTTCACTTTGTACACCCACTTGTTTCCAACAGTCTTTCTTCCAAGTGGGAGATCCACAAGTTCCCAAATTTTATTCTTGCGAAGTGCCTTGCTTTCCTCCTCCATGGATTTCCTCCACTTTTTTGCATTCTCAAACTCTCTAGCTTCCTAAAATGAACTAGGTTCACCATCATCAGTTAACAAAGTAAAATAGGAGTGATACACATGAGAATACCTTTTTGAATACTTTTTTGGACGTGTAGATCTTCTAACCCAATGATTTGTCGATTGTGGCTCTTGGTATTGTGATCGTTGTGGCTGCTCTACCTACTATTCTACTTACTATTTTGCATGTTGATCAAAAACTTCAACATGTTGATTTTCATAGTCATCTTCACTCAATTCTACTTCAATAGGTACAACATTAGGATTTTGTTGTACCTCCTTCCTTTGCATGGATTTTTCATCAATAATTACATCCCGTATAATAATTACCTTGTGGGTAGTAGGATCCCACAGTCTATACTCCTTCACTATATCTCCTTAGCTGAGAAAAACTCATTTGCTTGACTTTGGGTCAAGCTTGGACCTTTTTTTTGGGTATATGGGCAAACGCATCATAGCCAAAGGTGCACAAATGAGAGTAATCAACTAGCTTACAACACCAAACCTCCTCTGAAATATAACCATCCAACACAACTATAGGTGACCAGTTAATAAGATATACAATTGTATTAACAGCCTCTACCCAGAACTTTTTCTCCAACATGACTGCGTTAAGCATGCTTCTTGCACATTCTATGATTGTGGGATTATCTGCTCAGCCACATCATTTTGCTATGGAGTGTATGGCACAGTATTTTTGTGCTTAATACCTTCCTGCATACAAAATTTATCAAATTTATTGGAGCAATATTCACCCTCATTATCTGACCTGAGGCATAAAATCAACTTGTCCAAACTCTTTTCTACCCATGCTTTGAACTCCTTAAATTTCTACAAATCTTATGACTTCTTCTTCAAAAAATACACCCACACTCTCCTAGAATAATCATCTATAAAATTCAAAAAATAGATGGCACCATTCAAGGACTGAGTGGGGACGTGTCCAAATATATCCGAATGTATAAGTTGCAGAAAATCAGAACTCTTACCAGGACTTGTAGTAAACCGAACCCTCTTCTGTTTACCAAAAATATAGTGCTCACATAAGTCTAAATTACAAGACTTAATCCCATAAAACATACCTCTGTCATGCAGAATTTTTAGGTCTTTTTCACTCATATGGCCTAGGCATTGATGCCTTATCATTATTGCATCTTGAACAAAAGTTGCTTCTTTTACATGGTTTGTCATTGTATCATCGCATAAACGGTATAAATTCCCATAATATTCTCTCTTTGCTACTACAAGAGATCCTCTTATAATATTGCAGTAGTTGTTACATAAGGTGACAGAATACCCTAGCTTATCCATCATTTTGATTGAGAGAAAATTCTTCCTCAAATCGGGTACATGTCGCATATCACATAACATCTAAAGGATGATCATCATCCAAATAGACCTTTCCACCATAGTATGGCTGATATTTATCAAACCAATATCTATGAAAAGATATGTGGATGGATGCACCTGAGTCTAAAACCTAGGTATATAACATTGATCTATTATTAATGATATAGAAGGCTTCACATGTTGTCGTCTCTCCTAAATTTCCTACACTAGCCTCAGCTTATGGCTGATTTTTCTTTTCGCCATTCTTTAATTGACAATAGTCCTTCTTGGAGTGTCCTGGCTTCCCACAATGTTAGCACTTCCCTTTCTACTAACATCCTTTAGGCTTAGATCTAGACTATTTTCCACCTTGTTTACTCCCCTCGAAGGATATACCTCTCACATATAGGGTTTCATTGGTCGAGGGTTCCAGAGATATTTTTTGCCTCAACTCTTCTTCCAACAAAGCAACTACCACATCATCAAATTTGAGAGTTCTTGATGATGAATTACTGATGGTCATCACCATATGATCCTAAGTGTCTGGGAGGAAACAAAGTAGGGTGATAGTTTTATCTTCATCCTCCATATTCACATTAACTAAAACCAGTTTACTGATTAGAGTATTAAACTCATTCAAATGATCTACTACAAATGAACTTTCCTTCATCCTCAAGCTATAAAGTTTTTTTTTTTGGAAAAACCTTATTTGTTGTTGATTTTGTTTCATACAACTTTTCAAGCTTTTGCCAAAGGGCTTCTACAGTCTTCTCTTCAACTACATTGAACAAGATGGAGTTCACTACGCAGATACGGATTGTAGAAACCGCCTTCCTATCAAGCGTTACTCACTCCTCATATTTCATGTTGCTCGGTTTACTCGTGACCCCTTCCAAGGCTTGAGCTTGGTCATTCTGAACCAGCAAATCCTCCACCTTCATTTTCCATAGAGCAAAGTTCCTACCATCAAATTTCTCAATCTCAAACTTGGTTACACCTTTTGTCATTATTGTAGATCCCAATCACACAAAACCTTAGCTCTGATACCAGATGTTAGGAAATTATTCCAAGATTTTATACCTTTACAGGAGCAAGCACAATAAAATAAAATTGAAAACATGAAAATAGCAACACAAGTGACACAGATATTTGGGTAGAAACCTGCAATGTGTAGGAAAAACCATGGGGCAATGTCAACTTCTTCTATTATTTTTTAGCAAAACTTTACATTCATGTTTTACAATGTTTCAACCATCCATCATATACAAGGATCACATCCCTTTTATAGAGTAGACAAGGAAGACCCCAACTGTTTGTTTCCTCTCCCTATGGGGACCTCTACAAAATTGTTTGTTTTTATATAGAACCAAAATGGTTCATCATCCGCAAGCTATCATCTACCTAGATGTCTACTGCTTTGATGTCTACTTGGCTTGATGTCTACTTGGTTTGACGTTTGGCATAGATGTCTACTTGGTTAGACGTCAGGCCTATATTTCTACCAGCCTAGATGTTTGCTTGTTCATATGTCAGGCCTAGACATCTACCAGCCTAGACGTCTAGTAGCCCAAACATCAGGCCTATATGTCTACTAGCCTAGATGTCTAACATCTCATATGTCAAGCCCAGATGTCTACCAACCTATATTTCTAATAGCCTAAACATTTGCCAAGATGTCTAGAATCCTAGACGTTTGGCAACCCAAATGTTTGGCCTAGACATCTAGCAGCCTAGATGTCTAGCCTAGACGTCTAGCAGGTTAGACATCTAGTCTACTGTCTAGACGTCTGATCCATATATCTAGCAGGTTAGATGTCTGGCCTACTTTGGACTGTTGCAGTATTTTTCTTGGCTGCCTGTACTACATAGTGACTTCACTTCGTAACAATAAGGAGTATTTAGTGCTCTTACCAAAGATAAACCTGCGCTTAAGATCATATAGCAAGGCTTCATCCATAAAAAGCTTGAGATCAATATTTTTCTAATAAATTCAAGGGTATTTTTTTAAAAAAAACTTATAAACATTTCATATAAGGATATGTTGCCACTATTCTAGACATGCATAAACTTCTATTTTACCCATACAGACTCAACAACAATTCATGCTAGCTTACGTAAATTTCTCAGAGAATGATTTGTCAAGTTTGAGACCTACAACTTACCCAAAAGGGATTTTTCTATATATTGCTAATAAAAGCAAGATTTCCAAGGGAAGAACCTCACAAATTGTAGATCAATAATTTTCCTACACACAGCTTTTTTCTTTAGACCACATTAAAACCTTTAACCTTAGCAACAATAACGGCTATTACTATCTCATTAACTCAATCACCAAACAAGCATACTCATCATTCATACTATAGTTGGGATCTTCACCCTAACCTAATTTTTTTGTAGACTTTCTCCGATCCAAGATCCAAAAAGTCTTCCAATACTTCAACTTACACGTGACTCTTTTTTTTTAGCAAAGCAATTAGGTAAAGAAAACTATGGCAAATCACAAGGCCCATTTATTTTCTGTCTTATCAAATTCTGGAGAGCATACTCCCTAGGAACCTCTAGATTTCCAATGTCAACTTGCAAAGAATGCAAGATTTTTGGTTTATGATCCAACTCAGTTGGAGAGCATAATCCTTGATCTCACTTTGCAAATATCACTATATCTTTGCCTTCCCAAATGCCTCTATTTATAATGGAACTCACCCTACCCCCATAACCATTTTTTTATTATTAAAAATTGTTGGGGATGAGCCCATCATAAATGCTATCTAGAAATTGGAGTTATCTTTGACTTTGTGCCCAAGGTGGTCCAATCACAAACAAACACATACCAACTCTTCAACTAATATTTACTTCATTTCTAAGCAACTAATTAATTAGCCTAGTTAATCACAATTAGCTTGTAACTAATCTAGGGATAAAATAGCACTAGATTTAATGCCTCTTCAATGTTGTCCATTAATCAATCTTAACACAAGTTAAAGACCATGGTTAACCAAATAAACCAATCTTAACAACTAATTTCCCAACTAACTGAGGAGACAAAGAAACATTCCAAATAAATGCTTTAAATACCACTAAAATTCATGTTTAGCATCAAACTCTCCTAATTTAGCAAAGCATACTAACCATTTCTATTTCATAATCATCTCTATGAAATCAAACCTTAAGCTATATAATGCAAACACAAAGTAGGGGATAGAAATTGGGATGTTACATACTCCCCCCCATAGACTAAACACACTCCCCTATGTTTCATCCCTAATATTAATCAAATGCATTTCCATTCATCATAAAGAACAAATCAAGCATTGAGCTAATATTTTGCAACCACATTCAAATCATGCAATCTGATCATGCAAACCCCATTTCCACACTATTGTTTTTTCTTGTGGTTGGAATTTTTAAGATATTCAACTATCACCATCCCACTAGGAGACTAGTCTAGGACATCACGGTCCAATAGTGTAGTCATGGAGATGTGAGGGTAAATTTGCCTGCCCTTTTTTTTTACCCTCTATATTATCTTTTTCATCCTTTCCCTTTTGCCAGTTTTCTATTCCTAGTGGTTGAGGAACTCCTTTTAAATGAGAAGAACAACCTCTCCCGCCTGACGAGAATATATGGACTTGAAATATAGTAAAAAAACATCAGTAGTACCATATTCTAAAAATATAAAGTACTTATATTGCATAATCATGTTTCAGTTTTACATAATAATGTCTATTATTTCATCAAGCATCATCAAAATTTAGTCAATCCATGCATAACATAATAAAATCCATCAATATACTTAGTTTGCATAAGTATACATCATGTTATCACAAAGTCTTAACTGAAATCAGACACTACATAGTATCATCAAATAAGTACAAAAAATATTTTTTCATATCTTCCACCTTTTTCCAGATGGCATTTTTCTCAAAATAAATATCCCATTGGACCTTGCATTGCTCTAGGTTTCGTTTCCTCATTTGTTTAGTGCGAAACTCAAGAATCTTCACAAGCTTGATTTTGATGTACATTGGATCCATCATCTACAACTTAGAAACATCCACAACATGAGTAGGATCATATATGTACTTCCTAAGTAGGAACACATGGAAATAATTGTGGATCTTTGCCAAGTTAGATGGCAAGTCGAGTCTGTAAGCAATAGGACTAATATTTTCCAGTATGGTAAATGGTCCTACATATCTGGGATCCAACTCAGTGGACTTAATTGCACTTTTTATAGGTTTGAATCTTAGGAACACCTTATCTCCCATAGAAAATTCCAAAGGAGTCCTCAAGTCTACATATTTCTTCTGGTGATCTGAAGCTTCTTTGAGCCTCTAACAGATTATCTTTAGTTGCTCTTCCATATCCTTCAAATATTCTAGTCCAACATTGACCCGATCTTCAAGAATATCCCATGATAATGGATTTTTGCACCTATAGCCATACAAATCCTCAAAATGAGCCATTTTTAGAGAGGTGTGGTACCCATTGTTATATGCAAACTCAACTAGATACAAGAAGTCTTCCCAAAAAGACTTGTGGTCCATGCAGTACATGCAAAGCATATCCTCTAACGCCTAATTGACTTTCTTAGTCTGTCCATCCATCTTAGGATGGTATGCAAAACTTATGTTCAGTGAAGTACCAATTTATCGATGGAGAGCTTGCCAGAACTTTGACGTAAACCTTGAGTCTCTATCTGAGATGATCATTTTTAAAAATCCATATAATCTAAAGATATCCCTAGTGAAAAAACTACTACATCATCAGTAGTACTACCAGGAATGAAGTGTGTGACTTTGGTCAATTTGTCCACTATTACCATTATGGCATAATGTTAATACCTAGTCTTTGGTAATCCCACAATAAAGTCCATAAATATCACTTGCCATTTTCTATGGGTACATTGTGAGGATATAGCAGACTAGTAGGATGCTTATGTTTTGCTTTCACCTTCTGATATTGTAGACACTTCACCATAAAATTAGTAATATATCTCTCCATTCTAGGTCAATAAAATATTTTCTTCATATTCTCCCTCATCTTAGCTCCTCCAGGATGAGTAGAATAAGGAGATCTATGAGCTTATCTCATGATAATTCTATGCAAATCATTTATTTTTGGAATCACAACCTGCTCTTTGAAACATAAAAATCCATATTTGAAGCCAAAATCTTAAGCTATCTTTGGATCCTTCCTTATTTTCTCTTGCACTTATCTAAAATATGGATCCTAAAGTTGACCTCTTTTAACCTGGTCCATCAGGTCTACATGACTTCTAGTTGAAAGTGCGAAGCAACATTAAAATTATATTGATAAAGCATGGTAATATATACAAGTAGCTAAGGTTAAATATAGTGTAAGATAATAACTAATAAAATAATATACCCCCATGAGCACAAACGAACAATATGCGCTCAAGATATTACCAAAATATGCCAACATAAGATATCACCAAAATGAGGTGTTGGCAAGCAATAATGTAATAATCTAATATATACTAACATCCCCCCTTATTAAATTATTTTGCAATACAAAGTGAGTTGTGAAATAACTCAAACTTGATGCATGCAAGGGCCTTGGTGAAAATTTTTGCAACTTGATCACTGGTGGGAATGTATTGAAGCTAAATTTTGTACCTTGGAACCTCGTCTCTAATGAAGTGACATTGTGTATCAATGTGTTTGGTTCATTCGTGATGCACTGGATTCTTGACTAGGTTCAGAACACCTTGGTTGTCGTAAAACAAGTGAATTGGATATTTGTATGGATGACCCATACTTATCAAGATGCAACGTAGCCATATCGCCTCACACATTGCTTCTCGTGCGACATGATGCTCTACCTTTGTAGATGAGATAGCAACCACTTGTTGCTTCTTGTTGTACCAAGATATAGGACCGAATCCAAGATGAAATATATATCCTAAAGTTGACTTACGATCATCATATGATCCGATATAGTTGGAATCCGTGTATCCTTGCAAGAATAATTGATCATTCTTCTTGTACTCTAGGCCATATTCAATAGTACCATGGACATAGTTAAGAACATGTTTTATTGCTTTCCAATAAGTGGTCTTAGGCTCCTACATGAACCTCAAAATATAGTTGATAGTAAACACGATATCTAGCCTAGATTTTGTCATATATATGATACTCTCAATCGATTATCGATAGAGAGTACCATCTATCAGAGGTGAATCATCATACCATGATAATTGAAGTCCTATCTCCATCGGAGTTGCCATTGGTTTACAATCAGTCATATGGTATTTTTCTAACAATGTCTTGGCATAATTTTGTTGGGTCACCTTGATGTGATGCTTCTTTTGGTTCACTTCCAAGCCAAGATAATAGTGGAGAAGTTTGAGATCTATCATCTCAAAATATTTACACAAGTCACTTTTTACAACTATCAAAGATTCGGAGCTGCTTGTGATAATCATATCGTCCACATACAATACAAGTAGCACTATTTCATAACCTTATTTCTTGAAATAGAGATTTGCATCTGTCGGACTTCTCTTAAATCTATGATGCATAAGGTGATCATCCATCTTACTATACCAAGCTCTGGGATCTTATTTCAAACCATACAAGGATTTGATTAATTTACAAACTTTCTATTCTTGGTCTTCAATTCAAATCCTTCAGGTTGTACCATATAGACCTTTTCTTTAAGATCACCACTCAGGAAGACACTATTGACATCCATCTGATGAACTTTCCACCCAAACTATGCTGCTATGGCACAAAGAACTTGAATGGTTGTCATCCGAGCAGTAGGTGCAAAATTTTCCTTATATTCAATGCCTTCCTTTTGCACATAGACCTTTGCCACAATGAGGGCCTTATGCTTATCAATTTTTCCATTTGTCTTGTACTTGACTTTGTACACCTATTTGTAGCCAATGGGTCTCTTTTCATGTGGCAGATCAACAAGCTTCCATGTCTGATTTTTCTTCAAAGACTTGTACTTTATGTCCATAGCAGCCTTCCATTATGGCTTACCAAGGGTATCTTATACTATTGTGGTTTCATGCTCATAAAGTGAAGATATAAACACCCTATCATTACGCACATCCATATATTTTGGATCTATAGAAATCTCCTCAAAAGATTGATAAATTTCATCAACCTCAGTAGTCTCTGTTGTAGCTTTCTCTTGATGAGTCATACTACGAGTACAAGGTCTTTTCAAAGTCATATTATATGGTGTGGATATCTTTGAGACTCTGAGAGTAATTGTATACCACTTAGGAATATTTTTTTATGTAGAATAAGGAGATCCTCCCTTCTGTGATGAAGAAGGAGACTTCTCATCCATAGATTTTGCAAAATCTAGGTATATATCTTATGTGCTTTATGATGTGAAAGCCTCATCAAAAACATCTCTGTTTGTATGAATCTTCTTGGTCAAAGGATCAATCAACTGATAACCCTTTGAATGCTCATCATATCCAATAAGAACACATTGTAAGGTCTTCTCATCTAGCTTCTTCCTTTTCTCTTTGGGTATGTGCATAAAATATTTACATCCAAAAATGTGTAGATGAGATATGGAGGGTTTTCAACCACTCCATGCTTCATGTGGAGTTATTCCCTTTAGGGCCTTTGTGGGTGCCCTATTCAATAGATACACTACTATGGTGACAACTTTTACCCAAAAGTGTTGCTCTATATGGGCTCCTGTTAGCATACAGTGAACCATTTCCATGATGGAATGATTCCTTCACTTAGCAACTCCATTTTGTTGAGGATTTTAAGTAGTAGTGAGCTATCTTTTGATTCCATGTGCAGTAAAATATGCAAAAAATTATTTAGAGGTGAACTCCCCCCTTGATCTGAGTGGAGGGTCCTTATTGAAGTCCCTAAATCCTCAAAAAATATTTTGAATTGTTGGAAGTAACTAAAAGCTTCAAATTTCATATGAAGAAAGAATACCCACATCTTTTGTGAGTAGTCATCTACAAACAACTGAAAGTACCTCTTGCCCCCAAAAATATTTGGGATGAAAGCATCGCACAGATTGGTGTGAATTAACTCCAAAGGTTTATTTTCTCAAGTAGAGCTCTTTTCAAATGGTACTCTATGATGCTTCCTTGCCAAGTAGTCAGAGCACACTGACAATATAGAGGAAAGGGATGGAAGGCCCTTTACCATCTCATATTTACTTTGCTCAAGTAAATATCCAAAACTGAGATACCCGTATCTCTTGTGCCAAAGTGAAGTTGCCTTCTTTGAAGAGATAGTCATGGAAACATGAGAGGTGGATATAGTATCTAATGTGAACAAGCCATGCTTGTATGAAGTAGTTGCAATGTTTTTATCCCTCTTGGTGATAAAGCAACGCTTCTAACCATCCTCAATACAAAAATCAACAACCATATTTCTATCCAAGATTTGTGGAACTAACAACAAATTTTTCGTCAATCCTGGAACATAAAGGTCTTTCAATATGATAATTACCTTCTGGAAGGTTGACTAAAATTGGACCCTCACCCTAAACCTTGTAGGTTTTATCATCAACAATGGTGACATGTTTTCCTTCTTTGGCTTCATATATTGCAAACCACGACTCATTTCCAGTCATGTACTTACTGACACCATAATCAACATACCATAGAGGATACTTTGACTTGGAGATTGTGGTAGTCATGAGCACCTTGTGTGCCCACTCAAAATCTTAGTCATATTCTTCAATAGCAACATTCACTTGGGGTTGCTTGTTTTTTTTTGGGGGTTTTTTATGGCCCTTATTCTTAGGTTGTTTATTCTTGTACCAAAATCGATTGGTATAATGGGTATGTTTATCACAAATATTGCAATATCGCTTATGTTTTTGAGGTTTTTTCCCTTAGAATACTTGGAATAGGATCCTCCCTTATGAAAATTACCTTTCTTCTTTGATCCCTTCTTATTGGAATAGAGGGTGGTATTAGAAGCATCATCTGCTTGAAGTTGAACGACCTCCTCAGTTTGAAGCAAATTGATCAACTCTACAAAGGTAACTTTTATTTGTGACACTTGAAGGGTAGTTATCAATGTTCTATATGAAGTTGGCAAAGCTCTTAGAATCATTGAAGTGAGGAGCTTATCCTCTACAATCTCTCCCATAGAATTCATCTTTGTCTTCAACTCGACCACTCTACATAGAAATAGTTCAACTGTCTCACCATGCTTCATACTCAAATTGTGTAGTTGAGTTTGGAGGTTAAGAATGGTGGAATCATTCTTACCCTCATAGATGGTCTTAAGGGCATCCCATGCCTCGTGACCATTTTCTTTGTTAGTAATGTGAGGTTGAATTTCATCTGACACAGCTAGCAAAATGAGCACTCTGGCCTTACTATTTTTCTTGTCAAATTCAATCATCTCTGTAGTTGGTCATGTAGGTTGAGTGGAGCTTGCTAATGGTGAAGGTCTTGTTTCCTGGCCTGAAACAATATCCCACAATTCTTCCATTTGTAGAATAGCCTTCATATTTGTTTGCCATGGTATATAATTGGAACCTTTTAGTAACTGAGCATCTATCAGGTACTTATGGATAGCAGCCATAATGAGGGTTCCTTATATCACCAAATGGTCCCCCTTTCTTTATACCTTTGCCAGGACTTTATACCAAACCTCTCTATATACCCACCCTTATGTGAGGGAGACTATAAGTACATGAGAGCATAACGATACATGGAACATAGGTGGTACTGAAAGGGAATCGTTTTGTTTATGACACCTACCATAGAAGTTCTTTCATCATGTGTGGGGCGTAACTTCCCTTAAACACTTTGGAAAGCACTTCATTAGGATTTACGTATAACAATAGTAATTATTAGGTTAAGAATGGAGTGAAAATAATGACAAAATGGTAAACTTATATCTCCTTGACAATTTATAGATAACAAGCTCAGACATCGTTGTTGCAGCTATGTTAGGCGATAGATACAGTAGCCCAAAGCACAACAACATTACCTATAAGTGTGGGCCAGAGGTATTGTTAATACCGAACACTATGGTGCAAATAAATTTGCATGGATGGGTTCAATTTTGGGGACTTAATTGTGCTTGATTTTACTTAATGTTGTAGTGCAAAAACATAAATGGAAATGTAAATGCAACAAACAACAAAAAGTGCCCACAAAAAATGAAATTTTAGGTGTCGGTCGCTGCCAAAAATGCACCTAATTACAATGCCAAATTGCCTTTTCAAATTTGAAAAAATTGTAGACACCTAAAACGTGTCATGTCGAGGGTGACTACTCATATGGACATGCTACAAGACCATATGGAGGATCTTGGACAGAATCCAAGATAGAGCAGTGGTTCTAACCACTCAATTTAGGAATTTTTGCCTAAGAATTCTGAACCATAGCCCATACCTACGGTCTCTAGTCTAAACTATGGTTAACACCTACAGTCTGTAGTCTAGACCACAACTATGACCTACGATATTAACTGAAGTTCAGTTAGGCCTTCCATCCGAGCCAAATTGGTTGGAATGACCAAAATATCTAGAAGGAGGCAGTTGAAGGATGGAAGATTCCAGAGGCTTCCATCCAAACTGTCCTAACCGACCTTCTTGGTCTTGGCTTCTCCATGAAGCCACCCTTAGCCCTAGGGGCATGCTATAAATACCCCCTCCAAATGGGGAGAAAATGAGAGCAAGCATTGGAGATTTGAGCAACAAAGCCCTGGCGAATTGTACACTCAAACTGAGTATACTAAGAGATAGAGCTATTGCACTTAATCCTCGACCCTTTTGCCACCATTCATGATGAATTGCATTATAGATGCCCTAGGTGCTTAGGAGGATCAAGAAATGCAAATTCGGGCAAACGAAGGCCCTTAACATCGAATTGATCACCAAATCAGTCTAAGAACACCGAAGGCAACCCTTGAACATCAATTTGGACAAGGAGATTGGGCCCACTGCCCCTGATTTTGAGGGTAAACTTATCAGAGGTCAAATAGCGACTATTAGCCATGGTTCACAGTACAGACTGCTCACCAAAGTTGCAATTTGCAATAGGTGACATATCACCTTAGTCTTTTCTCTTTTTTTTGGCTAGTTAGGTTAGATTAGTTATTTTTGTGATTGAATAGCATTTTAGAAGACTTTTGACCATAGAACTAGGCTAGATTCACATCTTATGCTTATGTTTCAATTAGGGCTAAAATGATTTCTTTATGCATGTTTATGTTTCATTTTCTATATTTGATCCATGCATAGTGTAGATGTTATTTTACTTTATGCTATTACATGAATCTTGATTCACTTTGCATAGTTTAGCAGCTTTCTTTACACTTTCTTGATTATGCATGTTAATGGTGTCATTCTACATTTTACCTAAAAGGGCCTCATCATAAGAGGTTGCCTATATTTTTTATATTCTTGTCGTTTCTTGACCGTAGGGAACAGTTCCAAAGGAGATATAAAGCATCCAATCCCTTCCCCATTGCAAATAAGAGGGTCATCAACACCTTAGAGCAATTCGTGTCACCCTGAGGGGCATTTTGATCACACCTACCCTTGATAGGGATTAAACACTATTATAATTAATGTATCAAATGGGTATCCCTAAGAGGGACAAATCTATAATTTGACTTCATTGAAATTAATAAAGTATTCCTTGTATTCACGTTATTTCTTGTTATCAAATTATGCATGCCTATTTGTGTATTTTTCTTCAATTGCGATAGTTAGATCGAGTGTGAGCCTCTTTGGTGGTTACAGATGGCGATCATAGTGGGAACTCTGCATTTCTAGCCCCTAAGTGCTGACATTTTTGTTTGTTTTATCTCAGGTGCTAACAGCTACGATTATTTTTTGGCCCATGACTGTCACCTACGATTTACACTACAGCCCGCAAACTATAGCTACAGTTTACAACAGAAGCAGCAGACAACAAAGAAACCACTTGGCAGCAGATCAGGAGTTGAGGTAGGTTTTATTTTCATTCTCTGTTATGCATTTTCTCCTCTGTATTTTTATAGTAAGTGGAAAATCGATGGTAAATTAGGTACATTAAAGGAAAAGGATCAATGAATAAGTCCTAATTTGCTTTCACATTTTTTCCATTAGAAAGGCACTGCTAGGAACAATGGACCTCTGATTGCAGTTCGCCCTAAAATACAGTGACCTTGATAAAATTGTGTGGTCGTTTGCTTGCGGGAGGCCCAATTAGAGGCCATGTCATCGTAATTGCATTGTCATAACGTCATGTAGGGAATAGCATGCATACCTTTGTGAATTTGAAACGTTCCTTCTTATGCATATCATGTATGAATGATCATATGAATGCTCTTTTATGCATTTATCTTTATGCAAAGTAAAACAAACCACACACACCACGTTTCATTTTAAACATCGATGGCATTGGGCTCTCACATACAACCCATTTTATTGAGACCAATAGTGGATGTCATTACCACTTGGTTGGCTCATTTGAAATTGTATTATCGAGACCCGCTCGTTGCCAAGGCCGACCCAAGAACTATCCTATCCATGCAAAATAGCACGCACTCATATTCGGAAGGGTGTATCACTGTGCATGGTGTTTTGGGTGAGGGTTGGTAGTACCTATGCCACTTCGTTGAGTATGGAATTCATTACTATATTTGGCTTGTTTGAGTATATAGGTTAAAGCCAATTAAACTAAGAATAAAATCCAACAATTTTGCAAAACATGTGAGAGTTTCTCATACTGATACAACACATTTTGAAATAACATCAAATAGTTTAGGGTGCATTTTAAAATTTAAAAATAAGATAAGCATCATTTTATACCTTTTTTGATAATAAAAGATACATCTAGATGTTAGGTACACTATGGTGGATACACGGGGTGGTCGGCAAAGGCGCAAGCCTGAGGCCGATGACCAAGCCCCAATCGGTTCACAATTACACGTGTCTAGTCCTCAACCACATGAGCAAACTGAAGGATATTTGGTGAGCATTAGAGGAGACAACTCGACACGAGGGGATCCCATTGAGTGTACCCCTGATAGACTAGCATTAGTGCATACTATTAGGCATATATTAGAGCATCGGGCTTCTTAACCTGAGGGTGCTCCACTCGAAAGCCATTACTGAGACCATAGTGCATACGCATCCACAAGATCGACCAAAGAGTATGTCGTGCAAGGTATCATATTGGTACCCATCTGCACTAAGTCTACAGGGTGTACTATACCCCCACCTTATGAGTATAGAAGGAATAGAGGTCCGCCCATTCAAGGGCAATTAGACGGACTCCCTACTAAGCGCAAGTCTACCCATACTCCCATGCGTACTATAGCATGCAAGACCACCATTTATATGTCAAATGTGAGAGCTAATGGAACACCACCCCATGAGAGGTGGAGGTCTAGATAGCTAGATGATCTAGGTAGTGTGCTAGAGCAGCTATACTGCAAGCCTTCAGCTTTGCCCACTTGTTCTTCGAGTGAGCATAGCAGGAGCACCATTAGAACTACTAGAGAGAATGGAGAGGTTTGTAAGCACCCTCATGTCTCACATCCACCATCCACACATGGTGGCATGTAGCATAGGACATAGCATGATGTCGATTTCATCTTCACAAAAAGAGGAAAAAGCACAGCACATCAGTTCAATGGGTACAGAACCCACAAGGTCGCTCATGCAGAGCAAGCATATCAAAGGCCTTTGATGGCTGACCAGGTCAAAAAATCATATCGACTAGCCTCTGAGCAAAAATACCAACTCCTCCAAGATCAATTGGAGGATACTCACCTAGAGAGGTAGTGCATCGAAGATGAATATCTTTAGGTGCAAAGGCTTACTAGACAAAGGTTGTATGAGCAACGCTTGCACGAGGAGTGCATCCTTGTCCAGAAGGATCATGTAGAGTAGGAAGATAGGTTGGCTAGGGTTGACCTATACTCTCAAGACAAGCGTAGAGAGCAGGTGCACAGGAAGGCTTTTTTTCAATCCGACATGCACCATGAGCGTGCAAGCGTTCACACTCATATCACTGCCCATCACAGAGAGCGACCGCCCTCGGTCAACAATCAGAGGCAACAACATTATGAGGAATAAGATGGGAACAGATGCAACCAAGAATATCCTGAGAGTTACCAAGCTGAGGAGGAGGAAGAGCAATGCCCTCCACCTCGATAGAAGAGGAATGTACCTCCAAGACCGACTTCATGCCGACTTAGGGAGGAAGAATTTTTGTCTTCTGAGGCTTACAAAGCTTTGGCTGAGAAGGTCAAGGCAATTGAGAGACAAGGCATGACTGTCCAAAATCCAACACTAAGGAAAATTCACAATGAACCTTTAGATCCCTCAGTACCTACGCCCCCATACCCAAAGCATTTTGAGATGCCCAGGTTGGATAAATTCAAGGGTGATGAAGAGGTGCAAGAACATTGAAGAACACAAGCTTATACTGAGAGGGGGGGTGAACAGTATAAGACCTCTTTTTACTTTTTCCTTTATACTCCAAAATAGTAAAGCGATATACCCAAAGCAATATCAAAACAATGCACAATATCATCCACAAAGTGACACCAATTTTAACGTGGTTCACCCAGAATGGTTGGGCTACGTCCACAAAACTTTTCTCTAAAAGTTATCTCAAAGTTCTTTGCGAATCCTTCCCAATTAAAATTTTTATGAGCCTCGGCTCAAAGGAGATACCTTCCCCCAATCTAAATTTATGAGCCTCTACTCAAAGGAGATACCTTCCCCTCAATATAGATTTATGAGCCTCTGCTCAAAGGAGATACCTTCCCCTCTTCTCTGGAAATGATCCCTCAGAATATCAACTGCCTCTACCTCTTGCCAGCACATGGAATTCCTTTCCATCGAAGACCTCCTATCCTCAATGCTTAGCCTAAGAGACCTCTGCCTTCTATGATCACATCCACAGTAGCTCAGCAACCTGTGCCAAACACAGTTAGTCGGTCTAGTACAAGTCTTCCTTTGTCTGTCAAATCTGTCCAACACTTGAACAATTCAATCCTCTGCACACAATCCTTCTCAAAGACTTGCCAAATCTATCCTCAGGTTCTTCTCAAAGAACCAGTGCACCTCTGTCCTCATACAGTAGCACTCCATGTTTGTCTTTGCCCTTTGTGCTCTCTACGCCCTCTGCTCTCTCTGTGCAATCACAGTCACACTTGGTCGAACTTCAACCTTTGCACTCTCTGTGCAATCACAGCGACACTTAGAACAATTCACCATGACTCTTCGCTCACTCTGCACACTTCGATCGAATTTCACACTCTACTCTCGACGATCGAACTTCTCACTCTGTGCTCTATCTGCGAACGTCGCAACTTACAACACAACGAACTCTGCAAAACAGCCTGCCTTTTATAATAACACTTTCAAGATCAAAACCTTAATCTTAGTCTACTGTAACCCTGATCTTTATTTGACTGCACAACCCTAAACTTCATCGGCTACAAACCCTAATCTTCGTCGGCTCACATTTAACTTTGTCGGCTTCAACTACCTCTATAACTCTTCTGTAGCTTTTTTTGCAAAACTACGTCATGATATCGCAACACCTTTGCAACCATACACTTTCTTTTGGATTTTATCATGATATCGTGACACTTCAGCCTTTGTCAAATTCAACTAAGCTCTTGTCATGATATCACGAAACTTCTATCTTTATTAGCATCAACTTTGCTTTTGTCACGATATCACGACACTTCTCTCTTCGTCGACCTCCTTTCTGCTTTTGTCACGAAATCATGACACTTCTGCTTCTGCAGACTTCGTCTTCACTTTTTTTGTGATATCGTGACACTTCTGCTTTCGTCTACTTTCTTTTTTGCCTATCGCGAAATCATGACACTTTTTGCATCTATACGCATTTTTTGCAACCCGTCGTAAAATCATGACGCTTTCAGCTTTCGTACACTTTCTTTGCTCTTTGAGTCATGAAATTGTGACATGTCGCAATATCGCGACACTTTTCTAACTTTCTTTCTCTCTCCTACTTAAGTCGCAAAAATGCGACATGTCGCGATATCGTGACACTTTTCTAACTTACTTTCTCTCTCCTGCTTAAGTCGTGAAAATGTGACATGTCGTGATATCGCGACACTTTTCCTCCTTAGCTCTTTTCTGTTCTTTGGGTCGCAAAAAACTGACATGTGATATTGCGACACTTTTTCATCTTAGCGCTTTTCTTTTCTTCGGGTCGTGAAAACTCGACATGTCGTGATATCGCGACACTTTTTCTCTGCGAGCTCTTTCTCTCGAACCTGTCAACTTGGGGTTTGCAAAAGACCTTTGAAACTGTCATGCCGTAACCTTCATCAAAACAAATTATTTGACATCAAATCAAATTCCTTCAAAATCTTCTTGACATAAATGACAACTTATACACTTGAGCAAAGGCAATGTACCCAAAGTGCCCAAAATTGCCAACAATCTCCCCCTTTGTCATTGATGGCAAACCTTTACTGAAAACACTTCTCAAGAGCCAAAATTGAAACCAACTATGCTAACAACTTAGAATATTCCTTTGAAGTTTTGCTCCCCCTGAATTGAAGCTTTCCTCTTCACTTTGAAGCTCTCCCCCTTACTCATATCTCTCCCCCTTTGTCATCAATGGCAAAGGGTCACCTTTGGGGCTTGGGACTAAGAATGAGCCTCTTAGCTTAGTCCCTCCCCCTCCTCCTGATGAGGTGATTAATTTTGGGGTGGGAGTAAAACTCCCATTAGGCACTAATCATCATCAGTTTCTATAACTTCCTTGTCGAGCCTTCTCTTGAACTCTTTGTCCATATTCCTATTCTTGTCACTATTCTTGTTCTTGTTCTCATCCCTGTTCTTGTCCATGCCTTGATCCTTGGACCTGATCATGCCACTGTTCCTGTTTCTTTAATCTGGAATTTTAGCTCTACACTATCTGATTATGTGACCTTCATTGTTGCACTTGAAACACTTGATGATGTTGTTTCTCTGAGGTAAACCTAATCTTTGAATCCACTTGTTTTGACCAAACCTATTCTGGCCAAACCTGTTATGACCAAACCTGTTCTGACCAAACCTGTTCTGACCAAACCTATTTTGATCAAACCTGTTCTGACCAAACCTGTTCCTGTTATTTACCTTGCAATAGACTGCCTTGTGCCCAAACTATTGACAAGAGTAGCAATACCCTTGAAAGAAACTAGCACTTCTGAAATTGTCGTTTACCTTCTTCACTTGAGCCATGCAATGTGAAGTCATGTGACCAAACTTATGACAAGCAAAACATCTGCTTTAAAATTTTCCTTTATTTGACCTCTTGGGTCCTAAAAACTTCTCATTCTGAATTTTTTTTTTGTTTCTGTGCATCTATCATTCAAAGACTCATGATCTAAAATACTTTCCTCATCAGAACTCTCTTCCTTTTGGAGTCTCTTACTAGACTCTCCAACTTGTTCCTTGTGTGGCTTAACAAAACCAAGGCCTGTTTTATCTATTGTCATTGTTTGACTTTTGAATCTTGAAACCTGTAAAGCTTATCCTTGTACTCTTTAGTTTCCTCTTTCAAAGAAGCCATCTTCTGTTCTAACTCACTATACTCAAGAACCTTAGACTCTAACTCATCCTTGAGTTCTTGTGTCTTAGCTATAGAGAAATCAAGATTTTCTATAAGATCATCTCTCTCCATACAACATTCATCTAACTTATCCTTGAGTCTAGCATTCTTCTTTCTTTCCTTTTTCAAAGCACTAAGAGCACTAATAAGTTCACTTTCAAGATCCTTTATTTGTTTGCATTCTGAATCATCAAAGCCTTTTTCAGATTTCTTATCACTAGAGGTGTTATATTTTTCAAAAACCATACATGCATCTTCCGTATAGTTTTTTGAAGCATCCTCATACATACTAGAAACCAAATCATTATTTGTATAATCATCCTCAAGGTGACCAAAATTTCCACATCTAAGACATTTCATGATAATGAATCTATGTTTCGGTTCTTCCTCTTTTCTGATATGAACAACATCTCATTTTCATTATCACTTGAAGAACTTTCACTATTACTACTAGAACACTTACTTGCTTTGTCTAGGTAGAAACTCTTCTTGTGCTTGTGAGAATACCTCTTTCCTTGATTGTTGTGCTCATCTTTGTTCTTCCTGTGATGCTTGTGCTTTTCAGAATCCTTGCTCTTAGAATCCTATTTATCTTCATCACTTTCATTCTTGGGAATAGTACAGTCAATAGCATAATGACCAAACTTTCCACAATTGAAACATCTTATATTTTTCATGCTTTTGTGCTTTCTAGAGAACTTGCCTTTCTTGTTGTAATATGCCTCTTCATCACTAGAAGACTCATCACTATCTTGAAGTTGTTTACCCTTGGATTTCTTGGTAGCCTTGAAAGTTGCCTCTTTCTTGACATCAACCTTCACTTGAGTTCTCAACTCAAATGCTACAAGTATACTATGGAGCTCATCCTTTTTCAACTTATCCAAATTTTTAGCTTCCTCAATAGCAGAAATCTTTTCACTAAATCTATTAGGAAGAGATCTTAAAATCTTATCACAAACATCATTTTCAGCAAGCTCAAGACCTAAGTCTTTCATGGAGTTAACAACCTCATCCATACGAAGAATGTAGTCACTAATCTTTTCATCATCATTCATCTTGAGTTGTTCAAAAATACCTTTGAAGTGTCTCAACTTGGCCTTTCTGACATTTGTATCACCTGTATGAACCACCTTCAACTGTTTCCACATTTCACTAGTTGTCTTGCGGTGAATCACTTTGGTGAGATCTACTTTTTGTAAGCCTTTCAGGACTGCATTCATTGCTTTTGAATTGCTGTGATGTATGAGCCTTTCTTCTTTAGTATTAGGACCATGTACAGAAATAGTGTACTCATCTTCAATCACTTCCCATACCTCATTACCAAGTGTCATTAGATGAACCTTCATCCTTGCACTCCAAAGACCAAAATCTGACCCATCAAGAATAGGTGTTGCATTGCTACTTGAATGATCCATTGTGTTCTTTACTAGCTTTTCCTTCAAGTTGTTAAACTTTTTGAAGGCACCCGCTCTGATACCAATTGAAGAACACAAGCTTATACTGAGAGGGGGGGTGAATAGTAGAAGACCTCTTTTTACTTTTTCCTTTATACTTCTAAACAGTAAAGCAATATACCCAAAGCAATATCAAAACAATGCACAATATCATCCACAAAGTGACACCAATTTTAGCGTGGTTCACCCAGAATGGCTGGGCTACGTCCACAAAACTTTTCTCTAAAAGTTATCTCAAAGTTCTTTGGGAATCCTTCCCAATTACAATGTTTATGAGCCTCGGCTCAAAGGAGATACCTTCCCCCAATCTAAATTTATGAGCCTCTGCTCAAAGGAGATACCTTCCCCTCAATCTAGATTTATGAGCCTCTACTCAAAGGAGATACCTTCCCCTCTGCTCTAGAAATGATCCCTCAGAAGATCAACTGCCTCTACCTCTTGCTAGCATGTGGAACTCCTTTCCACCGAAGACCTCCTATCCTCAATGCTTAGCCTAAGAGACCTCTACCTTCTATGATCACGTCCACAGTAGCTCAGCAACCTTTACCAAACACAGTCAGTCGGTCTAGTACAAGTCTTCCTCTGTCTGTCAGATCTGTCCAACACTTTAACAATTTAATCCTCTGCATACAAGCCTTCTCAAAGACTTTCCAAATATGTCCTTAGGTTCTTCTCAAAGAACCAATGCACCTCTATCCTCATATAGCAGCACTCTGCGTTTGTCTTTGCCCTTTGTGCTCTCTACGCCCTTTGCTCTCTCTGCGCAATCACAGCCGCACTTGGTCAAACTTCAACCTTTGCACTCTCTGCGCAATCACAGTGGCACTTAGAACAATTCACCATGGCTCTTCACTCACTCTACACACTTCGATCGAATTTCGCACTCTACTCTCAACGATCGAACTTCTCACTATGTGCTCTATCTACGAATGTCGCAACTTACAACACAACGAACTCTGCAAAATAGCCTACCTTTTATAATAACACTTTTAAGATCAAAACCTTAATCTTAGTCAGTTGTAACCCTGATCTTTAGTTTGCTACACAACCCTAAACTTCATCGGCTACAAACCCTAATCTTCGTCGGCTCACATTTAACTTTGTCGGCTTCAACTACCTCTGTAACTCTTCTATAGCTTTTGCCATGAAACTACATGTCGCGATATTACGACACCTTTGCAATCGTACACTTTCGTTTGGCTATTGTTGTGATATCGTGACACTTCAGCATTTTTCAACTTCAACTAAGCTCTTATTGCGATATCGCAACACTTCTATCTTTGTTAGCATCAACTTTGCTTTTGTCGTGATATCACGACACTTCTCTCTTCGTCGACCTCCTTTCTGCTTTTGTCACGAAATCACAACACTTCTGCCTCTGTAGACTTTGTCTTCACTTCTATTGTGATATCACAACACTTTTACTTCTATCTGCTTTCTTTTCTGCCTGTCGTGAAATCGCGACACTTTCTGCATCCATACGCATTTTTTGCAACCTATTGTGAAATCGCGACGCTTTCAGCTTCCATACACTTTCTTTGCTCTTTGAGTCATGAAATTGCAACATGTCACGATATCATGACATTTTTCTAACTTGCTTTCTCTCTCCTGCTTAAGTCACAAAAATGCGACATGTCACGATATCGTGACACTTTTCTAACTTGCTTTCTCTCTCCTGCTTAAGTCACGAAAATGCGACATGTCGCGATATCACGACACTTTTCCTCCTTAGCTCTTTTTTGTTCTTCGGGTCGTGAAAACCTGACATGTCGCGATATGGCAACACTTTTTCTCCTTAGCGCTTTTCTTTTCTTTGGGTCACGAAAACCCGAAATGTCGCGATATCACGACACTTTTTCTCTACGAGCTCTTTCTCTCGAACCTGTCAGCTTGGGGTTTGCAAAAGACCTTTGAACTGTCATGTCGTAACCTTCATCAAAACAAATTATTTGACATCAAATCAAATTCCTTCAAAATCTTCTTGACATCAATGACAACTTATACACTTGAGCAAAGGCAATGTACCCAAAGTGCCCAAAATTGCCAACAAACATGTCACAAGATTTTTGGACGCTTGCTTCCAGATAGAGAACAATGATGCACTGTTGTTGCGTACGTTTGTCACAAGACTCACTGGGTTAGCCTGAGAGTGGTTTAATTAGCTAAAGAAACACAAAATAACAAATTTTGAGCAATTAGATGATGCATTTCTTAAACGCTATTTCTTCGATGTCAAGAAATAGGCCAACCTTTTTATTTGGTTGTGCTATCTCAGCGTGATGATGAGCCAATAGAATAGTACGGGAAGAGGTGGAGGAGATTAATGGCAAAGTTTCCATTCTCGATTCCTGCCATAGAATTAACTCGAATATTTACAAAGAGTTGTGCCAAGCACATCTTGCTACTATTGCAATTGTAGTAGTACACATTCGAAGAAGCTTGGGCGCAAGCTAAGATAATTGAGGATATCAAGTTGCAGGAAGGCAACTTGAAGCTAAAAACCAAGAAAGAGGGATATAAAAAGAGTACCTCAAAGCAACAGGGCAAGCAGGCCCATGTGAATCAAGTGGTACTGAATATCCAAAATGAGGATAAGGGGCAAAAGAAATAGAATTATCAAGCCCATCCTCCTCCTGCACAATACAACCTATGCAAAAATAACTACAAGGATAAGAACAAAGAAGAACCCCCACCTCGCATATTTATGCCATTGACGGAATCAATGACATCAATATTTCATCAGCTCTGCGAGGCCAAGGCAATAAGATTACCCAAAGTCAATATGGTTGATCCAAATCATCCCAAGCCCAAAGACTATCAAAAAGATTTTTTTTGCATATTTCATAGAGCGAAATGCCATAACATTGAGGTGTGTTGGTCCTTCAAACACATTGTGCAAAATATGATAGAAAAGGGAGAGCTTGTAGTACCAGGAAATCCCCAGGCGCTAGACAACCAAAACATGGGGATTTTTAAAAATCCATTACCAAACCATGAGGCGCCCCGTAACCATGCTAGCCACATCAATCAAGTGTGAGTCAAACCACCTACCCAGGGGTTCATCGGGATGGTCAATGTTGTTACTAGACATGGGAGGTACAAACGGTTGAATCAACCTCGTGCTCCCATTCAAATACAAGCCACACCCTAGCAGTGACAAGCACAAAATATTCTAGGCCCACCAACGAGACCGGTGGTGACCATTAGGAGAAAGCTGGTTCAAAATCTGCAAATGATTCCTATGAATTTGTTGATATATGAGCTTATACAGCAATCCCCTAAGCACAAGAAGACTCTTATGGAAATTCTGAGATCCATTGAGGTATAGTCCCTGGATGCACAGTCATTCATGAACTTCATGGGGCATGTACAATAGTGCCAGGAACTAATGATCCAATTCTACGATCATGAAGTGAAAATGGTTTCTACAAGCGTGGTTAACCCACCACTACATATCATTACAAGTGTTAACCATGTGCCATTTAAAAGGGTCTTTATTGACACTGGTTCGTCGATCAATATAATCATGACTAAGGCACTACACCATTTTAAATTGCCTAAATCACTCGTTGTACCAACCACATTTACATTGAGAGCGTTTAACGATGCACTATGCTCTATGGTTGGCATGATTGTCCTACCCATTTAGGTGGGACTAAATATCATTCCCGTAATGTATCACATGATAGAGGACACCTTGTAGTATAACATCCTACTGGGGAGGCCTTGGATTCATGAAATACATTATGTTCCCTTGATATTGCATCAGTGTGTCAATTATATACATGAGGGACAAGTTCACGTGGTTTCATTAGATGAAGAACCATTCAAGTTTGTGAACTTAGAATATTTACCAAGGAGTTTCATGATCATGGCCCACATCGCCAATGAGGGTTCCAAGAGGTAAATAGGTGATGCATGTTCATCCATCGGTATCTATATCAAACAGATTTGAACATACCACTACAACTTCTCTGAGACCAAGTGCATTGGCAATGCATCAAAACAACGAGAAATTAAAGACAAACTTTGGTAAGAAAGAAGCAAAGAATGTGCCTGAACCAATCACAACTGAGGCTGCCACTCCCATGGAAGTGGAGGAAGCCCAAGATCAATTCGATGATGCACCTCATCTTGCTTTGCCTGCATCACTAGTAGGGTCATCCACATCGCAGGTGATTGTTCACCTAGTTAGCACAGGTCTGGGTGAATATCTTGTGCAAAATGTGACCTTCAGTTCTATTTTAGAGACTGCACAAGACATGGTCCGTCAGATAGCCCATCGATACCCAGTTGGATCCATAGTACCATTGGGTGAGCCACCTAACCAAACAAACTTCATTTATGCTGGGTTGGATCAAGTTCCAACGTGGGCACTCATGGAGGTGGATGATGACGAATAGTTCATGGTGAACGTTCAGTACTTATCCAACCCTGAGTACACCATGCACATTTTTGAGCTCTATCATTGGCATGGATATGGCCTTGGTCTTTTGAAACAAGGATGAAGAATCAGTTGGCAACTGATAGGTTCAGATTGGGATTGCAAATTCAGGGACATGATTATTTACTCGTTGCATCATTGGATCATTTGTACCTGGATCTAGGGGACGACATGGATTTTAATCTGTACCATCCTAACATGTCTAGCCTTTGGGGCAACAACCCAATGGTGTCAGTCATCACCATTGAGATACCGAATATTGAAAATGAATATTTCTCGAAGAAGAACCCCAGAGATAGCCTGGGTCATCAAAATCATATCACAACCGATGATACCGGTATGCAGGGGCACAACCCCATCATTCTAGACGATATCGATTCATGAGATATTTGTAGTGAATATGTAGAGGAGTCCACCTTCAAAATGAGTAGACCGAGTTATGATGCAGATGGAAAGTCCTCAAATGATGATCAATTCAAAGAGAAAATTGATCGATCCTTCGTGGTTCTGACATTTCTATGTCATTTTCTCCTTAGAGAGCAATTAGATGAGATACAAGAGCATTTCATGGTCGATAGTGATTATGAAGATGAGATAGAGCAGGCCTACTTAAGGCCTCATCCAGCTAATCTCCCAATACTCATGGACACGATAGAGTGGTCTGCTCATAGTAGTAATCATAGCAATGAGGTTGAGATGACCGATTTGAGGCTAGTATATCTGCTACATCTATTGCCTGCAAAGTCAAAGTATGTTATAGAATAGGTGCCTCTTAATGTAGATCTCTATGAAGAGGAAATAGAGCCACTTTTTGTGTCGGTGTCATATATACAATTTTTTATCCGATCTACCCAAATAGTGATGATAGCAATCATAGAATCTGATACATGGGGCCACATCTGGCAGATCACCCCTTGCATATGGGGGAAAGTGAAAGATTATATCTTTACAATGATGATGAGGATTCATTGGAGATGGCCTATTTGGGGCCTCATCACCTATGTAATCAAAATCCACCTTGGGGTCTACCACCTATTACAGCTACGGGTTTGCATCGAGAGATTAATCTCCAGCACCGCCTCAGGGAAAGAATAAATCTGGAAGAGGAATATCAAAGGATCTTTTCCCATCTGCCTACTTATGTTGAGCTTCTTGAGCTGAGAGATCCCATTTTTTAGTCAATGCACATAGAGGATCCAGTTGTTTGAGCAACCCACAGGGAGGACCCTTTCGTCCCCATACCATTCTAGCCAGATCTTGGGCACGAAAGCTACACAGATGATGTAGAGTTCAGTCTGTGTGGTCTTGGAGATCAATTCCATTCCATCAACATGGTCTCCATTTATTTGACCACACCACTCTATAATCCAAAAGATTCATCCAATCCATTGCATCTAAACATGGATGTTATCGATTGGGATCACGTTGATTCACCAGTAGAGCTTGAAGATGTCTTCTCAAATGAAGAGATGTTGCATCCATTTCATTTTGGACCATGTTGCACTTATGATGTCTATCACACTAAAAATGCTTCCAACGAAGAACATATAAATCCAGTTGATGACATCCATTTGATCCCTACGCCTCATCAGCTTGAGGAGGGATCCCATATGTCAGTAGAGGAAACCTTCAAAGTGGATATCGGTAACGACCCCACCAATTCAAAGAAGGTTAAATTTGGAATGAGTCTCACTTCAAATGAGCATGCTAGCATCATCCCTCTATTGAAAGAGAGACCTGATCTTTTTGCTTGGACATACAAAGATATGCCTGGTCTAGACCCCAAGTTGGTTACTCATAACCTTTCGCTAGACCTGTCCAAGAAGCCTGTCAAGTAGAAGCTCAAAAATATGCATCCAACAGTAGCCTTAATGGTGAAATATGAATTGTAGAAATTGTTGGATGTAGAATTTGTCATTTCTATCGACTATCTAGAATGGGTATCCAATATGGTGCTTGTAGGAAAACCAGATGGAAGGATCCATATTTGTATGTATTTTAGAGATCTCAACAAGGCAACACCCAAATATTCATTTTCGTTGCCCAATATCAATGCTCTAGTAGACTCTACTATCGATCATGAAATTCTCTCCTTAATGGACGGTTTTTCTTGTTACAATCAAATTTGGATTAAGCTCGAAGACCAACACAAAACTGCATTTATAACGTCATGGGGAACATTTTGCTATAAAGTTATACCATTTGGTCTCAAAAATGTTGGTGCTACATACCAGCGGGCCATGACATACATTTTTCATGACTATATGCACAAAATTTTGGAAGATTATATCGATGATTTGCTAGCCAAGTCATTGCTACAAGAAGAGCATGCAGAGGTCTTGAGAAAATTCTTCGATCGCCTGATAGAGCACAATGTCAGGTTGAATCCTAAGAAGTGTGTATTTGGCATAACTTCTACAAAATTGTTAGGGTTCATTGTCTCCAAGAGAGGCATCGAAGTAGACCCAGTGAAGGTCAAGGTCATTTTGGAAATACGTCCTCCCACCAATATTAAGGAATTAAGGAGCATCCAAGACAATGTATCTTCGATAAAGTGATTTATCGCCCAGCTATAGGATAAATGTCGACCCATGAATCGAATGCTACATAAGGGTGTCCCATTCAACTAGGATGAGGACTACAAGGTAGCCTTCACTGAGATAAAGCAATACCTGGCAACGCCACCAGTGTTAGCTCCACCAAGGCCAAAAGAGCATTTTTTTCTATATATATTGGCAACAGACTTTGCATTAGGGACCATGTTAGCCCAAAAGAATGTACAAGGCAAAGAGCAAGCCATATATTACATTAGTTGAACCTTGGTGAGTTACGAGCTAGGATATGCATATGCGGAAAAGCTATGTTTAGCAGTAGTGTTTGCTACCAAGAAATTGTGGCACTACATGTTAAGTCACACAACATATGTGATATCAAAATAAAATCCTTTGCAGTATATGATGAGCAAGACATCATAATACATGTACTGCAAAGTGGATCATGCAATTGACAGAATTCGATCTAGAATCTATAAGCCAAAAGTCCATTAAGGGATAGGTCATAGCAGATTAGTTAGCTGAGGCACCATTGTCCAACAGTAGGCCTTTGATAATCGAGCTTTTAGATGATGTAGTTTTTGTAGTATACAAAGCTCCCAAACCCGAAGAACTAGAGAACAATATTGATATGACTCTGTTCTTTGATGGTTCAAAGTGCGAGCAAGGAGTTGGCATAGGGATAGTGTTTTTCATGGCACAAGGAGCTCCAATGCCCTTGTTGTTCAAACCATACTTCCCGTGCACCAACAATAATGCTAAATATGAAGCCCTACTTTTGGGCCTTCATACAGCCATCACCATGAATATCAAGAGATTAAACATCTTTGATGATTCCCTGCTCATAATTAACCAAGTGAAGGGACTATTTCAATGTCGATGTCTGATATTGAAAGCCTATAAAGATCTTATTGCCACATATCTAGCTAAACTAGAATGGTACGACATCGAGGTAATCCCTCGTTCGTCAAATAGATTCGTAGACACCATGGCTTCTTTGGGATCCTTAATCCCTTAAAATTTTTCTACCGACTTCACTACCATCCATGTCAAGATGCTCCCACATCCTTTGATAACAAAGAATCAGTCAACATGATTAGTGTGGAACCAAAAACTGATTGGTTTTGCAAAGCTGAAGATTTTCTCAAGAAAGCACCTTGGGGGTCTTTAACCTCCTACAGTCCTACGGGGAGTGGCACCACCATTTACCACAAGGTTTTCTCCCATTCTAGATTTACAAAAGTAAATACACAAGGGGTACAGGTTTTCTTAGCGGTCGAATCTGAGGCTCATCAGAATTGGATGTCACAGATTCAAGACTTCCTAAGACTTGGTTTTGTCCTGGAGGTACTATTGTGTGCCGCAAGATGCACATTTAAACAAAAAGTGACTAAATTTGTCTTGATAGGAGATATTTTATATCATCAAAGTTTTGATGGAGTTCTCCTTCATTGTCTTGAGCCCCAAGAGTCATCTTGGGCAATTTTAGAAGCTCATGATGGTACGTGCAGTGGCTATTTCAATGGCATGGCCATCATCAAGTGCATCCTTTGAATGGGTTATTATTGGTCCACTATGGAGAAGGATTACAATGTGTATGTTAGAAAATGTGTTAAATGTTAGCATCATGCTAATCTTACGCACCTGCCATCATAGGCCTTACAGCCCATCCAAGCGGCTTGGTCATTTGCTCAGTGGAGGTTTGATCTAATTTGCAAGATCTCTCCTCCATCATCAGGCTGACATACATTAATCATTATAGCTACTGAGTATTTTACAAAGTGGATGGAAGCCATTCCCTTAACAATGACCACGGGAGCTCCCATAGCAGAGTTCATAATGGAGCATGTCATAAGTCATTTCAGGGTACCATCCAAACTAGTTTCAAATAATGGAACTTCTTTTAAGAACAAAATTGTGTGAGCTTTAACCTCTAAGTACCGCATCAAACATAGTTTTGCATCTCCATATTATCCACAGGTAAATGGGCAAGCTAAGGCCTCAAACAAGACTATGGTAGCCATATTGAAAAATATATTGCAAGAACACCATAAGGATTGGCATACACAGCTGCCCCTTGCATTATGGGCTTATAAAACTAGCATTCAGACTCCCACTAGGGCAACTCCATTTTCACTAGTATATGGTGTTGAGGCCATTATGTCCTTAGAGTTGGAAATTCCATCATTACGCGTTGCATTGAAAGATTTCATCGACGACGACGCTGCATGGCAAGCTCGCCTAGATCAACTAACGTTGCTTGATGAACGTCGCGTGAATACCCTTGAGCATCTCCGTGTTTATCAAAAGCAACTCAAATGGGCTTACAATATCAAAGTCCACCAGAGATATTTTGACGTTGGGGATCTTGTGCTAAAAGAAAACCAACAAAACTTGAATTTTTCGCCTGATATGCGAGACAAATTTGCGGCTAATTGGCTAGGATCCTATATCATATCTGAAAATATTGGTCCAGTTACCTATCGCTTGACATCACTAGCGGGTGTTGAAGAGCTTGAACCTCTCAACATCATCCATATTAAGGTGTTCTATGCTTAGAGAGTGTAGAAGAAAAAGCTCCAAAGGCATCTGTAAGCCCTTTGGTCAGTCAAAAAGGCACCAAGGATTTCTAAAATTGCTTGGTCAACCCAAAGGCTTCAAGAGTTCCTATAACTACTCAGTCATCCCAAAATGCTCCAAGCTCTCATTCAAGTGATTTGTTCATATCAGAAAAAGCTCCAAAGGTATTTGTAAGCCCTTTGGTCAGTCAAAAGGCACCAAGGATTTCTAAAATTACTTGGTCAACTCAAAGGCTCCGAGGGTTGCTTAAAGTCACTCGGTCATCCCAAAAAGGCACCAAGGATTTCTAAAATCTCTTGGTTGACCCAAAGGCTCTGAGAGTTCCTGTAGTTTATCGATCATCCTAAAAAGCTCCATGCCCTCTTACTAAGATTTTGGTCAACTAAAAGGTTCCAAAGGCGTTTGTAAGACCTCTAGTCAATTTAAAAAGCTCCAAGGATTTCTAAAAATCGCTTGGTCAACCCTAAAAAGCTCCAAAGGCATATATACTTATCGTTTGGTCAAATATGAAAGCTCAAAAATGTATAAAAATTTAAAAATATATAAAATTCCAAAAAAAATGGTAAAGCATAAAATCCAAAAACATTTGCTTTTGCAGTTTGCATTTTTATATATGCATTCACATCATCATATTACATTTAGGCATTTTTCATCCGTTGCATTCCATAGTAGAGTGTAATGTGTCTATCAAAATATTACAAACGATTGCACGTTTGTGTTTCATTTATGCACCCTTGCATTTATCATAATTCATTGCATTCATACACGATACCTATTATGGAGAAATATGTATGTATATTAAGTTTTCCAGACACTCAGCCATACCTAGTGGGTTCTTCAAATATTGTAGAAAGCTTGCTTTGTTATTATAGACAAGGTCATTAGTTGGGATAGTGCTTCAACATATCATAATCCCGTCACTAAGCAAAAAAATATAAAATCCTGCTAAGACAAGAGATGATGAAAGTTGCAAAAGCAGTCTTAGGTATCTAGAGAGATGGGTTTCACGACCTGATTATCTTGCAAATAGTCGATTTAGAAAGGTGTACTTTGGAAAAAGCACAAGAATTTCCCCTATAAATCCCAAAGTCACAAAGTTTAAATCCCAAGTTACAAAGTGCAAAAGTACAAATTTTAAGTTCAAAATGTAAAGTGACATAGTGAATCCAAAGCACTATAAAAATCCCTTGCTCAAAGAAAATCGTAACACGTGGACTAACAGTGATTTTTATCACTACATATGAGCAAGCAAGAAGGGTGAGAACTTGAATTCCTTGATTTTCCACCTTTTGAAAGCCATAGAGTGATTCCCGAGCACAGCAATGGGTTGGAAGAGTCTCGCCTGCAATTGGAGGGGTAGTTCTATTGGGTGATCCCCAAACGTAGCAATGGGTTGAAAGAGTCTTGCTTGCATTTGGAGGGGTAGCCCTGATAAATTTGCAATATGAGCTAGCTCTAGGTACCTAGGATTATCTAGTTGTATAAGTCTAATCAAAGCTAAAACAAGGATGGTACGATCATATGAGGAACCCTATCTCACATATGGGTTGAAAGAGTCCCGACTGACATATGGGGTATGCTTATGATCTATCTAAAAATACTCACATGCACACATAGGGATAATGAATAGTTGGGTCTATCATAGCAAAAGCCTTGTCCAATAAAAGCCTTGTACAGTTAGTATGTGATTTTTGGAGAAGTCTACTAGGGTGTTTGAGTTTCAAGGAAAACCCCAAAAATTTCTCTAATAGCAACAAGATACCAAATATCATTAAACATCAAAAATATGAGACACTCATTCATCAGAATGCATTTTACAAAGCACAATCAAACATATAGGATAGATACCACATGAATATCAGAAATGATGTTTAGACGGCCACTGACTATATAGTGCAACAAATAAAAATATATAGAATAACATATTCATTCATTATCATTATACCAATCCATTTCACTGCATTTCACATATGGGTGATTAATTGATTAAGTTCTTGTAATGAGAATTATCAATTATTTTGCATGATTGTCATACATTCTGTGGTGTCACATTTTAAAATTGATATACACAATTTACATTCATTCTTAATGTTTTAAGTGATTAAAGCATATAGGTTCATTCCCATTAGATTACTATTATGTACATAATGCATTGCCATACATTGCATAGCATGCCATAACTTCATAAAAATAAACGCATGCCAAAAAAGCAAAAATAAATATGCGTTCAAAATAAATATTGCATCCATTATATATGGCACATCTAATCATATAGATCATTGCATAACATCATCATCATAAAAAAATATAGCTATCTAGTGCATGTCATCCATACATTGCATCATATAAAAATTGCATCATATCAACATAGCATCACATAAGCATTGCATCTATGTGCATCAAATAAATTTAAAATCAAAATTAAACATCAGATACACATAATGAACCAAAAATACCAAGTCATATATATATATATGTGTGTGTGTGTGTGTGTGTGTGTGTGTGTGCGTGTGCAAAAAGAGTACATATGAGGAGTATAAAAATGCATGCAGGCTACAAAGCGTGTAGGTCCTCGACCTTACACTCAAAATGAATACAGTATAGGAAAAGTATAGTCTACATCTAGCAAAGCCCAGGTCTAGTCTGCTCCCCCTAAATCGGAGCTCTCGTCGCCTCCCTCAACATTATGCTCTAGAGCCTGCTCTCTTATTTGCGTTGGCACCTGTGGTGGGTCCTGCTATGGGTCTTGCCTGCCTCCAAATTGTAAGGCACCCAACACATGAGAAACTGGTAACTACACAAGGCTAGTCCCCTGACTGGCGACCCCTGAAGTCTACTCTACATCTCTAGGCCTGGCACGCAATGTCACCCCATGTGTACTAGAGGACCTATGCATCCTCTTAGTCTTATGAGTTATGTGACCTAAGCTTGCCATAGACTGCCCTGAGGTCCTAAACCTGGTACACTAAGACTTCGAGGAGAAAGGATCCTTAAGAACCTATAGCTCGTACATCTTAATATCATCGACTAGTTGATCAACATGAGCAAGTCGGGATGCATGCATCTCATTGGTCCTCATGACGATACTGCGTAGTCGCTCTACCTTGGTCATCAAATCATGTGTAGCTGCTAGCATTGTTGTTGGTGCTGCTAGAGGCCCCATAGTAGCCTGAAGAGGTGGCATAGCCCCCCTTGATACCTGAAGGAGATCTCTCTCTGCCTCTATTGTAGTCTATTGTGCCTACACTAATTCTAGAGTAGTCTACAATCTCTGAGATTGGGAATCTACATCTATGGACCGCATAGTCAGATCATGTATCTAATCTTGTGCCTCAGTAAGGTGCCTATCCATGTCAGCTAGTCTCGCCTCCAAAGTGGCAATAGTAGTATCTCGCTCTAGCTATTGCATGTGGAATCATCCTAGCTGACTCTGGAAGTCAGTCACTCAAGCTAAAATATGATCCTCTACACTTTCAAGATAGACTTCACCCTCATTTGGAGCCTCCTCATCGAGATCAACCTCAGGAGCCTCCTCAGTGGTGGCCACTGCACCCCAGTTGCTCTTTTTCCACTGGTGCACCTTGCACCCGTTAAGATCTACCTCTACCTCTGCTAGTCTGGCTCTTGACCTAGAGGTCCTATGTCCTACCATCTGAACATGGACCACCACCCGGCATACTCTAGAGTGGCCCTAGCAGTATTAACTCCAGTCTCTTAGTAGTTGTCAACAGCATCTCCTAAAGGCTCCAAAATTATCCACTACAGATCGTGCTCCACGACCAAGCATTAGTGCCTGAGGGGGATATCTAGAATATCCTACATGAGCCCAAACTACCATAGGACCCGAGAGTAGAACTGGCATTCTTGAATCTTGACCTTACGTCCAATCAACCATTTATCACGTTGTGCCTGTCTCAGCCACTGGCCCTCCTCTGGCCATGCTGGGCAATCCATATAAGGTCACCATTGAACATCGTTCGGGCCAAGTGTCGTGAATTGAGTGATATAGTGTTGGATGTCACCAGCATGGATACTTTTGTGGGTACCATCCTCCTCACGAGGCTAGCATGTGGCATAACACTGATGATCATCATCAATAGCAGTAATCCACAGTGGCATATTTGTAGGATGCTCGATATGAATGTGCTGCCACCCCTAGATCTACAATAGAATACTATAGCTAAGGCCTTTATGGATATGCTTCATAATCTAGTACAACTCCTTATAGAGTTGACATAGCAGGGTTCTCCCCCAAGCTAGAAGTAGAGGTACCTTTGTAGAGCTCTACAGCACCTTCCAGGCAGTGGATAGGAGGTTCTAAGGAATCCTCACACTCAAGGAGTCTGGAAGCACAATTTGTACTATGAGGTGCATAAAGAGGGCTTCCCATGTAGAGAAGACATCCTCATGATACCACTCACCAATGTGCACCCCTCCGTGGTTAATCGTGTCCTGAGTATCCTTGCTCTGGTCGCCGAATATAGTATCAAAAATAGCCTCCTTTACCTTGGAGGTAGAGGAGATGATGGCCTCGCCATCAATAGGGATCCTAAATATCCTATAGACGTCCTCTAAAGTAACAGTCATTTCACCTATAGGCAGGTGAAATGTGTTGGTCTATGCATTCCAGCATTGGGCCAACGCAGTCAGGTAGGATTGATTCACCCTAATAGTGGGTAGATCCATGACGTATCTGAACCTGACAACTCGAAACCAATCCTGATTATCATCGTATAAAGCCTCACAGAGAGTCTTTAGAATATTCGACTTTTGGGCTCTAGAAGTCAATCTCTGGAATAAAAAGCATAATTTAAGACAAAATCTAGCTAACTAGAGCTAAAAACATGACATAAAAAAAAAGCAATAGCAACAAACCATAGCTGAAACCTGCGGTCCCCAATTTGCCACCTAGGAACCGTAGCTACTAGTTGGAGTTTAGGAGCGGCACTCATTTTGGGTACCCTCCTAGACCACTAAAGCATAAAATTAAATTCCTAAATCTAGCCTAGACTAGTAGGGTTCATTACCAATAGTTTAGTGAGGTTCATTATCTACATTACTTAATGTAGTTTATTTTACCGATATTGAGTGCACGGTCTTGGTTTTGAGTTACCTTGCCCGCACCCTGGCCCCGGCTAATAGATGGCTGATTAGGATCTACCATCGAGATCGAGGAGTGTAATCATGGTAGAGTGTGGTAGCATTTTAGATCAGGAATGGTCTTCTCACTCTCAAAGCTCTCAGATTGCTAATGTTTGCCAGGAAATAATGAAAAATTTCAAATGGGAAATCAATTTATAGGTTTTCCTAGTCTTGGCAAATCGCAACTGACACCTGCGGTTTTGAAACTAGGGTTTTCTGCCCGTAGGTCTGACCCGTGTTTCTTAAAATTTGGAAATGTAAATCGTAGATCGTACCTACGGTCCGCAAATAGCATTAAATGCACTCAAAACCCACTGTGGGAAGGTCTAAAAGAGCAAATTAATGACATCGGATAAAAATTCAAAATCAGTGATTAAAATTGTAAATTTGGTGATGTTCAAAGCACAAGGACCAATAAAATACATGCAAAATCAAAACAAAAAAACAAATAATTAAAAACAAAATGCGCCTCGTATTCAGTGATTTATCCTATACACTTGGCGGTTGCAGTGAGTTACGATCCATGCAATCTGGCAATATGAGTAAATCACCATAAGGACATTTGGGGTAAAATTGTCATTTCTTTTATGACATCTTTCAACAAATCATCGACAAATATGATTCAACACAAGTCTAATTGCATTTGTATCATTTTGATTCCTTAAGACGACTATTGTAGCTTTGACTGCTCCAGGGGATAGAAATGTGCCAATACTACTAAGAGTTGCAATTATAAGCTGAACTAGGCCTAGCCAAGGCATTAAAAGACTCGAATATTAATTTGTTCAGGATCATTCACTATGATCAAGCAATTTCGTTGCTTCATACATTTTTATTACCCTCATCGACTCATCACTTGAGGGGGTAGTCATAATTTCATAATCATAATCAAAGTTAGCAAAATATCCCTGAGATCGTAGATTCCCTAATCTTGTCAAAATTGTGTTTGTTCTTGCAAATCATTGTCAACAACTATCATACAAAAATTTGCTCGTTACAAAAATTTACTCGTTATTACTTTATTTCCCCAAAGAGGCTCACACCCTCTTGGGAATAACGAGTAGATTTTTGTAACCACCAAAGAGGCTCACACTCGATCTAACTATCGCAATCGAAGAAAAATACACAAATAGGCATGCATAATTTGATAACAAGAAATAACGTGAATACAAGGAATCCTTTATTAATTTCAATGAAGTCAAATTACAGATTTGTCCCTCTTAGGGATACCCATTTGATACATTAATTACATTAGTGTTTAATCCCTATCAAGGGTAGGTGTGATCAAAATACCCCTCAGGGTGACACGAACTACTCTAGGGTGTCGATGACCCTCTTCTTTGCAATGGGGAAGGGATTGGATGCTTTATCTCTCCTTTGGAACTGTTCCCCACGGTCAAGAAACAACAAGAATGTCAAAAAGATAGGCAGCCTCTCGTGATGAGGCCCTTTTAGGTAAAATGCAGAGTGACACCATTAGCATGCATAATCAAGAAAGCGTAAAGAAAGCTGCTAAACTATGCAAAGTGAATCAAGATTCATGTAATAGCATAAAGTAAAACAATGTCTTTGGTGGTTACAAAAATTTACTCGTTATTGTCAAGAGGGTGTGAGCCTCTTTGGTGGTTACAAAAATTTACTCGTTATTCCCCCCTTTTCATCCTGATTTGATAATTTTTGGAATAACTGGACAAGAAAAAAATGCCTCCCCTCCTTGTTTTACAAAATGTAGGATGAAAATTTATGGAGCTTCAAAGGTTTTTGAATTTTAAGTTTGAAATTTGAAAGAGAAATGTTGAATGAATCAAAAAAATTGATTTTAAATTAAATTAAATATTTTCTTAATCAATTAAAAAAATAATTAAGAAAACATATATATTTAATTATTGAAAATCAAAAATTTTGAAATATTAAAAAAAAAATTCAACTAGCAAACGAAAAAAAAATTTACCTTTGTGTGAAGCATCAACGAGGCTCGAACCACCGACTGCGTTGTCATGAACACCTTGGTGCTCGACCTCCAACTGGTTGAGTTGCATGCCTCGACAAAAATTAAAGGAGATTTCCTCTCCTTTATTGCCTTGGCCACCCTCCTCCGTCGAGCGAGGTTGTCACTGGGCAGTGCCTCTATCGAGTGACACTGATGCGGGGTGGCCCTTCTGAGCAGCACAGTCTATATATGGGCAGTGTCTGGTGGCACTCTTCGCTTCACGCTCTCCTCCACGCACCAAGACAGTGATCTGGGTCATTTGATGTCATCGAAAAAATGCAATAGCAACCGTAAATGAATGAATTTCTTGCTAAACCTTAGTAATAGCAAAGAAAATAATAACACCAGATATGAGAGGATGTCATTGAGAAATTAGACATGTCATCTACGATTGTTACAAGGATGGCTTCTGATGATCTGCACCTAAATTTCACTTGCCATCATACTGTCACCTCGTTGTGCATCACCAACATGTCGAGGACGTCGGGAGGATAGGGGTTTGTGGATTGAAAACTACAAATGATCCACTCAAATCACACTATAAATTTGTGGACCTCCTAAAAATCATGCGATTGTATCCTCCAAAAAAATACAGCATCAAATCTTGAAAAATGTAGTGTCTTATTTCGAGGTTTGCGATAATCAAAAAAAAATTAGGAAACACGTAGTGGATCATCGAGCTGCATCACCAAGCAATGTTTTCTTAACAATTTGAGAACTCCTTCCTACGCGCTAACTACAATTTAGTTTCATACGAAAGGATGCAAGCAATGGCTGTAATCGTAATCCTCCAAGCATAAGCCGAAATAGACTTTTTTGTGGAACAATAGTCCCACATGGGATGTGAAGGAAATATAGTACCTATTTAAAATAAAAATAGCACAGGATATTAATCGATCACCTAGTAGTGGTTAGTGCGCTTTCTTGTATTTTGTCATGCAAAGTCCAATAGAAGCCTTCGATATTGTCAGCTAGGGATATTGTGTAGTTGTTTGTCTGCCTCATCCATGTGTATTGTCCACATCCTTCGATATTGTCCGCTAGGGATCTTGTGTAGTTGTTTGTTCGCCTCGTCCATGTGTATTGTCCACTTGTTTATTTTAGTCTTGCTTGTAGTCGATAGATTAGAGTCCAGGTTGGTTTGGATCACGTCAGGTGTCCTCCATCACTAGCTTTTCCCAGTCTGAGTCACATCAGAGTCCAGGTCCTAGTCAGCAGGGCCAGTCTGCCCACGTCATAGTCTAAGTCATCTAGTTTGTCCACATCAATGTTTGAGTTATCCGGTCTACGTTCTCCAAATGCAGGTCCAACCTTACCTCAGGATATGTGCCTAGGTAGATCTATCTTGGGATGTGTGCTCGAGATGTTATCAGGTCTAGTCTACCTTGAGAAATATATCGAGGTCAAATAGATTAACAGATCCTCATCAAAGCTACGAGAGCTAAGAAAAGTAACCTGATCGGTCTACGTTCTCCAAATGCAGGTCCAACCTTACCTCAGGATATGTGCCTAGGTAGATCTATCTTGGGATGTGTGCTCGAGATGTTATCAGGTCTAGTCTACCTTGAGAAATATATCGAGGTCAAATAGATTAACAGATCCTCATCAAAGCTACGAGAGCTAAGAAAAGTAACCTTACCTCAGGATACATGCCTAGGTAGATCTATCTCGAGATGTGTGCTCGAGATGTTATCAGGTCTAGTCTACCTTGAGAAATATATCGAGGTCAAATAGATTAACAGATCCTCATCAAAGCTACGAGAGCTAAGAAAATTAGGGCTTTGATACCATGAAAGCGTGGAGCAACATTAAATTTTTATTGATAAAGCATGGTAATATATACAAGTAGTTAAGGCTAAATATAGCCTAAGATAATAACTAATAAAATAATATCCCCCCATGAGCACAAACAAACAATATGCACTCAAGATATTAACAAAATATGTCGACATAAGATATCACCAAAAGGAGGTGTCGACAAACAATAAAATAAGGTAATAATCTAATATATTCTAACACTAGTTAAAGTAGTGATATGCCTTCTTCTACTTAGTGTTTTTGCCACCTTATTCTCTTTACCCTTTATGTATTCTATCCCAAAGTTATACTCTACTAAAAAATTAATCCACCTCCTTTGACATGCATTTAGCAAAGGTTGAATGAATATATACTTCAAACTTTGGTGATATGTTCTTAATTCAAAGGGTCTTCCTAGCAAATAATGTCACCAAAATTTCAAGGCATGCATGACTACGTCCAATTCTAAGTCATGTGTGGTGTAGTTTCCTTCATGCTTCTTTAGTTTTTGGGACTTATAGGCCACCACCACTCTATCTTGTGACAAAAAACCACCCAGACCTTCTAAGGAAGCATCAATACAGATTGAAAAGTCACCTTGAGGATTTGGAATATTTAATATGGGAGCGATAGTCAATATTTGTTTTAGCAATTGGAAAGCAATTTCACATTTGTCCATCCATTTGAATGACTTCCCTTTTATTTGAAGATTGGTTATAGGAAAAGCTATTTTGGCATCATCTTTTGCAAACCTCCTATAATATCCAGATAGACCCATAAATATTCAAACCTCTGTTACATTTGTAGGGGTTGGCCAATCTAAAATAGCTTCAGTCTTCTTAGGGTCCACTACAATTCCATCTGCAAAATGACATGTCCCAAGTAATGTACTTGTGACACATAAATTTTATATTTTGACAAATTTCCATAAAGTTGATTTTCCCTCAACACCCTTAGTACTATCCTCGGATGTTTTTATGCTCCTCCTTATTGTGAGAATAGACCAAGAGATCATATAAAAACACCAAGACAAACCTGTCCAACTACTCTCTAAATGCACTATTCATTAAGTTTATAAAGGCAGTGGGTGCATTTGTTAATTCAAATGGTAAAATTGTGAACTCATAGTGTTTGTATCAAATTTTAAATGTTGTCTTATGTGTATTCTCTTATTTGATTCTCAACTGATGATAACCAGACTTCAAGTCTATCTTTGAGAAAATAGTAGCCCCTTTTAGTTGATCAAACAAATCCTCTATCCGTGGTAAAGGATATATTTTTTTAATTGTTGCTTTATTCAACATCCTATAATCGATGCATAATCTCAAGGATCCATCCTTCTTCTTGAAAAATAAAACTAGTGCACCCCAAGGAGACACACTTGGCTTAATTAGCCATTTATTCAACAACTCTTGTAGTTGCACTTTCAGCTCCTGCATCTCTATAGGGTTCATCCTATATTGTGTTCTATGTATAGATTTTGTACTGGGTAATAGATTGACAGTAAAATCGAATTCTCACTTAGGGGGCATTTCCAAAAATTTAGATGTAAAGACATCCTTGAACTCTTGAAGAATGGGAAATTTCTCAAATATTTCATCCTTTTTATCATCCTTAACCTCCTTTACTTTGACCACATACACCATCCCTCTTTTCTTAATCACCTTCTCAACTTGCATAGTAGATATTAATATGGGTTCAAACGTCTTTTGCTCACTGTACAACCTAATTCTCTTCTCTCTATCATCAATGAATTCGACCCATCTCTCCTAAAATTTGATTAATACCTTGCGGTTCATCAACCAATCAACCCCTAGAATTATATCGAAGGCATGTAATGGAGCTACATAGAGTTACTATAGACACCTAAAACGTGTCATGCTTAGGGGAGCTACTCACATAGACACATTCATAAGATCAGATGACATAATATTGGACTTTCCAAGCATCAACAGTGGTTCTCACCACTCATTTGGGGCCTTTTCAAGCCATCCAAGCCTAGCCGCTCAAGCCAAGAGTGACCAGATCTTAGCCGCTCAAGCCTAGAGTGGCCAGACCTTAGCCATTGCAGATGACAGCTAGATCTTAGTCACTGTAGATGACAACGGCTAAACCATAAAAGTAGTTTTGTCGACAAACAGGCCTAATCACGGGTGGAAGTGGTAGTCTGCATGCAATAAAGGTGAGCGGGAGTAACTTTGCATTCCCTTTCATGACCAGTTCACATGGGAGACTTGAGTTTGCATTTAGACTTTAGTTAACTGGTCTTTAAACATAGAAAAGACAAAAATCTTCTCATGCTAACTCTCACTACGCATGAGGAATTCATTCCTAGGGCTTGGACATAGACCTAGGGTTTCACACTATAAAAGGTGCAAGCCTAAGAGCACCAAAGGATATCCATCTTAGATCCATCCATCACATATCCAAGTAATCCCGAATTTATCAGGACAGGTCATTGAGGAGAGCTTTCGAGACTTGGAGAGTTTCCCTTGGAGATCACATTTACGGTGAAGCCCTGACAAATTGGGGAGCATAGCAACCATTATTTCAACATCGGATACAAGATTTGATCCATAGCTTTGGAGCAAAGAGGACGAGAGTCACTTTAGCGACCATTGTCTTGGACAATGGCCCGTAGGCTTAGCTTAGGGTTTTAGACATTAGATTCATTATTTTTTTAGCATATCATTAGCATAGCATCATTTCATTCATTCGCATTCATAGCATTAGTCTAATTTGCACTTGCTTTCATTTGTTATATTCATTGCTAACAACCTCATCCAGGGAGGTATTCTCGGACATCTAAGCGTGTGTTGTTGTTTCATTGCTTACAGGGCCACAGGTTCATCGGACGGAATCTGCAACATACGAGAGCAAAAGGGATCCCTCTAGGAAATAGGCCTAGAGAAGGAGGCATCTGTAAGCCCTCATACATTTTCATGTGTGAAACCAGGAAGCTTTTGGAAGCGCACCACCTCTTTGTGAAAGGGGCACTCTTTGCCTATTTGTAACCTTATTGTATCAAAATGGGTATCCCTAAGAGGGACCGACATGTAACCGGGTTTTAATACAAATAAAGAGATCCATATTTGTTATTTTTGTGTTATATGCTTTTCATTGTCTTCCATTTCATTTTTGGGTTTTAATACATTGCAAGTAGAGTAAAAAGAGTGGTGCGTGCATCCCGGGGTCGCTATAGATGGCGATCATGATGGGACCTCCACTAATTTTTCATTTTTTGCCTAAATACTAACTTAGTTTTGTGTGCAGGTCTAGCCGCTCTGAGCTACAGTGGCCAAAAATCAGTCGCTCTGAGCTACAATGGCCAATAGAGCTTTAGCCGCTCCCACTAACGGTGGCCAAGAACCAGCCACTCTGGTCAACAACGGCCAGAACTGGAGAGCAGCAGAGGATAGAAACAAGGTTCTCTAAGCTGGATTAGAGGTTGGTACAACCTCTCTGATATTTTATAGCTTTCTATTTGCTTTTGTGTGTCTAAAATAGAGAACTTAAAGCACATTTATGTTTGGAAATTGAAAGAATAAAAGGAGAAAGAATTAAGCATTTTGCATATCTTAGATCTTCTTTTAGATTTCCACTAGGCGTTGCTAGGAACAATGGCTTATGCCTAAAAATTTCACCCTAGAATCCAACGTGCTAGACATTGTATGTTGTTTGCTTGCTTTGAGGCCCTGCTAGAGGCCATAGCTGCACGAAATAAAGTGTGCTCATACAAATCATAGTAGTTCATGCATCTTTCTGAATATTGAAATGTATTTTTGCACTTAGGCATATAGGAAAGACTCATTGCTGCTATATGATGCACTTTATGTTATGCAAGCTTAAAATGAACACCACACACGCACGTATCATTTAAACATTGGGGAGTTGGATTTCATCACCAACCCTCAATTCAGTCCAATGACGTTGGAATTCATCTCCTTCCACTGGTTTACCCCCTAGAGCTTCCTAGAAATGGATTGAGAAACTTACTTATAGTGATACTAAGTTACTTGTGCTCAAACTGTCTCCCACTATTGGAACAATCATTGGTTCAGAGTGGAAGAGCTAGGCGAACCCCCCACTGGGACTTCAACGGTGTACCCTAGCTTCTTTTGAGAAAATCATGTTTGGCATGGGTGTACTTGATTGTCACTATGGATGAGTCTTCTCATTCTTAATCCAAGAACAAAAGCAAGAAATCAAAAGAACAACACATCAAAACACACCAAACAGTTTAGGGCACACTTAAATCGATAATCAAGATAAACATTTGTTTGGTATTGTGTGGCTATTCCTAAATTGCAACTCAAAAGATCAATTCATAGACAAAATGGTCAAAACAAGAAGTAAACACCCTCGGTCTGATACCGAGGGAGAGACTGAAGCAACTCATACCCATAGGCGAAGTCGTAGTAACATTGAATGACCTACCCGTAAGACCGTGGGACGTAGCTCCACGAGCCTAAGGGGTGATAACTCAACCCTTGGGGGATCTCCTCGAGAAACCCCAAGTAGGGAACCACATCATGGAACAAAGTCACATAAACAAAAAGAGGCTTCACAACCATCCTCATCAAGGAGACATGAGGAGACCTCAAGGGCCTCCTCTAAACACACAGAAACATCTCAAAGACGTGAGGAAGCTTCAAGGGCTTCCTCCTCACATGGACATAAAGAAGGTTCTAAAACTCATTCTTCACATAGGGATGACGAGACTGCTACATCTCCATCCACATGGAGAAAACATGTCACCACAAAGCCCTCTTCATCAAGAAGGCAAGCAAGAGTTGCAACACCTCAAGATTCACAAGAAACATATGAAACAGGTCTGCCCACTGAAGGGCAGGAAACTAGAGCTACATCTAGTCATGGGAATCAGATAGAAGAAACCCTTCACACAAAAGGAAATATTCCCATAGACTATGACCTCATAGGAGTGAATGGCACCCCATGGGACCAGCCATGGAAAACAAGACAGCTAGACGGGTTGGATCGGTTTCCTACATGACCAACTCAAAGAACTGTAGCTACTGAGAACTCTGCATCTGGAAGCTCATGAACTGTGACTTCTAAGCACATCTCTCAGTCTAGGGGTACCTCAGAGTGACCCCATAGTAGACGTACAGAGTTTTATCATAGGGATACTCAACAGTACACTGAACAAGTCACATTAGCTAGCAAGAGTATAGGTACAATAGAAACCTCCTCGAGGAATCTACGAGTCAAGACAACAAGAACAGAGTCAGATAAACATGAGTCTTCTATGATAGTGCAAAATGACCATGTGAGATGGTTAGAAAATGCGTTACGTAAGGAGCGAGAGCTAGTGGAAGCTCTCGAACAGGATAAACAAAGAGAAAGACTCTTGCACCAACATGAGCAATGCTTAAGAGAGCAAGCTGAGCGGCTAGCTCTTAGCAATTTATAGACAAATGGTGGTGACCACCAAAGAACTAGATGCATTGACTCACCTAAGGAGAGGCGCACTAGACAAGATAGCCCACAATGAAATCACCCACCAAACCATGAACGAAATCCAACTAGTGGGGAAAGGGCAAACATAACAAACCAGGATCACAATCCTGAGTCCCCTCATAGGAGGGAGGAAAATAGAACAAATAAAATGGATAGAGAGTTACCTCCATTGCCACTATGAGTAGGCCTACAAGAGGAGGAAATCCGTGCATCAAAGGCATTTCAAGAAATTGCTAAAAAGATAAAAGCCTTTGAGAAACAAGAGGCAGCTGGGAACTCGCCAACATTGAGTAAAATACACAACCAACCATTGTGCCCATCAATCCCTAGCCCTCCATATCCTAAGCACTTTGAGATGCCTAGGTTGGAAAAATTTAAGGGTGAAGAGGATGCACAAGAGCACGTCACCAATTTTATCAATGCATGTTTTCATCTTGAAGACAATGACGCTCTCATGCTAAGAACATTCATAATGACATTTTTAGGTGCTGCCACTCAATGGTTCAACCAACTACCTAAGCATAGCATAACCAACTTTGAACAACTAGTAAACGCATTCCTAAAGCATTTCTCCTTTGGTGCTAAGAAGAAGGTGAACCTTTCAGACCTGGCCAACTTGAAACAGTATGATGATGAGCCAGTAATGGATTATGGGAATAGATGGAGAAAAGTCATGGTGAAGTTATCATTCTCCGTTCCCATAGAAGAGATCATTCGCATGTTCACCAAAAGTTGTTCTAAACACATCTCCCTCTTGCTACAACTTCAGTAGTATCCTTCATTTGAGGAAGCTTTGGCACAAGCCAAACTCATCGAAGACATAAAAGTAGATGAGGGAACCATTAAACTCCAAAACAAAAAGGAGTGGAACAAGAATGGTAAGAATGACAAGTACAAGCAGAAGCAGGGCAACCCTACTCTAGTCAATCAAGTCGTATTGGCTACACCTAAGGATGGGGGTGCACAACAACCCCAGAACTATCAAGCACATCCCCCACTAGCCAATTACGATCAAAGGAACAATCAGGGGTGAAACAAAGAATGCAAGCCGCCTCGCTATTTCACGCCTCTGACAGAATCAATGCAATCAATATTCAATCAATTGAGCGAGGCCAGGAGGATCAAATTTCTTGATATACCTCTTATAGATCCCAACCATCCTAAGCCAAAAGGATATAGGGAAGATCAATTTTACCCTTATCATAGGATACCGGGGCATGACATTGAGGCTTGCATTGGTTTTAAGCATCAAGTGCAAAACATGATTGAGGCGGGAGAACTCAAAGTTGACAACCCACTAGCTCTCGATAACAGAGACATGGGCATATACAAAAACTCGTTGCCCAATCATGAGGCCCCTAGAGAGCAAGGGGCCCAAGTCAATCAGGTTCGAGCTGATATACCTACCCACGGATGCATTGGGATGGTTGAGATTGTTAACATAGCAACCAAGACTAGACGGTATGGTCAACCGCAACCTCCTGTAGCTCCCATGAATGTCCCAGCCGCACCTAGGCAGAGGTAAGACAACCTTCCAAGTCCACCAACATGACCTGTGGTAACTATCCGGAGTAGATTGGAGCAAAACCTATAGATGACTCCAGCTAAGTTATCCATCTATGAGCTCATACAATAGTCCCCAAAGCATAGGGAGACTTTAATGGAAATTTTAAGGACAATTGAGCTCCAACCACAAGATGCGAATGCATTCACTCATTTTGTGGGACAAGTACAAGAATGCCAGGAACCTGTAATTTGATTCTATGATTATGAGATTAAGACAATACCTACTGCCTTACCAGACCCTCCGCTGAACATTGTGGTGGCAATCAATGACTTACCTTTCAAGAGGGTCTTGGTCGATACAAGTTCATCAATAAACATCATTACAACAACAACAATAGAGCACCTCAAGATCCCCAAGTCCAATATCATTCCAGGAGCCTACACATTGAGAGCTTTTAATGATGCTTTATGCAATACTATGGGAATGATAGTCCTACCCATCAAGGTGGGGCACAAGACCATCCCTATGATGTGTCATGTCTTGGAAGGGGCTATGCAATACAACATCCTCCTAGGGCATCCTTGGATAAGGGCCATGAAGTGTGTTCCTTCGATCTTGCACCAATGTGTCAAGTATGTGCACGAAAACAAAGTCTATGTGGTTCTGGCCGATGAAGAGCCATTTAAATACGTCCATCAAGTGGACATTCTAGGAGAATTTTTAATTCCTTCTACCCACCTATACGTAGCACCTTCATCTCCAACCACACAATTGGATAACAAAGACAAAAGGGTAAGAAAAGACCCATGCACATCAACACCTCCTGGTGCACTTAAAATAGTCAATGCTTCTAAAGTACCATCAACGTCAAAACCAAAAGATAATCAGAAGCTAAAGGCACCCTTAGTCGAGGAAGAAAGGCCCAAGGAAGTGCCAACTATAGCCATTGCTAAAATGCCAAGTCCTATGGAAGAAGAAGATCTTCAAGATCAAGATGAAGATAGTGATTACCATCCCGCTTCACCAGTGTCATCCGTAGGGTCATCCACATCGCATGCATCAATACACTTGGCAAGCACAGGCATAGGGGAGTACCTTGTGCAGAACATTACCTTTACGCCTATCATTGAGTCTACACAAGACATGGGAAGACCTAAGGACTTGAGACCGCCAGTGGGAATAGTGGTTCCACTTGGAATCCCTCCCAACCAAACCAATTTTGTCTATGCCGACCTAGACTGTGCCCATAAGTCTTCAGACGTAGAAGAGGATTATGATGAATTATTCATGGTCAATGTTCATTACCTCTCTAATCCCGAGTTTTCTCTAAGCTACTTTGAGCGTTGCCATTGGCATGGCTATGGCCTTGGTATATATGAGCAGGGGCGCAGACGGCCATACGAGCCACAATATCAGCTTCCCTCCGACAGGTTTGGGTTAGGCTATTATATTGGAGGTCGAGATGACTCTCTTGTAGTAGCATTGGATAGATTAAGCTTAGGGTTAGGAGAAGACATCGATTTCATTCCTTATCACCCCCTAAGAACAAGAAATTTGAGCAACAGACAAGTGGCCACGATGAATGTACCACCACCAAAAATTTATCATCCAAACATCTCAATTGATTCCACCCCAATAGGGTACAACTCATGGGATGAGGAGAATGGATATGAAGCAAGTGATGATGAGGTGCAACTTGGCTTAGCCTACCATGGGCCTCGCTATTTACAAATATTCACATGGTCCATCCATAATGAGAGTGGGTACATATCGGATGAAAGTGACTATGAATCAGAAGACTCAATAGAAAGAGCCTACTTAGGCCTGAGCCATCAACCCCTGACTTTGGGGCAAGAGACAAATGCAAATGGATTCTTCATAAGTGATGAAGAATATGAAGATGAAATGGAGATGGCCTACTTGGGGCCAAGGCATGAGCCCCTTGTCTTAGGGCCGCATACCAATGCTAACAGTTTTTGGATAAGCGATGATGATTTTGACTCTGAAACTGAGATGGCTTATCTTGGGCCTCACCACTTGTGGCAAGTCGACATGCTGGTAGAGAGAGAGGTGGCACTCCATGCCATAGACCCTCATCTATAATTTTTGGGGAGACCTGTTGACCTAGCTGCCATTCACCAGATGGTCAATCCCCCTCCGCCTACATTCAGAGAGCGGTTAGAGCCCAATGATCCTATTATCCACCCTACTCATGGGCCAGATCCAAAAATTCCCATTCCTCCAGAGCCTCATCGTAAGTATGGAAGGGAAACCTCTGAGATAATATTGCACCCATGTGGTTCTGGAGATTTCATCCCATCCATCAACATGATCTCCATTGATTTGGCCACTCCACTTCATAATCCAGAAGATCCTACCAAATCATTGCATCTTGATGTAGAGGCTATTGATTGGGATCATGTTGATTCGCCCATAGAGCCTGAAGACCTCTTCCCCAATGAAGAGATGTTACAGTCATTCCATTTTGCATCAGGTTGTGCATATGACGTCTTCCATGTTGGTTTGGATCCTGAGTCAGTAGGTCCTGTAAATCCCATCGATGACATTCATTTGATACCCATGCCTCATCAACTAGAGGATGGGTCACATATGGCTATAGAAGCGACTTTTGAGGTGGACATCAGCGATGATCCTACCCAACCAAGAAAATTCAAGTTCAGAGAAAGTCTATCTCCAGAGGAACAAGCCATCCTAATTCCTCTCCTCAAGGAGAGGCCAAATATTTTTTCTTGGACTTACAAAGACATGCCAGGGATAGATCCAAAGTTAGTCATTCACAACCTTTCATTGGATCCCATGAAGAAGCCAATCAAGCAAAAGCTGAGGAAAATGCATCCAACCATCGCCTTTGATGGTAAAGAATGAATTGCAAAAACTACTGGATGCAAGTGTTCATAGTTCCTATCGACTACCCTGAGTGGGTGTCGAACATGGTACCCATGGGGAAACCCGATGGAAGAGTCTATATCTGCACAGACTTTAGAGATTTAAATAGGGCAACACCAAAGGATTCATTCCCATTGCCAAACATAGATGCTCTTGTAGATGCAACCGTAGGTCATGAGATGCTCTCCCTAATGGATGGTTTTTTTGGATACAACCATATTTGGATTAAGCCCGAAGATCAACATAAAACTACTTTCATTACTCCGTGGGGAACATTCTGTTACAAAGTGATGCCATTCGGTCTCAAAAATGTTGGTGCCACATATCAGCGGGCCATGACATACATATTCCATGACTATATGCATAAGATCTTAGAGGATTACATGGATGACTTATTGGCCAAGTCCCTGTTGTGGCAAGAGCACGTTGAAGTCCTTAGACAAGTCTTTGACCGCCTCATTGAACACAATGTCCGATTGAATCCTAAGAAGTGCGTATTTGGCGTAACTTCTGGAAAGCTTTTGGGATTCATCGTATCCAAGAGAGGCATTGAAGTCGATCCTGCAAAGGTAAAGGCTATATTGGAAATGGCCACCCCTACCAACATTAGGGAGCTAAGGAGCCTACAAGGCAAGATAGCATCCATCAAAAGATTCATCGCGCAATTATCAGACAAATGTCGACCTATGAATCGGTTGCTACGCAAGGAGGTCCCCTTTCATTGGGACGAAGAATGCCATCAAGCCTTTGTAGAGATCAAAACTTATCTGGCAACACCGCCAGTATTGGCTCCACCAAGGCCAGACATACCATTTTTACTATATATATCGGCTATTGATTTTGCATTGGGCACCATGTTAGCCCAAAATAATGCACAAGACAAAGAGCAAGCCATATATTACATTAGTCGCACCTTGGTGAGTTATGAGCTAGGATATGCGTATGTCGAAAAGTTGTGTTTAGAAGTGGTCTTTGCAACTCGAAAGTTGCGACACTACATGTTGAGCCATACGACCTACGTCATATCAAAACAAAATCCTTTGCAGTACATGATGAGCAAGACATATCACAATACACGTACCGCAAAGTGGATCATGCTATTGACAGAATTTGATCTAGAGTTCATAAGCCAAAATTCCATCAAGGGACAAGTCATAGCAGATCAATTAGCAGAGGCGCCTCTTCAGGATAACAAGCCTCTCACCATAGAATTGCCTGATGATGCGGTCTTTGCATTATCAGATCCACCAGAACTCGAAGAACCTAAGAAAGAAAGAGACATGTCATTGTTCTTCGATGGTTTGAAGTGTGAACAAGGGGGCAGAGCAGGGATTGTCTTTATCACACCATAGGGTGCTCCATTGCCCTTATCATTCAAACTAGACTTCCCTTGCACAAACAACAACACGAAATATGAGGCATTGATCTTGGGACTCCAAATAGCCGTAGCAATGGGCATTAAAAGATTGAATATCTTTGGTGACTCCTTGCTCATAGTAAACCAGGTCAAAGGACTATTTCAATGTAGGTGCCCACTCCCGAAGACTTACAAGGAACTTGTTGACACCTACCTAGCCCGACTGGAATGGTATGACATCGAGGCAATCCCTCGTACATCAAATAGATTTGCAGACACCATGGCCTCTTTGGGATCCTTAATCCCTCAAAATCCATCTACTGATTTTACAACCATTCATGTGAAAGTGCTTTCGCACTCAGCAATACGTCGTGAAGCTTTTGACAATCAAGAATCAGTCAACATGATCCACATCAAACCAAATCAGGATTGGTCCTTCGCAACTAGAGATTTCTTACAAATGACACCTTGGGGGTCTTTGATCTCCCAAGGACCTATGGAGTGTGGTGCAACCATACACCATAGAGTTGTTCCTCAATCCGTGTTCACTAGCAAGCCATCTTTTCTATAGAAGTCATGGCTTATCAGGATTGGCTTTCCCAACTACGGGACTTCCTGAAACTTGGAATAGTACCTCAAGGTTTATCGCATACTGAAAGGTGAACGTTCAAATAGAAAGCAACAAGATACATCTTGCTAGGAGAAATCCTCTATAGACGAGGATATGATGGAGTATTACTCCATTGTCTTGAGCCCCAGGAAGCATCCTGGGCAATTTCGCAAGCTCATGATGGTACATGTGGAGGGCATTTCAGTGGCATGGCCATCATTAAGCGCATCTTGAGAATGGGTTACTATTGGCCCACCATGGAAAAGAACTACTACGAGTATGTCAAGAAATGCATTAAGTGCCAGCATCATGCAAATCTAACGCACTTACCATCGCAAGCCTTGCAACCCATCTAGGTAGCATGGCCATTCTCGTAGTGGGGACTAGACTTGATTGGGAAGATCTCACCCCCATCCTCAGGCCGACACACATTCATCATAATGACCATTGAATACTTCACTAAATGGGTTGAAGTGATCCCCTTAACATCAACAACTGGACCGAGGATTGCGGAGTTTATACTCCATAATATCATAAGTCATTTTGGGGTCCCTTCAAAGATAATATCAGATAATGGGCCATCTTTCAAGAACAAAAATGTGCATGCTTTAATGAACAAATACCATATTCAGCACATTTTTTCAATGCCTTATTATTCACAAGCAAATGGGCAAGTAGAAGCCTTGAACAAAATAATAGTCTCCATCTTGAGGAAGACGGTGCAAGACAATCACAAGGATTGGCACATGCAATTGCCTCTTGCACTATGGGCATACAAGACTAGTATATGGACGCCCACTGGGGCAACATCATTTTCACTAGTATATGGCACTAAGGCCATCATGCCACTGGAATTGGAAATTCCAACTCTACGCATAGCATTAAAGGACTTCATAGATGATGATGTCACATGGCAAGGCCGCCTTGATCAGTTGATACTTCTTTATGAACGTTGAGTCAATGCTTTAGAGCATCTTCATGTTTACCAAGATCACCTTGCGTGAGCTTACAATAGTAAAGTCCACTTAAGAGAATTCAAGGTTGGAGATCTAGTGCTCAAAGAAAACCAACAAATTTTGAATCAGTGCAGCTATTAAAAAACTTAAATCTTCATCTCTTAATTCAGAACTATTGAATGGTTAAAACCAGATGCAGCAAATGTAATAAGATAGCAACACATAACACAAGATTTAACGAGGTTCACCAGTTTTGGCTACTCCTCAAAAATAGACTGCTTGGACTTCCATCCAAATCCAGCCTTTGCAAAGCACCAACTTTACAAACAGTTTACCAGCATCAACTGGAAGGAGCACCAACCCCTAATTTATTTGTTCCAACAGAAAGGAGCACCAACCCACGATTCCAAGCACCAACTTGGACTTTTATTTTAAATCTTGATTGACATAAAAATGCCTTCTGTGTTACAAGACCCTCACTGGTCTATCTTTACTCAAATCAATCTCATGGAAGCATACACTCTTTTAAAGCTCTTCTTACTGCACACTTACAGCCTTTTCTTCTAGCTTACTCTTGCAGCTCTCACAGCTCTGTTGCACTCTTTATGTTGCACTCTCTATGTTGCACTCTCTATACTGCACTCTCTCTATGTTGTATTCTCTCTGCTGCACTCTCTATATTTTTTTCTCTATCTCAGTAGTGCCCTTTTATTCATTCCTTTTCACAGCACATTTCCTCTATTCTGCAACATGCTGCTCTCTCTTTCCGCATAGAGCTCAACGCTCTCTTACAACACACTTTTTCAACCTACTTTTCTCAGCACATTTTCTCTCTATTTTTGTGGCACTTTTCACTATCGATGACACGCTGCTCTTTTTCTTTACGCACGGAGCTCAACGCTCTCTTACCGCCCGCAACACTATCTCACTATCTTGCGGCTCTTTTTCTTTCGTAGCAATGCTCTCTCTACCCGCATAGTGCTTAACATCACTACCTCATGCAAATCTGCTTTTATAATAGAGTTCTGTTTCTATTTTTGACTTCTATATTTTTGCATGCAGCTTATTAATAGAAACGACTTCTTTATTCTCCCATGCAATCTTATTAATAGAACGGTTCTTTTAAACATTTCTCTATCCGACTCTTGGTCTTCTTCTGATGACTTTCAGTAACCATTGCTGCATGAAATTTCTTTATAACGGCTCCTATAACTACAGTAAAGACTTATGTTTACTGTCACTGTAACTGCCCCTGTAACTGCTGTAATTACTTCAGATCACTGTTCTTCTTTTAGCTGCATGATTTCTATCAGTAACTGCACATTTAACTATTACACTGACTTCAGTTAACTCTTCTAATATTGGCTGCGTGATTTTCCTGTGCAACTGCATCTGTAACTATCGTTTACCTCCAATTAACTTTACTTCGGCTTTTACCCACGAAACTAAGACATGTCGCGAAATCGTGACAGTTTCTGCCTCTGTCCACTTCTTTGCTTGCACCTGCAAAAATAAGACATGTCGCGATATCGCGACATTCTCTGCCTCCTTGTTCTTTTCTTCGCTTACAACCGTGAAAACCAGACATTTCATGAAATCGTGACGTTCTCCACTTTGTACACTCTTCTCGGCATGCAACCACAAAAACTTGACATGTCACGAAATTGCGATGCATTCGCTACCTTGATCTCTTTTCTGTCTCTTGCCAGTGAAAACACAACATGTCATGAAATCGTGACACTTTTCGCTGCCATACACTCTACTTCGCAAGTCTCAGCGAAATCGGACCATGTCGCGAAATCGTGACATCTTTTTGCCTTAGCACTTTTCTTTGCCTTTCGCCCGTGAAAATCCAACATGTAGCGAAATCGCTACACCTTTTTCCCTTTGCACTTTCTTTTGCTTCGGCCTCCGAAAATCCAACATGTAGCGAAATCGCTACACCTTTTTCCCTTTGCACTTTCTTTTGCTTTGGCCTCCGAAAATCCAACATGTAGAAAAATCGCTACACCTTTTTCCCTTTGGTGCTCCAATCTTTGCTTCGCCCCAAACTTCAACATGCGAAATCCTACACTTTTTTCCTTGGCACACCCTAAACCGCTACACTCTTGTTCCTTGGCATCTAAACTTTGCTTCGGCCCACAAAACTTCAACATGTAGCGAAATCGCTACACTTTTGTTCCTTGGCATCTAAACTTTGCTTCGGCCCGCGAAACTTCAACATGTAGCGAAATCGCTACACTTTTGTTCCTTGGCACTTTTTCTCTGAACATGTCGCGAAATCATGACAGTTATCTTCCTTAGCGCATTTTCTTTGAACATGTCACGAAATCGCGATAGTTTTCTTAGCACTTTTTCTCCGAACATGTCGTGAAATCGTGACATTTTTTCTTGCAAGCGCTTCTTCTCCGAACATGTCGCGAAATCACGACAGTTTTTCTACTTGCTTTCTTTTCTGCCAATATGTCACAAAATCATGACAACTTTCTCACTTGCCTTCTTTGCTTCCAACATGTCGTGAAATCGTGACAGTTTTTCTTGCGCCTTCTCTCTCCTCGTCCATGTCGCGAAATCATGACAATTTTTCTTGCACCTTCTCTCTCCTTTGATATGTCACGAAATCATGACGTTTTTCTTTCTGCCTTCTAACTTCTCAACCTGTCGCGATATCGCGACAGAAAACATGTCGCGATATCGCGACAGTTTTCTTACTTGTCTTTTTCTTTGATTTTCTAGATCTGGGTCACTTTTGTTTTCTTGGAATTTCACTGTACATGATCTGACTGATCTCTGAACTCCTGTCCACTGCTTCAACTGCATCAACTGATCCTACTTCCCTCAGTACTCTTGTCCATTGCATCAACCGATCTATCTATCTGTGTTGACAACAATGATAATACTTTGGCTGCACCTTGCTCATCAATCAACTCCTGTCCATCACCTTGCTCATCAATCAACTCCTATCCATTCTTGTCCATTGCATCAGCTGATCAACCTGACTATGTTGACAACAATGACAATACTTTGGTTGCACCTTGCACATCAATCTCCCCCTTTGGAATTGTTGGCAACACATGTAATTGAGTGCAATTACCTGTAATTCTTCTCCCCCTTTGACAATAATACCAAAGGGTAGCTGCAAAACTCCCCCTGAGTTCATGCACAACATTCTCAGGCAAAAATTATTATAGTTAGCAGAAATACTAAGCATGAGCAATAAGGTAAACAAATGCATAAATGCTCCCCCTGAGAATTTGATCCCGATGGCTAGTCAAATCTTAGTCTATTCTTGGGAATATGTGACCACTTCATTTCACACTTTCTTCTGAGCCTCAACCCTCTGTACTCTATCATAGGCTCACTAAGAACCTGCTTAACAAGCTCACAAGTTCATCAAGAAAAACTTGCTTAGCATGAACCCACAAAGAGAATTGTTAGAGACCCAATGTGATCCATCAACCTCATAGAAGCATAAAGAGAATTGTTAGAGACTCAATATGTTCTATACTTAACTCCCATTCTCAATCTCATCTCAATCTCAATCTCAAAAGAATAAGATAGATGAAGTATGCTTTTCTCAAGAACATGAAACACAACCCAACAATTGCCAACCATGCAATAACTCATCTAACAATGATACTCATGTTCTTTCCACAACCAATATCTATTCTCAACCAATTAGGGCTTTAACAACAATGCTTATAGACAAGGTTTAACCACCATTATTCAACTCAAGATTAACCTTGAAGCATTCAACCATTCACTACATGAAAAGGAAACTAGTAGACATCCTTTTCCTTCCAAAGGTATTTGAACAAAACAGCCACCAACATAAATCACCAATGCAAAGAATAACTTGCTCAAATCAATCTTCAATGGAGTAAGCCCAAATCATGTATCAAGTAAAGCATTAACTTGATCAAAACAACCTCAATGACAACAACTCAACCATCAATCTCAAAACAGCCAACTAAGGGTTTCACCATCTTAATGCAAGTAGCAAGTCTTGCTAACATAAACCCTAGTGCAAAATGCTTCCTCTTCCTCAACCAGAATTATGCATTCACCCAAAGAAAACTCATCAATAATTTTAATGCATAAACGATCTTCACTATCCAGAAACTGGGATTTACACCAACAAGAATACCTAGTAGACAACCTTTTACCTCCAAACTCAATTTCAGAAAATACACCATCAACAATATACATGGAAGAAGTTGCCCATACCTTTGTTTGAGGAAGAAGAGAATAGTTCTTCAACCTGTTACCAACACCACCCTCAACTTTGCCACCAAGATAGGGTTAGATTATAGAAGTAACCACAAAAATATTTATTCCATTAAAACACCTTATGACTCCAATCCTTAGAAGTCAACTATCAAAGAATATATAAAGCATGCAAACAATATATCCTTTTACACCTTATTCAAACTCATACTTCTGGACCGTTACCTCTAGCGTTGGAACCTCAATCTGCACGTAGTCATCAACTCTCGATATTCTGCTTCCTCAGGCAATATCTCGCATTCCTCAAATAATGCAAGACCTTCTTAGGTGCATAGGCATCCTTTCCTCCTAGGCGCTTCACTACCTCGGTGCTATCCTTTCAACGTCTCTGCCTTGCATGTGCCACTTGGCACTCTTGACCAACTGGGAGCTAGTGCCACTGATTGCTTTGACTCTGGCACCTCTTTGATAATGGCTACTTCTTTAGAGAAAATTAATGCTCTCTTATACCAAACGATGTGTTGAATTTTTGATTAATAACTGCATGCCTTCCCACTCAGAACATGGATTCTGTATTACCTGTAGATTGGGAATGTTACAGGCTTCAAAACCAGCACCTGCTAGCTTATGCTTCCATGAAATGTCGACCTGTGATGCATGTTCTATCCCAGATAACGCCTATCAGCTGTTGCATCGAAAACTTAGTTGTTCACCATGTTGTTCTGCTGAAACACATCAGTTTAACACTATCTCCACAAACATCTATATGAACTAAAAACACACTTGACAACTATACAACAATAACCCGACTGTTGGTCTTTCATCCTCAGATACCCAGACAAATACATAGGAGCATTAAAATAAAACTTTAATATTGCTCCCCCTGAGGATGTGCCACCTGGAGCTGCTTAATGCAGTAGAGGAGTAATCTCCTTCTGTCCAAGGAGACACGAATTCCTTTCTTCTGTCTTTCTCCAGACTTTCCTGAACTTGGGCTTGAGTTTTTCAACTACATCCCTATTTTGCCCCTGTTCATGAACTTGAACATTTCTCTTGCGGGGTTGTCTTTTGTGCATTCTTGATGGATGATTCTTTTCTTTTCTTTTATGCACATGATTTATTCTCTGTCTGTATTGCATTCTTTGAGTCTGATGAAATCTAGGGTTTTGCCTTAGATTAGATACATAAGTGCTTGGACAGAACCTTGCTATGTGCCCTTGACCGTTGCATTTAAAACATTGCACATGTTTTATTCCCTGTCTGTATTGCATTCTATGTGTATGATGAAATCTATGGTCTTGCCTTAGATTGGATACAGAAGTGCTTGGGCAAAACCTTGCTATGTGCCCTTGGCTATTGCATTTAAAACATTGCACAGGGTGTTCACTCAGGAAAGCAGATGTGTTTTTATCAGCATAACTCTTTGATCTATTATTCTATCCACAATAAAATGCCTTGTGACCATAGCAGTTGCATTTAGAACAATAGCCATTAAAAGCATTATTATTAAAGGAGTGAGAGTGAGAGAACCTCTTTTTTTGTGGTTGCTTTGTTGTAGATCTTCTTTGATGCTTTCTTCCTTTTGAAGATTTAGCTTCAACCTTGAACTTCTTCTTCTCTGCATATTTGGAAGATGAGGGTTGTTCAGCTTCAGACTTTTCTTGCTTTGATCCTTCAACAGTGTGCTTCTTCTTCTCTGCATTTTTGGAAGATGAAGGTTGTTTAGCTTCATATCCAAGACCAAACTTAGCCGTGGTGCTTCTTTGTTGCTTTATCATTGTATCTAGCAACTTTGTGCTCTTCTCAAATTTGAGATTTACATTGGCCTCTTCTAGTTGTTTCTTCAATGAAACAATCTCTTCTTCTTGTTGGTAGCAAATAGTCTCTTTCTCATTGATTTGAGACCTAAGAATATCTTCAATCCTTTTGTATTGTTCTACTTGCAACTTTAGATCAACAATAACTTTGTTAGATTCCTCTTCACTTGTGCTGCATACATCATCCAGGTGTGTCTTCAAGGCTTCTTCCGATTTCTTGGCCTTTTGAACTTGTAGGAAGAGATCTTCAATCTCATCCCCATATTCTTCTAACTTCTTGGACAGTCTTTTGTTCTTTTTCCTTTCTAAACCCAACTCTTCAAGAGCAGCAATCAACTCACCTCGTAGATTTACTTCAGCCTCAACCTCAAGGTTTTCATCATATTCCTGTTCTTCTTCAGTGTTCACTTCTTCTACCTTCTCTAGTTCAGTTTTCTCTCCCATAAGAACTGAAACTGGCTGAGATGCCTTTTTGGAGGAGGATCTGTTCTTTTTAGCCATTGTGTGCTAATCAAAGATCAACCCTGACTGATTTAGTCAAAACTGGGAACTTGGCTCTGATACCAATTGTTAGTCTTACAATGGCACTGAGAGGGGGGTGAATCAGTGCAACTATTTAAAAACTTAAATCTTCATCTCTTAATTTAGAACTAATGAATGCTTAAAACCGAGATGCAACAAATGTAACAAGATAGCAACACATAACACAAGATTTAACGAGGTTCACCAGTTTTGGCTACTCCTCAAAAATAGACTGCTTGGACTCCCATCCAAATCTAGCCTTTGCAAAGCACCAACTTTACAAACAATTTACCAGCATCAACTGGAAGGAGCACCAACCCCTAATTTATCTGCACCAACAGAAAGGAGCACCAACCCCTGATTCCAAGCACCAACTTGGACTTTTATTTTAAATCTTGATTGACATAAAAATGCCTTCTGTGTTACAAGACCCTCACTGGTCTATCTTTACTCAAATCAATCTCATGGAAGCATACACTCTTTTAAAGCTCTTCTTGCTGCACACTTACAGCCTTTTCTTCTAGCTTACTCTTGCAGCTCTCACAGCTCTATTGCACTCTTTATGCTGCACTCTCTATGCTGCACTCTCTATACTACACTCTCTCTATGTTGTATTCTCTCTGTTGCACTCTCTATATTTTTTTCTCTATCTCAGTAGTGCCCTTTTATTCATTCCTTTTCATAGCACATTTCCTCTATTCTGCAACATGCTGCTCTCTCTTCCCGCACGGAGCTCAATGCTCTCTTACAGCACACTTTTTCAACCTACTTTTCTCAGCACATTTTCTCTCTATTTTTGTGACACTTTTCACTATCAATAGCACGTTGCTCTTTTTCTTTACGCACGGAGCTCGACGCTCTCTTATCGCCCGCAACACTATCTCACTATCCTGCTGCTCTTTTTCTTTCGTAGCAATGCTCTCTCTACCCGCATAGTGCTTAACCTTACTACCTCACGCAAATCTGCTTTTATAACAGAGTTTTGTTTCTATTTTTGACTTCTATATTTTTGCATGCAGCTTATTAATAGAAATGGCTTCTTTATTCTCCCATGCAATCTTATTAATAGAACGGTTCTTTTAAACATTTCTCTATCCGACTCTTGGTCTTCTTCTGACGACTTTCAGTAACCACCGCTGCATGAAATTTCTTTATAATGGCTCCTGTAACTACAGTAAAGACTTCTGTTTACTGTCACTACAACTGCCCCTGTAACTGCTGTAATTACTTCAGATCACTATTCTTCTTTTAGCTGCATGATTTCTATCAGTAACTGCACATTTAACTATTACACTAACTTTAGTTAACTCTTCTAATATTGGCTGTGTGATTTTCCTGTGCAACTGCATCTGTAACTGTCGTTTACCTCCAGTTAACTTTACTTTGGCTTTTACCCACGAAACTAAGACATGTCGTGAAATCACGACAGTTTTCGCCTCTTTGTCCACTTCTTCGCTTGCACCCGTGAAAACAAGACATGTCGCGATATTACGACATTCTCCGCCTCCTTGTTCTTTTCTTCGCTTGCAATCGTGAAAACCAGACATGTCACGAAATCATGACGTTCTCCACTTTTGTACACTCTTCTCGGCATGCAACCGCGAAAACTTGACATGTCACGAAATCGCGACGCATTCGCTGCCTTGATCTCTTTTCTGTCTCTTGCCAACGAAAACACAACATGTTGCGAAATCGTGACACTTTTCGCTACCGTACACTCTACTTCGCAAGTCTCAGCGAAATCGGACCATGTCGCGAAATCGTGACATCTTTTTGCCTTAGCGCTTTTCTTTGCCTTTCGCCCACGAAAATCCAACATGTAGCGAAATCGCTACACCTTTTTCCCTTTGCACTTTCTTTTGCTTCGGCCTCCGAAAATCCAACATGTAGCGAAATCGCTACACCTTTTTCCCTTTGCACTTTCTTTTGCTTCGACCTCCGAAAATCCAACATGTAGCGAAATCGCTACACCTTTGTTCCTTGGCGCTAAACTTTGCTTTGGCCCGCGAAACTTCAACATGTAGCGAAATCGCTACACTTTTGTTCCTTGGCATCTAAACTTTGCTTCAGCCCGCGAAACTTCAACATGTAGCGAAATCGCTACACTTTTGTTCCTTGGCATCTAAACTTTGCTTCGGCCCGCAAAACTTCAACATGTAGCGAAATCGCTACACTTTTGTTCCTTGGCATCTAAAATTTGCTTCGGCCCGCGAAACTTCAACATGTAGTGAAATTGCTACACTTTTGTTCCTTGGCGCTTTTTCTCTGAACATGTCATGAAATCGCGACAGTTATCTTCCTTAGCGCTTTTTCTCCGAACATGTCACGAAATCGTGACAGTTTTCTTCCTTAGCACTTTTTCTCCGAACATGTCGTGAAATCGCGATAGTTTTTCTTGCAAGCGCTTCTTCTCCAAACATGTCATGAAATCGTGACAGTTTTTCTTGCAAGCGCTTCTTTTTCGAACATGTCACGAAATCGTGACAATTTTTCTACTTGCTTTCTTTTCTGCCAATATGTCGTGAAATCGCGACAACTTTCTCACTTGCCTTCTTTGCTTCCAACATGTCACGAAATCATGACAGTTTTGCTTGCACCTTCTCTCTCCTCGTCCATGTCACGAAATCATGACAATTTTTCTTGCACCTTCTCTCTCCTCCGATATGTCACAAAATCATGACGTTTTTCTTTCTGCCTTCTAACTTCTCAACCTGTCGCGATATCGCGACAATTTTCTTACTTGTCTTTTTCTTTTATTTTTTGGATTTGGGTCACTTCTGTTTTCCTGGAATTTCACTGTACATGATTTGATTGATCTCTAAACTCCTATCCACTGCTTCAACTGCATCAACTGATCCTGCTTCAACTGCATCAATCGATCTATCTGTCTATGTTGACAACAATGATAATACTTTGGCTGCACCTTGCTCATCAATCAACTCCTGTCCATCACCTTACTCATCAATCAACTCCTATCCATTCTTGTCCTTTGCATCAGCTGATCAACCTGACTGTGTTGACAACAATGACAATACTTTGGTTGCACCTTGCACATCAATCATAACGAAGAAAAATAAGGATTGAAGCTTGAATCCCTGAAATTCTTGACACTATACAGGATTGGAAGGAGAAATCCTTACGCATGACGATATGTCTCACAAAATCTATGCATTTGTATAGACCAATGTTTGAATGTGGATGAGCTAGCTTTAGGTAATCCAAAACTGCATAGTGGTATAGTCCAATTGAGTCCAACATAAGAATAAGATGAACACTTGACGATCCCCGATATTAGCAATGGGCTGAAAGAATATCGCCTAAAATTGAAGGAAATGCATGGGTTCTATCTAAATATATGCATTTGAACACACAAGGAGAATGAGTATCTAGGACCATGATGAAAGCCTAATTTTCAAAATCTTAAATGATCAGTACACAGTCATTGATAGGGTAACTAGAGTATTTGGATCTCCGAAAAGCCCCAAAATTCTTACATAGCAAAAAATCATATCATCATTCACACCATCACTTTATTTATAAGATTTTATTAATTATGTGGGTATCAACATAGTAGGACAGATATCGCATATATATTAGAAATAGTATATAGACGACCACTGACTACTTTATATCTTTTAATTTACATAAACTTATCAAGAAAATACATCTCACACCATTACATATCATATATGAATACTTAATCAATTCTTATGATAAGAGTGATTATTTAAATTCATGATTAATTTTTTTTACTTTCTATGGTATCACCCATTAAGATTGTCAATGTCATATGCATTATGTATGTTTTAAGTGATTAGAGCATACATGTTCGTTTATACCATCCCATCACATAAGTTAGATGCATACAATTAAAGCAAAATTAAACATGCATTTAACAATAACATCGCATCCATAAACACAAAAACCAAATCACCCATCATTACATCATAAAGCACATCATAAAACATATAGGCAATATCCATTTGCATACAATCATATAAATTCATCATTTATCAACTCAAAATACATCACATCATATCATCAAATCATATAAGCATCTACAATATCATCTATCATCTATCACTAACATATACATCAAGTCATCATAATGCCATCATCACATCGCATCATAAAACAAAATAACAACAAAAACATGAGCAATAAATGATACACATAATGCGTCATAATGCAAAGATATCATAAAAGTATGTGTGTCAAGTCCATGGATATACAAAAATATTCATGGACTACATTCATATAGGTCAATCGACCTAAAAAACAAAACCAAGAGCACCATCAATCAAATACTGGGTCTGCACCCCCTACAACACTGCCCCCTATGGCCGGATCTCTGGGAGAATGGTGCGAGTTGGACCCTGTCGGTATCTCAGTATGAGTCTGGGCCCCATGACCAAGTCGGATAGAATACTGCCCTACTATAGAGCTCTTGCTAACCTGTGACCCACCTATGGTTCCTCTATCCCTAGGGATGGTTGCCTCGAGAGAGTGGCAATATGGGTTGTGTCCTTAGAATTATGTACATCACTCTCATCTAACAAACCCTATAGATGCCTGATCTCATCCTCAAGAGCTACCCTCAAAGGACCCTTAGGAGCAATAGGAGCAACAACAACTTGCATCTGGACAGCTCCTCCCATAGTGGCCTGAAAAGCATGTATCTGGTTTGAAAGCTATGCTATAGTGGTATCTCGTTGAGCTATGATGGCATCACACTATTGTAGTTGTATCTTGATCGACTAGAGCTCGACCTCAATATCATGCAGCTATACCTTGAGAGGAGAATCTCTCTCCTTAGTCTCCATCTCTTCCTCTACCTCCTCAGGAACCTCTTGCTCCTCCACTGCCACCTACTCTGCCTGCTAGCCCCACGCCATAGTCCTAGCACAAACCCTACACCTTGATGGATCTGCCCCATCTCTACCATCATCCTCTTGGCCCAGAATGCCCTCATCGTGCCATATCAAGTCATCCCACCATCATGAAAATGCATTTATGACTCCTCTAGCCACTCCAAGATCAATATCTAGGGCATCCTCCTCATCAGCTAACTCTGTAACCTGTCAGGGAGGGAGGTCTCTCTCTGCTCCGATGCGCCTATACAAAAATGGTACTAGTGGTACATCTTGCTGTAATATGTATTGACAAAGAACTCAAGAGTAGAAGTGCTCCTAGATACTAATATTGTGATCGATGAGCCATCGCTCACATCGCATCCTAGCAGTAAAACTGATCGAGTCACCCCAAGTAGGACACTCATGATACGGGTGCCATATGACATCTCTAGCTTGAATTCTAGTGAAAGTATCAGTATAATGAGTCAAATACCCTACAAGAGTGTGGCTCTTGTGCTCTTCACTCTCTCTAGCCCATCTGGCAGTATAGCACTGCATCCACCCATCCATAACTATGGTCTCAATAGGAAGCCCCTTGGGACGATCTACCTTAATGTGCTTCCATCCCCAGATCTACAAAATCCAACTACAAGCGATGTTGAAATGACCCCTCTAATGGATGTGATACAGCTCATCGTAACACTGAGCCAATAGATACCTACCCCACGCATATCTAATAGGCTCCTCACTATCTATCAGGTCCTGAACCATCGTGAGGAGGTTCCAAGGGAACCTCAAGCCTGAGCAATATGGGATAAGGACGTTGCTGATGACCATCAGCAATACCGCATGCCTCGCTATGAAAACATGCTCCCGATACCAGCAGATAATGGACACTCCTCCAGATTTGGTGTCCTTGAGAGCCTCCTCAGAGCGCCCTCTGAACACTCGAGTGAAGATAGCCACCTAATCATTAGTGGCTGAAGAAATGATGGCCACTCCATAAAAAGGGATCCGAAAGATCCTATACACATCCTCTGGAATAATGGTCATAATATCTTCGATCAGGAGGTGGAAGGTATTAGTCAGAGGGTCCCAGCAATGGGCCAAAGTCGTAAGGTAAACCTGATTTGACATAATGTGAGGTATTCTAGTAATATACTGGAGCTCGCGAGCCTTAAGCCACCTCCAATCCATGTCATCCAGAATAGGTAGAAGGTCGTTCAAGAGCCTCAGGTCTCGAGCCCGAGAAGTAAGGATCTAAGCAAAGCAAAATAAAGATGAAACATAACTACAGTGCATCTATGGCTTAAATCCCAATAAAGCATAAAAAATATGACATTCTCCTAAATCTAAGAAAATAGGGGGATGAGTACACCGAGGCATGCAACACATGCTAAAAAGTAGTTCAAAATTCCAAAAAAATTAAAAACTATCTCAAAAAATCCAAAAAATAATAAAATCTTTGCAAAATTGGCTAAGGGATTTAGTCGTTGTCGCCCACAGCGGCCAAAATCTAGTCGCTAGAGACAGCAGCAGCTAAAGCCCAACGGTCAAATTTTGACCATTGGGGTTCAAACCTAGCCGCTCTGAGCGACAGCGACCAAATTTTTGCCATTTTGAGCGACAACGGCCGAAGGGCAACATGGCAAACCCGTGAACCCTAGATCGTAAAATGCAAAAAAAATTAAAAATATCAAAAATGGGGACGAACCCACCACATAAAAACCTATACTAAGCCTAGATACGGATTTCGTTCATTACCAATAGGTTTAGTGAGGTTCATTTACTAGTTACTTAGTGAGGTTTAGTTTTACCTAAAAGAGGAAAAGAGGGTAGGGTTTGAAAGAATACCCGAGAAGCTTTGGTTCCTCCAGTAGCTAATACCTCACCCTACGCAACCATATTCTCCATGCAAGTATCTTCTGCAACTACAACTATCGTTGTCTCACCAGAGCTCTGAAAAGTGAATTGTTACCAAAGAAAATGACAGGTCAAAAGCCCTAAAAATGCATTTTTATATTTTCAAATTATGCCTTAACCACTGCTGATGTCAGCGGCTTGAACTTCATTGTCGCTCAAGGTGACAATGGCCATAGGAAGAGACTTAGAGGCCGTTGGACCTGACATCGGCCTACTCCATAGATGAAAATAAAAGATTCCTTCCATTAAGTGCCAGCATCATGCAAATCTAATGCACCTACCATCGCAAGCCTTGCAACCCATCTAGGCAGCATGGCCATTCTCGCAGTGGGGACTAGACTTGATTGGGAAGATCTCACCCCCGTCCTCAGGCCAACACACATTCATCATAATGACCACTGAATACTTCACTAAATGGATTGAAGCAATCCGCTTCACATCAACAACTAGACCAAGGATTGTGAAGTTTATACTCCACAATATCATAAGTCATTTTGGGGTCCCTTCAAAGATAATATCGGATAATGGACCATCTTTCAAGAACAAAAATGTGCATGCTTTAATGAAAAATACCATATTCAGCACAATTTTTCAATGCCTTATTATTTGCAAGCAAATGGACAAGTAGAAGCCTCGAACAAAATAATAATCTCCATCTTGAGGGAGACGGTGCAAGACAATCATAAGGATTGGCACATGCAGTTTCCTCTTGCACTATGGGCATACAGGACTAGTATATGGATGCCCATTGGGGCAACACCATTTTCACTAGTATATGGCACTAAGGCCATCATGCCACTGGAATTGGAAATTCCAACTCTACGCATAGCATTAAAGGACTTCGTAGACAATGATGTTGCATGGCAAGGCTGCCTTGATCAGTTGACACTTCTTTATGAATGTCGAGTCAATGCTTTAGAGCATCTTCATGTTTACCAATATTGCCTTGCACAAGCTTACAATAGTAAATTCCACTTGAGAGAATTCAAGGTTGGAGATCTAGTGCTCAAAGAAAACCAACAAATTTTGAATCTATCACTGCACTTGCGAGACAAGTTCGCAGCAAATTGGATAGGCCCGTACATGATTTTACAAAGAGTGAGTCCAGGAGCATATCACCTTATATCATTCGATGGTGTTGAGGAGCCTGAACCTCTCAATATCATTCACTTGAAGGTATTCTACACATAAAACACAAAAACATTCAAATACACATAAAACACAAAAACATTCAAATATGTCAAAAACACAAAAAAATCATAAAAAACATAAATATTTAAAATACAATCAAAGGCTCCAAGGGTATCAAAGCCGCTTGGTCAAAATAAAATTCAAAATTCTCCAAGGGCATTCAAGCCGCTTGGTCAAAATCAATTCAAAATGCTCCAAGGACATTCAAGCCGCTTGGTCAAAATCAAATCAAAATGCTCCAAGGGCATCCAAGTTGCTTGGTCAAAATCAATTCAAAATGCTCCCAGGGCATTCAAGCCACTTGGTCAAAATCAATTCAAAGTGCTCCAAGGACATTCAAGCCGCTTGGTCAAAATCAAATCAAAATGCTCCAAGGGCATCCAAGCCTCTTGGTCAAAATTAATTCAAAATGCTCCAAGGGTATACAAACCGCTTGGTCAACTCCAATCAAAAATGCTCCAAGGGTATACAAACCACTTGGTCAACTACAATCAAAAAGCTCCAAGGGTACTTCATGCTACTTGGTCGAAATCAAAAAGCCCCAAAGGCATAATAAGCCCTTTGGTCAAATTAAGCAAAATACAAAAACAACATAAAAATCAAAAATACAAAAACAATTGCATCTCACAGTTTGCATCCACATAGTTGCATTACATTATCATTTCCATTACATTTGCATATGGTATGATCACAGTCTTACAAGTAATACCACATTTTGTATCATAAATCAAAACAAAATCCACCATCATCCATTCATTCATGTGTGTAATTGTGTTTCTCAACACAACCATTATCAGTTGCTATACATAATATACTAAGGTTTATTCAACCACACCTAGTGATCTTATCAACTTTTATGGAAAACCATCTTGGTTAGGGTCTAGTGGTGACAAAGCCTAGCATATCTCAGGATCCCACCACTAATTACAAACACTAAATTCTAGTTGGTACACGGGAAGATGAAATTCATTAAGTGGTTAGGGTACATAAAGCAAAAAAGGACATCCTTGCTTATCCCCTTGTGCAACCAGTTCAAAAATGTTAAGAATTGACAAAAGGACAAGCTCCACCCTACCCAAAAATCCCTTGCTTAAGTCAATAAGAAAAAATCCCAGGTTCAAAGTTCAAAATATTCAAAAGTCACACATCAACACCCATATTCATAGCTCAAAATATCAAAAGGACAAAAGCAAAATAAATAGTTATTATCATCACTACAAGAATCCCTTGCTCAAACAAAAAAATCAGTCAAAAATAAACAATGATTTTTATCACTAAATACGAGCAAGTATCTCAAGTCATAACGAAGAAAAGAAGGGATTGAAGCTTGAATCCTTGGAATTCTCAGCACTATACAGGATTGGAAGGAGAAATCCTTACGCATGACGATATGTCTATCACAAAAGCTATGCATTTTATAGACCAATATTTGAATGTGGATGAGCTAGCTTTAGGTAATCCAAAACTGCATAGTGGTATAGTCCAATTGAGTCCAACATAAGAATAAGATGAACACTTGACGATCCCCGATCTTAGCAATGGGTTGAAATAATCTCACCTGAAATTGAAGGAAATGCATGGGTTCTATCTAAATATATGCATTTGAACACACGGGGAGAATGAATATCTAGGACCATGATGAAAGCCTAATTTTCAAAATCTTAAATGATCAGTACACAGTCATTGATAGGGTAAATAGAGTATTTGGATCTCCGAAAAGCCCCAAAATTCTTACATAGCAAAAAATCATATCATCATTCACACCATCACTTTCTTTATAAGATTTTATAAATTAGGGGGTATCAACATAGTAGGACAGATACCGCATATATATTAGAAATAGTATATAGACGACCACTGACTACTTTATATATTTTAATTTATAGAAACTTATCAAGAAAATACATCTCACACCATTACATATCATATATGAATACTTAATCAATTCTTATGATAAGAGTGATTATTTAAATTCATGATTAATTTTTTTACTTTTTGTGGTATCACCCATTAAGATTGTCAATGTCATATGTATTCCGTATGTTTTAAGTGATTAGAGCATACAGGTTCGTTTATACCATCCCATCACATAAGTTAGATGCATACAATTAAAGCAAAATTAAACATGCATTTAACAATAACATCGCATCCATAAACACAAAAACCAAATCACCCATCATTACATCATAAAGCACATCATAAAACATATAGGCAATATCCATTTGCATACAATCATAAATTCATCATTTATCAACTCAAAATACATCACATCATATCATCAAATCATATAAGCATCTACAATATCATCTATCATCTAACATATACATCAAGTCATCATAATGCCATCATCACATCGCATCATAAAACAAAAATAACAACAAAAATATGAGCAATAAATGATACTCATAATGAGCAATAAATGATACTCATAATGAGTCATAATGCAAAGATATCATAAAAGTATGTGTGTCAAGTCCATGGATATACAAAAATGTTTGTGGACTACAATCATATAGGTTAGTCGACCTCAAAAACAAAACCAAGAGCACCATCAATTAAATACTGGGTCTGCGCCCCCTATAGCACTACCCCCTGTGGCCGAATCTTTGGGAGAATGGTGCGAGCTGGACCCTGTCGGTATCTCAATATGAGTCTGGGCCCCATGACCAGGTTCGATAGAAGACTGCCCTACTATAGAGCTCTTGCTAACCTTTGACCCACCTATGGTTCCTCTCTCCCTAGGGATGGCTGCCTCGAGAGAGTGGCAATATGGGTTGTGTCCTTAGCATTATGTACATCACTCTCATCTAGCAAACCCTATAGATGTCTGATATCATCCTCGAGAGCTACCCTCTAAGGACCCTCAGGAGTAATAAGGGCAACAATAACCTGTATTTGGTCAGCTCCTCCCATAGTGGCCTAAAAAGCATGTATCTGGTTTGAAAGCTATGCTATAGTGGTATCTCGTCGAGCTATGATGGTGTCACACTGTTGTAGCTGTATCTTGACTGACTAGAGCTCGACCTCCATATCATGCAGCTATACCTTGAGAGGATAATATCTCTCCTTAGGTTCCATCTCTTCCTCTACCTCCTCAGGAACCTCTTGCTCCTCCACTACCACCTACTCTGCCTGCTGGCCCCACGCCGTAGTCCTAGCACAAACCCTACACCCCGATGGATCTGCCCCATCTATGCCATCATCCTCTTGGCCCAGACAACCCTCATCGTACCATATCAGGTCATCCCACCATCATGCAAATGCATCTATGACTCCTCTAGCCACTCCAAGATCAATAGCTAGGGCATCCTCCTCATCAGCTAACTTTGTAACCTATTAGGGAGGGAGGTCTCTCTCTGCTCCGATGCGCCTATACAAAAATGGTACTAGTGGTACATCTTGCTGTAATATGTATTAACAAATAACTCGAGAGTAGAAGTGCTCCTAGATGCTAATATTGAGATCGATGAGCCATCGCTCACGTCGCATCCTAGCAGTAAAACTAATCGGGTCACCCCAAGTAGGACACTCATGATATGGGTGCCATATGACATCTCCAGCTCGGAGTCCAATGAAAGTATCAGTATAATGATTCAAATCCCCTAAAAAAGTGTGGCTCTTGTGCTCTTTGCTCTCTCTAGCACATCTGGCGGTATAGCACTGCATCCGCCCATCCACAACTATGATCTCAATAGGAAGCCCCTTGGGATGATCTACCTTAATGTGCTCCCATCCTCAGATCTGCAAAAGCCAATTACAGGTGATGCTAAAATGACCCCTATGATGGATGTGGTATAGCTCATCGTAACACTGATCCAATAGAGACCTGCCCCACGCATATCTAATATGCTCCTCGCTATCTATCAGGTCCTGAACCATCGCGAGGAGGTTCCAAGGGAACCTCAAGCCTGAGCAATATGGGATAATGATGTTGCTGATGACCATCAGCAATACCGCATGCCTCGCTATGAAAACATGCTCTTGGTACCAGCAAATAATGGACACTCCTCCAGACTTGGTGTCCTTGAGAGCCTCCTTAGAGCGCCCTCTGAACACCCGAGTGAAGATAGTCACCTGATCATTAGTGGCTAAAGAAACGATGGCCACTCCATAAAAATGGATCCGAAAGATCCTATACACATCCTCTGGCATAATGGTCATATCTTCGATCGGGAGGTGGAAGGTATTAGTTCGAGGGTCCCAGCAATGGGCCAAAGTCGTAAGGTAAACCTGATTTGACATAATGTGAGGTATTCTAGTAACATACTGGAGCTCGCGAGACTTAAGCCACCTCCAATCTGTGTCATCCAGAATAGGTAGAAGGTCGTTCATGAGCCTCGGGTCTTGAGCCCGAGAAGTAAGGATCTAAGAAAAGCAAAATAAAGATGAAACATAACTACAGTGCATCTAAGGCTTAAATCCCAATAAAGCATAAAAAATATGACATTCTCCTAAATCTAAGAAAAGAGGGGGATGAGTACACCGAGGCATGCAACACATGCTAAAAAATAGTTCAAAATTCCAAAAAAATTAAAAACTATCTCAAAAAATCCAAAAAATAATAAAATCTTTGCAAAATTGGCTAAGGGATTTAGCCGTTGTCGCCCACAGCGGCCAGAATCTAGCTGCTAGAGACAGCAGCAACTAAAGCCCAACGGTCAAATTTTGACCATTGGGGTTCAAACCTAGCCGCTTTGAGCGATAGCGGCCAAATTTTTTCCGCTTTGAGCAATAGCGGTCGAAGGGCAACACAGCAAACCCATGAACCCTAGGTCGTAAAATGCAAAAAAAATTAAAAATATCAAAAATGGGGACGAAACCACCACATAAAAACCTATATTAAGCCTAGCTACGAATTTTGTTCATTACCAATAGGTTTAGTGAGGTTCATTTACCGATTACTTAGTGAGGTTCAGTTTTACCTAAAAGAGGAAAAGAGGGTAGGGTTTGAAAGAATACCCGAGAAGCTCTGGCTTCTCCAGTAGCTAATACCTCACCCTACGCAACCATATTCTCCATGCAAGTATCTTCTACAACTACAACTATTGTTGTCTCACCAGAGCTCTGAAAAGTGAATTGTCAACAGAGAAAATGACAGGTCAAAAGCCCTAAAAATGCATTTTTATATTTTCAAATTATGCCTTAACCATTGCTGATGTCAGCGGCTTGAACTTCATGGCCACTCAAGGCGACAATGGCCATAGGCAGAGACTTAAAGGCCGCTGGACCTGACATCGACCTACTCCACAAATGAAAACAAAAGATTCCTTCCATGGGGGATAACAAAAAAACATTAAATAAATGTATTTTGATGAATTAAAATCATCTTGATGATCAAAATAACAAAAAAATGACATAAAAGCATAATCTCAATTAGGCCTCGTACCCAGTTACTTACTCTATCCACTTGACGATTGCAGCGATTCACACTCCATGCACTTTGATGAGATGAGTAGGTTATAAGGCCACTTGGGGCAAAAACATTTTATTTTGGAATTACGATGTGCCACCCTTCAATCTCGAAGAATACCAAGATGGTCAGACTGCTCCACGAGTGCGAAAGGATCATCCTAATTCCCCTATGATACCAAAACATTAAGCCAAAGTGATACAATATGAACATAAATATAATCACTTGTCCTAACTCCCTAAGAAGGCTATTGATAGTTGGACTACTCCTCGGGATAGGGATGGATGATTATCATAAATAATTGGAATCACACTTGGATGTTGGATTGCCCATTAAAAGAAACAAATGCTAGAAAGGAACCAGATTAGTCATATTGGTCAAGCGACTTGTCGCTTCATTCATTATCATTTCTTCACCAATCCATTGTGTGAAGAAGTAGTTCAAAACTTCAAACGTAATAATAATAAAATCAACAAAAGATCACTTGATCACATCAAAATTATGTTCGTCCTATGAATCATTGCATACAACAATCATAAATTTCCCTTATTTTCTAGGAATGTAAGCAGACATGACATCTTCAATTGTAGCTCTCCTATCGATCGAAATTGTTATAGCAGCTGAAGCTACCCAATTGAGTTTGAGGAATGAGTGTAATTTAACATGCCCAAGCCACTGAGTTAATCCTTTGAACTTTGAGGCGATGATTCGAAGGATGTGTGCCATATTGCATGATTGGGCCATCCGACATTGATCAGACCATTGATCACCATACACCCTACAAATAGATCAGTCTACATTTTTGCTTAGTGTTGTGTGTTCCACATAATGCATCGTAAAAAGGGCATATGTAGACACCTAAAATGTGTCATGCTTAGGGGAGCTACTCACATAGACACATTCATAAGATTAGATGACATAATATTGGACTTTACAAGCATCAACAGTGGTTCTCACCACTCATTTGGGGCCTTCTCAAGACATCCAAGCCTAGCCGCTCAATCCTAGAGCGACCAGATCTTAGCCGCTCAAGCCTAGAGCAGCCAGAACTTAGCTACTTCAGATGATAGTTGCCATATCTTAGTTGCTACAGACGATAGTGGTTAAACCATAAAAGTAGTTTTGCTGATAAACAGGCCTAATCACGGGCGAAAGTGGCAATCTGCATGTAATAAAGGTGAGCGAGAGTAACTTTGCATTCCCTTTCATGACCAGTTCACATGGGAGACTTGAGTTTGCATTTAGAATTTAGTTAATTGGTCTTTAAACATAGAAAAGACAAAAAGCTCCTCATGCTAACTCTCACTATGCATGAGGAATTCATTCCTAGGGCTTGGACATAGACCCTTGGATACCAGACGAAGGCCTGACAAATTGGAGAGCATAGCAACCATTATTTCAACATTGGATGCAAGCTTTGACCCATAGCTTTGGAGCAAAGAGGACAAGAGTCGCTTTAACAGTCGATGTCTTAGACAATGGCCCGCAGGCCTAACTTAGGATTTTAGACATTAGATTCATTATTTTGCTTAGCATAGCATCATTTCATTCATTTTCATTCATAGTATTAGTTTAATTTGCACTTGCTTTCATTTGTTATATTCATTGCTAACAACCTCATATAGGGAGGTATTCTCGGATATCTAAGTGTGTGTTGTTGTTTCATTGCTTACAGGGCCACAAGTTCATCGGACGAAATCTGCAACATATGAGAGCAAAAGGGATCCCTCTAGGAAACAGGCCTGGAGAAGGAGGCATATGTAAGCCCTCATACATTTTTGTGTGCAGAACCGAGAAGCTTTTGGAAGCGCACCACCTCTTTGCGAAAGGGGAACTCTTTACCTATTTGTAACCTTATTGTATCGAAATGGGTATCCCTAAGAGAGACCGACATGTAACCGAGTTTTAATACAAATAAAGAGATCCATCTTTGTTATTTCTGTGTTATATGCTTTTCATTGTCTTCCATTTCATTTTTGGGTTTTAATACATTGCAAGTAGAGTAAAAAGAGCTGTGTGTGCGTCCCAGTGTCGCTACAGTTACCAAGTGATAGAATTTGTGCGTAGGGATATTTCTATCAAGGGGAAATATTGATTTATGGAGTAGGTCTATCCAGACCCATACTTGAATTTCCACGCTTTTTCCAAAGACTTTGGATTCTTTGGCAAGTCCCTGACCAAGCTACCAAAGATAAAACTATTAGTAGCACCATTGTCTATCAAAACTCTAATATTTTATCAAAAAACTTACCCTGTAAAAGCATAAGGGTTGTCTATCCATCAAGATTCTGATTTCCAATAGCAGCATAAATCATGTGTCCTTTATCACTTACCTTCTGGTTAGCTCCTATACGACGTGGAAAATTTCCTGCATAGAGAGAACCCCCACACTCATAGCGCCCAACCTTCGAATTCTGAGTCGAACCTTGAACTAATTTTTCCTTACCTTCAACAGGATTTGGTTCTACTTGATTCATAGGTTTGGCCTTCTCTGCATTAGTAGAGTTTCTATCCTTAGACTGAAACTTCTTCTTAAATATTTTTGTTGACCCATTGTTTCTCTTGCCAAACTTAAACCCTTCTTTATTCTTTTGAGTTGGCTCATTATTCCACTTCCTTTTCTATGGATTTTGGTAGTTCTTCTTGGGTCCTTAGACAGGATTGTTGCTCTTTTTGTGATTATACTTTGCTTGACAAGCCAGATCATATGCACTTCTAAATTGGTGGGTTTGAACATGTTGACAGAGATCCTGAGATGATGATCTAACCTTGAAAGGAATTGATGCACCTTCATTTTATCATCATTTTCATAGATCAGAATGTACTTGAGAAGTCTAGTGAAGTTCCTATAGTATACATCCACTGAATGCTCTCTTTGTCTTAGCTAAGTGAACTCATCTAGCTTCTTAGCGTAATAATACTCAGTAAGTAATCTCTTTCTAAAAGCCTTTCAAACACCTCCCATTCACAATAGATTATATTTATCTTTTTGTCCTTGCAGTAAGTTTCCCACCATTCCAATCCAGCTTCAGTCAATAGTCCGGTGACAAAGACTGTCTTTGAAATTGAAGAGTAATTTCTCATGGAAAAGTATATTGCTAACTCGTTCAACCATGATTCGGTAGAATCTCCCCTTTCCTTTCCTAAAAATTTTCTAACCTTAACTTGCTTTAGGTCTTTTTCCAATTCATCATTGATTTGTGCCTTAGCCACCTGATAAGGATCATTTGGTCCCTCCACTGCTGCCTCAGTAGGAACTTTTGGTGCCCTATCATTTCTCCTAATCTCATCTCTAAGGTCCTCCAATATATTATTCTATTAAATCATATGCTCTCAATAGGTGGATATTCCTGCATGTTTTGAACCATATTTGTGATATTTTCCACACCATTGGGGTTCCCTAAGTTTTTTCCAACATGACCCTTTCCAAGGTTTTCAATGCTAGCTAACTGAGTCCTTCGGTGAGGCATCTTCGACCCACTTCCTATCTTGGATGGCATATTCCCTATTTTTAATAAATGCGTTAGTTCGTAATCTTACACTAGAGTATTTTCCTAATATGCACTTACTCTCATCTAGCTAGTTAAGTTTCTTGATGGTTTAACTAAGTTTGCTAAAGTTTTTTCATCAACCTTCACCTTTATATATGATGACTTAAGTTGAATATAAACGCCATTATTAAATAAGGAAGATTCTTGGTTTAGAGATTCAAATAGCAAGTACGATCCCCAAAATAGCATCAAGTACACCATTTAAAACCCATGTTAGTGGAGGGTTTGTCTAGCTCTTCCAATCTGATTCACTAGGGATTCAACATGGGGGGCAATACTTGCCCATTTTCCACATTTGTACCATATCTCTTTCCTTACTTGCATTTTTTCATTTTAGAGTCAACAAGATTGAGAGTTATGCGCCTATCTAACCTAGGCTCTAATACCAACTGTAATAACCCCAAATTACCCAACCAAAAACCAACCATTACACCCATCTCTTTTTGTTTTTTTTACTTACATTTTTATGAGTCATTTATATAGTTTCCTTTGAGTTTCCAAGGCTTTGCACCACACAAGAATCAACTTGATCAGAGTCTATCCATATGCATGGGAGTGGCCAGTGTCCCATAATGATCAATGGGAATTTTCCAGTCTGTTTCAACCAGAACGTACATTTCCCTTATTTTTTAACCTCATGTTAAAATTGTTTCAACCATAGGTGTCTTTCAACCTAACCTTAAGCGTGTGCCTTGTTGATTACTCATTGTTTACCAATAAGGTAATCTTTTAGGTGCAATGCTTAACCAACTAACCATACTACATATGGTTTGTTAAGGGAATCATCCAACAGATTCTCATAGGCATATTGTTGCCTACCACTATATCTCATTGACTACTACTCTTTAGATCTCTCATTTATGTATTCTTTGATATGTTTATGTTCATTCTATGTTTCCACATTTTTACTTATAGAAATTAAATATCTAATTTAGCCATTTATAAACAAAGCATCCACTTGGGAATTCAAGTAACATATTAGATCATGCAAACCACTTGTTTTTTTCAAGAACATAAAACTTCAAAGAGATTACATTGTTCATATCCAATACAATCAGATACTTGGGAGTTACACTTTTGATACTTCCATCAATAAATCATAAACTCCTACAAGCTATTACATTATTTCTTTCGCAATAAAGCTTTTTATGTTACAACAATAGTCTCATAAAGTTGAATACAACATCAACTTCCTCTAATCTTCAACTCTCTTTCAGGTTCAGCAGGTACTTTAGGTACTAGTTGTCTCAGTTCCACCAGTACTAAGTGAATGGTTACTTAGGATTAGGACAATCCAATTTATGAATATGCATAACTAATCACATAATGCCATGTAGTAGTAATCCATAGAATGCAAAACAATTTTCTAACAAACACCTTAAGCCTTTGTAAATAAATAAGCATTCAACTCAATTCAAGAGTAGGAAATCCCATACTTTCCTAAGAATGAAACTTTTCCCATTCCTTTCATCCCATATCCCATCACATAGGAAATATGCTCTTGAATCTATACTAACTGCATCCATTGACATGGCCACGGAGAACCCCCATAAGTTCCTGAGAAATGCAACCCAGTTACCCTTTCTCCCACATTAGATTATGCCATCATAATATTTCATTCCTCATTTTAGCATGCATGATTGCATATACATGATTCTATTTTTTCAATGCATTGTAATCACAACATTGCAAATATGCTATTATTTTCTTCTTCTAGGTTATCAAAACTTTAAGATAAAAGCACCTAGAAATAGCATTTAAACAAACTTGTACACAACTCAAAATCACAATATCAAAGGAGAACATTCATCATAACAACCAAAACCTTCTATGAATAGGCTATTCTATTTTTGCCTTGTACACATATAATCAAACCTATAATAGTCTACACCATTTAGAACAAGTCAATCTAAGTTTCCACTATAGATTTAACTTCTTCATTGAGACATATAGCATTAGATTCCATCAAACAAGTTTGAGTCATAACATTATTGTACTCGGCTAGGGATATTTATAACCCCTTAAATATTTCAAGCCCTATTCAATAGATGGATATGGTTCAAATACAAATTTTCCTTTGTTGGACTTTAACTATTATCTAAAGTCTTAATCCGAGTCTTTTTAGGATAATTATCTAATATTACTTTTTAGACCCTTTTACCCTTTTATATTTATTTCAATATAAATTTAAGACCCAAAGTTGTTATCGTGAGATAACTTATTAATCCAAAACCATAAATCCTAGATCTATGGTTTTTATCCATAAACCTTGTCATATTTACCAAAATACCACTACACTTTATTTCACCATCCATACCTACGTCTAGCTTTAACTTTTCATATTTTCATTAAATGAAAGTAACATTGTAACATTATAATTAGGGAATTCCTCCCTATAATTTAAATGTCACAAGGGAGGGCCTACGTTAGGCACTAGCACCTTAGCCTAATGGCTAAGCGCTTAGCATGTCATTCGAGGCATTTGCCTCCTTGGACCCCATAGGAGTCTTGGACCCTAGACCCATGCTCTTCATGAAATGGAAATCATACCCTACGCATATTTCATCACGTATGTGTTATTCAAAAATAGAAACCCTAAGCATCTAATCATATTGAGACACATGGTGCGATCTAAGTAACTGACGGGTTTCATCGACGGTTATTATGGATGCTTTTAAGACATTAGGGAAATAACCCTAAATTAATTTATCAAAAATCAAACACCATCTCAGGCTTTCACAGAGAAATGTTTGTGCTTCTCACCAAACATGATCTGCATCGCGTAGATAATTTTATGATCTAAGGCTTATTGGAGGACTCCTACACACATCGAAGAGGACCATGGGATCCGACGTACACCCAGTGAACACATCGTTTCACCTTTGGAGGACGATATTCAGGAATAATCGTTGATATTCTTCATAGATGCTGGACTATAACTCCTTTTTGAGGGCTCAAGGACGTCTACATTTTTCATGACACATCTTCTAGATGGTAAACGATGCTACATAACCTCAAGTTTCACATTCAAAACACAATACTCAAAACGTAAACCAAAATGACCTTCACATCTACAAGTAGAGGGGTATCCGTCTTACGTCTCACAACAAGACCGTTTGATCTATGCATTGGTCACCACCAACTACCCAAATCATTCTTCATCTAACACAAAGACCCTATAAGGAGTCTTGAGTGCTCTTACCGAAGGTAAACCTACGCTCAAGATCATATAGCAAGGCTTCATCCATAGAAAGCTTGAGATCAATCTTTCTCTAATAAAGTCAAGGGTCTTTTTTTTTTAAAAGCTTCTAAACATTTCATATAAGGATACGTTAGCCACTATTCTAGACATGCATAAACTTCTACTTTACCCATACAGGCTCAACAACAAGCCATGCTAGCTTACGTAAATTTCTCAGAGAGTGATCTATCAAGTTTGAGACCTACAACTTACCCAAAAGGGCTTTTTCTATATATTGCTAATACAAGCAAGATTTCCAAGGGAAGAACCTCACAAATTGCAGATCAATAACTTTCCTACACATAGCTCTTTTCTTTATACCACATTAAAACCTTTAACCTTAGCAACAAGAATGGCTATTACTATCTCATTAACTCAATCACCAAACAAGCATACTCATCATTCATACTATAGTTGGGATCTTCACCCTAACCTGAATTTTTTGCAGACTTTCTCCGATCCAAGCTCTAGAAAGTCTTCCAATACTTCAACTTACACGCGACTCTTTTTTTTTAGCAAAGCAATGAGGTGAAGAAAACTATGGCAAATCACAAGGACCATCTAGTTTCTTATCCGAGAAAATTCCGGAGAGCATACTCCCTAGGAACCTCTAGATTTCCAATGTCAACTTGCGAAGAATGCGAGATTTTTGGTTTCTGATCCAACTTATTTGGAGAGCATAATCCCTAATCTCACTCTACAAATATCGCTATCTCTTTGCCTTCCCAAATACCTCTATTTATAATGGAACTCACCCTCCCCCCATAACCATTTTTTTATTATTAAAAATTGTTGGAGATGAGCCCATCATAAATGCTATCTAGAAATTGGAGTTATCTTTGACTTTGTGCCCGGGGTGGTCCAATCACAATCAAACACATACCAACTCTTCAACTAATCTTTACTTCATTTCTAAGCAACTAATTAATTAGCCTAGTTAATCACAATTAGCTTGTAACTAATCTAGGGATAAAATAGCACTAGATTTAATGCCTCTTCAATGTTGTCCATTAATCAAGCTTAACACAAGTTAAAGACCATGGTTAACCAAATAAACCAATATTAACAACTAATTTCCCAACTAACTAAGGAGACAAAGAAACATTCCAAATAAATGCTTTAAATACCACTAAAAATTCATGTTTAGCATCAAACTCTCCTAATTTAGCAAAGCATACTAACCATTTCTATTTCATAATCATCTCTATGAAATCAAACCTTAAGCTATATAATGCAAACACAAAGTAGGGGGTAAAAATTGGGATGTTACAAGCTTGATTTATTTCTCCAATAAGGTCGATCCCCCATTGTGTGAAAGGTGCTTCTATGATTATTGGTTGGAGAGGCATTGCTACTAACTTTTTCTTCCCTGCAAACACTTGATAGTTATGGCAGCCCCTCACATATAGATGAACATATTTGAATAAGGAAGGCCAATAATAACCTGCTCTCATGATCTTATTTGTAGTTGCTTTTGGGGTAAAGTGACCTCCACAGAATCCATCATGAAACTCTTCTATCACTTCTAATGTCTCTTTTTCAAACAAGCACAACAATAATACCCCATCTGGATGTTTCCAATAGAGTTTACCTTCTTGGGTGTAATACTTATGAGCCTATTGTTTGACTGACCTCATTTTATTTGTAGACATACCTTTGGGGAAGGATAGGGTTTGGAGATACAATAGGATATCATCATACCATTTGCATTCAACATTATATGTTCTTCTGATATCATGCATGTCATCAACTATGGCAATGTTATGCATGTCTTCCCCTTCTTTGTTAGCCAGATATTTAGCTAAACCTTACCCTCTGATTATTTTCATAACTTTAAATTCTACATCATACTGTAGCAATTTGACCATCCACCTGGTAGGACTACCTATTGGTTCAGGTTGGGTGAAAACATCTTTTATAGTAGTGAATGGAATACAACATATAATCTTGTTTGAACCAAAAATACCTTTAAAATGTTCTAGTGCTTGAATCACAACATATGCTTGTTTCTCAATCATTTTAAACCTTAACTGAGCTCCTTTGAGTCTTGTACTCATGAAGGCTATGGGTCTCTCATTCTCTTCATTATCCTTTTGGGAAAGGACTGCAACAATGGTATGTTCAAAAGCGAATGAATATATGTTAAAACTCTTTGAGTAATCAGGACAGTTCAATACTGGGGCAGTAGTGATAGCATCTTTAATTTTTTGAAAAGCTCCAAGATTCTCCTCTATCCATTTGATGTCAGCATTCTTTTTAATCATGTTATTGATGGGTTGAGCTATTTCAGCAAAATTTGGCACAAACCTTCTTACAAAATTAATTTTACCAAAGAATGATCTGACTCCTTTCAGATTTTTTGGGGGAGGTATCTTGGCAATAGCTTCTACTCTTGATGGATCAATGCTAATCCCTTTTTCAGATACTATGTGACCAAGGATTTTTCCTTGTGTTGCTCCGAATATACACTTCTTTGGATTCAAGGATATTCCATATTCTTTGCATCTAGCAAAAACTATGGCTAAATGTTCAAAATGGTCTTCAGGGTTTTTTGAAAACACTGTTATGTCATCTAAATAGACAACTACTATCTTGAACATTAGTCCTTTAAAGGTAAAGTCCATGGCCCTTTGGAATGTTGCTCCTACATTCATTAATCCAAATGGTATTCTCAGATATTCAAAGGTACCCCAAGGGGTAGTGAAAGTAGTTTTATATCTGTCTTCAGGATTTACCTGAATCTGATTGTATCCTGAGAATCCATCCAATAATGACATTCTGGATGAACCTACCACAACTTGTAGCAATTGTTCCATGTTGGGTAAGGGATAATTATCCTTAAGTGAACTTTTATTCAGATTTTGAAAATCAACACAAAGTTTGATCTCTCCATTTTTCTTCCTTACTGGCACTAAGTTTGCTATCCAGGAAGAAAACCTTACTTTTCTGACTATTTTGGCATCCAACAATTTTTGAACTTCCTTTTGCATAACTGGATGCAATGTGGGATTGAATTTCCTTTATTTTTTCCTAAAAGGTTTAGCATCTTCCTTGAGGGGAATGATGTGAGTCATGACATTAGTTTTAAATATTTTTAGGTCTTCATAACTCTAGGCAAAAGATTCTTTATTTTTCTTTAGAAAGCTAATGTACTATTCTTTCTCTTCTTTTGGTAAAGCCTTATCAATTTTTACCAATCTAGGCTCCTCTTTTGTTCCAATGTTTACATCATCAACTTCTATCTCTTTGAGGAGTGGTTTGTAGGCTTTATCAAAATCATCGAATAAGCTTTCTAAAGAAACTAACCCCTTAGGGATTCTATTGGTTTTGAGTTGAATTACTTCAACTGGCTCTCCAATCATATTTTTCAAATTTTCTTCATCCTCCTCCTCACATATAACATCAGAGTACATATTCTGGAGGGTCATGAAATCTCTAATATCCACATCATCTTGAAACACTTGCAGGTATACAACATTATCAGGCACAAAAGGTTTGTATACAGAGATAGTTGGAAACCTATCCATATATTTAGTGTCAATTTTTGGATAGTCTGCACCTGAAGCATTGATTGCCAACAGGTCTGCAATATGATTCTTTTCTCTGGGAATGTAAGAGATGTTAAACGCTAGGAATTTATCAATTTCAGCTAAGACTGCAGATTTATATTGTTTTAATCTGGGATGTTTGGTTTGGTATTTACCTTTGACCTATTGGATAATTAGTTCAGCATCCCCAGTAATAGTCAAGAAATTTATGCCTAGTTCTTTGGCTTTTCTCAGGCCTAACAATAAAGCTTCATACTCAACAACATTATTGGTGCATGGGAATTCCAATCTGTAAGGGATTCCTAGATAGTTTCCCTTAATATCTGTTAAATTTACACCAGCACCTACTCTCGTTTGAGACTTAGTCCCATCAAAGGACATGGTCCACATTTCTTGGGTAAGAACTCTATCAAATTCTGCATCTACTAGTTCTCTAGTTTCAGGATCCATATCTTTTGCATCAGGGACTTCTACTAGGAAGGGATTATGCCAAACTGAGTATACTCCTATTTCCTTCTCTTCTATAGAATTAACCAAATTAACCATGGTGTCATCTGGTCTTACCAGTTCTACCGAGTATTTGTTAAATGGTTCTCTCCTTAAGGTCACATTTTATTTTCCTGAAATAGGGATTGTGGCATAAGACCAATCTAATTGTATGGAACCACCCAACTGTTCTACCCAATGTCTGCTTAACAATAATGAGAAGAAAGGGTCTACATCAACTACTGCAATATCCATCACTATACCCTTCTTGGGATGTTGATCTAAGAAGACCAATAGGCCAGTGATGATCCCTACACAGGGTATCTACCTACTATCCATCACTGACACAGGTGGGGACTCCCTGGTACAAATCAGGCCTAGTTGGTCTGCTATCTATTTGGGCATGATGTTATGGGATGCACCACTATCTAGCATGTAGTTGTGAATGACATACCTTTCTCCCTCATCTGAGTTATATCTAAGGGACACATAAAATGGTCTAACAGATGAGGGTGTTCTAGTCTCATGATTAGAAGGCTTGATTGTATTACAAGATTGTGTTCCTTTTTGTTCGATTAATCCAAAAGCTTTACACACATGTTCTCGGTATTTTTGAATATTCATTAACTCACCAAAGGTAATGTTAACCTTCTATTTACTTAGCTCAGAACCAGCATCAAACTCCATTTTCTTAACATCTAGCATTTTGGTACATTCCTCATGTGGTGATGGTTCATTTATTTCTACATTGTCAGGAGTAGTTTTGTTTTGATTTTTTTTGTTTTTTCTTTTTGTACATTTTTATTTACAGTAGGTTGTTCTCTAGTCTCCTTGCTTGAGATTTTATCAATTTTATTAGGAACAATCCTATTTCTCATATTTAGGGCATTTGCTTCTAATTCTTCCACCTCTTGAGCTGTTGGGATTACCTTCCCTTGTTTCATTTTATCATACCTAGTTTCTTGTCCTCTTTGTAGGATTTTTGTATTTTCTGCAACTAGGATTTTAGGATGGTGATTTGAAGCATATGAATCCATATCTTCCTCAAACAACCTTTCTCTAGACTCATCTTCAAGAGTCCAACATGCATTAATTCTGATGTCCTCTTCTGATTCCTCTTCTAAGTCTATAGGATGATGGATACCTAGATAGATACCACAACAATCTAGATTATGAGGAGCATCACAGGCTGAATAGTAATAGGGGAAGTTCTCTACCAAATTGATAGTAGGTATAGGATTGGGGACTGAGTCTTGGTCTTTCTCCATCTCTCTCTTTTTCCAACCATTCCCATTATTTTTATTTCTTTCATCAGAATGGTTGTTACCCTAGTTCCTATTAAAATTCCTCCTGAATGGTGGCATGTTCTCTCCTTGTTGTCTATCGACTTGAGGTTGAGAAGATTCACCATTGCTCTCCTTATTTCTTTCTATCCTAGCTAATCTATTATTAATTTTGTTGAACATTTTAATCATTTGATTAACCAATTTCTCCATGGGATTCAGTTCAGTTCTTTTCTGTAGGTTGAATCCTACCTTCTTAGGTTTCCTATCAGGATGATTATCTTCTAGAGAGTATGGTTTCATTTTTCCACTATCTAACATATTCCTTTCAATTTCTATGGCTTTCTCCATGCATTCATCTATGGTAGTAACATGTTCTTGTCTTAACTCGTAGTTAAACTCTCCTGGGAAGGCATTTTTATAAAAATAGATTGATTGTATGTTGTTTGGTCGTAGATCAATGGGAATTTTATTCCTAGCTTTAGAAAACCTTCTATTAAAATCACTTACTGACTCATTTTCTTTCTTTTTCATTGTTGCCAGGTCAGTTAGTAGTGACTGTTCATTTTTTCTTTTGCCAAACTTCTTTAGAAAGATAGTTTCCATTTTAGCAAAATTTGCAATATCATTATCAAGAAGGGTGTTAAACCATTCTCTAGCATCCTTCTCTAAAGTTTGAAGGAATAGTCTCAACACTACATCTTCATGTTCTACTTCTAGACTGTCCAAAGCATACAAGAAGCTTTTAATGTGATCCTCTCCAGTAACTGCATTGTTTCCTTGAAATTTAGGTAAATACTTATGAGCTTTACTAGGAAGATCATGTAATGATGTTGGTAACTGGAAAGGCCTGTATCTATTGGTTCTCCATAATTGAACATTAGGTGGTGGATTGGCCATGTTAACTACTTGAGGTGTTTGGATCAGATTGACAGGAATTACAGTAGGAGGTGTAGTATTTATTCCACTAGGAACAGTAGGAGGTGTTTCAAATATATTCTCTACTATAATAATATATGTATCAGAACCTTTTGAAGATGAATTAGAAGGATTAGTTCTAAAAAATACCTCTAGATCTGAGAATTTTAGATACAGCTCCTGAGCGGTTCTTCTCGTTCATGCCAACATGTTCTGCTCCTTTTATTATTTTTAATATTTTTGGATTTGATCAATCAGAGTCACCAACACAATGTGTGTAGAAGGAACAAATGTCTAGTTGAGATTGCTCAACTAATATCACTCTCAATCACTCAGGGTATAATATTTTTCAAGAATCAAGAATCAAGAATCAAGAAAATCAAGAAGATCAAGAAAATGATTATAACCGCTTGTTTCTTAAAAAAGAAAATTGGAAACTATGAGCATATGAAGAAAACAGATTCAAAAATGATTTCAAACATGAAAACTGAACACTCTGGTTTTCTTCAGGCTAACTATTGCCAATAAATATTTATCGTTAGGTTCCAAACTATAATGAAAATTACACATTCGGTCCTCGATAATGGTGCCAATAAACTATTGGGGATTTTTCCTGCATCCTTGGGATAAGTTGTCATGCTATAGGAAAACCTACTACCAATGAGCAATTATAGGCTCTGGTCGACCTACCTCTTTAACCTAGGAATAGAGTTCTTCAATATTTTCTAAATAGACCAGGTATGGTAAGGATACCCTTGAGGTGAACTTAAAGTTTTTAACATTTTATGTTCATGCTCTTCCAGATTTATGGTGGTGAATTAAATATTTTATAAATTTTGACCAAGCTAAAACAATAACAGTTCAATTATACCTTATGTATGACCGGTGCCTTAATCCTTTGGGCTATTGTAGCAAGATTTAATAACAATTTAATGAAAATAGAAAGAACGGGGAAAGAGATAATCGGTGCAATTACATTCATTCGAATATCATAATAAACATAACAGTTGACCAATGAAAGAAATGTTCACTATGCATTCAAATAATGTAACTCATAATGAAGACACACACAAGACTGAAAACAAAGATGTAATAGGAAAGAAGCCTAGAATTGTATTAATATTTGAAATATGATTACATGAAGAGTTGGCATGGAATTGCCATTTAACTCTTAGAAATATTAATACAATAAAGATCCTCGTTCGAATATCGTAACAAGGACCTTTCACTCTTCCATTCAAATATCGCAATAGTCAAGTCTCTAGACCTCTGGCTCAATAGTCTAGAAATAATCTCAGCTTCTCGGGCACTTTCCTATCAAAACCTACATAGTAATGGGAAGAATAAGGGGTGGAAAAGAAGAAGAAAGACAAAGGGAATACAATAGCAAAGAATGGGCACTCGAGTATACCTCTTAGAAAAAATATGCTATGTCAAAAGCTCGATCCTTATTCTGGCTGTAGACATCCTTCTTATAGTTGTGGCGGCTCTATAACTGCCTAAACTACTTTCATCTGAATTGTCCACCTGGCGCCATCTCCTACCTTGTCATCGGTTGGGTGTTGTACAACTTTGTTATTGGCTATCCCAAAAATCAAAATTTATTCTTAATAGGTTGATGTTTCACCTTAGTCATCCTCCTCTTGGTCCTTGTTGCTTGTGGCTTTATTTGTTTGTTCTAAAGTGAGCTCCTGAGTACCTTCTCGTATATTTGTCACTATGGCCTGATGTTTCGCCACTACATGCCTTGATCTCCTTGACTGAGAAGATTACTAGAATTTAGATGTATTATCTTAGAGTCAGGGTTTTCTTCAACCGCACGAGGGCCTACCTCGCATTCTAGGAAGCAAGGGTTCATTACAAAAACCTGATGTATCAGGCCCTTCGTAATAGTGGTGAAGAACAAGGAATTGGAAGTACACAAATTAAGGAAACCACCAACAACATGGTACTTCCATAACTATACTCCATCGAGGTGATAATACTTTAACTATATTCCATCGGGGTATGAGAGCTTTCTGAAGATGACCTTCCATTTTGTGCCTCTTGCTTCTTCTACAGTCAGTGACCCGAGTCCTCTTGAACCACATACCTCTCTCTGTAACTCATCGATAGCACACTTCGATCCATCTCTAAAATATCACTTGGACTTTAGAATGGGTGTCTTTCTATATAAAGGATGAGTTGATGTGAATTATTCCATCAGTTGACGACAAGTGGCTAGGTCCTATTGATCTAAAAATGATTTAGTTTACTTCAACCTGATGATTTTACCTTAATCCGATATTTCGTTTGCATCATTTGATTTACGGATTATCCTTTGCTTGTTCAGCACATGAGGATTCACATCCCTTTATTGTCTTCATTTGTGTAGTATGAAGAGCTCAGTGATTCTGACTTGGCCAGACCTATCCATTAATTGGTTTACTTATTTTATCTCACCACCCCACTCTTTGTTAGTGAATCGACCTATCATGGTTTATTTTCCTCTTTGGTGAATTTGCATAATCTTGATGCAGGAATTTGGAGTAGAGTTTGCACTCGTGCGACCTCTTAATTGGCCTTCAGTTGCATTAGTCATGGTCACTTCTGATGTAACGCTGATCTTCTTCAGGCTGGTGATCCCTTAGATGCATGTGCTATCGATCGATTGATATGTGTCATTCGGTACCATATTGCGTAGGTACTCGTGATCACTGATCGTTGTCCGAACAATTAATTTTTTTATTTACTTCAATTTTAAAAGTTTTTGATTGATCTTTCTAGTGGTCTGAGTGGCACTTTATTTGGTTGAGACTTGATTGACATATTTGGAGTGTTTTCATCTCTCCTCGGTCGGTTGAGTTCTTATTGGCTGTGCATTTTCGATCGCTTGCCTCTACTCTTTGATCGAGTGGTTTAGAGTATGCTTATATGTGCTGCATTAAAAAGCTTATGCTAACTTTTATCGAGGAGGTCAGTTTATAATAATAAAAATATTATGCATGCAAAATTAAATGTCGACAGGACCGAACCGTCAACCTCACAGGCAGGGGCAAAACGGCACAAACAAAAAAAAATAAATGTCAGTGTACCTTGATTTTCATTGAATTTACCTTTATCTAGCTCGGTCAATCTACACCTTGTTATTTCATTCGATTGATAATATTTCGATAGCTATGATTTGTTCTACCGTTGATATTTAGTATTCATCCATTTTTTGGCTAGAAATATTTCAATGGCTTTGCTTTAACCATGTGAGCACTTCAATCGATCGATCCACGTAACTCTTTAGTCGATCGATGTCACTCTTCGATCGAATGACTTTGATCATTGCTTTGTTGGCTTGAGTTTAGTCGAAGAGTTTTGTAATTGATGAGTCAAATACTTTTTAACCGTTGATCTTTACTGTACTTCGATCAATTGATCTTTTGACTGTTGATGAACTTTTTGGCCAATGACCTTTAGGCCATGTGTTTGGTCAATTGTTTATTTCTTTTGACTGAATGTCTAATTTTGAATTTTGACTTTTGACTGATCTACTACTCACCTTTATCGAATGATAGTGCATGTGAAAATTTTTAATTGGATGAGTTGACTTTTTTTTATCACTCACATTTTTGGTTGGTTAGCTTATGTGCTCGTCAAGGGACTTTTAGCACTATAGATATATTTTCAACCAATCACATTTTTGTTTTAGTTTTGATTCATTCAATGATTTAGTCGGTTGACCGATGCTACCTTTCTGTCAGTCGATCGATTAAGGTTCACTTTTTTCGATCGAACGGATGTTTTTGTTGCATCGAATTCTATCAGCTTATCTGTAATTACCATTGATCAAATACTTTTTAACTTGTGGAATGATTATTAGTTGGTCGATCATTCTTTATTATCGATTCAAATACATTTTCACTTAGTTCTTTGGCAATTTTTGCTTTCGACAATGATTTTTTGCTTGTCGGTCAGTCATGAATCATATTGTATTTACTGCTCAGCCAATTGGATAGGTAAGTTGTAAACCTTTTGAAAAAGCAGGTGGGGAGCCCCTTGAAGTTTTAATAAAAGGATTTTTTTAAGCTTCTTAAGGGTGTCAGATGATAATGACATGCTTTGACCAATTTTTATACATGACAACGTTATTTTGAAAATGAATGACTTAAGCTTTTGAAGTTGTTTGGTTAAAAATTTAATCCATGAGATTGTTTTGAGATAATTAAAAATTTGACTCATTCATTAGCATATCACAAAACATGGACCTCTTTTAAGACCTTCAAAATTTTAAAATTATGGGTACATTCATGTTGTATCAATTTTGGCTACAACAATTCCTATTCACAAAATATTCAAAGTCAATCATTCCATCTGAAATGGTAGTATTACCACATTTCTTGTTTGAAGGATAAAGTGGGGCATTAAAATATCCTGCCAAAATCCAAGGGATGTTTTCAAACACTCTCCAATTTTCATCAAGTTCTTACCAAATTTTGCTTCTGCCTATCACAGTATTGGGAGCATAAATGGTTGTAAATCTAGCTTTGTTTAGTATCAAAATGATAGAAAGAATGGATATATCCCTATCATGACTTACTGCATAATTTGGATTCCAAAAATATATTATACCACTTGATGCTCCACTATCATGACTTACTGCATAATTTTTTTCTCTCCAAATTATCTTCTTTATATTATCACTATTTTGTTCTAAAATTTTTGTCTCTTGTAAAGTTAGAATACATGGTTTATTTTCCTTCCTCAATGAAGACACCAAATGGTGTTTAGAAGGGGCATTTAGGCCCCTTATATTCCATGATATGACCTTCATTTCTTAGATCTAGCAGGATATTTCTTTTTTCTTAGATTAAGAGTCATTTGGGTTTCATTTGCCACATCTACAATTATTTCTCTTTGCAAAATATCCTTATTTGAAGGTCTACCAGGCTTAGATTCATTGCCTATATCAATCCCATTATTTTTATTGTTCCTCGTTGTTCTAGAAATAGCAAAAATTTTGTTCCCTTTTACTAAAACTTTTCTCTGACCAGATTCATGAGGTTCTAAGTTTTCCTTTTCATATTTATTTCTTTTAGTTTTTAAAGATCCTTAATCATAGTATCACTTTCAACCATTTTCCCATCCTCATTTTTCAAAGTTTTAACATCTTCATTTTCAAAGTTTTCTAAGGATTCAAAATGATTCATGGTAGATTTTTTGACAAACATGGACTAGAAACAAAGGGGCATACCTTAAAATGATCATCCATAATATCCCCTTATTCAATTGCAATTGTAGCCAAGCCATTATCTTTTTTTATCTAGATTTACTCGTTCCACTTTATTCGAATCACAATTTTTCAAGATTTATTTCTTTCTTAAATCATCTAAACCCTTCTTTTGCTAGATATATTTTTCCAGTTTCTTTCCCATATGATTAGAGCAAAAACTCCCCACATGTCCAAATTTGAAGCAAACATTGCATTTGATAGACATGTTCTCATATTCAATCACTTGCAACCATTTTTCAAATTTTGAAATAAGTTCACATGAATGTGGTAGATCTATCTCTAAATTGATATTAATGCAAAATCTAGCATAGAGTAGTTGAGATCTTGCAATAGTGGTTGGATCAATTGCAATAATCTGACCAAATTATTTTGAAATTCCTTCAAATATTTCTTCCCTCCAAAAATGTAAAGGGAGCCTTGGTAATCGAACCCAAACTAGGACCTGCATAATATTCTAATGATAGGGATTGAATTCTAGAGTCCAGTGTTTCAAGAATAGTCCTCTTCTACCATAAAACCAAGGGCCCTTCTACAAAATTCAAGTCATGTCCTCACAATTCAATTTTACCAAAAAGAAATTCTTAGGAAGAGCAACTATTTCCATAAACCCCAACGGTTTCCATTTTTCATAAGCCCATTTTTGAATTGAATCCAGATTTGGTCTGGTTCCCATAAATTTACCTACTAAACAAATATTCCCTTGAGCCACTCCAATATTTGCAAATTCATCGAAAATGATTAATTTCCCTTTTTCCATTGATAAATTGAAACATTTCTCTAGCATATTCATCTTTTCTTTGATTGCATTCAACCAGGATTTTGTTCCAAAATTAAAAACATGTTCAAGAAATATTTTCCCCTTAGAATATTTTTTTACCAATAGAGAATCGAATATCCTGCAACCTTGATTCACCCTAACCATTCTAAGGAAGGAAACCCTCCAACTCCTGCCCTCCTTCCAACTTTATGGTAGTTCCCCTGTCAAACTGCACACTATACCTTAGATTGTGTGATATCCTACTCCCAAGTTTAAACCTCCATGACAAGTGTTGCCACTACACCCTTCTACAATAACCCTACCACATAACAATATCCTACCATCAATATTGTAGCTGCTACACCCCTCAACAGGAATCCCACCACATAATAATATCTTACCATCGATATCATAGTCATTGCACCCCTCAATAGGAACCCTACCAAAAAATAATATCCTACTGTCAAGACCATAGTCGTTGCATCCCTCAATAGGAACCCTACCATAGAACAATATCTTGCCATCGAGATCATAGTCGTTTCACCCCTCAACAAGAACCCTACCGCATAACAATATCTTGTGGCCAACACTTTCTCTTTCTCCTTCTTGTGCAACAAACTTAGATTTATGAGTTGTATATCCAACATTATTCAAAAACTATAATTAATTTTATTTTTTGTATCTTGTCATATAAACATCATAGATTAAAATTGCTTTCTATTGTCTGATATTGTTGGTAAGGGCCCTTCAGGGGACCTCCTTCTGCCCCTTCTCCTAAGCAATCCTTTGCAGACACAATGAGGGAGAGACGAATTTCTTCTAGGGGAGTAATGAATGATGGAAAATCAATTATTAAGAACGTATTGGTTGCTCAAACTTTCGTAGGGGTGATTAAAGATACCAATAGAAAAATTACTAATACTAAAGAACAAGCCTATAAGATTATGCAATAAACTAAAAAAGAAAAGAGAAAGAATTGGAACATGCAAGGTGAAATTGATGTTTTCTCCAAACATAATCCACCCCTATTCTAGAGATAGTTGAGGAACTAATTTTTGATGACATTGTCTATAGATCCAACCATGCACTTATTTGCAAATTCATAGGTCTAAGACCCTCAAACAAGTTCCTTTATAATTGGGCCCAAAAACACTAGGAGCCTTGAGGGGGATTTGAAATAATTCTCCTACCTGATAGTTATTTTGTGGCAAATTTCATTATGCTTGCAAATAGAGACAAGGCTTTTGAGGAGGGGCCTTATAATATTGGTCCAATAGGCCTTTTCATGTAACCCTGGAATTCAACTTCTGACCCACACATTGAGCCATCTACAATACCTATTTGGCTCGAATTGTTTGCCCTACCCCTAGAATTTTGGAGAGATGACATCCTCAAGATGATAGGTGATCTTCTAGGAACCTACATAGGGTAATATATAGAAACAATAGAAAGGGGGTCGACAACGTACGCTAGAATTTATGTTGAGATGGATCTAGAAAACTACTTTTGGATGGATGAGGAGTATTTCTTAGAGATAACAAGTAGACTACAAATCAATCCCCTTCATATGTAGAGCATGTCATGAATATGGTCACCTAGTGAGAAAAAACATAAAACTAACATTGATGGTTGAGGAACAAAGTCAACCAAATTCAGGGACTACAACCCAATTAGCACAAAAGAAAAATTAGAAAGGATTATAAACCATCACAAGGAGAAATTCATAATCTAGCACCCAAGATAGAGGAAGAAATCAACCGAAAGTAGGTGACCCAAACAACTGCTCAAATGAGAGATCCCCATCAAACAAATACAAGCTCCTTAGGCTTTATGATCCAATGGAAAAATAAGAATTAACATAATTCTCCTCATCTTCCAATCCAAATTTAATAGCCATATATTTGAGCCATCCTTCTCCAAACTCTCCCTTCCATCCAAAAATAAAGGATTCCAATCCAACAGATTCAATTGATCCCAACTAGTTCTTTTATCCCTCTCCCAACTACCCACATCAACCAATTTATTCCCATATTGATCAAGTGAACCCTCATATCCCATATTTACCCCACAATTGGTCTAAAGCCATCATGATACACAACTAGGACCAACACCAATCAAAGAATGTGATTATGGGACTTGTTGAGAAAAATAGAGAAAAAGCAACTCTTGGGATCATCCAAATTGAGAAGAGATAGAAGAATGTAACTTTGTAGGGAGCAGGAAGAAAATCAAATAAAGAAAAGATTCAATAAGGAGAACAACTGAGAGAAACAAGATTGGTCAAGTCAATAACGACTTTCTGCAATATTGATTCCCAATGATTGTACACACATGGAATATGAGGGGACTCAACAACCACCCTAGGCAATTGGTTGTCAAAAGAATGATATTAGAAACCAAGTCAGATGTTATGTTACTACAAGAAACCAAGACTTCTTCTCTCGAATCAATAAGAACCATATCAAGTAGAAATTGAAAGTAGTATGACTACATAGCCCAAGCCTCCCAAGGCTTTTCAAGAGGCTCTCTAATATTGTGGTACAAATATACTTTCCAATAAATCAACTTGACAACTGCCAAAGGAGTTCTTATGATAAGACTTAAGAATAGGAATACAAGATAAATATATATGATTATTAACATATATGGAATGAAGGATGTTAGAGATCAAAAATCCAATGGAAAGTAGTTTAGGATACTAGAGAAGCCTACCTAGAGGACCTTTGGATAATGGGTGGAGATATGAGTGCTAAAATGTTGATGAATGACCAGGAAGAGAGAAGAACACAGTTGAATGATAAGGACAAACTCCTCATCACCCAAGCAGATCAATTGGAGCTTTTTGATATTCCTCCTTCAGGTTGTCCCAATACTTGGACAAACAAGAGGAAAGAGGGAAACACTATAAAATCCAAGCTACATAGATTTCTAGTAGGAGAGAAAGCATTATGTTAATGGCAGTGTCAATCAGCTATTATTAACCACCCGGTCTTTGATCACTTATCCGTTAGTCTATCCATAGATAAAAGAAAGCATAAGCCTGAAAGGTCTTTCATATTTGAGATTTTCTGGCTTCAAAATGAAGATCTTGTAGATCTAATTTATCACTAGTGGCAGTAAGGGAAACTGCCCCATGGGATGACCCACTTTCAACTCCACTTACAACTCAAGCATGTAAGACAAAACTTGAAAGATCGAAGCTAGCTCCAGTGCATTGACTTTCAAAAGCAATGAGCAAAGATCACAATAGAAATGAGGTGGTCACCAAAATTAGGTAAGGGGTAATATCCAAAGAGCCTATTTCTCAAGAGGATGACCTTTTGAAGAAAGAGTAGGAAATTGACCCAAAGGAAGAAGCTTATTGGAAACAAAGGGCAAGGATAACATGGTTGTGGGAGGGAGACCAAAATACCAAATTCTTCCATTACTCTGCAATTGCCCGTAATCTTCATAATTGTATGGATGCTCTTCTCTATGACCAAGGTTCTAGACAAGACACTACCCCAAGTATACAAAAAATAACTAACATTTTCTTTATCACTTTGTTCACTATAGATCCAAATTCATCTCCAACCCACTAGTAGGAGATACTAGACAGTATCCCGATTTTAGTCTCCTAACACCAAAAGGATTAATTCCTCAAGGAAATCACTATAGAGGAAGTCCAATAAAATATCTTCAAAATACAAATTGATAAATCACCTAGACCAGATGGTTTGCCTATCAAGTTATTTAAAGCTTTATAGGATTCAATAGTAGAAGATGTTACAAAAGCATTAGAAGAGATCAGATCCAATGGTTGGATCCTTAAAGACCTCAATCACATCCACCTAACTTTGATTCCAAAAGGTGAAGACAGGGAGGAGATTACAAACTTCTACCCCATTGCTCTATGCAATGTGTTTTATAAAATTTTGGTAGGTTTTTTAGACCTAGTTTGGGTTTGCAATGAAATAACTGGATTTAGTATCAAAATATGCAAAGAAAAAATAATGAATCACTGTTTAAACGAATCACTTTTGCACTGGAGGAAATCCTTCCAATGGATAAAATATTAATGTATATATTTTTTATTGATGGATTATTGTTTACACCTTATCGAATTATAATATATACCTATTCTAGGGTTGTGGGTGAAAGGACACAATGGTCCATATGAACTAATTAATAAATATGAGTGATTAATTAATGATAATGGTTAGGATAGAGAATCCTAACATGCCACCCTCATTAAAGGAGCTTTATACTCAAAGTGGAAAGTGAGGAAATTGTTGTTGGATTTGATGAAGTGTTTCCCATATAGCATCTTCGAAAGGTAGGCCTTGCCATTAAATTAGAATCTCGGTGATGGTGCGATGACGGAGTTGACAAGTGCAACGATCCAAGATGACTTTAGGTTCAACTAGGAGTGATCCATCCTCTGTGAATTCAGGTAGTTGAGTTTGTGTGGTAATATGTGTACTGACTACTGGTTTAAGACAAGATACATGGAATACGAGATAAATTTTGGAAGACTCTAGTAACTCGATTTTATAGGAAACGGGTCCAATGCGTTGTAAAACTTTATAAGGCCCATAGAATTTGGGAGCTAACTTTTGTGAACCCTTGAGCTTGAGAGAAGTTTGGCAATAAGGTTGAAGTCGAAGAAATACCATATCACCTTCTTGAAATGCTCATTCGATCCTATGTTGTTCCGCTTGCTATTTCATACGATGTTGGTCCATGAGTATATTATCTTTGAGAAGGAAAAGGATATTAGCTCGAGTAGAGAATTTAGAATCCACGGCTGGCACATTGGTACATCCTAGAATATAAGAGGTGATGGAAGGTGGTACTTGGCCATATAAAGCTTCATATGGTGTCATCTTAATGGCGGTATAGGATGAGGTATTATACCACCATTCTGCTCAAGAAATTCATTTGACCTAATGAAGGGGTTGAGTAGCAGTAAAAAAATACAAGTAAATTTCCAAACATTTATTTACAATTTTTTTTTTTTTTGATCATCGGTTTTGGGATGATAAGCAGAACTCATATGAAGTTGAGTGCCTTGGAGTTTAAACAATTCCCTCCAAAAATTACTAGTGAAGGTGGGATCACGATCACTAACGATGGTGGAAGGCATACCATGTAGTTTAAAAATATTATCAAGAAAGAGTTGGGCGATGGTACTAGTTGTGTAAGGGTGGGCTAAAGAGCAAAAATGAGCATATTTAGATAATCGATCCACCACAACTAGAATAATAGTTTTACCCGCTGATTTTGGAAGACCTTCATTAAAGTCCATCGAAATATCGATCCATGTTTTGGTTGGGATAGGGAGAGGTTGAAGAATGCCAGGGTTACCTAGTGTCTCTCCTTTTTTTCTTTGGTAAGTCTCACATTCAGCCACAAATATATTGATATCTTGTTTCATTCCTACCCAATAAAAAGATCGAGCCACTCTTTTATAAGTTTTGAGGAATCCATAATATCCTGCGATAGGTGTGGCATGTAACTCATGGAGGAGTTTGGTTCGATATAAGGAGGTAGGATATAGGACAATACACCCTTTGTACCTAAGTATGCCACTACTCCAAGTGTAGTGAGGTTTACTAGTGGGATCTTGTTGGATTTGTTGAATTAATGTTTGCATTGAAGTATCATTAAACCATTCTTTTGTTACCTGGTCTACCCATTGGGGAATAAGGGATGAGAGTGCGTACAACTAGGGAACTTCAAATTTTCATGAAAGGGCATTGACAACCATGTTGTACTTCGCTTTACGATATATGGTCTCATAATAATACCCTAATAGTTTAGTTACCTATTTTTGTTGTTCAAGAGTGGTTATACGTTGCTCAAGAAAATATTTTAAACTATGGTGATTGATTCGGATAATAAAATGTTGGCCAATGAGGTAAGGTATCCAATGTTGTATGGTATGAATAATAGCCAGAATCTCCTTCTTATATGTAGAGCGGGTTAAATTCTTCCCAAAAATGCCTTGCTAGTAAAAGTCAAAGGTCTTTCATCTTGGAATTTAAGCTACAACAACAAACAACCAAGATCTGACTATAAAACTGTATTGAAGATGGTTATCCCACCTAGACTAACTCTAGTCCAAGGTTATCCTAGTGAAAGACTACCCATATCACATAGGAGCTAACCTTCACCGACTCCTAGTAGCAGGGAAAGGTTTAAAAATATGAACAACATTGAAGAAAGGAGCTCCTATAATTAAGAAGAGCTTATTCTAGACTATTGAATATGGAAGCAAGGCCAAATTTTGGGATGACTCTTTGGAATATTGTCTCACCATCGATGTTCATATCCCCCATCTAACTGTCATAAAACTAAAATTCTACAAATATATTTAGGTCAACATGGGCCACTACCTCAAACCATTGAACAACCAATCCCTAGGACACCACCTATGGTGTCCTCTGGAGGAATTTCCATGTGAAGGATGGGAGGCAAAGAAGGTATAACTGAAGGAAATCTTGACCATAAGAACTTGGGTGAGTAAAGCAAAACATGATAAAATAGCTTGGGATTTTAGATTCTTGGTATTTGCTTAGTCCAAGAGGGTTATAGATCCATCTCTTTTACCCTTTAATCCCCCAATCCTTTCCCTTGGTCAAAGCTACAACAACCCAAAGGCTAGACAAAGATCAATTGTTTCTCCTAGTAGGTGGCCTACAATAGTATCTTAACTCAAAAATAACTTGTGTAAGAGAGGCTTCAAAGGTCTGAACCGATGCATCATGTGTAATAATGAAGAGGAAACAATCTCCCATCTGCTCTTTAAATGTCCATATGCCCAAATGATCTGGAACTAGTGGTTTAAAACTTTCAACTAGTAGGGGACCTCACTCCCAACCATGGAAACCTTCTAGAACTACTAGAAATCCAACAACTTCACATCCACAAAAATCAAATGTGCCTAGGATATAGGTATTGGTTTTATATATGGTGGAAATTGTGGCTAGAGAAAAATGGAAGAACTTTTAGAGAAAACTATAAACCAATGGAGAGAACCTAGAACACCTTAACAAGGAAGCTAAAAAAAACCCTGGAGGTAAAAATATTAGAAGAATCTCAAATATCTGAAGAGGAGGAAGCAATATGAAACACTCTAAGGAGAGGAGCAACACAAATGACTTAGATCCAAGATAAACAAGATACCATAGATAACAGGTGATGCAAGATCATCGCATTCTAACCTTCTTCCTCTTAGATTTCTAATGGTCATATTTTTTTTTGGTTAGTCTCTTTTGTAATTGTTTCCCTGCAATGGTCTTATTGTAACCATCATATTGTAACGATCATAATGTAATGGTCGAATTTCACAAAACCTATAAATGCTTGATTCAATCAGTCATTAGGAGGGTGGATTGTGAGCTTTGTACCACCACTTAATGGCCTAGATTTTATTATTTTATCTCTTTGTGTGATTTTGAGTCTTGTGGTGTTCAAACATAGAGCAACATTGACATATCTACCCCTTGAATCTATAACTGCATCTTCGAATGATTGTAATTTATAGGCTGCTATTTTAATAAAAGCATTTGTTTATAATTTTTGTCGCGTCTATGTGTGTTGTTTAGCTTCTATTATGGTGTTGCTAACATCAAGTGGTATTAGAGCTAAAAAATATTTCTTGCAGGGTTGTGTGCGCATTTACCTGTCGATTGAGTGGGTTGTATGTGTGAAACAAAATGTGTACATGGATTACAAGTGTGAAACAAAACTTGTCTAAGGATCTACGCAAGTGGTGAAATAGACACTTGATATTTTATGGATTATCGTAAGCGTGTTGCACATGTGAAACAAAATGTGTATATAGATTACAAGTGTAAAACAAAACTTGCATAAAGATCTACATGAGTGGTGAAACAAACACTCAACATTTCGTGGATTACCGCAAGTGTGTTGCACGTGTAAAACATAATTTATACATAGATTACAACAAGTGTGAAACAGAACTTGTCTAAGGATCTACATGAGTGGTGAAATAGACATTCGATATTTTATGGATTACCCCAAGTGTGTTGCATGTGTGAAACAAAACATGTACGTAGATTACAAGTGTGAAACAAAACTTGTCTAAGGATTTGCATGAGTGGTGAAACAAACACTCGATATTCCATGGATTACCACAAGTGTGAAACTGAACTTGCTTAAGGATCCGCTTGAATGGTGAAAAATATGCTCAAAATTTATATGCATGACGATAATGGCATACAAACACCTTGTTGGTCAAGGTAGAGGTGACAGACACGTAAATCAAGCTTCAAAACAATTGAACAACTCATGAGTAGGAGCTCATAAAATTTTAAAGCATGGGAGTCTGATGCAGGAGCATCGCATTCTAACCCTCTTCCTCTTAAATTCCTAACAATCATATTTTCTTTTGGTTGGTTTTTTGTATAACTGTTTCCCTACAACGGTCTTCTCTTTGCAACGGTCATATTGTAACGACCATATTGTAATAGTCATATTGTAACGGTTAAATTTCTCAGAGCCTATAAATTCTCAACTCAGTCAATAGTTTGGGGGGTGGGTAGTGAGCTTCGTGTCGCCACTTAGTTGTTATTTTATCTCTTTGTGTGATTTTGAGTCTTGTGGTGTTCAAACATAGAGCAACATTGACATATCTACCCCTTGAATTTGTAACCACATCTTTGAATGCTTGTAATTTCTAGGCTATTATTTTAAAAAGAGTATTTGTTTATTATCTATGTCATGTCTACGTGTTGTTTAGCTTCTGTTGTGGTGTTGTTGACCCTAACAAGGCACTGAATGGAAATGAGCAAACATGTAAGTACCTTCTACAAATAAAGAGGAGAAAACAACAAGAAGATGGAAAGAGAAATCCTAAAGGAATCCTCTCCTAGGTATAAGGCTCTTTGGTAATAGTGTGTGTGCAAAAAAAAAGCTTATTTGTATTTTGAAACTGGCTAAAAAAGGGAGAATTCTTTCCCTTTTAATGTAATTTGAGTTCCTTTAATAGAATTTTAACCTGTCCATTAAAAAAAATTATTATCTAACAAAACTTGAATTTAGATATTCTTTTTGAAAAAATAGTTTTAACCACTTAATCTTGGAATATTAGAGGCGTGGATAAGACCTATAAAAATGTAAGTACTCTAGATAATCATGGTGTTGATCTTTATCTTGTCAAAATTTAAATTTTTAAAAGGCAATTGGTTGAGTGAGAGTTTTTTTTTTTTTTTTTGGGGGCTAAGTGAGATTTTATCTCTTGATGAATATGATATCAAGGATTTCATTACAAAACATAACAATGTAAGGAAGATGATGAACATCTTTAACAACAAGACAAGTTAGATATAGTTTAATTGATATGATGACAATGTATAATGTGCAACCATATCACCGTAAGATTCAAACCTTAACTTTTTATTTAAAGTTTCAAAGCCTTCACCGATAAGCCTATATTTTTTTTTTCTTTTTAATAAGCTATGTGTGGCTTCTATTGATGCCACTTCCATTACAAAAACAAAACATTGCTCTCCTTACATTTCTAACAAGTTAATTAAAACATATTTTTCATTTTTCTTTCTATCAAAGATATTTTTCATCTTCCTCAAACTTTTAAGTTTCTATAATCAATTTTTTTTTTAATAAACCTATTTAGGTTAATTAATAAAAAGAAAATAATGTCTAATTATCACTTTAACAATTTTGAAAAGGTAAACAAAAAAGTTTCAATATTAAAAAACAAAGGTGATCCAAATCTTAAAAAAAACAAAGGTAATGTTGAATAATGAAAATAAATAGTGTCTAGTTATGATTTTAGCAATTTTAGAAAGGTAAATAAGGAAGTTTGATGATTCAAAATTGAAGGTAAATAATACTTAAAATTTATGATGTATAGAAACCCAACTCCAGTCTCTTGGAAATCTAAAACATTAATCATTTAAATGTTGATGGTTTCAATCCCAAGTCCCTTCAGGTCCCCCTTACTTGGAGTAAACATTTACCGAGGTGGATCAAGATATAGTGATAGTTTTATAGTGATAGTTTTTTGGATTTGAAACCGTGTTCAAGGTATAATGATAGTTTTTTTGGATTTGAAACCGTGTTCAAGGTATAATGATAGTTTTTTTGGATTTGAAACCGTGTTCAAGGTATAATGATAGTTTTTTTGGATTTGAAACCGCGTTTTAGGTATAATGATAGTTTTTTAGATTTGAAACCGCATTCGACGTTGCTAATTCTTATGTCTAACTAAAAAAATTTGTTAAGATAAAATTAACCTATTTTTATTTTTAAAAAATAATATATGTATTTAAATATATGAATGTTGTAATTCATAGCGACAAACGATAAAGCTAATCTAGAGTCTAACAAAAATTATCAAAGAAATTTCGAAACTTTGTGAAAATTATAGCTTTTGAAATCCATTCCCAATGACGAGATGACAACATAGCAAAAATAAATAGATGACCAAAGATTGTGACGGTGACACGTAAGAAAGTTCAATCCAACACGTGGAGAGTAAAGGAAGAGTCCACATGAGATGCGTAAGTACAGCATAGTATGAATAATTTCCAGCTTATTTTCTAAAACTGAAAATAAAACAAATCTAAGTTTTGCCTTCACGCATAAGATTCCACCAAACATTAAACATTTTTTTTTAATGTATTAGCGGGACTTACTTGGCCTAGCATGACCTAAGATTAATTTTTGTATCATTTTCATTTGTAATAAAAAAATAAAAAATAAAGCTTTACAGAAAGAGCGCATCTACATGACAGAAATCGACTTCAAGTTGAGATTAAGGTAATCATGGAGACAATAGGATTAGCAATCATCATTTTTTTTTGTAGTATGGTTGATCTTTATCTTAATAAAATTTAAATTTTAAGATTTTATTTCTTAATGAAAATGATGTCAAGGATTTCATTACAAAAACATAGTACTCTACGAAAGATGATGAACATCTTTATCAACAAGACAAGTTGTTGATATGATGAGAATGTAAAAAAATAATAATGTAATATTTTGTTGCTTTGACAGGAGTGGCCCCAATAGAAGCCATACATTACAAAAACATAACACTCTTAAGGAAGATGATGAACATTTTTAACAACAAGACAAGTTGGATATAGTTTAATTGATACGATGATAATGTAAAAAACAATAATGTAATATTTTGTTGTTTTGAGAGGAGTGACCTCAATAGAGGCCATAGTTTATTTTTTTCAATTAGTTATATGAGATTGAAACGGGTCCCACTTGTATTACATGATCACCACATAGTGGTATTACAACAAAGTTGGGATATTATCCATATATAGCTTGATAAGATTTGAACCTTGGTCTCCTCTTTAAATATTGAGGAAAATTGTTGAGCTAATGCCACTTGATTCCTATACATGACTTATTAAATAATAATAATAATTTACTATTCAATAATCATTAATCATTTTACCACATTATTTTAAGAAACCAGATTGTAGTATTTTTTTTTAATTTTTTTTGTTAGGGTAGTGCGAAAAAACCCCTACGACCAACGCTTAAGGCTGAGAATTCCCATCCCAACCATGACCCTTCGTAAAATTGAGAGCAAAGCTTATCAATAAAAGCTAAACACCTAAACATACACACACCTACCCCCTCACACACTTGCCCACGCCATGGTTTGAACCTTGGACGTCCCAAAGAGCCAAAGCTCGAACCATTGCGTTGCCCCCTTTGGGACAATTACATTGTAGTATTATAATTAACAATTATACATATATCTATTGGCAAGATTTGAAGAACTGATACAAGATTTGAAGAATTGACAATTATGTATATTTTAACCATTTAAGCCCATGTCATAAAAATAATAATAGCAATTGGTTATATGCGATTTAAATGGTCTTCACATCTACAAACCATGAATTATAATGGGTAGTTATTCATATATATTATGACAAAATTTGAACTTAATAAAAGCCCGTCATTAGCACCCGATATGCCCATGCTTTTCAACCTCTTTTAAAAAAACCATCAATTTATTCAATTAAGAGCTCTCTCACGCATATATAAAGTTGGGGGCATATCAAGGCCACGAGATAGCACCCGATATGCCCATGCTTTTCAACCTCTTTTAAAAAAACCATCAATTTATTCAATTAAGAGCTCTCTCTCACACATATATAAAGTTGGGGGCATATCAAGGCCACCTTTCTCGTGAATTGAACTTGGGTCTTCAATAGGAAAGCCCAATGCCTTTTGCCATTGTGGTGTCCGGACAATTAAGCTCATATTATTCTATTACATCATAATTGCGTTATTTGGTAATACAATTCATATCACATCTACAAACTATATAATGATATTATAATTGGCAAATATGCATATATCACCTTGCAAAATTTAAGCTCAAGTCTCCATATTGAAAGCCTATAGTAAAGCTCAAGTTCTATTAACATTGTAATTGCATTATTTGGTATTACATTTAGCAATTGATTTTAAACAAACAACTTTGCAAATATTGTTGACAAGACTTGAACTTAGATATTTGTATTAAAAGCATATAGTTTTAACCACTTGACCTCGTGTCATTTGATAAAATGTTGAGGTTCACCAATAGCATTGAAATATTTTCTTAAAGTGTAAAACTCTTTGCTTATTATGGCTTGCCCCAAAATCAATAAACAAAAAAAAATCAACCATAAAAAATTTCAACCATAAGAGTGGAATGTTGATTTAGGATATGAAACATCTCATCTTTCACTTGTCTCTTTATCCCAAATCTAATCATCTATGAGAGTGGAACCTTGATCTAGGATGTGAAATTTCTCAATTTTTATTAGTAACAATTTGCAGAAGGTAACAGGATCTCGACTTATCACTTCATTCTTCTAGCCTTCAGAGGCCACGACCAGGAACCGCCAAGGTGATCACAGAGACACAACAAGATCAACTTGTCGTCGACTCCAACAAAGAACATCTACGACGACATCCAACTCTTATTTTTAGTCTTACAATGGCACTGAGAGGGGGGGTGAATCAGTGCAGCTATTTTAAAACTTAATGCTTTAACTCTTAAAGCCAAAACAAAAGAAAGCTAAAACCAGAAACAACAAGTACCACAAGAGAGCATAACATAACACAAGATGTAACGAGGTTCACCAATTTTGGCTACTCCTCAAAACTGATCGCTTGGACTCCCATCCAAATCCAGCCATTGCAAAGCACCAACTTTATAATCAATTTACCAGCATCCACTGGAAGGAGCACCAACCCCTGATTCCAAGCACCAACTTGGATTTCTATTTTCAATTTTGATTGACATAAAAATGCCTTCAGTTCATGCAAGATCCTCACTGGTCTAGCTTAAATCAAATCAATCTCATGGAAACATACACTCTCATGGCTCGCTTACATTTTTCATCTTGATTCTTTTCTAACCCTCCTTTTACAACAATTTATCTCTAACAATGACAACATCTTCTCTGTACGATTATTCTTTTATAACCTTTCAATCTTGCATGCAATCGAATCACATACTCTGACTGTTCGAATCCATGCAATACGGCTGTTCGGTTCCATGCACTTCGACTGTTCGAAACCCTGCAATACGTCTTTTGAATCCATGCAATACGGCTATTTTGTTTCATGCACTTCGACTGTTCGACTCTTTGAATACAAGCAAAATGTCTGTTCGATTCCATGAGTGCGATCGTTCAAAAGCTGTAAAAAAGACTTTTCGAAAACCTTTCGATACTTTATATTTGATTCTTCGAATACATGCAAACGACTGTTCGAATGCATGACTGACACTTGTCAATCTGTAACTGCAGATCTGACATCAGTTACATTTTACGTAACTGGCTGCATGATTTTCCTGTCTGCTTTTTCGACACGTGTCACCTTGCATGCTCCTGCGGGTTTTACCTGCCAGACTGTTACCTGTCGCGATATCGTGACACTTTTTGAAGCCACACACTTCATGCCCTTGCTGTCGTGAAATCGCGACCATTTTGGCTTTGACAGCTTTCCTTCTGTTCATGTCGCGATATCGCGACACTTAGAACTTTTGCTGACGTCATCCTTAAGCATGTCGCGAAATCGCGACCGTTTTGGCTCTTGGAAGCTTTCCTTGCATCTTGTCGCGATATCGCGACACTTTCAACATTTGCTGATGTCATCCTTAAGCATGTCGCGAAATCACGACGCTTCCGGCTTTCGTACACTCTTCTTTGCCAGCAACCACGAAAATGGAACATGTCGCGAAATCGCGACGTTCTCTGCTTCCGTACAATCTTCTTTGCCCCAGCGAAAATGGAACATGTCGCAAAATCGCGACACTTTGCTCTTTCGTACAACTCTCCTTGCCAACTCCAACGAAAATGGAACATGTCGCGAAATCGCGACACTTTGCTCTTTCGTACAACTCTCCTTGCCAACTCTAGCGAAAATGGAACATGTCACGAAATCGCGACGCTTTCGGCTCTTGCTGACGTCATCAATCTTCTTGTCGCGAAATCGTGACGTTTCCGGCTTCTAGCAGCTTTCCTTGAAACTTGTCACGAAATCGTGACACTTTCGGCCCTTGCTGACGTCATCGTTATCTTCATCGTGAAATCGTGATGCTTCTGGCTTCCGTACGCTCTTTGCTCCATGCAGTAGCGAAAATGGAGCATGTCGCGAAATCGTGACACTTTGGGCTTCCGTACACTCTTTGTTTCGTGCAGTAGCGAAATCGCTACCACTTTGTGCCTTGTGCTTTTGACTTGTTACATCTTTAATTTTTTCAACTTTGAATGGTAGCGAAATCGCTACACCTTTGTTTTTATACATTTTGTCATGCAGCGAAATCGCTACATCTTCTTGTTTGTGTCTTTTCACTTGTAGCGAAATCGCTACATCTTTGTTTTCTGCACTTCCTAATTGTAGCGAAATCGCTACACCTTTGTGCCATGTATTTTCATCATGCAGCGATATCGCTACACCTTTGTTTCCATTCATTTCAACATGTAGCGATATCGCTACACCTTTGTTGCTGAGCATTCTCTCTCCTCTTTGGGTCGCGAAAACCCGACGTGTCGCGATATCGTGACACTTTTCGTTGCTAGCTCCTTTTCTCCATTTATGTCACGAAATCGCGACATCTTTTCACTTTGCTTCCCTCTCTGCCAGCATGTCGCGAAATCGTGACAGTTTACCTTTCAATTTCTCTCTCCTCTGCCATGTCGCGATATCGCGACAAATTGGCATGCACTTTCTCTCTCCTCGGCAATGTCGCGAAATCGCGACAATCTTCCTTGCATTTTCTCTCTCTTCAGTTTTGTCACGATATCGCGACACATTTTCTCTCTCCTCAACGAAAACTCGACATGTCGCGAAATCGCGACATTTTGGCATGCATTTTCTCTCTCCTACTTTTTGTCGCAAAATCGCGACAGAAAACATGTCGCGATATCGCGACAGTTTTCTTCCTTGTCTCTTTCTGCCAATTTTTGAATCTGGGTTACCTCTGTTTTCCTTGAAACTTCACTGCACTTGATCTGATCGACCTCCGAATCGCATCAATCGCATCAATCCGTTCGTGTTGACAACAATGACAATACTTTTGCAATGCTTTTGCTGCACCTTGCTCAACAAACAACTCCTATCCATCACCTTGCTCACCAATCAACTTCTAACCATTGCATCAACTGATCAACCTGATCGTGTTGACAACAATGACAATACTTAGGTTGCACCTTGCTCATCAATCTCCCCCTTTGGAATTGTTGGCAACACACGTAATTGTCTGCAATTACACTGTAATTCTTCTCCCCCTTTGACAATAATACCAAAGGGCGGTCGCAAAACTCCCCCTTAGTCCATGCACAACATTCACGGGCAAAAAATTAATCCAGCTTAGCAAAAAGCATAAACATGAGCAATATGATGAACGGATCCATAAATTCTCCCTCCGAGAATTTGATCCCGATGTCTAGTCAAATCTTAGCCAATACTTGGGAAAAAAATGACCTCTTCGGATCACGCTTGTCTTCGAGCCTCAACCCTCCGTACTCTGTCATAGACTCACTAAGAACCACGCTTAAGAAGCACACATAGAACTTGTCCTAGATCAGCACACAAGTTCTCACTAGAACCACGCTTAGCATGAACCCACAAAGAGAATTGTTAGAGACCCAATGTGATTTATCAACTTCATAGAAACATACAGAGAATTGTTAGAGACTCAATATGTTCTATACTTAATTCCCAATCTCAAACTCAACTATTAAACTCAAGACAGACCAACCAAGGGTTCCACCAACTTAATGCAAGTAGCTAGACTCACAAAAATAAGCCCTAGAGCACAAAGCTTCCACTATCTCAAACCAGAAATTAGGATTTACACCAAGCCAAGGGATACCTAGAAGAGTACCTTTTCACTCCAACCTTATTTCAGAAAACATACACCAATCATACTCATAAGAAGAATGAGTCCATACCTTATTTGAGTAGAAGATAATTGAACCTTCAAGTCGACACCACACACAACTCTCAAACTTTCAACCAATTTAGGGAAGGAATAAAAATAAATTAGCAATAAAGTGAACTTCCTTTATTACACCTTTTAGCTCCACTTCTTTAAACACAATCATCAAAACATGCCAATAAGATAATGTCAAAGCAAAATATGACAACTTAACCTTATACCTCCATCAATTATATTTGCCAAGTCAATTCAAAATACTCCAAGCAAATAATAATAAAAGATATACCTTGGCCAAACTTAGTTCTCCAACCTTTGGAGAAAGTGAATAACACCACCACAAAAGCTAAAGCGCTTTTATTGCTGCTATCCACGAGCATCACGACCAAGACGAAATTGCCCACAACATGGGTCAAACTTGGCACCTCTGCCCAACGCTTCTTCACTTCAACAAGCAGATTTCACATCTTTCAATAAAATTGATAGGAGACTCACTTGTACCAACTCTACAAATTTACTGCCAACTTAGTGCAAGCAATAAATACTGTACTGCGGCACAACCAGATTCCTTTTTAAACTTAAAACCTGATCTGAGTTTTCTACAGATACTGCAGATCACTTTACTTTTAACAGTGCAAATCTTGGAGAAGACATTTTGACAAACACTTTATGGCCAACCATAGAGCCCCTTACTCAACCTCAACTTCTTAACCTCGGATTGATATTTTATCAACAGTTAACCCGAACTGTCTGTGAATTGAATAATCTTACCAAGGCGACAAGAAGGATCTTGCAAGCTTTACCTCAAAGTGTAAAACAAATACACGCTGCTCGAAACACGTATATGCAGCTAGAGCAAACACGCATAAAAAAATTTTGAACTGTTATGATCCGAAGTAATGAACAGTTGGTGGAAGAATTATCAACAGTACAAGCAGTGACATATCTCAACACTACCAAATGTGACAACTCTTCAAATTAAACGAACACACTTCACGACACCTTCAAAAACAACAACAAGAACTGACAACACACTTTAGCTGCAAACAACAATAACTCGACTTCTTACCTTTCATCCTCAGAAAACTGGCCCAAAAACAAAGGAGCATTAAAATAAAATTTTAAGATTGCTCCCCCTGAGGATGTGCCACCTGGAGCTGCTTAAAGCATAAGAGGAGTAATCTCCTTCTGTCCAAGGAGACACGAATTCCTTTCTTCTGTCTTTCTCCAGACTTTCCTGAACTTGGGCTTGAGTTTTTCAACTACATCCCTATTTTGCCCCTGTTCGTGAACTTGAACATTTTTCTTGCGGGGTTGTCTCTTGTGCATTCTTGAAGGATGATTATTTTCCTTTCTCGCTGTGCACATGATTTATTCTCTGTCTGTATTGTATTCTTTGCGTCTGATGAAATCTAGGGTTTTGCCTTAGATTAGATACATAAGTGCTTGCATAGAACCTTGCTATGTGCCCTTGACCATTACATTTAAAACATTGCACATGTTTTATTCCCTGTATGTATTGCATTTTGTGTGTCTGATGAAATCTATGGTCTGGCCTTAGATTGGATACAGAAATGCTTGGACAAAACCTTGCTATGTGCCCATGGCCATTACATTTAAAACATTGCACAGGGTGTTCACTCAGGAAAGCAGATGTGTTTTTATCAGCATAACTCTTTGATCTATTATTCTGTCCACAATAAAATGCCTTGTGACCATAGTAGTTGCATTTAGAACAATAGCCATTAAAAGCATTATTATTAAAAGAGTGAGAGTGAGAGAACCTCTGTTGCTGTGGTTGCTTTGTCTGTAGATTTTCTTTGATGATTTCTTCCTTTTGAGGATTCGACTTCAGACTTTTCTTTTTTCAAACCTTCAACCGAGGACTTCTTCTTCTCTCGCATGTTTAGAGGATGAAGGTTGTTCGACTTCATATCCAAGACCAAACTTAGACGTGGAGCTTCTTTGTTGATTTATCATTGTATCTAGCAACTCCGTGCTTTTCTCACATTTGAGATTTATATTGGCCTCTTTTAGTTGTTTCTTCAAAGAAACAATCTCTTCTTCTTGTTGGCAACAAGCGGTCTTTTTCTCATTGAACCGAGACCCGAGAATTTCTTCAACCCTCTTGGACACATCTACTTGCAGCTTTAGATTACTAACGAGCTTTGTTAGATTCTTCTTCACGTTTGCTATATACATCGACTTTATCATTCAATCTGTGTCTTCAAGGCTTCTTCTGCTTTCTTGGCCTCTTGAATTTGTAAACAGAGATTTTCAATCTCATCCCCGTATTCTTCCAACTTTTTGGATAGTCTTTTGTTGCTTTTCTTTTGTATACTTAACTCTTCAAGAGCGGCGATCAACTCACCTTCTAGATCTACTTCAATCTCCAGGTTTTCATTGCAAACTTCAGAGTTCACTTCTTCTTCCTTCTTTAGTGCAATTTTCTCTTCTGAAGGAATTGAAACTGATTGAGATGCCTTAATGGAGGATAATCTATTCTTCTTACCCATTGTAAACTAATCCAAGATCAACCCTGATTGATTTAGCCTGAACTGGGAACCTTGCTCTGATACCAATTGTTAGTCTTACAATGGCACTGAGAGGGGGGGTGAATCAGTGCAACTATTTTAAAACTTAATGCTTTAACTCTTAAAGCCAAAACAAAAGAAAGCTAAAACCAGAAACAACAAGTACCACAAGAGAGCATAACATAACACAAGATGTAACGAGGTTCACCAGTTTTGGCTACTCCTCAAAACTAGACTCGCTTGGACTCCCATCCAAATCCAGCCATTGCAAAGCACCAACTTTACAATCAATTTACCAGCATCCACTGGAAGGAGCACCAACCCCTAATTTTCCGTCAGCAACTGGAAGGAGCACCAACCCCTAATTCCAAGCACCAACTTGGATTTCTATTTTCAATTTTGATTGACATAAAAATGCCTTCAGTTCATACAAGATCCTCACCGGTCTAGCTTAAATCAAATCAATCTCATGGAAACATACACTCTTCACGCTCTCGCTTATTTCTTCTCTTGATTCTTTTCTAACCCTCCTTTTACAGAAATTTCTCTCTAACAGTAGCAACATCTTCTCTGTACGATTATTCTTTTATAACCTTTCAATCCTGCATGCAATCGAATCACATACTCTGACTGTTCGAATCCATGCAATACGGTTGTTCGGTTCCATGCACTTCGACTGTTCGAAACCCTGTAATACGTCTTTTGAATCCATGCAATACGGCTATTTTGTTTCATGCACTTCGACTGTTCGACTCTTTGAATACAAGCAAAATGTCTGTTCGATTCCATGAGTGCGACCGTTCGAAAGCTGTAAAAAAGACTTTTTGAAAACCTTTCGATACTTTATATTTGATTCTTCGAATACATGCAAACGGTTGTTCGAATGCATGACTGACACTTGTCAATCTGTAACTGCAGATCTGACATCAGTTACATTTTACGTAACTGGCTGCATGATTTTCCTGTCTGCTTTTTCGACACGTGTCACCTTGCATGCTCCTACGGGTTTTACCTGCCAGACTGTTACCTGTCGCGATATCGCGACACTTTTTGAAGCCACACACTTCATGCCCTTGCTATCGCGAAATCGTGACCATTTTGGCTTTGACAGCTTTCCTTCTGTTCATGTCGCGATATCGCGACACTTAGAACTTTTGCTGACGTCATCCTTAAGCATGTCGCGAAATCACGACCGTTTTGGCTCTTGGAAGCTTTCCCTGCATCTTGTCGCGATATCGCGACACTTTCAACATTTGCTGACGTCATCCTTAAGCATGTCGCGAAATCGCGACGCTTCCGGCTTTCGTACACTCTTCTTTGCCAGCAACCGCGAAAATGGAACATGTCGCGAAATCGCGACGTTCTCTGCTTCCGTACAATCTTCTTTGCCAGCAACCGCGAAAATGGAACATGTCGCGAAATCGCGACACTTTGCTCTTCCGTACAACTCTCCTTGCCAACTCCAGCGAAAATGGAACATGTCGCGAAATCGTGACACTTTGCTCTTCCATACAACTCTCCTTGCCAACTCCAGCGAAAATGGAACATGTCGTGAAATCGCGACGCTTCCGGCTCTTGCTGACGTCATCAATCTTCTTGTCGCGAAATCGTGACGTTTTCGGCTTCTAGCAGCTTTCCTTGAAACTTGTCGCGAAATCGTGACACTTTCGGCCCTTGCTGACGTCATCGTTATCTTCGTCGCGAAATCGCGACGCTTCTGGCTTCCGTACGCTCTTTGCTCCATGCAGTAGCGAAAATGGAGCATGTCGCGAAATCGCGACACTTTGGGCTTCCGTACACTCTTTGTTTCGTGCAGTAGCGAAATCGCTACCACTTTGTGCCTTGTGCTTTTGACTTGTTACATCTTTAATTTTTTCAACTTTGAATGGTAGCGAAATCGCTACACCTTTGTTTTTATACATTTTGTCATGCAGCGAAATCGCTACATCTTCTTGTTTGTGTCTTTTCACTTGTAGCGAAATCGCTACATCTTTGTTTTCTGCACTTCCTAATTGTAGCGAAATCGCTACACCTTTGTGCCATGTATTTTCATCATGCAGCGATATCGCTACACCTTTGTTTCCATTCATTTCAACATGTAGCGATATCGCTACACCTTTGTTGCTAAGCATTCTCTCTCCTCTTCGGGTCGCGAAAACCCGACGTGTCGCGATATCGTGACACTTTTCATTGCTAGCTCCTTTTCTCCATTTATGTCGCGAAATCGTGACATCTTTTCACCTTGCTTCCCTCTCTGCCAGCATGTCGCGAAATCGCGACAGTTTACCTTTCACTTTCTCTCTCCTCTGCCATGTCGCGATATCGCGACAAATTGGCATGCACTTTCTCTCTCCTCGGCAATGTCGCGAAATCGCGACAATCTTCCTTGCAATTTCTCTCTCCTCGTTTTGTCGCGATATCGTGACACATTTTCTCTCTCCTCACCGAAACCTCGACATGTCGCGAAATCGCGACATTTTGGCGTGCATTTTCTCTCCTGCTTTTTGTTGCGAGATCGCGACGAGAAAACATGTCGCGATATCGCGACAGCTTTTCTTCCTTGTCTCTTTTCGCCAATTTTTGAATCGGGTTACCTCCGTTTTTCTTGAAACTTCACTGCACTTGATCCGATCGACCTCCGAACCGCATCAAGCGCATCAATCTGTCTGTGTTGACAACAATGACAATACTTTTGCAATGCTTTTGCTGCACCTTGCTCAACAAACAACTCCTATCCATCACCTTGCTCACCAATCAACTTCTAACCATTGCATCAACTGATCAACCTGACCGTGTTGACAACAATGACAATACTTAGGTTGCACCTTGCTCATCACTTATATCACTCACTTCTCTTCAGCCTTGAATGTTGAGAGTAATCCTTGATCCACAGATCTTGTATATCATATGTCATTTTGTTTACTGTTTTTCTTCCTTTATTTTCTCTGGAGCTGCATTAGGCACTCCCATTGCTTTGTTCATTTTAAACCCTATACATCCATTTGTTTGTCCTAAATCTTAAAAAAAAAAAAAAAATTCACCCAAGATTTGAACAATGATTTATGATATAGATTTAACATGATATAAAATGAGTTTTAATGATACTATAGACAATTTAATTTAAAAATAAAAATTTAGACTTTTTTTTTTTTTGGTTAACACACAACAACACCATCATGTCGAAACGAGTGATTCTCCATGATGCATATGAGAACCAAAGCTCAAACCACACATAATTACACACATGCTGCGGTTTGAACCTTGGACCTCCCAAAAAGAGGCCAAAGCCCCAACCCTTGCACTATCCCTACTGGACATTTAGACACATTTTGATTACTAAATCAAATATTTTATTAAAAAACACTTTGATGGCTAAGAAGGATTTAATTATATGAGAATGACAAGGTTAAATAAATAGGTAGCATGAGCCTTATGAGGATGCTATTTACCTATGATATAATTATCCAACCATATTTTAGTTATAATTTTAACAAATTTTTTGATCAATACTTTATATACATATCCGTTGTGGGGGTTGAACCTAGGTCTCATCACCCATAATGCAAGTTACATCATTGTCGGTAGACCACACACATAATGCATGTGACATCATTGTCGATAGACCACACACACTTGAATTACTTACTATTTATTAATTGGTAATTATTTAATATTTAAAAAATATATATTATCTACCTAGGTGTTGTAGGTGAGTTGGAGAGGAAAGGACAATCCTTCAAGGAAGGTTCCAGGTTCGAATCTCCACCCTACCAAAAAGTTGAATTGGGTACTCAAAATCCAATTGATAATGTTGGTGCGGGCAAGGCCAGGTGCGATTCCTGGATGACTTTGACGGTGTAGAACCCCTTGGTCGTGGTCTCTCAGACCAAGGCGGCCCTACAAGGGGTGTAGAACCCCTTGGTCGTGGTCTTCTAGACCAAGGCGACCCCACAAAAAAAAATTATTATTTTAACTTTATATTTAGTCACTACTTAAAGAATAAAGAAAAGTCATGTTATTTTTGTTAAGGCAGACTGCAAAGTACAATTGAGGGTGCAATGAAAGCCACACCTCTCTGATTCAAACTTGAATCTTCTTGATGAGAGTCTAAACACATACCAACTCAAATATCCTATAAGATATGTTATTGTTTTATCCTTATATTTAATAAGTATTAAAAAAAGTAATTAGAAAAATGAAAAAAAATATTCAAATAAGTTGAAAAAAAATTAGATAAGTTAAAGATTTAAAAACAATTTAAAATTAACATGATATAAAATGAATTTTAATGATATTATCCACAATTTAATTTAATATAAGGTTTTAATAATAATTTAGGGTAAATTTTCATTATCTAAATCAAATATTTCATTGCAAAACCACTTTGACGACTAAGAAGATTTAATTATATGATAATAATAGTCCTAGACGGGACAACGAAACAATTCAAGCTTTGGCTCTTCTTTGAGAGGTTCAAGGTTCAAATCGTGACTTGGGCAAGTGTGTGAGGGGATGGGTGTGTGATGGTTGTGTGTTAAATTTCCTATTGATAAGCATAGCTCTCCCTTTTACAAGGGGTCATGGGAGGAGATTGCTCAACCCTGTGCGTTGGTGACAGGGGTTTATCATACTAAACAAAAAAATTTATATGATAATAATAAAGGTTAAATAAAAACTTTTTGTATTGAACAATGAAAATAATAGTGTGTAGTTATCATTTTAACAATTTTGAAAAGTTAAACAAAGAAGTTTCACGATTAAAATTTCATAAGGATTATCTCATATATCTGCGAGCCATAGACATATGGGATGAACTTATGAAAATGTTATTTACCTATAATATAATTATCCAACCATATTTTAGTTATCGAAGTATAATGTACAGCCTTATTCCCATAAGATTTGAACTTAAAATTTCAAAGTCTATAAGCCTATTTTTTTTTAATAAGCTATACGTGGCTTCTATTAAGGGTCACTCCCATTACAAAAACAAAACATTACATTGCTTTCATTACATTTCTAATAAGTTAATTAAAGCATTACCATCTTTACCTTTTTATTAAAGATATTCTTTATCTTATTCTTACATTTCTAACAAGTTTATTTAAGCATACCCATCTCTATCTTTTTATCAAAGATATTCTTTATCTTCGTTGAATTGCTAAGTTTCCATATGCATTTTTTTTTTAAATTATTTTTGTTAATAGTAAAAAAGAAATAATGTCTCGTATCTAATTAAAAAAAGAAGTTTCATAATTATAAAACAAAGGTGATGTTGAATAATGAAAAGAAATAGTATCTAATTTAACACTTTTCAAAAGGTAATCACATGACATTAGCTCAATTGGTTAGATTCTCAACATCAGAGGAAACCCAGGTTCAAATACCACCAAGGGATACATGATAATATCCAAGTTTTGTTGTAATATCACTATGCAATGATGAGATATGCGGATAATATCCAAGTTTTGTTGTAATACCACTATGTGATGATGATGTAATATATATATTTTTTTGCTTGATAGGAGAGTTAGGTTACAACCACACTATTTTTAGTAGTTGACAAGCGTAGTGTTTAAACCACATGAGTTGCATCCACCAAACCTATTCCATCGTTGTTTTATAGCTTGGGTGTTCAAGATTCGTATGTCGTCATCAATCTAGCGTGCACTCAGATTAGGCTACTACATTTGCAATAGGTTTTGTCCCCAAACCTAGGTCTCTTCTTGGTAAGTGTTTGGTCAGACATGCACTTACCAATCCACCTAACCCTTGGGGGGTGTTGATGAGGTAATATGAGTGGAACCGTTTCAATAAAAAAAATAATTTTAGAAAGGTAAATAAGAAGTTTGATGATTAAAAATTGAAGGTAGACCGTACTTAAGAATTATGATGCATAGCAACCCAACTTGAGTCTCTTGAAAATCTAAGAAATTAATCAATTAAATGTTGGTGGTTTTAATCTCAAGTTCCTGTGGGTCCCTTCACTTGGAGTTAAAAAAGTTTACTAAAGTGGGATGGGGCTATAATTATAGCTTTCCGGATTTGAAACTGATAGAGAAATTGTCAATTCTTATGTGAATAAACAAAATAATTAAAAATTAAAGATAATTTAAGACAAAATTAATATTTTTATTTTATTAATGTTGAAATTCATAGCAACAAACAATAAAACTTATTTAGAGTCTTTAAAAAATCAAAGAAATTTCAAATATATATATTTTTATTTATTTATTTTTTTTGTTATATCGAAGAGTTGGTGCAACCACTATTTTTAGTAACTGTGGCCAAATGCAGGGTTCAAATCACATGACTACACACAACAAACCTATCCATCGCTCGGGATTCAAAACGGCGCTCTCTATTAGAACAGACTACTACCTTTGCTAACTAACACCACCAAAGTTTGAACCTAAGTCTCCTTAAGTGCCCATCCAAACTAACACTTAACTTTTGAAATTCATTCCTAGTGATGCCACGATAACGTAGCAAAAGTATATATGACCAAACATTGTGACGGTGACACGTAAGAAAGTCCAATGGAACACGTGGAGCGCCAATAAAAGGTCCACATGAGATGCGTGAGGACAGCATCTTATGAATAGTTTCCAGCTTATTTTCTATAACTGAAAATAAAACAAATCTAAGTTGCGCCTTTACGCATAAGATTCCATCTAACATAAAAACATTTTTTAAATGTATTATAATAATAATAAAACAAAATTAAAAAAGCTTTACACAGAGAAAGCATCTACACGACAGAAAGCGACTTCAAGTTGAAATTAAGGTTAATCATGTTTAGACAAATCATAGTTAAACACGTAAGACGATAGGATTAGCAAGTTTAAGGTCAACATCTCCTCGTTTCGTTCCGCTGTGGTTTTCCAGATATCGCGCGTCAGATGTCTATTTATTGGAAATCCTTACGCAAAATTGACAACCCTTCAACGTGGAATCCACCAGACCAAAATGGCTCACAATAATTTTTTTTTTTGGAAGGATACGCAAGCATTCAATGCTTCAAGATTAGGAAAAACTTGAAGAAGAACGTGCTGAGCAGTTGGAGTTTGGAAGGCTAAGTTAACTAAACAAATTGAGATTTCACTCTCCAGTGTGTTGGAGGGTAATCTTCCACATTGGAAGGCAGTAACCAGACATTTTTTCGGTGAAAATCCGAGCTAAAAACGTGCAAAGGTGTATAAAACCCAGCTGAGCTGTGAAAGTGTTGACCGGAAATGGAAGGAGGAGAAAATGGAGCGATTTTCTAGTCAGGATTTGATAGGGGAGGTTCCAAATGGGCGTTAGGTGCTTAAAACGAGCTTAAACGCCGCGGATTTGGTGGAGATTCCCGTTGAAACAATGAGCTTTTCAACTAGTGAGTAATAAGTTAGTGTAGTGTAAGTTTAGGTTAGAAAGATTCTAATGCCAGCATTTAGTTTAGGTTAGAAAGTTTCTAATGCCAGCATTTAGTTGGAAACAGGAGCTGAGCTAACTATATTTGTGTTGACTCTGGGGGGAATGGGAATATGAGTCGGATCTGTGCAGTTTGGGGGTGGATGGCACTGGGGAGGTTTGATTGAGGTGATGACAGCCTGGCAGCGTGTCTCCCGCCAGCCCAACTGAGCTGGTAGAAGACCAGCATAGGCATTGCGTTGTCTTTCCCAAGTCGAGAGAGAAAATTGGTGGCATTAACACATGGGAAAGGGAACCCGAGTCCGAATAAGAATGCCTGCCTGCTTAATCTGCATGTGAACAATTTTGATCGGATGCGTTTATCCGTGTGAGATGCTTTTACTTTGCTCATCCATAAGATTTGGTGTCAGTTTGCTGGCATTTTAGTCTCTTTCCGGTAGAACATTGTTTCCTTCTCTTTTGTGCGGCGTTGGCCGACAATTGGAATTGTATTTCGGTAGAGTGAGCACTTGAAGGTATTCCCGTCTGCAGCACATCAAAAGGAAGGAAAGGGAAATAAGGTTGTTTAGAGTTAGATCAGATTAGATTAGAATAGAATATTGGAGGCCAAGCCTGGTGAAGATGGAAGAGCGTTTGATGCTGATTACTGTCATTTTGACGGCGATTATTGCGGCATCAGATGGAACTACGGATCAGCAAGACGGTGCGATGTTTAATTCTATCTCTTCCTTTCTCTTGTTGATTAATGAATGCCCAAAATGTTCCTTTTATTAAACAGCCGAAGCTAGCAATGTATGGAACATTCTCGATCTCTCACACAGGAAAGCATTTGGCTAGGAAACCTATAATAAATATAAATGGGGGTAAATGTCGAAACAAGAGACTCCTCTTGCAAACTTTGATTAGGAAGCCGACACTAAATATAAATGGGGTAAATGTTCAAACAAAACTCCTCTTGCAATTGTGCGTAACAATCTTGTATTTAGTAGACATCATTACCCCAGCACAACGAATCTTACTTTTTAAAGATTAGAGATTAGAACTTCAGTTGTTGCGAATTTTAGAAAGACAATTGAAAATGTCTTGGTGATCAGTCCCTGCTCACTCACACAAAACTGAAAAGACCGGGCGGAAATGAAGTTGTTTTGCTACAGCAGCCAAAGTCTAGGAACCTGCCAAAAAGAAATGGCATAAAATTGGACAATGCTGAAACAATTTTAAAGAAAATCAGGGTGCATCAAGAGCAAATGCAGACGACAATTAGTATGAAAAGAGGCAACAATCTATATTGACAATAACACATGCTATTACAAAGAAAATATGTTATGCAACTTTACAACTTCGCCCTGCATCCCAACAATGGCAGGAAATCCATGTTTAATGGCTGTGGTATGCTTCTTCCTTGACGGTAGCCTTCTGTAATTCCCCTGCCTTTAGTGTATCTCAACTTTGTTGAGACTCATGATTTATTTTGATCTTTGATCAAATGGTTGAAAACCATAAAATTACATTATGGAACTAATAATATGAAGTAAACTAAACAGTAAAAAAAACTTAATCTTTAGAGACTAGAAAGGGCAAAAAGATTAACGGTCTTATACAGTATGCCAACATGGTAGCTAATACCAGCATTGCCTTACAGATCACCAGAATAACTTATATCATTTTAGTAACCTCCTTTAGAAACATCAAAGAGCTTTAGTACTTCAGTTTTAATTTTTAAAACATCTATATTGTCATTCTTCAGTGCCTCTAGAAGAGTCTTTCAAGCTGTGAAAAACAACAAAATTTCTAATTGAAAACATCAAATTTTGCTTTTTTAGTCAATCAGTATAGGCTTTTCAAAATAATATTGATTCCCTTATATAATAGTAAAATTTCGTGAGCCTACACTTCTGAAATAACTGCTTTTAGCTGATTTTACCTATTAAATGTCAAAACTCTTTATTTTCTCTATTAAATAGTTCATATTTAACTAGAGAGACACAATTTCCAGTTTATGAGCAATATGTTGAAAATGAGTTCAAAAGTGGGCTCAAATGCGATACAAACAGAATGCTATTACATAGTGTTAAAACAGACCTTCAATGAGACAAAATTTCAATGTAAATGAACTAATTTGCTTAGGCTCAAATAATATGTCAACTATTAAAGTTGTAGACGGCACAATGTGTCTTTGAAAACTTCAGCTTCATTAGTTTTAAATCTTCTAAATATCATGTTGTTTGTTCTGTTGAAGCAAAAAAACATTCTTGTCATTATATTTTATCTATGAACTTTATCTCATTTTGTGTATGATCCTTCCAGTTACTGCACTTCAAGGCATTTACAACAGTCTAGGTTCTCCACAACAACTTTCTGGATGGAGTGCAAATAATGGAGCAGATCCATGTGGCCAATCATGGAAAGGGGTTACCTGCTCTGGATCTTCAGTGACATCAATGTAGTGAAATGTGTTCTTATATCCACCTTTTTGGTTGTTCTCCATACTAATCTTTTGAGGCTAGCATAGATTCTAAAAGATAACTTATTATTGTTTGTAAATAGAACAGCAACCTGTCTGGCCTAGGATTGACAGGAACCTTGTACTACCAGCTTTCAAGCCTTTCGTCATTGACAACCCTGTAAGAAGTTTGGAATTTTTCCTAATGAAATATCTTTTTCCTCATAGTTAGTGGAAAAATACATCCATTTAAATGCTTGTTAACTTTTTCTTTCTTTAGGAAGCAAAATGATTCCATCTAAACTGTAGAATCAAGATATAACTCTATATGCTTGTTGTACTCTGATGCAGGGATTTGAGCAACAACAACATTCAAGGCAGCATTCCATATTCACTTCCAGGGAAGATTCAAACTCTGTGAGTCACAGAGATATGGGTTGAATCTCTTCTTTGGTTTCTTAGCTTTAGTTCAGCTAGCTCAGCATTTCCCTTTAATTGAAATAACTTTGACAATTCAATGTTGTCTGGCAGAAATATGGCTAACAATAAGCTCAATGGTAATATACCTTATTCAATTTCAACCATAACTTCACTGAAGGACCTGTAAGTTCTAACTAGATGATTCTCTGATTTGAGTAGTTGCATTCATGTTCACTAGTTGACATAATCCATCTAATTATAAATGAGGTTGACTGCAGGGATTTGAGTCAGAATCAACTTTCAGGTCAGATTCAAGATATGTTTCAACAACTTTCGAGTCTTTCCACTTTGTAAGATTCTTTACATATCATATAAAATTTGATGATGTTATTATACCACATGTTGAAATATATAGTTTACTTATATAATTTTTCCACAGAATGGTCCACATCTGTCTCTGTAATAGAGAATGCCAAAGTTTCATGTTTATGCTCACTAATAATCCCAAAAATGATTCTATTAGACACTATTGTGCATGTAATCTAAAATGGTACACTTTGGAATTGGATCATATTTAGTGAGATGGACATATATGTCATGGAATTGAGGTGAAAAACACTTTTCTGCCTACATGCAAAGCAATCATCAAAAATATTTTGAATCATCTACATAACTAAAGAAAATTTCCTTATTGTTTGTTAGGGAAAATATTCAGGACTACCTGAGAACTAGGTATGAAAGTGGAATGAAATTCCATCATAGGAATATGGCACAACTTTTAGAAATAGGAGCATCACAATGACCAGTTAGTAATCAAGGAAAAAATGACTGGTGTGTACTTCCCACCTCTTCGATACAAAGAAGTGGTACTTGTTCCAGCATAAGAAAATTCCATAGTATCAAGCAGTGGCCTAGTTTTTGAATTCCGTCGAGGAAATGTATGGTGAAATGTGGAATCACTTCCTTTGTATAAAATTGTTGCATTTGTTGAAAATCTAGTTGGTTTGTGCACAAATATATTGGATGAAAGTTCAGATCTAGTCAATTCCATTCTTCGGAACAAAGTTGATTAATTAATAACCTGCAAAGTTTGTGTGTAGAACCAGTTGTGTTTGTAGCACTTAGCACACCATCTCCTTCTTCTTTTGAGACAAGTCATTTGAAAAAGTCAGAGTGACAGAATGAAAATCTCATATAGGTCCGTATGTGTTAGAAATGTGTCTGAAAGTGTTAATAAAAAATTGGCCATTCTTAACATTGTTGCAAGCATTATGATGGATATAATCTCCCTAATGGTCCTAAGATCCCTAATTGAACAAGAATACTTACAATAAAAAAAAAAAAGACTATATATGCTAGCAGTTTTGAAGCAACCGATGCACTTACTTTGAAGTTAAGTTGAGTTTATATTCTAAGAAAATATGCTAAATTAAGGCTTACACTATTTTAGGGAAGAGCGAATACTAGTTAATTCAAAGATTAGCATGTCATAATCACTTCTCAAAATCTTACAAGCATGGCCAATGGTTATGTAATTCAACAAAAAATGCAGCAATCCTGATCACATGAAAGTGCTATTCTCAGAAATGAAAAGTAATTAATAGACTATAATATTGGAGGCAGTGTTGAAGGTTATCAATAATTTAATACAATAATCATTTGCAAATAAAAGGAAGATCCAAACGGGAAGAGACATAAAGAAAGAGTGATATCTTATGAGGATCTTCTAAACACCGCTTTTGAGGGGCAAATTTGAGATAATTACAAATCTAGGCATGAGTTAGCATTCATATGCTTTATTGTCCTTATGATTTGTTGTATTAATTCTGCTAACATGTAATCCATGTCATTTCAAACATGTAATGCTGTATCTGATACAAACAATGCAATTAGCTCTCTACCTCACAGTGGTTGGTTGTATATGGTAATGGGAACTGATCTGATTGGATTAAACTGAAATCGGGAATGGGAATATCATATATATATATGATCATCAGAAAAGAGGGGTTGACATCTACCTTTTCAGCATTTTATGGTCAACACAGTCCTTGAAGTGATGGAGGTAGTGGGAAAGATATAAACAGTGTATTTTCTTCAAGGGTCACATAGCAGCATAACAGCATTATCTGTGAACTTATTGGCCAATGGAAGACTCCTTGAGGGAATTATATGGCCAAATAACTTTTGAACCCCTTGTGAAGTTCTCTTTGATCTCCTAGGGGAAGGAAAGCCGAGCTACTCCACTTCTAATCTTTCACTTCAGTTTTATGGCCCTTTGGTTGCCAAAAATGGGACGAATTTTTCTTTTTCCTTATTTGGCATTATGAAGTCTTCAATTTACCTTATTATTTCCAAGAATGAGGTGGCACTCCTTTTGTCTTATTATGTTTTTAATTTGATATTTTTTCTTAAATCATGCTCTTGAGAGTTTGTATTAGTAGACTTTAAAATAGTGGCTTGTTTTGGCGTTATAGGCATCTAATACAGACTCTGCCTTCTAAGGGGAAGATTTCTTTAAAAATACCATATTTAATATTCAAGTGCCATTGTATACACTGTGTGTATCGCATGGTTGCTCAAAGAGGATTTGTGAGACGAACTTATGTTTGAGACTACAAAATCTATTGTAGATTGACTTCGGAGATTTTCAAACTTCTTGTAAACCACTTCAAGCCTGGTTGTTATTTTCCTCAAGTAACATGTATATTGGGCCTTCATTATGTGTTATTTTTTTTGGCGATGTTGGTCAAGATACTGCTAAGAGTAAATGGTAAAGGACAGTTCCTCATGTCCCTAATTTCCAAAATGCTTTTCCTATTTTTTTGGTTGTGTTTTGCTTGTCTTATAAGTTATTTCATGTGCTAAATCTGCAAACTCCACAAGGGTGCATGCTTCAAGCGGTATCGAGGCATAGGTTGCAGCAGACATTTTTGTACTCTTTCATCCATTTGTAGGGGTCTTAGGGGTATTGTCGTTTGATATGTTTTCTGTTGCATGGGGTGAAAAAACTTGGGATTTAAAACCAAGCAATGTTTTTAGCACTTTTTCTCAGTGGTTATGCTGAAAGAAGTCAAGTATGACAGATGGATCACTTGATTTTCTGTCTTTTGGATAGTTAAAAATTATTTTCTAATGCTTTATTTTCAAAGCATAGTGTCATCTGAATTTAAGGATATCCTCATTCAAGCATGCCTGGAGGTTTCCTGAATTCCAGTGTATGGCAAACGTTAAAGTTACCCCGGACCATCTTTGGCACAATATAAAAAGTTTGTTACAGTCAACCTCAAGAACGTTTAAATGCCTGTAGTCTGAGAGATTAAATAATATTCAATTTGATAATACAAAATTGGTTCAAACTGTTAGTCAGGATGAACTGCAGTAATAAATAAGGATAAGATTTTTAGCAACTTTAAAGGCTTTAACCATCGTGTAAACTTCAATACCTTATGATTTCTAGTCAGTTGCATTTATGCCAAAATATTAAAAACAAGCTTTGTTCCAACCATGTAGTGAGAGGTGTCTTTAATTAGTTGATACAGAATGACTTGTAACAGACAATAATTAGGTCATTATTAGGATTATTATTCTTCAGCTTCATCTACACATCGTTTACTGCTGCTTTGGTCCATCAATAGGATTTTTTGTGCCCCTGCAGGGATTTATCCTTAAACAATTTGACTGGTGATCTGCCCCAGAGTTTCAGCTCATTGTCAAGTCTCGGTGTTCTGTGAGTGAATTTATCTTCTTAAGTATCTCCCAGCAGACAAAAAATTCAATTTTATTAAAACATCTCTTAGCAGACAAAAATATTAAATCTATTAATATATATTTGTTATTTTACTAATATGAATTTTATTATGATTGCAGGAACTTGCAAAATAATCAGCTTACTGGGTCTGTGGACGTACTTGCAAACCTTCCACTAACGGAGTTGTAAGTCAAATTTCATATTTCTATTTTCTATTCTTTATGAATTCCTTGGGTATTGTCCAGGGTATCCATAAAGAAGAAACTCTACAGTTATATGATGCAATCTCACTCTTTGTTGCTTTCAGGAACATTCAGAATAATCATTTTAGTGGCTGGGTTCCTAATGCCTGGAAATCCAAACAAAATTTTCTGTATGTATTTCACTCACATTGTGCATGTTTGTTTAAGATATTTTTTAGACCTCGATAATGGAAGCTACTGCTATAATTTGTTCATTAGAATCCTAGATTATGTTAGAATCTTATACCTTGTTTGTTGAAGAGAATCACACATTATGTGTGCCTCCCCTTTTGTAGATATTAACTCTTTACGTGCATGTCTTATTTATACAAGATGCATTAAGCATATTGGATGTGCTTGAATTTTATCTGCAGATATAGTGGCAACAGTTTCTCCACAAGTCCTGCTCCTCCTCCCCCACCATATACTCCTCCTCCACCCTCTAGCAAGCCAAAAGACAGGTCCCCAGATACCAAAGGTTCATCTGACACATCAGGAAATGGGAGCAGTGATAAGAAATCTCTGTCTGGTGGGAAAATAGCAGGTATAGTATTTGCAGTTCTTTTGACAGCTATTGCTGCTGTGCTTGGAATAGTTTTCTTTGCACGAAGGTCGCCCAGAGAACGGCAAGATGAAGAAAAATTAAACAGTGATTCACATTTCAGCTCACTTGAACCTCTTACACCTAAAGGTAATACTTACACTCTCTTGTCAATTTTCTTAGTGCACCATGGTCAGTCTTTGTTCTTTTCTTCAGTCTTTTGTTTGGGTGTGGTGGAACTAAGAGGACTATTGTTCATAATCTTAGAGCCTTCAATGCCTAGGAAACCTTGACGTTCTGTATTTTGAAGAAAACTTCTATAGAGATTCCATGTTTGTTTATTGAGCTTGATTTGTGTCCTTTTACTCTATGAGTTTTATGAACATTTTAATGTTGCTTCCTCCACAATTTCTCTTCACCATATGGCTATGTTGCATGGAAACAGATACAAATATTTTTAAGGCCCCCCAAAAGGGATAATGATGGTCTCTGTCTATGTGTGGGTATATCTTGCTTGGATACTCGTATCTGCATTTCAGATACGGATATGGATGTGATACTTCTTGGATACCGTATCTAAACATATCCAAACGCATGAGGTATCGTATCTAGGCTTATCCAAATCTATGGGTATCATATCCAAACGTATCCCAATATAGCTTGAGTGGGCCTAATGGTGAAGGCATAGGTACTCCACATAGGAGGTCTAAGGTTTGAATCCAAAGTGGGGTAGGGCATGTACGCCCCTAGGGAAAGCACAACATGAGTGCCTCCTCCCACGCATAGTGGATATGAGGAGTATGGGGTAGTTTGATATGTGTAATGCTCCTGGACCTTAAAAGTTACTTAACTTTTTAACTTAATACACAGGTATTGTATCTAGATGTATCCTAATACATGCCCCTATTTGGTCCATATCTAATATATCTTGGAATGGCCTAGGCATGTCTAGAGTTGTATTCACAACATGAGATTAAAAGAAGAATATGCAATTTTAAAAATAAAAAATTAAAAAATCAATGACAATCATCTTCTTAGTTAATGAAAATATCCTATTCAAAACTTATATGTGTATAAACATTTTTGTGTTATATCTTTTTTCTTTTCATAAATAAAACATGTATGCTTTTTTTGATGTCGTATCCAGTTGTATCCATATTAGTAGGTCTTGAAATTTCGCCATATCCATACCTGATACTGTACCTGTATTAAATTATGTATCTGTTTGCTTGCAACACACACACGTGTTTGTATATCTTTATTTATCTATCTATCTCTCTCTCTCTCTCTCTCTCTCTATATATATATATATATATATATATATATAGATAGATAGATTGATTGATTGATGTGGAAAAAAGCATAGAACACAAAATGTTTACTCACATTTAACTTTTAAGTGGGATATTTTTTTTAATCAAGAGGAAGATAATTATTTTTTATAAAGTTCAATTAATGTTTTTTTAAGAATCGTGAGTTCTTCCTTTAATCCCATGTTGTGGATACAACTGAGTATGTGCCTAGGCCATATCCAGATATATTAAATACGGACCAAATAGGGTTAGTACCCATGTGTTCAGATATGTTTGGATATGGTATCTGAGAAGTATTGTATCCATATCCATATCTGATATGTGGATATGGGTATCAAAATAAGAGGATTGATGGATATGGTCATTTTGCCATATGGTCCCTCTTTACAAAAAAAACACTTGAAATGTATTTATTAAAGTTGATGCTTGGGCTTTGTAATTATGTTTACATTCCAAGGATGCAAATATAAGATCTTCTATAAGTAAATTTCCCACAATGCTGTTTGAGAATGTTAATCTAGATAGTATCCTTGTATTAGTTGTGACTAATTGAATCTTGTATGTGAAGACTTTGCAAATTAAGTTTCACAGCCTTCAGCCTTTAAACTATTGTACTAGGAAGAATTATCTTGTAATATTTATGTTACCAAAAAATAATTCCGTATTTAAACTATTATACTTCTCAGAATGCTATAGATCATATTTGAGAAAATCAGAATCGGCAAAAAATGGGAAAAATTGGGGAAAAAATTGGCCAAAAAAAAAAAACTCGAAGAAAATGCAAATTTTCGTTGCAAAAAGTTATTTTCATGCATATCACAATGACTTAACACTATGCAAATCAAATATTAATACTATAAGTGATACAAGCTTAAACTACACATGAAAATGGCAAGTGATACAAGCTTAAAGCCTTAAACTACTACACATGAAAGTGACAAAACACATCTTGTATTGCTCATAATATAAAAAGGTACAAATTACAAAATGTGTCATGAGTCATGACAAATGTCAAATACAATGCCTCAATGTCTTTGAATGCCTTTGCCCTTTGCCCTAGCAAAAGCTCTAGTCTCTCTTTGTTGATGTGCCTATGTCTCTTCTTGTGCCCGTGCCTCTTCTTGTGCCTTGGCTGCCATCTCCTCCACTAGGTTTTCAAAGTTTTCAAATTCATCCATGGGGAAGAGATCATCTTGTTGCTGCTCCTGTTGTGGCGTTGTGATCCATTCATTAGATGGATCAATCTCATTTAGGTCAAAGGCCTTGTTACGTGTGCCTGTAATTTTTCTATGGTTGAGGCGAAGGTTGTAATGAACAAACACATGATTATTCAACTTTTCTTGTGTAAGCCTTTTGCGCCTATTGCGCTTTTTGGAGTGTATGTGCTCAAACATACTCCAATTGCACTCACAACCTAAAGTGTTGCATGGTTGAGATAAAAATCTAATGGTGAAGGGTTGTAGATTGGGCGTATATGCACCAAAGTCCTCCCACCATAAATTTAGAAACCACCAAGAAAAATGAAATTTACAATTCACATGTAAAATCGTATATTGAGATTATTTAAAAAAAAAAAAATCAAAAGACAAAATAAATAATAATTCAATGAGGGTTACCTGGCCTCATAGTTGACCTTGATCGAACGTACACCGAGGATGGGAAAATGATGCCCTCATATTTCTTATAAGCATGCATCTCAGATTATATCTTAGCGCTCATTTCTTCATTAGGATACATGTGGTCAATGCATAATCGAAGGCCTGCCATCACCTCAAAGTCGACATGGAATGTGCTGGAGTAAAAAAATTTGGGGTTGAGATAGTACCCCGCTGCATGAAGAGGGCTATGGAGCTAAGATGTCCATCGATTGTAAATAATATTCCAAATGGGACCATATTTGGTTTGATGTCCATAAAATGAGGCAATTGCCTCTTTTGCCCTATCCATAGCCTCATCTACATATGCCATTGGTGATTGTTCTCCATCAACAAGATGAAGAATCCTCACCAAAGGCTTTGACACCTGAAAAAATATATATATATATATATATTTTTCAATACAAGATTTGCAAATGGAAAATATTTTAAATTAAAAAATAAATAATAAAGTAAATTAAAAAACTTAGTCTTTTACCTTGATGGCCTCATCCATGGCTATCTAGAGGGCTCCTCAAACAAATAGTCATATACCTTCTGACTCTCATTGGAGAATCGATATCTAGCAAGTTGCTCAGAATTCCAGTCATCACTCACAAACATCTGCTTCAATGACCCTCTTTCATTATAGATGCTCTGCAATGTCACAAAATTTGTGGCGAAGTGTGTAACTTCACCCCGCACTAGGTCCCTCCCACCAGTAAATTGCCTGATGAGGTTGAGGACCCATGCATGGTTGTAAATGAATTTTGTAATAGCCCTAGACTTTTGTACAACCTCTGCAACCCAAGGTAAGTTCCCAATGTCTTTGAGGAGCAAATCGAGACAATGGGTTGCACATGGGGACCAAAAAATGGTGGGAAGTCTTTGCTCCAAAATATTACCAGCTGTGTTGTCTGTGATGACTTGGACACTGTTGGTTACGAATCTGCCACTAGGATAGGATTTAGTGTAATGCGCCCTAGATTCGCCCAGCAGATTGAAAGGCCGGAAGGAAGGAATGCCTTCCGTGCCAATCTCCGGAGGAGGCCGGCTTTCTATGTTTTCTCAATTGTTTATAAGCTCAGAGTGCAGGAAAGAAATTATAAATGCAGAAAGAAAGGTAAATGTGTTTGTTATGGGTGGGGAGGATAAGCGACACGACAGAACGACCAATCACCACTACTAACAGCAATTAAACACAGAATACGTTGCGAAACTATCAATGCCATTCATCCTATGTATCCTCTACCTTTGCATTCCAGGAATACTTAACTATTAAATACCAATATCCAGAAAGCAGAATAACAGTAAGCAATAACATAAGCAACATGAGGCAGAAATGCTAAGTAAAGGCAGCATACAAGATAAGAACAATCAATAGAGCCAAGTGTATTTCGTATTTAGAAGCAAACGCACAGCTACAGTGGTTCCCTAGCAATATATCCTCCTTCCACCCTTTTACAATGATATTGCCGAGCTATTTATAGCGTAAATTTCCCCCCATTACATTGTTGGGCACAGGATCCCAGACCTGACAATAACTGAAAAAGCTGACAAAGCTGACAAAAGCGGTTGATGTTGACCTCTGCCGGTATGGAACGTGCTCGCGGTAAGGTCCACCTGACGGATTGGCAGCTACGTGGCGGTGTGGGGATGATGCTCCGAGTCAGCTTGACTGAGGGCAACTTAAGTACAATGAATCAGTTCACGCTCGCACACCTTCCGTCACATCCCTGACTCGAATCTCGAGGCTGGACACCTGTCAGAACCTGATAAGGGGAACGATCTGCCTTAGGAGCTCGTGTTTTCTTTCTTGCTCGACTTCGCCTAGGATTGGAGCACAATCAGACAATGCAAGGGGGAAGTAACGCAGTTGGGGAGGCCTCCGTGCCTTAGAAAATTCCTGGTCTGGCTTCAACATTCTGCCCGAGTGCGCATAAGTAAATGGGCGCAGCCCGACTTCACTGCGAAGTCGGGTTGCGCACCCAACACTTAGCCACTTTGTCAGCTGCGTCGCCCCGATTGCCCATGAACTTGACGGCGAAGCCTGACTTCGCTGCGAAGTCGGGTTGCGCACTCAACACTTAGAATTTCAAGGCTCCACTGATGCCCATATGCGCACAGAAATGAGAGCGCACCCCGACTTCGTTGCGAAGTCGGGGTTCGCTCTATACTTGAGCAAAATTTCTGTTCAGCTCTCCGCACTTTGGCTCCCCAAGTGCGCTCAAACTCAAGGGCGCAGCCCGACTTCGCTGCGAAGTCGGGTTGCGCAATACCAATACTTAGTCAATTTTAGGGCCTTTTGCCCTCTTGGAGAAACTGTCAAGAAAAAAGGAAAGGAGAAGGGGGGGAATGAAGGGAATGAAACTGATGGAAGGGAAGAAAGGGGATAGTGGAGAAAGGGAGAGAAGGAGGAGGGAAGGGAGAGCAGCATCCTTACAAAAAAAATGAAGACATGGCACCCCGTGCAAAATGTGGCAACAGACACCATTCTCCACTCCGACCTCCATCACAACCTCCCCCAACAACCCTGCAAACATTTTGGCACTCTTACCTTGTGCCAATGCATCCATTGACTTGAGGAGTGCCATTCCTCCTGCGAAAGCAACCAAAAAATTAATGAACGCAATAAAAAAAAAAAAAAACTAAACCTTAAGGTCGTAAACCCTAGTTTAAACTTTAAACATTGACCAATGACAACTGAAAAGATGGACTTGCATACATATTTCAGGTAGCAAATAACAACAAACAATTACTTAAAAAAAAAAAAACTAAACCCTAAACCCTAGTTTGAAGTTTAAACATTGACAGCTGAAAAGATGGACTTGCATACATATTTTAGGCAGCAAATAACAGCAAACAATTACTTTAAAAAAAAAAAAACCTAAACCCTAGTTTGTTGCATTTGGTTTTAAACTTCAAAAAAAAAAAAAAAAAAAACATGCTTGGAATAGAATAAGAGAAAAAAAATTAGTTTGCAAGATTTTTTTTTACCCTCAAAATAAATCCTTTGGGTGGATGTTGGTGGCTGCCGAATTCCTTCAAACTCCAAAAAATCTGCTGTTAGGATGCGTTTTAGGGTTTTGTTTGGTGTGGTAGCAGGTAGGCAGACCTCTCTCTCAAGTTTGGAAGAAGCAAAATGAGGCAAAATTGGAAAAAAAACTTTTTATGTCGTTTTCTCTACTCGTGAGGCTGCGGCTGATTTTTTTGGCAAAAAATTGCAAATTGTGATTTGCAATTTTTTTCAAAAAGTCAGCGATTTTTTGAAAAATGTCGATTCCGATGCTGATTTAATCATTTTGGATGCGAATCGCAAAAAAATCAGCTTGAATCAGGAAAAATCGGCGATTTTCTCAACTATGCTATAGATGAAGTTTGTACTTATTTAGAATTGGATGATGTCCCCTTTGGGGTGTAAGTCTTTCTTGCCAAATTTTGGAAGGAGATAAATAATTTAAAAAAAAAAGAAAAGAAAAGAAGTTGCTGTAGATAAAAACATCTATCATGTTTCTTGTGTCCTGAAAACTGACCATAAGGCCCATGCAGTGTACTATGGTTCAAATCAGGTGCTCAGCCAGCAAAAATTGAGGAGGCATTGTTGATCTTCTAATTTACACTTGAGCACGCAGACAACCACAGTTTTCAAGAGTTAGATTTCCATCTTCTATTAGTTTATAATTTACATTATTATGCCTGAATGAAGTTCAAACTCTATATTTAATTCTAGTTCTGACAAAGTGGGATGGATATAAGAGATTGGGGAGGTATGCTTCAGCCAGTTGGAATTCAATTCTTGTTGTCATAGAGATTCAATGATTAAAACAATGTGTAGCATAGCCCTTTATGAAATTACCTTTGTAGTTTTATGCAGGAAAATCATGGGGTATAAGACTATCTAGATAATCACAATAACACAGTTTATAGGTGGTAGGACTTGACCGCATCTTGTGCTAAGTTGGTTGTATTCTGCGTTCAAAGTATCGGACCCTTTCTACCTCAAAACATGGGTAAACATGACTGTTTGCCTAAAAGAAGTGATTTAGTTGTAGCCAAAGAAGGTAAGTGATATTGTATGCCATGGTTAACTTAACTAAGGATGGGCTTTGTTTTCATGATAGCATCTTTAGAGATCATCAATGAAACTTAGAAAGGGAAGCATACAGTGAAATGGTGGCAATGGGTTCCATGTCAATCTGGTTTTAAGGGTTATTAATGGGTATTTAAAGAATCCAGTTGATGTTATGCAGAAATTAATACAAATTTTGATGACAACTGATGAGTTAAAAGTGTATGGATGATATTGATTAGTAAGATGGTAAACCTAAATTTGCCATTCCCAAAAAGAGACAATACTGTGGTGCTGAAACTCATGAGATCAGGTTCAATGACACAGACTAAATAGTTGACTATTTTGTGAGAGAGATTTCTTGTTCATCTATTGCTTTATACTATAGTCATAATTTATGAGGTGTTCTGCCCAAATGCATCTTCTTCTTTGATTCTTATTGCATTATCAGATGGTCTTGAATTCTAGTTAAATTTTTGCAGTATTTACAAGAGATTCACATTTTTAAAGTGGATGCAGCTCTAGTTGTAAACATTAATTCAACTACATATTGCAAGCCTTTCAAGGGCCACCGATGTTCATGGGGACTTGGCTTGGGATTTGGGGGTTGTCTCAGAGTTTCATCCCACCATCTCAGATACGTGTTCCTCCATCCTGGAAGTGTTTCCTACCAGTCTAGAAAGCCATCCTGCCGTCTCCATCCTAAAACTTCATGGAAATAGAGGGCCAGCAATTGAATGTTTGTATAACTTGCTAAGAGAGAAAGTTGTATGACCATTTCTCAACATCAAAAGATGAGTGATGTGGAGGTTAACATTTGGGGAAGTCGTTTAGATATATATTGTAACTCAAGTACTACAAATCCCTGGTTAGAGTGATTTCTAACTAGACACTAGATATAGAGATGGTGCTCAAAAGTTTTCTATGGGGTGAACAAAGGAGGTGAAAGGGCTTCTTTGTTACACCATTGATCTTTACACATGTTGCTATGTTCGTTACATATTATTGCTTTATAGAATAACCGACTTATGGCATGGATTATCCCAATTTAGTATCTAGATGTTAGTCCTTTCTTGATTTTGTTTGAATTAAAGTTTATTGTTGTATGAGGCCATGTAGATTGCCCATTTGAAGTGGCATTGCTTCTTAAATATTTTGCATTAACGGTTGCTTGGATTCTTCTCTTTGTGAATTTTGCACTCTATATTGCACTACATTGCATCTTTGGATTGGTATCCCTGCTTTTTTTGCAGTACTAGTATAGAAGAACCATTGCATTCCTCTGCTCTAATACCTTTGTACTTTTCCAAGGGACAAAAGGGGTCCATGCCTTCCAATTATTTGAACTCAAAATACAGGCTTTGCAGGAAATAAATAATATTCGCGATGGATAGAGATGCTTAATGGCAAATTTTACTCTAGCACCAACAGTTCAACTAGTTTTGGGTCTATTCAGAAAATGTGATATAATTGAAAATGTAAAAGCATTTATTCTTTTAGGGTCATAACTATTTAAGAGAATTTGAGCTATGTGGTAGTCTGTAGTAGTTCATCTCAGTAGCCATGTTAGGGGCCACATGATGATTGAAACTTAGGATTGAAGCCCATTTAGACTTTCTCATCCTTGAGTGGCCAAATTGAACTTCAAAAATGGTATGTTGAGAAAGAGGGCAAGGCAAAACATTTTCCATCGGAAGGATCTTTGGAGTCAGGAGCTACAATATTTTCACATTTGGAGAGAATTAAACTATGCATTAAAGCTGAGTAACATGGTCAAACCAGATTCTTAGGAGCTTTGTAAAATGAATCTTGAAATTTCTTTTTCAAATTGCAAATTCAAGGGGCAGGTCGTTACTGTAGACGTGGGAATTGTAGTAACCAGAAGCCTTTTTCTAACCAGGATGCAAAAGATCTGTATGACTGCATAAGACACACATCTGCTATTGCTCTGCAACTGAACAAGAGATGTGGAGTATGTTGTAATGAAAAGAGTGGCAAAAGCACTGCCAACTTTCTGGAAAATAATGAAATCTAGGCCCAACAAGGCTGGCATACTTGATTCTTTATGGAATCTCATGAAACAGAGGAATCTACTTGGCATGTTTTTTTGGAAACATCCATCTACAAGGAATTGCTAGGCATTGCCTCTGATTCTAGGCTGAGATCCTCTCTAAGGTATACCTAGATAAGTAGAGATGGTTGCAAAGGGACATGACATCCACTAAGGTTGTCTGCCATTGATTTTGTTTGGAGACAAGATGCCAAACAACTTATTAATATGTATGAACTTCTATGCTCAACTTAGAAGGGCTGATTTTTAAGTCAGATATTAAAGCCTTCTTTTTGGTTCGGAGATATGTTATCTTTGCCTTTTGGGGAAAAGGCTCAGATGTTAGTCCTTCTTCAAAGGCTAAGTGCTTTGGCTGTTCAGAAAATTCCATGTCAAAAACTAAGAGAAAACATTAACACTAGAGCCACAAACTGTTCCCAATAATGTTGAAAATCCAAACAACATGTTTGAATCAAATGCAGGTCATTTAGCCAATCGATAAAAATAGAGAATAATTTAGAATATCCCACCACCATGACTAAGCTAAATAGATGGAAACCAGGAGTATCTTCCTTAGAACATCTTTTAGCATTCCCATAGATGTTTACCAAATGATCAAGGATTAATTGATAATGAAATAATAACAGAAAATATAAACTGTATCCTTTTGCATCACATATGTGCTTCTAAAGTTACCTCTGTAAGGATTGAAATTTTGAATATCAGATTTATCTGGATATTAGACCTAACCAGAATTAAGCCTAAATAAAATACTTGTGCTCTGAATGCTTAGGATAAGGCCAAAAACACTTTTGCACTTCGGAAAACTTTGGTTAAATTTGGTGATTTGCAAATTAAGCTCGTGGCAAGCCACCCTCTTATGGACTTATGCAATATAAAGTATGCCCAGAACACAAAATTAGGGGGCAAAATGGATCTAACAAGCAACTGATGTGATTTTGTTTAAGAATTTACAGTGATTTTTGGATTTAAGCAAGTTTAGCGGGTTCATTTTCAAATGGAGTCACCATTTACATGAAATTTCAATGAATTCAAACACATATAAAGAAAATGCATTAAAACTCATAAATAACAAAGCAAAACTATCAGATCTAAAGCCAAAAATAACAGATTTGAAAATATATTTCCCGGTTATGTTTGTTATGGTGTTTTTTACAAACCCTTAAAAAAATTTAAAGTAGATTTGCGTAGACCTGAAAAACAAACCTTAGTATGCTAAGTCTATTTGGTACAGGTGAGATTGGTTTGATCTCATGAAGAAACCAAGCTGATTGTCCCACTGGGCATTCCAAAACTTTTGATCCACGGATTATGTGCCCGCAAGATCACAGTTCAACATATAAAGATGATCAAATTAATCCCCAATCTTTGGATTGAAGGGCTAACTCCCAATAAATCTAATTAATCTAAGCTCATCTAAACAATTTTGTAGGAAAAGGGATGTGAGAACATAAAACAAAATGCAATAAAATAAATACAATCTTGTAACCCTAGCAAGATGAGTGTTGATCTTATTGAAACCTTTTGAAGAGACCAAATAACCTCAGTATGATCATATCCATAAACACATTAACCTTTATTTTGAGACCATTTATCACTAGCCGCCTGCCTCCTTTCATATTGATCAGACTTGTTTACTTTCTACTACTCTCCAGGTTGTTTGACATTGGTCATCTGATACTCTTACTTCTGTAGGCTGCTTGCAACATTTCAGGTTGTCTACATCAATATCTAGATTGCTTGCTACCTGACTATCTTCACAATTTTAAGGTGATCTTTGGCACATTTTCCAAGTTGATCGACTCACCTCTCTAGGCTGTTTAACATTTCAATCAATCCTTTAGGATCCACAACCTGATTGCTCGCATAATTTTTTAGGCTGCTTGCTGTTTCCAGGACTGCCACTAAATCATCTATACACCTCCCATCAAGTCATCTCGGGCTTTTCACATTCTTCTTCTTGGGCTTCTATCATATTTGTAATTTCTTGCAATATCACCAAAGATTAGCAATTTGTATTGTCAAGTTCTCATGGCTTATTTTTTGTTAGATAAGAGATCTCTAAATTTGGTTATCTTTCTCTTGTTGAATCTCCTTTTCCTGGTCGTCTTGATTGTTTTGTTCCTTAGCTTTGAATAATCACTTCCTCTGAAACTGCTCCTTATAAACTAATTGATAACTCTGAGGCATGTTCTGCTTATTCATGGTCGGAATTGTATCCTCGAATTTTCTACTTTGTAATTTTGTAGGCAGGCTTAATATGCCAGCCATAATTGGCACATCCAGCTCCCCATGGAAAAGAAAGAATCTGAAAAGGACTGGAGAAACATTTTTCCCTTCTCTTTAATGACGATTTTCAATTATATTCCAAATTAATGAATAACATTTCAAAAGAGCTTTTCTTATGTCATACTTGCCACCAGATATTGTACCCGTATTTGGTACCACATCCATAGTTGTGCAACATACATTTATCTTGTTCCAAAGTGCTGCTTCTCTTAAGAACATCAGCCTGACCAAAGTTTTACAGAGTTCAATGCTTTCTATAAGAGTCATAATGGACTTCCCAAAACCATTTTTTGCACAATATACCCTGCAACAAGAATCGATCCTATTACTGTCAACCTACAGACCATTCACATGTTAGGAGTAATACACAGTTGTCAAAATTAGTTATGAATTTGGACTAATCCCTAATAGTCATTATGTGTATATCTACGACTATTAACATAAAATACATGCATAAACTATTCTGTGTTCACAAATTGGGTAGAGACTGTTGTTTGGCATAATTCAATCAATGATGAAAATGAACTATGTGACAGTCAGACGTGACATTTTCTGGCTTCCAAGAGGTACTTGATAAATATGATAAAAATGGCAGACAAAAAATTGCAGAAGCATCAACTTTCAGGTTTATGGAGGTATAGTTGAAGAAAGTGATCATTAAATGAATCCTTAACGTTTTCAATTTGTTGATATCTAGTCACTTGAGAAAGGCCAAAGCTTACACCATTAATGAAAAAGAGAGTGCTCTGAAATTTTTCTGGTTTGAAGACATATGTGGCTGTTACCAGGAAGGGACTGACACAGGATCCAATTAAGATCATTTTAAGTAACTCAGCAAAACTGGCTAAGTCATGTTTGCTTGAGGGATTCTAGTTTGTGTCAAGAGAAGCATGCAGCCTCTCAGGGATGTCTGTAGTGCATAAGACTAGCTAGACGGTAGGTAAAGAAAACTAACATATGCCGGCACTTAGTCTGGCAAGAGATTCCTAGACAGAATTGTAACTCTTCCTACTTGTATACAATATTCCTTTTCAGTTTTTGTTTAGAGTGTAACTATTTTTCAGTGGGTTAGATTTAGTTTGTTGAAAGAAGCAATAATAATGTACTATTCTCTTGCATTTCTTTGAAGATGATTTCTAAATTAGCTTTTTTTTGAATTAACAATGGCTTTTGTTTTTAATGAAGCATTACAGCAATTAAACCACAAAATGCAGATTTGAACATTTTAAACTATATTGTCTTCATACATATTTGTCCTTGATTGCATATGGTAATTTTCAATAGGGATATTTATTTTATAATTTTTCCTTTTGTTACTAGTTTCTGCTGTGCCAAAGGAGAGCCCAGAGCCAAAAGAGAGGCCATCACCTCCTGAATTCACTCTCAAGCCTCCCCCTTCAGATCGTCACAAGCCAGCTGGTGACAAAGGCTTTGGAAGCATGTTTACTGGCAAGAAGACTAAAAGCCCAATACCAGCAACAGAATACTCTATCGCAGACCTCCAGATGGCCACAAACAGTTTCAGTCAAGAAAATCTTATTGGTGAGGGGTCTCTTGGACGTGTTTACAGAGCAGAGTTTTCTGATGGAAAGGTAGTGGAATACATTTTTGTTTGAAGACATTGTTACTTTTCTTTTATACAAAAAGATATTTTTTGGAGTTCTAGATTATATTCTTTTTAGATCTTTGAGATATTAGACATCTTTGTTCCTGTACATTAGTTCTTTTCATTTCTTAGGTACCTTGGAATATATTTGTTTTTTACCACTTTAAATTTTTGTCGTCTTTATGTTTTCAATAAGCAATCATTATCATGTTGTGGAACTGTTGGAACAATAAGGAAGACAATCTTGATACTTTTCCCTGTCGGTCCAGAGTGAATGACTAAGGCTACTTGAGTGTCGTTGACAACCCCAAAGTTCCTTGACAATTAGAATTTAGTTGTGGTATATTCCTTTCAAACATAGCAGCAGTGACCAGGAATCAAACTCATAACATTGTACTCATGGATATGGGTCCTCAACTTAAAGATAAAACTGGGGCCTTTACATCCACCTCTCCCCCCCCAACCCCCCTTCCCATTGACTTGCCATTGTGTAGCAAAACCAAGATCCAAGGCGAATCAAACTCATAACCATGTACTCATGGATATGGGTTCCTAACCAAAATCCCAATCTGGGAGCCTTGGCAGGGTTCAAGTTATGGAAAGACAAATATGATAGTAGCTTGTGAATGGACTTGATACAGTGTTACAACACCGATGGCTAAGGGCAATCAAACTGATAACCTTGCACTAAGGGATATGGGCTCTTAGCTAAAGGCCCAAAGTGGGGGCCTTGGCAAAATACCCACTTTCCAAAGAGCAATAGGTTTCTATTGTATACAGGTTTATAACGAGGTCATTGACCGCAAAACATAATCCTGAAATTTAAGTTTCAAGGCACAACATATAGGACTGATGTTTACATGTATCTAAGGGATTGGCGAGCTACTTAGTAATAGAAATAAAGAAGATGGTTAGATGGATTGAGAGTGCCAAGTTCTCAGGATCGAAGTAATGGTGATGTCAAGGTCCTCTTTATAGGCATCATTGCTTGGGAAGAGATGATATTGATGCCTTTACACAATATTTGGATGCATAATATAGACTGAAGCACAACCCTTGGTACAAAGAAAGATTTATATTAATGTCTACAACTAGCCAAAGTAGGTTAATGGGACTCAAATAGTACATCTTCTTACGATAGCACAAAGGAGCAAAAAAATATCTCAAGAGTTGCATCTGCAACCCAAAACTACAGAACTTTAAAGGAGGTGAAACATTTTGAAGTATGTGTAATCTAATCTTATTAGGCCAAGGCCAAAAGTGTTAGAGAGTGCTTATGGGCACTACTGATGTAGCCTAAGGGCAAGTGTGTATGTAAGCCTAAGGGCATTCTTCATGTAAGCCTACGGGCATCACTTATGTAAAGCCTTAAGGCATCATTTATGTAAGCCTAAGGGCATCCTTCATATATTCACCCGTAGTGATATTGGTTAATCCATCTCTATGTATAACAATGATTGAAGGTGTAATATATTTATTATATTGTAATTTAACCTTAAAATCAAGTTATGTCAACTTGAGGTTGACATCTAATTGGGGATTTGGTATCACTATAAATACCCCCAATAACTGATCCATTGTATTAGTTTACGATATGTGAGATATTGGGGTGCTCATGACCATCCACACCTTATTCCTTCTATCTATTCGTGTTGTTTATCTCTTTCTCTAATTTTGTCTATATACTCTTCTATTTTGCTCTTATTCCTTTTTTTGCATATGATTGTGGTGAATGTATGTTTTAGAATGTTTTTGGAAAGTACTGTTAATTCCAACATGGTATCAGAGCCAAAACAAAGCTACTTCACTCAATCACACAAAAAGGTTGTATAGGGCAACCCGTGGCAGATATGGACGAACCATCAGCTCTAGTGGATTCCAGTTCAACTCTTTTCATGATTTTGATATTTGATGTCTTGTTTTCGCTTCTGAAAAATTCACTCTTTTCCCTCTAATTTTTGAAAGGAGTAATATTCTAGGAATATTCCACTTTTTAGCGGGAGAGAACAAGGGGGTGTGTGCATGTTTTCATTTTGGTGTTTTCTGAAGCTGAGCTTATTAAGAAAAAGGCTTTGGGTTTGGCCATCAGAAATCATGTAGTGTAGTGGTAAAGACGTTGCACTAGTGTGACTCGCATCATGGGTTTGATTCTATCCAACAAAATTTTTTTGAAGGAAAAAGAACATCTGTCTTTTCTGCGAAGGACACAGGATGTATGGATGGCATTGGGGTGAGATATGTGGTCAACCCTCTCCAGACAAAGAAGGAATTCTTTTCTTTCATTCGAGTCCCAACATATGGTGTCGTGGTTGGTACTTTTGCCTGTGTAACAGGTCTTTGAAGCTCTAAGATCTCGCATTTTCTTGCTGCTCAACGGCATTGTCATATCTCTTTTCTATTTTTTCCTATCTAACCCCAACTATGAGGCTGGTGCAATGGTTGGGCATGGCAGTTGCAAAGGCAAGGTCTCAGGTTCAAATCACAAGTAGTCATTTTTTGAGGAAAAGGACAGAGTTTTAGCAATAAAGTGCCCACAGGACCCAGAGGCATAACATATGCATTCCCTTTGAAGATATTGCTAATGTGTTTTTTTTTTCCTTTTCTTTCTGTTTCCAACCCAGGCTATGGTGTATTGGTTGGTATGCTTTGCTGTGATCATTAGGTCCCATATTCAAACCTTAGAAGCACCCTTTTTGCCTCTATCAAACAATCACTCCATAAGAGTGCCTTCGCTTTCTAACTCTGGCTGTCCCTATTATGGAATGGTCGATTCTCTTCCTAGCACGGGTAAGGGCATAGGTTCAAACCCTTTTGATGTCGACCTTGCTTCTACTGTTCACGGAGGAAGCATATAAAAAATGATTGTCCTTTTATCTCTCAAAGGTATTGGTTGGGCGCTTGGCTTTGGGAGTAAAACTTAAGGCACTCCCCTCGACGTCCTGAGTTCGAGCCCTGTCGGCTACCAACTGTTTGAATAATTTTTTATATATATAAATGAGGGCATCTGACCAATCAGATTAGTCAGTTTGTCAATCTCCAATTCACTACTCAGAAGTTCAAGGTGTAGGCAATAACCAATATTTTTTGATCAAGTGGCAGTTGTAGCATTCACCAAGCAACACTTCATGATTTGGCGAATTTCTCTCTAAGGTTTGGCATTGATTAATTTTTTTTCCTGATTTCAAGTCCTAATTTACCCAACCTTCCAAAGATCATAGCTTTTGCATACGACAACATTTGGAGCCACTCTTTTTTAGATCACACAATTTTTCGAGCTCTGCACAATGGTGTCATTAGTTTAAGGATCTGTTATAGTTCTGTGTGGAATTTTGTGCAAAATTGATCCTTTGGCGTATGTTACTCACCTTAATAGGAGAAATTATAGCACTTGGTAAATTCAAATGGTAGGATTACTCAGAAGTAAGAATCTCTGGTTTATCTTTAATTATGAAGCAGGTCTTAATGATCATGAACTTGCTAAGGAGGAAGCACTTGGTCTTTTTTACATGTTAGTTGAACTCGATGTACTTTTCCACATAAGAGAGAAGACTGATCCTATTCAGGTATGGACAACATTGAAGGATCTCTACAGAATAGTAAGTTTTAGTGAAGTTAACAGAATAGAGACGAAGCTCTCCAACCTAAAAATTTCAGATTTTGGTAATGTTGAAGACTATGTATTTTGCTTCAAAGCCCTAAAGGCTGACCTAGCTATGACAGGATGAAAGGTAAAGTGTGATGAAGACTATGTGAAATCTATTACTTCCAATCTATAGCTTTTGCATACAACAACATTTGGAGCCACTTTTTTTTAGATCACACGATTTTTCGAGCTCTGCACAATGGTGTCATTAGTTTAAGGATCTGTTATAGTTCTGTGTGGAATTTTGTGCAAAATGGATCGTTTGGCATATGTTACTCACCTTAATAGGAGAAATTATAGCACCTGGTCAATTCAAATGGTAGGATTACTCAGAAGTAAGAATTTCTGGTTTATCTTTAATTATGAAGCAGAAGGTCTTAATGATCATGAACTTGCTAAGGAGGAAGCACTTGGTCTCTTTTTCATGTTAGTTGAACTAGATGTACTTTTCCACATAAGAGAGAAGACTGATCCTATTCAGGTATGGACAACATTGAAGGATCTCTATGGAAAAGTAAGTGCTAGTGAAGTTAACAGAATAGAGACGAAGCTCTCCAACCTCAAAATTTCAGATTTTGGTAATGTTGAAGACTATATATCTTGCTTCAAAGCCCTAAAGGCTGACCTAGCTATGACAGGAGGAAAGGTAAAGGGTGATGAAGAGTATGTAAAATCTATTACTTCCAATCTTACTCCACCTTTTCATATAGTTGGCTTGGTTCTTTATGTGAATGCTATGACTATCAAGGATCCACAACCTATATCTCTTGAAGGACTTTTCAAACTTCTTGTTCATTATGAAGTTGCTATGAAGAATTGTGGAGCTCTTTCTCATATATAGACTCATCCAAAGGACTTCAAATTAGTGGAATCTAAGGCTCTGTTGCCAAGGGCAAGTCAAAGATTTCAAAGAAGTCAACCACATGTGAGTATTGTAAAAGGGAAGGACACTCCATCAAAAATTGCATAACAAGATTGAAGAAGACTGAAACAGAATTATTGATCCGAACACAAGCTTTCTGATGATGAAGATGGCAAAGTGGAGGCCCACTAGAGCATCCATTTGTGGGGGGGGAGGGGGGGGAGGTTACTTCTAATGTCTCCTCACCTTGGCCCCTCCACTCAGATTATTGGGGGGTGTTGAAATTTGTGTAATCTGATCTTATTAGGTCTTGGAAAAAAGTGTTAGAGAGGGCTTACGAGCACTACTGATGTAGCCTATAGGCAAGTGTGTATGTAAGCATGGGCATTCTTCATGTAAGCCTATAGGTAAGCCTAAGGGCACCCTTCATGTATTCACCCTTAGTGATATTGGTTAATCTACCTCTATGGATAACCTTGATTAAAGGGTGTAATATATTTATTATATTGTAATTTAACCTTCAAGTCAGGTTATGTCGGCTTGAGGTTTAACATCTAATTGGGGATTTGGTATAACTATAAATACCCCTCAATAACTGATCCATTGTATCTTGAGATATTGGGGTGCCTATGGGCACCCACCTCTTATTCCTTCTATCTATTTGTGTCATTTATCTCTTTCTCTATTTGTCTATGTGCTTTTCTATTTTGCTCTTATTCCCTTTTCTGCATATGATTGTGGTCAATGTATGTTTTGAATTGTTTCTTGAAAGAATTTTGTATACCAACAAAACATGCCACTCTGGAAACATGTGATATAATATATAATGTCACATAGTACAAATAGAGTACATGTCCTGTCCCAGTTCTACCCCAAGTTTGAGCTCAAAGATAAGCAAAAACAATTATAAGGCATGGCAACTACAAAAAATAAAATCAAACTCACATTCTCATAACATGTATATATGACATGTTCCCCAATTAACAGAAGAGTTGGAAGACTCTCATTTTATACAATGAACATATTGTGAGTAAAATCTTGAAAAAAACTCATAGAAGACCAACCAAAAGAATGCTGACTAATAATAAAACCTTAAATAAAGAGAAGAGACAATCAGAATCACTTAGGAAGACCTTGGCAGAAGTTTGAAGGTTAACAGTGTCAGAAAAGCTCTCAAGTGCCATATAAGAAAATTGGCAAGAGATTTTGTCATGAGTTTATTGAAACAAATCAGGTCCAGAACCTGTACAGCTATACAAAGGAACGGACAATTTGCACAACATAAGTGAGGAAAAATATTTGCAGGGATGAAATAAAAGCCACAACTATTTTTACACCCATGAAATTGTGAATCCTTGGATAATTATCACAAATTACTTGAAGAACTGTGTTAGAAGCATACAATAATCAAAGAATGAAAGACCATATCATGTTATTCTTGGACCGGGAACCCTCATTTCCCCCAGGGGCCTCTCCATATTTTCGAAAAATGAGGTCCAGCTTAAAAGTTTATTATGAAATCTAAAACACAGTTGTGGTTCTAGCCTGATCATAAATCTATTGCTCTGGCAATGAGAAGCTAAGGACATCCAAAATTTTCAAGTTCTTGTAATTCTCTGAATTTTCTATGTGCATGATATCTCAGCATTCTTTAGTTTGACCTCTCTTGTAAGAAAGAGGTGCCCATTTCTTATCAGGCTCTTGTAGTTAGAAACAGTGAAATTAATTTGTTATTTCTGTATCCCGCTATGTAAAAGACTCTATCAATGATAACTATAGGGCTGATGAGGATTCCTCCCTTCCATTTTTCTACTGGACCTTTTGAAGTCAGTATGCTTATATGGTCCTGTTAAGTTCTCTGTCCATTTGTTTGCAACTAAACCATCTTTTTGTTTATGAAGGTTTTTATTCAACTTTTATGTCCTGGCACTTGAAGTACTGTAAAAATTCCTGATGCATTGAAACATTTCTAGTTTTCTATTATTTATTTATATAGGGGCATTCTAGGGGTGCTTTCAAATTATAGGAGATGCCTTCCAACTATAGAAGTTATCGTGTAAATTAGTATATCTATGAAGATGCGCCTCTTTGACGATGTTATCAAACTCACAGTTCCCTATTGATTTGGGAGTTGGAGCCCAAGTCTAAGATGTGTTAATTGGGCTTGTATTGAGAGGGTCCAGACTATATTGTTTCAATGAATCATCCGACCTAAGAGAGCAGTTCTACAGTGTATTGTTCAGGTAGAGTTTCGTGCTCATTCTCTCTGCCGTGGGAGCATCTTCAGAATGATTTTTCATCTGGATCGCCTTAGATCCATGGGTGACTGCATTCCAGGCCACCGGAGATATTCATACTCAGCAGTTTGGTCCTCAGAATGAATTTTCTTCAAAAGCACTTGTGGTAATCATCAGGGTTGGTATCTTAAAGCTAGATCAGTCTTTAAATCAGTTGGCATCTGTATAGATTGGATGCCTCCTTTCAAATCCTCAAATGCTTCTCCCCATCTTCTTCCTGGAAAGAAGGTGATTGACCAGGTGGTCATGGGTAATATATACAACAATACATTCAGATCACTTCAATTGCTTTACCCTAGCTTCCGATCCTAAGATAGCCTTCTACAGTGAGAATTTCATGACAATTGAGGATGGCATTATTGCTTGCCCAGTTTATATCCAACAACATTGCACACATGGACTCAAGATTTTTCTGTCAGCTCAGAGTAACCTCACATCAGTTGTAGGTGGAGATGGATCACCAAATTGCTTGAGAGGATTGGGCATGTTGCCTTTGCTCTATTCAAGTGGTGGAGACCGAAGAGCAGTTAATATTCAGATGTTCTACTTATTAATAAGATTCAGTTGCCTGTTTAGAGACAGGTAGATTGTTTGGCACTATTTTCTGCTATCCTGACCAGAGATACTTGGCTTTACACCTTCATGAAGCTGGAACACTCTGACCTCAGATATTATAGTTGAGAGTCTGAGACTGACTACCACTCAACTAATCACCTCCTTGTTTCACCCTATCTCTGTCGTAGTGACCAACAAGCGTTCTTTTGGTGCTATAACTCTTTAGAATCGTAATGGCATATCTGTTTGTCCTTGTCTGCATTTGAGAGTAGCCATCAGGGGTTCGACATTCCTCTTGCATGTGGTAGGGGAGGACCATGGCTCTCTGACATTGGATATTGTCTACCCCTCTTTTGCCCAGCAAGTGCAGACAAACTCAACTTACCAACTTCTTGCCCTCTTCTACTAGTTCTTTGGCCATGGATGCTAGGAGAACTTGAAAAGTCGGACTTATTGCCTTCCCAGGATTATGTAACTAGGCCCTCTTAGCCTTAGCCATTCTCTTGGGAACATCATCAGATCCAATGTTGGCTTTTTGGGATGGTGATGATGATGGCTCTACTTCTGCTTCTACTTCTACTCGACATTCCACCACTGATTAGAGTTGGCGCTTAGATCTTCCAGTGCTCTTCTCTCTTTTTTTTCTTTTCCCTTGACTGTTGGTTCTCTTATTTCTTTTCAATACTTGCAAACTGTTAGGGTTTACTTGTTTCTGGGTCCACCTGTTGAGGATGTGATCAGATTTTGTACAATAGTTCAACTTCAGTGAAGTTCACTCTAGTTTAGTTTATTAACACTTTCTTGGTAACTACAGTGCTTTGTAACAGCTTGTTTGCATAGTCCCTTTGACCTGCTTTGTTCATTTGTGGATATTAACAAAATTATCTTATCTTATACCAGTTTGGGAGAGTTGTCATTATGGAAACACACATATTGGAGTTTTATTTGGGAAACATTTCCCAGATGATTCTCAGGCAGATCTCAAGGTTTTATACTTGAGGAGAGCCAGATGTGGGTAGGGAGAAGTGAAGAGAAGAATCTGAGAATAGTGGTTCCCAGTTGAACAAAATCATCAAGATGTTGTTTCATATTCAATCCATTGGCAACAAGGCAAATAAAAGAGGAGAGATTGGAATTCCACCATTGTGTGTTAAAAAATGGTAGAAGAAAGGATACAAATTCCAAGACTTAAGAGTTAAATGTGGAATGTGCAGAGAGTTCATTACATGCCTGTTAAGTATCCTAGAAACCAACTTAGGAAATGAGAAGCAATGCCGAGCTCTCAACCCATATGATCTGCCTAGAATACAGGCATCATATTCAAACGTACCAGACTTTTCAGGTTTTCTAGGACATACCAGGTTTTCAGGGTTATGCAAATTAATGAGGTTGAAGGAAAGGACATTATGCTTCCACTTTTCATAAGTTAATTATTCCTAAAAAGTGTTATGCAAGCACAAGCTTTCCATCTCTAAAGTCAACTGAACTTTCAATATTAATATTAAAAATTGTGGTGGGAAGAAATCCTTTTAAAAGCTTTTATTTGCACATGCTTCACGTGTCACACTGACATAGGGAGTTCACTTTAGAGGTCCTTTCCTCAGTCTTAAGCCTGCTTCCTAGTGGTGGCTTTGCAAGGAATATGTCTCTGTCTGTTCTTGAACAACAATGCTTTTAGTTACATTTCTAGGATACACCTACAAAGATGTGCCTCTTTAACTCTATTATTAATCCAACAGTCCTTTAGGGATGTGAGGTCTGTAGCGCAAGTTTAGGACCTACTGTTTGGACATGAATCAAGAAGGTTGAGACTCTCCTACTTCAACTTATGATCCATTGCAAGAGAATGGTTCCAGAGCATATGTTTAAAGCTGAGTTTGCTGGTCAGCCTCTTCATCTTGAAAGCATCTTGAAAATTGTCTTCATCTTCATAGACCCAGGTCAATGGGCAACTGCATTTCAGGGTGCAAGTTTGCTTATCAGGTCTCTATCTGCACTTAGTCCTTTGCTCGTCAGACTGGCTGCTTCCATAACCCCCAGTGTGCAGCAATATGGCTAGTATTCATAAACGAACTTGCTCAGTTAATCGGCATTTCTATAGATCAGCTTCCTCTCTTCAAATACTTGCTGAATGTTCCTCCTTGTTTCGTGCCTGGCAAAGAGGTGGTTGATAAGGCAGGCAGGGAAGATATTTATTAATAGTACATTTGAGTCAATTGGGTTTCTATACCCCAACCCCTCAGCATTAGCACCTGTCCTAACTATGTTTAGCGGCATTGGGCATATGGGATCCAGATTCCTATTGGCCAGATTAAAATTTGCTACTGCTAGCCACGGATTGAGAGTTTAAGACTGATCCTATCATATATTGCCACTGCTCTTGTCAAGAGATGGAGATTGAAGAACCTTTCATCTTTATGTGCCCTATCTACTATGAGATATGATGGAGGCACTATTGTTTTTCCAAAGCGTCAAGAGGGTCACTTGGCATCCTTTTTCTGCTACCCTGCTCAGAGGTGCTTTGGCTTCATTCCTTCAAGAAGTAGTTAGGCTTCAGCATTGGACCTTGCAGGAGAGCAAGAGGACCACTAGGTTATTCACTTTCTTTCCTCCTATGCATGCTATTGGAGGTACCAATTGTCCTTCAGATGCTTCAGCCATGAGGCAGGTGATGATGGACTGTGAGGCCATTTCTACCTCCATAAGTTATTTCCAGGGTTTTTGTGTCCTTCTCTTGCATGGGGCAAGATGGGACTGTTGCTGTTTGGTGTTGGGTATCAGCTACCCCTTTCTGCTTACATTCTAGGCAGTCTAGACTGACTAGGAGTTGTTCTCTATGCCCTCTCAAGATTAACCTGTGAGATTGCCCCATTCTTGGAATTCTCCAATGGGATCTTCAGATCTTGCATTGGTTCTTCGAGAGTGATCAATTATGATAGTGGCACTTTTCAATGTTCCACTTCAGAATAGATTTGGATTCCGCATCAGGCAGTGCTTCTACTACATCCTCTTGCCCTTTGTGGACACAGATCGCTTACACAATGGCTGGAATATTTTTTTCTCTGCTTTTTCATAGTTGTTAGTTCATTGTTGCTTTTATTTGTTATAATTTCTTGTGCTCTTTTTTCAGCCCATTGACCTACTTTGATGAGCCCTGTACACTAACAGAATTTCTTTGTTTGATTGTGTCTTTCCGGTAGCACTGGATAATAAGATATCTAAGCATTTTCTTTGCATTGTTAGCAGTTAGCACCTTAAATGTTGCACATCCAGAATATATCTGTATGGTGACAAGAAAAACATCTTCTGGATTTTGATAGTTGAAGATAACAAGAATATGTTTTGGATAAGAAATTTGGATTACTTGTTTATGTGATCTTGCTTTTGTAAGTGTGTAGTCTGAAGCTGTAGGATTATGGAAATATTGCCTTGGGCATGCAGCAAGGTCGTTGGATAGTTTGCTTATTAAATAAATATGTTAACCTGTTTGGAATTGTCATTCACAACTAGTGAATGAGCTAAATTGTATGCCAAATAAATACGGGAACAGATGAAAATCTGCACAAAATTTTCTTATATCAAGTATCGCTAAAGAAAAGTGTAGGTTAACTAATACAAAGACGTTTCTCCAGATTTTGGCAGTGAAAAAAATGGACACTTCAGCTCTCTCCCTACAAAAGCCTGAAGATTTTGTGGAAGCAGTTTCTATTATGTCATGCCTACATCATTCAAATATCACTGAACTTGTGGGTTATTGCACAGAACACGGACAGCACCTTCTTGTCTATGATTTTTTTGCCTGCGGATCACTATATGACATACTGCACATGGCAGATGAGACCACAAAACATTTGACATGGAATATTCGTGTAAAAATTGCACTGGGGATAGCAAGGGCTCTAGAGTAAGTTTAGTTTTGTTTGGATAGGTAGTCTATTTTAACTGGGTATCAGACAATTTTATGTTTTTACATCGGACTTTGTTTTCTACAGGTATTTGCATGAAATTTGCGCTCCATCCATTGTGCATAGGAATTTCAAGTCCTCTAACATTTTGCTTGATGATGAACTCAACCCTCATCTTGCTGACTGTGGAATAGCTGCTCTAAATCCAAGTTCCGATCGTCAGGTATGAAGCTTCCTGTCTGAAATGCCATTGCTTTGTTTAGCTTTATAGTAGCAGTCAATAATCAAGAAAATTTAATGAAAAAATCAGGGCTATAGAACTCAATTAACTAATCACACCCATTTTCAGGTTTCAACTCAGATGATGAGTTCCTTTGGGTACAGTGCTCCTGAGTATGCCATGTCAGGAACCTATACTGTGAAGAGTGATGTTTACAGTTTTGGGGTGGTAATGCTCGAGCTTCTGACAGGCCGAAAACCTTTGGACAGGTAGTAGTGTTTTTTTGAGAGCAAAATTGTGATTTCTGCAATACCATTATGATAATTGAGTTTTTTCTGCTGCAGTTCAAGAACGAGGTCTGAACAGTCATTAGTGAGATGGGCTACACCTCAGCTTCATGATATTGATGCATTGACAAAGATGGTTGATCCACTATTGAAGGGACTTTATCCTGCCAAATCCCTGTCACGTTTTGCGGATATCATAGCTCTCTGTTGTCAGGTATACAATCCAATCAATCTGTTTTGAAGCATTATACTAGTCAAATGCAAGAATAATAGTCTGTACTTGAGGCAAGTAATTGGAAATGTAAATATGAGCCTAGGCATAGAAACCTTGAATTTTAATGATCCATTGTTTGGCTTGGCAGCCTGAGCCAGAATTCCGGCCTCCAATGTCTGAAGTTGTTCAAGCATTGGTTCGATTGATGCAACGGGCTAGCCTGAATAAAAGAACGATGGGAGATGATCTAGCAGACCAGGATCCTTTAGATTAGACGTAGCGATGCTGCTTTTATTCAGAAAGAAGGTTTTAACTTTTGTTATGACAACCTTCTAAATACAGATGGGCCAAGGGCTTCACGCAGGTTTCAAGAAGATTCTGTTGTTCAGCTGACAGGAAGAGTTGGTAACCGTCTCATGTTTTAATGTTTAGCCTATTTAAGTATTGCATTCATATATTATGGTAAATCAGTCTATGTCCTACTGAAAACAATGAAATTGGAATGATACCATTCGTAGTGTAATTCTATGTTTTAAGTTGTGAAAGTTGTGTTGAGCCGCAAATTTTAGTGAGATGCACTATGTTTGACTTTTTCAAGGATTACAAATTTTAATAAAGAAGATCCTGTTTCTTGTATTGGCTGAAATAGTTCTGACTGCTTTCCAAATGGAAATATGAATGTGCATGTAGCATATCATATGTCAAATGTATATGAAGCCCATGCATGCCAGATTTCTTGCTTATCATAAGCTTAACAGTCATTTCAGTAGGATCATTTCATAGCTTCATTGCATCTGGACCACAACGTGAAGTGAGTCAACAACTTAATTGTTCAATTTTACTAGATATATGAGTAGACAATTCAGAGATATCCATTGTTAAATATTTATAATCTAATTTCCCGAACTGAATATGTGGCAAAAGAAGTCTTATGCCAATAGCAGAAGTACAAACAAAAAAAATAATGAGAATGGATACTCTCATAATAGTTTTATATAATACCGAGTCCAGTTTTGGACGAAAATCATGTTATTTGAACATGGGAAAACATACTTATCATGACAAATAATATACATGCTAGTTAGCCTTAAGAATTTGGACTATGTTGTACTTGTATGTACATATAAAAAATATAATTCTGATCTACCAAGCGAACGCAATCATACTCGAGCATCAATATAAGGAAAACGAAAAACAAGCTTTTATATTGAACCCTAAGAGTGAGAATACCACTTCTTTGAAATTTATTGCCAAACTTCTCACGGATATGCCATTTGCCATTTACTGTTGAAATGGTAACAGAAATTGAACTTAAAATTCCAACCAATATATCTATATTCTCCCCTACCTGATAGGGCTACTATATGTGTTTATTTCTGAGATTCACGAGTCAGCATAGTTAAAGAGTACAGTTTTGTCAAAGGTGGTATATTATAATTAGTCATCTTTACTAACACATCTATTTTAAGTTTCTTGTACATACAGTTAACAATGTCTAAAACAAAGATTTGACATTATCAACAGACACATGTATTGAAACCCTTTGTGAGAAAAGAGAACATTTACTTTAATCTTTTTAACCTTTTATGTTGTATTATTTTATTTTGATAACCTTATCAATCAAGGTACTTATATTTTTCTTAAATAAGGTGACCATTCAAATTAACTTTATCATTATTTTTGCTTACTTTACCTCCTCATATTTTTATAGTGGAAAAATTTACCAAATCTTCTTATTTTCCAGGATGTTATGTTTTATTTATTTATTTACATTCATGTTTTTTTACAATGCATGTATGCCTTTTCGATGCATACTAGATTTTTAGAATGCATCCAGGTGTTTTCGATGCATGCATGGTTTTTGCGTGTCTAAACATAGAAATTGATCTTTGGTTGCATCATTGGTTAAGAGCGCCTTTAATTCTTTACAAGAACCACACTTTTTGTTTGTCGGGCCAAATTCTACATTTCTTGCGCATCCCCAATCAAAGATGTAATGTTGATCCCTAGTGATATTATCGGTTAAGTAGGAAAACTAATTCTCCGCATAGGTCCACGCTCCATCTTATGGATAGTTGCGGATATTGGTCGGGCTGGAGAAAAAGTTGGAGGCAAAAAATAATTTCGATGCATTTCCCAATGAATTAACATTATGCAAATCAAATATTAATGATATAAGAATATAAGTTTAAACTACACATGAAAGTGACAATTGATATATTATAGAAGACTCAAGCTTAAACTACACATGAAAATGACAAAACACATATTGTATTGCTTATAATATGAAAAGATACAAATTATAAAATGTGTCAAAATGCCTCAATAGGCCCACTATCTAGTGTCTTGCAATTCCTTTGCCCTTTGCCTTATCAGAAGCCCCAATCTCTCTTTGTTGACGTGCTCTTGCTACTTCTTGTGCCTATGCCTCTTTTTGGTAATTGGCTGCTATCTCTCTCGCTAGGTCTTCAAAGTTTTGAAATTCACTTGGGGAGAAGAGAGGCTCTTCCTGCTGCTCCTATCCAACATTTGTGATCCATTCAAATGATGGATCAATGTCATTTAGGTCAATAGGCTTGGGACTTGTTTTTGCAAAACTTTTTTGGTGGCGGTGAAGGTTGTAATGCACAAACACAAGATCATTCGATCTTTTTTGTTTAAGTCTGTTGCGTTTTTTGGAATGTATGTGCTCAAACATACTCCAATTGTGCTCACATGATGAAATAAGATTCTGATGGCCATATGATGCAAATTGGGCATAAAATCAATAAAGCCCTCCCACCATAAATCTCAAAAACAACAAAAAAATAATTAATAATTTACATGTAAAATAGTAAATTGAGATTATTTTTTAAAACAAAATCAAAAGACAATAAACAATAATTTGATGAGGGTTACCTAACCTCAATTTTGACCAAATACTCTTGTATTGCTCGGATGGGAATTGGAGGTCCCAACATTGCTTATCTTGTATCTCTTCACATACCTTATCGTGCAATTGTTTATCAGGGAAAATGCGGTCAATGCAATCTTGAAGGCCAACCTTCACCTTATAATCAACATGAAATGTAGAACAAAAAATTTGGAGGTTCATGTATTATCTCGTTGCATGAAGAGGGCTATAGATTTAAGATGTTCACCGTTTATCAACGATTGTCCAAATGAGATTGTATTTGGTGCAAGTATATCCGTAAAATGTGGCAATTGCCTCTTTTGCCTTGTCTAGAGCCTCATATACATATCCTGTTGGTGGTTTTTCTCCATCAACAAGACAAAGAACCCTCACCAAAGGTTTTAACACTAGAAAAAAAAGGAAAAAGAATTTAAATGAAAATATTTTACAAAAAATAAAATAATAAAATAAATTAAAAAACTTAGTCTTGTACCTTGATGACCTCATCCATGGCTATCCAGAAGTCCTCAATTGAATAGGTATATACATTTTGCCCCTAAAGTGAGAATTGGGATATTCCAACTTCTTCGAAATTCTAGTCATTGCTCAAATAAATATTTGCTTCAATGACCCTCTTGCATTATAGATGCTCTACAATGTCACAAAGTTTGTGGTAAAGGTTGCACTAGCTCCCTCCCAACATTAAATTGCCTTATGAGGCTAAGGACTGATGCATGGTTGTAGATGAATTTTGTAATAGCCTTAGCCTTTTGTACAAGCTTTGCCACCCAAGGTAATTTTCCAATGTCCTTGAGCAAATCGAGACAATGGGCTGCACATGGGGTCCAAAAAATAGTGGGGAATCATTCCTATAAAATCTTACCAGCTGCCTTATATGCTACTACATTGTTTGTGATGATTTGGACAATATTATCCTCCTCGACCTCCAACACAACCTCCCTTAACAACCCTAACACAACCTTCCTTAACAACCTTATAAGTATTTTGACACTCTTAACTTGAGGAATGTAGTTTCTCTTGTAGAAACAACCAAAAAATTAATCAAGGTTCTTCCCTTCCCATCCATCCAAGCATTAGACATGATAGTGCAACCCTTTGTCCTCCACACCCTGTGTTGGTCTTCCAACATAACCTAAACTATATATTTTTTTAATCATGCATGTGTATAAATTTAAGCACAACCTCAATGTTGTACACAGATTGTCAAAGGAGAGATTCCCTAAGGTCATCATAAGTTGGCGCCTTAAATCATGCGCTTCAACTTGCGACATCTATCATGTGCTGCTAGTATGGATATCTTGTCACATGGAAGGGAATGCCAGAATAATACCAATTAGTGCCAATGGTTGTCCTTGTTGTGTTGTGCTTCTCTTGGTTCTACGCAACCATATTCTCAAGAGTGGGTTGTGCCCCTAGCACATAACGCTCTATAAAATGGAGATCTCCTGTCCCACTAGTTGCTTGTGCACACGATGGACTCAAACTCTCTTTGCTAAAAATGATTAAAGTTGTTGTTGGTGCATAGAATTTGAGAAGGGGGGATAACATGGCCTCAAATTGTCTTTGTTTGTGATATTTTTTTCTTCTGAGCCAGAGATCATGACATCTACTTTATTTTTAATTTCATTTTGCACCTTAGGCCATGGCCTGATATCATTGCTAGGTTTCTTTGCCAAATGGAATTTTAGGTGGAAAATGCCTCCACTAAAATGATTGTCGCAAAAATTGCATATAACTCTCTCTTTCTTTTCCCCTTGCGTTCCATACGCTCATGCTAGATCTCTTGGGGCCATTTTTTTTATGCTTGCACATGGAAACAAGTAACAACAAAGTTACAAACAATTACTTTAAAAAATCCTAAACCCTAAACTAGGGTTTAAGGTTTTTGAAACATTAACAACTGAAAATGGGCTTGCATACATATTTTTTTGAATTTACATGGTGGAATCGGGAGCCGCCACGAATCCGGGTAGGTTGTCTGGATTTTATGGCCGTCATAGTATTCTGCGCTATCCCCCCGAAAGTTGCCACACAGTTCTTCGCGCAGTTTGCCCCTATAACCACCATGCCACAATCATTTTAAACCTTTTACGCCACTGAAAGCATCAAGAAAGGGACAAGCGTTCAGTTTAAAAAGGCTCGAGATTTGAACCTTGGACCTCCACCCCCTTACGGGGTGGCTTGCATACATAGTTATCAAGCAAAATTGAGAAATATTTATTTAAAGGGAGAAAAAAAAACCTAAATCCAAAACCCTAAACTAGGGTATAGGGTTTAGACTTGAAATAATGATAGCTAAAAAATGGGCTTGCATACATAGTTAGCAGACAACAATATTTACTAAAAAGGATGATACAAAACCCTAAACCCAAAACCCTTCACTAGGGTTTAGGGTTTAAAGTTCAAACATTGACAACTAAAAAATGGGCTTGCATACATAGTTATCAAGCAACATTAAATAATATTTATTTAAAGGGAGGAAAAAAATAATGTAAACCCAAAACCATAGATAAGGATTTAAGGTTTAGGGTTTAAACTTGAAATATTGACACCTAAAAAATGGGCTTGCATACATCAAACAATAATATTTAGAATTTATTTAAAAGGAGGTAAAAAAAACCTAAACTCGAAACCCTAGACTAGGGTTTAGGGTTTAAACTTCAAACATTGACAAAAACATTTGCAAACAACCCTAATCTAAACCTAGTTTCAACTTGGAGAAAAAAAAGAGTTTTCAAAAGTTTTTCTTACCTTGGATGAATCTTCTGGGTGACTGGTGTTGGATGTTGGATTCCTTCAAACCAAAATCCATTCCCTGTTAGGATGCCCTATCGTATTTGGGTTGGTGTGGTAGAAGGTGGGTAGACTCCATTTGAAACAAGTAAAATGAAGGAGGAAATAAAACAACGCTTTATAGCTACATTGGGTGCAACCTCTACGCATGCGGTTGGGGTTGATATTTCCAAAAAATCACCAAAAATTTCCAAAAAATCGACAATTCGGTGATTTGATCTGAGTTGGCTCAACATTTGCAAAAAATCAAAAAAATTTGCAAGTTGGTGATTTAAATAACGATTTTCGCTTCAATGATCTTATGTCCCAAGCCATGATGCAATGTTCAAGCTCTGAATTTACCTTTCCTAGATTACCCCTTGTTTCAATGAAGACCCTAATCATGTTTTACCTCTTCTTTCAAGAGAGTTACTAGCTCCTCACATAAAGCAACATCCAGTGTCTACTCCGTATTTCTAATTCCTTATTTATATGGTATCCTAACTTAGCTAATCATTTCACCACTTTGTTGGTTGATCTATAGGCATGATTATTTCTTACCTTCTTGAAGCTATTGTAGGTGCTAGTTTTGACATGCAACCTGAGTATAAAAAACAAAGAGTTCTAAATAAAATATGCATGGAAGTCAAGTATACATACTAATGTTTTGTAATTTGAATGAAATTGTAAAATTGTAATACTTGCATGGACAAATGTAATAATGAGTCAAGAAAGCCATATGAGGAGAAAGTCATGCAAGGGTAGTCGTCAATTAGTTTGTCTTGTAGTTAAGAGGGAAACAAAATGAAATGCAAGATACATGTAATAAGGTAGTACATTCATGCATAAACATTGCTTTGTATATCCCAAGAGAAGATATTGTGGAGTGCATTGGAGATATTCTGCACAGGAGTAGATGTTGTGTATGCAAGAAGATGTCGTATGTAGTTGATTGTATTGGGTTATCATTAATGCAATTATCTTGTTCATACTTGTTCATCATTTTTTTATTATTTATTGTGTGATATCTGCATGTGTTTCTATTTGATTGATTGTTATAGTAGATTTATAATCAAACCATGTTATCTTGTATTCTTTCCCATTTTTGTCCATATAGGGCCATTTGCATAGTTACTAGACCATCCGATTGCATGCATTAGGTCGTCAAGACTGAAGGCAAGTTGTTTGGCTAGTGCTAGTCATCTAAGGATAGTGTAGATCATCTGATTCTTAGACTGGGTTATTTGTAGTATGACCAAGGTCATCAGAGATAAAAGGTGATGTTGGCCATATAATTGCATCTTTGCAAGTTGTGAATAGTTAATGTCAATCCAAATTGTTCCTCCAAGGGTGGGATACCACTATATTTGGTGTCGTTGCTATTGAAGTTCGAACCAGTATTTGCATAAAGCTTAGAGAGGTGGGTGATGGATAACTTACCATGAGGACCTGTGAGAATTAGATGTAGAAGAGTAAGAGATTAACCAACATGTAGAAGTTTGAGGATTGCACAATAAAAATAAGAAGAACATGGATGCATTAAGCACGAGGATGACTTGCATGTTGATAACAAAGAGTTGCATGAATAGTATTGATAAAACTTACTAGTGGAAAGATACAAGCACCATAAATTGAATGGGTTTGGAACCCTTGAGAGGAGGCAAGTTTAAATAAAGAACAAGAAAGGTGGCAAATATTGTTTTTAACAACATAAGATGAAGCACAAGTGGAGGCACAACAAGCAAATGGGGTTTGGGTCATAGAGAACAATCGTGCAAGTAGTGAAGGTAGCACTAATATGGAGCATACACAAGACGAGGCAGAGCAACTAGTGACACTAGCACAAGTGTTGGGAAGAATTCCTAGAGGTGTAGAGAATGAGAGTTAAGCACATAGTAACCATGGAAGAGTACGTTTGAGAGATCGAACTTGATGCTCATGTATTTGCGAAGGATATCACAAGGTGTGGGAGCGCAAAGTAGCGATCGAAGGTTGTTTACAATATAAAAGTAACCAAATGAAGGTTCTTCAAGTGAAGATGAACAACCACCAATGGCTAATATTACTCAACTATGGGTAAGCAGAAATTTCCTAAGTTCATGGGTTATGGGAAGGAAGACCCAAAATTTCATATTGGAACGTGTGAAATGATATGGAGGAAGAATGACAGATGATGAAGGTTCATGGCTTTGATTGTTTCTAGTGATGTTGTAGGAAATAGCGATGGATTGACATCTAAAACGAGAAGCACCCTTCACAACCTAGGGTGAGTTGAAGGCTGAATTTAGTAAAGAATTCATATTGCTTCATGATGACATAGACATCATTAGTGAACTCTATTCAATGAAGAAAATGAAGGATGGGAATATCAAGTCATAATAGTTGTTTGAAGGAAATGATTGATAATATGGAATCTAAGCTAGTAGATGGGTTGCAAAAATGATGGTTCTTGGATGGATTGCTTTTGTTGTACAAGAAGATGAAGTAGTTTTGCCAACTAACTATCAAGAAGCATTTGATAGAGCATTAAATTTAGAAAGTGATATGAAGACAACTGTAATAGGTGGACGAAGTGCAATCCATGATCGAGATGGAGATTAGTATGACTTGAGCGCAATAATCTAGGCCATGTGAATGTGAAGGCTGAAAAGAAAAAGGAGAAAAAAATATATGGTGTTTTGATTGTCAATTAGGACACACCAATATCACTTGTCCAAAGAAAGCATTTTGCAATATTTATGAAGTGGGACATGTTGTTGATTATATGTTTAATTTAAAAAGCACTAGATACCAGACATTGACAGTGAAAAAGAAGAGTGAGGAAGATAAGCCAAGCACTTCGAAGAGTGGACAAGAAGCAACAAGTGGTAGATAATAAAATAACTGCCAAGGAAGAAGGTAACCATAACAAAGAAATTGATCTATAGGAGGAGAGGCTTTGTTGTAGTATGATTCAGATAGAAGACTAATCATCCAGTGTCAAAAATGCTAAGAGTGGTATACTTTGCACATAACTGTTAGAATACCTTAATGGGAGGGGGTAGTGGAAACAAAACTTCAATGATGTGTAAATGGTGTGGATCGGGTAATCATAAGGAGGTAAATTGCCCAAGAAAACAAGTACGAGTAACTCATAGAATGCCAATTTTGTTGACATTGAGGAACCTCCATAGGACTGACAATAGAAGGAGAAAACATAGGCACATGTGAAGAAGGTAGAACAATACCCAAACCTTAATAAAGAGGAGAGATGGAAGGAAGCACGTGTCCAAATAAAAGAAGAGATAAAAATGACCAATTAGGAGAAATTGCTCAAGGAAAAGAAATTACAGGAACCCATCATGATTGAAGAAGAGGGCATGACAACGGACTAGTTGGCCATTCTAGTACAAGTATCAAAGTGAAAATATTCAATTTACTAGGCATAGTACCGGAACTATATGCAATGGTAGGAGAGACGATGTAAACAACAATGGAGCCACGATGCAAACTAGAAGCAACATGAATAAGGAAGGATAAATATATTGACCTAATAATTTTGATGATTGATGTCGAGAAGAAACCAACACTGATCCACATTGAATTGTTGAACCATAAGTTGATATGAGTAATTATTTAAGGAGGCTCAAGTGTGAATGTCTTGCCTAAAAAAGGTGGAAAGATTACCATTTTTGTGGTCTCCCAGCTTTTGTTTGTATGGTGTAGACTAGTACATCATAGAGATGGAGTATTGATTACACAAAAGGTAAAGATCATTGATAAATTGATCATCATGGATTTTGTGGTGATTGCTATGCAAAAAATAACCTATGATGCATTGTTGGGATGTAGGTAGCTATGCACAACAAATGTAAACCACAACTTGGAGAACGATCATTTAACGTTCAAAAAGGGCCATCAAAAGCATGTGATTTACTTTATGAATTAGTCCATAAGTGAGGAATTGGTAACATTCGACGAGTATGGGAGTTCATCATCAAAGAATGAGAATGGATGTGAACCACTTGGAGTGCTAGAGTTGGAGTGCATGTAAGATGAACACTCTAATAACGTACTTCTCCATTGAAAATGGAATACTATAAAGCCTTTCAACCAAACTACATGTGTATGAATATAAAAGAGAACCAAGATGAACCATTGCAAAGTGTACACGAGATCGACAAATATAGTTAGAACACTAAGTATGCAACCAAGGTTGAAGAGAAGTGGACTTTGTCCACTGGCAAGTTCAAAGTGTTCTTGGATGATTGGTTATTATATGAGAAGGATAAACATTTAAAGGCATTGGAGGAATACATGATGTTTTGTATGAATGTGTGATTGTCCTTAAACCCAAATAAGGGTGAGTTGTTGGTATTGTATGAATTGTTACTTGGACATGTCGTATCTAAAAAAGGTTTGAATATTGATCTTGGAAAGATACAAGTCATGACAAGCATGGAGGAGCCATATGATGTGAGTTTGTTGATTAAGTATACTTGATGCGTCATCAAAAACTTTGCACATGTCTTTCACCCTTTGGATGTGTTGACATGTAAGAGTATTTTTTTTCGATGGACAAAGAAGCATTAGAAGACCTTTAGAAGTTGAAGGTAAAGTTGGTTTGTGCATCTATTTTGGTAATTCTAGATTGGGAAAGGAGTTCCATGTCCATGTTGATGCATCCAATTTTACGTTTGGATGTGGGTTGGCTCAAGAGGGGCAATATGGGTTGGATAAACCTATATATTTTTCAAGTCAGTTGTCTTATGTGGAGAAATATTATAGCACTACAAAGTTGGAAGTTTTAGGAATGGTGTATGTGATGTAGAAGTTTAGGCATTATCTCCTTGTAAATCCTTTTGATTTCTATGTGGACCATCAAAAATTGTTGTGTTTAATTAACAATTTGACTATTCATGGACGAGTTAGCAGGTAGCTCGTCATGTTGCAAAAATTCATGTTTTGAGTGGTAGTTAGACCAAATAAAAAGGACATAATAGCAGATCAATTGTCAAGGATTCGCTTAGGAGAGCCTATGGAAGGAGTGTTGGATGAATTTTTGGATGCTCACTTGTTTTCAATCGTTGTGCTACCATCCTCGTACAAGTATGTGAGTGAGTAGTTGTTAATAAGAGAACTACCAAAGGAGTTGATGACAACTGAAAAGAGGATTATTGTGGAATCAACACCCTTTCAATTAATAGCTAGATTGTTATACAATATTAGGCTTAAAAAAGTGTTATGGAGGTGTGTGATGGACAAGGAAGTAAATACAACATTGAAGGAAGCTCATGAAGTGTTGGTAGGAGGACATTTGGGACCATATATGATCACCAAGAAGGAATTTCAAGTAGGGTTATGGTGGCCCACCCTCTATCACAATGCAAAGGGGTTTGTGACCACATGTAATATGTGCCATAGAGCTAGGAAACCGCTAAGGAGGGACTTCATGCCATTGCACCCCTCACAACCACAAGAATTGTTTGAGAGATGAGGTCTCAATTTTTTTGGACCATTGAAGATAGGATTATGCACAACGATGAATATTTTCAAATTGGGCAAATATTAGCATTTTCAAAAATGCAAATTGGTGAATTTGGGGAAACCTGGACATCGGCTCATTCTCCCAAAATTTTCAGGCCAAAAAATTTTTAGGGGTCGGTTCACTGCACATTGAAAATAATATTACAATTTTTTTTAAAATTCGCCAAGTCTCTCGCCTAAATTGAGGACCATTTACGTCTTAAAATTATAATTTTTTAAAAATTATAATTTTTTAAAAATTATCCCACCAAATTCGCCTCTTATACTAGTACATATAGCTAACTTAAAAACCACATCCATACAACTAAAACATTCATTCTTATTGAAAATGACCTATAGTAGTGAAAATAATAATCAGTTGCAAAGAGAAGAACAAATGATCAATGGAGAAAAATGTTGTAGAGAAGCAGTGGTTTGATAGAGGAGCAGTGGAAAATATCTGGATGAAAAAGTGCACCCGTGTACAAAAATGCACCCAACTTTCCCCCGGGTGCATTTTTGCACATGACACCCTCGAATACAGTTTTGCACCTGACCCTCCCTCGGATGCAGTTTTGCACTTATTCCTCCTTTAGATGCATTTATGTATCTAGGGGAGGGTCGGACCGGGTGCAAAATTGCATTCGAGGGAGGGTCAGGTGTATTTCTGTATCCAAGCCTCCCTTGGATATAGAAATGCACCCGACCGATGAGGGTCAGGTTGGGTGTAAAACTACATGTAGAAATGCACCCGATTGGGTGCAAAACTGCATTCGACCTGAGGCAACTACAAAAATGCATTCGGAGGAGCTGGTTGTGGAAATTTACCCAATCGAGGGAGGGTCGGGTCAGGTGCAAAACTACATCCAAGGGAGTTGCGTACAAATGCACCCAATCGGGGGAGGGTCGGGTCGGGTGAAAAACTACATCCGAGGGAGGGTTAGATGTAGTTTTACACTCGAATTGACCCTCCACTGACTAGTTGCATTTGTACCCAACTCCCCTGTATGCAGTTTAACACCCGACCTGACCCTCCCTCGGTCGGGTGTATTTCTGCACCTAGCATCCTCGGATGCAGTTTTGTAGTCGGATCGTGCTGGATGTAGTTTTGCACCTGATCGGGTGTATTTCTATAGTCGGCTTGGATCGAATGCAGTTTTGCACCCATTCAGGTGCATTTATACAATCGGCTCAGGCCAGATGCAGTTTTGCACATGATTATATGTATTTCTGCACTTGACTCCTTTGGATGCAATTTTACACCTGGTTCGACCCTCTCGCGATCGGGTATATTTCTATATTTGGGGGAGGTCTGGGTGCAAAAATACACCCGATCGAGGGAGGGTTGGGCTGGGTGCAAAACTGCACCTGAGGGAGGGTCGGGTGCATTTGTGTATCCGAGAGAGGTTTGGGTGCATTTGTGTATCCGAGAGAGGTTCGGGTGCAAAAATGCACCCAACCCTCCCCTAGATGCAATTCTGCACCAAGCCCTCCAGATATAGTTTTACACCTGAGCCTCCCCAAAATGTATTTTTGCACTCGACCCTCCCCTAGATATAGAAATGCAACCGACCCTCCCTCGAATATAGTTTTGCACCCGACCTTCCCTCAAATACAGTTTTGCACCTGACCTTCCCCCAGATACAGTTTTGCACCTGACCCTCCCCTGGATACAGTTTTGCACCCGACCCTCCCCCGGATGCATATTTCTAGGTAGTCTTTTGTTGTTTAATATTTTTTCCAAATATTAATAGAAATTCACCAATGTTTTATAATTTTTGGTGAAAAAATAAGGTAATTCACCATGTATTCCTACATGAAGTTGGCCAGGATTTGCTAGCGTTTCAAAATAGATTTGCCAATTTTTTACAAGTACATTTTGGGTCCGACCCCTTATGCATAACCCTAATTGAAGACCAATACAAGATGATGTATATATTATGGTAGCAATTAAATATTTGACAAAGTAAGTCTAGGCAAGGACTTGCCTAAAAATTCTATGAAAAGTAATATATTTCTTATATAAGCAAGTGATCACAAGATTCAACATACCTCTTTAGTTGATAAGTGATCATGAAGGACACTTTGTTAATGAGATCATTTAGAAGATCACCATAAAATTTAAGATCTTGCATTTGTTGTCTAGTCCATATTACCTCAAAGCAAATAGGAAATCGAAAGTAATGAATAAAGTATTACTTTCAATAATGTATAAAATATGTGGGATTGAAGATGCTGATTGGGAGGAGATATTGCTAGATATCCTATGGGTATATATGGCTACATTCAAGCTGACAATTAAGCACACTCTATTCCAACTGATGTATGGTTAAGAGGCAATTATGTTGGTGGATTTTTTGGTACCAAGTTTGCAAGTGGTGGTACAAAATCATCTAGATGACTAGGAAAGACTAGAAGAGAGACTAACACTTATCATGTTGAATAAGATAAGAGTGATGACTCAATGGGCCATGGGGTTTGCCCAACATCATAAGATGTTGTGGCTTGAAAATCACTTGAGGAAGATGGACTTGAAGCCAAGTGACGTAGTCCTAAAAATATAATAGCAAGAGAGAAATCAAGCCACACAAGTTGAAGACTTTATAGATTAGACCCTTCCAAGTGGATAAAGTAATAAGTAATGACACAACAAAATGAAAAAATTGGATGGGACATTGTGCCTAAAAATAATTAATGGTTCAAAATTAGAGTCATACGAGATACAAGCACAAGTCAACATGGTAAATTTCAAAGCAACTAGAGAAGGAACAAGTACAGGAAGTATAACAATGGAACCAACTCATTATTCAAAATATTTTGTAGGATTTGCAATGTAGGAATTTGGGGAATTGATCCATACTAAGGAGGAAGATGGTGTAGAAGAAAGCAATGATTTAGATAATGAACTTGCAGAGCAAATAGCTTAGTTGTACAAAGAAGAGAGTGCACGTAGAAAAGGAAAAAATATACAACCTATAATAAAGCAAGAGGAATTACAAGCTCAATCTACGGAGTGTAGATGGATTCAGATGCATATCAGATTTTTAGATATGGAAGATGAAGAATATTGGTTGAGTTCATTAAATGTAGAAAATATAGGAAATTGTGGCAATGTATGTTGGACAAGGAGAATAACTAGAACAAGAGCCTTGGAGTTAGGAGTGTGGGTACAAAGGCATAAGTTTGGTTGTAGCTATTGGTCATGCACAAAGTGAATGAGAGAAGAAACACAATAGTTGCTAGACTAGAGTGAGAAAGTAAATAACATAATGGAAGAACTAAGGAGACAACATGCATAAAATTGTTAAGAATACAACAAAATATTCAAGCAATAGGTAGGAGAAGTTTTTTTGGAAATGGGACAAGTTGGGAGGGAACTCTTGGAGGTGCACAACAAACAAGCAAGTGTTAGGAGTTGTTAATGGCCATGCAAAGAAAGCTGAGTTTTTGGAGGCAGACTACCAATCCTACAAAAAAACCTATTATAAATGAAGCATGTAGGGACATACATGAAGTACCATTGCCAAGAAGGGGAGGAGAGGTTGGGAACTTGAGGTAAGAGTCAAGTAGTATATCCTTAATAAGTTCAAGTAGTAATGAAGAAGAATGAAGTGATGATAGTTTAGGCTTAGAACTTGGAAGTAGAGTAAGAGTGATGACACCACAAAGACATCAAGATAATCAACCCAAAGGCAATGGGGATGAACAACAATATGCAACTCAAAGCCAAAATCCCTTCAATGTAGGAAGGTAGATGAGTTAGAGAATTTGGTATCCACTAAACTTGAACTGTTCCTTGGGAAGTCAAAGTAGTATGCAAAGAATACTAGATGACCCAAGGCGTGTATATAAATTAGGAAATTCAAGCACAATGGGAGGGCTATTAGGTTTCCTAGGTCATTTGGATTTACTTGGACAAGGGAGGAGGCTATCTAGATTTTTTATTGGACATCTAAGGGAAATTTTATACCTCAAACTACCCCTAGGCCATATAACCATAAGGGTGGACCATTTGGACCACCCCTTGGCCATCTAGAAGGGTTTTCAGGTTTTCCAAGTCATCTGGATGTGCTTGGCCAAGCGAAGAGATTATTTGACTTCTTTCTCGAGCATTTGAGGGAAATTTTTTCTCTTAGACTACCCCTAGGGAATATAGCCAACAAGGTAGGTTGTTTAGACCACCCATTGGCTATCTAGGAGATAGAAGAGGATCACAAATGAGCCTTAGATTATCTGAATTAAGGGCTAGACCATCAAAAATTACTAAATGTATTCCTCAAGGAAGGAACAAAGGGATGAATGCAACTAGACCATAATGAGAATAGGTTCAGCCAATAGTAAGACCAGGGTCATCTAATAGAAATAAAAGGGAATGCCAACTAATAGATATACTGAAGAGATATGGGAATGCCAAGTTGTTCAAAGGAAGATATATGAGAATGCCAATTAATAGATAGAATAAGGGAGTTGAACCTAAGCTCAAAATATCATCATAAAAATTCTAATGATAGAGAAGGCAATCAAGAAGAGGTAGTGAGCAACTAGGCTACCTAGGCTGTATGGATTAGATTATGAGATCATGATGGCAGATAGTCAGATAAGCTCATCTAAGTCAAGGTCATCTAGAACAATATTCAAGGTTGTTCAAACAATGGAGCTATCAAGAGGAACGGATGGAGGCATCGACAAGGTAGTCAAAAAAGCCATCTAGATGTCTAGGTTGTATGTGCAAGAAAAAAATACATTAAATCAATGACTGTATGATGGGAGAAGTGCAAAAATATACATTCACAAGGAGATAAGATTAAAGTAAAAAATAAACATGCATAAGGTGGCCACAATAAAACAAAAAAAACACATCCAATTAAATTGTTAAAGGTGGCAAAGTGGTAATTGAGAGGTAATTAGTAAATGTAGGACAATTGTCCCCTTACCACATCCATATTATAAACAAGGGCTAGTATATGGTCATGAAGCATTAAACACTTAGCATAAGAGGGATATTGTTAAAGAGTTGAACCAACCAACACAAGAGGGATAAATTATAGAGCATACAGACAAAAGCATATACAATAGCAAAAAATGTATGAGAGAAGTAGCAATTGGAGCAAGATTGCATGAGAAAACTATCTTGAGGAAGAAAGTTGCATTGCAAAAGGAAGTTGGCAGAGAAAAGAAGTGCAAAGCTACCAAAGTGTCAGAGGGTTTTTTTTTGAAATCCCTCCCTAGTGCCAATAGAAAATAAATTTCTTTTACAAGGGTTATAATGATGGATTGCTAAAAAAGAGAGAGCAAAAGAAAAATGGACCATATTTGGAGAAGTAAATCATTATAAGTCATACAGACCATACTGAATTTCAACAAAGGAGAAAAATTAGAGTTGAAAATAGGTTTGCAAACCATCTAAGGTGTTGTAGACATTGTCATATGATCCCAAAAAAGTGTGCAAGAGAGATCATCCAAAAATGAGCGATCTAGGATAGAGCCATTTGAGACTAATATGTCTATGGCTAGGTTATCTAAGACTAGGTAATCTAGGATTTGACCATTTGGTAAGAGGCCATCCAAGATAAAAATATTTGGAGGCAAGATGTCAAAAGTTACATTTTATGGACAATCAAGGCCATGCAAAAAGACTTGAGAAAAGGCACAAAAAATAGAGTGAGATCACATGCCACGTGGAGCTACAAAACAAAGACATGTCATCAAGAAAATGATTGTAGGTTGTTTATAAAATTTGGAAAATTTTGAAGTCAAAGAGATTAACTATTGAAGTGATGCAAAAAGGGCCATAAATTTTGAAATTAGATTGAATGGGTGGAAATGCAGAGGAGGTTTCCACATGAGGTTGTGTTGTAGGTAAGACCTTGCAATCGTGGGAGAAGCATTATATTTGGATTTGGGAGAATCCTAGCAGACCACATGCATGGAAGAGAGAGAAAATAACATGGGCACAAAACAAGTGAGAGTGAGGCAACATAATATGGAGTCAAGATTGAGATTATGAATCAACATCCCTGATGAACATCATGAACATGGAAATGAGATAGAAAATTCATCTAACATAAATAATAAAGGGAAGGAGAGGATGTAGATTGCATTATAAGTGATGACTTAGACAACACCAACAAGAGAATTTTGTAGAACTTGGTGGTTGTAGCACCCAATGGATCACCTACTAAAGGCTAAATTTTGGAATGCAAGAGTGTAATTTATTTTGTAGGTTCTTGTTTTTACAAATATTTCTTTAATCCATACCTATTAGAATTATTGCAGACATATGATGTTAAGCAAAATCAAACCAAAGTAACAATTGGGCACAAAGAGGTTCAAGTGTCATTTTCTCCAGCAATTTTTGGATTTTTGAATTTCATAAGATCAGTGAAGGAGGAAGTGAAACCCTATTGGTTATGAAGGTTTGCTAACAAGGTTACCAATATCAGTTCATAGGAAGTGGCTAAGTTGAAAAAGTATAGAATCCTTGGAATTAAATGCAACATCTAAAGTTTAATGAGCTACAATGTACAATAAATGTAATCATGTATAGACTATCCAACAAGCAAAGAGCCTTAGATATGCCCACTTGGTTCATAACCTATATGAAAGGAATCATGGCTAAAAAGTGATATGATTGGGCTACATTTCTATTATACCATTTTTGAAAATTTTTAATGTAGTATATTAAGAATTTTTCAATGGCTTTCCACGTCATTGCTCTAATTTTGAATGCAGTGTCACAATAGAAGAGTCAATTTCTAGGGCTAAATCCTCATACTATTTTTGAGCATGCACCTAAATTTTTTATATGGGTACTTGTGGCCCCATTGATGAAAGTCAATACTCTAGGGAAGAATAATAAAAGTGCATAAAAGAAGAGAAAGGTAATAGAAGCATAAGGTGATGAGTTGGATGTTGTAGCTGAAGGAAGTAAGGAATCCAATGGAGTTGAGAAGTAGCTGCTAAATGTTGAGTTGGTCGAAAAGAAACAAATGTAGTTCGAAAAATAGTGGCAATAGATGGGAGTGCAACTCCAAGAAAAAAACAACCCCAAAAATAGTAGTAACAAAAACCAATAAGTCAAGGACCCCCATAGCAGACCATAATAAAGAAGATAAATAATGGTAGTGTGCAAAAGTGGTGGTGGGCTAGCAGATCCAAGAACATGGAGTGTCACAACATGTAGTGCAAATGGGAGCTCTAACACAACTAAGAATCTAGACTATGTAAGGAGGAACTGTAGGTTCCATTGCAATCACCCAAGTGACTTTGAGTAAGGCTATCATGGGTGGAAAACAACCAAAATTAAAGAAACCTATTGTACAAAATGATCAGTGTACAAAGAAGACACCACGACAATTAGATAATAAATCAATATAGGAGATGACGATGATTGTAGATGTAGATGATAAAGTTAGACCATAGTTGATGTGGTGGAAGCATTACCACCATTGGATAGAGGCTATGGAGTAAGAGCTGACTTACCAAGTGTAGATTGTGAAAGATCAACTTTGAAAAACGTAGTAGAATGCCAAAGCAAAACTAGTTGAGATGAGAAACAAGATAGGCTATGAAGCAAACACATGAATAATAGGATTAGCTAATAGGATAGTTGAAGTCTAATTGTGCAATAAGGAAATAAAATTTATAGGGAATGATGAAGGATCTTGCTCATAAGGATCGACTGATATCAAAATATAATGAACATTTGGTAGTAGCTATGAGGAAGGAAGCAAAAGCAACAAAGTAGGAGGCTGAGTTGAAGGCTAGGATGGCATAAGCTAAGCATAAGCTGCATCATTTTGGATTCTAGTGGGCTCATTACTAGGCCAATACTAAGAGAATTAAGGGAGATAATGAAGCTTTGAAGTTGCAAATATATGTCTAGTCACTCTTAGGACTGTAGTAACCAATTAAACAACACACAATTATGAACAAAAAATAAAATATAATGATCCTAAGTATAATTTGACCTATCCTAAGCATTCTAATGAACGTAGAGGTATTCCAAATAGATTAATTATGAACCTAATCATAATTGGCTATGTTAGGAGGGTTGTAAACTAAAGGCATATAAGGTTTATGAACCTTAGGGTCTTCCATCATCTTACCCAACTATCCATCAACCAAAAATGAGTTAGAATACATATAGCTTTGCATTTGAATTTTGGTTTGGCATTTTTTCAAGTATAAAACTGTTATCATAACCATAATTTAAGAAGGGTCATCTCTTAGGATCCATTATACCTTTCATAGTCTCGGATTATCCTTCCAGGTTCCATGGAAATAAGTTTAATCCATACCTTCAATGGTCATCTCCATCACAAGGATTTCTATGGACGATGTTAATAGAAACACGTTTAGTATTTTCCAACCATTTCAACTCCTTTCATTTGAAAAAATGGGATTACTGTCCACTTCAAGGAAAAGTAATATGAATTTTTATTCTACACTTTTAATTAAAATTGAGGTCATCTCTATTACTTAGGATTCTTAATAGCAAAAAAAATGTTTATTTCTTTTCATTCATATCATCCACACTATCATGCTAGGGTGGAGTTCCAATAGGATATGAAGTGGTTTGAACTTGATAGGAACCTCCATTCTCTAAGAATTTCTAGAAAAAATTTTTGTATGAACTAAGTGATACTAAATTTTATCAAGATGTAGTTCCAAATATAAGTGAAAAAAGACCAATATAGAAGGATATTTTCACAAATTTTCTCATCCTATTTGCAAAGGATGCAATGAGAGGTTCATTGAAAATTTCTCTTCTTAATCTAAGCCCATGTGAGGATCCTATATTAGATAACTAATCAAGCAAGTAGTTTGGTTGTAGAATAAGCTTTGTTGTACTAGATAATTTTCAAATATCATGTTCTATATCATTTTAGAGAGTTATTGTCCTATCATACGCCAACTTGAATTTATATTCTCCTCTACCTTCAAATCCCTATTGGATTGAGTCTTCCTTTGTAGTTCAGGGAATATAAACTCATTTTAATTTACTTTGTATATCCTTAGTTTCCTATTAATTTCCTAGAGAAATAAATCACAATATATCCCAATGCTACCTAACAATGCTATTTGATAGCATAGGAGCCCAAGAATAAGTTATCTTCGAGATTTATGCTGCATAACTAGACAAACAAGATACTTGTATAATTATCTTCTATTTGGGGCTTATTTTCTATCTAGGAATCCCTCCAAAAATCCACCTTTTCACATTTTTGATATGCCAAAAGACTTGCTTGGATGCTCTCTTATGAGCTTCAATTATTTTTGACCAAAGAGTTGATCCTTTTGGAAGATTCTTGTTGGTATAAAATTTTTCAGTCTATGAAGTGCACCCTAGACTTTAACCAACGTTGGATGACTAGTATTTCTCCTAAGTTCAACATTTGAAGTAGGTCGACTCCTCAAAATGCTTACAAATTAAAACATGGTTCTTAGATGAAATAAATAAATAGAATGGTTATAAAGGAGTAAAGTTTTAGAAGAGTTGTTAAATGATGGATGGGGTATGATAACATTGGATACATATTGCATAAAAGCCTAACAAAATTAACTTCTAATGAAACTTAATATACTAGCCATTATCAAATATATAACAAAGATTATTTAATCCTAATTATATGTTTTAATCATTCCAAAGACTATGAAAAAAATCCAACAATGATCCAAAGAGTAGAATTTACTTTAACAGAGTAAACTAATCATGAAGTGTAATAGAAATGAATTAAAACATGATGTTCATTCATAAAAACTTGCAGTAGCAATCATAATGGCTGCTAAAAAACTTTCACTTTTAATTAATTGGAAGTAGTGATTACACAACACATATTCAGGAAAATTCTAGTGCCAACTTTGATACACATCTACATTGAATGTTACTATCTAAGCTATAATCGCCCTAGTGCTTGCTAGTTGTTCAAGCCAAAACAGTTAAGGTTTGAAATTTTTGTTAGACAATCGTAGCGGCCAAGCAATTACAAAAGGAAATAATTGAATATCAAAGGTATACTACAGTCAAAGCAAGACGAAGGATCTCAGGCTTGCCACATCAACAAAAGCATCATGAAGCATAAAATGACATCCGCTCCATTTTAGCCAGGCTATTTCTCTAATAGACCAATAACGATGCAATTAAATTCTAATGGAATTTAATAGACTATCAATTATCAAATGTATAATAGAGTTCATTTAATCCCAATTGTATGTTTTAATAATTCCAAATATTTTATGAAAAGCAACCCAACAAGGGCTATTTATAGGCTACTCATGAATCTTGTAGTGTAAGATTTACAAGGGTTGTTGCTGGTATATTAAAGAATTAACCTAACCAAAACACTTATGGGAGTCATTTTCATGCTTCATGGAGGATTGAGGTCTATCTTGCTTTGGCTACAATATGCCTTCAATAGACCTATTTGAATAGAAATAATACCCCGATAAACAAAAATCTAGAAAAGCAATAATTGTAGAATCAAAGAAGAAAATAGAGAAGAAGAACACATTACACAAGAATTTTTTCTAGGAAACCATTTTAGGAAAAATCCCAGCAAGAATATATCCTTATTATATAAACTTTAATGTCTCCAATACAATAATACCCTTTCGCTCACTTTTCACTTGCAATTACATTTCTTGCAAATTCATTACCAAACCCTCATGCAAGTGTTGCTTTATATACCAATAATACAAGAAGGGGTTTTACAATAATATGGATGCAAAACCATGGGCCAAAATTATATTAATCCAAAAATACCCATATGGGTCTAAAAATAGATTAAACCCCCAAAAACATTTCCCTGGGGGCTAATGTCCTCGGACCCCTAAATAGGGGCTACTGCCCCCGTATCCCTACTCAGGGCCTGACATGAACCTGAACCCCAATGAGGAAATATTTACAGAGTGTAAAGTCCTTTCAATTTTAACCCCTCCCAAATAACATGGAAAATATTCAACATAATTCCAATATCCTCCCACTTGTTGAATACTTTCCATAGGGGCTAATAATTGCCATTATCAACTATCAAGGAAAACCATGCCCATAGATATTCTACACCAAGAAAATTTTTGAGCAGGTATGAACTTTGTTAACGAATCAACAATATTCTTCTCTGTATCAACTTTCTCAAATATCACCTAGTTCTCTTCAACCATATCTCTCATAAAATGGTACTTGATATCAATATGTTTTGAATGATCATGAAAACCAGGATTGTTTGCTAAAAATATTACACTCTGACTATCACTGTCAATTATCACAACCTTATGCTTAATGCTACTATTGAACACAATCTATGTAGCCACATTGCTTTTTTATATGTATGAGTTTCTACAATGTACTCTACTTTTGTAGTGGATAAAGCAAAAATTGATTGCTTTTTACTCATCCAACTTACTGCCCCTTCAAACAACCTATCTTGTCACGATATCTAGCCCTGTTAGCATCCACAAAAGCTTGTAGATTTATAATATCATTATATACAAAATTTCCTTCATAACAGATAGCATAATTTTTTCTTCCATGCAAGTATTTGAAGATCCTCTTCACAACAATCCAATTTTTCTTTCCTGGATTGAATATATATCTCCTAACTACTCCCACTACATGTGCAATATTAGATCTAGTATAGACCATCACATACATCATACTGCTCACAACACTAGAATAGGGAACATGATGCATTTCTTCAATTTTCTCATCTATTTTAGGACACTGTTAAACAAATAAATTTTGACCAACTGGGTATGGAGCACACACTGGTTTACAATCATGCATCCTAAACCTTTATAGTATTAAATCAAAATATTTCCTTTGATTTAACCACAACTTTCTATTTGCATGATCCCTTCTTATTTCCATACCTAAAATAAATTTTGCAGCACCCAAATCCTTCATGTCAAATTCAGAAGATAACTGAGATTTAGTAACTTTATCATCTCCTTATTATTACCAATTAACAACATGTCATCCACATAAACTACAATGATAACAATATTTTCACCTTTCTATTTGAAATTTACACATGGATTTGCTTTGCTTTTTCCAAGCCCAAGTGTCAAAACAAACCTATCAAATTTTTGGTTCCACATCCTTGGAGATTGCTTCAACCCATAAAGAGACTTCTTTAGCTTGCATACCAAGTCCTCCTTACCTTTTACCCTCAAGTATTTTTGTTGTGACATATATATGTATTCATCAAGTTCACCATGTATAAAATCTATCTTTACATCCATCTATTCTATTTCAAAATAAAAAGCAACATAAATAGCCAATAGAACTCTAATTGATGTTAGTTTAGCCATAGGAGAAAAAATCTCACCAAAGTCAATTCCCTCAACTTCAGAAAATTATTTTGCTACCAAGTAATATTTTTATTTCCTCCTACATCATACCTTTTATTGAATAACCACTTACAACCAATAGGTTTTCTACCAAGGGGTAATTTCACCAAGTCCCATATCTTATTTTTATCTAGGGACTCCATTTCTTCTTCCATAGCCCTTTTCCAAGACTTATTATCACTTTATTGAAGTGCCTCATTTATAGCCTTGGGTTATTCATCAATAACTGATAAATTAAATGCAAAAAGTTTTTTTGAAGGGCTATACCTTTCTGGGAGTCTTCTCACTCGATCTGATATCCTCACAATTGGATTTATAGGCTTTGCATATTTAGCTTCCTTCTCACATTCTTCCTCTAAATATTCCTCTCCAGACTCTATAATTCAGGTTCTACCATAGGTTCTTCCTTATATTTCAGTTTTACTTGAACTATTTTTGGTTCTTTGCTTGGTTGCATTTCCTATTTTGGAACATTTTTTTTTTTAAATCACATTACGAATGTAAGTAATCTTATGTGTTTTTGGATTCCACAACTTATATCCTTTCACACCAATACCATAACCTAGAAATATGCATTTCTCAGATTTATAGTCTAGCTTAGTCCTTTTCTCTTTTGGGACATACATATAAGCTTCGCAACCAAAAACCCTTATATGATTGAGAGAGGGTTTCTTACCAATCCACACTTCTTGTGGAGTTTTGTCAAACAATTTTGAGGTAGAAGATCTATTTATGAGATAGTAAGTAGTTAACACAACCTCTGTCCTAAATTTATTTTCTAACCCTACACTTCTTAGCATGCTTTTGGCCTTATCCATCAATGTTCTATTCATCCATTTTGCAACTCCATTATGTTGTGGAGTATATGGAGTTTTTCTATGCCTTTCTATTCATTAGTCCTTGCAAAATTGCTCAAATTCATTAGAGCAATACTCACCACCATTATCATTTCTCAAAACATTTATATTTTTCTCTGGCTAATTTTCTACAAGAGCCTTGAAATCTTTAAATTTATTGAAAACATCATATATATATCGTAAAAAGTATACCCAAGTATTTCTTGAGAAGTCATCTATAAATGTAACAAAATAGATGAATTTACCTAAAGATGGTAATTTTATAGGTCCAAACACATCATTGTGAACTAGATGGAAAATTCCTTCAGATCGTATAGCACTACTTGGAAACTTAACTTTGGTTTGCTTTCCAAAAACACAATGCTCACAAAAATAAAATTTAATGGGTAGTCAAAAATTCCTTTAACCATACCTTTCATTTTCAATGTTTGAAGGTATTTCTCACCAATGTGCCCCATGTGTTGATGCCACATTTTATTTACTACAAGAATACTTGGAGCTTCTTCTACTGTATTAATTTCCTCTACAACTGAAGAGTTATTGAAATAAATACTTACATTGCTAGCCTCAAGTTTGAACAAAGTTCTTGTATGAAATCCCCTTGCCAACACTAAGCATCCACAAACCATCTTGCAGTTATCCTTATTGAATTCCATAGTCACACCCACATCTTTCAAATTATTAATGGATATCAGATTCCTTACCAAACTTGGAATATGTAGCACACCGAGAAGGGTTTTAACTCTTCCATATTTTAACCTCAATTTAACTCTTCCTCGACCTATTATTTTCTATGTCGAATTATCTCCCAAGAAGACTTCACCTCTATTTATCTTTTCATATTCACAAAACCCCTCCCTATGAGGAGTCATATGAAAAGAAGCACTTGAGTCAATCAACCATGAGTCATGGTGTTCACTTGAGCATGCTACAACTACAAACAGGTCCCCTAAATCTTCATTTGTGGTTTTCATTTATAGATGTTACTTCATCAATATTTATGCAGTCTCTTTTATAATGCCCTATTTTACTACACTTCCAATATTTCCTTTTGTAAGGAACAACATATATTCTCCTATATTTTGATTTCCTTTCTCTTGATTTATTTTTACTCTTTTTTTGAGAATGACCTCTTACAACCAAGGAATCCTTCTGATGATAACTCTTAGAATATTTTCATCTCATTTCCTTGAATAGCAATGTTCCTAATATATCCTCTACTTTCAATTTAGAAGTAGTATTAGTGATAGCCATAACTAGGTTATCCCAAGCATCAAGTAATGAATAAATTAAAGTAATACACTTTTTCTCTTCATCCATTTTTACATCTACAGTGTTTAATTAACTTACCACAGTGTTAAAAGCATTTAGATGTTCAGCCACAAAGTTACCATCATTCATTTGAAGAGAATACTTCTTTCAGAGTAAGTTATCAATGACTTTGTTTGATATAGTGCTTCTATATTTTTCTATAACAAGTTTGTTGTGGTCTTTGTTGATACATTCAATAATATTGAATTAGATAAGCATAATATGATAGATCTCCTTGCCTTCCTATCAATATTTAGCCATTCCTCATTTGTCATTCCTGATGGTTTTACTCTTGATACTATGATCCATTGATATTTATCCACCAACAGATCCTCCATATTGAGTTTCTATAGCCCAATATTTTGTCCATTAAATTTTTTGATCTCTACCTGTGTGATTCTTATAATTTTTCATCGACCAGATTCTTTCATGCACTTCTCCAACTCAAGAATCAATTTAGCCCAGGGTTGAAACCCTTATTCCTCGAACAAAGCTAAAACCTAGCTCTGATGCAAAATGAAGATAAATAATACCCTGATAAACAAAAATATAGAAAATCAGTAATTGTAGAATAAAAGGAAAAATAGAGAATAAAAACACATTACACAAGAATTTATCCTAGGAAACCCTTTTGAGAAAATTCCCAGCAAGAATATCTTCTTAGCGTATAAACTTGATCATCTCAAATACAATAATATCCTTTTGCTCGCTTTTCACTTGCGATTATATTTCTTGTAAATTCATTACCAAACCCTCATGCAAGTGCTCCTTTATATACCAACAACACAAGAAGAGGTTTTACAATACCATGCGTACAAAACCATGGGCCGACATTACATTAACCCAAAAACACCCATATGGATCTAAAAATAACTTAAACCCCTAAAAATGTTCTTCGGGGTCTAACACCCTTGGACCCCCAAAAAGGGGTTGCCACCCTTGTACCCTTGCTTGAGGCCCGACCTAGCCCCAAACCCTGGTGAGGAAATGTTTACAGAGTGTAAAGTCCTTTCAAATTTAACCCCTACTAAATAACATAGAAAATATTCAACATAATTTCAATATTGTTGATCTTCAACCACCACCTTCTACAATTGCTTGACCACAACAACTATTTGTGAGAGAAGTCACTTTCAAGTCTTAAATACTTTGGCTTGAATAACTAGTAAGCAATGGGATGGTTATAGCTTAGATGGCAATTTTCAAAGCAGATGTGCATCAAAGTCAAGTTTTGTAGTAGTGCTAAGAATTTTAGTTGTTTTCTAAGATTTTTGGATAAAATTCAGACTTTTAGGAGATTTTATTGATGTTATCACTTAACAAATTTTAAACTTGCACATTTTTTGGCCTTCATATAGGCTCATACTTATGTAAGCATATACAAAGTTTGACTTTGTTGTACTTTTAGCTTCATGCCTATTTGGGCTGCACCACTTAGAAGATCCATCTTTGTTTCACTTTATTTTTATGCAACGTTGGAGTCAAACTACTCCCTCTTACTTGATTTAGACTTTATTACATTTTTGTTGATGTCACTCTTTGCAAAGTTTTAAAATCGATCAATTTTGAGTTTGTGCATTGCTAAAAATTTTGATTGGTGTTAATTCCAGAGTTGAACAATCCCATATATGCATGTCAAATTGTTTTAAGACTTAGCCAATTTTACACTTTACACTACCCACAACTTCAAATTTGTTAAAATGTTTCAAATGACTTTGAGCATAACCTGATTTTGATGCGCTCAAGTCTCTATAGTCTTTACATATGTTTCTTAGACAATTTTGAGCTAATTGTCTTAGCAAGATTTTAGCAAAATGGGAAGATAGCTTGATTTATTAGGATTTACTATGGGGTATCCTTTTGATATACATTATTCGTTCCTCCTATGGATTTTTTTTTGCAAAAAAGGAGAACATAGATGACTGTATTTATTGGGTACAAAGCTACAAGGATAAAAGTGATCTAGTAGATAAGCTAACAAAAACAAAGGGCTTAGGGGGTGATGTATCTTTTGGTATTAGGATATGGAATGATTAAAGAAGATTACAAGAAGCAAGAAAGGGAAGGGTGTTGGGAAATAAGATGGTTGAACATGATGAAGAGATTTTTAGGCAAAAAATGTATGGATAAGTGGCACAAAGGTTTATGTAAAAAGAAGAGAAGAATGGAAAAGAAATGGAGACACCTAAAGGTTGGTATCTCTTGAAAATTTTTACTTCCATGAGCATAGTCCACCATAGCTAAAAGTTGTTTTAGACCTAGGAAAACTGCCTTAGGTAAATATTCTAGGCACTCATGGGCTAGAGCCTTTCATTGCTTTATGAAATTCTTTTCTTCATGAAGTTATGCATAAATTCCTCTTCAATGTCATGGGTGTTTGCATAGTATCTCAGGGCTTTAGAGGTGTACATGGCTGCATTAAGAGTTGTATAATTAGATTTATATTTCATATTGGCCTTGCATCAACTTATATAAAGTTTAATGGATAACTATACCAACTAAGTGTCACAATGATTACGGGATATCATCTTTTGAAATGGCACTTTCTTCAAAATATCTACACCTTATGTGGGAGGTTCACTTGTTGCTTTCTCTTTTGTGCATTCAATGAATTATCATCAATTGGATCCTTCTTGTTCAGTCACCTTGTGTATACTTTCATTATCAAAGAATACAAATGCCATGTGGTATGCTTTGTACATCATCTCCTACACTTGCGTATACTCTTCCCGTGGCATCATAGAACCTTTTTATTGCTTGCAAGATCTAACTATTTTATCCATTAGGATATAAAATTAGGGAAGGTAAGGGGGAGTATTGGGACTATGAGGAATAAACATGGAATATGTGTAATGCATTATTGGGAGGAAAAGGGTGTGAGTGGGGATATGGAACAATGATAGAAAAATGAGATGAAATGAGTAAATACAAATGGAATATGAAAGAAACAATACCTAAAGATAACAATATTTTTATTGGATTGTATTCCAAGCTTATATTTGACTTTAAGCTTTACCTTCTCACTCTGTGTGGCCCATTTTCTAATCCAAATTTACTATAGCAAGGGCTCAAACAAGAATAATAAAGTTTTTCCTTCTTTTCCAAGGATTTAATTCCATGTTTCAAGCCTTTTTTACCCAAGTTTAGAAAAATATTTGTTGAGTCTTATTTAAAGAATGTGCAGAGTTACATGTCTTATAATATTATTTCAAGGTACATGCTCTACACACCCCTTAGGCTTGACCAAATAAAGCTTCATATTAGCCTAGGGCTATTTCATTGTGGGTTGAGAGTGTGAGGGATGCCTTATATAGGCTTTTCATTTGGAGGAGACCCATTGATTAGTCATAAGATTCATCCTTTCCTTATTTGGTCTATCGTTCAATTGTTTTTAAGAATTCTCCCACATGTGAGTCACCTAGATTCTTTTCAAAGTACTACCTTTGTAGTGTTGCTATACGTCTTTTGGTTAATAGATTTATTCTTATCTATATATGTCTGCCATAGGCTTTATTTATATGTCGACTATTTTACACAAAATTGTAGCATACCTCTTCATGCCAATGGAAATGTATTTCATATTCTTTATCAAAATCTACAATGGCAAGACCATATAATTCCATATTGGAACTTCTCTCTTTGATACACTCTTTGGAACATGTACCTTGTATTAGTTGAGCCATGACATTGGTTTGACTTTGTGAGACTTTTTACAAGGATTAACCAGTACATAATACCAGGGATTAATATAGGTGGTTGCTCTTGAGAAAATAAGTCATGGGGTCTCATCTCCTTCTGCATTGATCTGTGTGTTAGATTATCAATAGATTTTTGTAGAGTTCCTAGGAGCATACCTATCGCCAAATCTAGATCTATTGTATCACATTATTTTGCCATACACCTCTTTTTTATTTTTTGCAATCTATGATTCTTGAAGCCTTGGAAAAGCTTACAACCAACTTTTAGATTTGGTTGTGCTTTCATAATTGAAAATTGTACTTCAAAATTATGACTATTTTGTGAAAATTTATACTAAATCAGATTTTATTCTTCTTTTGACCAATAGAATACCTCCATTAGCATGCCTTCAAAGCAGGGTTATGCATAGTGGTGAATATTAATAAGTTGGGTGAATATTAGAAATTCCAAAATTGAAAATTGACGAATATGAGGACCCTCGACATTGGCCCATTCGCCGAAATTTTTTGGGACCAATTTTTTCTTAGGGTCAATACGCCACAATATATATCTAAAAATAGGCATATTTGTACTCATTGGAAAGATATTTTTGAGCTTGATCTAATGGTGGTATTTTAATGAAGTTATAAGATGATTTAATAGGTCAAAATTTGTCTTAAATATGATATTACATTTTAGGGCTTCAAATGCCTCAAATTTTTGTGTGAAGATGATTGATTTGATTTGTTTAGGATTTGCCATGATTTACCTTGATTTTGATTAGGATTCACCATTTTTTTACAAGTACATTTTAAGTCTAACCCCTTATGCATAACCCTGCTTCAAAGGCTTCTTCTCTTGAATTTATCTTTCATTCCTCATATCTTTTGATATGGTATGTCTTGAGCTTTTTGTTAAATATCCAAACCATATTCTTGGTGTAGGGGATGACATATGGCTATGGACTGGGACTAGAAATCCTCGTATTTGCTTTAAATATACTTGGACAAATACATCTTGAATAAGGGTCGTAAATAAAAAATTACCATGTCTTGAAATATTGCAAGGTTTAGAAACTCATGTAACAATATTAAAATATTTTTTATGAAACCAACTGCCTAGATTTGTAATCCTTTAAATACACTGGTCTGGGCTCTAACTGGATGTAATATAAGCCCATGGCATTGCAAAATTCTTGGGGGCATAAATTTGATATCAATTCTTAGATCATTCATACAATTATGCAATATCCAACCTTTTAAGCATAGAGATAAATAAAAAGGGGAGTACCAAATCTCATCCATGCTTAGTGGTGGTTCCTTATCAAATTATGAGAATCGATCGTATATTCTAATATTTTTAATTCCAAATCAACCAAGTTTATTTGTCTGGAGACCAACAAGTCTCTTCTTAGGACTTTTACATTTCTTGTAATGCTACCTCTTGCTTCATTTGATGGTTTCAACTCTAGGATTGATAGCTTGAACAATCTCTGGTATTGTTTAACTATGTCTACTCTTTGTGTTTGGGTCATGGTTAGGAAATACAACTTTTGGTAGGCTTATATCCTTTATTGACTTAGCTTCCATATTTTTAGACTTGGTGACTTGATATGTGGGTCTAGACTTTTCTTTTCTTGTTGGTCATTTTATGGGTATGACATCAGTTCTAGCTCTTTTTTTCATCTTGTTTCCTATTTTCTTGATTTTTAGTCTTTTGATCATGAGCTAACATAGGAACAATACTAAATTATTCACACATATTTATTAGAAAAAATATGGGAATGGTTTCTTATTATAAGTATTACACTAGATTCATTGTAAAATCTACCATGTTACCCATTACTAGATTTACCTTTGAATGGAGATAGGGATGCCAAATTTTATATTTGTAACTTTTGTTGAACATTGAAAATTTGCATGTAACTAGAACGAGATATTCCTCTTATCTTTGACCTCTTCTACTGGCATCACCACTATATATTGCTTGATATTTTAGGATATACCTACCCTAAGGACCTGTCTCAATTCCTACCTCAACATCTTATCTTTCAACCTTATTAAGCTCTTTAGTCAATTGCTGAATTAAAATCTTAATTCTTGTATTGTCTAAGATTCTGATGTAGGCATGGTGGGAGTGTATTCTATCATTGATGGACAATATGGACATGATGCTGAAATCCTATTGTGCGGTACTAAAGGTATGCTAAAAAACAAGATATGTGAACTAATTAGATGAATTTAAGATATATTGTATATGGTGGTTCTAGAGGGAAGCTTTCCTACTGAAATAAGTATATTTTCCATCGTCATGACCTTTTGAAAAATTTGTGGAAATATTTTTTATTGGACTACTAGATTATAAGGCTTAAGTTAGGGTTAAAAGCATAAATATAGTAAATATATTCTTGGGCATGAGACAACTGCATTTTATGGGGAATCCTTTTCTAGATTCTTCTAAATTAGATATTGAAATAAATGACGCTTTCATGGGGATTTCTTTGAATGAAAGAAAATTGAGTGAGCAATAAAAATAAATCTTTGAGATTATCAAAATTTGATATGAAAGGTTCAATTAGTTCATCCCATATTCCAATGCTTTTGTATTCTAAGGATGATACCATAGTAACACTTTGCCCTAAAAATATTGAACAAGTAGTTTGACCATCACATATTTGAAGACAATACTGTAAGTGGTGGCCAGGGTGGCTACATCTTGATAGTGCTCATAAGCTATTTTCCCACTACCATTGTAAATGGGAAGAGATTTTAGAGCAATATTAGGGATATCATGGAGGATTCAAAGGTCAAGAGGATTGACACTATCCCAAGTTAGAAAGATCTACCTAACCATGGTTATATGAATGAGAATATTTTGAGGGTAATGCCTCTGGTGTTAGTCTTTGAGTGGTTCTAGGTTTGGTTGACAACAAAACCGTTGATGTCTCTGGTCCTTTTTTTAGTGGAGTCACCATGCGAACATGTATTCTCTACTTAAGAGGTTAAGTCTACTCATAAAAATCTTAAGTCCTCTAGGTAGACGAGACAAAATGATAGTTTTTGTGCTACTAGGCATGTCAAAAAATGTTGGTCTAAAATCTGCTCAAGTTTGTGAAGTGTGCCCTAGAATTTAGCCAACATCAAATGACTAGGATTTCTCTCAATTTCAACCTTTGAAGTAGTTTGAATCCTAAAAATGCTTAGAAATTGAAATAGGGTTCTTATATGAAAGAAAGAAATAGAAGGGTTAGAAAGGAGTAAGGGTTTATAAGCATTATTCAATGATGGATGGGTATAGCTTAACAACATTGTATACATACTATATAATAGACAAACACAATTAGATTCTAATGAAACTTAACATACCAATAATTATAAAATTTATAATAAAGTTCATTTGATCCTAATTATATATTTTAATCATTCCAAAGACTTTATGAAAAGCAATCCAACAACGATCCAAAGAGCAAAATTTGCTTTAACAGAATAAACTAATCATGAAGTGTAATAGAAATGAATTAGAACGTGATACTCATTTGCAAAAACTTACAATAACAATCACAATGGAGGCCAAATAGATTTCACATTTCATTAATTGGTAATAGTGATTATACAATAGATATTCAAAAAATACTATAAATTTGACTCGTCATTTGAGGTCCACTAGGTTATTTATAGGTTGCTCATGAATCTTGAGTGTAAGATCTACAAGGGTTGTTGTTGGTTTGTTAGAGAAACAACTTGGAAAAAATTCTCATGGGAGTTGATATCATTTTCATGCTTAGTGATGCTTTCATTGATATGGTAGGACTGAGGTCCTTCATCTTGCTTCGACTGTAGTGTGCCTTCGGTAGACCCGTTGATCTTCAACCATTTCATTCTATAATTTATTGGCCGCTACAACTGTCTATGAGATATGTCATTTCAAACCTTGATTTCTTTGTCTTGAAAAATGGTAAGAACTAGGGTGGTTATAGCTTAGACGATGATATTCAAAGTAGATATGTATCAAAGTCAGCTTTGTAGCATTTACCTAGATATGTAATCATTGCTACCAATTAATGAAAAGTGAAAGTTGTTTGACCTCCATTGTGATTGCTATTATAGTTTTTATGAATGAACATTATGTTTTAATTAATTTTTGTTATACTTCATGATTAGTTTATTATGTTAAAATGAATTTTGCTCTTTGGATTTTTGTTGTATTGCATTTTAATAAGTCTTTGGAATGATTAAAAAATATAATTAGGATTAAATGTATTGAGGAATATTATATTATTTGGTATATGCTAATGTAACCCCATGGTACCTTCATGGTATAATTATAAATATGTAATATATTAGGGTTGAGTCTATAGTTTACAAGTGTAATTTATTTTCCTCTTTTATATAAGTGTTAATATGCAAGAAATGCACAAGTGTCATGTAAGAGTGCAGTGTGCAGGAAATGCACAAGTGTCATGTAAGTTAGAGTGCAAGTGTAGATTGAGAGAATGTGCCAAAGTGTCAGGTATGTAAGAGCGCAAATATGTAATGTAAGGATATACGTGTCTTATATTAGAAGTGTAAGAGTCTTATAGAAGTATGCTAGTGTCACAGACTCAAGTGTGCATGTAAGAAAGTGAAGAGTCTATTATACAAGTAGCAAGATGATAAGCCAAATGTCATGAGACTTATCATATAGAGCGTAATAGTCAAGTACTTGAAGAGTCACATTACTATGGATATATTATAGAAACAATGATCCATAAGAATACAATGAGAATTGAATGTAATTCAGATTACATAGTTGTAATAGGAAGAAAAGGAATAAATCTTGTATACAAATTTTGAGCAATTAATATTGTAAGTTTTCTTCATGCATAGTTCATGAATGACTTAGGCCATTTACATTCATATTTTATTATATAAATTAATGTTATTTTCAGTATTATATATGCCTTGATATACATATTAATTTTCTCATATATTATTCTACTTTTTATTATTATTATTTTGACCTTTAATATTGTGGCTATTTTATATTGGGACTTAAGATTTTTTGTGGTAGTAAGGCTTAAAAATCCAACAATGGTATTAGAGCTACCACCTAAATCTATCCATTTTGATAGAGTTATTTTATTAGCCACCATCATCAATATTTAACTTTATCCACTTTTGATAAAGTTAATTTAGAGTCTATCCACTTTGAAGGCAATGTAGAATTGGAATCTATTTTTAAAGGTCTTATTGAGTAGAAATTGAGGGGACAAGGAATAGTCATCCTAATTTGGATGCTAGGGTCTTTCCACTTGGTTGAAGGAAAACCAATGAATACTAGGACTTATCTAGATTGACAAAAAGGGCCAACTTAGGATAAAAGTTGGACATTTATTGATTGGAAGTCAAATCAATTTTTTTTTGGAGATTTAGGGACATACAAATCCACCTTGATATAGATTTTGGATTATCTAGAGAAGAAGACAAGAATAACTATTGAATATTGCAAGGAAGCCACCTCAAGAGAAAGTTTATCATTCAAGGATAATCAGATTCATCTTGACCTTGACCTTAATCATATTGGGTTCTCTAGAAAGGAAGAGAATCATATTGGGTTATTAGGTGTGACCTAAGATATTAATAATGTTTATATAGTCAAAGGAGTAACATTGCTACAGAGGATTGATATGCATTCCAAGCTTCCTACAGAGATTGATAACATGCAAGCTTTCTATAAGAGATAGAGAAGTAGAGAAAAAAATAGTAATAGATAGAGAATAGAAGTAGAAAGCAATGAGAACAAAGAAAAGGAGTAGAAATCAAGCATAAAGAATAGAAGAAGAAGAAAGCTTTGTAATATTTCAAGATAAAAGTTTTAGGTCAAGATTAAATTGATCTTGACATATAGAATATAACAAGAAAGAAGAATTGTGTGGAGCCATCATTTGTAGGAAGCTTTGAATACATCTAAATTCTTCAAATATGTCATGGTCAATTTAGTATTGACCTAAAATTTTTATCTTGAAAGCTTACAATGCTTTATTCTTCTTCTATTCTTTGTGCTTACTTTTTACTCCTTTTATTTGTTCTCACTGCTTTCTACTCCTATTTTCTATCTCTTACTTATTTTTTCTCCACTTATTTATCTCTTATAGGGAGCTTGCATGTTCTTAATCTATGTAAGAATATTTGAATGCATTTCAATCCTCTATAACCAAGGTAGACATATGACCATCTAAGTGCTATTCAACATCAACATTGCAACAATTAAAGCATATGGTCTGAGAGTTTCTATCTAGAAAGTAGGAGCAAAAGTATTACTACCTAAAGAATACAAAACATTGTTGTCAAAGGAATCATGAACCAGAGTGAAGATTTTAATTACAAAGTGTTGTTTCCCAAAGAAATCAAATTATTGCAGCCTCGAGAAAAAAAACTAGAGCAAAGATACCTAGGACAAAGAAATCAAAACATTGCTATTTTAGGAATAAAAAACCAGATCAAAGATAACTAGGATAGAGGAATCAAAGTGCTATTATTTGAGATGTCTTCAATAGAAAAAGACTAAGCAAACATAGATCAGTTACAAAGAACATTGGATAGACAATCGGCCAACATTGAAGGAGAACCTTGAACAAGTCGAAGGAGAATGTTGAATAGGCTGAAGGAGAAAATTGAGGAGAAATAATTTGAAATGTTTGACCTAACGTGTTAAGGCTTGCTGTCACAACCCACCCATTAGGAATTTCTAGAAGATATTAATTGATCCGAAGGATCAATTAATACTTGAATTTTAACATTAACCAAACCTTACTAATGCTGCCTAGCATTAATAAGAGGGTCTAATTGATAAATCTAGAGGATGGTAAACCCTAATTATCCTATAAAATTCCTAATTAAAACTAATTACACTCTACCAGGTTAATTTGGAGAGTTTTGGAATGCAATTGGGGGATTTTGTAAGGTTTTGGAGAAATTAAATAAGGCTTTTGTGAAAGATTAATTTGTGAATTTATATTTTACAAAAAGTAATTTAATTAACCAAAAGATCAATGTCGTGATTTAATAATAAAAATAATTTTTACTAATGGATGAACTATTCTTCCTTCCACCATGACTACTTCCAAGTAGTAATAGTGTTGACCTTGCAATTGCACTAAGAAAAAGGAGGCCCAAAATGAAAAAGGTACTCCCACCTTATCTCCTCTTGTCCTTTCTCCTAATTTTTAAATAATAAAAGGAATACCACTATTTTGGGTTGAATTCAAAAGGACCCCTTTTAATAATTTAATAATGAGCCACTTTCTTGCTCATGAAGGAAAAGAAGCTGGGAAAATTATAAAAGGAGAGAAAAGTAATTGGAAAAGGGGAGGGAAATCTTGGGCTTAGGGAGTATGCTCTATACCTTGGGTAGATCAAAAACCAAAAATATTGAGAGAGTACTAAGTTCTTAACCAAAGGAATTTGGCTAAGATAAGTGATTTTGGAAAACAACCAATTGGAAAGTAGAAGACTAGCATAGAGGAAGAAAGTCTCGAGGAGGAGCCTTGGGTGTAAGCATGAAGAAAGAAGAAAGGTTGAGGATAAGAAAAAATATTAGGTAGACACAGGTTACATCATGCCTATATATCTCCTTAAAATACGTGTATTCTTTTAATGAGGATGAACATATTTTATTTAAGGTGAATCTATTTATTTGTGGCAATATGATCTAGTGGATGCACATATTTTTATGTATATTATGATTCATTGGATCTCTGCCATTATGATGTGCATTGTACATATTTTATTTGTGGTAATCCATAGCTACATATAGTTATTTATACTACTTCCAATTGGATGTTACGTAAACATTTTCACCTTTTTCTTGATTAAAGTTAATGTTCCCCTCATCGATGCTTTTCTTAGACCTTATGGAGCTTTGTTAAATACTGCTAAGCTACAAAGATGTTATTCCAACTTAAAATAAATCAAGCACCTAATAATCCAAGTCATCCACATACCAACGAAACTACAACAACCACCGCCTAGTGGTTACTAGCATCCTTGCACAGTAGTGTTTTTATTTCTCCAAATTACCCATGACACAGTTCATGTGGGATATTTCCCCCTCACACAAATCAAGATGCAAAGAATCCCTGTATTGATCTACACAAAATCTCTTTATATTTTTGTGAAATTCCTCCAAGGTTGCGGCACTGAAAGTATTGAGAGAATCCATTAGAACTTAGACTCCTTAATTGAGATGAATTCAGTTGCTGATAGCGTCAAGGATCGAAAATTTATCCAAATTTTGTTTTTCTTTTTAAGGAAGGTTTTTCCATAACTACTAATCCACTATTATCGATGCACAAATATAGAGCAAAAACTAATGGTTAGAATTGTTTCTTCATGTTGTTTAAACCCTAATCGATAACAAAAATTTGGCAAATAACTCTATTATATAGTAGTGAATTTCAATTCAAGGGGGAAAATAAAACTCGAAAGGATAAAATCTATCCCCTTACCTTTGTGCATTTGGATGTGCTCAATCGACCTTAGGTGAAGTCTATACAAGACTCTGTGTCATCCACGTGATCTAGGATAGCGATTGGTAGCTTCGTGAGTTACTCTACCTCACTCTATAAACTCCACCACCATCCTCAAGCCAACACTATCCATAAATTAAAGGATACCTAAGGTATGACTTAGTATTGCCTTATAATGTGGGAGTGATCCACCTTGCCACCACTTCAAGAGATGCATTCATTCTCAGGAGGCATGAACAGGAAGGCAGATACTTCCAAATACCCTTCCCCATATCCTACATGGAATATGTGGAAAATTTATGATGGATTTTAAAGGAAGTTGCCTTCCTTAATAACATGTACACACCAGGATGGACATGTAACTCCCCTGTCATGGAATGTAGGATCACATCATGATCGACTTGTTTGGTTCGACCACATAGATGATAATTGGTGGATGTTTTAACTGGTTACCCTCTTTTTTCTCTACATCACTATGGGAAAAGTTATCGCACATCGCTCTTATCAGATCTATGAAATGCTTTATAAGGAAGATCATATCCGTTAAGGATTTGACCACCACATGGTGGTCACGGTGGTCTCCAAGTAGGTGGTCACACGCTAGATGAAAGCCTCGTAATTATGAAGGCTTAAACTCTCGTTGTTCTCTGACTATCTATTATTGATTACCACTTAGGTTGACTATTTGTGTTGAGCTGACATTGGGCTATGATTATATGGTTGATTCATCTATATGCATGAATTTTGGGATGTAGCATTGATCGAAAACCCATTTTTTATGTTGGGGTGCCCAAATTAATATATAGTAGCCTAATTAGGAGAGCTAATCGACAGTTTCTCGCTAACCAAATTTACTAGCATAGTTTGATTGAATTAAATGCGAGTCGAGTAGTTTGACTATGGGTTGGTGGAGTACAATGACCACCTATGGGATTAATCAAACTATCTTAACTTATTAAGTTAGCAATGTCACATAATGCTATTCACAAAATTTAACAATGACTAGCCTAATTAAATGGGTATGTTAAGACAATGGATCTATTTATATAGGTGCTAAATAAGATGTTGTGGATCAAGGATTTATATCCAAATCTTGAGATAAGAGTTTTATGAAATCAATAAATGAATCCTAGATCAAATTTAGAGAGAAATTTGATATCTAGGTAGGTTTGGAAGGTATTCCTTATTCTTTTAAAAGATGTCCTCTTATTTTGTAGAACCCCTCTTGATTTTATACCAAATTATAGAGGCAATATTTTGTAAAACCAATAAGAGAATCCAAGATAAAATTAGAGAATAAAATTGATATAGTAAATACAAATCCTTGGCAAAATTAGTAAGAATTAAAATATAATATTGGGTAGATACTATGGAACAAATGGGGCAGATTTGTAAGAACCATAGTGTAACCGTGGGAAAATATATATTATAATTTTGTGGAAATTCATAAGGAATTTGGTTTGGTATATTATAATATCACTTTATTCTTTGAGAATTAATGAAATAAAATTATGAAAGCACCTTCTAGGCTCATTTATAGGGAATCCATTCTTGAGGAAATTATGGGGTTTTCTCTTGTAGTTGATTTGAAATGCATTCGATGATGAATGCATTAGAGAAATAATTTGGTGGAGGCATGAATAAGTTATTGTTATACTTGGGATTAATATTTTCATTATTGATATATTATGATTGGAGATCTAATCTTGAGGAATGGGTTTTCCTCTTTATATGCTTATATATATAATGTAGATGTAAGCATGATTGCTTAATGAACTCTTCTAATGTAGCTAGAAGAATTTATCTCATTGAGGGTTGAGTGTTTATCAACCTTGGAGAATGAATGTGGAATTCATTCTCGAGGTAATTATGGGGTTCCCTCTTTGATAATTGATGATATTTATCCTTAATATGAATTTGATGATCATTCATAAACATTTAAATATAAGAAATTATGAGATTCTTATGTATTGTATTGATGGCTTAAAGAATGGAAATGTGGAATTTACTTACTTGCATAATTATTTGAAAAAGGAATGAATTGATTCCTTTAATTGTATATTTAATTTAGAAAAGGATATGTGGGATGCCTTTCTATATTTGTATTTATGACATCTTAAGTTTATGAAATGAGAGGAGAAACATATTTTGGAGGTTGGGTTTATTCCCCACGAGGGTTCCCAGGATATATACTATCTATATCTACTTTATGGTTTGCAACTGATGTTAATCATGAGTATTAGATGTACATTATACTCTAATTTTAATTAGGTAGATCATGGGTATGGTATTTAAATGCTATTTACTTTTCAAAGACATGGTGCATTTACATAAGTTGGATATGTTGCATGATTTTGTTAACAAGCAATGATCCATAAGTAAGATTTATTTACATTTTCACTAGAGAATGTTGCACTTGCTTTCCAATGGATGGCTCTTTTATTATGATTCAATGGTTTAGGATTTAATCTGAGTGATAGTCTTGATAAGAGTGAATAAATATGTATGTATTGTTTAATAATATATGCATGGTATTTCGCTGTAAAGAATTAGGAAGTAAGATTGAAGTTACATTCAATTGGTTAAGTAACTAAATTTCCTAATGAAAGGAGAGATATAAATATTTAAATAAAGGAACTAATGAACATCATGATGGAATGTGAGGTTATATAGGAACTAGTCACTCCTATCATGAGAGTTGACACTGACCATGTCATAATTCTCTTGGATGTTCACTATCCTAATTGATGTTGGTTGTAAAATTGATATGATAGATATGTTATGTACATAAAAATTCTATCTTGAGTTGGGTTGGTAATTTAGGGTTGTTACAGTTGGTATCAGACCCCAGGCTAGCTAGTGGACTCTAACGCTAGGTCTAGACTATCAAAGATACAAGCTTTGTTAAACTTTAGGAATAAACTTCCATTATAAACCTATAACTGTATTTGATGAACTCTAAATTGATAAATGCTTAGTAAGGGAAGAATAAGTGCTTGGAAGTCCACTAATGTGTGTTGCGGGTCAAACAAGGTGAATGGTTTCCTATTTTTGTCACATGCCCATGCATTTAATTATCAACCTAGGGAGCTTCGTAAACTTGCGAAGAGTCGGAATTAGGTTACTACAATGCCACTGGAGGTGAATATGCTAATCCTACGTTTGGGGGGTGTTCTTGAAATGGTTGTCAATCATTCCCACACTCCTCAATAAATTACGTAAGAAGAAAAAAATTAAATCTACAGAAATAAATCATGTACACATTCTTGAAAATAAATCTACTAAAAATACTAGAACTAGTAAACTAACAAACGTTCCTATAAAAGCAATAAACTAATTAAAATAAATAAATAAAAAGGAAATGGGGAAGAAATACTGGCTTGGAGTGGGCCCAGGCTCCAACAGCTTCTTCCCGATCGAACATGTGCTTTAGAACTTCTGGAACTGTAATATATTTATCAACGTATTACAATCTATCTTCTATAACTCTAAATGGATATTTATTAATTATTTCTATATGTTTCTCAGAACGATCTGCGTGTGTTTATATAACACACCCGCAAAAATTCTGTTACAAAAGTGGTTACAACAGTCGATTCTTCCCAGACTAAATTAGAACATTCTGGCGAATGCAATCGACGTATGGCATTCTATTTTGATGGCGACGTGTTTGTTTCAGTTTGTGCTTTGCCTGGCGTCAGTAAGACGTTTTGATATGTTGGTGCTATCTCCAATTTAGCTCTGCATGATGCAGAGCTGGAACTGCACCAACTGCTACCGTCCACGTCATTCAAATTTGGTCAACGGGAAAAGAATCAGTGGCGCCTTACTTATGAGGAAGGTACCTTGTTATCGTGGTGCCTTCTAGTTGTAGGGAGGCGCTTGCCTTCTATTAGTGCCTTCTGGCTGTGGGGAGGCACTTGCCTTCTATTAGCACCTTTCGGTTGTGGGGAGGCACTTGCCTTTTGTTGGCGCCTTTAAACTGTGGGGAGGCGCTTGTCTTTGGTTGGGACCTTCTAGTTGCAGGGAGGTGCTCGCATTCAGTTGGTTCCTTTCGACTGCAGGGAGGCGCTTGCATTCAGTTGGCACCTTCCGACTACAAGGAGGCGGTCGCATTTAGTTGGCACCTTCTGACTGCAGGGAGGCACTCGCATTCAGTTGATGCATTTCGACTACAGGGAGGCACTCATCTTTGGTTTGGCACCTTTCGATTGTAGGGAGGTGCTTGTTCCCTTGGCACCTTTCGGTTGCAGGGATGCACCTATGTTCTCTACATTGACCCCCGATGAAATAAAGTGCCAAGTCCATCAAAAGACCTCGATCGTTCCAAATCTAACTAAATCAACTGCAATTCCACAAAACATACTAAAAGCACACAAATTAGATAACACTCATAATTATATCAAATATTTATATAATCATTCATAAAAGTACGCAATCCTTATTATACAACCGCATATTAATCAAAGAAATATGTATAAAATATGAGCATTTTTGGTGCTCATCAATGTGTAAATATTTTTATCCCATGCCTGAATTCACTAATGAATCATAATGGAAGAGTGAGGAGAATCTACCATAATTTGTGGAGTACCTAAAAGATCATTGAGAAATGGTACTTGGCATATGTAGTATTGAGCTAAGCCTCTTCCTTACTAAAGTATTGTATGTTGAATATATTTAAGAATGATCAAGTGGGTGAAAACTAAGATCCTATCTCTGGTCATGAAGATTAAAGTTGAATAGAGCAAGTAAGGTAAAATGGTAGACATTGGAGTGTCTATGAGGGTTTGTGTGATAACCTCATTAACTCCCATTGTGTGATATGGGGAGAAATTTAAACATTAAAAATGATTAATGATCTACCTTTATGAGAGGATGTTTAATCATAAAGGCATACACCTAATGTACAGGTTAAAGAAGACCTAACATGAGACTAGCTTAAGTTATAAGGTAAAAAGGTGTTCCTGTTGAAATAGACGGGAGAATTCCCAAAAGTGTGATATGTTTGATTACCCGCTGGTATTAATAGGAGGATTGGCCACTCCTATCTAGAGGATAGACATTGACCACATTGATTCTTGTGAAGTGTAGCCTTGTACTTACTTGGGTATTCATCTTTAAGAGAACCACATGGAGATTTTTCTAAAGTAACCCCTTGATCATAAACTTAACTATGTGAGCTATAAATTATCTAATAATATTTGGTAATGAAAGTTATATATGGAAAGGCAATCCATATGGTAAGTTTTGGAAAATTAGAAAATAGATCCCCTTCAAAATTGTAAATGGCAATACTACTTTCCGATGAGGCAAGAGTCTGGATAATATCAAGAGATCAACAAAAGATTTTTTTATTTATTTACATTTTTGATCAATGTTATAATACACTCATGGAATTTAGCAAGAGTAATGAGCTGATTAGCTCAACAATGGTGAATGAGAGCAAGGATGAGAAAAATCCATATTTAAGCATGGGAATCACCCAAATATCACCAAGAATATTTTCTAACATGAAATTTTGGTGCGAATCATACCAGGTCCCCACCAAGAAGCATCTCGACTCTACAGAATAGTATGCCACCCAACCATGCAGGTGGTGGTCAAGTTTAATTAGAGCATTATGCACTATTTAAATGCAAGAGGGCACCAATACATGATGAATGTGGTATTAATACATGTATAGAAGTCTTTGAAATTATCTCAAATACATTGAAAATAATAAGACAAATTCTTAAGAAGAAAACCTAAGTTAAAGGAATCCTGAAACATGATTTCCAGGAATGACAAGTGTAAAGGGGGGAATAGTAAATGGCTCAAGGCCAACATCATCACCAACAAAGAAGTAATGGTTGGAATCAGAAATAATTCTTAAGAATATGGTAAATCATCGAAAAAGAGCATTGACAAGACCATAAGTGGGTAAGGTGTCAAATGCATAAAGAAATGAAAGAATTTTCAAGTACACAAAGGTACAATAAATCCCTAAAATATTGATTGAAGAGTAAACCAAAACATGATTCTTGAAAGATGTTTGATTTGATGGTTGAATGAACCAATTATCAAACATATCATAAAGTTTTAGAAAACAAATAAGTGTGGATAAATTTTACAGCAAGGAGAATCAACCTATGGAGTTCAACACAATTATACTAGTTTTAGGGTTTGCACTACTCATAGTAATCTTGCTCAGGTAAAATACCATAGTGTGCTTCTTGCTTATGCTATTTTTAGTAGATGATCTACTAGTATACACTTTGTAAGAATATGGCCACTAGTAATGTCAGAATGAGCCATGAAGTTGGGTCAGAAGAAACAAATCCATTGAAGGTTGTTAAAGCCCGCACTGCTCTTAGGCCAAATTTTCAAGGAGCTAAGAGTGTGTTGGATGCCAAAGATTGGAAATGGTTAAGTGTTATAGGTTTAGCAGGATTCACCTGCTTGGAACCAGTGTTGATTGATAGGGGATACCTATCAACACTGATGAAAAGGTGGGATCTTGATCATGGAACCTTCTAGTTATCCATTGGAGAAATGACTATTACCCTAGAGGATGTGTATTATATCTATCGATTACCAGTTGAAGGGTGTATGGTAATAGTAACAAATGAAGTAGAAAAGGACTGGTTTTAGAGAGTGCTCAAATCCAGGTGGAAAGATGTTAATATCGATAAGAGTGGTATATTGTATGAACTGCTTTTCACATTCAATAAATTGTCACCTAGAAAAGCTTTGGTAATGATGCTCATAGCGAATGTTATTCTACCTGATGCACTAGGTGCATGATTCCCTTGGAATATGTTAGGGGTTATGCAAGATCTAGTGTAGTATTTAATTGTGTTTGCTTGGACACCAGCCTTACTAGCCCAAGCCTATAGTGAGTTGTTCAAGTTTTGAACAACAAAGTGGGTAAGAATGAATTGTGACCTTTTGTTACAATTATGGGTCTCGGAGCATGTGGCTATAAGGAGACCCCAAGGATTATCCTATGATGTACACAAATTGGTAAACCTAGAATCTCCTTATGCATTAATATGGTAAAAGGTGAAAGAGTCACAACTAAAGAGGCCACAAGAGGGTAATTGGGAGCTCTATCGCTCCATATGGGAAAATTTGAAATCCCAAGATGTGATCTGGAGACCATGGAGGATAGGTCCAATATGGTCAAAATATAGATATCATCTAGCTCATGTGAGAAGAGCCAAATGGATGATTGGGTGAATAAGCATGCATTATGAGTATTTTCAATATACTCGAGTATTGTGGTAGTTCAATATCAGGTAAGGGATACCAGACCCTCCTATGATTTACACAAGGAAAGGGAGGAAATAAGTTGTACCACCACAAATGGAACCATTAACCTTAGAAATAGATGAGGACATATGGGTTCCAAATGTGGATGATGTAGGTACAACCCTAGAATATGATCAATGGTGGTCTACCCAGCAAGGACAAGATGAGGAAAGTCCAAGGGAAGTAGGAGAAATTCCTAGGGTTCAAGTACACCATCAACCAAAGGCTGAAGTAGGTCCTTCCAACTATCAAGGAAATGATAGTGAGCACTCTGAGATAGGTGGACCACTTGAGATAGAGTCCCTAAAGTAACAAATTTGATAGTTAGAGGTAGAAAGAGATGTTTCTAGAGCCGAATGAGATGTACTCCAATAGGAGCTAACTCAAAGGAATGGTGGAGAATCAACAATAGCCATCCAAATCGATAATTCACAACTTTGGCAAGCAAGGGATGAGTATATATCTACCTACTTGGAATCTTATCTTGATGCACTAGTAAGTCATGGACTGCTCATAGTAGATATTCCATGTGGGCATAAAAGTATTACTCGACGAGTTAGACCTTGAACCGCTTCTTTGTGGGAATTGGGTCTAACCTAGAGTGATGAAAGTACTAAAATATGGTAACCATGAAACCTCCCATATTGTATGATTGAAAAGCTAATCCTTGTATATTATAAGGGTACATGTTGTATAATCTAGCAGACTACACTCATGCAATCCATAAAAATGTATGCATAATATAAAGCAATGTTTATCAAATGAGTGATTTAGATTATTATATATGATTGTATTTCACTAAGAGTTGGATTGGATGGTCCCTAATACTTGAGCCTTCATAATTATGAGTGGTGGCTTAGAAGGTTCCAAATAGTAGGTAGCTTTTGGAAGGTCCTAAGCAGGTAAGCTTGAACTAAAATCCTATCCGCATAGGCATATTGACAACTTGAAGTCGCATGCAGCGACCTGGTCTCAAGTGAGGAATGCCTTGGAGGGTAAGAAGGGGTATTTTGGGATGCATCTATGTGTGAGTCCAATGAAATTAATGAGATAAAATATTGTTCTAGTTAATATTTAAAGTTAACCTAAATAAGAAATATTAGACATGAGATTTCTACTCATAGTTAAGATAGGAACACTCTTAGGAGGTATAGATAGGGAATCTATCCTTAAATAAGAGTGTGGGATCCTTTATTAAATTTGAAGAAATCATGTTCTAATGCCTAGAATGACACCTTACAAGGATTAAGTGTGGTTGTAGTTACTATCAGAGGATGATAGTATGATTAGAATGACACCTTACACGGAGTAGGTGTGGTCATAGTTACTATCAGTGCATGATAGTATGATTAGAGTGGCACCTTACATGAGTATGTGAGGTCATAGATATTATTGGTGGATGATAATATGTATAATATGGTACCTTACAGGTAGTAAGTATGACCATGGATATTAGCATGGTATCTTACGCATAGTAAATATGATCATTTCTACTGCTAATAGATTTTGGATACTCAAAGACTACATGCATTCAAGTTCTTCTCCTCCCACTATTGAGACATTGGTGAATCAAAGTGGAAGAGCTAAGCGAACCCTCCACATTTTGTGGGTCTTAAGCGGTGTACCTTAGGCTCTTTTGAGGATTGCACTTGACATTTGTATCTCTTGAGATATGAATCTTGTAGTAAGTTGATTAAAGATGTTAACTAGGGGACATCAAGGATGATGCACTGGTGGTGGCAAATGAGTTTTCCAAGGGTATATCAATATATATGGGTATATTGAATTGATATTAATAAAATTATATATTTTTCTTTGATGATACCTATTTATAACTCAAAAAAGAGGGTATCAGTGCATAGTGTCAAGTGTGATACTCCTTTGTAAGAGTTTTTGATGAATATAATTAGATAGGTTGTGTCTAACTTATTATAAAAACATAATTTCATGTCATATCTATGGAAATATTCTATAATTCTATTATTTTAGTACTCTTATTATCATTGACTATGCAGTGATAGAGGTTTAGATGCTTTAGTTTTATGAAGAAAATTGTGTATTAATGATGTTTTCAATACTAATTATTGATGCAATATGGATGTTTTATTGCTTTAATAATATGGTACTACTGATAGTTTGTATTCTTGCAGGTCTAGGTACTCTCGTGGATGGAAGATGTTGCTTACCATTAGGAACGAGACACTAGAAATAAGAAAAAAGATGATGATTCTAACATTTTTGTATTGAACTAATGCTAGTTTTTGCATTAACTAAGCTAGGAACTAACAAAAAACACAGAGGATTGTTTTTAATACTATGGGGTATTATGTCACAACCCACCCATTAGGACTTCCTAGAAGATATTAATTGATCTAAAGTATCAATTAATACTTGAATTTTAACATTAACCAAACCTTACTAATGTTGCCTAACATTAATAAGAGGGTCTAATTAATAAATCTATAGGATGGTAAACTCTAATTATCCTATAAAATCCCTAATTAAAACTAATTACACTCTACCAAGTTAATTTGGAGAGTTTTGGAATGAAATTAGGGGATTTTTTAAGGTTTTGGAGAAATTAAATAAGGCTTTTGTGAAAGATTAATTTGTGAATTTATATTTTACAAAAAGTAATTTAATTAACCTAATTTAATACAATTAGGTGTCCACAAAATTTATCCAATTTTAATTGGACCCAAAAGAGCAATGTCATGATTTAATAATAAAAATATATTTTACTAGTGGATGAACTATTCTTCCTTCCACCATGACTACTTCCAAATAGTAATAGTGTTGACCTTGCAGTTGCACTAAGAAAAAGGAGACCCAAAATGAACAAGGTACTCCCACCTTATCTCCTCTTGTCCTTTATCCTAATTTTTAAATAATAAAAGGAATACCACTATTTTGGGTTGACTTCAAAAGGGCCCCTTTTAATAATCTAATAATGAGCGACTTTCTTGCTCATGAAGGAAAAGAAGCTAGAAAAATTATAAAAGGGAAAAAAATTAATTGGAAAAGGGGAGGGAAATCTTGGGCTTAGGGAGTATGATCTCTACCTTGGGTAGATCAAAAACCAAAATTCTTGAGAGAGTACTAATTTTTTAACCAAAGGCATTTGGTTAAGATAAGTGATTTTGGAAAACAAGAAATTGGAAAATAGAAGGCTAGCATGGAGGAAGAAAGTCTCAAGGAGGAGCCTTGGATGTAAGCATGAAGAAAGAACGTTGAGTATAAGAAAGAGGATTAGGTAGATCTAGGTTACATAATGCCTATATATCTCCTTAAAATATGTGTATTATTTTAATAAGGATAAGCATATTTTATTTAAGGTGCATCTATTTATTTGTGGCAATATGATCTAGTGGATGTGCATATTTCTATATGTCTATTATGATACATTGGATCTCTGCCATTAGGATGTACATTATGCATATTTTATTTGTGGCAATTTAGAGGTACATATAGTTATTTATATTACGACCAATTGGATGCTACCTAAACCTTTTTGACTTTTTCTCGATTAAAGTTAATGTTCCCCTCGTTAATGCTCACTTAGAACTTACGAAGCTTTGTTAACTGTTGCTAAGCTAAAAAGGGGTTATTCCAACTTAAAATAAATAGAGCACCTAATAATACAAGTCATCCACATAAACTAGACCAATCACCATTGATGAAACTATGACAACCACCACCTAGTGGTTACTAGCATCCTTGCACACCAATGTTTTTATTTCTCCAAATCACCCACGACATAGTTCATGTGGGATGTGTCCCCCACATGCAAATCGAGAACCGAGGATTACTTGTATTAGTCTATGCAAAATACCTTTCTATTTTGGTGAAATTCCTCCAAGGTCGTGACACTGGAAGTATTGAGAGAATCCATTAGAACTTAGACCCCTTAATTTAGATGAATTCAGTTGCTGAAATCATCAATGATCGAACATCTATCCAATTTTTATTTTCCTTTTTAAGTAAGGTTTCTACCTAACTATTAATCCACTATCATCAGTGCACATAGACAAGGCATAAACTAATGGTTAGGACCATTTCTTCATGTCGTTTAAACCCTAATCGATAATAGAACTTTTGAAAATGGCTCTGTTAGATAGTAGCAAATTTCACTTCAAGGGGGGAAATCAAAATCAAAAGGATAAATCTTATACCCTTACCTTTGTGCATTTGGATGTGCTTAATCAACCTTAGGTGAGGTCTCTGCAAGAATCTATGTCATCCACGTGATCTAGGATATAGATTGGTAGCTTTGCGAGTTACTCTGCCTTGCTATGTAAACTCCACCACCACCCTTGAGTCAACACCATCCATAAATTAAAGGATACCTAAGGTATGAATTAGTGTTACCTTATAATATGGGAGTGATCCACCTCTTCGTAACTTCAAGTGATGCATTCGTGCTTGGGAGGCATAAATAGGAAGGAAAAGACTCCCCCAAACACCCTTCCCCATGTGGGAACTTTATGATGGATTTTAAAGGGAGTTACTTTCCTTAATAACATGTCCACACTAGGGTGGACATGAAACCCCACTATCACCATTGGATGGTATAATTACACTCAATGTAATGTAGGGTCACGTCATGATCAACTTGTTTACGTCGATCACATGGATAATCATCGATGGATGTTGTAACTAGTTACCCTCTTTTTTTTTGCATCACTATGGGAAAATTTATCCCACATCACTCTTTTCAAAGCTATGGAATACTTTATAAGGAAGATCAGATCCCTTAAGAATGTGACCATCACCCGGTGGTCATGGTGGCCATCGAGAATTTGGTCATGCACTAGATAGAAACCCCTTAATTATGAAGGCTTAAACTCTCATTGTTCTCTGATTGTCTATTTTTGATTACCACTTAGGTTGATTATCTATGTTGAGCTAACATCGAGCTATGATTAAATGGTTGATTCATCAATCCACATCAATTTTGGGATGCAAAGTTGATTGAAAATCCTTTTTTTATGTTGGGGTGCCCATGTTAATATATAGTAGCCTAATTATGAGAGCTAATCGATAGTTTATTGCTAACCAAATTGACTAGCATAGTTTGATTGAATTAAAATATGGGTTGTTGGAGTACAACGACCACCTATTGGATTAATCAAACTATCGTAAATTATTAAGCTAGAAATGTTACATAATGCTATTTGAAAAAGTTAACAATGAATAGCCTAATTAAATGGATATGTTAAGACAATGGATCTATTTATATGGGTGCTAAATAAGATGTTGTGGAGCAAGGATTTATATCCAACTCTTAAGAGAAGAGTTTTATGAAATAAATAAATAAATCCTAGATCAAATTTAGAGAGCAATTTGATAGCTAGGTAGGTTTAGAAGGTTTTCCTTATTCTTTTAAAACATGTCCTCTTGTTTTACAGAACCCCCCTTGGTTTTATACCAAATTATAGACGCAATATTTTATCAAACCAATAAGAGAATCCAAGATCAAACTAGAGAATGAAATTGATGTAGTAAATACAAATCCTTGGAAAAATTAGTAAGAATTATAGTATAATCTTGGACAGAGACTATGGAACAAATGGGGCAGATTTGTAAGAACCATAGTGTAGCCGTGGGAAAAAATATATTACAATTTTGTAGAAATTCATAAGGAATTTGGTTTGCTATATTATAATATGTCACTTGATTCTTTGAGAATTAATGAAATACAATTATGAAAGCACCTTCTAGGCTCATTGATAGGGAATCCATTCTTGAGGAAATTATGGGGTTTCCTCTTGTAGTTGATTTGAAATGCATTGGATGATGAATGCATTAGAGAAATCATTTGGTGGAGGCATTGATAAGTTATTATTGTACTTGGGATTAAGCTTTTTATTATTGATATATTATGATTTGAGATCTAATATTGAGGAATTATTTTTCCTCTTTATATGCTTATATAAATAATGTAGATGTAAGCATGATTGCTTAAAGAACTCTTCTAATGTACTATAAGAATTTTATCTCATTGAAGGTTGAGCATTTATCAACCTTGGAGAATGAATGTGGGATTCATTATCGAGGGAATTATGGGGTTCCCTCTTTGATAATTGATGATATTTATCCTTAATATGGATCTTATGATCATTCATAAACATGTAGATATAGGAAATTGTGAGATTCTTATATATTGTATTGATGGCCTAGAGAATAAAAATGTGGAATTTCCTTACTTGCATCATGATTTTAAAAAGGAACAAATTGATTCCTTTAATTGTATATTTTATTTAGAAAAGGATCCATGGGATGCCTTTCTATATTTGTATTTATGACATCTTAAGTTTATGAAATGAGAGGAGAAACATATTTTGGAGGTTGGGTTTATTTTCCATGAGGGTTCCCAAGATATATACTATGTATCTCTACATTATGGTTTGCAACTGATGTTAATAATGAGTATTAGATGTACTTTTTACTATAATGTTAATTAGGTAGATCATGGGTGTGGTATTTAAAGGTTATTTACTTTCCAAAGAGATGGTGCATTTACATAATATGTATATGTTGCATGATTTTGTTAACAAGTAATGATCCATAAGTAGGATTTCTTTACATTTGCACTAAAGAATGTTGCACTTGCTTTCCAATGGATGGCTCTTTTATTATGATGCAATGGTTTAGGCTTTGATCCAAGTGTCAGTATTGATAATATTGAAGCAACCTTTATGTATTGTTTAATAATATATGCATGGTATTCCGCTGCAAAGAATTAGGAAGTAAGATTGAAGTTACATTCAATTGGTTAAGTAACTAAACTTCCTAATGAAAGGAGAGATAGAAAAAATTAAACAAAGGAACTAATAAATGTCATGATGGAATGTGAGGTTAGATAGGAGTTGGTCACTCCTATAATGAGAGTTGACACTAACCATATCATAATTATCTCGGATACTTGCTATCCTGATTGATGTTGGTTGTAAACTTGATATGATAGATATGTTATGTAAAAAAAAAAAATTATATCTTAAGTTGGGTTGGTAATTTGGGGTTGTTACACTTGCATGCAAATTCCAACGAGCATTTACGATAATCATGCTTACAACGACAAGGTAACATCTTGAGTGTTACTCTTTTAATGCACTATTTACTTTTGGAGGGAAAAGAAGGTTAATTAAAGTTGAAAGTATATTAAGGAGTTATGAGGTTGCATTTATTTTTTAATATGATATTTAAATATAAGGTATGGATAGATAATGTGTACTACTAGGCTTTAAAATTTTAGAAGTTAATTTAAAGCATTTATGTGTTTTTTAATTTTTGAATAGTGTGAAGATTTGAAAGTAGGGAGTTAAAAGGTTTTTTAAAAAAATTTTGGAGTTTGAATGTTTTTTAGATTTATTTCAAACTTTAGAAAATTTGAAATTTTACAAATTTAATATCAGGGAGTTAAAAGGTTTCCTACATCAAAGGTTAGAAAATTTAAATTTGGAAAATTCATTTTTGAGTTATTTTTTAATTCATGAGATATAGGGTTTACTACTTAAAAGAAAATAAATCATTGAATTGATTCATATCATGGAAGAAATTATTAGAAATGCATTCAATGAAGATAGTGAAGAAATGTTGAACAAGTTAAAGTTTTATTTTCAAAACTTGATAGATGATCCTGATAAAAAGAAGATAACAAAATCACTTAGCAATACACTTGAGAACTCAAATTTAGATCTTGTTGCTACTAAATCTCAATCTGGTAGCTTATCAAAAATAAATTCTATCATAGAGTCGATAACTACTCTGCATGCCATAGATTGTAAAAATATACAAATTATTTATAAGAAAAATAAAGGAAGAATAACCTTAATATTGCATCAATGGTTATGTTGTTTTCTTAAGAAGACATAAGAACTTGAAGTACTAGCAAGAAAACATAAATTAAAGAAAGGACACTCCATTCAATTAAAGTGTAATTATTGCAATAGAATTGGACATGAAGAAGCAAATTGTTGGAATCTCTATCCATGTAAATTCTATGGAAGAATATCTCATTCTCTAGCATTTTGTTGGTACAAAGAAAAATATTGCATAAGATTTAAAAGGATGCTACTGTTCAAATTAGACAATATTTTTCAAATACTTTTTTCTAAAGCAACATATAACAATAGAGCAAAGTGTTTAATTTATAAAATATATAACAAAAATGAAGGTAAAACATTTTATGATAAAATGTTTAGAAAACAAGGAAAAGAGAAATGGATCAAATATGATCCAAATTTATCTTACATAGTAATCAAGAATGAATCATATATATCAAAGGAAAAATAAAAAGTTCAATCTATTCATGCACATGAACCTAAAGCCAAAGCTTAAGCAAATCATGAAGCTACAAAGACTAAGAACCTAAAGAATTAATATGAAGAACTCAAAGCATGAATTAAAGAAGCTAAAGATGAATCTCAAATAGAGGTTCATGAATTCTCAAATAGAGGTTCATGAATAATGCAAGATCACATAAATATTGAAAACAAATACGAAGATCAATATTGAAGACTAAAGTCTTCAATAACCAAATAATAAAATACAAGGGGGTGTTGAGGAATATTACATTATTTGGTATATGCTAATGTATCCCCATGGTACCTTCATGGTATAATTATAAATATGTAATATATTAGGGTTGAGTCTATAGTTTAGAAATATGATCTATATTTTCCATTTTATGTTAGTGTTATTGTGTAGAAAATGCACAAGTGTCATGTAAGAGTACAATGTGTAGGAAATGCACAAGTGTCATATAAGTTAGAGTGCAAGTGTAGATTGAGAGAATGTGTAAAAGTGTCATGTATGTAAGAGTGAAAATATGTAATGTGAGGATGTGCATAAGTGTCTTAGATTAGGAGTGTACGTCTTATGTATGTGTGCAAGTATCATAGAATCAAGTGTGCCTATAAGAAATTGAAGAGTCTAGTATGCAAGTGGCAATATGATAAGCCAAAGGTCATGGTACTTGTCATATGAAGAGCAATAGTCAAGTACTTGAAGAGTCACATTACTATGGCTATATTATGGAGATAATTATCCATAATAATGCAATGAGAATTGAATGTAATTTAAATTACAAAGTTGTAATAGAAAGAAAAGGAATAAATCTTGTATATAGATTTTGAGCAATTAATATTGTAAGTTTTCTTCATGCATAGTTCATGAATGACTTAGGCCATTTACATTCATATTTTATTATATAAATGAATGTTAGTTTTAGTATTATATAGGCCTTGATATACATATTAATTTGCTCATATATTATTCTACTCTTCATTAATAGTATTTTAACCTTTAACATTGTGGCTATTTTATATTGGTACCTATGATATTTTTTGGTAGCAAGGCTTAAAAACCTAAAAAAATGAACTTTGTTATACATTTGATAGTAGCTAGTCTATTAAGTTTCATTAGAAGCTAATTGTGTTAGGCTTTTATACAATATGTATACAATGTTGTTATGCTATACTCCATCCATCATTCAACTACTCTTGTAAACCTTTACTCATTTTTGACCCTTCTATTTCTTTCTTTCATATAAGAATGTTGTGGTCGATGCTCTCTCTCACCAATTTGAAGCTCTCAGTATGTTGTGTGCCATTTCATTGCTGATAACCCAATGGATAGATACTTTACGCTAGGAGGTACTTCAGGATTCTGAATTATGGACTTTGGTTGCTTCCCTAACCACTGAGCCTAATTCATGTTCATGATACACTTGGGATGACCAGGATTTGTGTTACCACCAACGCCTTGTTGTTCCCCACAAGTCCTCACTACGGTAACTTATCATGACAGAACTACATGCTACTCCATCTACTGGCCATTTAGGATTTCTCAAAACATATGAACGACTTAAACACACTTTTTTGGAAGGGTATGAAAAACGATATTCATGAATTTATGGCAGCATGTGATACCTATCCTTGGATGAAAGGTGAAATAGTACGTTCTCCAGGCACTCTTCAACCCTTGCCCATTCCAAACTAGGTTTAGACAAATATTTCTATGGATTTTATTGAAGGCTTACCTAATTCGGGTAACAAATCTATTATCTTCGTGATAGTGGATCATATTTCGAAGTATGCTCACTTTTGTCCCCTCTCCCATCCTTACACAACCTCTACTATTACCCAAGTTTTCCTTGATTCTATCTTTCGCCTTCATGGTCTATCCTTCTCCATCGTGTCTGATCATGATCCAACCTTCACTAGTCACTTCTGGCCAGATGAGTTCAACGTATCATCCGAAAATAGATGGCTAGACAAAGATTATCAATAAATTTTTGGAAACCTACCTTCGTTGCTTTTCCTCAGATCATCCTACACACTGGGCGAGATGGCTTCCTTTGGCCGAGTGGTGGTACAACACTTCCTATCACACAACCACCAAGGTTACCCCTTTTGAGGCAATTTATGGGTACCCTCCATCGATGTCTTCCTAATACATTCCAGGTAGCTCTAAGGTCCATGTAGTCGACACTACTCTTAGTCAGCATGCTGATATCCTTCGTCAATTGAAGATGAATTTGGAGGTAGCCCAAAATCGGATGCATCAACAGGCTGATCAACATTGTTTTGAGCATAGTTTTGATGTGGGTGATATGGTTTTCCTTCGCTTACAACCGTACAAATATTTGTCCCTCCAAATTTGTAGATGCTAGAAGCTTGCTGCAAAGTACTATGGGCCCTATCAGGTGTTACAACGGATTGGTGCCACAACCTACAAATTGGTCCTTCCACCTACATCCAAGCTCCATCCCGTTTTCCATGTTTTTGCTCTCAAAAATTTGGTGGGAAATCAGGTACAGGTTCAATATGCACTCCCAAAGTTAGATGAAGAAGGTTCTAACTTGCTTGAACATGAACAACTGTTGGATCATCGCACTCGCACTCTTAGCAATTGCACCATTACTAAAGTTTTTGTGTAGTGGAATGGACTCCAGTCAAAAGATGCTACATGGGAATCTCTCCATCAGCTCCAGCACCATTTTCCTCACCTTCAGCTTTGAGGACAACGCTTTTTGAAGGGTAAGAACATGTTAGGATCCCATCCTAACGTTATTTTGTAATTCTCATTATTATGTAATGACCCACTTCCAACTTGGGGGATCCCATATATAATGTTATTTTGTAATGTACGTGGCATGTTATGCTCCTAGGAAAGTGGGGCCATTTGATGTAATCGTTATAAATATTGTAACCAAAATTTGGTAGAAGATTCTTCTCGAGTGGCATTTGCATGTAAGCCAACTCTTGAGCCTAGGGTTAGGGTTTGCATGAAGTATTTCTTTAAAAAGCTATGAAGCCATGTACGAATCATCCTTTTGCAAGTTAATGAAATATTGAAGGAGGTTGCCCCCTTGAAGAGGCCTGCAATTCTGATTTCTTTTGTGAGATTGTTCAATTCTGCAATTATTTTCTACATAGTAATATTTTGTTATTGCATGTATTTAAGTCATATTTCAGTATTTTGTGTATGTGAGCTTTATTTCAATAGTAGGTTCCTAAAAAAATGTAACACATAAGTGTTGAAGTATTATATTATTTGACGTTTTAATAGTTTAGGAGTGATTTATTAGTTTAGGTATGTGATTTATATTTTCTCTTAAGTGTGTGTCAATGTGTAGGATAAGTGCAAATATCATATAGTTAAATATGCAAGCGTGTGCAATGTGTCATATAAAATATAAGTGTCAAGTATACAAGTGGTGAGATTTAATGTCAAGAGATTTGAGAGGCTTGTCTTATACATGGAATAAAAAATATTTCATCTCTTAGATATGTGAGGAGAGCAATAGTCAAGTATTGAAGAGTGATTACGGAGACAAAGCTCCATTTCTTGAAAAAATGATGTACACATCTTGTATATTTGATCAATATTATTATGAGTACTATTCTAAAATATAATTGTAATTTCATGAATGTCTTAGATTTATATTGATTAGTTATTTGTATGCATTGATAGTATTCTATGATAAGCTTTCATACATATTTTATATGCTTTATATTTGATCTTGGATATTGGGACCTATTATAATATGGTTAAAAAACCATTAGTGATACTAGAGTCATAGTATTGGAAACCATATTGGCTTATTATAAGGAAGTTCTAGTTTGCATTTGAAGGCAAAAGTTGAAGGATAAAACAACTAGCAATAGAAAAGAACTTTGGTGTGAATTTTGAAAAACTTAAAGAAAGTTGAAATTAGAGCAACATATTTGGAGGAAAGAACGAAATCTGCTTGATAATGTTTCGTGAAGAATAATCTACAAGAAAATATATATTGAGTCACAAAGATAAAAGAAGAGAATTGGAATATCTTGGATAAAATCCTAATATTGATAAAATAAATTTGATTGTGAAAAAGTTACATTATAGTAGCAAATATTATTGAAGGTGAGAACCTTTATTTTTGTTGGTTAATTAAGATATTTATATTTGAAAAAAAAATATTAGTTTGCTATTATAAAAGGTTTATTTTTGGTGAGAATTATAGATACAATTTGTGAGAAAACTTCCTAAGAGAATGTCAATATTATTGCCTCTTGGCAGCAAAAGATAGAATCCAGTTGTGTGAGCCAAGCGAAGTGATGTCATTGTTGAATCCTAAGAAAAAATTCAGCAAAAAGTTAAAAATAAGTAGATCCAAGCTTAGTGAGCTCAAAGAAGAGAAAATAAACTAGCAAGTAAAAGCATAGAGCTAAGGGAACATATAGGAGAGAGATTCCTAAGGAGTTGAGAGCCAAATTGTCATAAGGAGTCATCCAAATTGAGAGATGCCCATTAGAGAACTATAAGAGAGCAGCTTATATCTTCCATAGAAAAGAAAAAGGGACGAAGAACCCTAAAAGGAAGAGATCATTATGTGAACAGGTTGAATAGACACACCAACAGATTTTAAAACACATACAAATTTGAAGCATCCAAAGAGCACAAATGAGAGGTAAACAGCCATTGAAGCCACCTAAGAGGTAAAGTACCTCTAAAAAGAGAAGTGACATTGAAGGCTAAGCATCAATGAAGCCACATTCACGGTAGAGGATGCCAAAGCACCAAGAAGGCATACTATAGGGCAGAAGACTAAGTGTCATTATAGTGCATACCAAGCTATTGAGAGTAGAAGAGGAAGCCCAAGAGTTCAAGAGTGCCAAAGGTGAAAGACTTGATTAAATTTTTGCATGAGAAACATTTATCAATGAATGTTATTCATTTGGAATCTGGAATAATTATTTGGCTTGACGTAATTGAAGCATCCTGACTTGACTAGAGTGCCCTGATGCATCTGATTTGCTATGATTAATTTAAGCGTGGATCTAAAAAGAGGTAAGGGTTAGTTTTTTTTGGGTAAAATATCATTTCAATTTTTAAGTGCTTTATAGGAGTAATAAGGAGATTACTATTTGATTCGACGCATTCACTTTATAAATAAGAGTGATTTATTCAGACATAATATAAAATAAAAATAAAAAGGTTCATTGTTTTTAGTGGCTTCAAATTTTGTCCAGGGTGATGCACAATAGAGAAAGCATATGAAGCTGGAGTTTATTTTGTTTTAGAAAAAAATATAAAACTGAGAAAAGTCTTTAAAAAAATGAGAGCAAATTACATATGCAAGATGTGAAGTTCATGCATGTTGGGGAATTTGAATAATTAAAAGAAGGTATAAATCAGGGTTATGCATAAGGGGTTGGACTCAAAATGTATTTGTAAAAAAATGGCGACTCATAATTAAAATCAAGGTGAATCATGGAGAATTCTAAGAAAAACAAATCGAGCATCTTCATACCAAAATTTGGGATATTTGAAGTCCTAAAATATAAGATCATATTTAGGGCCACTTTTGACCTATTAAATCACCTTATAACTTCATAAAAACACTACTATTAGATCAGGCTTGAAAATAGCTTTCCAACGAGTACAAATATGTCTATGTTTGGATATATATTGTGGCAAATTTACCCTAAGAAAACATTGGTCCTAAATATTTTAGCGAATGGGCCGACATCAAGGGTCTTCATATTCGCCATTTTCCAATTTTAAAAATCCTAATATTTGCTCAATTTACGAATATTCGCTACTATACATAACCGTAGTATAAATTAATAAAAAAACAAATATTACTCTTGGAATTACATATGCAAAATGTGGAGTTCATATATGTGGGGGATTTTAATAATCAAACGGAGTATAAAAAAAAAAGCAATGATTATTCTTGGAATTACATATGCAAAATGTGGAGTTCATGCATGTTGGGGAATTTGAATAATCAGAAGGAGGAATAAAAAAAAGAAAACAAAGAGCATGGAAGATGCATTTGGAAAGTGTAATTGGCAAAAGTATAAATTTTTTATAATGGATGGCAACATCTTATAATATTTAGAAGGTATGATATTGTTGAAAAGTTATTAAGTATTTTATTAATTATTAATATTCTTTTGGAGAAATAAGCACTGAGATATATACAAGTAGTCAGTAAGTGTATATATATTGAAATTAAAATTATGACCATTTTTAAGTTAGTGGAAATAGATAGGAACAAGCTGTTATTCATCATGTCATCAATGTCAGATTGAACTAAACAAACGTTAGATTTAAATTTTTTTTTTTTTTTAGATTTTTAAATTATTTTTTGGGACCAATTTACAACCCTCGTGAGAATGTGTAAGTTTATAGCGGCGGTTCAAGTTTAATGAAAAAGCTGGGAATGAAGTCTGCAATTGCCATTTGAATATTCAAAGTAAATTTGTAGGAATGGGTAAATGATTTCTATCTACTTAGTGAAGCTATTTTTCACCACACATGCAAGCAATTCTCATAATATTACGATATTTTGAATAGAAGATTGTGCAAGAGCAAATAGTCAGATCACTTGATATTTTGACGATGGTAACATCGCAAAATAAATCTGAGGTGCTGGCAAAAAAATATGGAATATCCAGTCAAGCAGATGTTGGACTATTACAGAATAAGAGATGTTTTTTTTTTACAGTCAATCCTATGGTTATGGGTAAAGCATGGGTAATGAAGTCAGGAGGGCCTCATGCACATTGCCTTCTTTGAAAGGGTTAAATATTAAAAAAAGATATGTAGTGTGAAATTGGATTTTGGGTTAGTGGATTGGTAAGTCTTAATGTGGTTGGGTACTTACCAAGAAGAGACCTAGGTTTAAATCTTGGAGTGTCATTTAGCAAGTGAAGTAGTCTGAATCCTTTGAGTGCACGTCAAAACGACGGTACGAACTCTAAGCTCCCTCTGGTCTCCATCTCACATCAAGTCAACGAGATGACTACGCTTAACCAGTTACTAAAAATAGTGGTTGTAACCAACTCCCCTATGTAACCACAAAAAAAAAAAAAAAAATGGACTTTATTAAAGTCCACATTTTTTTAGTCAAGTTTTTTTTATTTTTTTTGAACAAAGCAAATTATCAAATAATGTAAGGAGGGAAGTTGGAAGTATTGCATTATTAGATGTCCTAATAGTTTAGGAGTGAGATATTAGTTTATCTATGTGAATTATATTTTCTCTTTAAGTGTGTGTTAATGTGTAGGATGAGTGGAAGTGTCATATAGTTAAGTGTGTAATGTGCTATATAGAATGTCAAATGTCAAGTATATAAGTGGCAAGATGTAATGTCAAAATACATGAGGTTTTTCTTATATGTGGAATAGGAAAGGTTGCATCTCTCATATGTGTGAGGAGAGCAATAGTCAAATATTGAAGAGTCACATTCATGGGTTATATTATGGAGACAAAGCTTCATGTATTGTAATGAAAAATGATGTATAAATCTTGTATATTTGATCAATATTATTGTGAATACTATTTTGAAATATAATTATAATTTCATGAATGTTTTCGATTTATATTTATTAGTGATTTGTATGCATTGATATTATTATGTGATTAAGCCTTCGTACATATTTTATATGATTTATATTTGATCTTGGATATTGGGACTTGGGACCTATGATAATTTTGCCAAAAAACCTTCAATGGAATGTCAAATGTCAAGTATATAAGTGGCAAGATGTAATGTCAAAGTACATGAGGTTTTTCTTATATGTGGAGTAGGAAAGGTTGCATCTCTCATATATGTGAGGAGAGCAATAGTCAAATATTGAAGAGTCATATTCATAGGTTATATTATGGAGACAAAGCTTCATGTCTTATAATGAAAAATGATGTACAAATCTTAAATATATTTGATCAATATTATTGTGAGTACTATTCTAAAATATAATTATAATTTCATGAATGTCTTAGATTTATATTGATTAGTGATTTGTATGCATTGATATTATTATGTGATTAAGCCTTCATACATATTTTATATGATTTATATTTGATCTTGGATATTGGGACTTGGGACTTGTGATAATTTGGCTAAAAAACCTTCAATGGTATCAAAGCCATAGTAGTGGGAGCCACCTTGTTTCATAGCTAGCATCATAAGGAAGTTTTGGTGTAAATTTGAAGGCAAACATTATATGATAAAAAAGCTAGCATTGGAGAAGAACTTTGGTGTAAACTATGAGAAGCATAGAGAATGCTAAAATGAGAGCAACATATATAGAGGAAATACTGAAAGTTGCCTAATAATATTTTGTGGAGAAGAAGCTATAAGAAAATATAATTTGAGCCATGAAGGCCAAGGAAGAGCGTTGGAATATTTTGGGTAAAACCCTGGCACTGATCAAATGAATTTGATTGTGAAGAAGTTATTGTACAATGTTGAATATTATTGAAGGTGAGAACCTTTATTTTTGGTGGTTATTAGTTTGCTATTAAAGAGAATATATTTTTAGAGAGAATTGTTGACATAAGTTGTGAGAAAATGTCTTGAGAGGACATCAATATTATTTCCTATTGGTATATTTGTAGTAAAAGATAGAATTCGGTTAAGGAAGACAAGCCTGGTGATATCATTGTTGAAGATATGGGACCTATGATAATCTTGTTGAAAATCCATTAGGTTGGTTCCTTAACTTTGACCTGAAGGTATCTTGTAACTAGATATAAATACCCCCTCATACCAACCATTTTATTATTAGTTGGAGTGTATTCTATTTTCCCTTTAGTGAGATAACTTTATGTCTATGGGCACCTTATTACACCACATGTATTACTTTCTATGCATTACGTTTAATATTTATGGGTAATGTGTTGATTCTATTTTTAATAGAAACTACTACAAAATCTAACATGGTATTATAGTAGGTGGATATATTCATTATTCAATTGCTTGTGTTTGAAAAATTAGTTCCTATGACATATCCTAAAGGACAATAGTGTTGGGAGTAGCTAGATGAACTTTTGTGAGTCGTTGATAGTTTGTAATTTTATTTTTTTATAAAACCTTAGGTGGACATGGATCACAAGGATCTTGGTAGATTCAACAAATTTTCTCTAGGAGAAATATTCATTAAGTTCCTTGTTCCTCTCTTGACACTCAATCCATTATTTTAATTTTTTATTACTAACCGGATGGATGCCCTAATTTTAGGTTTGATTTTTTAAGGATTTTTGAAAACCTCATTTGTATTTTATGAACTCTTAAAAAAATCCATTTTATTTTATCTTCTAGCATTGTGTGTAATAGCATAATATATTAGGGGTTAGTCTACATGGCCATCATAGAAGCAAAAAATAAGAGGATGAACATTTTCAATAGACCTTTAATGCTAATGAAGTCATGGGTAGATTTCTATGCATGGAAAAGACCTATGAGGCACTTGGAAAAGTTGTTAAAATGGTCCAATAATGTTTTTGCTACATTGGCATGAGAGGATGTCTTACTTGGTTGCATTCAATAAAAAGGTTGTTTATGGAAAATCATGATAGATATAAATGAACAATTAGTATTTTTGTAGAGGTCCCAATTCAACACTTTTCTTCATTTTGCCTCCATGTGTATGCTTTTTTGCATCAAAATTCTTCATTTCGTCTTTTTCAAAAGTTTAAATTTAAAAATCATGAATGTTATTAGTAGGGAAGGAAAAAATGCATGTGCTAGGTTCATCATGTGATAATGACATGTGCATGTGTTAACATGCAGGGGAACATACAAAAATAAAGTGAGCATGTGAGAAAGAAGGATAACATCCCCTTTATTTACTAGTGATGAAACTATTATTTTTTATCAAAATCCTTTCCAAAGGTGGTAGGGGAACATCCCTTAAGGCTTAGGATCCTAAAGGCCTATGGTTAAAACTTCATAAATCCATCCTTTTGAACAGAAATAATGACATCAACAACTAGATTGTTTATGCCAACAGATTTGACATGGCAATGTTCAAATATGATAGGACATACCTTGATGATATAACACTATATGATGATGTCACCCATTTTTCATATGTATTTACTGATGTGGTACCTAATAAAATGGTACACCATGATGTCATGGAATCCTATGAGGATGTATCACTCTATGATGACATAAAAAAAGAGATGGCATGGCACTTGGTGATGACATGGTGTATGATGATGTGGCAAATAATAACATAGAAGATGATGTGGCACTTTTTGACATGGCATATAATATTGTGGTGAATGATGATGTGGTAAGATTCAATATATTAGAATCTAATATGGTAGACAAAGTGCCCAATGGTGTGTATAAAAATAGGTTCAAACAATTATATTCTATAAAATCATCAAACACATTGATCATATAATCACATAATCAATAATGGACTTGAAAAAGCATCTATTTCAAAGTGGATTAGAGAGCAAGAAGTGGAACATGCTAGTTTGAATGTCGTAGAGCAAGTAGAGCATGACCAAGTGGTATAGTATGCTTTGTTGGTACACTATTTAATGGTCTACATAGTCAACACCCAGTTGGAAGCCCCCTATTTGAGATAGTGACAAGTGATGTCACCTCATTCACCAATATGCTACCTAATCAACAACTAGTTGACACCCCATAAACCACTCATATAGTGACACATGGAGGCCTCCTATTCATTTTAGGTCTGATTTTTTTTTTTTAAATGTTTAAGAGGTATTTTGTGTAATTTTAGGGCTAAGATTTTGGGGACCATAACTTTTGCATACAAAAGAATATTGATCATAAATTTATGAATTGCATGTTTTTTTGAGATATTTACATTAGTAGTGTTGTTTCTAGTCGCAATTGTACATAGGATTTTATATTTTAGTAGGAAAGTTATGGATCAACACGTGTCCTTACTAAATGGTCCAAACTATGCCACTTAGAAAATCAAGATTCAAGCTCTACTTTATAGTAAGGGATTGCTCAAATATATAAATTATAAGACCTTAGATATTGATTATAAAGATAGAAAGTATATTTTTAGAAAAAAATAAGGATGGGTATCTTGGTGTGATTGTTATCCATGTTTATAAGATCTAAGATACCCATGTTATTATTACTATAGATCCTAGGCAATTGCTTGATAAATTTCAAGGGTTGTGCGATCCAAATGAATCCAAACATTACTAGATTAGGTATGGCTTGATAGCTTGACTATGAAATCCTTTGAGACCATTGATGAGTATTTCAATTAGTTCAAGAATTTTTAATATGATATCCAAACTACTAGAAGAATTCCAAAGGGGATAGGATAGGAATAAGAGGCTATGGACAATGAGAAGAACATTGAGCTTCTAAACATTGTGTTCAATAACATATCAAAGTCATATGAGATAGGTGCTATTGTGTTTGAGATACCTCATGTATACTTTCCAACTTTTCCTTTTCCTATAGGTAAAATTATTCAAATATATCCTTCACCATCAATCTCAAACACAACAATGTAAGGACCATCCTCTCATCAATCAAGATGATGAAAAAAGAAACTAAAAAGGAGAGACTAACAAAAATAAAAAGTAGAATGAGAAGACTAAGAAACTATTCAAAAATCCAACATGTGAGTTCTATAAGTAGGAAGGACACAAAGTAGAGTTTTTCCAAATTTGTATCAACATGTGTGGATGTTGTTGTCTTCTATGCATAAAGGGAGGACACTTATAGTGGTAAAGGATCATCATCTTATATAGTTATTAATTTAGTGTATTATACATTCACATATTCTGATAAATGGATTGCAAATTCAATGGTGACAAGGCACATGACTAAGCACAAATATTTTCTATATGATTACAACACATTGCATATAGAATAACATGTTCTCGTTGAATATGACTATTCCTTATAAGTGGTAGGTTATGGTGAGGTTTATATTGGATCTTATTCATTTTATGAGGTCCTTCATGTTTGTAGTGTTCATCCCAATTTTTTATTTTATTTATTGCATCATCCATACAAACAAAAAGGGATAGTTTTAGCTTAATAAATGGGTGATCAATGAAATTGATGATGGATTCAAGGCAATTACCTCTGGGTATTATGATGAGTCAAATAAAATGCACAAGGTGGATGATAGATTGACTCATACTTTATCTCAAAAAAGAGATTTTATGTCCATGGTGGCACAAGCACATGATAAAATTTAGCAGTGACATCACATACTTTGTATCTTAGGTATGGGTCATTCAGACATGCAATTCATCATTAGATAACTATTAGACTTACTCATATTTATCCCCCTATTGGTGCATGTGAGGGATACTTTTTTGGGAAGAATCACATAGAGTTATTTATAAAAGGAACAATGAGGCATACCACATGATCATTGGAGGTCATTCATAATGATATATGGGTCCATGGTTAGACCATCTATCTCTAGGAATAGGTAGCTTCTTCTTTTCATTGAAGATTTCTCTTGGTATTATGATTGTATACTATTTATACCAAACATTAGGTTTTTGATAGATTTAAGGTATTCAAAGCACTAGTAGGGAATTAGTTGGAAAGAAATACTAGTTATTTTAGAATAGATATGAGAGGTAAATATAATGATATTTTAAATATTTTTTTAAACTCTTAATGGGTATTTTATTTTAAAGTATTCTTCATTATGTTCTAGAGCATAATGGGGTAGTTGACATAAAAATAGGGTAATTATGGATATGGATATTTATATGATTCATGCAAAGGAGATGAAACACAAAATTTGGGGAGAAGCCATCACCCGTGCAACATACATCATCAATAGAGTTCCCACTAGAGTAGTTTAGGGTATGATACCTCTTGAGAGGTTGACAAATAAAATTTTAATGTATCTCAATTTTATATCTTTAGGTCTTTAATAGGAGCCTACATACCCAAATATTTTCTTAAGAAAAAAGTACAAAAGAGTCAAAAATACATTTTTGTGTACTATTTAGATACCTCTAAAGCATATCATCTTTATTATCCTCAAAGGCATAAGTTTATTAATTGGAGAGATGTAATCTTTGATGAGATTTTTCCACTAGCTCCATTAGGTTCCCTACCTATGTTTTTGGCTAAATATCCTCCTATTTATTTAACTACTCTAGTATATTATTTAGATATTCTTATGGATACTATTGTTATTGGGTCTTCATATTCACCTTCTAATAAAGGCCCTATGTATATAAATTTGACCCTTATTGGATAGCACCATATTTGGAACGTTTAACCTTGGATTTTAGGAATGATGAACTTGACACACAATTCCTTGTACCATAATATTATATGTTGAGGTAGGTGGTGAGTATGATTTGGATACATTCATTTTAGCTTAAGATGTGCCTAGATATTCTATAGTTCATGCAACACCCAAGTGGGTTCACACTCTCTTCTATGATGCTTAACTTATTATTTGCATGGAATAATATTAGAAATCCCCTTATTGGTCCTTAACACTAGATGTTGATAACTTTGTATATCTTCTCACCTATTCCCAAGCTGAAGGTTGACCAAAATGAGAAGATGATATGCTTGTCGAGTATAAGTTTTCGAAGAATTAGACATGGGAGATTGTTCTTCAAGAAGGAAAGAATGTTATTGGGTACAAATGGATATAGAACTAGTTATACTTTATATGGTTAGGTACAAAATCATGATTTATGCCTAATTTATAAGGGTTTCCCTCAAAAGGAGGGAATTGACTACTCAAAGGTATTCACCCTAATTGCTCAGATGCATTTTATTTGGATGATTCTATTCATAGTCACTTCCTATGGTTGGAAGGTAGGTCATATGGATGTTAAGGGTGCCTTTCTTCCTCCTAAGGTTAAGGAAGATAATTACATGTAACAACTTCCTATTTTTGAGATTGAGGGTTCTATCACCTTAGTATGTCAATTGTCTAAGTCCTTATGTAGACTTAATTAGACATTGTATGTTTGGTATGAGAAGATCCACTTCATTATCAACTATAAGTTTTAATTATGTGAGACTAAATATGATATTCACATCAAACATCAAGTTGAGGAGACTTTGACGATTGTCATATGTGTGGATAACCTTTTCATTATAGATAACTCACCTAATTGAGGAAATAAATTCATAATTTCATTTTACCTTTGATATGATAGATTTGGGACTTATGCACTATTTCTTGGTCATTTAGATTGATTAGACTTATTCTAGGATCACTATATCATAGCCCAAGTATGCCTTAGATCTTCTTAAGCGCTTTAGGATGGAGGATTGCAAGTTTGTTCAAACTCATTTTTTAATAGTATTGAATCTTTGAGTAGAAGACATGATTCTTTGATGGATGTCACTCTATATTTATCTCTTATGGGAGGTATTCCTTACTTCACTCATATGTGACCTAATTTTACAATTTTTGTTAGCTACTATTCTAGGTATATAGAGGCACCTTGAAAGATTTGCTAGATAGTAACCAAGATGATTATTTAATACATAATAGGTAAATATCAAATAGATATTCATTGTGTAGTTGGTGCAGCTCCAATTTTGATGAGCTTTTTTAATGTAGATTAGGCCAATGATTTAGAAGAGTGGCACCCTGATATGGATTTTTTCCTCTATCGTGGTTTAGGCCTTATTTCTTGATGCTCTAGATGAAAGTTCACCATTTTATTACTATTCCATAGAATCTAAATATTGTGCTACAATGATACATTCAATTACTTTTGATGGATGTGTTGTGGCCTCTCCAAAGCTATCCCCAAATTTTGGGGATCCATCTTTAATTTTGTCATTCTAAGGATTTTTATCTTGCTTGAGCGATAGTTTTGTTAGGTTGTTCTCGTGTTAGCCGTTTTCAAGTGTATAAGTTAAATTAATCCAAATATTTGAAATTAATTGAATTTAGTTTAAATTTTGAAAAAGAATATATATATATAAAAGATAAAAATTAAATTAAAATATATATTATAAAAAAATAAATATATAGGCCCTCATGTTTTGTTTTGGTTGGTTTATGTTTTTATCGTTCTTGTTTTATAGTTGTTAGCATTAGCTTGTTGATTTAGAGTCCATTTTATATACTTAGTTTTTTATTTTATTTGTTTTGCTTTGTTTTTTTGGTTACATAGGAGAGTTGGTTACAACCATTATTTTACATTATTTTTAGTAACAGCGTAGGGTTCAAACCACCAAATTTATCTATTATGTTAATTGTTGATCCGACGGGAGATGGGAACCATCGGTCGCTCAGGGTTCATACCGTCATGTCAATTTAGCGTGCATTCAGAGGATTCAGAGCAAACTACTACCTTTGCAAATTGACACCACCAAAGTTTGAACCCAAGTCTCTTTTAAGCAAGTACCCATCCAAACTAGCAAGATTTTTGCTTTGTTAGCATATGCATTGTTTTAGTCTAGACTTAGATTTTATTTGTTCATGTAGTCAGTTTAAATTGTTAGTTTAAAATCAATGTTATGATTGAAAAAAGGGCATCTGACGAATGTTTATCTTGTTGTTGGCAGGGCTCCACGTCACAGACGGACACGACATGTAGATCGCCTAGTTGGCATGTTCTACAACCAGGCACGAAGGACGAATTTCCAGACGGGAGCTAATGATAGGGGTCCACAGACGTGGCGTGACAAGGCGACATACTCATCAGACCCGGACAACTCGGTGCATAGTTGGATGAACGTGAGTCGGTGGTAGGTGAAATGTGATGACAATGCAGATCGCAGTTCTTTGCTTAGTCATCTGACTCAGCGATTGGGATTCGATGGAGGTTGAAAACACATGACATAGACGCATTTCAAAAAGTTTTGTGGGTGTGCACAGATAGAAATTGAGAGGCCCATGTGGGGATTGACGTGTATGACCTATGTTCATTGAGCAGGCGACGCTAACATAGATGCACGAGAGTTGATAGTCGTGGCATATGGGTTCGAGCAACTGGACAGTGATAAAATTACCGGTGGTGATATGGTCTAAACCGGCAAAGTTTAGTGTGGGTACAGCTGCAGTTTGGTGGCTAATTGGATAAATCGGTGAACGCGGCTATGAATATTGCGAAGGCGTCGGCATTGACATAGGTCCCTGGAGGTTCTAGCGTGGCGGGCGTCGGTAATCAAAAGCAGAATTAGACAGTAGTTTTCCTTCGTCATCAGACACAAGTGGGGGTAACCGCGGCTTGGACATGTGTGAGACTAAGGACGTCGCTTGCATTGATATAGATCACCGTGGATGATCTAAAATGGCATTAAACGGTGCTGCTGAGACTGATTGGCACTATAGAGTAACATAATTCCATAGATAAAGGGTACACGGCATCAGTTCTTGAATGGTGCTTCCAAAGAAGCGAGGTATAATTAAATTCATGAAGTGGGTCGTCCTTAAGGTGAAAGAAAAAAAAAAGCGAGGCACTCAACACTGGAATGTGGGTAAAAGCACATCATAAAGAAGATGCGTTATTGAAGCAAGACCAACGGAAGGAATGAAACGAAAACAATTAAAAAAAAAAAAAAGTTTTAAATTAAAGGAAGCGTAACGTCGAAAAAAAGAGAGAGAGAGAAAGAATTTGTTGAAAAAGGATTAAAGGCACCTTCGCCAGGGCCAAAAGGGGTGGAAAACTTTGTGGAGCAAAATTGCAGTGGAAAACTGTGTTGGTATTGGGTTTGTTTTTTTTAGAGCTTTTTTTTCACAAACTGGACTGTATTATTTTTATGGGATGCCATTAATTAAAGTTTGTATTTTGCATTTTTGTAAGTTGATTGAAAATCTTATTTTCTGTAATACATTGGAAACACATTAAGTTTATGCATGTTAATGGTTACTTGTATGTCTGTTTTTTAACTGTATTGCATCTGTTCCTTAGGAGATCGCACCGCATTATAGGCTAGATTGCATGCATATTGGATCACCTTAATGCTGGTTTTCGTGCAGGATACTAACGTTTGCAGGGTCCATGGAAGATTTTGAGTTGCAGTATTTTATTTTATTTTCGTTTTACTTTTATTTTTATATTTCTAACTATCTTTTTTCATTTTTTTAATGTTTTCAAAATAAAATAAAATAAAATATGAAAAACATAAAAACCCAAAAACAGTTGCATAGATTTAAAGAATAAGCTCTAAAATTTCACTTGGAGCAGATTCAATTTCATTTTGAAACACACACAAAATTACAAAATTTGTTTAAAGTTCAGCATTTTAAGAGGGATTTTGTAATTTCCAGCTTAACTAGATTTCATGTTTTGGAAGGAGATTTAGATTTCAAATTTTGCATTTCTGTTTGCAACAATAAATTAGTTTCCCTTAATGAAAATCACAATTTCATTCAAAGGGGAACAATTTATAAGGCATTTTAAAGGTTGTTTTCTTTAAAGCAATAAGTGACCTTTCCTTTATGAAAATTTCAGTTTCATGAAAGGGGGAATAACTTATATGGCATTTCAAAGGCCATCACATTTTTAAAGTTACTCATGCACGTTTACTTCTTTCATGCTCAAAGCTACATAAGATGAATCCACTAATCATTTTTAGATTCACATTTTAGAGGTAGATTTTAATCTTTCATTTCATGCTTAAAGCAAGGTTTAAGAAAGGATAAAATTGGTCAAACTTGCTTAACAAAGAAAGATAAAATCTATCTAAAACACTTCAAGATAAAATGAATTTCACTTCTACATCGTGGTCATATGAGGGCCAATCACCTTTCTTCTCCTTTTAAGTTTCATGAACAATAATAACATAGCATACTAAAGTAACCCCAACACATACCCCTTGTTAACAGTTATTTTGTAGAGCACTAAGGTATTCCAAACACTTTTGACACATTTATATAAACATACATGCACACATTAAGTAAAAGGAACCTTGGAGAAATGTTCATTTCTTTGCAAGAGAGGGTTTTATAATCAAAATCCTAACTATGAATGTGGTTTTGCACTTGGGAAAAATTACCACTCAACATGATGCTTATGATTTTGGAGTAGGTGTGCATTCCTTAGTCATATGCAATAAATCTTTGATATGACAATTATAACACCATTCAACTTGTTCATCATCTAGTCTTTCATTAATTGAGCAAGCATATTGAGATTTAGATATATTTTATGCAATGGTATTACGCTTATGGGATGCTTGATACAATGTTTATATTGTCAAAATATCAAGCAATCAATATCCTAATCAATTTTATATTTGAGGCTCCTTTTGTGCACATGCAAGAGCTACTTGAAGTAGGTGAGTCTCCCTTAAGGGGGGTGACTATTAAGGGTCTCTATCCATGTCTCTCATTTATCTTAAGAAGGTGTGTTAGAATATGTGATGGTTAAGCTTCACTTGAGTCCATGATAAACTTTGTATTATATTTTTTGTATTCACACTTTGGTCCCTTGTACACCTTATATAGATAAATATCTTACAATATTTTATTATTTAACCAAAGGTCAATTCCTTAATGTTAACCTAAATGTATATTGTAATTGTTTATAAATACCCATTCATACCAACCATTTTATTATAAATTAGAATGTATTTTATTTTTCTTTAATGAGATATTTGGTGTCTATAGGATCCCTCATATCATTACTATTACTTTCTATTTGTTACTTTCAATATTTTTGGGTAATATATTGATTTCATCCATTTCTAGAAACTATTATAAAATCTAACTAGAGGCCCTTGATATGTCCAATATTGAAGTTGATTTTGTGGCCTCACTTGCATCTATATTTTGTAGTTCTAAGGTCCTATTTGTACTACATTGTGGATTGTATTGTATTTTGGCATTGTGGTGGTCTCATGTATACTTGTTAGTATGGGATATATCAAACCATTTGCTAATTTGACATAACTAGGAATATTTGAGGCATCATTGCTTATTGTTATTGCATAGTATATACGAGAATAGACTATGGTTTAGGTTTGCATTAGCTATTAGTTTGAAACCTATGGGTTAGAGTTTTACATTAAGTATGAGTTAGGTACATTTTGTTGGTTTAAGCGATTTGGGTAGTGTTAAAGGATTGCTTGATTCTACAAAATGTATTATGTATTTTGAAGAGGTTGAACATATGGAGAGAATGGCTGATTCTAGGACATTGACCTAAACTAATATAACTTTGTGTTCAGTAAACAAGAATTGTAAATTTACATAATATTTTTCTTTTTCTAAAATTTTGGAACATTATACAATATTTGGATTTGATTGTCTTTGTATTTATCGCATGGCTCAATTTGATGGATTAGGTAGGTATTTAGTACCTAATTGACTTTACAAATCTATGGATTTGAGAAACTAGCCTTTTAACATAGCTTGAATTATGGCTGACTTGTGATCATTGGTGGATTGGATCTAATTTGATAATATTAGATAAACTACTTGGTTGGTGTACCTATTTTATTAGTCAACTTTTAAGGTTATAAATTTTGATATTGGATCGACACAAGATGGGATATAGTGGAACCTATAAAGATACTTTACGATTAAATATTTTTTATTGGGTTTGCATTATAAGTGGCATATTTTACAAGGAGTTTACTAATATGGTTTGGATGGAAGTATTAGTGGTCATCTAGGTTTGGATAGCTTGCATGGTTGTTAGCACTACTTGGTCACTAGGTTACCTATAGTATTGTATGAGTTGACTTGTATAAAAGGGATCAAAGAAGACAATGATAAAGATGTATGGAAAAGTTCTATGTTCATATTTATTTCATTCAAAGTAATGATTGATCATTTTCCTTTTGGGGACTATTGAATGAAAATTATTATTGTAGGATTTCACCTTTTTTATATTTTCTCTACGATACATGAAGTTTTACTGGTTAAATTTCCTTACTAGATTATTGAGATTTAGACCTTGTATTCATATGCCTTTGTCTAATTCCAATGCATCAATAGGAAATAGAATATTATATTGAAAACCTTTAGAAATCTAACATTTTGAGGTTAATAAGCAAATCGCTCTTTTCAGGAGTAAATTGCATTTTTACTTTTGAACGAATCACACTTTTCAAGGTGAATCATCTTTTGCACTAAGATATTGAATCACTCTCCTGCACTTAGGATAAAAATTGCTTCTTGTAGAAGGAGATAAACAAATGACTTATGTAGAGAGCATAATATCTTTTATCAAGAGAGTAAATCACTATTTTGTGAGTTAGAAATTTTTTTGATATTTGAAAGAAACCTACAAAATAAAATTGGTAATTTTGATCAAATTGCTTAAACAACTAAAAAGATACAATTTTGTAAGTCAAATAGTGAACTTGTTTTTTAAAGAGTGAATTTGTCTTTCATGGACTTAATAATTTTTTTTGAAAAATGGAAGGAACAAATTATATTTTTTGACCTATAAAATAAATCAGTTCAACTTGCATGAGAAATCACTGATCTAATTTAAGGTCATGGAATTTTTTTTTGTATATTTGATAATGAGTGCTAAAGTTTAAGGAATTCCTCAGTTTTACAACATAGTCACCATCCCATGAAATAATTGTATATCAAAATGAAAGATAAAAAAATGGATAGATGTAAAATTATAGAAAGCAAATTTAACTAAATAATTATAGGTTATAACTATTTTTTCCTAGTGAAAAAACCTTTTAATAAGTTTGATAAAATTATAAGTAAATTTATGTAGATCTATAAAATAAGATGCAAATGGACTAGATATGATTTGCATAGAAATCATGCCCTTGGTACATTAGATATGCCAAAAACTATTAAACCGCACAAGTGTATATGCCCCATAGAGTCATGCTTCAATAATTGGAAGGAAAGTATTTTACCTTCTAAAAATTTGATTTCATTCTAACTTCCCTATAATATAGCTAAATTAAAACTAATCTAATGCATACAAGTAAATATAAATGAAAAATAAATGTGAGAAATAATGCAAATGTGTTAAAAATGGACAAGATGATAGCGGTATTACTAGTGATAAATCAACATGTAATACTTGTTTTAGATAAATAATATTATTTTTATTTGTAATACTTGTGAAATTTAACTACAATTATTTAGAGTGCATCCAAAAGGATGTAGGATCCAAGGCAGAAGCAGGGGCTTTGTAGCCATTACCAACTTCCAAAACCCCCAAGTCAAAATTCACTAACGAGATATCTCCAAAAGGGTGAAGATGAGTGTATTTAGCCAAAGTGAAAGATAAAAGTCTAATGAGATTGCCTATCATGACTTGTAAATTCTTTAAGTGCTCAAAGAGACAAAAAGTTCTGAATATGATATGTTAGAAAAATATTCAAAAAAAGAGGAAAGAATTTTTTTAAGAGGGTAGGTAATTGCTCTGAGAAATAGGAATTCTTAAAAATAAAAATGGGAGATATGAGTAATGGTACGTAGACTCATGGAGCAGTTGAGCTAGAACAATGCACCATTACTAAGAAAAGACAAGATCATTTATCAAAGATGCTTCAACTTGATAATTAAGGTATAGGTAGCTAAAATATTAAAAATAAAGATACAACACCTACAACAATAGCAGCTCTAGACTAATATAGGATATGAAAAAATATATACACATTCAATTTTTAGAATCCCTACAAAAGGTCATTAAGAGAGTTAAAGTCATCTATAGTTTTGGAGGGAAATATTTCTTATTAAAATCTATAAATAGTAGTAGTCTAGGCTATAAAAAGGATCAAAAAGTTTGCATTTGTATTATTTTGTAAGTTTTCCTTTCATTTCTTTTTGTAGAGTAGTCAATTCTTGAGTGACTTATGGCCAAATTAAACCCCAACTTCTAGCACAATCTTTGTATAAATTACTTGTATATATATAGAGACCTGCACCAATTTTTGGACTAGCCATCTATGGTTCTCCACTGACTTGTTTCTATGTGTGTATGTGTGTGTAGTTTGTACCTGTTTTGGGAGGTTTTGCTTATATATATGTGTGTGGGAGGCCTATGTCAATTTTTGGACTAGCCATTTGTGGTTCTACAGTGACCCATTTTTTTATGCACATATATGTTAATAAATATCATTTGTAATTAACTATGTTGAGGAGAAGAAGTGTTCATTATTGGAACATAACATTCAAGCCTATTGTGTAGGAATATCTTAGTAAATATTTTGGTGCATTGCCACATTTTTCTTTTGTTGAGTTATTTTATTTTTCTCTCACATCCCTCTTCCTCCCCTTGAGTTTTAGTGCACCTAAAAATCACATCATAACAAGGATACAACCTTGTAAAAAACTCCTAGAGGCCCCTAATTGAGCCAAACCTTGTGCTCTTGATTGTGGTCCCACTATATCACTCTTTATGAGGTATGATTGTTCTGATCATGCCAATAAGATATAACAATAGTTTAATGGTAGGTCTAGTGGGACCCTAATGAAAAATCATTGGTCTCATAATCACAATAATAAGTTAGGTTAGACTTGTTGAGGTTCTATGCCTACCCTTGCTTGTTGAAGCACCTTTTACCCACCCGATAACTTTAATCCTAAATAAACACTAGAAGAGGTCATTGAAGATATTAGATTGAGGTTTGTATGAAGGCTTCAATATACTTACTTTCAAGAAGCAAAAGCTCTTGGCAACTCCACTCCAAATTAAGAACCTAGAAAGAACCTATGATTAGGTTTTGTGTTATCAAAATTTGATAAGAGTTGTTTTCACCACCTACAACCATTCTAAAATCCATAATATGGCTACTCCACCACCACCCCCTAGAACATTCGCTACATGGAATGACATAGGTCTATTGGTACCATCAATGCTGCATGAAATATGGAATGAGATAATCCAATATGCTCTAAAGTCTCTCACCTATTTTACTAGGGAGGATCTCACTACCCCCATTGAGCATCTAAACCATATGGTAAGTCTATGCAAAATCCATAACATATCAAAGTAGAACATGGATTTAATATTGTTGGCAGCCTCTGTTAGGGGAAGGGCCCAAGAATGGTATCTTACACTAGTCTAGTTCAATAACTAGTTGGGACCAACTCAACAATATATTTGTTGATAAATTCAAAGAAAAAACAGATGGGGTATCACTCCTAGAATAGTTTTCATCCATCAAGAGAGCTCCCATGGAGGTGAAAAAATATTTCAACCTCATATTTCATAAGTCCTAGCATATAATACCCAAGGAGCTATATCCTTACTCAGGTATGACATATATATACTATTTGAAAGCCTTGGATTCTAAAATATCATTGATGGTTAAAGCTAGAGGTGGAAATTCCCTGCCAAAATCTTATAGAATAGTAATTCAATTAGGATATGATTTAATCTAGATTAGCCCCTAGGCCTCTTGTGCCTTTGTAAACTAATGCATAATCCTCTTATCTACCTACTTTGAATGTTCATCTAATGACCTCTCTATCATCCTTAGTCTCACCTATGATTTCTATTGTCCCATAGACTCTAAAGAACTCTAAAAAATATGCATCCCACAAGTTGCTTATATTAATAGCCAATGAGTTGTTGGCCATGAGGAGAGAACATAATAATCAAAGGAGATCCTATCAAAACAATTCAAGACCTCCTTTTCTACAAGGGAACTAGGGTTATAGAATCCCATCTAATGGGTATCCCAAGCCTCGATTTTAGGACAACCGAGAAAATGGTCAATTCCAAGACCAAAATTAGCAAATAGTTTTGGTAGTATCCCCTCTACAAATAGAACTCCCTATCCATGCTAGGAATTTTTCCCTTATGCAAAGTAATTATGTAGAAGAGTCTAACTCCTAATATTGCCCACCCTCTAAAATATTCCCTAGCCAAAGCAACATAAGAGAAACATCTCAATCCCTTACCATTATGATTGAGATGTTTCCATACCAGATATCCACTTCATATTCAAGAGCCAAGAGTCAAGTTCCAGATCAACATACCACCAATATTTTAATTTTAAAGCCTAATTTTTCCTCTCAAGAGTGAGTCTGAGTGACTTGTGATGAAGGGGAAATTCACATGGTATTTGATAAAATGGTAAACCTAATGGAAAAAAGACCATAGGTCCAATCAAATTACTTGATGTGGTCTAAAAAACATAGAATAGCCCATCCGCAATGGCAACCTCCAACTGTATTACCTCGATAGCCAAGGGCATATATACCTCCTACTATCACGAAACAAACCAACTTGACCAAGCTAGCTAATAGTATCTCAGGATTTCTAGTAGTCACATCACCAAAGCCCTAACAATCATTAATTAAAGCACTCCAAAAGCTTTGAAATAGAAAACAATGCTATCAAAACAAACTACCAATACCAACCTAATCAAATAAAAATCTTAATCCACTCCACCATACGCCACCCATAAGGTTGTATCTCTTGGTATTTCAACATTGTTGATAATCTGAGGAAATCTATAGTACCTATGCCAATATGGCATTTTTAGCCATCTCAAGACAAAAGGAATAAATAAGAAGAGATATTTAAGAAGAAGAAAGGAAAAAAGACAAGAAAAAACTGACACCATCTTACAAATTTCAACCCCTGAACCAAGTAGAACAAAACATTTCGTATTTTATCTATTACTCATATACAAAGATAAAATAATCCATAATTGTATGGTGGATTCAGGGGTAAGTACAAATATGATACCCAAAAGTGTTGCAGATGCATTAGGAATATCAACCCACTAACAATAAAGTGGCACAACTAGATGATAACACAGTCCAAGTCCTCGGTGAGGTTAAAGAACTTTTGTTGGCCTTAAATGCATTCTCAAGTGTGACCATGACATATGACATCTCCATAATTGATATCCCAACTTCTTTTATCCTTTGCCTATCAAGGGATTTTACTACCAAAATGGGAGGTTATATGCACTTGGATTGGTCCATCATGGTACTAAGAACCACATTTTCTTCACCATATAGAATATCTACCAACATCTAGTTTAAATCCTGATTATATTCTAATAATGGAAGAAGAACAATCTAAATCTTTAGTTGATGAAATACATTCATTCATATTTGATGAATAAATGGCAATGGGCAATAGAAGTGGGATATAGATTCTCTAACAACACATGGACAAATAGGAATGGGATAGATATGAGGAAATGAAACCCAACCCCTAGGAAAAGGGAGGTTCATTTAAATATGTATAAAAAAATATGTCTAACCAATATTGATGCAGGATGACCTTTTGTGAAAAGAAAAGGATTACTGAACCATTAATGAGATTACTCTTGGGGATAGTTCCAAAGAAAATAAATAGTCAGATAAATCAAGGTGGAAAATTCTCATTGTCCTAAATTTTATAAGAGAGGGAGATTACGCACCTAAAGGAGATCCGATTACATCATCTTCATATACCAAAACATGCCTAAGAAAAATATCAAGAATAATGAAAGAAAAGAGTTGAAGATTCAAGGGAAATGAAATTAATATGGGTAATTATCTTGTGTCCTCAATAGAAGGCTATAAAATAAAGTTCCACCATTCTCAAATAGATTAAACTACACTTCATTGACTCCACACCCAATAGATAAGACTTTATGCATTGGGTTCATCTTTTCCTACAAGCAAAAGGTCCCTTATGAACCATAAAAAACTATAATAAAAATTCATTATAATTTAGTTATATTGCATCCAAAATGATGTAGGACCCAAGTAGAAGTAGGGGCTTTGTAGGGATTAACAACTTCTAGAACCCCCATGTCAAAATTCACCAAGAATATATCTCCAAAAGGGTGAAGATGAGTGTAAAAATGCTCATATTATATGGCCATCACTATCAATAAATCATCACGTACAAGGCCCACAATAGTCATGTTGAGTCCTTTTAGTGATATTTGAGATAAACCCTTCAATTAATGGTGATTGACAAGCCTTTTCAATGATAATTGAAAATTTCCCATCATTGGTAGAGTATCAACCCAAAGGAAAATTATGGATGAATAACCCGAATTGGCCCTCATCAATAGTTGATTGGGCATGCAATCTCTTGCACCCCATTTATTATCTCTCTACCACACTCTTAAGGTGATACCTAGTGGAAAAGGATGACTTAAAGGAAGTCAAAGGCTAGGGAAATAAGACAAGGAATTGCAACATCAAGAGATCATATGAGATATATACTTCTCCACATTTTGCAAAAGGATGCCAAGGTGAAACTTCTCTGCATTGATTGCTAAGTAAAAGGGTCAAGCCAAGATAATAATAGAGTTTTTACCATGGAAATATACTAAAAAATAGTCTTGTGGACTAAAATATTATCATCTATAGTTCACACTATGTGGGACTCTAAAGGTCTTTCCTTTAATAATTAAGGAGAATATCCTACACAAGGCAAAAGTCGGTAAGTTTGTAAAAGGCACGAGCAAAGGATGATCCTAATATTTTGGGGAAACTAGCCAAAGCAAAAGAAAAAAGTTTGTTGAGAGTGCCTATTGAGACTTGTGAATGCTTTAAATGCTAAAAGGAATGAAAATTTTGGATTAGTAGATGTTGTCAAAAAATCAAAAAAGGGGAAAGAAAAGTTCTAAGAGGGCGGCCAGTTGCTTTGAAAAATAAGAAATCTTAGAAATGAAAAGGGGAGATATGCATAATGGTGCATAGATTCATAGAGAAAGCAATTGAGCCAAAATGATGCACCATTACTAAGAAAGGAAAATATCATCTATCGAAGATACTTCAACTTGATGATGTAGGGATAGGTACGTGAAATATTAAAAATAAAGAGACAACACCTACAACAATGGTAGCTCTAGATTAACATAGGATATGGCAAAGGATATCCGCATTCGACTTTTAGAATCCGTAGAAAAGATAGTTGAGAGAGTCAAATTCACCTACAGTTTTGGAGAAAAATATTTCCTATTGTAATCTATAAATAGCAGTAGTTTAGGCTATATAAATGATCGACAAGTTTGCATTTATATTCTTTTGCAAGCTTTCCTTTCATTTATTTCTATAGAGTAGTCAGTTCTTGAGCGGTTTATGGGCAAATTGAACCTCCACTTTTGGCACAATCTTTGTATAAAATTACCTAAATTTATATATGGAGGTCTGCATCAATTTTTGGACTAGCCATCTATGGTTTTCCACACACCCATTTTTGTATGTGTGTGTTTGTAGTTTGTACCTATTTTTTGGGTTTTGCTTATATATGTGTGTGTGGGAGACCTACATCAATTTTTGGACTAGCCATATGTGGTTCTCTAATGACCCATTTATTTATGCACATATATGTCAATAAATCTCATTTTTTCTTAACCGTGTCGAGGAGAGGAAGTGTTCACCGCTGGAACATAGAATTTAGGCTTATTGTGCAGGAAGATCTTAGCATATCTTTTCATGCATAAACACCTTTTTTATTTTTTTGATTAATTTTATTTTTCTCTTGCCTCCCTTTTCCTCCCTGTGAATTTTAGTGTGTGTAAATATCACATCATAACGAGGAGCCGACCTTGCAAAAAAATTCTAGAGGTCCTCAATTAAGTCAAACCTCGTGCTCTTGATTGTGGCCCTACTATGTCGCTCCTCGTAAGGAACAAATATTCCAATCAGTACAATCAGAGATGATAACAATACTATAATGACATACTTATGAAAGCATCATTATTATATAATGATAATGTAATCAAGTAGTTAAAAAAGTTTAAAAGTTATTTATGTTGTGAATGAATGATGGAGATAAATATATAAATATGTCATTTGTTTTAAGGAGTAATGCTTGATATAATAGATGATTTCCACACTAAATATAGTAGAGCAAAAAGAAAAAAATATAGAGCTATCAACTACATGCCATATTTAAATTAATCAAGAAATATATATAATTTTTATTTTAAATAATTATAAAATTTTATAAAATAACAAAAACAAAAATTAGATTTATTTTGTTTTTATTCTAGGCTTCACATTATAAAACCATTCAAGTTTACTCATGTGCTCTCCTAAATCAATCATATTTACATAGATGCATTTTTCATAAGCAAACACTTCTTTAGATAGTAGCTTATAAATATTTGACTATATTTTACACCTTGTTGAAAAAAGTAATGCTTAATGTAGAAAAGCACATGCAAAGAGTTTGGAAAAATAATTTAAAAAGCAACTCTCAAAATAGAAAGGTAATTAGAAAACACAAAATTGGAAAATAGAAAAGTGCATACAAAAGTAAAAAAAGAAATTTTATTTATAATAAGGAATAACTTAGATAATTTATTATTAGCATTATAATAATTCTATATAGAGGTGTATCCCCACCAATTGATTTATCCATCCATCCTTGCTTGGGTGGATCAACCATCCATCCACACTTGGGTGGATGATCCAACCTATGCATAGCTGGATTAGGCCGTATAGAATTTATTATTATGGTTTTTAGAGTGGTGCAACAACATCAAAAAACAAGATTTGAATTATCAATATGTATTAAATAAGAGTGGTGCAACAACATCAAGAAACTAGGTTTGAAATATCAAGATGTATCAAAGAATATTGTATTGCAAGGAAGTGAAACGATGAATAAAATTATATGTATTGTAGCAACAATTTATTTCTTTTAGATGATCAATTTGTTTATTATCTTTTCTATTCTACACATATCTTCCCCTTCTATATAAACTTACATTTGGTATCAGAGTACTTGATTCCTACAATTGATATCAAAGCTAGTACAATCAGAGCATTTGATTCATACAATTGGTAACGAATCTAGTGTTAAATCTTATAGTTGGTGTTGAAGCTAGGAGTCCCAAGCACTTGCAAAGTGTCTTAGAGGGGATTTTGGAGCAATGTGTAGAAGCAATCCTACATATAAATTGTACGATGGTTCAAGAAAAAGCTAAAATCTCACAAGTAAATTAACCTCAATAGATGGAGGTCCTAGATTCAAGTCCTACTTGGTTCATACCTTTAACAGGGTATGAGAGCTAAAGTAATCAAATTGAAGAAGATAAGCAGAAATAGAAGCTACATTGAAAGAGAAAGAGAAATATCAAGAATATCCCCAAAGGATAAAGAGGAGTGATGAGAATCATTGGATGAATGTTACCATAAGGACACTTATGGTTGAATCATGAATCAAAACCACATTGAAAAAGAAAATAAAGTCATCAACAAAATGTTAGAAAATATTTGAATGTGAATGCACAACAATACAAGTGTATGTGCAATAACAAGTTGAAGAGAGTTTTCTTCAAGAAATTGAAAACAATAAATTGAAGAGAGAGTTTTATTCAGAAAATTAAAAATTATAACATTAATCATTAAGTAGGAGAATGTAGGAAAAACTAATGCTTAATATAGAAAAGCACATGCAAAGAGTTTGAAAAAAAAAACAATCTTAAAATAAGAAAGATAATTAGAAAATACAAAATTGAAAAATAGAAAAGTGCATGCAAAAGTAAAAATGAAAATTCTACTTATAGAAAAAATAACTTAGACAAGTTATTATTAGCCTTATAATAATTCTATATAATGGTGTATACCCCACCAATTGATTTATCCATCCATCCTTACTTGGGTGGATCATCCATCCATCCACACTTGGATGGATTATCCAACCTATGCATCGTTGGATTAGATCATATGGAATATAGGGCGCAAAATATCAAAATCCTTTCCTAAATGGCAGATTCATGATTCAGGCTCCAAGCTCTAAAATATGTAATGCACCCCGAGGGGCTATATTTGAAGAATTTGGACGACATCCTCTTGTGATGCATCAAAGAAATAGATAAATGACAGGTATTAGGCAAGTTCCATTCTGGAATATCGGGAGGACATCTTTTGGGAAGGCCTATGACCTTAAAAATTATCAGAGCGGGATACTATTGGCCCATCCTCTTCACAGATGCATATGCAGTCTACCAAAAATGTGATAAATGTCAAAGGTTCACTAACAAAAATAGGAATGCACGTATGCCCCTCCAGCCAATTTAGGCCGAGGCTCCCTTCCAGCAATGGGGCCTAGATTTCATCGAGATAATTTTACCAAATTCCTTGCTAGGGCATAATTTCATTATAACAGCCATGGATTACTTCACCCAATGGGCTAAGGTGATACCTACCAAGCATGCTGACCAAGAGATAGTCATCAGCTTCCTTGAAATCCTAATCACTCGCTTCAAGATCCTAGAAGCAATAGTAATAGAAAACGGACCAGGATTCACATGGGCTAAACTCATAGAGTTCACTTGCACATATGGGATTTACCATAAGGCTTCTTCCAACTACTACCCATAAGGAAATGACCTAGCCGAGTCTACAAACAAGAATCTGATGAAGATCATAAAGAAGACTCTGGAGAGGAATAAAATATCTTGGCATTTGTACCTGTATCAGTTTCTATGGGCATATTTATATCTGAGTTAAAAAATTTATCAAGACATCACCATACGTGCTTGTTTATGGAAAAGAAGTCATCTTGCCCACTCATATTGATATACCCGCACTCTGGCTGTTAGACGATGAGAAGGGTAACCTGGATTCTGTTGATGCCCGATTGGCTCAGTTGCTGTAGCTCAAAGAGGAAAGAGAAAAATATTATGAAGCTTTTATGAAGCACACCAAAACCACACGAAACTGGTTCGTGAAAGGGACTACAACCAGGGTCTTCAAGATCGGGGACCTAGTGCTGAAATGGGACTCGTGGAAGGCAAAACCATGGAACCATGATAAATTGTATGCCTTCTGGTAAGGCCCCTTTTAGGTCACTCGAGTGAACCAGTTCAACTCATTTGTGCTACGAGATATGGAGGGTTAGATCCTCCCAACACCAGTTAATGACTTTCATCTAAAATCCTATCACCATTAAGAAATTCTAGAAGTTTCTCTTGTGTACATACTTTCTTTTTTGTAGTTTAAATTTATTTTTCGAAATGTAAATATTGATTTTCGGTAAATGTAGTTTCCTGCTTTTATTCTCAGTGTCCAGCCTTTGGGTTGGAAATTTTGTTCCAAGAAAAAAGAGCCAAGTGTCTTGTGTAGAAGAAGGTTCTTGTTTGCAGAGGAGTAAAGCAGGGTTTGCTAAGTTCCTTAGGCATAAGAAAGTAGGAGGGTCTAAAGAATTGAAAAATTCGCTAAGTACCCATGCAAGCAAAGTTGTTGAGGTTCGTCTAGATGAGTCGGTGATTCTCGTAGTCGCTCATATTTTCAGCGAACTCCAGCCACATTCAAGCAACTGAACTGGTCTAAAGGAGGCATAAAAAATGTTTAAATGCCTAAGCACCCATGGTCGCTCAATTTTTCAGTGACTCCTAGGGTCACCTACAAAATTCAGTGAACTACAGGGCTCTAGAAGAAGAAAATAATTGCTAAGGCAAAGATTTCATGCCCAAGGTCGCTCCAAATCTCAGGGACGACGAAAATCGCTTTGAAAATTTAGCGACCCCGAAAGACGCCAAGATTGAGCCAAAAATTATAGAAGATAGCGGTCGCCCAAGGTTTTCAAGAAGCCCAAAATCTCTCATTCTATTTAGCGATTTTGGGAATCGTGTGGATGTGGCACGAGGTGCGTTAAGGAGAAAAGGGCCAAAAAAGATTTCTAAGTGTCAAAGAGCTGCCCAAAGTCGCTCATTTTTTAATGAATCTAAGAATCGCTCATACTTTTGAGCGAAAATCGTCAAGGTCCAAGAAATGCAAGAAAAAATCCTAAGTGTTGGCGCTTGAAGTCGCTCCATTATGGAGCGACTCCCGTAGTCGCCTGGTTTGGCCGACGACGACCGTCGTCGCTCATTTTTTGAGCGAACCTTTGCGGATGGGCAATTTCAGGGAGGAAACAAATTTAAAAAAATTTCTAAGTCCTGGTCAATGCCGGTCACTCACCAGAGCTCAAAATTCTTTGAATCGCTAAATTTTCTAGTGATTCCAGGAATCGCTCCAAGTTTTGAGCGACCCTCATCTCTAGCAAGCATAATGAACCTTGGGATGCATGCCAAAGTGGCAACGGGTGATGTCTTCAAGGCACACATTATAAAGAAGGGTGCTTGCATAGTTTTCAAAGTAGATTTCATTAAAAGCAAAGGACAAGCCCTGGACCAATAATCAAGAGGTTGTGCTACCAAGGAAGATTTTGTGCACAGCCACCAAAAAATAATGGCACACCCACCCACTTTGTGCACCCTGCCTTTAACTCGAGTGCTTGCCATTAATGACAACTTTTTACCCATCTCCATAAAGGCTCAGTCGCTCATTTCACTCTGCTAGTTTCACCCAGGCGAACTCCAAGCTGCACCAGAGGATAAATTCAGAGCATTTACCAGCAAGCAGCAGTGAATTTGAATTGTTCCATCACCATGGGTAAAAGAGAGAGTGAAGAAAATGGTAAAGCATTTGATCAGGTAGCTTCGGGTACACTGGAGAGTGGAAAGAAAATAGAAAAGAAGGACAAAGGGAAGGCAAAGGCATTAGAGACAGCGTTTGGGAAAGTTCCTCCTCCACCGCCTGTAGACAATTTGATAAGATACAGGGATGGTAGCTACTCTTACAACATTGAACAACTTTGGTGCACCATAGAGGAGTGGCAAGAAAAATTTTATGCTTCGCATCCTTTTGTCGTAGCTTACCATTTGTGCCTTTACTAGTTTTTATGCCCGTCGGTGTACCATTGTCCAGAGCTGGTTGCAGTTATCACCAAAAATTACAAGCCAAGCACCCGACAAGTCCGGGACCATGAGGGAACAATTTTGTTCTCGCTCTATAAGGAGACTGTCCAAATGGCCTTCACACCTCGTCCGTCATCGGATAGGAATTATACAATTAGAAGCATCAATCTCTATGAACAGACTGAGAGATACTCAGACAATGCAAAAATATGGGCCTTCATGGAGTCCCAACTACGCGAGCCACCCAAACGATGACCAAAGTTGCCAATGCCCTTGGAAAATTTAAAAAACAAGGCCCTGTATTCGATGTTGGCCTGGGTCTTGGGATACAATACAGATGCGGTAGTTCATCCCTACCAGGTCGCTATCACAGAATGCATCCTACATGGGAAATTCTATGATCCCAGTGCCATGAAGCTAGAAACCAAGCTAGTCTTCTTCGACTTGGTAGATTGCGTAGCACGAGGTTTGCATACGCGTCTTCAAGAATTGAAAGAAGGACTGAGTCCTTCAAGTATTTTTCATTCCTGGTCTGATTATTTTTGTTCCACATGCACAACAAGATGAATATGATTCATGTCCAGTGCAAAGACAAAAATGGTACTCAACTCCTAGTGTATGAATGGACTCAAGTCCTGTCAAGAAGGAGGTCATACTATAAATTTAATTTGGCATTCTTGGGCCCTGCCCTAGCCATCCTCAACGACACCTGTCCGCGTGTCCCCCATGAGATGAAAGACAAAATTATGTGAGAAAATATCAATTATACTTTCAAATTGACATAAGAGTTTATCATCAAAATTTTTGGGTTCACAGGTAAACCCTTCCTCCTGTCGTATTTCTGCATAGAATATACATTCGCCTTGAAGGTAGCACGACATATGGACTATGGAAACCAGGAATACGATTAAGGGAGAATATGGGGCCACATGTTCAAGTTCCCAATCACATGGGATGATATTGAGGTCAACACAAATGGCCAAAATAAATACCTAGCTGCTACACTCCTAAGTTTCAGCCTGATTGAAGTTCCCCAGCGGTGGAGGTACGACCCCCTCGACATAGTAAAAGAATTCACGTAGATGAAAAATTTTCATGCCTGCCCACACCAAGAGGAGCTCATGGGGGAGCAAAATAAACCATCAAGGAGGTGACCTGGAGTGGAATATAGAAGAGATGTAGGTGTTCCCATCGTGGCATGATTTCTATTTTGTTAAGGCAAAGTATGATCTTGAAAATAACTCGGCGCACAAAACAGACACACAGGATTATAGGTGAATGTTGTCGAAAGTGAAAGGTTTAGGTTGGGAGGACAAAAAAAATAGCACAATTGTGGGTAATGAGGGCCCACACCAAGAAAGAAAGATCTAAAAAATTGTTGGCCAACGACCATCAGTTTTTCAAGATCTATGATGATCACGTTGCCACGTGGTGACCCATCGTGTTTCATGATATCATGCCTCGAGGCATCTATCACCTACAAAAGGGATAGGTCTCACCCAAATAACCACTTGTGCAAGAAGGAGGATCCAACAATGAAGTGAGGAAGAGTCAGGAGGTACGGCCCATGGTGCAACTGCCCCCTAAAAAGCTGAAAGGGTCAGAGCAGTTGGCCAAGGATACTTTGGAGAATCTAATAAAAAAAATAAAGTTGAAATTTAAGATGCCTAGGGCTCTTTCAGGCACAATCACCAACGTAATGCCCATTGCACCAGCCTCAATCACTGTCAGTGAAAAGGCGACTACGCCTAAAAAAGAAAAAAGGAAAAGTTCTAAGAAGTCATAGGAGAAAAATACTACGCCCAAAAAGGAGGTTGTGCAGTAGACCGCGGTGACACCGTAGAAGGTTTCCACCAAGGAGATTATAACTATCAAGGAGAACACCCCTCCACCAGAAGAGGAAGTAGACCCGTGGATAATGCAAGTCTTCAACATGCCAGCTCAGGTAGAGCTTGCAGGTACATATTCCCTCTTATCTCAACAATATTATGATCCATTGCCTGTGTCACCCACTTCCACCTCCATCGATCTCATCCTCGTTGTCATATATCACCCCATATTTGAAAAACCCCAGTCTTTTACCTCCACCCAGTCAGACTAGTAGGCATTTGACGTGTTTTCATCATACCCTAATGCCTTTGAAACCCTAGGCCATACCCAGCTAGGTGTCACCACTGAAAACCCCTCACATTCTCCCCATCCTTCATCTTCAGCAGGTGCATTTATTGAAAATCCATCTTTGCATCTTATGAAACCTTCTGCCCCAGTTCAAGCCCAGTCGTCCCCAAAAGCAACTAAACCCTCAGGTGTCATTTCCCCTCATCCGTTCGTAGATGAATAGATGTCCCAAAAATATTTACCTATCCTATCCTATGCTCGAGGAAATGGAGCTCAGTGAACCACAGTTGAGAATGGTGGAACACCACCCCATGGTGGCCCAAGCGGAGCAAAGTTCCTTCAGATGGCTTCAGGACATGAAGAAGAGAAAGGGCAAGGAGTTTTTTGGAGTAGAGAAGTATGCAAAGTTTGATCTAGAGAACACGTTGCTCCACAAAGAAAAAGGGTTCCCAAGTTGAAGAAGCATCGAAAAAATATGACTCCATATGACTACGAGTACCACCGTAAGGCCAAGGACCTGTACAATATCAACGTGGAGAATTAAATAGGGGGAATCCATCTAAGGGCTGATACGTTATATGTAAACCACCACCAGATGAAGAAGTGCTTCTACGAGGTGGAGAATGAAAAAATTAGGCTAGAGGAAGATATGGAGAAAATGAAAGCATAGCTGGAAGACGCCCAAGATGAGTCCCAAAAGTTGAAGGAGCGACTAGCAGCCTTGGAAAAAGAGGCGGCTAATCAAAAGGAGGTTGTATAATAGCATGCCAGAGAGAAAGAAGAAGTGCAAGCCCAAATTGTTAAACTACAGGGCCAGCTCCAGGGATTTTAGTAGCAGCTAGAGGAAAGAGCTACACAGGTCGTGGCATTTTCAAAAGATCAAGTCAAGGAAATTCGTGCTAGCCTACTGAAGGGTTTCAGAACCCACATCACCAGATCTCTCTCGGTGCTCACATTCATCTCCAAAGTGGAAGAAGCATCTGCCCAAGACAAGCTTGTGGTAGAGGAGGCCGAATGTCAAGCTCAACGATGGCTCGACTTGGCTGTCAAAATAGAAGGATACAAGCACTAGGGCCTCTGATTTGTCCCCATGTCTCAAATTTCCCTATATTGGGCCACTGCAAGGGCAACCTTGCATTTATATTTTAAAAAATAAAAAAATATCCAAAAATCCAAGAGAATGTTGGATGCATTGGAGAAAGAGAAAAGCATCTGTCTGATTCCTTTCCAAACCCTTGCATCGCTTGGGTTTCCAAATTTTATGAATGAATATGGAAACTACCAGCCCAGAGAGGAGTTGAAGTTGATCTGGGAAGCCTTCAAGGCAGACACAATAGAGATAGATAACTGGGCAGACCCAATTCTTGAGGTGTAAGTTACACAGTTGGTGTCTCGATTCTTCCATATTAGTGTTTACCTCATCGATTCGAGTGAAAGGGTCAGCATGGTTGATATGCTCTAGGTTGAGTCTTTTAGGTGCATGTTGAAAGATATCAACGACCTCAAGCCCTTCCAAGAAGTAGCCTAGACTCAGGTTCAGACTACTTAGGATCACATCCATGACCGTGTTGCCCCCCAGATCAAGAAGAAGAAGAAGACAAGGAGCAGTCGAAAGGAAAAATGGAAGAAGAAGATTCAGAGGAAGAGTTCAGATAGGATAGTGTTGAAAAATAAGAGCAGTAGAAAATAGAGTAGCCAAAATAAGGGTAACAATAGGAAGAAGCAGGGACAGGGGGTGACTTCGAGCCCAAAGGATGAAGGCATGGGTCCTTGCATCGAGGCGAGCTCGATACCCCACAAGCCACGAGGAATGTTGCCACATTTTTCTAAGGGGTAAAAATTTTGAAAATTTTGAAAAATCATTGCTACAAATTTTTAGACCAAATTCTTCTTTCCTCATTCCTTTCCAGCTTTGTCCAGGCAGATTTCATATTTTTAGTTTTCATTTTTATTTTCCAAGTGTTTAGCAGGTTCTGCAAGGTTTGGGAAAAGCCCGATTTTGTCTAAGTCAGGGGCACTCCCTTGGTCGCTCACTTTTGGAGCGATCCTGGGAGTCGCTCCCTCTTTCCAGCAATTCCTAGCCTTGAGCCTTTGTCCGGTGATCAATGACAACTCTAAGTAGTAAGGCGAGCGAGAGAAAATTATTAAAATTTGACTAAACGTGAATTTCCTGTGGTCACTCCATTTTGGAGTGACCCTCGTTGTTTCCAGCTTTTTCCAATGACCGTCGACAACGAGCAAAGTCACAAAAAATCCTAATGCGTGAGCGGTCGATGTCGATCACTCCATTTAATGGCAATTGATGTCTGTCGCTCCATTTTTCAGTGACCATGGTCAAAAGGTGGGAGAAAATATGAACCAAAAATACCTATTTGTTGGTCGACATCGGTCACTCTGTTTGGTGGCGATTGACGTCGGTCGCTCAATTCTACCAACGACACTCATCGTCGCTATTTTTTTCAGTGACCATGGTCAATAGGGAGAACAAGTCGCAAAATTGTCTAAGTGTTGGTGTTGACGTCGGTCGCTCCATTTTGGAGCGACTCCCATCGTCGCTCGATTTTGTTGGTGACCACCAGTGAATGGTTGCAAAAAATGTTCTAAGTAGGGGTCTGGAGAGTTGACACCGATCACTCCATTTTGGAGCGATTCCCGACATCATTGCAACATTTCGGCGACCGCGGGCGAGGGTCTCAAAGAAATTCTAAGGCACAAGGAGGATGTTGACATCGATTGCTCATTTTTTTAGTGACTCCCGATGCCGCTGCTATTTCTTAGCGATTTCTATTGCCCCCCATTCAACGACTGCAAGCAGACAAGGACTAGGTAGCAGATTTTTCTAAGGCATAGCGCATCCCGATTTTGCTCCATTCTGGAACGACTCCCGAGATCGATGTTTTCATTAGGTGACTCTGGTCGATCCCCCTCCATTTTAGTGAACCTTAGACTCAGGCAGACCATGTACGAATTTTAGGATTTGATCCTATTAAGACATAACCGAAGGCACACTTCAAGTATAGGGTAAGTGAGCATTTATAGTAGTTTTCAATAGCAGATTGTACCACACCTACTATATTAATCAAATGTGCCTTCTCAACTGCCAGATCTTTCTGGAGCTGTACCAAAGTCAGGTGAATCTTGTTGTAGGTACGCTCACAGCCAACAAGGGTCAAATCTCGACGAGTTTTGTAGTCTTTAGGTTTTGTGCATAATTGTAATTAGGGGGAAATTTTTGCTATAAATAGCAGTCTACTTTCATTGTAAAAGGGGGGGAACATATTGCTAAGAAAGCTTTGTTGTATACAAACTCCTGCTTCTAATACAAAGCATCCTTGGCTATGACATTTGTCTCTTTCTTTTATGTTGCCTTCTGCAAGTATTTCTACTTATACTCATTTATTTTTTTTATTGTTGTAATTTTGCATTCTGGATTAAAGCATTGGCAATTAAGTGAATCTGGAATAACGAATGAAGGATACATAGGAAGGAATAACAGTGTTAGTTTCTATTACATGTTTTTTTTTTATTGTTGTCGGTTTGGGTACTAGCTAGTAATCATGTTGCTTGTTCTTTCCCACCAAAACCACATGCTATTTACATATTTCGGCATTTTACAATCTCTTTCCTGTTCTCTTATCTTAAAACCATAGTAGTGTAGTATAAGAGCCGGTCTTCTCCAAATATTGGCATGGGAGGCATCTCTTCCTCCCGGCCTTTCAATTTTTTGGGCGAATCTAGGGCGCAAAAGATCAAAATCCTTTCCTAAATGGCAGATTCGTAACCAACAGGTACAACAACATCAAGAAATAAGGTTTGAAATATCAATATGTATTAAAAAGAGTAGTGAAGCAACATCAAGAAATAAGGTTTGAAATATCAAGATGTATTAAAGAATATTGTATTGCAAGGTAGTGAATCAATGAATAAAATTATATGTATTGTAGCAACAATTTATATCTTTTAGATTATCAATTTGTGTCTTATAATTTTCTATTCTATACATATCTTTTCCTTCTCTATAAAATTATATTTGATATGAAATAACTTGATTCCTACAATTGGTATTAGTGCTAGTTCAATCAAAGCATTCAATTATTATTGGTATCAAAGCACTCGATTCCTACAATTGGTATTAGAACTAGTTCAATCATAGCATTTGATTTCTACATTTGATATTAGAGCTAGTGTTAAAGCTCAAATTTGGTGTTGAAGCTAGGATTCCCAAGCACTTGCAAAGTGGCTTAGTGGAGATGGAGTAATGAGTAGAAGCAATCCTACATTCGAATTATAGGATGGTTTAAGGATAAGCTAGAAGCTCATAGGAAAAACAACCTCAATAAATGGATGTCCTAGATTTGAGTCCTAGTTGGTTCACACCTTTAATAGGGTATCAGAGCTAAAGTAATCAAATTGAAGAAGATAAGCAAATGCAAAAGCTACACTGAAAGAGAAAGAGTAGAATCAAGAGTATTCCCAAAGAAGAAAGGGGGAGTGATGAGAATCGTTGGATGAAGGTTATGTATGGTAAAAGCTTGATCCCACACATGAGAGAAGAATATTGAAGGTTTGATACGAAAACAACAAAGTGAAACTCATAAGCAATGATCTACTCTATTACACCTAGTGGTCCCACACATGAGAGAAGAATGTTGAAGGTTTGATGTGAAAACAACAAAGTGAATCTCATAAGCAGTGATCTACTCTATTACACCCAACAATTGAAGTGACTGGTTATTTGTGCTATTCGGTAGGATGATAAGGTTACCATAAGGAGACTTATAGTTGAATCATGAGAACAAACCCACATTGAAAATGAAAAGAAAACCATCATTAGGATGTTCAAAAATATGTAAATGTGAATGCACATCAATGTAAGTGTATGTGCAATAACAAGATGAAGAGAGTTTTCTTCAATAATTTAAAAATTAGAAAATTAGGCATTAACAGGGAAAATGTTGGAAAAAGTAATGTTTAATGTACAAAAACACATGCAAAGAGTTTAGAATTTTTTTCTAAAAATAGAAAGGCAATTAGAAAACACAAAATTAAAAAATGAAAAAGTAAAAATGAAAATTTTATTTATAGAAAATAATAACTTAGATAAGTTATATTTAGTCTTATAATAATTCTATATATTGGTGTATCCCCACCAATTGATTTATCCATCCATCCTTACTTGGGTGGATCATCCAACCTATGCATAGTTGGATTAGATCGTATGGATTTTATTATTATGGTTTTCAAAGTGGTGTAGTAGCATCAAGAAACAAGGTTTGAAATATCAATATGTATTAAAGAAAAGTGGTATAGAAACATCAAGAAACAAGGTTTGAAATATCAAGATGTATTAAATAATATTGTATTGCAAGGTAGTGCAATGAATAAAATTATTTGTATTGCAACAACTATTTGTCTTTTAAATGATCAATTTGTGTCTATATTTTCAATTCTGCACATATCTTTTCCTTCTCTATAAACTTACATTTGGTATAAAAGCACTGGATTCCTACAATTGGTATCAAAGCTAGTGCATCAAAGCATTTGATTCCTACACACCTTGCAAATCATCTCAGTTTAGATCAATTGTATTTTACACCTTTGCAAATAACCTCAAAAGTTCTTGATCCTCATCAAAAGTTGGCTCAACATCTGGTATCAATTTGTGTCTATTTTTTCAATTCTGCACATATCTTTTCCTTCTCTATAAACTTACATTTGGTATCAAAGCACTGGATTCCTACAATTGGTATCAGAGCTAGTGCATCAAAGCATTTGATTCCTACACACCTTGCAAATCACCTCAATTCAAATCAATTACATTTTACACCTTTGCAAATCACCTCAAAAGTACTTGATCCTCATCAAAAGTTGGCTTAACATTACCAAGATGATTTGCACCTGTAATTCACTAGATTATTGCTTAATTACTTTGTTTCTTACTTTTCTTAATGCTTTTGTTAGACAAAGTAGAGAGTTGTAAATAGATGTTAAAGTAAAGCTTTTAATATTCAATTTCAATATCTAGATATTTGTTGAAATAAACTGAACATATATATTTTTTAAGTAATGTGAAGTATAATGAATGGTACAATTAAGGGCCACACTCCCCAGGGCATATCAATAGGGTTATCCTTCTCCATAATTTGAACTAAGACCACCAAGATGAAATGCCAATGACTTTATCGTTAGAATGTTCCCGTAAGAACAAGTTGAACATATTTTTATTCCAAAAACTCATAGATGATTTAAGAGTTCTTCCAACAACTGAGCAAAATAAATCACCATTTAGTTTTGTGAAGGAACATCATAGAAAATTAACTTTGGACATGTTTCCACACAGCCTTGGACTTGCTACAAAAGATATTCGTGTACAGATAGTCCCAAATTCACAAGGTGCACTCAATTTTAAATTAAAAACTAATAGCAGTTGCACAACATCATAATTCAACTTGGCCTTCCAAAGCCTAGTCAGAAGAAACTACCATGATAGAATCTGTAGTCGTCACAAAACCAGTTAAGTTGTCCGATTTTTATGGCTGTTAAAGTATTATACGTTGTCCCCTCGGAAGCAGCCACATAGATCTTTGCAAAGTCCGCCCTATAACCACCATGCCACAATCATTTAAAACCTTTTACCACTAAAAACATGATATAACAAATATTTTAAAACCTATATTAATAAAAGATTGAATTAATTACACAATCTAGAGATTTATATAATTTGAATGGTTTAAAAGTTTAATAAAGATATAAGGTTTAAATTAGTAAATAGCAAGATATTTATACATTTTAAATGATTTAAATTTTTTAATAAATTTCAAAGTTTAAATAAAAATCTAAAATTAAAATTTAGTTTTTAAAAAAATTAAATAACAAAAAATTATACAACTAAAATGATTTTAATAAATATTAAGTTCAAATTTAATAATATGAATAATAAATAACATGTTAATGTTATTATTGGAGAATAGCTAAAGTTTATATCAAAACTGCCGTTTTTAAATAAATAAGTAGTTAATTTTTAAACAAACAATAAACCTAAACGAAAACAGTTGTATACAATCGAAGAGTTTCCCCTCCTCTAACTGGGACCGTACCTCCACCTCCCATACCCAGATCTAGCAATCCTATCCCTGGGACGTGGCAAAACGAAACATTTAGTTTTTGGGTCAACACATTCCACAGGTAATCTATGATGGAAACCCCTTTCTCATTCGAAGTCCCGATGAACATAACAATTCCTGGCTCTGTACCAAGAGTGGATTCCCGCCACCAAACTCTTCACCAATAAATTTTCCGAAGCGGTCTTAGATTGGGACTTCTCGGGTTGCCTCAACACTCCATCCCTAGATTCGAACGACTTGTAGAGGCCCTTGCTAATGAGCTCAACACTAATATTCTACCAGATAATATTGTCCAAGGTGGAAGGAGGGTTTTCTTTTAAGGAACCGGTTAGTGCAAGGAACCAACGGCAACAGTGAGTGCCAAAGAGCGTTACCAACCGACGAGATTTGGTTAGTTAATGCCATTAGTTGGTTCAAGGAACGAAAGACAGGTCTTACTTAATCAAATTTGTTAGTGCCAGGAACGACGGAGAGAAGGCAACGACAGAAAGGGTTTATTTGAAGGACCGTCGAGCCAGGAGGGGAACCAACCAACGAACGCAAAACATCGCAACAACGGAAACCTGGGACGGGGGACCACGTTACCACAAGGAAAGAAGGTTATTTAGTTTAAAGGGAAACGGTACAGAAACGGAAACGAAACACTAGTCACCAGGAACCACCGAGAACTACAATCGCCACCGGTTAAAAACTGCCGTTTTTAAATAAAATAGTATTAAATTTTTAAACAAACAATAAACTTAAACAAATAAATAAATTTTAAGGTGGATAAAATTAACATGAAACAAACAGTTGCATTAACCGTCGAAGGCGGTTACTCTGGAATAGCAAACTAGTAAGACCAGGTGGTCTCTGTATTGGAGGCGGCAGCAGGCAGGGATATCAGACGGTCATCTTTTTTCCCGGACAAGTGGGATAAGTTCCTTCACCGCTGGTTTGCTCTCTCACAGCCTGTGCCATTTGTTGAAAAACCAGTCACAATGGAATTTCCTAAAACTCCAAAAACTCCTAAAGTTCCGGACGGTCTGGGTGAGGACTTCAGAGCTAAAATCGCCGCTCTAAAACCCATTAATGAATATGACTGGGAGCCTGACAACGAAGAGCCAATGAACTTACCTTCAGATTCAAATGATCCCGATGATAGTGAAGATGAAGATTATAGGTAACCTGCAAATTTCTTTTATCTTTATTTCATCTCTAATGATAATCTAAACTTTGGTTCTATCTAGTCGCTTGATGTTGCAGAAACAAATATCAAGTTTTAATAGACTATTATAATACTTAATTATTTGTTTGAATGTTTATGTTCTTCAGTTTTTGCAGATTTACATAAATAAATATGTGCAGGAAATACCAAATATTTCTCTAACCATTTGTAATTTTTAAATGTGCTTTTGCTGTCTTCAGCTTTTTACTTGAGATCACTCCGGAAACCCGCTGTATCGGCGCTATCACTGGGGTTTGTGTTAAATTATTTTGGGTTGTACTAAATTATGCTCTTTATTGTCAATGTTTGTGGTTAGAATTGTTTTTTTATTTTCACAGGTGGGACCTCCACCAGACGACAAAGGGCAACCAGCAGAGGAACGCAAAACCCCACGTGTTCTTTATTATGAAAATCCATTTGCCGTCGTAAGCAAACTGCATGGGACTATTGCAGAAGGAATTGATAAAATTAGGTCTACTCTCGTTTCTGGTATGTCTAAAGCTAAACATAACTTCTTCATCATCCCTAAAATAATATCATCATGTAGAATGGCTTGACTTTGCTTTTATCAGGCGGTAATAAAAAGAGGGACAAGACGAAGGCCGTGTATAGATTTCAAGAGTTTTTGGTCGTTGAGGTGAGATCACTTCACCATTTTTTTTTTTAAACTATTTTTTTTTTTAAATTGGTTAGGTAGGATTGAAATAGATCTTATTTGTTTTACATTATTACATAGAATAGTATAATAGAGGCAAGATCACTTCAGCATGTTTTTTAAACTGCACTTTTATGTAGGATTGAAATGGGTGTTGGTTATGTAGGATTGAAAGGGGTCTTATCTGTATTAGGGGTCACTATATAGTGGTATCCATGTATCCATATAGTAGTATTCATGTATCAGTTGACAAGATTTGAATCTTAGTTTCCTTATTAAATTTGAAATCAAAATTAAACTAATACCATTTGATAAAACTATACTTTGTTACTAGATAAGAGATTAAAATATAAACTAGGAAAACACATACTAATTTGACTTTACTTAAAAGGAAATTCAAGATGAGGATTGGAGCACCGTGATGAAAGTTTTGAACAGAATTGATGGATGGCTCTATGTTGTGAAGTGCTTGACCCTCCCTCCTGAAAGGTATATGTTCTAAAAACTTAGAACATTTGTTTTCTATGTTTACATAATTGCCTTCTATATGCTAAACTCTTGCACTGCCTGTATTGCATTTTAGTTCCCCTTGAATAGTAATTAAACATTAAACTTCCCTCTTGTGGATTAGAACCAGTCCATGAGCAATGCTTATTCGTTTGTTTGGAATTTGTATTGGCAGCGCCTACTCTTATTACAATGAAGCTCAAGTGTTAGCATATATGGGTATGTGATAGACTTTTGATTTATTTATTTCAGCCATGCATACTTTGAAATTAATAATATACCATATGCTAAGCTTCTTTATATAGGGCTCCATAAGAACATAGTGAGGTATCATGGTGCATGGAGAGAGGACAATACGTTGTACATTCAGTTTGAGCTCTGCGACAGCAATCTCAGATCCCTTATAAATGCTAATAAAGTTTTCTCGGAAGCCAAGATAATTGATATTGTGTATCAGGTAAGTTTCAATGATTTGATCTCTGTTTTGACGCAAAAACTTCAGCAAGAATGTCTGTTCCGCATGCCCAATTGTTAAAGATGAAAAAATGTAGAATGTCTGTTCCGCATGCCCAATTGTTAAAGATGAAAAAATGTTACCGATACCCATATATCGCTCAAAGTCATGTGATACCCAAGCTTTCTTATGGTTTTGTAAATATATTTGCAGGTTGCTAAGGGACTACAACTACTTGAAAAGCACAACTTAGTTCATATGCGTGTAACACCTGATAACATATACGTCGATGAATACGGTGTTTACAAACTAGGAGGATTCCGGCTTTCTCAAGAGTCGAAATCTATTCCAAATGAAGATTGTGTTAGGAGCTTGGATTTGCGCTTTTTGGCCCCTGAGCTTGCTTATGTGAAACATGCAAAATGGGGTATTGTTAGCGGTGTTGATATTTACTCTCTTGGGGTTACTGCATTCGAGCTCGCTACTGGGATTGACTTGCCACAAATTGAGGATACTTACTTCCATGTGTTTAGACTTAAACCGGAGCTGATCTCTATGGAAGGCCTTTCCCCACAAGTCCAGCAACTCATTAAAGTAAGAGTAACTCTGTATTTCCTTTCCCCCTTGCTCTTGTGTTTTGTTTGGAGGGATTTGGACTGGATATCTTACACACTTTTGAATTTTTTTTTTTTTTTACTTGTTTCTCTTCTTCCAGCTTATGACGCACCCGGACCTTGATTCAAGACCCGACGCCACCGAGCTGATAAGGCATTTAAGACAAGTATTTGGTCACGTCCCGTCTTGAGGAAAATCAAGAATTTATGTTATATTCAATCGTGTAGAATTGAGAGCCTATTCCTTCAAGTTGTTCTGTCTACAAAGGGCTTAAAGATTCTGATATATTGAAGTTTTGAGTGCATTTCCTACTTGGTTTATGTGATTGCATTATTTTAATAGCGTTATTTTGATGGTGGCATCGTGCATGGATTACTGTAGACAGTCGCTTAAGTATTACTAAGGAAAGAAGACAGGGTACTGAAATTGATCCATAAGATTTAAAATTTTAATTCTTTTAAATATTTTATACCTCCACAACGGAAAACCCTTTTTTAAGCTATTGAAGAATAGTGATAAATTTTAACTGTGAAATATGTATACATAATATTTAATATTTAGCTCCTTGATATTAAGAATATTTATATGAAATTTTTATTTTAAGGTTTAAGTAATTTCATTGTCATTTAAATTTATTATTATTTAATTAGTTATATGGAATTGAAACAATTTTATTTGTATGGATGATAATTGTGTAATAAGATATTTCAACAAATGTCAATTGTACATAGAAGCATATAGTTAGTTTTATAGGTTTCAAAGACTTACATAAAGTTTTATTTAAAATTTTATGTTATTACATTTTACAAGCCTATGTTGTTAAGATCCTATATAAGTATAATTTTCTAAACAATTGTATTGCAATATATATATATTTATTTATTTATTTATATATATATATATATATATTTATTTATTTATTTATTTATTTTATGTGTTATTTTTATTCTTATTTCTTGATTTAAGTTTTTTAAGTTAATCCCAAACTCATGTAAATTTGCAAGCCTTTTATCCTACTTGTAAAGAGGAAACTTAAATATTCTCTCATCCTTTCCAAAAAAAATCTTTTGGATTTTATCAAACTTTTTGGGATATATATATATTTACTTTATGAGTTGTAACCTTTCTTCCATACTTCAAAACTTTTTCAACCTACTAAACAAGATTTTAGTCTAACCCTAAGATGATTATCTCATGGCTACTGAGAACGAATCAAATCAGATGGTTTTATTTTTTTCTATCTCTTTTACTCTTACAGAACCAAAGTAGGAAAGATCGGAAAAATCAGTGATTTACCATAGGAACCATTGAGGAAGGATTCCTCGGAAAGTTAAGGATTAGTAATCCTTTCTATCAATTGAATAGATTCGGTCTTATACATACGCGAGGAAGGTAATAAAAAAGGAATAAGATTATTCTATTCTTCTTTTTTATAACTTAGGAGCCGTGCGAGATGAAAGTCTCGTGCACGGTTCTGAATGAGAGATCTAAAATTGAAAATAATACATATATATGTGTTAATGTTAATTTTATAATTTTAAATCCTAATTGATAACATTGATTAAAACCTGATGGTCTTATTGATTGAGGGATGATCTAAAAGAAAATTATCATCAACAAATTGAAGATGGAACTATTTTTTTGCAACCTAAAAGCATTTATCTCCCTAATGCCTTAATAAAAAACAATAATAAATAGATACGGAGATAGTGGGTCATAATGGTGGAGTCCACAAAATGATTTGATATATCCAAATAGAGATGATTTGACCAAAATAGAATATTTTGGAGTATTATCAAAAGATCTAATCGATTCACATCAACCTTGATCAAAATCAAACTTATGAGAATATCATTTAGAAAACTCTAAAAACCTCTATAGTAAACATTTTTTATCCTTCCATAGAATGAAGAGAATGTATGGCCTCTTGTGCAATGATGATACCATATAAAACCACCTTAAGTTGTATGCAATATATCACTCTTCAATAAACAAATTTTAAAAGAAACTTTTGTAGGAAATCTATTCAAGCTAAAATTGCCTCTATAGCTTCATAGAGATCTTACTTATGAAGATTTCATTTTATCATTTATGGAATATCCTTGTTTGCTTGCATAACTTATGATAGAATATTATGAAAATAATTTATTGCTTATTTCCCAATATATTCTTCTTTCTTATTTGACAAAGCACAAATATGTTATAGTTGTAGAATGCAAATTTTGGTATTTCTATTTCCTTCACCCCATGTCTCCATAGTTTTTTTAGACCTATGAATCTTCCTTTTTCAATATATTATGATACTAAAAAAGTAATTGTTTTCTTGTATATAAAATATCTTGGTGTATTATATTGATTTCTATAATATCTTATAAATTATTGAGCTTGGATTTAATTTCCTCTTTTATGTTAAATATATGGCCAAAAGCTTTGACATTCTAGATCATCATTATCCTAATTAGATATTTTATTTTTTGAATAAACCTATACATACATAATCCTTAAAATCTTGTTTCATCCCACCATAACTTAACCATTTAAAAGAAATATAGGTCTTGGATCCACATAAACTAAAATTGAACTAGATTTGGATGACCACTATTGAGTAGACCACATTCAAGAGAATGTACTCGTGATTTAATCTTTCTCAAGATAAATTGGGAAAGGGATTAATTAATGGTAGTGTCTAATATTTCAACATTTGCATTTAATGTAATGTTCTTGGTTCCATTTTGACATTTGCATTTAAGGCATGACTATGACACTATGTAGCTTACATGGCATAAAGAGATAAAATATGTGACCAACTATTACCCAAAAAGCACAAACCATTTGAGAAACATCTTTTACTAATTTGGTCAAACTGATTTTGACCAACTATAACAACCAAAATAGAATGTTTTTAATTGGCAACAGAGAATAAATGGACCAAATTTTTTACGTAGGGATTAGAAATAGTTTTAAACTTGCTTTTTCTATTTTCTAAACATTCCAACATGGTGGTAATGAACCACTGAGGTATATTTACCAAGTTTGACTACTAAGTGTAACTATTCCTATCCCTATTTGTTGATTTGGAAGATTTATTTATTGATTGCATATCAATTGTTGCAACTTGCTTAAGTATGAACCAAGAAGAGGGTTTTGTCCTTTCATTACAAATAAGACTAGCAACCTAGTACTTAACATGGATAGAAGAACGAATACACTATCACGCTACTAAATTTTTGTTGCACTTTGTAAGGAGCTTTTTTGTTTATTTAAACCGATAAAAGTATGATTTGATTTTTTGTTACACTACAATTTTATGACTATATCTAAGTCATTTTTCCTTCCACATTGTTGTAAACAAGGGCCCACTCCTAGTAAGGTGGAAGATACCTTTTCTTTATTTTTTATTTCTTTCAATTTAGATTAGTTTACTATCATTTTTTTTGCAACTTATAATAGTCATTTACTTGCATTGTTTCATCTCCTAGGAGGACTAGCTAGTTGTGTTATTTTCATGTGTTGTTGTAGATTAGTATGAATGCTTAGTTATTTTATGCTCAATTTATTTCTTGTTATTTTCTTTACTTTCCTAGCTATAATTATTTAACTTTATACAAGTGTGTTTGATACATTAAGCTCTTTCATTTCATCTATAGTTAAATTTCATTTCTATTTTTTGAGTTGTTATAGCTTAGAGAGCCAAAACCAGCCCTTACCTTAGATATTTCCTAGTGCATATTACCCATAGGACACCACCCCTAGTTTGATAAATTAAAAGTGACCTTGGTAAAGTGTGGTTTTGATGACACCCATCACCGCATAATTGATCCTAGTTAACCAATGTTATTCTCCTTTTCTCCTCTATTCTTGACCAAAGGAATTTATTTTGGATAGATTCAACCACTTGATTTACTTTTGTAGGCATTTTGTATAGGGACATGTAATAGATAGGAATTGATTGGAGAGTTGATTTGAGTAATACCATTTTGCCTGCTTGAGATAGTAATTTGCCTTTCCATCCTATCAATTTACCTTGAATCCTTTTTATAACTAGATTCCACATTTCTCTTCTCATTCTACCATTGAACATGGTCATTCCAAGATAGGTTGTTTGGAACTTCTCCTTGCTACAACCTAATATATTTATGATTTTTTAATATTTTTTAATAGGAATGTTTAAGAAGTAAACCTTGGGTTTATTATAGTTAATTATTTGCCCAAAGGCTCTTTCATAAGTAACCAAGATTTCTTTGAACTCCTTCACTTAAGGAATTGAATATTTACCAAAGAGAATTATATCATCTACAAAGTGTAGATTGGTGAAGGGTGGCATAGATGAGGAAACTTTGATACCTTAAACTTTCCTCTTCTCATGGGAGGCCTTTATAGTCCTACATAATGCTTCTCCCATAATGATAAATAGGGTTGGTGAAAGAGGGTCTCCTTGTCTTAGTCCATAGGAAGATTCGAAAAACCCAATAGGTTTCTCATTAACTAGAACTGAGAACCTAGAAGTCAAAATACAATTGTTATGTCACACCATATTGGTAAAAACCCAAATTTTCTTAAGACCTTAAGTAGGAAGTTCCATGAAAATATATTATAAACCTTGCTTATATATAATTTAATTATCATACCTTCCTTCTTCCCTCTATCTACAAAGTGAATCACCTTGTGAGACATCAAGATACCATCTAAAATTTGTTTACCTTGAAGAAATGCCTATTCTTCCAAGATTATTTTGGGGAGAACCTCTATTAATCTCTTGGTTAATATCTTGGCATACACTTTGTATATCACATTGCATAGAATGATTGGTCTAAATTCCTTTTATGTCCTTGGTTTGTTATTTTTTTAATTGGGCCAATGAAAGTGTTGTTGATTTCTTTAAGTAATCTAGTTGATCTATGTGTCTCCATTATTGCTATAATTACATCTTCACTTACCACATCCCAACACTCCTAAAAGAACACTACTAAGAAACCATTTGGACTTGGTGCTTTATCTCTCTTTATTCCAAATATTACCTCTTTGATATCTTTCTCGATTTCTCTGCTCAACTACTTATTTATCCCTTTGGTACTAACTTTGGGGATATGCTTCAACATTAATTCCTCCATTTCTTCTTCCCTTATTGAGTCTTGTTTTAGATGGTTGGAGAAGAATTCCACCACACTATTAGCAATATTCTCTTCCTCCTCTATGATAGTTCCATCTTCCTTGTCTTAGTCCATAGGAAGATTATAAAGAGGGATGGTGAAAGAGGGTCTCCTTGTCTTAGTCCATAGGAAGATTTGAAAAACTCAACAAGTTTCTCGTTAACTAGAATTGAAAATCTGGAAGTCAAAATGCAACTATTATGTCACACCATCTTGATAAAAATCCAAATTTTCTTAAGACCTTAAGTAGGAAGTTCCAGGAAAATATATCATAAAACTTGCTTATATCTAATTTAATTATCATACCTTCCTTATTTCCTCTATATATAAAGTGAATCACCTTGTGAGACATCAAGATACCATCTCAAATTTGTTTACTGAATAAATACCTATTATTCCAAGATTATTTTGGGGAGAACCTCTATTAATCTCTTGGTTAATATTTTGGTATACTTTTTGTATATCGCATTGCATAGAATGATTGGTATAAATTCCATTTATGTCTTTGGTTGTTCTTTTTTTAATTAGGGCAATAAAAGTGTTGTTGATTTCTTTAAGTAATTCAATTGATATATGTATCTCTTTTATTGCTATAATTACATCTTCACCTACCACATCCCAAAACTCATTGAAGACCCTACTAAGAAACCAATTGGACCTGGTGCTTTATCTCTATTTATTTTTAAGATTACCTCTTTGATATCTTTCTCCTCGATTTCTTTGTTCAACTATTTATTCATCTCTTTGGTAATGACTTTGGGGATATGCTTTAGCATTAATTCCTCCATTTCTTCTTCCCTTATTGAGTCTTGTTTTAGATGGTTGGAGAAGAATTCCATCACACTAATAACAATATTCTCTTTCTCTTCTATGATAGTTCTATCTTCCTTTCCAGGTAATTCTTATGTATTATGGCTATGGCATGGAAGAAGTTTGTATTTTTATCACCTTGTTGAAGCCAGGTGATTCTTGATCTTTACCTCTAAAATATTTTCTCTTTTCTTAGTAAGTCATGGTATTGTATTAACAACTCTTTTACCTATTGTAATATATCCTCCTCATTGCCTTTGATTTCAAGAGCCATCATTGTTCATTGTATTTCTTTTCTAGATTCCTTTTTTTATTGTGTAAGTTCCTAAAACCTCTTTATTCCATTTATTTAACTCCCTTTTGATATTATTTAGTTTTTTACTTAGTTGGGCCATTTTAGATCCATCATCTCTTGATTACTAACATAATTTGATACTCTTCTTGAAGTTCCCATCTTCCAACCATATTAGTTTGAATTTGAAATGTGATTTGGATGGTTTTTTAAAATCTACACTAAGTATCAAAGGGTTGTGATCTAATCCTATTCTTGATATATATTGAGGGACCAATTCTAGATTTCTAGGTACCAATTTATCAAGATTAAACATATATCTAGTCAAAATTGGATTCCTTGTGGTCCTATCCTCCTATTGGACCATATGAATTTGGTTTCTTCTAGCTCTAAATCCATTAAATTTGATTCAATTAGGAGGTCATTTAGATCTAACATGCTTTCAATCATTTATTTGGAGCCACCTTTCTTTTCACTTGGATTTAGGGGTGTATTAAAATCTCCAACTACCATCCATATTTTATCTTTCCACACTTCTACTTTTATTTTTAGATCTTGCCATAGTTTTCTTCTACTTGTATACTAATTTGGAGCATAAATATTGGTAACTAAGCATTTCCACCCCTTGTTGATAATTTCCACTGTCATTTGGTCTTTGGATTTATCCATTTCTATCACTTATATCTCATTATTTTCCCAAGCTATGAGTAACCCTCTGGATACCCCTTGTGCTTCTACCTTTAACCATTGGTGGTTCTTTCATATTCCTCTCATTATTTTCTCTTCTTTTTTCCCATTTAACATTATTTCCTATAATAGATGAGGTCTAGTTTCTTGGTTTAAATGAAAGACTTGAGTTGTATTTATTTAGTAGGGGTATTCAATCCTCTTATATTATAGGAAATTATATTCCTTTTTTATAATGGGGTGTGACAATTCCATCGCCTCATAGTATTGTCATTTGCATCCCATTAGCCACTTATTTCTCCATATCCTTTTTCAGTTTGTTGGTTTTGGATGGTCTACCTGCTAGAAGCTTTTCCTAGCCTAGGTCTGGCTTAATCTTCTATCCTAATATTTTAACTAATTTTGTCTTAACTTCAACCTTTATCATGTTGTCTTATAGCACCTCAGTGTTACCTCGCTATTCCAGTTCTACCTCTAGTTGAGATTCTTGGAAAAAATCTACCTCTTTCTCTAATTTATCTACCAAAGTGATTCCTATGTTTTGCTTCGTATTATCTCTTTACACTTATTTAGTTTGGTTGCTAGATGCCACTCTTGAGTCTTCCTTCCACTTGGTTGGCATACATTTCTCTTTTGTTCTTTTTCTATCTATGGCTTGTGTTATAGTAGTCTCTACTTGTAGTTTCTCACTTCCTCCTTCATTACCAACCTTGGTCTCTTCTCCTTTTTTGTCACTCTTGCTAACTGTTATTCCTTTATCCCCAATATAGCTAGTTCTAATTATCTTTATGCTTTCCATTTCTTATTAGAGTTTGAGGATTTATTTATTCTTATCTTTGATCACCCACTTGAAAGGTATTTGATTAGTCTATTATCTAGTCTATTAGGTATTTCTTATAAATTTTTGCATGGTTTCTTTCATGTTAACACAATGAAATGTTATATGACCTACCTTAAAACAAATTCTACAATAAAAAGGAAAATTTTTATAATCTACCCCTTGGAAGTGTGTGCCCACCTTCAACTTCAGGGTGATATTTTGGGGAAGTGGGATACTTATGTCTAGCCTAAAAATATCCTTGCATATATTGCTTTGGAGTGTTGCTCCATGGTGGGTTAATAGTTGATAAATTCTCCCATAGAATTTCCAATGTACCTTAGTGCTCTTAGGCTTCACTATTTTATAGACAATCCATAAAGTCTGATCCAAATAGGGGATAAAACCTACATTTTTTGTTTGGATCAAAGCCCACCGACCATCACCTAATATGGATCCATGTATTCTCCTTGAAACATGCTCTACTAAGGACATGTTCCATGTCTTCCATGGTCATAATGATAGCTTGGAAGAATCCTTTTGGAGTATAGTAAATTCTACATGCCCTTTGACTCCCCATTTATCCATGGCCTATTTTTTGATATTGGATATCCCATCCAAGGACCTAAAAACTTCACAATAATTCTTGTTGTCATTATTTCCAACCAATTATCTATTAGATCATCACCAAAGTAGATTTTAATATCTTCCTTCCTTTCTTCTATCATTATGGGAGTTGGTTGATTATGCATTGATGGCCTATTTTGACCTCAAAGCTTCACTACCCATGATTTTTTTTCTCTCTAAAACTTATTTCTTATCACTATTTCCCATATTTATTCATCTAATTCACTCCCTACACTTTGGATTGCAATTTCTAGAGTAGTTATTTGCTCGATAGTTTTATCCATGGCCTCCCTACAAACCCCTTATCCTCAACCAATAATCTACAAATGAATTCAAACTCAAAGAAAAACTACCCATTAAACTTGTAGGGCTTGGAATCTATGACCTATACACTCCCAAAAATAAAGGAAACCTCAACCCTTTCTATAAATACCATGGTTTTTCACCTAGATTCAATTACAAAACTTTATCAAGTAATGCAAATTAATGATAACCACCACATATCCACCATGTGCACACCTAGCAAATTCTAATCCTTACCACAACCACCACATAGCTACCATGCACACACCTTGTAAACTCTAACCCTTACCACAACCACCATGCATATACCCTATACATCCTAACTCTTACCACAACCATTTTATAGTCACTACATACATTTTGCCACCACATGTCCCCCAAGAAACTACCACATGCACACCCTGCAAACCCTAACCCTTACCACAACCACCATGAAGTCACCACACTCACACCCTATAATATTTAACCCTTAATAAAACCACCATGCACATACCTACAAACCCTAATCCTTACCATAACCATCATAAAAATATCATTCACACACCCTACAAACCCTAACCCTTACCACAACCACCACACAACACCCATACACATGCAACCACTAGGTAATCATCACATGCACACCCAACAAACCCTCACCCTTACTACAAACACCATGTAGCTACTATGCACATGCAACCACCATACAACCACCATGTAGCCACAATGTAAACATTCTATAAACCTAAACCCTTTCCATAACCACCACACACACACCCTAAAAACCTTAACCCTTACTGTAGAGATTTTTTTCCTACAACACTGCTTCACTCAAACAAGACTTAATTATAAGTAGGTCAAATCAAATAAGGTGGTTGAAAGGTTTTTTGAATTCAATTTGAGGAAAGGGATATCAAAATAAAGGTGGACAAGATAAGAAGCTTCATCGACCATTAGATATTCTATCAATAATAAATGTGCATCCTCTGCCTTGAACCAATATCATTGACATCACTAAGGCCCATAGGCCATTAAATTTCAATCCAATGGTCTACACTATCCTTTCAATGGAAGAGAGGAAAAAAATAAGATAAGGCCCCAATAAGACTCAAATTCAGACATGTGGTGACCAGTTGGGGGGTTGAGGGGAAAAATTTGTGTTCCTAGATAGGATCATTTAAGAGAAATACCAACCATTTATAAAAAGGATTAACTTTCATTGTCTATCCTATCAAAGCCCATTGTGCATCAATGTGATGACTTCCCATCATACACATGATCCTATCCTATCAATATACAAATAAAGATCATACCTACCACATCAACTAGCAAGAGATCCTAGAGAAAATATAGCAAAGTCTTAATAGTGCAACCATTCCAGTATAGCAAGAAATAAGAGATGATAATGACACTCCATCATCCAAAGATCCAAACTTCCTCAGGAATTAATGGCCCTAAATCTAGAGACCTAAAAGATGCTAACTAAGAATGTGGAAGGATTTTGGCTATATAATAGAGAATAATTTGTAGACATTTTGCATAGAACTTTGAAGAGAAAGGACGCTCCTCTTAGCTTACAAATAGGCCCATAATTATATTATAAATGCAATGGAAGTTGTTTACTCATGCCTAGTATCTGGCCTTATGGATTCTTATTTTCATCCTCCTTCTTTATTACAATAAATGGAGCTTGATTCTAAATCCATTGTCTAAGGATCATTGAACCTTTAGACAGTATTCCTTGTTATCACTTGTGGTACATTAATGGAAGCCATGACTAATTTTACTCTATCCTCCTTTTTTTGATGTATTTTTTATTCTTATTTATGTGAGGTGTAAGTGTTTTCATTCTAGCTATTAGATGGTGTATCTCATGTTCATTTATGGCCACTTATTTCAGTTAAAATGAGGGACTTTAATTCTTGGTGCATTGCCCTCATAGCTTAGGTTTTAAATTTTTATAAAATTTTAATTTTCCTAGATTTACTTTTATTGCAATTCCTTTCCCTACAAACCCCCTCCTTGGCCTTATATTATGGAGGCCTTTATGTGTTAAGGATTAATATTGACAAGGATACAATATCAATTTAAAACCCCAGAGGTTGCCTTGCAGGCGGTCTTTCATTTGTAGCACTTCTTATCATTTCACTTTATGCGAGGCATGAATTTCCTTGGCTTGTCAGTTCTTTGGCTAGATAAGTAGATGCATTTGTAGATAACAACTTTTTCTGTAATACCTTATGGGATGATCTTTTATATTTTTCTATGAATATTGAAGAGTTCCAACTATGATCCTAATAAAAATTATAGTCAGTGAGCTTTAAAGTGAAGCATCAAAATTCACCTGGCAACTTTGCTAGAAAAGAGAAATATTTTGAATAAGTTTTCCAACAAAAGTAGATCGAGACTCTAGTAGGGGTCTTTGTATTATAATCTTTCTAAATAAATATCTCCCCACCTAGAGACTCTATTCTTAAAGGAAGGGCCTATAATTATATGAGTGAAAGGTCTATAACCAGAGCCTTCACCCAACCTAATTAGCAAAAGCAAATGTTGCTAATGAATCAAATATAAAGGAGGAAACAACAACATAACATGGAAGCCATAGTAAATCATCCTCCTAGAAAATTTCCAATGTGGAATGATAGAGGTCCCCTAATTCCACTAGTTTAACCTTCCCACCTTAGTGCTTAAGTCCTTCTCTATTTTCTTGGGAGATCTTATCACCCCAATAGAGCATTTACACCACTTGGTGAGCTTATGTGTTGTGCACTTCATTGAAAATCTAGATATAGCCTTGAGGCTATTTTTTTTTTATGAGGAACCTTTTATATACAACATATCCGTAACATGTGAGGGGAGAGATTTGAACCTGGGCCTCTCGATAACTGGAGAGTTTTAACTACCCACTTGCTCTCCAACTCCTCTACATGGGCGAATTAGCCTTGATACTATTAACAACTTCTTTTATAGGGATATCTTATGAATGGTATGTTAACCTTAGCCCATAATAAATCAAAAGCTAGGACGAGTTGATATAAATCCTAATAAATAGATTAAAAAAGAAGGTGATTGGAGCATCTCTCTTGGAGCAACTCATAACCATTAAGAGGGTACCTACAAAATAATGGATAATTTCAATGTTTAGTTCCATAAGAATTGGAAAAGGATCCTTACAAAAATCAAATCATCTTTGGGTATGGCATTTATTTACTACTTAAAAGCTTTCAATTCTAAAATTACCATGATGGTCAACCCTAAGAGTGGAAATTCACTATAGAGGCCTATGAGATAGCCATCCAAGATGAGAAGGATCATATAAATCAGAATGCTAGCCCCTAGACCACCTCCTTTATTGTTTTATTTCATTCATCCCTTGTATCACCCATCTATTACCATGCAACCCTGCACCAGTCTAACTTGTCTTGTCACATACTCAAAGCAAGATCAAATTCCCTCTCCCCTTATTGCCAAAATAGATGAATTGTTCAATACTATGAGAATCCTCTCTAATGACATCATATCCCTTAAGAGGTAACATAATTCCCAAAGGATTACCTATCTTAGTTATACAAAGCCTTCTTTTCAAAAAGGAAACCCAAATGTCTAATCACCTCCAACGAGATATCATAAGGCTTCATTTTCAACAAACAAAAATCCTAGCCAGTCATAGGATATAACTCATCATATAGTACCTATATTATCCCCAATACAACAAATACATATAAGTTTAGCTAAGGACTTGGTCATCACTAAGAAAAATTATGTTGAAGATCCTAGTGGTCTATATTATCATTTTTCTTACTGTTATATCAAAATTGAATCTTATTTTGTCAGAATGACTCCTTCTGGCCACAATATTTCACATTCTCCTCAATCAAAAGTCTCAATGCCAAGTATGGAACCTATCACTTAGTCTCTAATCATACCATCAACCACCAACTTACCAACTTGTAGATAACTAAACATGTCATATTGAGGAGACTACCTATATGGACTCCTTTAAGGCCATATGACCCACCTTGGGTAGCCCTAGGGCTTAACAATGGTTTTCACCACTCAAACAGGGAGAAATTTCCCTTTTCAATAGCAACCATCTTACCCTAAGACAACTCCCAATCGTGATCGTCTCACCCTGATATTATCTCAATCTCGACCATCTCACCCCAATATGGTCCGCAATCATGATCGTCTCACCTCAAGACAACCATGCAAAAAGCAAGTTCTCACACTACAATTCAAATAGTTACACATACCAACTAGGAATAACAATATAACTGAGTCATTTATATGATGTTTTTCAAGAAATAGTTGATCACCTTTCTTGACCATAACTTCTTTCTTGGCTCTTGTAGGCTTTGGACTCCCATTGGGAAGTATATTTAAATACGCTTAGCCTTCATTGAAAATATCCAATTTTTATGCATTGAAGTATTGTCGAATTGAAGAACCAAAGAGCTCTCATTCTCAAAGTAATGAAGTGCTATCAAAATTCAACCTTGAAGCTTCCCAAGAATGCCAATGGATCATATCGAAGGTTGAAGATCGAATTCATACTTCTTCCACCATCCAATGCCCTTTCTTCGATGTAAATTCCACCCTTAAGTAGTTTCTTATGAGCGCACCAAGAACATCAACTCATCCATGGATCAATCTTGATTTTGCCTCACATCAGCCACAAGGAATTCACTCATAGTTTATAGGTCATCTCACCCTGAGATGATCCACAGGTATGACCATCTAACCTCGAGATGACTAGTAGGAAAGACCATCCCACACATGGATGGCATCCCAATAGAGATCTGTTTTCCCTATTTTCTTTCTTTCATTAGATTTAGCAATATTTCAATGATTGTTCAACATAGTTATATTTCATTTTCATGCATTTATTTGTCATATTTCAGCTTTTTCATCTTCTTTATTGTTTTCTTTATCATCATTATGGGCCTTATCTTGGAAGGCTCTTCATATGCTTTTGATGCTCTTTATATTTCTTTGTGTGTAGATTATAGGTCTTTACAATGGAGCAAATGGCATAAATATTCACACCTCATCATCATACATCGTGACAATCACCAAAAACCTATCAATAATTAGTTTGTGATATGCAAGAGAGATCTTGCGAGATACACCTTGGATTACTTTTCTTATTGTAAATTTGTATCAAAGTGGTAGAAAATCCCTCAACGGGGTTCCATTGTAACCTCTCTTGAAGGAAAAAGAATTGATATTAATAAAAGGGTACCATTATTGCATTTATTATTTTGTCATTATAGTTACAAAATTTGTTATATAGTTGGTTCTTTATTTCATTGTATAAGTGTACAATCTCTTTTTTAGCATACTTCAGTGGCGATCACGGTCGAACTTTGTCCACTTTCATAAAATCACTGTTATTTATTGTCTTTCTTGGTGTTTTTGATTTGCAAGTACTTCCACCCTTGATAGAGATGGTCAGCAGGTGCAACCGTCTCACCTCAAGATGGCTAGCAGGTGCCATAGTCCCTTCCAGATATGGCCTCAAAGTAGAAGGTAAAAACAATAAAGAAACAACATCTACAATAGACGTAGGCTAACTTGTAATTTATTCAATCATTCCTTTCTAATTTTTAGTAGAGAAAGGTATAATTCTCATGCTTAATTGAAGGAATTTCAAAGAACTTGTAGCATTTAATATAATCTATTTGTGATCATCCCTGGGTCAGATAGTATCTATCTATGGTAGTTCCTATCCCAGATGAACCCTATTTTTTATCATCCCTATGTTAGACGACCTCTACTGTAGACATAGAAACCTACATGAGTAGCCTTTAAACAAGAAATAAGCAATCAAGAAACCCACACACCATGTACTACTTTAACATTAATGAGTTGGACTTCATCCTCAATCATTAATCGAGACCAACGACGGTGGGTTTCATCTCCATCCATTGGCTTGCATCCTAGCAACCTAGTGGCCAAAAATGAGTGGCTTTCTAGACTTCATAACTAGAAGGTCCCCTACTCTTGGGTTCCTAGAGTAGGAAGGATTAGTAGTGCCCTTTTACATTGGGGTAAAATAATTAGTGGAATGCAGCTATTGTTTTTGTCTAAGACATGCCCAAGTTTTGAAGTGAACTCCTTGTTGGATTAGTAGTTGGACTCCGACAGCGCGGTATCCCTAGAGGGGTAAATTTAATTCCTTAGGTTATATTGATCTTACATCCAATAGGAAACCATCATTTGTTGTTTGGGTTACATTCTTCGTTAGGGGGTGTGCTCAAATTACCCTATAGTAGTTTTCTATTTTGTTTACCCTTAGTTTCATAGGAGATAGGGGTTTTTCAACATCAAAACACATAAAACAATATAGGAATTCACAAAGAAAATTTAAAAGAGATAATCACATTGTACACTTTGTTTGTTTCTTTACTGTTTACATAATCAAGATCATGGTAACTACACACAACCGAGCCCAATCACGAGTTGACGATGTAGAAAATTTACAAGGAGACACAAAACGTCTCCAATTTAGTCTCAAGGACTTAGTCATTCCCTAATGGTATCTTGGTACTCATCGTAATGTTAACATCACCTATAGGAAATCATACCTTCAGGATGTCCCAATCCAAGAGGCATATTTAGATCCCCTAGGTGACCAAGAATATGATCTTCTTGGTCAAAGTTGATCCTGTGCCACCACTAGACATGACCTACCCATCAAGGGGCCCAATAGGGTAGTGTTACGAATTTGCATCCCAACCTGGTCCATACACCATTCTAAATATGAGCGAGATTATACACCGACGCCTAGCCTGGACAAGTGGGACACTCCACTTGATAGACCATGTATGAGCTAATAATTTGATCATCTAGATAAATACGACCCTTATCATCAATATAGGAATATAGCCTCATCCGCTCACATTTTTCTTGAAGACGAGGAATAGGAAGGTCTAATCCATCCTACTTTTCATCGTGGAGATTGTTCTATGTAGGTATGTTGTGCCTCTGCACCATATCAATATGAAAACTTAACATTCAAACCTGAACACCAAGTTAACGTGGCTTCCCTCTATTAGGAGAAATTGGTTATTAATCTTGTTGGGCCTAAAAAATAGGTGAAGTCCCTTTGCATTTATGCAAGGGCTCACAAGCCTCACACAGCTGACCCACTACCTAGGCTAAATATAAATCAGCTATGGTTGGATAGGTTGCAAAAGAATCAATAATACCTAGAACAAGACCAATTAGAACAAAAAAGGGTGCACCAACGAAGGTTGCATCAACAATGATTATACCAAGAGCAATTACAAAGAACAAAGTATAAGGAGGTTCACACACCAAGTACATATAGGCAAAAAATCCCTCAAAGGTTCATTGTGCAACATCATGAGATCCCACCTAGGCCAAACCAAAATCCTTCTCCTCATCTGTTAGTCAGTCATCATGGGTCTCAACAACATCTAATGCAAAATCACCAACCTAAACATGAAATCTATGACAACTTAAGATCAAAATATCAATATTAAGGTACCCCAAGTCCCTTTATTAGGACATAGTTGATGACTATTATTAGTCTCCTAGCTCCATTAGGCAACTTCCATCTCCCCATCCTTAAGGGTAAAGGTGAAGAGATGAGATCATATCTTCTGAAGCTTGCAAGGTGCTCACCGAGTGCATTCAATCATTGGAAAAGGCATAAGCTTTAGGAACGGTTCACAAGAAACCCATCCTGAGTCAACTTTATAATCAACCACTTCATCCCTCTATCCCATGTCCCTCATATCTAGAGCATTTTGAAATGCCCAAGCTAGATAAGTTTAAAGGGGATGAGGATGCACAAAAGCATGTCACTAGTTTCATGAACCTATGCTTTCAAATTCAAGGTGGCGATGCCTTGTTACTCAGAACTTTCTTGATAACTCTCTCAGGTCCAATCCTAGAGAGTTTTAATCATTTTTTGAGGCACAACATTCACACCTTTGAGCATCTCGTAAATACCTTCCTAGAACGCTCTGCATTTGGTGTGAGGAAGAAATCCAACCTAACTAAAGAAATTCAAATTGAGGAAGAAAATCAACTTGACAATTTGATGATGAGCTAATCACATACTATGAGAAGAGGTGGAAGAAGGTGATTTCTAAATTGTCTTTCACTCTACTTATAATAGAATTAACTTGAATGTTCACGAAAAGTTCAAATAAAATTTTACTTCTCCTACAACTGCAACAATATCAAACATTTGAGGAGGCTTTAGAACAAGCCAAAGTCATTGAGTACATCAAGGTCCAGGAGGTAGACATTAAACTCCATAAAAGAGAATGGAGCAAAAACCCTAAGGGTAACTATCCATAGCATAAACCGCTTGCGGTCAACCATGTTGTCCTGAACGTTCCAAAGCTCGAGAAAGTGCCTCAACAACCCAACTATCAAGTGCAACCCCCTCCAATGCAAAATCATGATTGATCACAGTGAAATAAAACACATAATCAACTATACCGTTAGTCTCGTAACTATACGCTATTACCTGAGTCTTTGACATCTCCTTTCAATTGATTATGTGAGGCAAAGGCTATCACCTTGCTTAAAATTTTCCAAATAGATCTAGAGCACCCAAAACCAAAGTGGTACAAAGAATATCTATATTGCTTATACCATCATCAAAAGGGTCATGATATCCAGACATGTTACACATTTAAGGATAAAGTACAAGATATGCTTGACCGAAACAAACTTCAAATCAACAATCCTCTTGCTATCGGTAATCAACAAATAGACATAATTAAAAATCCCTTGCCTAAGCATGAGGTTAAGTAAGATCAAATCAGATAAGTTAAAGAAGTCCATGCAGCCCCACCCAATGAGGGTTTTGTTGGCATGATCAATATTGTGTTGGAAAATAGGAGATATTCTGATCGAGTTGCATCGCCTATATCTCCAACTAATGCTTATCATGTATCACAACCCTTGCCACAGTCAAATCCTATCCAACACTACAAGGAACCCATAATTACCTTTTTCAATCATGAGATCAAACCAACTCTCACTAATGGACCCGATCCTCCACTATACATCATTGCTAGTGTGAACCGAATTTCATATAAGCGAGTCTTGATTGATACATGTTCATCTATCAGTATCATTACCACGATTGCACTACAACATCTCAATATTCCACTTTCACACATCACAACATCCACATTCACCCTGCAAGAATTTAATGATGCCTTATGCTTCACTATTGGCATGATAGTCCTCCCTATTTAGGTTGGACTAAAGACCATGCGTACATTGTGCCACGTCTTAGAGGGTGCAAGACAATACAATATACTACTTGGGAGACCTTGGATGAGGGACATGAAGTGTGTTCCATCCATCCTGCATCAATGTCTTAAATTTATACATGAAGGGCAAGTTCATGTGGTTCATGCCGATCTAGAGCCCTTCAAGTATTGCAATATGATCGATTATCTACAAGATTCTACCTGGCCATCCACTCACATGGAAATCCAACCAAATGTCACCATCAAAGGTCCAACTCCACCAATATAAATATCCACTAAATCATCACCACCTCTTCCATATTCCCTATTACCATTGATTTCTCTCGATATCCCTTCTACATCGTTAGATCCTCATGGTGAGGAAACGTTAAAGGAACTATTCAAGGATATCCCCACATCCATATCCAATATTTTAGTAGAGGATATTCCCACTCCTATCGATGAGGAAGAATCTACTATTGTGACAAGTGAATCATATCATACCATACCATCATCATCCATCCCACCGCAGGTCACAATTTATTTGACCAATCTTGAGCTTGATGAATGTATAGCACAAAATGTTATGTTCATACCTATCATCGATTTAATCAAATATCTATGTTGTCCTCTTGTCACATCTCTACCCATGGGTACCACTCATGATTCATTACCTAAACATGGGGGACATGATTCTTTTCAAGAGCACCCTAGACAAGTTAATGAGGTATACATGTCTTGCCCAAATAAAGGGTTTGTTGGAATGATCAGTGTGGTCACAAAGAAAAATAGTCCTAAAGTTCCATATAGCTTTCCTCCAACATTACAACCACTTCTCCAACCCTCTCAATAATATTTTGTTAGCTGCCAAACACCCCCAATAGTTTTACAACATATCTTGGACAACCAAAATTGAGATACAAGGGGATAACCAAAATAGATGCTTTACAACAAATCATGAATCAACTCATAAATATTGATCTATAGCAACAAATGTATTTGAGGTCAAATTGTCTCCTCTACAACCACAAAATAAACCCCAAAAAAATCAGGCGCATAAGTGACCACGTCGCCCACCTCGCACTTATACACCATTGTTCGAATCTTTGGCATCACTCTTTAACCAACTATGTGAGACAAAGGTTATCACCTTGCCTAAAATATACCCCCTACATCCAAATCGCCCAAAATATAAGGGGCATAGAGAGTATTTATATTGTTTATATCATCAAAAAAATAGTCATGATATCTAGGCACGCTATACTTTCAAGAATCTAATATAGGACATGCTTGAGAAAAATCAACTTCAAACTGACAATCCTCTCACTATTGAGGATCAACAAATAGATATAGTTAATGATCCATTACCTACGCTATAAAATCAAGCAGAGCAACCTAGGCAGGTGACTGAGATACATAGTCCTGTCATCTCACAAAATTTATCCATTGCATCCACCTTGTTTAAGATGCCAACCTCATAACTGATCCTCTCACTTTATCCTCAATCAAAAGTCTCAATGCCAAGTATATAACCTATCACTTAGTCTCTAATCATACCATCAACCATCAACTTACCAACTTGTAGACATCTAAAACATGTCATATTGAGGAGACTATCTATATGGACTCCTTTAAGACCATATGACCCACCTTGGACAACCCTAGGACTTAAAAGTGGCTTTCACCACTCAAATAAGGAGAAATTTCCCTTTGCAGTAGCAACAGTCTTACCCTAAGATGGCCCCCAAGATGGCCCCAATCTCGACCGTCTTAGATTTGAATCTTGTCAATCAATACATATATAAGTTAAGTTATAATACCATTTAATAATCTATTTAATTCAATTTTAATAAGAAATATAATAAAACTTTAAATTACATAAAATAAATTATAAGATTTTTTTTAATCAATTACATGAGATGTACATAGACCCGAAGCGTATTATATCCTGATAATATAAAATAATAAATATATCAATATAGTAATACACTTATATTAATTTATTATAATATTATTTTGTTTAGTTGGTTATATAAAATCAAAAATAAAAATAATTATCTCACAAAATATTTTAAAATTATTTAGTATTATATATATTTTTAAATTATAAATATATTTAAAATAGTCAAAATGCCTTACTTTTAGGTTATCTATGTGTTGACGATAATTAATAATGAGATAAAAGATAATACAATAAAGATTTTTTTTGTTATGCATAATCAGACACACATACCCACCCCTCACGTTGTGGTTTGAACCTTGGACCTCCCAAAGAAGAGCCAGAGCACAAACCATTGCACTGTTCCCCTAGGACAAAGATAAATATTTTAATAAAAATAAATTATAATAAACTAATATATTAAATAGTATTAGTTCAATTAGTTATACTCTTCAATTTTTAAGAAAGATATAAGATTTGAATCTTGTCAATCAACACATATATAATTTAAGTTGTAATACACTTAATAATTAATATAATTTAATTTAAAAAATATATAATACTAGATGGATTTTGGCAGGTCATTTGGAGTAAAGTCACAGAAATTGTAATGTATGCTAAAGAGAAAACTCGGGCTATTATAGGGACAATGAAGAAGAAAGTTGAAGTGCAAAAGAAGTAAGATAGAGCTAGTTGGAAACCACCCCAAATGGTTGGATTCTCAATCAATACATATAAGTTAAGTTGTAATACCACTTTAAAATTAATAATTTAATTTAAAATATATATATAATATTAGATGGAGTTTGGCAAGTCATTTGGAGTAAATTCGTAGAAACTATGGCAGTGTATGCTAAAGAGGAAACTCAGGTTGTTATAGGGACAATGAAGAAGAAAGTTCAAGTGCAAGAGAGGTAAGACAGAGCTAGTTGGAAACCACCCCCAAAATGGTGGATTAAAATTAATACTAACGAAACTGCAAAAGGCAATCTAGGTAGAGCTAGAATTAGAGTGGCTTGCAGGAATCATGTTGGAACAGTGCTCTATTAAGAACTACAAGGCCTGGGAAGGACCACGAACAATGAAGCGGAATCCTTAGCTATCAAATCTGCTTTTATTTGGCAGTAACACAAAGTTACATGAAGATAATCCTAGAATCAGATTCTCAAATAATGGTAGGAGCCTTGGATTGCATGAGGAACTTTACTTTGAAGAAATGGAGGTTGAGAATTTTTGTCACTCAAATTAAGGAATTGTGGAAGGAATTAGATGATGTAATTCCAGTTTATGTGAGTAGAGATCTAAATAAAGTGGCAGAATTCCTAGCTAAGATGGGAACTAAGAAGGAGGTAGAGGTTCAGTGGTATAGTGACATGGCTATTGAGGATGAGATGATTAGGCAAGTTGATGAGCAAATTCATTGTTTAGATAATTTGAATAATCATTGTAGAAATATGGTTTCGGAGATTTGGCTCCAATGTAAATCTTCTTTTATAATTGTAAACAATTAAACAACCATTGTAGAAATATGGTTTAGGAGATTTGGCTCCAATGCAAATCTTTTTTTACTGTTATAAACATGTGTTCTCTTTGGCTAAGGTTAAGAGAAGGCTTATCCCAACATGTGTTCTCTTTGGCTAAGGTTAAGAGAAGTCTCATCCCAACTTGTAAATGATCTTGTTTTAATATAAGTTTTTCAAATTATTCTTAAAAAAAATAAAAATATTATAAAACTTTAAATTATATAAAATAAATTATAAGATTTGTTTTTAATCGGTTGCATGGGATGTACATAGGCTATATCATGATAGTATAAAATAATAAATCTATTAATCTAGTAATACATTTATATTTTATTTTTTTTAAGCGAAAAACCCCTTGCGGAGCCGCCTTGGTCTGAGAGACCACGAACAGGGGGTTCTACACCATCAAAGTCACCCGAGAGTCGCACCCGACCCTGCCCGCACCAACATTATCAATTGGATTTTGGATACCCAATTCAGCATTTTGGTAGGATGGAGATTTGAACCTGGGACCTCCCTTGGAGGATTGCCCTCTCCTCTCCAACTCACCTACAACACCTGAGTAGTAATACATTTATATTAATTTATTATAATATTATTTTGTTTAGTTGGTTATTAAAAATTAAATAGATAATAAAAAAATTATTGATTTAATGATATATATTTATATTAATTTATTATGTTATTTTAATTGAACATGCAATTATATAGAATTGAAACCATCGGTATTACAGCATTACCACATAGTGGTATTACAATGAAACTGGGATATTATCCATGTATCTCAGGTTCAGTGGTACAGTGACATGGTTATTGAGGATGAGATGATTAGGCAGGTTGATGAGCAAATTCATTGTTTAGATAATTTGAATAATCATTGTAGAAATATGGTTTAGGATATTTGGCTCCAATGTTGATCTTCTTTTATAATTGTAAACAATTAAACAACCATTGTAGAAATATGGTTTAGGAGATTTGGTTTCAATGCAAATCTTTTTTTATTGTTATAAACATGTGTTATATTTGGCTAAGGCTAAGAGAAGTTTCATCCCAACTTGTAAATGATCTTGTTTTAATATAAGTTTTTCAAATTATTCTTAAAAAATAAAAATTTTATAAAACTTTAAATTATAAGATTTTTTTAATCAGTTGCATGGGATGTACATAGGCTATATCATGATAGTATAAAATAATAAATCTAGTAATCTAGTAATACATTTATATTAATTTATTATAATATTATTTTGTTTAGTTGGTTATATAAAATTAAATAGACAATAAAAAAATTATTGACTTAATAATATATATTTATATTAATTTATTATGTTATTTTAATTGAACATGCAATTTTATAGAATTTTTTTTTGAAAAATAATTTGAAAAATCTTGTATTAAAACAAAGATCATTTACAAGTTGGGATGAGACTTTAACCAGCCTTAGTCAGAGAGAACACATGTTTACAACAGTAAAAGAAGATTTGCATTGGAGCCAAATCTCTTAAACCATATTACTACAATGACTGTTCACCTGTTTACAACTATAAAAGAAGATCTACAATGAAACATAAATCTCCTAAATAGTATTTCTGGAATGGTTATCCAAATTAGCTAAGCACTATATTTGCTCACCAACCTGCCTAATCATCTCATCCTCAATAGCCATGTCACTGTGCCACTGAACCCCTACCTCCTTCTCAGTACCCATCTTAGCTAGGAAGTCTGCCACTTTATTTAGATCTCTAATCACATAAACTAGAATCACATCATCTAATTCCCTCCATAATTCCTTAATTTGAGTGACAAGAATCCTCAACCTCCATGTTTTCAAAGAAAAGTTCCTCATGCAATCTAGAGCTCCAACCATTATTTGAGAATCTAATTCTAGGATTATCCTCCTATGACCTTGTTTTATAGCCCAAATAGAATTTGATTTGATAGCTAAGGCTTCTGCTTCATTGTTTTTGGCTCTTCCCAAGCCTTGCAGTTCCCAATAGAGCACTATTCCAACATGATTCTGGCAAACCACTCCAATTCCAGCTCTACCCGGATTGCCTTTTGTAGCTCCATCAGTATTAATTTTAATCCAACCTTCTAGGGGTGGTTTTCAAGTAGCTCTGTCTTGTCCCTCTTGCACTTCAACTTCCTTCTCCATTGCCCCAATAACAACCTGAGTTTCCTCTTTAGAATAGATTGCCACAATTTTTGTGACTTTGCTCCAAAGGACCTGCCAAACTCCATCTAAAGAAGAAAAAGTTTCTCTAAAAATTCTAGCATTTCTCTCCAACCACGCTTGCCACCAAATAAAGTTTAATCCAAGCTCCCAACCAATACAAATAGCTTTAGATTTAAATCTACCCCTCTTCCATCTTTCTCAAATATTAATCCGATTCAAATCACCATTAACTTGAATTTTATAATATAAAAACCATCTCTCCCAAATCTGGCGCGTGAATGGGCACTCAAACATCAAGTGAACAGCTGTTTCCTCGCTCTTGTAGCATAAAACACATTGAGATGGACCAATGATTCCCTTGTATCTGAGATTATCAAAAGTAAGAATTCCATTATGCATGAACTGCCAGGCAAAAAAGTTAACTTTCGTCCAACCCTTGGACTGCCAAATCTTTCTTCAATCCTCAACCTGATATGTATGAGGAGGAGGCTCTGGAAGGATCTTATCATATTCGTCCTTCACTGTGTAGACACTAATGCTCCCATAGCCCCAAGCTAATTCATCCTCCTCGTCTCTACCTGTGAGAAATCTTTCTGCCAAGATTTTAGTCATGATGGGTGTCAAATCCGGAGGGATTGGAATTGGCCACTCATCCAACTTCTTAAATTGCTTAAACTTATAATCCCCTAGCTGACTAGTGTTGAAATAACTTTCAATTTGGACCCATCCCTTGGTTTCTATGGTTGTTTTTATTGGTTGCAATTCAGGAAATTCAACAATGATAGGTGGGTATTGATCCCATGAATCTGTCCAAAATCGTGCCTTCTCCCCTCTTCCCATTTTCCAAAATAGTCTATATTTTACTACCTGAGATCCTAACTTGAGAGCCTGCCACACTAAGGATCCATTACCATCCAAAGAGAAATGACCCACCTCATTTGGGTTTACATGTCCCAAATATTTACTAGTTAAGATTCTACTGAATAAAGAAGTTGGTTGGGAAATTCACCTCCAGTAAAGCTTTCCAGCCAAAGCTTTATTATTTAACTTTGATCTTCTCAATCCCAAACCTCCTTTTACCTTGGGCTAGCTTACTTTATCCCAACCTACTAAGGCCCATTTTCTGTCTCCTTTTACTCCTTCCCATAAAAATTTTCTAGCCATCTTGTCCAACTCTTTCCATATGGTATGTGGGGCAACAAGGATAGAAAATTTATAAATTGGCATGGCTTGAATGACTGACTGTAAAAAAGTTAATCTACCCCCATAGCTTAACCATTTGTGAGACCAATGATTAATTTTGTCCTTGATACAATCCAAAATATTCCTCCAGATATCTATTTTTAGTTTTTTAAAATGCAAAGGGACCCCCAAGTATACCACTGGGAGATAAGTCCTTGTGAATCCCAAGATCTCTAAAATTTTGTCCTGAAGCCTTTGATCAATATTGAAAAATACCACTTTGGATTTTTTATCATTGATGACTTGGTTTGTAGCCCTAAGGTAGACATTAAGTGTATCTCTAATAATTATTGCTTCCCTGAAGCTGGCCACTCCCACCAATCCTGTGTCATCCACAAACTGTAGGTGAGTCAAAACTTCCTCACCCACATTGATACCTGTTAGAAAACCTTGTTGTCTTCTCCTCAAGATTAGTCTACCCAATCCTTCATCCAATATAATAAAAATATAGGGAGAGCAAGGATCTCCTTGACGAAGGCATCGAGTAGCTCCAAATGGTTGCGATGGAAGACCCTTGATTAACACTGAGTATGTCGAAGTAGAAATACAACTCATGACCCATTCTATCCAATCCTAAGAGAAACCAAAGGCTGCCATCATCTTTGACAAGAAGCTCCACTCCACCCTATCATAAGCATTTGACATATCTAATTTTATGAACATTCCTCTATTACCATATGTTTGCATTGAATGGATTGCCTCCTGAGCTAGAACCACACCATCCAAGATCCGCCTACCCTCTACAAAACCCCCTTGCTCGAGGAGATAATGTTATGTAGAAGAGGTTTTAGCCGCTCAGCCATTACCTTTGTGATTATTTTATATATGACATTGCATAATGCAATAGGTCTATAATCTGAAATATGTACCCCCTCCTCCCCTTTTGGAATTAAGGTAATGAAAGTATGATTTAATGCTTTAAGAATTCTTTTACTACCTTTGGACTCCTCTATAACAACCATTATATCCTCCTCCAAGTTATCCCAAAAGGCCTGAAAAAACTCAATTGGAAAGCCATCCGGACTTGGTGTTTTTTCGGTGATCATTCCAAAGACTACATTCTTCAGTTCCTCTCTATCAATGGGTTTAAGTAGGGTTTTATTTTCTTCTTCAGAGATAATAGAGGGTATGACAACAATAACTTCTTTTTGAGCCTCTTCATCTTGCACCATACTTTCCTTAAATAGTTTAGAAAAACAATCCATTGAATGGAAATGCATACCTAGAATTGTATCAAAGGAGTGTCCGTTCTCATCTTGAAGAGCTTCCATGTTGTTCATCTGTCTCCTAGCACAAGCAATCCGATGGAAAAATTTGGTATTTTTATCACCTTCTAATAACCAAGTGGTTCTTGCTCTCTGTTTCCAGTAGGTCTCCTCTTGGTTGTCAATGTCCTCAACCGCTTTACGCAATGCATCATCCTCTTCTTTGAGCTACTTTGTAATTGTTCCTTCCCTAAAGTTTTTTTGAACCTCATCCCATCTGGCCACCAATGGAGCTCTTTGGACCTAGAAGTCTATCTTGTTAGCTTGCCTCCATTGTTTCAGTTGATCTTTGACATAATGGAGTTGTTTGTGGAATCTAAACATTGTTGTCCCATATGTTGGGCAACCTTCTTCTTGCCATTGTGGAATTTTCTTTCGAAGTTCCTCTTTTTGTAACCAAAAGTTTTCAAATTTAAATGGTTTGTGATGCTGCACTGTCTTGATCCCTCTTTACAACAAAATGGGAAAGTGATCTGAAACTGGACCCTCCAAAATATGAAATTTTATATTCCATTTTACAAATGCCTCCTCTCGAAACCAAAAAATGGTCTAACTTCACCTTCCTCGCTATGTGGCTCCCTCCTCTTATGAGTCCAAGTATAGTTGGTTCCGGGGCATTTAATATCCACCAAGTGTAATGCCCGGACTTGGGCAATCATAAGTCGATCCCCTGGGTCCAAAATTGGGTTTCCCCTTCCTGATATCTAGAGGATAATTTATCATTAAAATCCCAAACAATAATCCAGTCTAAATCTTCCCTTGAGACTCTCATGTTATGCACAACTTTCCATTGATGCATCTGACCATCTAGGTTTTGAGCCCCATAAAAATTTGTGATTAAAACATGTTCAACTGTGACATTATTTCTAAAATGTGATGTGAGAACACCCCTCCAAGCTATATGTTCTATTGCAGTCCATTCAAGAGAGTTCCAAAGAGTAACTATCCCCCCTGAGGCACCTTGGGCAGCCACTTCCATATGACCAGCACCCCTCCAAATTTTGTTAACTGTTTTACACATAAGATCTAACGACATTTTTGTCTCCTAGATAAGCAAAAAATATGTTTTACATTTTTCTAAGAGTCTTCGAATAGCAAATTGATGGGTTCTACTGTTTAAACCCCTAACATTCCATGATTGTATAATCATTGGTTACCTTGAGAGCAGTAAAAATCTATTGGCCTCACCGATCCTCCAGTGATCAGTTTGTCTCCTTGAACTGCTATCAATTCCTTATTTGATTTTCTACCCACTCCTTGAGAGTTGTTATTTTTTGATCTCTTTTCCACCTGAGTTATCCCTAAAGTTGGCCTTTCTCTGTTCTTTTATGCTATGCCCATGCTGACATCCTTATTTATTGGTCGCTCTTGGTTATGCACTATCAATGCCCCCGCACTCTCCGACTACGGTAACTCACCGTACTCAATTACCTCGCTCTATGATGGGGGGAGATGAAAGAGGAGCTTGAACATGGATGTTATTATTTTCATTATTCCCATCCACTCCTTCCATGAATTGTTCTTCTTGGTCCATTAGTGTCTTAAATATCTCATACCTATTGGAGGGCTTGAGTTGGGTTTGCTCTTTACCATCTTTTTTTTTTTTGCCTTCTCCTTCTTTTGGGTTGTTCAAAACCATCTCCCTGTGCTTATTTACCCTAAGAAATATTCGTTGGTTCTTTGTTGATTGTTGACTTACCCTCCATAGGAAGATTTGACATTCCTAGAGGAGCCTCCATTTTTATGTTCATATTATTTGGGCAAGATCGGGCCAAATGCCCATATTTGTGGCAAACTTTGCATCTAAAGGGCAATGCCTCATAATCCAGTTGTTGAATCCAAGATAGTCCTGCAAGTTCAAGTTCCACCTCGTGCTGGTAGAGGTTGGCTAAGATCCATCTCCACACATAATCTTGCATAAACAATCGTGTTTCCTTCTATTGTGTCTTTGGAAACACCCAAATGTCTTCCAAGGGAATTATCGATAATTTCCAATACTTGCTCACTCCAAAACTCCATTGGAAGTGCATACAAACGGATCCAAACCAGGACAACAATGGGTTCAATTCGAGGATCAAATCCCACTCTCCAGGGTTGAACAAATAATCCTGTCGGACCATGATTCCTCTTTTTTGATTCAAAAGCCCTATTTCTATCGGCAAGTGAAGAAAAACTAACAATAAAATATCCATTGCTAATAAACCATAAAGAATACTCACCACGAGGCTCCCAGTTTTTTCGGATCGAGGAATGCAAAAAATTCAAGGTAGGGCGAATACCAATGAATTTACAGATCAAATCATGATTGGCTCTATATAAAACTATTTCTTCAACCATCCTTTGCTCAATGACAATCTTTGGCCTTGATTCTAACTGTGGCAAGCATCCATTAACTCGTTGAGATGTTGATCTATTTCCAACAGCTCGTAAAGAGCATTTTTAATGTAGTTTTTTGTGCTTCTTCAGTCTTTGATGGAGATTTATCCTTTAACAAATCTGCAAAAGAACTGTCTCTCTAGAAGAGGATCCAGAGGTGTCCCCATTGGACCCTCCTAGGGCAGCAATCTTGTCTTCAAATCCACAGTAACCAGAAATCTCTTCGGCTACCCAACTGATCAATAAAACCTCATATCAACAACAATTTTATAGAATTGAAACCATCGGTATTACAGCATTACCACATAGTGGTATTACAATGAAACTGGGATATTATCCATGTATCTCAGGTTCAGTGGTACAGTGACATGGCTATTGAGGATGAGATGATTAGGCAAGTTGATGAGCAAATCCATTGTTTAGATAATTTGAATAATCATTATAGAAATATGGTTTAGGAGATTTGGCTCCAATGTAGATCTTCTTTTATAATTGTAAACAATTAAACAACTATTGTAGAAATATGGTTTAGGAGATTTGGCTCCAATGCAAATCTTCTTTTACTGTAATAAACATGTGTTCTCTTTAGCTAAGGCTAAGAGAAGTCTCATCCCAACTTGTAAATGATCTTGTTTTAATACAAGTTTTCCAAATTATTCTTAAAAAAAATAAAAAAATTATAAAACTTTAAATTATATAAAATAAATTATAAGATTATTTTTAATCAGTTGCATGGGATGTACATAGGCTATATCATGATAGTATAAAATAATAAATCTATTTATTTAGTAATACATTTATATTAATTTATTATAATATTATTTTGTTTAGTTAGCTATTAAAATTAAATAGATAATAAAAAAATTTATTGACTTAATAATATATATTTATATTAATTTATTATGTTATTTTAATTGAACATGAATTTATATAGAATTGAAAGCATGGGTATTACAACATTACCACATAGGGGTATTACAATCTCATATATCTTATTGACAAGATTTGAACCTTGGTCTTCTCTTTAAATATTAAGAAATATTAGTGATATATCATTAATATTATAATAGTTTAACAATTATATATGTATCATTTATCAAGAATTAAAAGTGATTTCTTTCAATCTAACCTCAATTTAATAAATTATTTAAAAATATATATACAATATTAATAATATTTATAAGAAAAAAAATTGATTTTCAACTCCAAAGGCGTATCTATTTATCTAATTTATTTATCTGTTTAGCTATATAAATAGCTTGACTACAATTTATCACTAATGAGGAAATTTATATTAAAAAAATAATAATAAAAACACTTAACAAAAAAAATTAGACGTGGACTCCACCGATCAAAATGGCTCACAACTATTTTAAGAAAAAAATGATACGCAAACATTCAATGCTTAAAATTTTGTAAAAACTTGAAGAAGAACATGTAGAGCAGTTCTACTGAGATTTCACTCTCCATTGTGTTAGAGAATAATCTTCCAGATTGGGACGCAGTAACTAGACATTTTATCGGAAAGCCCAGCTAAAACGTTCAAAGGTGTATAAATCCAGCTGAGTTATGAAAAATGTTGATCGTCAACTGAGCGAGGACGAGAAAATGGAGCGATTTCCTAGTCAAGATTTGAGAGGGAAGGGTCCAAATGGAGGTCCAATGCTTAAAACGAGTTTTAACGCGGGGATTTGGTGGAGACTCCTGTTGAAAAAATGAGCTTTTCAACTAATAAGTGAGCGAAATTTCAGGTTAGAAATTTCAGGAGTATAAAGACTCCATCTATAGAAGTGAAATTTCAGGTTAGAAAGTATCTAATGCCAGCATTTGGTTGGAAACGGGAGCTGAGCTATATTTATGCTCACTCGGTGGGAATGGTAATGGGTAGTTGAGTCGAATCTGTGCGGTTTGGGGATGAATGGTATCGCGGAGATTTGATTGAGGTGATGACCGCCTGGTAGCGTGTCTCCCGCCAGCTCAGCTGAGTTGGCCGAAGACGAGTATAGGCATTGCATTGTCCTTCTCAAGCCTACAGAAGAAGTAATGTGTATCGAAATTCGAAATTTAAGAGGTTTTTAAAGGGTTGGATTTTTGTATGGGTTATATTATTAGAATGTTTTAATCATTTTTTGGATTAAATATAGTTTATAAAATGTTAAAGAATAAATTTTATTAAGGGTTTTAGTTGCTTTTTAGTATCTTCTTAATATTTAAGTTTGCCAAATAAAAACTTAAAAACTTACACTACAATATCCATAAAATTTATCAAAATTTTATAAAAATATATTATTAAAAATAAATAATTTATATAAAAAAATTATTATATGAATCAACCAGGGTCAACTACCCTCCTTAGATAAAAATGACAATGAGAATCTCCCCTTCAACCTAATTAATTATTTTTAGAATATGAATGACTTAGTTTTTTATAATTTAATTTTATAAGTTGATAATGATAATTATGATTGATTAAGTTGTCTCAATGTTATAAGTTTTGGCGGGTTATGCCTTAGCAGAACAAGGGATATCAAGGAGAGGGCTACATATCCTTGAGAAGTAGGTAGTTTAAAAGTTTTATGGCTGTCTACTGTATCAGAGATGTTATATTTATATTTTATTTTATTTATACATTTAAAATGATTATTGTAGATAATAATTGCTTTTAAATTAATAAACATATTTTAAAGGCATGTGTTTCTTCTCATTGTGAGAGAGGATAAAGGGTGAGTGTTGTATTGAGCAATATTGTATATATTTTTTGCTTTACTCATTGTGGGTTTTTTCGCATAGAAGTTGTAGGTATTGTATTAAGCAATATTGCATGTATTTTGTTTTCACTACTGTGTATTTTTGCATGGAAGTTGCAGGTAGGATGTACTTTTGCTTTCAACATTATGGATATTTTGTATGAAAGATATATATATTGTTGAGTAATATTATATGATTTTTTGTACTATCAAGAGTATTATTGCATAGAAGCTACTGACCTTACTAGAGCAAAATGAAAATGATTTTTGACTCTGTCCTTATGGGTATTTTGGCGTGAAAGTCCTAAACCCTTGTTACCTCTGTAGGTATTTTTACTTGGAAGTCTCCAGCCCTGTTTTCAACAAGGTTCAGTGTTATTTTTTTGAGAATTGTATGGAAGCCTGAGACTTAATTTAACTATCTTTGCATTGAATGTTGTTCTCTCTTTACGAGTACTTGCATAAAAACTGCAAACACCGAATATAGCAAAGGTAAAGTTGCTTGTTTTGTTTTCCTCGTTTAATTTGATTGTCCTGTTATAAGTGACCGAATAGGGAAGCAATTATTTATGCAATCCTCTGAAGAGTGAGGAATCATTGAGTGTTGAATGCTGAGTTGCAAACATGGAAAATGACTACCTATTTTAGATCAGAATGTACCTTATTTAGCTTGTCTAGAAATGAAAAGAGTATTATTTCACCGCTCCAATCAACTTATGATAGGTGAACCATATAGCATGGATATATACTCTTTTAGCTTTTAATCTGATAGGGTTAAATTTGATTGAAGTATGAAAAGTGTGGCAGAGTAGCCTTTTGAGTGACCATCTGAGTTTTCTTTGTTTTGTGTGGTTTCACTAAACCAATAAGTAGTGATTGAAGAAGGGACATGGGGTTGTAGCTCTATCTTGTATGACTGTTCTCCCTCATTGGATGTAGTGGTTGTAGCAAATGTGTACAAGGGTAACATGTTGGTTGTTATAGTTGGCTGGTAAATATAGAATGCAATTTCTGTATAAAGTGACCTTGGCATGCTTGGAAACTAGAGTAGGTTCCTTGATTGTTTATGAGTAATTATAGCTGATGGGGAAAAATATGTTTAAAAGTGAGCAAACCTAGTTGTAGAATCCATATGTAACAAAGTAGTTCTTGTGCTACTAATGATGGTGGTTTTGATAGAGCGTTTTATACACCCAGTTGTTGTATTATTATGCATTGAATTATTGACTCTTGAACAAATTGGCCCAGAATAAACTTGATGTCACTAGAGGATCAATTTACTTAAATTGTAATAATAGTTGCATCTTATATTAACTAAGGAAATTCCTTTTGTTGTGATGTAAACTACTACCTATTATCATGCCACTGTTATCAAGTAAGGTATACATGGGTGAAATTATTTACGAGTAGTGTACCTTAAAATAAAAGCCATCCTAGCTAGATAGAGAGAAGGTCCAATATATTGACTTGTGCACCATGAACTAGGGATAATATATTGGTTTGTATACTTATAGGAGACTACATTCAAAATAGAAAAATGAATTGCATGTTAGATGTACAAACATTGATGGTTATTATAAATATGCACTAGTTGATCACTGCACTAAAAGCTAGATTTAGTTGTGAGTATGTACTCATAATTTCATTGGATATTGTTGCATATATGAATGATGCATGAATACATTTGCACACTTATCTCTCTAACTGGATCAGTTCCATGTCTTTGTCCCTGTCATGAAGGATTAGAATTTCATATGTGAAGTTGAGATGGGGGTTTTTCAATAGAACACCAATTGGTTGGGCGGTAGAGCGCTTTAGTGATATCTTCCCTCCAAAATCTGTCAAAATATAGCAAGAGAATTCAATGGAAACCTCCTTGAAAATTTACCATACTATTGCTATGGCTTTTTTATTATATTATCTAGGAAATTGTAAATCACCTTCTTAAAGATGTATCGCCATGAGTGTGGTCTACCGGCAAGGACACCACTTCCATTATCGGTGATGTGTATAAGAAGTATTACTCAATAAAATAAATAAATAAAATAAAAAGAATATGAGATGTGAACTGTTTTGCAATGCTGACCTCAATAGTTGGTTGGAATCTTGACTGTGTTTCTGGAAAGGGAATTAATATGTACCTTGTATATTGTAATCTTGATACTAGATTAATGAAGGTTCATATTCTGGCATGAATGATTTGTAAAGAAATGCTTTAGTAATAATTGAATAGTAATTCCATTTAATCCTTTTTAGGAAGTTTGATCTCTTGAAATAAACCATAAGGCTACTTGTTATCTTATGAAATTATGTGAATAGAATAATCGATTCAAGTAGATACTTCCCGAGGCCCATGCGGGCCTTGGCCGTGCTTTTTACAGTTGTTTCATAATGGTTAGTATAAGAGAATGAATGCTTGTTGTTCTTGTTTGAAAACTACGTAATATGGTTAAAATACAGAGATAATCAAGTTCGGTAAATGATGAAGTTTCCTCATAATACCTAATGTTATACTTTGGTAGGAAGCACATGGAAAACATGAATGCCGTATGGGACTTTGGAACAAGGCTTACGGATTATAGCATATCAATCAGAGTATTTTAGACTTACTACCCTAATGGATAATTGGCAGGGTTACAAACCTTGCTTGAACTGTACATATCAGATATAAAGGATGTCATTGCTCATCATTGAGACAATAATTAACACATGTTATATTGGTCTGTACAACACTTTAGAAACTAATGAAAATGGTTGTACTTAAAATATCTTTTGATGGAACCAGCACACTGTAGTAACTAGGTAGTTACTTTCTTTAAAAGGGATTTAGGGCATGAAATTAGAGAGTAGTCTAAAAGGACTATGAACCCTTTATGAAAAGCTATGTGGATAACTCGCTGATCCCAAGATAGGATATTATGGGAGTTTTAGAAACTGGAAAGAAAAATCCACAAGCCCTAAAAATTGGGACATCAAAGATGGATTTGTCCTTAGTCCAACCATTGGACATAGAAGAGAAGAGAAACAACTTGATGCATTGGCTCCTTATTGAGCATAAAAATGTAGTGTCCGCTAATCAACTGAGATGTGGAAGGTGGAAATGATATAGTTGCATCAAACCACCGGATATGATGCCTACCAAACCACCAGTCTTATTAGAAGGACATAGAAAGATGAAGTTTAATAGAGAGCATGGACGAGAGTTAGACTCTTAAAACTCACTAGTTCAATGAATAATGAATTGTATTTGTAACACCTCATGGTTCCTATAGGGACATGGGAGTGAGAAAAGGAAATGGCTTGATACCTAAATGAAAGTATGGTCATGATGAGGATTGCGCTATAATGGAATAATTCCAAGCATAGAATAATGCACATATAAAAAACAGTGATTTTGGTTCAAAATAAAAAATAGAATACAATACATTACTATTTAGCATTATAAAAAGATCTTTTATTTTTATTTTTTTATATAATGCTATTTTTGAAATCTCAATAGGAGATGTTACACTTTAAGTCATGCTTTTTAACTCTGCAAACATCAAAACAACCAAAATTTGTATTTCCTATCTAGCATTATAAAAAGATTGTTTATTTTTATTTTTTTATATAATGCTATTTTTGGAATCTCAATAGGAGATGTTACACTTATAGTCATGCTTCTCAACTCTGCTAACATCAAAACAACCAAAATTTGTATTGAAATGGCCTACAATTACCAGTTCATCATATATGCCAATGTTGAAATTCACAATACTTTCCAAAAACATTCTAAAACATACATTCACCATGATCCTATCTAGAAAAGATATAAGAGCGAAATAGAAGATAGCATTAATAAATGAGAGAGAGAGAGAGGACTAAGAGGTAGGTGCTTGTAGGCACCCCACAATATCTTTTACATATATCACACTAATTCAATGGATCAATTATTGGGGAGGTATCTATAGTGATATCAAATCCCCAATTAGATGTTAACCTCAAGCTGACATGACATGACTTGAAGGTTAAATTACAATATAACAAATGTATTAAACCCTTTATAATCAAGGTTAACCATAGAGGTGATATATCCAATATCACTAAGGGTGAATACATGAAGGAAGTCGTTAGGGTTACATGAAGATGCCTACCTAAAGGCTTACATAAGTGATGCCTATAGGTTACATAGACACTTGCCCATTGGCTACATCAATAGTGCCCATAAGCACTCTCTAACATGTTTGGCCTTGGCCTAATAAAATTAGATTACACATTCAACACCTCCCTATAGTTCGAGTTGAGGGGCCAAGGAGAGGTGACATTAGAGCTAACATCCCCTCCTCCCATAATGGATGCTTTAGTGGGCCTCTACTATGCCATCTTCATCTTCATCTTCATCATCACAAAGTCAACGAGGCTCAAACCAACAACCTTGCCCAAGTAAACAATCGAACAAACTAATGCAACCTCCTTCATAAAAAAGTCACGTCTCGAGTAAGAAGCTTTGCAAAAGAGTGGAACTGAGGCTTGAACCCCTGACCTATCGGCTATTACTAAGCATCCCAATCGTTGTGCCAACCAACTGGATGCGGTTGGAAAATGAAGACCACAATCTTCAACAATCAATTAGGTAACAAAAATGCATACATTTGTTCCTTCACAGCATGCGGGCATGTACTTTTATGCTAAATATCTTCAAAAAAGTGCTCCAAGGGATTTGAACTAGTGACCGCTCCACTACAAGTAGGGTTACCAATCATTGTGCCACATGCACCATTGGAGTTTAGAAAGGAAAAAACAGATAAAAAAGATCATCATACCTTCTAAAAATGCTACTAAAAAATAAAGTACTAACCAGTGCGCCATAACTTAGTTTTGGTTTTGATGAATGTGGCCATCATGTTGAAGATTAAGAAGGGCGCCTACGCCAACTCCTACATCACCCGTAGAAGACACCACCTCTGAGGCTGCTCCCTTTTCAAAAAAATATGATCTCAGAGACTCAAACTTGCAATGAGTTGTCTTCCAACAAAGGTGCCTACCACCATGCTACTCTCTTAGATTTGAGGGGACTTAAGATTTGCTAGAGGTTGAAGATATGTGTTTGACGAAAGAGGAGACAAAAAATGAGCGGAAGGGAATCGAACCCACAAGGTCAAGGCAAACAAGAGAAGCGCCTATCATCGCGCTCTACCTTCCAACATAGTGGTGACCCGCATGCACATGCGAAGGATGATCTCTCAGCAAGAAAAGGGTTTGGCACCCAAAATTTGGATTTTAAAATTTCAAATTTCAAAAGACACAATGCATGTTCCCACGATTACCTCGAGTGCTTCTTCAATCTCTTCAAAGAAAAAAAAAAACTTTTATGTTTTTAAGTGATGCAGCTCCGGTCTTCGCTCTTATACTATGTTGAAATTCATAATACTTTCCAAAAACATTTTGAAACATACATTCACCACAATCATATCCATAAACGATGCAAGAGAGAAATTGTAGATAACATTAATAAACAAGAGAGAGAGAGAGAGATGGGCACCCCATAATATCTTTACATATATGACACTGATTCAATGGATCAATTATTGGGGGATATTTATCGTGATACTTGACCTCAATTTGACATAACTTGACTTGAAGGTTATGTTATAATATAATAGATGTATTAAACACTTTTTAATCAAGGTTAACCATAGAGGTGGTTTAACCATTATCACTAAGGGTGAATACATGAAAGGTGCCCTTAGGTTTACATGAATATTCTTGTAGGCTTAAATGATGACCGAAGGTTTACATAAGTGATGCCCTTAGGCTTACATAGACACTTACCCGTAGGCTCCATTAGTAGTGCCCATAAGCACAATCTAACACTTTTGGCCTTAGCCTAATAAGATTAGATTACACATACTTCAACAGTCAAAGACTAGAGCATAGTTTGCTTTCTTGATGATCACTCCTCCAGACCCCTCACAAATGTAAAAAGAAACTGTCATATCATAATGAGAGTGCATGTGGAAATGATGTTATAGTGAACAGAGTTTGAGTTTACAATATTTCATCCGTCACAATGCTACAAACAGCAGCAACAACAATAAAAATTTCTGCACCTGTTTCGTCTACTCATTATTATATCATCCATTACCAAAACCCATCTTTACAGCCACAACAGACCTCTTAAGAAGCTTGCAATACAGGGACCAATAATAGACAAATCAATTACAATCTTCATTACTTCTTTGTATAGAAAGAGCTAAGAATAATGGTTGAAGCTTTATCCCGACAGCTGCAACAAACTCTTACTTATTCATCTGTATTAAAACGAGCAGTTCGTCTCAAGAAACCCTCCTCTTATTACCATCAAGTTAATGACAACATTTGTCAACTAAAGGAATCGGCAAAGAAGCACAATGACAAACTTAAATGGTTGAGTGAGGATTCTGGGTGAAAATCAAACTTGTTTGTACTCTGAGAAGAAGCACAAAATAGGAAGCTACAATACTGGCAGATTCCAACAACACCACAGGAGCAATAAGGACCTGCAAAAGATGCAGAGGAAGACTGGGATCTTCAAGCACTCACAAAGCAAGTTCATGACAACAACTGTCAACTAAAAGAACAGGTGGAGAAGCAGGATGGACAGCAGTTGTTACTACTGCCCACCCTCCACCCTCATGCTTGAATAACTAGACAATGGGTAAAAATCAACCTTTTCCATGAAGTCTGGGAAAATGTGCAAAAGTGTAGTTGAAAACACAGGAATTTATGACAACACCACAGGCCCCGAAAACTCAATTGCAACCAGCACCAACAGGAGAAAAATGAATAATCATTGAGGAGAATTTTAAGCATAAATTCTATTCCATTGAAGAAACAGGGAATGACATTGATTGCTGACTTGACCTGTTACATCACTCATAGTTTTGTGTGTGATAGTCAGAGATGCTGCAAGCAGGCATCATGGCATGAAAGTAACAAGGACTTCTATGCCATTGACTGTGGATTTGCATGCAAAATTTTGTGGTAGTGCAAATGTTTTTATTATCCCACATTTTCTCAAAATAAGGGAGGGTATGATAGTAGGTACATGTTGTCAATGTGTGAGTTGTATGCTTACCATACATAATAATACAAATCCATGTTGAGTTGGACAAAGGAAGGACCTTTTATGTTAGACCAAGAAGTTCAAGGTCCAGGAAGAGTAGGACGTTATAATAGAAAAACTACATTTAAGTATAAAATTAATCCCTACAATATACAGATAAAATACATTCATAAAGATATTAAAAGGGTAAAGTATTTTTTTAGGTCACTGGCCTAGCCAGCTATAGATATTGTAATGCATCATGTATATGCAACATTGCTTCTGTAGGAAAGGAAGCCTTGAAAATTTTATAATAGGCAAAAGAAACAACTTTCTTCTTTAGTCACCTCCCAAGACAGGGACCATAAGATAACTGTTCCACAAACAAGCTTGAATAGTGCTGCACCACAGAACAGATTAGTTCTTTTCCTCTCACATTGCTAGAAAAGCATACTCCATCCCGTCCAATCCATCCATATGTAAATCTTCAGATTAGTAAACAAACAAATGTTAGTATTATAAAGTTATGTGTGAGAATTACAAAATTATTTTTGAAAGCAACAAGAAACATTTAAAAGCAATCGTAAGGGACTGAAGCATACTTTACATACAAAACCTAAAGAGCATGCAGTGCTTTGCCTTGAGACATTAGAGATATTTTACAAAATTTAGCACTGCATCTTTGACAGCTAGGAAGTCAAAGAAGGATCCAAGAATCTTATTCTAGGGTTAGAGACTTCAGAAGTTTTATCGCCAAGCTTGAGATCTCTAAGAAATCCAATTTGCTCCTTAACCTTCTTCACATACATAAAAAATAATTCACATGAAGGCTGAAACGCAACCAATCAACTGCCATGCACGAAAACAGGACCAATAACAAAATCAAGACGCTTGTAACAAGGAGAAAACAAATCTCTAGATCTAATTCATGACTATAGTGCATGCATATATATATTTGATGTATTCACTCCAGAAAGAGACAATCCATGTCTCCTCATAAGAAAATTTATTGCACACAATCAGTTTGGGTGGTCTTCACCAGTGGAATGAACCCAAAAAGAATTAATATTTTTGAACATTTTACTTTAAATTTAAAACACAAACTTTTCACATGAAATGCAAGCTAACCATTGTGAAGTTATAAGTTGGCACCTTTTTCTGGCTGCACAAAAATTCAGAAATTGTGTGCTCAGTATAGCAATCTCCAAAGCCAGAAATGTTCCTATCCTATGATTCTGAATTAAACACAACAGACAATGGTCCAAATTCAGCACTGTCTTTAGTTGGAAAGTTAACAACTGACAAAATAGCAAAACATGCTTGTATAGATGTGCATTGTTTTGGATTAAAAAAATAATGTTCCTAAAGTAATGAGCAGACATGGCTATGGATAACTATACAAATCCCAATGAATTGTAAATCAATACAAACTGAACAGAATTGTATACAAAGCCCCCTGAATTGTAAATCAATACAAATTGAACAGAATTGCCCAGATTCACAGAAGTGAAACTGCTGGGCTTTTACATTTGTCACGGTTGAGATGATTCCTCCTGTGACTAGATGTAATATGATGCAGAAGCATCTGGGATTTTAAAAAAAAATCTTTTCAACTGCCAAGAGAAGAGAAAGGGGCATGACATTTAGCCTTCCATATCCCACCTTCGTTTCCATTATTACAAAACTCAATATTTCATTAAATTGTTTTTTTTTTGCCAGGTTCCTTGGAAATGCACCAATACATCCAATTTATGTTTTTCCTTTCCCATTGTTACAAAACTCAATATTTTATTAAACTGCTTCTTTTCCATTGTTGCAAAACTCAATATTTTATTAAATTGCTTCTTTCCCATTGTTGCAAAACTCAATATTTTATTAAATTGCTTCTTTCCCATTGTTGCAAAACTCAATATTTTATTAAATTGCTTATTTTTGCTTGGTTCCCTGGAAATGCACCAATACATCTAATTTATATTTTTCCTTTCCCATTGTTACAAAACTCAATATTTTAGTAAATTGCTTCTTTTTGCCTGGTTCCTTTGGAAATGCAGCAATATATCTAATTTATGCTTTTCCTTTTCCATTGTTACAAAAATCAATATTTCATTAAATTGCTAACTTTTGCCGGTTTCGGTTCCTGGAAATGCAACAATACATCCAATTTATGTTTTTCCAACAATGGGAGCAAAGGTGGGATATAGAAAAATTAAAGTCATGCCCCTTCCTCTTCTCTTACAATCTGAAAGATTACACCCGGATGTTCTGCATGATTACCAGTTCACAATAATTGATTGGTCTCTGATGTCTATTGTATATCTCCTAATGAGCTTTGAAATGTGGGTTATTATTTAATCTCTGAGCTAATAATTGCCTAACTATTGAAGCTTGCCCTGACAGCTGCTTAGAGGAAACTCTGGCTCAAACGTTTTTAAGTTGCAACAATTTCTCATTATGTTCTATATTAAAATCAAGAGTTCCTCCCATGAAACCCTCCTTTTATTACCATTAGGCTGACACACAATCAGATGGAGCAGATACTCTCGCCTGATTTGCAAAAGCGACACTGCCGGGCTTTTACATTTGGCAAGGTTGGCATGATTCATCTTGCAATCAGATGTAATCCTGCGTCACAATAATTGCATGCCCTCTCATGTCTATTGCATATCTCTTCATGACCTTTAAAGTGTGGGTTATTATTTCATCTGAGCCTCTTCAGCTATAAATCAACCATGGAAATCCATTGATGTGATGCAGTTTGCATGCCAAGATGTAATACATCCTCAACAATGCACATTTGATTGCCCTCCTGAGGAATAAAGATTCATGCTGGCTGCTGTTTTACAAGTGTTGAGTCAGCCAGGTTTGATCCTAGATTATTTAGAGGAAAATTGTGCACCTTACTGCAAGACCATAAGTGCCAACATCCTAGTTTCTCGGACATCCTAGCCCAAGCTTTATCCTGAATACCTTCATTACACAGATAACTACGTTGATGTTTCTCTCCTTCTCTTCTATAAGAAACCCAAACTTAATCCAATGCAATCCTAATTGTGGCACTCGAGGATCTGTAAATTGCAACTCATGATCTCAATGATCCTTGTTCATCCTTTTATCACAGTCAATTGCAGCACCCAGTAACCAATCCATTTCCCCTATGGTCCTGGTCCCAATCATTGAAAGCATAACCCCTTCATTATTGCCTAACGGTACCTGCCCTCTGCCATTGATACACCATTGATGAAGGCAGAGAGTTTGACCTATATGATAGGTTTCAAACACGTCAAACAAGGGAATCTACAGACGGCATTTATTCACTCAACACACATCAAATATGTTGCAGATGGATCCACTTTGACCAACTTAAATGATATATGGGAACCGGACTGTTTGAAGTCAGTAAAACCATTATTGAAAAGATCTAAATCCTATCGTACAATTACTTTATTAGGTACATACCTTCTTTCCTCTAATGACAGCACCAGGCTACCCCTGAATGACCATATACTTGGTTCCTCCTATGTACAGCCCTGTGGGTGCCAGGGATCCCTGCTTTGCAAAGTCACTCATGATCACAGTCGCCTTCTTAGCTTTCAGCCGCAAAATTTGCACAAATCTCAATCCCCATAATACCCAAAACTACATATGACATTCCATCCAATAAGCTTTAACAGCGCCAAACAATCTACACATTGTTAGTAGTCATGGATATTCACGTAATCATCACCCAGCTTCAAATCCCAATTCAATCCCACAAATTTGCAAATGCAATCAAGGAGTATTCTATCTGACACCTACAAATGCAATCAAGGAGTATTCTATTCTTGTAGCAAATGACATGTTTTTAAAAGAAAATTGAATTTTTTTATTACAACTTTTAAATTATAATATCTTTATAATTTAAAATATGATAATTAGAAAGTTTAATTTTAATTATTATTCTGAATTTGTTTTATACATATAATGCAGCGTATTCTATTCTTGTAGCAAATGATGCTTTTAAAAAAAATGATTTTTTTATTACAACTTTTAAATTATAATTTTCATCTTTATAATTTAGAATATTATAATTAAAAAGTTTAATTTTAACGATTATTTTAAATTTGTTTTATACATATTTTTGCTAAGTGTTTAATTAATTCTTACAATTTTATTTTGCATATATAAAAAGGAATCCCATCATTTATCTTATTAAAAAAACCCAAATTTAAAATCTGACAGGGTGAGTATTTGAGTGTGTTCAACAAAAATTCTGGTTAACCCCAATAATAGACAAACTAGGTTTAAGGTGAGGTGCGTGCCGCCAGCGGATCTGAGCTTCCTGACACTTCCAACTATTCTTCAAACGAAAAACGAATTGGTCTTAGAAAACCCCATGAACATAAACATCCCAATACTAGACGCTTTGAGGGTGGCACACCAAACCCTTCGATTTTTCCCTTAGCATTTCTTGCAAGAAAATGTATAACCTAAGCAGACGGCAAAAGAAAAAGAGGGTAGCTAGGAGGGGCGACCCACCCCCAACGTCAAGGGCCGGGGCTGTCGACTTGTAGTCTCCACCTTGGTTGACTAGGACAAATCTGAATCTGCCGCACGACAATGGTGAGTGCAGCGCGGATTTACCGGCTGGAGTGCGGAACAACGGTGGAGACTCACAGTGACGGTTGTCGGCGGTGCAGGCACAAAATGTCCAAATATAGACACCAACTCACAGTGCCGCCACCGCCAGCATTGGCCCCATGCAGACGCCATGATTGGTGGATAGCAGAAGAACCAAGGGTTTGGCTTCTATTGACCTACACGTAGTAGGACGCGGAATAAGTCTCATCCGCCGCAACCGGATCGGAAGCTTTACCGGCTACAGTTTTTTTTGGTTTGGACTTGCGTGGTGGTGTATGCTGCCTATCTTGTTCAACTAATTTGCTACTCATACTCCTCTCTTCTCTTGTGTGCATGGGCCTTCACTGATTCTTATCAAAACTTTTGCATTATATTTCTTACTCTCTCTTCTCAGAATAGCTTGCATTGCCGACCCTCTACTGCAGCCAGAACGTTCATATATGCGGTGGGTTTTCACGAGGTGGAGAAGAGTGATGAGAGATTGTTTGCTATTGCCTCTCAAACCATAGGCCGCTGCAGTTTTTTTTATCACAGAGGCGCATTAATGAAGAAACCATACGGAGAGGCGTCTATATCACCGGGAGAATTGGTGCCAGGAGCAGGATCGAAGATTAAAACTAAGCGCGTACGTAGATGTTTGCCCAAGGATAAAGCACAATCGCAGGATGCCAAATCAGGCCGCAGTTCTATCTACAGAGGCGTCACAAGGTGCCTATTTTTCATCTTCATCCTGCCTGGAAATGAATGGGTCGAATTTCCTTACTTCGACATTTTCTGTGTTTTAATCATTAAAAATGGAGGATTCTCTCGAATGGATTAAATTTCTTTGACATTTTCTGTGTTTAAGTCATTAAAAATGGAGTCTTGCCTGTGATTTTCAGGCACAGATGGACTGGGAGATATGAAGCGCATCTTTGGGACAAGAATTGTTGGAATCAAGGTCAGAATAAAAAAGGCAGACAAGGTATGCATTCCGCCTTTCTTTAACATTTTTCAATTTTGCATTCCACGTGAGCTTTTGTTGTTACTGTAGATTGTAAAATACAGAATATCTCAGGTCAACGAGTTCCTGTTCATGCATTTAGACTTATTCCATTAAAATTCAGCCTCCTATGCTAGTAAAAAAATTATATGAGATGCTTATGTGGTTGCCGTTGTAACAACTACCAAGATATACAACAGCCAAAGTTGAATTCGTCTTTGTCCTATTCCTATTCACAACAACGCTGGCCTACGCTGGCCTTTCTATATAACAATCTCGATTCAACATAATGGTTTCGTTTGAAATAACAATTTAATTTAAAGAAAAAATGGATGTTATGGTGTATTATGCTGAGGCACTGATTCAATGATATTTTTTTATTTTAGCCTATTATGTGTTTTTTTTTTTTTAATGTTTATTGTCAAAACTGATACACGTTTTCTTTTGGGCTTCTGGGTGTATTGCTCATGAATATTACGGCAATTTCAGTCTATCTAGGTACGTACTCGAAGCCTAAATGTCCTCATGTCTTCTAGTCTTACAAAAGAAGCTTTAAAACAAACCGAAATCTGGGTTTAAACTTTAAACTGCTGTGTATCGAACAGGAGCATATGACGATGAAAAGGCTGCAGCACGTACATATGATTTAGCTGCTCTTAAATATTGGGGAAAGGATACAGTTTTAAATTTTCCGGTAAAAGGATTTACATGTTTTCATTCTTGTTTTATATATTATGGTTTCAAATTGAACATTTTATATTACGCATCAATTCCGATTTCACTATAATATATATATATATATATATATATATAGGCTTCAAATTTTGCAATCACTGATTACTGTTTTACATTATACATCAATTGCAATGGGCATTGACATGAAACTGGCATTGAAATTTTCAGTTAAGTACCTATACGGAGGAGTTGGAGGAAATGCAAAAGGTCACTAAAGAAGAATATTTGGCTTCCTTAAGACGGTAATGATATAGTTTAACTCAAAATACTATAACTTATCATGAAATTATATAAATAGTCATGAAATACCATGCTGTTAAAATGTTCAGCTTTATTATTCTCAAAGAAAATGATTTCTTTGAGAGCAACAATCCAAATTTTATATCCAACAGGCATTGCTGATATGTCATATAGGTTTACAAATAGAATTTGCCTTTATGTTGTATAAGATACAAAAAAAAATTGCTTCATGTGAACTTTGTCATTCTTTATGCAGACGAAGTAATGGGTTTTCAAGAGGAGTTTCAAAATACCGCGGTGTAGCCAGGTACTAAGTTTATTCCTATCCACCCTGTGTATATGCAAGTATAATAATCTCCTCCATTCTAAGAAGAAAGACCCCTTTACAGGCACCACCATAATGGACGCTGGGAAGCTCGAATTGGAAGAGTTTTGGGCAACAAGTACCTGTATCTGGGAACATACAGTAAGTCACCTTGATTTACGAAGGAAGGATACATTATATGAAGTTTCACAGATTACTTACGTTTAACTCTTTATTTTAGGTACTCAAGAAGAAGCCGCAGAAGCTTATGACAAGGCCGCCATACAATACAGGGGCATACACGCCGTAACCAACTTCGACATGAGCAGATATCTAGGCAATCTGCGTCGACCCCAAGACAACGACGACAACAACAACGGTAATATTGTTTCCAATGCCAACATAAACATCAACGACCATATTAATATTGATAAGAACATGGCCCAATTAGCAGCGTGGAATTCTTCCAGTCAATTGGTAGAGTGTAACATCAATGGATCATCAAATGCTTCAGTTCCAGTTTCAGTTTCTGCCATTGATCGTCTTCTTCACTCTCCCAAGTTCAAAACTTCGCCGTGTTCGTCGTTTACTTCTTCCTCCTGCTCCTCTTTCAATTCTCAGAAAATGAAAGAAGAGATGTCTAACCCCTCCTGTGACAAATTCGACCCCATCTTCCCCAATATTCCAGAAGACATTGGCATTTTGTTGGAGGGTTCTTGCAATAACAATAGTATGGGAGGAAGCGCAAGTGCAAGTGCAGATGCAGAGCTGTCTTTTAATTTTGAGTCTCCCCAAGGCACAAACATATTTCATGCTCTCCAACCAGAGATGATGTCTCTCGACTACCCTGACATGTTTAATCTTGAGTATCCATTAGACGCTATTTATAATTCCAACTTAACTGACATGCACTCATACTCGCAATTTTATTGAGTTGAGGTGAGGTGGCAACGTGTTTTCCCTTCACCGAATCCCAAGTCTTCCCCCAAAAGAAAAGCTTGACGTCTTTCAGTCTTGAATATAATGCAAATCCTCAAACAGGGTTGCATTGCTTATGTAAGTTCATGTAATGAAAATTTCCAATTAAAGGCAAGCTCCTACATCCTCTACGAAAATTACCTTTAAATTTTGGCAAAAATTTCACATTTAAGTTATAATTAGTTTAAAGTTAACTTTCAATGTTATTTTTTATTATTATTATTAATGTTTATTTTTTTGGTTTGGTTATTGTAAGAAATCTTTATGAAGAACATGAGCTATACTTATCATTAGGAATTTAATACAAAGCCAACACACCCATTCTTCACACACTCCCCACTCCATAGTTTGAATTTTACACTCCATATACTTAATAATTAATGTTTATATAAAATTATGGTAAAACGGAAGATCTGCCAATGTTCTAAGATATAAGCCACCGTTGATGGAATTTTTCTATTTATTGAAAAAAAAAATTATTTTAATTAAAATAATAATTTAATTTAAAAGATTAATATTTTTAAAAGTCAATTCTATACAAAGAAACTAGAGACCATAATTTATATTTTGAGGGCATTTTATTATATTAATTTATTTCTTGCATGTGATAGATCCTTGAAAATAATTTTTTTTTTTACCAAATTTGTTTATTAATTAAAATATTTTTAAATATAATTTTTTTTTTAAATATTTTTTGATTTAAAGTTTTATAATTATAAGTAATATATATTTAAAAAATTAAAATAATATAATAATTATTTATTTTAAGTATTATATTATTTATTTTTATAATACAATAGTTTTGTTTTGTTTAAACTTAGTAATATTATATTGCTAAGCTTAATAATTTTATTTTATTTTTTAAATCTAAAAATATATATATTTTATTTTGATGATGCCATAACCCTTTGGCCTCATATGTTCCCCACCTCATTATTGTGCCAAGATTTAGTAGTCAGTTATTTTTATTTTAAATATAACGTTTTAAGATGTGTATGCATATACACATTATAAGTATGTAATGCACCAAAATAACTAATCTATTTTTACAACTTTAAAATTTTGAATAATAATTAATAAGTATGTAATGCACCAAAGTAATTAATTTATTTTTACAATTTTAAAATTTTGAATAATAATTAATGTAAACAACTTGAGTTGGTCTTAAAGATAAAAGCCTAGGCACTCTAAATAAAAGTGTTCACCAATCTATATTTACATAATGCAAGTGAAGGATTTGGGCCCATATGATTTCAACCTTATGGCAAGCCAATTTATCAAGGAGTCTTTTATATATTTTTTATATAATCAATTAAACATTACACATAGTTTGATGTCTTAAGATAGCATCCATTTGCTATCATTAAGGAGACTTAGATTTAAATCTTGCTAAACAATACATGTATATTAGCAATATGTTGTATTACCAATTACTATGCAATTTTGATAGATCAATTTCAATCTCATATAAATAACTAAAATAAAAAGAAAAAATCTTATAATATAAGAGAAACCAATTTCAATCTCATATAAGTAATTAAAATAAAAATTATACTATGGAACCAAACCTTAGATGAAACTTGTACAAGGTTTATTAACACAATATAATATTATGTATGTATTCTCTTTATAAAAAAAATATATTATGTAACCAAACCATAGTTGAAACTTGTATATGATTTATTAATACAATATAATATTATGCATGTAATCCTTAGCAAGATTCAAAATACTTTAATACAAAGTTTTCATTTCATTCAAAAAATTGGATCTCTTATTTGAAAGGTTGAGTTAATGCCATTTGATATCTATACAATGTAATTAAAGAAATAACATAATTAAAGAAATAACAAGAAAATAAAAAATAGAACTTGAATTAAATGAGCATAGAAACCTAATTTTGAGCTACAAGCTTACTGTAATGGTAAGGGCTTTGACCTCTCTCTTTGAGAGGTCCAAGGTTCAAAACCCACTCCCCACACACTATGACTTATTGAAATATATTTAGATGATTTAAATGACTTATTATTAAAATATTGTAACAGTTTATATACGAAAAGTTTAAACTTATTATTAAATCTAGTTAAAATATATTTATTTTATTAAATTTGCATTACATATTAAATCTTACTAAATAAAATTTGAAATCATTCAATACATATATACAATCTAAATAATTATTAAGAATACACATAATAAAAATAAATAAAATCCCTTAAAACTTCTATTGAAATAGAAGTTGAGAAACAATAGTTTGATTATAAAAATTATAAGTGTAAGACAAACAATTTCTCCCTAACTCTAGTTTAAAAAAGTGGAGATATATGATATAGAGGAAAATAAAAGATAAAATTTAATTAATTAATTTAGTTTGCATTACATATTATATCTTATTAAATAATAATTTTAATTTGCATTACATATTGTATCTTATTAAATAATAATTTTAATTTGCATTACATATTATATCTTATTAAATAAAATTTAAAATCAATCAATATAAATATATATATATATAATCTACATAACTATTAAGAATACACATAATAAAAAATAAAATTGCTTAAAACTTCTATTGAAATAGAAGTTGAGAAACAATAGTTTGATTATAATTTTTATAAGTGTAAGACACAATTTCTCCCTAACTTTAATTTTAAAAAGTGGAGATATATGATATAGAGGAAAATAAAAGATAACATTTTATTTATTAATTTTTTTTTTTAAATAACAAATAGAATTATAAATTTAAGTTTTTTTTATTATTATTATACTAGGAATCGGTAACTTGTTACAATTTTCTAGGCCTCTTTGTGGGTTCGAATCTCGCTCCTTGCTCCTTGTCGCCATTATAACCTCCAATTGTACCAGGTAAACCTTTTACGTAGTCAGTTACACTGATGCGATACGCCCATCGGTACTAGGAGGCCCAAGGGATTGGAACCCTGGTCTCCGTGCTCCTACAAAAGTGTTTTGACCGTTGAACCAAGCCCTCAGATCCGAATTATAAATTTAAGTTATTAAATTAATACTATTGAATAATTATTAAGGTAAACTTTTTACGTAACCGGTTACGTTGACATGAGCACCCACCGGTACTACGAGGTCTGAGAGATTGGAACCTTGATCTTCGTGCTCTTACAAAAGCATTTACATGCCCATCGGTACTACGGGGCCAGAGGGATTGGAACCTTGGTCTCCGCGCTCCTACAGAAGCGTTTTGATCGTTGAACCAAGTCCTCGGACCCGAATTATAAATTTAAGTTATTAAATTAATACTATCGAATAATTATCAAGATAAACCTTTTACGTAGCCGGTTATGTTGATGCGACACGTCCATCGATACTACGGGATTCGGGAGATTGGAACCCTGGTCTCCGCGCTCCTACAAAAGCGTTTTGATCGTTGAACCAAGCCCTCAGACCCGAATTATAAATTTAAGTTAATAAATTAGTATTATCGAATAAGGTAAACCTTTTATGTAGCCGGCTATGCTAACGCGACACGCCCACCGGTACTATGGGGCCTGACGGGTTGGAACCCTGGTCTCTACGCTCCTACAGAAGCGCTTTGACCGTTGAACCAAACCCTCGGACCCGAATTATAAATTTAAGTTATTAAATTAATACTATCTAATAATTATTAAGTTATAAGTTTATATAGTTAAATACTTTTTTATTGGTGGAAGGAATTTTGAAGGGACCCGAACCTTTTACAACAAGAGACTCAAATGAGACAAGATCCACAAGAGATTCAAATTTGAAGATTCTCGCCCAAGCAAGGTTGCCACTCAGACAAGAAATTCAAAAAAGAACAACTCCCTGAAAGCAAAGGGATTCCTACCCAAACAAGTGAATTAAAAATTTGATAAAAACCCCTCCTCGAGGGGTCTCTCCAGGATGAGCACACAGGACAAGGACCCTCTGCACATGAAGGCCTATGTAGATTACAACCAAAAAACAGATTGGAGAAAGTCTCCACATAGGAAAGGCCCACGCAGGGGTAGGAAAAACCAACGAGATTCAAATAGGAGAAACACTTTCATGGATAAAAAATTTTTCGCTTACAAAGAAAATTCACAACAAAAATCTCATTCAAGAGAAAGAAACAGAGTTTTCCACTCAGAGAAACTACACAAGCAAGGAAATCCCGCACAGGAGGGCCTTCTGAAGGTCTAGAAACTAGAACAACAACACGAGGTCTCTATAGGCCATGAGATCTCCCTAAAAAAGGAAAGGTATGCACAACCTGAAAACGGATGGAGCTATCAAACACCACAACACCCCCAAACCTCCAAGCAGATATGACCTAGAGACAGTCCTCAGGAACCCATCCTCTGTAGCTAATGAGCATGCACATGGTCTCCCCTCAAAGACCAAAAAAATTGGAGATAGGGCCCCTCGAACAATCACCTACAATAGATCAACAATATTTTGAAAATAGAGAGGGGCCTCTGTCCCACCTATCCATCCATAGTTTCGTTACACTCTACTAGGAGTGAGAGTAATCCTATCCCAAGGTGTCGTGTCCAAGATGCCCCATCTGTTTCGAACTGGGTAAAGAAGTGTGAGTATTATATTGAAAGAGAGGATCAATGCGAGCACCCTTTTATTATAATGATTGAATCCTATTTTGAAATAAACGATTTAAAAGCCAGCCGAGAGCTCTCCTCTCCTCTCGATAGAGAGTTAAAGTTGTTAATACGTATATAAAACGTCAAGCTTTCCTTTTCCCTTTTCAAATAGGGCAGAACCTATTAGATTTGTTAATAAATGTGAGATTATTTGGATACAATCTTGATTGTACATTTTGACCAATTGGATCATTTTTTCTTTCATTTCTATACGAAGATATTGTTAACCCGCTTGATGCCTTAAAGTGATCTACTGGGCTGCATGGTTTCGTTCACATTAGTAGAGAATCGAGAATCTGGCATCGCTCTCCTCCACCGTTTAAAAGGGTTAAATACTTTGATTTGTTGGAAATTATGATAAAAAAATTTAAAAAATAGAACAAGGTAAGAATAAGTTAATTATTAAAATAGAACAAAATTGGAATTGCACCGAAAATTAAAAGGGGAAAAAGAAATATTCTTACCTATATATGGAGAAAATGTGAAGCACCAAAAGACTCTTAAGACAACCAAGAGGCATCTTATTATGTGTATATAAATATAGGACATTGTATTGAATTAGAATGTACAAATTTGAAGACTGATGATGTGCTTATTGGAGGGTTTTTGTGTAATTATATTTTCAATTTATTTTATTCTTTGTATGATGTGTTAATCTTTGTTTTAAATACCACCACATTTCACATATTCATATTAGAGCTTGGATATTAGAGGCTGGAGAAGTAAGAGCTTGAGGATTTGATTGTCTTTAACTAAAGAATTTAGAATTCAAGTTTTTAAAGGAAAACTTCATATGTTATTGTTGTAGCTATCATGGCACATGGTAATGCTTCATTACCCATTCCAAAATTTAAAGAAAAAAATTATTATTATTTATGCATAAAGATGAGGGCTTTGTCAAGTGTGGAGTGTTATGAAATATAGATATAAGTAACCTATAGATTGGAATATTTTATCATCCATAAAAAAATAATATGGAGGGCATAAAGAAAATATGCCTCAACAAGTTTTTTTTCAAAAAATTGTGTCAAGATTGCCAAAGGAGCTTGGAACACCTTGAAGAAAACTTATCAAGGGTGAACTCATGTGAAATTAGTGATGTTACAAACATTGAAGAGATGAGAATGAAGTACAATGAGAATGTGGGAGATTATTTTGTAATGATGCATGGCATTTTGTACAAAATAGGTGTCTATGGTGAAGAACTGGCATAAGGAGCTACTGTCAAAAAGGTGTTGAGAACATTGACACCAAAGTAGAATAACTAGTGTAATGATTATTGAAGAAAGTATAGACTTAAAGAAATTGGATTTTGATGAATTTGTGGAATTATTATGTCCCATGAAGAAATAATTTAAAATAACGAAGAATAAAACTTAGAGCAAGCTTTTGTTTCTAAGGAAAGAGTGTCAAACTATAATAGCACTATTTTAAGCTCCAATTCCTAAGGTCAAAGAGGAGAGCGATGAATTTAGTAGTCTACAAGAGAAAGATGTCATAGTAGAAGAGAGGCTATGGTGGAAAAGTCAAAGGAATTTTTTTTAATAAGAGGGATGTTCAATGTCACTAGTGCGAAAGGTATGACTACTATGAAAGAGAATATACAATAAACACAAGCAATGAAGGAGGAAAAATGTAAACTTTTCACATGAAGAAGATGAGAGCTCTAAAAATATGTTCTTGTCATGTATGTGGTAGAATTTTTAACTAAAGTGTCTTGGTGCTTAGATTCCAGTTGTTCAAATCATATGACCACTAATAAGGATTTATTTGTGGAGTTGGATGACTCATATAAGAGCAAAGTGATTATAGTGATTTCTCATACACCATTTTTTGACATCAAAAGTAGAGCGCAAAAAGCCAACTAACACTAAAGAGAAACCTTTAATTGTAAGGTCTAAGGGTCAAAAGGTTAGCCAAGATAAAGTCTAAAGGTTATATCTTTAATAGGTTCAATAAAAAACAATGAAGCAAAAGCCCTAACATCAGAGGTCGAACAATTAGAAGTCTCGAGGCAAGAAAAATTTTGAGGTCATATGGTGAGAAAAAATTTCAAAGAAATGACACCACATTATGAAAAGCTAATATTTGTTGAGGTATGCAATCTTCTAAAGAGTATTGTCCTTTACTACAAAAGGAATGTTGTATATCTCTCAGAAAGGATCATAGTAGCTAGAAAGCCATGACAAGGCCACTCTCTAATCTAGAAGATTAAAAGCAAAAATCCTTCACACCCAGATTGTGAGGATTTCAAAAGGGGGTGGTTAGAAATAATGGTGGCAACTACTCATCCAAAGGCTCAGAACCATTTAGAATTTAATACACTAGATCTAGAGAACCTTGGAGGGATTGACAACTTAGACAAGATATGACTCGGTGTCAAAAGTAGTAGTCATATTGAAATATCTACATGAGTTTTGGAGGGAAAAACTCCTCTTTGTAACTTATAAATAGTAGTTTTAGATTTGTAAAGGATCGAAAAATTTACAATTATATTCTTTTGTAGGCTTTCCCTTCATTTCCTTATGTATAGTAGTCTTCTCTTGAGTGGCTTGTGGGTAAATAAAATCACTAATCCTGACATAATCTTTGTAAGTGTACTATTTGTACACACACACACACACCACACACACACACACACACACACATATATATATATAGAGGCTTGCATAAATTTTTGGATCAATCATTTATGACTTCCTATGGACCTGTTTCTATGTGTGTATGTGCTTGTAATCTTTACCTGCTTTGGGTTTTGTTAATTATGTATGTGTGAGGGACTTGCATCAATTTTTGGATTAGCCATCTGTGGATTTCTATGGACCCACCTCTTTATGTATGGTTATGTTGATGACTCTCATCTATGCTTAACTGTGTTGAGGAGAGGAAGTGTTACCATTGGAAAATAGTGTTCAAGCCTATTGTGCAGAGAGATCTTAGCAAATCTTTTGGTACATCACCACCATTTTTATTTGTTGAGGTATTTATTTTTTATCTTTAGCATTCCTTTTTCCTTTTGAGTCTAATTGCACCATAAGGATCACATCTTAACAAGGATCCAACCTCATAAAAATTCCAAGATACCCCTGATTGAGCCAAACCTCATGCTCTTGGCTATGGCCCTACTATGTCACTCCTCACAAGACATGATTGTTCCAACTGGGATAATCTGAGATGATAATAATTTAATGTCATGCCTGGTGGGACTCTAGTGAGATATCATTGGTCCCTTAATCATGACAAAAAGTTAGGCTGGACTTGGTGAGGGTTTGAGCCTACCTCTATTGTTGAAGCATCTCTTATTCACCTAGCAACTCCACTCTAGAACGAACATCAAAAGAAGTCATTGTTGACGATAATAGATCAAGGTTTTGGTGAAGACCTTAGTCTATATGTTTTTAGAGCAAATGTTCCATTCACATGAAAACTTCACTCAAATTAAAGAATCCAAAAGGCTATGAAAGCTCCACCATGGATGTTGCATGCCAGAACATGAGCACTTTCTTCCTAGTAAATTTTTCAACATAGAGCAAAGCGAGCCCTTTGTGACCTCCAGTGCCACCAAATGTTTAGTATGACTATCTAACATCCATACTTCAAAATCTTCCATTTTATGATGGTAAAGGACTATCGATCCCATAGGAGCATCCACAAGATAGCATCTACTTCTACCAATTGCATAATATCATGAAGCAAAATATGGCTTTGAGGCTACTTGCAACTTCATTCAAAGGAAGGACTTGTAAGGGTTCTACTCCATATCTCGACAGTCAATCATTGAATGAGACCATATTGTTGTTCTATTCATAAATGAATACGGAGACAGAGTAGTCAACCTAAACTATCTAACCTACTATTTTGTAGTCCTCTCTCACTCAAAAAGATACTGCTCTTCACCAGATTATGCCAATCTTGGAAAAGGAGGAGAAGTACATGGAGATAAATGAAACAATTATTGATAGGCCCTAAAGCCAAACCTATAATCAAATGGGCCAAAGGATAGCAGAAGTAGTGGAATTTGTTACCTCAGAAGTCTCTAAGCAAATAAGTTTGGACACTTTCCTAAGCCAGAAGGAGGTAACCTATCCCTCCAAAAGTGAAGAAGAGGCAAAGGACCTGAGTTGGAGGTGGAATGTACATGCTAATTAGGTTAAAAAAAAGAGGGAGTCCATACTGGTACTAGTTCTACTTTACCAAAAAAGGTGTATATCCATTATACTAGTCTATTTGCATCAAGGGGATTGTTGAGAAGTCCCAATTTCATTAGGATGAGGATCTTTCACCTAAGAAACTAGAGAAAAAGAAAAAAAGATAACTTGAGCAACTAATGGGGGCATTTTGACTCTATGCCCAATGGATAAAGGTTGCCCACTTAAAACCTTGTGCATATGTATCATATGTAGCATAGTAGTCCCAAATTCATGGGATGATAGAAGTCCTAACAACTACAAAGACGAGATGTAGATTGCTAATATTCCCAACCTTGCTTGGTGGATTCTTTGCTTGAATTTATTCCCAATGAGCTAAGGCACCAGTATCCTTGGATTTCTTATATTTAGTAGGCTAAATATCCCCTATGAGTCGCCAAAACTATAGTGATTTCTCACTACATTTTTTAGCAATAGAAGCAGAGTATAAAAAGTGGACTAGCACTAAAGAGAAAACTTTGATCAAAAGTTTTAAGGATCAAAAGGTCAACCAGGATAAATTCTAAAGGTAAAACATTTATTAGGTTTTATCAAAAAGGAGGAATCAAAAGCTCTAACATCAAATATTCAATGGTCATAAGTCTCAAGGTAAGAAAATTTTAGAGGTCAAATGGTAAGGAAAACTTATGAAGAAAAGGCACCACACATCAAAAAGCTAAAAATTTTTGGAGTGTGCAATATTGTGGAGATTACTATCCTTTACTATAAAAAAAATGTTTCTCTCTCAAAAAGTACAATAATAGCTAGAAATCCATGACAAGGCCACTCCCAAATCTGGAACATTAAAAGCAAAAATCCTTCGCACCTAGATTCTGAGGATTCCAAAAATGGGTGGTTGGACATAATGGTGGTAGTTGCTCATACAAAGTCTTAGAACTATTTTGCACTCAAGACAACATATCTAGAGAAACTTAGAGGGATTGATCTAGACAAGATATGACCTAGTATCAAAAGCAACAATTATCTTAAATTCTTTTTATGAATTTTGGAGGGAAACCCTCCTCTTTGTAATTATAAAAAGAAGTAGTGTTATCTTTGTAAAGGATTGACATGTTTGCAATTGTATTATTTTGTAGGCTTTCCCTTCATTTCCTTCTATATAGTAGTCAACTCTTGAGTGACTTATAGGCAAATCAAACCCCCAATCCTGACATATGCTTTGTAATTGTACTATTTGCATATATATATGGAGGTCTATTTTTATTTTTAGACCAACCACCTATGATTTCCTATGGAACCATTTCTATATGTATGTGTGTGCTTGTAGTCTTTACTTGCTTTGAGTTTTGTTTATGTATATATGTGTAAGGGGCCTAGACAATTTTTTGATCAATCATTTGTGGCTTCCTGTGGACCCGCTTCTTTATGTGTGCTTATGTTGATGTCTCTCGTTTATGCTTAATTGTGTTGAGCAGAGAAGTGTTCATCATTGGCACATAGCATTTAGGCATGTTGTGTAGAGGGATCTTAGTGGATATTTTGGTGCATTGCCACCCTTTTTTCTTTTTTTGAGTTGTTTACTTTTTATCTCACATCCCTTTTCCCTTTTGAGTCCAAGTGTGCCATAAATATCACATCTTGACAAGGATCCGACCTTGTAAAAACTCTCGGAGGTTCTAATTGAGCCAAACCTCATGCTCTCAGTTGTGGCCCTACTGTGTCACTCCTCACAAGGCATGATTATTTCGATTGGGACAATCAAAGATAGCAATAATGATCTTTAGAGACAAAAAAATATTGGAGGTTGAAGGTAAATAAATCTTACAAGTTAACATAAAAGATGAAAATATAAATATCCAAAATACTTAGCTCATACTAGGCTTAAAGCACAATTTGTTGAGTGTGGGGCAACTTGTAGAGAAAAACTATAAAGAGGTGTTTGATCATAAGGAGAGCATAATCTATGTTGGAAATTTGACTTAATTTGAGGTATTTTATGTTGTCATTGATGTCACATGGATGTCACATTTGGTTTTGGTGGCAAAAACACTTCATAGATAATCATCTATGATATTTTGGAGAGCATGGATATATACAGGGTTTTTATGAAAACCAAGGCAGACAAAATAAAAGGTTTTATTTAAAACCATGGTGGGCTTATGTGGAAAGGGCTTTTCTTAAAAGCCAAGGTGGAATTTTGTTTCATCGAAAAAGGACCTCCGGTGATGAAGATATTAAAGTTTAAAGTTTAAGTTTAAATTAATGGAGGACCGACCTATGTGCAATTAATGGAGGTTGGCATATATATACATGTAAAGGTTTCAATTTATTTTGGAAAGGGGGCATATTATATATCATCGGAAAGATTATTTCGAGGGCTATTTGACTAACTTATTTAGAAGGAGAAATAAGGTGTGTGTAAAGAGATATTTCTGATTTTGCAAAGGGGTTCCAAAAGTGAAGTTTGCCTTATTCTTTTTCAAGAGGATTAATTCTTTCATGAGGTGACAAGGTATGCAATATTGTGATTTATTTTATTTTATGGTATAAGTGGTTTTGGGAGTGAAAAGGTTATGCAATGTTTTGATTTATTTTATTTTATGGTACAAGTGGTTTTAGGAGAGATAAGGAAGTTGTGCAATTAAAGGCCTTGGTGATGATTATTGAAAAGTGGAGTAATGTTGATTATTTTGTGATCTACTAACCCTTGTGAAGATTGGCAAAAGAATTTTGTGATTGTGGCAGATTTACAAAGAGGTTTTTTCATCTTCATAAAAGGTATGGGCACATTCTCCTATTGATTGTTTATGGTGGTTGATTTCTGAAATATCATTGGAGGGAAAAGGATTGTTTGTGGTTTCCTTTTCGAAAGTGGTTGGTTGAATGCTTCAAGGTTTTCTGAATTGAGAGTTGTGTTTAAACCTTGTGTTATAAGCATAGTGGTTGAAGCCCATTGGTTGTGAAAGAACTTGAGTTAGAAAAGAACATGAGTATCATTGTTATGTGAGATTTGTGGTTGAGCATTGTTGGAAACATTTGAGTTGGTTGATACATACTTGGACTAGGGTTGTGTGAGAAAGAGTTGTCCCTTGTGATGATTGGTTGAGTTGAGATTAAGGTTAGAACATATTGAGTATCTAACAATTCTCTTTATGGTTCTATAAGACTTGAGTTGAGTTGAGGTTGACTTGAATTGAGTTGAGGTTGATTTGAGTTGAGATTGAGATTAGAACATATTGAGTCTCTAACAATTCTCTTTATGCTTCTATGATTTGATTTGAGTTGAGTTGAGTTGAGATTGATTTGAGTTGATTTGAGTTGAGATTGAGATTAGAACATATTGAGTCTCTAACAATTCTCTTTATGCTTCTATGAGTTGATTTGAGTTGAGATTGTGATTAGAACATATTGAGTCTCTAAAAATTCTCTTTATGCTTCTATGAATTGATTTGAGTTGAGATTAGTTGATATTGAGATTAGAACATATTGAGTCTCTAACAATTCTCTTTATGCTTCTATGAGTTGAGTTGAGTTGAGTTGAGAGCATTATGGATCATTGTTGTCATCCATTGAAGAGTACATTGCCATTCATTGTTGAGTTCATCATTGAGCTTTGCCTTGATAGATTTGTGGATGAGATTTGAGTGCTACTTGAGCATGATTGATTGAGACTTTGAGAAGGCATTTGGGACAATTTTATGGGCAAATTTGTGGACATATTTGGGACAGTTTTGGACAAGTTCTTAGTGAGCTTGTTGGAGCAGATTTGGGCAAGTTCTTGGTGAGCTTGCTAGAGCATATTTGGACAAGTTCTTAGTGAGCTTGTTGGAGCATATTTGGGCAAGTTCTTGGTGAGATTGCTATAGCAATTTTGGGCAAGTTCTTGGTGAGCTTGCTAGAGCAGTTTTGGACAAGTTTTGTGTGAGCTTGTTAAGCAGGTTCTGTGTGAGCCTATTGAGTAGGTTCTTAGTGAGCCTATTGATAGATCTTTGGAGGTGACAAAGTACAGAGGATAGAGTCTCAGTGGATAGAGATCCAGCAACCAACACAGTTGAAGATAAATCTGAGTGAGGAGTCTTCAAGTGGAGAGAGGTCCACCAATTAGTGCAGTAGAGAGATAGAGTCTTCTAGAAGATCACATAGCTAGAGTAGAAGGGGAAAGAGTTCTCCTGTGGAAGAGATCCATGAACTTGAGATTAGGGGATCAACATCTCCTTTGGATAGAGATCCATAAACATTGTAATTGGGAGTGATTCCCAAAGATATTGATTGAGAAAGTTTTAGTAAAATATTTTCTCCATGGAGTAGCCCACATTGGGTGAACCACGTAAATTGTGGTGTCTCTATTGTGTATGGTTTTTGTGCATTGCTTTGATTATTGCTATTGATACTGCTATCTTTACACAACATAATATTGAATTGGAAGAAAAAGTAAAAAGTGGTCTTATACTATTCACCCCCCTCTCAGTATAAGCTTGTGTTCTTCAATTGGTATCAGAGTGGGTTCCTTCAAAAAGGCTAACAACTTGAGGGCAGATTCTACAAAGAACACATATGGCTTCACAGAAAGGATTATCTTCAAATAAGGCTCCATTGTTTGATGGTAACAATTATGATTCCCTCAACCCTACACCAAAAAAATTATGCTTTCTGGAGCATGAGAATGAAGAACTACTTGATATCACAAGGATATGAGGTATGGCAGATGGTTGAAAAAGAGTATAAGGTTGAAGGTGATCCCGAGGAAGATAAGACTACCAGAAAATTGGTTGAGATAAATGCAAGAGCAATGAATTGTATTTTGAGTGGGCTATGTGAGATAGAATTTTGCAAAGGTCATGGTATGTACTTCAGCTAATGAGATGTGGACCAAGTTGAGGAATACTTATGAAGGAGATTCCAAGGTAAAGTTGGCAAATAAATCTTACTACATTGTAGAAGCAAGTGATAATTCAGATTACAGTGATAAAGATCAATCAGATGAAGAAGAATGTACATTCTTTGGAATAAATGAAGAAAAACAAGAACATCTATTCCTAGGTATTGAAGTTAAAGAAGAGGATAAATCTATTGAAGAAATACATGAAGAGCTTGCCACAACCATTGAGCAAGCAGATAGGTACAAGAAAGGTCTAAGAATACTAAAATGCTTCATATGCAGATATTTTGGGCATATAGATGATGATTGCACATACTACAACAATTGCAACAAGGAAAGTTTATTTGAAGAAGAAAGCAACAGTTCTAGTGACAATTCCAACAAGTAGTGATGATGAAGAAGAGAATTCCACAAAACAAGAAAATAAAATCAGGAGGTTGAAAAATAAAATCAAGAGGCTTGAAAATAAGGTTCAAGAAAATGAAAAAGTCAATATGATGCTTAATCAACACATTCAAGATTTTGAAAAAGAGCTTCAAGAATCAAAAGAGTTTGGCATCACTATTTCTGAGAAACTAAAGGAGAGGAAAGAAATATGTGATCAGTTAGAAGAAGAAGATCAGAAAAGTTTGGGGACCTACATAAATGAGTTAGCACGATTTCAAAGAAATTCAAAAACACTGGATAATTTTTTGGATTTACAACGAGATCCATTTATAAAGACAGGGCTTGGTTATGAAGAAGGGAAATAGAAAATAAGTACACAAGGTCCTATATTTGTATCAGGAGGTTTCATTTCAGAAATCTATAAGGAAGAACCAGTTCTCAAAGAAAAAGAAGCAACATAAATGGATACTTGCATTTCAGAGGCTATAGAGATGTGTGCCAATTTGCTACTTAACACAAATGAAGAAAAAGAAGAGGGAGATTCCAAAGCACCAAAGGTTTCATATTTCAGGTTTGGGGAATCACACTCAAAAGGAAAGGAAGTTCTAAAATATGAAAGCAAAGAAGCACCTAAGATTTGTGAGGAAAGTTCCAAAGTTCCTATGGCTCCAAATATTTAGTTTGGTTCTTGTTTTGAGATAGGTGAATCAAGTTCAAAGGGAAAAGAAATTATTGAAGAGAAAGGCAAGGAAGAAACTAAGGAAGAGGTTTTAAATGCTACAAAGAAGATTCAAGGATGCAATGCACAAGTTGAAGATGATCATAAGGATAATGATCAAGAAAGGTATGAAGAACCAAGGCATGAACAAAGGGATTTTCAAGGACATTGTTTTTCTTGTAATGGATTTGGACACAGGGCTATACATTGCAGGATCCATGGATCAAAGAAGTTTGATTTTGCTAGAAGAAACTTCAAGGGAAGAAGGTATGGTTTTCAGGGACATTGCTTCTCATGCAACAGGATTGGTCATAGATATTTTTAGTGCAAAAGAAATGAGCAACATGGTTTTGGTTTTAGAGCTACACAATTCAGAAGTCATGGTTATAATGGTCATGAAAATAGAGCTTCACAATACAGGGTTCAGGAAAGGAATGGATATGGAAATTATTTTAAGAATGAATTCAGGATATGGGAACCATCCAAAGGCTACAATATCAAGTGTTTTAATTGCAATAACTTTGGGCATATTGCAAAATGGTGTAGGACTCAATTCCAAACAGGTTCAAGGCAAGAAGGTCAAACAGGTTCAAGGAAAGAAGGTCAAACAGGTTCTAGACAAGAAGATCAAGTAATTCATCAAGAGAAGGATATCAGAAAAACATGGAAGGAAGTTGATAGAGGAAAGAAACAAAGTAATATGGGAGTAAAGATACTCCCACCCCAAAATTAATCACCTCTAGAGAGAAGGGGGTGAGGGGGCTAAGCTTAAGAGTTATATCTTTTAGCCCCATAGGTGTCCCTTTTGCCATTGATGTCAAAGGGGGAGAGATTTGAGTAAGGGGAGAGCATTGAGTTAGGGGGAGGAGCCTCCAAAGAGAGTATTGAGTTAGGGGGAGCAGCCTCCATAGAGAGTATTGAGTTAGGGGGAGCAACTTTGATTCTTAGAGATGGTTTTTACAGTGATTGTGGTGATTTGCATTAGAGGTGTTGCCATCAATGACAAAGGGGGAGATTGTTGGAAATTTGAGTTAATTTGAGGTATTTTATGTTGTCATTGATGTCACATGGATCATTGATGTCACATTTGGTTTTGGTGGCAAAAACACTTCATAGATAATCATCTATGATATTTTGGAGAGCATGGATATATACAGGGTTTTTATGAAAACCAAGGCAGGACAAAATAAAAGGTTTTATTTAAAACCATGGTGGGCTTATGTGGAAAGGGCTTTTCTTAAAAGACCAAGGTGGAATTTTGTTTCATCGAAAAAGGACCTCCGGTGATGAAGATATTAAAGTTTAAAGTTTAAGTTTAAATTAATGGAGGGCCGACCTATGTGCAATTAATGGAGGTTGGCATATATATACATGTAAAGGTTTCAATTTATTTTGGAAAGGGGGCATATTATATATCGTCGAAAAGCTTATTTCGAGGGCTATTTGACTAACTTATTTAGAAGGAGAAATAAGGTGTGTGTAAAGAGATATTTCTGATTTTGCAAAGGGGTTCCAAAAGTGAAGTTTGCCTTGTTCTTTTTCAAGAGGATTAATTCTTTCATGAGGTGACAAGGTATGCAATATTGTGATTTATTTTATTTTATGGTATAAGTGGTTTTGGGAGTGAAAAGGTTATGCAATGTTTTGATTTATTTTATTTTATGGTACAAGTGGTTTTAGGAGAGATAAGGAAGTTGTGCAATTAAAGGCCTTGGTGATGATTATTGAAAAGTGGAGTAATGTTGATTATTTTGTGATCTACTAACCCTTGTGAAGATTGGCAAAAGAATTTTGTGATTGTGGCAGATTTACAAAGAGGTTTTTTCATCTTCATAAAAGGTATGGGCACATTCTCCTATTGATTGTTTATGGTGGTTGATTTCTGAAATATCATTGGAGGGAAAAGGATTGTTTGTGGTTTCCTTTTCGAAAGTGGTTGGTTGAATGCTTCAAGGTTTTCTGAATTGAGAGTTGTGTTTAAACCTTGTGTTATAAGCATAGTGGTTGAAGCCCATTGGTTGTGAAAGAACTTGAGTTAGAAAAGAACATGAGTATCATTGTTATGTGAGATTTGTGGTTGAGCATTGTTGGAAACATTTGAGTTGGTTGATACATACTTGGACTAGGGTTGTGTGAGAAAGAGTTGTCCCTTGTGATGATTGGTTGAGTTGAGATTAAGGTTAGAACATATTGAGTATCTAACAATTCTATTTATGGTTCTATAAGACTTGAGTTGAGTTGAGGTTGACTTGAATTGAGTTGAGGTTGATTTGAGTTGAGATTGAGATTAGAACATATTGAGTCTCTAACAATTCTCTTTATGCTTCTATGAGTTGATTTGAGTTGAGTTGAGTTGAGTTGAGATTGATTTGAGTTGAGTTGAGTTGATATTGAGATTAGAACATATTGAGTCTCTAACAATTCTCTTTATGCTTCTATGAGTTGATTTGAGTTGAGTTGAGTTGAGATTGAGATTAGAACATATTGAGTCTCTAACAATTCTCTTTATGCTTCTATGAGTTGAGTTGAGTTGAGAGCATTGTGGATCATTGTTGTCATTCATTGAAGAGTACATTGCCATTCATTGTTGAGTTCATCATTGAGCTTTGCCTTGATAGATTTGTGGATGAGATTTGAGTGCTACTTGAGCATGATTGGTTGAGACTTTGAGAAGGCATTTGGGACAGTTTTGTGGGTAGATTTATGGACAGATTTGGGACAGTTTTGGACAAGTTCTTAGTGAGCTTGTTAGAGCAGATTTGAGCAAGTTCTTGGTGAGCTTGCTAGAGCAGATTTGGACAAGTTCTTAGTGAGCTTTTTGGAGCAGATTTGGGCAAGTTCTTGGTGAGCTTGCTAGAGCAGATTTGGGCAAGTTCTTGGTGAGCTTGCTAGAGTAGATTTGGACAAGTTATATGTGAGCTTGTTAAGCAGGTTCTATGTGAGCCTATTGAGCAGGTTCTTAGTGAGCCTATTGATAGAGCTTTGGAGGTGATAGAGTACAGAGGATAGAGTCTCAATGGATAGAGATCCAACAGCCAGCACAGTTGAAGATAGATCTGAGTGAGGAGTCTTCAAGTGGAGAGAGGTCCACCAATTAGTGCAGTAGAGAGACAAAGTCTTCTAGAAGATCACATAGCCAGAGCATAAGGGGAAAGAGTTCTCCTATGGAAGAGATCCACGAACTTGAGATTAGGGGATCAACATCTCCTTTGGACAGAGATCCATAAACATTGTAATTGGGAGTGATTCCCAAAGAGATTGATTGAGAAAGTTTTAGTAAAATATTTTCTCCGTGGAGTAGCCCACATTGGGTGAACCACGTAAATTGTGGTGTCTCTATTGTGTATGGTTTTTGTGCATTGCTTTGATTACTGCTATTGATACTGCTATCTTTACACAACATAATATTGAATTGGAAGAAAAAGTAAAAAGTGGTCTTATACTGTTCACCCCCTCCCCTCTTAGTATAAGCTTGTGTTCTTTAGTCTACGATAAAGTAATTGGAACCAAGAAATGGATGTTGTACCTATGAAAAAGAATAAAATGTATCCTTCGGATCTTAGAGAATAATTAAAAATTTATGTCATACAACCATTAAGAACAAAATTTGGTTTTGGCACCAAATGTATGATCACCTTGATTTTTAAACATTATATTAGTTGAATGCTAAAGGTATGGTCCATGGACTACATTGCGTAGAAGCAAGAAGTGAAGTGTGTGAAGGTTGCATAAGGGGAAAACATCATTGAGAGAATTATCTAAAAGGAAGAGCATGGAAAGCATCATATCCATTACAATTGATTCATTCAAATATTTTGATCCAATGCACACATCAAATGTTGGTAAATCATTCTACTTTATCACTTTTATTGACAATTGTACTAGAAAAACTTGGGTATATTTTTTTAATAATAAAACTAATGCTTTTAAAGTATTTAGTAGATTCAAAGACATACTATAGAATGGAAGTGGACATAGAATCAAAATATTAAGGAGTAATCATGGTGGTGAGTATTAGTCTAAATTTTTTTATCAATTTTGTAATGATCATGGGATAAGAAGATAATTGACAATAACCTATATACCTTAGCAAAATGGAGTTATATAAAGGAATAATAGGACAATCATAGAAATGGAAAAAATCATGGCTCTAGCAAAAGGTTTGGATAATCATTTGTGGGCTAAAGCAATTTCCACATCAGTGTACATCCTCAATAGAAGTCCCATGATTTTAGTAGATAATGATATGAGGTATGGTATGGTTGAAGCCTTTGGTAAGTAACTTAAGAGTGTTTGGTTATTTGGTTTAAGTTTATGTAGAATATAAGAAAAAATAAGAAGTTAGATCCAAATATTTAAGCATGTATTTTTCATTGGTTATTATAAATAAAGCAAGTCATATAGATGTTATGGCCTCTAATCTAGATAATGCATTTTATCTAGAGATGTTATTTTTAATGAAGGAGAGTACATGGACAACAAGTAGAAAATAATATGAATATAATTGACTATTTTGGTGTCACAAACATCAGGTGGAGACAAACATTTTTCCAAATAGAAGCACAAAAGGAGAGAGAACATTATAATCACATATAAACTACAAAATGTTGGATTAGAATTTTTATAGGAGGTTCAAATGAAGCCAAGCATAATACAATGAACAAAGGTAAAAGGAACAAAAAGACAATATGGTGAACTATGCTTTGTTTTTCAATATTGAATTGGATCCCTCAAGTTTTGAAGAAATATCCCAAATATAGGAATGGATTAAAACCATGAAATAAGAAGTGAATAAAATTTGTAGACACCAAAATCTAGGCATTTGCATTTCACCACATAATTCTACATAATAAAATATATGCCTAGGTCTAAACTTAGGCATAATAATTCATGTACATAAAATCCCCCTAGGATAGCCTATGTCTCCATGTGACACTTGTCCTAGCCACAACTACCCCTCACCTTGCCACATCTCACACACATCATTCCACTTGCACCTACCCACTTGCCAAATCTCACACCTCACTCCACACTTCACTCCACTTGCACCTACCCACATGCCACCACTTCACCTAAGTGAGACACTCTAAGTGACTCACTATAACTGCCTAGGATAGGTGGTTGTCCAGTCCTTGCCACTTGGTAGCCTTGGCTTGCCACCTATATTTTTCCTCAAAAATCCAAAATTACCTATAAAAGAAACACCATTCCATAAAGCAATGGGGGCTATAAAATACATCATCATGCTATCAAAATCATTGCAGGGAGTCGACAACGGTCGCGAAGCTCGAGCCATCAAGGTCCCAGATCCAATTTTTTAGGGTTTATGCTATATCTGCACAATCATGCATCCACGGTTACACAGTACCAACTGCAAGCCTGCGGTTACACAATTGCACATCCGCAGTTACATAGTCACAACCGCAGGCCCGCGGTTCTACAAAAACTACCAAAAAACTTTTGGTCATATCTCACTCATCCGAACTCGAATTGAGCTAAAATTTTTATGGTAGGTTCATGAAATCCTCCAGAAGGTCTCCACCAATTTTACTATCATTTTGAGTAGTAGAGATTAGTAATTAATTCATTTTTTAGCAAGGCATATTTAATTATGATTTCTATGTTTTCTGCAAGCATTCCTTCAAGGATTTTTATTTGTACTTGTTTCTAATCATGTATACAGGTGATACTAACTCTTGTTTAAATTTCATGTGTGTAGAATGTAGGTGTAGATTAAAAATACATGCCAAACAGAAATAAAATCACAATGACAGAGTACAGAATAGTTGCACAAAAACAAACGATTTCTATTAATCGATGGAGTTTAAAAACTCCTTTTTGAACTGGGCTTGTAACCCTTTATTTGTGATACACAGTTACAATTTTTGCTAGGGTTCTCTGAAACCCTAGCTGGCACAAATGGTGGCGCTTTCGAAGAACGTATCTTCAATCCCAACAGAGTGAGTGGGCTTTGTTGTATCCCTTGCTTGGACCACTCTAGCTTAATCAGCTGCCATCAATAAATCGGATCTGCTGTCAAAAACCTGCACACATTAACACTATCAAGGAGTTAGAAATTAATAAGAGGGCTCCACTGTGTGAGCCCTCGGAAACAATCTAAAACCCTAGAAAAACAAAATGCAGGAATTCAATAACAGATCAAATAGAAGAAAAGAAGTTACTTGCTTTAAACTAATTTATACCTGTTCTCTGTTAACGCAGCTAGACCAGGCGACACCTAGAAGTAATGTTGTTGTCAGAATAGGCTACGGAAGGCACCCGGGTGCACTCACTGAACGCCCACGTGCTTCTGGATCTGGGTTACAAATGCCGGTCTGAGTCTGTGGCTGTAGGTAAACGCTCGCGGGCACTTGGTAAACGCCCGTGGGCACTTGGTAAACGCCCGTGGGCACTTGGTAAATGCCCGTGGGCACTTGGTGAAGGGGTAAATGCCCGCGGGCACTTGCGACAGGAATGGGAGATTCTGTAGAATGCTGCAGAAGGAATGGCGGCGAAAGCGGCGACGAAAGCGGCGATGGATGCGACGAAAGGGTAGCAGAAGAGAGATAGAGGAGATAGCAGTAGAAGAATTAGAATCAGAGATAGCGCATCGGAGATAGAAGTAGCAAAAGACACATAGCATTTGAGCCATCAAAGTGACTCAATTTATAATCTACTCTTAGGGCACACTTTAGGGTTTTAACGACACTTTGAACGTGTGGCTAAGATTAAAGTGGATCCAAGGGTAGAGAATAAATCTTGGTTGTGAAATGGATTAAGATGGATGGACGGATGAGATTAAATGAACGACGGATGGCTCAGATTAAATCACTTAAACTATTATTTAAATATATATACTAAAATATTAAAATATATATATATATAAATATTAATTTAAATAAATTTGGGGATAAAAAATGGCGGGAAAGGTGAAATTGGGCCAAATAATGACGGGAAAGTGTGGATTTGGGCCAAATAATGGCGGGAAGGTGGATGATCGACACGTGGCTGACAGGAAGGTATAGATGACTTGCAAGTGGCTAGATTTTGGTGTCTACAGATGCCCCTTTTTGAGCTGCTTTGTGTGAAGACACAATGCAGCGCAAAAACTTAGGACACCCGAAAAGCTGGATCAGACGCAACTCTCTCTCAAGACTAAAGCACAACTTTGAAGACCAAAGAATAAAAGAATATTTAGAATTTATCAGCTTACCCCCTCAATTGGCGAGCGAGAATGGTTCTCACGAGCCAATTGGAAGAAATTCGAAAGAAAATGAACCGTTTTTGCCCCAACGGTGAAAAAGGGGTTGGTGTATGAACCATATGTTTATGTCCCAATAGAAAATGGGTTGGTGTACAAAACAAAAAAGAATATGATTGAAGACGATATGAGTGATGTGAAAGATGAACCGTTTTCTGCCCCAACGGTTAGAAAGGGATTTTTGCCAAATTTTAAATTCCATGATCATGTAAGATGAATTCTACTATTAGGAAAGTTAAAAATTGATAACGGATGCCCCAACTCTTGTGGGTGAATCCATACTGTTGATGAAATTGCCTTGTTGGCACCATTGATATGCAGAGATGTAATATGAAAGAGTCCAGAACTTTAGAGATGCTCCTAGTGACTGTATGGATAATTCCTCGGGTCGAAACCAATCAACCTAGGTAGCCTTAATCTCTAGCAAGACTCAAAATAATGATGATATTGAAGATTGTCCACGTTTAAGGCCCCATGAACTAGGCCATCAATGACAACTGTTGAGAAAAATTTTTTGTCCTTGAATTTTCTAACTAAGATTCAAAGTTTTTCATCCTCAAAATTTCCAATTAGTTGCTAAAGCACAACTCTTGATCCTTCGTTATGCCTAATATAAAATATGTGCCCTAGATTGGGGTCAAAATTGGATGACTCAATATGTGCCCTAGATTGGGGTCAATATTGGATGACTCAAAATTCTTCAAATTCAACCTTCGAAGAAGATCAACTCCTTATCTAAATCCTACTATGTAAAAGACAAAAGATATAAAAGGGATAGGGTTGATATAAGAGTAGGGATAGAGAATTATTAATATGATTGGAGCTCAAATAATAGCACATACTTCAACTGAATCAGCATTAACTACCTACTATAAACAAAACCTAACATATCAACCCCCAATTAAAGCTATACAAAAAATACAATAAACTTAGATATTACAACATACAACATTCCAAGCACTCAATTGAAATAATTCAAATAGCTTTAATCCTAATAGATCATACTTTAATGAAGCATAATAAAAATGTTTGAAAGTGTAAATATCACCTTAATCAATAACTCTACACACTTCAACTAGAAGTCAAACAACTCTTGGTTGCATTAGAACAATATGAACAGAGAGCTTACATCAATCAAACCCTAAATTATTCAATCCCTTACAATGAGGAGCATTCTTCTATTTATAGTTTTTTCTCATCTTGAAATAAAGCTAACTACTTTGTACAATTATAAGCATAAATTGAACGATATGAACATAAAGCTTACATCAATCAAACTTTAAATTATTCAACACCTTACAATGAGGAGCATTCCTCTATTTATATTTTTTCTCATCTATAAATAAAGCTAACTACTTTGTACAATTATAAGCAAAAATTTATCATGCATGATCTAGGATGATCTGGCACCACTCAACATATTTAGCACAATCAACACATCCTCTATTAGCCCTCTTACAGTTATGATTTGCAAGATCTTTAGTTATGCTTTCATAGAGTGGTTGTCACTTCTATGCTTCAACAACAATAATTTTGGCCTAACTTCTTTTATTTAGGAGTACCTAACATCTTCTTCTTAAAGCAATTTTAATCTGCAAACATGTTAGAGATTTTAAATATTGATATCATCATTCATGTTGAGAACACCAAGTATGGGATATTTATGTCTCTTGTTTTACCTTTGGGATTTATTTCCTTACTTAATGTGAGCATGCAAAACATTTGAAGTGCTAACATCATTCTCCTTGTTGAGCAACCCTTGTTTGGGATGCTTCTTCTATTTGACTTGTGCTCTAGGCTGCTTATCTTGCTTAATGCAAGCCTTTTTACTAGCTCAAAATTTTTGGAATCTTAGGATGACATTATCACAAAAAAAATTTGGCTTTCTTTCATTCTAGGCTTTCATTTATTTCTAGAGTGAAAAGTCTCGCCCTAATAACTTCTCATCAAGATAGATATTTTGAAGCGCTTTGTTGACATTGCTATGAAAAAGCTTTAGCTTACCTCATTTTGGACTTTTGAATACTCTCTTCTTGTTGGGAAAAATATTTTGTAGTGTCTTGCTAACATCATTGTAAAAATATTCCATCCACTAAGACTTTGCAAGTTTGGTTCTAAATAATATGAAGCTAGTCTAGACAAAATCTTTTGACTTACTTGTGTGAGCAACTTTTAAGCAATTTCAAGCATGAATTTGCTTCCTTAAGCTCCAAAAGGAAGTATTTATAAGAATAATGAGTCCATAAAAGGATCATGAGTCCATAAAATAATCATGAGTCCAAAGAAGATCTTTAAGTTTAAAAAATTAAATAATTTACAAGTGCAATTGTAGACATGGAAAATTGACCCATCAAATTGATTCATTTTCTCCTTAGATCCTTGGGAAGCCACTCAAACTTGCTAAGTGTAAATTTGAGCCCCTTTTTCCATCCTACTTTGCTCCTTTTCCCTAAATTTACCAAATTCATGCATGGTTTGTATGGGGTGTGAATTTGGCTTACCAAATTCGTACCCTACAAGTACAAAGCATGAATTTGGTAATCTTAGAATTTTTCTCTCAAAACCCCTATCCTGCATTGGCTCTTTGTGATATTAGCCTTTGCCTGTGATTAAATTTTGTTTTCCTACCTTTTATCCCTCTGAACCTCTTATAAATAGTAAAATTGGATCCCACTTTTGAGACATCTTGATCGAATTTTTCCATCTCCTAATTTTTGGTGCTCTCTCACTTCTGATATTGCTTTCAATGCTTTTAAGTATTTTTCTATCATGGGTGTTCTGCTTCTACACTTCTTAGATTAGTTTCTCTTGATGAACAAGTGGAGGAGCCTTGATGATGTGAGAGGTCTACCATTTTGACCTTTACCTTTACTTTCTCATTAGTCCTTGCTTTCTCCATCAACTAATCAAGTTATTGCTTGCATTATTAGTTATTTAGAACTATTTTTCTCTATTTTGCATCGTATTTTGCAGCATTTTGTAAGCCAAAAACCAAATTCATATCTAGTCTATACAGGGTGTGAATTTGGTAAGCAAAACTTGCACCCACCTCTTATGGGACATGAATTTAGTCAACTAGGGCTTGGGGGTAATATTTTCCTCCCAAAACCCTAGTTTGTGTTTTGCACACTTTCTTTCTATCATTCTCATTCTATCTGTACTTTATTTCATTGTTTCATATATATTACATCTTGCTTTATTTGTTCCAAATTTCAACAATTATTTTATTTTCAAATGGTAAGCTAAAATGACCAAGGAGGCTTGACTGTTGCGCCTCCAAGCTCAATCATATAGCAGCCTAAGCAGGCCCCCAAACACTGATCACATTTTCAAGGGTTTTGAAGTTGTTTTGCAGGTTTTGAAGTTGTTGGATATTTTGGGCATAAATTTGGCTAGGATCAACCACTGGATCAAGTAAGTGCTCTGATAGATCTTCTAGGTTTTTTGTGAGGTGTCTTTGTTCATTTTTATCCATTTCTATTTCAGATTTAGATCATAAATAAAAAGAAAAATATTTGGATTTGTTTCTAGGCATCAATAAATAAAAGCATGTAGTTTTGCATTCTAGGTTAATTTTGTTTGTGCATTCTCTTGAACCCTTGCTAAAAAGGAAAATATTTATTTACTTGCAAAGTTAGGGTTTTAGTTCTCATTGAAATAAAAAATCATTCTAGGATAGTTTATGTTTGCTTGCATTATTGTTTGCCCTACATTGTTCTTTTATTTTTCATAGCTTAGATCTTAGTAAGGCCAAACATAGATGTGTGTTCAATCAACACATCAAACATTTCCACCCCATACTTGGAGTGAGTTATTAAACTATTCCTGGTGAATACTTCGATCCCCCAAGCTCCCAAGTGTAGAGGTATCAACATAGTCCTACAGTCACCTCGAATCTTAGTGGATCTAGCCAAGAATCATATGTGATAGGGCAGTTTTCCCCCCTCTACATATTTGGTGAAACCAACATGAAACATGTCCTTTGTAGCCATCTAGGAAGTCTCTTCCTTTTGTTCATTTTTTTTTGGTCTTAAACTATAAGCAAGACCATTTAATATATTTACATAGATTAAAAACTAAATAAAACACTTAATAAACTCTTTTATGGGGGTTTCCTCCTAAGGGGCCTAGAAAATGATCTGGTGCTTTAATTATAGATAAATCTAAATGTTGAAGGAGCATGGAAGTCTAGAGGCTGAAGGAGCGTGGAAGTCTAGAGGCTAAAGGAGCATGGAATGCTAGAGGCTAAAGGAGCGTGGAAGGCTAGATGTTGAAGGAGTGTGGAAGGCTGGAGGTTGAAGGAGTATGGAAGGCTGAATGATGAATTGATATTTGGAGTGTCAAGGCTAAAGGAACATGGAATTCTAGGTTAGCTAAAGAAGCATGGAATGTTGTGATGGTTGAAGGAGCTACAGATAAAGGTTGGGATGTTGGGTGGGAGGATAGGATGGCTGAAGGAACGTGGAAGGTTGAAGGAGCGTGGAAGGCTAGGATGGTTGAAGGAGATGCAAAGGAAGGTTGGGATGCTTAGTGGAAGGCTAGAAAGGTTGAAGGAGCATGGAAGGTTGCTTACAATGAGAAACATAAAATTGTAAAGTGTGAAGGATTAGGGTTTTTTCTTAAAAAAATGTATCATATTTTAATAGCCATATCTTCATGAAGAGTTATTCAATTCAACTAATTATTGGACCAACTTATGGAGAATTTAAATAGCTTTAAAATGAGTGGTCATATGCAAAAATCTTAGCAATATTGATGGAGATACGACCCTATGAAGTCAACCATTCGAAACAAGGGTAGTGACAATTTTTCAAGTCATGAAAAATAAAATTGCAAAGTGCGAAGGATTAGGGTTTTTTCCTGAAAAATATTTTATCTTTTAGGAGCCATATCTTCAAAAATATTTATCTAATTTTGCTAATTCTTGGACCAACTTGTACAGAATTTGAACAAATTTAAAATGAGTGGTCATATGCAAAATTTGAGCAATATTGAGGGAGATACAACACTGTGAATTCAACCATTTGAAACAAGGGTAGTGATGATTTTTCAAGTCATGAAAAATCAAATTGCAAATATTTTCCAACTAGGATTTGAATGATGGGAAGAGCAATGAAGGGCTATGACTTTAGCGAGGAAGGAAACTAGCAATTCAGATTTGGTAAAGCAGACTATGATAGTGTGATGTTTTGGAAATATTACTCTACTAAGATGCAAGGCATAGATAGTAGAGGTGAAGTTTTGGCATTGTGAATACTGCTATAGGAAAATATCAAGAAAGATGCTAAATTTTGGAGTAATTTTATTCATACAAAAATTTAAAAAGATCTTGAAAATGACAATCAAGAATTCAAACATTTTATGTAAAATGTAGTTTTCTAGCTATAGCATCTCAATTGATATGATAAGTGCATATATTTGTAAAATCTCAAGCTCTAAATAAGAGAAATATAATTTTTCAAAGGTTGGGGGCTCGAGTACAACCCCTTATTATCTAGCAAAAATTAAAAAAAACTCTTTTGTGCCCTTTTCCTTTTTGCATTAGTTTTTCTCTCCCTTTTACCCTTAAGTGAAATATGATAGAGCCTGAAGAGAATACTTTGTGTCATAAATATGATTAGGTTGATAGGGATAATCCTAATCTAGAGGAAGAAGAAAAGTATATAGAAACTGGTGAGGACTTTGATCCTATTGAAGGGTCTCACGATTAATTCACCTTCAAATCATATAATAATTTCTTGAAATTTTATAGGCAAAATAGGCAAGCCTTGAATAAGGGTGTGGATGAAGATACCCACTTCAAAGAAGTTGGAGCATCTCATCATCAAACCAATTTACCTCTCAACATTTGTATCAATCCTTTGTTTCAAATTGAGCATCATGTTAATTTGTTTCATAAACCTACATATGCCACTAAAATAACCACCAACACTAAGGAAATTTTGCAATATCCTTCAACTAGTAGTGCATTCCACCATAATATTCAATTTCCTTCTCATTATTCTAATCTCAACATTCCTTCTTCTATTCCACCAAATAAGAATTACATTCCATAGCAAGATACTATACAAAACATCCCATTTCATAACCCAAACCATAACAGTGTTAATGCTTCTAACATTAACCAAGTTCCCTTTCATCAACCTACCTATAACCCATCCTTAGGGAATCTAGGGGCATTGCACAACAACAATCCCGATATGCAAAGTTTGACAAGTATAGTGAAAAAATTGGCATTAAGAATGGATTCACTACAAGTGCCAAGTTTCACCTACAACTATAAGGAAATGTGCAATCAACCCCTATATCCCATGGTAGTCGTTAGGCCCTACCCTAAGCATTTTATAATGTTGGTTTTACATATTTATAAGGGAATAGAGGACCCAATAGAATATTTAGGAATATTTAGAACAAAAAGCCATGATATTATGTATGATGATATGTTGTTGCTAAAAGTGTTCCCTAAGAGTCTTAGTGGTATGGAATTGGTATGGTATTATCAACTACCCTTTCATTATTTGAGGAGATTTGAGGAGACAACTGAGTTATTTGTTAAATAATTTGGAGCTTATATGGATAAAGGAGTAACCATTCAAGATTTGTATTTCCTAAAGCAAGGTAAAGATAAAAGTTTCTCAAAAAAATTATCTTTATGGAGAAGTTTAGTTGGATGATTAAGGTACACCTTACCTCCTCAAGATAAACTAGAGATCTTTATTGAAAACCTACAAGAGTAGATCTCATATGAATTGAAAATAATTTTTACCTCTTTTGAACAAGCAATAGATTTGGAAAGAAGAGTAGAGAAGGCTCTCATTTGAAGAGGTCAAATCAAGTTAAGGAAAGAAGAAAAAAGAACCATGAAAACCCAATATAAGAACAACCATGTAGTTGGTGATGGGGTAACAAATAACAATAAAACTAACAATGTTAATATTGCTAGTACCTTGCAAAATTTGGTACTTTAAAAACCTCAAAAACGCCCACCAAGTAGTTTTTCTAGACTCAACCAACATATTTCATCGATCCTTTACAAAAATTTTGTAATGACCCAAATTAAATACAAGAAAATACATAGAAAGAAAATGATTTTTTTTTTAACTAAGGAGAGGGATTCATAAACCCCTAACCGAATCTTAATTGACTTATTGTTTAAATACCCTAATTTTCATAAAGAGCTACATCTCACCAAATACCCTCACACAGACCCATCTGTATAGTCATATTATGTGTTATCGTAAATAATTTTATCCCTCTCATCACTCTTGATGAGCTAAACTTATCACCTTCAATTTGTCGAAGGTATACACCCATATCCATACCATACACAAATCAGTTTGTGTAGGTATGCTACGTGTATTATGAGTTAAGCTATCCATCTCGTCTACACGATGAGCTATCTTAACTCAGATGTAGTCTTTTCACAACTTAGTTCTAATCTCCCTAAGGGGTCTCAATTCCCTTAGGTCACCTATGTTCACCCTAAGGGGGTCTTAATTCCCTTAGGTCACCACTAAGTTCACCCTAGAACTCCATACTTAGGTTTATGTTGTTTTTAGCAAGAAAGCAAGAACATATACTAAATCTAACAAAAACATAATTCAAAAAGCATACATAAGATACTAGAAAGAAGAAATATTTAAATAAAGTAAACGTTAATTGAAAGGAATATAAATGCAAAACATATCTAATTTAAACAATAATTTAAAAGTCCATCTCCCATAAATTAAACAATTAATACATATAGGCAAGCATGGTAAACCCTCCATACTTTTAATGAATAATAAATAACATCAATTTCATTAGGTAAACCTCCCCAAAAATATCTATTTAAGCATAAGTAAATCATTTCAAGTAGAGTCAACTAACTCATTGGTTCCAACTACCTCCTTTGTTCATCTCAACTTCCATCGATCATTTGAGGGCAGTAGGGGATTAGGGCACTCATGGTTCCATAATAGACATGCTTCTAAATGCATCTACTTAGCTCATTTACAAATTGCAACTATACAAATTAAATCAGTATCTAACCATCTACTGCATAGTTGATATTATAAAAATCATCATTTTTATTTTTACCTCTCATAACCATAGAGTCTTTCAACACAAGCAACTAGATCCTGGTTTCTACTTTAATTTTTTTCCTTCAACCCTTATTAAATAAATTAAAGTCTCATACCTTTAATATATAAAATAATCTAGGTTCCTTTATTCTCATAAACCAAGTCCCATTACTTAATTTAGGAAAATAAACTAATTCCTTTCATTAACAACCATTCTACCAAATTAATAAATCAAATCCTTATACTTTAATTCACTAAAATATCATCTTCTTTCCTTTCCATTTTACTAAATAGAGTCCCATACCTCTACATAATAAAATGATGCATTCTACCAAATTAATAAATCAAAGCCTCATACTTTAATTCATTAAAAACTCATTTTATTTCCTTTCAATTTTACTATATAGAGTCCCATACCTCTACATAATAAAATGAACCATTCCTCATCATTTCCATAAACCAAAGTCATACTTCTAGTTTATAAAATAATATAATTTCTTTATATTCTATTAACAAAAGCTCACACTTTCAATTTATGAAAATAATCTAATTTCTTTATTTTCTATAAACTAAAGCTCACACTTTCAATTTATAAAAATAATCTAATTTCTTTATTTTCTATAAACTAAAGCTCACACTTTCAATTTATAAAAATAATCTAATTTCTTTATTTTCTATAAACTAAATCTTACACTTTCAATTTATAAAAATAATCTAATTTCTTTAACAGATAATTAATTCATAGGTAAACCTATGAAATTGGCTACTCTTTCAACTTAGAGTAACAAGGAGGTCCCAAGGAATCGATTCAGGCTCGTGGTAAGATAGAACGCATAGCATCACAAGGTTACATCCATTCACTAAAACCCTAACTTCCACGCAAGCTGACGACCACAAAAATCTCAATGAAATACAAAAACACAAGGGTTCCTAGTCCAATATAGGGGTAGGTAACACATTTGGTTCTGATTAATGGTGCAAGGCTACAACCAGGCAAGGGCCAAGCAACAATGGCACCTCCATTCCCAAAAAATGACAACCATGAGTTTGAGAGAAGCTTGCATGGTAGAGTATCTCAACTAAATAGTGCATGATCCACAACAACAAGGAAAACCTACGATGTCTACCTCCATCGAGCTGAAAAGGGATGGTGAGGACTAGTAAGTGTCTTGCCTAGCTATGAAGGGACTCACCACTTTCATGACTTACACCACAAAACTAGCCTCTAAGCTGAGTAAGGATGGTGCAAGAGAATTATCTCCTCGTTGGAACGGTGCATAGCACCTAAAACCAAACTTCCCTTGGCTTACTACTAGAGATAGGGAGATGCACATTGTAGATACGACATGGCATCCATGACACTTAACAAGGATGGGATGTATGCTTGCTTATTAGCAAACTCACCAATAAAGAGTCAAAATAAACGCTATTGTGGCATGCCACACAACAAGAGGGAAATGTTAGGTATAAGAAAGATAGGCACACCATCCAACCTGTCAACAAGGTCTAAGCAAGTGTGGGTGAAAGCAGTGAAACCGACTATCAAAAAAATAAAGGCCCAAGGCCAACCCACTAAAGGTAATACAAAAATACAGTTAACCATAACTAAAAATTAGTAACCTAGGATTTCAACATCATCATCTCTAGATTGGTTACAAGCTATCATTTTGCTCTCATGGAACTCATTCTTGGCCTTACTAAGAGTCTCTTCCTCCTTTGCTTTTGCTCTTTCTTTTTTTGCATTCTCCTCCTTTTGTGTTCTCTCTCTGGATTGTATATATGTATCCCTCCCCCACTCTTCCACACATCTACCTTCCAGGGCGATAGACGGACATTTGATTTTTAAAAATGTTCTTCCTCATTTTCAAAATTTTACCTTTAAGGTTGATGACGAGGAGCCTCTTCCACTGTCTTGTCCTATCTACTCAACTTGGTGCCATTCCCATCCACCCAACAGACCAACCAAATCAGTTGATTCCATTTCATAAATGGGAAGCTTTACCATTATGGAGCTCTCTTCCCAACGATGAAGTAAAGTTACCTCTTGCAGGCTCAATCCGATCTCATCAAAAGGATGATATTTTGAATAGATCTTACATTTTTTTTAAATAATAATAATTCATAGATATATATAATTTTAATGAAATCGTAATGCTTAATTTTAAATAAAAACTCAATGTTTAATTTTAATAAGAGCTCAATATTTAATTTTAGTAAAAGCTTCTATTATCTTAATGTGAAACATTGTTATCACCAAGAAGAAATCTCCATAGAAGCATCATTAATTATTTCTTTTGAAATTTGTTTATCAAAATAAACCAACTCCTATTTAATGAGGTTTTGTTATCATTGAAAACAAACAACTATTATTTAAAATGAAATTCTATTATCATTCAAAATAAAACAATTATTATTTTAAATGAACTTCTAGTATCATTCAAAATAAAACAGATATAAATCTATATAGTCATATTCTTGAATCATACCATAATCACGCTATTTTTGAATGTTTTATGCCAAATAAGAAGTTTTCATAAAATAAATTAACTTATGTATGCTTTCCAAACCATTTATGCAGCAAGTGATGAAGTAAAAGACAATCAGTCACACGTAGCAGACAAAGAGGGAGTCTTTCTGTCAACTTAGTCACTTGTCTTATCCCGAGAATTTACGATAGCTACCAGGATATTAACTTGAGGCTCAAGGTGGCTAGTTATTTATGATTATCCTTTCCTGATAATGCATGTCTATATGAAGGTATCTATTCATGTTATCCTTGAGTTATCATAATCATCATTTCCCCAACATCTAGTACCTCCATTTCTGGTGGACGATCCTACTTCCTTCACCTACGAGTGTACCTAATCCTGCACACTTGGCAATATTTTAGCAGTATCATACCTTTCTAAATAAACTAAAAATTGCATATTTGGTTCAATTTCTCAAACTAGATATTAAAACATCATAGATTAATACATTGTTTCTTTGTTGCAAAAAGTCCGTCAGGGAGGGTCATGACATCCTACCCCCTAGGACTAAACACTGTCTCGGGTGTTTCCAGTTCCACAATAATAAGTAAAAATTATTACATTACATATTTTCAAAAAATAAGGAAAAATATTTTTGCATATCATCCACTTTCTCCCAAGTGGTACTTATTTCATAAAACCAGTCCCATCAAGCCTTACATTGCTCAAGAGTTTGGTTTCGCATAGTATTATATTGGAACTCAAGAATATTCATCAACACCACTTCAATTGCCTTTGGATTTGCCATCTGCAATTTAGAAACATCCCACAAATGTTTAGGGTTAGCAACATATTTTCTAAGCAAGTATATGTGGAAGGTGTCATGAATCTTTGACAGGTTAGATGGTAAGGCAAGTCGATACGCAACCAGACTAATATTTTCAATGATATAAAAGGATCCCACAAATCATGGATCCAAATTTATGGATTTAATAGCACCCTTCATCAGCTTAACCCTTAAAAACACTTTATCCTCCACTGAGTACTCTCTTGGAGTTCTCTTCAAATCAACATAATTTTTCTATCTATCGGCAACTTCTTTAAGTCTTTATCTGATTACCTTTAATTGGTATTTCATTTCTTTGACCATATCTAGCCCAATCAACTCGATCCTCTAGGTTGTCCCAATATAATGGCATTCTACACTTTTTCCCATACAAGGCATCGAAAGTAGCCATTCCTAAAGAGGAGTAATGTCCATTATTGTAGGTGAACTCTACAAGATGTAGGTAGTCTTCCTAATGCAATTTATAATCCATGCAGTACATGCAGAGCATGTCTGCGTGGTGGGCCTATAACCCATAGGTCCTAGGATCGAAACCTGGCTTTGATACCAACTGATATGGTATAAACAAAAACCGGTCATGCTTTATTTACAGGTGCTTATATAACATATTACAGTAGAAGATAAGTGCAGCATTTTGGCACTAATGGAATAAGTGTTGAGTCATGTCGGCACACAAACAGACTAGGTGCTGAGTCATGTCGGCAAGGCTTGTCGACAATGAGATTCAGCAACAGACATAGACATAGAAAAATAAAAATAATCCTAAGTCTAAAAAATTAAAATATTAAACCTCATCATGTCTTCAAGTACTTGGTTTACCCATTCAATTTGACCATCTATCTCGGGGTGGTATGATGAGCTCATGTTTAGTTTTGTGCCTACTACACGATGTAGAGATTTCCAAAATTTAGAAGTGAACTTAGAATCCCTATCTGGAATGATCACCTCAAGAAATCCATGTAATAAAAATACCTCCTTGGCAAATCTATTTACCACCACCTGAGCATCATCCTTGATGTTACTGGGTATGAAATGTGTAACCTTAGTCAATATTTCAACCACTACCAGGATTACATCATGTTGATACCTGGTCTTGGGTAACCCTCCTATAAAATCCATCGATATGACCTACCACTTTTGTGTAGGTACATCATGTGGATGCAATTATCCTATATGATTCTTGTGTTTTTCCTTAACTTTTTGAAATTCGAGGAATCAGGCAACAAAATAGGTAATATCCTTCTTTATATCTACCCAGAAGAAGGTTATTTTCATATTTTCTTGTATTTTGGCCCCTTCAAGATTAGCAGAATAAGGAGATCTATGGACCTCTTGTATTATTAGTCTTCTTAAATCACCCATTTTTGGTACGATGAATCTACCTTTATAGCATAAAAGGTCATTTTTCATGTCAAATTCCTTAGTACCCTCAAGATATCTATTCATCCTATCTCAAATTTTTTGGTAACACTCATCCTAAGATTGCTCCTATTTCACTTGGTCCATCAAATCCATGTGACTTCTAGCTATGGCTGCTATGTGTTTCCTTCTACTCAAAGCATCAACAACCTTATTCTCTTTCCCTTTTATGTACTCAATTTCAAAGCCATATTCAGTGAGAAATTTGACCCATCTTCTCTTTCTTCAATTGAGTATAGGTTGGGTAAACATGTACCTCAAATTTTGATGGTCAATATTTAATTCAAAGGACCTTCCCACCAAATAGTGGTGTTAGGCCTTTAGAGCATGCACCATTGCAACTATATCTAAATCATGTGTAGTGTAATTAACTTCATGCTTTTTGAGCTTCCTTGAATCATATGCTACTACTAACTCTTATTGAAAGAGTACTCCTCCTAGCCATTCCAACGATGCATTTGTGCATATTTAAAAGTCCCCTTGAGGGTCAAGAATATTTAGCATTAGTGTGGTAGTGAGTTTATGTTTCAGCAATATAAAGGCAACTTCAAACTTCTCCAACTACTTAAATTCCTTTCCTTTTTTTTGAAGTTTAGTTATTGCCACAACAATCTTAGAGTAATCCTTTATGTGACGTCTATAGTAGCTCGTTAACCTCATGAAACTTCACACTTCAATAACATTATTTGGAGGTGGCCAATTCAAAATTACCTCAATTTTCTCTGGATCCATAGCAATTTCTTCTGCTGATATAATGTGTCCAAGATATCATACCTCTGAAACATAGAAATCACTCTTGGCTAGATTTCTAGAGAGTTTATTTTCCCTTAAAAACTCTAACACGATCTTGAGATGTTTTTCATGCTCTTCTTTGTTCTGAGAGTATATTAAGGTATCATCTAGAAATACAAGGACAAACTAGTATAGGTTCCTTTTGAACACACTGTTCATTAGATTCGTGAATGCAGTTTGGGCATTAGTCAGTCCAAAGGGTAGAATTATAAACTCATAATGCCCATACCTAGTCTTAAATGTCATTTTTTGAGTGTCCTCCTCACGTTGTGATACCCTGATCTTAGGTCAATATTTGTGAATACCGTGGTATCTCTCAGTTGATCGAACAAATATTTGATTTTGGGTAGGGGATATCAGTTCTTGATTGTAGCCTTATTTAGCATCCTATAATAAATACATAATATTAGTGAACCATATTTCTTTTTCACAAATAAAATCGGTGCACCCCAAGGTGACACACTTGGTTTTATCAAACCCTTTTATAACAGCCCTTGTAGTTGAACCTTTAGTTCTTGCATCTCGATACGATTCATCCTATATAGATATCTTTGAATAGGTTCTACTCCTAGCATAAGATATATTGTGAAATCAAATCCTCGCATAGGAGGAAGTCCAGGTAAGTCTTCTGGGAACACATCCTTAAAATATTATAAAATAGGGTGCTTCCCTAGCACTTCTCTTCTCTGATTATCTTCTACCTCATTAAGCTTCACAACATACACTATCTCTCCTTTATTGAGGGATTTCTTCAATTGCATAGTTGATAACATCTAGGGTTTGAATACCCCTACTTGCAATGCATTCTCATTCTCTCCTTGCCACCCTTTGAATACTCAATCCATCTATCTTGGAAATTGATCGAGGCTTTATGGTCCTGCAACCAATCCATTCCTAGTATCACATCAAAGGCATGAATTGGAGCTACATAGAAGCAATTTTTAGTGGTACCACTAGCTAAAGTAATTTCTACCATTGGATAACATTGGTTTACTGAGTAGGTTTATCTCAAACTATACTCTACCTTCCATCCATGGGCTAAATATCTTGGTATTTCTAGCATAGCCCTTGCTAGACTAGAAGAAATAAAGCTATTTGTGGCCCCACTATCAGTTAAAATTTTTACTTGCTTATTAAAAATCTTACCTTTCACAAGCAATGGAGTAGCTTGTCCATCTAGCTTATGTTTACCGATTGTAACATAGGTCTGATGCTCAGGTTCCTTTTCCTTTAGTGTTGGATGAACTTAGCCCTAGTTGATATGGACATTGCTTAGCATAGTTCATACCCTTGCAATGGTAACACCCATCCTTCGGTCCTTGCTTATTTTTCATTTTCTGCTCCTCCACCTTTATTTTTGGAGCTAAATTTTATGGTTTCTAAGGATGAGGTTTTGCAATATTAGGATTATTGTTGGTTTTCTTTTAGAATTTTTTCTTAAACTTCCCCTTTTTCTCATTATTCTTCTTCTCAAAATCTTGAGGGTTCTTGGTCTTTCGATTCTCTTCCTCTTCCTATTTCAAGAATCCTTGGCTATTCCTATTCCTCAGTGCTTTTTGATCTTGCTCAGAGAGGATAACATAGTTAAATTGGAAATATAACTCTACTTTCTTTGCCAAATCATATGCATTTTACAATGATTTAGGTTCATGCATGTTTACATCATGCTTTATTCTAGATTCTAATGCATGAATAAAATTTTGAACCCTCATCTTCTCATCATAGGCAAACACATACTTAATTAGTCGAACCAACTACTTATAGTATATCTCCACCATCTTAGTTCCTTGCCAAAGGTTGGCAAATTATTCAAACTTTAGGGAATAGTAGTGCTCTGTGAGAAACCTCTTTTTGAATTTTTTAATAAAATATTTCCATATAATATCAATGGGTTCAACCTTATTCTTATCATAATAGGTCCCCCACCAATCTAAGGCATTCCCTTCTAAGTTTATTGTGGCCCAAACTATCTGGGTTCATGGGGAATAGCCTTTTACTATGAAATAAACCTCTAGTTCTCTCAACCAAGCTTCAGCTACATCCCCTTCACCTTCTTCATTGAACTTGGAGATACAAATGCTTTTTAGATCCCTAGTCATTTCCTTTAATAAAAGAGTTCTAGATTACAATTTTTCTTCAGTTAGCCCATCATATTGGCCAGTATCTGAGCCTCTAGCTTGTGGGTTCTGATTCGTAATGGTTTCCAACATTTGTCTCATCTGATCCTACATGGTAGCAACCATAGAAGTGAGGTCTTCTACCTATATATTAAAATTTTTTGGATCCCCCTCTTAGATATCTTCTTCAATATTTTTTTTTCAAGTCTATCTAGGTGCAGATTTTTTTTTCTATCCTTAGGTGGCATCTTTAACTTGGTTACAATCAATAAAAGGATTAGGTTACAGCTTCACTCGAGCTATATCACTAATTCTAAACACAATATAGAGTTCTACTACAAGCATCAATAATATAATTAGGAGAATATTTTTTTTTTGGTAGATAAGATACTATAGAATTAATACCAAGTTTTATAGGTTGACCCAAAACCTTTTACAAAATCAGCCCAGGGTTGTTGATGAACATGTCCTTACTAAGGATCCTATATATGTAAAATCTACATGTCGCCAAAGCCATTACATCCGGTAAGGCACATAGCCTATTATCAAAAATAAACTTCCCATACAACATTTTGGGTATACCCCGAGAAAACACACCTGCATCATAATTACAAAAAAAGAAATAGACACGGATCCCTTCCTTGAAACAGTGGAGAAACAAAAAGCTGCAGACACACATAACAAAGTACTAAAAAAATTTCCACAAGCTCTGTATTGACAGTTACTCTTAATAATTCTTTGGTAATTGCTTTCTTCCATATATGACATGCTTTGGGACCACATCCTGTCTTGGCCAATCAGCCTTGGAGAAGTGAACCTGCTGGCTATATTTATGGCGGTGGCTATCTGGTGGTCCATGTGGCTCTGGTTCAATGTCTTATATTGTAGTTTCTTTCTTGCCCTATGATTATCAACCAACCTAAAATTACTAATATGACTAGGAGCCATGTTATCTAACATGTGACTGTCCCCATTAGTCTTTGTGGTATTTCCAATAAGCATCCACAAATACTGATAGCTCGGATACTTTTTATTTTGAGTCCATTTCAAAAAAGAGATGGGAATACTCATAGCCTTCAAAATTGTAGTGCCTTCCCTATTGGTAAATTTGACTATCATTCTTGGTTGTTGAATAAGCTCCTCTACTTCTCTTGGGACACCATGTTCCCATTTGAAAATTCCATCACCATCGACACCCAAATTGGCCAACTTATCAACAACTTTGTTAGCTTCCCGAAAGACATGTTGGGCTTTTTTGTCCTGTCTTCCCTAGAAAAGTATCCTAGCCTCTTCAACAATTGTTTTAATCCTCCAAGGAGGTGTTTTCCAATTATTGAGGAGATTTATAACATGCATAGAGTCTCCTTCTATGATCAAATTGCCTTCTAAGTCTTGAGTCATTTGAAGGCCTCTCCACATAGCTCTAGCTTCAGCTTCGTTGTTTGTCCTTGTTTCCAAATATTCAAAAAATGCAAGCATCATATTCCCATTATGATCTTGCACAATACCACCAGCGCTTGCTCTACCAGGATTTTCCTTAGCCGCTCCATCAAAATTAAGCTTAAACCAACCCGTAGGAGGTGGGGACCACTTAACATTGGCTCTAGGGTTGACTACCCTAGGCACATACTCATCTAACAAGGTTAAGCTTAAATATTAAGCAATCGTGGTCTCCTGCAGATGAGGTTTACGGCTATAAAAAGGGATAAGGTTCACATTCTTGTTGGCAAAGGATAAGATCTTGGCAATGATAGTTTGATGATCATGGATAGAATCATTAAATACTCTATGGTTCCTTTCTAACCACACCTGCCAAAGATAGTGATTGAGACAAATTTTCCACATGTATATAAATCTTTGGCTTGAAAAGGGGCAAGGCCACTGGATGAACAAATCAAGTATGATGGCTCATTTAACCCAAGAAATATTGAAGGCATGAAAAACCCCACTTAGGACAGTCAAGGAAAAATGGCACTTAAGGAAAATGTGATAAATGGTCTCCCAATTAGCCCTGCACAGATAACAATGATTAGTGATACAAATACCTTTACACATCATATTATAAATGGTTAGAATTCTTCCTTGGACAACTAGCCATAAAAAGACTACAATTTTTGGAATTAAATTTTTTATCCAAACTAAGTCCTTTTGGAGGATAAAATCCTCGTCATCAAGCAGAAGCTTGTAAGCTGATTTAATAGTGAACTACTCATTTTTTGTAGCAGCCTAGGCCACTTGATATTCCTTGGGTCTCATGGGGATAAATGATGTGACATTAATACCAAAGCCCATACTAAGGTATCATAACATTCATTCACCCTTGGTATTAGTTCCCATTAGATTCTATCACATAGGGCTTTCTAGGTCATCCTAGCCTTAGCTTATACTTTAAGCAAGCCTTTAGTGGATACATCCAAATCCCTTTAGCACACAAGAATCTCTATACCCTCGTATCTAGAGCTCTGATACCAAATGTAATGACCCAGCATTAACTACAAGAAAACACAAAGAAAGAAAATATTTTTTTTCTAAGGAGAAGGATTCATAAACCCCTAACCGACTCTTAATTGACTTATTGTTTAAATCCCCTAAGTTTCCCAAAGAGCTACATCTCACCAAATACCCTCACACAAATCCATTTGTGTAGGCATATTATGTGTTATAGCAAATAATTTTATTCCTCCCATCACTCTTGATGAGCTAAAATTAACAACTTCAATCTTTGGAAGTTATACGCCCATCTCCATACCATACACAAATCAGTCTGTGTAGTTATGCTACACGTATTATGAGTTAAGCTATCCATCCCATCTACATGATAAGCTATCTTAACTCAGTTTTAGTCTTTCCACAACTTAGTTCCAATCTCCCTAAGGGGGTCTCAATTCCCTTAGGTCACCTATGTTCACCCTAAGGGGGTCTTAATTCCCTTAGGTCACCACTAAGTTCACCCTAGAACTCCATACTTAGGTTTATGTTGTTTTTAGCAAGAAAGCAAGAACATATACTAAATCTAACAAAAACATAAATTCAAAAAGCATACATAAGATACTAGAAATAAGCGACATCTAAAGAAATTAAAATTTAATTGAAAGGAATATAAATGCTAAACATAGCTAATTCAAGCAGTAATTTAAAATTCCATATCCCATCAATAAAAAATTACTACATATAATCAAGCATGGTAAACCCCCCATACTCTTAACGAATAATAATTTACATCAATTTCATCAGGTAACCCTCCCCATAAATATCTATTTAAGCATAAGTGAATTATTTCAAGTAGAGACAACTAACTCATTGGTCCCAATAGCCTCCTTTGTCCACCTCAGCTTCCATCGATCATTTGAGGATAGTAGGGGATAAGGGCACTCACAGTTCCATAATAGACATGCTTCTAAATGCATCTACTTATCTCAATACCAAATTGCAACTATACAAATTAAATCAGTATCTAACCATCTACTGCATAGTTGATATCATAAAAATCATCATTTTTATTTTCACCTCATAACCACAGAATATTTTAGCACATGCAACTAGATCCTCATTTCTACTTTAGTTGTTTTCCTTCAACCCTCATTAAATAAATTAAAGTCACATACCTTTAATATTTAAAATAATCTAGGTTCCTTTATTCTCATAAACCAAGTCTCATTACTTAATTTAGGAAAATAAACTAATTCCTTTCATTAAAAACCATTATACCAAATTAATCAATCACAGCCTTATACTTTAATTCACTAAATTATCATTTTCTTTCCTTTCCATTTTACTACATAGAGTCCCATACCTCTACATAATAAAATTATCCTTTCTACCAAATTAATCAATCAAAGCCTCATACTTTAATTCATTAAAATATCATTTTATTTCCTTTCAATTTTACTATATAGAGTCCCATACCTCTACATAATAAAATGAACCATTCCTCATCATTTCCATTAACAAAAGCCATAATTCTAGTTTATAAAATAATATAATTTCTTTATTTTCTATAAACTAATGCTCACACTTTCAATTTTAAAAAATAATCTAATTTCTTTATTTTCTATAAACTAAAGCTCACACTTTCAATTTATAAAAATAATCTAATTTCTTTATTTTCTATAAACTAAAGCTCACACTTTCAATTTATAAAAATAATCTAATTTATTTATTTTCTATAAATTAAAGCTTACACTTTCAATTTATAAAAATAATCTAATTTCTTTAACAGATAATTAATTCAGAGGGAAACCTATGAAACAAGCTACTCTTTCAACTTAGAGTAATAGGTAGGTCCCAAGGAATTGATTCATGCCTACGGTAATATAGAACACACAACATCACAAGGCTACGACCTTTTGCTAAAACCCTAACTACCACACAAGCTGATGATCACAATAATCTCAAAAAAACATAGCAACACAAGGATTTCTAGTCCAATGTAGGGGTAGGCAACACGCTTGGTTCTAATCGATGGAACAAGGCTACAACTAGGTGAGGGCCAAGCAATAATGGCACCTCCATTCCTAACAACTGATAGCCATGGGTTGGATAGAAGCTTGCATGGTAGAGTCTCCCAACTAAATAGCGTACGACCCACAAAAAAAGGGAAAACCTATGGTGTCTACCTCCACAAATCTCAATAGGGATGGTGAGGATACGACTACCATAGTAATTGGCTTACCTAGCTATGAAGGGGCTCACCACTGTTACAACTCATGCCATAAAACCAACCTCTAAGTTGAGTAAGGATGGTGCGAGAGAATCATCTCCTCGCTGAAATGATGCACAACGCCTACAAGTTGAACTTCCCTTGGCTTACTTCTGGCAACAAGGATATGCACATCATAGACATGACATGGCATTCATGACACTTAAAAAGGATGGGGTGTATGCTTACTCACTAGCAAGCTCACTAAGCAAGATTCAAACTAGATTCTACTGTGATAGGCCACACAATAGAAGGGAATGGTTAGGTATAAGACGGATAGGCACTCTGTCCAACCTATTGACGAGGTCTAAGCAAGTGTGGGTGAAATAAATGAAACTGACTATCAAAACAACAAAGGTCTAAGGCCAACCCATTGAAGGTAATAAAAAACACAATTAACCATAGTTGTAAATTACCAACCTAGGATTTCAACAACATCATCTTTGAATTGGTTCCAAGCTATCATTTTCTCCTGTGAAACTCAGTCTCAGCCTTGCTAAGAGTCTCTTCCTTCTTCTTCGCTTTTGATCTTTCTCTATCTATGTTCTCTTCCTTCTTCCCCACATAACAAAAACCATTTATTCTTATTCTTTCCTCACCCTTATCCCTTCTCCACTCTACCACATAGTCCATTCGTCATTACTCCCTCATCTACCTTCCAAGGTGGTAGATGGATATTTGAATTTTAAAAATGTTCTTCCTCATTTTTAAAATTTTACCTTAAAGGCTCACTATGACGAACCTATTCCACTATCCTATCCTATCTACTTGACTTGATGTCCTTCCCATCTACCTAGTGGACCAGCCAAATATTTCAACTCACATTTTCCCTTTCATAAATGGGAAGCTTTGCCATTATGGAGCTCTCTTTCCTACGATTAAGGAAAGTTACCTCTTGTAGGCTCGATACGATCTCATCGAAAGGGTGATCCTTTGAATAGATCTTGCAAGTTTTTTTTTATAATAATAATAATTCATATTCATATATTATTTGAATTAAATCTCAATGCTTAATTTTAAATAAAAACTCAATGTTTAATTTTAATAAGAGCTCATTGTTTAATTTTAATAAAATCTTCTATTATATTAATGTAAAACTTTGTTATCACCAAGAAGAAATCTCCATAGAAGCATCATTAATTATTTCTTTTGAAATTTATTTATCCAAATAAACCAACTCTTATTTAATAAGGTTTTATTATCATCAAAATAAAACAACTATTATTTAAAATAAAATTTTATTATCATTAAAAATAAGACAATTATTATTTTAAATGAAATTTTATTATCATTCAAAATAAAATAGATATAAATCTATATAGTCATATTCTTGAATCATACCATAATCACGTTATTTTTGAAGTTTTTTAGGCCAACCAAAAAGTTTTCATAAAATCAATTAATGTATGTATGCTTTACAAACCATTTATGCAACAAGTGATGAAGTAAAAGACAATAAGTCACATGTAGCAGATAAAGAGAGAGTCTTTCCATCAACTCAGTCACCTATCTCAGCCCAAGAATTTACAATAGCTACTAGGCTATCAACTTGAGGCTCAAATGGCTAGTTATTGAGGATTATCCCTACCCAATAATGCATGCCTATGTGAAGTTATCTATTCATGTTACCCTTGATTTGTCGTAATCATCATTTCCCCAACCTTAAGTACCCCTATTTTTTATGGATGATCCTACTTCCTCCACCTACGAGTGTACCTGATACTGCATACTTGGCAATATGTTAGCAGTATCATGCCTTTCTAAATCAACTAAATTTTGCATAGTTGGTTCAATTGCTCAAACTATGTATTAAAGCATCATAGATTAATACATTGTTTCTTTGTGCCAAAAATTTCGTGAGGGAGGTTCATGAAACTTTTGGAAGCTAAGATGATCGAATTGCCTCACATAAGGTAACCTGATAAAATGGTAGATTGGTATAATCCTAGTCAGTATTATGAGTATCATAGAGTGGAGGGACATGCAATAAACTCATGTAAGAGGTTGAAACATGTGGTTCAAGACCTAATAGATTAGGGTCATCTTGTTATAGATGATTTTGAGCCCTCTTCTAACCATAAACCTCCAACTAATCAACCTCCTACTCAAAAAACTCCCACAACTAATCAAGATATGGGGATTTTCCAAAATCCCCTACCTAATCATGGGTAACAGACATATCATAATGTGCCACATCCCTACAACATGGTTGGTATAATAGAAACTACTACAAGTCAACAAGCTCAACATCAACCGACTCAAAAACCTGAATAAGAGACAAGTTCTACATCCAACCAACCCTCTAGACCACCTTTACTTCTTAAGAGTACCAAAAATAGGATCACAAGTGTAGAAAACCAACCTTAGTATTGAAGCCACAACCAAAAGTCTCCTTTGACATCCAATAATAGTTAAGTAACACACATGCCAAGATATCCCTCTTAGAACTTTTACATACTTCTCCTCTTCATAGGGAAGCCTTATTAAAGCTTCTAAGCCAACAATCTATCCTACAAGATCTTACCCATAGTAAACTAGCCAATGTTGTAGGTTTTATTGGGATAAATCATATATCTTTTTATGATGATGATCTTCCTTCCTCAAATTTACAATAAGGTTCTCATATTTACATCATTGGATATATTAGTGAAAATTTCATCAAGAGGATTTTGGTGGACAACGATTTCTCCCTTAATATATGCACTTATAGTTTTTTTTCAAATAATATTAGACTTGAGGAGGAATATTTAACCAAATCTGATATCATCATAAAATATTTCAACAATGAGTCCTAAGAGACCTATGGCATTTTATCCCTTCCCCTTAGGGTAGGACCCAAGATCATAGACACTTTGTTTTATGTGGTATCTTGCCCCACATCTTTTAATATTCTTCTTGGATGCCCTTGGATTCATGCAATGAGGGGTGTCCCTTCTACTCTTCATAAATGTTTGAAGTATGAGTTCAAAAATCAGCTTATCACCATTCGGGTGATCCTCATCCATTTCAATATTATTCAATGGTTGAGTAAGCTCAATCTAGCATTAATTTTTGTCCATTTGTGTCTCTTCATACAAATTCGCAGATCACCAAGAAGTTTGAGTGTTTCAAAATAAATGAGGAACCATCAATCATAATCTCATAACAAAATCAAGCTAATCTGCCCAATGAAATTCCTCTTCTATATCTAGCCAAACTACCACTTTCACCTTGAACTATGGGTTTACCTCATGAAAATGGTGAAGTAGTGCACATCAATATGTGTACCTTTGTCTATGCGGGTACATATTATAAATAAAATATTTGTGGTAGCAACCTCTTTTTGGTAGAGTGCATATATACCCATTGTTATCTATCTAATGATTACCCACTTCCTAAGCAGATCCTATCTAGTATAGGATATAGAAGTAAGGATTTGGGGCCATAATAGAAATGTATTCAAGAACCTTTGGAAGTTGAGTTTTGGCCTAAGAGATGTGGCATAGGCTACATCCCCAACAAAAACTAACCTTTACCAATTGATGATTATCAAGTCATTACTTATTATGAATGTATGGACCATCATGGCTTAGAGCGTAGTAATGAGGATGATGGACCGCCTTCTCCCTCTAATATGTTGTTTTGCAATGTGATAACTTTGGTGCACTTTGAGTTAGTTGTGACCCCAGGGGAGTATTCTAAAGGAGATGCCCTTTGTGATATATATTATGAAGATATACTTCAAAATCGCTTCTTCTTTGATGGGTTAGTTCCTTGTGTCACCCATGTTGAGTCTTCTAGTTCTCAAGTGGACCCTATTTCTATGTCTCCTGAAGACCTTGAGTAGCTAGGAGTGATCCCTACCCCTCCTCACTGTGATGATGAATCCAAAAACCTCATTGAGGAGACCCTAGATTTTAATATAGGTTTCTAGAAAAATCCTAGACTCCTGAATTAGGCAAAGCCTTGTCCATGGATGAGAAAGATTAGTTGACCAATTTATTGATAGAATTTTAAGATATTTTTGCTTCATCATATGTCGAATTTCTTGTGATTGATCCCTCTCTTGTTATGCATCATTTGGTATTTAGACCCAATGCCAAGCCTGTTAAGTAGAAACTTAGGAAGATGCATCCTAAGGTCACCCTTCTAGTCAAGGAGGAGCTCCAAAAACTCCTTGACATCGAATTTATCAAAGCTATCAACTATTCTAATTGGATCTCCAACATCATTCCTATAGCTAAGAAGGAAGGAACAATCATAATATATACCAACTTTCAAGATATTAACTTAGCATGTCCCAAGGATAATTTTCCCCTCTCCAACATAGATATGATCTAGTTTTTCTACCAAATATGGAATGCTATCACTTATGGATGGTTTCTTGGGATACAATCAAATCATGATTACCCCTAAGGACCAGTCCAAGACCGCTTTCATAACTCCATGGGGTACCTTCTATTATAAAGTGATGCCTTTTGACTTGAAGAATATTGGTGTTACATACCTATTAGAGAAATTTCTTGTGTCCATTATGGATTTTCATGCCATAAGAATTCTTGAATTCAATCAATATTGTGGACTCTGGTGGATCCACCTCTTTAACTCGAGAAAATATTATCGACCAAGTATGGTAAGGAAACCTCGAAGGTGAGTTTATAAAGTGATATATATACTCATGCTCATATAGGTTACAAATGAAATGAAATTATTTAAATATTTTGACCAAGAATTACATAACCCACTAATTATGCCCTATCTATTGATCGATGCCTTATCCATTATCAATCATAGCAATATTTTGACAATTAAATGAGATAATAAGAAAAGGCAAGGAAAAATTGGTTCAATTATGTTCATTCAAATGATGTAACAAGCATAATTGAGATTAACCAGTGAAGGAAAGTGTCATTCACACATTCAAATAATGTAACATGTAAATGAGCAACAAACATACAATTGAACACTAAAATGCACAAAGGAGAAAGTTGGATTTGTATTAATATTCAAAATATTTTATAATTTAGAGTCTGGTAGAGTGCTCATATCTCATCAAAAAAATACAAAGAATCTTCTCTGTTTAAATGATGTAACAAAGAGACTCAACTCTTTGATTAGTGACAAATAACCTTCAAGCTTTTGATCCAGTCATTGGAAATGATCTCAGCTAACTAGGTGCTTCCTCAACAAGACCTGCACAATGATGGAGAAGAATAAGGGATGGAAATAGGAAATAAGACAAGATAATATGATTGATATAACAAGGACACCTAGAATACCTTTGGCAAAAATGGCTGTGAAAATTTTGATACTGATCTTGGCGTCTAGAATTGCTTATATAGAGCCAGGGTACTCTTTTTCTATTATAACTATATTTAACAAATATTTCCATTTGGCATCATCTCTACCTTTGATTTCTTGAGTGTGTTATAGAAAAATTACAACTATCCTAAGTCATTTTATTCAAAAACTAACATTTGGTTGCATCTGAAACCTTAGATATTTATTGGTGTTAAATATGGACCTTACACTTGGCCTATTTTTAGCTTATTTGACTATTTTCTTGATGCTTTATCTTGTGTTATAGTGGGTCCCATTCTTTCTTACCTAACCTCTTTTTTTATTTTTTGTTTTTCCTCTTTACTCCAGTTGACTTATTCTAGCAATGCCCACCATCTTATTCCATGCTTCATCATGAAAAGATGCTAAAAATTTAACTGTAGTTCTTTATTCCTTTGTTTTTCTATGCTTATTATATGCAGTGCTTTATTCCTCTATTTTTCTAATGCAAGATGATTTCTTAAGCAAATCTAGTTAAGGATTTAACCATTTCTATCAAATCATTGAGTTGTTTTGCCATTTCTTGTTCATCTTCTTCATTGCACTCAAAGTATTATTTTAGCAATGAGATTGTCAAAATTATCAGTTATTAGGTATTATTCAAGCGATATTACAACTTGCTTCCTTCTTGCATCTATTTAAGCTTCCCATGTTTCCATTTCTTTGATAGAAGATTCTAGAGAGGTCCTTTCACAAAGATACAAGGCTATTTTTGTAAACTCCATAATGCAATCATATGTAGAACCATCTTTGTCAATTCCTTGTTTAGAGCATATTTTCCCATACTGCTCTTAACACTTCTAAAATATTTTCTTAACTAAAGCAACTCTCACATCTATTTCTCTCAATAATTTTGTTATACCTTCAACTATTTTGACAAGCTAAGTAAAATTCTTAAGCACCTTTATTAAAGTGTTCATCTCAACTTTGAGCCTAGCATATACCTATGTTTTATATGCTTGTATAAATGCAACTTTGTCAAAACAATTACTCTTCTCTAAATGTGATACTTGATTTCTTCGTCTTTCATTTTCATCTTGTAATTGCTTTATTTTTGCCTTCAATTATTGATTCTCTTTATTTATAACTTTTTTCACTTGTGCATGAATTTGATCTCTTTATTCTAGCATGACCACGAGATTCCCTATAACTTGCAATTCCCCATTTTCTTGGCTAATTTAGATTTCTTTAATATTTTGAGGTATGGGGATGGTTACAATTGTCATTGATATTTGTGAAGTTTGAGTGCTTGGCTCCTTAAATATATACTAGATTTCCCTAGGATCTTTTCCTTCCTCTATGGCTTGAATTTATTTTCCCCAATGGCATCAATGAGGATGACCTCATTTGTCCTTACTAGAGTTAAAATTGTGAAGACAAGAACACGACACTTAAAATAATAAAGAAATAAAATAACCTAAGGAAACACAAGATTGCACAAATAGATAAATTTATTCAATAAACAGGGGGGAGCTAATAAACTCCTTTTGATACAATCTGTTCTCAGTGAGCCTTTGATACAAAGATTTACAATACACTAGGGTTCTCCGAAACCCTAGCTACAACAATGAAGTGTCTTCAAATAGTGTGTCCTCGCTTCCAACGGAATGAGTGGGCTTCATCCGATGTCGGACCATTTCAACTTCAACAGTTGTTCAACAATAAATAGAATCTATAGACATGCATGCACACAAACAAAGAAAGAGGTTAATAACACCTATGAGGGCTCCACAGTGTGAGACCCTCATATATCAATAAACCCTAACCAAAAATAGATCAAATGGCATGCTAAATATACATATCATGTAACAGAATAAAATAAATAATGATCTACCCTACTTGTGATGATATCTTGTTTTGTTATTGTTGTTCTGACAGTAGGTGGCATGACGTAACAGGCTCTGATTCATGCTTTAGTGATAACAGTAGGCTCAAACGCTTACTGGAAAAGCTCTGGTGTGAGCTTCATAGGCTTTGGAGTGAGCCTGTAATACAGTAGGTGCAAGCATGTGCTTGGCAAGCTTTGCAGAGAGCTTCACAGGCTCAGGAGGGTGCCTACGATGAGGATAAAATCTACAGAAGCAGATCATGGGGGATGCGACGAATGCAGTGGATGGGCAGAAGTGGCAACGACGACAATGGAGTAGGGCGAGGTGGAAAGGATGGATATGGGGATGACTGGAATAGTAGAAGTCCTATTGGCTAGCTAGATCTTTGGATTTTTAGGGCTCTATCTCTTTCTACTTCGCTAAGGCTTTGCCAATGATCTCTTCAAGATGCAAATTCTAATATCAGGGTTCCAGGGTTTGAGCGTTTGCAAATGCCCTTATTTATAACCCAACCTAGGGTTTTCTTAGGGTTTTAGCCTTACACTTTTGATCATGTGGCTAATATTAAATTAGATCCTAAGGTTGAGATTACTTTTTAGATGTGGCATGGATTAATGAAGATGGACGGTGGAGATTAGATTGGATTGGACGACTATGGTTAATTGAGTTTATAAATATATATTTTATAATAAATATATTATAATATAATATAATATAAAATATTATATTAAATATAAAATAATATTAAAATAATCCTAATTACATTAGGAAATGGTGGGAGAGGGCTAAAGTGGGCCTTTTAAATGCGGGAAAGGTGTAAAGTGGGCCTTTTGAAGGCGAGAAAGGTGGGATTGGGCCAAATAATTTGCGGGAAAAGTGTATGGTGGAAAATTTGGTGGTGGAATGGTTAGTATGGAGGATTAGTGGTTGTAATTTGGTGTCTACAGATGCCCCTTTTTGTACCATGTTGCATGAAACACAATATGGTGCAAAAATACAAGACACTTGCTTGGGCTATGGGCACAGAAGCAGCTTCTCTCTGTCGTTGGATTTGAGCACTGATGTTGAAGACAAAAGAATAAATAATTTTTGGAATTTTGTAGCTTACCCCCTCAATTGGTGAATGACTTATGAATGTATATCACAAACCAATTGAAAATATTTTTGTGCTAATAATGAATGATGTGGTGAAATTGTGCCAGTGATGAATGAATGGTGTGAAATGCAATATTATTGTGAACGATATGAATTATGTAAAATATGATACTGTTTATGCCCCAACGGTGGAAGAAAGGGGTTGGTATATAATACCATGTGATTGTGGATGATATGAATGATGTAAAATGTGATACATTTTATGCCCCAACGGTGGGAAAGGGGTTGGTGTATAATACCATGTGATTGTGGGCGATATGAATGATGTAAAATGTGATACCGTTTGTGCCCCAATGGTGGGAAAGGGGTTGGTGTATAATACCATGTGATAGTAAGATGTATCCTATCATGGGAAATCATAATAAAATTGTGGTTGCCCCCAAAATTTGGGATGATTCGATTTTGTTGAATAAGATGTCGTAATGGCGTCATTGAGTATGCAATTTATGAAGATGCGTGATTACTAAGTCAACATAGGGGTAGGGTAGTGATTGTAGTTATTTCTTCGCTAATTCCATAATGGAACCAATCAACCTACCGATATGTCCTATATGGTGACTGTTGTCAAATGAATGAGTGTTTGTAATTTTGATTATCTGTGTTTTCGTGCCCCACGAAAAAGGGCATCAATGACTGCCTTTGAGAAAATTGTTCTTGGCAAAGTTGTACTCAAAATGTGAGGTGACAAATGTGATTGTGATCTTTGAAAATGTGATAATAGATGATGATCATTGTCAAATATCCTTATTGTATATTATTCATCTTACCGAATTGCATGGATGACCATCATTGCAATCGCCAAGTTTATAGAATAACCTACTAGATACGAGGTTTGTTTAACTTCAATTTTTGCACAATTGTATGTGATGATGAAGAATATAATGCAGAATGATCATATGTGAGTTTTGTGAAAATTTGGATTATTTTACTACATTTTGTGCCTCAATTAGCGTATTTTGAAGATTTGGTTTATTCTCAAAAATTATGCCTGCAAAATGATTTATGTTTTTACAAAACCTGATTTTAGGATGTGCATGATGTATGGATGAAATTTGGTGAAATTTTGAGGAGGCACCTGTGGTGTCCCGCAGGCACGCATATGCACCTGGGTGCACCCATGGGCTCCTAGGTGAGCCTATGAATTTGCAGGCGCAAACCTATGCTTGAATGCACTAGGGAAAGCTATAAATAGCTTTTTGAGTGAATCGTGAGGCTCACTTATGCGTTTATGACTTTGAGAAGCTACGTCTAAGGAGTGGAGTGGGTTTGTGAGCTTAGTGAGGCTAGTGAGAATTTGCACGAAAGCTATGGTGGTGGAGGGATCAAATGTTGTTGGTGGATTTGAGGCACTATTTGCCCCGATAATGTTTAAAAACACTTTATCTCTTGTGCATTTTTTTTTGTAATAGTATTAATGAAGTCGTTTGTTGCTACAGTTGAGGGATATAGAGCCTCGACATTGGTTTTCTCCTCTCATTCTTGGGATGAGGAAGAAGCTGATGATTGATGACTGGGAGTTTTGGGGGAAGGTGGGCCTGGAGGGTGTAGCTATGCTAGACATGGTGAGGGCAAATGAGGGATATCTCTTATCATTGATAGATATATGGGACCCTGATAGGGGGACATTCCAGCTATCGACTGGGGAGGCTACTGTTACGCTTGAGTATGTATACCAGATTCTCAAGGTGCTAGTAGAAGGGGAGAGGGTGGTAGTTGGTCATGATAAGAAGGTGGAGATGGAGTGGATGTTCGGGGACCGATGGTGAGAGGCACAGATGGGGGATGGGGGTATATGCTATCTAAGCATGTACAAGGTGAAGGAGCTAGATGTGCTCCCCGCCTTGATCATGTTTGTGCTAGAAAACATAGTGCTACCTAATAGCACTAGTTGTAGGTTCCCTTGGAACCTATTAGGGTTGGTGAGTGATCTGTTGATGGATCCTCGGGAGTATGCCTGGGTTCCTGCCTTATTGGCATAGTTGCACCGGGAGTTATATGAGGTGATTCAGAGGGATAGGAATGGGATTGGATGTAGCTTCCTTCTACAGTGTTGGGCTTGGGAGAATTTTACTATGGCTCGGCCCGAGGGGTTGCCATGTGAGTCATGGTAAATGGGGAACCCTACGCTAGGTGATGGGTAGTGGTAGAGGAAGTTCAACCAAATCAAGAGGTTCATATCGACCAGTGGTATCGGGGTATGTGGTTAGGGTTGACTCAGGTAGACGTGATATGGAGGCCATGGCATGGAGCTTGATGGGATGGTGATGGGGAGCAGCTACGTCGGGTGAGGTAGGCTCGGTGGTTAATTAAGCAGTGAGATGAGGAGGTGGATTACTTTCAGTACTCACAGGTATTGAGGTAGTTTGGGTTGCCTCGAGATGTGCCTAATGAGTCGATGATGTATCAGTGTCAGTGAGATGAGGGGATGCTTCCATGTGCAAAGCCATGGTAGGTACAGATGGAGGATGATGAGAAGATGGAGGTCCCCGACATAGATGATGTCAGGGTGACTCCAAAGTATGTGGAGTGGTTTTGTGCTCAACCAGTATGGGTACCAAAGGTTGCGGGTGATGAGGTGGTAGCTATGGGGTTAGGGGCAACTTCAAAGAGGATAAGGTCTCAATTATCGATGAGTTGGAGATGGTTGAGGTTATCAGCTCAACAGACTCTAAATATGGGATTGGTGGATGATGAAAGGGAGGATGATGAGGGGTTGGGTGAGATCTCTGAGGTGACAAGGTTATGGGTAAAACTAGAGAAGCTTCGTGAGGAGTGCGAGGTCATGCTCGAGACTCATAGGGAGTCACTGGCTACTATAGCTCGATTGGAGGCAAAGCGGGTGATAGTTGTGGAAAGTGATCAGGTGATGGTCATGCGAATTTAGGTAGAGATGTTGGCAAAGGAGCATCAACATTATATGGACTTACGACATCTGTGGGCCAGTGAGGCATATGCACATTCCTTAGAGGATGTGTGTATGCAAAACCATATTACATTGTCAGATCCTCCTTCCTCTTCTATAGTTGAGTCATCTAGGCATACTGAGTCTAAGCAGAGTACTAGGCTAAAGGCTCCTACTAGGTATTAGGGGTCATCTCATGGACATTAGCTTAGTGCTTAGATGCACTATTTTGTAAATGAGCCTTGGTGCTCCCTTGTAGAATTTTTAGCATTCATTGTATATGTCATTTATATATATATATGCTCTTGTTCATCGGATGTTAAACTTTTGCCAAGATTGAAAACTTGGGGATTGTCGAGATCCTAACTAAGGTTTACATCGATGGTATCTTAAATGGACATGTGTGAGCCTTCCTCAAGTTGATGTGGTTTTGGGATCAAATTTATGTCGTCTAAGATGTCATCCAACTTTTCCTGCTTATCGCTGCCTAACTCTGCCTGAAAGACCTCGAGACCTCTAGTGGAAGGTGATGTGGGTGAATGTGGCGATGAAGGAGAAATATAGTTGGCCGAAGCCCTTAACAATTTCTCTGATAGGATGAGATCCAAAAATGAGGGTGGAGAGGAAATTCGATCCAAGTTAATAAGTCTAATATCAATTGGAATTGGCCTAGCCAGATTGTATGGATTACGGAGCGGGGTGAATAAGTCAATAGGATTCATATTTACTCACTGGAAGGAAGGATGGTGTGGATGGATGAATGGATGGAATGATTGGAGCTAAACCACTATCGAATGGTGTTATCCTTGTAATAGACATGGCATTAACATGAGCAATGCATTTTTTTTTGTTGGGTTTTGTTTTGTTTTTTTTTTTTAAATATGTACATATGTTATATTTCTTGGCTTATGTGTGGCTCAAGGTGGATTTCTTGGCGGGTCCACTTGCTCTTGTGGAAGAAGCAAACAAAATATGGGATGATGTATGGGGTACATTCAGAGGTAAAACTCTTCCTGTTGGGTGATGGGGGCAATGGGATGTGAATCCTCTTCAAAATCATCAGAATCGTTTGACATGACTTCAAATTCTTCATAACTTTCATCATTGGAATCAAATAAAGGATAGGATAAGTTGATGGGGTCATCCTCGTTTGCTTCGTCGATGCGAAGTTCTTGAAGGGATTTTTCATGAGAAGATGTTGAGGGTAATGGGTGGATGGGGTGATCTTCATAATTGAGGCTAATCTTTTTAAAGGCTTTCTCAAGAGAAACAGTGTAATACAATGGGGTATAGCCTAAACTGGAATGATCATGGGCACCTCTATTTGGGACCTTTGATATATCATGCATCCCTTGCTCATGGGAACCTAGAACTTGACCTTGCCAGTTGAATATATTAAAGTAGCGAGCGTGAAAATCCTCTATGTTAGGTATATTGGCACACCTAGGCTCTTGTGGTTCTTCGGGTGGGTTTACCCTAGTTGAGCAATACAACCCTCGATAAACAAATTTAATGCTATTTGGAGTTGCACTCATGTCGTAAAAAACACCTATGTATAAAGAACGGTCTTGAGGGCATCCAAAATATTTGGCTGTTGGAATAGCTAGGGGTGTGATGGTGACGTCTTGGACCACATATTCACCTATACCAAGATTGGTGATGTGGACTTTGACTTGGGCTGGCATGGTTGATGGTGGGGACTCATATGACTCTGGATTGGTTATGGATGGTGGTGAATTAAATATGTCACAATCTGAGATTTTGAATTGTGAAACATTGGCTAATGGAGTGGGATTGGATGGCGGTGTGAAATTAGAGTGAGGATGGGATAATGATCGACTAGAATAAGTGGTTGTAGAAGAAGGGGTAGACGTGGTGTATGATGTGCTAAAATTAGACTGACTATGACCATATGTACAAGAAGAAATGGATGTATGAGGAGGTGATGTGATGGGTAGCTCCTCTAATATGGGAGATTTAGAAGAAGATGTAGATGGATTGGAAGAAGGCAGATCAAGAGATGATGTGGATGAATTTGATGATGGACGATGGAGATTAGATTGGATCGGATGGCTGTGGTTAATTGAGTTTATAAATGTATATTTTATAATAAATATATTATAATATAATATAAAATATTATATTAAATATAAAATAATATTAAAATAATCCCAATTGGGTTAGAAAATGGTGGGAAAGGGCTAAAGTGGGCCTTTTGAAGGTGGGAAAGGTGTAAAGTGGGCCTTTTGAAGGTGGGAAAGGTGGGATTGGGCAAAATAATTGGCAAGAAAAGTGTATAGTGGGCAAGTGGGTGGTGGAATGGTTAGGATGGAGGAATAGTGGCTGTAATTTGGTGTTTACAAAACTTATTGGAGTTTTAGCTGAATATGGAAGAGCAATCTTGGGACTTTTGTGTTTAGGGCATTGAGTTGGTCTTATCAGTCTTATTTTATGTCCTCTAAGTAAATAATCCAATCCTTTGGCTTCCATTATCCTCTTTTGTATCAATAAAGATATTTTGATTTCCTTGTTGTCGAAGACCAGAGCCTTAGGTGCAACTTTTGGTACAATATTGGGCATATACATTGCTAGACTCAATTGGCTCTTTTGAAGATCTATCAATTGAATCTGTGTAGATGAGACAGGGATGTTTTTTTATCTTACCAAGGGCCCAAGTAGTAGGTTGGTATTGTGCAAGGAAGATAACAATTTATTTTCCTTTACCTATATTTGTGATAATATATAGATTAGGATATACCATTTGAGGGATTTCTACTATTGTTTCAACCATATCAGCAACTTCTACCAATATTTCTAGTTGTTCAACTCCTTGGTTAACAACTTCTAAAATAGGGCTATGAAGTTTTTTTGGAGTAATTATTAGAACAATTGGGGCAACTAATTAAACTGAAGCCCTTCTTAATATGACCAGGTCATTGGGATAGTCCCCTACATGTTGAATATGAGTGTTGACTCTCTTATTATATATGTGTTTATACCATATGGGCTCAAGAGTATCTACCCTTTGAATGGATTCCTAGAGTTCATCATCAAACAAGTCAGGTTTGTGATGTACCCATGTATACTGCTAATTCTGGAATTCTTTCCAATATTTTTTTTTAGATCATATGGTCTCCAAGTGAGTTCTGAGAAACCAAACCCATCCATTTTCATATTGCTTTGAGCATGCTTGGGTACCCCTTGAAAACATAGTGGTAAAATTTGTAGGGGACTATTAGCCATGAGATTCTTCCAGTTTTCTTTCCTAGTCTCATCTTTGCTTCTTCTATGATCTGTCTAGCTATCTCAAGTGCAACTACAGACATCGTACAATATTTAGGTAGGGCTTTTGGAGGTATATTTACCCCATATAGCCTTATATATGTGAAATATTCTATGAGAAAGTAATCTACCACTTGTTTTTCTTGTAAAACTATGACTCTAGGGCCTATTCTTTATGGGAGGGATCCATAGAGTACTTTATGAATAGTGGTGAGAAAATTGTCGAAGATACATGCATAACTTGAACACCCTTATTTATCTAGGAAAGTTTTTGTTATATATCATTGACATATACCTCTCCTAATTTATTAAGTGTTTGCAAATCAAATTTTCCTACTAGGATATGGAATAGAATCGAGTAATATGAAAAAGGGGGCATTTTCTCATACTCTTCTCAAATGGCCTTTTGTAATTCAACTAGTTTAGAAAGCATCTAATAACTTGTAGTGTTTTCCCATCTGTACATAGGTGGAAATTGTTCTATTACATTACATAATTAAATGCATTGCTTTCCTACTAACCACATTTAGGTGTTTCACTCCTAGCACAATGTTTACCATTTCAACATAATCCCTTACATAGGGTTGTAATGCACCTTTTCAAATTCAAAAATCATAGGATACTGGGTCATTTGGCCCAAATAACTTTACATAATAATGTGTAAATATAATGTGTTGGGATTGGAATTCTATTACCTCTTTCTCCAAGTTGATGTTGGCTCATTTAAGTTGAAAAACCTTTCTAAAATATTTAGGCATTATTTTGAAAACTTGTCGATTGCTAAAATCCATGAAAGTCCTAGTACTTGGATCATATGCCATCGTTAGCCATTCCATGAGGTATGAAGAAAAGTAGACCTTTGGGCATACCAATTTTTCCAAATTACTATCCTATTTATTATGGTAAGGAGTTGGCCTCTGTTATGAGCTCTATGCTCTTTTAAATAAACCCTTGAGTAGAGTCAGATGGCATTGGTGGTCTTCTTCTGCCATATCAAAACTGAAAATTATCATATTCTCCAATTTCCACTATTGCATGAGGGTGATATTCCTCTCAGGTCCCAATTTCTTTGAAACGTCTATCACTTCTTTGCCAAGGGTAGCTATCCCAGATACTAGTTGGTATAAATATGCTTTGGTTAGCAGTTTGAGATTGGCCACAGTGCTAGTGGGAGTAGTCATTAGTGTGCTAGTGAAATCCATTATCATTGTTGAATCACCTTTGAAAATACTTTATGAGTATTTCTTATTATTAAACAAACTCGGGTCACTAAATAATTAATGGGATTTTGCACTTGATTTTTATAATAGGTTATTGTGAGTGATAGCTAAAGAATTGATCCAAATATTTATGGTATTTTTGATCCTATCTTTGCATGCTTAGCTTTTAATAACTACAAGCTACATTCACTTGCCCTGCCACCCAAGTATTTCCATTTTTTTCTTTCTAATGACATTAATTATCATGGGCATGGAAATTCGTAGTTTACTATTGGTTTAGTAAGATTTGAATGACATGTCATTCTCTATTTAAATTGTGGTCATTGATTTTTGGGAGATCGGATCTGATCTATTGAAAAACTTTAATATGTGTGTCAAATCCCCCTAAAACCTTTTTATATTTTTCTCTGTGAAAGGATCTTTTTTTTCATGTTCCTTTGTTTGTTTCTCTCGTATAATGTGGACCGTTGATCTAGGTATCAAATAATGTGGACCATCCATTTGTCTTCCTTTATCTCTTTGTAGCTTGATGTAACCCATTTTTATTTATTCACTATTACATACAGGTTGTCAATCTCAGTGTTGATGAATGCATACCATCAATTTTATTGGTTTTTCACAATATAAATCACCCATTTCGTTAGCCAAAAGAAAAATAATTTTAATTGACTAAACTTACAATTTAGGCATGTGGGTCATTGATCTCAATGTTAATGAACGTGAACTGATAGATGATTTGTCTTTATTCTATGTGGCCCAAATACTTTGTCTTCTTCTACCGTATGTTGTGATCATTAATATTTTCATGGGTCATTACGGGCTGTATATCTTGGGCAGTGGTATTTTGTTCTTTTTAGTGTGTGTGTGTGTTGTATATTGGTGACTTAACTAGTGTGGATCATTGATATTTCAATAATAAGATAAAAATTTAGATAAGTCAAAGACTTGGTATATATTTTTTCAAAATTTGGTTGCTACAGGTTATTCATCTCAATGGTCAAATAATGCAGGTTGTAGATGTCCTATAAAATGAGACAAATCAGAGCTTATAACTTAATGCAAACCATTCATTTTAGATAGAAATAATGTGCATTTTCCATTCTCTAATGGTTTTGCATTGTCCATTCTCTAATGGTTCTAGTGATGACAATCTTTTTATCTGTATCTGTGACATCATGTAGGTTGTATATCTAGCAATGCTCCATGTGGACCACCCATCTAGTGGAATGGTCAACTACAAACTGGCCTAGTGGAGTATACATGGAAAATGTAAATCATAATATCTTCCATATGTAAATATGGGTTGTCGATCTAGGAGGGCTACTACAGACCATTAATTTGGTGGTGATCTATGCAGGCCATCCATCTATTGGTCAATTGGATTTAAGTGTTGTATTCCATTGATCCTGTGGGACCTCTATAGATCATTGATATAATGGTGCATAAGAGAAAAACTTTGACAAATTTGACCTTTTAATGCAGACTAAGGCTTTAAAACTTATGGTCTAGGTTTTCTAGCGATGGTGCGGATAAATGTGAGCCACTGGATATGATGAAGGTGCATGGGTTTCATGAAATGGGGTGCATGGACTTGATTTATGAATGTAGGAGCCTTAGAAAATTATTAATATTTGCATGGAAGGGGTTTATGAGTCTTAGGGGAACAAAATAACCGTAAATGGGGTTAATTAAATAATTAAAGGGCCTTTAATACTTAGGAACTTTAAATTTTGGAAAGCACCTTCATTATGAAACATTATGAAAGGGAAAATTATTTGAGGACCTTGAAACCTTAGAAACTTTATGAAGACCTAGATGGAATAAATTATACAGTGGGATATAGACCTAACTAGGGAAATTTAAAAGGTGTTGGTATTTACAAAAATTATAAGGCCATTAAGAACTTAAAAAAGAAATTTAAAGGCACAAAAATAAATCTATGAGCTTAATTGGATAAAATAAAAAGGAGTAATGCTTAACAAATTGGAACCTAGTAAACCTAATAGATGAATTTATAAAGACTAAAACACCACACAATTTTGAGATTAGAGGTATACTTCAGGTTGGATTTTGAAAATCCAACAATACCAAAAGGTCATGACATATATATTTCATGGCATGATGCATGACATTGTTGAAGACTATGTGGATGATCTTCTTGGTCGTTCCATAAATTAAGAAACTCATGTTCAATATTTAAGACGAATATTTGAAAGGCTTCAACAATAAAAGGTTCATCTTAAGTCCTCCAAGTGTATGTTTGGAGTCACATCTGGTAATATTTTAGGTTTCATAGTGCCTAGGTGAGGCATTGAAGTGGATCTGGTCAAAATTTTGGCTATCACTAATATGCTTCCTCCCCATAAACTAATCGAGTTGCATAGCTTACAAGGTAAACTTCAAGCTATTTGTTGATTCATAGCCAATACCTTTTTTTAAGCTTCTTAAGAAATATATAGTGTTCAAGTGGTATGTTGAGTGTCAAAGAACTTTTGATGAACTCAATAAGTATCTCACTTCCCCACTTGTCATTTTTCCCCCTAGATTGGACAAGAATTTTATGCTTTACATAACAACCACAACCCATGCTTTGGGGGCTATGTTAGATCAACTTGATGATCAGAACAAAGAGCGAGCTATATACTATATTAGTAGAACTTTGGTTAGCTATGAAACTCGATACACTCCCTTAGAAAAGCTTTACCTCGTTGTAGTGTTCACTTCTCAAAATTTGAGACACTACATGCTTAGCCATAAGACATTGGTAGTCACAAATTTTGATCCTCTTCGCTACTTAATGTTGAAGCCCCACATTTCAAGTCAAGCTACTAAGTGGTTCTAGCCCTTAGTGAGTTTGAATTAACCTTCATAAGTCAAAAGTCTATAAAAGGTTAGGTCATTTCTAATCAGCTAGCCATTTCTCCCCTAGAGTTTGCCCATACCTTAGTTATTAATTTTCTCAGTGAGTGCCTTAGCTTAGAAGTAGAAGAGCTTGAGTATTGGACTTTTGATGGAACCTGATGCTTAAATGGATTTGGTGCTAAATCATTCTAGTTACCCCACAAAAACAACTCATCTCTATTTCATTAAATCTTTGTTTCTCTTGCACTAATAATATTGTAGAGTATGAAGCTTTGATCCTAGGTCTTAGAGTCACCTTAGCCTTAAAGGTTATAATATTGTATGTCTTTGGTGACTCTCAACTTGTGGTTAATCAAATCAACAATATTTATCAAACCAAATATGATAAGCTAAAACCTTCAAAGGAAATCATCACCAAGTTTGTATTCACATTTGATAGGGTAACCATAGAGTCTGTCATTAGATATTCAAATCATCATGTAGATGCCATGGTTGTTGTTGCATCCCTTATCCTGTTGGAGTTATAATATGATCAAGTGATGATTATTATTCAATAACTCTAAGATCCTAGATCCTTTAGTTCTATCCTCATTCCATTAGATGTCCTAAATATCAAAGTTTCTTAATATAAGCCTTGGTACGTAGATATTTTTAACTTTCTTAAGGATGGTTCGATGCTTGATTGTTTAAATTGTAATCAATGCAAGATTCTAAAAAAAGAGCATGTCAATTTGTGATAATTGGCAATACTTTATATCAATGTTATTTTTAAGGAAGTTAAAAGGATTCCTTAACTCTAATGAAGCCTAGATAGCCCTCAGTGAAGCCTATGAAGGATCATATGTAGGTCATTTTAGCAATAATGTTATTGCTAAGAAGCTCCTTTGTATTAGCTATTATTGGCCTTCCATGGAGAAATATGCATGTCACTATGTTTGATACTAAAATAAGTGTCAATGCCATGACAACCTTGTTCATTATCCTTCTCAAAATATTTAGGTTATTTCTTCTCCTTGGTCATTCTCCATGTGGGTATTGGACATTATCAGGAAGATTAATACCATGTCATTAGATGATCACAAGTTTATCATCACAATAATTGGGTACTTCACCAAGTGGGTCGAAGCCATGCCTCTGGCTATAGTGATTGGAGCTCAAGTCCCCAAGTTCATCTTCAACCAGATCCTTTATAGGTATGGGATTCCTTCAGTTATTTGTTCTGAAAATGGTACTCCTTTCAATAACAAGGATGTACATAAACTTTGTGCCAAGTACAATATTTAGCACAAGTGGTCAACTCCATATTACCCTCAAGGTAATGGTCAAGTTGAAGTATCCAACAAGTCTTTAGTTAAAATCCTCAAGAAGCTTGTAAGTAAGACCAATTACGATTGGTATATTCAATTGTATCCTACCTTGTGGGCATATCGTACTAGTGTGCAAACTCGTACAGGTGCAACCCTATATATCTTAGTATATGATACCAAGGTAGTCTTTTAATTTGAGTTAGAAGTCCCTTCCTTTTGTATCTTGTCATAAGATACCTCGGTTAGTGATGAGTATCATTTAGATCATCTAAAATAGTTGGAGTTGTTGGATGAGAGGCACATCCATACCTTAGTGTATCTTTGAGCCTATCAAAATAGGCTCAAGTGATCTTACTTTAATAAAGTTTACAATAAAATTTTTGAGGTTGAGGACCTTGTCCTCAAGGAAAACCAAAATAACACAAATGCTTGGACATGTCAAAAAGGTACGCTTTAGCCTAATTTTCTAGGCCTCTTTTTCATAATAGCCAAGTTTGTCTCAAGCGCCTATCACTTAGCAATGTTATATGGTAAAGAAATTAAAAAACCAATGAACATAATGCACCTAAAATGATATTATGCATGATTTCACATCATCATTCTTCATCTTGCATTGGTTTGCTTGCTCATACTGCATGATTTCCTATCATACTTTGCATGAATTGCTTGATATTATGTTCCATTGTACATCTTTACTTGTCATATAACTACATTGTTGCTTGATCATACTTGCATTCGACTGCTTGAGCATATAGATTTTTGGGGACTTCATAATGAGGCATGTGATGAAACCTAGTTAGGTTCTAGCTCACATGCATTTCATTCATACTAGATCATTGATTCTTAGCGAACCCCCAACCTAGGGCACATATCCATGCATTTTTCATCATTTCATTTGCACATTTATTTTCTTATTTTCTATTCTCGTAAATGCCTTGACCTTGAAAGTCTCAATAATGTTAAATTTATCAAAGTCAAGGGATATTGTTCTTCATCTCTTGTATATCTTTCTTCCTTTGAAAATTTTCAAATTATTTCTTCTCTTCTCCAATACAAAGGATATATGTTCGTTCTTCTATCTATGCATCTTGTTTTTCTCACACTTTTTCCTTCTTGATATCTAAATTGTTAAGGAATCCTTGTGGGATAGGGTAGATACAACATGAATATCATTTGTGGTGTTCATACACCCACTTACTATCTTATGCACATATTTTACCTATTGAAATTTCAAAAAATGGACACACACGCACAACATTGTTTACTTTAATCTTCCTTTTATCTCACACGTGCACACACACACATTTTTTGTCATGCCTTTATTTGCTTGCTCATATTTTAAACACACCACACCCCTATTAGGTTACACTCCTTTTGAAAAAATCAATCAAACATTCACCCCATATGGGATGGATTTATGACCACCAAGCGAGGAGTAGCCTCCACGAGGTAATTTGTGAGCATACATCCTAGCGGGTATCTCTCCAACCACAATAATTAACAAGAATCGCACCCATATCAAGTATTGTTTCACACTTGTTCTTTTCTAGTGAGCATTACACCCTTATAGGATAACTTCATGGCCACCAATGAGGAGAAACCTCCATTAGACCATTTGCAAGCATACATCCTTACAGGGTTTTGCTCCATCTATTTTTATTTCTTTCACTTAGTTTATATCCATTTGATCACACTGATACCTTACAGACTATGCTGATTCAAATGGCATACTATATGCACCCTCTTTGTCTTTTGAAGACCTTCTTATTTTCTCTTTCTTTCTTCTTCGACTTTTGTCTTTCATCTGTTGTTCTTCTTTTCTCTCTTCTTTCCTCACTCTTATTCCTCGTTTCTTCTTCATGCAATTATTTTAGATCATTCATCATGTATTTTGTGTATCCATTCGTTCCAATCATGCATAACAAAATAAATAACAACGCACACACATAATTCACACATATTTTAACACATAAATAAAGCAACATGTATATTACTAATAAAGTACAAAGTGTGTGTCAAATTATCGATGTGAGATAGTAGAGAGCTTGATACGTTCGACCATCCCCAGGGATGCATTCCACAATTAAATTTGACATGTAATCCTAATCCCTAGCCTAGTCAAGTGAGCTTGCACCCTCTGCTCCACCTACTAGATGTGGTCCTAGTGGGCATATGTTCATCAATAATTAAATATATTGTGTTCATGACTATGAGTGACTCTATTATCATAGGTAATATGATAGAGGAATCCTTTGATCTCCTAGGACATCATGGTAGTAGGCCACTCAGTACTAGGTCTGTCAATGTATGTTTGGACTTATAGATATTGGTTAAGAATTTTGTTACATTATTAGTGCCTCTAGAGGATTTTTTTTTTTAATTTTTGAACCCATATGGCCTTATTCTTGGGTTATGGAGTCTTTCTTTATCAACTATGGATCCTCTTATTCTACAATAGGATCCTCTTCTTCCTCCATGTGAATACATGATCTTCGACTTGTAGACCTAAAAATTGTTTGGCTTTATCCCACTCATGTTGTGTTTGATCCTAGAATATTTTAGCTCGCTCATGAATATATGTTAATTCAAAGGCTTTATTATACGAAGGGGATTTGTATTGTTTCCCCAACTCTATCACCTTGATGTGCAACATAAATAACTTCTTTGAAAAATAAAAAAAATATCTTCATCAAAATTATTTGGCTAATTAGAGATTTTTTTTTATCTTCAAATACCTTATCAAAATTACCTTTTAACTCATCCATAGAATAAGGATAGCTATCTATTCCCTAGACATATGGGAGTCCATCACTGATGATTTTATTTTATTTGTTCAAAATTTTGCTCCTAGTGTTAATGAGTGAAGTAAGGGCCTCATACCCTTGTTTGATTGTTTGCTCCCATTTAATGAGTTTTGTTTCCATCTAGTACATTTTTGCCCTATCCTTGGCTTAAAAAACTTGTTGTTGAAGGCTTTATTTAGTGCATCCATGATGATATGCACTTTTGGGCCCTTTTTGTCAATACTATTTAGCATGGCCATGAAGTTAGCTTACACTTCTTGAGTAGTTTGCCAACAGTAATAAATAAATTTTAATGCTAGAGACTAGGTTTGAATAAATTCAAAATTTTGATCCCAACATCTCTTCATTATTTGATATGTGTCTATGGATATTTGGGAGGTCTGGATTTTTTGTTTGGTTATAACAGGCTCTTGTTGTAGTCCACTTTTTCTATAGAGTTTGGTTCTCATCATCCTTCACCTATAATTGTGCAGGCATTGGTGCTTTTGGGAGTATATTACATTATTTGGTAAATGCTAATGTACCATCTTGGGTACATATTTATATTATTAGAGTGTTTTAGATTAGAGTGTGAGTATTTACTTTATGCAAGTAATAAATGCACAAGTGTGAAAAGTATTTTGATAATATAAATGTGCATAATAGTCCATGTGCACATGATTTCATATAATACAAATATGAATAATATCTAGAAGAGTGAAGGCCAAGGGTGCACCATATAAAGATTCACATTCCATTATATATGTATATGTGTGTGTGTGTGCAAGATACATGTATTGTAGTATGAGAGTGTTTGTAAGTATGGGTACTTGAGATCTTGATTCAATGGAAATATAATTTGTGTGAGCATTTATTAATGGCAATTATATGAGTTATTTTTGAATTTATTTATGAGTTTTATACATTTAGAATATTTCCAGTATCTTATATTTCATATTGTAACTTTATTTTAGATCTTGTGGTTATTTTATATTTAGTATTTAGCTTCAAAATCTATCAGTGGTATTAGATCTACAAGAAGGTTTTGAATTGCACATGTTTTAACTTTACAAAGGATATTTCCACTGGTTAAGGAGAAATTAGTGAAGTTAAAGAAATTACCTTTGGAAAATAAAATCAAGGAAGTTTGAATATTTACCTATTCCAAGAGAAAATTCAGAATAGAAGGAAATTACATGTCTTGAAGATAGACCTTGACATTGATGAGATTAAGAGACCCAAGAAGGAGGTCTTATTGAAAATTTTGATAGATTGAAGAAGATTCCATATTGCTATTTGTCTAGAGTCTTTCCACAGGATTGAATGAAAAATCATGAAGACTAGGACTTAGCATAGATTTTGTTCCACTAGTTTTTGAGAATAACTAGTGAAGTTTATTGGTTTTAGAATTCTATAAATTTGAATGTATTTGGTTGCTACTGTCTAATTTTTTGTTGCAAAAAATTAGTTCTCGGAAGTTGAGAAGCTTCCTACAATATATAAAGAAGAATTTCACCTTTGATTTCCTGTTATTCTATGTGCTTTCCTCATGTAGGGATTAGTTTTGAGTTTCAATAAAAGAGTAGATATTGAATATTGAGGAGACCCACATAGGAGGTCCCCATAGATGATTGAAGACTAAATATAGATAAGGACTAAGAAAAGGTCCTATTGTATATTTGAGAAGAAAAAAATATTGTAGCTCCAAGAAAGAGATATCATTACAGAATTTCCATATTTGGAAGATTAGAGAGACCAAGGAAAGGTCTCATTGAAGTTTTTAAGAAAAATTGAGGAGTTGCAAAATTAGAAGACCCAAGGGAAAGATGTCTCAAGAGAATTAGTAGAAGAAGAATAAGGCTATAGAAAGCCTCATTATAAAGTTGAAGAAGTGGCCATTGCAAGATATTTGAAGAAAGCTAGAGGTAGAATATTGCAAACAAGGAAAATGTTTTTATAAGAAGGATTTGGGACAATTGTCGCCATCCGACAACAAGCCCAAAAGGAAGAAGGTTTTGGCAAGAAGGTTGCAAAATTTTGGAGAATATTTTTTAATATCTCAATACATTCAGATTCTTGAGGAATAATACAGTGGAATATATCAGATTTGAAATAAGAATTCGACAAGAATATTGAAGGAGAAATAAATATTGAAGAGACCATAGTTTTGAGAAGTTTAAGGACAACCACAAATATTTTGAAGGTTGATTTGAAAAGAATAAGGTTGCTAATTTTTAAGGTTAAATTTGAAGGGTCATAGGACAACAAATTGAAGAAGGTATAGAGCTATGATTTGGAGAAGATTTAAAAATATTTTTAAGTGCCCTTGAACAACAAATTGAAGGAAGACTTGATAGAAAAATAAGGCAGCAATTTGAGAATTGTGAAGCAGATTTGGATAGCAAAACAAAGGAGGAATTGACTATAAAATTGTAGAGTTTTTGGACAGAATTTGGGCAGCACTAATAGCTGCAAGTTTTAGAGTTTAATAGAATAAAGTTGGAGAATATTTGAAGCCACAAAAATTATATTTGTGGACAACATTAGAAGGAGAAGAAAGAGTTGCATTTTGGAGAACTTCGGGGCAGATTTTAGAGAGTTTTTGGCAAGAAAGCAAGTTGGCATTTGAGAAGCAATTTGAGTTGCAAAAAAAGTGAAAGGAAGTGAAGCTACAAAATTTACTATATCAATATAGCAAAAGGGTGAATCAAATTACCAAGGAAATTAGCTACAAAAAGAGACCAAAAAGGTATGTGATATTGGTGCTACATAAGTTTATTATTTGAGTATTAAAATCAGTTTACATTAAATATTTGAGAGCACCATAAGCTTTATTAAATTATGAAAAATAAAGTTGAAATAGAGAGTCTTCAAGTAAAATAAGGTGGTAGCATTCATGTCCTAAAATCTGCAAAAATAAAACAACAAATATCTAAGTTAAATCTTACTTGAAAAGGAGAAATAAGGAGGAAATAATATTAGTATTAAATGTTGTTTTTATAAGCTCATAAAAGTGTAGATTTATTAGTGTAAAAATAAACCGAATAAGGGCATTTTTCTAAGCAAATAGAAGATCAAATAAGTGCTCAAATAGAGAAAATCTTGATCCATTCGAAGGGGTGGAAGAAAATTTCTAGTTTGAGTGAATATGGTTTCGGTGAACGACAAAATCGACGAAAACCTTACCGTAGACAAGGAGAAGGCACGATCGAAAGAATGAACAGACATTGGTGCGAATTCGAAGAACATTCTCACCGCTCATACGACGTCATCACCACTCGAGGGTTCGTCTATCGCCAATCATGGGAACATCCAAAGCGATATCGAGCGGGGAAAGGACCCCCCCGACAAAGTGGACGGTCCAAGGAGCTGTCGTGGCCACCTGTCTTACGTAGACCTCCTACGAAATAAAATTAGACCATCCACAGGTGGTTCGAATGGCTTTGTTTCACAAGGGTGTGATGTGTTGTGTCCCCAAAACCTTATGGAAGATTACGCGTCCCATGATTCCTTTTCCCTTGTGGGAAAATTTGTAGGAGGACGTCCAGACATGGATGCAATTCATCGTTGGGCGACTTCAAAGTGGAAAATCCTGGGAAACATGGGACTGTCCGCGATGACCAGAGGATTTTTCATGATCCAGTTAAACACTCGGGAGGACGTGAAGCGCATCCTATCCGGAGGTCCATGGTTCTTCGGGAGACGAAGTCTATTTTTAAAGAAGTGGGAGCCAAATTTCGACCCTGACTCTCAAAATATTAACTTTACCCCCATATGGGTTCGGCTCCCTAATCTCCCCACTCATTTTTTTATGAGGATGCTCTTCAAGGTCTGGCTAGGGCCTTTGGGGAGCTAGTGGCCATCGACCCGACCACCCATGCCAGAACTCGCCTAACCCAGGCTCGCATCTACGTCAATGTGAATCTGGAATCACAACTCCTAGATCACCTCAATCTGATCTACGATGATTTTATATGGAAATAGTCGCTAATATTTGAGAACAAGCTAGATTTCTGCTCGGAGTGCCAAGCCCAAGGGCACCTCCCATCTCAATGCCCTAAGCGCAGAAACCCCAAAGTCGATTACCAACCAATGGGACACCCGGAACCAAGCACCAATTAGAGGATAACCATCATCCAGGGACAAACTGGGAAGAACAAATAGCAGATACACCCACCTCTAGCCTCAACTCTTCAAAAGGCAAGTACCTTAGTTACCATTGTTAATAAATTTGATTTGCTTAACGATTCTGGGACCAATGAGGAAATTGAGGAAGGAGAAATCCCTGTTAAATCTTCCCCTACCCCTAATCCTGCCTCCTAGCTATGCCTCAATTCCATGTCCACCCATCAGAGTCCCGGCCCCCCTCACCCCCAGCCCCAGGCCAACCCATCCACCTCCAATGATGGCCCTCAAAGCCCTACTCCAAAACCCCTTCGGTCGCCCTCCTCCCTAGCCCCATCGCTCCCCCTTGTTGGGTCTGATTTCCCCACCTCCCTGGACCAACACCAACACCACCAATTTGGACAGCGACGAGCCCACCCAGGAATCCCCTGAACCATGGAGCCCCAAGCAAACTCAAAGTTTCAGGAAATCCCAAATTGATGTAGGAGTAGATAGAAAGAAGGGCAGACCTTCTGGGGCAGAACGAAGAAACCGGGATACCATCGAGGATATAGCTAATGAAACATAAAACCATATTTCAAGAAATCGGTAACACTATCAAGGAAGAAAATCGAAGATCCAAACCCCCCGTGCAATAAGGCAAAGGGGGCAAAAAACCCTCAAAAAGTTCCAGATGAAAGTCCTCTCCTAGAATGCGAGAGGACTGAATGGGGCAACCAAGCAAAGACTGGCTGCAACCATGAGAAAATATTATAACCCCACAATCTTCCTCATTCAGGAAACCAAACTAGATGATCAATGGTCTCCTAGGGTAGCTAAAACCATATGGAAAAACTATGACTTCATCTACTCCCCGACCTCCGGGACCGTAGGTGGGCTCCTGTGCCTATGGAACCCAAACAAAGTTGAAGGCAGATTTATTTCAGGTCAAGAAAGGTTGTCCAACATTCTGTTCCACGACCCCAGCTCCCAGGCCTCCTAGATTATAACAAATTTTTATGCTCCCAACACCTCCCAGGGTAGAATGAACTTGTGGAATACCCTCACCCAGATGAGGCAGGCATTTTTCGGTATCCCATGGGTTTTGGCAGGTGACTTCAATTCCCCCTGCACTTTTTTGATAAAAAGGGAGGGAACTTGGTCACCCATAGGGATACAAATGACTTGAGGCAGTTCATGGACTCCAATGCCCTTATGGATGTCCCATTGCGAGGATCCCTTTACACCTGGAGTAACAGGTGGATGGGAAATAAACTCATCCAAGAGCACCTTGATCGGGTTTTGTTATCCCAAGAAGCCCTACCTCTCTTCGGAGACGCCAGCTTGTAGGCCCTCCCGAAGATAGGATCTGATCATAGCCCACTCCTTTTTGAGACGACGAGCAGACCTCAGTTCAAGACTCCATTTTGGTTTGAGTCAATGTGGACCCATCACCCTGATCTCCAAAATCGGATTGTAGAGTGGTGGGGGACAAAATTCCCTAGGACAACTTCAAACCAATTTATGCAAAAACTCAGGTGGATCAAGGAAAACCTAAAAGTTTGGAACAGGGAAACCTTTGGGAACATTTTTGAAGCTAAGCAGAACATCAAAACAAGACTAGGGCAGATTGAGGACAGATTCCAGAAAGGGCAGGGTGATGACAGACTCAGAGATGAAGAGAGGATTTTGCTCTCCGAATACCATAGCACCTTAGGGAAAGAAGAAACTTTTTGGTGCCAAAATTCAAGACAACTATGGCTCAGGGAAGGTGATTCCAACTCTAAGTATTTCCACATCTCCACTCTCAGGCACAGGGGAAGTAACAGAATTAAAGGCCTCATTAAGCAGGATGGGACCTTCACTTTGGACATCCACCAGATCAGGGATGAAGTTGTCAGCCACTTCAAAGACCTTCTCGCCTCTCCCCCCTCTTCCTCTCCCAGGGCCATGGAGTCTCTTCTGGAGAACATTCCCAAAACCATCCCTGATGATACTAACAATTTCCTCCTCAGTCCCCTGTCCCACAAGGAAATCCACCAAGCCCTTTTCTCCATGAAGCCCGACAAAGCCCTCGGGCCTGATGGATTTTCCCCCAGGTTCTTCCAAACCTTCTGGGACATTGTGGGCCCTAACCTATGCCTTGCCATCTCTAAAATGCAGAAGTCCAATACCATTCCTAGGGATGTTAACTCCACCTTTCTAGCCCTGATCCCCAAAGGAGTAAACTCCCAGTCCCTCTCTGATTACCACCCCATTAGTTTGTGCAATGTCATCTACAAAGTTCTGTCTAAAGCCCTGGCCAATAGACTCATCGAGATCCTCCCCACCATCATCGACCACTGTCAGGGGAGCATAGTTAAGGGGTGAAACATCCTCGACGGGGTCATCACCATCCATGAGATGATTCACTCTGCCCATAATTCTAACACCGCTGCCTTCTTCCTGAAGCTTGACATGAACAAAGCCTTTGACAGAGTTAACCAGGAATTCCTGTCCAAAATCCTCCTCAAATATGGTTTCCATGAATCTTGGGTAAATCTGATTTCAAATTGTGTCTCTTCTTCTTGGTTCTCGGTCTTGGTGAATGGGTCTGCTACCGGTTACTTTCCCAGCACCAAGGGGCTAAGGTAGGGCGACCCTCTCTCCCCTATACTTTTCATCATTCTGGCTGAGAGCTTGGGAAGAACCATCAAAAATGCCTACCATAAAAACCTGATCTCAGGCATCAAGGCAGCCTCAGGATTAAACCCCTCCACCCACCAACAATTCATGGATGACACGCTGCTGGCCACTAAAGCTTCAGTATCTGAAGCCAAAGCCATCAAGGTCATCCTCAATCTGTATGAGGAAGCAATCGGACAGAAGATCAATTACACCAAAAGTAAACTCTACTTCATTAACACCCCCACTAGAAGGCAGGTCAAGATTGCAGGTATCTTGGGATGCACCATTGCTGACTTCCCAACTACCTATCTGGGCCTCTCGATGTTCAGGGGAAGACCCCTCAAAGGTATGTGGAACAATGTCACAGAAAATATTCACAAGAAGCTGGCAGGATGGAAAGGGGCCCTCCTCTCCAGTGCAGGAAAAGTGACATTGGTAAAGGCGGTCCTCCAGAGTATCCCTACCTACTTTCTGTCTATCTTCAAAATTCCTGCTACGGTGGGAGAGGCTATCGAGAAATTGCAGAAGCATTTCCTGTGGTCTGGAAATGATGTTCAAAGAAAGTTCCACCTGGTAGCCTGGGATAAAATCTGCACCCCCAAAGACTGGGGGGGTTGGGACTGCGACGCATAAACATTACAAATCAGGCCCTTCTAGCCAAGCAGGCTTGGAAGGTGGTCACCGATGCCAACCTAGAGTGGGTGTCGATTGTCAAAAGAAAATACTTGCAACATCACTCATTCCTGGACATGGAGATTCCCCGTAATGCCTCCCACTTCTAGAAATCCATAAGCCACACCCAATAGCTTTTACATCAGGGCTCATGGTGGCAGCTGGGAGATGGTAGGTCTATTGATTTCTAGAAAGATGCATGGGCCAAAAAAGATCCCCTCATCAAATATGTCGATCTGACTACGATCAAGCACCTCACCGACAGTAAGTATGGGTCCCATGTTGCTGATTTCATCACCTCTGATCAGGGAGTCCAAAAATGGAAGCAGGTTCAGTTTAGAATCAAGAATGACACTATCAACAAAGGCCTAGCAACTCTCCAAGACATTTTTAGAGCGAATTTCATCCCGCAGACCCAGAAGAATGATGAACGATGCTGGAAGGGATCTAGCGATGGTGGTTTCACTATCAAATCTGCCTCCCAGATGATGGAGACCCCTCCCAGAGGCTTCAGACAACATGATAGTCAAACTTTAGCCAAGACCGTGTGGCTTAAGCTCTTGATCCCAAAAGTAGCCCACTTTTGTTGGCTTGTTGCTCACAATAAAATACTGACCATCGATAATTTAATTCGAAGAGGAGTGATGGTTCCCAACAGGTGCTACCTCTGCAATCAAGCTTGGGAATCCACTCAACACATCTTGTTGGATTGCCCCTTTGTCGAGAGTGTCCTGTCTACCCTGACAAACAAATTTTAGGTTAGTTGGATCCGATCCAAGGTGGTTTTGGACATGTTCATCCAATGGCCAAAGACTTTTAAAAACCCAAGACTCAGGTTCTTGTGGAGTTCCCTGCTTCATCACGCAGTTTGGCAGATCTGGTTGGAACGTAACAACCGCATCTTCATGGACATCACCAAAACTTCGAAAGTTGTTGCTAGCAGAGCTCTATCCCTGGCCATAGAAAACAATAGCCTCATCCCCTGCACTGATGTCCCTAACTATGGGCTAGAATCTCACTTATTTGTTTCTCTCAGGATTCCCATAGACTGTAGCAAGGTTTAGAATACCCGTAGCTCCAGAATCATGGCCAAATGGTCCCCCCTCATGCAGGGATGGCTTAAGGCCAACTTCGATGGTGCCTCCAAAGGAAACCCAGGGAACGTTGGGGCAAGAGGAGTCATCAGGGACCACACAGGCAACATTGTCAAGGCTTTCACAGAAAATCTTGGGACCCAAACCAACAACTATGTAGAAGCCAGAGCTTTGTGGAGATGCATTGAGGTAAGCAAAACCCTTTTGAAGCCAATCATTTTTGAAGGAGACTCTTCAGTTATCATTGGCCACATTATCAACAAGAGCACAAGGGGGAAGAATATCCAGAATATCATTCAAGATTGCCAACATTCTCTCAATAGCCAACCTCAAAGCCAGATCAACCACGTGTTTAGGGAAGCTAACAAAGTGGCTGACATTCTAGCCAACAAAGTAGTCAATCAGTCCACTCTGGTCGTCTGGGAAGAAGACTTCCCACAAGAAGTTGTCACCCAAGCTAATCAGGATGTGGGAACATGATCAGTTAGGTAGCGTGTGCTACCCTCACAATGGTATTACTTCATTACCCAAGGTGGCCACCCACAACTCCACTACACCCATGAAGTACCCCTCCAAAGGTGGTTTTCACCACCATAGTGGTGTTTTTTCAACACTAGGGGTGTTCCTTAACACCACTCTCAGTATTAGTGTCTGTACGATTTTCCGCATAGATAGTATGGCTCGTGTTAATCCCCCCTGTGTCACAAGTTGGCCCTTGACCTCTCAGTCCAACCACTTGTGCTACCTCATTTTCCTCACCACCCCTCCACCTTCTCGCCCCTCTACCTCCACTTTCCCCCTGTCCGCCCCTTCTACCATCCACTTCGCTTCCTTCACCAATCCCTTCTGCTCTGGTTGTGTTGTCACGAGCCACACCTACACCATTTTTTCGCTCCTAGTCTCCTTTTTCAAAAAAATTTCCCTAAGGCCCTCGTTCACCGTCCTTTTAGCTCGATCTAGTCAGAGCACCCTCTCTATGCTTCCGCCAAGATCTTTCTCTCCCTGTCCTCTAAGGATATTGCAAGAATCCTCCTAGCTAGCTCCTCAATCACTGGTCTATTTCACACCATGGCCATCCTTGAGCCTGCTAGCCTACAGATTGAGGCTGGGACTACGGCCTTGCTCGACGCCAAGCATTTCATCAATTTCTTCAAGCTTTTCGATGGGTTCGAAGAGGAAGTGACCAGAGAATTCATCGAGTCATGGAATGAGGGGGAAGTGTAGATTCGCGACCTCCGGTTTGAGGTAAGTGTTCACTCCATATCCCAGATTTTTGGTATTCCGGTTGACGGTAGAGTGGTGCACCATGATAGGCATAACTTCAAAGAGGAAACTAATCAGTTCCCCGATAGGGGGAAAAACCTGGTTTGGGAAAAGAAAGGAGTGGTGTGTTCCTCCTTGCCTCGCCCTTGGGACACGGCTATCGTCCCCATTATCCAGTATGTCTTGGTAGACAACCCCAAGAAGCCCCTTTGAGCCTACAACCTTGCTCTAGTTAATCACCTGTGTGATGTTCATCCTGTCAACATCCCAAACTTTCTCTTTCGTTCCATCACCATCACCATAAACAACTATAGGGAAAGCAAATCCTCAAAACCCCCCACCACCAGGGAATTTTTTTGGTACTGTACAAATACGCCCTAGCCCACCAGGTGCTAGGGGAAATGTCCTCCAGGTCCCCCAGCCCCGCCTGCTCTTCCAACTTCACCTGAGCTGAACCTGCCACCCCCCTTACCTCCAAATCCTAGGTTCCTCCATCTATCCCCATTCGTATCCCCTTCCCCCATGCACTCTCCCTCCCTGACCAAGGTAATGAGGACATGCCCCCACTCTCTACTCCCAAAGAGGAAGTTTACACTGGTAAATGATCTAGACCCAAACAAAAATCAGTTCGACCTCCTTAGAAGCAGAGGAAATCCAACAGGTTGAAGTCCCCCAAGACAGAAGATCATCAATGATGATGAAGATCAACACACTGACAGCGCCAAGGATACGCTTCGTTCCTTAACCCTTAAGAGAGCCAGTGAAGTAGTAAGCCAGTTGTAGACGGTTGCCAACATCTACAGGGAAGGTTGCACCATTCTGGCCAGTGCCATCGATGAGCTCAGAGAGTTCCCGGCCCTGATCAAGACACTTATGTCACCTGATGATAGTGCCCAGTAGGAAAGGAACAAATAATCCCAGTAATCTGGGAAGGTGGTGTCTTGACAACAGGACTGCCTGTTGTCCTTTTTTCAATTGTTGTAATAGTGTAGTTTCCTCTATCTTGGAAGGTTGTGGCCTAGTCTAGGTTATTTTGTATGGGGTTGATCCTCATTTGGTTTTTTCCTATGGCCATTGGAGGCTACAATTGTTTCTTTTTGCTACTGATGTAACAAGGATGGGACCCTTTAATCCATATAGCAAATAAAAAAATTTTACCTACAAAAAAAAATAGAGCAAATCTTAGAGTGTCTAAAGACACTAAGGGAACCACCGTGTAAGAAAAGGAGGAGGTACTTATTTGAAGTAGTGAAAGTATCATCAAGTTGGAAGAGCCACCATAACTCAAGGAAGAGCCACCATCACTTAAGGAAGAGCCACCATAACTCAAATGAAGAGCCACCATTGCTCAAGGAATAGCCACCACTACTCAAGGAAGAGCCACCATTAGGAAAGCGAAAGAAAACCACCATGTTGAAGTCCAATGCCATAGCTTCACTCAAGGAGCTCAAACAAATGTAACCAATATATTTTTACAAAATATAGTGAAGGAATGTACGTAAATGATATAAATCATTGAAGAACTAGAGAAAAATCTAAGCATCAAATACTAGATGAAACATTTCATGCAAAATATAGTGAAGGGATGTGTGTGGAGAAGACAAAGCATTGGAAAGAATGATGTAGAAAAATTTGCAAGTACCAAGATAGCACCAAGGTTAAAGGAGACACATGAATATTTGATGGAGGCAAGACACTTGTTGTTGAGGATATGATTGTACCTTAGGCTAGGCCTAAGTTATTTTTTTTGTATTATTTCTTATTTATTGCACTTTGTATTCACATGAGGCATAGTATGCTCATGTTGGAAATAGGTTTTTTATTTGTTGTATGTTTAGTTAGACTGTTAGAGTTGTCCTTTATCTTTTAGCAGTTAGTTGGTATACTTGTTTAGCATATTGTTATTTTTTAGTTAAGTGGTTGGCCATGTTTGGAAAATTTTTACAACCACTATAACCTACGTGATTCTATTGTAAGCCTATATATTCTATTGCACCTAATGAATAATTAGCTTCACTTTGGATATTTCCATATCAGTGGTAATCAGAGCCATAGGAAAGTTTAGGTGACTAGTACTATTTTTCTAGTTCACCACATCCTAAGGTAGTTGTTGTGAGGTTTTGGTTTATGTCAGCTCGTAGAATCATTTGTGAATATTTTGAGGTGGCAGAGGGAAAATATTAGCCTTGCATCAAATACCTTTGGCAAATACCAGAGGGTAACCTGACTTACCTTGTGTGGGCAAGAGAAATGTTTTCCTTGTTTGGAAAATTTATGTCTGCTTTGAAGATCCAAAGGATGTAGATATTTGAGAAGCATTTGCAAATTTTGAGGTCATTTATGGTCAAGAGGAGACATTGGCATTTCTACCAAAAGAAAGCACCAGGGTTACCAAAGAAGATTTGAGTCAATTTTCTCCTTGCATGAAAATTGGATAAATTGGGCTATTTTGCATGAGATCAATAACCTTAATATTAATATTCTATTAATATTAATGTTAAAATTAATCTAAAAGGTCAAATATAGTCCACTCAAGCACACTAAATTATACCACCCGATTGCCTTGGTGGTCGAGCACTTACGATCGATGACCAGCCAACAGGTCGGCTTACTTATTGATCATCGATCGACCACTGATGGCAAAAACTTTTCATTGGCTGACTTGCACTCACTAAATATTGAAGCTTACCATTGACTACCTCATGCTCATATATGACCATAGTTTAAACCTATAGCTCCCTAATGACTAACCTACACTCACTGCTCCATGATACTGCTCCAAACCTCACCATACCCTTGCACTCTATCTCAAGCACAACTCTCAAGTAGAATACTAGGAAGGTGATCCACTAGCTAGATTCTAACATGCAAGCAAGAAATAAATTTTACAAGTAGACAAAAATTCATAGGAGGACACCGATGAGAAAAAAAATTAAAAACATGGCTAAGGTTTTAAAGAAACCAATCAGATCATAGATTCTAAACCTAAAGTATTTTCCAATATCGAAGCAACACATGGTGAAGGAGAATTTTTATTTTAGGGGTTGGATCTATATTCCCACTCATCACAAGCCATGTGGCAGGTTCCTAGTGGTTTTTGTGGTTCCCAAAAATGTCAGATTTTTTCTTGACTTCCTATCATGATAGTTTTTGGTCGTCAAAGTTCTTGGTCTTTCTCCCATTCACAGGCATAGCAATTCGATTATTGTAGTTTGCAGCTGGTGAACGAGTAGAGGAAAATTGATTCCCAACCAGAATCAATATATCAGGAAAATTCTAATGTGAATATAGCTACTGCCAGTGATTTTCTTGTAAAATCTTACATTTTTCATTTCCTATCATACTTTGCATGAATTGCTTGATATTATGTTCCATTCTACATCATTACTTGTCAAATTAACTACTTTGTTGCTTGATCATACTTGCATTCGACTGCTTGAGAATATAGTTTTTTGGGGACTTCGTAATGAGGCACATGATGAAACCTAGTTAGGTTCTAGCTCACATGCATTTCATTCATACTAGGTCATTAATGCTTAGCGAACCCCCAACCTATGGTACATCTCCATGCATTTTTTATTATTTAATTTGCACATTTCTTTTCTTCTTTTCTATTCTCGTATATTCCTTGGCCTTGAAATTCTCAATAATGTCTCCAAGTCAAGGGATATTGTTCTTCATATCTTGTATATCTTTCATCCTTTGAAATTTTTCAAATTATTTATTCTCTTCTCCAAGACAAAGAATATATGTTCGTTCTTCTATATATTCATCTTGTTTTGCTCACACTTTTTCCTTCTTGATATCTAAATTGTTAAGGAATCCTTGTGGGATAGGGTAGATACAACATGAATATATTTCGTGGTGTTCATACAACCACTTACTATCTTATGCACATATTTTAGCTATTAAAATTTCAAAAAAATGACACACGCACAACATTGTTTACTTTAATCTTCCTTCTATATCACACGTGCACACACACACTTTTTTTTGTCATGCTTTTCTTTGCTCACTCATATTTTGTACACACCACACCCCTATTAGGTTACACTCCTTTTTTAAAAAGCAATCAAACATTACACCCCATATGGGATGGATTTATGACCATCAAGTGAGAAGTAGCCTCCACTAGGTCATTTGTGAGCATACATCCTAGCGGGTATATCTCCAACCATAATAATTAATGAACATCACACCCATAGCAAGTATTGCTCCACACTTTTTCTTTTCTAGTGAGCATTACACCCTTATAATATAACTTCATGGCCACCAATGACGAGCAACCTCCATTAGACCATTTATGAGCATACATCCTTACAGGGTTTTGCTCCATCTCTTTTTATTTCTTCCACTTAGTTTATATCCATTTGAAAACACTGATACCTTACAGACTATGCTAATTCAAATGGCATACTCTATGCACCCTCTTTGTATTTTTTTTATCTTCTTCTTTTCTCTTTCTTTCTTCTTTGAATTTTATCTTTCATCTGTTGTTTTTCTTTTCTCTCTTCTTCCCTCACCCTTCTTTCTTGTTTCTTCTTCATGCATTTATTTTAGATCATTCATCATGTATTTTGTGCATCCATTCATTCCAATACATAATAAAATAAATAACAACACACACACATAATTCACACACATTTTAACACATAAATAAAGCAACATGTATATTACTAATAAAGTACAAAGTGTGTGTCAACTGATTTATGTGACATAGTAGAGAGCTTGACACACTCGACCATCCCTAGGGATGCATTCCACAATCAAAGTTGACATGTCATCCTAATACCTACCCTAGTTGTCTGAGCTTGCACCCTTTGCTCCACCTACTATAGGTGGTCCTGGTGGGGTTATGTTCATCAATCATGAAATATATTGTATTCATGACTACGAGTTACTCTATGATCATAGGGAAGACGGTAGAGGAATCCTCTGATCTCCTAGGACAGCTTGGTAGTAGGCCACTTGGTAGTAGGTCTCCCAAAGCATGTTTGGACTTATAGATATTGATTAAGAATATTGTTACATTATTAGTGCCTCTAGGGGATTTTTTTTTTAATTTTTGAACCCATATGGACTTATTCTTGGGTTATGGAGTCATTCTTTACCAACTATGGATCCTCTTCTTCTGTAATAGGATCCTCTCCTTCCTCCATGTGTATGCATGATCTTCGACTTGTAGACCTAAAAATTGTTTGGTTTTATCCCACTCATGTTGTGTTTGATCCTATAATATTTTAGCTCTCTCATGAATAGATGTAAATTCAAAGGCTTTCTTATATGAAGGGGATTTGTATTGTTTCTCCAACTCTATCACCTTGATGTGCAACACAACTAGCTTCTTTGAAAAATAAAAAAATTATCTTCATTAAAATTGTTTAGCTAATTAGAGAATTTTTTTGATCTTCAAATACCTTATCAAAATTACCTTTTAACTCATCCATAGAATAAGGATAGCTATCTAGTCCCTATAAATATGGAATTCCATCACTGATGATTTTATTTTATTTGTTCAAAATTTTGCTCCTAGTGTTAATGAGTGAAGTAAGGGCCTCATACCCTTGTTTGATTGTTTGCTCTCATTTAATGAGTTTTTTTTCCATCTAGTACATTTTTGCCCTATCCTTGGCTGAAAAAACTTGTTGTTGAAGGCTTTATTTAGTGCATCCATGATGACATGCACTTTTGGGCCCTTTTTGGCAATACTATTTAGCATGGCCATGAAGTTAGCTTACACATCTTGAGTAGTTTTTCAACAGTAATAAATAAATTCTAAGGCTAGAGACTAGGTTTGAACAACTTCAAAAATTAAATTCCAACATCTCTTCATTATTTGATATGTGTCTACGGAGATTTGGGACTTCTACATTTTTAGATTGGTTATAGCAAGCTCTTGTTGTAGGTCCACTTTTTCAATAGAGTTTGTTTCTCATCATCCTTCACCTATAACTGTGCAGGCATTGGTGCTTGTTGGAATATATTACATTATTTGGTACATGCTAATGTACCATCTTGGGTACATATTTATATTAGGAGAGTGTTTTAGATTAGAGTGTGAGTATTTACTTTATGCAATATAATAAATGCACAAGTGTGAAAAGTATTTTGGTAATATAAATGTGCATAATAGTCCATGTGTACATGAGTCCATATAATAGGAATATGAAGAGTCTCTAGAACAGTGAAGACCAAGGGTGCACCATATAAAGAGTCACATTCCATTATATATGTATATGTGTGTGTGTGTGTGTGTGTGTGTGTGTGTGTGTGTGTGTGTGTGTGTGCAAGATAGATGTATTGTAGTATGAGAGTGTGTAAGTATGGGTACTTGAGATCTTGATTTAATGGTTCGTGGGAATTTGTTAATGGAAATTATATGAGTTATTTTTGAAGTTATTTATGATTTTTATACATTTAGAATATTTCCATTATCTTATATTTCATATTGCAACTTTATTTTAGATCTTGTGGTTATTTTATCTTTAGTATTTAGCTTCAAAATCTAACAGTGGTATTAGAGCTACAACAAGGTTTTGAATTGCACATGTTTTAACTTTCAAAAGGATATTTCCACTGGTTAAGGAGAAATTAATGAAGTTAAATAAATTACCTTTGGAAAATAAACCAAGGAAGTTTGAAGATTTACCTAATCCAAGAGCATATTCATAATAGAAGGAATTACATGTCTTGAAGATAGACCTTGATATTGATGACATTAAGAGACCCAAGGAGGAGGTCCTATTGAAAATTTTGATATATTGAAGAATATTCCAGATTTCTATTTGGCTAGATTGTTTCTACAGGATTGAAGGAAAACTCATGAATACTAGGACTTAGCATAGATTTTGTTCCACTAGTTTTTGAGAATAACTAGTGAAGTTTATTGGTTTTAGAATTCTAGAAATTTGAATGTATTTGGTTGCTACTGTCTAAGTTTTTGCTACATAAAATTAGTTCTCAAAAGTTGAGAAGCTTCCTACAATAGATAATGAAGAAAGATAATGAAGAATTTCACCTTCGATTTCTTGAAATTCTATGTGCTTTCCTCGTGTAGGTATTATTTCTGAGTTTCAGCAAAAGAGTAGATATTGAAGATTGAGGAGACCCACATAGGAGGTCCCCATAGAATATTGAAGACTAAATATAGAGAAGGACTAATAAAAGGTCCTATTTTATATTTGAGAAGCAAAAAATTTTGGAGATCCAAGAAAGATATCTCATTGCATAATTTCCATAGTTGGAATATTAGAGAGACCAAGGAAAGGTCTCATTGAAGTTTTTAAGAAGAATTAAGGAGCTAAAAATTTAGAAGACCCAAGGGAAATATATCTCAAGAGAATTAGTAGAAGAAGAAGAAGGATAGAGAAAGCCTCATCATAGATTTGAAGAAGTAGCCATTGCAAGAGATTTGAAGAAAGCTAGAGGTATAATATTGCAAGCAAGGAAAAGGTTTTGATAAGAAGAATTTGGGACAATTTTCGCCATCCGAAAACAAGCCCAAAAGGAAGAAGGTTTTGGCAAGAAGGTTGCCAAATTTTGGAGAAGTTTTTTTAAGATCTCAATACATTCAAATTCTTGAGGAAGAAGATAGTGGAAGATGTCATATTTGAAATTAGAATTCGACAAGAATATTGAAGGAGAAAGAAAGATTGAAGAGACCATAGTTTTGAGAAGTTTAAGGACAACCACAAATATTTTGAAGGTTGATTTGAAAAGAAGAAGGTTGCTGATTTTTGAGGTAGAATTTTAAGGGTCATAGGATAACAAATTGAAAAAGGTTCAGAGCTGCAATTTGGAGAATATTTGGAAATATTTTGAAGTGCCCTTGAACAACAAATTGAAGGAAAACTTTATAGCAAAAGAAGGCAGTAATTTGAAGAATTTCAAGGCAATTTTGGACAGCAAAACAAAGGAGGAATTGACTATAAAATTATAGAGTTTTTGGATAGCATTTGGGCAGCACTAATAGCTTCAAGTTTTAGAGTTTAAGAGAATAAATTTGGATGATATTTGAAGCCACAAAAATTAGATTTGTGGACATCGTCAGAAGGAGAAGAAAGAGTTACATTTTGGAGAACTTCGGGGCAGATTTGAGAGAGTTTTTGGCAAGCAAGCAAGTTGAAATTTGAGAAGCAATTAGAGTTGCAAACAAAGTGAAAGGAAATAAAGTTATAAAATTTACAATATCAAGATAGCAAAAGGGTGAATCAAATCACCAAGGAAATTAGCTACAAAAGAAGACCAAAAAGGTATGTGATATTGGTGCTACACAAGTTTATTATTTGAGTATTAAAACCAGTTTACATTAAATATTTGAGAGCACTATATTAGCTATATTAAATTATGAAAAATAAAATTGAAATAGAAAGTATTCAAGTAAAATAAGGTGGTAGAATTCGTGTCCTAAAATCTGCAAAAATAAAACAACAAAGATCTAAGTTAAATCTTACTTGAAAAGGAGAAATAGCGAGGAAATAATATTAGTATTAAATGTTGTTTTTATAAGATCATGAAAGTGTAAATTTATTAGTGTAAAAATAAATTGAATAAAGGCATTCTTCTAAGCAAATAGAAGACCAAATAAGGGTTCAAATAGAGCAAATATTAGAGTGTCTAAAGACACTAAAGGAACCACCATGCAAGAAAAGGAGGAGGTACTAATTTGAAGTAGTGAAAGCATCATCAAGTTGGAAGAGCCACCATAGCTCAAGAAAGAGCCACCATCACTCAAGGAAGAGCCACCATAACTCAAGGAAGAGCCACCATTGCTCAAGGAAGAGCCACCACCACTCAAGGAAGAGCCACCACTAGAAAAGCGAAAGAAAGCCACCAAGTTAAAATTCCAATGCCATAGCTTCACTCAAGGAGCTCAAACAAATGTAACCAAGATATTTTTGCAAAAGATAGTGAAGGAACGTACATAAAGGAGATAAAGCATTGAAGAACTAGGGCAAAATCCAAACACCAAATATTGGAGAAAACATTTCATGCAAAATATATATAAGGGATATGTGTGGATAAGACAAAGTATTGGAAAGAACGAGCTAGGAAAAATTCCAAGTGCCAATATAGCACCAAGGTTAAAGGAGACACTTGAATCTTTGATGGATGCAAGACACTTGTTGTTGAGGATATGATTGTACCTTAGGCTTAATTATAATCCTAAGTTATTATTTTCTTATTATTTCTTATTTCTTGCACTTTGTATTCACGTGAGGCATAGTATGATCATGTTGAAAATAGGTTTGTTATTTTTTAGATGTTTAGTTAGATTGTTAGAGTTGTCCTTTTTCTTTTAGGAGTTACTTGATATCCTTGTTTAGCATATTTTTATTTGTTAGTTAAGTGGTTGGCCATGTTTGGAAAATTTTTACAACCAACATAACCTACATGATTCTATTGTAATCATATATATTCTATTGCACCTAATGAATAATTAGCTTCACTTTGCATATTTCCATATCTATGGTAATCAGAGCCATAGGAAATTTTAGGTGACTAGTACTATTTTTCTAGTGCACCACATCCTAGGGTAGTTGTTGTGAGGTTTTGCTTTGGACCATCTCATAGCATTAGTTGTGAATCTCCTGAGGTGGAAAAGGGCAAAAATTATTCCTGCACCAAATACCCTTGGCAGAGACCAGAGGGTAACCTGACTTACCTTGTGTGGGCAAGAATTTTTTTTCCTGTTTGGAAAATTTATGTCTACTTTGAAGATCCAAAGGAAGTAGATATTTGAGAAGTAATTGCATAGTGTGAGTTCATTTGTGGCCAAGAGGAGACATTGGTAGTTCTACCAAAATAAAGCACCAAGGTTACCAAAGAAGATTTGATTCAATTGTCTCCTTGTGTGAAAATTGGATAAATTGAGTTATTTTGTGTGAGATCAATAACCTTAATATTAATATTCTATTAATATTAAGGTTTAAATTAACCTAAAATTTCAAATATAGGCCAATAAAGCACACTAAATTATGCCACCCGACTACCTTGGTGGTCGAGCACTTACAACCGATGACCAGCCAACAGGTCAGCTTACTTACTAATCATTGATCAACCACTGATGACAAAATCTTTTCATCGGATAACTTGTGCTCACTGATGGTTGAATATTACCATTGGCCACCCTGTGCTCATATACGACCATAGTTTGGACCTATAGCTCCCCAATGACTGACCTATGCTCATCGTCCCATGACACTACTCTAGACCTCACCATACCCCTGCACTCTATCTCAAGCACAGCTTTCAGGTAGACTACTAGGGAGGCGATCCACCAGCTAGATTCTGACATGCAAGCAAGAAATAAATTCTACACATAGACAAAAATTCATAGGACACTGATGAGAAAAAAAATTAAAAATGTGGCTAAGGTTTTAAAGAAACCAATCAGATCACAGATTCTAAACCTAAAGTTTTTTTAAATATCGAAGTGACACGTGGTGAAGGAGAATTTTTATTTTAGGGGTTGGATCTAGATGCCCACTCATCACGAGCCATGTGGTAGGTTCCTAGAGGTTTTTGTGGTTCCCAGCAACGTCGGTATTTTTCTTGACTTCCTATCGTGATAGTTTTCGGTCATCAAAGTTCTTGGTCTTTTTCCCATGCACATGAGTAAAAAATTGATTGTTGCAGTTTGCAACTAGTGAACAAGTAGAGGAAAATTGATTCCCAATGAGAATCGATAAATCAAGAAAATTCTAAAGTGAATATACCAACTGCTAGTAATTTTTTGGTAAAATCTTACGTTTTTCATTGATCCCGATGAGACCATGAAAACTCTCGATGTGATTTTAAAATTCTTGACAAAAATTTTGTATTTTGGTCAGTATGTTATGGTTTTTGCAAGTGCGTTAAGTTTTCGATGATCATCAAGGTGTTTTTGTCACAAAAAATAATTTTTTTGTGGAACTTTTTATCCCACATGCATCTTGCGGTGGGAGGTGCACGTGTTATAAGCTACAATGTGTACTATGGTAAGTGACCACCTTATGATGGTAACCACTACCTGTACTCACACATAGGCAACGTGTCTTTTTAGCACCACACTCTAGACGAGACTGAGCCTTGAGAGTTATCGCGTTGTAGTGTTCGCAGATTAGCAAAGTTGGAAAACGGTGAAAATGTGTGCTAGTTGTTGGGCACTCCAATGGACGGTGGTATAACACATTGACTTTGGGTAGTTGACGGTGGTATAAAACCAATTTTTTGCCACCATTGCAATTTTTACCACCAAAATTCAAATTTTTGAATTCAATTTTTGGTGCCAAATAGAGAAGGTGAATTTCTCTCAATTTTTGCAATTTCACATATTTTTGCAAAAATTTATAAGTTTACCACTTAAGGACCAAATTCTTGCATTTAGAGGTAAAATTGATGAGTGCTAGTGCTATTGTCCCTTGATTGAAGGAGAAAATTGTAATTGCTTCATTTTTGCAATTTTGTAAAAAGCACTATAACTACCCCTTTTGCAAGTTGTAAAGGTAAAATTTCTATAAAATCTAGGTAAACTTGTGCATTAGGAAAACTGAAAATTATTCCTACGAGCCTAGATAGTTCTTGCAACCATTTTAGAATCCTCCTAGTATGGCATATACACATAATAAAATGGTTGTTGGTCTCAAAATAAACATGGAAAATCTTACTGTTGTAGTAGATATTTTGAAAAATAAGGTAAAATAAGGCAAAATGTGAGGTCAAATTGTATGATAGATCAAGGGATCCTAATGTATTGTCTACATGGATTTTAGATATGCAAACTTGGTTCACCTATGCTAAAATTCTTGAAGATGACCAAGTTGCTTTTGCCATAGTCAAACTCACAGGCTTAACAAAAGTTTTAATTGTAGAAATACAAAGCCATAATGCTACCATGACTTGGAAATAATTGATCCAAATTCTAAAAAACACATTTTTTCCACCAAACTACCAAAGTGACCTCATGACCAAGTGGTATATATTGAGGTAAGCCTATAGTATGTCAGTTGCTGACTATATTTTTTAATTCAATAGGCTAAGGGTGCTTCTTGGTGTGAAATACTCAGAAAATGATTTTATTAACAAGTTTACTTATGGAATGCAAGATCAATTTTTTAGGAAAATCAAGTTCATTGATTTCCTCACTTTGGATGTGGCATTCAAGCATGTCATTCTCATAGAGGAGAAATTTGGCACCTCTTACAGATCTTGATAGGATAGTAATTCTAAAGGTGTGAATCAACATCAATAATAGGTGAAGAACACTTCTCATTCTTCTCCTCATTCTTCTTCTCCTCCCACATCTCCTAAAACACATTCTTCTTTTTATCACTCTAAAGATCCTTCTTCTTCAACAATGTATTATGATTTTTTGTAAAAATCAAGGTCATATAAAGTCTAAATGCTTTACTTTTGAAATAATTAATAAGAAGAAGTCCCTAATTGTACAACGTATAAATGAGAACCCACATGATGCTCCCATTGTGACTCTAGGGACAAAAGAAGAATATCTTTCTTTAAAGGGTAAACTAAACAAATTTACCATCATGTCGAATTTTTTCTCAAGGGGATCGTGATCATTTTTTTTCACTAGAGCCCACCTTATGCATTATTTTTATGTGGATTGTATCATAGATAATGGCTCACAAAATAATCTCATCACAAGATTCGTTATTGAGAAGTTTAAGATTTCCATAAAGCCACATCACCAACCATATGCACTTGGGTGGAAGGATGTAGACTCCACATCTAACATCACACACACTTGCACCTTGACTTTTTCTTTTGGTGATAAGTTTGCGGATAAAGTAAGATGTGATGTCACTTATATGGATTGTTGTGGACTATTTCTTGGTAAACCCTATCAATTTGATAGGAATGCAGTGTATCATGCTAAAAATAACACATACACCTTGGATTTGCATGATAAAACATATTTGATACAAAGTACTACACCCACATAAAATTTGATGCTAAGTTGTAGGTAAGTTTGTAAGCCATTAATTCAAGCACTTATTTTTTCTCCTACTTGTATAAGTTCCACACAAGAGAAAGAACAAGCATCATAAAAGACTCATGATAAAGAAGAAGCTTCACTTACATCATTTGAACAATCACAAGAGCTTGTGGTTAAGGAAACCATCACTCTCACTCATGAGAAAGATACCAACCATTCCATTGGCATCATTTCAGGTACACCTATGAACACAAAACCACTTGCTCCATAGAATTTACCTTTGGCTTTGCCTTCTTCCACCATTGCACATATGGAGGAGCAAGCTAAGGTCACTTCCTTCATTCAACACTGACAGAGCCTTCAGGGTAAGATAACACAAGACTTGTAGAAGACTCAACAGGAGTAGTAGTAAGTGATGTGCAAGCATCACAGTCCTCATTAATCTCAAGTTGGATATAAATTTTGGCATCCTTTGGATAAGCAACACTTTCTAGAGACACCATATCAAGATCCTCCTTTGGTACCTGAACCTATCATCAACCCTACAACAACAGTGGCACCTGATCATCAACTTTCGCTCATTACATATAGAGTTTTTGAGATGAAGACTCGTTAGCTTCTTACCTTTTCACCTACCATGATCACATTCCACACATGGCTTTCTAGATTCCTCACCATAATATGGCCCATGACTTTCCACATTTGTTGAGAGCATTGGGATCCAATGCTTCTATGGTTGGGAGGAGTGTTGAGCATATGATTGTACCTTAGATTTAATTATAAGCCTAAGTTATTATTTCCTATTTCTTGCACTTTGTATTCACATGAGGCATAGTATACCCATGTTGAAAATAGATTTGTTATTTTTTGGATGTTTAGTTATACTGTTATATTTGTCCTTTATCTTCTAGCAGTTAGTTTTCATCCTTGTTTAGCAGATTGTTATTTATTAGTTAAGTGGTTGGCCATGTTTAGAAAATTGTTACAACCACTATAACCTACATGATTCTATTGTAATATTATATATTCTATTTCACCTAATGAATAATTAGCTTCACTTTGGATATTTCCATATCACTTGTAAAGTGTAACGTCCATAGTGTCATGATTTTTACCAAACTGGGAAGAGTTACTATATAAGCACCTAAGGAGAACAAGGTAAGTGAATTTGGAGTGATAGAAGAGATTGAGTTCCATGTGGCACATGACAAGTGAAATTTCAACATGATTGAATTAATTCAAACATTCACAAAGGATACGCTAATACATATTTTGAGGTACCAAATATAGCATAGTGGAAGTTTGATTTCAGAGAGAACATCAAAAATAGGAGCAAGTGCAAGGAAGCTCATTGATTGAAGCCTAAGTGCAAGTAAGGAGGATATACTCCATTTATATCATGCAAGAGAGCTATGATAGCTTTAGCAGCATTCCATTACATCACAAGACAGAGATCAGAACAATGAAACATCTCATTACATGAATAGTAAGTGATACATTCGAGTAGAGATATGTGGCCCTTTATATAGGAAGATAGATTCCTTGGCCAACACTCTACCTAGTTGTACAAGGGACACCTTGCACATTACAACTTGCACATTGCCACTTGTGCATTTATTACATTGCATGAAGTAACTAGATAACTTCCCCCTAAAGTAATCTCCTACTCTAACTATGTACCTAAGGAGGTAATTTACATGATCCAAATGATGTAATATATTCTAACACCCCCTGTATTACATTATTTGGTATGAAGTTCTCTTGAATCACATAGATGATCTCTGAATGTTTGAAACTTGATTTTCCCAAGTGCCTTTGTAAATATGTTTGCTAACTGATCTTCTGTAGGAACATACTTGAGGATGATATGCTTGTTCTAAAAATATTCCCTGATGAAATGACATTGAGCTTCAATATGTTTTGTTCTTTCATGTATGATTGGATTCTTGATCAGATTCAGCACACCTTGATTATCACAGAATATCATAGTAGGAGTTTATTTGATTCCCATGTCAGATAGTATGTATTGTAGCCATAGAGCTTCACATGTTGTATCTCTTGCTGCTCGATATTCTGCTTTAGTTGATGATTGTGCTACTGTATGTTGCTTCTTTTTGTGCCAAGATATGGGTCCTGATCCGAGATAGAAGACATAACCTAAGGTGGATTTCCTATCATCAATAGATCCAACATAATCTGAATCTGAGTATCCCTGTAGACAAAAATATTTGACATCCTTCATATAAGTTAATCCATAGTCTGTAGTCTTCTTGATATATTGTAGTATTCTTTTTGTAGCTTTCCAATGACTTTCCCTTGGTTCTTGCATGAACCATGAAAGATAATTTATTGCAAATGCTAGGTCTGGTCGGTTGTTTGTTAGATATAGAAGACTTCCAATCAACTGATGATACATTATTGTTGAAACCAATGGTGTTTTATCATTTTTGGATAGTTGAATCCCTTGTTCCATTGGTGTATCTTTGGGCTTACATTTTGTCATTCTGTACTTTTCAAGAAGAGATTTTGCATATTTTGATTGAGTGATAACTATTCTATCTTCTCCTTGATAAATCTCTAGACCAAGGCAGTAGTTCATTAGTCCTAGATCTATCATTTCAAATGCCTTTTCTAGATCCTTTTTTATGTCATTTATTAAATTTTTTGAACTTCTAGTAATCACTATGTCATCAACATATACTATGAGAATCAAGATATCATTTCCATTTTTCTTGGTATATAGACTAGGATCTAATGAACTTCTTTTGAAATCATGATGTAATAGGTGATCATTGATCTTTATATTCCATGCTCTGGGAGCTTGTTTCAAGCCATAAAGAGATTTATTCAATTTGCATACCTTGCTTTCCTGTCCTTGAATAACAAAGCCTTCAGGTTGTGTCATATAGACTTCTTCTTCTAAGTCACCATTAAGGAATGCACTTTTCACATCCATCTGATGAAGTTTCCATCCCTGATGTGCTGCTAGTGTGCAGACTATTTGGATAGTGGTCATTCAAGTTGTTGGTGTGAATGTTTCTTCATAATCAATTCCCTCTGTCTGAGTATATCCTTTGGCTACTAGTCGAGCTTTGTATTTGTCAAGTGTTCCATCTGCTTTGTATTTGATTTTGTAAACCCACTTGCATCCTACTATTTTCTTTCCTGGAGGTAGGTTTACTAGATTCCATGTCTTATTCTTTTTGAGTGATGCATATTCAGATTCCATAGTTGCTTTCCAGTGTGAGTCTTTTAGTGCCTGAGAAGTTGATGTCGGTTCCACTGAGTTACTTAACATTCCCCTATTTATTCTGGTCATGTCGCGAGTTTGTGGTCCTGTAGAAGTGAGATCCGACTTCTTTCTAAATTTGATTCTCTGAGAGTATCTCTGAGCCATATTGGTTCTTTTCTAGGCAATACTGGTGATGCTTCTGTATCTCGTTCTTGAGATTCTGATTCTGACTCTATACTCATTGTATCTTCTTCAGATAGATTTATGAGGACTTCTGTGTCACCATTGGATTCATCTGTGTTGATCTTGGCTTTCTCATCAAAGATCACATCTCTACTAATGTAAACTTTCTTTGTAGATGGATCTAGAATTTTGTATCCTATAGATTCATTGTCATAGCCAACAAATATTCCTATCATAGTCTTGTCATCTAGTTTAGTCCTCTTTTGTTTTGGAACATGCATGTAAGCTTTGCATCCGAAGATATTTAGTTTTTCTATATTGGGCTTTTGTCCTGACCATGCTTCTTCTGGTGTAATATGCTTGAGTACTCTTGTTGGTAGTCTATTTTATATGTAGACTATTGTTTGTACTGCTTCAGCCTAGTATTTGTGATCAAGTTGTGCTTCTTTTAACATACATCTTACCATTTCCATTATTGATCTATTTCTTCTTTCCACAATTCTATTTTTTTGAGGTGAGTATGTTGTAGTAAGTTGTCTCTTAATTCCATTTTCTTCAAGAAATGAGTCAAATTCCTTGGAAACAAATTCTCCTCCTCTATCTAAACGAAGTGCTTTTATGGTCTTCCCTGATTCTTTTTCCACTTGAAGTTTGAACTGTTTGAAATGACTGAATGCTTCTGATTTGTACTTCATGAAAGATACCCACATTTTTCTAGTGTGATCATCAACAAACAACTGAAAGTATTTATGTCCTCCAACACTATCAACTTTCATTGGTCCACATAAATCTGTATATATTATTTCTAGAGGATGTTGAGCTCTGTGTTGACGAAGTTCGAAAGGAATTCTATGTTGTTTTCCTGCTAAGCATTCTGGACATACAATAGTTTCTGGAGATAATTTGGGTAGTCCTTCTACCATTTGATATCTAGATAATTCCTTCATTGATGTCTCACTGGTATGTCCTAGTCGTTTGTGCCATAGTTCTGAAGCATTGACTGAAAGTGTTGAGTAAATAGTAGTGTCTAAGATAAATAGACCATTTTTATATGATCCTGATGCTATCATTCTTCCCTGTCTAGAGATGTGACATTGTTTTCTACCAATGAGAACCTTGAAATCAATAGTTAAGTCTTGATCCATGAGTTGAGAAATAAAAATAAGATTAGTAGTTAATCCTGGAACATACAATACATTTTTTATCACACCTCTTCCATCCTTAAGATTTACTGGAATATTTCCTATTCCTTTTACTTCATATGTTTTGCTATCTGCTATAACAACTGGTTTTTCATTTATCTTCTTCAGAGATTTGAACCAATGTATGTTTCCTGTCATATGCTTACTTGCACCTGAATCTATATACCAATAATCCATGCTTGTTGTTTTGAATTCCTTAATATCAATATTTAGATTTTGTAGAATGCCTTATGACTCCCTAGTATGTTTTGGATAAGATATAAAGTGCTTTTGTAAATTATAGTTCAATTTTGGTTGATTTTGTAAAGTTTTGTAAATACCAAAATCAACTTTTATTATCCTTATTGCTCCTATTGAACTAAGCACTTTTCCCAAATTTAAAGAGGTTTTAATGTTGGATCTTTTGTCTCTTTTTGAGAAGTTTTGAGACAATAATATTATAAATTTCCAACCTTTGAAATGCTTTGATAAAACTCTCTTTAATATCCCTTTAGGATTTAATTCAAGTGTATCTAATTTCCAAATTAATTAGTTTGATGTAGTAACCCTTATAACTCCCTAATTTTGAAAAAATTAGATCACAATAATATTTGCAAGTATTTAAGGTTAATTTCCAGTAGAAAACCTTATTACTCCTAAGTTTAATATTGCAAATATTATATTAGCTTGATAAATGATTCCCTTTGAGGTATGGCTTTCAATATAATTATATTCCTCTAAATTCAACCTTATAACTCCCTAGAGATGAAAGCATATAAATATGGGAATAAACCTTACCTTATATCAAGCAATAATCGACGCTGATTTCAGACGTGTAATGGCTGCAATGTTGATTGTATCTACTTTGACTATATTCGTACTAGAGCATTGAATGCTCTACTCCTTGCTTCCATGTTGTGATGACTCCCACGTCTTGGACATAAATGCACTGAAGACTACTCTAAATTGTTACGTTGAATTACTTCGTTGAATTTTTGCGTCCTTCCTAGTCCAAGGAGCCTTTAATAGGTGGTCAACCTAGTGATAAGTGTCACTTTAGTTACACTTCAATGCTTTCTTGGATGTCCATTGCAAGTGTAATGTCTAAAGAATTTTCTCCCTTCTTATGTTTTCTATATGATAACGCCTATGGAGGAATGTAACTCCTCTTCCACATGGTCTATGGGCACCAAATACTTGTTGTAATGCTTCCTCACATGTGTGAAATTCCAATGTACCTTGAGAGCATTTAGGGTTTCCTTTGGAGGATGACAAATGTCACTTGCATGCCCTTATTCTTATAATGCCTTCTTGCAAGCTTTTCTATGTACTTTTCCACCTTCTTCTTGGTTGTATTTCGATGTCGTTGAGATGGTTCCAACCAAGCAAAGCTAGTGGTGGTGCTTTGGTGAATATATGGAGGAGCTTTGGTTGAGCATGAACAAAAGTGCTATGGTGGAGACTTCTTGATGCTCCAATGGTAGTATTGAATGCTCCTTCCTTTGGACGTATGTTTTCAATTTTGCTTGCTTTGATTTCCTTTGCTTCTATGTTGCTGGATATGTCCCCTTTAGTGAGCAACGTGCCTCCTTTCTTGTGCTTTGCAGGTCACCTGTTATGGTTGTCCAACCCATGCACGATGTAGGCCCTTTTGAGAGGCTTCTTGATGCTCGTATTTGGCTATGCTCTTCTAGAGAATGTTGTGCCTTTATGGCACCTTCAAATATGCCCTCTTTCCTACGTAGAATGTATTAGAGAAGTGCAATATAATGTACCAATATTTATGAAATAGAATGCCTTTATTGCACCCTTCCTTGCACTTCTTTTGCAGGTCTAAAATTCTGGTTTTGTGGCAGAATTTTGAATGCAGTGAAGGGGTTTTGAGGTTGTCTCTTTGTTTAGACACCTTCCCCTTTTTGCTTGGATACTTTTATGATAAATCCAAGCTTAGATAGAAGCTCTTTATTTGATGCAATTTTCTGCACTTTTATTTCTCTTGCACCAAACCCTGTAATGCTTTGGATTTGAGACTCACCAAGTCTCAATCTTTGAAGCTTCTATTTCTGATTTCGGTTAGTTGTTTTCTTCTCCAAGTTTTGGAGGATTCTAACCTTTTTGGTGGCTTCTCTTGGCCACTATGAGTTGCATATTTTTGTGCACCAATAGTGTCTTTAGACACTTTGACAAATTCTGATTTTGTGCCTTTCTCAAGAACACAAACACTAAGATTTTTGAGAGTAATACAATAGTGCAAATGAACCCACTAATATTTTATTTTTAATGCACTAACAATTACACCTTATCACTCCAAATAACTCTCAAAATAACTTATAAGTGCACTTAATCAATTTATTGCAACTTAATCAAGAATAATCTGAAATGAATCTTCAAGAATTATTCTGCAAATTTCTTATAAGCAAGATATTAGGAGATAGTCTTCTTTTGCTTTCCAAAGTAGATGATAGGCAGTTGATAGATAGTTGAAATTCTGAAATCTAATCAACTCCTAATGTGCAAATGAACCTTAAAAAGAACCTTTCTTTTTGCACATTTGAAGACTGTAATACAAATCTCCTTTTTGCAACTTTAATCTGGATTAAGGTGCTTTAACAAATCTGATAAGTAATCCAATTAATGAATCTACTTGCACCAATAGTTGCTTACCTTTTTCTGAAAGCTTTTGTTTCACCTTTTTCTCTTATGTAGATCTTGGTGTCTTGTTCTCCTCTTGTGGTCTTCTCCTTTTGCTATAGATTTGGAGAAGTCTGTGTCTCTAAAGCGGTGTCCTCTTGTTGTGAGAGGTAATCTTCAAATATCTTGGATTTGGTGGACTTATTCTTGTCAAATTTGGACTTCAAGTAGGATCTTCTTCTCAATATTATGAATGCCTTGATATCTTCACCGGATTCTTCTTTTGCTTGGATTTGGCACTCCTTGCCAAATTATCCTTCTCTCTTGTTTTTAGATGGTGATAATTGTCCCAAATCATTCACTTATGGCTCTCCCTAATTCTACCACCTAGACTCTTTTGAGAGTTTTTATAGTGACTGGTCCAACAGCGCATCAGGTTGACAAAAAAATTAGTGTCAATGATAATGGTGGTTTTCCTATTGATCTATTATAGCTTGATATACCATGGCTCTGATACCACTGATAGCTTTAGCAACATTCCATTACATCACAAGATAGATATCAGAATAATGAAACATCTCATTACATGAATAGTAAGTGATACATTCGAGTAGAGATATGTGGCCCTTTATATAGGAAGATAGATTCCTTGGCCAACACTCTACCTAGTTGTACAAGGGGACACCTTGCACATTACAACTTGCACATTGCCACTTGTGCATTTATTACATTGCTTGAAGTAACTAGATAACTTCCCCCCAAAGTAATATCCTACTCTAACTATGTACCTAAGGTGGTACATTTACATGATCCAAATCATGTAATATATTCTAACAAGCCATCCAAGATACATATAACAAAGGAGTTGACTAAAAATAGATCTGCATTACTTTCATTTCAATTACAAATAGAAAGGATAATGTATTAACTAGAGCACCTTTATAAGGTTGGAAGTCAATTGACCAATCAAAGAGGAGAGAGAGTTGTCATTCCAAGGTAAGCCAAACTTCAACAAGAACTCCATACGTACAACATAGAAGGAAGAGCACCAATTAGGAGATGGTAAAATACTATTGACCAAGAGAATTTATGCATTCAATACTGGAGGTAATTCATTCTATTTAAAGTTATTTATATGCTCAAGATAGGAGGTATAAGGTTACATGAAATTATTATTTTCTAAGGTTAAAGTGAAACTATTTATTTTGGAGAGATAAGATATTGAATTAATATTCGAAACTTTAGAAACCTAATTATTGTTATTTAAAAGTTTATGAGGATTTGAAATTTGGTTTGAAGAATTAAAAGAATTAATTTGAAGTTTTGTAATTTGATTTTTTGAGTTTAAAAAATAATTTTAAATATTTGCAATATGATAATATTGGAGAAATAAGGATTTCTACATCAAATTAGGAATATAGAACTTGCAAATATCTTTTTATGGAATTTCTAAATTTCTAAATTTGGAGTTATAAGGAATTCAACACCAATATAGGATTGAGAAATTTAGAATTAAAATAAATTATATTTTTTGAGATTAGGGAGATAAAATGTTGTCAACTTTAATATTAACAATTGAAAATTTGTTCTTAGTCTATCACCCAAAACTAAGGTGAAATAAAAGTAGATATTTTGAAATTGCATTCAAAATTATCTTTAGCTTACTATTCAAAACTAGGGAGTCATAAGGTAGTCAACCTCAAAGTTTTTGAAAATATTATTTCAAGAAGTATTCTCTATACTCAATACTAAGGAGCTAAAAGGATGTCTACTCCAAAGAGTTCATTGAATAATGAAATGGATAATGAAATTAGAAAAGGAAGATTAAAAGTTATAAAATATGGAATCAAAAATTTGGTTGAAAAGTCTAAAGGAAAATTAGACTTAGTTTCAAGTTTCATTTACAAAGAAGCATTAGAAGAAAATTTTGAAACATTAGAATACTATCTGCATGTGAGAATGATTGAAGCAATTGACAATGACAAAGATAGTGTTATGATCCCTTTGAACATTACTAGTATAATATACATGGCATTGCTTACACTTAAACATATCAAAGAGAAGAATATGAAACAAAATAAGTTGATTGAGTTCCTTAAGAAGAAAAAAAATATTGATGAATTATTTTTAGAAAAAGTATTTCATTATTCATACAATATTTATGCTTCAAGTTCATCTAATTCAGGGTCCTATCATGATGCCATAAGTGAATACTCATAAGGTTTTTTACAAAATAAGATTTATGATATGAAAATCAAAGGCAAAGAGAAAATGTTTTTGAAGGAATCAAATGACAATGTGATATCATCATAAAGCATAACGACTAACATCAATGGTGAAGATAATTAAAAGGAGAAAGAACCTAATCAAGAAGGCATACAATGCAAAGTGAGTTAAAGGATGAAGATCTATATTGAATACTAATGTCTTCAATAACCAAATAATGTAATACAGGGGGGTGTTGAAATATATTACATTATTTAGTACATGCTAATGTACCACCTTGGGTACATATTTAGATTAGGAGAGTGTTATAGATTAAAGTGTGAGTATTTATTTTATGCAATGTAATAAATACACAAGTGTGCAATGTAAATGTGCATAATAGTCCATGTGCACATGAGTCCATAGAATAGGAAGATGAAAAGTCTCTAGAAGAGTGAAGGCCAAGGGTGCACCGTATGAAGAGTCACATTCCATTATATATCTATCTATGTGTGTGTGTGCAAGATACATGAAATGTAGTATGAGAGTGTTTGTAAGTATGGGTACCTGAGATCTTGATTCAATGGAGATACAATTTTTGTGAGCATTTTTTAATGGCTATTATATGAGTTATTGTTGAAGCTATTTATGATTTTTATACATTTAGAATATTACTATTATCGTATATTTCATATTGTAACTTTATTTTAGATCTTGTGGTTATTTTATATTTAGTATTTAGCTTCAAAAGCTAACAGTGCTTTATTGAGACTTTACTATAGCTATTGGATTTAAATTTTTAGGATATTTCTTATGTTTTTCCTTTCTTAAGGGCATTGGTCAACTTCTCTACACTTTCCTTTTCCTTTTGATACTTGATCATCATCTAGACATCGTATGTATACAACACGTCAACGGACGTGTGTGCCATCTAATCTTTGTCCCCAATTGGGACCCTATCTATATCTACAATATTTGTTATTATTTGATAGTCAACCTTAGTCAATTGAGATATTGGCTTGGACATAGTAGAAGTCATAGATATTAATATATATTTTATTTTCTTAGGGTCTAACATGCCTAGCATCCTTTTTGGTATGGTCTCTAGATCTATTTTTTGCTTCTTCTTATCAAGCCAAGCTTGTGCATTGGCTTGTGCCTATTGGAATTTGTAGATTTGGAACCTTGCATACACATGGGATGGAAATACCCTGAGTCTCTTTCCAAAGGAGACCTCGAAGTAAGATTTCACATGAGTAGGCTCTATCTCCAAGTCCAAGTTTATATTACTATTTTTATGTTCAAGTTCAAGAGGTGTTTTATGAGTTAATTCAACAAACACCTAATTTTTATCTCTAATAGCCTTCTTAAGATAAAATTCTACTAAACTTAAGCAATATTATCACTAAAATTGTATGCTATATGTAATCAAATAATAATGCAAGAAAACAATATTTCTAACCTATGATGCTTTCAAATTTGAATGATTTGCTAATCTAAAGAGTGTTTTTCCTATTCAAGGTAAACAAGAGATGATGCAAAAAATAAGTTTAGCCTAGGATGCAATTAAGTTATTTAAAATTCCTTTCCTAATTAATTTTGAAGGAAAAAAATTTAATATATGCTAAGATTCTTTAATTTCCCAAAATAAGTGTGATTTAAGAATAATTTGAACTACTGCAAGTGTTCTTTAATTGACCAAAATAGATGTGCTTTTAAACCAAAATTACACAAAGTAGTGAAACAAAGAGCAAAAATTAATGAAATAAAAATGAATAAGTATCTCAGAGGCAGAATTACCTACTTCCAAAAGGTTAATCAAAAGCACCACTAGACCTTGTTGGAAGATTTGAAAACCTATAAAACTTGAAGAAAAAATTAGTTGTAGTCTGTAGGGGGCTTGTTTGATTGCAAAGAGGTAGTATGCTAACTTTCCTAATTGATAAAACCTTATTTTGTAAAAAAATAGAAATATACCTTGGATTTGGAAGGATAAATTGAGCATGCAAAAGCACCACTATGGAGCAAAAGAACCACTTGTGCTTTTGACAATGTGTGGCAGTTTTGCTTTGTGTAAAACAGAGAGTGAAAAGTGTTAATTTTTTGGTTGAGTGGTACTATTGACCCTAGAACTATTAAATGAAGTGTTTTGGGCTAAAATTATATGTATTTTCAACCTTAAGAGAAAATTAAGTTATCAAAATGAAATAGAACCCTATTTATTGATGTCTAAGTGCCTTAGGGATGCCTTAATAGCCAAAAAAAAGATCTAAAATACCTATAAATTGTTATTGATTAGAGTTAGGATTTTGATGATGAAAAGGCAATACAACAATGTTTTAGTTCAAATTAGGATAAGAAAACTATAAAACTTCTAAATAAAAACTTGAGATAGTGATTTGGTGAGATCTTGTAACCAATAAATAAGCGGAGTAAGAAAATGTAATATTGTGAAGTGCAAGAAAGGAATTGATAAATTATAATGCTATTATACCTATAATCAAAGCCAATGTGAGCATAAGATATGCATATATGCTTATGTATTCAAATGAAGTAAGCCCAAGTAGAGATTTATAATGTAAGAGCATGAATAAAAGATATTAGATTGGAAATAAGATATTATACCTACAATGAAAGAGAGTCAGCCTAAAATAGATATGAATGCCTATAAATTTAAATAAATATGACCGTAAAGGGTATTCAAAAGAATGGATATGATACTGGTGGAAGGAGGAGCGAGCGATGGTTTCGAAAATCAAAGACCAGAACCCTGAGAAGCAGGTTTTATAGGAGGAAGAAACCCGCAACGCCACGACGATGATAGGGTTTGACTGGAGTGCAGCTAAAAATGGAGCCTCCCACGGTGACATTGAACGGGGTAAAAACCTCCTGATAAATTGGGCGGACCAAAAAAATCTTACGCAGAATGTTTGCAATAAAATCCTAGACTTCCCCCTAGCAGATCGATGGATTTCATTCTACAAGGCAGCGATGTGTTGTGCCCTAAACACCTCATGGAAGATTATGCATCTTGCGATTCCTTCTCATTAGTGGGAAAGTTCGTAGGAGGGTGCCCAGACATGGATGCGATTCGACGGTGGGCTACTTTGAAATGGAAAGTTATGGGAAATTTGGGTCTTTCGAAAATGACTAGAGGTTTTTTTATGATTCAGCTGAATACCCGGGAGGATGCAGAGCATATTCTTTTTAGAGGTCCTTGGTTCTTTGGAAGACGAAGCCTGTTCCTCAAAAAATGGGAACCAAATTTTGACCTTGACTCTTAGAACATCAATTTTGCTCCCATTTGGGTCCGCCTCTCCAACCTCCCTGCACATTTTTTCTATGAGAATGCTCTCTAAGGTCTGGTTAGGGATTTTGGAGATTTGGTAGCTATTGACCCAGCTACTCGTGCCAGAACGCGCCTAACCCAGGACTGCATCTATGTAAATGTGAATCTGGAATCGCAACTTCCAGATCACCTCAATCTTATATACGAGGATTTCAGGTGAAGGCAACCACTGATCTTCAAAAAAAAACCTACTTTTTGTCCATATTGTCAGTCACAAGGGCACCTCCCTTCTTAATTCCCTAAGCATACAAACCCTAATGAATATTCCCAGCAAAGTGGGTGTCCATAGCTAAGAACCAGTCAGAAGGAAACTAGAAGTCAATGGCAAGCCAGGAGGAATGCACAGTAGAACCAACCGCTTCAAGATCAAGCTCAAGCTCTCCAAAAAGCAAGTTCCTCTTTCACCATTGCTAATAAATTTTATTTACTTAAATATTTTGGAACCAATGAGTTCTTTGAACAAGGTGAAATTCTTGTCCCTCCATCCCCAAAAAATATCAATTCCCCTCTAAGGCCCCTTGACCCCATGCCCATTCAGAATATTCCATGTTCCCCCCTTCAAGAGCAGATCCCCAAGTCCAACAATGTCCCCCAGAGCCCATCACAGAAAACCCTTTGGTCATCATTATCCATAGCCCTGTACCATTATCCTCCTCTATCGATGTCAATTATGATAGCGATCAGGCCACCCCAGAATCCCCTAACCATCGAAGTCCCAAAAAAACTCACAGCTTCAGAAGGTCCCAAATGGATGTGGGAGCAGACAGAAAGAAAGGTAGGCCTTTCGATGCTAAACGTTGAAATTGGGACACAACCGAGGATATAGCAAATGGTACATAGAGAACCCTATTCCAATAAAATGTCAGTTCTATCAAGGATGAAAACCAAAGACCCAAAACCCCTACACAATAAGGCAAATGGGGCAAGAAAACCTCCAAAATTTCCAAATGAAAGTCCTCTCCTGGAATGCGAGAGGACTAATTGGGCAGCCAAGCAGATATTGGTTGCAGCCATGTGGAGAGATTACAACCCCATAATTTTTCTCATTCAAGAAACTAAATTGGACAATCAACTTTCACCTAGGATAGCCAAAATCATTTGGAAAAATTATGATTTTGTCTACTCCCCAGCTTCTGGCACTACAGGTGGGCTCTTGTGCCTTTGGAACCCATCCGTAGTCGAGGGTAGATTTATTTTTGGTCATGACAGGTTGTCTAATATCCTATTTCATGACCTCAGCTCCTAGACTTCTTATGTTATGTCCAACATCTATGCTCCCAATACTGCTCTGGGAAGAACGATGTTGTGGAACACCCTCACCCCGATGAGACAAGCCTTTGCCAATATTCCATGGGTTCTAGTAGGGTATTTTAACTCCCCTCTTAAATTCTATGACAAGAAGGGAGGAAATGCAATTACTAACAAGGATATAAAGGACTTGAGATAGTTTGTTGATAGTAATGCCCTTATGGATGTTTTGATTCAAGGCCTCAGGTTCACTTGGAGTAATATACGGATGGGAAACAATCTTATCAAATAGCACCTTGATCGGGTGTTGCTCTCCCAAGAAGCCCTCCCCATATTTGGTGATGCCAGTCTATAGGCTCTCCCAAAGATTGGATCTGATCACAGCCTGCTCCTCTTCGATACTGGTAGCAAGCCTCAGTTCAAGACCCCTTTTCGGTTTGAATCCATGTGGACTCACCACCTAGATCTCAAAAATTGAATAGCAGAATGGTGGCAGGTAAGCTTTCCAGGGACAACCTCTAACCAATTAATGTAGAAACTCAGATGGGTCAAAGAGAATCTCAAATTCTAGAATAGAGAAACCTTCCAAAACATCTTTGAAACCAAGTAGAACATCAAAACCATATTAGGTCAAATTGAGGATAGTTTTCAAATAGGCCAGGGTGATGACAGTTTCATAAGTGAAGAGAGGATACTGCTCTCTAAATACCACAACACCCTGAGTAAGGAAGAAACCTTTTGGCACCAAAAGTCCAGATAGCTCTAGCTCAAGGAAGGAGACTCCAACTCCAAGTTTTTTCACATATCCACTCTAAGGCACAGGGACTGTGATAGGATTAAAAGTCTTACTAAGTAGGATGGGACCCTTATCTCTAATATCCACCATATCAGGGATGAATTCATCAGCCACTTTAAAGACCTCCTTGCCTCCCCCCCCACTTCCTTCCCCATGGCCATGGATTCCCTGCTTAAGAATATTTTCAATACCATTCCTGATGAAACCAATGAGTTCCTCCTCAGCCCCCTATCCCATAAATAAATCCACAAATCCCTCTTCTCAATGCATCTTGACAAAGCTCTCAAACCCGATGGCTTTTTCCCAAGGTTCTTCCAAACCTTCTGGGACATTGTGGGACCTGACCTGTGCTTGGCCATCTCTGATATGCAGAATTCCAGATCCATTCCTAGAGACATTAATTCCACTTTCCTGGTCCTCATCCCCAAGGGGTCCAATTCCCAGTCTCTATCTGATTATCGGCCCATCAGTATCTGTAATGTAATCTACAAATTTTTGTCCAAATCCTTGGCCAATAGATTCATTGGGATCCTTCCTACCATCATTGACCACTGCCAGGGAAGTACTGTCAAAGGTAGAAACATCTTGGATGGGGTTATCACCATCCATGAGCTGATCCACTCTGCCTACAATGCTAACTCTGCTTCCTTCTTTTTGAAACTTGATATGAATAAGGCCTTTGACCAAGTGAATCGAGAATTTTTGTTCAAAATCCTCCTCAAATTTGGTTTCCATGAATCTTGGGTAAATATAATTTCTAATTGTGTCTCTTCTTCTTGGTTCTCGGTACTAGTGAATGGGTCCATTATCGGATATTTTCCTAGCACCAAGGGGCTAAGACAGGGGGACCTTCTTTCCCCATCCTCTTTATCATCCTGGCGGAGAGTCTCAACATAACCATTAAGAATGCTTGTCATAGAAACTTGATTTCTGGTATCAAGGTAGCCTCAGGTTTAAATCCCATCACCCACCAACAATTTGTGGATGACACCTTGCTGACAACTAAAGCTTCAGTCTCTGAAGCCAAAAACATCAAGGGTATTCTCAATTTGTATGAGGAAGCAGCTGGGAAAAATATCAACTACACCAAAAGTAAGCTTCATTTCATCAACACCCCTGCTAGATGACAGGCCAAGATTGCGAACATATTGAGGTGCTCCATTACTAATTTTCCAACATCTTAGCTGGGCCTACCCATGTTCAAGGGGAGGCCTCAACAAAAAATGTGGAACAATGTCACTGACAATATTCATAAGAAGTTGGCAGGATGGAAGGGGGCCCTACTCTCTAGTGCAGGCAAAGCGACTTTGGTCAAGTCAGTCCTATAGAGCATCCTCACCTACTTTTTTTCAGTGTTCAAAATCCCTGATGTGGTAGGAGAAGCTATTGAAAAACTCAAAAACTAGTTCCTATGGTCGGGTAATGCTAATCACAAGAAGTTTCACTTAGTATCCTAGAACAAAGTCTGCTCTCCTAAAGACATGGGAGGTCTGGGATTGTGACGTATAACCATCACAAATCAAGCCCTCCTAGCTAAGCAGGCTTGGAAGGTGGTTACAAATGCTAAAACAGAGTGGGTGACCATTGTCAAAAGGAAATACCTGCAACAACACTCATTCCTTGAAACAGAGACCCCTTGTTATGGGTCCCACTTTTGGAAATCCATCAGCCACACTAAGAATCTGGTTCAATAAGGATCTTGGTGGCAACTAGGAGATGGTAAGACCATCAATTTTTTGGAATATGCATGGGCCATAAAAGAACCACTCATAAGTTATCCCAACTTAGCCCCCATTAAGCACCTCATCGATAGGAAGTATGGAGCTCATGTTGCCGATTTCATCACTTTTGACCAAGGGTACTATGGTTGGAAAAAAATTTAGTTTAGAATTAAGAATGATGTGATTAACAAAGGCCTCGCCACTCTCATGGACGTCTTCAAAGCTAACTTCATACCCCAGACCCTGAAGGAGGATGAACGTTGTTGGAAGGGATCGAGTGATGGGGAATTCACGATCAAAATTGCTGCCCAGATGTTAGAAAACACTTTTATTGGCACCAAGAAAGATGACAGCCAGACTCTAGCCAAGAGTGTGTGGCTCAAGTTGTTGATCCCAAAAGTGGCACATTTTTGCTGGCTTGCTGCTCATAACAAAATTCTGACCACTAACAACTTGATTCGTAGAGGAATTATAGTCCCCAATAGGTGCTACCTCTGTACTAAAGCTTGGGAATCCACACAACATCTCCTCCTAGAATGCCCCTTTGTCGATAATGTGTTATCCATTTTGATCAACAAATTCCAGGTCTGCTGGACCCGACCCAAGACTATTGCTGAAATGTTCATTCAATGGCAAAGAATTTTCAAAAACTCTAGACTTTGATTCCTATGGAGTTCCATGCTTCACCATGCGGTCTAGAAAATTTGGTTGGAATGTAATAACCGTATATTCAAAGAGGATACCAAGAATCTGAAAGATGTTGTCAACAGAGCACTATCCCTAGCTATCAAAAATAGTAGTCTAATTTCATGCAAAGAGGTTCCCAACTATGGTTTGGAATCCCTTCTTTTTGCTTCCCTTAAGATTCCCATAGACTATAGCAGAATCCAGAAGACTAGTAACTCCCAAACCTTGGCTAAATGGACCCCTCCCCCGCAGGGATGACTCAAATTCAACTTTGATGGTGCTTCAAAGGGAAATCCAGGGAGAGCTTGGGCAGGAGGTGTCATCAGAGACCACACAGGAAGCATAATCAAAGCATTCTCAAAAAATTTGGGGACCCAAACCAATAATTATGCAAAAGCTAGATCCCTATGGAGGAGCATCATGGAAATTAGAACCTTTTCCAAGCCAATCATATTTGAAGGTGACTCATCTGTGATTATTGGCCCAATTACCAACAACAGCTCAGGGGGGAAGAACATTCAGAATATAATTCAAGAGTTCCAATTACTCCTCAACAACAACCCCCAAATTTAGATCAACCATGTTCTTAGGGAAGCCAACAAAGTGGCTGACATTCTCGCTAACAAAGTTGTTAATTAGTCAAACTTGATCATCTGGGAAGAATATTTCCCTCAAGAAGTTATCTACCAAGCAAATCAGGATGTGAAAATCTGACTCTCTGTTAATCAAGATGACGTTGCTCGATAGAAAAAGAACAAGAAATCCTAGTAACCTAAGAGGATGTCAAATAGACAAGTGGACTGTCTGGTGTATGTCCTTCAGCTGTATATTTTTTTTTTGTGTCCCTTATCTTAAGGGTTGTATTTCGAATATAAGATATGTTGTATGTGGTGGAATTGTATTTGGTAAGTTGGTTTTTGGCTATTGCCAATAGAGGTCTCAGGTGTCTCATTTTGCTACTGATGTAATAGGTACGGGACCCTTCAACCCATAAAGCAATAAAATATTTTTTACGTACCAAAAAAAAAAAAAGAATGGATAAGGGAAATAACAAAGGTTGGTTAGATGCTAAGGCAAAAAAACTTGTAATAAAATGGCTAGAAGCATAAAATAAATAAGAATCTGAGCATGATAGAGATGTAAATGGATGCAATTTAAAATAAAATATAGAAAGAGATATATATGGCTACAAACTATAAATAAAACATAAAAAAATATGAGCATGAAAGGTATATATAGATATATATGTGTGTGTGTCTACAATTTAAAATAAAATGTACCAAAAATGAACATGAAACACACACACACACATATATATATAATGGCTGCAATTTAAACTAAAATGCAGCAAGAGTGATCCAAACAAAGATTAGTGAGTAAAGAATGCAAATAAGCCCACAATTAAATGATTAAATTATAAAATAAGAATGTGAATTGCTACAAATGAAAGATAAATTATCATAAAACACTCTTAGATGGCTACAATTGAGAATTATAAATGCAAATACTAGTTGTAAATAGAATCAATACAGGTTAGAAATAAGAGCATATGTTATAATATGAACGATTAAGAATGTTAAATGTACTATAAATACAATGAAACAAGCATGTAATAATCATATATGCTTACAAATTCAAATAAAAGTGAGTTCAAAGAAAGATTAATGATCTAAAAAAAAGCATGGATAAGAGCAAAAATAGGGATTAGTAATTAAAGCATGAAAGAAAGTGATATTAGCTTGTTAATGAGATGCACAAACCTACAAATAAAATATTTAGAGCTTGTACAATAATTAATTATAACATGAAATAATCCTACAACAAAGCAAACATGTATGAATGTAAATGTAAATAATAACAAAATAATTGTCTGGAAATTACAAAAATAAGAAGAAAGACAGTGGGTTAGAGAGCAAATCAAAACAAATAACCCTGCACAAGAAGATTAATGATGCAAATGGATAAGAAAATACTAAAAATAAAACTAAGAGGTATAAAATATTGTATATAATGGATGCAATATAGGGATTAGATGCATAAACAAAAATAAATGTGAATATTAATGGCTGCACATTGAAAATTTAAGTATTATCAAGACCAAATAAGGGAAAATGCATGAAATGGAAAGCAAAATAGAGAGAAAAAATTCTTGGGAATGGGATATTACAACTAAATCCTAGCAGATATTCCTCCTCCTAGCTAATAAATCCTCCTTTATGGAAGTAACAAGATGGATATGGCCTATCCCCAATGCCTTATACCTTCACTAACCCCAAATGCTATTGAAGATGCTCACAATGCAAGAGAATACGAAAGAGAGATTGAGAAAACCAATTAGCAGAGCTTTGATAACTTGAGAATGCTTTATGAATTCCCCTCCCATGGGTTCAATTTATATATTTTTTGAGGGTAGGTCCTTTGAGGAAATATGGATTCAAATATGCCATTAGGGCAAATAAATTTAAATTTTGCAAGCCTCGGGTTGAGTTGGAGTACACATGACCAAACTAGGGAATGGGCTGAAGGAATCCACGTGCTTCTATCTCATTCCAAGAGATTTTTCTTATGTTGGTAAAAGTGCTATTGAAATTTCAAAAGCACCACTAGAACTTTTGCAACTAGTGGAGTTTTTGACAGGGGGCTAGTTTTCTTGTAATTTGAGGTGTTGATCATTATCCAAGTATAGGAATATCTATCCTCTTCAAAAAGCTCTTTTCAAGCCTAATAATGGTGGAATTTTTGTGAATATTTTCTAAATAAAAAGTTGTCCCAAATATGACCTTATTTTGAGGATCACAAAAATCCCAAATTTGGGCATGAAAAAAGTTGATTCAATTTGCTTGATTAAAAGGCCTATGAAGGTAAGTTAATTGATGAGTTTCAGTAGAATTGTAAGTTGGTCAAATGTGCCAAATTTGATGTTTAATTTTCATGGTTAAGGTTTTCTAATGATATGTTTTTTGGTGTTTTGTTTAAAGATGTTGGCTAGGCATGTCAAAATTGGGTGTCTACAAAATTGGATTTGAATGATAACTATTGAAAAACTGTGAATGGACATGGCAAAGGGATAATGTAAGAGAGGAAAGGGAGACATAGAAATAATTATAGATATGGAAGGAATGGTTTGAAGTGATCCAAAATATGGGATAAGTGTAAGTTTAGGAGCTTGATAGGTGTCCTAGGATGGATAAGCAATAATTGCTTTGGGAGGTGACACAATGGGTACCTCTTTTGGTGGAGATAAGCAAGGAGGATAAGGAGGTGGAAGAGTAGATTGAGGAGGGTATCAATATGGTTGAGTAGATCAAGAAGGAGAATAAAGGGGTGGAAATGATATACCTGGTCCTTACGCTATTTCTCTTGAATGATTTTCAATAGGTAGAGACATCATATAGACCTTAGCTTTCTTTGTTTTTAGGCCCTACTAGTCCAAGAAAGACCCTAATTTTTTTACTTTGTCACTTCCCTTTGATTGCAATTTGCAAGGATTTGGAAATTTTGGAACTAGGACTTTCATGGGGAAATTTTGAAGAGTATCAACACCTAGTTTGGCTTTGCCCCTAGGAGGTGGTCCTTGAGTAGGGTTTAATGGTATAGCTGATTAGGGACCTAGGCCACTACTAGTAAACACATATTTTTCATAATTCTAATGATGATAGTATATATTTTCCAAAGTATCTCTTCAAGTAAAGGTGATGGTAAAGCTTGTTGCCAGCTTGAAGTGACCATGTCTAGAAATTACTCTATTTGTACCAGCAAGCTGATTTTTTCTTCCAAGTATTCTTCTGAAATATCTTAGTCCTCAAAGTTGCTCCTTTGATCATATTAATTTTTAGAATTTTTTTAAAAATATTCCTTAATTTTTTTTTCAATTTTTGTGCCAAACTCGATTCCTTGTGTGCTTATCTCACATTAAAAAATCCACCATTCTTGAATTTTCTTTTCAATCCATTTTTTATCCACTATTTTCTTTTTTATTTTGGCCTTGATACGATGGCTTAGGTTGTGCTTATGATCATAGTCATTTTTCTTCTCATAAAACCTTCTCCATGAGGGACGCTCATATTTGGTTTTTACTTTTTCCACAACTCCCTCTTCTTCTCTCAAATACTTGTCCTTTTCCACCTTTGGCCTTGATGTATCCTCAAAAGTAGGAGGTATTTTTTTATTTGTCAAGGTAGGACTTTAGAATACTATTTGGGTCATAAATCCATCTGTCTAGCATGGTTTTTAGCTACATGCTCAAGAGCCTCTACTTCAATATACTGGTCTTTTGTTTTGGTATTTGAGAGATATTGGACTGTAACTCAAAGACAAGGGGTACAAAGCAACTTTTTTCACTTTAGAACCTAAGTGTGCATCCACATAATCCATTTGGAAGCAAAATTCAATGTCAAAAAGCCAATTTGTAACATAGTAGGGTAGCAAAATTAGCTCTCTAGTGAAGTCATATATCCTTATTATGGTGCCTTATGGTATGAAGTACCAAACTTCAACTTGTGCATTGGTTTTTTGTAATCAAGTCTTTGTTTCTTTTGTCAATTAAGGAATCTCTCCCTTTATACATGAAAGAGTGGGGCCAAGGAAAATCTTTTTGAAATCTAAAAAATAATTAGACATCCAAATAGTTGGGGTCCAATTTACTACTAATAAAAATATCCCATCATTGTATCACAACTGAATATTGATCCCTAGGAGGATTTCTTCTTTGCAAAATAAGAAAAGCTAGGCTAGGTAGGAGGGATATCAAAAAAATTCTCCTTGATTAAACTCTACTATTTGTTCATGAATTTGAGATCTAAGGAATAAATCCCAATCAAAATAGATGGATTTTTGGGGATTAGTAATAGCATAGGCCATAGCTATTTAAAAACCATACACTATATTGTTAGATTCTAATCCAAAAATGATAGCTAGCATAGAAAAACTTTCTTGGGCATGTGCTTGAAAATTAGCCAAGAGAATCAAACTTTCAAAAAGAAATTTTATAGGTTTAGCTAATTGCCTACTAAGCTAGGGTATTACTCTATCAATATAATAAGTGGTTTGCTCTTCTTTATAAAATACCTTGGGAAAACGAGGAGGAATGGTTTCAACAAAAGTTGCTATAAAGTTTTTAGGCTTAAAAGAGAAAAGTACCTAGTTTGCAACATTTCTTACCATCCTAGACTTTGCATGGTAGTGCTCAACTACTGATTGTATTAGCTCTGGGTAAGGATGCACCCTCTTGGGCATGAAATGCTCTAAGAAGGAATACCAGACACATGAGACCTAGTGATCCATTGAGAATATTAAAGCCTTCTTCTCTATTTTATCTCTTATATGCTTCACCTTGATGGTCAAGACTAGTTAAAAAATATTTTCTAGGTATTCAATAAGCTTCTTGGACTCCATGGCTACTCTCACAAAGCTATCATGATAGGGGATAAGTGCAATTATTCTTGCCTTCTACTAATAAAATTATTAAGTACTTGAATGTTTTTAATGATCTGCATGGAGCTAGTAGACACCTTTTATAAGATTTCATTAATAGTAAGTGTCATGATTACGTTAATGCACATGTGCTTGCCACTATAACTAATATATTTTTCCCAAATCTCTGTATCATGCAAGCACCTTGATTCACTTCTCCCTTTAATGTCATTGTCTTTTATAACCAATAGTCTTTTGACAACCTAAATTTTATTAATAATTAGCTTTTCATCAACCACTACTTATTTACATTATGGCACAAAACTGAGCATGCTTTTTCATGTCTAATATTTTAAATATTGCTCATTTACCATAATTAACAACTTTTGGACCAAAGTGAGATAATTTTTTTATGCTTCCAATTGTCTAGTTTCCAAAATATATAATTTATGATGGCTAGAATCTTTTGGTTGTCTGACTTTGGTATGTAATAATTTTGTATTCCAGTGCCAATGTCTACATTGAAATCAATTAGCAAAAAATCATCTTCTATCTACAGTTCTTATGTCAACTCTACAAGGCATTCTATGTCATCTTCAACTAGAGTGGTGTTATCTTCTTCTAGCCTTTCTATGTTGTAAGGGCTTGGCTTCTTTACATAGATCCTAACTTTTCTTTCCTTATAGAGAATAATCATATATGTGTAATCCAAATATAAATATCATCCAAGCTTAGTTGTGAATTCTCTTGATAAACATAGCCTAAATAGAGGAGGAAGATCAACCACTATCACTTATTGGACCACAATGAATTTTGATATCTTATACAACACCAAAGGTATTTCTTTGATTACTTCAACCAGCCAGACTAGAGTTCCATCTAGTTGCAGCACGTCAAAACTAGTCTGGGTGTATTCCATGCCCATTGCATCACATATGACTTTAGGCATAATCATTGTGGTAACTCTAGATTCCAACAAGAAATTGTGTACAATCCACCCTTTCATGTACAAATACATATAGAAATGAGGAGTTCTATTATTGCCTATCCTTGTAGTCTACTATATTCTTTAGAGCTACTCTAAGCAAAGTATTTTTTCTAGGGATCAATAATGCTTTATATATGCATGCCCTTCAAGGTATATTTTTAAATTCTTCAACAATGTTATAGTCAAAGGCTTTAAATAACTTTTTATCCTTTTAACATGGCTCATCAAACTTATTTTTATATTTTTGTGTAGCTTCTTGCCTCTAATTTTTGGTAATAGAGGGAAAATGCAACTTCCTCAAGACTTGCTCCCTAGTTTTTTCTTTGTTAGCCTTGGGTAATTTCAACTCAGGTTCCTCTTTAGATTGCTCTTTGTGTGACTACTCCTTTTGTAATTGAGTTGAATCCTTTAGATCATCAACCTTCTAGGAATTCGCAAGGAGAGGTATCTTCCTAGATTTGGTAAACATGTGGTATGTACCAAAGCTTGCAAGTTCCTCAACTAGGATATTTTTATTTGGGTTCATAAGCATTCTGACTAGGCCTTTTAAATCTCTTTCAACTTTTTGAGTTATAGCCAGTTGGCATTAATGCTAACAGATCATACAGGTGTTAGCACTATGTGAATCATTACAAGCCAAACACCATTAATCCTCTTGGGCTATGGATGTTTCTTCCTCGTGACTTCTAGCCAAAGTATTTTGCTTTTTATTTGCATTGTTGGTTGAAGCCCTTGGTATTTTATGACATAGGGGCATAGTCTTAGCTAATACCCTTTGAATCTTCTCTCAAAATTTTGTAATTCCATCATGGTGATCTTTTTTATCATATTCTTGATAATTTCTTTCAAATCCTTCATATTTTTTTATTCTTTTGTCTCTAGAGTAGGCAGAGATTGAAACTGGATGGACAAGATGGTAGGTTGAGAATATATATTAGGTGCAAGTAAAGAGCAATTTGTGGGGTTAAGGAAGCCAAAAGTAAGGCTTGTTGATTATTCTAAGGATTTTTTATGAAATATGGCATTAAGACCTTTGAGAAAGCTTTTTGATTGAGATGAGGGCATTCTCTACTACCACAACAACTTGGAAAAATTGGGGATATCTCATCTCATTTGACTTCCATACTTTCAAGCTTAAGTTCAAAATGAATGCTCAAAGATAGTAATTGTAAGCTAGAACTTGAGAAGGTCTTACCTCTTAATGGATTCTCCTCCATGTCTTTCTAAACTAGATATTGGAATCTATGATGTTCTCTTGAGGATGCCTCTTAATGTAATTAAATTGAGTGAGGAGTGAAAAGTAATCCCCTAAATTATTGAACTCTAAGATAAAGGGCTCAACTAATTTAGTCCAAGTGCTAATATTCTCTTCTATGGAGTGATATTGCGTTAGTGCATTGCCTCTGAAAGATAGGGATAATCATTTTACCATTATCTTCATAAATAATGATGTGCATAATGTCTAGAGAAAATATCTCTTGACAATGTTCATAAGCAATTTTTCACTACCATCATATGAGAGCAAATATTTGAGTGCAATTTGTGGTATATCATAAATATTCTATAGATTAAGAGGTATGACACTATTCTAACTGGGGTATATTTTTTCAACCATGGTCTTAGGTGGTGAAATTATATGTGACTCTTTGAGTATGGCCTATAAAGGAGTAAGGCTTTGGATAAAGAAGGCCTAAATGGGTGAAAGTGATCTTCCTTTTCTAGATGCCCTAAAACCTAATAACACAATAAATTGTAGGGGTTCTTTAAGCTTCTTGGCATCTAATCTTGTAGTCATAATATTTTAGATCTATGCCTTACAGCAAAGTTGCCAATTGATATTAGGTTCTTTAGATGTGGAGTTGCTAGGTGAATGAAATATTTTGCTTAAGAGACCAAGATTTTTATTGTAATCCTAATCATATGGTAATATCTATTTGTGAGATTAATTTTTGGGATGAGATTGCTTTGTCCCATTGGACATGCCAAAAACTCTTGAGATGCATGATGAGTGTTAGCTTTTATTAGTATTTCTTCATGAACTAAACTCAATCATGGGGTAAATATTGAGTGATTCATCCTATTAGGTATACCAAAACTCTTGAACCATGTCATAGATACTTTTCTAGTTCTATGGAAAACTCTTTGTAGGGAAAATTAGATTGGATTTGTCCCACTAGGCATGCCAAAAAATATTGATCCTTATGGACTATGTGCCCTAGATCAAGGTCAATATTGGATGACTCAAAATTTCTTCTAAGTCAACCTCTAGAGAAGGTTGGCTTCTTATAAAAATCCTATAATGTAAAATAAAAATATATAAAAGGGATATGTTTGAGATAAGAGTAGGGATAGAGAGATTTATTAAGGCAATCGAAGCTCAAATAACAATATAGACTTCAACTGAATGAGCATCAACCACCTACTACAAAAAAATCGTAACAAATCAACACCTAATTAAAGCTATGATAAAAAACACAATAAAATCAAATATTACATCATCAAACATTTCAAGAACTCAATTGAAATAAGTCAAACAAATTTAAGCCTAACAAATGATACTTCAATTAAGCATAACAAAAATATCTGAAAGTGTAAATATCACCTCAATTAATAACTCTATATACTTCAACTGGGAGAAGTCAAATAACTCTTGATTGTGTTAGAATTTTATGAACATAAAACTTACATCAAGGAAACCTTGTATTATCTGACCCTTTATAATGAGGAGCATTCCTCTATTTATTCTATTTACTTCGCTAGGGATGAAGCTAACTACTATTTACAATCATAAGCAAACTAGTTGTACACGACCTAGGATGATCTAGCATTGACATATTCAACACATTCAATACATCCTCTATAATCCCTCTTGTGGTTATGATTTGTAGGATTTTTTGTTATACTTTGATGAAGTGGTTCTCAGTTGCATGCTTTGACAACAATAATTTTGTCCTAACTACTTTTATCTAGGAATGTCATGCACCTTCTTCTTAAAGCAATTTTGATTTACAAGCATGTCTAACATTTTAGATGATGATGTCATCCTTATTATTGTGAACCTTCTAGTTTGAGATGCTTCTTTCCTTTTTCTTGTCTTCTATGATACTTCTCTTGCTTAATGCAAGCCTTTTCACTAGGTCATAAATTTTGGAAGCTTAAGTTGATATCATTACAATAAAGTTTTGGCTTGTTTTTCTTTTGAAATGAATACTCTCTTCTCCACAATATTCTCATCGGTCCAAATATTTTGAAGCACCTTGATCACTACCAAAATGTTTCATCTTGCTAGTTTTTAGGCCCTCAAATACTCTCTTCTTGTTGGGCCAGATATTTTGTAGCACCTTTCTCACTTCATTGTGAAAATATTTTTGCCACTAAGAATTTGAAAGTCTGGCTCTCAAGAATATGAAGCTAGTCTAGACAAAAGCTTTTAGCTTAATTTAGTGATCAAATTTTAGGAAATTTCAAGCTCAAAACTTCTTCCTTATGCTCTAGAAGAAATAACTCAAAATAATTATGGGTCTAGAAAGCTTTCTTTAGATACTCCAATGATTACCTTTTAATCGAGACTACTAGATGCCTTGATTCTATGGGTGTGTATGAGTTGTTCTTCTTGTTTGGTTTTAGCCAATTCACCCCTCTTTACTTTCTTGCCATGAATTTTTGAGGTGACTTTCATATGGACCAAGAAGCTTAGATGGTCTGCAAAGGTTTCACAACTTGAATTCTCTAATATGCTTATGTTTTACATATTGCTAAGTATTTAGCTATTCTTGATGGGAAAATATAAGGTTCTATTACTAAATCCTTTATTAGACACCTCAAATTCCCCTTCTTCCTCCATATTTGATGGGTTTTATTCCCTAGAGTTCTTTGCTAGTGTTATATCCTACACCAGGGAATAGTGACTAGTTGGATAGTGTAATAACCCAGGTCTACCCACCCGGTTTCAGAATTCATAAATCAACCCACAAAATTTCAAAAAACTCAGTCAGTAAAAAAAAAAATTACTATTCCAACCTATATTTTCTAGAGATAGCATGCCAATAATCTTCATAGATGTCATACTCCTGTAGTTGATATATCTGTGAGACCGAGAATGGCCAGTTCTCACTATTTTATCCATTTGTTACCTCCTATTCCAACCTGAATTTCCAGGTAACTGGCAGGGGTTCTCATTACATCAAGGCCTATATAACTTGATTATTGAATGCTTACTTTCCCATTACTAGTGTAAGCATGCAGGAAAAGAGATGTATCACTTCCTCGATCCCACCTCTTGAGCTTCTACCACTCCCCTGGATTAACTCCAGAAGTCCTATCATACATAAAGCCCATATCAGTATGCACGAACCCATAGGATCACTTGCTTCCTTTTCTAGACGGGTTTGCCATTAGGAATTAAGCCCATATCATTAATTCCTAATTCACGTTTCTCTCTATTAGACCATATAAGCTTAGGCAACCCATGTAAGGATGCGGTTCTCATTTTTTCGTCAACCTGTTGGTTGGAATCTTAGAATGTCTCCCACATTCTATTATTTCTTTCTTTTTCATGCTAGATCATCTACCCACAATCTTAGAATACAAAGTTTTATAAAAACAAATCTTATCTATTTCCAAAACTAATCTAAGGTTTCCTATATTCAGGAAGATCTTATAAGTTGAATTATTAAAACTTAAACTAACAAGTTTATATATTTTTTATTGTTATCAGAGGCCTCATATTACATATTTCTTGCCTAATGAATCAAATTAGTAATACCATCTATAATAAAAAGACATAATTAATGAAATCAAACTTAGAGTGAGCCCTTGAATACAAAACTCTTTTACCTAAAAAAATTATATACAAAGAAGCACGAATCTAAGCATTTTCTAAAGGTAAAGTACTTTTATTTATCGATTTAGAATGTCCTACTTACAACCATTTCATTTTAAAAAATTATTATTTTCATTTAAAAGAATACTATAAATATATAAAATATCAAGCATCATCCTTGTTAACTTTTTCAAAATCGTAAGACGTTTTCCTAAAACTTTCATAAATTGAATTGGCTCAATGTTCAAGCTATGATTTCCTAATTATTGGGAAGATCCATTATATAAAATTTTCTTCAATATTAATGCATTTTCCATTGTTCCTCTTACAAGTTACTTTTATGGCAGCACTTAGACTACGATTTATGTTTAACTAAGCTCACAGATCATAACGTTTCTTTCCAAAATTTATCTCAGACGAAGACAAAGCTTCCATATTCAGAAAACATAGTATAGCCAAGGAAATGTTTCAAATATTGTCTCATAAGGTGCAGTTATTAAACTCAAAGAGGATGTATTTTGAAAGATATTTCAAGTTTATGACAAAGTAAAAAAAAAAATCAATATAACAAGCTTATTCCTTTCTAGAAAGCTAAACATCTATTTAAACATGCATAGTGTTTCCACAAAGCAATACAACTTCCACAACATGCAAAGCCAATCTAAGGCAATATGTTTTTCTTTATGACATACGCAGCCATTTCAACGGCAATTCATTTTTATTTATATCATGTACAACCATTCCAATAGTAATACGATTTTCCTTTATAACATGCACATGCATTTCAATGGCTATACGTTTTTCTTTATAACATGCACAACCATCCCAAATTCAATACATTCTTTTTTTTTAACATGCACAACCATTTTAATGACATTACATCTTTTACAGTCTACACAGCTATTCCAGGAGACTTTATTCCATGATAATTTCTCCTAAATACATTCTCCCCAAAATAGAAATTAAGATGAATAGAGGATAATAACAGTAAATTGTATTCCTTATACATTTAAATAGCAAATTCAATTTAAGATTTAAAACATGGATTTCTTATAGTTTCCTTTCTTCCACCCATATTCGAAATAGCAAAGGATTTTAATAAAATAAATTTTCCTTGCTTCATTAAGAACTTCAACAGTCGAATGAACTGTAAACAATTTGACACAAAGGATTTGAATGGACAAGTTTAGCTAGAACCCGTGACGTCTATGAGGAAAATAAAATAGTATTCAAAGTATAGGTTGAACTAATTAATTTACATCATTATTTAAATGGACTCATATAAATATCTTGACTATATTTCAACAGCCATCCAATCGTCATTGTTTTAGAACAGACGCTATGCTCTACAAACCCAAAACCTTGATTTTCAGCATTACTTTTCAATATAACAGGTAAGACAAAATCGAACATGCAAAGTCTCCAACGGATTCGACAATCTAGGGTCAGAGTGACCGACTAAGAATGAATGCACTCTAAAGACTATCATGCACCCAAGTTCTACAATGCAGTCTAAATTTCATATTTTGTTTCCATAAACACAGCTAGAGATAGTATACGATCTAATACTAGACTCATAAATTTTTCTTTAAAAATATTTAACACACATTCTATGGCATTTAGACCAAGCCTAAAGAATGAAATACATACAATTCAAATAGGAAATCAAGTTGTAGTTTTCCTTCTTCTCCCAAGCTTCTTCTTCCTCTCTTCTTCACTGTAACTTCCCTCTCTTGCCTTCACTGTCGTCTCTGCCACACTTTCCCCACACCCCTCACTACCTTCTTCTCTTTCCCATTAATGTTCATCTCACATGCTAATCATGGCAGAGGCTTGCCAGGTGGTAAGTCACACCTCCTTGCATGCCATAAACATAACTTGAAATTATATTTCTTTCCCCATCGGCAATGGAACAATTATTACTTTTATTGATATTTTTTATTCTATATTTTAATTTACCATTGGAATATCCACATTCCTATGTTTTGTATTATAAATATTATATATATATATATATATATATATATATATATATATATATATATATATATATTGTTTCTTTTTAATTATTTTCAATATTATTTATAGTGTGGACATTGTTATTGATAATAATATCATTAGGATTATTGCTTATTATATATTTCTAAATTTTTATTAATAAACAAACAACCTAGAATGCATTTATAGGACATGCAGCTACATGGACCGCTGGTGGGCATTACCTCTAGGACACACTGATCCATAAAATGGTGAATACACCACCACTCATCATATCCCTGGACTTACCTTGAGCCGATTATCCTTTTTGTAGAAGGGATCCCAACTCCAAGCTATCAACAATACATGTACCTGCATCCACATTGACATTAGCAGTACCTTACCCTTAAGAGAAAAATAGACAAAATAAATAGTGCAACAACTGGGTTGTTACATACTCACCCCTAATATTATAAACAGTCCATGTGTTTACAAATATTAGACATCATCAATCATAATTTTGATCTATACATAGCAATGAGCATAACCAAAATTCATCATCCATATTTTTTTGAATATTTCATAAATCCTCTTTTACTTAGCAATGATTACAAGCAGTATAAAATTTTATCAAATAACAAAATGCATACATCATTTTCTTTTGCTCATAAAAGAAAATATGATATAGTGTTTTACCATGGTTCAAACAAAAATGGAAATTGTCTTTTCATCAAGTCTACATCTTCCTATGTGGCGTTGTTTTCAGAATATTGGTCTCACTGGACCCTACATTGATTAATATTAATTTTTCATAGTTGCTTCGTACGGAACCCAAGTATTCTAACTGGGTGCACCTCAATGCGCATAGGATCTATCATTTTCAAATGATCAACCTTTAAAATATGAGAAGGATCTGATAGATATTTCTTAAGAAGAGACACATGGAAAGTATCATTGATTTTGGATAGATTTGGGGGTAAAACTAATTTGTAGGCTATTGGGCCAATTTTATCAGTGATGGTAAATGGTCCTACAAATCTTGGACTAAATTTGGAGGATTTGATAGAGCTCTTGGTGGTTTTAACTCTTAGGAAAACTCTGTCTCCCAAAATGAATTCCCTAAGAGTTCGTTTCAAATCAGCATAACTCTTTTATTGGTCAGAGGCCTCCTTGAGCCTAACCCAAATTTCCTTTAACTGTTCTTCCATCTCCTTCAATATTTCTAATTTGATCATTACTCGATCTTCCATATTGCCCCAAGACAAAGGTGTTATGCACCTTCTTCCATATAAAGCTTCAAAAGGTGCCATTTTTAGTGAAGCATTATACCCATTGTTGTAGGTAAATTCTACCAGATACAGATAATCTTCCCATTTGGTCTGATGATCCATGCAATACATTCACAACATATCCTCCACAACTTGGTTAACCCTTTCAGTTTTTCCATCAATTTCAAGATGATATACGATACTGATGTAAAGTTTTATACCCCAAGACGGATGTAATGTTCGCCAAAACTTTGATGTAAATCAAGAATCCCTATCTGATATAATGGTTTTAGGAAAATCATGTAGCCGTACCACTTCCCTGGTAAATTTTTGGGCTATAGTAGGCACTCCGTATTTTATATTTCCAGGTATAAAATGTGCTACCTTAGTCAACTTGTCAACCACTACCAGAATAGCATCATGCTGAAAGCGATTTTTAGGCAACCCGACTATGAAATCCATAGTTACCACTTACCATTTATATTTTGTAATTGCATGTGATTGCAAATGTCCTACGGGATGTAAATGTTCCACCTTAACTCTTTGACACTCTAAGCATTTTGCTACAAATTCTGCAACATTCCTTTTCATTCCTAGCCAGTAATAATCTCTTCTAAGATTTTCATACATCTTTACATACCCAGGATGGGCAAAATATGGAGTATAATGTGCTTCCTACGATATTTGGGTTTTAAATTTTTTATCGTCAGGTACCACCATTCAATTTCAAAAAAATAGGGAATTATCTTTGATTTGAAATTCCTTGGCTTTTTTGGATCCTTCTTGTATCATCTTACAGGATGTTTGAGATAATTCATCCTGAAGTTGCAGGGTTCTTATTTGTTTGACTAAATCAAACTGACATTGAGACATAGCAAAAATGTGCCTTATTCTACTCAGTGCATCGACAAGCTTATTTTATTTTCCTTTAATGTACTCAATGTTAAAGTCATATTCCACCAAAAATTCCATCCAACGCCTCTGTCTAGCATTGAGCATTGGTTGGGTAAATATGTATCTCAGGCTTTGACGATTGGTTCATAACTCAAAGGGTTTACCCAATAAATAATTATGTCACATCTTGAGAGCATGCACCATTGCTGCTAATTCCATGTCATGGATGGCGTAGTTCAGCTCATGCTTCTTGAGTTTTTGGGACTCATAAGCTATTACCCCGTCCTCCTGCATGAGTATGCCTCATATTCCCTCAATAGAAGCATCAGTACAAATAGCAAATGGAAAAATTAGATCTGGTATTCTGAGGATTGGCATTGTAGTTAATTTTTCTTTAAGTGTTTTAAAAACCTCCTCACACCGTTTTGTCCATTTTAAAAAAAAAAACATTTTTTTGCAAATCGGTTATGAGGTAAGCTATCTTGGAGAAGTCCTTAACAAAATTCGATAATATCCAGCCATTCCCATGAAACTTCACACTTCAGAGATATTTTTTGGAGCAGGCCATCCAATGATAGCCTCTATTTTCTTTGGATCTATAGACACCCCTTCAGCAGAAATCACATGTCCTAAATATTGCACTCAAGGAGTATAAAATTCACACTTGGATAGTTTTCCATACAACTTATTTTGCCTTAGCACTTTGAGAACAACCCTCATATGTTTATCATGCTCATCCTTATTTTTAGAATATATCAATATATCATCCAAAAATATCAATACAAACCGATCTAGTTGTTCTCGAAAGACATTGTTCATGAGGTTCATAAATGCTGCTTGAGAATTAGTTAATCCAAAAGGTAGGACTATGAATTCATAATGCCCATATTTAGTATAGAAAGCTATTTTATGGGTATCCTCTTCTCGAATTCTTAACTGATGATAACCAGATCTCAGGTCAATTTTTGAGAATATGGTAGCTCCTTTTAATTGATAAAAAAGATCATCTATTCTGGGTAAAGAATATTTATTCTTGACATTCATTTTATTCAGCATCCTATAGTCAATATAGAGTCTTAAGGTTCCATATTTATTTTTCACAAATAGTACTAGTGCTCCCCATGGTGAAACACTTGGCTTAATATGTCCTTTTTCTAGTAAGTCTTGAAGCTGAGTTTTAAGCTCTTGCAATTCAATAGTTGTCATTATGTATGGTGTTTGAGCTATAGGTGCAGCTCTAGGGAGTAACTCTATTGAGAAATCAAATTCCTATTTGGGTGGTAGTCCAGGTAGATTCTCAAGAAAAACATCTCAAAAATCATTTAACACTGGATAGGTCTAGAAATAGTTGGCTTCTAACTCTACTTCTTTTTTTTATTAAGTTTAACTACAAACACCCTACTTCTTTTCCTGATAGCCTTTTTGACTTGCATTGTTGTCAAAATATGAGGTTCTACTAACTTACGTTCACAGCAAATACGAATCCTCTATTTGGAATCGTCAATGAACTCCATCCATCTTTCTTCAAAATTTAATAATGCCTTATGAGCCTTGAGCCAATCTATTCTCAAAATTATGTCAAAAGTATGTAAAGGTGCTACATAAAGTTGCCATCTAGTTTTTCCCTGAGGTAAAGTTATCTGAGGATCAAACAAACATTGTTCTACTGTATAAGTTTGCCCAAATTCGTACTCAACTTTCCACTCATTAGCCATAAATCCAGGTTTTTTTAGTATGTCTCTTAATAAATTAGATGAAATAAAACTGTCCGTAGCTCCTGAATCAATTAAAATTCTTACATTCTTGTCATAAATTTTGCCAATTAACAAAAAAGGTAGGGCTTGGCCACTAAATTTTGGATTACCTATTACAGCGTAGATTTTATGGGTTGGCTCTACTGGCTTTTGCCTCTTATCAGCTCTCATAGGACATTTTTCAACATAATTCGGCTGTTGACATATCCAACATACATTTCCTCTTTTCCTCATTATTACCGCCCTGTGCATTATCTTTAGCTCTCTATTCAAACCTGTTGAAATTTCCTTTAAATTGGTCTCCCCGGTTGCCTTGATTTCTATTTCCCTAGAATCTATTCTTACCCTTGTCATTTATATTTTTGTTTTCATATTGACCCTTATTTACCTTGTTTTTGTCCCATCTAGTTGGTCCATCACTCTTTTTCTTTGATAATTCTTCCCTGTCAAAGGTTTTCTGGTAATAAGCCTTTTTGACCTTATGGTTTTCTTCACACTACTTTGTCAAATCCCAGATAGCTATTAAATATGTGGTCTTAAGCATGAGTAGTAGGTCACTATATTTTGGATGGAGACCTAATAGAAATTTTTGGACCTTGACTTCGGTTCTTTGCTCATATTTCGACATGTATTTTAGTAACTGGATAAACCGTTTGTAATACTCAGTGACTGTCATGTTTCCTTGAGTTATTTTGGCAAATTCTGTAGTTCTCTCCAAATAAAATTTGGGAGATAAATATCTTTCTTTAAATACAACAACAAATTCTTCCCAGGGCACATCTGCAGCTTCTACATTGTGTGTTTTTATGTAATTGTCCCACCAGTCTGCAGCAGCTCCTATCAAATGAAAGACTGCATAAGAAGTTTTGGACTTGGAGGATAAAGTTCTGACAGCAAAGTAGGTTTCCAAGCTATTCAACCACCTTTCAGCTTCTTCACCATTTCCTTTGCCATCAAATTTAGCTATATCAAATTTTCATATATCTTTATCGAGTTTAGACCCAACTTGCCTTCTTCCAAGGTCTACAGATGTTTCTTCCCTAGCGACCATCGTTTATTTTCCCTTTGACAAATTTTCAATTTTCTTTTGTTGTTGTGTAATCATATCTTGTTGTCAGGTTAACTAAAACTATTATTGTTCCATGTATTCTAACATCTGTGATTTTTGGTGAGCCATATGCTCTAGCATCTAAGCCTTTTGCTGATCCATCTATTCTCTCTGCTGACTCATTTGCTCTTGCATTAATTTGAGCATTCGAGTCACCTTATTATCCCTAGCCATAGGCTCCTTTTCCCTCCTTGTTACCCGAGGGGGTTTCATTTTTTCCTTTGTAGCATTTGTCCTTACTAAATTTCTAAGGACTCTTCTTGGATTCTCGATTAGCCTCTCCCACTGAGCCATTGTTATCAGTCTTTTTGAGGGACTAGCTCCATGTCCTGAAGCCATTGCCTGTTAGTATAGAAGAACTTTGTTAATCTTATTTAAATTTTATTTATATAATATATTTGTTATAAACTAATGGTTTTATTATTTAAGAATTCACATTGCTCTGATACCAACTGTAATAACCCAGGTCTACCCACTTGCTTTCAGAATTCATAAGTCAACCCACAAAATTTTAAAAAACTCAGTCAGTAAAAGAAAAATTAATATTCCAACCTATATTTTCTAGAGATAGCATGCCAATAATTTTCATAGATTCCATACCGCTATAGTCGATATATCTATGAGACCGATAATGGCCAGTTCTTGCTATTTTATCCATTTGTTACCTCCTATTCCTACCCGAATTTCCAAGTAACTGGTAGGGGTTCTCATTACATCAGGGTCCATATCACCTAATTACTGAATTCTTACTTCCCCATTACTAGCGTACGCATGCAAGAAAAGAGATGTATCACTTTCTCGATCCCACCTCTTGAGCTTCTACCACTCCCCTGGATTAACTCCAAAAATCCTATCATGCATAAATCCCATATCAGTATGCACAAACTCGTAGGATCTTCTGTTTCCTTTTCTAGACGGGTTTGTCATTAGGAATTAAGCCCATATCATTAATTCCTAATTCACTTTTCTCTTTATTAGACCATATAAGGTCAGGCAACCCATGTCAGGATGCGGTTCTCATTTTTTCGCCAACCTGTTGGTTGGAATCTTAGAATGTCTTCCATATTCTATTATTTCTTTCTTTTTCATGCTAGATCCTCTACCCACAATCTTAGCATACAATTTTTTATAAAAACAAATCTTATCTATTTCCAAAACTAATCTAAGGTTTCCTATATTCAGGAAGATCTTATAAGTTGAATTATTAAAACTTAAACTAACAAGTTTATATATATTTTATTTTTATCAAAGGCCTCATATTACACATTTCTTGCCTAACAAATCAAATTAGTAATACCATCTATAATACAAAGACATAATTAATGAAATCAAACTTAGAGTGAGCCCTTGAATACAAAACTATTTTACCTAAAAATGTTATATACAAAGAAGCATGAATCTAAGCATTTTATAAAGGTAAAGTACTTTTATTTATCAATTTAGAATGTCCTACTTCCAACTATTTTATTTTAAAAACATTATTATTTTCATTTAAAAGAATACTATAGATATAGAAAATATCAGACATCATCCTTGTTAACTTTGCCGAAATCGTAAGACGTTTTCCTAAAACTTATCATAAATTGAATTGGCTCAATGTTCAAGCAATGATTTCCTAATTATTAGGCAGATCCGTTATATAAAAATTTCTTCAATCTTAATGCATTTTCCATTGTTCCTCTTACAAGTTACTTTGATGGCGCCACTTAGTCTGTTTTTTATGTTTAACTAAGCTCACAGATCATAAAATTTCTTTTTGGAATTTATCTCAGACGAGAACAAAGCTTCCATATTCATACAACCCAGTATAGCCGAGGAAATATTTCAAAGATTGTCTCATAAGGTGCAGTTATTAAACTCAAAGAGGATGTATTTTGAAAGATATTTCAGGTTTATGACAAAGTAAAAAAAAACAATATAACAAGCTTATTCCTTTCTAGAAAGCTAAACATCTATTTAAACATGCATAGCATTTCCACAAAGCAATACAACTTCCATAACATGCAAAGCCAATCCAAGGCAATACGTTTTTCTTTATGACATACGCAGCCATTCCAACGGTAATTCGTTTTTCTTTATATCATGTACAACCATTCCAATAGTAATACGATTTTCCTTTATAACATTCACATGCATTTCAATAGCAATACATTTTTATTTATAAGATGCACAACCATCCCAAATTCAATACATTCTTTTTTTAACATGCATAGCCATTTTAATGACATTACATCTTTTACAGCGTACACAGCTATTCCATGAGACTTTATTCCACGATAATTTCTCCTAAATCCATTCTCCCCAAAACAGAAATTAAGATGAATAGAGGATAATAACAGTAAATTGCATTCCTTATACTTTTAATTAGAAAATTCAATATAAGATTTAAAACATGCATTTCTTATAGTTTCCTTTCTTCCATCCATATTCGAAACAGCAAAGGATTTTAATAAAATAATTTTTCCCTACTTCATTAAGAACTTCAACAGTCGAATGAATTGTAAACAATTTGACACAGGATTTGAGTGGACAAGTTTAGCTAGAACCCATGACGTCTATGAGGCAAATAAAATAGTATTCAAAGCACGGGCTGGATTGACGAATTTACATCATGATTTAAATGGACTCATATAAATATCCTGACTATATTTCAACAACCATCCAATCATAATTGTTTTAGAATAGACGCTATGCTCTACAAGCCCAAAACCTTGATTTTCAGCATTACTTTTCAATATAACAGGTAAGACAAAATCAAACATGCAAAGTCTCCAACTGATTCGGCAATCCAGGTTCAGAGCGGTCGACTAAGAATGAATGCACTTTAAAGACTATCATGCACCCAAGTTCTACAATGCAATCTAAATTTCAGATTTCATTTCCATAAACACAGCTAAAGATAATATACAATCTAATAGTGGACTCATAATTTTTTCTTTAAAAAAATTTAACACACACTCTATGGCATTTAGACCAAGCTTAAATAATGAAATACACACAATTCAAACAGGAAATCGAGTTGCAGTTTCCTTCTTCTCCCAAGCTTCTTCTTCCTCTCTTCTTCGTTGTAACTTCCCTCTCTCGCCTGTGCTGCCATCTCCGCCACACTTTCTCCGTGCCCCTCACTACCTTCCTCTATTCCCCTTAATGTTCATCCCACATGCTAATCATGGCAGAGACTTGCGAGGTGGTAATTCATGCCTTCTTGCATGCCACAAACATAACTTGAAATTATATTTTCCTTCCCCATTATTACTTTTATTGATAGTTTTTATTATATATTTTAATTTACCATTGGAATATCCACATTCCTATGTTTTGTATTATATATATTTATTATATATATATTTATATTTATTTATATATATGTATATATTTATATTGTTTCTTTTTAATTATTTTAATTATTATTTATAGTGTGGGCATTGTTATTGATAATAATATCATTATGATTCTTGCTTATTATATATTTCTAAATTTTTATTAATAAACAAACAACCTAGAATGCATCTATATGACATGCAGCTACATGGACCGCTGGTGGGCATTTCCTCTAGGACACACTGATCCATAAAATGGTGAATACATCACCTCTCATCATATCCCTGGACTTACCTTGATCCGATTATCCTTTTCATAGAAGGAATCCCAGCTCTAAGCTATCAACAATACCTGTACCTGCATCCACATCGACATTAGCAGTACCTTACCCTTAAGAAAAAAATAGATAAAATAAATAGTACAACAGTTGGGTTGTTACAAATACTCACTACAAATCCAATCACATGTGGAAGATAGTTTGGTCTATGAATCCATTCTTTTGCAATCATTGTATGGGTCAAAATCCTACCAAAGGTGGAGCCCTTTTAGCTATCACTAAAAAGGAACTGGTAATCCTACCAATTATGAGGTCTTGCCTAGCTACCACTGGAAATACTATGGGCTATTGTTTGTTTGATTTGGTTAGTCAACATGACCTTGTGGCATAGGGAGCTTAAGATTTACTTTTAGCTTACAACAAATGCCTTATATTATCAACATCTTTGGCAATTTTTTGAATATCGGCTACTCAAAATTTTGAGGGAGCCTTAAATCCTCCTATTTTTATTTTCTTCAAAATTAACATCGGATGGCAACCTTACTCAAAATTATCCTTTTTTGTGGGATATATATTTGCCCAATGTAGTGAATTATCACTACAAAAACCACCACCTAAAACTATAGAATAGTTTTTTTTGTTTAAATATTCAAAAGCCCCATGTTACTTCTAACATTCCCCTTTTATATAGTCACCCTCTTTACTTTTAATTTTTTATTTTTAACTCATGGGATAATTGATTTTTTCAAATTTTAATGCGTCCTTTAAATATCTATTATGATTCCAAATTACACCAAACAAAAGCCATGGTAGACTAGAACAAAAGTAGGGGAATCACTAGGGCCACCCCAAAACTTGGTACTACAAGAAGATACCTAAAATATAGAAATTTCCCTTTTAATAACCTAGAAAACAATACAAAAAAAATGCATATAGTCATTCATGCTTATGCCTCCTACACACAAACATCCACTCACCATGACTTCTCCATAAAAATAGGTGAGTGGGCCCCATAGCATACTATCATCTAGAAATAAATATTACAAGTCCTCCCCTCTTAAATTTGCTTACTCTCAAACAAGATAAAGTGGGATGATCCAAAATAGTAGTTTTTTGATGATTGGTAACAAAACTCTATAAGTATCCCTCAACCCACTTATTTATTACCTTGTTTTGGCCATCAATCCAGGGATGATAACTAGTACTCGAAATCAACTCTAAGAAGTAATTTCTATACATTTGAAGCATAATTCCATCTTAATGTTTCTAATTTATAATTTACTAATAGTTGAGAAATATGTGATATAATGGGTAATAGAAGTTCTCAAGTCTCTTCTCATATTTTGGCACACATTGTGATTGTAGCAACCAAGTACAATTTTTTTCCTTATTCATCCATCATGAACTCTAAAAAAAATACCTCAATAAAAATAATCTTTTTTAGGGAAGTCCATAAGAGGGTGAAAGAAAAAATTTTGTAGAAGAGAGACAAATATGTAGAGAAATATAGTCAAATTATTTTCTTGGTTTCTAGCTCATAAAAAGTGTTGAATAAATCTCTTACAAATCTTTCTATAAGATGCCATATTTTATTCTCTACACTAATTTCTATAAGTGTCTCAATAGGCAACCAAAGGAGTTCATTATTCCCACCATGACTTTTAGCAAGTCTCTAAATAATTTTTTCACCTTTATGCTATCACCAAATTCTTTGGTAAAAAGGAAAGAAAAAATTACAATTATTTAATTTGGCCAAGAGTTATATTATTATGTTATTTGTTAATGTTACTTACAATTGTATTTTCAAGGATATTTCTGATTTTTGGCTTCTTATGCAAAGAGAGAAATTCCTCCCCATGTTCAATGTGCCTTAGTGAAAAATATTAAAGAATATTTCTTCAAGGTTTCTAATCTCATAAAAAATCTTGACATGTCCAGTCTAGCCACCTTCCCAATAGCTTTCAAATCCATATTTTTTTAGATAATATAATAGGTTTTGAAAGGGTCCCCAAACATTAATACATAAAAAGGAGTAGTGTGGTTTCAAAACTAACCAAAATAACCATGTGATATTACCAACCAACTTAATTGAAATAAACAAAAACATACCAGCTGGCCAACCACCCAAAAAAACAAGACCACCCACCTAGAAGGGAAGGAATCCAACACCAAAAGAACCATAGGGAGAAAACCCGAGACTTACACCAGTAGAGGCAGATTGCCAACCATACTTGAGTCCTTATGCAGGATATTTCCTTTATGATTCTGGATCATCTCTTGGATATCCTCGATATAGGAAATGACCATCTTAAGAGAGACATAGAGTACCTAATGCTTATCCTCCAAAGAGCTTAGAAATGAAATAGTATCATCAAAAGTTGACTCCGATTTTAGGTCTTTAGCTTCAGCCAAGTCAACTGAAGATCTACTTTTCTTTCTACCTGGGGACTAGGTGTCTTTGTCAGACATATCCAACATTATAGGAGGAGATGTGTTTCGAGTCACATTCAAGGAGAGCCTCGTGGAACGCCTGATTTTGCCACCCTAAACACCTTTGGTAAAAACAAAAATACCTCTAGAAATTTTAACCTTACTACGAGCAACATTCCTTGGGATTTTGTATTCCTTATATTTTTAATCATAAGAAGCACCAAAGGAAGGCCTCTTAGGTCTTTTGGTACAGCCATCCCAAACACCTTTAGCAAAAACAGAGACACCTCTAGACAAATTTGCTTTCCCACGAGCAAAAAATACTAGGTTTTTGTAAGTCACAGGCTTCGAATCCAAAGAACCGCCTTAGGAGGAGTTAGAGGATGTCATAGGTGGATCGAAAGCCAAAGGAATTTTTTGGTTTTCAATTTGGGCCAATGCATCATCCACCTTCACACCTCTATTGCCTACAACATGCTCAAAAATTAGCAATATTAAACCTTGATGAATTGGATCCAAACCTTTACCATATTTAACATTAGTCAAGGTATTTTCCAAAGAGTAGAAGAGGAAGGAAGCAATTTTCATAGTCCTATTCCATCTAAGGTGATTCAAAAACATGATATCAAAACTTCGTAGAACATCCTGATTAAAGTTCGGTGTGAAAAAATCATAATAACATTGATAACCCAACCCCAAGAGTCCTTAAGCTCTTTAGCATCATAATCATTTTGAAGTTTGGGTAGGTATTCATCTTGATCCAAGAAGAAACCCAATACCATAAGCAGTGAGTACTTTGGCTTATTATGACAAGTTCCATCAACATGAAGTCTCGTTACATATCCAATCAATGCTGCAAATATTTTGAAATCTAGGCCCTCTACCTGTACCCAACATTTTTTCCAAGATAGCACCATCATCCTTGAAAGGCCTTGGAGATGACCATGGAAATCCTAAAGGTACTCTAAAGGACTACCTTGTGGAGGATTTTATTAACATCATCATCCACCATAAGATAATTGGGTCCAAAGGGAATAACCTAACCTTTATATCCCATCTTCTTCCACCCACCAACAAGTTTTAAGTACTCAAACCAATTGTAAAGTACCCCAAGATAAAGTGAGCTGAATAAAAGGATCCTTTAAGATCAAAAGAACTAGAACCATTGAGTGAGTCCGAGCAAGAATTTTCAATGGGAGATTGAAAAAAATGTCCAAAATCTCAATACCATAGATACAGAGGATGGACTCAACTAGCAGAAACAATTTCCCACACATGGGCCTGAAAATCCTTATAGCTGCACCAACTAGATGGGGATAATATTTTGAAATTAGAAAGCTTTACCTCTTTCTAAAATAAACTAGTACTAGAAAATCCAAAGAGGTGGTAATTCTAGAACCAATCATGGGATTGAGATTTGACACTCGACTATCATGACGAAAGAAGACTTGAGAACTAGCGAAGAGGTGGGGAAACCTAAGATAAACCATCATGAACAAAAGCAGCCCAAAGAAAGAAGATGCAATCATGGCTTTTCTACCAATAGTGAAGAAAGCTTTTAAATATTTTGAAACTTTAAATATTTGAAGTATTAAGGCACCTTGAGCCATAAGCAGCTTGTATTGCATTGTATAAGAAAAATAGATTGATTTCAAATTTTCAAAACTTATTACCTAGTAGAAAAGAGATCCATCAAAATAGAGTCTTTTTTATGTATGGAAAAATTATGGATAGTAATTTATACATAACTTGCTTGTCTCTGTCACAAATTGACTTGCTCATGTTTAAGCCAAAACATTTCACTATCAAACACAATGTAAAATATTTTATTTCTATGCATTTTAATGCCAAAATAGTTAAATGTAAATTTTATATAGGTTTTATCCTATTCTCTTTCTTGAAAATTTTCAAGTTTCAAAAGAGAATCTACCAACAATAGCATTTTCTCTTTCTATGCATTTCAAAGGAAAACTAGTATTGTAGAAGAGACTCCATTTTCCTATAGTATTTTGGAATGATCAACACTCCTAAATAAATTCTTCCCAGGAGTATGCTGAAATATTTTTCATGTCACAATGAAGGGACACATGAAGAACTTTCCTAAGAGAAAGGAATTTAAGGTTTCATTTTTTGTCCTCTGTGTAAGGATCATTTCTTATGTTAATTCACACAAATTGTTAGACTCATTTTAAAATATTGATGCTTCACTTTCAAATGCATTAATAGACTGAGGTACATGGTATAATGTTTTCTCCATACAACATTTGACTTTCTCTAGAAGTCGATTCTTCTTAGAAAATTTTTGTAGGGACCATTCTCTATTTTCCTTTCCTCTCATAAAATTTAACTGCAAAAGTTGTAGAATTGATTTGACTTCTCTTTCATATTCTTCTACTTTTTCTAGCATAAAAACCTTAAATAACAAATTACCTTTCATCTCTGTCACCTTTGCAACTTATATGAATTTCCTAGATGTCTCTTCAATTCCAATAAGTTCATCCAAGCAGTCCTTTCTAAAGAGAAAATATTTAACCAAGTCCACTTTAGGAAATCCTTTTACAAATTTCATCAAGCCTTTTTTTTATGATAATATGTTGTGCATTTCTTAATATAGTCATTTTCAATTTCTACTCTTTCACAATTATGGCATATTCCACAATTTGAATTGCAACTTACATTTTTAGAAACTTCAACATATTTCAATATAGTCTTAAATAAATTTCCCTTTAAGCAATTATTTAGGCATTTAAAAACATAATTAATTATAGCATATGTATTTACAGTGGTATACCAATATTTGTACATTATAAAACAATCTTTGTTGGAGAATATTACATTATTTGGCATATGCTAATGCACCCCCTAGTACCTTTCCTATAAATGTAAATATTAGAAGAGGATGTGAGTTAATAGTTTAGATGTGTGATTTATATTTCCCTCTTATGTATGTGTCCATGTGTAGGGTGTATACAAGTTTCATATATCAAAGTGTGCAATTGCCATATAGTAAAGTGTACATGTAGGAGTGTACAAGTATCATAGAGTAAAGTGTGTATGTAGGAGTGTGCAAGTGTCATAGAGTAAAGTGTGCAAGTAAATATAATGTCAAGAGTCATGTATACAAGTGTTAAGATGTAAAGCCAAGAGGCATGAGAGGTTTATCTTATGTGTGGAATAGGAAAGGATGCATCTCCTAGATATGTAAGGAGATCAATAGAAAAAGTATTCAAGAGTCACCTTTATAAGGTTATATTATGGAGACAAAGCTCCATATATTATTTTGAAGAATGAATGAAATATTTATTGAATAATTCCATTGTAACTAAAAATTCATCAATAAATTTTGAAACTTGTATGCAATATTTTGAGCAATTATATTATAAGTTTGCTTTAGCATTGTTACTGATATTGGCCATTTATTCCATAATATTGTTATTTTTATGAATGTTATGTTCATTGATTTTGGCCATTTATATTAATTGTTCTAATATTTAAGGCTACTCATGATATTGTATATTAGGATATGTGATTGAATCATTCTAAAAATCTAGCAATCTCCTGCATCTTGAGGATCTATTTCACTATATTTTCTTTATATGTTCTGCCTAGAAACCCCAACTCCAACTCAATAGTATGTTGGAAACCCCTGTCTAGTGGAAGACCCAAGGGCATGTCTCCAAACAATGATGCATACTTATCCAAAAGGACTCAAATATCTAGATGATACTCAACCTCCTCAAAAGTAGTAGTGCCCTAAGGTATACCCTTAATGGTATAACACTCAACAACCCAGTTAACTTGGTCTCATATTAGAATATTATTCAAATAATGTGTAAATATTTGTTATGTTGATCCACCTATCATGCCTTTGATGATTTTCTCTTGCCCTTGGTCAACAAAATATAGTGTCATCGTCTGGTAGTTCTGAGTGAACTCACCAAGTGAATGCAACCACTAAATCCCTAATACCATATGAGCTCCCCCTAAAGGAATAACATAAATTTTGTGTGTAATAGGATGCCCATCTAGTACCATCTATAACTAGATAATGGCCTATTTATAGTCCAATAAATATCCATTTGCCATTACTACATCAAAACATGTAAACTCTTCTATCTTCAACCTAAATCGTGCAACCACATCCTACTTAATAGAATTACGAGTAATTCCCCATTGATAAGAGATATAATATGTTGTCCTTCAATCCTTCCCCTAACTTGAAAATAATGAAGCCTTAGTTATTCTAACAAATATGTGGATAGCTGATATTTTCTTTTTGATGAAGGAGATCCCTCTATAATCTCCCCTACATGTATTGTCTCATTCCCAATATCATCGTGTGCCTTTTAAAATTGCTCTAGATCACCCTCATCCTATGAATAGACCCTAATCAAGTGCATTTTTCCTTTTTCAAACACCTATGTAATGGATCCCATGACTCTTCATAGTTTAAGCATAACTGCTTCCTCCTCATCTTATTGCGAGTCATTCCTAGTAGCTCCCAATTTCTATGGAAAATATCTATAAGGGTTCCTCTACTATTGCTATGATGCTCCTATACCAATAGCTTTTGTAAATGTACCTTGGAAAGACCTACCTAGTGTAGTAATCTCCAAGGTTAAGGTCCTTTTAATGATAGCCTATAAGGAGTCTGAGTCAAAAGCCTTAACCATACCTCTAAGTGACTCTCTCAAACCCTCCATGAATATATAAGCCAATAGCCTCTCTAACACATGAGGTACCATCACTGCAAATCAACCACATAAGCATCTACTATACCATTGTACCTCAAGTATACCAACTCTTGAAAATGTACCTTAGGATCCTGCCTCTCAAATTTTTCAATCAATCTCCTACAAAATCCTTATAAGTTATGATAAGTCTGTATCCTTGGGTAATCAAAATGTGATATCACTATTTATGAGAAATTCCTTCTAAGTGAAGGGTATCAAAATTAATAACCTCTTTATCATATATTAGACTCAAGGATAAATAGGTGTTTATCTTTTTAATCCAAGCATGAGCTAAAGATTTGTTGGATCCATAAAAGGAAGGAGCTATGATTTTTCTCAATTGTTATTATAGATCCCTATGAGAATGGTTATGATTTGGTCTTCTCTCATTCTTAGGTTTGGTTTTTGTCTTTAAGTTACAAAAAATTAAGAAAGAGATGTCAACCTAAAACTCCTCACTTTATGCTCTATACTTAGGATGGGGAGATACCAAATCATCATCCTATTGCTTTTCCACCTCCTCCTCTAGTTGTGTTGCCCCTCTCTATAATAAGGTAGCCCTAGGTAGCCCAAGACCACTAACTATTCTAGATGTTGGCTAAGTTTTTATTTGCTCTTGAAGTAGAGGAGTTTCCTCTATCATTCTTACCAAGAGAAATGGTAGTAGGGATAGATTCTAGACTTTGAAATTCTTAGTTGAAAAGGTTAATAAGTTATTTTTGTCCATACTTCAAGGATTTCCTTTTCTTTATCCTCACCTAACATCTTCACACAACTATTTGTATCCAATGGTGGAATGAGGGTTTGTTGAAGTTTTCTTTTTTCTCTCTACTGACATATTATTTCTCTTTCACTAAATGACATTCAAGAATCAACACTCTTTTAACCCCTCAGGTTGGCAAGAACTTAGATCTGACACCACTGCAAAAAGCCTTACCCAAAATATAAACTAACATGCAATTTTTGAAACAAAATATCCAGAATTTCTAGTGTACATTTTTAACAGTATATATATATATAAGATTATTACAATAGGAGAAAACACATGGATATTCACACTATGTAAATAGAACAGTAAACTAAAAATCATGTACATGGTAATTACATAAGCTAAATAATGTAGAGATATTATTGTGGGTGAAATTTTATACCATTTCATCCACTCTTCTTGGTTTAAAGATGATGACATGTTAAAGTTGGCCAATTTTTGAGGCAATAATGGTTAAGGCAGATTTCAAAGACCTAGTGGATGAATAAAAGAGCAAAATTTATATAAATGGCTAAGTCTAGAATTGAACGAAAAATTAGGCAGGGGCATGATCAAAGTTCACCCCAAATCCTCACTCTACCTGGGGTGGAAGATTGGAATCTTAAATTCGTGAGCAATAAAATCATACCACAACATATTTATGAGTCATGAATTTTCATCCTTAAATTTGGACAAAACTTTGGGAAAATATTATCAAATATATGATCCCAATCACTCGTCCTCCTTGATAATATGCAAAATATTGGAAAATTGGTGCATAAAGGAGCATATACCCAAATACCCGTTCAAGGCTAAAAGTGGACAGATATTAGAGGGAAGCACTGAATGAGTATTGATGATCCTAGCTACCCCATACAACTGATCGATAGGCATGAAGGAGATAATTTGAAATACATTACTTTAGAGGAAATCAATTCTGAGCCTTCTTATGGCATGAAGGAGCACAGTAAAATTTATGGCCCAATAGGAATGTCAAAGTAATCGAAGACCATGATTAATGCAGAAGTACCTAACTTATTTTGGATAGTTGTCATCCCTCCTGGAGTAGCGTCAGCAGATCTTCTGACCGTTCTAATGTGGTTCTTCCTGTCGAATGCCATTAATACCTGAATTTGAATTTTTTGTAAAACTCTTATAAATAGTTGAATGCTCATCATTCCAAAGGGTGGCTCTATGGGCATTACAATTCATATGTAATTTTTTTGTGCCTTTTAAATATAAATCATATCATTATTTGGTCTCTCAATTTATCTTCACTTCTATTTTATCTAAGTCTGGATGTTTATTTTTTGCACTGGCCATTGAAGATGGTTCACCTAATTCTGCACTCTGGATTTTGTGGGTCTCATTGAGTGGTCCTAGAATTCACATCTACCCCAGTGCATTGAGGTTTTATTTCTATTAACTTTGATCGGGTGGGAGTGCTCTAATTTTATAGTCTATATTTCATGCACCCCTTACGTCGATTCTAGAATTCATCCTTGCCCACTGTACCAAACGATAAAGTGAGGATGAGATGAGTTGATCTGTTAGGTGGTGTATCGTTGTTTCCACCGATGACATTGAATATGTGTATTTTGATGTAGCCATACCCCATCCTTGTTAGTTATGGCTATGACCTCCCTTTGTTTTCTATTTTGTTCCCTTTTCTTCTTTTACACTTTGTGATGTAGGTAGTTGGAACCAAAGGAGTTGGTCTTCTTTGAAGATCAACCGCCCTACCTCTCCTATGTCAGGTGGTCGTTCAATATTGGTCGAGAATCATTGGGTGCATCTCCAACTTTTTCAATGTTTATTTTTGTACCAACAATTTTTGATGACTCTGTTGGGAACTCATTGAGTTTTCATGTTTGAGGAAATCAGAGTTTGGTGATACTCTAATTTACCCATATATTTGCAAAGTACTTGACGACTTCTCTATATGACAAATCCAGATTTCAAGATCATTTACCTCTTATGTGCTGAAAAATCTCTATTTCTTAGAGGAATCAATATTTGATGAGTAGCCTTGACCTCGTTAGCAAAGAAAGTATGCTCATTTGGCTACTCCAACCTAGTAGTGGAATCAGGTAAGACTAAGGAGCTAGTGTCTTAAATGGTCCATTAGTGCTACCCATGCTGGAATAATCCTGGCTCGCTCAACCTTCATGTTTGACATAACATTCCCAAAGCCACCCTAAAAGCTTTGTCGAGTTTTGATGACATTGAGAAAACTGCATATGAACATTGCCAAGATATAGCCTCTTCCTCCATCATCTATAATATTACACATGAAGATGTAATGTTAAGGCTACTTATTCTCTCTCTCAAAGGAAGAGCATTGCTATGGTACAGAACCTTGGATGAGGGAAGTATTCATGTATGGGATGACTTGGAAAAATTGCTCATCGATACATTTGATGATTTAGGGGATCCTACCTTAATGCTCAATATTTTCTTTTTTATGAAAAGAGAATATCAAGAGAGCATTATTGATTTTAACAACCATTTTGAAAGGACTTGGAAGAGGATCCCCTATGAGCTCCAGCCGATCCCTACTCAGGAATACCTATGCTACATCTGGTCTCTCTATTCATAATTAATCTTCCTCGTGCAACAGTCATGAGAAGAGAGATTCCCAAAAATTTACAAGAAATTTATTCTGGTCGAGAACATATTAACATGAACCAAATTTGTTCTCCAATGATACCTATCCACTATGCCAAACCTGAATGCAAAGGAATGATGAGGTTGATAGACAAGAAGTTTGATCAAAGAGCTAATGCGGTAATGTTCCCCCAACAAGTAATGGGGGACCATGATTCATCCTTCCCAACAGATGATCCTAAGAGAGTTGAAGAACATATTTCAGATTTGTTAGGCTCAAGTGACAAGTGGTACCCCTCCTCCTATTTGAATGATTCAAATGTCAGAACTTGCTAGGTAGATATCTACCCTATGTTGTTTGGTTTTAATTTTATCATCCCAAAGGAAAGTACTGCACTCATATGGTAATCTGTGAAACCTGGGAGTAACTACTGGCAATATCAAGATCAGCACAAGTAACAAGGTGACCCATTATTGTTACAGGACAATAATTATTCCTTCTCTTCATGTCACAAATGCAAAACATCTTCATAAAAAAACCAGCATTTACATGGTTTTTCATTTTATATTTGTTCTTTGAGTTCTGAAAATATTTTGAATAGGCAACTTGTGACACTCGTGAAGGCAATTGATTGTTTTCATTTATCATAGCTAGCATCACATATCATGTAATTTGGTCTAATCATTTTAGATTCATCGAATGATTTTGGGATGGGTCGATGGTTGTGGCGTGCCAATGGCATAGTATATTTTGTGTATATAAATTGGTATCTAAATAAATGTGCTTAAGGCACATGGCCATATGATAATTAGGTCATATTGTACTTTGGTGACTCAAGCTCTCCAAAAATGAATCTTTAGTTTTTGAGTGTTCCCCTCTCCATAGTATTCCTCTTTTGATTCTCTTTATTTTTCTTTCTTTGTGATTTTGCAGACCAATGGACAAGGACATGACAACATAAAGGGATAAAATTTTCATAATTCAAAAAGTTGGAATGACATGGATAAGCAGAGCAACACATCAGCATGAAAAAGGGCACAAAGGAAAACTCACTATATATACTGCAAAAGGTAGTGCATATGTTGATGCAACTAAAAAATCTCTCATGGTGTACCCGTGGTTACAAATGAGGTTTCCACTAAAGCATGCAGAAAGAAAAGTTGATTCAAGAATAGGTAGATTGCCAAAATTATTTGTTACCTGCTTTCCATGGTAACCTGTCTATTCTTGAATTTGCTTTGGGCTGCATTGGAGTATGTTTATGGGTGAGCAATGATCAAAAATATCCCATGAATCCTGTAGTTCTACTTCCCTTATTTTGTGGGTATGTTTGGCATTGTGTCCCCTCTTGTTCTCTCATTTCATTGTGTTTTTGTAGTTTGGTTGTTATTGTTCTGATAACTGCATTGCTCATCCTTTTGTATAGCTTTGTTCATAGCCATCCTATAGATGTCTTATGTCTTTTTTCCTCCCCTTTCGCTACTTTCTACTTTGTTTTTTTTCCTATATTCCCCCCCATTTCCCCACTTCCTCCTTTATCGTGTAGTCTTCTTGAACTACTTTTATTGATAATTTATCCATTTCCTCCTTCCTCCCTCACAGTTCATCTCATCGAAGGATGTCTTTCTAGGTTCCTCTCTCCCACAGAGTGAAATACCCTTGTGAGTCACCAAGAGTGTGGGTAATAATTTTTACCACTTCACCCACTCTTATTTTTTTAAATATGATGACATGTTAAAGTTGACCATTTTTTGAGCCAATAATGGTTAAAGCAGATTTCAAAGACCAAGTGGATGGACGAAAGAGCAAAATTTCTAAAAATGGCTAAGTTTGGAATCAGATGGAAAATCATGCAACGGCATGATCAAAGTTCACCCCAAATCTCTGCCCTAACTGGGATGAAAGATTGGAATCCTAAATCCCCGAGCAATAAATTCAAACCACAACATAGTTATGAGTCTTGAGTTTTCATCCTCAAAGTTGGATGGAAATTTGGGAATGCATTATCAATGGTTTGATCTCAATCACCCGTCCTTGTTGATAATGGGTAAAATATTAGGTAATTGATGCATAAAGGAGCATACTCGAATACCCGTCCAAGGCTAAAAATCATCTAAAATTAGAGGGAAGCACTAAATGAGCATTGATGATCCCAACTACCCCATACAGCTGATTGATAGGTGTGAAGAAGATAATTTGAAATACACAACTTCAAATGAAATCAATTTTAAGTCTTCCTACGACACGAAGGGGTAAAGTAAAATTTATGGCCCAACGGGAATGTTAGAGTAATCGAAGGCCCTAATTGATGTAGAAGTACCTAACTTCTTCCAAACAACTATCATCCCTCCTGGAGCAAAGCGTCAGTAGATCTTCTGACCGTTCCAGTGTGATTCTTCCTGTCGAACGCCATTAATGCCTAAATTTGAATTTGTTGTAAAGCTTTTATAAATAGTGGAATTCTCGTCATTTCAAAGGGTGACTCTATGGCCATTAAAATTCATATGTAATTCTTCTTCACCTTGTAAATATAAAGTATATCACTATTTGGTCTCTCAATTTATCTTCACTTTTATTTTATCTAATTCTAGATGTTTATTTTTACGCTGGCCACTTAAGTTGGTTCACCTAATTCTGCCCACTAGATTTCATGGGTCTCACTGAGTGGTTCTACAATTCACATCCACCCTAGGGTATCGAGGTTTTATTTTTGTTAAAGTTTTTCAAGTGGGAGCACTCTAATTTTGCAATTTGGATTTCATGCACTCCTCCTATCAGTTCTAGAATTCACCCTTGCCCACTGCACCGAATGATAAAGTGAGGATGAGATGAGCTGATCTATTAGGTGCTATGTTTTTGTTTCCATTAATGATGTTGAATATGTGTATCTTGATGTGACCATACCCCATACTTATCAATTAAGGTTATGGTATCCCTTTGTTTTCTCTCTCATTCCCTTTTCTCCTTTCACACTTTACGATGTAGGTAGCTGGAATCAAAGGAGCCATCCTTCTTCAAATATCGATCGCCCTACCTCTCCTAGACCAGGTGGCCATTCAATACTAGTCGAGGACCACTAGGTGCACCCCCCGCTCGTCTAGTGCCGTTTTTGCACCAACAATTACAATAGAAGAGGAAAATAACTACCAATTGCTACTTAAGTTCCTTTAAATGCACAATGTAGACCTGGTAATAAATCTACCAAATGAAATCAAGGATCTAATCCTGAGATTTGAAGGTTTTTCTCCTCAAATCTGCTAATTGAGATTCAAATATTTTTGTCCTCAAATCTACCAATTAGATATTGAGGCACAATCACCACCTAAAACTATAGAATATATTTTTTTTAAATGTTCAAATACCCCCATGTTACTTCTAACATTCTCCTTTAATACAACCACCCCTTTTAATTTTTACTTTTTTTCTTAACTCATGTGGAATAAGTGAATTTTTTAAAATTCTAATGCATCCATTAAAATCTTTGTAATGACTTCTTATCACACTAAACAAAAACCAAGGTAGACTAGAACATGACTAAGGAAATCACCAATGCCACTCCAAAACTTGGTACTACCTCCTAAAAATTAGAAAGATCCCTAAAATATAGGAATTTTCTTTTTATTCACATAGAAAACAATACAAAACAAATTCATATAGTAACTCATGCTTATATCTCCTACACACAAACATCCACTCACCATGACTACTCCACAAAAATAGGTGAATAGGTCCCATAGTTTACTATCATCTAGAAAGGGAATGGGTATGCATAATAAATTGGCATAGATTATGATTATACATGTGTATATGTTATAAGGCAAGACATAATAAAAATGGTCTTAGCCTTAGCAGCCCAAACAAAATGATTTGTACATCAACATGATGTAAAGAGTGAATTTGTGAGTTATAAGATTGAAGAAGTGCTTGTGGAACAGTCGTAAGGATTTGAAGTGAGGTAAATAAGGATATGTATACAAGTTAGAAAAACATTAAAACAAATACCAAGGACATGTTATTTAAGAATTGATTCATAGTTCTTGAAGTGTGTATTTGTGAGAATTATCAATGAGCCAATATCCAACTACAAAAAGGAAGGTAATGATATTTTTATTGTTTACTTATATGTTGATGGTATAGTTTTCATAGTAATTTTATCAAGAATGAAGATAGAGTTCAAGTAATCCATGATGCAAGAATTTGAAATGAGTATTTTTATATTGTTGCATTATATTCTTGCCATGAAAGTACATCAAACACATGATGGGGCTTTAATTTGGTAATATAAATATGCATATGATATGTTGAATATATTTGGCATGGAAAGTTACAAAGTTTTTGCTACCCCACTTGCATAAGGTAAAAGAATACCCAATGATGATAGAAGTGAAAGAGTAGATCAAAGGAAGTATAGAAGTTTGATTGCAACCTTATGTACTTATTGCATATACAATCTCCTTGGTTTCAAGATCATAAGTCAACCATAAAAAAATAATATGAGAGCATCTAATATAATTTTAAGGTAAAAGGAAAATTAAATTATAGAATTTGTTGTACTTTAGCCAAAATGAATGAATTGGTTGGATACAATGAATCAAAACTGAGGAGACTCAATTGATGATAATAAATCTACAACAAGAAATCATCTCATTGGAAAATGAATTGGTAACTTGGATTTTAAAGCAACAAGCAACAAATACACTCTCAAAAATAAAGGTTGAGTATATAGTAGCTACATCAACAAGCATACAAGTAATGTGGTTAAGGCATATCCTAGAAGACCTTGGTGAAAAGCAAGAAAGACCAACTACTATTTTTGGTGACAACATAAGTGCAATTCAAATGACTAAAAATCTTGTTTTTTATACAAAATCAAAGCATATTGATTTGAAGTATCAATTTATTATAGATTTAGTTTAGGAAAGGAAGTTGAATTGAAACACTATAATTTGAAATATTAGTATAGTGGAAAAGAATTAGTTTATTTTATATAGAGATAGAATGAAAAATTTCCATTTAATATCACGGGGAAGAATTTTCAAAATTGTGATAATAAATGAGACAAAAAATAGAATAGGAAAAAATAATATAAAAATCAGAATAAGACAAAAGTCTAAACATGATAGAATTGGAATTGCAAGTGAAAATTGAAAGGGAAAAAAATATTCTCACCAAAATTTGAAGAAAATATGAAGCACCCAGAGACTCTTGATACAACCATAAGACATTCTATTATATATGTATATAAGTATAGGGAATTGTATTGAAGTAGAATACGTAGATTTGAATATTGATAAAGTGTTTATTGGAGGGTTTTGTGCAATTTTATTTTCTATTTATTTTTTTCTTTCTATGTTGTATTAATTTTTATTTTTAGAGTATTACTACATTTCACATGACTTTCAAAGAGAAGATCTGAGTTTAAGTTTTGCTAAGTGATATATGCATAATTATAAAAGTATTATTGAAATATCATGATAACATGGTCATGATGTAATATGGGTGAGGTTTATTGTATAAATACCACCATGTGATTCATTGAGATACTATGATAATGCACTCATGAAAATAATATCAAAATATAAATACCACCATGTAATTCATTGAGATACTATGATAATGCACTAATGAAAATAATATCAAAAATTCTTCGTCCATAATAAAAGTTATTAAGTAAACATAATGAAGTATGATACATATTAAAAGTTATTAAGTAAACATAATGAAGTATGATACATATCTAATATGCATGTAATATTATTATGGATTTTAAATATATATTATAATATTATTAATGACTATATTTTATAAAATATTCATGGCTTTTGAAAATATTAGAGTATGTAGTTAAGTGAGTTTTTTAATTTTTTTATATTTCAAATATTAAATGTGAAATTATAAATATAATGTTGAAGGTTTAAATATAAAAGGGGATAGGGTTGTATACCATTCTTCCATGATTAGAGTATTGGTTGGATAAACATATTAAATAAACATCCTCTACAAAAATTGTCCCATGTATGACCTCATAGATGTTAAAAACTACTTTCCTTTCCTTTTAAGAAGTTATAAATTAAAGAAATATAAAGACAATATCATAAAAATAAATATTTATTATATTTAATTAAAAAGTTCAATTTGATAAAAAAAATTGAAAAAAATTAACAATAGATAGTTAATAGGTAATATTTTTAAATATAAAATGAATACAAGTATTATGCCTTAGTTTTTGGAAATGACATTTGTAAAAAAAAAATGTTCAAATTCCATAAAGTGAAACTCTCATAAAAGGAATGTGGCATTTGAAGGAGTTGGAATATATATATATGAAAAACTAATATGAAACTTCCCTCAATAAATTTCCAATTTCCAAATGAAACTTTACAAGAAAATGTAGAGGTTGGAAGGAGTTGGCATATATCTTTGCAAGAAAGGTAGTATGAAACTTCCCTCAAGAAAAGAGAAGGATCAATTTCCAAGTGAAACTCTATGATAAAATATAGTGTTGGCATATATATATAATATAGAGGTAATATATTTTTTTATATAAAGACTACCTAAAATTATTTTTTGAAATTTGTCTAAACATTTTGATGAATGTAATCCCAAGAAATGAAGCATATAACTTAGTAGTATGTGTTTAACATTTGATTCTTCTATGTATAAAAAAAATAAAATATGTGTTTAATATCTTAAGAAAATGATAATTGTATTACATAATAATAATAAATTATTATTAAATATAAGGTGCAAAAAATAGGTGAAGGGAGATGGTGATCGAAAAATCGGGCAATATCTCAGGCGAGAAGCAGAGTAAGGCATATGATCGGGTGGAGAGTGACGCGCAAACGTGCGATAAATCCACCTCTCATGCAACGGTGAACCAAGTTGAAAGAACTTCATCCACCATGAGCAGTAATACTCAAAATGGACCTATCAAAGGTAAATACCCCCTTGATAAACAAGACCATGGTGGGAAATTTCATGGCTAACCCTCCTACGCAGAGCTCCTACAAAGCAAATGCAGACAACCTACAACCGCTTCGAGTAGCTTTGTTGTGTAGGGATACAATGTGCTATGCCCTAAGCAACTCATGGAAGGCTATGCAACACGAGATTCATTTTTTACATTGGGGGAAAATTTATCGGAGGACATTCGGATATGGACTCAATCTGTCATTGGGCATCAACAAAATGGAAAACCCTAAGGAGTCTGGAACTCTCCCCAATATCCAGAGGATTTTTCATGATCCAACTTAACAAAAAGGAGGACGTAGAACACATATTTTTTGGAGGTCCTTGGTTCTTCGAAAGGTGAAGCTTGCTCCTAAGGAAATAGGAGCCAAGTTTTGATCCAGAGACATAGAGCATAAATTATGCTCCCATCTGTGTTTGGCTCCCTAATCCCCCTGTGCACTTATTCTATGAGGATGCATTACAAGGTCTAGCTTGAGCATTCGACCCAACCACCCACGCCAGGACTCGTCTAACTCAGACACACATCTGTGTTAATGTGAACCTAGAATAGCAACTCCTAGATCACCTCAACCTGATCTATGGGGATTACAAATGAAGACAACCGCTTGTGTATGAAAATGATATCACATTCTGCTCAAAGTGTCAATATCAAGGGCATCTCTCATATCAGTTCCCAAAGCGAAAAAACCCTAAAACCAACCACCAAAATGCAATGCGTTCGAACCAAGCTGACAGCCAAAATATTATCTCTAGAGCAGGACAAAGCATGAACATCAAGAGCAGGCAACCAAACCAACCACCGCCAGCCGAAGCGATGCAAAAGGTAAGTACCCTATCTCTATCTCTAATAAATTCAATTTACTAAATTATTGTGGCTCCTTTGAGGAGATTAAGGAAGGACAAATCCCTACCAAGACTTCCCCTATTCCTAATCTTACTTTCCTTCTATACTCGAATTCTAGTGCCACCCAAGAATTTCCCTTTCCTCTCCCTCTCTACATTAGTCCCCTCCACCCACTATTAGCATCACTCTTCAAAGACCTCCCTCAAAACCCCCATGCTCACCTAACCCCTCATCCCCATTGCTCCTCCTTGTTGGGTCTGAATACCCTGTCTCCTCGGTTAACACAAACATTATTGGTTCCAACAGCAATGAGTCTGCCTATGAATCCCCATAAACCTAGAGTCCCAAGTAAACCCAAAGCTTTAGAAAATCCCATATGGATGTAGGTGGAGACAGAAATAAGGGTAGTCCTTTCGATGTCGAACAAAGAAATCAGGATACTGCAGAGGACATAGCCAATGAAACTTAGAAAACCCTATTCCAAGAAATTGAAAACACCATCAAGGAAGAAAGCTGAATATCCAAACCCCCCATGCACCAAGGTAAAGGGGGCAAAAAATCCTCCAAAAATTCTAAATGAAAGTCCTCTCCTAGAATGCGAGAGGACTAAATGGGGCAGCTAAGCAAAGGTTGGTTGTTCTCATGAGGAAATATTCCAACCCCACAATCTTCCTTATATAGGAAACCAAATTAGATGATCAGTGGTTACCAAGGGTTGCTAAAACCATTTGGAAAAATTGTGACTTCGTTTACTCCCTGGCTACTGGCTCCTTAGGTGGTCTTCTATGCCTTTGGAACCCATCCAAAGTCGAAGGTAGATTCATCTCTGGTCAAGACAGACTGTCCAATATTCTTTTCCACGATCTCAGTTCCCAGACCTCATGGATCATGACTAATGTCTATACCCCTAACACTTCTCAAGGCAGAATGGTTTTGTAAGACACCATCACTCAGATGAGGCAAGCATTCATCAATATTCCATGGATCTTGATAGGGGACTTCAAATCTCCCCTGCACTTTTTTGATAAAAGAGGAGGGAATACCATCACTCATAGATCAACAAATGATTTAAGATAGTTTGTGGACTCCAATTCTCTTATGGACATCTATTTTTGGGGATCCCATTTCAATTAGAGTAACTAAAGAAGGGTAAACACTCTCATCTAAGAGCATCTTGATTGATTCCTGTTGTCCCAAGAAGCTCTCCCCTTAATTGGAGATGCCACTCTTTAGGCTCTCTTGAAGATAGGGTTTGATCATAGCTTGCTTCTATTCAAAATAGCAAGCAAGACCTAGTTCAAGACTCCATTTCAATTTGAGTCAATGTGGACTCAATGCCCTGATCTCAAAAATCATATTGCAGAGTGGTGAAAAATAAAATTCCCTAGGACATCCACCAATCAAGTAATGCAAAAACTCTGACTGATCAAAGAAAATTTGAAATTTTGGAACAGTGAGACCTTCGAGAATATTTTCAAAACCAAGCGTGATATCAAAACCAGGCTTGATCATATTGAGGATAAATTTTAGAAAGGACAGGGGGACGACATGCTTCAAAATTAAGAGAGGATTTTGATATTTGATTATCACAACATCTTACGCAAAGAAGAAACATTTTGGTACCAAAAATCAAGGCAGCTTTGGCTCAGGGAAGGTGATACCAACTCCAAGTTTTTTCATATCTCTACTCTCAGGCACAAGGGAGCCAACAGAATTAAAGGCCTTACTAGACAGGGTGGCTCGTACACCTCTGACATTCACCAAATTAGGAATGAATTCATTTGTCACTTTGAATATCTCCTCGTCCACCCTCCCCCTCTGTCTAGGCCATGGATTATCTCCTCAAAAACATCCCCAGAACTATCTCTGAAGTTATGAATGAGTTTCTCCTCAGCCCCCTGTCCCACAAGGAAATTCACCAAGCCCTATTTTCTATGAATTTGGATAAAGCCCCTAATACCAATGGCTTCCCCCCATATTCTTCCAAAACAACTGGGACATTGTGGGCCCTAATATGTGCTTAGCCATAACTTAAATACAGTTGTCCAATGTCATTCCCAGAGATGTCAATTCCACATTCCTCGCCCTGATCCCCAAGGGGGTGAATTCCTAGTCCCTATCTTATTACCATCCCATCAGCCTGTGCAACGTCATTTAAAAAAATTTGTCCAAATCCCTAGCCAAAATACTCACCGAGATCCTTCCCACCATCATCGATCCTTGCCAAGGCAACACTGTAAAGGGGTAAAACATTCTTGACACCGTCATAACAATCCATGAGTTGATCCATTCTATGCACAACTCTAACTCCTCTATCTTCTTCCTCAAGCTTGATATGAACAAGGCCTTTGATAGAGTTAATCGGGATTTCCTAACCAAAATCCTCCTCAAGTATGGTTTCCATGAATCTTGGGTAAATCTGATCTCCAACTATTGTTCTCTTCTTGGTTCTTTGTCCTAGTTAATGGTTCAATCATCGGCTACTTTCCCAGCACAAGGGGACTAAGGTAGGGAGATCCCCTCTCCCCATTCTCTTTATCATCTTGGCTAAGAGTTTGGGAAGAGCCATCAAAATTTCTTGTTCCATAAATCTGATCTTTGGTATCAAGGCATCCTCTGGGCACCCTCCTTCCACTCACCAACAGTTCATGGATGACACTCTATTAGCTACCAAAGCTTAAGTATCTGAATCCAAAGTCATCAATGCCATCCTCAATCTCTATGAGGAAGTTGTTGTCTAGAATATCAACCTCATTAATATTAATCTCTACTTCATCAACACCCCAATCAAAAGATAGAGTATGATTGCAAGAATTATGGGTTGCACCATAGCTGATCTCGCAAATACCTATATGGGACTTTCGATGTTTAAAGTAAGGCCACTCAAGGCCATGTGGAACAATGTCACAAAAAAGATCCACAAAAAGTTGGTAGTTTGGAAAGGGGCTCTCCTTTCCCAAGAAAACAAAGCAACTTTAGTTAAATTTGTCCTTCAAAGCATTCCAACTTATTTTCTATCAATTTTCAAAATCCCTGCTATGTTGGGAGAAGCTATCAAAAAAGTGTAGAAGCATTTCCTATGGGCTGGGAATGATACTTAGAGAAAATTCCACCTGGTTTCCTAGGATAAGGTCTGCACTCCCAAAAATAGAGGGGGGTTGGGTTTTTTCCATATAAGCATCACAAACAAGGCCATCCTGGTCAAACAAGCTTGGAAGGTGGTCACCAATGCCAATTTGTAGTGGGTGTTCATTGTCAAAAGAAAGTATCTTTAACACCAATCATTTCTGGATGTGGAGACCCCCTGCATTGGTTACCACTTCTGGAAATCCATAGCTCACACCAAGCAGCTGCTACATCAAGGATCATGGTGGCAGTTGGGAAATGGTAATGATATTGACTTTTGGAAGGATTCTTAGACTAGATTAGATCCCCTCATTAATGATCCTAAAATTGTCGCAGTCAAACACCTCACATATAATAAATTTAGTCCCAGAGTTGCTGATTTCATCATCATGGACCAAGGAAACTAAAATTGGAAGCAGGTCCAATTCAAAATTAAGGATGATGTCATTGACAAAGCCATAACAACTCTCCAAGACATCTTTCAGGTGAATTTCAATAGTCTTAGAGGAAATATTAACGTTGCTGGAAAGGATCCAACGATGGGCTCTTCACCATTAAATCTACTTCCCAGATGATGGACACCCCACCCATGACTCCCAAAAATAGAGACAACCAATCCATAGCCAGGAGCATCTGGCTCAAGCTTTGGATCCCAAAGGTGGCCCACTTCTATTGTCTTGCTATCCATAATAGAATCCTAACTACAAACAATTTGATCCAAAGGGGAGTCATTTTTCCCAACAGGTGTTACCTCTGCATCCAAGCTTGGGAGTCCACCCAGCATATTCTTCTAGAATACCCCTTCACTTGGGATGTTTTCTTCTTCTTGATTAGTAGATTCTAGGTCAGCTATATTTGGCCCAAGTTCATCATAGACATGTTTACCTAATAGTCTAGGGTCTTTAAAATTTAGGACTTAGCTTTCTGTGGAACTTCTTGCTCCATCATGTGACTTGGAAAAATTTTTTGGAACGTAATAATCGCATTTTCAATGAGAACCCTAGAAACTTGGACGTTGTATCAAAGCCCTATCCTTTGCCATTAATAACAGTAGTGTCATTCCCTGCACTAATGTTCCAAAATTTGGGCTTGAATCTCACCTATTCATTTCTCTTGGGATTCCCTCAAACTGCAATAAAGTCCAGAATTCCCCCAACCCCAGAACCAATACCAAATGGTTCCCTCCTCCCCTGGTATGGCTCAAAGATAACTGCAATGGTGCATCCAAAGGCAACCCAGGAAGCGTAGGGGTGGGAGGAGTCTTCATAGACCACAATGGCAGTATTATCAAGGCTTTCACAAAAAATTTGGGGACCCAAACTAACAATTATGCAGAGGCCAGAGCATTGTGGAGAAGCATTGAGGTGAGTAAAGCCCTTTTCAAACCAATAATTTTTTAATGGGATTCTACTGTTATATTTGGCCACATCATCAATAAGAGCATAGGAGGAAGGAATATTCATAACATTATCCAGGAGTCCCAAGTCTTCCTTAACTGCATTCCCTAATACAAGATCAACCACGTGTTCAGGGAAGCAAATAAGGTTGCTGAAATCCTAGCCAAAAAAGTTGTCAACCAATCCACTCTGTCTATCTAGGAAGAATACTTCCCCCAAGATGTCATCACCATATCTAATCAGGATGTGGAGAAAATAATTGAAAGGTAGCTCTAGCTACCACAATGGTATTTTTTCAATACCAAAGGTGTTCATTTTCAACACCACCTCTCCTCGAAATATCAACAAAAAATGTGGCTCTTACCACCATGAGGATGCTTCATCAACACCAAGGGTGTTTAATCTCAACACCATCAACTTTTGGAACTTTGCCACTCCCATAATTCTTTGGTGTGATATCAGTACAATTTTTTATGTAGGAATTATGGCTCGTTTCATTCACCTATGCATTTTTGCCTCTCACTATCCTTTTATCTCCACCCATCCTTCATTAAGATAATTTTACCTAAGCGTGCTAAGATAGGATATATAACCCTTATAGCCAGCCCTATCTCCCCTTGTATGATCACCATCATGGCCCTATCTGAGCCTATTATCTTGTAGATTGAGCCTGGGACTACAGCCTTGTCAGATGCTAAGTTCTTCATCAATTTCTTCAAGTTGTTCTTTGGGATAGATGAGTAAGTCACCAGTCATCGAGTCGTGGAATCAAGGGGAAGTGCAGGTCCAAGGACTCTACTTCAAGGTAAGTGTTTATTCTATTACCCAAGTCTCTAGTATTCCACCCGATGGTAGAATAGTGCGCAGAGATAGGCATAACTTTGAGGAGGAAATTGATTAGTTTCCTGATAAAGGGAAAAACATAGTTTTGGATAAGAAAGGGGTTGTGCGCTCTTCCTTGCCTCATACCTGGGACACTGCCATTGTCCTTGTTATTCAATATGTTACTGTTGATGATCCCAATAAGCCTCTTTGAGCCTATAACCTTACCTTTGTTAACCATCTTCACGATGTTCGACCCATCAACATCCCTAACTTCCTCCTTCGTTCCATCATTATCACCATTACCAACTTTAGGGAGAGTAAATCCCCAAAACCCCCTCGTCACCAAGGGCTCTTTCTGGTGCTTTACAAGCATACCCTAGCCCACCAAGTCTCAGGAGAAATCTCCTCTCGGTCTCCATCTCCCACTCACTCTTTCGACTATGCCTATGTTGATGCGTCCACCCCCTGTCCCCCAAGCCTACCAGTCCCCCCATGCAAACTCCTATCAATATCCCTTCCCCTACACCTTTCACCCCCCGTGACCTTGGCAAGAAAGTTGCATCCCCTATTTCTATCCTTGCTAAAGAAGCTCCCTCTGGAAAGCGCCCAAGGTTTAAGCAAAAGTCATTTTGGTCCCCCAAAAAAAGAAGGAAGTCTAGCAGGCTGAAGACCCCGAACCTTAGTGACCAGCGGTCGTCTCCAAAAATTATTAGTGATTAATATTAGCATCTCACCACTAGTACCAAGGATAATATCTGCTCTATGGCCCTCAACCGTTTTAACAAAGTAGTAGGCCACTTGTAGATGGTTGTCAACATTTACCGGGAAGGAGGTGCTCTCCTTAACAGTGTCATCTAGGAGCTCAAGGATCTCCCTGCTATGCTCAAGAATATTATGTCCCCTGATCATAACTCCAATGCAAAAGAGGAAAGGGATAAAGATTCCCAGTAGCCTGGGAAATTGTTTGTTAGGCAGCAAGATTGCCTATTTTTATAATGGTTTGATGAAGTTTGTTTTTTTTTGTTTCAGTATTTACTGGACCAGGTTGAAATGGGCAAAACCCCTGATGGTCTTTTTATGGTTGCCAGTGTTGGGCACTGATGTATCTACTTACACCTACTGTAATAGGGATGGGACCCTTTAACTCGTGCAGTAAATAAAATACTTTTACCTACACAAAAAAATTATTATTTAAAATAATATGTAAAAAGTATATATAGATATTTTTTTTATTGGTGGAAGGGATTTTGAAAGAGTCCTTGAACCTTTTACAATGAGGAAAAACCAAGTGATACAGCCTCCCAAATATTAAACAATAAAAAGCAAGAATAGGGAGATGATCATGAAAGAAGACAAATAAAATATGAGATGATCTCCCAGAAACTGTCTCTATACAGGTACAAAAAAAAGAAGACGGTCTCCTCGAAAATGTCTCTAGAAAGGCATAAAAAATAGGAGACGGTATCCTTGAAATCGTCTTTAGACTTGCACAACAATAGAAAAATAGTTTTCCCAAGGAAATAAGAAATGATCGCGCAAATCTTAAAATTTAAAAACAAAACCGCCAAGGGGTTACACAAGACGATTTAACAATAAAAGCAGTAAAGAAGTCTTAAAATTTTAAAATAAAAACAATCGCCTTCTCGCTCAAACTGCAAATTGAAACTAAGTCCCCGCTCAAGGTAAATTCTCATATTCAAACAAATCTGAATCATGAGCTTCCCACTCAAAAGGAACACAACACAAATTTGAAAAATATTTCCCGCTCAAGGAAACCAGCTCCTGCAACTCAAACATGGAGAGAGGTTCCACCCCATGGAAATCCTACACCATGCAGCTGGATGAGAGGAATTGAGCCAACAAAAAAGTGGTAGCTAGCAACAGAGCTAAAATAAGAGACAATCTTGAGAAGATGCAGACCACCAACACCACTACCCATCAAGCCTCTCTAACCTACTAATAAAGAATCCAAACCCTGAACCCTCTTCTACAACCATCATGAAAGCACCAAGTCCCTTTCCCAAGATCTCAAATAGCTACAAAGAAAAGAGTTCATAGGAATGGGCTCCTCTTCAAAATATGAAGAAAGCCCCAACCACCCAATGGTAAGCCTTGCAAGCCAACACTAAAATCCTTAAACTACGGCCATCATGAAAGCACGAGGTCTCCTCCTGGTGAGACCAAAAAAAAATTATAGAGATAGGTTCACTAATACTTCCACACCAACGGTCACAAGACCAAATCTATCAAGCCGAAGGGGTCTAAAAACCCTTATTTCATGAGAAATTATAAAGCCCTAGGTCCCCAACAAAGACTATAAAGAAACACAAAGGAAGAGGTCCATCTACACACCTTGGAAGCTGACTACAAAGGCTGCACAACCAAATCTGTTGCTACCATATTAGGAAACCATCCAAAAAAATCCTCCTCCATGATAAGAAAGCGCCTGGTATTTCCCTCAAAGACAACTAAAAACATGGAAGAACTTACCAAACCATCTCGCGCATCGGACAAACAATAGACCACACCACGGGCAAAGGACCAAGGCTTTCAATCTAAAAGGTGAACTTTGAAACCCCTCCTCCGTAGACCATGATAAATCCCCTAGTATTTGCCTAGACCACAAAGAGCCATGAAAAAAGATGTCCAACAAGATGCCTCTCAAGAATACTACGCATGCTGCAAACCCTTTTCCATCATAGCCAGACCAAGAAACCGTTTGAGAAAGCCCTCTTCCATGATATGAAGCACCTGGTATCCCACCAAAGACCACCTAAAAATATGGAAAGGAACCAACCAGACCATCTCGTGCATCAAGCAAGCAATGGATGAACCAACCACCAAGGAGGTATTGTTGATCCACAACCAAGACAACCTCACACACCAGCTTAGCCCAGCTAACGCCAAAAATATGGATAAGGAGGTAATCCACCTGAAGGCACCTCCAAGAAAACCAGGGTCTGTCTAGGAACACCACTAGAGGAGCATGGGAGGGAGAAGGAAGAATGGAGAGGTGGTCTTCACCTAGAGCGTAAGACCTCTCGCCTCCTTTCCCAAATGTTAAAAATATATTTAATATATATTTAAAAATTAGTTTTTACATTTTTTAAAATAATAAAATAGATATAAAATGTAAATGCAATAAACATAATAACTCTTAAACTTTCATAATTAAAAGTGAAGAAAAAATAATTCACATTGAATTCATTATGAGCTATTTAAAAAATAATAATTTTTTTTTATTTGGTTATTGTGAGAAACCCCCTATGACCGACGTACAGGACTGAGTAGTCTCCTCCCAAAAATTATCCCTCCTAAAGTTGAGAACTATACTTATCAATAGGGAATTTAACACAAAACCACCACACACCCATCCCTCATACACTCGCCCATACCGTGGTTTGAACCTTGGACCTTCGGAAGAAGAGCCAAAGCCCAAACCGTTGCACTGCACCCTAGGTGCTAAAAAAATAAAATAAATAAATAGCATTGTAAGTTTAATGAAAATATTGTTTAATTTTTTAGACTTATCATATACTATTTTTTAAATATTAAATATTTAATGAATTTACTTAGAAGGGTTTTTGAATAGTCTAATGAATTTGGAAAAATAGTTGGAGTTAAAGAGTTTCAAACCATAAACCATAAATAAAATTTCAATTTTATTAAAAAATATTAACATTTAAAGTACAACATAAGTGGGTTTAACAATAAACGATTAGGTACTTTATATAAGAGATAGATTTAAATCTAAAATGTAGTAATGTCTATACATCAAGTTACTTTGAGGTCCATTTTAACTCTACATAACTCTAAAAAATTTGATCATTGGATTTGAAACAAATTATGGGGATAGCGGAGTTTCGCATTATAAACCAACATTCCAATCCCATGGGTGAACCTTAGTGCTTGAGCCTAATAGATTGAATTTCTATTGGTGAGATTATTTTGAACACAAATATCCAAGGTTTCATTCTTATAAGTTTTATGATAATACTATTATATGGATTATTAAAATACAAAGATAATGTGATTATGATGTAATATAAATAAGACCTACTTCAAGAGTTATAAATTTCAATACCATATAACCAATTCAAAAAAGGCTTATAGATATAAAGTTCTATTACAAGCCAAAAAGCACTAACATGGGATGTTCTTTTAAGGAGGTCTTGGCAAGGACCAAGTGAATGTGTTATGTGTAGAAAGGAAGAAGAAATAATGGGTCATATTTTGGTTCATTACCCTTTTGTAAGAGAAGTATAGAATTCTATTATTCCTTTGACTCAAGCGAAAGGATAGTGGCCTGCTACGAACCTTTCAGATAACATGCAACAATGGTTTAAAGAAAGAGAATAAAAGCAGTTTAGATGTGTCCCTTTGATAGTGGCATGGGGATTATGGCTATCTAAGAATCCCAAGTTGTTTGAAGGTAAAAAAATTCAAGCAATTTAGGTGCAAATGTAGATTAAAATTATTTTTGAAATTCGAAAAGTCTTTCCAAAACCAAAACTGGGCAAGTATATAGGTTTAACAACCCAAAACTACCAACCCATTTTTTTAAAGAATGATAACAAGCAAATGTTCACAAGAAAAAACCCTTCTTTTATCTTTCCAACATACAATGCTTCACCACATTTGAGTTCCAATTCACTGCAAACGATACTCAATGGATAGGAGTGGCCAAATTTCATGGTTTCTAGGGTTTACCTTACTAAACCTACACATTTAGAAGGACACCAAAAGTGGTCCCCCCACCTTTCCCATACCCTCACCGATATAGGACAATGTGACCATGATGTAGATATTATTCTTTAAGACCCATAACACTTAAAGGGGAACGCCTATTCCCTAACCTTACTCTAATTATATCTATAAAGGTTAATTAGGCATAGAGTCTTGGTGCTTAGTTACCATACCTCCATGGGCTATCTAAGGTCATTACCACTTCATTAGAAATAAACATACTTACTCAAACCTACACATTCAAGGGATCACCATTGTTGTCTTGTGAATGGTTCCACAAATCTTAGTTGAAATGCACTCAATCCTACTCATTCAAGGTGCAATGATTCACAAGATACTTGACTATTATATTCACACAACTCCTAGGTTCATGAGTTATTAGCTATTGCATTCTCACAACTCCTAAAACTCATATTTATCCAGTTATTGCATTAATGCAAGTCATCCTAGGATTGGGCTTTATTTTGACTCGGGTCCACAAGAGATTCTAACCCCCTAGATAATCTTATTTCAAATAATTCTTGCACTTTAAACATACTTCTAAAGTAAAGTAACATGTATCACATAATATCAAAAACATTTTAACACAAGTCATTATCTATTTAATTTGAAATGCTATAATAGATAAACAAGGATGCATCTTAAATAAAAGCCACATTTGCTTAACTCAAACGCTTGGCTTAAAACTTCAAAGGATGCATTCATTTAACTTAAAAGTAATGGCATAAATGAATCAAATATTTAATATAAAGATGTATTTTAACAATTGATAGAGCCCAATACTATCTATCCAAATAAAATATTGCTCGTTCACCTTAATTTGCAAAACCCAAAGTAACATTAAAGAAACATAATCTTTTAGTTTGTACAATAATCAAGTTACAAAACTTAATTTAATAAAATATTCTTTACATAGCATTTTTTTTTCCATATCATCTATACATTCAAAGTACTATGAAGCCATCCACCAAGGATCTTCAAGCCATCTAAAAATCTACAAGCTTCTTCATGATAGGGAATTCACCATAGCTCATGAGGAATACTTAGGGATAAGGACAACTCTAAATGCAATGCAAATTAATCATACTTTTTATACTATGCAGGCATCCATGCATAAACATAATAAAACAATCCATCAATAATAAGATTCTATAATTCCTCTTTCTACGATGGTTCCTTTACCCATACGAGTCTCAAGGACCATTATAACAACTTCTCTTTTCCAAACAAAAATCCAATAATCCATATTTTAAAAAAGGATCCCATACTTCTTTTTATAATGATCCCTTAACATGCATAAGTCTCAAGAATCAGTATAGTTGTTTCTCTTTCAAAACCTAAATTCATTAATCCATTTTATTAAAGAAAATCCCATACTTCTCTTTATAATGATCCCTTAATCTACATAAGTCTGAGGAATCATTATAGTGTTTCTCTTTCAAAATCCAAATTCATTAATCCAATTTATAAAAGAGAATCCATTACCATAGAAGAATCATTCCTAATAACCAAGCATAAAAACTTTAAAAGTTATCTTTATAATTTCCAACTTTCAATTGCATTCTACAACATCATCTTTTTTTTTTTTATAAGTAACGGTGTATTTACAGTGGGTTTTTTAGAAAAGGATCCCAAAACCTTAGTTACATCAGAAGCCGAGGCTTAAAAAATGAATAAAAAACTGGGCTGCGCCCAAGGGCAATGATCCGGGGCCCGGGGCCCTGGTGCCTACAAAAACAGACTAGGACACTTAACCTCAAAACTAGGCATGAAGCCACCAAAAACCAAAAACCAGAAACCGCCGTCGTCACCGACGTAGAATCAGACCGTCGTTGCACCGGTGGGCCCTGTGGCCGGTCCTGGCCAGGACAGGGCCCCAGGCAGCCCACCTTTACTCCCTATCGGGGCCATCCCCCAGCCTATGCTAGAGCTCACCTAGGGCATTGGCAGCAGAGGAGGCCGCTTGGGCAGTCGCAGTCAGGGATCTGATAGCCATGTCAAGAAGGGCTCTGATGGCCAAATTCTACATCCTACTACTAAAATCGAAACTAACTTCGATAGGCTTCGGGACCTCCATTTTGGACTTTTTGGTGCTGCCAGCAACCCTACTGCTGTAAGGGAAGGGGCCTTTACGAGCGCTACCAAAAGTCGAGGCCCCGCCTGGGCCCTGGGCCGGAGTCTTGCACTTTCGAGTGGGCCTACGACGCTTCGGGGCAGGGGAGCCATCGGGAGAGGGGGTCTCCTTGGAAATGGAAGCAGCAGGGGAGGCAGCGGGAGAGTTAGCCATTTCAGGGGGGACAGAAGACAGGGGAGGGATGCGGTGGAGCTATGGTTGGTTGGCAAGGGCATGCCTATACAGGACGGCCATGAGGCCTTGGTGGGAGGGCCGGGAGTGGCTTTTGTGAGCACGATCAATGGAAAGACCCAGGGAATACAACAGGAATCGAGGGGTGCTGACCACCGTGGCCCCCCAGAGGTGGTTGAAGTAGCTCAGGTGAAAGCTGAACAGCCGCTGGTCCAGATCGTCGTAGGTGATGTACTGCATCATCGGGACAATGGCCTCATCGAAAGGGGCCGGGAGGTTGGACCGGAACAGGTTCGCCTTGTCCCACTGCTACTCCGGGAAGTGGGAGAGTTCCTCCTCCCAGTTATGCTTATCCCGCCTGACTACCCTGCCCTTTTCCTCATGGTGCAGGCCTGTAACTTCCGTCAAGAATTCTTTATTCACTTTAAAGTGAAGGCCCTTCACTGTGACCTCGTCGTCATTCCACGAGTCCAGAAAGCTTTGGGTGATTTCGTCATCAGCTCCTACAAATTTGCTGAAGAAAGGGGTGAATTTTTTGGCATTGGAGAAGAGTCTGGCCGACTCGCTCAAATCGAGCGTGGAAGGCTCGATGAAGACAGTTTTAGAGGCCATGGGGATCGAACGGACAACCCAGGGACAGTGGAAACAGGGGGAACCAGGCCAGAGATGCGGGGACAGGGGACGGGGGAAGCAGACAAGACTGTGGGAAAGCTCAGCGCATGTCAGATTTAAAACCTTGCAGGGGGCCACGAAGGGGGGAAGCCATCGGCATCGGGAATGGACGCTCGGGGCCGGGTGCGACACGAGGGGGGAGGGCCTGAGGGGGCATGGTTGCCGGTTGCCACGCGGGGCAAGAGAGAGGGGCCACTACCAGCATGCCAAGTGGCACAGCTTGAGTGGGGGAACGCCTTGAGGGTACTCCATGGGATAGAGCCATGGGCAAACTGACGCGACATGGGGATCCGACGGTGCAGCTTTCAAGGCAAAAAGGCCGAAAAGGGCCGTCGTGCATTCTGTCTTGGAACTGTCAGATGTGCCAATGGGGCGATGCAAATCCAGGCTGGGAAGAGCCGATCTGCTGACGTGGTCGAGCACACTTGGCACCGCGAGGGGGATCTGGGAGACCAACTCGCGGGCAGGCGACGGGCCTGGAGCAGACGACGTGGCGCCCCAGGGGGGAATCCCCTATCCTCTAGAAGCCATATCGGTGGAACTTTGAGGCCCCGGCTGGGGGCAAGCTAGACACCAGGGTCCTCATCATTGTTGGAATGATCTTGCATCGTAATGTGGACCAGAGCTTTGAGAAAGTTTGTAGTCCAGGTGGTGAAGTCTTCAACTGAGATGGCTTGGTTTGCCATGAAATCAGCCGCCCTGTTGCCTTCCCTATACACATGCCGGAAGGCGTGGTCGGGGAATCCCTGGAGGACGGAGAGGGCTTCTCGGATGGAGTTGTGGATGCGCCAGAAGTAGTTTCTCGGGCTACGGGCGGCTTTGATGATAACTTGGGAATCACCCTCAATGATGACTTTTGAGGGTGACTCCCTGAGGGCGATCAGCCCACTGAGCAGAGCTACTGCTTCGGCGAAGTTGTTAGTCTGGATGTCGAGCGGAGCAACAAACGCCATGATCAGGGCCCCGTGGCAGTCTCGGATGACCCCCCCCCCGGGGGGAAAACACAAAAAAAAAAAAAAAAAAAGACCCAACTGAGGGGGGAAGTCCACCTTGTCAAAGAGCGATGGGAGGGGATGGGGGGGACCGGGGGGAAGCTGAATTCTGAGGGAGGATAGGAGGGTGGCCTCGCCCGAGCGTCGGGGCGCCTCGATCAAGGGGATGGAGTGGGAATTCTCAAGGGCAAAGGTCACCGCCTTAGTTGCTATCCATAGGGGGGACCGGGCCGGGGAGGAGAAGGCTCTGCTGTTGCGCTCCAGCCAGAGTTGCCAGAGCATATGAGGAAGGCAGGAGCCCCAGAGAAAGTGGATGAAGGGATGGGCAAAGGGGTTGGGCCACTGAGACAGGAGGTCTGAGATGGAGTTGGGGGCCACCCACTGGATAGAGAATTGGGAAAGGATGAGGCCCAGGACTTCAGATGAAAAGGAACAGTTGATGAAGAGGTGATTGGTGGACTCCCAGGCAGCACAACAAAGGAAGCATCTATTCGGGATCTGGAAGCCCCTCCTGGTCAGATTCTCGATCGTCAGAATCTTGTTTTGGATGGCCGCCCAAACGAAGTGGCTGATTTTGGGGATCAGCTTCTTGGGCCACACCTGGTGGGTTGGGAAGGGAGCCTCATCAGGGACTCTTTGGAGATTGTAGGCAGATTTAACAGAAAAGACTCCACTGGGAGTACCATGCCAAATGCATCTATCGTTTCCTCCAGTGGACGGGATGACAGTCACCTTGAGGAGGCATTGAAGCCTGGCAGCTTGGAGCGGGTGCCTGGGATCCAGGATGAGCTTCCAGGTAGCACGCCCCTGGTTCTGGGAAAGGTAGGCCGACACTCTGGGTCCTCTGTCCGCCAGCCCTGGTTTGAGAACGAGAAGCTCTCTATCAGTCGTCAGGGCCTCATCGTGAATCCATCTGTCTTCCCAGAAGTCGATCTTGGCTCTGTCCCCGAGGATCCATCTGGTCCCTTTTTGGATTATGTCTTTGGTGTAGTTCAGGGACTTCCAAAAGGCTGATCCATCTCGAGGCTGAGAATCACTGAGGAAGGGGTGGTTATGATAGTATTTTTTGTGCACGATGTTGACCCACTCATCAGGGGTATTGGTGTGCACCTTCCAGGCATGTTTGGACAAGAGGGCCTTGTTCATAAGGACCACCCGCCTAATCCCGATCCCTCCCTCACCTTTGGGGCGGCAGACCAAGGGCCAGGAGACTAGGGGAATCCTCTTCTTATCTTCGTTGCCCGACCAGAGAAAATGTTTCTGAATTTGTTCGATGTGAGCTGCAATGGAGGTCGGGATTCTGAAGACCGACATGAAATATATCGAAATGCTTTGCAGGACTGCCACCAAGAGGGTGGCTCTGCCAGCCTATGAGAGGAGGTGACCTTTCCAGGGGGCCAGCTTCCTTTGAATCCGCTCAATCACCCCGCCCCACAGGGCCTTGGAGGATGCACCTATGAATAGGGGAAGCCCGAGATAAGAGGAGGGAAGGGAACCAGGGGAGCAGCCCAAAATCCGCCCGATTCTGATTTGCCTAGCCAAGGGAGTATGGATGAAGAAAATCTTGCTTTTTTAGAGGTTGATTTTCTACCGGCCGCCTCCTCGTATAGGGTCAAAATATGCTTGAGGGTCTTGGCTTGAGGGATTGAGGCAGAGGTGGCGAGGATGGTGTCATCCACGAACTGCTGGTGAGACACAGGGGGAAGGCCCGACGTAGGCCTGATGCCCGAAATGAGACCATGGGACACAGTGCCAGATATGGTGTGCCCCAGGGCCTCATCTAGGATGATGAAGAGGATCGGGGATAGGGGGTCACCTTGGCGGAGGCCTCTAGAGCTGGGGAAGAACCCGGCAGGGGACCCATTGACGAGGATAGAGAACCAAGGGGAGGACACGTAGTTGCTGATGAGCCTGACCCAGGAGGGGTGGAACCCAAACTTGAGGAGGACCTTGGACAGGAAATCCCAGTCAACTCTGTCAAAGGCCTTATTCATATCCAGCTTGAGTAGAAAGGAGGCCTTTTTGGATAGGACGACCGAGTGAAGGGCCTCGTGCATGATTATGACACCGTCTGTGATCAGTCTGCCTTTGACCGAGCTGCCCTAATAGGGGGAAATAATCAGGGGAAGGATATCCTTGAGGCGGGAGGCCATGGATTTAGTCAAGATTTTGTACAAGACATTGCACAAGCTGATGGGGCAAAAATTCGAGAGGGATCTGGCTGCCTGGGTCTTGGGGATCAGGGCTATGAAGGTGGAGTTGATACCTTTGGGGATGGATCTGGCAGTCTGAAGGTCCTGGATGGCAGCACACACTTCTTGCCCGACGATGTCCCAGAATGATTGGAAAAATTGGGGGGGAATCCGTCCGGGCCCGGGGCCACCTCAGCCTTCATGGAAAAAGTGGCAGCATGGATTTTAGAGTCAGACAAGGGCTGCACAAGCATCTCATTTTCCATGGCCGAGATAGAAGAAGGGATATGTTCCAGAAGGGATTCAGCCGCTTCTGAGGACATGGGGGGGCTGTCACCTAGGAGCCCCTGGAAGAAGTGGGTGGCTTCAGCCCGGATGTCCTCTTCTTCCTTGATGATTTTGCCATCGCTGCTCACCAACTCAGCAATTCTGTTGGAACCCCTATTTTTGAGAGTCGACGCGTGGAAGAACTTAGTGTTTGCATCGCCATCTTGGAGCCATAGGGCTCTCGACTTCTACCTCCAAAAGGTTTCTTCCCTAGCCAGAATGTTGTGATACTCACTGAGAGCCTGGTGTTCCTCTTCCCTGAGCCCCGGGTCTTGGGAGCCTGCTTGAAATCGGGACTCGAGGTCTTCGAGTTTTTCTTTGAGTATCGCTTTGTTTTCAAAGATATTACCGAACACCTCCTTATTCCATACTTTGAGTTGCTCTTTGAGGCATCTCAGCTTGTGAAAGACTTGTTTCGCGGGGCGTCCAGGGACTGGGGGAGCCCACCAGCGGCCTACCTGGGCCCGAAAGTTGGGGTGATGCAGCCACATGGACTCGAACCAAAAAGGCCTCTTGGGGGAGGGGCGATGATCGGTTTCGAGGAGGAGGGGGCTGTGATCAGACCCAATTTTGGGGAGGGCCAACAGGGTGGCGTCGGCAAACATGGGAAGGGCTTCCTTGGACAAGAAAACTCTATCTAGTCTAACCTAGATATGGTTTGCTCCCACTCTTTTGTTGGACCAAGTGAACCTGGCTCCTTTCAGGCTGACGTCCATGAGCTCGTTGAGGGCGGTAAAGGCTCCAAAGTCCTCCATGCTCTTGGACTGAACCGTTGTGCCCCCACTTTTATCAGAGAGGAACAGGGGACTATTGAAGTCCCCGGCCAAGATCTAGGGCAGGGGTGCAAAGGCTTCTCTCATCAAGCTGATTTCCTTCCATAAGGCCACTTTCTCGATGGGGCTGTTAGGAGCGTAGACGTTGGACAGAATCCACGATCGCCTAGACTTCACGCAATGGACCAGAATGTTGATTATTCTAGGGGATGAAGATATGAGTCTTCCCTCAAAATATCGGGGGTCCCACATGCACAACAAACCCCTGGCTGAGCCGACCATAGGGGTAGACAGGGACTCGCAGTTGTGCCAGGTAGCTTGGGCTACATGTCGGGCAGCAGCATCATCTATTTTGGTCTCCTGAAGAAGGAGGAAGGACGGGCGGTGATCCCTGCGAAGTTGACCGAGGATCCTTTTCTTGGGGGCCCCATTGAGCCCCTTGATATTCCAGGTGATGAGCTTCATTTGACACCCTTGTGGGGTCGCTTGCCCCCCTTCCCGGCCTGAGCGGGGGGTTTGGGTCGGGTGGCGTCCGTCTTGGAGAAGCTTGTGCCAACGTTAGAGAGAGTTGCCTGGGAGCCATTGGCTATGTCATCTTTAGTGATCCTTGTCCACTGGTCGCCCAGGGTGGGCCGCCCTCTTTTGAATTTGCTACCAAAGTCTGTGGAAAAAGTCCTGCTATGGGTCATCTTGGGGCTGACTTCTTCGGGCCCGGACGGAGAACTGATCTCTTCATCTGACCTCTCAGATCCGCACTCCAAGGGAGGAAGCCCAGTAGGGATCATCGGGAGGGGCAGGGGGGGTCGAGGGGGGATAGCGGGTGTGGGGGGGAGAAGGGGGCCCCGACAGAGGGGGAAGCCGATGGGGAAAGGAGCCCGGGCGGCTCGCATGCCTGGAGGGGGCGCAAGCAGGGGCCTACGGGGAGGGATTCAAAATGGGTCGGGAGGGAGAACCTGGGATCGGGGCCCCGAAAGATGACCTAGGGGAGGGAGCAGCTGGAGGGGAGACCTGGGGAAGACCGCCTTCCAGATCGGGGTCCACGTGAGAGTCTTTTGAAGCAGAAGGGGGGGCCTTCTTGTTGGTCCAGGCCTGGGATCTATGGTCATCGCGAGGGGGCCCGCGAGACGGGGCCCGACCTGATCGGGAATGGGGTTTGGGGATAGGGCCATCAACCTTTCTGGAAACCGAGCATTGGTGGGAGAGATGACCCTGAGCGCAGCAGGTGGGGCAGAAAGCAGGTTTGTTTTCGTAGATCAGGGGCTGACTCCAAAAGAAGGACCCAGAAGAGATGGTCATCGAGGTGGGGAGTTTGGATTCAAGATTGGCGTTAACGCAAAATCTGGCATGCACCATTCGGGATCCTACCTTGGTAGCGGGGTCGAAGGCCACCAGGTCCTCGACCGACTGAGCAATGAGTTTAAGGAGATCTTCATGCCACAGGTGGAAGGGAAGGTCTGGGAGATGAACCCAGATCGGGGTGAAGTTGATGCTTTGGGTGCTGGGGTGGAAGTCAGCTCCATACCGCCTGAGGAAGAGGCTTTTGCACCCCAAAAACTAGGGCCCGCCTAACAGGATCTTTTTGGCATCCTCACTGTTATTTAGTTTGATGATGAAGAAGCCCTTGGTCAGGGCAACCAGCTGGATATGCCCAGAAACCTTCCATTTGGTAGCCGCCCATCTGCGGACGGTTTCCATGTCTGGACGCCCTCCCAAGAATTTCCCTACCAGGGAGGCCGAGGAACCAGCTACCAAGGAGGAATAGACCTCCTCCTAAATAGAGATGTGGGTGCCCTCGAGGGAAAGACCTAGCCCCAGGGCCCGGGAAGGGGCCCTGGTGCCCACCAAGATCTGCTGATAGGAGGGTTTGGGCCCACCCGGGATAGAGCCCTGCCTAGGATCAGGGGGCTTTTTCCCTAGGCCTATGCCCGTATCGAGGCTGTCCTGGGGGCCAGGGCCCAAGATGTCATCCCTGCCCTGGCCATCGAATGGATCACACCCAGAGCCATCCTCTGGGCCCACTGAGGGTCCTGCTGGCCCGGGACTAGGCCCTGACAATCTAAAGCCTGATCCTGAGCTCGATCCCATCTGAAACCCTACACTAAACTCTAAACCTACCCCCAGCCCTGCATCCACTTTCGCTCCTGCTCCTGCTCCTACTCCTGCTCCTCTTCCCGCCATCCCTACAACATCATCTTTATTAAACAAAGACTCTTATATTTCTTTTCAATATTACAATGGAACTTAAAGCATTAGCAATTAAATAGTAAGCAATTTAAAGCCACCTCTTACTTAGCAAGATAAAAACCAATCAAAAGCATATTTTCTAAAAGCTATATCCTTATAAGAAAATAATAAGCATAACTTTTAGTCCAAAAGGAATTTTAACAATAATAATATAACATTTTAAAAAATTAAGAGCCTCATTCAAAAGAACTTAGCATGGCTAAGCTATAGCACCAACACTACCCAACCAACAAAACTTACATCTATAGACCTGAACACAAGATAAACCGGTCCAGGTGGCTTAAGAAAAGAGGAACTCATGCTGAAGGCCTATGACTAGAAGCAAGATTGAATGGGTTTTACTCTAGACTTCACACATGAAAAAATATGGAGGTGCACCATTGAAACAACATTATCCGATGTGACAACAAGAAGGAATAGGCAAAACAAAAGGTGGATAACCACTACCCACAAGTGAGGTAAACACTAAGCAAAACTTATGCATGTTATTCGCTATACGACAAAAAAAGCCCAACATAGAAGGAGATTAACAAAAGAGTGAAACAACACTCAAGAATTTTACAAAGCAATACATAGGCTTAACTTTGATTAAGCTAAAGGTAATTTAGGATGATAAAAATATAACATCAAAGTAATATTACTATCCATCCAAGAGAAGATCAAGCTATAGAAGAGCATATAACATCCAAATTTCAATGATGCACCTAAAAACCAAACTATCCAACATCCCTTGGTTCGATGATGCATTGTCCCAAATACTCCTCCTCCAAGCCTTTGATCCTTCCTTTTGCTTTCCTCAAATATTGAATCCTCCTTCCTCTCTGCATTCTACTATCTTCAAAAAGAATATGACACCCTTCTTGCATGGAGGAAGTGGCATTTATCAAGCTCAAGAATATGTTACCATCAACATCACCTTTATGCCATTAAAGGCGCAACTCACGCACGATAATCAAAAGAAGAAGCCTGAATCTAAATTGCAAGCCATTCAATTTTATTTCAAACCTTAGAGAAATAATGCAATAATGAAATTATCTTCAATAATTAATTCAATAATTCACATTATTAATTTTCAATTGCTAATATTAACTTTTAAATTTTAATATTGACATTAGTCTTTCCAAATATTAATGTCACCTATCTAATTAATGCTTTACTAGTCTAAAGTATTAAAGCCATCATTTAATTAATTTCCAAGGAATTAATTTCCAAATTCTATGCATACCTCAAAGAAACATAGATTTATACCAACAATATTACACACCATTATTTTATCCTTAAGTAGGTAGTTTCCTTTAAGATAGTCTAATGCTATCACCAACCTATTAAGGAGACTCATTGCACAAGCAACTTCCTAGCCCAATGGTGTGAACATGAAAACAAGAAAAATGCAAAATGCATCTACATGAAGGGTATTTTGTTACCTTGAGTTATCAATGAGCAAGTCATCATCATCATTTCCCAAAATATCTCTCAATGTAGGTGGTTCACCCATATGATCCCACCAGAGAGAGCACCTAGTCCTACACCCATAAATATGTTAGTAGTACCATATTTTAATCTCAAAAGAATGCAATCATCCCATCATATAAACATTAAAAAATGAAGCTATGTCATTAAACATTCACATCAATATATAGTTCATTTTCAAAAAGAGTTATGCCAATAAGGGCTATTATATACTCCTCCCCTTGGACTAAACATATACCTTTGTGTTTCTTGCAAGTGAGTAAACAATTATTTTTATTCAAAAAATTATAGAAATCATTACCTCATTTCTTTGACATTTTTCCATGTGGCACAATTCTCAAAATAGTAGTCCAATTGGACCTTACATTGATGTAGGGTTTGTTTCCTCAATATCTTGGAATGAAACCCCAAGATATTTATTGGTCTCACCTCAATGGTTGATGGGTCTACCATCTACAATTTAGAAGCATTCCACATGTGAGTAGGATCAACAATGATGAGCACCGGAATTGCTCATATTTTTGCATATGTTTCTAATGTTTTGTGTGGCATTATTATATCATATTTATACTTTTTATGAATGTTTATATGTATTTAATGGTAAATTGTGTATATTGCCTAACTTGTGTGAAAAGTGTGCTTTGTGTGTAGATTTGATCATTTTCATTATTTTCTGCATAACTACGTCGAGGTCCCACTTGGACCTGGCATCATCTATTTTCAAAGGAGTTCAATGAATACTATGGAAGGAGTTTAACCCCAAAAGAGAAAGGTGCCTTACTCCCATATTCCGACGGGAAGGTGCCTTACTCCCGTATTTCAATGAAAATGTGCCTTACTCTCATATTTTGATGGGAAGGTGCCTTGCTCCCATATTTTGATGGAAAGGCACCTTATTTCTATTGATGAAGTCAAATATGGTTGACTCCATGTAAGCAGAATGAAGTGCCTAACTCCTGTTAATCGACGAACACATTAGCTACCCTATTTTTATATGAAATAGAGTAATGAATTCCCAAAGGTAGAACATGAGTGATGATGATGAGATAAAACTAAAATTGACCATTTCAAAAAAGTCGAGAGAATAAAAGTTGTTCTATAATCATAGACTAATTATGCAACAAATAGAATATGTTCTAAATACACCAAATTTCCTTAATTTGGTGTATAGTTATTGTAATCATATTTTTAGTAGAAATTAGTTATTGTAATAGAGAAGCCTATGTGATATATAAATGCACAGGACTTCTCTAAAAAAGGAGGAGAAAAATAGTAGAAGAACCAGACTATAATGTAATTCCATTTATGCAATAAAATTCATTCAAAGTTCTCTTATTTGAAGTTCGACACGTAGTTAAGCAGAATATACTAGAGCCTAGGCCCACTCCTTGCCAGTATTCCTCCCCTCTCCTTTACTTTCCTATAATTTCATTTCAATTTTATTTCTATTTTTCTTGCATTTGATTATTTTAGCAATTTGATTTATTTACTACTTTCTTTAATTTTTGCAAGTGTGGTGTGATTTTATTTCCTACAATTTATTTTTTAAAGATTAAGTGGTTTGGATTGAATTAATGCTATACAACACCCCCAAAATATAGATTTTAGTGGACTCATCTCAGTGGTATTGTAGTCAATCTCTACTTGGTACATCACAAGTTTACGAGCATCCCTAGGTTGACAATTAAGTGAAAGGGTTATGACATCAAGAGTAGAATTTAACCAATATTTTTACCCCAACATTTTGGCACCATTTTCGAGGAAGTGCCAATAGTAGATATAATTACAATACCTAATTCTACAAAAATTTTGATCCAATTTACAAAACTTTTTCATCTGATCTTGCATGAGTCCACCAAGAAATAGAGGACCAGATGGTCATTTTCTAAAAGGTAAGAGCCCATAGGTAAATTCTAAACTAGCTATAGATTCTAAACCTGAAATAGTGTCCCCATAGTCACTTCTACTAGTGCATTGGATTGAACACCCAATTTTTGCACAAAGCTCTTCCATACCCAATCATCCAGACCTGAGTGAAGAGCGGATAATACAAAATCCTTTGTTTAAAAGAACCCCATATGAAGAGGATCTATTGTATGAATAATAGTGGAAAGTTATTGAGGATGGAACCATTTCACCAGCTGATTTGAATATTCTTATGTAGAAAACTTAGAATGACCACAAGGCCTTAGAAACTACTTCAAGGACAATAGGTATAGAGACCACATTTCCTAAAAAAATGGTTGAGATAGAAGAGACATCAACTAGCTTTAGCTTCCCAATAGAAGAGGCTAGGGGAGATACAAAAATGAAAAACATATCCCCTACCCATATTCCTACTTTCAAAGGATTTCCAATAGAAGACCCTGACCTATTTTTGTTCAAGTTTGATGTCTTGTGTAGGTCTGTGGATTATAAGATGGATGCCCAGAAGTTGAAGTTATTTCCTTCAACATTGGATGATTCAGCCTTGCGCTAGTTCATCAACTTGGGGAACAAGTAGATCAATACTTGGGAGGAGATGAAAAAGCTCTTCCTAGAGCAATACCAAGATTTTGGTAGAGCATGGGATTCCAGAGAGGAAGTCCTGAACATGATGTAGAAGGAAGATGAATCCTTGGAGGAGTATTGGGATAGATTCAATTTCAATTTGTAGATATCTCCCCATGCAAAACTAAGTGATAAGTCCCTCAGAAGCATCTTCTTAAGGGGACTCAATAGTGAATCTCTTGAAGCATTGAATATGATCTCTAGAGGAGATATTTACCAACACTAGATGTCAGATATCTAATAATTATGTCAGAATTATTCTTGAAGAAAAGGTAAACCAACCTCTAGGATCACTAAGTCAATAACCTCAGTCACAAAGACAGAGATAGGCAACATGCTAGAGGACTTGAAGAGCGAAATGTTATCTTCCCTAGTACTGCAAATGGATACTCTCCTACTAGCAAAGAAGAAACAAGAGAATGAGGTAGCACTGGCCTACTACTATCCAAAATGTAGAGGAAAGCATGCAAGGAATGTGTGTCCTGAAGACAAGATCAAGGTATGCATTGTTTGTCAAAAGAATCACAAGACCAGACTATGCCCACAACTACCAACTATCAAAGAGAATGTTAAAGTTTCAGAAGCATACTTCATGGGAAACCAAAGAAACTAGCAGCAGCCCCCTATGGGGAATATGCTAGCAGGAATGCCACCCTACAGAGGGGGAAATTACATGCCACAAGGGTAGGCCCAACCACCCAATATGGGATGGTGGGGACAACCACCCTGGATGAACACCTCCCAAGGAGCCTCATTCTCAAATCAGTACCCATGGATGCCATATCAACAACCAGGGTAGCAATGGAGAAACTACAATGCATGGAATGCAACTCCACCAAATGTAGTCCAGGCTCCACTACAACAAAGCTTACCAATCCCCCTATAGTGAGGCCTGTGCAACTCCTAGCACAACCCATAGTCAATCCCAACAACAAGATAAACCAACAAGCATATCAAATGGAAAGTGAGGTGTTTCCCATGTATAATATTAGGAATTGCAATCCTGTACAATTGAGGTCAGGTAGAAAATTAGGAGTAGAGGCTCCTCCTTTGATAGAAGAGGAGGAGGATGTACATATTATAGTAGGAGAATCACCTCTAGTTGAAGAGGTTGATGAAGAACCAGCTATTGAGAAGACTGAAGAAGAAGCTCCTCCTTTTCCTAAAAGGTTACAAGAGCAGAGAAAGCCAATACAACCAAAATTTGATATCCTCTCAAGTCTAAAGAATTTGATAGTGACAATCCCTTTGTTCCAAGCCATAAGAGATATCTTGATCTACACTAAGGCTATCAAGGAACTATGTCTGAGAAGGCCAGGCCGTAAGCCAACCCAAACAATAAATATGGTAGGGAAATTGGCTGATCTAATGCTAGGAAATACCTACCACCCCAAATATGCAGACCTAGGTAGCCCGGTCCTGACTATGAATATTGGTGGCCACTCATTGGCCAACACTTTAGTGGACCTAGGAGCAGCCATCAATGTTATGCCAAAGGAGACCATGCAGAAGCTTAGGCTCATAGGCCTGAAGCCTACCAAGACTATTTTACAATTGGTTGATAGATCAACTGTATCACCAGAAGGAATGTTGGAAGATATCATCATGATGGTGGATGCATGGGAATACCCAATAGAATTTATGGTACTACAATCCAAGTCTAGACTAGGGGGCTATCCGCTCATCCTAGGAAGGCCTTGGTTGGCAATAATAGATGCTTATATAAGCTACCAAAATGGATAGATGACTATTTTAGATGGTCAAAATATTAAAAATCTGACCATCTCTCCACCTACATAGTCCATTGATGCATTGGGAGAGCCTATTTGGGAAAATCAGGATGATGGAGCATTATCAATGGTGCAACCTATAATGGCATTGATGGAGTTAGAAAATGAGGTTGATGAGGATAGAATTATCACAAATTTCTTCCATGGAGAGTCCTCCCACACCTCTCCAGAGTCACCACTGGTAGGCAGCCAAGACCACCATGTCAAACAAATTCAGATTGAGCCTGGAAGAACGTTGAATATCAACAGTGAGTTGACACCAACTCAGTTGATAGCATTAAAAGAGATACTGACCAAGCATCAATAAGCTTTCACCTGGGACTATTCAGATATGAGAGGGATCACTCCGAAGACTTGTACCCATCACATTTACTTGGAAGAATAGGTAAGTCCGATCAGGCAGCCACAATGAAGAATGAACCCCACCATGAAGGAGATAGTCAAGGTAGAGTTGTAGAAACTCCTATCAGCTGGATTCATTTACCCCATATCTGATAGTGAGTGGGTGTCACCTCTAGTGGTGGTGCCCAAAAAGAATGGGAAGTGGTGGATCTACGTTGACTATAGATTGTTGAACAAAGCAACTAAAAAGGACCACTTCCCACTACCTTTTGTTGACCAAGTTCTTGATACACTAGTAGGAAGGAAGTACTTCTCCTTTCTAGATGGATTCAGTGGGTATAACTAGGTCCATATTGGAGAAGAAGATCAAGACAAGATGACATTCACTTATCCATGGGGTACATTTGCTTATAGAGTTCTACCCTTTGATCTGTGCAATGCACCAACCACTTTTTAGAGGGTAGTGCTGAGCATTTTTTTGATATGATGGGAGAAGCAGTGGAGATATACATGGATGACTTCACTATTTATGGTGAAACCTTTGAGGAAGCTATGACCAACCTAGAACATGTACTCCAATGGTGTGAAGAGACCAACCTATCCCTGAGCAATGAGAAGTGCTTCATGATGATGCAAGAAGGGATAGTTCTAGGGCACCACATCTCTACAAATGGGATAAAAGTGGATAAGAAAAATATTGAAGTTATTAAGGATCTACCTAGTCCTACAACACAGAGAGATGTCAGGAGATTTCTTGGCTCTATTAGGTATTACAGGAGATTCATAGTAGATTTTAGTAAACTTTCCAGACCTCTGCACACTTTGCTATCCAAAAATGTAGAGTTTGTCTAGATAGAGGAGTGTGAACAAGCCTTCCATATTCTGAAAGAGAAGTTGATCACTACTCTAGTACTACAAGGCCCAAACTGGGCCATTCCCTTCCATATATACTTTGATGCATCTAACAATGCTATAGGGGTAGTTCTAGGATAGAAGTATGGCAAGGAGTTTTATGCCATCTATTATGTCAACAAGCATCTCACTAGGGCTGAGTTCAACTACACTATCACTGAGAAGGAATTCCTTGTAGTTGTCCATGCCATCAATAAATTCTACCACTACATTATAGGGTACAAGGTCTTTGTACACACTGACCATGCAACCATTAGATATCTGATGAACAAACCTACAATTAATGGTAGAATAATCAGGTGGCTTCTACTCCTACAAGAATTTGATGTTACCATCATTGAAAAACTAGGTAAGGATAATGTAGTTGCAGAATTTCTATCAAGGTTGACACCTCCAGACCATTCAACTATGGAAGACCAATTCCTAGATGAACATATTTTCTCTCTGAGTGAACAAACACCATGGTATGTAGATATGGCTAATTACTTAGCCACTGGTAGAGTATCCCCTACACTCTCACCCCATGAAAAGTAGATATTAATAGAGAAGAGTGCAACCTTCTCATGGATTGATGGTTGTCTATTCAAAATAGGGCCTGATCAAATCATGAGAAGGTGTGTTGTTGAGCATGAGTTTTCAGAAATCCTTAAAGCCTATCATGATGAACCTTATGGTGGCCATTTTATAAGAAAAAGGACTATATTTAAGATATTGTAGACCAGATATTACTAGCCCTCACTATTCAAGGATGCAACCAAATATGCAAATCAGTGTGATCAGTGCCAAAGGATGGGTAGACCAACTTTTAGAGATGAGATGCCCCTCCAGCCACATGTTCACATTGAACCATTCGATAAATGGGGAATGGATTTTGTAGGGCCAATCAACCCATAGTCAGTAGGAAAAAGGTATATTTTGGTTTGTACTGATTATGTGACTAAGTGGGTTGAAGTACAGGCACTGAGGGATTCCAAGGAGAAAATTGTAGTAGACTTCCTATTTTCACAAATCTTCACAAGGTTTGGAGTACCCAGAGAGATCACCACTGATCAAGGTCCCCAATTCACCTCAAGGTTGATTCAAGAAATCATGCAATAATACATAATCAGGCATAACAAGACTACCCCTTATCATCCTCAAGAAAATGGATAGGTTGAGGTTACCAACCGAGAGTTGGAGAATATCCTCACAAAAATTATACAACAACACAAAAAATATTGGGCTATGAGGTTGCTAGAGGTAGTATGGGCCTATAGGACTGCATGGAAAACAACTACTGGTTTCACACCTTTCCAATTGGTGTATGGGAAGAATGCAATGATGCCCATTGAGTTTAAAATCAGAACCCTTAGGACTACAGTAGAATTGAACCTAAGCCTGGATGATGCACAAAAAGAGTGGATTCAACAACTGAATCAGTTGGATGAACACCGATTAGATGCTCTACATAGAACAGAGGTCATCCAGAGACAAAGAACACAATGGCATGACCACCACATTATGTTGAAGTAGTTCAAAGTAGGAGAGTGGGTGTTGTTGTATGATTCTTGATTTTAGGAGTAAAAAGGTAAGCTGATGCAAATATGGATGGGGCCATATGAAGTGATTGAACTGATCAATAATGGTGTTGTGCGCATCAGAACTATTGATGGTAGCAACACCATACTAATAGTTAATGGTCATAGGTTGTGGCCTTACCACATATCTAAAAATATTGTGATGGAGTCCAAGATAGGCATGGGGGAGACCCCATATGATCAAAATTTTAATATTTTAGTAGTCAGTGGATAAGAATGTCCACCCAAAAACAAGAACAATTTATTCTTTTATTTTTCTTTCTTTGCTTGTGTTTCTATTTTGTAGGTACAATGCTCTGAGTGCAATCTATAGGTAGCCTAGGAAACCTAGGCCTATCAGGCATAGATTCCACTAACTTGCATCTTACTACTTTTTAGTTTTTATTTTTAGCTTTTGTAGGTATGATGCCCTGAATGCATGTTGTAGGCAACCTAGGAAACCTAGGCCTAACAGGCACAGGATCCATGAACCTACATGATTTCTAGTTTTCTAGGAGTAGAAGCTTGATTGTTCCCATCTAGAGGGGATAGTCACAATACGGATACGTATGTGGGTGTGAAATATTTGCAAGAAGAAAAATGCCCATCTACATGTTCGAACAAGTAACTATTGATAGAGCTCATGAAGGAGGAAGCGATGAAAGGCCTGATCAACTAGGAAGCATTGACTACAGAACATGCTAGTAGATGCTAAATTTTTAGTTGTAGGGAGGCACCTAACTCTTGAGTACTTCAAGGGTGCCTAACTCCCATTGAAAAGTCTTGTATATGAGGAAGGGCACCTAATTCCCATAAAGGCGCCCGACTCGAGAGTTTTTCAAAGTGATAGATTGGCACCTATCTCCCATCCACTAGAGATAGGCACCTATCATCAAGCAAGTTGATACCTATATCCGATACATATGCTAAAGTTTGATGCCTAACTTTCGATAGGAAGGTACCTAACTCCCGTGTATCTAGAGGAAGGTACCTAACTCCCATTAGGAAGGCACCTGACTCCCATGTACCTAAAGTAAGGTGCTTATCTACATTTTGATTAAGGTACCTATTTCTCAGTGAAAAGGTGCCTACCTTCCATTTAAGCGCCTGTATGCGACATGAATAATTTGGTGGCATTGGGAAGCGGTCGAAGCCACATCAACATCCCACATGATGAAAAGGTCAAATATTTCATAGGAAATTATTGCAAAATCTTGTGGAGGATTTCAACACATTCCAAAGCAATCAACACAGGGATGTGTGTCATCCCACACAGACCATCGATATTTCTTATTTTTAGCATGAGACTTCAAATGAATATTTTTGTAGTACCCAAGAAGAATAGTCAAAGAAATTTCTCACATGGGGAATACATAGTCATTTTAGTTATCATGAAATAATGAATCAGAACACTCCATGATCATCATCACACTTGGTACGCATGGATCACCAATAAGGTATGTATACGATTTTCTATTAGATGCATATGATTTTCATAATTAGAACATTTCTAAAAATAGTGTCATCACAACATTGGTAAAAACATCCAACCACCAATCACCCACTCTATCCAACATGACATGTCAAACAATGATTGGGGAAGGCTACCCTCACAGTCCTCCATGCAAAATATAATGCACCTACCTCCACAAATGAAGAGGCACCTTCATGCAATTACAATCAAAACTATGAAATGATAAACTAGTTACAGACAAGTCTAGAGAACAGAGAAAAGTTGTAGAGGTAGACACAAATCAAAATTTCCATAATGGGAGGGAAATATACGAACCACAATCAGAAGAAAAGTGAACCCTACAATGTGGTAGGAATTAATGAAGAGGTTCAAGCCCAATTCAAAGTTATCGGGTGGATGGACTATTATCACCTAGTTAGCCAAAACCAAGACTTGGAAGTAGCAGAGGAGTTTGTTGTTTCTGTGGATGAGGAAGTTGCTCGACTACGTGGACTAGAAATTCTAGTCATAGAGGAGTATATTACAACTATTACCAATCTCCCTCAAATAGGGGACCATATTTATAAGGAATAATATCTAGTTGAGTGTGCAGAACAACTCCTTGGGCACCTACCAATAGAATTAACATGCTCAAGGTTGCCAAAACGTGACCTCCTAGGGCTCTAGCAATAGATTTTTGACCAGGTGGCTAGGTTCTTTACTTGCACAGGCAAGTATACACACCTGAACACCAACCATATGAGGTTCTTGAGCCACCTACTACATGGAGTAAATATTAATATCTCATTCTACCTAGCCTATGCTCTACAAGATGAAGCCAAGTGATACCAGGTAGGAACGACCTCTACCCTAGCACATCACAGGCTAATTTTAGCCCTAATTTGGTATGCAAAGGCACACAAAGAAGTGCCAAAGGTAGAGGAAGAGAGGATCAAGGTACCTAAATCCCAATAATAGTCAACTATAGGGCACAAGAAGTTCCAAGGTAGAGGAGAGAGGTCACCCAACTTTAGAGTACCAACAATAGATCCTATCTTATAGAGGAGCCTACAGTAGAACAAGCACCCAACTTCCAAGATGACCTAGTCAAAGGGGAAGTAGGGCAAAGCTCATCGGTTACTTCTCCATAAATCAATGAAGAGGTCAAGTAGAGCATTCCTAGCCCTATTTAGGTAGCTAACTACCCAAGAACTAGGAGTAGGATGAAGAAATTAGTAGCCTCGATCACCCACAACCCATCCAATAAGGATGAAGAAATTGAGATTATCATAGAAGAGGTTACAACCTAAGTACTACAAAATATAGCCAATGGTGAACCCTCTTCCCAAGAGACTCAAGAAAACCTATAAGAACAACTACAAAAAGTAAAATAATAGGCCTTCATCTAGGAAGGAAAATTTAAGGTAGAAGAGACACTTTTTAAAGTGTCTAGGAAAGTAGCTACAGAAAAGTAGCTAGAATTAGGAAGCACCATACACCAACTATGACAAGCTATGTAACAACTTAAACTAGAAAATCAATAGCTGAAGGTCGACCAAACAACCAAGGTAGATGCTACCACTCAAACATAATGGGCAATGGAAGTACCCACAACTTCTCTAGACTCTATGGAGAAAGTTACTTCTTTTGGCCCATTCAAATTAGATGCCAAAAATGAGGAAGCTGAGGTAGGGGATCTTTCATCCACCTCTACTAGAATAGCTGATGAAAAATAGGAGGACCCCATTTTGCAAATAGATCCCCCTATAATTGAGGTCCCAAAATATGAGGTTGAGCAATCAGCTCACAACCAACAACCTAAAGAAGATATGGAGCAGGGAGCAGAGACTGAGCAATCAGCTCACAACTAGCAACCTAAAGAAGAGATAGAGCAGGGAGCTGAGGTAGAGACAACATAGCCTCAAAAACTGGCACATATTATAGAGGAATTAGTAGCCAACCACCTACCAAAACACCAGTAGCTGAGTAGAAGATGAAGAGATGCCTATTGAGGCAAAACTAGAGGATCAAGCACCTAAACCCTCTAGTATTAGAGAAACAACACCACCTACACCTGAGGGTAAAATTACCCCTCACACAACAACCTTAGAGCACTCAATTTAACTGAGGTCTAAGAGGAAAGTGACCAAGGCACCATAGTAGAAGCCTAGAACCAGGGCTAGAGCTACAAAAGCAAAGACCCAACCAACCCCTAATTCAGATGAAGAATGGGTTGGGTCCCTGAAGGATTTTTCTAGGCAACAAGAGTAGTTTGACAAGCTCCGAGAAGATCTTAAGGAGGGAAATATGGTAAGAAAGGCCTTCAAAAAGGTGACTAGAGAGCCTAGGATTAACATTAATCCTACCTCTAAGAAGCAATTTTGGGAGATATATGGGTCCATTGGAGATCAACCCTCCAAAATGAAAAGATACCTATAGGAGATGGGGGTATTAGACCTAGAGATAGCTACAGCCCAAGGCAAAGTAGCTAGCAAGAAGCCACTTTTTGAAGGAAGTACAAAACCACCTAACTCAGAAGATGCTAAGCTTCCTCCTAAAGTGGCCTAGTTGCACAAGGTCAAAGTGGTGGATGAATCTTAAATCCCTTTTTGGAAAAATTTATTATATCACCAACTCTAGAAGGAGGTAGAGCCTACATTCCATAAAGGGGCCACTACTTTTATAGGATATTACATGAAGGAAAAAGTAAGATAGAAAATGTATGTCACAAAGCCACCAAGCACAAGTGTCGAGCCTAGCAGAACAGTTAGGTGTAGCCCATGCTAACATATACCATAGCAAGGGGCCAGTGCCCCTCAGACTACCAAGAAGAGGAAGCCCAGGGATAAGGAAAGAGACAAGGCCACTACCAAGAAGAGGAAGCAGAGGAATAAAGCTTACTGGGAGGTCATAGATAAAACTGGGGACTACCAATACAAGGTGCCATGAGGACATGATAATCCTTAGGCATGGGGGGATGATGAGCACCAAAATTGCTCATATTTTTGCATATGTTTCTAATGTTTTGTGTGGCATTATTATATCATATTTGTACTTTTTATGAATTTTTATATGTATTTAATGGTAAATTGTGTATATTGCCTAACTTGTGTGAAAAGTGTGCTTTGTGTGTAGATTTGATTATTTTCATTGTTTTTTGCATAACTACGTCGAGGTCCCACTTGGACCTGGCATCATCTGTTTTCAAAGGAGTTCAATGAATACTATGGAAGGAGTTCGACCTCGAAAGAGAAGGGTGCCTTACTCCCATATTCCGATGAGAAGGCGCCTTACTCCCATATTTCGATGGAAAGGTGCCTTACTCTCATATTTCGATGGGAAGGCGCCTTACTCCAGTCTTTCAATGGAAAGGTGCCTTGCTCCCATATTTCGATGGAAAGGCACCTTATTTCCATTGATGAAGTCAAAGATGGTTGACTCCACGTAAGCAGAATGAAGCGCCTAACTCCCGATCAGATGGTGCCTAACTCCCATTAACCGATGAACACGTCAGCTACCCTATTTTTGTATGAAATAGAGTAATGACTTCTCGAAGGTAGAATGCGAGTGATGATGATGAGATAAAACCAAAATCGACCATTTCCCAACAAAGGTCAAGAGAGAATAAAATTCGAATCGTAGACTAATTACGCAGCAAACAAAATCTGTTCTGAATACGCCAAATTTTCTTAATTTGGTGTATAGTTATTGTAATCACGTTTTTAGTAGAAATTAGTTATTGTAACAGAGAAGCCTGTGCGTTATATAAACGCACAGGACTTCTCTAAAAAGGGAGGAGAAAAATAGCAGAAGAACTAGATTGTAATGTAATTCCATTTATGCAATAAAATCCTTTCAAAGTTCTTATTTGAATTTTGACGTACATAGTTAACCGGGTGGAATCTGCTAGAGCCTGGGCCCACTCCTTGCTAGTATTCCTCCCCTCTCCTTTACTTTCCTGTAATTTCATTTTAGTTTTATTAATTCTATTTTCCTGCATTTGATTATTTTCTGCAATTTGATTTATTTATTGCTTTCTTTAATTTCTGCAAGTGTGGTGTGATTTTATTTCCTGCAATTTATTTTCTAAATATTAAGTGGTTTGGATTGAATTAATGCTATACAACAACACCCCCAAACTATAGATTTTAGTGGACTCATCTCAGTGGTATTGTAGTCAATCTCTACCTGGTACATCGCAAGTTTACGAGCATCCCTGGGTTGACAATTAAGTGAAAGGGTTGTGACATCCTGAGTAGAATTTAACCAATGTTTTTGCCCCAACAAACAACATACTTCATAAGCAGGGATATGTGGAAAGTATCATGGATCTTTAACAGGTTGGGTGGCAAATCAATCCTATAGGCTACTAGACTAATCTTATCAATTATCTCAGAGGATCCAACACAACGAGGATCCAAATTAGTTGACTTGATATAACATTTCATTGGTCTAACTCTCGAGAAGATTGTCTCTCATAGAGAATTCTCTTGGTGATATTTTCAAATCAACATAGCTCTTCTAGTGATCGATCATTTCCTTGAACCTAAGCCAAATTACTCTAAGTTATTTCTCCATATCTTGGATAATGTCTAGTCTGATCATCACCTGATCCTCTGGATTATACCATGATAGAGGTGTTTTGTATCTTTTCCATACAAGGCTTCAAACAAGGACATCACCAATGATGCATGGTATCCATTATTATATGTAAATTCAACAATATGCAAAAATTCCTCCCATTTAAACTTTTGGTCCATGTAATACATGTGTAGCATATCTTCTAAAACTTGGTTTACCCTCTCGATTTAACCATCTATTTTAGGCTGATATGTAAAACTGATATTTAGCCTAGTGGCCACTACACAATGTAGAGCCCACCAAAGTTTTGATGTGAACCTAGAATCCCTATCTGATATGATCACCTCAAGAAACCCATGTAGCCTAAAAATTTATTTGAAAAACTTGTTTTCCATCATCGATGCATCATCCTTGATGTTCATCGATATAAAGTGTGCAGCCTTGGTCAACTTATCAACCACTACCAAGAGTACATCATGTTGGTACCATCACAATAACCAAATCCAAAAAAAATCCATGGAAAGTACCTATTATTTCTACATAGGTATATCATGTGCGTATGATTTCTCTGTTGGGTGTCAATGTTTTGCCTTCACCTTCTACCATTTGAAATATCTTGCAAATCTTGCTTCATTCTAGCCCAATAGAATATTTTTTCATGTTTTCCCTCATTTTTGACCCTAAATGAGCAAAATATAGAGAATTATGTGCCTCTTGCATAATCAGCCTCCTTAGGTCACCATTTTTGGGTATAACTACCCTATCTTTAAAACATAAAAGTTCATATTTTATGTTAAAACCTTGTTCTCTTTAGGACTTATCTTAGTTTTATATTGAATTTCTATGCAATGTAGGTCCTTTAAGCTAAAAAGCTACATATCTTGAAAAAAAATTAAGGAATGGATAAGTAAGCAATTAATGGCTCAAAAATGTAAATTTTGCTAAAAGTTGCAGTCTAGAAGACAGTAAAATTCACCCAATGAAGAAGGATACATGATCCCAAGTCATTTACTCTAAAACCATTGATAATATTGGTCCTCAAAGCAATAGATGTGCAGTTGACAGTTTTCTTTATTAGCAACATGGAAATCAGAAAGGTACTTAGATGAAAAGTCACGAAGGTCAAATAATCTTAAATCCGCTAAAAAATATGAATCTATGGTAAAAATTTCAAAATGGAACCAGCATTTGCTTTGTAGTGTGGCCATCGTTCCTCTTTGTTAATAGCATGGAATTGAGAAAAGCACATAATCAAAAATCTGTTGATTTATACCAATTCATAGGGAAGTCTAATAAAGTAGGGCAAAATACAATTTCGTGTAACTACCAATTTTCTTTGTTAGCATTGCAGGTAGAATAAAAGGAGTTAATATCAAATCCATTGATCACGGATGTTATAGTCAAGACTGGCCAATTCACATTTTAGCATGTGGTTGACATAGTTCTTTGTGTAAGACATGATTGAGAGAAAAGAGCAAGATGAAGGGGAAAACCGCTAATATTTGCTTTGTCATGGTCTGAATGTCCAAAGTTAAGGAAATTCGAGAAATACGCATGACTTCCATTTCTCTTTGGAAATGCTATGGAAATGAGAAAGTCCTTTGAAGAACGCAGCAGACATGCGGCCATGGGGTATCCAAAAACTTGAGTATGTCTAGAGACTGTGAGATAAACATGCCAAGAGAAGTGGGTTCTCAAAGCCAAAATTTTCCCTGATTCCATTGCTAGATTGGTAAAAAGTTAAAGAGGAGTGAATTGTTCACACGGTTTCAAGAAGTACAAAGGTGATGAGCAATCGCAAGTTAAGAATCTACCAATCGATCACAATCGCTCATCCTCGGATCAATGGTGCAAATTTATCTTGCTTTAAATTTCTAATTTTATGCATGATCTCATGTGGTTTCATGATAGAGACAACTCCAAAAGGTTGAATTTTATCGAGTTAAAGTTTAATCATCAAGAAGAAAGAACATCACAGTCCAAAATTTTCTACACTCTATTACCCATAGGATTCAATTGCAGATCTGCGACCATGAAGGTGTAGCAAGAATGGGAAATAACAAATATTGCACCTACGCAAGATTTTCTATAACTATTTTAAGAAGACACAACTAGATAGCACCATTGTTAGCAACTTGCAAGAAGATCAAGAACTCAAAATATTCCCTCTAATGCTCAAGATAAAGAAGATTGTAAATCTATAAATAGATATCAAACCCTCATTTCAAGGGGTCGACTCTAAAGTGTTTGCTTGCGCCACTATTGTACATTCTCTACAATTAATGAAAAGAACATTACTAGGGATTTTTACCTCAAACTTGTGTTTGTGTTGCTTGTTGATGTTAGTTCTGTGAAGTCAATTTTGTGATTGTTGCTATTGTTACTTTATTTTGTTAAATTGAATTGCTAACTTAGAGAAAATTGGAATAATTCATACTTGCATATATACTTATGTGAATTCTATTTTTGTTAGTCAAGCCATTGATCTAATTTTGTTAATTTGGATTATTAATGCTTTAGATGTTTGAAATAATTCTTTAAATATGTCAAAAGCTCTCAATATGGATTGTTGCTAAGTTTCGAATGTTGTTAGTCCTGAACACTGATTCTAGAAATTGATTTGCTAGAGGATTATCTATGGATGCCTATGCTATTAGCTTCATTCATCCATCATTAATTCATTCATCTCTTAACCCTTTTATCCCTATCCTTAAGCTTTTACTATTTGTGAGCTAAAAAGAGTCAACATCTATTAAGTTGACAAGGTATACCAGCCTACTTTGGAGGTTGGGTTAAGGTATTTTAACCCTTCTAATATTTGGTCTAGGCTATGACTAGTGGGTGTTCACCTTCAAAATCCTTAATATGATAGCCATGGTTCAAGGTTAAACTTTGATGACAAATCGGACCACAACAATTTTTGGCACACCCTGTGGGACCCTACTATGTCCACTATTTTGATAGATCAGAACTTTTTGTGATACTTTGTTATGCAAATTATTATCGATCACCTAGTGACTCTGTTGGAAGTACAACCCAGCTTTATGATCAGTTGTCTATAAAATTCAATGGACAAGTTCCCACAAAAGTGTCATTTACTTGTTCATATTTTCTTGCATTTTCTCCTAGAGGAATCAGGATTTAATGAGTTTTTTTGACCTCAATAAGTGGTGTTAGTATTATTATTTGGTGACTCTACTAGTTTAAATCCTATATGACCCTATGTTGCATTACATGTTATGTTAGTACCTTAGTAGTTATGTTTCATCTTGATTTAAGTATAATTTTCCCTCCTTGATAGTCTCAAAATTATAAGAATTTTTGAAAAGTATATAGATCAGGTCCTATGGCTCACCAAAATGATCCCCCTGGACTGCCCCCCTTAATATCCCAATACTTCATGAAATTCCTAATATTGCTTTGAAAAACCTACCTAGTTATCAAGGGAAAGAAAAGACTACAAAGGAGCATTTTAAGATATAGTTTCATTGTCGTTAGTTTACAATATTACATTTGTAGACATCATGGTTAGATTGTTGGTTCTATATTTCAAAGGTAAGGTACTGATGTGGTACAAATCCTTAGAATATAGGAGTATTGCAACTTGGGCGAATCTAGCCAAAGCTCTCATTGATGAGTTTGATGACCCGAGCGATCCTTTTTTGCATTTCACTCAATTCTCATTTGTAAAAAAATCTCCCCATGAAAGTATTTTCAAGTTCAATTTCCATTTTAATAGGATGTGGAGAATAATTCCCAAAGAATGCCAACCCTCCCACCCCCAAGCATACCTTTACTACATTCATGCACTTCATCCTGATTTAAAATTCCTTATTTAGAAGTCTAAAGAAAAGAGGTTCCCCCATGTTTTTCAAAAAGCTATCCAAGCTGAAAATATGTTGATCACAGTAGGCAAACTCCCTCCTAGAGAAATTAATCCTTCCTTTGATCCTCCTCCCAGTCTACCCTATAGTGAACCTCTATATGGAGTGAAGTCATGGCCATGATATGGAACGAGAGATGATGTCTTTTCTAGTTATCAAACTAATCAGTTTTATAGAAAGCAAGAATCAAGAATGATGATGCAGTATGCTGATTGGAATGATGAAAGAGAAGAACCACATTTTTTGAACTCCAAAATGGGGAGATTCAATAGTGTAGATGCTCGATGTAGACAACCCCATAAAAATTATGGGTTGTAACATATTGAGAATAGTTTGGATATAAAGGGAGAAGAGGAGCAGGATCTAGGATATGGTAAAGGAGAAAGTGATGGTAGGCTTTTCATGCATCCAGTGTTATCACTTAGTTTTATCCAAACAAAATATCCATTACAGGAGGTTGTAGCTAATATAAGAGCCTTCAACACAATTATCGACTATCTGGTAGACAATTATGATGATTTCTCTTCAAACCTACAAGTTTAAGAGAAATATAAAGAAAATCAAATATGGACAAAGGAACAAATTCCACCAGTAGAGCTCTTGAATCAAATAAGATTTGAAGCTCGTAGAAGCTTGTACTTCTCAACTATAACTCTAGAAGAGAGAAGAGACAAAGTGATTTGATTCCAAGGCTTATTCAAAAAAATTCCAACTTAATCAAGGCTTGAGGGAAGATTTGTTGGTACTTTCAAATTTTGATTTGGTCAATACCTCTTTGGAAAACCTGATTTGGGAGGGTGACTCAATTTTGAGAAGCGGAGTCTTAAGCTTTGTAAAAAATAGTTTTGTCCATGTTATTTACCAATGTTTGTAGAAAAGGGTATATTGCATAATTGTGTACTAAATCCGAAGGATTAAATGACGATAATGCCTCTGAATATATGTGAAGGTTTTAGATTGACTATGGATAAAATAGAACCCGAATGGTTGCAGTGCAAAGAAAAACTATGAAAGCTGTGGAATATTGAAGCACTTTGTGATGATGTTATATGGGCATCCTAACTTAGTGGTTATGCAGGATATAGTGGTAGTCGACATACCTCCATTATTTGGCATATATCTTGTTGAAACTTCCCTCCATAAGTCTAGGATTTATCTCAATCAAGGATAAAATCAAATAAAAATCATTAGAGAAAGGAATGTGATTAAGATATCCGACCAAAGCCTGCCTTCATCACTTCATTATTGAAATATATAAACGACAATAAACCAATTTAGAGCAGGATGTTAATGGAATTATAGAGGCAGAGGTGGATATTTCCCCATAAAATGATTCCTCGTAAAACTATTGTTTCAATGAGGAGTCACAAGAAAGGACTACAGTTAGCTTTTTCTCTCTCCTAGAGGCATGGGGGTCTCATTTTTTTAACTCCTGTATAAACTAGTCACAAGAAGTAAGAGCTAAAATACCATGCTAGTATAGGTAAGAATATCTTCGAAGGGATTTGGCAACTTTGATGATCTACTGGGAAGGGCTTTGCAGGACTACAAAGGTTGCAAAAATTATCATTAGACCTGCACACTAAGTATATGAGAAGAACGGAAGAATAATAATATTTTCATGGAAAGGCAAAAGAGATTTGTGAGTTGCCAAATCAAGAATATGAGAAAATGTATAAATTCAAGACTATTTGGTATGGATATTGTAGATTCATGGGTTATATTCCATAAGAAATATCAAATCCAGGCATTGGCACACACACCACATTTTTGTGTACATAGCTGACAAGTAAATAAAATGGTTAACTACAGTCATAATGAATAAGTAGGGCAGTCTCGTGTCAAAACATGTGTCTTGCATCATCTTGTACATACATTCCAAATGAGTAAAAATAAATGTGGGGAGTTGAGCAAATCATACTTTAGGGAATTGGAACTTTAGTATAATTAGACAGATTATCTATCATAACCACCAAAATATTTGAAGCACAGTGCTACCTTCTAGTATTTTCTCCATCATATAGTCCTTCATGATAATATTTTTGACTCTATTGCCCAATGGATAAAGGATGAAGTATCCCAAAATTTGTGGTAGTAAGGCTCTAAAAATTGAATATCATGCGATAAAAATCATTAAGCAAGCCAAAACATCATACCTTGTGCAAGATGAGGTTAGCTAGAAGTAGAGCAACACATGTAAAAGGCTCAGGTTGATAGATGAATGCTAGTTTTAAGTGAGCCAAATATTTTTCAAATCCAAGAAGCATCACTTTGTAGTCGTCAGCTGACAAATTATCCCCCTCAGCTTGGCCCTATATAAGGATGGACACCCATTGGAAATCAAGAAAGAGGAAATTTTCAATAGAAGATATGGGCATGGTAATGCAAGAAGGTGATTACAAAGAAGAGTATGAACAACTAAATAAAATTTTGTTCACCTATGCTAGAAGATGAAAGAGATGTAGAAGAGATAGATGATTACCCCCAAAAGATGTTATCTCATGGCAATTTGTTTGCTCTTGAAGCAAATCTGAGCCCTAAAAAAGTATATAAATGAAGGTATATTTTTTTTGTACCTCCAATTCTCATGTTTAGTATTATTATTTTTCCTGTCTCCAACACTCTAGTGTTGTTTCTTCCTACTTGTCTATAAAAATTTCACATATATTTCATTTTTTGGTATCTCCCCTTGTTTCTAGTGGATTTTTATACTATGTTATGTTCCCATCCATTTCCAATCACCACTATTTCATGTGTAATATGAGGTTTGTTTTATCCCTGTCCTTTATACCTTCCTATAATTAATCATTTGCTTATGTTTTATTCCACCACACTTTTCATTTCATTATGTGGCCATCAGTATATGTGTATCCTCGTATCGGGTCTCCTCTTCCTCCCCTATGTTTCTGAGACACTTTTTGTCCTTTAGAAAGTGTTGGCTCTATGATAAGGCTATCTGAGTTCTATAACTCTGTAAGCAATATTCCTTGAGAGGCACCATAATGTAGGTTAAAAAGCTAGATATCTTGAAATAAGGAATGACTAAGTAAGAACTTAATGCCTCAAAATTGCAAATTCTACTAAAAGTTAGAGTCTAGAAGACAACAAAATTCACCTAGTGAAGAAGGATACATGATCCCAAGTCATTTACTATAAAACTGCAGATAAATTTGGTCCTCAAAGCAATAGACGCACGATCACCAATTTTCTTTGTTAGCAACACAAAAATCATAAAGGTGCTTGGAGGAAGAGTCATGAAGATCAAATAATCTCAAATTCACTAAAAAATGTGAATCCACAGTAAAGAAGTCAAAATGGTGCCAACATTCTCTTTGAAGTGTGGTCATCATTCCTCTTTGTTAATAGCACGGAATTGAGAAAAATGCATAATCATAAATTCGTTGATTTATGCCAATCTAGGGGAAGTCTAATAAAACAGGCCAAAATGTAATTTTGCACGGCTACCAATTTTCTTTGTTAGCATCATGGTTGGAAGAAAAAAGTTAATCTTAAATCTGTTGATCACAAATGTTATAGTCAAGACTAGCCAAATCACATTTTAGCACGTGGTTGACACAATTCTTTGTGTAAGGTATGATCGAGAGAAAAGAGCAAGATGAAGGAGTAAAATCGCTAATAATTTCTTTGTCTTGGTCCAAATTTTTAGAGTCAAGGAAATTCGATAAATACACGCGACTCTCATTTCTCTTTGGAAATGCCATGGAAATGAGAAATCCCTTTGAAGAAAATAGTAGACGTGCGATCGTGGGGTATACAAAAACTTGAGTATATCTAGTGGTGATGGGATAAATATGCCAAGAGAAGCAAGTTCTCAAAGCCACGATTTCTCTAATTTTATTGCTAGATTGATCAAAATCTAAAGAGTGAATTTTTCATGCAGTTTTAAGAAGTACAAAGGTGATGAGCTGCCACAAGTCAAGCATCTACCAATCGATCATAGTCGCTCATCCTCAGATCAACGGTGTAAATTTATCCTGCTTTAAATTTTTAATTTTAGGCACGATCTTGTGCGGCTACATGACAAAGATGACTTCAAAATGTTGAATTGGATCGAGTGAGAATTTAACCGTCAAGAAGAAATAACATCACATTCCATAAGTTTCTAGACTTTTTCACCCATAGGATTCAACTACAGATCTGTAGCCATTAAGGTATAGCAAGAATGGGAAACGATGGAGGTTTCATAATATTTCCTGTAACTATTTCAAGAAGACATAGTTGGATAGCACCATTATTAGCAACTTGCAAGAAGATTAGGAACTCAAAAGATTCCCTGTAACGCTCAAGATAAAAAAGATTGTAAATCTATAAATAGATATGAAACCCTCATTTCAAGGGGTCGACTCTAAATTTTTTTCTTGCACTATTGTTGTACATTCTTTGCAATTAATGAAAATAGAATTACTAGGGATGTTTACCTCAAACTTGTGTTTATGTTGTTTACTGATCTTAATTTTGTGAAGTCATTTTTGCTACTACTGCTATGGTTAGTTTATTATGCTAAATTGGATTACTAACTTAGAGCAAATTGGAATGATTCATACTTGCATGTATACTTATGAGAATTCTATTTTTGTTAGTCAAGGCATTGATCTAATTCTATTAATTTGGATTATTAATGATTTAGATGTTTGAAATAATTCTTTAAGTATGCCCAAAGCTCTCAATATGGATTGTTGGTAAGTTTTGAATGTTGTTAATTCTAAACACTGATTCTAGAAATTGATTTGATAGAGGATTCTCTGTGGATACCTATGTTATTAGCTTCATCCCTCCATCATTATTTCATTCATATCTTAACCCTTTTATCCCTATCCTTAAGCTTTTACTATTTGTGAGCTAAAAATATTCAACATCTATTAAGTTGACAAGGTATACCAGCCTACTCTCGAGGTTGGGTTAAGGTAGTTTAACCCTTCCAATTTTTTGTTTGGGTTGCGACTAGTGGGTATTCACCTTTAAAATCCTTCAGATGATAGCCATATTTCAAGGTTCAACTTTTATGATAAACCAAACCACAACATGTCCTATAGGTGTATTTCCTTGACCCTATCCATCAAGTCTATATGGCTATGGGTCAATGCAGCTATGTGCCTTCTCCTAATCAAGGCATCTACAACCTTATTCTCTTTCCCTTTGATATACTCAATACCAAAGTCGTATTCAACTAAGAACTCTACCCATCTTCTATGTCTTGCATTCAACATAGGTTGGGTAAAAATATACCTTAGACTTTGATGATCTATTCTTATCTCAAAAAATTTGTCCAACAAATAATATCTCTAGACCTTTAGGGCATGCACAACTGCTACCAATTCTAGATCGTGTGTAACATAGTTTATTTCATGCTTCTTGAGTTTTCTAGACTCATAGGCTATTGTAGCCTCTTCTTGAGACAATACCCCACCCAAACCTTCTAGGGAAGCATTTGTACACACGGTAAAATTTCCAAGAGGATATAGTATTTTTAGAATCGGTGTCATTGTTAACTTATTTTTTAGAGCCTCAGATGCGGTGTCACACTTATCCATCCATTTGAATTCTTTTCCCTTTTTTTGAAGATCAGTGATAGAATAGGTAACAATAGAGTAATATCTCACAAAACACCTGTAATAGCTAGTGAGTCCCATGAAACTTTTGACTTGTATCATATTTTTTGGTGGAGGTCAACTTAATATAGCTTCAAATTTCTTTGCATCCATAGCAATTCCCTCTACCAATATGTTGTGTCCCAAATACTGCACCTGTGGATTATAAAATTCACACTTGGAAAACTTCCCATATAGCTGGTTCTTTATGAGTACTTCCAAAAATAATTTGAGATGGTGGTTGTGTTCCTATTTAGTACAAGAATAATGTAGAATATCATCTAAGAATACCGATACAAATTGGTCTAGATATTTCTTGAATACACTATTCATCAGATTCAGAAAAGTTGATGGTGCATTTGTAAGTCCAAACGATAGCACTATGAACTCATAGTACCCATTGTAGGCATGGAAAATTGCCCCACCCAGGTGAGTCATTTCCCTAGAACCTTGAAAATACACTTAAACATATCCTAAAATAAGTTTTGTCCTTTATTTCCCCTCTTCTCTCCCTTTTTCTTAGCTTTGTCGAAATCGCAGTCTCTCTTTACAAGGCATGATTTTGGTAAGTTAGGATTTTCTCTTAGAAAACCTAACTTTTAGGTTTACTTCAAGGATTTTGGTCCTCCATTAGGGGTTTCCTACCCATTTGCTTTCCTAACCTCTTATAAATAAAGGGTTTGGATCCTCTTTTTTTGAATAAGTGATTTCACAAGTGATTTTTGATGCTAAGCAATTTTCATGAAGGTGATCTGTTAAAAGGCTTCTTCCAAATGCTAACAAGTTTTTGTGGTGTTCTCTCCTACCAATTTTTTGTTGTTTTTCTACCCTTTGTGGACAAGTATTGGAGCCTTTAGGGGAAGTCCACCATCTTGGAGGTCTTCATCCTTTTGTTTGCTTTTTCGTTGCCTTCAGGGCACGATTTCGGTAGAGTTGAGATTGTGGTTGCCCCATATAGGGCATGACTTTGGGTACGTTAAGTCTGGGGGCAAGGATTTATTCCTAAACCCTAGGTCTTCTTTTCATAGTACTCTTAGGACATAATAACATCATTTACATTATGTTTCTATTTTGTTCTATCTTCCATCAATTTATTTTGCTTGCATATCACATTAGCTTAGGGGCAACCATTTGTCCCCAAACCCTAGTTTAGAAATTGTATTATTGTTCAAGCTTTGTTTCCATTTTATTTTGTGTTTAATTTATTGTTTCATCTTTATTTTTGTTATGTTATGTTTCCCATCATATTTTTTTACTTGCTTTTTATATCATATTAGCATGGGGGCAACCATTTGTTCCTAAACCCTAGTTTAGAAATTGTATTCTTGTTCAAGCTTTGTGTTTATTCTATTTTTCACATCATTTACTATTTCATGTTGTTATATTTCACTGTGTTTATTCTAAATATCAAATATCATTTTATTTTGAAAGGTCAACTAAATGGGCCTAGGGGGTTTGACTACTATGCCTCCAAGCATAGTTATACAATGACATAATCAGTCACCCTAATGTTGACCATATTTTCTAGTGTTTTTGTGAAGTTATTTTGTAGATTGAAGCTATGGGATATTCTGGATGCAAGATAAGTTTGGATCAAATGCCAAAATAGATAAGTGCCCTTGGTAAGTATTTAGGCTATTTGTTGTGTCTTTTATTATTTTTGTTCCAAACATAGATTAAGTAAAAGAAAAAGAAAAATAAACATTTGATTTACATTTTAGGCATTCAAAAGAAAAGAGCATTTTAGTTTGCATCTTAGGGTTTAGTCTTGTTTGTGCATTTCACTTGTGCCCTTGCTCAAAGAAAAAGAATTTTATTTCTTGCAACTTAGGGTTAGAGATCATTGAATTAAAGAATCATACTAGGGTTAGACATTGTTTTCTTCTATCTTGCATGTCTTGCATCACTCTTTTATTTGCATAGTTTAGTTTATAGAGGTTAGACATTGTTTTCTTCTATCTTGCATGTCTTGCATCACTCTTTTATTTGCATAGTTTAGTTTATAGAGGTTAGACATAGGTGATTGTTTAATTGACACATTAAACATTTCCACCCCAAACTTGGAACGAGTCCTAAAACCGTTCCTAGTGAACCCTTTTCTATGTACCCAAGTGTAGAGAATATAATAGCCATTGTGGTCACCTCGGCTCCTAGCGGATCCAATCAAGAATCGTACACGGTGCGTAGTTTTCCCCCTCTACATATTTGGTGAACTTGACATGAACACCTCCTTAGTGACCATTAGGAAGCCTTTTCCTCAAGTTTTATTTTTAAACTTAAAATAAGACAACTTAAATTTGTTTGTGCAGATTAAACCATTAATTAAAGATTTAACAATTTGATTTTCTATTAAAATTTTGTTTTCTATTATTTTTGTTCAGATTTTGTTTTTATGTTTTATGTTTTATGTTTTTTTTGTTAAAATTCTATTTTCTATTTTTTTAAAATTATGTTTTCTATTTTTTGTTAAAATTTTGTTTTCTATTTTTTGTTAGAATTTTGGTTCAGTTTTCTGTTAAAATTTTATTTTTTATTTTTATTTAAATTTTATTTTTCTTTAAATCAAGATTTAATTAATTAATTAATCTCTATTTCTCCACCCTTATTCAATGGCCATATTTCTAAACCTCCTTGCCATTTTAAAATTCATTCTTTTCCCTTTCCAAATTTTTCTAGTATCTAAAAAAGCTTTAAAACCCATAAAAATCATAAAGAAAATAGAGAAAATTTAATCCCATCACATAATCATTTTAATAAAGAACATGAAGAAATTGTTAATGAATTTCTTGATCTTCCTCAAATTTTCCTAGCCTTAGGGTATACTAATGAACAAAAAAAAATTATTCAAGAATTCCATAATAATCTTGATAATAATACTCTTAAATCGTCCCTTTCACATAAAGATAATATTTAAGAATTATTTTGTCATATTAGTAATGAGCCTAATTACCCTCCACAAGAAGATTTCATCACACCTAATCTTAAAAATAAACAACATAATATTCCTTTACCCTCCATCATTAACAACTCATAAGTGATCATTAATTCTAATCCGCCTTCTTCTACTTTTAATATTCCTAAAAACATTAAGGAACAAGCCACTTCTCTCATCAATAATAATCAAAATATTCCTCATAGTAAGTTAATTAAGAATAATATAAGATATTATTTACCTTCTCAAGCCAATCATAATTTGGACATCCCTAATAATAATCTTATTTCCCCTTCATTCATTTATCCCTCCACTTCAAATAAGTTCTCTAATCATAATTACCATAAAAATATTCTTCCTCTTTCACATTCACGTCTTAAATCATCCAATCAAGAACCTTCTCAAACTCAAATTCTCACCACTCAAGTCAAACAATTAGAACAACAAATAAATTCCATCTTATAAATACTTATTCAATTAATTTTTAGATCCCTTTGTGCTCAACTACCCATTTCCTCCCAAGTATAAAACACCTAACCTCCAAACATATGAAGGTGATCAAGACCCTATTCAACACCTCAAAGTTTTTTTTTGGCTTGTAATGACATTGCACATGATGATATATTATTGCTCAAAACATTCCCTAAAAGCCTAAGGGGTAGTGCACTAGAATAGTATTATCAATTACCAAAGCATTCCCTTAAAAATTTTAGCAACCTTGTTGATCCATTTATACAATATTTTCCATCTTCATTGAAAGAAAACTTAGCCTTATTGATCTATTAAAACTAAAACAATTTGAACATGAATCCTTTAAATATTTTCTTACTAGATGGAACACCATTGTAGGAAAACTCAATCATGTCTCTCCTCAATTTGAACTTCTTAATATCTTCATCAAAAGCATTAATGACCAATTATCCTACCTCTTAGAAAAAGCTAGAGTGTGTACCCTCCAAGGTGCAATTGACTTAGCCACACGTGTGGAGGCCGCCCTTAAGAAGAGAGGGTAATTAGGGGTAGGAAAAGACATAAATTCTTCTCCTCTTCAACAAGTCAACCACAAATTACCCTTGCCTAGGCATTTTCATGCAATATTAGGCCTACCCCTTGCTTTCATTTTAACCAAGTTATTAGAAGCCAAAATGATTAATATCCCATATCCTAAACCTACTACATCTCAAAAAAAATCTTCACACAAATATTGTGCTTTTAATTGAGGTCTTGGTCACTCAACTAAACGATGCAAAACACTTAAAAATCATATCCATGACCTTATGTAATAGGGCCAACTTGTCATTAATCATAAATCTTTCTATGATGCACCCTTATCTCATACATTGCAAAATTATTTTCTATCTCCAAATTCTTTATCAACACCTATTATCAGTGGTCCAAATCCAATTAGCTAAAGCATACAACCCCTTTAAGCTTATTGCTTAAAGGTGTTATGACAAACTTCACAAAATCATCTTTAACAAATTCATCTACTTCATTCTCCATGTGTTCTCATAAAAACATGACCATATAGAGCTCTATATAATTATCAAAATGTCTCATCAATCTATTCGATGCTCTTAAATGAGCCCACATATTTGTTCATCTCTTTTTCTGGTGCTCCTAAATGAGCCCACATCTTTGCTCATCTCTTTGTCTGGAACTCTTTAAATAGCCCACATATTTTCTTATCTCTTTGTCTGGCACTCTTAAATGAGCCCACGTCTTTGCTTATCTCTTTATCTAGCACTCTTAAATGAGCCCACCATCTTTCCATCACAAGCCATCAAGGTTTTTCATGTACTCTCATCAAAGGGATATTTCACCTTGAAGATTTTGAACATACTAAGCACAATCATCTATTGGCACAAATAATTCTTCTCTTCCATCTTATATATTCCTTGACCTTGAAATTCTCTATCATAATCATAAAAATTTCTCCAATTCAAGGGATATAGTTCTTCATCTCTTGTATATATTTTTTCCTTTGAAAAGTTTTAATCATTTCTTCTTTTCTCCAAGATAAAGGATATATGTTCCTTCTTTTATTTGTTCATCTTTGCTTTCGCTCACACTTATCCTTGTTTGATCTTTTGATTGGTCAAGAGGTCCTTAGGGATAGGATAGATACTATATGGATATCATTTATGGTATTCATATGACCACTAACTATCTTACACACACCTGGTAACTCCCAAAATCTCAACAAGGATACACATACATGCAATTTTATTTATCCTTTGCTCTTCTCTTTCTTCTAACACATGCAAACACTCACATCTTGATTTTACTTTTCTCATACACCTTCTTGCACACACTGCATCCCTATCGAGTAGTACTCGTTGGCACATCAATCAACTCTTCTCCCCATATAGGATAAGCTTCATAGCTACATGCGAGGAGTAGACTCCATATCAATCATTTGTGAGCATACATCCTAGTGGAAATCTTCTTTTCTCTAGCCATCTTAGCGAGAACTACACCTATAGTGGGTATCGCTCCACACTTGTCCATCTCTTTCAAGCATAACACCCTTTTGGGATAGCTTCTTGTCCATATGTGTGGGGCAGCCTCCATCTCGGTCATTTGCGATCATACATCCTTTTAGGGTTTTGCTACTTTTATCTTCTTTGCTTCCTCTCTCTTTGACCTTTATGGAGCTTTTGTCTTCTTCTTTCTCTTTTCTCTTATCTTTTCTTTTCTTCTTTTCTTCTTTCTGTTTGTTCATGCATGCATTTCATGTTGCATTTCATTTAATTTTGCATTACATGTTGCATTCATTCCATTTCATTCATTTAGAGTTGTTTTTCTCTTTCCTCTTTCCTCATTTTTCACATTTTCGTTGTTTGCCGCTCTCTTTTATTTTGAGTCTACCATTTTGATTTTTGTTAGGAATTTTGTATACCTTCTAAAACTTGAGGGGCACCCTATCCTGAGAGCCATTAATGTCCCTACTACCTCATTTTATGTGGAAAAATATGCAAGTGTCTAGAATGATACTATTTTTGCACCATCCCTTTCTTCTAAACCAACCACTCTTTTTTTGTTTTTGTTTTTTTTGTCTTCCTCTTTGTGTTTGTTTTTTTCTTCTTGTAGGTGTTTACATCTTTCTTTGATGCATTTATTAGGCCATAAATGCATCAAAGAAGGGATAAAATATAGACATGGAAAATTGACCCACCCAGGTGAGTCATTTTCCCTAGAACCTTGAAAATACCCTTAAACATGTCCTAACACAAGTTTGATACTTTATTATCCCTCTTCTCCCCCTTTTTCTTAGCTTTGCCAAAATCATAGTCGCTCTTTATAGGGCATGATTTCAGCAAGTTAGGGTTTTCTTTTAGAAAACCTAACTTTGACACTGACTTCAAGGAATTCAATCCTCCCTTAGGGTTTTCCTACCCATTTGCTTTCCAAACCTCTTATAAATAGAGTTTGGATTCTATTTTTTGAACAAGTGATTTTGCAAGGAATTTTTTATTCTAAGTCATTTTCATAAAGGTGATCTGTTAAAAGGCTTCTTCCAAGTGTTAAAAAAATTTTATGGTGTTCTCTCCTGTCGCTTTATTATTTTTTTGCAACCCTTGGTGTACAAGTTTTGGAGCCTTGAGGTATTCATCCTTTTGTCTACTTTTTTACTACATTAGGGCACGATTTTGGTAGATTCAAGATCACGATTACCTCATATAGGGTGCAACTTTGGGTACGCTAAGTCTGAGGGGAAGGATTTGTTCCTTAACCCTAGGTTTGCTTTTTATACTACTCTTAGGGTATAATAACATAATTTGCATTTTGTTTCTATTTCATTTTATCTTTCATCATTATATTTTGCTTGCATATCACATTAGGTTGGGGGCAACCATTTGTCCCCAAACCCTAGTTTAGAAATTGCATTCTTGTTCAAGCTTTGTGTCCATTTTGTTATGTGTTTCATTTATTGTTTCATATTTATTTATGTTTTGTTATATTTTGGTTCCCATCATTTTTTTAGTTGCATTTCATATCATATTAGCTTGGGAGCAACCATTTGTCCCTAAACCCTAGTTTAGAAATTGCATTCTTGTTCAAGCTTTGTGTTTATTTTGTTTTGCACATCATTTACTATTTTATGCTATTATATTTTGTTATGTTTATTCCAAAGTTCAAAGATCATTTTATTTTGAAAGGTCAGCTAAAAGGACCTAGGGGGCTTGACTGTTGCACCTCCAAGCACAGTTATACAATAGCCCAAGCAGGACCCCTAACGTTGACCATATTTTCTAGTGCTTTTGTGGAGTTGTTATGTATATTGAAGTTGTGGGATAATTTTTTTTTTGTTAAGTAGCGTTTGTATTTACAACGGGTTTTAACTAGGATCCCAAAACCTGATTACATAAGATTTGATAATAACATGCCGAGAATAAGCCATTACAACAAAATTCTGGGCCCAAGGCACCAATACCCTGAAAATGAAAAACAAACAAAAATCCTGCCTAGCAGGAAGCAACAAAAAACCATTAAAATATAAATCTCGCCTAGCGAGAAGCAGTCAAAAACCACCAAAGAGTGAATCCCGCCCAGCGGGAAGCAACAGAAATCCATCCCAGTGTAGATCCCGCCCAACAAAAAGTAGCAAAAACCTCTACCAAGTGAATCTCGCATCCTGAGAAAACCAGCAAGAAATGAGAAAAACCCGCCTAGCGGGAAACCCAGTGGTTATGGAGAATACCGCCTCGCAGGAAACCATCCTACCTAGAAAAAGGGGGAATCCCACCTAGTAGGAAGCAGCTGAAAACTAGAAAAGAGGAGATCTCACCCATTGGGAAGCAGCCAAAAAGCACCACCAAGAGAATCCTACCCCTAGGACAACCAGCGAGGAGCAGCTGAAAACCACCATCGTGTAAATCTCGTCCAGCAAGAAGCAACAAAAAACCATTATAATATAAATCCCGCCTAGCGGGAAGCAGTTGAAAAACCACCAAAGAGTGAATCCCGCCCAGTGGGAAGCAGCAAAAATCCATCCCAATGTAGATCCCGTCCAGTAGAAAGCAGAAAAAACCTTTACCAAGAGAATCCTGCCTCCCGAGAAAACCAGTAGGAAATGAGAAAAACCCGTCCAACGAGAAACCCAACGGTTTTGGAGAATCCCACCCCACGGGAAACCATCTTGCCCAGAAAAAATGGGGAATCTCGCCCAAAGGAAAGCAGTTGAAAACCAGAAAAGAGGATATCCCGCCCATCGAGAAGCAGCCAGAAAGCACCACCAAGAGAATCCCACCCCCAAGACAACCAGCAGGAAAAGACAACAGGTTAAGGGACCAGGGATACAGGGACTAGGGATCCCAGGTGGGAAGAGGTAATAGCCAAAAATATGGGATCCCTAGGAGCCTATCCTGGGGGATCCAGGGTCTACATGCATAGATCAGATCCCCCCAAGATTTGAAAAATGCAGCAGAACCCAGAGAACCCCAACAACAAGGGCTAATAATCCCATCCTTGCACAGGAGAAACTTTAGGGAACTGGGACTGAGGCTGGGAACAGCCCAAGCAGATAAAAAGCCCCCCCAAGGCCAAACAAATGCCCAGGGTGTCCACCAAGGAGCAGAACCAGCATGAAGAAGCCTCCAAGCGGGAAATCGAAGAGGGCCCTCCCCATAGGGACGAGACCAACAACAGCCACAAGATCCCAGAGAGGATTCACTAGCAAAAAGGGGAAAGAGGCCCCCCCAGACCACCCCCAAAGTAGTAAGGACCTCAAAGGAAACCCCAAGAAGCCATAAAAAACCCAACCAATCACCCCCACCACCCATGGAACCACAGGGAACCAAATCCATGCCAAAAACCTGTAGAAAACCCCAGGGGGAAGCTTGAGAGAAAAAAAAAAGGAAGGGATCTCGAAAACAGCAAGGAACCCTGGGAAGCACCAGGCCAAAATCTCAAACAAGGGAACCCTGAGTGACTGGGAGAGGTTCAGAAAGAGGAGAAGGATCTCCCTCAAGGATATCATCTGCAATAAACAATCCCAAGGAGGGATGACCTGGGAAGAGCCAGGGACTGGGCAGGAACCAAGGGAGGAGGAGCAGGGAAGGGATCGGGACCCTCAAGTTGTGGGATATTTTGGATGCAAGATAAAGCTTGGATAAAATGCTGAAATAGATAAGTGCCCTTGGTAAAGCTTTAGGTTATTTGTTGTTGTGTCTTTTATTATTTTTATTCCAAACATAGATTAAGTAAAAGGAAAAGAAAAAGAAACATTTGATTTACATTTTAGGCATTCAAAAGAAAAGAGCATTTTAGTTTGCATCTTAGGGTTTAGTCTTGTTTGTGCATTTCACTTATGCCCTTGCTCAAAGAAAAATAATTTCATTTCTTGCAACTCAAGGTTAGATATCATTGAATTAAATAATCGTACTAGGGTTAGATGTTATTTTCTTGCATCTTGCATGTCTTGCTTCACTCTTTTATTTTCATAATTTAGTTTATAAAGGCCATACATAGGTGATTTCTTAATTGACACATTAAAAATTTCCATCTCAAACTTGGAAGAGTCCTAAAACCATTCTTGGTGAACCCTTTTCTATGTCCTTGAGTGTAGAGAATATAACAATCACTATGGTCACCTCATCTCCCTTCAGATCTAATTGAGAATCATACGTAGTGTGTAGTTTCCCCCCCGTACACCCATATTTGGTCTTAAAGGATGTCTTATGGGTATCCTCTTATTGAATCCTTAATTGATGATACCCTGATCTTAAATATATCTTTGAAAATATGGTAACATCCTTTAGCTAATTGAAGAGGTCATCTATCCTTGGTAGAGAATACTTATTCTTAATGGTTACCTTATTCAACATTTTATAATCTATGCATAATCTCAAGGAACCATCCTTCTTTTTCACAAATAATACTGGAGCACCCCAAGATGCCACACTTAGTTTGATCATACCCTTTTCCAACAAATCTTGGAGTTGTACCTTTAATTCTTGCAACTCGATTGGGGTCATCTTGTAAGGTGTCCTTGAAATGGGTTTAGCCTCGAGCATTAGCTAAATAGTGAAGATAAATTCCCATTGAGGGGGTAGACCTAAAAATTATTTAGGAAATATATCTTAAATACTTCTTCATCCCCATTTCTCTAGTCTTTTCATTGATCTTCACTACATACAACATACTGTCTCTTTTAATGATTTTCTTTAATTGCATAGCTAAAAGCAAGTGAGGTTGAAAAGAATCTTGTCTACTTTGTGCTCTCACTCTCCTCTTATCCTCTTATCCTCTTATCCTCTTATCCTCATTAGCGTAATCCATCCACATATCCTCTTATCCTCATTAGCGTAATCCATCCACCTATCTTGAAAGTTGATTAAGGCTTCATGAGCCTTCAACCAATCCATCCCTATCAAAATCATGGAGTAAACCCAAATTTCCACACCAATTTTTTTTTTATTTTGTACAAGGGCATACTTTTATCTTGCACATGTATGCAGTTTATCCCATTTAATGTAGCATAAGGCATAGAATATTTGCACTTCAAGTTTCCTACCATTGCAGTTGGTTACTTAAGTGCTCGGGACTAGCCAGCTTCCCGCAACTAATTGCAATTAAAATACCATACCCTTATCTTGGTACACATAGGTCTTGGCATGGGCTGGCTCTTCCATGGCCCATAACACCTGGAAGAGTGAACGCAATAATTCCCTTGTTCCAAATTTTGGGAACTCGCAGTTTAAGTTTGCTTCTAAATTAAATTTTGGAACTAACGTTGTTATGTCTGTGATTAACCATTTACCTCCCATTGAGGTATGGTTAGGGTCCACCATCTCATGGCCTAGGATCGTATTTTCGTAGTTCCAACTCCGGTTGATGGTAATGCTACCCATACCATCTACCGTTAGACTTTCCAACCCCATATACCAGCTCTCTGGTTATGAGTCATATTGGTGATTCCACAATCGGAGAGGCTTGTGAGCATCCTCATTTGCTACTTTGGTGCTATCCAGAGATAATATCCCATACCAATGCCTCCTGCCCTCTCAACATTAAATCTCTATCAGGTTGAGGAATGGATATCACATAATCTCGATAGTCACCACTGCAACTACCGGATGGGATAGTGCTATCCTTCTCGATGAGTACTACAATATATTTGCATTTCTGGGATAGTGCTATCCTTCTCGATAGGCACTATAATACCCTTATACTTTTGCTTCTCTTTTAAGAGATCATAAAGTGAAAATATCTTATGGTTTGGTAGAAGTTTTTCATGATCTACAAATGAACATATCTCTTGGTATAAGATCAATAACGCAACATTTAAAATAGTAAGCTATTTTGTAAAAGAGTTGCTCATGTATAAATTGATAATCGAAAATGCCGAAGAACTATGCTTAAAAATTTAAATCATAATTTCTACCATTTTATATTTGAAATCATACCATAAAACATTTCAAAGCTATCTTATTTTTTTTTAGTTTCTTATATTTACTTAGCAAAACAAACACCTTTCTTAAAAATATAATTTTTATTTTTCATGTGAAGGCTTTTAATAAAGCAACCTATTTGAATAGAAACCAACATAAGCTCAATGTTTTCAAAGAATATACCACTTAACTCAAATTTATCCTTTAAGAGTTCATTCCAACTGCCGTCGTGAGTCCATATTACCAAAGCTACTATTTATAACATAAGGTATAGCTAATAATTTCTCTATGCTTAAATAATCCTAAGATAAGAGTTCTCACGACATTAGTCTTAAAAGAAATACATATATTTTTAAAACAACGAAAATATTTATTGAACCTCCCATACTTCAATGAAACTATTTATTGGTCTTTATCATATATTTCATGGTTGCCCTCTTGGATTTTACAGCTTAATAGTTTACCTACAGTTCGAAACGAGTTGATTTGGTAAGACTCTGGCAAGGGTTTTACTTTTTTATTTTTAAATAAATTCATACACATTAGTTTCCCTAAGCTACTGATAGAAATATTTTTGATTATTTTTTTGTCTTGCTAGTGTCTCAAGCCATGAATTGAAAATCAGTAGACTTATATTATATACATTTTACACACTTATTTAAAACTTTAAATTAAGCTTCCTGAAATTCATTCAAATCTTGTCCATTCTAAAACCTAGACTTATCTCTGACAATGCCCATACCCAGGATGTTTTTTTAACTTTAATAACTTTAAATTACTTTTCCTAAAGTTAAATCCCTTAATACCATAAAAACACTCACATGCAGAATAGGACAAAATAGGGGAAAACACGAGAAAAATAGCATTGACCTATTTTCAATAAATAATAGAAAAATAGCAAAAGGAAAATCCTTAATTAGATGAAAAAAAATAGATCTTATTACTACAATTGCTTGAGCTCGTATTCTCTAAAAAAACCAAAAAATTTAGGATCAGAGATTCATAATATCTTAAGAGAAACGGATAGTCACGATGTCTTAAGAGAAGGAAATATAGTTAAGAAATACATCAAAAGACTCAAATGTTTAATAGAGGAAAAAAACAAAAAATAAACCTGTAGTCGGTTCGGGTTCAAAACAGGGTCCATCAATCGATCCGAGTGAATAACATGATCTGATAGTCGGTCTGAGTGCAAAACAAGGTTTGGTATTTGGTTCAAGTTTAAAAATATATATTGTAGTCCATCTGGGTGCAGAATAGGGTTTGGTAATCGATCTGATTGCATAAAAGATATGATAGTTATCCGGCTCTAAAATAAGGTTTGGTAATCGGTTCGAATGTAGAATAGGGTTTGATAGTCTATTTAGGTGTAGAACAGGGTTTGGTAGTCACTCCAGATTTAGAACAAGGTCCAACAATCTGTCTAGGTGTAGAAAAGGGTCTGACAATACATCCGAGTGGAGAATAGGGTTCGATAGTCGATCTAGGTGTAAAATAGAGTTCGGTAGTTAGTCCAAGTGCAAAACAAGGTTTGGATCTATTCGAGCACATATATGGCTCCTATTTTGTTCTGAGTAGAATTTGATCTGGATTGACTGGTTTTTGTACATGATCGGATTTTGATGGAATTCTATAATAGATCGAATGTTTTAGTTTGTCTTTTCGCTTGGAAGGTTTTACTTTTCGCTACGGTTGCTCGAATTTCTAATAGTTTGAATGTTTTACATGAAAAAGTATCATTGGTGTGTTAATTATATATATTGGTATAATTGGCGAATTTGGCAGGATAATTTAAAAAATTTATAATTTTAAGGTGAAAAGGGTCCTCAATTTAGGTGGGAGTGTTGAAAAAAAAAAAAAAAAAAACAGTAATACTATTATCAACGCGCGGTGAACCGACCCCTAAAATTTTTTGTCTCATAAATTTTGGGTAAATGGGCCAATGTCCAAGGTCCCCCAAATTCACCAATTTGTATTTTTGAAAATGCTAATATTCACTTATTAATGAATATTCACCGTTGTGCATAACCCTAATTGGAAGCCCTAGGCCCTACGACCTAGAGCTTTGATACCAATAATAACAACCTAAAACAATTAGCCCAATTATTTTTAAAGAATGATAACAAGCAAAGGTTCACAAGGAAAAACCCTTCTTTTATCTTTCCAGCATACAAGGCTTCACCACATTTGAGTTCCAAGTCATTGTAGACGACACTTAGTGGATATGAGTGGCCAACTCTCATGGTTTCTAGGGTTCACCTTACTAAACCTACACATTTAGAAGGATTCCAAAAGTGGTCCCCCCACCTTTCCCATACCCTCATTGGCATAGGAAAATGTGACCATGGTGTAGGAATTATCCTTTAAGGCCCATAACACTTAAAGGGGAATGCATATTCCCTAACCTTACTCTAAGTCCATATAGGTAGGTTAATCAGGCATAGAGCCTTGGTGCTTAGTTACCACACCTCCGTGGGCTAACTAAGGTCATTACCACTTCAATGATAATGAACATGATCACCCGACCCTACACGTTCAAGGGATCACCACTATTATCTTGTGAATGGTTCCACAACTCTTAGTTGGAATACACCCGATCCTACTCGTTCAAGGTGCAATGATTCACAAGAAACCCAACTATTGTATTCACACAACTCCTAGGTTCATGAGTTCTTAGCTATTGCATTCTCGCAACTCCTTCTAAGACTCATATCTACCTAGTTATTGCATTCATGCAAATTCTCCCAGGATTGGCCTTTGTTTTGATTCGAGTCCACAAGAGATTCTAACCCCTCCAAGATAATCTTCTTTCAAATATATCTTGCACTTTAAACGTAGTTCTAAAGTAAAGCAACATGCATCACATAATATCAAAAGCATTTTAATGCAAGTCATAATCTATTTAATTTGAATTGCTATAATATATAAATAGGGATGCATCTTACATAAAAGCCACATTTTGCTTAACTCAAATGCTTGGCTTAAAACTTCAAAAGACACATTCCTTTAACTTGGATGCAATAACATAAATGAATCAAATATTTAATGTATAGATACATTCCAATAATTAATAGGCTCAATAATATCTATCCAAATAAAAGATTGCTCATTCACCTTAATGTACAAAACCCAAAGTAACATTCAAGTAACGTAATCTTTCAGTTTGTACAATAATCAAGTTACAAAACTTAATTTAACAAAGTATTCTTTATATAGCCTTCATTTTTCCATATCATATCTATATTCAAAGTACTATGAAGCCATTCGCCAAGGTTCTTCAAGCCATCTAAAAATTTGTAAGCTTCTTCATGATAGGTAATCCACCATAGCTCATTAGGAATACTTAGGGATAAGGACAACTCTAAATGCAATGCAACTTAATCATGCTTTTTCTACTATGCAATAATCCATGCATAAACACAATAAAAAAAAAACATCAAGAAGAGGATTCTATAATTCCTCTTTCTATAATGGTTCCTTTATCCACACGAGTCTCAAGGACCATTATAACAATTTCTCTTTTCAAAACAAAAATCCAATAATCCAACTTTTAAAAGAGAATCCCATACTTCTCTTTATAATGATCCCTTAACCTACATAAGTCTCAGGAATCATTATAGTAGTTTCTCTTTCAAAACACAAATTCATTAATCCAATTTATTAAATATAATCCCATATGCCTTAGGTTTTTCAGATCCTAGAAGTGTTTCAATAAAATCAAACACCCTAGTAGCACCAATCAAACTCATCTAGTAGTCCATCAGTATCCATGGGAGACCACGACCATCCTAGATAAGTCAAGGTATGCAAGGACCAATGTGTGTGCAATGAGGTTCATTTTTTATTTTGAGTGAGGTTGGATTGACCAATTGTAGCTCAAGCCATTATAATCTAGCTCATCCATGAGTGGTCAAATATCTATACAAAATAAGGTTGCTAATATGACAAACATGTCACCACACGAAGGGCATACTCCACTTTCAATCAAGCGTCTATAGCCTTGGTGGATATAACCCCATAATCCTTTGACATAGCTCCATTGCCAACAAGGAATCTATAGCCCCAATGGAGGCATCTAAAATGCCTGAGTATCAATGATGTGATGAATATGGATTATTTTATTATGATTTTATTCTTCTTCTTCTTTTTGGGATTCTTAGGTTCAGATTATACGCATGATAGGATGAGCAGGAGAAATTGTTCACCTCATGGCTAGAGTTACACATGGTTTTATCCTCCCTAAACTCAAAATGTGATTAATGTGTGTGAGATGTGCATGGTCCAAGAGATAACTTGAGGTAGCCAGGGAGGCCCGTATTTATTTAAGACAAGGTGATATTTGATAGAGGTTGAGTGGAACACTAGGGATGGTTGAATAACCGAAACAACTTCTATGTCTGAGCGACCCAAGGCATTGGGATGATGGAAATAAGAAGGGTGTGTGGTGAACAAATGAGGGAGGGAAAATGGGTACACAAGATGATGGACAAAGTAGCATGACATGATGGGCAAAGAGAGAAAAAATAAAACATGAGACACATAAATGGATACAATATGTATAAATATTGTATGTCATTCTCTATGGCCCACTCGTGGCAACTCCTTAGATATGAGCCTCTTAGGATAGTGTGCCCCTTGCATCCCGTGCTAAACCTTTTTGGGCCATGAATAGTTTTTCTCCCTTAAGCACATTTTTTGTTCTCTCATTTTTTATTGCACTTTTCTTGAGCTAAGAAGGTTGTTTATTTTGAAGACTTGTGTCCTCCAAGTACATATATTTCTCATCGCAACTTCAACCTCCATCCCTCTTAATCCCATCATGCCTTTTTTTCATGCAATTACCCATTTTATTCCTCATCTTTCACTTCTTGTTGGTACTTCCCTCCTTCCCTATTGGTGGTGCTCCATGCTTGAAAAATCACAATCTCCCTCGAAATGATTGTAAAGATCTTCTTGGGATAGAAGTTGGATTTGGGATGTGTACCCATCATTGATTAGAGAATTTTCTAGTAATTGGCCTCACCTTGAAAGCTGGATCAAAGTAGGGATGGTTAAACACATTTACGTTATTCTTCGAACTTGTTTGTTCAAAATCCTAGCTCCACTCAAAGAAAGTTGGTCATTTTCTAGCTTTGTGCTTATCAGTAGAAGAAGAATTTTGCATAATATGGAGGAAGATCTAAAAAGGGTGGAGACGGTTTTCCTTACCCTTGACAAGGAAGTGATGGATATTTTTGATAGAGGGATGCTTAACTTATTGAAAAAATTTAATGGTTATAATCTGGAACTCTCCAAGCAAATTGACTTCTCTTGGAACAAGAGGAAAGTCGTGACGATGGGTATGGAATTCACCATCTTAATCCTTCTCCTTTATGAGATTTCTGAGATTCCTATTGTTGGAGAGTGTATTAATAGGGAGAAACATTCGCTGGCTAAGGAGATAAACATCTTTAAGAGAAAATGAGAACACCCATAAAATTTTTAAAATGAATTTTTACGGGAATATCTCAAGGTTTCGTGGAACAAAGTGACTTGTGATTATGGATTACTTCACTCTTGACAACAACCATGATATTGCAAGGAGATTTCATGTCATATTCTTCAACCATCTATGCAGGAAAAAGATGATGAATATGTCGGGGTTCCTATTCAAATCGCTTGAAAGAATGACTTTGCAATTTTAGAAAGGTATCTCAACTTTTCCTCTCCATCAAGGCCTAGTGAAGTTGATATTTGATCATGTTGTTCAAAAAAGGAACAGGGTGGAAATGGCTAGTATTGAAATTGAGCTTGGGAACCCATCAAAAATGAACAAAGAAGTCAAGTCCCTTAAGAATTATGAGAGCAAGGAGTTTAGAACCCCCTCCCCGATTCCTTTTAAGCTTGCATTAGCAGGGGACAAGGATTCTCCTAATAAGGATGACAAAGATCTTAATGAGGATCCTATAGTGAAAGCTAAGAACCAAAGGACTCCTAAAGATAAAGAGGAAATTACCAGATGCTCAAAATATCTAAAGTCCAAGGTAATTAAAAAAGATAGATACATGCACGTAATCCTTGATTCAAAAAGCTTTGGGGAGTTGACTCATTCTCCCTCCAAAAGAAAGAAGTCGAAGACTCAAGTTGAGGCTTTTGTAGAGAAAAGGTATAAAATCTATGAGGTCAATTGGATGATGAGGTACTGCCAAAATAATTAAACCAACTCATAGGTAGAGGAGGACCTATCAAATGAGGAAATGGAGCATCAAGATTAATTTTGGTCCTTTGGATCCTTTGGTTTCTCTATATCATTTTGGGTTGCTAGTTCAGTTGGACCTTGAACTTTCCTCCTTTTAGTTTTATTTTATGTCTATTTTGTGGCAAGACTCATTTTTATGTCCTTTTTGTAAATATGTAAAAGGTTTTGGGATCCTTGCAAAACCTCTTTTTCCATCTAATAAAAGAAATAACAAAGGTCATAAAAAATTTGACATTTATTGTGATATCTATAAATTAAATTATAGACATACTTTAGAGAGTAGAAATAAGGTAGAGGCGATTTATTGAATTACTTTGATTTTTACTTTGGAAGAAAAACCATCTTTCATTTTCTACTTACATATATAATGCATAGAAATATATGCAACTCTACATTGTTCTACTCCACCACTAATAGTTTGGGGGTGACATGTATTACCTAAAAAAGTAATAAAATTCATATAGAATAAATAATATAGTACATGTTGATATACGAAAGAATTGAACAACAAATTACCACATATTCTCATATGTGACTTGTTGGTAAGCATAAGTGTCTCAGGACCTACAATAGAGCTTATAAAATAAGCAAGTGGTTGCCATGAAATTTATGGAGTTCTATAAGTACTACAATTTTGAAAATGTTCTGAATTCTAAATCCAAAAAATTCCAACAACCTACTTTGATTTTAACCTTCTCCAAACATGTCGTCTAAAAGTAATGTTGCATTCTTTTTGTTTGAAGTCAATATTTTGATCGATACAACAAATTTGATGTTCCATATAGAATTTAAATGGCAACCCTTAGATTTTGTTTTCTTAGCCACTTTATAAATGGAATCTGCATGATGCATATTAACATTTTGCCATAAAATAGTTTTTGATATTAATTGAGGAGAAAAAAGGAAATTTTATTTTGACTCTTTGGTTAATAGTTTTATTAGTTTGAATAGTCTTTGTCTCATATGACTTGCAGGCCAAGTTTATTGCATTGTTGGTGCTTGTCCCATGGGTAGTCAATTTTATTTTCATGACTATGTCATGGTACAATTTCTAAATAGGTTAACCTTTAAATCTAGTTTTCCTAATCTTTGAGGTTCTTTATAAACCAATATGCTTAAAACACCAGTCAAACTTTTAAAGCAAAACCACTCAAAATTTGCTATTTAAAGATGTTAGTTTCATTTTAGTAAATGTAAAATATGTTTACACCTTTTTTTGAAATCCTTTACGTTGATTCAGACATTGATATTAATGGTGAGATTTTAAGTATGTTCAAATATTTTGTGCCCCATTTCTTTTCCAAAGAACTAGGTTTTATATTTTTTATGAGGGACAATATGTTTTTCTAAAAACAACACTAACAATTGACTTTGCAAGTGGTGGAGAGTTTTGTCCTCCTAATATAGGATAGGGGTAGACTAACTTTATTAGTCCTTGGATAGGACTCTAGTGAGCCATGTTGGTTGATGGTTTTAGTTCCTTTTTTCATCGAGTTTGTCACCTTTCTACCATATTTTCTTATCATTTATGCTTGTTAGCTCTTCCAAGACTTTGAAATAAGGATAGAGGTGTGATCAAGGAACATGTTTACATGTGCCCCCAAAACATGCATCTTAAATATCAACAATGTCACAATCACCACTTTAAGTTGTAGTTGCGATCATTGATCAATTTATAGGGTTTTTAATATGCAATCGTGATCGTAATGTGTTTTTATATGTAAGGTTAAGATAGCAAGTCATTTTAATTTATGATTATGATTTTATAGCTCCGATAAGAGTGTGATCTAGCCTTTGGCCTCAAAAGGGAAAGTTATTTCATCCATTTGCTATAAATACCCATTTTATTTTGCCATACATCCAACTACTAATCATTTTACTGCTAATATTGGTTTCAACAATCTTATATTTACTGCCTCTATTACTATCACAACATGTGACCTTTTATTTCTCTCTATCTCTCTTGTTCTTACAGGTTTGACCAAAGCCATCGACCATTGGTTCATTGCCCTCCACAAAGGATAGGATGCTTCACCAGGCTTTGCAGTTTAAGATCGAAGCTACCGCTCAAGGATTAGTTTCCAAGGCATATAAAGTTCCTTGTGTTGATCCCAGACGTGACCTTCCTTATTATAGTGGTGAAATTGCAAGCATGACATAATAGGATTGAGTGCTTTTCAAAAAAAAAATGAAAATTTTATATTAAAACAAGATAATTTACAAGTTGGGATGAGACTCCTCCTAGCCTTAGCCAATAAGAACACCTGTTTACAATAGTAAAAGAAGATATTGGAGCCAAATATCCTAAACCATATTTCTACAATGGCTGTCCAAATTAGCTAAACACTAGATTTGCTCATCAACCTACCTAATCCTCTCATCCTCAATAGCTATGTCACTGTGCTACTGAACCCCTACCTCCTTCTCAATAAGAGAATCATTGATCCATATCAATGTGTTTTATGCTACAAGAGTGAGGAAACATCTGACCACTTGATGTTTGAGTGCCCTTTTACGTGGTAGATCTGGGAGAGATGGTTTTTATCTTATAAAATTCAAGCCAATAGTGATTTGAATCGGATTAATATTTGGGAAAGATAGAAGAGGGGTAGATTTTATTCTAAATCTCTTTGTATCAATTGGAAGTTTAGATTAAAATTTATGTGGTGGCAAGTGTGGTTAGAGAGAAATGACAAAATTTTTAGAGAAGCCTTTTCATCCTTAGATGGTGTTTGGCAAGCCATTTAGAGCAAAGTCATAGAAATGGTGGTAGTGTATGCTAAAGAGGAAACTCAGTAGGTAGGGGTTGTAATGCTAATCAACTTGTCATTGTCTATCATTACGATCCTTACATATTGTTTGTTTGGATCTTCTTTCTCAACCTATATGAGTCTACCCTAGGACTTTTGTATTAGTATTATTATTTTTAATTCTTTAAGATTTTGTTAGTATGAGAAACCCCTATGACCGACGCTCAAGGTTGGGCATCCCCATCCTACCATGACATCTCATAAGGGGGAGAGTTGAGCTTATCAATATGGGCCAAACACACAACAAACACACACCCACCCCTCACACACTTGCCCACATTGCAATTTGAACATTGGACCTTCCGAAGAAGAGCCAAAACCCAAACCATTGCGTTGTCCTCCCTAAGACGTTTTTATTAATATTATTACTCAACATCTTTTTCCATTTTTTGTTGCTTCATTCCAAATTGATGCTTTTTGGTTTTCTTCAAAATCTATTATCTTACATCCATCATGTTCATTTGTTTCTATTGATACAATAATGTTATTTACTTTAGCTATGAGCCCTAAATTGGGACATCTTCTGCATGGATATCCATGACAATTCCATGGATATGCATGCTTTTTCATTTTTCAACCATGCCTCTTTAACCTCACTCCTTGCTATATTTATCTTTGCCCATCTTGCCTATTTTTCAACCATACCTCTTTAACCTCACTCCTTGCTATCTTGCCCATTCTGCCCCTTTCTCTTCTTGTTGTATAAAAATAAGATCATCATCCATGTAAAAACATGACCCCGTAACAATCCTCTAATTTTAAGAACCTCCTCTTATCTCCAACACTATTACATTGTGACTTGGATTTGTCTAAGCTCTTATGTCTTTAATTTTTCCAACCCATGTACTTGATATATCTGTTTGCTTCAATATAATTTATTAAAAAAATTCTTGTTAAGTTCGTTGTGTTCTATCATTCTTTATGCTATTTTGTTTCCTTAATAATAATTTTTATTGACCTACTTTTATCTTTCCTTTAATTGTTTGATTTGTATTTTTATATGCACATTTATATTATCATAATAGTAGGTTTCTTAAGCATGATTGAAGATACTGAAGTAGGACTAAAGTATATCGCAGGGATACTGAAGCAGAGCCGATAGAATGGAGAAATTCGAACTGTACACTAAACCAGACAAGAAATATCAACACAAAAAAATTAAAGGGTTTGCGGCAAAGGGTTTTTGCAGAGCAAGGAGGGTTTGCGACGGAGTATTGTGTTAAACATCTATTTCATCGAGTAAGCACATTTTTTATCCTCTATCGATTTATAAAACAATTTAAGTAGATAGGAGAAATACATTCGTTATAGGGGTTTGCGGTAGAAGGTTTTATTATCAGCAAGGGTTTGCAGCGAAGGGTTTGCAGAGCAAGGAGAGTTTTATTACACATTTATTTCATCGGATCAATAGTACAGAGGGTTTGGCTATAAAGGGTTTGAAAATGAAAGAAGGGAAGCAACAATTGCAAGAACCAATATATGTCAATGAGAAACAATACTGGAGGATATTAAGGCGTCGACAAGCTCGAGCAAGGGCAACAACAATGAAGAGGGCATATCAAAAAATAAAAATAAAAAATATTTTACCACATAAACAAGTGGAGAATAAGGAACAATCAAAGGCAAATCACCAAAATGAGTTTTTAGATGAGGAAGAAACTTACAGTCCCACAACTACACCACTCATGTGGGCACCAAGACTTTATGTGCAAGAGCTAATGAAGATGAAAGAGAAACTTGAAAGCATGGAAAGGAGGGAGAAATTAAGAGAAATTAAATCAGATGAGGTTATAAACACCATTCAGAGGTTGGAAAAGGAAAATAGCCAACTCAAGGAGCAAGTGTCAAAGCTACAAAACCTTGCAAACATGGGTCAACGTGAATGGCATGTCCTCAAACAAGCCATCCACCCCCCAATCAATGATGCAATATAGGTGGAAAAATCAAATGCAAATCAAATAAAAGAGGTACAAAAAACACTCCAAAACATGGAAACAAGAGAAAATGAGCTACAAAATGAATTAGCAAAGGCAAAGACATGGTCTCAAGTAGTAAAAGAACCAGTCAATCAACAAAAAGAGTTGATAGAGAAGCAAGTAAAAATTCAAATAACAGAAGAGAAAGAAAAACATGAGAAGTTATCAAATATAATCATCAAAGGGTTGAAATATTATGGGTTCAGGGAAGACACAAATTGTTTAACCAGGGACTTCTTGTCAGATCGATTACAATGGAAGGGTCAGATAAAAAAGCAAGCAGAATTGGCAGGCTGAGAGAAGGAGGCAAATATAGACATATTCGGGTCACATTGATGAGCTACGAGGATAAAATAAGGTTACTTAAAAACAAAGGCATGTTGAGAGGGTCACAATTTTATTTAGATGATGACCTAACATTTTTACAGCAAGAATAAAGAAATAAGGAATGGAAAAAGGTGAGGGTAGCAAGGAATGAATGGAAACAGGCATATTTAAGAAATGGAAAGGCATACATCACATCTAAACAAATCCAAAACAAATAGGGAGTATGGTCCGCCCGGGAACATCTTACAATGGTAAGTTGTAACTATAGAGGTTTCCCTTGGAGAGGAGGACCCGGGTTAGGGCTCATTGCTAGAGACAAAGATATAATCATATTGACAAAAACACATGAACACGATGGATGTAGGACTCCAGAATTTATGGGATACAAAAAATAGCAATATGGAATAAAGCAGCAGAAAATGGCAAAGGGCATGGGGGTATTATGGTTTTAATAAAAGAGGAATGGGATAGGGTCATTAAAATTGAAAAACAAGATGAAAACAAACAGTACATCTGGATAAAGATCCTATAAAATAAGTTAGTTATTATTGGGATTGAAAAAATAAGGCACACTTTATTTACAAGTTATCTTACAATATATAAGCATCAAGCTTAGGAGGGAGATATGACAAGTGTCATAAGCTCCACTCCAAGTGTCTTTCAGAAGACACCACTCCAACTCAAACTGAAGACAGGGACAAGTGGCAGAAGACAAATGTCAACTCTGTCAATTATAGGCATAGTGCACATTATAACAATAATAATATTCTAACATTCCCCCTTAATGTGCACTATCCTAAAAAGATAAGTCAACATTAGATAACATTCCCCCTTAATGTTGACTTCTTTTACATAGATATAGCAAATTGCTAAACTGAGAAAACTTGTCTTTCCCAAGTGACTTGGTGAAGATGTCTGCCACTTGATATTGAGTTGGTACATACTCCATGTGTATAATGTCTTCTTGGACCATTTCTCTAATGAAGTGATGATGGATCTCAATGTGCTTTGTTCTAGCATGGAAAACTGGATTCTTGGTCATCTTGATGGTACTTTGATTGTCACAATATATATATGTTGGACCATGTATGAATAGCCCAATATCCTGAATTAATTGCCTCAACCATATTGCCTCCTTAGTTGCCTCAACTATTGCTCTATATTCTGCTTCCGTTGAAGATAGTGAAACTGTGTTCTGCTTCTTTGTGCTCCATGAAATAGAGCCTTGGCCTAATTGAAAGCAATAACTTGATGTAGATCTTCTAGTTTCAGGACAACTGGCCCAATCTGAATCTGTGTATCCAATCAAAGAAAAATTATCACTTGATTTATACATAAGGCCATGATGAGGTGTGGCCTTTAGGAATCTCACAATCCTCTTAGTTGCTATCCAATGGCTCTTCTTAGGATCCTGCATGAATCTGGAAATAAGGCCAATTGAATAGCAAATATCTGGTCTAGTTGAAGTTAAGTAGATCAAACTTCCAACTAGTTGCCTGTAAAGTGTACCATCAACCCTTTCTTCTTCATCATTATTTACCAATTTCAATCTAGTTTCCATGGGAGTTAGAGAGGGCTTACACTCCTCCATGCGAAACCTCTCCAAAATAAACTGAATGTACTTAGCCTGTGAGATAAAAATCTTACCAGGTTGTTGCCATACCTCTATTCCTAAGCAATAGTGGAGGAGGCCTAAATCTGTCATCTCAAAGTTCTTGCATAAGTCCTCCTTGAGCAACCTTATTCCTTCTATGTCATCACCTGTAATGAGAAGATCATCCACATACAATGTAACCAAAATGATGCGGTTCCTCCAATGTTTCACATAGAGAGTAGATTCTGTTGCAGATCTAGTGAAACCAAGGTTGAGAAAATAGGAGTCAATCTTTGCATACCAAGCTCGGGGTGCTTGCTTCAACCCATATAGAGCTTTCTTTAATCCGAGGACTTTGTTGTTTTGGCCTTCAACTGTGTACCCTGGTGGTTGTTTCACATACACTTCCTCCTTCAAATGACCATTGAGAAATGCACTTTTGACATCCATTTGATATATTGGCCAATGTTTTTGAGCTGCCATAGCAATAACTTTCCTGATTGTAGTCATCTTAGCCACAGGAGCAAAGGTCTCCTCATAATCAATTCCCTCTTGTTGCTTATAGCCTTGAGCTACTAGGCGAGCCTTGTAGCGATCTAGTGAGCCATCTGCTTTATATTTTGCTTTGTATACCCATTTTGTGCCAATGGTATATTTTCCTTTGGGTAAATCAACTAACTCCCAAGTGTGATTCCTTTCAATGGAATCCAATTCTTGATCCATGGCATGAACCCATTTAGGATCACCAAGTGCTTCTTTGACATTAGAAGGTTCCAGGTTGGCTAAGGACTTTGGCCATTAGGGCATAATTCACTTGGTGTCTTAGGGCTGAAGGCCTTTTACCTGTATAGGTGGGCAAATGATTTTGGGCTTCATCTATTGTGGCTTGAACCCACTTGGGTAAAGGATTGGATGATGTTACTTGATCATTAGGAGGAGGAGATGGAGGACATGGATCATTTGTAGGAAGTTCTTCTTGTGGATGAATTTCTTGATTTATGAGTGAAGGAGAAGGACTAGATGATATTGTATGCATGAATGGAGCAACTATTTCATTAGTTATTTCTAAAGTGGGGGCCTTAGGAGGATTAGATGGGGGATACTCATGAAAGGTAACATCCCTAGATAAAATGATTTTCTTGGAAATAGGTTCATATAATTTATATGCATTGGCACTATCACTATAGCCAACAAAGATGCATTTTTGGCTCTTATCATCAAACTTCTTCCTTTTCTTATGAGGAATATGAGCATAGGCATCACATCCAAAGATTCTCAAATGGCCCACATAGGGCGTCCTTCCACTCCATGCTTCTTCAGGTGTTCTTTCATGTAAGGCCTTTGTGTATGACCTATTAGTCAAGTATGCAATGGTAAGAACAATTTCTCCCCAAAATGAGTTAGGTAATATAGCAACATGTAACATTGATTTTGCCCTATTTGTGATTGTTTGATTCATCCTCTCAGCAACTCCATTTTGTTGCGGGGTATAAGGGGTTGTGAATTGCCTCCTTATCCCATGATACTTACAAAAATTAAAGAATTCATTGGAGACATATTCTCCACCATTATCTGATCTTAAGGTGGAGATTTGATAGCCACTTTCTCTTTCAACAAGTGCGATGAATTCTTTGAACTTATCAAGGGCTTGCCACTTATATTGAATTAGGTAGATCCATACCTTTCTGCTGTAATCATCAATGAAAGTGATGTAGTATTTAGCCCTAGTATAATATTGAACAGACATTGGCCCACAAATGTCTGAATGAACCAATTGCAAAGGTCTATTGGCTCTCCATGCCTTTCCTATTTCAAATGGTTGCCTATGGTGTTTGGCTATTACACATGGCTCACAAAAACATTTTGACTCCTTAAGATGTGGAAGTCCTTTAACTAATCCTTTTGTAGCCATCATTTGAAGATTATTAAAATTTAAATGTCCCAATATTTCATGCCACATGTACTCCAAAGAGAAAGTAGTTGTTGTATGCAAAGATGTTTGTGTTACAGATTTTGTAAGGAGGTAGTAAACACCATCCTTTTTCACTCCCATGGCCTTGACATTGCCATTGGGTTCCTTAATGTAGCATTTGTCTTTTTCAAAATAGACATTATAGCCCTTATCTCGTAAGTTGTCCAATAGAAAGAAGACTCCTTTTAAGACCAGGCACATACAAAACATCTATTGCAGGAACATTATTACCATCATGCAAAGTAAGTGGTGCCTCCCCAACACCTTCAATGGGTAGAGCACTTTCATCACCAAAAGTAATGAATTGATTTGATGTAGGTCGAACCTTGGTCAACCAATCTTGCCTTCCTATCATGTGCTTTGTTGCTCCAGAATCAATATACCAACATTCTTTATCTTCAACATTAACTTGGTTGGCTGCATACAATGTGTTCAGATTATTATTTTGTGGTTCTCCCTGTTCTCTTTGCCTTTTATAGCAATTAGCAACATTATGATTCCATTTTCCACAATATTCACACCCTTGTTGATTGTTGTTTTGACCCCCTTGAGGTCTTGTTTGCCATCTTGGCTGCTGCTGGTACTGCTATTGATGGTACTGCTGATTTGGTTGTTGTTGGTACTATTGTTGATGTGGTTGTTATTGGTACTATTGATTTGGTTACTACTGGTACTGTGTGTATCTCTGATGTTGTCTACCCCTTTGATTCTGATTATGCTGATTTTGACCCTTGTTTTGTTTAGGTTGTAAAGTTGCCTTGGTGGCAAAAGCTATTGATGTGGCTTCAATTTCTTCATATTTGATTAGGGCTTGCTCATGTTTCTTAAGTAGGATCTCAATATCCTCAAGTGTGGAATTCATTGTTTTACCACTCAAGTCTAACATGGTAGCATAGGAGTGAAACTTTGAAGGAAGACCATGCAACATTATTGGAATTAACTCATTATCATCTAGGGTTTTACCAAAAACTAAGAAATCATTCTTAATAGACTTCACTTCCATAAGATAATCGGTAAGTGAGCCTTTCATACATAGATTGTGCAATTTTTGTTTGAGATACAAAATATTATCTTGACTTGGCCTATCAAACAATCTATTGAGAGCATCCCATGCTTGTTTAGGTGTTTTTGCAGCCCTTACAATTTCTCTGCATTGAATTCCTGTAGCTAGCTTGATTAGACTTAAAGCTATATTGGAATTCTTCTCAAATTGTGCTTTTTCTTTAGGGTCTGTAGGTGCAGTGAGTGGGTCTTCATTAGCCTTCCTATCTTTCACAAAGTCCCACATGTCATTCATCATTAATATTGATTCCATCTCATACTTCCAATTTGCAAAAGTTTGTGCTCCTTCAAGTTTCTTTGTAAGTCCACTTAATAGATTTGTAGTAGCCATGATTTAGAAAAGGATCAAAAGAAAAGGGAGCTCAACAAAGGATGAAGTAAGAATGACAAATGCCAAATTAGAGCCCTCAAAAAAATCTAGGGTACACCGCTGAAGATCCAGAGGAGGGTTCGCCTAGTTTTTCCACTCTGAATCTTCAAGAGATTCCAACAGTGGGAGGGTTAAGTTGAACATAAGTGCCTTTTTCTATCCAAAGAGAGTAAGAATTAGAATTTTTCCAGACCTTTATACCAAACTTCTCAATATACCCGCCCTTACGTGAGGGAGACTATAAGCATTTGAGCAGTTGATACGTGGAACATAGGCGATTTTGAAAGGGAATAACCTTGACAGACCTTTATACCAAACTACTCAATATACCCGCCCTTACGTGAGGGAGACTATAAGTATTTGAGCAGTTGATACGTGGAACATAGGTGGTTATAAAAATGTGATGCTTGCTTTTTGTAGAATTGTTACAATAGATGTGCCAATGTATTATTGCTTTATAAGAATTTGCCTGTATGTGTTTGCTTGCTTGTATATGGCTTAGTGTCAAGTGTGTATGAAATGGAACTACACTTGATTACAATTATAAAACCCAAAGTCATGCAAGGGTAATAGCAAGCATAAAATGTAGACAAAGCCCAAATAGAAGATGCAAGCAACAAACACCTAGTGGCCAAGAGAGTGCCACAAAATGAATCCACCGACAAGGGACAAGGGGCCCTAAATCACCCCTTGATAGGATGATTTGTATTGGAAACTTGGCTAAAAAAATTAGCCCCAAATGTACCTCCAAAATATTGTACAAGATCAATGCCTTCACTTACAAGATTACCTCCAAACTTGCCAAATTCAATGAATAACTTGGCATAATGTCCCCCCAAAGACTTAGAATTGATCCCCTTACAATTTTGCCAAATTATCAACCAAGAGTGTCGGATGCAACCGAAAATGCACTCTTTTTACAATCTCATCTTTGAGTTAAAATTCAGTTGAGTAAATGATCTCAAAACTGAAAACAAATTTCACCAATGGATCCCCCTCGAAATTCTCTTTCCAACGACTATATATAAGCCTATAGTCGGATACAAATTTGATGCTTCAAAAAGGAAAAAAACAATGACCCTCAAAAATGTGTGCAGCTCCGGGACATTCCCAAGTGGTCACCCATCCGAGTTGTGCTATACAATAATGCTTGACCTGTGGAGTTTTTATAAAATGTAGTACGAATGAAACTTTACAATAGCTTTGTAATTGATTTTGCCCCCTTTACATAAAAACAATTAAAATAATGGTAGTTTTTAAAAAACAATTAAAAAACTACCTTCTACAATGCACATTCTCTTCTTAATATTACCTTCGAAAGCCCACGTTCATAAAGCGGTGGTTTTTGTGGGAAGATTTTTGAAATGATAGGCTGGTGGGAAATTTTTAACAAACTGGCATCTCTGCAGCATCTATGTGCAACAACATCCAGTTCAATGAAAGCACGTGCACACGAAATTAAGGCCGACAGAGCGGTGAAAAAATCATGATCCTACTAGCAATGATATTTGATTAACCGCCTCGACATTGAGATGAAAACAAATTAGTGAAATTAAAAAAATCATCCCAGCTAGCAAAGTTCAGGCAAGTCGTAGCACGAGTGGGAATAACACTTTGTGATCATCTAAAAAAAACAAGTCAAAGCATTGTCATTCCTTCTAGTTCTTTGAGAACCAAGCCTGAAGATGAATTGTTTTGGGGTCCTTATTTGGATATCATCACGACAATCATCAGTGGGTTTCACTGCTATTAAGTCTTCAGATTTCTCACCGTAGATGTTATTGAGATGGCAATTTCGAATTGAGATGTACAATAAATAGTCATCAACAGATGAAGCAAGAAGTTGAAAATGCTAGAGAAATTACCCAAAGCCTGCCTTTCGAAGACACCAGTTCTGACGTTCACTGCAACCCCCAATCATGGCATGAACATGCTCTGATGCAAGGTTTACCCGGGAACCTATTACGAAGCTCCTCTTCACCGTGAAATGTGTTATTGTTGTGTTTTAAAACTCGGGTTATTGGGATGACAACAACGGCAACTCAGATCTGCAGGGAGGCTTCGTCCGCTTCCTCGGACGCGACGTCTCAAAATATGACAGGTAAGGGGGGTGCAATAGTCTCGTCTGCACAGTTTTGAGAAGAGTACAGAATGGTTGGGTCTCACCAGCACTTCACTAGCACTTCGACTATGGAACATTCACTGTTATGTGACAATCAGATCACACTAATTCTACTGATGAGAATATGCTCCAGGGGTCCTCTTCAGCCTCTTCTACAACTCGGCTAGAGCGATATCTACAACAATGCCTGCAATATTTGTAAATAGATCTTCAACCTGAATTTAAAGCGTCTGCACTATTCTGCACAGATGCACAATCCCATAATTCCAATGACCAGGTTCACTACAATGCACTAAATATGAAATAAGAACTTCTTTGATATAATCTTGGTGGACCACAAGTCTTCCCTAAAACAAAATCCCTTAAAAATTTTCAAACCAGACTTAAACAATTTCAAAGTAGCACAAACTATTCAGATCTGAGAAATAGCAACACTCAGATCTGAAAAAAAAACATTTGCTGTTATTCCTCACACACAACAGACAATAGCAGGCTAAAAAAAATCTCACGAATATAATTTTCAGACTTCTTTAAAACAAATGCTCTCACAATAAAAAAAACTCCTAATTTTTTTTTGGAAATAGGCATGTCCTCGGATGATGAGGATTGTCCTTTATGGAGTTTTTGGTTTCTGATCCACTCAATGAGTGGAGAGCATACTCCCTGACTCCATACTCAGTCCTCATAGGCAGATCTCATCGCTCTGATACTAGATGTTGGGACTGAAAAAATAAGGCACACTTTATTTACAAGTTATCTTACAATATATAAGCATCAAACTTAGGAGGGAGATATGACAAGTGTCATAAGCTCCACTTCAAGTGTCTTTCAGAAGACACCATTCCAACTCAAACTGAAGACAGGGACAAGTGGCAGAAGACAAATGTCAACCTATCAATTATAGGCATAGTGCACATTATAACAATAATAATATTCTAACAGTTATTAACATAGCAGCATGTTATTTTGCTCCCAAGAATTCTAAATTCTATAAGAAACATGACCTTAACAGAGAAGACCCATACTCCTCCCTAAAAAGAGACATTTCAATATACAGTAAGTTGGGGGAGATTATATTAATTGGAGATTTCAATGCAAGGACAACAAATAAGCAAGCTAACATTCTAGAAGGTAACGAAGATATTGAGATTAATCATTTTTAGATGCTAGAAGAGGAAAATCAACAGTGGACCAGGACTTCAGAAGATGAGCATGGGGCTATCACGCAATATGGAGAAGAGTTGTTAGGTCTTTGCAACATATACAATTTGATTATTTGCAATGGGATGAACAAATGGAAAAATTCAGGAAAGTATACATGCAAAACATATAAGGGACAAAGTGTAATAGACTATGTAATATGCTCACAGAATTACATACCAAAAATAGAGGAGGTAGAAGTGGAAGATTCTCTAGTGGAACTTAAGTCAGATCACAACCCAATTGTTATGAAACTTCGAATGCATGGAGACAAACCAAAAGAAAAACACTTGCAAGGCAATCAAAATAAATATCCTCACAAGGGAAACATTCTCTTAACAGACGAAAATCAACAAAATTTTAGAGCAGTATTAAATAACAAGTTACAGGAAAGGGAAGAACTACATCACAGTAGTAGAGATTACGATAAGAGTGAATGGTTAATGCACGTTATTCAAGAATCTCTAAACAAATGCAAGAGAGCTAAACCTAAAAAGAAAGAAATGAATAGCTTCCCAACCAACCCATGGTTCGATGAAGATTGCAAAAAAATGCGAAGATTACTAAAGGAACCAACGGGTAAAATAAGAGCAAACAAAAAAGCATATGAGAAACTCGTAAGGGGAAAAAAAAAAGAATACACTAGAACAAAGAGGAAAGAATTGATTTACTTAGGGAAGTATGAACCAAAGAAATTTTGGAAGGAACTAAGCATGAAAATGATGCAAACTGAAAATAACATAATAGTTAATCAATGGTTGGAGTATTCAAAACATCTATATCAACGTAGTAACCAACAGGAGACACCCCCTACTATCATTGTCAAGAACTTTTCACAATTGAAGACATTATTCAAGGGATAATAAAGTTAGCAACTGGTAAAGCCCGTGACATAGACAATCTTCAAGCAGAGCATATAAAATGGGGGTAGATATCTTGGCACCGCAAATCAAAGAAATTTTCAATGAGGTCATACAAAATGGTTTCCCTATTGAGTGGAGAACTAACTTGACCATTCATTTGTTTAAAAGTGGAGATGTAAATAATCCCTCAAACTATCGAACTATCATGATCAACCCTCTCTTTGCAAAGTTGTTTGGGAGTATGATAGAGTGTAGGATCAACATATGGGCAGAAGAAAAGGGAAAGAGAGCAAAGGGGCAAGCGGGTTTTAGGCCCAAACACTCAACTATTGATCACTGTATCATGCTTAGACACATAGTGGAAAAAATATGGGACAAAAAAGATGAGGCTTTTTGTTGTTTTGTAGACTTCAAAAAGGTATTTGACACAGTGCCAAGGAAAAAATTATGGAGTAGAATGGAAGGGCTAGAGGTTCCAATTCACTATAGGGTAGTAGTTCACAGACTATATGAGCATGTAAAGGCTAGAATCGAAACACAGGAAGGGTTATCTGAATGTTTTGGTAGTGACATAGGTGTCAAACAAGGTTGCCCTCTATCTCCGACCTTATTTGGGTTGTACATTGACAAGTTAGAAGAATGGATAAAAAAATTTGGGGGAGAGGGTGTGCATTTAGCCAAATATGTGGTAAAACTCCTCATGTATGCAGATGATGTAATTCTTGTGGCAAAAACAACCATAGATATAGAAGATCACCTTCAAGCTCTATAACTCTTTTGTAAAGAAGTTGGGATGCAGGTGAACACGAGCAAAACAAAACTTATGATTTTTTTAGCAAAAAAGAAGAAGCAACAACTCAAATTTCAGTTTGCAGGAGAACTGCTTGATGTAGTAGTAGAATACAAATACTTGGCCATAGACTTTCATGACAAACTTACTTGGAATACATGTAGGATGAAAAGAACTCAAAGTGGTTGGAGAGCACTATATGCACTTCAAAACAGGTGTAGGAATGCCAAGTTGTGGGACTGAAAGACCACCAAGGTCTTATTTGGCCTACTTGTTACACCGATTCTGTTGTATGGTTGCGAGGTGTGGGCTAGTGGCACAACAAATGCAAAATGGAGGCAAATAGAAAATATTCAAAAATATCTAATCACAAACTTTCTCAAAATTAAGGCCACAACCCCTTATGAAATTATTCTAGCTGAAACTGGAATGTTCCTTTTAGAAGCAATTGCTATGACCAAGTTGTTATGTTACTTGAAAAAAATAGAAAACATGACAAATGATAGATGGCCTAGGGCAGCTAGGGACAAAGAGTTGCATAGGCGAAAAAATACATGGATGAAACAAAATAAAAAATGGATGAAACGTTGGGAAATCAACATAAATGAATGCCCAAATGTCAACAAAGACAAAAAATTATGTGAATGAAAAGTTCATAAGTGGAATGTGGAAAAATGCAAGTAGGAAAAGACAATATTATATTGCAAATTTTAACCCAACGTATGACCACAAGGAAAAAACATATATAGGCGCTGAAATCAAGTGGAAGGAAAAAATACTCATTGCTCAGATAAGGACTAGCTCTCATAGGCTTAGATGTGAAATAGGGAGATGGACAACGCCCAAAGAACAATGGGAAGAAATGATATGTACTCTATGCAGCATAGGGGTCGTAGAGACAGAGGAACACTTCATCTATAAATGCCAGAGTTTTTTAGATATCCGTGACAAATACAAAGAAACACTTGGGAACAAGTTTATGGCAAATTTATTTGAAGACAATAAAATAAAAAAATTGGGGAATTGCTAACACAAATCAGCAGGAGAAGGAACAACCTTCTCAAAGATATTAAAGATCATATGATATGATTTGAGTAATTGTATTTCCATATTTGAGGTCCCATAGACCATACTTGGGTCTCGGAGATGTAATTAAAATCTTTCATTTCATTAATAAAAATTAAAACATTTGAAATTCATGTTAATTGTATGATTAAACTTGTAGAATAGTTGAAATTTTTATGGTGAAAATTTGTCTAGGGACAACGTAATGGTTCAAGCTTTGGTTCTTCTTCCGAAGGTTTAAGGTTCAAACCGTAACAATGAGTGTATGAAAAAGTGGGTGTGTGTATGACTGTGTGTTTAGCCCTTATTGATAAGGGCAACTCTCACCCTTATTAAAAATCATAATTGGAATGGCGGTTTCTAAATAAATAAGATATTGGATTTTGAATTTAAAAAAAAAAAAAAAAAACTTAAGTTCCAAGTTAAACCATGATGGAGTGTGTGAGTGTAAACTTGTTAAAAAATAAAAAAATTAAATTTATGAAAATAACTCTAAGACTTCAAAGAAAAAAAAGAGAAGGTCAAAAATAGATTACGCAGGATATGTCACATTGGTAGGTAGAAAGGATTACGTTAGAGGAAAAGTGAGAGGACAAAGAGGCGTGGACAGTGAGCAGAAAGTATCTGCTTCCGTGGCATATATACGTCCCACTTGGATCGAGCATTACGTGGCTTCGAAATCAGTCCATACCTTCGGCCACGTCGGATACCCGCAACAAATCTAAGATCACGTCGGATGCAGTAACTGCTATTTACAGCTCGGCATTACACGTGGCGGGCGAGAGGTCTGCCACATATCCGTTGTGTCGTCCACAGAAGCGAAGCCGAGCCGAGCCGAGCAAAAGCGCGATAAACAAATATATGCTTGTTCCACCGCCCGCAGCCTACAGCCATAGCCTGCCTTCAATTTAGCGGGAAAACATGCCTTGACGCCTTTCAAGTTTGCAGAAAATGAAAACCATAAGGAGGTCGAGGTCATGGTCATGGTTTTAAATGACCAATTCCGCTGTAATTTTCGGAAGCACGCTGCACTTTGCCACGAGAGCAAGAGCCCCCTTCCCCTTTACAGTGCTCGGTCGCTCAATTCCTCCCGCCTTCCATGGCTGCGGCTATCTTTCCCACGGCCACGTGCGCCTGCGTTGGAATAGAAGGCGTCTACATAGCTTTAGCACTATTGTAAGAGCAACTAGTAAGTCAGATGACAATAAGAAGAAGAAAAAGTGGTGGCATAAGTTCCTATTGCAGGAAGTCGATGCCGGCACTTGGTTCGGTTTAGACGACCAAATACCGGACGGTCATATGGAAGGGGCAGGGGTAGAGGAGGAGGGATTCGATGTGGTTACGAAGCTCAGTGATTTCCAAGAGAATGGTAGGGACCCTGACATCAGGGATTGGGAGGATTGGCTGGATTACAGTTGGAGGAGAGGGACATATTCTTCTTCGTCTTATGCGGGAAAGGGGTGGAACGATTATGAAAAAGAAGAGGAGGAGGTAAAGGATTGGGATGCGGAGGGAGTTCCAAGGCAGAAGCCCTCGATGCCGGAACGAGGCATGTACAGAAATATCAAGGAACTGTTCTTCCGAGTGTTTGAGAACCCCAATCAGCTGGAGGATGATTTGACGTACGAAGATCAGGTTTTCGAGTACACTACGCAGATTACTGTAAGTTGGCGATTATTTCCAATTTACACGTACTTTTATTTTTCAGCGACTTGGAATTGTTAACTGAAAAATAATATGGGATAAGGATGGGCTGCAAAAACTGTACATGCTGTAATTTTTTTACTTTTGCTTTTAGGTTATCGTAGATAGTTGATTTTGGATTTAAATCGGCCAACTGTATGTTTTAATAAAAAAAATACTCCATATAGCGGTTTGGGAGAAGAAGAGAGGAGTGAGGAGTTTCACAATTTAAATGAAGGTCGGATTAACCTTAATATTTGATCCGTTGAAGTTATAATTCATCCAATAACCTTAACATTTTATCGAAGTTATAATTCATCCAATAACCTTAACATTTTATCGAATAACATTATATCAAGTAGTCAAAAGTAGCGTTCCAATACTAAACTCAAAGCTTGCCGCTATGATGGTTCATTTTCGTAACATAATACAGTTGGAGTCCAATTCCATATAATTAGTTAAAAATAATTCCATATTATTTTTAGCAAAAAATTTTGGCCTATGCATGCAGAGAAGCATTTGGGATATGATATCCAATTTATTGAATCAGTGACTGCGTTTTTTCCCATCCAAAGCTACCCAATTCAAGTGAACCGCTGCATTTTTCCATTCAAAGCTGATAACCAGCAAAAAATAAAAATTAAAAGATTGCTGCATATGCTACCGAATTCAAGTCAGTGAATGGATTTTTCCCATCCAAAGGTGATTTTCTGCATATGGAGAGATGCATATGTGCATAATAAGAGGCCTCGATCACATGGGCATTATCTTGCATCTTAACGGGACTTTGAATCACCTCCTTTATGGAAAACATCTTATTTCACAAAAACCTTAGAAGGGGGAGCAGATTTATGTTTTCAGAAACCAGAAACAGTTAATGTACCAGAGAGAAGTTTGAACCAAGAGTTGTGGATTTTAAGGTATCAGGTTAAGAAAAATATTGGTAATTTTATATCATTCAAATTCCTAAAAATACAGAAATATTTATTGTTTAATATTCAGATTCCTGTTTGAGATTTAATAAATAGCAAAGAATTTTCACACAAGACAACAGCCTTAATTGTCATAAGCATTAAGTTTCATAAATGCCACACCCTAATAGGAGACTTCAGGTGACTAATCAAAGGACAGAATTCTTAAATTCAGGTTTTAAAATGGTTACCAGGTAAGGGGTAGAATTAGTTTTGATGTTAACGTTGTTTCTTAGAGATCTGGTCGGCCCTATGTCAGAGCCTAAAATCAGTTTAAGAGAATTTTATTTCACAAGAAATGTGTTGTGAACATGATGGCCCTTAGTCATCCCAGTTCTAGTAACTGGAGTAGATTATGGGTTTCCTATAATATTTGGGCCAGCCCGTTTGCAATTCTACTTTTCTGTAAATTATCATGGTATTAGACATGATTTGATGAAATGCAGTGGCCTGCCCAAAACGGTTTATTCTCTCTGTGTAGGTGGAGATGGACCACCATATTCCTCGAGAGGATAAGGTATGTCGTCATTGCTCTATTTGGGAGGTGGAAATTGCAGAACCTTTCATCTTCAAGCGTCCTGTTTATTATGAGATTGGAGGGAGGAACTATTGCTTGTATAGAGACTTAGGTGGATCGCATGCCACTTTTTTCAGCTATCTTGACCAAAGATGCTTGACTTTTTACCTTGGGGAAGCTATCACTCTTTGTCGTCAATTATCATACAAGAGACGGACTACTATTCAACTAATCACCTCATTCTTTCACTCTATCCCTGCAGTCGAGAGTAAAAAGCACTCATTTGAAGCTACAACTTTTTAAAACATTAATGTCATATCTGTGCGTCCTTGTCTACATACAAGAGTGGCTACTAGGGCTTCAATTCTTTCTTCTTGCTTGCAACCAGGCAGAACTGCAGTTCTTCGATGTCGGGTTTCGGCCACCCCTCACATGCTGAGGAGTTGTAGACAGACGCAACTTACTAGTTTCTTATCCTCTTCTATATGTTCCACAGCCATGGTTGATAGAAGAGGCTTTAGGGGTCAAACTTCATGTCCTCTCACAATTATCTAACCAGGCCTTCTTAGTCTTGGCCATTCTCCTAGGAGTATCATTAGATCCTTTGTTGGCCCTTTTGGGATAGTTGGTGACGACAATGATTGTGCTTCTACTTTACATCCCACTATAGATTAATGTTGGCGCTTGGATCCATTTGAGTTCCTTTCTATCTCTGTTGTACTTGACTTTTAGCTCTCTCATAGTCATTACTTTTAGCATGTTATGGTTTTTTTCATTTTGGGTAACCCTTGGGGCTGTAATTTTACACCATCCAGTTGTTCCACGTTTAGAGTAGTTTACACTAGATTCTTTACTCTAGTTTAGTTTATTTTAGGAGGACTTTTTGGTTACTACAGTTCATTGTAATTTGTAACATATCTTTTTAATGAATCCCATTGGCCTACTTTGGCCATCTGTGGACATTAATAGAATTATCTTATCTTATCTTATCTGTGCACACTTATACAACTGCTTTCCTTTGGCGGAGGCACAAACACATTCAAGCACTGAATTTGTATTGAATATTATCTAGGAATTTTTGTATTATACAATTGGAGATAATTATGACTTTTAATGTCCTGTAGACCACATTGGTTTGTATAACTTATCTAGGCATATATAACCGGTTAGAGGATGGTTCAATTAAGGTTTAAGCTTTATAATAAATTCTTCAAACTTTGATTGATTGTCAGACTCTATGTATACTACTGTATGATTGCAAATATATATGTAATTGAGGCTAATATCATCATGTAGCTAGGCTCTACAAGGAAGCATGCCCATGGGGACAGAGGTGGCTCCCCCCATCCTTCTTCTTTTCCACAGCCTCATGGGGATGTGTTGTGGATGTTTTAGGGAGTGTAATTAGGAGAGGCTTAGCTATCACCTTGAGGATGTTTTCTGGATGTGAAGGAGATGCTTAGGTTTACCTTGCATTAGCATCACAAGTTTCATAAAGAAATAAGATAAAAGAAACTTAAGCCTAGAAGACTTGATCACCCAAAAATTGACCTAAAATAATTTTCAATCTGCTCAAACCATATATAAACTTGCAAAACAGTTTTCAACCTGCTATTTCTTGCTTACCGGAATCCACACAACATTAAATATGAAGTTTATGTAGTATGGATTATGAATTTTGGATCATGAACCATGATATATTGTTGTATTTTAATTTGACTATTAGCAATACTCATAAAATCAACGATTACCACAGATTTGTGTATTGTTGAATGCTTTTCATCTTGTAACTTTTACTTGTTATTTCCTTCTATTTTAATGTCCTTTACACAGCTGTCCAGCTTGCCATCCACTTTTGGCTGTACTTTTGGGGTGTCTTCCAGGCATACCCTTTTTGCATCTCCTCATTTCCTGCCCCCTTTTGGAACATAGAATGTATAGCAAGCAGGTGCAAGGGAATTATGTTTCCTCTTCTACTTTGTTTAAATTGCATTCCCTACAAATTCTTTGATCCTAAGGATTCTTCAGGTGAGTCAATCTTGTTTCACTAAGTTCATGGCTCTGGGTTCTTAATTTTATGGCCATGATCTTCTTTTTGAGGATAACAACCTTGTAAAAGTAGGTGAGTTGTTCTAGTTTAGAGTTGAGGGTTTTTCTTATAATACCATAATTTTCCTTTTCTTTGATTTTGTTGCGTTTCCAAAGGCTGTTAATGTTTTCCTGTTTATTTGATTCCACATTGTCCATTTCTTTCAATGCCATATCATTATGTGTGTCTGACAACTATTAATGCAAGTAATTATGTTAACCTTTTTTAAGTTAGAAATAGGTTACATGTGATTCTTGATTGATGGCGAAAAGTATATCTTGACTTAGCTTGGATAATTTGTTTTGTACAGTGTATAAGGTTTTGAGGCTTCACTTTCAATAGCAATTAGCTTATCTCTATGTGGAGAATAGGTAGGTGTATTGCATTTAACTTGAATGCGATTAGTGATAATTTTGGGTTGGTTTGCTTGGTTTTTTCCCTGTTTTCTAAGATAAGCTTTTGACAATTTTTCTAGACTCCAGAATAATGCTTCGTTCTTGTTCCAATTTCAAAGCTTAGCATTAGTTTTTTTTTTACTTTAAGTCCATAACAGGCCTTCCACTTTGCGTAAATTCCTTTTTTCAATATTAATGTTTTATTCAATTTGTGTTTGAGGTCATTGTTGAGATATTTGACAGAAATAGATAGTCATAGAGGATGGCGGTTAAGGGAAATTGTGGATGGGAGGTTGTTTTTGAATTTTATTATCATGATTTCAGTTTAGTTATTTTTACCATCAAAACATTCTTGTTGCAGAATATGAGAAGGATTTCTAATGTTTTTTTCTCAGTTTCAATGATGTTTAGCAAATAGGGTTATATTGTTGAGGGGTATAGAGGACAGTGTTGCTTAAGTCCATCATTGGAGTAGACTTTCTGTAACCCCCTTGGTTTTTAGTTTTGTGGTAACTTGTTTGAATAGGCTATATGTTGCCATTATAAGATCAGGGTAATTTCTATTTCTCCCACACATTTATAAAGATTTCATTTGAAGACAATTTCAAATGGTTTTTTGAAGTTGTGGAAAGAGGTTAATAGATTTTCTTTAATGTCATGCTATTTCTCAGCATTAATTTTAATTGTGAGGATGTGAGTGTTGACTTTTGAAACTGGCATGAACTTCAACTGCTACTTTATTTTGATGTTCCCAAATTTGTTTGATACCCATGTTCCATGAGGATGCTTCCCTAATACTCGTTATCCATGGGTATTCTCCCACTCCATACCCATTGGGACACAAGCCTTCATTTTCCGTTTAGGCCAGTACTTTTCTTAGCCATGGACTTTCAAGTGTACTTCCTGTTCATTGAGATTGAGCATGGACCTCATTGTTTTTGCTGAAGTATTTAAGACATGTATAATTTATGGTAGATATGAATTATGTGCTCATTAAATATGTAGTTTTTATTTTTTCTACAATCATCCCATTTGTTGTTCCCTTTTGCAAGGGATTTTGGGGAATTTCCAGGTTTCCCCTTTTCCTGTCCCCATGTTTTCTTTAAAAGTGGTCTTGGTTGAACATAAGTTGATATTTTATTCCCTAATATAGTTCCATTAGCTGCTGTGCTCCTATCATAATAGCCAAAAGCAATAGTAAAATACTAGAACCTTTTCATTGGCCAAATAAATATGAAATTTTTATATATATTTTTAATAAGCTGTTTGTGGCTTCAATTGGAGGCTACTCCTATTAAAATAACAAAACATTACATTGTTTTCATTACATTGCTATTAGGTGAATTAAAGCATATCATACTTTCCTTTTTATCAAAGATATTCTTCATTTGCCTTTCTATTAGACATACTTGTCGTCTTCTTCAAACTACTACATTTTCGCAATTGACTCTTTGATATCATTTTTATTAAGAGATAAAATCTCACTCATCCAATTGCTTTCTAAAATTTTAATTTTGTCAAGATGAAAATCAACACCGCAAATGGCTAAAATATTTGCCACCCGGTTTCCATTTCTATAAATATGTTGTCTATAACAACCTGTCAATTCCCTAATAACTCTTTTTTAAGGGGTCTTATTCATGCCCCTAATATTCCAAGATATCCTTTTTATCATCTCTTTTTACTTGTGGGTTTAGCTCCACTTCTTGATAACACTTGCGATATTTGCTATCCCTTTGAGTTTCTTTTTCTCTTTGTTTTTGCTTATTGGGTCTTCCTGCCTTCTTTTCATTCTCACCAACACTTTCATCTTCATCAATCTCTTCGATTTTTTCACATTGCTCATAGTGAGACTTATCATCTATAGGTTTGTCTTGCTTTGAAGGATTCAAAGTGCAAGGAATAACCTCAAAAACACTTTCTTCTTTATGTTGCCTTGGAAACCCTAAATTGTAAGGATGCTCCTTTATAGCAATTACCTTCTTATTTTGCCCCAAAAACCCTGCATTGCAATGGATTTCCACTATCCTCATTTCCTTATTATGCTGCTTTTGAAACCCTATAGTGCAAGGGATAACCTCTATACTACTTTCATTTCTATTGTTCGGAGATGATTCTTACCTACTAGACAAAAATGAAGACAATTTACCTGGAATAAACTTGACCTCTTCTGTCGTCTTTAATTTAAATTTTTCCTCCACATCTTCCTTTGCACCTTTAATTCCTTCTAAATTTGAACTTGCACATTGTACTTTCTCATCCCTTGTATCCTTCTTTGTTTCTTCTTTCTTTGCCTCTTCGTTTGAAGTGGAATATCCTTGATCTAATCCGGATTCTATTACAATATGATGACCAAAATTTTCTCTCTTTTTTCATCGTTTTCACTTTGCAATCTCTTGCCATATGTTCACTCTCTTAACAATTGCGACATCGGAATGCAATGTTTTCATAATCCACTTGTTGATCCCATTCTCTTGATTCATATTTAATCTTAATGGATTGTGGCAAAGGATTTGAAATATCCATAGCAACACATATCCGAGTATATATAACATGCTTTCGCTCCTTAATAGTTGCTCCCTCCTTGATGAATTCCCCTAGGGTATTTTTAATATTCTTCAAAACATCCATATTGATAAGCTAATATGGAAGTCCAAAAAATCTAACCCACACTAGAAGCTTTTTAATGGTTTGTCTCGACAGAAAGATTCTCACTCCATGGTTTTCAATAAAGGGCATCTCTCCCCCTAAACCATGGTCCACCACCCATTATTTTATCCCTGGTTTATGAACTGGAAAAGATGATTAGGAAAAAGCCTTTAGGAAGAAAAATCATAGAGCAATTTGAATTCAATCCCCACTTGATCCAATTGCGATTCTTCGAAAACCTTGGCAAGTATCTATGGAACTTATATATTAAACCTCTACTTTTAAAAACCATTATATCATACTCGATATCTCATCCTTAATAATCACTTTTGATGTAACATTTGTTCCCTAGATCAAACTTGCCATATATTCGCTCTTCCTTTTATCTCCAACTTGGGCATCCGTATTTCTATCTAGGGCATCTTGACTTCTCATCAGGGCTTTCAAATATGACTTTCCTTCCAAGCTACCTTTTGGAATTTATAATACTTTCTAGAAACAAACAGAAGCAATCCATCCACTCAAATCTTATACAAAAAGTGAAAGGACGACGAAAGAGAGAGAGATATGGTGGACACCCTTAGGCACCATAAATATTTACTATATTTGTAGATAATATTACACAACACTTCAATAATCAAATGAGGAGTGGGAGGGGGTATTCATACAACACTATATTCACTACAAACTGCAATTTTGCAAATATTTTGAATTCTAAATCCACAAGCTTCCAATAATTTGCTTTGGATTTAAACCTTCTCCAAACATGCCATCTGAAAGGAACTCTGCATTCTTTTTGTTCAAAGTCAATGTTTTGATTGGTATAGCAAAGTTGATGTTCCATACAGAATTTCAATGTTAGTTCTTAGATTATGTTTTCTTGGCCAATTTACAGATGGAATCTGCATGATGCATATTGACTTTCTCCATAAACTAGTTTTTGATATTAATTGAGGAGAAAAAAAGGGGACTTTATTTTGACTCTTTAGTTAATAATTTTATAAGTTTTAACAGTCTTTGTCTCATATGACTTGCAGGCCAAGTTTGTTGCATTGCTGGTGCTTGTCCCATGGGCAGTTGGTTTTGTTTTTCATGACTATGTCATGGTACCATTTCTAAACAGGTTAAACTTTAATTCTAGTTATCCTGATCTTTGAGGTTCTTTATAGGCAATTATGCTTAAAATACCACTCAATCTTTTAAAGCAAAACCACTCAAAAATTGCTATTTAAAGATGTTAGTTTCATTTGGAAAATGTAAAACATGTTTACACCATTTTTAGAAATCCATTCTGTTGATTTAGACAGATATCAATGGTGAGTTTTTAGATGTTTTCAAATCTTGTGAGCCCCCTTTTCTTCCAAAGAACCAGGTTCTATATTTCAGAAAAAAGGGAAGACTAAAACATGAAGGGCAATAAAAAGATCTTGACTATTGACAAGAAATGAGTAGCGGCGGTGAATTATTTACTTTTGATTTTGTATCTTGTTTAGGGTTGCAGCTGTAGGATTTTGGTTTATTGGCATATGCTAGTTGACGTTTCTGTTTGCCATTGGTGACATTTTCTTCTTGATTCAGTAACAAGATGGTTTTCTGAAGTTAACATTGTTTTAAGATTATAATTCATGGTCCTTGTCTTGTAAAAAAGGAGAACATGTTTGTTTTGAGCTATATGCTACACTTTTCCTTTAACAGGTATGTGGAGCTTGTACCGTTTGCAGCGCAGTTGCTTGATGTTAGAAAAGATCAAAAGCTGGATATGGTAGAAGATCTGAAACGGGAAAAGTTAAGGTTGCATTTTGAAGCAGAGATACGTATGGCCCCTCCCCCCTCTGAAGAAGATATTTGGGAGCATATGCGGCATAAAGCGTAAGTGGAAAGTGTGATCTTATTTTTACATATATAAACAATTGCATTTGAATTGAGAGTTAGTGTATCTTAATGATCTAGTGATTGCATTCAGTCGATTCCCTTGAGAAAACTAATTATTTTTATCTTAAAAAAAAAAAACGTTGGATTCATAAGTTAAAACTGAGCATATCTTGAGGTGGATCTAGTTGACTTACCTTAGTTCAGCCCCAAGGTCAATTCAATTGGTTCTACATGCAGCTGATCATAATGTTGGATTTCACACCAGTTTCCAGTAAAGAACAGAAGCAATCCATTCACTCAAATTGTATACCGAAAGCATAAAAGGACGAAAAAAGGAAAGCAATAGACACACGAATGGTGGCTGCCCTTGACCACCAAATAAACATTGTATTAAACGTGCCTAAAATCACAACACTCCAATGCAATGGATGGAGTGGGTGGGGGGTATTTATACCAATACCAAAACCCCAAATACATAATAATGTTAACCTAAGCTGACATAATAAGTAGGCATTAGGTTAACTATAGTCAAATGTTGAACCATGACAAGGTTAACCATGGCCCATAGGGCATACATAAATAATAATTAAATACATTGTACAATGATTACCCTTAGGCTTACACAAATTACATCATACAATGCCGGTCTTGGCCTTTAGGTCAGATTACAACTTTCAACACATAATGGTCCATTAATCATTTTATTTGGTAATTGCATATAAAAATAAATTCTTCGTAGCTTAAAGAGGGAAGGATAGCAAAATCCTTTAAGCTTATTTGTCTTCAATTTTCCTGCAACAAACTATTTATCAAATCTTTGTACCGCATTCAAAAGAAAAGAAAAGATAAATTTGGCAAAGGTATACTGTGAAAGAGGAATGAATAACTCAATAATTTATCCATGTTGTTATTATGATTACAAATGAACGAAGGAGATGCCTTTGTAAAAGCTCGAGGCGGTGAGCTATACAAGTGTCAGCCTCAACCACAAGTTGCAAAAGTAACACAATAAAATGTTCCTAATGGCAAATATCCAAGTCGACCATAGGTCTATTATAAAATATTACAAAAGATTTTTAAAGGTCCCCACAAATAGGTCTATATGTTCCAACTGCCTTTAAACATTGCTGGAAAGAGCTAGGAATGTAACATTGTGCCAACTATAGGAGGCAGTTCTAACATGGTGCCAACACATGTGCCACCAATGCCGTGACATGTACATGCATATGGATGACTTGTAAGCAAACAATTTTGATTTTATATAATTTTGTGTTGATTTTATGTAGATGTAGATGTGCATCACATGAGTGAATTGTAGGCAAACAAATTGATATTTCTTCATTTTGTGTTATTTTGTAGTTTGTAAAGTATTTGACAAAATGTGTGTACGTGTAATTAATAAATTTATGAGATGTAAATGAAGATAAATGCATGTGAAATGTAATTCAAGAAATTATGAGGTGTTGGGGTAGTTGGAGGGAGTTGAGGATGCAATTACCTCCCCATTTGTAGGAGGTTATATAAATAGAACTCGACTCAATCAAATGTAGTGGAAATTGGGTGTAACTAGAAATGTATTCGTGAGATACTTGTGTCAGGCCGTCTGACTATTATGCAAGGTTGTTTGAACTATTGTGCAAGGTTTTCTGAACTGTTGAACCAGGCCTTCATATATATGTTGTGCGTAGTGTATCCATTTGTAATTGTAAGTTACTTGAGTTGTATATTTGTTTATTTAAATGGTAATGGGATTGTGTTGAAGTGTGTTGTATTCCATTTCTATATTGTGACGTTGTTGTGTGTTCGAAGTTGGGTCGAGCTTGGTGGCAATGAGTTGTGATGAGCAAATCACTTGGGAAGGTGCACAACGACAACAATGGAATGATTACAATGCATCCAACGAACAATGTAGTTTCCCCTAGGAGGAGGGTAGATTGGAAGTCGCTTAGATGAAGACGTAGACTTGTTTGTTGACATTGATGAAGGGCCAAAGCATGAAGCAAACGTGCAAGTGGATGTGCAACCAGACACGCAAACAGACATGCATGAAAGAGACACATAAGGGTTTGTGTGTAGAGAGTTGTGTGTCAGCGGCGAACGGTTATATGTTGTCGACGTTGAGTTGCATGTCGACTACAATAGAGACTTGAATGTCGATGGTGGACAGTTGCATGTCAACGATGGTAGAGACTTGGATGTCAACGATGGATAGTTGCATGTTGGCAGTGGTGAGTTGCATGTTGACGACAATGAATTGCATGTTGGTGGTGGTGAATTACATGACAAAGACAGAGAGTTACCTGACCGCGATAGAGAATCACGTGACAACAAGTTACGCGGCAACAAGGAATTGCATGATGGAGAAGTTGGCGATGTACAAGCTGTTGGCGTGTTGAGTGAATTTTTTGGCAAAGAATTACATGATGACGGAGAAATCTATGACAACGACCATGATGGCAAAGTTGGTGATGTCCAAGTGCTCGTGCATGAGGAAGAAGTGCAAGTGTTCAAGCAAGACGACGACGTGCAAGTGGTCAACCAAGACGACGATGTGCAAGTGTTCAAGCATGAAGTAGATGTGTGTGCTGACATGGAAGTGCATGTTGATGAAGAGAGACAACTGCGCGGTAACATATGCGGAGGCAATGAAGATGGATGCACAAATGAATGAGTTCGCACTAACGAAGATGTACGTGCAAACAAATGAGCTTATGCAAGCAAAGACATTCACACAAATATGGCAATTTGTGTTTACGTTGATGAAGTTGGACGTGATGAAGCTGACAACAAATTCGATGGAAGAGACAACCTATTTTGGTAGGAAAGGTTGGGAGTGGTTGGAGCAAGTTGTGTGGTAGAAAGAATGCATGACAAATGTATGTTGTTGGAGTAATTGCAAGTTGGTGTGTCCAATGGTTAGTAGGACAGGAGTCGGACCTTGTTGCAAATGCAAAATGGCATGTATGATAGTGCGTGAGACGACAGTTTGGCACTAGAGCAACTACATGTTGATATGCTTGATGGTGAGCGGGATGGGAGTCCGACATCAGAGCAACTATATGTTGGCACGTTTCATAGTGTGCAGGACAAGAGTCTAGCATGAGAGCAATTGCAATGGGGTGCGCTTGATGATGTACGTGAAGAGGGTGAGACACGCAAACAACCATTGCCAATGTCAAATCAACCTGTCACGACAAAGACCAATTTTGGCATATTGCTTAAGTGTCCAATGTTTCATGGTGGGGAAATAGAGGACCTAGTTAGGCATTGGAAAATCTGCCTCATGATGTGGAAAGCGAATGGGCAGAATAATAATGCATATTGGAGGAGGTTATTCCTTGTGATTGGTATATGGGATTGCTAGAGGACGAGTACCAAACATGGGAAGTGTTGTGCAAAGCATTTGTGAAGGAATTTTGGTTGTTCCACAATGACAATGAGGTTATTGCTGAAACCTATAGAATGGAACATGGGGAGAAAGAGTTTGTTTAGTCGTACATCCGGAAGTTGAGTGGTTTGTTTACCCATTTGGAGGAAGATTCATCAGATGTATTAAATAAGAGGTTGTTCGTCGAGGGACTTCTTCCTATGTACTGGAAGAAAATCAAGGTAGTCCCTCTGATGTCATATTAAGAGGCCTCAAAGCGGGCCTTGAACTTGGAAAGTCATGCAAGGATGTTATCAACATGCTGGGGTCATCTTAGTGCAGATGAAAGTGACCTTGAAGATAAAAGTGATTTTGATGTTGAGTGACTCTGATAGTGAAGATTTTAGGAATGAGAGGAGTTCATTGTCCAAGTGTTGGGGTTGAGAAGTTAGTGAAGGAAGTGGCTCTAAAGAGAAGAACAATGACTCCGAGGATGAGTGTGACTCGAAGAGCGCAAGATCATTGCTATAGGTATATGTAGCACAAAGGGAATTTGTTCCAAAGAAGAATTTCATTGGTGATGCGATCTGTGACAGCCACCAGAGAACTAGAAGACGTTGAATTGAGTATGATACTGAGGGCAAACCCATTATGTAATGTTGGCAATTCCATTTTGTGGGGGCACTTCGCATGTGAATTTCAAAGTGTTGCAAGTCGAGAAGAACTGGTCATGTATAGAGAGTTTCATGCACCAAAGAAAAGTCACATGAACCTGATTGCAACTAAGGAGGTGAACTTGATTACAATTGAAGAGGCAAAGATTGAGCAGATAGTTGAAGTTGCATAGGAAGAGGAGGTTGCACAAGTAGTTGATGCATATGGTGGAGTGATGCAGACGATGAAGAGGGGTTGTTTGATGTCTGATCATCTGCTAGGGCTATTTGGCCATATGGACTTGGGTCATCTGGACCCAACCCTCAATTGTTAGGTGTTAGGCCATTTGAGTTGGGACCCTAGTTGTTTGGTGGGGACAACAGGTCCCTGGATGGCCCTTGGGCTGTCTAGCCTATAAGGGGAGGGTCATATGAGCCTTAGACTTCCTATAGGCTGTCAAATGAACACCTCGGGTCGTCCAAAAACATATCAGGATCGTCTGGTAGTCATATAGGGCTGTTTGTAGCCCAAGTTTGGGAGGAAGATGATGTCGGGTTGTCAGAACATGCAAAAATGTTTGAGGAAGAGGATGAACCGTCCGGAGAACATGCAGAGCGATCTGAGGAAGACAATGAGCCGCTCAAAGTTTGGGATGAAGATGGACTGTTAGGAGAACAAGTGGGGCTGTCTAAAGAAAGACATGGGTAGGGTGGAATTCAAGATGGTGTAAGAGGAGGAGGGACAAAGTAGTTTGGATGACCAGGCAAGCTGTTTGGCCCCTTGGGCCGTTTGGACCAAATACAAACTAGGTTGTTTGGACATCTAGGTAGGTTGTTTGGTCACTTGGGCCATTCGGGCCAAAGTGTTGGCGTAGTCCAAGATGTTGTCTCAACAAGCCCACCATGCGCATGGAGGAAAAAGGAGCTGAAACCACATAGGACAAACATGGTACGTGGTATGAGTTGTTGTATGTGAAGCAATTACTTGTGTTGAAGTGGCAGTTAAGGGAATGGAGGGCACTTGAGGCATGCAAGCCAAGTGTCTTCTACCTCCCTCAAATTATAAAAAGAGGTAAAAAGCTCTTATTTGCTCATTCTCACACATAGAGCCAAGGAGTAGGAATGAGGATCCAAAGGAGAGCGCACTAGTTAGTTGAACTTGAACTAGCTAGGGTATGACCTAGGGCATGCACCAAGACGCCCTGTAGGTAAACAAATCACATTTCATTGTGTAGATTTTGAAGGCAAAAAAGGAGAAGGGAGAACTAGCTGTTAAGAAGAGGGTTGCACCAGAGCACTAGAGCTAGGGAATGTCGGGATAGCAGCACAAACTAGGGTTTTGTTGAAATCCCTTGTTCGACAACCCAAAAATTTCAAGTTTGTGTAGGTGAGACCTTTGGAGCGGAGAAACGTAGTTTCCTAGGAGGGAGTTGCAATTCCAAACCCTTGTTGGCAAAACTAGCCTTGGTTTTGGAGGAATTTGCATGCCAGGGGCCCGGAGAAATGAAGGAAGGGGCCCGGAGAAATGAAGGAAGGGACGCGTGACAACAAGGAGAACGTGTTTTGTGAAAGAGAAATTTTGCAAGAGGAGTTGGGCCATTCAAGGGATGGAGAAGGTCATTCAAAGCTTGACCAATGCCGTATAGACCATAAGGAGCACTGTTTGGAGCAAGAAGAAGACCGTTTGGGCGAAGCGACACAATGTTAGAGGCAAGGAGGTCGTCTAATTGGAAAAGCGTGCGGTACAAAATGTTTGGAGGGTCATTTGCATGTATGGGCTGCTTGAGGGAAAGAGCATGGGTTGTTTGATTGTAGAGGAGCCAGGCCGTTTAGAGCAGGGTCTTTTGGAAGCAGGTTGTCCAAGGTAGCGTGGTCAGGGCCGTTTGGAGCTAGGCCATCTGAGGTAGGGTAGTCTGGAGCTGAGACGTTTGGAGCCTAGCCATTTGATGCAGGAAGTGGGCCATCTAGCCAAGGGTTGTCTAACCCCAAGAGTTGACTGTTTGACCCAAGAGGAGGGATGTCTAAGCCCAAGGGATGTCGATGTCCGTCAGAGGCTAAGGTAGGGTTGTTTGAGGCCAAGAAGAAGTTGTTTGGAGCTACGAATAGGCCATTCAAAGCTAAAGAGAAGTTGATTAATAGGGTCGAGTCAAGGCTACAAAAATACAAGCGAGGAGAAAAATTTAATTTATACATTGAGGATTTTAATGGTTTTGACCCCGCAATGGATGTTGTCCCTTGACCCTTGAAGGAGGTGCTGACTTCCTTGACCCTTGACAAATGAGGCAATGGGTGTTGCTCGTCATGTTGGACATATTGGTGATACATCCGATTTCAATAAGTGGAGTGAGCAATTGACAAATAATGTTTTGTTGGCAATAATTTGAAGTGGAGCTAGTTGCAGAAGATGTCTGGAATAGGTGAAAGTAGAAGGAGCGTGACCAAAGATTCTAGTACAATGTTCAATGCCTCTATCCTCTGTGTTCAGCTCATGTGTTGTCGAGGTTGCTGACAAGTCTAGAGGAGGGGATGGATGTAAGTAGACGAATTGACATGTTTGCATAAACAATGAATAAAGTTTTATCATTTTGTGTTATTTTGTAGTTCGTATACAAAGTGTTTAATGAAATGTGTGTACATGTAATTAATAAAGTCATGAAATGTAAATGAAGATAAATGCATGTGAAATGTAATTCAAGAAGTCATGAGGTGTTGCAGTTTTTAGTTGGAGGGAGTTGAGGATTCAACTACCACCCCGTTTGTAGGAAGTTATATAAATAGTACCCCCCTTGTTCAAATGTAGTGGACGTTGGGTGTAATCAAACATGTATTTGTGAGATACTTGTGCTAGGCCATCTAACTATTTTGCAAGGTCATATGAACTATTGTGCAAGCCCATTTGAACTGTTGAACCAGGCCTTCTGATATATTTTGTGTGCGTAGTGTATCCATTTGTAATTGTAAGTTATTTGCATTTTATATTTTGTTTATTTAAGTTGTAGAAATAAAATTTAACATACTTAAACACAATTCCATTTCCACTTAAATAAACCTACAGATCTACCTTTTGCAGCAATTAGCAATGACAATACATACAAGAAACATACAATAGCAATAATAGATGATAAATGAATATGAACAGATTTTGTATTAAAAATAGCTTGTACGGTAAAATATTTATGACATGCACTTTACATACACAATACCCAATGTACCCGATCAGCCTCTCCTTCCATGCCAACCACAACCACACCAAACACCGGCCAACCACCCAACAACATCCACACACTTCAGCCAACCACACACTTCAGCCCTTACATTACCTGAATGAATTAGGGAAGGGTCTTATTTATACAACTCAAAAGTAGTTGCATCCTCTAATTACCCGACACCTCATCATTTTCCTAAATAACATTTGACATGCATTTGACTCATATTTACATTTCATTTTGTGAGTCACTTTATGACTTGTCCGTACATAAATTAACATTACACATTATCATATGAAATATTACATTGACTTTATAACATTATTAATTATACGTACGCACATTTCGTCAAACACTTTGTGTAAGAACTACAAATAACACAAAGTTGACAAAACTTATTCACTAATTATGCAGACATTCAATTTGCCTACCTACTTTTCTCTTGTTGCTGATGATTGCGTCTTGGCCTCTAACGATGTTGTCTTAGCCTCTGATAGACATCTCTCTCCTTGTACGATACCTCCTTGAACAACACCTTGTACGACATCTCCTTGAACGACAAGTCCTTGTATGATACCTCCTTGTACGACACCTCATTGAACGACTCCTTGTATGACAAGTTCTTGTACAACACCTCCTTAGACGACATGTTTTTGTACGACACCTCCTTTTCGGCATTGCTTGTACAACGCACCACATCGACACTACTTGTACGACAACACTCGTTGGAAACACTTGTATGTCCATTTGTATGATGATCACTTGCACGGCCATCATTTGTATGGTAGCAATCACTTGTACAACAAGACTCACTCATACAACACTCCTTGACGACACTCCTCGATGGCACTCCTCGTCCGACACCCCTCGACGACACTCCTCGTATGACACTCCTCGTACGACACTCAACGACACTCCTCATCAACACTCCTTGACGACACTCCTCAACAACACTCCTTGTACGACAATCTTCGTTGGCAACCTTCGTAGGACTCTCTTTGTCGGCAACCTTTGTACGACAACTTCTTGTTCGACAACTCATCGTACAACCTTGGCACTTCTGCAACTTTTACCTATGCAACTTCAACTACTTGCTATATTTTTGCCTCTTCGATTGAAATCAAATTTACCTCCTCAATTGCAATCATGTTCATCAAGTTTACCTCTTCATTTGCAATCAAGTTCACCTCTTCTTATTGGCTAGGGTTGTGACTCTTCACTGGTGCTTTGAACTTTGTACGCATTACTGGTTCGTCTCGACTTGCAACACTTTGACATTCACGTGTGAAATTCCCTCACAAATGGCATCGCCAACATTGTTCAATGGGTCTACCGTCAATATCATACTCAATTCTGTCTTCTAGTTCTCTGGCGGTTGACACAGATCGCATTACTAATGGCATCCCCCCTTGGTACAATCTTCCTTTGTGCTGCTGCTGTTGCATATTCCTGTAGCAATGATCTTGCACTCTCCGAGTCACACTCATCCTTGGAGTCATCGTTCTTCTCTTCACAGTCACTTCCTTGACTTCTCGACCCTAACACTTGAACGATGAACTATTCTCATGCCCAAAATTGTCACTCTCATTGTCAGGGTCATTCTTAGCATCGGAGTCACTTTCATCTTTAGGTTCACTCTTGTTTGCATTAACATGACCCCAACACTTTAGTGATGTCTTTGCATCACTTTCCAAATTCAAGGCTCTCTCTAATGCCTCGGTATGATGTCGGAGACACCACCCTGATCTTCTTCCGGTATGTAGGAAGAAGTCCCTTTGTGAACCACCTCCTCTTCAATGCGTCTGATGGGTTTTCCTCTAGATGGGTGAACAAACCACATAACCTTTGGTTGTATGAATGAACAGGCTCTTTCTCACCTTGTTTCATTCTATAAATTTCAACAATGACCGCATTGTCATTGTGGAATAACCGAAATTCTTTCATGAATGCATCGCGCAACTTTTCCCTTGTCTAGTACTTGCCCTTTGGCAATCTCATGTACTAGTCCATTGAGCAGATCTTGTATTAATAATAGCTTGTATGGTAAATTGCATACATCATTGACCTTACATACACAGTACCCAACATAGCCAGTCAGCCTATCCTTTGATGCCAACCACAACCACACCAAACACCAGCCAGTCACCCGACAACATCGACATTCTTTGGCCAGCCACACACTTCAGCCCTTACATTACCCAAATGAATGAGGGAAGGGTCTTATTTATACAACTAAGAAGTAGTTGCATCCTCCAACTACCCGACACCTCATCATTTTCTTAAATTACATTTGACATGCATTTGACTTACATTTACATTTCATTTCGTGAGTCACTTTATGACTTAATTGTACATAACTTAACATTACACATTATCATATGAAATATTACATTATGACTTTATTAATTATACGTACGCACATTTCGTCAAACACTTTGTGTACAAACTACAAAATAACACAAAATGGCAAAACTTATTTACTAATTCCGCACACGTATCAATTTGCCTGCCTACAATACTCATCATACTCATGAGAAATGCTCGATGCCAGTACGGAGTAAAGAGTAGTTGTCCAAGATGCACAAGATATCCTTCACATTCTTCTCTTTATAGAACAAAAAGAGGTATTCATACATAGATAATTTGGATTGTACTCTTTCACCATTGCTTCATTCTTTTTTCCCAATCATCAATTAACTTATTTGGTTTTGCCTTGAATGGTATCCCATAGGCCATAGATGATGAACAAGGCATTCAAGTTGAGGACCCAACTGAGATGAATCTCCCTATTCAAAGGCTCAATGTGATAAACTGAACCCATGACATTTAAACCAAAATTCAGAGTTTCTTGTAATAAGATAACAAAAAGTAAATTGCACCAATGTAAAGTACTTGAAAAAATGATTGCAATGAAAAAAAAAATGGCCAAAAAATTCCTTCGTATAAAGTTGAGAGCTTTGAAAAATAGTTAGGACCAGTTTTATGAAAATTTGATTGTGAATTTTCAAGGTTAAACATGCCAACATGAAAAATCACAAAATGTAACCCCATCATTTTCACCTAGATTTTGAATATGTAAATAAATCCTAATAAGCATCTTGGATCCTGAGATATTGATGTTTCGTCAAAATAAGAAAAGCGGTTGTTTCTCCTCAATATGAAGAGTTACAGGTGATTGTCTGAACCATAGTGCCAAGATTTGGACTCATCTCGTACTTGGCAAGCCTTTATTTTTTGACCTGGACTCGGGCTTGGTGCAAAGATTGGGAGAAAACTCAACAATGACTCGGCCAATAAGATAAAATTTAACATATAGTACGTTTTATAGAAAGAGACTCGCCCAGGGTCAAAATGACTCGCCCAATGTTACTTGACTTCTGGACTTACGAGGTTTTGCAGATTTGGGAACAGTGTGAACACTATGATTTAAAATATGAGGTCCTTGATTCGTTATGCACTTATGTGAAATGGTTTAGTCAGATCTATGAAAAAGATGAAGATTTTATTCCCTTTTTGTCTTCTTGGTGATTCATGCAATGCTTGTTCAAGTCTTCAAGAGGCAAAGTTTGATCCAATGGTTTTCCTGCTTTGTCAAGAGTCTTCACTAGCTGCTTGGAAAATAAACAAGTTCCAAGTTTTGAGGGTCATCGTCTTAAGCTTTGATGCCACTTTGGAGTATTCATCATTTCAAAAGACAAAGCATTCAAAAGAAAAGAGAGATTTGGAAAAGGGGCAGTTTATAAAATAGGAATTAATAACTTAATAACTGATTCATGTTGTCACGATGATTGCAAATGAGCAAATGAGGTGTCTTTATATAGGCTCAAGGCAGTGAGGTATGTAAGTGCTGGCTTCAACTGCAAGTTACAGGAAAATAATAAAATATACCCAATGGCAAATATACAAGTCGGCCATAGGTTTATTACTAAGTGTTACAAAAGGGTGCCAAAGGGCCTACAAATAAGTTTACATGTTCCATCAAGTATTAAATACTGTTCCACAATTCTCTTATTGATAAGTGAAAACTTATTATTTTTTTATCATGCAAAACATTATATTCTCCCTCATAATCAATATTTTGAAATCAACCCTTACCCCACGTGGCTCCCACATTGCCCCTTCTATAGCATACACTAGTGTAGGGAAGGGGCAAAACCATGGACTGGGTGATCTCTCTTCTAGGGTCTTTCCTTCCCATCCTCCAAGGTCAATATCACCAAAAAGCAAAAAATCCTAATCTATATCCTTAGGGTTTTCATTATATGATTGCATACTAATACGTTTAGTCATAATAATTTGGATAAGGTATGTAAGCAAAACTAATCTGTCCAACTTTAGAAATTGAGCAGCATGCCCATTTCCTCTTTTAAATCTAAAGCATAAAGAAAGATATAGAAATAATTTAACCCATGCAATTATCATATATTTGTTAACGAAAAGAATTAAAAACATATAAACACATAAATGAAATCTGTCAACATATTTTATTAGAGAAAACTAAAGGATAACGCATTTAGAAAACAATTCTAACATGTATTTTTCTTGTTCTTTCTCTTAACAACCTAGGGTAAATAATCTAAAGCCATTGTTACAATTGCCTTATTTTAGAATTGCATAACTAACACACATACCATTCCCATTGGCAATCAGAAAACTATTCTTTGATTGCTTAATTTATCTAAATACAATGGATTGCTGAACTGATTGCTTTCTTGACCAACATATTTATGTTTTGGATTTCAACTATATGTCACATGTCAGTTGATCCAATACCTGTTTTTCCATCAAATCCATGTGTGTATGCCTAGACACTGGTAAGGGTACTCTACCTGGCCTTGGGCAGGTCATAAAGATTTTTTGAGTGTTATTTATAACTGGGTTGTCGACTATCTGAGCTTTCTCTTAGTGAAGAAAGTTCTATCTTAAAGTATGAGATTGTAAACTATAGCCAATACAAAGAGATAGTTACAGTTCATGAGTTTACAAACATACCTTAGGCAATACGTATTTGTCAGAATAGATATGGTTTTCTAAGCAATCAGGCACTTTGAAACACATTCCTTTACTTATCATTCTCTAGTCTGCACCAGAAGATGACAGTAACATCTCCAGTCGTGGATTTGTGGTCATTTACTCGACTTATTGCACTTCCTCTTCTTCCTAAGAATGGTTTGCAGATTCAGGAGCTACAAGGCATAGTCATCTTCACAATGGAGGAAAGGTTGTTACTGGTGATGACAAATCTTGTTTGTGGTGATGTCTGTATTGGTACAATCAAATTTGGAGAAGTTCGTCATGTTCTAGAATACTAACACAATGTTCTCTTCATCTATTGGATAACACCAACAAAAAGCTGGAATTCTGACATAACAAATGGTTTGTTAAGGACATTGATGGTGACGTCAAGAGTTGTCACTTGAAGGTATTTTAATAAAATACATCAAATATATAAACTTGGTGAGGCTCTGAGATCTATGGATCACAAGGAATTTGTTTCTATGGTTATGAAGGCTGATGAGAGTGGTGAGTTATAGCATCAACAAATGGGGCACAATCATTTTGGATCCATGAGGCATATGAGTCGTCTTCACATTGTTGCTGAATTTTTGCCCCTTGCTTCTTCTAGTGGTGTTTAAGGGATGTGTTTTGGGGAAACATTATTGAGAGTCCTTTTCTAAGGACAAATCTTGGTGTTCTTCTCAGCCTTTGGAGCTGGTGCATAGTGACATTTCTGGTCCTATGTTTAAAGCTTCTCTCTTTGACTACAAGTATTTCCTCACTTTTATTGACGATTTTTGCTAGTTCCTTTGGAGATTTTGCATCAAATCCAAGAATGAGGCTTTTGCAAAATTAGAATTTCAAGTTACTTCTGGAAAATCAAAGTAGGAAGGAAGATCAAATGCCTGAGGATTGATCGAGGAGGCAAGTGCATGGGAAATGAATTTGAAGAATTTCTCACAACATGTGGCATCACATTTCACAGAACCTTTCACTATACACCATTGGTAGCATGGTGTGGTTGAGCAGAAAAATAGAGCTATTATGGAGATGGTTCGTTCTATGATCCATGCTAAGCAAATGGATCTTGTGTTGGGAGGAGGTGCTACATTGTTTTTTATATATTATCAACAGGATTGCTATTCTTGCTGTTGAAGGCATAACCCCTTATGAGGTGGCTTGAAGATGCCCCTCAATTTCGCAAGTTGGACATTTGGGTTGCAGAACATGCTTGAAGCCAAGAGTCATAAGCGTTTATTTGTTGGGTACACTGAAGAGGTGAAAGCTTATCTGCACTCTGATCCTGCTACTGGCACTGCCATTACTTGAAGAGATGTTGTCTTTGATGAGGTGGTGATTTGTAGGCCATCTGGATCTCCCACTAAGCTTCTTGTGGAAAAGGATCCATCTTACTATGTCTCTGATACTCACCCTTTGGATGAGATTGTTGTAGATTCTTCCAGTTGCATGGATGCTTCTTCTAATAAGTATACTCCATCTCCTTGTGATAGTTTTCCTGAGGACACCCCATTGTTCTTAATTTAGTTGCTGCTGGTGAGTTCCCACCTTTAGGGAATCCTTTTCCTGCATTAGCCCAAACCCATGCCAAAGTGGGCAAAGACCCTTCTCAAGGCAGTGGAGCCCACCCTCCAGGAAGAGCGTTATCCCCTTCGGCACATTTGACCAAGGTGGATAGTGATCCTTCTAGCTATAATCAGGCCAAAGGATGTTCAAAATGGGAAGAAGGTATGGCTGCTGAGTGTATTCATTTATGAAGGATGAGGTTTTAAGAACCTGTGCCATAATGCAATAGAAAGAAGATGGTTGAATGCAAATGGGTTTACAAGACCATGTATGGTGCTGAAAATCAAATAGAGAAGTACAAAACTTGCCTTGTTGCACATGGAATCTCTCAGAAGGAAGGTATTGATCACAATGAGATTTTTCCAATTATGTTGAAGCCAAGGTTCCATGAGCCTGGGGGACGGGGGACGGGTTTTGGGGATGGGGGGGGACGGCAGGCCGATTTTAGGGGACGGCTGGTATAATAGTATGAAATTTTTTAGAAATTTAGAATAATCTACAGATTCTACACACAACAAAAATGAAAAATACTAAATACTAATAGTTTACAATAAAAATAGTCTAGACTCTACAACAAGTTACAAAAATATTTAGAACTTACAACTACAAGCCATTAGATTCTTAGAAGTTAGAATAATTTAAAAATTAAATTTTACAACAAATGTCAAAATGAAACAGAAAAATAGTTGCAAAAATACTAATAGTCTCAATGCTCATTTTACATTTACAAGTTACAACAAGAAGAGTGAAATACAAAGAGAACAAAAATACAACTCTGGCCCACTAAGGGAAATATTGTGATAAAGGTCCAACAAGTTCAAAAACAAAATGGAATGCAGAGGAACAAGTTCAGGGCAATGAGTTGTTCAAAGGAAAAAAAAGACTATAATGCCTATGTAGCACAGTAAAAATAAGAAAAGTGGAAAAGGAGGTCATCATGGCAAAGGAAGAGAAGGAAGAATTAAAACTCGAAAATGTCCATAACTTGTTATCTCTATGATGCTACAGGGCATAAAACAGCAGATTGTCTGCAATGACCATGTAATGTGGATCAGAATTTAATAGGTGTAGGGTAAAAACTTAAAAAGTAATTGGAAGCTGAAAAATAGAACGTATAGTCATTTGTGATTATGGTAACAAAAATCAAGAAGCGAAGGTGTTGGATTGAAGAATGCTTATGCTCAAAACCAAATGCCAATGATGAGGTACAGTGTCTAATGTGCTTGTCAACAATGGCACTATGGATGACTCAATGCTAGAAAAATAGTGCAAAATTTTTAATTTTCATGGTCCTTGAGTCCTAGACCTTACAAACTTATTTACTTTCATAAGGATCATGATGTGCTGGTAAATAATTCAGATCTAGCAACTCTAAGGTACTTATGATGTTAAGGTATCATGTGATATTACATGCATGGATTGACAGCATTTGTTAAGTGGGTAATGGCAATTTCAGAGCAACTTGCTCAAAATGAAGAGCCAAACAGCTGTGAATGACATATGAACAGTAACGAAGCTTTTAATGCCTCATCAAAAATAAGGTAAAAAAAATGAAATGAAGAAAGAAATTATATTAGTATCCATGAATGACCAAAGTGTTTACATGAAACTCAACTCTAAAGTAACACCACTTAAAATAACAATATCTCGACGGTGTTTTGGTACTAACGGCCAGAATGCAGAAAACATAGTTAAAAGGTAGAAAACCCGCAGAATTTTATTTTTTAAGTTATTTTTTTATGTTTTATGTTTGGCTGGGATGCCCAGCCGTGGGGGACGGCTGGGTGTCTTTGGGGACGTTCGGTCATCCCTAGGGAAGGTAGGGCATCTTTGGGGACGCTTGACCGTCCCTAGGGACGGTTGGGCATCCTCAGGGACGACGGGGAGCCGTCCTCGAGATGCAAGAGGCCTGTGGCCTTCTGTTCCTGAGACATCCCCTTTTTTGGGGCGTCCTCGAGGATGTCCCGAGTGTCCCTAGGTTGGTTCCATCCTCGGTGTGTCGGCTAAGACTAAGACATGGAAGTAGGACGCTTGGTTCGGGGGTTAGGCAGTCGTCAATCCGGTGGTTGGGGTTGACCCCGATGCTTGGATCATCCTCGGGGATGCCCCAAAAAAGGGATGTCTGGGGGACGGAAGGCCGCAGGCCTTTGGTGTCTCGAGGACGGCTCCCCGCCGTCCCCCAAAAATGTCCCTGATGCGTCCCCTCGTGCTGGGTATGCGGGGATGGGGGAATGCGTCCCCGTGGAACCTTGGTTGAAGCAAAGGTCTTGTAAACCCACACAAGGTACCGTGACTATGATAGGTTCATTTGCATCCCTTTTTTGGTTGAAAAAGATCTCACTCTCTATGAAATTTCCAATATGCTAAATGGTTTCCTTCCACAAATGTATCCAACCTTTATATCTTTCTGGCTGTAGGGTGGAGTTCTTTGGGAGACTCTGCCAAATGTTTCATTTGTGTGGTTCAAGGGAGAAGCATCTGACAGTTTGATTCTAAATCTTCCTAGTTGTTGATGATAGTTGCCCTATCTTTTGCATATATTTCACAAAAATAACAACTATAAAATACAATTTCACCTAGCGAAAAAGGAAATTAATGCAATTTTTTGGTCACAAGAGCAGATGTGTTGAGCAGTAGTTCTCTTCAGTGACGTTTTTGATACAATTCTCTTCAGTGTGTATTAAGATGTTCCTTCCTAGTGCAATAGGTTCTTTTTTCCCCTTCCTATTTATCCTGATGCCATACAACAAGCAATTTTTATGCTGTTTCAATCATGCAATCACCTTAGATTTATAAGATTATTTTATACTGAGTCTGCAAGTGTTATAATTTATCTCAAATGCCATGTGAATTTCTAGATTGATAAAGGACTGGATTTGAGTTGATTTTGGTATGTTCATGCAGCAAAGTCTGTTTGATTCTTGTTGTTGCTGTTTCAATCATGCAATCACCTTAGATTGTTTTATACTGAGTATGCAAGTGTTATAATTTATCTCAAATGCCATGTGAATTTCTAGATTGATGAAGGACTGGATTTGAGTTGATTTTGGTATGTTCATGCAGCAAAGTCTGTTTGATTCTTGTTGTTGCTGTTTCTTTGTTTGATATATGGTTTGCTGAAATTTTTTCTGAATATATATCTCATATTTATCAGGAGAGAACTGCGGGAGGAATTGCGACTGGAGAACAGAAAGTCATTTGCCAATATTTGGTCAGACATGGTTGCTGCTATAACTGCATTCATCATTTTAGTTTTCAATCAAAGTAAAGTAAGATTCTGTTGCTGTTGTGTTCAACCGGTTGTTTAAGATTCTTTGCTGTCATGTTCCACTGGTCATTTTTCTTAAGATTCCTCATTTTTGTGTTTCACCTATTATTTTATCTGCCTTTAAGAATGTAAAGCATGGAAAGTAGTATGCTTCACTTTCAAATGATGTGTGTTTTTCTTAGATTAACAGCTTTGTCATGTATCTGGTTAACATTCTCATCATCGTAACAAATTTTGGACTTGGTAGGAACTCGTTACAGTTCAACTTGATCTTTGAATTGTGTTGTAACAAACTATCTGCTTTTTTGTCTGATTTGCGTCTTTTTTGAAACTACTAATTGGCCATTCTTGATCTTTGGTAAAGAAAATGATTATTAAGTCTAGTATTAGAGCTCTCTCTTAAAACTGTGTGCATTATTTTAATGAATGCTAGGACATGTTGTCACATTTTGCACGGGGTGCAATGTTTTCAATTTTTGTAAGAGAGCTGCTCTTCCCTTACCCTCTTCCTCTCTTTCCCCTTCCACTTCTCCCCCTTTCTCTCTCTTCCCTACATTCTCATTCTTCCCTCTTTCTGAGCCTCGCCCATGAGTCCGTAAATGATGGTAATACTTTAAAACAGGTTTTGAGTGCTTGTTGAAGTAATAACCGCGACTAGTTGAGTCGGAGGCTACTTCTTGTTGGCTTTGAGCAAAGAGGCGCAAAAACGAAGGCGCTCATTGAATCAGCTGAATGCACGATGCTCGAGTAATGTCCATGATCCGAACTGGCCTGCAGAACGCTTCCGCTTCAGCCATTTGGTATGTAAAGGCAGGTCGGCGCGAGGCACGATTATGCCGCCACGCTGCCGGGCGGTAATCACTTCATGATAGTCTGAGTGCGCCTTCCATGCAGTTGGAAACCAGATGATGCTGTATAAATCAGCTTATCGAGGAACTCAATTTCTGAGTGAACTGGAGTGCCTCCTTATGGCGCCGCCGCGCAAGATGAGGGAAAGCCAAACTCAGAAAGACCATGACTATGCTTTCCGCAGCACAACACTACCGCACGCCAACACCATGGCTGCTTGGATCCGGCGGTTGATAATGTTTCATAAAGCAACTGTTAAGAAAAATGGTATCATCCATGGTGTCCACTCAGATTCCGAGCTGACGTACTGAGCAGATACGACGCGATGGTGTACCACGATATCGCCATTGGCGCTTGATGGAGTTTCCCACCCATTTCAGCTATCCCAGATTTCGCCCACTGAGGAAAACCATCAACGCCACGCCAATGCTGATCCTATACCTTCCGCAGAGAGATCAGGCTGGCATGTCACCTGCTGTGGCTGCTGACTGCCACAGGTCCTGCTGAATGCTTTCTGTCATGAATGCTTTGATCAATTTTGTGTCACATAATTGAACTGTAGCTTCTTCAAACATGAGTTTACCACAGCCATTAAAGTACAGTGGGAATGGTCTGGTAGGGAACCACAGAGCTTCGTCCTGGCTTCCAGAATCAGGTCAGCACTTCGAAAGCCTGCCACACCTGTTTTTATTTTGTATGTTGCCTCTCCTTGACATTTCTGCCTTACGTTTTCCTGTGTCATGGCTTGTTGATTCACTTCAGCATTTGGTGGTCAAGTATTCCTGAGGTGCATAAATCAGAGGATATATAGGGCAAACGTTAGTGGCGATTTTCTGGTTATGTTTTGTGTTATAGTGTTGTTAGTAGTGGTGATTGATGCGTTGTCTTACTGTTAGTTCCTTGGAGGGAATGTCTGTTAGGGAACCATTGTAGTTGTGCTTCTGGCTCTTAATACAAAACATATACCTGACTCTATTCTACTGATTAGTGACAGCATCCATAGTGGTGTGTTATGGTTATATTGGTGTTAGTAGTGGTGATTGATGCGTTGTCGTACTGTTAGTTCCCCCCACCCAACTCCAATCTAATTTGGAATCCCTTTATGCATTTTTATCTCTTTCCCTGCACTCTTATCTTGAACCTCAAAACCCCACAGGAAGCCGGCCTTCTCCGGAGATTGGCACGGAAGGCATTCCTTCCTTCCGGCCTTTCAATGTTGGTTTGCGGGTCCAGGGCGCAATAACAACAAAATCCTTTCCTCATGGCGGATTCGTAACCAACAGTTTCTGGCACGCCCGGTGGGACAAGGAAGTTTCCCACCCCCAAACAGAATCGAAGCACCGGTGTTCGCTTCATTGTTGTTCAAAATCAGAACACCTGGCGACTCTGCACGAACATATCCTCTGAGTCCGAAAGACCGGTCCTAGCACCTTCATGCAAACGAGAAGGTGGCGAGCAAGGGATCCGAGAAACCCGCCTGCCTTTTACGAACTAGACATCAACGCTCGAGGCGAAGTTGCCAGGCTGGCTGATCCACAAGCTCGTGTCGACGAAGCCGAGGTCGAAGGAGCTGAGAACGAAATAGAAGAGGCCGAGGAAGAAGAGGAATCTACATCCTCGGAAGGTACCGACACTGAGTATACAACCGACGGAGGAGAAGAAGAAGAAATGGCTGCCCAGCAGCAGAATGATGATGATCTCTTCCCGGCGGTGGACTCTACGGGGCCCTTGGCCCTGGTCGGACAGCAAGTTGTGCCCCCTGCTGCCTTAAAGTCCATCCCTACATACGACGGCTACGGCAAGACGGCGTACGAGCACATCCAGGACATCCTTGCCCTGGCTGCATTGCACTCCATTACTGACGAAAGTGTGAAGACCCGTTTGCTGGCCCTTTCCCTAAGGGGAAAGCTTCTCTACTGGTGGAGATCGCCGCGGAGGGATCTATCACAGGGTGGCCCCGACTCGCTGGAAGGCTCGTGAAAGGATGCAACGAGTCCGCTGACCCCACTTCTTTGTTGCATCAGTTCCAAAGTATCCAAAGACACCCCCAAGAGGAGGTGTCTGACTTTAACATCAGGTTTGCGAGATCCTCGAAACGGGTACCTCGTGAACTTCGGCCTTCGGCTGGCATGGCTGCTCACTACTACCTGAGATCCTTCAACTCAGACATATGCCTGCTGTTGAAGATTGCCAGAATAGACTCGTTTCCTGCTCTGTACGAGGCTGCCCAGCAAGCTGAAGCGGATATCATTTCCATCGGCAGACTCCCGTCCAGGGTGCAGGAACCCATTCATCCCGACTTCCCCAGATCCCAGTATCCGTCGGCTTCTGGTGGTGCGCCGTCCACATCAGGGCAGCAACCCCAGCAGCAATGGAATCCGGCGCCGGTCGTAACTCCTTACGGCCCGCCGCAAATGCATTATCCTCACCCCGCCTCCTCCTCCGCATTTTCCAGCACTCCCTGCTCCCCCGCAGTACGCACCTTATTCCAATCCTCCTCCATTAGCCGCATTGCCTCCACCGGCACAATTGCCGCCTCCTGACAATAACATTCAGAACACAATCCTCCAGGAGGTACGGGCTTTGGCCTCGGGTTATCATGCCATGTCCAATGACATGACCGCTACGAAGAAGAGAGGCCCGAGATGGACCTCGCTTCTAGGAGGCCATATTCGCCCCGGCGCTAACAAAAGACAGGCCTCCAGAACAACAACTGCAGAGGCGTCCGCCTCCGAGAAATGTTGCTATCGAAGACCAACCTGGTCCTTCCGACCAGATCAACTGGTGCACTACGTGCAACGACCCGCATTCGGAGGAAGACTGCACACTGCACCAGCACTACATCCAGACTTTGGCCGGCAGCGCCATAGAGGACGATGAACTCTACATGATCCTGGACGGCGAAGCCAACTTTGCCCTCCCAGAGGAAAATCTAGTGCCGCCCGCCAAGGAAGAAAAGAAAACTGCAGATGCTGCCAAGCCCTTGCAGGTGTATGCCAGAAGAGAAAAGGCGCAGCCCGGTGGGCTGCCACCATACAAGCGGTTGTGGCCCTACACAGCCCAGGAGAAGGCATCCAAAGACAAAGCTCCAGCCAAGCCTCCTCCGGTAAAGGCAGCCCCTATTCCAGCCAAGCCTCCTATAGCAAAAGCTCCAGTTCCGGCTAAAGCTCCAGAACCTCAGCCTCCAGCTGAAACCAAAGAACAAGCCCAGGAGAAGCTGAAGTACCCGTCTCTGACCAAGAGACAGAGAGTTGAGGCCACCCAGCAGTACCGGACGAAGTATGAGCCGGCAAAAGAAGCGGAAGGAGCTAGCACCTCGGGCTACAACATAGTAGACGAGTTAAAAAGAACACCCGCTAGAATCGGCATGTACGATGCTCTTCTGCTCCCGAGGCCGAGTGGATCTCGCTGCGGGAATCTACGAAAAACATGAAGAACGGCAAGCAGACATGACCCGCTGTCTTGGTTCAACCTCTGACAGTCTCAGCCACTGGGAAGAACAGACCGCCTCCCTTCTATCTGTCTTTACGGATGCAAGGGCACATAGTACACAACTGCATGGTGGACTCTGGCGCTTCCACGACTGTTATGCCGAAAGCCGTCTGTGACGAGATCGGGATGGAGTACACAAGGAGCAGCCAAGGCGTGCTGCAACTGGACGGCACCCCTGTCAAGACAGTTGGTGTCATAAAAGACATCCCTATTCGGCTGCATAAGGCTCTCGACATCGTGGTCATCCAAGAGGTCGTGGTTGTTGACCTGGCTCCCTACTTCGGCATGTGTCTCTCCCGGGAGTTCACTGCGAAGCTAGGCGGGTACCTGTCTCTAGACTACTCACACATGGAAGTGCCCTTCAAAGGAAGAAGAGTGAGAATCTTTAATGAGAAGCCTTCCACCTTCCTAGTAGAGAAGATACCCGGAGAAGAGTTGGACTGCATGGTCCAGCTGTCGGAGGAAGAAGCTGGTGATGGTAGAGCTGACGGAGCAAGCCCTCGAAGTGCTACGGCTCGAAGATGAGTTCTCTTTGCGGGATTTCAATGCCGTAATTGAGACACAACAGGGTTACACCATTGTACAGCCCGAGAGGCTTGACAAGTCGGCTGAAAAGGAAGTGGGACCTGCACCTGAGAAGCTGTGGAAGCTTTTCTTTGACGGCGCGCGATGCAAAAATGGCGCCGGTGCAGGGGTGCTTCTGGTTTCTCCGACCGGGATCCAGAAGGACTATACCTACAGGTTGGCCTGGAGTTGCACTAACAACTCGGCGGAGTACGAAGCCCTGTGCTTGGGATTGCGAAAGGCAGAGAGGCTGGGGATTAAACACCTGCAGATCTTTGGAGATTCAGAGCTGGTGTGTCACCAGGTTACGAACAAGTGCGCCTCCAAAAAGCACTATCTCAAGGCATACCGTAACCGGGTGTGGGACCTGATGGAGTCGTTTGACTCGTTGAATGTCAAGGCGATATCACGCGAGAAAAACAAGCACGCTGACATTCTGGCGTCTGTTGGAGCCAGGTACGTTCCGGCTGACGACGTTGTCCAAAAACCGAAGCCGGTTCGCACTATTTACAGGCCTTCTGTGCCTGATAAGGACACCCACTGGCAGGTGTTCGATTGTGACGAGGAGATCGTCACATTTTTGGTAAATGAAGCATGTTCAATCGAGAGTAGAGACCACGATGACGAGCAATATGAGGGGTTGATACAGTTGAAAAATAATCATGTCCCAAAAGGACTGATTACATTGGAGAGTCTATTTGATCAGAATGACAGAGCTATATCTCATAGGATCAAAGTAGACCCGAAGCAGTATGCCGACCTGGAACTCGAACCTGGTAAAACCATCAAGGTCGGGACAGACTGCACTTCGGAGGAACTTGAGCGGATCAGATCACTGTGCCAAGAGTTCCCCGACATCGTGGCCTGGTGCTACGAGGATTTGAAGGGGTATGACAGAGATGTAATCCAGCATACCATTGAGCTAGAGGATGGCGCCAAGCCGTTCCGGCAGAAGCAGAGGGCCGTAAATCCGAAAATCGAGGCCATGATGAAAGCCGAGCTCCTGAAGATGCTCGAGGCCAAAATCATCTACCCCATCAAGCATTCATCCTGGGTTGCGAATTTGGTGCCTGTGAGGAAGAAGAATGGCGACATCCGTCTCTGTGTCGATTTCAGAAACTTGAATCAGGCCTCCCTCAAGGACCATTATCCGCTTCCCCAAATTGATCAAATTCTACACATCGTTGCTGGAGCCCAGAGATTCTCACTTCTAGATGGATTTTCCGGCTACAACCAGATTTGGGTCAGGGATGAGGACCAGCATAAAACGGCGTTCACCACCAAATGGGGGACGTTCGCCTATCAGCGCATGCCTTTCGGCTTATCCAATGCTGGTGCCACATTCCAAAGGGCCATGGACCTGGCCTTCAGAGAGCTGCTCAATAAGATCATTGTCATCTACCTTGATGACATGACTGTTTTCTCTCACCAAAGAGGGGATCATGTTTCCCACCTGCGGCAAATATTTGAGAGGTGTCGAGAATTCGGCATTTCTATAAACCCGAAGAAGTCTGTCTTCGCGGTAAAAGAAGGTAAGCTGTTGGGACATGTCATCTCAGAGAAAGGCCTCGCCATTGACCCTGACAGAGCAGAAGCCCTCCTTCGCTTGCCAGCCCCAATTGATAAAAAAGGGCTGCAGTCCTTCTTCGGCCAGATTAACTTCGTGCGGAAGTTCATCCCGGACTTCGCACAAGTGATCAAGCCTATGGCCGAACTGCTGAAAAAAGATACAACTTACGAATGGACTGATGAGAGAGAGCAAGCCTTCGAGGAAATCAAGGCTCGAATTGCGCAAGCTCCGGTGTTGATAAACCCGGACTACTCCAAGGACTTCATCCTCTACGCGGTGGGAGAACCGGAAAGTTACGCCGCAGTCCTAACACAGAAGGGAGACGATGGCGAGGAGCGCCCCATAGCGTTCCTGAGCCAAGTGATTCAGCCGCATGAAGAAAAGTACAACTTTATAGAGCGGCAGGTTCACGCTGTCATGAAATCCCTTCGGAAGTTCAGGCATTTTGTCTCCCAGAGCCGAACGACTGTCTTTGTGATTCACCCGGACGTTCGAAGCTTCATCATACAAGGGGAGCCGGGTCACAAGAGAGCAGGATGGATTGCAAAAATCCAGGAGTTCGACATCGAAGTGCGGCCCACCAAGCTTATCAGAGGCCGAGCCTTGTGTCAGGAGCTGGCCCGAAGCGCTGTAGCCGGCATCTCCGCTTGTAAGTGGGAGGACACAGCAACAAGCATCAACCTGGCCAACTCCTTATCGGAGGGGAGTGACTGGACAGATGAACTGGTGAGATATTTCTGCACCGGAAGATGTCCAGATCACCTGAACGCCTCACAACGAAGGAGGTTTCGGCTAGGTGCACTCAAGTACACTCTTCGCCCCGAGGGGCTTTACTTCAAAAACATTGACGGCATCCTGTTGCGGTGCGTCAGGAAATCAGACCAGTCCAGGGTCCTCGGAGATTTTCATTCCGGGATGCCTGGAGGTCATCATTCTGCAAGGCCTACGGCCTTGAAAATAATTAGAGCCGGGTACTATTGGCCCACTCTATTTACAGACGCTTATGCGGTCTGTTCCAAGTGTGATCAATGCCAGAGGTTTGCTTGCAGAAACAGAAAAGCACCCCTGCCCCTTCAGCCGATTCAGGCCGAGACTCCGTTCCAGCAATGGGGTCTAGACTTCATTGGGGTGATTTCGCCTAATTCCTCTGCCGGACACAAGTTTATTCTTACAGCCACCGATTACTTCACACGGTGGGCAGAGGCGATCCCAACCAAAAACGCGGACCAAGAAACGGTCATCGGGTTCCTTGAAAGCCTGATTACCCGCTTCGGGGTTCCAGAGTCAATTGTAACGGACAATGGTCCGGGGTTCGCAGGCGCTGTACTCACGGAGTACACTGGCAAACTTGGCATTTATCACAAGATGTCTTCTAATTACTACCCGCAAGGGAATGGCCTTGCTGAGTCTACTAACAAGAACCTCCTGAAGATCATCAGAAGGACCATTGAAAGGAACAAGCGGACTTGGCATTCACTTCTGAACCGGGCGCTGTGGGCGGACAGAGTTTCGTTCAAGACGTCCATTAAAACGTCCCCCTATGCGCTCGTCTATGGTAAAGAGGCTGTCATGCCATCCCACATTGAAATCCCTGCCCTCTGGATGTTGGACGAAGAGAGAAGCAGCGGAGATCCGGTGGATGACAGACTGTGCCAACTCCTGCAGTTGGAGGAAGACGGAAAAAGCATACCAGGCCTTCACCAAGCATGTTGAAGCCACTCAAGGCTGGTTTGCGAAAGGCACCACTGCCCGAGTTTTTGAAATCGGGGACCTGGTGCTGAAGTGGGACTCATTGAAGGCGAAGCCGGGCAACCACGGGAAGTTCGATGCCCTCTGGGAGGGCCCTTATCAGATTGCCCGGGTGAACCAGCTCAACGCTTACATACTTCGGGATATGGAGGGTCAGCTCCTACCTATTCCCGTTAACGGGTTCCACTTGAAAATTTACCGCTGTTGAAGGTGCCCAATGGGCCCTTCCTTGTACAAATTTCCCTTATGCATTTTACTTTTCAGCATGTACAGTTTTCCAGCTTTCAGTTTTTCCATTTGTTAAGAGCCCAAGTAGGACAAAAGGAGAAGACACAGACTTCGCAGCGAAGTCTGGTGTCGCCCCTCAGAAAGAGCGAGGTTCGTAAAGCGAAGCTGCCAAAAGCAGGGGGCAAAACGGCTAAGTAGCGGTGCGCTACCCGACTTCGCAGCGAAGTCGGGCTGCGCACCGGCCAAAGGGCGCGGTTGGAGAGCAGAAGCAGCGAAAGGGGCTAAGTGACGGTTTGGACTGCGCCCGGTTTTCGGGCGAAGTCCGAGTGCGCCCTGTGTTCCGGGTGCAGCTCGAGTGGTCCATCACGAAAAAGGCAAATAAACCTAAGTGTGGGCCCAAAGCCTCGTCCAAAAAATTGCGAAGTCCGGTTGCGCCCATCCAAAGGGCGCAGTTGGGAAGTGAAGGCAGCAACAGAAAAGAAGCAAGTGTCGGTTGGACGCCCAATTTTGGGCGAAGTCGGATTGCGCCCAATTTTGGGGCGAAGTCCGATTGCGCCCTGTTTCCTGGGCGCAGCTTGGATGGTTTATAAAAAATAAATAAAAAATTAATACTCCAAGTGTGGGCCCAGGGCGCGCAACGGCTGTGAAGGTTGGGTTTCCGAACCAAAAGGGTTTTGCCTCGAGCAGTGTGCCCAGATTGTGGCAGTGACGTCAGCCATGGCGCAGCAATCAAAGTCAAATTTAATGATTGCGCAACCTTCAAGGAAAACGCAATCAAGGAGGCATGGCGCGGTAACCAGGGTACATCTTTCAAGACGTTCTCCTGCGCAGACACCAAAAAACATAACGTCTTCACTAGCCGGCCGACCTACCCCCTCCTGCGCACCATTAATGACGCTGTCATTATCTAGAAAAGGAGGTCTGGTGCACCCAGACATGCCAAATCGTGCAGATTATTCCTGTGACTGCGAAATCTTGTGCAGACGTCCAGAGGTCATAATTATTGTTGTTTCGAAGGAATGGACAAAGGAAAGTTGCCAATGCCAGCTCAATCCAGCGAAGGGCGCGAAAGTGGAGATTTCCCGCAGTCAAATGCTTTCAGGAGTGAGACGCCGCGGGATCAAAAGTCAAAATCCCGGACAAAGAAAGTACAGCGTGGGCAAGCCCCACCACCACCGGTTAATTACCTGTCCGGGTACAAGGACGGCTTGTTTTCCATGAGCCTTACTAAACTGCGGATAAATGTGGAAAATTGGGCTGATAAAGTTTCGCCCTCTCACCATTTCGGGGCTGCGTACAAGTCGAACCTTCATCGGTTCTTGTGCCCTCCTGTCCACCTATGCCCGGAGCTGGTCGACATCATTGTCAGACATTACAGGCCAGCTACCCGGCAAATTTGCAACTGCAGCGGAAAACCCTTGTTCGCACTCCGTAGAGAGACCGTCCAGCCGGCCTTCGCCCGGGGTTGCAATATGACTCCAGCGCGATTGTTAAAAGGATAAATCTTGGCGAGCAAGCGGGGCGCTTTACGCATACAAAAAAGATGAGGGATTTCCTCAACTCAGAGCTGAACGCCCCGCTCGCAGCTGGACAATGGCCAACCGGCCCCATACCCCTGGAAAGGTTTCAAAATAAATACATATACACCATCCTGGCGTGGGTCCTCGGCTGCGACTCTGACGAGCTGGTACGGCCGTACCAGCTAGCGCTGGCAGAATGTCTCCTATGCGGAGAATCTTATGAACCAGCGGCGCAGAAAAGTGGGAAGCGCCCGATCTTCTTCGACTGGGCGGACTGGCTTGCATACGCCATTCACTCCAGCCTGGTGAAGCTACAGAAAAAGCAGTCAACTGAATTTCGATTCAGTTCCTTCTTGGCTTGGCTATGTTTGTATCACTTGCACTCCCGTATGCCGATCCCTAACTTGAAGAAGGTAAATGAGAAGGGAGAGCCACGACCCGTCTATGAATGGACGGATGACCTATACCGAAAAGGGTCTTATTACAAGTTCAACTTCAACTTTACGGGCTTGGTCATGTCAGTCTTCGGCGATGGTGAGATCCCTCGCCCCACGAGGAAATGACAAACTATTTGTTGAATCACAAGCTCGGGGACGTTTTTAGGCTGATGCAGGGGATCGTGGTTAGAATCTACGGATTCAAGGGCAAGCCTCATCTGCTGCCCCTGCGGGTGCACGGATCATCGGTTTGGGATGGAGGTTGCGCGGCGGATGGATTACGTTGAAGAGGAGTTCGGCCGGGGAAAGAAAAAGGGCCATATCTTTCAATATCCTCTTTCTGGGCGAACGTCGAAATATCAGAGATAGGACAGCATGTCTATCTCGAGCGGGAGCTCTATGACATTGGCCTGATTCTGTTGCCGCAGCGCTGGAAGTACGACCCATACGGGATAAGGGGAAAGTTTGCACATATCTGCCCCCGGGCGGATATAATCGAAGACAGATGCGATGTGGTCCATGTTGACCTCGACTGGGAGATTGACTTGATGGAAGCATGGCCTCCGTGGCAGGAGTTTTCTTGCGAGGAGGTAGCATATGACCCCGAGCGAAACCCGGACCACAAGTTCACTTCTCCGGGATTTAAGAAACTCATCACCAAGCTGGCGAGGCCTTAAGCGGCCAAAAGAAAAAGTTGTTGAATGCTTTGGAAGATGAGGTGCCGCACGCGAGCACGATAAATCCATCGAGAAGGAATCGGCCGTTGATGATGATTTTTCAGCTCTATATGACCGGCACATTGATAGCTGGCGGCCTTTCGCATTCCGAGATTACGTTCCCCGAGGTCCCTTCGAGGGTTATAAAGGGGGGTCTTCCTCCCAGCAGTTGTACACTTTTACAACTGCCAGTGCGGGCCCAGCAGATATCCAAGTGGACCCAATGCAACCTGTTGCTTCCAAGGTGGTGCCCGAAAAGGCGCAAAAATCAGCCAAGTCAACGCCCGAGGTGGCTCCTCAGGCACAAAAGACGCCAGCACCGCCAGCGAGCGGACCGGCCGCGGCAGGTCTTACGCAAGTCAAACCCCGGTACAAGTTTACCGTGGGAACATCAGCGCCGCTGCACCTACTTCATCTCCTTCTTCCAAACCGGCCATTGCTCCAGAAGAGAAAAAGAGGAAGAGAGTTGATAGGGTCGGGCGACCTAGCCTGACGGTGCAGCAGTCGATCGCAGAGCCGCAGCCGCGTCCAGCCGCTCCAGAGGTTGTTTCTCTGGATAGTCCTGAGCCAGCCGCCGGAACCAGAACCGCAGACATTCATCCAGCATCGGCTCAGGCGGAGCCCGCAGGTACGTCCGCTGCCCCGCTCCCTCAGATCTCATCTGGCCCTACTCCGACTCCATCTCCCGCTCAATCCGAGCAAGCCGTGGCCGCATCTTCCTCCCCATCTCCACAGCCTTCTAGCGGCCACCATTCTTTCGACCAGTTTGCTCAGGACCCCAACGCCTTCCTATCCCTGAGTCAAACCCCAAACCCTTCACCCGTGGTTAGTGCTGAAGCTGCGCGTTCACCGCTGCATCCATCGCCTCAGCCGCTTGAAACCCTTCCAGCATCAACCGCTCCGCTCTCCGCTCCCCGGTCGCCCTCAAAAGCGGCCGCTCCTTCCAAAGTCCTTCCGGTTTCTCCTATTTCCCTGTTCGCAGGAGAGATGTCACAGCAGAACCCTAGGCTGGGGGAACCGGACTTCATGGACGATCTCCAGAACACGGACGATTTGCCTCTGGCAGCAAGAGCCGTAGAATATCCTATCTCTTTTCTCCAAAACTTGAAGCGGAGGAGACCTGAGGAGATTGCCGCCCGGGTAAAGCGCACCAAGTTTGACTTCGAGAGGAGAGTGCTCACGACAGAAAAGATAACTCCAAAAGTGAAGAAGCCTCCCGGGAAATGACCGGGGGCGGACTACGAGCTTCGAGAGAAAGGAGAAGAGCTTTGACGATATCCACCAGCAATACGAGATTCATGGAATCCTTCGTAAAGCGGATAATCTCCTTGTCAAAAATCCGGAGGAACAGGGAAGAGCTTTTCCGGTTGCGGGACAAAACAAGACAGCTTGAAGAGGACTTGTCTAGGTCCACTGAGCAGCTGGAATCGGCGCAGACGAGAAATAGATGAATTAAAAGCCCGGCTGGCCGCTTCTCGGCAAGAAGCCGCAACGGAAAAGCAGGCAGCCCTGGAGCAGATTTCTCAGCTCCAGGAGTCTTTGAAGCAGGCGCAGTCGCAATCTGCAGAGAAAGCATCTCAAGCGACGGTCTTTTCAAAGAGCAAAGTTAAGGAGATGCGGGCTGATCTGCTGCGGGGATGCAAGCCCCACATGAATAAAGCCATGTCGGTCCTGGATTTCGCATCCAGGATCCAAGAAGTTTCTGCCCAGGGAAAGCCTGTGGTAGAGGAGGCCGAACGCCAGGCGAAGCAATGGCTGGACCTAGCGATAAAACTTCAAGAACACGAGCGCGATGGCCTCCAATTCTCCCCCATGTCCTCATTCGCTGCAGAATGGGCAGATGCAAGGGTAACCTTGCATAAGTATTTTAAGAAAACAGAAGAGGTGAGAGTTGCCAGACGAATGTTGGATGCATTCGAACATGAAAGAGACATTTGTATGGCTCCCCTTCACGCTCTCTCTGAACTAGGGTGCCCGGGCTATGTTGAGAATGGTGAGTTTCTCACCCATGAGCGGGTGAAAGAGAATTGGCTGTCCTTTGAGGCAGATACAGCTGAAATCGATAGCTGGACCGAGCCAATTCAAGAAAGTCAGGTCACCCAGATGGTGTCCAAGTGTTGCAAGATCAGCTCCTACTTCCAGGAGCTGGGAAAGAGATACCTCACCATCGACTTGCACACGGTCGCTGCATTCCACGCAGCGTTAGAAGAAGTTGCTGACCGCCGACCCTTCGAAGCAGAAGCCTGGGGCCAAGCCCAGGCCGCATACAAGCGCATCTGCGAGGCAGAAGCCGACGCTGGAGAGCATTCGGAAGGCGAATCCGAGGAGGCAGCTGCCGGAAGTGGATCTGAAGAACAGTTGCCGCGAGGGAAACGACCAGAGCAGCAGAAGGCAGGGGAAGTAAGTTCCTCTGCACCCAATGGATGAAGGCATGGATTCTTTGCGCCGAGGCGAGCTCGACACCCGCGAGCCGCCAGAAATGTTGTCACATTTTGCACGGGGTGCAATGTTTTCAATTTTTGTAAGAGAGCTGCTCTTCCCTTTCCCTCTTCCTCTCTTTCCCCTTCCTCTTCTCCCCCTTTCTCTCTCTTCCCTACATTCTCATTCTTCCCTCTTTCTCTTGAGCCCCTCAGTCAAATCTCAAAAATGACAGCAGTTGCCCTGAAAAATGGCTAAGTGTCAGGGCGCAATCCGACTTCGCAGCGAAGTCGGAGTGCGCCCTCCAGTTGGAGCGCGGCAGGAGTGCAAAGTGCGCAGTGCGACAGAATCAACCAGAAGAACAAGTGTTACGGGGCGCAACCCGACTTCGCGGCGAGTGAGGCGCGGGGGTGCGCCGCGAAGTCGATCCCCCTCAGGCGCACTTGGTAAGCAGGCTGGCAGGAAAAATGACTAAGTGCTGGGGCGCAACCCGACTTCGCTGCGAAGTCGGAGTGCGCCCCCTTTCCAAGGCGAAGTCCGTACGGCGGTAGAAATCAGCTTTCACCTGTGCGCAACCCGACTTCGCAGCGAAGTCGGAGTGCGCCCTTCGACAGGTGCGCGTAGGGGGATAAACTCAGAAAAGTACCCAAGGCATGAAGGCCTTCCCGACTGCATTGTTTTCTACCTGCGCAACCCGACGGCGCTATGATCCTGGGCGAAGTTGGATAAACTGCCTTTCAAGGCAAGCACGTGTCAAGCAGCATCATCCGACAAGTGTCCAACTTTGGGATCTGAGCCAAGACGTGCCGAGCACAAGGACAAGCATGGGATGCACTACTTATGCCAGCTACCGCCTTTAAAGCTGATTGGAGGTTCCACCGTTCAGCTACCCGCATTTCTGCCGATGAGAAGTTCTACCTAACGCGCTGCCACGTATCTGTACAGCCTTCAGGGAGACCATGCTGCGGGTACAGTCCAGCCCGACAGAAGTCAGCATCAGCAGTTCCGCGGCTGCTTTTGTCAGCTAATGTTTGACTGGGACTTTGTGCCCATAAATGTAATCGGGGGGTTCTCAGGCTATAAATAGCCACCACGTTTTCATTGTAAGGTGGTGGAAGGGGAATGTCTGTTAGGGAACCATTGTAGCTGTGCTTCTGCCTTTTAATATAATACATACACTTGGTGCTGTTATACTGTTTTTATTTTGTATGTTGCCTCTCCTTGACATTTCTGCCTTACGTTTTCTGTGTCATGGCTTGTTGATTCACTTCAGCATTTGGTGGTCGGGTATTCTGAGGTGCATAAATCAGAGGATATATAGGGCAAACGTTAGTGGCAGTTTTCTGGTTATGTTTTGTGTTATAGTGTTGTTAGTAGTGGTGATTGATGCGTTGCCGTACTGTTAGTTCCTTGGAGGGAATGTCTGTTAGGGAACCATTGTAGCTATGCTTCTGGCTCTTAATACAAAACATATACCTGACTCTGTTCTACTGATTAGTGACAGCATCCATAGTGGTGTGTTATGGTTATATTGGTGTTAGTAGTGGTGATTGATGCGTTGCCGTACTGTTAGTTCCCCCCACCCAACTCCAATCTAATTTGGAATCCCTTTCTGCATTTTTATCTCTTTCCCTGCACTCTTATCTTGAACCTCAAAACCCCACAGGAAGCCGGCCTTCTCCGGAGATTGGCACGGAAGGCATTCCTTCCTTCCGGCCTTTCAATGTTGGTCTGCGGGTCCAGGGCGCAATAACAACAAAATCCTTTCCTCATGGCGGATTCGTAACCAACAGGACAATCAAACTCTTAATTAATTAAAACTAATTCCCGAACCAAAAAAAATATATCGAATCAAATACAGAGGACAATCAAACTCTTAATAAAGTATAGTTGTAAATAAAAGAATGAGCTTCATCATAAACAGTCACATAATCTAATGATATGCTCCTAGCATTCATTAAAATTTTAATTAATTATTTTAAATTAATTAGGTTTCTTTAATAAAAAGTTGTTAGTCTTATCTTCTGATTTTTCAGGTCCCAAAAAAGCTGCTTGTCAGGCTTTTGTAAAGTTTTGTTAGCCTTATCTCTGAGAATCTTATCTTCCGCTCCAAGTTTGGGCCTTTGGTTTTGCCCATCAAGCAGTTTTGTAATATGTATATATATGTGTTTGATCAATAAAAATATCAGGCAAGCTTTCTGGTTAATTTTCTAAAGCTTGATCCTCATCAGTTTGGTATTAGAGTAGTTCCTTCTTGCTCTTGTTTTAGGCAAGAATCAACATAACGAGCTAAGGAGTTCTGTGCTCAGATAATGTCCATCTATGGCCCTGATTAGAATGGAATTTGCACTATTCAAGAACAAATTCTCACTCTTGAAGAACAAATACTGATTTCTGAAGTTGAAGCTGCTGAAAAAAAAGTAAATTTACTTGATAGTGAAGCAACACTTGGATTCGAACCAGGATATATGGGTGGGAAGCCCATCGTATTTCAATTAGACGATGCTGTTGGTAATGAAGAATTTGAAGGCCTATCTGATGGCCTATCTGTTGAAGGAAATAAAGAAAAAGTTGATGAAGAAAGGTTCGAAATTCTCTCTGATGAAGACATTCTGGGCAAAGTTGAAGTTGAAGTTGACGAAGTTGAGGAACTTTGTTCGGTGGTTGTTTTATCTGATAATGCTGCTCTATCTCTTATCTGATAATATTGTTGTTCTATTTCATGGATGTCCGCATTGTTTTTTCATCATCGGTTTCACCAACACATTTTTCGGTGCTCTTCGTCTATGGGTGTAGCGTTCTTTTCACTTGTTTTCATTTGCGGTGGCCTCCCTTCCTGCGGCCAGCCCTAGTGGTGCTATCCTTCCTGCTGTTCCGACGCAACACCCCTTATGCCACCTCAACCATGCAACTCCTCGTTATGGTCTCAAAGCTTCTGTTGCCTCCTGTTTTTGCCACTTCATCGCGGAAAAGAACTCATGGTTGTTACCATCACTAGTTGAATTTTTCTTTTCTCTCTGCCAACCTGAGCGTTCCTACATGTTCTCACTCGTATTTGGCCAACTTTTGATTTTGCATTAGATGCGCTGCCATTGCTCCATAGTTATCTCCATGCTCCGTGGCTCCTGCTCAATCGTCATCCAAATTTGATTCAACTTTCACCATGGCAACCCCCACTTCCATGGTTGTGGCTACTTCCATGGCCACCCCCGCTCTCGGCCACCTTGCAAGTTCCACCACTGTGGCCATCATCGCCGGTTGATTGCGTGGCCCACCGCTCCCCTTCCGCACACCTCTTGGGATTTTGGATGTCCGACTCTATTTTTGACAGTAGCAGCAGTTATGGTCATCAATGGCGTTGTTATAAAATAGGAAGATCACTTCAATTGAAGTATTTTATTTTGTTGAGACACATTTCCTTCGGTCTCAGACCTGTTGGTAATAGGCATTTTCCCACCCACTTGCTCTGGCTAGACCATTGCGCATCCCCAGTCAATATATATGGATGTACCGATGTGCTGGCACCACTCTGTGCACCCTTGCAGTTGCAATGATATCTTTGTTTTCAAACTTCGCCTATGGTCTCAAACCATTTCGTTGCAGACAATGTCAATGCCAGCCTGGATGTCACACCCCTTGCTATTGTGCACTGCTTGGCATCTGCCACTTCTCTTCGTTCTTGTGGAATGCCTCGCCACACGACCTCAGACGTCGTCGTCTCACAATATCCACTAGATGGACCTAGGTTTGCTTGTTGACGGCTTGCCATCGTGGCTCGCTTGTGGTAGAAGGCAGCTTTTGCTGTTGCTCAACCTCGGTGCCCATTGGACCCCTGTGGAATTCTCGTCCGTGCAAGTTTTCAACACAACCCTTGTGCAGCCTTATTTTGCTAGCGTCTGCCAGTGCGCTCAGTTTGGACAACGGATATTATTCCCGGTAGGATCGAGCAACAAGAATCCCTGCCTGGTCCAGTAAAACATGGTACAGGCGATGGACCTTTTGTTTGCAACATTCACACTTGTGGGTCTTCGCAAAGACAAGCCTCTTGAGGACGTGGCCACCTTCTTTGACGTCCACCTGGCTGTCCAATGCGACACATGTCCGCATTCACCTACCTCCAGCTTGTTGCTCCCGTTTGGATCTACCTTGCTCCACATGGACATCTGCCTTTTGTGCATTATTTGCTACGTGTCCACTAACGTGTTTCCACGATGTTTTCTTTTCCTTTTTGCTTCACCATGTCAATGGACCTGTGGCGTCTTCTTTTTACCGGCTCAATGCATTGTTCAATCTCATCGCTAGATCGATGTTCACAACCTCAGGAACTAGTATATTGTCGCGCACGTGGAGATTCTTTTCCTCTTATCCATACAATGTGGCGCCTGCTCAAAGTCCAACTGTCACTTCCCATGTTGCGGTTGCATGCCTGAATACATGTTCTTACTTTGTTCTCTCGTCTGACCGCCAGCTGGACCGAACAGTCTCAACATGGCACTTGGATATTTTCATTTCCCTTTTTATCCCACATATATAATGGGATGGGTTTTGCACTTTTTAAATAAGTATTGTTTTGCTATAGCATTTGTGTTTGAAACAAACAAAGCCCCACATATAACTTTTAAACTTGTGGCCTTTTTGAAAGAATATTCTGTAGGAATATACTTGAAAGTTCAAGTTGTAAAGTGCATACAACTCTTATCTTTTTGCTCTTGACTAGACTTTTGTTTTTCACACAACTCAAAGTGCCATCCAGCTACAAGTATAGGCATATTTATAGTCATTAGAAAACTCTTTTCGAGTCCAACCTAGTGGAATTGATCTTTTTGTGTTTTGTGACCTGTTCCAGCTATCGAAGAAACAAACTTCGGGTAGTTGTCTTCCATTTTTTGTGCTTTTCCAACTCTTTTTTCTCCCCGTTTGTACGCATTGGAGTCCAATGCTTTTGTGGTTGGGAGGAGTGCTAAGGAATTAAATTATAATTAATTAATATAATATAATTAGGTTTTTTTAATTAAAAAGTTTTCAGTATTATCTTTTGATTTGTTAGGTCCTAAAAAATTTGCTTGTCAGGCTTTTGTAAAGTTTTGTCAGCCTTATCTTTAGCTCCAGGTTTGGGCCTGTGGTTTTGCCTGTCAAGCGGTTTTGTAATATGTATATATACGTGTTTGATTGATAAAAATATCAAGCAAGATTTCTGGTTAATTTTCTAAAGCTTTATCCTCATCATTTTTCCCCTTTAAATTTATTGTTAAAATGGTTATATGGGGTTGAAATGGGCCCCATCCCTCTTACATAGAGTTCAACTAACCATATTATTATGGCATTTCAACAAACTTTATTGTCATGGGATGCATGTAAATGATAGTTTATGATGAAACTCTTTCTTTTATTTCTAACTATACCTCATTATGTGTTTGATTGTCCTTTGTATTTAATTTGTTTTTTTCTTTTTCTTTTAAAGCTATTTTTAAAATGGTTATATGGGGTTGAAATGGGCCCCATCTGTAGGTGCTAGTTCGGATGTGGCACCATCTCAAGCGCCACCTTGGAATTAATGGACTGCATATGAAGTCAAGTACTCACAAATTTTTTTGTTATGTAATAGTTTTGTCGTTTTAAGTTGTTTTTTTACACGCACGTAAAGTGTCTTATGAAATGTCGTATGTGTAATTAATAAAGTCATGAAATGTAAATGAAGTCAAATGCATGTAAAATGTAATTCAAGAAATGATGAGGTGTCGGGGTAGTTAGTTGGAGGGAGTTGAGGAAGCAACTACCTCCCTGGTTGTATAATTAAGACCCCTCCCTCATTCATTTGGGGGACGGTATTGTACATGGTACGAGGTACAAGGGTGTAACCAGACATGTATTCTTGTAGATAATAAGAATACTTCCATTCAGCCATTGTTGTGTAGACTTATGTTATCATTGTGCATGTGCCTGTGAATTGTTCTTGTAGCGATACAATGTTGTATTATGTATATGACTGTCTGAAATGTTTCCACTATTGAACGCTTGTTGTAGATAGTTATGCAAGGTCGTCTGACTTTGGACTAGGTTTTTGAATTGCTGTGTTGGGCCATCTCAACTGTTGTGTTGGGCTATTTGAGACTTTGAACTGATGTACCAGGCCATCTGATATTGTTACAGGCCTTCTGATTCTTGTGCAAGGCCATCTAACCTATATTGTGTGCAAGGCCATCTAGGCATAGCATATATTGTGTTTTAATGTGCAGGGCCATTTGAGGGTGTGTTCCAAAACATTGTGGCTGTTTCCAGATTTGCATGTTGATGTTGAGTGTTATAGATGTCGTGTTGCTGATTTTTCCTATCATCCTTCATTCTTTATTCCTTCGATTGTGAAGTACCACTACTGTGCTACATTTGGCACCGTTGCCGTTTGAAGTTTGAACTAGTGACTGAATTGACATCAAAGACAAGATAGGTGGATGATAGATAACTTGATGCAAGGACTTGAGAGATGTGGATGCATGAGGACAAGTGAACAACTGATGAGAAGCCTAAGGTTTGCACATCAGCAAGTGTGAAAAGAATCTAGATGTATGAATCACATCAACAAGTGTGAAAATAATCTAGATGTATGACTCACGTAGGAGAGTTGCATGTTGGCAATGGAGAATTGCATGTCGACGATAGAGTAAGTGGTGATGTTGAAGCAAGCAGTGCGGAGGAATTGCATGACAACGGAGTTGGTGACGTGCAAACTGTTGAAGTGCTAACAAAGCTTGCTAGTGAGGAGATACATGCACCAAAAGTTGAACTAGTGTGGAACCCTTAGGAGGAGGGAAGATAGGATGAAGGACGTGAAGAAATGTGGCAAACATTGTTTTTGGCGATGGAGGACGATGTGCAAGTGGAGGTGCAATATGCAAAAGAAGGTCGAACTGATGAGAACGTTTGCGCAAGTGGTAAAGGATGCGCCAACATGGATTGTACGCAGGATGAGACGGAGCAACTACTGACTCTAGCACAAGTGTGGGGGAGAGTGCCTAGAGTTGTGGAGGACAAGAGTCAAGCATGAGGGAAATAGTGTGTGTGCTTGAAAGACCAAAGCCGACAATCGTGTATTCATAAAGGAGATTGTGGAGCATAAGCACACCACGAAGTGGCAAAAGATTGTTTGAAGACAACCAACTATCAAATGAAGGTTGGTTGAGTGGAGATGAGATCAACAAAGAACCACCACAAATAGCAAACATTGTTGTAGCTACCAGCAAGTAGAAATGCTCGAAATTCACAGGAGATGAGAGAATCCTGAATGCCATATTGGAACATGTGAAATGATATGGAAGGCAAATGGAGTAATGGATTAGGATGCATGGTTGAGACTGTTCCCAACAACGTTACATGGCCCAACAATTGATTGGCACTTGAAGAGAGAAGAACCCTTCACAGGCTGGGCTGAGTTGAAGACAATTCAACAAAGAGTTTTGATTGCTTTGCAATGATATGAAGATCATTGGTGAAATTTATTCAACAAAGTAGAAAAAGGATGAAAATATTAAGTCTTACAATTGTTGTCTAAATGGAGGTGAAGCCAGCCGATGGGTAACAAAAGCGATGGTTCCTAGATGGGCTATTGCCAAGATACAAGAAGAAGATGAAAGTGCTCCTGCCAACCACATTCTAGGAAGCATTTAATTGCGCACTAAACTTAAGAGAGTGAAATGAAGAAGGCAACAACAGGTGGAGGAAGTATGAGACACGATCGTGATGACGATCCTGATAGTGATTGCGATAACCTCAATGCAACAATCCAGGCTATGCGGAAGGACATGGAAAGAATGATCAACGATGTGAGGGTGGAGAAGAAGAAAGAGAAGACAGACATTTAGTGCTTAGATTGCAAATCCAAAGGTCATACAAATGTAAATTTTTGGAGGAAAGCATATTGTAATATTTGCAAAATTGTAGGTCATGCGATTAAAGAATGCTCGTTTAACTTACGAAGTGTGAGGTAGTAGATGATGATGGTGCAGAAGGAAGAAAAAGAAGAGAAACCTAGCACTTCAAAGAGCAGACAAGAAGCAACTAGTGGCGGATATCGAAACAACTGCCAAGGAAGAAGACAACCGCAACTTGGGAATTGGATTGCAAGAAGAGGTGGTGAAGGAAAATTACAATATGATTCAAACGAAAGGCCAATCATACAGTGCAAAGGAGTGGGGACATTTTGCACGAAACTATACAAATGCACCAGTGGAAGGAACTAGGAGCAACACAACAATGTTGTGTAGATGGTATGGACCTAGCAACCATGAGGAGTTGGATTTGTCCAAAGAAGGTGAGTACAAGTAACTCATAGAATGTCAATTTCATTGACATAGAAGAGTGTCAAGTGGACCAACAACAAGTAAACGAAGATAAACATGTGCTAGCAATAACTTGAGCACAAGCAAAGAAGATGGAGCAAAACTCGGACCTTGCCAAGGAGAAGGAGAAATGGCAAGCAGCACGTGCAGTTAGAGGAGAAATGCAAAAAACCTACAACAAGAAGTAATTGAAGGAACCCATCATCATTGAAGATAAGGAAATGTCAGCAAAGTAGTTGGTAGTGCAAGTGTTGGATTTAGGCAAGCAAATTGACATGTTTGCATAATCAATGAATAAGTTTTGTCATCTTGTGTTATTTATGCAAAGTGTTTGAGGAAATGTGCGTACGTATATAAGTCAAATTCATGTCAAATGTAATTTAAGAAAACAATGAGGTGTCGAGTAGTTAATTGGAGGAAGTTGAGGATGCAACTATATCCTTAGTTGTATAAATAAGACCCATCCCTTGTTCATTCGGGGTTGGTATGGGACTTTGGTATTGTACGTTGGCATTGCACATGGTAATAGAAGTTGGGAGAAACACCCCCAAGGGCTAGGTGGATTGGTAAGTGCTAGTTTGGCTGGGCACTTACCAAGAAGAGACCCAGGTTCAAACCTTGGGGGAAGTCTGTTGCAAAGGTAGTAGTCTGATCCGAATCCTCTGAGTGCATGCCAGATTGACGATGACGGTATGAATCTCGAGCACCCGGTGGTCCATTTCACGTTGGGCTATAAAACAACGAGGTGGAATAAGTTTGGTGGATGCAGCCCCTATGGTTTGAACCCTGCGCTTGCCAGCTACTAAAAATAGTGTGGTTGTAACCAACTCTCCTATCAAGCAAAAAAAAATAGAAGTTGGGAGAAATCAGATATGCGAGACATTGGGCCGTCTAAATTGTTGTGCAGGACCGTTTGATTGTTGGACCAGACCGTTTGATATATGTTGTGTGCACAATATATCCATTGTAATTGTAAGTTATTCCCATTGTATATTTTGTTTATTTAAGTGGTAATGGAATTGTGTTGCAGTATGTTGTATTCCATTTCTACATTGGATACAAATGTTGCAGTGAAGATGTATAGTCTATTGTTTGCACTTTGCAGTATTGAAGCTTTATGTGATGGTTAGAGAAGTAATGCAGACGAGGAGAGCAGTAGAGTTGTAGTGCCAATTGGAGGTAAGGAAAGTGGTAGAGGATTAGTATATTTATCCAACAATGTTGATGATTGATGCTGAGAAGAAAACAATGCTGATCCATATTGAGTTATTGAATCATAAGCTGATCCAAGTAATTGTAAATGGGGTTCGAGTGTGAACGTATTGCTCGAGAAGACGTGGAAGGACTTGGACCATTCTTGTGGTTGCCCAATTTCCGGCTATATGGCATAAACCAATACGACGTTGAGATGAAGGGTGTTTTGATTGCACAAAAGGTGAAAATTGTTGATCAAATGTTCATTCTAGATTTTGTGGTGATTGCTATGCAAAAACCAAGCTATGATGCATTGTTGGTAAGAGGGTGGTTATGCATGGCAAAGGTAAAGCATAACTAGAAGAAGGACCGCTTGACATTCAAGAAAGGCCTGCACAATTACGTAATAAACTTGAAGAACCATTCCGTGAGCAAGGAGTTGGCGACATCTGATGAACTTGGCAACTCATTGTCAAAAGAAGATTGGGCGGACATACGACAACCAAATGAAGAAGGCGTGTTGGAATTAGAAGAGTGCAAGAAGTACGAAGGGCACTCGGATTGTAATGTCCCTTTTTAAGAAACAACAAACCCTTACTACGAAAATGCAGAAATTAAGTACAGCAAGGAAATAACTCAGAAATTGCTCATAAAATAACACAAGTATGAGGAGAAATCAGCCAAGTATCATATATTAAATATTGCCAAACCAATACAACAGCTCCCCAAGGCTGAACAGATGCAAAAACTCCTCAAAAATGACCCCAAATACAAGCGTAGGGTTTGGGGCTGCCAACAGATCTGAAACACATGACACAAATGCTCCCAAAAATGCCACGAACTCCTCACGGATGCCTCTTTTTGTATTTTTGATATTTTAGGGCAATAACACCTGCAATGATATTGCCAAGACCCCAACCATGCACCTCCAATGCACTATGGGAATGAGCAAGACCTGCAATCTCAACTCATGGAACCTCTAGGGTTTCAATATTCAATTCTGATATCAACATAACATGCCCAAAATGGGACGTCTCACTCCCTTATATAGGGTGAGGTTCTAATTTGGAGTTGACATCTCCCAACCCTAAAATCACTTAAAGTGCTCCCAACCCTAAAATCACTTAAAGTACCTTATTACAACATAAAAACATAAAACATAAATAAACACAACTTAAGTTATGTCTCCTAGTCACATGAACCCCTTTTTCACTTTTATAATTAAGTGTAGGAGACATTTACAAAAATATTTATTTTTGGGACATTACAAGTCCACCCTCCTCAAATTGCTTGTCCTCAAGCAAAGTCAAAGCTGGAGCATCTAAAATTTCTGCACCTTCCCAAGTAGCATCCTCCATAGGCAAGTCCTTCCACTTCACAAGATATTCTTTGACAGTCCTACTCCTAAGCTTTCTCTCCCTTGTCTCAAGGATCAATTCAGGTTCAAGAATGAGCTTTCCTTCATCATCAAGGGGTGGCAAATCTGAAGATGGCTGAATATGTTGGCCCAAGGCCTTCTTCAAACAAGAAACATGGAAGACATTATGTATTTTACTTCCACTTGGAAGTTCCAAAGCATATGCAACCTGTCCAACCTTACTCAACACCTTGTAAGGTCCATAAAATTTGGGTTTGAGTTTTTCTGCTCCACTTCTTTTCAATGTAGACTGTTTGTAGGGCTGCAACCTAACATAAACCAAGTCTCCCACCTCAAATGAGCGCTCACTACGCTGCTGATCTGCATACTTCTTCTGCTGATTTTGTGCCGTAAGAATATTGTCCTTCAAAGCATTAAGAATATCTTGATTTTCTGCTGCAAAGTCTCTAGCTTTTTGGACCCTTGAATCACCAAAAATCAGATCTGAAAAGTGTGGGGCATCATAACCATAAAGTGCCTTGAATGGAGACATTTTTATGGACATATGATAAGTAGAATTGTAGCAATATTCACCAAGGTGCAGCCATTTAACCCATGCCTTTTGTTGACCTGAAACATAATTTCTCAAATATCCTTCAAGCCATTTGTTAGCAATTTCAGTTTGCCCATCAGTTTGGGGATGGTAGCTAGTACTAGGAGTCAATTTAGTACCACATAGCTTAAACAATTCTTGCCAAAACATGCTCAAAAATCTGCTGTCCCTATCACTCACAATGGATTTAGGCAAACCATGCAATCTGAAAACTTCTTTAAAAAACAAATCAGCAACTTGTATGGCTGTACAAGTTGTTGAAATGGCATAGAAATGAGCAAATTTTGTCAATCTATCAACAACAACAAATATGCAATCCTTCATGTATACCTTGGGCAAACCAATAATGAAGTCCATGGAGATACTTTCCCATTTCTGATTGGGAATAGGAAGTGGCTGAAGTAAACCAGCTGCAAATTCATGTTCCCCCTTGTTTTCTTGGCAAATAACACATTCCTGAACATGCAAGAAGACATCCCTTTTCAAACCCTTCCAATAGAATCTTTCTCTAACCTGTTTGTAAGTCTTGTAGAAACCTGGATGGCCTACAAGTGGAGCATCATGCATGGCTGTAATTAAAGCTTGTTTCAGCTTTGATTCAGGTACTAAAAACACTCTTCCCTTGCAAAAAATCAGTCCTTCTTTATGGCTGAACCTGTCATCTTCAACTTGCCCATTTATTAGTTTAGAACAAAAATCATTCTTTGCATATTCAGCCATAATTTTCACCTTCCAATCAGCAGAAATAATGGAAAGAGAATGAAAAGTAGGGTGCCTAGAAAGTGCATCAGCAGCTGAATTCTTCTTACCCTTTACAAACTCAATTTCAAAATCATATGATTGCAACTTTGTTACCCATTTCTGCTGTCTTTCATTCAGTTCAACTTGCCCCAAGAAGTATTTCAAACTGTTATGATCAGTTTTGACCACAAACTTGCCACACACTAAGTATTGCTTGAATTTGGTCAAGGCATGCATGATAGCTAGCATCTCTTTATCATAGATGCTGAAAGTTTTCTCCACATTTGAGAGCTTTCTACTCTCATAAGCAATGGGGCGTCCTTGTTGCATAAGTACAGCTCCAACTCCAACACCTGAAGCATCACAAGCAATAGTAAAAGCAACAGAAAAATCAGGAATAGCAAGTAAAGGAGTGGAAGTCATTACATCTTTCAGCTTTAGAAAAGCTAAAAGAGCCTCATTGGACCATGAAAAGGCCCCTTTCTTAGTTAATTCAGTAAGGGGGGCAGCCAAAGAAGAAAACCCCTTAATGAACCTCCTGTAGTAACTGCATAAACCCACAAAACCCCTCAATTCCGTTAGGTTGGATGGTATAGGCCATCTTTGTACAGCTGAAACTTTAGTTTGATCAACCTTAAGATGTTTTTGTAGTAAACCTTGAATTTGAGGATGATAGGTGGCTGATTTTTTCCCTTCGAACTGAAAATTACAGCTGCCCACTCAACGTCCTTATGCCTTATCATCTTCTCCATTCTTTTGTATGAAACCTCCAAAATTTTGCAAGAATCTTTTGACCCATTTTCCTTGATTCCTTGCAACACCACATCTTTCCCTTCAAGCACAAATTTCAGTTCTAATTTCTGATAATTAGTAACATAATCACCAAGTGAATACAACCATTGCACACCCAAAACCATATGTGGAATACCTCCTAAGGGAAAAACAAAGAATTGCTCATCTACTTCCATGTTGCCAAAATTAATTTTTATGTTTCTTACCACTTTGTTGCATGTGATAAGATCACCATTGCCAATAGCAACATTAAAACCAGGAATGATAGCTGTAGGAAGATTCTTTCTAGTGGCAAACTTCTCATCAACAAAATTGTAAGTAGCACCACCATCTATTAAAACAATAACCTTTTCATCAAAAGATCTACCTGGTACCTTAATAGTGCGAAACTGATTCAGCCCACTTAAAGTGGCTAGGGAACCTTCAGGAACTTCCTCATACTCCCTTTGTGCTTCCTCTTCCAAGGGTGTCTCATCTGCCTCATAAAAATCAGGATTATCAGAATCAGAATCAGAATGTAATTCAATGATTTTCATACCTCCTTCTCTGCATTTATGACCTCTTTGCCAAGGAGACTTGCAAATGAAACACTTGTTTTGTTTCCTTAGCTCATCTTTCTCTTCTTGTGTCAAGCGTGGGCCATTTGGGGGCTTATTAGGTGGCTGAAAACCAGATCTGAAACCTTCTCCATGCGTGGGATTCCTGCCATAAAAATTTCTCTCATTTCCACCTTGCTGCGTGAGGTTTCCTTGCTGCCCATACTGCTGTCCAAAAACTGTTTTTCTGGCTGCAAAAGGTGGTCTAGCAGGTGGATTATGTGCAAAATATTTCTGTCTAGGAGGTAAAACAGATTCTAAGCTTAAAGCTCTCTTAATGGCATCTTCAAGAGTGGCTGGTTCAAAAGCTTTAACTAATCCCTTCACGGGTTCCAACAAACCATCCATAAAAAGAAAAATTACCCTCTTGGGTGAAATATTTTGTACCTGAACTGAAAGTTGTTCAAACTCCTCCACATAGGCATGAATGGATGAAGTTTGCTTCAAAGTGGCAAGCTCCTTGAAATACTCTTCCACATTCCTCCTTTCAAACCTGTTCAAAACCCTGGTACAAAATTCATCAAATGTATCAATATCACCATGCCCTTGGGTTACTAACCCATGATGCCACCATGAGTAAGCACTACCCTCAAGGTGGAGTGTAGCAATCTGAACTGCATCAGCTTCAGAAATAGGCTCCAAGGTAAAATAAGTCTGCAATTTTTGAAGCCATGCCCTAGCTGTAAGACCATCTTGACCATTAAATGAGGGAATGGTCACCTTTTGATGCAAAAAGGGCTTCTTTTTCTCTTTTTTAGCCTCAACAACAGATTTACCCACAATCTTCAAATATTTATCAAAAGAAACTGCTGCCCTAAAACCCTCAGATTTATTACTATAAGCAGCAAACCATTCATCTAATTCATCAGTTACCTCATTTTCCTCCCGTGGAGGTGGTGGAACAAGGAACATAGGCTTGGACGGCCTAGGCAAGGGAGTGTGTGAGTTAGATGATGACTCATGCCCATTGTTGTTGCCTCCCCTTTCTCCTTCCCTCCTTGTGCCATTTGGGTTGCCCAAAGCTGCCCTCAATTCTTGCTGATTTGTCTCTTGTAAGGACACCATTCTTTGCAGCATGTCAAGTAGGGCATCGAATTTTTGCTCAGTCCTATCAACCGGCCTTTGGGGCTCCTCAACCTCTTCCCTGTTTGACATTTCCAAAGCGAGTCTGTTTCTCCTAGTAAAATATTGATGAACAGGAGGACGATGCATAAAACCCTATCAAACCCTAAAAAGATGGAAATCTGAAATTCTGAAAATTCTGACCACCAAAAAAATTTTTGAAACCACAGAACTGCAAATTGGTCAAAAGGGTATCCAAATCTGCAATTTTTATTTTCTGAAAAAAATCCCTAAAAATCCGCGATTTTCACTAGGGCACAACTTTTCACCACAGAAACACACTTATCACCACGAATAACTGAAAAAACACTGAAAATGCTGAAACTAACCACAGGCTGGCAAGATTCCAGCTCTGATACCACTTGTAATGTCCCTTTTTAAGAAACAACAAACCCTTACTACGAAAATGCAGAAATTAAGTACAGCAAGGAAATAACTCAGAAATTGCTCATAAAATAACACAAGTATGAGGAGAAATCAGCCAAGTATCATATATTAAATATTGCCAAACCAATACAACAACTCCCCAAGGCTGAACAGATGCAAAAACTCCTCAAAAATGACCCCAAATACAAGCGTAGGGTTTGGGGCTGCCAACAGATCTGAAACACATGACACAAATGCTCCCAAAAATGCCACGAACTCCTCACGGATGCCTCTTTTTGTATTTTTGATATTTTAGGGCAATAACACCTGCAATGATATTGCCAAGACCCCAACCATGCACCTCCAATGCACTATGGGAATGAGCAAGACCTGCAATCTCAACTCATGGAACCTCTAGGGTTTCAATATTCAATTCTGATATCAACATAACATGCCCAAAATGGGACGTCTCACTCCCTTATATAGGGTGAGGTTCTAATTTGGAGTTGACATCTCCCAACCCTAAAATCACTTAAAGTGCTCCCAACCCTAAAATCACTTAAAGTACCTTATTACAACATAAAAACATAAAACATAAATAAACACAACTTAAGTTATGTCTCCTAGTCACATGAACCCCTTTTTCACTTTTATAATTAAGTGTAGGAGACATTTACAAAAATATTTATTTTTGGGACATTACACGGATAGTGGGCTTCTCCATTGGTAGATGGAAGTCAATGAAGTTTTCCAATCGAGCTACATGTGCATTAATGCAGAAGATGAAATCCAAGATGGATCAGAGAAGATGAAATCCAAGATGGATCATAGAGTGTGTATGAGGTCGGCGAGAGTAGTCAAAGTGTCAAACCATCCATGAAAGCTGAAGAAGAGAAGATGACCTCTCCACAAAAATTTGTGGACTGTGGTGTTGGTGATGCCCAGATTGACAAGAAGCCAACACATGCCTTTGATATGGCAAAAGCGGTAGCAGAACCTGACACCGTTGTAGCACGGTGGTGGTATTCCACCCTTGGAGGAACAATTTGAATTGACAAATTTACTGATTAGGTTTATCATGATGAGGCTGTATGACCTGCATCATATCTTGCTTATAACTACTTTAATCTTAGTTCCAAAGTCAGTGAATAGGACAACCTACCCTTTTCTAGACTGCTAACATTCACTGTACAACCTGAATTCTCCACTGTACAACCAATAGTATCCATTGTATGACACAATGACATCGTTGTACGATGTTTGGCAATGCATTGTACAACGTTAGACAACTCACTGTACAATGTTCATTGTACTGCAATTCACTATATGACAACTTTGTTGTACAACCTGTACAACCCTGTGTAACAGAACTTGAAAGAGTACAACCAACAAATTGAACCTAAACCATTGCAACAATCATCAATGACAATACACACAATGAACACACAATGACAATAACAGACGAATGAATATGAGTAGATCTTGCGTTAACAATAGCCTGCATACGACATTCTTCTTATATACACAGTACTAGATCCTGTGTAGAATATCGCTCTCACTACAATGTTTGTGTGAATGTATCTACTCTCGTATGTGTTTGTACCCGCTTAATTGAATGAGGGGTTCTATTTATCCTTGGGGATGGTAGTTAACAAACAACTACCACCCCGAACACCTCACCTCTAACTAGGTGATAACTACCCTTGCATGACTACATTTGCACATAACTCAACTCATTATTACATGCATTACAATGTATGACTTTATTCAAATTTACAAGACTTTGGAATATCAAAATTATTACATCAAAACCTATGACACCAAAATTACATTGTGCACGTACTTGACTTCCAGTGCACTTATTGACTTGTCTATTTCTTTGGCTGAGGCGGCACGTCAGATTTAGTGCCTACATCTTCCTTCCCCTCTAAATTGGTCAACGTCCTCATTGACAATTGTTGCTTTTCCTAGGGACTTTGGCTCTTTTGAGGTTGAGGCATAGGAACAGGTACTCCTCCAAGCTCCTGGATCTACAACTTCAAGGCTTCGGTCTCTCCCTTCAACCGCTTTGCATAGGCTTGGTAACGAGCCCACTGGAAGCCATAATGATTTGACTTCTACTCGAATTCAGCTAGCCTAGCCTTCAACTCTGCCTCCCTTTTTGCTGCTTCAGCTTCTCTCCTCGCTGCTACTGCCAGTTGCTCATCACATTCAACAATCAATTGATCTTGGTGAGTAATTTCATGCATCTTTGCCTCAAGAGTTTGCTCCCTCACTGCACACTCTGACTTCAGCTGACCGATCAACTAATCCTACTGTTCTTGCACTTGCCTCATAGCCTCTACCTCTTTCCTCAACTCAACTAGTTCTGCTACACTTGCCAAAGTCATTCTTCCACCCTCTGCACTTGGTTAGCCAACTCTTCCTCCTTTAACTTTTGGTTACAAACCGTTTGCTGAAACTTCTCTAATCCTGTTGCTAACCACTGAATGAGATATGCCAAAAAGTTCATTTTGGCATATGACTTTACCAACTCAGGTGCAAGCTTCACATACTTGACACCTAATTCTTGTTCAAGATGGGGTGCCAGATTCCCTTCATCTTCATATACTCGTGGTGGATGTCGATAGAGTACTTGAGTTCCTTCTAGTAGATTCTTGATTCCTAGCATCGAATTGACATTGCTACTACCAGCTCCTAACTCCCATGGCTGCATTTGGTAGATTTTTGCAAACTTTTTCATATGCTCATCGTCACGAGCCCAATGCACCAGTTTGCTCATCTCATTCTCCATTCTCAATTGCCATAGTTACGGACTCTATCAAACAATCCAATCATCTTCTCAAAGAACGTGTCAACCTGTTCATTGATATTTTCACCAAGAACTGGTGGTTTCCTTAAATTTGTCATTTCAATGATGAAATGCTCACTTCTCTCTTTTGCCAGTTCCATATTTGTGTCATATTCAGTGGTAAGTCTCCTTCACATTTTTCCATCGTGACTTGTCAAGTTGATCTTTTGTTTGGCTGCCTTGCCCTCCTAAATATTCTCACCTGCATTAGTAGTTTTCTCCGCTACTTCCATTGACTCCTTTCTCCTCTTAGGTTCTTCCTCAGACGGTTGGCTACTCTGGCCTTTGTGCCACCAACTATACTTTGATGCATCTTGTTTCTGTTTATCTCTCCTCTCCTTCAAAAAAAAAAAATTGGTGCCATGGCCTGTATTGTTGTAGATGTGATCTCTATTTGTGGTCCCTCATTCAATGGAGGCAATCCACATTGATCCATAACATCCGCAAACTGTCTTAGTGATGTTTCATAACTCCCATGTGTGTCAACATTACCCACCTGTATTGGAACATCACCAACAAAGTCTCCTCCTAGTGCTTCATCCATTGGTGGTGATGCTCCCACCGCATCAACCGTAGTCTGAACTTCCTCATCGACATCTACAACTATTATTATTTCCTACATGTGTTGTGCAGTTCTTCCTTCAAATTGTTGTGTTGTCTTCTCTACACTACATGTCTTGTGCAATAGGCTTCCTCAACCCTGGCTGCAGTCCACCCATGACAACCCTACTTGAAGCAACTCCTTTGGTACCAACACTTGTACTTACAATGCCTCCTTGCACAACCTGATTTCCTGGTTGCGTTGGAGCTTCCCCTTGCATTGCCTCCTACAACATTTCAGGCGTCTTACTCTGACCCTCCACCTTTTGCACATTGCCACCATCTGTCTTCTTTGTTGTGGCCCGTTGTGGGGGTTCTCGACTCTTTGGCTGTTGGTGCTGTTGATGCCAGGGTGGTTGTAGCAATTGGGCTTCCATCTGTTGCCACTGCTGCTTCAATCTTCTTTGCCTTTTCTCTTTTCTGACTAACTCCTGAGCATGTGGTAGTTGCGCCTCAACTCCATTTGATTCCCTACTTCCTTTAGCATCCCTCTCATCTCTTGATGCTTCTTGTGCCTTTCTCTTCTTTGAGGCACTCTTCTTCTTTCCCAGAGTGCTCATCCTCATCAATGGTACCACATTTATCCATTTGAGAATTGTTGGTGCATGCTTCGGAATAGTTCGAGGGGGGTTCAATTCTAGGAACTGAAGCTTCTCCCGTGACACAACATTCAACATTAGAGCAATGGAGTGGAAAGCCATTGAAATTTTCCTTATATATTACCTTAGAAAACCCTAAATACGGTCTGACAAGAAAGTAGCCCAATCATACGGTTCTTCGGCCATGATTCCTTCCATGTATGGTATGATCCAAGTGGGCATCTCCAAGGCTCTTTGATCACCAAACAATCTAGACATGGTCACGTCCATTGTACATTGTAGCTCCTTTGACTTCAATTGTTGCATGTTCAATCCACGACTTCCATGCTTCATCAATCTAGCCACCTCTTGTAGACTAATATTGGTAACTTTATCCACGAAATTCTTCCACCGATAATGATCCATTACTTCCTTCTTCACCGGACTGGTGGAATTCGGAAATCCAAATGTTATTCAGAAATTGCTTGGGGAGAATGTCATACGAACCTCCCTATTATTGATCATTACTCTGTAGACAGCCGTTCCAAAAAGAAATATCAAATAACAAAGTGATTGACAAAATGTCTACATTATACATTTAATTATGTAGGAAGCATGTAAATAGTCAATTTGGTCAAAAACAATGTCACTTAGCGCTTAATTATGCAAATTGCAATGTAATTAGACATGAGATTATGTAATGTCAATAAAATGTATTCAGTCGTCATGTAATACGTTAACTGCTGTTAAGTTGTTTTGTTAAGATTGGAACACAAGACGGTTGGGGTAGTTGAGGCCTGGTTGGTTACAATAACCACCAGAGCCACCCTATATATAGACCCCCCTTTCATTTTGTAAAGCATCCATGACCAGAGAGGATCCATTAGTTGTCCATTGCATAGGAGAGCAACCACCACAAGGAGGTGTTGTGCAAGAGAACGTTGTAGTCATCAGACCGGATGTAACCATATTTATGATAATGCAAGGATACATTTTGGTGTCAAATTTGTCTCTTGAGTGTTTGTATGTGTTCGATCTATGTTGTGTTACAATATTGCAGGGAGGAGCGCTTAGATGGAACTGATTAGTTGCAGTGAAGGGATGACGCTACATAATCGCTAGGGGAGCCGACACAAGACAGTTGGATGTCACGCCTGAAACAACTAGTCGTCATGCTGGGATCTGACATGATCTTTGCAACCCAACATCAGTCATAAGCCGACATCAATCATAATCCGACATCAGTCCTAAGCCGATAGTCGACATCCGTCATGTGATGATCCGTCATGACATCCTAATCCGTCATTTGTCATTGTTCCATTGTCAACCTGTCATGCAACTATTTTTCTTAGGACAAGCCATCATGTATCAAGCCGTCACAGGATAGCTCCAATAGAACCGTCATACAACACCCGTCATAGTTGAATCCGTCTTAGATTGAGCTGTCAAGGATTAACTACTTGAACCATACAGACATGTTCTTTAGTTTGTATCGCCAATCTCCCTCCCCTAAAATTGTCATTCCCTCGTCTCGGGAAGTACTCACCACTGTCTACATTTGGTGTCGTTGCATAGATCAAGTTCGGGTCGAAAGAAGAAGTAAGTGTGATAAGACAAGGAGGTGAATGACAGATTCAAGGTTGCAAGGTCGTGAAGGAGGAATCAAATACAAACAGTAGAGCAACCAGTTAGGAGGAACGCGAGACTGGTGACTCAAGGAACACAAAGTCGAGACAAAGGCACACAACCGAAAGTGCAGAGGGTGTGGAACCCTTCGGAAGACGAAATTCCAAAAGCTGAAAGAGAAAGGTGGCAAACATTGCTACTGACAATAGAGAACGAGGTGCAAAATCAAATAGTCGAGGAAGATATTAGCGTAGCAGTAGAAGCTAACATTGAAAGCGAAGAGCGGATGGTAACACCTGAGCCAGTGGTGAGGAGTTTGCCAACGGGTGTGGAAGATCAGAGCTTGGCATCGGAGCAACCATGCGGGGATACTTGGGGAGGAAGACTAGAACTGCATATCGTTTATTTGTGAAGGAGGTTGCGAAGTAGTGATGTACAGGATTTTGGAAGAAGACTATTCGAACAAGCAACATTGGAACAAGAAGCATTTGTACCATTTACAACTGAGAGAGAGAGTGGAATAGAACACCACAAGCATTGTCATCAAGTGACGAGGAGGTCGAGAGAGACTCAATGGCACACATTGCTAATAGAGTGGGCAAACAAAAGTGCCCATCCTTCACTGGGGAAGGGAAGGAAGACCCAACATGCCATATTGGTACTTGTACCACAATTTGGAAGGCGAATGGAGTGACGCAACTGGCTGAATGGTTGCAATTGTTTCATGCCACTTTGTGAGGAATGGCAATAGACTGGTACTTGAAGAGAAAAAGTACATGGCCATTCGGACATTGGAACACTATGCAGGACGAATTCATAAATGAATTTCGACCATTACGAGATGATATTGAAATTATAACAGAAATCTATGCCATGAAACAAAAACCAGATGAAGATGTTAAGAACTATAATAGGAGACTAAAGCAATTGGCTAACAAGATGCAAATGCCACCCGCAAATGGACTAGCTAAATGCTGGTTCATAGACGACCTTCTTCCTAAGTATCGAAAGAAGATGAAAGTTGTGACATCCTCCACGTATGTTGAAACTCTTGACAAAGCAAAGAATTTTGAGAGCGAAGCAAAGCAAACGGTAGCAGGCATCATAGGGCATTCAAGGAATGACGATTCAAATAGCGTTGCAGAGGATAAGGTGCAAAGCGCTATCTACTCCTTCAGAAAGGAATTTGACAAAATCATGAAAGAAGTTAAAGAAGTATAGAAGGAACAAAAAGATATTTGGTGTTCAGATTGCAAGTTAGAAGGACACAAAAATATTAATTGCCCTAAGAGCGCGTATTGCAACATATGCAACGTGACAGGACATCTAGTTTTAGATTGTCCATTTAACTTGAAGGGAGCAAAGGCACCAAACGATGATGGTGCAATAGGAAGAAAAAACAAATACCTCATGAAATGGACAAAGCACAACTAGCGGCGGATAGATGAAAAATTGCCGAGGTGGAAGATAGGGAGGACAAAGTTGACTACAATATGACTCAGATGGAAGACGCATCATACAATATCGAAACTGTCAAGAATGGGGACACTTCATGAAAAGCTACCCCAAACCACAGACTGGAGGAAACACAAATGGTAACAATGTCACCCATATGTGTCGATGGTGTGGACCGGGTAACCATAAGGAAGTAAATTGCCCAAACAAAGCAAGTACAAGTGGCGCGTAGAATGCCAATTTGATTGACATTGGCGAAGTAAGCACCAATGTGGAAAAAGAAAAAGAAGTTCTAGCAATGACCAGAGCTCACGCTAGAAAAATGGAGCAGTATCCACACCTTGCCAAGGAGAAGGAGTGATGGCAGGAAGCCCACGAGTTGGTAAAGGAAGAATTGGAGAAGGAGAAGCAAAAAAGGCTACTCCAAGAAAAAGCTTTGAAAAAGATGAAGATCATAATAGGTAAGCAGACATCAATTGAACACTTGGTGACATAGGTATTGAACACGACCATGGAGGTGAAGGTATCAAATTTGCTTAGTACAGTTCCTAAATTGTATGCTACGGTCGACAAAATGATAGACAACAAAAAGAGAAGTTCGAGAGGTGGCCAATATCAAGCAGGAACAATTCATTGTTCCTACGATACTGATTATTGAAGCCGGGAAGAAGCCAACCTTGGTTCACATGGAGATATTGGACCATAATTTGACTCAAGTGATCATAGACGAAGGATCAAGTGTGAACATGATGCCAGAAAAGACGTGGTGAAGCGTTGGCCAGCCCACATTGAGATCTTTCCATTTCAGGTTATATGGAGTGGATCAGTACGAGATAGAGACAAAGGGTGTACTAATGAATCAAAAGGTATGAATAGTAGAGCAAGATTTGACCTTGGATTTCGTAGTGATTGCCATGCAAAAACTTGCATATGATGCATTGCTTGGACATGGATGGCTAAGAATGGCGAAAGTGAACCATAACTGGGAGAAGGAACACCTCACCTTCAAGAAAGGTCAGCATAAATACAAGATCAACTTGAAGAACCGGTTCGTAAGCAAGGACATTGCAACCTCAAATGAATCGGGAAGTTTATCATCCGATGGAGAAACAGGATATAAGCCTGATGGAGTGTTGTAGCTAGAAGAATGTATTGAAGACGAGGACGATGACAAAGGCCTACTTCACTGGAAAATGGAGGACTACGAAGTGTTAACGCCTCAATGCTTATGCATTCACACAGAAGACGAAGTGGAGGAATCCGAAGAGGAGGAAGATGTCCCAATGAGATGAGATGTGGCACAACTGGCAAAGGAAACTGCACCATCGACAATAGGAAGTGTACCTCCAACAAGGAAGAGGAGAAAAGTTTTTCCACCCTTGCCATCACAGTCACCAAAATCAGTGGAAAGAGTGATAGCAAAGAAGATGGCTAAAAGTCAAGTTGTGGTGTGCGAGATTGAGCAACAATGGCAAAAAGCACAGACGGGTCCATTGACCAAGGAGATGGGGATACAAGGGGAATATTTTGCAATCCTTGCATTTCTTAAAGCAGAATCGACAGAAGGGACAAGTAGTGCCATTCATGTGGGGCCTACAAATTTTTTGGCATAAGCTCAAGTCTGGGAACTCTTGGCATCACTTGACGTACCCCTGGAACTCCTGTTTGAAAAAACCTCAGTCACACAAAATTTACGAGCATTTTTGTTTGAAGATATGCTCTTGCGGTAGAAGCTGAGGAAATGGGCCAAATTGTAGATCCAGATGCCACATAGACGACAAAATTAGGTGAGAAGAGTAAGGAAGCGACACCAATGCAAAAGGCCGAAGGAGATTCGTTGGTAGGAACGTAGCAGAATCCCATTTTAGTGGAAGAGGAATTGTCTAATGTGCAGTAGGAAGCGAAGACAGTACACGACAAGGACCCACAGCAGACACATGCCTCAAAAGGAATCGGTACTAGGTACGGGAGAAAGTAGCCAATCACATGTACCTTGAAAGCAACAAAGGATCACAGAAGGGAAAGCGGCTAAGCAACCTATTGACCTTTCAAGGAAAGGAAAGGTGCCAGCAATAACCTTTGAAGAAGAGAAATCTGATGAGGATTTTTTCGATAACATACTCCTAGACGTGCCTAATTTTCAAAATCCACCAGAAATGGGTGAACATATTACCCAGCAAGTGGTTGCTTGTTTTACCAAGCTAACCCATGTGATGGATAGATTATGGCTGGAATTTGAAGTAGGTTGTGTTGGGCAGTGGAAACAATGGTAGTTGGTAGTTGATGGCAGAAGAGGAGTTGGATAAGTTGGTCTAATGGGCTGGAAAAGGCAGCTGGCAAGCAGAGATTTCCGGCATTTACCATGAATAACCATGGGATTTGTCCACTAAACATCTTAAGACCATGGAAGGAGTCGAGAAACTACCTGAAGGGACGTCTACACTGTATCTTGAACCAGCCCATGTGTATGTGTTGGGACATGGTACTCATCCCCCTTCCCGGATCATGACAGGACGAAGGACAAAGGTGGAACTGGTACCTGAATTGCTTCCAATGTACAGTCAGGTTAACTATCTAGCACTCTTGCTATGTTGGCTAACTGAAGGGATCAAACAACTTAACATGACCAAGAAGAATCTAGTCTAGCACTTGCAAGACTGTACACGAGTTGGAGGAGGCTATGAGGCAAATTCAGGAAAAACAGAAGGAATTCCTGGATCTTCATGCTCAACTCAGCGAGAGGGAGTAGGTTATTGTGGGTATGGAAGAAAAATTGCTGCAACAACAATCAGCGATGGAGTTACTCCTGCAACAAAATGCAACTCTACTGGCTCAGAAAATCCAGAGTGAGAATGCCTTGAGGGAAGAACTGCAACAGGCTAAGCAACGAGAGGAGACATTGCGCAGAGAGTTGGCTCAGACACAACAACAGGAAGCAACTTTCAAGGATGAATTGAATCAAAGGAAACTATCTTCCTTTACCTTGACATAATAGAAGATGAAGGATATCTTTGTTAGACGTGAATCAGAGTTTTTGACGAAATTGCAGGAAATGGAATATAGGGCCAATTTATATGGAGTGGAATCGGCCAAATTTTATACTTATGCAAAGCAACTTCACGATGAATGAGAAGCCTTCAAGCTTCGGGTGCAGGAATTGGAAGGACTTGAACCTGTTGAGACCAGTGTTCCATGGGGACATGTCCCCCGCATCCCCCAGCACGGGGGGACGGCATTGGGGACGTTTCCCCCCGTCCCCCTTTTGGGGGACGGCTGGGAAACGTCCCCGGGGACGCCTGAGGCCTACGGCCTCCCGTCCCCGGGACGTCCCCTATTTTGGGGCGTCCCTGGGGACGGCTGGGTCCCTTTGGGGACGCCCAGCCGTCCCTAGGGACGGCCTGAGCGTCCCCAAAGGGACCCAGCCGTCCCCCATGGCTGGGCGTCCTCAGCCAAAAGAAAAACTAAAAAAAAAAAATTAAAAATGAAAATTTAATCTGTTCTTTAGTACATTGTAAGACATTTGTGTTCTTCAATCTGTTCTTTAGTACATTGTTGAAAATGATGACTTTGACTTTCCACAAATGAAGATTAAAGCAAAAATTACAGTATTCTAAAGCAAGTCCTCAGCCAATCTGTTCTATGAAGATTAAAGCAAAAGTTACAGTATTCTAAAATTACAAGTGAGGGATAAAGATTGTTGATATAATAAGCGGAGATCACTGAATAACATAAAGAGTAACAAAGAGAGACCCTACTCATACTAGTGAAAATTACTTAGAAAGAAAGGAAGTTTCTTAATGTCCGCAAATGATCAAAGCAGGTATTTGGACTCAAATACTACATTGTGTAACAACAGTCTGGAGAGAGCTGGAAATAGTGTTCCAAAGAAAAACCAAGAATACAAAATTAATAAGCATAAATTTACAAAATCCCTTTAAACAAGGTTAATCAAAATCTTTTGAGAAGGAAGCTGACAAGGAAAAAAATAGTTAAATTGTAGGATGTTAAAAAGTGAAACAAGCAAGTTTTACAGGACTCAGAACAGCGTGCCTCTTGACTGCATTTTTGAAAACATTTTTAGATCATGGCTTTGCATGTCTTAATTCAGGTTCATAATTCAGAAAATCATGTAAGGTAAAAACATGATGAAGCTGTTGGCTAGTAAAAGCGGCATGATAACTCTTACTGGAATGGCACTTTATTTGGTGGGGAAAAGACCCTGGTCCAAAATGCTTCTATTGCTGATTTATCTAATGTTCAAGAATGAAGATTTTGTAAAACAGATAGCATCCAATTAGATTCATGTTCACTGTTTTGCTTTTACGTGTGTTCCTTTGTTGCTATAAATGGTTATTGATTTGCTGCAAAGTGGCCTAAATTGTTTGCTTTGCATACACTTCCATTGAGAAAATACAGATGAGGAATGCTTGGCATCAACTTGTCTTATTCTTACAAAGAGACAAATCCCATTGAGTTTAGGACATTGACTTCAATGAGAAAATTGTAACTTTTGCTTTAGGACATTGACTTCAATGACAAATCCGCTTATTTTAGAATACTGTAATATTAGAATACTGTAACTTTTGCTTTAATCTTCATAGAATACTGTAACTTTTGCTTTAATCTGTTCTTTATGTTCTTTAGTACATTGTTGAAAATGATGTGTAAAAGCTGAATAATGTGGCATTCATTACTTGAGCAATAGCAACTAATTTGGTTAACTGTTAGAGATTGGCAGATTGCACTTGATATCCTTGGCTGAACCTTCAAGTTATATTTGTTGAAACAATTAAATGGCTGCACTTAGTAACTAATATCAATATGAATATCCTAATATCATTTTTGTTGTGTGTAGAATTCTGAATGTGTAGATTATTCTAAATTTCTAAAAAATTTCAATTTTCATAGTATTATACCAGCCGTCCCCCCAGCCGTCCCCGAGCCGTCCCCTAAAATCGGCCTGCCGTCCCCTGCCGTCCCCGAAACCCGTCCCCCCGTCCCCCAGGCTCGTGGAACCTTGGTTGAGACGAAGGAGGCCAAGACCCCAATAGGACAACGCAGGAAGTCGCCGAGGACATTGACTAATGTAAAGGGGAGGATAGATGTAGACAATAGTTCTAAAAATAAATAACAAAGTGTTTGACGAAATGTCTACATTATACATTGTAATTACGTAGGAAGCATGTAAATAGTCAATTTGGTCAAAAACATTGTCTTTTAGCGCTTAATCATGCAAATTGAAATGTAATCAGACATGATATTATGTAATGTCAATTAAATGTATACAACCGTCATGTAATACGTTAACTTAAGTTGTTTTGTTAAGAATGGATGATATTATGTAATGTCAATTAAATGTATACAGCCGTCATGTAATACGTTAACTGCTGTTAAGTTGTTTTGTTAAGAATGGAACACAAGACGATTGGGGTAGTTAAGGCCTGGTTGGTTACAGTAACCACCAGAGCCACCCTATATATAGACCCCCATTTCATTTTGTAAAGCATCAATGACCAAAGAGGATCCATTAGTAGTCCATTGCAGAGGAGCGCAGCCACTGCAAGGAGAAGTTGTTGTGCAAGAGAACGTTGTAGTCATCAGACTGGATGTTACCATCTTTATGATAATGCAAGGATACGTTTTGTTGTCAACTGTCTCTTGAGTATTTGTATGTGTTTGATCTATGCCGTGTTACAGTATTGCAGGGAGGAGCGCTTAGACAAAATTGATTAGTTGCAGGGACGATGTTGCATAACTACCAAAGGAGCTGACACAAGACAGTTGGACGTCATGCCTGGAACAACTAGTCGTCATGTTGGGAGCCAACATGACATTTGCAACCTGACATCAATCATAAGCCGACATTAGTCCTAAGCCAACAATCGACATTTGTCATGTGATGATCCGTCATGACATCCTAATCCATCATTGTTCTACTATCAACTCATCATGCAACTATCCTTCTTAGGACAAGCCGTCATGTATCAAGTCATCACTAGATAGCTCCAATAGAACCGTCATACAACACCCGTCATAGTTGAATCCGTCTTAGATTGAGCCGTCAAGGATTAGCTACTTGAACCATAAAGACATGTTCTTTAGTTTGTTTTGCCAATATCTCTCCCCCTAAAATTGTCATTCCCTCGTATTGGGAAGTACTCACCGCTATCTACATACTCTGCTTTGATTCAGATCAACATCATACGTTTGCAGCATCTCCAACAGGTATGGCTTGAAGAAGTCTTTGTCGAAGCTTGGTACCTGCATAATGAACTGCACTCCTGTATTTCAAAACGCGATTTTTAGTGGGTGATTTGCCGAATTTTCCAGCCACCATGTTCTACAAAATTCTGCGGCTGTTGTTATCCACATTATGTCTTCCAAGGGGATCTGCATCCTCTCCTTCCCCTTGCCCTTCTCCTGAGGTGAAAGTTATTGTCTTCTTTTCATAACCTTGTTGTTCATCAGGGGTGTTGGTCCTTGTCCTTGATTTGGACTCCACTCTGTGTTGCCTCATATTCTCCCACTATACGTTCATACCACGTTCTCTCTCTACTGCGCACATGGTCAAATAGCCTTTCCCGAAGCCAATTCCAACACCTTCCCCACATGTGCGAGGTTTTTTCTTGCAACATAGCCTTAGCTGGAAACCTCCTTTGCTGTTCCACCTGTTCGATTTGCTCTGAAATCCTCAGCTTTCTCTGTATCCTCCTATAGTCACTCTCCGTAGCTTCAAATTTCACCCTTCAGCAACTGGTGTACGGCTTCTTAGTGTACTTCTCAGTGTATGACTTCATGTCTTTGGCCTTATGTTGTATAGCCTTCCACCATAAAACATTTTGTTGTACAATGTTTTGCCATACTGTCATTTGTTGTGCATTCTCTTGCTATATGGCCTTCTCCTTGACGATTGACTCTTCTACACAATCCCTTGATTTTATACGACAATGTCTGCAACTCCTCAGATGATCTGCACACTCACTCTCAACTACAAAACTCTTACTTTTGCGGCAGTTCGTATGGTTTGTACGATATGCACGACTTCGAAATTTTTTTCAACAATCTTCAAATTCTGCAAAAACCCTTCCTCGATGCTTTCTGGCAGCTTCAAATTTCCCTCGTCTAGCTGTTCACTTTTGCAATGTAGCCTCTTTCCTCAGGACACCTCCTTGTACACTTATACTCCGGTCTTTTGCACAACTGTTACCAAACGTGCTCTCATTTGTACAGTCTCAATCCTCCCTCGTATGTTGGCTGATTTCTCCTTCGCAATATCCTTAGGTGTTGAGTGTTTGAATGCTTTTGGCCATATTCTAACGTTTATTTATAAGGCAATGGGAGTGGGGGGGGACAATTGTCTTGCATGCGGTAACTACCTCCCAACTACCACTTTGTCACCTTGCATGTAATTGTACGTTGTGCTTTTTGGCTTTTCTTTGCCACCTTATGTTTTTTTTTGATGAATTATTATTCATACCACTTTATGCGTATGGTGGCCCAAACGTTCAGATGGATCGTTTGCCATATTGACGCCTCCCTCCATTCCCCCTGATGACTTTCTTGATCGGATGGCCTTGGTGCGGTATGGCCTCCCGCTGTACAACATTCCTTTGTATGGTCTCCTATTGTACGCCCTTGTGTTGTAAGGTTTCCTGCCATATGACGTTGCGCTATATGGCCTTTTGACGTATGCCCTTGTCTCCCCATCTATCGTCAGTCTAGTACTCCGCTCCATACGGTCTAGATGGCTTGACTGCTCACCACCCCTGCTTGACCACTTTATCCGTTGTCGTCTCCTTCGCAACGGTCTTTCGATCTTAATTGCACTTTCTTCCATTTTATCCTCTTGGACGGCCTTCAACAACTTGTGACGGTTTTGCCCTCATTTTAGATTGTCTAAGGGTCCCCTGGGGTCTCCTTCTATTTCCCTGACGGCTAGAGGGTGGTCTTGATGGCCCACCCTGTTGGTTGTATAGCATTGGGTTACCTCCTAGACGACCAAGGGGTGGTTCTAACGGGCCATCTTGTTGGTTGTACGACCTAAGAGTATTTTTCACATGACCAAGAGGGGTCCAAACGTCCCACCCTGCTGGTTGTTTGGCCTAGGGGCAGTCGAAGGAAATTTTTTTCCCCTTAGAGAGCCAAGAAAGAGGCCAGACGATCTCCCGCCTTGGCTGAGCAAACCTAGACGACCTAGGGGACCTGATGACCCTCACAAACTACTCAAATTATTTAACTCATACACAAACCTGATGGCCCTTCAAAATAACAAAACTTTATTCAATTTGCCTTTCCTATAGACAAGCCACGGTGGAGGAGAGACTAATGCAAAAGGAATTTGTGCAAATGGCAACTGAGGCTCAACCTGAAGTGTCGACCTCCACCTCAGATATGGAGATTGCTAGATAGGTGTTGCAAACTTTGGGAAAAGGCCAATGAACGTTTATTATCAAAAATAATTTAAAAGAATGAGGAAATTGTATCCTTTAATGACTCTAAACACTTAAGTCCAAAATTGCGAAAGTTGTCCACTAGGAAGTCGTTGAAACAAATTAGATGTGGTTGAGGAAAGATGACATATTGTACTTGGGAGAATGTTCCAAGGACGAGAGAAACTTTGAAAACAGATTTTTTTCATTGGCAAATAGAAGACTGAAATTTTTGCTCAAGGATGTCTATATATGGTGACAGATGAGAGGGTGTAAAAAACTGTTAGGTACGTAGGGATAGGAATGTGGGGATATAATATTGTATATGGGTATTATGGCATGGGTCACACATAACCCAAGGTTGGTTATATTATAATATTATGCACTTTGTAACTCATGGAAGGTGAACCACCACATTTCCATATGGGTGACCTTCCAACTTCCAACCCACCAATTCTTGTATAAAGAGAGATGCACCACTGACTATAAAAGTCATTCATATTAAGTATTCTTTATAATAGTCTTGGATCGTGGAGCTTGGAGATATTGTGGAGTGATTCCTTAAGGAGTATTATTGGTGTTTCTCTACCTGAAAGGTATTTTGAATTTTCATATCTCATCATGTGTGGATTAATTACTGTGGCTGATTTATTTAATATTTCTGCATATTGGTGAATGACTTCTGTTAATGTGAAAATAGGTTCTTAACACAAACTACTTGCCTTCTCGCTCAATTGCAAGAAAAAATGAAGATGAACAAGAGGAAAGTAGTTTCCCTCCAAAATTTTCATATTACATGGAGGAAGATACTCAATTGCAAAGAAGGGCAGCAATTAGAAGAAATAAAGTTGTTGACTTGGGAAGAAGCAAGGATGTTTTTGAAGTAGGACATCCAAAAGAAAACTAAGATAAATGGTCAAGTTTCATATCCAAAATACCAAGTTGAAGTTAAACCCATTGATTGTGTACATGGATATGACTGGCAAGAGAGAGACTTGGCCATTTGAATGAGCAAAACTATTTGGAAGACTACCAAGGCAATCCATATAAATAAAGTCTAGATAATTGCAGTTTGAAGAAGCATAATGGGAGAGTGCACAACCCAAAGAAATGTAGCCTAGGAGTGTGCAATCTGAGTATGCATAGCTTGAGTAATATATGTTGTTTTGAGCATGAGAATGAAGGTGTTCCACTACTAAGTTGTCTATCTAAACACAAGGATGCAAGTGGTGTGCATGAGGATGTATACTATGTTGCCAGTTTGAGCAGGAGTGTTATTGTTGGCAATTTTGCCACATTAAAACTTTTGATAAATTTTGGCTTAAGTATGGAGCTTTCAAGCGGCAAAGAGCATGCTGAGGTGTTCGGGTTTTCGTGGGCCATAAACAGGGGCGATAAAATGGACAAAATGAGCTATGGATAATTTATCGTTGCAGATCTTCTCGCCAGCTTTCCGACGATATATTATAATAGGCGATCGGGTCAGCGGATCAAAAGTTATGGCCCCGGGAAGCAGAACCAGGAAACCCCAGTTTTGGTGCGAAGTTCGTACTTCGCGCGAAGTTCGTTCTTCGCGCGAAGTTCGTTCTTCGCGCGAAGTTCGTACTTCTCCCAGTTTTCGCGCGAAGTTCGTACTTCTCCCAGTTTTGGTGCGAAGTTCGTACTTCTCCCAGTTTTGGTGCGAAGTTCGTACTTCGCGCGAAGTTCGTACTTCTCCCAGTTTTGGTGCGAAGTTCGTACTTCTCCCAGTTTTGGTGCGAAGTGCGTACTTCTCCCAGTTTTGGTGCGAAGTCCGACTTCTCCCAACTTTCTGAGCGCACCTTGTAGCAGGCTGGCAGGCTGGCAGGAAAATGACTAAGTGCTGGGGCGAAGTCCGACTTCGCAGCGAAGTCGGACTGCTCCCCCTTTCCAGGGCGAAGTCCATACGGCGGCAGACATCAGCTTTCACCTGTTCGCAACCCGACTTCGCAGTGAAGTCGGAGTGCGCCCTTGACAGGTGCTCAGTAGGGAAACAAACTCAGAAATGCACCCAAGGCATGAAGGCTGTTTTCTGCCTGCGCAACCAATGACGCTCCTATCCCGAGAGAAGTTGGATAAACTGCCTTTCAAGGCAGACACATGTCAAACAGCATCATCCGACAAGTGTCCAGCTTCGGGATCTGAGCCAAGACGTGCCGAGCAAAAGGACAAGCATGGGCTGCACTACTTATGCCAGCTGCCTCATTTAATGCTGATGTGAGTTTCCACCTACCTCAGCTACCCGCATTCCTGTCAATATAAAGTTCTACCCAACGCGCTGCCACGTGGTTGTTCAACCTTCAGGGAGACCATGCCGAGAGTACAGTCCAGCCCGATAGAAGTCAGCACCAGCAGTTCCGCAGCTGCTTTTGTCAGCTAATGTTTGACTGGGACTTTGTGCCCATTAATGTAACGGGGGGAACTTTGGGCTATAAATACCCACCACATTTTCATTGTAAAGGGGTGGAAGGGGAATGTTTGTTAGGGAACCATTGTAACCGTGCTTCTGCTTATAAATATAAAGTATATGCCTGGCTCTGTTCTACTGCTTTTATTTTTTATGCTGCCTCTCCTTTACATGTCTGCTTTACGTTTTCCTGTGTCACTGCTCGTTGATTCGTTTCAGCATTTGGTGGTCAGATACACCTAAGGCATTGCTTGTGTCATGGCTCGTTGATTCACCTCGGCATTTGGTGGCCAAGCACTCTTGAACTTAATAGATTAGAGGATACATAGAATAAATGTGGTAGCAGTTCCTTCAGTTGTGTGTTACGTTGCTGTCCATAGTGGTGATTGATGCGTTGCCGTGCTGTTAGTTCTCCTTGTAGGGAGAATGTTTGCTAGGGGACCATTGTAGCTGTGCGTATAAATTCTCTGCATAACACATATACCTGGATCTGACATCTCTTGGTTGCTTTTTGTTTGAGTTACCGTACGTAGTGGTGATTGATGCATTGTCGTGCTGTTAGTTCTCCTTGTAGGGAGAATGTTTGCTAGGGGACCATTGTAGCTGTGCGTACACCGCTCTATACAGAAAGTATACTAGACTTTGCAGTTTTTGGCTATGCTTTGTACTTATAATGCAGTAAGTAGTGGTGATTGATGTGTTGCCGTACTGTTAGTTCCCCCCACCCAACTCCATTCACATTTGTAAATTCTTTCCGCATTTTTATCTCTTTCCTGCACCTTCATCTCAACCCATAAAACCCCACAGGAGCCGGCCTTCTCCAGAGATTGGCCCGGAAGGCATTCCTTCCTTCCGACATTTCAATGTTGGTTTGCGGGTCCAGGGCGCAATAGCAAAAAATCCTTTCCTCGTGGCGGATTCGTGACCAACAGTTATTATCAACTTGATCATGGATGTCGTCGTTTAGACGATACAAGCATGAATATAAGTCGTTTGACTCAAGATACAAGGTGTTTGGTTGAGGATGTAGGCCATCTCACTGAGGAGGTAAGCCATATATATGAGAGAAGATGCCAGTTGCTTGAATTCTTGTTGTCTAAATAACAAATCCATCTGCCTACCATATGCTTGAGGAAGCATGTTGTCAATCAAAAGAAGTCATCTACCAAAGTATGAGGAGACATCTTGTTAAGTTGACCAAGAGGTCATTTAAATGGAAACCAATGCAATCTATTTCCAAGTGAAGATGCATGTCATTCAAGAAAATTTTATAGTCATCTGAGTCAAGTGAGTCGTCTAAGTCTTCTAACCTAGAAGTAGTTTGATGATAGGGTTTATTTTCTTGATGATAATGGAAATCATCTAGGATGAGAATGTTTTTTTCCAAAGTGTGAGGGAAAGTATCGTCAAAGAGACCAAGGTAGTCGTCTGGGCCTTACAGGAGCCTAACTACCAAAGCAAAATAAAGGGAATCCATAATGTTGTCTAGACAATTCACAGTACCATCTCAATCTTGAAGGAGCCCACACAAAACACAAGAATGAATGCCATCTAGAAAGATGAAGTTTAAAGCAAGGATTGGAAGTCATCAAATATGTCATCAGAATCTAGTGTGTAAACGAGAGAATGAGATAAGTTTGGAATGTCGTCTAGGAAGAATATATGCATGTAGTCAAGGAACAATATGATGTCAAGGAAAGGAATGTTGTTGAGCAAGTGGAATATGTTGTCTACGACAATAGGAAGAGCAACTAAAATTTTCTATTCTTATTGGAAAAGTCATCCATGAAACGCAAGAACGAGAGAACAATGACAATCATGTATAGGTGATTGTCGTCTAGCACATGTTCTCCCTATTTTAAGTCGTTTAGTATCAATGAAGAAGAAAATCAACCGATGAATGTTGTCAAGACGGAAGGTCAAGTGTATGCCAATTACAAAGGAGCCCATGCTAACTAAGTGCACATTGTTGTCTAGTAAAAGGAATATTTTTGCCCAATGGGATGGGAAGACCAACATCCCTACATAGAAAATTATATACGATTTGTTGAGAACTGACTTAAAGGGTGAAGGATGGCAATTTTGAGCAGACCTGTTATTTTTTACTTTTAGGGGAGAAAGGATAGGGATTGGAAGAGAACATTATTCAATCTTATAATACAAAGTCTTGGTGAATTCTCCACGTAAGTTGCTTTCTTTTTAAGTTGCTTTCTTTTAATGTAGTCGTTTTGTTGATGTCTTGCTCTAGAACTTTGATGCATTTTTGGTTTTGGTCTGTTGTTTCTCCTGCCTTCTTTTGTTCTTTTATTGGACTGTGGATTATGGTAACTAATGATGTAGAGACGGTAAAATATGAGAGCCATTGATTTGGAATTATTTTTTAAATTTTTATTTTTAAAATTGCTTAGGGAGAGGAGGTTAATCCACACCAAAAACTGCTTTAGTTTATATTTTTTTATGAATAAGAGAGAAAAAATTATTTTGTTGTTTGAGTGGCTAGAGAGGTGGAGAGTCCATGACTATGACCTTAGAAATGACCCTATCATAGGACAGGTGGTAAATTCTATGGGTATGGGAAATCCTTAGGTTTGAATCCCTATTTCAATAAGACCTTGTTATTTGGTTTCTCTATCGCTAACTTGTCATATATATATATATATATGAGAGAGAGAGAGAGAGAGAGAGAGAGAGAGAGATAATTATGAGATTAATAACAAAAATAAATCTAAGTGAGGATGTGGCTAGGGGAATCTCACAGGTGTGATTAGCATGTAGACAACAACTGCATCCTTTTCCACCCCATGAACCCTTACACTTGTTCAAGGGTGACCAAGAGGTGAGCATGTTGGGCCTGAGTCACTGGTATAAGTAGAAGACTTCAATTGCTTGGAAATATTGATGCATACCTTCCTCACCCTGGTCACTCTCTTGGGTACATTTTATTGTTTTATATGCATGCAAATAGAAGCTTATGAGATTGTGGTAGTTTAACTTTTATGCATGAACTTTTTGCAAAGTTGGGTATTTCATTTTTCTTAGAGATAAGTACATGTGGTAGTCTATAGAATTAATTAGGTCTTAAGCTTTGACATGGAGGTCAAACTCGTGATTGGATTGTGCAATAGTCTGGATGATAGAAATATTTTAATATTCCGTTATAAATAACTAGAAGTAGGATTTTAAGGAAGGGCCAAATTGAAAATCCACTAGAAAATCCTTTCTTGAGCAAGAATCAAGACTTTTGACACCGTTAGAATCTTTGTAGTTTTCTCTGCATGCCATTAATGTTCCCCTTCTGGCTCCTTGGGAGTGGATTTTAATAAATTTTCAAAGTAGGGGCTCTGAAAGAGAAATTTATATTAACTATTGTTACTAGATACATTGTACAGTGAGTTATTTCTGAAATTTTGCCAAAATTTGTTTGTTAGGTGAAACCCTTTGACCATGGCATCCTGAGATTCCCAGTCATGCATTCTCAATACCTTTTTCTTCTAGTCTTTCTTTTTTCTTTAAATTGGTTATATGGGGTGAAATGGACCCCACCCATATTACATCTATTTCAACAAACCACATTATCGTGGTAATACAACAAACCATGTTAAAACAAAATTTGTTGAAGTTGTCTTATCTCTTGTTTTGCAACAGGGAATTTTATAAATATTCTGAAAGATGGGTTTTTCTTTTGGTATGTGCTCTAATTAGGTTAAAGACTGCAACACTATGTTAGACTTTAAACTTCAAGATTTTCTAACTGTTGACTCAACACTCTTGATACTATTAGACTGTAGAATCAAGACTTTAAGATTTTAAGACTTTGGGACTTTAGGATTTAAGACTACAAAATTTTTTGAGACGTAAACTTTCAACTCAAGACCTTATGATTGTAGATACTTTGGGACACAAGACTTAGTTCTTAGTCTGGAGGCTTAAGGCTGTAATTCTTCGAGGTTTTAGACATTAAGAATCCAAGACCTTGAGACTTTGAGGCTCTGCGAATTGGAGACATTAACACTGTAGGATTGTGAGACTTGAGACTTTCACAGTCCCAAATTTATCACGAGTACGGTAACTTTGAGTCATGACTGGCATTTTGACTTTGAGTGGCAACCAGGAGACTGCGACTGCAGGTTATGATTGGGTGACTACAACTGCAGCTCACAATGAGGAGAGTGACTCTGGGTTGCAATTGGATGACTTCATGTGCAGGTGTGAGTCAGTACTAAACAGGAAATTCACACTATTTAGTGTAAACATCATGTGAAATTGTGGTCATTACAATTTTAAGTTATATTTAAAATGATTCATATACTTCAATAACTTATAAAATAATAATACTTCAATAACTTAAAACAAAATAATCCTTCAATAACCAATTAAATAATAAAGGTTTACACCTCCATCTGGATCCAATGGGACTAGTGCTTATATCCCACAAGCAATATTGGAGAATCCAAGGTCCAAACTTTGGTACAAACCTTCAGGGATTTTAAGGGATGAAACTCAGAGTTTTGGTACAAGTTCTATATCTAAAGTCCTCTTTCTGCAATCTCATGGTCGATTTGTAGGATTTAAGTGTTCCAAACACAATGGCGATGTTACTGTTGTCACATTTTGCACGGGGTGCAATGTCTTCAGTGTTGTAACAGTGCTGCTCTTCTTTTCCCTCTTTTTCTATTTTCCTTCCTTCTTCTTTCCCTTTCCTTTTCTTTCCCACATTCTCTTTCTTTCCCCCCTTCTTGGAGTCCCCAGTTGATTTTTCAACTTTCCAGCAAGTTACCTGAAAAATGGCTAAGTGTTGGTGCGAAGTTCGCACTTCGCCCAATCTGGGTGCGAAGTTCGCACTTCGCCCAGTTTTGGTGCGAAGTGCGCACTTCGCCCAGTCTGGGTGCGAAGTTCGCACTTCGCCCAGTTTTGGTGCGAAGTGCGCACTTCGCCCACTTTCTGGGCGCACCTTGCAACTGGCAGATTGACAGGCTGGCAGGCTGACAGAAGATGACAAAATGCCGGAGCAGAGTCCGTACGGCGGCAGACACCAGTTTCCACCTGTGCGCAGCCCGACTTCGCAGTAAAGTCGGAGTGCGCCCTTGACAGGTGCGCAGTAGGGGAACAAACCCAGAATTTGACCAAGGCATGAAGGCCTTCCCGACTGCACTGTATTCTGCCCGCGCAACCCGAGACGCTCTGATCCCAAGCGAAGTTGGATAACTGCCTTCCAAGGCAGACACGTGTCAAACAGCATCATCCATCATCTGACAAGTGTCCAGCTTCGGGATTAGAGCCGAAACGTGCCAAGAAAAAGGACAAGCATGGGCTGCATTGCCTGCGCCAGTAGCCTCATTTAAAGCTGATCTGAGGTTCTACCTGCTCCAGCTACCCGCATACCTGTCGAGAAGAAGTTCTGCCCAACACACCGCCACATAGCTGTCCAGCTTCCAGGAAGACCATGCTGCGGGTACAGTCCGGTCCGACAAAAGGTCAGCATTTGCAGCTCCTTCGCCGCTTTTGTCAGCTTATGTTTGACTGGGACCTTGAGCCCATTAATGTAAAAGGAGGGACTCGGGCTATAAAAACCCACCATGATTTCATTGTAAAGGGTGGAAGGGGAATGTCTGTTAGGGAACCACTGTGCCCATTGTAACCGTGCTTCTGCTTATAAATATAATCTGTATGCTTGGTTCTGTTCTACTGCTTCTGTTTTTTATGCTGCCTTTCTTTATATTCATGCCTTAGGCTAACCTATGTCATGGCTCGTTGATTCATTTCAGCATTTGATGATCAGGTGCCTCTAGCATTGCTTGTTTAAAGCACCCTCTGTACTTCATGAATTAAAAGGATACATAGAATAGATGTGGTAGCAGTTCCATCAGTTGTGTGTTTTGTTGCTTGGTCCGTATCTGGTGATTGGTGCGCTGCCGTACTGTTAGTTCCTTGTAGGGAATGTCTGTTAGGGAGCCATTGAAGCTGTGCGGTTAAATTCTCTACATAAACACATATACCTGGCTCTGATATCTCTAAGTTTGCTTTCTACTCATGTCAGCGTACGTATCTGGTGATTGGTGCATTGCCGTACTGTTAGTTCCTTGTAGGGAATGTCTGTTAGGGGATCATTGAAGCTGTGCATACGCTGCTTGAGTATCGGAAGTACACATAGTTTTTGCAGTTCCTAGTTATGCTTTGTGTTTATAATGCAGTAAGTAGCGATAATTGGTGTGTTCCCGTACTGTTAGTTCCCCCCACCAACCTTTGAATATATTTGTAAATTCCTTTCTGTTCATTTATTTCTTTCCTGTACTCTTAGCTTGAACATAACCCCCCAAAAAGGAGCCGGCCTTCTCCGGAGATTGGCTCGGAAGGCATCTCTTCCTTCCTGCCTTTCATACTGGTGGGCGAATCTGGGTGCATTAACCCAAAATCCTTTCCTCATGGCAGATTCGTAACCAACAATTTCTCTGGCACGCCCGGTGGGACCCTTGTCCCACGTTTGAAGAGAGATTTTCTGATCAGTCTCCACCTGGCGCTGACAGTTCCTGAGCTCTCGGTGAGACAAGGGAGTTTCTCACCCCCGACAGAATTGAAGCACCGGTGTTCGCTTCATTGCTGTTCCAAATCCGAACACCTGGCGACTCTGCACGAACAAATCCTCTGAGTCTAGAAGACCGGTCCCAGCACCTTCATGCACACAAGAAGGTGGCAAGCAAGGGATCCAAGAAGCCCGCCTGAGTTCTACGAACTGGACATCAACGCTCGAGGCGAGATTCCCAGGCTGGCTGACCCGCGAGCTCGTGTCGACGAAGCCGAGGCTGAGATCCAAGAAGAAGCCGAAGCTGAAATCGGCGGAGCTGAGTACGAAATAGAAGAGGCCGAGGAAGAAGAAGATCCTGCATCCTCGGAAAGTACCGACACTGAGTACACAACCGACGGCGGAGAAGAAGAGGAAGAAGAAATGGCTGCCCAACAGCCGAATGACGATGATCTCTTCCCCGCGGTGGACTCTACGGGGCCCTTGGCCCTGGTCGGACAGCAAGCTGTGCCCCCTGCCGCTTTAAAGTCTATTCCCACATACGACGGCTACGGTAAGACGGCGTACGAGCACATCCAGGACATCCTTGCCCTGGCCGCATTGCATACTATCACCGATGAAAGTGTGAAGACCCGTCTGCTGGCCCTTTCCCTGAGGGGAAAGCTTCTCTACTGGTGGAGATCGCTGCCAGAGGGATCCATCACAGGGTGGCCCCAGCTTGCCAGGAGGCTCGTAAAAGGATGCAACGAGTCTGCTGACCCTACTTCTCTACTGCATCAGTTCCAAGCTATCCAGAGACATCCTCAAGAGGAGGTGTCTGATTTTAACATCAGGTTTGCGAGATCCTGGAAAAGGGTTCCTCGCGAACTTCGGCCTTCAGCCGGCATGGCTGCTCACTACTATCTGAGATCCTTCAACTCAGACATATGCCTGCTATTGAAGATCGCCAGAATTGACGAGTTTCCTGCGCTGTACGAGGCTGCCCAGCAAGCTGAAGCTGACATTATTTCCATCGGCAGGCTCCCGTCCAGGGTGCAGGAACCCATTCATCCCGACTTCCCCAGATCCCAGTATCCTTCTGCTTCTGGCGGTTCGCCGTCCACATCAGGGCAGCAACCTCAGCAGCAGTGGAATCCAGCGCCGGTCGTAACTCCTTACGGCCCGCCTCAAATGCATTACCCTCACCCGCCGCCTCCTGCTCCGCATTTTCCAGCACTTCCCGCTCCTCCACAGTACGCATCTTATTCTAACCCTCCTCCATTGGCCGCATTGCCTCCACCAACACAGTTGCCGCCTCCCGACAAGCAAGCATCCGTAACACGATTCTACAAGAAGTGCGGGCTTTGGCCTCCGGATACCATGCCATGTCCAATGACATGACCGCTATGAAGAAGAAGCAGGCCCAGATGGACCTTGCTCCTAGAAGGCCATATGCGCCCCCCGCACTAACAAAAGACAAAGCCCCAGAACACCAGCCACAGAGGCGTCCGCCTCCGAGAAATGCTGCCATAGAAGACCCGCCTGGTCCTCCCGACCAGGTTAACTGGTGCACCACATGCAACGACCCGCATTCGGAGGAAGACTGCACTCTGCACCAGCACTACATCCAGACCTTGGCCGGCAGCGCTATAGAAGATGATGAACTGTACATGATCTTGGATGGCGAAGCCAACTTCGCCCTCCCAGAAGAAAATCTAGTGCCGCCCGCCAAGGAAGAAAAGAAAGCCGCAGATGCGGCCAAGCCTTTGCAAGTCTACGCGAGAAGAGAAAAACCGCAGCCCGAAGGGCTGCCACCATACAAGCGGCTGTGGCCTTACACAGCCCAGGAGAAAGCGTCCAAAGATAAAACTCCAGCCAAGCCTCCTCCGGCAAAGGCTGTCGCTGTTCCAGCCAAGCCTCCAGCAAAGGCCCCAACTCCGGCTAAGGCTCCGGTACTTCAGCCTCCAGCTGAAACCAAAGAACAAGCCCAGGAGAAGCTGAAGTACCCGTCTCTGACCAAGAGACAGCGAGTTGAAGCCACCCAACAGTACCGGACGAAATATGAGCCGGCAAAACAAGCAGAAGGAGCTAGTACCTCGAGCTACAGCATTGTAGACGAGTTGAAGAGAACACCCGCTAGAATCAGCATGTACGATGCTCTTCTGCTCCCAGGCCAGGTAGATCTGCTGCAAGAATCACTAAAGAACATGAAAAGCGGCAAGCAGATGCAGCCCGCTGTCCTGGTTCAACCTTTGACAGTCTCAGCCACTAGGAAGAACAGACCGCCACCCTTTTATCTGTCTTTACGGATGCAAGGGCACATAGTTCACAACTGCATGGTGGATTCTGGCGCTTCCTCGACTATGATGCCGAAGGCCGTCTGCGATGAGATCGGGATGGAATACACACGGAGCAGCCAAGGCGTGCTGCAATTAGACGACACCCCTGTCAAGACAGTTGGTGTCATAAAAGACATCCCTATCCGACTGCACAAGGCTCTCGACATCGTGGTCATCCAAGAGGTCGTGGTTGTTGACCTGGAGCCTTACTTCGGCATGCGTCTCTCTCGGGAGTTCACTGCGAAGTTGGGCGAGTACCTGTCTCTAGACTACTCACACATGGAAGTGCCCTTCAAAGGAAGGAGACTGAAAATTTTTAATGAGAAGCCTTCCCCTTTCCTAGTAGACAAGATACCCGGAGGAGAAATGGACTGCATGGTCCAGTTGTCAGAGGAAGAGCTGGTGACAGTGGAGCTGACTGAGCAAGCCCTCGAAGTGCTACAACTCGAAGATGAGTTCTCGTTACGGGACTTTAATGCCGTAATTGGGACAGAGCAGGGCTGTTACTCCATTGTACAACCCGAGAGGCTTGACATGTCGGTTGCAAAAGAAGTAGGACCTGCACCCGAAGAGCTGTGGAAGCTCTTCTTTGACGGCGCACGATGCAAGAATGGCGCCGGTGCAGGAGTGCTTCTGGTTTCTCCAACTGGAATCCAGAAGGACTATGCCTATAGGCTAGCCTGGAGCTGCACTAACAACTCGGCGGAATACGAAGCCCTGTGCTTGGGTTTGCGAAAGGCGGAGAGGCTCGGAATCAAGCACCTGCAGATCTTCGGGGATTCAGAGCTGGTGTGTCACCAAGTTACGGAGAAGTGCGCATCCAAACAGCACTATCTCAGAGCGTACCGCAATCGGGTGTGGGACCTGATGGAGTCATTCGACTCATTGAATGTCAAAGCAATATCGCGTGAGAAAAACAAGCACGCTGATATTCTGGCGTTTGTTGGAGCCATGCACGTTCCGGTCGAAGACGTTGTCCGAAACCGAAGCCGGTTCAGTACCGTCTCACGTGCCTTCGTGCCTGATAAGGACACCCACTGGCAGGTGTTCAGTTGTGACGAGGAGATCGTCACATTCCTGGTTAACGAAGTGTGTGTAATCGAAGGTAGAGACCCTGATGACGAGCAATATGAGGGGTTGATACAGTTACGGAATAATCACGTCCCAAAAGGACTGATTACATTAGAAAGTCTCTTTGATCGGAATGACAAAGCAATATCCCACAGGATCAAAGTAGACCCGAGGCAGTATGCTGACCTGGAGCTTGAACCTGGTAAAACCATCAAGGTCGAAACAGACTGCACGTCGGCGGAACTGGAGCAGATCAGATCACTGTGCCAGGAGTTCCCCGACATCGTGGCCTGGTGCTACGAGGATTTGAGGGGGTATGACAGAACTGTCATCCAACATACTATTGAGCTAGAGGATGGTGCTAAGCCATTCCGACAGAAGCAGAGGGCCGTGAATCCAAAGATTGAGGCCATGATGAAGACCGAGCTCTTGAAGATGCTGGAGGCCAAGATCATCTAGCCCATCAAACATTCATCCTGGGTCGCGAATTTGGTGCCCGTGAGGAAAAAGAATGGCGACATTCGTCTCTGTGTCGACTTCAAAAACCTAAATCAGGCTTCCCTCAGGGACCACTATCCGCTTCCCCAAATCGACCAGATTCTACATATCGTTGCTGGAGCCCAGAGATTTTCACTTTTAGATGGATTTTCCGGCTACAACCAGATTTGGGTCAAAGATGAGGACCAGCATAAGACGGCGTTTACCACCAAGTGGGGGACGTTCGCCTATCAGCGCATGCCGTTTGGCCTATCCAATGCTGGTGCCACGTTCCAAAGGGCCATGGACTTGGCCTTCCGAGAGCTGCTCAATAAGATTATTGTCATCTACCTTGATGACATGACTGTTTTCTCTCACCAACGAGAAGACCATGTTCCGCACCTACGGCAAATATTTGAGAGTTGTCGAGAATTTGGCATTTCTATAAACCCGAAGAAGTCTGTCTTCGCGGTAAAGGAGGGAAAGCTGCTGGGACATGTCATCTCCGAGGAAGGCCTCGCCATTGACCCTGACAGAGCAGAGGCCCTCGTTCGCTTGCCAGCCCCTATTGACAAAAAAGGGCTGCAGTCCTTCTTCGGTCAGATTAACTTCGTGCGGAAGTTCATTCCGGACTTCGCACAGGTGATCAAGCCTATGGCCGAACTGCTTAAGAAAGATACACGTTACGAATGGACTGATGAGAGAGAGCAAGCATTCGAAGAGATCAAGGCCCGAATTGCACAAGCTCCGGTGTTGACAAACCCGGACTACTCCAAGGACTTCATCCCGTATGCAGGTGGGAGAACCCGAAAGTTACGCTGCAGTCCTAACTCAGAAGGGAGACGATGGTGAGGAGCGCCCCATAGCATTCCTCAGCCAAGTGATTCTGCCGCATGAAGAAAAGTACAATTTTATAGAGCGGCAAGTTCACGCTGTCATGAAGTCCCTTCGAAAGTTCAGGCATTTTGTCTCCCAAAGCAAGACCACTGTCTTTGTGATTCACCCGGATGTTCGAAGCTTCATCTTGCAGGGAGAACCGGGTCACAAGAGAGCGGGATGGATTGCCAAAATCCAGGAGTTTGACATTGAAGTACGGCCCACCAAGCTTATCAGAGGCCGAGCCTTGTGTCAGGAATTGGCCCGAAGCGTTGTAGCCGGCATCTCCGCCTGTAAGTGGGAGGACACAGCGACACGCATCTACCTAGCCGACTCCTTATCGGAGGGGAGTGATTGGACAGATGAACTGGTGAGATACTTCTGCACCGGAAGATGTCCCGATCACCTGAACGCCTCACAATGAAGGAGATTTCGGCTGGGTGCGCTCAAGTACACTCTTCGCCCCGAGGGGCTTTATTTCAAAAACATCGACGGCATCCTGTTGCGGTGCGTCATTAAATTCGACCAGCCTAGGGTCCTCGGAGAATTTCATTCCGGGATGCCTGGGGGTCACCATTCTTCAAGGTCAACGGCCTTAAAAATAATAAGAGCTGGGTACTATTGGCCCGCTCTGTTCGCAGACGCTCATGCGGTCTGCTCTAAATGTGATCAATGCCAGAGGTTTGCTGGCCGAAACAGAAAAGCACCCCTGCCCCTTCAACCGATTCAGGCCGAGACTCCGTTCCAACAATGGGGTTTAGATTTTATTGGGGTGATTTCTCCTAACTCCTCTGCCGGCCACAAGTTTATTCTTACAGCTACCGACTATTTCACGCGGTGGACGGAGGCGATCCCGACCAAGAACGCAGACCAAGAAACGGTCATCAGGTTCATTGAGAGCCTGATTACCCGCTTCGGGGTTCTAGAGTCGATTGTGACAGACAACGGTCCGGGATTTGTAGGCGCTGTACTCACGGAGTACACCGGCAGACTTGGCATCTATCACAAGATGTCTTCTAACTACTACCCGCAGGGGAATGGCCTTGCCGAGTCTACTAACAAGAACCTCCTGAAGATCATCCGGAGGACCATTGACAGAAACAAGCGGACTTGGCATTTGCTCCTGAACCGGGCGCTGTGGGCGGACAGAGTTGCGTTCAAGAAATCCCTCAGAACGTCCCCCTATGCGCTCGTCTATGGCAAAGAGGCTGTCATGCCATCACACATCGAGATCCCTGCCCTGTGGATGTTGGACGAAGACAGGAGCAGCGGAGACCCGGTGGATGACAGACTGTGCCAACTCCTGCAGTTGGAAGAAGACAGAGAAAGTGCATACCAGGCCTTCGCGGATCATATTGCAGCCACTCAAGGCTGGTTTGCCAAAGGCACCACTGCCCGAGTTTTCGAAATCGGGGACCTGGTGCTGAAGTGGGACTCATATAAAGCAAAGCCGGGTAATCACGGGAAGTTTGATGCTCTCTGGGAGGGCCCTTATCAGATTGCCCGGGTGAACCAGTTTAATGCCTATGTGCTTCGGGATATGGAGGGTCAGCTCCTGCCTATCCCTGTCAACGGGTTCCACTTAAAGATTTACCGCTGTTGAAGGTGCCCGAGTGGCCCTTCTTTGTAAAAATTTCCCTTATGCATTTCCATTTCCCTGCATGTACAGTTTCCAGCTTTCAGCTTTTAATTCTTTTTTTATTATTATTTGAGCTTAACTGCGGCACGGGAGAGAAAGACAGACTTCGCAGCGAAGTCCGTCGTCGCCCCTCAGGAGGGGCGAAGTTCGGCTGTGCAAAGGAGGAAGCAAACAAAGAAAGAAGAAAAAGGAAAAAAGAGAAAAATTTGGCTAAGTGTTGGCCGAAGTCCGATTTCGCAGCGAAGTCGGGCTTCGGGCCAGCCAAGTGCGAAGCTTGGAAAGAAGACTGCAAAGCAAAGGAGGACGGACTGCGCCCAACCTTGAGCGAAGTCCGACTTCGGCCGGCTGGCGTGCGAAGTCCGAACTGCGCGCGACTTCCGCGCGAAGTGCAGACTTCGCGCGAAGCTCGCACTTCGCCCGAACTTCGGGCGAAGTCCGACTCATTTCAATGCTAAAGTTGCGCAGTTCGAACAGTCAAAGGAAACGGAGCAGTCCAACGCGCGCTTCGCGCGAAGTTCGAACTTCGCTCGAAATTCGGGCGAAGTCCGACTTCGCCGGCGAAGTCGGGTCGCGCCCAACTTCGGGCGAAGCCCGACTGCGCCTCGTTTTTTGGGCCAGTTTGGGGCAACGTTTTAAAGATGAATAAAAAAAAAAAAAAAAAGTTCTACGCTGGGCCCAAGGCGCGTTGCGACCATTCCAAAGTGGGTTTCCACACCAATGATTCTTCCTTGAGCAGTGTGCCCGGATTGCGGCAGTGACGTCAGCCATGGCGCAGCGTCCAAGACAGAATTAATGATTGCACGTTCCTCAACGAAAGTGCAAGCAAAAGAGCATGGCACGTCTGCCGGAGCGTGCTTTTTCCAAACATTCTCCTGCGCAGCCACCAAAGAGCCTTAACTCAGCCGACCTACCTCCTCCTGCGCGGCATTATGGCGCTGTCTTTATCTAGAAAAGGGGGTCAGATGTTTTCAAACTTTCCAGACTATGCAGATTATTCCTCGGACAGTGCAAATTATTCCTGTGACAGCGAAATCTGCTGCAGACGCCTTGAACTTGCAATTATTGCTGATTCGGAGAGATGGACAGAGGAAAGATGCCAGTGTCAGCGCAGTCCAGCGAAAGTGGCGAACCAAAGGATTTACCGCGGCCGGGCGTTTTCAGAAGTGAAACCCCGCCAGAAAGAAGGTCAAAGTCCCGGACGAAAAAAATACAGCGTGGGCAAGCCCCACCACCTTCGGTGAATTATTTGTCGGGATACAAGGACGGCTCTTTTTCTATGAGCCTGACGAAGCTGCGGGCAAATGTGGAGAGTTGGGCTGACAAAGTTTCGCCCTCTCATCATTTCGGAGCGGCGTACAAATCCAATCTTTTCAGATTCTTGTGCCCTCCTGTCCACCAATGCCCGGAACTGGTAGACCTAATTGTCAGACACTACAGACCAGTTACCCGGCAAATTTGCAGCTCCAGCGGTAAACCCTTGTCCACACTGCGCAGGGAGACTGTCCAGCCAGCCTTCGCCCCAGGGTTGGAGTATGACTCCAACGCCATTCTCAGAAAGATAAATTTGGGCGAGCAGGCGGGACGTTTCACGCCAACAAAACGGATGAGGGATTTCCTCAATTCGTAGCCGAACGCCCCGCTTGCACTGGACGATGGCCAACCGGCCCCATGCCCTTGGCACAATTCCGTAACAAGTACTTGTACATCATTTTGGCATCTATTCTTGGCTGCGATTCTGATGAGCTGGTACAGCCGTACCAGCTAGCGCTGGCAGAATGTCTCCTATGTGGAGAGTCCTACGAACCGGCAGCACAGAGAAGTGGGAAGCGTCCCATCTCTTTCGACTGGGCAGACTGGCTGGCCTACGCCATTCATTCCAGCCTGGTGAAAATCCAGAAAAGGCAGTCTACCGATTTTCGTTTCAGTTCTGTTCTAAGCTGGCTTTGTTTGTACCATTTGCACTCCCTGATGCCGATCCTGAACCTGAAGAAGGTCAACGAGAAGGGAGAACCACAGCCCGTCTATAACTGGACGGATGACTTATACCGGAAAGGGTCCTACTACAAGTTCAACATCAACTTTCTGGGATTCGTCATGTCAGTCTTCAGTGAAAGCGAAATTCCTCGCCCCCCGAGAGAAATGACGAGCGCTCTGCTAAATCAAAAGCTCGGGGACGTTTTCAGATCGACGCAGGAATTGTGGTCAGAATCTACGGATTCAAGGGCAAACCCCATTTGCTGCCCTACTGGTGCTCGGAGCATCTGTTCGGGATGGAGGTTGCCCGGCAGATGGACTATGTTGAAGAGGAGTTCGGCCTAGGAAAGAAGAGAGGACAGATTTTTCAATATCCTCTTTCCTGGGCAAACGTTGAAATTTTTGAGGTAGGACAGCATGTCTACCTAGAGCAAGAGTTTTCCCGGATTGGCCTGGTTCTGTTGCCGCAGCGTTGGAAGTATGACCCATATGGAATAAGGGGAAAGTTCACACATCTCTGCCCCCGGGCAGATATAACTGAAGATAAATGCGACGTGGTCCATGTGGACCTTGACTGGGAAATTGAACTGATGGAAGCTTCTTCTCCCTGGCAGGATTTTTACTGCGAGGAGGTGACATATGACCCCAAGCGAAACCCGGACCACCAGTTTTCATCTCCAGGGTTCAAAAAATTTCTATCCAAGATAGCAGGCCTTAACTGGTCTAAAGAAAAGATTACCGAATGCTGGAAGATGAGATGCCGCACGCAGCACGACAAATCAACAAGGAGAAACCTGGCCGTAGATGACGACTTTTCGGTTCTCTATGACCAGCATCATGACAGCTGGCGGTCGTTCGCATATCAAGGATACGTTCCCCGAGGTCCTTTTGAGGACTATAAAGGAGGGTCTTCCTCCCAACAGTTGTACACTTCGGCAACTACCAGCGTGGGCCCAGCAGACTTCCAGGTCGATCCAATGCAGCCCGTGGCTTCCAAGGCGGCGCCTGAGAAGGCGAAAGAGTTGGTCAAAGCAACGCCCGAGGCAATCCCTCAGGCACAAAAAGCGCCAGCGCCGCCACAGAGCAGACCGGTTGCGGCAGACCCTCTGCAAGTCAAACCCCGGTACAAGTTTACCGTGGGAGCATCGACGCCTGCTGCACCTACTTCATCTCCTTCCTCGGATCTGACCATTGTTCCAGAAGAAAAGAAGCGGAAGACGGTTGAAAAAATCAGGCGACCTAGCCTGATAGTGCAGCAGCCAGTTGCAGAGCCGCAGCCGCGTCCTGCCGCCGCAGAGACAGTTTCTCTGGGCAGTCCTAAGCCAGCCGCCGAAATCAGAAGCATAGACATCCATCCGGCATCGGCTCAGGTGGAGCCCGCAGGTACGTTTGCTGCCCCCGTCTCTTTGGTCTCACCCAGTCCTACTCCCACTCCGCCTCCCGCTCAATCCGAGCAAGTCATGGCCGCGTCCCCCTCCCCGTCTCCACGCCCTTCTAGCGGCCCCCATTCTTTTGATCAGTTTGCTCAGAACCCTAACGTTTCTCTTTCTCTGAGCACAACTCCAAACCCTTTGCCTGAAGTTAGTGCTGAGGCCGTCCGTTCACCGTCACATCCACCATCTCAGCCGCTTCAAACCCTTGCGAAGTATCAGCCGCTCCCATCTCCATTTCCCGGTCGCCCCCACAAGCGGCCGATTCTTCCAAGGTCTGTCCGGTTCCTCCCCGGTCCCATCCCCGCAGGAGAGACGTCTCAGCAGAACCCTAGGGCGGGGGGAACCAGATTTTATGGAAGACCTCCAGAATACAGACGACTTGCCCCTGGCAACGAGGGCTGTAGAGTATTCTGTCTCTTTCCTCCAGAACCTGAAACGGAGGAGACCTGAAGAGATAGCCGCCCCGGTAAAACGCGCCAAGTACGATTTCGGGAGGAGAGTGCTTACAACAGAGAAGATAATCCCAAAAGTAAAGAAGCCTCTCCGGGAAATGACCAGGGCGGACTACGAGCTCCAGACAAAGGAGAAGAGCTTTGACGACATCAATCATGCGCAAAGCTGATAATCTCTTTGTCAAAAGTCTGGAGGAGCAGGAAGAACTTTTCGGGTTGCAGGATAAAACAAGGCAGCTTGAGGAGGACCTGTCCAGGTCCACTGAGCAACTGGAAGCGGCATGGCAAGAAATAGACGAACTCAAAGCCCAGCTGGCCGCTTCTCAGCAACAAGCCGCAACCGAAAAGCAAGCAGCCTCGGAGCAGATTTCTCAGCTCCAAGAGTCTTTGAAGCAGGCGCAGTCGCAACTAGCAGAGAGAGCATCTCAAGCGACGGTCTTCTCGAAGACAAAGGTTAAGGAGATGAGAGCTGGTTTGCTGCGGGAATGCAAGCCCCACACCTATAAGGCGATGGCAGTTCTGGATTTCGCATCCAGAATTCAAGAAGTTTCTGCCTGTGGAAAGCCTGTGGTAGAGGAGGCCGAGCGCCAGGCGAAGCAATGGCTGGACCTGGCGGTAAATCTTCAGGAGCGCGAGCGCAGCGGCCTCCAATTTTCTCCCGTGTCCTCATTCGTTGCAGAATGGGCAGGTGCAAGGGTGACCTTGCACAAATATTTCAAAAAAGTTGAAGAGGTGAGAGTTGCCAGACGAATGTTAGATGCATTCGGACATGAAAGAGATATCTGTCTGGCTCCCTTTCGCGCTCTTTCTGAACTGGGATGCCCAAGTTTTGTTGAGAATGGCGAGCTTCTCACCCTAGATCGGGTGAAAAGGAATTGGCAGTCCTTTGAAGCAGATACAGCTGAAATTGATAGCTGGACTGAGCCAATTCAAGACAGTCAGGTCACTCAGATGGTCTCCAAATATTCCAAGATCAGCTCCTACTTCCAGGAGTTAGAAAAGAGATACCTCACCATCGACCTGCACGCGGTCGCTGCTTTCCACGCAGCATTAGAAGATGTAGCTGACCGCCGGCCATTTGAAGCAGAAGCTTGGCGCCCAGCCCAGGCCGCATACACTCGCATTTGCGAGGCAGAAGCAGGAGATGGAGAGCTTTCGGAAGGTAACTCTGAGGAGGCAACTGACAAAGATGAATCTGAAGAACAGTTGCCGCAAGGCGAACAGCTAGAGCAGCAAAAGGCAGGGGAGGCAAGTTCCTCTGCACCCAAAGGATGAAGGCATGGATACTTTGCGTCGAGGTGAGCTCGACACCCCGCGAGCCGCCAGAAATGTTGTCACATTTTGCACGGGGTGCAATGTCTTCAGTGTTGTAACAGTGCTGCTCTTCTTTTCCCTCTTCTTCTATTTTCCTTCCTTCTTCTCTCCCTTTCCTTTTCTTTCCCACATTCTCTTTCTTTCCCCCTCTTCTTGGAGTCCCCCAGTTGATTTTTCAACTTTCCAGCAAGTTACCTGAAAAATGGCTAAGTGTGGGTGCGAAGTTCGCACTTCGCCCAGTCTGGGTGCGAAGTGCGCACTTCGCCCAGTTTTGGTGCGAAGTGCGATCGCACTTCGCCCAGTCTGGGTGCGAAGTCCGACTTCGCCCCACTTTCTGGGCGCACCTTGCAATTGGCAGATTGACAGGCTGGCAGGCTGACAGAAGATGACAAAAGGCCGGAGCAGAGTCCGTACGGCGGCAGACACCAGTTTCCACCTGTGCGCAGCCCGACTTCGCAATAAAGTCGGAGTGCGCCCTTGACAGGTGCGCAGTAGGGGAACAAACCCAGAATTTGACCAAGGCATGAAGGCCTTCCCAACTGCACTGTATTCTGCCCACGCAACCCGAGACGCTCTGATCCCAAGCGAAGTTGGATAACCTGCCTTCCAAGGCAGACACGTGTCAAAAAGCATCATCCATCATCTGACAAGTGTCCAGCTTCGGGATTAGAGCCGAAACGTGCCAAGAAAAAGGACAAGCATGGGCTGCATTGCCTGCGCCAGTAGCCTCATTTAAAGTTGATCTGAGGTTCTACCTGCTCCAGCTACCCGCATACCTGCCGAGAAGAAGTTTTGCCCAACACACTGCCACGTAGCTGTCCAGCTTCCAAGAAGACCATGCTGCGGGTACAGTCCGGTCCGACAAAAGGTCAGCATTTGCAGCTCCTTCGCCGCTTTTGTCAGCTTATGTTTGACTGGGACCTTGAGCCCATTAATGTAAAAGGAGGGAATCGGGCTATAAAAACCCACCATGATTTCATTGTAAAGGGTGGAAGGGGAATGTCTGTTAGGGAACCACTGTGCCCATTGTAACCGTGCTTCTGCTTATAAATATAATCTGTATGCTTGGTTCTGTTCTGCTGCTTCTGTTTTTTATGCTGCCTTTCTTTATATTCATGCCTTAGGCTAACCTGTGTCATGGCTCGTTGATTCATTTCAGCATTTGATGATCAGGTGCCTCTAGCATTGCTTGTTTAAAGCACCCTCTGTACTTCATGAATTAAAAGGATACATAGAATAGATGTGGTAGCAGTTCCATCAGTTGTGTGTTTTGTTGCTGGTCCGTATCTGGTGATTGGTGCGCTGCCGTACTGTTAGTTCCTTGTAGGGAATGTCTGTTAGGGAGCCATTGAAGCTGTGCGGTTAAATTCTCTACATAAACACATATACCTGGCTCTGATATCTCTAAGTTTGCTTTCTACTCATGTCAGCGTACGTATCTGGTGATTGGTGCATTGCCGTACTGTTAGTTCCTTGTAGGGAATGTCTGTTAGGGGATCATTGAAGCTGTGCATACGCTGCTTGAGTATCGGAAGTACACATAGTTTTTGCAGTTCCTAGTTATGTTTTGTGTTTATAATGCAGTAAGTAGCGGTAATTGGTGTGTTCCCGTATTGTTAGTTCCCCCCACCAACCTTTGAATATATTTGTAAATTCCTTTCTGTTCATTTATTTCTTTCCTGTACTCTTAGCTTGAACATAACCCCCCAAAAGGAGTCGGCCTTCTCCGGAGATTGGCTCGGAAGGCATCTCTTCCTTCCGGCCTTTCATGCTGGTGGGCGAATCTGGGCGCATTAACCCAAAATCCTTTCCTCATGGCAGATTCGTAACCAACAGTTACCAGTGTAAAGCACATGTGGGTTTTCCTCTAAATCCCCTAGTACAATTGTTAGAGTCATTAGGAGGATGAAGCACCCCTTAGGAGATATGAGCCATACATAGCATAGTATCCGAGGCCTTAAAGAATGCTTATGTATCGAGGCTCAGAGGAGCAAAGTGAAATGATTAAATAAATGTATTATGTTATAACACCAGTCAGTAGTTTAGTGTATTTTCAAAAAAAATCATTAGGGTTTGGGAGTAAATAGTGTAGTGTTGTCAAGGAGGGCGTTACACTCCTTGTAAATTCATGCACTCACACAAGTGTGACCCTTATTAATAAGGCATATGTTCATCTATACTTTGCACATTCATGAGTATATAACACCATATTATTATACCTATGTATTCTGTAATTACAACATATATTGTTCCTAGAATCTTCAAATAGGAACACCATTCTCACCAATTTACTTGCATTTAGACACTGCACATATTTGATGTACTGTGACGAGAAATATCTGAAGATAATTGCTAGTATAGTAAAGATGATTGAAAACCATGATATAATGTAGTTTAAGAGTATGTAAGTTCAATTGAATTACTTAATATTGTACCTATGTTTGTACATTTTTATCTTCATGGTTAAAATTTCACAATCTTTTTTTAATGAGAATACTTGCTTATTTGGCCAAATTTCTGCTTTCTGTGCTAGAGATTTTATGATGGAAGTTCTTGGCATAATGTACTTGTTGATCATATTAGCATGGTTACTTCAAATTACTAATAGTTCGGTTTTGAAATTAATGAGTAATGTGCTGTTATGTATTCCTTGCAGTTGGAAATTATGAAATTTACGGCATCTAGAATATTAAAAGGCATTTCTGACACGGGAAAGGCATTTCTTCTTATTCTTGTTACTGACATTTTTTTAGGGTAAGCTACCTGCTATAACAAGAACTTTATGATGTTATGTTAATTTTCCTAGAATTTTGTGTTACTCTTAGTAGGGGAGCTATTTCTTTACAATTCTTAGTGGGTTCTTTCCTGGTATTTAAAAATAAGACATGATGATGCTTATCCTTGTATGCTTTTATCTCTCTTGTTTATTTCATCTATGAATTATATTTGGCACATGATGAACTTGTTTGTTTAGTATATGCTTCCTCTCAGATATCATTTACATGAAACCTTTTCACTTAGCATACAAGTAGTTAAATTTTTTAACCTCCTCCTTGGGGACAATATTTGATATACTTCTATTTTAGCTTATTTATTGTATATGTTAATCCATGAACTGGCATATGGTCTCCATTTTGTAGTTTACGCCATTGTAAGGCTACAATATTAAAATATATCAATTTCCTTAGAAATTCACAAGAAAGTGTTCAGGATTTTCAAACAAGTAACAGTTGCTGTTTTATTTGAGTTTAAAATTTTGTGTTGTCCCACAAGCCTGCAATGTCGATCTTATCTGACAGTGTATCCCTTATTCATGAACATCTAAGCATGATGTACATTTCATGTAATTCCAAGGCATACACAATTGCGACTTAGAAGCATAGAGATTTGACCAAAAACAATAGGACGTTTCTCATTTATTTGCTGAAGACGGCCAGGTTTCCTTATCTCTCAAGCCCATTGTGAGCATGTCATATTAGAAGGTATTGCACTCAAAACAAAATTATATATCTCCTGAAAAAGCTTGCCTAACATAAATTTCAAAAAGACAAACATAAGTATACGTTTCGAAAACACAACCAAGGAATAAAACATTTCCTTCCCATTTTCTACCCTTCAGGCAGATCAGAGTTATGAGAGTAATAAATTTTCTTAAATGTATGACAGAACTCAAGTAATTTTCTATTCATAATTTCCACAAAGATCATGCTAGGGAAAGTAATTCGAATTAATAAGCCACAAATTGCAGTTGGATATCAAAATAAACAGTGTTTATTTTTCTAAGAGGGATGTCACTGAAGCATACCCGTAGGCACACAAACAAATCAAGAATCATCCAAAATAGCATACTAAACTGCCAAACACAATGTTACCATCCCCTTGGGGGAAAAGCATGCAAAATCGTTCTATTCCAAATGAATGAAACTCCAACTAAACTTCTAAACAATACCGTCAAGACTCCACATTCCAGCACATCCAGACACACAAACAAAATGGGCAGTTTACCCACATATGTAGCAAGGAGAACGCCCAACTACACACATACACTATAGTGTGTCTGCTACCACAAGTGAGACACAATTACATGCTTAGCTCTAATACCACCTGCAGTGTGCCTACAACCATAGGGAAACATGACTACACAATGTAATGAAGATGGGATGCACTGTAATCCCAAAACATGGAGAGAGAACCTCTTCCTGCGCTCTCAACTGAGAGAGAATAATATCTTTCAAATATAGTAGAGACCAAGAGACAATTACATGAAGGGGTAAAACCCTTTATTTACTCACCTACCTCCTATATTGAAGGGGTAGAGACCAAGAGACAATTACATGAAGGGGTAAAATTTATTGCTTCGTAAGCTACCTCCTATATCTAGATTCATTGAACCTAGAATCATAATGCTACTTACAAAAACCATGGGCTTACAGGGTAAAACACAAACTAGCCCCATTAAATTGTTGAATTTTAGCATGCAACATGCCCTCCCCCTTTGAAGAACTTCGTTTTTTAAGCATATGAAGGAATGTAACGACCTCCTTAAACCTCAAAAGAAGCAATATGCTACATAAGGATTAATTAATCCTACAGATATCTTGACTGGCATTATGTCCCTTTTGGTGTCGATCCTTGGCCTTTGGATCCATGATTGTCCTTTGCGCATGGTACATTTGTGCCTTCGATTTTGTTGAAAACTTTGAAGCAAGGCTTTCGTGATATGAGGAAGTAATTGTAATGAACTTCGTCTTTGAAGCATATGAGGGAAGTAATTGTAATGACTACCTCAAACCTCCAAAGAAGCAATATGCTACATAAGGATCAATTCATCCTAGAGATATCTTGACTGGAATTAAGTCCCTTTTGGTGTTGATCCTTGGACTTTGGCTCTATGATTGTCCTTTGCGCATGGTCCATTTGTGCCTTCAATTTTGTTGAAAGCTTTGAAGCAAGGCTTTCATGATAATGTGGATATGGTTTCACCTTTGGAGGGACTTCTTCCTGTTTCACATCGTCTTTTGGTGCCTGTTGGAACAATTTCTTGCATCCATAGGATCGAGTTGTCATGCTGCAAGAATTTGTTTGAAACGAACGAGCTATTGCAGGCTCTGGTCAACCTGCCTCTTTATTTTGGTAAGAGATTTATTGTTAGGTTTTAAAAGTACCAAAATGGGTAAGGAAACCCTAGTGGTAAACTTAAGATTTTACAAGTTTATGCACTTCCAGATTTTAGTTATAAACTACTTCTATAAAATTGACCAAGCAAGGATAACAACTCTAATTATGCCTTATGTGTAGACCGGTGCCTAGATTCATTGGGTTGTTATAGCAATTTTAACAACGCTTTCAAATGAACAGAGAGAATGGGGAAAAGAAGAAATTGGCGCTATTAAATTCATTCGAATATCATAATAAATCTAATAGTTAACCAATGAAAGAAACGTTCATAACACATTCAAATAATGTAATATATCATGAAGCTACAAAAAAAATTGAAGACAACATGGTCGTAACTAGTGTTTCAAAGGAGTTACATGCAGAGTTGGCAGAATGCCATGTTGCAGAACTTTATTATTATTAACATAAATTATTCACCAATATGCAGAAATATCAAATCATTCAACCACAATACATTATCCACAATAACAATCCACAAATGAGAGAGAGATAGATAATACCCTTAAGGTAGGGAAACACCAATAATACTCCTTAAGGAAGGAATCACTCCACAAGTTCTCCCAAGATGAGAGGCCACTTAAGGAGGGCAAAGTCCCATAAGCCACTTCATGGGCAACGACGATTACATAAGATTATTCTCCAATGATGATTACAATGACAAATATCTCTTCTTTATATATCCATATTCTTATTCTACTTTGGGGAGCCTACTACTAATATAATATTATATTCTAATATAATATAATATTATAATACAATCAACCTTGGGTTATGTGTGGCCCATGCCAACCCTTATACAATATAATAATATATCCCCAAATATCTATTCCTAGGTACCCTACCATGCTAATAAACTCTGTAAAAAGTATTAATACAATGAAGAATTCTTGTTCAAATAATGTAACAAGACTCTTCTACTCTCCCATTCCAATCTGGTAACAGGAAAAGCCTCTGGACCTCGGGCTCAATAGATCTGGAAATAATCTCAGCTTCTTGAGCACTATTCTATCAAAACCTGCACAGCAAAGGGGAAGAATGAGGGATGAAAAAGAAAATAGACACAAAGGGGATACAATAGCACAACTACAGGGCACTCAAGTATACCTCTTAGCAAGAATTTGCTATCTCTAAAGCTTGATGCTGATTCTAACCGTGGCTGCTTTCTTTTATAGCCTCTGGTTCTTGATTCGGTTATTTTTGGCCTCATCTGGGCCTTACACTTGTCATCCTCTGACTTGATCCCTCAGATACTGTGCAGCTGTCTCCCACTACCCCTTTTTATCCGTATTTTGGATTTGGCCGTGACTTTTTGTTTGATTAGCTCACTGATCTGTTGATTGTGTCCCTGATGAGTATTCTTCTTCTGTTCCAACCTCATCTTCTGGCCAACTTTCTATTTTTGAACTTTGGCCTGCTTCGGTGATCCTTATTTCTAAAATCGGACAGTTATTGCATACGATCTTCCTCGGCCTGTACGTCCGTGAGGACTTTGGTTAGTGTACTTCCAATCATTTACAGTGTTCTCATTGGTCATTGGGTTGCGCCTTCTTGTGACGTGGTATTAAGAACGTGGTGGTAGTAGCCTTCGTGGGAAATTTTTCATAAATGTTTCGCCACCTTGGTCCTGCAAAGGGGTTAGCTCAAAACATATACCATTAAAAATCGATCATCTTTCCGGGTGCTTGTCGTTAGATCTGTTCGTGGAGGTGCGCGCCCGTCAAGATATACCAATCTACACGTTGGTTAGTCCGAAAGAGGAAAATTTTACAAATTGATTATCCTAAATTAATCAGTGGTTAATCAACCCTTAAGGCGCCTAGGCAAAATCATTTATCAATTTAAAATTTGTGCACCAAGGACAACGCTTACCGTTAGATCTAGTTCACCTCGTGCACTACCGTTGAGATTTTGAAACCTACATGGTCGTTAGTCCAATGATATATAAATGCTCGCCGAATTAATTAGATTATCCTCAACATTAGGCCGAAAACCTTAGATTAGCAATAATTTGATTTAAAACACTTAGGCCTAAAACTTCATAATTCTCGGCGCGTTCATTATTAATTAATGTATTAAACCCACACATAATCCAGATTAATTAAAATTGATTGGTGATTAAGGGATTTTAATAACTTTCGATTAAACCATAAGCACTTCGATTTTGATCACCTCTCCACGCGCTTACCGTTAGATCAAAAAATGGTCGCGCGCGCCCGTTGAATGCTTTAGATATGCATGCGGGTTAACCGAAAGAATGGGGGTCATTATCAACGTATTAGACCCTCATTAATCATGATTATGCATGAAGATTAATTTTTAATAAAACCCTTTGATTAATCATTCGATGAAACCTTACAATTAACCTTCGGTCACTTTGGGAATGCGCTGCCGTTGGATCTGGGCGGGAGTGAGCGCTGTCGTTGAGATCTGAGAAGCTACGCGCTTTTTATCCCAAGGGGGAATCATTTATCACGCACTTAGAACCCTTGCTAATCATGCTTAACTTAAGCTTAATGAGGATTAATTAAAATCTGATCCCCAGGCGCTATTAAACTCTCGACATTAATGATCGATCATCTTAGGTAGCGCGCACCGGTAGATCTTAATCAGGTTGTGTGCTATCGTCCAGATCTAAGAAGCTGCATGATAGAATCTCCAAGCTTTGTTGCGGCATTAGCTTTAATACACATTAATTAACGGATTAATTAAGCTTTTATCGGCGCTGAACAACCTTAGACTTTGACCTCTTATTGACCTTGCACATTTGTGAGCACGCCCATCCAGATCAGCAGAGCTGCAAGTCTTTTAACAAGCGGTTGATGATTTTAAACCTTTATAAGCATTGGTTTATTAATGCTAAGATTGGTTAATTCTTAATGAAGTTTTATATTAACCTTTGATTACTTTGATGAGCGCCTACCGTCGGATCAAGATAGGATCAAGCGCTGTCTTCATGATGACCGAACTTGTTTGTTGTTTATCTGAAAGGGGCGTGTACCCTTGATTAAATTTTACGCGAAACCTTAGGTTATGACCAATATTTGACTTTGACCTTTAATGCTTGGGCAACTTAGTGGGCGTGCTCCGTTGGATTAATCATGGATTGAGTGCTGTCGTCCAGATCTCACGATTTGCTCAATACTTAACCTAGGGGGTGCATGACCCTTACTTCGGGTTTATTATTTTTTCCTTGCCTTAGACCTTATGTTATGCGATTTAGACCACGGTATTATTGTTTTAACTTGCGAGTTGCTTATGAGCGCGCGTCCATCCAGATCTTGGGGAGCCACGCGCGTCCATCCAGATGGAAAAAGTTGCACGGGTTTTATCATAAAGGGGGCGTATACCCTCTTTTGACCATCTAATTTTTTATTTATCCGACCTTAGGATTATTTCTTTCCACTTAGGACCAAACGCTTTATTTAATTTTCCTTGGGGACCAAGGACTTAAGGAACCTTCTTAGTGCAAATTTTATAAGTCTTTTAATAATAGAGGAATTTTCAACGGTTGTTTCACTTAACGACCAAAAGGTAATTAACTCAAAGATTCTTGGCTACGACTTTTAAATCTGATTTATCCTTATTGCTTGGGAAAAACGAACCTTTTTATAACAACTCCTAAGGGCCAAAAATTAAAGACCAATTTTTCAAAAGTTTGAATGCAACAAAGACCAACAATTTGGGTGGAAGCTTTGAAACCAAAAATTTAAATTTGGGGGTATCTGATGTTGAGTCAATTTTGGCTCCAACAAGTGCCTTCATTAAAATGGTACATTTTGTCAATAGCTCTGTTTGAACTCTAAGGGATATTTTTTTAAACCAATGTTGATCTTGAGTTTACACCTCTTATCTTCAAGGGCAATTTGTTGAACCTTCTTTTCCTTCTTCAATTGTTTGACTTTATATAATAGTAGTTGATTAGAATCCTGAAATCATTGGATTTCCTCTTTCCTTTTCTTTATCTCCTTTATTGTAGACAGGGGTGAGTACCTTCTCGGGATGAGGGAATGACAAGTTTTAGGAGAGGGAAGGATGGCAAACTTGGTTAATCATCATAACGCTAAAGTATCTTGCAATTCACCCTGATGGATAACTAATTGGACAGGATGGATAGCCAAGGACTGACGACTGCAGACGGGTTAGTCCAGACGGATTGCACTTGACGAGTAAGTTACAGACTGATGAGTCTAGACGGATTGCGGTCAGACGGATTGGCCTAGAAGGGTAGGCCTAGACAGATGACTAAAGGTCTGGGCTGATGACGAGTATATGTCATACGGGTAATCCCTTGATGGGTAGCTTCCAGACGAGTGGCTCCCAAACGGATAGCTCCCAGATAGGTAGCTCTTGGACGGATGATTGTTGTCTAGATGGATAGCTACAGGGTTTAGATGGGTAGGCCTAAATGGATGACGGTAAGGCTCAAACAGGTAGGCCTAGACAGATGATTGCAAAGCTCATACAGGTAAGCCTAGATGGGTCCTCAATGCTAGTAACTTGCAATCACATAATTATCCTGCCAATCCTCGAACATGCCCCTGAGCACTCTTTCCTGTAACTCTGCAAAACAACATTGACAACACAAGTCTACTTCCAATCTACTTGCTAGCATTCATAACGTGGATACCTGCAACACAAGACAATGTTCGTCACACACAGATCTACATAGTATGGATGTCCTTACAAAATGAATGGGGGGCCTTTATATAGGATGGTCCTGGCAGTTATAGCAACTACCAGTCCCCCAACGTCCCCAACCGAATACTTGTTACATACTTAAATAATCCTGCCCAGAACTAATCGGTCCTTAACAACTTCAGACAAGTTCATGATGGCTAATTGTGCGTAACTAGTGTTTATTCCCAAAAACTTATTAATCAAACCATAACAATATGATGGTCGACAAAGCATTTTACTAAATAATAGGAGGGTCAAATCCTGGAATCTGCACTTCTGCTTTGAATGTTATATCCAAAATTCCCAAAACATTGTGTAGGCATTTTTTCAAACAGTTTTGAATATTCATTTCTTCTTAGAACTGCTATCTACATCTATCCTCCCCTTTGAAGTAGTCGATGTCCTCAACAACTTTTTGCATTGTCCTATCGGGGTTTCAGCATCCTTTGGCTCAGCAGCCTAGAGTCCTTCCAATTCCTGAACCCGAAGCTTGAAGGCTTCTTGTTCATCGCGAACTCGCTTGGCATAATTGAAATACTTGGTCCATTCAACTCCCATATTGTTGGCCCTATCTTCCATTTCCTGGAGTTTTGACAACTCTGATTCGTGCAGAATAAAGATTTCCTTCATTTGTTGCGGTGTCAGGGTTGAGAAAGATGGTTTCCTTTGTTCCAGCTTCTCCTTGAGAGTTGCTTCGCGCTGCTATGATTGAAGCAATTCGTTACGCAAAGCTTCCTGTTCCTACTGCCAGGTAGCCTCACTCTGACTCTTTTGGGCCACTAATTTTGCGTTTTGTTGCCAAAGCAATTCCTTGGCAGGTTTTTGGTGCAACATCTCTTCGTCCAAGGTCACAATCACTTGCTCTCTTTCCCTGATTTGGTCATTAACGTTCAAGCATTCCTATTGTTTCTCTCGAATATGTCGTAGAGCATCGTCCAACAGTTGTTCTTTTTCCTGTAATTTTGCTTTTGTCAGTTGTAGGTCTCTGTCAAGATTTTGCCTTGTCAGATTCAATTGCTTGATCCCCTCCGCTAGCCAACACAACAAGTGGGCTATGAAATTAATATGATTGTACATCGGTAGTAATTCAGGTACCAACTCCACCTGGGGACTTCGTTCTATGGTGTGTTGGGAATAAGTATCATTCTTGTTGCCACATTTTGCTAGGGGTAAAAGAATTTTGAAATTTTCTAACAGGTTGTTGCCTCCCTCCTTCCTTATTGTTGTTTTCAGTTTCCTTGCTTCAGTTCCAGTTTGTTCAGTTTTCAGTTAGCAGATCATTTTTCAATTTGAATGTAAAAACTTGAAAGAAAAATGTAAAAAATCTCCTAAGTGTTGGCCTCTGCCCGCGATCGTCGTCGCTTGCGGGCGATTCCTGGCAGCGCGGGCCGTTTCGGCGACCAAGGGCAGCATTGAAACAATTGAAAATTTTGCTAAGTATGAGGCTGCCCGCGATCGCTGTCGCGCGCCCCCGACGCCCGTCGCTGCTCAGATTTTCAGCGACCCGGAGCATGGCAAAGAAAGGTAAAAAATTGGCTAAGGGTCGGCGCCCGGGATCGCTGTCGCTTGGCAGCGACGCCCGTCGCCGCCCTCTTATTTCGGCGACCAAGAGCATTCCTTCCAAAAAATTCTAAGTGTGCAGCCGACGGCGATCGCCGTCGCCGCCAAGTAAAGTGAGGGCCACCAAGCATTTGCGCGCGACGGCGGGAGCAACCCCGCCCGCGATCGTTGTCGCCGCCCGACGACGCCCAACATCGCTGAATTTTTCAGCGACGAGAAAAAGAGCAAAACAAGAAAATTTCTAAGTGTCCCCCATGCTAGCGATCGTCGTCGCCGTGCATATTTCTCACCGGCGCTGCAGATTTTCAGCGATTTGCAGCGCAGGTCTAGCCCGCGATCGTCGTCGCTCAGTGAGATTTCTCAAAGTCGCTCAGTTTTCGAGCGCTCAGCAGCAGGGGCCCATTTTCAGCAAGTTAAGTCTGAGTTTCCCCCAATTTTCAGGATTGTTAAGCAGATAGTGCCTCCCCAGCTAAGAACAGATCAAGTTTCGGGATTTGGGCACGTGTCACGGAAGATGAAAATGTACTTCAAGGACAGGGTAGGTGAACATTGAAGGACAAATTGTACTGCACCTACCACAATAACTAATATTCCCCTTTTCAACCACCAAATCTGTCAGAGGTAGTGCGGAATCCAGGAAAACCATGTTGCAGGTACAACTACGGCCGACAAGAATCAAATCAGGCCGCTTTTGCAGCTTTTGACAGGTTCGGGTATCTGTGCCCAGAATGTAATTTGGGGGGAAAAATCTGCTATAAATAGCAGTGTCAATTCATTGTAAAAGGGGGGAACATATTGCTAAGAAGTTGCTGTAACCGAACATTTGCTTTTGAATCAAAGTATACTTGGCTCCGTTATCTGTCTCTTTCTTTTATGCTGCCTTCTGTAGGTATTTCTGCATCGTGTCATTTATTTTTCTGATTGCTGTCATTCTGAACTCTGGATTTCAGCATTGGCAATTAAGTAGACCTGGAATACCGAATGAAGGATACATAGGATAGAATTGCAATAACGGTTTTTGTTACATACATTGTTTTGATTGTTGTTGGTTTAGTGATAGGTTAGTGACTGTGCTGCTTGTTCTGCCCCACCCGAAACACATGATATTTCATTTCTTTCAGCATTTTTATCTCTTTCCAGCACTCTTATCTGAAACCCCAAATTAGATTAGTATAGGAAGCCGGCCTTCTCCGGAGATTGGCACGGAAGGCATTCCTTCCTTCCGGCCTTTCAATCTGCTGGGCGAATCTAGGGCGCAATAGATTAAAATCCTTTCCTAAGTGGCAGATTCGTAACCAACAGTTTCTCTGGCACGCCCGGTGGGACACGAGTGTTCCACCCCAAAACAGAATTGAAGCATTGGTGTTCGCTTCATTGCTGTCAAATCTGAACACCTGGCGACTCTGCTGAACCTGAATATTCTCTGAGTCTCAAAGACTGGTCCAATATCAAAATCTCCTTCATGCATACGAGATGGAGAGTTAGGAACGCGGGACAAGAGCCTCCTGAGTTTTACGAGCTTGACATTAACGCTGCTGGAGAACACCCGAGGCTGGTTGATTACCACGCCGATCAAGACGAAGTTGAAATACGACTGAAACTGAGGAGACAGCTTCTGAAAGCACTGACAACTACCACGATCTTGATCAAGACGATCAAGACGCTGACATGGCGAATCCTCAACCAAACGCTCTCGAGCTATTTCCAGCTGTTGATTCCACTGGACCCCTCGCCCTAGTTGGACAAGATGCTGCCCAGCTGCTGCTTTAAAAGCTATTCCCACGTATGATGGAACTGGGAAGACGGCGTACGAACATATTCAAGACATCCTGGCCTTAGCTGCGCTTCACGCCATCACTAATGAAAGTGTCAAGACCCGACTGTTGGCTCTCTCTGCGAGGTAAGCTCTTATACTGGTATAGATCCTTGCCGGAAGGTGTTATTACGGGATGGGCTCAACTGGCCGGACGGCTAGTCAAAGGATTCAACGAGTCTGCAGATCCATCCTCATTGTTGCACCAATTCCAGACCATTCAACGACATCCGCAAGAGGAGATATCGGACTTCAATGTAAGGTTTGCATGCTCCTGGAAAAGAGTGCCCCCTGAACTACGTCCTTCCGATGGACAAGCTGCCCATTACTACCTCAGAGCGTTTAGCTCAGACATTTGTTTGGTCATGAAGTTAGCCCGCATTAATACTTTCCTCGATTTGTATGAGGTAGCCCAGAGGGCAGAGCTAGATATGATTGCCATAGGTAGACTCCCGCACAAGATGCAGCCGCCAATATACCCAGATTTCCCTCAATCGCAATATCCACCAGCATCTGCTCAAACGTCTTCTTCATATCCCCATCCACCATGGAATCCCGTGCCAGCTGTGTCTCAATTCCCTCCTCAAGTGCATTTCCCTACACCACCACCACCTCAGCTTCCATCTGCACCGCAATATCCAGCGCTTCTCGCTCCTCCACAATACCCGGCATTGCCTCCAGCACCTCCATTAGCTCTATTACCGCCGCCGGCCCAGCCGGTACATGTCGTCGATGTGCAATCCAAAATCCTGCAACAAGTAGAGTCGCTCACTTCCGTTTGCCAGACATTGTCTAACGACATGGCGGTGATGAAGAAAAAGCAGGCCCAACAGGAATTTATTCCTAGGCGGCCATATCCTCCTCCGGCGCTTACAAAAGATCAAGCTCAGGCCAACAGGCCTCCGGCTAGAAATGTTGTCAACCATGCAGGACCAAGCACTCCAGACAATGTGCAATGGTGCTCTACATGCAATGATCCTCATGGTGAAGCCACCTGCATGCTGCATCAACATTATGTCCAAACTCTTGCAAGCAGCAACCCGGAGGAGCAAGTGAACATGATTCGGGAAGAGGAGCGCAACTTTGCGGTCTCAGAGGAGGATCCGGTGTCAATTCTGACCAAGGAGGGAAAAAGGCCAATCGAAGTCGATGCGGCCCAGATGAAGCCATTAAAGGTGTATGCCAGAAGAGAAAAAATGCAGCCTGCTGCAGAAGCTCCTGATAAAGCGCCTGTGCCTTCACCTGCCAAAGAAAAGGCGCCACCAGCCAAAGCTCCAGTGACTCAACCGCCGGCCGAAACCAAAGAGCAAGCTCGAGAAAAGCTCAAGTATCCGTCGTTGACTAAGCGGCAGAGAGTTGAGGCAACACAGCAGTACCGCACCAGGTACGAGCCAACGAAAGAAACGGAGGGCCCATCTTCTTCGGCCTACAACATTGTTGACGAGCTCAAGAAAACTCCGGCGAAGATTAGCATGTATGATGCTCTTCAGCTCCCTGGTCAAGTGGACCTATTGCAAGAGTCGCTAAAGACTGTTAAAGGAGGAAAGCTGCCACAGCCTGTGTTGGCTCAGCCTCTGACAACTTCAATCACCGGAAAGAACAGACCGCCGCCTTTCTACCTGTCTCTGCGGATGGAAGGGCATGTGGTACACAACTGCATGATCGACTCCGGCGCCTCAACCACTGTTATGCCAAGGGCCGTATGTGAAGAAATCGGCATGGAGTATACGCGGAGCAGTCAAGGCGTTTTGCAGCTAGACGGCACTCCTGTGAAAACGGTGGGTGTCATCAAAGACATCCCTATCCAGTTGCACAAAGCGCCCGAGATCGTGGTGATCCAAGAGGTTGTGGTCGTCGACCTAGAGCCCTACTTCGGCATGTGTCTCTCGAGGGAGTTTACCGCCAAGCTCGGCGGATATTTGTCGCTGGACTACTCCCACATGGAAGTCCCTTTCAAAGGGAGGAAAGTGAAAATATACAATGACAAACCATCCACTTTCCTAGTCGAGCAGATACCTGAGGAAGGGCAGCAGAATGAAACGGTCCATCTGATGACCGAGGAGTTGGCAGAAGTGGATCTAGTGGAAGAAGCCATAGAGCAGCTACAAGTAGAGGATGAATTCTCCCTGCTTGATTTTAATGCCATGATTGAATCAGACATAGGTTGCTACTCTGTTATCCAGCCGAAAAAGCCCAAGGAGACCGTGAAAAAAGAAATAGGCCCTGCCCCAAATGAGTTGTGGAAGCTTTACTTTGACGGCGCCCGATGCAAGAACGGTGTCGGGGCAGGGGTCCTTCTAGTCTCGCCATCGGGAATACAAAAGGATTACACCTATAGGCTGGCCTGGAGTTGCACCAACAATGCGGCGAATATGAAGCCTTGTGCTTAGGCTTGAAAAAGGCGGAGAGGTTGGGAATCAAACACCTGCAGATCTTTGGAGACTCAGAGCTGGTGTGCAATCAGATAACAAATAAGTGCGCCTCCAAGAAGCATTACCTCAAGGCGTACCGCAACCGTGTCTGGGACCTGATGGAGTCATTCGACTCCTTGAATGTCAAAGCTATCTCCAGAGAAAAGAATAAGCATGCTGATATCTTGGCGTCTGTTGGAGCCAGGTATGTTCCGGTTGATGACACTATGCAGAAGCCGAAGCCGGTTCATACCATTTACAGGCCTTTTGTGCCTGATAAGGACACCCACTGGCAGGTGTTCGATTGTGACGAGGACATCGTCAATTTCTTGATACACGAAGCAAGTTCAATCGAAGGTAGAGACCCTGATGACGAGCGGTATGAGGGGTTGATACAGTTAAAAAATAACCACGTCCCTAAGGGACTCATTACCCTTGAAAGCCTGTTTGATCAAAATGACAGAGCTATATCTCATAGGATCAAGGTTGATGCCAAGCAGTACAGGGATCTGGAACTAGAACCAGGAAAGGTGATCAAGGTCGGAACAGACTGCACCCCAGAAGAATTGGAACAGATCCGGGCCTTGTGCAGAAGGTATCCAGATATTGTAGCTTGGTGTTACCAGGACCTCAAAGGGTATGACAGAGAAATCATACAACACACTATAGAACTAGAAGAAGGGGTTAAGCCCTTTAGACAGAAACAAAGAGCGGTTAACCCGAAGATCGAGGCTATGATGAAAGCAGAGCTCCTGAAAATGCTAGAAGCCAAGATCATATATCCTATCAAGCATTCTTCTTGGGTCGCAAATCTGGTCCCAGTCAGAAAGAAGAATGGGGATATCCGCCTCTGTGTTGACTTTCGAAATTTGAATAAGGCCTCTCTCAAGGATCACTATCCGCTCCCGCAGATCGACCAAATTCTTCACGTGGTCGCGGGAGCTCGGAGGTTCTCTCTCCTAGATGGATTTTCTGGCTATAACCAAATCTGGGTTAGAGACGAGGACCAACACAAGACGACGTTCACCACCAAATGGGGAACGTTCGCCTATCAGCGCATGCCATTCGGCTTATCCAACGCTGGGGCCACATTTCAGAGGGCCATGGACCTTGCATTTCGGGAGCTGCTGAATAAGATCATTGTCATTTATTTAGATGACATGACTGTGTTTTCCCACAAGAGGGAAGAACACACCTCTCATTTGGAGCAAGTATTTGAAAGATGTCGGGAATTCGGTATTTCCATTAATCCCAAGAAATCAGTCTTCGCCGTCAAGGAGGGAAAGCTGCTAGGCCATGTCATTTCAGAAAGAGGGCTAGTAGTTGATCCTGACAGAGCGGAAGCTCTTTTGAAACTTCCCCTCCCAGTAGACAAGAAAGGACTCCAGTCCTTCTTCGGCCAGATCAACTTCGTGAGGAAGTTCGTGCCTGATTTCGCTCAAGTCATCAAACCTATGGCCGAGCTATTGAAAAAAGATGCTGATTTTGTCTGGACTGAAGAAAGAAAGGAGGCCTTTGAAGAGATTAAGGCCAGGATAGCTCAGGCGCCCGTATTGATAAACCCGGACTACTCTAAGGATTTCATCCTTTATGCAGTCGGAGAACCTGAGAGCTATGCTGCAGTCTTGACTCAGAAGGGAGATGACGGCGAAGAGCGGCCAATAGCCTTCTTAAGCCAAGTAATCCAGCCGCACGAGGAAAGGTATAATTTCATTGAGCGACAAGTGCATGCGGTCATGAGATCCTTGAAGAAGTTTAAGCACTTTGTCTCTCAAAGCCGGATTACAGTTTTTGTGATACACCCCGATGTCAGAAGTTTTATTATTCAGGGGGAACCAGGTCACAAAAGGGCAGGATGGATTGCTAAAATCCAAGAATTCGACATAGAGGTGCGACCAACCAAGTTAATCCGAGGTCGAGCTCTATGCCAGGAATTAGCCAGAAGTGCGGCCGCCGAAGTGTCTGCTTGTCAGTGGGAAGATCCCGTGATGGAAAGTAACCTTGCCAACTCCTTATCAGAGGAGAGTGACTGGACAGATGACATACTGTGGTACTTCAGCACAGGGAGATGTCCAGAACAGCTCACTGCCTCACAAAGAAGGAGGTTTCGGCTTAACGCTTTGAAGTATGTTCTGCGCCCCGAGGGGCTGTTTTATAAAAATATTGATGGTGTTCTCTTACGCTGTGTCAAGAGAACTGAAAAACAAAAAGTCCTCGACGAGTTCCATTTTGGAATGTCGGGAGGACACCTTTCAGGAAGGCCTACGGCCTTAAAAATGATCAAGGCGGGCTATTATTGGCCCACCATCTTCGCAGATGCGCAAGAAGTCTGCCAGAAGTGCGAGAAATGCCAGAGGTTCGCTGGTCGGAACAAGAACGCTCCAATGCCTTTACAGCCAATTCAAGTGGAGGTTCCCTTCCAGCAGTGGGGTTTAGACTTTGTCGGAAAGATCTCACCAGAATCCTCTGCAGGGCACAAGTTTATCTTGACTGCCACAGATTACTTCACCCGCTGGGCCGAAGCTATACCCACGAAGCACGCTGACCAGGAGACAGTTATCTCCTTCCTGGAAAGTTTGATAACTCGCTTCGGAATCCCAGAGGCGATTGTGACAGATAATGGTCCGGGGTTCACAGGAGCCAAACTGACCGAGTTCACCTGCAAGTACAGTATTTATCATAAGGCTTCATCCAACTACTACCCGTAGGGGAACGACCTCGCCGAGTCTACGAATAAGAACCTGATGAATATTATAAAGAAGACTCTGGAGAGGAATAAGAGGTCCTGGCACTTGTACCTAGATCAGGCTTTGTGGGCAGACCGCATCTCCATCAAGAAGTCCATCAGGACATCCCCATACGCACTGGTTTACGGGAAGGAGGTTGTTTTGCCTACTCATATTGAAATGCCCGCACTCTGGTTGCTGGATGATGAAAAGGATAACCTGGATCCCCTTGATGCCAGACTAGCCCAGTTGTTGCACCTTGAAGAGCAGAGAGAAAAAGCCCATGAGGCTTTTATGAAGCATGCTGACACCACACGGAAATGGTTCGCAAAAGGGGCTACTGCCAGGGTCTTCAAGATCGGAGACCTAGTGCTGAAATGGGATTCCTGGAAGAAAAAGACAGGAAATCATGATAAGTTTGATGCCTTCTGGGAAGGCCCCTTCCAGGTTGCCAGGGTCAACCAATTCAATTCATTTGTCCTGAGAGACATGGAGGGTCATATCCTCCCAATACCTGTTAACGGCTTTCATCTGAAAGCCTATCGTCACTGAGAAACACCAAGAGGTTCCCTCTGTACATAATTTCTTTTCTGTTCTTTCAATTTGTTTGTTTTCCCGAATGTAAATATGCTTTTCAGTTGTTTTAGTTTTAGGCTGTTGAGCCAAGTTGTTCACCAGATCTTCCGGTCTGGAAAAACTTTGATTCCAAGTGGATGCAGAAGTATTTTCCCCTGCAAAGGAAAGTCCTGGAGAGCTGAGCAAAGGACAAAGTTCGCCCGCCATCGCTCGCTTATTTGATAAATCCTGAGACCGCTTCGTTTTTTCAGCGATTCCGAGCAAGAAAGAGGGCGCCAGATTTGCCTAAGTGTCCAAGAAATTCCCAAGATCGCTCAAATTCTGAGCAATTCCCGAAATCGCCCAAGATTTTCGGCGACAGCGATCTGGAGAAGGAGGCGTGGATAAAAGAAGAAGTGGCAAATTTTCTAAGTGATAAATCTCTTCGTCGCTCGCCAAAGGCGCTCATGCTCGAGATCGCCCAATTTTTGAGCGATCCCGGGAGCGCTCTCACATTTTGAGCGAACTTGAGAAAGAAGCACCCCAAATTTTCTAAGTGCTGCAGCCCGCTGTCGCTCGCTTTTCCAAAAAAGACGAGCGTCGCTCTTATTTTTCAGCGACAGAGGGGATTTTGGGCAAGAGCTACTAGGTGAAACAGGCGGTTTGAAAAAAGTTGGAAAATATTCTAAGTGTGGATCCACCCTCCGTCGCTCGCCCAACACGTCTTCTCCCAAGCGCGCCCCATTTTGCGAGCGACGCCGGGTCGGATAGAAAGCAAATGATTGTTCTAAGGAAGGGAAGCTCTCCGTCGCTCGTCAAAGCGACCCGCGCCCGAGATCGCTCAAGTTTTGAGCGATTTCAAGGAAACATGCAAAATTAAAGCGGGCCCTGTTTTCCTCCACCCAGCGACTTCGGAAAGTGTGCCAAAAGGCGTCTAAGGCCCGTTTTTCAAGGAACGTGCCAAAGGAAAGAGGATTTGCACTTATTCCAAAAATGATTTCATAAAAGGAACGTGCTCCAAAGGGTAAGGTTTAAATATTGGTGCCTCCAAGAAAGATCTCATGCATGGCCACCCAAGAACAGAATTAACGTCCACCAACTCCGTGCGCCTGGTATTAAATTCAAGTGTCGTCCATTAAAGGCCCGTCCCAAAGTTCGCTGCTATAAAATCTCAGCTTCTCAGAAGCGCTTTACCAGAAAAATATCCGACGCACTCTAAGCTGCACAGAGTAAAATTCAGTAGTTTCTTGTGCAATTGAACTGAAATTCGCCCTCGCCATGGGAAAGAAAGAGAGCGGACAGAAGGGTGCAAGAACTGGCCGAGCGGCTTCAAGCACACCAGAGAGTGGGCAAAAGAAAGAAAGGAAGGATAAGGGAAAAGCCCAGGCAGCTGGAACTGAAAAGGAAAAGAAACCCCGGACAACGCAGCCAAAGCCAGTTCCCTCCACCTCCCATCGATTACTGGATAAAGCTCAGAGATGGAATTTACTCACAAGGTACCAGTCAGCTGCGGGAGACAATTGATAATTGGCGAGGGAAGGTCTCTCCTTCGCACCCCTACGCCGCGGCTTATCTGTCCCACCTCTACTGGTTCTTATGCCCGCAGGTGCATCATTGCCCTGACCTTGTGGCGGCAATTGTTGAATATTACAAACCAGACACCAGGCAGGTCTGCGACCACAGGGGCAATGTCTTGTTCTCGCTCTACTCGGAGACTGTGGGAGCGGCCTTCGCGCCGAGTGTAATATTAAACAACAAGGACTATACTATCAGGAATGTCAATCTCGGGGAGCAGACAAACAGGTACTCAGACAACCCGAAGATGCGGAAATTTATAAATTCTCAGCTCCATGAGCCCCTTCCACCCCGGCAATGGCCGAAGGAGCCAAGACCTCTGGGCGATTTCAAAAGCTCTAGCATTTACACTATGTTGGCTTGGGTTCTGGGTCTCGGTACAGATGCGATGGTCTTTCCATACCAAATCGCTCTTGCCGAATGCATCATGAGAGGAGAATTCTACGACCCCAAGGCCATGACTGACAGAACCAAGCCGGTCTTCTTCGACTGGGCAGACTGCGTAGCCCGAGGAATTCACCAGCAGCTGCAAGAATTGAAAAGCGGCGCAAGCGAAAGCTTCAGATACTGCTCAGCCCTGGCATGGCTATTCTTGTTCCACATGTCCAGCCACATAAAGTCGCTCCCAGTCCAGCGCAAGGATGATAAAGGTGCGCCACTTCCGGTCTATGAGTGGACCAGGGTGCTACTGAGGGAGGAGTCTTATTACAAGTTTAATCTATCTTTCTTGGGCCCAGCCCTGGCACTCCTCCACGGTTCCTGTCCGCGCGTCCCGCGTGCAATGAGAGACCAAGTTAGCAGCCAGGATTTTGGCGACACTTTCCGGTTGACGCAAGGGTTTGTGATAAGAATTTTCGGGTTCACGGGCAAGCCCTTCTTGCTGTCGTACTATACCACAGAATATCAGTTTGCCTTGGAAGCATCGCGGCAGATGGACTACACTGATGAGAAGTATGGCCAGGGTAGGAAAAAGGGCCATCTATTCAATTATCCAATCACCTGGGCAGGGGTCGAGGTCGGCATCAATGGCCAACACCAGTACTTGAACGCCACGCTCCTAAGCTTTGGCTTGATAGAGCTGCCCCAGAGATGGAAGTATGATCCCCGCGACATAGTGAGGGATTTCACAGGTGTACAAGACTTCCATGTCTGCCCCCGCAAGGAAATCATGGATGAGCGCAATAACCCGTCGGGGAGAGATTTAGAATGGAACATTGAAGACATGCAGTCTTTCCCGCCGTGGCACGACTTCTACTTCGTAGAGGTCGAATTTGATCCTGCCCGTAATAAAGAGCACAGGCCGAATACGAAAACGTACAAGAAAATGGAGGCTAGACTACAAGGCAGAGGGTGGAGGCTTGAAAAGATATCAGAGTGGTGGATAATGCGCGTCCGAACCAGAAAAGACAAATCCGAGAAAGACTTGGCCAATGACGACACATTTTCCACGCTCTACGATAAGCACCATGCCACGTGGCAGCCTATTGTATTCCGGCACATTGTACCCCCAGGCTCTCAACGCCTACAAAAGGGGCAGGCCCCACTCAAACAGTTGCACTCAAGTGGTGAAGGGTCCAGCAGTAGGGTACAAGCAAGGCAAGCTGTGGAGCCCAGAATGCAGCAGTCTTCTGAAAAGCAGCCAGCCGTAGCAGCGTCATCCAAGAAAGAGACAGCCACGCACGTGCCCTAAGCAACGCAGGCTCCAGCAACGCAAGTGTCTCCGACACCTCAGAAGAAAAAGCAGATTAAGCTGACGGTAAAGCCTCCTAAACCTTCAAAAAGTTCAAACAGCCCGGCGCCCATCACTCAAGAAGAAGAGGTTGCACCTCTTAAGAGAAAAAGGAGAACAGAAAGGTCTAAAGGGCAAGGGGTTGTGCCCGAGAAGGAAGCTGTGCAGCAGTCTGAGGTGACGCCGCCCCAAAAGAAGAGCAGAATCTCAGAAGCCGCTGCAACAAAGGAGGATACACCCCCATTCGCAGAAAATCAGTGGATAGACCAAGTCTTCAGCTCACCGGCTCAGGCGGAGCCCGCAGGTACGCATTCCCCATTCTTTCAAGCTTCTGAGTTAGTGTCTGCGGCGCCTTCGTCCTCTGCTGCTGGAACCATCCCCGCTGCCATTCCCTTGGATAGCGGAGCAGCAACTACCCTCTCCCTTGCTGCATCTCACCCCCTCATTGAGGAAGTCCAGACCTTCATTGCTAAAGAACCCCAGCCTGGTCATTCTTTCATAGAGCCTGACGCCCTTCAAACCCTAGCTGAAACCCAGTCAGGCGCCGCTGCCTCAAATCCGCTGCAATCTCCACGTCGTTCGCCCGCAGACCCTGAAAACCCTGAAAACCCGTCTATCTCCCCCACCCAGACTGAGTCATCCCCGAAAGCGGAGGAGCGTCAGACTACTGTTTCGCCTTACCTGTTTGCTCAAGAACACATGTCGCATCAGGGTTTGCCTTTGGCCAGGCCTCTCTTCGGAGAGACAGATTTGATCCAGATAATGGAGAACCAGCCTGTGGCAACTCAGGCTAAGCGTACCTCCAACAGGTGGGCGCAGAACGCGATGAAAAGAAGAGCTGAGGAGATTGTTGGAGTAGAGAAGCGCTCCAGGTTTGACTTTAACAACATGCTGCTGTACAAAGAAAAGAGGATTCCAAAAGTTAAGAAGCCTCTGAAGGATATGGCTCCTGAAGATTATGAATATCGGAGCAAGACCAAGGACTTGGATGAGGTCAGCTTCGAGAATGAGGCGCTAGCTCTTCATGATGGAACCGATACGCTGCGCCTGAAGCACCTCCAGTTGCAAGAGAGCTACTACGATCTTGAAAATGAAAAAATCAAGCTGGAAGAGGGCATGGCAAGAATGCAGGCCCAGTTAGACAGCTCTGAGAAAGAATGCCAGCAGCTGAAGCAACAATTGGCAGACTTGCAGAAGGAGGCTTCAGAACAGAAAGAGGTTGCTGAGCGCCAGATAGAAGAGCTTCAAGGCCAGCTTCAGCAGACTAAGCAACAGCTGGAAGACAGGGTTGTGGAGACATTCTCCAGAGATCACATCAAGGAAATCCGCACCCGATTATTGAAAAACTTCAGACCCCGGGCTTCTAAGTCCCTTAAGGTTTTCACGTTTGCCACCCGGGTCAAGGAAGCATCCGCCGAGGGTAAGCCTGTGGTGGAGGAGGCAGAGCGGGAAGCAGATCGCTGGCTCGATCTGGCCGTCAAGGCAGGGGCCCTTGAACGCCGGAACCTCCAAATACCTTCTACAGATTCCATTGCCTGTGATTGGGCAGCTGCAAGGGCAACCTTGCATTCTTTCTTTGAAAGATTTCAGAAGATTCAGAGAGCCAGAGCATTAATGGACATGCTGGAGCAAGAGAAAGACATATGCATGTCTCCCTTCCTGACTCTCTCCTCGCTCAGATTCCCGAGCTTTGCAGACAGTGAAGGCAATTGCCTGCCAAAGGAAGCATTGCGTCCGGCGTGGGATGCCTTTGCCAATGATACTTCAGACATCGATGGGTGGGCGGACCCAATCCAGGAAGAGCAGGTGACAAAGCTCACTTCCAGATTCTGCCTAATTCGCTCCTGTTTGCTAGATTTGAGCCAGAAGGCCGAGCAGATCGGTATAGTCCAGATGGAAACCTTCAGGCACTTAGTGAGCGATATTCGCAGCATGGAGCCCTTCTCAGAGAATGCCTGGGCTCAGGTTCAGGACACATTCGAGCGCATCCAAGCCCGCCTTAGCTCTGGGGAGTTTAATCCAGAGGAAGACCCAGACGAAGAGGAAGAGCCATCCGATGAAGAGTCAGAGGAAGGGGGCACTGAAGAGGACATCGCTGAGGAAGAATCAGGAGAAGACAGTGAAGAAGAAGTTCAGAAAGGAATCCAACAAAAGCAAAAGGAAGCAGGGACCGGGGATGACTCCGGGCCCAAAGGATAAAGGCATGGATTCTTGCATCGAGGCGAGCTCGATACCCCGCGAGCCGCCAGGAATGTTGCCACATTTTGCTAGGGGTAAAAGAATTTTGAAATTTTCTAACAGGTTGTTGCCTCCCTCCTTCCTTATTGTTGTTTTCAGTTTCCTTGCTTCAGTTCCAGTTTGTTCAGTTTTCAGTTAGCAGATCATTTTTCAGATTTGAATGTAAAAACTTGAAAGAAAAATGAAAAAATCTTCCTAAGTGTTGGCCCTTGCCCGCGATCGTCATCGCTTTCGGGCGATTCCTGGGAGCGCGGGCCGTTTCGGCGACCAAGGGCAGCATTGAACCAATTGGAGAATTTGCCTAAGTATGAGGCTGCCCGCGATCGCTGTCGCGCGCCCTCGATGCCCGTCGCTGCTCAGATTTTCAGCGACCCAGAGCATGGCAAAAAAGAGTAAAAAAAATGGCTAAGGGTCGGCGCCCGGGATCGTTGTCGCTTGGCAGCGACGCCCGTCGCCGCCCTCTTATTCAGCGACCAAGAGCATCCCTTCCAGCCAAAAAAACTTCTAAGTGTGCAGCCGACGGCGATCGCCGTCGCTGCCAGGAAAAGTGAGGACCACCAGGCAATTGCGCGCGACGGCGGGAGCAACCCCGCCCGCGATCGCTGTCGCCGCCCGACGACGCCCAGCATCGCTGAATTTTTCAGCGACGGCAAAGAGGAGGAAAACAAGAAAAATTACTAAGTGTCCCCCATGCTAGCGATCGTCGTCGCCGTGCATATTTCTCACCAGCGCTGCAGATTTTCAGCGATTTGCAGCAAAGGTCCAGCCCGCGATCGTCGTCGCTCATCAGGATTTCTCAAGGTCGCTCAATTTTCGAGCGCTCAGCAGCAAGGGCCCATTTTCAGCAAGTTAAGTCGGAGTTTCCCCCAGTTTTCAGGACTGTTAAGCAGATAGTGCCTCCCCAGCTAAGAACAGATCAAGTTTCGGGATTTGGGCACGTGTCACGGAAGATGAAAATGTACTTCAAGGACAGGGTAGGTGAACATTGAAGGACAAATTGTACTGCACCTACCACATTGACTGATATTCCCCTTTTCAACCACCGAATCTATTTGAGGTAGTGAGGAGTCCAGGAAAACCATGCTGCAGGTACAGCTACGGCCGACAAGAATCAAATCAGGCCGCTTTTGCAGCTTTTTGCAGCTTTTGACAGGTTCGGGTATCTGTGCCCAGAATGTAATTTGGGGGGAAAAATCTGCTATAAATAGCAGTGCAATTCATTGTAATAAGGGGGAACATATTGCTAAGAAGCTGTTGTAACTGAACATTTGCTTTTGAATCAAAGTATACTTGGCTCCGTTATCTGTCTCTTTCTTTTATGCTGCCTTCTGTAGGTATTTCTGCATCGTGTCATTTATTTTTCTGATTGCTGTCATTCTGAACTCTGGATTTCAGCATTGGCAATTAAGTAGACCTGGAATACCGAATGAAGGATACATAGGATAGAATTGCAATATCGGTTTCTGTTACATACATTGTTTTGATTGTTGTTGGTTTAGTGATAGGTTAGTGACTGTGCTGCTTGTTCTACCCCACCTGAAACACATGATATTTCATTTCTTTCAGCATTTTTATCTCTTTCCAGCACTCTTATCTGAAACCCCAAATTAGATTAGTATAGGAAGCCGGCCTTCTCCGGAGATTGGCACGGAAGGCATTCCTTCCTTCCGGCCTTTCAATCTGCTGGGCGAATCTAGGGCGCAATAGATTAAAATCCTTTCCTAAGTGGCAGATTCGTAACCAACAATTACCATGGTCGAGAACATACACTTGTGCTGGCTCCAAATAGAGGGTAGGTTTTTTATATTGCAATTTCATGATTCCTTCCATAGTCTTCAAGTACTGAGTAGGCAAGCTCCATGGTTGTTCTTGGTAAATGCTGGAAATCTCTACTCACCAACTTCCCTTTCCAACCCATTTAACCAACTTGTCCAACTCTTCTTCTGCCATCAACTGCCATTTCTTCCACTGCCCTACACAAACTACATCAATTTGCAATCGCAAGTTGTCCATCACATGGGTTAATTTGGTAAAACATGCTACTGCTTGTTGATCAATGCGGGCACCCATGTCTGGTGGATCTAGAAAGTTGGGCAATAACACCATTTTGTGTTCAGACCATCCATCCTCGATTTCCTCCTCTTCCCCCGTTTCGAGAGGCTCCTTTCCTTTCTTAGAAAGATCAATGGGCTTCTTAGCCGCTTCCCCTTCTGTAATCATTGGTTGTTCGGCCTGATCTGTGATTGACTACTCTCGCCAATTGCCATAACTGTTAGAGTAATTATTCCATCATTTGGATATTTTACCCTTTCCCTACAGTAGGTAGACTTTATTTACCACATGGTAAAAAGTAGCCTGTTACTTTTTACCACTAGTATTTACTTTTAATCTTTAACCTGGATATTATCTTGGTTAGTAGGTTAGTAGTCGTAGTCAATTTGACTACGTAGTTAGCTGTTAGTAAGTTAGCATGATTTATGGTTAGCGCGTTGGTTGTTAGCGTTAACTAAGGATAATATTCTCTAATATTTCCTAAAGGCTAATCATAGCCTATTGTAAACATATTTAAACCTACCTATGAATATATTTTTCCTAATGTTCACTCACCTGCCTACATTGGTATCAAAGCGACTTACCTGGACAATGAACCTTGATGCTCGGAGGTGACTGGATAACGGGACTCACTCCAACACCTTGCTGCTCGGAACGGATCCCGAGGTGGATCCTGAGCAGACAGCCCTGCATGAATCCCAAGGCATCTTCTCAATACTAGTGGGCGAAGCAAGGCGAACTGGACAAAGAGGGGCGGAAGCTCCGTTCCAGGCCCATAGATCGGAGATTTTTTTTTGGAGGGCCCGCAGGCCCACAGACCTGACAGCAGGTGGTTGTCAGACCTGCGTGAGGCAAAGCCCACATCCCCAGGCGACCACGGGAGCTGAACCCCCGCAGTCCTGGCGATCGAGAACCGAGAGGGCAGGAGGCCCTCCGATTCTTGACGACCTGCCAGCAGACAGGCCACCAGCACGCCAGACGCCCCGTCAAGAGAGCGGAGCTAACAGCTCGCCGTCTGCCCCGTTGGGAGACCCGTCAGGTTGACAGCTTCCTAACAGGCATTGACTGCCTGTCAGGCTTGTCATAGACACCTGACCGATAGGCGTTGATCCGAGGGTAGGAGCACCCTCGAATCCGGTGACCAGTCATTGTCACTGGCAGCAGACCTGCACGAGAGGGCAGGAGCGCCCTCCGTGCGGCGGTGGACCTCCACGTGAGGGCAGGAACGCCCTCCGTGGGAGGCCACGTGGTAAGCAGGCCACCTTACACATTGAGGGCAGGCCGAATACCACGCAAGGGCAGGAGCGCCCTCCGTGGTGGACACACTAGACAACACCTAAGACCTAAACTTGCGGACATCGGGCACGGAAATCGGACACGTGGACAACTGTGGTTGGTTGTTTGGTTGGCTGATGTGGCTAAACAAGTGGCATTCATCAGGCGATAGGTGGCATGATTCTATTGGTCTACGTGGCACACGTGTGGCAGTTATCGATTGGTTCATTAAGCAGCAAAAAGGATTCTGTGTGATTGCCCGAAGGCAATCACATAGTAAGGGGGGCCAAAGCGCTTTTAAAGCGCTAAATAGTTCTCACGGGAGCCATGTGGGATAAATATCCCATTTTTTCTTCGACCGCTCGCGAGAACGCCTTCTAATAGAAGGCGCTCCCCTTTTGTACCCATCGAGCTGGCTAGCTCGATCAGTAAAGGGACCCCGAGCTAAAGCGCCCGATGGGAGGTCGGGAGTTCAACTCCCGTCGGCGCACCAGCCCCTTTATTTTGCTAAAGGGATTATAAGGGAAAAATAAAAAATAAATAAATAAATAAATTTAGAAAAAAGGTAATTCTTTTTTAAAAATTTTTATTTTGTTTGTATTTTTTTTAATTCTTTTTAGTCTTTTTTTTATTAACAATTTAAAATATTATTTTATATAAAATCATATTTTTTAATAAATTATGATTTTTTATTATTGATAAAAATATACTCAAATTAATTAGAATATATGCAATCAAATTGATAATTAAAAGAATTATTATTTTGCAAAATCCAATGAAAAGAGGGCTTTTGTTTTCTCCTCAAAAGGGGGATATAAGACATTTAATAGCACCATTTTTTTTGCAAAATTAGGGAACCTACATTCTTCTCAAACCTTGTTAATTTAGCATGCAATAAAAGGATCAAACTTGAATTCTTTCTTGCAAATTGTAAAACAAGGAGACTCCAAAATTTGCAAAACATCAAACTTCACATTTTTTTTTGCAAAATTGAGAAGAAATTGTAACCTTGGGCCCTTCAAAAGCGGGTCGTGTGTCGACTAGTTCTGGAAGCCTTTCAAAAGCGGGTCGTGTGTCGACTTGTCTTGAAAGGAGTGCTCGATTTGTTCATTTTGCAAAATAAAGGGGGAAAGACAACATTGTTCTTCTTTTGCAAAATTGTAAAACAAGGAGGAGACATAAAAATATCATTCTTGCACAAATACACATTTTTATTGCAAAAGTTGGAAATAAGGTGCATTCTCGATTTTACTCGACATCTTCATTTCAAAATTGGCAAAATAGGTGCATTCTCGGTTGCATCCGACACCTAAGTGATAATAATTTTGTGGGAATTCTTGTTTGATTATTTCATTTTCATTTTGCAACTATAAGTCATAGAATCAAGAACACACCATACCCCAAAATTTCATAAATTTGTGTAACTCAAATTGCACAATTAGAAGCCATTTCTAAAAACTTGATATATTCTCCTAAATCAAAACAAAACCCCTAATTCACTCTTATTTGTTTGGCTTAAATTCCTCCAACTTTTCATCTTTTTTGAAGGGTGTTAAGGCAGGTGCCATTAAATAGCTGTTTGAGTGAATTAAACCTTTCGACTCTTATGTGTTTGGCTTAATTTCCTCCACCTGATTATCTCTTTTCAAGAGAATCTTCAGGAAGGTGCCATTAAATACCACTTGAGAGTGACAGGAATATCATCTTAGTGCATTGTAGGACCTTCCTCATGGCAACAATTAACAAATACTTGAGTGAATCTCAATTGCTAAAAGGTCATAACTATACAGCTTGGAAAACTAAGATGAAAGCCATTTTGACTGTAGAGGACTTGTGGGACTTAGTTGCTGGCACTACACCACGACCCACAACAATAGGAGCTGATCAAAGAGAATGGGATAAAAAGAACAATCGTCTACTCATGTTAATCCTTCTAGCCACTTCTGATGAGGTACAACCTCACATTAGTGAGGCAAAGAATGGAAAAGATGCATGGGATTCCTTGTCCACCATTTTTGAAGGAAAGAATCAATCCACGGTTCTCAACCTTCAAACCCAACTTCATACACTGCATATGAAGTCGGGTGAGTCAGTAGAAACCTTCCTCTGCAGAACTGCAGAACTGAAGACTAAGCTTAATGCTTTAGGGGCCAAAGTTGAGGACACCATTTTGACTTCAGTTATCTTGAGAGCCCTTCCTGAATCCTACAAAAGTTTGATTACATCCCTTTCTGTTTCACAAAGAACTCTCACCTTTGTGGAGTTAGTCAATTTGCTTCAAACTAAGGAAGCTAATCAACTCCAAAAAGATGAAGCATCTAATAGTGCACTTTATTCACACAATAAGGTTGAGAAGAAGAAAGAAAACTATAACAAGGGAGGATCATCCTCAAAAGGTAAGGGAAAGAAATCTCAAAAACGGTTTTGCTCATATTGTAAGAAAGATAACCATGACACCAATCGGTGTTGGTTCAAAAACAAGCAAAACAAGAAAGACAAAGGCACAACACAAAATCAAAAAAAAGGCAACATTGCTAGTGAAGTGTCTAATTCAAATTCTGATTCTGGTTCAGAATGAGCACACAGAGTGCTCATTGCTAAAACAGTATTGTAGAGGGAAAACACATGTTTGTCACATTGGGCAAAGCACCATTATTCTCTCTCTCTTTTTTAGGCTTCATAAAATAGCATAAATTTTTGTTTGAAGTTCTTACAAATAAGGGGTGATTTGTACCTCTTTTAGGCTTCATAAATAGCAAACTCTTAATGTTTGAAGTCCTTGTAATAAAAAGAAGAGACTTTTTATGGTGTAAAATTGCCTAGGAGGCAATATTTGTAAAAATCCTTCACAAAACTCTTGAGTTGCACATCTTTTGTAATTAAGGGGGGATATACATTTTTTTTCTTCACAATTTTTTGTAAAAAGGGAAGAAGACTTATAAGGGTGCATTTTCAGCTGTGACCGACACCTTAGTCACACTTCTTTCAGAAATTAAATACAACATGTTTTGCAACGAGAAGGGGGGAACTTATAAGGGTGCATTTTTGGCTGTGACCGACACCTTAGCAACCTAATATTTTGCAAACTCATATTGTAAAATGAATGAATCTCGTATGAAGTGATCTACTCTACTACACCTAGCGATTGCAGCAGCTGGTTACCCATGCAATTCGGTTGGATGATGTGATTACTATAAGGACATTCGTTGGTGTGAAGACAAAGTGAGGAATGACCCACTTTTTGCTTAGAAGCACCAGAGTACTTTGACAGAGCAAGAACCAGCAGATCGACATCTTTTTCACTGTATTGGGACAGTTATATACATTACCCAAATAATGTAATAAGGGGGGATGTTAGAGTAATTATTCCATCATTTGGATATTTTACCCTTTCCCTACAGTAGGTAGACTTTATTTACCACATGGTAAAAAGTAGCCTGTTACTTTTTACCACTAGTATTTACTTTTAATCTTTAACCTGGATATTATCTTGGTTAGTAGGTTAGTAGTCGTAGTCAATTTGACTACGTAGTTAGATGTTAGTAAGTTAGCATGATTTATGGTTAGCGCGTTGGTTGTTAGCGTTAACTAAGGATAATATTCTCTAATATTTCCTAAAGGCTAATCATAGCCTATTGTAAACATATTTAAACCTACCTATGAATATATTTTTTCTAATGTTCACTCACCTGCCTACAATAACATCTTGCGGAGGTACTTCAGTTTGTTGTGAGTCCTTCCCATGCATTGTTCTAGTCTCATGCTCCAGAGACACTTCCTCTTCCGCTGAATTTGGATGATGTTGTGTTCCTTTGAGCAGGTTTTTAGCAACTGACGGAATGAGTGGCGATTTGTTATTTATCGTACCAACTTATGCTTTTTTTGTGGTGCTTATGTCTGCAAATCTGCTTGTTGCCTTTGCTATCGCCGTTGTGAGCATATCCTCAAATGAGCTATAGGGTGTCTGTAAAAGAAGTCCTTGCAAACAAGGATTTTGGGCGTACTTCAGGTGACTTCGAACAGTCTCGGAATTTTACTTTTGCCAGATATTTTGTAGGCCCCACGTATATAGCAGTATTGGGTCCCGATGGTACGTCTTGGAGAACAACAGGGATTGTTAAATCTACCTCCGCAATTTCAGTCCCCTTACTTTGTGACCTCGTTTGTTGCTCAATTTGACAGGCCACTGCTTGACTTCGTGCTATCTTTTATGTTGTTTCTCCCACCACTAGTTCTGGTGATGGTGGATCAAATTTCCGCCTCTTCCTTGTTGGTTTTACTTCTTCCTTTGCAGGTGCAGCGACTTCTTTTGTTGGCAACATCTTTTCTTGCATTTGTGGTGCAGCATCCTCCCCTTTGGAATATTCCACTGGGCCGTCTTCCAGTGAAGTCTTACTAAACGGTTGTTTTACTCTTTGCTTTTTCACCGACGTGCTTTGCTTTACCTGTGGTTTTGCATCCTTCCACCGCAAAATTGTTGGTGCCAATTCCAGTAAGTCTTTGGGAGATTCAAATCCTAGAATCTGCACTCCTGCTTTGAATGTTGTATCTAGAAATAATCCGATGGCATGAAATACCATCGAAAAATTCTTGGTGGTCCTCATCAAGAAATTTTGAATACGGAGTGCCAAGTAAGCTGCCCAATCATAGGCAACTCTCTTCTCGATCCCTTGCAGATATGGGATCAGCCATATTGGTAGATCTGAGCTTCTTTGTTCCCCTAATAGCCTGGCCACCAGCACATTCATGATGCATTGCAACCCCGTATTTGCCAACTGAGTCTATTTGACCCCTCAGCTACCATGTGTCAACAAGGTTTCGACCTCTTCCTATGTCAGGATTGTAATACTTTGAATTAGTTGCGAGGTATTTTTGGGGTTGATTCGTTCATTTAGTACCGGTTGTCCCTTTCTTAGCAATCCAAAAGTTCTTCGAAATGCCTCGGCTGAGAAATCCACCACTAGTTCTTTGTCTTCCACTTGTACTTTGCTGACATTTTTTGCTATATCATAGTTTAGCAACATCTACATCAAGTACTCCTTAAAGAATTCTTTGTCAAAATTAGGGACCTGCAAAATGAAATGTACTCCAGCTGCCTTGATCTTTTGCTTAATTGGATCATCTACCGGTGCCTGTTCCCACCATTGTCGACAAAAATCTCCCTTAGCATGAATCCATGTAATCTCCTTAATTGGTACCTAATCCTTTTCAAACTGTTGCACTTCTTTACTCTTCTTTTCAGGTGTTGCTTCTTGCACATGCCCTTGTTTACCCTGAGCCTTCCCTTGCTCTGGGTTTGACAATTGTCCCCGCATCACTCCTTCAGTCTGGCCATGTTCCTGGTGATGGCAAAGTCGTTTTCCTACGACTGATTCTTGCAATTCTTCACCTCTTGGGGTTATCGACGTTCTACCTTCTCCAAAACGTTTAAGTTCATTAATCCGAATTTGGCCCGATCTCTGCCTACTAATTCTTCCCAACTCCCGACAATCATCTTGTCTGATGGCACCTCTTGCTTGATGGTTTCTTTGCCAGACGGCTCCTGTCAGGATGGCTTCTCTATCAATCAGCTCTTCCTGTCTGACGACTCTCTACCAGACAACTCTACCTCAACGGTTGCAGTTCTAACAATATAGTCCAAATGGGTGGCAGCTCAAACGCCTCAAAATCCGAACAGCTCTTCTCAGACAGCTCAAACGTTTGCAGCTCTAGATGGCTATTTTCTCAAATGGTTGGAACGCATCACAGCCAAAACCGGTTTACACGACTTGTAGCATTCGCCTTTTGTCTGACTGCGAATCGAGGGACAGAATAACTTGCACTTGCACTGTGAATTCTGAAATTTTTATGAAGCTCACAATTCGCCGAATGAGTTATGGCGTCTAAATAGCTTCGTTTTGGCTCAATTCTTAGTGCGCAGGCAATTTTGCCTCACAACCAACCTCGTTCTCAATGAATGCTTCGCTTGCACTCCGCCTGTGCACTGCTACCTGTGAATGCTTTATACTGAATGAGCAATCCTTTGCCCTAGTGTCCAATTTATAGGCTTCATTGTCGCCCATGCAACTGCCTGTTTAACTGCCACCTTCGTCCCTGACTTCCACATGTGCACCACCTTTGCATGCGATTGTCGTCTTTTTCCCTTTTTTGTCCTTTTCCTTATTTTGTCTTTTTCTTGTTTTTGTTTTTGTCTTTTTCTTTTTATTTTAAAATATATTTTTTCAAAAATGCTTCTTTTCTTTCACCGTCACCTGGTGAAGTGCATGGCAATGCCAATGCGGACTTCCAATGTTTTCGACAACATTTCCTCTTGTTGATAACTGCAAGTCCCTTGACTGCTGAAATCATCGTCGCCATACATTGCTTCAGTCTGTTGGCAATTTCGGCGATTTCCTCGGCTTCAGGGAGTCTCCATCAATGGTTGCTCTTCCTACCTATCATTTCCAATCTGAATGATATGCCAATCTGCCCTATCCTCCTCTACCGGAAAGTTTCTTCCTTCCACTGGCAGATGATGGAGTTCCCTTGAATCAGTTCCACTACCGCTATCCTGATGTCTTCCCCTTTTGATGTCATTCTGACTGATTTCGTCATCAAGACCGGTTCTATCGACTATAAGACGAATTAGTCTTGGGCAGCCATCATCCAAACGGATTTTGCCATTTGCAGGACAGATCAATCCTGGGCAGCCGTCATCTAGATGGGTTCTATCGTTTGTCGTCATCCGGACGGGTTCTATCGTCTTTTGGATTGATTATTTCAGTCCTTACGTCCTCCTGACGGATAATTATATTGCCATCCATATAGTAGAATTTCGTCATGTTCTACTCCTAACGGTTGTCTATCCTTCCAGTTGGATTGCGGTTTCCTCGTTGTTCGACATTTTGACAGACATCTCCCTCGTCGAACGGTACTTCTGACGGCAATTCCTCTAACTGCACTGCCTCAAACAACAAAACCTTTGACGGTCGTACCCATGACATCGAAGGGACCATCCTCATCCTCTTCCAATACGTAGGAAGAAATCCATCTAAGAACCATCTCCTCTTTAATGCATCTAATTGGTCTTCTTCCAAATGGTTAAACAACCCACTCAACTTTCGATTGTATGAACGAACAGACTCATTCTCACCCTGTTTCATTCTACAAATTTCAACAATGACCGCATCGTCATTGTCAAACAACCAAAATTCTTGCACAAATGCATCGCGCAACTCTTCCCATGTCTAGTACTTGTCCTCAAGGAATTTCATGTACCAATCCATTGCGAATCCATGAAATGTTGCAAGAAATAACCACCTCCAATCGGCTTCATTATTTTGCCTAGTTGCTTTCCACATCATGCGGCAAATTCTCCAATGCCTTACTAGGTCTTCTGTTGATTCTCCATGAAATAATGGACACTTACACGATGTGCCCAAATTGGCCTTCGATATCACAGGTTGACTTAACCTCGACAGAGGTTGTTTGTTTATTGCTCCCTTATGAACAGCATTAGGCGTACCACCCTGCAATTGCTCTTCCATTGTTCTCCAATTCTTCTTACTAGGCAACATTCCAACTTGCAGTTGCTCCGATGTCAGACTCCCACCCCACTCACCATCGAGCACACTAATCTACAATTTCCCTAGTGCCAAACTCTCGTCTTGCACACTGTGGACACATCATCTTTCATTTGTCGAACTCATCCCGCTCACTGTCGTGCACCACAACTTGCAATTTCTTAAACACCAAACATTATTTGTTGGCGTGCAACTCCTCACGAACACCTTTGGTTAGCAGATTGCGCTCTCACTGACTGCAAACAGTGCTTCCTTCAGTTGGCAAACTGCACTTCCTTTGACTGCAGACAGCGTTTCCTTCAGACGGTAGACTCTACTTCCTATGAGTACATACAGCTGCTGCTTCAAACAGCAAATTGTAGACGGCGGTGCTTTAAACGGCAAACTGCAAATGGCAGCTGCTTCAGACAGCAGACTGCAAACAACAGCTTCTTCAGACGACAAATTGTAGATGGCACATCCTTCAAACAGCAGACTGTATATGGCGGCTTCTTCAATCGGCAAACTGCGATTGACTGTAGACATTTTCATTAAGATGGCAGACGGTGGCTTCTTTGGATGATAGACTGTAGATGGCATGTCCTTAAACGACAAACTACATACAACTTCTTTAGTTGGCAAACTACAATTCTCATGACTACAAACGACATTTTCATTAAGACGACAGACTGCATTTGCTCAGACTGCAAATCCTCCGTTTGCAGTTTTTGCATCTGCAATGTTTGCATCTGCAGAAGCTGCTCTCCCATCTCTCCCAATCTCTGAGGGATAGAGAGCTTTATTCAAATAAGGTCCTATGTCCATGTCTGCAATGTCTACGGCTGCAAATCCTATTTCTGCAATGGCTGCGTCTGCAGATCCTATGTCTGCAATTCCTTTGTTGGTAGATTCTTCATCTACATTTGGACGACAGTCTGCCTTGCATCCCATCTGCGCATCTATTATGCATGTTTTGTTAGATGGCCCTTCGTCTACGTCAACAAACAAATCTATTGCATCTTCACCTACTTCTTTGGCTGCATTCCATTGCTCTCGTTGCACATCTTCCCAAGTGATGTGCTTCTCAAAACTCCATGTCACCAGATTGGACCCAACTTCGTACAAGCAACGACGCCAAAATGTAGAAATGAAATTTAACATACATACACACAATTCCATTTCTACTTAAATAATTCTACAGATCTGCAGCCATTAGCAATAACAATACACAGAAAACAACAATAATAGCAATAGCAGATGATACATAAATGAGCAAATTTGTATTAACAATGGCATGTACAGTTACAGCATTACATCTTGCAAACCCTATGCAGGATCCTCTTCATGACTACATCATACCCTATGCACATATGCATTAACCTTCTACCCTATGCACCCACATGCTATATCGAATGAATGAGGGGAGGGTCTTATTTATACAACTAGAAATTAGTTGCACCCTCCAACTACCTAACACCTCATCATTTCCTAAATTACATTTCATATGCATTTAACTTGCATTTACATGACATTTCCCACTATAGGACAAACTAACTTATAACTTATGACTTTATTGACATACATAACATTATATTATTACGTACAATATTACATTGCCACTTTATAACATTATTAAATATATGTACGCACATTTCATCAAACACTTTGCGTACAACTACAAAATAACACAGAATACCAAAACTTATTCACTAAATGCAGACATATCAATTTGCCTATCTACAATAAGAGGCTCCAAGATGGCCCTTGGGCTATCAGGCCTAAGGAAGGGGTCGTCTGGGCCTCGCCCTGGTTGTCTAAGCTTCAGACTGCACCCAAGTTGTTAGATGAACACCCTAAGTCGTCCAAAGATAGACGAAGACCACCTGGCAGTCTTGCAAGGCCATTTGCAACCCAAGTTTGAAAGGATAATGAGGTTGGGCTATCCGAGGAAGGGGATGAGCAGTCTGAAGTCCAGGATGAAGACGGAATATCAAGAGAACAAGTGGGGTCATTGGAAGGAAGAGATGACTTGTATGGGATTTGTTCTATCACAAGGAGCAGTCAAATCAGGTCGTTTGGTCCAAGGGTGTACAAGGTTGTCTAGCCATCCAAGCAGGTCATTTGGATTGCTAGGTGGACCATCCAGGCCAAAGGTGTAGAAGGTCATCTGGTTTCCTGGGTTGTTCAGGCCAAAGTGCCAGCACATTCCAAAACAAGGCGTGTACACCTTTCTAGCGACCCGCCATGCGTAAGGAGGAACAAGGAGTTGAACCCACATAAGACAACGATACATGGAACGAGTAGTTCCATGGAAATCAGTTATTGGTGTTGAAGTCGTAGTTGAGGAAGTGAAGGAGTTGTCTAGTGCAAGCCAAGTGTCCTCCTACCTCTCTCAACTTATAGAAAGAAGTAGAGATCTCTCAATTGTTCATTCTCACATGCAAAGCCAAGGAGTAGCAAGGAGGACCCAGAGCACACCAGCCAACTGATTCTGAACCAACTAGGGCACAACTTAGGGCAAAATCGCAAGCATGTATCAAAGTGTCTAGAAGACAAACCAAAGACATTCCACTACACAAATTTTTGAAGAGATCGAGGAGAAGAATAAATCTATTGCAAAGTAGACTATTGCACTAGAGCATTGGAGTTAGGGCACACTGCAACAGTAGCAGAAATAAGTGTTTTGCTGAAAACTCTTGTTTGGGAGCTAGAAAATTTCAAGTTTATGTAGGTGCAACGTTTGCAGCAGAGAAACACAATTACCGAGGAGGGAGCTGCAATTCCAAACCCTTGCTAGCAAAACTAGCTTGAAATTTTGAGGAATTTGCATTTTGGAAGCGGTGGAAGCATGTACAAACGAAGAAAATGGACACGCCACAACAACAAACCAAAGACATTCCACTGCACAAAATTTTGAAGCGATCGAGGAGAAGAATAAATATATTGCAAAGTAGAATATTGCACTAGCGCATCAAAGTTAGGGCACACCAAAATAGTAGCAAAAATAAGTGTTTTTCTGAAAACTCGTCTGGTAGCTAAAAAATTTCAAGTTTATGTAGGTGTGACATTTGCAATAGAGAAACGCAATTATGAAGGAATGAGCTGCAATTCCAAACCCTTGCTAGCAAAACTAGCTTGGGTTTTTTGAGAAATTTGCATGTTGAAAGCGGTGGAAGCATGTAGAAACGAAGGAATGGACACGCGACAACAACAAGGACGTGTTTCACGAAGGAGAAACTGGTGCAAGAGGAGTTGGGCCAACTAAGGGATGTTCGAAGCTTGAGCAATGCCATACAAATCATATGGAGTGTCGTCCAAAGCAAGGAGAAGACTATGAGGTTGAAGCAACACAATGTTTAAGGTAAGGAGGTCATTTGATTGGAAGAGCACTCTATACGAATCGTCTAGAGGGTCATCTAATGGGAGAAAAGGTTGTACAGAAGCTTGTATGGACCGTCTAGAGAGGGAGTTGGGTCGTCTAGAGCTAGTGTCGGGTTGTTTGATTGCAGAGGCAAGCAATCTAGAAGCTGAGACGGGCCATTTGAGGGAGGAAGGTTGTCTGACAATTCAGCAAGGTTGTCTGGCCTAGGAGGTTGGTTGTATGACCCAGGAGGATTGTCTGAGGCCAAGGGATGTCCATCAAAGACCAAGATAGGGTCGTTTGGCCAAGAAGAGGTTTTGGAGCCAAGGAAAGGTCATTTGGAGCTAAGGGGAAGTTGTTTGAGAGGGTGAAGTGAAGGCCACCAAAATGCAGACAAGGAGAAAAATTTAGTTCAGACAGTAAGGGTTTCAACGGTTCCACTATTGAGGTTTTGGGGCGCCCCTAAAGCTTGTAGGGACATTGTCCCTCGAACCCACGAGAGGGCTCTTGCCCTCTTGACCCTCAAAAAAGGTGGCAACGGGCATTGCCCTCATGTTGGTGATGCAGCCAATTACAAGAAGTGGAGTGAGCAATCAAAGAACAATATGTTGTTTGCAGCAATTCAAACTAAATCCTATTGCAGAAGATATTTGGAACAAGACAAAGCGGAAGGAGCATAACAAGAGATTCCAATATAGTGTTCAATGCTTCTATCCCCTATGTTCAATGCAGGTGTTGTCGAGGACCTCGATAGGTCTAGAGGGGATAGATGTAGGCAGACAAATTGACATGTCTTCATAATCAATGAATGAAGTTTTGTCATTTTGTAGTTTGTACACTAAGTGTTTGACAAAATGAGCATACGTGTAATTTGGATGTTCATGTAATTCAAATGTCATGTAATTACAATGTTGGGTAATTAGAAGTGTTGGGATAGTTAGGGTTAGGTATGAGGAAGTTGTGGAAGTTGGCAACTACCTCCCCCTTCCTAGGAATAGTATAAGTAGACCCCTTACATTTCCCAAATACATGATGATCTATCATCCATCTATCTATTTGTATCTGGGAGTGTGTGTGCATGTTGTTGTCTGAAGTGTGTTGTTGTTTTTTGTCGGAGCATAGTGTAGTGCAGATAGTTGTTGTGCTGGATACATGCTCTGTGTAGTGTATCCATTTGTATCTGTAAGTTATTCCCATTGTATATTTTGTTTATTTAAGTGGTAATGGAATTGTGTTGCAATGTGTTGTATTCCATTTCTACATCTTGTAGTGTCTCATGATGGCAACAATGAAAGATTTTTGGTATATTGATAGCTCCAGATTTTGGAAAAGTATATGCCTTGATACATTATTGGAGGCCTTCCTAACGTTGATAGAGCAATAGAAGAATTTAAAAGACTGTTGACAATCCTCATCAACGATAGCCTTGAGAGTGAGGACATGATTAGTAGTCTAAAAGTGCTTCCTAAAACTTGCCTACCATCTCACCCTAAGATGATTCTCCTTCAACTAATCAGAAAGTCTCCTATCTAATGTGGTGGCATAGAGCTTGGTGAATGTGTGCCTAATCATGATAGTCTTATGATTGTTTGGCTGTAATGTGCCCCTTGATTTTTGAATATCATGGATCATGATTTGTGACCAAGATACTAGAAATCTGCAATGCAGAACATCATTGAACATGTCCACAATAGGAGAAGTGAATCTACAAATTACACGAGGAAATCAGCTTGAAGCCCTTCACAATCAAGCAGCTTTACCAGTATAGATTTTGGAAAAGTATATGCCTTGATACATTATTGGAGGCCTTCCTAATGTTGACAGATCAATAAAAGTTTTTAAAAGACTGTTGACAATCCTCATTGATGATAGCCTTGAGAGTGAGGACATGATTAGTAGTCAAAAAGTGCTTCCTGAAACTTGCCTACCATCTCGCCCTAAGATGATTCTGCTTCAATTAATCAGAAAGTTTCATATCTAATGTGGTGGCATAGAGCTTGGTGAATGTGTGCCTAATCATGATAGTCTTATGATTGTTTGGCTGTAAAGTGCCTCTTGATTTTTGAATATGATGGATCATGATTTGTGACCAAGATGTTAAATCCTCAATGCAGAACACCGTTGGTCCACAATAGAAGTGAATCTACAAAATTACACTAGGAACTCAGCTTGAAGCCCTTCACAATCAGCAGCTTTACCAGTACATAAATTCCTTATAGCCCATAAAATACAATCAGTAGAAAATATAAGGCAAGTAGGGGAAAGATTAGACACATGAATGTTTGTGTAATCTAGTTTGTCATAGTGGGATATGGCATAGGAGACCCAGGTTTGTGGGTCACTGTTCAAGACTGGGGTTGTCCATAGGAAAAGATTATGCCAGAATGTCTTAGAGCAGTGATGAAGAGGATCAAGATGCTTACCTTTCTTACAATGGAGGCATTTGTACTCTCTTGGAAAAGGAGGAATCAAAGAGGGATCTTGAGCATACATGAAGTGGACTTTCCGATGATTATACTTATACCCATCATGATTATTTGTTCATGGGCCAAGAATTATGTGGGAAGGAAAGACCTAGGTGAGAGGCAAGGTGGGGAGAGGAAACAAGAGTTGCATCCTAAAGGGCCTACCCAATGAACTCATGTTTGGCTTGGATGGTGGGAAGATAATAGGAATTGCTCATAAGTTGGGAAAAGCTAGTAGCAAAGTCAAATCCATGCTCAACTTGAAAATGAACAAGAGGAGAGTGAGTATTGGAAGAGCTTAAGGAGGTAAGTGGAACCTATTGACATTGGGGAGAATCTGAGAGGGTGAAAGTCAAAACAACATGATCTACGAAGGGAAGCTGATGAAGCACACAATTTTTCTCTGTACCAAGAATCAAGAATTTGCCAACAAGAACATAATCCACTGCACTTGAGACTTCACTATGGTGAAAACAAGTGAAGCCACTTGAGCCTTGAAGTTAGACATTCCATTGAAAATCTGGAGGCCGTGTGACTATTCAACTGGAGATGATGTCCCTTATATGCTATTATCAGGTGCGTCTTATCACTTGAAACTTTGTGTAGCCCAAAATCCTTGACATCTAATTTTGGGTAGCATAACTCATCCTTGGTCAGGTCATGGATAGGCATCTTATGGGTCCTGTTGCCACATTTTGCACGGGGTGCCATGTTTTCAAATTTTGTAAGTATGCTGCTCTTCCTTCCCTCCTCCTTTCTTCCCTTTCTCCACTTTTCCCTTTCTCCCTTTCCTTCAGTTTCATTCCTCCCTTTTTCCCTTGTACCTCCCCCAGTCAAATTCCCAAAACAGAGCAAGTATTCCCTGAAAATTTCTAAGTGTCAGGGCGCAACCCGACTTCGCAGCGAAGTCGGGGTGCGCCCTCAAGTTGGAGCGCACTAGGGAATGCGAAGTGCGAAAGCAGGCTGAAACGGAGCAGAATTTGGCTAAGTGTGGGAGCGCAACCCGACTTCGCAGCGAAGTCGGGGTGCGCTCTTCTTCCTGTGCGCACTTGGGAAGCAGTGATTGCAGAATTCAGCTAAGTGCTGGAGCGCAACCCGACTTCGCAGCGAAGTCGGGGTGCGCTCCCCTTTTTGTGCGCAGTCCGAACAGCGGCCGAAACAACCAAGTGCCGGTGCGCAACCCGACTTCGCAGCGAAGTCGGGCTGCGCCCTCTGACCGGTGCGCAGTTGGGCAGCATTCATCAAGCAAGCCCAGAAATTGGCTAAGGCACGGAGGCCTCCCCAACTGCGTTGTTTCCCACCTGCGCTACCCGATGGCGCTCTGATCCCGGGCGAAGTTGGACAAATTGCCTTTCAAGGCAGACATGTGTCACTCATCAGAATTCGACAAGTGTCCAGCCTCGGGATTCGAGCCGAGATGTGATGGGAAAAAGGACAAGCATGGACCGCATTACCTACGCCAACTGCCTCCATTTAAGCTGATGCAAAGTTCCATCTACCACAGCTACCCGCATTCCTGCTGACTAGAAGTTTCACCCGACGCACTGCCACGTAGCTGTACAGCTTTCAGGGAGACCTTGCTGCAAGTACAGTCCTCGCCGACAGGAGTCAGCATCAGCAACTCTTCTGCCGCTTTTGTCAGCTATTGTCCGGTCTGGGACTTTGTGCCCGTAATTGTAATCGGGGGGAACTTGGGCTATAAATAGCCACACCATTTCATTGTAAAAGGGTGGAAGGGGGATATCCTGCTAGGGAACCATTGTAGCTATACGTTTGCCTCTGAATACAAGACACACACTTGGCTCTATCTTGTTGTTGTTGTTCTTTTATGCTGCCTGTACTTGTCATTTCTGCCTCATGTTTCTTATTTCATTGCTTACTGTTATTCTGAATTATGGATTCCGGTATTTGGTGATTAAGTATTCCTGGAATGCATAGATAGAGGATACATAGGATATATGACAGCGGTAGTTTCTATTGTGTGTTCTGTTTTGGATTGTTGTTAGTAGTGGTGATTGATCGTTGTCGTGCTTGCTCATCCCCCCACCCAACACCAATCCTATTTCAATCTCTTTTCGCACTTTTATCTCTTTCCCGTACTCTTAGCTAAAACACTAAAAAACCCATAGGAAGCCGGCCTTCTCCGGAGATTGGCACGGAAGGCATTCCTTCCTTCCGGCCTTTCAATCTGGTGGGCGAATCTGGGCGCATTTTACCAAATCCTTTCCTCATGGCAGATTCGTAACCAACAGTTTCTCTGGCACGCCCGGTGGGACATGGAAGTTTCCCACCCCAAAACAAGAATCGAAGCACTGGTGTTCGCTTCATTGCTTGTTAAAATCAGAACACCTGGCGACTCTGCAAGTACCTGAATATTCTCTGAGTCCGTGAAGACCGGTCCGAACGCCTTCATGCAAACGAGAAGGTGGAGAGCAAGGAATCCGGGAAACCAGCCTGACCTTTACGAAATCGACATTGCCGCTCCAGGAGAGCGCGTCAGGCTGGCTGACCACCAAGCTCGCATAGAAGAATCCGAGCCCGAAATCGAAGAGGCCGAGGCTGAAGAGCAATCTACATCCTCGGACGGTACCGATACCGAGTACACTACCGGAGGAGAAGAAGAAATGGCTGCTCAGCAGAATGATGATGATCTCTTCCCGGCGGTAGACTCCACGGGGCCCTTGGCCCTAGTCGGACAACAAGTTGTGCCTCCCGTTGCCTTAAAGTCCATCCCTACCTACGATGGCTACGGCAAGACGGCGTACGAACACATCCAGGACATTTCGGCCCTGGCTGCGCTACATTCCATTACAGACGAGAGTGTCAAGACCCGTCTGCTGGCCCTTTCCCTAAGGGGAAAGCTTCTCTACTGGTGGAGATCTCTGCCAGAGGGATCTATCACGGGGTGGCGCCAGCTGGCTGGCAGGCTCGTAAAAGGATGCAACGAGTCTGCTGATCCCTCTTCTTTGTTGCATCAGTTCCAAAGCATCCAGCGACACCCCCAAGAGGAGGTGTCGGACTTCAACATACGGTTTGCGAGGTCTTGGAAACGAGTACCTCGCGAACTGCGACCTTCAGCGGGTCAGGCTGCGCACTACTACTTGAGGTCTTTCAACTCAGACATCTGCCTGTTGCTGAAGATAGCCCGAGTCGACTCATTCCCTGCCCTGTACGAAGCTGCCCAACAAGCTGAAATGGACATAATCTCCATAGGCAGACTCCCGCATAGGGTACAGCCACCCATTTACCCTGACTTTCCTCAATCCCAGTACCCATCGGCCTCTGGTGTGATGCCGTCATCTTCAGGACAGCAACCCCAGCAGCAATGGAATCCGACGCCGGTCGTAAATCCCTATGGCCCGCCACAAATTCATTATCCTAACCCGCCGCCTCCTCCTCCGCATTATCCAGCACTCCCAGCTCCCCCTCAGTATGCGCAATATTCTGCACCTCCTCCATTGGCTGCATTACCTCCGCCAGCTCAGTTGCCGCCTCCAGACAATGATATTCAGAACAAAATCCTCCAAGAGGTACGGGCTCTGGCCTCTGGGTATCATACCATGTCAAATGACATGACTATACTGAAGAAGAAGCAGGCCCAGATGGAATCTGTTCCAAGGAGGCCATACCCTCCTCCGACAGCGACAAAAGATCAAGCCGCAGAACGGCAAGTTCAGAGGCGCCCCCGCAAGAAATGCTGCCATCGAGGACCAACCTGGCACTTCGACCAGGTTAACTGGTGCTCCACGTGCAACGACCCGCATTCAGAAGAAGATTGCACACTGCACCGACATTACCTCCAGACTGTGGCGGGCAGCGCCATAGAAGATGAAGAACTTTACATGATCCTGGACGATGAAGGCAACTTTGCCGTCCCAGAGGAAGATCTGGCGTTGCCCCCTGCCAAAGAAGACAGAAAGCCTGTTGAAGCTGCTGCAAAGCCATTGAAGGTATACGCCAGGAGAGAAAAGGCGCAACCTGCTGGGCTGCCACCTGACAAGAGGCTGTGGCCTCACACGGCCAAGGAAAAATTGCCTGCAGCCAAGCCTCCCGCAGCAAAAGCTCCCGCGGCTCAGCCTCCGAGTGAGACCAAAGAACAAGCTCAGGAGAAGCTGAGATACCCGTCTCTGACAAAGAGACAGAGAGTCGAGGCCACGCAGCAATACCGGACCAAGTATGAGCCTGCGAAAGAAACGGAGGGAGCTAGCACTTCAGGCTACAGCATAGTGGATGAGCTAAAGAGGACTCCCGCAAGGATAAGCATGTATGACGCTCTTCTGCTCCCGGGGCAAGTTGATCTGCTGCAGGAGTCTTTGAAGAGCATGAAATATGGCAAGCAGATACAACCTGTTGTTCTGGTTCAACCCCTGACAGTCTCCGCCACTGGGAAGAACAGACCACCTCCCTTCTATCTGTCATTACGGATGCAAGGGTATATCGTACACAACTGTATGGTGGATTCTGGTGCCTCCACGACTGTTATGCCAAGAGCCGTCTGCGACGAAATCGGGATGGAATATACAAGGAGCAGCCAAGGTGTGCTGCAACTAGACGGCACCCCTGTCAAGACAGTCGGTGTCATTAAAGATATCCCGATCCGGCTGCACAAAGCTCTTGACATAGTGGTCATTCAAGAAGTCGTGGTTGTCGACTTGGAACCCTACTTCGGCATGTGTCTCTCCGGGGAGTTCAACTGCGAAGGCTGGGTGGGTATCTGTCTCTGGATTACTCGCATATGGAAGTGCCCTTCAAAGGAAGGAGAGCGAAGATCTACAACGAGAAGCCTTCCACATTTCTAGTGGAGAAGATACCCGGAGAAGAGTCACAGGACTGCATGGTTCAGTTGACGGCGGAAGAAGCTGGTGGTGGTAGACATGACAGAGCAAGCTCTTGAGCTGTTGCAAGTGGAGGATGAGTTCTCCTTGCTGGATTTTAACGCCATGATCGAGACTGAGCAAGGCTGCTACACCGTCATTCAGCTTGAGAGGCTTGACCAGTTAGCAAAGAAAGAAGTAAGACCTACACCAAAAGAGCTATGGTAGCTCTTCTTTGATGGCGCCCGATGCAAAAATGGCGCCGGTGCGGGCGTACTCTTGGTTTCCCCGACCGGGATCCGGAAGGACTACACCTACGGGGCTGGCTTGGAGCTGTACCAACAACGCGGCGAGTACAAAGCCCTGTGCTTGGGTTTGAGAAAAGCGGAGAGGCTGGGGATAAAGCATCTGCAGATCTTTGGCGACTCAGAGCTGGTGTGCAACCAGATTACGAACAAGTGCGCCTCCAAGAAGCACTACCTCAAGGCGTACCGTAATCGGGTCTGGGACCTGATGGAGTCATTCGACTCATTGAATGTCAAAGCCATATCACGTGAGAAAAACAAGCACGCTGACATTCTGGCGTCTGTTGGAGCCAGGTACGTTCCGGCTGATGACACTGTCCAGAAGCCGAAGCCGGTTCGTACCATCTACAGGCCTTCTGTGCCTGATAAAGACACCCACTGGCAGGTGTTTGACTGTGACGAGGAGATCGTCACTTTTTTGGTTACCGAAGCATGTACAATCGAAGGTAGAGACCCTGATGACGAGCAATATGAGGGGTTGATACAGTTAAAGAATAATCATGTCCCGAAAGGACTGATTACACTAGAAAGTCTCTTTGATCAGAATGACAGAGCGATATCACACAGGATCAAAGTAGACCCCAAGCAGTACGTCGACCTGGAGCTTGAACCTGGAAAGACAATCAAGGTCGGAACGGACTGCACCGAAGAGGAACTCGAACAGATCAGATCATTGTGCGGAGAGTTCCCCGATATAGTAGCCTGGTGCTACCAGGACTTGAAGGGGTATGACAGACAGATAATCCAGCATACCATTGAGCTAGAAGATGGTGCGAAACCATTCCGGCAGAAGCAGAGGGCTGTAAACCCGAAGATTGAAGCCATGATGAAAGCCGAGCTCCTGAAAATGCTGGAAGCCAAGATAATCTACCCCATCAAGCATTCATCCTGGGTTGCGAATCTGGTTCCCGTGAGGAAGAAAAACGGAGACATTCGTCTCTGCGTAGATTTCAGAAATCTAAATCAGGCCTCACTAAAGGACCATTACCCGCTTCCCCAAATCGATCAGATCCTCCACATAGTTGTTGGAGCGCAGAGATTCTCCCTCTTAGACGGATTTTTTGGGTACAACCAGATCTGGGTCAAAGATGAGGACCAGCATAAGACAGCGTTCACCACCAAATGGGGAACGTTCGCCTATCAGCGCATGCCCTTCGGCTTGTCCAATGCTGGCGCCACATTCCAGAGAGCCATGGACCTGGCCTTCCGAGAGCTGCTTAACAAGATCATTGTCATCTACTTGGATGACATGACTGTATTCTCTCACAGAAGAGAGGACCATGCTTCCCACTTGCGGCAGATATTTGAGAGATGTCGTGAATTCGGCATTTCCATTAACCCGAAGAAATCAGTCTTCGCGGTAAGAGAAGGTAAGCTGTTGGGACATGTCATCTCCGAGAAAGGCCTTGCAGTGGATCCTGACAGAGCCGAAGCCCTCCTCCGCTTGCCCGCCCCAGTCGACAAGAAGGGGCTACAGTCCTTCTTCGGCCAGATCAACTTCGTAAGGAAGTTCATACCGGACTTCGCACAAGTGATCAAACCCATGGCCGAAACTGCTGAAAAAGAATGCCGAATTCCTGTGGATTGACGAGAGGAGGCAGGCCTTCGAGGAGATCAAGGCCGGAATTGCACAAGCTCCGGTGTTGATAAACCCGGATTATTCCAAGGACTTCATCCTGTACGCGGTGGGAGAACCCGAGAGTTACGCCGCGAGTCCTGACTCGAGAGGGAGACGATGGCGAAGAGCGCCCCATAGCGTTCTTAAGCCGGGTGATTCAGCCGCACGAGGAAAAGTACAATTTTATTGAGCGGCGAGTTCACGCAGTCATGAAGTCTCTCCGAAAGTTCAGGCACTTCGTCTCCCAGAGCCGGACAACTGTCTTCGTGATACACCCGGACGTCCGGAACTTCATCATACAAGGGGAGCCGGGTCACAAGAGAGCAGGATGGATTGCCAAAATCCAGGAGTTCGACATCGAGGTACGGCCAACAAAGCTGATCAGAGGCCGAGCCTTGTGCCAGGAGCTGGCCCGAAGCGCTGCAGCCGAGATATCTGCCTGTAAGTGGGAAGATCCGACAACAACCACCAACCTAGCCAACTCCTTATCAGAGGAAAGTGACTGGACAGATGACCTGGTGAGGTATTTCTGCACCGGGAGATGTCCAGATCACTTCAATGCCTCACAAAGAAGGAGGTTTCGGCTAAATGCCTTGAGATACACTCTTCGCCCCGACGGGCTTTACTTCAAGAACATTGACGGCATCCTGTTGCGGTGCGTCAAGAAAACCGACCAACCCAGGGTCCTTGGAGAATTTCACTCCGGGATGCCTGGAGGACACCATTCTGGAAGGCCTACGGCCTTGAAAATCATCAAAGCTGGGTACTATTGGCCCACTCTCTTCACAGACGCACATGCGGTCTGTGTAAAATGTGATAAATGCCAGAGATTTGCTGGCAGAAACAGAAAAGCACCCCTGCCCCTCCAACCAATTCAGGCCGAGACTCCGTTTCAGCAATGGGGTCTGGACTTCATCGGGGTCATTACGCCTAACTCTGCAGCGGGGCACAAGTTTATTCTTACCGCCACCGATTACTTCACTAGGTGGGCAGAGGCGATCCCCACGAAGAATGCGGACCAGGAAACGGTCATTGGGTTCCTCGAGAGCCTCATCACCCGTTTCGGGGTCCCAGAGTCAATAGTGACGGACAACGGTCCGGGGTTCGCAGGCGCTGTACTCACGGAGTACACCAGCAAGTACGGCATCTATCACAAGATGTCTTCTAACTACTACCCGCAGGGGAACGGCCTGGCCGAGTCCACCAACAAGAATCTACTGAAAATTGTCAAGAGGACAGTAGAGAAGAACAAGAGGACTTGGCACCTACTCCTGAATCGGGCGCTGTGGGCGGATAGAATATCATTCAAGAAGTCTATCAAGACATCCCCCTACGCGCTCGTGTATGGCAAGGAGGCAGTCCTGCCAACCCACATAGAAATTCCCGCACTCTGGATGTTGGATGAAGAGAGAGTCAGCGGGGATCCAGTGGACGCCAGACTGTGCCAGCTGCTGCAGTTAGAAGAAGAAAGAGAAAAAGCATACCAGGCCTTCACTAAACACGCTGAAGCGACCCAAGGCTGGTTTGCAAAAGGCACCACCGCCCGAGTTTTCAAAATCGGGGACCTGGTGCTGAAGTGGGACTCACTGAAGGCAAAGCCGGGCAATCACGGCAAATTTGACGCCCTCTGGGAGGGTCCCTATCAGATTGCTCGGGTGAACCAGTTTAATGCATTCGTGCTCCGGGACATGGAGGGACAACTTCTCCCCATTCCCGTCAACGGGTTCCACCTCAAAATTTATCACCGCTGAAGGCACCCCAATGGGTCCTTCCTTGTAAATATTTCTTTTCTGCATTTTTTTTCAGAATGTATATATTTATTTCAGCATTTCAGCTTTTAGTTTTCAAGAGCCCAAGTGAAGCTTACAGCAAACCCGGACTTCGCGGCGAAGTCGGGTATTGCTCCTTGGATCGTGCGAAGTTTGAGAGAAGAGAGCTGGCAAAAAGGGCAAGAATTTGACTAAGTGCTGGGTGCGAACCCCGACTTCGCAGCGAAGTCGGGTGCGCACCGTCTTGAGAGCGCAGTTGGGAAGAGCAGAGCTAAAATGGCTAAGTGTAAAACCATCGGATCGCCCATTTTTCGGGCGAAGTCCGACTGCAAGCAAATCTGGCCGAAGTCGGAGTGCGCCCGTTTTTCGGGCGAAGTCCGAGTGCGCCCTCATTCTTGGGCGCACCTTGGGTGACCTGTCACGGGAGGCAAGGAAAAATGGTAAAATCTTTCTAAGTGTGGGCCCGGACAGCGCAATTCGGCATAGTGCGAAGTTGGGTTGCGTTCCTTAAAACCCTGGGCCCAAAGTTCTCCCTCAAAAGGTGTGCCCAGGCGGCGGCTATGACGTCATCAAAGGCACGAAGTCCAAAGAAGTTTTAATGATTGCGCGACTTTCAAAAACGATGTCATTAAGAAAGCAAGGCGCATTAGGACCAACTGCAACTAGGGTACGCTTTTCAAGATTAAACCCATGCACAGCCGCCAAAGTATTATAACGCTTCCACCAACTTCAAGTTAACCACCTTAACCCCTGCCCTGGCGCCATTAATGCTGAAATCCTTGCCTAGAAAAAGGGCCCTGGCATACTCAGAAAATTCAGATTGTCGAGCTGACTCCGAGACTGCAAAGTCCAGAACTGAGAAATCAATAGCCGTAATCTCTGTCTCTGCCAATTCCAACAGAAAAGAAACGATGGACAAGGGGAAAGCGCCAATGCCGGCGCAATCCAGTGACGCAGAGCGCGAAGCTGAGGAGCAGACGGAATCAAGCGCTCATGAGAGCGAAGCGCCGCAAGAGCAGAAAAGGAAAACCCGGACGAAGAGAAGTCGAGGGCAAATTCCGCCGTCGCCCGTCAATCACCTGGCCGGGTACAAAGATGGCGAATTTTCTATCAGCCTCACCAAGCTGCGGCCGAATATTGCGAAGTGGGCTGACAAGGTTTCGCCCTCACACCATGTCGGGGCTGCGTATAAATCGAACCTATACTGGTTCTTATGCCCTCCTGCTCACCAGTGCCCGGAGCTGATTGAATCAATCGTAGCATATTACAAACCAGCTGCCCGGCAAGTCTGCGACAACAAGGGAAGAGTGTTGTTCACACTCTTCAGGGAGAGCGTCCAGCCAGCGTTCGCCCCAGGGCTTCAGTACGACCCCGGCGCGATTGTCAGGAGGATTAATCTGGATGAACAGACGGGCAGATTCACGCAGACCAAGCGGATGAGAGAATTCCTCAACTCAGAGCTGAAGACTCCGCTGGCAGCCGGACAGTGGCCGACAGGCCCCATACCCCTGGACAGGTTCGAGAACAAATACATATACATCATCCTGGCATGGGTACTCGGCTGCGATTCTGACAAAGTGGTACGCCCGTACCAGCTGGCGCTGGCAGAATGTATCCTGCATGGGGAGTTTTACGACTCCACGGCGCAAAAGAGTGGGAAGCGCCCCATTTTCTTCGATTGGGCAGACTGGCTGGCGTACGCCATTCATTCAAACCTAGTCGAGCTGTAGCAGAAGCAGACAACGGAATTCCGGTTTTGCTCCTTCCTCACATGGCTGTGCTTGTACCACATGCACTACCGGATCAGAGTTCCCGACTTGAAGAAGGTAAACGAAAAAGGAGAGCCGCTGCCCGTGTACGAATGGACCGAGATCCTGTACAGAAAAGGGTCATTCTATGAGTTTAATTTTAAATTTCTGTGCATGGTCCTGGGGCTGTTCAATGGTGAGGCATCCCGCCCGCCAGAGGTCATGACAAGCTATCTGAGGAAGCACAAGTACGGGGACACCTTCCGGCTGACGCAGGGCGTCGTGGTCAGAATCTACGGATTCAAGGGGAAGCCGTTCCTGCTGCCCTACTTCTGCACTGACCACCAGTTCGGGATGGAGATTGCGCGTCAGATGGACTATGTCGAAGAAGAGTTCGGCCAGGGCAAAAAGAAAGGCCATATTTTTCAGTATCCAATTTGCTGGGCGAACATCCGAGTGCACGAGATTGGACAGCACGTCTACCTCGAGCGAGAACTCATCGACATGGGTCTGATAATGCTTCCGCAGCGCTGGAAGTACGACCCAATTGGGGTCAGGGGTAAGTTTGCGCACATCTGCCCGCGAGCAGAGATCATGCAGGAAAGGGGCAACAGAACAGGTGCTGACCTTGAATGGCACATTGAGCAGATGCAATCATGGCCTCCATGGCATGATTTTTACTGCGAAGAGGTGGCGTATGACCCAGAGCGAAACCCGGATCACCGGTTGGAATCTGCGGGCTTCAAGAAATTCCTCGCCAAGGTGGCGCCCCTCAACTGGCAAAAGGACAAAATCATTGAATTTTGGAAGATGAGATGCCGCACGCAACACGATAAATCCAACCGGAAAACGTTGGCCGTTGATGATGAGTTTTCGGCCCTATATGATCAATACGCTGACACGTGGCGGCCTTTCGCATTTCGAGATTGCGTTCCCCGAGGCGCTAGGAAAAGGTATACAAGGAGGTCCTCGTCCCAGCAATCGTCTACTCCCGGAACTTCCAGCGCAACGCCAACAAGCAGTCAAGTGGGCCCAATGCAGCCTCCAGCTCCTGAAGCATTACCCGAAAGGGCGCAAGGGTCAGAGAGGTCAACTCCTGAGGTGGCCCCCCAAGCGGAAAAAGCGCCAGAACAGCCAGCTATCAGACCGGCCGCGGCAGGCATCCTCCCAGTTAGACCCAGGTACAAGTTTACCGTGGGGACATCGCTGCCTGCAGCCCCAACATCCTCTCCGTCCTTTGAACCAGCTACAGCGCCAGAAGAAAAGAAGAGGAAGAGGAGTGAAAAGGCCAAGCGGCCTAAGGAATCTGTACAGCAGCCGGCCGCAGCGCAGACAGGGACAGCCGCGCCAGAAATCGTCTCACTAGACAGCCCTGAAGCAGAAGCAGACACTTGGGCTGCGGGCGTCCTTCAGACAGCGGCTCAGGCGGAGCCCGCAGGTACGTCCACTTCTCCGCTCCCCCAAGTCCCAGTTGGCCCTGCCATAACGCCATCCCCCATTACATCAGGGCAAGCCGTAGTTGCATCCTCATCTTCCCAGACTGTCCAAACATCCCACAGCCCCCATTCCTTCGACCAGTTCGCCCAGGACCCTAACGCCTTCCAGTCCCTCAGCCAAACCCTGGAACCCTCGCCTGCGGCCAGTGTCGAAGCTACACATACATCGCCGCGCCGCTCACCTCACCTGTTCAAAACCCCGCCAACGCCGTCCACTCAGCCGCTCGCTTCCCCTAGGACCCGGTCGCCCTTAAAAGCGGCCACTCCTTCTGGAATCCCTCCTGCTTCGCTGTTTGCAGGGAAGATGCCGCAGCAAGGTCCGATGCTGGAAGACCTGGACTTCATGGGGATCGCAGATGACCGGCCTTCGGCAGCAAGAGCCGCGGGGTGTTCCGCCTCTTTCCTTCAGGGCGTCAAACGCAGAAGGGCCGAGGAAATAGCTGCCCCGGTGAAGCGCACCAAGTACGACTTGGACAGGAGAGTGCTCAGAACTGAGAAGTTGGTTCCAAAAGTGAAGAAGCCTCTCCGGGAGATGACCGAGGCGGACTATGAGCATCAAGTCAAGGAGAAGAGCTTTGATGACATCAACGAGGAATACGAAATCAACGGTATTCGTCGTAGAACACATAATCTCCTTGTCAAGCGACTTGAGAATCTGGAGGCGCTGTTTCAGCTGCAGAATACTTCAAGACAGCTGGAGGAAGATCTGGCGAGGGCCACCGCGCAGCTGGGGTCTGCACGGCAGGAGATCGATGAATTGAAAGCCCAGCTGGCCGCCTCTCAGCAGGAGGCCGCAGCGCAAAAACAGACAGCCGAACAGCTGTCAGAGGAGAAAAGGGCAGCACTGGAGCAGGTCTCTCAGCTCCAGGATTCATTGAAACAGGCTCAGTCACAGCTAGAGGAGAAAACATCACAGACGGCGGCCTTTTCAAAGAATAAGGTTAAGGAGATGCGGGCTGGTCTGCTGCAGGGATGTAGGCCCAACGTTGTCAGATCTATATCGGTCCTGGATTTCGCATCCAGGATCCAAGAAGTATCTGCCCAGGGAAAGCTTGTGGTAGAGGAGGCCGAACACCAAGCGAGGCAATGGCTAGACTTGGCTATGAAACTTGAGGAGTATGAGCGCAAAGGCCTCCGATTTCCCCCAATGTCCCGACTTGCCTCAGAGTGGGCAGATGCAAGGGTAACCTTGCACATTTATTTTGATAAAACGGAGAAGATAAGGGCCGCCAGGAAGATGTTGGACTCATTAGACCACGAAATGAGCATTTGCCTGGCCCCCTTCAACACTCTGTCTGAACACGGGTGCCCGAGCTTCGTCGAGAATGGCGAGTTTCTGACCCTTGAGCAGGTGAAGCTGAATTGGCTGTCGTTCGAGGCAGACACAGCAGAAATCGATAGCTGGGCGGAGCCAATCCAGGAAGCTCAGGTCACCCAGATGGTGTCAAGATACTGCAAAATCAATACCTCCCTCAAAGAGTTGGGAGAAAGATACGACACCATCGACCTGCATGCGGTTGCTGCTTTCAGCACAGCGCTGAAAGAGGTCAGCGACCTAGGGCCCTTCCAAGCAGCAATCTGGGACCAAGCCAAGGCTGCATACGATCGCATCCGCGAGCGGGAGGCCGACAACGAAGACCATTCAGGTTCTGGAGGAGAAACAGAAGAGGCAACTGCCGAAAGTGAACTCGAAGAAGAACAGTTGCTTGGGAAGAAGCCGTCAGAGCAGGGGAAGGGAGTTCCTCTGCGCCCAAAGGATGAAGGCCTGGTTCTTTGCGTCGAGGCGAGCTCGACACCCCGCGAGCCGCCAGGAATGTTGCCACATTTTGCACGGGGTGCCATGTTTTCAAATTTTGTAAGTATGTTGTTCCTTCCTTCTCCCCTCCTCTTTCTTCCCTTTCTCCATTTTCCCTTTCTCCCTTTCCTGCAGTTTCATTCCTCCCTTTTCCCTTGTACTTTCCCCCAGTCAAATTCCCAAAACAGAGCAAGTATTCCCTGAAAAATTCTAAGTGTCAGGGCGCAACCCGACTTCGCAGCGAAGTCGGGGTGCGCCCTCAAGTTGGAGCGCACTAGGGGATGCGAAGTGCGAAGACAGGCTGAAAAGGAGCAGAATTTGGCTAAGTGTGGGAGCGCAACCCGACTTCGCAGCGAAGTCGGGGTGCGCTCTTCTTCCTGTGCGCACTTGGGAAGCAGTGATTGCAGAATTCAGCTAAGTGTTGGAGCGCAACCCGACTTCGCAGCGAAGTCGGGGTGCGCTCCCCTTTTTGTGCGCAGTCCGAACAGCGGCCGAAACAACCAAGTGCCGGTGCGCAACCCGACTTCGCAGCGAAGTCGGGCTGCGCCCTCTGACCGGTGCGCAGTTGGGCAGCATTCATCAAGCAAGCCCAGAAATTGGCTAAGGCACGGAGGCCTCCCCAACTGCGTTGTTTCCCACCTGCGCTACCCGATGGCGCTCTGATCCCGGGCGAAGTTGGACAAACTGCCTTTCAAGGCAGACATGTGTCACTCATCAGAATTCGACAAGTGTCCAGCCTCGGGATTCGAGCCGAGATGTGACGGGATAAAGGACAAGCATGGACCGCATTACCTACGCCAGCTGCCTCCATTTAAGCTGATGTAAAGTTCCATCTACCACAGCTACCCGCATTCCTGCTGACTAGAAGTTTCACCCGACGTGCTGCCACGTAGCTGTACAGCTTTCAGGGAGACCTTGCTACAAGTACAGTCCTCGCCGACAGGAGTCAGCATCAGCAGCTCTTCTGCCGCTTTTGTCAGCTATTGTCCGGTCTGGGACTTTGTGCCCGTAATTGTAATCGGGGGAACTTGGGCTATAAATAGCCACAACATTTCATTGTAAAAGGGTGGAAGGGGGATATCCTGCTAGGGAACCATTGTAGCTATACGTTTGCCTCTCGAATACAAGACACACACTTGGCTCCTATCTTGTCTGCTGTTCTTCTTTTATGCTGCCTTTCCTTGTCATTTCTGCCTCATGTTTCTTATTTCATTGCTTACTGTTATTCTGAACTCTGGATTCCGGTATTTGGTGATTAAGTATTCCTGGAATGCATAGATAGAGGATACATAGGATGTATGATAGCTGTAGTTTCTATTGTGTGTTCTGTATTTAATTGTTGTTAGTAGTGGTGATTGATCGTTGTCGTGCTGCTTATCCCCCCACCCAACTCCAATCATATTTCAATCTCTTTTCGCACTTTTATCTCTTTCCTGTACTCTTAGCTAAAACACTAAAAAACCCATAGGAAGCCGGCCTTCTCCGGAGATTGGCACGGAAGGCATTCCTTCCTTCCGGCCTTTCAATCTGGTGGGCGAATCTGGGGCGCATTATACCAAATCCTTTCCTCATGGCAGATTCGTAACCAACAGGTCCCAATACAGTTGTTGAAATCGCCCAAGGAGGATAACATCAACTGTTGAAGAGTAATGTGAGATATCTAGATAGAGGTCTAGATATGGATCATCATTTAGGTGAATTTTGTAAGGTGGTGGAAATAACAAACAGCCAAAGAGACATCTTAGACTGGACCTGAAGCCATACCTAGAGTGTAAATCGGAAGCAAATAATTACTCATTGTGCCAGAGACAATACCAAATAAGAGCAGGGCAGACTTCTGATTTGTGGACGATCACTGTAATTACTTTATTTCGGAGCATTTGGAAAGCCTTCTCAAAGGTCAGCATTATTAAGGCAATGTAGGATTAGAGGTTATATTGTTGAGATGCTCTATGATAGATTATTAACACTATTATTCTTATGTTCAGAAGAATGGCCAGATATTATAAAATTGGTTGGTGTGTCAAATTAATGGGGTAGAGTCCTGATGGAATGGTGGTGATGAATGCCATTGAATGCCTATATGATAGGTTCTAATACTGCCTGGCTGGAACTCCATGTGTATCCATCTAGTCCATATTTAGCAAGTTAGTATTTATGTGCATTTCTATATGTTTCTATACAAATATACTTGTGCTTATTTTTCAATCATGTGTATGTAGGTATAGGGAAGGTCATCTGTAACATTCATAAGACAGCCTTACCCTCTTGCACTTACAAAGTTTCTGGTTGCTTCCCAAGACTTATGTGGGCCTTATGCACATGCCTATTTCACAACCATGCTTACGCATTTATTATAAACACATCATAATCCAGTATAAGCTTCATGCATAATCATAATTGCACCACAAATCCATAAATATAAAGCATCAGAACATAACAATATCATAAAATTGATGAAAACCTTCAGTAAGCATCATTTCGTGCAGGTCTATTTGCAAGTATTAGCCATCATCATATTGTAAGATTTATTTGTGAGTATGAGCCATGATCATATCACAAATAACATCATTTTAAATGTAAAGATAAAAGAAAAGGATGATTGTAAGGATAGGTTTTATGAAATCAATAAAAGCCTGTACAGGCCAGCCTTCATCCTACAGAATTTGTATTGTCAAACTAGTACAAATGCAAACGTCATGCCCCAGATGTCTACATGTGTGACAGATGCATACCTGTTTTATAATTCTCCACCACCAAGCCTTTAATAGGTAGGGCAATTCCTTTTGCAAGTTTGTTACAAATACTTTCTAAACCATCCAACTTATTTCTTTTCCAGTGTTTGCATGCAGGTTTAGATATTGCCTCACTAGGAAATCCACAACTCTTTTCTTGCAACTTACAGTTGAGTGTACTTTGTTTCTTTGGAGAACACAAGCAGGGTTGATTCTACTGAGTAGTTGCAGCACTTATCTCAATATAGAAAATTATATGAGCTATCAAAATTCATATATGGAATCTGAACTGATTCCATCTTGTGGCTGGTTGCTACCTTTGTAATGTCTTGAAAATTCTAACAACCACATACCTGATCCAAAATTTTAAAAACTATAATATTTCTCTACTTTCTTTATTCTAGCCTAAATGGTTCAAAAGGCTCCCCAAGTGTCCTGTTGGTTGAAATCCCATGTTGTCGGGGCTTGAGAGAACTTAAAATTGGGCTTTTAGAGATCTATTTCCCTGTTTATATTCCGTAATAATTGGGCTGTTTTCCATGTCAGTGTAGATAGACTATGTTTACGCTACAAGGTTTTGGAGAAGAGGAATTCACCTTCCTAGAGTACTGCAATCGACCAATTGACAGGGAGAGGGCTTGACCAATAGGTCAGGGCCTTTTGCACCAGGAAACCACTGGATCGGCGAAGGATATCAACATAGTCTCTCATATGTTTTGGCCTAATTGTGTTTCCAACCTATGACATGCTATCATCCGTTGATCTCCGTGGATCGTTTTGGGAGCCTTTTAATTGGCTATTTGACTTCTCATGGCTTGGCAATTATGCGACTTTTTTTTGTAATCCAATTATGTTCAAGTGACCCATTTCAAATGCCATTTGAGAAATATAGCTGTCAACTTGATACTTAATTGTCATTAAATAGTAACAGAACAGTATTGGAGATGTATGGTTTGTTCTATAGGTCAAACATAATATTCCAAATTAGCAAAATGTCAGTTGTCCTCCAGTGGCTTGGATGCCATATTATAAAATGGACCTACATGGGACAAGAATACATATGCTTTACTTTAACTTTTAAATATTTTCTCCCTGATTTTGAGTTGTTAGTTAATGTAATTCAAGAATTGAGCATATACAGTTCTGCAGGAACTGTCTTCAAAAACCACAGGAACAAACAAAATTTCTAGATCAAACTTAGGAACGTTAAACACAAAAGGCAATTTCCAGAACATAAATCTGCTATTTGTGAGCAAGTTACGTAGGGTGTTTAGTAATTGATGGTATCCCCCTCACTCGTTTCCTTGATTGGTTTGGTTGTTGACCTTAAATCGCAATCCCTCACCCATAGCTTATGTATTCTTCCTCTAAAGTTTGCAGTCATTGCAGTTATTCATAAATTAGGTGATATTGTACTTTGATACTTAAATAATTAGGACTTATCTATCTTTTGAGCTCATGCCTACAGGGATCTTCTAGTTTTCTTGGTCTTCTCCTTGCTTTCTGCAATAAAAACTGTAAACCTTGGTAATTGACTAGGAGCAAGATTGTTTGAAGCTAAAGAGTGGGATCCTGATGTTTTCTAAATGCAGTGGTTCCATAGAATGGTATGCGATATGCCCCTTATTTCATTTCATGTTGTGAGGATGGCCTATTAGCCTTTGGTAAGTCGTGTTGAGTTGCCTCAAGAACAAGTCAATCAGCCAACATGCAGGTCAAAATCATGACTTAGTCTTGAGAAACTTGGAGGGTACTTGTTTCAGTTTGATCTGTAGACTCATTGGACAGCAGTATAAAGCTAAAAGGAATCTCACTCTAAATTGGTGTTCAGTCTATTTTTGGGGGGAGTAGTTTGCTTTCAGAAGGTAACGAGGATAGGATTTTAAGGACAGTTTCACCTAGTTTGTTAATGCAGTCAAAATGATGTTTATGAAGAAATACAGAAAACAAAACTATTCCAAGCATTGCCTACAACCCTTGCAATAGAACTGTTGCCATCTGAGTGGGCTTTGGTTGACTTTCTTTTTGTGATGTGAGTTGTTCACAAAAAAGTGTTTTCTTTGGGTTGATCCAACCTGAAATTGGATCATTGTGACAAAGACTGGTTATTGTCCATCATCCTTAATGTCTGGACAATATTCTTAAGTTTTGCTGCGTTTGCAATGCAGACATTTAAAGTCTGTGTATTTTATTTTTTCATAAACAACTGATTATTTAGTAGATAGCTTTACATGAACTTGTAAAATTTGATGTCTATAATGTGGACTTAATGAAAGGAGAATTTATATTTTTTTCATGAAATTTGAGTGTTTGGTGTTTCTTTAATTTTTCTCAAGTATCACTGGCCTTATTAAGTCACTGTTGAGTCCAATTACTTTTTCAACCTGAGAGAAAACACATTTTATCTCTTCTCATAGCTACATTTGAGACCCATCTATAATGTCGTCTTCACGCATTTATTTTCTTGTTTATGTTCACGTCTCACAAAGTTCATTAACACCTGTTGCAATTGTCTTTATTTTTCAGTTTAAACAGTGTTTTTGTACTTAAAAATGATACCCTAGTCACTTCTTTGTATCCAAACAGAATTGATGATCTATTGCTTCATTATTTTTGAAGATAATTAATTTTAGCAAATATTAGAAGATACATTCAATGATAGTGTTTTGGTCTGAAATACTCAAATCTTACATTATATCAAATATATCTGAAATATGGGCATACAAAGGTTAACTTTATAGCAAATTAATGTGGATATGGTTGAAACAATAAAGTTTCAAATCACTTGAGGAACATGGTTGAGAGCATTTATGTAATGATGATAGGTATCATTCCGAGTCAGGATGGCATACGCTGATAGAGATGCTGCTGGAGCATTATGGACTAATGGCTGATGAAGCTACTATTACAGTGTTCATTTGCACTGTTCCTGTTGCCATGGACGTTTGTGTCAAGTTTTGGGTAAGTTAAATGTTTTGTTTTTTTAATTTTAGTTCTACTTGTTATGAGATCTTCTTTCATGTTGCTTTAATTAGATATCCATACTTTGTTCCAATCATATTGAGTGCGTGGCAATCATGTCATCTAAGTGTTCCCATTCAGTAAATCTGTGTTAATACCCCTTTGAAGTGTTTTAGTAATAGTATTGATGCACTTTTAAAAACATGTTCGTCTTAAAGCTGATTTACTGAAAGTCCATACTAAACATTCCTATTATGTTAATGTTTGTTGATGAATCTTATCTAGAAGCTCTCAGAATTAGCTCGTGTCTATTAAACATTAGTTAGTGGTGTAGATGAGTTTTGTAAATGATCTGCTACTGAAAATTGTTGCAACCATTTGGATAACATTAACAGGTTTTCAAGTATCTTCCACGGTTGTCTCCTTCAACGGCAGCAACATTTCATGAGATGAAGCGGCACTAATGTAGAGTTGCCATTCAGATAGAATTCAGCTACTAAAAAACCTATGGTGGCTTTTTATAAAGTATAGTGATAAGAAGATTAATTCATTATTTAATTGATTACTCCATTCTTGTTTAACAAAGGCTTTATTCGTCAATAGTAATATTCTTGCTCAAAAAAGAAAAAAAGCTTTTGTTAAGGGTGAACTCTGACATACAGTTCATTCTGGTTAACTTTTATCACATTTCTTACACTTACCATGAAATTCTCTAGAAGTAAATAATGATCAATGCATTTGATCTATAAGCTTTAGTATTAAATGTTTTCTATTGTTCCTTTACAACTCTTTAAGTTTGATAGAAGCAACAATGATGGGAAATCACTACAGAGATCTGCATTAATTAGGATGATATTTAAAATGCATAATTTTAAAAGCGCACCATCTTTTTACAAAGGGGTCTTTTTAATGGAATCAATTTTATAGTCTTTTGAGTAAACCCCAGGAATCCAAACAAATATATTTGTCAATGAACTAATAGATCGTCCCTTTCCAATTATTATTAGTAACATTTGACGTTAAAGCATATAAAAGATAGTATATGATACAACATTAACCTATGATAAAAAGGTTATTTATTTTTCAATTTAGTTATAAAAAAGGCTATGAATCTGTTTTCTTGTTCAACAACTTCCTTTAAAAACATGTGTTTATACTCTCTTCATTATGTCATGTTTGGAATTATAATTAATAAATTTGCTTAGAATTTGCTTAGAAACGTGTGTACTCTCTTCATTTTTGTCATGTTTTGAATTATAAATAATAAATTTGCTTAGAGTTAATGAAGTCTTAAATTTAAAGGATCAAATAGATGAATTATTTTTATTAGAATAAATGGAATGGAGCATTCTAAATTAGTAGCTATGTAACCTAACCATGAGGAATCCAATTACACAATAGTTATTTTTTATTTTTCTTCAAAAACTGAAGATTTACAACTAAATAGTAAGCATTATAACTCCCTCTTCATTAGAAAGGGCCGACTATGCAATATGAATTCACTTTTATTTATCTTTTACATTATATTACTAAAAGGAACTTACATAGTGGGCGTTTAGTATGTCCAGTTACCAATTGAATTAGACAACTATTATTCTCAAGTGTTTCTTATGAATATGGGATTCTTATGCATTGCACTCTTATTTCAATTGCTATAAAACTATCATCTAAAATCTATTGTTTGGCATAGTCTTTTCTAAGCACTCGGTATCTAACCTCTTAAATGGGAGTATGGAACATTCTCATGTTTCAAAAAGCTCATATTTGATTATTAATTCTTTTAACTAGGTAATTTAATTTCCCTTATATATGTTTTGGTTCTCGCTAAAAAAAAATAGTCGAGATTTACAAATATTGAGGAAAAGGCAATAAGTGTTAAGCTTGTGTGGCACTAAAATAATTTGAATTGATGAATATGAATTTATAGTTCACTTGATAAATATCTTTTAGAAAATCATAAAGAAAATATTTTGTCAATGTTCTCTTTTGAATGGATGTCTTAAAACTTGAAAGTGATTCCCTCTAAGCTAGTTGGTTAATTGGAAAGTTTTTGGAACCTAGATAAATAAATGTCTTAAAATTTGCATCCTCTCAACCAACTTTGAAATGAATAGGGAGAGGGCATTCATTTATGCCCCAAAGTCTTGTTATATCCCAAGGTCATTTCTCAATCAATCAAGATCTTGCAATTAAAATTTTCCCAAAATGAAACCTATAGTAGTGTGGAGATAGGGACTAAGAGAAGACAAACATAGCTAGCGTGCCACAAATGAGACCACTTGAGAAAAGTAGGTATTCTATAAACTTGTTAAAAAACGTATTCCCTGGTTGACCATATTAGCACTACCATTACCAATTAATACTTTATTTTTAAATAAAAAAAAATGGTTCAAAGAATATTGTTATTGTTATGAATTTTAAATAAAATTAATAATTTCCTCTTTATGTTTATTTTATTATATAGAAGTACAATTAAATAGGCCTATGTAATTAGAATTTGGTCGAAAGAATAATTAAATGAATAGAAATGAAACTTTATTAAAATTATGTTAATTAGTCAAAATTGTTACTAAATTCACTAACAAGTGAATCCTTTAGACTATTAAATTTGCATATGGTCAATTGAATTACAAAAGGGCTTAGAACTACCTTTACTTGGGAATATAGTTTTACATTTTAACTATAAAAAGTGCATCTTCTTTAATAAAATTCGACTTCCAACAATTGAAGTTTGAAAATTTTATTAATTGTAAAAGGAAGAAAAAATAAATTTCACAAAGGAAAACACATAAAGAAACACCAAATATCATCTCTATGTATTTAAGCGTGGTAAGCAAATTCAATAAGCATCAAATAACCCTTTATACAATTTAATAAGGATCAAATAAACGTTTCTACTAAGAAGATAATATTTGCTTAGAAACACATCTTTCAAAAAGCTATATTCATTTTACATAACCATTATACCCAAACTTTAATGTAATAAATAGTTCTAATGAAATTTGTTGTTCATGATTAAGGAAAAGATTTTTTTTTAATCCAAAAAATCATTTGAAGAGATATACATGTCAAAAATAAGATGGATGTTATACTACTCGTTCATTCAAGAAATTAAAATATTTCACCATGTTATAGTCTTGAACCAACAATCAACTAAAAACACATTAAATCGTTACTTTGCTCTAGAAACATAAGAGAAAACTTGCTTTTGTCTGCCGAACGACTAAAATTTCTACTCCTTTAATATCTAACTTCGGTTCATTAATGTGAATGAAAAGTTCAGAAGTGGAATGTGGAAAAATGCAAGCAGGAAAAGACAATATTATATTGCAAATTTTAACCCAACGTATGACCACAAGGAAAAAGCGTATATAGACGCTGAAATCAAGTGGAAGGAAAAAATACTCATTGCTTAGATAAGGACTAGCTCTCATAGGCTTAGATGTGAAACAGGGAGATGGACAACGCCCAAAGAACAATGGGAAGAAAGGATATGTACCCTATTCAGCATAGGGGCAGTAGAGACAGAGGAACACTTCATCTATAAATGCCCGAGTTTTTCAGATATCCGTGACAAATACAAAGAAACACTTGGGAACGAGTTTATTACAGATTTATTTGAAGACGAGAAAATAAAAAAGTTGGAGAATTGCTAACACAAATCAGCGAGGAGAAGGAACAACCTTCTCAAAGATATTAAAGATCATATGATATGATTTGAGTAATTGTACTTCCATATTTGAGGTCCCATAGACCACATTTGGGTCTCGCGGACGTAATTAAAATCTTTCATTCATTCATTCATTAATAACCTTGACATTGTAATGAATACTCGTTTTTTATATAAAGTCTAATAAGCTTCTCTTGTACGCCAACAAGATTTATTGCAGCCAAAAAAACATGAAGCATTACTTAATTTAAAACTAAAAATAGTATAAACTACTACCTGTCAAAATATTGATTATGACGAATGTGAACACAAGCTTGGAAGGTAAAATAGTAATCATTTTCTAAGAACTTTATAAAAATAACTACATAAAAACATTATAAAAAATAACAAATGTGTACAACTTATATTTATTCCCCATAGAAATGAATGGGCAGCTAGAGAAAGGCCACCAGCTACAACACTATACCAACTCCTGTACAAATAACCTACAGGAGTTGAACCTAGGTGGCCTTTATGTAAGCATAACATTTTAATCATTGGACCCCGACTCGAGGGTTACCATCACAAGGATTTGTTATCAATCTCATAAACTACTTTATCCAATACTGTTAAGAGTTTAGAATAATGCATTCAAATTACAGGTAAAAATATATAACCCAGTAATATGAACTATTGCCTGCCTTATATTTTCACCAATAACAATTAGTTCCCACACATATTTATTGAAATCCATCACTACACGGTGATTAAAAAACATATAATAATCAGTCACTAAAATGCTAGCTTTGCATATGGGAAATTCATGGCCCTCTTTCACCCAAATTAAATAGATAATTAAATATTACAAAAAGCCACTACATATATAGTAGGAAAATGAGATAATGATCCAAAGAACCACTTTATGCTTCAGCCTTGCTGCAGAGTGGAATTAGACATAATCTCATTCTATGCTTTCTTAATTTAAGAGGCAAGCAAAAAGGGTCTTCACCTTACCTTAATTAACATATTTGGAATTTGTCATTTTCAAAATCATTACTTACTATTGTATTATCATCATGGATCCTCGATTATGAATCATGCCTCAAGTGGAACTCCTTAACATTGTCATTTAATCATGCCTCAAGTGAAACTCCTTGACATTGTCTAAAATGTGGTGCAAGGAGAGTTGATACAAAGTATCACTTGAAGGCAGATCCGATATCCCATCTAAAGAGGAATTTCAGTTATAGCTGCAAGCAAAAAAATTAAACATTGCATAAAAGCATACAATGTTTGCCCTTCCATAGCAAAACATACAATCTTTGTCATAAAGACGAGAATTATCATCTCTAGTCCATAGCAAAACAATTTTCCCTTTAGATAAATTAAAAAAATTGTGTTACCACCATGCTTAATGAGTGTCTAAGCAAGTAATGTAATCACATTTAGCTTCATATTTTTTCATCCTCAACAAAACCATGAAGATAAAAATCATCAAGCACAATAGCATGATAAATACTAAGAATCATCAAGCATAATAGCATAATAAATACCTTTTAGGAAGAACGTAAAGGGAAAATACATAACCATCATACTCACTCTGCAAGCTCTACGCAAATACTGTAATCACTAATAGCTTTGTGTGTCTGTTTAATAAGAGTTTTTAAGTATCTGAAAAAGCTCTTAGGCAGGTACTGTAAAGGCAAGGCAAGGCACAAATTTAAATGGACTCGAATGCCACTTGGAATTCAAGAGAATATTTGAGTGACCTCATGATGATGAGGTCTCAAACAAAGCTTCTACTTCTTTTACTATACTTTTGGCATCCCGTATCTCCCCACCATCCTCACCTGACTCTTCTAGCTGTGCCTGAATCAACACGATAATGCACATCACTTTACAATAAGAAATTCTTAAGTTTGAACTGAATCTCTTGAATTCAGTTAAATTGATGCATATCCTGTAACAATGGCTATCCTCTAGTATCTCTTTGATGAGAGACTGAAATTTACCAGCATTCCCTGCAAGTCACCAAGGGCAGCTTCAAGCCGCTTTCGACAATCAGGGATCATCATCCTCGATTCTGCCAAGACATTCTCCTGAACCACGTCACAGAAGGCAATGCAATCACCATAACATAAAACCAATGAAATGGATAATAAGAGAAGAGGTAATGTTACTTTCAAGCAAATTGGTTGAAAACTGCAAGATCTAATATTCAACTTTGTAAATATAAAATGAATGGTTCTATCTCAAAGTATTATCATATTCCTAGAAATTATTACAATATTTATCGAAGTATTTTCTTGCCACTTGTTGCAGTCAACATATCTACTTTGATTCATAGAATGAAATAAAAGAAAGTAATAAAGAGGGAAAAACAACAGCTGAATCGAAGTTTTCATGTGCAACTAATTCTGTTGCTTTTCACCACAAAGCAACTAATTTCAAGAAGAGACCAAGATCTGCAACTCTCAAAAACAAAAATTGGACATGGCGAATGCTTTTGATAGGGTTAATCTCCAATTTTTGGAGAAAGTACTCTTCAAATTTGGATTTCCGGTGCAACTTGTGAGATGGATTGGAGCATGCATCAAAGCCCCTTGGATATCCCCTTTAATCAATGGAGAACCTGCTGGTTTTTTTAAAGCCTCTCAAGGAATTCGTCAAGGCTGCCCCCTTTCTCCCTACCTCTACATCCTTCTTGCAGAAACTCTAGGAAGAACCTTGAGCAATATGCGAAGAGCAGGGAAGGTGCAAGGCATCACAGCTGTTAGAGGAACTAAACCCATCACTCATGCTCAATTTGCAGATGACACTATCCTGCTTGGAGAAGCTACCAAATACAATATCAGGAAGTTTAAGAGTTGTTTATCTTGTTTTGAAGCAGCTTCAGGTGCGATTATTAATAACTCCAAAAGTCAGTTTTTCACTATTAACACTACTTCTTCAGGAAAAAAAGGGTTCTCTCAGATTCTTGGATTCAAAGAAGGAAAAGACCAACATTTCAGATATTTGGGAGTCCCTATGGGTTTCAATCTCAAACCCAAAAACAGCTGGATACCCATTATTGAAAAAATCCAAAAGCAAATTTCTGCATATAGCAATGGATGGCTTAGTCTGGCAGGAAGGAAAGTTCTCATTAAAACAGTTTTGTTTGTGCTTCCAGTCTATCAACTTTTAATTTATCATGCTCCAAAGAGTGTTCTTCAATCTATTGATGGTTCTATCAGAAATGTTTTTTGGCAAGGAGGGAAACAGGATGGAAAAAAGAAGTTTCATTTAGTCAATTGGGAGCTGGTTACCGCAGGAAAAGACAAAGATGGTCTTGGAATAACAAAAATAGATATTGTTAGTAAAGCCTTGGCTGCTAAATTGTTATGGAATTTATGTCAGCCACCTGATTCCCCTTGGAAAAAAAAAGTTCTAAAAGCCAAATATGCAGATACTGCTTCAGGTTTGACTCTTCTTAGAAATATCAATCTAAAGCCCAGATCCTCTATCATATGGAAACATATAGTGGAGGCAAAAAAATTGATCCTCAATAAGACTTCTTGGCTTCCAGGAGATGGTTCTCAAATAGATATATGGACTGATCCTATTCGTTTTTTTTTTTTTGAGAAATACTTCTTATATACATCCACCGTGGGGATTGAACCCGGGTTAATGATCCTATTCTTGGTCAGCCTCCTGTGTTAAGTACTTGTGGTCATAATCTTAGAGCTGAGTTTACACGATTGAAAATCTCTAAACTCAATGAAATTCTAATCTGGAGAAATAATAAAGTTGAATGGAGGAATCTTGCTCTTCTTCAACCTTTTTCAGCTGAATGGGAACAATTTAAATCAGCTAACAGCAATCTAAAAGTTTTGAGACAACAGTGCTCAGATCAGCTCATTTGGGGAGAGATTAATAAATCAGGTGTTTATACTGTTCAAAAGGGTACACAACTTCAACTATCTGGAACCCCTAACAAGCAGCTGGCAGCTATTTGGAACCTTAATTTACCTCCCAGAATCCAAGTCTTTGCTTGGTTAGTCTTGCAAAACAAAGTTCTTACAGGGGACAATTTGCAGAAGAGAAACATTTTGGGCCCTCATATTTGTGTCAGATGCATGCAGAACAATGATAACATGAACCACTTATTCTTCGAGTGCAAAACAGTCACCCCTATATGGCTTTTAATCGCCAATAGATTTGGATCTCCTATAACTGGTTTTTTGAATGCAGAAGAGTGCCTAATTAGCAAAGGAAATACAAGTGGGGACTGAGAGGAAAGTCCATTATAAAATGCCTTTGGAAAACCATTTCATTCTTCATCATTTGGATAGTTTGGAAAGATAGAATGATGCAGGAGCATCTAGTGGCAGCAGAGCAATCTTGCATCAACAAAAAAAAAACAAAAAAAATTTCTAAGTGTTTTGCCTTGGTGTTTGTCACGCCGCCAGTAGGGCGGGAAAGTATAATTTAAGTTTGTCAGCCGCCAATTGGGCGGGAAAGTAGAATTTAAAATTTTGTTAGCCGCCAGTTGGGCAGGAAAGTAGAATTTAAAATTTTGTCAGCCGCCAGTTGGGCAGGAAAGTAGAATTTAAAATTTTGTCAGCCACCAGCTGGGCGGGAAAGTAGAATTTAAGTTTGTGAGCCGCCAATTGGGCGGGAAAGTAGAATTTAAAATTTTGTCAACCGCCAATTGGTTGTGAAAGGAGATTTTAAAAGGGGATTTTGGATCTGGAAAGAGGATCTTCGGTCTGGGATTGGGCTCCAATATTGAAGAAGTCTGGCATTGTAATTCTCGCCCCTCTGGGCTACCATTATTAAATAATTCTGATTTAACTCTTTGGATTTTTTTTTTTTGTGTTGGTTCATCCTCATCATAGAAACAAAAGAATATTTAATAACAAAGGAGCGAATAATGGTACCCTTGTAGAAAAAATCATTGCAGGAATAATCAACAATCTGAGAACTACTTTTAAACTCAGCCAAAATTTCCAAGGTTTAAATGATTCAGAATTACAAATTATACACAATTTTGGCCTCCAAGATCTTATTTCAGAACCCAAAACTGACTCAATTGTCATGTGCCCAAGAATTCACTATCCTGCTTTGTTCTTTGATGGGGCTTCTAAGGCCAATCCTGGAATTGCAGCTGCAGGAGGAGTAATTGTGACAAAGGACAGCACCGTAAAATATTGCATTAATCTTGGAATTACTTCCAACCATAGTTACGAAAATCGGATCAAAATCGTGATTCTGACAAAATCCGATTAAAATCGGATCAAAATCGTGATTCTGACAAAATCCGATTAAAATCGGATCAAAATCACGATTCTGACAAAATCCGATTAAAATCGGATCAGAATCGGCATTTTTGAAAAAATCGCCGATTTTTTCAAAAAATTGGCAAAAAATTAAAATCGCGATTTTGCCAAAAAAATCGCCCGTGGCTGCACGCGTAGAGGAAAAAGCATAAATAGTGTTTTTTTTTTCTCTCATTTTTCTTCCTCCAAGCTTGAGAGAGAGGTCTGCCTACCTGCTACCACACCAAAGAAAACCCTAAAACGCATCCAAACAACGGCTTTTTGGAAGTTTGAAGAAATACGATAGTCACCAACAGCCACCAAACAGCAGTTTGAAGGATCCCGACAGCTACCAACAACCACCAACATCTAGGAATCTACCCAAAGGATTCATTTGAGGTAAGCAAACTGATTTTTTTTTCTTTTTCTTTTATTCTATTGAATCTTATTCCAAATTTTCAAGAATATTTTTTTTCCAAGTCTAAAACCAAATGCAACAAACTAGGGTTTACAGTTTTGGGTTTTTTTTTTAAGTAATTCTTTGTTGTTATTTGCTGCATGAAACATGTATGCAAATCTATATTTTGAGCTTTCAATGTTTAAAGTTTAGAGTTTTAAACTTCAAACTAGGGTTTAGGTTTTTTTTTTTTACTTTTTATTTTAATTAAGTAATTGTTTGTTTGATATTTGTTGTCTAAAATTTGTATGCAAGTGCATGTTTTCGGCTGCCAATATTTAAACTTTATAATTTCAAACTAGGGTTTAGGGTTTAGTTTTTTTTTTAAGAGATTGTTTATTGTTACTTGCTGCCAAAAATATGTATGCAAGTCCATCTTTTCAGCGTTGCACTACAATTTTAAACTTCAAGTTCAAAGTTCAAACTAGGGTGTAGGGTTTTTTTTTTTAAGTAATTGTTTTGTTGTTATTTGTTTTTATGTGCAGCCACAGGAAAATGTCAGGGAAAAAAGATATAGCATGGAAGTATGGTGTAGAAACGGAAAAGAAAGGAGAAATTCTTTGCAATTTTTGTAATACTTATATACATGGAGGAGTATATCGCTTCAAATTTCATTTGGCAAGGAAAGCAGGCGAGAATGTTAGATTATGCCCAAAAGTGTCGATTGACATTGAGAGAGAATGCATGGCAGTTATCACTGGAAAAGTGGAGAAAAAAAAGATAAAGAAAAGAACATTTAAGGCCATTTCAACCCCCTCTTCTCAGCCTTATACAACTACTAGTGGGACCAACATCCCTAGTCGATATCAGCATGAAAATTCGAGTCCATCAATTGCACAGGCACATGGGACGGATCAGTCCAATTTTGGCGCAAGGACACAAGCCACACTTGATGGTATGGCCACGTGGAACCAGGAGATGCATAGGGCAGCCAGGAAGGCCATTGGCAATTTTTTGTATTTTTTTTACCTTCCCTTCAAGGTGGCAAGATCTCCATACTGGCAAGGCATGTTGGATGCCATTGTAGGTTGCGGAACAAGATTTAGGCCGCCAACTTATGATGACATTAGGGGCTCTCTCCTTCGTGAATGCATGGATAACATTCAGGTTATTCTTGAGGAGCAACACAGGGTGTTGGAGCACTAACAGTTGCACTATCATGTCTGATGGGTGGACCAACGACAAGGGAAGAACCTTAATTAATTTTTTGGTTTCTTCTGCAGGAGGAGTGGCATTCCTCAAGTCGGTGGATGCATCAATGCAAATTAAGAATGTCGAAATGCTCACAAGGTTGTTGGAGGTTGTGATCGAGGTCGGGGTGGAGAATGTTGTCCAAGTCATCATAGACAACACAGAAGCATGTATAGCAATTGGCAAGCTGTTAAGGGAGAGAATTCTCACCATTTTTTGGTCTCCATGTGCAGCCCATTGTCTCGATTTGCTCCTCAAAGACATTGGGAAATTACCTTGGGTGTCCGAGGTTGTACAAAAGTCTAGGGCAATTACAAAATTTATCTACAACCATTCTTGGGTCCTCAACCTCATGAGGCATTTTACCGGTGGGAGGGAGCTAGTGCGGGTTGGAGTTACACGCTTCGCAACAAACTTTGTGAGCGATGAGTGGAATTCTGAGCAAGCTGTTAGATACCGATTCTCCAATGAGGGGGGGAAGATATATGAATATGTGTTTGAGGAACCCTTCTAGCAAGCCATGGATGAGGCCATCAAGGTACAAGACTAAGTTTTTAATTTATTTTATTATTTATTTTTTTAATTTAAAATAATTTCTTTTTGCAAATCTTGTATTGTAAATATTTTTATAAATTTTATTTAATTTTTTTTTTCAGGTGATAGAGCCTTTGGTGAAGGTTCTTCATCTTGTTGATGGAGAAGAATCACCAATGGCATATATATATATATATATATATATATGAGGCTATGGATAGGGCAAAAGAGGCAATGGCCTCAATTTATAGACATGTCTAATCCAAATATGGTCCCATTTGGGATATTATTGGCAAGCGATGGACATCTAAGCTTCGTAGCCCTCTTCATGCAACAAGGTACTACCTCAACTCCAAATGTTTTTACTCCAACACATTCCATGCCGACTATGAGGTGATGGCGGGCCTTCAATTGTGTGTTGAACGCATGTACCCTGATACAGACCGAGATGCATTCTTATAAGAAATGTGAGGGCGTCCTTTTCCTGTCGCCAATTGCATTCGATCAAGGTCAACTATGAGGCCAACTAACCCTCGTTGAATTATTGTTTATTTTGTCTTTTGATAACTCATGACACATTTTGGCCTAATTGTAATTTTTTAATGTTATATATTATAAGCAATACAAGATGTGTTTTGTCAATTTCGTGTGTAGTAGTTTAAAACTTTAATACTTTGGCTTTAAGCTTGTAGCACTTGCCATTTTCATGTTTAGTTTAAGCTTGTATCACTTACATTATTAATATTTGACTTACATAGTGTTAATTCATTGTGATATGCATGAAAAAAAAATCAAAAAAATTGCATTTTCTTCGGGTTTTTTTTTGCCAATTTTTTGACGATTCCTTATTCGATCTGATTTTTTTCCAAGCCGATTCCGGTCTGATTCCGATTTTCTCAACTATGCTTCCAACAATGTGGCTGAGGTGCTGGCTTGTAAGATAGGGCTCAAATTAGCAACTGAGCAACGACTACAATTCTTGTATATTTATGGTGATTCCTCTCTCATTACTAATGCCCTCTCAGGTGACAAAAGGATCAGCTCTATTCAACTTCAAATCATATTGGACAGAATAAAAGGTCTATCTAGTCATTTTATCCAAGTTCAATACTTCCATGTCAGTAGGGATTTTAACAAGTTAGTTGATGCTCTTGCTAATAGAGCTATTAGAGAAGAGCCCTCTAAACTCAGAATCTTCAGAAGAAAATCCAGCAGAACCTCTTCATTATTGGTGAAGGATAATTTGTTCCAATAATCTTCACACACACCATTTTGGCCTCTTTGGATCTTTGTAGTCAGCTATTACAAGCTGCAATCTAGATATTGTGTACTTCTCCTTTTCTTAATATAATTCTTTTCTTTTTTTCTCTTTTTTTTAAATGTGGCTAATAAAGGGATCTGACTAGGGTTCATTTGATTTATTTGTAATTTGTATGACTGAATTGAACCCAAGGCAAGCCCACCATTTTTAAAAGAATAGGCAATCTTTATTAAAATCATGGAACATCTCATCTAGGAAGTGCAGAAGGTTTAATCCACATTGAAGGGTTGTTACATCTTGAAGATAGTTAGGCCAGTGGAGAGTAGTTAATCATGGACAACCAAAAGGCAAAAAGGCATTGAACAACTATTTGGGACTATAAACAAAAGAAAGTCTCTCCACACTGAGAGACTGCCGCTCACTCTTAAATACCTTGTCTACCCTTTCATGTCTTTCCATTATCACATTTAGCTTGTTTATCTTGTTAACAACGAGCATGAATGAAGCTGATAGGGTATGTAAACCAATATGCCATTATGAAGTATGTTGTTTGCAGTAAGTTCCTGATGGAATTGGGAACAAGGATTAATGCAGCTTGCAACACAAAGCATTGAACATGTTTTTTCATGTAGATGAAGTAAATAATCTTGACTTTGCTCATCATGAATGTGAACACTATTGCAGGCAAATGGAAGCAGGTACCAAAGTTGCCTTTGATGTCTTGCCAACTCTGCGGAGGAGCCACTGATGGAATTTGAATATTGCTAGCAGGCTCACCTGGAAGTATCGGATTGTTTTTAGACGTCTTCCCTGGCCAGCAGGGTGTCCCTTTTTTAACTATAAATTGGTTGTATGGAATTGAAATGGGCCTCACCTGTATATCATGACTACATTACCACAGTTTTTTTAATGAACCATATCATCTTGATATTATAACAAATTGTAATCACATGGAACCCATAGGAACTGACACCTAGTAGGCTCTCTGTGAGCCAAACATTGTCGCCTATAGGACTTCAACCCCATAGGCATTCGGCGAGGTATCTCGTCCTTCTCTTCCATATCACTTTTAGAATCCCCTTCGTAATCAGTTTCACAATCTCAATTTTTTGACAGCAAGGAAAAATGTACTCATCTAGACTTTCAGGGTTTTTATTGGGTGACAAAAATCTATCTTAAGCATGATGATTATGAGGAGGATCTCTAAAACAACATTGTCTCAAATGCTCTGAATTTTGCTGCTGTTAAAGATGGACTACACATTCTTTACGTTGTGCATTTCAACTTACTGACCAAGACCTCTTACCTGTGTTTCCATTTATACAAACAACACTTCAAGCCCTCTATCCAATTGTTGGTGGTATGTCTGATCCAGATCAAGTTCATAAGACTTTTTGGTAGTGGTGAAGTCCATTGGTGCAGCATGCTCTGACACAGACTTCAGCTGCATCATTCTCATTATCAGCGAGGATGCTATGGCACATGCAAAAGCAGCATGCTATTTATTCAATGAGTTCTGGCCCACTTACACCGTGCACATCTATAATGATGCCCATAGTCAATATCACAATTAAACTGCTTGAGGATCTCTTGGGCAACTTGCTGTTGCCCATGATCATGAAGCTCTGAGCTTTGCTTACACAAATGGATGACCCTTTTCAAAAGTTAAGGATGTAATGGGCAGCTTATTTCTTCTTATTGAAATGCCAAAGCTCTTCCTAGAATTTCAGTAAAGAATACTATTGCTTTTCGAGATGTCTCTACTGTTTTCTTGGAGAATCAAGAACAGATTTCTGCTATAGCACTGGACCTTCTTCATACTGCAATGAAGAGACTAACTGTTCTTCCAGATTGGCAGAATGAATGGAAATTAAAGACTGTGGAAGAGTTCACTGACTAAAGGTACAGAGCATGACGTGTCCACTTTCTCACCTGTTTCTTCTGATCAGCATACAATGCCCATTGGTAAAGTCAATGGTAGAGAGGGAGATGCTCATGGGAAGCCTGAAATGGTGGATGGAAATTCAAAAACTGATGCAACTGAAGATGGAAAGTCCTTTTTTGCTCCCGGCCATGAAGACAACAAACAACCCTAGCACTAAATTCAGTTGATGATATTTTAATAGCAAAGATCTTCTCATTATCAGAAACTCCCTTACTAATATGACCATACAGGCAAGAACGGTGAGTGCTGGAGCACTTGCAGAACATCAAATGCAAACAACAGATAAGGCTGAGACATTATGGTTGTAATCTTTTAAAATGTTATGAAGACTTTGATGGATGATTTGGAAGCAACTGCCAAATATTTTTATCATCTCTTCAATTGAAATACCTGATTCCACATAAGGACTGTTCTAAGTGGCATAAAATTTCACATCATATTACATGTCAGTGGAATGATGACTTGAATAATATTGCAGTACATGCAGTGCTAAGATACCTTAAAAATTGTCATCCATCTTGTAATAAAAACAAGCAATAAAATAAAATAGCATGCAACAGTCAAAATCAGAGCCTTGGACAGCACAGAACATGCCTTTGATGGCCCACTTCAATGAATTCATTTTGTTCTCGAGACCATCAAAGCGCATTAAAGCCAGACCCTGGCAAATTCTTACATCGAAGTAAAAGCTTGGACTTTTAGCAGCATCTATTTCTAGCATGCAAACAAAAGCAGCACAAAAAGCACAATAATTCATTGAATCACTCTTGCAACCAGAGCAATTCTTATGGGCTAGGCACAAGATCAGTGTGGTGCAATCAATGAAGATGAAATTGAGAGAGACAAGCTGGAAGAAAGGAGCAATAAGACAAAAGACACTTGAGAGGATATTTATCCCAGTGTTAAAAAAGTTCCAGAACAAATGATAAGCAACTAAGGGGTGAAACATTGAAAATATGCAAGTGTTGTACAAGTTTGCAGAGAGGCAGCATATGTTCAATCTCCACCTTCAGCAACAAACATGAGAAAAGTATGAAGAACTTTGGGATCATCAGCTGCTGACAGTAATGACTTTGAAAGTGATGCTCCTGGAGATCTGGAAAATTTATTTGATGCAACAGAAAGGCAAACTTCTCAAGCACTGGCAGAAAGAAAATAGAGATTAAGAAGCAGACATAGCATAAGTTTGTCAGGCAAGAAAGCAAATGGACATGATGTTGGTTTGAAGTATTGGTTCTTAAGAAAAGGAATATCAAGGTCAAAGATGATACAGTCTTGAAAGGGTACAAAACAAAAGGATAAACCACTGGGAAAGAGCTGCATTCGTGGCACATGGCCAGTCAAGACGCATAAGAACTAACAAGGAATGTCCTTTAAACAATGAGGACATAGATGCAAGTGTAGAAAAGCCAAATAGGTACTTTCAAAAAACAAGCATGTGCTGCTAGTGAGGTCCTCAGCACCCTTGGAATCAAAGCCAAAATGAAGAAAATGTCCGTCAAAGATTCACAGCAAGCAACGAAAGTTTTCAGTTTCACTCAATGTTCACAATTTTGAAGATATAAGCTAGAATAACAAGTTGTGTTGATAAAGTTCCCTTTGAAGTTCATATTCAAGGAACAACAGGATTTGCATTCATTAATGCATTCAAAAGAATGTACAGCCTGCCTGAAAGATGGATTGGACATTCACCTATGTCTTAAGATGGGGACTCCTGATCAGCTCTGCACAGTTGGAGAATGGCAGCATCATCTTTTCTTAATTTGGTCACTTTTGCTGAATCTTTAGATGCAAAACATATGAAGCATTGAAGAGCATCAAAATAATGGTACATGCTGCTTAAGCATCTCAGAGATAGAGAATCAGCACTACTGTAGCAGGCTTCTGGAATTGCTCCTAAATGTGACAGCATATCACAGAGCAAGAAAGATGGCTTATGTGCATCCAGAATCCAGAATGCGAAACCAACACAGGTCAAATGTGGGTAAAGGGGTTCAATTTTTGTTGATTTGTGGCATTTGCTTTTACAGCCTCTAGAAATGTTCCCCTCGTCATAAATGATTCCAGTTGTACCATGAGGAATTAAAAATAAATATAAAGTAGATTTAGGAGGTGTTAATAACTTCAGGCTGTATATAGTGAGTGAGACGTGTCAGAGATAAGGACTAAAAAATGGTGCTTTGACTTTAGCATCAATTGTAGGTGAACACCTAAATTATTTTAATCAAAAGTTTGATTATCATGACAGAAAGACAAGGTAAGGAAATTAGGATATAGGACAGCCTACCCTCACACCCTTTTTGGGGCCTCACTCTGGGTTTCCATCATAAAACAGCTAATGGAGAAGGACTTGAACAGGAGATACTTCCTTCTGAGTGAACAGTTGCTCACTTTCCCCACAGATGTTACCAGTGTTAACACCACATTTTGAACCTTCCTTGATTCACTTTAGGAGTAAAATATTTTCTGTGAAAACATTTTTTTCAAGCATAGATGATCCCTACTAGTGTTCAACTTGCTAATAGCTTATTAAGTTTTGCCTACCTTTTGAATGCTGAGGTGTGTCAAATAAGGTTACCTCTGAGGCTGCCCCTACTCTTATATTACTTAAAATCAGATGTTGGAAAATTCTATCTTTTAATTAATTGTATGGTGGGTCTCAAGCCCTTATGTGGCCGTGATTAAAAAGTTTAAATATATATTTAAAACTGATCATTATGATATCAAATGTGGACCATGGTAAATCAAATCCATAGCCAGGCCACCAATCATTTAAGAATAGGCAGTGTTCATAAAACCACCAGAACATTTTAAAATATTAATTAGGAAGCTTGAAAGGTTTAATCTGCATGGAATAGTCATCATTTATTGATAGTGGTTAAGTCAGTTCAAGAGTAATCAAAAACTATGAAAGAGCCAATGTATATTATTGACATTAATTCAAGAACATATCTTTGCATTGTGAGGCCAACCATTCAATCTCAAGCTAGTGTTCCTACTGTGGCATATTCCTACTACAGAATTACATTCCAGATTAACACCCCATCTGTCTAATTAGTTGTAGTGTAGTAAGTAATAACTAATAATCCCATAGTGCTCCCAGTTTTGAGACTTCGATGGCTTATGAGACCCACAACCTACCAAATTTTATCAATTAAGTTTCAACATAAAGGTGCAAGTCCTTAGTCCCACCCATGTGGGATTTCTTGCTCCTAAAACATCAAGTTGCAATGTTGTAAGTCTTCGTGATGTAAGTTGTTATTGCAAGCTAAAGTTCCTACCGTGGCATATTGTTACTACAAAACTTCAACCCACATTAATAACCTATCTCTAACTACCTTGGCTCACCTTTCTTATATTTTGATAATCACCTTTAGTGTTGTTTATCTGGTTATCGATGTGCATGAATGAAGTAAAGGAATTAACTAAGTCCCTTTTCAACATCTCCTTTCAACATACCTTCAAAGAGCAGAACCAAGCAGCTAATTGACTTGCAAAAACGGGCTCACATATTCTCCAACAAGGCAAGAAAATTCAGTTGACTTCCCAACATTTCATGATATCATCACTTGGGTAAACAAGTTAAATAATGCAAAAAAACTATCTAAAGGAATAACTAAGATTGTCCAGGTTCAAAGTAATGATCTTTTGTCTTAGACACAGAATCTCTACTTGGTTGGCAATTGGTCATAGGCCAAGGATTGCACATAAGCTTGTCAAGATTCAGCAGTGGTATGTCCCATGGGAGGCTTTGGGCATATTCTTCCAAGAACAACCTCAGTTTTTAACCAAAGTTATTAGTGTATTTTCTGCACAAATGCTTTGTCAGGAGACCTCAAATCAAGGAAAATTTCCCTTGGATCAGTTTGTCTAGGATTGGAAAAGCCAATACAGTTCTAGACTGAACGTCAGGTATGCTGGATGCATCACATCATTGGTCAACATTTCTCTCTTCAGTTTGGTTTACATGAATATGCTCAGGTTGAAGCTAGAGTGTTTTGTCACTCAAGCCTGCCTCTTTCATCAACAACCAGTTTGCACGTTGAAAACGGCTGATCCTGTGCTAGATGGGTTGTCATTTTATCTGTTTGCCACCAGAATCCCAACTTTCAATGACAATGGCGATTGCAAATGGGAAGAGTACGATTTCTCCAAGGCTCTGTTGGCAATCAAACCTATTGATTTTTTGCCCATATCTTATTATACCATCCTTGACTTGTGACATGAGATTAATCTGGCTCATCCAGACACCAACTTTATCAAACTTGGGAATTTTTCTGGCATTAAAGTTGGCCTTTCAGTTGATGTTGCAGTTGTCTTTGCAGAGGTATTTTCAGCTGGCAATTTCCCCTCCCTCTGTAAAGAATCTTTGCATTTTAAGTTCTCAAATCCACCCATATCTGTAAACAAGAGCACATGCAGTTGGATAAGCTTTTCTTCTTACAACAGGTCAGCATAGCAGAGAAGCACAGATGTATGTGTTTTTTCCAGCTATGAGGTTCAGCAAAGCAGAGAAGCACACATGTATTTATGCTTTCCAGCTATGAAGTTGTGAAATCGTTCCTTGCATATTGTTCAGTAAAGCACAGAATTTTGTGTTAAGAGGGCTTTCTGGTTTTCCTAAGCAAGCCGTACCGTGTTTAGTAGCTATTTCTGTGTTTACTGTGATATCTGCTTTGATATACATCTTTTCCAAACTTCTTGACTTTCTCCTCAACATACATGTTTACCGTGTTTAGTAGCTATTTCTGTGTTTACTGTGATATCTGCTTTGAGTCTATTGCTTATCCCCTTTGCTTTCTTCCCTTTCGTCTAAAGCCTTCACCTTCTCTCTGTGGAAAAGGAAAAGCATTTTGTAAATTCCTCTTGGAAGATTTAACAAGATACTGCATTCAGTTTTAATGATTGTCATTCACTTCTTTTATGTCCCTTCGGTTTGTCTCTTTACCCATAGTTGGAAAACTCACAACTCACGATAAACTTGGCACCCCAATTTTGGAGATTTTATTGGCAACTTGGGAAAACTTGGCAAAAACTCGGCCAAAAAGAAAACCAAAGAAATTTTTTCAATTAAAAAAAAAAACATTTTAAACAACAATTGGAGAGCCAGAAAGCTAATTTTATATTAGATATTCATAAAAAAGAGGATAATTACAATTCATGATCATCAAATCCAACCAAACACATCATAATATCGTACAAATGCAAAAATTTTAAAAATAAAGCAGTTTTAAACTATTTTTTGTTTTCCCCTCCCCCTTGAACTAGATGGTTGGCCTTGGCTTTAAACAGGTGGTCAAATTGGAGGCTTCTCAGGTACAGGATCATCATGGTATATCTCCTCCATCTTCTCAAATGAACAAGCTTTCAACGAAACCTACTACCACTCTTAGCTTCATATTCCCTTTCTTCGTCCTTGTTCATTTTCTTTAAATTTTCCCAAATTTAAATTTTAGTAGTATTATATTAGGAAGAGGTGACAAGTGTATAACAATAAAAGAATGGCAATCAACATTCAACATACTAGATTTTTAATCAAATGCAGTTACAAATATTTTGCCTATTTCATCAATTAGTCTCTTTCCCCAAGGGTACATGGAACTATTAAGAGATCTCTATATTTCTATTGCATTTAAGAACTTAAGCTTACCATAAATACCATGGTCACTTTCTTGGAGATTTGTGTGGGTGTCGTTGAAATTTTAAAACTCCTCTAAATATATAAAACACATTATTTTCAAAATTATTAATAATGAAACACTATAAAAAATTGGAACATTTTCAAGGGTAGTGTTAGAGCAATGGCGAGCATTTTCTCTCAGGTAAGTTCTGGCGCGAATGTATTGGGCGCGGCAACGACGGGGAACTTCGAACCAGGTGAGATTCCCAGCTCTGCTACAGGGGAGGGCACTAATGAGTCAGATGCTGATGCTGAAACGGATATTTCCACTAGGCGGGAGAAAGACCTGGGGAAAGAACCCCCGGACAAGAACGAGGGCTATCCCAAAGTAGGTGGGACCGACGCTGCGCCCTTCGGGTCTGCATCTTATCTCGAAAATGTCACAAGAACCAAACCGCAGAAATCTACCAAGGACCAAATCCCTGACAACAAGACTCAAAGAAATCCTCCCGCTCATTATAGATCCTTGCCAGCACAGCTCGATCAAAGGAAGGTCCATTCATGATGGCATAATCACCCTGCATGAAGTCCTCCATTCAGCTTCCCAAAACAAGAAAGCAGCCGTTTTTCTCAAATTAGATATCAATAAGGCTTTTGACCGAGTAAACAGGGATTTCCTCCTGCCTGTTCTTCAAAAATTTGGTTTTCACAAGGAATGGATAAATGTAATCTGAGGCTGCATCTCCAACCCACATTTCTCAGTCTTGGTTAACGGATCACCCGCAGGTTATTTCCCTAGTGGGAAAGACATCAGGCAGGGAGATCCCCTGTCACCCATCCTTTTTATCATACTCGATGAATCTCTGGGAAGAGCACTTAAGAGTGTTGTCAATGAGAAAACTATCACAGGGATCAGGGCTGCCTCGAGTCTAAACCCGCTATCACACCAACAATTTGTGGATGACACAATACTCGCTACCTATGCTTCAGTAGTGGAGGCCACGATGATCAAAAAAATCCTTGATTTATATGAGAAAGCGGATGGGCAAGAAATCAACTATACCAAAAGTAAAATCTTCTTCATCAATACCCCCGTTTCTAGGCAGATTAAAATCGGGCGTATTCTTCAATGCAACATTGGTGAGTTCCCTACTCGCTATATGGGGCTTCCTCTTTTTTACAGTCGTCCCAAATTGTCCATGTGGAGTCATATGGTGGAAAGGATATACAAAAAGTTAGTTGGATGGAAAGGGGCTTTTCTAACCCAAGCAGGTAAAATCACCCTTACCGCAACATGCCTCCAAAGCATCCCAACCTATTTCCTCTCAGTCTTCAAAGCCCCTGTTTCAGTTTACGCCCAAATCAAACAAATACAAAAAAGATTTTTGTGGGGTGGCACAGAGGAGAAACAAAAGATTCATTTGGTTGGATGGGAAAAGGTTTGTCGGCCAAAAAATCAAGGGGGACTGGGACTTAGAAGAATCAAGCATATGAACACTGCTCTGTTGGCTAAGCAAGCCTGGAAAATTCACACAAGTTTCAACGCAGAATGGGTGTCAATAATACAGAGGAAGTACCTTCAGCACAAAGAATTCACTGATGAAGATATCCCCAAAGAGGGATTAGCTTTTTGGAAGTCAATTATTCAAGTCAGAGAAGTTCTCCAGAAAGGTTCAAGGTGGCAGCTGGGAACAGGTACTGCCATAAACTTTTGGACAGACAGGTGGGTCAGTGATCAGCCCCTAGTTGATGATGAGTTATCTATGCTAAAACCCGTCCTTGACGGCACCATAGGCAGTAAAGTAGCATACTTCATCCAAAACATCAATGGGTCTAAAAGTTGGAAAGACCTCAACATTAACTCAAATGATGGGCACATAACCAGGGCAGCAAGGGCTTTGGCTTTTATGCTGAATACTACAGTGATCCCGATAGATGGAAGAGAAGACCTTCTAATTTGGAAAGAAACGGACAATGGATGTTTCTCTGTCAAATCTGCCTACCAACTTCTCCTCAATCCACAGCAAGCTCCCTTTTCCCCTAGCCAAATCTGGATCAAGCACCTCATCCCTAAAGTGGCAGTTTTCTCCTGGCTGGCAATTCAAAACAAGATTCTATCCACTGATAATCTCATCAAGAGGGGGATGATGGTACCCAATAGATGCCACCTGTGCTATAAGGCTTGGGAATCCGTCAACCATCTTTTCACTAAATGTGATTTCTCATATGTTGTGATGAGTAACCTACTGTCCAGTTTCCACATCAACTGGGTCCAACCCAACTCCCTGACAGAGTTTTCACTCAATGGCCCAATCCTTTCAAAAACCCTCGGCTGAAATCTTTGTGGAAAATGTGCACCCACCATTTCTTATGGTAGGTATGGCTAGAAAGAAACAACAGGGTGTTCTCTAACACTCCCAAGGACCCTACCTCCATTGCTAGTAAAATCATCAGCTTTGCCACAGAGAACTCTTGGCTCATCCCTTGCACAGAACCCCTGATGTGGGATTGGAGCTTTTTTTGTTCAACAGTCTTAATATCCCCAGGGAAGATAATCCTTGTGTCACTCATCCCCACCCAAGGCACACCTCTTCATGGAAACCCCCCCTCGGCAGGATGGCTCAAGCTCAATTTCGATGGAGCTTCTAAAGGAAACCCAGGAATGGCAGGGGCAAGAGGACCGGTCAGAGATAGCAGCGGTAAGATTGTGGTCGCCTTTGCGGAGAACCTAGGCATTCAAACTAATCACGTAGCAAAAGCCCATGCCCTATGGAGAGGTCTCACCATCATCTAAAAGCACAAAGGGAACTACGAAATAGAAGGGGACTCTCTAAACATCAAAAATTATATCAACAACAACTCTAATCCTTCGTGGAAGGTCATGAATGCCATCAGGGAAGCCAAAAACATGATCAGAAGATAGGGCAGTGTGATATGCAGACATGTGTACAGGGATGCAAACAGATCGGTTGACCTCTTAGCAAACATGGGAATCAGTCAGAATTCCTTAACTGTATGGGATAACAATCCGTCCTCAAACATTGTCAATGAAGTCAACCAAGAGTGGGCAAATCAACAACGAAGCACCGGAGCAGGAGATTCATCATCAGGTTGCCAACATCCTCATCAGTAGCCTTATTAGTGCTCTTGACAGCATTAGCGGGAAGCTGAATCAGATCATAAAGACTTAGGAAAGCACTGTGAAGAAGAAGGTGGTTGACGCATGATGGAGGGCCATGGGTCTTTTTTTGTTTATGGTTCTCTGGGTCCTTACTGGGGTTTGTTTCATGAGGGTTATTTTAAATTTACATATATTATATGCATCAATGCTGTTTTGGGTGTCTGCTGTCCATATATTATCTGCATCAATCCTGTTTGGGGTGCTGTCCATATATTATCTGCGTCAATACTGTTTGGGGTGTTTGCTATTAGGCTTATCAGCATTTAATCAATGTATAGTGAACAGTGTTTATCCATGTACGAAAACACTTTTTTAAAGTTTAGTCTTCTAAGCTGCTAGCCTCCTTTGAGGGTTTTGTAACTACTGGTTTTGGGATCCAGGAAAAAACCCTTTAATATAAGCTACATTATTTACCAAAAAAAAAACACTATAAAAAATTGTTCACAGTTGAAGAGAAGAAAAAATGCAAAAATTAGGCCAATTGGCCTTTCAAAAAATTATTTTTCCTGTCATTTTTTGCTAACTGTCCAAGGCTTGCCGAGTTTCCCGCAAGAAATATCACCATGAGTTGGCGATTTTCTTGGCGCTAAGAAAATATTAAAAAAACTCGACGCTTGCAATTTTTCGCGAGTTTCTCAAACCAGCAATTTTTCTAACTATGTTTTTACCTGCCTTGTTGTGTGTTACACCATGGTTCTCTCAGCCCCTTTTTAATCTCATATTCAAGTTCTTTTTTCTTTTCCTTTTTTTTCCCCTTCTTCTGTGAAACCCAATACTGATGCCTTTCATGATAATGACCTCACTAGTAATCTGAAATATGAGACTAATATGGACATCAAAACTCAAGATACCAGTAAAAGAAAAGTTAACAAGCAAATGAAAGTGCCCATGAAAGGAAAGCAAAAAAGATTATTCTCTTATCCCAGTGGTTGCACTCATTGCATTCATTAACTGGGTGCAAATGCAAACAAAAGGGGTCCCTCCATGAAGACCAGAAGAATGCACTGTCTATCCATTTTATTTCCAGTGGCATATTCCTATGTTGGAATTTCGTTCTACTTTAATACCTCTTCTCCTAGGAATAAGAAAGCCAGAAATTCCTTCAATGAAAAATACCAAAGAGCTTGCAAAGGAAGAATGAATGCAAAGGATGGGGGTGAATATAGCAGATTTGGTGGCAGAAAAACTCTTAGAGGTGGTCATCAAGATGTCTATACAAGATGTGATTGTAGTTGTTCACACTGGATTTGCCAGTAGAAATGATAAACTGTCTTCAAAATAATTATTAATAGAATGAAAACTACAATACGTGCTCTGATCATCTCGTTCCAGCAAGGCTTTGGAACTACATAAGCAAAACTGAACATTAGTTTTGAATGTTTGGTTAAAAAGACAATGAATTTCACCTTGAAGCACATGGAGAACACAGTTTGTCTCGTGAGATTGTGCATACATGCAGTTTCTTTATGCTTTTCACTCCCAAGACATGACAACATGAGTGTTATTGTCAACAAGCTGATGGATATAAGCAGGGCCATTGCCAAGCTGCAACAAAAATGTTTCATTGTGCTTTTCAAAGACAGTCATGCAAACAGATGAAACTCTGCTAATGAAGACAGTGATCTAAATGCCAATGAAGTAGATCAAGCAGATGATCCTATGGAACATAGTTGAGAAAATCTGCAAAAAATCCCGATTTTGCCGATTTTTTCCCGATTCACAGGCTAGCCGATTTTGCCGATTTTTTCCCGAAAAATTCTGATATGCATGAAAAAAGTTTTTTTTCAATGAAAATTTGCATTTTCTTCAGTTTTTTCAATAAAAAATGCCGATTTTTTCCCTGATTTTTTCCGATTCCGATTCTTTGCCGATTTTTAAACCAGCCGATTTACTACCCGATTTCGATTTTTTCAACTATGCTATGGAATAAGAATATGATGAATGATTCTCTTCTTCCCTTGGCTTCCCTGGTTAAACACTGATTTGATCATTATATGATCATAGTGACAATCTAGTAAATAAGGCAGTAGCCATTGATGTTTTCAGTTTCATAATACTAAGACGTTTCCCTCCTTTTTGAAATTATATGATATAGACTTTTATTAGCAAAACACAATGATGAGCATGAATGAAAATGATAAAGGACCTGATTCAATATGCCATTACAAAGTACATTATTTGCAATCACTACCAAATGGATGTCTAAACCACAGGGTATTTGCAAGACATTGCCCTATGTAAGGTCCAATACACTTTCAAATACCAAGCACTGTACAAAAACTGTGAAGTTAGGTGCAGAATCTTCATTTTGCCCTTGGTGAAGGTGAACGAAACTCCATTGCAGGCAAATGGGAGTCAATACCAAATTTAGCTTCAACAAGTACTAATCTATAAATCTGTATTGACCAACTTATCGTAATTAACAAACTAATCTTGGGAAAAGCACTCAATCATTATTTTAGGCATGACTCCATTTAACTTTATAGTGCATCCGTGATATACATATGCAAAGTGCAATAAGTGATAATGCATATAGGACTTTAATTTTATAATAATTATATCAAAGCCCCACCAAATAACTACTCAAACATAATAACGAATATTTTGTCCAGCAAGTTTTCTAACCTATTTTATAACCATGGAAGGAGCCTACATACCTGCTGTTTAAGGTCATAAGGATCAGCACCCTTCTCTTTCATGGCTGCAGTCTTAGCAGCTTCCCTGTCAACCTCCTTCTCATATGAATGAAGCTCTTTGAGGACACGCTTGCAGGTCCCTGTTTTGATTTTAAGTGTTTTCAGAGTGTCCATAACTATGTTGCCTCTGGAACTGTATGCCAAAAAAGGAATGTTAAGTAGACTATTATCTCAGGTATAAAAGCAGAACATCCAGACTCAAAATTGAAAAGAATGATAACCCCACTAGACACATAATCATGGCAATTGATTTCATCATAGTTACCTATTGAATAATGCTTGCATACAAATGTAAAAGCCTTATATGATCTTCCAAGAACAGGAAAAAGTGTTGAGTTTGATTCATCACACACACATACAGAATGATAATGCACATAGAGGGATGAAGCAAGATACCCTCAGATATCTGGTGAAAGTTTGGATGCCTTAGGAACCAAAAACTCTTGGTGGGGACTGACACAGGCCTGGGATGACATGAACTATAACTTAGAAGTTATAGTATGAAAATCGTGCTATATTACCACTGGACCATAGAACATGGCTGACTAATGAAACGTGTTGTCTTCCTTATATATCAATGCATCATTAAAATAGGAAGCATCTTATTTATGAATTTGATTTCACCAAATGAAAAATAAGGCTGTTTCAAATACATGTTAAAGGTCACTCCTGGACAAAGAAGTATTCTTCTATGATGCATAGAAATTTAGAAAAAGCAAAACTTGACTCAAGTTTCTCATATAAATGACACGAGAAAGCTAAAACAAAAATGAACCATCTTTTCTTGTATCTATGTTTCATTATGAATTCATAAACAATATGAGTACTATCAGTTGAAGTATCATGTTTTGAAAGGCATTGTCCTTGCATAGAATACAAAGCTGCCCAAATATGACATCTTGTCAGATCCAAAACTTACAAAGTAACAAAGTATTCTTGGCTGTCAGATTTGAATTGTATTAGTTGCAAACCAAAGAAATTTTACAAACAGCATAAAAGCTCAATGGGTCTATTGTGATCTCCAAAACCTATTTAAGTACAACAAAAATCTTAACTATCAAACTGCATTGCATTTGTTGCACCCCAAAGAAAATTCTAAAACAGTATAGAGGTTGCACCCCAAAGAGATTGAACATACCAATTAGAAAAGAAAGCAATCCCATCCCCATGCATTTTTATTGGATCCCTCATTAACAGTCTCAACAAAGGGAGGGCATACCATCCAATCGCAGATGGTTGCACTGAAACCTACAGTCCAATCCAAAGAATTACAATATAGAGTATAATATTTCAGGATCATATATCTCTGGAATAGTATTGCACACTTATAAGAAAGACATATGAAAGCCATTCCCTCCCCATGATTTTATGGTATCTGACATTCTACAAACAACAAAACGGTGGAATATCAACTACTCAGAGGGTGGGTTGCATAGAAAGCTATGGTCCAATTCAAAAACTTCAAATAAGCATAATTTATTGGTCGCTCAGCCGCTGAAACAGCTATAAACTTTGTCAACAATCAAAGAGGATTTTTTCATTTTGCTTCATCAAAAAGCCAAACAATCAAATATGCTTCATACCACATGAGTTATAACCTGAGATTCAATAAGTCTCATACCATATGAAAAATGCTTTCATGCTATGACAAAGCTGATTCTTTAAAGAAAACTGAAGCTTGCTTAGAATATGGAGGTGAGGAAACTTAATGTACCTTGCCAAAATTAAATGCAACATCTTTATCATTTGTAATAAAGCGCTAAGTGATGTATACGACTCGGTCGCTAGGAAGTAATGTACTTAATTCACTCTTCACCTATTGGAGAAACCGATGTTTGATGAAAGGGAACTACTTCTGAAATCCCTTCAAGATATTACCTGCTTCTTTTGTATTATTATATCAATAATTCATATCAAATGGTATGAGATCAAGTGATTAGAAACATGGACATTTAAGGCAGAGACTCGAGTTCAAATCTCATCAGGCAAGAACCACTGTGTGGTTTGTTGAAATACTGTTGTAACACGATCACAATGTAATAAGGGTGGGATATGTTTCAATCACATAAAATGTAAAAAATATTTCAATAATTCATTGCCTGGAACAAGAGATGCTTAAGCATCCAAAGATATTACTTGCAATCTGGCTCCTCCAGGATATATTATAATAATACTCCTGGCAATGAGGTTCCAGCACATGCTAAGAAATGACATCCTTTAAATTTAGTATTGAATAATTATTTACTTCGAACTTAAATGACTAAGATGCTGCCTAATGGCTTTGAGCATAATAACAAATAATAACTCCGTATAGCCACCCGAGGTAAAGGAGCACTCTACCAGACTGGCTAGGCAACATCAAGGAAACAAGCAAATTTATACGTTTTGGGCTTTCAGCATATCAATTCCGGAATGTGCAGTTGATCTACCTAATTGGACCAAGACAACCATGTTCCACCTCGTATTATTGCCAGACATTGAATAATTAAAAAATCCAGTGAAAAATAAAAATAAAAAAAATTAACCTAGCTTTGGCTATAAGTCTGCAACTGTAACTACTCAGAATAGCCTGCAATGGTCCATTGCACGGCTTACCCTTACGTGCAATGCAGTATTCAGCTATTTCCTGACCAGAACTAAAATGTACAGCTATGTATGCACCTCAAAACCTAATGTCTAAGGGCAGCTTCAGCTGTACTTTGTGCATTTGAAGATCTAATTTTGCTGACGATGTGCGATGAAAAAACAACAGAAAAGATCGCCATGAGTTTCAGGAGCAAAGCATGCCCAACAGAGAGTTACCTGCGCAAAAAACTAAACTCTTTTCTTCCTTCCTTCGATTTGCAGTCGATCCAAGTAAATTTATTGACTATACTTCTCGCCTTCCCGAAGTAATTTCGCCCTTGTTAACGGAGGAGCGTTCGTAATAATATTAAATATTTATGTCATCTTTAACTTTTTATAGTCAAAATTAATTTGTTGTTTTTTTATCCGCCGTTGTTTGTAGTCGTTCTTTTTCATTTTGATAACATGAATTGATGTTGCTTCCCTCCAAAAGTTGCTTTTAACTTTATTATAAATGTCAATGATGTTAACTTCGCCACTCTTAAAAGTTCGATGTTGAGTTTGTAGTTCAACTTCAAATTCCTTACCCTCGTATCATTGCACTTTATAATAATATATAATAGATTATAATAATTTAATCCATGCCTCGTGCGTTTGTTAGTTACTAAAATTGGTTGTAATCAACTACTATTACTAAAAATAGTATGGTTGTAATCAATTCCCATGTGTACTTGAATAATAATAATATTTAATCCACGAAAATGTGGAGGTAGGGGTTTTTCTTTATCTTGTTTTTTTACATATTAAAATTTTATAATTTGAAAACGACAAAGAATTTGGAAAAATGACTCTCGAGCTTTGGAAGAGAAAACTAGGGCATCAATTGGGTAGACGAAGTGCTTTCTGGTTGTTGCAAAATTGAAGACAAGATTGTTGCCCTAGGAGGGCCCAATGGGGACACCTTCAGATCCTCTTTTAGAGAGATAGAGTTCTTTTGCAGATTTGTTGAAGGAAAAATCTTCAACAGAGATTGAAGAAGCACAAAAAACTGCATTAAAAATGCTCTTTACGATTGTTGGAAAAAGATCAACATCTCAAAGAGTCAATGGATGCTTGCCACAATCAGAATCAAGGCCAAATATTGTCATTGAGCAAAGGATGGTAGAAGAAACAGTCTTATATAGAGCCAATCATGATCTGATCTGTAAATTCATGGGTATTCGCCCTACCCTGAATTTTTTGCATTCTTGGGTTTGGCAAAATTGGGAGCCTCTTGGTGAGTATTCTTTGTGGTTTATTAGTAATGGATATTTTATTGTTAGTTTTTCCTCACTTGTCGATAGAAATAGGGCTTTTGAATCGGAAAAGAGGAATCATGGTCCGGTAGGATTATTTGTTCAGCCCTGGAGAGTGGGATTTGATCCCTGAATTGAACCCACTACTATCCCGGTTTGGATCCATTTGTATGCACTTCCAATGGAGTTCTAGAGTGAGCAGGTATTGGAAATCATCGGTAATTCCCTTGGAAGATATTTGGGTGTTTCTAGAGACACAATGGAAGGAAACACAGTAGTTTATGCTAGATTATGCATGGAAATGGATCTCAGCCAACCTTTGTTGACAGAGGTTGAACTTGAACTTGTAGGTATATCTTGGATTCAACAACTAGATTATGAGGCGTTGCCCTTCAGGTGTAGAGTTTACCACAAATATGGGCATTTGGCTTGGTCCTGCCCAAACAATATGAACACAAAAATGGAGGCTCCTCTAGGAATGTCGAATCTTCCTAAGGAGGATAAGTCAACAATCAATAAAGAAACAACCAATATTTCTTAGGGTGGAGAAGCACAAGGAGATGGTTTTGAACAACCCAAAAGAAGGAGAAGGCAAAAGAAAAAAGTTGGCAAAGAGCAAACCCAACTCAAGCCCTCAAATAGGTATGAGATCTTCAAGACACTAGTGGACCAGGAAGAAGAACAATTCATGGAAGGAGTGGATGGGAATAATGAAAACAATAACAGCCATGTTCAAGCCCCTCTTTCACCTCCTCCTATCCTAGAGCAAGTAATAGAGTGCAGTGAGTTACCACAATCAGAGATTGTAGGGGTATTGATAGTGCATAACCAAGAGCAATCGATAATTAAGGATGTCATCATGGGTATAGCAGAAAAGAATAGAGAAAAGTCAACTCTAGGGATAACTCAGGTGGAAAAGAGATCAAAGAATATCAGCTCTCAAGGAGTGGGTAGAAAATCAAATAAGGAATTGATAGCAGTTCAAGGAGATAAATTGATCACTAGGGGATTGGTGAGGCCAATAGACTCTTACTGGTCTCAAGGTAACCAATGATTATACAATCATGGAATGTTAGGGGTTTAAATAGTAGAACCCATCAATCTATTGTTCGAAGACTCTTAGAAAAAAGTAAAACATATTTTTTGCTTATCCAAGAGACAAAAATGTCATTGGATCTTATGTGTAAAATAGTAAATAGACTTTGGAAGGGTGTTGGTCATATGGAAGTGGTTGCCCAAGGGGTCTCAAGGGGGATAGTTACCTTTTGGAACTCTCTTGAATGGATGACAATAGAACATATAGCTTGGAGGGGTGTCCTCACATCACATTTTAGGAACAATGTGATAATTGAGTAGGTTTTAATCATAAATTTTTATGGGACACAAAACCTAGATGGTCAGATTCATCAATGGAAAGTGGTGCATAATATGAGAGTCTCGAGGGAGGAGTTAGATTGGATTGTTGTTAGGGATTTTAATGCTAAATTATCATCTAGAGATCAGGAAGGGGGAACCCCAATTTTGGATCCAGGGGATCGAATTATGATTGCCCAAGTCCATGCATTACACTTGGTGGATATTAAATGTCCTAGAATCAACTATACTTGGACTAATAAGAGGAGGGAGCCACATAGTAGGAAGGTGAAGTTAGACCATTTTTTGGTTTTAGAGGAGGCATTTGTGAAATGGAATCTAAAATTTTAGATTTTGGAGGGTCCAGTTTTGGATCACTTCCCCATTTTATTGGAAGGGGGGATCAAGATAGGGCAACATCACAAACCATTCAGATTTGAAAACTTTTGGTTACAAAAGAGGAACTTCGAAAGAAAATTCCATAGTGGTGGGAAGAGGGATGCCCGACATATGGGACAACAATGTTTAGATTCCACAAGCAACTTCATTATGTCAAGGATCAACTAAAATAATGGAGGTGAGCTAACAAGACAAACTTCCAGGTCCAAAGAGCTCCATTGGTGGCCAGATGGGATGAGGTTCAAAAACACTTCAAGGAAGGAACAATTACAGAGCAACTCAAAGAAGAGGATGATGCATTGTATAAAGTGGTTGAGGACATTGACAACCAAGAGGAGATCTACTGGAAACAGAGAGCAAGAACCACTTGGTTATTAGAAGGTGACAAAAATACCAAATTTTTCCATCGAGTTGCTTGTGCTAGGAGACAGACAAACAAGATGGAAGCTCTTCAGGATGAGAATGGGCACTCCTTTGATACAATCCCAAGTATGCATTTCCATTCAATGGATTATTTTGCTAAATTGTTTAAGGAAAGTATGGTGCAAGATGAAGAGGCTCAAAAAGAAGTTCTTGTTGTCATACCCTCTATTATATCTGAAGAAGAAAATCAGGCCCTACTTAAACCCATTGATAGAGAGGAACTGAAGAAAGTAGTCTTTGGAATGAGTACCAAAAAAACACCAGGTCCAGATGGCTTTCCAATTGAGTTTTTTAGACCTTCTAGGACAACTTGGAGGAGGATGTAATGGTTATTATAGAGGAGTCCAGAGGTAGTAAAAGAATGCTTAAAGCATTAAATCATACATTCATTACCTTAATTTTGAAAGGGGAGGAGGGGGTGCATATTTCAGATTATAGACCTATTGCCTTATGCAATGTCATATATAAAATAATCACAAAGGTAATGGTTGAGCGACTAAAACCTCTCCTACATAGCATTATCTCCTCGAAGCAAGGGGGTTTTATAGAGGGCAAGTAGATCTTGGATGGTGTGGTTCTAGCTCAAGAGGCAATCCACTCAATGCAAAAATCTGGCAATAGAGGAATGTTCATAAAATTGGATATGTCAAAGGCTTATGATAGGGTGGAGTGGAGCTTCTTGTCAAGGATGATGGTAGCCTTTGATTTCTCTCAAGATTGGATAGAATGGGTCATGAGTTGTGTTTCTACTTCGACATACTCAGTGTTAATCAAAGGCCTTCCCTCACAACCGTTTGGAGCTACTCGAGGCCTTCATCAAGGAGATCCTTGTTCCCCTTATCTTTTTCTCATATTGGTTGAAGGCTTGGGTAGACTCATCTTGAGGAGAAGACAACAAGGTTTGCTAACAGGTATCAAGGTGGGTGAGGAAGTTTTGACTCACTTACAGTTTGTGGATGACACAGGATTGGTGGGAGTGGCCAACTTCAGGGAAGCAAGAATGATTAGAGATACTCTTAATGTTTACCTTAGGGCCACAAACCAAGTCATCAATGATAAAAAATCCAAAGTGGTCTTTTTCAATCTTGATCGAAGGCTTCAAGATAAAATTTTAGAGATCTTGGGATTCACGAGGACTTCTCTCCCAGTGGTATATTTGGGGGTCCCTTTGCATTTTAAAAAACTAAAAATAGATATCTGGAGGAATATTTTGGATTGTATCAAAGAAAGAATTAATCATTGGTCTCACAAATGGTTAAGCTATGGGGGTAGATTAACTTTTTTGTAGTCAATCATTCAGGCCATGCCAATTTATAAATTTTCTATCCTTGTTGCCCCACATACCATATGGAAAGAGTTAGACAAGATGGCTAGAAAATTTTTATGGGGAGGAGTAAAAGGAGAGAGGAAATGGGCCTTAGTAGGTTGGGAGAAAGTAAGCCAACCCAAGGTAAAGGGAGGTTTGGGACTGAGGAGATCAGAGTTAAATAATAAAGCTTTGGCTGGAAAGCTTTACTGGAGGTGGATTTCCCAACCAACTTCTTTATTCTAGTAGAGTTTTAACTAGTAAATATTTGGGACAGGTGAACCCGAATGAGGTGAGTCATTTCCCTTTGGATGGTAATGGGTCCTTGGTGTGGTAGGCTCTAAAGTTAGGATCTCAAGTAGTGAAAGATGGATTATTTTAGAAAGTGGGAGAGGGGAGAAGGCATGATTTTGGATAGATTCATGGGATCAATACCCACCTATCATTGTTGAATTTCTAGAATTACAACCAGTAAAAACAACCATGGAAAGTAGGGGTTGGATCTAGATTGAAATTTATTTCAACACTAGTCAGTTGGGGGATTATAAGTTTAAGCAGTTTAAGAAGTTGGATGAGTGGCCAATTCCAATCCCTCTGAAATTGACACCCATCATGACTAAAATCTTGGCAAAAATATTTCTCACAGGTAGAGATGAGGAGGATGAATTAGCTTGGGGCTATGGGAGCCTTGGAGTCTACACAGTGAAGGATGGATATGATAAGATCCTTCTAGAACCTCCTCCTCATGCATATCAGGTTGAGGATTGGAGAAATATTTGGCAGTCCAAGGGTTGGTCGAAAGTAAACTTCTTTGCTTGGAAGTTCATGCACAATGGAATTCTTACTTTTGATAATCTGAGATGTAGGGGAATCGTTGGTCCATCTCAATGTGTTTTATGCTACAAGAGTGAGGAAACATCTGACCACTTGATGTTTGAGTGCCCATTTACGCACCAGATCTGGGAGCGATGGTTTTTATCTTATAAAATTTGAGCCAATGGTGATTTGAATCAGATTAATATTTGGGAAATATGGAAGAGGGGTAGATTTAAATCTAAAGCTCTTTGTATCGGTTGGAAGCTTGGATTAAACTTCATTTGGTGGCAAGTGTGGTTGGAGAGAAATGGTAAAATTTTTAGAGAAACCTTTTCATCCTTAGATGGCGTTTGGCAAGTCATTTGGAGCAAAGTCACAGAAATAGTGGTAGTGTATGCTAAAGAGGAAACTCAGGCTGATATAGGGACGATGGAGAAGGAAGTTGAAGTGCAAGAGGGGTAGGATAGAGCTAGTTGGAAACCACCCCTAGAAGGTTGGATTAAAATTAATACTGATGGAGCTGCAAAAGGTAATCCAGGTAGAGCTGGAATTGGAGTGGTCTACAAGAATCATGTTGGGATAGTGCTCTATTGGGAACTGCAAGGCCTGGGAAGGGCCACGAACAATGAAGCAAAAGCCTTAGCTATCAAATCTGCTTCTATCTGGGTGGTAAGACAAGGTTACAAGAGGATAATCCTAGAATCAGATTCTCAAATATTGGTAGGAGCTCTGGATTGCATGAGGAACTTTGCTTTGAAGACATGGAGGTTGAGGATTCTTGTCACCCAAATTAAGGAATTGTGGAGGGAATTAGATGATGTGATTCTAGTTTATGTGAGTAGAGATCTAAATAAAGTGGTAGACTTCCTAGCTAAGATGGGTACTGAGAAGGAGGTAGGGGTTTAGTGGCACAGTGACATGGCTATTGAGGATGAGAGGATTAGGTAGGTTGGTGAGCAAATCCAGTGTTTAGCTAATTTGGACAACCATTGTAGAAATATGGTTTAGGAGATTTGGCTCCAATGCAAATCTTCTTTTACTATTGTAAACAAGTGGACAACCCTTGTAGAAATATGGTTTAGGATATTTGGCTCCAATGCAGATCTTCTTTTACTATTGTAAACAAGTGTTCTTGTCGACTAAGGCTGGGAGGAGTCTCATCCCAACTTGTAAATGATCTTGTTTTAATATAAAATTTTCAAATTCTTTTTCAAAAAAATAATAAGATCTTAAAATTTAGAATAAGAGGTTTAAAGTTACAGAGTTATAAATTATATTTCGATAACTAAAATTTATATAGATAAATATATATTAAATAAATTATATTTTTTTATGCTCACATATGATTTATAATCTTATAGACATTAAAATTTACTTCTTTTTTTTTTCTTGAGAAAAAGGGGTTGTACTCGGGTCCCCTACCCTTGATAAATCACAACTCTCTTATGTAAAGCTTGAGAGTTTACAAACATATTTAATTCTCATCTCAATTGAGATGCTATAACTAGATACCTACATCTTTTTCACAAAAAGTATGATTGTTTTTATCTTCTTTAATCTTTTAAATACAAATATTCAACATCCTTTTTTTTGAAAATTTTCAATTTTGTTCATCCATCCTTCCAAGTGAAATATTTATTAGTGATGATTTTTTATGATGCCAAGTTGCCATTGTGCCACTTGAATATTCCTAACTCCTTGTTGGCTACATGCTTTTGTTGCTCTACTTTGATATCTCGAACGATTGATCCTATTGTTCCTTGATGTTGCTACACCCCTTTGAAATCTAGAAATATTATGCTTTTTTCCCAAACACTGTCATACTTGATGCCTTTTGGACTCCATGTAGATCTAAAATATTGATGCCTTAAGCCATAACTCCAAGATTGTTGTCGCTCAAGGTGGTGTGGGTGTCAATATGCTGCAACCTTAACCTGACATTTTGTCCCCTTTGATTCTTTAATAATTTGATTTATTATTTTAAATTCTTCTTCACAATCTTTTCTCTTATACCTTTCTTTTGGTGCATCCTTGTGCACTTCTGACAAGGATTCCTTAGACTTTTTTGTTGCTTCTTCCATGGAATCTATTGTTGTTGCTACTGTAAATTCAACTTTTGAGTTTTCTAATGGTTCAACTTGTTCCCTTACCATAATTATTTCTTGCTTCTCCTTAGATCATTTCTTCTTAATATTTTCCTTTTGAATGCAACCATGAACTTGCATGTTGTCATCTATATTTTTAACTTCTATTATACCCTCTTTATTCATTTCTTTTAGTTCCCTCTAAAGCCTTTTTATTTCTTCTTCATATCCTTTAATGGTGACCTTCAAACTAGCTATCTTTTTATAAGGGTTCCATTGACTCAAGAATGCATGCTCCATTTCATCCCATGTCCAAGTTATTTTCTTAGCATGCATTTCCTTAATACGAATATCCCATCAATCATGAGCTTCCTCTTTTAAAATATAAAAAAAATTACAATTCTAAAAAATCTCACCAAAATATAGAGATCTAAATTTCATCCACCATTCTCAAGCATCAATGTCATCATTTCAAGTGAAATTGGTAACTCCATGATCTTAACCCAAAAAATCCCAAAAGCAACTAGAGTTTTTGAAAGGAAACAAATGACTAGAGTTTTTCAAATTTTTTTAGAACTCCTCTAATCCTTGCTATCACCAATAGAACAATTTAAATGCAATATAATTGACATAAAAAAAATGTAGTCGTTTATTATGACTTTGCATTAATCCATTACCAAGCTTCTCCTCCAAAGGGTTCAACATTATTACATAGATTGTTGTTATTATTGAGAAACATGGATGACTTTGATGGCACTTAGGTTCTTCTCAATGACGACGGTGATAATTCTAGAAAATTATTTTACCAGTAAACAATATATTGCAACTAAAATCAAATCACTTCTCTTTGTCGGTAATATTCTCCTTTGTTAATCTCCTCTTTTGCAAATCTCCTCTTCTACAAATATTCTCTTGTCGATAATCTTCTCTTCTATCTTCACGCCCTTTTGTCATCGCCCCTTCACACATTAAAAATTTACTTTACTTCTACCCTTTTTATTTTAAATTACATAGAAAAAGTGTTTTTCGGTTACATAGGAGAGTTGGTCACAACCACACTATTTTTAGTAACTGACAAGTATAGGGTTCAAACCACAGGGCTGCTTCCACCAAACCTATTATGCTTTGTTATTGTTGACCCGACGTGAAGGGGACCATCGATCGCTCATGATTCATGTCGTCATCATCGGTCTAGCGTGCACTCAAAAGATTTAGATCAAACTACTACCTTTGCAAACAAACAGGTTGCCCCTAAGGTTTGAACCTGGGTGTCTTCTTGGTAAATGCCTAGCCAGACAAGCACTTACCAATCCACATAGCCCTCAGGTGAAAAATGTTTACTTACATTCAAAATATGATATATAATTAGAAGATGCTCTTGAAGGTGTAAATGTTTATTATATATTATACATAATTTATTTATTTTATTGTTTACATGTTTTAATATTTATTACTTTTTTGTTTTTTATATTTATAATTAATAAAATAATAAATATTGATATTATGATCTCACCTAAATGTGTATATATCCTCCCACATCACATGTAAGCAATTTATAATATTGACAATAGTTTAACTAGTGTCATAGTCTAAAGTTTAAGACCTTTAGATCCTTTGTCGATTTGACCAACATGTTCTTTGCTTTAAGGTCCCTATTGATCATCCCTTTGATGTGGTAGTATTGCACAAAGTTGATAGGCTGCTTAAAGAACCTTTGTGTCATGCCTTGTTTAGGTTGACTCTCTTGCTCGATCATCTATGACAAGTTTCCTTTGTTTTTTCAATGAGTTATGATGAATGTCGTCAATCACACCATTTAATCATTATAATTGTTAATCCAGGGCGGTGTCCAAGGCTATATACGAAAGGAGATATAGGCAACTTGAAAATAAGCTCATTCAGAAAACAAACTTTATTGGTGGGACAAGTGAACCTTGGGGGTTTTGGTGTCACTTTAATCCTATAAACTAAAGTTAAATTCTAATTACTCTTGTAGAATCAAAATTACAGGAATAAAACCTGATTACTTTTGCAGAATGAAACCTATTTACTATTCCAGAATGTAAATGACAAGAAAAGGTAGTTGCAAGAAACTGAAATCTAACTAAATTTGCATAAATGTCACATATTTTACTCTTGCAAAATGAAAAGAATAACAAGAAGATGAAATAGTAGAAAATGAAACACACAGGCTAACAACTGATCAATAGAATGGATTAAAGCGAGAAATAATCTGCTGGAAACAAGAGAAATTCAATAATGCTACAAGTTGATGAACTAATTAACACTCAAACTCATTAACCTAGGTTCAAATCACAAATATCTATGCACTATCAGCTAATGAACAGAAAATAAAATATGACAAGTCTTTGCTTAATCTACTACAACAAAAGTTACAGAAAAACCTATCACCAATAAGCCTTCTTCTAAACCTGGAAGTGACCCTTGCTCCCCTATTCTAGAAGAAGGCAAAAAAACTCTCTCTTAACTACTTAAACACTCAGACATTTAATGGGACAAAATATGAATGAGAAATCCTGCACTTTATTTAGTCTTTAAGCAACATTATAATATTTGCAGGAAAACCTGCTAAAAACTGCAATTTGCTACAGATCTACTTTCTTACCACAAGTCATATCCTTATTCTCTACTTTTCTACTTCTCTACCTCTCTACCTAGCTCAACCAACAAGGGAGCCTATTATTTATAATATTCTATTACATATGTCAATTTGTTATGTTGCTGCCTTTTAGGGATTTAACAACTATTCTGAAGAAGTCTTCCTAAAATGCAATAAATTGTTATGTTGTAGCATATCCATTTTCTTTGTTGTGTGTCATCCATTGGGAGAAATGCGTTGGAAGGGGTGAGAAAACTCCTCATACAGCTAGATCCATATTCATCTCACCATTTGCCACCTTTCTAACCATTTTGTTTATAGTTTTGACCAAAACTGGTCATGTTCTGCTCATTCCGGAGCTGCTCTCGAATATCTGGCAGTTTAACCATTTTGACCCTTATCCGTACACCATATGCACAGAAAAGCGAGTTTGACCAGCTAGGTAGTCTTCCTAAGTCCTTAGAAGACCAATTCTATAGATTTTACATGTTGGAATTGACAAATTCCAAGCCATGCTATTTATTGATAGTTGGCTGGAATTTGTATGACTGTTTCAGATTTCCTGCAATTCAATATTTTTGACTGGTTGCTCCTATTTGGATCATGTGGAAGTGTTGGCAAGTGGAGAAAGAGTCACTCCTAGCCTCCCTCAACTGTTTCCAAGTGTTTCCCGCATATTTAATTGACAAATTTTATGCTTTCCTTCATAGTGACAGGTGGCTGGAATTTATATGGACTGTCACCTATTTTTTTACAATAGTCAAAACATGCCAAACTACCCTTTTGGAGTGCTTATAACTTTTGTCTCGTAACTCCAATGTACACTAAATTTTACCCACATGTTCTTGGCTATATTAATTACATCTAGTTCAATTTTCAGCTCTTAACTCTTTAGGAATTACTCCCAACATTGCTATCAAGTTGGCCTCTAACACAATTTTTTACCAGAATTTCCAGCAGTCAAAAAGTGTGAAACTGCTATTTTGTGGGCCCCATATCTTCCAGATTATTTGTCCATATGCCTTAACATTTGGGTCATGTGTTTTATCCACTATGAACTATAATTTGTATGAATTTGGTTCCTTAACTTGCTTTGGATCATTCCCAGTAGATCCTCCAATATGCCCTTTAACGCAGATTTGCACCTGTTAACAGCTCCAGAAAAAAAAAAAAAACTAAGGCATGAGCTCTAGAATGATGTAACCTTCATAACTTTTTATCTATAGCTCAGATTGACTTGCTTAAAAAATAAAAGTTGTAGTTCTCGATGAGAGGAATCTATCCATGCCATCAAAATATAATTTTACTGCATTATGACATCAAAATTAATATGATACTCATTTTTGACCTTTTACAAGTAAAATGCTTAAAATAGTCAAAACAAGGGTATAATGTTTCTAACATAAAATCATGTAAACAATTAACAATTAATATATTCTAATCAACTATTTGGCAATTTAAATTTGTATATTTAATAATATGACAATTTTTATATGTTAACCATAGTGCAAAAATGAGGCATTTCTCGGCCTCATCAGTTTATGCATGTTTTTATGAAGGGTCATGGTCCCCTCATACTGAGTGGGGTTTGAACCTTGGACCTCCCAAAGAGAATAAGTTTTTACATGGGTTATTATGAGGGGTCCCAGCACCCTCTTATTAGGGTTTGAAATTGGATCTCTTATATGAAAACCCAAGGACTTACCACTACAATATCCCTCACGGGTATAACAAGTTTCCTTTATTGATGTACTACATGACGATGTTTATCTTTGCCTCCTTGGCAATGACTTTGTATGGTTGAATGATGTTTGGGTGACTTGATAACTTTACGATGGAAACTTATTTTTTGATTTTAGGTAATTTTTCTTAGATATGTTTTGATTGCCAAGAGCTTTCACAACACCAATCTGACATGTTTTTCCATCTTCCTCGCATGGTAGACCTTTTTGTATATATTATGGCTGATGACATCACCCAATTTGTACCTTTGATGCGCATGGACAAGATTGACCCATTATAAAAAATCTTCTACAAAACATTTGCAAGATTATCAAGCACTACAACCCTAGGGAAACCAACAACTACACCCTAATTATTGGTCTTTTCAAAAAATATAATGTCGATCAACTATACACAAATGGTTAAAATGTGCCCTATAATCTTCTTACCTTGTATAAATTGTATTATTTAATTTTATGCACATTATAAGAGTTTTAAGATAAATAGACCTTAAAAAAGGTTATCCTACTATTTGTTACTTTCTTTTCGATAATTCTTATAGCAATCATTATTTAGGTTCTATTACCAAAACAAATTGTAAACAAATAAATAATTTGATTCATATTTTATAAATAAATATTATCAATTAGAATTTTGATTTTGAATTTTTTTTTTTGTCTTCACTCTAAACAAAAGTAAAGACAATGTGTACTTTACCAAATGCAACAATAATTAATTTGTACCAAGTAAAGAAGAACCTTTGTTTGTTTGAAAATCACATCAACATCTTTATCCCTCGAATCTTAAAATTATAGTTTTCAAAATATTGAAACTAAAAGGAAAAATGGATGTGTTTCATGAAAATATAAATATTTTTATAAAAGATAATGATTATTGGTTCAATTTATTAATGACATGAACATCAATAGACATGTATTACAAATTATATACGATGAAATTTGTGAAATAGCAACAATAAACAAGCCATAATCTCATATCCTATCAACAATTTTTTAAAGTTTACAAGGTGAGTTGTTTTAACCAAAAAGTACAATGTTGATCTATCTTCTTAAACACCCTTTGACTTCAACATGCACAATGTGGTCCTAAGGGCCTACTAAGGTAGGTCACCTCTATGTGCAAGAAGACAAACATGCCCCTTGTTAACAAGAATGCCTTAAAATATAAATGGGACCCATCTCGAAACATCCATGGCTCAACTCAACTCTTTAATTGATTTTACTTACTATAAGGAATATTCTTGATGGAATTGTGTAATTGTACTTTACATGGTTTTGATTGGTGAACTTCATTTTGTTTACAATTTATTTCTTATCCAAATAAGACCCACTTGGGATCCCATTTCATTTGAGGAACCTAATGACTAAATATAGATAAATATTATTTATTTTGTTGTTTACTGAGTATGTATGATCTAACAAAATTGTTTAGTTCACTCTACACAAGTTTCTAATGTGCCTATTTTATAGGTGAAAGCAAAATATCTAACCAATGTTAGTGGTTGGGAATAGTGTGGATTTCTAGTACTTAATGTTTAAGTGATTAGAATATACTTAATCATGATATTTTGCAAATGAACATATAGGAATATACCTCATACTTTGCATATGTAGAGAGAGGTATTTATTAATACATGTTATTAAAGATTGGTTTTAAAATAACAAGGAAACACAAATAAGGATGTTTAATGTTATTTATTTATGTTCTTCTTTGATTTTCATCGAATATCCTTATGGCCAAATTTAGGTTTGGGGTCCCTTTTAAAACCCCATTGTAAAAGTTTCTGAGCCCTTTCAAAACCCCCTCTTCCACCTAATAAAAAAAATATAGCTTAGATTTTTATGAAGAAAAAAGTAGAAAGTTATGGGGAAAAAGCTTAAAAAAGGTATTCAAATTTCAAGAATATAACATCATAAAATATAATACAATGTTTTTAAAAATGATGAGACCAAAAGCTATATGTGAGAACAACTTTACAAAGAATCATAGTTGCAGGCCATAAAATTTGATCCAATCATTTTTCTTTATGCAATGTTTGATCTTTTACTACTAATTTGATGATGAATTCTCTTACTTTTTGCTTTATCCTCTTTAAACAGATTCTACAATGATTCTATTGTTAAAGTATTAACATAACATAATCAAATGATGCTATATGCTTTGCATTCCAAAATAAAGTGTTTATCTATCTCAATTACCATTATGTGCAAAAGGTACACATTCTCTCCTCTTATTCTTGTCTCTGTCATCCACTTGTTTCATATTTAAGTTGGTGTGAGTCAATCCTTAAAGGGACTATAAATAATTTTGCTCTATAGTTGATATTTGATTTTAGTGATCATCTGTAAAATTAAATTCAACGCAACGCAACGATTCGGGCTTTGGCTCTTCTTTGGGAGGTCCAAGGTTCAAACTATGGTGTGGGTGAGTGTGTGAGGGGGTGGATGTGTGATGGCTTTGTGTTAAATTCCCTATTGATAAGTATAGCTCACCTTGTACGTCGGTCATAGGAGTTTCTCACAATAACCAAACCAAAAAAAACTATATATATATATATATATATATATATATATATATATATATATATATATATATTGCATATATACTTTAAATCTATCTTTATTACGTTATATAACAAGATTATAAACATATTGAGTTAAAAATATTACATTTAGGGGAAGTTATGGAGGAAAAAACCTAGATGAATATGGAAGGTTGTGTAGGAAAATTCCTAGACGATAACACTACCCTAGGAGGACCCTATGGGGCACCTCCAGATCCTCTCTCATATAGAAAAAGCTCATTTACAAATTTGTTGAAGGAGAAATCTCAAACAAAGATTGAATAATAACAAAAAAAAGTGTTGAAAATGCTCTTTTCGATTGCTAGAAAAAACATCAATGAGCAAGGAAGCATCTCAAAGATTCAATGGATGCTTTCCATAATCTAAATCAAGAACAAATATTATCATTGAGCAAAGTATAGTAGAAAAAACAATCTTGTGTAGAGTCAATCATGACCTAATTTGCAAATTTGTGGGTATTCTCCCTACCTTAAAATTGTTGCATTCATGGGTTATAAATAATGGTGAGCCTCTTAGTGAGTATTCTTTGTGATTTATTAGTAATGGATATTTCATTGTTAGCTTTTCCTATCTAACTAATAGAGACAAGGTATTCAATTCATAAAAGAGAAACCATGACCCGGTAGGATTATTTGTCTAGCCCTGTAGAGTGGGATTTCATCCTTGAATTGAACCCATTGTTGTTCCAATTTGGATCCAAATGTATGCACTCCCAATGGAGTTTTGGAGTGATAAATTTTTTGAAACCATAGGTAACTTTTTGGGAAGGTAATTGGGTGTATTTAGAGACACAATGGAAGGAAACACAACCATCTATGCTAGATTATACATTGAAATGAATCTCAACCAGAATTTTTTGGCATAGGTGGAAATCAGACTTGTAGGTCTATCTTGGATTTGAAATCTGGATTCTCTAGAGACACAATGGAAGGAAACACAACCATCTATGCTAGATTATACAGTGAAATGGATCTCAACCTGACTCTTTTGGCATAGGTGGGACTCATACTTGTAGGCCTATCTTGGATTTGAAGGCTGGATTATGAGGTGTTTTCTTTAAAGTGTAGAGTTTACCACAAACATGGGCACTGGGCTTGGTTTTGTCCCACTATGATCACGAAAAGGGAGGCCCCTCTAGCAATTTTGGATCCTTGTAAGGAGAGCAAGTCTATATTCACCAAAGGAGCAACCAACACTTCTTGGAAAGGAAAATGGTTTTGAACAACCCAAAAGAAGGTGGCAAAAGAAAATAGATGGCAAGGAGCAAACCTAGCCCAAATCCTCAAATAGGTATGAGATCTTCAAGACACTAGTGGAGTAGGAAGAAGAATAACTTATGGAAGGAGTGGATGGTAATAACAAAAGTAGTAACACTCATGTTTAGGCCCCTCTTTTGGCTCATATCCTAGAGCAGGTGATAGAGTATAGTGAGTTACCACAATGAAATATGACAAGGACTTTGATAGTGCATAACCAAGAGCAAGCAATAGTAAAGAATATCATAATGGGTTGGCAAAAAAGAATAGAGAGAATCAAACTCTATGGACTATTCAAGTGGAGAAGAGAGTGAAGAATATAAACATTTAGGGAATGGATAAAAAAACAAACAAGGTATTGATAGCATATTAAGGAGACAAATTTGTTAATGAGGGATTGATGAGGACCATAGACTCTTATTAGTCTCAAGGTAATAAATGATTATATATTCATGAAATATTATGGGTTTAAAAAATAAAACCCATTACTCTACTATTCAAAGACTCTTAGAGAAAAGTAAAACAAATTTTGTTCTTGTCTAGGAGAATAAAATATTGATGGATCTCGTGTGCAAAATAATAAATAGACTCTGGAGGGGCATTGGTCATATGGAATTGGCTACTCAAGGGGCCTTAGTGGGGATAGTTATCTTGTGGAATTATCCTAAATGGATGTCAATAAAGCATATAGCTTGGAGGGATGTCCCCATATCCCATTTTAGAAACAATGTGATAGTTGAGCAAGTCTTGATCACAAATTTTTATGGGGTTTAAAACCTAGATGGACAGATTCGTCAGTGGAGTGCATAATATTAGAGTCTTGAGGGAGGATCTAAACTAGATTTTTGTTGGGGATTTTGATGCTAAACTATCATCTATATATTAGGAAGGAAGAACTTCAATGTTAGACTCAAGGGATCAACTATTGATTTCTTAGGTTCGTGCATTATATTTTGTGGCTATTCAATGCCATGGAATAAACTATACTTGGACTAACAAGAGGAGAGCGCCACACAACAAGAAGGTAAAGTTAGATTGATTTATGGTTTTGGAGGAGGTATTTGTGAAATGGAATCTAAAATTTTAGATTTTGAAGGGCCTGGTCTCATATCGATTTCCCATTCTATTAGAGGGGATATTAGGATGGGAAAACACCAAAAACCATTTAGATTTGAAAAAAATGGTTACAAAAGGAGCAACTTTGAAAGAGAATCCCACAATGGTGGGAAGAGAGACATCTAGAGTATGGGACAATAATATTTAGGTTCCACAAGAAACTTCATTATGTCAAGGATCAATTGAAATGGTGGAGGAAATCTAACAAGTTGGATTTATAGGTCCAAAGAGCTCCATTGGTGGCTAGATGGGATGAGGTGCAAAAACTCTTTAGAGAGATAACAATTAAGCAACTCAAAGAAGAAGAAGATGATTTGCATAAAGCAATAGAGGACATTGACAACCAAGAGGAGATCAACTGGAAACAAAGAGCAAGATCCATTTGGTTACAAGAAGGGGACAAAAACACCAAAATTTTCCATTGGGTCACTTGTGCTAGGAGGTAGGTGACCAAGATGGAAGCTCTCCTTTGATATGATCCTAGGTATGCACTACCATTTAATGTATTATATTCTAAATTGATTAAGGAAGGTTCAATGTAAGATAGAGAGGCTTAGGAAGAAGTTCTTGTTGCCATACCCTTTATCATCTTTAAAGAATAAACTAGGCCCTACTTAAACCCATTGATAGAGAGGAAATAAAGGAGGTAGTCTTTGGAATGAGTATAGGAAAAACATCAAGTCTATAGGACTTTCCAATCAAGTTTTTTTGACATTCTAGGATATATTGGAGAATGATGTAATGGTTGTCATAGAGGAGTCCATGGATAATAAAAGAATTCTTCAAGCATTAAATTAGACCTTAATTACCTTAATTTTGAAAGAGGAGTAGGGGTGTGTGTATTTCAGACTATACTCTTATTGTCTTAAGCAATGTCATATACAAAATAATCATGAAGGTAATGGCTGAGTAGTTAAAACCTCTACTAGACAATGTTATCTACCCAAAGTAAGGGGTTGTATAGAGGGTAGGCAAATCTTGGATGGTGTGGTTCTAGCTCAGGAGGTAATCCACTTAATGTAAAAATCTACAATAGAGGAATGTTCATAAAATTTGATATGTCAAAGGCTTATGATAGGGTGGAGTGGATATTCTTGGCAAGGATGATGACAACCTTCAGCTCCTCTCAGGATTGGATTGTGGGTCATGAGATGCATCTCTACTCTAACATACTTAGTGCTAGTTAATGGTCTTGCCTCACAACTATTTGGAGCCATCTGAGGCCTTCTTCAAGAAGATCCTTGTTCCTCTTATCTATTTATCATATTGGTTGAAGGCTTGAGTAGACTTATTTTGAGGAGAAGATAACAAAGTTTGATCATAGGTATTAAGGTGGGTGAGAAGGTTTTAACTCATCTACAATTCATGGATGACATAGGATTGATTAGAGCGACCAACCTTAGGGAAGCAAGAATGATCAGAGATACTCTTAGCATTTATATTAAGGCCACAAATCAAAATTTATCTTAAATCCAAAGTGGTCTTCTTTAATATTGATAGAAGGCTTCATGACAAATTTCTAGAGATCTTGGGATTCACAAGGACTTCTCTCCTAGTGGTCTATTTGGGGGTCCCTCTACATTTGAAAAAGCTAAAGATAGTTATCTAGAGGAATCTTTGAGACTATGTAAAATATAGAATTAACCATTGGTCTCATAAATAGTTAATCTTCAAGGGTAGATTAACTCTCTTGCAGTCATTCATTCAAGCCATGCCAATCCATAAAATTTCTATTATTATTGTCCCATGTACCATATGAAAAGAGTTGGTAAATATAGCCAAGAAAATTTTATGGGAAGGAGCAAAAGTAGAGAGGGAATGGACATTAGTAGGTTAAGAGAAAGTAAGCCAACCCAGGGCAAAGGGAGGCTTGGGCCTGAGGAGATTAAAGCTAAATAATAAAGCTTTGGCTGAAAAGTTTTATTGGAGGTGGATCTCCTAGCCAACTTTTTTATTCAATGGAGTTTTAACTAGTAAATATTTGGTATGGGTGAATATGAATGATGTGAGTTATTTTCCTTTGGATGGCAATGGGTACCTAGTGTGGTAGACACTAAAGCTAGGATATTAGGTAGTGAAAAATGGATTATTCTGGAAAGTGGGGAGAGGGAAGAAGGCATGATTTCAGATAAATTTATGGGATCAATATCCACCTATCATTATTGAATTCCCAAAATTGTAACCAATAAAAACAACTATGGAAAGTAGAGGTTGTATCAAGATTGAAATTTATTTCAACACCAGTCATCTTGGGGACTATACTTTTAAGCAAATCAAGAAGTTGATCGAGTGGCCAATTCCAATACCTCTAGAATTGGAATTCATCATGACTAAAATATTGACAAAAAGGTAGGGATGAGGAGGATGAATTAACTTGGAGTTATAGGAGCCTCAGAGTCTACATAGTGAAGTATGGATACAAAGATATCCTTATAAAACCTCCTCCTCATACATATCAAGTTGAGGATTGGAGAAAGATTTGACAATCTAAGGGTTAGCCAAAAATAAACTTCTTTTCTTGGTAGTTCATGCACAATGGAATTCTTACCTTTGATAATCTAAGACATAGGGAAATCATTGGCCCATCTTGGTGTGTACTATGCTCCAAAAGTGAGGAAACATCTAACAACCTAATGTTTGAATGCTCCCTCACATGCCAAATCTAGGAGAGATGGTTCCTAGATTATAAAATTCGAGCCAACATTGATTTGAATCGGATTAACATTTGGGAAATATGGAAGAGGTTTAAATTTAAATTTCAAACTCTTCGTATCAGGTGGAAGCTTGGATTAAATTTTATTTGGTGGTAATTGTGGCTAGAGATAAATGGCAATTTTTTTAGAAAACCTTCTACTTGGATGGAATCTAATAGGTCATTTGGAACAAAGTTAAAAAAATTGTGGTAGTGTATGCTAAAGAGGAAACTCCAGTTGATATAGGAACGATGGAGGAGCTAGCTTAAATGCAAGAGAGGTAAGACAAAGTCAGTTGAAAAACACCCCTATAAGGCTGGATTAAAATTAACATTGATGGATCAAGTAGCATTAGCTTAATTGGTTAGACTCCTCAACATTAAAGGAGAATATCTAGGTTCAAAATTTGTCAAGCGATACACAACTAATATCCAAGATTTGTTGTAACACCACTACATGGTAATGATATAATATGGGTGGAACCCATTTCAATCTCATATAACCAATTTAAAAAAATTAACATTGATGGAACTACAGAAGGCAATTTAGACAATGTTGTAATTGGAGTGTTTTGCAAGAATCATGTTGGGACGATGCTCTATTAGGATTTATAGGAAATGGGAAAGGCTACGAATAATGAAGCAAAAGCCTTAGCTATAAAATATACCTCTATAGACGATAAGATAGGGTCATAGGAAGATAATCATAGAATAAGATTCTCAAATCTTGATAGGATCTTTGAATTACATAAGTTTTGTTTTGAGGACATGGAGGTTGAGGATTCTTGTCACCTAAATCAAGCATTTGTAGAGTGAATTAGATAATGTGATCTTGACTTATATGGACATAGCTCTTAATACAATTGTTGACTTCTTGGCTAAGACCGGTCCCTTTGTCTTTTTTAGAGAGGAAGAGAAGACGATAAGACGATTTACCCCCTATAAACTTACAGACAGCACTCTCCCCTCATCAATCCACCCTTATAAGACGATATCCTTACCCCACTTGAAGACGATTTCTATCGGGAGGGACCATACCCAATACAAGATGATAAGACGATATTCTCAACATCAGACAACTCTATTAACTAGAGTGGGTCTCCCTATCAATTGACCTATCCACTCCATACCGTAAAAAGCAAAGCTACCTTTTTCAAGGAGGTAGGGATTTAGTGACACAGTGACTTGGCTATTGAGGACGAGAGGATTGGATAAGTTGGTGAGCAAATTCAATGCTTGGTTGATTTGGATAGCCAACATAAACATATGATTTCAAAGGTTTGGCTCTTTTGTAGGTTTCTTTTTGGTTTTGTAACCAAGAGTGATTAGCTCTTAGGTTCCTAGGCTTTGGAGCCATGGAAGTTTTTTGGAAAGACAAAAAGAGTAAATTGATTCTCTTATTGGCTAAGACTAAGAAGAGTCTCGTTTCAACTTATAAATAATCTTAGCCTAATATAATATTTTTAAAATTTAAAAAAATATTACATCTAAAAAATGTATTCAATTATATAAAAATATATGAAATTACATTTAAAAAACATAGAATGCATAGTTTGAAATATAAGACTATCAATATTCCTAAGAATACAAGTCGTCGTTATTAACATATTAACATAAAAGTTATTCACTTTGATATGTAATGATTAGTTTTGTGCTTAGTTATCAAATTTGTTGAATTTTTTACATAAAATTTGAAATTCGTCGAATTCAAAACTTTAACGAATAAATTTGGCAAATAAATCCTAAATTCGATAAAAAAAACTAAACATAAAAGAAGTATAAAAAACCTTAAAATCAGTCATTGACAATTGAAAAATAAAACCCATGACTTATAGAAAGTTCAAGCAAAGTTACAATATGGTAAAATCTCTTACCTCTAAAATATAAAATATATATCAATGTGAAAGTGTTATAAAAAATTCTTCAGATCCACGTCTTGCACAAATTATGTTAGATGCAATCATTTTCAATTTATTTTCTTTAGTTGTTTATTATCACTTGAGAGAATGAACAACAATGAAATGACGATTCTGTGTTAATATGCATGATTTTTTTAGAATGAATTTATCACTTGATTTTTTATTATGATTGATAGAAAACTTGTAATTTATCTTTTTAAAAAAATTATTGATTTAAACGTTTGAAAATATTCTCATCTGTTAAAAAATACTATTTTTAGATGAAGTTATAAAAATGTTTATATTTTAAAAAATATTTTAAAGTATATATTTAATTTTTTTTATTAAAATCAAATATTATAATTTTATATCTTTGATTTTTAAATTTTATATAAAAATAAAAAATAAAATTATTTAAAAAAAATATATGTGCATTTATAATAATCGAATTTTATGTCGAATTTTATTTCGAATTTTTAAACATGTCGAACTTCAAGAGTGTCGAACTCAAATACGAACTTGAACTTGAGAACTAAGGTGTTGTGAAATGAAATGAAATGAAAGATTTTAATTACGTCCGCGAGACTCAAATATGGTCTATGGGACCTCAAATATGGAAGTACAATTACTCAAATCATATCATATGATCTTTAATATCTTTGAGAAGGTTGTTCCTTCTCTTGCTGATTTGTGTTAGCAATTCCCCAACTTTTTTATTTTACTGTCTTCAAATAAATCTGCCATAAACTCGTTTCCAAGTGTTTCTTTGTATTTGTCATGGATATCTGAAAAACTTGGGCATTTATAGATGAAGTGTTTCTCTGTCTCTATTGCCCGTGTGCTGCATAGAGTACATATCCTTTCTTCCCATTGTTCTTTGGGCATTGTCCATCTCCCTGTTTCACATCTAAGCCTATGAGAGCTAGTCCTTATCTGAGCAATGAGTATTTTTTCCTTCCACTTGATTTCAGTGCCTATATACGTTTTTTCCTTGTGGTCATACATTGGGTTAAAATTTGCAATATAATATTGTTTTTTCTTGCTTGAATTTTTCCACATTTCACTTCTGAACTTTTCATTCACATAATTTTTGTATGTCTTTGTTGACATTTGGGCATTCATTTATGTTGATTTCCCAATGTTGCATCAATTTTTGATTTTTTTTTCATCCATGTATTCTTTCACCTATGCAACTCTTCATCCCTAGCTGCCCTAGGCCATATATCATTTGTCATGTTTTCTATTTTTTTCAAGTAACATAACAACTTGGTCATAGCAATTGCTTCTAAAGAGAACATTCCAGTTTCAGCTAGAATAATTTAATAAGGGTTTGTGGCCTTAATTTTGAGAAATTTTGTGATTAGATATTTTTGAATCCTTTCTATTTGCCTCTATTTTGTATTTGTTGTGCCACTAGCCCACACCTCGCAACCATACAACAGAACCAGTGTAACAAGTAGGCCAAATAAGACCTTGATGGTATTCCAGTCCCACAACTCGACATTCCTACACCTGTTTTGAAGTGAATATAGTGCTCTCCAACCACTTTGAGTTCTTTTCATTGTACATGTATTCCAATTAAGTTTGTCATGAAAGTCTATGTCCAGGTATTTGTATTCTACTACTACATCAAGCGGTTCTCTTGCAAACTAAAATTTGAGTTGTTGCTTCTTCTTTTTTGCTGAAAAATCATAATTTTTGTTTTGCTCGTGGTCACCTGCATCCCAACTTCTTTATAAAAGAGTTCTAGAGCTTGAAGGTGATCTTCTAGATCTTTGGCTATTTTGGCCACAAGAATTAAGAGATCTTGTGAAATGCTCAAAAGATAATTTGATATTGCAATTTCAATATATATATATATATATATATTTGGTAATATTAAGAGATGGGAGTTTTGACCAGGAATCCTTCAACTTGTTACAACAACTCCACCATGGAGACACACACCCACCCCTCACACATCCACCCATGCCACGGTTTGAACCTTAGACCTCTCGAAGAAGAGCCAAAGCCCAAACCATTGCGCTGCATCCCAGGTGTGCAATTTCAATATTATTAGATACATGTCATATGCATGAATATTTAAGGATCTCCAAACTTGTTATGAAAACTCCGTAAAGACTTTTTGTGCATAAAGTGATAAACGATTTTCATTATAAATCAAAATGTTGAATTTCCATAAAGATATTTTATTGTTTAGAGAAATAAATGATTTTTAGTATATGTCTTGTATATGTTTATGGTTCAAACCATGGTATAATCATAAGGGGATAGGTTTGATGGTAGTGGCCAAATGTTTGCTAGTTAGTTATCCCAATTCAATGCCCTGAAGGTTCAGGGGGTCCTATTGACTTTGTCTAACCCAATGGGTTAAAGTTTATAGTGACAACACCCGATAATGTTATTGATTCCCTTTAAAAATTTATGGTAATATTTATTTAAAATACACCTATAATGCATCACTTTTAAGAGTAGGATGAGATAATATGCTACTGAGATTTATTTCAATATATTAAAAATTATAATTAAAAGCTATTATTAGTTAATATAAAACATATATATATATATATATATATATATATATTTTTTGGTGAACAAGGAGTTGTACTCGGGTCCCCCACCCTTGAAAAATCACAACTCTCCTCTTTAGAGCATGAGAGTCTATAAACAAATTCAATTCTCATCTCAAATGAATTGCTATAGCTAGAAACCTACACCATTTTACATAAAATATCTGAATTTTTTATTTTTATTTTTTGGAACTTTTTCAGTTTGTTGTGTTAATACAAATATTATAGAATTCAACATCCTTCTTGGCATTTTGTCGTGTGAATACAAATATTATAGAATTCAACATGTAAAAATATTACATCTAATAAATATATTCAATTATATAAAAATATATGAAATTACATTTAAAAGCATATAATGTATAGTTTGAAATATAAGACTATTAGTATTTCTAAGACTACAAGTCATCCTTATTAACATAAAATTTATTCACTTTGACATGTAATAATTAGTTTTGTGAAATGCTCAAAGGATAATTTGATATTGCAATTTCAATTTTATTAGATACATGTCATATGCATGAATATTTAAGGATATCCAAACTTGTTGTGAAAACTCCATTAAGACTTTTTCTACATAAAGTGATAAATGATTTTCATTATAAATCAAAATGTTGAATTTCCATAAATACCTTTTCTTGTTTAGAGCAATAAATGATTTTTAGTATATATTTTGTATATGTTTAAGGTTCAAACCATGGTATACTCATAAGAGGATAGGTTAGATGGTAGCGGCCAAATGTTTGCTAGTTAGTTACCCCAATTCAGTGCCCTAAAGAATCAGGGTCCTATTGACTTTGTCTAACCCAATGGGTTAACGTTTACAGTGTCAACACGCGATAATGTATCAATTCCCTTTAAAAATATATGGTAATATTTATTTAAAATAGACCTCTCATGCATCACTTTTAAGAGTAGGGATGAGATAATATGCTATTGAGATTTATTTCAATATATTAAAAATTATAATTAAAAGTTGTTATTAGTTAATACAATAAATAAATAAATAAATAACTCTTTAGAGCATGAGAGTTTAAAAACAAATTCAATTCTCATCTTAAATGAATTGCTATAGCTAGAAACCTACACCATTTTACATAAAATGTCTGAATTCTTGATTTTCATATTTTTGGAACTTTTTCAATTTATTGTGTGAATACAAATATCATAGAATTCAACATCCTTTTTGGCATTATTTTGCTGTGTGAATACAAATATTATAGAATTCAACATGTAAAAATATTACATCTAAAAAATGAAATCAATTGTATAAAAATATATGAAATTACATTAAAAAAAGCATATAATGTATAGTTTGAAATATAAGACTATCGGTATTCCTAAGACTACAAGTCATCCTTATTAACATATTAACATAAAATTTATTCACTTTTACATGTAATGATTAGTTTTGTGAAATGCTCAAAGGATAATTTGATATTGCAATTTCAATTTTATTAGATACATGTCATATGCATGAATATTTAAGGATCTTCAAACTTGTTATGAAAACTCCATTAAGACTTTTTCTGCATAAAGTGATAAATGATTTTCATAATAAATCAAAATGTTGAATTTTCATAAAGACCTTTTTATTTTTAAAGCAATACACGATTTTTAGTATATGTTTTGTATATGTTTAAGGTTCAAACCATGGTATACTCATAAGGGAATACGTTGTATGGTAGCGGTCAAATGTTTGCTAGTTAGTTACCCCAATTCAATGCCCTAAAGGGTCAAGGGTATTATTGACTTCGTCTAACCCAATGGGTTAAAGTTTACAGTGACAACACATGATAATGTTATCGATTCTCTTTAAAAATATATGGTAATCTTTATTTAAAATAGACCTCTCATGCATCACTTTTAAGAGTAGGGGTGAGATAATATGGTATTGAGATTTATTTCAATATATTTTTTGAAAAATAATTTGAAAAAACTTGTATTAAAACAAAGGTCATTTACAAGTTGGGATGAGACTTCTCCCAACCTTAGCCAAAGAGAACACATGTTTACAACAGTAAAAGAAGATTTGCATTGGAGCCAAATCTCTTAAACCATATTTCTACAATGGTTGTTCACCTGTTTACAACTATAAAAGAAGATCTACATTGGAGCACAAATCTCCTAAACCATATTTCTGGAATGGTTGTCCAAATTAGCTAAACACTAGATTTGCTCACCAACCTGCCTAATCATCTCATCCTCAATAGCCATGTCACTGTGCCACTGAACCCCTACCTCCTTCTCAGTGCCCATCTTAGCCAGGAAGTCTACCACTTTATTTAGATCTCTACTCACATAAACTGGAATCACATCATCTAATTCCCTCCACAATTCCTTAATTTGAGTGACAAGAATCCTCAACCTCCATGTCTTCAAAGCAAAGTTCCTCATGCAATCTAGAGCTCCAACCATTATTTGAGAATCTGATTCTAGGATTATCCTCCTGTAACCTTGTTTTACTGCCCAAATAGAAGCATATTTGATAGCTAAGGCTTTCGCTTCATTGTTTGTGGCTCTTCCCAAGCCTTGCAGTTCCCAATAGAGCACTGTTCCAACATGATTCCGGTAAACCACTCCAATTCTAGCTCTACCCGGATTGCCTTTTGTAGCTCCATCAGTATTAATTTTAATCCAACCTTCTAGGGGTGGTTTCCAACTAGCTCTGTCCTATCCCTCTTGCACTTCAACTTCCTTCTCCATTGTCCCTATAACAACCTGAGTTTCCTCTTTAGCATACACTGCCACAGTTTTTGTGACTTTGCTCCAAATGACCTGCCAAACTCCATCTAAAGAAGAAAAGGTTTCTCTAAAAATTCTACCATTTCTCTCCAACCACACTTGCCACCAAATGAAGTTTAATCCAAGATCCCAACCAATACAAAGAGCTTTAGATTTAAATCTACCCCTCTTCCATATTTCCCAAATATTAATCCGATTCAAATCACCATTAACTCAAATTTTATAATATAAAAACCATCTCTCCCAGATCTGACATATGAATGGGCACTCAAACATCAAGTGATCAATTATTTCCTCACTCTTGTAGCATAAAACACATTGATATGGACCAATTATTCCCCTACATATGAGATTATCAAAAGTAAGAATTCCATTATGCATGAACTGCCAAGCAAAAAGTTTACTTTCAACCAACCCTTGGACTGCCAAATATTTCTCCAATCCTCAACCTGATATGCATGAGGAGGAGGCTCTAGAAGGATCTTATCATATCCATCCTTCACTATGTAGACACCAAGGCTCCCATAGCCCCAAGCTAATTCATCCTCCTCATCTCTACCTATGAGAAATATTTCTACCAAGATTTTAGTCATGATGGGTGTCAAATCTGGAGGGATTGAAATTGGCCACTCATCCAACTTCTTAAACTGCTTAAACTTATAATCCCCAGCTGACTAGTGTTGAAATAACTTTCAATTTGGACCCAACCCCTAGTTTCCATGGCTATTTTTATTGGTTGTAGTTCAGGAATTCAACAATGATAGGTGGGTATTGATCCCATGAATCTGTCCAAAATCGTGCCTTCTCCCCTCTCCCCACTTTCCAAAATAATCCATATTTTACTACCTAAGATCCTAACTTAAGAGCCTACCACACTAAGGATCCATTACCATCCAAAGGGAAATGACCCACCTCATTTGGGTTTACCTATCCCAAATATTTACTAGTTAAGATTCTACTGAATAAAGAAGTTGGTTGGGAAATCCACCTCCAGTAAAGCTTTCCAACCAAAGCTTTATTATTTAACTTTGATCTTCTCAGTCCCAAACCTCCTTTTACCTTGGGTTGGCTTACTTTCTCCCAACCTACTAAGGCCCATTTCCTCTCTCCTTTTACTCCTTCCCATAAAAATTTTCTAGCCATCTTGTCCAACTCTTTCCATATGGTATGTGGGGCAGCAAGGATAGAAAATTTATAAATTGGCATGGCCTGAATGACTGACTATAAAAAAGTTAATCTACCCCCATAGCTTAACCATTTGTGAGACCAATGATTAATTCTTTCCTTGATACAATCCAAAATATTCCTCTAGATATCTATTTTTAGTTTTTTAAAATGCAAAGGGACCCCCAAGTATACCACTGGGAGAGAAGTCCTTGTGAATCCCAAGATCTCTAAAATTTTATCCTGAAGCCTTTGATCAAGATTGAAAAAGACCACTTTGGATTTTTTTATCATTGATGACTTGGTTTGTAGCCCTAAGGTAGACATTAAGTGTATCTCTAATCATTCTTGCTTCCCTGAAGTTGGCCACTCCCACCAATCCTGTGTCATCCACAAACTGTAGGTGAGTCAAAACTTCCTCACCCACCTTGATACCTATTAGCAAACCTTGTTGTCTTCTCCTCAAGATGAGTCTACCCAAGCCTTCAACCAATATGAGAAAAATATAGGGGGAACAAGGATCTCCTTGATGAAGGCCTCGAGTAGCTCCAAATGGTTGTGAGGGAAGACCCTTGATTAACACTGAGTATGTCGGAGTAGAAACACAACTCATGACCCATTCTATCCAATCCTGAGAGAAACCAAAGGCTGCCATCATCTTTGACAAGAAGCTCCACTCCACCCTATCATAAGCCTTTGACATATCCAATTTTATGAACATTCCTCTATTACCAGATGTTTGCATTGAATGGATTGCCTCCTGAGCTAGAACCACACCATCCAAGATCTGCCTACCCTCTACAAAACCCCCTTGCTTCGAGGAGATAATGCTATGTAGAAGAGGTTTTAGCCACTCAACCATTACCTTTGTGATTATTTTATATATGACATTGCATAAGGCAATAGGTCTATAATATGAAATATGCACCCCCTCCTCCCCTTTTGGAATTAAGGCAATGAAAGTATGATTTAATGCTTTAAGCATTATTTTACTACCTTTGGACTCCTCTATAACAACCATTACATCCTCCTCCAAGTTGTCCCAGAAGGCCTAAAAAAACTCAATTGGAAAGCCATCTAGACCTGGTGTTTTTTCGATGCTCATTCCAAAGACTACATTCTTCAGTTCCTCTCTATCAATGGGTTTAAGTAGGGCCTGATTTTCTTCTTCAGAGATAATAGAGGGTATGACAGCAAGAACTTATTTTTGAGCCTCTTCATATTGCACCATACTTTCCTTAAATAGTTTAGAAAAATAATCCATTGAATGGAAATGCATACCTAGAATTGTATCAAAGGAGTGTCCATTCTCATCTTGAAGAGCTTCCATGTTGTTCATCTGTCTCCTAGCATAGGCAGCCCGATGGAAAAATTTGGTATTTTTATCACCTTCTAATAACCAAGTGGTTCTTGCTCTCTATTTCCAGTAGGTCTCCTCTTGGTTGTCAATGTCCTCAACCACTTTACGCAATGCATCATCCTCTTCTTTGAGTTGCTCTGTAATTGTTCCTTCCCTAAAGTGTTTTTGAACCTCATCCCATCTGGCCACCAATGGAGCTCTTTGGACCTGGAAGTCTATCTTGTTAGCTCACCTCCATTGTTTCAGTTGATCTTTGACATAATGAAGTTGTTTGTGGAATCTAAACATTGTTGTCCCATATGTTGGGCGGCCTTCTTCCCACCACTATGGAATTTTCTTTCGAAGTTCCTCTTTTTGTAACCAAAAGTTTTCAAATTTAAATGGTTTGTGATGTTGCACTATCTTGATCCCCCTTCCAAAAAAATGGGAAAGTGATCTGAAACTGGACCCTCCAAAATCTGAAATTTTATATTCCATTTTACAAATGCCTCCTCTGAAACCAAAAAATGGTCTAACTTCACCTTCCTACTATGTGGCTCCCTCCTCTTATTAGTCCAAGTATAGTTGGTTCCAGGGCATTTAATATCCACCAAGTGTAATGCCTGGACTTGGGCAATCATAAGTCGATCCCCTAGGTCCAAAATTGGGGTTCCCCCTTCCTGATCTCTAGAGGATAATTTAGCATTAAAATCCCCAAAAATAATCTAGTCTAACTCTTCCCTTGAGACTCTCATGTTATGCACAACTTTCCATTGATGCATCTGACCATCTAGGTTTTGAGCCCCATAAAAATTTGTGATTAAAACATGTTCAACTGTGACATTGTTCCTAAAATGTGATGTGAGGACACCCCTCCAAGCTATATGTTCTATTGCAGTCCATTCAAGAGAGTTCCAAAAAGTAACTATCCCCTTGAGGCCCCTTGGGCAGCCACTTCCATATGACCAACACCCCTCCAAAGTCTATTTACTATTTTACACATAAGATCCAATGATATTTTTGTCTCCTGGATAAGCAAAAAATCTGTTTTACATTTTTCTAAGAGTCTTCAAATAACATATTGATGGGTTCTACTATTTAAACCCCTAACATTCCATGATTGTATAATCATTGGTTACCTTGAGAGCAATAAAAATCTATTGGCCTCATCGATCCTCCAATGATCAATTTGTCTCCTTGAACTGCTATCAATTCCTTATTTGATTTTCTACCCACTCCTTGAGAGCTGCTATTTTTTTATCTCTTTTCCACCTGAGTTATCCCTAGAGTTGGCCTTTCTCTATTCTTTTTTGCTATGCCCATGATGACATCCTTAATTATCGATTGCTCTTGGTTATGCACTATCAATACCCCTACACTCTCTGATTGTGGTAACTCACTACACTCAATTACCTGCTCTATGATGGGAGGAGATGAAAGAGGGGCTTGAACATGGTTGTTATTATTTTTATTATTCCCATCCACTCCTTCCATGAATTGTTCTTCTTCTTGGTCCATTAGTGTCTTAAAGATCTCATACCTATTGGAGGGCTTGAGTTGGGTTTGCTCTTTACCATATTTTTTCTTTTGCCTTCTCCTTCTTTTGGGTTGTTCAAAACCATCTCCATATGCTTCTTTACCCTGAGAAATATTGGTTGTTTCTTTATTGATTGTTGACTTACCCTCCTTAGGAAGATTTGACATTCCCAGAGGAGCCTCCATTTTTATGTTCATATTATTTGGGCAAGATCGGGCCAAATGCCCATATTTGTGGTAAACTCTGCATCTGAAGGGCAATGCCTCATAATCCAGTTGTTGAATCCAAGATAGTCCTACAAGTTTGAGTTCCACCTCTACCAAAAAGGCTGGCTAAGATCCATTTCCACACATAATATTGCATAAACAATTGTGTTTCCTTCCATTGTGTCTTTGGAAACACCCAAATGTCTTCCAAGGGAATTGTCGATAATTTCCAATACCTGCTCACTCCAAAAATCCATTGGAAGTGCATACAAATGGATCCAAACCGGGATAGCAATGGGTTCCATTCGAGGATCAAATCCCACTCTCCAGGGTTGAACAAATAATCCTGTCGGACCATGATTCCTCTTTTCTGATTTGAAAGCCCTATTTCTATCGACAAGTGAAGAAAAACTAACAATAAAATATCCATTGCTAATAAACCACAAAGAATACTCACCAAGAGGCTCCCAGTTTTTTCGGACCCAAGAATGCAAAAAAATTAGGGTAGGGTGAATACCCATGAATTTACAGATCAAATCATGATTGGCTCTATATAAAATTGTTTCTTCGACCATCCTTTGCTCAATGACAATATTTGGCCTTGATTCTGACTGTGGCAAGCATCCATTAACTCGTTGAGATGTTGATCTATTTCCAACAATCGTAAAGAGCATTTTTAATGTATTTTTTGTGCTTCTTCAGTCTCTGATGGAGATTTATCCTTTAACAAATCTGCAAAAGAACTATGTCTCTCTAAAAGAGGATCCGGAGGTGTCCCCATTGGGCCCTCCTGGGGCAGCAATCTTGTCTTCAAATCCACAGTAACCAGAAATATCTTTGGCTACCCAACTGATGCCCTAGTTTTCTCTTCCAGAGCTCTCACGGTCATTCCAATTTATTTCAATATATTAGAAATTATAATTAAAAGTTGTTATTAGTTAATACAAAACTATATATATATATATATATATATTTTGAGAACAAGGAGTTGTACTCGGGTCTGACACCCTTGAAAAATCACAACTCTTCTCTTTAAAGCATGAGAGTTTACAAAGAAATTCAATTCTCATCTCAAATGAATTGCTATAGCTAGAAACCTACACCATTTTACATAGAATGTCTGAAATATTGATTTTCATTTTTTGGAACTTTAGCAATTTGCTATGTGAATACAAATATTATAGAATTCAACATGTAAAAATATTACATCTAAAAAATGTATTCAATTATATAAAAATATATGAAATTACATTTAAAAAAACATATAATGCATAGTTTGGAATATAAGACTATCAATATTCCTAAGACTACAAGTCGTCGTTATTAGCATATTAAAATAAAATTTATTCACTTTGACATGTAATGATTAGTTTTGTGAAATGCTCAAAGGATAATTTGATATTGCAATTTCAATTTTATTAGATACATGTCATATGCATGAATATTTAAGGATCTCCAAACTTGTTATGAAAACTGCATAAAGACTTTTTCTGCATAAAGTGATAAATTATTTCATTATAAATCAAAATGTTGAATTTCCATAAAGACCTTTTCTTGTTTAGAGCAATAAATTATTTTTAGTATGTCTTGTATACGTTTAAGGTTCAAACCATGGTATACTCATAAGGGGCTAGGTTAGATGGTAGCGGCCAAATGTTTGCTAGTTAGTTACCCCAATTCAATGCCCTAGAGGGTCAGGGGGTCCTCTTGACTTCGTCTAACCCAATAGGTTAAAGTTTACAATGACAACATCCGATAATGTTATCGATTCCCTTAAAAAATATATGGTAATATTTATTTAAAATATTCCTCTCATGCATCACTTTTAAGAGTAGGGGTGAGACAATATGCTATTGAGATTTATTTCAATATATTGAAAATTATAATTAAAAGTTGTTATTAGTTAATACAAAACATATATATATATATATATATATATATATATATATATATATATATATATTTTGGAGAATAAGGAGTTGTACTTGGGTCCCCACCCTTGAAAAATCACAACTCTCTTCTTTAGAGCATGAGAGTTTACAAACAAATTCAATTCTCATCTCAAATGAATTGCTATAGCTAGAAACCTATACCATTTTACATAAAATGTCCGAATTCTTGATTTTCATTTTTTGGAACTTTTTGAATTTTCTATGTGAATACAAATATTATAGAATTCAACATCATTTTTGGCTTTTTCCTACAACAACCTTCTTAATACCAGAACTTCACCTCTATTATCTATGCATTGCATCTTAGTAGAATAATATTTTCAAAACATTGCACTATCATAGCTCACTTTACCATATCTAGATTGCTAGTTTCAACAAAAAATGTAATAAATAATATATATGTAAGTACATTAATGTTATAAAATAAAGTAGATATTAGCAATGGAAATCATTAAAGTAAATCTTAATCATTATTTGATTCAGGTAGTTAACATTTTCTTGTCAGCTTTAGCTAAACTTACTACTTCCTCTGAACAAGGAAAATATAATTTAACTTCACGATCCTCAATTGAAACTCCTCTATTGGCTAGCCTATTTGCACATTTTTTTCTTCCCTTAATGTATGTGTAAACCTAATTTATTCAAACTCTATAGCAAGGTCTTGAATTTACACAATTATCTCTTGAGCCTTTGCTTTCCTCAAAATTGTTGGAAATTAAAACAGTATAAAAAGGTAAAAAATTTGTTTACAACGATAAGCTTTGGACCTTACCTTTTTACCTCCTTGGATGAAAACTGACTGGGCAGATTGGACGACATGGGCGGCAAGGCATTCGACATCAATTTCCCTTCCTTCTTTCCTCCCTATTTTTCTTCATTTCCTAACTTCTCCTATATTTCATAAGGTTGTTAAATCAACCCTATTTAAGCATTGTAATTTCTAAGTTTCATAAGGTTAATGAATAATATTTCTTATTTCCATTTTGCTCCAAGACTCACGTGCCACATCTGGTATTAGAGCCGATGTCGAAGAGGGCTCAAATATCGATGTGGAGAAACTAGCAGCATGAGCACCAAGGCAGGTGAGGTCAAGTGGGGCCCGTAGCACACGATCCGAGGTGAGGTTGAAGAAGGCCCACAAATCATGAACTGAAGCAAGGTTTGAAGAAGGCCTACACAACGAGCACGCGAGGAGGAGGAGCAACCTAGGAGAAACCAATCAAAGAGCACCACGTGGCGAGAGGAGAGCAAGGCTAAAATAGACCAGACGACACATAACCGACATAGATTCGATTACGTGGCAGAAGGAGAACCGACAACATGGCGGATGAAGGGTTACGTGGTAGAAGGAGGCAACAAGCAACATGGTGACAGGCGACAGGCTAAAGGAGGCAAAAGGGCGGTCACTAATTTCCCGAAGGCAATCAAGTGACTATGCGAGCGTTGAGGGTTTTAAACACCTCAAACGCTCTCGCATGGTCAATGTGGGACTAAAAGTCCTAAAAAAAATTGTCTTTCGATGTGACCGCGAGAATAACAAGGAAGTCAAGCTTCCCTTACCTTCCCATCGAGTCACGTAGCTCAACTGGCTCGAGGAGCCAGTCGTAAGGCGCCCGTCTTCCTGTAGGTCGCGGGTTCGAAACCCAACGACAGAAAAATATTTGAATTTTTTTATTAAAAATCAGATCCGAAACAACATAAAATTGTATTCATTCCCTTTAGTTCTCATCGGCAGTGGTGGCCGAGTTGGTTAGTGCGATTTGTTGATGCCAAGAGGTTGCAGGTTCTATTCCTGCAAACCATAATTTTTTTTTATATAAGTTCTTTTAATTTTTTTTATATTATTAAAACTACTTATATTATATTTAATATATTAAATATAATTGCTTCTTTAATTTTTTTTTAGGGCAATTATTTTTTAATTTATTAAATAGTAATATAGTTTTTTTAATATTATAAAAGAAAGGAAAATATTGTCTAAGAGACAATTATTGTAATCAAAGGGTACATACTTTTTTTTACTTGATTCAAGGAATCACAAACTGTAGAACTCTTGTGTAATAAGCCTAAGAGGCTTAGTTTTTTTCGTAAAAGATACCAAAGATCAAATTGTAAAAGTGTAAATAGGTATTGATGATAAGACCAAATGGTTGTTATCATGCCTTATGTGCAATTTTAGCAAGAGAAGGTGCAGAGAGGTTTGATGAAAAAGTAAGAGGTTATGGGCTCAACATTGTGTTTAGACAACTTCAAAATGCAATGATAGCACATCAAAGGCATCCTGACTCAGGGTACGAGGTAGACTTTGAAGACAACTCATTCAGGAGTCAATTTAAACAATCAAAATCCATACAAGTTGCACCACAAGAATCAGAGTATATACACTACAATATTTTAGTGGAAATCTTAGTACCAGAATCACCGAAAATAATATTGATAAGTGACGATGAAGAAGAAGTAGCAGATAATTTTGTGAATCAAGAGATAGCATCCCCACATCAAGAGGAATAAGCAGTGAATGATAGAGTAGAACAAGTTAAATTTGACTTAAATTTGTAATCTCTTCTTTCTTCCTTATTCTTATTTCCTTCTTTCAAACAACAAAGTACTTTATTGTAACCGTGAAATAAAGAGAGTTTTTTAGTAACTATGGCCTCACACAATAGCTTACCTATACCAGAATTTAACGGTTATGACTATGAGTATTGGTCTATAAAGATGAAGACCCTAATCATAGGAAGAGGTTTGTGGGACATAATAGAAGAGGGCTACACAGAACCCTTAGACTAGACAACACTAAGTGCCGTAGACAAGAAAACATGAAAAGAAGAGAAAAAGAGCAACTCTTATGCTCTTTCTCATCTCCAAGCTGCATTGGAGAAAAGCATATTCCCTAGAATCGTCACTTGTACAACTGCACAAGCTACATGGAAAGCATTGAGTGATGGATTCTAGGGTAGTAATCAAGTGAAGTAGGTAAGGCTTCAAACACTGAAGAGATATTTTGAAAATCTTTGAATGAAAGATGATGAAAAAGTCGGTGATTATTGTGTTAGAGTAAAATAAATTGTGGATAAAATGGTTACACTAAGCGAAAAAATCAAGCCTGAGATAATTGTAACAAAAGTGTTGCTAACACTTACACAAAAATAGAACCATACTACCATAATTATAGAAGAATCCAAAGATATTTCCCTTTTAACATTCGATGCATTAATCAGATCGTTAATGTCACATGAAGAGAGGTTTCCTGAAACTCCTTCAACTAGCTACGGAGGCGATGATAAGGCATTCACTTCCAATGAAAAAAATGGAAGAGGACAGGGAAGAGGTCAAAGCAGAGGCAAGCAAAGAGGTAGAGGTAGAGGCAACTACATAGGAAGCAATCAAAAGAGAGGAGGCAACCAGAACAGAGGAGGTAATTCCAATAGAGGAGGCAATAATCAAAGAGGTGGAAATCAAAGTTGAGGAGGAAATCAAGGACAAAGTGGAAATCAAGGGCGAGGAAGTGATAAGTCAAAATCAACTTGTTTCAACTGTGGCAAGCCAGGTCACTTCGATCGCGACTGCTGGTCAAAATATTCACAAGGCAGCAATAGTCAATATGGTAATTATGGAGAAGAAGATGATACCTCTAATATTTTTCTTTCATATGGACAATCAAAACAAAATCTAAATGACACATGGATTTTAGATACTGGTTGTTCAAACCACATGAGTGGCAAAGAACATTTATTTGCTACTCTAGATTCCACTTATAAATCCCAAATCATACTAGGGGATGATAAGACATTGCAAGTGGAGGGTATTGGAGCCATGGAGGTTCCAACCAAATAAGGACTAAAGAAAGTGCATGACATATATTACACTCCAAAGCTCCAACACAATTTGCTAAGCGTTGGATAAATGATGGAAAACAATTACAAGCTTGTATTTGATGAAGGATAATGTATCATTTTTGATAAAAATAATTGTAATCGTGTCATCACACAGGTCCCCATGACCAAGAACAAGTTATTCCCTCTTAAATTTGATGAGCCAGGAGAAGCTCAAATTGCAAATGTAGCTATAACAAATCCAAGTGTGCTTTGGCACTTGTGATATGGTCACCTTAATTTTGCTAGCTTGAAACTTCTAACTTCTCAAGCTATGGTGATAGGACTTCCCAAAATCAATGAAAAAAATGAGGTCTATGAAGGATGTGCTTTGGGAAAGCACTCAAGGTCGAAGTTTCCAAAAGGACAAGTGTGGAGAGCTAGCTATCCACTTTAGTTAGTACATTCAGACATCTGTGGACCAATGCAAACACAGAGTCTCATAAACTATTCTTATTTTCTCACTTTCATAGACGACTTCTCTAGAATGTGCTGGATTTATTTTTTGAAACATAAAGATGAAGCTTTTGATTGCTTCATAAATTTTAGAAACAATGTAGAGAATCAAAGTGGAAATTATGTAAAATGTCTTAGGACAGATTGAGGAGGTGAATACTCCTCAAAAGCATTCTTGAAATATTGTAAAACAAGTGGGATTAAAAGGCAATTCACCACTGCCTATACCCCACAATAGAATGGTGTGGCTGAGAGAAAGAACCGCACTGTAGTTTAAATAGCGAGATTGATGCTTCAGACTAAGCATCTAACTCATATGTACTAGGTAGAGGTTGTAAGAACCAGTGTATATATTCTAAATAAAAGTCCTACTTCTAGTTTAGATGATGTCACTCCTTATGAGGGGTGGTACGAAAAGAAACCTAATGTAAAGCACTTCAAAGTGTTTGGTTCTTTAGCATATGCAACATTCCTGATTAGAGAAGGAATAAGCTTGATCCAAAAAGTCAAGCTTGTATATTTGTAGGGTATTGTGAGTCTACAAAGGCATATAGACTCTACAATCCCAAGACTCATAAATTTATACTCTCCAGGGATGTAATTTTTTATGAAGGGGGAGAATGGGGTCATCAAAGAATTTTTGTTGATGATGAGTCCCAAGATGTAAGTTCTTCACAGGTACAACAAGTGTCTCTAAAGAAAAGCAAAGGCACACCACCCCTCCAGGCCCATACAGGAGTACTACATCAAGTACTTCAACCGCCACTCCAAGTCCTCCACAGAGATCAGTAAGTTCTTCACCGATGGACATTGACAGGGACTCTCCATCGAGAGGCAAAAGAACATTACAACATCATCCATATTTTCAAATGTTGGATCAGAATTTCCAGAGAAGATTCACTAGAAGCTAAGCTAGTGAGATGAATACAATTTTGCAACAGCTTAAAATTTTGCAATTGTATGGAGATGATGACTCCCATGATCCTAGGGGAGATGTAGTCAATTATGCTTTATTGACTAGTACACAGCTAGAACCAGCTAGCTATGAGAAGGTATGTACTCAAAATGTATGGCAAGAAGCCATGAAAGAGGAAATAACCTCTATAAACTATAATGATACATGGAAGCTAGTAAAGGTACCCAAAGGAAAAAAATGTGTTGCGTGTAAATGGGTCTACAATACCAAGTGCAATGCTTATGGAAGCATCGAGAGGCATAAGACGAGACTAGTAGCAAAAGGTTTTACTTAGAAATTTGGCATTGACTATGAGGAAACCTTTGCTCCTGTTGCACGACAAGAAACAATAAGATCAGTTCTTTCCTTAGCAGCCCATAAAGGATGGAATGTTCAACACATGGATGTGAAAAGTGCTTTTCTTAACGGATACTTGACAGAAGAGGTTTATGTTCAACAACCTCAAGGTTTTCAAGAACAGGGAAAGGAGAACCTTGTTTACAAATTGAAGAAAGCACTTTATGGCCTCAAGCAAGCACCAAGAACTTGGTACTCACGCATTGATGGCTATTTCAGCAAATATGGATTCACAAGAAGCAAAAGTGAACCAACTATATACTACCTAAAGCATGGAGTAGACATTCTCATAGTTTGTTTGTATGTGTATGATCTAATATTTATGGGTAGTAACAATAAAATGAATATGGAGTTCAAAAAATCTATGATGAAACAGTTTGAGATGAAAGATCTTGGTTTAATGCGATACTTCCTAGGTATGGAAGTGCATCAATCAAATAAAGGGATCTTCATATGTCAACACAAGTATGCTATAGACATGATCAAGAAATTTGCCATGGAGCAGTGCAAATCAGTTGCAACTCCAACTAGACATGGGATCCAATTGAGCAAGGACAATGGAGCATCACAGGTTGACATGACCACTTACAAAAGCATGGTTGGGAGTCTGATGTTTCTCACCAAAACAAGGCCTGATATTCAATATGTTGTTTCTCTAGTTTCAAGGTTTATGGCTAGTCCATCTGAGCTGCATCTACAAGAAACTAAAAGAATCTTAAGATATGTAAAAGGTACATTGGATTTTGGAATCCATTATCAAAAATGTAATTCTGTGAAATTAGTTGGCTTTAGTGATAGTGATTGGGGCAGCAATGTAGATGATAGGAAATCTACATCAAGAAATTATTTTAGTCTAGGATCAGGACTAATTACATGGAGTTCCAAGAAACAAACTGTTGTAGCATTATCATCGACTGAGGTTGAGTATATAGCCATCACACATGCTAGTACTCAAGCCCTATGGTTGAGAAAAGTTCTTGAAGAGATTGGAGAAAGTCAAAGTGGTCCAAATTGACTGTATTGTGATAACATAAGTGCTATTCAGTTGGCATACAATCTAGTCCACCATAGCAGATCAAAGCATTTCGATATGAAGTATCACTTCATTCGATATATGGTGGAATAGCAGATAGTTGAGCTTCAATATTGTAACACTTTGGATAATATTGCAAACATCTTCACCAAAGGTATAGCTAAAGGTCAATATATAAAGCTGAGAGACTGTATAGTCAGTCCTCTCAATTTTAAGGGGGGAAATGTTGGAAATTAAAGCAGTATAAAAAGGTAAAAAAATTGTTTACAACGGTAATCTTTGTATATTACCTTTTTACCTCCTTGGACGACAGCTGACTGGGCAGATTGGACGACATGGGCGGCAAGGCATTCGACATCAATTTCCCTTCCTCCTTTGCTCCCTATTTTTCTTCATTTCCTAACTTCTCCTATGTTTCCTAAGGTTGTTAAATCAACCCTATTTAAGCATTGTAATTTCTAGGTTTCGTAAGGTTAATGAATAATATTTCTTATTTCCATTTTGCTCCAAGACTCACGTGCCACAAAAATTGCATATATTACTATGAGTGAATCACCTTCCATCCATAATTTGTTCCATTTCATTTAATTGCATATTTTTAACCCTTCCAAAGCTGTCCAAGTTTCAACTTCATTATTTATCTTAAATCCACTACTAAAAGTGTAATGAGATAAAATATCTCTATTATTTATATTTATTCCTCCTCCTCTTGTTGGTCCTAGATTCCCTTTAGATGCTCTAGTAGAATTCAATTTGACCAACTCCACATAGGGTGGTTTCCACTTTATATTCTTTACCTTCTTTTTGTTTCTTCTATCCCCAACATCATAATTCCATTTGATGACTTGATTCCATTTCTCAAGGCTCTTTACTTCCATATTTGGGATTGGGTGAGTTGATAGGGTTTTTTTAGAATCCTCTATGGCTAAACAAAATATTCATTTTCATTACCTCTAAACTGCTTTCCTTTCCTTTAAATATTCTTATATTCCTTTCTAGCCAAACAATATAAAGTATTGTATCTTTTGATATATCCTAAATTATCTGTAAAATGTTACTTTTAAAAGTGCTTTACCATTACTTTAACCATTCCTCAATTTTCCCACTCATCATCATGCATTTACCAAATTTATTAAGAATCCATTACCATAATTTATAGACTATTGAGTAGTATCCCAAGAGATGGTCTAAACTCTCCTCCTAAATTTTACAAATAAAAAATTTTGAGGGGCCATGGAAATCCCTTTTCATAATATTATCCCAAGATAAAATTCTTCTATGACCTACTAGCCAAACAAACATTTTGACTTTAGGAATGCTTGGGCTATCCCAAATCTCTCTCTATATTCTTGTGATATTCCTTTTTTTATGTTGCTTTATATTATATCCACTTCTTATTGTGTATTCTATTGAGCTATTCAACTCCCAAATATCTTCCCTTGGAATAAGCATTGTTGTTATCTTTCTACTCAACTGCCTCCTACCATCAATGTCTTGTAAACTTGTAAAAAATATTTTCCATTTATATTTTCCTTCCTGATCCTTGTACAATGTTTGAAACCCCATGATCGTATTTGTCTTGAAGTAATCTCATCCATGGTTTTAAAATTTTATCTAGATTGAGTTGTTTTTATCACACCAAGTATCCATCCAAATAGATTTTTTTCTCCAATTCCCACCACCCATCTTAGACCTTTAATCACTAGATCAATTGATTTTTTAAACCGTTTCATAGTGTAGAACCATTTGGTAGAGAGAATGCAATTAATATTAAGCTTGGGTCATTGGACTTAACATAGAATAATTCTTGCCTATTGTCTTTGACTTTATTTGTGCAATCTCCAAAATACTTTTTTCCTGACAGCTAAGTTTGCATCCATAAGAACTCTTAAACCGAGACCTCCCTTAGTTTTACCATCACACACCTTGCTCTATTTTACCAAAGGAAATTTTCTTTTATCGTGTAATCCTGACCATAAAAATGACTGCATAATACATATTATACATTTTCCATCAATTTTGGCATAGTATACAAGGACATATAATATGTTGGAATGGCATGTAAGACTGATTTAATTAGTTGCACTCTTATTGCTAATGATAACCATCTACCTTTATATGTTAGTAGTTTATTCTAAACTTTACTTATAAATGGATTCCATAATTCTATCTTCATTCTCCCCTCAAATAAAGGTATCCCTAGATAAGTTGTTGGTAAATTTACCTCCTCCATTTGAAGTAACCTGCATATCCATGCTTTGATTTTAGTTGGGGTGTTTAGAAAGTAAATTTTGGATTTTGTCCTATTAACTTTTTCCATGATGATCTTTCATATTCCTTTAATAAGTTATTCAAATATTTGACCTTGTTTATCCTTGCCCTCCCAAAAAGGGCTATATCATATACAAACTATTGATGGATGATGTTATCAATGTTATTACTAGCCTTAAGTCCACTTATAAGCCCATCTCTGTAAGACTTCTTCAAGTTCCTACCCAAAACCTCTACCATAATAATGAAAAAATATGGTAATAGAGGATCTCCCTGTCTAAGACCTCTCTTAGCTTTAAATAATTTTGTTACTAACCCATTGACCATCATTGAATATGAAACTATAGAGACACAAGCTTTAATCCATATGACCCATTTCTTCCAAAATCTAAACTTTTCTAATACTAAAAAAATAAAGTCCCATTTAACCCCATCATAGGCTTACTCATATCAAGTTTTAAGATCATTGCTTTCTATTTCTTGAAGCCACTAAATGCATAACTTCATAAGATACTATGATCCCATCAAAAATTTGTCTCCCTTTCACAATTCCTCCTTGCTCTTCAGAAATAATTTTTTCTAGAAATGGTCTTAACCGATTTGCCATCAATTTAGAAATAATCTTATATGCTATATTACATAGGCTTATGGTTCAAAATAAATCAAACAATTTTGCATAATTTTTTTGGGAAATAGGGTAATATATGTTGCATTTATTGTATAAGGTATATATTGTTTTACCCTAGACTATTCCAATACCACCAATAAAGAATCCTTTACTATATCCCAATTATGTTGATAAAATGTTGCAGATATCCCATCCGGACCTAGGGATTTATCCTTATTAAAAGATAAAAGAGTTAGATGAACTTCTTCTAGAGTAATAGGCTCCATCAGTTTCCTATTGTCTTCATTTTTTATAATTGAAGAAACTTTTGTAGAAGTTTATCATTAAGAACTTCAAACTCTTTTGATCCTAGAATATTATGATAAAAAGACATTGCCTTCTTTCTAATTTCACTTTGGTCTTCAATCCAAACCCCTTCTACTGATTTAATTTTACTAATTTTGGATGTTGATCTATGTACTATTGTCATCCTATTAAAAAGCTTTGTATTTTTATCTCCTTTTAACCAAGTCTATTTTGATTTTAATCTCCAAAATTTATCTTCATTACTAAAAATATTATGATGTTCACTAAGTAACTCCCTTTCCTTCGAGCTTGGATTATTATTATTATTTTTTAAAGAGAGTTGCATTAATAATCATGAAAAATAGAAACAAAGTCTTCTAGCAGGAAAGGAAGCCAAAGCTAGAGCTTAGTATAGAACAAATATAGTAGCAAGCAAGGATGTGTGACAAGAACCATTTCAAAATGACTATATAACATACTAAGAGCAGCAACACTAAGCATCAAAAGCAAAAAAAAATAGGAAGAAGACAAAACAAACAAAGTACGCAGAGAGGGGGCATTAGACATTAGAGCATTTCTTCGTTCCATGACAGGCAACCCTCCTCATATGTTTTTTTATCTTTGTGACTCTACATTGGAGATGAGAGGTGATAATTGCCTCATTAGCCAAGGCATCTTCATCCTTGTTAAATTTCTACTTGATGTGGAAATATTTGATGCTAGTCATATTTTTTCCAATGCCTGATCCTATCTTGAACAATCCTCAATTGTAAAGATTTTTATTTTTATTTTTGGAGAGTGTTGTCATGACCAGATTTGAGTCTTCATACACTGACAATTGTCTATTTTTCTCTATCACAATGAGCCTCATCCCCATATTACATTTAAGTATTTCAGCCACGTTATTGGATGTAATTCCCAAATTGATTTTTAATTTAATTAACACCTTCCTTGGTCTTGCAAGGATTAGTCCTCCTGCTATCGCTTGTACTAGATTGGACTTTGATGCTTCATCAAAGAACAGTGCAGGGTAGTGGATGACAGGAGCTTCCAAGTCAATAGGGTGGCACCTTATTGCCAAGAATGCATGGAGATCATGACTTTTAATCATATGACACTCTTTTGGAGTCAAGTTTTTTTGATTTTGCTTTTGAGTAAAATTTGCTTTGACATTAGTTGTGATATCCCAAATGAATCTCCCAATTATTGCACCTATTTTGTTTCCTTTCCCTTTAAAGATCCATTAGTCTTTGTCCAGCCAAATATGACAAATTATAGTGTGTGGTATTTTTTCCCATATAAATTTCACTAGAGGTTTTTTGTTGAGGCCTCCTCTGTACTTTTGACTCCAATGGTTTAAACAACTATCAATGTTTAATCTCCCTAAAAAGACCAAACTAAATATGTTAGTAATTTCCAACCAGATAGCTATCACTTTTGGGCATTCAAATAGGAGGTGATTGATGGTCTCACTCTCCCTTAAACACCTTAGGCAGACATGAGACCCCACTATATTTCTCTTTTGCAATTTATCCCTTGTCAAGATTTTATTCTAGTACACCAACCAAGTGAAGACTTGCAGCTTAGGTGGAATCCTCTTTTTCTAAACTAAGGATAATTTTTTGTTGATTGTTCCATCCAATTGGGATTGAACTCCAAGTTTGATTGTATACTCCCTCGTATTTCTTATGTCCCTCCACATAAGTTGATCTAACATATGCCTCTTGAAGGATCTTATACCAATATTGTGCCTCTTGAAACAATCCTATTCATCTTGGATATGCATAGAGAAAGGAAAATATTTCCAAATAGGTTCCTCTTCTAACCATTTTATAAGGTCACTAAGTTTCTCAATTACCAAACCTTGCATTTGGTTTTGGAGATCAGGGTTGCATATTTCTTGTAACGGAGGATTGCCAAGGATCGAATCTTCCCACAAATTGAACTTTTTACCATCTCCAAGGATCCAAGAGATTTTTTTTGCAATTATTACCTTGGCCTCAACTATATGCTTCCATATTAATGATGCACTTGGCTGGTTTTATATGTTTCTTAATAACTGAATTCTTATAGAGTTATTCATGTATTTTTTGATCAATATCTTCTTCTAGGGAGCTTGGGGTGGATTTAGCATGTTCAACAAGAGCTTGGCACCTAGGGCACTACTTACATTTTATATTTTTCTGATTCCCAAGCCACCATGCTCTTTAGCTTTGGTGATCACATACCAATTTACTAAATGGAATTTCTTCCTTTTTGTTTGCCTTCGTCCCTGCAATAGGAAGTTTATAATAATGCAATCATTCATATAAATAATGCTTTGGGAGCATGATAAACAAGAAGTTGATATATTGGAAGAGTGGATAGAACGGATTTAATCAACACCATTCTGCCTGTCAAACTCAACCAGCCATTGTTGTAGTTATGAATTCTCTTAATCAAAAATTTCAGCGTTGGACTTCATCTATCCTTGGATTCAGGTGGAAACCCATTAGGAATCCAAGATATCTAAATTATTGTTCTTTTCATTGTTTAAATCCAAGGATTAAATTAAAGCTTCTTTTTTTAGATTTTGAGGTGTTTTGGGTGAAAATTTGGTTTTTTTGTGTTAATTAATGCTTTAGTGGCTCATGTGAACCCATCTAAGCATTCTTTGATCTGCCTCACATTTTACCTTGATGCTTCTCCCATAAGAATGGTGTCATCAATAAAAAAAGCATGAGGAACTTGTCTATATCACGTAGCTACCTTAATACCTATGGTTGGTCCCTTCTTAGCTTGTTGAGAGATCTCCCTAGAGTCTATGCTAGCAGGATGTAAATATATGGGGATAAAGGGCAGCCCTTTCTGATGCCCCTAGAAGCCTTAAAAAAGGTTGAAGGTTTTCCATTGATTAGTGGGGAGATCCAAGGGCCAGTGATGCATTCTCCAATCCATCTTATAAGCTGAAGGGGAAATCTAAACTTAACTAACACCTGTTCAATAAAATGAATATCTACCTTATCAAAGGTATTAGCCATAACAAGGTTAATGGCTATATGCTTATTTTTGGATTTCCTACTAGCGTGGAGAGCTTCATGCACCATTATAATGTTGCCGTATATCTATTTCTTGGGGATGAATCCTCATTGCTCTTCAACAATTAATTTACCATTTTTTTTATCTAGTTGACTATGATTTTGGAGATAATTTTATAAGAATTGCACAACGAGATTGATCTAAATCTAGAAAACATTACAAAAATTTTCTCTTTAGATATTAAGGCCAAAAAAGTGGAGTTGATAGCACTTGAGAGCTTACCATTTAGTCTAACATCTTCAATCATCTTCAACAGATCTTTGTGAATAAGATGAAAATATTACTGGTAGAAGTTATTGATAGATAGTTGACAACTTCTTCTAACTCGTCCATTGTGAGTGGTTTGCTCATTTCTTGTTTGTCCTCCTCATTGAGAACTGCTAGAATATTTTACAAAAGCAATTCTTAAGCTTTAATATTCCCATGTTCTTTGGTCAATAGGTTCGAAAATGCTTGCTTGTCAGCTCTTTTATTTGCTCTTTCCCTATATATTTCTTCTCTTCATGCTCAATTTCTCTAATTATGTTCCTATGATAGTTTTGCATTGTCTTGAGATGGAAATAATTGGTGTTCTTGTCACCTTTTTCAACCAAGTCATTTTTGAGCAAAACCTCCACTATGCTTCTTATTATGCATATATCTTGTAGAGCTTTTGTTGCAACTCTCCCTTTGCATCCTCTTGGTGTAGCAGAGGAGGAGAGTCTCCAATTTTTGCTTCTAATTATTAGCCTATTGAAGCAGTATGGATTTTTCTATCTTGAATTTGGTTTTATTTAATAGCCATTTTCATATAGTTTTTTTGAGATAATGAATTTTTATTTTCCATGTCTCTTGGAGATTCATTTTCAAGACTTGTTGTTGCCAAGTATTTTCAACCAAAGTGATGAATTCTTCGTGAGCTATCCAATATAAATTATATTTGAAGGGGATTCTCCTTGGTTCCAAAAGGTTTTGTCCATTGTCCAATATGTGGCTTGAGAGGAGTGGAAAATGAACCAATAGACCATATTTCACTAGGAACTTATCAAACTTTAAACTATGAAATGTGTTCTAGATCTCCTATTGGTCCAAGTTTATTTTTATTTTTTTGGGATAACATCTTGGATATATTCATTAGCAAAAATTATTTCTACTAATTCCTTATTCAGGACTTTTGATCGGACTTGTCATATTTAAGTCTCCACCAATGATTAAGTTTTTAAGCTTTTCAATGGTCAACCATTGAGCAAAATGTTGCCAGAACTCTTTCTTCTGTTCTGGATTATTTGGCCCATAAAATTTGACAACTATTACGGGGTATCCATATGTCATTTCAAATTTTGTTGCTATCCAGTTGTTGTGTTTGTGCCTGTTGGTGCAAGTTAAAATTTTAGGATCCCATGCTAGAATCAGACCCCCTCAAGCTCCTACTGCATCTACTACGATTGTTTCTGACTATGACAAGATTTTTTTCCATTTTTCTATAACTATTTTTTTCTATCATTTTTTATTCTTGAAAACATACTCCATGTGGATTATACATATGAATTAGTGACTTTAAGTAGTTTTTTTTTAGGGGACTACCTAATACCCTCCTATTTCATGAGAGTAACTTTATTTTTAGACTGCTTCTTGTACTTGGAGAAGCTCTTTAATATGTTGGCTTGTGTTCTAGCCTATATTTTCTTTTGGGTTTGTTTATTTTTAGACTGCTTCTTGTTCTTAGAGAAGCTCTTGTTCTCAGTCTACCCATCCATTTCAGGATGATAGGTTGTGCTGATATTAATCTTTGTACCCCATGCTCGGTGCAAAGCTTACCAAAATTCAAAAGTGAATCACGAATCTCTGTTCGAGATGATTATTTCAGGAAAACCATGCAACCTCATGATTTCTCAAGCAAATTTATGTGCTATAGTAGAAGCATCATCATGAACATTGCCCAAAATAAAATGTGCCAAATTTGTTAATTTATCAACTACAACAAAAATTGCATCATGGTAGAATCGATTCTTGGGAAGACCAACTATAAAATCTATGGAAATTACTGGTTATTTCAGCTCTGGTATATCAAATAGGTGTAGTTTTCCCCTAGGATTTTGATGCTCAGCTTTGAATTTTTGAAATTCCAAATATTTTGCAATAAATTGAACTGCATCCTTCTTCATGCCAGGCCAGTAGAAGTCATTTTTCAAATTCTCTCTCATTTTTACCACTCCTGGGTGAGCAGAATATGGAGCGCAATGTGCTTCTTGCAAAATTGTTCTTTTTATCCCTTCATTATTAGGTACTATTATTCAATCCCTGAAGTATACCAAATATTCTTTGATTTTGAAATCCATATGCCATTTTGGTCCTTGCTTAACCTTAGTGCGACATTGGTTACAAAATTCATCATTTTTCTGCATTTCCTTAAGTTGCTCCTTTAGTCCATAGTGACATCATGTTAGAGCAACTATGTGTCTTCTATGAATGAGGGTATCGACGAGTTTATTTTCCTTCCCTTTAATATATTCAATTCCAAAATCATATTCGACCAAAAATTCCATCCATCTCCATTGTCTAGCATTTAATAGAGGCTGAGTAAAAATGTATCTCAAAATTTGATGATAATTTTTTAGCTCAAAGGGCTTTCCCAGAAGGTAGTGTTACCATATTTTAAGAGCATGGACAATAACAACCAATTATATTTCATGAGTAGCATAATTAACTTCACATTTCTTGAGCTTCCTTGACTCATATGCTACAACAACCTCATCTTGCAACAAGACACCTCCTAGTTCTTCTAAAGAGGCATTAGTACATACTGTAAATGATGTGTTGGGGTCTAGTAATTTGAAGGATAAGTGTTGTGGTAAAATTTTATTTAAGGACCCTAAACACTTCTTCATGTTAAGCAGTCCATTTGAAAGCTTTTCCCTTTATTTGTAGATTGGTGATAGGAAAAACAATTTTTGAAAATCCTTTTACAAATCACCAATAGTAAAGGTTTGGTTCCCGATAAAATCTCAATAGAAAAGTCAAAATATATTTTTTGGGGAAGTCCAGATAGGTCTTCAGGAAAAACATCCTTAAACTCATTTGGTACAGGATACTGTTGAAACATAATGGAGCTAGACTCAGTTTGTTCCTTCTTATTCAATTTTACTACATAAAGTTTACACCCTTTCCTTAAAGCTATTTTGACTTGCATTGCAGTCATCATGTGGGGTTCAAAATATATTCTATTACAATGGACACAAATTCACTGATTAGAACCATCTATGAAGTCCAACCACCTCTCTTCAAAATTTAGCAAGTCTTTGTGGGATTTTAGCCAATCTAATCTTAGGAAAATATCAAAAGCATGTAAGGGTGCCACATAAAAATGCCAATTGATGTTTCCTTGGGGTATATCTATTTGAGGGTCAAATAAACATTGGTTGACCATATAAGTCTGTCCTGATCCATAATCAACTTGCCACCCATTTGCCATGATCTTAGGTTTAACTGGTATGTCCCACAAAATACTAGATGATATAAAACTATCAGTTTCACCACTGTTTATGAAAACATTAACATCTTTGTTGCCTAGTTTTCCTTTAATTAGGAATGGAGTGGCTTGCCCTAATAGGTTAGGTTTACCTGTGGCAACATAGATTCTATGTGGGGCCTCTTCTTTAGATTCCTCTTTTTGGCTCTCTACGAGCATTGATTCACATAATGATCCAGGGCTCCGCAAACAAAGCATACATTTGGTCCTTTATTATTTTGTTTATTTCCTTCTCTATTTTTGTTGACATTCTTACCATTGTCCTAGAAATTATTCTTTTTTCTTGAAAATTCCTTCTGTCTGCCTCTCCCTTATTCCCCTGAAACTTTCCTTTACTTCTGTTATCTCCTCTAAAATGGCCACCATATCTATATTTCTTATACTGATATTTACCCTTAACTTGCTCTAGGTATTTTCTTTTCTTAGGATCCTCCTTTTCAAATTTTTGGTAGTAAACATTTACATTTTTTGACTTATCTCCTTATATCGGGAAGCATCATAAGCAACTATTAAGTTTTTAGGTACTCCTCTCCCAACAAGTGTTCCAAGTTTGGGATGTAGTCCCATTACAAATTTTTGAGTTTTTAATTCCTCATGCTTATCATATTCTAGAGCATATTTCAAAAGTTGATTTTTTTTTTGATAGTATTCGATCACAATCATGTTCTCTTGGCGCAAATTGGTGAATTCAACGTATTTCTTAATATAGAATTATGGCGTAAGAAAACAATCCTTAAATTCTCTTTCAAATTCCTCCAAAGGGATGCCTGCAGCATCCTTTGGAGTGGTTTTCTTGTAGGTGGTCCATCGATCTCTGGCCAGACCTACTAAATGCACCATTGCCCAAATTGTTTTAGATTCCATATAAAGGGGCTGAATTGAGAAACACACTTCAGCTTCACTCAACTAATTAACGACCGCTTCACCATACTCATTTCCATAAAATTTGTAAATATCTAATTTCTTAATTTCTTTCTACAATTCCACACCAAATTCCTTCTCAAAGATCCTTCTGGAAACTCACTTACTCTTTTTGTTTCCTTACTTTTAGTTAAATTTTCAATAACCCTCTGTTGTTGAGTAATTATCTCTTGTTGCTGAGCCATTTGTGCTCTTTTCTGATCCATGTGCTCACTCATTTAAGCCCTTTGAATTTCCACTTGTTCTCACTACTGATTAAGCTATTCCTACAAATCATTATGTGTGGCTCTTACAGCTACTGAATCCTCTTTTCTTATAACACACTGAGGCACTTCGACTATTTGTACTCTTTCTAACTCTCTCACGAGTCATCTTAGTATCTTCCTCAAAACTTTTGTAATATCCTCTTGAAGATTAGCACTCGCTCTCCTCGAGGTCCCCACCATACCTGGTGACAAAAGAGCTATGACAATTCAGTAGTTTATGGTTATAACCTAGGGTTTCACAACCTAGACTCTGATACCAACTGTAACAACCCAACTCTACCCACCTAGTTGTCCAAACACACAATTTCAAAATTTCAATTTAACCAAATATAATGGTCTTATATCGACATATACACACACAACATGTATTAGTACTTGGCATATAATTACACACTTCAAGTTCTCAAACCATTACAGACGGATACTCAAGTGCTCAGGACTGACCAATTTCCCACTATAGATTACCTTACAAGAGACCCATTTATACTTCTTGAGGTAGGGGTCCTGGCATGGGGTTGTCCTTCTAGAGCTCATATCACCTGGAAGGGCGGACACTCTATTTTCCCCATCTCATAGCATGGAGGACTTATGCCTTAATGGTCCATTGGTCCAATTTACAATTTATGCGTAAACCATCCTAGAGTTAGCGTAACTATGCCAATGCCTGATAATTGACCTTCTTCTAAGGTATTATTAGGGTCCACCACTAATTTGATCTCTAGAATAGATGTCCCAGATCTTGAATTAGTTGATGGTAATGCTACCCATACCATCTACCGTTGGACCTTCCAACCCCAAGGACTAGCACTCTAGCCTTGAGTTCAGTTGGCAATTTTGTAACTAGATTTTGATTCATAGGAACCTTCACATACTACATCGTATGACAACCTAGAGTGATGTCCCATACCATCACTCATTACTCTTGTTAGCATGGGATCCCATGATCCTTTAGTTAATGCTAGAGAACGGTTACCCTGATTTCCAACGGACACCCCTATGAGCTATTGGTGTTGGGTGGATGCACATCCTTCTCGATGGTATCAATATCATTGGAAATCACCCATCATTATGTTCACACAATATTTCAATACCCTCCATCCATTGATAATTGGATTGAGCTTCAAAACAGTGATTTCATGAATTACCTATCTATATTTTAGTTCAATATTGATGTTTTGTTCTCAAATTTATAAAGTAATTTGAAAATTAACAACAAAAACCTATGAGAAAAAGTAACAATTTTGTTTCACTTAAAAGAAACTAAGAGTGATTACTTAAATGCACTTAAAACATCAAAATATCCTTACTTTACTTGAGATAAAATAATTAAAAAATGATTACTAAATACCTTAAATTCCCTATAATACATAATCAACTAAAGGACATTTTAGACCTTTAATTATTTTATTTGAATTAAGGTATTGAATAACCTTCATGTACCAATAAGAGCTACTTCTACAATACCACATGCTATGCCTTGTGTGTTAGCTAGTAAACTAATAAGTTTATGTTCATTACAACCATGTATGCAGTGTATAGTACCAACACTATAATACATGTCAATAAGTAAGTATGTAATCATGTGAAATTAAAAACCATCACATCTTATTACAAGCTATGTTAAATATTCTAAAGGTGGTCAAGGGCTCTATGTTATATACTAGAAATGAATGAAAATATAGAGTTTTACATCCGATCAATGATTCGCAAAGACATCGCATAGTTAGATGGTTCTACCAAAGTACAATTTTATTATCTTAGTTTATATATCATCATGGTTGGTTTTCCTAGTAACTCTGAGTCCTTTATTGAAACTAAGAAAAGTCCAACATGTAATTATACAATAAATAACTTCTAAGCTTGTCAGTGAAGACTTTAAAGCCATATCTACTATCAATTACAATCAAACAACTCTCAACGATGGATGGTTGAAAAATAAAATTTTGCTTCTTTCTCGATTTATTTAGAATACTTTGAGTCACAGTAGGGCTTACATATCACTGCTACCGAGGACTATCCTAAGGTTAGAAATTTTCAAACTATAGCATTTCTATTCAATATATATTTAATAGTCGTCATGGACATGGCGCAACTGCTCTTATAGTTTTTAAGAATAGAATGGTTTTACTAGGCACATCATACAAAGGGTTGCACTTCACCTATGAGTCTTATTCGAACAATAATGCTGATTGTTAAATAATTGTATTATATAACTAAATTACATTCACTATGTCACCTACAACCTTTGACCTGACGTTTTCGGAAATCAAAGGATATATGTTTTAAAATTCCAAAACACTCAAAGTAGTCTAGGATGTCATTAACTAGGCGTATGCTAGACTCCACAACAACATTCAACTAAAGATTTTAATAAAGTATAAGGTGAATTTTATTTTAGAAATAATGAACTACCTAACATGTTTCAATGTTTCATTACTCTCCTATCCATTTACCTATTCAAACTATGAAATATCATTCTATTCGCAATAACTTTTGCTTGTTCTTTTTTTAGTTGTGGCGTCAATTTACGATTTGACCAATTGTAAAACTATAACCTTATCTTCATATATCATCTCCAAGCTATTACAAAATATTCAACACCATTATCAGTGGATAAAACAACATCATAATTATATAATATATACTATTTATCAAAGATGGTATGTTCTATCATTCAATTCAGTTCAAATGGAATTTACATAGTCTTATTTCACATCTACGTAGTATCCAGCAGAGCAAGAATTGTCCCTGCAAAAATACACTTGTATTTTGGGAACAAAACGACTGTAGCAAGCCTGATATTTCATCTGAAATGTAGAATCTTGCTTGGATAAGACGTTCCATCGCATCACAAAGCTCTCCACTTAGTGGCTCTGTTCATTAGACTTCAGGAAGGTGGGACGACGAGTGATTGAAAATGCCTTATTGGGTCAGCGTGACCTTAATTTTATGAATGCAACTATGTAATAAGAAGATATGCAACAAGCATTTCACAAAGGTAGATCATCTTATAATCCATTCAATTCAATCTCAACACAAAGAAATATTCATATGTTCATAAATTTTCATGCCTTATTTTATATTACTGAACATACAGATTATATATATAATTATATAACTATTACATCCACAACTTAACAATATAAACGTTCCTTCTAGGAGTAAATTATATCTTTGCACTCAAAGTTTTTTTAAAAAAGTCTATAACATATATTCACCAGTCACAACTTATAGAAGCAAAAGAACCAAAGTCATCAAACATAGAATAACAAATATGTTTACTTCAATATTTTCAACATAATAACAGAAGCCCAGGAGAAGCCAACCTGCTAATGTCATATGATAGTTGCAGAGCTAAAGCTAACACCTCCATGACTCTAGATCAGCGATGAATTTCCAACGTAACACCACAGTTTCTCAAAGGAACAACTCATAATCGAATTTCCATTTCCTCGCTTATTAAAAGAGTATTCAATCAAGTTTTAAGATGACAACTTCACATTGTTTATGCAAAATAATTTGCATAACAAATTTCCAGATGGTGGTGATGTGCTCATCCATTTGGTATATGGAAAAATGAAAATTAAATATTATTTTTATACTTAAAGATTATTATCATTGTTATATTATTTTATATATATATTATTTTTAAAAATTATTTATAAATTTTATATATTTTATTTATTTTATTTTGTATTTTAGACATATACGCATTTAGTTTTTATATTTTACTTTATCATTTCAATAATAGTTTTCTCTTTTTTTAAAACAAAAATAAGTACCACATAACATCAATTTTCATCCAACAATAAAGGATATTTCACAATCAAACTTAATGCACAAAATGCAGTAGTAGACAGGATGAAGTTCCTACAGTGGGCTTCCATGTACCCACAGGCCATGATGCTTAAATAATGACATCATATCCCACCTTATCTAACATTTTAAATAACTGCTTTCGCTAGGGGTGGGTACCAGCTCACTTGATATGAAGAAAAGACCTGTATTTGCAATCATAGCTCTTCCAAAAGTATCACATTCTTCGAGTAAAATAATAATCAAAATAATGGGGATGTTACATTCTCCCCCACCAAAATTTAACACAGTCCCTATGTTAGCCTGATATATTATTGCAGGATAGAACATATAATCATAAAATTTATCCATATATTATGCAATATCTCAAAAATTCACATTCATTACAACATCAATATATCAAAATATGTACCATAATACCAAAATATACAAGTATTATCATATCAAATATCCAAATTGTTCATTTGATTATCAGTTTTCAAACAAAAAAGGAAAATTGTCTTTTCATCTCTGCCACATCCTCCCAGGTGGCATTCCTTTCTGAGTAGAGGTCCCACTGGACTCTACACTGATCAACTATTATTTTTCTTAATTGCTTAGTCCTATATCCCAAAATTTTGATAGGTCGAACCTCAATGAGTTGTGGGTTCGATGTCTGCAAATGAGAAACATCCAAAATATGGGATGGGTCAGCCACATATTTATGGAGGAGGGACACATGGAAAACACTATGGATCTTGGATAAATTAGGTGGCAGTGCAAGTTTATATGCAACAAGACTAATTTTGGCAATGATCTCAAATGGACCAACAAATCTGGGGCTAAGTTTGGTAGACTTGATGGAGCTTTTGGTCGGTTTGACTCTAAGAAAGACCTTATCACCAATAGCAAATTCTTGAGGGGTTCATTTTAGGTCAACATAACTCTTCTAATGGTCCGCGGCTTCTCAAAGTCACGGACAAATTTCTTTTAATTGGACCTCCATTTTCTTAACAGCATCAAGACCGATCATTTCTCGATCGTCCAAATTATCCCATGTTAATGGTGTTCTACACCTTTGCCCATATAGGGCCTCAAAAGGGGCCATGCCCAACGTGGTATGATAGCTATTGTTATATGCAAATTCCACCAGGAAGAGATAATATTCCCACTTACTTTGGTGGTCCATACAATACATTCGTAGCATATCCTCCAACACTTGATTGACCCTCTCGGTCTATCCATCCATTTCAGGATGATAGGTTGTGTTGATATTAAGCTTTGTGCCCCATGCTCGATGCAAAGCTTACCAAAATTCAAAAGTAAATCATGAATCTCTGTCCGAGATGATTATTTCAAGGAAACCATGCAACCTCACGATTTCTTGAGCAAATTTTTATGCTATAGTAGGGGCATCATCATGAACATTTCCCAGAATAAAATGTGCCACTTTTGTTAATTTATCAACTACAACAAAAATTGCATCATGCTGGAATCGAGTCTTGGGAAGACCAACTATAAAATCCATGGAAATTACTTGTCATTTTTGCTCTGGTATATCAAATAGGTGTAGTTGTCCCCCAGGATGTTGATGCTCAACTTTGAATTTTTGACATTCTAGACACTTTGCAACAAATTGAACTACATATTTCTTCATGCCAGGCCAATAAAAGTCCTTTTTCAAATTCTCTCTCATTTTTACCACTCCTGGGTGAGCAGAGTATGGAGCACAATGTGCTTCTTGTAAAATTGTTCTTTTTATCCCTTCATCATTGGGTACTATTATCCGATCTCTGAAGTATACCAGATCCTCCTTGATTTTGAAATCCATATGCCGATTTGGTCCTTGCTCGACCTTAGTGTGGCATTGGTTGCAAAATTCATCATTTTTTTGCATTTCCTTAATTTGCTCCTTTAGTCCATACTGGCATCGTGTTAGAGCAACTATGTGTCTTCTACGACTAAGGGCATCTGCTAGTTTATTTTCTTTCCCTTTTATATATTCAATTCCAAAATCATATTCGGCCAAGAATTCCATCCATCTCCATTGTCTAGCATTTAATAGAGGTTGAGTGAAAATGTATCTCAAACTCTGATGATCAGTTTTTAACTCAAAAGGTTTTCCCAACAGATAGTGTCACCATATTTTAAGAGCATGGACAATAGCAACTAATTCAAGATCATGAGTGGCATAATTAACCTCATGTTTCTTAAGCTTCCTGGACTCATATGCCACAACGGCCTCATTTTGCAACAAGACACCTCCTAGCCCTTCTAGAGAGGCATTAGTACAAACTGTAAATGGTTTATTGGGATCTGGTATTTGAAGGATAGGTGTAGTGGTCAACTTTTCTTTAAGGATTCTAAATGCTTCCTCACACTGAGCAGTCCATTTAAATACTTTTCCCTTTCTTTGCAGATTGGTGATAGGAAAAGCAATCTTTGAGAATCCCTTTACAAATCACCGATAATATCCAGCCATTCCCATAAAACTTCTCACTTCAGTAACATTGGTGGGAGCTGGCCAATCTACTATGGCTTCAATATTTTTGGGATCAACCGCTACCCCTTCGACTGAGACAATATGCCCCAAATACTGAACTTGTGGAGTATAAAACTCACATTTAGACAATTTTCCATACAACTGATTTTTCCTGAGGATTTCTAGAACTATTCTCATATGTTGGTCATGCTCTTCTTTATTTCGAGAGTAGATCAAAATATCATCCAGAAATATCAATACAAATTGATCTAACTGTTCTTTGAAAACACTATTCATTAGGTTCATAAAAGCAACTGGTGCATTTGTTAACCCAAAAGGCAGCACTGTGAACTCATAATGCCCATATCGAGTTCTAAAAGCAGTTTTGAAGGTATCCTCTTCCCTGATTCTTAGTTGATGGTATCCTGACCTAAGATCGATTTTTGAAAAGATAGTTGCTCCCCTTAATTGATCAAATAGATCATCAATCCTAGGTAAAGAATACTTGTTCTTTACTGTCATTTTATTGAGCATCCTATAGTCAATACAAAGTCTCAAAGATCCATCCTTCTTTTTCACAAACAGAACTGGTGCTCCCCATGGTGAGACACTAGGCTTAATGTGCCCTTTTTCTAATAGATCTTGAAGCTGGGTCTTGAGTTCTTGCAATTCAAGGGGTGTCATTCGGTAAGGGGTTCTGACTATAGGAGATGCTCTTGGTAAAAGCTCAATAGAAAAGTCAAATTCTCTTTTTGGAGGAAGTCCGGGCAGGTCTTCAGGAAAAACATCCCTAAACTCATTCAAAATAGGATACTATTGAAACAGAGCGGAGCTAGACTCAGTTTCTTCCTTCTTATTTAGTTTGACTACATAAAGTCTACACCCTTTCCTTAAAGCTCTTTTGACTTGCATTGCAGTCATCAGGTGGGGTTCAAAAGATGTTCTATTACAATGGACACGGATTCACTGATTAGAACCATCTGTGAAGTCCAACCACCTCTCTTCAAAATTTAGCAAGGCTTTGTGGGCTTTTAGCCAATCTACTCCTAGGACAATATCAAAGGCATGTAAGGGTGCTACATAAAGATGCCAATTAATATTTCCTTGGGGTATATCTATTTGAGGGTCAAATAAACATTGGTTGACCATATAGGTCTATCTTGAGCCATACTCAACTTGCCACCCATTTGCCATGATCCCAGGTTTAACCGGTATGTCCCTCAAAATACTAGATGATATAAAACTATCAGTTGCACCACTATCTATCAAAATATGAACATCTTTCTTGCCTAGTTTTCCTTTTATGAGAAATGGAGTAGCTTGCCCTAAAAGGTTAGATTTACCTATGGCAACATAGATCCTATGTGGGGCCTCTTCTGTTGGATTCCTCTTATCGGATCTCTATGGGCATTGATTCACATAATGATCTAGGGCTCCACACACAAAGCATACATTTGGTCCCTTATTCTTTTGCTTATCCCCTTCTCTATTTTGGTTGACATTCTTACCCTTGTCCTAGAAATTATTCCTTTTTTCTTGAAAATTCCTTCTATCTGTCTGTCCCTTATTCTCCTGAAACTTTCCTTTGTTTCTATTATCTCCTCTAAAATGGCCACCATATCTATATTTCTTATATTGATCTTTACCCTTAACTGGCTCTAGGTATTTTCTTTTCTTAGGATCCTCCTTTTCAATTTTTTGGTAGTAAACCTTTGCATTTTTTTTGACTTATCTCCTCATATCGGGCAACATCATAAGCAACTGTCAAGTTTTTAGGTACTCCTCTCCCAACAGGTATTCCAAGTTTGGGATGTAGTCCCATTACAAATTTTTGAGCCTTGAATTCCTCATGCTTATCATATTCTAGAGCGTATTTCAAAAGTTGGACAAATTTTTGATAGTATTCGATCACAGTCATGTTCTCTTGGTGCAAATTGGTGAATTCAATGTATTTCTCAATATAGAATTGTGGCATAAGGAAATGATCCTTAAATTCCCTTTCAAATTCCTCCCAAGGGATGTCTGCAGCCTCCTTCTGAGTGGTTTTCTTGTAGGTGGTCCACCAATCTCTGGTCGGACCTACTAAATGTGCCACTGCCCAAGTTGTTTTGGATTCCGCACAAAGGGGTTGAATTGAGAAATACCCTTCAGCTTCACTCAACCAATTAATGGCTGCTTCGCCATCACCCTTTCCATCAAATTTGGAAATATCTAATTTCTTAATTTCTTTCTGCAATTCCACACCAACCTTCCTCCTCGAAGACCCCTCTGGAAACTCACTTACTCTTTCTGTTTCCTTACTTTTAGTTAGATTTTCAATAACCTTCTATTGCTGAGTAATGATCTCTTATTGTTGAGCCATTTGTGCTCTTTTTTGATCCATGTGCTCACTCATTTGAGCCCTTTGGATTTCCATTTGTTCTCGCTATTGATTTAGTTGTTCTTGCATTAACTGAATCATTTTTGTCATATTCTCATCATTTTGTGTAGCTCTTGCAGCTACTGGCTCCTATTTTCTTATAACACGTCGAGGCACTTTGACTATTTGTACTCGCTCTGACTCCCTCACGAGTCATCTTAGTCCCTTCCTCGAGACTTCTGCAATCTCCTCTTGCAGATTAGCATTTGCTCTTCTCGAGGTCCCCGCCATACCTGGTGATAAAAGAGCTATGTCAATTCAATAGTTCATGTTTATAACCTAGGGTTTTGCAACCTAGGCTCTAATACCAACTGTAACAACCCAAGTCTACTCACCTAGTTGTCCAAACACACAATTTCAAAATTTTGATTTAACCAAACACAATGGTCATATATCGACGTAAGCACACCCAACTTGTATTAGTACTTGGCATAGAAATACACACTTCGAGTTCTCAAACCACTGCAGATGGATACTCAAGTGCTCGAGATCGGCCAATTTCCCACTATAGATTACCTTACAAGAGACCCATTTCTCCTTCTCGAGGTAGGGGTCTTGGCATGGGGTTGTCCTTCTAGGGCCCATATCACCTGGAAGGGTGGACACTCTATTTTCCTCATCTCATAGCATGGAGGACTTGGATCTATGATCCTTCCTAATGGTCCACTGACCCAATTTACGATTTATGCTTAAACCATGCTAGAGTTAGCATAGCTATGTCAGTGCTTGATAATTGACCTTCTTCTAAGGTATTATCAGGGTCCACCAATACTCTAGTCTCTGGAACAGGTGTCTCGAATCTTGACTTAGTTGACGATAATGCTGCCCATACCATCTATCACTGGACCTTCCAACCCCAAGGACTAGCTCTCTAGCCTTGAGTTTAGTTGGCAATTCTACAACTGGTTATGGTTCATAGGAACCTTCATGTACTACATCATATGACAACCTAGAATGATGTCCCATACCATCATTTGTTACTCTCGATAGCATGGGATCCACTGATCCTTTAGTTAATGCTAGAGAACGGTTGCCCCGATTCCCAGAAGACACCTCTGTGAGCTGCTGGTGTTGGGTGGATGCACATCCTTCTCGATGGCATAAGTATCATTAAAAATCATCCATCATTATGTTCATAAAATATTTTAATACCCTCCATCAGTTGATAATTGGGTTGAGCTTCAAAATAATGATTTCATGAATTACCCATCTATATTTTAGTTCAAGATTGATTCTTTGTTCTCAAATTTATAAAAGTAATTTGAAAATTAACGACAAAAACCTATGAGAAAAAGTAACAATTTTGTTTCACTTAAGAGAAACTAAGAGTGATTACTTAAATACACTTCCAACATCGAAATATCCTTACTTTACTTGAGATAAAAGAATTTAAAAATGATTACTAAATGCCTTAAATTACCTATAATACATAATCAACTAAAGGACATTTTAGACCTTTAATTATTTTATTTGAATTAAGGTATTGAATAACCTTCATGTACCAATAAGCGCTACTTCTACAATACCACATGCTATGCCTTGTGTGTTATCTAGTAAAATAATAATTTTATGTTCATTACAACCATGTATGCAGTGCATAGTACCAACACAATAACACACGTCAATAAGTAAGTATGTAATCATGTGCAATTAAAGACCATCACATCTTATTACAAGCTATGAATTACCTTAACAAATTAAATATTCTAAAGGTGGTCAAGGGCTCTACGTACTATACTAGAAATGAATGAAAAGAGAGAGTTTTACATCCGATTAATAATTCTCCAAGACACCGCATAGTTAGATGGTTCTACCAAAGCACAGTTTTATTATCTTAGTTTATATATCATCATGGTTGGTTTTCCTAGTAACTTTGAGTCCTTTATAGAAACTAAGCAAAGTCCAACATCTAATTAAACAATACATAACTTCTAAGCTTGTTAGTGAAGACTTTAAAGCCATATCTACTATCAATGATAGTCAAGCAACTCCCAATGATGGATGGTTGGAAAACAAAATTTTGCTTCTTTCTAGATTTACTTAGAATACTTTGAGTCACAGTAGGGCTTACATATCACTGCTACCGAGGACTATCCTAAGGTTATAAATTTTTAAACTGTAGCATTTCCCTTCAACATATATTTAATAGCCATCATGGACATGACAAAATGACTCTTATAGTTTTTAGGAATGGAATGGTTTTCCCAGGCACATCATACAAAGGGTTGCACTTCACCTATGAGTCTTATTCAAACAACAACGCTGATTATTAAATAATTGTATTATATAACTAAATTACATTCACTATGTCACCTACAACCATTGACCCGATATTTTCAAAAATCAAAGGATATATGTTATAAAATTCCAAAACATTCAGAGTAGTCTAGGATGTCATTAACCTGGCGTATGCTAGACTCCACAACAACTTCAACTAAATATTTTTAATAAAGTATAAAGCAAATTTTATTTTAGAAATAATGAACTACCTAGCTGTTTCAATGTTTCATTACTCTCCTATCCATTTGCCTATTCAAACTATGAAATATTATTCTATTCATGATAACTTTTGCTTGTTCTTTTTTTAGTTGCGACGTCAATTTACGATTTGACCATTTGCAAAACTATAACCTTATCTTCATATATCATCTCCAAGCTGTTACAAAATATTCAACACTGTTATAAATAGATAAAACATCATAATTATAGAAATATATGCTATTTCTCAAAGATGGTGTGTTCTATCATTCAATTCAGTTCAAATGGAGTTTACACAGTCTTATTTCACTACTACGTAGTATGCAACAGAGCAAGAATTATCCCTGCAAAAATACACTTATATTTTGGGAACAAAATAACTGTAGCAGGCCTAATATTTCATCTAAAACACAAAATATTGCTTGGAGAAGACGTTCCATTGCGTCACAAAGCTCTCCACTCAATGGCTCTATTCATTAGACTTTAGGCATGTGAGGTGGTGAGTGATTGAAAATGCCTTATTAGGTCAGTGTGGCCTTAATTTTATGAATGCAACTATATAATAAAAAGATATGCAACAAGCATTTCACAAAGGTAGATCATCTTATAATCCATTCAATTCAATCTCAACACAAAGAAATATTCGTCTGTTCACAATTGTTCATGCCTTATTTTATATTACTGAAAACATACAGATTATATATAATTATATAACTATTACATCTACAAATTAAAAATATAAACGTTCCTTCTAGGAGTAAATTATACTTTTGCACTCAATTTTTTTAAAAAAAAGTCTATAACATATATTCACCAGTCACAACTTATAGAAGCAAAAAAACCAAAGTCATCAACATAGAACAAATAATACATTTACTTCAATATTTTCAACATAACAACATAAGCCCTAGAGAAGCCAACCTGCTAATATCAGATGATAGTTGTAGAGCTAAAGCTAACACCTCCACGACCCTAAATTAGCGACGAATTTCCAAACACCATAGTTTCTCGAAGGAAAAACTCATAATCGAATTTCCATTTCCTCGCTTATTAATAGATATTCAATCAAGTTTTAAGATGACACCTTCACATTGCTCATGCTAAATAGTTTGCACAACCAATTGACATATGGTGGTGACGTGCTCATCCATTTGGTATATGGAAAAATGAAAACTAAATATTATTTTTATACTTAAATATTATTATCATTGTTATACTCTTTTATTATTATTATTTTATTTTTATGATTATTTTATTTATTTTATTTTATATTTTAGACATATACACATTTAGTTTTAATATTTTACTTTATCATTTCAATAATACTTTTTTTATTTTTTTTTTTAAATAAAAAGAAGTACCACATAACATCAATTTTCATCCAAAAAGCAATAAAGGATATTTCACAATCAAACTTAATGCACAAAATGCAGCAGTAGACAGGATGAAGTTCCTACAGTGGGCTTCCATGTACCCACAGGCCATGATGCTTAAATAATGACATCATATCCCACCTTATCTAACATTTTAAATAACTGCTTTCGCTAGGGGTGGGTACCAGCTCACTTGATATGAAGAAAAGACCTGTATTTGCAATCATAGCTCTTCCAAAAGTATCACATTCTTCGAGTAAAATAATAATCAAAATAATGGGGATGTTACAGGATATCCTCTAATTTTACTTCCATTGGAGTCTATGGAGTGTCTTCCCCTTTATCTTGGGAATATGTGCCTTGATTTGGTTTTGATGTTGTAGTTGGATTTTCCTCTTTTTAATTGAGAATAGAGAACTTGTTTGTGTTTTGATGAGTAGGATTTTGATGTGGTTTCCTTTTTCTACTCCTTGATCTTCTTGATTTTCTTCTTATTTCTTGGAAGACTTGTGTCTCATCCTTTTTCTCCTCTTGTGCCACTCTAGTTGGACATTTCCTAGAGAAATGACCATACTCATGATAAATAATACATTTGAATGGGATGTGTTCATAATCAAGGGGTTGATTATGTACCCAGTCTAATACCTTGATTCCAATGGACTATGGCAATCCTTTTTAAGGTTAACTTGCACACATATTCGTGCATAGATGGTATTGTTATCTTTGGGGGAAAAATATATGAAGGATCCAATGCCATTTCCTATGATCTCCATTGTGGGTTTATTCCATAGGTGGAGGGGCAAGAAAGGCAGTCTTACCCATAATGATATTTCTTTAGGTTCTTCCTCCTATGGGTCAAATGTTGTGGTCCAATGAGTCATATACAATGGGCTAGAACCAAGAAACCATGGACCTCCATGAAATATGATGTTTCTATATTCTACGAAGGCAAAGGTTACTACAAAGTAACATCTTCCTACCATCATAAATTTATAAGAAGAGACTTTGGCTTCCCATTTCATGTTGATTTATTTATGTATTGTACTGGAACTAGGCCATCAACCCACGAAGTTGCATGCTAAAGCCTGAGCAGATAAGGTGAGAATAAGGTGTTGAGTGAAAGTCGGTGGTACCTCAACCATAGGGGCCACATCCAATTTGGGCATGAAGGTAACTTTGAAAGGATGAGCCTGCAAATTTGGTTGAGTTTGTAGCTTGGTTCTTGGCTTAAGAGGTTGAATAATTGAATCTATCTTCCCTTTATCAAAGGGAGGAGGATGTGAAAACAAAGAAAAAGAGCCATTACCTAGAGTAAATAAGGAAGCAACAACCATCCAGAATTTCGTAAAGCATCTTGGGGCTAAGCATGGTCTACCATTACCCAGACCAAGGAAAAATAGTAGAATCAGAAAATCCTACCAAAAAACTAGTCGTTCTAGCTTCTTTCTTTGTTTGTCGATTTCTTGCGTTTCAAACCCTTACCACCAAAAACCACCAAATCACAAGAAAATTATTGAACATTAATATATATTTATTAAACAACCTAGTGGTTAGGTTTTGGATTCTCTTTGGGAGGTCCAAGGTTCAAAGCACAATCTCTAAGCTTGGATTATTATGATCACCTTTTTGGAATTTTGAAAGTTTATCTTTTAGTTCTTTCTTCTCAAAAATATTTCCAAAAGTATTTTTATTTCATTATTTTAATCTAGATGTCATTGATTTAATTTGTTTTGGAAGTGTATACAACCCACTTTTTCTTGAAGAATTTCACATTTGTGCTATCATATCAACAAATTGAGGATGGTCTTTCCACATCTACTCATATTTAAAATATGATATTTTTTGAATTCATCTAGCCAATGATCTAAGAGAATGCATCTATCTAATTGTTTTCCTATTAGGTTATGGTCTCTCTTGTTATTAGTCCATGTATAGTTATCTTCTTCAAACTCAACCTCCCATAGATTATTGTTTTGAATTAAATTTGAGAAATCTCCCATCCTTTGGGTTAGTTTCCTAATTCTCCCAATTTTTATATTTTTGTAATAAGTTATATGTGGCTTCTATTGGGAGCCATTCCCATCAAAGTACCAAAATATTACATTTGCTACATCATACATTTTTATCACAGTTTTATCATTTATTTATTTCTCTTAAATATATACTTCAACTTCCTCAAAGTGTTATGTTTCCACAATTAGCTCCTTGACATCATTTTGATTAAGAGATAAAATCTCACTTGGCCAATTGCCTTCTAAAATTTAAATTTCACCGGGATGAAGATCAACATTGCAATTCATTAATTTATCTTCTACCCGATTTCCTTCTCTATAAATATGCTCACACTTCCAAAAGATATTACCTCTAGTAATAGATGATGAACATCAAAAATAGTATTATTTTTTATCTAGTGTCCACATTCATTTTTGTTAATAGCATTGATGATAATTTGTGAGTCCCCCTCAATTAAAATATATTTCCATAATTTTTTCTACTGCAATTTTAATATCTGTAAGAAGTACCCTAGCCTCTGCATAGTTGTTAGTTTAAGTTCCATATGATTATGAATAAGTGAAGAGAATTTTGCCTTCATATTTCTAAAAACACCACCTCCACCAAATTTTCTTGGATTTCCTTTAGAAGTAATTTTGATAAACCAATTTTTTTGATATTTCCATTTTACCATAGATAAAAGTAGATCCTTTGTTTTAATTCCATTGTTACAAATGATTATTTTGTGTATGTTCAAATCTTGTAGCCAAGTTATTAGCACCTTTTTTTCTGTAATTGAGACTTCCTATAATGAGCACCATATTTGTAGACATTCTGCAAGGAGGCAATAATGCGGTTCCAAACTTGGGCATGATTTTGAGATTTATTTTAAGAATTTTTGTTATTCCTTTCAAGCCATAAATTCCAATAAATAATTTTAGGGTCAATCCTCCAAATAATACATAATGCTTTACCTTTGATATAATTAATCCAACATTTTATCAACTCTTTTTATGTCGATGGAGCTACCCAATATAATTTCATTTTTTTAAGTAACCCCAAATGGTGTGAACAAACGAATAATGAAGAAGTAAATGGCATGATGTTTCTAAATCCTTCTCATACAAGGCATATATGAAGGGTCCATAATATCCTCTTCTTTGTAGAATCTCTCCTGTAAGAATATTACTTTGAACTGCTAACCAAAGAAATGTTGAGGCCTTAGGGAGAACCTCTAATGACTAAACATTCTTCCAAGGAAAATATTTGGGTAAAGGAATTTTTTATTGTTCTTAATCCTCATATTCAAATTTGATCGAGTATCCACCATCCTATAATAAATTCCAAACCAACTCATCGTTTTGTGTAAAAATCGACAATTAAAACTCTTCAAGCATCTTTTGAAGTCCATCTACAATATGTTTAAGTTCCTCTCCTTCAACCAAGTTACTAAAATAAATCCATGATCCAGAGTTTTTGCTCATAATAATATAGTATTTTATCTTTGGACTTTTACATTCTAAGCATGCATGATCCAATGGTTACCATTTTGAGTCAGAGATAAGAGGATAAGGCTTCAACCAAGCATCAAACAAAAAATTTGCATAATTACCCTCATTAACTAACCATATAATATGTTTCTTTATGAATTGCAAACTCTCTAATATGAAGTTCCATGTTGACAATCTTTTTGGTAGAGTTATCTTCCTAAAAAAATGCATTGCATCAAGAGAACCCATATATTTTTGAAGTAATATTTTTTCCCAATTCTTTCCTTGATCTTTGAATAATCTCCACCCAAGATTTGCTCCTAATGCCAAATTTATAAGTCTGCAATTTTGCAAGCCTACTCCTCCAATATTATTTCCTTTGCAAACCCCTGTTCCACTTACAAAGAGGAAACCTAAATTTCTCCTGACAACCTTTCCATAGAAAGTATCTTTGAATTTTATCAATTTCTTATGCAATACCTGTTGGCAGTCTTGAAAGTGACATTATATAAATATAAATAGATTGCAATGTACTCTTTATGAGTTGTAGCCTTCCTACCATGGTTAAGAACTTACCTTTCCAACCTGCCAAACAAGCTTTCATTCTATCCAAAAAATAGATCCAAAGCTCCTTTTTATTTCCTTTATCATACAAAGGAATACCCAAGTAGGTTGATGGAATTTTTCAATTTTAAACCCTAAAATATTCACAATAATTTGTTGTAAATCTAGGGCAATATTGATTCTCCTAATTTTTTAATCTAGCTTGGTTATGTCATTAAAATCTCCTATGATCATGAACTGAGTTTCTTGGTCTTTACTTCTCATAAAGGCTTCAATCCCACTCCAAAATTCTAATCTTCTTGATTGAGTTGTAGGTCCATAGACATTGATAAGGATGAAATGAATATTTGCAAAGAAGAAATTGAATAAAGAGGCTATCCAATGCCTAGTTTTATGAATGGTTACATAGGAGGTTCTAATAGGATTACAACAAGTTATAATTCCCCTATTGTTCCTTTAGAATATATAGCATCCCAATCACATATCACCAATACTACTTTCATAGTTTTGAAAACTTCTTTTGTTATTTTAGTTTCCTAAATACAAAGGATATCAAGCTTATTACTTAAACAAAGGTCCTTGATAAACCTCTACTTTGAGGGAACATTAGAACCCCTTATATTCCATGATATGGTAATCATGTCTCATTAGGGGCTACTGGCCCCGCCTACAAATTATCAATATCATTTTATTGTTTGGTAAAGATAAGTTCAACCAATTTAGTTTGTGTTCATTTCTCTATATTTGCTCTTGCTTCCCTAGATCTCGCTTGATAATTTGAGGGTTTTCCTCTTCTTGCCTCACTTGTATTAAGAGTAGATCTCATTATTTTATTCCTTAATATTATTTCACAACTTTTGTTTTCCTCAAAATTTTCCTCTCGCAGCTCTACTATGGAAGCTTTTGACTTGTCCTACTCATTTTCTAGTATTTTCTTATTAATGGTTGATGCATTAACATTTGAAACTGCATTTTATTTACCAATATTTTTCTCTTGAATGGTGCATGGTACTTCAAGAGAGTCTTCAAAATCTGATTTGACACATTCCTTAGGTTCATCGAGAGTGTTCATCCCTAAATCAAGATCATATTGAATAGACAGTTCCTTGCTAATATGTTGAACTTGTTATACTGTGTCCTTTAAGCTTTGATATACTTTTTCTTCATATGCTAAAGCCTCAAAAGAGTTGGCATTTATTCCAATATCCTTCTTTACTAGTCTCCACTATTTATTTGCTTTGTCTATTTCTATTTTTTGGAAGTTGAAAACCATCCTCATCCATATCCAATTGTAAGTTTCTCTTACAATTTTATACATATGGTTCTACTAGACTCTTCTTAGGGCATGGTATCTTAATATACCCCACCTCATGACTTCTACTACATATAAAAGATATATTTTCGTAATATATGGTTTGGATCCACATATTATCTAATTCCCATACTTAATAATGATTGATTATGATAAAGGTTTACTTACTGTAGACACCAAAACCTAGGCACTTGCAAAACCACATTCACATTGCATATTTCAATTCTACATAATAATATATATGCCTAAGCCTAAACTTAGGCATATAATTCTTGCACATTGTTCATTCACATAGCACATTCTAAATCTGCATAATAAAATATATGCCTAAGTCCAAACTTAGGCATATAAATCTTGCACATTAAAAGTATTTTCCAGATTTTCTAAATTTAGAAAATCTGCCTAGGATACCCTGCCTACCCACTAGACATGTGTCCTATCCACATCACCACCACCATTGCCACCTCTCACACACCCATTTTACCCTTATCCCTTCACATGGGACATCCTTCCACTTGGATGAGACACCCTTGGTGACTCACTCTAACTACCCTAGAGATGTGGCAACCCTAGCTTACCATTTGGCAATGCTAGCTTACCACCTCTCTTTCCCTCCAAAACCCCCAAGGGACCTATAAAGGCATCTTAATTCCATTATCCGAGAGAGGTTGGAAAAATACACCACTACACTACCAAAATCCTTATAGGAAGTTACTCGTGCACTTGAAGGACAATTCACCGAGGTATCAAATCAAATCCTAAAGCTTTTTGCCCTTCCTAAAAAATTGCACATCGACACTTACATAGAGGTAACCACCCTTCGACGATTTCTCGACCACCCTCCTGTGGTTGGCCAGCCCCACCTGTGCACCTGTGGTTGCTTAGGAACATTTTCAACCAATGACAAAGACAGACAAAAAATGTAAAAACACAACAAGGCTTTTTTTTTCATTGTTTTCTATCTTTTGCATTCTATTTTTATATCCTGCAAGTATTTACATTAGGGATTCAATAGCTTCTGTTTATATCAAAAATGGCTTCACATCATGGAAGACCTTCATATGCTATTAACCTTCTTTTGGAAGAACATGTGTGCAAGAGATAGGTATTTGAGTAGCTACTGAAGTTGGAGTGGCCCATAACAGGATACTCAATCCCACTCACCAACTGGATTGTAGCAAAAAGAGATCGAAGACACCATCATTATTTATATTTTGCAAAAATAGGTATTTCCCCTTTTCTACCCATTGTAATTTGAAAAGCGAGCAAGTTCATTGTAAAAAACCCTTGTACACTTAGGGTAAATCATTGTAAATGAATACTAAGACTCCATTGTTTCAATACAAAGATCATTATTTCATTACACTTGTATTTCTTGCATTTTTTGGTGTTGTCTTTTTAGCTTATAAAAAACCCACAAAAACAAAACAAAACCAAAATAAAAAGGAAAGGCCCCAAAGCCTACCTTCGCCACTCACACCCTAACCCCAGCTCCAACTGAGCCGTTAGCCTCTACTCCACCACCCACTCTGCTTATCTCACCCACCACATCCATAACTTAAATATCTCACAACCACTCAAAAAACTATCAACCGCAAGAATGAGTCCACCTCACCCCCTTCATGCATATTTGTAGCCATAATTTTTGATGGAAAATGTGCATCAGTTTTTTTCAAACATGTTCAAACATGAGACCATGGTTGGTGATGCCAAATGTGCTCCAACATTTGACAAGTGCATTCAAACACGCTCTCGTGTTTGGAAGTGTTAAACATGGTGCATTTGATTCCACAAAAAAAACCAAGCACACCAAAAAATCATCACCAAGGCATCCAAAGCATCATTCTACATCATCACATTCCACATTAAATCAGTTTGGTCCCTCAAATTTTGAGTGTGACTACATTAAAGCAAATTTTCCCAAGGTTGTCATTAAGCCCTCTCCATGGGGTTACAAATGTAGAAAACTCTAACAACTCTCAATTTGGTAAGAATTGCTAAAATCACTAAGGTGTTCGAGCTCCCAGGGTGGCTGGTTCCTTTAACACCATATCATTTGGTAGGAATTGTTAAAGTCACTACGGTACCCTACCAGAGTGGTTGGTTCTTTTACCACATCATTTTGCATCTCATTGTTACTAAAGGAAAATTTTCAACAACACAGATTCATCCCAAACTTGAGGCATCATTTTTTTCTTGATTTTCAAAAATTTGCATCCATCACATTCACCCCTTTTTTATCATCATCCACATTTGGTCAATTGGCTTGTGGGTTTCATTCTTCACCCATTTGCCAATTTAGAGGGTAAGTTACAAATCAATTTTTTTAAAAGTCATTCATTCTTGTGTGTTGAGAAGATTTTAGTCCACTTCTCCTTCCAATAAAGCTAGGTGTCTCTTTTTTTTGCACTGCATTGTGTTTTATGTAACGTGGTACAAAAAGAAGTATCTGTAGACACCAAAACCTAGGCACTTGCAAAATCACATTCACATTGCATATTTCAATTCTGCATAATAATATATGCCTAAGCCTAAACTTAGGCATATAATTCTTACACATTATTCATTCACATAACACATTCTAAATCTGCATAATAAAATATATGCCTAAGTCCAAACTTAGGCATATAAATCTTGCACATTAAAATTATTTTCTAGATTTTCTAAATCTGGAAAATCTGCCTAGGATACCATACCTAAACATGTGTCCTAAACACATCACCACCAGCCTTACCTCCTCTCACACACCCATTTCACCCTTGTTCCTTCACATGGGTTAAACCTCCACTTGGATGAGACACCTTTGGTGACTCACTCTAACTACCCTAGAGATGTGGTAATCCTATCTTGCCATCTCTCTTTCCCTTTAAAACCCTCAAGGGGCCTATAAAGATACCTTCATTCCATTATCTGAGAGATATTGGAAAAATACACCACTATGCTACCAAAATCCATGCAGGAAGTTACTTGTGCACTTGGAGGTGAGTTCATCGAGGTCTTAGATCGAATACTGAAGCTTTCTACCCTTTCCATAAAACTACCCATCGAAGTTTACATAGAGGCAACTACCCTCCAGTGGTTGCTGGACCGTCCTACTGCAGTTGGACAACCCCATCGTGCACCCACGGTTTCTCAAGAACACTTTCAACCGATGAAAGAGAGAGACCAGAAAGGTAAAAACACAACAATAATTTTCTTTTTCATTGTTTTTTGTCTTCAACATTCTATTTCCATATCTTGTAAGCATTTACATTTGGTATTCAATAACTTTTATTTATATCAAAAGGGATTCACTCCGTGGAATCCCTTCATATGCTACTAACCCTATTTTAGCAGGACATGTGTGTAGGAGACAGGTATTTGAGAAGCTACTAAAGCTGAAGTGGCCCATCATAGGATACTCAAGCCCACTCACCAACTGGATTGTAGTAAAAAGAGATCGAAGACACCATCATTATTTGTATTTGGCAAAAAGGGGTATTTCCCCCTTTTCTACCCATTGTAATATAAAAAGTGAGCAAGTTCATTGTAAACAAACCCTTGCACACTCAAGGAAAATCATTGTAAATGGAGACTAAGGCTCCACTATTTCAATACACAAACCATTATTTCATTACACTTGCTTGTCTTTATTGCATTATTTGGTGTTGTATTTTTAGGTTACACTTATATCAGTCATGACCAATATTTGAGCATAAATAGCCAATAATCCATCTTTTATAGTTTCTAAAATATCAAGGAATTCTCCTAGAGTGTTGCTTATTGCCTTAAAGGTATCCATTTTCCAAAACTCAATGGGTAACCCAAACATCCTAACCCAAAATGGTACTAGGGATATATTTACATTTTCAAGTGAAAAGCCTTCATACTAGCGGGTAAGGAAGAGTCCTATTCTTTCCATAAACCAAGGACACCCTTTTAGGATTCTATCTCTTTCTTCCCTAGAACAAAAAATGGATAGGAATAAACCTTTAGGAACAAAGGATATAATCACTCCTACAGATTTCCAACTCCTATCAATCCATTTTCTCAAGGCTGAAGCCTCTAGCCAATACCCATTAAATTTACCAAAAATCGTCCTATCTTTGAGCAACAAGGATAAATCCTCTATGGTTTTCTCACTATCCTTTAATAATAGAGATGATTATAAGAATTTAGCTATAAATATATCCATGGGAAGGAAACTAAAACTCAAAATCTACTAAAATTTACCAAAATATCCTATAGCAAATATAATATTTAAAAAAAAAATTATAATAATTTGCAAGAAAAATTTCTAAAATAAATGAGAAAAAACTTAGCTAAAATATTCTATGCCTAGACCAATATCTTACCTCATTGAATCTCTAGCTCTCCATTGCTCCTCCCATCATCTAAACCCTTGTTGTTAGATATTTGTAATTTTGTTTTTTATGACTTGAAAAATCATCACCCTTATTTCGGATGGCTGACTTCACAGGGTCGTATCTCCTTCAATGTTAGTTGAATTCCTTTATATAACCACTCATCTTAAAGCTCTTCGAATTCTACATAAAATTATCCCAGAATCAACCAAATAAAACAACCCTTCATGAAGATATGACTCCTAAAAGATGAAATGTTTTTCAGAAAAATATTATCCTAATCCTTCGTGAATCACTTTTAGTTTAATTGACATAGAAAAAATGTAACATTTTTCTATTTTGATGGGAGTGGCCTTGATAGAAGACACACATGAAAAATATTATTGTTATCATAATATATATTTTATTAATAAAAAAGATCTTCTTTATTTTAAAGTTTTACTCTCACACCATTCATATTTATATTTAAAAAATGAAGCACCTATAAGAAAGTTCCTTAAAGCTAGAGACTATAAGTATTTGAAACAATCGATGATTTTATAAATATTAAAAATTATTTTATTTTTTAATTAAGAAAATTTCAAGAAGGATACTATAAAAGGAAAGTTCATTCCTTTAATGTCTAATATTCTTATTGAAGTCTTATATTTTTTCTTTGCATGATTTTTATGGGTTAATATTATTTATATTTTATTCTTTGTTTAATTGAGGATCCCATTAAGATTGTATTCATAAAAAGAAGTTGAATGTATAATTACATTTATTTTTTAGTAAGTTATGTGTGGTTTCTATTGAGGGCCACTCCCATTACAAAAACAAAACATTACATTGCTCTCATTATATTTTTATCAAATTAGTTAAATCATATCCAACCTACATTTCTATCAAAAATTTTCATCTACCTTTCTTATTAAAGATATTTTCTATCTTCCTCACTACTAAGTTTTTGCAATTAACTCCTTTTTATCATTTCATTCGAATGCCATCCAAAATTGAAATTTTGTCAAGATAAAATTCAACAATATGAATGGCTAAAATAGTTGTTGCCCATTTTTCATATCTAAAAATATAAATATATGGTCTATAAAAAAATGACAGTTTCTTAATACCTTTTTTTAGGGTTCATATTCATGCCCCCAATATTCCAACATATCATTTTCATTGTTATTTTTTGTCTTTATTTGTGGGTTTATCCCCACTTCTTGTTAACACTTGCGATTTTTGCTTTTGTTTTCTCATATCAATATCCCTTTGGGTTTCTTTTTCACTTTGTTTTTGCTTCTTAGGTCTTCCTCTTCTTCTTTTTTTATTTCTACTAATGCTTTCATCTTCATCCATCTCTTCAATCTTCTCACATTGCTCAAAGTAAGACTTATCATCTATAGGTTTGTCTTGATGTGCAAGATTTGTAGAACAAAGAATAATATCAAAAGCACATTCTTATTTATATTGCCTTGGAAACCCTAAAGTGCAAGGACACTTTTCCAAAGAAATTACCTTCTTATTCTATCATAAAAATCCTAAATTGTTACAAAATTCTTCCATCCTCGTTTCTTTATTATGTTTCTCTTAAAATCCTAAAGTGCAAGGGATAACCTCTATACCACTTTCACTTTTATTACCGAAAGAGAGTTCTATACTTTAGACACCAAATCCTAGTCACTTTCCAAACCCTAACCCTTCACAAAACCTAATCCACTTGCCAAACCCTAACCCTAACCCTAACCTTCCAAAAGGTTATAAAAACCCCATCACTTTTGTGATTGAAAAAAAGGGTAAGGGAGACGAAATCATATCATCACACTGCCCATGTTTGCATAGGATTGCTAAAACTACCCAACTTATTTTGGCCATATCTCACTCATCCAGACTCAAATTGACCTAGAAGTTTGAGAGAATATTCCTAACAAACCCTAGAATATCTCCATCAATTTTTAATTCATTTGGATCAAAAAAGACTCAAGAACAACTCTATGTTTTAACAAGAGCAAATTCAGTCATCAAAAGACCCAGATCAGAGTAGGTAAACAAAAAGGCATTTTAGTTTCATTGTTTTTTTTTTTGCACACCATTTTCTAGATTTTGAAAACACTAGGGTTAAGTTTTTTGTGGCTTTATTTTATGCATATCAATAGGTGCTACTGATCTCATTTTTTTGCAAGTTCATGTGTGTAGGTTACAAAATATCGTAATCATCCCACATAATCATATTTTAACAAATAACACACATCAATTGTACAATCAAAAAGCAAATCAGGGCTTTCAATCACCATTGGAAGACCCTAAATTTTAGTTCCTACAAAACCATATTGATAGCCTTGCCATGTAGACACATGAAATTGTATATCAAAAACCCACTCTAAGACAACTAGTCAATCATCCCATTCATCCATCTATTCCCTCACCCCCATCTCCATCCTATTTTGAGATGCCTAGGTCTAACAAGTTCAAAGGTGAAGATGAGCTATGATGGAGTCACCAACACACTCATCTAATTCTACAATAAATCTTGAATCACCTCACAAATATTGAGCTATAGTTGAGTCATCATCAACCTCATCAACATCGCCCACCTCATCAACCTCATCCACCTTGCCCACCTTGTTCAAATCATCAGTCTTGTACCTAGATCTCCTTAATCAAGCCCTTGCTGATAATATTTCACAAGTTATAGGATGCAAAAACAATTGTTTTACTTGAAATACATCCTGCAGACACCAAAAGCCATAAATATAGGTCATATAGGGAAGATCATTATTTCCTCTATCATCGGTAAGTGGGTCACGACATCAATGTTTGCATGGCATTTAAAAATGTGGTCCAAGATCTTATCAATGAGGGGGCCTTTTCCATCGAAAGTCCACTCACACCATCCAATTAGAACCCTGGTATCCACCCGAACCACTATGGGGATGCTCAAGGTATCACGCTTTCCTCATGCTCACCAATCATAGAATAGTTTAGGGATTCTTAAAGTATTGCACCTTTCCCATTCAAAAAACAAAAAATAAATAAAATAAGAAATAATATATATATATATAGTTTAGTCATTCACATTGTATTTCATACATCCATTCATGCATTCATAACTCATGTATAAATTCCACACTCATTTTATTAGACATTGCATTTATGCATTTGTATCATTTACATCCATTCATATCACTTGTATTAATCATCATTCAGTCAATTTAGATAACTGTTCATCCACTGAATCTTGTTGCCTTAATCAGGGACACCCTTTGTCAATGTCAGTTTTATTTTGTTAGCCACATAAGTCATGTAAAAAAAAAAAAAACAAAAAAAAGTTGCAATAAAATCCCATAGCACCTCATTTATTTGGTAGTATTTGAATGTCAAACAATATTTAGGTGCTATAGGTTGTTCCTAGTTAAATCAGGTCTCCTCTTGGACCAAAGCACACTTTTCACTAAGAAAATTTTGAGTTTTGGGAGTTGACTCTACCATTTTTGAACCAATCACATGACACATTTATTAATGAGATCTTGCATCAGAGAGGGATGATGCCATGATTGGATTGAATCTTGAAGCAAAAAATTCTTACTTGTCCCATTATGCACATAGTCCAACAATAAAATAAATATACATCTTTGCAAAAAATTACAAAAATGAAAGAGTGGGTAGTAAGGATAGGGTAACATTCTCATTAGGACTCAATTCGAGTGGTTGAGAATATGATTCCCCAAAGCTCTAACAAAATAATAATACTACAAAAGTGAGTAGTAAGGATAGGATACAATTCTCATCAGGACTTGATTCGAGTGGTTGAGAATCCGATTCCCCAAAGCTCTCTCTTTATAAACACATAATAATAATAGGCCTTCAAGTAGTAAGGATAGGGTTTAATTCTCACCAGGACTCAATTTAAGTGGTTAAGAATCTAATTCCCCAAAGCTTGGAGACCTTAGCATTTGACTATGCTCATGCATGGTGACACATCTCTCTTTAAGAGACATATGAATGCACATAAGGATAAGCTAGCTTTTTGGTTCTCTTCATGACTGGTTTAATCTTACCTTACTCAATATTGGTAAATGAATTCATTATTTGCACACACAATGGTTCTTGATTTGCTTGAGTTATTACCTTACTCAAAATCAATGGAAAATGAACATTCATTGCACACATAGTTGGTCCTTGAGAGATTTGACTCTGATAGGATGCCATTAGCATCATATGGATTTATGATATGAATAGATGAGTTTGTTTGATATCACTAAGATTTTTGAGTATTTGCAAAACAACTCTAGATCATTTATCCCTAAGGAAAACAAAGTCATAAGCAAGGTTTCATTCCATACCACCATCGCATTGTCACACATGTATCATAGTCCATTTTATCTTACAGTATATGGTCAAACTAATACTACTATATTGGTGCCCCTCATTAAGTAATACAAGAAAAATCTACTAAAAAATGGTGCATAATCTTTTCGAATGACAATAAATAAGGTAAAACCATTCATTCATTTGCATACATCACCACAAATTGCATTAATTCATAATACATTTATTTCATTACATGTCCAAAAAAATCTGAACAATCCACCATTACACATATACATGCATAATCATATCATCAACCAACTAGGGAGTGTTCAAGGTCTCACACTTTCCCCATCAGTCACATCAAATGATTAATAAAACAATTTGAGAATGTTCAAGGTATCACACCTTCCCCACTAATTGATCGAATCCATTTATACACTTAGATAATTAAAAAACTTAGGAGAGTTCAAGGTTTTACACCTTCTCCAATAATAACATCATCAATACCAATTGAGGGGGGGTTCAAGGTCTCACACCTTCCCCAAAAATCACATCAAACAATCAATCAAGAAATTTGGGGATGTTCAAGGTATCACACCTTCCCCACTAATTGATCGAATCCAATCATACACTTAGATAATTCAACAACTTGGGGGGGTCCAAGATCTTACACCTTCCCCAAAAATCACATCATCAAAACCAATTGGGAGGGGGTTCAATATCTCATACCTTCCTCATCAGTCATATAAAACAATCAATCAAGCAGCTTGGGGATGCTCAAGGTATCACACCTTCCTCACTAATTGATCTAAAATCCAATTATACACTCAGATAATTCAACAACTTGTGGGGGTTCAATGTATTACACCTTCCCAAAAAATCACATCATCAACACCAATTGGGGGGGTTCAAGGTCTCACACCTTCCCCATCAAATAATCAATAAAAAAACTTGGGGATGTCAAGGTATCACACCTTTCCCACTAATTGATCGAATCCAATCATATACTTAGATAATTTAACAACTTGGGGGGGTTCAAGATCTTACACCTTTTCCAAAAGTCACATCATCATTACTAATTGGAAGGGATTCAAGGTCTCAGACATACCCCAACAATCACATTAAATAGTCAATTAACAAATCAACTACCAAGATCACAAAGGTTGCACCCTTTGCCTCACATTCACATCACAACAAATCATCTGCTAGGTTCAAAAGGTTGCACCCTTTTTGTCAAATGTTGTGCCCTTTTACCCACTTTCACACACACAACACATCTAATTTCATTTACTTTTTTGCATTCATCAATTCGATTCACTAGCATAGCTCCTTGAGTGAACCTCGTATCTAGTGCTCTACTCTAGTAACCTAGTAGTTGCAATGATTGGTTATCCATACAATTTAGTAGGATGAGTAGATTACCATAAGGACACTCATCATTTCATTAATTCAAAAGCTCCAAAGGCACCTAACCCCTTTGGTCATTATTTTCATTCAAAATCCCCAAAGGCATCTAACCCCTTTGGTCATGTTACAATTCAAAAGGCTCCAAAAGAACCAAAATCCTTTGGTCATTTTCAATCCAAAAGGCTCCAAAGGAAGCATCCCTTTGGTCAATTCAATTCAAAAGGTTCCAAAGAAAAAACTCCTTTGGTCACTTTTAGTTTCAAAGGCTCCAAAGGAACAAAACCCCTTTGGTCACTTTCAATCTAAAATAATCCAAAGGAGACACACCCCTTTGGTCAATTAAATTCAAAAGGCTCTAAAGGAACCTCACCCCTTTGGTCAAATTAACTCTCCAAAGGAGACACACCCCTTTGGTCAAATCAATTCAAAATTCTCCAAAGGAGATGCACACCTTTATAAAGGAGACACATCCCTTTGGTCAAATCAATTCAAAATGCTCCAAAGGAAACACACCCCTTTGGTAAAATCATTTTAAAATTCTCCAAAGGAGACACACCCTTTGGTTAAATAATTTTAAAAGATACAAAGGCACCAAACCCCTTTTGTCAAAAGATCTCTGAGTGAACCTCGTATCTAGTAATCTACTCTAGTCACCTAGCGGTTGTAGCGACTAGTTATCCATACAATTTGATAGGATGGGTATATTACCATAAGGACACTAGTTAGATTATCATTCATGCAATAAAGTAAAAAAATCCAATTTTAGTTCAAAAGGCTCCAAAGGAAACAAACTCCTTTGGTTACTTTCAATCCAAAAGGCTCCAAAGGAACCAAACTCCTTTGGTCACTTTCAATTCAAAAGAATCCAAAGAAACCAAACTCCTTTGGTCACTTTCAAATCCAAAAGGCTCCAAAGGAATCAAAATCCTTTGGTTATTTTTCAATTCAAAAGGGTATTTTCAAGTGAACCTTGTATCTAGTGATTTACTTTAGTCACCTAGCGATTGCAACAATTGGTTATCCATGCAATATGGTAGGATGGGTAAATCACCATAAGGACACTTGTTCAAAAAAATACCATCAAATCAGCCTCAAAACTTCACAAACGCAACCACTCAATCTTCTTCCCTCTCAAATGTGAAAACAAAACTCTCAAATGCAAGAATGAAGTCAACATGAGCACCCCAAGCCTATTTATAGCCAAAATTCATGCTTTTGAAGCATCCAAACACAATCTACGTTTGTAAAAGACCAAAAAATGCCCCAAAAAGGTCCCAAAAAGATCCCCAAAACCCTAAAAAATCCTAAAAGGTTTCTAAAAATGTAACAAAACACTCCAAAACTTCACAAAATCATCCAATCATCCATCCATGCATCCCACACATCATCCCACTTCATATTATCCCAAATTAAATCAATTTGGCAACTCAATTTTTTAAAGAGATGATGTTCAAGGAAATTTGCCTAAGACTATAATCAAGACCTCTCCATGGGGTTGCAAAAGCGAAAATCCTTTACAAAATTAACTTTGGTATGCATCATGCCATAGGGTCAAACATGATACCCACAATGGTTGGTCCATCTACCATATTACAAGTGCTCATAATTTTTTCAACGATAAAGTTCCATCAATGCATACCCACCCAAAAATTTGAGCAATCAACTTTATATTATTTTTCGATATTTGCATCCATCAATGCCACCCCTTTCATCATCCACATTTGGTCAATTGGCTCATGGGTTTCATCCTTCACCCATTCACCAATTGAGGGGGTAAGTCAAAATCAAAATTTCCAAAAATCATTCTTCTTGCATGTTAAGGAAAGAGTCCATTTCTCCATCCAATAAAACTAGGTGTCTCTTGTTTTTGCACCGCATTGTGTTTTACACAACACAGTACAAAAAGGAGCATCTGTAGACACCAAATCCTAACCACTTGCCAAACCCTAACCCTTCACAAAACCTAATCCACTTGCCAAAAACTAACCCTAACCTTCCAAAAGGTTATAAAAACCCCATCACTTTTATGATTAAAAAAAGGGGGGACAAAATCATACCATCACACTACCCATGTTTGCGCAGGATTGCTAAAATTGCCCAACTTGTTTTGGCTATATCTCACTCATATGGACTCAAATTGAGCTAAAATTTTGAGGGTAGGTTCTTCAACAAACCCTATAATGTCTCCATAATTTTTAGATCATTTGGATTAAAATAGAATTAAGTGCAACCCTATGTTTGAACTAGAGCATATTCAATCGCTAACAAATCCAAATCAAAGCAGGTAAATCAACAAGGTATTAAATTTATTGTTTTCTATATTTTGCATAGTTTTCTATATTATGTAAGCATTTAAATTTATGGTTTGATAAATTTCCTTTACATCAAAAAGGGCCTCATACTGTGGAGGCCCTTCATATGCTACTGACTATTTTCATTACAGGATATGTGTGTAGGTGATAGGTTCTTGAAAAACTGTTGAACCAAGGATAGCCCGTAAGTATATTCAATCCCATCCAAAAATATGATTAGAGCAATGAAGATTCATCACACCCAAATTCCATTGATATGCAAAAGGGTTTTCTTCCTCTTTTTCTCACTGTAATATGAAAGCAAGCACACTTTTTGTAACCCTTGCAATTTGGGGCATACCATTATTTGATATAAAGACCATTCTTTTTACTGCACTTGCTTGTTTCAATATTTATTTATTTGGGTGTATTTTTATTTCTTACATATACTACTTGAGAAAAATGAAGATGATTTACCTGGAAAGATCTTGACCTCTTATGTTGTCTTTGTGTTAGGATTTTCCTCCACATTTGCCTTTGTACCTTTAATTCCTTTTGAATTTAAATTTACATGTTGTGCTTGCTCATCCCTTATATCCTTATTTGTTTCTTCTAAATGTTGATCTAAGTGAGTTATAGAGGTATTTTACATAAGATATTATAGATAGGCTTTTTTTCCCCTTTTTAGGAGTGGAATATCCTTGATCTGATATACCTTCTATTAGTGTATCTATCTCTTTCTTCATAGTTTTCACTTTACAAACTCTTTCCAAGTGGCTAGTCTCATAACAATTGCGGCAACAAAATGTGATTTTTTTTAATAATCCACTTATTGATCCTATTCTCTTGATTTAGATTTAATCTTAATGGATTGTGTCAAAGGTTTTAAAATATTTATAGCAACACATATTTTGGTATATATAGCATGCTTTCGCTCCTTAATAATTAGTCCTTCCTTGATGAATCTCCTAGGGTATTTCCAATATTCTTCAAAACATCCTTATTGATAAGTTGATATGGAAGTCCAAAAAGCCTAACCCAAAACAAAAAGCTTCTTAATAGTTTATGTCTCAATAGAAAAAAATTTATTCCATGGTCTTAAATAAAGGGTATCTCTCCCTCTAAATCATGGGCCACCACTCAATATTTTATCCCTGATTTCTGAATTAAAAATATGACAATGAAAAAACTTTTAGGAAGAAAACCCACAGAGTAATTTGAATTCAATCCTTACTTCCAATAATCCAATATTGAATATCTAAAAACCTTGGCCAGGATCTATGGAACTTACATATTAACCCCTTGCTTTTCAAAACCATTATATCATGCTTAATCATCTCATCCTTGATGGTCACTTATGGTGCAACATCTGCTACTTGGATCAAACTTTCCATATATTTGCTCTTCCACTTATCTTCAACTTGGGCATCCATACTTCTAGCTAGGGCATCCTCACTTTTCATTAAGGATTTCAAATATGAATTTCCTTCCAAACTAACTAGTGGGGTTAGGGCTAGGGATTGTGCTTGGCTTGAACTCCCTTCTAGCTCGCACTCCCTCTTAGCTCACACTCGCTCCCAGTTTGCACTTCCTCCTAGCTCTCACTCCCTCCTAGCTTGCACTCCCTCTTGGATCACACTCGTTTTTGCCTCTTCTTTATCCATGTGTTCCTTTGCTTTAGTAATTTTTTAGAAATAATATTCGTCGCATTCATGGTAAGGGTTTGAAGCATTGATACATTTCGAATGAATCCGTTGCTCTTTCACCATATCTGAAGATCTCAAGATTGGCTTGCACTCCCTATTGACTCACACTCGTTCCTGAATTACACTAAATAAATTAAATTTATTTTATATTAAAATAATATAAATTTTAATCAAGTAACTCGTTGTGACGTCCTTCACAACGACCCCAAAATTGGGGACCCACTTGAAATTTGAAATTTTTTGTCTTCGCTTTTCGCTTTCATCATCTAGTGTCTAGAAGTTGATCTTCAGGTGTTTTGTCTTATAATGGTTTCAATGTTAAATTTTGTATCACAATCCAAGGGTTCCTTCCTGTTCCTGTATGGTCATGTTCGTATGTTATGTTTAGTTATGTCTTGTTTTAAATTAATTAAATTATAAAGTTTTATAACTTTATAATTTAATATATTTAAAATTGTTCATTGTTTTAAATTAATTAAATTATAAAGTTTTATAACTTTATAATTTAATATAGTTAGAATGATTATGTTTTAAATTAATTAAATTATAAAGTTTTATAACTTTATAATTTAATTATATTTAAGAAGGTTATTTTATAAATGTTTTATATTCTAATTAATCTTTGTTTTGTGGGCAGGATTATTAAAGTATGTTGAAAAGGCGTTCGTGACATTAGGGTTTAATTTTAAATGTTTGAATGGCAATGAGGAGAAATAATAAATCCTTTGAAAAGGCTTTATTGATATTAGGGTTTCAAGAATTCGTTTTTAAAAACTGACGGAACGGAGCAAACTAATCAAGAGGAACGAATTTCTTAAGTTATAAATGGAGAATTAGAAACCAAAGAGAGGGTCGGACAGGTTGGAGAAAAAGAGGAAAGATTGAAAGGAGCCAAATAGAAGACCAAGTTGCAGAGGAAGCTACATTTGCACACGAATACAGAGACTTTGTTGGATTCATTGTAAGATCTAATATTTTATATCAAATTCAATTTTTATTAAAAGCAAGCACTATTGTGGTGTTTTTAATTTATAAGTTGATTGATATAATTTTTTTAATTAAAATTTCCATAGAAGATAGCACCAAATTTGTGGTAGGATTGTGTAAAATCTGGTTTGCCTGAGTTTGGTTTTCAAAGTTGTGTTTTTTTGTGCTATAGCAAGTTTGTCCGAACGTTTTATTCAAATTTGTTTCTTTACCCTAAGACCTTTTTAATTTATTTGAGACATGAAGATTTAAGATAAAACCTAGTTTATTTTATAAAAGATTTAAATTTTACAACTAGGTTAAAGTTTGAACTTATCACTCAAATATTTAATTCTATAAATATTTCGGGTGAATAAATTTCACAGAGGAGGGAATCAATGAACTTTTGATTTTAAATTTCATAAAGTTTATAAAGTTCATTGAATTTGTTTTATTAAAACCCTAAGTTGAATTTCAAAGATTCGGATTTATAGAAAGGGTTGTAAAATTTATTTAGGTCAAATATTTAAGTTAATAAATATTTGACAAATAAATTTCAGAGACAAAGAAGGATTATATGGATTATTGATTTTAATATCATAAAATTTTAAAATCCATAATTTGAGATTTATTTATGTTTCTGGAAGTTTGATTTATTAAAATTTTCAATCTCAAATCATAAAGTCCAAAGTACTATTGAAAGGATTAAATTTATTTACTTCAAATATTTAGTTTAATGAATATTTGAAAATAAATAAACATCACATTAAGGAAGATTACGTGAATTCTAATTTTCATATTATAAAGTACAAAAATTTATAATTAGAATTCATACATATTAATTATTTATATTTATTTATTTCAAATATTTGAATTAATAAATATTTGGTTTAAAAGGTTATATGAATTCTAATTTTTATATTATAAAGTACAAAACTTTATAATTAGAATTCATACACATTAATTATTCATATTCTATGAAAAGAAGCAAGGATTATAAAGCTTAGAATATTCTAAAGACCCAAACATAGGGATTATAAAGTGTTTCACATTTTATAATTAGGGTTTTTATTTTATTCATCATTTATTAGATCTGATTTTAAGCTTCATTCATGAAATAAATGCAAGTTTTGAATTAAAATGCTTTAAAACATTCATGCAAGTTTAATATAAGGTTAAAAGCATTTTTAATCAAAGTTCATATTTTAAAATAGATTTGCATTCTCAAATATTAGCTTTAAAAGGTAAGTTTATTCATTTTGAGAAAGTAAATTATACTTATGAAAATGCAAGTAATGATTTCAAGATCAAAATATTTATTATACTAGGCCCCTTGTTAACAGTTGATTGTTAATCCTTGAGATGTTCTGTGCACTTAATTGACATAAATTCATAACGTGTTACGTAAAATAACCTTGGAGAAACATATTTTCTTTGCAAGAGAGGATTACAATCCTAATTGTCGGGTGATATTTGTAATCGGACAAAATCACACCTCAACAAATTGGTGCTAGAAGGAGGGCCTGAAAGGTAAATATTTGATTTTCATTTGAAATCATTCAAATCTCAGTTTAAAAAAAATTACAAATTGAAGGGTGTTATTTAATGCCAAGGTTTAATTGATGCATATCTTTTTATCAATTGATTAGTCATTTCATGCTTAGTTGCAAGATATATTTCTTTGACTAATAATATTGGCATTAAATTTTGTGTTCTTTAAATTTCACTAATGGCATCACCTACTTCAGTAAAGGAAATGATGGCTTCTTGGATAGGTGATTATTATAGCAGTTTAAACATGCCTATTCATCAAATTCTTGAAGGTGTAGAAGTTTGTTTACCTAGATTTAGGCATGATGTGGATCAAGCCAAAGACCATATTCAGAGATACAAGAGTGCGTTAAGTCATTTGCAGCTCATGCAGGGAGATGTTCCTTGCAGATTATTTTCATACCCATTGGATGAGGTTGCGCTTAAGTGGTACATACAATTACCTGTAAGGTATGCTACTTCTTGGGTTAAACTAGAGAAAGCATTTCTCAAACATTTTGGAAGGTTGGATGATTCAATTATGATGCTAAATCAATTTGTTTCTATTCAAAAAATATTTAATGAACCCATGAGATCATTTAATGATAAATTCCATAGGTTGTATACCGAGGTGGGAACACATTATATCATTTCAGAAGAAAGAGCTACTCAAATATACATGGGAGCCTTAGATCATGTTACTGCTATGTTTTTGAAAGGTATTAACATTACATCATTACCTAGAGCTTATAATGAGGTAGTAACATTTGAACAACAATTGATATCTCAAGGTGTTAATATGGAACAATTATACAGACTTAGACCTAAAACTCATAATCAAAGATCACAAATGAGTCAGGTGGAAATTGATAGTTTAGATGTCACAACCACCTTAGATGTTGAGAATGAGGTGCAGGTTTTAGAGTCAATACCCATCAATGAACATTGTGATGATCAAGTTGATCAAAATGTAGAAACTGACTTAGAGCCATTATTCACAAAAGAGGATTGGGATGATCTTATAAAACAAAATACAGAAATTGATCCCATTGAAGAAACCCTTGTCTTACCAAAGGATGAATCTGAGGAAGATGAATTCTTTGAAATTGAGGAGGATGAATCTGAGAAAGATGAATTTTTTGAAATTAAAGAAAATGAATCTGAAGAATATATAGAAGAAATGATAGATTTTCATCATTTGTTTCAGGAGGATAATGAGTGTGATGTTCAAACAGGTAAATTTAAAGAATTGAATGATCATAGATGTGATTTCATTGAATATTGCAAGGGATTACAAAAAATAATACCTCGATGATGATTGTTCAAATGAATGATCCTAAAATCTTATTGCTTGAGGAAGATGAATTGTTTGAAGTTGAAGATGAATTATTTATTGAAGAAGGTGAATCTGAAAATGAATTTAAAGATGGTATGAAAGAAAATATGGAATGTCACCAAGTGCTTCAGAAATATAATGATTTTGTTATTTCAGATCATGAAGAAGAATTATTCACTTTATTCACAATTTCCAAAGAAGTTCTTATCTCAGATGATGTGCAGGAAATTGAAAGCCTTATGTCACTTAAGGATCCTACAATGCTCATACAACAAGAAATCAATAGGTCTTCATCTCAAGATGCTAAAATTGATATCTTACATGAAGAGTTTACAACTCTTGTACAATCAAAGAATCACATGTTTTCTAAAGCCATGATAAAATCTCATCCCTTAGCTTTAGAAGATAATTATTATAATGGATGGGGTATGTATGGTGAATCATTATTTTCTCATACTTCTACTAATAAAATTTTTGTTTCACTTGATATGCAGGATGTTGAAACTTCTATTTCAAAAGAAGATTTCACAATTCCTACTCAATCAAAAAATGGCATGCCTATTGCAGAAATAGAGAAGGTTCCAAAATTGAATCACTTTGAAGATGAATTTATTGAACACCTTGCTAAAATTGAAAATGAAGATATGGTAAATGTTTCTTATGACTCATTTTTTAGTAATGAGGAAGAGGTAAAGTCATCTCTTTTACCCGTGACTAATAAAAATTTGAGTACAAATTCACATGAATGGTTTGGATTTAATGTTGGTGATAACCTAAAGGAAAATGTTGATCTATCTGAAGTAACTCAGGTGGTTGATCAAGAAAATTTGTTATTTAACACATCTTGTGATCAATCAGATTTATGGTTTAAAAAGGATGGGCATACATTTAATTGGGTGCCTAATTTTGGTGTTTTTAACAAACAGGTATTTGATGAAGATGAAGAACTACAAGGTGATCATGATGGAGACCATGAAGAAAAGGAAAAAATGACAAATGCTCATGAAATATTGGTAAAAGCTAATAATGATGTGTTGAGTATAGATGACGAGGTAAAATCTTCACCTTTCTCATTGGTTACAAAATTTTCAGGTAATGATTTGCATGATAAGTTTTTTGATGCTAATGCTATCAATGATGAAATGTCAAATGTTGCTAACAAGAAATTGGAGATAACTCTTAAAATTTTTGCTATAAATGAAATGAAGGAAAATATTTTTGAAATGCTTAATCAAATTCATGAGCAATCAACTAGTGAATCTAGGGCACAAATTTTTAATGATCTTCTTATACCAAATGTCCTAGATGCTTGTCAATTCTTGCATGAATATGATTGGCATAAAAACATAGATGATGATCTTGCGCTAAAATTTTTAGAAATAGCTTCTTATTTGAAAGAAATTTTATATGCTTATGAAAAGTTAAGTCAGAGTGATGAATTAAGGTTTGAAATTCACACTGCATTGAATAAACAAAAGATAATTGAAAATCATGTTTTCAATTTTAAGTTTAATAAATCAAATCTTAAACATGGAACTGCTTATAATTTTGAATCAACTCAATGGGATGAGATAGGCACAATGAGAATTTCTATTTTTGGCCTAATCTTATTTTTATTGGACTCTTACAAAACTTGCCAGGTATATAATCATGTATGTCTTTTAAGGTGTGCCTATCATGTTTGGGATCCATGGAAATGATGGTAGAAATTTTGCAGTGTCTTGTACATAATGTATATTTTTGTAAATAGTCTTTTGGATTTTGTTTTCTTATTTTTGTGTTTTGTATAGTTTGTTGTTTTGTGAGTTTGTTAGTTAGTTATTTTGTTGATGTGTTAATTTGTGATGTTGTTGATGTTTTGTTGTTTTGTTGTTAAGTGTTGTCACATTTTGTTGTGTTTTGTTGAGTACAATGATAAATTGACTTTGCCAGTTTTGGAGCTTCATGATTTTGATGTGTGATTCAAGTTGATATAATTTCGAAGTGGGTTTTTCAAAAGTAAGGTAGTTATGATTGAGACGATGGTCACTTGTTGGTTCTGTTTATGTTTGATCCTGGATTGTATAGGATGAAATTACCTATTTTGAAAACCTGTGAAACCTGGAGAATAAGAAAAATGAGATGTTAGTTTATGTCCTCATGAATGTGAACTAAGATAAGGCAAATATGAAAAATTGGAATTATATTGCAAAAAATCCACAAGTATCACAAATACACTTGCATACACTCGCATTTCATAACATATTTCATAACATTGCATACATCACCCTCGCATTCCACATTTCACATCCCATAGAAAGATCATTTATCAAATTCAAAAGTTCTAATTGGTTTTAGCAAAAGTCATGTTGCTTTAATCAGGGGCACTTTCACAAAGGCATTTTGTACAAAACTATAAAAGACAAGGCTTCATGTTTACACACCATAGTTTTCGAATCCCTAAATGTTTTTGATCACTCAACCATTTCTAGTGTATTAGGAAACCACCAAAAAGTGTGTCAAATTCTCTTAGGATCATTGCACAATATACATTAAAAATATCTTGAGATCAGGAACTGATGTTGAAATTATCTAGAACCAAGCACAACTTACACATATTAAAAATATTTTGGGTAAAATGGTCAAAACCATCCTTGGAAGAAAATGTGAGGTGAAAAGGGGCATCCTTGTCGGTCCCATCATGCAACATAGTCCATGAAATTCATTATTACCATAAATTCTTGAAATTCTAAAAAAAATCAGAGTAGTAAGGATAGGGTCAAATTCTCATCATACTTCGGTTGAGAATCCGATTCCCCAAAGCTTTGAGTCTACTTGCATCACGCACCACTGACTATTGGGTCATAAGGATTCGTACTACTTGTCCCTCAGACGGATGGGTAGTCATCCCCAAGATTCAAGCAATCTAAATCCAAAATCATGGACTATGGGGTTAACCTCCACCGGGGCTATAGACGCTTGACTGGCAATGGAGTACGCTCATGCGTGGCGACATGTCTCGTTGAAAAGTGAGACCTATGATCGTTCAAACGGGTAGGCTAGCCTTGTGATTCATTCATAATAGGTTTAACCATTTTGGTCAAAATGAGGTAATGAACTCACTTGCACACACACTAGTTCTAGATGATAGTAGGATCATAATTGAGCTCTTGATCTGGTAAAGGAATTCATGGCACACACATTTGGTCCTAAGAGGATTAGACAAGTTTTAGTGTGTTTGTTTATTGTACTAGAATGTTTGAGTCTCTGTAAGACAGGTTGTTCATTTCAATACATTCTTTTAGCTCATATCATATTATTTTCCATATCATCCTATCGGTCATGAAAGGTCAATTTTAGGGCCCCTGATTAAAGTACGATGACAAGCATGGCCAAAACAAATATTTATATTGAAAATGATCATTAATACATATCACCTGATCCCCACCAACAATACATCATATCCTGCATAAATCATCTCTGATTCCGGTAATTCATATTTGTATTGGTCTATTCTCATTCTCTGGACACTTACTGATGCTTGTAATTCTAATATTTGGATTTTGTGTGTTTTCAGAGTTTGGTTTTTGAGTCCAAAATGTCCAGGTACATTTACCAGCAGAGTCGCCAATGTTGTGACGTCCTTCACAACGACCCCAAAATTGGGGACCCACTTGAAATTTGAAATTTTTTGTCTTCGCTTTTCGCTTTCATCATCTAGTGTCTAGAAGTTGATCTTCAGGTGTTTTGTCTTATAATGGTTTCAATGTTAAATTTTGTATCACAATCCAAGGGTTCCTTCCTATTCCTGTATGGTCATGTTCGTATGTTATGTTTAGTTATGTCTTGTTTTAAATTAATTAAATTATAAAGTTTTATAACTTTATAATTTAATTATATTTAAGAATGGTTCATTTTTATAAATTATAATTTTATAACTTTCTAATTTAATATATTAAATTATCTTGTTAGATTATTAAATTATAGTTTAAAATTTAATATTAGGTTTTATGAAATGTTTTATATTCTAATTAATCTTTGTTTTGTGCCAATGAGGAGAAATATTAAATCATTTGAAAAGGCTTTATTGATATTAGGGTTTCAAGAATTCATTTTTAAAATTGACGGAACGAAGCAAATTAATCAAGAGGAACAAATTTCTCAAGTTATAAATGGAGAATTAGAAACCAAAGAGAGGGTCGGACAAGTTGGAGAAAAAGAGGAAATATTGAAAGGAGCCAAATAGAAGACCAAGTTGCAGAGGAAGCTACATTTGCACATGAATACAGAGACTTTGTTGGATTCATTGTAAGATCTAATATTTTATATCAAATTCAATTTTTATTGAAAGCAAGCACTATTGTGGTGTTTTTAATTTATAAGTTGATTGATATAATTTTTTTAATTAAAATTTCCATAGAAGATAGCACCAAATTTGTGGTAGGATTGTGTAAAATCTGGTCTACTTGAGTTTGGTTTTCAAAGTTGTGTTTTTTGTGTTGTAGCAAGTTTGTCCGAACGTTTTATTCAAATTTGTTTCTTTACCCTAAGACCTTTTTAATTTATTTGAGACATGAAGATTTAAGATAAAACCTAGTTTATTTTATAAAAGATTTAAATTTTACAACTAGGTTAAAGTTTGAATTTATCACTCAAATATTTAATTCTATAAATATTTCGGGTGAATAAATTTCACGGGAGGAGGGAATCAATGAACTTTTGATTTTAAATTTCATAAAGTTTATAAAGTTCATTGAATTTGTTTTATTAAAACCCTAAGTTGAATTTCAAAGATTCAGATTTATAGAAAGGGTTGTAAAATTTATTTAGGTCAAATATTTAAGTTAATAAATATTTGACAAATAAATTTTAGAGATAGAGAAGGATTATATGGATTATTGATTTTAATATCATAAAATTTTAAAATCCATAATTTGAGATTTATTTATGTTTCTGGAAGTTTGATTTATTAAAATTTTCAATCTCAAATCATAAAGTCCAAAGTACTATTGAAAGGATTAAATTTATTTACTTCAAATATTTAGTTTAATGAATATTTGAAAATAAATAAACATCACATTAAGGAAGATTACGTGAATTCTAATTTTCATATTATAAAGTACAAAACTTTATAATTAGAATTCATACATATTAATTATTTATATTTATTTATTTCAAATATTTGAATTAATAAATATTTGGTTTAAAAGGTTATATGAATTCTAATTTTTATATTATAAAGTACAAAAATTTATAATTAGAATTCATACACATTAATTATTCATATTCTATGAAAAGAAGCAAGGATTATAAAGCTTAGAATATTCTAAAGACCCAAACATAGGGATTATAAAGTGTTTCACATTTTATAATTAGGGTTTTTATTTTATTCATCATTTATTAGATCTGATTTTAAGCTTCATTCATGAAATAAATGCAAGTTTTGAATTAAAATGCTTTAAAACATTCATGCAAGTTTAATATAAGGTTAAAAGCATTTTTAATCAAAGTTCATATTTTAAAATAGATTTGCATTCTCAAATATTAGCTTTAAAAGGTAAGTTTATTCATTTTGAGAAAGTAAATTATACTGATGAAAATGCAAGTAATGATTTCAAGATCAAAATATTTATTATACTAGGCCCCTTGTTAACAGTTGATTGTTAATCCCTGAGATGTTCTATGCACTTAATTGACATAAATTCATAACGTGTTACGTAAAAGAACCTTGGAGAAACATATTTTCTTTGCAAGAGAGGATTACGATCCTAATTGTCGGGTGATATTTGTAATCGGACAAAATCACACCTCAACAAATTGGTGCTAGAAGGAGGGCCTGAAAGGTAAATATTTTATTTTCATTTGAAATCATTCAAATCTCAGTTAAAAAAAAAAATTACAAATTGAAGGGTGTTATTTAATGCCAAGGTTTAATTGATGCATATATTTTTATCAATTGATTAGTCATTTCATGCTTAGTTGCAAGATATATTTCTTTGACTAATAAGATTGGCATTAAATTTTGTGTTCTTTAAATTTCACTAATGGCATCGCCTACTTTAGTAAAGGAAATGATGGCTTCTTGGATAGGTGATTATTATAGCAGTTTAAACATGCCTATTCATAAAATTCTTGAAGGGATAGAAGTTTGTTTACCTAGATTTAGGCATGATTTTGATCAAGCCAAGGAACATATTCAGAGATACAAAAGTGAGTTATATTGGTATTTTTCCATAATATATTGCAGATAGGCCTTTTTTCCCCTTCTTTAGGAGTGGAATATCCTTGGTCTAATCTACCTTCTATTAATGTATGATTTTTTTGCTTCATCTTGAAGTTCATCTTGTGATCAAATTTTATGTCCTTTTCTTTATAGTTTTCACTTTATAAACTCTTGCCAAGTGGCTAGTCTCATAACAATTATGGAAATGAAATGTGATGTTTTCATAATCCACTTGTTGATCCCAATCCCTTCATTCAAATTTAATATTAATGGATTGTGGCAAAGTTTTTGAAATATCTATATCAACACATATTTTGGTATATATAGCATGCTTTCGCTCCTTAATAGTTAGTCCTTCCTTGGTGAATTCTCCTAGGGTATTTCCAATATTCTTCAAAACATCCTTATTAATAAGCTGACATGGAAGTCCAAAAAGCCTAACCCTAACTGAAAGCTTCTTAATAGTTTATATCTTGATAGATTTTTTTTATTCCATGGTCTCAAATAAAGGGTATATCTTCGTCTAAACCATGGGCCACCACTCAATATTTTGTATTTGAATTTTGAATTAGAAAAAATGATAAAGAAAACACCTTTAGGAAGAAAATTCTCAGAGTAATTTGAATTCAATATTCACTTCCATTTGATCCAATATTGAATATCTAAAAAACCTAACCAGGATATATGAAACTTACATTTTAACCCCCTACTTTTGAAGACTATTATATCATGCTCAATCATCTCATCCTTTATGGCCAAATTTGGTGCAACATCTACTACTTGGATTGAACTTGCCATATATTTTCTCTTCCACTTATCTTCAACTTGGGCATCCATACTTCCAACTAGATCATACTCACTTCCCATTAGAGCTTTCAAAATATGTCTTTCCTTCCATACTAGCTAGTGGGATTGGGGTTCGCTCCTACCTTGCAATCCCTCCTATCTCACATTCCCTCTTGGCTTACACTCGCTCCTAGCTTGCTTTCCCTCCTAGCTTGCATTCCCTCCCAACTTGCACTACCTCTTGGCTCACACTTACTCTTATATCTTATTTCTCCTACCATTCCTTTTCTTCAACATTTTTTTTAAAACAATATTCATCGCACTTATGATAAGGGTTTGAAGCATTGATACACTATGAACGAACTTGTTGCTCTTCTTCCATATTTGAAGATCTCAAGATTGTAAAACAAATTGAATCTTCCTCCACTCTAAGCAACATAAAATCCTCCCATTGTACTCTACAACTCCTAGGGTTTGTTATTTATGAATTACCCTTTGCTTTCAACTCTCTGCATGACAATTCAACTTTCCAGGCAACCTCATGCTCTACCTTGGATGACCAAGCTCTCTAGTTTACGTAGTGTAGTCCAGCTTCACCTATAATACGAATTAAAATAACTTCACCACTATTTCCACTTTTATCTACAATACCATAAACCTTGGTAAATGTGAGTAAGCCCACTTGGTAAACCCAATTAAGCCTACAGGTCACCCTCGTTGATCCTTTGTAGCAGATTGTTGACCTCTTGCTTCCTCTACTTTGATTTTCTTTGCATTGGTTGCTCTCATCAATCCTATACAACAAACTAATTTAGTTTATCTGATTCCACTAATTACCCTCATTGATCCTCTAAAATATTTTTGTTTTGTGTCGTGCTTTTACACTGCATTTGCCTCTTCTCAATCAATTGTTTCTATGTCATGCTTCTACACCGCACTTGCCTCTTCTCATGAAAATTTTACTACCTATGTCATTTTATTTTATTTAGTAAGCTATATGTTAATACTATGGTGCCACTCCCATCAAAATAATAAAAAATTATATTACTATAATTATATTAGTGTTAGGTTAATTAAGCTATATCCAACTCATATTTTTATCAAATATATTCTTCATCTTCTTCAAATTACTATGTTTATGCAAAAAGCTAGATATTATTTTCATTAAGAGATAAAATCTTACTCAACCAATTGTCTTATAAAATTTGAATTTTGTCAAGATGAAGATCAACACTGTATATGGCTAAAATATTTGCTACTCAATTTTCTTCTCTATAGATATATTGGCTATAATAACTTATTGATTCCTTAATCCCTCTATTTTTAAAGGTATTCACGCCCCTAATATTTCAATATATCATTTTTTTTTTTTTGGTATAAGGTAGAGGTGGTTATAAGGTCCACAAACCTTTTACAAAGTCAAAATGGGCTGGTTCTAGCATCAAGCCCGTATAATCAAAATACAAAATGGATCTTTCTAAGACTCACATTAAGCCATACTTAGAGTCCACAGTCCTATACTTGTCGCTTGACTATTCAGGATAAAACAAAAACCAAACAACACCTAGCACTTACTAACACTAGGTTGTCTGTATCGTACACTTGTCACCTCCCGGGCCCCAACAAATGGGATGCCTTTTCTCGCCTAATTCCATCCGTCGGATTACTCATCATCAGCCCCTCCGATCTCCCTGATGCTCTAACGAGTTTGATCTTAGCTCTTCTCTAGCACCAACACCAATAGTTCTTGAGGGAAGTTATCCTTCCAAATTTGCATCTCCCCAACGAAAACTGCAATATTTGCCATTAGATCCGCCGCCTGGTTCCCTTCTCTGAAGGTGTGTTGGATTCGGGCATTAACCAAATGAGATTTATGAATCTTTGCTTCTAGGATAAGCTCCAATATGGTCCAGCTGGGGTCTTTATCCTCCTTAATTGCCTTGATTATATTAAGCGAATCCCCTTCAAAGATAACTTCCTTATAACCCTCAAGTCTGGCAATTCTCATTGCTTGCATGCAAGCTCGGGCTTCGCAAAATGATTTGTTTGAGTTCCCAAAGGCTCTGCAAAGGCAAGGACCACTTTTCCTTCCTCATTTCTCAAAACTCCTCCTCGCTCCTGCAGCCCCGGATTTCCTTTAGCTGCCCCAGTCAAAATTAAACTTAACCCACTTTTGTGTGGGGGGTATCCACTTGACACCATCCCGTGGGTTGGTTGTAAAGTCTAGGTCCGGAAGTTCCTCTCCCGGTTCCGCAAAATCCTCCTTTCCCTTAGAGACATGGTCTCATTTTTGAAGAAGAAAGTTTTCCAGTTTTCTTTCAAAGCTCTGATTATTTTATTGCCACATAACCTGGGATCTTTCTTACGTCCTTTAAATACTCTCTTATTTCTCTCATTCCATATCCCCCATAAAAAATGGGGTAAGCTGAGCTTCCAGAGCCAAGTCAAAAGCTTTGCCCGGAAGGGGGAAGCCCACTGTATGCAGAAGTCAGACATGCTATTTGGACAGACCCAATCTATATGAAATTTGGACAGGATCATTTGGAAGACTGTACAAGAAAAATCACAAGTTAGAAATATATGACTTACAGATTCTATTGCTTTCTCACACAAGATACATCGATTGATGAATTGGAAACCTCTCCTTTGCAGATTATCTCGTTGTCGGGATCTTATTTTGAACTGCCAACCAAAAGAAGAAAGCTATTTTTGGGGTTAAATTATTTAACCAAATAACGAAGTCGGAGTCCGACCATTGAATCCTGAGTGGATTAACTTATAGGCAGTTTTTATTGAATAGATCCCACTTGTAGTTTTTCCCCAAATCGCCTTGTCTCTTCCTCCCCCAGGAATGATCGGGAACACCCTTAAAGCATCATTGAGTTTGGTTAGGGCCACCTTCTCTTGCTCTGACAGATTATGAACTGTGATTTTCTTCCAAGAAGAAGTTTCCTGTGCTACAACAATAAAATCCCCTACTTTTCCTCCCATTTCCTTCGAAAGTTTATGTTGGAGGACTTGAAGGTCTAAGTTATCTTTCAGAGGGGCCTCTTCCAACCACGGGTCTTTCCAAAAGTCCACTTGTCTTCCATTACCAATTCTCCATCTGATGCCTTTCCTGACTACCTCCCGACATTCGAGCAAACAATTCCAAAAATAGGATCCTCTAGGAAGATTATCGACTTTCGAGAAGTCCCGATTATTTCGATATATTTTGCCTTAAGAAGTTTTACCCATCCCAATTGATCATTATTGATAAATCTCCATACCTGTTTGCCAATCGGAGCTTGATTCAATTCTTTCATTCTCTTTAACCCCGAGCCCCCTGATCCTTGCTTGCACACACCGATTCCATGCTACCAATGAAATTCTCTTTCTCTCCTCTGAACCTGACCACAAGAAGTTGCGTTGAATTAGCTCCAATGTAGCTCGGACCTTTGCAGGCATTCTAAATAGAGACATGCAGTAAATTGGAATGCTCTGTAAAGTAGTTTGAACTAATAAGGCTTTTCCTGCGGAGTCGAGAAGGTCGCCCTTCCACCCCGCTAACTTTTTGGAGATCCTGTCAATGATCGAGTTCCACAAAGTAGCCTTCATTCTTCCTTCGAACATAGACATGCCTAGATAAGTTGCTGGTAGAAGCTCCTTTCCACAACCGAAGAGGTTAGCTATTCTTTCCTCCCTCCCACCGGGCGTGTTAAAGAAATAGATGCTACTCTTCTTATAGTTTATGTACTGTCCTGTCTCGTCTCATACTTGGTTAGAATTCTCTTCAACTTCCTAGCTTGAGGCACCGAGGCTTTGGACACAATGATTGTATCATCCACAAACCGTTGGTGAGACACCGGCCTCGTTGTTGAGGCTGGTTTAAAACCTTCCAATTGACCATCCGCCACCGCTCGCTGAAATGTTCCTACCCAATGCTTCCGCTAAAATAATAAACAAGTATGGAGACAAAGGATCTCCTTGTCGCAACCCCCTTTCACTCTTAAAGTAACCGGAGGGTGACCCATTCACCATGACAGAAAATCTTGTAGTAGAGATACAACTAAAAATCAACTTAATCCACCGGGGACAGAAACCAAACTTACCCAAAATCTTGGTGAGGAACCGCCATGAGACCCGGTCGTAGGCTTTATTCATATCAAGCTTTAGTAACATACCCGCTTCCTTACTAGTCACCATTGAATGAATAACCTCATGAATTGTGATGATACCATCCAATATTTGTCGCCCTTTCACAAAGCCACCTTGGTTCATATCAATGATGAAAGGAAGGATAACCTTCACCTATTGGCGATTGTTTTTGTGAGAATCTTCATCGAGTGTTACATAAACCGATAGGGCGAAAATCGGAAAATTCCATTGCTCCCACTAGTTTAGGGATGAGGACTAAAAAAGTAGCATTAACTCCTTCTGGGATTTCCATGTCCTTTTGAGCCTCAATTATAGCTTCCACTACATCATTGCCTAGGATATCCCAAAACTTCGGAAGAAAGCTGCAGGGGAAGCCATCCGATCCTGGGGAGCTGTTACCATCCATGTCAAAAACGACCTTCTTGATTTCCTCCTTTGTGAAAGGACTAAGTAAGAATCCATTAAGATTATCAGTTACGAGGGTGGAATGGCTGCCAACAGAGAGTCCTCTTCTTCAATAGTCGGATTTACATCTTCTAGCAACGATTTAAAGTACTCAACCGCTTCCCTCCTTATGTCTTCCATATCTTTGGTGTTAGACCCATCGGCCATCTTGATCTCCTTAATTTTGTTAGTACTCCTGTGGCGAAGAGTAGAGACATGGAAGAACTTTGTATTTCGGTCACCCTCCTTTAACCAACGCAATCCGGATTTCGCCTCCAAAAGGTTTCTTCAAATCCTAGCATCGTGTGGTATTCGGCTAATGACTCCCTCTCTCCGGTTTCTCGGATCCTCTGTAAGTCGCTCCGACTTCAACTTCTCCCGTAGTTCATTGATCTTGTCTTTTAGTTCTGCCTTTTTAACAAAAATATTGCCAAAGGAAGTTTTGTTCCACTCTCTAATGTTAGCCTTCACATTCCTTAGTTTACATGCCACTTGGGCCAGTTTCGAACCATTATACTTTTTGTCCCACCATTGGGCAACCGGATCCTTGAGATCCTGATGTTGGAACCACATAAGTTCGAATCGAAAGGGTCTGATGTATCTTTTCTTAGAGTCCTCCCCTGTTTCCCATAGAATTGGGTTGTGATCGGACCCGATTCTTGGGAGTGCCGTTAATGAAGAGTCCCCAAACCTCTCCGGGCATTATTGAGAAAGAAGAAACCTATCTAATCTTATCCGAATTTGGTTTTCCTTCAATCTTTTGTTAGACCATGTATAGGAGAATCTACGCAGGTCCACATCCATCAGCTCATGTTGCTCAACAAAATCTCTAAACTCGTAGATATCAGCGGTTATTCTTTGAGAGCCCCCCAATTTATCTACAGGATTAAGGTAGCAATTGAAATCCCCCGCCACAATCCAAGGGTAGTTGGGGACCGTCTCCCTCAATTCAGCTAGTTGACTCCAAAGAACCCTTCTCGGTCCTTGTCTAACTGGAGCATATACATTCGTTAAGATCCACTCTTCCGCGTGGTTTTATCCACACATAAGAGACAAATAAACCAACTAGACATCGGAATCACTCTACTATCAATCACATTTTTGTTCCACATAACCAGTAACCCTCCTCGTTGTTCCGGTGGCCTCTTGGCCTACTACTTCGACTTCTCGCCAAGTCCTATTCTTAAAAGGAATAACTCTACTCTCCTCCATTTTAGTTTCTTGCAAGTAAAATCATATCCGGTTTGTGTTCTTGTCTAAGAGCATACAAAGCTCTTATTTTTGCAGGATTACTCCCACGAATATTCCATGAAAGAATCTTCATTTATGGGCTTTGGATCCTCGAGCCTTCGCCCCAAAGAGCAATCATCGCTTGAGTGCCATCGACCACTCCTCGCTCGCTTCTTTCGCCTTAAGGCAAGCATTGCTAGGTTTCCCTCTTCCTACCGAACCATATCCCCATACATCCGCTCTAGGTTGAAGTTCCTTAGGATTCACTTGGCTTCTAGTAACCATCTTGGGTAGGTCAGTCTTGGTATTTGGGGTAACAATCTTGCTTTCCAGGTTAACTGGTCTTTTTGACGGTGGAGATGATTCCGTGCTCTTAGCTTCTTGATTAGTAGATTCTTTTTCCCTGCTTTGGGGTTACACCGATCTTGGTGGTTCACCTCTTCCTCCCCGAGTATCCTTGCTCGTATTATTAGTTTCCTGCTCCTTCCTCTCGATTTTTCTCCTCTAAATCCTTCTCTTGAGTCTCCTCTACCTCGAATTCCACTTCTTGGCTGTCCATCCGATCTCCCTTCAAATGATTTAATGCATCAAAAGCTGTTCTCCACCTGGGATGTTGATCTCCTTGGAATTTCTTCCCATAAATTCCTCTGCAGTACATGGGACCACTTCCACCGAGCCTCCATAGGCCTCCCGTATCACCCAATCAAACTTACTTTCCCCAGGGCGTTGATCTATGGGGTTCTTTCCTTTGTTATTTGGCTCCGAGGCTTGCTTGTATCATCTTAGGAGCGAAGTTGAGCTTGAGGGTTCCCATCAAAGGGACCAGCTCCCCCGTGAGAGGGTTTTGGGGCATAGGAATTTTTGGGAGGAGGGTTAAAACGTTGCCTCTTGCTTACAATAGGGCGAACAGGGTCTCTGATATTCGGATTTTGAGCTCCATGTCCTTGAGGCCCAGGTTGGGTAGGAATGGAGATCGCAGGGGGAGGGATATTATTCTGGGTTTGAGGATCAGTATTTTGGAGTGGGGGCTGGTTCTTGGAAATGCAGTGGATACCCTGGTGCCCTACCTTCCCACAAACACTACACTTAAAAGACATATTTTCATATTCAAATACCTGAGTATGAAGGCCAAACATAGACGACAAAATAATGGATTTAGGGAGCTCTTTACTCGGGTCCGCCAACACACACATGCGAGCGGACGGAGTCTTGTTTTGCTCAAGGTTGCGGGATCAATAGCTATTAGTTCTCCAATCTCCGTAGCTATCCCGACCAATATTTGTTCGTTCCGAGAAGCAGAGGTAATCCTGGCATCTTAACCCAAATAGGAGCCAAATCCAAGCACTCGAGTCCGGGGGTTGAAATCGGGGGACCAACGCTCGGATACAAGCCCCTTTTCCCAAAAAACCAAGGACCTCCTTGGAGAGTCCTTTCCATGTCCTGTTCACATTGAAATGTCACCAAAAGAAAACTCTTGGGTAAAGCCTTAATCATCATACCGGCCCTTGGTTGCCATTTTTGGATGGCCCATCTCCTTATGACTTCCATGTCCGGCCTCACCCCCATAAATTTAGCCACCAAAGATGTTCCGCCCTCCATAGCCACATGCTTGAGCTAAGGAATGCGGGACGTGCAACCTACCATTGATGATTTTAGATTAAAACAAGAGTCGGATAATTTTTGCTTACCGCGAAGAGCATTAAGATATGAAGGTCTCCGGTTGCCGAGTTTCTCTTTGTCTCCTTCTTGGTTCTTCCTTTGATCCCGACGCATAGAGTCCTGGTCCCCCTCGGAGAAATCTTCAACCGCATCCGCCCAACGCCCTTGGACCGGTTCCAAAAGAACTTCCTTGTCCACATCCTCCGCCCGGGGGCTCGCTATCTCGCCAGAGCCCCCACCTGCCGCGTCTGCTGATCTGCCCTCTGAAGTCCCACACCTAGGGTTTGATGCCCCTAGACCTCTCGCTCCTCCTCCTTGCTGCTCCATATTTTCCAAGTGACAATATATCATTTTTATCATCACTTTTTATTTTTATTTTGTGGGCTTAGCCCCACTTCTTGTTAACACTTGCGAGTTTCTTTTTTTCTTTGTTTTTGCTTCTTGGATCTTCCTCTCTTTTTTGTTCCCACTAACACTTTCATATTCATCAATCTATTCAATTTTTTTATACTATTCATAGTGAGACTTATTATCTATAGGTTTGTCTTGCTTTAAAGGATCTAAATGCAAGGAATAACCTCAAAAATACTTTTTTCTTTATGTTGCCCTAAATACCCTAAAATACAAGGATGATATTTCATAGTAATTATCTTTTTTTGCTACCCTAAAAACCCTAATTGCTATGGATATCCTTCGACCTTGTTTCTTTATTATGTTTCTCTTAAAACCCTAAAGTGCAAGGGATAACCTCTACACTACTTTCATTTCTATTGTAAGGAGAGGATTTTATACTACTTGAGGAAAATAAAGACGATTTCCTTGGAATAAAATTGACCTCGTCCACCTCCTTTGTTTGAAAAATTTCATCCATATCTTCTTTTACACCTTTATTTCTTTCTAAATTTGAAATTGCACATTGTAGTTTCTCATCCATTATATCCTTATTTATATATTCTAATGGTTGATTCGAGTGCACTATGATGGCCTTTGTCATATGATGTAGATAGGATTTCTTTGTCACTTTTTGGGAGTAAAATATTATCTCATCCACCTTCTACTATAGTGTGATCTCCTTGCTTCATCTTCATTTTTTTATAACCAAATTTTTTCATATCTTTCTCCTTAATTTTCACTTTACAATCTCTTGCCATGTGTCTAGTCTCATAACACTTACAACATCAAAATGCAATGCTTTCATAATTCACTTTTTTATCTCATTATATTGATTCATATATCTTAATAGATTATGGTAAAGGTTTTAGAACATCTATAGCAATATATATCTAGGTACATACAACATGCTTTCGCTCCTTAGAAATTGGTCCCTCTTGGATGAACTCCCCTAGGTTATTTCCAATATTCTTTAAAACATCCTTATTCGTAAGTTGATATGGAAGTCAAAAAATCCTAACCCACACTAGAAGATTTTAAATAGTTTTTTTTATCTTAATAGAAAAAGTCTATCCATGGTATTAAATATAGGATCTATCTCCCCCAAACTATATGCACCCACTATTTTATCCCTAATTTCATAACTAAAAAAATGATAAGGAAAAACCCTTTAGAAATAAAAGTCATGGAGTAATTTGAATTCAATTCCCACTTTGAATCTCTAAATACCTTGGCTAGTATCAATGGAACTTATATATTAACCTTTTGATTTTAAGAACCTATAGGTGAAATTTTAACCCACATACATCTCCTGATGAGGACATGAATATTGTCTATACATAATATTGCATGCTACTTTAAGAAGTTGCTGGATACCTAAAGCAACGATTAGATAAAAATAAAAAATGAATATATTTTCTAAGTGTTTAAGCATTGCCAAAAATACTAAGGTGATGATTTCAACTACAAGTTTTATAAATTTGACATCCTGTAGTAGGATCAAGTAAAATCGGACCAATTTTTGCCTGAGCATGACGGTCGGGTGGATTTGAAAACTAATGTCAACAAAAGGATAATTTAAATCTAGCATTCGACACTCGAAATCCTTGGTGAATAGTAATGCTTATGTCAACAAAAAGGGGTAAATTATCTGGATTAATATAGAAGAACATTCACCCCCCTTGAAGGCTTAGAATTGAATAAGTATGAGAGTCTGACATTCTACACAATGGCTCAATTGGACGGATAAGGTAGCCAAAATGCCAAATGATTTTGAGTGTTGATGTCAATAGAAGCACTAGAAAAGCCCAACCCAGTCAAGAAACAGAAGAATCCCAAGGTATGAGTTGCATCCAATGTTTGATAATATGCTTCAATCAAAGTTCTAAAAGGTTTTAAATGAGTTATCAGTAGGATATGATAAAATATTTTGCATATATGAATTAGGAACCTAATTCCCGATAAAATAAGAGGGAAGGAGCTGAAAGAGACATTAGGTAAAAGCATGCACCAAACTACCAAGACATGCTCTTGATAGGTAAATATACTATCAAAGAACCCCAATAAACTCAAAAGCTTCTTTGAATGACACCTGTGTTGTTATAGCTAGGAAGATAGTAGTGTGGCTAAGATCACAATGAATATGTCAAGAGATATTGTGCACCAAATGAAGACACAACAACCACCACTCCCTTAGATCAAGTAAAAGGGAGCCACCTTAGCACCATGATGTCAAATTAGTTGCAAAATAATGAGCTGAAGATATGAGCATATGCGTTGTGATGGTTTGTCAGGCCTGCAATCCACTCTCTGAACTATAATGATAAATAACCAATTATAATTGTAAAATCTATATATTTTTAGCTAGATAATAAGGGATTGTACTTGGGTTTCCCACTCTTGATAAATTACAACTCTCTTTTTTAGAGCTTGAGATTTTACAAATAGACACACTTCTCATCTGAATTGAGATGCTATAGCTAGAAACCTACATCATTTTACATAAAATATTTTAATTCTTGATTTTCATTTTCTGGATCTTTTCAATTTCTATGAGTACAACTATTCTAGAATTCAACATCCTTCTTGATATTTTTCTATAGCAACCTTCACAATACCAAAACTTCATCTCTACTATCTATGCATTTCATCTTAGTAGAGTAATATTTGCAAAACATCGCACTATCATAATCCGCTTTACAAAATATGGATTGGTAGTTTCCTTCCTAAAACACAAGTGAACCACAAAAAATATAATAAATAGTTTATATGAACACACGTTATTGTTATAAAATAAAGTAGATATTACCAATGGAAAATATTAAAGTAAATCTTAATCATTATTTAATTCAGGCAGTGTAGGAGTAGACCTCTTGCTCTGGGTGGGAGGTCACCTTTTCAGATTCTTGCTCCCTCCATGGCTCTTTTCAAGGATTTTTAGGTGGATCTCCTATTTTTCAAGGCTTTTCAGGCCTTTTCAATCTTAGCTTGGTGCTTGGAGTACTGTTACAAGACCTTCTCTACATTTTTCTAGGTTGTTTTACGAACGTTTTTTTTGTGTTCTTGCTTTTTCCTTGGGCGGTACTACCTGACCGAATAATCTTGGTTTTTCTTTGGCATGGGTTTTTTGGGGAGCTTCATTTCTTGCTTTGTTCGAGAAGTGGGCTGATGAATCTCTCCCTTGTGGTATTTCTTTTAGCCTTGAGAGAGGGCCATGCACTTTTTGATCCATAGGGGTGGCTATTTGTTCTTTCTTGAGCCCTACTTCATTTTGGGATGGGATTCTATTTGCCCGTTCTGTTGTTGCTTAAAGGGTATTTCTTTATATTTTTTTGTCTTTGGGAGGAGACCATGGTTTTATCACCTACAGATGAGAGGATCTCACGGTTGAATCTAGTGTAGGATTTTAGTGATGGTTCTAGTTCAGTTGTTTCCTGACGGTTCCCTTCTCTTAATTATTTTGGTCTTAGAGGGAGGACTGTGCTCTATCATGTTGCAGAAGGATTTTGCTAGTTTATTATTATTCTATGGTGGGATTGGGATTCTTATAGATTTACTGGTGTTCATTTTGATGAACCTACCTAATTTTTTTCTTGTCTTAAGGGGAGATCATGTGTCAATTATTTGCTATAGTGGAGGGATTCCTAAAATCTAACTTTGTGTATGATTTGCTTCTCGATTCTGGTTCAGGGGTTTCCTAGTGGATCCCAACTCTTCATTCTTATGGTCTTGGAGGAAGGACCCTATGCTCTATTGTGTTGTAGAAGGGTTCTGTTGGTTTCTTCTTGTTCTATGGTAGGATTGAGCTTCTTGTAGTTTTTTGGTGTTTATGTTGATGGACCTACCTACAATTTTTTTGGTCTTGAGGGGAGAGCATGTGCTGATTTTTTGCTACAATGGAGAGCTTATTGAAATATAGCATCATGTTTGATCTACTTTATAGTTTGGGGGCATTGTTTCTTGGCTAGGGTTTTCTAGATCTGGTTGTGCATCACCTTCTTTGTAGGAAAACCTCATGGTCTATGGATTCTTTCTCAGGATGTTTCATTTCTAGGCCTTCAAATGACCCAGTGTAGATTATCTTTTGACTTCTATATTTTTGCTTATTTTGATCTGCTCAATGCTGGTCTTTCTAAGTTATGGCAGTTAGACTTTTGGAGTGTCTGCTCTCTGCTCTTTGGTCCTTTCGAGATTGTTTGGTTTTCTCCTAGGTAGGAAAATCTTTTTGAAATTTTAGTGTACAGTACTATTTGGTTTCTCTTGGGCGGGAAAACCTTTTTTAAATTTTAGTGTATAGGATTGTTTGGTTTTGTCCTGGGTGGGAAAACCTTTTTTATATTTTAATGCATGAAACTATTTGGTTTTTTATTTGACAGGAAAACCTTTTTCAAATTTTAGTGTATGGGGAAGCCTATCTCTGTGGTTGTGAGGTTTTTATTTGATGGTAATACCTATTTCAATTTATGTGGGGATGTATCCTGGTGTGTCAGGAAACCCACTTTTAATTCCTATCGAGAGATGGTTCTGAGGAGATCATATTTGGGTGTCTTCTTTGGAGATCGTCTCCCTATTTCTGGGAGGTTGTTTCTTTTGTTTTTTCCTCATTGTAAAAGGTTACGAGACCATTTCAAAACCCCTTTTACCAATAAAAAAAATATTTGATTCAGGCAATCAACATTTTCTTGTCAACTTTATCTAAACTTACTCCTTCCTCTAACCATGGAAAGGAGAATATAACATCATGATCCTCAATCAAAACTACTCTATTGGCTAGCATATCTACACATTTGTTTCCTTCCCTTAATGTATGTGGAAACTTGATTTCAAACTCTTTAGCAAGATCTTGAATTTCCATAATTATCTCTTATATGTTCCATGGAGCCTTTGCTTTCTTGAAAATTACATTTATTATCGTTGAAGCATCAACTTAATTATTTGTCTTAAATCCACTATTGAAAGTGTAATAAGACAAAATATCTCCTCTATTATTTCTAATTATTCCTCCTCCTCCTACTGGTATTGAATTTCCTTTAGATGCTCCATCAAAATTTAATTTAACCAACTCCACATCTAGTGGTTTCCACTTTATATTCTTTGCCTTATTTTTTCTTCTCTTGTACTTAACATCATAATTCCATTTAATGACTTGATTCCATCTATCAAGGCTCTCTAATTCTATATTAGGGACTAGGTGAGTTGATAGGGTTGGTTTAGACTCCTCTATGGCTAAACATATATTCCTTTTCATTACCTCTAAATTATTTTTCTTTCCTTTAAATATTCTTCTATTCCTTTCTAGCCATATATTCTAAAGTATTGTATCTTTTGATATATCCCATATTGTCTATAAAGCCTCACTTTTACAAGTTCTCTACCATTGCTTTAACCAATCTTTAATTTTTCTATTCACCACCATGCATTTACCAAAAATATTAAGAATCCTTTGCCATAGTTTTTAGACTATTGAGCAATGTCCCAAGAGATGGTCTATACTCTCCTCCTCATTTTCACAAAGAACACATTGAGAGCAGCCATGAAAATCCCTTTTAATAAGGTTATCCCATGATGAAGTTCTTCTATGACCTACCATCCAAACAAACATTTCAAATTTAGGAATGCTTGGACTATCCCAAATATCTCTCCATATTCTTGTGATATTACTATTTTTTTGGTGCTTTACATTATATCCACTTCTTGTTGTGTATTATCCTGAGCTATTCAACTCCCAAATCAATTTATCCTTAGCTCCCCTCAGAATAATCATAATTTTTATCTTTCTACTCAATTTCCTCCTAACATCAATGTCTTGTATACTTGTAAAAACTCTTCTTTCCATTTGTATCTTCCTTCTTGATCCTTGTACAAAATATTTGAAACCGTATCACCATATTTATCTTGAAGCAATCTCATCCATGGTTTCAAAACTAGATCTAAATTGAGTGGTTTTTTATCACACCAAGTATCTATCCAAATAGAAAATTTTCTCCAATTTCTGCTACCCATATTAAATCTTTAATCATTAGATCAATAGTTTTTTTTAGACCATTCCAAAGAGTAAAACCATTTTGTAGAGAGAATGCAGTAAATATTAAACTTGGGTCATTGGGCTCAACATACTTGGAAGAATTCTTGGTCATTGTATTTGACTCTCTTTGTACAATCTCCATATTACTTTTTCCCTAAGAGTTAAGTTTGCATCTGTAAGAGATCTTAAACCAAGACCTCCCCTAGTTTTACTATTACACATCTTGCTCCATTTCACAAAAATAAATTTTCTTTTATCATGTAAACCTAACCATAAAAAATGATCTTATAATATAGATTAAATTTGTTTCAACTGATTTTGGCATAGTATACAATGACATATAATATGTTGCTTAAACCAAGACATAAGTGTTTAAGCATTGTAAAAAATACTAAGGTTATGATATCAACTACAAGTTTTATAAACTTGGCATGTTGCAGTAGGATCAAGTAAACTCGGGCCAGTTTTTGCCTAAGTATGATGGTCGGGTGGATTTGAACATTGATGTCAACAAAAGAACAATTCAAATCCAACATTCGACACCCAACATCCTAGGTGAATAGTAATGCTTAAGTCAACAAAATAAAGAAAATTACCTGGCTTAATATAGAAGAACATTCACCCCCCTTGAAGGCTCATAATTGACTAAGTATGAAGTTCAACATTTGACACAATGGCTCAATTGACCATATAAGGTAGCCAAAATGCTAGACGATTTTGAGTGCTAATGTCAGTAGAAGCACTAGAAAATACCAACCCACTCAAGAGTAGAAGAATTCCAAGGTATGAGTTGTACTCAATATTTAACAATATGCTTCACCCAGAGTTCTAAAAGGTTTTAAATGAGTTGTTAGCAAGAGATGATAAAACCTTTTGCATATATGAATTAGGTGCCTAGCTCCCGATAAAATAAGAGGGAAGGAGATGAAAGAGACATCAGGTAAAAGCATGCACCAAAATTCTAAGACATGCTTTTGATAGGTAAATATGCTATGAAAGAACCCCAACAAACTCAAAATCTTCGTCAACTGACACCTGTGTTTTTACGGCTAGGAAGACAATGGGGTGGCTAAGAGCACAATGGATATGTCAGGATATCTTGTGTACCAAATGAAGACACAACAACCACCACTCCTTCAGATCAAACAGAAGGGAGCCACCTCAGTACCATGATGCCAAATTAGTTGCAACAAAATAAGCTAAAGATATGAGCATATGCGTTGTAATGGTCTATCAGACCTGTAATCCACTCTCAGAACTATAATGACAAATAACCAATTATAATTGTAAAATATCTCTATATATATACATATATAGCTAGATAATAAGAGGTTGTACTTGGGTTCCTCATCCTTGAAAAATTACAACTCTCTTTTTTAGATCTTGAGAGTTTACAAATAGACACACTTCTCATATTAATTGAGATGCTATAGCTAGAAACCTACATCATTTTACATAAAATATTTGAATTCTTGATTTTTATTTTTTGGATCTTTTCAAATTTTGTATGAGTACAAATATTCTAGAATTCAACATCCTTCTTGACATTTTCCTATAGTAGCCTTCACAATACCAAAACTTCATCTCTACTATCTATGCATTTCATCATAGTAGAGTAATATTTGCAAAACATCACACTATCATAGTCTGCTTTAACAAATATGAATTACTAGTTTCCTTCCTAAAATACAAGTGCAACCACAAAAATTATAATAAATAGTTTATATGAAAACATGTTATTGTTATAAAATAAAGTAGATATTATCAATGGAAAACATTAAAGTATATCTTAATCATTATTTAATTCAGGCAATGTAGGAGTAGGAGACCTCCTGCTCTCGGCGGGAGGTCACCTTTTCAAACTCCTATTCCCTCCATGGATCATTTTGAGGATTTTTGGGTGGATCTCTTATTTTTCTAGGACTGTCAGGCCTTTCCAGTATCAGCTGGGTGCTTGAAGTGTTGTTCTAGGACCTTCTCTGCATTTTCCTAGGTTGTTTTAGGAAGGTTTTTTCTTGGTGTTCCTACTTTTTCCTTGGGTGGTGCTTCCTAGCCTAATAATCCTAGTTTCTCTTAGGTGTGGGTTGTTTGAGGAGCTTCATTTATTATTTGGTTTGAGGAGTGGGCCGACAAAGCTCTCCCATATGGTATTTCTTTTGGCCTTGAGAGGGGGTCATGCACTTTCTGGTCCACAAGGGTGGATCTTTTGTTCTTTCTTGAGCCTTGATTTGTTTTGGGGTGGGCTTCTATTTGCCCATTCTACTGTTGCCTATAGGGTCTTTATTTGTGTTTATTTTTGGTCTTTGGGAGGAGACCATGGTTTTATTTCCCACAAATGAGAGGCTCTCATGGTTGACTATGGTTTAGGGTTTTAGTGGTGGTTTTGGTTAAAGGGTTTCCTGATGGTTCCCTTCTCTTTATTCTTATGGTATTGGAGGGAGGACCCTATGCTCTATAATTCTTTATTTATAGACCTATTGCTATTTATATACTAGTTTCTTCTTATTCCATGGTGAGATTGAATTTCTTATATATCTATTGCTATTTATTTTGATAGACCTACCTATAGGTTTTTTGGTCTTGAGGGGAGATCATGTACCGATTGTTTATTGTAGTGGGGGACTTCCTTAAATCTAATACCGTGTATGATCTACTTATTGGTTTTGGTTAAGGGGTTTTCTGGTGGATCCCTTCTCTTCATTATTATGGTCTTGGAGGAAGGACCTTGTGCTCTATCATGTTGCAGAAGGGTTTTGCTGGTTTCTTATTGTTCTATGGTAGGATTGGGCTTCTTGCATTTATGTTGGTGTTTATGTTGATGGACCTGCATACCATTTTTTGGTCTTGAGGGGATATCATGTGTTTATTATTTGCTATAGTGGAGTGCTTCCTCAAATCTAATGTCGCGTTTGATTTACCTCATGTTTTGGGGATGTCATTTCTTGGCCAAGGTTTTCTAGATTTGGTTGCGTATCACCTTCTCTACAAGAACACCTTGTGGCCTGTGGATTATTTCTTGGACTGTTTCATTTCCAAGACTTCAAAAGACTCGATGTAGATTATCTTTTGGATCCAGTGTTTTTGCTTATTTTGATCTGCTTGATGCTGGTCTTTCTAAGTTTTGGCAATTCGACCTATGGAGTGTTTGCTCTTCACTCTTTGGTCTTTTTAAGATTGTTTGATTTTCTTCTAGGTGGGAATTTTTTTTTCAAATTTTAGTGTATGGTATTTTTTGGTTTCTCCAAGGAGGGAAAACCTTTTTCAAATTTTTGGTAATTGGTGTGTCTATTAGCTGGGTTTTAACTGGGTCCCAACCCCAGATGTACAAAAACCTTAACAGGTTGATAGGAGTCGCTTCTGCATAATCCCACGTAGGGGGTAGTGATGAGAAAAACTAACTGATCCCACGTAGGGGAATGTAACCACAAAAATCCCGTGCAGGGGAAAATAGCACCGGTATGAATATAGTACTTGCTCACGCAGGAGCAGCTAAAGACCATGCTAAAAACATCTATGGAAAAACCAGCCATAACCCGCGCAGAGGCCACCACATGATCAGCGATAGAACGGACAGGCAGAAAAGGACATACAACAACAACTAAAAACATGACCCAGAGACGACAAAAAACAAAATTAGAAACCTGGTCCGGGAAGCACGCTTAAGGTTCCGCCTCTGGGGAATCTTCTTTAGCACTTGCAGCATTCTGCTTCAGGTATTGCTTCATGGCAGTGGTGGTATTTTCAAAGGCCGCGATGAAGCACTTCATGAACATCCTGGTCATATTGTTGGAGATGCCCGAGTTGGGGTCGGAATCCCCGCAAATGTCATCAGACACGTCGACGGGGGAATTCTGGCTGGATTCAGCTTTAGCTTTCTTGGTTCTGGAAGATCTGCAAACCGGGGGAACCGTCTCTTCGACCTTAGCTTTGTGCTTGCCCAAAGTCGCCTTCTTGCTGCTGGTGGGGAGAGACTTGGAGGGAGTGGCTACGGATTGGGAGCCTTTTTTGGTGACAGGGGTTTGGAAGGCTCCATCGCTCAAGGGCTCACTTGAAAGGGAGTGAGCAGGACTATGGACGGTGGGGGGAATGGGGGGGTGGACTGCAGAGGGGTGGCCACAATTGGCGGGTTGGCTGCGACATGGTGGTAAATGATGACAAAAAGGCCTTGGTGAGTGGGCATTGAATGCTTTTTGTGGGCACCAAAAATAGACAGGCGAATAGAGCGATGGAGAAAGGTGGGGAGGTTCATGGGTTTGAAGCCGCGAACGTGATTAACCAGAGCCAAGTGGAAGCTAGACATGGGTTTCATCGGGTCATCATAGGCTAGGTACTGCATTAGGGGAATAGCGACAGTGGGCCAAGGTAAAGGGAGGGATTCACGCTCCAGGGACATGCCTGTCCATTTGAAATCACTGTAACTTGGAAAACCCTCTAGTTCTGGTTCCCAATTGTGCTTATCATGTCGAACCATACGACCAGAGAGGGGTAAACCAGAAAATTCAGAGATAAGGGCCGGAGTGACTTTGAAATAGAGGTTTTTGATAATGACATGGCCGTTAGACCACGTTCTGACAAAATCGTCAGTAATATCTGCTTCAGGGCCTTTAAATTTGGACACAAAGGGAAATAGTCTGTAGGCTTGCAGATGGGAGGCTGACAGAGTGTCGAGCTGGAGGCTACTGGGCTCGATGTAGGCCATGGTGGCAGGAGCAGGGGAACAGGGGAAGGTGGTGGGGAGGCTCGACCGGGGGTTGGGGTGGCGGAAATGGATAACGTCGATATGGCAGAAGCGACGAGGGTGAGATAAATAGGGTGAGGGAAGCTCAAAGGACATGTCGATTGGCATGGGATGGTGATAGGTGGATAGGCAGTGGATAGGGTGGAGATGTTGGGGATTGGTGAGGGGCCTTGAAGTAATATCCACATGGGTCGAATTAAAGGACTTGAGGTGCTTGGAAACAGCTGGAGTCGGTGGACAAACATGCTTGAAACCAACAACATACGTGGCTTTGGGATTACGATCGGAGCTCTGGAACCCAGCGTTGTGATGAACAAATGACCACTCGGGAACATCATGGTTGACAAAGCCGGCAGTGAGACCAATCATGAGGTGGTCAGGGGGCGTACAAAATGGAATACTCCCACGGGAGGTGTTATGCTTCAAAACCTGCATCACCTTGAAAAAAGAAAACATAGGTTAGAGTGGGGGGAGTAAAAGCACCTGGCTTGCTTGTCCGCAGCCGCAATCTGGGAGACACCTGGCGGGATGGAGTTGCGCCACACCGTAAGAGGAGTCTGTCCAATGCCCATGTTGGCCAGCTTGTCAGCAAGCCGATTGGCTTCGCGGTACACATGGGTAGCTGCCACCTGGTATTGCTGACTGATGATTTCCCTGCTTTCCAGAATAAGAGTTCTGATGTTCCAAGGGGGATTCTTGTTTGAATTGATGTAGCTTATAATGTTGAGGGAATCCCCTTCAATGTGGAGGTTGTTCTGGGAGTCCTTAATAAGGTTCAAACTCCGCCACAACTCCCATGCCTCTGCAACATTGTTAGTTTGGTGGTCAAGGTTTTCAGCAAATGCAAGACTAATCTCGCCTTTGTGGTTCCTGAGAACTCCGCCTACTCTTGCCAGACCGGGATTACCTTTGGAGGCACCATCAAAATTGAGCTTCAACCAACCATCTGTAGGGGGATTCCAATGGGATTTCCTCCTGGGGTGGGGGATGGGATGGGATGGGACGGGAATGGGGATGTTGAGGGAGAGAAGAATCTCAACTTCAACTTTGCAGAGTGGGGAATTAGACCACGGGAGGAGCTAGGAATTCTCGACAGCGTAGGCAATAGCTTTGATGGCTATGGAGACAGCGTCGTCTGAGGTGGTAGAGAAGATTCTGCGGTTACGCTCTAACCAAATTTGCCACAAAAGGTGGTGAAGGCAAATCTTCCAAAGAAAGGTGACCTTGGGATTTTTGAAAGGGGCAGGCCATTGGATAAAGAGGTCCAGAAGGGATTTGGGGTGGGCCCACTAAATCTGGAAAATAGAAAGCATGTGGCTTAGCCCTTCTTTGGTAAAATCGCAATCCACTAAAAGGTGGTTAACCGATTCCCCGTTAGAAAGGCACAAGTAACACCTGTTAGGGACCGAGATTCCTCTCTTCATGAGATTGTCGGTGGTGAGGACTTTATTTTGGATAGCGGTCCATGAAAAGAAACTTATCTTTGAGATTAGGCATTTGAACCACACCAAACTGAAGGGAATATTTGGAGTTTGGGGTTTGAGCAGGAGGGAATAGGCTGACTTAACTGAGAAGTTCCCATTGTCGGTCCCTGTCTAGACCGGGAAGTCTGGGGTGGCAATGGTGGGAATGATGGTGGTTCTCAGAAGCCGAGATAAAGAATTTCTTGCTCTGGCTAGGTGATCATTTCCATTGCCGGTGGGGAGAGCTTTCTAGTTGCCTTGGTTATCCATGTAGTCCTTAACCTTGTGTCCCCATCTTGGTTCAAGAACCGGTCTTAGGGTGGAGATTTTTGGGATTGCCGCAAGAGGTTTGTCTTTCAGCCACGTGTCATCCCAAAAATTGATCGTTGTGCCCCTTCCTAGCTGCCATCGGATGCCTCTGCTGATAAGAGATTTGGCTTGGATTACGGCCCGCCAGAAGGTAGATCCATTGGCAGGGACGTTGTCATCCATCAGGGACAGGTGTTGGAGATATTTGCTCTGGACGATGGATACCCAGTCTGCCTTATAGTTGGAGAAGAGCTTCCACGCCTGCTTGGCAAGAAGAGCAAGGTTCATGTTGACTGATCTTCTTAGCCCAAGGCCTCCCTGGGATTTTGGCTGGCACACTCTGTCCCAACTAACAAGGTGAAATCTTTTTTTTTCCTCCGGGCCTGACCACAGGAAGTTCTTTTGGATCTGTTCGATCTTGGAGTGAACGGAAGCAGGAGCCTTAAATACTGACATTAAATAGACTGGGATGCTCTGAAGGACGACCGTCGTGAGGGTTGCCTTAGCTGCTTGAGAGAGGAGAGCGCCCTTCCACCCTGCGAGCTTGCGCTTGATTCTGTCGATGACATTATCCCACATGGATTATTTCGGGCTCTTGGTGAACAGAGGGAGACCCAGGTAGGAGGTGGGGAGATCAGCTATGCTGCATTGGAGGATGCGAGCGATCTTCCGCTGTCTGCTGCTGGGGGTGTTGAGAAAGAAACATTTGCTTTTGAGATAATTGATTTCCTACCCAGCTGCTAAGGCGTAGGTATCCAAAATACCCTTTATGGATTTGGCTTGAAGAACAAAAGCAAAGGTAGCGATAATAGTATCATCCACAAATTGCTGGTGGGACAGGGGAGGGGAAGTAGATGATGCTTTAATCCCAGACACACACCCGGAGGCACAGGAATTTTTGAAAGCTCTGCCCAGGGACTCAACAAGGATGATGAAGAGGAAAGGGGATAGGGGATCTCCCTGTCTAATGCCTCTGTGGCTCAGAAAATACCCTGTAGTAGATCCATTAACTAGAATGGAAAACCAGGGTGATGTGATGCAACCCTTGATGAGATCAATCCAATTATTATGAAACCCAAACTTGGATAACACTTTTAAGAAAAAATATTTGTCAACTCTGTCGAAAGCTTTGCTGATGTCTAACTTCAGGAACATGGCCACCTTTTTGTTGCACTGGGTAGAATGGAGGGTTTCATGAAGCGATATAATGCTATCTGTGATGGATCTGCCTTCCACTGAACTGCCTTGGCAGGGATCTATGATGACAGGAAGGATTTTTTTCAGCCTGAGAGCTAGGGATTTGGTTAGAATCTTGTAGATGATGTTGCATAAGCTTATTGGCCTAAAATCTGTCATAGATCTGCACTGAGGGGTTTTGGGGATCAAGGCAATGAAAGTGGAATTGGTTCCTTTCGGGATAACTTTAGTGCATTGGAGCTCGGTGATAGCATTACATATATCTTCCCCCACAATATCCCAGAAGGTTTGAAAAAACCGAGGGGGGAACCCATATGGCCCAGGGGCCGTGTCAGCTTTCATGGAGAACAGGGCAGCCTTGATTTCTTTCTTGGATAAGGGTTCAATAAGAGAAGAATTCATCTCGGGGGTGACCAAGTGGGGGATATTCTGCAAAAGGGCTTCTTGGGCTTCCTGGTGAATGGGGGGGAACATTCCCATCATGTTGCTGAAATAAGAGGATGCTTCATCTCTGATCTTGAAGATATCCCGAGATACTGAACCATCCGAAAGGGTAAGCTCTCTGATTTTGTTTGAACTTCTATTGCGTAGGGTGGAAGCGTGGAAGAAACTGGTGTTAGCATCACCATCCTTAAGCCAGAGGGCTCGAGATTTTTGGTTCCAGTAAGTTTCTTCTTTGGCCAGAATGTTATGGTACTCAGATAAGAGTTGTCTCTCCTCTTCCCATAACTGGGGAGTCCATTGATCGTGTTGGGTCTGTTGTTCCAGGGATTTAAGTTTGCACAGAGTCCGCTCTTTGTTCTCGAAGATGTTCCCAAACACTTCCTTGTTCCAGGTTTTGAGGCTTTCCTTGACTGATTTAAGCTTTTGAGATACCTGAGCTGTTGCAGATCCCGAGCAGGGGACCCTCCACCATTCAAAAATTCTTTGCTTTAGATCAGGGTGTTGGATCCACATGTTTTTGAATCTGAAGGGAGTTTTGAAGGATGGGGCCCTGTTAGATTCAAGGAGGAGAGGGGAATGGTCAGACCCAGTTCTGGGGAGGGAGGTGAGAGAGGTATCTCCAAAGATTGGAATAGCTTGCTGAGATAGAAAGAACCGGTCTAGCTTAACCTGGATGTGATCCGGGCCTGCACGTTTGTTGCTCCAAGTAAACTGGTAGCCTTTGATCTGGATGTCCATCAGCTCATTCTCCATGACAAAGTCCTGGAAATCGAGGATGCTTCTGGAGGGGGTAGAGACGCCACCTTTCTTATCGGAAGGAAAGAGGGGGGAATTAAAATCACCTGCTAGCATCCAGGGGAGGTTGGAAAAAGCATCCTTCATGAGGGATAGAGATCTCCAAAGCATACATCTTTCGAGGGGATTGTTGGGGGCATAGATGTTGGATAGCACCCAAGTAAACTGATTAACTTTGCAATGAAAAACCATATTCAGAGTTCTATTGGAAGAAGAGATCACCCTGCCTTCGACTTGTTCTGGGTCCCATAGGCATAACAGTCCTCCAGAAGATCCCTCAACAGGGGAGGAGGCCCATTGACAGTTTTTCCAGACTGAGTGGGCGATGTTGTGAGTTCTAGCAGCATCAACTTTTGTTTCTTGTAACATGAGAATGGTAGGTTTGTGGTCCTTCCTGATGGTTCGAGCTAATATTTGTTTTCCCAAATTGTTAAGTCCTTTGATATTCCATGAGAGGATCTTCATCTAGAAACTTTGGTGGGTTTCTTGCCTCCCTTGCTTGGTAATGGGGGAGGTTTGGGATTCTTTGCATCGTCCACAGACTGGCTGAATAAGTCTGGGAAAAGGGTTGTTTGCACACCGTTGGCGACTTGAAAATCAATGTCCTTTTTTATCTGCTCAAAAATAGTGGGTCTGCCTCTTTTATTTTTGCCTCCTATGTCGATGGGGCCTTTTTTGCTTCTGGTAATGATGGAGCTAGAGTCTGTTTTGCGGGTGGGGCTAACAGCCTCCTCAAGGGGATCAGACCAGGAATGGGTTGGGGAAAGGGGATCGGTCGAAGGGGGAAAGGGGGGATCGACGCTTAGAGGGGGAGGGTTAGGATGGGGTTGCGAGGTGGAAGAGGGGGGGAGGGGTGCCTCTGGAAGGCCGGACGGGCTAGAGACGGAGGGGGAGGGGTGGGGAAGGAGAGGACCCAGAGAGAGAGGGGGGAATTAGCAGCTTCGAGGAAAAGAACTTCATCGTTTGAGAGAGAAAGAGGTCCAAATATGTTAGGGAAAGCAAACATAGAACATACCTGATCCAAAGCTGAGGAAGGTTGGCTGATGAGGGGATCCTGGTAGGAGACTTGCTTGCATTTATTTTCTTTTTCCCGCCTGGAAGCCAAGGGGGCTTTGGGTCTTTCGTTGAGCATTCCCTGATGGGTATTCTGATTCCTGGGAGGAGGATTCTTGGAGCTCGGCGCTTCCTTCGGGGGTCTCAGAGAAGGGCATTGGGACTTGAGGTGCCCTTGTGATTGACATTCAATGCAAAAAGTCGGCTTGTTTTCATATTCGATTTCCTGGCACCACTGGAAATCCTCGTAGATGAGGTTGATGCGGGTTGGCAGCTGGGAGGCCAGATTTGCAGAAACACAGATTCTGGCATAGGCCATGCGAGTACGAGCTTTCATTGTGGGGTCAAAAGCCATGAGTTCCCCAATGTATCCACCAATATCGCGCAGGATGTCTTCATGGACGAACTGGATGGGGAGATCCGAAAGCCAAACCCAAATGGGGGTAATGTTGATGTCTTGGGTTTGGGGATTGAAATCCTGCTCCCATTTTCTGAGGAATAAGCTCTTTCTACCATAGAACCAGGGCCCTCCTGTGAGGATTCGGGCATAGTCATTTTGGTTATTTAACTGGATCAAGAAAAATCCTCTAGATAGGGCCACCAGCTGAAAGCTTCCTGTTGTTCGCCATTTGTAACCAGCCCACCTTCTTATGGACTCCATGTCGGGTCTGCCTCCTACAAATTTCCCCACCAGGGATAGGGATTCGATGGAGAGCTTATCTTGCATGTGGGAAAGAGGGATAACCAAGTTTTCCCTAGAGGTGACTGAAGGGGGGAGGGTCTCAGACCCGAAAGGCCGGGGGCCAAGAGATCCCGTCACCTTCGTGCAGTAGGAAATCAGAGCTGCGTCCTGAGAAGGGGTTTTGCTATGGGGGAAGGGAGGAATGAAACCTTCCACCCATGGTCTCTCCAACCTGTCATTCCCATCAGGGTCTGGGTCTAGGCCCGTGGGATCGTCCATTGCATCAGAGGAGGGAATATCCCCCTGCTCCAAATCCCCTGCTAGGGTTTGGGGAATCATACTTGAAATCTTCAGAGCTATTGAGGTTGCCATCTTGTTTGATCAATTCTCAACCTTTTTCAAATTTTAGTGCATAAGACTATTTGGTTTTCTCTCAGGTGGGAAAACCCTCTTCAAATTTTAGTGCACGGGACTATTTGGTTTTATCTTGGGTGAGAAAACTACTTTCAAATTTTAGTGTATGAGTAAGCCTATCTTTGTTGTTGTGAGGTTTTCCTTCGATGGGAACACTTGTTTCAATTTGTGTGGGGGTATTTCCTAGTGTGTCGGGAAACCTGCTTTTTAATCCTGTTTAAAGATGGTTTTGAGGAGATTGTCTTTGGGTATTTTCATTGGATATCATCCCCTTATTTTTGGGAGGTTGTTTCTTTTGTTTTTTCCTCTTTGTAAAAGGTTATGGGATACTTTCAAAATCCCTTTTACCAATCAAAAAATATTATTTGATTCAGGTAGTCAACATTTTATTTTCAGCTTGAGCTAAACTTACTCCTTCCTCTAACAATGTAAAGGAGAATTTAACTTCATGATCCTCAATCAAAACCCATCTATTGGCTAGCCTATATGCACATTTTTTCTTTCTCTTAATGTATGTGGAAACCTAATTTTTTCAAACTCTTTAGCAAGATCTTGAATTTCCATAATTATCTCTTGTATGTTCCATGGAGCATTTGCTTTCCTCAAAATTATATTTATTACTATGAGAGAATCACCTTCCATCCATACTCTATTCCATTTCATTTGTTTGTATATTTTTAACCCTTCTAAAGCCACCCAAGCTTCAACTTCATTATTTGTCTTAAATCCACTATTGAAAGCATAATGAGACAAAATATATCCTCTATTATTTCTAATTATTACTCCACCTCCTACTGGTATTGAATTTCCTTTAGATGCTCCATTAAAATTTAATTTAACCAACTTCACATCTAGTGGTTTCCACTTTATATTATTTACCTTCTTTTTTCTTCTCTTGTACCCAACATCATAATTCCATTTAATGACTTGATTCCATCTATCAAGGATCTCTACTTCTAGATTAGGGACTAGGTGAGTTGATAGGGTTACTTTAGACTCTTCTATGGCTAAACATATATTCCTTTTCATTACCTCTAACTTTCCTTTAAATATTATTCTATTCCTTTCTAGAAAAATATTCTAAAGTATTGTATCTTTTGATATATCCCATATTGTCTATAAATCCTCACTTTTATAAGTGATTTACCATTGCTTTAACCAATCTTTAATTCTGCTATTCATAACCGTGCATTTACCAAAAATATTAAGAATCCATTGCCATAGTTTTGAGACTATTGAGCAATGTCCCAAGAGATAGTCTATACTATCCTCCTCCTTTTCATAAAGAACACATTGAGAGGAGCTATGAAAACCCCTTTTCATAAGGTTATCCCATGATGAAGTTATTCTATGACCTACCAGCCAAACAAATATTTTAACTATCGAAATGCTTGGACTAACCCAAATATCTCTCCATATTCTTGTGATATTACTATTTTTTAGTGCTTTACATTATATCCATTTCTTATTGTGTATTCTCTTGAGCTATTCAAATCCTAAATCAATTTATCCTTGGCTCCTCTCGGAATAATCACAATTGTTATATTTCTACTCAATTGCCTTCTAGCATCAATGTCTTGTATACTTGTAAAAAATCTTCTTTCCATTTGTATCTTCCTTCCTGATCCTTGTACAAAATATTTGAAACCCTATCACCATATTTGTCTTGAAGCAATCTCATCAAAGGTTTCAAAATTGGATCTAAATCGTGTGGATTTTTATCATACCAAGTATCCATCCAAATAGATTTTTTTCTCTAGTTCCCACCACCCATCTTAAATATTTAATCATTAGATCAAATAACTTTTCCAAAGAGTAAAACATTTGGTAGAGAGAATGCAGTAAATATTAAACTTGGGTCATTGGGCTCAACTTACTTGGAAGAATTCTTGCCCATTGTATTTGACTCTCATTGTACAATCTCCAGATTACATTTCCCCTAAGAGCTAAGTTTGCATTTGTAATAAATCTTAAACCAAGACCTCTCCTAGTTTTATCATCAAACACCTTGATCCATTTCACCAAAAGACATTTCCTTTTATCATGTAAATTTCCTTTTGCCCTGATGCTCTTTCATATTTCTTTAAAAAGATATTCAAAACTCTGGTCTCATTTATCCTTGCCCTTCCAAAAAGGGTTGTATCATCTACAAAATTATTGATGGGTGATATTGTTGATGTTATTACTAACATTAATTCCACTTATAAGCCCATATTTGTAAGTCTTTTTTAAGTTCCTACTCAAAACATCTCTCATAATAATAAATAAATTGTTCAACTAAGCATGACACTGAGAGGGGGGTGAATCGATGTGTATTAAAAATTTAATCCAACTACGAAATCAAATCAAAACAAGCAATCACACAAACATGCATCACATAACACCAGATTTATAGTGGAAACTCGATGTGGGAAAACTACTATGCCAATGGATTGTTTGGACTCCCATAAAAATATAACCTCATAAATGTTTGGTATTTACAATATTTTTGCAACACCAATTGCAGGGAATGGCACCCACCAACTCAGACTTTAGCAGCACCAACTGCAAGGAGCACCGACCCCTGTTGCCAAGCATCGACTCGACAAATTTAAAAAGCTTTGATAAAAGTTTTAAATCTCATCAAAAGACCCTGAGTGGTCTAGCTCACAAATATTTTCCTCTAAAATCTTATGTCTAACCTTTTCAATCTTCTCAACTCTGCACATTGATTATCTCACACCTTACACATTTTTTCAATCAAAATGCCAAAGAAAGAAAATTCTTCACAACATGCACCAACAATCCTTTCTCCAAAAAACCCAATTATACATTTTATTTTAAAACATATATACGTTTTAAATTAAAAAACACAACTATTTTTTTCACTTACACAAACCGTTATATTCATAGAAACTGCCAAAATTGCCAAAAAGAGCTGACAGGGCTTTTTGTAATAGTCATAACTTCCTCCTCAAATTTCCAAATGGGCTAAAAATTGAAATATATATTCTTGGATAAACCAACTACCTTTAGTTTAAATTTTAAATTTTAAATATTCATGTATTATTCCCAGTACCTCCGAAAAAGTGGCCTCTGACGCTGATTTTACACATCACATAAACTGGAAAAAGTACTCTAGAGCCATTTTGCAACGCTCACCATTTCTTCTTCTGGACTTTGTTTGGTCTAAAATTTAAAACTTAAGCTCTTAGTATATTCATCTACCTCCAGTAAAACATTTGATGTCCAATTCCTCATGGATTACTTAATATTCCTCCCACAAAGTGACCTCCAACACAAATTTTACACCTATCACATAAAACATGAAACTGACCAACAATGCACCGGCAAAGCAACGGCCATTCGAACACTACAACCACACTTGGTAATAATCAATAAAACTCCAAATAGTTTCTTGGGCTGTCCAACACTTTCCATTGACGTTGTTTCAACTTTGACGATTTTTGTAACTTTGATAATTTTGCTACTTTGATAACTGCTTGACGATTTTTGCAACTTTTACAAATTTGCACGAACAACCTATAACAACTTCACCCGAACATAAAAAACATCCTCATAAGAATTGAAAACCACTGTACATACTTTGAAAAACCTCTAAACAACTGTCCACTACATCAACCTATCCATCTGAGTGTGTTGATAACAATGACAATACTATCGTTGCACCTTGCTCAACAATATTCCCCTTTGGAATTGTTGGCAACACATGCACAATTTCCTGTAACTCTTATACCCTTTGAAAATAAGACCAAAGGGCTACTACAAAATCCCCCTTGAGTCCATGCACAATATTCTCAGGAAAAAATTATTACACAGCAAGAATCACAAACATGAGCAAAAAGATAAACAAAGATACAAATGCTTCCCCTGAGAATGTGGCCCCGATAGCTAGTCAATGCTTGGGAAGTGTGACCACTCCCAATTTATTGCAAAGATACTCAAATACTTCCTTGGGCAATGGATTGGTGAAGATATCCACTACTTGCTCTATTGTTGGAACAAAATCCAACTTAACCTCACCTTCCGCAACTTTCTCCTTCAAAAAATGGTACTGGATTGCAATATGTTTTGTGCAAGAATGAATAACTAGATTATTTGAGATATTGATTGCACTTGTATTATCACACATGATCAATATGGGCTCACTAAAATTTATTCCAATATCCTTCAAATTTTGTTTCATCCAAAGTACTTGTGTACATCATGATGTCGCTGCAATATACTCTACCTCTATTATGGATAATGAGATTGACTCCTGCTTTTTGCTATGCCACGCAATAAGATTATCAAAAATATAGAATGCACCTTCATTGGTACTCTTCCTATCATCTACACATCCTGCTCAATCTGCATTTGAATATGCAATAAGGGTGAAGTCCTTACCTTTTGGATACCATAACCCATACTCCATAGTACCCTTGAGGTACCGAAAAATCCTCTTCGCTGTTGTCACATGAGTCCCCTTAGGACTAGCCTGAAATCATGCTACCATGCATACTACCTGTAAACTATCCAGTCTAGTAGATGTCAAGTACAGTAAGCTCCCAATCATGGATCTGTACATAGTTTGATCAATAGGTAGAGATTTATCATCCTTGCTCAACTTGCAACCTGTCATCATGGGAGTGCTAACTGGCTTGCAATCCTCCATTGTGAACTTTTTCAGCATCTCTTTCACATATTTAATTTGAGAAATAAATATGTCCTTCTCCTTTTTATTAAATTGCAATCCGAGAAAATATGAAATTTCACCAATCATTGACATTTCAAACTCTTTCTGCATCTTATTCGCTAAATATTTACACAACAAATCTTTGCTGCTGCCAAATATGATATCATCTACGTATAAAACAAAAATATTATGATTATTTTCTATTTTGACATACAAATTACCGTCCACCATACATTTCTTGAACCTTTGCTGAGTAAGATAACTATCTACCCTTGCATACCATGCTCGGGGTGCCTGTTTTAAGCCATATAATGCTTTCTTCAACTTGCAAACCAAGTTAGGAATCCATTTGATAAACTTTGAAATTCTTGTAAACTGCTAAAGCAAGAAACATTCTAATTGCCTCTAGTCTGGCCACAGGTGCAAATATTTCCTTGAAGTCAATACCTTTAACTTGTGCATACCCTTTACATACCAATATTGCTTTGTTCCTGATTACTTGTCCATCTTCATTCAATTTGTTTTGAAAGACCCATTTAGTATCGATTACATTTTTATTTGTAGGTCTTAGTACTAACTCCCAAGTCTTTTTTTTATCGATCTGATCTAATTCTTCATTTATTGCCTTTACCCAACTTCATATTTGATTGCTTCGACAACATTTTTAGGCTCAATGCTGGATAGTGAAGAGTAGTTACTTGCTAATCTTCTTGTATGAACCCCAACTATGGGATATCCAATTATTTTCTCTCTAGGATGATCTTTCTGCTAGCTACCTATTTTGAATTTCTTATTTTCTTCCAATTTTGAATCACTTTTAAAATCCTCTAAGTCAATTCTTGGTTTCTTTTCTATTTCCTCTTCCTTATCTCCTTCAATGACCTCTTCATAAATTGGGTAGTTCTCTTCATAGCTAATTAATCGTTCCATTTCTTCATCAAATTTAACATCAACACTTTCCACAGTGTTTCTTATCCTCTTGTTGTAACATTTGTAAGCTTTGCTTTTTGATGAATAGCCAAGAAAAATACCTTCATCCACTCTATATTCAAACTTACCAAGGTTTTCTTTAGTTATTTTGATGTAACACTTGCTGCCAAAAACTTTAAAATATCTTGTTGTTGCATTTTTACCGAACCATAACTCATAAGGAGTTTTGCTTTCATGCGTCCTCAACATGCACCTATTTTGGATGTATACTGTAGTATGGACTGCCTCTTTCCAAAATCTGTTTGCTACTTTGCTCTCAATCAACATAGTTCATGCCATTTCCTGCATTTTCATGTTCTTTCTTTCTACCATACCATTTTGCTGAGGTGTCTTGGCTACTTAAAACTATTTTCTAATGCCATATTTTTCACAATACTCTGTGAAATCCTCTGAAATGAACTCTCCTCTGTCTAACCTTAAAAATTTAATCATTTTTTTTGTTTGATTCTCAACTTGGTTTTTGAAAACCTTGAACATCTCAAAAGCTTCTGATTTATGCTTCAAAAACAATACCCATGTCATCCTGGAATAGTCATCTATACACAACATGAAATATTTGTCATCGTTTATGCTTTGCGTTCTCATGGGTCCACATAAATCAATATGTACTAGTTCCAAAGGTTTGCTCATGTAGTACTCTTTTGTTTTAAATGAGACTCTAGTTTGCTTCCCTTTTTGACATGAAGCACAAATGCTATTTGATGGTTTGCCAATGGTGGGAATATCTCTCACTACTTTCTTTGAATTGATTTTTACTAGGTTGTCAAAATTGATATGATCGAGCCTCTTGTGCCACAACCAATTATCTTCTTCTTCTCCAATCAAGCAAGCTCCTTCTGAAGTCTTCGAGAGAGTATAAGGTTGCTAGATGTCCTTGATCTAGTTGCTATAAACTTCCCATAGTTTGCCTTTCTAATTTCATAGCCCTGCTTGTTAAAGATCACATCATGAACTCTGTCACAAATATGACTTACACTCAACAAGTTATGCTTCAGACCAACCACAAATAAGACTTCTTCTGATATAATTTTTCTATCATTGATCTTAACCGAACCTCTGTCAACTATCTTAGCTCCATCATTGTTTCCAAATTTCACTGAACCACCTTCATATTGCTGCAGCTTCTCAAATTTCTGTTTGTTACTTGTCATATAACTGGAGCATCCACTATCAAGTATCCATGGTACAAATTTATTTTGTGCTTTAAATACCATATGTATGATTAAGTATTCCTTTTATTCCTTAGGTTGTTATTTTTCTTTCCACTTCAGTTTGATTACAGTTTTGGGCTCTTGTTTTGGTTTTTATTTTTTAGTAGCTTGTGCATGTTTTTCGAGAAATTTTCTAGTTTGTCTTATTCCATTTGGCTGAAATTTTCCTCCCTGAAATTGATTTGATGCAAATGTACTTCTATATTTTCTTGCAATATGCCCAAAGTTATGACAGTTATAACATTCTAATGCATAATCCATTAGAGGTGAAATAACATTTCTACTGGCAAAATTCCTTGATCCTACATTATAATTGCAATCTGAAATCTTATGTCCATAACCATTGCATTTAAAACAATAACCAGAAAAGGGATGATTGAACCTGGGTAGTGGTCTTTGCCATGTTGTAGGAGCCATAAATCTTCTTCTTCTTTGATGTATGACATTGGTGAAACCATCATTGTCAATTCTTATTTCGTGCCTTTCATAATTGCTTTCCTTTGCATGATTCGTTTTTGCTTGATTAACCTATTTATTTTCTTCATTCTTTGTCCATTCTTCATTTGTGGCCTTTGATCCATTTGATGATTCTCCTTTGTTAAAATCCAAATCAAATTTGATACATGTAGTCTTCTGGTTCTTTATGATCTTATCCAGATTCATAGAAATCTCTTCATATTTGTGATAAAAGCTAATTTTTTGATTCATCTCTTCTAACTGCATCCTTAAACCAACAATCTCTTCTTCTAACTTGCTGTAATAATCTATTTTCATGGTTATTTGCACTTTGAGATCTTCAAAGATCTTCTTGGATTCTTCTATCTATACTTTCAAACTTGTTATGATTTCGTTTGCATCCTCAAGCTTTCTTGAAATTTTCTTATTATTTTTTCTTTCTATTTGCAATTAGTTCCTCTTCCAAATTCACTTTTGCATCAATTTCTTCTTCATCACATTCCTATTATTTTTCTGGTTTTTCTTCTTCGAATGCCATGAAAAGAGCTTCACTTGTTTCTTTTTTAGAATCCTCACTGGAGTTGTCTTCTGATGAACTGACCTTCTTGGAGATGAAACTTTTCTTCTTGAAGTTGCATTTTTTGAAATTTGATTTTTTCTTCCAGTCACTTCTTTCTCCGTGCAATCCTTCATCACTTTTGTTCTTCTCATTAAGTGGACATTTAGCTGCGAAATGCCCAACACCTCCACAGTTGAAATATTTAAACGATAACTTTCCTCTTTATTTTCCTTTTCCCCTTTTTAGTTTTTGAACAAAGTTTTCTTCCATTTCATCTGATGTCTCTTCTTCCTCGGATTCTTGTTTTGCTTTCATATTTTTTTGGGCTTTAAAAGAAACTCCTCTATTTGTGGTTTTAGATTTTCCTATTCTCATCTCATATGCAATCAAAGAACCATCCATATCATGCATACTAAAAGAATTTAGAGCTTTAGCTTCTTCTATAGCTAAAACTTTAGAATCAAATATTTGGGGAAGGGACCTTAATACCTTTTTCACGATGACAAAATCTTCGATTTCCTCGCCGAGTCCTCTAATTCCATTAATGACTTCATTAAATATCATCATATATGCCTCTATATTCTCATCCTCATTCATATTTAATCCTTTGAACTGAGCTCAATGTGTTTGTAACTTGGCCTCCTTGATCTTAACATCTCCTTCATGAATGCTCTTCAGTTTTTCTCATATTTCCTTTGTCATTTTACAACCCATAATCTTTACTAGTTCGTTGTCCACTAATCCACACATGATAGCATTCTTTGATTTTGAGTCATTCTCAAACAGTTTCTTACCAACAACATCGATTGGAGAAGTGGTGGGTATTGTGTATCCACTGTTTACTAAATCCCAAATGTCGTATTCCAAAGCACAAAGATATGTCTGCATCCTGAGTCTCCAAAATGCGTAATTAGTTTCATCAAACAATGGTGCTTTTTTTGATGAGAAGCCTTCACCACCTACCATTGTGTCACTTCCAAGATTACCCTAATCGGTTAAGCCTATTTAGGAACTTGGCTATGATACCAATTGTTGAAATAAGTATGACACTGATATGGGGGTGAATAAGTGTGTATTAAAAATTTAATCCAAGTACGAAATCAAATCAAAACAAGCAATCACACAAATATGCATCACATAACACCAAATTTATAGTGGAAACCCGATGTGGGAAAACCACTGTGCCAATGGACTGTTTGGACTCCCATCCAAATATAGCCTCAAAAATATTTGGTCTTTACAATATTTTTGCAACACCAACTACAGGGAATGACACCAACCAACCCGGACTTTAGCAACACCAACTGCAAGGAGCACCGACCCCTGTTGCCAAGCACCGACCCAAAAAATTTAAAAAGCTCTGATAAAAGTTTTAAATCTCATAAAAAGACCCTAAGTGGTATAGCTCATAAATATTCTCCTCCAAAAATTTTTGTCTAACCTTTTCAATCTTCTCAACTCTGCACATTGATTATCTCACACCTTGCACATTTTTTCAATCAAAATGCCAAAGAAAGAAAATTCTTCACAACATGCACCGACAGTCCTTTCTCCAAAAAAACCACTTATCCCTTTTCTTTTAAAACATATATATGCTTCACATTAAAAAACGTAGCTCTTTTTTTTTTTTTAGTTACACAAAAGTACCACTCAACCGTTATATTCTTAGAAACTGCCAAAATTGCCAAAAAGAGCTGACATGGCTTTTTGTAATAGTCATAACTTCCTCCTCAAATTTCCAAATAGGATAAAAATTGAAACATATATTCTTGGATAAACAAAATACCTTTAGTTTAAATTTCATATTTAAAATCTTCACGGATTATTCATAGTACCTCCGACAAAGTGGCCTCTGACGCTGCTTTTACACCTCCCAATAAACTGGAAAAAGTGCTCCAGAGCCATTTTACAATGCTCACCGTTTCTTCTTCCAGAATTTTTTTGGGATGAAATTTAAAAAATAATCTCTTAGTATATCGATATACCTCCAGTAAAACAATTGAGGTCCAATTCATCACGGATTGCTTAATATTCCTCCCGCAAAGTGACCTCCAATGCAGATTTTACACCTGTCACATAAAGCATGAAATTGACCAACAATGCACCGACGAAGCAACCGACCATTCCAACATTGCAACCACACTTGTTAATGATAAAAAAACCTCCAAATAGTATCTTGGTCTGTCCAACACATTCCATTGTCGTTGCAACTTTGACGATTTTTGCAACTTTGACAACTTTCTAATGATTTTTGCAACTTTTGCAAATTTACACGAACCTGTAACAAATTCAACCGAAAATCAAAAACATCCTCATAATAATTGAACACCACTGTACATACTTTGAACAACCTCTGAACAAATATCCACTGCATCAACCTGTTCAACTAAGTGTGTTGTCAACAATGACAATACTGTCGTTGCACCTTGCTCAACATAAATAAGGAGATAGAGGATCTCCTTGTCTAAGGCTTCTCTTGGCTTTAAAAGAATATGTTACTAACCCATTGAAAAACACTAAATAAGAAACTGTAGAGACACAAGACTTAATCCATCTAACCCATTTCTTCCTAAATCTAAACTTTTCTAAAATTGCAAAAAGAAAATCCCATTTAACACTATCATAGGCTTTACTCACATCAAGATTTAAGATCATTGCTTTCTCTCTTCTTGAAGCTGTTGAATGTATAACTTCATGAGCTACTATGATCCCATCTAAAATTTGTCCTCCTTTCACAAATCCTCCTTGTTCTTCTGAAATAATTTTGTCTAACAATGGCCTAAATCGATTTTCTATCACTTTGGAGATAATCTTATATGCCACATTACATAGTCTTATGGGTCTAAAAGAATAAAAAAATTCAACATCATTATTTTTTGGAATTAGGGTAAGATAAGTTGCATTTATTTTATAATGTATGTATTGTTTTAGCCTAGACTGCTCCACTACCACCAATAAATAATCCTTCACTATATCCCAATTATGTTGGTAAAAAGTTGCAGAGATCCCATTTGGACCTGGGGATTTATCCTTATTAAAAGAGAAAATAGCTAAATAAATTTCTTCTAGAATAATAGGCTCCATCAATTTCCTATTATCTTCATTTGTTATAACTAAAGGTACATCTTGAAGGAGTTTATCATTAAGAACTTTAGTCTCCTCTGATCCTTGAATATTCTGATAAAAATACTTTACCTCTTCTAATTTCACTCCAATATTCAATCCAAACCCCTTGTTTTGATTTAATTCTACTAATTATGGATGTGGATCTCTATACTATAGTCATCCTATGAAAAATATTTGTATTTTTATCTCTTTTAACCAAGTCTATCTTGATTTTAATCTCTAGAATTTCTCTTCTTTATTCAAAATATTATGATATTCACTAAGCAACTCCCTTTCCTCTAAGCTTGGATTATTATGATCACCTTTTTGGAATTTTGAAATTTTATCTTTTAGTTCTTCTTTCTTCTAAAAATTATTTCCAAAAGTGTTCTTGTTCCATTCTTTTAATCTAGATGTCATAGATTTAATTTATTTTGGAAGAGCATAAAATCCATGATTTCTTGAAGAATTCCATGTTTGTGCTATCATATCAACAAATTGAGGATGATATTCCCACATCTACTCATATTTAAAATATGATATTTTTTAAATTCACTTACCACCATTTTAAGTCTTATTGACCAGTAATCTGAATCAATCCTTGTTAAGGTATTAATATTAGCACAAGTTCCTTCATCTAGCCAATGGTTTGAGAGTATGCATCTGTCTAATTTTTTTGCTATTAGTTTTTTGCCTCTCCTGTTGTTAGTCAATGTATATTTGTCTTCTTCAAACTCAACCTCCCATAAATTATTTTTTTGAATAAAAGCTAAGAAATCTCTCATACTTTGGGTTAATTTCCTAATTCCTCCAAAATTTTCATCCAGCTTGGTTATGGCATTAAAATATCCTATGATCATAAATTGGGTTTCTTGGTCTTTACTTCTCATAAAGGCTTCAATCCCACTCCAAAATTCTAATCTACCTTATTGAGTTATAGGTCCATAGACATTGATAAGGATGAAATAAATATATGCAAAGTAGTAAGTGATTAAAGAGGCTATCCAATACCTAGTTTTATGAATGGTTACATAGGAGGTTCTAGAAGGATTCCAACAAGTTAGAATTCCCTCTGTCACTCCTTTAAAATCCATAGCATCCCATTCACATCTTGCCCATACTGCTTTCATAGTTTTTGAAACTTCTTTTATCATTTTAGTTTCCTATATACAAAGAATATCAAGCTTATTACTTAAACATAAATCCTTGAGACACCTCTGCTTTGAGGGGGAATTAGAACCCCTTATATTCCATGAGATAATAATCATGCCTCATTAGGGGATTTTTGGTCCCACCTACATATTACCAATATCATTTTGTTGTTTGGTAAAGAGAAGTTCAACCAACTTAGTTTGTATTCCTTTCTCTATGTTTGCTATTACTTCCATGGATCTTGCTTGATAATTTGAGGGTTCTCCTCTTTTTACCTTACCTATATCAGGAGTAGGTCTTATTATTCTATTCCTAAATATTCTTTCACAATTTTATTTTTCATCATATTTATCCTCTCCTGGCTCTACTACAAAAGCTTTTGACTTGTCTTGCTCATTTTTTGGTATTTCCTTATTAATGGCAGAGGTATTAACTTCTAAAATTGCATTTTATTTACCAATTTTTTCTCCTAAATGGTTCATGGTACTTCAATAGAGTCTTCAAAATCTGATGAGGCACATTACTTAGGTTCATTGACAATGTTCTTCCTTAAATTATGATCATACTAAATTGACAGTTCCTTGTTAATATGTTGAACCTGTTGTAATGTGTCCTCTAAGTTTTGATATACTTTTTATTCATAGGCTAAAGCCTAAAAAGAGTTGGTATTTCTTCCAATATCCTTCCTTACTGGTCTCCACTATTTATTTTCTTTTATTTTTCTAGATCTATTTTTTGGAAGTTAAAAACCATCTTCATCCATAACCATTTGTAAGTTTCTCTTATGGTTTTATACATATGATTTTGTTGGGATCTTCTTAGGGCATGATCTCTCAATATGCCCAACCTCATGACATATTATACATATAAAAGATATATTTTTATAATCTATAGTTTTAATCCATATCTTATCCCCATAATTAAGAATTATTGATTCTATTAAAGCTTTACTTATATCAATCATGACCAATATGTAAGCATAAATAGCCAAGAATCCATCTTTCATAGTATATGAAATATCAAGGAATTCTCCTAGAGTGTTGTCTATTTCTTTGAATGTATCTATTTTCCAAAATTCAATGGGTAACCAAAAAATCCTAACCCATACTAGTTCTAGGGATAGATTTACATTTTCAAGTGAAAAACCTTCATACCATCGGGTAAGGAAGAGTCCTGCTCTTCCCATAAACCAAGGACCCCCTTTTAGGATTTTTTTATCTTTCTTCCCTAGAAAAAAAATGACTAGGAAGAAACCTTTGGAAAGAAAGGATAGATTCACTCTTGGATACTTCCAAATCCTATCAATCCATTTTCTCAAGGTTGAAGCCCATGATTAATACCCATTAAATTTACCAATAACGTTCCTATATTAGCAACGAGGATCTCTCTGAGGTGTGCTCACTAACCTCTACCAATAGAGATGTATAAGGATTTAACTATAACTTAGTCCATGGAAAGAAAACTAAAATTCAAAATCTATTAAAATTTATTAGATTGTCCTATAGCAAATATAATATTTGATAAAAAATTAAAATAATTTGCATGCAAAATTTCAAATATAAAGAAGGAAAAAAAACACAAATATTTGCAATTTTGTTTTTCGCGACTTGAAAAATCATCACTACTCTTATTTCGGATGGTTGAATTTACAAGATCATATCTCCATCAATATTGCTTGGATTCCTTTATATGATGACTCATTTTAAATATATTCAAATTATGCGCAAGTTGGTCCAATAATTAGCTAAATCAGATAACCCTGCATGAAGATATGACTCCTAAAAGATGAGATATTTTTCAAAAAAGTGACCTAATCATTCGCAATTGTAGGTTATATTAATAATTATAATTATTTGAAATAAAACTTGATATTGGGCTAAAAATAACATTTATTAAACTTATTTTTGGATTTGGTTAGTGTGAGAAATCCCTATGACCTTGTAAAATATATATACTAGAATGCAAGACATTCTAATGGTCAGCTCTTTGGAATTTACAATTGGTATTATTGTATTGATTGAGGCTATATGCCTTATTAAATGAGGATTGGATTTTTGTCTAGACTCTTGCTCAACTATTTGTGCTAAACATGTATGCATGCCTTACTAAGTGCTAATGATTATCTATTAAAGCTAGAAATGGATAATTTTGTTACAGTTATTCTGCATTCTGGATTTCTCTTTAGATTTAATGTTATAGTTCTTGAATGATTTAGTGAATACTCAAAGTTATTCATGTTAATTTTTATAAATATCATAAGAGAAGTAAGTTGTTCTGTTAGGTATTTAATTTAAATTTAGATTGTGAGACTCTTTGCACCATGTCTCTTGATGTTGCTAATTTTGTACCATTTTTAGCTCATCTTTATAGCCCTTTGTAATTCTTACTCTAGTTTGTGCCCCCCATTTAGTTAGATTAGCTAGGCATAAGAATCAATATTCTCCAAAGGTTGGCTTAGAAACCCCTATTTCAAGCCTTCCAATATCTTGGCCAAAGTCTTGAGGGTGCATCTCATTGACATAGGACATAGGTAGATTTCATAACCAAGAGAACCATTATATCCTACTTGAGAATCTCTTATTGACAATCACTTATGATATAACATTTGTTGCCTAGATTGAACTTGTCATATATTCATTCTTCCTCTTGTCTCCATCTTGGTCATCCATACTTTTATCTAGGGCATATTACTTCTAATTAGGAATTTCAAATATGGTTTCCTTGCATGCTACCTAATTTTTCCTCCTATGGATCCTTTATTTTTAAATTTACCAAAAGATCAAGAGCAGGAAAATATGAGGCTCCTTCCATACTTGCACTTGCTTCTTATTCACACTCTCTTACTATTATTACCCAAATATATAAAATAAGAAAATGTAAGGATTGCTCCAGACTCACTCGCTTTTGGCTCAGACTTCAATATACCCCATTATTTTACTATACTTACTTATGTCATTGTTACATCATATATATTTGATGGATAACAAGGGGTTGTACTCAAGTCCCCCACCCTTGATAAATCACAACTCTCTACTTTAGAGCTTGATAGTTTATAAATAGATTCAATTCTTATCTCAATTGAGTTGCTATACTTAGATATCTACATTTTTCATATAAATTTCAAATTCTTGATTTTTATTTTTTGGATATTCAATTTTTGTGTGAATACAATTATTCCAACCTTTTTTTATTATATGAAAAAATAGGGGTTTTTAAAGGCCCCCCAAATCTTTTATATTAGAAGCTAATGCACAATAGCAAAAAAAGACCAACCACTATAAACTAATAGCACCAAAAAAACCACACACGACCCCCACAATGCCAAAAGAACAAAGTTGAGGTAAGAAAAACAACCTAATCAAACCAACAAAAAGAAACTAGGCCTAAAGCTTAATCCTAATAAGAATCATCCACGAGGACCATCAAGAAGTTTGATGAAACATTCAAATTCCAAGAGATCTCTTTGACCAAAAAAATATTTGGTTAACATATCTCTTGAGAGCTCTAACAATCTTTTTAACAGGGTTAGAAGAGCCAGGAAAAATAAGAGATTCAAACTAAATCTTGCTCTTAGTTGACATAGTATTTTTCAAGAACTTTCCTCTTGAGATAGGTGGTCCAACAAAATCATAAGAATATTTTGAGTCATTTGAATTGATAATGTTTTGCACCGAATCACCTTTGGAATTAATTCAAACCAATCTCCTCATACCCTTAACTTCCACCTTGGCCTTCTTCCTTAAGCTCCCTTTCCTTTTCTTACCCAAATTAATCTCCTTCAAAGATGCTGAGTCACTATATTCAACTTTTTGTGAGGACAAAGAGGTAGAAGGGGAGAAAGTATTCTATCCACCATCTTGGGTATCCTTCCATATTTATATTTCAAAGAAATAGGCATACTCTTATCTCCCTCAAATTTAGAAATAAGGGTGTCCAATTCAGATTCCACTATCTTCCCAATATTGTTCGAAAGGTTGTCAACACCCTCAACTATTTGCACCGACTTCATGCACTGAACCTGCAAACTCATCATAATTTTATGGTTGGATGAGCTATCACATTTCCCAAAAATAGGTACAAGGTAAGCCATGTCCCCATTTTTTCCTGTAATAGTATTGTTCAACAAAACCAACAAAACCACACCACCCTTGTCCACAGAGGAAGAGTTGTTCTTTCTAAAGATATAATCAAAAATTAGTTTGAATAAGCCTTGATGATCAGGGACAAAGACATTACCATTTTGAATATTCGTTGACATTTTATAAAGCTCCTTGAAGAGAAATCCTAATATATTTATGTGTTTCTTCCCTCTAATATGATTCACTAGATCCAAGTGAAAACTATGAACCACCTCTCTATTGCACTCAGGGGTGAAAAAGTCCATGATAACAGGGATTACCTTGTTCCATGGGTCTTGAAAGGAGTTGGTTCTGTATCCATTATGATATTTTTTAGGTTTGCTTGCCTTTCATCCAAAATATCCAAATCCTTTTCCAAAGAATTGTTTTTCCTATCCACGCACTCCCCTTGAGTTGGGACTCCCATAATTTCATCCAGAAGAGGAATTGAGATTAAAAAGTTTCGATCTCTCACAACCAACTTATCTTTGCACCAAGAATAAACCATGTTCATCGCTAATTCGGTGTTGTATCCCTTAAATTTATTCAAAAATTATAGTAGACCACCCTTAGCTAAAATGGATTAAAAATTTCCATTGGCTTCTACCTTGGTTGATTCAATGCCTTTTACTACCTCTGCCATGTAAATACACCTAATACAGTTAGAACTGTGTCTACTAAAATTTGATTACCAACCACATTTTATTTTAGCATAGAGGTTCAACCCAATGAAATTATCATTCCAAGTTTTGCTCTTTACCACCAGAGATGAACCAAACATATTAAATTGACATGCATCTTTGGAAAACCCTCCTGCCTAGAATAAGACATCACTCTGGCCTAGGCTAAATTTCTTAGAACATTCACCTATGTTGTGTAAAAAAGAGGTACCTTGAAAAGGATGAGGTTGGGTGGGTCATTTTGTAACATAAATTAAATCTCTAGGAATTATTGTTATGCTAACTACACGATCTATCCCCAAGGTGGAAATGATATAGCAAACACGAGTTAAAGTTAGAATCAACCAACTCAGCCAAGATAGTTTTTTCCAAAATTCAACATCCTTCTTCTTGACATTTTCCTACAACATCCTTCACAATACCAAAACTCCACCTCTATTGTCTATGCATTACATCTTAGTAGAGTAATATTTCCAAAACTTCATGCTATCATAGTCTGCTTTACCGATTTGGATTACTAGTTTCCTTCCTGAAGCATAAGTGCAAGCACAAGAATTTTAATAAATAGTCTATATAAAAAGACAATAATGTTATAAAATAAAACAAATATTACCAATGGAAAATGTTAAATTAAGTTTTAATCATTATTTGATTCCAGTAGTCGATATTTTGTTGTAATCTTCAATTAAACTTACTACTTTCTCTAACCATAGAAAAGATAATTTAACTTCATAATCCTCAATTAAAAACCCTCTATTGGCTAGCCTATATGCACATTTGATTCCTTTCCTTAACGTATGTGTAAACGTGGTTTCTTCAAACTCTGTAGCAATGTTTTGTATTTCCATAACGATCTTTTGTATGTTTCAAGAATCCTTTGCTTTCCTCAAAATTACATTTATTACTATTAATGAATCACCTTCCATCCATACTCTGTTTTGTTTCATTTGTCTATTTATTTTTAACCCTTCCAAAGTTGCCCAAGCTTCAACTTAATTATTTGTATCAAATACACTATTGCAAGCATAATGAGACAAAATATATCCTCTAATATTTTTAATTACTCCTCATCCTACTGGTCCTAAGTTTCCTTTATATGCTCCAAAAAAATTCACTTTGATTGACTCCACTTTTGGTGATTTCCATTTTATATTCTTTACCTTCTTTTTGTTTCTCTTGTACCCAACATCATCTATCAAGGCTCTCTGCTTTAATATTAGGGAATGAGTGAGTTTATAGGGTTGGTTTAGACTATATATATATATATATGTTTTATAAAATCAAATGAAATATTATTTATTATTTTTACTTTGTAAAAAACACTTTATATTCGTAACATACCATTTCTTCAAAATTATTTATTTTTCAAGAATACACATTTGCTAAAGAGCAAATATTTTTACTTTTTATTTTTTAATAGGTTAATTGGGCTTCTATTGGGGGCCACTCCCATTAAAATACCAAAATATTACATTTGTTGCAACATACCTTTTATCACAATTTTTTCATTTCTTTTTTCTCTTAAATATATTCTTCAACTTACTTGAAGTGCTATGTTTCCAAAATAAACTCCTTGACATCATTTTAATTAAGACATAAAATCTCACTTGACCAGTTGCCTTCTAAAATTTGAATTTCATCAAGATGAATATCAACACCATAATTCACTAATTTATCTACTACCCAATTTCCTTCTCTATAAATATGCTCACATTGCCAGGATATTACCTCTAGTAATAAATGATGAACAATATTAAAATCACCCCCCTAGAGAATGCCATCATTCTTTTACAAAGGAGAAGAACAATATTAGAATCACCCCCAAGAATCCATAGATCACAATGAATCATTATTGTATTTGATAAAAATATGCTAAGGTCCTTCCAAAATCTTTCATGAGGAGTAACTATATTTGGAGAATATACATTTATAACCCCAAATTTGATGTTTTCCTCTTTCCTACAAAATAATTTAGCAACCCAATTATTTTTTGCTTCTAGTAGTTGTCCATACCATTTGCATTTATCCCATATTATTGCAATACTGCTTGAAGCTCCTCTAGAAGAAATTGCTAAACAATCACCTATCTTCCAAATCTCGTTAAAAGCATCCTTATATTCCTCATTGATTATTTTTTTTGTTGTATTTAAATAAACTCGAGGCTATAACAACCTATTAATTCCTTAATAACACTTTTTTTAAGGGTTTTATTCATACCCCTACTATTCGATGATATAATTTTCATTATCAACACTTTTTATTTTTATTAGTGGGCTTAGCCCTACTTCTTGTTAACACTCGTGATATTTTTATTTGGCTTCCTAGATCAATATCCTTTTGAGTTTATTTTTCTCTTTGTTCCTGCTTTGATGGCCTTCCTCTCCTTCTTTCATTCCCTCCAACACTCTCATATTCATCAATATCTTCTATTTTTTTTTATGTTCTTCAAAATGAGACTTATCTTCTAAAGATTAATGTTGTCCTAAAGAGTTGAAAGAGTATAGATGATCTTCCATAGTCATCACTTTCTTATGTTGACCTAAAAACCCTAAATTTCCTTGGATATCCTTCATAATATTTTCTTTACTATTGCTCTTGAAACTCTAAAGTGCAAGGAGTACACTCTGTATTGCTTTTATTTTTAATGTAAGGAGAATATTTTAAGCTACTAGAAGATAATAAAGGTGATTTACCTAGATTAAGCTTGACCTCATTCACCTCATTTTATTTCAAATCCATCTCCCCATCTTCCTTTATTTTAAAATTTGCCTTACCCTCTTTCTTCACACCTTTAACTCCTATATTTGAACTTACGAATTGTACTTCCTCATCCCCCATATCATTTTTTCTCTTAATGGTTGATTCGAGTGAACTGTAATGGCCTTTGCCATCTGATGATGTAGAGGGATTTTTCTACCCACTTTCTTAGGAGTTGAAAATCATTTATTTGATCTAGCTTCTCCTATGATATGGTCTCCTTGTTTAAAAATTAAGCTACCCTCATGCCCAAAAAATTCCATCTCTTTCTCCATTTTTACTTTGCAGTCTATTGCCATGTGCCTAGTTTCATGATATTTGCGACATCAAAATGTAATATTGAATAATCCACTCGATGATCTCATTCTCTTGATTCAGATTTAACCCTAATCGACTGCAAGAAAGGTTTAGAAATATCCATGGCAACATATATTCGAGTGTATATAACATACCTTCTCTCCTTAGGAGTTGGTCCCTCCTGGATGAATTCACCTAGAGTATTACCAATATTCTTCAAAACCTCCTTATTGATGAGTTGATAATAAAGTCCAAAAAACCTAATCCATAATGAAATCCTTTTAATAGTTTTTGTATCCACAAAAAAATTCTCAATCTAAGGTCTTAAATATAACACATCTTTACCCCTAAACCATGGGCCTCCATCCATTATTTTATCCCTTATTTATGAATTGGAGAAAATGAGGAAAAATCCTTTTGGAAGAAATGTCATGGAGTAATTTGAATTCAATCCCCACTTCCACTTGATCCAATTTTAAATCTCAAAAAAACCTAGCCAATATCCATGAAACTTACATATTAACCCTCTAGTTTTAAGAACCATTATATCATGCTCAATCATCTCATCCTTGATAATCACTTTTGGTGTAGAATATGCTACTTGGACTAGGTTTGACATAGATTTGTTCTTCCTCTTATTTTTATCTAGGGCATCCATACTTTCAACTTGGCCATTCATACTTTCACTAAGGACTTTCATAAATGACTTTATTTCCATGTTACCTAGATTTTATTTAAATAAATACTTTAAATTCTCCTAAGATCTTGAACAAGAAATGGCACTTATTCCTTGATCACACTTTGCTTTCTACATTTTTTACCTTGGTCACACTTCCTTCTCACTCTTGGCTCATGCACTTTTGGCTATAATCACTCCTAACTTGCACTCAAAATCACATTTGATTGCACTCACTCCTTGCTCACATTGGCACTCACTTTTGGTTACACTCACACTCACTTTTCGCTGCACTTGCACTCACTTTCGATTGCACTCACACTTGCTTCTGGCTCGACTGCACTCACACTCAATTTTGGCTCGACTGCACTCACACTCGCTTATGGCTTATGCTCACATGCACACTCGCTTATGGTTGCACTCACTCTCAACTTGTGATTGTAATCACTCTAATATTGTGCTTGCACTTGCTTTTGGCTGCACTCACTCCTAACTCACACTTACACTCGCTTCTGGCTGCACTCACTCCCTGCTAAAGAGCAAATGTTAGTAGTGAGAAAGCTTCACCATTTCTTGTTCTAGATATTTAGAATAAGCTAAAAAATAAAGAACTCTTATGAGGGAGAATGAGGTAGCATGGAAGAAAAGTATTAAGTGGAAGCCCTAAATGGAAGTAAGGATGCTCTAATTAGAAGTATGGATTCCCTCTTTGGAAACAACAGGAAGAGAGAATCTATGTTAATCCTTATCTAAGCAAAAATTTTACATCAATAGTGATTTTCAAGGATGATATGAACAAACATGATATCAATTTTAAAAAAAATAGAGGATTAATATATAAGTTCCATGGATGTTGGCTAGGTGTTTTTGGAGATTCAAAATTAAACCAAATGGAAGTGGAGATTGGACTCAAATTATTCCATGGCTTTTCTTCTAAAAGGATTTTTGTTCATCATCTTCTCTAGTTTGGAAATTAGGAATAAAATAATGAGTGGTAACCATGGTTTAAGAGGTGAAATGGTTTATTTTTAAGACCATAAAGTGAGAATTTATTTGTGGATACAAAGATTATTAAAAGGCTTCTAGAGTAGGTTAACATTTTTGGACTTCCATATCAAATTATCAATAAGGATTTTAGGGGAGTTCATTCACAAATGACCAAATACTAAGAAGCAAAAAAATATCACATATACTAGAATATGTGTTCCCATGGATATTTCAAAACCTTTCCCATAATCCATTAAAATTAAATCTAAATCAAGAGAATGGGATCAACAAGTGGAATTATGAAAATATTGTATTTTGATACCATAAATGTTATGAGACCATACACATGGTAAGAGATTACAAAGTGAAAATAATGGATAAAGAGAAAAAAATTGGTCATGAGACAAAATTCAAGTTGAATTAAGAAGATCATATTGTAGTAGAATTTGGATTAGACAAATGATTTTCCACTCTCGAATAAGTGGTAAATAAAGACCATATTTAACATCAAATGGTGAAGGCCATCATGGTTCACTTTGATCAACTATTAGAAGAAACAAAGAAGGATGCAAGGGATGAGAAAGTACAATGTGCAAGTTTAAATTTAGATGGAATTAAAGGCATGAAGGAATATGTGGAGGTAGATTTTAAACTAAAGGAGATAGAAGAGGTCAAGTTTAATCTAGGAAATTTATCTTAATTCTTTTCAAGTAGGATAAGATACTTTCCTTGTAATAAAAATGAAAGTAGTGTACAATATATCCTTTGCAATTTAAGGATTCAAGAGCAAAATTAGATTAAAAAGAGTATAGCAAATATTAATGATAATTTAGGGTTATTTAAGGTAGCATATGGAGTAAGCATTATGAATAATTATCCTTGCACTTTTGATTTATTCCATACAGGCCTAGGATGATTGGTGTAAAGGATATCTCATAGAACCAACTGCTAGCACTTGTAAGTTATAGTCAAATATGCATTTGTGGATGATAGGATCTTTTGATTGGTTGATGAAGAAGAAATGTACCTTAATAGAATTTTACAAAAGAATGTTATAAACTTAGAAACTAAGCTACTTTATTAAGTATGAGAAGCCATTTTATATTATTAATACAATATGCACTATAAAGTGTAGGTATTTTATTCTATAGAGGTGTAGTAACAATAACTAAAAGCAACAAAAGAAAAGGAAAGAAGAATGAGAAGGCATATATTTGGTTATTGGTTTCCTAGTTGAAAAGAGAAGAAGTCCAAAGTTATATTTATAGAATATATAAATTTATAAAGTAGTTGTAAGGTGGGATGATTTAATTCATAGTGAATGAAGCAATCAAGACTATATTTTTTGTGCTTTAGAAAAGTAGGTGCTAATTATTAAAGTGTGCAAGTGGCTGAATTTGTTTAGAACAACTAGATTGGGTGTTGTAATGAGTACCTGATTCTGACACATGGTATTGATATCTATCATTTGTTATATTTGCATAGGTACCAACACTTTTTATCATTTCTAGATGTGTACCAAGTTTGGTGCTAAAGTAGTCTTGATGCCAAAGTGTGGCTTAGCGCTAACCTATCTAGTGAAAATCCTAGATAGATATCAAGGTTGTCATGATAAATTGGATTTGGTGACATGTATTGTGGAACTCTAACCAACCATTACTTTGCATAGATTATTTCCCCCCTTTAGGATCAATTATCCCCATTGTTTTAGTCTCCAATTGTGGTAAAATATGATTTAATTAGTCAAACATGTACCATTTCACTTATGATGGGAATTGACCTTATTTTCAATCTTGAATATGTAGTGTGTCCTTTGGAGAGTGCTCTTATTGATAGGCTTGATCAACTTGTCTATTATAATGAGTTTTAACCATGTTTGATCTAAATATGTTGGGTGTTGTATTGCTATTAGCTCAACTAGAGAAGGAAGGTACAACTAGAGGAGTTTTGCATAGAATATTAGATGTATCCCCAAGTATGGTGATATGTCAAGAACAAAGGAATTTTGTCTTGCTTAACATGAATCACATAAGGACCATAACATAGTGGTTTGATATTCTAATATGGGCTGGGGAAGCATCCATTCTTCATGTGGAGCCAAATATTATTCCCAACATAAAAGGTATGAGGTATCATATGCTGATTATGACACTCTTTTTACTTTTATATTGGTGCTACATGATCTGTTGGACCTAAGTATGTATGTTCTATACTTTCTATAGGAAATTTCTATCTTATCAATTTCATTGGCTTGAGTTGGTTTCATAGTGCCAATTAGTATTGTTGGGTCCTTATTTTAACCCATTTTAACACTTAAAGCGGTTTATTGATATGATATGGAACATAATATTGATATAATGAGAACTTGTTTACTTTTTAATGTCAAAATGAATGTGCTACTTATTTCTTAAATTTTATCATGATTGAGTAGGATGTAAAGTAGTGTTTATGCTATTTGGATATCTTTGTTGGCTTTGATGTATCAAGATAATCTTCCAAGGTGAGATAATTGCATCCTTATTCTAATTTTCAAGGTTCTAAAAATAGCAAAAGGAGTCTATTGTAGTTTAAGAATCCCCACTAACAACATTGTAACAATATAATCGAGCTTATATAGTCATTGTGGTCACTTTGTATATAGTAACTCATCCCCCATGAAGTGAAGTTAATGTCTGAGCACACAAGTATATTACTATGGTGATTACATGTAAGCCTACACTCAATTCACATGGTAACAAAAGAAGATCAAATATCCTTTTCTAAGTGACCAAAGAGCAATTGAAGTGATTCAATGGGTAAGTTGACAATGACTAGTTGTAGCTATCATAATCATTTGACTAAAGTTAAAGTTATAGTCATCTCCAATCTAGGTTTCATTCAAAACACTTGTTTGAATAAGATGCATTGATGTTAATATAAAATATCCATCTAAAACTACTTTATTTTATATCAACTAATGTATTTGACTATCCACTTGTAGCACATCCATGATGGGAGTCCTAGAAACTCTAATGACCATGCACAATAAATAATTGACAATTTGGCTTTATACCATCACTTCATAGTTTGTTATGCCTTTTCTACAAAATGATAATTTATTAGACATAATTGTTCTAAGAAGAAAATTGTAAAATTTTAAAAATATCCTAGGAATTAAAAAATTGTTACATTTTTTATAATCATTGTAAATTTTCAAAAATATCCCACCAATAAAAAATGTTACATTTATCAAGTGGCATTAGTTCAACTGGTTAAATTCCTCAACATTCAAGGAGGAGACCAAAGTTCGAATCTTGCCAAGTGATACATGGATAATATCCAAGCTTTGTTATAATACCACTATGTGGTGATGATGTAATACTTGGTAGGACCCGTTTCAATCCTATATAACCAATTGAAAAAGAAACTGTTACATTTGTTATAGTTGTAAGATTACTATGGTGGTAAGGTCTTTGGCCTCTCTTTAATAGGTCCAAGGTTCAAACCCCATTTAGTATGAGGGATTGTGATTCCTCATAAAAACCTCTATAAACTCATTGAAAAAATGTTATATTTGTTTTAATATAACTGTAAGAGGATTTTTAGAAAATATCTCATGTAACCAATCACTCTATAAATGATATGTTGAGTAATGTACAAGAGATCACTTCTTTCTAGTCAATCATTAGTCAAAAGGGGATACATAGAGTTATATTAAGTTTGAATTATAACATAATATTATAATATTGTCATTATTCTCCTTATAATAAAAGTTCTATATTCTTCATCATTTGGAAATTCTTTTGTAAAGTAATACGAGTGATCAATATTGGGTGTCACAAGAGTAAGGGCCCACTCTTGGAAACATTATAGACAACTCGATTCTTGCTTAATAGTCTAGATATGTGTGTACTTCTTTTCAACTATATCAATTTAGTTCAAACTATGTAACCAACATTGGAAGTTTTTTTTATGAGTTTTAAAAGGAATTTTTTTTTGGATGGATAATAAGGGGTTGTACTCAGGTCCTCTATCCTTGATAAATTACAAATATCTTCTTTAGATATTGAGAGTTTACAAATAGATACACTTTTCATCTCAATTGAGATGCTATAACTAGGAACCTACATCACTTTATATAAAATGTTTGAATTCTTGATTTTCATTTTCTAGATCTTTTTAATTTTTTGTATGAATACAAATATTCCAAAATTCAGAATCCTTCTTGATATTTTTCTATAGAAGCCTTCACAATACCAAATATTCACCTCTACTATCTCTACATTGCATCTTAGTAGAGTAATATTTCCAAAACATCGCACTATCATAGTCTAATTTACCAACTAGATTGCTAGTTTCCTTCCTAAAACACAAGTGCAACCACAAAAATTATAATAAATAGTTTAAACACATGATTGTTATAAAATAAAGTAGATATTACCAAGGGAAAACACTAAAGTAAATCTAAATCATTATTTGATTCAAGCAATCAACATTTTCTTGTCATCTTAAGCTAAACTTACTATTTCCTCTAACCATAGAAAGGAGAATTTAACTCCACGATCCTCAATAAAATCCCCTCTATTGGCTAGCCTATCTTCACATTTGTTTTCTTCCCTTAATGTACGTGGAAACCTGATTTCTTCAAACTCTTTAGCAAGATCTTGAATTTCCACAAGTATCTCTTGTATGTTCCATGGAGCCTTTGCTTTCCTCAAAATTGTATTTATTACTATGAGAGAATCACCTTCCATACATACTCTATTACATTTCATTTGTTTGCATATTTTTAACCCTTCTAAAGTTGCCCAAGCTTCAACTTCATTATTTATCTTAAATACACTATTGAAAGCGTAATGAGACAAAATATCTCCTCTGTTATTTCTAATTATTCCTCCTCCTCCTGTTGGTCTTGGATTTCCTTTAGATGCTCCATCAAAATTCAATTTAACCCACTCCACATCTAGTGGTTTCCACTTTATATTCTTTGCCTTATTTTTATTTCTCTTGTAAGTTTTATAAGGACTTATTAGAAGTCTTAGTATGTTGATTTTTTTTGTATGGATCCTAATTATAGCTTGGTCATATTGATCTATTAGAGACAATGATCAAGGCAGTGGATAGGATATATTATGTTACTTTTATAGTTTAAAGGGCTTTATTATGACCTATAAAAGTCACCCTAGAAAAATTATATAGGGTTGGGAATCTTTATTCCTCTTTTTATGAAGAAAACTACAAGACTATTACTTAGTAAGGAGGTTGACTCATCTAGTCCTTAATGATTATGCAATTCAATCATAAATACTTTAATATATTTCCTAGATTTTATAGATAGGGTGCACCCACGTAATATAGTATGTAGTCACTCTTATATAAATTTTAAGTGAATTCAAATAGTTTCTAACATACTTCCCATATATATAGTATAGGTTATTTTAAAACTCAAAAACCTAGATTTGATAGATATATAAATGACTTGTAATTTTTGACATTGTTATTGAGGAAGTGACAAGTAGTAATTGTTTGAAGATATAAAATTTAGAATTTTTAAATATTTTTAAATAGGCACATAGGATGGACGGGTAATGTATCATCATCATTACCTATTTTAAAATAAAATTTTAGAGTAGTTGACATCACATGAATCATAATAGGGATAATAAGGGTAGATTTTTACCAAATCCTCCTAAGAATAACATGGAGAAGATAGGGTGACTTAGAAAATACAAAGGTATGAATAATATCCTTAAATATCCCTAGTGTACAAGGATATTAGTGCCAAAAATACAAGGTGATGTAGCAATAACTATTGCAACCCACTTAGAGGTGGTTGTTATCATTGTCACACAAACTAAGAAAACTGAGGATATAACAAAACCCAACCCTATTTTAGATTACATATAAGAGATAACTATATTTTTTAAATTTCAATAGAGAGACGTACTACCACCACTTTTGAGGTGGCAGAGAGTTCTTTTAACCTACTGTTTCGTTAGATATAAAAAAAAAGAGAATGTTGAATCAAATTTTAAATTTTATTTGAGATAATATTATTTTTTAGAATGATCAAGAGGATAAATCCATCCACTAACATGATACATAGGATTGGTGGTATTGGAATTTATGGGCTTATAAAATTTTAAGAGGAATGGTGGAGGCTGAAGGATAGTGTTAGAATATGAGCCTTGTTACCTTTGAATTTCCAATTTCCACACCTATAGGAATGCCCCTATAAGGAACATGCCACTAATAATATTGTAGGGCTTTAATGATCTTGATATTGATGTTCCATATACTTTTTTATTTTATTTTTTTATTAGGCTGGAGAAAGAGGTTTTTGAAAGGGCTCGAACATTTTTACATTGTCATAAACAAAAATATAATACTTCGATACAAAATACAAAATGTGCCATAAGGTGAGTCATCAATTTGAAAATACAACCCACATAAGCTATATATACTTATACTATAGAAATCCAACTTAGTCAAAAACTTAACAAAAAAAATATAACATTGAGACAAATACTTAGCAACAATTTCTTTTACAGTTTCTACTATCTAGCATTTGTGAATCCCTTTTTCTAATCCTTATATCAAATAACTGCATTTTGAAATTTATTATTGCTGATTTCCATAATTTCTAATGGAAAATTATCTTCCAATGTGATATATCCTTCATTATGAATTCCCCAATTGGCTACCCAATATACAACCCTATTGCCTTCTTGATAGATATGTACAATTGCATATTTTACAAATTCCTAATTTGTAGTCTAACCTCCTAAATTATATCATTTATGTACCAAATTGAATATTGATTACCCTTGATCAAGAAAATTTCCAATCTCACAACCATAGATCCTTACAATACTGTTCTATTTTAAAATGGGAGTATTGATAAAGAAAACCCTCATTTTGTGCAAATTCACCCTTTGTCCAGCAACATTCTCATAAATACCTAATATGTTCCTTATTACCTTGCTTAGGAAAGGAAGGATTTTGTGACAATAATCATATGATGTGAAACTGGATTTAAAGTTGAATCTAGCTTGATTCCACCCAATTTACCTTCTTTAGTAGCAATTGAAATTACTCTTTCCAAGGCTTCAACCATAATTATTAACAAATAAGGAGATAGTGGGTCTCCTTGTATCAACCCCATCATACTCTTAAAATAACCAATTGCAACCCCAATAATCATTACTGAGAACATTATTGTTGTGATACATTACTTGATTAGAACAATTCAATCAACATGAAAACCATAATTCTCCAAAACATTGACTAAAAAACCCATGCACTTTATCATATGCTTTATTTATATCCAACTTCAACAACATATTTGCTTCTTTAATCCTTTTAATAGAATTAATGACTTCATGAATGATTATAATACCATCCAAGATCTGTCTACCCATCATAAAACCCCCTTGTTGCACATCAATTATAAAGGGCAACATAAACTTGAGTCTATTATCAATTAATTTTATAATAATTTTGTATAATGTATTACAAAGGCTTATTGGTCTATAATATTTGAAACTTTTAGCACCTACAAATTTTGGAATTAGAACAAGAAAAGTAGAGTTGATATCCCTTGGTATAAAATTTTATTTCTAAACCTTCATAACTACTCTTATTACATAGAACCCAACAATCCTCCAAAATATCTTTAAAAATGTAGCCTGAAAACCATCTAGACCCAAAGCCTTCTCCCCACACATATCAAACATTGTTGTTTTAATCTCTTCTTATTTGAACGAACTAATCGAGTAATCATTGTGCTCACTTGTAACAAGAGAAGAAATAGTTTAGAGTAGTAAATTCATTGCTTCTTCATCTATCATATCCTCTCTTCCACTCAAATATGTGAAGAATTTAACTGCCTCATATTATTAATAACTCTATCATCATATCTAATAATTTCCTTCATCTTGTTACAACTTCTATGCTAAGAGTTAAAATATAAAAAAACTTTGTGTTTTGATCACCTTATTTAAGCCACAAAAATCTAAATTTCTATTTCCAAAAAACCTCCTTACTAGCTAGTATGTTATGATAATCTTATAGCAATTGTTTTTCTTTTTCTCAAATATCAATCAATAGATTCCCATTGTTAAGAGATATATCAATATCCATCAACCGTTTTTTTAATTAATTCTTATTAACAAACATATTTCTAAAAACATTCCTATTCTATATTTTGAGATTTTGTTTTATGTACCTTAGTTTATTTGCAATATGTAAAATTAGGGACCTTGAAAAGTCTATTTTCCACCACTCTTCAATTCGCTTTTTCAGATCATCATGTCTTAGACACATCAATTCAATATTTATGTTTTCCAAACTAAAGGATTATGATAAGATCCAATCTGTGGTAAAGCTAAAAGTATAGAATCCCAAAATGTAAGGAACCCTTCCTTTCAAATAAAAAATGATCCAACCTCATTTGGATAAGTTGATCATCAATTCTTCTGTTACTCCATGTAAATTTGTTACCTCTTAATTCCACATCCATCAATTCATTGGTATTCACAAATGTTTCAAAATCTATCATACCATCCAAAATTGAAGAATTGCCTCCCATTTTTATTAGAAGGAAAAAGTGGAGAATTAAAATCCCCAACTGAAACCCAAGGAGTATTTTCAAAAGCTTTCATGACATAAGTTAGCTTTTACCTTAATTGTCTTCTTTGTACAACTATATTTGGTGCATAAACTATAGTTAAGATCCAACTTTATTTCATTTCAATAAAATAAAAAAAATGAAAAATATTTTTGCTATTTTAATCACTATTCCTTCAACTTTTTTTGGATCTCATACACACATTAGACTTCTTGAATCCCCATTAGAATGACTGGTTGTAAATTTTTATTCTTTCCAAAATCTTTTCTTTATACTTTCACAATTATGTTTTGAGATCTTAGTTTCCTATATAGCTAAAATGCATGGTTTTATCTCTTTTCTCAATGAAAACACCAACCACTATTTTGAAGGGGCATTGAGACCCCTCACATTCCAAGAAATAACCTTCATTTCTTAGATCTAGTAGGTTGTCTTTTCCCACTTAGATTAATAACTATTTGGGTTTTGTTAACCACATCAATTGTTGTTTCTCTCTACATTATTTTGACTTCAAAAGTCTTGTTGGATTTGACTCCACTCCAACATCAATCCCACCCTTTCTGCTATTCCTATTTATTTGTTTGGAGTAGGGATTTTACTTCCTTTTATTAAAGTATTATTTTGTCCAATTCTCATATTATCTAGTTCTAAATTGTTTTTTCCTTTAATTTCATTGGGTATATCTCATTTTTTTCAATAGATTCATTATTTTCATTTACCCCTTTCCCACATTTCTCTGCATTATCTTCCTCAACATTTAAAAATTCCAAATACTCAAAAAAATTCTTAGTTAAAATTTCATTCCTAGTATTACTGAAATCATAAGCAAGTTGACTTACTTTGTCTAGGTCTTCAACAATATCACCTTCTTCATATGTGGAATTTTCTAAAGCATCTTTTCCTTGAATCTTCTTTAGATCAATAGTTCTTTGTTCCTTCACATCATAATATTCATCACTCCTTTCCTCCTTACTTTGTTTCTTTTGCTAAATATTTTGACAATGCTTTCTCTCAAGTTGATTAGGATAGAATCTTCCAAGATATCCAATTTTTTATAGATGTTACACTTGGTTGGCACATTTTCATATTCTATTGTTTGCAACCATTTATCGAATTTTGAGATAAGCTCACATGAATTTGGAAGATCCATTTCCAAATTAGTATTAATACAAAATTTAGCATAAATCAACCTCGATCTTGTCACTATTATTGGATCTACCATAATGAGTTGGTTGAAATCTCTTGCATTTCCTTTGAAAACCTCCTCATGCCAAAATTGCAATGGTAGTCCTAATAAATTGACCCAAATCAGTTCTTGTAGAATGGGTTGACTATAATGATCAATTTGTGGAGTCCGATACTTCAAAAACAAACCCCTCCTTCCAAAAAACTAATGTACTCTTTACAAGATTCGATTAATATCCTCTACACAGTTTAATATTACCAAGAATTTATTTTTGGGTAGTGCTGCAATTTCCATATGTCCTAAGGGCTTCCAATTTTCATTGGACCATTTTCAAATCATATCCAAATTTGGTCTCACACCCAATAATTTCCCCACTAAATAGAGATCCCCTTGTGCATCACCCATTTCTTCTAGTTCATCCAGTATTACCAGCTTTCCTTCCTCCATTGATAGGTTAAAACTTTTGATTTGCTTTCTTTGATTCCCTTTAACTGTATTTAGCCACGTTTTTACCCTTGGATCAAAAATTTGATGTTGAAAGCTTCTTATTTCATCTTAATTCCTTTATTTTTCATCATGCCTAGCTATAAAAGGTTGATGCAAACTTGGATTTAGTGTTTTTTGAGTTGATACCTCCAAAAATTTGTTCCTCTCCACCACCAAAGCTACCCTCCATCTCACACCCTAAACTACACTCTATTTCACAATTACTACCAAACCCTAGTCACAAAAATTGATGTTTGTGGTTGTTCTACCACTGCCACTACCACAACGTTTTATCACCTTTTTAATTTGACTTTGATGTCTTTTGTAGGAATTATGATTACTTGATAAATGCACAAAATTTAAAATTATTTTCTATCACATTGAAATAATCCGCTCTTTGTTGATTCAAGGGCCTAAGGAAAAACAACATAACAATATGGGATCAAATGAAGTTAGAATTTCTAAAGAGGTATCAAGATTACAAGGTAAAATATTCATGGGATTAAATCTTATAAATGATGCAAAGGGTAGAGGAGCTACTGAAAGACTACATGGAGAAGTTCTAATCCAATTTGTAGAGGGCCAAGTAGGGTGGGATCATAAAATAATTTATTAAATTGATATTTTTGAAGGAAATTTGATAATATTACCTCAAGGATATAAACATGATAATAATAGGAGGTATTTCATAACTTTATATTGATAATATTTATGAATTGTGTACAAAATACTCAAGATCAATAGTTAGGTGGACAAGACACAAAGAGATACTTATCAGGTAACCAAATTCACAAGTGTTATAAGAAATAATTTGGGAAACCTATTCGAATATCTCAAGTTAGAAATACTAATATTAATGTCATCCTAGTTTGATATGCTCCATTTGTATATGATTAAGAAATAAATTGATATAGTATTTGGAGTATTCTACCTAAGATGCTCCAAGAGCCATCAACTTAATGATTTCCCCTTAGAGAAGAGAAGCTCAATATATGCAAGGAAAAACATGATACAAATAAGTGCCCATTAATTTTAGGATTGAAGGCATCACTCAAGGGTGAGGATAGAGTAGAACATGTGTGATTTATACAACAAAATCCATGAAGGTTGTAAATACAACCCCCAAGTATGCCCCAAAATTTTCTTAGTATCATTATTGCTATAATAAAATGAATGATTTTCACCCTCCAAAATCATATCCATATATCGAATGACAACAAAAATTGCAACTATATCACTATGTGCCTCCCCAAAATCCTTAATAGAGCCCCCAACATTAACCTTGGAGAGAAAAAGGATGTCCACTATAATAGTTATCACACCTATAAGTCAATATAATTATTGTTTTCCCCACCAAACAGTAGCACCCAAACACCTCCTAGACCAACTCAGTTACTGCCCAACCTATACCTAATCCATATAATAGATAGACATAACTAGTTGGTCAAAATAAAAATATATGTTAATCCAACTTACTCTCTTGAATGCAATAGCATGCATTTGAGATCATTAGGGTCTTATAAGATCTAATAACCCTATCAATAAAGGAGCAAGTAGGGGGAGAGAAAATAGAATCAGGTCCATTATAAGATAGAAAACTATTTTTTTTCACAAAATCATGAAATTCCTAAAGTTTTTATCCAACAATATAATCCACCATTTCCCAAGAGGCTAGATCAAAAGATGCAACAACCATACATTGAGTTTGATTTCTTAGGAGAGTTAAGGAATGTGTGTGTTTAAATTACCCTATTTTACATGATTAAGGATGTTCTTGTATACACAAAATTTGTGCTAGAATTACACATTAGAATACTTGGAAGTAATAAGAGAGAACAAAAAGTGGTCAATGTTTTAGTATCAAAATTCGATATTATGCTTGGATGTATTGTATAACCTAAATATTTATACTTGAATAGCTCTACAATTTATATTATCATAGGTAATATTGATATAAAGGGGTCCCTAATAGATTTTGGATCATTCATAAACATCATGACCATAAATATAATAAATTAATTAGAACTACAAGGCCTCCAAGATACTTCGACTTTGATCCAAATGGTTGATAAAACCATTGTAAAGTTGGAAGGCATACTAGATATTGTATTGGTCTTGGTAACCTCATGGGAATACCTTGTAGACTTCATTATTCTGTAACCAAAACCTAATCTAAAGGGATACCCTCAACCTTGGGTCATTCATGGCTAACAATACCAGATACCTACATCAATTATATGATTAATAACATTGTAGACACCTTGAATTAACCCAACCAAATGATTCAAGTTTTTCTTAGACATATAAGAATCCTCTCAAAGTTACTAAGTGCAATTTTTGAGCTCCCCACCATTTAGTTCGACCATTTTTCCTAGTCTTGCCAAATTTATGGTTGTCCTATATTGATCATAAATTTGGTCGAGCTACTTTTTCCACAAATATGACCTTCAATGTTTAGATTTCATAGATTCATGATTGGCTCAAATCGATCGTGAATTTGATATTTTATGATTTTAGCTTCAAAGCCCCAACTCTTAAGTCAATCTTTGTCTTTTTTAGCCCTAAACCTAGTTTTAAATTCAATTTTTTTCTTGCCTTACCCTCAAAGCCTTTATAAATAGGGGCATTGAGTTCCATTTTTGTCCCATCTATGATCTTACATCTATAATAGTGAATCTGCAATCTGTGATCTATGAATTAGAGTCCTATAAACAAGCAATCTTGGATTTTGGTAGCTAGAGAAGCAATGATATTGTGATATGATAGTTGACATATCTATAAATCGATTGCTTCACTTAGGTTTCAATTGGATCTTTGCTTTGCCATTATTGAAGGCCTGAAGAAAGGAAAGTAGACTCACCCTAGGGGACCATTTCACTCTTGGTTTTTGTATTTTACCTTTTCTTGCTCTTTCTTTACTTTTTTCTAAATTCTCTTTTCATAGCTATAGTCTCTTTCTTTTTCTTCCATTTATTTTTATTTTATAGATTTAGCAATCTATTTTTTTTATTGGTAAAAAACATTTTGAAAGGATACCATAACCTTTTACAAAAATATGAAGGTTGGGAGAAGATATCCCAACCAAAAAATAGCTAAATAAATAGAACCTCGATGGGCTATTGGAGAAAAATAGATAAAACAAAAAAAGAGAATCCCACACAGGAGCAAGAGAGGAATCCACACAAGCTGAGAAGAGAAGCCCTTACAGAGGCAGCAGAGAAAACCTCATAGGTAAACACAAAATTGAAAAGGGTTTTTTCGTATAGGAGAAAACCTCACACCAATTTGAAAAGGGTTTTCCCACACAGGAGAAAAACCTCAAATTTAGAAGGCCATCCACAAATGAATCAGGACCATCCGCAAATGAAATAGGACCATCCATAAAATAAAATAGGACCATCTACAAACCGAATTAGGACCATATACAAAGGAATATATACCATTTGAAAAACACATAGGACCATTTGTAAATGGATCAAGACTAGTTGCAAAGAAAAAGGGACCACCCAAAAAACTAGCATCGAGCCATTTGCAAAACAACCTAGGGCCATTCACAAACCAACACTAGACCATCCACAAGAGCCCCCATGTGAAATCCCAAAGAATAAAGGTGAAGCACAATCGAAGACAAACCTTGAAAAGAGGATGCCTAGATTAGCATGAAACCTTAACCCTACCACCAACGAAGAAACCATGAAATTCTTCTGCAAAAAAAAATGGTCCCCTCCAAGATCAAAAAGATATGAGAAGGAATCTAGCAAATACCCCTAGATACGAGTCTCAAAATTCCAACCATAGGAAACACCTAAATATAAATATGAGGCCTCCATAAGCCCAAAAGAGGTAGTGAATACCCATCCTAGCAATCAGAACAAAAGAAACACATCCATCGAAAACCTCGAATCATCAGCCACGAACTGCGAATAATGGAAAACTTTCAAATGGGAACAAACAAGGCCTCCCCCAAGCCCAAAAAAACTAGTTAAAGGCCATATTGGAAAGCAGAACAAGTAAATCAAAGACACTAGAAACCCTAAGCCACCAACCACAAATCACAAACCAAGGGAATCACTCAGTTGAGAACAATTAGGGCCTCCCCAAGCCTAGAAACTAGTGAATGGCCATCCCGATAAGCAAAATTAATGAACTAGATCCTACTTTGAAGCAAACCAAGATGTGGAAAGGAATAAAGAGTTTCCCCTATAGGTCATAAAGAGCATGGCACCATCCCCTAGCCAAAGAAAAATTGCAAGGAAGAGCTCTACAGACCCCCCAAATTGAGCAAGAATGGAAACCCCCACATCGAGACCAAAAACTAGGTTTGTCCAACCACGCAACATCACCCAAGAAGACTTCTTGGAACACCTCAAGAAGAAGCAAAAAAGGTCTTGGAGATACTCTAGGCACAAAAAAGTGGTAGGAAGGGCCATAAAACCTAGGAAAACTAGGAGATCTATCTAGAATTCCACAACAAAGCAAGAGATCTACCTGAGAACCCTAGGAAGAGCCAAGGAGGGAGCAAGAAGATGAAGAGGTGACCTCTCACCCATAGTGGGAGGTCTCTTGCTCCTACACTAGGGCATCTCCTAATAATGCTACAAATCCATCAAAAGAAAAGGAGATATACCTCCTCTTTCCTGGAACACCTCAAGAAGAAGTAGAAAAGGTCTTGGAGACCCTCCAGGCACCAAGCAACAACAAGAAGGGCTATAAACCCTAGGAAAACCATGATATATTCCTAGAATTCCATATAAAAGCAAGATATATGCCAAATAACCCTAGGAAGAACCAAGGAGAGAGCACGAATATGAAGAGATGACCTCTCATCCATAGTAGGAGGTCTCTTACTCCTGCATTGGGGCATCTCCTAAGCATGCTACAGATCCGCTAGAAGAAAATGAGATTTACCTCCTCTTTCCTGGAACACCTCAAGAATAAACAAAAAAGGTCTTAAAGACCCTCCAGGCACCAAGCAGTGGCATGAAGGGCCAAAAAACCTAGGAAAACCAAGAGATCTTCCTGGAATTTCACAACAAAGTAATATATCCATCTAAGAACCCTAGGAGGAGCCAAGGAGGGAGTAATAATTTGAAGAGGTGACCTCCCACCCAGAGCAGGAGGTCACCCCTAACTGTAAATAACTAATTTAGTAATCTATTTTCAATTCATTTCTAGTTCTTCCATTTATTTTTGCTTTCTAACCTTAGAAATATAATTTCCTTTATTTCTAGTTCTTTTGTTTACTTATGCTTGCTAGTCTTAGTTGTTTCAATTTTCTATTATTTATCTAAGCATACCCTAGTTAGCTTCATTTTATTGTTTATATCTTTTTTACTATTGTAGATTGCATTTAGATCATCAAAATTCTCTTTTTTTCTCTCATCATGAATTTGCGGTTCATCCTTATAGGGCATAAATTCAACAAATCCTTGTTTCACCTTCCTCTACCACTTTGCTTTTATCTTGAATTCATGGTCACCTCTTACAGGGCATGAATTTAATAAAAACACTTTTTAGTGTGTTTTATGTGCTTTTATCCTAATTTGAGGGCATGCATTTCTTCCATCTATTACATTATCCTTGCTTTTTGTATTTTGCTTCTCTATTATGCTTTTTGTAAAACCCTTGTTTCTTTGCTTTGCATTTCTTCAACTTCCCAAAAGTCCAATACACTTCATGTTCATTTCACGATCAGCTAAAAGGACCAAGGGGGCTTGACTACTGCACCTACGAGCCTAGTCTTCATAGTAGCATAAGAAGGCCCCCAAACACTAATAATATTTTTCCAAATTTTCTATCTTTTTGCAAGATGGCTCAGATTCACGATCATTAGATATGGATAATGAATTCAAATTCATGAGTGTCAGAAACAGGGCATGAATTTGACATAGGTATAAATGCGAGTTTAGCTAAGTATCCTATTAGTATTTTAGGTGTATTTTTTTGTTTTTGATGTTTTGATATGTGTTTTTGTTATGTTTTATCTTTTCTATTAAAAATAAACAGAACATAATTTTAATTTCATCTTAGAAATAAACTTTACTTTTAAAAGGAATCAAGATTTACTTAGGCATTGAAAGATAAATTGCATATAGTTTTGTATTTAGGCTTGCTTGTTTGTGCATCTCTCTTGTGACCTTGCTCAAAGAATAAATATTTATTTTCTATATCTTAGGAGTAGTTGTGCATGCAAAGGAAAAATTATTTCTAAGGTGGTTTCTATTTGTTTGCACTTTTATCTTCTTGCATCCTTTTTATAATATTTTAAGTAGTTGTACTTTAATTTTCTTAAGAAGTCAAACTTAGGTGTTTTCAAATTAACACATCAAACCTCCCATTATATATTTGAAGTGAATCCTTAAAAAACTCCTGGTGAACCCTCAAACCCAGGAATCACCAAGCCTGAAGTGTGAGGAATATAGCCCTACGGTTACCTTAGCTCCTAGCGGATCTATCGATAATAATCTGTAGGGTTTAATTCCTCTACATTTTTGGTAAACCCAACATGAACACCTCCTTAGTGGCAATTTAGGAAACCTTTTTATTTTAATTTTTAAACTTAAACAAGACCGCCTAAATTTATTTGTATATATTAACTGACTAAATTAAATATTTATTAAAATTTGCATCTTTTGCATATCAAATAGTTTAGTTTCAAATCATCTTTTCCCTAGCCTATGTTCCCTACTCTTAGGAGCAAAAGAAATATGTTAGAGCCAAATAAAAATCCTTTGTGGAACGAGGATGATCAAATCAATAGGGAGAACCCTAACGTAGAAGAGGATGAGGATATATCAACCAATGATAACTATGATCCGATAAAAGGACCTCATGGTCAACTCATTTTTAAAACACATGATCATATGATGAACTTCTATAGGTAAAATAAACAGATTTTATCTAAAATTTTAGAGGACATCCACTTCAATGAAGCTATACCATCCCATAATCAGAATATTTCTCATTATAACATTCATAGTAATCCTTTATATGAATCTTGTGGTCTACGTTGTTCATCCAAATGTCCAAAAATTTATCCTCAAAAGAGAATTAGGAGAAAGAAGAGTTGGATGGATTACTATAATATAGGAATATGATATTGAAATAATACCTACCAATTTGGTAAGAGGAAGAACTTTATACCAACAACTAGCTACTACAATAGAACCATAATTCAACATGTGTATAGAAGATAATTTTGAGGCAGAGTTCAGGAATGAGACATGCAATAACAAAATGGATTGGGTTGATGAATTGGTAAAATACTTCAAATAGGCAGATATCCAAAGGGATTGAGTGTTTTCAGAGGTATAAATAAATATTACAAGCATTGAAATAAGTCTTATTGCTGAAAGGACTATTTAGGAAGAATTGTGATAGAGTCTTCCTCCATTACATAAAATCAAAATAGGCTGAAAAAGTGTTGAATGAGTTTTACTTAGGCTTATCTAGAGGACATTATTTAGGGAAAACTACCATTGCTAAAATTTTTGAGCTAGATATTATTAGCCCACCATATTTATAGATGCCTTCAAAGTAGCCAGGGCTTGTGAAAAGTGTCAATGGTTTGTTAGCAAAAATAAAAATTGTATCTTCCCCCTATAACTGATTAGAGTAGAGGAAAATTTTAGTAGTGGGGAATGGAATTTATTGGATTCATAAATCCAAATTGAATTATTGAACATAAATACATCCTAACGACAACTAATTATTTCACTAAGTGGATAAAATTAGTAGCCACAAAAATAACAAACCAAGATACTATAATTGAGTTTTTGGAAAATCTAATCACAAAGTTTGACATCCCAAACATCGTAATAACAGACAATGGGCCTACTTTTTAAAGGAGAAAAGCTCATTGATTTTACATGCAAATATGATATTTACTTAAAGAAATCTTCAAACTATTATCTACAGGGAAATGGATTAGCTGAATCTACTAGCAAAAATTTTCTAAAAATCATCAAAAGGATTATATAGGAAAATAAAAAAAAGCTAGCATCTATTACTCTATCAGGCATTATGGGTAAATTAAAAAACATTAAAAAAGACACTAAAGGCCTCATCCTACTCAATGGTTTATAAAAAGGAAGTCATCCTTTCCATGCACCTTGAGTTACCTAAAATGAAACTAATGGATATAAGGGATTTTTTTGGATATCGAAGCAACATAAGTTTGAATAATAGAACTCTTATACCTGAAAGAGCAAATGGAAAATGTTTATAATAACCTCTAAAAGCACCAAGCTAAAATTAAGCGATGGTTCAATAAAAGGGCCACATTTTAGTATTATCAATATGACAACTTTGTGCTCAAGTGGGATAAAAAAATTGACTCATTTTGGTCTTGACCATACCGCATCATTGCCAAGCACAAATTTAATGCATACGAGTTGGTAGACAATAACGGTAAGATTTTGCCAATCCTAGTAATGGCCTACATTTAAAATATTTTGTATAAAGTTTCATGATCCTTGTATTATAATACATAGTAAATAAAAAAATAAAAAAGCCATGACAATTTTGAAAAATCCAAAAGTTGATTGGCCGAAGCAAAAGCCAACCGATAACGATTTTGAAAATTTGCAAGCTCATTTACAAAACAAGCATAGTAGTCACAATTTTATGGACATGTAAATATCTTGCATGTTCCCAAGAAAAGTAAAAAATTGATCTTCAATATAAAGCAAAGGTATGTGACAACCTAATGCATTAAACTATGTTAATAGCTAGTTACACACTATTTAAACAAATGCTCCAATGATATATGTTTTCACAAAATTTGTTAAGTGCAAAAAATCCTCGAGCTAACAAGGCATCTTGAGAAGAAATTATGTAGCTAATTTTAGCACAAGAGAATTGTAAGAAGAGTTCAATAGCTATGACTAGTAACAATAATATTGACGCTAAGAAGGTAACAGACCTCAAAACACTCAAAAGGAGAATAAAGTGTTGCAAGACTACACCAACAAAATCTTAGACACAAACATTACTCTGTAGGTTAAGCACAAGGGCCTTCAAGAAGCCATCGAGCAAAGAGCATAAGAATGTTGCTTAGTATCCTAGATTCATTTGTCTGGTACTTATTTTTGTCTTCATATATCTATAAACTAATGCATCCTTACTCTAAATTAGTGTTACCAATCGCACAATACTATAATTCCTAAATAAGAGCGCTTTAAAATTACAAAGGCCATATATTATTTCATCTTACGGTTGACCATCTCTTTGATGCATTTGCTATAGGAGTTAGGCTTAGGAAACACCCTAAAAAATTTACTATTGAAAACCAAATAAACTATTATGACCTTAGGAGGCACAAAGATAAGGTCAAGTATTTTAGAGCCTAGATAGAATAGCAATTGCATCACCCCCACTGGAAATGCCCTTTGTAAAACCGTAATTCTAATTTTTGAGTTAAAGTACCTAGACATGTTCTCAATTCTAACAATCAAATTTATATTATCAATAGATAAATATGTTCATGACTACTTATTGCCATGGTGTATGCCATTTCTAACCCCCACTATTATGACATATCTTTGATTGGGATTATTTCTTATGTGAAAGGATGTATGAATGACTCATGCAGTTATAAATTATAAAATATGGGACCTTCCAATATACCTCGTACTTGGCTTGGCTATTTTTATATAACACATTAGAAATCATGTCATGGATAGAGATGCGAAAGCAAAATGACTAGGGAAGAGATATAGTGGTAGTAGATTGGATGCACCTAATTAGTGTTGGAAATATGTTGAATATTTTCCATGTTATTATGGAGTGGTTAACTCTAAAAGGTACTAGACACTCTCCATGTATCCTCATTGATTTTTGGGTTTAGGGTTTCTTAAGCTATTTTTAGACCCATATGGGTTGTTTAGGGTTAAATATTTAAACCCATAGTTTTTCACCCATTGTATGGTAAAATTAGTTCTTGTGTTGTTGCTATTTAATTGTACTTGCATCAAGGTTTGAATTTAGAAGAGAGATGAACATTATTGTATTGGAAATGATTAATTTTATACAATAAGAAGATATTACTGTGTTCGTTTTTTTCTCCTAAGTATTTCCTAGGTGAAATATTGTGTTATATGTATATCTATTATCTTCTTCTTATTTTTTCTTTGATATTGTATTTATTATTTTTCTAGATTTAGTTTATCGGGGCCTTATGCTCTTCATTTGGTATTAGAGCTAGGTTTATTAACTTTATTCAAGGATAAGGGTTTCAACCCTATAATAAATTAATTCTTGAGTGGGAGTCATATGTGCAAGAATTTGGGTGAAGGAAAATGATGGGAAGCACACAGGTATTAATGGATAAAATTTTGAGTTATGGAAACTCAAGATGGAGGATCTATTGGTTGATAGAGATTAGTGGATTATGATTTCAGGAATAAAATCAACATAAATGAAATATGAGGATTGACTAAAAGTAGTTAGAAAGGAAATGAGCTCTATAAAATTGTACTTATCTGATTTGGTATTATTGAATGTATTGAAAAATATCATGACAAAGTTATTATGGGATAATCTAGGAACTTTCTATTAGATAAAGTCACTAGTAAATAAAATATTTCTCCAAAATAAGTTGTATTTGCTTCGAATGAATGATGGTGACTATGGATGAACATATATATGCTTTTAACATTGTGGTAAGTCAATTAAACTCTATTGAAGTAAAAATGGATGAAGAGGAAAAGTGTATTACTTTACTTTGTTCATTATCTAATTCATGGGATAACCTAGTTATGGCTATCACCAATACTACTTCTACATTGAAAGTAGAGGATATAGTAGAAATATTGCTATATGAGGAAATGAGATGAAAATCTTCTAAGGATTATCATTAGAAGGATACCTTGGTTGTGAGAGGTCATTCTCAAGAAAGAAGCAAAAAGAAATTAGGAGAAAGAAAATCGAGATCTAGGGATAAATCTATTGCTCCAAAAAAGAGAAAATGATAGAAGTGTGGTAAAATAGGGTATTATAAAAGAGATTGAAGATCTAAAAAAGTTGATAATAGTCAATAGTCTAGTGAAGGAACTTCTATAGAAATGAAGACCACAAATGAAGATTCAGGGAACTTATTATTAGCTGCATTGTGCTCAAGTGAATGCCATGACTCATAGTTGATTGACTCAAGTGCTTCCTTTCATATGACTCCTCATAGGAAGGGGTTATGTGAATATGAAAAAATAAATGGAGGTGAATTATTCTTTGGAGACAATTCAACATATAAAATAATAGGTCAAGGAAGAATCAAGTTGAGGTTAAAATATGGAATTATTAGAACCCTTCCCAATGTGCTACATATTTTGGGTTTAGCAAGGAATATGATATATGTGAGTAAGATGAATGACGTGGATGTGACTCAAGGTTTTGCATAGTGGTGAATTTCACAATTTAACATGAATATTCACATTTTCACAATGTTAATTTTATAAATTTTGGGACCATAGAGGTCGGCCCGTTTGCCCAAAAATTTTGGGATCCAATTTTTTTAAGGGTAAATTCGCCCCATTGTCATAAGGTTTCCCACCTAATTTTCACCCTAAATTTATTTAAAATAAGAAATATCCCGCCCAAATCACCCCTTGTACCCCATTATATATAGCTAACCCTAACATCGACTCCCATACAATTACAACATTATTTTCGGATAGCGAGCGATACAAAGTAGATGACTGACAAAACCTAAGTCCATAATTGATGAAAGATGATTGGTAGGAGGTAACCGATAAAAGGCAATCAACAAAAGGTGATAGACATAAGGTGAGTGGCATAAGGTGAGTGGCATAAGGCGAGTGGCATAATGTGACTGGCAAAAGGCAACTGGCATAAGGCGAATAGTAAAAGGTGACTAGCAAAAGGCAAGTGGAATAAGGTGAGTGGCAGAAGATGATCAATAGAAGGCAACCACCATAAGGTGAGTGGCATGAGGTGAGTGGTATAAGGCAAGTGGCATAAGGTGACCATCATAAGGCAATTTTCATAAGGCGAGTGGCATAAGACAAGTGGCATGAGGTGAGTGACATAAGGCGAGTGGCATAAGGCAACCATCATAAGGCAACAGGCATAAGGTGAGTGGCATAAGGCAAGTGGCATAAGGAAAGTGGCATAAGGCAAGTGGCATAAGGTGAGTGGTATAAGGTGAGTGGCATAAGGTAACCATTATAAGGTGAGTGGAATAATGCGAGTGACATAAGACGAGTGGCATAAGGCAAGTGGAATAAGGCGATCGTCATAAGGCAAGTGGCATAAGGTGAGTGGCATGAGATGAGTGGCATAAGGTGACTGGCATAAGGTGAGTGGCATAAAATGACTGACATAAGGTGAGTGGCATAAGGTGACTGACATAAGGCGAGTGGCATAAGGTGAGTGGCAGAAGGCGAGTGGCATAAGGTGATTCAATTTATCGGTAAGTTTCTTTTACCATTAAATTTCATTTAAAATTTTATTCATGGACACTCAATAAGGAGGTTTATGTTGCTTGCGAATGATATTCTTGGGATATATATTCTGTTGTCTCTAGCAGTAGTTATATTTTTACCAGTTATTTTCATTTTTTAAAATGATGTTCATTGTTCATGTTGTTCTTCTGTTCATATAGGTAAAATATCAACTGCAGGAAATGGAAATAAGGGAGGCCACTCTTTCGATAAAAGGAGTATCCTCAAATACTTCCATAATATTCCAAAATCTGGTCAACCATCAACATATATACAAACTAGAGGTATGAACGCCTTTACTCAGTAGTTAATTTTAAATATAATTTCTTCATTCATAAAGAAGTGTGCTTTTTGGTTGATGGATTTGTCCATTTTTATCTATAGAAGGTATGCTTTTAAATGCCATAGTGATAATGACCCTACTATTGACACTAGTATTATCTCTATAGAAAATACTGTTTACCCTGGTATGCCTCCACTTCCACATATCCACGTTAATGAACAATCCACAGATGAAAATATTCTCAATCAAATCAAACAACAACATGAAGAGATTCCTAAATCTAACATGCCAAGTGGAATAAAAACTAATAGTTCTTATGCAACCCCTACTTTTGAAGAATATTCATCTAAAAAAAATAAACATGCAAGGTTATCTAGGTGGACAATTAACAGATCATTTCAACCTAATTGGATATCAAAATTTCTATTTATTGAGCTAGTGCTACCAGAGAATAGTAGTGATGATATAACATAATTGAGATGCGTAATTTGCAGTTGGAAACACAAAAAGGATCATATATTGCAACTTAAGAAAGATACAATGGAAAAAAAATTGTGGAAAGGTTTATATCAAAACAAAAGAAGGTGATAGACCAATACCAAAAACTTATAGGTGGAAGGATGCATTAGAGTGCATACATATAAGATATGTGCAAGAATATGATAAAGAAATGAAACAAAAGCAAAATTTGGTTGAGAAAGGTGCAACGATTCAAGCCCAATTTTGAAAAATGAATAAGTTAACTTTAGCTTCAAAAAGTTTATAGTTTGTTGTTGTATTCTCTATTCTTAAGAAGGGTAGACTTATGTATAATTTCATGGATTATAAATCTCTATTTTGACTAGCTGATGTGCAGAACTTACCCAACGCCCATTGGTCAGATCAAAGTGGTTGGGAAATGGTAAAATATCTCTCATTGGTTGAGCAGGATGACCTCAGAGAGAAAGTAAAAAAGGCAAAATTCATTTCACTTTCAATTGATGAGGTGACTGATGTTGACAATACATCTTGGATTTGCATGCATGTTTACACATTAGAAAATCATTTAAGGCAACCTCATTTACTTGGAATACGCAAGATGGTGGAAAATTGTAATGCAAAAAATATTTACAATGTTGTTGTAACTAGTTTAAAAGAAGCAGGAATGAATGAAATTGAAATAGCCACTAAGTTAATATGTGTAGGATCTGATGGTGCTGCTACAATGCAAGGATACATGAATGGTCTTTGTGTTAGACTACAAACATTTGTTACCCCATATTTGATCCCTATTCATTGCATGGCTCATAGAATGAATCTTGCATACAAAATTATGGATACATTTACAAATGTTGTGAGAGTGGAAGAGCTTGTCCATGAAATTCATGATTATTTTTCACGTAGTCCAAAAATATTTTCAAAGTTTCAACAATTTGCACTAGGAGTTACCGAAGGTAAAAAACTGTTGAAAGATGTGGATACTAGGTGGATTTCGATGTATCAATCGATATTAAGAGTTTTCAAAGAATATCAATCCTTGATAGGGTTTATGTATGCAAATCGTAGGGTAGTTGATAAGGCTAAATATTTAATTTTTTGAATGAGTGACTTTGAAACTCTTCTCACATTGTGCGGTATTCTTCCAATGTTGGAAAAAATGAATACTTTGATCAAAATTGCACAAGAAAGATCGATTTATATTGTGGATTTCATCAGGGTGAGAATACAAATTTGCATGCATATTGATATGATGTATGCATCTGGTCAAAATTTTATGGATCCCATGTTTGAGAGTTGGAGAGCATTAACAAACGTGAATGATCCTCAAAGCTTTCTGAAGTTCAATATAAACGATCATCTATGTATTAATGTTCGTGGAAAGGAAATACCTTTATATTGTTATGGCGTGTGAATGGATATAGCTACAAATGAAGTTGAGCAAATGCCCATAACCTACAATAGATTTCATGTAGTTGTAGATGATACAAAACTTAAACTGAAACAAATAGCATAATCATTGACAAAAGAAATAAGAGACCATTTTCAAAGAGATGAATTGCTAGAGGCTATGGGTGTGGTTAATCCGATGTTTTGGGATCCTTGTAATGAATACCAGACTATAAATGGTTTGTTTCTCAAATACATGGGCATTCTTGCTGGCCATTTCAGTAAAAGTGTTGTAGTCAATGGTATTGAAATCAATGGCATTCTCAACAGAGATCTTTTGACAAAACAATCAAACTATTTTGGAACAACAATGTCTACTCAAGTTTCACAACTCTCTAATCGTCATGAAGCAGGTTCTATTTCACGTTTGTGGAGAAGATTACAACCAAGTACTATCTTACAACATACTATGAGTGAATATTTTTCATTTATATGAATTATGTCAAACGATGATTTTGGGATCCGTGGAAGATGAAAGGGTGTTCAATGCACTATCATATGTAAAATCTAAAGTTCAAAATAGGTTGGACAAAAATTTGGAGAATTTTTTGAGAGTATATGTGTCGACCTATGAGGTGGAGGAGTTTCCTTATGAAAGAGCATTGTCACATTGGAATTCTATGGCAGAGAGAAGAGGTGTAACGAATACTGAGGATGATGGTAACACTGGTCAGATTGTGATGACAGAAATTTTGGGAATGAGTGCAGAATATTTTGTACAATCTAAAATATTTTGTTCTAGATTCCAGCATTATGATGCAAGGATGCATTCATTTGATTTGATTTCAAATATTATCATTTGATTTGATTTCACATATTATCATTTGATTTGATTGAGTTCAACATTATAATGAAAGTAATATTGAGATTATATTGTTACATGTAATTTTGATGTCACTAATCATATAATATGATATTAAAAATGCAATTGGATACTTTGTATAATTTTGATGTCATTATTCATATAATATGATATTAGATTTGCCATTGGATACTCTGTATAGCATAGCCCTTTGATTTTATTATGTATTATTTGATTACACATGTGTTACACATATTCTTTGATTACACATGATTTGATTATTGGATTATCATAAATGTGTTACTAGATATTTTGTATATCATTTTACATAAGCCTTGTTATTGAAGTATTAGTCTAAAGTTTCAATTTTTCTTGTAGATTTGTATTGTATAAATCATTATTGGCAATTTGTGAAAGTAATTATCTATGCTGCATTTTATGTCATTTCAAATTAATTCATATAACATAAAATAACATCTTACTGCATCCAAATACTTCAAAATTACTTAATACATCAACACAAACAATCAAAACATAACAACATTCAAAACAAAGTTTCCAAGAGATAACACATTTTTCGAAAATAGTCTCTTTCATTGATTTCAATTTTCAAAAAAGTTACCATTCGTTCACAATTTACAAAACATATCAAACATTATTTCTTCCACTTCAAATTACTTAATACATCAACACATATAATCATAACATAACAAAATTCAAAATAAAATTTCCAATAGATAACACATTTTTCGAAAATAGTCTCTTTCATTGAATTCAATTTTTAAAAAGGATACCATTCATTCACAATTTACAAAACATATCAAACATTATTTCTTCCACTTCAAATTAAAAACAACAAAATTCTACATCATCATAAATAATCAAAACATAACAATAACTAAAATAAAATTTCCAAAAGATACCATTCATTCACAATTTACAAAACATATCAAACATTATTTGTTCCACTTCAAATTAAAACATAACAATAATTAAAAACAAAATTTCAAAATGATAATACAATTTTTTCAAAAATTGTCTCTATCATTGATTTCAATTTAAAAAAAATACCAGTCTTTAATAATTTATAAAAATATCAAAGAGTTTTTGTTTCACTTCAAATGCAACACAACAAACTTCTATTCTTTTTCAATGTTTCCTAAAGGTCCACCCTCATCTATCTCAATATCCTTTTCTTCTAATGCCCCAACCCTAACCAAAATTTCTATTGTAGTGTTGATCCCCGATAACAAGGCACTTTCTTCCTTCGTTGGATCTTCTTTGAAAGGTGCATTCAGCTCCTTCTCATTTTCTTTCAGTTTAGCCTTGACATCTAGGCCCCTATCTCTAATAAACTTCTTCAGCCAATTATTTTCTCTAATCGTCTGCTGTAACCTCTTCTTCACTTCAATAGCATTATTAATGCTAATTTTGGCAGTCTTGATCAACGTTTTCATGGCACCGACATGTTGCTTTAAGTGCTAGAAATTAGACTACAAAACATAAATGAAAAAAGGTTAATATTTATAAACAAAACATATTTAACAAAAAATAATTTTTTAGTTAGATGTAAAACTTACATCAGTTGTAAGTCATGTTGTTTCTGCAACAACTACTTTATTATGATCTAGTGCCCATTCATTGAAATATGCTTGGGCCTCTACATTGAGGTTTTCCAAATGATTCAAAACAACGATAAGAATTTCATCTATGTATGTAGACTCGGCCTCCATAGTGCTAGATTCAACTTTATGTAGCAAAGCATCGAGCTTTTGGGGCTCATTCTCAACCTTTAAAAACAACTATTTTCTCTTTGAAAAATTCTTATATCGGCCATTGATTCCTTTAATCAAAACCTTGGTCTGATATTCCCATTCTTTCAATTTATCAATATCCGAAAGAAGAGTATTATGAACTACAACTTTACATCTATCGACTAATAACACATTTTCAAAAAATTTTACGATATCATCATCTGTTAGATGATGGGCGACGACGTGCTGTGGGGTAGAGGAGGAAACTTCAGCAACATCTACATTGACATCCTCTTCTCCATCAATGCCCTCTTCATCCTCAAGAATATCACTTGCCTTTAAAGGGTAATTTTCAAGATTCATACTATGATAAAGAAAATCATATTCTAGAGTTTTCGAGGGCATTTGAGATGCACTCTCAACATTTGGAAATTTCTCTAAGGTTAATATTGATCAAACAAAAATATTAGATGATGACATATTTTGTCTCTGTAGCACTTCTTGCATGATGAGATGGTAGTGTGAGGAACATTTTACCATGCATGCGTGATTGGTTCCTCATTGGTGGAACCTGTTGTGGATGGACAGGAACTTGCTTTGAATGGACAGATAGTGGAACTTGTTGTGGTTGTTGCTATTTCTATGGTTGTTGTTGTGGATGTTGTTGTGGCTAGACGGATGGTGGAGCCATATTTTTTTCAGCCTTTTGAATCTAGCAGGTCCCTCTATAAAATTTCACACAAAAACATAAATTTAATCTTGTGTAAATAAAAATATCATAAAAAAAGATTTATTTAAACCATACATACCAGACTCGGACTCTACAGCCATTGATGATTCAACCATTTACCCTTTCTCTAAAAATATTTAAAATACATTAAAAAAACATAATTTTAAGTCATTAAAATAAATCATTTAAAATAGTATTTTTGAAGAATAAGGTTACCTTGTGGGTTGGAGGTAACTTCTTCCACGTCGACAGTAACAATTTCAGAAGTAAAAGGTATTAGAGGTGTATGCTGAATCCGATCACCATGAGACCTCTCACGTTTGGTGGGAGTTATTGGTGATGACTGTGACTGCGTGTCAGAATCAAAAGATACTTCCTGAACCCTAAATGCGACATCCCTTTTACTTGAAGACTGATATGCTCTTCTCTGTTTTCAAAAAAAAATTAGAGAATAACAAGATAGAATGAAAAAAGAAAACAAAGATATTCCAACAAATATGTTTACCTGTATCTCATCATCAGACATGCCAATAGACAAAAAAATAGGGTGCAATGTAGTGGGAGGACTGCTTTGTTGAAGGTTGAAATAAGCTTCTTGAAATAGACAAAGAATAAAATTGTTGGTAGTCACTATATAAGTAGATTGAATTTTTTAGGTACTCAAAAGGTCGTGTTTTAGGTGGTTGGAAATGTGCATGGACCAGTCAAATCTACCACCACCAATACAACAAATCAATAAAGAAAGTGCCCAAAAAGGCATTTCTGTAGGTCGCCCCTACAGAATAAGCCTTGCCTAAAAAAATTCAATGCAAGCATATAGAAATTTGTCTGCAACATTGGAAATGTTTAAGCCCCTTTTGGACTTAGAAGAATTAACTAAAAAAAGAGACAACATTATTAGAAAACAAAAAGTACAACAAGGAGAACGTTATTAGAGAATGGAAACTACAATACAACAATATTTAATGTTAAATAAAAAATAAAATTTAAAATTATACCTTTCAAATTGTTAGAATGAATAGAGTAAACAACTGCTAGGGTGGATTTATCATCTTCGGTTAAGGCGTATTGGTTGTTCACCAGCACACCATATGAAAATGGCAGCCCTGTTAGTTGATGCACATTGGAGGGTTTAACAAAAAAACAATGTCCTTGTTATCCACTCATATCAAAACAATGGACACGTCATGGTTGTAACAAGCAACGATCCGTTGCATCAATCGAACGTTAATGTTCAACTATGGCATCTTCAACACACCAACAAGTCCAGTGGTGTAAAGCCATTGGGAATATCTTCCAAGAGTGTTGAAAATGCTCTTGAGGTTGGGGCAGAAGATGTTCTTGAAATACACTTTAGAGGGAAGAGGAGAGGAAGAGCTAGCCATATCTGAAAAGATGCAAGAAAATATTCTGAAAAACCCAAGAAAATGTTCAAAAATGCCCTAGAAAACACTCAGAGAATGCTACCAAAACCTTCTCGAAACAGTGCCAAAATGCTCTAAAAATAGTGCCAAAATGCTCTAAAAATATTGCCAAAATGCTCTAAAACTGCTATGGAAAATGCCTTGAAAATGCTAGAAAAAGGTTTAAAATTGCTCTAGAAAACATCGTAGTAGAGGTAAAAAATGACCCTACAAATGAATTTATAGAAGTATGCATGGTAGAAGTTAATAGATGCATGACACATGGTAGATAAGAGGACACGTGGCATCATATAATTGACAAATTACGATGGCCACCTTATGCCACTCACCTTGTGTCACTCGCCATCTACCACTCACCATCTACTAGTCATCTTATGCCACTCGCCTTATATCACTCGCCATCTACCAGTCATGTTATGCCAGTCGCCCTATGCCAATTGCCTTATGCCACTCACCTTATGCCACTCGCCTTATGCTAATCGTCATATACCACTCACCTTATGCCACTTGCCTTATTCCACTCTCCTTATGCCACTCACCTTGTGCCACTCACATTATGCCACTCGCCTTATGTCACTCACTTTGTGCCACTCATATTATGCCACTCGCCTTATGCCACTCACCTTATGCCACTCGCCATATTCCAGTTGCCCTTTGCTAGTCACCTTATGCCAATCGCCTTATGCCACTCGCCTTGTGCCACTCACTTTATGCCACTCACCTTATGCCACTTGCCTTATGCCACTCACCCTCTGCCACTCGCCTTATGCCACTCACCTTATGGCACTCATATTATGCCACTCGCATTATGCCACTCACCTTATGTCACTCACCATATGCCAGTCGTCCTCTGCCACTCGCCTTATGCCACTCACCTTATGCCACTCTCTTTGTGCCACTCGCCTTGTGCCACTTGCCTTATGCCACTCACCTTATGCCACTTACCTTATGCCACTCACCTTGTGTCACTTGCCTTATGCCAGTCACCTTATACCACTCATCCTTTGCAAGCCACCCTTTGCAAGTCACCCTCTGCCAGTAGCCATAAAATTTTATTGATAATTTTTGTGCAAAAAAAAAGAAAAAATCACCATGTTTTGAAAAATTTTCTTCAAAATTTTGAAAAATTTACCCCAAATTTTATACACCATTCACCTTGATTTACCCTGATTTTATAATTACTTTTTTGGTACTACCCCTTATGCATAACCCTAGTGTGACTATGGTATTCAATAAGGATAGCTACAAGATGGTTCATGGATTCATGGTGTTGGCAAGGGGATTTCATATAGGAACTTTGTTTAGACTTGAGGCTAGCACTGTAAGTATTAATTGCAATAACTCTTCATTTGTAGAGAAGAATAATGCGATAGAAGTGGCTCCAAGTATTCTTGTAGTGAAGACAATATTATGGCATCAATACATGGGACATATTGGTGAAAGGCCTTTGAACATTAAAAATGAAAGGTATGGCTGAAGGAATTTTTGATTTTCCATTAAAGTTTGATTTTTGTGAGCATTGTGTTTTTGAAAAGCAAACCTGAGTCAAGTTTCCTAGTAGTGCTACAAGATCTGAATAATTTTGTATCTAGTTCACAATGACATGTTTGGACTTGCAAAAGTACCATAGTTAGGTAAATCTATCTATTTTGTTACATTTATAGATGACTTTTCAAGAAAGACTTGGATATATTTTTTACAGAATAAAGCTAATGTTTTCAATGAATTTAAATATTCTAAGGCTCTTGTAGAAAATCAAATAGAGAAAAATATAAAGGTTTTGAGAAGTGATAATGGTGGTGAGTATTGCTCTAATGAATTTAAGCATTTTTGCAAGGATTGTGGAATAAAAATGTAAAAAATAACTTCGTATACTCCACAATAGAATGGAGTTGTAGAATGGATGAACAAAAAATTGATGGATAAGGCCAAAAGCATGCTAAGTTGTGTAGGGTTAAAAATAATTTTTTTGGTAGAAGTCATGTTAATTTCTTGTTACCTCATAAATAGATCTCCTACCTCAATTTTGGTGGACAAGACTCCACAGGAAGTGTGGAATGGTAAGAAAACCTCTCTCAGTAATATAAGGATTTTTGGTTGCGATGCTCATATGTATATTACAAAAGAGAAAAATGGCTAAGCTAGACTATAAATATGAAGAATGCATATTTGTGGGTTATAGTATTAGTGTTAAAAGATATAAGTTGTGGAACCCAAAAACAAAGAAGATTGTTTACAATTATAATGTGATATTTAGAGAAACAAAAGGTGTTTCAAAATAGGAAATATAACCAAGTAAAGAACCTAAAGTAGTTTAAGTAAAATTAGAACAGGAGGAAGAACTTGTGGTAGAATCTTGTGCTACAAAAGAAGATGAACTACAAAGAGAGTTTGAAGAGGAAAATTTAGAGGAAGAAGGTGAGGAGGAAGCTGAAGATGCAAAACTTGGAACTCCAAGTTTGAGGAGATTAGATCAAGTGAGAAGACTCCCAAAAAGGTATAGCCCTTTAAATATTTGTTTTGCATTTAATATATTAGTTACTAATGAACCCAAGATTGTAAAGGAGGCACTTCAGCCAAGTAAGAGTAAGTCTTGAAAAAGGACTATGGAGGAAGAAATGGAGTCCCAAAATAAAATAAGACATGGGACTTGGTGAAATTACCCCTAGAAGAAAACCAATTGGTTGTAAGTGGGTATTCAAGAAGAAGTAAAATATAGAAGGAAATTTGGAGAAGTACAAGGCTCACCTGGTAGCAAAATGATTTTCTCAAGTTGAGGGAATTGACTTTGGTGAGATTTTTTCTCTTGTGGCTAAACTAACTTCAATTAGATTTTTTTGGCTATTTTTGTTGCTTTTGATATTGAAATAGAATAGATGGATGTAAAGACAACATTTATACATGGTGAACTTGATGAAGATATATATATGTCACAACTAGAATGCTTTAGGGTAAAAGGTAAGGAGGACTTGGTATGCAAGTTGAAAAAGTCTCTTTATGGCTTGAAGCAATCTCCAAGAATGTGGAACCAAAAATTTGATAGGTTTGTTTTGACATTAGGATTGAAAAAAGCAAAGTAGATCAGTGAGTGTATTTTAAACAAGAAGGTTAAATTTTTGTTATCATTGTTTTGTATGTGGATGACATGTTAATTGGTAAAAATAAGGAGATGATAAAGTTACTAAAATATTAGTTATCTTCTAAATTTGACATGAAGGATTTGGGTGCTGCAAAATTTATTTTAGGTATGGAAATAATAAGGGATTGTGAAAATAGAAAGTTGTGGTTAAATAAAAGAAAATATATTGATTTGATACTACAAAGGTTTAGGATGCACGATTGTAAACCAATATGTACTCCATATCCTGTTTGTCAAATGTTATATGCTGAATGGTGTCCTAAAATAGATGAGAAAATTAAAGAAATACATCATGTTCCTTACGCTAGCATTGTTGGTAGTCTAATATATACAATGGTCTATATTAGAACTAATATTGCACATGTAGTGGGAGTAGTTAGCACATATATGTCTAATCCAAGAAAGGAACATTGGACTGTTGTGAAGAGGATCTTTAGATACTTGCATGGAACTTCAAACTATGCTATATATTTCCAAGGAAAATATGGAGATAGTAATATTATAAATCTTTAAGGTTTTTTGGATGTTGACTAGGCTAGAGATCTGGAGAAGATAAGATCCATGTGTGCTTATGTGTTCAAATTATTTGGAGTGGCAGTAAGTTGTATGAGTAAAAAGTAATTAGTGGTTGTTTTGTCCACAATAGAGGCAACGTACATTGCAACAACTCATACCTATAAAGAAGCAGTGTGGCCACAAAGGTTGTGTTCAATATTTGATCTTAAGTAGGCTATGAGAATTGATAGTGATAGTTAGAGTGCAATATTTTTGGCCAATAATCTTGGTGAGAGATGGTTGAAGGAAATCGGGTGATGCTGGAGAAAGTTGATACAAAGAATAATGTTGTTGATTCATTAACAATGGTTGTACTTGATCAAATATTTTCTTGGTGTTGAAGATCTATGGATATGGTTTCCCTTGACAGTTGATAACAGTAGTTTTTGGCCCCTATGGAAAGTATTCAACAAAAACCCATAAAAATAACTTTGGAATCATGTCAAGAATCTTCAACATTTGTCCTAACTAAATTCTAGTAAGAAAGATACCTAAGAGAATTCAAATATCATTAGAAGAATGGGTTACACTAGAGGGGGACCAGAATAGCCATTGGATAACAAGAGCTCCTAAAGGTGCAACAAAGACCTCAGAAAATAGCTCTAAGAGTCCCATTCCATAAATCCCCTATTTCTAAAATAAAAGGAAAGAGAAGTAAGCAATCCATGCTAGAATTTCTACCAAAATATCAAGTCCAAGAATTTCCATTCTTATGATCATCCATTAATGACTTATTGATCCCTTTTCAAATTCTTACCCTTCTCAATCTTGTCATCTTCAATGCAATTCTTCCACCAATGAACCATGGATTTATATAAATCCAACATATGGGAGAGTCCAATCGATGACATTTTCAAGGTAGTAAAGCTCTACCAAATTTTCATCCATGGTATTTTTAAAAGTAACAAAATTTTACCAAATTTCTTTAAAATCATAACACTCAAGTATTGTGCATGGCAATATTATGTCAAAATCTTACCACAATCTTGTGAAGGTCATCCTTGCAAGTACTTAAAATTTTATTCTTGTAAGCATCCAAGTATCTAAGCAAGTATACAAGCTCTCAAGCAAGCATCAAGCCTCCAAGCTCAATCATTCAAGTGTCATCAATAATTAAGCTAAGCTTTCAACAAGCTTCCAACAAGGGAAAAACAATCTTGTGTCTTGGGTTGTGATTTTTTCCCTTATTTGTTTTTGGCTCTTCCTTGTATTTATAGTTATAGGCCTTTTATCTTATTATACTTAGAGCTAATCTTACATTTTGCATTTGTATGTAGTTAAGTTTTTAAATTTGTTAGTTAATCTTCATCTTGTGCAAGTAAACCTATATTTTTTGTTGTTAGATAGGGCCTCTATACTCCTAAGTTAGAGACCTTCATCATAGTTATTATAACATTGGAAAATGTTATATGTAATCGTGTTTCTCTACTCTCAAAATGAAAGTGTCACCAAATTGTAGGTTAATGGCATTATTGATTTCTATTTTATACAGAGTAAAAGCATCAACAACACTATCACAACCTAGTGGTACTTTCACCACCTAGAATTTATTTCTTGTATTCTATAATTTCTCTCATTTTTTGCTTATCTAAATAGGGACCTAATTGTTGTTCAAGGAAGTCTAACTATCCTTTACCATATCAGACAAACCCCTCTACTACTAACTATATATATTTCTCTTTATTTTGTAGGTTAAACAATAGCACCATTGATAGGCAATAGCACCAACAATGCTTCTATGAGCTAGAGATGCTTTTGCCACAATGGAAGAAGTAGGTTCTTTTGCCTCATAACCATATAATTTAAGCATTCAGGATCTAATATATGTTTTTGGTCTCCATAAACTAGATTCTATTTCTTGTTTATTGGTAAAATAGACAAAATGGAAAAAAGAACTAGTTATTTTATCATATAGAGGACCATCTTAATCATTAAGCTTTAGCATTCAATAAAAATCACATATAGTTGCATCTTAGGCTTTGTTTTCTACATACTCTTATGTTCTTATCTCTTAAAAGAAAATTTGTTATTTACTTCCTCATCAAAATCAAAAGTCCACTTAGTTTAGGCCTTGATTGTTGCATCTGTATGTTTAACATTAAGATTAGAAAAAGAATTATCTTAGGAGAAACATAGGTGTTCTTCAACTAATCCAACAAAACTAAACTTTAAGCATCCAACTTTTCCTAGTCTCAAAGTGACGTAGAGGAAAGAGGAAGAGCATTGCAAATAGGTACTTTGTGATACCTTTCCATTTTTTCCCCTCATCACACCACTTAAAATGCTTTCATAATGTTTAGTGATGCTAACACATGCCAAAATATCGCTTTCTAAAGACCTTCCTTGGAATTTGAGTACTTACTTTTGCATTTTACTTGTCAATGACTAATTCACTCTAAGAGAGGAGAAAATTACTCTTGTTTGGTAGCACTTTACTCCATTATGCTATCACTTTTCTCTTTGGGTATCAATCTCTCCATGTTGTCTAGTGCTTCACTCCTATAGAGTAAATTGCATCATCATGAACAAATCACACCTCTAGTCAAAATTCTATAAAATTGGGTTTTTGGAAGCCTCAATTAATTAGTCCAATTTCTTATACATATTCAAGTGGAAAATCCCAAGGTAGTAACTTATTGTTACAACTTCTTAAACAATAAGAGATAAGGCACTTGCTTTTGACTCAATTTTAAAACTATTATTAACCATTATTATATTTAAATATTATTTTAAATCTATAAAAGCTTATATTTGTTGAATGATGTCTATTCTACTTGGGGTTGAGCATATCACACACATAGATCCTAGCCATTAGGGTTGGAACCTAGTTTCTCAACATAACAAGCACTTCATACTTGTCAATTCCTCGTAAAAGCTTTCTTATAAATGACCATATTCATCATCTCATGCTATTTTATTTTTTATTTTGAAATGAATACCTTTTTATTATTTTAAAGTTAGTTCATCATTAAGAGATCTACTGTGATTACACATTTAAAGTAGACCATACCCATATCATAAGTAAACTAATTCTTTCCCATGACTCTTTTAGATGAATCATTTAAGAATATTTGTAAAAATAAATATTTATTTAACTCCATTAAACAAACCCAAGTAGAGAAACACACTATTAACCTTGTTATCTTTTATGCATAGAATGAAAATGTTATTCTTTAATTACTAATTAATAAACAATCACATACATAAAGTATGGTAAAGATTCACCTATCACTAAATGATGTTTGTTAATTATGGACATAAAGTTTTGTAATTATACAAATGTACTATGGCGGTGGTATGGAGAAGCGAATGTCATGGATGTCATTCATACAATGACAAAGAAAAGTGAAATGTTATCATTTTTTAACTACATATAAATCAAATGGAGACACTATTATTCTTTTAAAACCTCTTCTAGTCTATCTTAAAGGTCCTATGGTCTGTCTAGCATCATGCTTTGCATGAACAACTTAGACCAGAGATGTACATCATAATTTTCCATCTAGAAGGTGAATGCTTTTGGCGTAAGGTTTAATTTATTTATTATTTTGATCTTAATGATTTTACCCATTTAGAGAAAAAATACTTATTTGGCATCTCTCATTGAAGTAGCATTCTCTCAAGAGTTATAGAACTGACCTACTAATATATGAAGGTAAAAAATAGCTCACATGCAATACATAGATATATCTTGGTGGAGCATGCCAAACAATGTCAATTTTATAGTTGCATTCATTATTTCATTATCTTCTTCTAAAATAAAAGCTTTCAAACGTATTCAAGAATTTGAAGAGCATAAAAGTAACAATCATAGAAGAATCACTTGATTGTCAAAAGTTCACCCTGCCTAAGCTAACAATAATTATAATCTTTGAAAACTTAAAATCCTTTTCACATCCTCTTGAATTTCTTTATGTTTAAAATAATTTTTAAAATGATAACATAAAAATAGAATTCAAGGGACTTGGAAGATGTGATTGATGCTTGTCACACTTATTGAGTTGTTCCACAACATAATTTTTTGTATAACTTTTTTTTTTTAAGCAAAAACCCCTTGCGAGGACGCCTTGGTCTAAGAGACCACAAACAGGGGGTTCTACACCGTCAAAGTCACCGGGGAGTCGCACCCAGCCCTACCCGCATCAACAATATCAATTGGATTTTGGGTACCCAATTCAGCTTTTTGGTAGGGTGGAGATTCGAACCTGGGACCTCCCTTGGAGGATTGCCCTCTCCTCTCCAACTCACCTACAACACCTGGGTTAAATTTTTGTATAACTAATATAATGAAAGAGTAGGTTAAATTTTTCTATCTTGTTGAGATTTTATTTAAATTAAATATTTCTCTTGATGTGTTCTAAATTTTCTATTCTAATGTATTTTCATATTTGCTAGGTCATCCCACAATATATATTTTGTATGATTAATGCAACAGAAGAGAAGGAGGTTAAAGTTTTCTATATTTTTATATTTTTATTTAAGTTAAATCTTTATCTCTTGATGTGTTTAAATTTTTTTTATCCAAATGTCTTTTCATGCCACCATTTTTTAAGGCCTTTTAATTGTTTAAATTTTTGCTTATATGGTAGGCTACTAAGTTTGGATGGTATCTCAAGGTATGATATGCAACCGCTCTATAGTTGATCCTATAATTATTGTAAATCATTTTTCTTATACTTTTAATGTGTTTGCAGAAAAATTAATCATTGTTTTATATATTTTCTGTGTTTTTATTGGTCTTTGTAAAAAGTGTTTTTTGGCAAGTATCATGGCTTAGTTGAGTAAGTTGTAATGTTTGTGAATGGTTTTTAATCTTAATGGAAGCCTTGGATTTGTCATATTTGGAAATTCCATATACATTATTATCTAATGCCATTTAATGTTTGTAGTTTCAAATTGAAACATCTAGACTTGTCTTATTTTGTTATTGTAATATTAAAAAACTATCTTAGACCACTATAAGACCCCAAAAACCTAACAATTCCTAATTTCTCCCATAAATAGAGGTGGACATACACTAGTTTCCCTTGAAATATCTTGGTCTCTAACAATATATGAGTCCCAAGGCCTAACCCTTAGAAGGGTAACTATTGATAAGAATAATTAAATGATAAGGACTTATTTTCATAGTTGTGTTAAGAGTTAGAGTTATGAAAGTGTAATCAAGAAAAATGCATCCTTTCAACAAAACAAATAAAAAAAACATAATATTTTTTGACCACTTTTGTTACAAATAACCCTCTTGGAGGGGTTTACAATGGAACCTCCAAAGAGAAGGACTCTCTTCTTTGCAATATTGCATAATAGCACTAGGGTACCTTCACAATGCTTTTCCTTGATCACAATTGTATGTTGATGGGTTTTTAGTGACCACCATTGGTTGAGTAGAGTCTCTCAATGCCTACACACAAGAAGTAACAAAATATTAGTAGCATCAAGGGCCTACCTTGTTTAGGGCCCAAAATTTATACAAGAATCAAAATAATAACTCTAAGAAAAGGTTTAAAACACTAAAAAATGAAGTCACTCTTACAACTCCTGCAGAGTTCTCCTATGCTCTCCTTTCTTTTTGCAAATAAAAGATATGAGGAGATATTTATAAAATTTTAGAGGGGAGAGGGGGTGAGAATGATGTGGCATATGAGTAGACTTGGGGGACAAGATAAGAAATATAAAAATTGTAAAGAGGGTTGGTGGAAGACAAGATGAGGTGGGTAGAGTATGGGCCTTGCTTGCCCATGTGAGGAATATGGGATAAGACAAAGGTTGGTGGGAGACAAAATGGGATGAGTGGAGTATGGGCCTTGTATGCCCATATGTTGAATTGAGATGAGGACAAAGGTTGGTAGGAGATAAGGTGTTTATCTCATGCTAATGAGTGAAGAATATAGACTATTTGGATGAATGAAAAGATGCTTGTATTATGCTTGAGTGAAGAATCTAGAATATTGGATGAATGACAAGATGCTTGTATTATGCTTGAGTGAAGAATCTAGATTATTTGTATGAATTACAAGATGCTTGTATTATACTTGAATGAAGAATATAGATTATTTGGATGAATGACAAGATGCTTGTCTTATGCTTGAGTGAAGAATATAGATTATTTGGATGAATGACAAGATGCTTGTCTTATTCTTGAGTGAAGAATCTAGACTATTTGAATGAATGAAAATATGCTTATCGTATACTTGAGTGAAGAATCTAGACTATGGATGAATGATATGATGCTTGTCTTATTTGCAAGTGGAGTAGATCGAGCATGATTTAAGGTTAACTAGGATTAAGGGTTAACCAAGGTTAAATGTTGACTATGGTCAAGGGTGCACATAGCATAGGGAGATGGTCACATGGTGACCAGGGGCTAGGTATATGAGGGGCCTTAGTGAAGAGTGAATAGTAAATAGTGAATAGTGGATAGTGAATAGTGAATAGTGGATAGTGAACAGTAAATATTGGACAATGAATAGTGAATAGTAATTTTAGAAAAAATAGAAAGGAATTAGAGAGGATTAGAAGAATTTATAGGTATTAGAAGGGAATTATAATGAGCTAGAGAGGATTTAGGGAGATTAAGGAAAAATTAGAGGGATTAAGTGGGTTTAGATGGAGGATTAGGTATTTTGGAGGAAATTGAGAGACATTAGAGGAAATATAGATATTTTATAAGAGATTAGATGAATTTGAAGGGAAAATTGGGAATTTGGGGGTTTTGGGAGGAAATTGAGGAATTTATAAAAATTGATTAAAATGATTTCAAGGCATACAAAATGACACATTTTTGGTGTCTATAGATACCCCTTTTTGGACTACGTTGTGTGTGAACACAATGCGATGCAAAAACATATGACACCAATTGTTGGATTGATGATGGATAATGATGCATGGATGATTGATGGAAACTACTTTTGTCTTGAAGAGGGGGATGTAAGATTACCCCAAATCAAGAGCAATGTAGGATGTCCCAACTATGGAATGAACATATGTCCTTAAATATTTACCTTCGATAGATTGATGAGCTCACTTTGATTTGGCAAGCAGGACAACCGTATGGTAGGTGCCTCACGATGTTGCCATCGATTGTAAGTGGGCTTACGTGTTTCCACCTCAATGTAGCACAGACATATATAAACTATACAGACATAGGCATGGAGCTTACCCATTCAGGATTTTTTTGGAGTTTTGATTGAAGGGGAGAAGTTTTGCTAGTTTCCCCAGTTGAAGAGGGTTAATGATAGCCTTGGGCAAAGGTTCTTAGACACATGCGACTCCAAAATTGCGTGTTTTAAGTATTGGACTTATTCGAGGCAAAATTTATGGATATTTTCTACCCCATAAAGCAATGAGTTTATGAAGGAAGAAATGGATGATAGCAAAAAATTACTTGACAAAAATGTCATTGTACAATCATAGTATGGATATGAATGATGAAAATGAGGATTTGAGAGAAATGGATGATTTTTTTGGTGGGGAGGGAGAAAATGGACCAAATAAATGGTTCCTTTTATGATGTAATATCTTGATGGAAAGGTAAAGGGAATAAAATTCAAAATATTTAAAGGGGGTGGGGTGCACGATGAGAAGTGAGAGAGTGTTGGGTATGATAGGGAAAAGTGAGAGGGTTTTGAGTTTGGCATGGAAATTGAGAGGGTTTCAAGTGTGACATGGAAAAGTGAGGGTTTCAAATCCATTATTGGAAATCATGTGGGGTATTGGGTTCGGTGTGAAAGTGCAAGGGTTTCGATTGTGATAGGGAATCATGTGGTCATGGGTGGCTAAAATATGCCCAGATACGAACGATTGTGTTCGATCGTAGGTGAGGATGAGGATTAAATTAGTTGGTGATTTATGACTTATCGTATTCTCTATTGTTATTGTTGGTATAATTCTTGGTTGCCTTATCCTATGGAGTATATACAATGGATTTACTATAGCATTCGTTGTTATCATTTTGTTAATTGGGGTAAATATTATGGCACATATGTTGTGAGCTATCTAAAGGATGAGGGGGGTGTGGAGACCCCAAGTGGTCAGCAAAGTGGGTTGTTTTATGGTTGTGGCCAATGTGCCACTATTTTTGTAATTTAATATTTTGGTGAGATGGCACAACGATGTATATGGTGACATATATAAATGTATGTATGTTGTAGCCTATTGGTATTGATAATGATGTATTCATGTTATGTGACTTTATTGTGATGATGATTTTGATGTGTGTGGTTTAATAAAATAGACTCATAAATGCATTTTTGATCACTTTTAGAAAAGGTTTGTATGTAAATTTCACAAGTTCAAATGGTTTAATCAAATGAATGGTACCTTTTGTAATGGAGAATCTTGATGGGAAGGTAAAGAGCACAACCTTTAAAATTGTATGAGTGAATTGATTGAGAGTGAGGCAAAGTGTATGGGTGGATGTATGTAGTATGAGGGGTCATAAAGGAAGAGGGCATGTGACAAGAAATATGAGCAACATAAAAAGGAGTGGGGTAGTGCATGGCGTGAGACATCATAAATATGGGGTACATGATGAGAAGTGTGAGAAACATAAAAAAAGGGTGGGGTAGTGCATGGCATGAGAGGTTATTAATATGGGGTACATGACAAGAAGTGAGAGGGTGTCGAGTATGGTGGGAACCATGTGGTCGCAGGTGATGAAGATTTAGATTCTAACCATTTATCATGTCTTGATTGTAGCCATTGGTTTTATCCTTGAAGTTGTATAAATAACAACCCATGCTCATGTTTGAGGCAAGTTGCTAGCAATTATTACATCTTATGACATTTGGTTATATTCTTCTAGGAGCAAGTCACACTATCCTCATATTATTGAGTATATATGTTGTATCCACGATAGCATTCGTAGTTGTCATTTTGTTGTTGTGGGCTGATATTTTGATGCATTTGGAGGATTGAATACTTGTCCCAGTGTTTCTATGGGTGGTCATGAGACATGAATCCTCTTTTGTGTTGTATCATGCTTGATAAGTGAGAGGTAAAAAGGTGTGAGGGTGACTTAAAAGTGAAGCTCGGGTGAATTGACTGTTGGAAGGAACAAGATAGCAACTGGAGGTTGAGCCAAGGATGTAGTGCAAATCCAATTAGTCAATTTGTGCCCTACTTTCTCATATTTGCACATTTTCAAGATAATATAGATCCTAGGGCCTATTTTTTAGAAAAATGACACCATAGAAGAGTAGGCTAGTATATAATAGTAGGATGAATGTGGTGTTGTGTTTATTTTGCATTGCTATTTTTTGGGGGGGATGAGAATGGTTTTAACAAGAGGAAATGATGGGTGTTGATAGGAAGAATTGTGGTCATTGAATATTGTTAGCTTTTGATGCTAAATACTTAATGTAAAATAACCACAATATCTAAAATAAGGTATTATATCAAATATAAGATAATGAAAATATTCTAAACATATAAAACTCATAAATAACTTTTGCAACAACTCATAAAACTACCATTAATAAATGCTCACAAAAATAGTATTTTGATATAGAATGGAGATCTCAAATACACCATACTTCCACACACTCTCACTCTACATTGTGCTACTACATTGTATCATTACATTGTGTTCTTGCATTCACATAGACACATATATAATGGAATGTGACTCTTCATATGGAGTACTCTTGGCCTTCACCCTTCTTGAGACTCTTCACTTTCCTACTCTAAGAACACATGTACACTCTTACATAATGGACACTTGGGTACATCTACAATCATCAAACTTGCACACTTAAGTACAAGACACTTGTGCATTTCTCGCACATTATTACATTACATAAAATATAAATCACTCTAATCTAAGACACTCTTCTAATCTAAATATGTACCCAAGGTGGTACATTAGCATGTATCAAATAATATAATAAATTCCAACACCCCCTGTATTACATTATTTGGTTATTGAAGACTTTAGCCTTCAATATGGTTCTTCATCTTATAGGTACTTTTCAATCTAATCAGGTTCATGTTCTTTGATCTGCAAACAACCCTGTAGTGCAATATTTTGTTGTCCTCTCATTTTTCTTTGTCTGAATCCTGTATTCATCCATTTGCTTCCATGGTAGACTGGTTTATTATTTTTGTAGTCTTTCTCTCAGGAAAAGCATCAGTATTATTTTGAACCATTACAAGCTCTTGTGAAAAACTAATAAAATATTCTATTGTTGATGGATCTAGTGGCTTATATCTCATTTTTCTATTTAATAAAACATTTATTCTTTCCATTCACGTACTTGAATTCTATTGTTCTTCCACTTTCAATTAGTTTAGTTACTAAAATGAGATTTGTGGACAACCCTGGTACATACATAATGTATGCATAAAAAATAACACCATTACACTAAAATGAAGCATTGCATTTATTTCATAAAATGAGTTTTGAATACAATAAGCCCCTTTGTAGGGTGCTTTCACAATACTTCACAATACAAATGCTCAAGGGGGTGATCCCCTTTTACAATAAACATATGGTGTCTTTCATTCTTCTTCATGCTACAACAATGTGGGAGGTGGGTTTGTCATGACCACCGTGATGACCTTGAGCTTGTTGAACCTGAACCTAAAATTTGCACACATGGAAATGAACAAGGGTTTAGTAGCACCTATCACAATGATAATGATAAATGTAAATGAAATGACTAATGTAAAATGAATATAGAAGAAGATGAACAATGAATATGGCTTACATAGCACAATTTGGGCAACATAACATTAGCATCCCCTCCTCTCTCTTTTCCTCCCTCCTTTTTATTAGTTATGTGATGGTGCCTTTATAGGCCTTTGAGGGTTTTGGATGGAAGGATAGGTGGCAGTCTAGGACTGCCAAGTGGCAGGGACTGGGTAGCCACCTATCCTAGATAGTTGCAATGAGTCACTAGAAGTGTCTCACTTAACTAGGGAAATGTGGCAAGTGGGTAGGTGCAAGTGGAGTGATGTGTGGAGTGAGGTGTGAGATGTGGCAAGTGGGTAGGTGCAAGTGGAGTGAAATGTGGAGTGAGGTGTGATATGTGGCAAGTGAGTAGTTGGAAGTGGAGTGAAGTATGGAGGGTTACCCCATGTGAAGGGACAAAGAGGACAAGGGTGTATGAGAGGTGGCAAAGGAGTGATGATGATGTGGCCAGGACACATGTCAAGTGAGGGGAGAGGGTATCCTAGGAGGATATCTCCCAGATTTAATAAAATCTAAAAAATATAATTATATGCAAGATTTTATGCCTAAGTCAAAACTTAGGCACATAATGTTATGCAGAACTAAAATGTGCAATGTGGATGAATAATGTGTAGGAATTATATTTCTAAGTTTAGACTTAGGCATATATTATTATGAAAAGTTGTGATGTGCAATGTGGGTGAATGATGTGCAAGAATTATATGCCTAGGTTTAGACTTAGACATATATTATTATGCAAAATTGTGTGATGAAATGCAAATACCTAGATTTTGGTATCTACAGATGCCCCTTTTTGTATCGTGTTTACGTGAAACACAATGTGATGCAAAAACAAAAGACACCTAGTCTTATTTGATGGAGGAATGGACTCAAATCTTCTCAACACACAAGAATGAATGACTTTTTTTTAAATTTTGATTTGTTTGCTTACCCCCTCAATTAGTGAATGGGTAAAGGATGAAACCCATGAGCCAAGTGACAAAATATGGATGATGAAAGGAGGTGGTTGATTGAATGATGCAAATATATGTTATTTTGATCAACTTGATACCCCGAGTTTGGGATTGTTTATGTTTTTACAAATTTGCTTTTGGTTCGTTGATGTGCAAAATGTTGTGGTTAAATTATTAACCATATTTGTGAGCTCGTGAGTCCCTTTCCTGTTAGTCACTCCTATGCATTGGAGCCAACGTACTAAGACCTCGATACTCAAGTGATTTCTGATTATACCAAAATTTATTTGATTGTTTCTCTTATGACCCAACAAAAGGGGTTGAAGGATAACCTTGTGCAAATCTATTTTGAACACAACCAAGCTCAAATATTTAGGTATCTAGCTGATTTAATGCCATAGTGATTTGATGTTGAATGTTTGAATGAGTGTCCTTATGGTGAGCTACCCATCTAATCGGATTGTATGGATTTCTAGTCGCTGCAACCGCCAGGTGTATAGGGTAATCCATGAGATACAAGGTTCACTAAATGATGTGATGATAATGATGATGATGATGATGATGTTTATAAAAATGCATGATATGATTGATATAAATGTTGGAAATCAATATCAAGTTGGATGCCCCAAGTTTGGGGTGGACTTATGTTATCATAAATTTACCTTTTGGTTTCATTGACATGCAAGATGATGAAGTAAAGAAACCAATCATCCTAGGGGCTTGTCCTAGTGACTGTTAGCAATTCCTTAATGTAAAATGATGAAGTATAAGTTTTCCATGTTTTGTAACCCCACAGAGTAGGCATCAGTGACAACCTTGGATAAATCTGCTTGAACGCAGGTCAATCAAAAATTTAAGGATCAACCTGATTTAATTTCAAACATAATGATGTGAAATGATTTTGTTAGTTTACTTATGGTAATTTATCCATCCTACCAGATTTCATGGATAACCAATCGCTGCAACATCCAAGTTTCTAGAGTAAATTACTAGATACAAGGTTCACTCGAGATGATGATGATGTGAGATGATTATTTGGAGGGTTTTACAATAATTTTGTAGCCATTTGCTTTTGAAGGGGAGTTGTGTAATATGGTCACAAATAAAAATCAACTTGTGTTGTCCCAATCATGGAAAATATGCTTATAATGAGCATAATTTACAAGAATTGAGTGTTTTGAGTGTTGAATTTGATTATGAAACTCGAATTTATTGATTTTGTCTATCCCTTAAAGCAATGATTCGATGGAGAAGATATGAAATGATGAAAGTAATGAAACAAATGATAATGGTTGGAATGAAATTGATGTTTTTGTTTTTGTTTCAACTATGATTTTGACCATTGTTGATAATTTTACACTTCTATCCCTTGGAGCAGTCTAGCCGTATGGCTTTCTTAGGGAATTGAGATGATAAAAATTCATTTATTGCATGAGGTGAATCACTTTTCAAGGGCCTTATGGTAACCTACCCATCCTACCAAATTGCATGGATTTCCAGTCACTACAATTGCCAGGTATATAGGATAAGTTACTATATATGAGGATCACTTAAGGCTAAGTGGAAGAAGGAAAGGTACACCTCTATCCCTTGTAGTAGTCCAGCCTCATGGCCTTCTTAGGGAGTTGAGATGAGAGCACTTCTATTCTTTCGAGAGCCTGTTGAATTTGTTTTTGACCAAAGGAATTGAGATATCTTTGGATTTTTTTTTGTTTTGTTTTGGAGAATGCATGATTTTTTTGTGTTTTTGTTTTGTTTTTATATGACAAAAGATGCATGGAAATGTTTTTGGTGTTTTATGTTTTATATGATAAAATATTCATGGCAATGTTTTTTTTGTTTTATGGTTTTGTAAGACAAAATATGTATGGAATTTTTTTTGGTGTTTGATGTTTTTGAAAGGGAAAGAAGCACAAGATGTTTTTTCTTTGTTTTTATGTTTTGATGATTGAATTTTTTTTTTAACCAAAGGGGTTTATACCTTTGGGGATTGTTGAATTGTGTTAATGATAATTGTCCTTATGGTAATCTAATCCTCCTACCAGATTGTATGGATAACCAATCACTACAACCACTAGGGTGCTAGAGTAAATCACTAGATACAAGGATCACTTAAGGTTGAGTGAAATAAGGAAATGCGCATCTCTATCCCATGGAGTAGTCTAGCTGTATGGATTTCTTAGGGAGTTGAGATTATAGCATTTCAATTTTTGAAAGCCTTGTTGAGATTTAATTTGACCAAAGAAATTGTGTTACCTTTGGAGCTTTTTTGTTTTGAATTGAGTGTGACCAAAGGGGTTGATTCCATTGGAGCTTTTTGAATTTGATTATTTGAAATATGAATGTGTAATGTGATTGTTGGGGTAGGTGTGAGACCTTGAATCCACCCAATTTTTTTGATTTATTATTTGATGTGATTTATGGGGAAGGAGTAAGACCTTGAATCCCCCCAAGTTGTTTTGTGATTGTTTATGTATATGTGTAATGATTGATTATTCAAATTGTTTTTTTTTTGTACATGTTATGAAATGAATATGTTATGAATGAATGCAAATGAATGAAGGGTGTTGCTTTATTAATCATTGTTCAAAGATATTTTGAACCATTTGAATGAATGGTGTTGCTTTATTAATCATTGTTCAAAGATATTTTGAACCATTTGAATGAATGGTGTTGCTTTATTGATTGTTGTTCAAAGAGATTTTAAATAGTTTGAATGAATGGTGTTACTTTATTGATCGTTGTTAAAAGAGATGTTGAACCATTTGAATGAATAATGTTGCTTTATTGATCGTTGTTCAAAGAAATTTTGAACCATTTGAATGAATAGTGTTGCTTTATTGATCATTTTTCGAAGAGGTTTTTGAACCATTATTTAGCAAACTTTTCTTTTATTGCTTAATCATGGGAACCAATATGATACTACAAGTATGACCACATGGATGAAATGGATTATGATATTTATGACTACGTGATGGTGGTATGGAATGGAGGCTTTCTTATGACTTTATTGTCCTTAGGGATAAAGGATCTAGAGTTGTTTTGCAAAGACTCAAACATCCTAGTGTATCTAACAAACTCACTAAAACTGCCTAATTCTTATAAGACTAACTGTGTGTGCAGTGAATTCATTTACCGAATCAAGAGCATGGTAATGACCCAAGACAATAAAAAACCAGTGTGTGTGCAATTGAGTTCATTAACGCATCTTGAGTAAATTGGGTAAACCTATTATGGTTTGAACCTAGAAGCTAGCTTGTTCGTATGAGCAGTCAGAGATCTATTTTTAATAGAGACATGTCACCACGCATGAGTGTACTCCACTGCCAGTCAAGCGTATATAGCTCTGGTGGATGCTAACTCCATAGTCCATGATTTTTGTTTTCTATTTCTTGAATTTTGGGGATGACTACTTAATCGTCTGACTAGAAATGTAGTACGATCCTTACAACCCAATTAATCAGTGGTGTGTGATGTAAAGGAATTAGAGCTTTGGGGAATCGAATTCTCAACCTAAAGGTGATGAGAATTGTACCCTATCCTTACTATTCTATATTTTGAATTTGAAGCAACTGTGATAGTAGTGAAAACTAGTGTTGTCATGGACTATGTTGCATAATGGGACAAACAAGGACCCTTTTCACCTCAAGGTTCCTACCAAGTATGGTGTTATCCATTTTTGACACAAGATGTTTTAAAATGTGAAATTATGTTTGGTTCGAGAATGTTTTTGAAATCAATTCCCAATACTCAAGATTTTCTTAGTGTATATTTGTGCAATGGTCCTAAAAGAATTCGACATTTTTTTGAAGGTTGCTTAAAACACTAGGAGTGGCTGAGTGATTGAAAACATTAGTATTTTTCTTAGGAAGCAATGGATTATTATGATTGATGGTTTTGGTGATGTTTGATGTGAGGTACCTATAATTAAGGCAACAAGACATAGTGCACTATCAATTTTTCATGATTTTAATGTATACAAATGGTACGGTTGTGAAAATATGATTTAAGTGGAACATTTGAATGCAATGGAAGTGGGATTGTGAAGGTGATTTATTAAAAATATAATGTGTATGAGAATTTTTTTGTGTTTTATATTTATTATTGTTTTTTTTTTATGTTTTTGAGATGAAATGTGACCAAAAGGGTTTGGTTCTTTTGGAGTTTTTTGAATTACATTTGACCAAAGGAGTGGTGGTTCTCTTGGATCCTTTTGAATTGATTTGACCAATACCCCTTTGGAGCCTTTTGATTTGAATTGACCAAAGGGGTGTCCCCTTTGGAGCCTTTTTGATTGAATTGACCAAAGGGGTGTTCCCTTTGGAGCATTTTGAATTGAATTGACCAAAGGGGTGTTCCCTTTGGAGCATTTTGAATTGAATTGACCAAAGGGGTTTCCCCCCTTGGAGCATTTTGAAATGAAATTTGACCAAAGGGGTTAGGTTCCTTTGGGACCTTTTTGATTGATTTGACCAAAGGGGTGTCCCCTTTGGAGCCTTTTTATTTGAATTGACCAAAGGGATTTTGTTCCTTTGGAGCCTTTTGATTTGATTTGACCAAAGGGGTTTGGTTCCTTTGGAGTCTTTTGATTTGAATTGACCAAAGGGATTTGGTTCCTTTGGATCCTTTTGATTTGATTTGACCAAAGGGGTTTGGTTACTTTGGAGCCTTTTAATTTGAATTTACCAAAGGAGTTTTGTTAATTTGGAGCCTTTTTATTTGATTTGACAAAAGGGTTTTAGTTCATTTGGATCCTTTTTATTTGAATTGACCAAAATCTAGGCATTTGCATTTCATCACACAATTTTGCATAATAATATGTCTAAGTCTAAACCTAGGCATATAATTCTTCCACATCATTCACCCACATTGCACATCACAACTTTGCATAATAATATATGCCTAAGTATAAACTTAGGCATATAATTCCTACACATTATTCATCCACATTGCATATTTCAGTTCTGCATAACATTATGTGCCTAAGTTTTGACTTAGGTATAAAATTCTGCATATAATTATATTTTCTAGATTTTATTAAATCTGGGAAATATCCTCCTAGGATACCCTCTCTCCTCACTTGACATGTGTCCTAGCCACATCACCATAACTCCTTTCCACCTCTCATACACCCTTGTCCCCTTTTTCCCTTCACATGGGGTAACACTCCACACTTCACTCCACTTCCAACTACCCACTTGCCACATCTCACACCTTACTCCACATTTCACTCCACTTGCACCTACCCACTTGCCACATCTCATACCTCACTCCACACATGACTCCACTTGTACCTACCCACTTGCCACATCTTCCTAGTTAAGTGAGACACTTCTAGTGAATCACTGTAACTACCCAGGATAGGTGGCTACCCAGTCCCTACCACTTGGCTATCCCTGGCTTGCCACATATCCTTCCCTCTAAAACACTCAAAGGCCTATAAAGGCACCACCAAAAAAGAGAGGTAGAAAGGGAGAGGGGATGGAAATGTTATGCTGCTCGAAATGTGCTATGTGAGTAATCATAATAATCATCTTATTTCATTTCCATTTTACATTTACATTTTATCATTATCATTTTATTTCATTTTATAATTTTATTATGTTTCCTAGATTGTGCTATGTAAGCCATATTCATTGTTCATCTTGTTATATATTCATTTTACATTGTTCATTTCATTTACATTTATCATTATTATTGTGATAGGTGCTACTAAAATCTTGTCCATTTTCATGTGTGCAGATTCCAAGTTCAGGTTCAACAAGCTCAAGGTCATCATGGTGGTCATGACAAACCCACCTCCCACATTGTTGTAGCATGAAGATATGAAGACACGATATGTTTGATTTGAAAAAGGTATTTTTTCCTTTGGACATATTATTGTAAAATGCACCCTCAAAGGGTCAATTTGTATCCCAAGGGACCACTTTCCCGAATATAATACAATGTTTCATATTTATTGCAATGGTGTTCTTTTTTATGCATACACATAACATCATGTAACACAAAATGTGTGAAATATATACTAGGTGTTACGCATCCATTTCCATGAACTAGGTACTTATTTCCATCTACCATTTTAGACCAAAGTTATTTGTAACCTCTAAAAAATCAAATAATGACTTGCCCTGGAATCAATAAACCAAGTATCCTTTCCATATTGAATTGTAGAATTATCCTTTTGTGAGATGATTTTACATTGTTGATAGGGAATATGAAAAGTGCTTTGTCCTTGCATTTTATAATGATATGTCCCTCTTGCTAATTTATCCATAATTCTTTTGCTTTGAGTAATAAGCCTTTCATTTAAGGTCAACTACCTTATGACTCCCTAGTTATAAATGATCAAATATTAGTATTTGATAAAAACTTCAATTCCTATGTTTTGTAGAATACCTTGTATCTCCCTAGTTTGATTTATCAAACAATAATTTTGACACAATTTTAATTTTTAAAATATTTTAATTCTATGTCTCTTTAATTTTGAAAGAGAGATTGGATATCAATATAATTTACAACTTTCTAAATTCTAAGTTGAACCCCTTTTATCTCCCAAATTTTAATAATATGGTTTCTAAATTTCAAAAACCTATGTTGGTGTTGAATTCCTTATAACTCCTTAATTATAAATTTAGAAAACAAAGATATTTGTAAATTCAATATTCCTATTTTGATGTAGAAATTATTAATCCTCTAAGTTAATTTATTTGCAAATATTTCAATGTAACTTGAATTTCAAATAGAATAAAAAAACTTTCAAATTAAATTCTTCTCACTTCAAAAATATTTCAAATCATTCAATAAATATTCTAAGGTTATAATTCATCAATTCATTACCTTATTCCTCCATTCATTCAATTAATCTCAAACATAATAGATTAATTAATCTTAACCATAATAATAATATTCCTTATGCCTCCTTAACCTTTGCAAAAATCAAATTAATTTAAATGTTTTATATACCTCCTTGTATATGGCATGCTACGATTTAGGCTTGCTCCTCGTGAGACTTTTCAACTCTACAACCTACACTCTATTTCAGGTGCTCTTCTCCAAAAATAAACTCTTCAAACTTTAATACAAATATTGTCTCTCTCCAATCTATTTAATGCTCCTCCTTGTGTATGACACTCACTAATTTCAGTTTTCAAGACTTTAACCTTCCTCTGCATGCTTTTTGGCTTCTTTGAAAATCAATATACAATGCTCCACACTTGCTCCACTCTCTTCTCTTGCATATATTCCTTCTATGACTTATCCCTCATGCACTTATGGATACAAGGAGACGTTTCACTTTCTTGGCAATGGTTGGAGCTATGTTTTGTGCCGTGACACTTGGTAAATTAACTCTTCACTTCTTTATGAATACATTATGTCCTCTCCAAGTGGCAATTAGGTCAAATGATTGGTGCTTCTCCTCATTGTAATGCATATTACTCCTCTTTGTAATACTCCTCTTCTCCTCTATGCTTGATAACACTCTTCTTTTCCTCTACTCTTGGTAACACTCTTATTCTCTTCTACACTTGGTATCAACTTCAACTATTCACCTCAAACATTCTTGAAACTCTCTACTCTTCAGTTCTTCAGCAATCAATGTCTTCTTTCCAATGTATCTTTAGCAAATGACTGTTTGAATTCCTCCTAATGACGTTTGGTTTTCTTCTAATGATTCACTCCAAACGACACATGATTTTGATGCTCTCCAAAAACTCTTTGTAATGATGCTTGCTCTCAACTTTGGTGGCTCCTCCTTAAACTCGATGGCTTCTCCTTGAGCTCGGTGGCTCCTCCTACAAACAACACTCCTCACTTGATGACTTTACTACTCAATCTAGAAGCTCCACTTCTCAACACGGTGGCTCTTGCTCCTTTGCAAGGTGATTATATATTTCCATGGCAACTCTCTCTATATACCCTTGATGGTTCTCCTTTGGTGGTGCTTTCACACTTCCTTGGTGGCTCTTCCTTCTCTATGTACCTTTGTGACCAGTTTGTTGCACTATGTTGCACTTCCTTTCTTGGCTTTCTGCACTATGTTGTTTGGTTTTTGAAACTTGGCTCACCTTTGCACTTCTATTTGACCAATGGTGCTTTCAAAAAATAGCATTTATATTATGCTCTCAAATCTGAATTTTCTTCTCCTTATCACTCCTTTTTTCAAGCAATCTTTAACTTCACTTTTGCTGTTGTATTTTGTAGGTTCTAAAATGACAAAGATGCCTCCTTCCTTAACTTGGAGACACTCAACTTAAAATTTCTTTTTGCTGGTTTAAAATACTTGAATATGTAGCTTTTAATACTTGAAATAGAACAACTTATATATCTCCAATTTACAAACTTTTTTGCTCACCTTTCTGCTCACTAAGCTTGCTGCCCAAATTCATAAAATTGCAGCTCCTTTGCTTCTCGAAAATGCTGCTCAAAATTTACCTTCTTCTCCTTCAAAGTATGTTGTTTAAAAACTTGATAATTTGTAGCTTCTCTCCTTTAAAAAATGCTACCAAAAACTATCTTCTTCTTCCTCCTACAAAGTTGTTAAAAATTTTACCATTTTTCTTATCAAATTCTGCCCAAATTCTTTGAAACTCATAGCTCCTTTGCTTCTCAAAATATGTCAAACTTGAGCTCGTATCTCCTTCTAAATATGTTGTTAAGAAATCTGTAATTTGCAGCTTTAATTGCTACCAATATACTACCTCAAAACTTCTCCTTTCTTATTCCAAAAGGCTTCCAATAAACTCTGAAATTTACAGCTTAAATACTTCTTAAAATACTGTCCAAAAAGACTCCTAAATCCGCCCAAATTTTCTCCAATTTGTAGCTCTTCTATCTCTTTCTAATGCTTCCCAAAATCACAGTCCTGAAATCTTCAAATGCTGCTCCAAAAATATGATTTATTATCCTCTATCTTGCTGTCCTGAAACTCTTCAAATTCTACCTCGAAAATCTACAATCTTCTTCTTCAAAAATCAGCCTTCAAAACTTTAATGGTTGTCTCCAAAAATATCAATTTGTGGCCTCTTTCAATCTTCTTTCTCCTCCTTAGCTTACACTAAATTCTATATTCAAATTTGACCTCTTTGTTGGCCTCTTATTCAAGAATCTGAATGTCTTAAAGTCTTCAAAAAATACTTTCTCAAATTTGGTAAACTTCTTGCCAAAAATTTTCTCCTTGAATCAGTTTCACAAATCCTTTTGGGATTATTGTTAAATGTCAATAATTTTCCTAAATTTGATGTGACTACCTCTTTTCAGGAGTTTCTTCCTCTTGCAATCTTCTACTTCAAACTTTCTTCAAATCTTCTCCAATGGCCACTTCTTCAACTTCTCAATAGGGCTTCTCTATTCTCCTTTTTTCTCCTTCCAAATTTACTTGAAACCTCTTCTCTTGGGCTTCTATATTATTTCTTGAATTTACAATGGGGACATATTATCTCGGGTCTCCTCCTCAAATTTCAATAGGGCTTCTCTGGCCTCTTAATATTTTTTTTCTTCAATCCGGAGCCTTCAATCTTCAATCTTCTATGGGGACCTCTTTCTTGGATCTCCTCAATCTTCAATCTTCAATATTCAATGGGGACCTCTTTCTTAGGTCTCCTCAATATTTAATATCCAATGAGGCCTCATTTCTTGGGCTTCCTTAATCTTCAATGTCTACACTTTTGATGCAACTAGAAACTAATCCTTGCACAAGGAAAACACATAGACTTTTAGACAATCGAAGATGAAATTATTCTCTATCTGTAATGTCCTCATTTTTCATATTCTTATTGTACATAGTTGTGGTGTGAAGCTTTGGAGTGTTTTGTTGTGTTGAAGGTATTTTTAGTGGAATTTAGTAATTAAATAAATAAATAAAATAGAAAAGGGGTCAATGTGTATTAGGGATATAAAATTTTATTTTAAGGAGCTATAAGGTTATTTTATAAGTGATTTAAAAAAGTGCCACCCCAACAAAGAAATATAACATTTGTCTATATAAAGAGGACAAGGGGGCTCATTTGCATCATATTGGATAATTTTTATCTCTTCTATTTTGTGTAATTGGTTGAGAAGCTAATTTCACTCCCTCTTGTGGATGAAACCCTACAAGAAATATTTTATACGGATGAAAACCTGTAGAAGACTTGATTCAGGGATGAAAACCTCTGGATCTAGAGGGTTAGGACAAAAACCCTTACTCTCAATTGGGGCAACCCTACCCAGGGTTTTCATTTGAACTTCATTGGATTTCGTTGTGGAGAATTCAGTGTGTAATCAGCCAGCTAGGGTATTATTGCACCATTTTGAGAGATCAAATATTTAGTCAACCATTTAAGGGCAAAGAGCAGAGATTTATCATTATTTTTAGTCATTGGAGCACCAGGAGGAGGGACATCCCATATTGGGAGTCTATTTTGGCACTCAGAATCAGAGATTCAATATTTAGGAGGGTAGCGTTGCATTTGAGAGGGCATTTTGACAAGTATCTTATTCATAGAAGCTAGACGCCCATTATTTTGAATCATATTTTGCCCTAGTATCCAAACGTTCTATGTATCTTCATCATTTTGACTGTGTTTGGGTATGAGAATATCATTGGAGAGCATTGGCAATAAGATCTACCATTTTATGAGTTGTTTAATGTAGCCATTTCCAGTATTATTCATGTAATGGTTTCTATATTTTAGATTTAATACAAAATCAGTGTTGTTGGGTGTTGTTTGCTGAAATTATAAGTAATTTGGTGATTTAAATTTGTAGATCAAAATTTTATTTGAATAGATTTTATTTTTGCTTGGAAGAAATATTGCCATCTAGCTAGGGTTTGGTAATTTTTCAGAATTAGGTCATTATAGTGGTATCAGAGCTGTGATCTTGCCAGCCTGTGGAGGGTTTTGTGTGGAAAAAATTCAGCAGCCGTGAGTAGATCAGTATTGAGAATTTTTTTGGGCACTTTTAAAGGTTGATTTGAGTACCCATTAAGCCCTATTTTGTATTTCCACTTTCAAAAAAATTTATAAAAATTCTATGGTCAGATCTAGCAACTTTGAGGGTTTCATTTTTCAGAAGTTAGGGTTTGTTGCGGAAAATTCAGATCTAAAATTTTTATCTTGAACAGAGTTGGGTTACTTGACAGTGAGATGGCAAATACATGGGTTGAATTGATGGAAAGGATATGGGAGAGCAATAAAAAAAAACTCCAAGAACATGCAAATATCTTATTCCTTTAATATAAACAGAGGAACACAAATTATAGGAAGGTTGTAGATTTCCAAACATGCTTGGAGCTTAAAAGAAAGACAAATTTTGCTACATGGCTTTCACATAATGGGAGGTTAAGCATGTATAAAGAAAATTATGAAGGAAATATCATGGCAAGCTTTGAAGATAAATCAAAATTACGACCACCTAAGAATGATTTGGTTCAAGAGTTTAATGATAAAGAAGAGGAGCTCATGGCAAAAATTTCACATGAGGAAGCTAGCAAAGAAGAATCTCAATCAGAAATTGTTGTCTTATCACATGAAGAGGTATGCAAAAATTATGTGATGAAGGTGACTGAATTAGATCTTGGGAACAAATCAGAAATTGTTGACCAAGAAATCCCCTTACCACATGAGGTATGTACAGAAAAATCTCAAGGTGTTTTCCATGAAAGTAATGACACTAATAGAACGGATGCAAATGACAAAATTGTTGAGGAAGAGCATGATGAGGGTGAGTACACTAAATTTTCCAAATCTGATTTTAGTAATAATAGTTCAGTTGGATGTTGGTTAGATTTCCAAACCCAATCTATGAATAAGAGTGTTCACAATAATTTCAGTTTCTTTGGTTTGGAAAATAATTTTTGTGGAGAGGTAACCACTCATGGGGAGCACAATAGGCCATGGGATCCAGGGGCATTGACACCTGAATATAATGCAATCCTAGGAAAGGAAATCCACCCTCCAAGACATCATTGGTGCCTTTTGGGGACATGGAACGACCATAGTAATGTTGATGGAAGGTATGGAATAAACTTTGATTTTGGTTTACATTGTGAAAACACTCATTGTCATGCATTTAGGGAGGAAAAATGAGGTCAGTTTTTTATTTCCTTAGCATTAGAACAACAACATGCAAGAAATAAGGTGTCTCATGAGAAATAATGTAGGAAAATATCAGACCCAATGACCGAAATAATCACTCTTGGAATGTCACACCCCATTGATCATGAAGGTAGTATGTGGTGTGATGCAAATTTTGATATTATGAAGTCTGGGACAACAGTATTCTTGGGCTGTTCTATACAGTCCCTTTTGAAAAATTTTGATTTTTTCTCTTTACCCATGCAACACAAAGAGAGGTTTCATATCCAGAGAGAGTTTTGGAAGTATGGATGCAATATTTTAATGAATCATGATGACCATAGTCAACATTCTTCCTTGAGGTATGATCATGAATCTAATAATAAAAGATGGTTCAAGGTATTAACCAATAATGGGATTGTTGAGACACACAAATTCAGAATTATATTTGACAATAGAAAGAACATGCTAATAGAAAACAATATGAGGAGGGCTACCAATCACTGTTTATGGACTGTACTGAAATCTGATCATAAAAAGATAGTTATAATCCCTTTAGAGAATAATTTGAAGGCTGTTTCTCTTGAATTAAGGGTTGCTCTCCATGATTTATCAACTATTGCAAAGAAGAAAAATGTTGTTCATAATTTGGAGGCTACAACCTACACATTAGAGGTTGTAATACTGTCCACTGCATGTTGCATATGGAATGTATATCCTATGGGTTTCAGGGCTGCATTTGAAGGTATGTTAGTTGATATTGTAATGAGTACTATGATTGTATCTTTAAGTCACATTTTAAATACTGTTTAATTATTCCCTATGGGCTACATTCAATAAGCTATGTGGTTTCTTCTATATTACTTCGCATGACATCATAAACAATACAGGAAATCTACTAGTTTGGAATAGGTTTGAGCAACTATTACACTTAAGTTTAATGGCATCTAATGAGGATAGAAATATACTTTTGAAAGTAGCATAGTGGAGAATAAATAACCTTGAACTTGGATGCACAAGAAATGACCAAGTTTAGCTATTGATGTGTATTTCTAATCCAATGTTGGAACAACAGTTGAAAGGAGCAGGGCATGTGGACATAAAAAGGATTTTGGGTGATACATGTAGCATTCATAGTATGATGGACATTCTTTACACTATTGGAGTGTTAGTTGATGATTTTCGTAGTAAAGGAGAACTAAGGAGAGTTACTCTTGCATAGGGAGAATCAGAGTTTGTTTATCCTTATCTCCTTTCCACTCTCTTTGATGTTGGTTCATTCATTACCCTTGATACTTTTAGCACACCTTTGCATAATACAGTCCTTAATAATAGAGGAGGATTGAGTTTACATATCTTTGATGAGATTAAACAGTCATATATCACTATTGTACATGAAAAATTAGAGCTTCTATGTACTACTTCAGATATGGTATGTAATATTTGAGCCCATTTTCACTCAGCTTTTGCATAATTGCAGCTTTGGAACTATTTTGGGATTATATGGAGACAACCTTTGGTCAGTGTGAAAATATTTGGGATCAGTTTTAGATCAATTTTGGGATGAATTTTTGAGGGAACCTAGGTGTCACACATTATTGATATGCATATTGGCCTCACATTCATATTTTTGCTTTGATTTTTATATGGAAGTAGTAGTTATAAAAATTGTTTTGAGGCTAGTTTGGGATCCTGCAATTATCATTGATCATGGTTAAGGTTTGGCTCAATTTGAATTGAGTTTTTATTCGATTGCTTTAGGACAAGAAATATTGGGGAGGGATGTACTGTAATATCCCCATTTTTCATATTCTTATTGTACATAGTTGTGGTGTGAATATTTGGAGTATTTTGTTATGTTGAAGGTATTTTTAGTGGAATTTAGTAATTAAATAAAAAAAAAAAGAGAAAAAGGGATCAATGTGTATTAGGGATAGTATTTTATTTTAAGGAGCTATAAGGTTATTTTATAAGTGATTTAATAAAGTACCACCCCAACAGAGAAATATAACATTTGTCTATATAAAGAGGACAAGGAGGCTCATTTGCATCTTGGATCATTTTTATCTCTTCTATTTTGTGTAATTGGCTAAGAATCTAATATCACTCTCTCTTGTGGATGAAAACCTATGAGAGAGATCTTCTGCACACAAACACCTGTAGAAGACTTGATTCAGGGATGAAAACCTCTAGATCTAGAGATTCAGGATGAAAACCCTCACTCTCAATTGGGGTAAACCTACCCAGGGTTTGCATTTGGACTTCATTGGATTAGTTGTGGAGCATTCAATGTGTAATCAGCCAGCTAGGGTATTATTGCACCATTTGAGAGATCAAATATTTATTCAACCATTTTAGGGCAAAGAGAAGAGATTTATCATTATTTTCAGTCATTGGAGTACCAGGAGGAGGGACGTCCCATCTTGGGAGTCTATTTTAGCACTCAGAATCAAAGATTCAGCATTTAGGAGGGAAGTGTTGCATTTGAGAGGGCATTTTGGCAAGTATCTTATTCCTAGAAGTTGGACGCCCATATTTTTGAACCAAAATTTTCCCTAGAAGCCAAACGTTCTATGTATCTTCATCATTTTGACTGTGTTTGGGTATGAGAATGTAATTGGAGAGCATTGGAAATTAGATCTACCATTTTATGAGTTGTTTAATGTAGCCATTTCTAGTATTATTCATGTAATTGTTTCTATATTTCAGATTTATTACCAAATCAGTGTTGTTGGGTGTTGTTTGCTGAAATCATAAGTAATTTGGTGATTTAAATTTGTAAATCAAAATTTTATTTGAATAGATTTTATTTATGCTTAGAAGAAATGTTGCCATCTAGCTAGGGTTTTATAATTTCAAAATTAGGTCACTACACTATCCATTGTAGGAATCTTCTCAACTTCTAAGAACTAATTTTTTGCAACAAAATATTAGACAACAACAATCAAATACATCCAAATCTCTAAAATTTTGAAATCAATAAACTTCACTAATTATCCTTCAATCTAGTGGAAAGAAATATATGTTGAGTCCTAGTCTTCATGAGTTTTTCTGCAACCTTGTAGAATGGTTCTAGCCAAATTGCAACTTCCAAATTCTATAAATGAAATCTTCCTTGTGGATCTCCCTATCTCCTATCAATCTCCCTTGTGGCTTTGATACCATTGTTAGCTTTTGATGCTAAATACTTAATGCAAAATAACCACAAGATCTAAAATAAGGTTGTTATATCAAATATAAGATAATGATAATATTCTAAACATATAAAACTCATAAATAACTTTTGCAACAACTCATAAAATTGTGATTAACAAGTGCTCATAAAAATAGTATTTTAATATAGAATAGAGATCTCAAATACATCATACTTCCACACACTCTCACTCTACATTGTGCTATTACAATGTATCATTACATTATGTTCTTGCATTCACATAGACACATATATAATGGAATGTGACTCTTCATATGGAGTACTCTTGGCCTTCACCCTTCTTGAGACTCTTCACTTTCCTACTCTAAGGACACATGTACACTCTTACATAATGGACACTTGTGCACATCTACACTCATCAAACTTGCACACTTAACTACAAGACACTTGTGCATTTCTTGCACATTATTACATTACATAAAATATAACTCAAACTCTAATATAAGACACTATCACAACCTAAATATGTACCCAAGGTGGTACATTAACATGTATCAAATAATATAATATATTCCAAAAAATATTTTAAGGTCATGCCATATATTTAGGAAGATTTTTCAAAAGACGAGAGATGTGTTGGATGCTGATGATTCATTGTGGTTGAGGGTGATAAGTTTTGAGGAGTGATGCATCTAGATCCTATGCATGCTAATAGATGTTATTTATCAAACTTAGTTGAAAGGTAGGATCCAGATAGGGGGAATTCCACTTACCTACCGGGGATATGACCATTACGTTGGAAGATGTATATCAAATATTTTTGTTACCAGTAGAGGGATGTATTGTTATCATTGTAGATGACTCAAAAAATGGATTGATTATGGAGAGATTATTTGGAGTGGAGTGGAGGGATGTGAATACTGAAAGGGGCAATGTGATGTATGAATTATATTATAAGGTGGGTAGACTAACTCAAATGTAGGCTATGGTTATGGTTCTCTTATTAAGCATTATTTTGCCTAATTCATTAGGATCAAGGTTCCCATGGAAAATGTTATGGGTTATGGAGGACTTAGTGGAAAGGTCAATTGTATTAGTGTGAGATCTAGTATTGTTGGTACAAATATACAGAGAGTTGTATGAGGTGCAGATGATGCATAAAATAGGTATGATTTGTAGCCTATTACAATAAGTGTGGGTATGGGAGCACGTGGTCATGGATAGACCATGAGAGTTGTCTTATGATGCACACAGGTTGGTGGGGCCAGAGATGTCATATGCATTGAGATGGTAGAGGGACAATGAGAATATGTTTAACAGGTCTCATGATGGGAATGGAGAGCATTATCACTCTATGTGGGTGAGTTTGAGACCATAGGATGTGATCTAGAGGCCATGGAAGAGGGGTGCAATATGGAAAAAATATGGAGTGCAACTAGTGTGCATTTGATGAGCGAGGTTGGTGATTGGATGATAGAGCATGCAATATGAGTATTTTTAATATACTAGAGTATTACAATAGTTTGGGATTAGATAGGGGATACTAAATCCACCTGTGATATACAATAGGAAGGGGAGGAACTTTGTAATAGCACCACATATAGAACCATTAAACATGGAGGCAGATGAGATTATATCGATACCATATGTGGATGATACAAGTACAATTTTGAAGTATAAAAAATGGTGGACCACACAATAATGGTAAGAAGAGGGAGATATAGAGGAGAATATGGATATTTGGGAGGGTATAGAGACATCTAGAGAAATAGCAAAGGTTTTTGGGGGTAGAGGAGAGCTTACGCTTGAGAGAGAGGAGGAGGAATTTGCGGAAGAGCTTCTTAGGTAACATGCACATCATCAATTAGAGGCAAGCGTAGGTTCCTCAAGGGACATAACTAAGGATATACCAATAACTGATATTATGGGTAATGAAGAACCAAATGTTATAACTAATTATGGATGGTGTATAGTGATGGATGCACTCTAGGAGGTGAATACTTTGATGGAGCATCTCTGACAATTGGATTCATAAGAGACTAAGTGAGAGGGTTTATCATCCCAAGAGAAACTAGGGCTATAGGTTGAGCAGGATGTCACCATTGTAAAGAGAGATAGACTCAGATAGAAGGTAGCACAAGGGAGTGGTAGGGGAGATACAATAGCCATATAGGTAGAGAATGTTTGGCTATGATAAGTTAGGGAAGAGTATAGGACAACTTATTTAGCATCTTGTTTTGATGCATTGGTGAGTCATGGTTTGCTTAGTCCATCATAGTCAATTGTTAGACCTCGATATGGTTGTAGGAGGGCAACTATAGTGGGTCCAAAAAAATCATAGGGTATGGATCCAATAGTAGCATGACCATCAATAGGATCAGTTACAACACAGGATGGTGAGGGGTCTCAAAGGAGCAGAGGGGAGATGCCTAGAGGGCAAGAGTAGAAATGATTATTTTTGTGGTTGTGATTGATAGGCCAAACTTTTGTATTTTATGACAATGCATTATGTTGTATGTTAGAGGGTAATTTTGATGATGTATACATTAATGTTTATTGATATATTGTTATGGAATTTGATAGATTGGGCTAGCGAGATATTATGGTGTATAAATGCTTATTTGATTGTTTTTTGAAGGTGTGTCGATGCATGTGACTAATGAAGATAGAGTGATTAATCAAGGATATACACATAATCATAAGAACACGATAACAAAATATTGATAATAGATACTTAATACAAGATATGAATGGAGCGAATTATAGCAAAAATGAATAGAATATGATACTAATAAACTATTGATATGTGTATACTACGAGGGATGAGAAATGATGATACTTTTCACCTCTAATATCTTAGGATGTTTGGATCATAAAAGTGTGTCAGGAAACTCATATGTACTAGTGTTACTAGTTAAGTTGATCTAGTAGCCAATTAGTATCCCTTAAAGACTTGGACCATCCTAAAAAAGGCAAGTCATTCAAGGACCAATGTGTGTGTTATGTGGCTCATTTCTAAAATTTGAGTGAGGTTGGACTTAACCACATGTGGTACAAGCCAATATAAGCTAGCTCATCTATGAGCAATCAAAGTCTACTAATATAGCAGACATGTCATCATGCAAATGGTATACTCCATTTCCAATCAAGCGTCTATAGCCCCAATGGAGATAGCCCTATAATTATTTGACGTAGGTCCATTGCCAACTAGGAATCTATAGCCCTGATGGAGGTGCCTAAAATGCCTAAGGACCCATGATTATAAAATATTTATCTTCTTTCATTCTTACTTTTTTAAATTTAGACAAGTGGATCCTTAGGTTCAGTTTATGCACATGATAAGATGAGTAGGGGAAACCATTCGCTTTATGGTGAGTGCAATGCATGGCTTTGTTTTCCACATACTCAAAATATGATTAGGATGTGAGATATGTGTACAATCCAAGAAAGAACTTGAGGTAGTCAAGAAAGGTTTGTATCTCCTTATAACATGATGGCATTTGATGAGGGTTGAGTGGAATACTAAGTTCAGTTGGGTAACCTAAACAACTTCAATTTGCAAATAATCTAATATAATGAGGGAACAAGGTATTGGAACAATGGATATAAATAAGGTATGTTATTTAACAATGGATAAAATAATAGGAAATAGAATTATGTGTGTAACACAATAGAAAAGGTGATGATACGGACTAGAATGGCCACATAATTTGAGAGATAAATAAAGTGGGAGATACACAGATGAATTTCAAATATATAATGATGTGAATATCCTTGATTAACTATTTTAAACATTATTGATAAAAACATATAAAATGATCCAAAAAGTGATCAAAGTAGAATATGAAGAGTCTTATGCATAAATGTAATGGATGGATGAGTGGAAAAAATTTGAGGCGGGGTTGCAACTCTCTCCAGATACAAAATTTGTAATGAGTGTTCAATCCCATCAATAATATAAGTGGTCATGAAGGAGGGATGACACCCCCAAAGTGAGAGGATGGTTTGAAAGAGGATGGGCTCTCCCAGTCAAAAATGGATGTTTATGAATATGTCAATAGGAATGAATGCGGAAAACATGAAGAGAAGTAAAGGATGCAGAAAAAATTGGTGAGACATGTGTTGCAAAATATATAATGAAAGCATTGAAGGAGGTTGAGGAATGGTTGGATGACAAAAAATAATGATGAAGAAATGATAATGTGTTGAAGACATTGAGGGATGTTGAATAATGGTTAAATGAAAATGAAGAATGATGAAATGAGGAAAGGGCAATTTGGATGTCATGTGATATAACAAAATTGGAGAGGAAGGGGGTTGCGGCTCCCCTAATACAAAGGGGAAGGAAAGAGGAGGATGAGCCAAAGGATGGACTCCCCACAATCATAGAATTATTTTTTATAGGGTGGAAGACTCCCCAAACCAGTGATGAGTTGAATAGGGAGAGAGAATAAAAAAAAAGGAGAAAGGTTGAAGGAGGGGAAGAGAATGGGAAAATAAGATGAGAATAATAGGGGAATCAAAAGAAGAGGAAGAAATGAGAGAAAGAGAAAAAAAAGAAGCAATATGAACCAACCATAGGTACATAGCTGCTCGAAGCATGATCGTACAACAATGGCCTGGAACCTATAAGAGAAATAGGGGAAGGAAAGTGAAGAGGTGAGGAGAAAGGAGCAGGTAGAGTGGAATGGGTGAGCAATGGGATGATGATGGTGGATGATGATAGATGCAAAGCTAGCTAAGGTGACACTTGAGAAGGAGACGTAAGATAATTTCAAATCATGATCAATGTGGGATATACCAAGGTTGGAAATGATGACTATGTTTGAACCTTACCATTGATAAATTGTTGAGCACATTGAAGTTGGAAAATCAGCCAAAAATATGGTAGGTATTCTCACAATGCTACCATTGATTGTAAGTGGTTTTACATTTGCCACCTCAATGGAGCATAGGCATGTGAAACCATACAAACATAGGAATGGTGCGTAGAAAATAGAATTTGATTAGAGTTTGTGTTGAGAAGAGAAATTTTACATTTTAACCCAACAGATTAGGGTTCATGATAGTTTCAAGCAAGGTTCTTGGACAAACATTGGTGTGAAAAATAGGTGTTGAAGATTAATCAAGGTCATGATAGTATTGGTTAGGTAAGGTCATCCAACTCAAGCAATAAGGTAATTTATGGTAGGGTGTGATTTGGGTGCATGAAGTTGATTGGTTTTTATGTGTAAGATGTAGATGGGTGAAAGTGAATTAATGAAGAGAAGAAGATTGAAGAAGAAAGGAGCCATTGGAAAAGGGTCATGTGGATGAGATAGTTAATTCCCCATGATCTAGAAAATCTTGCACTAGATGCTGGAACTATCAACATTCCTCGATGTCATGACCCTTTTGGTGATGATAGATGCTATAGTGATTTTACTTGTACCATCTAGGATTTGGCTTGGTGGTTTGCTTAGGATGAAGGTCAGGTAAGGAGATAATGTTCATGCCATATAATTTTTGGAAAACACTTAACAAAGGCTTTGATAGGGGCACCTAGACACAAGATGAGGAGGCTGAGGATATTGATTGGATGAATGAGATGATGAAGGAAGAGTATAGAAATATGGGTTTAAGGGGATGTTTGAATGGGTGCAGGGGTTCCTTGATGAATTAATTTGAGTGTAACATTGGTGAGTTGGTTTGAGATTTGTTGCAGATCACTTAGAGGTGGAGTTGGAGTTGGCAGGATAGGTGTGGATGGCTTTATAAGAAGGCAAGGGTTAAGTTGGTAGTGATGAGAAAATGGAGAAGGCAAAGGCAGGTTAAAAGGATAAGGTGAGTGGTCAAGTTGGGAGGGTTGGCCTGTATGAGGGATATGATTTAAAGTATAAGGTGTGTGGCAAGGTTGTAGGGATTGGCTTGCATGAGGGGTATGAAGTAAAGGATAAGAGGTCTGGCAAGGTTGTGTGGGTTGGTGAGGTAAAGGATAGGGGGTCTAGGGAAGAGGGGGAAAAGGTAATATTGGAAGGAGAGGTAGAAGATATGGGGTTGGTTTATGTAAGAAGGATGAAGGGGTCCTCTTAGGAAGGGTTTGAGTTAGAGTGGCCTGTGACACTAGGCCTCAGTTAGAATGTGACTATCAAGAAGGAACCTTGGTAGGTAGGCATGGGATAATATGGATAATAGGGGAGGGAGTAGATGGCATGAGAGGCATATCCCATAAATGGGTTGGAGGAGTTACCAAGGAGTTAGGGACTAACTCGGAATAGTCCATAGAGGCTTGAGCTTAGGTTTGGTCTTAGGATTTGGCTTGACTACAAATCAATACCATAGGTTAGTGAGAGTGCAAGATGATGTAAAAGGAATAGGCTTGAGAGTGGTTTAGAGGTTTTGGTGGTGGTCTAGATGGTTTTTTGTGAAAATAATGTATTATCTACAGAAATAAGAATACCAACAACCAATCAGACAAACAATGATGATTTTGATGGTCAAGGGTGTGTTTGCATTGTTTGTAAGTTTTCTTTAGTCTTGTGTTGGGATTTGGGATGTCTTGGTGTCTTTTTTTTGGTTGGGATGCCTAACTATAATCCCAATTTGCTTTAAAAACTATGAGTTTCCTTATGTAAATCTTCTCATCCTACCAGATTGCATGGATAACTAGTCATTGCAACCACTAGGTGTACTAGAGTAGATCATTGCTTATAAGGTTCACTCAGAAAGAAAACAAATTACATGAAAAGAACACTAACCTAGGAAAGCAAGTAAATTGCATGAAAAGAAAACTAACCTAGGAAAGAAAGAAAAAGACATAAAAAGAAATCTAATCTAGAAAAGATGAAAATAAATCTAATCTAAAAAAAGAAAAGGTAAAATTGGATTTTGTGCCTTTAAAATGAAATTGAAATTTCACCAAAGGGGTTTGATGCCTTTGGAGCCTTTGAACTAAAATTGAAATTTGACCAAAGGGTTTGGTGCCTTTGGAGCCTTTGAATTGAAATTGAAATTTGACCAAAGGGGTTTGGTGTCTTTGGAGCCTTTGAACTAAAATTTAAAATTTGACCAAAGGGGTTTAGAGCCTTTGAACTAAAATTGAAATTTGATCAAAGGGGTTTGGTGCCTTTGGAGTCTTTGAACTGAAATTAAAAAATTTGACCAAAGGGGTTTTGTGTCTTTAAACTAAAATTGAAACTTGACCAAAGGGATTTGGTGCCTTTGGAACCTTTGAAATGAAATTAAAATTTGACCAAAGGGGTTTGGTGCCTTTAAAGCCTTTGAAATAAAATTAAAATTTGACCAAATGGGTTTGATGCCTTTGGAGCCTTTAATCTAAAATTGAAATTTGACCAAAGGGATTTGGTGCCTTTGTAGCATTTGAACTAAAATTAAAAATTGACCAAAATGGTTTGGTTCCTTTGGAGCATTTGAATTGAAATTAAAATTTGACCAAAGGGATTTGGTGCCTTTGGAGCCTTTGAACTAAAATTAAAATTTGACCAAAGGGGTTTGGTGCCTTTGGAGCCTTTGAACTGAAATTGAAATTTGACCAAAAGGTTTTGGTGTCTTTAGAGCCTTTGAATTGAAATTAAAATTTGATGGGGGTGAGGCAAAGGGTGCAACCTTAGGACCTCGTACTTGTTTTTTATGGTGACAAGGCAAAGGGTGCAACCTTAAAACCTCATGATCAATTTTTTTATAAAAATGTTTGGCTATATTAACATGATTGAATGACAAGTGATGGAAGTAAATTTGGAGGGCCAACCAATTTCATATACTAAAGAAAGCCAAGGAACACACATGAAATGAAAGCTAATATAGCAAAGAAAAGCAATGCATGAAATCAAAATTAGGTAAGAAAACAAGATCAAGACATGAAATAAAATTAATATAAGAAAGCAAAATTAAGACATTGAAATAAAAACTAATCTAATAAAGTGAGCAAATACTTGAAATGAAACTATATTATAAAAGCAATAAAAAACATGAAACAAAATATTAACTAGGAAAGAGATAAAATATTGGTAATTGATGATTGATTGATGATTGATGATTGATGATTGATGATTGATGATTGATGATTGATGATTGATGATTGATGATTGATGATTGATGATTGATGATTGATGATTGATGATTGATGATTGATGATTGATGATTGATGATTGATGATTGATGATTGATGATTGATGATTGATGATTGATGATTGATGATTGATGATTGATGATTGATGATTGATGATTGATGATTGATGATTGATGATTGATGATTGATGATTGATGATTGATGATTGATGATGGATAATTGATGATTTATGAGTGATTGGTAATTGATTATTGATGATTGATAGCAATAAAGTGTAGGAAAGTAAATCTAATCTCCAAAAGTGATGAAAGGCCAAAAAGTAAATCTACTCTATGAAAGTGATAAAGGCATGAAAATAAAGCTATCCTATGAAAATAATAAAATATCATGAAATTAAATTCTAATCTATGAAATCAGTAAAGAACATGAAAAATATTGCATCATCAGGAATGAGTGAGCTGAGGTTTAGCGAGTGCGACGAGAGTGAGGGTTTGAATTTTCTGGGTAGGAATCTCAGCCAAGGCGGCAGAGGTAGAGTAGGTATGAAAGGGGCAGGTGGGAACCTCGAGCATGGATCAAGAAAGGATCCCGAGGAAGGCGGTTAGGCTGTGGTAGATTTGGAGGCGGGTCATCATGCAGGGGCCCGAACCTCCTCAGAAAGACCCCGATAAAAAATATATGAAGGACAATGCGGGGCCTAAGAAGTGGCTATCTTTTGCTAAGACTCTTAGAGGAAAAAGAAAGGAGGTTCTCTCTTCTACCCCTAGTTCCAGTAAATAATAAAATTTCATCCCCGACAAGTTCCATGAGCCCTTTTCTTTCAATGGAAGAATTCTCCCTGGTAGGCAAGTTTATGGGAGGTAGGTTTGACATGGAGACTATCAGGGCTTGGGCGATGGGTAAATGGTGACCAGTAGGAAGCTTGGAGTTGGTAGCTCTAACTCGAGGGTTATTCATAATCCTTTTTAACAATATGGAGGATTCTAGCCACATTTTAATAGGAGGTCCTTGGTTTTTGGGCAAAAGGAGCCTTTTTCTTAGATGATGGGGTGAAGATTTTGACCCTAAAAAGTAAAATATTAACATTACCCCTATTTGGGTTCATCTCCCAAGTCTACCTACCCAGTTATTCAATGAATATTGGTTGTAGGGCATAGCCAAAACTATAGGGGACCTGATATCCATTGACCATGCGACCTTGGCCAGGACAAGGATGACTCATGCATGAATCTTTATAAATGCTAATTTGGATAATGAATTACCAAGGTTTGTGGAGCTAGAGTATGGAGAATACTATCAAAAATAGCCGATAGAATATGAGAACAGACCAACATTCTATGCAGAATGCAAAAATCAAGGATATTTATGTAATCAGTGCCCTAACCTGGTAATGAATAGAGAAAAGTAGAAGCAGAGAATGCTAGACAGAGGAAAATTGAGGAGTTTCCCTAGCAGAGGTGATTTCAATCAGGCAAACTATGTCTACCAAAAAAATAAAAGAGAGGGTGCAGGGTCCCCACAAGACAAAGGAAAAAAACAGGTTGTTGGCAACCAAAATACTCAAGTAAGTTCCAATCCTCTAGTTTCAAATAAATTTTCAATTCTATCCAATATGGGAGTAGGAGGATTATCAAAAGATATGGAAGCCCAGAACCTTCAGGCTAACCTTTCTGACTCTCTATAATTCCTATCCAAGTCAGGATCCTCAAACCCTAATGTTGAAATTACTGTAAGCCTCATGGGCATCACAAATCCAAACCCTAATGCTCGATCTCTAGAATCCCCATCCAAGTTGGGATCCTTAAAACCCAATGCTAAAAATACTTCAAGCCCAATGGGCATCCCAAAGCCAAACCCTAATGTTGAAGAACTTAGGAAGAAAGTTGAGGCATTGGAAAATAAAAAATCTCATCTCCCTAACATCATCACTAGGAGCTAGGTGAATCCTACTGAGGGGCCATCTCGTAGACCAGGGGAATATAGGAAAAAAGGAGAAGATTTGGATGTAGGGGTGGAGATATGTGAAAATCTTCAGACTAAGGAATATGGCAGTCTGGTTCTACAACAAATTGCCTCCCCTAGTTTAGTCCTAAACAAACCAAAAGTACTGTGAAGTCTCCTATATATTTTGGTAGTGAAAAAGAAGAGGGATAATATCAAATGCTGAGCATCAAAAAATTAAAACTAATAATGAAATTGCCAATAGAAAATAGAGAACCTTGTTTCAACAAGTTATTCTGAGTTCTAAAGATAACAAATTAGGAAAACCCCCTCAAGGGAGGGGGAGAGGAAGAAATCCCAAAAAATCTAAATGAATTTCCTCTCATGGAACATGAGAGGCCTAAATGGCCTGCCCAAACAAAGGGAAGTCAATGCAATAAGAAATCAAGTGAATCCAACTATTATCATGTTGCAAGAAACAAAACTAATGAGATTCAGTCAAAAAAGGTAGGAAAAAAATTTGGAATCAAGGGGATATGGTTTGCAAATAATCCAGAGGAGCGTCTGGAGGCCTTATGACTTTGTGGGATCCTCATATAGTATAAGGTACCATTATTCATAAATATGACAGGGTTCTTAGTGTTTTATTATATGAAATAAATAGCAACAGGTCATGGATCCTTTCAAATATTTATGCCCCAACTTCAATTCAAGGGAGAGCCCTACTGTGGGAGTACTTAGGCAATCTGAGTGAAATATTCCATAATGTCCCCTAGATTCTGGGTGGGGATTTTAACACTCCTCTTTACCCTTAAAAAAAATGGGTGGAAATGGACCACCTATCAGGAGCATGGATGAGTTCAATGACTTTGTGAACTCCAACATGTTGATGGATGTAAAACTTAGAGGAGCAAATTATACCTGGAGCAATCGGTAGATAGGGTGTCATCTCATTCAATAAAGGCTTGACAGGTTTTTCCATCAAAGGAGGCTACAACTCTGTTTGGTGATTCTACCATGCAAGCCCTTCCTAAAATTGCCTCTGATCATAATCCCATTTTTTTGGAGATCCCTAACTCTTTGTACTTCAAGAAACCTTTCATATTTCAATCTATGTGGATAAAAAATTCTAGTTTTAGAGATAACTTAATTCAGTGGTGGCAGCAACCTGTCAGGGGTAGTGCAACTTCTAAACTTGCTGGCAAATTAAGGTTTGTTAAGGAAAATATTTGAACTTGGAACAAAGAGGTCTTTGGGAACCTCTTTGAAAATAAAAATAGGTTGTTGAAAGTTTGAAGATAATTAATCAGAGGATTCAACATGGTGATGCTGATGAAACTACTAGGTAGGAGGAACGAACAAAACTAGCAAAGTTTCATAACATTTTGGCCTGTGAGGAAATCTATTGGAGGCAAAAATCAAGGGAACTTTGGTTGAAATATGGAGATTCAAATTCTAATTTTTTTCACATCACCACGCTTAGAAACAGAAGCAATAACAAGATATATTTTTTTTAAAAAGCAAATGGTTCTATTACTCATGACTTAATAGAAATCAAAAAGGAGGCAGTAACTTATTTTAATTCTATCCTTGGTCAGGAACCGCAGTGCAATGAGGAGGCCAAAGATATTCTCTTGCAATCCATTCCTAGCATAATAAATGAGGATATAAACCTTAAGCTTCTAGCTCCCTTTTTTGATGAGGAAATTAAGGAAGCCTTGTTTAGCATGGAGCCAGCCAAAGCCCTGGGACCCGATGGATTTCCCCCTCATTTCTTTCAAGATTTTTGGGACATCGTAAGTGAGGATGTAATTTCTATTGTCAGAGAATTCCAAGCAAGCAATCATATCCCAAAAGGTCTCAACTCTACTTTTATTTCTCTAATTCCTAAGAAGCAAACCCCTGAATCTATGGTTGGCTTTAGACCAATCAGTATGTGCAATGTTTCTTGCAAGATCCTAACTAAATCCATTGCAAATAGAATGAGATATGTTCTGCCCCACATCATAGATCCATGCTAGGGAAGCTATGTCTAGGGTAGGTCAATCTTGGATGGAGTTATCACAATTCATGAAGCTCTGCACTCTGCTCATAAGACTAACAAGTCTATTTTTGCCCTCAAGCTTGATATGAACAAAGCATTTGATAGGCTAAATTGGGACTTTCTAATTGTTGTCCTCCTTAAGTTTATTTTTCACCACAAATGGGTTAATTTGATCAAATAATGCATTTCTAAAGCATGGTTCTCAATTCTGGTTAATGGAACAACTGTTGGTTACTTTCAAAGTCGCAGAGGAATTCGGCAGGGGGACCCTATCAGCCCCATGTTATTCATCATTTTTGCAGAAGCTTTAGGTAGAACCATAAAAAATGCTTGCATTTCAAGGCTAATATTAGGAATCAAGGCAAAATATCTCACTAGGGTTGTTTCTCACCAAAAATTTGTCGATGATACCCTTCTATTGACTAAGGCATCGATGGTTGAGGCCAAAAGAATTAAATACATCCTGCAACTCTACGAGGATGCTACTGGTTAGAAAGTTAATTTTAGTAAAAGCAAGTTATATTTCTTGAACACCCCCATTTAGAGATAAGGAAGGATTGCAAAAATTTTAGGGTGTGATATAGCAAACCTTCCCACTTTGTATATTGGTATCCCTCTTTTCATTGGTTCTTAGAGAGAGTCAATGTGGGTAAGGGTTATTGAAAGAATTAAAAAAAAACTTGCTGGATGGAAAGGTCATATTCTATCTCAAGTAGGAAAGCTGACCCTCACTAAGGCCTCTCTTCAGAGCATTCCAGTCTATTTCCTCTCCATTTTCAAAGCCCTTATGAAGGTTTTCTAGAAAATTGAGAAACTCCAAAAAGAATTTTTATGGACTGGATCAAAGGAGAAAAAAAGGATACACCTTGTAGGATGGACCAAAGTGTGCAGACCCAGGGAAAATGGGGCTTAGGTCTAAGGAGAATTGCTCATATGAATTTAGCTTTACTAGCTAAGCAGGCATGGCACCTCATTTCTGGTGAAGAAAATTTATGGACAACTATCATCAAACGAAAGTATCTTCAAAATATGGAATTTCTAAGTGACTCAGTTCCAATAAGAGGTTTTTCTTTTTGGAAAGTAATTCTCAATTGTAAGAAAATCATAAAAAAAGGTTTAAGATGGGTTTTAGGCAATGGTGAGAGGATAAATTGCTAGAATGACAAGTGGGCTAAGGACGAACCACTGACGCAATATCATAACTTAGCCCAAATCAGAGATATCATAGAAGAACTCATTGGTAGAAAAGTCTTTGATTATATGGTTAAGGACAGAGGCAGAATGAAGTGGAAAAAAATAAGGATTCAGGGATTTTAAGTGAAATCAAATGATCTTTGTAACATTCTCGAGCAAGAATTTATCTCCATGATACCCAAGGAAGATCAAGTGACCTGGGCTCCTACGAAAAATGGGCAGTTCACTGTTAAATCAGCTTACAAGCTTCTACTTGATTACGGGGATTTTGTCCTCTAAAAGGACTTAGTTTGGATAAAAAAATTAATTCCAAAAATTGTAGTCTTTTCATGGCTGGTTATCCAAGGAAGCATTCTAACCATTGATAATATGATGCGTAAAGGTGTTTGTATCACTAATCATTGTTATCTATGCAGGGCTAATTGAGAGACCATTTATCACATTTTCCTTGAGTGCCCTTTTTCATTGACTGTCCTAAGTGGGGTTTTTCAGGCCTTCAATATTTCTTGGATTAAACAATCCACCGTACTTGATTTTTTCATCCAGTGGCCTTGCCCCTTTTCAAGCCAAAGACTTAGATACATGTGGAAAATTTGTCTTAATCACTATATTTGGCAGGTGTGGTTAGAAAGGAACCATAGAGTCTTTAATGAGTCTATCCATGATCATCAAACTATCATTACTAGGATCCTATCCTTTGCCAACGATAATGTGAACCTTATCCATTTTGATAGCCATAAACCTCGTCTACAGGAGACCATGATTGCTCAATATTTAAGCTTAACCTTGTTAGATGAGTCTGTGCCTAGGGTAGTCAACCCAGAGCTAATTTTAAGTGGTCCCCACCTCCTACGGGTTGGTTTAAGCTTAATTTTTATGGAGTGGCTAAGGATAATCCTGGAAGAGCATGTGCTAGTGGCATTGTATGATGCTTGTGTTTTTTGAATATTTTGGAACAAGGATGAACAACGAAGCTGAAGCTAGAGCTATGTGGAGAGGCCTTCAAATGAATCAATACTTAGAAGGCAATTTGATCATAGAAGGAGACTCTATGCATGTTATAAATCTCATCAATAATTGAAAAACACCTCCTTGGAGGATTAAAACAATTTTTGAAGAGGCTAGGATCCTTTTCCAGGGAAGACAGGACAAAAAAGCCCAACATGTCTTTCGAGAAGCTAACAAAGTTGCTGATAAGTTGGCCAATTTGGGTGTCGATGGTGATAAAATTTTCAAATGGGAACATGGTGTCTTGAGTGAAGTATATGAGCTTATTCAACAAGAATTCCAATAATTATAGTCAAATTTACCAACAGGGAAGGCACTGTAATTTTGAAGGCCATGAGTATTCCCATCTCTTTTTTGAAATGGACTCACAATAAAAATTATCCGAGCTATTAGTCTTGGTGGATGCTATTGGAAATACCAAAAAGACTAATGGGGACAATCACATGTCAGATAACATGGCTCCTAGTCATCTTAGTAATTTGAGGTTGGTTGATAATCATAGGGCAGGAAAGAAACGATAATATAAGACTTTGACCCATAGCCACGTGGACCACCAGATAGCCACCGCCATAAATCTAACTAGCAGGTTCACTTCTCCAAGGCTGATTGGCCAAGATGGGATGTGGTCCCAAAGCATGTAATATACAAAAGAAAGCAATTACCAAAGAATTATTAAGAGTAACTATCAATACAGAGCTTGTGGGAGTTTTTTTTCAGTACTCTACTATGTGTGTCTGCAACTTTTTGTTTCTCAATTGTTTCAAGGAAGGGATCTGTGTTTGTTTCTTTTTTTGTAATTACGATGTAGGTGTTTTTTCTTGGGGTATACCCAAAATTTTGTATGGGAAGTTTCTTTTTGATAATAGGCTATGTGCATCACTGGATGTAATGGCTTTGGCGGTATTTAGATTTTACATATATAGGATCCTTAGTAAGGACATGTTCATCAACAACCCTGGGCTGATTTTTGTAAAAGGTTTTGGGTCAACCTGTAAAACCTAGTATTAATGCTATAGTATATTATCTACCAAAAAAAAGTAAATAATATAAAATTAAATATTATTCTAAGAAAGCATAAAAAAAAACATGAAATGAAACTAAGCTGTAAAAACTATAAAACAAAAAATGAAGCTACTCTATGAAAGCGATAAATTGCTTGAAAAGGAACTATTATGAGAAAGTAATAACTAACTTGAAATGAAGCTAATCTAGAAATAAATATAAGGTATAAAATCAAATTTAAGCTAAGAAAGCATGAAAAGACTTACACTAAAAGCAATAAAAGTGCATGAAAAGGAAAGTCTACTCTAAGAAAGCAAGGAAAGATGCTTGAAAGAAAATTAATCTAAGAAAACAGGATAGAACTTGAAAGAAACTCCATTCTAACAAAAGCAAGGAATGGACGTGAAATGAAATCTATTCTAAACAAACATGATGATGAATATTATGATGTTTTTTACCCTTCATTGACCTACCCATTTTTTTATTTCCAAGATCACACAAGGTGCAAGGGAAGAGCATACATAGAGTAGGAAGCATTTTTAGTGTGAGATGCTTGTGCGAAGTAGCTTATTTAACCTAGAAGGATAGATGATCTTTTGATATCCAATATTACCTTAGAGTGTGAGGAGAAGGCATACAAGGTCTACCTTCCTTTTAATTTGAAATGTGATGTGGAGTTCATTGCCTACTTTTGATCCCCAAGATCACACTAGGGTGAAAGGGGAGAGCATATGTAGAGCCACAATCCTATTTAATATGGAATGAAAAGTGGGATGAAAGATAAAAATATGGAAAAAATTGAGACAAATTCCTTAACCCCAAGAGTGTCCTCCTTCCTTTTCATACTCAAGATCATCCTATAGACACGAGAAGAGAGCATACGAGTAGGATATGCTACTCTTGTTTAGAGTATAGGCTTAAAAAAGTAATAAATATCAATTATCCCAAAATTAAGTCTTAATGAGATGTGATAGCCTTTACAAAAAATGAACTGAAATTTGAGGACAAAAGTCTCCTACTTGATGTCCAACACTAGTTTGAGGTTTATGTTGATGTTGTTTCAAGGCTAAAAAATAGAAAAAATATAAGAAAGTGAGCAAGAAAGTAAATATCTTGAAAGAACACACAAGACATGGAAAAATGAAGGACAACAAGAAAGTAACTAGTATTACTACCTACATAATAAGAAATTCCAAGTGTGGTCTAGGTTGGGTCACACTGAGTGTGCCATCTATGTAACCAAGCAAAGATACATCCTTTCAATAAAATAAATAAGCCAAAGCATGATATTATTTGACCACTTTTGTTACAAAGAACCCTCTTGGTGGGGTTTACAATGGAGCCTCCAAAGTGGAGGACTCTCTTCTTAGCAAGATTGCACAATAACACTAAGATACCTTCACAATGCTTTTCATTGATCACAATCGTATATTGGTGGGTTTTTAGTGACCATTGTTGGTTGAGTAGAGACTCCTAATGCCTACACATAAGCAACAAAAAAATATTAGTAGCATTGAGGACCTACCTTGGTTAGGCCCTAAAGTTTATACAATAATCAAAATGTAGACATGGAAAATTGACCCACCAAAGTGAATCAATCTTCCTAGAACCTTTGGGAGGACCCTCAATTTTTTCCAAGCACAAGTTTTTGGCATTTCTTCATCTCCCTCTTCTTTTTTTCTCCTAGTTTTTTTGAAATCATGGTTGGCCCTTACGGGGTGCTATTTTAGTAAAGTTAGGGATTTTTCTTAGAAAATCCTTTTTTTGGGCTAACTCTTAGGACATCGACCCTCCCTTAGGTTTTACTACTCTTTTTCCTCTAAACCTATTATAAATAGAGGTTTTTGGATCCTCTTTTTCTAATAATAAGTCTTGAGAAGAAATTTATGATATTCTAAGAAGTGTGATTTCAAGTGCTCTTTGTTTTGGCAATCAAGTCTTCTAACAAGATCAAGTGTTCTCTAGTGTTCTACTATTGCTCTATTGTTGATTTGTTGCTCTTGGTGGACAAGTGTAGGAGCCTTGATGAGGAATCTATCATTTTGTGGATGACTTCATATTTTTTTTGTTCTTTTGCTACCACCAGGTTTATTATTTTATTATGTTACTTCTAAAATTTTTTATTCTACATTTTGTGTTTGAAGTTTGCATCCATTAGTCATTTTGTACTTCTATCTCAAAATTGTGATCGCCCCTTACAGGGTGTGATTTTTGCAGAACCCAAAATCATGGTCACTCCTTATGGCATATGATTTTGGCTTCTCCAGGTTTTGGGGTATGGTTTCGCTCCTAAACTCTCATTTGCACTTGCATTTTTCATTTAGGCCATAACATTGTTATCTGCATCCTATTTTTTACATTATTTCATTTCATTGTATCTTATCTTGTTTGTTTTCAAAAAGTTCAACAATCACTTTTGATTTTGAATGGTCAGCTAAAAGGACCAAGGGGGATTGATTATTGTGCCTCCAAGCTTAGTATTACAACAACCTAATAAAACCCCCAAATGTTGATCAAATTTTCTAGGGTTTTGTGAAACTATTTTACAAGTTCTGAAGCTGCTTAGATATTCTAGACACAAGTAAAATATAAGGTCAACCATTAAATTAGATAAGTCTTCTAAGCTAATATTTTAGGCTATTTTTTGATTGATTTTTGCCCATTTCTATTCAAAACATAGATCTTAAATAAAAGAGAAAATATTTTGATCATGTTCTAGTCATTTAAAAGAGAAAAAGCATATAGCTTGCATTCTAGGGTTAATTATGTTTGTGCATTATATTTAAACCCTTGCTAAAAATAAAAGGATCTATTTTGCAAGTTAGATTTTTAGTGATCATTCAAAATTGAGGTTAGTCCTTGTTTGCTTGCATTGATTATTTGCCTTGCATTTACCTTTCATTTCTTAGCTTAGATTATAGAAAGACCAAACATAGGTGATTGCTTTAATTATTACATCAAACATATCCACCCCATACTTGGAGTGAGTCCTAAAATCATTCCTAGTGAACCCTTCAATCCCCATGCCTCATAATGTAAAGAATATAACACACCCCCATGATCACCTCGGCTCCTAGAAAATCTAGCCAAGAATTGTACATGATAGGGCAGTTTTTCCTCCTCTATATCTTTGGTGAACCCAATGTGAACACACATCTTAGTGGCCAATATTGGAAGCCTCTTATTTTTGTTCTTTTAAAAACATTAAGCAAGACCACTAAATTTGTTTGCTTAGAATAAGAAAACATTAAAAACATCTTAAATTCTTCTTGAGTATCTTTTGTTAGTGTTCTCCTCTATCATTTTCCTTCCTCCTAATGGCTACCAACACTAGGAGTAAGTGAAAGCTTTTAGAATATGATCAATTTTTTCAAGAAGATGATCAGATTGATAGGGAGAATCACAATCTAAATGCAGAAGAGGAGGAACATGAAGAAATTGATACTAACTTTGATCCTCTTGAGGGTCCCAATGGAGGCTTCACTTTCACATCTTTTGATAATATATGAGGTTTTATGAAACATCATAGGGAGGCTTTGGTTAAATCTATGGAAGAGGAAGACCAACTTAAAAGAGGTGAGATGTCTTCTCCAACCATCTCTCCTAGGTGTGTTCATAACAACCCCTTGTTTGAATTTTCCACTCATGCTAATCCATTACATAAACCAACATATGCTACTACTATGACCACCAATGTTGGGGTAATTCCACAAGTTCCTCCAACTATTAGTACATATTAATATTATGCTCAATTTTCTCCTCTTTCTGCTCATCTCAATATTTATACTTCTATTCCACCAAATGTCAGTTATCCTCCATAGCAGAATACCACATATCACAAAATGTAGATACTAAAATCATGTTAATCCGATTAGACTGCCAAGACATGTGCTAATCGACACAATGTGGCCCCCTTGGGCAACCCTCATTGGTTCTATAGTGGTCCAAACCACTTTTGGGAGGTTTTGGGCCATGTAGTCATGGCCATCCCACCCTAGGATGACCATAGTTCATGGTCGTCCCACCCATGTAGGACCACCATCGATCATCCCTGGGTGGGACGACCATGGTATTTGACCCCAAAAAAGTCAAATTTTGGATAAATGGCACCCAAAAATTGCCATTTATCCCATATATTCAAGCATGTTGGTCTAAGGGTGCATAAATCTCATGCCAAGTTGCATTTTGGAGTCCTAAAAGGGAGATTCCTTCCCCCTCCAATGCATGACAAGTTTTGGGCAAGTGGCGCCTCCTACCTCGCATGGCCTCGCATGCCCATTTGACCCTAGGCCATCTTGGGCTATAAAGTGGATCAAAATATTCCATATAAATTATAGAGAGGAGTTTTGTGACATATGCAACAAAGTGCTACCAATATATCCCCTCAACCTTTTGTGCCCTTTTCTCTCAAAATATCTACCTATCAAAGGAGGTTCTCAAGTGATTCAAGAAGCATAATGTTTTTACAAAACCAAACCAATTGAGAAAATTTCATCCCTAAATTTTACGACAACACCTTTGAGAGAGTTTTTTACCAATTCACAAAGGAATTGGTGGCAGAAAACTAGCAGATCTGGTGATCGTACAACCCTAGGACGGTCCCTAGACTATGACAATCACCACCATACCTGCAAATGATGGTCATGGACTGAAGCAATATTTTTCTACTATTTTGCATTCGCTTATACTAGGATAGATCAGGAATGTACTATTCAAATTTAGTACAATTTGGAGCTATATTGAATGAGTTATCATATTTTTTGTATTTTGTAGGTTCATTTGGCCCACCTAAGGATGCACATGAATATGTAATTAATTTTTCTAATATTTTTATATGTATCCTCTCTAAATCTGATTTTATATATGCTTTCCAAATTTGGTGTGATTTGGAGATGTTTAGGACCAAAAATCATCCATTTTGTATTTTTTAGGCTCACTAGGCACACCACATAATCAACACAAATCCGGCTGCAATTTCCTTACTGTTTTCAATTATATCAATCCAAAATCATATTTAATGCATGTGTCTAATATTTGAAATCATTTGGAATAGTTTTGGATGGTCCCATTGCATATTTTACCTTCCTAGTCTATTATTGCATATTTCGCTTTGCATGCTTCATAATCTGTACTTGCTACTAACGGATCTAGTTTCCTTATGTGTAGGTGCAAGTATAAAAATGCATGAGGAACGAGCATAGGATAAGAATATCAAAGAACAAAGTGGCAGCATCATTGGCCCTCCCATTTCAATTGTAGATATAAGGGAAAATGTTGAAATTGCACCCAAAGTTATTGAAAGGATTTGATCCTTGGGCGCCATTTGTAACAAGTGTATCAATCTAGAGCACTTAAGGGGACATTTGTGTAATCATGATTTGATCCATCAATTAATAAATAAGAAGTTAATTTCTTGCACTTATTTGCATTATCATGTTTACTTGAATGTGCCTTTTGTAATGCTTAATCAATACTAGATATAGATGCATCTCTTTAACATTGTTAGGCGCACTGTTTTTCCCTTACTTCAGTGGAAATCATGGTGGGACCCTATCCTGATTGATTTGGTTAAGTTTTGACCTCATCGTTTCCTTTATTCTATTGTAGGAACTGGTAGTTCTAGCTTGATACGACCCTATAACTACTAGCTATCCCACCCAGAGAGGTCCACACAACTGTCCCACCCTAGGATGACCCCCAAAATAGCAACCATCCCACCCTAGGATGTCCACAAAATAGAGGCTTTTCTACTCAGAATTCTAGAAATAGCAAGTTCCTAGGCTATCATGTTAAGTTCTTAAAAATTCAATTTGCTTTTATAGATTTCAAAATTACTTAGATTTGGTTTTTCTTGCATCCCTTGATTTCTTGAAAGGTAGAAAGATAGATTTCACTTTTCTATAATTGTAAAAACAACAAAAAAATAATAAAAATAGATAAGGAGCTAAGTAGAGATGCACTTGTAAGGCTTGCTTGCTTGTAGCCTACCTAATGGGTAAGTTATCATCTAGGACATGCATTCTATAAGATAACTTTATATCTATTTTTGAAATTAAAACATCATTTTTTTGCATTTAGTGAAATTTCATTGAGTGCTATATTGTTTTACTTTCTTTAAGCATAAAAGGAACCACACACACTTGCACATATCACAATAACATTGGTAAGATTGGATTTCATCACCAACCTTCAATTTAGATCGGTGATGTTGGATTTTACCTCCTTCCATTGGCTTGCCCACTCGACACCTCAGATAGAATAAGGCACTCTCTTAATATGGAATAGGTCACTAGTATTCAAACTACCTCCCACTAATGGAAACACTTTTTGATTCAAAGTGGAAGAGCTAGGCAAACCCTCCACACATTGTGGGTTTTAAGCGGTGTATCCTAGGCTCTTTTGAGAACCTCATGTTTGGTACAAGTTTTTATAGTCACCACTTTGGGTGAGTTCCCTCATTCTAAGTCCAAAACATGAACAAGAAAGCAAGAGCAACAAAAAATCTAAACACACAAAACAACTTAGGGATTCACATCTAAAACTTAAAGGAGATAATCACATTGTTTACTTGTGTACTTCTTTGATCATTTGATTGTGTTTTTGTAATATTTAAAATATATAATCATATACATCCAATCCTTAAAAGAGATAATCATGTTGTCTACTTTGCGTGTATTTTCCTTGTTTGGATAATCAACATAAGATCCTTGATCTGGGGCCAAACCTTATATTCCAAAAAAAAGAAGTAAAATACTACTTTTTGATTCTGCATCCAGCGGATTAAAAATTGTGAAGGTCAAATCTATAATAAAAAATTTTATGTTGGTTTTATGATTACTCTATTTTGAGTGAGTTTCAAGCCAAAAATAGAGAAACATTGCACTAAAAAATTCATAAAATGGTCTAGACAACCCCAAAAATTGCCAAATTTATTTTGTTATCTTAGTTAGCTCCTTCTGCACCCCTCACAAAATTTTTGAGTCCTAACTCTTTATTTCTAAAAATTTCCCAAAATTTCCTAAAAGTGGGCATTTCCCCACGAGCTCTGGTTGGTCAAATATTTCAAAAATACAAATTTTTGACCCATAAGTCAAATTTTGGAGCCCTAGCCCATTATGATCAGCTCATCACATTGATCGTTTTGGTATATAGCACCCTTAACCTTTTTTGGAAGTCAAAATTTTTGTTAGTGTCAGTTTCCTTCAAGGTTTGCCTACTCAACACATTATGACAACCATGCATAGCTAAGCTCAATAATGAGCTAACAAAGAAGAAAAATTAAGGAGAAGCCCTGAGAAGCATAATTATAGGTATGGGGATCTCCTCATTCTTGCATGGTGACCTGATATTAGTCACCTTCGCTATTATCCTAAGGATATCACCATTCTTGCATGATGCCTTGATAGTCATCTTGAAGCTAATCTATATGAGGATCTCCTCATTCCTGCACAATACCTTGAAAGTAGTACCGCTAGTACCATCCTATATTTCTTCGAGCAAGGAAGAGCCAAAAAGGTCAACTACAAAGGCTCCCATAGCCATCTTCGACACATCAGTAGAAGACCTTCCCACTCCTACTAACTAAACCCAATGACCTTATCCAAAGTCTAGATTCAACCCCATGATTAATCGTGAAGCTACCTTCACCACCGCTAGTACCATCCTCTATTTCTTTGAGCAATGAAGAACCAAAAAGGCCAAGTACAAAGGCTCCCATAGCCATATTTGATACATCAGTTGAAGACCTTCCCACTCTTACTGACAAGGATGAAGAGCCAACTATTGATATAGGTGAATCAAATCATATCATGCTTGAGGACACAATTCAATTGACCCACCCAAAACTCGATGAGTGCATAGTAACCAATGTTACATTCATGCCTATCATCAAGTTGATTAAGGATCTAGGTCATTCTCCTATCAAGTCACCACCCATTGATATAATTTTTGATGCACCCATCGAACATGGAGGACAATCAGATCATCTTGGATGAATTGATGAGACGGCCATGCCTTGTCTAAATACAAATGCATCTTATCATGAGTTTGTGAGAATGATCAATGTGATGAAAAAGAACCAAAGTCTTCTGAATCCATCTATGCAACTTGCAACTCTATCCAACATTCCATCCATACCATAAGAGATACCATCAATGGATTTGGTCACACCTACTCCATCTCACTCAACTTATCCATAAAATCAATAATAGGTGTACCCCCTACAACAAATTGGGGGTAATCTAGCTACCACAGTTGAAAACTCTGAGTTGGAACATGAGCATGAGCTAAATCAAGAACAAGAGCATATGGATATACCCACTAAATGAGATCACCATGAACCATATCTATCTGCTTAGACATTGATAACTTTTACTCCACCTCTGCTCAATTATATCTTGGCTCCCACACCTAATTCACCTACACCTATTAGTTGCCATCCAACTTCTTCAATAATTGTCCAGTCATCACCTCCACTATTTTCATAATATATCTTCGATAGGCTAGCCAATGTGGAGTCACAAGTAAGTCACCAACACAATGATTTACAATGGATCTTGAATCGACTCATAAGCATTCAGTTATGATTGAGTCATCCAAAACCTCAGCCTCCTTATTGTCAGACCAACCCACTCCTATGTAGTCCAATGTTAAGTCTCAAAAAAATCAGTGGCAAAACCAGAAATGTCACCCTAAGCAATAATTTATGCTCATTACTAAGTCTATGGTTTTTCTATTTGAGCATATATGTGCAGCAAAGGCAATTAATCTACCTGAGAGTTGACCTATAGATCCAAATGCACCAAAGTCCATAGGGTATTGCGAATAACTATACTACAAGTACCATAGGCAAAATGGGCATGATGTGTAGATGTGCTTCAGTTTCAAACACCTAGTATAGGATATGATCGATAGGAGTGATCCTTAGGTCTATAATCCTATTGCAACAAATAATCAACAAATTGGCATATTTCAGGATTCATTACCTAGATATGGGAGTCAAGAAGAGCAACATAAATAGGTAACTGAGATGCATAGAACCTCGACACCTCATAAAGCAAATCGGTCATGTTCACCTCATTTAAACCATCAATGGTGTATGTGCACTCCATTATCTAAGCCCATGTCAACCATTTTTCATAACATGCAAGAATAAAAGACAATCATCTTGCCAGACATACTCCTGTTCAACCCAAATAGGCCCAAATATAAAAAATACAAGGAGAATCATTCTTGCCTTTATCACTGAATGAAAGGGTATTACATTAGCTATTGTCATATTTTTAGATACATGGTCCAAGATCTTATTGATAAGGAAGCTTTATCCACAAATGGGTCACTCATTTTACCCCATAGAAACATTGGCCTTACCCAAAATTCCCCTCCATAATAGGGGAGGTCAATTTATATCAATCCTCCTAGCCAAGCCAATAACATTGCATCAATCATAGTACATACTAGGGGTATCCAAGGTGTCACACCTTCCGCACAATTTACATCATTAGAAATGAAGAAAATTGGGGATCCTAATGGTATCACACCTCCCTCACTTCGTTTGATCACCACAAATGTTGGGGGTACACAAGGTATCACACCTTCCTACTAAAATCACAAAGTAATCGAAGTTCCAAAAATCTCCAAAGGTATCTATAAACCCTTTTGTCAATCCAAAATACTCCAAATATACCTACAACATTCTTTGATCACCCAAAAATCCCCAAAGGTATCTATAAACCATTTGGTCAACCCAAAATGCTCCAAAGACACCTACGATGTTCTTTGGCCACCCAAAAAACCCCAAAGGTATCTATTAACCCTTTGGTCAACCCAAAATACTCCAAAGATGCCTACGATGTTCTTTGGTCACCCAAAAAGCCCCAAAGGTATCTAAAAACCCTTTGATCAACCCAAAAAGCTCCAAAGGTATCATAAACCCTTTGGTCACCCAAAAAACTCCAAATACATCATAAACTCTTTGGTCAACCCAAAATGCTCCAAATATGCCTATGACGTTCTTTGGTCAGCCAAAAAGCTCCAAAGGTATCTATAAACCCTTTGGTCAACCCAAAAGGATCCAAATATACCTATGATGTTCTTTGGTCAACCAAAAAGCCCCAAAGGTATCTAAATACCCTTTTATCAACCCAAAAAGCTCCAAAGGCATCATAAACCCTTTGGTCACCCAAAAATCTCCAAAGACATATAAAACCCTTTGGTCAACCTAAAACACTCCAAAGATGCCTACTATGTTCTTTGGTCACCCAAAAAGCCCCAAAGGTATCTATAAACCCTTTTTATAGATACTAACTTTGATCCTCTTGAGGGTCCCAATGGAGGCTTCACTTTCACATATTTTGATAATATATGAGTTTTTAGAAACATCATAGGGAGGCTTTGGTTAAATATATGGAAGAGGAAGCCCAACTTAAAAGAGGTGAGATGTCTTCTCCAACCATCTCTCCTAGGTATGTTCATAACAACCCCTTGTTTGAATTTTCCACTCATGCTAATCCATTACATAAACCGACATATGCTACTACTATGACCACCAATGTTAGGGTAATTCCACAAGTTCCTCTAACTATTAGTACATATTAAGATTATGCTCAATTTTCTCCTCTTTTTGCTCATCTCAAAATTTATACTTCTGTTCCACCAAATGTCAGTTATCGTCCATAGCAAAATACCACATATCACATGTAGATACTAAAATCATGTTAATCTAATTAGACTGCCAAGACATGAGCTAATCGACACAATGTGGCCCCCTTGGGCAACCCTCATTGGTTCTATAGTGGTCCAAACCACTTTTGGGAGGTTTTGGGGAATGTAGGCATGGCCATCCCACCCTAGGATGACCATAGTTCATGGTCGTCCCACCCAGGAAGGACCACCATTGATCATCCCTGGGTGGGACGGCCATGGTATTTGACCCCAAAAAAGTCAAATTTTTGATAAATTGCACCCAAAAATTGCCATTTATCTCGTATATTCAACCATACTGGCCTAAGGGTGCATAAATCTCATGCCAAGTTGCATTTTAGATTCCTAAAAGGGAGATTCATTCCCCTTACAATGCATCACAAGTTTTGGGAAGTGGCGCCTCCTATCTCGCATGGCCTCACATGCCTATTTGACCCTAGGCCATCTTGGGCTATAAAGTGGATCAAAATATTCCATATAAATTACAAAGAGGAGTTTTGTGACATATGCAATGAAGTGCTGCTAATATATCCCCTCAACCTTTTTTGCCATTTTATCTCAAAATCAAAGCTATAATAAAAAATTTATGTTGGTTTTATGATTACTCCATTTTGAGTGTTTTTCTAGCCAAAAATAGAGAAACATTTCACTAAAAAAATCATAAAATGGTCTAGACAACCCCCAAAAATTAGCAAATTTATTTTGTTGTCTTAGTTAGCTCCTTTTGCACCCCTCACAAAATTTTTGAGCCCTAACTCTTTATTTCTAAAAATTTCTCAAAATTTCCTAAAAGTGGGCATTTCCCCACGAGCTCAGGTTGGTCAAATATTTCAAAAATACTAATTTTTGACCCATAAGTCAAATTTTGGAGCCCTAACCCATTGTGATCAGCTCATCACATTGATCGTTTTGGTATATAGCACCCTTAACCTTTTTTGGAAGTCAAAATTTTCTTTAGTTTGAGTTTCCTTCAGGGTTTGCCTAGTCAAAACATTATGACAACCATGCATAGTTGAGCTCAATAATGAGCTACCAAAGAAGAAAACTTAAGGAGAATCCCTGAGCACCATCATTATAGGTATGGGGATGTCCTCATTCTTGCATGGTGCCCTGATATTAGTCACCTTCGCTATTCTCCTAAGGATATCACCATTCTTGCATGATGCCCTGATAGTCATTGTGAAGCTAATCTATATGAGGATCTCCTCATTCCTGCACAGTACCCTGATAGTAGTACCACTAGTACCATCCTCTATTTCTTTGAGCAAGGAAGATCCAAAAAGGTCAACTACAAAGGCTCCCATAGCCATCTTCAACACATCAGCAGAAGACCTTCCCACTCCTACTAACTAAACCCAACGACCTTATCCAAATTCTATATTCAACCCCACGATTAATCGTGAATCTACCTTCACCACCGCTTGTACCATCCTCTATTTCTTCGAGCAATGAAGAACCAAAAAGGACAAGTACAAAGGTGCCCATAGCCATATTTGATACATCAGTTGAAGACCTTCCCACTCTTACTGACAAGGATGAAGAGCCCACTATTGATATATATGAATCAAATCATATCATGCTTGAGGACACAATTCAATTGACCCACCCAAAACTCGATGAGTGCATAGTAAAAAATGTTATATTCATGCCTATCATCAAGTTGATCAAGGATCTAGGTCATGCTCATGCCAAGTCACCACCCATTGATATCATTTTTGGTGCACCCCCTGAACATGGGGGACAATCAGATCACCTTGGATGAATTTATGAGGCGGCCATGCCTTGTCTAAATACAAATGCATCTTATCATGAGTTTGTGAGAATGATCAATGTGATGACAAAGAACCAAAGTCTTCTGAATCCATCTATGCAACTTGCAACTCTATCCAACATTCCATCCATACCATAAGAGATACCATCAATGGATTTGGTCACACCTACTCCATCTCACTCAACCTATCCATAAAATCAATAATAGGTGTACCCCCTACAACAAATTGGGGGTAATCCATCTACCACAGTTGAACACTCTGAGTTGGAACATGAGCATGAGCTAAATCAAGAACAAGAGCATATGGATATACCCACTAAACGAGATGACCATGAACCATATCTATTTTCTTAGACATTGATAACTTTTACTCTGCCTCTACTCAATTATCTCTTGGCTCCCACACCTAATTCACCTACACCTATTAGTTGCCATCCAACTTCTTCAATAATTGTCGAGTCATGGCCTCCACTATTTTCATAATATATCTTCGATAGGCTAGCCAATGTGGAGTCACAAGTAAGTCACCAACACAATGATTTACAACGGATCTTGAATCGACTCATAAGCATTCAGTTATGATTGAGTCATCCAAAACCTCAACCTCCTTATTGTCAGGACCAACTCACTCCTTTGTAGTCCAAAGTTAAGTCTCAAACAAATCAGCGGCAAAACCAAAAATGTCACCATAAGCAATAATTTATGCTCATTACAAAGTCCATGGTTTTTCTATTTGAGCATATATGTGCAGCAAAGGCAATTAATCTACCTGAGAGTTGACCTATAGATCCAAATGCACCAAAGTCCATAGGGTATTGCGAATACCTATACTACAACTACCATAGGCAAAATGGGCATGATGTGTAGATGTGCTTCAGTTTCAAACACCTAATATAGGATATGATCGATAGGAGTGATCCTTAGGTCTATAATCCTATTGCAACAAATAATCAACAAATTGGCATATTTTAGGATTCATTACCTAGATATGGGAGTCAAGAAGAGCAACATAAATAGGTTACTGAGATGCATAGAACCCCATCACCTCATAAAGAAAATTGGTCATGTTCACCTCATTTAAACCATCAATGTTGTATGTGGACTCCATTATCTAAGCCCATGTCGACCATTTTTCATAGCATGCAAGAATAAAAGACAATCATCTTGCCAGACATACTCTTGTTCAACCCAAATAGGCCCAAATATAAAAAATACAAGGAGGATCATTCTTGCCTTTATCACGAAATGAAAGGGTATGACATTAGCTATTGTCATATTTTTAGATATGTGGTCCAAGATCTTATTGATAAGAAAGCATTATCCACAAATGGGTCACTCATTTTACCCCATAGAGACATTGGCCTTACCCAAAATTCCCCTCCATAATAGGGGAGGTCAATTTATATCACTCCTCCTAGCCAAGCCAATAACATTGTATCAATCATAGTACATACTAGGGATATCCAAGGTGTCACACCTTCCCCATAATTTACATCACAAGAAATGAAGCAAATTGGGGATCCTAATGGTATCACACCTCCCTCGCTTCGTTTGATCAACACAAATGTTGGGGGTACACAAGGTATCACACCTTCCTACTAAAATCACAAAGTAATCAAAGTTCCAAAAAGCTCCAAAGGTATCTATAAACCCTTTTGTCAATCCAAAATACTTCAAATATACCTACAACATTCTTTGATCACCCAAAAAGCCCCATTTGGTCAACCCAAAATGCTCCAAAGACACCTACGATGTTCTTTGGCCACCCAAAAAATCCCAAAGGTATCTATAAACCCTTTGGTCAACCCAAAATACTCCAAATATGCCTACGATGTTCTTTGGTCACCCAAAAAGCTTCAAAGGTATCTAAAAACCCTTTGATCAACCCAAAAAGCTCCAAAGGTATCATAAACCCTTTGGTCACCCAAAAAGCTCCAAAGGTATCTATAAACCCTTTGGTCAACCCAAAAAGCTCCAAATATACCTATGATGTTCTTTGGTCAACCAAAAAGATCCAAAGATATCTAAATACCCTTTTATCAACCCAAAAAGCTCCAGAGGCATCATAAACCCTTTGGTCACCCAAAAAGCTCCAAAGACATATAAAACCCTTTGGTCAACCTAAAACACTCCAAAGATGCCTACTATGTTCTTTGGTCACCCAAAAAGCCCCAAAGGTATCTATAAACCCTTTTTATAGATACTAACTTTGATCCTCTTGAGGATCCCAATGGAGGCTTCACTTTCACATCTTTTGATAATATATGAGGTTTTATGAAACATCATAGGGAGGCTTTGGTTAAATCTATGGAAGAGGAAGCCCAACTTAAAAGAGGTGAGATGTCTTCTCCAACCATCTCTCCTAGGTATGTTCATAACAACCCCTTGTTTGAATTTTCCACTCATGCTAATCCATTACATAAACCAACATATTCTATTACTATGATCACCAACGTTGGGGGAATTCCACAAGTTCCTTGAACTTTTAGTACATATTAATATTATGCTCAATTTTCTCCTCTTTTTGCTCATCTCAAAATTTATACTTCTGTTCCACCAAATGTCAGTTATCCTTCATAGCAGAATACCACATATCACATGTAGATACTAAAATCATGTTAATCTGATTAGACTGCCAAGACATGAGCTAATCGACACAATGTGGCCCCCTTGGGCAACCCTCATTGGTTCTATAGTGGTCCACACCACTTTTGGGAGGTTTTGGGCCATGTAGGCATGGCCATCCCACCCTAGGATGACCATAGTTCATGGTCGTCCCACCCAGGGAGGACCACCATCGATCATCCCTGGGTGGGACGGCCATGGTATTTGACCCCAAAAAAGTCAAATTTTTGATAAATTGCACCCAAAAATTGCCATTTATCTCGTATATTCAACCATACTGGCCTAAGGGTGCATAAATCTCATGCCAAGTTGCATTTTAGATTCCTAAAAGGGAGATTCCTTCCCCTTACAATGCATCACAAGTTTTGGGAAGTGGTGCCTCCTATCTCGCATGGCCTCACATGCCTATTTGACCCTAGGCCATCTTGGGCTATAAAGTGGATCAAAATATTCCATATAAATTACAAAGAGGAGTTTTGTGACATATGCAATGAAGTGCTGCTAATATATCCCCTCAACCTTTTTTGCCATTTTATCTCAAAATATCTACCTAGCAAAGGAGGTTATCCAGTGATTCAAGAAGCATAATGTTTTTACAAAACCAAACCAATTGAGAAAATTTCATCCCTAAATTTTATGACAACACCTTTGAGAGATTTTTTGACCAATTCATAAAGGAATTGGTGGCAAAAAACTAGCAGATCTGGTGATCGTCCCACCCCAGGACGGTCCCTAGACTATGACAGTCACTACCATACTTGCAAAGGATGGTAATGGACTGAAGCAATATCTTTCTACTATTTTGCATTCGCTTATACTAGGATAGATCAAGAATGTACTATTCAAATTTAGTACAATTTGGAGCTATATTGAATGAGTTATCATATTTTTAGTATTTTGTAGGTTCATTTGGCCCACCTAAGGATGCACATGAATATGTGATCAATTTTTCTAATATTTTTATATGGATCCTCTCTAAATCTGATTTTATATATGCTGTCCAAATTTGGTGTGATTTGGAGATGTTTAGGACCAAAAATCATCCATTTTGTATTTTTTAGGCTCACTAGGCACACCACGTAATCAACACAAATCCGGCTGCAATTTCCTTACTGTTTTCAATTATATCAGTCCAAAATCATATTTTATGCATGTTTCTAAGATTTGGAATCATTTGGAATAGTTTTGGATGATCCCATTGCATATTTTCCCTTCCTAGTCTATTATTGCATATTTCGCTTTGCATGCTTCATAATCCGTACTTGCTACTAATGGATGTAGTTTCCTTTTGTGTAGGTGCAGGTATAAAAATGCATGAGGAAGGAGCATAGGATAAGAATATCAAAGAACAAAGTGGCAGCATCATTGGCCCTCCCATTTCAATTGTAGATATGAGGGAAAATGTTGAAATTGTACACAAAGTTATTGAAAGGATTTGATCCTTGGGCACCATTTGTAACGAGTGTATAAATCTAGATCACTCAAGGGGACATTTGTGTAATCATTATTTGATCCATCAATTAATAAATAAGAAGTTAATTTCTTGCAATTATTTGCCTTATCATGTTTACTTGAATGTGCCTTTTGTAATGCTTAATCAATACTAGATATAGATGCATCTCATTTAACATTGTTAGGCACACTGTTTTTCCCTTACTTTAGTGGTAATCATGGTGGGACCCTATCCTGATTGATTTGGTTAAGTTTTGACCTCATCGTTTCATTTATTCTATTGTAGGAACTTGTAGTTCTAGCTTGATACGACCCTATAACTGCTAGCTATCCCACCCAAAGAGGTCCACACAACTGTCCCACCGTAGGATGACCCCCAAACTAGCAACCATCCCACCCTAGGATGTCCACAAAATAGAGGCTTTTATGCTCATAATTCTAGAAATAGCAAGTTATTAAGCTATCAAGGTAAGTGCCTAAACATTCAGTTTGCTTTTCTAGAGTTCAAAATTACTTAGATTTGGTTTTTCTTGCATCCCTTGATTGCTTGAAAGGTAGAAAGATAGATTTCACTTTTCTATAATTGTAAAAACAACAAAAAAATAATAAAAATAGATAAGGAGCTAAGTAGAGATGCACTTGTATGGCATGCTTTCTTGTAGCCTACCTAATGGGTAAGTTATCATCTAGGACATAAATTCTATAGGTTAACTTTATATCTATTTTTGAAATTAAAACATCCTTTTTTTGCATTTAGTGAAATTTCATTGAGTTCTATATTGTTTTACTTTCTTTAAGCATAAAAGGAACCACACACACTTGCACATATCACAATTACATTGGTAAGATTGGATTTCATCACCAACCTTCAATTTAGATCGGTGATGTTGGATTTTACCTCCTTCCATTGGCTTGCCCACTCGACACCTCAGATAGAATAAGGCACTCTCTTAATATGGAATAGGTCACTAGTATTCAAACTACCTCCCACTATTGGAAACACTTTTTGATTTAGAGTGGAAGATCTAGGCAAACCCTCCACACATTGTGGGTTTTAAGCGGTGTATCCTAGGCTCTTTTAAGAACCTCATGTTTGGTACTAGTGTTTCTAGTCACAACTTTGGGTGAGTTCCCTCATTCTAAGTCCAAAACATGAACAAGAAAGCAAGAGCAACAAAAAATCTAAACACACAAAACAACTTAGGGATTCACATCTAAAACTTAAAGGAGATAATCACATTGTTTACTTGTGTACTTTTTTGATCATTTGATTACGTGTTTCTAATATTTAAAATATATAATCATATACATCTAATCCTTAAAAGAGATAATCATGTTGTCTACTTTGTGTGTATCTTCCTTTTTTGGATAATCAACATAAGATCCTTGATCTGGGGCCAAACCTTATATTCCAAAAAAAATAAGTAAAATACTACTTTTTGATTCTGCATCCAACAGATTAAAAATTGTGAAAATCAAAGCTATAATAAAAAATTTATGTTGGTTTTATGATTACTCCATTTTGAGTGATTTTCTAGCCAAAAATAGAGAAACATTTCACTAAAAAAATCATAAAATGGTCTAGACAACCCCAAAAAATTAGCAAATTTATTTTGTTGTCTTAGTTAGCTCCTTTTGCACCCCTCAAAAAATTTTTGAGCCCTAACTCTTTATTTCTAAAAATTTCCCAAAATTTCCTAAAAGTGGGCATTTCCCCACGAGCTCAGGTTGGTCAAATATTTCAAAAATACTAATTTTTGATCCATAAGTCAAATTTTGGAGCCCTAGCCCATTGTGATCAGCTCATCACATTGATCGTTTTGGTATATAGCACCCTTAACCTTTTTTGGAAGTCAAAATTTTCTTTAGTTTGAGTTTCCTTCAGGGTTTGCCTAGACAAAACATTATGACAACCATGCATAGTTGAGCTCAATAATGAGCTACCAAAGAAGAAAACTTAAGGAGAAGCCCTGAGCACCATCATTATAGGTATGGGGATGTCCTCATTCTTGCATGGTGCCCTGATATTAGTCACCTTCGCTATTCTCCTAAGGATATCACCATTCTTGCATGATGCCCTGATAGTCATTGTGAAGCTAATCTATATGAGGATCTCCTCATTCCTGCACAGTACCCTGATAGTAGTACCACTAGTACCATCCTCTATTTCTTCGAGCAAGGAAGATCCAAAAAGGTCAACTACAAAGGCTCCCATAGCCATCTTCAACACATCAGCAGAAGACCTTCCCACTCCTACTAACTAAACCCAACGACCTTATCCAAATTCTATATTCAACCCCACGATTAATCGTGAATCTATCTTCACCACCGCTTGTACCATCCTCTATTTCTTCGAGCAATGAAGAACCAAAAAGGACAAGTACAAAGGTGCCCATAGCCATATTTGATACATCAGTTGAAGACCTTCCCACTCTTACTGACAAGGATGAAGAGCCCACTATTGATATAGATGAATCAAATCATATCATGCTTGAGGACACAATTCAATTGACCCACCCAAAACTCGATGAGTGCATAGTAAACAATGTTACATTCATGCCTATCATCAAGTTGATCAAGGATCTAGGTCATGCTCATGCCAAGTCACCACCCATTGATATCATTTTTGGTGCACCCGCTGAACATGGGGGACAATCAGATCACCTTGGATGAATTTATGAGGCGGCCATGCCTTGTCTAAATACAAATGCATCTTATCATGAGTTTGTGAGAATGATCAATGTGATGACAAAGAACCAAAGTCTTCTGAATCCATCTATGCAACTTGCAACTCTATCCAACATTCCATCCATACCATAAGAGATACCATCAATGGATTTGGTCACACCTACTCCATCTCACTCAACCTATCCATAAAATCAATAATAGGTGTACCCCCTACAACAAATTGGGGGTAATCCACCTACCACAGTTGAACACTCTGAGTTGGAACATGAGCATGAGCTAAATCAAGAACAAGAGCATATGGATATACCCACTAAACGAGATGACCATGAACCATATCTATTTGCTTAGACATTGATAACTTTTACTCCGCCTCTACTCAATTATCTCTTGGCTCCCACACCTAATTCACCTACACCTATTAGTTGCCATCCAACTTCTTCAATAATTGTCCAGTCATGGCCTCCACTATTTTCATAATATATCTTCGATAGGCTAGCCAATGTGGAGTAACAAGTAAGTCACCAACACAATGATTTACAACGGATCTTGAATCGACTCATAAGCATTCAGTTATGATTGAGTCATCCAAAACCTCAACCTCCTTATTGTCAGGACCAACTCACTCCTTTGTAGTCCAAAGTTAAGTCTCAAACAAATCAGCGGCAAAACCAAAAATGTCACCATAAGCAATAATTTATGCTCATTACAAAGTCCATGGTTTTTCTATTTGAGCATATATGTGCAACAAAGGCAATTAATATACCTGAGAGTTGACCTATAGAACCCCATCACCTCATAAAGAAAATTGGTCATGTTCACCTCATTTAAACCATCAATGTTGTATGTGGACTCCATTATCTAAGCCCATGTCGACCATTTTTCATAGCATGCAAGAATAAAAGACAATCATCTTGCCAGACATACTCTTGTTCAACCCAAATAGGCCCAAATATAAAAAATACAAGGAGGATCATTCTTGCCTTTATCACGAAATGAAAGGGTATGACATTAGCTATTGTCATATTTTTAGATATGTGGTCCAAGATCTTATTGATAAGGAAGCTTTATCCACAAATGAGTCACTCATTTTACCCCATAGAGACATTGGCCTTACCCAAAATTCCCCTCCATAATAGGGGAGGTCAATTTATATCACTCCTCCTAGCCAAGCCAATAACATTGTATCAATCATAGTACATACTAGGGGTATCCAAGGTGTCACACCTTCCCCACAATTTACATCACAAGAAATGAAGCAAATTGGGGATCCTAATGGTATCACACCTCCCTCACTTCGTTTGATCAACACAAATGTTGGGGGTACACAAGGTATCACACCTTCCTACTAAAATCACAAAGTAATCAAAGTTCCAAAAATCTCCAAAGGTATCTATAAACCCTTTTGTCAATCCAAAATGCTTCAAATATACCTAGAACATTCTTTGATCACCAAAAAAGCCCCATTTGGTCAACCCAAAATGCTCCAAAGACACCTACGATGTTCTTTGGCCACCCAAAAAACCCCAAAGGTATCTATAAACCCTTTGGTCAACCCAAAATACTCCAAATATGCCTACGATGTTCTTTGGTCACCCAAAAAGCTTCAAAGGTATCTAAAAACCCTTTGATCAACCCAAAAAGCTCCAAAGGTATCATAAACCCTTTGGTCACCCAAAAAGCTCCAAAGGTATCTATAAACCCTTTGGTCAACTCGAAAAGCTCCAAATATACCTATGATGTTCTTTGGTCAACCAAAAAGATCCAAAGATATCTAAATACCCTTTTATCAACCCAAAAAGCTCCAGAGGCATCATAAACCCTTTGGTCACCCAAAAAGCTCCAAAGACATATAAAACCCTTTGGTAAACCTAAAACACTCCAAAGATGCCTACTATGTTCTTTGGTCACCCAAAAAGCCCCAAAGGTATCTATAAACCCTTTTTATAGATACTAACTTTGATCCTCTTGAGGGTCCCAATGGAGGCTTCACTTTCACATCTTTTGATAATATATGAGGTTTTATGAAACATCATAGGGAGGCTTTGGTTAAATCTATGGAAGAGGAAGCCCAACTTAAAAGAGGTGAGATGTCTTCTCCAACCATCTCTCCTAGGTATGTTCATAACAACCCCTTGTTTGAATTTTCCACTCATGCTAATCCATTACATAAACCAACATATGCTATTACTATGACCACCAACGTTGGGGGAATTCCACAAGTTCCTTGAACTTTTAGTACATATTAATATTATTCTCAATTTTCTCCTCTTTTTGCTCATCTCAACATTTATACTTCTGTTCCACCAAATGTCAGTTATCCTTCATAGCAGAATACCACATATCACATGTAGATACTAAAATCATGTTAATCTGATTAGACTGCCAAGACATGAGCTAATCGACACAATGTGGCCCCCTTGGGAAACCCTCATTGGTTCTATAGTGGTCCAAACCACTTTTGGGAGGTTTTGGGCCATGTAGGCATGGCCATCCCACCCTAGGATGACCATAGTTCATGGTCGTCCCACCCAGGGAGGACCACCATCGATCATCCCTGGGTGGGACGGCCATGGTATTTGACCCCAAAAAAGTCAAATTTTTGATAAATTGCACCCAAAAATTGCCATTTATCTCGTATATTCAACCATACTGGCCTAAGGGTGCATAAATCTCATGCCAAGTTGCATTTTAGATTCCTAAAAGGAATATTCCTTCCCCTTACAATGCATCACAAGTTTTGGGAAGTGGTGCCTCCTATCTCGCATGGCCTCACATGCCTATTTGACCCTAGGCCATCTTGGGCTATAAAGTGGATCAAAATATTCCATATAAATTACAAAGAGGAGTTTTGTGACATATGCAATGAAGTGCTGCTAATATATCCCCTCAACCTTTTTTGCCATTTTATCTCAAAATATCTACCTAGCAAAGGAGGTTCTCCAGTGATTCAAGAAGCATAATGTTTTTACAAAACCAAACCAATTGAGAAAATTTCATCCCTAAATTTTACGACAACACCTTTGAGAGAGTTTTTGACCAATTCATAAAGGAATTGGTGGCAAAAAACTAGCAGATCTAGTGATCATCCCACCCCAGGACGGTCCCTAGACTATGATAGTCACCACCATCCCTACAAAGGATGGTCATGGACTGAAGCAATATTTTTCTACTATTTTGCATTCGCTTATACTAGGATAGATCAGGAAGGTACTATTCAAATTTAGTACAATTTGGAGCTATATTGAATGAGTTATCATATTTTTAGTATTTTGTAGGTTCATTTGGCCCACCTAAGGATGCACATGAATATGTGATCAATTTTTATAATATTTTTATATGGATTCTCTCTAAATCTTATTTTATATATGCTGTCCAAATTTGGTGTGATTTGGAGATGTTTAGGACCAAAAATCATCCATTTTGTATTTTTAAGGCTCACTAGGCACACCACGTAATCAACACAAATCTAGATGCAATTTCCTTACTGTTTTCAATTATATCAGTCCAAAATCATAATTTATGCATGTGTCTAATATTTGGAATCATTTGGAATAGTTTTGGTTGGTCCCATTGCATATTTTCCCTTCCTAGTCTATTATTGCATATTTTGCTTTGCATGCTTCATAATCCATACTTGCTACTAACGGATGTAGTTTCCTTATGTGTAGGTGCAGGTGTAACAACGCATGAGGAAGGAGCATAGGATAATAATGTCAAAGAACAAAGTGGCAGCATCATTGGCCCTCCCATTTCAATTGTAGATATGAGGGAAAATGCTGAAATTGCACCCAAAGTTATTGAAAGGATTTGATCCTTGGGCACCATTTGTAACGAGTGTATAAATCTAGAGCACTCAAGGGGAAATTTGTGTAATCATGATTTGATCCATCAATTAATAAATATGAAGTTAATTTCTTACACTTATTTGCCTTATCATGTTTACTTGAATGTGCCTTTTGTAATGCTTAATCAATACTAGATATAGATGCATCTCATTTAACATTGTTAGGCGCACTGTTTTTCCCTTACTTCAGTGGTAATCATGGTGGGACCCTATCCTGATTGATTTGGTTAAGTTTTAAACTCATCGTTTCCTTTATTCTACTATAGGAATTGGTAGTTATGGCTTGATACGACCCTATAACTGCTAGCTATCCCACCCAGAGAGGTCCACACAACTGTCCCACCGTAGGATGACCCCCAAACTAGCAACCATCCCACCCTAGGATGTCCACAAAATAGAGGCTTTTCTGCTCAGAATTCTAGAAATATCAAGTTCTTAGGCTATCAAGGTAAGTGCCTAAACATTCAGTTTGCTTTTATAGAGTTCAAAATTACTCATCCCTTGATTGCTTGAAAGGTAGAAAGATAGATTTCACTTTTCTATAATTGTAAAAACAACAAAAAAATAATAAAAATAGATAAGGAGCTAAGTAGAGATGCACTTGTATGGCTTGCTTGCTTGTAGCCTACCTAATGGGTAAGTTATCATCTAGGACATGAATTCTATAGGTTAACTTTATATCTATTTTTGAAATTAAAACATCATTTTTTTGCATTTAGTGAAATTTCATTTAGTGCTATATTGTTTTACTTTCTTTAAGCATAAAAGGAACCACACACACTTGCACATATCACAATAACATTGGTAAGATTGTATTTCATCACCAACCTTCAATTTAGATCGGTGATGTTGGATTTTACCTCCTTCCATTGGCTTGCCCACTCGACACCTCAGATAGAATAAGGCACTCTCTTAATATGGAATAGGTCACTAGTATTCAAACTACCTCCCACTATTGGAAACACTTTTTGATTCAAAATGGAAGAGCTAGGCAAACCCTCCACACATTGTGGGTTTTAAGTGGTGTATCTTAGGCTCTTTTGAGAACCTCATGTTTGGTACTAGTGTTTATAGTCACCACTTTGGGTGAGTTCCCTCATTCTAAGTCCAAAACATGAACAAGAAAGCAAGAGCAACAAAAAATCTAAACACACAAAACAACTTAGGTATTCACATCTAAAACTTAAAGGAGATAATCACATTGTTTACTTGTGTACTTCTTTGATCATTTGATTGGTTGTTTCTAATATTTAAAATATATAATCATATACATCTAATCCTTAAAAGAGATAATCATGTTGTCTACTTTGTGTGTATCTTCCTTGTTTGGATAATAAACATAAGATCCTTGATCTGGGGCCAAACCTTATGTTACAAAAAAAAAAGTAAAATACTACTTTTTTATTCTGCATCCAACGGATTAAAAATTGTGAAAATCAAGGCTATAATGAAAAATTTATGTTGGTTTTATGATTACTCTATTTTGAGTGATTTTCAAGCCAAAAATAGAGAAACATTGCACAAAAAAAATCATAAAATGGTCTAGACAACCCCAAAAAATGCCAAATTTATTTTGTTGTATTAGTTAGCTCCTTCTACACCCCTCACAAAATTTTTGAGTCCCAACTCTTTATTTCCAAATTTTTTTCAAAATTTCCTAAAAGTGGGTATTTCCCCACGAGCTCGGGTTGGTCAAATATTTCAAAAATACTAATTTTTGACCCATAAGTCAAATTTTGGAGCCCTAGCCCATTGTGATCAGCTCATCACATTGATCGTTTTGGTATATAACACCCTTAACCTTTTTTGGAAGTCAAAATTTTCTTTAGTGTGAGTTTCCTTCAGGGTTTGCCTAGTCAACACATTATGACAACCATGCATAGTTGAGCTCAATAATGAGCTAATAAAGAAGAAAACTTAAGAAGCCCTGAGCACCATCATTATAGGTATGGGGATGTCCTCATTCTTGCATGGTGCCCTGATATTAGTCACCTTTGCTATTCTCCTCAGGATATCACCATTCTTGCATGATGCCCTGATAGTCATCGTGAAGCTAATATATATGAGGATATCCTCATTCTTGCATAGTATCCTGATAGTAGTACCGCTAGTACCATCCTCTATTTCTTTGAGCAAGAAAGAGCCAAAAAGGTCAACTACAAAGGCTCCCATAGCCATCTTCGACACATCAATAGAAGAACTTCCCACTCCAACTAACTGAACCCAACGACCTTATCCAAAGTCTAGATTCAACCCCACGATTAATCGTGAAGCTACCTTCACCACCCCTAATACCATCCTCTATTTCTTCGAGCAATCAATAACCAAAAAGGCCAAGTACAAAGGCTCCCATAGCCATATTTGATACATCAGTTGAAGACCTTCCCACTCTTACTGACAAGGGTGAAGAGCCAACTATTGATACAAATGAATCAAATCATATCATGCTTGAGGACACAATTCAATTGACCCACCCAAAACTCTATGAGTGTATAGTAACCAAGGTTACATTCATGCCTATCATCAAGTTGATCAAGGATCTAGGTCATGCTCATACCAAGTCACCACCCATTGATATAATTTTTGATGCACCCCCTGAACATGGGGGACAATCAGATCACCTTGGATGAATTGATGAGGCGGCCATGCCTTGTCTAAATACAAATGCATCTTATCATGAGTTTGTGAGAATGATTAATGTGATGACAAGGAACCAAAGTCTTCTGAATCCATCTATGCAAATTGCAACTCTATACAACATTACATCCATACCATAAGAGATACCATCAATGGATTTGGTCACACCTACTCCATCTCACTCAACCTATCCATAAAATCAATAATAGCTGTACCCCATACAACAAATTGGGGGTAATCTAGCTACCACAGTTGAACACTCTGAGTTGGAACATGAGCATGAGCTAAATCAAGAACAAGAGCATATGGATATACCCACTAAACGAGATCACCATGAACCATCTCTATCTACTTAGACATTGATAAATTTTACTCCACCTTTGCTCAATTATCTCTTGGATCCCACACCTAATTCACCTAAACCTATTAGTTGCCATCCAAATTCTTCAATAATTATCTAGTCATCGCCTCCACTATTTTCATAATATATCTTTGACAGGCTAGCCAATGTGGAGTCACAAGTAAGTCACCAACACAATGATTTACAATGGATCTTGAATCGACTCATAAGCATTCAGTTATGATTGAGTCATCCAAAACCTCAACCTCCTTATTGTCAGGACCAACTCACTCCTTTGTAGTCCAATGTTAAGTCTCAAACAAATCAGCGGAAAAACAAAAAATGTCACCATAAGCAATAATTTATGCTCATTACAAAGTCCATGGTTTTTCTATTTGAGCATATATGTGCAGCAAAGGCAATTAATCTACCTGAGAGTTGACCTATAGATCCAAATGCACCAAAGTCCATAGGGTATTGCGAATACCTATACTACAACTACCATAGGCAAAATGGGCATGATGTGTAGATGTGCTTCAGTTTCAAACACCTAATATAGGATATGATCGATAGGAGTGATCCTTAGGTCTATAATCCTATCGCAACAAATAATCAACAAATTGGCATATTTTAGGATTAATTACCTAGATATGGGAGTCAAGAAGAGCAACATAAATAGGTTACTGAGATGCATAGAACCCCATCACCTCATAAAGAAAATTGGTCATGTTCACCTCATTTAAACCATCAATGTTGTATGTGGACTCCATTATCTAAGCCCATGTTGACCATTTTTCATAACATGCAAGAATAAAAGACAATCATCTTGCCAGACATACTCTTGTTCAACCCAAATAGGCCCAAATATAAAAAATACAAGGAGGATCATTCTTGCCTCTATCACTGAAATGAAAGGGTATGACATTAGCTATTGTCATATTTTTAGACATATGGTCCAAGATCTTATTGATAAGGAAGCTTTATCCACAAATGGGTCACTCATTTTACCCCATAGAGACATTGGCATTACCCAAAATTCCCCTCCATAATAGGGGAGGTCAATTTATATCACTCCTCCTAGCCAAGCCAATAACATTGTATCAATCATAGTACATACTAGGGGTATCCAAGGTGTCACACCTTCCCCACAATTTACATCACAAGAAATGAAGCAAATTGGGGATCCTAATGGTATCACACCTCCCTCGCTTCGTTTGATCAACACAAATGTTGGGGGTACACAAGGTATCACACCTTCCTACTAAAATCATAAAGTAATCAAAGTTCCAAAAATCTCCAAAGGTATCTATAAACCCTTTTGTCAATCCAAAATACTTCAAATATACCTACAACATTCTTTGATCACCCAAAAAGCCCCATTTGGTTAACCCAAAATGCTCCAAAGACACATACGATGTTCTTTGGTCACCCAAAATTCCCCAAGGGTGCTTAAACCCTTTGGTCAACCCAAAATACTCCAAATATGCCTACGATGTTCTTTGGTCACCCAAAAAGCTTCAAAGGTATCTAAAAACCCTTTGATCAACCCAAAAAGCTCCAAAGGTATCATAAACCCTTTGGTCACCCAAAAAGCTCCAAAGGTATCTATAAACCCTTTGGTCAACCCGAAAAGCTCCAAATATACCTATGATGTTCTTTGGTCAACCAAAAAGATCCAAAGATATGTAAATACCCTTTTATCAACCCAAAAAGCTCCAGAGGCATCATAAACCCTTTGGTCACCCAAAAAGCTCCAAAGACATATAAAACCCTTTGGTCAACCTAAAACACTCCAAAGATGCCTACTATGTTCTTTGGTCACCCAAAAAGCCCCAAAGGTATCTATAAACCCTTTTTATAGATACTAACTTTGATCCTCTTGAGGGTCCCAATGGAGGCTTCACTTTCACATCTTTTGATAATATATGAGGTTTTATGAAACATCATAGGGAGGCTTTGGTTAAATCTATGGAAGAGGAAGCCCAACTTAAAAGAGGTGAGATGTCTTCTCCAACCATCTCTCCTAGGTATGTTCATAACAACCCCTTGTTTGAATTTTCCACTCATGCTAATCCATTACATAAACCAACATATGCTATTACTATGACCACCAACGTTGGGGGAATTCCACAAGTTCCTTGAACTTTTAGTACATATTAATATTATGCTCAATTTTCTCCTCTTTCTGCTCATCTCAACATTTATACTGTTCCACCAAATTTCAGCTTATCCTTCATAGCGAATACCACATATCACATGTAGACACTAAAATCATGTTAATCTGATTAGACTACCAAGACATGAGCTAATCGACACAATGTGGCCCCCTTGGGCAACCCTCATTGGTTCTATAGTGGTCCAAACCACTTTTGGGAGGTTTTGGGCCATGTAGGCATGGCCATCCCACCCTAGGATGACCATAGTTCATGGTCGTCCCACCTAGGGAGGACCACCATCGATCATCCCTGGGTGGGACGGCCATGGTATTTGACCCCAAAAAAGTCAAATTTTTGATAAATTGCACCCAAAAATTGCCATTTATCTCGTATATTCAACCATACTGGCCTAAGGGTGCATAAATCTCATGCCAAGTTGCATTTTAGATTCCTAAAAGGAAGATTCCTTCCCCTTACAATGCATCACAAGTTTTGGGAAGTGGTGCCTCCTATCTCGCATGGCCTCACATGCCTATTTGACCCTAGGCCATCTTGGGCTATAAAGTGGATCAAAATATTCCATATAAATTACAAAGAGGAGTTTTGTGACATATGCAATGAAGTGCTGCTAATATATCCCCTCAACCTTTTTTGCCATTTTATCTCAAAATATCTACCTAGCAAAGGAGGTTCTCCAGTGATTCAAGAAGCATAATGTTTTTACAAAACCAAACCAATTGAGAAAATTTCATCCCTAAATTTTACGACAACACCTTTGAGAGAGTTTTTGACCAATTCATAAAGGAATTGGTGGCAAAAAACTAGCAGATCTAGTGATCATCCCACCCCAGGACGGTCCCTAGACTATGACAGTCACCACCATCCCTACAAAGGATGGTCATGGACTGAAGCAATATTTTTCTACTATTTTGCATTCGCTTATACTAGGATAGATCAGGAAGGTACTATTCAAATTTAGTACAATTTGGAGCTATATTGAATGAGTTATCATATTTTTAGTATTTTGTAGGTTCATTTGGCCCACCTAAGGATGCACATGAATATGTGATCAATTTTTCTAATATTTTTATATGGATTCTCTCTAAATCTTATTTTATATATGCTGTCCAAATTTGGTGTGATTTGGAGATGTTTAGGACCAAAAATCATCCATTTTGTATTTTTAAGGCTCACTAGGCACACCACGTAATCAACACAAATCTAGATGCAATTTCCTTACTGTTTTCAATTATATCAGTCCAAAATCATAATTTATGCATGTGTCTAATATTTGGAAGCATTTGGAATAGTTTTGGTTGGTCCCATTGCATATTTTCCCTTCCTAGTCTATTATTGCATATTTTGCTTTGCATGCTTCATAATCCATACTTGCTACTAACGGATGTAGTTTCCTTATGTGTAGGTGCAGGTGTAACAACGCATGAGGAAGGAGCATAGGATAATAATGTCAAAGAACAAAGTGGCAGCATCATTGGCCCTCCCATTTCAATTGTAGATATGAGGGAAAATGCTGAAATTGCACCCAAAGTTATTGAAAGGATTTGATCCTTGGGCACCATTTGTAACGAGTGTATAAATCTAGAGCACTCAATGGGAAATTTGTGTAATCATGATTTGATCCATCAATTAATAAATATGAAGTTAATTTCTTACACTTATTTGCCTTATCATGTTTACTTGAATGTGCCTTTTGTAATGCTTAATCAATACTAGATATAGATGCATCTCATTTAACATTGTTAGGTGCACCGTTTTTCCCTTACTTCGGTGGTGATCATGGTGGGACCCTATCCCGATTGATTTGGTTAAGTTTTAAACTCATCGTTTCCTTTATTCTACTATAGGAATTGGTAGTTATGGCTTGATACAACCCTATAACTGCTAGCTATCCCACCCAGAGAGGTCCACACAACTGTCCCACCGTAGGATGACCCCCAAACTAGCAACCATCCCACCCTAGGATGTCCACAAAATAGAGGCTTTTCTGCTCAGAATTCTAGAAATATCAAGTTCTTAGGCTATCAAGGTAAGTGCCTAAACATTCAGTTTGCTTTTATAGAGTTCAAAATTACTCATCCCTTGATTGCTTGAAAGGTAGAAAGATAGATTTCACTTTTCTATAATTGTAAAAACAACAAAAAAATAATAAAAATAGATAAGGAGCTAAGTAGAGATGCACTTGTATGGCTTGCTTGCTTGTAGCCTACCTAATGGGTAAGTTATCATCTAGGACATGAATTCTATAGGTTAACTTTATATCTATTTTTGAAATTAAAACATCATTTTTTTGCATTTAGTGAAATTTCATTTAGTGCTATATTGTTTTACTTTCTTTAAGCATAAAAGGAACCACACACACTTGCACATATCACAATAACATTGGTAAGATTGGATTTCATCACCAACCTTCAATTTAGATCGGTGATGTTGGATTTTACCTCCTTCCATTGGCTTGCCCACTCGACACCTCAGATAGAATAAGGCACTCTCTTAATATGGAATAGGTCACTAGTATTCAAACTACCTCCCACTATTGGAAACACTTTTTGATTCAAAATGGAAGAGCTAGGCAAACCCTCCACACATTGTGGGTTTTAAGTGGTGTATCTTAGGCTCTTTTGAGAACCTCATGTTTGGTACTAGTGTTTATAGTCACCACTTTGGGTGAGTTCCCTCATTCTAAGTCCAAAACATGAACAAGAAAGCAAGAGAAACAAAAAATCTAAACACACAAAACAACTTAGGTATTCACATCTAAAACTTAAAGGAGATAATCACATTGTTTACTTGTGTACTTCTTTGATCATTTGATTGGTTGTTTCTAATATTTAAAATATATAATCATATACATATAATCCTTAAAAGAGATAATCATGTTGTCTACTTTGTGTGTATCTTCCTTGTTTGGATAATAAACATAAGATCCTTGATCTGGGGCCAAACCTTATGTTACAAAAAAAAAAATTAAAATACTACTTTTTTATTCTGCATCCAACGAATTAAAAATTGTGAAAATCAAGGCTATAATGAAAAATTTATGTTGGTTTTATGATTACTCTATTTTGAGTGATTTTCAAGCCAAAAATAGAGAAACATTGCACAAAAAAAATCATAAAATGGTCTAGACAACCCCAAAAAATGCCAAATTTATTTTGTTGTATTAGTTAGCTCCTTCTACACCCCTCACAAAATTTTTGAGTCCCAACTCTTTATTTCCAAATTTTTTTCAAAATTTCCTAAAAGTGGGTATTTCCCCACGAGCTCGGGTTGGTCAAATATTTCAAAAATACTAATTTTTGACCCATAAGTCAAATTTTGGAGCCCTAGCCCATTGTGATCAGCTCATCACATTGATCATTTTGGTATATAACACCCTTAACCTTTTTTGGAAGTCAAAATTTTCTTTAGTGTGAGTTTCCTTCAGGGTTTGCCTAGTCAACACATTATGACAACCATGCATAGTTGAGCTCAATAATGAGCTAATAAAGAAGAAAAATTAAGAAGCCCTGAGCACCATCATTATAGGTATGGGGATGTCCTCATTCTTGCATGGTGCCCTGATATTAGTCACCTTCGCTATTCTCCTCAGGATATCACCATTCTTGCATGATGCCCTGATAGTCATCGTGAAGCTAATATATATGAGGATATCCTCATTCTTGCATAGTATCCTGATAGTAGTACCGCTAGTACCATCCTCTATTTCTTTGAGCAAGAAAGAGCCAAAAAGGTCAACTACAAAGGCTCCCATAGCCATCTTCGACACATCAATAGAAGAACTTCCCACTCCAACTAACTGAACCCAACGACCTTATCCAAAGTCTAGATTCAACCCCACGATTAATCGTGAAGCTACCTTCACCACCCCTAATACCATCCTCTATTTCTTCGAGCAATCAATAACCAAAAAGGCCAAGTACAAAGGCTCCCATAGCCATATTTGATACATCAGTTGAAGACCTTCCCACTCTTACTGACAAGGGTGAAGAGCCAACTATTGATACAGATGAATCAAATCATATCATGCTTGAGGACACAATTCAATTGACCCACCCAAAACTCTATGAGTGTATAGTAACCAATGTTACATTCATGCCTATCATCAAGTTGATCAAGGATCTAGGTCATGCTCATACCAAGTCACCACCCATTGATATAATTTTTGATGCACCCCCCGAACATGGGGGAAAATCAGATCACCTTGGATGAATTGATGAGGCGGCCATGCCTTGTCTAAATACAAATGCATCTTATCATGAGTTTGTGAGAATGATCAATGTGATGACAAGGAACCAAAGTCTTATGAATCCATCTATGCAAATTGCAACTCTATACAACATTACATCCATACCATAAGAGATACCATCAATGGATTTGGTCACACCTACTCCATCTCACTCAACCTATCCATAAAATCAATAATAGGTGTACCCCCTACAACAAATTGGGGGTAATCTAGCTACCACAGTTGAACACTCTGAGTTGGAACATGAGCATGAGCTAAATCAAGAACAAGATCATATGGATATACCCATTAAACGAGATCACCATGAACCATCTCTATCTACTTAGACATTGATAAATTTTACTCCACCTTTGCTCAATTATCTCTTGGATCCCACACCTAATTCACCTACACCTATTTGTTGCCATCCAACTTCTTCAATAATTATCTAGTCATCGCCTCCACTATTTTCATAATATATCTTTGACAGGCTAGCCAATGTGGAGTCACAAGTAAGTCACCAACACAATGATTTACAATGGATCTTGAATCGACTCATAAGCATTCAGTTATGATTGAGTCATCCAAAACCTCAACCTCCTTATTGTCAGGACAAACCCACTCCTGTGTAGTCCAATGTTAAGTCTCAAACAAATCAGCGGCAATACCAGAAATGTCACCCTAAGCAATAATTTATGCTCATTACTAAGTCCATGGTTTTTTTATTTGAGCATATTTGTGTAGCAAAGGTAATTAATCTACCTGAGAGTTGATCTATAGATCCAAATGCACCAAAGTCCATAGGGTATTGCAAAAACCTATACTGCAACTACCATAGGCAAAATAGGCATGATGTGTAGATGTGCTTCAGTTTCAAACATCTAATATAGGATATGATTGATAGGAGTGATCCTTAGGTCTATAATCCTATTACAACAAATAATCAACAAATTGGCATATTTCAGGATTCATTACCTAGATATGGGAGTCAAGAAGAGCAACATAAATAGGTGACTAAGATGCATAGAACCCCGACACCTCATAAAGCAAGTTGGTCATGTTCACCTCATTTAAACCATCAATGTTGTACGTGGACTCCATTATCTAAGCCCATGTCAACCATTTTTCATAACCTGCAAGAAAAAAAGACAATCATCTTGCCAAACATACTCCTATTCAACCCAAATAAGCCCAAATATAAAAAATACAAGGAGGATCATTCTTGCCTTTATCACTAAATGAAAGGGTATGACATTAGCTATTGTCATATTTTTAGATATGTGGTCCAAGATCTTATTGATAAGGAAGCTTTATCCACAAATGGGTCACTCATTTTACCCCATAGAGACATTGGCCTTACCCAAAATTCCCCTCCATAATAGGGGAGGTCAATTTATATCACTCCTCCTAGCCAAGCCAATAACATTGCATCAATCATAGTACATACTAGGGGTATCCAAGGTGTCACACCTTCCCCACAATTTACATCACAAGAAATGAAGCAAATTGGGGATCCTAATGGTATCACACCTCCCTCACTTCGTTTGATCACCACAAATGTTGGGGGTACACAAGGTATCACACCTTCCGACTAAAATCACAAAGTAATCGAAGTTCCAAAAATCTCCAAAGGTATCTATAAACCCTTTTGTCAATCCAAAATACTCCAAATATACCTACAACATTCTTTGATCACCCAAAAAGCCCCAAAGGTATCTATAAACCATTTGGTCAACCCAAAATGCTCCAAAGACACCTACGATGTTCTTTGGCCACCCAAAAAACCCGAAAGGTATATATAATCCCTTTGGTCAACCCAAAATACTCCAAAGATGCCTACGATGTTCTTTGGTCACCCAAAAGCCCCAAAGGTATCTAAAAACCCTTTGATCAACCCAAAAAGCTCCAAAGGTATCATAAACACTTTGGTCACCCAAAAAGCTCCAAATACATCATAAACTCTTTGGTCAACCCAAAATGCTCCAAATATGCTTATGACGTTCTTTGGTCACCCAAAAAGCTCCAAAGGTATCCATAAACCCTTTGGTCAACCCAAAAAGCTCCAAATATACCTATGATGTTCTTTGGTCAACCAAAAAGCCCCAAGGGTATCTAAATACCCTTTTATCAACCCAAAAAGCTCCAAAGGCATCATAAACCCTTTGATCACCCAAAAAGCTCCAAAAACATATAAAACCCTTTGGTCAACCTAAAACACTCCAAAGATGCCTACTATGTTCTTTGGTCACCCAAAAAGCCCCAAAGGTATCTATAAACCCTTTTTATAGATACTAACTTTGATCCTCTTGAGGGTCCCAATGGAGGCTTCACTTTCACATCTTTTGATAATATATGAGGTTTTATGAAACATCATAGGGAGGCTTTGGTTAAATCTATGGAAGAGGAAGCCCAACTTAAAAGAGGTGAGATGTCTTCTCCAACCATCTCTCCTAGGTATGTTCATAACAACCCCTTGTTTGAATTTTCCACTCATGCTAATCCATTACATAAACCAACATATGCTACTACTATGACCACCAACGTTGGGGGAATTCCACAAGTTCCTCCAAATATTAGTACATATTAAGATTATGCTCAATTTTCTCCTCTTTCTACTCATCTCAACATTTATACTTTTGTTCCACCAAATGTCAGTTATCCTCCATAGCAGAATACCACATATCACAACATGTAGATACTAAAATCATGTTAATCCGATTAGACTGCCAAGACATGAGCTAATCGACACAATGTGGCCCCCTTGGGAAACCCTCATTGGTTCTATAGTGGTCCAAACCACTTTTGGGAGGTTTTGGGCCATGTAGGCATAGCCATCCCACCCTAGTATGACCATAGTTCATGGTCGTCCCACCTAGGGAGGACCACCATCGATCATCCCTGGGTGGTACGGCCATGGTATTTGATCCCAAAAAAGTCAAATTTTGGATAAATGACACCCAAAAATTGCCATTTATCCCGTATATTCTACCATACTGGCCTAAGGGTGCATAAATACCATTCCAAGTTGCATTTTGGATTCCTAAAAGGGAGATTCCTTCCCCCTCCAATGCATGGCAAGTTTTGGGAAGTGGCGCCTCCTATCTCGCATGGCCTCGCATGCCCATTTGACCCTAGGCCATCTTGGGCTATAAAGTGGATCAAAATATTCCATATAAATTATAGAGAGGAGTTTTGTGACATATGCAACGAAGTGCTGCCAATATATCCCCTCAACCTTTTGTTCCCTTTTCTCTCAAAATATCTACCTAGCAAAGGAGGTTCTCCAGTGATTCAAGAAGCATAATGTTTTTACAAAACCAAACCAATTGAGAAAATTTCATCCCTAAATTTTACGACAACACCTTTGAGAGAGTTTTTGACCAATTCACAAAGGAATTGGTGGTAGAAAACTAGCAGATCTGGTGATCGTCCCACCCCAGGATAGTCCCTAGACTATGACAATCACCACCATACCTGAAAAGGATGGTCATGGACTAAAGCAATATTTTTCTACTATTTTGCATTCACTTATACTAGGATAGATCAGGAATGTACTATTCAAATTTAGTCCAATTAGGAGCTATATTGAATGAGTTATCATATTTTTTGTATTTTATAGGTTCATTTGGCCCACCTAAGGATGCACATGAATATGTGATCAATTTTTCTAATATTTTTATATGGATCCTCTCTAAATATGATTTTATATATGTTGTCCAAATTTGGTGTGATTTGGAGATGTTTGGGACAAAAAATCATCCATTTTGTATTTTTTAGGCTCACTAGGCACACCACGTAATCAACACAAATCTGGCTGCAATTTCCTTATTGTTTTCAATTATATCAGTCCAAAATCATATTTTATGCATGTGTCTAATATTTGGAAGCATTTGGAATAGTTTTGGATGGTCACATTGCATATTTCCCCTTTCTAGTCTATTATTGCATATATTGCTTTGCATGCTTCATAATCCGCACTTGCTACTAACGAATTTAGTTTCCTTGTGTGTAGGTGCAGGTATAACAACACATGAGGAAGGAACATAGGATAAGAATATAAAATAACAAAGTGGCAACATCATTGGCCTTCCCATTTCAATTGTAGATATGAGGGAAAATGTTGAAATTGCACCCAAAGTTATTGAAAGGATTTGATCCTTGGGCACCATTTGTAATGAGTGTATCAATCTAGAGCCCTCAAGGGGAAATTTGTGTAACCATGATTTGATCCATCAAATAATAAATAAGAACTTCATTTCTTGCACTTATTTGCCTTATCATGCTTACTTGAATGTGCCTTTTGTAATGCTTAATCAATACTAGATATAGATGCATCTCATTTAACATTGTTAGGTGCATTGTTTTTCCCTTACTTCAGTGGCAATCATGGTGGGACCCTATCTTGATTGATTTGGTTAAGTTTTGACCTCATCGTTTCATTTATTCTATTGTAGTAACTAGTAGTTCTGGCTTGATACAACCCTATAACTGCTAGCTATCCCAACCAAAGAGGTCCACACAACTGTCCCACCCTGGGATTACCCCCAAACTAGCAACCATCCCACCCTAGGATGTCCACAAAATAAAGGATTTCCTACTCAGAATTCTAGAAATAGCAAGTTCTTAGGCTATCATGTTAAGTGCCTAAACATTCAGTTTGCTTTTATAGAGTTCAAAATTACTTAGATTTGGTTTTTCTTGCATCACTTGATTGCTTGAAAGGTAGAAAGATAGATTTCACTTTTCTATAATTGTAAAAACAACAAAAAAATAATAATAATAGATAAGGAGCAAAGTAGAGATGCACTTGTATGGCTTGCTTGCTTGTAGCCTACCTAATGGGTAAGTTATCATCTAGGACATGCATTCTATAGGTTAACTTTATATCTATTTTTGAAATTAAAACATCATTTTTTTGCATTTAGTGAAATTTCATTGAGTGCTATATTGTTTTACTTTTTTTAAGCATAAAAGGAACCACACACACTTGTACATATCACAATAACATTGGTAATATTGGATTTCATCACCAACCTTCAATTTAGATCGGTGATGTTGGATTTTACCTCCTTCCATTGGCTTGCCCACTCGACACCTCAGATAGAATAAGGCACTCTCTTAATATGGAATAGGTCACTAGTATTCAAACTACCTCCCACTATTGGAAACACTTTTTGATTCAGAGTGGAAGAGCTAGACAAACCATCCACACATTGTGGGTTTTAAGCGGTGTATCTTAGGCTCTTTTAAGAACCTCATGTTTGGTACTAGTGTTTCTAGTCACCACTTTGGGTGAGTTCCCTCATTCTAAGTCCAAAACATGAACAAGAAAGCAAGAGCAACAAAAAATCTAAACACACAAGACAACTTAGGTATTCACATCTAAAACTTAAAGGAGATAATCACATTGTTTACTTGTGTACTTCTTTGATCATTTGATTGTGTGTTTCTAATATTTAAAATATATAATCATATACATCTAATCCTTAAAAGAGATAATCATGTTGTCTACTTTGTGTGTATCTTCCTTGTTTGGATAATCAACATAAGATCCTTGATCTGGGGCCAAACCTTATATTCCAAAAAATAAAATAAAATACTACTTTTTTATTCTGCATCCAGCGGATTAAAAATTGTGAAAATCAAGGCTATAATGAAAATTTATGTTGGTTTTATGATTACTCTATTTTGAGTGATTTTCAAGCCGAAAATAGAGAAACATTGCACTAAAAAAAACATAAAATGGTCTAGACAACCCCAAAAATTGCCAAATTTATTTTGTTGTATTAGTTAGCTCCTTCTGCACCCCTCACAAAATTTTTGAGTCCTAACTCTTTGTTTCTAAAAATTTCCCAAAATTTCCTAAAAGTGGGCATTTCCCCACGAGCTCGGGTTGGTCAAATATTTCAAAAATACTAATTTTTGACCCATAAGTCAAATTTTGGAGCCCTAGCCCATTGTGATCAGCTCATCACATTGATCGTTTTGGTATATAGCACCCTTAACCTTTTTTGGAAGTCAAATTTTTCTTTAGTGTGAGTTTCCTTCAGGGTTTGCCTAGTCAACACATTATGACAACCATGCATAGTTGAGCTCAATAATGAGCTAATAAAGAAGAAAAATTAAGGAGAAGCCCTGAGCACCATCATTATGGGTATGGGGATGTCCTCATTATTGCATGTTGCCCTGATATTAGTCACCTTCGCTATTCTCCTAAGGATATCACCATTCTTGCATGATGCCCTGATAGTCATCATGAAGCTAATCTATATGAGGATCTCCTCATTCTTGCATAGTACCCTTATAGTAGTACAACTAGTACCATCCTCTATTTCTTCGAGCAAGAAAGAGCCAAAAAGGTCAAGTACAAAGGCTCCCATAGCCATCTTCGACACATCAGTAGAAGAACTTCCCACTCCTACTAACTAAACCCAACGACCTTATCCAAAGTATAGATTCAACCCCATGATTAATCGTGAAGCTACCTTCACCACCCCTAGTACCATCCTCTATTTCTTCAACCAATGAATAAAAAAAAAGACCATGTACAAAGGCTTCCATAGCCATATTTGATACATCAGTTGAAGACCTTCCCACTCTTACTGAAAAGGATGAAGAGCCCATTATCGATACAGATGAATCAAATCATATCATGCTTGAGGACACAATTCAATTGACCCACCCAAAACTCGATGAGTGCATAGTAACCAATGTTACATTCATGTCTATCATCGAGTTGATCAAGGATCTAGGTCATGCTCCTACCAAGTCACCACCCATTGATATCATTTTTTATTTACCCCTCGAACATGGGGGACAATCAGATCACCTTGGATGAATTGATGAGGCGGCCATGCATTGTCTAAATACAAATGCATCTTATCATGAGTTTGTGAGAATTATCAATGTGATGACAAAGAACCAAAGTCTTCTGAATCCATCTATGCAACTTGCAACTCTATCCAACATTCCATCCATACCATAAGAGATACCATCAATGGATTTGGTCACACCTACTCCATCTCACTCAACCTATCCATAAAATAAATAATAGGTGTACCCCCTACAACAAATTAGGGGTAATCCAACTACCATAGTTGAACACTCTGAGTTGGAACATGAGCATGAGCTAAATCAAGAAAAAGAGCATATGGATATACCCACTAAACGAGACCACCATGAACCATATCTATCTGCTTAGACATTGATAACTTTTACTCCACCTTTTCTCAATTATCTCTTGGATCCCACACCTAATTCACCTACACCTATTAGTTGCCATCCAAATTCTTCAATAATTGTCTAGTCATCGCCTCCACTATTTTCATAATATATCTTCGATAGGCTAGCCAATGTGGAGTCACAAGTAAGTCACCAACACAATGATTTACAATGGATCTTGAATCGACTCATAAGCATTCAATTATGATTGAGTCATCCAAAACCTCAACCTCCTTATTGTCAGGACCAACCCACTCTTGTGTAGTCCAATGTTAAGTCTCAAAAAAATCAGCGGCAAAACCAGAAATGTCACCCTAAGCAATAATTTACGCTCATTGCTAAGTCCAAGGTTTTTCTATTTGAGCATATATGTGCAGCAAAGGCAATTAATCTACCTGAGAGTTGACCTATAGATCCAAATGCACCAAAGTCCATAGGGTATTGCGAATACCTATACTGCAACTACCATAGGCAAAATGGGCATTATGTGTAGATGTGCTTCAGTTTCAAACACCTAATATAGGATATGATCGATAGGAGTGATCCTTAGGTCTATAATCCTATTGCAACAAATAATCAACAAATTGGCATATTTCAGGATTCATTACCTAGATATGGGAGTCAAGAAGAGCAACATAAATAGGTTACTGAGATGCATAGAACCCCGACACCTCATAAATAAAATCGGTCATGTTCACCTCATTTAAACCATCAATGTTGTACGTGGACTCCATTATCTAAGCCCATGTCGACCATTTTTCATAACATGCAAGAAAAAAAGACAATCATCTTGCCAGACATACTCCTGTTCAACCCAAATAGGCCCAAATATAAAAAATACAAGGAGGATCATTCTTGCCTTTATCACTGAATGAAAGGGTATGACATTAGCTATTGTCATATTTTTAGATATGTGGTCCAAGATCTTATTGATAAGAAAGCATTATCCACAAATGGGTCACTCATTTTACCCCATAGAGACATTGGCCTTACCCAAAATTCCCCTCCATAATAGGGGAGGTCAATTTATATCACTCCTCCTAGCCAAGCCAATAACATTGGATCAATCATAGTACATACTAGGGGTATCCAAGGTGTCACTCCTTCTCCACAATTTACATCATAAGAAATGAAGCAAATTGGGGATCCTAATGGTATCACACCTCCCTCACTTCGTTTGATCACCGCAAATGTTGGGGGTACACAAGGTATCACACCTTCCTACTAAAATCACAAAGTAATCAAAGTTCCAAAAAGCTTTAAAGGTATCTATAAACCCTTTTGTCAATCCAAAATACTCCAAATATACCTACAACATTCTTTTATCACCCAAAAAGCCCCAAAGGTATCTATAAACCATTTGGTCAACCCAAAATGCTCCAAAGACACCTATGATGTTCTTTGGCCACCCAAAAAACCCCAAAGGTATCTATAAACCCTTTGGTCAACCCAAAATACTCCAAAGATGCCTACGATGTTCTTTGGTCACCCAAAAATACCCAAAGGTATCTAAAAACCCTTTGATCAACCCAAAAAGCTCCAAAGGTATCATAAACCCTTTGGTCACCCAAAAAGCTCCAAATACATCATAAACTCTTTGGTCAACCCAAAATGCACCAAATTTGCCTATGACGTTCTTTGGTCACCCAAAAGCTCCAAAGGTATCTATAAATCCTTTGGTCAACCCGAAAAGCTCCAAATATACCTATGATGTTCTTTGGTCAACCAAAAAGCCCCAAAGGTATCTAAATACCCTTTTATCAACCCAAAAAGCTCCAAAGGAATCATAAACCCTTTGGTCACCCAAAAATCTCCAAAGACATATAAAACCCTTTGGTCAACCTAAAACACTCCAAAGATGCCTACTATGTTCTTTGGTCACCCAAAAAGCCCCAAAGGTATCTATAAACACTTTTTATAGATACTAACTTTGATCCTCTTGAGGGTCCCAATGGAGGCTTCACTTTCACATCTTTTAATAATATATGAGGTTTAATGAAACATCATAGGGAGTCTTTGGTTAAATCTATGGAAGAGGAAGCCCAACTTAAAAGAGGTGAGATGTCTTCTCCAACCATCTCTCCTAGGTATGTTCATAACAACCCCTTGTTTGAATTTTCCACTCATGCTAATCCATTACATAAACCAACATATGCTACTACTATGACCACCAACGTTGGGGGAATTCCACAAGTTCCTCCAACTATTAGTACCTATTAATATTATGCTCAATTTTCTTCTCTTTCTGCTCATCTCAACATTTATACTTCTGTTCCACCAAATGTCAGTTATCCTCCATAGCAGAATACCACATATCACAACATGTAGATACTAAAATCATGTTAATCCAATTAGACTGCCAAGAAATGAGCTAATCGACATAATGTGGCCCCCTTGGGCAACTCTCATTGGTTCTATAGTGGTCCAAAACACTTTTGGGAGGTTTTGGGCCATGTAGGCATGGCCATCCCACCCTAGGATGACCATAGTTCATGGTCGTCCCACCCAGGGAGGACCACCATCAATCATCCCTGGGTGGGACGGCCATGGTATTTGACCCCAAAAAAGTAAAATTTTGGATAAATGACACCCAAAAATTGCCATTTATCCTGTATATTCAAGCATACTGGCCTAAGGGTTCATAAATCTCATGCCAGGTTGCATTTTGGAGTCCTAAAAGGGAGATTCATTTTCCCTCCAATGCATGGCAAGTTTTGGGCAAGTGGTGCCTCCTACCTCGCATGGCCTCACATGCCCATTTGACCCTAGGCCATATTGGGCTATAAAGTGGATCAAAATATTCCATATAAATTATAGAGAGGAGTTTTGTGACATATGCAACGAAGTGCTACCAATATATACCCTCAACCTTTTATGCCCTTTTCTCTCAAAATATCTACCTAGCAAAGGAGGTTCTCAAGTGATTCAAGAAGCAAAATTTTTTTACAAAACCAAACCATTTGAGAAAATTTCATCCCAAAATTTTATGACAACAACTTTGAGAGAGTATTTGACCAATTCACAAAGGAATTGGTGGCAGAAAACTAGCAGATCTGGTGATCATCCCACCCCAGGACGATCTCTAGACTATGACAGTCACCACCATCCCTGCAAAGTATGGTCATGGACTAAAGCAATATTTTTCTACTATTTTGCATTCGCTTATACTATGATAGATTAGGAATGTACTATTCAAATTTAGTACAATTTGGAGCTATATTGAATGAGTTATCATATTTTTAGTATTTTGTAGGTTCATTTGGCCCACCTAAGGATGCATATGAATATGTGATTAATTTTTCTAATATTTTTATATGGATCCTCTCTAAATTTTATTTTATATATGCTGTCCAAATTTGGTGTGATTTGGAGATGTTTAGGACCAAAAATCATCCATTTTGTATTTTTTAGGCTCACTAGGCACACCACGTAATCAACACAAATTCGGCTGCAATTTCCTTACTATTTTCAATTATATCAGTCCAAAATCATATTTTATACATGTTCCTAAGATTTGGAAGTATTTGGAATAGTTTTGTATGGTCCCATTGCATATTTTCCCTTCCTAGTCTATTATTGCATATTTCGCTTTGCATGCTTCATAATCCGTACTTGCTACTAACGGATCTAGTTTCCTTGTGTGTAGGTGCAAGTATAACAACGCATGAGGAAGGAGCATAGGATAAGAATATCAAAGAACAAAGTGGCAGCATCATTGGCCCTCCCATATCAATTGTAGATATGAGGGAAAATGTTGAAATTGCACCCAAAGTTATTGAAAGGATTTGATCCTTGGGCACCATTTGTAACGAGTGTATCAATATAGAGCCCTCAAGGGGACATTTGTGTAATCATGATTTGATCCATCAAATAATAAATAAGAACTTAATTTCTTGCACTTATTTTCCTTATCATGCTTACTTGAATGTGCCTTTTGTAATGCTTAATCAATACTAGATATAGATGGATCTCATTTAACATTGTTAGGCATACTGTTTTTCCCTTACTTCAATGGCAATCATGGTGGGACCCTATCCTGATTGATTTGGTTAAGTTTTGACCTCATTGTTTCCTTTATTCTATTGTAGAAACTGGTCGTTCTGTCTTGATACGGCCCTATAACTGCTAGCTATCCCACCCAGAGAGGTCCACACAACTGTCCCACCGTAGGATGACCCCCAAACTAGCAACCATCCCACCCTAGGATGTCCACAAAATAGAGGCTTTTCTGCTCATAATTCTAGAAATAGCAAGTTCTTAAGCTATCAAGGTAAGTGCCTAAACATTCAGTTTACTTTTCTAGAGTTCAAAATTACTTAGATTTGGTTTTTCTTGCATCCCTTGATTGCTTGAAAGGTAGAAAGATAGATTTCACTTTTCTATAATTGTAAAAACAACAAAAAAATAATAAAAATAGATAAGGAGCTAAGTAGAGATGCACTTGTATGGCTTGCTTTCTTGTAGCCTACCTAATGGGTAAGTTATCATCTAGGACATGCATTCTGTAGGTTAACTTTATATCTATTTTTGAAATTAAAACATCATTTTTTTGCATTTAGTGAAATTTCATTGAGTGCTATATTGTTTTACTTTCTTTAAGCATAAAAGGAACCACACACACTTGCACATATCACAATAACATTGGTAAGGTTGGATTTCATCACCAACCTCCAATTCAGATCGGTGATGTTGGATTTTACCTCCTTCCATTGGCTTGCCCACTCGACACCTCAGATAGAATAAGGCACTCTCTTAATATGGAATAGGTCACTAGTATTCAAACTACCTCCCACTATTGGAAACACTTTTTGATTCAGAGTGGAAGAGCTAGGCAAACCCTCCACACATTGTCGGTTTTAAGCGGTGTTTCCTAGGCTCTTTTGAGAACCTCATGTTTGGTACTAGTGTTTCTAGTCACCACTTTGGGTGAGTTCCCTCATTCTAAGTCCAAAACATGAACAAGAAAGCAAGAAAAACAAAAAATCTAAACACAAAACAACTTAGGGATTCACATCTAAAACTTAAAGGAGATAATCACATTTTTTACTTATTTACTTCTTTGATCATTTGATTGTGTGTTTTTAATATTTAAAAGATATAATCATATACATCTAATCCTTAAAAGAGATAATCATGTTGTCTACTTTGTGTGTATCTTCTTTGTTTGGGTAATCAACATAAGATCCTTGATCTAGGGCCAAACCTAATTTTCCAAAAAAAAACAAGTCAAATACTACTTTTTGATTCTGCATCCAGTGGATTAAAAATTGTGAAAATCAAAGCTATAATGAAAAATTTATGTTGGTTTTATGATTACTCTATTTTGAGTGATTTTCAAGCCGAAAATAGGGAAACAATGCACTAAAAAAAATCATAAAATGGTCTAGACAACCCCAAAAATTGCCAAATTTATTTTGTTGTCTTAGTTAGCTCCTTATGCACCCCTCACAAAATTTTTGAGTCCTAACTCTTTATTTCTAAAAATTTTCCAAATTTTCCTAAAATTGGGCATTTCCCCATGAGCTCCGGTTGGTCAAATATTTCAAAAATTCAAAATTTTGACCCATAAGTCAAATTTGGGAGCCCTAGCCCATTGTGATCAGCTCATCACATTGATTTTTTTGGTATATAGCACCCATGTCATTTTTTGGAAGTCAAAATTTTCTTTAGTGTGGGTTTCCTTTAGGGTTTGCCTAGTCAACAGATTATGACAACCATGCATAGTTGAGCTCAATAATGAGATAACAAAGAAGAAAAATTAAGGAGAAGCCATGAGCACCATCATTATAGGTATGGGGATCTCCTCATTCCTGCATGGTGCCCTGATAGTAGTCACCTTCGCTATTCTCCTCAAGATCTCACCATTCTCGCATGATGCCTTGATAGTCATCGTGAAGCTAATCTATATGGGGATCTCCTCATTCCTGCATAGTACCCTGATAGTATTCACCTTCACTATTCTCTTGAGGATCTCATCATTCCTACACGATGCCCTGAAATCCATAATGAGGTCAACTCCTCACTTAGATGACCCAACAACCAAGGTACCTCTGCCAAGAGAACAACAATGGGTTTTCCACATGATCAAGTGGATTATTTGGTTAACATACATCGATTCTAGGAAAAAAATAGGTACAATAATCCTACTAAGGGGCCTAGTAGGGAAGTCTACACTCCTTCTACATCATGGTATTCACTACCCAAAACTCTCGTCCAACAAGTGTTAGCAATCTAGAGTAGGCCTGTGCGAATTTCACATGTACCATCAACCAATATGACCATGAGCGAGCTTCTATTACAGTCCTCCAAACATTAGGAAACTTTCATGAGGATCTTGGATTCCATCGAGGTACAACCTCATGACTCTGATTCTTTCACCAAATTTGTGGGATACATACAAATGCACAAGAATCATCTTATATCCTTTCAAAATCATGAGGTCAAACTTGTGCCTACCAATTCACCAGATCCTGCTTTGCACATCATCGCAAGTATCAATAGTCTTACTTATAAGAAAGTATTAGGTGACACAGGCTCCTCAATAAATATTATTACCACATATGCACTAAAATATCTCAACCTTCCATCCTCGTGCATTGCAACATCCACATTCACCTTGCAAGAATTTAACGATGTGTTATCCTCCACTATGGGCACAATAATCCTACATGTGGAAGTTGAAAAAAATACTATGCCTACATTATTCTACATTTTAGAGGGTTCAAGATAGTACAACATACTATTTGGAAGGCCCTGGGTAAGAGACATGAAATGTGTTCCATCTACAGTGCATCAATGCATTAAATACATTTATGAAGGTAAGGTCCATGTGGTTGATGTCAACCCAGACCCCTTAAAGTATTATAAATAGGTAGATCATCCACAAGAGCCTACTATATCACCCATGCATCTAGACACTAAACCCAATGACCTTATCTAGATTCTAGATTCAACCCCATGATTAGTCATGAAGCTACCTTCACCACCGCTAGTACCATCCTCCATTTCTTTGAGCAAGGAAGAGCCAAAAAAGTCAACTACAAAGGCTCCCATAGTCATCTTCGACACATCAGTAGAAGACCTTCCCACTCCTACTAACTAAACCCAATGACCTTATACAAAGTCTAGATTCAACCCCATGATTAGTCATGAAGCTACCTTCACCACCGCTAGTACCATCCTCTATTTCTTCAAGCAATGAAGAACCAAAAAGGCCAAGTACAAAGGCTCCCATATCCATATTTGATACATCAATTGCAGACCTTCCCACTCCTATTGATAAGGATGAAGAGCCCACTATTGATACAGATGAATCAAATCATATCATGCTTGAGGACACAATTCAATTGACCCACCCAAAACTCGATGAGTGCATAGTACCCAATGTTACATTCATGCCTATCATCAAGTCGATCAAGGATCTAGGTCATGCTCCTACCAAGTCACCATCCATTGATATCATTTTTGATGCACCCCTCGAACATGGGGGACAATCAGATCACCTTGGATGAATTTATGAGGCGGCCATGCCTTGTCTAAATATAAATTCATCTTATCATGAGTTTGTGAGCATGATCAATGTGATGAAAAAGAACCAAAGTCTTCTAAATCCATCTATGCAACTTGTAACTCTATCCAACATTCCATCCATACCATAAGAGATACCATCAATGGATTTGGTCACACCTACTCCATATCACTCAACCTATCCATAAAATCAATAATAGGTGTACCCCCTACAACAAAGAGGGGGTAATCTAGCTACCACAGTTGAACACTCTGAGTTGGAACATGAGCATGAGCTAAATCAAGAACAAGAGCATATGGATATACCCACTAAATGAGATCACCATAAACCATCTCTATCTGCTTAGACATTGAGAACTTTTACTCCACCTCTGCTCAATTATCTCCTGGCTCCCACACCTAATTCACCTACACTTATTAGTTTCCATCCAACTTCTTCAATAGTTGTCCAGTCATCACCTCCACTATTTTCACAATATATCTTTTACAAGCTAGCCAATGTGGAGTCACAAGTGAGTCACCAACATAATAATTTACAACATATCTTGAATCGACTCATAAGCATTCAGTTATGATTGAGTTATCCAAAACCTCAACCTCCTTATTGTCAGGACCAACCCACTCCTGTGTAGTCCAATGTTAAGTCTCAAACAAATCAACGGCAAAACCAGAAATGTCACCCTAAGCAACAATTTATGCTCATTACTAAGTCCATGGATTTTCTATTTGAGCATATTTGTGTAGCAAAGGCAATTAATCTACTTGATAGTCGACCTATAGATCCAAATGCACCAAATACCATAAGGTATTGCGAATACCTATACTGCAAGTACCATAGGCAAAATGGGCATGATGTGTAGATGTGCTTCAGTTTCAAACACCTAGTATAGGATATGATCGTTAGGAGTGATCCTTAGGTCTGTAATCCTAGTGCAACAAATAATCAACAAATTGGCATATTTCAGGATTCATTACCGAGATATGGGAGTCAAGAAGAGCAACATAAATAGGTGACTGAGATGCATAGAACCCCGACACCTCATAAAGCAAGTCGGTCATGTTCACCTCATTTAAACCATTATTGTTGTATGTGGACTCCATTATCTACGCCCATGTTCACCATTTTTCATAACATGCAAGAAAAAAAGACAATCATCTTGCCATACATACTCCTGTTCAACCCAAATAGGCCCAAATCTAAAAAATACAAGGAGAATCATTCTTGCATTTATCACTAAATGAAAGGGTATGACATTAGCTATTGTCATATTTTTAGATACGTGGTCCAAGATCTTAATGATAAGGAAGCTTTATCCACAAATGGGTCACTCATTTTACCCCATAGAGACATTGGCCTTACCCAGAATTCCCCTCCATAATAGGGGAGGTCAATTTCTATCACTCCTCCTAGCCAAGCCAATAACATTGCATCAATCATAGTACATACTAGGGGTATCCAAGGTGTCACACCTTCCCCACTATTTACATCACAATAAATGAAGCAAATTGGGGATCCTAAAGGTATCACACCTTCCTCGCTTCCTTTGATCACCACAAATGTTTGGGGTACACAAGGTATCACACCTTCCTACTAAAATCATAAAGTAATCAAAGTTGCAAAAAGCTCCAAAGATATCTATAAACCCTTTTGTCAATCCAAAATGCTCCAAAGATGCCTACAACATTCTTTGATCACCCAAAAAACCCCAAAGGTATCTATAAACCATTTGGTCAACCCAAAACACTCCAAAGACACCTAGGATGTTCTTTGGCCACCCAAAAAAACCCAAAGATATCTATAAACTCTTTGGTCAACCCAAAATACTCCAAAGATGCCTACGATGTTCTTTGGTCACCCAAAAAGCCCCAAAGGTATCTAAAAACCCTTTGATCAACCCAAAAAGCTTCAAAGGTATCATAAACCCTTTGGTCACCCAAAAAGCTCCAAATACATCATAAACTCTTTGGTCAACCCAAAATTCTCCAAATATGCCTACGACGTTCTTTGGTCACCTAGAAAGCCCCAAAGGTATTTATAAACCCTTTGGTCAACCCAAAAAGCTCCAAATATACCTATGATGTTCTTTGGTCAACCAAAAATCCCCAAAGGTATATAAATACCCTTTTATCAACCCAAAAAGCTCCAAAGGCATCATAAATCCTTTGGTCACCCAAAAATCTCCAAAGACATTTAAAACCCTTTGGTCAACCTAAAACACTCCAAATATGCCTATGATGTTCTTTGGTCACCCAAAAAGCCCCAAATGTATCTATAAACTCTTTTTTCAACCCAAAACACTCCAAAGACACCTACGATGTTCTTTGGTTGCCCAAAAATTCCTAAAGGTATCTAAAAACCCTTTGGTCAACCCAAAATTCTCCAAAGATGCCTACAATGTTCTTTGGTCACCCAAAAATCCCCAAAGGTATCTATAAACCCTTTGGTCAAACCAAAATACTCCAAAGACACCTACATGTTCTTTAGTCACCCAAAAATCCCCAAAGGTATCTAAAAACTCTTTGGTCAATCCAAAATGCTCCAAAGATGCCTACGACGTTCTTTGGTCACCCAAAAAGCCCCAAAGGTATCTATAAACCCTTTGGTCAACCCAAAATGCTCCAAAGGCACCTAAGTCATAATTTTATCACCCAAAAATCCCCAAAGGTATCCAAAAACCCTTTATTCAATGCAAAATACCCCAATGGCCTCCCATAAGCCCATTGGTCAAAATGTATATACATATATCAATCAAAATCCAAAAACATCATCAAAACATCAAAAATACAAAAATATTGCACATCACATTGCATACCAGTGCATTATATAACCACTTGCATTAGGCATACTCATAGTTGCACTTTGCATTTTAGAGTTGCTCATACATGTCTCACACTAAGATTGCACACTACTCATCATTCAAAATCAATTTTGTCAAAGTTAGCATTCACATCATTCCATATGACACTTATCATTTCCAATCGCATTTCCAACCATTCATATGTTTGTTCGTTTCCCTTAACCTAGTCATTTTTTATAGGATATCATTAGTTTTTTTGGTCACTTAATCATATCTAATTTTCTTTTTAGATTTTGTATAAAGCTAGCCTAATTTTTAGGAGGTAGAGTCTTGCTTTGATTGTACCTTGTACACATCAAAATCCCAACACATGTCACACTAATAAATCCAAGTTTTGCATAAGGAAAGATGAAACCTATAAAGTGGTCTAGGTTACCTTATGCAAAAATTTTACCTTGCTCATCCCCCTATGAGAATGGTTCAAAAATGTTGAGAATTGATAAAAGGACAAGATCCTCCTTACCCAATTCCCTAAAATAAACAACAGTTTTCACCACTATCAATAAGCAAAATTCTAAAAAGCAAAAATCAGAAGCAAAATAATAGTGATTTTATCACTAAACAAATCCCTTGCTCAAACAAAACAAAATATAAAATAAATAGTGATTTTCATCACTAAGTATGAGCAAGTATCCCAAATCAAATAAAATAAAATAAGGGAGTACTAAACTTGAATCCCTAGAATTATCAACATTAGACAAACCATAAGGTGATCCCCATTATAGGTTAGGTGGCATCAAGCCTGCCTGGAAATGGCGGTATCCTTATGGATGACGATATGTATATCACATTAGCATTCTGTGTTTGTAAAAACTAATGTTTGCATGCAGATGAGCTAGCTTTTGTTAGCATGTACTATCTACTGGTCTAATCCAACTACGTACAAAACCTAGGATCATGATACTCATAGGGTGATATTCAGTTCAGATGGACTGCATCAATCCTATTTGGCTTTGGGGTAAATTTATGCATTATCATAGCAATGAAATCACATGGACACACAATGATATTGATTATCTAGGTCATCCTAGTAGATTCATACCTTGTCAAAATGTCTTGCATGGTTAGTATATAATTTTTGACCAGTCGACTAGAGTGTTTGAGTCTCATGAAAACCTTAAAGACATCCTATAACATCTTATTGTTCATATAATTTTATCACACTTTGTTAGTTTACATTTTCACAAATCCTTTACATAGTTTCATGACATTACAAATGAATAAATGAATTCAATATAATATATGGTGCTAACATAGTATGTCATATAGTATACATATTCCATCAATACATATCAACAGATCATCCATTTCATTATGCATACACACATTGCATACCATCAAATAACATCATAGTACAAAACATGCAACCATAAATCATAACACATAATTCATCTAATGGTTCAAAATCACACAATTACAAATCACACTAATATTTTGAAACATCAATTGGGGCATTATTGGTATCATACCTCCCCTAATCAACAATCAAATAGTTAAGCAATCAACCTCAAAAGGCCCCAAAGGTATCCATAAACCCTTTGGTCACCCAAAAAGCCCCAAAGGTATCTATAAACCCTTTGGTCAACCCAAAAATCCCCAAAGGTATTCATAAACTCTTTGGTCACCCAAAAAGCCCCAAAGGTATCCATAAACCCTTTGGTCACCCAAAAAGTCCCAAAGGTATCCATAAACTCTTTGGTCACCCAAAAATCTCCAAAGGTATTCATAAACCCTTTGGTCAACCCAAAATTCTCCAAATATGCCTACATCATTCTTTTGTCACCCAAAAATCCCCAAAGGTATCTATAAATCCTTTGGTCAACCCAAAAGCCCCAAAGGTATCCATAATCCTTTGGTTACTCAAAAGTCCCAAAGGTATCAATAAACCCTTTGGTCATCCAAAAGTACCAAAGGTATCCATAAACCCTTTGGTCACCCAAAATACCCAAAGGTATCCATAAACCATTTGGTCAACCCAAAAAGCCCCAAAGGTATCCATAAACTCTTTGGTCAACCCAAAAAGCCCCAAGGTATCCATAAACCCTTTGGTCACCCAAAAAGTCCCAAAGGTATCCATAAACCCTTTGGTCACCCAAAATTCCCAAATGTATCCATAAACCCTTTGGTCATCCAAAATCCCCAAAGGTGTCTGTAAACCCTTTGGTCACCAAAAAGCCCCAAAGGTGCCCATAAACCCTTTGGTCACCCAAAAGGTCCCAAAGGTATCCATAAACCCTTTGGTCACCCAAAAAGACCCAAAGATATCCATAAACCCTTTGGTCACTCAAAATGCCCCAATGGCATCCAAAAATCCCATTAGTCAAATATATATACATATATATTAATCAAAAATCAAAAACAACAAAAAAAACACCTAAAAATGGTCCAAAACACACCAAAAATAGGTCAAATTTGGTCAAAATTCGCTCAGGATCAAGATGAAATCCAATTGCTCATGGATGAATGGAAAATTATTTACATAAATCCCCAATAATTCCATTGTGGCCAGACCTCCCCATGGGAATGAGGTATTCAATTCCTTTCTTCCATGAAACCTCAACAAATTCATCAAAATCCTCACAAAAATGCTCAATTTCACAATGGGTAAAACTAAAGGAAACCCTATCCAAGTTATATGGGTCAAGCAACTTATCACTTCTATCACTGGTCATTCCCTAATTGACTTATCACTTGAGGGATTAGTCATAATTAAAAAATTTATAATCAAAATCAACAATCAAATACTCAATCATGCAAATTATGTTTGTCCAACGAATCATTGACAAAGATAATCATGCCCTTGCTTGGGAAAAACAAGAAGCAAATATTTTAACTAAGAACATAATAGGGAAGATGAACCTACCTTTTTTGTACACCTTAAAATTTACCAAATACTTGGTATTCTCTAACACCTAGGGTTATAAGTCCCCCGAGCATACCTGGAAGCTGAAGAGAAACCAAGACCAATTTATTTACTGAGTCAAAAGAAAGGATTCAAGAATGCATGCTCTTTCCATGATTGGGGTATCAATAATTGGTTAGGTTACTGAATAACCTTAATCAATTGATATCTTAGTCATTTATTTTTTATTAGTGTTGTGCTGCACACAACACATCTCAAAAAGGGGCATCTATAGACACTAAAATCATGTCAATTTGATTAGATTGCCAAGACATGAACTAATCGACATAATATGGTCCCCTTGGACAACCCTCAAGGGTTATACAATGGTCCAAACCACTTTTGGGAGGTTTTACACCACTTTTGAGGTTTGGGGCCATGTAGGCATGGCCATCCCACCCTAGGATGACCACAGTTCATGGTCGTCCCACCTAGGGATGGCCACCAACGGCTGTCCTTGGGTGGGATGGCCATGGTATTTGACCCTTACAAAGTTAAATTTTGGAAAAATGGCACCAAAAAGCTACCATTTATCTTGCCTATTCAAGCATGCTAGCCTGAGGGTGCATAACTCTCGTGCCAAGTTGCATTTTGGAGTCCTAAAAGGGAGATTCCTTCCCCCTCCAATGCATGACAAGTTTTTGGCAAGTGGTGCCTCCTACCTCGCATGCCCATTTGACCCTAGGTCCTCTTGGTATATAAAGTGGATCAATTTTCCACCCAATTTATAGAGAGGATTTTTGTGACATATACGATGAAGTGCTTCCAAGATTTCCCCTCAACCTTTTCTGCCCTTTTACCTAGAAATATCTACCTAGCGAAGAAGGTTCTCTAGTGATTCAAGAGATGCAATTTGTTTACAAAACTGAACCAATTTAATTAATTTCACCCCCAAACTTGATGATAACACCTTTGAGAGAGTTTTTGACCAATTCAAAAAGGAATTGGTGGTAGAAAATTAGCAGATCTGGTGACCATCCCATCCCAAGACAATTCCCAAACTGTGACAGTCACCACCATCCCTGCAAAGGATGGTCATGGACTGAAGCAATATTTTTCTACTATTTTTGCATAGGCTTATTCTAGGATAGATCAAGAATTTATTTCTCAAATTTAGTGCAATTTGGAGCTATATTGAATGAGTTATCACATTTTAGTATTTTTCAGGTTCATTTGGCCCACCCAAGGATGCACACAAATATATGATCAATTTTGCTAATATTTTTATATGGGTCCTCTCTAATTTTTTTTTTTATATATTTGTCCAAATTTGATGTGATTTGGAGATTTTTAGGACCAGAAATCATTTGCTTTGTGTTTTCAGGCTTACTAGGCACACCACATAATCGGTACGAATCTGGATGCAATTTCCTTACTGTTTTCAATTATATCAGTAAAAAATCATATTTTATGCATGTGTCTAATATTTAGAAGCATTTGGAATATTTTTTAATGGTCACACTGCATATATTCCCTTTCTAGTCTATTATTGCATATTTTGCTTTGCATGCTTCATAATCCGCACTTGCTACTAACGAATTTGGTTTCCTTGTGTGTAGGTGCAGGTATAACAACACATGAGGAAGGAGCATAGGATCATAATATCAAAGAACAAAATTATGGCATCATAGGCCCACCCACTTCAATCATGGGTATGAGGAAGAACGTTGAAAGTGCACCTAGAGTTATTGAAAGGATTTGATCCTTGGGCACCATTTGTAACGAGTGTATCAATCTAGAGCCCTCAAGGGGAAATTTGTGTAACCATGATTTGATCCATAAAATAATAAATAAGAACTTCATTTCTTGCACTTATTTGCGTTATCATGTTTACTTGAATGCACCTTTTTTAATGCTTAATCAATACTAGATATAGATGCATCTCATTTAACATTGTAGGTGCACCGTTTTTCCCTTACTTCACAACCCATACCATAACAATGTTAATACCTCCAATATTCACCAAGTTCTCTTTCAAAAACCTACCTATAATCCTCCCCTAGGGAACCTAGGGGTATTGCACAACAACAATCCTGATATGCAAAGATTAACAAGTGTGATGAAGCAATTGGTTTCAAGAGTGGATACGATTCAACCTCTAAGCTTCACCTACAACTATAGAGAAATGTAGAATCAATCCTTAGACCATGTTTTTGCTTCTAGACCCTACCCCAAGCATTTTCCAATACCGATTTTACCTATTTGTAAAGGAATAGATGACCCAATTGAACATTTAATTATGTTTAGGACAACATGCTATGATATTATATATGATGACATGTTGTTCATGAAGACATTCCCCAAGAGACTTGGTGGTATGGCATTGAAATGGATTATCAATTTCCTCATCATTATTTGAGGAATTTTGAAGAGATAACAAAAATGTTTGTTCAACAAATTGGGGCTTATGTTGAGAAAAATATGACTATGAAAGATATTTATATGCTAAAACAAGGTAAATATGCGAGTTTTCCAGAATTCTAATCTTGTTGGAGAAGTTTAGTTGGACGATTGAGATATACTTTACCTCCTCAAGACATGCTTGAGATATTTATTGGGAATTTACAAGAGCAAATATATTATGAATTGGAAACAACTATTACCTCTTTTGACCAAGCAATAGATATGGGGCCCTTATTCAAAGAGGTTAGTTCAAGCCAAAGAAAGAAAATAGGACCACAAAATATTAGTATAAGAACTAGCATATAGTTGTTTATGAGGTAACAGAAATTAGACCTATCAACAATGTTGCTAACACCTTGCAAAATATGGTGCTTAGCCAAACTCAAAAAGCCCCACCAAATAATTTTACAAGACTCAACACACCTATGAATGTGGCCCTAAAGTAGCTCTTGGAAGCTAATATGATTGAGTTACCTCCCATAAGGCAACCTGGCACCACGGCTAATTGGTATAAGCTTGGTCAACATGGTGAGTATCATAGAGTGGAGGGGCACATGAAAAATTATTGTAAGAGATTGAAACATGTGATTTAGGACTTAATTAATTGACAAAGATTACCTTGTTATAGAGGGTCCTCAACCCAATCCTCAAACAAATAATCAACCTTCTACTCAACAAGCACCCACAACCAATCAATACATGGGGATCTTCCAAGATCCCCTACCTAAGCATGGGAAACAAGAAGCTAATCAAGTGACATATCATAATGTGCCACCTCCCTACAGTAATATGGCTAGTATGATAGCAATAACTACAAGGCAACAAGCTCAAGCTCTACCAACTCAACAATCTCAATAGAAGATAAGTTCTACATCCAATCAATATTTGAAACCACCCTTAGTTTTGAAGAGTATCAAAAAAATGTGCATGAGAGTAGAAAACCCACCTTTAGTGTTGAAACCACAACCTAAAGTATCCTTTGACATTCAATGGTAGTTAGCTAGTACCCTAGCTAAGATCTCTCTCTTAGAGCTTTTGCAAACTTCTCCTATTCATAGGGAAGCTTTGTTGAAGCTTCTAAAACAACAATATGTTCCTTAAGATATTTCTTCTAATGCTATACATGATGTTCTAAGGTCTCTTGGGATACATCATATCACATTCTCGGATGATGATATTCCTTCGTCGAACTTGTGAGGGTATTCTTCCCTCTATATTACTACATTTATTGGATAAACATTATCAAATGGATTTTGATAGATAATGGTTATTCCCTCAATTTATGCACTTATTAAATTTTCCAAAAATTTGGATTAAAAGAGGAATATTTAACTAAATCTGATATCATCATCAAATATTTCAACAATGAGTTCCAAGAGGTCTGCAATGTCATATCTCTCCCTCTTAGGGGTGGACCTAAGATCTTAGATACCTTGTTCTATGTGGTGTCTTGCCCTGCATATTTTAATCTTCTTCTTATATGCCCTTGAATTCATGCAATGAGGTCTATACCTTCTACTTTTCATCAATGTTTGAATTTTGAATTCAAAGATCAACTTATCACCATTACGGGAGATCCTCATCTATTTAAATTTTGTTCAATGGTTTAGCTAGCTTGATTTGATCTCAATTTGTGTTCATGTATCTTCATCTCACATCACCAAGCAACTTGAAAATCTAAAGTTGAGTGAGGAATCATTGATTAATATTTAATCATAGGATCAAGTCAATCCTTTTCTTCAATAACCTCTTTTGGATCTTTTCAAGCTATCCCCTTCACCTAGGACTATGGGTTTACCCTATAATAAGGGTGAAGTCATACATATTGGCATGTGTACATTTATCTTCGTGGGAGTCTCCCTCAAATAAAATATTCATGGTAGCAACCCTCTTCTTGTAGAGCATTATTTTGCCCATTGTTACCTATCCAATGATTACCCACTTCCCAAGCAAATCCTATATAGCATGGGATATATAGGCAAAGGTTTTGGGCCATGACATAAAGGTATTCACGAACCTTTGAAAGTTGCACTTTGGACTAGGAGATGTGGCTTAGGCTACATCCCTAATAAAAACCAACCTTTACAATTTGATAATGATGATCACCTTGTTACTTATTCTGAATATTTATATCATCAAGGCTTAGAGAAGAGTAATGAGGATGAGGGACCGTTCCTTGAAATATTATCTTTTTTTTTTTAAGATAGGTGGTACAATCAGAATTTGTGTCAACTTTAAGAACTTAAAGATCCAATTAATGTATTACATCTAAAACAGATAAAAATACTATGCATGACTTTGCATTTTTATTTAGCTTAGTTTTCATATTGCATCCAGTTTGCTTGATCATACTACATGATTGCCTATCATAGTTTACATGGTTTTCCTGACATTCTATTCTACTTTGCATTCCGCTTGTCACATAATCGAATTGACTGCTTTACCATATATGCATGACTACTTGATCATATAGATTTTTGGGAACTTCGTGAGGATGGAAAGTGATGACACCTAGTTAGGTCTTATCTCACATGCATTGCACTCATACTAGGGCTCTTATGCCTAGCGAATCCCCAACATAGGGCTCATCTCTATGCATTTTTATATTTGTATTTTATCCATATCTTCTTCTCTCTTAGATTCCTTGACCTTGAAATAGTAAAATGATCATCAAATTTCACTCCAGGTCAAGAGATATAGTTCTTATTTTGTACATCCTTTGTCCTTGAAAGTTTTAATCATTTCTTATATTCCTCAAGACATAGGACATACGCTCCTTCACTTTGCTTTTTGCTTTTGCTCACATCGTCTCCTTCTTGATATTTCACCTGTTAAGGGGTCCTCATGGGATAGGATAGATACAACATAAATATCATTTATGATAATCATATGATCATTGACTATCTTACACACACCCCTTAGATCTTGAAATTTTACTAGGGATGCACACACACTATCTTTCATCTATTGCTTCTCTCTTTATTCTATCTCTTTCTTCTAACACATGCACACACACATACTCCTTTGTTATGCTTTGCTTTAATTTGCACACACCTTGCACCTATCAAGTAGTACTCATCTTGGCAAATCAATCACATCTCTTCACTCCATACAAGATAAACTTCATGGACACATGTGAGGGGTAAGCTCCATCTTGGCAATTTGTGAGCATACATCCTAGTGGGTACCTCTTCATTTTTGGCCACTTGTGAGCACCGCACCCATAGTGGGTATTACTCCACATTCATCCACATTTATGAGCACAACACCCTTATTCCATCTTGGTCATTTGTGAGCATACATCCTTACAGGGTCTTGCTCCTTTTGTTTTGTTTTCGCTTGGTCTATGATTGTTTGATGACATTGATATTTTACGATCTACACTGATTCAAACATCATCTTCTAAGCACCTTTTTGCTTTATTGACCTTCTCCATATTCTATTTCTTCTCATTCTTCCTTTCTTATTTTCCTTCTTATTTTTCTATTTTTTCTTCTCTTTTTTGAAATCATGCTTGATCTTTATGGGGCATGATTTTTCTCTATGAAAAAATCATGATTCATCTTTATGGGGTATGATTTTGGCTCGAGGTATGTTTTCTCCTCCTTTGTTTATCCTCTTTTTTCCATCCTCTATTTATTGCATTCCTCCATTCATCCATGCATTTTATCTATTTAATTTGCTTCATCCCATTCTACATTTTATTAGACCATTCATGCATTCCATAGTTATGTTATCATTCATTCATGCATAGTCAAAATATAAAAACAAAAACATAAGTGCACATATTTTAATCAAAGCAACATGATATTACTTGAGAAAGAGAGGGTACATAGGTATGTTCGATCAATGTGCCATAGTCCAAACCTGATACACTCAACCCTCCCTAGGTATGCAGGCCACACTCAAAATTGACATGTCACCCCAATACTATCCTAGCTTTGGGAGCCTGTCTCCTCTCCTCTACCTACTAGAGGTGGTCCTATTGGGGGTATTTTCATGGATTGTGAAACCATCCATGACCTATATCGTGACTGACTCTATTACTAAAGTGAGACTGGTGGAGGAACCCTTTGATCCACTAGAACTTTCTAAAATTTTAGCATTTCGTAGGTCTCCCTCCGTTTTGACACCTCTCACCTCTCCTCTGCCCTCTGTAACTACTCCTGTAGAAGAAAAATCACCTCATCGAGTTGAATGCTCCCACCTACATCCATGTCCTCTACCTGAGCCTACCATCACTCTAGGTCCAAATGACTCACATCACCCCTAAGATGGTTTTTTTTTAGCCTACATCACATATCACTCTATGAGTGTCATGCTTAAGACACTCTACATCCCCTTGATCCTCTTGGACCTATCCTCTCAGACTAGGTCTATCTCCCACTACATGGCTATTATCCAAGCCTATAATACATCTCTCTCCCTCACTAGGTCCTCCTAACCCATGGTCCCATTCGACTTGACTATCATTGATATTGATGCCTCTCTAGTTTCTCTACTCATCCCAAGCTTGGTCATCATGGGGGCACCCCCTATAGTGCCCCATTCCCCTAAGCCAAATATGGTGATCATCCCCCTCATGATCATCACTATCTCCACCTGAACCTATGCCTAAGTTGGTCTCAATGGGACTGTTTCCCTTTGTTCTTACTCCATGGTGCATCGAGTGGCTTCTTGAATTGCTAGCTGCACCCATCAACTCATAAACTGGTGTTTCTATATTGATAGTGGTGGGAAGATACTTAGGGGCACAATGTCCATATACCATATCTGGTACCCAATAGAAGCCCTGATGTCATCCACCCCTACATCCACATAGAGTGGATAACCTAGGTCCTATGCCCATATCCCCACATCAAAGTCTCTTCTAACTCCTGATGGGTCCCTCCATACTTGCCTATACCTGTAGTCACCTAGGTTTGATATCTCTTGGAATATACCAAACTACCACTAGACTTAATAAAACCTAAAGAGCTCCAACTCTGCCCTCTTTGTAGAGACCCACCTAACCCTCCTTACCTAAACCATCTCCACTGCATCCTCTATTCATACTTGGTGTAGACACCACAATCATCAAATAATTCTCTACTTCCATAGCTCATATATCACCTGCCTCCCTAGTGGTAAGTTCCTAATGTGTGTCCTCTAGACTAGCTCAAATCTCCTCGTCCATTTGTATGTTGTTGGTCACTCTAGATTGGGTAATGCCCTAAGTAGTGCATATAGTATTCTTACTGCTATGTGCTCCTAGCACCACACCTAGAGCAAGGTCATGCAGATCAATCATGTATGTCATTTATACATGACATTGTACAATATCCCATACAAATGAGCCAACATATATGGATCCCATGTGAATCACACTCATTGGTCTCGCATATTTGCCATTTCTCCCATAAAAACCTATGGCAAGTATTTCCTACTAGTATGGCATACCAAGGAATCCTACCACCACCCCATAAAGCACAATCATCAAAGCATCGGTACCATAACACCCCACCAAATCATTGATTGAGATCCCACTCTCTTGGACCTAGTGAGCCTAGTCCCTTGATAATATCTATAATGTTTTCTGCTACCCTTGGGATCTATAAACTACCCTCCCATGATGGAGATGTACAAGATGTGTCATGTGTCCTCCAATATGATAGTCATATCCCTTGTAGGTAGCCAAAAGGTAGACGACTCTAGATACTATCTCTCTGCCAACGGTGTTAACAACGCTTTTTCTGCCTTAATCTGAGGTATCTTCATTAGGTAAAGTAGCCCCACTACTTCTAGAGTATCCCTCTCTACTTGTGAGAGTCCTTCTAGTTCCTCCTCCAACGAAATAGGTCACCACTCTCAACTCTTGAGTATGTCATGCTACAACAAAAAACAACAAAATTCTAATTAGTTTTGCCTACAAAGATAAAATAAATAAACATAATAATTTTTTTCACGCACAACAAAAAAGAGCAACACTTGAACAAAAAATTTAGCTTGTCTTGGTCCATTTTATTTCTCTTTCTTCTCTATTTATCTCCTTTGTTCTTTGTTTTCTCTTTGCCAAAATTGTGCCCTATCCTCCTAGGGCATGATTTCACTTTTTTTCTCTTCTTCTAAAATTGTGCCCCATACTTGTGAGGCATGATTTTGTGAAAATGTGCCCTACATTTTTGGGGCGTGATTTTGGTTGTTGCAGTAATCCAACCAAAATCACAGTCGACCCTTGAAATTGTGCATGGCAATTTCTTTCAAAAGATGAAAAAAGCTAAAAGTCCTAATCTAGCCTAGTCTAGAGGAAGGATTTTATTCCTTACCCATTCTCACTTTGTTGTTGTGTCGGCCTTGCATCTCACAATAGTTGAACGGTGTGTGGGTAATGCCATTTATATTTTTCTCTAGAGTTCTCTTCTTCACACAGTGAAAATAAATTAGGGTTTTTATCCCTTTTTGCCTTTTATTCTCCTTTTGGTTTTTTCTCTCTCCTCTTTGGCACCCTTTTTCATTGTCTTGTACTCTATTTTCCTTTGATTTTTCTAATTAATTTAACATTCCTTTCAAAAAATAAAGGTGCACCCTGGCCTAAGAGGTATTAATGTCCCTAATACCTTGTTTTGTGTGTAAAATATTTAAGTATCTAGAATGGCTCCATTTTTGCACCACCCCTTTCTTCTAAACTAGATACCCCTTTTATGTTTTTTATATCTTACCCATCAGAGTCTTGTTGGCATAAAAACTAGCATAGGATGAGTGTGTGGCACACCTAGAAATCTTTAGCAAACATCGAACGATCATCGAACTTGGGAGAGGTAGGGTGGTTGATCTTTGGAGGAGGTTGGTTCCTCAAGTTTTAGCTACCATTATTGCAAAGGAAAGGGGAAAAGGGAAAAGGGAAAGGAAATAAAAGGAGATCGTATATATAACTCACAAGGACAAGTTATGGCCTCATCAAGACATACGCTCACCCAACCCTACCAGTGGAAACACAAGCATACCACCTAAAAGATCAGCTAACGAGGTCCTCATACAACACTTCAATGCAACATGCAGAGGGGTAAATTCCAAAACCGATAAATAGGTGCATGAAATCTAAGGATTTAGAATTAGAGTGCTCCTACCCAACCAAGTTTAGAAAAAATAAAACCCCAAACCTAAATGTAAATGTGAATTCCAAAACCACTAAACAAAACCCATAAAATCTAGATTACATAATTAAATGAGATCTACTTAAAAATCCAAAGTAGAAATAAGCATATCGGATAAAAAAATATATATGAAGATCAAATTAGACCAAATAGTAGTATCCTTATATTTACAATGGCAAGAAGTATTACATATGAATTGTAATAGCCAAAGAGCCACCCTTTGGAATGGATAACATTCCACTATTTATAGATAATTTTATAATAATTTCAAATTATAAACATTACTGGTGTTATGTAGGAATATATTGTTGAAGTATACTGGTTCTTGATTGGTACTCTGCTCCTTGATATCATGATGATTGTCCAGAGGGATGGTGGGTGCTTCTACACCAATCTGAGCCCTTGATAACCTTGTAATTCCTACCCAACTCTTTAATTCTCATATACTCTACCCCTTCAATTGATCGACGATCCTCTAGTTAGGTGGTGAAGGAATAGGATTTATTTTTTGGGAGTTGCACATTTCAAATCAACACCTCTATGCATGAACGACTGGTACTGGGTAGCTAGAGCTATTAGTATCTCCCATTTTGAAATTCTAGATGATGATAAGATTCTAGGTACCAAGCGGTCATTTCATTTTAGTTTAAAATCTTCCACCCATAGCATTATGAAAGAGGGTAGGCATTTACCAAAGTTCCACACAATTGTTGTCCCAAAGTTCTACCCAATGATGGGTGGGGGTTTTCATCTCCCTCAGGAGCAGGGATATACAATATTTCTACCTTATCTAACTGATCAAATTTTTTGCACAAAAAGTGGGTGGGATTTTCAAATATCTTCACCCATAGACAGAGTCTAAGTGTCCTCTTATTCTATTATCCACCCCACCCTTGGAGTTGTCACCTCTATCTTCCACCTAACCATTCATGCTTAAAATTTGGTTTACTTTGGAGAGCATCATCCTGTAAAGAAGAGTGGGTGAAGCAATGCAAAATTTTACCCATACTCTTGGTGACTCATAGGGAATTTTTTCTTATAGGAAAGGAGAACCTAGGAAGCAACATCTTGAGACACAAAATAGACAAGGGGAAGGGGATAATGATGGCACAAACAAAAGCAACCAATGAAGGCTGCAATACAAAGGAGGAAGGCAGACAAAGGTGAATGGAAAATGAGGTAGGATAAGGAAAAAAAGAAGAAAATAATGGGGGACCACAAGTGGAAAAAACAAGTAAAAATAGGGAAAGAGAACAAGAGGGGAAGAGGGGAGGGAGGGAAAAATAGGAAATAGTAGAGGCATAAATATGATGACTACTAACCTCATTGGTTAGTGGCAACAAGGAACCGAGGAAAGAGAAGAAAGGGAAGAATGCAAAAAAATAAAATAAATAAAGTGAAAAGTGATCCACATGACACACCCACAAATCACGCTTCCATTAACATACCCCACCAAATACCAAGGCTAATTCAAGAACAAATAAAATACTAGGAGTATTTGTTAGTCCAAATATAACACTTCCTTTTAACATAATCACACAAGAACTTTGCTCATATCCACTCTTTTAGGAAATCTTTAGTTGCATATTCATTCTTAAATCATCATATGCTGCTCTCACCCTTTGGGATGCTATTTGTAGATCAATTTTCCCATTTGATCAAGAAGTGGGCACTCCTCTCAATAATGCAGTGGATATCCTTCTCGGGATTGTACAAAGTGATGTATGAATATTGTTCCTTGATCCATTGGGTACAGGGTCACAATAAAACACAAATAAGGGCTTCAAACTATGAGGGGGAGTGCGTCAAGACCGATGTGTCTTCTAGGAACTACTTACATCTTTTGCCTTGGGTCACCATGGTACAAGATGATGTCACTTGACCATGTGCTTACTACACTTGTATTTATCTATCGATCTATTTACATAAAATTATGATATAATTGGTATTTTGTGACCACTAATTCATCCTAAATATCATCCAGTGAATCTACAATGACTAGACCATATTGTATTGAACTTGAGCTACTTTTTATAGTCCTATTGATATTTTCCAAAAAAATTCCAAGCTGCTATGCACCCGAAACATGGCAGATCATCATGCAAACCAATATTTATGCAATTAATGATCAATATGGCAATAGATATTGCCATGCAGAAGCCCTTCTTAGGTGTTGGCTCATCTAGAAATAGGCTCCAATGTCACCACTCCTTGGGATCCACCTGCTATGGGATCCCTACCACATGTGCCTCTAATATCTCTATACATGTTTGATAGTAGGGCCTATTGATTGGCATCCCTGCTACCAAGGTGTGCTTAGGACCCTCCTAATCAATTGAGCACTTGTGCATAGATTGCTCTTGGATACAAAAGGGTACAAAACCATTCCCTTTTTGCAAGTTGAATTTTCCATTTGGTATAGGTCCTGTATTTGCTGGGAGAAGGTGCAAGCAATAAAATTAATCATTGTAGGACTCGTGTTTGAATCTCTTTTATATGAGCCCAATAAGATATCCAACCTCTATTTCACATAATTGTGGCCCTGGATCCTACACAGCTTTAGATGACATCCATGGTAGATACTGTACAGTCGAAAGGGGAGTAGTGACAGTTGAAAAAGGGGATGGGAGGTCAGAATATCTTGAAGATATCTTTCTTGCTTGAAGAAAGAGTCGCTCAACCTGTAAAGCCCCCTAAAATATTTTAGGGAATATCCTTTCCCTTGATTGGTGTAGGAAGAGTATTATATCTAAACTAAAAGCTTGAATATAGTACAGGTGAGCCTGGGTAGGGGACGATTGGTATTCGAAGGGAATCCTTTCCCAGCTCTCTTGAATTGTATGTTGAAGAATTTGATAGGTTCAAAAGGGTCCCTCTTTATGAATGATAGGTACATAAAGAGTTGGAAGGGATCCATAGAGCCATCGAATATTTCAACAAGAGATCTCACCAAATTTGCCCATGAGTAGATGGTTTTTGACCCAAGGGATTAGTACCACAATAGATCCCTCCATTCTAGATACAATACCAAAATTTTGATCATGACATATTCATGGGTGATACCATGGTGGGTCACCAGAGTAGTCATATCTTTAAGGTTCTCTCAAGCAGCTCCTTTAGTGCCATTATATCTTGTCAGGCTCTTCAGGGAAATTTTGGGAATCTCATGCTAGCATTGAATGTTGATTGAACAGGGTCATCCCACTGAGGATAGCATAGCTGAGTCATCATGGCACCAGTCTTCAGAAGTACCAATTATTTCATTGGAGTTAGAATCACCAAATGAGCATACTTTCTATGCTTATGAGGTCAAGATTGCTCATTAAATCTTGAGTCCTCCAAGATATTGATATCTTTTAGGGCATAGAAGTGGCCACTAATCTACATATTTGGATCTTGTTTGCTCAGAGGAGTTTCTATGTGATTTGTGGGATATAGGTAAACCATAGTATCATTAGACTCTAATTCCTAAAACAACAAAGATCTTATGATTCCCCAGTAGAGTCGCCAAAAACTATTGGTGCAAAAACCAACACAGGACGAGCAGGTGGTGCACCCAATGATCTTCAAACAATATTGAATGGTTGTCAAGCCTGAGAGAGGAAAGGTGATTGATATCTAGTGGAGTACGGTTCCTCAATTTCTAGCTACTATTATCGCAAAGAAAATGGGAAAAGAGAAAATGGAAAGGAAATAAAATGTGGTAGCCATAACTCACAAGGACAGGTTATGGTTGCAACAAGACATACGCTCACCCAAACCCACCAATGGAAACACATGTATACCACCTAATAGATTAGCTAACCAGGTCCTCACACAACACTTTAGTGTAGTAGGTCGAGGGGTGAATTCCAGAACCAAAAGATAGGTGCATGAAATACATGATTCAAAATTAGAGTGCTCCTACCCAACTAGGCTTAGCAGAAATAAAACCCCAAAACCCAAATGTGAATGCAAATTCTAAAACCACTAAGCAAAACCCAAAAAATCCAAATTGCAAAATTAAATGAGATCTACTTAGATAGCCAAAGTAGAAATAAGCATGTCAGATCAAAAAAAGACATGAAGACCAAATTAAAGACCAAATAGTAGTATCCTTATATTTACAATGGTGAGAAGTATTACATATGAATTGTAATGGCCAAAGAGTTGCCCTTTGGAATGGCTAACATTCCACTATTTATAGAGAATTTTACAATGATTTCAAATTACAAGCATTAATAACATTAGGCAAGAAGACGTCGTTGAAGCAGACTGGTTCTTGATTGGTACTCTGCTTCTCAGGATCATGGTGATTGTTCGGAGGCATAGTAGGTGCTTCTGCACCAATCTGATTCCTTGATCACTTTGTCATTCCTACCTAACTCTTTAATTAGCATCTACTTTGTCCCTTAAATCAATCGATGATCCTCTAGTTATGTGGTATAGGATTAGGATTAGTTATTTTGGGAGTTACACATTTCAAATCAACACCTTTATGTATGAACGACTGGTACTGGGTATTTGGAGTCATTAATATCTCCCCTTTTGAAATTCCAGATGATGGTGGGGTTTTAGGTACCAGGTTGTCATTTTATTTTAGTTAACAACCTTACGCCCATAGCATTATGAAGGATTTAGGCATTTATCAAAGTTCTGCCCAATCATTGTCCTAAAGTTATACCCAATGATGGGTAGGGGTTTTCATCTCCCTCAAGGGTGGGGATATACAATATTTTTACCCTATATGATCGGCCAAAGTTTCTTCCCAACAAGTGGGTGGGATTTTCAAATATCTCCACTCATAGATAGAGTCTAAGTGTCTACCTACTCTATTTTCTGCCTTGCCCACTGCTTATTATCACCCATTGTAGTTGTCGCCTCTATATTTCGCCTAACCATTCATACCTCAAAATTTAGCTTACTTTGGAGAGAATCATCATGTAAATAAGAGCGGGTGAAGCAACGTAAAATTTTACCTACAAGTCTACATATTTATTTGATGCATTTATTAGGCCATAAATACATCAAAGAGGGGGTAAAATGTATACATGGAAAACTGACCCACCAAAGTGAGTCAATATTCCTAGGACCTTTGGAAGGACCGTCAAACTTATCCAAGCACAAGTTTAGGCCTCTCTTCCTCTTCCCATTTTTTTTCTCTAGTTTGACCGAAATCGTAGTTGACCTTTACGAGGTACGATTTTGACAAAGTTAGGAATTTTTCTTAGAAATCCCTTTTTTTTGGCCAACTCCTAGTTGGTTGGCCCTCCCTTAGGTTTTCCTACTCTTTTTCCCTCTAAACCTCTTATAAATAGAGGGTTTTGAATCCTATTTTGCTAACAAGAAGACTTGAGAAGCAATTTCTAAGATTCTAAGAAGTGTGATTTCAAGTACTCTTTGTTTTGGTAGGTCTCCTAACAAGATCAAGTATTCACTGGTGTTATGCTATTGCTCTATTGTTGATTTGTTGCTCTTGGTGGATAAGTGTGGGAGCCTCAAGGATGAATCTACCATTTTGTGAAGGACTTCATCCTTTTATTTGCTTTCATTGTCACCAAGTTTATTATTTCATCGTGTTACTTCTAAAACTATTTATTTTGTATTTTGTGTTTGACGTTCACATTCATTAGTCATTTTGCGCTTCTATCTTGAAATCATAGTTGCCCCTTACAAGGCATTATTTTAGTAGAACCTAAAATTTTGATCAGTCCTTACAAAGCATGATTTTTGTTCTACTAGGTTTGGAGGTAAGGTTTCACTCACAAACCCTCATTTTCAATTGCATGTTTCATTTAGGCCATAGCACTATTATCTACATCCTATTTTTTGCACTATTTCATTTCATTGTATCTTGTCTTGTTTATTTCTAAAAAGGTCAAAAATCACTTTTTCTTTTGAATGGTAAAATAAAAGGACCAAGGGGATTTGACTACTATTCCTCCAAGCTCAATCTTACAACATCCTAAGAAGACCCCCAAATGTTGATCAAAATTTCTAGGGTTTTGTGAAACTATTTTATAGGTTTTGAAGTTGCTTGGATATTCTAGACATAAGTAAAAGTTGAGGTCAACCATCAAATCATATAAGTGTTCTAATTTAATCTCTTAGGTTGTTTTTTGTTTGCTTTCTACCCATTTTTGTTCAAAACCTAGATCTTAAATAAAAGAAAAAATATTTTGATCATATTTTAAATATTTGAGAGAGAAAAAGCATATAGTTTGCATTATAGGGTTAATTCTATTTGTGCATTCTCTTTAAACCCTTGCTAAAAATAAAAGGATATATTTTGCAAGTTAGGATTTTAGTGATCATTCAAAATTGAGAATCATTCTAGGGTTAGTCCTTGATTGCTTGCATTGATTGTTTGTCTTGCATTGTCCTTTCATTTCTTAGCTTAGATTATAGAAAGGCCAAACATAGGTGATTTCTTTAATATATATATTAAACATCTCCACCTCGAACTTGGAGTGAGTTCTAAAATAATTCTTGATGAACCCTTTGATCCCCAAACCCCCGAGGGTAGAGAATGTAAGACACCCCTACGATCACCTCGACTCCTAGCAAATCCAACTAAGAATCATATGCGACAGGGTAGTTTCCCCCCTCTACACAAAATAATATCTCTAATAAAAGGCTTAAAGCACAAAAAATGAAGCCACTCTTATGACTCCTATAAATTTCTATGCTCTCCTTGCTCTATATCTCTAATAATTTCTATGCTCTCCTTGCTTATAAAGAGGGTTGGTGGAAGACAAGATGAGGTGGGTAGAGTATAGGTCTTGCTTTTCCATGTGATAAATATGGGATAGGACAAATATTGGTGGGAGACAAGATGGGATGAGTGGAGTATGGGCCTTGGGATGAGGACAAAGGTTGGTGAAGAATTTTAAATTATAAAAAGGTTGGTGGGAGACAAGGTATTTGTCTCATGCTAATGAGTGAAGAATCTAGACTATTTGGATGAATGACAAGATGCTTGTCTTATGCTTGAGTGAAGAATCTAGACTATTTGGATGAATGACAAGATGCTTGTCTTATGCTTGAGTGAAGAATCTAGACTATTTGGATGAATGACAAGATGCTTGTCTTATGTTTGAGTGATGAATCTAGACTATTTAGATGAATGATAAGATGCTTTTCATATGTTTGAGTGAAGAATCTAGACTATTTTGGTGAAAGACAAGGTGCTTGTCTTATTTGCAAGTGGGGTAGATGGAGCATGAGTTAAGGTTAACTAGGGTTAAGCGTTGACCAAGGTTAAGTGTTGACTATGGTTAAGGGTGCACATAGCATAGGGGGATGATCACATGGTGACCAGGGTCTAGGTGTAGGAGGAGGCTTAGTGAAGAGTGGATAATGAATAGTGGATAGTGAATAGTGAATAATGGATAATGAATAGTGAACAATGAATAATGAATAGTGAATAGTGATTTTAGAAAAATTAGAAAGGAATTAGAGAGAATTAGAAGAAGTTAGAGGTATTAGAAGGGAATTATAAGGAATTAAAGAATATTTAGGGAGATTAGGGAGAAATTAGAGGGATTAGGTGGATTTAGAAGGAGGATTAGGGATTTTGGAGGAAATTGAGAGGAAGGAAATCTAGGGATTTTATAAGAGATTAGATGAATTTGAAGGGAAAATTGGGAATTTGGGGGTTTTGGGAGGAAATTGGGAAATTTATCAAAATTGATTAAAATGATTTTAAGGCATACAAAATGACACATTTTTGGTGTCTATGGAAATACCTTCATGTTTCACCCCCCTTCTAGTTTGTACATATGTAAAAATGTAAAAGAACCCTCATCTTGAAGATAAACTATAAGTAGATATATGTTTTATAAATTTATCTTTATAAAATTCTATTTTGTCCTTTTGTTTCTTGACTCGTGAAATAGATTTGGCATATGCTTCATAAGTGACTTACTCCTTAATCACTATATAATATAAATTTAATTATTATTATTTTTGTGTTTATAAACTCATAATATAATAGTGGAGAAATTGTAACTCTAAATAGAGGTCCAAGGTATGAATATGGTAGGCAGTATGATTGTACATCATGCTTTGGTAACTAGAATATGGTTGCATAACCATATATTAGGTAAACAACATCCTCTATGAGGATCGTCACATACAGCCTATGGCCTCACAAATTTTTTTTTTTGCTAGAGAATAAAGGGTTATACTTAGGTTCCCCACACTTTAAAATCATAACTCTCTTCTTTAGAGCTTGAGACTTTACAAAAAAATTCAATTCTCACCTCAATTGAGTTCCTATAGCTAGAAACCTATAACATTTTACATAAAATGTTTGAATTCTTGATTTTCATTTTTTGGATCTTTTTCAATTTTCTGTGTGAATACAAATATTTCAAAATTCAACATCCTTCTTGATATTTTCCTACAATAGCCTTCATAATACCAAAACTTCACCTCTACTATCTATGCATGGCATCTTAGTAGAGTAATATTTCCAAAAACATTGCACTATCATAGTTCAATTTACTAGTTCTTTGATTTTTAGTTTCCTTCCTAAAGCACAAGTGCAACCACAAAAATATTATAAATAGTTTATATGAAAGCACCTTAATATTATAAAATAGAGTATATATTACAAATGGAAAATATTAAATTAAATCTTAATAATTATTTGAATAAGACAGTCAATATTTTCTTGTCACCTTCAGCTAACTTACTACTTCTTCTAACCATGGAAAAGAGAATTTTAACATCATGATCCTTAATTAAAACCCCTCTATTGGCTAGTCTATCTACACATTTTTTTCCTTCCCTTAATGTATATGTAAACCCAATTTCTTCAAAATCTATAGCAAGGTCTTAAATCTCCATAATTATCTCTTGTATATTCCATGAAGCATTTGCTTTCCTCAAAATTGCATTTATTACTATGAGGGAATCACCTTCCATTCATACTCTATTCTATTTTATTTTTTTGCATATTTTTAACCCTTCAAAATCTACCCAAGCTTCAGCTTAATTATTTATCTTAAAAAATGTAATGAGAAAAACCTCTCCTCTATAATTTCTAATTATTTCTCCTCCTTCTCCTGCTGGTCTTGGATTTTCTTTAGATGCTCCATAAAAAATCCATTTGACCAACTCCACATTTGGTGGTTTTCACTTTATATTCTTTGTCATTTTTGTTTCTCTTGTACCCTACATCATAATTCCATTTGATGACTTGACTCCATCTATCAAGGCTCTATGATTCTAGATTAGGGTTTGGGTGAGTTGATAGGGTTGGTTTAGACTCCTTTATGGCTAAACAAATTTTCCTTTTCATTACCTCTAAATTTCTTTCATTTCCTTTAAATATTCTTCTATTCCTTTCTAACCATACAATCCAAAGTATTGTATCTTTTGATATATCCCAAATTATCTAAAAATCCTCACTTTTAAAAGTTCTCATCCTTTGCTTTAACCATTCTTCAATTCTACCATTCATCACCACATTTACCAAATATATTAATAATCCATTACCATAGTTTCTAGACTATTGAGAAATGTCCTAAGATATGGTATATACTCTCCTCATTTTTACAAAGAACACATTGTGAGGAGCCATTAAAACCCATTTTCATAAGGTTATCTTAGGATATAATTCTTCTATGACCTACTAGCCAAACAAACATTTTGACTTTAGGAATTTTTGGGCTATCTCAAATGTCTCTCCATATTATTGAGATATTCCTATTTTGTTGGTGCTTTACATTATATCCACATATTGTTGTGTGTTCTCCTGAGATATTCAACTCCCAAATCAACTTATCCTTGGCTCCCCTCTAAATAGTCATTGTTGTTATTTTTCTACTCAACTACCTCCTAGCATCAATGTCTTGTATACTTGTAAAAATATTCTTTCCATTCGTATCTTTCTACTCAACTACCTCCTAGCATCAATGTCTTGTATACTTGTAAAAAATATTCTTTCCATTCGTATCTTTCTACTCAACTACCTCCTAGCATCAATGTCTTGTATACTTGTAAAAAAAAATTATTTCCATTTGTATCTGCATTCCTGGTCCTTGTACAATTTTTTTGAAATCCTATAACCATATTTATCTTGAAGTAATCTCATCCATGGTTTCAAAATTGGATATAGATTGAGTGGTTTTTTATCACACCAAGTATCCATCCAAATAGATTTTATCTCCAGTTCCCACCACCAATCCTAAACCTTTAATCACTAGATCACTTATTTTTTAAAAATCGTTCCATAGTGTCAAACCATTTGGTAGAGAGAATACAATAATATTAAGCTTGGCCATTGGGCTTAACATAATTAGAAGATTTATTGTCCTTCTTTGACTCTCTCTATATAATCTCTAAATTACTTTTCCCCTAAGAGCTAAGTTTGCATCCGTAAGAACTCTTAAATTGATACCTCCCCTAGTTTTATCATCACACACCTTGCTTCATTTCACCAAAGGAAATTTCCTTTTATCATGTAATACTAACCACAAAAATGACCGCATAATATAGATTAAAATTTTTCTATTGATTTTGGCATAGTACACAAGGACATATAATATGTTGGACTGGCCTGTAATACTAATTTAATGAGTTGCACTCTTATTGCCAACGATAACCATCTACATTTCCATTATTTTATCCTCATTCTCCCCTCAAATGAGAGCATCCCTAGATAAGTTGATAAAATTGCCTCCTCCATTTGAAGTAACCTGCATATAATTACTTTGATTTTAGTTGGGATGTTTAGGAAATAAATTTTGGATTTTGTCCTATTAACTTTTTGACTTGATGCTCTTTTATATTACTTCAATAAGTTATTCAAGGCTCTAGCCTCATTTATTTTTGTCCTCCCAAAAAGGGTTGTATCATCTAAAAATTGTTAATGGGTGATGTTGTCGATGTTATTACTAGCCTTTAGTCCACTTATAAGCCCATATTTGTTAACCTTCTTCAAGTTCCTGCCCAAAACCTCTACCATAATAATGAAAAAATATGGTGATAGAGGATATCACTGTCTAAGACCTCTCTTGGCTTTAAATGATTTTATTACTAATTCATTTACCAATACTGAATATGAAATTGTAGAGACACAATATTTAATCCGTCTAACCTATTTTTTCCCAAATCTAAACTTTTCTAATACTGTAAAAAAGAAAATCCCATTTAACCCTATCATAGGCTTTATTCATATCAAGTTTTAAAATCATTTTTTTCTCTTTTCTTGTAGTTTTTGAATGCATAACTTCATGATATACTATGATCCCATCAAGAATATGTCTCCCTTTCACAAATCCTCCTTGCTATTTTGAAACAAATTTATCTAACAATGGTCTTAATTTATTTACCATAACTTTGGAGATAGTCTTATATGCCATATTACATAGGCTTATGGGTCTAAATGAGTCAAATAATTATGCATCCTTATTTTTTGGAATCAGGGTAAGATATGTTTTATTTATTTTGTAAGGTATGTATTGGTTTACCCTAGACTTCTCCACTGCCACCAATAAAGAATCCTTCACTATATCCCAATTATTTTGATAGAATATTGTAGAGATCCCAGTTAAATCTGAGGATTTATACTTGTTAAAAGAGAAAAGAGCTAAATGGACTTCTTCTAGAGTAATAGGCTACATAAGCTTCGTATTGCATTTATTTGTTATTACTGAAGGCACTTCTTGTAGAAGTTTAGCATTAAGAACTTCAAAATCCTTTAATCCTAGAATATTATGATAAAAATACCTTACCTCATTTATGATTTCACTTTGATATTTAATTCAAACCCCTTCTATTGATTTAATTCTACTAATTATGGATGGTGATATCTATACTATAGCCATCCTATGAAAAAAAATGTATTTTTATCTCCTTATTTTAACCAATTTTGTCTTGATTGTAACTCCAAAATTTATCTTTTGTACTAAGAAATATTATGATATTCACCAAGCAACTCCCTTTCCTCAAAGCTTAGATTACTATGATCACATTTTTTGAATTTTGAAATTTTATCTTTTAGTTATTCTTTCTTCTCAATTTTTTTTTCCAAAAGTGTTATTGTTCCATTCTTTTAATCTAGATGTCATTGATTTAATTTATTTTGAAAGTGTATACAACCCACTATTTCTTGAAGAATTTTATTTTTGTGCTATTATTTTAACAATTGAGTATGGTCTTCCCACATCTACTCATATTTAAAATATGATCTTTTTTAATTCACTTACCACTATTTTAACTCTTATTGGCTAGTGATCAGAACCAATCCTTATCAAGGTATTAATATTTAATTAGAGAGTACTCGTCTGTCTAATTTTTCTACTATTAGGTTCTAGCCTCTCCCATTGTTAGTCCATGTATAGTTGTCTTCTTCAAACTCAACCTCCCATAGATTATTATTTTGAATAAAAGCTGATAAATATCTCATAATTTGGGTTAATTTCCTAATTCACCTAAAAATTTTATCCAACTTTGTTATGGCATAAAAATCTCTTATGATCATGAATTAGGTTTCTTGGCATTTACTTCTTATAACTGTTTCAATCCCACTCCAATATTTTGATCTGTTTTACTAAGTTTTAGGTCCATAGACATTGCTAAGGTTAAAACAAATATCTACATAGTAGCATGTGACTAAAGAGGCTATCCAATGTCTAGTTTTATGAATGGTTACACTAGAAGTTTTATTAATTCCAACAAGTTAGAATTACTCCTTCCACTCCTTCAAAATATATAGCATGCCATTCACATATCGCCCCTATTGATTTCATAGTTTTGTATACTTTATTTTTATCAATTTTGTTAACTGGATACAAAGAATATTAGGCTTATTACTTAAACAAAGGTCCTAGATACACCTCTACTTTGAGGGAAAATTAGAATCCCTTATATTCCATGAGATGATAATCATGTCTCATTAAGGGTTACTAGTCCTACATGTGAATTACGAATGTCATTTTCTTGTTTTGGAAGGATAAGTTCAACCAACTTAGTTTGTGTTCCTTTATCTATGTTTTCTCTTGCTTCCCTGGATCTCACTTGATAATTTGAGGGTTTTCCTCTTTTTGCCTTGTCTGTATTAGAAGAAGATCTTTTTATTATTATTTAAATTGCTACCAAATTTATAGTAACCAAAATATTAAGGGAATAAATACAATATAAAGGTATACCATGGTCTGGGTACCTACATTCAGGCCTGAACACCTAACATTGAAACCACAATATACTTCCCTCTATAAGGGATAAAACAAACACATGTGCATTCACAAGGCCACGCAAGGCATCCATCACCAAAAATAAGCACATCAGAGACCACACACAAACCCCCACTACTGTATTACAAAATGAGGTCATGAAGGACCAACACAGAGGATAACTGAGAAATATTAACACTCAAAGCACCCGACTACAAGCATTGGAAGTAAACAACCTCACAAGTGATCTCCTAGTAACACATGTTAAAAATTTAGATATCCCAATTGTTTTTATGGGGATAAAAAAGCTTAACATCACCAAGACTCTAAAAAAATATGTTGACGTAAAACTAAATTACTAGAGATTGTTGGATTTCTTCCTCTAATGGGTGGCCTACACACTACCTGCTAAGAAGATATTACTACACTCTGTCAAAAAAAAAACTGCAAGGGAGTAACCATGCTGGAAAAACATCTACTAATGAGATGAGTCTAAGTGATCCTGATCCTCCTCATTTTGTGATGGGAGCCTAATATAAGGATAATAATAAGTGTTGCTCACCTCTAATTTCACTTGATCCAAATGCTTCATCAAGTGTGTCTGATTATGCATCACCAAGTTATATTGCTTAGTTAATTCACCTACCATATTATATAATCTATAAATACCATCCAATTTATGAGATGAGGTCTCACAAATATACCTCTTTAGAGCTATGATTTGTTCTTGTAGTATTTTCACCTTACAGATGAAACCTATTGACTCAGCCTACAATTGGAATTTTATAATATCAAATATGTTGACCATTGAGATATTAGAGATATCTTCTTGATTAGTTTCAAAAATAGATTTGCATCGAGTCTTCCATATATGAAATATGACATATACCTTGGTAATGGAGAGAAGAAATTTTTGATTGGGCATCAAATTGATCCCCAATAAGGCTTCATTATTTGTCATAGGTAGTGGTAAGAGATAAATCAACTGTTGTGCTTCACACCAAATATGATGAGGACAAGCATAGTTCCAAAAAAATATTGTATTGTCTCTTCCAAACCAAAAAAAGGGCAATCACCTTGCCCTTGGCCCATATGTTTCAGTCTGCTCCGTGTAGGTAGACCTTGAAGGACTACATTCCAAAGAAGAATATAGAAGTTTTATTGAATCGGGGTAGAGTTGATAAGCTTGAAGTTTCTTGCCCAAGTGGCCCAACTGGGCTCTAAGTTCCATTTTTTATTGAGCATATCTACAAATTGCTGACAATTCATAAGAAGTAGGGCTTGGTACCAAAACTTAAGGACTAGATACTCAAAGTCATAATTTACAAACCATTTCCAATGAGACCAACATGGAATAGATTCCAGTGGAGAATATAGAGGTTGGGACACTTGGGAGGTGATGGAAAGGATCCACATAATCACTACTTTATCAGTAGGATAGAGGCCAAATTTTGACTGGATTTGCTTCCAATTTTTCCATGAGAACTGATAAAAATCCCAAATGTCACCCACCAAAATTATTCCCCTTTTGAAGAGATGCCTAGCAAGAAATCAAGAAATCATATCAGAAGTAGGTCTTATTCTAATCCTGTATATTCTTTCACAAATTTATTTTTCATCATATTTATCTTATCCTAGCTCTATTACAAAAGCTTTTGACTTGTCCTGCTTATTTTTTGATATTTTTTTATTAATGGTAGAGGTATTAAAATTTAACACTGCATGTTATTTATAACAAAAGAACTGAACACGGAAATAAAGGTGCACACAGAGATAGAAATATTGACAAAAAATTGCTTTTGTATTAATATCTTTGATACAGTATTACAACTTTTTAATTGCCCCAACTATGTTGGGAGTAATGTTACAATATTTTCTCTGTATGGTACAATTTTCTTTTGATGAGGTAATGGGGTCTTCCAAGTCTTCAACATAGCATAATATCCTTCGTTCTCTAGTTACAGCTCCAAGGGGTGAGTGGGCTTCAAGTATCCAGTGTGGGGACCACTCCAGTTTCTCCAAAGTACCTATTACTTGCACACATAAAAACTAGTAAAGGGATCAATAGCACATACAAATCAAAGTACAAAGATAGTAATATAAAAATCTATGTATATAATCATATAATTTGGAGATCATAAAGCATGTAAACTAAAAATCCTTGCAAAATTATAATTTATCGATCACGTTTGATTTGTGCTCTTAGCTCTACGAAACCTTGGATGTGCGGTGGTGGATTGGAAACCATGGATGTACGATGGTGAAACCACAAATATGCAGTTTTGACTATGGAACCATGGACTAGCAGTTGTAGCTAAATGGCCAAATGCCTCAAAATAGGACCTCCAAGCTTAAGATTTGATTTCTCCTTGGGATGTGTAGAAGTCCAATACTATTCTAATAGCCTAGAAGTGTCAATGTTCAGCTCCTCTAATTTGGTGTCTCACTTAAATGGGGTGATGTGACTGCAAGTGGAGTGATATGTGGAGGGTTACCCCATGTTAAGGGACAAATGGGGAAATGGTGTATGATATGTGGCAAATTTGGGTAGTGGGGTGGCTAGGACACATGTCTAGTGGGTAGGTAGGGTACCCTAGGCTGATTTTCTAAATTTAATAAATCTAGTGAAGAACACAAGCTTATACTAAGAGGGGGGTGAACATTATAAGACCACTTTTTACTTTCTTTCCAAACCAATATCAATTAATGTCTTTAATTGCAATAACCAAATATAGCAGTGTGCATTAATAACTTAGATAACAATAGTAAGCAAGAGCACAAGTCACCATACACAATTGAGACACAATATTTAACGTGGTTCCCCCAATGTGGGGTACTCCATAAGATAATCTCCTTATAATATTTCACACATAAATAAGGATCCTTATCCAATACAATGATTTCTTTGATCTGCTCAAAGCTAAGAAATAACAAGCTCACTCAGAACTTATCCAAATCTGCATAACAAGCTCACACAGAACTTGTCCAAAATTTCTCAACAAGCTCACATAGAACTTGTCTAAATTTATTTTATCAACTCAAAGCTAGGCAATAACAAGCTCACACAAAAATTTTCCAAATCTGCATAACAAGCTCACACAGAACTTGTCCAAAAATGCTCAACAAGTTCATATAGAACTTTTCCAAATCTGCTCAACAAGCTCACACAGAACTTGCTCAAATATGTTCCAAAAAGCTCACTAAGAACTTGCTCAAATCTTCTCAACAAGATCACTAAGAACTTGTCCAAATCTGCTCTAGCAATCTCACCAAGAACTTGCTCAAATCTGCTCCAACAAGCTCACCAAGAACTTGTCCAAAATTGATCTAGCAAGCTCACCAAGAACTTGCTCAACTCTGCTCAATAGGCTCACTCATAACCTCATCAAAATCTGTCCCAAATTTTTCCACAAATCTATCTAAAACTGTCCACAAATCTATCCCAAAAACTGTCCACAAAGCCTTCTCAAAGGCTCAATCAATCATACACAAACTGCCACAAATTTGTCCATAAATCTATCCCAAAGGCCTTCTCAAAGGTTCAATCAATCATGCTCAAGTACTACTCAAATCTCATCCACAAATATATGAAGGCAAGGCTCAAAGTTAAACTCAACAATGAATGGCAATACACTCAACAATGGATGACAACAATGATCCACAATGATCTCAACTCAACTCAATCTCAACTCAACTCAAGTCTTATAGAACCATAAAGAGAATTTTTAGAGACTCAATATGTTCCAAACTCAATCTCAACTCAAATCAATCTCAACTCATCAATCTCATAGAAGCATAAAGATAATTGTTAGAGACTCAATATGTTCTATACTCAAATCCCAATCTCAACTCAAATCAATCACAACTCATCAATCTCATAGAAGCATAAAGAGAATTGTTAGAGACTCAATATGTTCTATACTCAAATCCCAATCTCAACTCAAATCAGAATTATATAATAGTTTGTTTCATGGAACTTGAAAAATCACCACACACAATCACTTGACTAGGCTCAATCAACTCAACTCAACCAATCACCACAAGGGACAACTCTTTCTCACAAAACCCTAGTCCAAGCATGTATCAACCAACTTAAATTTTTCCACCAATGCTCAACCATAAATCTCACATAACAATGATACTCATGTTCTTTTCAAGTTATTTACATAACCAATTGGCTTCAACAACTATGCTTATAAAACAAGGTTTAAACACAACTTTCAAACCAGAAAACTTTGAAGCATTCAACCAACCACTTTCGAAAAGGAAACCACAATTAATCCTTTGCACTCCAATGATATTTCAAAAATCAACCACCATAAAAAATCAATAGGAGAATGTGCCCATACCTTTTTTATGCCAAGATGTTGTCCACAAAATCTGCCACACTTAACACAACTTTCCTTTCCAATATCAATAAGGGTTAGTGGACTTCAAATAATAATCACAAGATAAAGCATAACTCAATTTACACCTTTTTACTCCAACTTAATAAACACATCCACCAAAGTCCTTTTAATAAAAACCCTTATCAAAAATAATAATCAATAAACCTCCGAAAAATTATTTCATAACAACTCTTTATTTCTCCTAAATCTTAATTCTCAATTTCATGAACATCAAATTAAATCAACAACTCATCCACCTTTCAAATAATAATCACAGCCCTTATAAAAACAAAATTTAATTAAAAACTTTAATTATTCCTAACCACCTAATAACTCCAACTTAGGGCTTAACAAAATTAATTAGAGCAAAAATGTATTTACCTCCTCAAGGGGATTCGAACCCCCAACTTGCCCACACTGCGAGTGCCTTAGCCGCAGCTAAGGTTGCCACATGAGCTAACCGCTCATTCAAAAGGGAAAGGCACAATGTGCCTTAAAAACCTTTCCTCCCTTTTCTCAAATCAAAAGTGCTTCCAGCACTTTTCTTCCAATGCCTTCCGAATGCAGTCAAGGGGATTCAAAACCTTGACATTTGTGCTGCCACACACCTTAGCCAAAATCCAATTGCCAATGTGCCACTCTGCCCATGATGACTTTGGACTTCGACCAACCTTCGTTTATTTGTTGCTTCTGCTTTCTAAAATATTTTCGCACGAGCTCAATTCGGATGCTTAGCCAACGATTATTAACCACGAGCTAGGATATGTTTATGAACTTTAGGTATCCCCTTTATATAGCCTCATTATTTTCGATGATGTCGACGGAAATCTTGCATATTTAATTTTAAATTTAAATTAAAATTTTAAATAATTAAAATTTAAACTAAATATTAAAAATTAAATATCTCCATCACCGGGGCACCTTTTTTGACGAAACAAAAGACCAACTTGGGTTTTAAGAAAAACCCAATTCAAATCTGCCATCCATGGTTTTAAATAAAACCTTTTATTTTTCCTTCCTTGGTTTTCACAAAAACCCTGTATTTATCCATGCTTTCCAAAATATCATTTGGCCACCAAAACTCAATGTGATCCATGTGACATCAATGATCCATGTGACATCAATGACAACATAAAATAACTCAAATTGCCAACATCTAGAAAATAGGATAATGCGTAGATTTTATATGCCTAAATCCAAACTTAGGCATATAACTTTAATATGCAGGATTAGATGTGGGGTGGCAAATGTGATGTTGTGGATGACCAGTTTTTGGTGTCTCTATTCTTTACCATTTTTTATCCTAAATGGTGCATGGTACTTCAAGATATTCTATGAATTTGATTAGACATATTCCTTAGGTTTTATAACCAAAGTATGGTTGGGGATAACCATATTTTGGGTAAACAATATTAGTCTCATATGACCTATATCCTAGCATAGGTAAAAATCCAATTTACTATTTCTACTTACTACATGACAGTTTCAAAATAAAATCAAATTAATTATATGGGATTCAAAAGAGAGATCAAAATACACAAAAAAATAATGCTATCATGTTTTGTGTATAGATTTTATGTTATGTTCACAACACATATTACATTTAGAATAAAAATATTTACTATGATTTCAAATTAAAACCAAATTAATTATATGGGATTGAAAAGAGAGATAAAAACTAAAAAAGTATGTTATCATATTTTTTGTATAGATTCCATGTTATGTTCATAGCACAAATATTCATGATAATTTAAAATTAAAACCCAAAATACGTTATTCATTCTAATTGCATAGCATGTTTATTTAGACCTTCATGAAGGATTAGGTTTTTTCTTAAAAACATCTCATATTTTAGGAGCCATACCTTCATGAAGGTTATTTGATTCAGTTGATTCTTAGACCAACTTGTGTAGCAATTGAATAGCTTTAAAATGGGTGGTCATGTGAAAGAATCCAAGCAATATTGAGAGAGATACGAACTTGTGAAGTCAACAATTCAGAACAAGGGCAATGATAATTTTTTAAATTGTGAAAAATAAAATTACAAATATTTGTTAGTTAGGGGGTGCAAATAATGGGAAGAGCAATGAAGGGCTTGGACTTCAGTGAGGCAAGACATTCTATTTGGACATAGAATTTTTTAGTTGTTTTGTCCCTTCTTTATCTTAGAAATTTTGCATGTAAATTATTTTAAAATTTTTATCAAATATTATAATCTCTATAGGACATTCTGATAAATTTAAAAATATTTTTATTTTTAGATTCCTTTACATTTACCAATTTATAGTTAAATCCTTAGAATCATCTCTAGTGGTAGAGGTTAGTGAGCACACATCAGAGAGATCCTTGTTGCTCCAAGATAAGGTGGTTTTTGGTAAATTTAATGAAATTGGTCAGGGGCTTCAACCTTGAGAAAATGGATTGATAGGAGTCGAAAGTCTCCAGAAGTTATTCTATCATTTCTTCCCAAAGGATTTTTCCTAGACATTTTTTTTTAAGAGAAGAAATAGAAAAAATCCTAAAAAGGGGTCCTTGGTTTATGGGATGAGCAGGACTCTTCCTTACCTGTTGTTATGAAGGATTTTCACTTAAAAATATAAATCTATCCCTAGTACCAGTCTGTGTTAGGATTTTTGGGTTCTCCATTGAATTTTGGTAAATATATACCTTCAAGGCTATAGGAAACACTCTAATATAATAACTTAGGATTTTAGATACTATGAAATATGGATTCTTGGCTATTTATACTTGGATATTGGTCAAGATTGATATTATTAAACATTTACCAAAATCAATCATTTTTAAGTATGGGGATAAGATGTGGATCCAAACCAAAGATTATGAAAACATATCTTTTAGATATAGAATATGTCATGAGGTGGGGCAAATTGAGAGATCATGCCCTAAGAAGAGTCCAACACAATCTTATATAGAAAATTGCAAGAAAAACTTAAAAATGGTTATGGATGAAGATGGTTCTTAAATTCCAAAAAATAGATCTAGAAAAATGAAAGAAAATAAATAGTGGGGACCAGTAAGGAAGGATATTGGAAAAAATATCAACTCTTTCGAGGCTTTAGCCTATGAATAATAAGTAGATCAAAACATAGGACATAGTACAACACTTTCAACATATTTACAAGGAACCATCTATTTAGTAAGATCCAAATTTAAGGAAGAACATTCTAGATGAACCTAAGGAATGTGTCTCATAAGATTTTGAAGACTCTCTTGAAGTACCATACACCATTCAAGAGAAAAAAATTGATAGAAAAAATATAGTTTTAGAAATTAATACCTCTACCATTAGTAAGGAAATACCAAAAAATGAGCAAGACAAGTCAAAAGCTTATGTAGTAGAGCTAGGAGAGGATAAATAAAATTATGAAAGAATATTGAGGAATAGAATAATAAGACCTACTCTTGATATAGGTAAGACAAAAAGAGGAAAACTCTTAAATTATCAAGCAAGATCCAAGGAAGTAAGAGAAAACATAGAGAAAGGAACACAAACTAAGTTGGTTAAACTTCTCTTTATCAAACAACAAAATGATATTGGTAATATGCAGGTGGGGCCAAAAGACTCTAATGAGATATGATTATCATATCATGAAATATAAGGGGTATTAATTTCCCCTCAAATAATAGGTGTATCAGGGACCTATGTTTAAGTAATAAGCCTGATATTATTTGTATCCAGGAAACTAAAATGATAAAAGAAGTTTCAAAAACTATGAAAGCAATATGGGCAAGATGTGAATGGGATGCTATGAAATCTGAAGGAGTAATGGAGGGAATTCTAACTTGTTGGAATTCTTCTAGAACCTCTTGTGTAACCATTAATAAAACTAGGCATTGGATAGCCTCTTTAGTCACTTGCTACTTTGTAGATATTCGTTTCATTATTATCAATGTCTATGTACCTACAACTCAGTTAGGTAGATTAGAATTTTGGAGTGGGATTGAAATATTTATGAGAAGTAAATACCAAGGAAATCGATTCATGATCATAGAAGATTTTAATGCCATAACAAAGATGGATAAAAAAAATTGGAGGACTTAGAAATTAACCCAAAATATGAGATATTTCTCAACTTTTATTCAAAACAATAATCTAAGGGAGGTTGAGTATGAAGAAGAAAACTATACTTAAACAACAATAGGAGAGGCCAGAAACTAATAGCAAAAAAAATAGATAGATGCATTCTATCAGATCATTGGCTAGATGAAGGAACTTTTGCTAAAATTAATACCTTAATAAGTATTGGTCTAGATCATTGGCCAATAAGAGTTAATTTGGTGGTAAGTGAATTCAAATAAATATCATATTTTAAATATAGGCAGATGTTGGAAGACCATCCTTAATTTGTTGATATAATAGCTCAAACGTGGAATTATTTAGGTAATGGTGGGTTGTATTCTCTTCCAAATCAAATTAAATCTATGACATCTAGATTAAAATAATGGAACAATAACACTTTTGGAAATATTTTTGAGAAGAAATAAGAACTAAAAGATAAACACTCTAATTTCTAAAAAAGGTGATCATAATAATCCAAGCTCATAGGAAAGAGAGTTGCATAGTGAATAATATTTTGAGAAAGTACAGTAACGATCACATTTTCAAGATTGTGCTCAGCAAATTGAAGCACACCCATCGGGAAGATCATGGTAGCAACGACAATGGAGGTGATAATTCCTTAAAATCTTGCTTAAATCTAGAACCAATCATTTCCAAGATTCAAAGATCATAATTTTTAACCCACCTGTTCTCCTCATTCACCATCCCTGTCCTAGCAATCATTTCCAAAAAAATATTGAGATTTCTAATCCCCCAATTCCTAATTTGATTTGCTTTGCTGATATCATTGATGGCAACATCCAAGAATTGGGCCTTTTTCCTCAATATTTCATCCATAAATCCACCTTAAGGATCCCCCATGCTTACATCCCATGCATAACCATCATCTTTCCTCCATTGGTCGCCCTCCCCCTTCTCTGGTGTAGTAATACCGTCGACCCTCAGGCCTTTACTATTCCTTCTAGTCCTTTCCCCAACCCTCACTGTCATTCCACCATGAGTTTCATCAAGGCCAAAAAAGTCAAATGCAACCCCCTAGCTAAGAAAATCCTCACTAAGTGACACTTCTTTCCCTTCTTCCACATGTTCACTAGTGACGAGCTCGACATCACCATGGATTTTTTGTAATCCTGGGATAATGGCTTTGTTTTGGTTCATGGGAGAAGTTTTTGCGTGGATGTCAACCTTTTATCTATGATTACTGGCCAGACTACGAAAGGTCACTCAATCCATAGACAGAAGCACAACTAGGAGGAGGAACTTAAGGATTTTAAGGACAACGAAAGGATATACAACGGAGCAAAGCAAGGTATCTATAGGAGTGATCTCAAAACCCCCTGGAATGACATGATGAAGCCAGTAATGGAGTTCATAATTATTGATGACCTAGAAAAAGTGCTATGTACTTATCATTTGGCTTTCGTTAACCACTTCCATGACATTAATCCCATAAACATCCCCCTATTTTTCCTTAATTCCTTAAATTATTCAATTACATCCTGTAGGAAAAAGAAAGTCCATGACCTCCCTTTCCATCAAGGAATGTTCAAGGTTATCTACACCTATGTCCTAGCTCTCAGTCCTAAGGCCAACCCATACATTCCTAGCCTAGCAGCCAAACCTTATGGGCCTTCTACCTACCTATATCTTACAAAAAGAAATAGTAAGACCATTGAGGTTGTTTAGGAGTTGAAGGTGAGCAAGAGCATAAGCTTTGAAAATATGGAAGGTCTCATAAGGAAATCTTCCTGCCTTAAAAACTAGGTGGCGAGAGGCAGCAAGAAGATAATTGACATCAAGGCCGATGACGAAGAAGCAAATGATGAGGTGAAGCAACTGAAAGAGTTCATAATCTCCACCACTATAGGCATGATGAATGCCATGGTTAATTCGATCATCGATCTTAGGGAAGGCCTTCAAAAGATTTTCTTCGGAGGTCAGAGCGGCCAGGAGGTTGACGACGGCTCTGAAGTGAAGGACATGGTTGCCATCAAGGAGGAGCCTAAGGACCCTGTTGAAGATGATGCTAAGGATGAGGATAAGGATTCCACTAAGGAATTATCTCCTTTGCTTATTGCATTTTGCTCTTATGGCTACCCGGCACAGAGCATGTTTCTTTTTGTCTAAGTTGGTTTTGGTTTATTCCTACGGCTACCCTGCAAGGAGCCTGTTTCTTTTTGCTTATACAGGCTAATATTCTTAGGTAGTGTCCTTTTTCTTCCTCTTTCCTTTTATCTGAGGTTGTCTCCTTTGTCTTGCTATTTTCTATTTTAGGCTCAAGGTGGTGTCCCTTGTTTAATATCCTCTCTGTTCACAATAAGCATGAATATTTTTGTCACAAGGTTTTGGGATCCTTAAAACCTGTCTAGCAATGCAATCCGTTAACTTACCAAAAAATAATATTTTAAGAAAGGATGAGAAATTTTGGAGATTAAAATCAAGACAAACTTGGTTAAAAGAAGGAGAAAATACAAATTTTTTCATAGGATGGCTATAGTACAAAGATCAACATCTAGAACTAGTAGAATTAAATTTATAGAAGGGGTTTAGATTGAAGATCAAAGTGAAATTAGAAAAGAGGTAAAGTTTTTTTAATCAAAATAGTCTAAGGATTAGAGGAGGCTAAAGTTCTAAATGATAAACTTCTTCAAGATGATCCTTCAATTATAACGAATGAACACAATAGGAAACTTAAGGAGCCTATTACTCTTAAATAAGTTCATTTATCTCTTTTCTATTTTAATAAGAATAAATCCCCAAGTTCAAATGGGCTCTCTAAATATTTTTACCAACATAATTGGGATATAGTGAAGGATTCTTTATTGGTGGTAATGGAACAATCTAGGGTAAAAAAATACATACCTTATAAAATAAATGCAACATATCTTACCCTAATTCCAAAAAATAAGGATGCTAAATTCTAGAATATTTGTATTCATACAAAAAATTGAAAAGATCCAAAAAAATGAAAATCAAGAATTCAAACATTTTATGTAAAATGATGTAGGTTTCTAGCTATAGCATCTCAATTAAGATGAGAAGTGTATATATTTGTAAAATCTCAAGCTCTAAAGAAGAGAGTTGTAATTTTTCAAGGGTGGGGGACCCGAGTACAATATATTATTATTCATCCAAAAAAATATGTTTATTTAGAACAATGCTAGTTTAATTCTTACATATTTGTAAATGAAAGAATGGAATTTAACCGAATGAACTCGTACCGTTTGATACAACCAAACTCATCATTATTATTGGAAGAAAGAATTTTTTTTAAATAGTTATGCATTTGATGAAATGTTATTTTCACTCATGTTTATGAAATAAAAAATGCATGGGACCACAATTATCTAACTTATCAATCTTTCTCTCAAGTGACGATGTTTTTTCCAATATTTATTGAAGGATGGTAGTCTTTCTTTCCAATTAAGATCTATTTAACATAATATCATATGTGAAATTGGGATATGGAAAATACCTCAAGAGGAATGATGAGAAAAAATATGTGTCTTTCTCATATCCAGAGTAGTGGACATTGAAATTCATTTTATCATGGAATATGAAGCATACAAGGAAATCATGAATGCATATCAGGACATTTTAAAGTGAACTTGTTGATGGAAGTTTTTGAATAATTAAGAATAGAAAAACAAGAAAATTTTTGATCAAAAAAAGAAACACACTCCAAAATATGATAAGAGGATGTCAACTTTTTTTTCTTCTTTTTTAATAAGATATATGTGGCTTCTATTAGGTGCCAATCCTATCAAAATATCACATTTGATGTTAATTTAGTTAAACCATATCCAACTTGCTTTTTTATCATAGATATTTGTTTATTTTTTCCTATTAAATATATTCTTCATATTCCTCAAAGTGCTATGTTTCCACAGTTAGATCCTTCATGTCATTTTCATTAATAGATAAAATCTCACTCAAGAAATTACCCACTAAAATATGAATTTCACTATGATGAAGATCAACACCATAATTTGTTAAACTATTTGTTGCTTGGTTTCCTTCTCTATAGATACGCTTGTATTTCAAGAGAGTGCCTCAAATAATATATGATGAACGTCAATAATAAATTTGTTTTTTTTCCAATCCCTACATCCATTTTTGTTGATAGCACTAATGATAATTTGTGAATCCCCCTTAATTAAAATATATTTCCATCCTTTTTCAATTACAATTTTAATCCTTATAAGAAGTGCCCTAGCCTCTACATAGTTTTTAGTTGAAGTTCTATACAATTCTAAGTAAGTGAGGAGAATTTTGCCTTGATTATTTTGAAAAACACCACCACCATCAAATTTTTCTAAATTTCCTTTATAAGCACCACTAAATTAATTTTGATAGACTCAATTTTTGAATAGTTCCATTTTACCCTAAATCGAAGCTTGTTTGTTTAATGTCATTGTCACAGATGACTCTTCCATGTTTATTGAAATCATGTAATCAATTTGCTACCACATCTTTTTCTACACTTGATACTTCTCATGATGAGCATCATATTCGTAAACATTCCACAAGAGAGGTAATAATATGATTCCAAAATTAGGCATGGTTTTGAGGTTTATTTTTCAAAATAATATTATTTCTTTCAAGCCATAAATTCCAACAAATAATGGTAGGACCAATTCTCCACATAATACATAATGCTTTAGCTTTAAAATAATTAATCCAAGCATTTCATCAACTCTTTCAATATTTTTTACAATAAAAAAGGCTCTGAATCTATTAAACTTGAGAAGAGATTACAATACTTACAATGCCTGACCACAAACAGAGGTAACTAGGACATCGATCAGCTCACCCATGGAGCCGACAATGTTTGGCCACCAATCTAGACAACAAAAATATACAACTCTAAAAGGCCTGGAACAAAAAAAACAAAGGACAAAAAAAAAAAAATAAAAACTCTTTCCTCCAAATAACTGCACTCTATCCCTAAACAACAAAGGACAACAAATAACCTAACTAACTGAGAGAAGAAAGTTCTAGAGAGTGATTCTTTATTTTTCAATGATCAATTAGAGCAATGGTAAATTTGTAGATTTCTAGTAGTTAAGTGTGTGATTGTCTTTGCTAATTGATCTACATCCGAATTAAACTCCCTATAAACATGATGAATTTGGAAGGACTTAAAGAACTTTGTCAATTTAATCACTTCCTCTTTCATGTCCTTAAGGACCAAATCATCTACTTTCCAATTTTTCCCTAAGGATTCTATGATTAACTTGGAGTCACCCTTGACAAAAATCTTTGTGATATTTTCTTGCAAAGCAATTTTCAATCCTCTCAATAGAGCTACCATTTTTGCGTAGTTGTTTGTGTTCAACCCTAACCCTTCAGAGAAGCAAATGACCTTTTCCTGTAAGGGCCATACTAGTTTCCCCTACCCCTGCTCTACCCAGATTTCCAAGGGAAGATCCATCAAAATAGAAGGTCACCACAGATTCTTCTATAGTGTCAATACCTATTGTTTGTCTCAAAGGAACAGACTGGTTCAAATTCAAACCAAAGACCTCCAAAATTTATTTTTGCTCCCTAGAACAATGTGCAATTGCTAGTACTTTAGTTGGAAATAAAATAATAGCCTGTTCACTTACAAAACTGATTAGATTTACCCATATTATTCCTGAGTTTATGACTTGATCTCTAAAGCATTTGTCATTATGAGCCTTCCATAACTACCACATCAAGCAAAAAACCATAGACCTGCATAGTTCTTTGACTGGTAAGCAGTTAGTCATTTGATTCAACATCTCTATAACATCCATAAAGCACTTTAACTCCTGAGTAGGGCATTTAAAGAGCTTTAGCAACTTGGTCCAAAGATCTGCTGACACTGAACAATTAAAGAGCAGATGATTTAGAGTTTCTCCTTCTCTTTCACAAAGGTGACATCTATCTAGACCAATCACACCCCTCTTTCTTAGATTCTCAACTATTAGAATCACACCATGAGCCACCAACCATCCAAACATCTATATTTTTGGAACCACCCTAGACTTCCAAACATGCTCCATTGACACCTCTAGGGAATTATCTTCGTTGTCCTGAGCAGTTAAGAACCTGTACACAAATTTTGCTGATAGATTCACTGGTCTTTCATTCTCCTTCCATGTTGGTAGATCTTCCCCCTCTTGGAGAAAAAATTACCTACTGCCCAAGTGCTCTTTTAGATAGTTAAAATCATCTTTCAAATGTTCTGGATAGAGGTTTGCCAAATCTATTTTAAAAACACAATCTCTCCACCCTGTTGTGTGGGTCATTTTCATAAAGAAATCCTTGACTTTGTAAATGTTTTGTTGTAAGAAATGAATCCTAATGTTGTTAAGATCTGTAAATGTTTCTAGGGGTTTGGACCCAACCAAGGATTGAGTGAAAATATTTAAGTCACCTTCTTTCACCACCCAAGTCAGATTCTCCTTAATGATCTTCAACCCTGTCAAGATGTTTGACCAAATTTTGGTACCTCTCTATCCTGGATTGAGGTTCAACAGAACATATTTTGGTCTACCTCCACCACAATATTTCTTCAATAAAAGGTTGGCCCAAGGAGCCTCAGAGTTGAGCAACATTCTCCAAGCAATTTTAGTGGCTAAAGATTGGCCAACTTTGTCAAGTTGTCTTATCCCTAGACCTCCAAACTTTTTGGGTCTGCAGATCTTAGTCCAATTCACAAGATGATATTTCTTCCTACTAGTTTTGCCTCTAGACCAAAGAAAACTTCTGAATTCTTTTTCCATTTCACTTATTACAGTCTTAGGAGCTAAAAGTAAGGACATCCAATAAATGGGGATTGTAGACAAGGTTGCCAAAATCAACGTTCTTTTACCTACCAGGTTCAAAAATTGATTTTCCCAACTGCCTATTGTTCTTTTAATTTTGTCTACAAGGTAAAACTAGTCCATAGCTTTATGGTTGCGAGTTATGATAGGAATGCCTAGATACTTGATTGTTGAATTGTCTTCTCCTTCTTGGAATTGTAGAATTCTGCAGATTTTCCTCTTTGAATGGAGTGGTGTATTGAGGAAAAAGATGATACTTTTTTCCTTATTTATCACACTCCCAGAAGCTGAAGTGAAATCTATCAAAATATTTTGGATAGCCTTGGCTGTTTGAATGCTAGCTAAACCCATTAACAATGTGTCATCTACAAAGAGGAGATGAGAGGTTGCTTTCACATTGGTAGTAGCACTTAAGCCCTAAAAATTATGCTTTTCCTGACTTACTTGGAAGGATCTGCTCAGCCCTTCTGAGACTAAAGTGAACAAAAAGGGTGATAAAGGGCATCCTTGATGAATGCCCCTTGATGTCTCAAAGAAGGAGGATGGGCCCCCATTTATTAGAACTACAACATTTGGATTACATATGCATCCCTGCACCCAGTTCATCCATAGATCATTAAATCCCATTTTCTTTAACACCTTGCTTATAAATTGCCTATCCAACCTATCATAGGCATTAGAGAGGTCCACCTTGATTGCCATGGCTCTATTTTTATTTATCACTACAGAATGTAAAGTTTCTTGAGCTATTACAATATTGTCTTGTATGTGTCTACCCAGAATGAATCCACCTTGTTCCATCGAGATCAAATCATTTATGAAGGGCTTTAGTCTATTAACCATTAACTTGGTTATTATCTTATAAGAGGTATTGCAAAGAGAAATAGGATGAAATCTATCAAAGGCTATTGCATCTCTATTTTTAGGAATGAGTGCAATGAAATAGGTATTGATAGCCCCTAAAACCGCACCATTCTGTCTAGATTCTTCAATCATTTTGACCAAATATTCCTTTATGATTTCCCAATAGGCCTTATAGAAATTAACCTAAAAACCATCAGGCCCTGGGGCCTTATCCAAGCTCATACTCTTGATTGTCTCATAGACCTCTTCCTCTGTAATGGATTTCTCTAGTTCCTCATTCATTTGCGGTGTGACCAATTTTGGTATGCAGTTGAGAATTCTTTGTTGAGCTTCTTCATTGTTTTCTATCCCCTCATTTAAGAAAGACTCAAAATAATTGATTGCTTCCTTCTTAATTAAGTCTTGATCTTTGACCTCCTCTCCCTTTGAGTTCTTGATCATGGAAATCTGATTGACTCCCCTTCTTTGACTAGATGCCTTGTGGAAGAAGGATGTGTTTGAATCTCCTTTCTGAAGCCAAATTCTTCGAGATTTTAGCCTCCAAACCTGCTCTTCTCTCTCCTCTTCCTCATCAATGATTTGTTTCCATTTTTGCTCTTCCTGGAATAAATCATCTTCCCAACCTTCCTCCAAGGCTTTCTGCTCGGTTTGAAGTAATTTTTCTCTTGCCATTCTCACTTGTTCTTGTTGCTGAGATCTGATATTTTGAGTCCATATCTTTATACCTCTTTTTACATTAAATAGCCTCTTATGGAATTGATACATTTGAGACCCATGATTAGGGGCACCATTGTCCCACCAAAATTTGACCCGAGGGAGAAACTCTTCATGCTCTATCAACATGGGTAGAAATTTAAAAGGAGTATTTTTTACTTTCAAAATGAATTGAAGTTCAACAACCACTGGCCAATGATCAGAGCTAGTGCCTGAGACTACCCTTGTTTCCACAATAATGGAGTCAGTAATTAAGCTTTCAGATAATAGAAACCGGTCCAGCCTTTCAGCAATCATCGCTTTCCCTTTTCTTCTATTACTCCAGGTAAACCAACCTTCTTTGGGTGGAATGTCAATGAGTTCAAACTGTTGAATTCCCCCAATAATTTTGGATCATACTTGATCATTGTTGTTGAACCATCCTCCTTTATTTTCATTCCTATCTAGAACCGAGTTGAAGTCTCCACCTAGAATGACATGCTGATTTTGTAGAGACTCCACTAGATTCCACACTTGATGCCACAGTTCAAGTTTGGCAACAGTATTGTTAGGTCCATATATGTTAATTAAATTGAAAGTTATCTTTAGAGATGTTTCAAGGAATTTTAAGTAGATCCAATTGCTTCCTAATATTTTTTCCATAATTTCAAAGGTATTGCTTTTCCACATAATGGCTAAACCACCTGACTGCCCACTTGCACTGATTGCCACTATTTTACTACCTTTCCAAATCTGATCTTTCACCTGTATAAAATCTTCTTCATTCATCTTTGTCTCTTGTATTATGATAATATCTGGTTTTTCTTGGCTGATTTTTCATCTCAAAGACATTCTTTTTTAGGGGAGCCAAGACCCCTAATGTTCCAAGAAAGGAACTTCATTTAGCTGATTTTTCCCTACTCTCATCCTGAGTCCTTTGTCCTCAAGCGTGAGTTGGGTCCCATCAACAATCGATTCACGAGTTTGCTTCTCCCGCATTGTTTTACTATTGGGTCTACCCACTGTTTTAGGTGTGCCTCCTGTATCTATTTCACATTGTGTTTTTTGGGAAGTCGTTTCAATGTCATGAATAGTTTGAGTTTGAGGTGACCAGTTTGAATTGTTCACATTATCCATTTCAAAATTATTCTCAAAAGGGATAAAGTTAGGGGAAGAGGAATTCAAACCTGGAACAAGAGATGTTTGTCCAGATTCTATAATGTCGACCCACTACAAACTGAAGTCACTTTGTGCTCCCTCTTTTTCTGTTGCTTTTTTATTTATAGTTTTTCATTTAGATCCTCTTCGGTTCCTCCTTCGTCTGGTTGAGTCCCTTTGTTGAGACTATCTTCAACTATGTTCACTTCAGATCCCCCAAACTGCTGTAGTGCCTCGAATTTGTTGGAGGTTTCCTTTTGAAAATTTTGTTGTGAGGTGAACAACCCTGGTTTGTTCTATCTCTATCCTCTTTTGTTGTGGACCTGTTGGTAACCATCCTTATTAATCTCTTTTTCCTGATGTTCTGCTAGAGGGATCTTAGGACAATAATGGGCAAAATGGCCATACTCATGGCATCGAAGACATTTGAAAGGAAGACATTCATAATCTAATTTTTGTTCAATCTAGAAGGAGTCCACATTAATCATTATTGCTTCTGGTAATCCAATTTCAATGTTTACCTGGACACAAATGTGGGTCACTACCAAATTTGCACCATTGCTCTCTGCACCTTTGATGAAGTTCCCCAATTTATTGCCTATTTCCTCCAAGACTGAGTTCTTTCTCAAAAACCTAGGTAAAAAGGGTAAACAAACCCAAACTGGCACTTCCTTGGGGTTCTCCTCTAACGGATTGAAGTTGATATGCCATGGGGCTAGGTACAAACCACTTCTGCTCATGAAGTAAGGGCCCTGCTCAAACACCTTTTCTCTATCCTCTAGGGAGCTAAAAACAACAATGAAAAAGCCCCTACCTTCCATGGAAATCTCAATGCTTCCTTGCACCTTTGGCTTCCAATTGACATCAACCCAAGCCCTAAGTGCAGTATCTCTAGGCCACATTCCACAGAAATGACCAATCAGTGCTTGGTTCTTCAAAAGAACAATTTCCTCATTGACCTCTTGGATTCTCACTTCCATTGATGGATTGCCATCCAACTTTTTCACAAAGACCTAGTTTTCCTTCCTCTTTTCTATCGATTTTCCTGCCTGAGATCTTTGAACCACCCTCTGTGCTTCAGAAAAAGCCACACTTGATGAACCTCCTACATTTTGGGTTGGGAGGGGCACAACGGCCCCTCCAGAAGCACCTTTCATAAGTTGTAGATAAAATTGAAACATTATTGTCACTTATTGTATATAACCTTTTTTGAGCCTCTTCAATGACAACCAACTGTTGGAACAAAATTTGTCTTCGGTTAATAGTGTTGCGCCTTAGACTTTGCCAACATTGAATAGACAGATATTGCTTGAGATCATTTGTCTAGTCTCTAGAGAAGGCTGGTTCCTTTAATTTTTTTAGAGAAAATGGGAATAAGAGATAAGGGAAATATAGCCTAAGCTAGAACTTTTCTCACGGTACAGATTAGACAACAACAAACATTGATGATGCAGATTACTACTTTCAGAGTTTTCTTTATATCTTCTTTATAGAAAACATGAATTCTTGAGTGTGAATTTTAGATGTTCGTCTAAAAGCATGTAAATATCTTTTAATTTTCAACTCTAGAAACAAGATTTATACGTGCACAGTCCAGATTTTAGAACAGATACATTATAAAACTTAGAATGAATAAAAGTTAAAACACCAGATACATACACTTGTACACAGAAGTTTCGGAAGCCAGAAGAAGAAATATTTTATTGCTTGTAATCCAGTACATATACATCAAGCTTGTAAACGTCCAAGAGCCGACCCTTTTCATGGTTGACTCACTCCTATTTATACCCTAAAAAGAGTATCTTCTACTACGTACATTTAATTTATTCAATCAATTACAAGTAATTGTCTACAGTTTCTAATAATATACAACAAATTTCCCGCATATTGGATAGATTTCCTTCTGGCTAATTTTAGATGAGCCTGTTATTCTGCAATCATCCAACGGACCTACCAGGTTATAATCAACAGACCATTCTTTAGAAATTAGCACCTGATGTTAGTGCATGTCCCCAGTTGCCAAAAATATACTCTATTCCTTTACAGCTGGCATGTCACAAAATCGTGACATTATTTCCTTGCTTTGCTCTTTTATCGCCTCCAACCGTAAAAATGAGACATGTCGCAAAATCGTGACATTCGTCTCTTACTTTGCTCTTTTGCTGCCTCCCGCCACGAAAATGAGAGATGTCACAAAATCGCGATGTCTATCTCTTGCTTTGCTCTTTTTTCGCTTCTAGCCACAAAAATGAGACATGTCACGAAATCGCGACATTCATCTCTTATTTTGCTCTTTTGCTGCCTCCCGCCATGAAAATGAGACATGTCGTGAAATCGCGACATCCATCTCTTGCTTTGCTCTTTTTCCCGCGAAAATGCAACATGTCACAATATCACGACACTTCTGCCTCTTTGTTCTCCTTTGTTGCACTTAGCCACAAAAATGCAACATGTCACGATATCGCGACACTTTTGCCTCCTTGATCCCTTTTGTTGCTCTTAGCCGCAAAAATGCAACATGTAGCAATATCGCGACACTTTTGCCTCCTTGCTCCCTTTTGTCGCTCTTAGCCGCGAAAATGCAACATGTCACGATATTGCGACACTTTTGCCTCCTTGCTCTTTCTCTTCTCTTTTGGCCGTGAAAATGCAACATGTCACGATATCACGACACTTTTGCCTCCTTGTGCTTTCTCTTCTCTTTTGACCGCGAAAATGCAACATGTCATGATATCGTGACACTTTTTCTTTCTTGTTTTTTCTCTTCTCTTTTGCTACGAAAATACATGTCTCGATATCGTGACACTTTTTCCTTCTTGCTCTTTCTCTTCTCTTTAGCCACAAAAATACAACATGTCGCGATATCGCGACACTTTTTCCTTCTTGCTCCTTTTTGTTGCTCTTAGCCGCGAAAATAAAGCATACCTATTTTTGATTGGGCTGGTTTTTGGTGTCCTTCTTCTCCTTCATGTTCACTGACAGCAATTTCTTCACTCTGCATTTTTTCTACATCAGGATTTTCATTTTCTTCATCACTTTCGTCCAAGTTTATAACTTGTTTCTCTTGCTGCTCTTCTACCGTCAAGATCTCCTTTTTAACCAAATTTTGTTTTTTGTTTTCACTCTTTTGGCTTTCTTGAGCTGAACTGGGTGGGTCGTGTGGGGCTTCCTTCTGTGAAGTTTCATGCTCAACAGTCTAAGCATCTACATCAGTTTTTTCTTTAGTTGTATGGGTTGGTTCGCCTTCCTGAGTCTCTTTCCCTGAGTCATCCTCTGTATCTTGAGGCTCTTGATCACTAGACAAGGTTTGAATAATACTCTTGTATTTTCCTCCTATCCGCCATAATTTTTAGGCGATCACGCGACAGCCCCAAATTTTTGAAAATTCAAATTTTTCCCTCTATATTTCTTTCAAAATATTAGACCCCGATAGTCCGCAAAAAATGATTTTTATTAGGCCGTAAAAAGGGAAATATTTACAAAACTCCAAACTTATAATATATTGTACATATAATGGTGATCTGTAGCTTTTACTAGAAATACAATTTTATGTGAAAAGCATTCACCATGATGGGTAGAACCCATCCATCTTGATATTTTAACTAGAAAGCATTGAATTGCTTTTCTGAAATAATTTCAAATGGCCCCTCCCAGAACGCATCGAACTTGTCATGGTGTCCTGGATTTGCTTTTTTGACATTCCATTTTAATACCAGGTTGCCTGTTTTGAATTTCTTGAAAGTGGTTTTCTTATCAAACCACCCGACTATTTTTACCATATGCTTTTGATGATGATCGTAGGCCTATTCCCTATATTCTTCAAGCTACAGAAGTTGCATCATTCGGGCATCCATTGGATGACCATCTTCATTGACTTGGTTTAGCATTCTCAACGCGGGTATTTCCATATGAATCAGCAGAACAGCTTCTTTGCCATAAACCAAAGCATATGGCGAAGTATTGATTGATTTTTTGATTGAGATTCTGTCGGCCCACTGTGGCTTGATTCAGGAGTGAGTGCCAGTTCTTCTTATTGTCCTCTAATGTTCTTTTCAAAATTCTTAGAAGATTCTTATTAGTAGACTCAGCTAATCCATTACCTTGTGGGTAATAATTAGAGGAAGTCTTCAAGTAAATTCCATATCTACTGACGAATTCGATCATCTTTGCTCTAGTGAAAGGGGATCCATTGTCTGTAATCAAAGAATATGGTATGCCAAACCTTGTGATTAGACTTTCGATGAATTCCATCACCACTTCTGAATCAGCTTTCTTCGTAGGCACTACTTCTACCCACTTGGTGAAGTAGTCCGTGGCAGTGAGAATGTATTTGTGGCCTGATGATTATTTTGGCTCTATTATCCCTACGAAATCCAACCCCCACTACTGGAATTGTTCCTCGACTTGAATATCTTTTAAGGGCATGGGTGCATTCCTGTTTCTTCCCACATACCTCTGACACTGGTCACACCTCTGGGTCACTCTGTACGCATCTAGGAATATGGAAGGCCAATAACATCCAACTCTAAGGATCTTCAAAGCTGTAGTTTGGCCTGCATAATGTCCCCCTGAAAAACCCCCATGAAATTCATCTAACACTTTCTATTTTTCATTATCAGGAACGCATTTTAACAATACACCATCGATGTTAATCCTATACAACCCCTCTATTCTAAGGGTATATTTCAATTCTTGGGTTCTGAATCTCCTTTTTTGGGAAGCGTTCATATCTTCAGGACATGACCTAGTCTGAAAATACCTCACAAAGTCGTCGATCCAACCCGAACTTACTCTGTCTTGGTGTTGCTCTATGTTTACCATGATGGGGTGGTTCTCCCCATATCCACTTGTAGCTTGCTTGGCCAATTCCTGACACAAATCTCTCCCTCTGACTACTTTAGTAGGATGTATTTCTACATCATACTCTTGGATGTGAGTCACCCATCTAGCTCTTTTTTCACCCAATTCTCCTTGAATTATGAAGTTCCTTACATTGAGATGAATAACATACACCATCATCCGACTCTGGGATAAGAAGTTTTTTAGCTTATTGAAGGATTTCATAATTGCGTATACTTGTTATTCTATGAATCTGTACCTTTCCTCATGTTTATGCATGGTGGAACTCAGAAAGGCTATGGGTCTTTCTTCGTCATCTGCTCCTTTCTGAGTGAGAACTATAGCATAACTATTTTGCTCTCCGATAGCATATAGATGAAACCTCGGGAATAGTCAGGTTGACTAGCACAGGAGCTTGAGCGATGGCTTCTAGAATCTTTTGGAAAGCTTCTTTCCTTGGCTCTGTCCATTTGAAATGAGCGTCCTTTTTCAATAATTCAGTCATTGGTTTAACTATTTGGGCAAAGTCCGCAATGAATTTTTTGACAAAATTTATTTGCCCAAAGAAGGACTGCAAACCTTTCTTGTTAACTGGAAGTGACAACTCAAGAAGTGCCTTCACTCTATCAAGGTCAATTGATAGCCCAACTTTAGAAATAACATGCCCAAGGAGTATTCCTTCTTCCACATCAAAAATAGATTTTTTTGGATTTAGTGATATTCCAAATTCTCTACATTTCTCAAACACTTGTTGCAGATGAGTGGCATGGTCCTTTTTGTTGTGAGAAAAAATCGTCATGTCATCTAAATAGACGACAATAATTTTGTTTGCAAGCTCCCCAAAAGCTACGTCCATGGCTCTTTGGAAAGTTGCTCCTGCGTTGGATAATCCAAAGGGCATCCTTTGGTATGCAAATGTTCCCCACTTAGTGGTGAACGCAGTCTTGTATTGATCTTCATTTCTCACCCAAACTTGATTGTAACCAGAGAAACCATCTAACAGAGAAAACATTTCTGCTCCCGCCACAGTATGAAGGATTGGGTCAATCTGGGGTAAAGGATAGTGATCCTTCAAAGAGGCTCTGTTCAAATTTTTGAAATCGACGCATAGTCGTATTTCTTCATTTTTCTTGTAGACTGGAACTAAATTTGCCACCCAGGTAGAGTGCTTGATTGGGTATATTATCTTAGCCTGCAGGATTTTTAACAACTCTTGTTTCATTAAGGCTTCAATTTTAGGATTCACAGGCTTCTGCCTCTACCTAAAAGGTTTAGCTCCTTCCTCTAGTTCGATGGTATGTTGAATGACCTCTTTCCTATACACTTTCAGATCACTATAAGTCTAGGCTATTATATCTGGATACTCTCTACATAACTATTTTATTTTCTCTAGTTCTACTTCTGTACAATCTATCCCTACTTTGATCATTTTTCCCAGTTCTAGTTCTATTTATTTATATCGACGTTCATCTACCTTGATCCTTCGACCTAGAGCTCTATCGCTATTGTCAAAAAGGCTCTCCAGGGTGATTAGTCCCTTGGGGATATGATTATTTTTTAGTTGAATAAGGCTCTCTTCGTACTCTTCTTATAATGCTCTTTCTGTAGAGAAATTCATCTCATGAATAAAAAAATCTAGGATCTGCTCTTCATTTTTGAATACTTCAAAAAATATCCTTGTTGGGCACATAAGGCCTATATATAAGTCTAACTATTTTAGACTTCTGAATAACATTGCTGACTGGGCAAAAATTTGATCCTACTGATGCTAGCAAGTCTGCATGTGTGTTTTTCTCTCCGAAAATGGATTTTATGTTTAGTGCTTGAAAAATTTCCAATAGATCCAACACTTTGTTTTTGTAAGCCTTTAGGTAATGCTGCTTACAAATGCATTTACCAGTAACTTGTTTAACAATCAGTTCTAAATCTCCATAGATCAGCAACTATTTTGTACCTAGTTTTTTAGCTTTCTTAAGTCTCAAACACAAAGCTTCATATTCAGCTACATTGTTGGTGCAACTCCATGTCAACCTATATGAAAAAACCTTTTCTTTTCTAGTAGGTGAAATCAGAAACATTCCAGCTCCTGCTCCATTTTTGCACCTTGACCCGTCAAAGTACAATTTCCATAACTAGTTGGCTGAATCACATGTTTTAGAGACAGCAACAGGAAGCTTTTTTGGTTTTTCAATGGAATAGCTTCCTATTTTTGTCTCTACCATAGCGTTGAAATTCTCCATCAAAAAATGATCTTCAGATTGTATTTCCTCCATGGTTTCTTCCATTAGATCAATATTCTCCAATTCCTCGGACATCATGTTGATGATAGTTGTTTCTTCTAGTCTTTCCACATGAAAAGTAGATGGTTTTTCATTGTAGATATTGACTCTTTTACCTTTGAAAGGTACCTCCAAATGCGAATAATCTAGTGACATATAACCTCCCAATTTTGCTGTGAACTCTCTGGATAAACACATACCAAAATATGGTTCTAAGTCTACAACGACTACGTCTTGTATGACAACTGCTTCTAGCATTCTGTGGAGTTGAATAGGGATATCTTTGATCACCCCGACAGTTTTTACTGGAGTACCATCTAATTGCAACACACCAGGATGACTTCGAGTATATTCCATCCTCATTATGTCACATACGGCTTTCAACATCATCGTAGTTGCGGCCCCTGAATCAATCATGCAATTGTGAACTATCCACCCCTCCATTTGCAAAGATAAATAGAATGGGGGCGGTCTATTTTTTCCAGAGGTTGGCACCACATTTGCTTGTACGACATTTGAGAAGGAGGCATCATTTTTTAAATTTAGGGACTCTTGGAGGAGGTCAATCTGACCAGGAATTTGTAGTGCATCATACATGCTTATCTTGGAAGGAGTCCTCTTCATTTCTTCTACAATGTTGAACGAAAGGGTTGCAGCTGGGGATACCTCAATACTCTTTTCCCTTCCACTAGTAGATGCATCGTATCTATCTCTATAGACCTGCGTGGCTTCTGTTCTTTGCCTTTTTGTCAATGAAGGAAATTTGAGTCTTTCCTTCGCTTGTTCTTGAGCCTTGCTCCCTTTTCTAGGAGGAAATTCTTTTCTCGGTGTAGCTACAGAAGTCTAAGGAATGTCAGAACGTCATTTCTCATTAGATTGGTTTTTCTACGAAGTTGCCCTGGGGGCAGGAGGAAAACCTAGTGGTTGGAGTTCCTTAGGGTCAGCTTGTAATGACTTTTTTCCTAACCTTGTCAGGACTGAGACTTGTTCCACAGATGGCATTGCCAAATTATGGTGGACTTCTCTGATTATATTCACTTGTCCCTTGTTGGTTTCTTTGACTCTCTCATTGATAACCGCTTGCACATGATGTTGATGAATCATGCATGAATCCTCTCCATGAGGATCATTGCAAGTGGTACACTAGTAGTCAGAATTAGTGGGTTCTCCATTATCTCCTATCTCATTCGCATACACCACATTTTTTTTATCTTGTCCTCTTCCACTTGTTGAAGCACCTTCCTTTTGTATCTGTGGAAATGTTCTTGCTTGGATATTTCGTTTTGCCTCTCTCTTTTTCATGGATGCCATTTCATTTGACAATGTCTTCATTGTATCAATTATGGTCGTGTATTGATCATTGGGGGGAGCTGATGCAAGGGGTGTGGCTGGTAATGCAAGGAATGTAGGAGGTGCAGCTATAGCTGGGAGGGCCTGCATTGATGGGATTATAGATAGTTTAGATATTGACACTTGGGAAAGCTCTAGTACAATTGGCAATAGACTCTTTGATGGATATCTTTTTGTAGCGATGAGATCAGCTTCACCCTTTGTTGCCTCTAGATAGATCCCAGGAAAAGTGGTTACACGGGATTGCCTTATTATCATACTGAGATCTGAATCAAAAGCCCTTAAATAATAGCATATAGCTTGTTCTTCCATGGGCTTTAGGCCTTGCGGTACTCTATCACGAGTTCGGTAAATCTGATGTTGAAATCTTGGATTTCTTCTTGTGGATGCCTCTCAATGATAGTGAATTGATTCAGAAATGTGAAAGGATCCGCATGTATATTAAATTCATTTACCAGACGGTCAGCCAGTACTACCCAAGAAGTAATGGATCCAGTGGGAAGCGCTTTGTACCAATAGAGCATCTTTCCTTTCAAAGATATAATCAACAATATGACCATTACATCTTCTTGAGTGATGTTGTAAATAGATGCTAGCGATGATACATCTAAATAGTGCTCATCTATTGTTTTGCTTGTTCCATCAAAGGTCGATAATTATTTTAGTGCAGCTTGTGGAATTTGGTGGTGTGTTCCCAAGTTCAAAGGGCCAGTTTGATTCCACATAATATGCATTGGGGCAGGGGCGGCTGCCATGATTGCTAAAGGAGTTACAACTGCTATGGGATTGCTTGCAGATGCTCCTCCAGTGGGTGTTAAAGAGGTGCTAATTGTGTCGGGAAGATTTGATCGTGCGGCTAGCACAGGGTGTGCTTTTAGGTTTTTGAGATGTAGTTCAAAGAACTCAATAGGTTCTTCAGAGTTTCTAGCTCGGGATCTGGTTATCATATGGCTATATAACCATAAGGTTTTTAGACAAGGTCTTTCTTTTATGGTCTAAATTGCAACGGAGTCGCCAGGTGGTTTTTCTTGAGATTTTTAAACAAAAAGGGTCTTAAGGTAAAACACCAAAACTTATACAATACTGTGGGATTGCTGGTCCCACCGGGCATGCCAAAAACTGTTGGAACAAAATCTGCCTTCGGTTAATAGTGTTGCACCTTAAACTTTGCCAACATTGAATAGACATATCTTGCTTGAGATCATCTGTCTAGTCTCTAGAGAAGGTTGGTTCCTTTAAGTTTTTTAGAGAAAAGGGGAACAAGAGATAAGGGAAATATAGCCTAAGCTAGAAATTTTCTCATGGTATAGATTAGACAACAACAAACATTGATGATGCAGATTACTAATTTTAGAGTTTTCGTTATATCTTCTTTATAGAAAACATGAATTCCTGAGTGTGACTTTTAGATGTTCGTCTAAAAGCATGTAAATATCTTTTAATGTTCAACTCTAGAAACAAGATTTATATGTGCATAGTCCAGATTTCAGAATAGATACATTATAAAACTTAGAATGAATAAAAGTTAAAACACCAGATACATACACTTGCACACAAAAGTTTTGGAAGCCAGAAGAAGAAATATTTTATTGCTTGTAATCCAGTACATATACATCAAGCTTGTAAATGTCCAAGAGCCAACCCTTTTCATGGTCGACTCACTCCTATTTATACCCTAAAAAGAGTATCTTCTACTACGTACATTTAATTTCTTCAATCAATTACAAGTAATTGTCTATAGTTTCTAATAATATACAACGAATTTCTCACAGATTGGATAGATTTCCTTCTGGCTAATTTTAGATGAGTCTGTTATTCTGTAATCATCCAATAGACCTGCCAAGTTATAATCAACAGACCATTCTTCAAAAATTAGCACCTGATGTTAGTGCATGTTCCCATTTGCCAAAAATGTACTCTATTCCTTTACAATTTGCATGTCACGAAATCGTGACATTATTTCCTTGCTTTGCTCTTTTGCCACCTCCAACCGCAAAAATGAGACATGTCGCAAAATCGTGACATTCATCTCTTACTTTGCTCTTTTGCTGCCTCCCGTCGTCAAAATGAGACATGTCACGAAATCATGACGTTCGTCTCTTGCTTTGCTCTTTTGCCACTTCCAGCCGCAAAAATGAGACATGTCACGAAATCACGACATTCATCTCTTACTTTGCTCTTTTGCTACCTCCCATCGCAAAAATGAGACATGTCACAAAATCACGATGTCCGTCTCTTGCTTTTCTCTTTTGCTCGCAAAAAGGCAACATGTCATGATATCGTGAAACTTTTTCCTCTTTGTTATCCTTTGTTGCACTTAGCTACAAAAATGCAACATGTCGCGATATCGCGACACTTTTGCCTCCTTGCTCCCTTTTGTTGCTCTTAGCCACGAAAATGCAACATGTCGCGATATCGCGACACTTTTGCCTCCTTGCTCCCTTTTGTTGCTCTTAGCCACAAAAATGCAACATGTCACGATATCGTGACACTTTTTCCTCCTTGCTCTTTCTCTTCTCTTTTGGCCATGAAAATGCAACATGTCGCGATATCGTGACACTTTTGCCTCCTTGTGCTTTCTCTTCTCTTTTGGCCGCGAAAATGCAACATGTCGCGATATCATGACACTTTTTCTTTCTTGTTCTTTCTCTTCTCTTTTGCTACGAAAATACAACATGTCGCGATATCGCGACACTTTTTCCTTCTTGCTCTTTCTCTTCTCTTTAGCCATGAAAATACAACATGTCGCGATATCGCGACACTTTTTCCTCCTTGCTCCTTTTTGTTGCTCTTAGTCGCGAAAATGCAACATGTCGCGATATCGCGACACTTTTGCCCCCTTGCTCCCTTTTGTTGCTCTTAGCCATGAAAATACAACATGTCGCGATATCACGACACTTTTACCTTCTTGCTCCTTTTTGTTGCTCTTAGCCGCAAAAATACAACATGTTGCGATATTGCGACACTTTTTCCTCCTTGCTCTTTCTCTTTGCTTTGGATTGCAAAAATGCAACATGTCGCGATATCGCGACACTTTTTCCCCTTGCTCTTTCTCTTCGCTTTGAACAACGAAAATGCAACATGTCACGATATCGCGACACTTTTTCCTCCTTGATCTTTCTCTTTGCTTTGGACCGTGAAAATGCAACATGTCACGATATCGCGACACTTTTTCCTCCTTACTCTTTCTCTTTGCTTTGGACCACAAAAATGCAACATGTCGCGATATCGTGACACTTTTTCCTCCTTGTGGTGTTTTGCTTTTTCTTTGATCTTTAGCATATGGGCCACTTTGGTCTTCTTGGAAAATATGAAAAAAGGTGCATCAACTATTTTTCTGTAGTTAGTCACTTTTTGACTAACACCAACATATAACTCTTTAATAAATTCTAATTTTTTTGAAATAAAATTGCAGGAAATCCATGGGGAACATGTATTTTGTTAGGATGAAAAAATAAAACTACTTCATGGAGCTCCTCCGTAGATATCTTCTTCAGCAAGCTTTCATTTTTCCTTATGTTATAATTTATGGAATATGTTGCAAAAGCTTAACTTGTACCTCCTTATCTTGCCTAGTATTTGACAAAATATTTTGAAATAATTAATTGCTTCATTTCTAACATGTCCTTCTTCCTCAATATTTCTTCCATTTAAAGTTAAAAAAAAATTGATGCGACAAAATTAAATAGATGTTTTTTTGGTAGCATAATTTCTTTTTGTATATCTATCTTCTTATTTGAGCCATTTCTCCCTATATTATTGGAACCAATATGAATCCTTCATCAATGCATTATGTTAATTAAAAAGTACTTGTATTTCTTTCACATAAGAATCCTAGTCCATTCCATTGATTTCTACCATTTCTTGTTGATTTTTTAGCTTAGAATCAATTTTCTTCTTTTTTTTAAATATGTTACTAAAATATTTGACATTCAAAATCTTCTTTTACTTCTTTAGATATTTCACCTTTTGAACAAACTTGTATATATATGATCATTCAAAATTTGCTTCATCCCACCATAACATACCCACCTGGAAGAAATCGAGATCTTGAAGCCATAGACTAAAAATAAAATGGAATTAGATGACCATTATTGGGTAAATATCAAGTTTAAAAAATGGGTTTGTGATTTGATCTTGCTCACAATAAAATATTTAAAGGGATTGTTAACTTTTTTTACAACCATGTGTTGGATAACAAGAATCTATCTAGAATTTTTGCTATATGAGTTTGCCTAGCGCAACTATTATCCCAAATATATTGATAACTTGAGGAATAACATCCCAAAGACCATTTGAATTGACAAATAAAGTAAAACATTGCATTGATTTATACCATCCTAAAGTACCATACTTCTTTTCTAAAGGAGATAGAATTGATATAACAAGTAGCAAAATGAAATTCTTCAAATTCAATCACAGGTTTGTACAGTTATATATACAATGAGATATCTCAAGTTGGTACGAGACTCTTGGTGTTTCCAATTTTTGTATAAACCAACACTTTATCTCTTCAAGTTTCTCTTAAAACATGTAATAGTAATTATCTAACATTCCCCCTTATTACATTATTTGGTATACAAAGAGAACTGCAAAACAATTCAAATTTAATTCATCCAAGCACCTTTGTGAAAATATCTACAAGTTGTTCTCTAGTGGGAATGTTTTAGAGTTGAATCTAGTGATTCTGAATTTATTCTTGAATAAAATGATATTGTGCTTTGATGTGCATAGTTATTTCATGAAATATTAAATTCTTTACCAATTTCAAAACACTTTGATTGTCACAAATCAACAAGGTCGGTTAAATTTTACACTCCCATTTTTTTAAGTATATTTTATAACCATATTGCTTCACACAAAACTCCTCATGGATCATGATGTTTTTCCTCTATGGATGTGATGTGGGAAACACTCTTAATAGACGACACAAAATGATGCAAATGAAAACTTCCAATTGCATTAATCCAAAAATATATTTATAGGCATGTTTGCCTTTACAATCGACATTTAATACACACGATCCATGTGAGTATTAAATGCAATACAACATGATCCCTATCATTCCTCCCCACTGAGGAAGCATTGGTCCCCAATGCGTACAGGTGTGGAAGAGAAATATGGTTAGCTGAAGAGTGTCGGGTACTACCAAAAATGCACTCTTAGTACAAAAGGATGAAGACCAAAATAACAAAGTTTTACATGACTCCATAAAACAAAAATTTGGCATTGGATTTGAGGTAGGCTCAAAAAATGCTCTCCAATGACTGTAAACACTGCTATGTCGATGGACATTTGAAATTGATCCCTCAAAATGACAGAAGAAAGCAACAACTGATGATGAAAGGAGATGCAATGGAATATTATCGAACCACGTACCAAATAAAATTTAATTGTTGTGGTATTTAAAACAAGTAGGTATGCAATCTATCATGGTTGTGTGGATATGACATCCAAAAATTGCCATAAAAACTGGTTGTAAGTGGGTTGGTAGGCGGATCAAGAGCAAAAAACATGGAGGCAGCACCAGAAAGTGATAGATCAGTGAAGACCATGATCGAAAAAGGTGGACGACAATGAGATGCAAGCATGATGACAGTGATAGCAACGGCTTCTGGAGATCTTGGACCTATAGCATTTGGAGGGGTCATATCTGCATCAAGGGCTTCAACGAAGCTCGGATCCACATTGGGAGTAATAGAAGCCACATCATCTAATGGAAAGATGCTAGGTAGATCATATAGAGACCCTAGTTTGAATCTAGATGTGGCTATAAATTCCTCAATTTTTTGGATCAGGTGTAGAATCCTGATCTTCTACAATAATATCCTCAATGACAACAACTAGGGCAATGAATATTTCAGCTTTAAGCTACTAAAAATTGGTAGCCATTTCTACACGGAGTTGTTGAAGTTGTATGATAAAGTCGGCAAGCAAAATGGTTAACAATGTGAATGAAGGTTATGAGATGAATTTCAAAGTCATAAGGACCCAACTAGCTGAGTATCGAAATTAGAGTGACTCCAATTGAGAGTTTTCACGAACAAAAGTGCACAAAGGTGTCTACGGAAGGAAAAGAATGTTCACCCAAAGCCAAGATCCACTGGTGGTTTTCTCGTTCCTCTTTTGAACTAGACTGGCCTAGAGGAAGAGGATACTCACCTATCCAATGCTCAACTCTTATACCAATGATATGTAAAACACTCTTAAAGATGACACGAAATGACATAAATGAAAACTTTGAATTGCATTAATCAAAAATATATTTATAGGCATGTCTACCTTTACAATCAATATTTGATATGCACGATCCGTGTGAGTATTAAATGCAATATAACATTATCCATGTGATAAGGGGTAATATTATAGAATATCATAAAAATCCCTATTAGGATGACCATGCTACTACATGTTGGTTTTTGCTCTACCACGAGACAGGTCTAGATCCTAGATGAAATACATAACCAAATATTAACTACTTATCATCTATAAATCTGACAAAATTTGAGTTTGTGTATCCCTATAAGAAACAAATATCATTCATATTATATTCCAGACCATATTCTACTATACCATGAACATAATGTAGAATTCTCTTTTCAAATTTCCAATGACTCTCCTTAGGTTCTTGCATGAATCTCAAAAGATAACTTACAATAAAATTTATATTAGGCCTAGTGTTTGTAAGGTATATGAGACTCCCCATTAGCTACCAATAAAGAGTAGCATATACATGAGATGATATATCATACCTGGATAGTTGTAACCCTTACTCCATTGGGGTCACCTTAGGTTTACAATCTATCATCCTGTATTTTTGTAGTAGTATATTGACATACTTTGTCTATGTGACCATAATGTGATTCTTTCTTTACCAAAAGAAATACAAATCTACCATATCAAGTGACTTTTTCAAGTCATTCACCAATTTTTCTAAACTACCAATTATGACCAAATCATCAACATAGAGCACAAATATCTCTATCTCATATTCAATTTTATTAACATAGAGATTTGCATTGGAGGGACTTCTAGTAAAACCATGTTGTAATAGGTGATGATTAATTTTGATGTACTAGGCCCTAGAAACCTCCTTCGACCCATACAATGACATTTTTAGTCTGCAAACATTTTGATGTTAGCCATTATCAACAAAGCCTTTGGGTTGTGTCGTACACTTCTTCAATATCATTATTGAGGAAGGTACTTTTGATATCCATTTTATGAATTTTCCAACCAAATTATGTTGTTAGTGCAAATAGTGCATAGATGGTGGTCATCTTTGTTGTAGGTGTGAATGTTTCTTCATTTTTTATTCCTTCTTTTGAGTGTATCCCTTTACAATTATTTGTGTGTTATATTTATCTACCTTATATTTGATTTTGAAAACCCACTTACAACCTACGATCTTATTTCCTTCTGGTAAATCAATGAGATCCATTGTTTCGTTCTTCATCAAATATGTGTATTATGCTTCCATGGATTCCTTCCATTGTGGTAAACTTAGTACTTCCTTTACTAATGTTGGTTCTATGTTATCCATTATAGAATTCATCAAGTCTATATTTACTTATTGTCGTGTACTAGTATGAGTATGTGGTGGTGTGGAAATGAGGTTAGGTGGTGCATCAATTTTAACATCTCTCATGGTATTAGTGATCTATTTTAGAGTCTTTATTTATTGTGATGGAGAAATTGCTATCATTTCATCAACAACTTCTAAATGATATTTCTCATTTGAATCAAATCCTAGAACTTCCTCATTTGACTCAATGCTAATGATTGGATATGTACCATCTTTATTCTCCTTAAAATCTTTAGCATTTATCTTATTTTCAAATTCTTTGTAAAACACCATACATCTACTCATATACACTTTCTTGGTGACTGGATCTATCAGTTGATAAGCTTTTAACACTTCATTATAGCCAAGAAATATGTAATATATGGTTTTTGCATCCATCCTCTTATGCTTTGGCACATGTATGTATGCCTTACTTTTGAAGACTTTGAGATGTGCAATTGAAGGATTTCTCTTAGACCAAGCTTCTTCACGTGTAACCCCTTGAAGTGCCTTTATGTGTTCTCTATTTTGAAGAAACACCATAGTGGAGATAACTTCATCCTGATACTACTACTCTAGATTAGATCCTATGACCATACAGTGAACCATTTTCATGATAGAAAAGTTTATTTTCTTAGAAATCCCATTCTATTATGCAGTGTAGGTAGTAATAAGTTGTTGCTTGATCCCATTTTTTTTGGGAAACCTTAAAAATTTTGGATGTATATTCCCCCTTGATATGAGCATAGGATAAATATAACACACAATTTCTATTTCAACAAGTTTCTTGAAGTGTTGGAAATTCATGAGGACATCTGACTTGACTGGCAAGAAATATACCCATATCTTCCATGAGTAGTCATCAACAAACAACTGAAAGTATTTGTGTCCACCATAACTAGTTGTCATGGGTCTATACATATCAGTGTGTATGACATCGAACGATCCTTTAGATCTATGAGTGTTGAACTCAAAATCTAATCAATGTTGCTTCCCTTCAAAATAACCCAAGCATACTAACAATATGGATAAAAGGTTGGACAAACCTACCACCATATGATGCTTACTTAGTTGGAGTAAGTATCCAGAACTTAGATGTCCATATCTCTTATGCCAAAGGGAGTATGGTTGTACACAATATAACATTAGAATATGATATGACATAAAGTGTAAATAATCTATTTTTATTGGAACCAGTTGTTATAAACTTACCTTGTTTTATTATGAAACATCCATTTTTACCATCAACTTGAAATTCAACCTTTGATCAGAATTTATAAAATAGATAGCAAGTTGTTTGTTAATATTGGTACATATAGTACATTTTCAATCATGCATTTGTCATCAATTAGAATGAGAGGAACATTTACAACTTCTTTAACATGATAGGGCTTATCATCAACAATAGTGTTTGGTTTTCCGTATTTGGCTTATAAGGAGTCAAACCACACATTATCTCCAGTCATATTCTTGCTAACACCTGAATCAATATACCAAATTTTATCCTTCGATTTTATCACTACCTTGTGTTGGTATGAAAATGTGCCTATGGAAAGGTTGTGCACCCACAGACCTCAACCAACATTGAATGACCCAGAAGTCCTAGGGCTTCTATGGTCAATCTCTAAAGGAGGTTGGTTCCTTGAAATTTTAAGCTACCTATGCCTAAAATATGGGGGAAAAGGGTGTTGAAAGAAGAAAAAGAAGCTAAAGCTAGAACTTATAGTGGTGCAAATTAAGCCACATCAAATCATATGAGACATAAAAGCTTATGCAGTTAAGAAAGCAAGTAGACTGCATAACAAACCAACCAATTTTTATCAAATGACAAAACATTCATTTAAACATCATATGGCTATCATATTGTAGATTCCAGAACCAAAGAATGAATTATGAACATAAATCCAGAAAGCAAAATTAATACCATGAGAATTCAACAAGTCAAATTATAAATAAGCAACCATTCATACATACATGTTCTGCAATGAAGTGAACTAGAGGCCAAACAACAATTCCTTTATATTTCTTAATGTGCAATATGCTTCATACATGCAAATTGTAAAATCTTAAGAGCCGACCATTTTACATTCTACATTCTAGTATTTATAGATTTTTACAATGCATTCAGTTATACAAACATTATTGCCTTGGATATGGATTATCATCATGTCATAATATTCACCAGTTTGTTAAGCTACTCAAAGGTATGCTTATTCTAACCACCTGGTTGTGGCCTATTGACCTGGATGTAACTTACATCATATTGGGTCATATTGACTTGTTCTTTGCATCTGGTCTATTGATCCTTTACTAAAATTTCAATTTTTCAATTGAGTCACCTTGAACATCTACATGATCTCCTTGCTGGAAATTTTATTGTTAATATTGTCTGACAAGGGATCTTTCCATGTAGGTAGAATGGGATGATTGCCACCCGTATATTTCAAGTTGGATCGAACATCAAATTTGATCTACATTTGTTGATTTATGGTTGTTGGGTGCATAATGGGGTTGTTAATGGATAACAAAAATTTGGTACCTCTATGGGCTCCATCTGGGTACAATATTTTTGATGGGTCTGAGACTTGGCCAATTTTCTTCATTTTGGTCTTTCGAGTCCATGACGGATACTAGGTACCTCTACGAGCTCTGTTTAGGTATAGTATTTTTTATGGGTTCAAGACTTAGCTATTTTTACTCATTTTGGTCTTCTGCCATTGTGATGGACATTTGGTACCTCTACGAACTTCGTTTGAGTATAGGATTTCCAACAGGTCTGGGACTTAGCCATTTTACTTATTATGATCTTATGGATTCATGAAAAATATTTGGTACCTCTACAAGCTTCGTTCGAGTATAGGATTTTTGATGGGTTTAGGACAACCATTTTTTCTCATTCTGGTATTTTAGCTCCATGATGGACATTTGGTACCTCTATGGGCTTTGTACGGGTATAGGATTTTTGCCAGGTTCGAGACCTAGCAATTTTTTCTTATTTTGGTCTTTTAGCTCCATGATGAACATTTGGTACCTCTACAGGATCCATCCAGGTATAATATTTTCAGCGGGTTAAACACTTAGCCATTTTTTTATTCTGGTCTTTCAACTTCACGATGAACATTTGGTACCTCTACGAGCTTTGTCTAAGTACAAGAGTTCTAGCAGGTCTAGGACTTAACCGCTTTTATTTATTTTCATCCTCCAATTTGAGATTCTAGAGGGTCCATTTGTAGCATGCCTATGCCCAAAGTACCCAATTTCCTCCTGATTCTATTGTTTATAGCCTATAGGGCCCTCCTTCGCATCTTTTATCAAAGTGCATGTGTGTAACACTAAAAAATACCCACAGTCTTGGCAACTCACAAGGACTTTTTCTTATTGAAAAAGAGAACTTAGACTAACTTTTTATAAGTCATAGAAATATAAAATGCTTATGCTACTTATGTGTATATTGACATGAACCAAGCTTTAAGAAGGAGAAAAACAAAAAGGGATTGTAAGGACAACACTATTTATCAAACTAAACAACTATGAAGAAAAGAGAAAATAAAACAATGACAACGAGATGTCTAATGGAGTTTGTGGCAAATTTTATAGGTGGTAAAACTGAGTGAAGTGGAAACAATGAAATAAAAATGGTGCATGAGGACACATAGAGCATGGGATACTCCTAGAAAACCCAAGCAGAGCGGCAAAGGGTGAAATTTGTGGCACAATTTATGAGTACAAATATGGACAAAGGCAAAAATAGGGAAACATAAAAGAAAGTTAAGGATACCTCTAACATGGGACACCCCACAAAACTGAAGCTCCATGAGAAAATTTTGCTGCATCTAATACTTGTTTCAGGTTCAAATCAAGTACTTTAGGAAATCACCATTCCTTCTCTTATTGTGCTCCTTATATTTTCTTCTTTTCTTGACCTAGCCAAGTAATAAATTCTCCATTGTGCTACTTTCAAGCATCCAACTTCTCCTACTTTCTATCATCATGCCAATTATCAATGTTGAAGGATACTTTTTGAGTGAGGCCTTAAATAAGATTATACCCCAAGCTCTAAATGCACCAAATGATAACTTTATCATAGTTTTGATCCATATAATATTTGAAAAATTTATTGGCTTGATGCAAATTCATTACCTAGTACTAGATCTGATGTGTATTTCATACAAAGTATTGAGACTTATCTCAATCTATCTGATGACAAGTTTTATTGTTGTCTTCTTGTTTGTTGTGTCAACATATTCTTTATCACTATCACTTAATTCTTCTTTTGGGTTGATCCATTGGGCTTCGAAGTCATTATCATTGAAAAGATAATATGGTACAACTATACAAGCATAAAGCAATATGGTACAAGAGAACATTGCTTTCATAATACATTAATCATCCTCCCCATTTGGGGACTGTTGTGACTCTTTTTCCTGTTGGGGCTACCTTTGTGAAGCTACTTCCAATGATTCTTCATGCTTTGAAACTGCCTAAGATGTTGTGGGGAATTGGAGTTCTTGGCATATCTTATTCCAAATTTTAAAGGAGGGATCTGGGATTCCCTTGATCTCAGATACAACACTTTTTAATCTATAAATGTTTTCATAGGAAGGATCGCTATATTTTCTAACCATCTGCTCTACTTTTGTTAAGACTTAGGAAAGTTTGTAGAAAATTGCAAAAGCCTTCTTTACCTCTAGTGGTTTTGAGAGTAAGTCAATATCAATTTTATCTTGGATCTACTGATCAAACAACTAGCTAAGAACTTCTTTTTATGGAAGTGCATATTGTCATACTACAAACTTGGTACACCAAGAGCCTTGAACTCCTTAGCAATTGTGTTCATTTCTTCTATTTATTTTTTGATGGTAGCGAATATTTCTTGTCCCTGAGAGACGAGCTCTATTGCATGATATACCTAATGAACCATAAGTCTTAATTCTTCTATATCTTTATCAAACTATTTTTGTAGAATAGGATAATATTTAGGATTTCTTAGCATTTTTCTCATTTTGTGTTCTTCCTGGATCTTGGCCAGTAGAGTCTTCTTCCCCCTATTGAACTCTCTTGGCTTCTTGAGATACGATAATAATTTCATGGAGCTTGGTACAAAAATGTAGGAAAGCATGTAAGATTGATCCTTTTATTCTTCCCTAATAGTGGCTCCTGATTTGTCTAAGCCAGTCCTTTTAGATAATTAAGCCATGTGGCCTATCTTTCTCGTATTGTAATTCATTCATGACAATGGATAGGGCTTCCTCCTATTGTTGCAGTTTGTCCTTAAGATCTAGCAAGTCTGAATCTTGTTGTTGTATCACATATTGTTCCATTTACAGTTTTATTTCCAAGATCTTGATTCTTTCATCCTTCCATCGCAATTATTTTTTATAAGGGGATTTATCAATGATGCCTTTCAATCTACTAATTTCATTTTTATGGGCATATTGATCTAATTTTCTTTATCAAGTTTGACCTTTAGGGTTTCAAGTTTCTTTTTAGCAGATACCAAGCTCTTGTATGTTTTCTTGGACTGTACAAATAATGTGGTCATCTTTGTATGAATAACTTAGAGGGTATCCACTTTTTATATCTTGAAGACATCTCTGTTGTGCTCCTCTATCTACCAGTATTTAGGTTTCATTTGAGAGGCTTACTTTTAACTTTTGGTTGAGCAATTACCTTTATTCTTTTTTCCTTGATTGGGTCCAATATGTCATAACCCATGGTGAATACTTCCTTCTCCTTTTCTTGCAGTTTCTCTAGTTGTTCTTCTTATTCTCTCCACTTCTATTGATTTCTTCTATAGTTTGGATGGTAGTAAATATCTCTAAAAGTTGCTCTTCAGTTGCTAGGGGAGGATGGGGGTAGAAAGGAATGCAGGTAATGGAGTAAGAGGAGAAGAAATAATTGTCTTTGCAAGGGATATGCCTTCCTATAAACCTTAAGACTCTTGAATTGAGGATAGCAGAGTGAGTTATGGAGGGTATGGTAATGATTCTTACATAATGAACGATGGGGTTGGTGGAGTGGATGAGAGAGATGGCAAAATGGGTGGTGAGGGATGTACTTCTAACATAAGCTTTGTAATAGTAGGGATCATTTTTTTATTATGAATGAGTTTGATGAGGTGGAGAGGTTAGAATTTTGACTAATGAGGGGCTATGAGAGGAAATAGAAGAGGGTTTAGGGAGCATACCTTGTTCTTGTGCTTCTAGCTCTGGCTCCTCCATCTGTATGACTTAAACTACTTTTACCTTGAGCTTTCTCTCTTTTTCCTGCTCAACCTCTAACAATGTAACTATTACTTCACATCTTTGCACCTCTTGATGTACTTCTTATCTCTTGCGTACGACTCACTCTGTTTCCTTTTGTATTTGATGTCTTCTAGTTGTGGTTCTTTCTGTGTTTGAGCTTCCAAAATTTGAGCGACCTTTTTATTTTTTCTTGACTTGGACCTTTGCCCAAATGATTTATATTGTGCTTTCGAAGACGTTTTAGTTGCTTTGGGAGTAGTTGATCTTTTGATATAGGTGGTATATTGAGGGTAAGGTAGTGACTCTTCTTCAGCTTCGATTTCACCTGTGATAGGTGGGGCTCATGGCAATTGCCAAATTTTTATTTTTGACTCCTCACCTTCTTTGTCCTCAAATACTTGTTGCTTTAGGACTTTTGGAAATATTTCTTTATCATGCTTTTACTTTTGGTTGATAAATTTATTATCAAACTTTGAAATGAATAATCTGTTAACCTTATCATCTAGGGTGACCTTTATTAAGTTGTGTTCACACTGTGATACCCACCATTCTTCGATATTTTTTTCCTCCCATCCCTTATCCTCCTTAATTGTTTGAATGAGGTTTGGGCTGATCAGTTGATCTTCATTTATTTTTGGGTCAAAAACTTGTTTGAACAGGTAGCATGTTCTCCATGGCAACATTTATTGCATTTCCATATAATCAAAAGGCGTCACCTGATATTTGGCTAAGTTTTTGAATATTTCAATCTCTGGGTGCGACACATGTTTAAATGCAAGTGCTTAATTATTTATCTTTGATAATTTTTTAAACAATATGTCATCTAGATTATAACGCCACATATGTGGTACAACTAGAAACTATCAAGCAACAAGCTCTACCTTTAAGTCATTATACTGGTCCATATCCTTTTTGGACATATTTATGCAATCCAATTTTATGGGCATATTAAATATTATCATATTTTTTACTCCCAGGCCAATAATTTGCTCTATTATGTATATCTATCTACAATATTCTAATCCAAATATCCAACTTGTGACATAATATGGTAATAGGTGTGGATAATTGGAGAAGTCGTATAATATTATTATGGTGCTTTTATCCAGGAGAAACCAGTCCCCTTGCACATGCCTATTCCATCTCAACACATCCTCAACTTCGAGCATGATGCAGGGGCATCTCCAATAGATTAATGCTAGAGTAGGTCACATAAATTATTTGTTGAAATCCAAGTATGAGTTACTTTATCGTAGAACATGGGTCTAGTCTACTACCAAACGAGCTAAACCCCCTTCATTTGTCATTTGCACCTAAATGTCGTGTTTGCCTAAGGTCACATAAAAAATAAAATACAGGCCAAATATGACAGGTATGCGAATACGTAACACCACCCATTCTTCATTACCTTTAATTATTTGTGTATACTCATAAATAAGAATTTAGCCTAGTCTACAGTGAAATAGGAGGAAGTTGTCATTACTGAATTTTCCAAGCCTATTTGATATAGGTATACAATTGAGTCTATCCTCAAACCCAATAATATCACCAAAATTAAAAAATTTGTTGCACGTCTAAGGCAAACTCTCTCAGCTTCCTGTTTATGGTCATGTACTGTTGGTAGTTTTCCTACTATTTTGGTAAGCCAAGTCTTAACTGGCTCATTTTTTAAGTATTATATTTGTTCCTAAAAATAAACTTTCTTTGGTTGGATTCCCAACACATTCTTTTTTTTTATTTGTGGAAAACATCCCAAAAGGGATGCCACTTTCGGGTAAGACCCAAGGAGGCAGGGGTATCCATTCCACCAAAAATGCCCAGGACTCGGACCCGGCCTACCACCTTTGACATACTCAAGGAGCAAACAAACACACAAAACCAATTTAAAAATAAGTAAATAACAACAAAAATAATAAAATAAAATAAAAAACATGCTCCTTGAGTGTGTCAAAAACAAAAGCACAACCAAACACGCACAATAAGATAAAAGAAACCACAACACAAACCACATAGAAAAACACAAGAACCACATAACAAAACACAAACAAGACAAAAACAACATAACACTACAAAGACATAACCCAAAAAAAACATGAAAAATAAACACAACCAAAACCTAAAAAATTAAAAAAAATAAAATAAAAATAAAAAACAACCAACAACAGACAATAAACAAAAACAAAAAACATAGAAAACACTCACACATAAAAACACGAAATAACACAAACAAAGAGAAACCCAAGAACAAGAACGAAAAAAACACAAGAACAATAACAAAAAACAAAAAAAACAACAAAACAACAAAAACACAAGAACAACAAAAAACAACACAAAGAACACAAAAACAAAACAAAACAAAAGAACCCACCCACCTTAAAAAACTAAACAAAAAAAAAAAAAAAAAAGAAAAAAATTGAACAAAACAATGACCTATCTAGACCAGAAGACTATTAAGGCAAGAATCAACAGAGGAAACAAAATAAAGAATAGAATGAGCTAGGGAACTAAAAAAACTGAATGAACCAAAGAGAAGCAAAAAAAAAAACAAGAAGAAACTAGGTACCTTCAGAACTCGGAGCCATCCAAAGAAATGATAGAAAGAAGAGCTTCCCTAATTTGAGAAGCCCACCATATAGGAGGGTGGCCATAACAAGTAAGATCACCTTTGTCCAAAGCCCAATTAGCTAAAGCATCAACACTCTTGTTTTGATCTCTCGACCACATGATTGTAATCAACTTTCAAAAATCCCATCCTGGATTAACTGAATCTTCTCAATAATTCTTTTTATTCTCCAATCCACCTTATGATTCTTAGAAGGAGTCTTCAAGAGATTAATCATAAGTTGAGAGTCAGACTCAACTAACACCTTTTCCCATCCAACCTTAGTAGCCTCCTGAAGGCCTCTCGAGGATACCATACCCCTCAACAAGGTTATTGGAAAGAATACCCAAATTCTCAAGCAAAAGTAAAAACCAGGGAGCCATCCGAAAGTCTACCAATTCCTCCCACACCGGCTTTTCCGGGGTTCCCTCTAGAGGCTCCATCAAGTATTGACTTTTCCAAAATCCTTAGGAGGAGGTTGCCAATTTCTAGTCCTATCCATCTTACTAATACTCACATTCCCTTTAAGTTGGTTGCCCTTAGAAGATTTAATCTTCAATATTTGCATCACTTGATCCCATATTTGGTGGGAGTTTTGGGGGTGATTAAGGAGTTGATGGACCGATTCAACTAAGTTGGCTATGGTCTTTTGCCAAATATAGTGAATATCCTTCCTATCTTGATTAAAAATTTGGTTGTTCCTTTCATTCCAAATATTCCAAAGAAGAATGGTAGAACCCATCCAAACTAACTCCCTAATAAAATGATCAACACCCTCTTGATTAGGCCAATCCCTCCAAAGTTGTTCAAAAGTAAAAAAATTGGACCACTGTAAGCCAAGTAAAGTGGCCATTCTCCTCCATAGCTCGGAGGCTAAAGTACACTCAATAAAAATATGGTTGATATTTTCTACATTCTCTTCACACATTTCACATCTAAAAGGGCCATGAAAACCATGCTTCATAAGTTGCTCACCAAGTAAGCACCCTACGATGCAATAAAAGCCAATTAAAGAACCTCACCTTAGGCCAGAGCTTTTGAGCCCACAATCGAGAAAATATGTCAGAAGAATGGTTGGGATTATTATGGCATAAGGTCAAATAACCTTGAGCAACCGAATACTCACCCTTAGTAGTGTTGTTCCATCCAAAACAATCTTTTTCATGGGACCAAGAGAGGGATCTCATATGAAGGATGCCTTGGATATCTTGTCTTTGCCTTTCTAGGATTTGAATAGGCCAGTCCTCAATAGGGATCCAATATCTACCAACCTTTGAATTACAAGTATGGTACCGACAGTAATTAGCCACCTTTATCCAATTAGCTCGGTGAAGCTCCTCCATCCAAGGCCTCCAATCGGGAAACCGAGTTATCAAAGGCTTGTGACCATCCCAAGAATCTATCCAAAAATTTGCATGTTGACCATTATGAATGATCCAAAATAATTTTTTCTTTATCAAATCCTCACCAGCCTTAAGAACTGCTAAAATGGGAGAACCTTTGGTAGGAAGTTGATAGCGAACAAGGTCTTCAGGACTTTTGTTCTCAAGATATTTAGCACGGAGATTATTGGCCCAAAGAGCATTGGGGTTATGCAACATCCTCCAATATAATTTAGCAGCTAAAGATTTGTTGTTATTAATTGAAGACCGGAATCCTAACCCCCTTCACTCTTAGGAAGACATAAAGTATCCCATTTCACCAAGGCCCATTTTCTTTTCTCCTTAGTACCACTCCAAAGGAAACGATGACTCGATTTGATCCAATTCTCGAAGAACAACCTTTGGGATATTCAAAATGGAAGAAACATAAATAGGAATAGCTTGAAGGACTGATTTTACCAAGGTGATTCTACCCCCGTAAGAAAGCCACTTGTTGGTCCACTTTCCAATTTTCTTCTTGACTTTGTCCAACAACCAATTCCAATATTTATTTTTTTGCCTTTGAATATTTATGGGAATACCTAAATAAGTGATTGGAAGAGAGGTCTTCTTATATCTTAATTTATCCAAGACCATGGATTCCTGTCTAGCAGAGCAATGAAAGAAAATAACTTTAGATTTGTCTTCATTGATCAACTGCCCAGTAGCCTTAGAAAAATAGCTAATGATTTGCTTAATATTAGAAGCTTCCTTAACCGTAGCTTTACCTAAAAGAGTAGAGTCATCCACAAATTGAAGATGAGAGATAGGTCTAGCTCCATGAGCAATGGTAACTCCCTCAAGGGTTTTGTTTTCCCTCTTTTTGGTTATAGTCCTACCCAAGCATTCAGCAAGAATGATGAATAAATAAGGGGATAGCGGGTCACCTTGCCTAATACCTCTGGAAGCTGGGAAAGACCGAGAAGGCCTGCCATTGATAAGAACTAAGTAGGAAACTGAAGAGATACATCCCATAATCCAATCCATCCAATCCTTAGAGAAACCAAATTGCCTCAAAACTTTGATAAGGAAGTGCCAATCCACTCTGTCATAAGCTTTGGATAAGTCTAACCGAATGAACATGGAAGGAGAATTTTGCATATCCATGGAATGGATGGCTTCCTGAGCAAGAACTATCTCATCTACTATTTGACGTCCTTCCACATAACCCCCTTGCTCTGGGGAAATAATCTTATGCAAAAGAGGCTTCAACCTTTCTCGCCATGATTTTAGTAATGATTTTGAGAAGAACATTACATAAAGCAATAGGTCTAAAAGCTGAGATATGATCAACCTCTTGAGCTTTTGGAACAAGAGTAATATAAGTTTTATTGATAACCTTCAAAATTTCTTTGGCTTTCCTGGCTTCTTCCACCACCTCTAATAAATCAACATGAAGGATATCCCAGAACTCTTGGTAGAACTCAATGGGAAAACCATCAAGACCTGGGGTTTTCCCTTTTTGCATTTTAAAAACTACTTGTTGAAGCTCATTGATAGTAACAGGAGTAGTCAAAATAGAGTTCTCCTCATAAGTGATAAGAGAAGGGATTGCTTGAAGAACATTTTGTTGTGAAGTTGAGTCAAGAGGAGTAGCAGCAAAAATATTGGAAAAGTAATCAACAACAATAGAGTTCATGCCATCCCAAGTATAAACAACATCTCCATAATCTGATTTTAAGGAAGAAATAAAGTTGTGAGATCTTCGAGCTAGAAGAGATTTGTGGAAGAAATTTGTGTTTCGATCTCCTTCTTTGAGCCATTGAATTCTAGATTTTTGCTTCCATAAGATTTCTTCTCTTTTTTCCCATTCCTCTAACCGAGTTGTGAGTTTAATTTCATCTCGCACTTCTCTTCTCTCGTGAGGCCATCTAAATGGATTTTCTTATTCAAATTTTCAATATGAGCAATAACTTCATGTTTTTTTTTATGAACATCCCCAAACTCTTTCCAGCTTCCAAGTCTTGATTTTGGATTTAATGTATTGCAGTATTTTGGCAAAACAGAACATCTTAGTCCCATGCCTAGGTTTACCTTCCTTCCACCATTGTTGCACATGAGGTCTGAAGGAAATGTCTCTAAGCCACATTAATTGAAAATGAAAAGGAGAGAAACTCACATTGGTTTTCCACATTTCCACCATGACCGGCCAATGATCCGAACCAACATTATTAAGAGTCTTCACTTTAGGAATGTGACCATGGATTAAGAAATTTTCAGAGAGCAAAAACCTATCCAATCTCTCCATTATACAAGCTAAGCCTTGCCTTCTGTTAGACCAAGTCATAAGGCCATTATCTCATTGGATATCCACAAGATGGAGGTTTGCAATATATTCGCTCATGAGGTCGTTGCTTTTGTCCAAATTTCTATTTCCCCCCTTTTCTCATCCAGAGAGAGGATGGTATTGAAATCTCCTCCGATCAAGATCCAAGCTTTAGGAAAATGAGAGATAATATGAGTAATATCCTTCCACTGTCTTCTTTTTTCCTCCAAAGAAGTCGGAGCATAAATAGTAATGCAGAGCATAATCTGGTTGGAATGTCTACTTTGAATAGCTATAGCCAACAAACCCCAACTGCCAACCATATGGTGAATAACTACCTCTTTTGGGTCCCAAAGACAAGCAATGCCACCCGAAGTCCCTTGGGAACCGAGGGAAACCACTTTTCCAACTGGCCAAATTTTACCGACAATTAAGTCCATATCCTCCATTGACATCTTTGTTTCTTGAAGGAAAACAAGATGTGGATGATTTATCTCAATCATTCTTCTAATTTCATTTTGTTTTGAAAGACTCCCTTTGAGTCCTCTAATATTCCAAGTGATGATCTTCATTAATACCAGGGCTAAAAAATTTGGGAAGGGCATTAATCTTACCTTCCTCTACAAGCTTTTCACCTTCTTTTACCATATGATATTGATTGGTCTTGCGACCTACTTTTTTATTAGAATCCATCTTCAATTTTTTTCCCTATTTCTTGACTTATTCCAATTGAATCTGAGATGGCTTCTAACCTTGAAGAATGCTCGTACACAACCAAAATTTTACTAGATGGTTCAACGGAGTCTATATTGGGACCTGCATTATTTGAAGTTTTGACATTTGAAATATTGTTTTTCTTGTGTAAATTTTCTCCTTTTTTTTCTGTTGAAAACCTTTGATTTGTTGGTTTGTCTCTCGAGTTCTTCCCTTCATATTTAAATTGTGTTTCTAAGATTTTAGTTTCCATTATTTCCTCTTCCTCACTTGGGACATCATTTGTGGAAAGGATTTCAAACATATTAGCAGATGACTTTGATTGATCCTTCATAACCGGTTTTTTTCTAGTGTTCTTCTTCTTAGGTATTTGGAAACCTGTTGAGTTTATATCTTCTTTCTTTTGATCAGGAATTTTATTTGGGCAAGCACTGGCCAAATGACCATATTCATGGCAAATTCTACAATGAAAAGGAATGTTCTCATAGTCCACTACTTGCTCCCAAGTGTCTTCCCCAAATTGTAATGTGATCTTTTTAGGTAGGGGTTTGTCAAAATCCATTAAAACACAAATCCGAGCATAAATAATATGTTCAAAATTTTGAGTACAATCAATAGTCATCATAAAAGTTCCTAAAGAGTTTCCAATTGAAGAAAAAATAGTAGGATTCCAAAATTCAATAGGGAGGCCAAAGAGTCTAACCCACACGGGAGCTATAGAAGGCATCTCTTCTTCGGCTTTAAATTTAGTATGCCAGGGCTTCATGAAAAGCCCCGCCCTTCCAAAAAACCAAGGACCCCCTTGAAAATTTTTCTCTCTATCTTCATTATTAGCAAATAAAACAAGAAAATAACCATTTGGATAAATAGAGATTTGTAACTCACCTTTAGTTTTCCAGCTTTTTGTAGCCCAGACTTTGAAAGCAGATAGACTCGGACGAAAACCCACGAACCGACAAATTAGTCCTCTTTTTTCCAAATCTTCAATGCCATCTGAATGTTACCCATATCAAGCTTAACAATAGGAGTTCCATCAGCCGCTTTAAGACATCCTGACTCCATTTTCCTGGGATCAATCTTAGGCATTCTTAGAGGTTTATGGGAAGCCCTAATATTGATATTAGCATTGGGCTGAGGCTGTCCACCATGAAGGGCATCCCTAAAATTCATTTTTGGGACCGAGTCTTCGAAATTCTTACCCTTGACAAGGGTTTTCATAGTAGAATTATTTTGTGGGTGCACCTTAGCACCAGATTCACTTGAGATATGAGCCATTTTTTGATCAACTGCTTGAAACTTGTTTCGTGATCTCTTTAATCCTTGCCCTAGACGCCGTGGAAAGGTATGGTTTTCACTTTTCTTTTGTGCAGCAAATTGGAAGCCGTTGTCACTCAAGTTCATAGTATGATCTATTGAAAGACAAATTTCTAACCCATATTGTATCCCCTGCAACATTTCCTGCTAAAATATTGAGCATAAACCACAAAAATATTGGCCGCTAGGGCCCGAAGGCCCTAAAAACCAACCTCTGGAGCCGCTTGCACTCAACCCAGATGAAACCCTCGCATAGCCGCTTGCCAAATATCTCGTTCACACATAGGGATGCGCTAGGATCTGTGTTGCTCCAAATGATATGAAAATTGGTGGAGACGTTCTAGGGTTTTTTAGGCATCTACCCTCAAAATTTTAGCTCAATCCGAGTCCGGATGAGTGAGATATGGCCGAAACGAGTTCGGCAGTTTGGGCAGTCCTATGAAAAACGTCTAATCCACTTATTCAACCTCCATATTCTTCAACTATTCAATTCCTCTTCCATTCCTTTGATTCCTATCACGTTATTAATAGCAAATGCTTCCACCATGAATTATCTATTTATGGTGAACAATGGCTCTAAAGTTGAATTGCATACTATAGTTGTGTTGGGATCATAAAATTTTGACACTGCTTCCATAAGTTATGGCCATAGATTTTTATGTGTAGGAATGAACTTGCTTAGCCCTGAACACCAAGTTGCACCAGCATGGTGTGTTGCAAAGAACTTTTTTCCCTTAGATTTGGAGCCCTCTTAAAAATATTTTTCTGGATCTAATTGTGATAATTGTGTCATGAATGCTCTCCATTCTATCTTACAACTCATTTTTTGTATTTTGTATAGTATCATTCTTCTTTCCTCAAGCTATTTTTTGAATGTTGCCTTTATCTCTAGTAACCATCTCCTCTGGTGTTTTAGATCTTTTACCTATAATTCACAACTAGAGATTCCTTGCAAGTGGAACTGAATTTATAGTGTTCACCTCTAGCTTTCAAAGGTTCAGAGATGTTACTATCCTCATGCAATGGATTGTGAATGCCTAGGGAGATCTTCCTTGGGAGTGGTTTCCTATTTAAGAAATCTGACATATGTTCCAAGGAGGAACACAACCATCCAATAGTATTATTTTACAATTCAAAATGATAGGCTAGGTGGTAGCATGGTTTGTTACTTAAACCACTTTTATGAATTACTGCTACTGATAACTTAGTTATTATTGTATTGTTTCATGAACTAGGGCCATTACGCTAATCAAGGTAAATATTTTTGGGGATCAGCACCCACCATCGTAATTATGTTGCATTCCAAATTTGGTAGATCCTCCAACTAATAGTAATCTAGAACACCTTGAAATTAGGTAGCTTTAGCATTGTGATAAATGTTAGTTAAAAATTGTTTTGTGGAATTATGCCAAGATGTTTTATTCATTTAAATGATCCCTTCATTGGCAGGCCAATGAATTTATGATAAAGAGTAGCATGACCCATCAAAATAAAATCAATAGATAATTTTCCATGTTGTGAATTAATTATGACAACAACCCTTTCAACAAATTAAACTTATATATACAAGGTGGTACAATTGTCTTATTTACATATATACATGCTGGATTCCACTTATCTTAGGCATAATGTTTCAAATGTTGGTCATTTACCAAAAGAGGTAATAGGTGGTCATCCAAGTAGCACAACTCAAATGCATTCAGGTATTTCTTTCATTTGATTAGGTACATGCCAAACCACATTGAATTAAATTTTTCATGTGATTCAGACTTTGCTCTATCAACATCCCATCTAAGAACTAGGTCACCTACATTGAATGCCTTTGATGTAGTATTTATGTCAAACCAGTGTTTGATATTTTTTTGGTGGTGATAGATATTATTATATGCGTGTTTACGTCTTTCTTCCAATTGAACCAGGGCTACCATCCTTTTTTTCCATTGGCTATAAACTCTATGGAAAAATTTCATTTTTGAATCTTAGCATCGAAAGCTCTAAATTGATCGACAATGCAAATTATTTTCCATATACCAGAGCGTAAGGTGATATTTTTAGATATTTCTTGACCATGATCCAATTAGCCCACAATGCTTGATCTAACTATAAATGTCAACTTCTAGGATTATGCTCGATACTTAATTTGATTATCTTTAATAAGTTCTTGTTGGTATATTTCACAAGACCATTCCCTTAGGGTAATAATTCGATGAGGAATTCTAGTAAATCCCATATTTTCTTACAAATTCGATAGTCTTGGCACCTATAAAGGATCTAACATTATCTTAGATGATAGTGATCAAAATTTTGAATCTTGTAATCAACCTTTCCAATAAATTGATCATCATGTCTTGATCAACATGCTCAGTGACCTAAAATTTCACCCACTTGGTGAAATAATCCATTGTTGTGAGGATATATCTGTCTGGCAGATAATTTGGGGTTGATCATGCCAATAAAATGCAATCCCCATTTTTGTAAGGGTTCTTCTACAACTATTAGTTGAAGGGGTATTGTCGAATGCTTACTTTTACCTACAAACCTTTAGCACTTCTCACAAGCTCTAGCCAATTTGAATGCATTCAAAAAAATAGATGGCCAATAGTATTCAAACCTTAGGATTTTTGCTACAGAATTCTATCTGAAATAGTGACCCCTTGAGCAACCACTATGAAACTCTGTGAGTACTTCTATCCTATATGGATGTAAATATCTTAACAACACTTTGTCAAAATTTCTTCACCATAGGATACCATCAATTAGTGAATACTTCCTAACTTGTAATCTATATCTATGTCTTTGAGATGTATTTAAGCCATTCGAATATTTCCCTTAACTGAAGTAATTTTGTAATTGCTCAATCCAAGTGTTTGATTGCACTTGTTCCCCTTCCAACTCAGTGTTTTGTTGTTCCTTATTCATCATATTGATACTTTGACTTGCAGATTCTACTAAGTGTTGATATAGAGCTCTACCTCTTATTAACTTGATTGGACTAATTGCAACATCATATTCTTGTATTTGAGTCACCCAACCAGTTCTTTTGTTGCCTAGCGCCCCCTAAATTTTGAAGTTTCATACAATTGGATGTACTACATATACGAATATTTTGCTTTGAGAAACAAAATGTCTAAACTTATTCAAGGATTTCATTATTGCATACACTTGTTTCTCAATGAAATTATACATTTCCTCATGATCATGCAAATTTTGGCTTAGGAAAACTATTGGTTGCTCATTGTTTTCTTCCATTTTTTGGGTAAGTACAACAGCATATCTTCCTTCTACTCCAAACACAGAAAGTATGAAGTCTTTAGAGTAGTTTGGATTGATGAGAAAAAGATATTGAGATATTGCTTCTTTAATATCCTTTAAAGAATTCTTCTGAACATCTATCCATTTGAAATATACTTCATATTATAACATTTCAATCATGGGCTTCACTATATGAGCAAAATCTGAAATGAATTTTTGAACAAAATTGATTTACCCAAAGAATAATTGAAGCCCTTTATTATTTAATGGTAGAGGGAGGGTTAGGATGGATTTTACCCTATTTGGGTCAATGGTCAATCCTGTTTTTGACACAACATGTCCTAATAATTTTCCTTCATGCACTACAAAAATTGATTTCTTGGAATTTAATGACACCTCAAATTCTCTATATTTTTTAAACACCATCCAAATATGCTCAACATGTTTCTTCTTATCATTAGAGAACATAGTCATGTCATCCAAATAGATGACTATTATTTTTTTTACCAACTCTCCAAATGCTAAATCCATAGCTCTCTGGAAGGTAGAACCAACATTAGATAGGCCAAAAGGGATCCGTTGATATGCAAAGGTGCCCCATTTGGTGGTGAATGAAATCTTGTGTTGATCCTCATCCCACACCCATATTTTATTAAAATTGGAGAATCCATCCAATAGGGAGAATATTTTGGCTCCTACTATAGTATGTAGAATCTGGTCAATTTGTGTAAGAGGATAGTGATCCTTCAAAGAATCTTGATTGAGGTTCCTAAAATCCACACAAATATGGATGTCTCTATTCTTCTTCCTCACTGGGACCAAGTTGGCCACCCATCTAGAATACTTGATCAGGTATATGATCTTGGCATTTAGTAACTTTAGTAGCTCTTGTTTCATTAGGACCTTTATTTTGGGATTTACTAGCCACTACTTTTTCTAAAAATATTTTGCATAAGGTATGAGCTTGATGGTGTGTTGGATGGTCTCTTTATTGTACACTTTAAGTTCATCATAGGTCCATGCTATGATATCATTGAATTTCTTTTATAGATCCGTAATCTGATCAACCTCTTCCTCCAAACAATGAATCAAATTTGATGTTCTTATCGGGTTTAATTTGTACATCCTTATAATTTTGACTATCAACCTTAATTTTGTGAGCAATCGACCTATCACTGCTATCAAACAAACTTTCTAGAGTTATCAATCCTTTTGGGATGTGATTGTTCTTAAGCTAAATTATTTCTCCCCCTTCATCTTCTTGTGGAAATTTATCATTTGCGTAATTCATCTATTGAATTAGGAAATCAATTAATTGTTCATAATTATCAAACACTTACCAAAATGTGTTCTTATCCGACACATAAGGCCTATACACAAGCCTCACCATTTTGGTTTTATTTATGACATTGGATACTGGACAAAAGTTTACTCCCACAAATTCTAATATGTTCACATGGGTATTATGTTATTTGGGGATGGCCTTGATATCCAGGGCCTCAAAAGCCTCCAGTAAATCCCATACTCTATTTTTTTAGGCCCTAAGGTAGTATTATTTACTGTTGCACTTTTATGTAATTTGATTGCCTATCAACTCAAAATCACCAAATATTTGTAGTTGCTTGATCCCTATATTTTCAATTTTTTTTAATCCCAGGTATAATGCTTCATATTTTGTTACATTATTTGTACAACTCTATGTCAGCCTATATGAAAATGCCTTTTCATTTCTAGTAGGTACTATCAACACTATGCCTATCCCGACACCATTTTTACATATGGCTCCATCAAAGAAGAGATTTCACACTTAGTTTTTCTAGGGAATTTAACCTATCGAGGATAGAATATTATTTTCTTTTGGCTTCATGATTGAGTAGGTATCAATTACTATTTCAATAATAGCATTGAAATCCTTTAAAGAAAACTAATCTGCAGTCTCGATATCTTCTAGTACTTCTTCCATCAGATCTACTTCTTCTATCATGATGTTGACTGTGTTAGCTTACTAGATTTCTTTCTCAAGCTTCTCTATATGGAAGGAGGATGGTTTCTCAAAGAATATCTTAACTCTTTTGATTTTAAATGGGATCTCCATATGACAATAATAAAGGGATAAGTAATCGCCTAATTTGATAGTGAACTCTTTTGATAGGCACATGCCAAAATAAGGTTCCAAATCAACTATAACAATTTATTGGATAACGATGATTTGAAGTAATTTGTGCAATTTCATGTGCACATCGTATATTACATCGACTATTTTTATTGGTGTACCATCCAACTATAGCACACCAAGACTACTCCATGTATATTCCATGCCCATTATCTCACAAACTTCTTTGGTAATTATTGTGATGGCTACTCTAGAGTCAATCATACAATTATGAACTACCCGTCATTCCATTTGCAAGGATAAATAAAATGGCGATGTTCTATTCTTCCTTGTTATTAAGGTGGAGTGACCTTGGACTAAATTAAGCTCTACCAGAAGATTCCCTTGATTCTTTATAGACTTAATTAAATCCTACAATAGATCAATCTTCCTTGGAATAAGGAGTGTATCATACATACTAGCCTTCGATGGAGTTTTTTTAATTCCTCCACAATGTTGAAACCAGGGATATCAGGTTGTTTCCTATATTCCTTTGTTGGTTCATCATATTTACTCTTATATTCCTGGGTTGCCTCATTCCTTTGGTGCTTAGTCAGAGAAGGGTATCTTAGCTTATCTCTTGCCTGTTCTTGAGTTTCACCCTCCTTTGTTATATTTTGTTGTATCTAAGCTAGCTTTTGGGTTGGGGCAGCCTAAAGTACATCCTTTTTTGGCTAGATTTTTATCTCAACAAGTACCTTCAAAGGATCCATTACCTTAGGATCAACTAAAAAAATCAAAGTAATGATTTTAGTGGTGATGTTTTACCTCCAAATGGAATTAGAACAAGAAATAAAGTTGCTAAAGTTATTAGAATTTATTTTAGTGCTAAATTTACCTAATTAATCGATATTTTATCACATGTTTGTAGAAAATCTACTATATTGATGTAACTTGGAGTTAAAGTTTAATTTATTTCAATTAAAAGTAGGTTCAGCTTTACTTTTTCTATAAATAAGAGCTAGAGGATCATTATAAAGTTACTTGTTGTGATTAGAATTATAATATAGATTTGAATTATAATTAACGAGAAAATTATGCATGGCTTTTATGGATCAATTGTGTCCTTTGACATTTTTATTCATGGATGTATGATGCTTGTGACTCCATCATCCCATCATTTGTTAGTCCTCTCACTTTGTTATGGCAGGGTGTTCATGGATATGATCACACCAAAGTTATTTGATCTTGCCTAAAAATTCAATTGGATCAACACTCATCTAGCTATGGTTACATGATCGTATTTATTTTACTACTTTTTTATTTATATTCTCATGTTCTTTTTCCTACATAATTATTTAGATTAGCATAGTTTAATTAGGCTTAGTGGGATTTTATCCTTTAATATAGAGATTGGATATTATTATGATCTCCTTTCTATGATGAATTATGATATCATAGGCACATAATCGTATCAAACAATTTCATGGATCAATAGTTTTGGCATGTTTTATGGGACATTAAACTTTGTTTCTTTATGAGATCAAGTCGATCCCACTTACATTAAACACATTTATCATATGTTCATAGGCACATAATCATATCAAACAATTTCATGGATCAATAGTTTTGGCATGTTTTATGGGACATTAAACTTTGTTTCTTTATGAGATCAAGTCGATCGCACTTACATTAAACACATTTATCATATGTTCTTCAATATAATTTATTTTTTTTATATTTGTTAAATGGCTTATTAAAGCACCAAAATAAACATAACCCAAAAATATTTTTTCAAATTTGTTAGTTTTGAATTTAGATTTTATAGTTTTTGCATTGTTACAATTTTAGGGTGTTTTATTTAAATGTGTTTGATTTCCTTGAAATTTCGTGTAAATGATGACTTCATTTGAAAAATAAACCCACTAAACATGCTTAGATTTTAAAAAATCATAATTGCTAAAACTAAGTCATATTAGTTGCTTCCTAGATCTATTTTACTCCTAATTTGGTGGTTTAGGACAAATTTAATTGCTCAAGTTTGAAATAGAGTGGTTTGTCAAGAGATTGCCTTACAAATCACCAAATTTGACTAGTGTTTTCTAAATTCTACTCTGCCCCAAAGATATGAATGAGTGTGCATGAACCTAAAGACCTAATTACACCTCATATTTTTGGATGTCACACATTTGGAAGCCTGAGGTAACAATCCATATTGTCATTATTAAAATTTTGAATGTTTTGTTAAATTTATTTTATATATTTTGTTAAAATTCAATAAAAGTTTGGTAAGGGCTTTGGCCTCTCTTTGAAAGGTCCAATTTTCAAACCCCACTCAGTATGAGAGGACCAGGATACCTCATAAAACCTATTTAAACTCAATTAAAAGAGACCCAAGTTTAAATGTCGATAAGAGGGGGTTGGGACCCCTCATAAAAACCCATGTAAACTTAAATTTTTATCAAGTGGCATTAGCTTAACTAGTTAGATTCCTCAATATTTCAAGGAGGATACCTAGATTCAAATCTTACCAAACAATACATGGATAATATCCCATATTTGTTGTGATACCAATATGTGGTGATGATGTAATACGGATGGGGCCTATTTCAATCCCATATAACCCATTGAAAAAAAAACATCAATCAAAGTATAAATGAATAAATTTCAAATTGTATCAATGTGTTCTTTGTCTTCTAATTAGAAAGGATTTGATCAATTTAAATTTTACTAAGTATCTCAAGTGTTCTCCATTATCCTTAAGTGTGTCATGCTATATTCTTAAAAATTGTACAAAGTGTTTCATGCTTGATGCAAATTGTCTTACAAATTGAGTGGTCCTCATCTTGTTTAAGCGAAATCCACTAGACTAGAATTTATCCACCCAAAAATTCAAAATGTAACACAAAATGTGCACCATTAGCAATTTATCTTCCAAAGTAGTATGGCTCACCATTAACACAAAATGTGCACTGCATTGAAAAGGTACTATTTTTAAATATCTTAAGGATCTATTGACTTTTCTTGAGTGAATTTACAACATGTAATACTACAATAACCCTATCAAAGATAAAAATATAAATTTTATGAATACATGGTCAAAATTAACTTGTTGGAAAAGGAAACATAGTTGGTTAAGTTTCTCACTTATACATGATCATGCATCCCACAAGCATAAAGTCGTATCACATAATGCATCTGTAAAGCAAAAATGAACAACACCAAGATAACGATAATAGATCCAACACAAGAAATATTACACAATAAAGAAATGATATTATATTGATATTGTGGGAGCCTTGATCTCCACTATTACAATGCAACTTATGTTGATACAAATGATTTTACAATTAGAGGGTTTGAAACCCTCGTTCAAATAAATATTTTGTGTCTTCAGATCGTCTTCACTCCAAACAATTTGTGAGTGGGTTTGCATATCCCTACGGGGCCACTCATAGCTACAATAACCATTAATATAAATGCTCCCTATAACCTTCACACCAATATATCAGAAAAAATAGGTTAATAACACCTGCAGGGCCTCCACAATGTGAGGCCCAATAAAATATTAAAGTGTATAGTATTAACCTTAACTAAAATATTCGATGAAATAAAGTGTAAATATATGGGATACGTAAGTAAAGCAATAATAAATGATACCTTGTCGATGATATAACTATGTTTCTTATCCATGCTTTTGCTTCTTCGATTCAATGGCACGTGAACGCCCATGAGCATTCGAGGGTTTGTTGATTGCAAACCAATCAACGATGGATGCCTTGTAGCATCTAGGGATAGCTATAAATTCCCTATAATTTCTAATAAATACTCTACAGTATTCAAGAAATGCCCTAAAGTGTTTGTGGATGATGGGGGACACTCCACATAATCCTGGTAGGGTTCACAGAAGTTTTAGCAATGGATATGGTGGCAATGGTTTGAGAAACAGAGAGAATGGAAGGTGTTAGCAAAATTCTAGGGTTTTTTAAGTGGACACATGATCAATGTTCTTCAAATATCAAAATATTTTGACCTCTCAGATGATCAATTTTTAGACCTTGATTCACAAAAACAAATCATCTTTTATAATTTTCCCTTGATCATGTTAGGGTTTTGACGACACCAACAGGTAGCCGAGATTAAAACATAATGAAGGGTTAATATTGAGATTGTACAAGTGACATGGATCATGTGAAATGAATGGTTGAGATTAAAACATGATGGGAGACAAGGATTTATTTACATATATTTCTATATATAAAATATTCATATGTATGCATAAATATATATAATGGATGACTATAATTGGAGGATGTGTAGATGACAAGTGGCTAGGTTTTGGTGTTTACAAATTTCCCTTTTTGTATCACGTTAAGTGAAACACAATGTGGTGCAAAAACAAGAGACACTTCGTTTGGTTAAGTAACTTCTTTTCTTGGTGTGCAAGAAGATCCTAAAGATAAAAATTATTGTTGTAGCTTGCCCCTCAATTTGTGAGTGAGTGAAGAATGGATCTCATGAGCCAATTGATAGAATTGTGGGTGATGTGAATGAATGTGGATGATTGTGGATGATGTAATGATTGATTATGTTTTTGCCCCAACATAAGAAGGGATTTTTGGAAATGTGTATGATATGAATGATGTAAATTATGTAATGAATGATTCTACTTTTGCCCCAATAGAAAAGAGGTTGATGATGATGATGCAATGCTTGGTTTTATTTTTGTCCCAACAGAAAAAAAAAAAGGGTTTTTGTGAAATGTGGATGATATGAATGATGTATCTCGATTGGGAAATCAAGATCAAATTTGGTTGCCCCAAGTTTGGGGTGATTTTGTGTTGTTGAAAAGTGTGTTTTTTGGCGTCATTGAAATGCAAAATGAAGATGCAATAAAGGAGCCAATCACCCTAGGCTTATAATATCCCTAGTGATTGTTCACAATTCCTAAAAAATTAATGATGTAGTAAAAGTTATCCATGTTTCTAGCCCCATGAAAAAGGGCATCAATGATAACATTTGAGCAAATTAATTTGAGCGCAGCCTCACTCGTAAAATGAGGGACCAAAAATATTTTGTTTTTGAACAAGAGGATTTTGGATGATGATATGGGAAATTTTCCTCATGGTTATATACCCATCCTACCAAATTGCATGGATAATCGATCGTTGCAATCGCCAGGGGAATAGAGTAAACCACTAGATACGAGGTTCACTTGATAATGCAAGTGAATTTGACAATGTTGAGTGGAAATGCACTAATGAATGACTTTGTAAATGTTAAAATAATATGTACGAAGTTAAATGAATATGGAAATGCATTGATGAGTGATTTTAATGATTTTGTGAAAATTAGAGTTGTTTTGGGACATTTTAAAGCAATTTGAGGGTATTTTTTGCAACTTTTTGGTCGCAATAAAGAACTAAATGCCCAAATCAATATGTGTTATCATAAAATATGATGGAATGGTGTGATGAATTATTAATATGATTAATGTAGCAATTTTATAAAATTTTAGACCATTTTGAGGTGATTTGAAGAATTTTTAGGTATTTTTGTTACTTTTGGTTACAATAAAAAATTATGCATCCAAATCGATTCTTATTTTCACAAAATCTAATGTGATGATGTAATACATGCAAGGATGAATTTTGAGGTAATTTTATGGGATTTTTCTATAGTTTCAAGCCTTTTGAGTCCTTTTGCAACATTCTAGATCCAAACGCCTACTAGCATCCACATCTTGTGCAGACGTTGGAGGGCGTTTACCACTCTACAAACACAAGGTAGCATTTGAAAGCACCAAAATCAGCTATAAAAGTATTGCAAGGGAAAATTTTGATTTATTCTTACATTTGTGAGTTTGAGAAGCGACATCTAAAGGAGATTGAGTGAGTGAATGAGTGGAATGTGAAGGAGTGTGGTGATGGTGATGGAGAGAGTGGATGTGGTAGTAGGAGTTGAGACACATATGGCTGAAGTAAGCGCCCTTAGATCTCTTGTAATTTTTATTTATTTTACAATGAAAGTGATGAGAATGTGCATTTAATGTTGTGTTGTACTGTAGTTGAGGATCTTTGAGGCTCGATATCGATTCTCGTCCATCATACCAAGGGTGATAAAGGTGCTAAAGAGGGATCATTGGGATTGGTTGGAGTGGGTGGGATTGGCAGAGTGTGCTCGAATTGAGGTGGTGATGATTTATGAGGGGTACCTATTTACCTTAGTTGAGATGTGGGATCCAGATAGGGGAACTTTCTAGATCCCGATAGGAGAGATGACGGTGGTACTAGAGGATGTATATCACATCTTTTGAGTGCCTGTGGAGGGGTTACATGTCTAAGTTGGGCATGATAGGGAGTATGATATGAGGTGGATATTTGGTGATGGATGGAGGGATGTGAACATCCGAGGTGGAGGGATCAGATACTTGGACATGTTGGAAATATGAGCAGGATTTATTGTCATTTATTTCAAGAGTCAGTTTTAGTGAGTAGGACAAAAATAATGGTGTCAAGGAGTCAGTTATGCAATAAAAAGAGTGCTTCTAGACCTAAGAAAAATAATATTATAATGCCCCTAATTATAATATTCAAGGTGGTCAGATGAGGTCTAAAGAGCAACAGGAAGGCCCAAGAAAATAATATTATAATATTTTATTATAATATTAGAGGTCTAAGGTTGAGACCTAAAAGATTAAATTAATTATAATAATTTCATTATAAAATTAGTTTATAATTTAAATTTATTAACTCTAAAGCATTATTAAATTAATTATAAGTTAATTATAATTTATTATAATTTAGTTTATAACTTAATTTAATAAACCCTAGATTTAGGGTTATAATTTTTTTATATTTGAATTGCTTTCTGCAAACATTGGAGAAACCTTTGGATTGCATATATATAATGCCAAAACCTTTGCCATTACCTTATCCTTGCGAATGATTTTAAAGCTAGTGCAAAGAGAAACGTTCATGTGAAATTCGCATGTGTTTTAGGACCGAGAAGAGGACAAGGTTGTGTGGCCAGCAAAATATTCTTGAAGCCCCTGTAGCCCAGTTGGTAGCCAAAGGCTACGTTAGAGCATTCAAGGAACGCTAGATGCGGGTTCAAACCGCATGTGCTCTGGTTTTCTAAAGAGGAGGATCATTTTCTTTTGTGATGCATAAGGAGGAGGAATTCAAAGGTATCTTGACACCTTTTTGGTTTGCGTGGAGCCACACAACCCAGTTGGTGGGCACGAGTGTTGCAAAAGTGCTTGGGGAGAGCCATCGATGGCACGAATCTCGCCAAGGCCTTTTGGGCAGCATTGAGCATAATAAAGGTATGCGCTTTTTTTGGTGGTTGACTTTGCATGCGAAAAAATAAAGGGGGGAATTAATTTTTATTTTCCAAAGGTTTTATTTTAATTAAAGTTTTTGCATAATTATTTCGTTTTATAAGTTATAGAAGGGAGTTAAAAGGGGTATGCAAAAAATTAATTTTTGTGTTGAATTTTTAAGTGTTTGAGTTATAAGCTAGTAAGGAAATTTATTATTTTTGAGATTGAGGGTTGTTGAATATTATTTTAAATTTGGAGATTGAAGGTGTATTTGAGTAAATTATTTTTATGTATATTTTGGGTGAATGCTCAAATCAATATGGAGTAATAAGGTGTTATTGAGTGTTATTATTTTTGTACTGAAGAAATATTTTGGAGGAGTGTTAGAGTGATACTTTTACCATCTAACCTTTGAGTTTGGCAAAGAGGTTGATTGTGTTTAAAGTAAATTTTTGAGGTCTACTCTTCATCAAGTAAAAATGTATGGGCACATTCTTCCTTGGTTGAAGTGATTGATTTATTGAGGTTTTCTGAAAAACAAGTTGGAGTGAAAAGGATTAATTTAAGTTTTCCTTTGCTAAGTTGTTGAGGCTTTCTAAAATGGAAGTGGATGCTATAAACTTTGTTTTATGAGCATTTTTGGAGGTTTTGAGTGAGTTAGTGCATGCTTCATTGTTGTATGGTTTGAGATCTTTTGAGGTTGAGATTGAAGAATGAGTTAGGGTTTGAAATAACATGAGTATCATTGTTATGTGATGTGGAAACCCTTATTGAGTTAGAGTTGTGATGCATGTGAAACTTCCATTGGGTTGATTGAATCAAGTTGTGCCTTCATTGATGTTGAGTGAGAGATTATGTTTCATAGAATTATTGATGAAGTAAAGTTGATTTGAGTATTATTGATTGAGTGTATTAGAGTGATAGTTGAAATTTTATGAAACAAATTGTTCTATATTCTAAACTAATTTGTGAGAGAGGATTTGGAAGCGATTGAGCATTTGATGGGTGTGAAACATAATGAGTCTCTAACAATTCTCTATATGTTTATGTGATATCAACCAATATTTTATGTGAAGATTGTTTGTGTGATTAAAGAGGTTTTCTGCAAAGAGTTTAAGTTGAGTTTTATATGCAATATTTGTATTTGGTTTGAGTAGGATCTTATGCGAGCTTGTGAGCAATTTTTTGAGTAATTTCTAGAGGGGACTTAAGGATAAAATTGAGTAAGCTTTTGTAAAATCTTAAGGATAAATTTGTGTGAGCTTTCGTGGAAGCTTACAAGTAGATTTGATACAAGTCTTAGAGAATACTTGTAGAGCAAATTAGACAAGTTCTTGTGAGGACTTGTGGATAGGTTTGATGCAAGTCTTTGTGAAGACTTGAGAGTATATTGAGCAAGTTCTAGAGAGGCCTTGTTGGATAGATTTGATGCAAGTATTTGAGAATACTTGAGAGCATAGTTGATTGATTGATTTGTTCAAGCTTTGTGTTAAGGCTTGGGGTAGATCTAGCAAAGTTGATTTGTGATTGGATCAAGCTTTGTGTTAAGGCTTGAGAACATATTAGAGGTCCATTAGCCAGGGCAGTGAGAATAGGCCACCTGAGTTAGGACAAGAGTCTTTAGTGGATAAAGATCCATTAGCCAATGTAGTGGAGGTAGTAGTTCTTCTAGAAGATCACCAGCCAGAGTAGAGGAGATTGGTGTCTCCTATGGATAGATATTCACAAACTTGATTAGGGGATTGGTGTCTCCTTTGGACAGGTATTCCATAAATATTTTAATAGGGAAAGTATTTCCCAGGATATTTGATTGAGAAAATTTAGTGAAATATTTTCTTTGTGGATGTATCCCACCTTGGGTGAACCACGTTATATTGGTGTCTCATGTGTGTGTGATGATTTGTGCATTAATTTGGTTTTTGTTGTTGATATTGCCATTGATAATATTACATAATAATGTTTGGGAAAGAAAAGTAAAAAGTGGTCTTATACTGTTCACCCCCTCTCTCAGTATAAGCTTGTGTTCTTCAATTGGTATTAGATCTGGTTCCTTCGAAAAAGATCTAACAACTTGAAGGAATATCTTACAAGAACACACATGGCAAGGAAAAGCAAAAGCAGAACCATGATACCTAAAAAAAGAGAACACACATGGTCATGAAAGAAAAGAAATATGAATTTGATTTTGTTGTTCTAAGAGGAGTAGTGGAAGTAGATCCAAGAGATGAATCAAGCAGTAGAGATGAGACTAAGTTGATAGAATTTTGTACCAGATGTAGGAAGGCAGGTCACCTTGTAGCTTATTGTCTACAAGATGGTAAAGGAATTTTTTTTTTTGTAGTCAACTTGGCCATAATACAAGATATTACAATGGGTTCAGTAGCAGTGAAGATGAAATAGAACTAAAATATAATAAGGATAGTCGAAATTGGTATGAAGAAGAAACTCTACTTTCAATAATAGAAGAAAAATAAGATGCTCCTATTGAAGACCAAAGAAAAGAAAAAAATTTATAATATCAAAGAAAGAAAGAAGAGGAAGATTTAGAAAAAAGAAAAGGAGGAAGCCACTCTTAAAGAACTTGTTGAGCTGAAAAGGAAGAATTTAGAATTGAAGGCTCAAATACAAGAAGATGAGAAAAATAAGAAAAATCTTCTACAAGATCTTTCTGACTTAAGAGATAAGTTTGAAAAGTCAATTAGAGAACAAACAAAGGTAAAAGAGCTAGAATATGACATATTTGTTGATCTTGAAGAATTAAAAAAGGAAAATTTTGGATTAAGGGCTCAACCACTAGAAGATGAGCATACAAAAACAAAGTTTCTACAAAATATCACTAACCTTAAGGTTAAGGTTGAAGTGGCAAGGGAAATTGAATAAGGTATGACTAAAAAGCTAGAGGTAAAAGTCCTAGAATGTGAAATATTAGAACATGAGGTAGTTTCACTAAGGAAGGAAGTGGAAGATTCTAAAGACAAGCTACATAGATGTGAGAAAAGTACCAAAGCACAAAGATCCTCATTCATCAAAACAGGTCTAGGCATTGAAGCAGGACAAGAAGATCAGAAAGCAAAGACAAATAGTTTGGGCAACATAAAGACTCAAGAAATACAGAAAAGGGAGTCAAGAACCAAAGGAAAGGAAGCAGTGAATGAAGAAGAACCAAAGACTTATGTCGATGTGTTGAAAAGTGATAGCATCAAAAGGAAAGGAAATAATGCACAAATAAGGAACAAGAATCAACATAGGGTAAAATAGACTAAGAGACCAATGAGGTCAAGGCAAGGTAGTTTCAATGGATGATGCTTCTCATGTCACAGGTTTGGGCACAAAGCTACTCAGTGTAGGACACATGAAATACAGGAATATGGGAACTTCAAAAATTGGTAAATATTTCATGGGTATTGCTACTCTTGTAATCAGTTTGGTCACAAAGCAATGAATTGCAGGGTTCATGACAGGAATAGATATGGCTTCACTAGAAGAAATCCCAAGAAATTTGCACCTCCAAGGAATAATAACATTAAGTGTTATAAGTGCAATAATGATGGACATACAACAAAGTGGTGTAGAGCAAAAATTCTAGAGACAAGAAAAATTAAGAACATTCAGAGGAATAAGAAGGATCAGATGATAAGGAAAGTGAACAAAGGTAAATATTAGTGCATGTTGGGAGTAGAAATACTCCCACCCTAGAATTAACCACCTCAAGAGGAGGTGGGGGAGGGGATAAGCTAAGATTTTCATTCTTAACCCCGAGCCCCAAAGGTGACCCTTTGCCATTGATGACAAAGGAGAAGAGATTTGGGTTAGGAGGAGAGCATTAATTCAGGGGGAGTAGTTTCTCAGGGAATCAGAATAGGAAAAGGTAAAAGGAATGGTAAAAAAAAGTGGGTTGCCATCAATGACAAAGGGGGAGATTGTTGGAAATATGAGTAGGACTTATTGTCATTGATGTCAAGAGTCAGTTTTAGTGAGCAGGACAAAATGAAGGGTGTCAAGGAGTCAGTTATGCAAGAAAAAGAGTGCTTCTAGACCTAAGGAAAATAATATTATAATACCCCTAATTATAATATTCAAGGTGGTCAGATGAGGTCTAAAGAGCAACATGAAGGCCCAAGAAAATTAATATTATAATATTTTATTATAATATTAGAGGTCTAAGGTTGATATCTAAAATATTAAATTAATTATAATGATTTCATTATAAAATTAATTTATAATTTAATTTGATTAACTCTAAAGCGTTATTAAATTAATTATAAGTTAATTATAATTTAATTATAAGTTAATTATAATTTAATTATAAGTTAATTTATAAACTAATTTAATAAACCCCAAAGTTAGGGTTATAAAGTTTATAAATTTGAATTGCTTTCCATCGATGTTGGAGAAACCTTTGGATTGCATATATATAATGCCAAAACCTTTGGCATTACCTTATCCTTGAAAATGATTTTAAAGCTAGTGCAAAGAGAAAGGTTCGTGTGAAATTTGCATGTGTTTTAGCATCGAGAAGAGGATAAGGTTTTGTGGCCAGTAAAATATTCTCGAAGCTCCTGTAGCCTAGTTGGTAGCCAGAGGCTGCGTTAGAGTGTTCGTGGAATGCTAGACGCAAGTTCAAACCACATGCGCCCCGGTTTGCTAAAGAGGAGGATCATTTTTATTTACAGCATGCAAGGAGGAGGAAGTCAAAGGCATCTTGATACCTTTTTGGTTCATGTGGAGCCATGCAGCCCAGTTGGTGGGTGCGAGCACTGCGAAAGTGCTTGGGGAGATCCATCAACGACACAAATCCCACCAAGATCTTTTGGGTAACATTGAGCATAATAAAGGTATGTGCTTTGTTTGGTGGTTGACTTTGCATGCAAAAAATTAAAGGGGTAAAATCATTTCTATTTTCCAAAGGTTTTATTTTAATTAATTTTTTTGCACCCAGGTGTTGTAGGTGAGTTGGAGAGGAGAGGGCAATCCTCCAAGGGAGGTCCCAGGTTCAAATCTCCACCCTACCAAAAATCTAAATTGAGTATCCAAAATCCAATTGATAATGTTGGCGCGAGCAGGATCGGGTGCGACCCCCGGGTGACTTTGATGATGTAGAACCCCCTGTTCATGGTCTCTCAGACCAAGGCAGCTCCGCAAGGGGTTTTTCGCTTTAAAAAAAAAAAAATTAAAGTTTTTGCATAATTATTTTGGTTTATAAGTTATATATGGGAGTTAAAAGGGGTATACAAAACTTTAATTTTGTGTTGAATTTTTAAGTGGTTGAGTTATAAGGTAGTAAGGAAATCTATTATTTTTGATATTGAGGGTTGTTGAATATTATTTTAAAGTTGGAGATTATAAGGTGTATTTGAGTAAATTATTTTTATGTATATTTTGGGTGAACGCTAAAATCAAGATGGAGTAGTAAGGTGTAATTGAGTTTTATTATTTTTGTATTGAAGAAATATTTTGGAGGAGTGTTAGAGTGATATTTTTGTCATCTAACCTTTGAGTTTGGCAAAGAGGTTGATTGTGTTTGAGGCAGGTTTTTGAGGTCTACTCTTCATCAAGTAAAAAGGTATGGGCACATTCTTCCTTGGTTGAAGTGATTAATTGATTGAGATTTTCTGAAAAACAAGTTGGAGTGAAAAGGATTAATTTAAGTTTTTCTTTGCTAAGTTGTTGAGGCTTTATGAAATGGAAATGAATGCTATAAACTTTGTTTGATAAGCATTGTTGGAGGTTTTGAGTGAGTTAGTGCATGCTTCATTGTTGTATGGTTTGAGATATTTTGAGGTTAAGATTGAAGGATGGGTTAGGGTTTGAAAGAACATGAGTATCATTGTTATGTGATGTGGAAACCCTTATTGAGTTATAGAAGGGAGTTAAAAGGGGTATGCAAAACTTTAATTTTGTGTTGAATTTTTAAGTGGTTGAGTTATAAGGTAGTAAGGAAATCTATTATTTTTGAGATTGAGGGTTGTTGAATATTATTTTAAAGTTGGAGATTATAAGGTGTATTTGAGTAAATTATTTTTATGTATATTTTGGGTGAACGATAAAATCAAGATGGAGTAGTAAGGTGTAATTGAGTTTTATTATTTTTGTATTGAAGAAATATTTTGGAGTGTTAGAGTGATATTTTTGTCATCTAACCTTTGAGTTTGGCAAAGAGGTTGATTGTGTTTGAGGCAACTTTTTGAGGTCTACTCTTCATCAAGTAAAAAGGTATGGGCACATTCTTCCTTGGTTGAAGTGATTAATTGATTGAGATTTTCTGAAAAACCAGTTGGAGTGAAAAGGATTAATTTAAAATTTTCTTTGCTAAGTTGTTGAGGCTTTATGAAATGGAAATGGATGCTATAAACTTTGTTTTATGAGCATTGTTGGAGGTTTTGAGTGAGTTAGTGCATGCTTCATTTTTGTATGCTTTGAGATATTTTGAGGTTAAGATTGAAGGATGGGTTAGGGTTTGAAAGAACATGAGTATCATTGTTATGTGATGTGGAAACCCTTATTGAGTTAGAGTTGTGATGCATGTGAAACTTCCATTGGGTTGTGTGAATCAAGTTGTACCTACATTGATGTTGAGTGAGAGTTTTGTTTCATAGAATGATTGATGAAGTAAAGTTGAGTTGAGCATTATTGATTGAGTGCATTGGAGTGATAGTTAAAATTATGTGAAACAAATTGTTCTATATTCTAAACTGATTTGTGAGAGAGGATTTGGAAGTGATTGAGGATTTGATGAGTGTGAAACATATTGAGTCTCTAACAATTCTCTATATGTTTCTGTGAGATCAAACAAGATTTTGTGTGAAGATTGTTTGTGTGATTAAAGAGGTTTTTTGCAAAGATTTTAAGTTGAGTTTTATATGCAAGATTTATATTTGGTTTGAGCAGGCTCTTGTGCGAGTTTGTGAGCAGTTTTTGAGTAAGTCCTAGAGGGGACTTAAGGACATAATTGAGCTTTTATAAAATCTTAAGGATATATTTGTGCGAGATTTCATGGAAGCTTATAAGTAGATTTGAGACAAGACTTAGAGAAGACTTGTAGAGCAGATTAGACAAGTTCTTGTGAGGACTTGTGGATAGATTCGAGGTAAGTCTTTGTGAAGACTTGAGGGCGAATTGAGGAATTTCTAGAGAGGACTTGTTGGATAGATTTGATGCAAGTATTTGAGAAGACTTGAGAGCATAGTTGATTGATTGATTTGTTCAAGCTTTGTGTTAAGGCTTGGGGTAGATCTAGCATAATTGATTTGTGATTGGATCAAGATTTGTGTTAAGGCTTGAGAATAGATTAGAGGTCCATTAGCCAAGGTAGTGAGAATAGGTCTTATGAGTGATGACATGAGTCTTCAGTGGATAGAGATACATTAGCCAATGCAATGGAGGTAGCAGTTCTTCTATAATATCACCAACCAGAGCAAAGGAGATTGGTGTCTCCTATGGATAGAGATTCACAAACTTGATTAGGGGATTGGTGTCTCCTTTGGACAGGTAGTCCATAAACATTTTAATAGAGAAAGTGTCTCCCAAGATATTTGATTGAGAAAATTTAGCGAAAGAGTTTCTCCGTGGATGTATCCCACCTTGGATGAACCATGTTATATTGGTATCTCATGTGTATGTGATGATTTATGCATTACTTTGGTTTCTGTTGTTGATATTGACATTGATAATATTACATAATATTGTTTGGGAAAGAAAAGTAAAAAGTGGTCTTATATTTTTCAGCCCCCCTCTTAGTATAAGCTTGTGTTCTTCAAGACATGTATGTGAGGAATGAGTTGGAGGCACTACCTACCTTATTCATGTTCCTGTTGGCTAATGTATTGGTACCTAACAACACTGAATATCAATTCCATTGGAACATGATTAGGTTGGTGTTCTATATGATCGATGAGGCTCGGGTGTATGCATGGGAACATGCGCTACTAGTGCAGATATAGTAAGATATGCATGAGGTGAAGAGGCAGGGGTGGAAGGGGTTGGGTTGTAGTGTGTTGTTGTAGATCTAAAGCTGGAAGCATGTCAATATAGCTTGTGGGTCTACATTGAGATTATGGGAGTTGATAAGGTATAGCCAAGTCATCTTGGTCATAGTGGCTAGGAGTGCAGAGATGTATGGGTAGGTTTGATATCATATCAGGTGTGCTGGAGACCATGGTAGGATGCTAGATAGACCAGCTATGGAGAGCAACTATGATAGGTTAGGTAGATGAGATGGGTGGTTGGACAAGATGTTATTGAGGTGGATTTGATCCAGTTCTCACGAGTGTTGTGATAGTTTGGGATACAATAGAGAGTACCTAAAGCTCTAGTGTTGTATAGGTGTTGATCTCATGATTCGAGCATGTCCTGTGTGGAGGAGTGGTAAGTGGAGTGTGAGGATGATGAAAATATAGATCTCCTAGATGTGGATGATATCAAGACCACCATAAACTATGATGCATGGTTTTCTTCACAACCACCTTTTGTATCGAGCCAGATGGTTGAGTATGGTAGTGGGGATGATTTGGAGATAGCGGTAGAGATCAAGGAGACTCCTCAATATCAGAGACATCATCAATATAGTAGTCAAGAGAGGTTATCAAGGGGTTCAATAGAGTAACCTCCAAATATTGAAGGTGATGGTGATAATAAGGGTGGTATGGAGGAGGTTTCAAAGAGGTTTCCTAGTTGGAGTGAGGAGAAGTGGGTTGAGTTCGAGGTTGAACAAGACCAGCTTTGACATATGGTGGTGGAGCGAGATGTAGAGATTGCTCAGCTATGGGTAGAGTTGGAGGCACAGGTGGTAGTAGGTGGAGATGCAAATGCGATCATGAGGCTCTAGGTAGATATGGCACAGAGGGATGCTCATCATAGATAATATGTGCTACGAATTTTATCTCGAGAAGACTAGAATATGTCTTGAGGTGGGGCATATTGAGAGATCATACCCTAAGAAGAGCCCAACAGAATCTTATATAGAAAACTACAAGAAAAACTTACAAATGGTTATGGATGAAGATGGTTCTTAACTTCCAAAAAATAGATGTAGAAAAATAAAAGAAAATAAACAAGGGGGACCAGTAAGGAAGGATATTGGAAAATATATCAACTCTTTCGAGGCTTTAGCCTATGAAGAAAAGGTAGATCAAAACATTGAGTACATAGTACAACAGTTTCAACATATTAACAAGGAACCATCTATTTAGTATGATCCTAATTTAATGAAGAACATTCTCGATGAACCTAAGGAATGTGTCTCATTAGATTTTTAAGACTCTCTTGAAGTACCATACACCATTCAAGAGAAAAAAATTGATAGAAAAAATATAGTTTTAGAAGTTAATACCTCTGTCATTAATAAGGAAATATCAAAATATGAGCAAGAGAAGTCAAAAGCTTCTGTAATAGAGCTAGGAGAGGATAAATATGATGAGAAGAAAAATTGTGAAAGAATATTAAGGAATAGAATAATAAGACCTACTCCTGATATAGGCAATATAAAAAGAGGAAAACCCTCAAATTATCAAACAAGATCCAAGGAAGTAAGAGAAAACATAAAGAAAGGAACACAAACTAAGTTGGTTAAACTTCTCTTTACCAAACAATAAAATGATATTGGTAATATGCAGGTGGGTCCAAAAGCCTCTAATGAGACATGATTATCATATCATGAAATATAAGGGGTATTAATGCCCCCTCAAATCAGAGGTGTATCAAGGACCTATGTTTAAGTAATAAGCCTAATATTCTTTGTATCCAAGCAACTAAAATAAATAAATAAAAGAAATTTCAAAAACTATGAAAGCAATATAGGCAAGATGTGAGTGGGATGCTATGGATTTTGAAGGAGCAATGGAGGGAATTCTAACTTTTTGGAATTCTTCTAGAACCTCTTGTGTAACCATTCATAAAACTAGGCATTGGATAGCCTCTTTAGTCACTTGCTACTTTGTAGATATTTGTTTCATCCTTATCAATGTCTATGGACCTACAACTTAGTTAGGTAGATTATAATTTTGGAGTGGGATTGAAACCTTTATTAGAAGTAAAGACCCAAAAACTCGATTCATGATCATAGAAGATTTTAATGCCATAAGTAAGTTGGATAAAAAATTTGGAATACCTAGAAATTAATCCAAAGTATGAGATATTTCTCAAATTTTATTCAAAATAATAATCTAAGGGAGGTTGAGTATGAAGAAGACAACTATACTTGAAAAACAATAGGAGAGGCCAGAACCTAATAGCAAAAAAATTAGATATATTCATTCTCTCAAATAATTGGCTAGATGAAGGAACTTGTGCTAAAATTAATACCTTAACAAGGATTGGTTTAGATCATTGGCCAATAAGAGTTAAAATGGTGGTAAGTGAATTCAAAAAATATCATATTTTAAATATAAGCAGATGTGGGAAGACCATCCTCAATTTATTGATATGATAGCTCAAACATGGAATTATTTAGGTAATGGTGGGTTGTATGCTCTTCCAAATAAAATTAAATCTATGACATCTAGATTAAAAGAATGGAACAATAACACATTTGAAAATATTTTTGAGAAGAAAAAAGAACTAAAAGATAAACTTTCTAATTTCCAAAAGAGGTGATCATAATTATCCAAGATCATAGGAAAGGGATTGTCTTAGTGAATATCATAATATTTTGAGAAAGGAAGAGAAATTTTGGAGATTAAAATCAAGACAGTCTTGGTTAAAATGATAAAATACAAAGTGTTTCATAGGATGGCTATAGTAGATATATCAACATCCCGAATTAGTAGAATTAAATCGATAGAAGGGTTTAGATTGAATATCAAAGTGAAATTAGAATAGAGGTAAAGTTTTCTTATCAAAATAGTCTAGGATTAGAGGAGGCTAAAGTTCTAAATGATAAACTTCTTCAAGATGTTCCTTCAATTATAATGAATGAACACAATATGAAACTAATGGATCCTATTACTCTAAAAGAAGTTTATTTAGCTCTTTTCTCTTTTAATAAGGATAAATACCCAAGTACACATGGGCTCTCTACAACTTTTTACCAACATAATTGGGATATAGTGAAGGATTATTTATTGGTGGCAGTGGAACAATTTAGGGTAAAAAAATACATACCTTATAAAATAAATGCAACATATCTTACCCTAATTATAAAAAAGAAGGATGTTGATTTATTTGATTATTTTAGACCCATAAGCCTATGTAATATGGCATATAAGATTATCTCTAAAGTGATGGTGAATCAATTAAGGCCATTTTTACACAAAATTATTTCAGAAGAGCATGGAGGATTTATGAAAGGAAGACAAATTATGTATGGTATCATAGTAGCTCATGAAGTTATACATTCAACAACTTCAATAAAAGAGAAAGCAATGATCTTAAAACTTCATATTATTAAAGCCTATGATAGGGTTAAATGGAATTTTCTTTTTGTAGTTTTAGAAAAGTTTAGTTCTAGGAAGAAATGGGTTAGATGGATTAAAGCTTGTGTCTCTACAGTTTCTTATTTAGTATTGATCAATGGGTTAGTAACAAAATATTTTAAAGCCAAGAGAGGCCTTAGACAAGGAGATCCTCTATATCCTTATTTGTTCATTATTATGGTAGAGGTTTTGAGTAGGAACTTAAATAAGGCTTACAAATATGGGCTTATAAGTGGACTTAAGGTTAGTAATAAAACCGATAACATCATCCATCAATTGTTTGTAGATGATATAACCATTTTTGGAAGGTAAAGGATAAATGAATCCAAAGCTTTGAATAAGTTTTTAAAGGAATACAAAAGAGCATCAGGGTAAAAATTTAATAGGACAAAATCTAAAATTTACTTCCTTAACACTCCAACTAATATCAAAGCAAGAATTTGCAGGTTACTTCAAATGGAGGTAAATTTTCCAACAACTTATCTATGGATGCCTTTATTTGAGGGGAGAATAAGGATAGAATTATGGAATCTAGTTATTAGTAAAGTTTAAAATAAACTTCTAGCTTGGAAAGGTAGATGGTTATTGTTAGCAAGAAGAGTGTAGTTAATTAAGTCAGTCTTAAAGGCCATTCCAACATATTATATGTCTTTTTATTCTATGCCAAAATCAATTAAAAATATTAATCTATATTAAGTGATCCTTTTATGGTTAGGTTTACACGATAAAAGGAAATTTCCTATGGTGAAATGGAGCAAGGTGTGTGATGATAGAACTAGAGGAGGTCTTGGTTTAAGAGTTCTTATAGATACAAACTTAGCTCTAAGGGGAAAAGTAATATGGATATTGTACAAAGAGAGTTAACGACAATGGGCAAGAATTCTTCTAAGTATGTTGAGACAAATGACCCAATTTTAATATTTACTGCATTCTCTCTACAAAATGGTTATGCTTTTTAGAATGGTTTAAAAATATATATTGATCTAATGATTAAATGTTTAAGATGGATGGTGAAAACTCAAGAAAATTTTCCATTTGGATGGATACGTGATGTGATAAAAAACCACTCAATTTAGATCCAAATTTGAAACCTTGGATGAGATTGCTTCAAGACAAATATGGTGATAGGGTTTTAAATATTTTGTACAAGGATCAAGAAGGAAGATACAAATGGAAAGAATATTTTTTTACAAGTATACAAGATATTGATGCTAGGAGGCAATTGAGTAGAAAGATAAAAACTATGATTATTATGAGGGGAGCCAAGGATAAATGTATTTGGGAGTTAAATAGCTCAGGATAATACACAACAAGAAGTGGATATAATGTACAACACCAACAAAATAGTAATATCACTAGAATATGGAGAGATATTTGGGATAGCCCAGACACTCCTAAAGTCAAAATGTTTGTTTCACTAATAGGTCATAGAAGAATTTTATCCTAGGATAACCTTATGAAAAGGGGTTTTCATGGTCCCTCTCAATGTGTTTTTTGTAAAAATGAGGAGGAGAGTATAGACCATCTCTTCAGACATTGCTCAATAGTTTGGAAACTATGACAATGGATTCTTAATATGTTTGGTAAATGCATGGTGATGAATAGCAGAATTGAAGATTGGTTAAAGCAATGGTAGAGCACTTATAAAAGTGAGGCTTTACAAATAATATGGGATATATCAAAATATATAATACTTTGGACTATATGGCTAGAAAGGAATATAAGAATATTTAAAGGAAAGGAAAGCAATTTAGAGGTAATAAAAATGAAGATATGTTTAGCCATAGAGGAGTATAAACCAACCCTATCAACTCACCCAATCCCTAATCTAAAATTAGAGAGCCTTGATAGATGGAGTCAAGTCATTAAATTGAATTATGATGTTGTGTACAAGAGAAGCAAAAAGAAGACAAAGACTATAAAGTGGAAACCACTAGATGTGGAGTGGGTTAAATTAAATTTTGATGGAGCATCTAAAGGAAATCCTGGACCAACAAGAAGAGGAGGAATAATTAGAATTAATAGAGAAAATATTTTGCCTCATTATGTTTTCAATAGTGGATTTAAGATAAATAATGAAGTTGAAGCTTGGGCAACTTAATAAGGGTTAAAAATATGTAAACAAATAAAATGGAACATAGTATGTATGGAAGGTGATTCTTTCATAGTAATTAATGCAATTTTGAGAAAAGCAAAGGCTCCATGGAACATACAAGAGATAATTATGGAAATTCAAGATCTTACAAAAGAGTTTGAAGAAATCAGGTTTGCACATACTTTGAGAGGAGGAAACAAATGTGGAGATAGGCTTGCCATAGAAGGGTTTTGATTCAGGATCATGAAGTTAAATTCTTCTTTCCATGGTTAGAGGAAGTAGTAAGTTTAGCTGAAGTTGACAAGAAAATTTTGATTGCCAGAATCAAATTTTGATTAAGATTTACTCTAACATTTTCCATTGGTAATATTTGCTTTATTTTGTAACAATAATGTGTTTTCATATAAACTAATTATTATAAATTTTATGGTTGCACTTGTGTTTCAAGAAGGAAACTAGCAATATAGATTTCGTAAAGTGGACTATGATAGTGTGATGTTTTGGAAATATTACTCTACTAAGATGCAATGCATAGATAGTAGAGGCAAATTTTTGGTATTGTGAAGGATGTTATAGAAAAATATCAAGAAGGATTCTGAATTATTGAATATTTGTATTCATACAAAAATTTCAAAAAATCCAAAAAATTAAAATTAAAAATTTAGACATTTATGTTAAATGATGTAGGTTTCTAGCTATAGCATCTCAATTGAGATGAGAAGTGTATATATTTGTAAACTCTCAAGCTCTAAAGAAGAGAGTTGTAATTTTTCAAGGGTGGGGGACCTGAGTACAACCTATTATTATTCAGCCAAAAAATATATATGTTTATTTAGAACAATGCTAGTTTAATTCTTACATATTTGTAAATGAAATGATGGGATTTAACCGAATGAACTCATACCATTTGATACAACCAAACTCATCATTATTATTACCAGCAAGATATTTTTTTAAATAGTTATGAATTTGATGAAATATTATTTTTACTCATGTTTATGAAATAAAAAATGCATGAGACCACAATTGTCTAACTTATCAATCTTTCTCTCAAGTGACGATGTTTTTTTCAATATTTATTGAAGGACGGTAGTTTTTCTTTCCAATTAATATCTAGTTCATATAATCGCATATGTGAAATTGGGAGATGGACAATACCTCAGGAGGCATGATGAGAACAAATATGTGTCTTTCTCATATCTATAGTAGTGGATACTGAAAGTCATTTTATCATAGAATATGAAGCGTACAAGAACATCATGAATGCATATCAGGACATTTTAAAAGTGAACTCGTCGATGGAATTTTTTGAAGAATTAAGAATAGAAAAACAAGAAAACGTTTGATCAACAAAAGAAACACACTCCAAAATATGATAAGAGGATGTCAACTTTTTTTCTTAATTTTTAATAAGATATATGTGGCCTCTATTAGGGGCAAATCCTATCAAAATATCAAAATATCATATTTGATGTTAATTTAGTTAAACCATATCCAACTTGCATTTTTATCATAGATATTTTTTATTTTTTCCTATAAAATATATTCTTCATCTTCCTCAAAGTGCTATTTTTCCACAGTTAGATCCTTCACATCATTTTCATTAATAGATAAAATCTTACTCAAGAAATTACCTTCTAAAATATGAATTTCACGAAGATGAAGATCAACACCATAAATTGTTAATAAATTAGTTGTTAATTGGTTTCCTTCTCTATAGATATGCTCATATTTAAAGAGAGTGCCACAAATAATATATGATGAATGTCAACAATAAATTTATTTTTTTCCAATCCCTACATCCATTTTTGTTGATAGCACTAATGATAATTTGTGCATCTCCCTTAATTAAACTATATTTCCATCCTTTTTCAATGACAATTTTAATCATTATAAGAAGTGCCCTAGCCTCTACATAGTTTTTAGTTGAAGTTCTATACAATCCTAAGTAAGTGAGGAGAATTTTGCCTTGATTATTTTGAAAAACACCACCACCATAAACTTTTTCTAAATTTCCTTTATAAGCACCACTAAATTAATTTTGATAGACTCAATTTTTGAATAGTTCCATTTTACCCTAAATCGAAGCTTGTTTGTTTAATGTCATTGTCATAGATGACTCTTCCATGTTTATTGAAATCATGTAATCAATTTTCTACCACCTCTTTTTCTACACTTGATACTTCTCGTGATGAGCACCATAATCGTAAACATTCCACAAGAGAGGTAATAATATGATTTCAAAATTGGGTATGGTTTTGAGGTTTATTTTTCAAAATAATATTATTTCTTTCAAGCCATAAATTCCAACAAATAATGGTAGGACCAATTCTCCACATAATACTGCTTTAGGTTTAAAATAATTAATCCAACATTTCATCAACTCTTTCAATGTTTTTTTATAATAAAAAAGGCTTTGGAATTATTAAACTTGAGAAGATATTACAATACTTACAATGCCTGACCACAAAAAGAGGTAACTAGGACATCAATCAGCTCACCCATGGAGCCGACAATGTTTACCCACCAATATAGACAACAAAAACATACAACTCTAAAAGGCCTAGAACAAAAATAACTACAACAAAAGTGAGAAGTTGGAAAGACACTTCCTCAATTCATAGCATAGATATGAACAAAAATATTGGAAACCTCATAGCCAAATATTTCCTCTAAATAACTGCACTTTGTCCCTGAACAACAAAGGACAACAAATAACCTAACTAGCTGAGCGAGGAAAGTTCTAGAGAGTGATTCTTTATTTTTTCAATGATCAATTAGAGCAATGGTAAATTTATAGATTTTAGAAAGTTAAGTGTGCGACTATCTTTGCTAATTGATCTGCATATGAATTAAACTCCCTATAAACATGATGAATTTGGAAGAACTTAAAGAAATTTATCAATTTAACTTCTTCCTCTTTCATGTCCTTAAGGACCAAATCATCTAATTCCCAATTTTTCTCTATGGATTCAGTGATTAACTTGGAGTCACCCTTGACAAAATATTTATGATATTTTCTTACAAAGCAATTTTCAATCCCCTCAATAGAGTTACCATTTCTGCGTAGTTGTTTGTGTTCAACCCTAATCCTTCAGAGAATCAAACAACATTTTCCTGTAAGGTCCATACTATTTTCCCCTACCCCTACTCTGCCCATATTTCCAAGGGAATATCCATTAAAATAGAAGGTCACCACAAATTATTTTATGGTGTCAATACCTACGCTTTGTCTCAAAGAAACATACTGGTTCAAATTCAAACCAAAAACCTCCAAAATTTATTTTTTCTTCCTATAACAATATGCAATTGCTAGTACTTTAGTTGGAAATAAAATAATAGCATGTTCACTTACTAAACTGATTAGATTTTCCCATATTCTTCCTTATTTTATGACCTGATCTCTAAAGCATTTGTCATTCTGAGCCTTCCATAACTACCACATCAAGAAAAAAACTATAGACCTATATAGTTCTTTGACTGGTAAGCAAATTTTCATTTGATTCAACATATCTATAAAATCCATAAAGCACTTTAACTTTTGAGCAGTGCATTTAAAGAGCTTTAAAAACTTGGTCCAAATATCTACTAACACTGGATAATTAAAGAGCGGATGATTTAAATTTTCTCCTTCTCTTGCACAAAGGTGATATCTATCTAGACCAATCACACCCCTATTTCTTAGATTATCCACTGTTAGAATGGCACCATGATCCACCAACCATCTAAACATATAGATTTTTTGAACCACCATAGACTTCCAAACATGCTCCATTGACACCTCTAGGGAACTATCTTCGTTGTCCTGAGCAATTAAGAACTTGTACATATATTTTGATGATAGACTCATTGGTCTTTCATTCTCCTTCCATGTTGGTAGATCTTCCTCATTTTGGAGAAAATTTGATCTAATGCCCAAGTGCTCTTTTAGAAAGTTAAAATCATCTTTCAAATGTTATGGACAAAGGTTTGCCAAATATTTTTTAAAATATAATCTCTCCACCCTATTGTGTGGGTTGTTTTCACAAAGAAATCCTTGACTTTGTAAATTTTTTGGTGTAAGAAACGAATCCTAATGTTGTTAAAATCTGTAAATTTTTCTAGAGTTTTGGACCCAACTAAGGACAAAGTTAAAATATTTAAGTCTCCTTATTTCACCACCCAATTCAGATTCTCCTTAATGATCTTCAACCCTGTCAAGGTGTTTGACCAAATTTTGGTACCTCTCTATCCCAAATTGAGGTTCAACAAAATATCTTTTGGTCTACCTCCACCACAATATTTCTTCAATAAAAGCTTGGCCCAAGGAACCTCAGATTTGAGCAGCATTCTCCAAGAAATTTTAGTGGCTAAATATTGGCAAACTTTATCAAGTTGTCTTATCCCCAGACCTCCAAACTTTTTGGATCTACAGATCTTATTCCAATTCACAAGGTGATATTTCTTCCTACTAGTTTTGCCTCTAAACCAAAGAAAACTTCTGAATTCTTTTTCCATTTCACTTATTATAATGTTAGGAGTTAAAAGGAAGGATATCCAATAAATGGGGATTGTAGACAAGGTTGCAAAAATCAGCATTCTTTTACATGCTAGGTTCAAAAGTTTTTTCCCAACTATCTATTATTCTTTTTATTTGTCTACAAGGCAAAACTAGTCCATAGCTTTATAGTTTCCAGTTTTGATAGGAATTCCTAGATACTTTATTGTTGAATTGTCTTCTCCTAATTGGAATTGTAGAATTTTATAGATTTTATTCTTTGAATGGAGTGGTATATTGAGGAAAAAGATAATATTTTTCCATATTTATCACGCTCCCAAAAGCTAAAGTGAAATATGTCAAAATGTTTTAGATAGTCTTGGTTGTTTGAATGCAAGCTAAACCCATTAACAATGTATCATATGCAAAGAGGATATAAGAGGTTGCTTTCACATTGGCAATAGAACTTAAGCCCTAAAAATTGTGCTTTTCCTAACTTACTTCGAAGGATCTACTTTCCCTTCTAAGACTAAAGAGAATAAAAAAGGTGCTAAAAGGTATCCTTGATGAATGCCCCTTTATGTCCAAAAGAAGGAGGATGGGCCCCCATTTATTATAACTGTAGCATTTGGATTACTTATGAATCCCTACACCCAGTTCATTCATAGATCATTAAATCCTATTTTCTTTAACACCTTCCTTATATATTGCCTATCAAACCTATAATAGGCATTAGATAGGTCCACCTTGATTGTCATGGCTCTATTTTTATTTATCACTACACAATGTAAATTTTCTTGAGCTATTACAATATTGTCTTGTATGAGTCTATCCAGAAGAATGAATTCACCTTGTTACATCGTGATCAAATAATTTATGAAGGGCTTAAATATGCTAACCATTAACTTGATTATTATCTTATAAGAGGTATTGCAAAGATAAATAGGATGAAATCTATCAAAGTCTACTGCATCTCTATTTTTAGGAATGAGTGCAATGAAATAGGCATTGATAGCCCCTAAAACTACACCATTCTATATGGATTCTTCAATCATTTTGACCAAATATTCCTTTATGATTTCCCAATAGGCCTTATAGAAATTAACCTGAAAACCACCAGCCCCTGAGGCCTTATCCAAGCTCATACTCTTGATTATCTCATAGACCTCTTCCTCTGTAATGGATTTCTCTAGTTCCTCATTCATTTGCGATGTGACCAATTTTGGAATATAGTTGAGAATTCTTTGTTGAGGTTCTTCATTGTTTTCTATCCCCTCATCTAATAAAGACTCAAAATAATTGACTACTTCCTTATTAACTAACCCTTGATCTTTGACCTCTTCTCCCTATGATTTCTCGATCATGGAAATCTGATTAACTTCTTTCTTTGAATAGTTGCCTTGTGGAAGAAGGATGTGTTTGAATCTCCTTTCTGAAGCCAAATTCTTCGAGATTTTAGCCTCAAAACCTCCTCTTATCTCTCCTCTTCCTCATAAATTATTTGTTTCCATTTTTACTCTTCCTAGAATAAATCATATTTCCAACCTTCCTCTAAGGCTCTTTGTTTGGTTTGAAATAATTTTTATATTGCCATTCTCACTTGTTCTTGTTGTTGAGATATGATATTTTGAGTCCATATATTTATACCTATTTTTATATTAGCTAGCCTCTTATGAAATTTATACATTTAAGACCCATGATTAGGGGTACCATTGTCCCACCATAATTTGACCAGAGGTAGAAACTCTTCATGCTCTATCAACATGGATAGAAATTTGAAAGGAGTATTTATTACTTTCAAAATAAATTGAAGTTCAACAACCACTAGCCAATGATCAGAGCTAGTGCTTGAGACTACCCTTGTTTCCACAATAATGGAATCAATAATTAATATTTTAGATAATAGAAATTGGTCCAACCTTTTAGCAATCATTGCTTTCTCTTTTCTTCTGTTACTCCAGGTAAACCAACCTTCTTTGGATGGAATGTTAATGAGTTCAAACTGTTGAATTCCCCTAATAATTTTGGATCATACTTGATCATTGTTGTTGAACCATCCTCCTTTCTTTTCATTATTATCTAGAATCGAGTTGAAATCTACACCCAAAATGACATGTTTATTTTTTAAAGACTCTGCTAGATTCCACACTTGATGCCACAATTCAAGTTTCACAGCAGTATTGTTAAGTCCATATATGTTAATTAAATTGAAAGTTATCTTTAGAGATGTTTCAAGGAATTTTAAGTAGATCCAATTTCTTCCTAATATTTTTTCCATAATTTCAAATGTATTGATTTTCCACATAATGGTTAAACTGCCTAACTTCCCACTTGCACTAATTGTCATTGTTTTACTACCTTTCCAAATATGATCTTTCACCTGTATAAAATCTTCTTCATTCATTTTTATCTCTTGTATTATGATAATATCCAGATTTTCTTGGCTTATTTTTTGTCTCAAAGACGTTCTTTTTCAAGGGAGCCAATACCCTTGATGTTCCAAGAAAGGAATTTCATTTATCTGATTTTTCCCTGCTCTCATCCTGAGTCCTTTGTCCTCAAGTGTGAGTTGGATCCCATCAGAAATCGATTCATGAGTTTGCTTCTCCCGCATTGTTTTACCATTAGGTTTACCCACTATTTTATATGTGCCTCTTGTATCTATTTCACATTATATTTTTTGGGAAGTCATTTCAATGTCATGAATAATTTGAGTTTAAGGTGACCAGTTTGAATTGTTCACATTATCTATTTCAAAATTACTCTCAAAAGGGATAAAGTTAGGGGAAGAGGGATTCAAACCTAGAATAATAGACGTTTATCCATATTCTATAATGTCAACCCACTACAAACTGAAGTCACTTTGTGATCCCTCTTTTTATATTGCTTTTTTATTTATATTGTTTCATTTAGATCCTCTTTGGTTCCTCCTTCGTATGGTTGAGTCCCTTTTTTGAGATTGTCTTCAACTATGTTCACTTTAAATCCTCCAAACTACTACATCACCTTGAATTTGTTAGAGGTTTCCTTTTGAAATTTATGATGTGAGGTGAAAAACCCTGGTTTGTTCTATATTTATTCTCTTTTGTTGTGGACATGTTGGTAACCATACTTATTAATCTCTTTTACCTAATATTCTGCTAGAGAATCTTAGGACAATAATGGGCAAAATGACCATACTCATGGCATCAGAGATATTTGAAAGGAATACATTCATAACCTAATTTTATTCAATCTAAAAGGAGTTCGCATTAATCATAATTTCTTCAAGTAATTCAATTGTAATGTTTACCTAGACACAAATGTGGGTCATTACCAAATTTGCACCATTACTCTCTACACCTTTGATGAAGTTGCCAAATTTATTTCCTATTTCCTCTAAGACTGAGTTCTTTCTCAAAAAACCTAGGTAAAAAGGGTAAACAAACCCAAACCTGGCACTTCCTTGGGGTTCTCCTCTATATTATCAAGAAGGATGTTATAGAAAAATATCAAGAAGGATGCTGAATTATGGAATATTTGTATTCATACAAAAAATTGAAAAGATCCAAAAAATGAAAATCAAGAATTCAGACATTTTATGTAAAATGATGTAGGTTTCTAGCTATAACATCTCAATTGAGATAAGAAGTGTATATATTTGTACTCTCAAGCTCTAAAGAAGAGAGTTGTAATTTGTCAAGTGTGGGGGACCCGAGTACAACCTATTATTATTCAGCCAAAAAAAAAAATGTTTATTTAGAACAATGCTAGTTTAATTCTTAGATATTTATAAATGAAAGAATGGGATTTAACCGAATGAACTCATACCATTTAATACAACCAAACTAATCATTATTATTGCAAGCAAGACATTTTTTTAAATAGTTATGCATTTGATGAAATGTTATTTTTACTCATGTTTATGAAATAAAAAATGCATGGGACCACAATTGTCTAACTTATCAATCTTTCTCTCAAGTGACGATTATTTTTTCAATATTTATTGAAGGATGGTAGTTTTTCTTTCCAATTAAGATCTAGTTCACATAATCTCATATGTGAAATTGGGATATGGACAATACCTCAAGAGGCATGATGAGAACAAATATGTGTCTTTCTCATATCCAGAGTAGTGGATACTGAAAGTCATTTTATCATGGAATATGAAGCATACAAGGACATCATGAATGCATGTCAGGACATTTTAAAAGTGAACTCATCAATGGAAGTTTTTGAAGAATTAAGAATAGAAAAACAAGAAAACTTATTATAAACAAAATAAACACACTCCAAAATATGATAAGAGGATGTCAACATTTTTTTCTTCTTTTTTAATATATGTGGCTTCTATTAGGGGCCAATCCTATCAAAATATCACATTTGATGTTAATTTAGTTAAACCATATCCAAATTGCCTTCTAATCATAGATATTTTTCATTTTTTCCTATTAAACATATTCTTCATCTTCCTCAAAGTGCTATGTTTCCACAGTTAGATCCTTCACATCGTTTTCATTAATAGATAAAATCTCACTCAAGAAATTACCTTCTAAAATATGAATTTCACTAAGATGAAGATCAACACCATTATTTGTTTAATTATTTGTTGCTTGGTTTCCTTCTCTATAGATATGCTCGTATTTCAAGAGAGTGCCTCAAATAATATATGATGAACGTCAATAATAAATTTATTTTTTGTCCAATCCCTACATCCATTTTTTTTGATAGCACTAATGAAAATTTGTGAATCCCCCTTAATTAAACTATATTTCCATCCTTTTTCAATTACAATTTTAATCATTATAAGAAGTGCCCTAGCCTCTACATAGTTTTTAGTTGAAATTCTATACAATCCTAAGTAAGTGAGGAGAATTTTGCCTTGATTATTTTGAAAAACACCACCACCATCAACTTTTCCTAAATTTCCTTTAGAAGCACCACCAAATTAAACTATATTTCCATCCTTTCTCAATGATAATTTTAATCATTATAAGAAGTGCCCTAGCCTCTACATAGTTTTTAGTTGAATTTCTATACAATCCTAAGTGAGGAGAATTTTGCCTTGATTATTTTGAAAAACACCACCACCATCAACTTTTACTAAATTTCCTTTAGAAGCACCACTAAATTAATTTTGATAGACTCAATTTTTGAACATTTCCATTTTACCCTAAATTGAAGCTTGTTTGTTTAATGTCGTTGTCATAGATGACTCTTCCATATTTATTGAAATCATGTAATCAATTTTCTACCACCTCTTTTTCTACACTTGATACTTCTCATGATGAGCACAATATTCGTAAACATTCCACAAGAGAGGTAATAATATAATTCCAAAATTGGGCATGGTTTTGAGGTTTACTTTTTAAATAATATTATTTCTTTCAAGCCATAAATTCCAAAAAATAATGGTAGGACCAATTCTCCACATAATACATAATGTTTTAGCTTTAAAAAAACTAATCCAATATTTCATCAACTCTTTCAATGTTTTTTTACAATAAAAAAAGGTTTTGGAATTATTTAACTTGAGAAGATATTACAATACTTACAATGCCTGACCACAAACAAAGGTAACTAGGACATCAATCAGCTCACCCATGGAGCCGACAATGTTTGCCCACCAATATAGACAACAAAAACATACAACTCTAAAAGGCCTAGAACAAAAACAACTACAACAAAAGTGAGAAGTTCACATAACACTTCCTCAATTCATAGCATAGATAGGAACAAAAATATTGAAAACCTCATAGCCAACTCTTTCCTCTAAATGACTGCACTTTGTACCTGAACAACAAAGGACAATAAATAACCTAACTAGCTGAGAAAGGAAAGTTCTAGAGAGTGATTCTTTATTTTTTCAATGATCAATTAGAGCAATAGTAAATTATTATATTTCTAGCAGTTAAGTGTGCGACTGAATTTGCTAATTTATCTACATCCAAATTAAACTCCTTGTAAACACGGTGAATTTGAAAGGACTTAAAGGACTTAAAATACTTTAGTTTGGAAATAAATTAATAGCATGTTCACTTACTAAAATGATTATATTTTCCTATATTCTTCTTGATTTTATGACCTGATCTCTATAACATTTGTCATTTTGAGCCTTCCATAACTACCACATCAAGCAAAAAACCATAGACCTGTATAGTTCTTTGACTGGTAAGAAGTTCGTCATTTGATTCAGCATCTCTATAAAATCCATAAAGAACTTTAACTCCCAAGTAGTGCATTTAAAGAGCTTTAGCAACTTGGTCCAAATATCTACTAACATTGGATAATTAAAGAGCTGATGATTTAAATTTTCTCCTTCTCTTGCACAAAGGTGATATCTATCTAGACCAATCACACCCCTCTTTCTTATATTCTCAATTGTTATAATCACACCATGATCCACCAACCATCTAAACATATAGATTTTTTTATCCAAACATGCTCCTTTAACACCTCTAAGGAACTATCTTTGTTGTCCTAGGCAGTTAAGAACTTGTACATAGATTTTGATGATAGATTCATTGGTCTTTCATTCTCCTTCCATGTTAGTATAACTTCCTCCTCGTGGAGAAAAAATTACCTAATTCCTAAGTTCTCTTTTAGATAGTTAAAATCATCTTTCAAATGTTATGGACAGAGGTTTGCCAAATCTATTTTAAAAACACAATCTCTCCATCCTGTTGTGTGGGTTTTTTTCACAAAGAAATCATTGACTTTGTAATTTTTTTGTTGTAAGAAATGAATCCTAATGTTGTTAAAATTTGTAAATGTTTCTAGGGGTTTGGAACCAACTAAGGACAGAGTGAAAATATTTAAGTCACCTTCTTTCACCACCCAATTTAGATTATCCTTAATGTTATTCAACCATGTCAACATGTTTGACCAAATTTTGGTACATCTCTATCCCAGATTGAGGTTCAACAAAACATCTTTTGGTCTACCTCCACCATAATATTTCTTCAATAAAATGTTGGGCCAATTAACCTCAAAGTTGAGCAACATTCTTGAAGCAGTTTTAGTGGCTAAAGATTAGCAAACTTTATCAAGTTGTCTTAACCCTAGACCTCCAAACTTTTTGGGTCTATAGATCTTAATCCAATTCATAAGGTGATATTTTTCCTGCTAGTTTTGCCTCTAAACCAAAGAAAAATTCTGATTTTTTTTTCATTTCACTTATTACAATATTAGGAGTTAAAATTAAGGACATCCAATAAATGGGGATTGTACACAAGGTTGCAAAAATCAGAGTTATTTTACCTGTCAGGTTCAAAATTTCATTTTTCCAACTATCTATTGTTCTTTTTATTTATCTACAAGGCAAAACCGGTCCATAGATTTATGGTTGTCATTTTTTATAGGAATGCCTAGATAATTAACTATTGAATTATCTTATCCTACTTGGAACTGTAGAATTCTACAGATTTTCCTCTTTGAATGAAGTGGTGTATTGAGGAAAAAGATGATATTTTTTACATATTTATCACACTCCCAAAATCCAATGTGAAATATGCAAGAATGTTTCAGATAGCCTTGGTTGTTTGAGTTCTAGCTAAACCCATTAACAATGTGTCATATGCAAAGAGGAGATAAGAGGGTGCTTTCACATTGGCAGTATAACTTAAGCCCTAAAAATTGTGCTTTTCCTATCTTACTTGAAAGGATATACTTGCCCTTCTGAGACTAAAGTGAATAAAAAAGGTGATAAAAGACATCCTTGATGAATTCTCATTGATGTCTCAAAGAAGGAGGATGGGACCCCATTTATTAGAACTACAGCATTTGTATTACATATGAATCCCTACACCCAGTTCATCCATATATCATTAAATCCTATTTTATTTAACACCTTGCTTATATATTGCCTATCCAACCTATCATAGGCATTAGATAAGTCCATCTTGATTTTCATGGCTCTATTTTTATTTATCACTACAAAATGTTTAGTTTCTTGAGCTATTATAATATTGTCTTGTATGTGTCTACCCAAAATAAATTCACCTTGTTCCACCGAGATCAAATAATTTATGAAGGGCTTTAGTATGATAACCATTAAATTGGTTATTATCTTATAAGAGGTATTACAAAGAGAAATAGGATGAAATCTACCAAAGGCTATTGCATCTCTATTTTTAGGAATGAGTGCAATGAAATAGGCATTGATAGCCCCTAAAACTGCACCATTCTATATGAATTCCTCAATCATTTTGACTAAATCTTCCTTTATGATTTTACAATAGGCCTTATAGAAATTAACCTAAAAACCATCAGGCCTTGGGGCCTTATCCAAGCTCATACTCTTGATTATATCATAGACCTCTTCCTCTATAATTGATTTCTCTAGTTCCTCATTCATTTGTAATGTGACTAGTTTTAGAATGCAGTTGAGAATTATTTGTTAAGCTTCTTCATTGTTTTCTATCCTCTAATTTAAAAAAGACTCAAAATAATTTACTTCCTTCTTAACTAAGTCTTGATCTTTTACCTCCTCTCCCTTTAAGTTCTCAATCATAGAAATTTGATTGACTCCTTTCTTTGACTAGTTGCCTTGTGGAAGAAGGGTGTGTTTGAATCTCCTTTCTGAAGCCAAATTCTTCGAGATTTGAGCCTTTAAACCTCCTATTCTCTCTCCTCTTCCTCATAAATGATTTGTTTCCATTTTTTCTCTTCCTAGAATAAATCATCTTCCTAACCTTCCTCTAAGGATTTTTTTCAGTTTGAAATAATTTGTCTATTGCCATTCTCACTTGTTCTTGTTGTTGAGATATGATATTTTGATTCCATATCTTTATACCTCTTTTTACATTAGCTAATCTCTTATGAAATTGATACATTTGAAACCCATGATTAGGGGTACCATTGTCCCACCAGAATTTGACCCGAGGAAGAAACTCTTCATGCTCTATCAACATGGGTAGAAATTTGAAAGGAGTATTTATTACTTTCAAAATAAATTGAAGTTCAACAACCACTAGCCAATGATCAGAGCTAGTGCTTGAGACTACCCTTGTTTCCATAATAATGGAGTTAGTAATTAAGCTTTTAGATAATAGAAATTGGTCCAACCTTTTAGCAATCATTGCTTCCTCTTTTCTTTTGTTACTCCAAGTAAACCAACCTTCTTTGGGTGGAATGTTAATGAGTTCAAACTGTTGAATTCCCCTAATAATTTTGGATCATACTTGATCATTGTTGTTGAACCATCCTCCTTTATTTTCATTCTTATCTAGAACCGATTTGAATTCTTCATCCAGAATGACATGTTGATTTTGTAAAGACTCCACTAGATTCCACACTTGATGCCACAGTTCAAGTTTGGCAGCAATATTATTAAGTCCATATATGTTAATGAAATTGAAAGTTATCTTTAGAGATTTTTCAAGGAAGTTTAAGCAGATATAATTGCTTCCTAATTTTTTTTCCATAATTTCAAAGGTATTAATTTTCCACATAATGGTTAAACCACCTAACTGCCCACTTGCACTAATTGCCACTATTTTACTACCTTTCCAAATATGATCTTTCACCTGTATAAAATCTTCTTCATTCATATTTATCTCTTGTATTATGATAATATCCAAATTTTCTTGGCTTATTTTTTGTCTCAAAGACGTTATTTTTTAGGGGAGCCAAGACCCTTGATGTTCCAAGAAAGGAATTTCATTTAGCTAATTTTTCCCTGCTCTCATCCTAAGTCCTTTGTCCTCAAGTGTGAGTTGGGTCCCATCAACAATCGATTCACAAGTTTGCTTCTCCTGCATTGTTTTACTATTATGTCTACCCACTATTTTAGATGTGCCTCCTGTATTAATTTCACATTATGTTTTTTGGGAAGTCATTTCAATGTCATGAATAATTTGAGTTTGAGGCGACCAGTTTGAATTGTTCACATTATCCATTTTAAAATTACTCTCAAAAGGGATAAATTTATGGGAAGAGGGATTCAAACCTAGAACAAGAGACGTTTGTCCATATTCTTTAATGTCAGCCCACTACAAACTGAAGTCACTTTTTGCTCCCTCTTTTTCTATTGCTTTTTTATTTATAGTGTTTCATTTAGATCTTCTTCGGTTCCTCCTTTGTCTAGTTGAGTCCCTTTGTTGAGATTATCTTCAGCTATGTTCACTTTAAATCCTCCAAACTACTGCATTACCTTGAATTTGTTGGAGGTTTTCTTTTGAAATTTATGTTGTGAGGTGAAAAACCCTGGTTTGTTCTATCTTTATCTTTTTTTATTGTGGACCTATTGGTAACCATCCTTATTAATATCTTTTGCCTAATGTTTTGCTAGAGAATATTAGGATAATAACGAGTAAAATGACCATACTTATGGCATTGGAGACATTTGAAAGGAAGACATTCATAACCTAATTTTTATTCAATCTAAAAGGAGTCCATATTAATCATTATTGCTTCTAGTAATCCAATTTTGATGTTTACCTAGATACAAATGTGGGTCATTACCAAATTTACACCATTGCTCTCTACACGTTTGATGAAGTTGTCCAATTTATTGCCTATTTCCTCTAAGACTAAGTTCTTTCTCAAAAAGCTTAGGTAAAAAGGGTTCACGAACCAAAATTGGTACTTCCTTGGGGTTCTCCTCTAACATATTGAAATTGGTATGCCATAGGGCTAGGTACAAACCACTTTTGCTCATGAATTAAGGGCCCTATTAAAACATCTTTTCTCTATCCTTTTGAGAGCTACAAACAACAATGAAAAAACCACTACCTTCCATGGAAGCTACAAACAACAATGAAAAAACCACTACCTTCCATGGAAATCTCATGGCTTCCCTACAACTTCGGCTTCCAATTGACATCAACCCAAGCCCTAAGTTCACTATATTTAGGCCGTATTCCATAGAAATGACCAATCAGTACTTGGTTCTTCAAAAAGAATAATTTCCTCATTGACCTCTTGGATTCTTACATCCATTGACAGATTGACATCCATATTTTTCATAAAGACTTGGTTTTCCTTCCTCTTTTCTATCAATTTTCCTACTTGGGATCTTTGAACCACCCTTCGTGCTTTAGACAAAGCCACACTTGATGAACCTCCTATATTTTGGGTTGGGAGGGACACTGCGGAACCTCCAAAAGCACCTTTCATAAGTTGTAGAGGCCAAGAAAACACCAAGTGACTCATAGACTTGCTAGGATTTCCCTCTCTCCATCATGATAAACTCTTTCAATGTTAATGGAGCTACCCAATATATTTTCATATTTTAAAAAACTAATCCCAAATGGTATGAGCAAAGGAATAATGAAGAAGTAAATTATTTGATGATTCTAAATCCTTTTCACACAAGGCACATCTAAAAGGTTCATGATATCCTCTTTTGTGTAGATTATTTCCTATAAGAATCTTACTTTGAGTTACTAACCAAAGGAATTTTGAGGCCTTAGGAAGAGCCTCTAGTAAAGTAAGGTAAGGTAAAGTAGTTTTTTAACATTTATGAGGCCATAGACCATAAGATACAACCCTCATGGAGGATGTTGTTTACTTAATATATGGTTGTCCAACCATACTCTAGTTAACAAAGCATAGTGTACAACCCCACCCCTATAGGATTTGAACCTTGGACCTCTATTTAAAGTTCCAAAGTCTCCACCGTTAGTGACCAAACATTCTTCCAAGAAAAATATTTGGGAAGAGGAAGTTTCAATTACTCTATATCCCAACTTGATCAATTATTTTTTATTAATTAAAAACTATCTCATCCTTTCATGTAAAATTTTACAAATAGAACTCTTGAAGCATCTTTTGAATCTTGTCTTCAATTTGTTTTAAGTTCCTTTCCTTTTATCGAGTTACTAATAGAAATCCATGATCTTGAGTTATTTCTCACATTAATATAATATTTGACTTTTGGACATTTACAAGCTAGGCATGCCCAAGTCAACAGTTGCCATTTGGAATCATAATTTCCCTCATTGACTAACCATATGATATGTTTCTTTATTTATTACAAACTATTTGATATGAAGTCCAATGTAGGTGATTCTTTGGGTAGGGTTATTTTCCTAAATAAATTCATTACATCAAGAGAACCTAAATATTTTTGAAATAACATTTTTGCCCTATTATTTTCTTGATCTTTAAATAATGTCCATCTAAGTTTTACCCCTGAGACCAAATTCACCAATCTACAATTTTGCAAGCCTGTTGCTCCAATTATCTTTCCTTTACAAACCCTATCCCACTTACAAAGAAGAAACCTAATTTTTCCTTGCGTCCTTTCTAAATAAAGTGGTATCATATAAATAGGGATGGATTGCAATGTGGTCTTAATGAGTCGTAGCCTTCCTGCCATGGTTAAAATTCGATCTTTACCACATGTCAAACAAGCTTTCATTCCATCCAAACATAAGATCCAATGCTCCTTGTATTTCCTTTATGAGATAAAGGAATACCCAAGTAGGTTGATGGAATTTTTTTCAATTTTAAACTCAAATATTCATAATAATTCATTGTAAATCTAGGGTAATGTTATCTACAAGCTTACTGTAGTGGTAATAACTTTGGCCTCTCTTTGAGAGGTCCAAGTTTCAAACCCCACTTAGTATGAGAGGACCAATATCCCTCATAAAAACTTGTGTAAACTCATTGAAACAATATAGGGCAATGTTAATTAAAAAAATCTTGTATTTTGTAGTTCTAACCAACTGTCCAATAACCTTATCATAGCATGGTAATAGTGATGTAATCTCTGTGGCCTCATTGACAAAGGGATGACCCAAAATAATGGTATTATCAACAAATTGGAGATAATATATGAAGGGACCATTTTTTACAACCTAAATACCTTTGACTTTCCCTTCCTTTTTTGCCTTTGAGAAAGCTCTCCCTAATGCCTTTGCAAGAATCATGAATAGATAAAAATATAGTGGATTACCATGGTAAAGTCCATAAAATGTCTTAAAGTAACCAACATGAGAACCATTGAATAAAATTAAATATTTCAAAGTGTTATAAAAACATTTTATTCGTTTATACCAACTATGATCAAATCCAATTTTTCTAAGAATATCGTGTAGAACACTCTAGAAAACCCTCTCATATGCTTTGTTCATATCTAATTTCAAAAGATATTTCATGGAATGAAGAGAATGTATGGCCTCATGTGCAATGATTACACCATAAATAATTTGTTTACCACAAACAAAACCATATTATGCCTTTGAGATAACACAATCTAGAATAGCTTTCAAATTGTTTGCCATAATTTTTAAAATGATATTATCAATCATATTTCAAAGGCTTATTGGATGAAAATTATAAAAATATTTTATCTTGCCTTTCTTGGAAACCGATGCAATAAAAGTGAAATATTATTATCACTTATTGTAGCCAACCTTTTTCGGGCCTCTTCAACGACAACCAACATATAACTCTTTAATAAATTCTAATTTTTTTGAAAGAAAAATGCAGGAAATCCATGGGGAACATGTATTTTGTTAGGATAAAAAAAGAAAACTACTTCATGGAGCTCCTCCGTAGATATCTTCTTTAGCAAGCTTTCATTTTGTCCTTATGTTATAATTGATGGACTATGTTGCAAAATCTTAAATTGTACCTCCTTATCTTTCCTAGTATTTGACAAAATATTTTGAAATAATTAATTGCTTCATTTCTAACATGTCCTTCTTCCTCAATATTTCTTCCATTTGGAGTTAAAATATTTTTATGCGACAAAATGAAAAAATATTTTTGTTGTAGCATGGTTTCTTTTTGTATATCTATCTTCTTCTTTGAGTCATTTCTCCCTATATTATTGGAACCAATATGACTCCTTCATCAATGCAATATCTTAATTAAAAAGTACTTGTATTTCTTTCACATAAGAATCCTAGTCCATTCCATTGATTTCTACCATCCCTAGTTGATTTTTTAGCTTAGAATCAATTTTCTTATTTTCTTTAAAGATGTTACTAAAATATATGGAATTCAAAATCTTCTTTTACTCCTTTAGATATTTCACCTTTTGAACAAACTTGTATATATATGATCATTCAAAATTTGCTTCATCCCACCATAACATACCCATTTGGAAGAAATCGAGATCTTGGAGCCATAGACTAGAAATAAAATGGAATTAGATGACCATTATTGGGTAAATCACAAGTTTAAAAAATGGGTTTGTGATTTGATCTTGCTCACAATAAAATATTTAAAGGGATTGCATACTTTTTTACAACCATGTGTTGGATAACAAGAATCTATCCAAACGTTTTGCTATATGAGTTTGTCTAGTGCATCTATTATCCCATATATATTGATAACTTGAGGAATAACATCCCAAAGACCATTTGAATTGACAAATAAAGTAAAACATTGCATTGATTTATACCATCCCAAAGTACCATACTTCTTTTCTAAAGGAGATAGAATTGATATAACAAGTAGCAAAATGAAATTCTTCAAATTCAATCATCAGGTTTGCACAGTTATATATACAATGAGATATCTCAAGTTTTTAAGAGACTTGGTGTTTCCCATTTTGGTAGAGATCAACACTTTATCTCTTCAAATTTCTCTTAAAACATGTAATAATAATTATCTAACATTCCCCCTTATTACATTATTTGGTATACAAAGAGAACTACAAAACAATCCAAATTTAATTCATCCAAGCATCTTTGAAAATATCTACAAGTTGTTCTCTAGTGGAAATGTTCTCGAATGAAATGATATTGTACTTTGATGTGCCTAGTTATTTCATGAAAGATTAAATTCTTTACCAATTTTAAAACACCTTGATTGTCACAAATCAACAAGGTCGGTTAAATTTTACACACTCCCATTTCTGAAAGTATGTTTTATAACCATATTGCTTCACACAAAAATCCTCATGGAGCATGATGCTTTTCCTCTATGGATGTGATGTGGGAAACACTCTTAATAGACGACACAAAATGGCACCAATGAAAACTTCCAATTGAATTAATTCAAATACATATTTATATGCATATATGCCTTTACAATCGGTATTTAATATGCACGATCCATGTGGGTAATAAATGCACTACAGCATGATCCCTATCGTTTCTCCCTATTTAGGAAGCACTGGTCCCCAATGCGTACAAGTGTGGAAGAGAAATATGGTTAGCTGAAGAGTGTCAAGTACTACAAAAAATGCACTCTTATTACAAAAGGATGAAGACCAAAATAATAAAGTTTTACATGACTCTGTAAAACCAAAATCTAACATGAGATTTGAGGCAGACTCAAAAATGCTTTCTAATGACTGTAAACATTGTTATGTCGATGAACAGCTAAAATTGGTCCCTTGAAAGGGTAGAAGAAAGCAGCAACTGATGACGAAAGGAGATGCAACAGAATATTCTCGAACCACGTGCCAAAGAAAATTTAATTGTTGCAGTTTTTAAGACAAGCAGGTATGCATTGAATTGGCTAAGCCATGCATTAATGGTTATGGAAAATATTAAATTAAATTAAAAAATAGATTTAATTTAATTAGTTCGTTGTTAATTGTGGGTCGCTTGCATTAAATTATTGGTGGACCGGGACAACAGTTAAGTGGACAGCATTTGGATTGCATTAAATTAATATTTTCCAATGATCAAATGGATAGTATTGGTGGACCGGAAGAAAAATTAAATTATATTAAAAATAATATAATTTAATTTATGGTTATAAATTAAATGTGGGTATTAATGGAGTGGGTCAACGGTGGAGAAAAATTAAATTATATTAAAAAAATAATGTAATTAAATATATGGTCGTTGGAGGATGGAAGCGAAAAAATTAAAAATGGGTATTTAAAAATTAATTTAATTTAATTTATGAAATTGTGCAGGCCCTGGCGAATCATGGCTATGTGGAATCGAGCGATGGAAATTAAAATGGCACGATAGGCAATGAAAATGCCAGGTTGGTGGTGGCTTCAAAAGAGGATGCATCGTGGCAAGACAAAGATTGTTAGAAATACATTATCTATAGCGGCAATTCATAGTAGGAACTGGTAAATCAACTGTGAAGAAAATAACGTCGACAGCAATGGCTTCGAACGGTGAACATGCAACAAAGCAATAGAAGGGTATATGCATCAATGGCAGCAGCAATGGAGGTGGATCACGGAAAATGGACTCAGGCGATGGTGGTAAAATATGACAGTGATTATTATTATGAAGTGTAGCATGGAATTCGATGGCAATATGCAATAGATCATATGAAGTAATCATTGAAAAAATGTAGAGGAGCTACAGAGCCACCAAGGATGAAATCGTGAAAACCATATGCAATGGATCAATTTTCAGAATCGAGATATCAAAACTCCTTGGCTGTAAAGATGTAAAATTACAGGAACCATGGCAGATGACAAAACATCTTTTGGCTCAGCAACAAGAGCCTGATTTACATTAGGAGTAACATAAGTCACATCGTCTAATGGAAAGACATTAGTTATTTCACCCAAAGACCCTGGTTCGAATCCAGGTGTGGCTATAACTTCTTTAATTTTTGGATCAGGGGTGGAATCCTGATCTTCCTCAATGAGATCTTCGATAGGAATGAGATCGTTAATAACAGGTTCTTCGGCAACAACAACGAGGATTTCATTTGTAAATTGCTAAAAATTGGTAACCATTACTGTATGGAATTTTTGAAGTGCAGTCATTTCTACACGACATTTTTGAAGTTGTACGATGAATTCGACAAGCAAAATGGTCGACATTGTGAATGAAGGTCACGAGATGAAGTTCAGATTTAGAAGGACCCAACTAGTCGAGTGTCAGATTCAGAGGGACACTAGTTGATATTTTTCATGAATGGAAGTGCATGAAGGTGTCTACGAAAGGAAAAAAATGTTCACCCAAAGCCAAGATCCGTTGGTGGTTTTCTCGTTCCTCTTTTGAACTAGACTGACCTAGAGAAAGAGGATACTCACCTATCCAATGCTCATCTTTGATACCAATGATATGGAAAACACTTCTAATAGATGATACAAAATGACACAAATGAAAACTTCAAATTACATTAATAAAAAACATATTTATAGCCATGTCTACCTTTGTAATCGGTATTTAATACGCACGTTCCATGTGAGTATTAAATGCAATATAACATGATCCATGTGAAGGGTAATATTATAGAATATGATAGTAATCCCTATCATTCCTCCCCACCACAGAAGCATTGGACTCCAATGTGTTCCAAAGAGAAGAAAATTTGGTTTTGATGCACATTAAATGATAGTTATGGCGGTTATTGATTAAATTAAATTAAATAAAAATTTAATTTAATTTAATAAATGCATTAATGAATGCAGTTTAATGATGGAAAAATTAAATTAAATTAAAATTTTAATTTAATTTAATTTAATAAATGCATTAATGAATGCAGTTTAATGATAGAAAAATTAAATTAAATTAAAAAATTAATTTAATTTAATTTATGGAAATGTGTCCAAAAGTATGTGCAACACCCGTCGGGATCAAATGGTCATCGCCATGGTTTCAAGGTGGAAGCTGGCAAAAAATATTCTCGTAGCTTGTCGCCTATAAACAAAGAAAACCTGCCAAAAATGTGATCGGTTACACCAGACAGAAGGTTGCGACCAAGAGGAAAAAATGTGCACAGTGATGGAATGAATGCACCGAAGAACTGAGAAGTTACTTTAGATTGAAAAGAGACATCGTCGATGAAATGTGGTAGATCAATACCAAAAAACAACGGATTGGGCTTGAATGAGCAAGAAAATATTGAAAATCCATAGAGACACTACGGAGCCACACCCAAAAATAGGAGATCATCATCGTAAAATGGTGAATTGCCAACATCGTGGTTTTTTGGGTATGACATCCAAAATTTGCCATAAAAATTGGTTGTAAGTGGGTTAGCAGGAAGATCAAGGTCATAAAATATGGAGGTAACACCATAAAGTGATAGATCAGTGAAGACCATGATTATCAAAGGTGGACGACAATGAGATGCAAGTACAATGATAGCGGTAGCAATGACTTCTAGAGAGCTTGGATAAGTAGCATCGAGAGGTACCGGATCTGCATCAGGGTCTTCAATAAAGCTCGGATCCACATCAGGAGCAACAAAAGCCACATCGTCTAATGGAAATATGCTAGGTAGATTACCTAGAGGCCCTGGTTTGAATCTAGGTGTGGCTATAGATTCCTCAAATTCTAGATCAAGGGCAGAATCTTGATCTTCTAAAATGATACCCTCATCGACAGTGATTGCGATAGCGAGGATTTCAGCTTTAAGCTGCTAAAAATTGGTAGTCATTTATGTTGTTGAAGTTGTATGGTGAAGTCAACAAGTAAAATGGTCGACATTATGAATGAAGATCACGAGCTGAAGGTTGGAGTTAGAAGGACCCAGCTAGCTGAGTGTTGGAATTAGAGGGACCCCAATTGATATTTTTCACAAACAAAAGTGCACGAAGGTATCTATGGAAGGAAAAGAATGTTCACCCAAAGCCAAGATCCGTTGGTGGTTTTCTCATTCCTCTTTTGAACCAGATTGTCCTATAGGAAGAGGATACTCACCTATCCAAAGCTCATCTTTGATACCTGTTGAGTGGTATTTTCACCCGATTGTGAAAGTACAACTCTCCTTTAGGATTTGGGTTCCAAATCCCCTCTTGCAAAGAAGTTAAACAAACAACTTCTCCAAGGTCTCCACTGTATTAGCATTTGCATATATGTATTAATGATCTCATATAAATATATTCACTTTAAATGCTTGGAACACCTTAGTGATTGCAAGTAACTGTAAACAAGGGGCAATGCTGGTTTATTTCATCATGAAGCTTTAATGATTGTTCATTGTTTTTTTCTGGATTTTGTAATTTTTAAATGTTTATTTTAAATAAGTTGAACTTTAACGAAAAAATAAAATGTAGAGAATGAAAATGCAATGCAGAAAACAAACTGAAAATAAAAATGCACTCAGTATGATGCTATCCTATTCAACAAAACCGAAGATATGAGGTTTTTTGCACACAACCTAACCTATTGAACCTACAAACATGCACAATCCAGATAAGCTAAGTGTTGGTTTCTAGGGTTTTAACTACGATTTCCAGATTTAGACATTTGCATGAAGCAACCAAGACAACTTGCATTAAACTCCATCTATAAGCCTAAAACCTGAAAGGGGGAAAGATAAACATTCAATCTTGCATGCAGAGAATAACTCCTTCTTTCTTGCTAATCAGATGCAAATTTTTGAACACTTCTGCATTAAAAATCATGTCATTTTACAATAGCAAAATCTCTAGTTTTTCCAAACCAGTCTGTGGAATAGAAACAACCCAAATAGGCCCAGAATGGCCTTCTCACCTTCAACTCTGCAACTTTGCTTGCAGTGGTTTCCGACCCTTGTGCCTGTCTTCGCTTGTGCCTTTAAAATTTTTGCTATGGCTCTCTACTTCGTCTTGTGATGCTTTGTTTCATCTTCCAGATCGATTCATTTCGTCTCCTGCTCTTCATTATTCTGGCTTTCTGCTCAGTCATGAAATGTTCGGTCTTCTCTACGAACTGTAACCGTCGATCCTGAAGCGTTATCATAACCCCTATGCCTCTATGACATGTGCAACACTTCCTTGCACATTTTGTAATGGCCCTTCATGAATTGCGACAAAATATAGCATGTCGCGATATCGCGACGTTTTATACCATGCAGCTTTGTTATTCTTCTTGTACCACAAAAATGAGACATGTCACGATATCGCGACATTTTTTTGTCAGCAGCCTTGTTCGCCTTCATGCACCGCAAAAATGAGACATGTCACGATATCGTGACATTTTTCTTCCAGCAGCCTTGTTCGTCTTCATGCATAGCGAAAATGAGACATGTTGCAACATCGTGACATTTTTCTCTTTCGGGCCGCGCAGATGCAACTTGTCGCAAAATCACGACGCTTTTCTCTTTTGCTCTATCTTGTTGCACTTAGCCTTGAAAACGCGATATGTCGCGATATCGCGACACTTATCTTTATATTTTTTGTCTTCTATGAACCGCGATTTCATGACATGTCACGATATCATGACATTTTTTGTTCAACACTTCTTCCTGCTTCCTTTGACCGCGATTACACGACATGTCACGATATCGTGACATTTTGAGTCTTCAACTTGGTTCTTTGTCTTGCACCGTGATTTCACAACACGTCGCGATATCGCGACATTTTCTCTTCATGATGCATTCTGCTGCTCTTAGCTACAAAAACGTGACATGTCGCGATATCGCGACACTTTTATTTTTGCTGTACTTTTGTTATTTTGAACCGCGAAAACGAGACACTTTCATTTTCGGCCACGACGGAACAACATGTCGCGATATCGTGACAACTTTTCATTTTTGGTCGCGACAGAGCAACATGTTGTGATATCGTGACAACTTTTTCATTTTTGCTTTCTTCTTTGCTCCTTTATATCTGGGCCACTGCAATCTTCTTGGAAAGTGTGCAAAAACAAAGGGGGTCCCCAATTTTGGGGTGTGTTGTGGAGCAACCACAACAAATGGCGACTCTGCTAGGAAATGCTCCTGAGCATTTCGGTGAGAACCTAACCTGAAAAAATATGAACTTGCATACAGGCGTTAGCACATAAAACATAAACAAATTCCAATAGATCATAAATACATGAAACATTAGAATCATTAAGTATCATCTCGGTGTGTGCAATGTGTTCATTTCTATCATTTGAAATTGATCAACACTCCATTGTCAGTTTTACATGAATGCATATGTGAGATTGTGAATGATTTGTGCAACCTGATAAATATGCTTTAGAGATATAGCAATTTACTTTATAAAGGCTTAGACTTTCTAGTATCATACACAAACATTTAAAATTATCAAACCCTCTTAGGATCAACTATTTATATAATGAATTGCTTTATTAGATCCCAAAGTTGGTTATGAGTCACTACTATCTTGAACCTATGTGCAAGTGAAAGTGAAATCAGAGCTTTGAGAAATCAGACTCCCAACCTAATCGAGATGGGAGTTTAACCCTATCCTTACTACTCTAATTTGGAATTCATTACCTCACTTTGAGCAAAATAATTTAACCAGTTATTGATGAAATGGTCATGCTAGTCTATCTGTTTGAATAGTCAGTGGTCTTGCTTTTAGACAAGACATGTTGCCATGCATGGACATACTTAACCCCATAATCCATGTTTTGGCTTCATTCATTCTTTTTTTTTTTTTTCTTGGACCTTTGGGGATGACTACCCATCCTTTGCAGAGGACATGTAGTACGATCCTTCCAATCCAATATAAAGATGAAATGGAAAATATTTAGTTTTTATTTCTTGGACCTTGGGGATGACTACCCATCCTTTGCAGATGACATGTAGTATGATCCTTCCAATCCAATATTTATGATGAAATGAGACATAGGAGCTTTGGGGAATTAGATTCTCAACCTAGGCGAGATGAGAATTATGCCCTATCCTTACTACTCCATGTAGGTCAAATTAGAGCTTTGGGGAGTTGGATCCTCAACCTAAGTTCAATGAAGATTTAACCCTATCCTTACTACTTCGATTTTAGGCTTTAAGCTTTATGGAAGTGGTAAAAACCACTATTTTAAGAATCATGTTGCAAAATAGGATAGACATGAAATACTTCTTTCGCCTGACATTTTCTTCCAAGCAAGGTTTTGATCATTTTGCTCAAGATCCTTTTTAATGTGTATAAAATGTGCTTGGTTCTAGATATCTCGGGCCTCATTTCCCAACCTTAGGATTTTTTTTTATTTATGTTATAGCATAACCCTAAGAGGATTTGACACACTTTAATGATTGTATTGGAAATGGATATGCAACTAAGATGGAATATATATGCAAAATGGAATGTAATATGAATGCATTGCCCTTTGGATTACAGATGGAGTATTGCCATAAAAATGTAGAACTGACTACTTCATGCATCACAAGTTTCAAACGATATTATTTAATGTGTTTGCGTTACTTGTGGAGCTTTTTGCAATACAATTCCAATGTTTCATATTCTCCTGATTTTAGGCATAAGTTGACATCTCAATCAAATTTTTTTTTTTTTTTTTTACAAACCAAACATGTCCATAGGACCAACACATAACTTTAAATCAAAACTTATTCAATCCAAAGCCAAAATGCAATCCAAAAATGAAAATTTGAAAACACAAACCAAAACCAAAAATAAAAACCTAAATACAAATGTACAATATAATACAAGATGATGCAAAGCTTGGACTATCACTTTCTCGGATCCCAAACATGATTAGAACACTTCAACAAAAATATAACGTGATACGCATGCCAAATGTTGTGGGAATCCAACAAAAACAAGACTAGACCAAACAATGCAACCCACTTCAACTTTCCTCTCTCACCCCACCAATTAAATTTAGTTCCATTAGTACTCTCATAGGTGAGCGTCAAGTTACTAAAATGATTAGACAATAAATGATATTCAATTTTATCTTGTTTATTCTTTAAAGTATAAATTTTATAATTCCATTCATGATTTAGAACTAGGCTTTCCTTTTTAAATGTGAGATGCTACAAATAAGAGCCTATTTCTAAAAATTTCAAAGCCAAATCATTTTCCAACTTCGTAGGCCAATCAAATTTGTGCAACAATTTACAAGCATCTAGGATATTTACTAAATTAGGATCATTAAAAGTTTTTACCCTAGATTCAATTAGTAATTGTTGATGAATTTTATTTAATAGTTCAAGTGCATCAACTTCTTTTTCATTCATTAAAACAGTGTTATCAAAGGTGTGATTGGAAATCATACCTTGTTTTTCATTCACCTTTAATGACATTTCACCATAAACATCATTCAAATTCAAAATATGGTCATGCAAATTTTCACCTAAATTTTGGGTGCTTGAACAGAAAAGGTTAGATTCTACCCTTTGAACATTTTTATTTACCAAAATTTTATGGGGATTTGTAATTCCCTCTTTTACCTCATGGTCTTCATACTCTTCATTGATTACTTGTTCATCAAACATACCAAAATTAGGCACCCAATTGAAAACATGCCCATCCTTTTCAACCTTCAAATATTCTTGGTCAAAGTGTATGTCCAATGACTCATCTTGATGATCCTTCATTTGAGTTGTTTTCAATTGATCCATCTCTTCGTCATTTAGTTCTCATTCTTTGTTCACTATCCATGGTATCTCTTCATGTGAGATATAAGTTTCAACGTCTTGCATATCAAGTGAAATATGAGTTTCATCTATAGGGGTGTGAGAAAAAAATTCATTACCATATCTCCCCCAACCATTGTAAAAATTGTCATCCAAATCCATGATGTTTGTCGCATGATCTTTTGATTCATTCATCAAATATTTTTCTTCTTTGTCCTTGGTAATGGAATCATTATAATCTTTCAAAATTTGATGAGACTTGAAACCCTCTTCCAAAACATCCTCAAATTGTACAGGAGTTGTAATATCTTCCTTTGAGTAGGCAATTGTGTCATCCTGCATATCAATTGGCACACAAGTTTCATTAGCAGTTTTGGAGTGAGTGTAGTCTTCCCACTTCTTCCAACCATTGTAATAATCATCTTCCAAAATCAAGTGGTGACGCTCAATTACTTCTTCAACATCCTCCAATTCATCAATGTGTTTCTCGTCAAATTCACCTTCACCTTCCTTAGATGGTTCCATTACTTCCAAAATTGGGTTATTGCTTGTATTCAAATTGATAAGGCTATCATAGTCCACATTTGTAACCCATGATTCCAGTTTATCACAATTTGGAGGGTGAAGAATTTTTTTATCATTAGTTCCTAGCTTTTCATCGAGAGTTTCTTCCAAGAACAAGTGGTGAAATTCTATCATATCTTCAAATTCATTCATTGATTTTCTTCCAATTTCACTTTCAACCACTTCATTCAATTCTAGGGTAGGTTCCGTCCTATCACCTATCTCAAACCTTGTTGAATTTAGGACCCCTTTATCCGCATAATCGTGCATCTCTATGAATGAGATCGCTTCTGCATAATCTTCACTAGCGGATGTTGGTTTAGCACTTTGCACCTCCTCTTCGACTACATCTAAGATGGTTGTAACATTTGGATATTCAAATTCATCCCCTTGATCATTTACCTTAGGTATCATTGGAGTGGAGGGTGCTATATTTGATGGTTGGTGTAGGTTGGCATCAATATCGTTAGAAGGACAATCTCTCATGTGAACATGTTGTGCCTTTTCTTCTTCAAGACCTTGTCGTTCTACCTCTTCTACGATCTCATAGATTTTCTCTAGAGACAAGCCACCCATTTTTTTCTCAATAAGTGAAGCAAGTGTGGGGTGTATGGCTCCCAAGTATACTTCCATGGCTTCCTCTTCTAACGTGTTAAAATTTTCCCACATTTGGGAGTGCAACTCATGAAATCTTCCATTGAATTGACTCAAGGATTCATTAGGCTCCTTACATATGGAGGTAAACTGATTTTTCAACATTTCTAAGTCAACCTGATTATCAAAATGATAAATATAGGCTGCTTCTAGCTGTGTCCAAGAAGTCCTAACCTCCAAGGGTAGTTGGCTATACCAAAAGAATGGTTTATCATCCAAAATGTATGCAAATAACTTACAAGCCACATCCTCATAGAAAATCTGGAATTTACATAATGTATCCTTTTAGACATACAGTTTTTGCAAGTATCCTAGTGGCACCTCTTGATTAAAACATCGTAGAAACTCTAATAGCAGTTTAGGAATTTGATGGGGTATCACATGTATAGACAAACCCTTATAATGATCCTCCATCGTAGATACCATTCTTTCTCTTAGAGATGTTATTTCAGCTCTTAGGGATACAATTTGAACTCATAATGTAACTTTAGAACCAAATATGTTAGTAAAAAATGACAGAAGGAATCACGGCATATCAGCATGAAATGACTAGCAAATATCCAAACTGCAATGTATAACAAATCAAGTTAGCATCAACCAAGAGATGTATTCATTACAATCAAATGAAAAGTAATTGCATGGAAACCACACTTCGTTAGTCAAGGCCAAGAATTTTTTTTTTTTTTTTAAATCAAGTCAAAACACATTATTCCTTTATGAACAATCAAAAAGTGTTAGAACAATGCATAGCAATTCATATCCTCATTTTAACACTACAAGGTTGTATTGTTAAAAGAGGGCTATATAATCAATAGGGCATGAAATATTCAAAATTTAAATCCCTATAGCATTTAAATCACACTGAAATAAACCTATTCAGGCCCTCCTTCTAGCGCCAATCTATTGAGTGGTATTTTCACCCAGTTGTGAAAGTACAACTCTCCTTTAGGATTTGGGTTCCAAATCCCCTCTTGCAAAGAAGTTAAACAAACAACTTCTCCAAGGTCTCCGCTGTATTAGAATTTGCATATATGTATTAATGATCTCATATAAAGATATTCAATTTAAATGCTTGGAACACCTTAGTGATTGCAAGTAACTGTAAACAAGGGGCAATGCTAGTTTATTTCATCATGAAGCTTTAATGATTTTTCATTGTTTTTTTTTGGATTTTGTAATTTTTAAATGTTTATTTTAAATAAGTTAAACTTTAATGAAAAAATAAAATGCAGAGAATGAAAATGCAATGCAAAAAACAAACTAAAAATAAAAATGCACTCAGTATGATGCTATCCTATTCGACAAAACAGAAGATATGAGGTTTTCTGCATACAACCTAACCTATTGAACCTGCAAACATGCACAATCCAGATAAGCTAAGTGTTGGTTTCTAGGGTTTTAACTACAGTTTCCATATTTAGACGTTTGCATGAAGCAACCAAGACAACTTGCATTAAACTCCATATATAAGCCTAAAACCTGAAAGGGGGAAAGATAAACATTCAATCTTGCATGCAGAGAATAACTCCTTTCTTGCCAATCAGATGCAAATTTTTGAACACTTCTGCATTAAAAATTGTGTCATTTTACAATAGCAGAATCTTTGGTTTTTCCAAACCAGTCTCTGGAAGAGAAACAACCCAAACAGGCCCAGAATGGCCTTCTCGCCTTCAGCTCTGCAACTCTGCTTGTAGCGGTTTTCGACCCTTGTGCCTGTCTTCGCTTATGCCTTTAAAATTTTTGCTACAGCTCTTTGCTTTGCCTTGTGATGCTTCATTTCATCTTCCAGATCGATTTGTTTCATCTCCCGCTCTTCATTATTCTAGATTTTTGCTCAGTCGTGAAACTTTCGGTCTTCTCTACGAACTGTAACTGTCGATCCTGAAGCGTTATCATAACCCCTACACCTCTGTGACACGTGCAACACTTCCCTGCACATTCTATAACAGCCCTTCATGAATCACGACAAAAGACAGCATGTCGCGATATCGTGACGCTTTATACCATGCAACTTTGTTATTCTTCTTGTACCACAAAAATGAGACATGTCGCGATATCGTGACATTTTTCTGTCAGCAGCCTTGTTCGCCTTCATGCACCGCAAAAATGAGACATGTCGCGATATCGCGACATTTTTCTGCCAGCATCCTTGTTCGTCTTCATGCATAGCGAAAATGAGACATGTTGCGACATCGCGAAATTTTTCTCTTTCGGGCCGCGCAGATGCAACCTGTCGCGAAATCACGACGCTTTTCTCTTTCGCTCTATCTTGCTGCACTTAGCTGCGAAAACGCGACATGTCGAGATATCGCGACACTTTTCTTTATATTTTTTGTCTTCTATGAACCACAATTTTGTGACATGTCACGATATCGTGACATTTTTCGTTCAACACTTCTTCCTGCTTCCTTTGACCATGATTTCATGACATGTCGCGATATCGCGACATTTTGAGTCTTCAACTTGGTTCTTTGTCTTGCACCACGATTTCACAACACGTCGTGATATCACGACATTTTCTCTTCATGATGCATTCTGCTACTCTTAGCCACAAAAACGTGACATGTCGCAATATCGTGACATTTTTCTTTTCGTTGTACTTTTGTTAGTTTGAACCACGAAAACGAGACACTTTCATTTTCGGTTGCGACGAAGCAACATGTCGTGATATCATGACAACTTTTCATTTTTGGCTGCGACAGAGCAACATGTCGTGATATCACGACAACTTTTTCATTTCTGCTTCCTTCTTTGCTCCTTTATATCTGGGCCACTGCAATCTTCTTGGAAAGTGTGCAAAAACAAAGGGGGGTCCCCAATTTTGGGGTGTGTTGTGGAGCAACCACAACAATACCAATGATATGGAAAACACTCTTAATAGATGACACAAAATGGCACAAATGAAAACTTTGAATTGCATTAATCAAAAACATATTTACAATCATGTTTGCCTTTACAATCAGTATTTAATACGCATGATCCATGTGAGTATTAAAAGCAATATTACATGATCCATGTTATGAGGGGTAAAATTATAGAATATAATATTAATCCTTATAATTCCTCCCCACAGTAGAAGCATTGTACTCTAATGCGTTCCAAAGGGAAGAAAAGTTTAGTTTTGGTACGCATTAAATGATAGTTATGGCGGTTATTGATTAAATTAAATTAAATTAAAATTTAATTCAATTTAATAAATGCATTAATGAATGTAGTTTAATGATGGAAAATTTAAATTTAATTAAAAATTTAATTTTATTTAATGAATGTAGTTTAATGATAGAAAAAATAAATTAGATTAAAAATTTAATTTATGGAAATGTGTCTAGAAGTATGTGCAACACCCACCGAGATCAAATGGTCATCACCATGGTTTCGAGGTGGAAGCTGGCAATAAATCTTCTCATAGCTTGTCGCCTAGAAACAAAGCAAACCTGTTGAAAATATGATCGGTTACGCCAGACAGAAGGTTGTGACCAAGAGGAAAAAAAGTGCACAATGACGGAATGAATGCGGCAAAGAATTGAGAAGTTACTTCAGATTGAAAAGAGACGTCATCGATGAAATGTGGTAGATCAATACCAAAAAACAATGGATCAGGTTTGAATTAGATCTACCATGAGACGTGTGTAGATCCTAGATGAAATACATAACCAAATGTTAACTTCTTGTCAACTATAAATCTGATAAAATATGAGTTTGTGTATCCCTATAAGAAAAATATATCATTCATCTTATATTCCAGACCATATTCTACTATACCACAAACATAATGTAGGATTCTATTTACAACTTTCCAACGACTCTCCTTAGGTTCTTGCATAAATATCAAAAGATAACTTACAAAAAAAGTGATATCAAGCCTAGTGTTTGTTAGGTATATTAGACTCCCCATTAGCTAACGATAAAATGTAGCATATGCATGAGATGATTTATCATACCCAGATAGTTGTAACCCTTACTCCATTGGGGTCACCTTAGGTTTAGAATCTATCATCTTGTATTTTTGTAGTAGTATCTTGACATACTTTGTCTATGTGACCATAATGTGATTCTTTCTTTACCAAAAGAAACACAAATCTACCATATCAAATGAATTTTTCAAGTCATTCACCAATTTTTCTAAACTACCAATGATGACCAGATCATCAACATAGAGCACAAATATCTCTATCTCATATTTAATTTTATTAACATAGAGTTTTGCATTGGAGGGACTTCTGGTAAAACCATGTTGTAATAGGTGATCATTAATTTTGATGTACTAGGCCCTAGGAGCCTCTTTCAACCCATACAATGACTTTTTTAGTCTGCAAACCTTTTGATGTTAGCCATTATCAACAAAGCCTTTGGGTTTTATCATGTACACTTCTTCTTCAAGATCATTATCAAGGGAGGCACTTTTGATATCCATTTTATGAATTTTCCAACCAAATTATGTTGTTAGTGCAAATAGTGCATAGATGGTGGTCATATTTATTGTAGGTGTGAATGTCTCTTCATTTTATATTCCTTCTTTTTAGGTGTATCCCTTTGCAATGAGTTGTGCATTTTATTTGTCTACCTTATATTTGATTTTCAAAACCCACTTACAACCTACGAGCTTCTTTACTTATGGTAAATTATTCTTCATCAGAGATGTGTATTATGCTTCCATGGCTTCCTTCCATTGTGGTAAACTTAGTACTTCCTTTACTAATGTTGGTTCTATGTTCTCCATTATAGAAGTCGTCAAGTCTAGATTTAATTATTGTCATGTACAAGTATGATTACATGGTGGTGTGGAAGTAAGGTCAGGTAGTGCATCAAGTTTAACATCTCTCACGGTATTAATGATCTATTTTGGAGTCTTTCTTTATTGTGATGGAGAAATTGCTACCGGTTCATCAACAACTTCTAAATGATATTTCTCATTTGAATCAAATCCTATAACTTTCTCATTTGACTCAATGCTCATGATTGGATATGTGTCATCTTTCTTCTCCTTAAAATCTTTAGCATTTGTCTTATTTTCAAATTCTTTGTCAAACACCATACCTCTACTCATATACACTTTCTTGGTGACTGGATCTATCAGTTGATAATCGTTCAACACTTCATCATAACTAAGAAATGTGTAAGATATGGTTTTTACATCCAACTTGGTCCTCTTATGCTTTGGCACATGTATGTATGCATTACTTTTGAAGAATTTGAGATGTACAATTGAAGGCTTTCTCTTAGACCAAGCTTCTTCATGTGTAACCCCTTGAAGTGCCTTTATGAGTTATCTATTTTGAAGAAACACCATAGTGGAGATAACTTCATCCCGATACTACTGCTCTAGATTAGCTCCTATGACCATACAATGAACCATTTCCATGATAGAACAATTTCTTTTCTTAGCAATCCCATTCTATTATGGAGTGTAGGTAGTAATAAGTTGTTTCTTGATCCCATTTTTTGTGGGAAACCTTAAAAAAAATTGGAAGTATATTCCCCCTTCATATGAGCATAAGATAAATATGACACACAATTTCTATTTCAACAAGTTTCTTAAAGTTTTGGAAATTCATGAGGACATCTGACTTGAGTGGCAAGAAACATACCCATATCTTCCATGAATAGTCATCAACAAACAACTAAAAGTATTTGTGTCCACCATAACTAGTTGGCATGGGTTTGCATAGATCGATGTGTATGACATCAAATGATCCTTTAGCTCTATGAGTGTTGAAATCAAAAGCTACTCAATGTTTCTTCCCTTCCAAATAAGCCAAGCATATAACAATGTGGGTAAAAGGTTGGACGAAGCTGCCACCATATGATGTTTACTTAGTTGGAGTAAATATCCATAACTTAGATGTCCATATCTCTTATGCCAAATGGAGGTAGTACCTATCGTGGTTGTGGACAATACAACATTAGAATATGATATGACATAAAGTGCAAACAAGCTATTTTTATAGGAACCAGTTGTTATAAACTTACCATGTTTTATGATGAAACATCTATTTTTACCATAAACAACTTGAAATTTGACCTTGATCAATTATTATAAAATAGATAGCAAGTTGTTTTTTAATCTTGGTACGTATAGTACCTTTTTAATCATGCCTTTATCATCAATTAAAATGAGAGGAACATTTCCAACTTCTTGAACATGATAGGGCTTGTCATCAACAATAGTGGTTGGTTTCCCATCTTTGGCTTATAAAGAGTCAAACCACACATTATCACCAGTCACATGCTTGCTAGCACCTGAATCAATATACCAAATTTTATCCTTCAATTTCACTACCTTGTGTTGGTTTGAAAATGTGTCTATGGAAAAGTTGTGTGTCCACAAACCTTGACCAACATTGAATGACCTAGAAGTCCTAGGGCTTCTATGGTCAATATCTAGAGGAGGATGGTTCCTTGGAAGTTTAAGCTACCTATGCCTAAAATATGGGGGGGAAAGGGTGTTGAAAGAAGCTAAAGTTAGAACTTATAGTGGTGTAAATTAAGCCACATCAAAGTATATGAGACATAAAAGCTTATGCAGTTAAGAAAGCAAGTAGACTGCCTAAAAAACAAACCAATTTTTATCAAATGATAAAACATTCATTTACACATCATATGGCTATCAGACTGCAGATTCTAGAACCAAATAATGAATCATGAATATAAATCCAGAAAGCAAAATTAATACCATGAGCATTCAACAAGTTAAAATTAGAAATAAGCAACCATTCATACATACATGTTCTACAATCAAGTGAACTAGAGGCCAAACAACAATCCCTTTATATTTCTCAATGTACAATATGTTTTTTATATGCAAACTGTAAAATCTTAAGAGTCAACCTTTTTTATATTCTACATTCTAGTATTTATAGCTCTTTACAATGCATTCAATTATACAAACATTATTGCCTTGGATATGGATTATCATCATGTCAGAAGATTCACCAATTTGTTAAGCTACTCAAAGATATGCGTATTCTAACCACCTGGTTGTGGCCTATTGACCTGGTTGTAACTTACATCATCTTGGGTCATTTTGATCTTGTTGTTTGCATCTAGTCTATTGATCATTTACTAAAATTTTAGTTGTTCAATTGAGTCACCTTAAACATCTACACGATATCCTTGGTGGAAATTTCATTTTTAAGATTGTCTGACAAGGGATCTTGCCTTGTAGGTAGAATAGGATGATTGCCACCCATATGTTGTCAAGTTGGATCAAACATCAAATTTGATCTACATTTGTTGATTTATGGTTGTTAGGTGCATAATGAGGTTGCTAATGGATAACGAACATTTGGTACCTCTATGGGCTCCATCTGGGTACAAGATTTTCAATGGGTCTGAGACTTTGCCAATTTTCCTCATTTTGGTCTTTTGAGTCCGCAATGGATATTGGATACCTCTATGAGCTTCGTTTAGGTATAGGATTTCTGGTGGATACGAGACTTAGCTATTTTTTCTCATTCTGGTCTTCTAGCTCCACGATGGACATTTGGTACCTCTACAGGATCTGTTCAAGTATAGGATTTCCAATAGGTCTAGGACTTAGCCATTTTACTTATTATAATATTTTGGCTTCATGACAAATATTTGGTACCTCTACAGGCTTTGTTCGAGTATAGTATTTTTGACAGGTTTAGGACTTAGCCATTTTTTTCTCATTTTGGTATTTCAGCTCCATGATGGACATTTGGTACCTCTATGGGCTTCGTCAGGTATAGGATTTTTGTCAGGTTTAGGACTTAGTTATTTTTCCTTATTTTGGTCTTTCAGCTCCATGATGAACATTTGGTACCTCTACGGGCTCGATCCAGGCACAATATTTTCAGCAGGTTCAAGACTTAACCATTTTTCTTATTCTGGTCTTTCAGCTTCACGATGAACATTTGGTACCTCTACAGGTTTTGTCTAGGTATCGTAATTTTAGTAGGTCCAGGACTTAGCCACTTTTGTTCATTTCCATCCTCCAATTTGAGATTCTAGAGGGTCCGTCTGTAGCATGCCTATGCCTAAAGTACCCAACTTCCTCTTGATTATATTTTTTAGATCTTGTAGGGCCATCCTTTGCATCTTTTATCAAAGTGCATGTGTGTAATGCTAAAAAATACCCACAGTCTTGGCAATTCATAGGGACTTTTTCTTATTGAAAAAGAGAACTTAGACTAACTTCTTATAAGCTACAAAAATATAAAATACTTATGCTACTTATGTTTATATTGGCATGAACTAATATTTAAGAAGGAGAAAAACAAAAAGGGATTGTAAGGACAACACTATTTATCAACTAAACAACTACGAAGAAAAGAGGAAATAAAACAATGACAATGAGATGTATAATGGAGTTTGTGGCAAATTTTATAGGTGGTAAAACTGAGTGAAGTGGAAACGATGAAACAAAAACGGTGCATGGGGACACCTGGAGCATGGGTTACTCCCAAACAACCTAAGCAGAGGGGCAAAGGATGGAATTTGTGGCACAATTTTTTAGTACAAATATGGACAAAGGCAAAAAAAGAGAAACATAAAAGAAAATTAAGGATACCTCTAACATGGGACACCCCCACAAAACTGAAGCTCCATGAACAAATTTGGCTTCATCTAATACTTGTTTCAAGTTCAAATCAAGCACTTTAGGAAATCACCATTCTTTTGCTTTTTGTGCTCCTTATATTTTCTTCTTTTCTTGACCTAGCCAAGTAATAAATTCTCCATTGTGCTACTTTCAATCACCCAACTTCTCCTGCTTTCTATCATCATGATAATTATCAATGTTGAAGGATACTCTTTGAGTGAGGTCTTAAATAGGATTATACCCAAGCTCTAAATATGCCAACTGATAACTTCATCATAGTTTTTATCCATACAATCTTTGAAAAATTGATTGGCTTGATGCAAATTCATTACCTAGTAATAGATTTGATATGTATTTCATACTAAGTATTGAGACTTGTCTCAATATATCTTATGGCAAGTACTATTTTTGTCTTCTTGTTTGTTGTGTCAGCATGTTATTTATCACCATCACTTAATTCTTCTTTTGGGTTGGTCCATTAGGCTTCGAAGTCATTATCATTGAAAAGATAACATGGTAGAACTATACAAGCATAAAGCAGTATGGTATAAGAGAACATTGCTTTCATAATACATTAATCATCCTCCCTGTTTGGGGACTATTGTGACTCCTTTTTTTTTGGGGCTACCTTTGTGAAGTTGCTTCCAATGATTCTCCATGCTTTGAAACAGCCTAATATGCTATGGGTAATTAGAGTTCTTGGCACATCTTATTCCAAATTTTAAAGGAGGGATCTAGAATTACCTTGATCTCAAATACAATGCTTTTCAGTCTACAAATGTTTTCATAGGGAGGATCGCTATACCTTCCAACCATATGCTTTACTTTTATTAAGACTTGGGAAAGTCTGTAGAAAAGCACAAAATCCTTTTCTACCTCCAGTGGTTATAAGAGTAAGTCAATCTCAATTTCATCTTGGATATAATGATCAAACAACTAGATGAGCACTTCTATTTTATGGAAGTGCATATTGTCATCCTATAAACTTGGTACACCAAGAACCTTGACCTCCTTAGCAATCATGCTCATTTATTCAGTTTATTTTTTATGGTAGCGAATATTTCTTGTCCCTGAGAGATGAGCTCTATTAAACAATATACCTGATGAGCCATAAGTCTTCATTCTTCTATATCTTTATCAAACTACTTTTTCATAATAGGATAATATTTAGAATTTCTTAGTATTTTTCTCATTTTGTGTGCTTTCTAGATCTTGGAAATTAGAGTCTTCTTCCCCCTAGTGAACTCTCTTGGCTTCTTGAGATACGACAATAATTTCATGGAGTTTGGTACAAAAAGGTAGGAAAGCATGTAATATTGATCCTTTTATTCTTCCCTAATAGTGGCTCTTGATTTATCTAAGCCAGTCCTTTGAGATTTTTAGGCCATGTGCCCTATCTTTCTCTTGTTGCAATTCATTCATGATAATGGATAGGGTTTCCTCCTATTGCTACAGTTTGTCCTTAAGATATAGCAAGTTTGAATCTTGTTGTTGCATCACATCTTGTGCCATTTACAATTTTGTTTCCAATATCTTGATTCTTTCATCCCTCCATCGTAATTTTTTTTTATAAGGGGCTTTATCAATGATGCCTTTCAATCTACTAATTTAATTTTTAAGTGCATATTGATATAATTTTCTCTAGCAAGTTTGACCTTTAGGGTTTCAATTTTCTTTTTAGCAGCTACCAGGATCTTGTTTGTTTTCTTGGACTGTACAAATAATATGTCCATATTTGTATGAATATATCAGAGGGTCTCCACTTTGGATATATTGAATATATCTCTATTGTGCTCCTCTATCTACCAGTCTTTAGGTCTCATTTGAGAGGCTTACTTCTTGATTTTTGGTTGAGAAATCACCTTTATTCTAATTCCTTTGATTGGGTCCAATATGTCATAATCCATGGTGACTGCTTCCTTCTCCTTTTCTTGTAGTTTCTCTAGTTGTTCTTCTTATTCTCTCCACTTCCACTGATTCTCTTCCATAGTTAGGATGGTAGTAAAGGTCTCAAAAAGTGGTTCTTCAGTTGTTAGGGGAGGATGGGGGTAGAAAGGAATGCAAGTTATGGAGTAAGAGGAGAAGAAATCATTGCCTTTGTAGGGGATATGCATTCCTGCAAACCTTAATACTTTTGACTTGAGGATAGCAGAGTGAGTGATGGAGGGTATGACAATGATTCTTACAAAATGAATGATGGGATTGGTGGAGCGGATGAGAGAGATGGAAAAACGAGTGGTGAGGGATGTACTTCTAACAGAAGATTTGTAATAGTAGAGATCATTTTTTATTATGGACAAGTTTGATGAGGTGGAGAGGCTAGAATTTTGACTAATTAGGGGCTATAAGGGGATGGAGAAGAAGGTTTAGGGAGCATACCTTGTTCTTGTGCTTCTAGCTCTAGCTCCTCCATCTAAATGACTTCAACTACTTTTACATTGAGCTTTCTCTCTTTTTCTTGCTCAGCCTCTAACAATGTAACTGTTGCTTCACATATTTGTACCTCTTTATGTACTTCTTGTCTCTTCGTACAACTCACTCTATTTCCTTTTTTATTTGATGTCTTCTAGTTGTGGCTCTTTCTGTGTTTGAGCTTTCAAAATTTGAGTGATCTTTTCATTTTTGCTTGACTTGGAGCTTCGCCCAAATGATTTAGATTGTGCTTTCAAAGATGTTTTAGTTGCTTTGGGATTACTTGATATTTTGGTATAGGTTGTAGATTGAGGTTGAGGTAGTGACTCTTCTTCAGCTTTGATTTCACCTGTGATAGGTGGGGCTCGTGGCGACTGCCAAATTTTTATTTTTGACTCCTCATCTTCTTTGTCCTCAAACACTTGTTGCTTTAGGAATTTTGGAAATATTTATTTATCATGCTTTTGCTTTTGGTTGATAAATTTATTATCAAACTTTGAAATGAACAATCTATCAACCTTATCATCTAGGTTGACCTTTATTAAGTTGTGTTCGCACTGTGACACCCATAATTATTTGATCTTGTGTTCCTCCTATCGCTTATCCTCCTTAATCATTTGAATGAGGTTTGGGCTGATCAGTTGATATTCGTTTTTTTTTTGGTCAAAAACTCGTTTGAAAAGGTAGCATGTTCTCCATGGCAACCTTTCTTGCATTGCCATATAATCAAAAAGTGTCATCTAATCTTTGGCTAAGTTTTTGAATATTTCAATCTCTGGGTGCGACACATGTTTAAATGCAAGTGCTTTATTGTTTATATTTGATAATTTTTCAAATAATATGTCATCCAGATTATAATGCCACATATGTCACACAACTGGCAACTATCAGGCAACAAGCTTTACCTTTAAGTCATTATACTTGTCCATCTCCCTTTTGGATATATTTATACAATCAAATTTTATGGGCATCTTGAAGATTATCATATTTTTTACTCCCAAGCCAAGACTTTGCTATATTATGTATATCTATCTACAATATTCTAATCCAAATATCCAAATGGTGACATAATATGGCAATAGACGTGGATATTTGGATAAGTCATACAATATGATTATGGTGCTTTTCTCCAAGAGAAACCAGTCCCCTTGCTCATGCCTCTTCCCTCTCAACATGCCTCAGCTTCGAGCATGATGTGAGGGCATCTCCCATAGATTAATGCTATAGTAGGTCACATAAATTGTTTGTTGAAATCTAGGTATGAGTTACTTTCTCTTAGAACACGGGTCTATTCTACTACCGAATGAGCTAAATCCCCTTCATTTTTTATTTGCACCTAGATGTTGTGTTTTCCTGGGGTCATATAGAAAAATAAAATATAGGCCAAATATTATGGATACGTGAATACATCACACCACCCATTCTTCATTGCCTTTAATTATTTGTGTATACTCACAACCAAGAATTTATCCTAGTCTAAAGTGACATAGGAGGAAGCTGTCATTACTGCATTTTCCAAGCTCATTTGATATAGGTATACAATTGAGTCTATCCTCAAACCCAATAATATCACCAATATAAAAAAATATGTTGCATGTCTAAGGTGAACTCTCTCAGCTTCCTGTTCATGGTCATGTATTCTGCTGGTAGTTTTCCTACTATTTTGGTGAGCCAAGACTGGATCATTTTTTAAGTATTGTCTTTGTTCCTCCAAATAAATTTTCTTTGGTTGGATTTCTAGCACATTCTTAACTGCAAATGCTTCTACCATGAATTCTCTATTGATGGTGAACAATGGCTCTAAAGTCAAATTGCATACTAAGTTGTGTTGGGATCATAAAATTTTGACACTGCTTCCATAAGTTATGGGCATATATGTATAGGTGTGGGCATAAATCTACTTAGCCCTGAACGCCAAGCCGCACCATCTTGGTGTGTTGCAAAGAAATTTTTTCCCTTAGCTTTGGAGCCCTCTTAAAAAAAAATTTGCCTGGATCTAATTGTGATAATTGTGTCATGAATGCCTGCCATTCTATATTACAACTCATTTGTGGTCTTCTGTATAATAACATTCTTATTTCCTCGATCCATTTTTTGAATATTGCCTTTATCTCTAGTAACCGTCTCCTCTAGTGTTTTAGAGCTTTTGCCTATAATTCACAACTAGAGTTTCCTTGTAACTAGAACTGAATTTATAGTGTTCACCTCTAGCTTTCAAAGGTTTAGAGATGTTGCTATCCTCATGCGATGGATTGTGCATGCCTAGGGAGATCTTCCTTGGGAGTGGTTTCCTATTTAAGAACTCTGATGTATGTGCCAAGGAGGAATGCAACCATCCAATAGTATTCTTTTACAATTCTAAATGATAGGCTAGGTGGTAGCATGTTTTGTTACTTAAAGCACTTTTATGAATTACTACTACTGATAACTTAGTTATTGTCGTATTATTTCATGAACTAGGGCCATTACGCTAATCAAGGCAAATATTTTTGGGGATTGGCACCCACCATCGCAATTATGTTGCATGCCCAATTTGGTAGCTCCTCCAACCAATATTAATCTAAGACACCTCGAAATTAGGTAGCTTGAACCTTGTGATAAATATTAGTTAGCAATTATTTTGTGGAATCATGCCAAGATGTTTTAATCATTTAAATAATCCCTTATTTGGTGGGCCAATGAATTTATGGTAAAGAGTAGCATGACCCATCAGACAAAATCGATAGGTAATTTTCCATGTGAATTAATTACGACAACCCTTTCAACAAACTAAACTTCTATATACAAGGTGGTACACTTGTCTTATTTACATATGTACATGGAGGATGCCACTTATCTTAGGCATAATGTTTCAAATGTTGGTCATTTACCAAAATAGGCAACAGGTGGCCATCCAAGTGGCACAACTCAAATGCATTTAGGTATTTCTTTAATTTGATTAGGTACATGCCAAACCACATTGAATTATTTTTTTTATGTGAGTCAGGATTTGCTCTATCGACATCCCATCTAAGAACCAGGTCACCTACATTAAATACCTCTGACATAGTCTTTTTTTCAAACCAAAGTTTGATAGTTTTTTGGTGGTGATAGATATTATGATATGCTTGTTCACATCTTTCTTCCAATTGAACCAGCTCTACCATCCTTTTTTCCATTGGCTGTAAAATCTATGGATAAATTTCATTTTTGAATCTCAGCATCGAAAGCTCTAAGTTGATCGACAATACAACTTCTTTTCCATATACCAAAGTATAAGGTGATATTTTTAGAGATTTCTTGACCGTGATACGATCAACCCACAATGCTTTATCTAACAGTAAATGCCAACTTCTAGGATTATGCTCGATACTTCATTTGATTATTTTTAATAAGTTCTTTTTGGTAGATTTCACAAGACCATTCCCTTGGTGGTAATAGTTCAATGAGGAATTCTGATAAATACCATATTTTAAAAAAAAATCGATAGTCTTGGCACCTATGAAGGATCCGACATTATCTGAGACGATAGTGATCAAAATTTGGAATCTTGTAATCAACCTTTCCAAGAAATTGATCATCGTGTCTTGATCAACATGCTCAGTGACCTCAACTTTCATCCACTTGGTGAAATAATCCATTATTTGAGGATATATCTATCTGGTAGATGATTTGGGATTTATCATACCAATAAAATGCAATCCTCATTGTTGGGAGGGTTCTTCTGCAACTATTAGTTGAAGGGGTATTGTCAAATGCTTACTTTTACCTACAAACCTTTGGAACTTCTCACAACCTCTGGCCAATTTGAATGCATCCAAAAAAATATATTGCCAATAGTATCTGACCCTTAGAATTTTTGCTACAGAAGTCTATCCAGAATAGTGACCCCCTGAGAAACCACTATGAAACTCTGTGAGTACTTCTATCCTATATGGATGTAAATATCTTAACAACACTTTGTCAAAATTTATTCACTATAGGATGCCATCAATTAGTACATACTTCCTAACTTGTAATCTATATCTATGTCTTTGAGATGTAGTTAAGCCATTCAAACATTTCCCTTAAAGTAATTTTGTAATTGCTTAATCCAAGTGTCTGATTACTTGTTTTCCTTCCAGCGCAGTGTTTTGTTGTTCCTTATTCATCATATTGACATTTTGACTTGCAAATTCTACTAAGTGTTGACACATATATCTACCTCTTATTAACTTGATTGGCCTAATTTCAACATCATATTCTTGTATTTTAGTCACCCAACCAGCTCTTTTGTCACCCAGCTCCCCCTGAATTATGAAGTTTCGGACATCTTGATGTACTACATATACCAATATTCTACTTTGAGAAACAAAATGTCTAAACTTCTTCAAGTATTTCATTATTGCATACGCCTATTTATAAATGAAATTATACCTTTCCTCGTGATCATGCAAAGTTTAGCTTAGGAAAACTATTGGTCACTCATTGTTTTCTTTCACTTTTTGGGTAAGTAGAACAACATAGCTTCCTTCTGCTCCAAACACATAAAGTATGAAGTCTTTAGAGTAGTTTTGTTTTATAAGAACAAGGGATTGAGATATTGCTTCTTTAATATCCTTGAAAGCATTATTTTGAATATCTGTCCATTTGAAATATACTGCATGTTTCAACATTTCAATCATGGGCTTCACTATATGAGCAAAATCTGAAATGAATTTTCGAACAAAATTGATTTACCCAAATAATTATTGAAGCCCTTTCTTATTTAATGGTAGAGGGAGGGTTAGATGGCTTTTACCCTATTCGGGTCAATGGTCAATCATGTTTTTGACATGACATGTCCTAATAATTTTCCTTCATGCACTACAAAAATTTGATTTCTTGGAATTTAATGACTCCCCAAATTCTCTATATTTTTTAAACACCATCCAAATATGCTCAACATGTTTCTTCTTATCATGAGAGAACGCAATCATTCCATCCAAATAGATGACTATTATTTTGTTTACCAACTCTCCAAATGCTAAATCCATAGCTCTCTATAAGGTAGCACCAGCATTAGACAAGCCAAAAGGCATCTGTTGATATTCAAAGGTGCCCCATTTTGTGGTGAATGTAATCTTGTATTGATCCTCATCCCACACCCATATTTTATTAAAATTGGAGAATCCATCCAGTAGAGAGAATATTTTGGCTCCTACTATAGTATGTAGAATCTGGTCAATTTGTGTAAGAGGATAGTGATCTTTCAAAGAAGCTTGATTGAGGTTCCTAAAATACACATAAAGATGGATGTCTTCATTCTTCTTCCTCATTGGGACCAAGTTGTCCACCCATATAGAATACTTGATCAGGTATATGATCTTGGGATTTAGTAACTTTGGTAGCTCTTGTTTCATTAGGACCTCTATTTACTGGCCACTATTTTTGCCAAAAATATTTTGCATAAGGTATGATCTTGATGGTGTATTGTATGGTCTCTTTATTGTACACTTTGAGTTCATCATAGTCCATTCTATGATATCATTGAATTTTTTTCATAAATCCATAATTTGATCAACCTCTTCCACTGAACAATGAGCACCAACTTTGATCTTCTTACTATTAGAAATATTGAGTAACAATATTATATTAGAAGAAATAGCTATGCAAATGCATCACAAGAATGGAGGGAAGCTCAAAGAATGATTGATTATTCCATGGGATCAACTTTGTATAAATAGCAAAGTTGATCAATGTGAGTCGTTGGATTACAACAACTCAACAAATCTGAACTAGTCTAAACTGAGAGTTCACCTGACTCATGGAAGAGTGGTAACTCAAGTAAGACTATCCTAGTAGAACTTAAGAGAACAAATATTTATTCTAACACCCCCTTAAGTGATACTAGGGGTGAATGTAACAACAGGAGATGAGTCCCGACAACAAGGCTTGATGAGGTACTCATGTACAATGAACTCTTATAGAAGAGATGGTAAAAAAACAAAAAAACCATATTTCAAGAAGAATAAAAAGAAGAGGGGGCTGGGCGTGAAAAAAATATCTCTCTTCAAAAAAAAAAAAAAAAAAACACAAAAAAAAAAAAATTAGGTACTCATGTACAATGTACTTACATATAGGAGAGATGGTGAAAAAACCACATGGGAAAAAACCATCTTCCAAGAAGAAAAAGAACAATAAGAAGAAGAGAGAGGTGAAAACCTTTGTGCACCCTTCTAATGCAACTACCTAACCCCAAGTTTCTCTCACAACTGAATGTAATGCAGAGAAGGAAAGGATTTGGTGAAGATGTCTGCAATTTGATTTTCTATGGGAATGTACTCCAAGTTTAGATCCCCTTGTTGAATATGTTTTCGAACGAAGTGCATGTGAATCTCAATGTGCTTGGTGCATTGATGCTCAACTGGATTGTGGGAAATATGAATTGTGCTCTGATTGTCACACCAAAGGGTAATGGGTTGGTCATGGAAAAAACCAAATTCTTTTAGTATCTGATGAAGCCAAAGAGCTTCCTGACTGGCCAAAACTGTTGCCCTGTATTCTGCTTCTGTAGATGATAATGCTACTGCTTGTTATTTTTTGCATGACCAAGCAATAGGTGAAGAACCAAGACAAAAAACATAGCCATAAGTGGAACATCTGTCTTCAACTGAACCTGCCCAATCAGAATCTATGTAACCAATGATATCCATGGATCCTCCCTCATATAAGAGCCCAAAGTGAGTAGTTCCTTGCAAGTAGCGGAGGATTCTTTTTGCTGCTTGCCAATGGCTGAAATGAGGTTGATGTGAGAATCTAGATATTAAGCCAACAACATATGAAATATCTGGGTGAGTATGAGTGAGGTATAATAGACTTCCTACAAGTTGTCTATAGAGAGTAGCATCACATAGAGGGGATTTGCAAGAAGTACTTAGAGTGACTCCAGACTGAAAAGGTGTGGAAGAAGGCTTACAATCAGTCATCTTAAACCGTTGAAGAAGGTCTAGAGTATATTTCTGTTGACACAATGAAATTCTTGCATCTATTTGAGTTATCTGAATCCCAAGGAAGTAATGAGCTAAACCTAGATCAACCATCTCAAATTTCTCAGAAAGGGAGTTTTTGATAGTCTGGATGTGAGAAATGTCACTACCAGTGAGTAGTAGATCATCAACATAGAGAACAAGTATGGTGATTTTTTCTTCATCTCTCCAAATGTAGACTGTGGCATCAGACTCACAATGAGAAAATCCTGAGGAAAGAAGGAAGGAGTCCATTTTTTCATACCAAGCTCTAGGAGCTTGTTTGAGACCATAGAGAGATTTTCTTAGTCTACAAACAAGGGAGGAGTCTTGAGTGAATCCAGCAGGTTGTTCCATGAATATTTCCTCTTTTAAGTCACCATGTAAGAAAGCACTTTTAACATCCATCTAAAAAATAGGCCACTTTTGGGAAGCAACAAGTGCAAGTACCAGCCTAACAGAATCCATTTTTGCAACTGGTGCAAAGGTTTTAGAATAATCAATGCCTTCAATTTGTGAGAAACCTTTAGCTACCAAGCGAGCTTTGTGTTTGTCAATTTTTCCATCAGGTCCATACTTAGTTCTGTAAATCCATTTACAACGAACCAATTTTCTTCCTTTAGGTAGAGGGACTAGATCCCAAGTTTTGTTTTTGATTAAGGAAGAAAATTCATTCTCCATGGCATCATCCCATTCTTTTATACCAGTTGCTTCTTTGAAGGATTGAGGATCTATGGAAATGGACTGACAGACAAGACCAGAACCCATGGAGTTGCTTAATCTGGATGATGGAAGATTTTGGATGTAAGGAGTGGCCTCTTGAACTATGGTGCGGGCCCATTTTGGCATTGTGGAAGGAGTAATGGGTGTGGCAGGACTTTGAGTTGGAGTTTGGAGTATAGGATCCTCATTTTGGTCATTTATCTCAAGGATGGGATCTTCATTATATTGAGGCTCAAATATTGGAGATGGCTCAAGAGAATTAATGTTGGAAGAGGATGATTGAGGATATTTATGAGGGAATGTTTCATCAAATTGAACATTTCTATGAAAAAAGACCTCATGAGTTGTGGGATCAAGGAGCCTGTAGGCTTTCATTTCCTCACAATAACCAACAAAGATGAGTTGCTTGCTTTTCTTGTCTAGAGCCTTCCTCTTCTTCTTTGGGATATGTGCCCAAGCAGTACACCCAAAAACTTTGAAGAAAGAGACATCAGGTTTTGAGCCAGTCCATGCTTCCTCGGGAGTCAAATGGCCAAGAGCTTTATGAGGTGTGCGGTTTTGAATATAATTTGCACAGTTAATTGCCTCAACCCAAAAAACTGCTGGAAGATCCCTTGAGTGGAGCATACAATTTGCCATTTCCTTTAAAGTTATATTTTTTCCTTTCTGCAATGCCATTTTGTTGTGGATTATGGGAGACTGAATGTTGATGAATTATGCCATGAGTTGAGAGAAAAATGGAGAACTCATTACTGAAGTATTCCCCCCATTATCTGTACGAATTTGCTTGATTTTGCAAGTGGCTTGATTTTCAACTAAGGCTTTGAAGATTTTGAAGTGGGATAGAACATCACTTTTGTATTTTAGAAAGTAGACCCAAGTTCTTCTTGAGAAATCATCAATGAAGGTTAAGGTATATTTTGCTCCTTTGAAAGAAGGCTCTGGGAAGACCATCAAGTCACTATGGATTAACTCTAGAGGGGATGAGGCTCTTTGAGAACCACTTGGGTGAAAAGGATCTTGATGTTGCTTTCCAAGAGCACATCCAGGACATACTCCATCAATAGAAGAGACTTTTGGCAACCCTGTTACCATTTCATGAGTGTTCAACTCCTTTAGATAGCTATAACTGAGATGTCCAAACCTTTCATGCCAAATTTTGCTTTCAAGATCTCCATGTGCAACAAAATAGGAGGCCCCATTTGAATTTTTGAATCCCTTGAAGTGAAATAGGTGAGTGTTATGATCAATATCTCCTTTTTCTATGAGAGAGTTTGGTTCTTGAAAGTCTCTTATCTCAACTCCTGTTGGTGAAAATATAACTGTTTTACCCTTTGCAAAAGTACAAATATGATAGATGGAGAGGAGATTTGTAGCTATATTTGGGACATAGAGAACATTATTGATATAACCACCATCAATGGATATGTCACCTTTTCCTTTGACCGGGATAAAGGATGAGTCACCAACTTCTATGCTGCAAGTTGAGCTTGAGGAGATTGAAGTGAATGACTCATGTGAGGAAGTCATATGATGAGTTGCTCCTGAATCTAGAACCCAATATTTTGATGAAGTTTTTATAGCTTTACCTTGAACATTTAAGGCTTTTCCTATCTGCTTCTTAATATCTATCTTGTGATCCTTCATTGCTACCTCTAGTTGTTGAAGTCTTTTCCAACATTTGTTCACAGAATGACCATCCTTTTTGCAATGTGTACAAGTTATAGGGCTTCTTTCTTTCTTTTTGAATTTTTCTTTAGTGGAGGTGGATGCTACTAAGGCTTTTGAGGAAGAGGGAGAGATCTCATATTTTGCAAGTTTTGTTTCCTCTCTAGTTAGCCTATCACAAAACTCCTCTAAAGAGGGCATTTTAAAACTTGTACCAAGAGCATATTTTGTAGACAAAAAGGTGGTTGCAAAAATTTGAAATACTCCATTTAACTTAGAAAGAATTAGATAGATGCATTCTTCTTATATTTTATTCTTGCCACTACCTTTTAATTGTGTGAGGACTTCTTTAAATTTGGTGAGAAAGTCAACAATATTGCTGAAGTCTTCAGGAGATAATGTTGTTAACTCTGCCTCTAGCTGCATTGACCTTATTTGATCCACTTTACCAAACAAGTTCTTTAGTTTCTCCCAACTCTCAAATGGAGTTTTACATTCTGAAATGTGAAACCATAAGCTCTCATTTACATTTGTGCTTATAATACCCATTGTTTCATACATCTTCCCTTTATGAACAAATATTTCATATTCCTTTTCAAATTTAGGCTGCTTCTCTTCTAGCAAGTGTGTGAGCCCTTTTTGAGAAATGAGATTTAATATTTTTGGTTTCCATGTGTGATAGTTATGAGGGGTGAGTGGGTCAATTGTATTCATTTTTCCAAAGAAAACTGCAGAGAACCAATATTCCCCCCTTTAACTGCAAGAATTTCTAGAGATTTCAATGATGCACCCCCTTTTTTCAATTGGAACAGTGTGTGTTATTCACTAGTAGAAACACCTGTTGATTGAAGGCAGTAGAAGCTAGACCTTTATACCAATCTCTTCAATTTACCCACCCTTACATGAGGGAAACTATAAGTAAATGAGGAGAGTGATACGTGGAACATAGGCTATTTGAAGCAAGAATAATCTGCCAGACCTTTATACCGAATCTTCTCAATGACCCACCCTTACGTGAGGGAAACTATAAGTTAATGAGAAGAACGATACGTGGAACATAGGCGATTATTAAAATATTTGGGCCAAATTTTTATGTGCTTTATGAAAAGAATCTTTGTAATGTTTGCTTGCTTGAAATGTTCAAATGTTCAAGTGTGTTTAGAAAAAACCATAGATTTGCAAGTAGAACATGTAGAAGATGCTGAAAAAGAGATGCAAGCAACAACACCATGTGGCCAAAAATTGTGCCACAGAAAGACTCCACCACCAAACTGTCCTCCAATATCTGCCTTCTCAAGGAATGCAGTAGCAAAGAAAAGGAACTCTTTTGAACAAAGCCAAAGGCCATAAAAAGAGGTGCAAGGAGCAACACTAAAAACCCCCCTGAAGTCTTCAAAAATAGGTGCAAGAAGTAGCACCACAAAAAAAAACCCCCTAAAAATTTTTTATTTATGATCTTACAAGGAGACCCATCACTGTAATTGCCTTTACATAGTAGGCAGAGTAGTGAGAGGGGCTCAAAAAAGGATTTTCTTTTACAATGCTCTTTTGAAAAAATATACAAATGATATCAAAATAACATCAAAAGAGTGTTTTTGTTAAAAAACAAGGCAACATTTTTGTCACAAGCAACTTCCTTTGAGTGAGACACAATCAACTTTCTTTGATTTGCATCAATACTTTGAAACCTGCACATTCAATACTAAAACAAGATGGAGAAAATATCATTTAGAGTACTCCCTTATTTCAAATGTTGAAAGCAACACTTGTTTGTTTTCAGTGGTCGACGAACGTCTTGAAATCTGTAGCGTTTTCCCGAATGTAGTGCTTCTCGAATGCTTGCTCTTTGAGAAGTTACACTCCCTCGAATGTCGATGCCCATGATTTGTGTTGTCGAATGAAATTAAGGTCGAGTTATGTCTTATATGTGTTGCCTCGAACACAGCGAGCAAGTGATGCAATTGTCTTGAACGTTCTTTTTAGCCTTGTACACAAATGAAAAGACATCTTCAAGTGTTTCAAGTTGGCCTCTAACATATTGAATGATGTCATCCTTACCTTGTACATAGAATAAAAAACATGCAATAATTTTACATAGAGATTAGACTTTTTGAAAATGGCGTTGCAGGCACTGTCACCAATGTTCTACCACCATAACCTCAATGTAAACCCGTAGCAAAAGACGAGCTCGATGTTACTGTCACCAATTTTCTTCCATCATATCCTCAATGTAAACGCGTAGCAAAAGATGAGCTCAGTAGAAGATGTTCTCGGCACAATGGTGTTAGAAGCAGACTCAAAAAATCATCCTTGATGGTAGTAAATTTTTCTTCGGATGTACTCGGCACACCTGCTCGTAGAAGCAATGTAGAATAGAAACACGATCGTCCTTGGTGGTAGTAAATATTCCTTGTTGGCACAACATATTGCAAACTCAGGATGAGATAAATGATATCAAATTTTTATAGGTAGAAGAATCGTCGAGCACAAGATCAACACGATCTCAACGTAATGAAAATACTAAGTCATGTTTAGGAGAGGGAGTTCATGCACTGGGGTAGCCGTTGCACTAAATATCTTTAGTTGCCATTGAATAGAACACACCCAGTTTGAATTATGATGATCTCGAAGCCTTTATAACACTAAAGGTCGTTCTAGGAGAGGACGATATCATCAATGTCTACTGACGATATCGTCGGTCTCCACTATCACAAAAAAGTACCAAACTCTTAACATCAAAAGGAGTAGTTGTCAACTAGATGCGTAGTCAAAAATATGTGCTTTGACAAGGACAGCATCTGAGAAGAGTGGAGGAGCTCAAATCTGCAAAAAATACTCTAAAAAAATCTTAGAGTATAGGGCTCAATAGTGAAAAAAGCATGCTTTCATAATTTATAAAATCATTTGGTTTTAAAACCAGAATAACTTTAACCTGAAAGATATCTGACTCAAAATATATCCAAACAGATTAGCTTGCCAAAAAGTATTTGTGATTGTAACAGGAATAAAAGTTGAGGTGCAGATAAAGGTAACAATGGTGATCTTAAAGGGGTCAGGAATACAAGTTTTCCTGACTATAGTGAGACACCAATGGATAAAAATGGCCAAGTGATGGCTAGAGCTAAAACTGACGAGCAACAGGGCTTGCCAAATAGTATCCAAGAGAAACCATCAGAGAGACCAGAATTGTACTAATGCAATGAACCAAATTTGAAAAAAATAACTTCAAAAAGAAACTTGAATGTTTGCAAAAACTATCCTAGCTTTGATACCATATTAGAAATATTGAGTAACAATATTCTATTAGAAGAAATAGCTATGCAAATACATCACAATAATGGATTGAAGCTCAAATACTGATTTATTATTCCATGGGATCAAATTTGTATAAATAATAAAGTTGATCAATGTGAATCATTGGATTACAACTCAAAAAATTTGAACTAATCTAAACAAAGAGTTCACCTGACTTATGGAAGAGTGGTAACTCAAGTAAGACTATCCTAGTAGAACTTAAGAGAACAAAGATTTATTCTAACACTTACCGATTTTAATTTTTACATCCTTATAATTATGACTATCAACCTCACTTTTGTGAGCAACCGGCCTGTCATTGCTATCAAACAAACTTTTTGGAGTTATCAATCCTTTTGGGATATGATTGTTCTTAAGTTGAATTATTTCTCCCTCTTCATCTTCTTGTGGCAATTGATCACCTACATAATTCATCTCTTGAATTAGGAAATCAATTACTTGTTCATTATTATCAAACACTTACCAAAAGGTGTCCTTATCCAACACATAAGGCCTATACACAAGCCTCACCATTTTGGTTTTATGTATGATATTGGATACTGGACAAAAGTTTGCTCCCACAAATGCAAATATGTTCACATGGGTGTTTAGTTCTTTGGGGATGGCCTTGACATCCAAGGCCTCAAAAACCTCCAACAAATCCCATACTCTATTTTTGTAGGCCCTAAGGCAGTATTGTTTACTGTTGCACTTTTATGTAATCTGATTGACTATCAACTCAAAATCACTAAATATTTGTAGTTGTTTGATCCCTATATTTTCAAATTTATTTAATCCCAGGTATAATGCTTCATATTTTGCTACATTATTTGTACAACTCTATTTCAACCTATATGAAAATACCTTTTCAGTTCTAGTAGGTACTATCAACACTATGCCTATCTCGACACCATTTTTACATTTGGCTCCATCAAAGAAGAGCTTTCACACTTGGTTTTTCTAGGGAATTTAACCTATCGAGGATAGAATATTCTTTTCTTCTAGCTTTATGATTGAGTAGGTGTCAATTCCTATTTCAATCATAGCATTGAAATCCTTCAAAGAAAACCAATCTTCAGTCTCGAGATATTCTAGTACTTCTTCCATCAAATCCACTTCTTGTGTTATGATGTTGACTGTGTTAGCTTACTGGATTTCCTTCTTGAGCTTCTCTATATAGAAGGAGGATAAGTAATCGCCTAATTTGGCAGTGAGTTCTCTTGATAGGCACATGCCAAAATAAGGTTCCAAATCAACTACCACAATTTCTTGGATAACGATGATTTGAGACAATATGTGCAATTTCATGTGCACATCTTAAATTACACCAACTATTTTTATTGGTGTACCATCCAAATGTAGCACACAAAGACTACTCCATGTATATTCCATGCCCATTATCTCACAAACTTCCTCGAGAATTATTGTGGTGGCTACTCTAGAGTTATTATGTAATTATGAACTACCCATCCTTCCATCTGCACAAATAAATAAAATGGTGATGGTCTATTCTTCCATGTTATTGAGGTGGAGTGACCTTGGACTAAATTAAGCTCTACTAGAAGCTTCCCTTGATTATTGATAGACTTAAGTAAAGCCTACAATAGATCAATTTGCCCTAGAGTAAGGAATGTATCATACATACTAGCCTTTGATGGAGTTTTTTTAATTCCTCCATAATATTGAAACCAGGGATATCAGGTTGTTTCCTATATTCCTTTGTTGGTTCATCATATTTACTCCTGTATTCTTGAGTTGCCTCATTCCTTTGGCGCTTAGTCAAAGAAGGGTATCTTAGCTTATCTCTTGTCTGTTCTTGAGTTTCACCCTCCTTTGTTATCTTTTGTTGTAGCTAAGCTAGCTTTTGGACTGGGGCAGCCTAAAGTACATCCTTTTTTGGCTAGATTTTTATCTCAGCAAGTACCTTGAAAGGATCCATTGTCTTAGGATCAACTGATAAATGTTTATTCCCTAATATTGTTAGGACCTATACCTATTCAATAAAGGATATCATAAAACTATAGTCCATTTCCCTCAACATGTTTACTTGGCCTTTTTGAGCCCTTTCTACTTTCTCAATCACAATTTTTTGGATGTGATGTTGGTGCATCATACATAAATTTTCAGTGTGCGGATCATTGTAGGTTGAACACCAGTAGTTTGACTCAGAGTCTAAGATATAAGGTTCACCTTCTTGATTGTTGTACAATGTATTGGTTTGTGCACAGGCTTGCTAGTAAAAGCAGCTTGATCCTTTATGACAAATAGAAATATTCTTGGTTGAAAGTTTCTTTCAACTTCCCTTTCTTCATGGTAGTAACTTTATTAGTGAGGTTCTTCATGGTCATGACCATTTATTTCAAGATAACTATTTAAGGATCAAGAGCTGGCAATGTAGAATTAACAGAAGGTGTTGGTAATAATGGTATTTCAGGAGGTACCTAAAGTTTTTGAGCGATTGGTTGAATTGGCCATGCTGGAAAGTTGATGACAGGAGTGGTTGCTGGAAAAGGATTGTGTGGAACAGAGGTTTGCATTTGCTATTGAGGAGATTTTGGGAATATTGGCATTACCATTTTTTGAGGTAGCCTTCCTATAGCAATCAAATCCTTCTCAACCTTTAGTGCTTCTTGAAAGACCTGAGGAAATGTGAACACATTGGACCACCTTATAACCATACCTAGATCTGAGTTGAAGACCCTCAAATAATAATATATGGCATGTTCATTAGTTGGTCAGAGACCTTGGGGTACTCTTATCCATGTTCGATTGAACCTGATATTAAAATAAGATATCTCCTCTTGTGGGTGTCTTCGTATTACAATGAACTATATTAGTAAAAAGAACATATCTACTTGCTCATTAAATTACTCCACTAGTTTACCGAACAGCTGGGCCTAAGTAGTTATAGTTTAATCCGACAAGGTTCTATACCAGTACAAATCTTCCCCTTTAATGATATAACCAAAAGTCTGATCATAACGTCTTTCTCCCGAATATTATGTATGGCTACCAGTGATGCTACATCTTAATAGTGTTCATAAGTTATCTTTCTAGTGCCATCATATATTGGTAGTGCTTTTAAAGTTTCCTGTGGAATAGGATTATGGATGAGCAAATTCAAGGGACTAGTATGATTCCAGGTTGGGTAATCCTGAGGGTTTTGATTTTTAGCCATTGATGTTGCTATATTGGAAGGGACCGTAGGAGTAGTATTTGGTGTATTTGTTAGATCTTTAGCGAGGACTAATGATGACGTTGATTTAGATTATAGAAGATGATGTATTCTAAAACTACAAAGGTGTAGTTTTAGAAACTCTATGCTTGTCTTGTGATCATGTATCTCTGAACTTAATAGAGAATCTTAGATTTAGTGAAATTATTGAAATTGATATAGGAAACTTTTTGGGTTTCTATTTGAGCAGAATCATTAGGTGATTGATAATATCTATGGGAACTGAGCATCATCATATCTCTGGTCTACTAGAATGGTGTGGGATTTACATCCCACTAGGCGTGCCAAAAACTGTTGGTTTAAAAATCTGCCTATAGAAAGGTTGTGCGCCCACAAACCTTGACCAACAATGAATGACCTAGAAGTCCTGGGGCTTTTATGGTCAATTTCTGAAGGAGGTTTGTTCCTTGTAAGTTCAAGCTACCTATGCCTAAAATATGGGGGAAAAAGGATGCTAAAAGAATTAAAAGAAGCTAAAGTTAGAACTTATAGTGGTGCAAATTAAGCCACATCAAAGTACATGAGACATAAAATATTATAGAATTAATAAAATCAAACAAACCAATCAATTTCTATAAAATGACAAAACATTCATTTACACGCCATATGGCTATTAAACTACATATTCTAGAACCAAAGAATGAATCATGAATATAAATCTAGAAAGTAGAATTAATACCATGAACATTCAACAAGTTAAAATTAGAAATAAGCAATCATTCATACATACATGTTTTACAATAAAGTGAACTAGAGGCCAAACAACAATCCCTTTGTATTTCTCAATGTGCAATATGCTTTTTACATGCAAATTGTAAAGCTTAAGAGTCAACCTTTTTTACATTCTACGTTCTAGTATTTATAGATTTTTACAATGCATTTAGTTATATGGATATTATTACTTTAGAGATGGATTGTTGTCATGTCAGAAGATTCATCAGTTTGTTAAGCTACTCAAAGGTATGTTTGTTCTAATCACCTAGTCATGGCCTACTAACCTGGTTGTATCTTACATCATCTTGGGTTATATTGATCTTGTTGTTTGCATCTGGTCCATTGATCCTTTACTGTATCGCTCCAAATTTTTCACACCCTTACCTTCAGGCTATAGGATCCGTGCCTGGAAGGGGGATGTGAAAAGGATGGCGTGGTACCTCGGACTAAGAGGCCTTGCGAAGGTCCCGCCTCTCAAGGGAGGTGTATATTGGTGATTTTTCGACGGATGGTGGGTTCATCAGGAAACATTTAATGGCAGTTTCCATGCCTAGGTTGGGAATGTGTTTTATGTGTTCGTTTTAGCCTTAAACATCCATATCCTAGGTTTGGCCAAAATGTGTCTAAGCTATTCTATATGAAGATGCAAATTAAATGAATACAAAAAATAGAATTAAGATAGAAAACAGAGAAATTAAAGAATGTTAAAAGAAGAATACCTGATCCGGATGTCTGATGAAGATTCTGATTCTTGAAGCAGTCAGGATCATCTGGAATTCGACAGAATCATCTGAGATCAGGCAAGATCGTCTGAGATTTTGTCAGAGACCTGCAAACAGAGAAAAAGATGCAAAACACAAAAAATGCAACTATTCTAACAGAGGGAAACAGTGTAAAATGACAGCAATAATATCAAACTAAAACTTAAAAGCAGAAACATGCATGCATTATACTGATTTCATAATAATTATGACTTAATTATGCATTTAAAACTATATGGGTGAACTCCAAAATGCAGAATAGCATAAAATATCAAATAAACTAGCTAATTACAACACAAAACAACAGATTAAAAGATGAAGAAATGCAAACTTTAGGCACTGATTTCCTCAATGTTGACTGCAATCGAAATCGTCTCGCATTGGTACGAAATCGTCTCTAATTTGACAGGATCGCCTCCGATCTGAACATGATCGTCCGCGACGATATAAGCTTGCTTCGGCTGAAAAACACTAAGGTACCTGCAACAAAATTGGTATAGAGCTAATGCAAATATGAATTTGAGATGTCTTAATGCGTATGAAGTCAGGTTATAGGAATTATCAGCCAGGGGGTGCTAAGGGAAGGTCTTAGGATTAAATAGGCTTAGGAGGGAGGTTAGGAGGTTGGAGATCATCCCTATTTGGGAGATCTCCAATGGGGGAGGGTCTCTAACGACGCAGACACGCTTTTGCCCGAATTAGAGACCCGTTGGAATAGAAGCTAATAATGCAAAATCAGTTTAGGGACAAGATTGTCTAGACGTCCTAGCCCAGACGAAATCATCAGATCTGGGGCGATATCGTCTGATCGGCGACGATATCGTCAAACGGTCAAAACAACCTCTAAAAATGGCGTGAAAAAGGGGAAACGGATTAACCGGCGGTTAACGGGCGGTTTGGGAGGTTAAAATTTGAATTTAAATTATTTACTAGAGTGAATGTAATTATTAAGATTTCACTGCACCAATTTTAGGGTGCTACATTTTGCCCCCTCTTTAGCGAATTTTTCGAAGAAAATGCGTTAAAGATGAGTTCTTCTCGATCTACGAGAAAGCAAAAAATTATTCCCATTTTTAGGCGACGATTCTTGGTCGAATCATGCGACAGTTTACTATGGTGCCCCCTCCGTGTTTTTACCCAAATCGAACATTTGAGGTAAAAACGCGGAAAAGCAAAATTATTTTTGAATTATTTTTAAATAAAATTAAGAAAAATAAGGTAAAACCATAATTCATTTTTACTGGTTTTAGAGCTCTAGAAGCAAAAATGGTGGAGACGACGCATAGATCAACAGAGGTCCGGCACGGGCTACGGGTAAGAGTCTAAACTTAGTTTAGAATGTTTTAATTTGAATTTACATGCTTTTTAGGTGAATTTTAATTGAATTTTGAGCATCGCGGCCATTTTTGGGCCATCGATGTCATCGGGACGAAATCGGCGAAAGGGGGACGATTTCGTCAAATTAGAGACGATTTCGGCTTGCAAAATCAAAGATGATTCTGCTCAAATGTGGGACGATATCGTCCAATAGTGGACGATATCATCATTTGATAAAATTGAATTTATTTTAACTTGCATTATTAATCACTTGAGTTTGTTATTAATGATTGTTTGTTGTTTTGTTGTTTATGTTGCAGAGAGGATTGCTAAAAAGCAAGGAATGGAAATATGGAGGTTTGAGAGATGACTTGGCTGCTCTTACACAGGCAGAGCGGGATCAGCTGGCACAAGCCAGCTTACAGCATGTTGCAAAAATGCCACAAGTGTCTATAGATATGGGGCTACTGATAGCCCTAGTAGAGAGGTGGTATCCGGGTTCTTCCTATTTCTGGCTACCGACAAGGGAGATGACTCCCACACTAGAGGATGTATGGAGGATTCTGAGGATCCCTATACAATGACGATTGATCACTCCTACGACCAACCAGGGCCATGCTATGGGGCGGTTGTGTGGTGACCCGAGCTTCGCCCTGGAGAAGGGCGAAGTTAACATCGAGGTGCTACGTCAGATGCCTGGGGCATCTAGACTCACACGAGTTTTGGCTAGAGTGGTTGGTGGACTTTTGTTGTGCCACCAGAGCAGGTGCAAGGTACCATGGATGCTAGCAGATGTGATTTGTGATATGCGAGACCATGGTTATAGATTTGTTTGGGGCAGCTTTGTTCTATGCCGGTTGTACAGGATCCTACATGGGGTCATGTACAAGGGCGGTCGATGTCTAGTTATGATATCACTCCTATAGGTTTGGTGCTAGGAGCACATTACAGTGCGAAAGCCGATAGGGCTTCCTCTAATAGGGATTGATGGGGAGAGGCCTCGAGTTTTCTACTGGTGGCTCCGAAGAGGGTCACAGCGGCGGATCGACCTATCGATGTCCCGAAGACTGCTAGATGACCTTGTCTCGGACCAGATCACCTGGAGGCCATGGCGAGAGCACCCAGGGTGGGCCAAGGACGGATAGGAGCTGGCTTGCATTAGGCAAGTTTGTTGGCTATGGATGGAGAGGGGAGAGGTGGAGCTCCACCGCTACGATCGAGTTTTGCGATAGTTCGGTCTACAGCAGGGGATCCCATCTCTCAGGGATTACGAGTTTTCTCGAACTGTTCGGGATAACACCACAGTGAGCGAGGCTCCAAACATGCAGCGCTTCTAGATTCAGGACTCAGACGATGCCCCCATTTAGCCAGTGGATGGGGACGACGCAGGGGTAGCCGATGGCTACAATGCCTGGTACGCAGGCATCCGCCCTCCTCGGATGACGAGGGCTCAGGGTTCGATACATGCAATTGTGCGTCGGATAGGGAGGCGATGCTAGGCAGCTATGGAGGCAGCCCAAGGTCATGGCGGGAGAGAGCTGAGGAGGCCACAGGCACAGGAGAGGCCATGAAAGAGGGAGAGGAGGGAGGAGAGACCCCCTTCTCCACAGAGAGAGAGGTCACCATCGCTCGATAAGGGCAAGGGTGTCGACACAAGGGAGAGCAACGAGACAGTGACTCTTCGAGCGAAGATAGTTCATCTTCGAGCACAGGTGCATACATTGCAATACGAGGCTGCACGCCATCGAGCTGAGGTTACACAGCTCAGAGACGAGATTGCACGCCTCAGAGCATGGGACGGAGGAGCGAGCACACAGGAGCTAGCGCGGTCGATTGCTCAGACCGCGTTCTACCAGGGCATCTACTTCTAGATGGTGCCAAAGGGTCAAATGGTACAGCTACCAACCGGCATTGTTGACCCTATCAAGATTGGGTCGTCGAGGACTTCCTCTCGATCGATGACTAAGACTCGTAGTACCACACATACTACGATGGGACCACCTCGTCCACCTCAGGGCGAGGGAGGAGATGAGGCTGAGAGCTCGAGGGGTTCTCGAGGCTAGAGTACTGCATGGCATTATACAGATTGAGACATAGAGCATTTATTATTATTTTTTGTTGATAGAGGATTGAGTATGCCGAGGTACAGATTGTGGCATACCAATCTAGTTTTGATATGATGTATATATACTGTTGATATATATATGAGATGAGATATTTTTTGATCATATGACTTGTGTATGTGATTTTTATGATGCTTTTATGTTTTGATGTGATTTATTTGATAATTCATGTAATTACGTCATTGGAAATATTATGATTTAAGTGTCATGCTTGTAAAATTTAAATGAAATAATCTGATGTAACAAATTGGTTGTTTGTGATATAATGTGATAAAAATAAAAAGAGACTTCTAACAATAATTTCAAAGGATATTGTCGCTATTATAGACCATTTCATGGAGTCGCCGCTCACTCGGTCGTCAAGCTAATCCCAGTATAGAAATATTGTTAAAAGTAAAAGCGTGCTTAAGAGACTGTCTTAAGACTTTGGTGCAATGGTGCAAATGATGATGATGATGGTTTGTTTTTCAGATTTCCATGAAAATAGTATGCATGAAATAATGTTAAATGATTTTTGTTAGGCATAAATTCCTAAGTGTGATAAATTTTTTGGATAATTCCCTAGGAATTATACCATTATTGCAAAATTGAAGGTTGACATAATGACATGAAATAGTGATAATGTGTATGCTTTGTGTTTAAAAACATAACTGTATAATAGAATGATTTAAGTCATATGGTTTTCATGATTTTTAAATAAATGGGGAATAAAAATTGTTACAATGATTTGTGCTAGGCATAGAATATGTAGGTATAAACTTATACCATCATCACGAAAATCAAAGGAAAAATAGATTGTTTTATTGCATGGTTGATTTTTTAATAAATAGAAAATATGAAGATGAGGACTTGCGCTAGGCATAAAATTCCAATTTTGGTTTTGGAACTATACCATCGTCGCGAAAGTCGATAAGAAGTTATATATATGTATGTTTTTATTGGATGGTTTTGAAAGAAATTTTGATGTTTCTATTATGCATATAGTTGTCTAAACAACTGTACTTGAAAGAAGAAAATGAATTATTCCAAACAATTTGCAAAAAAATATTTCAAAGTATTTTGAAGACAAAATTTAGATTTACAATGAATCCCATGTGCATATGTGAGTTCATTTCCAATCTTGATTTATCATAATGATACACAAAATCTCTCAAATATAAAATGTGTGTGCAATTGCTATATTCATTTACCAGTTTTGAGCAAGATAATATGATACAAGTGATTTGAAGAAACCAAATAAGTGTTCATTAACCATGATGTAGATGCATATAACCATACTAGACTACTATGTAGGTCGGATTATCAAGAGCTAGCTAATCCATAAGCGGACATAGGTCCGTACAAAAGAAGGTCGCTAATGTGACGGACATATCGCCACGTTAGGAGTTACCCAAGGCCAAGCGAGGTTGGGCACAAACCACCTGTTATGGGGCTTACCTCACAGTTTTCGAATAATTGAGAATTCCAGGGATTCAAGCTCATCAACCCTTCTTTTATTTTCAAAGGGTAGGGAAAGGGATTTTATTGCTTTCTTGCTTTTTGCTTTCTGTTTTTGCTTTTCGTTTGCTTTTTCTTTTGCTTTTTTATTTTCTTTTTCTTTTTGTATTTTTTGCTTGATAAGTGAGATAATGCTTGAAATATTGTTGTAATGATATAAAATAACATTTATTTCTTTTTCTCTTTTTCTTGAACTTTTCTTTTTCTTTTTGTTCTATACTAGGGATACTTGCTCGGATTAGCTGTAGAGCAAGGGATTTTTATTCTGGGTAGGGGTGAGCTTGTCCTTTTGCCAATTCTCAAATATTCTAGACCATGTGCATGATAGGATAGCAGGGGAAACTTTTCGCTCAAGAAACCACTTCTACTATGTAGCAAAGCATAGATATTACAAATATAATCATTTTATTGTGAAAATATGTGCTTGGTTTAAGTAAATAACAAGATCAATTCTCTGTGCTCAAACTTTATTTAATTGAATTTTGTGGACTTTGATATAAGAGAGATTAGTAATCATGCCAGATAAAATCAAGATATTTATTTTGTGTTTTGTGAAAGTGAGAGATTCCAAATAAATGCTAATTTATCCAAAATAATTTGAAACATATAACTGCAACACTTGTAAGAATATATATATATATAAATGATTTTTTTGAGAAGTTTTGAGAATGTTGACTCTCTCTTTCTTATTTATATTGTTTTGGTTTCGAAAGAGTCAAGAATATTGTTGTTTTGATTTTTATTATTTTTGAAAGAATTAACAAGTGCCATAAATAAATACAACAAGTAGTTTTGAAGATTTTGATGATTATGAATGTTTTTGGTGTTTTTGAATTTATAAATTGAAAGAAATACAAGATAGTGATTTTGAAATATTTTAAACAAATATATACAAGGATAAAAATGACCAAATTTATACATAGTAACGTTTAAGATGCAAAATATTCATGGGTTCTGTAAGTTCTTTACCATCTAAGGTAGATAATTTGTATGCTCTTGATTCAAATTTAGCAGTAATAATGTATGGTCCAAGCCAATTGGGCTCAAATTTACCTTTAAGGTCCTTAGTTGCATTAGTATTTTTTTGAAGATTTTGAGGATTTTGATTTTTTTGTATTTTGATTTTAATTTATGAATTGAAATTGGTGGTATATACAAGATGATCTATATACACTATACAAGGTTATTCGAGTATAGCATGTCTAAGGTTGCTTCAAAATCAAAGGAGGTTTTGAAGGATAATCTGGTTGAGGTGAAGGTAAGAATAGAAGGTGATGAATAAAAGGTAGTGATAACAAAAGCTTTGTTATAATGTAGAATAATGTAGCAAAAGATTTGACTTTTATATGTGGAAAATTAATCATGTTACAAAATAAAATATCAGAAATATAAGAAAGTTCTTCATTCTTATTACTATATTCCCAGTCTTGATAAGATGGAGAAAGTATATGTGAAAGATATGCATGAGTGTTATTTGGTAAACAAGGATGATCATATGTGGATGAAGAAAAGTGATGGATAGAAGAGAATTGAGATAATAGAGAATGTATAGAACTTGATGTTTCAACCATTAAATATTCTTCAAATGGTGTTGGGTCATTATGTATGGTAACAATTTTATTTGCAAGTGCAAACTTCAAACATTGGTGAAGAGTGGAAGGGACAACCCTCATCGTATGAATCCAAGGACTCTGGAGAAGTAGTTTGTAAGGTGAAGGACAATATCCTACATAGAATAAAGTATCCAGGATCTTGGATCCAATATTGATGGGAAACATTATAGTGCCTCGAACTTCTTGAATTTCATTGTTAAAAGATTTTATAAGAACTTTTGATTCATTAAGATATTCTTCCTTTAATTAGAGTTTTTGGAATAATTGGTAAGTGCATAAATTAAGAGAGGAGTCATTATCTACCATGATAGTTCTAACAAGTGTTTCTTTACTAGATCCGGAACTGTAAAGATAGTAGTCTTCTTGTGGAGTAAAGGAAGGAATATCCTCATCATAGAATGAAATATGGTTAACCTCAAGAGGGTTTACACCATTAATTATGTTCTTAGAGAAAATATGATGAGGAACAAATTGTTGGCTAGGTATTTTGAACAAAGTTTCCTTATGAGAAATTTGTAATACTTCTAAAAGGGATATCTTTGCTTGAGGATTAATCACTTGTTTTTGGCTATCAAAGGGGATTTCAGATTGAAATTTTGATTTTAAATATGAGCTTTCTATGCTTACATTCCATTTTGGATCATTCTCTAGAGCCAAAGATAGTCTTGAAGGTTGGTCAAATGAGGAACCCATATCTTGAATATCAAATTGGGTTGATTGAACTTGAGGTTGCTCATTTATAGTTTTTGTTACAATATTAGTAATATCATCATGAAGGGACACATTAACATGCAATATTTGATTGGTTTCCTGTTGTTGATAATTGAATAGGGGTTCTTGGCGGATCCCCATGTCTTGATTGATTATTGGTATTTTTTGTGTAGGAGTTTGATTGTTTACTGGAGATTTATAATCAGTTGTAGATTGCAATTCTTTTATATTAAAAAGACCCTTATCAATCAAATCTTGAATTGCACATCTTAAATATTTACAATTTTGTGTCATATGTCCATCCACTCTATGATATTCACAATGTAGCTCAGGTTTAAACCAATCTTTTGTGGTATCAGGTTGTCTTATGGAAGGGAGTTCAATCCTATTTGTATCAAGTAAATGCTTGAGAATTATATCCATTGGTTGATTGAGCTTAGTAAATTTACATGATGAAGGTTTTTGAGAGGTTTTTGATAAATGCCTTAGGAATTTCGTCATAAAAGGACCTAATGGTTTCTCACCTCTACTTTCTTTGTTATGGGTAGAATGATGATAGGAAGATTGCAATGTAGGAGGTGAGTGCATGGTAGAATTGGAAGAATAAGTATTTTCTTGTTGAAATGGATGTGTTGTATTGAAAGAAGGGTATTGAAAAGGTGGTGGAGGATTATATGTGGATTGATAGACATAATATGGATATATGGGAGAATAGATAATATCATTATGAAGAGGATTGGCAAAGGGATTGTCCTGTTGGGGTAAAAAATGAGAAAAGTGTGATGGAGGTGGTGTTGAATAGGGATGAGGTTGGTCATAATCAACAAATGTATTTGGCTGAATTCTTCCAACATTACTAATAGGATCATATTGATTTGAGTAAAAACTCATGGTTTCTTTAGTACTTCAAAAAGTAATATTTAGCATCTACTATTTAGAATTGAATCTAAAACATACAAACTTGAAATGATGATTTTGTTTTTGTTTTTCTTGTATACATATATATATTTTTGTTTTTTTTTTTGTTTTTGTTTTCAAAAGGTTTTAAATGCATTCACGTCGGGTTCACCAAAATGTATCGCTCCAAATTTTTCACACCCCTACCTTCAGGCTATAGGATCCGTGCCCGGAAGGGGGATGTGAAAAGGATGGCGCAGTACCTCGGATTGAGAGGCCTCTCAAGGGAGGTGTATATTGGTGATTTTTCGATGGATGGTGGGTTCACCAGGAAACATTTAATGGCAGTTTCCACGCCTAGGTTGGGAATGTGTTTTATGTGTTTGTTTTAGCCTTAAACATCCATATCCTAGGTTTGGCAAAATGCGTCTAAGCTATTCTATATGAAGATGCAGATTAAATGAATACAAAAAACAAAATTAAGACAAAAAACAGAGAAATTAAAGAATGTTAAAAGAAGAATATCTGATCCGGATGTCTGATGAAGATTCTGATTCTTGAAGCAGTCAGGATCGTCTGGAATTTGACAGAATCATCTGAGATTAGGCAAGATCGTCTGAGATCTGATGAATTCGTCAAAGACCTACAAACAGAGAAAAAGGTGCAAAACATAGAAAATGCAACTATTCTAACAAAGGGAAACAGTGTAAAATGACAGCAATAATATCAAACTGAAACTTAAAAGCAGAAACATGCATGCATTATACTGATTTCATAATAATTATGACTTAATTATGCATTTAAAACTATATGGGTGAACTCCAAAATGCAGAATAGCATAAAATATCAAATAAACTAGCTAATTACAACACAAAACAGCAGATTGAAAGATGAAAAAATGCAAACTTTAGGCACTGATTGCCTCAATGTTTACTGCAGTCGAAATCGTCTTGCATTGGTACGAAATCGTCTCGCATTCGACAGGATCGCCTCCGATCTGAATAGGATCATCCGTGACGATGTAAGCTTGCTTTGGCTGAAAAACACTAAGGTACCTACAACAAAATTGGTATAGAGCTAATGCAAATATGAATTTGAGATGTCTTAATGCGTATGAAGTCGGGTTACAGGAATTATCAGCCAGGGGGGTGCTAAGGGAAGGGCTTAGGATTAAATAGGCTTAGGAGGGAGGTTAGGAGGTTGGAGATCATCCCTATTTGGGAGATCTCCAATGGGGGAGGGTCTCTAACGACGCAGACACGCTTCTGCCCGGATTAGAGACGCGTTGGAATAGAAGCTAATTGTGCAAAATTAGTTTAGGGACAAGATCGTCTGGACGTCCTAGCCCAGACGAAATTGTCAGATCTAGGGCGATATCGTCTGATCGGTGACGATATCATCAAATGATCAAAACAACCTCTAAAAATGGTGCGAGAAAGGGGGAAACGGATTAACCGGCGGTTAACGGGCGGTTTGGGAGGTTAAAATTTGAATTTAAATTATTTACTAGAGTGAATGTAATTATTAAGATTTCACTGCACCAATTTTAGGGTGCTACATTTACTAACATTTTAGTTGTTCAGTTGAGCCACCCTGAACATCTGCACAATCTCCTTGGTGGAATTTTCATTGTTAATATTGTCTGACAAGGGATCTTTCCCTATAGGCAAAATGGGATGATTGTCACCCGTATGCTGACAAGTTGGTATCGAACATCAAATTTGATCTGCGTGTGTTTATTTATGGTTGGGTGGTGCATAATGAGGTTGTTGACAGATAATGAACATTTGGTACCTATGCGGGCTTCGTTTGGGTATAGGATTTCTAACGGGTTTAGGACAACCATTTTTCCTCATTCTAGTCTTTAAGCTCCACGATGGACATTTAGTACCTCTATGGGTTCCATTCGAGTACAAGATTTCTAATGAGTTTTATACTTAGCCATTTTTTCTCATTTTGATCTTTCGATTCTGTGATAGATATTTGGTGCCTCTACAGGCTTTGTTCGGATACAAGATTTTTGACAGGTTTGAGAATTAGCTAATTTTTCTCATTTTGGTCTTTTGGCTCTATGACCATTGGTACCTCTATAGACTCTATTCAGGTACAGGATTTTTGATGGATCCAAGACTTAGCCATTTTCCTTATTTTGGTCTTTTAGCTCCGTGATGGACACTTGGTACCTCTACGGGTTTAGTTTAGGTACAAGATTTTTGATGGGTTCAAAACTTAGCCATTTTCCTCATTCTGGTATTTTGGCTCTATGACAAACATTTGGTACCCCTATGGTCTCTGTTCGAGTATAATATTTTCGACGGGTCTAGGACTTAGCAATTTTTCCTTATTCTCATATTTCGGCTTTGCAATGGATATTTGTTACCTCTTTAGGCTTCATTTAGGTACAATATTTTCAATGGGTCTGAGACTTTGCCATTTTTCTTATTCTAGTCTTTCGACTCTATGATGGAAATTTTGTACCTCTACAGGCTCTGTCCAGGTACAAGAATTTTGGTGGATCTAGGACTTAGCCACTTTTGCTCATTTCCATCCTCTGATTTGAGATTCCAAAGGGTCCATCTGTAGCATGCCTATGCCCAAAGTGTCTGGCTTCCTCTTGATTCTACTATTTAGAGCTTGTAGGGCCCTCATTTGCATATTTTATAAAGTGCATGTGGGTAATGCTCAAAAATACCCACACCTTGGATATTAGGACCTTGTGTGCTAGTTCAAAGTCTTGCTCAAAATAAGGTTATGGTTCTTCATGTGCAAAATATCTTTGTTGTTGATTTGGGTGTGGTTTGAACTATGTATTTTTTTGAGGAGGCTTATGTACTTGACCCCCTCGAGTCATGGAGTTATATTGACAATACTTTGTATCATATCCCTTTTCATAGATATGATAGTACCTCCTTTGTCTTTAAGGTTGTTTATGTGATGAAGATGAGGAAGGACCCTTTTATGGCTTCTTTGTGGAAATAATTGCATTGTTCATTAATTATTCCCTCAACCGATTGGTTGCTTCTTCCTTTTTAAGCATGTTCACCAACTCATCAAAGGACACTTTCTTGTTTGATAGTTGCAAAGAAGTAATTAGCACTAAAAAAATCTAGTAGGGCTCTAAGTATGATGCATATTAAGAGCCTATCTTCTACTATTTCTACCATGGAATTTAATCTTGCTTCCAATTTTATAACTCCGCAAGGAAATTCCTCAATTCTTTCTCCATTTTGAACTCTTAATGCATGAAGTTGAGACTGAAGGTGAAGAATCATTGATTTATTCTTCCCTTCATAAATGGTAGAAAGTATGTCCCATACCTACCTAAATTTTTGTGCTTCATAAATGTATGATTGAACAACATCTGCTATAGAGAGAGTGATAATCATTAGTACTTTATCATTTGCTTTATCAATCTATGATTTATCCTCTTCATCCTCTTTGGGTTGAGTGATTTTTCTGGTGACAATGTCCTTGATTTTCTCATCCACTAGGATGGTCTTCATCTTGGTCTTCCATAGTCCAAAATTTGGGTCTTTGAGTATTTGTGATTCTGTTAGAAAATATTTGATGTAGTCATAGTGGGAGTTCTGTGTAACTCCCACATGGTCCCCCTTTCAATATACCACTAGTCTAATATACCAAACCTTTCTATATACTCGTTGGTACATGGAAGAAGATAGTCCTCTAAATATACGTGACCATGCATGAGAGAGACCTTAAGGTGTGTGAAAGAGTATAATACAAGGTACTAAGGTAGTATGGAAAGGGATTCACCCTATCAATGACACCAACTTAAATATAAATCCTTGTACGTGAGCATAACTACCCTATATACTTGGAATTTCTTAATTTTATAATTTATGTCTAGCGATAGTGATGAATAGGTTAAAAAATGAAGTGAAATAATCACAAAAAATGATGTCCTTATATCTCCCCAACGATTTAAGGGGTCAATGCCCATACACCGTTATGACAACTTTATTTTATTTTTTTAAGCTATGTGGCTTCTATTAGGGGCCACTCCCATTACAAAAACAAAACATTACATTCCTAACAAGTTAATTAAACCATATCCAAATTGTCTTTCTATCAAATATAGTCTCCATATTCCTTAAACTACTAAGGTTCCACAATCAACTCCTTTATATTGAATGTCTTTCAAAATTTAAATTTTTTCAAGAGGAAATTCAACATCATGAATGGCTAAAAATTATGTTGTCCAATTTTTGTATCTATAAATATCTTGTTTATAACAACTTGACAATTTCTTAATACTTTTTTTTAGCATTGTTATGCATGCCCCTAATATTCCTAGATATTATTTTCACTGTTATTTTTTGTTTTTATTTATGGGTTTAGCCCCACTTTTTGTTAACACTTTGATATTTGTTTTTATTTTTCCATATAAATATTCCTGTATGTTTCTTTTTCTCTTTGTTTTTACTTCTTAGGTCTTCCTTTCTTTTTTTCATTCCCAACAATACTTTCATCTTCATCGATCTCTTCAGTCTTCTCACACTACTCATAGTAAGACTTATCATATTTAGGTTTGTTTTGCTCTAAAGGATCTAAAGTGTAAGGAATAACCTTAAAAAGCACATTCTTTATGTTGGTGCAAGGATGCTCTTCCATAGCAATTACCTTCTTATTTTACCCTAAAAATCCTAAATTGTTATGGATTTACTCTATCCTCATTTCTTTATTATTCTCCTCTTGAAATCTTAAAGTTCAAGGGATAACATTTACATCACTTTCACTTTTATTACTAGGAAATATTTCTATACTACTTGAGGAAAATGAAGATGATTTACCTAGAATAAACTTGACCTCGTACATTGTCTTTGTTTTAGGATTTTCCTCCACATCTTCCTTCACACATTTAATTCCTTTTGAACTTGCCAAATGGTGTTGTAGATCTTCTTTTAGAGTGGAATATCCCTGATCTGATCTAGCTTCTCCTACTTTGCCACATCTTCCTTTGCACCTTTAATTCCTTTTGAACTTGCCAAATGATATTGTAGATAGACTTTATTTGCCTCTTCTTTGGGAGTGGAATATCCTTTATCTAGTCTAGCTTCTCTTATTATATGATTTCCTTACTTCATATTGAATTTTATCTCATGATCTAATCTTTTTACCTCTTTCTCCATAGTTTTTGCTTTGCAAACTCTTGTTATATGTCCAATATCATAAAAATTGTGACATCAAAATGTGATATTTTCATAATCCACTTGTTTATCCCAATCCCTTCATTCAAATTTAATCTTAATGGATTGTGACAAAGGTTTTAGAATATCCATAGCAACACATATTTGAGTATATATAGCATGCTTTTGCTCCTTAGTGGTTAGTTCTTCCTTGAGAAATTCCCCTAGGGTATTTCCATTATTCTGCAGTACATCCTTATTAATAAGTTGATATGGAAGTCCAAAAAGCCTAACCCACACCAAAAGCTTAATAATTTTTGTCTTAACATTTTTTCATTCCATGGTCTCAAATAAAATGCATCTCCCCCCTAAACCAGGGGCCATCACCCATTATTTTATCCTCAATTTTTGAACTAGAAAAGACAACCTTTGGAAGAAAATTCATAGAGTAATTTGAATACAATCTTCAAAAATCTTGACCATGATCTATGAAACTTACATATTAACCCTCTACTTTTAAGGACCAATATATCATGCTCAATCATCTCATCCTTGGTGCTCACTTCTAGTGTAACATCTGCTACCTAGATTAATCTTGTCATGTATTTGCTCTTTCATTTCTCTAACTTGGGCTTCCATACTTCCAACTATGGAATCGATATTTTTAGCTACGACATCTTGACTTCCCATCAGGGATTTCAAATATGACATTCCTTCCATACTAGCTAGTGGGACTTACTCTTGGATCACACTCCCTCATGGCTCATATCCCCTTTTGACTTGAACTTGCTCTTGGCTTGTACTTCCTCCTACCTCACACTCGCTCTAAGCTTGTACTCCCTCTAGGCTTTCACTCACTCTTGTCTCTTCTTTCTCTCAACATTCCTTTGCTTCAACATTTTTTGGAAACAATATTCCACACATTCATGGTAAGGGTTTGAAGCATTGATGCACTTTGGATGAACCCACTACTCTTTCTCCATGACTAAGTTTCGACTTGCACTAAAAAATTTAGGGTATAACACATGTTTTTGATAGGGGTTTTGATCCCCTTCAACTGGATTTTGAACATGGTTATGATAACTTTATTAGGCTATAAACACGATAGCTTAATGTGACAACGTTATTTGTAAACACAATCCAGAGGTGCCATTGACACTAAATATTGTGAGTGTGCTTAAGCATAAGTTTACAAAGTATTAAAATAATTCTTGAGGCAAAGAAACAAATTTGAAGGTATCAATCACTGTTGAAAATGTACCTTTTGTAAAATAATTTTACTACCCCTTAATTTTGCAAAAATATTCACTCATTAATTTTTTGCATATATTTCCTTACAAATACTAAAGGAAATTACAAAAAAAAAAATTGCCTATGGTAGTAAAATGCAAATATGGTCTTTGTGTTTTTGACCCTTTGACCTTTGCCTTAAAAAATCCATACTTTGCTTCAACTTTCCAACTCTATTATTTAACATTTCATGCATAAAAAAGAGAAAAAATGCTACTTTTAACTCCTTTGAAAGAAATATAAGCAAAGAATTGAACATGAGACCTTTAAAACAAAAACTAAGTCTCCACAATTGGCCTTGATGCTAATTTGGCTATGCATCTTTATGTGATTCAAAAGCTTTGTCATGCATACTATCCAAATATCCTTAGGTTCACCAAAAATTTTTTTGATGCAACTATCAAACTTTGAAATTTTTCTTTTCAAATGCAAGCATTGGTTCAACTCTTCGTTATGTGAGGAAAAAACAAACCATCCATTACAAACACTACTATAGTACATGCCTTCATCCAACCATTTCTACGAACAAAGACCCTACTTCAAAGAGAGCTTCGCAGGCACACAACCCAAAAAAATACTATAGAGAAATGCAAAATTATAGAGATCCTTTTATAACTTTGAATTCATATGAAGAAACAAACCTTGGAATTTATTTCTTACTTCTTTCTGTTTTAAGGGTGATATGCAATTGTGTCCCTATTGTAGCATGTGGTTTGTTGAGGAGCTCCAACACCTAAGGAAGTGGCTTCTTCTACACAAATAACTACTTGCCCTCCTTTCTAGAAATACGTGAGTTTAGATCCCAGAGCATCATACTCTTCTAGCAATATTTTGGAGGCCACTCGCCCCTAGCACTTGATTTCTAGGGCATAACACCCTGCACAAACTTAATAATGCAACCTCCAAATAACAAATATCGCTAAATACCATAAGAATAAAGTTTATTTGGCTCAAAATTGAATGAAAAGATACAAAACACTTCAATTGAGAACACAAAGAATACGTTCATAGGAAAATAGATGATTAGCATCTCAATTATGGGCACTTATTTTTTTTCAATAGAAAATAGTGAGCGCAACCCACATGTGATTCACTCTTGTATATGTCTTCTTTTTGGTGTCACTTTGTAACGACCCTCTTTCTCGATCCTAAGGAGAATATTTTTAGTATACAAGGATTAATTAACTCATTAAGAAGACCCAATAAATTCAATAGTTTTAAGACATAACCATCTTGAGTTTATTATCACTGTAGTCGAAACTCAAGTAAACAAGAGTGACCAACTTCTCGTAATTCTTAGGGTTCACTCTTCTAACCTCATCATTATAAACTATGTCAAAAGTGGTCCTCCCCATTTCCCTACACTACCTTGTATAGGACAACTTGACTACGATGTAGGGTTAAAATTTAAGGCCCATATCTCTTAAGGTGATGCCTATCCCCTAACCCTATATATATCTTAAGTCTCATATCTCTTGAGGTGGCATCTATGTAGGATTATTATGGTGTAATGCCTTAGTGATTAGTTAGTTCCATTTACCCATGAAACTAAGATCATTACCACTCACCTAATAATGATCATGGTCACACTTGCCTACCTATAAGGTACCACCACTATACTACTTTGGTTAGTGTGAATGACCATCCTAAGCCTCACTACTAGGATCACCCAAGCCTCATCGCTAGGGTTTGTCAAACATATTCACCAAAATTACCTAGTTGATTTGTCTACCCACAAAATCAACTAGGGTTGGGTGCAACTCAACTCTAGGGTTAACTAATATGACACTTAGAAATTCATGCCCATAATAAACCCTTCCTTAACCCAAGGGTCCTATTCAACATATTTGACTATCTCATAGAAATAAAGTTCTATAATAAATCATACCAAAATTCAATACTAACATCAACATATCATATTAATAAAGACCAGAGAAAATAGGTGTTTCATTCCTACATAATACTAGTATTTAGGTATTTACTTTAACTACATGAAAGGAAATAAAACAACATCTAAAAATCATAACAAAATTTCATTAACTACTTTCTCCTATTTTTTCAATAAATACAATAGTATATTTCGCTATCTACAAATTATTTCCAAAGAAACATAACATAGAAGGTAAGAAATAATTAATCTTTCACTTTTTGAACAATATTAATAAAATTCATGACAATACATCGAGAATGTTTACAAGGATATACATTCCCTCATCCTAATCATTACATAGTAAAACTTTTACACATGACACCTTTTAAGTTTTCTCATCTCCAAATACAAATAATACATTTCAATACATTAATACATAATAGTAACTAAGTCTCATATTCTTTTTCAATGTCTTCTACTTGATAGGTATTTTCTCCATCATGCTTTTGATCATAAGTATAGGGATCAAGACAACTCTTTGAATGTATATGCAAGCCTAACATGCATCATGCAAATAAAATCATTCAACAACAATGCAAGATCTCAATTCCATGATAGACTTCAAAATATTCTTTCAATGCTTATTAGTAATAACGAGAGAAGCCCATACTTCTCTCACTCAATTATGGTTCTTTTGCTACACAAGCCACATCTATCCCCTTGGATTAATTTATATTAAAATATAAATTAATTGATTAATTAATCTAGTTTCCTTTTTATGAAATGAAGATGATGTATGACCTCATGTACAATAATTACAATATCAAAGATTTATTTATCAAAACAAAACCATCTTATTTATCTCATGCCTTAAAATATGTTAAAAACAAACTATGAATATTTTAGTAATTTATCCAAAAATAAATTAAAAATTAAAAGAAATAAAAATAATAATAACATTGTGAGCACGACCCCTAATTGTGTTGTGTTGTGGAGGTGTTATCTCAACCCTGTCGTGCATATGTGCACAACACCATTGTAGACAATGATAATAACAAATAAAAATAGGACTAAAAGTATGGTCTGGCAATAGGAATGGGGACTATTTTTAGATGCAATGAGGATGAGAAGTAACTTTTCATTCATGCCAAGGAAAAGTTTCTTATCGATCAAAAGCAACAACTCTTCTTCTAGGTATATAACAATATACAAATGTGAATGCATATTAGTATTAATAATATGAATTAATACTATATGCCTATAATAATTTGAAATGTTATTAGGTACACAAGAGAATGTAGTTGTGTAAGTAATCTCAACCATAACTCATAGGAAGGAAAGACATTTCACATATGCAAATTCTAGTAGGATCAACCAACAATGGTGCTTATAGGAGCATAATATGTGTCAACAAAAGCCAAATCATCTGATTTCAAATTTATAAATAGATTACATAACAAAGACAAATTTTGCTATAAATTCAATGAAAGGCTAGAAGAAATACACTCACGATCCATGGTATTCCATGCCAGAACCTCAATAAAATAAATAATCACAAATTCTAGATAGATCAAAGCAACATTCCATTTACACTTCAAATAACGACCGAATATGCACACTTAAACTTTGATACTACCCACTAAGACCCTTACATGACAATTGATTATGCAAAATTGCTCATTGCCATTTAGAGATGAACAACAAAACTTGTCATGAATATACAATGAACAACAAAGTCTGTACATTTATCAACCTTATAATAATATTTATTTATTAAATATGCCCTTTTATAAAGTATTAATTAATAAGGTTAATATTAATTTACTAATAATATTTTAGCAAAGGTATTAGTAATTAAATTATTTACTCATTTCATAGTATTAAATTAATTAATATTATTACTAATTTCTCTTGTCTAATGCTAATATTAATTATTAACATTAATATTTAATATTTTTAAGTATTAATAATATTATTATTATTAATACCTTACTTGTCAAATAATTAACCAATTAAGTTCTATATTTTGAAACACAAGCATTAATGCATCTTAATGATAAATTAAGAGCCTAAGCAACACGGGCTCTTGCCAAAATTTGTCCTTGCCCGAACTAAGATGCATCCAATAATAAGCAAGAAGATAGATAATGCACAAACATTATTATTCCCTAAGCAGGAGGCATCATGATAACTACAAGGTTATCAACCACCTAAGCACAGGGATAAGGGCTCTTTTGTCTTTATAGCAACCTCCTTGCTTGATAATGCATTTAATCACACATACACATATGCAAATGTTTCTATATGATTGTTTTACCCCTATGGGCTATTATACTGAAAATCCATCATCTCCCATTTCACACTTCTCTCAACTTCGATGGTTGTTCCATACCAATCCACTCCTAAGAGTACGTAATCTTGCAACCAAAAAATTCATTAGCAATACCATGTTCTACAAAATAACATAATCCAACTCAAGTAAGCATAAAGTATAATTATCAACTCCTATTGATAAAACAAAATAAAATCATGCATTAATTATCAACACATTAGTACATCAATCAAACAACAAGGGAGAACCTGCTAGGATGGGCCATTACACACTTCTCTAATCTAATGATGGATTAAGCAGCAAAATAAAAAATTTCATATTCAATCATCAAAGTTTAACAATCAATATATACAACGAGATGTCTCTTGAGTTCTTAAAATACTCTTGGTGTTTCCATTTTGGTGGAGACCAACACTTTGTCTCTTTAAATTTATCTTAAAATAATGTAATAATAATTATCGTTGAAGTCACCCCCATGAATCCATAGATCACAATTATGAATAGTTGTTGTGTTTGACAAAAATATGCTAAGGTCCTTCCAACATCTTTCATAAGGAGTAACTATAATTGGAACATATACATCTATAACCCCAACTTTGATGTTTTCCTCTTTCCTACAAAATAGTCTACTAACCCAATTACTTTTTGCTTCTAACAATTATCAATCCCATATTATTGCAATACCCCTTTAAGCTCCTATAGGAATAATTGCTAGACAATCACCCATCTTCCAAATATTTTTAAAGGCATTCTTACATTTTTTACTAAATTTCATTTCTTGTATTAAAATAAACTATAACACATTAATTCCTTTAATAACTAATTTTTTTGGGTCTTATTCATACCCTTAATATTCCATGATACCATTTTATCATCACTTTTATTTTTATTAGTGGGTTTAGCCCCACTTTTTATTAATACCTATAATATTTTTACTTGGCTTTCCAAGTTGATATCCCTGTGTGAGTTACCTTTTCTCTTTGTTCATGTTTTAACGACCTTGCTCTCCTTAGTCCATTACCATCAACACTTTCATCTTTACCTATAGATTCTATTTTTTATGTTGCCTTAAAGAATCTAAAATGCAAGGAATAACCTCATAAACACTTTTTTTTTTATGTTGCCCCAAAACCCCCAAAATACAAGAAGGATTCTCCACAATAATTACTTTTTTATTTATTTTGCATTGGAAACCCTAAAATTCCATGGCCATCCTCCATATGCTACTCTTAAAACCCTAAAGTGCAACAAACACACTTGGTATTACTTTATTACACCGATAGGCGTCCTACAATGGCATCCAAGAAGGTTAGCCACGTCGTAAACAATATTAATATTTTATTAAAAAAACCGACATTAAGAAAATTATCCGTCGACATTAAGGGTTACGGTGGATTTAAAATATTTAAAAAATATTTAAACTATTTAAACTAAAATGGTGCCCAAACATAGATAGGCGCCTGATAACTCTCGGCGTTTATAGATATATATATTTTATATATCTAAGTTAGTTTTTATTTGTTGGCAATTTTGGGTACATTGGGTACATTGCCTTTGCTCAAGTGTTGATGTTGTCATTGATGTCAAGAAGCGGAAGGGTTTTTGTGAAAACCAAGGCAGACAAAATAAAAGGTTTTATTTAAAACCATGGACAACAGATTTGTAATGGGTTTTTCTTAAAACCTAAGTTGGCTCTTCGTTTCGTTGAAAAAGGTGCCCCGGTGATGAAGATATTTAATTTTAATATTTAGTTTAAATTTTATTTAAAATTTAAATTAATATTTTAAAATTAAATTAAAGTATTTGCCGACGTGTTGGTAATGCATCGAAGTGCATATATAATGAGGCTAATAAATTCATTTGAAAGGGTGTGAGGGAATCGACATGAATGTGTGTGCATTTCGTTTTCGTCTTCGTCTGCGCCAGCGAAGGAAGCGTCTTGGAAAAATCGAATGAAATGAATTTGCGACAATGAGGTGAAATTGATGCTGAAAGAAACATGTGCAACTAAAAGTGGATCAAGAATACCTTCGGTGAAGTACAGCAAACATCGAAGTTTAACATATGCAGTAAAGAGACAAGTGTTCATCTACGAATTAAGTGGCACCCAGTCATTAAAATAACAAATAGGGATCGTGTTTGTTGGTTCAGTGAAAACCAGGCACAGCGTGGATTGGAACAGAAGCCGTCGATATTGAGGAAGAAATATATGTGGTGAGACTGTCTTACGCAGCATGAACGACATATCATAGTGCATACCAGTGATGCAGAGGTACACAGAGATCTGCGTGTTTCTCGAGGAAATAAATAAGACAAGCGAACACATCTGTGACATTCGACGAATGAAGTTCGAGCAAACCTTGAAAAGCGTGATGCCAGTCGGTGAGAAACTAAAGAGCAGCAGAGGGTGTTTTCGGTAATGCAATAGAAAGACAAATTAATGACGTGAGAGTAACAGATTAAATATCGCATCTAGTTCTTTTGTTCCATCCATTGTAGTAGACGGGTTGGTTACCGTCGTATGTTGTGAGAAGGAAGGTCTTCATTTCAAATCTCTCGGTGGTGACGGAAAGGTGATTATTTTTATTGAAAGCTTCCAAATTGCGAGGTATGTAATGGTTTGATATTTTGTAAGTTGTGTTTGATTTTAGAGGAAAGTCAACCTAAGTGAAGAAAGGTTGAATGTTGTGATTTATTTTACTTTTATGGTATAAGTGGTTTTGGGAGTTATAAGGTTATGCAATGTTGTGATTTATTTTACTTTTATGGTATAAGTGGTTTTGGGAGTTATAAGGTTATGCAATGTTGTGATTTATTTTATTTTATGGTACAAGTGGTTTTAGGAGAGATAAGGAAGTTGTGCAATTAAAGGCTTTGGTGATGATTATTGAAAAGTGGAGTAATGTTGATTATTTTGTGATCTACTAACCCTTGTGAAGATTGGCAAAAGAATTTTGTGATTGTGGCAGATTTCCAAAGGGGTTCCTTCACTTCAATAAGGTATGGGCACATTCTTCTTATGAGTATGATTGGTGTATGTTTTCCTGAAATAAGATTGGAGTGAAAAGGTATTCAACTAGGTTTCCTTTGGTTGGGTGTAAGTCCTAGTTTCTGGTTTGTTGAAGACTACTTATGCATTGTTATCATTGATGAGAGTTTTGGTGAATGCATAATTCTGGTTTGAGGTAGTGGAAGCATTGTGCACTAGGGTTTATGATTGTGAGTCTTGCTACTTGCTTTGAGTTGGTGAAACCCTTAGATGGCTGTGTTGAGATTGATGGTTGAGTTGCTTCCATAGAGGTTGTGTTGATCAAGTTAATGCTTTACTTGATACATGATATTGGGCTTACTCCATTGAGTTGATTTGAACAAGTTATTCTATGCATTTGGTGATATTGTGTTGGTGGCTATTTTGTTCAAATATCTTTGGAGGGAAAAGGATTTCTACTTGTTTCCTTTTCTTGTGATGATTGGTTGAATGCTTCAAGGTTAATGTTGAGTTGAATGATGTTGGTTAAACCTTGTCTTTGAGCATTGTTGTTGAAGCCCTAATTGGTTGAGAAAAGATATTGGTTGTTGGAAAGAACATGAGTATCATTGTTATATGAGATATTGCATGGTTGGCAATTGTTGGGTTGTGTTTCATGTTCTTGAGAAAAGCATACTACATCTATCTTATTCTTTTGAGATTTGAGATTGAGTTGAGATTGAGATTGGGAGTTAAGTATAGAACATATTGAGTCTCTAACAATTCTCTTTATGCTTCTATGAGGTGGATGAATCACATTGGGTCTCTAACCATTCTCTTTGTGGGTTCATGCCAAGCAAGTTTTCTTGATGAACTTGTGAGCAGGTTTTGGCAAAGGTCCATTGGGGACTTGTGAGGTTTGGACAGGGGGGGGAGGATAGTTCTATCAGAGAACTTGAGGACAGAGGTGCATTGGTTCTATGAGAAGAACCTGAGGACAGATTTGTGCCAGACCGAAGGACTTGTGTTTGGTGCAGATCAAAGACAGAGGACGAGGACATTTGTGCTAGACCGAAGGACTTATGTTTAGTGCAAATTCGAGGACCAGCTTTGAGGTGATAGAGTTGAGGACAGAGGTCTCCGACCGGAGCGGGGAAGACAGGTGTCTTCTATGGATAGAGTTCCATTTGCTAAGGGCAGCGGAGGCAGAGGTCTTCTAGAGGATCACCGACAGAGCGAGAGGTAGGGGAAGGTATCTCCTTTGAGCAAGAGGCTCATAAATTCAGATTGGGGGAAGGTTTCTCCTTTGAGCCGAGGCTCATAAACATTGTAATTGGGAAGGTTTCCCAAAGAACTTTGAGATAACTTTTAGAGAAAAGTTTTGTGGATGAACCATGTAAATTGTTGTGTCACTTTGTGGATGGTTTTGTGCATTGCTTTGATATTGCTTTGGATATATTGCTTTACTATTTTGAAGTATAAAGGAAAAAGTAAAAAGAGGTCTTATATTATTCACCCCCCTCTCAGTATAAGCTTGTGTTCTTCAATTGGTATCAGAGCAGGTTCCTTCGAAAAGTTTAGCTTAAAGGAAAAGCTAGTAAAGAACACAATGGATCATTCAAGTGGCAATGCAACACCTATTCTTGATGGGTCAGATTTTGGTCTTTGGAGTGCAAGGATGAAGGTTCATCTAATGGCACTTGGGAATGAGGTTTGGGAAGTGATTGAAGATGAGTACACTATTCCTGAACATGGTCTTAATACTAAAGAAGAGAGGCTCCTACATCACAACAATTCAAAAGCAATGAATGCAATCTTGAAAGGCTTACAGAAAGCAGATCTCACCAAAGTGATTCACTGCAAGACAGCTAGTGAAATGTGGAATCAGTTGAAGGTGGTTCATACAGGTGATACAAATGTCGGAAAGGCCAAGTTGAGACACTTCAAAGGTATGTTTGAACAACTCAAAATGAATGATGATGAAAATATTAGTGACTACATGCTTCGTATGGATGAAGTTGTTAACTCCATGAAAGACTTAGGTCTTGAGCTTGCTGAAAATGATGTTTGTGATAAGATTTTAAGATCTCTTCCTAATAGATTTAGTGAAAATATTTCTGCTATTGAGGAAGCTAAAGATTTGGATAAGTTAAAAAAGATGAGCTCCATAGTATACTTGCAAGCATTTGAGTTAAGAACTCAAGTGAAGGTTGATGTCAAGAAGGAGGCGACTTTCAAGACTACCAAGAATTCCAAAGGTAAACAACTTCAAGAGAGTGATGAGTCTTCTAGTGATGAAGAGGCATATTACAGCAAGAAAGGCAAGTTCTTTAGAAAGCACAAAAATATGAAAAACGTGAGATGTTTCAATTGTGGAAAGTTTGGTCATTATGCTACTAACTATATTGTTGCCAAGGATGAAAGTGATGAAGTTAAACAGGATTGTAAGAGCAAGGATTCTGAAAGGCATAGGCATCAAAGGAAGAACAAAGATGAGCACAACAATAAAGGAAAGAGGTATTCTCACAAGCACAAGAAGAGCTTCTACCTAGACAAAGCAAGTAAGTGTTCTAGTAGTGATAGTGAAAGTTCTTCAAGTGATAATGAAAATGAGATGTTGTTCATATCAAAAAAAGAGGAAGAACCAAAACATAGATTCATTATCATGAAATGTCTTAGATGTGGAAATTTTGGTCACCTTGAGGATGATTGCACAAATAATGAATTGGTTGTTAGTATGTATGAGGATGCTTCAGAAAATGATAAGGAAGATGCATGTATGGTTTTTGAAAAGGGTAGCACCTCTAGTGATAAGAAATCTGAAAAAGGCCTTGATAATTCAAAGTGCAATCAAATAGAGGATCTTGAATGTGAACTTACAAATGCTCTTAGTGTTTTGAAAAAGGAAAGAAAGAAGAATGCTAGACTCAAGGATAAGTTAGATGAATGTTGTATGGAGAGAGATGAACTTATAGAAAGTCTTGATGTCTCTATGGCTAATGCACAAGAACTCAAGAATGAGTTAGAATCTAAGGTGCTTGAGTATAGTGAATTAGAACAGAAAATGGCTTCGTTGAAAGAGGAAAATAAAGAGTACAAGGATAAGCTGTACAGAGTTTCAAGAAAGCTCCAAAAAGGTTAAGTCTCTCATCCAAAGTCAAAGAAATCCAACAGATAAAACAGGTCTTGGTTTTGTTAAGCCTCACAAGAAACAAGTTGGAGAGTCTAGTAAGAGATTCCAAAAGGAAGAGAGTTCTAATGAGGAAAGTATTTCAGATCATGAGTCCTTGAATGATAGATGCATAGAAATAGAAAACAGATTTCGGAATGAGAAGAAGGAGAAGTTTTCAGGACCTAAGAAGTCAAATAAAGGAAAGTTTCAAGGCAGATGTTTTGCTTGTCACAGGTTTGGTCACATGGCTGTACATTGCATGGCTCAAGTGAAGAAGGTAAATAACAGTTTCAGAAGTGGTGATTTCTTTTATGGGTATTGCTACTCTTGCAATCAGTTTGGGCACAAGGCAGTTCATTGCAAGGCAAACAATAGGAACAGGTTTAGTCAAAACAGGTGGATTCAAAGAACAGGTATGCCTCAAAGAAATAACATTGTTACTTGTTACAAGTGCAACAATGAAGGTCACATAGCTAGACAGTGTAGAGCTGAAATTCTAGAATACAGGAACAGGAACAGTGGCATGATCAGGTCCAAGGATCAGAACAATGACAAGAACAGGAATATGGACAAAGAGTTCAAGAGAAGGCCCGACAAGGAAGTTATAGACGCTGATGATGATCAGTGCCTAATGGGAGTTTTACTCCCACCCCAGAATTAATCACCTCAACAGGAGGTGGGGGAGGGACTAAGCTAAGAGGCTCATTCTTAGTTTCGAGCCCCAAAGGTGGCCCTTTGCCATTGATGACAAAGGGGGAGAGATATGAGTAAGGGGGAGAGCTTCAAGTGAAGAGGAAAGCTTCAAGTCAGGGGAGCAAAACTTCAAAGGTAGATTCTCAGTTGTGGGTTTCAGTTTTGGCTCTTGAAGATGTGTTTTTAGTAAAGGTTTGCCATCAATGACAAAGGGGGAGATTGTTGGCAATTTTGGGTACATTGGGTACATTGCCTTTGCTCAAGTGTTGATGTTGTCATTGATGTCAAGAAGCGGAAGGGTTTTTGTGAAAACCAAGGCAGACAAAATAAAAGGTTTTATTTAAAACCATGGACAACAGATTTGAAATGGGTTTTTCTTAAAACCCAAGTTGGCTCTTCGTTTCATTGAAAAAGGTGCCCCGATGATGAAGATATTTAATTTTAAATATTTAGTTTAAATTTTATTTATTTAAAATTTAAATTAATATTTTAAAATTAAATTAAAGTATTTGCCGACGTGTTTGGTAATGCATCAAAGTGCATATAAAATGAGGCTAATAAATTCATTTAAAAGTGTGAATGAATCAATGGCATTTCTTTCGCCCCTAATCATAAATAAAAGAGGTTATCTGAAAAAAAAATATCATAAAAAATCTTTTTATAAAACATATCAACAACTATAAAACAACATTTCAATAAACAACAACATCCCACTCATTTCAAATAACATTATCTTTGCACATTATAACTTTTATTTAAAACATTAAATGTAAAGTATTTTTTTATTGAAAGCTTAAAAGGTATATAATGGTTTATTTTTTAAGTTGAGTTTGGTTTTAGAGGAAAGTCAACCTAAGTGAAGAAAGGTTGAAGGTTGTGATTTATTTTATTTTATAGTATAAGTGATTTTGGGAGTTATAAGGTTATGCAATGTTGTGATTTATTTTACTTTTATGGTATAAGTGGTTTTGGGAGTTATAAGGTTATGCAATGTTGTGATTTATTTTATTTTATGGTACAAGTGGTTTTAGGAGAGATAAGGAAGTTGTGCAATTAAAGGCTTTGGTGATGATTATTGAAAAGTGGAGTAATGTTGATTATTTTGTGATCTACTAACCCTTGTGAAGATTGGCAAAAGAATTTTGTGATTGTGGCAGATTTCCAAAGGGGTTCCTTCACTTCAATAAGGTATGGGCACATTCTTCTTATGAGTATGATTGGTGTATGTTTTCCTGAAATAAGATTGGAGTGAAAAGGTATTCAACAAGGTTTCCTTTGGTTGGGTGTAAGTCCTAGTTTTTGGTTTGTTGAAGACTACTTATGCATTGTTATCATTGATGAGAGTTTTGGTGAATGCATAATTCTGGTTTGAGGTAGTGGAAGCATTGTGCACTAGGGTTTATGTTTGTGAGTCTTGCTACTTGCTTTGAGTTGGTGAAACCCTTAGTTGGCTGTTTTGATATTGATGGATGAGTTGCTTCCATAGTGGTTGTGTTGATCAAGTTATTGCTTTTACTTGATACATGATATTGGGCTTACTCCATTGAGTTGATTTGAACAAGTTATTCTTTGCATTTGGTGATATTGTGTTGGTGGCTGTTTTGTTCAAATATCTTTGGAGGGAAAAGGATTTCTACTTGTTTCCTTTTCTTGTGATGATTGGTTGAATGCTTCAAGGTTAATGTTGAGTTGAATGATGTTGGTTAAACCTTGTCTTTGAGCATTGTTGTTGAAGCCCTAATTGGTTGAGAAAAGATATTGGTTGTTGGAAAGAACATGAGTATCATTGTTATATGAGATATTGCATGGTTGGCAATTGTTGGGTTGTGTTTCATGTTCTTGAGAAAAGCATACTACATCTATCTTATTCTTTTGAGATTTGAGATTGAGTTGAGATTGAGATTGGGAGTTAAGTATAGAACATATTGAGTCTCTAACAATTCTCTTTATGCTTCTATGAGGTTGATGAATCACATTGGGTCTCTAACAATTCTCTTTGTGGGTTCATGCCAAGCAAGTTTTCTTGATGAACTTGTGAGCAGGTTTAGGATAGAGGTGCATTGGTTCTATCAGAGAACTTGAGGACAGAGGTACATTGGTTCTATGAGAAGAACCTGAGGACAGATTTGTGCCAGACCGAAGGACTGTGTTTGGTGGTAATCAAAGACATAGGATGAGGACATTTGTGCTAGATCGAAGGACTGTGTTTAGTGCAAATTCAAGGACCAGCTTTGAGGTGATAGAGTTGAGGACAGAGGTCTCCAGCCGGAGCAGGGAAGACAGGTGTCTTCTATGGATAGAGTTCCATTTGCTAAGGGCAGCGGAGGCAGAGGTCTTCTAGAGGATCACCAACCAGAGCGAGAGGTAGGGGAAGGTATCTCCTTTGAGCAAGAGGCTCATAAATTCAGATTGGGGGAAGGTTTCTCCTTTGAGCCGAGGCTCATAAACATTGTAATTGGGAAGGTTTCCCAAAGAACTTTGAGATAACTTTTAGAGAAAAGTTTTGTGGATGAACCATGTAAATTGTTGTGTCACTTTGTGGATGGTTTTGTGCATTGCTTTGATATTGCTTTGGATATATTGCTTTACTATTTTGAAGTATAAAGGAAAAAGTAAAAGAGGTCTTATACTGTTCACCCCCCCTCTCAGTATAAGCTTGTGTTCTTCAATTGGTATCAGAGCAGGTTCCTTCGAAAAGTTTAACAACTTGAAGGAAAAGCTAGTAAAGAACACAATGGATCATTCAAGTGGCAATGCAACACCTATTCTTGATGGGTCAGATTTTGGTCTTTGGAGTGCAAGGATGAAGGTTCATCTAATGGCACTTGGGAATGAGGTTTGGGAAGTGATTGAAGATGAGTACACTATTCCTGAACATGGTCCTAATACTAAAGAAGAGAGGCTCCTACATCACAGCAATTCAAAAGCAATGAATGCAATCTTGAAAGGCTTACAGAAAGCAGATCTCACCAAAGTGATTCACTGCAAGACAACTAGTGAAATGTGGAATCAGTTGAAGGTGGTTCATACAGGTGATACAAATGTCAGAAAGGCCAAGTTGAGACACTTCAAAGGTATGTTTGAACAACTCAAAATGAATGATGATGAAAATATTAGTGACTACATGCTTCGTATGGATGAAGTTGTTAACTCCATGAAAGACTTAGGTCTTGAGCTTGCTGAAAATGATGTTTGTGATAAGATTTTAAGATCTCTTCCTAATAGATTTAGTGAAAATATTTCTGCTATTGAGGAAGCTAAAGATTTGGATAAGTTGAAAAAGATGAGCTCCATAGTATACTTGCAGCATTTGAGTTAAGAACTCAAGTGAAGGTTGATGTCAAGAAGGAGGCGACTTTCAAGGCTACCAAGAATTCCAAAGGTAAACAACTTCAAGAGAGTGATGAGTCTTCTGGTGATGAAGAGGCATATTACAACAAGAAAGGCAAGTTCTTTAGAAAGCACAAAAATATGAAAAACGTGAGATGTTTCAATTGTGGAAAGTTTGGTCATTATGCTACTAACTATACTGTTGCCAAGGATGAAAGTGATGAAGTTAAACAGGATTGTAAGAGCAAGGATTTTGAAAGGCATAGGCATCAAAGGAAGAACAAAGATGAGCACAACAATAAAGGAAAGAGGTATTCTCACAAGCACAAGAAGAGCTTCTACCTAGACAAAGCAAGTAAGTGTTCTAGTAGTGATAGTGAAAGTTCTTCAAGTGATAATGAAAATGAGATGTTGTTCATATCAAAAAAAGAGGAAGAACCAAAACATAGATTCATTATCATGAAATGTCTTAGATGTGGAAATTTTGGTCACCTTGAGGATGATTGCACAAATAATGAATTGGTTGTTAGTATGTATGAGGATGCTTCAGAAAATGATAAGGAAGATGCATGTATGGTTTTTGAAAAGGGTAGCACCTCTAGTGATAAGAAATCTGAAAAAGGCCTTGATAATTCAAAGTGCAATCAAATAGAGGATCTTGAATGTGAACTTACAAATGCTCTTAGTGTTTTGAAAAAGGAAAGAAAGAAGAATGCTAGACTCAAGGATAAGTTAGATGAATGTTGTATGGAGAGAGATGAACTTATAGAAAGTCTTGATGTCTCTATGGCTAATGCACAAGAACTCAAGAATGAGTTAGAATCTAAGGTGCTTGAGTATAGTGAATTAGAACAGAAAATGGCTTCGTTGAAAGAGGAAAATAAAGAGTACAAGGATAAGTTGTACAAGTTTCAAGAAAGCTCCAAAAAGGTTAAGTCTCTCATCCAAAGTCAAAGAAATCCAACAGATAAAACAGGTCTTGGTTTTGTTAAGCCTCACAAGAAACAAGTTGGAGAGTCTAGTAAGAGATTCCAAAAGGAAGAGAGTTCTAATGAGGAAAGTATTTCAGATCATGAGTCCTTGAATGATAGATGCATAGAAACAGAAAATAGATTTCAGAATGAGAAGAAGGAGAAGTTTTCAGGACCTAAGAAGTCAAATAAAGGAAAGTTTCAAGGCAGATGTTTTGCTTGTCACAGGTTTGGTCACATGGCTGTACATTGCATGGCTCAAGTGAAGAAGGTAAATAACAGTTTCAGAAGTGGTGATTTCTTTTATGGGTATTGCTACTCTTGCAATCAGTTTGGGCACAAGGCAGTTCATTGCAAGGCAAATAATAGGAACAGGTTTAGTCAGAACAGGTGGATTCAAAGAACAGGTATGCCTCAAAGAAATAACATTGTTACTTGTTACAAGTGCAACAATGAAGGTCACATAGCTAGACAGTGTAGAGCTGAAATTCCAGAATACAAGAACAGGAACAGTGGCATGATCAGGTCCAAGGATCAGAACAATGACAGGAACAGGAATATGGAAAAAGAGTTCAAGAGAAGGCCCAGCAAGGAAGTTATAGACGTTGATGATGATCAGTGCCTAATGGGAGTTTTACTCCCACCCCAGAATTAATCACCTCAACAGGAGGTGGGGGAGGGACTAAGCTAAGAGGCTCATTCTTAGTTTCGAGCCCCAAAGGTGGCCCTTTGCCATTGATGACAAAGGGGGAGAGATATGAGTAAGGGGGAGAGCTTCAAGTGAAGAGGAAAGCTTCAAGTCAGGGGAGCAAAACTTCAAAGGTAGATTCTCGGTTGTGGGTTTCAGTTTTGGCTCTTGAAGATGTGTTTTTAGTAAAGTTTTGCCATCAATGACAAAGGGGGAGATTGTTGGCAATTTTGGGTACATTGGGTACATTGCCTTTGCTCAAGTGTTGATGTTGTCATTGATGTCAAGAAGCGGAAGGGTTTTTGTGAAAACCAAGGCAGACAAAATAAAAGGTTTTATTTAAAACCATGGACAACAGATTTGAAATGGGTTTTTCTTAAAACCCAAGTTGGCTCTTCGTTTCATTGAAAAAGGTGCCCCGGTGATGAAGATATTTAATTTTAAATATTTAGTTTAAATTTTATTTATTTAAAATTTAAATTAATATTTTAAAATTAAATTAAAGTATTGCCGACGTGGTGGTAATGCATCACAGTGCATATAAAATGAGGCAAATAAATTCATTTAAGTGTGAGGAATGAATAATGGCTTTCTTTCGCCATGTAAAGTTTTTTTACCTTTTTTTTATTAATTTTTTTATTAATAGTATAAGGTTTATATTTTTAATTGTTTTATTTTAAAGGAAATATAAAATTAATTTATTTAATTTATTATAAGTTTTTGGAGTTATAAGGTTATGCAATGTTGTGATTTATTTTACTTTTATGGTATAAGTGGTTTTGGGAGTTATAAGGTTATGCAATGTTGTGATTTATTTTATTTTATGGTACAAGTGGTTTTAGGAGAGATAAGGGAGTTGTGCAATTAAAGGCTTTGGTGATGATTATTGAAAAGTGGAGTAATGTTGATTATTTTGTGATCTACTAACCCTTGTGAAGATTGGCAAAAGAATTTTGTGATTGTGGCAGATTTCCAAAGGGGTTCCTTCACTTCAATAAGGTATGGGCACATTCTTCTTATGAGTATGATTGGTGTATGTTTTCCTGAAATAAGATTGGAGTGAAAAGGTATTCAACAAGGTTTCCTTTGGTTGGGTGTAAGTCCTAGTTTCTGGTTTGTTGAAGACTACTTATGCATTGTTATCATTGATGAGAGTTTTGGTGAATGCATAATTCTGGTTTGAGGTAGTGGAAGCATTGTGCACTAGGGTTTATGATTGTGAGTCTTGCTACTTGCTTTGAGTTGGTGAAACCCTTAGTTGGCTGTTTTGATATTGATGGATGAGTTGCTTCCATAGTGGTTGTGTTGATCAAGTTAATGCTTTACTTGATACATGATATTGGGCTTACTCCATTGAGTTGATTTGAACAAGTTATTCTATGCATTTGGTGATATTGTGTTGGTGGCTGTTTTGTTCAAATATCTTTGGAGGGAAAAGGATTTCTACTTGTTTCCTTTTCTTGTGATGATTGGTTGAATGCTTCAAGGTTAATGTTGAGTTGAATGATGTTGGTTAAACCTTGTCTTTGAGCATTGTTGTTGAAGCCCTAATTGGTTGAGAAAAGATATTGGTTGTTGGAAAGAACATGAGTATCATTGTTATATGAGATATTGCATGGTTGGCAATTGTTGGGTTGTGTTTCATGTTCTTGAGAAAAGCATACTACATCTATCTTATTCTTTTGAGATTTGAGATTGAGTTGAGATTGAGATTGGGAGTTAAGTATAGAACATATTGAGTCTCTAACAATTCTCTTTATGCTTCTATGAGGTGGATGAATCACATTGGGTCTCTAACCATTCTCTTTGTGGGTTCATGCCAAGCAAGTGTTTTTGATGAACTTGTGAGCAGGTTTTGGATAGAGTTGCATTGGGGACTTGTGAGCGGTTTTGGACATCCGGAGGACTTGTGAGGAGGTTGATAGTTCTATCAGAGAACTTGAGGACAGAGGTGCATTGGTTCTATGAGAAGAACCTGAGGACAGATTTGTGCCAGACCGAAGGACTGTGTTTGGTGCTGATCAAAGACAGAGGAAGAGGACATTTGTGCTAGACCGAAGGACTGTGTTTAGTGCAAATTCGAGGACCAACTTTGAGGTGATAGAGTTGAGGACAGAGGTCTCCAGCCAGAGGAGGGAAGACAGGTGTCTTCTATGGATAGAGTTCCATTTGCTAAGGGCAGCGGAGGCAAGAGGTCTTCTAGAGGATCACCAGCCAGAGCAGAGGTAGGGGAAGGTATCTCCTTTGAGCAAGAGGCTCATAAATTCAGATTGGGGGAAGGTTTCTCCTTTGAGCCGAGGCTCATAAACATTGTAATTGGGAAGGTTTCCCAAAGAACTTTGAGATAACTTTTAGAGAAAAGTTTTGTGGATGAACCATGTAAATTGTTGTGTCACTTTGTGGATGGTTTTGTGCATTGCTTTGATATTGCTTTGGATATATTGCTTTACTATTTTGAAGTATAAAGGAAAAAGTAAAAAGAGGTCTTATACTATTCACCCCCCCTCTCAGTATAAGCTTGTGTTCTTCAATTGGTATTAGAGCAGGTTCCTTCGAAAAGTTTAACAACTTGAAGGAAAAGCTAGTAAAGAACACAATGGATCATTCAAGTGGCAATGCAGCACCTATTCTTGATGGGTCAGATTTTGGTCTTTGGAGTGCAAGGATGAAGGTTCATCTAATGGCACTTGGGAATGAGGTTTGGGAAGTGATTGAAGATGAGTACACTATTCCTGAACATGGTCCTAATACTAAAGAAGAGAGGCTCCTACATCACAGCAATTCAAAAGCAATGAATGCAATCTTGAAAGGCTTACAGAAAAGTAGATCTCACCAAAGTGATTCACTGCAAGACAACTAGTGAAATGTGGAATCGGTTGAAGGTGGTTCATACAGGTGATACAAATGTCTAAAAGGCCAAGTTGAGACACTTCAAAGGTATGTTTGAACAACTCAAAATGAATGATGATGAAAATATTAGTGACTACATGCTTCGTATGGATGAAGTTGTTAACTCCATGAAAGACTTAGGTCTTGAGCTTGCTGAAAATGATGTTTGTGATAAGATTTTAAGATCTCTTCCTAATAGATTTAGTGAAAATATTTCTGCTATTGAGGAAGCTAAAGATTTGGATAAGTTGAAAAAAGATGAGCTCCATAGTATACTTGCAGCATTTGAGTTGAGAACTCAAGTGAAGGTTGATGTCAAGAAGGAGGCAGCTTTCAAGACTACCAAGAATTCCAAAGGTAAACAACTTCAAGAGAGTGATGAGTCTTCTGGTGATGAAGAGGCATATTACAGCAAGAAAGGCAAGTTCTTTAGAAAGCACAAAAATATGAAAAACGTGAGATGTTTCAATTGTGGAAAGTTTGGTCATTATGCTACTAACTGTACTGTTGCCAAGGATGAAAGTGATGAAGTTAAACAGGATTGTAAGAGCAAGGATTCTGAAAGGCATAGGCATCAAAGGAAGAACAAAGATGAGCACAACAATAAAGGAAAGAGGTATTCTCACAAGCACAAGAAGAGCTTCTACCTAGACAAAGCAAGTAAGTGTTCTAGCAGTGATAGTGAAAGTTCTTCAAGTGATAATGAAAATGAGATGTTGTTCATATCAGAAAAAGAGGAAGAACCAAAACATAGATTCATTATCATGAAATGTCTTAGATGTGGAAATTTTGGTCACCTTGAGGATGATTGCACAAATAATGAATTGGTTGTTAGTATGTATGAGGATGCTTCAGAAAATGATAAGGAAGATGCATGTATGGTTTTTGAAAAGGGTAGCACCTCTAGTGATAAGAAATCTGAAAAAGGCCTTGATAATTCAAAGTGCAATCAAATAGAGGATCTTGAATGTGAACTTACAAATGCTCTTAGTGTTTTGAAAAAGGAAAGAAAGAAGAATGCTAGACTCAAGGATAAGTTAGATGAATGTTGTATGGAGAGAGATGAACTTATAGAAAGTCTTGATGTCTCTATGGCTAATGCACAAGAACTCAAGAATGAGTTAGAATCTAAGGTGCTTGAGTATAGTGAATTAGAACAGAAAATGGCTTCGTTGAAAGAGGAAAATAAAGAGTACAAGGATAAGCTGTACAGGTTTCAAGAAAGCTCCAAAAAGGTTAAGTCTCTCATCCAAAGTCAAAGAAATCCAACAGATAAAACAGGTCTTGGTTTTGTTAAGCCTCACAAGAAACAAGTTGGAGAGTCTAGTAAGAGATTCCAAAAGGAAGAGAGTTCTAATGAGGAAAGTATTTCAGATCATGAGTCCTTGAATGATAGATGCATAGAAACAGAAAACAGATTTCGGAATGAGAAGAAGGAGAAGTTTTCAGGACCTAAGAAGTCAAATAAAGGAAAGTTTCAAGGCAGATGTTTTGCTTGTCACAGGTTTGGTCACATGGCTGTACATTGCATGGCTCAGGTGAAGAAGGTAAATAACAGTTTCAGAAGTGGTGATTTCTTTTATGGGTATTGCTACTCTTGCAATCAGTTTGGGCACAAGGCAGTTCATTGCAAGGCAAACAATAAGAACAGGTTTAGTCAGAACAGGTGGATTCAAAGAACAGGTATGCCTCAAAGAAATAACATTGTTACTTGTTACAAGTGCAACAATGAAGGTCACATAGCTAGACGAGTGTAGAGCTGAAATTCTAGAATACAGGAACAGGAACAGTGGCATGATCAGGTCCAAGGATCAGAACAATGACGAGAACAGGAATATGGACAAAGAGTTCAAGAGAAGGCCCAGCAAGGAAGTTATAGACGCTGATGATGATCAGTGCCTAATGGGAGTTTTACTCCCACCCCAGAATTAATCACCTCAACAGGAGGTGGGGGAGGGACTAAGCTAAGAGGCTCATTCTTAGTCCCGAGCCCCAAAGGTGGCCCTTTGCCATTGATGACAAAGGGGGAGAGATATGAGTAAGGGGGAGAGCTTCAAGTGAAGAGGAAAGCTTCAAGTCAGGGGGAGCAAAACTTCAAAGGTAGATTCTCAGTTGTGGGTTTCAGTTTTGGCTCTTGAAGATGTGTTTTTAGTAAAGTTTTGCCATCAATGACAAAGGGGGAGATTGTTGGCAATTTTGGGTACATTGGGTACATTGCCTTTGCTCAAGTGTTGATGTTGTCATTGATGTCAAGAAGCGGAAGGGTTTTTGTGAAAACCAAGGCAGACAAAATAAAAGGTTTTATTTAAAACCATGGACAACAGATTTGAAATGGGTTTTTCTTAAAACCCAAGTTGGCTCTTCGTTTCATTGAAAAAGGTGCCCCGGTGATGAAGATATTTAATTTTAAATATTTAGTTTAAATTTTATTTATTTAAAATTTAAATTAAAATTTTAAAATTAAATTAAAGTATTGCCGACGTATTTATCAATGCATCTAAGTGCATATAAAATGAGGCTAATAAATTCATTAAAGGTGAGAATCGACATAACATTTCCTCCCCCAAAAAAAAAAAAAACAAAATACAAAAAACAAAAAAAAAAAAAACAAACACAAAAAACAACAAAAAAAAATAAAAAAAAAAAATAACTAACAAAACAACAACAAACAAACCAACCTTTCAAATAAAAACAACAAAACCAAAACCAAAAACAAAAATTCATCCCAAGAAAAAAGTAATATATATTATGTCATTAAAATAAAATAAAGTAAAATATTCTTTTTATTGAAATAAAAGTAGTAAGGTTTGATATTTTGTAAGTTGTGTTTATTTTAAAGGAAAGTAATAAGTGAAAAAGTTAATTTGTGATTTATTTATTTTATGGTATAAGTGGTTTTGGGAGTTATAAGGTTATGCAATGTTGTGATTTATTTTACTTTTATGGTATAAGTGGTTTTGGGAGTTATAAGGTTATGCAATGTTGTGATTTATTTTATTTTATGGTACAAGTGGTTTTAGGAGAGATAAGGGAGTTGTGCAATTAAAGGCTTTGGTGATGATTATTGAAAAGTGGAGTAATGTTGATTATTTTGTGATCTACTAACCCTTGTGAAGATTGGCAAAAGAATTTTGTGATTGTGGCAGATTTCCAAAGGGGTTCCTTCACTTCAATAAGGTATGGGCACATTCTTCTTATGAGTATGATTGGTGTATGTTTTCCTGAAATAAGATTGGAGTGAAAAGGTATTCAACAAGGTTTCCTTTGGTTGGGTGTAAGTCCTAGTTTCTGGTTTGTTGAAGACTACTTATGCATTGTTATCATTGATGAGAGTTTTGGTGAATGCATAATTCTGGTTTGAGGTAGTGGAAGCATTGTGCACTAGGGTTTATGTTTGTGAGTCTTGCTACTTGCTTTGAGTTGGTGAAACCCTTAGTTGGCTGTTTTGAGATTGATGGTTGAGTTGCTTCCATAGTGGTTGTGTTGATCAAGTTAATGCTTTACTTGATACATGATATTGGGCTTACTCCATTGAGTTGATTTGAACAAGTTATTCTATGCATTTGGTGATATTGTGTTGGTGGCTGTTTTGTTCAAATATCTTTGGAGGGAAAAGGATTTCTACTTGTTTCCTTTTCTTGTGATGATTGGTTGAATGCTTCAAGGTTAATGTTGAGTTGAATGATGTTGGTTAAACCTTGTCTTTAAGCATTGTTGTTGAAGCCCTAATTGGTTGAGAAAAGATATTGGTTGTTGGAAAGAACATGAGTATCATTGTTATATGAGATATTGCATGGTTGGCAATTGTTGGGTTGTGTTTCATGTTCTTGAGAAAAGCATACTACATCTATCTTATTCTTTTGAGATTGAGAGTTGAGTTGAGATTGAGATTGGGAGTTAAGTATAGAACATATTGAGTCTCTAACAATTCTCTTTATGCTTCTATGAGGTGGATGAATCACATTGGGTCTCTAACCATTCTCTTTGTGGGTTCATGCCAAGCAAGTGTTTTTGATGAACTTGTGAGCAGGTTTAGGACAAAGGTGCATTGGGGACTTGTGAGTTTTGGCCCGGGGGACTTGTGAGGGGTTGATGGTTCTATCGAGAGAACTTGAGGACAGAGGTGCATTGGTTCTATGAGAAGAACCCGAGGACAGATTTGTGCCGGACCGAAGGACTTGTGTTTGGTTCTGATCAAGGACAGAGGACGAGGACATTTGTGCTAGACCGAAGGACTGTGTTTAGTGCAAATTCGAGGACCGACTTTGAGGTGATAGAGTTGAGGACAGAGGTCTCCGGCGAGCAGGGAAGACAGGTGTCTTCCGTGGATAGAGTTCCATTTGCTAAGGGCAGCGGAGGCAGAGGTCTTCTAGAGGATCACCGACGAGAGCGAGAGGTAGGGGAAGGTATCTCCTTTGAGCAAGAGGCTCATAAATTCAGATTGGGGGAAGGTTTCTCCTTTGAGCCGAGGCTCATAAACATTGTAATTGGGAAGGTTTCCCAAAGAACTTTGAGATAACTTTTAGAGAAAAGTTTTGTGGATGAACCATGTAAATTGTTGTGTCACTTTGTGGATGGTTTTGTGCATTGCTTTGATATTGCTTTGGATATATTGCTTTACTGTTTTGAAGTATAAAAGAAAAAGTAAAAAGAGGTCTTATACTGTTCACCCCCCTCTCAGTATAAGCTTGTGTTCTTCATTATTTCAGGGAGAATATTTTATGCTACTTGAAGAAACTAAAAATGATTTACCTAGACTAACCTTTACCTCATTCACCTCATTTGCTTTAAAATTTACCACCCCATATTTTTTTACATCTTTAACTTCTTATGTGTTTGAACTTGCACATTGTATTCCTCGTTTCTTATGTCATTATTTTTTTCTAATGGTTGATTTGAGTGAACTGTAGTGACCTTTACCATTTGATGATGTTGAAGATTTTTTCTTACAACTTTCTTACTACATGCCTTCTCTCCTTAGTAGTTGGTCCCTCCTAGATGAATTCTATGATTATTTATAAGTTGATAAAGAAGTCTAAAAAACCTAATTCATACTAAAAGCCTTTTAATAGTTTCTTACTACACAAAAAAATCACTCCATGGTTTTAAATATAATACATATTTGTCCATAATCCAAGAGCCATTGTCCATTATTTTATTTGAAGCACATTAATGGGTGGTGGCCAACTCAAAATAACCTCTATCCTCTTTGGATCTACTCTTATCAAAGATGATAAGGAAAAATCTTAAAAAAAAAAAAATGTCATAAGGTAATTTGAATTCAATTCCCCAATTTACATATTAGCCTTCTAGTTTTAAAAATCATATATCATGCTTAATCATCTCATCCTTGATAATCACTTCTATGTAGTATCTCATCCTTGAATGTTCCCTTTACAAGCAATTGCTACAACCAAGCTGTTATGTTACTTGAAAAAAATAGAAAACATGAAAAACGACAGATGGCCTAGGGTAGCTAGGGACAAAGAGTCGCATAGGCGGAAGAATACATAGATGAAACAAAATAAGAAATGGATGAAACGTTGGGAAATCAACATAAATGAATGCCCAAATGTCAACAAAGACATACAAAATTATGTGAATGAAAAGTTCAAAAGTGGAATGTGGAAAAATGCAAGCAGGAAAAGACAATATTATATTGCAAAGTTTAACCCAACGTATGACCACAAGGAAAAGCGTATATGGTGCTGAAATCAAGTGGAAGGAAAAAATCCTCATTGCTCAGATAAGGACTAGCTCTCATAGGCTTAGATGTGAAACAAGGAGATGGACAACGCCCAAAGAACAATGGGAAGAAAGGATATGTACTCTATGCAACACGAGAGGCAGTAGAGACAGAGGAACACTTCATCTATAAATGCCCGAGTTTTTCAGATATCCATGGCAAATACAAAGAAACACTTGGGAACGGGTCTATAGCAGAGTTATTTGAAGACAGTAAAATAAAAAAAGTTAGGGAATTGTTAACCCAAATCAGCAGAAGGAACAACCTTCTCACAGATTTTAAAGATCATATGATATGACTCGAGTATTTGTACTTCCATATTTGAGGTCCCATAGACCATATTTAGGTCTTGCGGACGTAATTAAAATATTTCATTTCATTTCACTATATATTACTTCTAATTAAAGCAATATTTAATTCTATAAAAAACTTTAAAAATGACTTTCTTACTATGTTAATAAGATTGTGGAACAAGAAGTGACACTCCCACCTCACTCTTTACTTTTGCTTCCTATTCATACTTGGTGGTTTTGAGTCCCTTTCAACTTGCTAAAATATTAAACTTTTTAACTTTATTTAATATATTTTTAATTTTTTTAAGCGAAAAACCCCTTGTGGGACCGCCTTGGTTTGAGAGACCGCAAACAAGGGGTTCTACACCGTCAAAGTCACCGGGAGTTGCATCCGACCCTGTCCACACCAACATTATCAATTGGATTTTGGATACCCAATTCAGCTTTTTGGTAGGGTGAAGATTTGAACCTGGGACCTCCCTTGGAGGATTGCCCTCTCCTCTCCAACTCACCTACAACACCTTGATAATATATTTTTAAATTGTAAATAATTATATTATTTATAATTTTATTAACATTTCTTTTAAAATAGTTAAAACTTTAAAATTCAAATACAAAACGAAGCACAATTTTTTTCAAAAGGAAATACAATTATAAAGTTAAATACTATTTTAAATTTACATTTCAATACACTTAACTCAAATGGAGATAATAAATTAGTATTTATTTATGAAGCAAAGCAAACACATAAATTCTTGTTATTTTTAAAATTAATCTATTTGTTGCTAATAAATTAACATTTATTATATTAAATTATTTATTTTTAATGAGTTTTAATGTTTTTATAAGGGTTTGAGTTTTCTCATATTAAAATAGATTTAAACTGTCTTAAAAAAATAAAACCCTCACCCACTACATTAAACAACAAAAACTCCACTTACATTGTCGATGATGTAACCTCGGTTCAATCCCTATAATAAATGTGTATAAAAAATATTAAAAAAACAAACTTAAAATTATTATCTCATAAACTTTTAGGTGGACCATATCTCTTACTTGTAATTTGAGATGGGGATGTTCGGGGTTTGTACTGTTTGTCCGCCTAGCACATACTCAGATCACAAGGACTGAGTATGCGTCGTCGATCTAACACACTCAAACAGACTAATACCTTTCCAAAAGGTTGGCTTCCTTTAAGGTTTGAACCTAGGTCTCTTTCTTGGTGCATGCCCAACCACACCTACACTTACCAATCCACCAAGTCCTTCAAGGTTTAAAAAATTTAGGAGTTGTTAACTCAAACGTAGTAACGGACCTAATTAAAATATTTAATTTCAAAAGTAGTAATCTTTTGAGTGCAGGCAACTGAAGATGATGATACAAATCCCGAGTGATCAGTAGAATTCTTCACGTCAAATTAACAATAAGAAAGCGGATTAAGGATTAGGTTTGGTGGAAACAACGGATTAGAAATTAGGTTTGGTGGAAACAACCTGTAATTTAAACTCTACCCTTATTAATTACTAAAAATAATATGATTGTCCACCATAAAAAAATATTAATTTTACATTTTCCACTGAGCTCATCCTTACTTTTAACCTTCATCTTAAAAACGTTAGCCAAACTGAGATAACTTTCTGAGTTTTATTTAGTAATAAATAAAATATATATTAATCATAACTTTTTAATATATTAAATTGATTATCTTCCGGTCAAAGCCCTCGACCCTCTGCATGACAGCCACGTCAAGTAGTTGGACTACGGATAACATTAAAACTTGAATCATCCTAAATAAAAAATATTCCTGTACTGAAAGGGACGGGCCGAAGGCCGTTACAACGTTGTTGGGAGGTGCGCAAACAACCTGCGATTGCACGGTATTTTATAATTTCTCGAATTGATTAACAAACCTTAAAACCCGCAAAGGATGGCATGGGTCGACGGATATAAAACAAAGCCGGGCAGAGGAAAAACAATCCCGCAGCATTAATGATTAGTACTCTAGAAATATTGCCGTTCTGACTGGAGAACGCAAATTAGCGTCATTTGCCGCGTGAAAGGTCCAATTTTTGGCGGAGGACTTGATGCGCCGCCGGGAAAAGGGTCGCCGTTCCAACTGTTGTTTGATCGCGAGACACATCAGCATTTGTCTTGTCCAACACTCATTACTCTTTGCTTCGCTTTATATCGGGAGGGCCGGAGGCGATGTCGCCCAAGCATAAGCATGCAGCTGCTCTACTCGTCGCTCTTTCTATGTGAGGTTGACACGCAGACATTTTTTTTTTGTTACAGAGGACTTACTACTACCACTTTCTCATTACAATTCAGGACAGCGGTTGGTGTAAGCGGTTCGGAGTTTTGAGTTAGTTGTAAGAGAGAGCGAAAAGGCTATCTCCATGGAGTGTAAGGCTCCGGAGGAAGGTCCGCAATTTCCGAGGGCCATCTTAAGAAGCGTACAGTTTGATCTCACGTCCTCCAAGTGCATTGTGAGTAAATATTTGGCCTTAATTTTGTCTTCTACTAGCTTCAAACGACTTGCCTGTGGGAAATTTTGTTTAGGCTGTTTTTGTGTCTTTGCTTGCACAGTTTAAATGGAATGTGAGTACATTTCGTAGACGCAGGAGGAAGCTTTGAATGCTTATTTTGTTTTTGTTTGCATGAATTTAAGGAAATGTGAGATAATTTTGTTTCTGTTTGTAAGGATTCAAGGGAATGATGCACTTAGTGTCTGCTTTTGCGAGTAATGAAGAAATTTTGTTGTAGCCTGTGACTATTGTTTGCGTAGGTCTTCTTTGAAAGCTTCGTTTCTTGGATTTCGAGTAGAACCTCGACGATGGAGAAGTTGTGGTTAATTTTTGCTTCGTTTGCATGGATAATAGTCTTTTGAGCTTTCTCGCAAAAGCAACGATGTGTGTTTTTCCAGTAGAGCCTGCTAGGAAATTAAAATGCTGTTGCATTCCCTTTTGGCTTCGTAAATTTTCTGGTATGCTATGCAAAAGAGGGGCTAATAAGTCCGTTATTGTAAATAATTAAGAAATCTCGAATTAGTGTCGAGTTTTGTCACTTTGACCGGATTTGCGCTGTGCGTTTCTGTCCTAACGCGAAGAGCTGCGAATTCTTAGTACAAACTTGAAGAGGCCTTCAAAATCATGCAAATTTGTAGTCAGCAATTCGATGCGAGTTCTCAGTGCATCTCTCGTTTGTCCATAGTTATTCTGTTCAATGTCGGTTAAAAATATGTGTGACAGGACCTTAGCTAGGCACACTGCGTAACGTTGCTCAGTTATTCCTTGTTTCTTTGAATTATACGGTTTCAATGAAGTGTTTCTCATCACCTGGTCCACCTTTTCTTGTAAAGAAAACCTGGGTTAGTCATTGCAGAGAGAAAGATTTGCATCTCTTCATGGCTTACAAAAGGTCCAAGTTTTTTTTTCCCTTTTTTTAAAAAGCATGGCTCCTTTTAACTTTACATGTTTTTTGAAAACTGTGCTAGCATAATAGAGCCATATAGAGCATTATTGTGGAAGCCTTTGATGATAAGTAATCGTTGCATTTTGTTTTGTACAACAATTGTATCATCCTGTTACAGGTGTATCATCATAAGTGATGTTATTTAATCTGCTATAAAATAGAGTAAATTTGGAGGGCAATTTGAGAGAGTTTAACTAAAAGAAAGTTGTATTTGTTTAGAAACCCTCAATCATCTATATGACATTATATATAGTGTGATCCTATGATACTGTTTTTCACACTTAATTGTTTCATCCCGTGAATCTGTGTGTGCTTTCTATGCATTTAATTTAATTTTTGTTTTTGGTTCCTGCAGAGTAAGGTATCAGCGTCTCCAATTCAACACGCAAGTCAGTGCTAGACTAGGGCTACCTTTAAAATGTAATAAATGTGAGACATGTGGAAGCGACAGACTTAATGACTGTGAAGGTATGTTAGCATGCATGCTTGCTATTATGATTTTCCTGGCTTCTAGATGCCTAATCTTTATAATAATTATATGTTTTTAATTTTACCTGTTCTTTTGTCTAAAGGTAGAAACAATTTTTTACAGGACATTTTGGCCATTTGAAGCTTCCAACACCAGTATATCATCCTCTATATGTTCAAGAGGTTAAACGAATTCTGGGTAGAATATGTCTGAATTGCTTTCAATTGAAGAAAGCAAACTCAAGAAAAGTGAAGAATTTAAAGGTGGGAAAAGTGCCTGAAATGGAGAGGGTTTTCCTTGTATTTTTGCACTTCAAAATTGTTAGAATGCTTGTCTTCGCATGAAAATTAAGACTAATGTTTGTCTTGGTATGACAAATAAAACTGCCCTTGAAATATAGTGTTGTATATTGCTTTGAAGTTAAAGATGCACAGTTCCCAACAAGGTGTAACATTTTCTGTATGTCAACATCCTTTTGTGCACAATGTGGCTTTCAAAAGAAAACAAATGATTGAAAAAATATTGTTTGAAATGTGGCTGGTATTAGTGCTAAAGAGGTACTAGAAAATTTATTGTTTCCACCAAACTCTTCAAATGAAGTAGTGAGGCTGTTACTTAGAATTTGAGAGGGCGGTCACCATGGTTAAGTTGGATAATAGACTTGGAATACTAGAAACACAGTTATGCATTAATGTTGAGTTTAAAGTTTATTTTTAAATGTAGTTAATTGGAGGAGCTGATTAGCAACATCTCAAAACCCCCATTTCAAAGGATAGAATCTTGTTTATCCAGTCAATTATTTAAAACATCTTATACTTTCGCTTCTGTTTGTTTTTGAGTCTGTGGAATTTTTAGCAGAGCTTGGAAGTTTGATTCATCACACTTAAAAAAGTAGAGTGAATAACATGAAATGCCGATATATTTCCCCACTAGAGCTTCTTTTCAAGTTGGATTTTGTTTACAATAAATTGTTCTTGTCTCTTTACAATAAGAAAATCACGACCAACCTGAAATGGAGAGGGTTTTCCTTGTATTTTTGCACTTCAAAATTGTTAGAATGCTTGTCTTCGCAAGAAAATTAAGACTAATGTTTGTCTTGGTATGACAAATAAAACTGCCCTTGAAATATAGTGTTGTATATTGCTTTGAAGTTAAAGATGCACAGTTGCCAACAAGGTGTTACATTTTCTGTATGTCAACATCCTTTTGTGCACAATGTGGCTTTTAAAAGAAAAGAAACGATTGAAAAATATATTTTTTAAATGTGGCTGGTATTAGTGCTTAAGAGGTACTAGAAAATTTGTTGTTTCCACCAAACTCTTCAAATGAAGTAGTGAGGATGTTACTTAGAATTTGAGAGGGCGGTCACCATGGTTAAGTTGGATACCAGACTTGGAATACTAGAAACACAGTTATGCATTAATGTTGAGATTAAAATTTAAGAAATCGAGGGATCTAGTTTAAGTTGGATTTTGTTTACAATAAATTGTTCTTGTCTGTTTACAATAAGAAAATCACGACCAACTATGATTTCTGCAAATTTCAGGAACACAAAGGTTTGGGTGATACCGACCACTCAACTGTAGATAATGGCAAGCTATCGAAGAAATACGGCAATTCTAAATTTACAAAGAATTCAGAGACCTGTAAGGTGAGTTTTATTACCTCAACCTTCTGTGAAGATAAAAGTCTTTATTGACAAACCAATAGACCAATGGAGAAGCACCGGCTACTGTGAATAGAAATCAAAATTAGCTTAGTGTGAGTAGTAATTAAATTAGCCTTTTGTGTGAAGACTCTTTGGGTAATTGTTGCAGTAGGACACAATATATTAGTTAAGTTTCTGTTTGCTTTAATCTTATCGTTAGTGTGGAATCTTTGCATAAAACAATGTGGGTATTTCAGGGGAAATCATTGTCCACATCAAATGCTACAGTCCCCGGGAAGCAGAAGTCAAAGCAAAATGATTCGACTCACCCAGAAATAGCATTTAAACAAAGTGGGTTGAAAAACCCTTCTCAGAAAAAGGCTTGCGCATACTGCCAGGTATAATTTAATGAAAATGGAGTTACATTTCTATTTATTGAAGATGATGTGCATTTTTAAGTGGACTTATGAATCTGTAATTACATTTCTATTTATTGAAGATGATAAGTATTTTAAATATTATTATAAATCATAACATGAAAAACTAAGAACTTTTATAACTTCACATACAAAAGGTTTATTGAATTGTTGATAAACATGTTCTGCTTATCTTCTTTATCTTTAATGATGATCAATATTACAATATGAGCTGAGAGGCAGGTTACCGTTCGAAACAGTTGAAAGGAAGTCATATCAGCATGCAGATTATGACTTGCGGTTGAAAGGAAAAATTATCTATCTACCATCTGCATGGCCCCTGTGCTTAGAAATTTAGAATATATACAATATTATCATTTATTTATTTTTTAGATAAACTTGGTAGCTTTTATGATCCGTTTTCAAGGCTTGGTAGCTTTTGTGATTGTCTTCAGAACACAGAAGGTTATATAAGACTTGATGTTTTTACAAGAAGAAAATTGTCTTTGCAGATTAAGAAGGAATTTGTTAGAATTGGTGACAGTTTGGGGATGGAAATATGTAAAACAAGCAACACCACATCAGTGACAAAAAATGGGGATGCAATATTAAAAAGGAATTTGTCAGAACTGGGAAATATAAAGTGAGAATATTAAAACAAGCAACACTACATCAGGTCTGTGTAGAGAAAAGGTTTCACATTGGCCAAATGAAGTGAGAATATCAATGGAACAATAATATGGAAAAAAGATATTTGAAGCTACTACTTTTATTTTCTGAAGGTTGTTGGTAAAGATGGGTGAAGGGCATGTCAACTGTTTTGCCTTTAAAGCTTTGAAGGGTGATTAATATTATCAAGTAGAGTGGTTATCAAAATTGAATCTTGAGGACCATATTAGATACGTGAGTTAGGTAAAAATTGTTTTTTGGTCTAGCTTAGTAAGCTAGAAATGGTGTCTGACATTTTTACATAAAAATGTACTTATTAGATTATTACGGTGCTGCATGGTTATAGATAAAGTAGCCAATACAGTCTGGTATCAGATAAGTATGTGACAATTTTCGAGATCCTCTTATCACATACAGATACGACAAGTATTCAAGACCAGAAGCCAATACAGTCTGGTATCAGATAAGCATATTTATATCTATATATTGAAAATACATATAACATAAATAGTTTTTACCTATCACATATCTAATTTGTATAGAGGAGATTTTTTTATTAATCAAGAGGAGTATTTTTCAATTGTTTCTAAATATTTCTATTAAAAAGAGTTTTTTTTGGGAAAAAAAAAAAATAACGCCTGACACCCACACATAGGAAAATGGTTGGTTTTTTTTTAATAAATGATTAATTTTTTTTTAAGGAGGACGATGTCATAGGGAATTACCATAAGTCTCACAAAACACTTGTTAAGTCTTACAAAACCAGACACTAAGCTCATCCCTTCACATGTGCTTACATCATGTAAGCACCATTGTATTTCTTGCATATGCTAAAAACTTCGTTAATATACCATACTACTATTTATGAAAAAGATATGAATGTTAGAATTTCTTGCATATGCTAAAAACTTCGTTAATATACCATACTCCTATTTATGAAAAAGATATGATGTGTTTTCTAACATTCATGCCCCATTGTACTATCAATGCAAATGAAACATGCAATAGGCTATACGCAATATCCAGTATTGTAGGGTGCATCCATTTCAATTACACTTAAGGGGTTAAATGCCATCCTGAGCCATTATGCTCTCTCATGACAAATTCTTCCCATCCTCCTATACTTTCCTAGCTTGATGTCCTTGGGACTTGGTCATTCATTGTTCATGAAAGCCATAAAAGCGTACGGAGTATAGTCAGAAAAGCCATAACAAATAACTTGAAAATTATGTTGGATAAGGGTGATAAATACGAGCAGGTCGTGTAATGGAACAGTGGGATGGAAGAGCAGTGTTAGAATCTTCAAAATGGGTGAAACACCCATAGGTTGTGAAAGGAGAAAAAGCTGAGGCTGACTCCGTTATGAGACTTACCCTTTCTTAGTCAACAAGTGAACTGTTTGGCTCCATGCAATTAGAATACTATGATGACCAAAAATGATACTTGGAAGATGTAATGGTTCCTTTATTGTGATCAAATATTTAGATCCAATGACTTGTTGAACTTGTTATTAGATTACTTGTAGAGTCCACTGCTGCAACTTTTGACCTGTATTTTGTGAGGGAAAGGAGACAAATTTCCTGAGCCAAGAGGAGAACTTAGTGTTAGGCGATATCAGTACCTTATTTTCTTTTCAAGCAAAAGAAAAACACATATTACAGTAAATGATAATTTAAATTTGATATTTGATTGTGCAACTTGTAGATATTATATAACACTAGTGTTTTACGATCAATTGTTTGGCTACATCTTAGAGCAAACATGTAAACTACTGAATTGTATGAAATTTACCAATTGAGCCAATAAAGAGAATTCAATACATCAATATGCAGAATGCAAACTTAACAAGAAAGACATTGTTTATAATTTGGAAAACCCTATTAGGGTTCTAAACTCCATCAGGCAAACTAAAATCGGTTAAATATGCCATGAAATCAAAGATATACCTACCAGCTAAATTCGTCAACCTTCAAGGAGGAGACCCAAGGTTCGAATCTTGCTAAGCGATACATGAATAATATCCAAGCTGTTGTAATTCTATTACATCTGGTGGTGATGTAATATGGGTGAGGTTTGTTTCAATTCCATATAACCAATTGAAAAAAAAAAAGATTTACCTATCCTGCTGTGTTTTTTCCTGCGGCAGCTTTATTTCATACCTGGTCAGTTTCTTCCATGAAGTCTGCAAAGAATCCTTGCAATATTTTCCTTTATGATGTGCATTTTATGTGCATTTCTGTTTGAATTTGATGTTTGGAAAATAAGATTATCCAACTTTTGCAATTGTGGTTTGGAAAATAAAATTATCCAACTTTTGCAATTGTGGCATCTCCTTTGTCTTTAGAATATTGTTTTCAGAATATTGCAATTCACGACAGTGCAGTTCTGATATGTCCATGTCCTGCTTTATGATGATGACTTTGCTGTCTATGTAGCAGTCGTGATTTTGTTCATATTGAGTTATCCACAAAATCAATTGTACTTTCTCGCTGTTGACTGGGATTTGATCTACCTCCTCTTCCTGATATAAGTCTTGGCTAAGGGGTGCCAAGAGGCACTGTCCACTTGTCATTCTGGATCTTGTTGTCACTAAGTCATGATCCATGGCACTGTCCACTTGTCATCCTGGATCCTTTTGTCACTAAGTCATAATCCATGGCACTGTCCACTTGTCATCCTGGATCCTGTTGACAATAAATCATGATCCATTCTGGATCAGAACTGTTCAGAACTGTCTGCCTCTCCATATGCACTGAAAAAATAAAAATAAAAACAATGGAACTTTCTCAAATAAAGAGCTTTGCATTAATACAATTGAATAATAAGATATTTACATCAATACATTGGAATTGCTATAGCTTTTATCACATTGGCCAAAATGTAATGGAATTGCTATTGCTTTTATCACATTGGCCAAAATGTAATTCTGTTAAGGTTATAACCGTATGCTCTCAATGACTAGAGAAGCTGGTTACCAACCATTTTTAAATCAAATAGGAAAGGGTATATGATCAAACATTATTATTTAATCTTATTGGAGCCGTAAGCACATTTCCAACACTTCAGTGAAGCTAGAGGAGAAGAAATTCCCTTCTGAAAAATGCCAATTGAGATATTGTTGAATTACAAATAGATCTTTATCTATATTCGAGATCCTCTGTAAGTATGCAACCAAAAATGGGGAACATGTTAGAAAAAATTAGAGAAAACAGTTTTGAATTGACTAACAGGGGTTCTAAGGCGATAAGAAACAATTTGTTCTATTCCATCCATATAATGGAGCTTTTAAGTATTATCATATGAAGTTAACAACATATTTGACTTTCTGCAGGAGCTTTTAAATATTATCATATGAAGTTAACAACATATTTGACTTTCTGCAGGTACAAATATGCATTGTACTCTTGTTAAGAAAAACTTGGCAATGTTTAATATTGAATATAACACATATTTTTATAGCATATATTACATACCTGGTTGCATTGTCAATGTCAGAATGCCTTAAACAAAATATAGAGCTTCTTGCATCTTGTGAGATCAGCATTTGACACTACATACATGGATGCATTATCAATCTCAAAATGTGCATAACATAAAACATAATTTGTTAAAGCTGATGCCTAGTGGAAGCAAATACAGGAGAAATCACACACTGGATGGAAAAGAGGATATGTAACTCAAGATACATGAGTACTTAGGCGAGGAGTGATAATACCATATAGAGAGGTGTGAAAGGGACATGGATATGAGGACGACATTTGATTAGATATGGCATACCTTCTCTTCACACATCCTGTTGATGCAACGGTAGAAACATAAAGGGAAAAAGCTTTGTTTTTTAACACCCGCACTTGTTTTAGGGTTTTTCAAAGACGTTGCCTTTTTAATGTTTATTTTGGATACTCTCTTTTTTTTTTTTTTAAGACAGTATCCAAAATTTACTCTCTTAAAAAAATGATGGTTATTTTTTTATTTTATTTTGAAGGACAGTTTCTCGCAGGCTAAAAACATTGCAAGAAAAGGCTGATATTTTTCTGGAGACAATTAAATATCAGATAATAATGACTATCGAGTACGGCTTGCCATGCTTTTCAGTTGAAGCTAAAAAATTGTTTTACATAAATTATCTTCTTATATAAGGTAAAGAAAAATCATAAATTTTATACAAATTGTCAAGATAAAAATATTGAATCAAGTGATTGCCAATTAAAACATTTGGAAAAAGAAACCAAAGGTAAAAATATTTTCAAAAGATATAAGCAGGTCTTTCTTGTATATTGGGAATGCTTTGATATTCTATTGTTCTTGTTATGGCTAAGCTGGAAAACTGTATTATATTTAAAGACTAAACTGTTTTATGGTTTAACATTTAGAGCAATCTAGCTAGGTTTTATTTTTGTAGTAATTACAGCTTGGGTGAATATCACTGTAATTTAAGTCAAAATGGGTTTGTGAATATTAATATATCTTTATATGAAGAAAGGCTGAAAGCCTGCTTTATATAATTAATATGGAGAGTCTCGCTTGGACTCGGCAAGTCTCACTCGGGACTCTTGGGCAAAAATAAAAACCCAATAAAAAAAGTTTTTTTTTTTTATGCATATCACAATTAATTAACATTATACAAATTATATATTATATATTATATAAATTAAAAATTAATACTGTACGTGATACAAGCTTAAACTACACATGAATTACAAGCTTAAACTACCTATATACAAGTGACAAACACGTTAATTTTAATGCCTTCATAATTCTTGTATCTCCGATTGCTCATGTCAGTTTCTCCAATCAGCTGGATCAACTTATCAACATGACCTTCATGACCAACATGAATTACAAGCTTAAACTACACATGAATTTCAAGTGACAAACACGTTAATTTTAATGCCTTCATAATTCTTGTTTCTCCGATTGCTCACGTCAGTTTCTCCAATCTTGCTCACGTCAGTTTCCCCAATCAGCTGGATCAACTTATCAACATGACCTTCATGACCAACACGACCAACATGACAGGCAACGCCTTTTGCCACCTGTGTCGGGGTCAAGGGGTCGGGCAAACAACATGACAGGCAATGCCCGTCGCCACCCGTGTCGGTGTCAAGGGGCCAACCAATCGTCGCCACTTGTGTCAGGATCAAGGGTGTGTTGGGGTCCAAGGGGGCGGGCAACCAACATGACAGGCAACGCTCGTCACACCTATGTTGGGGTCCAAGGGGGCGGGCGACCAACATGACAGGCAACACCTGTCCCCACTTGTTTTGGGGTCCATGGGGGCGGGCGACCAACTTGTTTTGGGGTCCAAGGGGGCGGGCGACCAACATGACAGGCAATGCTTGTTGCCACATGTGTCGGGCTCAAGGGGCCGACCAACATGACAGGCAACACCCCTTGCCACCTGTGTCGGGGTCAAGGGGTGGGAGCCCCCTTCAGGGTCAAGGGGCAGCGCCCTTTGCACGTAACTGTTGGGTGGCTGTTAGATTCTTTAAAACTTAAAAAAAAAATTGGATTTACGATGTAATTTATTGTAGTTGTTGGTCTGATCTCAGCTTGAAATAGCTGAAATAGCAAAAATGAGGGACTTGAAAAAAAACTTTCTATGCCATGTGCAGATGGCCGGGGTTTTTTTTAAAGACTCAGCAAGTTTTTCAAAAACTCAAGAGTTTACGAGTCCCAAGTGCTGCCGCTGAGTCTGAAAAAATCATCAAGTTGAGCCCAAGCAACTCGGCGAGGCCGACTTGGATCTGGACTTGGGGCGAGTTTTTGCCGAGTTTTGCGACTATGCTTAAAAGATTTACCAAAACTCCAGAAGCTGTTAATGGGCATGTTTTGATTTTTCTAATTGTTTTAGTGGGAAACCATGCTTCAACAATCTCATGTGACTTATTCTTTGTGTCTTTGATTTTGATATCTTTATATCATTTTGTAAGGTTTTGGGAATATTGGGAACTCTGAAGCAATAGTAAACATTTTCAAATATTTCTCAAAATTTTCAGGTGTAAACACAAAAAGGCTTCAAAGCTATTATTCGTTAGTAAACTACTAATCATATTTTTGCGTTGGCTACCCCTTCAAATCCTTGGTTTTTTCTGTCAGACTTTAATTGCATCCACAAGTCACAGATACATTTCATAGAAAACCAACATGCATACATAATGTAATGGAAATCTTGTCTTGTGTAAAGAACAACGTTGCGATGTTTTCATGTCTGGTACTTTATTACCAACTAGTATTTCATTGAACTGAAGAAAAATATCTAATATATTCAATTGGACTCTATGACGTTTACTTTAGCAGGTTTCCAGTGGAATTGATGCCAAAGAATATCCTGATGTTAGTGTCAATATGATTGGTAAAGACGAGGGCATTCAGAGAATAGAGTTGAAGATATCTGATAAAAGCACGCCTCCTCTCAATTTCTGGCATTTTGTAGAAAGATATGGTTATCGATCTAGCAGTGATCTCTCTCGGTATCTGCTTCCGTTTGAGGTAAAAGATTCTATTTGAAATATCTCTGAGGGCCATTATTTTCTTGTTTCAGAATTATTTTTAGGTTGGTCAGATTAGAATTATTAATAAATTTTTTGTTTTGATTTTAATTTTAATTGTTATGTTTTTTTTTTCTAATACAAAAAAAACTTGAAAACATTTTAAGTAATAACTAAAAATGGTCTGGTCTGAAGTGAAACGATCCAGTTTCTCGTTGATGAGATTCTATTGAAGCTGGTAGCTATGTTATGCTGGTGCTGATGCTGATGCTGATGCCTGTATCATGAGACACAGGCATACCCTCCTAGCAAGTTTTTTTTTCAATGAGTTTACACAAGTTTTTATGAGGGGTCAGGGTCCCCTTATATTGAGTGGGGTTTGAACCTTGGATCCCTCAAAGAGAGGCCAGAGCCCTTACCACTGCAGCTTACCCTCCTAGCAAGTTATTGAGGCTACTGATGAAGTGATGAAGTAAATGTCACCACATTATCTAGAAACCTAAGCATAATAAGATGATTCTTATAAATTCTTTGGGGCTTGCATAGAATAGAATTTTAGCAGCATATGGTAAAGTTGCCATTATGACAGTTAAACTAAAACCAGTTTTGAGGAAAAATTAAGGTCGATTAACAATCAACATCTGCTGGAGTATTGTGTTTTTATATGCTAAACTCTTTTGGTTAATTCATTGTCTTCTCATGGTGCAGCTGAGTTTACATAACATGAATGTTGAACAATGTTTGGTGAGAATCAAACGGTGTCTGAATTTTAACTTTGTAATTGTATACTATTTGCATGTGACAACATAAGTGTCTCAGAAGACTGAGAAGAAGGCAATTCTAGCACCCAACATGCTTATGCTTGTGGGTGAAAGTCGCTTTTCTTTCCATGCCAGTCTAGCAGGAGAGTTCTGTTCTAGTAATTTCTCTGCGACAACTAGCTTTTTGATTATCCATTGTTGAAATCACATGGTGGCACCATAAGACATTCAAGTTAGAACATGAGTCAAAAGAATTGGTGGTGCTTGTAATACTTGTATACTCTTCTTTATGTTATTTGTATCATCTCAACAGTGTATTGCATGGTTCATAACCTTGTTAAATTATTGTTCGTGTGCTGTTGATGACTCTGCTGTCTGTATTTATGCTTAAGGCTTGTTGGAGGCCAACAAATTGCTATAATTGACAAGTTCTTTTTTTTTAAAAACAAAATGGGTCTATCAAATGGGTTGAACCTCTGTTAGGGTATAATGTACTAATAATTTTTAAATTTTGTCTTGGGGAATTTTAAGTCACAACATCCTTTGTTTTATTAATGAGTTCCATTATATTATACCTTGTGTTGTGGGAAATTTAAGGTAATAATATTCTCTAAGAGTTCTATTGAATCCTTTTCTTAGTGAATGAATCTACAGTGAAAAAAGATATCTCTGTTTTCTTCCCAAGACGGTGGCTAGGATGTTGATTAGAGGGATTTGTGTATAGGGTTTGATAGTATCTCTAGTAATGAAACTTTTTGGATTTTAAACATGTGAATGCAATAGCTACTTTGTACATAGTGAAAGTCTGAAATATAATTTTGAATAAGGAGAAATTTATTTTATGACAATATTCGCTTTCTCTCATGGAATAATCTTGTTTCATCATTTGTTTGGTTAGGCTATGAAGATCCTTGAGCAAATACCTGAAAAGGTTTTAAAGAAGTTGGGTGTAAATGAATCTGTTAAACAGCCAGGGACTCTTATTTTAGAGTGCCTTCCGATACCACCTAACTGTATTCGAATTCCTGATATGTGGGGGAAAACAACTATAATGTCATCTGTAAGTTTTACTTGTTTTGTAGTATTAGTTTATCTTTTGTCACTGCATCTGACTCATCTTATTGTTATAGCTGTTGGCATATTTTCCATCAAGATGATCAACTAATATTTCTTATTTCTTTCTAGGACCATGCCTCCCAAATATTGAAGAAAATTATTAGTGTTTCTGAAGAAATTAGGGAGTCACGATCTGGAAAAGTTAGCTTCATGTCACATGTGGCTGAAGTCAAGGAGCTACAGTCCCTGGTGACACAGTATCTGCGTGTAAAGGGTGCCCCAAAGGTATGTTCAATGATTAGAGTTGTGAGCAATAGACTCTTCGTATATTTCTTATTTTATCAGTATGATTATTATTTTTAATTGAGTAAAAAGCACATGGTTCTCACTATGTGTATTATTCAGGTACCTGGAAGCAAGGAACCTTCCCTTGGCTTTTCTGGAAGGGTTACAAAAAATGCTGCAAAATATTCTGATATGTGGCTAGATAAAATTCGTTCAATTTTCCTGAAGAAGAGTTGTGGCCTCTCATCTCGTGCTATCATAACAGGAGATGCATTCAGGGGGTTAGAAGAAATAGGTATACCTTCTGAAATAGCCAAGAGAGTGACTATTGAGGAGTCCGTGAACCTCTATAATAAGGAGAGGTTGCAGAAAATTGTAGATAAAGGACAATGCAGAACCTTCATTGACAAAGAAGGAAAACATTGTTCAAATGAATTTCTCAAATCATCAAAGAAAGTTGAAATAGGGGAGGTTATTAACAGGGGTCTTCAAGATGGGGACATTGTTTTAATTAACCGTGCTCCAACTATTCACAAACACTCATTGCTGGCTTTACGAACATATATTCATCCTGGCCATACTATGATAATTAATCCACTTATATGTGGGCCACTTGGTGCAGATTTTGATGGTGACTGTCTTCATGTTTTTTATCCCCAGTCTTTAGAATCTCGAGCTGAGCTTTCTGAGCTGTTAAGTTTGGATCAACAAATGTTTAGCTCTCATAGTGGAGAAGCAAATTTTGCACTAACAATGGATACATTACTTGCTGCAAAGCTTCTATATTGCTCCTCCTTTATAAATAAAAGTACCATGTCCCAGTTATCAATGTGGACATCAGCAACCTTGCCAGAGCCAGCACTGTTTAAAGTGCATGATGGGGGGCCGTCGTGGACAACTAATCAACTTTTTCAGATGGCTTTACCACCTGGACTAGATTGTGTTGGGAATGAGTTTTCCATTATCAATAGTGAAATACTATCTCTCCACAGCAATAAAATTATTGCAGATATTTTCAATGCCGTTGCCCAAAACAAAGGGCCAAAGGCAGCTGTCAAAAATATGAACTCGCTTGAATGTTGCTTGATTGAGTGGTTATCCCTGGAAGGTTTTAGTACAGGTCTGGATGATTTGGTTCTTATCTGTGATGAGTCTATGAGGAATGAATTTATGAAGGAGATAGACTGTAGGCTGAATGAAATTTCTCAGCTTATGAAGAACATGAGAGGAGGGCCATATGACAATGCCATTGTAACGCAAGTGCAGAAACAACTACAGGAAGTGCAAGAGAAAATAATCAAGGACATACCATTGTCAAATTCTTTTGTTTTATTGGCTGATAGTGGAAATCCTCGAGCTCTAGGTAAAGTATCTCAGCAGCTGGGATTCGTAGGGCTTCAGCTGTTTCAAGGAAGGCATGCATTTCCTAGCGATTGGTGTAAAAAACTTTCCACACATCTTCCATGTACCGGTTCTTATTCCTTCGCCTGTTCTGAGAAAAATGAGTCACTAGAAAAGAAAATTGAGTCAACAGAAATATATGGACTCATAAAATCATCATTTGTTAAGGGATTGAACCCATGCGAGGCATTTGTTCATTCTCTTTCATGCAGAGAAGGGCTCTTGGGTCAAAAGATGGGATTGAAAGAACCGGGAACGCTTTTCAAGAACCTAATGGCCTTTCTGCGTGATTTAACAATTTGCTATGATGGGACAGTGAGGAATGCATGTGGAAAGTTTCTGGTTCAGTTCCAATATGGAAGCAGAAGCTGTTCTGGAACAGAGCAGTTGTCCCATCAGCAGGGCCATGGCAATATGTTGGATCATTTACCTCCAGGGGAACCTGTTGGAATACTTGCTGGTACAGCAATTGCAAACCCAGCATATAAAATGCTTTCCAGTTATGCTCAAAATAGTATCTCTCCATTGGATATCCTGAAGGTAACTTGAACCTGTTTTGGTTTTTAAATTCATGTATGCTGAGTAAAGTTCACTCTAGATTCTATTTTAGTTTATTAATATTTTCTTGGTAATTACAGTGCTTCGTAATGGCTTTTTTATATGGAGTCCCATTGACCTACTTTGGTCATCCATGAACATGAATAGAATTATGTTATGTTATCATCTTAGTTAGCCATTTATTTAGAGTTGATGGTTTTCATGTACATGAAGGCTTGAATTTTGAAGCAAATGACAACAGGAAACATTAATGAAGACGTATTCACCCTTGCCTTTGCGACCTAATGTTCGACCAGAGATTCAACATGGTGATCGGCGGATAATTCTTCACCTGAAAAGTTGTTGCATTGATGAATCACACTATGAGAAGAAGGCTGCAGCAATTCAAGAACATTTAAAGAAAGTTCCTTTAAAAGACTTTGCTGCATACATATTCATCGAGTGAGTAGACATGCTTTCTGCATATATCTTTCTTGTTATGTTTGGATTTTTAGGATTAAATGAAAGTTTCTTATATTCCATGACTCACGTTTTTGTCTGATTCTGTTCCAATTTTATATTTATTGCACACATTATTGTAACATTGGTGATGGCTATGTGCAATATTTATTTCTCAGTATTTGGTCACCTATGCGTATGCATTTTAGCTAGAATCACTGGTCACAGCCTCTAATGCACTTGAATGTGCAAGAAATCGAGCTCTTAATAGACTGCTAGAGAATTACATTCGGTTTAATTTTTGAACCCAGCTCAGGTTATCTTTGGATGCTGAAAAAGCCTCCATTCCATATGGATAAATGCAGATATGCTACTTTTTAGATAGGGGCATTGGGCACTGTCAATATGCAGGGGCAAAGCATTGAGGCTTCTTGGCACTCAAATTATAGGCATACTTCTTTAACTAAATTAATCTGTTAATTTGTCAGCTAGCATTTTGTCCTCATGTTTCTCCCTTTCCAAAGCAGTATAGGTATGACCCTTTAAGTTGTAAGCGAGAGCATAGTTGTTACAATAGGAAATACAAGTCTACCTTTCCAAAGCAGTATAGGTATGACCCTTTAAGTTGTAAGCGAGAGCATAGTTGTTACAATAGGAAATACAAGTCTAGTGGGTCATGCATATGTAGAAATAAGGATCATTATTTGCATATAGTAGTTTGAATGACAATTTTAATATTTTACACCATGCTAAATTAGATACAGAGAATGTGATACTGGTTGTTTGAATTGGATGGTCGAGATATTTGATGGGAAATACCAGCAAATTTAAGTGTGATAACAAGCCAAAAAGCTCTATCAATGGAAATGTGTATGTCTATATGTTTATACATACATACACACATATATACATATCCATACACATAATATCAAAGCAGGAAATACTATCAAAGTGGGAAATACTATCAAAGCTAAGTGTAAAAATGAGCGAAAAAGCTGTACCAATGGAAATGTGTATGGCTATATGTTTATACATGCATGCATATATATATATATATATATATATATATATCAACAAAGGGAATTACCAACAAAGCTAAGTGTAATAATAAGCGAAAAAACTGTACCAATGAAAATGTGTATGTCTAAATTGGAAATACCAACAAAGCTAAGTGTAATAATGAGCGAAAAAACTGTACCAATGAAAATGCGTATGTCTAAATGTTTATACATACGTACATGCATATATACATTTCTATACATACAAGTACTGATAGGTAAATATTTCAGTGTAAGGTGGGATATAATCAGTGAAAATACTGTAGCAGTGTAAATGTGTATGCCCATACATACACTTATATATGTCTATACATATCATTACATGTTTACGTAATATATGTATGGCAATACAAGTTACATATATTTGTTGAAATGGGAATAGATTAATAATTCATCATGAGCATATATCATATTACAACTTAGCAATTATGCATATATTGCCTGCCAAGATTTGAACCTTGGTTTCCTCCTTGAAAGTTGAGGAATTTAACTGGTTGAGCTCATGCCATGCCATTTGATAGTACAAGCATAATATTTTTTAAATGGGTTATAGGGGATTGATATGGATCCCACCCATGGCAAGATTTGAAGCTTCCTTTCCTCCTTGAAAGGAATTTAACTGGTTGAGCTCATGCCATTTGATAGTACAAGCATAATATTTTTTAAATGGGTTATAGGGGATTGAAATGGATCCCACATAGTGTTATTACAACAGTTTGGCAATTATACATGTTTTTCTTGGCAACATTTGAACCTTGTCTCTTCCTTGAGGAATCTAACTGGCTGAACTAATGCCAATTGATGCAAAACACAATATTAATAAAGTATAAAATTTAATAAAATATGGTACAAATGTTGTGCAAATGTAGCATAGATAAGCAATGTATGAGGAAAATTCAATGCTAGAGGTAGGTGATGTTAATGGCAATTATTGACAAGCAGATGGTAGTAGCAAGAAAGATGCTCATGATACTATTATAGTAGAGGAAGCAAAAGTCACTCATACCAGTTGGAGAAAATCTTTAATGTGGTTAAAAGCATTTTATGTATTTAAAAATTATTTTAAGATACTTGTTTGATGATGGCAACGAGATGAAGATCATGGCTATTGTCGAAGGGTTGTTATCATTATTTCGATCTTAAAGTTTGTATACTGGCCTCCATGTAAGGCACCCTTTGTCCCTTTTGAACTTAATGATGTGGTTATTGAATTGCTTTTGACTAATATCAACTTGAATTTTGACATGAAATTCAAGTTAAAGATCACTTGAATATTAATGGCTAGTTTCTTGTGGATAATACTGTTCTCTTTGTTGGCATAAACCTAGGGTGCAAAACATATTAATGCATATGCTCTTGATTCACTTTTTTGTAATCTTATCATTGAAGATGCAAATGGATTGTAAAATAACGGGTATTATTTACAGAAATAATCATGTGCAAAGTGACAAAATGGATAATAAGAGAATGCAATGGCCTCAAATTGGTAGAAGACTTTCAAATCGTTTATCATTATATCTTCCATGAATGTTCGGGGGTGGGAACAGGGTCAACATGATTGCAGGATGCTAGTAGTTAATGCTTATATTGGTATGTATGCTTTATTATTGTTCATTAATGAGCTAGTAGTTAATGCTTATTGGTATGTATTTTCTATTTATACAAGCTTAGATTTACAAACAACTTTGAGGAGAATTCTGTGAGAAAAAGATTTGCTTCTTTTACACAAAGTTTTACAAACAACATGGCTTTCCACACCTAGAAAACACATCGACAAGCACCTTGGTGAAGCAGGATTATACAATATATATTATACAAGATATAGATATTGGAGAGCAAGTTATGCAACACAAGTCTATATGTGGATGTCTGACTTTACAACCAACATCTCTCACCAACCCATGCGTGAAATTAAAAAAGGAAGCAAGCTCAACTATAAGTCAATCATAAGTCTACATGTGGATGTTTGACTAGACAACTAACATGTCTTTTCAGCCCATGCATGTAAGAGAAAAATTAAGATATGATCTTCCCAGGATTTTCATATGAAGCCCTCTTCATATTGATGCCTCTAATTGCCAGTAGATGCACATGATGGTTTTTTATAGTGTATTCATGTCATTTTCTCTATCAGGTATGAAAGAGCAGGTACGATTAGGTCAGGGCCAAATTAGACATAACTTTATCCCCTCAGCTGTAGGTGTATTGCTCTTACCCGTCAAAGTTCTCTTTATCCCTACTGTACACACCAATACCATGTACTAGCTGTGCAGTTAACCTTTGCATAGTGTATGCTCAAGATATAAATAATAAGCATACATATCAGGAACATCACATAATTAAACCATGTACTAGCTGTGCAGTTAACCTTTGCATAGTGTATGCTCAAGATATAAATAATAAGCATACATATCAGGAACATCACATGATTAGCTTATTATCTGTGAACTTGGCTGTGGTTTTGATTTTCTACGATGGTCAACCATTGGATATTGGTCACGAAGGTTTGTCTTCTCTAGGAAATTTTATTACATTTGTGTCCTAGTTTAACTGAAGGATATCATATGGTAGAGCTCACAAGGTGTGAAGCTTAATCAAACTTGATGATAAAGGTTGCTAGGCATGGTAGTATAGCATACACTGCCCTAAAGACTGATGGTGATGTTTTCATTTATACTCAAAAGTGAGAGATTTTAAGTTGTTGTAGGAGCCCATCAGAACGTATATTTGAAACAATTATTGATAAAATGCTCTATTGGTATTGTCAAATATGCCAATGCAATCTGATAGTGATCCTCCAAAGTTCTCAAGTTTATGGGCAACTGTTATTTTCTCACATATGCATCATAAGGTATTCCAAATGCCAGCCCATTTGGAGCTATTGAAGAGGAAGAGATATCTACCTGGATTTACGCAGCTATTATTATCTTATAGTATGTGATTGTGAAGAGCCAAATTGCTCACTGTTCCTAGTGTCTTATGTTGAGCCAGGATTTGGCACCTGTGAAAAGAACCTTATTGCATTGGAGAAGTTGTGAGACTTGTTGGCTTCAGTTGGACAACATATCCATATAATAGAAAGGAAAAACATGTTCTCATCTAGGGCAATTTCCATGACAGGGTTGAAGTGCTGTCTTTCTTCATACTGAGATCTAGTAGATTCCATAGCATTATTTTACTGTGCTACAGGCATCTGGTGTACACCAATATATTCAAGAAGCATCTGATTCAGATCCAACTTGCATCTCTCATGTCCCATCTAGGGCAATTTCCATGTCAGGGTTGAAGTGCTTTCTTTTTTCATTTTGAGATCTAGTAGATTCCATAGCATTATTTTACTGTGCTACAGGCATCTGGTGTACACCAATCTATTCAAGAAGCGTCTGATTCAGATCCACCAATCTATTCAAGAAGCGTCTGATTTAGATCCATCAATGTATTCAAGAAGCGTCTGATTCAGATCCAACTTGCATCTTCCGTTCAGCTACTGGATTACTCAGTTTTTGCCATGAAGTTATATAAAGGAAAACTCTCCAGTGTTTTCCTATATATGATACGATCTCTCAAACTTGTATAATTATAATTACATCCTTGTGTGAATTCCTTTAGTTCGCATTTTATTTCTATTGTTCACACACTCAAATCTGCTATGTGTGTAGAGATTCCTTTTGTTTCCTTTAGTAAACAACTTTGCTTATGATGTGTGCAGACACCAATTTTGCTAATGATGTGTGCAGTACAGTGATGATATTTGAATTTTCTTTTGAAATCAAAGACTTTTTCCAATCCAAAAATAATTCAAGATGCAAGAGGAAGTTTGTCCTTATTGCTGTCTTCTAATCTATGAACAAAAATATCAGCTTTCTATGCCTTTTTTTTGGTTTGCAATGTTCAGAGAGAGAACACCACTGACTTCTGAATCTATGTGTTATTTTTGTGATTTGGGTGCATTTATCTCCTGAGATCATGATCACAGGAAATCAAACTTACATAATTTTCTTGTACTTATATCTGACTTACTTCACCCAAGCAAGATCTTTACAACATCTGATCATGCATTTCCTTTGTGAAGGGTTGGCTTATAAATATAAGCATGTAGTTTGATGTGTGATCTGTTGAAGAGAATTATACACAGTTCATTTTACTCTTCACACAAAGCAAAATCAACCAGTTTCTGAAAATGAGGTTTGAAATCTGTGATGACAATCACAGATTTTGAACAAATATAATCTATGTTGCCTGGGGATGCAACCCGGGCTTTGGGGGCTCTCTTGGGGATTTGTGTTGATCTCCCAAAAATCAGTCCTGATGTTCTGGAAGTGTGTCCCGCTGTTTATGTCTTGTCATCTTACTCTATTGCCGTCTCAGAAACTTTGTTAAACATCGAATAAGATAATAAGATATCTCTAAACTAGAGTTGAGAAACCAGGGTAAACTTAAACTAGAGTTGAGAAACTAGGGTAAACTACACTAGAGTGGAAAAACTGAAGGGTTGAAAAATCCTGGAGGACAAAACTCTTACGAGATTAGAATGTTCAAATTTGTATATTTGAATATTTTCTGTTTTATGCTAATTTGTATATTTGAACGTTTCCTCCTTTATAGAATACTTTCTATCCATGTAAATAACCATCTTTTTCTATCCATGTAAATAACCATCTTTCTAATTAGAGAATTATCCACAGTCCATGTTATTTACTCTTCTCACAAAGCAAAATCAAACAGATTCTGAAAATGAGGTTTGAAATCTGAGATGACAATCACAGATGTTGAACAAATATAACCTATGTTGTATCTAAATATAATCTATGTTACATGGGGATACAACCCGGGCTTTGGGGGCTGTCTTGGAGACTCATGTTGATCTCCCAAAAAGCACTCTCGATGTTCTGGAAGTGCTTCTCAAAAAGCACTCTTGATGTTCTGGAAGTGTGTCCTGCTGTCCCATACACCATCTCACTCTATGTATCTAGAGTGGAAAAACTGAAGGGTTGAAAAATACTAGAGGGTAATCTTAAAACTCTTACAAGATTAGAATGTTCAAGAATCAAATTTGTATATTTAATGTTTCCTCCTTTATAGCATGCTTTCTATCCATGTAAATTACCATCTTTCTAATTAGAACTATCACTTTTTTTAATTAGAATTTTCTATCTTTCTAATTAGAATATTTCATTTAGTAACTTTTGCATGTCCTTCGTTTAGTTAGTAAGCACAACTTTATCCTTGTATTTATTTCATACACTTGAATGAAGAGTGTTCTGGAAGTGTTTGCTGTCTTCTCCCATTTGCTCTTTAACCTGTGTTTTTCTCCTGTTTGCAATCCAGTCATAGCATGCTGCTGTTATAATTTCACTGCATCTACATATTAGACTCCTAAAGACTCTGCTGACATCTGTAGCAGAGGAAGAAGGTAGGAAATTCGTAAGCTACGTTTGTCTGCAACTGTTGGGTATGTGAGGGGTGATGACTCTTGAGCATGTGGGGGTGGCTGGTCGGGGGAGGGTTTGGTGAGGAGGTAAAAGGTAATGAGAAAAACCCATAACAATGGAGAACCGTAAAAAGGTGGTATGCCACCATATGATTCCTGTCAATGCCAATCATATTGGCCAAGTAATAGCGATGCGTCGAGCCAAAAAAAATCTGCAATTTTTTAATTTTTTAATTTTTTAATTTCTAGGCTGTGGCCGATTTAGGGTTTTATTAATGCAAGCCCATTTTTCAGTTGTTAATGGTTGAACTTCGAAGTTTAAATTTTAAATCCTAAATCTGAAACCCTAGTTTAGGGATTTGGTTTTCAACCCTGCAGTGTGCAGGTAAAACCATAAGGCAATGGCAGCTTCGTTATTGATCTCGGCAAACTTTTTACATTCACTAACTTTTACATGCAAGGGGTCATTCCCCTTTTATAGAAAATACAAAAAACTGTTCGAAAACTGTCCGTGTGTTTCCTCTCCCGGGTGACGTAAATTTTCAGGTCGGGGACAGAGCCCCCAACCCCCGGGTAGAGGGGAACCTGGCCGGTTCCCCCCTCAACCCTCCCGGGCACCTGGCCAATACGAACTGCGCCATGCACCTCTCTGTTGAAGAACATTGGAGATCTGGATATTGACTTCACCTCCTAACAATAACTATGTATGCAAGCCCATTTTTCAGTTGTTAATGTTTGAAACTTTGAAGTTTAAAACCTAGGCTAGGCCCTAGGGTTTGTCTTTTTTTTCCGTCTCTTTTTAAGTAAATAAGTAAATATTGCTGCCTGGTAACTATGCATGCAAGCCCATTTTTCTTCAGCTGTTAGTGTTTGAATTGAAACTTTGAACTTTGAACTTGATGTTTAAACCCTAAACCCTAGTCTAGGCCCTAGGGTTTTGGGTTTAGGGTTTTTTTCCTCCTCTTTTTAAGTAAATATTGCTGTCTGATAACTATGTATGCAAACCCATTTTTCAGCTGTCAATGTTTCAAATTTAAACTCTAAACCCTAGCCTTTTGGTTTAGGATTTAGTTTTTTTTTTTCCTTTTTTTCAAGTGATTGTAACTTTGTTGTTATTTGTTTCCATGTGCGCAGGCATATAAAAAATGAAACCAACTTTGTACCTTTTCATATTATAAGCAATACAAGATGTGTTTTGTCACTTTTATGAGCCTTGTATGATGTCTTGCCATGAATTATTGCTTTTATTGCAATATTTGATTTGCATATGCATGAAAAAAACATTTTTTCATTGAAAAATTTTGTTTTCTTTGGTTTTTTATTGCCGATTTTTTCCCCTATTTTTTTGCCGATTCCCGATTTTTGCCACTTTTTAAAAATGCCAATTCTTTGCCGATTCCGCTTTTCTCAACTATGCAATACACTATTATATTGGCTTTGATGATGTGCTAGGTTGTTAAAAAAGCTATCTGCTATCTGGATTCATCGTATGAAGATTTAAAATTTACATCTTAAGATGGCATTCTACACTATACAATTCCTAAACATTTCAATTTCATCCTTTAAGGAGAGAGAGGTCATTCAAAGAATGTTTTAACAAAATCACTATTTGATATCAGACCAAGAAATGTTCATATGCAGACACATGTAGTTAAGTAGAAATCTAAGGACAGTACACTATTATATTCTTTGAGGTTTCAATGATGTGCTAGGTTGTTAGAAAAGTTATCTGCTATCTGAATTCATAGTATGATGATTTAAAATTTACATCTTAAGATGGATTTCTATACTACACAATTCCTAAATATTGTTGATTTCATCATTGTCCATAAGGAGACAAGAGGTCATTGAAAGAATGTTTTAACAAAATCACTACTTGATATCAGACAAAGAAATGTTAATATGCAGAAATAAGCAGTTGGGTACAAATCTAAGGAGAGTACATTATTATAACCAGGAAATCTTAATATGCAGACACATGCAGTTGGGCAAAATCACTACTTGATATCAGACCAAGAAATGTTAATATGCAGAAATATGCAGTTGCATAGAAATCTAAGGAGAGTACACTATTTTAACCGAGAAATCTTAATATGCAGACACATGCAGTTGGGTAGAAATCTAAGGACACTAATATGTTGTTTGAGGCTCTGATGATGGGCTAGGTTGGTAGAAAAGTTAGCTGCTGTCTGGATTTGTCGTACGAAGATTTAAAATTTACATCTTAAGACGGGCTGTTATACCACACAATTCCTAAACGTTGTTAATATGCAGAAATCTAAGCAGAATACACTATTAATATGCTGTTGCTTAGAAATCTAAGCAGAATACCCTATTATAACCAAGAAATTTTAATATGTAGACACATGAAGTTGGGTAGAAATCTAAGGACACTATTATATTGTTTGAGGCTTTGATGATGGGCTACGTTGGTAGAAAAGTTAGTTCATGAAGTTGGGTAGAAATCTAAGGACACTATTATATTGTTTGAGGCTTTGATGATGGGCTACGTTGTAGAAAAGTTAGTTGCTGTCTGGATTTGTCGTATGAAGATTTAAAATTTACATCTTAAGATGGGCTTTTATACCACACAATGATTTAAAATTTACATCTTAAGATGGGCTTTTATACCACACAACACATAAGGAGACGAGAGGTCATTCAATGAATATTTTAATGAGTGATCTATCCAAATGTTTAAAGATTCGAGAAAAGAATTATCACAAAAGAAATGTTTAAAGATTGGAGAAAATAATTATCACAAAAGTAGTTGTTCTTTTGTGACAAACTTTGAAATATCTTGAGAAAATAAGGAAATAGGATTGCATAGTAGGAGAGAAAGCACATCTTTTAAGGAGTACGAAGGGTTATAAGGAGGGAGAAACAATGATGTTTTATTAAAAATCTAACCAAATAACTTGGATGCAAGCCTAAAGAGGATATGACAATTTCACACAACGGTTGGTAAGGTGTCATGTAAGGCATGCAAGAAAAACAAATGCAATGTCTTAAGTGATAAAGTACTGAATGTCTTAAGTGGTTGTATTCAGAATATAAGGCAATGTCCATCAAATTTTCAGTCTAGTTGCATCAATCATAAAGATGCCGATGAGTGCCAAATTGGAATCAATTTTTTTTTTTTCCTAGTTGCAAATAAGATTTCTGTTATTCACTCCAACTAACAAAAATAAAAAGAAAACCCTAATGTAAAGACCTGAGGTGGTGAATACAAACCATTTTGTCTTGCTTAAAATTCTTCATTGTCATATTCAGTTGTTTGGTTTCTTCCACTGTGAAGATTACCTTGTTTTTATGTGTGCCCTGCCTTTAATCTGAGGTTAAGTCTATTTGTTCACAAACTTTGTGGTTAAGTTTATATGTTCACAAACATTGTTCACTAACAAAAATAAAAAGAAAACCCTAATGTAAAGACCTGAGGTGGTGAATACAAACCATTTTGTCTTGCTTAAAATTCTTCATTGTCATATTCAGTTGTTTGGTTTCTTCCACTGTGAAGATTACCTTGTTTTTATGTGTGCCCTGCATTTAATCTGAGGTTAAGTCTATTTGTTCACAAACTTTGTGGTTAAGTTTATATGTTCACAAACATTGTTCCTTTTACACAGCAATTACAATCAATTAACTAGTATGAAATATGTATGATATTTTATGTTGCAGACATCAAAAGAGTTGGGAGGAGTGCCTAATTAGAGTACCATTTATTGGGCACATTCAGTTAAATAAGGTGACGACTCTTTCATGTCTACAGTTGTGTACTAAAACTAGGATTGTTATCTGTGCATTTGATTTAAAACACAGATTTGTTTCTTGTTGGAATTGACCATATAGTTATTTTGCTGCAGAGTTCACTGGCGAGAGCAAAGTTGACATTGGATTCATTGAAGGACAACTTGTACACAAGAATTGGCAAGAAGACACATTGCCTAAATAGGCTATCCAACAAGCTTATTTTGCAGACCATGTATTCTATCTCTTCTTTTGATTGGAGAAATGAATTTTTAGTTTTAGACAATATGATTTCCTATAAGAACTAGTCTATGCAAATAAGTTATATATCCTCTTCTTTGCTTTTGGCATACATATTAAGCTATTAATTGATTGGCTGCTTGATTTCTTTCTGTTTTTGGTTTAAAAAAATTCCAAAAGCCAACACTGATAAGGGAGTTCATTTATCTTCAGGGGTTAGCTGTTTCAAATCTTTTTTCCACCTTGTTTAGTTTACTTTCAACTTGAGGCTGTCAAAAAGGTTAAACCTCTCTTCTCAAGAAGAGAGATATGTTTTAAAACACGACACACATGTTTTTTAATTTGATACTCTCGTGAAGGACATGCCATTCCATTTGAATCAAAACACATGACACATTCACATTTAGTGGTTACTCTAATGTGAATATCCTTTGTGGTTGTTGAATGTACATAGGTGCAGTCTTTCTATTTATTAACTTTTTTGATATGTTTTTAATGTGAATATCCTTTGTGGTTGTTGAATGTACATAGGTGTAGTCTTTCTATTATAAACTTTTTTGATATGTTTTTAATTTGGTACTCTTGTGAAGGACATTCCATTCCATTTGAATCAAACACTTGACACATTCACGTTTAGTGGTTACTCTAATGTAGCCTTTACAGTCGTTGAACGTACATAGGTTCAGAATTTCTATTTATATTTAACTTTTTAAATATTTTTAAATTCTTTTCTGCACTTTTTCTTGTTGAACTCTTTCAAAATTTTGAAATCCTGGCTTGAGTTCTATGTTGCATGGAAACAAATACAATATCTGATATGGGTATGGTATCAGATATGGCAAAATTTTAAGACCTCATGTTGGGAATATGAATGGTTTACAACTGAATATGAAAAGAAAAAGATATCACACAAAAAATGTTCATATATTTTCATTAACTAAGAAGATAATTTTTAATATATAGATTTTTTAATTTTTAATATATGTTTTTTAAAATTTCATATTGTTTTCTCAATCTCATGTTGTGAATACAACATTAGATGTGCTTATGCCATTCTAGGATATATTAGATATGGACCAAATAGTGGCATGTATTTGGATATATCTTTTTAAGGTTCAAGAGCATTAGGCATATCAAACCCACCTTCGTACTCCTCGATCCACTATGCATGGGAGGAGGCACGCATGTTGTGCTATCTTCCTAGGGGTGTACATGCCCTTTGGATTGACACCTTGGACCTCCTATCTCGAGTACTGTTAGGTTCACTCATGCTGTATTGGGAGAGGTCTAAATACTCTATCCGTGTGTCTGGACATGGTATCTATGTGTTTGGATATGTTTGTATATTGTATCCAAGGAGTATTGTAACCATATCCATATTTCAAGAGAATTTCTAATATGGTAACCATGCTTGAGTTTGAGTTAGAATTGTAATTTTGCAATGGAATTACTTGAATTTTGAAAATTGTCTTCTCACATAAATCATGTGGAGTTGTCTATTAATAAAATTTTGTTTGGTGTATTGTTAGGTATTTGTTGCAGGCTTTTTGGTAAAGGTTCCATAGTAAAAGTTGTAATTCAGTTTCCATTAAATCTTTGTTTTGGTAGATTGTAACAAGTCTATAGTTATTGGTCGCATGTGTAAATAACTTGGAACGTAAGGTAGCCTGTCAAGACCCCTGATTTGTGTCTTTTGATTAAAGACACATATCCATGAGTGCAGGGTTACAAATTCCTTTCTTGTATTTGACTTATTTTTAATTTGAAAAATAGACAAAGAATGTTAGCCATGTTTTCTACACTTGCTTTAGAGAGAAAATAAGCATGCAGGACAAAGGTGTTTCAATTTGGGATTTTGACTAAAGACATATCCATGAGTGCCATGTTACAAGTTAATTTCTTGCATTTGGCTTATTCATAATTTGGAAAATAGACATAAAGAATGTTAAACCATGTTTTCTACACTTTGCTTTAGAGAGAAAAGCTTTGGGATTTTGACTAAAGACATATCCATGAGTGCCATGTTACAAGTTAATTTCTTGCATTTGACTTATTCATAATTTGGAAAATAGACATAAAGAATGTTAGACCATGTTTTCTACACTTTGCTTTAGAGAGAAAAGAAGCATGTACGATGAAGTTGTTTGTAGTGGACATGGTCCTTATATTCTATGATATATACACACTACCTTATTAATAAGGGTTGTGTAGGATAAGTCATGCATCTTGAAGTTTTGTATTCTTTGGAATGTTAGGCTTATCCCCCATCCATTGTTGGAGAGTACATTTATTCATCTCATTTATGTTTGATATTATTTATTGAATCTTTAATGGATTTTCATGCAAGAGAGCTCGTGGATATTCAGATTGTTTTTCTCTACAATAACACTTGTCAAATTGTTTTTCTCTACAATAACACTTGTCAAATTGTTTTTCTTTAATAACACTTTCAGACATTGGAAATTCATTAGTATGGATGATAGCCTTGGTGCATTGCTTGTGTCCATGCCCACTTTAGGAACCCTTTCTTATATGAGAGGTGAATATGTCCCATCATATATAGGGTTAATGATATTGTTAGAAGATATTTCTACAACTTTGAGCTCTACATGAGATATCCTCCTAATGCATGGAGGATAAATATGGTGATACAATTAAATGATCTTGAGGATGTATTTTCCACTTTATAAAACATTTCATATAGTTTGTGAAATTATTGGATCAAGGCAAAGAGGGAAGGTTGGTTTTAGAAGGGAACATTAGACTATTGGTCATGTTTTTGCTCTCAGGGCTATCATTGAGGAGATTCATCAATAGTCTTCTAAAATATGTTGTTTTGTGGACATTAGGAAGGCCTTTGATATTTTTCCAAGGCACCTATTGTGTCAAACACTACATAACATCTCCATTGTGGAGCTCCTTATCACAATCATCAAGAGACTATATGAGGTGGTTGTTGGTCGTTTTCTGATAACTTTTGGTTTCTTAAAGGATGTCAAACAAGGTTGTCCTCTTTTTGCTTTACTCTTTGGGAGCTACATTGATGAGCTCGAAGTGTCAAACAAGGTTGTCCTCTTTTTGCTTCACTTTTTGGGATCTACATTGATGAGCTTGAAGAATTTCTTTCTTAAAACCATTGATGTCCTAAGCACCATTGGTGTAAAACAAGGTTGTCCTCTTTTTGCTTCACTCTTTGGGATCTACATTGACGAGCTTGAAGAAGCACCATTGTTGTCAAACAAGGTTGTCCTCTTTTTGCTTCACTCTTTGGGATCTACATTAACGAGCTTGAAGAATTTCTTTCTTAAAACCATTGATGTCCAAAGCACCATTGGTGTCAAACAAGGTTGTCCTCTTTTTGCTTCACTCTTTGGGATATACATTGACGAGCTTGAAGAATTTCTTTCTGAAAACACATGTTGACAACGGTTGCCTTCTACATATTGCCTTTTGTAGATGCTTTTCTTCTTCTTGCTCATACTCTTGAGGGCCTACAAAGACAAACAATTGGATGCCCTTGCCACTTGTTTGATTTAAAACAAGTGGCAGTCAATCTCATTAAGACTAAGGTGTTAATCTTCAACACATAAGGGCGATTTGAGATTGATATCACCACTACTTACATCTGCTTGGGGGTTCAATTTATAGATCCTTCCCATTTCCTTTGGTTAGGTTCACAATCATGTCTTTGTAAGGGATATGCATCTCTTTTGGTCGCAAAACACCATGGATGCTAGTAGCACTTCCAAGACATACCTACAAAGATGCACTTCTTTGATTGCATAATCGAACTTATCGATTCGAGATTTGGGGTCCAAGTCTAGGGTGTGTTGATTGACCTCATATTGATAGGGTCCATATTAAATGATTCATGTGATGTAAAAGAACAATTCCTTAATGTATTGTTTAGGCTGAGTTTTGCGGTCATCTCGGTCATCCTCCTCCCCTTGAGAGCTTCTATAGAATTAATTTTCAGCTTCATCACCTTTCACTATCTTAGGATGAGGGAGACACCTATATTTGGCACTTTCCTCCTTGCCTCTTACTTGATAAGAGGGCAATTAATCAAGTAGTTAGAAATGTTTACAATATATTCAGATCATTTTGGCTGCTCCATCTGAATCTCCTAGTCCTAAGTTAACCTTTTACCCTAAACATTTTGTGAGGATTGATATGATATTACCTATTCTAATTATGTCCAATGGCATTGGACACATAGCCTTGGGATTCCTTTTGGTCCGCTTAGAGTATATGGCATTGCGTGTGGGGGTGGACAACCATATTCCTTGAGAGGATAGGGTATGTTGTCTATGCTTTATTTGGGAAGTGGAGACTGAAGCGGGTGGGGGTGGACTGCCATATTCCTTGAGAGGACAAGGTATGTTGTCTATGCTCTATTTGGGAAGTCGAGACTTAAGAACATGTTATCTTCAGGTGTCTTGTTTATTATGAGATTCGAGGGAGATACTATTGCTTGTATAGAGTCAAGTGGATCACTTGCCGTGTTTTTCCACTATCTTGACCGAAGATGCTTGGCTCTAGACCTTAGGGAAGCTATCACTATTGCTTGTATAGAGTCAAGTGGATCACTTGCCATGTTTTTCCACTATCTTGATTGAAGAGGGGAGATAGACTACTACTCAACTAATCACCTCATTTGTTCACTTTATCTCTATAGTCTAGTAATAAGCATTTATTTCAAGCAACAACACTCCAAAATGTTAATGACAAAAATGTGTGCCCTTGTATGCATACAAGAGTGTCAACTAGGGCTTTGGTTCTTTCTTCTATCTTGTGGCAGAATAGAACTGTAGTTTTACGTCGGGTTTCAACCACCCCTCACATTTCAAGGCGTTGTAGATAGATGCAACTTAGCAATTTCTTGTTGTCTTCTATTGGTACCACAACTTTGGGTGCCCTTTGGATTATCCAACTAGTCCCTCTTAGTCTTGAGCATTCTCTTGGGAGCAAACATTAGATCCTCTGTTGGTCCTTTTGGGATGGTCGGGTGGTGATGACGACGACCATGCTTCCACTTTACACCCCCTATATATCCTCAGTTGGTCCTTTTGAGATGGTCGTGCTTTTACTTTACATCCCCCTATATATTAATGTTGTCACTTTTTTCTTGCTTGTGACAATACAAGACTTTAGTTTTGTTTTTTTCAACCACCACTTACATTTCGAGGAGTTGCAGACAGATGCAACTTACGAATTTCTTGTTGTGTTCTATTGGTTCCACAACCATGGATGCTAGTACTTTTGAGGGTCAAACTCCATGTTCCCTTGGGATTATACAACTAGTCCCTCTTAGTCCTGGCCATTCTCTTGGGAGCAAACACTAGATCCTTTGTTGGTCCTTTTGGGATAGTCAGATGGTGATGATGATGACCATGATTCCACTTGACACATCCCTATATATTAATGCTGGTATGGATCCATTGGAGCTGCTTTTTATCTCTGTTGTACATTGACTTCTAGCTCCCTTCATCATTATTTTTAGCATGTTATGGTTTATCTATATTGGGTAACCCTTGAGGCTGTAATTTTATGCCATAATTGTTTTTATCATGTTAGGGTTTATCCATTTTGGGTAACCCTTGAGACTGTAATTTTATGCCATATCGTTGTTCCACCTTAGGGCATAGTTTAGCTTATTTTTGTTTTTGGTTACTACAGTGCATTGTAACAGCTCTTTTCAAGAGTCCCATTGGCCTAGTTTGGCCATTTGCGGACATTAGTAACGTTATGTTATATGTTATTTTGTTCCTTTCTTCCGTATTTCATCTTGTTTCTCTGGTTCATTTCTTGTAGTGGTGACAAGTTTGATTTACAAACTTGCAAACCTTGCATTAGAATTTGTGTAAAGAAACTCAAGTTGTAAAATAGTTTACAAGAGTAATTCTGGATTGCATTGATGAAGACAGCATATCAGTTGCTTGGCTTTTATGTTAACCTTTCTTGCTGCTATTCAAAATAACACAACAATAGTATTACCCCTTTTTCCTTAGCTTTTTGCCAATCTTTCTTGCTTGTATTCATAACAGCGTAACGATAGTACACCTTTTTTTCCCCTAATATGGTGTTACTTGTACCTATTTGGAAGGAAAGCACATGACGTAATGACCTATGGAATACAACAAACTGATAATTTTCTTTAACTTGAGGTAAGCAATTGTGACAATCACCATTGACAGCCCATCTGATCATTGTGTATTTTATTGTGATAGGAATAACCAAAGGCATAGCTTTCTAAAATATTGGATTTCTTGTCCATTTGCTATCACCACCCTTTGAAATAATGGATTTCCTATATTATAATGTTTTCGATGGCAGAACTTTTGGATACAGTCTCTTGTGATAGATTGCATGCTTCTATGTCATATATCTTTCCTCTGTAGGGAGGGAACCCTATGTCATATATCTTTCCTTTGTAGGGAGGGGACTTTCTTCTATCCATATGGAACTTTCTTAGATTATCTAATTTCAACTTTTCCAATATAATGCTTAACTCTGTTTATGATGCAAGTAAATTGGGATTACTAGCCACCAGTGCTTTATAGTTGTCAATAGACATGTGAGGCATTTCCGTGAGGCTCATTTCTGATGCAAGTAAATTGGACATGTGAGGCATTTCCGTGAGGCTCATATGAGTATTTTTGGCTATTTCTCATATAAAACATGTTTCCTTTTACTAGTATTACACCAAATTATTTGGGTTTTAATTTTTTTTTTTTACCATACTTGCCTAATTTAATTCAGCTTGAAATAATATTACTTGTACAATATGATCATCTTCATTAATTAGAAGTAGCATTCACCCATGTCTTCAAACTTGGTTGTGGACAATGCATCCATTACTCAATTTCTTTATTTTTTATTCTTAATTGTGAAGAATGTTCCATTTGCTTGATTTTGCAATGAGGCTTCAACTATAAATATTTATTTCCTTTGTGAATATTGCTTGAATTTAGCAATGACATTTAGGCACTTATGTTTTGAACACATTGCTGACTTGTTATATCTTTTCTGGTTGTAAGTTTTTAATGATGAGTTGGGCTCATCTAGATAACATCTTCATTTCAGATGTAATTAGAATAAATGTTTGTTTATTTATCTAGATAACATCTGAATTAATATGATGACCAAACCATAGGAACAAATTTCCCACCCTTCTTTCAGAGCAGAAAGTGATGTCTCTATCCAATCTGCCTGTTATGAAACTAATCTGGAAACATTTTGATTATTCATCTAGAGAACACCCCACTGTCTTATTTGCGAATCCTTTACTCTTCAAACATTTTTCATCCTCCTTTTACTACTTAAAAGTGGTACTCATACTTCTGATCCTGTTAGCATATCTGACACTTGTTACTGAATTTGTATGGTTATTACTACTTGTTTCACATTAGGGTTTGGACTGCTTTCTTTGCCACATTATCCACAGTCCATCTTCATCCATTTGTTTGATCCTCTTTGTCCTTTTTTTTGGTTATTTAGTTTATAAGATCATTACTATTGCTTCACATTATATTCAAGGTATTTTCGTCACCATATTATCTGTTGTCCATCCTTACCCCCATGTGTATTGTTTTGTTAACGTTCTCTGCACAGCCTAACAGTTGTTGATATTAATTGGATTGTATTGTGTGTGTACTAGAGGAGAAGGATAGTAATGCTTACACATTACCTTATTATCTATGGTCCATACTTACCCATGGGTACTGTTTTGTTAATGTTCTCTGTACAGTAAGTTGTTGATATTAATTAGATTGTATCTTGTGTGTACAAGAGGAGGATAGTAATGCAGACACATTTAAATGACTTGTGTAGCAAGAAATTTACAATGCGGTCTTGTTGAGTGGTTCTTGCTATTTAACATTTCTACTCAATCATGTTTATATTGCAGCAATTCTTGCAAAGTTGCACAAGAGCACGGAGAAAAGGATTTTGAGATGCCATGCTTACATTTTGCTTTACGAAGTACTGAGAGTGTGAATTTCAAAGAGTCATCATCTTGTAAAGAAAACATCCTTGATACCATGATCAACATAATATATCCGAGTTTGTTGGAAACATCAACAAAAGGTATGTTATACGTATAATACTGATAAAACCTTTTTGAAATTTGATTGTAGATGATTTTCTAGTATATTTGCATTTTGATCTTCATTTATAATTTAGACACGCTTAAACTGAATGCTTGAACCAGAAGTTATGACTGTCCTTTTCCCAATATTTTAGAAGATCAGTATCAAGTTTTTGTTTCTAATTTTGATCAATGATAATAAGGATTGGGCCAAGCCAAGCCATGTCAATGACTGTCCTTTTCCCCATATTTTAGAAGATCAGTATCAAGTTTTTTGTTTCTAATTTTGATCAATGATAATTAGGATTGGGCCAGGCCAAGCCAAGCCATGTCAATCGCAGGGTGTGTGAAAGAACACCCTTGATGGTGCAGGCCGTTCCACGTGTGTTGACCATTAGTCATCTAGATATGATAATTACATTAACATCCATGGTTGGCCAAAGTAGTAGCCCAATGGGACTCAAAGACCCAACAAAAACAAACTAAACTGAGTAAAGAAACTAGTGTAAACTATGCTAAAAACAACTTATGGCATTAAATTAGAGCCTCTAGGGTTGGACCTGAAGGAAGGAATGCCTTTCGTGCCAATCTTCGGAGAAGGCCGACACCTTTGGTTTCTCAACTTGGGTGGTTTAGCTTAGAGTGCAGGAAAGGGATTAGCAAATACGAAAAGAGACATAAATATGCTTGTTTCGGGTGGGGAAGATAAGCAGCACAGTAACGAACCAATAAATATGCTTGTTTCGGGTGGGGAAGATAAGCAGCACAATAACGAACCAATCACTACTACTAGTAGCAACCAAAACAATGTGTAAAGCAGAAACTAATGGTGCTATTCTATCTTATGTATCCTTTACTTTAGTGCTCCAGAGTTACTTAATTACCAAAGTTACTTAATTACCAATATCAGATGTAGAATAACAATAACCAGAAATATAAGCAACATAAAGCAGAAACACTTAGCAAAGGCAACATACAAGTAAGACAACCAATAGAGCCAAGTATACTTTATATTTTGGAAGCAAATGCATAGCTACAAAAGTTTCTTAGCAGTATACCTTCCTTCCACCCCTATACAATGTGCTATATATAGTGTAAAATCCCCCCGATTACATTATGGTCCCAGTGTCCCAGACCTGACAAAACATACAAAAGCTGACAAAAGCCGCAAAAAGCGGCTGATGCTTGACCCTTGCAGATAAGAAAGTACTGGCAATCCTCCAAGGGAGGTCCCAAGTTCGAATCTCCACCCTACCAAAAAGTTGAATTGGGTATCCAAAATCCAATTGATAATGCTGGTGCATGCAGTGTCGCGTGCGACTCCTTGTTCATGGTCTCTTAGACCAAGGCGGCCCTGCAAGGGGTTTTTCGCTAAAAAAAAAAGAACGTGTCAGCTCCGTGATGATACAGTGGGTGAGAATCCAAATCTGGCTTGAATGGGAGTAGATGAAATAGAACTTGTCAGTTCATATCCATCCAAATACCACTTGAGTAGCACAACTTTTGTCACACCTTGATCCGAATCTCGAGGTAGGACACTTGTCAGCATCTGAAGCCCGTTGGTGAATGATGGGGAGGGAAGACACTTAGTCGTTTTCTTTGGACTATGATTCTGCCCGACAGCGCGCAAAAATGAAGCGTAGTTAGACGGCGCAACTTGGAAATGGTGCAGTCGGGCGGTCCTTGCCTTAGCCACTTCTTGGATTTCTTGGATTTCTTAGTTTCTTCCATCCGAGGGCGCATAAAGACAAACACGCAGTCGGACGGTGTAGCGCACTTGGGCGGGTCCATGCCTTAGACGTTCTTCAACATCTCTCTCTTGGCCTCCCGATTACGCACTTATGGGTCAACGCCGCCCGACTTCGCAGCAAAGTCGGGCGGCCTCAACACTTAGTGGATTTTAGGTGCTTTTTTCACAAATGACGCTCGAGTGTGCACTTCTCCCTTGGGCGCCGCCCGACTTCGTGCGAACTCAGGCAGCCCGGTACTTACAATCTTTTTTTGGCCTTTGTTCACTCTCAATGCCGCCCGAGTGTGTGCAAGTATGCGCGATGTCCAAGTCGGGCTGCTCACACTTAGAACATTTTTGGACGTCTCTCTCGTTCTTCTGCCCAGGTGCGCAAGTTGAAGCGTGCACAGCCCGACTGCGCAGCACAGTCGGGCGGGAACCAACACTTAAGAACTTTTTTGGGCCATTTTGCCCACTTGATAGAGACACTTACAAACATGAATTTAAAAAATGAAAGAAATGGAATGGAAGAATAGGGAGCAGAAATGGAAAGAAGAAGAACGGGAAAGAAGAAAGGAGGGAGGCGAAGCAACAACCTTACATTTCCCCGTGCAAAATGTGGCAACATTCCTGGCGGCTCGCGGGTTGTCGAGCTCGCCTCGGCGCAACGAACCTTTGGCCTTTATCCCTTGGGCACAAAGTCACTCCCGGACCCTGTACCTGTCTGCTGTTGTTGTTGCTGCTGCCGCACTTGCTGTTGTTGAGCTCCTGGCTTGGGAAGCTGCTCTTCTTCTTCACTCTCAGCAGTGTCCTCTTCGGATTGTGAGCCTGACAGCTCAGCTTCCTTATCTTCTTCCTGCCTGGCAGGTTCGACCCGTTCGTGGACGTGCTCATAAACGGTTTTTGCCTTGGCCCAGGAAGGGCTTTAAGTCGCTGATATCCTTAAGCGCTTTCCGGAATGCCACAACCATGTGCTCATTAATAGGACTGCACCTCTCTCTGATTTCCAGGAAACATGCACTGATCTTGCCGAGCCTAGACATTAACTGGATCACCTGTTCTTCTTGGATGGGTTCGACCCAACCATCAATCTCAGAGGTATCTTCCTCAAACATCCGCCAATCCTGCTTGATCTGCTCGAGGGGCGGTAATCCTTCATCTTTTACAAAGCTCGGGGATCCGAGCGCAAAAAGGGAATGGAATGGGGCCAGGAAGATGTTCTTTTCATGTAGCAATGCATCTAACCTCTTCTTGGCCACCCTGACTTTCTTTGAGTTCTAACCAGGCAATTGTGGGTTCGAGTCCCACCGGGCGTGCCAGAGAAACTGTTGGTTACGAATCTGCCAGGATAGGATTTTAGTCTAATTGCGCCCTAGATTCGCTCAACAGATTGAAAGGCCGGAAGGAAGGAATGCCTTCCGTGCCAATCTCCGGAGAAGGCCGACACCTTTGGTTTCTCAACTTGGGTGGTTTAGCTTAGAGTGCAGGAAAGGGATTAGCAAATACGAAAAGAGACATAAATATGCTTGTTTCGGGTGGGGAAGATAAGCAGCACAGTAACGAAACAATGTGTAAAGCGGAAATTAATGGTGCTATTCTATCTTATGTATCCTTTACTTTAGTGCTCCAAAGTTACTTAATTACCAATATTGATATCCAGATGCAGAATAACAATAACCAGAAATATAAGCAACATAAAGCAAAAACACTTGGCAAATGCAGCATACAAGACAAATGTTGCCGTCGGGCGGTCCTTGCTTTAGCCACTTCTTGGGTTTCTTTGTTTCTTTCGTCCGAGGGCGCATAAATACGAGCGCGCAGTCGGATGGCGCAGCGCACTTGGGCGGGTCCATGCCTTAGACGTTCTTCAACATCTCTCTCTTGGCCTCCCGATTACGCACTTATGGGTCAGCGCCGCCAGACTTTGCAGCGAAGTCGGGCGGCCTCAACACTTAGTGGATTTTAGGCGCCTTTTTCACAAATGACGCCCGAGTGTGCACTTCTCCCTTGGGTGTCGTCCAACTTCGCGCGAACTCGGGCGGCCTGGTACTTACAATCTTTTTTTGGGCTTTGTTCACTCTCAATGCCGGCCGAGTGCGCGCTAGAGTATGCGCGAAGTTGGGCTGCTCACACTTAGAACTTTTTTGGACGGCTCTCTCGTTCTTCTGCCCAGGTGCGCAAGTTGAAGCATGGAAAGAAGAAGAACGGGAAAGAAGAAAGGAGGGAGGCGAAGCAGCAACCTTACAGAGTTTCAAAATTTAGCACCCCGTGCAAAATGTGGCAACAAGACCCAAATTGGATAAAAACCTTAACATGCTCATAGTAATGATGAAGAGAGAGCCAACAATCAAGGTAAAAGAGAGAAATCAGAGAACACAGATCGACTAGATCCAAGATAGATCTTGTGGATCTAAGAGCCAACAGTAATCTCTAGTGGGATGTATAGTAAAAGCACAATCATCATCATAATTATCTTGAAAGGGCCAACACAGAGTGGATCCAAGATAGATCCTGTGGATCTAAGAGCCAACAGTAATCTCTAGTGGGATGTAAGCACAATCATCATCATAACTATCTTGAAAGGGCCAACACACAGTGGATCCAAGATAGATCCTGTGGATCTAAGAGCCAACAGAAAACTTTAGTGGGATGTAAAGTAAAACCACAATCATCATCATAACTATCTTGAAAGGGCCAACACATGATCTAATGATATGACCTTCATCTATAATTTGGATATGCTTAAACTGAATATTTGAACCACATCCCTAGCATGCTCATAGTAAATGATGAAGAGAGAGCCAACCTCAAGGTAAAAGAGATAAAACAGAGATCCAGTGGATCAAAGTGTCAACGCTAATCTCTAATGGGCTGTAAATTAAAAGGACGGTCATTGTCATAGCCATCTCAAAAAGGCCAACACATGATCAAATGATGTGGCCTTCTTTTTTACTTTTATATGCTAAACTGAATACTTGAATCAAAAGGTGTGATTATTTTCTTCCCCATATTTTATTAAACTGTAGATACGTTGCAGGAATAGTATCAAATCTTTTGTTTCTAATTATAATCAATGATAGGTAGGTTACTTTTTGATGTGTTATGACCTTAGTCTTGCCAAGGTTGACTACTATATTTTAAGTCACATAAACAAGCAAGACAATCTAACTGTTTTTGGTCAGGATAGTGGAAAAAGTGATTTCCCTGAGTCTATGTACAACCAAGGATTCCTCACTGATCTCATAACAAACAAGATACCTGAAAATGAAACATTTTCAAGTTTAGGCATATCCAATGAACATTATGATTGAGCCTTAGGATGGACATAGTTTTTTGGATATACTTAAACTGATTATTTGAACCAAAAATTGAACATATGAAATTTGCTTGATAGGGCCAACTCTATACTTCTGTGTATAAAGACATAAGTTCCAGCCTCCACCTCTTGATTAGCGCAAAGACATTCTGATTCAAGTTTAAGCATATCCAATGAACATTATGATTGAGCCTTAGGATGGACATTGTTTTTCGGATATACTTAAACTGATTACTTGAACTAAAAATTAAACATGAAATTTGCTTGATAAGGCCAACTCTATAGTTCTGTGTATAAAGACATAAGTTCCAGATTGACGGTATGTATGCATATTATTGCTATATCTAAAACATATTCACATTGAAAATTGTGAGAAACAAGGCTAAAATATGTCATTCTAAAGGTAATGGTGCTTCTCTCAGATGTTGTATGCCTACTGTGGTTGACAAATCTTGTGAAAACGATTTGGGGAGGTTAGATGCCTTAGGACTTGTTCCTGAGATTATTGCTTCTCTTTTCTGTTTACCACAATCAGCTTTTTGAACTTCATATCTTATTGAGATTGTGGGATTCATTGCAGTCTTGGTATTTGCTAAGACATAATAAACATTGATGACAATCTGTCTTCAAATGCTGAGGTTTACATGATGATGAATGACTAGGCATGTTATCATCTTTCTCTTTTGCGGTTATAATACAACAAGGCTTTGATGACAGGACAATATTTTCTCTAACTTTTGTGAAAGGAACGAGAATGGGGATTCTATATGAAATCTTTAAGAAATTTCATTTTGAATTCCATCCAAATTCTTAAGAACAGAAATTTCATTTGAAAAGAATGATTGGTAACTTAATTAAGATTACTTGTGTAGAACATGTGATTCCTTTACAGATGCATATGAGAAAATGCTTCACACCAATTATTAAGATGCTTGTGATTTAGGAGTGGCAAGCTAGTTCTGTGAGCAACTAGCTCATGGCAAAGTGGAATATGGCCAAGTTTAAGAATTATTTACTTTCATGTATTGGCATTTATCCGTTTAAGATTTAGCCCAGGTTAAAATAGGTAGCTAAGTATTCCTATTATATATATATTTTTGGTTTCCTAGCTTTTTTAGTGTGTTCAAAAACATGTAAACATGCTGTTGTGACATTTAAGGTTCTTACTTCTTAGAGTTCATATTGTGCTTTAAGATTTTCCAACAGTCTTTCTGGGTCCTTCCTGTAGAAAGTGTTTGAGCTGTATTTTGAACGGTAGCATATGTTTGTAGTAACATAGATTTGCTTTTACTTTGAATGCTCTATCTGCAGTTTGTGATCCAGAAAGTTTTGCTATCGTGAAAGTTTGTGATCCAGAAAGTTTTCAATTTCTTTTGCTGTTGGAACTCAGCTTCTGAATGTCACTAGAAGTCTAAGTACTGTTTTTGGGAATCCTTAAAGTTTCCAATGGCATTTGCAGGAGTTTATGAAAGCATCAACAATTTTAAAGTCTGTTTTTTCTTTTTGGTTAAGAAATCCCATTATAGAGCTTCTGCCATAACGTGACCTAGCTGTTCCCAATTTTGATCTTACTTTTTAAAAGTTGCCATGTCACTGTTTGTGATTCCTGGTGCAGAGAATTAAGTACCATGCCTAGCATTTATTACTAGGGGCCATATTGGAGAATAAGTAAGGAATTCTCCTTAATTACAAGAACTAATCAATCTTTCCCTTTTAACTAAAGTTTGTGTTGTGTTACGGCATGATTTAAACATCTCAATCTGCTGAGTGCTATTATTCATGTATAATCATATATTGCTTGACATGAATTGCCATAAAGAACCTTTGATTGGCTATATCTGTTACTAGATTGAAATTCTTCGTTTGTAGGTAATATCTTTTAAACACTAATGGCTTATGCTACTTAACTAGAATAAAAGATGGATTCCCATTTTTGGATGACCATCGCATTTCATTTGTATGTAAGCTTATGCATTTGGTGTATCAAAGATGAGATATTTTTGTTTTTATTTGTTTTTAAGTTTTTGTTGTGTTGGTATGTTTCTGATAGGAATTTCACTCATGTTATAGTAATTGTAGTGTTATCATATCTGTTCTACCATATGCAAAACAAAATTGAATGACATGGTTTCAAATAAATAGTGCTTTTGATTACAAATTTGAGTGTGTCAAATTTGAATTGAAAAATCCATTGGGGGAAATCTAATTGCTCACTAATTAATTTGCACAGGGGAAGTCTAATTGCTCACTAATTAATTTGCAGGGGAAGTCTAATTGCTTGGTAATTAATTTGCAGGGGATGATCGCATTGAAGATGTGCTCATTTCATGGAACAATGAAAGCTTGCCTTCATGGGTTCCTCATGCTACATCCTCCGGAGAAAAGAAGGGAGACATTATGATAGAAGTTGTAGTTGAGGCAAATGAAGTGAAGAAACGTGGTGATGCATGGAAGATTGTCCTTGATGCATGCTTACCTTTCATTGGCTTTGTGGATCTCAATCGATGTGTGCCCTACAGTATCCATGAAGGCTACAAGTTGCTAGGAATTTCATCTGCTTATCACCAAATTATACAGGTATGCAGTTGTATCTTCTATTAACTCCTCATATAGAACTGGTATTCAAACCAATTCTATGTGAAAGCTAAATAGTAAATGTGGATAGAAGTATGCAATTTAGGTTTTGAATTTTTTCCTTTTACATGACTGGTATAATGTTGAAGTCAACTCTATGTGAATGCTAAATTTTGGGCAGCATCTGCTTTTTTTTTTTTGGAAAATGTGAGGCGTTGGATCAGTATCTGCTTGCAAACTAGCACTCAGATGTGTACAATTTATTCTTTGTGCAAACTAGCACACAGATGTGTACAATGAGATTTTATTTAACTCAATCCTGGGACTTTATTTTGGCATCGTTTATGTAGGAGTGGTTATGCATTCTGCAATTTACTTGAACCGGCAATTCTCTGATAGGTGATTATTCTTCCTTCAATAGCTGTATGGATCTTTATAGTTGTAATAGCTTTTTATAGTTTAAAGAGTTTTCTTAAAAATTGTACAATGTTCTTGACGAGTTTATCATTTAGAGATCCTAAATAGCAATATCAGCAATCAAGTTGACAATTCAGTATCTTGTTGTGAAAATTTTATCCTCTAGCACATCAAAAATTTTCCTGATGCATAGTTCCTGCTTCCTCTTATTATTCTTCCAATATCCTGTATTTTGGTTTTGAACTCCTCTTTCAACCAACTTGGGTAAGCCTTCGTATTCCAGTAATTCTGGATCTTCATCCCATTAACTGATTCTAAATGGTCTCTCACCTGCTGAAGATTAACACTTTTGGATGAGGATTGTTAGAGCAACCAAAGCAGCTTGGGAAAAACTTTGTTCCCCATAACAACCTTCTAGAAAATCTTCTTGATCAGGAGTTCTCTTTCTTATATGCTACATTCCATATTGTATAACTTTAACTAAGCACAATGATTGTAAATAATCTCTCCTAATCTATGTTATCTAGATATTTGTTCCTTACAATCATGTTTATCATTGGTATCCCAGATGTGCGCTCTTGAAGTTACTTTGCTCACTACAAGGTTAGCTAGAAGAATATTGTAGATACCCACTCCTTCCCGTTTCTTCTAGAGATGGACTTTATCTATTCCTTCCCATTTCTTCTAGAGACAAACTTTCTTCCAAGAAACCAGTGGGAGGTTTCTTTCTCTAATTTCTCTTCAGTGTCTTGTGAACAAATTTCCATAATTGGGTGCTAATCCTTCATGAACTTGGTAAATGCCATTAGAGTTGAAAACTCAAATGTTGGAATTGCCTGAAGGATTTATTGAATCAAATGGGAAGATGATAACCACCACATTTTCCAATTTTTGAGCTGTTTATGAATCCATTTCCTCGTCTAAGAGGATAGAACACTGCTTGAGCAAGATTCCGAGGTAAACATCTGGTATCCTAGCAACCAGACTGGTGCCTCTTTCTTGAGGTTGAAAAGAGATTAGATGTTTTGGGGATTGACCACCTGTCTTTTCGTATTCTTGTGAAAGATCATTTGCTTATTTCTTTTATGGAGGGTTAAGCTGCAAGAAGAATATCGTTGACAAATTGTTGATGATTAGTTCCTTTCTCTTGCTCTTGAGATCTTTATACCATGTATATGCTGGACTGGTGCCTCTGTTGAGGTTGACAAAAGATTAGAGTTTTGGGGATTGACCAGCTGTCTTTTTTATATGCTTGTTTGCTTATTTCTTTGGAGTCTTAAGCTGCAAGAAGAATGCAGTTGACAAACTGTTGATGAGTAGTTCCTTTCTCTTGCTCTTGAGATCTTTATACCATGTATATGCCCTCTCACTCTCAAAGCAAAGCAGACTGTGGCCTCTTTGTTGAGGTTGAAAGAAGATTAGATTTTTGGGGCCTCTTTGTATATGCTTGTGAAAGATTGTTTGCTTATTTCTTTGATGGAGGGTTAAGCTGCAAGAAGAATATCAATGACAAACTGTTGATGAGTAATTCCTTTCTCTAGCTCTTAAAATCTTCATACCATGTATATACCCTCTTTGATTGGCATGCATGATAACTAGTGGCACACTGTTGATGAGTAATTCCTTTCTCTAGCTCTTAAAATCTTCATACCCTGTGTATGCCCTCTTTGATTGGCATGCATGATAACTAGTGGCACGCTTAATACTTCTATCCAATGCCTCTGACAAGATAACATATAGATAATGAATATATATGGTGAAAGAGGATTGCCTTCTCTCTTACCTCGAGAAGACAGAAAGAAACTACTCAACTCCCCCTTTCTGTAGCATTTCTTGCATTTTTCAGCCAAAGACAAATTGATGCAGCCATTCATTTGAAAAATACTGACAAGCATGTTCAGGACTTTCAAACTTTCATTTTTTATACCCTACATTTGCGACTACTCTCGACCAAGGAATGGAACAGTGCATTGCACACTGGTCAGGATAAGTACATCAAATACTTGTTTGTCGTGTATAAAGCTGTCACTTTGGCCTGGGAAATTCAGTTTCGTAAAATCTCCTTCAATATCTTTGCTATCACCTTTGCAACTATCTTATAAAAGAGTATTGCTATTCCCTTCTGGAATCAAAAAATAAATATATTGTTTAGAGATTTGAATATAGTGCTTATATTTAAGCATTCTTCTTGACACTTTGGATTCCTCAATAGGTAAATCTCATATTTTATGAGATACTAGAAATGTTGGCAAAGCATAGGGGAATTCAACTGGATTAAAGAATTCTCTTTTGACCTCTTTTCTTCTAATTGTTTCCAAAAAAATCTCATTTTGACCATTAGTGACAACACAAGGATAGCACGAAGTATTAGTTGTTGTGTGTTTGTCCCTTGTCCTGTCCTCTTTCGCCTATAACTGTTGGAAGCAAGCAGCCATTTATGCCCTTATTGTCTTGGCACGGAATTGTAACACCACAAGGGGAAATGAGTTCTATGGTATTATTTTATCTTGTATGTGATAGTGTTTGATTCCATTGGAAAACCTGGTATTCCACTCCCTTCACAAAGCCATTTGACTTTGGACTTTTGCATGCATATTCTATTCTATTTGATTTTATAGAGAGTTCAGCTTCAGAAGCAAATACTCTTTCCTCCAGTCTTCTTGGTTTATCCATATGCAGTCAATTGTATGTCCCAACTGCTGCGTTTACCTACCGCTCCTTTCTACGTGCAGAAAAACTATCCCATTCTACTCATTGAGTGTAAATTTAAGATTTATCAATTCAGCTACCAGTCTAAACATCTTTGCTGCTTGCAATAGTTAAAAGAACCTCAGTAATCCTCTACAAGATTTGCTACTAGTCTAAACATCTTAGCTGCTTGCAATAGTTAAAAGGACCTCAATAATCCTCCACAAGTCTGTCAAATCTTGGGTACTTCATCCACATCTCTTTAAACCTTATAAACTCCCTCCTTGGGTGTTGATGATTGTTTAATACTAGACTAATTGGTCCGGCTACTCAAGAACGGGTCCAACCTTTTCCTCTATGAAATTAATCACATCTCTTTTTTCGACAATGAAAACCAGCCAGAATGGGAAACCACATCTCAAAGACTCAACCTATCAAAGAAGCTTGTAAAGTCCTAGGAATCAACCCTTAACAAGCTTCCTTTCTTCTTTGTGGACCCTTGGCATGTATTCAATGTCAGTTGCAACTTACATCACAAGCTTTCTTTCTTCTTTGAGCTTGTTAACTATCTTCTTCTAAGATTCATGACTTTCTTTCGTTTGCTGAAGCATGATAGTATTGGCCCTTTCATATCTATCACTCCTTTCAATATTCTATGTTTTTAAAGGAATTAAGTCCCCTTATATTTGATGAGGCCATCTTTATTTGTTGGACTTATTTTCCGTGGGTAGGGATCCATATGGACCCAGTTCCAAGGCGCCATTGTTTTTACTTTTTATTTTTCTTGGTTTTAATCTGAATTTTGTCATAATAAGAATCACTCTCTTTTGTTTTGGTTTATATTCATATTTTTTCCTTGTATTGGTAAAGTGTATAATGCCTATTCCTCTCTCTTTTTGTTCTGATTGAGATTTCTTCTCTAACTTTGATGAGGAGTAAGCTCTTTGTAATTCCTCAAGTGTTCTCACGGAACAAACTGTTGCTCCCATCTTTAATATTTTCAGCATGGTTTTCCTTATCATTCTGTTGCCTTGTATGTGTTTTTGGAACCACATCTCCCTCTTCTTTTTCTTCTTCCATGAGTTGTTTCCAAGCCTCCTTCAATCTATTTGCTTCTTTAACATCACTGTTTTATAGCAGGCCCTTCCTTTGGGTGTGTTCTGCTTTGGCTTTTGAAAGTTATCTGCATATTCTTCATTAGACGTGGTTCCTTTTTCTTTGTTTAACTGTTCAGCATACATTAGATATAATTGAGCCAAATGGCCATACTGGCGATAGGCTCTGCGTCCAAAAGGGATGCATTAGACATAAGCTTATTTTGCCAATCAAGGAAAAGAAAAAGGAATTCATACTCTGGGGAGGGGATTTTCTAGATCAGTCATCACACATTTTTGCATGTTGCCAGACCAGCTTCAAAATAGACTTAGGGAAGTGTGTATCTATGTTGTCAATTTCTATAAAAACACAGGACAATAATTTTCTACCTAGATTTAAAGCCCAGGCAAAGGCGTTAATCCTAGAAAAATCACAATCCACTCCTGAAGATTTTCTTTTCTAGCCATTTCCCAATCTTCTTTCATTAATTCCATGACTATGGATGCTAGAAGAGTTTTGAGGGATCAAACGCCATTTCATGTTGAAAGGTTCTTTTGAGGCCCCTAGCATCAGGAATCCTCTTGACAAAATGTTCACTATCTTGATGATCCACACATTCATGACTTACCTTGGTGACTCTTCCATCAGATGTTCACACCTAATTCAAATACTATAAAACTAAAGCACAAACATGGTTTATCAAACACATCTTTATTTCAACTGCCCTTCTGTTCTCAAAATTTATATAACATGAGTTTGTAAGCACGTGCAAATATTGAAGGAATACCATTTTCATAGGCATGTGCGGACCTTGATGGGGTGTAATTCCTCCTTTTGAGGATGAAAACCGATAACTTGGTTGTTGAAATTTCTGCAGCAAATTTTTAAAGCTTTAATCATTTATCTGCGAGGTACACAATGAGTATAAATGTATAACGGTATCCTTCTAAATGCAAGATATGCAGCTGCTAGTTTAGTTTTCAATCTGCTGTTTCCAATTTGTTTATGTGTCTGCATGTTACTATTCTTATTATTTCTTCTTGAATCCTCCTTGAAGGCATCTTTGAGAGAACTCACTCAAACGTAGCATTATGTGTGTAGATTCAGGTATGCTTTTGTTTAATGAGGTTATGTGTCCAGATAGGTTAGGTTAGAAGGATTTCCTATTTTTTCTATTAGTAACTTTTAGAAATTTGGTTTTTAAATTTTCTCTATTAGTTAGTTCTTTGAACTTTCATGGTAAGGCTATCATTTTGGTGCTTCTTTGGTGTTACAGATAAGTTCGAAGGGAAAGGTTTTAATGCTTTTGAAGATGACATTATTAAAATAAGAATGCAAAAGTTTCCAAGCTCATTTAACTAAATCATTCATAACTGCTGTATCATGCAGAGGCTCTCTGTAGCTTTGCAGATGGTTGGAAAGAACATCTTTAGGGAACATTTGTTGTTGGTTTCTGATTGTATTACGTACACTGGAAATATTATTGGTTTCAATCCTGCTGGCTATAGAGATTTTTATCACTTTATGGAGTACCCTGTGCCCTTCACAGAAAGTACCTTGAAGGTGAGAAGTGAGAACGATGTCATTGTAATAATATTTACATGGTACATTAAATAAATTGTTAAGACAATTTATTAAATGTATTTACATATAAGCATAACTTATATACTGTGCTTGATTGTCATGTTTGTGCAGGTGCCCATGAAATGCTTTGGGAAAGCAGCTCAAAGAGGTGTGAAGGACACCCTTTCTGATGCAGTCGCATCCTGTTCATGGGGCAAACGTGCACCTGTTGGCACAGGTTCTAATTTTGAGATATTATGGAATGATGTAAAGGTGACCTCTCAAATCCTTGCTGCTTGTTTTTACCAAAAACAAATTATGGATTTAAAAAATCTAAACAATACAAACACAACTAAAGGTTTGCCTTTCTAGTAAGAATCTATTTTTGTTACAAAGCAACCAAGAAAAACCCGTATCATTAAGGGAGATTCCAATGTTTCTTGCATGTCATTTTTAGTGGTAGCCTTTATCTGTTTTGTCTACATCTCTGGGTTGCTTTGGATAATTTTGCATTAATCTCGGTTAATTTCTGATACAGACGAATGTTTGAATCTGGGCATTTGTGTTTATTTTATGGAATAATCTGTTACAGTTTATTTTTTGACTTACCTGCAGGGAGAGAAGGAACCACTGGAATCCCAACATAAACAGATGGATGTGTGTGAAATCCTCGAAATAGTAGGCATGACACCATGCACAAAAGATGTGAAATCAAGCTTGTGTTTGGGTACAGATTTTGACGACTTAAATGTGCCTTGTCAAGAGGACATTCCTCAAGAAAATTTTACTTGGGACAATGAGGCTAAATCACCAATGAATATGGAAGGCTGGGGAGGTTCAAATTTAAATTCTGAAGAAACAGGTGTAGGGAATGGTTGGTCTGAAAATATAAATTCAAAAGAGTCTGAATTAAATACAGTTCAAGTTTTACCTGCCAATGGTTGGAATCATGGTTTAGAGAGTCAAGAGAAACAGACAGATTGGAACAATGGCTGGGGAGAAATTCCTGACAATCAGAAGCTTCAGAGAACAAAAGAGTTAGAGGTTGGGAGTTGGAACATCTCTGCCTGTGAAGAAGAAGAAAGAACAGGTTGGAATGCTAGTTCAAATAGCGAACACACTGCGATAGAGCATAATGCAAACACTACTCAAACTGGCTATGGAGAAGGTGGAGGGTCAGGCTGGAATAGCGAGCACCAGAAAACTACAGAAGGTAATGCTGACTCTAGTGTAGTGGGTTGTGGAGAAGTAGAAGGATCAGGTTGGAATAATGAACAATCTACAGGTAATGGAATCGATGCCAACTCAACTAATTCTGGGTGGGGACAATTTGAAAGTCCAGGTTGGGGTGGTGGTTCTGAAAGGGAGCAACACACAGCTACGGGAAACAATGGCAGCCCTATTCGATCTGCTCAAGAACAACCTCAAAAATCAGGTTGGAATACTGGATGGAACAGCAATCAGAATTCAGCTACTGAAAATATTCCTGAACCTAATCCATCTGGTTGGGGGCAACATGCAAACGAAGAACCTCAAAATTCAGGTTTGAATACTGGATGGAACAGCAATCAGAAATCAGCTACTGAAGATATTGCTGAAACTAATCCATCTGGTTGGGGGCAACATGCTACCGAAGAACCTCAAAAATCAGGTTGGAATACTGGATGGAACAGCAATCAGAATTCAGCTACTGAAGATATTGCTGAACCTAATTCATCTGGGTGGGGGCAACATGCTACCGAGGAGAACAAAGTCAACTCTACTAAAAATGGGTGGAACCAACCGGAGGATTATTCAGAATTTCATGGAGGAAAGCATGACAAGCGAAACCGATACAGAGGACCAGATGCTCCTGAAAAATTCAAACCAACAGGAGCAAATACTGTTCCATTGGGCATTAAAAAACCCCGCAGACCTCCATTGAATGCAACTGGACTGGATACAGCAGGGCATAATGTAGGTGAATCCTCAAAGAGGCAAAGTGAAGAGCAACCTGTATGGAAGGATTCTCATCGTGAGGGCTGGAACCAAGATCCACTGACTGGGGCAACTAATGTGCATGAAGTTTTTGCTACAGAAAAGGCTGAACAAAAGAAGGCGCAGGAGTTGCAAACCAACGGTTGGAACTCAAATTCTGAGACAACAAACAAACAATCAGATTTGGGCTGTGGTTGGGATGAAATTTCCACTACCAGTGAGATCAATTTAGGTTTCCTAGATGATGGCCAGGTTGGGAGGAGTTGCAGTGAAGGGCAAATTATTGCTGGAGATCCAATTAAGGATGGCTGGACCAGAGAGATACAGGAACCCACAAGTAAAACAGGCTGGGAAAGTGAGTCAAACAAGCAGGAACCCAAGAATAAAACAGGCTGGGAAAGTGAGTCAAACAAGCAGGAACCCAAGAATAAAACAGGTTGGGAAGATGACTCAAACAAGCAATTTATGATGGGTGATAATGATCCTTCATTTTCTCAGACTTCTTGGGTACTTCCTGAACAAAACGTGGAATTATCAAAAAGTGGACATGAATGGAATAATAACCCTACAGACACTGACTTGAAGATAACCGAAGTGAATGAAAGTCAGGGGTGGGGTAGCAGCTGGGGAACCACAGAACAGAATGTAAATGGACAGGAATGGAATAATTCTGAGGCTGCCTTGAAGGAAACAGATGCAGCTGAAAGCCAGAGCTGGGGTGGCAGTGGTGGTATGGATGGACATGGTAGGGGTGGTAGGGGTAGGGGTGGTAGAGATGGACGAGGCAGGGGAAGAGGTGGCAGGGATGGAGGTCGGAGAGGCAGGGGTGGCAGGGATGGGGGTGGCACAGGTGGCAGGGATGGGGGTGGCAGGGGCAGAGGCACACGGCAGTTCAGTTTGAGTGCAAAGAATCCAGATCTTGTTGTTCCACAGGAAGAAGAGATAGTTCAGGAAATCCAACCGCTTATGCACTCAATGAGAAATATTCTATTCTTCAGCAGGTATTGTTTTTTATTTTTTTGGAAATTTGTTCTTTCATTTTTTAAATGCTTAAGTTGTGTGTTAACCTAACTACTTATATCTTAGTTCAATATTTCATTGAAGACTAATTCTCCCAATTTACAGGTTTTTGAGCAGGCTTCTGCAATCCAAATTTTGTATTTCCATCAGTGTGAAGTGTAATTCTAGTTTCTTGTGTTTATTTTCTTGTGAGATTACAGATGTTTGAAATCTGCAAAAGATTTTGGTCTACTAGATTCCTTCCTTAGGTGGCAAAATTCCCTTAGTCATTGTGAGAAACTTTTAAGTTTTGATGTATAAGCTTCATTTTGAAATGGCACATGTTAGGGTTGATTCTTCTTGAATAATAATTATATTACCGTTTTAAGGATTTTGGCTATTCTTAATTAATAATCACAGTTCTGAGCATAAGATTGTATGTGAAATCTGCTGCAGAAGTAATATGTCATAAAGAATATTTATCTCATACTAATCTCAACATCATATCTCTAACAGTGGTTTCCTTCCCTCATACACAGTATGTTGGCCTTACAATGCAGCATTCCAGATTAGATTTCCACATTCAAAATAAGTAGGCATAATAAATTTTTAAACACTGCATAGCTACATAGACCTGATACCGAATTTTATTATCAACACAAAAATTCATCTTGCTCTGGTTTTTGGAAACTGCATTAGTATTCTTGTTGCTTTTGTTTTTCCTTAGACCAACACCTTGGTTATCCTAGGGCATTATCACCCAGATTATAATGGCTGGGGTTTATCTTCAACTCTTTTATATCCTTTCAGATGAGCTCTCTCAGTCGAAGACATATCAATTTTTTCATTAAATTCTAATAGATTGCTTTCATTATCCAGATGGTAAGCAGACAGATTTATTACTTTATCTGAATATGAAAAGCATATGTTCACAAACTCCTTGCTTAGATTGCATTTTAAGCCAAGATGTTAAATTCAATTTGGAGTCACACCACTGTTAATCGCCTGAATAAACAGCAGCATAGAATCTTGTGGGATCATAATTTTATCCATTCTTTCTTCTCTGGCTAATTTTAAGCCTTGCAATCCAACAGTCAGCCTCATTATTGCGTAGGTGCATTTCATATACCCAAATTCATCTCTAACAATTCCTCTTGCTCCTGCCAATCCTGGGTTATTGGATCCTTTTGCACACCCCATTTCTGACACTGCTACCGGAGCTGTGATTATTATTCTCTGGGAAGGTGGTTTTTTCCTCCTCCTCTCCTTGAAATATTATCCAATTATTCTCCTTGCATATTTCCAAAATGTCATGGGTATTTTGAATATCCATTTTTTCGCAGTTGGGCATATTGTGTCACATTGAATAAGGTAGATCTTTCAGAGTTTTTGGTTTTGCCAAAGTAATTTCTAGGCTTGACGAACCAGTCCCAAACTATTCTTGATCATGAGCACAGAAGTAACAGATAAGAATTTTCTTCTTCACATTCAACCAATACACTTGCTGACAGGCCTTGTCAACCCACTTTCTAAGCCTGCGAAAGTCTCGGTCTTTTACTTTTTGCTGCCTGTCATGAGAATGCATTGGCTTTTGGAGGCTATTTAGGACCTAAATTATGTATGTAGCTATGGAAGTATTTGTTTCCCATAATCTGATAGCTTGCTGCACTGTTTTTGTGGGGTAACTGTTCTCATGCTTTTATTCTTCCTTAGGCAGCAATAGATTTTTTCTTTTTACCTTTTTTTCCCCTCTTCTGACCAATATATTTTATCATCTCAGAGATGAATTTTCTCTCTCAATGACTCTGAGCATTGAACTTCTTACCACTGATTCTGATGTGAAGATGCACTCTTGGTCGCAGCAGTTCAGATAATTGTCTTAAAATACTGTTTTCTAATGTGTTCTTTTCTTGGCATATGCTACATATCAATTTGATACATATCAATTTGATGCCTAGAGCTTTGTTTACTGTCTCAACAAATTTGATACCAGTCTTCCAGCATATTTTTTAAGACTGAAATTTGTCTTATGTTGAAGGACGATCTGTGCATCCTTTGACTCTCTTACCATAATTATTTTCATAATAGTCTCACTGCCACAATCTGCTTTTGGTGAAATGTAGATATTTATTTATCTTGTAATATTTGTTAGTATCTGAATGACATTTTTAGGTGCTTGGATAGATAGGGAATATATGTTGCTATTGCCTGTATCCTGAATTATGATCAGATAGATTCTCTCCATTGAAAGAGTCATAGTCATTTCTAGGACAGTAATTTCCTTTGCATTCTTTCAAACAGTTCCTTCCACAGTGCTTTTGTGCATCTTACTTGATATAATGAAATGCCAAGTATCTGCAACAAAATTCCCCAACAAGTAAGCCCAAAGACTCAATTTATGAACATTTATCCTCACCTGAATCTCCATTTTGATGTGTTAGCATCTGCTTTTTCTTCTGTATTGATATTATGTAAGGTATTTGTATGCTTTGTGGGCCTTTGTAACTTAAAATGACTGTTTTGAGTAAATGAGATTTAAAAGATTATTTGAAGAAATGGCCACACATTTGGAGAAATGATTAACAAAAATAAGCAATAATGTCCCATGAATCCCTCCCTTATGAAAGAATATTTTCTTTTTATCTGCGGGCATCAACTGTCTCAGGGAATTTGTCTATTGGACCATGATTCTTTGAATCTGTTTGCCTCCGCCAATGTTTCTACCCCCCACTAAAGCAGTGTCATCCACAAGTTGGCATTTGGTGATTAGGTTTAGCTCAGTTGGTACATTCAGGCAATTATCATTGCCCTTTGTTATTTCCTTTTCATTTTTACCAAGTATTTCACCAATAGGAAGGAGTAGTAGAGGAAGGGGTTCTCCTTCCTTGATCCTTTGGAAACATCAAAGCATGGTTTGAAAGTTTACTGTTAGGAGGAGGATCCACCATAACAAAAACTGCTTTTGTACCTCTTGATGTATTATGGTCACTGTCTGGAAGATTGTGAACATTATAATCCCCAAAAGACTGCATTTTCTGGAAAACAAATACTTTTAGAGACTTGAAACTTATAAAGGAAGCATCATTATTAGAGGGTTTCAGACTTGACATCCATGGTGAAGTCTTTTATAATGAGGCTAGAATGATATTAGATCTATAATGCCCATGATATTCCATTTTACTTGATGTTAACAACAGAATTCGTCTTTATGAAAGCATTAATGGCCAAATAGTATTTTTGTAAAGTACTAATGTTGAACATCATATAGAAATTATGAAGAGGATCCTTGTCTTCTGAAGCTATCTATTGTTGAACATCATATAGAAATTATGAAGAGGAGCCTTGTCTTCTGAAGCTATCCTTGAGGACTCAATCCAAATGTGAAAAGCCTAACCTGTGTGTCAAATTTCCAAGATCTATAAAAATGTTTGGAGGATGTTGGTCATTATATTATGCTGAAGTGTCCTTTTCTCATCTAATCATATTTTTATTCTTGTACATATGCAAATTATTTAAGGTATCTCTTATTCCAAAAGAAGTATTCTTGCTGAGAATTATTTAAGGTATCTCTTATGCCAAAAGACGTATTCTTGCTGAGAAGTAGTTCAACAAGCAAGAACCACCAGGACCTTTGAAGGAGGGCGGAGGTGTTTCCTATTTACACTAGAAATTGAATGGAACAAAACAGGCTGAAAAGGTGCTTAAGATTAAAATGAATTAATTGATATTATACTTACAGGATTTTAAGTGAGACATGGTTGTTTAGGCATAGAATAATAGCTATTTTAGATGATAGGCACATAATGATTGCACCACAGACATAATGTGAAGAATACAATGGCCATTGTGTTCTAGTGAACAATATAGATAATGAATACAATAGCTGTGTGCTCACACCATCATGTTTTGCTCAAGTTGTTTTCGCACATAAACAACTGCAAAACCGACTCCCTATTTGATAGCTTTTGTGCTGAGCAATTCTAGCTTTCTCCATTCCTATTTCAAGTTCTAAAGAGAATCACCAATCACCTCTTTTTCCTCTTCTAACTGTTGATTCTCAGAGTCCGAATTGTCCTTACCTTGCGAAATGACAATTGATGTGAAATATGAATCTTTGAGATACCCTTCGTAACTGTTGTTGAAGAGGAAAATGAGCCTGTCTATGGGATGCCTTTTCCTTTTGAAGAAAATTGCAATGTAAATGTGAATGAGACATCTTTAGAACGTTTATGCTTGAAGTCTCAGACTTAATGGGAGACATCGGATTGTTTTTATGGAAACGACGACCTTGCTATAAAAATTCATTCTGTCGCTGTCATTATATTGAAATTGCCATAGATATCATTTTTAAAGTTCAAATGCAAGAAATTTAAGTCATTTGTTTTGTGTTCTAGCCAGCATGCAAGAGTTTTAAGAATTTTGGGAGGTAATTTAAGTCATTTGTTTTGTGTTCTAGCCAGCATGCAAGAGTTTTAAAAATTTTGGGAGGTAAGCTATTCATTGTTAGATCTTTTGGGAATGGAATAAGTAGAAAATATGATGTAAAGTAAGTCAAATCAGAGATTTTATAACACAATTTTGAAAATCACAGAAGCCCTTTAAGCTTCCATAATGCAGGATTTATTCTCAGTAAGAGTTTAGACATGCACCTGTTCAAATGTGCTTCATGCCATTAACCATCTTTAGTTGAAATCTTTGTAGCTTGAAAAAGCAAATATTTATATGCTAGAAATTTATAATATTGTTTCAAATTGCTTTTACTGAAAATCTGATACCCTGTTGAATGATCACCTTGTGACAGGTACAAGGATGGGGATAGACTAACAGCTGAAGATGAAAGCCAAGTAACAGAGAAAGTACTTTGTTACCATCCTGAAAAAGAGGCAAAAATTGGCGCTGGCATTGATTATATCATGGTATGCACCAGACGCCTTGTTATCATAAAGTTAATGGATATTAAAAAATAAGTGCAAAATCACACAGAAAGAGAGACGGCTAATGTAAACTTCTCTCTAAAGAAGTAAAGGCCAAATTATTTAACAGTAATTTCAGAGATTGGAGAAAGTAATATTCTTAAAGCATATTCTTAAAGCTTTCATTAATCAGCAAATACAGTTTCAGGCCTATTACTGCAAAACCCCTCAAACATATTGTGCACACAGGTTGCTTTTAAGTGTAAAGATATTCCAATATTCTTAAATATGAAGAATATCTTCGTCACTGCACCCACTTCCGTTATTGGATAGTTTTCTATGCATCCTAATACATACATAAATAAACTTACATTTTCTTTGAATCTAGTGATTTTGAGTGGTGTTGTAGATTTCATGCGCCCTTGGCTAAAGGTGTAAGATGATCCTTGAGGTGCCTCCTCTAGAATCCAAGGTCAACCAATTATCAGTGGAAAGGATAGTAGTGTGAGTTTGTATTTTTAAAATTTTAAGGGGTTTGAAGAGCCAGAATGTTTCACAGATTAGAGGAATTAATATTCCTGAAGGTTTCATGACTTGGCAGACACTTCTGCCCGGGCTCTGCCCGGGTTGAGCACCAAACTCCACACAAAGGGTATTCTGTGGATGAGAGTTTGAACCCTCTTGATGAGGACCTGCTTAAGGTGGGGGCTCTTTCCTTCTGAGCATAAAGCACTATGGGATTAGTCATTGTGTAGAAAAGGCTCATTTATGATGAAATAGTTTGGACATGAATCTGGAAACATTTGCACCCCAACACCAAATGAGAGGCTTTGACTTCCAAAGGAGTGGCTTGCTTTAGAGTTAAAGATGGCATTTTGAATTGAATCTTCAAATATGTATTGATGGTAATGGTCTCAAGTGGTTCTTGTCAATTAAGAGAATTAAAATCTGGATATTGTGGCCCAGGAGAATTTAAAGATCACAACGTTAGTCTTGTATTTAGAGACTATTTGGAGAATCAAGCTGCCTTGCAGCATCGCGGGGGGGAACGGGAACAAATTACCTACTTGGGTCTTCCATCAAAGAAAGTCAAACTCAATGTCCATTGGTGAAATAACCCATGAAAATTGCCCAATGATGTCTATAGACTTACAATGGAAACACCATAGAGTGGGAGAGGGAACAAATTACCTACTTGGGTCTTCCATCAAAGAAAGTCAAACTCAATGTCCATTGGTGAAATAACCCATGAAAATTGCCCAATGATGTCTGATATAGACTTACAATGGAAACACCATAGAGTGGGAGAGGGAACAAATTACTACTTGGGTCTTCCATCAAAGAAAGTCAAACTCAATGTCCATTGGTGAAATAACCCATGAAAATTGCCTAATGATGTCTGATATAGACTTACAATGGAAACAGCATAGAGTGGGAGAGGGACAGATCGTGTGCTGGAGTTCTCTATCAAAGAAAATAAAACACACTGTCCAATGGTGTTCTTCATAAGTTAAGATATAGGCCACAGAGCACATGAAATTGGCCAATGACTAAGTCTCACAATGGCAACATCAGAGTGGGAGAGGCATAGACGATCTAGTCGAGTGTTCTATCAAAGAGAAACTGAAGCTCACTGCCCACTGGTGTTCTTGACAATAAGAAAAAACCAAGAGCACATAAAATTAGCCAATGATTGTTTAATGTAGTCTCACAAGAGAAACATATGATCTACTCGAGTGTTCTATCAAAGAAAGTGAAGCTCACTACCCACTGGTGTTCTTGACAATAAGAAAAAACAAGGAGCACATAAAATCGGCCAATGATTGTCTAATGTAGTCTCACAACATAAACATAGCTTGAAGTTTCTGGAAAAGTAGCTGCATTGGCAGAAAAGTCAATGAAGCAGCAGAAGGCTTTGAAAGACAAGGGATTGGTGAGAGGTAGCTGATGCTGATGAAGGGTGTGGAATCCTGGATATGATGAATCAAAGATCTGCAACGGTAACATAATTCACCACACTGGCTGTGGTGAAGCAAGTGAAATTATCTGGCTCCTTATTTTGTCATCGGAATAAATTAAAAAAACGGGCAGGCAGATTTCTTACTATGGCTTAAGTTGAAGATTGAACTCCCAAGGGGAATGAGTTTATTAAAAGTTTGGAATTTCGTGATGACAAGTAGGAAAATGATGCAAGATCAAGATGATTTTAAACACAAAATGCTGTGATAGTCTAACTGGTTATTTAATTACCCTTAAACCTGACCAGTGTCTTGAACCAGTGGGTGCAAACATTTCTCTGACATGGCTCAGAATACAATTCATTGTATGCCCTCTCTTGATTATAAATGTAGGCATTGCATATCCATGTAATTATTTGCGGTGAAATGATGCAGCGTACTCAGGAAGAACTCTAAAGTGGGGACAGTCTGTGAGTAAATTAGGTCATGTCATGTCCTAATGGCCTTGGTCTTTTGCTAGTGTGACATAGCTGTTAAATATCTCTTAGACTGAGTGTCATAGCTCTTAAATATCTTTAGCAGCTCTTGTTTTTAGTTTTGGAGCAAAACCATTTTTCTTAGTACTTTCTTGAAGAGCATAAAGTGTGATGATGGTTTGTCAAAGCGAATGCTATTTCACATATCAAATTTGAACTTCAGATTTGAGCTAGTGTGCCTTGATGATTCCCAACTCAGATTGAGCCATTTACTAACCAAATGTAGGAATTCTCCTCAGATGCAAAGGATAACTATCACATGTCATATTTTATTTTGGTTATCTGATTCCTTGTCACAGTATCATATTGTCTGTTCATTTTTTTTAATATGCCATGGGCTATTTCTTTTCAAATATTCATGCTTGCTTTTTAGACAAATGTTGTTAACTAATATTGTTGACTTGTTCTCCCTTTTCCATACTTGGTTCCATTTGTTTTTGCAATCTATGATCTAGCTCGTCCTATAACAAAACATGGAGAATTTTTTAATTGAATGACCCTAGCAATTTTTAAAATTGCATTGATATAGGGACAGGAGCCAATAGTTGTGCACCTTGTGATTGCACATTTGTTGAGAGCATAAGGTGCTACTTTAGGTCATAAAAAATTATGGGAAGTATGTTTTATTGTTATGTCTTTCTTCTATATTATTTCTGAGAGTTCTAATATTACATGTAAAAGTGTATCATTCAGTAATTGTGCATTTATTTTTATTAAAGTAGTGAAATTCCACGGGTCTTGTGTTGGCATGATGAAATTCAAATGTAGGTAGAGTGCAATATGACCATTTCACAATAAATTTTTAAGAATATGTAGAAAAAAAATCTTATAAAAACTTGGGTAACACATATGAATAGCATTTGTTTATTTTTTGTTTTCTAAGTAAACAGTGTTCAAGAGCTGGATTTTAACACAATAGCTTCCAACACAACTACTGGCTTATTTCTCGTTTATTAAATTCAAGGATATATTTTTTCCAAGAATAATGTGGATGATAAGTGTTCCGATGCTTAGGTTGGTTTAATCTTAGAAACCAAGAAGAATACAAGAACATAATTTTCCGGCATTAAACTAGGTTGGCTTTGCACTGCTTAGGTTGGTTTAATGAAGAGACACCCAAGCATCTCCTAAGTTCATTTCTTCACTTTTTAGGAGACATCTCATAAAAGGACTATTGGTGAAGATTTAGGATATCCTAAGAACAACCAGGACATCTCCCCTATTTAGGATATTAGTAGGACAACCAGGACATATCAGGGTTATTTCTCGACTCTGAGGACACCTTCCATAATAGGAGCTATTTGAACTTCAAAAAATAAGGAAAATAGTTTTTTTTGCCTATTAAAAATGAGAATTCGTGAAGACTACGATTTTGAAAATAAATAGTATTGGAGTGGTAGCAGAACTTTATCAGGTTAAGAATCATATTTAGAGCCACAGAAATAAGCAAATAAAATAAGTGTGGATTCTCTTGTAGACAATATCCGGTTGCTTCAGGTGGAGTTGTAACTACGTTCATATAGATTTAAAATAAGCTTTGCTTGATTATTGGTCAGAATCTTAACACTCTTGCAATAAGTCAATTAAGAGCAACAGTTTTAACTGTTGGCTGAGGACTAGGAGAAAAAGGCAGGGTGCAGCGACCTTGAATAGGCCGATGGGTACAGATGTCTTTGATTAATCTTCTGGCACAGGTTATTCAGTAGAGAGTAGGACCAGAGACTAGAGAAACCTAAGTTTCCCAGGGACAACAAAAATGGGTCATGAAGAGTGAATCTGCTAGCATGAGTTATGCAGATGCAACATTCATGCTTAGAACCAATAAAGATTAAAATAAAATAGCTTTCATATAGATTTAAAATAAGATTTGCTTGATTATTGGTCAGAATCCGAACACTCTTGCAAGAGCAACAGTTTTATCTGTTGGCTGAGGACTAGGAGAAAAAGGCAGGGTGCAGCGACCTTGAATTGCATATAAATTGGCCTGGAAGCTTCCAATGGATACAGATGTCTTTGATTAATCTTCTGGCACAGATTATTCAGTAGAGAGTAGGACCAGAGACTAGAACCAATATTATGGGTCATGAAGATTCATGCTTTAGAACCAATAAAGATTAAAATAAAATAGCTTTTGGATTTTTTTCCAGTACATTGGAAAATTGTGCAGTTTATAAGTTTTTATTTCTGTAAATACACCTGGACGCCAAGGTTGCTTCATTTCTGGTTAGAAACTTTTAAGCTAATGATGCAATATATAAGCATTAATTTAGGATAATTTGTTCAAACATTTTCTTGGAATGTACGTAAAAATTGTAATACCAATACCGAGGCCAAACCTATCCTTACAGAAGGAGATTTAATAATTTCCAAAACTTTTAGTCCATTAGTTGAGTTATAACAAAGGTGCCATTTTTAGTGGAGTTAACTTTCTGAATTCTAATAAAGAATGGCCGTGCTTACTCAGCCACACTCTCACAAGGGAAAATTTCTAAATTTTAATTTCTTAGAATGTGGCACACGAGTTTTATGCTGTTTTTGTGTTGTAGTGAACATAGCATTATATGAGTTTTCTAATCCTATTACTACTTTTATCTTGAATTGCATTTTTATGCTTCAATCATGTTTTATGGGTAAAACATAACATTTATTAATGTTTATCTGGACATTTTATTTTGCTTCCAAGATTGATAACCACTCCAGCTTCACAACGAGCAGATGTTTCTTGATTTCTTAGAAAAGTCACACGCAAGTTTTATGCTGTTTATATGTTGTAGTGAACATAGCATTAATATTATTACTTTTATCTTGAATTGTCAAAAAAAAAGTGCATTTTTATGCTTTAGTCATGTTTTATGGGTAAAACATAACATTTATTAATGGCTGTATGGGCATTCTGTTTTGCTTCTCAGATTGATAACCACTCCAGCTTCACAACGAGCAGATGTTTCTTCATTGTAAGGAAGGACGGGTCAAAATCAGATTTCTCATACAAGAAATGCTTAAAACATCTCGTTCAGGAGAAATATCCGGACTCTGCAGAAAGTTTTGCTATCAAATACTTCTGATGGTGGAAGAAAAAATTAATGCCCATATCAATTTTTTGCTTAGTGGAATGAAATTTCAAATGTTTTTAAATTAAAGTTGGTGAGAGGGAATCATTGGCTTTAGATACTGTATATATGGATAGAATGACTCCTTTTAAATTAACATCCTAGGAAGCAGGAATCATCTTTGGAAATAGAACGACTCCTTTTAAATTTCCGTTGTAGGAGGCAGGAATCATCTTTGGAAATATGTTTCATGCACCCTCTTTTGTTATAATAGACATTAGTATACGGCGGTTATATTCTCACGTACGCTGAATTTGACATAACCCAACGAATGGGTGCATTCGCAAGTTCCTTCTACTATATCAAGATTTTCATTCCTAGATTTTAGGGACAAAGAAAGTCATTTTTTGATTGTTCATCAAGTTATCTAGAAACAAACACTCGGTAGGAAGACTGGTTGTATAGTGCATATGTAATTAAAGTCTCCTACTGGTTGTATAGTGCATATGTAATTAAAGTCTTCTGGTTGTATAGTGCATATGTAATTAAAGTCTTCTGGTTGACATACAACCAGAAGTGGCTTCCGGCATAATTTGTTTAAGTGGCGTTGCTTCCGGCATAATTTGTTTAAGTGGCGGCATTTGCTTATAACCATCTATAACAACATGGTTGCACATATAGAAGGGAACTGTCAACCAGAAGTTGCTTCTGGCATAATTTGTTTAAAGTGGTGGCATTTGCTTATAACTATCTATAACAACATGGTTGCAGATTTAGAAGTGAGCAACCCGATTTGTATTGTTCAGGTTATTAAAAATGTATTGATCAGGGTAGTTTTATTCTCTATTATTTCCTTCCCTGCTAATCAGCACTCCTTTGCCGTTTTAACGACCTCATCAAATGAGGAAGGAAGGGAAAATCATGGCGTGTCTGAAGCAGTGTTATTTTATTGATAATTTAAAGTACTTAATCTGATTTAAATAAAAAAATTAGAAATTTCTAAATTCAGTCTGTCTGGCAAATCAATGAATTGGATAAACAGGGGTGTGTAAAGAATACATGCCTTTCTTGAATCGATAAGAGTGAAACTAACTTGCATGATAATATTTGCAATTCTGGTTCATTTGCTGCCTTCCCTTCGCCTTCACCTCTATCCCTCCATCTTTTTAGTAATGCCAACACATCTGGCATCAATGATACAACCGTTTTAAGTTAGTAATGCCAGCACTACTGGCATCAATGATACAACCGTTTTAGGTGGGTCTTATAAAGGGGTATGATGAAGAGAATCTTGTGAGGCTAACGGCAAATGCACGTTCTTAATCAGTAATTTACGTTAAAAATGTAAACTATTAATTAATTAGGAGTTGACGTTGAGTACCATCTTCTCTACGTGGCAGACACTTGGATAACTCTGTTTATTTACGATGAGATGTTAGGGTTTACCACATCACATGAAACAAGGCACGCGGCTAACGGTATTCAAATGTTACCTAATTTTTATTATATGTTATTGCAAACGGGATTTAATTAATCTATTGATTCTGTGAAGACTCCTCTTATCCTTCAATTAAAGCAGTACTTCGTTTTCTAAAAAACTGGAACAATTGAAGGGAACTTGCAAATTTGATTGTGATAATCCTTTATTACACTGCTAGTTATATTCCTAGTGAAGAGGGAAAAGGGAAACGACATTTGCGTATGTTGTGGCTTTGAATTTAAGATTGTCATCTAAGCTAAGAATGGAAAAGTATAAACACCTTTGAATCTTTAATAAGTGAAAAGTTAGCTTTGGGCACATTTGGTGGATTGCGCAATAGCATTAAATATTGTGCCAGAACTTTTGCTACCCACATCTCACATCCCGCATTCAAGTATCGAGTACTGTGGGAAGGCCAAAAGGGGAGAAAGATGACACTATAAGGATACTACATAGTCAGAAATATTTTTTGGATGTTAAATCAAATGAAAAGCTTTTGGCACATTTGGTGGATTGCGCAATAGCAATAAACATTGTGCCAGATAACTTGTTTTTCTATCCACATCCCACATCCAACAATCGAGTACTATGGGAAGGCCAAAAGACAGGAGAAGATACCCATAAGGATATTACATACTCTGAAATATCTTTTGGATGTTAAATCAAATGAAAATTTAAATGCCTTACTCAAGGAGGCTTTGGTAAATGAAAACAAAACAATGTTTAATAAAAAATGGTTAATTTTCTTTAATTTTGGGTGATACCAGTTTAGTCCGAAACTAAACAACCCCTTCCCTCTTCTGTTTTCAAATAAATATTTTTAAGATTCAATGAATATAGGGGCCTCTGATATGTTGCCTAGTTTTTACTCCTCAGAAGTACAGTTTCTCCGGGTTGATAAAAGTGTAGATGCGTCTCGCCTCGTTTTAAAATTTCAGAGATTATAAACATAATCAAATGCATATAAAATATATTTTCAACGTGATTATAACGCATTTTTGATGAGCATGTTATATCTCCTTCTTAATTGTGGATTTTAAAGATTATAAGCACTTTAAATCATGTCGGGAAAATAGGTGTTTGAAGTAGGATGTTTTATGAATATATTCGACTATTCTTTGGTCCGCAATAAATTTTTGAAAAAAAAAAACAGAAAAAAAAAAGAATATATTCGACTATAATAGAAATAAGTCTTTCAAATAATGGGGTTGGGTGTACTTCTGAGTTATTCATCTTTTAAACAATTGTAGGTGCATAACGAGTGTATAGAACACATTCACATCTTATCTGAAAAAGGCATTCAAGAAAGAAAAAGGTTTATTAATATTAGAAGCGTAACTACACTTTAAAGTTTAATGGAGATTTCTGATTTACAAAATTTCTGATTTACAAACCTCGAAAAAGTTCAAAAGAGGAAACTTCTATGGTGTGAATTAGTGAAGTACAAAGGAATTTAGAATATAGTAAAGTACGAAGAAATTTAGCTCATCTCAAAAGTAATTATTATTATTATTTAATAGTAGGGAAGTGTGTAAATCCTAATCTCACAAGAGACCTTTTAATTTGTATGAGACCTTTTAAAGAATTGGTTGTGGAATTAAAGTTGGCTTCACTCAGAATGATATATTAATAGTTCGGAATGATATTGACAAGATTTAAGTCGAGGTTTCCTTTGTCTTCATAATGGTCTTTTCATTTCCTTCTTTAATAATCTTGTCAAGCGGTTTATGGCAAAGGCCGTGCTTTTGTTCTTTGGCATCCTTATATAAGAGAGCACCTCATTCAGCAAGGAGCCCTTTTTGAAAAAGAGGCTCAGTACTTTGGGTTTTAAAGAGGTGGACAACGTGATGATTCGGGCTTTGGCTCTTCTTTGGGAAGTTTCAGGTTCAAACTACAATGTGGGTGAGTGTGTGAGGGGATAGATGTGTGTATCCCTATTGATAAGCTCAACTTTCACCTTTATTAGAGGTCATGGTTGAGGATGCCCAACCTTGAGCGTTGGTCATAGGGGTTACTTACACTATTCTAAATAAAAAAAAGCTCAAAAAGCTTTTCTTTATATAATAAACTCTTTCGATTTTTTATTTTATTTTTAATGTAAGGCCTAAATTTTAATTAATTTAAAAATAAAGTCTTTACAGCCAAAAAAAAAAAGTGGATAGGCACACCCCAATATGTATTCACACTAACTCAGGTGGAGTTAGGCAACGTTACTCAAAACAATAAAAATAGGGTTAAACCCGTCACCAACCATAACACCAAAAAGCATACATTAAATCATGTCAATCATGGAGGTATGCTCACGAGGTGAATATCCATCACCCACCAGATGCTAACAATCGATATTAGAAGGAATGGAAATGAGCCACCCATCCTCCTCATGCGTGCCAACATTTATCACTTGTACCAGAACCATCAATGCCATCGGAGACAAGATCGAGAAGGTTGTATAAAAGGCACTCGGATGATCGTACGTGAGGTATTACCCCAGTGTTTCATAAGAATGCGAAGATGCTCCACCTTTATATGAACTTTCTCCACTTGAATTGAAATTTGGAGCCAAAAATCAGAGTAAATTGTGCACTTATCAACAATTGAAAATTCATTTGAACTATGTTGTTGAGAAAAGAGAATTTTGTTACGAGTTTTCCAAATATGAAAGAGCACACAAATGCGAAGAATGTTCCACACTTTCAACAAGGGCAAGGAAAAATCTGGTGGGTCGCCAAGCAAAACATGATGCCAGGTGAATGAACTGGCCATATGAGGCCGAAAGGAGGTCTCAAGCCAATCCTAGGCCACGAGCTTTCCTGCATTGTCAAAAAATATGAAGTGGGTCCTCTGGAGCACCGTAAAAATGACAAGAAGGATTCTCTATTCCAAGGTAGTTTAATCTTTGTCCAAGAGGAAGACCATAGGATAAGAGGCTCCAAGCAAAGAAAGTCTGTTTGGGTTCAATATATCCTGCCCAAGCCATTTTAAATCTTACTCCAATGAGTTTGAGTGGAAATAAGATCCCACCGGGCATTAAGTCTTTGGACCATAGGGACATTGGGAGTAAGCCAAGCATACTCTAACTTAGGTTTGTAAGTAAGAAGTGGGGTTTTCTTAAACCATCCCCAATCAGACCACCAAGGCTTTTGAGAATGTCTACAAATCATGGGCCAAAGGGAAAAGGGGATACAATCCAAAACAGTGTCATAAGTAATCTTATCATCTGGTCGTAGACCAAACAATCTCCTGAAATCATCCCATGGGATCCAATCCCTGGAATGTCTCGAAAAAAAGTCTACCATTGTTGAAATCCCTTTCCTAAAGAACCACTGAGCATGAATCCATTGCACATAAGCAAGAGGGGAACCTTGAAGAGTAGTAAAAGGTGACCACCAAACATTATAAGTGGAAATAAAATCACCTTTCCAATGCCCACCCCCTAGCCAACTCAACTAGGGCTTAATTTTCTCCCTCCATATGCTTTGAATGACAAAAAAGCCTTGAATTTTAACTGGGATAGGAGCAACCAGGAGGGATTGAAAATTCATGTCTTTCTAAGCCTTCATGCCAAGAGGCAAACCAGTGGAGATGCAGTGCCAAATGAGAACTTTCCAAGCTTCAGAACCACTTAAGGCTCGAAGAATCCATTTAGTAGATAAAGCAAAACCTTGTCTTTGACAATCATGTAGTCCCATACCTCCTAGTTTTTTGGGAAGACAACATATTTCCCAGGCAACTCTATGAAACCCTCGTTTATGTGATGAGTTAGCCCAAAGAAAATCCCTTAAAAGCTTTTCCAACTTTTTATAGCAGGCTTGAGAAGGGACCCAACAAGATAAATAGTACACGAGTAGAAGCAATAATTTTGGAACACCTGAAACTTACCAATTAGAGTAAGTTTTTTGGTGATCCAAAAGTAATTTTTTTTCTCTAATTTTTGTAAAACATAATTCCACAAGACAACAGGGGAACTCTGGAAAGCAAATGGGATGCCAAGGAATTTAAGCATCTCCCTTGGTTGGATCCATTGCCACTGGAAGCTTTCAAGCCAGCTTGGAAGGTCCAAAGAGGATTGCCTATTGCATGAGGTCTTCCTCCATTGAATGCTAGATCCTAATGCATCAAAAAATATCCAGACAATCTAGAGCCTGTTTGACAAAGCGTTCATCATCATGAAGAGTCAAAAAAGAATCATCTACAAAATGTCCATTTATAAGTTGAGAAGATTCTCCAGGTAAAGAAATACCCCTAATATTACCTTGACTCACTTGGTTAGCAAGAAGGTATCCAAAAGCTTCAATTGCCAATATGAAAAGAGGAGCCAAAGGACAACCATGTCTGACAGATCTGAACAATCCAATTGATTCAGACTGACAATTGTTCAAAGTAAGCACAACTAAAGCATCCGCAAAAAGCATACTAACCAAGCTCAAGAAATGTGGCCCAAAACCAAGAGCTTGAAGCATGGTAAGGATGAAATTCCATTCAATCCTATCATAGGCTTTCTCAAAATCAATCTTGATGAAAAGAGTATTTTGTTGAGTGGCTCTAGCCCATTCCATGCCCTCCCAAACAACAATTACATTATCCAAAATATATCTGCTCTACACAAACCCAGTTTGTTCAGGACAAATAATAAGTGGCAACAGAGGTCTAAGGCATAAGGCCAAAGCCTTAGCAATAATTTTGTAACTCACATTGAGTAAAGTAATAGGCTTCCAGTTGGTGAGCACTTATGGGGATTTAGGGATGAATTTAATATTGCCCTTACTAATTATAGAACCTAACTTTCAAACCTTACTTTCCTTCCCGCTTTGATTTTTTATTGGTAAAGCACTCTTATTGAATCTTAAGAGGAGGTCAATTAAAGCAAGTACACTCTTCATTTATTCAATCCTCAAATTGAGCTAATATAAAATATTTCTTCATTTATTCAATCCTCTAGTTGAACCAATGGCACAATGAATTTATTTTAATGTTTGTGTTTTTGAGCATTTTGTGGTTGAAATTGATTCTTGGGTATATGTATATGATTTGGTTTCTTTAAAAGGGTGGTTAAAGAGGATTGTAGATATACACTTTTTTAATTTCACTTCTTAAGATTTTTTTTGTTTGTTTTGGATTTCACTTAGCTATATCAACATAAATTGTTTGGTTAGACGTGTTACAAAATGTTAGGAGGATCTTTAGCTGTCAATCTTAGTCTTGTTGAGCTTTTAGCAAGATAATATTATCAATATTTAATAATAGAATAAAATAATATGATTTGTTGAATATATTTTGAAATCTATTTGTTTTCTTTTAGACTTTAGGTGTCGAAAACCCACTAGAGTTGACTACCTTGCTTCTATAAATCAAGTGGGAATCTAGATTCACTACTACAATGTATGGATGGATTGTTCATGGTATTTATTATTAGATTGTACACATCTTGCTCACACCTTTTTAATAACAAATGAATGATGTTTGTGGCTCTAATTGTTTGTCTCTATCATTCTTTTTAATTCAAATCATTGCAAATCTATTTAATCTCAATGTATTGAAGCTCTTTGCCTTTCGATGTATGTTGAATGGGTTATACCCTCCATGTTATAGTTTTACAACTATATTTAATTTTTGCATTTTACTTTATCTCTTATCTATTACTCTAAACATTTGGAATAGATTGTTATATTAGGGAGCCAATAATCTATGAAGGTTAAGGGGGGATAAAACACTTTCTTTTAGTGTTGCTTGTGTTTAGAGGTAAAATTAATATTAGAAGCATCCCTTGTTCAACAATTTCTAGCATGTTTAGTGGGACTAATCAAAATTTATTTAAAGTTTGGATATTATTTTAGATCTTGTGAGATTTGATTGGTAAAATAAAAAGTAGACTTTAGATCTAATAACATGTAATATTTATTAAATATTTCAGGTCTTTATTACATTTTTTGCTAGTATATGTAGTGGCTTACTCCTATTATTGCACTCTAAAAGTGGTATTCATCATACATAATGGGAATATAACTAGAATTTAGATAATTAACATTCCAAAACTACCAAAGGCAATTTTGAAATATCACATGATGCCGAAATTGCTTCATTGTGGAAAATTATGAATAATTTCTTTGATATTTTAGGTCTCTATTACATTTTTTGCTAGTATATGTAGTAGCTTACTCCTATTATTGCACTATAAAAGTGGGATTCATAAAGGGAATATAACTAGAATTTAGATAATTAACATTCCAAAACTACCAAAGGCAATTATGAAATATCACATGATGCCTAAATTGCTTCATTGTGGAAAATTGTGGCTTGAATTCCAAGAATTTGGAGGGAAATTGGTTGTCTAAGGAATTGTGCTCCCCTAGCAAGTTTTAGTGTGGTTTGCATGACAAACTTTAGAGCACTTTGTATTGTAAGCTTAAAATGAACTCCACATTGAAGACCATAGAGAACTTCACACTAAAGACCAAAGAGTGCTCCACATTGCAAGACAAAGATGCAAACCACACTTTTGAAGGAGAATCTTTATGAAGGTTGTTTTGATATAAAAATCAAAGTAATTACTTTAATGGTGATGTTTTACCTCCAATTGGGAAAAGTAAAGGAAATGAAGCTGCTAAAGTGATTATAATGCATTTTAGTGCTAAATTCGCCTTATTAAGTAGCCTTTTGTCACCTTTTTGTAGAAGTCTTACCATGTTGATGTAACTAGGAGTTAAAGTTCAATTTATTGCAATTAGAAGCAAGGTTAGCTTTACTTTTTCTATAACTAAGAGCTAGAGGTTAATTATAGAGGGCCCTTTTGCTATTTTTAGAATAGTAAAGTTAGTTGTAATTAGACTTGTAATGTGAATTTAAACTATAATTAATGAGGAAATTCATGGTTGATATGGTTTAAATGTGTCCTTTGACATCTTTATTTATGGATGTATGATGCTTGTGGCTCCATATTTCCATCTCTTTTTAGTCCTCTCACTTCATTATTGTAGGGTATTCATGAATATGATCAGAACAAAGTTATTTGATCTCGTCTAAATATTAAATTGGATCAACACTCAAGTTTGAAACAGAGTGACCTATTAGGAGATTGCCTTGTAAATCACCAAATTTGACCAAAGTTTTCTAAAGTTTGCTCTGCCCAAAAGGTGAGAGTGCATAACCCTGAAGACCTAATTACACCTTGCATTGTTGGACGCCACACATCTAAAAGCTTGAGGTAACAATCCACATTGTCATTACTAAAATTTTGAAAATTTTGTTAAATTTGTTTTGTTAAAATTTTATCAAGTATATAAATGATCTACAAATTCTATCAAAATGTGTTGTCTTCTAAATGAAAGGATTTCATCACTTCAAATTTTACTAAGTGTACATCAAATACTCCCATTATCCTTAAGCGTGTCATGCTATAATCTAAAAAAAAGTGTTTCATGCTCGATGTAAATTGTCTTACAAATTGAGTGGCCCTCATCTTGTTTAATTGAACTCAGCTAGGCTAGTTCTCTACCCCAAAATTTGAGACAATAATCTATCTTCCAGACATTGACACAAAATATGCACTAAATTAAAAAGGTACTATTTTTAAATCTCTTGTTTTTAAGGATCTATTGACTTTTAGAATGTGAATTTATAGCATGTAATACTACAATAAACCCATAAAATATAAGAATATAAGGTTTATGAATACATGGTCAACAATCATTTGTTGGAAAAGGAAACAAAGTCAGTTAAGTTTCTCACTTATTCAAAAACAAATACAAGTTACCTTTAGGTCAATGTTAAGTAACCAACCTTTAGGTTTAAAATAATAAAATATTATAAAAATTCCTTTTAAAGGTTTACAAGCACTCATGGGGCTCATACATATAATACAATACAAAGTGAGTTGTAGACTCAAGTGAACCTTAATCGATAAATATTTCAACTTTCCCCTTAAGTTGAACAAGGGGATATAGAGAGAGACCCTTACTAGTCATCCCTCTTAAAGAACACTCCCACACCAAGTAGCTCCTACCAGGGTTAGGCATAAGGGGTAGTATCAAAAAAGTAATTATAAAATCGGGGCAAATCTAGGTGAATGGTGTATACTCTTTGGGGCGAACTTTTTGAAATTTTGTATACAATTTATAAAAAAATGGTGATTTTTTTATTTTTTTGCACAAAAATCATCAATAAAATTTTATGGCTACTGGCAGAAGGTGAGAGGCAGAAGGTGAGTGGCATAAGGCGAGTGGCAGAAGGCGAGTGGTAGAAGGTGAGTGGCATATGGCGAGTGGTAGATGGCGAGTGGCAGATGGCGAGTGGTAGATGGCGAGTGGCAGATGGCGAGTAGCAGAAGGTGACCGTCCAAGATCATCAATAAGATGGCACCACGTGTCATCTCGTCTGCCATGTGTCACGCATCTATCAACTTTAGCCATGCAGACTTCTATAAATACATATGCAGGGTCATTTTTCGCCTTTCCTACAGTGTTTTCCAGAGCAATTCTAGAGCTTTTTCTAGCATTTTCAGAGCGTTTTCCACAGTAGTTTCAGAGCCTTTTCAGACGCTTTTTAGAGCATTTTTCAAAGGTTTTGGCAGCGTTTTCAGAAGGTTTTGCCAACATTTTTAGAAGGTTTTGCAAGTATTTTCAGAGTGTTTTCCAAGGCGTTTCAGAGCATTTTCCTAAGTGTTTAAGAGGATTTTCCTGCGTGTTTTCAGAAATGGCTAGCTCTTCCTCTCCTCTTCCTTCTAAAGTGAATTTCAAGAGCTTCTACTGCCCCAACATCAAGAACATTTTCAGCACTCCTGGAAGAGATTCGCAATGGATTTACACCTCCAGACTTGCTGGTGTATTGAAGATGCCACAGTTGAACATTAACGTTCAGTTGATGCAACGGATCGTTAGTTGTTACAACCATGACGTGTCCACTGTTACGATCAAAGTGGATAACAAGGACATTGTTTTTTTGTTAAACCCTCCGATGTGCAGCGACTAACAGGGCTACCATTTTTGGATGGTGTACTGGTGAACAACCAGTACGCCTTGACCGATGATGATAAATCCACCCTAGCAATCGTTTACTCTGTTCACTCAGACAATTTGAAAGGTATATTTTTAAAATTTATTTTTTATTTAACATTAAATATTGATGTATTGTAGTTTCCATTCTCTAATAACGTTCTCCTTGTTGTACTTTTTGTTTTCTAATAATGTTCTCTCTTTTTTTCAGCTAATTCTTCTAAGTCCAAAAGGGGCTTAAACATTTCCAACGTTGGAGACAAATTTCTTTATGCTTGCATTGAATTTTTTAGGCAAGGCTTATTCTGTAGGGGTGACCTACAGAAATGCCTTTTTGGGCACTATCTTTATTGATTCGATGTATTGGTGGCGGTATATTTGACTGGTCCACGCACATTTCCAACCGCCTGAAACTGGACCTTCTGAGTGCCCAGAAAATTCAAACTTCGTATACAGTGACAACCAACAATTTTATTCTTTGTCTTTTTCAGGAAGCTTATTTCAATCTTCAACAAAGCAATCCTCCCACTGCATTGCACCCTAGTTTGTTGGCTATTGGCATGACTAAGAATGAAATACAGGTAAACATATTTTTTGGAATATCTTTGTTTTCTTTTTTTCAATCTATCTTGTTATTTTCTAATTTTGTTTTGAAAACAGAGAAGAGCATCTCAGTCTTCAAGTAAAAGGGATGTCGCATTTAGGATTCAAGAAGTGTCTGCTGATTTTGACACAATTGCAGTCATCACTAGTAACTCCCTCCAAACGTGCGAGGTCTCATGGTGATCGGATTCAACATACACTTGCGGCTCCTTTTACTTCTCGAATTGCTACAGTCGACGTGGAAGAAGTTACCTCCAACCCACAAGGTAACCTTATTATTCAAAAGTACTATTTTAAATGATGTATTTTAATGACTTAAAATTATGTTTTTTTATTTATTTTAAATATTTTTTAGAGAAAGGGCAAATGGTTGAATCATCAACGACTACAGAGTTTGAGTCTGGTATGTTTGGTTAAAATAAATCTCTTTTTATGATATTGTTATTTACACAAGATTAAATTTATACTTTCATGTGAAATTTTGCAGATAGACCTATTACATTCAAAAGACTGAAAAAAAGATGCCTCCACCGTCTGCCCAACCGCAAACGCAGCAACAACCATCAACACAACAAGTTCCTGTCCATCCACAACAGGTACCACCGATGAGGAACCAATCACGCATGCGTGGTAAAATGTTCCTCACACCGCCATCTCGTGATACAAGAAGTGCTACCCAGACACACAATGTGTCTGAATCTAATGTTTCTGTTTTACCAATTTTAACCCTAGAGAATTTCTCAAATGTTGAGAGTGCATCTCATATGCCCTCGGGAACTCTAGATTGTGATTTTCTTTATCAGGATATGAATCCTCAAAATTTCCCTTTAAAGGCAAGTGATATGCTTCAGGATGAAGAGGGCAATGATGAAGAAGAAAATGTTGACGCAGATGCCGCCAGAGTTTCCTCCTCCCCCTAGCAAGTCGTCGCCCATCATCTAACAGATGATGATAAAGTAATTTTTTTTAAAAATGTGTTATTAGCTAATAGATGTAAAGCTGTAGTTCATAATAATCTTCTTTTAGATATTGATAAATTGAAAGAATGGGAATATCGGGCCAAGGTTTTGATTAAAGCAATAAATGGCCGATATAAGATTTTTTCAAAGAGAAAAGAGTTGTTTTTAAAGGTTGAGAATGAGCCCCAAAAGCTCGATGCTTTGCTACATAAAGTTGAATCTGGCACTATGGAGGTAGAGTCTGCATACACAGATGAAGTTCTGGCCATTGTTCTGAATCATTTGGAAAACCTCAATGTAGAGGCCCAAGCATATTTCAATGAATGGGCACTAGATCAGAACAAAGTAGCAGTTGCAAAAACTGCACGACTTACAGCTGATGTAAGTTTTACATCTAACTAAAAAATCATTTTTTTCTTAAATATGTTTTGTTTATAAATATTAACTTTTTTCACTTGTATTTTGCAGTCTAATTTCCAGCACTTAAAGCAATAGGTCGGTGCCATGAAAACGTTGATCAAGACTGCCAAAATTAGTATTAATAATGCTATTGAAGTGAAGAAGAGGTTACAACACACTGTTAGAGAAAATAATTGGTTGAAGAAGTTTATCAGAGATAGGGGCCTGGATGTCGAGGTTGTATTGAAAGAAAATGAGAAAGAGCTGAATGCACCTTTTAAAGAAGATCCAATGAAGGAAGAAAGTTCATTGTTATCGGGGATCAACACTACAACTGAAATTTTGGTTAGGGTTGGTGCATTAGAAGCAAAGGATATTGAGATAGATGAAGGTGGACCTTCAGGAACCATGCAAAAAGAATAGAAGTTTGTTGTTTTAAATTTGAAGTGAAACAAAAACTCTTTGATATTTTTTATAAATTGTGAAAGAATGGTATCTTTCTTGAAATCAATGAAAGAGACAATTTTCGAAAAATTTGTATTATCTTTTTGAAATTTTGTTTTAAATATTGTTATGTTTTGATTATTTGTGTTGATGTAGAAGTTTGTTGTTTTTAATTTGAAGTGAAACAAAAAAATGTTTGATATTTATTTGTAAATTGTGAAAGAATGGTATCTTTTTTGAAAATTGAAATCAATGAAAGAGAAATGACTGGAAATGTTTATTGTCATCGTATGCTAGTTTTGATTATTTGTGTTGATGCATTAAGTAATTTTGAATTATGTGGATGCAGTATGCCAATTTTGATTATTTGTGTTGATGCATTAAGTAATTTTGAATTATGTGGATGCAGTAAGATGTTATTTTATGTTATATAAAATAATTTGAAATGACTGGAAATGCAACATAGATATTTACTTTGACACATTGCCATAAATGATATATACAATACAAATCTACCAAAAAAATTGAAACTTTAGACTAATAATTCAATAACAAGGCTTATGTAAAATGATATACAAAATATCCAATAACACATTTCTGATATAAAAGATAATGTAGTGTTCTAATCAACACTATACAGGGGGCTATTCAAATAATCCAATTTCATTCAAATATACATAATCAATCAGAGGGCTATGCTATACAGAGTATCCAATGGCATTTCTAATATCATATTATATGATTAATGACATCAAAATTATACAGAGTATCCAATTGCATTTCTAATATCATATTATATGATTAATGACATCAAAATTACATTTATCAAATTACAATATAATCTCAATATTCCTTTCATTATAATGTTGAACTCAAATCAAATCAAATGAAAGCATCCTTTCATTCTAATATGTGAAATCAAATCAAATGATAATATGTGAAATCAAATCAAATGAAAGCATCCTTGCATCATAATGTTGGAAGCTGGAACAAACTCTTTTCAGATTGTACAAAATCGTCTGCACTCATACCCAAAATTTTTGTCATCACAATCTGATCAGTGTTACCATCATCCTCAGTATTCGTTACACCTCTTCTCTCTGCCATAGATTTCCAGTGTGACAATGCTCTTTCATAAGGAAACTTCTCCACCTCATAGGTCGACACATATACTCTCAAACAATTTTCCAAATTTTTGTCCAACCTATTTCGAACTTTAGATTTTACATATGATAATGCACTGAATACCCTTTCATCTTCCACAGATCCTAAAATCATCGTTTGACATAATTCATATAAATGAAAATATTCACTCATAGTATGTTGTAAGATACTACTGGGATGTAATCTTCTCCACAAACGTGAAATAGAACCTGTTTCATGATGGTTAGAGAGTTGTGAAACTTGAGCAGACATTGTTGTTCCAAAATAGTTTGATTGTTTTGTCAAAAGATCTCTGTTGAGAATGCCATTGATTTCAATACCATTGACTACCACACTTTTACTGAAATGGCTAGCAAGAATGCCCATGTATTTGAGAAACAAACCATTTATAATCTGGTATTCACTACAAGGATCCCAAAACATCGGATTAACCACACCCATAGCCTCAAGCAATTCATCTCTTTGAAAACGGTCTCTTATTTCTTTTGTCAATGATTCTGCTATTTGTTTCAGTTTAATTTTTGTATCGTGTACAACTACATGAAATCTATTGTAGGTTATGGGCATTTGCTCAACTTCATTTGTAGCTATATCCATTCGTAGACCAAAACAATATAAAGGTATTTCCTTTCCGTGGACATTAATACATAGATGATCATTTATATTGAACTTCAGAAAGCTCTGAGGATCATTCACGTTTGTTAATGTTCTCCAACTCTCAAACATGGGATCCATAAAACTTTGACCAGATGCGTACATCATATCAATATGCATGCAAATTTGTTTTCTCACCCTGATGAAATCCACAATATAAATCGATCTTTCTTGTGCAATTTTGATCAAAGTATTCATTTCTTCCAACATTGGAAGAATACCACACAATGTGAGAAGTGTTTCAAAGTCACTCATTCGAAATAGTAAATCTTTAGCCTTATCAACTGCCCTACGATTTGCATACATAAACCCTATCAAGGATTGATATTCTTTGAAAACTCTAAATATCGGTTGATACATCGAAATCCACCTAGTATCCACATATTTTAATAGTTTTTTACCTTCAGTAACTCCTAGTGCAAACTGTTGAAACTCTAAAAATATTTTTGGACTGTGCAAAAAATAATCATGAATTTCATGGACAAGCTCTTCCACTCTCGCAACATTTGTAAATGTATCCACAATTTTGTATGCAAGATTCATTTTGTGAGCCATGCAATGAATAGGGATCAAATATGGGGTAACAGATGTTTGTAGTCTAACACAAAGACCATTCCTGTGTCCTTGCATTGTAGCAGCACCATCAGCTCCGACACATATTAACTTAGTGGCTATTTCCATTTCATTCATTCCTACTATTTCCTTTAAACTAGAAACAACAACATTGTAAATGTTTTTTGCATTGCAATTTTCCACCATCTTGCGTAATGCAAGTAAATGAGGTTGCCTTAAATGATTTTCCAATGTGTAAACATGCATGCAAATCCAAGATGTGTTGTCAACAACAGTCACCTCATCAATTGAAAGTGAAATGAATTTGGCCTTTTTTACTTTCTCTTTGAGGTCATCCTGCTCAACCAATGAGAGACATTTTGCCATTTCCCAACCACTTCGATCTGACCAATGGGCGTTGGGTAAGTTTTGCACATCAGCTAGTCAAAATAGAGATTTATAATCAATGAAATCAGACATAGGTCTACCCTTTTTAAGAATAGAGAATACAACAACAAACTGCAAACTTTTTGAAGCTAAAGTTAACTTATTCATTTTTTGAAATTGGGCTTGAATCGTTGCACCTTTCTCAACCAAAGTTTGCTTTTGTTTCATTTCTTTATCATATTCTTGTGCATATCTTATATGTGCGCACTCTGATGCATCCTTCCACCTATAATTTTTTGGTATTGGTCGATCACCTTCTTTTGTTTTGATATAAACCTTTCCACAATGTTTTTCTACTGTATCTTTCTTAAGTTGCAATCTATGATCCTTTCCGTGTTTCCAACTGCAAATTACGCATCTCAATTCTGTTATTTCCTCACTACTATTCTCTGGCAGCACTGGCTCAATAAATGGAAATTCTGCTATCCAATCAGGCTGAAATGATCTGTTAATTGTCCACCTAGATAACCTTGCACGTTTATGTTTTTTAGATGAAGATTCTTCGAAAGTAGGGACTGCATAAGAACTATTATTTTCTTTTCCACTTGGCATGTTAGATTCAGGAATCTCTTCATGTTGTTGTTCCATTTGATTAAGAATATTTTCATCTGTGGAATTTTCATTAACGAGGATATGTGGAAGTGGAGGCATAACAGGGTCAACGGTGTTTTCTGTAGAGATAATACTAGTGTCAATAGTAGGGTCATTATCACTATGGCATTTAAAAGCATACCTTCTATAGATAAAAAATGGACAAAGCCATCAACCAAAAAGCACACTTCTTTATGAATGAAGACATTATATATAAAATTAACAATGTAAAAAAATTAACTGGTAAGTAAAGGCGTTCATACCTTCAGTTTGTGCAGATGTTGATGGCTGATCGGATTTCAAAATATTATGAAAGTATTTGAGGATACTCCTCTTATCTGAAGACTGGCCTCCCTTCTTTCCACTGCCAGCAGTTGACATTTTACCTGTATGAACAGAAGATTAACATGAACAATGAACATCATTTTTAAAAATGAAAATAACTGGTATAAAAGAGAACTACTGCTAGAGACAACAAAATATTTGTCCCAAGCAGAATAAACCTCCTTATTGAGTGTCCATGAACAAAATGTTAAAAAAGGAAAATTAATGGTAAAAGAAACTTACCGGTAAATGGTGATCGTTGTATTTCAGTCAGCTACTATCAGTCGCCTTAAGCCAGTCACCTTCTGTCAGTCATGGACTCGTGTTTTGTTAGTCATCTCCTTTATATTGCTCACTGTTCAAAAAAATTAATGTTGTAATTGTATGAGAGTCGTTATCAGGGTTAGCTATATATAATGGGGTACAAGGGGCGAATTGGACGGGATATTTTTTATTTTTTATAAATTTAAGGTAAAAATTAGGTGGGAAACCTTATGATAGCGTGGCAAATTTACCCTTAAAAAATTGGATCCCGAAATTTTTGGGTGAATGGGCCGACCTATATGGTCCCAAAATTCGTAAAATTAACATTGTGAAAATCCGAATATTCACGCTAAAATGCGAAATTCATGATTGTGCATAACCCTGGCTCCTACATGCACAAAAAAAAAACCTTAGCCATAATCTTGCTTAGGATAATTGTTACCTAATGTATGAAAGATATGGATATAGAATCAAGCATCCCACAAGCATAAAGTCATCTCACATAATGCATCCAAAACTTAATGTGCTTGGTTTGCTAATGAAACATTAGATTGTGAACAAGTTGGATGGTGCTTTAATTGTTATATTGAAGAGTGAGTAAGTAAGTTTGGGGAATGCCCACTTGATTCAAAATCATGAGCATCCATTGAAGGTGCTTAGTTTCCTAGTTAGAAGCACAATACTTAGCTTCCATGGAAGGAAGGAGAGATAGTAGATTGTCGTCTTGAGCACCATGAAATAGGGTTAGAATCTAAATAAAGCACAAACTATGGTGGAGCACCAATCATCCAAATTACCAACACAACTTACATTTGAAAATCTTGTCAAAATTGAAGGTGAACCAACTGAATAATGAATACCCATATGATAAAGTACCTTTAATATATTTGAGATTCCTTTTGGTTGTGGTCTGATGACTCTCGAGGGGCCTACATGTACTTGAGTAACATCAGACAACAAGAAAATTGAAGAAGAGACCTTTTTTTGGTGTGAATCTAGTAAAGTACAAGGGAATCTAGGTCATGTCGAAAGTAATCATTTGTAGTAGGAGGGAACTGTATAAATTCCAATCTCTTTGATATTGCTTATTAAAATCACAATAGATCTTTCAATTTGTATGAATATTTTTTAAGAATTTGTTGTGGAATTAAAATTGGCCTCACCTATACTACATCAAACCATAATAATATCTTAATAGCTTTGTTTATGCATATATTGTTTGACAAGATTTGAGCCGATGTCTCCTCTTTAAAAAATTAAATTTAACTAGTTGAGATAATGACGCTATGAATCTATTTTAATGTCTGCGTTCTTGAGTATTTTGTGGTTGAAATTGGTTCTTAGACATTTATATGATTTGGTTTCTTTAAAAGGATGGTTACCTAAGAGGATTGTAGGTATACATTTTTGAATTTCACTTCTCAAAAAGTGAATTTTTTTGTTTTGTTTTGGATTTCACTTAGCTATACCAACATAAACTGTTTGGTTAGACATGTTACAAAATATTAAGAGGATATTTAGTTGTTAAGCTTAGTCTTGTTGACATCAAAAAGAGGATGCTCTATTGAGAAAGCTAGAGTTAAAGGAAAACAAAACTAGATGTTTAACTTGAATGTCCTTTATAAAGGGCACAACTAGATCTTTGACTATGAATGTGTGAATGCCCTTTGTAAAGGATAAAACTAGATGTTGACTATGAACGTCCTTTATGAAGGATAAATCCTTCCTTTCTAAAACTTTATGCTTCTTTCATATTCATATCTAGAGAGCAAAAGTTAATGTCATAGAATCAAGTTGGGCATACACAATGTAGGAGTGTTGATTTGATCTCCTATCCATTAGTTTAGGACTTATCCATAGGAGTCCATCCCCTAATATTTTTATAGTACCCCCCAATGCGAAAACTCTGTAGTCATTTTTTAAAACAATTTTTATAGACAAATACCCTTTTATCTTGGAACTTGTTAAGTTTTTAAATGTAAAATATCACTTTTTGAAATACATATAACAACCTATAGTAGTTTGACTACTATTACATTCCATATGTAAAAGCAATCACACAAAGGGGAGAGTTGATATTGATGCAAGATTTACCAAGAAGGTTAGGGATAATTGAAAATTTTAAGGTGTCCAAATTGCTTGAAATGCAAAGAATAAGGTTACAATATAAAAGAATACGAGGGAAAATTATCCGAAGTGACTTGCTAAGCGATTCGCTTGATGGATGAGCAATTTGCTTAATCTGACATGTTATTGCTCGATTTGCTACACAAGCAAGAAATATATGTCATCATGACATCATCTTGACCATGTAGAGAAATCAATCGAGTGTTTAAGATGAGGTAATTACAAGGTTTGAAAATTGTTGATTTGCTACTACATGACATTATCAAAGGGGATCAATTTGTCCAATTCAAGAAGAGTCTCATGGGCTAATTTGCTCATTAGTATAAAATGACCAATATAGGAGTGCCATGTATATAAATTATGTGTCCAATTGTGGAAAGATGCGATGCAACGTTTTGTGAAGGTGTATTGAATGTAGGGGCCACCAATTTATTTTAGCCACAGGTGATAATGATTTGCTCATAATAATAATGGCCCACTCAATAATGGATTTGCCCATGATAATATAAGAAGGAAGCAAAATAACTAAGGCTAGTGATTCACCCATGAGGGATATTTCTAGCAGTAAGTCCTTGGGTTTTCATTAAGGAGACCCACATTCAAACCTTGGTACGAGGGGACTGGGACCCCTCATAAAAACTACTAAAGTAAATGGAGGGAAAAAACTACTGGAGTATACATGAAGAAGCTTTTTAATACCAAATCTATTTGGATAGGGAACCATTTGCCATCTAAGCTTTAAAACTTACTTTTTCATGCTTAGCTAATGGTTAGGGTTTGTTAAGTAGAGTAAGGGTTTGAGTTAGCTTTATTTTGCTATAAAAAAGAGCTAAGAGCTCATTTCTAGGTATACTTTTGGCAATTTTGAAGACTCCCTTGATTCTTTAAATCAAGTGGGAAGCTAGATTTGCTACTACAATGTATGGATGGATTGCGCATGACATTTATTATTAGATTGTATACATGTTGCTCATACCTCTTGAATGACAAATGAATGATGTTTGTAGCTCTAACTTTTTGTCTCTATTAGTCTTTTTCATTCATCATTGCAAATCTATTTAATCTTGATGTATTGAAGCTCTTTGTTGACTGAGTTATAGTTTTATAACTATATTTAATATTTGCATTTTATACATTTGGATTAGATTATTAGATTAAGGAGCCAACATTCTCTGAAGATTGAGTGGGATAAAACCCTTTATTTTTGTGTTGCTTGTGTTTTGAGATAAAATTACTATCAGAAGCATCACTTGTTCAACAATTTTTGGCATGTTCAATGGGACATTAAATTTTACTAGATCAAAATCTATTTGGAGTTTGGAGCATATTTCAAATATAGTGATGACTACCAAGCAATTTCTTGATCTAGTGAGATTTGATTGGTAAAATTAAAAGTAGACTTTAGATCTAATATTTGTTAGATATTTTAGGTCTTTATTATATTTTTTTCTTGATATATTGCTAATAAATGTAGTAGCTTACTCCTATTACTACACTCTAAAAGGGGGATATAGCTAGAATATAGATAATTAACATAAACTACCAAAGATAAATATGAAATATCACATCCTAAATTGCTTCATTGTGGAAAATTGTGGCTTGAATTCCAAGAATTTAGAGGAAAATTGGCTAAGTCTAAGTAATTGCACTCCCCTAGCAAGTTTTAATGTGGTTTGCATTTTAAATATTAGAGCACTCTATATTGTAAGCTTAGAATGTCCTCCATATTAAAGGCCATAGAGCACTTCACACTAAGAGCGCTCCACATTGCAAGACAAAGATGCAAACCACACTTTTGTAGGAGAATATTTATGAAGGTTGTATTTGATACAAAAATCAAAGTAACGATTTTAACGGTGATGTTTTACCTCCAAATGAGATTAGTAAAGGAAATAAAGTTGTTAAAGTGATTAGAATGCATTTTAGCGCTAACTATTTTCTAATTAAGTAGTCTTTTGTCACCTATTTGTAGAAGTCCTACATGTTGATGTAACTTGGAGTTAAAGTTAATTTACTGCAATTAGAAGTAAGGTTAGCTATACTTTTTCTATAAATAAGAGCTAGAGGTTCATTATAAAGGGTCCTTTTGCTATTTTTAGAATAGTAAAGTTAGTTGTGATTAGACTTGTAATGTAGATTTAAACTATAATTAATGAGGAAATTCATGGCTTCTATGGTTTAATTGTGTCCTTTGACCTCTTCTATGATGCTTGTAGCTCTATCTTCCTATCTCTTGTTAGTCATATCACTTTGTTATTGTAGGGTGTTAATGGACATGATCACAACAAAGTTATTTGATCTCACCTAAAGATTGAACTAGATCAACACTCATGTAGCTATGGTTACATGATTGTATTTGTTTTATTGCATTTTGATTTATATTCTCATGTTCCTTTTTCCTACAAAATTGTTTAGATTAACGTAGATTAATTAGATTTAGTGGGAGTCGACCCTTCAATCTAGAGATTATTTTAATCCCCTTTCTATGATGAATTACAATATCATATACAATATCATAGATGCAATCATATCAAACAATTTCATGGATCGATAGTTTTTGGCATGCTCGATGAGACATTAAACTCGATTTCTTCATGAGATCAAGTTGATCCCACTTACATTAAACATACTTATCATTTTAGGGTTTGTTTTGTAGATGTACTTAAATCTAATTTATATTTCTTTAGATTTGTTAAAGGGCTTATTAAAAACACCAAAATAAACATAACCCAAAAACATTTTTTCAAAACTGTTAGTTTTGGATTTAGATTTGATAGTTTTGTATTGTTACAATTTTAAGGTGTTTTCTTTAGATGTGTTTAAATTCCTTGAAATTTCATGTAAATGGTGACTTCATTTGAAAATGAACCCACTAAACATGCTTAATTCCAAAAAAAATATAATTGCTAAGGCTAAGTCACATTAGTTGCTTGCTAGATCTATTTTGCTCCTAATTTTGTGGTTTAAGACTACTTTAAATTGCTCCAGTTTGAAAGAGAATGGGTCGTCAGGAGATTGCCTTGCAAATCACCAAATTTGACCAAAGTTTTCTAAAGTGTGCTCTACCCCAAAGATATGAGCGTGCATGACCCTGAAGAACTAATTATACCTTGCATTGTTGGTTGTCACACATTTGGAAGCTTGAGGTAACAATCCACATTGTAATTTTAAAAATTTTGAATGTTTTGTTAAATTTATTTTATATGTTTTGTTAAAATTCAATCAAGTATGTATGAATGATCTACATGTACCTTTAATATATTTGAGGTTCATTTTGGTCGTGATCTAGTGACTCTCTCGAGGGGCCTACATGTACTTGGAGTAATAACAGACAACAAAAGCTATATTAGGTTATATGTGGGTTGGGTAAAGGAGACCCCCTATAAGGGACTGATATAAAGTGACATCCACCAAGAGAGTCATATAATCGACTCGAAGCTTCGATCCTAAAGCAAAATGAATCTAGGTGGACTTACAATCCTCCATCTTGAAGCATTGAAGAAGATCCAATGCATACTTGAGCTATGAAATAGTGATCCCAAAATCTGTTTGATCAATCTGAATTCCTAATAAATAATACAAAATCCCCAATTCTATTATCTAAAAGGGAGCACAAAATCATGCCTTCATATTCTAAATCAAGGTTGTAGAGTTGCCTAGAATGAGAGGAGCATTCACAAAGTGAACAAACACCAAGGTCTCCCCATCTTGATGCTTTATATAAACATCATGCTTGACCTCACATCATTGAAAACTACACCTAAGAAAGGAGTGGATCTTCTCATAGTGTGGGGTGCTTGCTTAAGTCCATACAAGGACCTAGTCAACCAAAAAACCAAGGGAGTGAGATCCTTAAGCTCAAAACTAGGTGGTTGTTGCATAAAGATCTCCTCTTCAAGCTTATTGTGGAGGAAGGTATTCTTCACATCCATATAATGTACCTTCCAACAAAACAAAACAACTATAGAAAGAATCGCCTTGACATAATCCATCCTAGCAACTGCATCAAATGTCTCTAAATAGTCAATTCTATTTTGCTAAGAAAATCCCTTACTAGCAAGGCGTACCTTTTGGTTTTCCACATGACCATCCAGGTGTAGCTTTTCCTATAGAACCATTTACATCCAACCACATTCTTCCCTTCCAAAAGAGGAACAAGCTCCCATGTCCTATTCTTCATCAAGGACATATACTTTGCAAGCATAATATCTTCTCACTTTAGCTTGAGAATATGTAAGATGATGTTCATAATGATCAACCTTCAAGAGTAATGCTTGAGAAAGAGCCTTCTGGTGTTGTTCTAAATACAAAATAGGATGAGCATCCTATAGAATCATTCGAACCCACTTGGGTGTTGGACGAACTAATGAAGAACTAAACACACCATGTGGAAAAGCATTATTAGAAGCCAAACCTAAGAAACCAAAATCAGACTCACCACTCACCTCCTCTTGCAAAACTAAAGCACACACAATTGGTGTGTCAAACTCTACATTCCCTAAATCTAAGATTGAATGTGTTGTAGGTGGTGCTACCTAAGAAGGGGTTAAACCTATAGGTATAGGACTATCACTAGAATATGAAGAAGATTCTCTAATAGAAATAGAGCCTAAAAGATTATCAAAAGAATCTCTTGAGTGAATCAAAGAAACAAAAACATCTTCTATCGAAAGCTTAGGTGGTAGATTGGATGGAGCTCCTAGAAGAACCTCATGAAAAATGACCTCTTTGAATACAAATCCCACATGAGGATCATAGAGATGATATGCCTTAGAGGTGACCAAATACCCTATCAAAAAGTATCTATGACTTTTTAACGACTCCTTTCAAAGATGTTTGAATATGTGATCCAATGATGAGTAGCAAAAAAAATGAATAGGTTCACATATGTCATTGTGTATGATCTCCAAGGGATGAGTTACATATCTTATCGTCTCTTTTGGAAGGTTTTCATGTGATTCTTCCCTCAATTATATCACTCACATGCACAACTTAGAAGGGGAAGTCCAATTGCCATTTAACAACTAGTCATGTATCTCAAAGATCTATAATTAAGATACCCAAACCTATGATGGCATTGTTGACTCTCATCATCTGCATAAACCACCATGGCCACAAAATATTTCTTTTAAGAGGAAGAAACAAAAGGATTTAGTCTTTCCCCTAACTTACATATTTGTTCTTACTCATCATAATAACCAAAAGCAATTATCTTGAATCCATTGTTTATATCCTTGATTACCCAACCATCATGCCAAAATTCTATTTTTCTTTTGTATGAGTAATGCGATAAATAGACAAGATTAGGGCCAACACAAGGAACATGATGAACTTCATCAAAAGAAGATCCAATACTAACCTCTTCACATCCAACCGCCTATAAAGAATAGTCATCTCCAATGACAACACACTTCCCTAAATATGATTTGGTGTGCCCCTGTAGGAGATGTTTTTGCTTTATCAAGTACCTTGTTGCCACTCATTAGAAGAGGTAGATATTAAATATGTTGAATGAACAACTCTATGTGCCTATAAGGTTTCACCATTAAAACTATCCTCACCTTGGGCATAGAAGAGAGCAGCATCAACAACCCCTTTTTATTGCTTCCTTAATCTTCTTGATGCAAATCTGACAAAATTATATTTTATGTTCTTCCTTCTTACGAATCTCACATGTTGGCTTTTTGAAGGGCTTCCTTGGATTCTTTTCATTATATTTTGGCTTCTTATCATTGTGAGCTTTGAGAACTTTTAAATGGTCCTAATTGATGAAAGGAGGTAATTGAACACCTTATCAATTGGTGGTAGAGGAGAATTAGGAAAGTATCTCAAACATAATTACAACTATCTCATGTCTCTGAAATATTGTTGAAGATAATGTTAAGCAATTCAATATTCTTCTCGTTCACAACCTTATGAACTTCTCCTATCACCTTTGAAATTTCTCCAATAGTTTAGTTATCATCTTATAATTTATTGAGTTGACTAATGTACTCAACAATTATATCAAAATAATCCATAGTCAAAGTAGTAAGCTCTACCTCCATCCTATTGATCTATGTAGAAACAATGTAATCACACAATTTCTAAATCTTACCAAGTGATTCCTTAGGGTCTATGGTGCTGCTAACATGAGTGTCATAGATCTTGTCAACATCAAGAGCTATTACACTAAAAGTCTCATCCTTATTGTCCTTATCGAGCTACCTCCTGTCTTTAGAATTAATATCATGAGGTTTCTTATTCACAAATTTGATTGAGTAAGCCCTTACTTGAGAGCAAAACTTCAATCTTAATTTTCCAAGTAGCATAGTTTGGACCATTCAATTAGGGAATATACAAATATATAACTTTCTTATTAAAATATAAAATTATACATTTGATTATGACCAAAAACAACACTATCAATGCATAGATTTCAAAAAAATATGCAATTTAAAAAAACCCCTCAAAATGGCTTCTATATACAAAAGTTATGGCCCCCCAAAATATAGCCCCAAAATCACACAAAATGTCTCCAAAATATCTAAAAATTTGAAAAAAAATACCTGCAATGAATGGGAGGTAACCACATGTTGCATGAGTGGCAAAGGGAGTGCCAAATGTGCACTGACTATACAATGTACAGATAAGTGAGGTGATACAACTTATCATGATCTATTGCCAATTGTGTACTAACTGCGCAGGCAATTGGGTAGAGTGCTAGCTAACTAAATTGCACCACTTGTCACACTCTAATTTGCTCTGTAACTTGCAAACCTTGTTTTGTCACTTATGAAATTTTAATTTTCTCTAAAATTCATGTTTTACAAAGTTTATTCATGCTTGTGTGATTGTATGGTCATTGGGTTTTATGAGGAGTTAGAATGTGATTAGCTAAACCCATATTTATACCAACCATGTGGTGATCTACTTGCCACGTCGGTCATTAATATGTTAGTCCTTACAATGTCAACACCTATACGAACTACCACGTCAACATCGATATAAATCATCATATCAACTCTTGCCATGCCAGTAGCCATGACATCATCTATATAGACTGCTCTGTCAACATAGGGTATTATATAAATAACTAAATCATCCACTCCTACATCATTTGCCATATTATCAACTCCCACATCATAATTCCTAGATAAAAAATTGGTGAATGTCTTTAGGTACCACATTATCATGCAATGCCATGTCATCTATGCTTACATCATCCAAGAAATTGCTAATGTCATCAAAATTTTACATTGTCATGGGTAAGGAGATTCAAACCTTGAACCTCCAAGGTCCAATTCTCAACATAGGCTCTACTAGCTACTATGGCCAAAACCCTTTTTGAAATTAAAAAGGGATATCATATAATTTAAATCAAAGACAATATTGAAATGCCTCCAACCTATATTGCACATATAATGCATATCTGAGTTAAAATGTCATCGTATTATTTTGACTTTTACACTTGCCCTCCCAAGGAGTATTCACAAGAATATTCTATTTTTTGAAGATTTGAATTTTAAAAATAGGCAAAATTTAATTTTTTTGGACACAAAAGAGGTACCTGGAGGTGAAATGAAGCAAATTACTAAAATGGAACCCCCATTGAAATTTAGTAAGGAATCGAAAAATGCTAACAATTTATTCATATTTTCTATGGTTTTTCCTATACAACCTTTTTGTCAAACACAACTAATCAGGACATCCTCTCATGCTTATGCAACAAAAAAGCTGTCGGTCCATTTTAGCAACTTTGTTAAGTGGCTCAAAGGTCTTTGCCATACATAATATCGTATCCATGACTTATTTGGCACTAAGGATTTGACTAAAAATATTTAGCCTATTTTTTTTTTGTACTATGGTAGAAGAGCAGTGTGTCCTCTCATTTGTATTACTATTTGACATAAAGAGGGAAAGAAAACATATTTTTTCCAAAAATTGTAAAAGACAAGGTTTTCAAAAAACCTTAAAAAGCTCTCCTAAAACTACGACATTCATATTGCTAGGAATAAAAAAGATAAATATTTATGCCAATGAGAGGTATAAAAAAACTTGTTAATGAATATTTCTCCTGGATCAAATTTGCTCAATCTAGTGAGATCTTCATGATCCAAACCTAGGGTTTTACCAATGAAATCCTTTTTCCATATTTGTTGTTAACTTATAAAAAACTTTTGTTTGCTCTTAACATTTTTGTCCTTAGGAAACATCATAGAAGATGCTTTGTCAAAGATAAGCAATCGAGTAAAGGAGATTCACACTTGCTTTAATACCATATTGGATTTCATAGTAATTTTAGAAATGAATGGAATTAACACATGCCCAATGTTGTGAAAAAGAAATACATAGAAAGCAAATACACACAATATAAAGGGGAGTCTTTGGATATCAAATAATCTCACTATAGGAATATAGAATACACTCCAACCAATAATGAAATGATTGGTATGATGGGGTATTTATACCCAAATACAAGTTACCTTTAGGTCAAGGTTAAGTAACCAACCTTTAGGTTAAAAAATAATAAAATATTACAAAAATACCTTTTTCAAGGTTTACAAGGACCTAAAGAGCTTATACATACACTACAATACAAAGTTGGTTGTAGCCTCAAGTGAATATAAAGGGGAGTCTTTGGATATCAAATAATCTCACTATAGGAATATAGAATACACTCCAACCAATAATGAAATGATTGGTATGATGGGGTATTTATACCCAAATACAAGTTACCTTTAGGTCAAGGTTAAGTAACCAACCTTTAGGTTAAAAAATAATAAAATATTACAAAAATACCTTTTTCAAGGTTTACAAGGACCTAAAGAGCTTATACATACACTACAATACAAAGTTGGTTGTAGCCTCAAGTGAATATTAACCACCACGTATTTCAACAACTAAACAAAAAAAAAAGTGCTCTCAACCATTGAGTATCACAAAATTAATCTAGGAATTAGTGACTTTGTGACCAACCCAATGCATAAAATCGGTATATTAAGCAAAAATAACAAAGTCAATAAAATTGGAGTACTATGCAAAATTAGTGACTTTGGAGAATTGATGACAAAATCATAATGCTGCATAAAACCAACATGTTATACCAAATCAACAACAAATTCTCTAGAATCAAAATATCATGCAAAATCAACATGTTTTTCCAATATCAATAGTTTTTCAAAGTCAAAAACAATTGTTTTAAAAACAAAATGCTACATAAAATCAACCAACTTTGTGATATCATCGAAAATCAACCAACTCTGTGATATCATCGAATTTATCAACCAACTGACAACTTCTATAAAATCCTAACAAAATCAACAATTTATAAATAATCAAAATCAAAAATTTATCTTAAACCTTAATCCATTAGTTGTAAAAAATTTATAATAGAAAATAAAACAATAAAAATATATGCTTGCATATAACTAACAAGCTTTACAAAACTAACAAATGGTCCACTTCTATTAGTACCGTATGTAGTATGGTCAACATTTATCATATGGGCAAGGACATTCATTTTGGTAGATGTAGATGCAAGCAAGACTTTTGAATAAACTTCTCAATTGGACATAGCAAGGTCCACTAAATTTGTTAGTTGTATCCCTAATTCCTACTATGACTATGAAGTCTTTATCAAGATTTGATGTGAATGGTAGTAAAATTGCATTAGATCATCTTAATGAGTTATTAAACTTAAAATCAATTCATTAAATAGGATAAGAGGTATGATACGACTGTTAGTACTTTTGTTGAGGGATAAGACCATAATGTCATACAAAAACTTACAAGATAATATAGTTACCAATTAGACTTTGATCATTGAACCATTTATGAGATGTTTTGGTAAACTAGGGTATGTGTATTCAATGTTGTTTCAGTTCAACATCATAAGAAGACATTAGAATGAAAATAACCATAATTATAGCAATAGGTTTATGCATGCTTTACAAGTCATACCTTTAAATTCTACCATCAAACGAACATTCATTGGTATAATACGTAACGTGTTTATAATCTAATTTGACAATAATGGTTAGAAATGCAAATCACATTATGTTGCCATATGTATTTGAAGTAGCTCATGCTAAAGATGTATTAACCCAAATCAAAAAATTACCACTTACATCATGGATGGCTTACACAACTCATGTGGCACAACCCCCAATTGAATGAATTTAGTATTCTCCTTCTTGTAAACTATGAACCCCAAATGTACAATACCAAAATATTTGAACTTATCAACATCCACATTCACACTTCCTTAGTTTACTTGATTACCATCCAATGTATCCATGTACACACTCAATATCCTATTCACTATGACCTTCCCATTCCAAACAACATCCAATGCCATTGTGTTCCAACCCTACTTACCAACATTTTCTATTTTGTGACAATTGTCAACTTTGCCTACTCTCCAAATGAATTAGAATCAATGGACACAACAATCCTAAGGAGTATATAATCAATGAACCCATGAATGGGTGAGTTATGTTCATTAATGAGAGATATGGCTAACAAAATGACAATAAGTCAATAAATTAGGGCTTTGGAAATAAATAAGGATTTCTTAACTCACCAAAGACTAGGTCTCTCTACAATCAAATGGAAAATTGATGAATCGAGTGTAGAATAACACAATAAATATAAATTCAAAGTTAGATATGCTTTTGTGTTTTACTAATAACACAGGTCACAATCTAGTAGAATGTATAGTGGCTATACATTTGTTCACATAATGATCTATAGTCAACATTGTCAGGCTCAACAAGCAACAATGATAAGTCCAGTATGGTGATCCAATCCATAGTGGTTAATCAACCGATGAGAAGCAACTAGTGATGAATTAATCAATAGTGGAATATTGATTAATTTCATGGTACCAAACGCTAACAATGTGGTATTTTTAGATTTTATACCACCAATGGATGACAAAGATTTCCTTTTTAAGGATCAAGTGGAGTTGGAAAACCAATAACAAGGGGTTACAACATGAAGTAAAAGAAAAGTAATAGATGGACAACCTCAATTAGTTGTATCCAAATCAATCTTACAAAAACAACTAGAGGTCACATATATTATAGTTTTGAGAAGAGGACAACCATCGATTCACCTTAAAGATAAAAACTAGTGTTGTCAATTTAATCCACATCATAAAACAAAGAACCTACACTCACATAGATTCAAGATCAACAACTAGAATCATCTAAAGGTAAAACACCAAAAAGATGGTCAAAAGGAAAAGAATCATTGGAATGGTTGAAAAATGAAGAATCTATAAGTAAACAAAATAAAAAGGATAAATTATAGAAAAAAATTAAGTGGAACTTGAATAAACATTGCTAACAAGTGAGGGTCCAATGGATGCAATAAGACAATTCAATAAATTCATCCGTTGAATCAAGGTGTAATATAGCCAATGAGTTAAATAAAATGCCTAAAATATATAAAATTACAACAATTCCAAGAGAACACAATCGAAAGTTAACAAATTAACATCTATAACTATATGATTCAAAATGAACATGTGGCATAGATCCATAGTTAATGAAAGATAGTTTTCAAATCTATAGTAACCAACAACTCACACCATTGAAAAGTGTTTAACAATGATGAACAAATAATCAAATTCTTAAATTAGGAATCTCAATATACTGATGAACACAATGATTATGGGGATGATATCAAAGAAAGATTCATGCAATTAAAGTCGAATTAACTACCCAAAGGTCTCTCATTACCTTCGGGAGTCTTTTCAATGCCGATGACAACACCAAGCAACCAAGCATGAAGGTAAAACCCTCTTATAAACTGGTTAAAATCTTTAATTATAAATGTTTGATGTTAAGTAAGGAGTGCATTAAGGAGAAAACAACCATGTTCAAAGAGACTTGTGCAAAATACAACCATTATCACTTGGGGATATGATGACCTAAAGATTAATAACAAGAAATTAATAGAGCACACCATGGATCTAGAACATGAAGCTAAACTCTTTAAACTAAAATAGAGGCCAATGAACCCAAAAATAGAAATAATAATAAAAAAAAATTACTCAAATTGCTTTAAGCATATATCATACTTTAGTCAAATATTTGACATGGGTTGTAAACCTAATAATCCATGAGGAAAAAAGAATGATGATATTTGGTTGTCTCTATTTCAAAAATCTAAAAAGGGATTCACTTAAAGACCACTATTTATTATATTCAATGAAAAACACTACAAAAGGGTGTTGGATCTCAAATGATGTCACTATTTAGTGTATTCTAAGCATGTAATTAGATTTGAGTTAAAGATAAGGATCAACAAAAAATAATATTCATAACCAAATGGGTGATATTTACTTGTCAAAGGATACCATTCATTCGAAGCAATAATATCATTTAGCAATTCCATATTTACAATGAGAAATAACTCATAATCATAGTAACATAATCATATTCCATGCATTGAGCATATTCTTTTATTTTGCACATAGTCAAATTAATCTAATAACTTACATAAAAGAATAACAATATTTAATCATCTATTCTTGAAATAATATAACAAGAATTCTATATGCATAAAATCTATTACCTCTTCATAATCCTCATTCAAAAAATATTAAATTTCAATTCTTTAAGAACATAAATAAACATTCCTCTTTTCTCCAAGGCCTTCACTTGTCTTCATCAACGAACTTCAAGTAAATTAGGGATCAAGACAACTCTTACATGCATATGCAAGCCTAACATGCACTATGCAAGAAACAAGAATAATACAACATATGCATCAACTAAGCAAAAAAATATGGAGAAAATCCCATACTTTTTTCCATTAAGGGATTCTTTAGCTAATTCCAAGCCTCATCCTTTATGAAAAGCTTACTACTAAGCCTTCATTAATTAGCTATAAATTGTAAATCTTCTAGCGAGAGTTATACACGCGCAACATTCATGCTTAAAACCATAGTTGAAAAAATTGGAATCGATAAAAAATCAGCAAAGCAAAAGAATCTGAAAAAATAAAAAATCGAAAAAAAAACGAAGAAAATCGAGAATCTTTAAAACCGTAAAAAATCTACTATTAAAATGCGCTTTAGTATTTTTTTTGTGTGGTAGCAGGTACGTAGACCTCTCTCTCCAATTTGGAACAAGCAAAATGAAAAACACAAGCTATTTATATCGTTTCCTTTACCCATGCTGCCGCGACAGATTTTTTTGACAAAAAATCGGGATTTTATTGGCAAGGGTAGGAATTGGTCAAAATCAAGATTTATTACAGATTTTCTCAACTATGCTTAGAATCAATAAAGATAAAAATAAAATAACTTTTGGATTTTTTCCAGTACATTGGAAAATTGTGCCTTTAATAAATTTTTATTTTTGTAAATACACCTTAACACCAAGGTTGCATCATTTCTGGTTAGAAAATTTTCTCTTAGATATCGGTTAATAATGCAACCATGTAAGCATTAATTTAGGATAATTTGTTTAAACATTCTCTTAGCATGAACAACAAAACTGTAATACCAAGCCCCAACCTATCCTTACAAAAAGGAGATTTAAAGGTTTTCAAAACTATTAATCCATTAGTTGAGTTACAAAGGTTCCATTTTTAGTGGAGTTAACTTCTTACAGGTGAGACCATAACCATCCTCTTTGTATGTAAGAATGCTAGTAAAGAATGGTTGTGCTTACTCAGTCACATACTCTCAAAAGGAAAAAATTTTAAACTTTTAAAAAGTCCCATGCAAGTTTTATGTTGTTTTATGTTTATGTGTTGTAGTGAACATAGCAATATATGAGTTTCCTAATCTTATTATTAATTTTATCTTGAATTGACAATTTTTTTTTGCATTTTTATGATTCAGTCATGTTTTATGGATAAAACATAACATTTGTTACTGTCTGACTAGACATTCTATTTTGCTTCCAAAATTGATAACCAATCCAACATCACAACGAGCAGATGTTTCTTCATTGTACAGAAGGGCAGGTCAAAATCATATTTCTCATACAATAAATGCTTAAAACACCTCGTTCAGAAGAAATATCCCGGCTCTGCAAAAAGTTTTGCTATCAAATACTTTTGATGATGGAAGAAAAATTAATGCCCATGTCAATATTTTGCTTAATGAAATGAAATTCCAAATGTTTTTAAATTAAAGTTGGTGGGAGTTATTGAGGAAATCCTTGGCTTTAGATATTGTATATATGGATGGAATGACTCTTTTTAAATTTTCATCCTAGGAAGCATAAATCATCTTTGGAAATATGCTTCATGCGCCCTTTTTTGTTATAATAGAAAGTAGTGCATGTTGGTTTTATTCTCATGTACGTTGAATGTGACATAACCTAACGAATGAATGCATTCACAAGTTTTTTCTACTATATCAAGATTTTCATTCATAGATTTTGTGGACACGAAAAGTCATTTTTTTGAATGATCACCATAATCTAGCTACAATTATCTTGAATCAAACACTTGGCAGGAAGAGAGCTAGTTGATTTTGTTCTAATTTTTAATAGTGCATATGTTATTTAAGTCTTACGGTTGACATACAACCAAAAGTTGCTTCTAGCATAATTTGTTTAAGGGGTGGCATTTGCTTATAACCATCTATAACAACAAGGTTGTAAGGAAGCAACCTGATTTGTATTATTCAGCTTGATCTTTGAAAATGTATTGATCAAGTTAATTTCATTTTTTATTATTTTCTTCCCTGCTAATCAACATTCTTTTACCGTTATAACCACATCATCAAATCAGCAACGAAGTGAAAAGCATGGCATGTCTGAAGAAGTAGTATTATTATATTGATGTTTAAAAACACTTGTCTAATTTCAATAAAATAATATTTCTACATTCAGTGTGTAATGTATGTTAAAAATGTAGACTATTGATTAGGAGATGGGTTTGAGTATCATCTTCTCTATGTGGCAAACACTTGGGATAACTCTGCTTATTTGATGAGATGCTAAGGTTTACCGCATACCACATGAAACGAGGGAAAAAACTAAGTTTTCAAAGAACAATATTATGGGTCATAAAAAGTATAAATCTTCTAGTAGTAGTTCTACAGGTGCAACATTCATGCTTAGAACCAATAAAGACTAAAAGAAAATAGCTTTTAGATTTTTTTCAGTACATTAGAAAATTGTGTTGTTTATAAGTTTTTATTTTTGTAAACACACCTTGACACCAAGGTTTCTTCATTTATAGTCAAAAACTTTTTCTTTTAACTAGCTATCTGCTAATCATGCAACCATATAAGCATTAGTTTAGGATAATTTTTTTAAAACATTTTCTTGGAATGTACAAATTGTAAATCTTCTAACAATAGTTATACAGGGCAACATTAATGCTTAGAACCAATAAAGATTAAAAGAAAATAGCTTTTGGATTTTTCAGTACATTGGAAAATTATATTGTTTATAAGTTTTTATTTCTGTAAATACACCTTGACACCAAGGTTGCTTTATTTTTGGTGAGAAACTATTTCTTTTAACTAGCTATCGGCTAATGATGCAACCATATAAGCATTAGTTTAGGATAATTTTTTTAAACATTCTCTTGTTATATACAAATTGTAATACCAAGCCCCCACCTATCCTTACATAAAAGGGATTTAAAGCTTTTCAAAACTATTAGTCCATTAGTTGAGTTATAACAAAGGTGCCATTTTTAGTGGAGAGGTGAGACGATAACCATGTATTTGTATGTAAGAATGCTAGTAAAGAATAGCGCTTACTGAATTCCAATAAAGAATGGTCATGCTTACTCAGCCACATATTCTCAAAAGGGAAAACTTTTGAACTTTCATTTCTTAGAAAGTCCCATACAAGTTTTATGCTGGTTATGTGTTGTAGTGAACATAGCATTATATGAGTTTCCTAATCCTATTATTACTTTTATACAAAAAAAAGTGCATTTTTATGCTTCAATCATGTTTTATGGTTAAAACATAACATTTATTAATGTTTATCTGGACATTTTATTTTGCTTCCAAGATTGATAACCACTCCAGCTTCATAACGAGCAGAGATTTCTCCGAGCAGAGATTTCTCCATTGTACGGAAAGACAGGTCAAAATAATATTTTTCTTCATACAAGAAATGCTTAAAACATTTCATTCATAAGAAATATCCTGACTCTGCAAAAAAATTTGCTATCAAATGATAGAAGAAAAATTAATGCCCATGTATTTTTTTGCTTAATAAAATGAAATTCCAAATGTTTTTAAATTAAAGTTGGTGAAAGTTATTGCAGGATTCCTTTGCTTTAGATACTAAATTGTGGATGGAATGACCCCTTTTAAATTTCCATCCTAGGAAGCAGTTCATGCACCCTTTTTTTTGTTATAATAGACAGTAGTGCTTGTTGGTTATATTCTCACCGACGTTGAATGTGACATAACCCAACGAATGGATGCATTCATAATTTTCTTCAACTATATCAAGATTTTCATTCCTAGATTTTGTGGACACAAAAATTCATCTTTTGATTGAACGCAACATTCCAGGTACAGTTATCTTGAATCAAACACTCATAAGGAAGAAAGCTATTCGAAACTGTTCTAATTTTTTAGAGTGCATATGTAATTTAAGTCTTACAGTTGACATACAACCAAAAGTGGTATTTGATTATAACAATCTATAACAACATGGTTGCAGATATAGAAGGGAGCAACCGGATTTGTATTATTCAGCTTAATCTGTGAAAATGTATTGATCAAGTTAATTTCATTCTCTATTATTTTCTTCCCTGCTAATCAGCATTCTTTTACCGTTTTAACCACGTCATCAAATCAGCAAAGAAGGGAAAATCATGGCATGTATATTGAAGTTTAAAAATACTTGCCTGATTTCAATAAAAACTTTGTTTCTAAATTCATTATGTTTGGCAAATATCTAATAAAAGTATGTGAATATGCTTCATGAATTGGATAAATGGGTGCATGTGAAGAACATACGCCTTTGTTTAATCTAGGAAAGTAAAACTAACTTACATCACAACGTTTGCTATTCTGGTTTATTTGCTGCCTTCGCCTCTACCCCTCCATCTCTTTAGTAATGTCGACACTATTGGCATCAAGGATAAAACTATTTTAGGTGGGTCTTATAAGATAGTATGATGAAGAGAATCTTTCTAGGCTAACAGCAAATGCACTTGCTTAATCGTTAATGTATGTTAAAAATGTAGACTATTGATTAGGAGCTGGGTTTGAGTACCGTCTTCTCTATGTGGCAAACACTTCGATAACTCAGCTTATTTACGATAAGATGCTAGGGTTTACCACATACCACATTAAACAAGGGATTCAGCTTGAAGTGTTTTCTTTAAATGTGTTTGAATTCCTTGAACTTTCAAATAATGGCGACTTCATTTGAAAATGAACCCACTAAACATACTTAGATCAAAAAAAAAAAAAATTCATAATTGCTAAAACTAAGCCACATTAGTTGCTTGCTAGATCTATTTTGCTACTAATTTTGTGGTTTAGGACTACTTTAAATTGCTCGAAAGAGAGTGGCATATAGGAGATTGCCTTGCAAATCATCAAATTTGACCAAAGCAAATGCTAGTGTGTGATGATGGTTTGTCAAAGCAAATGCTTTTTCGCATATCAACTTTGAACTTCGGATTGAGCTAGTGCGCCTAAGGTTATGCTTGATTCCCAACTCAGATTTAGCTAGTTACTTACCAAAATTAGGAATTCTCTGCTAGTATTGTATCATAGCATGTGAAATGCCCAAATGCAAAGGATAACTATCACATGTAATATTTTATTTTGGCTATCTGATTCTTTGTCATAGTATCATATTGTCTGTTCTTTTCTCATATGCCATGGGTTATTGTCTGTTCTTTTCTCATATGCCATGGGTTATTGTCTGTTCTTTTCTCATATGCCATGGGCTACTTCTTTTTAAATATACTTCATTGCAGAAACAAACGGAAACACGTATGGGAAAGGGAAAACAAGTCAACAATATTAGTTAACAACAAACAGAATATTTAAAAAGAAGTAGCCCATGGCTCTTCGTATAACAAAACATGGAGAATTTTTTAATTGAATATATACTAGCAATTTCAAAGATTGCATTGATATAGGGACAGGGGCCAATAGTTGTGAACCCTATGTTTGCACCTTTTTTGAGAGCATAAGGTGCCACCTCAGGTCATAAAAATATTACGGAAAGTATGTTTCATTGTTATGGATTGTGTTGTCTTTCTTCAATATTTGTTTTTGAGAGTTCTAATGTACAAAACATGGAGAATTTTTTTATTGAATGACCCCATATACTAGCAATTTTAAAAATTGCATTGATATAGGGACAAGAGCCAACTATATCAAGAGCCAATAGTTGTACACTCTGTTTGTATCTTTGTTGAAAGCATAAGGTGCCACCTCAGGTTATAAAAAATTATGAAAAAGTTGTTTCGTTGTTATAGAAAGTGTTGTCTTTCTTTGATATTTTTTTAGAGTTCTAATATTACATGTAAAAATCCTAATTAAAAAATATTACAAGTAAAAATGTATCATTTACTTTATTTTAATTATTAGTGTAACTTTGGGGATATTGCATTGGTATCATGAAATTCACATGTAGATAGAGTGCAATATAACCATTTCACAATAAATTTTTAAAAATCTTTCAAAATATTTAGAAAATAAAAAATCTTACAATAATTTGGGTAACAATTATTTTTTATTTTCGAAGTAAAGAGTGTTTAAGGACCATTAACACCAAATTTTCATGAGCCTCGAGGATGGGGGACGGGTTTCGGGGACGGCGGGGGACAACAGGCCGATTTTAGAGGACGGTTGGGGGACAACTAGTATAATATTATGAAAATTCTAATTTTTTAAAAAATTTAGAAAAGACTACAAATTCTACACAGCAAAAATGAAAAATACTAAAAACTTATAAAATATTCATGTTCTTAAAACATGTTTCAATCTGAAATGAACCCAGCTATTAACCTATTACTAAGTCCAGCCATTTCAACAAATGTAACTTGAAGGTTCAACCAAAGATATCAAGTGGAATCTCTATAAGTTAACCAAAATAGTGGCTATTGCTCAAGTAATGAATGTCACACTGTTTAGCTTTTAATATTCAAACAATAACAATCATCATTTTTTCAGCCACCAATGTTCAAACAAAGACTATCATTTTTTAATTTGTTTTCAGTCACCATGGCAATTCTCATATTTTACTTTTTGGCCATCAATTTTCAAGAAGATAGTCATTGATTTTCACTTTTCTCAGTCATCAATATTCAAGCAAAATAGTTATCAACTTATCTGTCTTTTTTTATTTTATTTTGGACATGAGAGGCCCAGTTGTGGGGATCCCATCCCCATATTTTTTTTTGGTTTAAATTTGTGTTTTTTTTTTTTTTTTTCATGAGACGCCCAGCCGTAGGGTCCTACCCCATACTTTTTTTAAAATTTAAGTTTTGTGTCTTTTTTTTAATTTTTTTTGGACACTAGACACCCAGTCGTGAGGTCCCACCCGATACTTTTTTTTAAATTTAAATTTGCGTTTTTTTTTTTTTAATTTTTGGGCATGAGACACCCATATATTTTTTTAATTTAAGTTTGTCTTTTTTATTTTTATTTTTTTGGGCATTGGACGCCCAGCGGGGTGGTTGGGCATGAGACACCCAGTCGTCCCCATATATATTTTTAATTTAAGTTTGTCTTTTTTTTATTTTTATTTTTTTGGGCATTGGACGGCCAGCGGGGTCCCACCCCCATATTTTTTTTTTAATTTAAGTTTATCTTTTTTATTTTTTTGGGCATTGGACGACCAGCGAGGTCCCACCCGCATACCTTTTTTTTAAATCTTTTTTTTAAATTTAAGTTTGTGCCTTTTTTTATTAATTCCTTTTTGGGCATGAGACACCCACGCTCCCATCCCATACTTTTTTTTTAATTTAAGTTTGTATTTTTTAGTTTTTTTGGAGCATGAGATGCCCAAGCATGGGGACGGCTGGGGACGGCAGCCTGGGGATGCTGCTGTCCTGTGGACGGCCCCCCTGTCGTCCCCCAAAAGGGGAACGGTGGGGAAACGCTCCCATGCCATCCCCCGTATCGGGGATGAAGGGACGAGAGGACGCGTCCCCCTCAACACAGATTAACACAATAGGTTCCAATACAACTACGGGCTTCTTTCCCCATTATTAATATCTTTACTTCAACTTTATAGTTGAAAATTAATTTCTTTCCTACTTGTTTCACAAAGTCAATGAATGCATCCAAATACAAAGAATATATTTTTTTCAAAAATAAATTTTCAAAAAAATGCTTATGTGAAATGTTTCATACATTTGTTTCACAAAGTCAATGAATGCATGCATTTCAACAAAAAATTCTCAAAAATGCTTATGTGGAGTGTTTCATATATTTTCATGCATGTGGTTGATAAGTCTTCCCATGCTTAGGTTGGTTTGATCTTAGAAACCAAGAAGTTGAATGCATCCAAACACAAAAAAAACATATTTTTCTGGCATTAAACTAGGTCGGCTTTGCACTTTTTTAGTTGGTTTGATGTTAGAAACCAATATATTTATCTTGTAACCCTCAACATGCAGAGTATGTCTAAGAGACATCCAAGCATCTTCCAAGGCCATTTCTTCACTTTTCAAGAGACATCTCATAAAATGATCATTGGTGAAGATTTAGGATATTGTAAGTACAACCAGGACATCTCTCCAATTTATGATATTACTGGTACAGCCAAGACACACATCAGGGTCATTTCTCGATCCTGAGGATACAATTTAAAAAAAATAGAAAAACAAAACTTTTTTTTTGCCTATTAATATGACTATTAATGAGGATTTAGGATATTGTAAGTACAACTAGGACATCTTCCCGATTTATGATATTACTAGTATACCCAGGATATATCAGGGTCATTTCTCAACCGTGAGGATACATTCCATAAGATGAGGTATGTGGACTTCAAAAAAAATAGAAAAATAATTTTTTTTTGCCTGAAAAATGAGTATTGATGAACATTGGCATGTTGAAAATAAATGGTATCAGAGTGGTAGCAGAACTGTATTAGGTTAAAAATCATATTTAAAGCCATAGAAAGAAGCAAATAAAATAAGTGACAATATCCCGTTTCTTTAGGACATATGGAGTTGTAACTACATCAATATAGATTTAAAATAAGCTTTAGTTGATTCTTGGTCAAAAACTGATCACTCTTGCAATAAATCAATTAAGAGGAACAGTTCTAACTGTTGGCTGAGGACAAGGAGAAAAAGGCAGGGTACAACACCTTGAATTACATATAAATCGACCTAGATGCTTTGGACAGATGCTTTTGATTAATCTTTTAGCATAGGTTATTCAGTAGAGACTAGGACCAAAGACGATGAAAATTAGATAAACCTAAGTTTTCCAGGAACAACATTATCTATTTTTAAGAGTATAAATCTTCTAGCAAGAGTTATACCGGTGCAACATTCATGCTTAGAACCAATAAAGATTAAAACAAAATAGCTTTTGGATGTTTTTCAGTATATTGGAACATTGTGCCGTTTATAAATTTTTATTTCTGTAAATACACCTTAAAAACTCTCTCTTAACTAGCTATCGGCTAAAGATGCAGCATTAGTTTAGGATAATTTGTTTAAACATTCTCTTGGAATGTACAAATTGTAATACCAAGCCCCAGCCTAAGGTTTCCAAAACTATTAGTCCACTAATTGAGTTATAACAAAGGTGTCATTTTTAGTGGAGTTAAAGTCTTATAAGTAAAACGATAACCATCTGTTTATATGTAAGAATGCTAGTAAAGAATAGCGCTTGTTGAATGCTAATAGAGAATGACCGTAATTACTCAGCCACATGCTCTCAAAAGGGAAAACTTTTAAACTTTCATTTCATAGATAATCCCAAGTTTTATGTTGTTTGTGTGTTGTAGTGGGCATAGCATTATATGAGTTTCCTAAAAGGTGCATTTTTATGCTTCAGTCATTTTTATAAGTAAAACATAACATTTATTAATAGTTGTCTGGTCATTCTGTTTTGCTTTCCATATTGATAACCACTCCAGCTTCACAATGAGCAGATGTTTCTTCATTGTACAAAGGACGGGTCAAAATCAGATTTCTCATATAAGAAAAGCTTAAAACATCTCAGTTAGGAGAAATATCCCAATTCTGCAGAAAAATTTGCTATGAAATACTTCTGATGATGGAAGAAAAATTAATGTCCATGTCAATTTTTTTTGTTAATCCTATTATAACATTTTATTGAATTGACAAAAAGAAAAGTGTATTTTTATGCTTCAATCATGTTTTATAGGTAAAACATAACATTTATTAATGGTTGTATGGGCATTCTGTTTTGCTTCCCAGATCGATAACCACTCCGCTTCGCAATGAGCAGAATTTTCTTCATTGTACAGAAGCACGGTCAAAATAAGATTTCTCATACAAGAAAAGCTTAAAACATCTCGTTCAGGAGAAGTATCCCGACTCTGCAGAAAATTTTGCAATAAAATACTTTCTGATAATGGAAAAAAAATATAATGCCCATGTCAATCTTTTGCTTAATGGAATGAAATTCCAAATATTTTTAATTAAAGTTGGTGAGGGTTATTGTGGGAAGAAAAATGATCCTCTAAATTGTATAAATTTCTCATTATTTATACATAAAATGAAAAATGATCCTGTAAATACTATACAGTTCGCTTAAATCTGTAATTATTTGTACATCAAATGAAAAATGATCCTGTAAATTGTATACAGTTCGCTTAAATTTGTAATTAGTTATACATAAAATGAAAAACGATCTACAGTTCGCTTAAGAAATTTTGTTGTTTTAGTACCTTGGTTCGCTTGAATTCGGCGGCGATGCTCGTGGCCACGGCAATCAGGCCCAGAAGCCCTATCAGTAGGCAGGTCCCCCGCCTCGATTTCTCCATGGCGTTTTCGCGGATCTATGGAATCGAATTGTCTACAATGTGCTGAGATTTATGCAATTTGTGGTGGTGCCCATATGCCTTCTGTCGGAATTTCCATAACTGCACATTCTGGCCGCCTTTGTTTAATCGAAAAGAGTGAAACTAATTTACCTCACAAGATTGCTATTCTGGTTCATTTGCTGCCCTCGCCTCCGCCTTCACCTCTGCTCCTTCATCTCTTTAGTAACGCCAGCACTATTAGCATCAATGATATAACCGTTTTAGGCATTCGCCTTCACCTCTACCCCTTCATCTCTTTAGTAATGCCAGCACTACTGGGGTCAATGATACAACCGTTTTATGAGGGGCTTATAATGGCGGTATGATGAAGAGAATCCTGTGAGGGTAACGGTAAACAGAATCTTGTGAGGGTAACCGTAAACAGACATTCTTAATCGTTAATGTACGTTAAAAATCTAAACTATTGATGAGAGTTGGGTTTGAGAACCGTCTTCTTTACAGTAATTAGTAAAAAATGATTAGATTTCTTTAATTATGGGTGATACCAGTTTAGTCTGTGTAAACTAAACAACCCCTTCCTTCCCCTTCCTCCTGTTTTCAAATAAATATTTTTAAAATTCAAAGAGTATAGGGGCCTTTGATATGCTGCCTAGTTTTTAGGCCTCAGAAGTACAGTTTCTCTTACCATTTACGATTTGATGAATGAGAAGAAAGAAAACTTATAAAACTATAATGGAGATTTTTTGTTTACAAACCTGGGAAACCAGGTTGAATGTAAAAAACAGAACTTTTTTCGGTGTGAATCTAGTAAAGTACAAAGGAACTCTGACGGCGTGAATCTAGTGAAGTACAAAGGAATTTAGGGTACGTCAAAAGTAATCATTTGCAAAAGAAGGGAAGCGGTATAAATTGCAATCTCTTTGATACTGCATTTTAAATTCATAATAAAAAATAAATAAATAAATCATAAAAGATCTTTTAATTTGTATGAATTATTTTTAAGAATTTTTGTGGAATTAAAATTGGCCTCACTTGCAGTATATTATGATTATAATAATATTTAAATAAATTTGTTGTTATGTATGTATTGTTTGACAAGATTTGAGTGAAGGTTTCCTCTTTAAAAACTCAAATTTTACTGGTTGAGCTGATCTTGTTATGAATCTATTTTAATGTTTGTGTTCTTGATCATTTTGTGGTTGATAATGTTTATGTTTTTGTTCATTTTATGGTTAAAATTGATTCTAAGACGTTTAAAATGATTTGGTTTCTTTAGAAGGGTGGTTATCTAAGAGGATTGTAGGTAAACATTTTTTTTAATTTCACTTCTTAAGATGTCGATCTTTGTTTTGGATTTCACTTAGCTTTATGAACATAAATTGTTTGGCTAGACTTGTTACAAAATGTTAGAGGATCTTTAGTTGTTAAACTTAGTTTTGTTTAGCAAGATAATATTATCAATATTTAAAATGAGTAAAATAATAGGTTTGTTGAATGGTTTCCAAAGTCTATATGTTTTCATTTAGCATTTAGGTGTCAATAACCCATTAGAGTTAAGAGGAAGGAGGATCCATTTTACCAAATTCCTGATGTTAACATCAAAATACAAGATGCTCTATAGATAAAGGTAGAGTAAAAGAAAAACAAAACTAGATGATTGACTATGAATATCCTTTGTGAAGGACAAAACTAGATATTTGACTATGAATACCCTTTCGGAAGGATAAATCCTTCATTTTTTACACTTTATGCTTCTTCCATATTCATATCTAGAGAGCTGAAGTCAATGTCATAGAATCAAGTTGTGCATACACAATATAGGACTAGTTGATTTGATATCCTATCTGTTAGTTTGAAATTTATCTATAGAAGTCCATCCCCCTAATATTTTCATAGTAATACAAAAAGTTAGTAGTCATTTTTTTAACAATTTTAAAAGATGAATTCTCTTTCATCTTGGCACTTATTAAGTTATCTAATGTGAAATATCACTCTCTTTGAAAGTCATATAACAACCTGTAGTAGTTTGACTACTATTACATTCCAGATGTAAAAGCAATCGCACAAACGAGAGACTTGATATTGATGCAACAATTACCAATAAGGCTAGGGATATTTGAAAAGTTTAAGGTGTCCAAATTGTTTGAAATGCAAAGAATAAGGTGACAATTTGAAAGAATTTGGAGGAAAATTGTCCAAGATTGAGATAAAGCGACTTGCTCAGTTGTTAAGCGATTCGCTTTATGGATGAGCAATTTACTTAATCTGACATGTTATTATTCGATTTACTGCACAAGCAGGAAATATATATCATCGTGACATCATCTTGACCAAGTAGAGAAATCAATCGGGTCTTTAAGATGAGATACTTGCAAGAAGGTTTGCAAATTGTTGATTTGCTATTGCATGACATCATCAAAGGGGATCGATTTGCCCATTTCAAGAAGATATTCATGGGTCAATTTGCTCATTAGTATAAGAAGATGCTCAATATAGGAGTGTCATGTGTGTAAATTATATGTCCACTCGTGGAAAGATGTGATGGGTGTATTGAATGTAGGGGCCACCAATTTGTTTTAGCCATAGGTGATAATAATTTACTCACAATAATAATGATTCACTCAAGACAATGGTTTTGTCTGTGATAATATAAGAAGGAAGCAAAATAACGAAGGATGATAATTTTTCTAGTCAAGGAAGCGATTTGCTTGCTTAGAGAAACAAATGACATGTCACAATTAAAACTTAGGAAAACAACATTTAATGTGTTGATTTATCGTGTGGTATATTTTTTCATGGATTAAGAGATTGGGGCCCATAGTAATGACTTGGAAAGTGACATATTTTCTCATAGATGGGTTAATTGGAGAAAAAATCTACTAAAGTACACATGAAGAAGTTTTTTAGTGCCAATTCTTGTTGGATAGGCAACCATTTTCCATCTAAGCTTTAAAATTACCTTTTGATGCTTAGCTAATGGTTAGGGTTTGTTAAGTAGAGTAAGGGTTTGAGTTAGCTTTATTTTGCTACAAATAAGAGCGAAGAGCTCATTTAAAGGTATATTTTTGGCAATTTTAACTACCTTGGTCTTTAAATCAAGTGGGATTTAGATTCGCTACTACAATGTATTTATGGACTGTGCATGGCATTTGTTATTAGACTGTATACATGTTGCTCATACCTTTTTAATAATAAATGAATGATTTTTGAGGCTCTAACTATTTGTCTCTATCAGTCCTTTCCAATAAATTCATTGTATATCTATTTAATCTTGATGTTTTGAAGCAATTTGCCTTTCTATGTATGTTGACTGGGTTATACACTCCATGCTATAGTTTTACAACTATATTTAATTTTTGCATTTTACTTTTTTTCTCTTATCTATTACTCAAAATATTTAGATCAGATTGTTAGATTAGGGAGTCAACATTCTCTGAAGGTTGAGTGGGATAAATCCTTTCTTTTAGTGTTGTTTGTATTTTGAGGTAAAATTACTATTAGAAGCATCCCTTGTTTAACAATTTCTAGCATGTTCAGTAGGACATTAGATTTTACTATATCAAAATCTATTTAAAGTTTGGAGAATATTTCAAATCTAGTGATACCCACAAAGCAATTTCTAGATCTAGTAAGATTTGATTGGTAATATAAAAAATAGACTTTAGATCTAACTAGATATGATATTTCTTAGATATTTTAGGTCTTTATTACATTTTTTAAATTTTGCTAATATATGTAGTAGCTTACTCATATTATTGCACTCTAAAAGTGTGATTCATCATACATAAGAAGAATATAACTAGAATCTAGATAATGAACATTCTAAAACTACTAAAGGTAATTATAAAATATCACGACCCTTGAAATGTTTCATTGTGGAAAATTGTGGCTTGAATTCCAAGAATTTGGAGGGAAATTAGCTAAGTCTAAGGAATTGCACTCCTTTAGCAAGTTTTAGTATGGTTTGTGTTACAAATTTTAGAGAATTCTATATTGTAAGCTTAGAATGTACTTCACATTGAAGGTCATAGAGCACTTCACAATATAGCCAAAAAGCGCTCCACATTACAAGCCAAAGATGCAACTCACACTTTTGAAGGAGAATCTTTATGGTCGTATTTGACACAAAATCTAGTGCTAAATTTACCTAATTAAGCAATCTTTTGTCACCTATTTGTAGAATCCTACTATGTTGATGTAACTTGGAGTTAAAGTTCAATTTATTGCAATTAAAAGTAGGGTCAGCTTTACTTTTTCTATAAATAAGAGCTACAGGTTCATTATAAAGGGTCTTTTTTCTATTTTTAGAATAGTAAAGTTACTTGTGATTAGAATTATAATATAGATTTGAATTATAATTAATGAGAAAATTATGCATGGCTTTTATGGATTAATTGTGTCCTTTGACCTTTTTATTCATGGATGTATGATGCTTGTGGCTCCATCTTCCCATCCCTTATTAGTCCTCTCACTTTGTTATGGCACGGTGTTCATGGATATGATCACACCAAAGTTATTTGATCTCACCTAAAGATTCAATTAGATAAACACTCATCTAGCTATGGTTACATGATCGTATTTATTTTATTGCATTTTGCTTTATATTCTCATGTTCCTTTTCCTACAAAATTGTTTAGACTAGCATAGATTAATTAGACTTAGTGGGAGTCGATCCTTCAATCTAGATATTGGAGATTATTATGATCTCCTTTCTATGATGAATTATTATATCATAGGCACATAATAATATCAAATAATTTTATGGATCAATAGTTTTGGCATGTTTGATGGGACATTAAACTTTGTTTCTTCATGAGATCAAGTCGATCCCACTTACATTAAACACATTTATCATTTGTTTTATAGATGTACGTAAATCTAATTTATATTTCTTTAGATTTGTTAAATGGCTTATTAAAACACCAAAATAAACATAACCCAAAAATATTTTTCCAAATTTGTTAGTTTTGGATTTATATTTGATAGTTTTGCATTGTTACAATTTTAAGGCATTTTCTTTAAATGTGTTTGAATTCCTTGAAATTTCATGTAAATGATGACTTCGTTTGAAAAACAAACCCACTAAACATGCTTAGATTAAAAAAAATCATAATTGCTAAAACTAAGTCATATTAGTTTCTTGCTAGATCTATTTTGCTCCTAATTTTATGGTTTAGGACTACTTTAAATTGCTTAAGTTTGAAAGAGAGTGGTTTGTCAGGAGATTACCTTACAAATCACTAAATTTGACTAGTGTTTTCTAAATTCTGCTTTGCACCAAAGATATTAATGAGTGTGCATGACCCTAAAGACCTAATTACACCTTGTATCATTGGATGTCACACATTTGGAAGCCTAAGGTAGCAATCCATATTGTCATTATTAAAATTTTGAATGTTTTGTTAAATTTATTTTATATGTTTTGTAAAAATTCAATCAAAGTATGGTAAGGGCTTTGGCCTCTCTTTGAGAGGTCCAAGGTTCAAACCCCACTCAGTATGAGAGGACTAGGACCCCTCATAAAAACCTATGTAAACTCAATTAAAAGAGACCCAAGTTCAAATTCCGGTGAGAAGGGGTCGGGACCCCTCATAAAAACCATGTAAACTAAATTTTTTATCAAGTGGCATTAGCTCAACCGGTTAGATTCCTCAATATTTCAAGGAGACCTAGATTCAAATCTTACCAAGTGATACATGGATAATATCCAAGCTTTGTTGTAATACCACTATGTGGTGATGATGTAATACAGGTGGGGCCTATTTCAATCCCATATAACCCATTGAAAAAAACTTCAATCAAAGTATAAATGAATAATTTACAAATTGTATCAATGTGTACTTTGTCTTCTAATTAGAAAGGATTTGATCAATTTAAATTTTACTAAGTATCTCAAGTGTTCCCCATTATCCTTAAGTGTGTCATGCTATAATATCAAAAATTGTACAAAGTATTTCATGCTTGATGCAAATTGTCCTACAAATTGAGTGGTCCTCATCATGTTTAAGTGAACTCCACTAGACTAGAAGTTCTCCACCCCAAAATTCAAAATGTAACACAAAATGTGCACCATTAACAATTTATCTTCCTAAGTAGTATGTCTCACCATTAATACAAAATGTGCACTTCATTGAAAAGGTACTATTTTTTAAATTTCTTAAGGATCTATTGACTTTTCTCAAGTGAATTTACAACATATAATACTACACTAACCCTATCAAAGATAAGAATATAAGGTTTATGAATACATGGTCAAAATTTCATTTGTCGGAAAAGGAAACATAGTTGGTTAATTTTATCACTTATACATGATCATGCATCCCACAAGCATAAAGTTGTCTCACATAATGCATCTGTAAAGAAAAAACGAACAACACCAAGATAACGATAACAAATCCAACACAAGAAATATTGCACAATAAAGAAATGATATTATATTGATATTGTGGGAGCCTTGATCTCCACTATTACAATGCAACTTGTGTTGATACAAATGATTTTACAATCAAAGGGTTTGAAACCCTCGTTCAAATGAATATTTGATGTCTTCGAGTTGTCTTCACTCCAAAAAATTTGTGAGTGGGCTTGTGTATCCCTACGGGACCACTCATAGCTACAACAATTGTTAATATAAACTCTCCTTGTAACCTGCACACCAACAAATCAAAAAATAGGTTAATAACACCTGTAGGACCTCCATAGTGTGAGGCCCACTAAAATCTTAAAGTGTACAATATTTACCCTAACTAAAATATTCTATGAAATAAAGTGCAGATATATGGGAGGCATAAGTAAAGCAATAATAAATTATATCTTGTTGAGAATATACTTGTGTTTTTTATCCATGCTTTTTCTTCCTCGATCCAATGGTACGGAACACCCACAAGCGTTCAAGGGTTTGTCGACTATAAACCGGTCAACGACAGATGCCCTACAACATCCAGGGATGGCTGTAAACACCAAACAACATCCAAGAAATACTTTGCAGTGTTCGAGGAATGCCTTGAAGCGTTAATGGGTGATGGGGGATACTCTACGAAATCTTGGTAGGGTTCGTAGAAGTTTCAATAATGGATATGGTGGCGAGGGTTTGAGTGATGACAAGAATGGAAGGTGTTAGCAGAATACTAGGGTTTTGTGAGTGGACAGATGATAAATGCTCTTCGAAACCCAAAATATTTTTACCTCTCAATATGATCAATTTTTGGACCTTGATTCATAAAAATAAATCATCTTTTATAATTTACCCTTGATCATGTTAGGGTTTCAATGACACCAACAGACGACTAAGATTAAAACATAATGAAGGGTTGAGATTGAGATTGGACAAGTGACACAAATCATGTGAAATGAATGGTTGAGATTAAAATGTGATGGGTGGCTAGGATTTATTTACATATATATATATTTAAATAAATATATAAATATAAATATAAAATATTCATATTTATGCATAAATATAAATAAATAAACATATATAAATAAATAATGGATGGCTATGATTGGAGGATGTATAGGTGACAAGTGGCTAGGTTTTGGTGTCTATAGATGCTCCTTTTTGTATCACATTGCATGAAACACAATGCGGTGAAAAAATAAGAGATACCTGGTTTAGTGAAGCAACTTCTTTTCTCAGTGCGCAAGAAGATCCTAAAGACAAAAAATATTATTGTAGCTTACCCCCTCAATTGGTGAGTGAGTGAAGAATGAATCTCACGGGCGAATTGATAGATTTGTGGGTGATGTGAATGAATGTGTATGATGTAATGATTGATTATGTTTTTGCCCCAATAGAAGGAGGAGTTTTTGGAAATGTGGATGATATGAATGATGTAATGAATGATTCTGATTTTGCCCCAATAGAAAAGGGGTTGTTGATGATGATGCAATATTTTATTATGTTTTTGTCCCAATAGAAAAAAAAGGGTTTTTATGAAATGCAGATGATATGAATGATGTAAATGTGAATGATGTATCCTGATGTGGAAAAAAATAAAATTTGGTTGCCCCAAGTTTGGGGTGATTTTGTGTTGTTAAAAAGTATACCTTCTGGCATCATTGAAAAAAAATGAAGATGCAATAAAGGAACCAATCATCCTAGGTGTCTGATATCCTTGTGATTTTTTGCAATTCCTAAAAAATGATTGATGTAGTAAAAGTTATCCATGTTTCTAGCCCCATGAAAAGGGCATCAATGACAGCTTTTGAGAAAATTAATCTGAGCACAGTCTCACTCAAAAAATGAGGGACCAAAAAGATTTTTTTTTTGAACAAGAGGATGTTGGATGATGATATGGGAAAGTGTCCTTATGGTGATCTACCCATCCTACCAAATTGCATGGATAACCAATCACTGCAATCGCTAGGGGAATAGAGTAAACCACTAGATATGAGGTTCGCTTGATAATGCAAGTGAATTTGACAATGTTGAGTGGAAATGCACTGATGAATGAATTTGTAAATGTTAAATGAAGATGTATAAAGTGAAATTGAATATGGAAATGCATTGATGAGTGATTTTGATGATTTTGTGAAATTTGGAATTGTTTTGGGATATTTTGAAGCAATTTGAGGGTATTTTTCGTAATTTTTTGGTCGCAATCAAGAATTAAATACCCAAATCAATCCGTGTTATCACAAAATGTGATGGAATGGTGTGATGAATTATTAATATGATGAGTGTAGCAATTTTGTGAAATTTTGGACCATTTTGAGGTGATTTGAAGCATTTTTAGGTGTTTTTATGACTTTTGGTCGCAATAAAAAATTATACATCCAAATCGATCTGTATTTTCACAAAACCTAATGTGATGATGTAATGCATGCATGGATGAATTTTGAGGTGATTTTGTGGGATTTTTCTATGGTTTGAAGTCTTTTGAGTCCTTTTGTAGTATTCTAGATCCAAACGTCTACCAGCGTCCACATCTTGTGCAGATGCGAGAGGGTTTTTGCCACTCTGCAAATGCAGGGTAGTGTTTGAGTGTACCAAAATTAACTATAAAATGGTTTCAAGGATAAAATTTGATTCATTCTTGTGTTTGTGAGTTTGAAAAGCGATGTATGAAGGAGTTTGAGTGAGTGAGTGAGGGAGTGTGGTGATGGCAATGGAGGGAGTGGATGCGGTAGCAGGAGTTGAGGTGCAGGTGGTTGAGGTAAGTACCCTTAGCTCTCTTGTTTGATTTTTTTTTACAATAAATGCGATGGTAATGTGTATTTGTTGTTGTTTTGTGCTACAATTGAGGATCTTGGAGGCTCGACATCAATTCTCATCCATCATACTAGGGGTGAGAAAGGTGTTGTAGAAGGACCATTGGGATTGGTTGGAGTGGGTGGGATTGGTGGGGTGTGCCTAAATTGAGGTGGTGAGGGCTGATGAGGGGTACCTCTTTGCCTTAGTTGAGAGGTGGGATCCAGATAGGGGAACCTTCTAGATCTCGATAGGGGAGATGATGGTGACACTGGAGGGGTTGTGTGTCCAAGTTGGGCACGATAGGGAGTATGAGATGAGGCAAATATTTTGCGATGAATGGAGGTATGTGAAAATCCGAGGTGGAGGGATTAGATATTTGGACATGTATGTGAGGAAGGAGTTGGAGGCACTACCTACCTTAGTCATGTTCCTGTTGGCTAATGTTTCTGTGCCTAACAACACCGATTGTTTATTCCCATGGAACATGATTAGATTGGTGTTCAATATGATTGATGAGCCTCGAGTGTATGCATGGGTACCTATGCTACTAGCGTAGATATACTTGAAGTTGTATAAGGTGAAGAGGTAGGGACAGAAGGAGTTGGACTGTAGTATGTTGTTGCAGATCTGGGGCTAGGAGCATATCATTATAGCTCATCCTATGGATCTGCCAATTGAGGAGTGGGATAGGGATCATCCCTATGCATTAATATGGTGAACATTTGAGGAGGTACAACCAAGTCATCCTGGTCACAGTGACTAGGAGTGTAGAGATCTGTTGGTAGGATTAACATTAGATCAGGTGTGTTGGAGACCATGGCAATATGCTAGGTGGCCCAATGATAGAGAGCAGTTACAATGGGTTAGATAGGCAATATGGGCGGTTGGATGACATGGTAGTGAGGTGGAGTTGATCTAGTTCTCATGAGTGTTGCAATAGTTTGAAATACAACATAGAGGACCTTATACTCTAGTGTTGTATATGTGTCCATTTGATGAGTCAAGTCTACCCTGTGTGGAGGAGTGGCAAGTGAAGTGTGAGTATGACGAGGAGATAGATCTCCTAGATGTGGATGATGTTGGGACCACCGTAGACTATGATACATGGTTTTCTTCACAATCACCATGGGTGCCAAGCCAAGTGGTTGAGGATGGTAGTGGGATGATGGGGAGATAGTGATAGAGTCCAAGGAGACTCCCCAATGTTAGAGATATCATCGATCCAGTAGTCGAGGGAGGCGATCAAGGGGTTCAAAAGAGTAGCCTTCAAATATTGAAGGTGATGGTGATGACGAGGGTGGTATGGAGGAGGTTCTGGAGAGACCTCCTAGTTGAAGTGAGAAGGAGTGGGCTGAGCTCAAGGCTAAGAAATACTAACTTCAACAGATGGTGGTGGAGCGAGATGCAAAGATTGCTTGACTATGAGTAGAGCTGGAGGTATAGGTGGTGGTAGATGGGGGTGCAGATGCAATAGTGAGGCTCCAAGTAGAGCTGGCATAGAGGGATGATCATAAGAGATAAGATGTACTACACCTTCAATCTTGAGAAGACTATATTCATGATCTTGAGGATCTCCTTATGCAACATGGCATTGGATTGCCAGTGCAACCTAACTCTTCTATATTTGGGACTGTTAGGCATAGCGACTCCAGATATAGGGCTCCTTCAGGGTCATAGGGGTCTGCCTATGGGCGTTAGCTAGTGCCTAGATGCACTTTTTGTATGAGCCTTGGTGCTCCAATTTATATAGCCTTCGGGTGTTTATTGTACATACGATTATATATATATACATGGCTTTGTTTTATGTTATGACTTTTGTGAATGTTTGTGTGAATGCATGTGTAAATGATGTGATGGATGACAATGTAATGATGATGTTTATGCTTTATGACAATAATGCAAATGAACTAATACTCTAATGATTATTTGTAGTTTAGATTTTACTTGACCATATTGATTATTGTTGTTTAATAAAGGGCACAAAAATGGTGGCATGTGAAATGGAAGACTCATGTAATGATGTGATAATGACATGGATATTATTTTGGTTTATGGATGATTGTTCTAGAGTTTTTTTATAGAGACTCAAACATCCTAGTGATGTTGAACAAACTCACTAAGTTCTATCTAATTTCTCCAAGACCAAATGTGTGTGCAGTGAAATGTTTATTTACCAATCATGAGCATGGTAGTGACTCAAGGAAATCAAGAACCAATGTGTGTGCAAGTGAGTTAATTAACCCATCTTGAGTAAATTGAGATGAAACCTGTCATGGAGAAGATCAAGAAGATAGCTTGTCCTTATGTGTGGTCAGAGGTCTCTTCAAGGGAGACGTGTCTCCATGCATGAGCATACTCCACTACTAGTCAAGCATTTATAGTCCTCGATGGATATTAGCTCCATAGTCCAATGATTTGATCTTAAGCTTTAGGGAATCGGACTACCTAACCATCTGGATGGAAATGTAGTTCTATCCTTACTACTTGAGGATTTGTGGTGTGTGATTTGTAAAAGAGTTAGAGCTTTGGAGAATCATATTCTCAACCAAGGTGTGATGAGAATTGTACCCTATCCTTACTACTCATTCTTTTATTTGGAAGTGTTAGTAGTGGGAAGAACAATTGTTTTTTATTTTGGACTATGTGCATAATGGGACAAGCAAAGATGACTTTTTTTCTTCGAGGTTCAACCCAATCATGGTGTTATCCCTCTTTGACACAAGATGTTTTTAATAAGTGTGAGATGTGTTTGGTTCAAGATTGTTAGAGTCAACTCCTAGAACTCAAGATTTTCTTTAGTGAAAATGTGCTTTTGTCCTAGAGAGAATTCGACATGTATTGGAGGTTGCTTGAAACACTAGGAGTGGTTGAGTGATCAAAAACACCTAGGGATGATGGAAATGTGGCTTGCAAATGATGACTCAGTTTATTAACTATGGATATGAGGTGTACATTAACTCAAGGGTGCCCCTGATTAAGGCAACAAGATTTATTGGATCAATTGTTATCCAAACTAAGTGAATGATCCCTAATATGGTGGGTGGAATGTGTTGAAATGATAATGAATGTGAATATGTAGTGTGGATGTATGAAATGCAGTGTGTATGGATGATTTAATTTTTTTAGCCATGTATATATACACATATATAAAATGCATTAAGCATAGAACGCTCTCAAGTGGATGATGTTTAGTGGTTCGAGCTCTTCTACTCCCTCTATACTGACAAGCCTATAAGTTGCTTGACCCAATTTTTGTGTGATAATGTATGGACCTAACCAATTAGCTATGAATTTATCATGAAGATGCGGCAATGCATTGGTGTTTTGTTGATTCTCTTTAAGGACAAGATCTCCTACTTGGAATTCATGTAGATGGACTTTGGTGTTGTAAGCACACTTTAAATGATCTTGATATACTTGTAAATGCTCTAAGGTATTAATTCACCTTTCATCGAGGAGCGTGAGTTGGTCAAGATGTTCTTGTCTAGTAGTATCATCATCTATAAATTCCTGTAATAAAATACATAGTGAGGGGATCTCGAGCTCAAGAGGCATGATGGCTTCAACACCATAGACCAATGAGAATGGTGTTGCCCCAATAGGTATGTGGATGCTTGTTTGATAAGCCCACAATACCAAGAGGATCTGAGTGTGCCAATATCGATAATTTTCTTTGACTAATTTCTTGATAATAGCGATTAAGGTTGTATTGGTTGCCTCAGATTGTCCTTTTGTATGTGGGTAATAAGGAGTCAATAAACTATGTTGGATATTATATTTCTTGCAAAGTGCTCAAACATATTTTTGCTTGAAAGACTTGCCATTATTAGAGATTATTTTTGAGGGGATACCAAAGTGACAGATGATATGTTGAAGTATAAACTCCATAATTCAAGGTCTTGTCATATTGGTTAGAGGAATTACCTCAACCCACTTTGTGAAGTATTTAGTGGCAATGATGATGAATGTGTATTATCCCGAGGAAGGAGATGAGATTTTACTTTTAGAAATAGAGTCTATTCCATCATTTAGATTATGTAAATGTATATTTCAAGGCACATACTTAGATTACTTTAGGGGCAAGTTATCTAGTTACTTCATGTAATGTAATAAATGCACAAGTGTCAATGTACAAGTGTCAATGAGACCATTTATCACATTTTTCTTGAGTGCCATTTTTCCTTGACTGTCCTAAGTGGGGTTTTTCAGGCCTTCAATATTTCATGGGTTAAACCAGCCATCGTACTTGATTTGTTCATCCAGTGGCCTTGCCCCTTTTCAAGCGAAATACTTAGATACATGTGGAAAATTTGTCTCAATCACTATCTTTGGCAGGTGTGATTAGAAAGGAACCATAGAGTCTTTAATGAGTCTATCCATGATCATCAAACTATCATTGCTAGGATCCTATCCTTTGCCAACGATGAACCTTATCCCTTTTGATAGCTGTAAACCTCATCTGCAGGAGACCACGATTGCTCAATATTTAAGCTTAACCTTGTTAGATGAGTTTGTGCCTAGGGTAGTCAACCCCAAAGCCAATTTTAAGTGGTATCCACCTCCTATGGGTTGGTTTAAGCTTAATTTTGATGGAGCAACTAAGGACAATCCTGGCAGAGCAGGCGCTGGTGGCATTGTGTGAGATCATAATGGGAATATGATGCTTGTGTTTTCTAAATATTTGGGAACAAGGACAAACAATGAAGCTGAAGCTAGAGCTATGTGGAGAGGCCTTCAAATAAATCAAGATTTAGAAGGCAATTTGATCGTAGAAGGAGACTTTATGAATGTTATAAATATCCTCAATAATTGTAAAACACCTCCTTGGAGGATTAAAACAATTTTTGAAGAGGCTAGGATCCTTTTCCAGGGAAGACAGGACATAAAATCCCAACATGTCTTTCGGTAAGCTAACAAAATTGTTGATAAGCTAGCCAATTTGGGTGTTGATGGTGACGGACTTTTCAAATGGGAACACGATGTCCCGAGTGAAGTAGAGGAGCTTATTCAACAAGAATGCCAAGAATGATAGTCGAATTTACCAACAGGGAAGGCACTATAAGTTTGAAGGCTAGGAGTATTCCCATCTCTTTTTTGAATTGGACTCACAATAAAAATTATCTGAGCTGTCAGTCTTCATGGATGTTGCTTGGAAATACCACAAAGACTAATGGGGATAGTCACATGTCATATAACATGGCTCCTAGTCATCTTAGTAATTTGAGGTTGGTTGATAATCACAGGGAAGGAAAGAAACGGTAATATAAGACTTCGAACCAAAGCCACGTGGACCACCAGATAGCCATCACCATAAATCTAGCCAGCATGTTCACTTCTCCAAGGCTGATTGGCCAAGATAGTATGTGGTACCAAAGCATGTCATATATGAAAGAAAGCAATTACCAAATAATTATTAAGAGTAACTGTCAATACAGAGCTTGTGGGAGTTTTTTCAATACTCTGCTATGTGTGTTTGCAACTTTTTGTTTCTCCATTGTCTCAAGGAAGGGATCTATGTCTATTTATTTTTTGTAATTATGATGCATGTGTGTTTTATCGGGGTATACCCAAAATTTTGTATGGGAAATTTCTTTTTTGATAACAGGCTATGTGCCTTACCGGATGTAATGGCTTTGGTGGCATGTATATTTTACATATATAGGATCCTTAGTAAGGATATGTTCATCAACAGCCCTGGGCTGATTTTTGTAAAAGGTTTTGGTTCAACCTGTAAAACCCGGTATTAATGCTATAGTATCTTATCTACCAAAAAAAATATAGAGTGTTGGCCAACTATCCTATTTTTCCTATATAAGGATGGCCTCATAGATAGATATATATATAAAGTGATATATACATAGAGAGTTGGGGGACATAGTGTAGCTTAGTTCTGTGTGTATCACCATCCATTGGTTATGGGTGCAATGTATTTCAATAGCTTTATAATGGAGTGTTCGTTTCCTCCATAGCTATATTATAACCTTTTACATCATTTCTATTTATTGCATATTTCGGTCATCTAGCAAATTTACTTTCTTTCATATTATTCTGCATCTTGTGATTACTATCTCTGAGTGCTTGCTACATCAAAAGCTAATATTTACCAATCAGATCCAAACCCCATTATGATAAGTTCCAAATACTCTAATAGGATGTAAGGCTTGTGATGGCACATGGGTTAAATTAGCATGTTGCTAATATTGTTGACATTTCTTGACATAAGTGCAACAATCACGTTCCATGGTGGGCCAATAATAACCCATGCATAAAATACACTTTGCAATGACCATTCCACTAAAGTGGACACCACAAGTACCATCATGAGCTTCCAATATTGCTCTTTGAGCCTCTGTAGGCTTGAGATAATGAAGGAGGACTCCATCATAATCACGTCTATACAACACGTCCCCCAAGAAAGTGAAACGAGTTGCCTTTTATTTGAAAGTTCATTTGGAAGTTCATGATATGTATTATGGGAGTTTTCCAAACTTAAGGAAGGATTTTACTTGACTAGAACAAGGCTCATATGGCTATGCGTGGATAAAGAAAACTTGTCATCTTTAGATTTAGCACAAGAAATTACAGATTTAGAGATTGTTGTGATAATTAATGGTTATACCTCTCCTTCAGAGTTATTTGGAATAAATGATCCTATAGAGGCCATCACATCTGTAAATCTATTAGTAGATCTAGACAAGCTATCAATCTCATACCAATCAAATTTTATAAACAATTTCATTTCTACTTCATGATAAAGTTTTAAGATTAGTTATTTGCATTGGTATTATTCATTTACTTGATGAACGACAAGTTGGAAATCACCAAATATCTTGATACACTTTATGCTCATAACTATGGTTGCTTAAAGTCCTAAGATTAAGGCTTCATACTCTACATTATTTTTTATGCATGGGAAATCAAGTTTGAATGATAAAGGAATAGGTATCCCTTATGGTGTATGAAATATGACTCCTGCACCTTGTCCTTTATCACATGTAGAACTGTCAAAGAAGAGTGTAATATCCACATCCTCTTCAGAAATTACATTTTTCTCCTATTTAGTGACAATAAATATTGAATCATCTAGGAGATCAATAATCAAGGGTTGATCACTAGGACGTGGAGGTTTTGCAAGTTGATCGACTATTATCTAACCTTTAATGGATTTTTAACTGATGAACTCAAGATCAATTTCTATTAGGAGCATTATCCATTATGTAGTGCAGATGTTGTTGTAAGTGCAAGATATCATGCAATGCAGAGGATTTTATTTAGCTATGACATAGGTAGTGTGACTTAGCATGTAATGTATGAGTTTCTTAGTGGTGAAAACCACTGCTAAGTACAATTTTTCTACATAAGCGTATCTAGTTTTATAGCTTACCAATGTTCAACTAATATAATATATTGCTTGCTTTTAGTTGTTTTTGTTTTTCTATGTAAGCATTTTTCCTAATGCAAAGTCTGTTAAGATTGGTGTATAGGCTAGGTATTGCTTGATATCATCAAAAGATTTTTGACATTCCTTTGTCCTTGAAAATATCACCCCATTTTGTAGTAGGTGATTTAATGACCTATATTTTTCTGAGAGTTGTACAATGAAACGATGAATCGATTGGATCTTTTCTTGTAAACTACGCAACTCTTTCAAGTTTGTTAGGGGATGCATCTCCATGATGGTATTGACCTTGTTTGGATCCACTTCAATGCCTCTTTTTGAGATAATGAATCCTTGGAGTTTGCCTAAGGTGATACTGAAGACACACTTCTTGTGGTTCAACCTATATTATGCTCTAGCAATCGATCAAAAACTTTTTCCAGAATACCAATGTGCTCTTGTCAGGTTTTAGATTTTTCCAATAAATAATCGACGTAGTCTTCAATGATATTATGCATGTAATCATAGAAGATGTATGTCATAGCACATTGATAAGTGGCACTTGTATTTTAAGGCCAAATGACATCACCTTGTAACAAAAAGTCCCCCAAGGTGTTGTGAATATTATTTTGTGTTGGTCATCAGGATTGATCCAAATTTGGTTATATCATGAAAAATTGTCCATTAATGAAAGCATTTTGTGGCTAGTGCAAGTGTTGACAAGAGTATTGATATTTGGTAGAGGAAAGTCATCCTTATGATATGCTTTGTTAATATCTCGAAAGTCAAAGCAAATGCATATCATCCCGTTAGGTTTGCGAACGGGCATCATATTTGAAAGCCACTTAGGATAGTCAATGGGTTGAATGAAACCCACGTCTAATAGCTTTTGAAGCTCTTATTTGACCATGAGGACAAAGGTAGGATGTAACTTTCTCAGTTTTTGTTTGACCGATTTAGCATCAAGATGCAAGGTTAAATTGTGGACAACCAAGTTAGGGTCAAGATCAAACGTGTATTTATATGACCATGCAAATATGCTCTTCTTCTTCTTGAGGAGAGCTATAAATTGCTCTTGTTCATTCACGGATAAATTTTTTTCCAAGTTTAACGATTTATGGATTGTTTGCATCTATACTAAGGTTCACATCTATAGTATCTTCAATGGTCATGTGTGAGCCTTCCTCAAGCTGATAGAGTGTTGGGATCATATGAATATCATCAATGGCATTATCAAACTCCTCTGTCATAGTCTCTTCCATTTCTACTTGGAAAATAGCTGGAGCTACAAGTGAAGGCAAAGACTATGAAGGAATGTAGATGGTAGAAGCCCTTAACAATTCCTTGAAAAGGATGAACTCAAAAAAGGATGATGGTGATGAAATATATTCCATATCAATGAGGCTTATGTCAATAGGAATTGGTTTTGCCAAATCGTATGGATTACAAAGTGGTGTGAATAAGTCAACTAGATTCATAATAACTTAGTGGAAAATGGTGAGTGGCAATGTGAAGGGTGGTTTTTCCTACCTTTTAGAATCAATGAAGGAACCTTGAGAACCTGGATACAAGCAAGCAACACTTGTAAACACTAAATACAAGGTCATACAAATGCAATGCAAATATGTTTGTGTGTGTTTTTTATTACGTACATATGTTACATCAAGTTGTTGTGAGGTGATCAATGAATTGAATGTGGTGGTTCACCAGTAGACTCAACTCGATCCCTTGGAAGAAGCAGATGAAAATGGGTTGATGGATGGAGAAAATTCTGAGATAATAATCATTATATTTAATGAATAAAATGATTAGGATCAATTCCTCTTTAGGTTCATCTGAATCTATCGATATGACATTGTATTATTCATAGAATTCCTCAAAGTCATCATTTTGATTGGTTTCCTCTTCTGAATCTAAATGGAGGCTTTGAAAAGCTTGTTCAAAAGAGGAATATGAAATATGATAATGGTAACCCAAACCTGAACGATCATGCACTTCTCGATATGGATTTTTGATAAAGTCATGCATTGCCTATTCATATCGTCTTAAACCATATCCTTGCCAATTGATTCGATGAAAGTATCATGAAGGGAAATCATACATGTGCTCTATATTGGTGAAGACTGTTTTCTTAGGTTCGATTGGGGAAAGTTGATCAGACGATGAATCGACCCCCCATATATGAAGTTGATTCTATTAGGTGTTGAACCCATACTGTACATCATTCCTATGGATAAGGGTGGATCACGTGGGTGACCATAAGCCCTAAAAATTTGGATACTTAGTGGTTTAACTATGATATATTAGACCATGATTCACCAATGCTAGGATTGATGAGGTGTACTGCAACTTGTGTGGGTGATGAGGTGTACAAATATCATTTTGGTGGTGTTGAGAGTTTCTCGAAGGACTTAGTTAGCTTACCCGGAGGGCTTAGTTAGTATTGGTTGAAGGACTTAGTTAGTATTTCTCGAAGGACTTAGTGAGCTTGCTTGGAGGGCTTAGTGAGCTTGCCCAAAGGACTTAGTGAGATTTCCCAGAGGACTTAGTTAGTATTGCCTGAAGGACTTAGTATTACCCAGAGGACTTAGTGAACTTGCTCGAAGGACTTAGTTAGTATTGCACAAAGGAATTAGTTAGTATTTCCTCGAGGACTTAGTCAAAATTATCCAAAGGACTTAGTTAGCATTGCTTAGAGGACTTAGTGAGATTGCTCAGAGGACTTAGTTAGTATTGCCCAAAGAACTTAGTTAGCTTTCCTAGAGGACTTAGTGAGATTTCTCGGAGGACTTAGTTAGTATTGCTTGGAGGACTTAGTTAATATTGCTTGGAGGACTTAGTCAGCATTACCCGAAGGACTTAGCATTACTTGGAGGACTTATTTAGCTTACCTAGAGGACTTAGTCAACATTGCCCAGAGGATTTAGTTAGTAGTTCCTAGAGGACTTAGTGAGCTTGCTCCTAGGACTTAGTGAGCTTGCTCGAAGGAATTAGTTAGTATTGCTTGAAGGACTTAGTGAGCTTGCCTGGAGGACTTAGTCAGTATTGTTCGGAGGACTTAATTAGTATTTCCTAAAGGACTTAGTATTTATCGAAGGACTTAGTAAGCTTACCTGGAGCACTTTGTTAGTATTTCTCGGAGGAGTTAGTTAGCATTACTCGGAGGACTTATTTAGCTTACCTAGAGGAATTTGATGTGAGCGTGCAGATGTTACCTCAAAAAGAGGATTGGTGTAGACTTGGTTGAAACTATTGGGATGTGAGTGAGCAAGTTCCATATGAGAATAAGGAACTTGTTCATGTGGGATGTTAAGTCATTCTAGGACTAGTTTGGTTGGTCTTAAGTAAGCTCCAACTTTATCCATGTCTATGTAGGTGATGCAAGGGTCAGTTGGTGTGGATGGATCGATTACTAGAATGGCAGTGTGGATAACCAATTGTATCATATCTACATTCGAAGTGAATACAATGTTATAAGTTCTAGCAGGTAAGTCAAAATACATTTTTTGTGCTATACTAGCTAGGTTAGCCATAGAAGTGACTAGGGAAGAAGTGGAACACTCCATGGATGAGGTGGGTTGGCTAGTGGGTGCTTGACTTATAATTCTAGGCTTGATTTTGGGTAAATACCATAAACTAGAAGTAGGTTGGGATAACGAATGTGCGGGATGTGTGTGTGAAAGTGAGATGGTAATGAAAACACACATAATCAAACAAGCAATTGTATCTTATGTCTTGAAACAATGTTTTTTATTTTGATTTTTTTATGAGGTTTGTGTGTTTTGATGTGCAGAATCTCTAAGCCTAAGACAACTATGCAAGGTGGCTTCCTAAGGTGGATGTCAAGTGAATATTTTTTTGGTGATGAAATCTACAAAAATCACTCACAAGATTCTAAGGTATCTAAGGGGAAAGCCAATGTATGGAGATGAATCCCACCGTCATTGGTATCAATCAGTGGTTGATGATGAAATCCAACTCACTGATGTTGAAAGTGAAACATGCAAAGTGTGTGATTCTTTTTAAGTCTCTGTTGTCTATGGTGTACATAAAATGTAAAGAAACCCTCTTTCACTCAACCAAGTTGGTGACTAAGAACACCAATACCAAGCTCCTCAAAAGAGTCTAGGGTATACCTCTTAAGATCCACTCTGAATCAACAAGTATTTCCAGTAGTGGAGGGTTTGCATAAATCTTCCACTTTGAATCAATAATGTGTTTCCAATAGTGGGAGGAAGCTTGAGCACCAATAACTTGTTCTAGATTATAAAAGTGAAAAGTGAGAAACTTTAGCCTAAAGTGCAAATACTATGCTTTTTATTTATTACAAACAACACATAGGGCAGAATTCGAAAACACCATGAAAAATAGTAGAAACTTGAATCAAGTGTAATGAATATCTAATGCAACTAAAAATAATGCACAGATGCAGATCTATCCCTATGTGCAATTTTATATGATTCTAAAAATGCTTATGAATGCCTAACAATGCAAAGTATGTTGCTTTTTAAATAGAAAATAGATATTTCTTTTCAATCTCTCTTTTAAAAAGTAAAAATGTGAGCAGAGTTTAAACAGGACTTACCAAAAGGCCTATGTATTTTTCTCCAACTCTGTAAATGCGGTGCAAAATCCCATAGTTTTCTCAATAAAAACTCGTAGTTTTCCTTGTCAAAAATCGTATATACTCTGTGTCATCCTACAAAATGTAGTGTGTCATCCCAAAAATGTGGTATGGCATCCCACAAACACTATGTGGCATCCACACAACCACAGATTGAGTCTCACAACTCCTAGAAACCCTAGCCCTAGATCTCACAATTTTTGTGCTAACAGATTTCCAAAACCTGCAACAAAAACAAAAAATATAGATTATAAATATTTACAAGGTAAGTTAAAATGTAAAACCCTTTGGGGATCCCACTGTGATCAGCATTTTGTAAAGCAAAAACAAACAACACCAAGATAACAATAATAAATCCAACACAAGAAATATTGCATAATAAAGAAATGATATTATATTGATATTAGGGGAGCCTTGATCTCCACTATTACAATGCAAATTGTGTTGATAGAAATGATTTTATAGTCAGAGGGTTTGAAACCATTGTTCAAATGAATATTTGGTGTCTTTGGGTCATCTTCACTCCAAAAAATTTGTGAGTGGGCTTGTGTATCCCTACGGGGCCACTCGTGGCTGCAACAACCATTAATATAATCTCTCCCTATGACCTACACACCAAAAGATCATAAAAATATATTAATAACACCTGTAGCGCCTCCATAGTGTGAGGACCACTAAAATATTAAAGCATACAATATTAACCCTAACTAAAATATTTTATGAAATAAAGTGCAAATATACGGAAGATGTAAGTAAAGTAATAACAAATGATACCTTATCAAGAATATACCTATGTTTCTTATCCACACTTTTGCTTCCTTGATCTAGTGGCATGCGAATTCCTACGAGCGTCTAAGGGTTTGTCAACTGTAAATCGATCAATGATGGATGCCCTACAACATTCGAGAATGGCTGTAAACACCTTGTAACATCCAAGAAATACTTTACAACATGTGGGGAACACCCTGGAGCATTTGTGGGTGATGGGGGACACTCTACTAAATCCTGGTAGGGTTCGTAGAAGTTTTGACGATAGTTATGGCGGTGAGGGTTTGAGCAATGACGATAATGAAAGGTGTTAGAAAAATGCTAGGGTTTTATGAGTGGACAAATAATCAATGCTCTTTGAATTCCAAAATGTTTTGATATCTCAAGATGATCTATTTTTGGACCTTGATTCACAAAAATAAATCATCTTTTATAATTTTCCCTTGATCATGTTAGGGTTTCAATGACACCAACGGGTGATCAAGATTAAAACATAATGAAGGGTTAATATTGAGATTGAACAAGTGACATGGATCATGTGAAATGAATGGTTGAGATTAAAACGTGATGGGCGACTAGGATTTATTTACATATATATACATATTTAAATAAATATATAAATATAAATATAAATAAATAAATATAAATATAAAAAAAAAATATATATATATATATATATAATGGATGGCTATGATTGGAGGATGCGTAGATGACAAGTGGTTAGGTTTTGGTGTCTACAACATCCAAAACTTAATGTGCTTGGTCTACTGATGAAACATTAGATTGTGAACAAGTTGGATGGTGCTCTAATTACCAAATCAAAGAGTGATTGGGTAAGTTTGAGGAATGCCCACTTGATCCATAATCATGAGCATCCATTGAAGGTGCTTAGCCACCTAATTAGAAGCACAATACTTAGCTTCCATGGAAGGTTGAGAGATAGTAGACTGTTAATTGGATCACCATGACATATGGCTAGAACTCAAATAGAATAAAAAGTCTATGGTGGAGCACCACTCATCCAAATCATCGATACAACTTGCATTTGAAAATATTGTCAAAATTGAAGGTGAACCAATTGAATAATAAATACCCATCTAATAAAGTATCTTTAATATATTTGAGGTTCATTTTGGTTATGGTCTAGTGACTCTCTGTAGGGGCCTACATGTACCTAGAGTAATAGCAAACAAAAAAGGCTCTATTAGGTTATATGTGGGTTAGGTAAAGGATACCTCCCATAAAGGACTGATATAAAGTGGCATCCATAAAGATAATTGTGTACTTAGCTCAAAGCTTCAGTCCTAAAGCAAAAGGAATCTAGGTGATCTTACAATCCTCCATCCTGAAGCATGAAAATGATACATTACATACTTGGGATTTGAAATAGTGATCCCAAAAATCTGTTTGATCAATATGAATCCCTAATAAATAATACAAAAACCTCAAATCTATCATCTCAAATGGAGCACAAAGTCATGACTTCATATACTAAATCAAATTAGTAGAGTTGCTCAAAATGAGAAGATCATTCACATAGAGAACAATCACCAAGGTCTCCCCATCATGATGCTTGATATAAATATCATGCTTTATCTGACATTACTAAAACTACACCTAAGAAAGAAGGAATAGATCTTCTCATGCCAAGTGTGGGATGCTCACTTAAGTTCATACAAGGACCTAGTCAACCAACAAACCAATGGAGTGGGACCCTTAAGCTCAAAACTAGGTGGTTTTTGCATAAAGATCTCCTCCTCAAGCTTATTGTGGAGGAAGGTACTTTTCACATCCTTCTAATGTACCTTCCAACAAAAGGAAACAACTATAGAAAGAATCACCTTGACAAAATCCATCCTAGAAACTAGAGAAAATATCTCTAAATAGTCAATTCTCTTTTGCTGAGAAAATCCCTTACCAGTAAGGCATACCTTTGTTTTTACACATGACCATACAAATTGTACCTTTTCCTATAAATTCATTTGCATACAACCACAATATTCCCTTCCAAAAGAGGAAAATCTCCCATGTCCTATTCTTCATCAAGGACTCATACTTCACAAGCATAATATCTTCTCACTTTGGCCATCCATTAGCCTTAGAAGATGTAATATGATGTTCATGATGACCAACCTTCAATATCAATGCTTGAGAAGAAGTAATATAATGTTGTTCTAAATAAAAAATGGGATGAGCATCCTATAGAAGCATCTGAACCCACTTGCGTGTTGGATGAACTAATGAAGAACTAAGCACATCATGTGGAAAAACAATATTGAAATCCAAACCTAAGGAATCAAAATCAAACTCACCATTCACCTCATATGTAAAATTAAAGCACACAAAATTAGTGTGCCATACTCTACTTTCCCTAAATTTAAGATTGAATGTATTGTAGGTGGTGCTACTTTGAGAAGGGGTTAAATCTATAGGTATATGACTATCACTAGAAGATGTTATAATAGGAATTTAACCTACAATAATATCTAAAGAATCTATTGAATCAATCGAAGAAATAGGAGGATATTATATCAAAAGCTTAGATGGTAGACTAGATGGAGCCCCTAAAAGAACCTCGTAAAAAATGACCTCTCTAAATATGGATCCCACAACTTTGAGGATCATAGAGATGATATACCTTAAAGATAACCACATACCTTATAGAAAGGCATCTATGACTCTTCAATGACTTCTTCCAAATATATTTTTAGGTATGTGATCCAATGATGAGTACCAAAAGATACGTGTATCATAAGTCCACATATGTCATTGTGTATGATCTCCAAGGGATGAGTTACATATCTCATTGTCCTTTTTGGAAGGTCTCTATAGAAACCTAAAATGTGTCATGCTTAGGGGGAGCTACTCACATAGACACATTCATAAGATCACATGACATAACTTTGGACTTTCCAAGCATCAACAGTGGTTCTCACCACTCATTTGGGACCTTTTCAAGCCATCCAAGCCTAGCTGCTCAAGCCTAGAGTGACCATATCTTAGCTGCTCAAACCTAGAGTGGCCAGACCTTAGTCATTGTAGATGACAATGGCTAGATATTAGTCATTGCAGACAATGGCTAAACCATAAAAGCAATTTTACTGACAAATAGACCTAATCATGGGTGGAAGTGGCAGTCTGCATGTAATAAAGGTGAGCGAGAGTAACTTTGCATTCCCTTTCATGACCAGTTCATATGGGAGACTTGAGTTTGCATTTAGAATTTAGTTAACTGGTCTTTAAAGATAGAAAAGACAAAAAGATTCTCATGCTAACTCTCACTACGCATGAGGAATTAATTCCTAGGGCTTGGAAATAGACCTAGGGTTTCACACTATAAAAGGTGCAAGCCTAATAGAACCAAGGATCAATTTTTATCTAAGTAATCTAGAATTTATCAGGACAGATCATTGAGGAGAGCTTTCGAGACTTGGAGAGTTCCCCTTGGAGATCACATTTACAATGAAGCCCTGATAAATTGGAGAGCATAGAAACCATTATTTCAACATCGGATACAAGCTTTGATCCATAGCTTTGGAGCAAAGAGGATGAGAATCGCTTCAACGGTCACTATATTGGACAGTAGCCCACGGGCCTAGCTTAGGGTTTTAGACATTAGTTTCATTATTTTGTTTAACATATCATAAACATAGCATCATTTCATTCATTCACATTCATAGCATTAGTTTAATTTGCACTTGCTTTTATTTGTTATATTCATTGCTAACAACCTCATCCGGGGAGGTATTCTCAGACATCTAATCGTGTGTTGTTGTTTCATTGCTTAGAGGGCCACAAGTTCATCGAATGGAATCTGCAACATACGAGAGAAAAATAGATCCCTCTAGGAAATAGGCTTGGAGAAGGAGGCATCTATAAGCCCTCATAGATTTCCATGTGAGTAACCGGGAAGCTTTTGAAAGTGCACCACCTCTTCGCAAAAGGGGCACTCTTTGCCTATTTGTAACCTTATTGTATCGAAATGGGTATCCCTAAGAGGGACCGACATGTAATTGGGTTTCAATCCAAATAAAGAGATCTATCTTTGTTATTTCTGTGTTATATGCTTTTCATTGTCTTCCATTTCATTTTGGGTTTTAATACATTGCAAGTAGAGTAAAAAGAGCGATGCGTGCATCCTAGGGTCGCTACATATGGTGATCACGGTGGGACCTCCACTAATTTTTCATTTTCTACTTATATACTAACTTAGTTTTGTGTGCAGGTCTAGCCACTCTAAGCTATAGCGACCATAAATCAGCTACTCTAAGCTACAACGACCAATAGAGCCTTAGCCGTTCCCACTAACGGTGACCAAGAACCAACCACTCTAGTCAACAACGGCCAGAACTAGAGAGTAGCAAAGGATAGAAACAGAGTTATCTGAGCTGGATTAGAGGTTGGTACAACCTCTCTGATATTTTACAACTTTCTATTTGCTTCTATGTGTCTAAAATAGAGAACTTAAAGCACATTTATATTTGGAAATTGAAAGAATAAAAGGAGAAATAATTAAGCATTTTGCATATCTTAGATCTTCTTTTAGATTTCCACTAGGCATTTCTAGGAACAACGACTTATGCCTAAAAAGTTCACCCTAGAATCCAATGTGCTAGACATTTTATATTGTTTGCTTGCTTTGAGGCCTTGCAGAAGGCCATATTTGCACGAAATAAAGTGCGCTCATACAAATCATAGTAGTTCATGCATATTTTTGAATATTGAAACATATTTTTTGCACTTAGGCATATAGGAAAGACTCATTACTGCTATATGATGCACTTTATGTTACGCAAGCTTAAAATGAACACCACACATGCACATATCATTTAAACATTGGGGAGTTGGATTTCATCACCAACCCTCAATTCAGTCTAGTGATGTTGGAATTCATCTCCTTCCACTGGCTTTCCCCCTAGATCTTCCTAGAAACGGATTGAGAAACTTACTTGTAGTGATACTAAGTTACTTGCGCTCAAACTATCTCCTACTGTTGGAACAATCATTGGTTCAGAGTGGAAGAGCTAGGCAAACCCCCCACTGGGACTTCAGCAGTGTACCCTAGCTTCTTTTGGGAAAATCATGTTTGGCATGGGTGTACTTGATTGTCACTATAGATGAGTCTTATCATTCTTAATACAAGAACAGAAGCAAAAAATCAAAGGAATAACAAATCATCAAAATATAGCGAACAGTTTAGGGCACACTTAAATCGATAATCAAGATAAACATTTATTTGGTATTGTGTGGCTATTCCTAAATTACAACTCAAACGATCAATTCATAGACAAAATGGTCAAAAAAAGAAGTAACACCCTCGGTCTGATACCAAGGGAGAGACTAAGGCAACTCATACCCATAGGTGAAGTGATAGTAACATTGAACGACCTACCCGTAAGATCGTGAGATGTAGCTCGATGATTCTAAGTGGTGATAACTCAACCATTTTGGGATCTCCTCGAGAAACCACAAGTAGAGAATCACATCATGGTGTAGACACCTAAAACGTGTCATGTCGAGGGTGACTACTCATATGGACATGCTACAAGACCATATGGAGGATCTTGGACAAACTCCAAGATAGAGCAATGGTTCTAACCACTCAATTTAGGCGTTATGGCCTAAGCAGTCTGAATCGCAACCCAAACCTGTGATCTCCAGTCTAAACTATGGTTGACACCTGCAATCTGCAGTCTGGACAACTGTGACTTGCGGTCTTAAATGAAGTTTAGTTAGGCCTTCCATCCGAGCCAAATAGGTTGGAATGGCCAAAATATCTAGAAGGAGGTAGTTGAAGGACGAAATATTCCAGAGGCTTCCATCCCAATTGTCCTAACCACCCTCCTTGGTCTTGGCTTCTTAATGAAGCCACCCCTAGCCCTAGGGGCATGCTATAAATACCCCCTCCAAATGGGGAGAAAAGAGAGAGCAAGCATTGGATATTTGAGCAGCGCAGCCCTGGAAAATTGTACACTCAAACTGAGTATACTAAGAGATAGAGCTATTGTACTTAATCCTCGACCCTTTTGCGACCATTCATGATGAATTACATTATGGATGCCCTAGGTGCTTAGGAGGATCAAAAAATGTAAATCTGGGCAAACGAAAGCCCTTCACATCGAATTGACCACCAAATCAGTCTAAGGACACTGAAGGCGACCCTTGAACATTAATTTAGACAAGGAGATTGAGCCCACTGCCCCTGATTTTGAGGGTAAACTCATCAGAGGTTAAACCGTGACTGTCAGCCACAATTCATAGTGCAGACTGCTCACTAGAGCTTTAGTTTGCAATAGGTGACAGATCACCTTACTCTTTTCATTTTTTTCTGGCTAGTTAGGTTAGATTAGCTATTTTGTTGATTTAATAGCATTTTAGAAGACTTTTGATCGTAGAACTAGGCCAGATTCACATTTTATGTTTATATTTTAATTAGGACTAAAATATTTTCATTATGCACGTTTATGCTTCATTTTATATTATTTGATCCATGCATAATGTAGATGCTATTTTACTTTATGCTATTACATGAATCTTGATTCAATTTGCATAGTTTAGCAGCTTTATTTATGCTTTCTTGATTATGCATGTCAACGGTGTCATTATGCATTTTACCTAATAGGGCCTCATCATGAGAGGCTGCCTATATTTTTGACATTATTGTTGTTTTTTGACTGTAGGGAACAATTCCAAAGGAGAGATAAAGCATTCAATCCCTTCCTCAATGTGAAGAAGAGGGTCATCGACACCCTAGAGCAATTTGTGTCACCTTGAGGGGTATTTTGATCACACCTACCCTTGATAGGAATTAAACACTATTGTAATTGATGTATCAAATGGGTATACCTAAAAGGGACGAATATGTAATTTGACTCCATTGAAATAATAAAGGATTCCTTGTATTCACGTTATTTCTTGTTATCAAATTATGCATGCCTATTTGTGTATTTTTCTTCAATTGCAATAGTTAAATCAGGTGTGAGCCTTTTTTATGGTTATAGATGGTGATCACGGTGAAAATCTACATTTTTAGCCCTTGAGTGTTGACATTCTTGTTTGTTTTATCTTAGGTACCTCAACTAACAACTATGGTAAAATGTTTGTCCCACGGCTATCACCTATGGTTTACACTGCAGCCCACAGACCAGAGCTGCAGTTTACAGCAGAAGCAGCAGACAGCAGAGAAACCACTTGGAAGCATATCAGGAGTTGAGGTACGCTATGTTTTCATTCTCTGTTCTACATTTTATCCTCTGTATTTTTATAGTAAGCAAAAAAATGATGGAAATTAGGTACATTAAATGAAAAGGATCAATGAATAAGTCCTAATTTGCTTTTGCATTCTTTCCATTCAGTCCGACGGGTCAGAACCCACAAGGTTGCTCGTACAGAGCAAGCATATCAAAGGCCTCCGATGATTGACCAGGTCAAAAGATCATATCGACTAGCCTCTGAGCAAAAACACCAAATCCTCCAAGATCAATTAGAGGATGCTCACCTAGAGAGGTACACATTGAAGATGAAGATCTTCAAGTGCAGAGGCTTACTAGACAAAGGTTGTATGAGCAACGCTTGTGTGAGGAGCGCATCCTCGTCTAGAAGGAGTGTGTAGAGTAGGAAGATAGGTTGGCTAGGGTTGGCCTATATTCTCAAGATGAGCATAGAAATCAGGTGCACATGAAGGCTTTTTTGCAAGCTGACATGCACCATGAGCACGTAAGCGTTCACACTCATGTCACTGCCCATCATAGAGAGTGATCGCCCTCGGTCGATAATCAAAAGCAACAACATTGTTAGGAACAAGAGGGGAACAAATGCAACCAGGAATATCCCTAGAGTTCTCGAGCTGAGGAGGAGGAAGAGCAATGCCCTCCACCTTAACAGAAGAGGAATGTACCTCCTAAACTACCTCCATGCCAACTTAGGGAGGAGGAATTTCTATCTTCTGAGGTTTACAAAGCTTTGGTTGAGAAGGTCAAGGCAATTGAGAAACAAGGCACGACTGTCCAAAAGTCGACACTGAGAAAAATTCACAATGAACCTTTAGATCCCTCAGTGCCTATGGCCCCATACCCTGAGCATTTTGAGATGTCTAGGTTGGACAAATTCAAGGATGATGAAGAGGTGAAAGAACATGTCATGAGCTTTCTGGATGCTTGCTTCCAGATAGAGAACAATGATGCACTATTGTTGCATATGTTTGTCACGACACTCTCTGGGCCAGCCCAAGAGTTGTTTAATCAGCTAAAGAAACACAACATAACAAATTTTGAGCAATTAGCTTATGCATTTCTTGAACGCTATTCCTTCAGTTTCAAGAAATAGGCCAACCTTTCCGATTTGGCTATGCTAGCTCAACACGACGATTAGCCAATAGAACAGTACGGGAAGAGGTGGAGGAGATTAATGGTAAAGTTGCCATTCCTAATTCCTGCCACAAAATTAATCTGAATGTTTACAAAGAGCCATGCCAAGCACATCTCGCTACTGTTGCAGCTGTAGCAGTACACCACATTCAAAGAAGCTTTGGCACAATCCAAGGTAATTGAGGACATCAAGTTGCAGGAAGGTAACTTGAAGCTAAGAACCAGGAAAGAGGGATATAAGAAGAGTACCTCAAAGCAATAGGGCAAGCAGGCCCATGTGAATCAGGTGGTACTAAATCTCCAAAATGAGGATAAGGGGCAAAAGAAACAGAATTATCAAGCCCATCCTCATCCTACATAATACGACCAGCATAAAAATAACTACAATGGCAAGAACAAAGAGCAACACCCACCTCATATATTTATGCCATTGACGAAATCAATGATATTAATTTTTTTTCAACTCTGCGAGGCCAAGGCAATAAGATTGCTCGAAGTCAAGATGATTGATCCAAATCAGCCCAAGCCCAAAGACTATCAGGAAGAGTTGTTTTGCATATTTCATAGAACGAAAGGCCATGACATCGAGGTGTTTTGGTCCTTCAAACACATTATGCAAAATATGATAGAAAAGGGAGAGCTTTTAGTACCAAGAAATCCCCAGGCGCCATACAAAAAAACATGGGGATTTTTAAAAATCCATTACCAAACCATGAGGCGCCCCGTAACCACGCTGGCCACATTAATCAAGTGCGAGTCGAACCACCTACCCAGGGGTTCATCAACATGGTCAATGTTGTTACCAGACATGGGAGGTACAAATGAACAAATCAACCTTGTTCTCCCATTCAAATACAAGCCATTCCCCAGCAGTGGCAAGCACAAAATATTCCAGGCCCACCAACAAGACCGATGGTGACCATTAGGAGTAGGTTGGTTCAAAACCTGTAGATGACTCCTATGAAGTTGTCGATATATGAGCTTATACAATAGTCCCCTAGGCACAAGGAGACTCTTATGGACATTTTGAGGTCCATTGAGGTACAGTCCTAGGATGCATAGATGTTCACAAACTTCATGGGGCATGTACAACAGTGCCAAGAACCAATGATCCAATTCTATGATCATGAAGTGAAAATGGTTTCTGCAAGCATGGCTGACCCGCCACTACATATCATTGCATGTGTTAACCATGTGCCATTCAAAAGGGTATTGATTGACGCTTCGTTGATCAATATAATCATGACTAAGGCATTGCACCATTTGAAATTGCCTAAATCACTCGTCATACCAACCACCTTTACATTAAGAGTGTTTAATGACGCACTATGCTCTATGGTTGGCACAATTGTCCTACCTATTTAGGTGGGACTAAAGACCATTCCCGTAATGTGTCATGTGATAGAGGGCACCTTGCAATATAACATCCTACTAGGGAGGCCTTGAATTCATGAAATGCATTGTGTTCCCTCGATATTGCATCAGTGTGTCAAGTATATACATGAGTGACAAGTTCACATGGTTTCATCAGATGAAGAACCATTCAAGTTCATGAACTTAGCAGATTTGCTAGGGGGCTTCGTGATCCCATCAATGCACTTGGAAATACAACCCACATCATCGATAAGGGTTCCAAGAGGTAAATAGGCGATGCATGTTCAACCATCGGTATCTGTATCAAACAGATCTAAACATACCAATGCAACTTCTTTGAGACCGAGTGCATCAACAATGCATTGGGATGAAAATAAATTAAAGATAAAATTGGGCAGGAAAGAAGTAAAGCACTCGAACCAGTCACCATTGAGGCTGCCACTCCCATGGAGGTGGAGGAATCCCAAGATAAAGTCAAGGAGGCACCTTAGCCTACTTTGCCTGCATCGTTAATAGGGTCATCCGCATCGCAGGTGACTGTTCACCTATCCAACACAGGTCTGGGTGAATATCTTGTGCAAAATTTGACGTTCGGTCCTATTTTAGAGAGTGCACGAGACATGGGCTGGCCGATAGCCCATAGATATCCAATTGGATATGTAGTACCATTGGGCGAGCCACCCAACCAAACAAAATTCATCTATGTCAGGTTGGATCAAGTTCCAGCACAGGCACCCATGGAGGTGGATGATGACGAATAGTTCACGATGAACGTTCGATACTTGTCCAACCCCGAGTATGCCATACACATTTTTGAGCTCTATCATTGGCATGGATATGACCTTGGTATTTTTGAACAAGGACGAAGAACCCCTCTTGAACTACATTATCAGTTGGCAACTGATAGGTTTAGATTGGGATTGCAGATTCAGGGACATGATTATTTACTCGCTACATCATTGGATCATTTGTACCTGGGTATGGGGGACAACTTGGATTTTAATCTGTATAATCCTAACATGTCTGGCATTTGGGGCAACAACCCGATGGTGTTAGTCATCACCATTGAGAGATTGGAGATTGAACATGAAGAGTTATCAGAGAAGAACCCCAGAGGCAACCTAGGTCATCAAAACTATATCACAATCGATGATACTGGTATACAGGGGCACAACCTCATCATTCTAAGTGATCTCGATTTAGGAGATCTTTGTAGTGAAGATGTAGAGGAGTACACCTCAGAAATAAGTAGACCAAATTATGATGCAGATGGCGAGTCCTCAAATGATGATCAATTCGAAGAGGAAATTGATCGAGCCTTCATGGTTTCGGTATTTCTATGCCATTTGTTGCCTAGAGAGCAATTAGATGAGATACAAGAGCATTTCATGGTTGATAGTGATTATGAAGACGAGATAGAGAAGGCCTACTTAAGGCCTCATCTAGCTAATCTCCCAATATTTGTGGACACGACAGAGTGGTCTACTCATAGTAGTAATCATGACGATGAGGTTGAGATGACTGATCCGAGGCTAGTATATCTGCTACATCTATTGCCTACAGAGTTGAAGTATGTTATAGAAGAGGTGCCTCTTAAAACTGATCACTCTAAAGAGGAAGTAGAGCCAGTTTTTGCATCGGTCTCGTATATATGGTCATTTTATTCAGTTTATTCGGATAGTGATGATAGCGACCGTAGAATCAGATACATGGGACCACATGGCAGAGCATCCCTTGCATATGGGGGGAAGTGAAGGGTTATATCTGTATAGTGATGATGAGGATTAATTGGAGATGGCCTATTTGGGGCCTCATCACATGCATAATAAAAATCCACCTTGGGGTCCACCATCGATTACAGCTGTAGGTTTGCATCGAGAAATTAATCTCCAGTGTCGCCTCAGGGAAAGAATAAATTTGGAAGAGGAATATCAAAGATTATTTCCCAATATGTCTACTTATGCTGAGCTACTTGAGCTGAGATATCCCATTTTATAGTAAGTGCACAGAGAGGATCCAGTTGTTCAGGCATCCCATAAGGAGGACCCATTCACCTCTATACCATCCGAGCCATATCTTGGGTATGGAAGCTACAAAGATGATGTAGAGTTTAGTCTGTGTGGTCTTGGAGATCAATACCATTTCATCAACATGGTATCCATTGATTTGACCACTCCACTTCGTAATCTAGTAGATCCATCCAAACCATTACATCTGAATATAGATGCTATCGATTGGGATTGCGCTGATTCGCTAGTAGAGCCTAAAGACTTCTTCCCAAATGAAGAGATGCTACAACCATTTCATTTTGGACCAGGTTGTGCTTATGATGTCTATCATGCTGAACATGCTTCCAATGAAGAACATATAAATCTAGCTAATGAAATCCATTTGATCCCTATGCCTCATCAACTTGAGGAGGGATCCCATATGTCAGTAGAGGAAACCTTCGAAGTGGATATCGGTAACAACCCCACCAATCTAAAGAAGGTTAAATTTGGAATGAGTCTCACTCCAAATGAGCGTGCTAGCATCATCCTTCTACTAAAAGAGAGACCTAAACTTTTTGCTTGGACATACAAATATATGATTGGTCTAGACCTGAAGTTAGTTACTCATAACCTTTTGCTAGACCCGTCTAAGAATCCCGTCAAGTAGAAGCTCAAAAAAATGCATCCAACAGTAGCTTTAATGGTTAAAGATGAATTGCAAAAATTGTTGGATGTAGAATTTGTCATTTCCATTGACTATCCAGAATAGGTATCCAATATGGTGCCTGTAGGAAAACCAAATGGAAGGATCCGTATTTGTACAAATTTTAGAGATCTCAACAAGGCAACACCCAAAGATTCATTTTTGTTGCCCAATATCGATGCTCTAGTAGACTCTACTGCCGATCACAAAATGCTCTCCTTAATGGATAGTTTTTCTGGTTACAATCAAATTCAGATTAAGCCCGAATACCAGCACAAAACCATGTTTATAACACCATGGGGAACATTTTGCTACAAAGTTATACCATTTGGTCTCAAAAACATTGGTGCTACATACCAACGGGCCATGACATACATTTTTCATGACTATATGCACAAAATTCTAGAATATTATATCGATGATTTGCTAGCCAAGTCATTGCTACAAGAAGAGCATGCGGAGGTCTTGAGAAAAGTCATCGATCGCCTGATAGAGCACAATGTCAGGTTGAATCCTAAAAAGTGCGTATTTGGCGTAACTTCTAGAAAATTGCTAGGGTTCATTATCTCCAAGAGAGGCATTGAAGTAGACCCAACGAAGGTCAAGGCCATTTTGGAAATGCATCCTCCCACCAATATTAAGGAATTAAGGAGCCTTCAAGGCAAGGTAGCCTCGATAAAGCGATTTATTGCCCAACTATCAGATAAATATCGACCCATGAATTGACTGCTACATAAGGGTGTCCCATTCAACTAGGATGAGGACTGCAAGGCAGCCTTCACTGAGATAAAGCAATACCTAGCAATGTCGCCAGTGTTAGCTCCACCAAGGCCAGAAGAGCCTTTTCTGCTATATATATCGACAACAAACTTTGCATTAGGGACCATGTTGGCCCAAAAGAACATACAAGGCAAAGATCAAGCCATATATAACATTAGCCAAACCTTGGTGAGTTACGAGCTAGGATATGCATATGTGGAAAAGCTATGTTTAGTAGTAGTGTTCGCTACCAAGAAATTGCAGCACTACATGTTAAGTCACACGACATATGTGATATTGAAACAAAATCCTTTGCAGTATATGATGAGCAAGACATATCATAATACACGTACTGCAAAGTGGATCATGCTATTGACAAAATTTGATCTAGAATTCATAAGTCAGAAGTCCATTAAGGGACAGATCATAGCAGATCAGTTAGCTGAGGTGCCACTGTCCAACAGTAGGCATCTAACAATCGAGCTTCTGGATGATACAGTGTTTGTAGTATCCAAAGCTCCTGAACCTGAAGAACCAAAGAACAATGTTGATATGACTCTGTTCTTTGATGGTTTGAAATGCAAGTGAGGAGCTAGAACAGGGATAGTGTTTTTCATGCTGCAAGGAGCTCCAATGCCCTTGTCATTCAAACTAGACTTCTCGTGCATCAACAATAATGTTGAATATGAAGCCCTACTTTTGGGTCTCCATACAGTCATCGCCATGAATATAAAGAGATTAAACATCTTTGGCGATTCCCTACTCACAATTAACAAAGTGAAGGGACTATTTTAGTGTCGATGTTCAATAATGAAAGCCTACAAATATCTTGTTGCCACATATCTAGCTAAACTGGAATGGTACGAAATTGAGGCAATCCCTTGTTCATCAAATAGGTTCATAGACACCATGGCATATTTGGGATCCTTAATCCCTCAAAATTCATCTGCCAACTTCACTACCATCCATGTCAAGATGATATCGAATCCTACAATAAAGCGTACAACCTTGGATAACAAAGAATCAATCAACATGATTAGTGTGGAACTAAAAGTTGATTGGTTATGCAAAGTTGAAGACTTTCTCAAGAAAGCACCCTGGGGGTTTTTAACCTCCCAGAGTCCTGCGGGGAGTGGCACCACCATTCACCACCAGGTTGTCTCCCAGTTTGCATTTGCAAAAGTAAATACGTAGGGGGTACAAGTTATCTTAGTGGTCAAAATTGAGGCTCATCAAAATTGGATGTCATAGATTCAAGACTTCCTAAGACTTGGTTTTACCCCAGAGGGTGTAGCACCCTAAAATTGGCACGGTTAAAACCTTAGTAAAAGATAAAAGATAAAAATTTAAATTTTAACCCCAAAACCGCCCCAAAACCGCTTGTTACCCGCTTTCCTCATTTTTCGTGCCATTTTTAGGATTTGTTTTGACCGTTGGACGATATCATCGCAGATCAGACGAAATCATCCCCGATCTGACGAATTCGTCTGGAACAGAACGTCCAGACGATTTCGTCCCAAAACCGAATGTTCATAATTAGCTTCTGTTTCAACAGCCTCTCCAACTTGGGCAGAAGCGCGTCTACACAGTTGGAGATTTCCCTGTTGGAGATCTCCCAGATTGGGATGATCCCCAACCTCCTAGCCTCCCCCTAATCCTATATAAACTAGGATTTTTCTAGTTTATCCCCTTGATTTTGATTCCCCTGAACCCCTTAGCTGATGGATTTAGATCCTTATTCACTAGAGCATCCTCGTACTGTTTGTATTCTGCATTTTGCATTTTCTTGCAGGAACCCTACTATTTTTCAATCGAAGCTAGTTCGGATCGTCGCAAACGATTCCAGACTATCTCGGACGATCCTGTCGAGGAGCGTAGACGATTTCATACAATTGGAGGCGATCCTGACTGTAATCTAGATTGGGGGCAATCCGAGCCCAGAGTTTGCATCTTCTTAACTTTCTTGCATTTTTCCATTATAATTCTGCATTATCTTAGGTTATTATGTTTATGCATCTTGGAGTTCACCTCATCTAGTGTAAATGCATGATAAAATCAAAATAAATTGTGAAGCTGATGTTTTTCCTATTTAATTACTATTTGGATCTATCATTTAGACAAATTTATAGTTATTTCTATCATTTCCCTTCGCTTCTGTAGTTGCATATTTGGTATTTTGTATCTACTTTTGTGATTGCAGGTTTCTGACGAATTCGTTGACGAATTCGTCAGATTTAAGATGATTATGTCTGATCTTAGATGACCGACTATGATTCAAGATGATTCGGTGTAATGTCAGATGATTACGTACGAGTCGAGATGATCTAAACTGCTACAAGACTCAGAACCTTCATCAGACATCCGAAATCAGGTATGATCTGTCCTAATTTGCCTATTCTCTGTGTTTAGCACCCATTTCTATTTTTTGTATCCATTTAAATCATTATTGGCATATAGAATAGTTTAGATTCATTTTGGCCAAACCTAGGAATTGAATGATTGAGTATAAAATGAACACATCAAACCCATTCCCAACCTAGGCGTGGAAAATGCCACTCAAAAGTTTCCTGGTGAACCCACCATCCGTCGAAAATTCACCTTTATACTCCTCCCCCGAGAGGCGGGACCTTCAAAGGGCCTCTCAGTCCGAGGTATTGTCCCATCCTTCTCGCATCCCCCTTCTGGGCATGGATCCTATAGCCTGAGGGTAAGGATGCAAAAATTTTGGAGCGATACATTTTGGTGAACCCGACGTGAAAACTAAAAACCTTTTGAAAACAATCCAAAAAAAACAAAAAAATAAATGCATTTAGAATCAAAGATTGCATGTCATATTTAGATGGTAGATTATAACAAAAGACGAGCCGTCACCATTAATGTTGAGAATCAATTAGCAACTATAGAGATTAATTCTTTGCTTAGAGTAGCTCCAACATATAGAGTCCCACCTTTATGGGACGAGCTTAATAGGAGATTGAATCTCATTTCATCTAGAGCAACCGAACTTAGGCAAATCAAGAGGTTTGTCCTAGATAGAATCCTGGATCCCGATCAAGTGACTTTGTATCATGAGCTTCAGAGAGCTTGCCATAGGTGGTTAGCGAATAAAAGAGCCCTTGTGTCTTCTGAGTTGTATACCTTTGAGGAATACCTCGATAATGCAGTTGTAGTACATAAATTTTTGTCTCGTATAGAGGACCAAGAGGTCATTCTTACGGATAGACAAAGATGGAATAGAGTCCCCAGAGCTGTGTTATATCGAGAGTATTGCCATGAGATTTATTTTTACAAGACAGAATCTGAAACAGATAATATCACTATAGCACACTTTATCAAATTCCTGAAAAACCATTTCCAATTTGAAGAAGAGCATTTTATGACTCCTGATGAACTTGATCCTATCAATGACATTCATAAACTCTTTTTAGAAAACTAAGCTATTATTTTATTATTGTTATTTCTTGTATTTAGTGTGTTGTTTGTTGTCTTTATAAGCATAAAATAAAAATAAAACAAAAAAACAAAATCATAACAAAAAATCAAAACATTTTATTTTTAAGCATTATAGTAGGTATATAATTAAAATATATACCTCCCAAATCTGTTGCAAATATATCAATATATATTTGCTAAAATCTAAGATTTAGACATAATGACTAGACTCAGGAATGGAAAACAAATTGAGGTAGAAGAAGATTGGTTAAGGAAAATAGAAAACAACCCAGATGTCCTTCCTGAAGACCCAATTCAGGAAGAAGGAACTCTAGACCAACAAGAAGAAGAGTATGTTGATGCAAATGAACAAAGAGAAAATGTTAGGGAGGAAGAATCCTCATCTCCTAAAATATCTCCAGAAGGAGCTGTTACTTTTGAGAACATGGAACATTTCTGGAAGTTCCTCCATGATAATATGGGCACCCTTAATAGAGCAGTTCATATGGACAAAGATCAAATTAGTGACACTCAAGCAACCCTAGAAGACATATATCACACACGCACTAATCCTTTGTCCTTCGTTGATCAAGAGAGTGATCAAGCTGGACCGTCCAATTTGGACATGGCTACTATAATCCAAAACACGCGACAACAACAGGTTACCCAACTACCTAGAGTGCCTGTTATTAAACCTAGGGTTATTCCCACACAAAAGAAACCTTCATTCACTGCTCTATTTTGCCAAGCTATTGATCAATATACCTCAAATCAACAAAAGCCTAAAACAAAACCAAATGTTAATTTCCAACAATCTGGGATACAACATAATGCTACCACAAATCTTCTTCATAATACTCTTCCTACCAACCATTTGCATAACAGCAATATAGCATCTAATCCTTATGTCCCACCTTCCTACGCTCACAAATCCCATGCTCATGTACCACCGAACCAATATGGTGGGCAAACTGGTAATCTGGAAGCCATGGTGAAACAGTTAGCCTCCCGTATGGACCAAATAGATCCCTACCGTCCCTCGTACAATTATCGAGAGATGTGTAGTCAACCTCTAGATCCTATAGTTGTAGCACAACCATATCCTAAACACTTTCCCATGCCTGTCCTACCTATATACAAAGGAACCGAAGATCCCATAGAGCATCTTCGTATGTTTAGGATAGCATGTCATGATATATCACATGATGACTTGTTATTACTAAAAATGTTCCCAAAAAGTTTAGGAGGGATGGCATTGGAGTGGTATTATCAATTGCCCACTCATTCTTTGAGAAATTTCGAAGAGACCACTGAGTCTTTTGTGCATCAATTTAGTGCCTATATTGAAAGGCATGTAACCATTAAAGATTTGTACAACCTAAAACAAGACAAAGATGAGTGTTTTGCTGACTTCTTAGCTCGATGGAGGCAGTTGATAGGAAAATTACACTTTGTGTTACCTTATCGAGAAATGTTGGATATTTTTATCAATAATTTACAAGAACAACTATCCTATGAATTATCAATTGCTACCTTGACCACCTTCGATCAAGCTATAGACTTAGCTCGAAGAGTGGAAGATGCTCTCATTAGAAGAGGTCAGCTCAAAAAGAAAGATGATGAGAAAACATCCAGAAATCAATATAAAAATAAACAAGTTGTGGGTGATGGAGTCACTGATAGCAGAAACATTGCCAATGTTAATACTGCGAAAACAACAGAGAAGTTCATATTGAAACCTCCTGATAAACCACCCCGAGAATTTACTAGGTTAAATCAACCTTTATCAACCATTCTCCCGCAACTATTAGCCCGAGGTTTGATTCAATTACCCAATATCCGGGAACCTGATCCAACTATACCCGGATATAGAGCTGATTTACATTGTGATTTCCATAGAGGACCTGGACATGCTACCAACTCTTGTAAATGGTTAAAACATAAAATACAAGATTTAATTGATAACAATGAGATGGAGGTGCAAGCCTTTCAACCTAAACAAAATCCTACTAATAATGTTCAAAAGAACACCCCTCAAAGTCAGAATCAGAATGCCAATCAATCATTGGACATATTTCAACATCCTTTACCAAAGCATGGTAAAGAGGTGGCTAATCAAATTGAACATCATAATGTTCCCCCTCCTACCCGATATGTAGGAGCCATTAGTGGGCATTTACCTATTCACGATCTAGAAATATTTGACACAACTTTATCCATGGTTACGTCCAGACCCCTATATAATACTCGAACACCTGATCTTAGTGATGTAGAATACGATATCTGAAAGTGACATGGAAATCACCTCAAATCAATCGAATAGTTCTGAAAATGAATCAGATCCTATTCAACCCATCACAAATTCTATGGTTTCGAAAGAACCATTTCCTAGAAGAGTTACTACTCGACCCTCTTCTCATCAGTTCCTTTCTAATGAACAAGCCATAAACGCTAGACCGAGACCAATTCATCATCCTCAAAATAATATTGTAGGTACCATCGGAGTCGTTACTCGACAACGAGGCTCAAAACTCTCAACAGGATCAAACTCAGAACGATGGATCAGCTCCATTTGTTTTGAAAAATCCCAATAAAGGGAATCATATGCCTAATGTTCAACCTAAGCCTCCGTATAATATTAATGAACAATTATCCAATACTACAGCTAGAATTTCCCTTTTGGACCTTTTAAGATCTTCTCCTACCCATAGGGATGAATTAATGCTCACATTAAGCCAAATGATGGTACCACAAAATATTCAGCCTGAAGCCATGACCAATACTATCATAACTCGAGAAGTCGATTGTATTGACTTTCGAGATAGAGATATACCACAACATAGTTTACATAAGGATAACCCCTTATATATTACTGCCCTAATTGGGGATGTAGCCGTTAAACGCATCTTGATTGATAATGGTTCATCTTTAAACATATGCACTTTTGACTTCTACCAAATATTTGGCTTTAGAAGTGACGAAATGAAAAGAACGGATATGATCATAAAAGCCTTTAATGATGAAACACAAGAAACGTGTGGAGTTATTACTATCCCCTTGCAAGTTGGTCCTAGGACCTTAGACACGACCGTGTTTATTGTACATTGCCCTGCATCATACAATATACTTTTGGGTCGCCCTTGGATTAACGCAATGCGAGCTGTCCCCTCAACTTTACATCAGTGTGTTAAATTCAAATTTAAAAACCAGTTGGTTACCATTCATGGTGACCCTAGACCCTTTGATATGTGTGCTTTGGCAGAACCGGTTGGAGTTCAATTTTGCCCTGCTCTGTCATCCACACATCCTAATTCTCATCAACCGTCTAAGCGTGTGAAACACTCACCCATAACATCACCTACTTTTTCCCCATCAACTACACCTCTACATATAGCTCAACCATCTTCTGAACAAACCACATTAGGACCTCAAAAAGATCCTAGAACTACAACCAATGCTTCTTGTTTTACCCCTATAACTTCCATACCGATAGACTCATCCATCGATATCCCTATAACATCCCCATCCACTACAGGCATCCTTTCCACATCAGACGATCTAGGAAATGTTCCTTCTACCTCTTATGCTCTTACTGATGAACTCTTACCCGATTTATCTAAAATTCTTATATCAGAAGAAATCAACACTGCCATGCAAGCTTCCCTTATTTTAAATAAACTCCCACCCTCTCCTCGTACCTTGGGCCTCCCACAACCTATGGGAAGTATTTACCAAGTCGGGAGTTGTGCTTTTATTTATAAGGGATATGATTGGGGAAGAATACCCGAAAACATCAAGACACATTGTGATGGATATGCTCGATGCTATTTTGCTAATGAGTATATTAAAGCTAAACCCATAATGCTTAAATTGGGCTATAAAGGGAAAGGTTTGGGACCTTCCCAAAATGGTATGAAGGAACCTATTGAGGTAGAACCATGGCCTGCCCGATGCGGTGTGGGCCTATTTCCTAGTAAAGGTCAACCCTTCCCATTTGAGGAGGATGACCATCTTACATGTTATCAAGATTATCTGGATAAACAAGATTCTTTGCGTTCAAAGAATAATCCCTTTACCTATCATATGCTATCTCTCGCCTACCCTGAGATGATTGCCGAATCCGACGATGAGTTGGAAGGGGATATCTTCCATGATGTCTCCGTTGATGACTTGTTACATAACGAATTTTATTTTGATGGCTCTATACCTAGTATAGCCCAGCTTGAGGCCTCGACTCCTCAAGACGAATTATCCAAGCTAACCTTGGAAGAATTACAAGAATTGGGTGTTTCACCCGCCCCACCTAATTTTGAGAGAGATTTACATATGGAAGTTGAAAACGGTATAAAAATTAACATTGGAACCGAACATAACCCTCACATAATCAATATTGGATCAGAATTAAGTCAAGAAAAACAAGATAAATACATTTCATTTCTTAAAGACTATGAAGATGTCTTTGCTTGGACATATGACGACATGCCATGTCTGGACCCTTATGTAGTTATGCATCATCTAGTAGTCCATCCAGATGCTAAATCTGTTAAACAGAAACTTAGAAAAATGCATCCTAAAGTGGCCTTACTAGTCAAAGCGAGAACTAGAAAAACTGTTGAAGGTCATTTTTATACAAGCCATTGATTATGCGTTGAATGGATCTCAAATGTAGTTCCAGTAACTAAGAAAGAAGCCACTAAAGTTAGGGTTTGTACAGACTTCAAATATATTAATGTTGCTTGCCCTAAAGATGATTTTCCTCTTCCTAACATGGATCAAATCATTGATTTTACTGTTGGAAGTGGAATGATATCCCTAATGGATGGATTTTTTGGTTATAATCAGATCAGGATAGCTCCTGAAGATCAGGCTAAAACAGCCTTTATTACCCCTTGGGGAACCTTTTGTTGGAAAGTAATGCCATTTGGTTTAAAGAATGCAGGTGCAACCTATCAACGAGCCATGACTTATATCTTTCACGATATGATGCATGATATTCTACATGATTATGTAGATGATATTATAGCTCGTTCCATCAAAGAAGATGATCATTTAAATGACTTGAGAAAAGTATTTGATCGGTTAAGGGAGTATCTTATCCGATTGAATCCAACCAAATGTATATTCGGAGTTAAGTCCGATAAATTATTGGGGGTTATCGTTTCTTTACGTGGCATTGAAATTGACCCTCTCAAGATCATGGCTATCACTGATATGCCCGCACCCACAAATATATCAGAATTACGAAGTTTACAAGGTAAGCTTCAAGCTATTCACCGCTTCATTGATAAGTTGGCAGATAAAACCGGACCCTTTCTTAAACTTCTTAAGAAAGATGTCTCTTTTCATTGGGACGACAAATGTCAAGAAGCATTTGAACTCCTCAAGCAATATCTCCTTAAACCACTGGTGCTTTCCCCACCTAGATCTGATCGTCCATTTATTTTGTACATTTTTGCTTTCGATTTTGCCTTAGGAGCTATGTTAGCTCAACTTGACGATGAGAAGAAAGAACGTGCTAATTATTACATCAACAAAACCTTGATCAGTTATGAAACTCGCTATACCATATTAGAGAAGTTATGTCTTGCAGTCGTATTTTCTACACAAAAACTACGACATTATATGCTCAGTCAGAAAACGTATGTTATTGCCAAATTCGACCCTTTGCGATATCTCATGAGTCGACCGTACTTATCTGGTCGCACAACCAAGTGGGTTCTTGCGCTAAGCGAGTTTGAACTCATGTTTATAGGACAGAAGTCTGTTAAAGGTCAAATCATAGCAGATCAATTAGTTGTTGCACCCTTAGAGTCTACCCATCCCCTCATCATTGAGTTTCTCGATGAATGCCTTAAATTAGAGGCAGACCATCCTAAACAATGGTCCCTATACTTTGATGGAGCCCGATGCATGAGTGGGGCTGGTGCGGGTATTATTTTAATATCTCCACAAAAACATCTTATACCTCTGTCCTTTAAATTAACGTTTGCTTGCACTAATAATACTTCTGAATATGAGGCTCTAATCCTTGGATTACGAGCAACTTTGGCCCTAAAAATTAAAAATTTGTTAGTTTTTGGTGATTCCCAACTTGTCATAAATCAAATCAATGATGTTTATCAGACCAGAGATGATAAATTACGCCCATATAAAACATATGTTTTGCAATTATTATCCTTATTTGATCAAGTTACTTTGGAAGCTATTCCTCGAACTAGCAATCGTGCGGCTGACGCTATGGCTGCAGATGCATCTCTTTTGCCCTTGGAGTTAGATGATGAATATGCTACCATCATTATTCATCGACTCCAGGAACCCGCTTCAAGCAAATCATGCTTAGAACCTTTGGATGTGTTTCTAATCAACGAAACTACTCCCGAACCATGGTACACTGATATATTTAATTTTTTGCAAAATGGGACCTTCCCTGATGGTTATACTAGCAACCAGCGCCGATTATTACGTAGACGAGCAAGTCGCTTCGTAATTATTGGTAATACCTTGTATAGGAGATCTTTTGAAGGCATATTATTAAGATGTTTGAATCTAGAAGAATCTAGATCAGCTTTGAGTGAAGCCCACGATGGATCTTGTGGAGGACACTTTAGTGGTAACGCCATTGCTAAGAAGCTCCTTCGGATAGGATATTTTTGGCCTACCATGGAGAATGATGCACATGATTATGTGCGCCATTGCGACAAGTGCCAAAAACATGCTGACCTTGTCCATGCGCCTGCACAAGAGCTACAGGCTATTTCATCTCCTTGGCCCTTTTCAAAATGGGGCTTAGATATCATTGGGAAAATCAACCCTGTGTCATCTGATGGACACAAATTTATCATAACCGCTACGGAGTATTTTACAAAATGGGTTGAAGCTATGCCTTTAGCTTCTTGTATTGGAATCCAAGTTTCTAAGTTTATCTTCAATCAAATTATTTGTAGGTTCGGAATTCCTGCAAATCTCATCTCAGATAATGGAACTTGTTTCAAAAATAAAGATGTCAAAAAATTGTGTCAAAAATATAAAATTCAACATCGTTGGTCCACTCCCTATTATCCTTAGGGTAATGGCCAAGCAGAAGCATCTAATAAAACATTAATCAAAATTCTCAAAATACTGGTCAATAAATCTGGTCGAGATTGGCACATCCAATTATATCCTGCTTTGTGGGCCTATCGCACTAGTGTTCGCACCCCCACTGGAACTTCACCTTTCGTTTTGGTTTATGGCGCTGAAGCTGTTTTTCCCTTTGAATTAGAAGTTCCTTCTTTGGCTCTACTACTTCAAGATACTGAAGTAGGGGATGAATATCATGCTGGCAGATTTAGTCAGCTGGAACTTTTAGATGAAAAGCGCATCAATGCTTTGGAGCATCTTCGTGCCTACCAAAACAAGCTTAAGAGAGCATATCTCAAGAAAGTTCATCATCGATCCTTAGCGATCGGCGACCTTGTTTTAAAAGAAAATCAAAAAAATACTAATGCTACTAAAGACCTTAAAGGTAAATTCGAGCCCAACTGGCTTGGACCGTATATTATTACTGCTAAATTTGGATCGGGAGCATACAAATTATCTACCTTAGATGGTAAAGAACTTAAAGAACCTATGAACATTATGCATCTCAAATGCTACTATGCATAAAATTTGGTCATTTCATCATTGTATATATTTGTTTTGCATATTATTTCTTTTAGTCACTTATATAAAAAAAAAAAAAAACAATCACATTGTATTTATTTCAATTCATCAATTAAAATCAAATACAAAAACATCAAAATTGTCAAAATCTTCAAAAACATCTTTTTTTCATACCTGTCAATTCTTGGAGTTTGCAGTTATATTTTCAATTATTTTGGATAAATGAGCATTTATTTGGAATCCCGCACTATCACACTCACATGAATAAATATCTTGATTTTATTTAGTATGATTATTAATCTCTCTTATATCAAAGTCCACATTGGCATTAAATAAAGTTTTGAGCATAGAGAACTGATCTTGTTATTTACTTGAACCAAGTATATCTTTTCACATTAAAATGATTTCATTGCAAATTCAATATGATGCTACATAGTAGACGTGGTTTCTTGAGCGAAAAGTTTCCCCTGCTATCCTATCATGCACATGGTCTAGAATCTTTGAGAATTGACAAAAGGACAAGCTCACCCCTACCCAGAATAAAAATCCCTTGCTCTACAGCCAATCCGAGCAAGTATCCCTAGCATAGGAAGAAAAAGAAAAGTCAAAGAAAATGAGAAAAAGAAAAATATCATTTTGTACCATCGCAACAATATTCCAAGCAAAAATACAAAAAAAAGAAAAAAAAGAAAAAAAAGCAAAAGTGAAAAAGAAAAAGCAAAATGCAATAAAATCCCTTTCCCTACCCCTTGAAAAGAAAAGAAGGGTGAATGAGCTTGAATCCCTGGAATTCTCAATTATTCAAAAATCGTGAGGTAAGCCCCATAACAGGTGGTTTGTGCCCAACCCGCTTGGCCTTGGGTAATTCCTAGCGTGGTGATATGTCTGTCACATTAGCGACCTTCTTTTGTATAGACCTATGTCGGCTTATGGATTAGCTAGCTCTTGATAACCCGACTTACATAGTAGTCTGGTACGGTTATATGCATATAAATCATGGTTAAGGAACACTCATTTGGTTAAGGCAAATTGCTTGTATCAAATTATCTTGCTCAAAATTGGTGAATGAACAATACAATCGCACACACATTTGTATTTGAGAGATTTTGTATCATTATGATAAATCAAGATCGGTAATGAACTCACATTTGCACATGAGGATCCCTTATAAACCTACATTTGTTTTTGAGATAATTTAAAATATTTCTGTAATTCTTTTCGGAATAATTTTATCCTCTTATTTCAGAATTTTGTTTTGTATAAAAACAATTATATACATTGTTTCACAAAATCGCAAAACGATTTCAAACAACATGTTCATCATATTATTATTTTTTGTTTATCAAAAATCAAAAATAAAAAATCAATCATGCAATAAAACTAAAATATCCATTTCATCTTTGGATTTCGCGATGATGGTATAAGTCTATACCTATAAATTCTATGCCTAGCGCAAACCATTGTTCTAATTTTATTTTCCCATCCATTTTAAAAAAACACATATGGCTTACATCATTATGTTACACAATTGTGCTTCAAAACGAACGAACACTTATTCTATTTCATGTCATTATGTCAAGCATTCCATTTTGCAACCATGGTATAGTTCCTAGGAACTTATGCAAAAAAATTTATCACACTTAGGAATTTATGCCTAGCAAAAAAATCACTTTTTAAATATATTTCATGCATAATATTTTTGTGAAAAATCTGAAAACAAATCATCACCATCATCATTTTCATCATCACAACACCAAGTCTTAAGACAGTCTCTTAAGCACTCTTTTACTTTTAGCAATATTTCTATCCTGGGATTAGCTTGACGACCTAGTGAGCGGCGACTCCATGAAATGGTCTATAACAACGACAATGTCCTTTGAAATTATTGTTAGAAGTCCCTTTTATTTTTCATCAAATCACACCAAAACAACCAATTTATGCACATCAGATTATTTCATTTACAATTTTATGGCATGACATAACATTATAATTTATTTCCAATGACATAATTACATGAATATTCAATCACAAATTAAAGCATCATACAACATATACACAAGTCATATCATCAAAAATATAATCTATATATATCATCAATCAATTATGTACATCATCTGGATTGGTATGCCACAATCAATACCTGGCATACTCAATCCCCTCCAAAAGTCTTACTAATAATGCAATCGCACTCTATAGCTAGCTAGCCTCGAGAAGCCCTCGAGCTCTCGGCCTCATCTCCTCCCCCACCCTGACGTGGAGGAGGTGGTCCCATAGAGGTCCGGGCTGTGTCTCGGGTCCTCATCGTCGATCGTGAGGATGTCCTCGACGATCCCATCCTGACCGGCTCTGCAATGGGGGTTGGCAATGGTATCCTCTGTCCCTCTGGGACCACCTAATAGTACAACCCCTGGTATAATGCGGTCCTGAGCCATAGACCATGCCAGATCCTGCATGCTCGCTCCTCCACCCCGAGCTCCGAGCCGTGTAGCCTCATCCTGCAGTGTATGCACCTGAGCCCGAAGGTGGGCAACCTCAGCTCGGAGAGCCATCGTCTCGTTGCTCTCCCCTACCTCAACACCCTTGCCCTTATCAAGCGATGGTGGTCTCTCCCCCTACTATGAAGGGAATCTCTCCTCCCTCTGCCCTGTCTCCTATGGCCTCTATGGAGCCTGACCCATCCGTTGGCGTCTCTCCTATGGGGACCACCGTTGCTCTCTCCCGCTGTGACCCCATGCTGCCTCAATGGCAGCCTGGCACCGCCTCCCCATCCGTCGCACAACCATGTGCATCGGACCCTATGCCCTCGTCATCCGAGGAGGGTGGATGCCTACGTACCAGGCATCATAGCCGTCTGCAACCCCAGCGTCGTCACCATCCACTGGCTGGATGGGGGCATCATCCACATCCTGACTCCAGAATCGTTGCATGTCTAGAGCCCCGCTCAACGTAGTACTATCTCAAATAGTTCGAGAGTACTCATAATCCCTGAGAGAAGGGATCCCCTACTGTAGACCGAACTATCATAGTACCCGGTCATAGCGGTGGAGCTCTACCTCTCCCCGCTCCATCCTTAGCCAACAGACTCGCCTGATGTGAGCCAGCTCCTGCCCATCCTCTGCCCACCTGGGGTGCTCTCGCCATGGCCTCCAGGTGATCTAGTCCAGGATGAGGTCGTCCAACAACCTTCGAGACATCGACAGATCTATCCGCCATTGTGACCCTCTCTGTAGCCACCAATAGAAAACCTAGGGTCTCTCCTGGTCAACCCCTATCAGTGGGAGCCCTACCGGCCTCCGCACCGTGATGTGCTCCCAGCACCAAACCTGTAGCAATGATGTCAAGACCAGACATCGACCTCCCTTGTATACGACCCCATGCAGGATCCTATACAAGCGGCAGAGTACAAAGCTACCCCATGCAAATCTATAACCGTGGTCTCTCATGTCGTAGACCACATCTGACAAGAGCCAGGGTAATCTGCACCCGCTCTGGTGGCACAATAGTAAGCCACCTACTACTCCTGCCAAAACCTGAGTCAGCCTAGATGCCCCAGGCATCTACCGTAGAGACTCGATGTTCACTCCGCCCTTCTCCAGGGTGAAGCTCGGGTCTCCGATCAGTCTCATCATCGCCTGGCCCTGATTGGCCGTAGGCGTCATGAGCCATCCCTGTATGGGGATCCTCATGATCCTCCATACGTCCTCTAGTGTGGGAGCCATCTCCCCTATCGGTAGCCAAAAATAGGATGACCCCGGATACCATCTCTCTGCTAGGGCTATCAGAAGCCCTATGTCAGTCGGTACTTGTGGCATCTCTGCCACATGCTGTAGCCCGACCTGTGCTAGTTGGTCGCGCTCTGCCTGGTCGAGAGTGGCCAAGTCGTCTCTCAGCCTATCGTATTTCCATTCTCGGCTCTTTAGTAATCCCCTTTGCAAAACAAACAATAACAACAAAATTTATTAATCAACCAATCATTAAAATAAAATTAAAAACATTTTAATCAAGCTTAATTTCTTAACAAGATGATATCGTCCACCATTGGATTATATCATCCCAAATTGGGCAAAATCATCCTTTGTTAGGATGAAATCGTCTCCGATTTCGCAACTTGGGGATCGCCCCTTGTTGGACGAGATCGCCCCTAGTTCGCCGATTTCGCCCTCAGACGAAATCGACGATCTAGAGACGATTTCGATGAAATAGGGACGATTTCATCCCGACGTCGTCGATGGCCTAAAAATGGCCGCGATGCCCCAAACAATCAAAATTTAAATCCAAAAATTGCACAAAGTTAATTCAAACCTAATCTATTAGGATTAGATCCTTACCCGTAGCCCGCGTCGGACCTCTCGCGCTATGTGCGCTTGTCTCCACCATTTTTCTCTCTGCAGAGCTCTAGAACAGTAAAAATGAATAGTAAAAAAATGAATTAGGGTTTTCCCTATTTTTCTTAATTTTATTCAAAACCAACAACATTTTAAAATTTTGCTTTTTCGCGTTTTTACCTCAAACGTTCGATTTGGGTAAAAACACGGAGGGGGCACCATAGTCAACATTCGTACGATTCGACCAAGAATCGTCGTCTAAAAAATTGAGTACATTTTTGCTTTCTCGTAAAAACGGGAAAAACTCGTCTTTAACGCATTTTCTTCAAAAAATTCGCTAAAGAGGGGGCAAAATGTAGCACCCTAAAATTGGCACGGTTAAAACCTTAGTAAAAGATAAAAGATAAAAATTTAAATTTTAACCCCAAAACCGCCCCAAAACCGCTTGTTACCCGTTTCCCTCCTTTTCCATGCCATTTTTAGGATTTGTTTTGACCGTTGGACGATATCGTCGCAGATCAGACGAAATCATCCCCGATCTGACGAATTCGTCTGGAACAGAACGTCCAGACGATTTCGTCCCAAAACCGAATGTTCATAATTAGCTTCTGTTTCAACAGCCTCTCCAACTTGGGCAGAAGTGCGTCTAGTTGGAGATTTCCCTGTTGGAGATCTCCTAGATTGGGATGATCCCCAACCTCCTAGCCTCCCCCTAATCCTATATAAACTAGGATTTTTCTAGTTTATCCCCTTGATTCTGATTCCCCTGAACCCCTTAGCTGATGGATTTAGATCCTTATTCACTAGAGCATCCTCGTACTACTATCTGTATTCTGCATTTTGCATTTTCTTGCAGGAACCCTACTATTTTTCAGTCGAAGCTAGTTCGGATCATCGCAAACGATTCCAGACTATCTCGGACGATCCTGTCGAGGAGCGCAGATGATTTCATACAATTGGAGGTGATCCTGACTGTAATCTAGATTGGGGGCAATCCGAGCCCAGAGTTTGCATCTTCTTAACTTTCCTGCATTTTTCCATTATAATTCTGCATTATCTTAGGTTATTATGTTTATGCATCTTGGAGTTCACCTCATCTAGTGTAAATGCATGATAAAATCAAAATAAATTGTGAAGCTGATGTTTTTCCTATTTAATTACTATTTGGATCTATCATTTAGACAAATTTACAGTTATTTCTGTCATTTCCCTTCGCTTCTATAGTTGCATATTTGGTATTTTGTATCTACTTTTGTGATTGCAGGTTTTGAATTCGTCTGATGAATTCGTCAGATTTAAGATGATTATGTCTGATCTTAGATGACCGACTGTGATTCAAGATGATTCGGTGTAATGTCAGATGATTACGTACGAGTCGAGATGATCTAAACTGCTACAAGACTCAGAACCTTCATCAGACATCCGAAATCAGGTATGATCTGTCCTAATTTGCCTATTCTCTGTGTTTAGCACCCATTTCTATTTTTTGTATCCATTTAAATCATTATTGGCATATAGAATAGTTTAGATTCATTTTGGCCAAACCTAGGAATTGAATGATTGAGTATAAAATGAACACATCAAACCCATTCCCAACCTAGGCGTGGAAACTGCCACTCAAAAGTTTCCTGGTGAACCCACCATCCGTCAAAAATTCACCTTTATACTCCTCCCCCGAGAGGCGGGACCTTCAAAGGGCCTCTCAGTCCGAGGTATTGTCCCATCCTTCTCGCATCCCCCTTTCGGGCGCGGATCCTATAGCCTGAGGGTAAGGATGCAAAAATTTTGGAGCGATACATATAAAGAGATTAAACATCTTTGGCGATTCCCTAATCATAATTAACCAAGTGAAGGGACTATTTTAGTGTCGATGTTCGATAATGAAAGCCTACAAATATCTTGTTGCCACATATCTGGCTAAACTAGAATGGTACGACATCGAGGCAATCCCTCATTCATCAAATAGGTTCACAGACACCATGGCATCTTTGGGATCCTTAATCCCTCAAAATTCATCTGTCGACTTCACTACCATCCATGTCAAGATGCTCTCGAATCCTACAATAGAGCGTACAACCTTGGATAACAAAGAATCAATCAACATGATTAGTGTGGAACTAAAAGTTTATTGGTTATGCAAAGTTGAAGACTTTCTCAAGAAAGCACCCAGAGTCCTGCGGGGAGTGGCACCACCATTCACCACCAGGTTGTCTCCCAGTTTGCATTTGCAAAAGTAAATACGTAGGGGGTACAGGTTATCTTAGTGGTCAAAATTGAGGCTCATCAAAATTGGATGTCACAAATTCAAGACTTCCTAAGACTTGGTTTTGTCTTAGAGGGACTATCGCATGCCGCAAGATGCACATTTAAAAATAAAGTGACTAAATTTATCTTGATAGGAGATATTTTGTACCGCCAAAGTTATGATGGAGTTCTTCTTCATTGTCTTGAGCCCCAAGAGTCATCTTGGGCAATTTCAAAAGCTCATGATGGTACATGCGGTGGCCATTTAAGCGACATGGCCATCATCAAGCGCATCCTTTGAATGGGTTATTATTGGCCCACTATGGAGAAGGATTGCAATGTGTATGTCAGGAAATGCATCAAATATCAACATCATGCTAATCTTACGCTCCTGCCATCACAGGCCTTACAACCCATCCAAGCGACTTGGCCATTTGCTAAGTGGGGGTTTGATCTAATTGGCAAGATCTCTCCTCAGTTATCAGGCTGACATACATTCATCATTATGGCTACTGAGTATTTTACAATGTGGGTGAAAGCCATTCCCTTAACAACAACCACTAGAGCTCGCATAGCAAAGTTCATAATGGAGCATATCATAAGTCATTTCTAGGTACTATCCAAAATAGTTTTGGATAATGGAACTTCTTTTAAGAACAAAATTGTGTGAACTTTAACATCTAAGTACGACATCAAACATAGTTTTGCATCTCCATATTATCCATAGTAAAATGGGCAAGCTAAGGCCTCAAACAAGACTATGGTAGCCATCTTGAAAAAGACAGTTCAAGAACACCACAAGGATTGGCATATACAACTACCCCTTGCATTATGGGCTTATAGGACTAGCATTCGGACTCCCATTGGGGCAACTCTGTTTTCACTAGTATATGGCACTGAGGCCATTATGCCCTTAGAGTTGGAAATTCCAACGTTGTGTGTCACATTGAAAGAGTTCATCGATGATGACACCGCACAAAAAGCTCATCTAGATCAACTGACGTTGATCGATGAACGTCGCGTGAATGCCCTTGATCATCTTTGCGTTTATCAAAAGTGACTCAAACGAGCTTACAATATCAAATTTAACTAGAGAGACTTTAAATTTGGGGATCTTGTGCTAAAAGAAAACCAACAGAACTCAAATTTACCACCTGATATGTGAGACAAATTTGTGGCTAATTGGCTAGGACCCTATATCATATCTGAAAAGATTGGTTCGAGTACCTATCACTTGATGTCGCTAGGGGGTGTTGAAGAGCCTGAACCTCTCAAAATCATCCATATTAAAGTGTTATATGCTTAGATATTGAAGCACTAAAAAGCTCCAAAGATATTTGTAAGCCCTTTGGTTAGTCAAAAAGGCACCAAGGATTTCTAAAAATTGTTTGGTCAACCCAAAGGCTCCGAGAGTTCCTATAACTACTCGGTCATCCCAAAAGGCTCCAAGCTCTCATTTGATTGATTTGGTTATGTCAAAAAAATCTCCAAAGGCTTTTGTAAGCCCTTTGGTCAGTCAAAAAGGCACCAAGAATTTCTAAAAATCGCTTGGTCAACCCAAAGGCTTTGAGGGTTGCTTAAAGCCACTCGGTCATCCCAAAAAAGGCACCAAGGATTTCTAAAAATCGCTTGGTCAACCCAAAGGCTCTAAGAGTTCCTATAGCTTCTCGATCATCCTAAAAGGCTCCACACCCTCTTGCTGAGAGTTTGGTCAACTAAAAGGTTCCAAAGGCATCTGTAAGACCTTTGGTCAATCCAAAAAGCTCCAAGGATTTCTAAAAATTGCTTGGTCAACCCTAAAAATCTCCAAAGGCATATATACTTGTCATTTGGTCAAATATGAAAGCTCAAAAATGCATAAAAATTTGAAAATATATAAAATTCCCAAAAAAAAAAGGGTAAAGCATAAAATACAAAAACATTTGCTTTTGCAGTTTGCATTTTCATACATGCATTCACCTCATCATATTGCATTTAGGCATTTGTCATTCATTGCATTCCACAATAGAGTGTAATGTGTCTATCAAAATATTACAAACGGTCGCACGTTTGTGTTTCAATCATACACCCTTGCATTTATCATAATTCATTGCATTCATACACAATACCTGTTGCGAAGAAATATGTATGTATATTAAGTTTTCTAGTCACTCAAACATACCTAGTGGGTTCTTTAGATATTGTAGACAACTTGCTTTGCTATTATAGATGAGGTCATTAGTTAGGATAGTGCTTCAACATATCAGAATCTCGTCATTAAGCAAAACAATATAAAATCCTGCTAAGACAAGAGATGATGAAAACTACGAAATCAGTCTTAGGTATCTAGAGAGATGGGTTTCACGACCTGCTTATCTTGCAAATAGTTGGTTTAGAAAGGTGAACTTTGGAAAAAGGACACGAATTTCCCCTATAAATCCCAAAGTTACAAAGTTTAAATCCCAAGTTACTTTTGACAATTTTTTCACATTGCACAATGGGGTAGAAAGAAATCAAAATTTTGTATAGTGTTTCTTTTGTAAAGTATTTCTTTTGTTGAATATTTGTAAGTTATAGCAATTTTGGCTTTCCCTGCCACCCCATTTGTACATAAAATAAATATGAAAGAGCTTCGCTATTAAGCGGACTAAGGAAAAAAGCTTCACGGGAAGAGGTAAATAGCTTCGCCAAAGGAAGAGATGAAGGATGAAAAGAGCTTCGCACCCGAAGCACTTCAAACAGCTACTTCGGGCAAGAATTTTGTGAAGCGGTGTTGCCAAAGAAAGAATACAAGGAAGGCGTAAAAGAAAGCTTCACACCCGAAGCAATTCAAACAGTTACTTCGGGCAAGAATTTTGTGAAGCGGTGTTGCCAAAGAAAGAATACAAGGAAGGCGTAAAATAAAGCTTCACACCCGAAGCATTTCCAACAGCTACTTCGGGTGATATTTTTGTGAAGCGGCATTTCAAAAGAACAGCTTTGCCAAAGAAGGAAAGTCTAAAATCGCGGTCCGAAATTGCTAAGGCAAGAAAACTACTTCGGGCTCAAAGCACTTCAAACAGCTACTTCGGCCAAAAAACTTGTGAAGCAGAATTTGAAAGAGCGCAGCATTGAAAAAGTACTTCGCCAAAAAAATCGCCGAAGCACCCACTTCGGGGCTATCCACTAGTGAACCATTTCCACTTCATCGAAAGTTGTTGTGAAGCATATTCTTCAGCTAGCTTTCATCCGAAGCACTTTCAATCGAAGTGATAGCAGTCATGAAGAACGAAACATTTTTCGAAGGCAAGAATGTGCTTCGGCCCAAACTCCCCCGAACCGCAATTTTGAAAGAAGATCACAGCGAAGCATTTCTACAATGCATCAGCGAAGCAATTTTGACAGTGAAGCGGCAAGGAATGAAGAGCCCCATTTTGTGAAGGAAATCTGCTTTGGCACTCACCACTCCCGAAGCAGTTTTGCGAAGCTCCACCATGCGAAGGGCAAACCGAGAAGGAGGATCTGCTTCGGCTCAAGTCCATTGCGAAGCGAAGTTGCAAATGAAAATCTAGCGAAGTGCTTCAAGGGCACGTGCTCCAAGCTAGGTATTTTCTTGAGGTGATCAAGTGCCTCATAAATGCATTTTTACATGCCCGGTAAGCTCGCTGCTCATTTTTAGCAATTGGAAATGAAGTATCAGTCCCTGAAGAAGAGCCCGACGAGCATGGCGACCACTCGAGCACTGCACCCAGAAACCAAGGACGCTCAGATGGCTCATTAATGCACGTTTCCATGGCTGAATTGGTCATAATTTCTAGTTTTGGTAACATATTTGAGAGCTTAGTCACGAGGGCTATGAAGGGCCAACTTCTCAAGTTTTGAGGTTGTACTCCATTTTGTGCATTAATGGCTCAAAGGGTCGGGTCCTCTATAAAAACCCAGGCATTGTAATGTAAAAGGGGGGGAACTTTCTGCTAGAAAGCTGCTGTAACTCAGATTCCTACGATTAATACTAAAGGGCTTTGGACTATATTTATCTCTTTTATGTTGCCTTCTGCGATTATTTCTTTTATCTTTTCTTCATTTGCATATTGTAATTCTGAACTCTAGATTTAGGTGTGTGATTGGAGTGGAATCCTGAGATTTTCCCGAAGGATACATAAGGGAGGAAAACGTTGTATTAGTTTTCTTTTATGCTGCCTGTGGATAGTGTTTCTATCATATTCACTCCTTCTTCATTGTCATAACTCTAAATTCTGAATTTCGATGGGAGGGAAGGGTAATCCTGGAATTCGTCTAGAGGATACATAGGAGGATTAATATTGCGTTAATTTCATTTATTCTTAGTGTTCTTTGCTATTGTTTCAAGTTATTGGCTAGCAATTGTGCTTTTGGTTCTTTCCCACCATTAAACTACTAAAATTTCTTCCCTTACTCTTTTATTTCTTTCCTGCACCCTTACTCTGTTCATCTCTTTCCTGCACCCTTATCTTAAAAATTAAAGTAGTTTAGTATAGGAGCCAACCTTTCTCCGAATATTGGCATGAGGGGCATCTCTTCCCTTTGGCCTTTCAATGTTGGTCCAAGTCTAGGGCGCATACACTTACCCAAATTCTTTCCTGGGTAGATTTGATGACCAACAGTTTCTGGCACACCTGGTGGGACTTGATCAGTCTCACCTTGTGAGTGATAGTGAGAACCGATGCTCTCATTACCAAAAGACTCTTAGCATCTGGTGAATCTATTTACCCAAAAATATTTAAGTCGTAAAGACCGGTACTAAAGTCTGTGCCTTCATGCAAACAAGATGGAGAGTTAGGAATAGAGGAGAGGAAACTGAGTTCTTTGAGCTAGATATTGACGCCTTTGGGGAACGATCTAGGTTAGTTACCCCCGAGTCTCTGTTACATGGAACATCCTTGCAAGAGGCCGTTGTTGACGAACAAGGCCTAACTTTTGATAGCACAACAACTAGCTTTCCTCCTAATCCTCCCAACTCACCGAAGCATCCTAGTGAATCCATTCCTATTGGTCGTCTTGTTAGCAATCAAGGAGGAGCTTTGAGAATTCCTATTTCTCAAAATCCATGAGTAAATATGGCACAACAACAACAACAACAACAACAAAAAAAAATGCAGCAGCAACCACTACCTAGATTATTCCTAGCATGGAAATCTTTAGGACTGCTAATCTAGCGGGACAAGGGCAAGTGCCGCCTGCCGCTATAAAGAAGATCCCAACATTCGATGGAACTGGGAAGACTGCTCTGGAGCATATCTAGGACATAGTTTCTCTGGTGGTAATCCATGAAATCACAGAAGAGTGGGTTATGGTAAATCTTTCGATTCTATCTCTTAGATGGAAACTCCTCTACTGGTATAGATCTTTACCACCCAATACAATTACGGGATGGGACCAGTTAGCCGGACAGTTGATGCAAAGCTTCAATGAGTCCGCCGATATGACCTCTCTCCTGCTTCAGTTCACGATGATCTAGAGACATCCACAAGAGGAGATCACCGACTTCAATGTTAGGTTCGCTTGAACTTGGAAAAGAATACCAGTTGAACTTCGGCCAACTGACGAAGCTACAGCGTACTATTTCCTTTGGGCTTTCAATCCAGATATTAGCATCATGGTGAGGTATTTGAATATCAATACCTTCCCAGAGTTATATGAGTTAGCCCAAAAAGTGGAGATGGATCTAATAGCTATGGGTAAGCTTCCCCAAAGGATTTTGATGCCCATACTTCCCGATTTCCATAAATCCTAGTATGCGATCGTAGCCGCTTCGTAGATCTTCACAACCCCTGCATACCCGATATCATCTTGGAACCCGAATCCCATTGTATCCCAAATCACCACTCCATAAATTCATTTTCCCACTTTTTTGACTCCATAGCCCACAGTCACTTTAGCATTCCATGTACTGCCAGCACCACTTCAACACCCCGCCCTACCTCCAATACCAACAATGGCTCCATTGCCACCTATTCCTAAAACCGATGACATGCAAGACAAAATAGTACAAGAGGTTCAATCCCTAAACTCCACAGTGCAGACCCTGTCTAATGACATGACAATTATGAAGAAGAAGCAAGCACAACAAGAGTTTCTACCAAGAAGATCTTATCCTATACCTGCGCTTACTAAAGATCAAGCGGTCCAACAAGGAAGAGCTTTGACAAGAAATGTTGCAATAGACAAAGCATCGAGCACTTTCGATTATATACATTGGTGCTCCATGTGTAATGACCCTCATGAAGAGAATACCTGCATGCTGCACCAACACTATGTACAAATGGCGAGTAGTAGTCATGGTGGCAAAGTCAACGTCATCAGGCAATTGGATCAAATCCTGGTAATTGGTGAAGAAGAGCTAGTTGTAGTCCTTACCAGAGGAGGCAAAAGGTCGATAGAGGTGGATGCTACTCAAATGGCTCCATTAAAGGTGCATGCTCATCATGAAAAAGGACAACAACCTTCATCGACCCCAAACGAAGCTCGACAACCTGCACCAGTCAAAGAGAAGACCCAACAGGCCCCTAAAAATCCATCACAGGTGGAAACTAAGGAACAGGCTAGAGAGAAGCTCAAGCTTCCTTCACTGACCAAGAGATAAAGGGTCGAAGCTACGAAATAGTACCACACCAGATATGAGCTGAGAAAGGAACCTGAGGTGCCCAATTCCCTAGAGTACAACATTGTAGACGAGCTAAAGAAGATTCTAGCCAAAATTAGTCTGTACAATGCACTGCAACTACCTGAACAAGTGGACTTGTTGCAAGAATCATTGAAGATAACCAAAGAAAGAAAAGCAGCATCGCTTGCCCTAGTGCAGACCCTGTCCACATTCATTATGGGAAAGAATAGGCCATCGCCGTTCTACATGTCTCTACATATGGAAGGGTATGTCGTACACAATTGTATGATTAACTTTGGGGCTACGACAACAGTCATGCCCAAGGTAGTGTGCGAAGAGATAGGGATGGAATATATGCGAAGTAGTCATGGCATACTCTAGTTGGATGGTACCCCCATGAAGACTGTAGGGGTGATCAAGGATATTCCTATTCGGCTACATAAGATGTCTCATATCACAATTATACAGGAGGTGGTGGTCGTCGATCTTGAGCCGTATTTCAGTATGTGCTTGTCAAGAGAGTTTATGGCAAAGCTGGGAGGATATATATCTATGGATTACTCTCATTTGGAGATTCCATTCAAAGGGAAGAAGATAAAAATCTACAACGAAAAGTCTTCTACCTTCCTTGTAGAGAAGATGTCCTATGGAGAGAGCATCGATCCTGTGCACGTGATAGTGGAAGGGATAGAGCAGGTGGACCTGGTCGAGGAGTCCCTCGCACAGTTAAGTTGTGAAGATGAGTTTTCATTGGCAGACTTTAATGCCATGATAGAAACTGAGATGGGATGTAATGCCATCGTCAAGCCTAAGAAACACATCAAATCAGAAGATAAAGTCTTCACCCAAGGATTATGGAAATTATTCTTTGATGGCACCCAATGCAAAAATGGCATCGGGGTGGGGATTCTTTTAGTATCACCTTCTGGAGAGCAGAAGGAATATTATTATCGATTGGTATGGAGCTACACCAACAATGCAACAAAATATGAAGCATTATGCCTAGGACTCAAGAAAGCAAAAAATTTAGGCATAAAGCATCTCCAAATCTTTGGAGATTTTGAATTGGTATGCAATCAAGTCACAAACAAGTGCACTTCAAAGAAGCACTATCTCAAGTCATACCGAAACAGGGTATGGGACTTGTTCGACCAGTTTGAATCTCTCAATCTGCAATCTATTCCAAGAGAAAAGAACCGACATGTCGATGTTCTAGCATCCATTGCAGCCAAGTATTCTCCAGTAGAAGACATGGTGCATAAGCCCAAAGCTGTGAGGATGATTTACAGGCCCTCTGTCCTAGATAAGGATCTACATTGGCAAGTCTTTGACAACGATGAGCATATTGTGAATTTTATGATTCAAAAAGCAGCCACAGTTGAAAGCAGAAGCCCTGACAAAGAAGAATATGAAGGGCTAGTTCAATTGAAGAATAATCATGTGCCTAAGGGATTAATTACTCTTGAAAGCCTCTTTGATCAGAATGATCGAGCAGTTTCTCACAAGATCAAAGTTAATGCAAAATAGTATCAAAATTTAGAACTTGAACTTGGGAAAGCAATAAAAGTTGGAACAGATTGCACTTCGAAAGAGCTAGAGCAGATCCGATCTCTGTGCAAAAAATATCCTGACATAGTGGCTTGGTCTTATCAAGATCTAAAGGGATATGACCGACAATTGATCCAGCATACAATTGAGTTGCAGGATGGGATCAAACCTTTTCGACAGAAGCAAAGGCCTGTCAATCCGAATATTGAAGTCTTAATGAAGGCCAAAATCCTAAAAATGCTCGAGGTGAAGATAATTTATCCCATCAAACATTCTTTTTGGGAAGCGAATCTAGTCCTAGTGAGAAATAAGAATGAAGATATAAGGTTATGCGTGGACTTTCACAACCTGAACCAGGCTTCTCTCAGAGATCATTACCCTCTCCCACAGATCGATCAAATCTTGCATTCGTTGGCTGGGGCTCAACACTTATCCTTACTCAATGGCTTCTCAGGGTACAATCAGATCTGGGTTAAGGACGAAGACCAACATAAAACCGCATTCACTACCAAGTGGGGAACATTTGCTTACTAGTGAATTTCGTTTGGCCTTTCAAATGCGGGTGCTACTTTTCAAAGGGCCATGGATCTAGATTTTGGAAAACTCTTGAATAAGGTTATTATTATCTATTTGGATGACATGACCGTCTTCTCCCGAAGAAGGGAGGATCATTCTTTTCACTTACAATAGATTTTCAAAAAATATCGTGAGTTTGGCATTTCAATCAATCCGAAGAAATCCATATTCATAGTCAATGAAGGGAAGTTGTTGGGACATGCGATATTTGAGAAGGGTCTCGTTGTAGATCCTAACAGAGCTGAGGCTCTGATGAAACTCCCACTCCCAGTGGATAAGAAAGGACTTTAGTATTTCTTCAGACAGATCAACTTCATGAGGAAGTTTGTCCTAGATTTTGCCCAGGTCATCAAGCCGATGTTTGAACTTTTGAAGAAGGGTGCAGAATTCATCTGGACGAAGGAGAGAAAAGAAGCATTCAAAGAAATAAAATCCCAAATTGCTCAAGCACCGGTCCTGACCAACCCTGACTACAATCGGGACTTCATCCTATATGCTATAGGATAACCTGAGAGCTATCTTTGCGGTCCTGACACAAAAGGGGAAAGATGGTGAAGAGCACCCCATCACGTTTCTAAGCCAAGTGATAAACCCTCATGAAAAAAAATATAATTTCATAGAAAGGTAGGTGCATGCAATAATGAAGTCTCTTAGGAAATTCAAGCAGTTCATCTCCCAAAGTCGGGTTACAGTATTTGCCATTCACCCTGATATGCACAATTTTATCATCCAATGAGAATTGGAGAGTAAAAGAGTCGGTTGGGTCAGCAAAATACAATAATTCGACATTGATATCAAACCTACAAAATTGGTTCACGGTCGCACATTGTGTCAAGAACTGGCGAAAAGCGTAGTGGCCGAAGCTACAGAATCTTAGTGGGATGACTCACCAGTAGAAGAATGCTTCGCAAACCAGGAAGAGGACAAGAAATAATGGGTCAGTGAAATTGTCGAATACTTCAACACGGGCAGATGTCCTCCACATCTAAATGCCTCATAGCGAAGGCATTTTAGGATGTGGTCCTCACGATATACTTTATGCCCCGAAGGCCTATTTTTCAAAACCATTGATGGCGTCCTTCTTAGGTGCATAAAATACGATGATAAAAGGAGAGTCCTGGGAGAATTTCATTTAGGATTATCTGGAGGTCACTTCCCAGGGAGAACAACGATGCTGAAAATAATCAAAGCTGGTTATTATTGGCCTACACTCTTTGTTGATGCCTTCGCAATTTGTCGCAAATGCGAGTAGTATCAAAAGTTCACCGGATGAAGCAGGAATGCTTCAATGTCTCTTCGACCGATACAAGTAGAATCATAATTTCAATAATGGGGGCTAGATTTCATCGGGGTCATATCACCGAACTCCTCCGCTAGGCATAAGTTCATCCTGACCGCAACTGATTACTTCACCAGATGGGCCGAAGCAACACCCATGAAGCATGCAGATCAGGAGACCGTCATCACCTTCCTAGAAGGATTGATCACCCGGTTCGGCATTCCAGAAGAAATCATCATGGACAATGGTCCTAGCTTTGTAGGCACCAAAATCAATGAATTCCTTTACAAATATGGGATATATCATAAAGTATCCTCCAACTACTATCCATAGGGCAACGGATTTGCAGAATCCACCAACAAGACCTTGTTAAGGGTGCTAAGAAAGCTCATAGAGATGAACAAAATAACTTGGCATCTCCTTCTAGATCGTGCCTTATGGGCCGATTGAATTTTTGTCAAGAAGTCAATCAAGACTTCACCTTATGCCCTGGTCTACGGCAAGGAGGCCATCTTACCTACCCACGTAGAGATCCCTGTGTTGCAGCTGTTAGAAGAAGAAGGAGTCAATCCTTTAGAAAATAGATTGGCTCAGTTGTTATAGCTAGAGGAAGATCACGAGAAAGCCTACCAGAGCTTCGCTAAGCATGCTCAGGTCACTCGAGATTGGTTCAAGAAGAAATCTTCCGATCGCACATTCAAAGAGGGAGATCTAGTATGGAAATGGGATTCTTGGAAGGCCAAAATTGGAAATCATGACAAATTGGATGCATTCTGGGATGGACCATTCGAAGTTGTGAAGGTAAACTCGGCCAATTATTTCATCCTCAAAGATGCAGATGGCCAGGTATTGCCAATTTCTATCAATGGTCTTCACTTGAAGACTTTTCATCACTGAAGATGTAGTAAAAAAAAATGTTACTTTGTACATAGTTTTTCATTCTTGTATATATTCTCTGCTTCGAGATCTCCAAGAGGCTAAGTGTTATAGAGATAAACTCCAGCTTCGCTAGCCCCAGCTTCCCTGAACACGACAAAAATCTCCTTCGGGAAATTTTAGTACGAAGCAACTAACGCGAGATGCTTTGCAGCGAAGCACTTTGGCTTCCAAAAGGTCCTCGAAAGACCGAGGGAGTCATCAAAGAGAGAAGTAGGAGATGAAAAGAGCTTCGCACCTGAAGCATTTCAAGCAGCTATTTCGGGCAGAAGTTTTACGAAGCAGTTTTCAAAATAAGCCTAGCGAAGCATTTTCCCAAAGAAGACGAGCTTCGGGGGGGCCAGCATCCCGTGAAGCAAAAAAGCGACGCAGTGAGGAAAAATTACTTCAGGCCTGAAGCGCAAAAAATAGTCTTCCATAGAAGGTTCGCCATGAAGCATTTTCAGCCTTGATTTCGACTTCGCCAATCCAAAAGAGCGTAAGGTGGAGACATTTAAAATGTGCCTAGAGGAATGTGCCGACAACCACCTTGGAAATCATTCGAAGCAAGCGAGTTTAATGCAAAGGTGGCAAAAAATATCTTGAGAGGATTTGGTTAGGAGAAAAGCTTGCATCGAGGTACGAGGTGGCAGCAGGTTGCGTTTCCAATGCAAGGCATAATCATCGAAGTGCATGGCCCTGCGTACTACGCCATCGAATAGCCAATCAAATGCTGCAGCGATCTCCCAGGTCAAAAATGTAAATTCAATTATGGCAAGAGCCATAAATATAGGTAGTTGCCTTCTAAGGCTATAAAATGCAATCCTTGGCAGCAAGAAGGCTATTTGCCCATCGATGCATGCAAGATTCAGAGCTCCACCGCTTAACCTGTAATTTTCTCACCTTCACATCAAAATCCTTGTGTCAAAATCCTCTGTGCTGTAAGTTTGCTTCTGTAAATATTCACCATGGGGAAGAAAAACTCCAAGGAAAAGAAAAAGGAGCTAGAAGTCACTTCCCCCCAAAAAATAAATAAGGGTCAGGAGGAGAATAAACAGAAACCCAAGAGGGTCAACCTGAACCTCTGCCCAAAAAAGCAAGTTATGGAGGAGAGAGAAGATTTTGAATATGAACAACCTGTAGAACCACCAATTGATGGGTGGGATAATATTAGGGACATAGAACTCTCCAAGAGTGTGGAAGAGCTTAGATACACTATCGAGTTCATGAGGATTAGGCTCTCAACAGAAAATAAAATGGTCGTCGCATACTATTCTCAGATATACTAGTATCTGACCCCACCCATGCATCATTGTCCTGAGCTAATATCTGCCATTGTGCAGAACTACCAGCCCTACTCCAAACAAGTGTTAGACGCCGCTAGTCACAAATTATTTTCTATCTTGAAAGAGGATGTTTAAGCAACCTTTGCACCGCAGCAGGGGCCACCTAAGGGGTACATGGTTCGCAACGTCATCCTGACAGATGGAGAGGTTCACCTCCAATAGCTACATGTTGAAATTTTTGCATGAAAAACTCAAAAGCAGGCTCCCTTCAGGCAAGCTGCCCCAAATGGCCTTACCCTTGGCAGCCTTCAAGAACATTGATATTTTCTCTATCATTGCATGGGTGGTGGGCCTGTCAACCAATGCTTCGGTGCACCCCTGACAGGTGTCTTTGGCCAAGTGTATTTCCAGAGGGGAGTTTTATGCCCCTGACACTGCGAGGTCAAAAACCAACCCAGTATTCTTCGACTGGGAAAAATGGGTGGCCCGAAATTTGCATACGTGGCTTACTAGCATGAAGAACTCTACAACAGGCTAGTACTTCGGGCCCTGCTCTTTCCTTATTTGGCTATTTTTCTACCATGTACATAAAAGTTTTCCCCATATCGCCATCTCATCAAGCGATAAGGATGGAAATCCTCTACCTGTGTACCAGTGGACTCCCATCCTATTGAGGAAGGAGTCTTATTATTCTTTTAATCAACAATTTTTGGGACCCGCTATGCATTTCTTGATAGGGTCTTGCCATTGGGTCCCCCTCAGTTTGAGATACAGAGTGGTGCAAGATAAGAAGGGAGATGTGTTTCAACTGACGTAAGGGCTTGTGATTCGCCTATTCAACTTTATAGGGAAGCCCTTTCTGCTACTAGTCTACCCCTTTGAGTACCAGTTCGCATTGGAGGTCACTCAGTAGAGTGACGTAACAAATGCCATGTACGGCCACGGTCTGAAAAGACAAATAAGACAACTGCAAAATGCAACCAAAATTCAAATACAAATACAGGCCAAAGCTGATCTAAGGTCCAAAGAGTTTGAAAGCAAGATCTTGTAGTTGCAGCAGCAATTGTATGAGAAGGAAAACCTGGAGTTGTTTGATAGAGGCAGAATCAAAGAGATTCACTCACATTTGCTCAAGAATTTTAGATCCCGGGCCTCAATTGCGCTATCAATTTTAGCTTTCTTCACCGAAACACAGCGTGCCACTGTCGAAGAAGGGCCAATCATAGATGAGGTCACCCAAAAAGTTAGAGGCCGACTCAAATTAGCCTTTGATGTCCAAAGCACTAAATATCAGGACTTGCAGGTTGCTGCAATGAGTCGGACGACTAGGGATTGGTCTACAGCCCAAGCCATAGTTCGCGCCTTCTCCAAGGTGAGGAAAGCATAGAAGGCAAAGGACCTCCTAGATGTGTTTGAAAATGAGTAGCATACATCGCTAGGCTATTTCCAAGATCTCTCTTCCTTAGGTTTCCCGAGCTTCATAGATGATGATGGAAACCTCCTGACCAAGGAAGAGCTTAAGCCAACATGGCTTCATTTTGAGAGCGACGTCTCAGAGGTAGACGAGTGGGTGGAGCCGATAATAGAAAGGCAGGTCACATATTTCATTCTGAGACATTGCAATATTGCAGCCTACCTGAATGATCTATACACCAGAGCCAAACATGCTGATATCGGGCAGATCGATCGGTTCCACATTTTGGTTAAGGCATTGCAAGATCAAGAGCCTTTCTTGAAGGGTGCCTGGGCTCATGTCCGCTGAACCATGAAGCGCATCCGCGATCGCCTTGCCCCATCACCATCGCAGGAAGCCACGCCAGAGGAAGAAGAAGAAGAAGAAGAAGAAGAAGAAGAAGAAGAACAAGCTATGGAAGCACCCCCAAAGATAGAAAAGGGAGAAGGGTATGGAGGTAACTCTGGCCCAACGGATCAAGGCCGAGGGTTCTCCCACCGAGACGAGCTCGTTGCCCCACGTGCTGCCAAGAATGTTGACAATTTTGTCACATTGCACAATGGGGTAGAAAGAAATCAAAATTTTATATAGTGTTTCTTTTGCAAAGTATTTCTTTTGTTGAATATTTGTAAGTTATAGCAATTTTGGCTTTCCCTGCCACCCCCTTTGTACATAAAATAAAGATGAAAGAGCTTCGCTATTAAGCGAACTAAGGGAAAAAGCTTCGTTGGAAGAGGTAAATAGCTTCGCCAAAGGAAGAGATGAAGGATGAAAAGAGCTTCACACCCGAAGCACTTCAAACAGCTACTTCGGGCGAGAATTTTGTGAAGCGGTGTTGTCGAAGAAAGAATACAAGGAAGGCGTAAAAGAAAGCTTCACACCTGAAGCATTTCCAACAGCTACTTCGGGAAATATTTTTGCAAAGCGAAATTTTAAAAGAACAGCTTCCCCAAAGAAGTAAAGTCTAAAATCACGGTCTAAAATTGCTAAGGCAAGAAAACTACTTTGGGCCCGAAGCACTTCAAACAACTACTTCGGCCAAAAAACTTGTGAAGCAGAATTTGAAAGAGCGCAGCATTGAAAAATTACTTCGCCAAAAAAATCGCCGAAGCACCCACTTCGAGGCTATCCACCAACGAACCATTTCCACTTCGTCGAAAGTTTTTGCAAAGCATCTGCTTCAGCTAGCTTTCATCCGAAGCACTTTCACTCGAAGTGATAGCAGCCGTGAAGAACAAAAAATTTTTCGAAGGCAAAATTGTGTTTCGGCCCAAACTCCCTCGAACCGTAGTTTTGAAAGAAGATCACAGCGAAGCATTTCTACAATGCATCGACAAAGCAATTTTGATAGTGAAGCGGTAAGGAATGAAAAGCCACATTTTGCAAAGGAAATCTGCTTCGACACTCACCACTCCCGAAGTAGTTTTGTGAAGCTCCACCATACGAAGGGCAAACCGAGGAGGATCCGCTTCGGCTCAAGTCCATTGTGAAGTGAATTTGTGAATGAAAATCTAGCGAAGCACTTCAAGGGCATGTGCTCCAAGCTGGGTATTTTCTTGAGGTGATCAAGTGCCTCATAAATGCATTTTTATGTGCCCGGTAAGCTCGTTGCTCATTTTTAGCAATTGGAAATGAAGTATCAGTCCTTGAAGAAGAGCCCGGCGGGCATGGCGGCCACTCGAGCACTACACCCAGAAGCCAAGGACGCTCAGATGACTCATTAATGCATGTTTCCACGGCTGACCCGGTCGTAGTTTCCAGTTTTGGTAACAGATTTAAGAGCTCAGTCATGAGGGCTGCGAAGGGTTGACTTCTCAGGTTTCGAGGTTGTACTCCATTTTGTGCATTAATGGCTCAAAGGGTCGGGTCCTCTATAAAAACCTAGGCATTGTAATGTAAAAGGGGGGGAAATTTCTGCTAGAAAGCTACTGTAACTCAGATTCCTGCAATTAATACTAAAGGGCTTTGGACTATATTTCTCTCTTTTATGCCGCCTTCTATGATTATTTCTTTTATATTTTCTTCATTTGTATACTGTAATTATGAACTCTAGATTTAGGTGTGTGATTGGAGTGGAACCCTGAGATTTTCCTGAAGGATACATAAGGGAGGAAAACGTTGTATTAGTTTTCTTTTATGCTGCCTGTGGATAGTGTTTATGTCATATTCACTCCTTCATCGTTGTAACTCTGAACTCTGAATTTCAACGGGAGGGAAGGGTAATCCTTGAATTCATCCAGAGGATACATAGGAGGATTAATATTGCATTCATTTCATTTATTCTTGATGTTCTTTGCTGCTATTTCAAGTTATTTGCTAGCAATCGTGCTTCTGGTTCTTTCCCACCATTAAACTACTGAAATTTCTTCCCTTACTCTTTTATTTATTTCCTGCACCCTTACTTTGTTCATCTCTTTCCTGCACCCTTATCTTAAAAATTAAAGTAGTTTAGTATAGGAGCTAGCATTTCTCCAGATATTGGCATGAGGGGCATCTCTTCCCTTCGGCCTTTCAATGTTGGTCCAGGTCTAGGGTGCATACACTTACCCAAATCCTTTCCTAGGCAGATTTGATGACCAACAGTTACAAAGTGCAAATTTCAAAATACAAAGTTCAAATCAAATGTAAAGTGACATAGTGAATCAAAAGCACTATAAAAATCCCTTGCTCAAAGAAAACGGTAACACGTGGACTAACATTGATTTTTATCACTACATATGAGCAAGTAAAAATGGTGAGAACTTGAATCCCTGGATTGTCCACCTTTTGAAAGCCATAGAGTGATCCCCGATCGTAGCAATGGGTTGGAAGAGTCCCGCCTGCAATCTAAGGGGTAGTTCTATTGGATGATCCCCAAACATAGCAATGGGTTGAAAGAGTCCCGCTTGCATTTGGAGGGGTAGCCCTGATCAATTTGCAAAATGAGCTAACTTTAGATACCTAGGATTGTCTAGTTGTATAAGTCTAATAATAGCTGAAACAAGGATGGTACGATCGTATTAGGAACCCTATCTCACATATGGGTTGAAAGAGTCCCGACTAACATACGAGGTATGCTTATGATCTATCTGAAAATACTCACATGCACACATAGGGATAATGAATAGTTGGGTCTATCACGGCAAAATCCTTGTCCAATAAACGCCTTCTACAGTTAGTATGTGATTTTTGGAGAAGTCTACTAGGGTGTTTGAGTCTCAAGGAAAATCCCAAAAAAAGTTCTCTAATAGCAACAAGATACCAAATATCATTAGACATAAAAAATATGAGTCATTCATTCATCAGAATGTATTTTACAAAGCACAATCAAACATATATGATAGATACCGCATGAATATCAGAAATGATGTTTAGACAGCCACTGATTATATAAGTGCAACAAAGAAAAATATACAGAATGACATATTCATTTATTAACATTATACCAATCCATTTCATTGCATTTCATATATGGGTGATTAATTGATTAAGTTCTTGTAATGAGAATTATCAATTATTTTGCATGATTGTCATACATTCTATGGTGTCGCATTTTAAAAATTGATATACACAATTTACATTCATTCCTTATGTTTTAAGTGATTAAAGCATTGTAGCACCCTAAAATTGGTGTAGTCAAATTGGAATAATTACATTCACCTTGGTAAATAAATTTAAAATCAAATTTAACCTCCCAAACTGCCCGTTAACTGCCGAGAAACCCATTTCCCCTTTTTTCGTGCCATTTTTAGAGGTTGTTTTGACCGTTGGACGATATCGTCGCCTATCAGACGATATCGCCCTAGATTTGATGATTTCGTCTGGACTAGAATGTCCAGACAATTTTGTCGTAAAACTAAATTTGCATAGATAGACTTTGTTCCAACGGGTCTCCAATTCGGGCAGAAGCGTGTCTGCACCGTTGGGACCCTTCCCCCGTTGGAGATCTCCCAAATTGGGATGATCTCCAACCTCCCAACAACTCCCCTATGCCTATTTAAACTCTAGGACATTCCCTCCCCAACCCCTGGCTGAATTTTATCTGCAAGTTGAATCCCTCTGCGTCAAGACATCTGAATGTTGCTTCTACACTAGTTCCATAGTATTTTTGTTGCAGGTACATCACCAATTTTCAACCGGAACCAGCACCCATTGCCACCGACGAACCTGTCAAGATCGGAGGTGATCCCATACAATTCAAGACAATTTCGTACTAATGCGATATGATCTCGACTGTAGTCCACATCGAGGCAATCAGTGCCTAGAGTTTGCTTTTCTCAACCTTTTATTTATCATTTTTTGTTGTAAATTAGATCAGTTACTCAGTTTTTATATTAGTCTGCATCTGGAGTTCACCCATCTAGTCTAGATTGCATGTTAAGATCATATTCTGCCATTAAAGTACCGTAATTTGCTTTAAATTTCGTTTTTAAATATTATTCAGTATTCATATTGCAATTTCATGTAGTTTGCCTCTGTTTGCACAGTAGAATTCCTTGCATTTTGCACCTATTTTTTGTTTTGCAGGTCTCTGACGAATTTGTCTGACGAATTCGTCAGATTGCAGACGATCCTGTCAGTTTAGACGATTTTGTCAGATTGCAGGCCATTCTGTCGAATCTCAGGCAATCCAGACTGCTTCAAACATCAGAAACTTCTTCAGACTTTCGGATCAGGTAATCTCCATTGGCCTCCTGCAAATTCTCTATTTTCTGCTTTCTACTCTGTTTTGTTGTATTCATTTAAATTGCACTTTCATATAGATTAAGTTAGATTCATTCGGCCAAACCTAGGATGAATGCTTAAGGATAAAATGAACTCATCAAAACACATTCAAAAACCTAGGCATGGAAACTATCGTCAAATGTTTCCTGGTGAACCCACCATCCATCGAAAAATCACCAAAACACACCTCCTTTGAGAGGCAAGACCTTCGTAAAGTCCTCTCGTCTGAGGTACCGCACCATCCTTTTCCCATACTCCTTCCGGGCGTGGATCCAATATCCTGAAGGTAGGGATGCAAAAAATTTGGAGCGATACAAGCATACATGTTCATTCCAATTAGATTACGATTATGTATATAATGCATTACTATACATTGCATAGCATACCATAACTTCATAAAAATAAATGCATTCCCACAAAGCAAAAATAAATATGCGTTCAAAATAAATATTGCATCCATCATAAATAGCATATCTAAACATATAGATCACTGCATAATATCATCATCATAAATCAAATAGCTAGCTAGTGCATGTCATCAATACATTGCATCATTTAAACATAACATCAAAATAATCATTGCATCCATGTGCATCAAATAAATATAAAATCAAAATTAAACATTAGATACACATAATGAGCCATAAAGACCAAGTCATATATATGTGCAAAAAGAATACATATGAGGAATATCAAAATTCTCGTAGGCTACAAAGTGTGTAGGTCCTCGATCTTACACTCAAACTGAATACACCATAGAAAAAGTATAGTCTACATCTAGCAGAGCCCAGGTCTAGTCTACTCCCCTTGTGCCGGAGCTGTCGTTACCTCTCTCAGCACTGTGCTTTGGAGCCTGCTCTCTTGTCTGCTTTGGCACTCGTGGTGGGTCCTGTTGTGGGTCATGCCTACATCCAAATCCTAAGGTTCCCAACACATGAGAAAATGGTAATTGCAACAGGCTAGTCCCCTGACTGGTGGTCCCTAAAGTCTACCCTACATCTCTAGACCTAGCATGTGATGTCACCCCATGTGTGCTAGAGGACCTGTGCGTCCTCTTAGTCCTATGAGTCCTATGACCTGAGCTCACCATAGATTATCCTAAGGTCCTAGACCTGGTCCACTGAGACTCTGAGGAGAAAGGATACTTAGGAACCTGTAACCCGTGCATCTCAATATAGCCAACTAGCTGATCAATGCAGGCAAGCCAGGCTACATGCATCTTATTGGTCCTCATGACCATACTACGTAGTCGCTCTACCTTGGTCATCAAATTTTTATGCAGCTATTGGTGTTGCTGCTAGTGCTGTTGGAGGCCCCATAATAGCCTGAGGAAGTGGCATAGCCCCCCTCGATACCCTAAGGAGATCTCTCTCTTCCTCTACTGCAGTCCATTGTGCTTGCGCTAAATTTAGAGTAGTCTGCAATATTTGAACCTGGGCCTCTATATTTGTGGCCCACGTAGTCAGATCCTATATCTAATCTTACACATCAGTCAAGCGCCTATTCCTGTCAGATAGCTTCACCTCCAGAGTGTCGATCATAGTATCTCACTCTAGCTACTATGTGTGGAATCACCCTAGTTGACTCTACAAGTCAGCTACCTGAGCTAAGAGCTAACCCTCCACGCTGTTGGGAGGGACCTCACCCTCCTCTGGAGCCTCCTCATCAGGGTCAACCTCGGGAGCCTCCTTGATGATGGCCGCTATGCCCCAGACGCCATTTATCCACTGGCGCACCTTGCGCTTGTTAGGATCTTCCTCTACCTGATCTGGATCTCAGTCCAGAGACCCTATGTTGTACCATATAAACATGGAACACCACCCATCATACTATGGAGTGGTCCTAGTAGTCTCGACTCCAGTCTCCTGGTAGTCATTAGTAGCATCTCCCAAAGGCTCAGGAACGATCCACTGTAGATCGTGCTCCATGACCAAGCGTCAATACTTGAGGGGGATATATGGAATATCCTGCACAAGCCCAAACTATCCTAGGACCCAAGAGTAGAACTAGTACTCTCAAATCTTGGCCTTATGACCGATCAACCATCTATTGTGGCATGTCTGTCTTAGCCACTGGCCCTCCTCTAGCCATGTTGGGCAATCCATATAGGGTCACCATTGAACATCGTTCGGGCCAAGTACTGCAAACTGAGTGATATAGTGCTAGACATAACCAGCATGGATCCTGATGGATTTACCCTCCTCCTCACGAGGCCAACAAGTGACATAACACTAACGATCATCAGCAATAGTAGTGATTCACAGTGGAATATCTATAGGATGCTCGATATGGATGTGCTGCCACCCCCAAATCTACAACAAAAGACTGCAGTTGAGGCCCTTATGACTATGCTCAGTAATTTGGTATAGCTCCTTGTAGATTTGACATAGTAGGGTGCTTCCCAAGCTAGAAGTAGAGGCACCTCTGTAGAGCTTTGCAAAACCCTCTAGGCAATGGACAGGAGGTTCTAGAGAATCCTCACGCTCGAGGAGTCTGAAAGCACAATATGTACTATGAGATGCATGAAGAGGGTTTCTCATGTAGAGAAGACATCCTCATGGTACCACTCACCAATGTGCACCCCTCTGTGGTCAATCGCGTCTTGAGCATCGTCGCTCTGGTAGCCAAAGATAGTATCAAAAACAACCTCCTTTACCCTGGAGGTAGAGGAGACGATGGCCTTGCCATCAATAGGGATCCTAAAGATCTTGTAGATTTCCTCTAAAGTAACAGTCATTTCACCTGTAGGCAGGTGAAATGTGTTGGTTCGCACATTCCAGCATCGGGCTAATGCAGTCAGGTAGGATTGATCTACCCTAATAGTGGGCAGATCCATGACGTATATGAACCTGATAGCTCGAAACCAATCTCGATCGTCATCATATAAAGCCTCATAGAGAGTCTTCAGAATATCTAGCTTCCGGGATCTAGAAGTTAATCTCTGGAATAAAAAGCATAATTTAAGACAAAATCTGGCTAACTAGAGCTAAAAACAATGCTAAAGAAAGACAAAAAAAAGCAACAACAACTAACCGCAGTTGAAACCTGTGGTCCCCAATTTTCCAACTGGGAACCGTAGCTATCAACTGCGGTTTAGGAGCAGCACCCATTTCGGGTACCCTCCTAGACCATTAAAAACATAAAATTAAATTACTAAAGCTAGCCTAGACTAGTGGGGTTCATTACCAGCAGTTTAGTGAGGTTCATTATCCGCATTACTTAATGTGGTTCATTTCACTGGTATTGAGTGTGTGGTCTCGGTTTCGAGTTACCTTGCCCGCACCCTAGCCTCGGCTAGTAGATGGCTAATCAAGATCCGCCATTGAGGTTGAGGAGTGTAATCACGATAGAGTGTGGTAGCATTTTCGATCAGGAAAGGTTTTCTCACTCTCAGAGCTCTCAAATTGCTAATGCTTGCAAAAATATAATAAAAAATTTCAAATGGGAATTCAATTTATAGGTTTTCCTAGTCTCGAAAAACCGCAGCTGACACCTGCGATTCTGAAACTAGGGTTTTCCACCCATAGGTCTAACCCACGGTTCCCAAAATTTGGAAATATAAACCGCAAACCGTACCTACGGTCTACAACTAGCATTAAATGCACTCAAAACCCACCATGGGAAGGTCTAAAAGAGCAAATTAATGATTTCCATCAGATAAAAATTCAAAATCAATGATTAAAATTGCAAATTTGGTGATGTTAAAAGCACCAGGACCAATCAAATACATTCAAATTTAAAACAAAAAAATCAAATAATTAAAAACCAAATGCACCTCATATTCAGTGATTTATCCTATACACTTGGCAATTGCGATCCATGCAATCCGACAAGACGAGTAAATCACCATAAGGACATTTAGAATAAAATTGTCATTTCTTTTATGATACATTTTAGCAAATCATCGATAACTATGATTCAACATAAGTCTAATTGCATTTGTATCATTTTGATTCCTTAAGATGGCTATTGTAGCCTGAATGCTCCATGGGATAGAAATGTGCCAATACTACTAAGATTTGCAATCATAAGCTAAACTAGGCCTAGCTAAGGCATTAAAAAGCTCGAATCTTAATTTGTTCAGGATCATTCATTATGGTCAAGTGATTTCGTCGCTTCATACATTGTCATTACCCTCATTGACTCATCGCTTGAGGGGGTAGTCATAATTTTATAATCATAATCAAAGTCAGCAGAAGATCCCTGAGATCATAGATCCCTTGATTTTTTCAAAATTGCGTTCGTTCTTGTGAATCATTGTAAACAACTATCATAAGCTTCCCCCTTGACTTTGGGTAAAAAAAAATATGATAATTGGTTTGTAACTCTCATCCTTCGAATTTATGGGTTAGAAGATACCCATACTTGGCATTGATGATATCCGAACGTCTGATGATGAGTGCAGAATTGTCAAAATGTAAGCCTTTCAAAAGTTGGAAGCAATGATTCCAAGATGCGTTTCCTTTTGCCGGACCTGGGGAATCTAATGTTGATCTGACTAATGATCATCATATAACCTTAGACATCATTTTAGGATGTATATTTCTATTTAGCGTTGTTCAATCTCACAACGCATCTCAAAAGGGGCATCTATAGACACCTAAAACATGTCATGTCGAGGCGACTACTCATATGGACATGCTACAAGACCATATGGAGGATCTTGGACAGACTCCAAGATAGAGTAGTGGTTCTAACCACTCAATTTAGGCATTTTGATCTAAGTAGTCTGAACCATAGCCCAGACCTACGGTCTCCAATATAAACTATGGTTGACACCTACGGTCTATATTTTGGACCGCAACTGTGACCTACAGTCTTAACTGAAGTTCAGTTAGACCTTCCATCCAAGACAAATCGATTGGAACATCCAAAATATCTAGGAGGTAGTTGAAGGATAGAATATTCCAGAGGCTTCCATCCCAACTGTCCTAATGACCCTTCTTGGTCTTGGCTTCTCCATGAAGCCACCCCTAGACCTACGGGTATGCTATAAATACCCCCTCCAAATGGGGAGAAAAGAGAGAGCAAGCATTGGATAGTTGATCAGCAAAGCCTTGGCAAATTGTACATTCAAACTGAGTATACTAAGAGATAGAGCTATTGCACTTAATCCCCAACCCTTTTGCCACCATTCATGATGAATTGCATTATGGATGCCCTAGGTGCTTAGGAGGATCAAGAAACATAAATCTAGGCAAACAAAGGCCCTTCACATCAAATTGACCACCAAATTAGTCTGAGGACACTGAAGGCAACCCTTGAACATCAATTTGGACAAGGATATTGAGCCCACTACCCCTGATTTTGAGGGTAAACTCATCAGAGGTCAAACCATGGCTGTCAGTCACGATTCACAGTACAGACCACTCACCAGAGCTACAGTTTGCAACAAGTGATAGATAACCTTACTCTTTTCATTTTTTTCCAGCTAGTTAGGTTATATTAGCTATTTTGTTGATTTAATAGAATTTTAGAAGACTTCTGATTGTAGAACTAGGCCATATTCACATTTTATGTTTATGTTTTAATTAGGACTAAAATGTTTTCTTTATGCACGTTTATGCTTCATTTTCTATATTTGATCCATGCATAATGTAGATGCTATTTTACTTTATGCTATTACATGAATCTTGATTCAATTTGCATAGTTTAGCAACTTTCTTTATGCTTTCTTGATTATGCATGTTAACGGTGTCATTATGCATTTTACCTAAAAGGGCCTCATCATGAGAGGTTGCCTATATTTTTGACATTATTGTTATTTCTTGACCATAGGGAACAATTCCAAAGGAGAGATAAAGCATCTAGTCCCTTCCTCAATGCGAAGAAGAGGGTCATAGACACCCTACAGTAGTTCGTTTCACCTTGAGGGGCATTTTGATCACATCTACCCTTGATAGGGATTAAACACTATTGTAATTGATGTATCAAATGGGTATCCCTAAGAGGGATGATTTTGTAATTTGAATCCATTGAAATTAATAAAGGATTCCTTGTATTCACGTTATTTCTTGTTATCAAATTATGCATACCTATTTGTGTATTTTTCTTCAACTGCAATAGTTAAATCGGGTTTGAGCCTTTTTGGTGGTTACTGTTGATCATCAAATTTGCCTAGGAAAGGATTTTGGGTAAATGTATGCGCCCTAGACCTGGAACAACATTGACAGGACGAAGGGAAGAGATGCCCCTCATGCCAATATCTGGAGAAAGGCCAACTCCTATGCTAATATACTTTGGTATTTTGAGTAAGGGTGCAGGAAAGAGATAAAACGAGTTAGGGTTAGAGAAAGAAAGAAAAAGGGGTAAGGGAAGAGAGATCGATGATTTAAGGTGGGAAAGAACAAGACACGATCACTAATTGACAACTTGAATAGAAGCAAAGAACACCAAGAATAAACGAAAGAAACACAATATCAACCTTCCTATGTATCCTTCAAGCGAGTTTCGAGGTACAGTCCCCAATCGCACACCGGACACAGGGTTCAGCTTTCTCAGTATGCAAACGAAGAAAAACAAAAGAATCAAGCACATAAGGCAGCATAAAAGAAAACCAATATGACATTTTTTCACTCCTATGTATCCTTCAGATGAGTTTCAGGGTACAGTCCCTGATAGCACACTGGACGTAGGGTTTAGCTTTCTCAGTATGCAAACGAAGAAATACAAAAGAATCAAGCACAGAAGGCAGCATAAAAGAGAGAAATCGAGCCCAAAGCTCTTTAGTATTAATCACAGGACATCAAGTTACAATAGCTTTCTTAGCAGATAGTTCCCCCCCAAAAAAGCTACATTACAATGCTTGGGTTTTTATAGAGGACCCGACCCTCTAAGTCATTATTACATAGGATGGCAAAGTATACTCTTGAGATCTGAGAAGTCGGCACCTCACGGCCCTCATGAATGAGATTTCAAATCCATTACCAGAACTGGCAACTATGACCCAGTCAACCTTGGAAATGTGCATTGATGAGCGATCTGAGTGTCCTTGGTTTTTGGGTGCAATGCTTGAGTGGCCGCCATGCTTGCCGGGATATCATTTCAGGGACTGATACTTTGCTTCCAATTGCCAAAAAAGAGAAATGAACTTATTGGGCAAGTAAGAATGCATTTATGAGGCACTTGATTGTCTCGAGAAAATACCCGACTTGGAGTGCGTGCCTCTTTTGAGTCATGAAAAAGCAACATGTCATGATATCGTGACACTTCTATGTCTTCAGCTTGGTTCTTCTTCTTGCATCACAAAAATGCAACATGTTGCGATATCGTGACACTTTTCCTCCTTGCACCTTTTCCTTGTTGTTGATCGTGAAAATGTGACATGTCGCGATATCGCGACACTTTTTGTCTTCTGCTCTTCCTTGTCGCTGTCGGCCGCAAAAATGCAACATGTCGCGATATCGCGACATTTTTTCCTTCTTGCTCTTTCTTGTCACTGTCAGCCACAAAAATGCAACATGTCGTGATATCGTGACATTTCTATGCCTTCAGCTTGGTTCTTCTTCTTGCATCGTAAAAATGCAACATGTCGCAAAATCATGACATTTCTATGTCTTTGGCTTCTTTTGTTGCTTTTGGCCACGAAAACGCAACATGTCACGATATCGCGACACTTTTCCTCCTTTGGTCGCGAGGATGCAACATGTCATGATATCGCGACACTTTTCTTTCTTGCTCCCTCTTGTCGCTCTGAGCCGTGAAACTGCAACATGTCGCGATATCGCGACACTTTTCTTTTGTTGCTCCTTCTCGCTCTCGGCCACAAAAATGCGACATGTTGTGATATCGTGACACTTTTCTTCCTTGCGCATCCTCGTCGCTTTCGACCATGAAAATTTGACATGTCATGATATCGCGACACTTTTCTTCTGTTGCTCCTTCTTGCTCTCGGTCGTGAAAATGCGACATGTCACGATATATCGACACTTTTCTTCCTTGCACTTCCTCCTCGCTTTCGACCGTGAAAATGCGACATGTCACGAAACTTTTCTTCTGTTGCTCATTCTTCTCGCTCTGAGCCTCGAAACTGCAACATGTCGCGATATCGTGACACTTCTTCTTTCTTGCTCTGCCTTGTTGCTTTCGGCCACAAAAATGTGACATGTCACGATATCGTGACACTTCTTCTTTCTTGCTCTGCCTTGTTGCTTTCGACCATGAAAATGTGACATGTCATGATATCACGACACTTTTTCTTGCTTGCTTTGCTTCCTTGCTCTGAGCCATGAAAACGCAACATGTCACGATATCGTGACACTTTTCTTCTTTTGGGCGGAGCTATCTTCTTTGGCCTGTTTGGCAGCGAAGCTCTTCTTCTTCATCCTATGTGCAAGGGGGTGGCATTGAAAGCCAAAATTGCTGCAACACTTACAAATACTTTCGAAGCAACAAAAGAAATACTTTTGCAAAAGGAAACACTATACAAAATTTTGATTTTTTTGATTTTTTTCTACCCCTTGTGCAATGTGACAAAATTGTCAACATTCTTTGCGGCTCGCGGGGCATTTAGCTAGTCTGAATGCAAAGATACCAGGCCTTTATCCATTGGGCAACAAAGTCATTCCCATTGTCTTCTTCTCTGACTATCCACTGACAACAATTTTTTTTTTTTGGGTTGTGCCTAAGCTCCTAAGCAACACTTAGCGTTTTCGGCACTTATTTACTAGTCGGGCAATTTACAGTATTTACATAAAATTTTTCAACATGATTGGCATGCCGCCACCATAAACCTAGCTTTGGGTGCTTATCCGGTGAACTTGCAATGTCCAGACCAGATTTGATTGAACTTCAGTTGATATTTGAAGTCCGGCTGGCCTCTTCCCGAAGTTGTCCATGTTGCGAACAGGGAGCAACATAGTGAGTTGTCGCTCCTACCAGTACCCATACTGTTGATGAAATATGTGGCGAAGAAGTTCACTGCATGAGGGGCCTCTTGGGGTATTGGTCATGGTGATGGCTAGAACCAATACCAGAATACTGAAGAGTCTACTAATTGTGGGTTGGGTACAGGTTCTTCCATCCTCCTGATGGGGTAATAGGGCTCCTTCGACAAAGAGTAATCTTCCAGGATCTCTTTAGGTTCAGCTTTTTGATGAGGCATGCTTAATGGATCCTGGTTGAATACTTGTGTGCCATCCACTGGGATACAAAAAGGGTGCAAAAATGTGCCCTCTTTGTTCTCAGGTTCTGCCACTTGAGTCTATTTCTCTCCTTGGCCCATCTCCTGATGGAGACTGCAAGCAACCATATTGTTCATTGGTGGGGCAAAGCTTGCATATTCCCATCGTCGAACTTGGATGAGATCTGCCTCTCGAGCTCCACATGACTGCATCTCAGGCCTCTGCTTAGTATGAGGAGTCTGCCATGATGAACACTATGCAGGATAGATAGGAGCAACAAATATTGGTTGGCCTTGGATGAAATTTGCCTCTTGAGCTCCAAACGACTGCATCTCAGGCCTTTTATCAGTATGAGGAGTCTGCCATGATGAACATTGTGTAGGATAGACAGGAGTCGCAATTATTGGAGAAAGTGATGGAGTTTCCCCCCACTGCCAATTCACAGATAGGAGCAGAAGCTACTCTGCTTGTACTACTTCCTCAAATATTTGAGGAAATATTTGTTCACCTGATTGCAGTAAGATGAGGCCCATGTCCGAGTGAAGAGCCCGAACATAGAAGAGGTGGGATTGGGTGGGTGTCGGTTGGATATCCCCTGGAATTCTCTTCCAACTTCTATAGAATTGGACATTGAAGTCCATGATGCTCTCCAAAGGTGCTCTCCTGATGGTGGAGAGGTATGTCAAAAGCTGGAAGGGGTCCTGAGAGCCATCAAATGCTTCGAATAGTGCTCCCGCTAAGTCATCCCATGAGCAGATGCTTTTATGCTTGAGCAGTCTATACCACTACAACGCTCTTCCTTCTAGAGACAGGACCAGAAGTTTGATCATGACATCTTCATGGATTATGTCATAGAGGGGCACTAGAGCAACAACATCTTCAAGGTGCTCTCGGGCCATTCCCTTAGTGCCATTGTATTTTGTCACTGTCTTCAAGGCACCTTCGGGAATTTCATGGTAACTTTGAAGATTCAGAGGGCCATGATCATCCCAGTTGGGATAGCATACCCTCTCCATTATAGCAGTGGCCTGTAGATATCATGGTTCTCGCCACTAATTCAGAGTCACCAGGTGAACATTCTTCTCTGCTTGTGAGGTCAAGGCTGCTCACCGAACCTTGATTCCTCTGGGATGTCTTCTTTCAGATTTAAAAGGCGCCTACGATCAAGAAATCTGGATCTTCAGCTCAGTTAGAGTCACCAGGTGATTTTTCTAGATGAAGGCAAGCCATAGATTCACCAACTCGAGCTTCCTTAAAACATGGGGAATTTTGCCATGAAGGCACAGGTTTAGGTACCGATCTTTACGACTTAGAGATTTTTGGGTTGAACAGAGTCGCCAGATGCTAAGAGTATTTTGGTAATGAGAGCATCAATTTTCACTACCACTCAGAAGGTGAGACTGATCGGGTCACACCGAGAACTGGTTAGAACTATTGGCCTCGGTGTAGACGGGTTTGAGATTTACACTTAAAATATGGGACCTTGGTCCCACCAGGCATGCCAAAAACTGTTGGTCATCAAATCTACCTAGGAAAGGATTTTGGGTAAATGTATGTGCCCTAGACCTGGACCAACATTGAAAGGTCGAAGGGAAGAGATGCCCCTCATGCCAATCTCCGGAGAAAGGCCAGCTCCTATGCTAATCTACTTTGGTGTTTTGAGATAAGGGTGCAGGAAAGAGATAAAAGGAGTTAGGGTTAGAGAAAGAAATAAAAAGGGGTAAGGGAAGAGAGATCGGTGATTTAAGGTGGGAAATAACAGGAAGCACGATCACTAACTAACAACTTGAATAGAAGTAAAGAACACCAAGAATAAATGAAAGAAACGCAATATCAACCTTCCTATGTATCCTTCAGGCGAGTTTCAAGGTACAGTCCCCGATCGCACACTGGACGCAGGGTTCAACTTTCTCAGTATGCAAACAAAGAAAGACAAAAGAATGAAGCATAGAAGGCAGCATAAAAGAAAACCAATATGACGTTTTTTCACTCCTATGTATCCTTCAGACGAGTTTCAGGGTAGAGTCCCCGATCGCACACTGAACGCAGGGTTCAACTTTCTTAGTATGCAAATGAAGAAATACAAAAGAATCAAGCACATAAGGTAGCATAAAAGAGAGAAATCGAGCCAAAATCTCTTTAGTATTAATCACAGGACATCAAGTTATAGCAACTTTCTTAGCAGATAGTTCCCCCCAAAAAAGCTACATTACAATGCCTGGGTTTTTATAGAGGACCCGACCCTCTAAGTCATTATTACACAGGATGGTGAAGTATACTCTTGAGATCTGAGAAGTCAGCACCTCGTGGCCCTCGTGACTGAGCTTTCAAATCCATTATCAGAACTGGCAACTGTGACCCAGTCAACCTTGGAAACATGCATTGATGAGCGGTCTGAGTGTCCTTGGTTTCTGGGTGCAATGCTCGAGTGGTTGCCATGCTTGCCGAGATCTCCTTTCAGGGACTGATACTTCACTTCCAATTGCAAAAAAATAGTAGTGAGATTAATGGGCAAGTAAGAATGCATTTATGAGGCACTTGATTGTCTAGAGAAAATACCTGGCTTGGAGTGCATGCCCCTTTTGAGTGGCAAAAAAGCAACATGTCACGATGTCACGACACTTCTATGTCTTCAGCTTGGTTCTTCTTCTTGCATCACAAAAATGCAACATGTCGTGATATCGCGACACTTTTCCTCCTCGCTACTTTTCCTTGCTGTCAGCTACGAAAATGCGACATGTCACGATATCGTGACACTTTTTGTCTTCTGCTCTTCCTTGTTGCTGTCAGACGCAAAAATACATGTCGTGATATCGCGACATTTTTTTCTTCTTGCTCTTTCTTGTCGCTGTCGATCATGAAAATGCAACATGTCACGATATCGCGACATTTGAAATTGTATTATCGGGACCCGCTCATTGCCAATGCCGACCCAAGAACTGTCATATCCGTGCAAAATAACACGCACTCATCTTTGAAAGGGTGTATCGCTACACACAGTGTGTTGGGTGAGGGTTGGTAGTACCTATGCTACTTCATTGAGTATGGACTTCATTACCATATTTGGCTTGTGTGAGTATATAGGTGAAAGCCAATTAAACTAAGAATAAAATCCAATTATTTTACAAAACACGCGAGAGTTTCTCATACTGATACAACACATTTTGAAACAACATCAAACATTTTAGGGCTTATTTTAAAATTTAAAATTAAGATAAGCATCATTGCATACCTTGTTTGATAATAAAAGATACATCTAGACGTTAGGTACACTATGGTGGATACACGGGGTGGTCGACAAAGACGCAAGCTTGAAGCCGATGACCAAGCCCCAACCGATTCACAATTACACGTGTCTAGTCCTCAACCACATGAGAAAATTGAACGACATTCGGTGAGCATTAGAGGAGACAACTCGACATGAGGGGATCCCATTGAGTGTACCCCCGATAGACTAGCATCGGTGCATATTGTTAGACATAGATTAGAGCATGGGGCTTATCAACCTGAGGGTGCTCCACTCGAAAGCCATTACCGAGATTGCACTACACATGCATCCACAGGATCGGCTGAAGAGTATGTCGTACAGGGGAACAGATTGGTACCCATCTGCACTAAGTCTACAGGGTGTACTATACCCCACCTTATGAGTATAGAAGGAATAGAGATCCACCCATTCAAGGGCAAGTAGATGGGCTCCTTGATAAATGCAAGTCTATCCATACTACCACACGTACTATAGTATGCAAGATCACCATAGATATGTCAAATGTGGGAGCTAATGGAACACCACCCCATGAGAGGTGGAGGTCTAGACAACTAGACGGTCTAGGTAGTGTGCTAGAGCAGCTAGGCTACAAGCCTTCGACTTCACCCACTCATGCTCTAAGTGAGCATAGTGGGAGCACCATTAGAACTACTAGAGAGCATGGAGAGGCTTCTAAGTGCCCTCATGTCTCACATCTACCATCCATGCATGGTGGCACACAACACGATGTTGATATCCTCTTCATAGACAAATGCAAAGGCATAGTACATCAGTTTGATAGGTACATAACCCACAAGGTCGCTCGTACAGAGTAAGCATATCAAAGGCCTATGACGATAGAACAGGTCAAAAGATCATATCGACTGGCCTTTGAAAAAAATGCCAACTCCTCCAAGATCAATTGGAGGATGCTCTCCTAGAGAGGCAACACATTGAAGATGAATATCTTCAAGTGCAAAGGCTTACTATACAAAGATTGTATGAGTAGCACTTGCACGAGGAGTGCATCCTTGTTTAGAAGGAGCGTGTAGAGTAGGAAGATAGGTTGGCTAGGGCTGGCCTATATTCTCGAGATGAGCGTAGATATCAAGTGCACATGAAGGCTTTTTTGCAAGCCGACATGCACCATGAGCACATAAGTGTTCACACTCATGTCACTACCCATCACAGAGAGCGATCGCCCTCGATCGACAATCAGAGGCAACAACATTATGAGGAGCAAGAGGGGAAAAAATGCAACTAGGAATATCCTAAGAGTTCTCGAGCTGAGGAGGAGGAAGAGCAATGCCATCCACCTTGACAGAAGAGGAATGTACCTCCTAAACCGCCTCCATGCCAACTTCGAGAGGAGGAATTTTTATCTTCTGAGGCTTACAAAGCTTTGGCTAAGAAGGTCAAGGCAATTGAGAAACAAGACACGACTGTCCAAAATTTGACACTGAGGAAAATTCACAATGAACCTTTAGATCCCTCGGTGCCTATGCCCCTATACCCTGAGCATTTTGAGATGCCCAGGTTGGACAAATTCAAGGGTGATGAAGAGGGACAAGAACGTGTCACGAGCTTTCTAGATGCTTGCTTCCAGATAGAAAACAATGATGCACTGTTGTTGCGTAGGTTTGTCACGACACTCTTTGGGTCGGGCCGAGAGTGGTTTAATCAGCTAAAGAAACACATCATAACAAATTTTGTGCAATTAGCTAATGCCTTTCTTGAATGTTATTCCTTCAACGTCAAGAAATAGGCCAACCTTTTCGATTTGGTTGTGCTAGCTCAACACGACGACGAGCCAATAGAATAGTATAGGAAGAGATGGAGGAGATTAATGGTAAAGTTGCCATTCCCGATTTCTACCACAAAAGTAACCTAAATTTTTACAAAGAGCTATGCCAAGCACATCTCACTACTGTTGTAGCTGTAGCAGTATGCCACATTCAAAGAATTTTTGGCATAAGCCAAGGTAATTGAGGATATCAAGTTGCAAGAAGGCAACTTGAAGCTAAAAACTAGGAAAGAAGGATATAATAAGAGTACCTCAAAGCAACAGGGTAAGTAGACCCATGTGAATCAGGTGGTACTAAATCTCCAAAATGATGATAAGGGGCAAAAGAAACAGAATTATCAGCCCCATCCTCCTCCTGTGCAACATACAAGGGCAAGAACAAAGAGCAACGCCCACCTCGCATATTTACGCCATTGACGGAATCAATGACATTGATTTTTCATCAACTCACGAGGCCAAGGCAATAATATTACCCGAAGTCAAGATAATTGATCCAAATCATCCCAAGCCAAAAGACTATCAGGAAGAGTTGTTTTGCATATTTCATAGAGCGAAAGACCATGAAATCGAGGTGTGTTGGTCCTTCAAACACATTATGCAAAATATGATAGAAAAGGGAGAGCTTGTAGTACCAGGAAATCTCTAGGCACCAGACAACCAAAACATAGGGATTTTTAAAAATCCATTACCAAACCATGAGGCACCCCATAACCACATTGGCCACGTCAATCAAGTGTGAGTTGAACCGCCTACCCAGGGGTTCGTCAGCATGGTCAATATTATTACCAGACATGGGAGGTACAAATGGCCAAATCAACCTCATGCTCCCATTAAAATACAAGCCATGCCCCAGCAATGATAGGCACAAAATATTTTAGGCCCACCAACGAGACCAGTGGTGACCATTACGAACAGGTTGGTTCAAAACCTGCAAATAACTCCTACGAAGTTGTCGATATATGAGCTTATACAGCAGTCCCCTAGACACAAGGAGACTCTTATGGACATTCTGATGTCCATTAAGGTATAGTCCTAGGACACACAAGCATTCACAAACTTCATGGGGCACATACAACAGTACCAGGTACCAATGATCTAATTCTATGATCATGAAGTGAAAATGGTTTCTACAAACGTGGTTGACCCACCACTACATATCATTGCATGTGTTAACCACGTGCCATTCAAAATGGTCTTGATTGACTCTTCGTCGATAAATATAATCATGACTAAGGCACTGCACCATTTGAAATTACCTAAATCACTCGTTGTACCAACCACCTTTACATTGAGAGCGTTTAACGACGCACTATGCTCTACGGTTGGCACAATTTTCCTAGGTGGGACTAAAGACCATTCCCGTAATGTGTTAAGTGATAGAGGGCACCTTGTAGTATAACATCTTGTTGGGGAGGCTTTGGATTTGTGAAATGCATTGTGTTCCCTTGATATTGCATCAGTGTGTCAAGTATATACATGAGGGACAAGTTCACATGGTTTCATCAGATGAAGAACCATTCAAGTTCATGAACTTAGCAGATTTGCCAGGAGGCTTCGTGATCCCATCAACACACTTGGACATACAACCCATGTCATTAGTAAGGGTTCCAAGGGGTAAATAGGTAGTGCATGTTCAACCATCGGTATTCGTATCAAACAGATATGAACATACCACTAAAACTTATCTGAGATCGAGTGCATCAGTAATGCATCAGGATGATGATAAATTAAAGGTAAAATTGGGCAAGAAAGAAGCAAAGAACATGCTCGAACCAGTCGCCACTGAGGCTGCCACTCCCATGGAGGTGGAGGAAGCCCAAGATCAAGTTGAGGAGGCACCTTAGCCTACTTTGCCTACATCGTCAATAGGGTCATCTGCACCGTAGGTGACTGTTCACCTAGCCAACACAGGTCTGGGTGAATATATTGTGCAAAATGTAACCTTCGGTCCTATTTTAGAGAGTGCACGAGATATGGACCAAACGATAGCCCATCGATATCTAGTTGGATCTGTAGCATCATTGGGTGAGCCACCCAACCAAACAAACTTCATCTATGCTAGGTTGGATCAAGTTCCAACGCGGGCACCCATGGATGTGGATGATGACGAACATTTCACGATGAACATTCTGTACTTGTCCAACCCCAAGTATGCCATGCACATTTTTGAGCTCTATCATTGGCATGGATACGGCCTTGGTATTTTCAAAAAAGGATGAAGAACCTTTCTTGAACCACGTTATCAGTTGGCAACTGATAGGTTCGGATTGGTATTGTAAATTCAGGGACATGATTTACTCGTTGCATCATTGTATCGTTTGTACCTGGGTCTAGGGGATGACGTGGATTTTAATCCATATCATCCTAACATGTCTAGCCTTCGGGGCAACAACCCAATGGTGTTAGTCATCACCATTGAGATACCGGAGATTGAACATGAAGAATTATCGGAGAAGAACCCTAGAGGCAACCTGGGTCATCAAAACCGTATCACAACCAATGATATCGATATACAGGGGCACAACATCATCATTTTAGGTGATCTCGATTTAGGAGATCTTTGTAGTGAAGATGTAGAGGATTCCACCTCCGAAATAAGTAGACCGAGTTATGATGCATATGGCGAGTCCTCAAATGATGATCAATTCAAAGAGGAAATTGACCGAGCCTTTGTGGTTCAGGTATTTCTATGCCATTTGCTGCCTAGAGAGCAATTAGATGAGATATAAGAGCATTTCATGGTCGATAGTGATTATGAAGATGAGATAGAGTAGGCCTACTTAAGGCCTCATCCAACTAATCTCTCAATATTTGTGCACAGGACAGAGTTTTCTGCTCATAGTAGCAATCATGGCGATGAGGTTAAGATGACCGATCCGAGGCTAGTATATCCGCTACATCTATTGCCTATGGAGTCAAAGTATGTTATAGAAGTGGTGTCTCTTAACACTGATCACTCTAAAGAGGAAGTAGAGTCAATTTTTGCATCGGTCTCATATATACGGTTATTTTATTTAGTTTATCCGGATAGTGATGATAGAGACCGTAGAATCAGATACATGGACCACATCTGGCAGAGCACCCCTTGCATATGGGGGGAAGTGAAGGATTATATCTGTATAGTGATGATGAGGATTCATTGGAGATGGCCTATTTGGGGCCTCATCACCTACATAATCGAAATCCACCTTGAGGTCCACCATCGATTATAGCTACGGGTTTGCGTCGAGAGATTAATCTCTAGTGCCACCTTAGGAAAAGAATAAATCTTAAAGAGGAATATCAAATACTCTTTTCCCATCCACCTACTTATGCCAAGCTACTTGAGCCGAGAGATCCCATTTTATAGTCAGTGGATAGAGAGGATCCAGTTGTTCGAGCATCCCACAAGGAGGACCCGTTCGTCCCCGTACCATTAGAGCTAGATCTTGGGTACGAAAGCTACATAGATGAAGTAGAGTTTAGTCCGTGTGGTCCTAGATATCAATACCATTCCATCAATATGGTCTCCATTTATTTCACTACTCTGCTTTGCAATCCAGCAGATCCGTCCAAACCATTACATCTGAACATGGATTCTATCGATTGGGATCATGCTGATTTGCCAATAGAGCCTAAATACTTCTTCCCAAATGAAGAGATGCTGCAACCATTTCATTTTAGACCAGGCTAAGCTTATGATGTCGATCATGCTGAACATACTTCTAGTGAAGAACATAAGAATCCAGCTGATGACATCCATTTGATCCCTACGCCTCATCAGCTTGAGGAGGGATCCCATATGTCAGTAGAGGAAACCTTCAAAGTGGATATAGGTAACGACCCCACCAATCCAAAGAAGGTTAAATTTGGAATGAGTCTCACTACAGATGAGTGTGCTAGAATCATACCTCTACTGAAAGAGAGACTTGATATTTTTGCTTGGACATACAAAGATATGCCTGATATAGACCCGAAGTTGATTACTCATAACCATTTGCTAGACCCGTCCAAGAAGCCCGTCAAGTAGAAGCTCAAAAAAATGCATCCAACAGTAGCCTTAATGGTGAAAGATGAATTGCAAAAATTGTTGGATGTAGAATTTGTCATTTCCATCGACTATCTAGAATGAGTATCCAATATGGTGCCTGTAGGAAAACCAGATGGAAGGCTTCGTATTTGTATGGATTTTAGAGATATCAAAAAGGCAACACCTAAAGATTCATTTTCGTTGCCCAATATCGATGCTCTAGTAGACTCTATTGTCGGTCACAAAATGCTTTCCTTACAATCAAATTTGGATTAAGCCCAAAGAACAGCACAAAACCACATTTATAATGCCATGGGGAAAATTTTGCTACAAAGTTATGCCATTTGGTTTCAAAAACACTGGTGCTACAGACCAGCGGGCCATGACATACATTTTTCATGACTATATGCACAAAATTCTGGAAGATTATATTGATGATTTGCTAGCCAAGTCATTGCTATGAGAAGAGCATGCAGAGGTCTTGAGAAAAGTCTTCGATCGCCTGATAGAGCACAACGTTAGGCTAAATCCTAAGAAGTGCATATTTGGCGTAACTTCTAGAAAATTGCTAGGGTCTATTGTATCTAAGAGAGGCATCAAAGTAGACCCAGCAAAGGTCAAGGACATGTTGGAATTGCATCCTCCCACCAATAGTAAGGAATTAAGGAGCCTTCAAGGCAAGGTATCCTCGATAAAGCGATTTATTGCCCAACTATCGGATAAATGTCGACCCATGAATCAAATACTACATAAGGGTGTCCCATTCAACTAGGATGAGGACTGTAAGGCAACCTTCATTGAGATAAAGCAATACCTAGAAACGCCGCCAATGTTAGCTCCACCAAGGCCAAAAGAGCCTTTTTTTCTATATATATCGATAACAGACTTTGCGTTAGGGACCATGTTGGCCCAAAAGAATGTACAATGCAAAGAGCAAGCCATATATTACATTAACCTTGGTGAGTTACGAGCTATGATATGCATATGTGGAAAATATATTTTTAGCAGTAGTGTTCGCTACCAAGAAATTATGGCACTACATGTTAAGTCACACGACATATGTGATATCGAAACAAAATCCTTTGCAGTATATGATGAGCAAGACATATCATAATACACGTACTACAAAGTGGATCATGTTATTGACAAAATTAGATCTAGAATTCATAAGCTAGAAGTCCATTAAGGGACAGGTCATAGCAGATCAGTTAGCTGAGATGCCACTGTCCAACAGTAGGCCTCTAACAATCGAGCTTCTCGATGATGCAGTATTTATAGTATACGAAGCTCTTGAACCCAAAGAACCAAAGAACAATGCTCATATGACCCTGTTATTTGATGATTCAAAATGAAAGCAAGGAGCTGGTGAAGGGATAGTGTTTTTCATGTCACAAGGAGCTCCAATGCCCTTGTCGTTCAAACTAGACTTCCCATGCACCAACAATAATGTTGAATATGAAGCCCTACTTTTGGGTCTCCATACAACCATCACCATGAATATCAAGAGATTAAACATCTTTGACAATTCCCTGCTCATAATTAACCAAGTGAATGGACTATTTTAGTGTTGATGTCCGATATTGAAAGCCTAAAAAGATCTTGTTGCCACATATCTGGCTAAACTGGAATGGTACGAAATCGAGGCAATCCCTCATTCATCAAATAGGTTCGTAGAAACCATGGCATCTTTGGGATCCTTAATCCCTCAAAATCTATCTGTTGACTTCACTACCATCCATGTCAAGATACTCTCACATCCTGCAATAGAGCGTGCAGCCTTGGATAACAAAGAATCAGTTAACATGATTAGTGTGGAACCAAAAGCTGATTGATTTTGCAAAGCTAAAGAATTTCTCAAGAAAGAACCCTGGGGGTCTTTAACATCCCAAAGTCCTGCGGGGAGTGGCACCACCATTCACCACCAGATTGTCTCCTAGTCTGCATTTGCAAAAGTAAATACGCAGGGGGTACAGGTTGTCTTAGCGATCGAAGCTGAGGCTCATCAGAATTGGATGTCATAGATTCAAGACTTCCTAAGACTTGGTTTTGTCTCGGAGAGACTATCGTGTGCCGCAAAACACACATTTAAATAGAAAGTGACTAAATTTGTCTTGATAGGAGACATTTTGTACCATCAAAGTTATGATGGAGTTCTCCTTCATTATTTTGAGCCCCAAGAGTCATCTTGGGAAATTTTAGAAGCTCATGATGGTACGTGTGATGGCAATTTTAGCGACATGGCCATCGTCAAGCACATCCTTTGAATGGGTTATTATTGGCCCACTATGGAGAAGGATTGCAATGTGTATGTCAGGAAATACATCAAATGTTAGCATCATGCTAATCTTACACACCTGCCATCATAGGACTTACAACCCATCCAATCGGCTTGGCCATTTGCCAGTGGGGGTTTGATCTAATCGGCAAGATCTCTCCTTCATCATCAGGCCGACATACATTCATCATTACGGCTACTGAGTATTTTACAAAGTGGGTGGAAGCCATTCCATTAACAATGACCACTGGAGCTCACATAGTAGAGTTCATAATGGAGCATATCATAAGTCATTTTGGGGTACCATCCAAAATAGTTTCGGATAATGGAACTTCTTTTAAGAACAAAACTATGCAAGCTTTAACATCTAAGTACCGCATCAAACACAATTTTGCATCTCCATATTATCCATAGGCAAATGGGCAAGCTGAGGTCTCAAACAAGACTGTGGTAGCCATCTTGAAAAAGATAGTGCAAGAACACCATAAGGATTGGCATATACAACTGCCCCTTACATTATGGGCTTATAGGACTAACATTCGGACTCCCACTGGGGCAACTCTATTTTCACTAGTATATGGTGTTGAGGCCATTATGCCCTTAGAGTTGGAAATTCCAACGCTACGCATTGCATTAAAAGAGTTCATCAATGACGACACCGCATGACAAGCTCACCTAGATCAACTGACGCTCCTCGATGAACGTCACGTGAATGCCCTTGAGCATCTTCGTGTTTATCAGGAGTGACTCAAAAGAGCTTATAATATCAGAGTCCACCAGAGAGACTTTGAATTTTGGGATCTTGTGCTAAAAGAAAACCAACATAACTCAAATTTACTGCCCGATATGCAAGACAAATTTATGGCTAATTGGCTAGGACCCTATATCATATCTAAAAATATTGGTCCGGGTACCTATCGCTTGACTTCGCTAGGGGGTGTTAAAGAGCCTGAACCTCTCAACATCATCCATCTTAAGGTGTTATATGCTTAGAGAGTGTAGCACTAAAAAGCTCCAAAGGCATTTGTAAGCCCTTTGGTCAGTCAAAAAGGCACCAAGGATTTCTAAAAATTGCTTGGTCAACCCAAAGGCTCCGAGAGTTCCTATAACTACTCGGTCATCCCAAAAGGCTCCAAGCTCTCATTCGAGTGATTTGGTCATGTCAAAAAAATCTCCAAAGGCATCTGTAAGCCCTTTTGTCAGTAAAAAAGGCACCAAGATTTTCTAAAAATTGCTTGGTCAACCCAAAGACTCTAAGGGTTGCTTAAAGCCACTCGGTCATCCCAAAAAAGGTACAAAGGATTTCTAACAATCGCTTGGTCAACCCAAAGGATCTGAGACTCGGTCATCCTAAAATGCTCCATGCCCTCTTGCTAAGAGTTTGGTCAAATAAAAGGTTCCAAAGGCATCTGTAAGACCTTTGGTCAATCAAAAAAGCTCCAAGGATTTCTAAAAATCACTTGGTCAACCCTAAAAAGCTCCAAAGGCATATATACTCGTCGTTTGGTCAATTATGAAATCTCAGAAATGCATAAACATTTGAAAATATATAAAATTCCAAAAAAAAATGGGTAAAGCATAAAATACAAAAACATTTGCTTTTACAGTTTGCGTTTTCATACATGCATTCACCTCATCATTTTGCATTTAGGTATTTGTCATTCATTGCATTCCACAGCAAAGTGTAATGTGTCTATCAAAATCTTATAAATGGTCCCATGTTTGTGTTTCAATCATGCACCCTTGCATTTATCATAATTCATTGCATTCATACACGATACCTGTTGCGGAGAAATATGTATGTATATTAAGTTTTCCAGTCACTCAAACATACCTAGTGGGTTTTTCAAATATTGTAGAAAGCTTACTTTGCTATTATAGACGAGGTCATTAGTTTGGATAGTGCTTCAACATATCAGAATCCCATCACTAAGCAAAGTAATATAAAATTTTGGTAAGACAAGAGAAGATGAAAGCTGCAAAAGCAATATTAGGTATCTAGAGAGATTGGTTTCACGACCTTCTTATCTTGCAAATAGTCGGTTTAGAAAGGTGAACTTTGGCAAAAGGACATGAATTTCCCTTATAAATCCCAAAGTTACAAAGTTTAAATCCCAAATTACAAAGTGCAAATTTCAAAATACAAAGTTCAAATCAAATGTAAAGTGACATAGTGAATCAAAAGCACTATAAAAATCCCTTGCTCAAAGAAAATGGTAACACGTGGACTAACAGTGATTTTTATCACTACATATGAGCAAGTAAGAAGGGTGAAAACTTGAATCCCTAGATTGTCCACATTTTGAAAGCCATAGAGTGATCCCCGATCGCAACAATGTATTGGAAGAGTCCCACCTACAATCAGAGGGGTAGTTCTATTGGGTGATCCCCAAACATAGCAATGGGTTGAAAGAGTCCCGTCTGCATTTGGAGGGGTAGCCCTGATCAATTTGCAAGATGAGCTAACTCTAGATACCTAGGATTGTCTAGTTGTATAAGTATAATCAAAGATAAAACAAGGATGGTACGATCATATGAGGAACCCTATCTCACATATGGGTTAAAAGAGTCCCGACTGACATACGGGGCATGCTTATGATCTATTTGAAAATACTCACATGCACATGGGTATGTCACGGCAAAAGCCTTGTCCAATAAATGCCTTGTACAATTAGTATTTGATTTTTGGAGAAGTCTACTAGGGTGTTTGAGTCTCAAAGAAAATCCCAAAAAAAGTTCTCTAATAGCAACAAGATACCAAATATCATTAGACATCAAAAATATGATTCATTCATTCATCAGAATGCATTTTACAAAGCACAATCAAACATATAGAATAGATACTGCATGAATATAAAAAATGATGTTTAGACGACCACTGACTATATAACTACAACAAATAAAAATATAAAGAATGACATATTCATTCATTATCATTATACCAATCCATTTCACTGCATTTCATATATGGGTGATTAATTGATTAAGTTCTTGTAATGAGAATTATCAATTATTTTGCTTGATTGCCATGCATTCTATGGTGTCACATTTTAAAAATTGATATACACAATTTACATTCATTCCTTATGTTTTAAGTGATTAAAACATACAGGTTCATTCCCATTAGATTACAATTATGTACATAATGCATTACCATACATTACATAGCATATCATAACTTCATAAAAATAAATGCATGCCCAAAAAGAAAAAATAAATATGCGTTCAAAATAAATACTGCATCTATTTGCATCCATCATAAATAACATATCTCAACATATAGATCACTGCATAACTTCATCATCATAAATCAAATAGCTAGCTAGTGCATGCTATCCATACATTGCATCAACATAAGCATTGCATCCATGTGCATCAAATAAACATAAAATCAAAATTAAACATCAGATACACATAATGAGCCATAAATACCAAGTCATATATATGTGCAAAAAGAGTACATATGAGGAGTATCAAAATTCTTGTAGGCTACAAAGTGTGTAGGTCCTCGACCTTACACTCAAAATGAATACAACATAGTAAAAGTATAGTCTGCATCTAGCAGAGCCCAGGTCTAGTCTGCTCCCCCTATATCGAAGCTCTCGTTACCTCTATCACCACCGTGCTCTGGAGCCTGCTCTCTTGTCTGATCTAGCACCCGTGGTGGGTCCTGTTGTGGGTCTCGCCTATATCCAAATCCTAAGTTGCCCAGCACATAAGAAATTGGTAACTACAGCAGACTAGTCCCCTAAATGGTGGCCCCTGAAGTCTGCCCTGTATCTCTAGGCCTGGCATGCAATGTCTCCCCATGTGTGCTAGAGGACCTATGCGTCCTCTCAGTCCTATGAGTCCTGTGACCTAAGATCACCATAGACTGTCCCGAGGTCCTAGACCTGGTCCGTTGAGACTCTAGGGAGAAAGGATCCTTAGGAACCTGTAACCCGTGCATCTCAATATAGCCAACTATCAGATCAATGTGACAAGCTAGGCTACGTGCATCTCATTGGTCCTCATGATCATACTATGCAATCACTCTACCTTGGTCATTGAATCTTGTGCAGTTGCTGGTGCTATCGTTGGTGCTGTCGGAGGCCCCATAGTAGCTTGAGGAGGTGGTATAGCCCCCATCGATACCTGGAGGAGATCCCTCTATGCCTCTGTTGTAGTTCATTGTGTCTACAATAACTCTAGAGCAGTCTACTATTAAGACACCAGCAATGTGAAAGTTAGGATTAAATCAGAAATAACTGTATCGTTTTTGGATAAGAATCGCTTTTGGAAAATATTGAGTTTAACCTGCAATATTGATATATATATATATATATAAATGAATGTATTTGATGTTTTAAAATGAATATGGTGATGTACCATAAATATGAAGGATGGGGTGCGATTGGAAAGATGCACCCCTGATAAATATAATTACAATATGTTAGGAGGGTCCTAACATGCCACCCCCCTTAAAGGAGCTTTGTCCTCAAAGCTGGAAATTTGGAAATTGTTGTTGGATATCGTGAAGAGTTTCCCACGTCGCGTCTTCTAAAGGTAGACCTTTCCAATGGATTAAAACTTCCATGATATCGTGAGTACGAAGGTGACGAGAGCGGTGATCCAAGATAGCTTCTGGCTCGACTAAAAGTACTCCATCCTCGGAGAATTCCGGAAGAGTGGTTTGTGTCGTGATATGTGTTTCGATTGCGAGCTTAAGGCAAGATACATGAAATACGGGGTGAAGTTTGGAAGAGGGAGGAAGCTCAAGTTTGTAAGCAACGGTCCCAATACGTTGGAGAACTTTATACGGCCCGTAAAATTTGGGTGCTAACTTCTGAGAACCTTTTTGTTTAAGAGAGGTTTTCCGGTAAGGTTGGAGACGTAAGAAAACCATATCACCCTCGTGGAAACTACGTTCGCTTCTATGTTGATCGGCTTGCTGCTTCATGCGATGTTGGGTGGTGTGTAGGTTCTCTTTTAGGGTCCATAGTATGTCCTCTCGATTAGCAAGTTCCGTTTCCACCACATGGACTTTTGTAGTCCCTGGAATATAGGAAGTGAGGGATGGTGGTGTTTGACCATATAGTGCTTCGTAAGGAGTCATTTTGATGGACGTATGGTATGAAGTGTTATACCACCATTCTGCTAGTGAAAGCCACCTTACCCAATGGAGTGGTTGAGTAGAAACAAAACATCGAAGGTATGTTTCCAAGCATTTATTTACAACTTCGGTTTGGCCATCGGTTTGAGGATGGTAAGCGGAGCTCATACGAAGTTGAGTACCTTGTAATTTGAATAATTCCTTCCAAAAGGTACTAGTGAAAGTTGGGTCGCGATCACTAATAATTGTGGAGGGCATACCATGTAATTTAAAGATGTTATCGAGGAAGAGGTGGGCTATAGTGCTAGCGGTATAAGGATGAGCCACTGGACAAAAATGGGCGTATTTAGATAAACGATCAACGACTACGAAAATGGTTGTTTTTCCGCCTGATTTAGGTAATCCTTCAATAAAGTCCATAGAAATATCTGCCCATGTTTTGGTGGGTATAGGAAGAGGTTGAAGTAATCCGGGAATAGCGATGGTCTCCCCCTTTTGTCTTTGGCACACTTCACATTCTTTTACAAAGTTTTTGATGTAATTTTTCATTCCTACCCAATAGAAGGAGGTAGTGGCTCTTTTATAGGTTTTTAAGAACCCTGAGTGGCCTGCAGTGGGTGAGGTATGTAACTCATGAAGAAGTTTCCTTCGATAAGTTGAATTGGGGGTGAGGACCATCCTCCCTTTGTATCTTAATATATTGTCCTTCCAAGTGTATGGAGGTTTGCTACTAGGATTATGTTGAAGTTGTTGAATTAAGGCATGGGTAATAGGATCATTTATCCATTCTTCATGCACCTCATCTACCCATTTAGGAATAAGGGAGGAAAGAGCATGGACTTGAGGCATATCTTCAAATTTTCTAGAAAGTGCATCGGCTGCCATGTTGTCCTTGCCATTTTTATATGTAATTTCATAATCATAGCCAAGAAGTTTAGTAACCCATTTTTGTTGTTCCGGGGTATTAGTCCTTTGTTCCAAAAAATACTTCAAGCTATGATGGTCGGTGCGTATAATGAAATGTTGGCCAATAAGGTAAGGCCTCCAATGTTGAATAGCATGGACAATCGCCAACATCTCTTTTTCATATGTAGAGCGAGCTAAATTCTTAGGAGAAAATGCTTTGCTTATAAAAGCTAGAGGTCTTTCATCCTGCATGAGTACGGCTCCCATTCCTATTCTTGAAGCATCACTTTCAATGACGAACGGTTTAGAAAAGTTGGGCATGGCTAGAACAGGGGTGGTACACATTGTAGTTTTCAAGGTGATAAAGGCCTCGTCCGCTTTAGGCGACCATTTGAAAGCATTTTTCTTAAGTAATGTTGTTAGAGGAGCAGCGATTTTACCATAATTTTGGACAAATTTTCTATAATATCCCGTTAGTCCAAGAAACCCACGTAGAGCCTTTACGGTTTTTGGAATAGGCCAATTTTTCACTTCCTCAATTTTGGAAGGATCTACCATCACGCCTTCCTTTGAGACAATATGCCCTAAGTATTCAATTTCTTGTTTCCCAAAGGAACACTTTGATCTATTTGCATAAAGTTGATTTTCCTTCAAGATTTGGAACGCTTGTCTAACATGGTCCAAATGTTCTTCCCATGTTTTGCTATAAATCAAAATGTCATCAAAGAAAACTAATATAAATTTACGAAGGAAAGGGTGAAATACCTTATTCATTAGACTTTGAAAGGTAGAAGGAGTGTTGGTAAGGCCAAATGGCATCACCAAGAATTCGTAGTGCCCTTCGTGAGTGCGAAAGGCCGTCTTAGGAATATCCTTTTCAGCGACTCGTATTTGGTGGTAGCTTGACCGTAAGTCCAACTTGGAAAAGTAAGCCGCCCCGTGGAGTTCATCTAGTAGCTCGTCTATGACCGGAATAGGAAATTTATCTTTGATGGTCATTTTATTAAGCGCTCGAAAATCGACACATAAACGCCACGAACCATCCTTTTTCCTAACTAAAATAATTGGAGAGGAGTAAGGGCTTTTGCTAGGTCTAATGACTCCTGTCGTAAGAAGCTCTTGTACTAATTTCTCTATTTCGGTCTTTTGGAGGTATGGATAACGATAAGGTCTAATATTAGGGGGTTGATGCCCTGGAAATAGTGGAATCATGTGATCGTGACTTCGTTGTGGAGGTAGTCCTTTTGGTTCGTTGAATACCGCCTTATGGTGGTCTAAAATATTTTGTAACTCTGGTGTCTCGTCTTCTTGGTGACTAGGTTGAATTGAAAATAATTGGGCGACCATTCCTTTGTTTCCTTTTTGGATAATTTTCTCCATTCTATGCAAGTTGACGATTTGGGAAGGTCCTGATTTCAGGCCTTGGATAATATAGGTTTGGTTCTTTGCTGTGAATTTCATCCATAGTTCATCAAATTCCCATTGGACTACGCCCAAGGTTCTTAACCATTGTACGCCTAGTACAATGTCGCATCCCCCTAGGGGTAAGACGTACATGTCGCCTTGCATGGTATAAACTCCCATAGTTAGTTTTATATTTCTGCATTTTCCTTTGCATGCAATTTTTTTGCCGTTTCCAATCATCACTTCGAAGTTATTGCAAGGGTATATAAAACAATTTGCTTGTTTAGCCACCTTTGGATCGATAAAATTGTGCGTGCTACTAGAATCTAGGAGCACGGTAAGGTTTTGTTTCTTAAAATACCCTTTTACTCGCATTGTTTGAGGGGCAGAAAATCTGGCAAGGGCGTTGAAGGAAACCTTTGGTGTATTTTCTTCGTCACTTTCAAGTGTGTTGGATAATACCTCTACTTCGGGTTCAGGTTCCTCTTCAGTAGAATTCCCTTCCTCTGTGGCATCGAGAATATATAATTTCCGTGAGGCACATTTATGATTTCTGTCAAATTTCTCATCGCAATGGTAGCAAAGACCTTTAGCTTGTCTTTCCTTCATTTCCTCGAAACTCAGACGTTTAATTGGTAGAGCGGGGTTAATTTTGGGGGTTGTGTAGGAGTTTTGGGTTCGTCCATTTTGCATTGGCTTGGGGTTGGTATAAGTGTTTGATTGTTTCCCCCAAGTTGGTTTCGTGAACCGATTTCGTGCCTTGATTTTGTCTTCCGCTAATTTTGCTAAGCCGATGGTCTCTAACATGTTTGTAGGGTTGTACATTTGCACCTCAATTCGAATTTCTTCTTTTAATCCGCTAACGAAACATTCTTGAAAGAAGGCAGCGTCTAATCCGGATGTTCGATTAGCTAACCTTTCAAATTTTTCTTGGTACTCGCTTACTGAAGTGGTTTGGCATAATTTAGTGAGGGCCCCTATAAAGCTTTGAAACTTGCTAGGGCCAAATCGTACTAATAGGTTCTATGTAAAGGTTGACCACGTCGGAGTGCCATTAGTTTTCTCGAACCATTGGTACCATTGGATGGCATCATTTTCCAAATGGAAGGAGGCGATATGCACTTTTTGTATTTTTGGAATTTGATTTAGTGAGAAATATTGCTCTGCTCGGTAGATCCAGTTTGTAGGGTCTCCACCTTCAAATTTTGGGAAGTCTAATTTGGTCGTCCATGGTAGAATGGAAGTTTGTGGACCTCCTAACATTGCTCGGTTTGATGACCCATTGTTGGTTGAGTTTGCTTGTGTTGTTGCCTATTTTTGATTGATGGCATCAAGTTTAACATCCATTGCAAATATTTTCTCGAAGAGTTCTCTTGTGGTATGGGAATTCTCCTCTCTTTCCTGTTTAACTTCTTCAGCGAGCCTTTCGTGTTTCTCGTGGATGGAATCTAGTGATCGTCGTCCGTCGGCCATTGCGGTTGGTGTAGGTAACGATCAAAGTGAGCAAAAATTTAAAATTTAAATAATTTTTTTTTTTTTTTTTTTTAAAATTTGGTGGGCAATGCCCTATCAACTTTTTATTTTGGCCCTCCCCCCGAGAGCGCACAGTGGTTTGCAGGCTGGAAGGACGACAGAGGCAGCCCGATAGCAGGCGACAAGACTGACAGAGGTGACAACAGGTGGAATGCGACAAGAATGATAGAGGTGATAGCAGGCGATAGGACTGACAGAGGTGGCAGAGTAGGTGGTACTGACTGACAGCGGCACGCAGAACTGACAGAGGTGACAGAGGGCAAGAAAGTAGGCGGTAAGGGTGATGGCAGAGGCAGAATGGACAAGCGGCAGTGGGTACGCGCGAGGGTTGGTCAAGGGCGGGCGTGACCAAAGTCACGCTTAAATAAGCGTGCTGCCCACCTTATAAGGTATGCAAAAAACTCCCGCACCCGCTATGTGGGATAATTCCCTGCAAAAACACAAAAAAAAATTCGTGTATACCCTGCGCTTTCACGTCGACGACAAAGCGCGATCGACGTCCTTTTTCCTGGCATTTTATGTATGATTATAATCTGTTATAATATTTTGCAAGGAAGGTGATTATAATCTTTGTTCCCGACGTTTTATGATTTTTTATAACCTTCAATTTATAATATTTTGCCGTGTTTTCGTTTAATAATGCGTCGCTGATGATTTTTTCTTTTGTATATAAAATTTTTTTATGACAGCGACAGGTGAAATCTGAAGCTCTGATCCAGATGTTAAGACACCAGCAATGTGAAAGTTAGGATTAAATCAGAAATAACTGTATCGTTTTTGGATAAGAATCGCTTTTGGAAAATATTGAGTTTAACCTGCAATATTGATATATATATATATATATATATATAAATGAATGTATTTGATGTTTTAAAATGAATATGGTGATGTACCATAAATATGAAGGATGGGGTGCGATTGGAAAGACGCACCCCTGATAAATATAATTACAATATGTTAGGAGGGTCCTAACATTTGAAATCTCTAAACCTGGGCCTCTGCATCTATGGCCTGCATAGTTAGATCCTGTATCTGATCTTGCACCTTAGTCAGGCACCTATCCCTGTCAGATACCTTTGCTTCAAGAGTGGTGATCGTAGTATCTCGCTCTAGCTACTATGTATGGAATCGCCCTAGCTGACTCTGCAAGTCAATCACCTAAGCTAAGAGCTGAACCTCTGCACTGTCGAGAGGGACCTCACCCTCATCTGGAGCCTCCTCATCAACGTCAACCTCGAGAGCCTCATCGGTGGTGATCGCTGCACCCCAGTCGCCCTTTGTCTACTAGTGCACCTTGCGCCCATCAAGATCCACCTCTACCTTTGCCTGATCTGGCTCTCAGCCTAGAGGCCTTGTGTCGTACCATATAAACATAGACCACCACACATCATACTCTGGAGTGATCCCAACAGTATCAACTCCAGTATCCTGGTAGTCGTCAGTAGCATCTCCTAGAGGCTCAAGAATGATCCATTGTAGATCATGCTCTGTGACCAAGCATCGGTACCTTAGGGGGATATCTGGAATATCTTGCACAAGCCCAAACTATTGTAGGACCTGAGAGTAGAACTGGTACTCTCGAATATCAACCTTACAGTCGATCAACCATCTATCATGGCATGTCTGTCTTAGCCACTGGCCCTCCTCTGGCCACACTGGGCAATCCATATAGGGTTGCCACTGAACATCATTTGGGCCAAGTGTCATGAACTGAGTGAAATAGTTTTGTACGTCACCAGCATGGATCTTGCTACAGGTACCCTCCTTCTCATGAGGCCAGCACATGGTATAACATTGATGATCATCAGCAATAGTAGTGATCCATAGTGGAATATCTATAGTATGCTCGATCTAAATATGCTACCAACCCCAGATCTGCAACAAAAGACTACAATTGAAGCCCTTACAGCTACGCTCAGTAATCTAGTACAACTCCCTATAGAGATGACATAGTAGGATGCTCCCCCAAGCTAGAAGTAGAGGTGCCTCTATAGAGCCCTACAACACCCTCTAGGTGGTGGATAGGAGGTTCTAGGGAATCCTCATGCCCGAGGAGTCTAGAAGCACAATATATACTATGAGATGCATGAAGAGTGCTTCCCATGCAAAGAAGACATCCTCGTGGTACCACTCACCAATGTGCACCCCTCCGTGGTCAATCGTGTCCTGAGCATCCTCACTCTGGTCGTCGAAGATAGTATCAAAAACAACCTCCTTTACCTTGGAGGTAGAGGAGACGATGGCCTTGCCATCAATGGGGATCTTGAAGATCCTATAGACATCCTCTAAAGTAACATTCATTTCACCTATAGGCAAGTGAAATGTGTTGGTTTACGCATTTCAGCACCGGGCCAATGCAGTCAGGTAGGATTGATCTACCCTAATAGTGGGTAGATCCATGACATATCTGAACCCAACAACTCGGAACCAATCTCGATCATCATTAGATAAAGCCTCATGGAGAGTCTTCAGAATATCTAGCTCTCGAGCTCTAGAAGTCAATCTTTGAAATAAAAAATATAATTTAAAACAAAATCTAGCTAATTAGAGCTAAAAACAATGCTAAAAAAGGACAAAAAAAGCAACAACAACTAACTGTAGTTGAAACCTGCGGTCCCCAATTTGCAAATTGGGAACCGTGGCTAAAACCTATGGTCCCCAATTTCCCAACTGGGAACCACAGCTACCAGCTACGGTTTAGAAGCAACACCCATTTTGGGTACCCTCCTAGACCATTAAAAACATAAAATTAAATTACTAAAGCTAGCCTAGACTAGTGGGGTTCATTAGCAGCAGTTTAGTGAGGTTCATTATCCGAATTACTTAATGTGGTTCTTTTTATAGGTATTGAGTGCACGGTCTTGATTTTGAGTTACCTTGCTCGCACCCTGGCCTCGGCTAGTAGATGGTTGATCAGGATTCGTCATCGAGGTCGAGGAGTGTAATCATGGTAGAGTGTGGTAGCATTTTGGATCAGGAAATGTTTTCTCACTCTCAGAGCTCTCAAATTTCCAATGCTTGTTAGAAAATAATGAAAAAATTCAAATGGGAATTCAATTTATAGGTTTTCCTAGTCTCAACGAACCGCAGCTGACACCTGCGATTCTGAAACTAGGGTTTTTTGCTTGCAAGTCTAACCCGCAGTTCCCAAAATTTGAAAATATAAATTGCAGACCATACCTGCAGTCTGCAACTAGCATTAAATACACTCAAAACCCATTGTGGGAAGGTCTAAAAGAGTAAATTAATGACTTCCACCAGATAAAAATTCAAAATCAATGATTAAAATTGTAAATTTGGTGATGTTAAAAGCACCGGGACCAATAAAATACATTCAAAATTAAAACAAAAAAATAAAATAATTAAAAACCAAATGCGCCTCGAATTCAATGATTTATCCTATACACTTGGCGGTTGCAGCGAGTTGTGATCCATGCAATCCGACAAGATGAGTAAATCACCATAAGGACATTTGGGGCAAATTTGTCATTTATTTTATGACATCTTTCAACAAATCATCGATAACTATGATTCAACACAAGTCTAATTGCATTTGTATCATTTTGATTTCTTAAGACGGCTATTGTAGCCTAAATGCTCCATGGGATAGAAATGTGTCAATACTACTAAGAGTTGCAATCATAAGCTGAACTAGGCCTAGCCAAGGCATTAAAAGGCTCGAATATTAATTTTTTCAGGATCATTCATTATGGTCAAGCGATTTTGTCGCTTCATACATTGTCATTACCCTCATCGACTCGTTGCTTGAGGGGGTAGTCATAATTTCATAATCATAATCAAATTTAGCAAAAGATCCTTGAGATCGTAGATTCTCGGATCTAGTCAAAATTGCGTTCATTCTTGCAAATCATTGTCAAAAACTATCATAAGCTTCCCCCTTTGCTTGGGGTAAACAAAAAATATGATAATTAGTTTGTAACTCTCATCCTTTGGATTTATGGGTCAGAAGAAACCCATACTTGGCATTTATGCTATCCAAATGTCTGATGATGAGTGCAGGCTTATCAAAATGTAAGCCTTTCACAAGCTAGAAGTAATGATTTTAAGATGCGTGTCCTTTTGCTGGAACTGGGGCATCTAATGTTGATCTGACTAATGATCATCATAGAACCTTAGACATCGTTATAAGATGTATATTTTTGCTCAGTGTTGTTCAATCTCACAATGCATCTCAAAAGGGGTGTCTGTAGACACCTAAAACACGTCATGTCAAGGGTGACTACTCATATGGATATGCTACAAGACCATATGGAGGATCTTGGATAGACTCCAAGATAGATCAGTGGTTCTAAACACTCAATTTAGGTATTTTGGCCTAAGTAGTCTAAATCGTAGCCTAGACCTGCGGTCTCTAGTCTAAACTATGGTTGACACCTGCGATCTGTATTTTGGACCACAACTGTGACCTACGGTCTTAACTGAAGTTCAGTTAGACCTTCCATCCAAGCCAAATCAATTGGAACATCCAAAAGATCTAGAAGGAGGCAGTTGAAGGGCGGAATATTCTAGAGGCTTCCATCCCAACTGTCCTAACCACCCTTCTTGGTATTGGCTTCTCCATGAAGCCACCCCTAGCCCTAGGGGCACGCTATAAATACCCCCTCCAAATGGGGAGAAAAGAGAGATCAAGCATTGAAGATTTAAGCAATGAAGCCCTGGAAAATTGTACACTCAAACTGAGTATACTAATAGATAGATCTATTGCACTTAAACCCTGACCCTTTTGCCACCATTCATGATGAATTACATTATGGATGCCCTAGGTGCTTAAGAGGATCAAGAAATGCAAATATGGGTAAATGAAGGCCCTTCACATTCAATTGACCGCAAAATCAGTCTGAAGACACTGAAGGTGACTCTTGAACATCAATTTGGACAAGGAGATTGAACCCACTACCCCTGATTTTGAGGGTAAACTCATCAGAGGTCAAACTGTGACTGTCAGCCATGGTTCACAGTGTAGACCCCTCACTAGAGCTGTGGTTTACAACAGGTGACATATCACCTTACTCTTTTCATTTATGTTTAGCTAGTTAGGTTAGACTAGATATTTTGTTGATTTAATAGCATTTTAGAAGATTTATGACCGTAGAACTAGGCCAGATTCACATTTTATGTTTATTTTTTTTTAGGACTAAAATGTTTTCTTTATGCACGTTTATGCTTCATTTTCTATATTTGATCCATGCATAATGTAGATGCTATTTTACTTTATGCTATTACATGATTCTTGATTCAATTTGCATAGTTTAGAAACTTTCTTTATGCTTTCTTGATTATGCATGTTAACGGTGTCATTATGCATTTTACCTAAAAGGGCCTCATCATGAGAGGTTGCCTATATTTTTGACATTCTTGTTGTTTCTTGACCACAGGGAACAGTTCCAAAGGAGAGATAAAGCATCCAATCCCTTCCTCAATGTGAAGAAGAGGGTCATCGACACCCTAGAGCAGTTCGTGTCATCCTAAGGGGCATTTTGATCACATCTACCCTTGATAAGGATTAAACACTATTGTAATTGATGTATCAAATGGGTATCCTAAGAGGGACGAATCTGTAATTTGAATCCATTGAAATTAATAAAGGATTCCTTGTATTCACATTATTTCTTATTATCAAATTATGCATGTCTATTTGTGTATTTTTCTTCAATTGCAATAGTTAAATCGGGTGTGAGATTTTTTTGTGGTTACTATTGGTCATCAAATCTGCCCAGGAAAGGATTTGGGTAAATGAATGCGCCCTAGACCTGGACCAACATTGAAAGGCCGAAGAGAAGAGATGCTCCTCGTGCCAATCTTCAGAGAAGGCCGGCTCCTATACTACACTACTTCGATGTTTAAGATAAGGGTGCAAGAAAGAGATAAATAGAGTAAGGGAAGAAATCTTAGTAGTTTAGTGGTGGGAAAGAACCAGAAGCACGATTACTAGCCAATAACTTGGAACAACAGCAAAGAAAACCAAGAATAAACGAAATGAACACAATATTAGCCCTCCTATGTATCCTCTGGACGAGTTCCAGGATTCTCCTTTCCCTTTCGCCGAAATTTAGGGTTTAGAGTAACGACGATTAAGAAAAGTGAATATAGCAGAAACACTATTCACAGGCAGCATAAAAGAAGGCCAACACATTGTCTTCCTCTCCTATGTATCCTTCGGGAAAATTTTAGGGTTCAGTCCCCAATCACACACCTAAATCCAGAGTTCAAAATTACAGTATGCAAATGAAGAAAGATGAAAGAAATAAACGCAGAAGGCAACATACAAGAGAGAAATAGAGTCCAAAGCTCTTTAGTATTAATCGCAGGAATACAAGTTACAGCAGCTTTCTAGCAAAAATTTTCCCCCCTTTTTACATTACAATGCCTGGGTTTTTATAGAGGACCCGACCCTCTGAGCCATTATTGCACAAAATGGAGGAGTACACCCTCGAAACTTGAGAAGTCGGCTCCTCGTGGCCCTCGTGACTGAGCTCTCAAATCTGTTACCAAAACTGGAAACTGTGACCAGGTCAACCATGGAAACATGCATTAATGAGTCGTCTGAGCGTCCTTGGCTTCTGGGCGCAATACTCGAGTGGCCGCCATGCTCGTCGAGCTCTTCATCATGGACTGATACTTCATTTCCAATTGCTAAAAATGAACAATGGGCTTACCGGGCACGAAAAAAATGCATTTATGAGGCACTTGATCACCTCGAGAAAATACCCGACTTGGAGCACGTGCCTTTTGAAGCGCTTCGCTAAATTTTCATTCGCACTTCGCTTCGCAATGGATTCGAGCCGAAGCAGATCCTCCTTGATTTGCACTTCGCATGGAGGAGCTTCGCAAAACAGCTTCGGGGGTGGTGAGCACCGAAGTAGATTTCCTTTGCAAGATGGGCTCTTCACTTCTCACTGCTTCACTGGAGAGATGTGTCAAAACTGCTTCGGCGAGGCCCTTCGCTCGAAGTAGATACTTCGCTGGTGAGCTTAAAAATGCTTCACCGCGAACCTTCTTCAAAACTACGATTCGGGGGTATTTCGGTCGAAGCGCATTCCTGCCTTCGAAAGATGTTGCATTCTTTATGGCCGCTACCGCTTCGGGTGAAAGTACTTCACATGAAAGATGGCCGAAGTAGATGCTTCGCAATGACTTTCGGTGAAGTAGGAATGGTTCGCTGTCACAGGGGCCCGAAGTGGGTGCTTCGGTGGCTTTTCGACGAAGTATTTTCAATGTTGCGCTCCTTCAAATCCCGCTTCGCAAGACTTTCGCCCGAAGTAGTCTTTTGAAGTGCTTCGGGCCCGAAGTATTTTTCATTCTTCTTCCTTTGCATTTTGCTTCGGCAACACCACTTCGCAAGATTTTCGCCCGAAGTAACTGTTTGAGGGACTTCGGGCCCGAAGTAGTTCTTTCTTGCCTTAGCCAATTCGGACCGCGATTTTCCTTCGACGAAGCTGTTCTTTTGAAATGCCGCTTGAATTCCGCTTTGCAAAACTTTTGCCCGAAGTAGCTGCTGGAAATACTTCGGGTGCGAAGCTCTTTTTACGCCTTGCTAGAATTTCTTCTTCGGCAATGCTGCTTCGCAAGGTTTTCGCCCGAAGTAGTTGTTTGAGGGACTTCGGGCCCGAAGTAGTTTTCATCCTTAACGATTTCTTTCGACGAAGCTATCTTCCTTAGCTTGTTTGGCAGCGAAGCTCTTTCTTCTTCATTTTATGTACAAGGGGGGGCAGGGAAAGCCAAAATTGCTGCAATGCTTGAAAATGTTGTTTCTAAAAAAAACAAGGGAACAAATTCATGAAATTAAAAGAAATACTTTACAAAAATTCAATTTTTCTACCCCATTGTGCAATGTGACAAAATTGTCAACATTCTTGGCGGCTCGTGGGGCAACGAGCTCGTCTCGGTGGGAGAACCCTTAGCCTTGATCCGTTGGGCCAGAGTTACCTCCAGACCCTTCTCCCTTTTCTTCTTCTTCTACGGGCTACTCCCGACTTGTTCTTGTTCTTGTTCTTCTTCTTCTTTTGCTTCCTCTGGCGTGGCTTCGTGCGGCGGCGATGGGGCAAGGCGATCGCGGATATTTTTCATGGTTCGGTGGACATGAGCCCAAGCACCCTTCGAGAAAGGCTCTTGATCTTGCAATGCCTTAACCAAAACACGAAAGCGATCAATCTGCCCGATATCAGCATGTTTGGCTCTGGTATACAGATCATTCAGGCAGGCTGCAATCTTGCAGTATCTCAGAATGAAATCCGTGATCTGCCTTTCCGTTATCGGCTCTGCCCATTCGTCTATCTCCGAGACGTCGCCTTCAAAATGAAGCCATGTCGGCTTAAGCTCTTCCTTGGTCAGAAGATTCCCATCATCATCCGTGAAGCTCGGGAAACCTAAGGAAGAGAGATCCTGGAAGTAGCCTAGCGATGTGCATTGTTCATTCTCAAACATGTCCAGGAGGTCCTTTGCCTTTTGTGCCTTCCTCACCTTGGAAAAGAAGGCATGAACTGTGGCTTGGGCCGTGGACCAATCTCTAGCCGTCCGACTCATTGCAGCAACCTGCAAGTCTTGATATTTCATGCTTTGGACATCAAAGGCTAGTTTGAGTCGGCCTCTAGCTTTTTGAGTGACCTCATCTATGATTGGCCCTCCTTCGCCAGTGGTACACTTTGCTTCAGTAATATAGGTCAAAATTGATAGGGCACTGGAGGCCCGGGATCTAAAATTTTTAAGCAAGTGTGAGCGGATTTCTTTGATCCTGCCTCTATCAAATAGCTCCAAGCTTTCTTTTTCGTGCAACTACTGCTGCAACTGCAAGATCTTGCTTTCAACTTCCTTGGCCTTCAGATCATTCTCGGCTTCGTCTCTGTGCTTGGTTTTGAGTTGTACACTGCAGTTGTAGTATTTGTTGTTTTAGGGTGTGTGTTTCCTTTTTCATCAGCTTACACTGCTTCTCTGAATCCTCTAGCTTGGAGCGGATTCTAGCTAGCTCTTCCTCCAACTTGATGTTGGCATTTTCTGCTTCAAATCTGTGCTGATTAGCGATGTTGGCATGCGCTCGAAAGGTTTCGATCCTGACGTGCATGGATTCAGATTCATTGTCAACATTCAAATGCTCCAGGTCCTTGGATTTGTCTTGGTAGTCATAGTCCACTTGAGTCATTTCATCCAGGGGCTTCTGGACCTTGGGGATCTTTTTTACTTTATGCAACTTCCCAACCTTCAAATCGAAGACAACGCATTTTTCAACCTAGGCCAGAGAGCGCCCTCTCTTCTTCCTCGCCTCCTTCAACATTTTTTTTGTATTTTTCCGAGCTAGGAGTAGCTTCTCAGCTAGAGGGCGTTCCTTCATCATGGACAATTCAGATTCAAATAAGGCTGGATCTCCAACCGAAGGGGTAAATAAATATAAAGAATGAATGGGGGATGCCTCACCAGAAGGTGCGACGATAGGTGTACTAGGAGTCCCAGCGAGTGCAACAATGCCATGTGAGGCAGGGGAATGAAGAGCAGGGTCCGACGTTGGGGCACTACCTTCGCCCTGGCTAAGGTCCAAAGGATTGGTGGCATGGGAAGGCGAAGTGGTAGCAACAGACTTGTCCCGGCCTGATGACTCGAGTGGAGTGGGGCTAACGGGATCGGTGGCAAGAGGCAACGCATGAGGAGGCGACTGACTTTGTGAGGGAGGGAGAGACTGATGGGGAGACTCGGTCGAGACCACGGTAGACACGTGAGAGACCAAGGCAAAGGGTGGAGAATGCGTACCTACGTGCCCTTCTGGCAGAGCGACCATGGTGACTTCTTGTGTAATAGGCTCCTGCTCTTTTTGGACTTCGGTACTCCCGACTTCCACAACTTCTACTTTGGGGTCTCCCTCTTGTTGGAGGAGTTCCTCCACATCAATGACGTCTATGTCTAGGACCGTCTCGGCACTTGGTGGCCCCGCATCTTCAACATTTGCTTCGGTCGGGCCTGATGCAGGTTGTCCAACAGGAGCACTTGGGAGCTTTGTGCGGGGTCGCTTTGGGTGGCTCGGAGGCACTTGAATTTGCTGCCTCTTTCTTTTCTTTCTCTCTAGTGGTTGCTCCGACTCTTCGACACTTGTGTCATGGATTTTTGATGGTCCCTGTGGTAGTGCCTCTGGTGTAGCTTCGGCTTCTTCCTCTTCTTCTTGGTCCGAAGCATCGTCAGCTCCTCTTGGGCTTTCGCCCGATCCTGGGGTAGCTGGAGGAACAAAATCGACAAAGGATATGGACTTCCAAGTCCCAACATTGGCTTCGTAGACAATCGCGAAGTCTTTATCCGATGTCAAGAGTCCATAAGAATTCATCTTCTGGCGATGGACTCTCATTATCCACCACTCCCTTAATTTTTCCTCGCTCCAATTCTTCAATTCTTCCTTTAAATCATCCTTTGCCTTTCTCCAAAATGTGGAGCTTGGAGTTGGGAGGGGGTGCTGGTCAGGGTCAAACTCGACCTCCATGGGGTAAAATTCATGCCAGGGAGGCAATGTTCTCATCCTCTCCAAATGCCACTCCAGATCCTTCCCATTGGGATTATTCCTTTGTTCCACAATTTTAGGGTGGGGGCAGATGTGGAAATTCTTGAATTTTAAGTGATCCCTCATCACTCCCAAGGGATCATAGAGCCATTGCTGAGGAATCTGGAGTAGGCCAAAATTGGCAAGCTTTTCCTCTAGGAAAACGTTCTGTTTTAAGGCAAATACTTCAATTACCCCCATCCTGAAGGGGAAGTCACAGGTATGTGCCCATTTTCGACCATGGCCGTAGACGGCGTTAGTTGCGTCGCTCTGTCGAGCGACCTCCAACGCGAACTGATACTCAGAGGGGTAGACTGGTAGCAGGAAGGGCTTCCCAATGAAGCCGAACATACGAATTACGAGCCCCTACGTCAGTTGAAACACGTCTCCCCTCTTCTCCTGCACCACTTTGTCTCTCAAACTGAGGGGCACCCGAGGGCAAGAACCCCTCAACAAATGCATAGCAGGTCCCAAAAACTGTTGGTTGAAAGAATAATAGGACTCTGTCCTCAATAGGAGGGGAGTCCACTGGTACACAGGCAGAGGATTTCCATCCTCACCGCTCGGAGAAATGGCGATATGGGGGAATTGCTTATGAACTTGGTAGAAAAACAACCAGACAAGGAAAGAACAGGGTGCGAAGTACTGGCCCGTTGCCGAATTCTTCATGCTGGTGAGCCGTGTATGCAGGGTTCGGGCCACCCATTCTGCCCAATCGAAGAAAACTGGGTTTGTGTTTGGTCTTGAAGCATCAGGGGCATAGAATTCCCCTCTTGAAATACATTCGGCCAAAGACACCTGCCAGGGTTGCACCGAAGCATCTGTCGATAGGCCCGCCACCCATGCAATGATGGAGAAAATATCGATGTTCTTGAAGGCCGCCAAGGGTAAGGGCATCTAGGGCAGCTTGCTTGAAGGGAGCCCGCTTTTGAGGTTCTCGCGCAGGAATTTCAATATGTAGCTGTTGGAGGTGAACCTCTCCATCTGTTCGCTCAGAATGACGTTGCGAACGGAATAGCCCTTGGGCGGACCTTGTTGTGGTGCGAAGGCTGCTTGCACATCTTCCTTCAAAATTGAAAACAACTTATGGCCTGCAACATCCAACACTTGCCTGGAGGCAGGCTGGTAATTTTGCGCGATAGCATAGATCAATTCGGGACAGTGGTGAGCAGGCGGGGTCAAATACCAATAAATTTGAGAGTAATATGTAGCAGCTCTCTTATTCTCTGGGGTGAGTCTGCTCGTCATAAACTCTATGGTGCATCGGAGGTCGGACACACCCTTAGAGAGCTCTGTGTCTCTAATTTTCTCCCACCCATCAATTGGTGGTTCTTCAAGCTGTTCTTCCTCAGAGTCTTCTCCTTCTTCTATCGGCTGCTTTTCAGGGCGAGGGGTGAGATTTATCTTCTTTGGTGTATGCTTTTTCTCTTCCTTGCCCTTCTTTGTTTTTTTGGGGCCTGCTACTTCGGGCTCCTTCCCCTTTTCCTTAGAGCTTTTCTTTCCCATTGTGAAAATGAGCGGTGGCTGAGTCCTTGATATGGAGGGCTTTGACGTAAAGGGCTTCGATGCACAGGGCGGGAGGATTGCAGAATAACCGAAGGCTCTTAATCTTGTATGAACTGATGGGTGAATAACCTTCTCCCTGCTAGGGCCTCATGTTTTATAGCCTTAAAAGGCAACTACCTAAATTTATGGCACCTACCATAATTAAACTTATGCTTCGGACGGAGGAGATTGCCGTGCTCTTTGATTGGCTCTGCAGCGGCATAGTACGCGGGGCCACATGTTTTGATGATTATGCCTTGCATTGGAGACGCAACCCGCTGCCACCTCGTACCTGGGCATGAGCTTTTCTCTTAACCGAATCGCCTCGGGATTTGCTCCGCCACCTTTGCCTTAAATTCATCCGCTTCGAACTCTTTTCACGGTTGCTATCTGCACGTTCTCCGAGACACGTTTTAAATGCTTCCACTTCGACGAAGTTGAAATCGTCATTGAAAATGCTTCGCGACGAACCTTTGGTGTGGGCTATTTTTCGATGCTTCGGCCCCGAAGTACTTCTCCTTCGTCATGCTGCCGCTTTGCTTCGCGAAGACCGCCTACCGAAGCTTGCCTTCTTGGAAACTGCTTCGCCAAATTTTGCTTCAGAAACTGCTTCGCAAGGGCTCTTTTAAAATCTACTTCACAAAACTTCTGCCCGAAGTCGCCTCTTAAAATGCTTCGGGTGCGAAGCTCTTTTCGTGCCTTTGTTTGAATTTTGGTTTGGCCCTTTTGAGGGTAAAGTGCTTCACTGCGAACCTCCTTGCAACTGCTACTTCGCATCAAAAGTCCCCGAAGGGGATTTTGGAGTGTAATACTTGGCTTTTGCAATCTCGAAACAGGATGTATATACACAAATGAAAATTATATACAAAAGTACATCATTTTTTTTTTTTCGCCTCAACGATGAAAAGTCTTCAGATGAAGACCATTAACAGAAATTGGTAATACCTGGCCATCTGCATCTTTGAGGATGAAAGAGTTGGCCGAGTTCACCTTCATGATTTCGAATGGTCCGTCCCAGAAAGCATCCAACTTGTCGTGATTTCCAGGCTTGGCCTTCCAGGAGTCCCACTTCCATACTAGATCTCCCACTTTGAATGTGCGATCGGATGATTTTTTCTTGAACCAATCTCGGGTGACCTGAGCATGTTTAGCGAAGCTCTGGTAAGCCTTCTCGCGATCTTCCTCCAGCTGTAGCAGCTGAGCCAGTCTATTTTCCAAAGGGTTGACTCCTTCTTCTAACAACTGCAATGCAGGGATCTCTATATGGGTAGGTAAGATGGCCTCCTTGCCGTAGACTAGGGCGTAAGGTGAAGTCTTGATCGACTTCTTGACAAAAATTCGATCGGCCCACAAGGCACGATCTAGAAGGAGATGCCAAGTTCTTTTGTTCATCTCTATGAGCTTTCTTAGCACCTTCAACAAGGTCTTGTTGGTGGATTCTGCCAATCCGTTGCCCTATGGATAGTAATTGGAGGATACTTTATGATATATCCCATATCGATAGAGGAATTCATTGATTTTGGCACCGACAAAGCAAGGACCATTGTCCATGATGATTGCTTCAGGAATGCCGAACCGTGTGATCAACCCTTCAAGGAAGGTTATGACAGTCTCCTGATCAGCATGCTTCGTGGGAACTGCTTCGGCCCATCTGGTGAAGTAATCAGTTGCGGTCAAGATGAACTTATGCCCAGCGGAGGAGTTCGGCGATATGACCCCTATGAAATCCAACCCCCATTGTTGAAAGGGAGTTTCTACTTGTATCGGTCGGAGAGGCATCAAAGCATTTCTGCTTCGGTCGATGAACTTCTGACACTGCTCGCATTTGCGACAAACCGTGAAGGCATCAACGAAGAGTGTGGGCCAATAGTAACCCGCCTTGATGATCTTTAGCACCGTTGTTCTCCCTACGAAGTGGCCTCCAGATAATCCTGAATGAAATTCTCCCAGGACTCTCCTTTTATCATCATATTTTATGCACCTGAGAAGGACGCCATCAATGTTTCTAAAAAATAGGCCTTCGGGGCGTAAGGTATATCGGGAGGACCTCATCCTGAAATGCCTTCGTTGTGAAGCATTTAGGTGTGAAGGACATCTTCCTGTGTTGAAGTATTCGATTATTTCGCTAACCCAGTCCTTCTCGTCCTCTTCCTTGTTTGTGAAGCATTCTTCTACTGGCGAGTCATCCCACTGAGATTCTGTAGCTTCGGCCGCTACGCTCTTCGCCAGTTCTTGACACAATGCGCGACCGTGAACCAGTTTTGTAGGTTTGATCTCAATGTCAAATTCTTGTATCTTGCTGACCCATCCGGCTCTTTTACTACCCAATTCTCCTTGGATGATGAAATTGTGCACATCGGGGTGGATGACAAAGACTGTAACCCGACTTTGGGAGATGAATTGCTTGAACTTCCTAAGAGACTTCATTATTGCATGCACCTGCCTTTCTATGAAATTATATTTTTCTTCATGAGGATTTATCACTTGGCTTAGAAACGCGATGGGGCGCTCTTCGCCATCTTCCCCCTTTTGTGTCGGGACCGCAACATAGCTCTCAGGTTCTCCTATAGCATATAGGATGAAATCCTCGATTGTAGTCAGGGTTGGTCGAGACCGGTGCTTGAGCAATTCGGGCTTTTATTTCTTCGAATGCTTCTTTTCTTTCCTTCATCCAGATGAATTCTGCACCCTTCTTCAAAAGTTTGGACATCGGCTTGATGACCTGGGCAAAATCTGGGACAAACTTCCTCACGAAGTTAATCTGGCCGAAGAAGGATTGAAGTCCTTTCTTGTCTACTGGGAGTGGGAGCTTCATTAGAGCCTCAGCTCTGTCAGGATCTACAGCAAGACCCTTTTTTGATATCGCATGTCCCAGCAACTTCCCTTCGTTGACTACGAATATGGACTTCTTCGGATTGATTGAAATGCCAAACTCTCGACATTTTTTGAAAATCTGTTGTAAGTGTAAGGGGTGATCCTCCCTTCTTTAGGAGAAGACGGTCATGTCATCTAGATAGATAACGATAACCTTATTCAAGAGCTCGCCAAAAGCTAAATCCATTGCCCTCTGAAAAGTGGCACCCGCATTCGAAAGGCCGAAGGGCATTCGCTGGTAAGCAAATGTGCCCCACTTGGTAGTAAATGCGGTCTTATGTTGGTCTTCGTCCCTGACCCAGATTTGATTGTATCCAGAGAAACCATCGAGTAGGGAGAAGCGTTGAGCCCCAGCCATCGAATGCAAGATCTGATCGATCTACGAGAGAGGGTAGTGATCTCTGAGAGAAGCTTGGTTCAGGTTGCGAAAATCCACGCACAATCGTATATCTCCATTCTTATTTCTGACTGGGACTAGATTCGCTACCCAAGAAGAATGTTTGATGGGATAAATTATCTTCGCCTCGAGCATTTTTAGGAGTTTGGCCTTCATCAAGACTTTGATCTTTGGATTGACAGGCCTTTGCTTCTATCGAAAAGGTTTGATCCCTTCCTGCAACTCAATTGTATGCTGGATCAGTTGTCGATCGTATCCCCTTAAGTCTTGATAAGACCAAGCCACTGTGTCGGGATATTTTTTGCACAGAGATCGGATCTGCTCTAGCTCTTCCGAAGTGCAATCTGTTCCAACTTTTATTGCTTTTCCAGGCTCAAGCTCTAAATCTTGATATTGCTTTGCATTAACTTTGATCTTGTGAGAAACTGCTTGATCATTCTGATCAAAGAGGCTTTCAAGGGTGATTAATCCCTTGGGAATGTGGTTATTCTTTAATTGAACTAGCCCTTCATATTCTTCTTCATCAGGGCTTCTGCTCTCAACTGTGGCTACTTCTTGAATCATGAAATTCACAATCTGCTCATCACTATCAAAAACCTACCAATGTAGATCTCTTTTCTGGGATAGAGGGCCTGTAAATCATCCTCATAGCTTTGGGCTTATGCACCATGTCTTCTTCTGGAGAATACTTGGCTGCGATGGATGCTAGAACATCGGCATGTCGGTTCTTTTCTCTCGGAATAGACTGCAGATTGAGAGATTCGAACTGGTCGAGCAAGTCCCATACCCTATTTCGGTATGACTTGAGATAGTGCTTCTTTGAAGTGCACTTGTTTGTGACTTGATTGCATACCAATTCAGAATCTCCAAAGATTTGGAGATGCTTTATGCCCAACTTTTTTGCTTTTTTGAGTCCTAGGCATAATGCTTCATATTCTGCTGCATTGTTGGTGCAACTCCACACCAACCGGTAACAATATTCCTTCTACTCTCCAGAAGGTGATACTAGAAGAATCCCCACCCCGACACCATTTTTGCATCGGGCACCATCGAAGAACAATTTCCACAGTCCTTCGACGAAGACCTTATCTTCTGACTTGATGTTTTTCTCAGGCTTGGCGATGGCATAACATCCCATCTCGGTTTCTATCATGGCATTAAAGTCTGCCAATGAAAACTCATCTTCACAACTTAACTATGCGAGAGACTCCTCGACCAGATCCACCTGCTCTATTCCTTCTACTATCGCATGCACAGGATCGTTGCTCTCTCCTTCGGACATCTTTTCTACAAGGAAGGTAGAAGGCTTCTCGTTGTAAATCTTAATCTTCTTCCCTTTGAATGGAATCTCCAAGTGCGAGTAATCCATAGATAGATATCCACCCAGCTTCGTCGTAAATTCTCTCGACAAGCACATACTGAAGTAGGGCTCAAGGTCAACGACTACCACCTCTTGTATAACTATGATTTGAGGCATCTTGTGTAGCCAAATAGGAATGTCCTTGATCACTCCTACAGTCTTCATGGGGGTACCATCCAACTGGAGTACACCATGACTGCTTCACGTATATTCCATCCCTATCTCTTCGCACACTACCTTTGGCATGACTATCGTCGCGGCCCCAGAGTCAATCATACAGTTGTGTACAACGTACCCTTCCATCTGTAGAGACATGTAGAACGGTGGTGGCCTATTCTTCCCCGTAATGGATGTGGACAGGGTCTGCACTAGGGCAAGCGGTGTTGTCTTTCTTGCTTTGGTTATCTTCAATGATTCTTGCAACAGGTCCACTTGTCCGGGTAATTGCAGTGCATCGTACAGACTGATTTTGGCTGGAATCCTCTTCAGCTCATCCACAATGTTGTACGCCAGGGAACTGGGCACCTCAGGTTCCTTTCTCGGCTCATATTTGGTGTGGTACTGTTCCATAGCTTCGACTCTTTATCGCTTAGTCAGCGAAGGAAGCTTGAGCTTCTCTCTAGCTTGCTCCTTTGTTTCCCCCTGCGATGGATTTGCAGGGGCCTGTTGGACCTTCTCTTTGACTGGTGTAGGCTGTCGAGCTTCATTCGGGGCCGGAGGAGGTTGTTGTCCTTTCTCATGATGAGCATGCACCTTTAAGGGAGCCATTTGAGTAGCATCCACCTCTATCGACCTCTTTCCTCCTCTGGTAAGGACCGCAACTGGCTCTTCTTCACCAATCACCAAGTTGTGATTCATCTGTCTAATGACATTGACTTGACCGCCATGACTACTACTCGTCAGTGTTTGTACATAGTGTTGGTGCAGCATGCAGGTATTCTCTTCGTGAGGATCATTACACGTAGAGCACCAATGTATATAATCGAAAGTGCTCGGTGCTTCATCTATTGCAGCATTTCTTGCCGAAGCTCTTCCTTGTTGGGTCGCTTGATCTTTAGTAAGCGCAGGTGTAGGATAAGATCTTCTTGGTAGAAACTCTTGTTGCGCTTGTTTCTTCTTCATAATGGTCATGTCGTTAGATAGGGTCTGCACTGTGGAGTTCAGGGACTGAACTTCTTGCAGTATTTTGGCTTGCATGTCTTCGGCTTTGGGAATCGGTGGCAATGGAGCCATTGTTGGTATTGGAGGTAGGGCGAGGTGTTGAAGTGGTGTTGGCTATGACAGGGAATGCCGAAGTGACCATGGGCTACGAAGTCAAAAAAGTGGGAAAATGAATTTGTGGAGCAGTGATTTGAGATACGATGGGATTCGGGTTCCAAGATGAGATCGGGAGTGCAGGGGTTGCAGAGATCTATGAAGCGGTTGCGCTTGCATACTGGGATTGATAGAAATAGAGAAGTATGGGCATTGGCATCCTTTGGGGAAGCTTACCCATAGCTATTAGATCCATTTCCACCTTTTGGGCTAACTCATATAACTCTGGGAAAGTATTGATATTCGAATACCTCACCATGACGCTGATATCAGGATTGAAAGCCCGAAGGAAATAGTACATTGTGGCTTCGTCGGTTGGTCGAAGTCCAACTGGTATTCTTTGCCAGGTTCGAGCGAACCTAACATTGAAGTCTGCAATCTCCTCTTGTGGATGTCTCTAGATCGTTGTGAACTACTGTAGGAGAGAGGTCGGATCGACGGACTCATTGAAGCTTCGCATCAACTGTTTGGCTAACTGGTCCCATCCCGTAATGGTACCGGGTGGTAAAGATCTATACCAGTAGAGGAGTTTTCCTCTAAGAGACAGAACCAGAAGCTTTACCATAACCCGCTCTTCTATGATGTCATGGATCACCGCCAGAGAAACTATATCCTGGATGTGCTCCAGGGTAGTCTTCCTAGTTCCATCGAACGTTGGGATCTTCTTTATAGCAGCAGGCGACACTTGCCCTTGTCCCGCTAGATTTAGCGGTCCTGAAGAATTCCATGCGGGGAATAATCTGGGTGGTGGTTGTTGCTGCATTTTTTGTTGTTGTTGTTGTTGTTGCTGTGCCATATTTACGACTGGACTTTGAGAGACAGGAATCCTCGAAGCTCCTCCTTGGTTGCTAACAGGACGTCTGGTAGGAATGGAGGCACTAGGATGCTTCGGTGAGTTGGGAGGATTAGGAGGAAAGCTAGCCGTTGTGCTATCAGAAGTTAGGCCTTGTTCGTCAACAATGGCCTCTTGCGAGGATGTTCCATGTAACAAAGACTCGGGGGTGACTAACCTAGATCGTTCCCCAAAGGCATCAATATCTAGCTCAAAGAACTCAGTTTCCTCTCCTCTATTCCTAACTCTCCATCTTGTTTGCATGAAGGCACAGACTTAAGTATCGATCTTTACGACTTAAATATTCTCGGGTAAATAGAGTCGCCAGATGCTAAGAGTCTTTCGGTAATGAGAGCATCGGTTCTCACTACCACTTATAAGGTGAGACTGATCGGGTCCCACCGGGCGTGCCAAAAACTGTTGGTCATCAAATCTGCCCAGGAAAGGATTTGGGTAAATGAATATGCCCTAGACCTGGACCAACATTGAAAGGCCGAAGAGAAGAGATGCTCCTCATGCCAATCTCCAGAGAAGGCCGGCTCCTATACTACACTACTTCGATGTTTAAGATAAGGGTGCAGGAAAGAGATAAATAGAGTAAGGGAAGAAATCTTAGTAGTTTAGTGGTGGGAAAGAACCAGAAGCATGATTACTAGCCAATAACTTGGAACTGCAACAAAGAAAACCAAGAATAAATGAAATGAACACAGTATTAGCCCTCCTATGTATCCTCTGGATGAGTTCCAGGATTCTCCTTTCCCTTTCGCTGAAATTCAGGGTTCAGAGTAACGACGATTAAGAAAAGTGAATATAGCAGAAACACTATTCATAGGCAGCATAAAAGAAGGCCAACACAACGTCTTCCTCTCCTATGTATCCTTCGAGAAAATTTTAGGGTTCAGTCCCCAATCACACACCTAAATCCAGAGTTCAAAATTACAGTATGCAAATGAAGAAAGATGAAAGAAATAAACACAGAAGGCAGCATACAAGAGAGAAATAGAGTCCAAAGCTCTTTAGTATTAATCGTAGGAATACAAGTTACAACAACTTTCTAGCAGAAATTTCCCCCCCTTTTTACATTACAATGCCTGGGTTTTTATAGAGGACCCGACCCTCTGAGCCATTATTGCACAAAATGGAGGAGTACATCCTCGAAACCTGAGAAGTCGGCTCCTCGTGGCCCTCGTGACTGAGCTCTCAAATCTGTTGCCAAAACTGGAAACTACGACCGGGTCAACCATGGAAACTTGCATTAATGAGCCGTCTGAGCATCCTTGGCTTCTGGGTGCAATACTCGAGTGGCCGCCATGCTCGTCGGGCTCTTCATCATGGATTGATACTTCATTTCCAATTGCTAAAAATGAGCAACGGGCTTACCGGGCACGAAAAAAATGCATTTATGAGGCACTTGATCGCCTCGAGAAAATACCCAGCTTGGAGCACGTGCCTTTTGAAGCGCTTCGCTAAATTTTCATTCGCACTTCACTTCGCAATGGATTCGAGCCGAAGTAGATCCTCCTTGATTTGCACTTCGCATGGAGGAGCTTCGCAAAATAGCTTCGGGGGTGGCGAGCACCGAAGTAGATTTCCTTTGCAAGATGGGCTCTTCACTTCTCGTCGTTGGAGAGATGTGTCAAAACTGCTTCGACGAGGCCCTTCGCCCGAAGTAGATACTTCGCTGGTGAGCTTAAAAATGCTTCGTCGTGAACCTTCTTCAAAACTGCGATTCGAGGGTATTTCGGCCGAAGCGCATTCCTGCCTTCGAAAGATGTTGCATTCTTTATGGCCGCTACCGCTTCGGGTGAAAGTACTTCGCATGAAAGATGGCCGAAGCAGATGCTTCGCAATGACTTTCGATGAAGTAGAAATGGTTCGCTGTCGCGGGGGCCCGAAGTGGGTGCTTCGACGGCTTTTCGATGAAGTATTTTCAATGTTGCGCTCCTTCAAATCCCGCTTCGCAAGACTTTTGCCCGAAGTAGTCTTTTGAAGTGCTTCGGGCCCGAAGTATTTTTCATTCTTCTTCCTTTGCATTTTGCTTCGGCAACACCGCTTCGCAAAACTTTTGCCCGAAGTAACTGTTTGAGGGACTTCGGGCCCGAAGTAGTTTTTCTTGCCTTAGCCAATTCGGACCGTGATTTTCCTTCGACGAAGTTGTTCTTTTGAAATGCCGCTTGAATTTCGCTTCGCAAAACTTTTGCCCGAAGTAGCTGCTGGAAATACTTCGGGTGCGAAGCTCTTTTTACGCCTTGCTAGAATTTCTTCTTCGACAATGCTGCTTCGCAAGGTTTTCGCTCGAAGTAGTTGTTTGAGGGACTTCGGGCCCGAAGTAGTTTTCATCCTTAGCGATTTCTTTCGACGAAGCTATCTTCCTTAGCTTGTTCGGCAGCGAAGCTCTTTCTTCTTCATTTTATGTACAAGGGGGGGCAGGGAAAGCCAAAATTGCTGCAATGCTTGAAAATGTTGTTTCTAAAAAAAACAAGGGAACAAATTCATGAAATTAAAAGAAATACTTTACAAAAATTCAATTTTTCTACCCCATTGTGCAATGTGACAAAATTGTCAACAGTTGCACATGGAACAAAGTCACATAAACAAAAAGAGGCTTCACAACCATCCTCATCAAGGAGACATGAGGAGACCTCAAGGGCCTTCTCTAAACACACAGAAACATGTCAAAGACGTGAGGAAGCTTCAAGGGCTTCCTCCTCACATGGACATAAAGAAGGTTCTGAAACTCATTCTTCACATAGAGATGATGAGACTGCTACATCTCCATCCACATGGATAAAACATGTCACCACAAAGCCTTCTTCATCAAGAAGGCAAGCAAGGGTTGCAACACCTCAAGATTCACAAGAAACATATGAAATAGGTCTACCCATTGAAGGGCAGGAAACTAGAGCTACATCTAGTCATGGGAATCATATAGAAGAAATCCTTCACACAAAAGGAAATATTCTCGTAGACTATGACCTCATAGGATTGGATGTCACCCCACAAGACCATCCATGGAAAACAAGACAGCTAGACGGGTTGGATCAGTTTCTTACACGACCAAATCAAAGAACTGTAGCTACTGAGAACTCTGCATTTGGAAGCTCACCAATAGTGACTTCTAAGCACACCTCTCAGTCTAGGGGTATATTAGAGTGACCTTGCAGTAAATGTACAGAGTTTTATCATAGAGATACTTAATAGTACACTGAACAAGTCACATTAGCTAGCAAGAGTACAAGTATAGCAAAAACCTCCTTGAGTAATCCACAAGTCAAGACAACAAGAACATAGTCAGATAAACATGAGTCTTCTATGACAGCGCAAACTGACCATATGATATGGTTAGAAAATACATTATGTAAGGAGTGAGAGCTAGTGGAAGCTCTCAAATAAGATAAACAAAGAGAAAGACTCTTGCACCAACATGAGCATCGCTTAAGAGAGCAAGTTGAGTGGCTAGCTCTTAGCAATATACAAAAAAATGGTGGTGACCACCAAATAACTAGACACACTGACTCACCTAAGGAGAGGTGCACTAGACAAGATAGCCCACAATGAAACCACCCACCAAACCATGAACAAAATCCAACTAGTGGAGAAAGGGCAAACATAAAAAACTAGGATCACAATCCTGAGTCCCCTCATAGGAGGTAGGAAAATAGAACAAATCAAATGGATAGAGGATTACCTCCATTACCATTGTGAGTAGGCCTACAAGAGGAGGAAATCCATGCATCAAAGGTATTTTAAGAGCTTGTTGAAAGATGAAAGCCTTTGAGAAATAAGAGGCAACTAGGAACTCGCCAACATTGAGAAAAATACACAACCAACCATTGTGCCCATCAATCCCTAGCCCTCCATATCCTAAGAACTTTAAGATGCCTAGGTTGGAAAATTTTAAGGGTGAAGAGTATGCACAAGAGCACGTCACCAATTTTATCAACGCATGTTTTCATATTGAAGACAATGACGCTCTCATGCTAAGAACATTCATAATGACATTTTTAGGTGCTACCACTCAATGGTTCAACCAACTACCTAAGCATAGCATAACCAACTTTGAACAACTAGTAAACGCATTCCTAAAGTGTTTCTCCTTTAGTTCTAAGAAGAAGGTGAACCTTTTAGACATGGCCAACTTGAGACAATATGATGATGAGCCAGTAATGGATTGTGGAAATAGATGGAGAAAAGCCATGGTGAAGTTATCATTCTCTGTTCCCACAGAAGAGATCATTCACATGTTCACCAAAAGTTATTCTAAACACATTTCCCTCTTGCTACAACTTCAGTAGTATCCTTCATTTGAGGAAGCTTTGGCACAAACCAAACTCATCAAAGACATAAAATTAGATGAAGGAACCATTAAACTTAGAAACAAAAAGAAGTGAAACAAGAATGGTAAGAATGACAAGTACAAGCAGAAGTAGGGCAACCCTACTCTAGTAAATCAAGTCATATTGGCTACACCTAAGGATGTGGGTGTACAACAACCCCAGAACTATCAAACACATCCCCTACCAGCCAATTATGATCAAAGTAACAATCAGGGGTGAAAAAAAAAATGCAAGCCACCTCGCTATTTCATGCCTCTAACAAAATCAATGCAATCAATCTTCAATTAGCCGAGCGAGGCCAGGAGGATCAAATTTCTTGATATACCTCTTATAGATCCCAACCATACTAAGTGAAAAGGATATAGGGAAGATCAATTTTATCCTTATCACAGGATACTGGGGCATGACATTGAGGCTTGCGTTGGTTTTAAGCATCAAGTGTAAAACATGATTGAGGTGGGAGAACTCAAAGTTGACAACCCACTGGCTCCTAATAACAGAGAGATGGACATATACAAAAACCCGTTACCCAATCATGAGGTCCCTAGAGAGCAAGGGACCCAAGTCAATCAAGTTCGAGCTGATTTACCTACCCACGGATACGTTGGGATGGTTGAGATTGTTAACATAGCAACTAGGACTAGACGATATGGTCAACCACAACTTCCTGCAGCTCCCATGAATGTCCCAACCCCACCTAGGCAGAGGCAAGAAAACCTTCCAGGTCCACCAACACAACCTATGGTAACTATCCGGAGTATATTGGAGCAAAACTTGTAGATGACTCCGACTAAGCTATCCATCTATGAGCTCATACAACAGTCCCCAAAGCATAGGGATACTTTAATAGAAATTTTAAGGACAATTGAGATCCAACCACAAGATGTGAATGCATTCACTCATTTTGTGGTACAAGTACAAGAATACCAAGAACCTGTAATTTGATTCTATGATTATTAGATTACGACAATACCTACTGCCTTACCAGACCCTCCACTAAACATTGTGGCAACAATCAATGACTTACCTTTCAAGAGGGTCTTGGTTGATACAGGTTCATCAATAAACATGATTACAACAACAACAATAGAGCACCTTAAGATCCCCAAGTCCAATATCGTTCCAGGAGATTACACATTGAGAGCTTTTAATGATGCTTTATGTAATACTATGGGAACAATAGTCCTACCCATCAAGGTGGGGTATAAGACCATCCCTATGATATGTCATATCTTGGAAGGGGCTATGCAATACAACATCCTCCTAGGGTGTCCTAGATAAGGGCCATGAAGTGTGTTCCTTCGATCTTGCACCAGTGTGTCAAGTATGTGTACGAAAATAAAGTCTATGTGGTTTTTGTTGATGAAGAGCCATTCAAATACGTCCATTATGTGGACATTCTGAGAGAATTTATAATTAATTCTACCCACCTGTATGTAGTGCCTTCATATCCAACCACATAATTGGATAACAAAAGCAAATGGGTAAGAAAATATCCATGCACATCAACACCTCCTGGTGCACTTAAAATAGTCAATGCTTCTAAAGTACCATCAATGTCAAAACAAAAAGACAATTAGAAGCTAAATGCACCCTTAGTCGAGAAAGAAAGGCCCAAGGAAGTGCCAATTGTAGCCATTGCTGAAATACCAAGTCCTATGGAAGAAGAATATCTTCAAGATCAAGATGAATATAGTGATTACCATCCTGCTTCACCAGTGTCATCCGTAGGGTCATCCACGTCGCATGCATCAATACACTTGGCAAGCACAGCCATAGGGGAGTACCTTGTGTAGAATATTACCTTTACGCCTATCATTGATTCTGCAAAATATATGGGAAGAACTAAGGACTTGAGATTGCCAGTGGGAATAATGGTTCCACTTGGAATCGCTCCCAACCAAACCAATTTTTTCTATGTCGGCATGGATTGCATCCATAAGTCTTCAGACGTAGAAGAGGATTATGACGAATTATTCACATTCAATGTTCATTACCTCTATAATATTGATTTTTCTCTAAGCTACTTTGAGCGTTGCCATTGACATGGCTATGGCCTTGGTATATATGAGCAGGGGCGTAGGTGGCCATACGAGCCACAATATCAACTTTCCTTCGATAGGTTTAGGTTAGGCTATTATATTGGAGGTCGATATGACTCTCTCATAGTATAATTGGATAGATTAAGCTTAGGCTTAGGATAATACATCGATTTCATTCCTTATCACCCTCTAAGAACAAGAAATTTGAGCAATAGATAAGTGGCCACGGTGAACATACCACCACCAAAAATTTATCATCCAAACATCTCAGTTGATTCCACCCTAATAGGGTACAACTCATGGGATGAAGAGAATGGATATGAATCAAGTGATGATGAGGTGCAACTTGGCTTAACCTACCATGGGCCTCGCTATTTACAATGATTCACATGGTCCATCCACAATGAGAGTGGGTACATATCAGATGAAAGTGACTATGAATCAGAGGACTCAACAGAAAGAGCCTACTTAGGCCTGAGTTATCAACCCCTAACTTTGGGGAAAAAGAAAAACACAAATGGATTCTTCATAAGTGATGAAGAATATGAATATGAAATGGATATGGCCTACTTGGGGCCAAGACATGAGCATTCTGTTTTAGGGCCACATACCAATGCTAATGGTTTTTGGATAAGTGATGATGACTTTGAAGATGAGACTGATATGGCTTATCTTGGGCCTCACCACTTGCGAAAAGTCAATGAGCTAGTAGAAAGAGAGGCGACACTGCATGCCATAGATCCTATATTAAGGTTCCTCAAAAGACTTGTTGACTTAGGGGCTATTCATCACATGGTCAATCCCCTCTGCCCGTATTCCAAGAGATCCTTGAGCCAAATGACCCCATTTCGTAGTCTATGCATAGAGAGAATCCAACCACTTGCATGCTACATAGGGAGGACCTATTCATCCCCAAGCTGCCAGAACCTCATCGCGAGTATGGAAGGAAAGCCCCTAAAACAAGATTACACCCATGTGGTCCTAGATATTTCATCCCATCCATCAACATGATCTCCATTGATTTGGCCACTCCACTTCATAATCTAGTATATCCTACCAAATCATTACATCTTGATATAGAGGTTATTGATTGGGATCATGTTGATTCGCCCATAGATCCTGAAGACCTCTTCCCCAATGAAGAGATGTTACAGTCGTTCCATTTTGCATCAGGTTGTGCGTATGATGTATTCCATACCAGTTTGGATCCTGAGTCAGTAGAACCTGTAAATCATGCTGATGACATTCATTTGATACCCACACCTCATAAACTAGAGTATGGGTCACATATGGCTATAGAAGTGACTTTTGAGGTGAACATCAGCGATGATCCTACCCAACCAAGGAAATTAAAGTTCGGAGAAATTCTATCCCCAGAAGAGCAAGCCATATATTACATTAGTCGCACCTTGGTGAGTTATGAGCTAGGATATGCATATATAGAAAAGTTGTGTTTAGCAGTGGTCTTTGTAACTCAAAATTTGTGACACTACATGTTAAGACATACAACCTATGTCATATCAAAACAAAATCCTTTGCAGTACATGATGAACAAGACATATCACAATACACGTACCATAAAGTGGATCATGCTATTGATAGAATTTTATCTAGAGTTCATAAGCTAAAATTCCATCAAGGAACAAGTCATAACATATCAATTAGCAGAGGCGCATCTTCAGGATAACAAGCCTCTCATCATAGAATTGCCTGATGTTGCGGTCTTTACATTATCAGATCTTCCATAACTCAAATAACCTAAGAAAGAGAGAGACATGTCATTGTTATTTGACGGTTCGAAGTGTCAACAAGGGGGTGGATTAGGGATTGTCTTTATCACACCGCAAGGCGCTCCATTACCCTTATCATTCAAACTATACTTCCCTTGCACAAGCAACAATACAGAATATGAGGCATTGATCTTGGGACTCCAAACAACCATAGCAATGGGCATTAAAAGATTGAATATCTTTGGTGACTCCTTTCTCATAGTAAACCAGGTCAAAGGACTATTTCAATGCAGGTGCCCACTCCTGAAGACTTACAAGGAACTTGTTGACACCTACCTAGCCCGACTGGAATGGTATGACATCGAGGCAATCCCTCGTACATAAAATAGATTTGTAGACACCATGGCCTCTTTGGGATCCTTAATCCCTCATAATCCGTCTACTGATTTTACAACCGTTCATGTAAAAGTGCTTTCGTACTCAGTAATATGCCATGAAGATTTTGACAATCAAGAATCATTCAACATGATCCACATCGAACCAAATCAGTATTGGTTCTTCGTAGCTAGAGATTTCTTGCAAATGGCACCTTGGGGGTCTTTGATCTCCCAAGGACCTATGGAGTGTGGCGCAAACATACATCATATAGTTGTTCCTCAATCCATGTTCACTAGCTTGGGAATGCAGGAAAAGCAAGTCCTCTTTTATATAGAATTCGTGGCTTATCAGGATTGGATTTCCCAACTGTGGGACTTCCTAAAACTTGGAATAGTACCTCAAGGTTTATCGCATATTGAAAGACAAATATTTAAACAGAAAGCAACAAGATACATCTTGCTAGGAGAAATTCTCTACATACGAGGATATGATGGAGTATTACTTCATTTTCTTGATCCCTAAGAAGCATCTTGGGAAATTTTGCAAGCTCACGATGACACATGTGGAGGGCATTTTAGTGGCATGGCCATCGTTAAGCGTATCTTGAGAATGGGTTACTATTGGCCAACCATGGAAAGGGACTACTGTGAGTATGTCAAGAAATGCATTAAGTGCCAGCATCATGCAAATCTAACACACTTACCATCGCAAGCCTTGCAACCCATCCAGGCAGCATGGCCATTCTCATAGTGGGGACTAGACTTGATTGGGAAGATCTCACCCCCGTCGTCAGGCCGACACACATTCATCATAACATCCACTGAATACTTCACTAAATGGATTGAAGCGATCCCCTTAACATCAATAACTGGACCAAGGATTGTGGAGTTTATACTCCATAATATCATAAGTCATTTTGGGGTCCCTTCGAAGATAATATTGGATAATGGGCCATCTTTCAAAAAAAAAATATGCGTGCTTTAATGAACAAATACCATATTAAGCATAATTTTTCAATGCCTTATTATCCACAAGAAAATGAGCAAGCAAAAGCCTAAAAGAAAACAATAGTCTCCATCTTGAGGAATATGGTGCAAGACAATCATAAGGATTGGCACATGCAGTTTCCTATTGCACTATAGGCATACAGGACTAGTATACAGATGCCCACTGGGGCAACATTATTTTCACTAGTATATGGCACTGAGGCCATCATGCCACTAGAATTGGAAATTCCAACTCTATGCATATCATTAAAGGACTTCATAGATGATGATGCCATGCGGTAAGGCCGCCTTGATCAGTTGATGCTTCTTGATGAAATTCGAGTCAATGCTTTAGAGCATCTTCATGTTTACCAAGATCGCCTTGCACAAGCTTACAATAGTAAAGTCCACTTAAGAGAATTCAAGGTTGGAGATCTAGTGCTCAAAGAAAACCAACAAAATTAGAATCTGTCGCCGCACTTGTGAGACAAGTTCATGGTAAATTGGATAGGCCCGTACATGATTTCACAAAGAGTTGGACCTGGAGCATATCGCCTTATATCATTAGATGGTGTTGAAGAGCCTGGACCTCTCAAATCATTCACTTGAAGGAATTCTTCACATAAAACACAAAAACATTCAAATACACATAATATACAAAAACATTCAAATATGTCAAAAATACAAAAAAAACAAATATGTCAAAAATACAAACAAATCATAAAAACATAAAAATTCAAAATACAATCAAAGGCTCCAAGGGTATCCAAGTCGCTTGGTCAAAATCACAATCAAAGGCTCCAAGGGTATCCAAGCCGCTTGGTCAAAATCAAATTCAAAGGCTCCAAGGGTATGCAAGCCGCTTGGTCAAAATCAAATTCAAAGGCTCCAAGGGTATCCAAACCGCTTGGTCAAATTCAATAAAAGGCTCCAAGGGTATCTAAACCGCTTGGTCAAATTCAATCAAAATGCTCCGAGGAAACTCAAGCCGCTTGGTCAAAATTCAAATCAAAACACTCCGAGGGCACTCAAGCCGCTTGGTCAAAATTAAAATCAAAATGCTCCAAGGGCATCCAAGCTGCTTGGTTAAAATCAAATCAAAATGCTCCAAGGGTATTCAAATAGCTTTGTCAACTCCAATAAAAAATGCTCCAAGGGTAATTCATGCCACTTGGTCGAAATCAAAAAGCTCCAAGGGTACTTTATGCTACTTGGTCAAAAATTAAAAAGCTCTAAGGGTACTTCATGCTACTTGGCCAAAAATCAAAAAGCCCCAAAGGCACAATAAGCCCTTTGGTAAAATTAAGCAAAAATACAAAAATAACATAAAAATCAAAAATACAAAAAAAATTGCATCTCACATCTTACATCCACATAGTTGAATTACATTTTCGTATCCATTACCTTCGCATATGTCATGAGAGCCTTAAAAGTGATGCCACATTTTGTTTCACAAACCATTCAAAATCCATACCTCCATCAAAACATGCATGTAATTGTATTTTTCAACACAACCATTATCTGTTGCTATACATAATATACTAAGGTTTTTCGGTTATTCAACCACACCTAGTGATCTTATCACCTTTTGTGGAAAACCATCTTGGTTAGTAGAGAATAAGGTCTAGTGGTAACAAAGCCTAGCATATCTCAGGATCCCACCACTAACTACAAACACTAAATTCTAGTTGGTACACAGGAAGATGAAAGTCGTAAAGTGGTTAGGTTACATAAAGCAAAAAGGGACATCCTTGCTTATCCCCCTGTGCAACCAGTTCAAAAATGCTGAGAATTGACAAAAGGACAAGCTCCACCCTACCCAAAAATCCCTTGATTAAGTCAACAAGCAAAAATCCCAGGTTCAAAGCTCAAAAACTTCAAAAATCGCATATCAACACCCATATTCATAGCTCAAAATATCAAAAGGACAAAAGCAAAATAAACAATGATTATCATCACTACAAGAATCCCTTACTCAAAAAAAAATCAGTAAAAAACAAACAATGATTTTATCACTAGATACGAGCAAGTATCCCAAGTCATAATGAAGAAAAGAAGGGATTGGAGCTTGAATCCTTGGAATTCTCGGCACTATACAGGATTAGAAGAAGAAATACTTACGCATGATGATATGTCTATCACAAAAGCTATGCATTTGTATAGACCAATGTTTAAATGTGGATGAACTAGCTTTAGGTAATCCAAAACTTCCTAATGGTATAGTCCAATTGAGTCCAACATAAGAATAAGATGAACACTTGATGATCCCCGATATTAGCAATGGGCTAAAAGAATCCCGCCTGAAATCGGAGGAAATGCATGGGTTCTATATAAATATATTCATTTGCACACACAAGGAGAATGAGTATCTAGGACCATGATGAAAGCCTAAGTTTCAAAAGCCTTCAATGATCAGTACCCAGTCATTGATAGGGTAACTAGAGCATTTGAATCTCCAGAAAGCCCCAAAATTCTTACATTGTAACAAATCATATCATCATTCACACCATCACTTTATTTACAAGATTCTATAAATTAGGAGGTATCAACATAGTAAGACATATATCGCATATATGTTAGAAATAGTATATAGACGACCACTGACTACTTTATATCTTTTAATTTTAGAAACTTATCAAGAAAATAAATCTCACACCATTACATCTTATATATGAATACTTAATCAATTCTTATGATATGAGTTATTATTTAAATTCATGATTAATTTTTTACTTTCTGTGATATCACCCATTAAGATTGTCAATTTCATATGCATTCCTTGTGTTTTAAGTGATTAGAGCATATAGGTTCATTTATACCATCCCATCACATAAGATAGATGCATACAATTAAAGCAAAATTAAATATGCATTTAAAAATAACATTGCATCCATAAACACAAAAACTAAATCACCCATTATTACATCATAAAGCACATCATAAAACATATAGGCAGTATCCATTTGTACACAATCATAAATTCATAATTTATCAACTCAAAATACATCACTTCATATCATCACATCCATATAAGCATCTACACATTCATATAAGCATCTAAAATATCATCTATCATCTAACATATACATCAAGTCATCATAATGCCATCATCACATCGCATCATAAAACAAAATAACAACAAAAACATGAGCAATAAATGATACACATAATGAGTCATAATGCAAATATATCATAAAAATATGTGTCAAGTCCATGGATATACAAAAATACCTGTGGGCTACAGTCATATAGATCAGTCATCCTCAAAAACAAAACCAAGAGCACCATCAATCAAATACTGGGTCTGCGCCCCCTACAGCACCGTCCCTTGTGGCCAGATCTTTGGGAGAATGGTGCAAGCTGGACCCTGCTGGTCTCTCAGTACGATTTCGGGTCCCATGACTAGGCTAGATGGAAGACTGCCCTACTGTAGATCTCTTGCTGACCTGTGACCCACCTGTGGCTCCTCTCTCCCTAGGGATGGCTTCTAGCCTCCTGATCTATCTCAAGAGAGTGGCAATATGGCATGCATCCTTAGCAATTTGTACATCACTCTCATCCAACAAAATTTGTAGATGCTTGATCTCATCCTCAAGAGCTACCCTTGAAGGACCCTCAAGAGTAAGAGGAGAAACAACAACCTACATCCGAGAAACTCCTCCTATAGCGGCCTGTAAAGCCTGTATCTGGTCTAAAAGCTATGCTATAGTGGTATCCCACTGAGCTATGATGGCATCATGCTACTATACCTGTATCTTGGCCTACTAGAGCTTGACCTCCATATCATGCAATTACGCCTTAAGAGGATAATCTCTCTCCTCATGATCCATCTCCTCCTTCGCCTCCTCAAAAGCCTCCTACTCCTCCACTACCACCTACTCTGCCTGCTAGCACCACGTCGTAGTCCTAGCATGAACCCTACACCCTGATGATCTACCCCATATCTGCCATCATCCTATCAACCCAGATGATGGGCTGTCGTTAAGCACATCATTAATTCTCAATGAATTTGTCAATCCAGGGTGGTGTCCAAGGCTATTTACGAGAGAAAGTTCAAGCAGGGTTGTAGTTCAGTTCATTTGGAAGTAGTAGGTCTTATTGGTGGAATTGATTGTGTGGGGGTTTTGTGTCACTTCTACCCCTAAATTGCATAAATTGAACTTTAATCTATTTTCAAGAATGAAAACTAATTGCTAATTGCAGAAATGAAACCCTAGTTACAGTTGCAAGAATGAAATCTAATTAAATTGCAAAATTGAAACTCTAGTTATAGTTGCAGAATTTAAAGTCTATTTAATCTTGCAATAATTGAAATGAAGCATAAAAACTAGATCCTATCAATGCTCTGTAATAGAAGGTCGTAAATCTTCTGTGCAGGGTTTTGACAGCAAAAACAAGAATGCAGGGAAATTACAAAAAACTTGTAAATTGCTGGAAATGGAAATTTGCAGTGAATTGGAAAGTTGTTGGGAATGAAAAGAATAACCAGATCTACCACTAATAATATCACAAAAACATTATGAACAAGAATTAAACAACTAGGAATGTTAGTTGTGCAAAATAATGAAAATGACAAGTTCACAACTTATTCTACTATAGCAAAATTAGAATAAAACCTATCTGTCAGTCCTCCTCCTAGGTCTATAAGTGGCCAGCCTCCTTTCTCAGAAGAAGGTTTGAATTCTTCTTTAAGTTTTACTCACACTCAGACATAACAAAATAAATGGAATGAAACTACAATTTTATTGCTTCAGAAACATAATTACAATTCTGCTAAAATCTGTTACAGGTCTGAAATCACTATTCTATTATCTCCCTATTTATTTTCTATTTTCTCTATCTAATCTCATAGCTCAACCTAGATGGAAGCTATATTTTATAGATGCCTAAAATCTAATTACAAACAGAAAATATGTTGTTCCTGATATCCTGCAAAATTTCTTGGGTTTATCCTAGAAGAGGATCAATTTGATCTTTTCCATAAATGGTGGCTTTGGATGGCAAGGATGGCAAAATTAGATGGGATATATTTTCCCTTAACTTTATCAACCTTATTATCCCCTTTTCCACCATCAAAATTCAGTCAACAAGTCAAAAAGTGCTTTCTTTTCTCATTTCGAAGAAACTGTGTTCATTTCGGAGACACTGTGTTCATTCCAGAGACACTGTGTTCATTCTGAAGATCTTTAGAATGACCAACTGTGTTGACTCCAAATGGTTTTGGCTACATTTCTCAGGTGGATTACCCCTCAGGATCAGATTGCAATAGTCTTCATTCTTCCTTGGATGTGAATTCCATGCCTTACCATTCATTGGCAGCTGGCTGGAATTTATATGGAAAAACTAGTTTTCTACTGCACAGTAATAAGTCTTTGTACTATTTGCTGAATTTAGAGAAACTAATGCTTAATGATCATCAAAATAAGACTAGTGAAGTGTTGCTATCAACCTAAGCATGACAAGATAACATAAAACTATACAAGAACTTTTAAAAATCAGAATATAATGTCCTTAACACTTCAATCATGCAAACAGTTAATACACAGCATATTAAATCAACTTCTCCAGGCCTCATCACCAGACTGCCCTCAACATGCATATAAGATAATTCACAAGATTTTTAGGCAATTTTAACTATTTAAAACATGCTATAAATGAGGCTTATCCAAGCCTCATCACCAGAATTCCCTCAACATGCCACATCAGGTCACCCCACCATCGTACAAATACATCTATGACTCCCCAAGACACTCCAAGATCAATAGCTGGGGCATCCTCCTCAGCAACTAACTCTATGACCTGTCGGGGAGGGAGGTCTCTCTCTGCTCTGATGCACCTATACAAAAATGATACTAGTAGCACATCTTGCTGCAACATATACTAATGAAGAACCCGAGAGTAGAAGAAGTACTCCTAGATGCTAGTCTTGTGACCGATGATCCATCACTCATGCCAAATCCTAGCAATAAAACTGGTTGGGTCATCCCAAGCAGGACACTCATGATACGGGTGCCATATGACATCTCCAGCCTAAAGTCCAGTGAAAGTATTAGTATAATAAAATAACTCCCCTAAAAAATTATGGCTCTTACACTCGTTGCTCTCTCTAGCCCATCTGGCGGCATAGCACTACATCTACCCATCCACAACTGTGATCTCAATAAGGAAGCCCCTTGGGACGATCTACCTTAATGTGCTCCCATCCTTATATCTGTAAAAGTCAACTATAGGTGATGCTAACATGACCCCTTCGATGGATGTGGTACAACTCGTCATAACACTAAGCCAATAGAGACCTACCCCACACATATTTGATAGGCTCCTCACTATCCATCAGGTCCTGAACCATCGCGAGGAGGTTCCAAGGGAACCTCAAGCCTGAGAATTTTGGGATAAGGACATTGCTGATGACCATCAGCAATACCGCATGCCTCACTGTGAAAACATGCTCCCAGTACCAGCGGATAATGGATACTCCCCCAGACTTGGTGTTCTTGAGGGTCGTCGTAGAGTGCCCTTTGAACACCCAAGTGAAAACAACAACCTAATCATTAGTGGATAAAGAAACAATGGCCACTCCATCAAAAGGGATCCAAAAGATCCTATACACATCCTCCGGCATAATGGTCATCTCGTCGATCGGGAGGTGGAAGGTATTAGTTTGAGGGTCCCAGTGATGGGCCAAAGCCATAAGGTAAGCCTGATACGACATGATGTGAGGCAGTATGGTAACATACTAGAGCCCACGAGCCTTAAGCCACCTCCAATACATGTCATCCAAAAGAGGGAGAAGGTCATTCATGAGCCTTGTGTCCCAATCCCGAGCAATAAGGATCTAAGCAAAGCAAAAGAAAGATAAAACATAACTACAGTGCATCTAAGGCATAAATCCCAATAAAACATGAAAAATCTGACACTCTCCTAAATCTGAGCAAAGAGGGGGGATAAATACACCTAGGCATGCAACACATGCTAAAGAGTAGTTCAAAATTCCAAAATTTAAAATTACCTCAAAAAAATCCAAAAAAATATATAAATTTTGTAAAATTGGCTGAGGGATTTAGCCGCTGTCAACCATAGTGGCCAAAATCTGGCCATTGGAGACAGCAGTAGCCAAAGCCCAACGGTCAAATTTTTGACCATTAGGCTTCAAACCTAGCCGCTTTTAGTGACGACCAAATTTTTACCGCTTTGAGCGACAACGATCGAAGGGTGACATGACAAACCCGTGAACCCTAGGCCATAAAATACAAAAAAAATTGAAAACATAAAAAATGGGGACCAACCCACCACATAAAAATCTATACTAAGCCTAGCTACGGATTTTGTTCGTTACCAACAGGTTTAGTGAGGTTCATTTACCATTTACTTAGTGAGGTTCAGTTTTACCCAAAAGAGGAAAAGAGGGTAGGGTTTGAAAGAATACCCGAGAAGCTTTGGCTCCTCCAGTAGCTAATACCTCACCCTATGCAGCCATATCCTCGATGCAGGTATCTTTCAAAACTCAGAACTGTCATTGTCTCACCATAGCTCTGAAAAGTGAATTGTCAACAAAGAAAATGACAGGTCAAAAGCCCTAAAAGTGCATTTTTATATTTTCAAATTATGCCTTGGCCGCTGCTGATGTCAACGGCCCAAACTTTGTGGTCGCTCAAGGTGACAGCATCCACAGGTAGAGACTCAGATGCCACTAGGCCTAATAGCGGCCTGCTCCACAGATAAAAACAAAAGATTACTTCCATGGAGGATAACAAAAAATATTTAGTAAATGTATTTTGATGAATTAAAATCATCTTGATGATCAAAAATACAAAAAAAATCACATAAAAGCATAATCTCAAGTAGGCCTCGTATCTAGTTACTTACTCTATCCACTCGGTGATTGCAGCGATTCACACTCCATGCACTTCGATGAGATGAGTAGGTTACCATAAGGCCACTTGGGGAAAAAAAAATCATTTTGGAACTATGATGTACCAAGATGGTCGGACTGCTCCATGGGTGCGAAATGATCATCCTAATTCCCCTATGATACCAAAAACATTAAGCCAAAGTGATACAATATGAACATAAATAGAATCACTCATCCTAACTCCCTAAGAAGGCTATTGATAGTTGGACCACTTCTTGGGATAGGGATGGATGATTATCATAAACAATTGAAATCACACTTGGATGTGGGATTACCCATTAAAAGTAACAAATGCTAGAAAGGAACTAGATTAGTCATATTGGTCAAGCGACTTGTCGCTTCATTCATTGTCATTTATTCACCAATCCATTGTGTGAGGAAGTAGTTCAAAACTTCAACATAATCATAATCAAATCAACAAAATATCACTCGATCACATCAAAATCATGTTCGTCCTATGAATCATTGCATACAACAATCACAAATTTCCCTTGTTTTTTGGGAATGTAAGTAGACATGACATATTCAATTGTAGCTCTCCTACCGGTTGGAATTGTTGTAGCAGTTGAAGCTACCCGATTGAGTTTGAGGAATGAGTGCAATTTAACATGCCCAATCCATTGAGCTAAGTCCTTCGAATGTTGAGGCAATGATTTAAAGGATGCGTGCCATCTTGCATGATTGAGCCATCCGATGTTGATTAGACCATTGATCACCATACACCCTACAAATAGATCAATCTATATTTTTGTTCAGCGTTGTGTTTTCCACACAGCGCATCGCAAAAAGGGACATCTGTAGACACCTAAAACATGTCATGATTAGGGGAGCTACTCACATAGACAATTTCATAAGATCATATGACATAATATTGGACTTTCCAAGCATCAACACTGGTTCTCACCACTCATTTGGGGCCTTTTCAAGCCTAGTCGCTCAAGCCCAAAGTGACCAGATCTTAGCCGCTCAAACCTAGAGTGGCCAGACCTTAGCTGCTATAGATGATAGCGGCCAGATATTAGTCATTGCAAATGATAGCGGCTAAACCATAAAAGTAGTTTTATCGACAAACAGGCCTAATCATGGGCGAAAGTGGTAGTCTGCATGCAATAAAGATGAGCGGGAGTAACTTTGCATTCCCTTTCATGACCAGTTCACATGGGAGACTTGATTTTGCATTTAGACTTTAGTTAACTGGTCTTTAAACATAGAAAAGACAAAAAGCTTCTCTGCATGAGGAATTCATTCCTAGGGCTTGGACATATACCTAGGATTTCACACTATAAAAGGTGCAAGCCTAAGAGCACCAAGGATCGATTTTTATCCAAGTAATCCAGAATTTATCAGGACAGGTCACATTTACGATGAATCCCTAAAAAATTGGAGAGCATAGCAACCAGTATTTTAACATCATATAAAAGCTTTGATCCATAGCTTTGGAGCAAAGAGGGCAAGAATCGCTTCAGCGATCGCTGTATTGGACAGTGGTCCGCGGGCCTAGCTTAGGGTTTTAGACATTAGATTCATTATTTTGTTTAGCATATCATCATTTCATTCATTTGCATTCATAACATTAGTTTAATTTGCACTTGCTTTCATTTGTTATATTCATTGCTAACAACCTCATATGGGGAGGTATTCTCGGACATCTAAGCATGTGTTGTTGTTTCATTGCTTACAGGGACACAGGTTCATCGAACATAATCTACAACATATGAGAGCAAAAGGGATCTCTCTAAGAAATAGGCCTAGAGAAGGATGCATCTATAAGCCCTCATACATTTCTGTGTGTGAAACCAAGAAGCTTTTGAAAGCGCACCACCTCTTCACGAAAGGGGCACTCTTTACCTATTTGTAACCTTATTGTATCGAAATGGGTATCCCTAAGAGGGACCAACATGTAACCGGGTTTCAATCCAAATAAAGAGATCTATATTTGTTATTTTCGTGTTATATGCTTTTCATTGTCTTCCATTTCATTTTGTATTTTAATACATTGCAATTAGAGTAAAAAGAGTGGTGCGTGCGTCTCAGGGTCGCTAAAGTCTCCATGTGATGCTTGCCTTGATTATATCACTCATATGCACCACTTAGAAAGGAAATATAAGGAATTCCAATCACCATATAATGACTACTCATGTATCTCAAAATCCATAATTGATATGCCCAAACCTATGATGGCATTGTTGACTCTCATCATCTGCATAAACCACCATGGCCATAAAATATTTCATCCAAGAGGAAGAAATAAAAGGATTTAGTTTTTCCCCTAGATTATACATTTGGTTTCACTTATCATAATAATAAAAAGCAACTATATTTAATCTATTGTTTATATCTTTGATTATCCAAAGGTTATGCCAAAATTCCATATTGTTTTTGTATGACTAATGCAATAAATAGACAAGATATTAGGACCAAGATAAGGAACATGATGAAATTCATCAAAAGAATATCCAATACTAAGCTTTTCACATCCAACCACCTTTAAATAATAGTCATCTCCAATGACAACACATTTCCTTAAATATGATTTGTTGTACCCTTGTAGGGAGGTCATGTGCCTTGTTGCCCCTAAATATACAATCCACTCATTAGAAGAGGCGGATGTCAAATATGATGAATGAACAACTACATGTGCCTATGAGGTTTCTCCATTAAATATATCCTTAAATTGTACATAGAAGAGAGAAGAATCAAGAATCCCCTTTTTATGTTAGAGTATATTACATCATTTGGGTCATGTAAATGTACCATCTTTGGTACATAATTAGAGTATGAGTTTACTTTAGAGTAAAGTTATTTAATTATTTCAAGTATTGTAATAAATATATAAGTGTCAATATGCAAGTTGTAAATATGCATGCAATCCATATGTAAATGAGTCTTAGATAGAGTAAGGGCCAAGGAATCTATCTTCCTATATAAAGGGCTCATAGTGAGTGTTTAAAGAGTGTAGTAATTATAGAGAGTTTATGGTATAGTTTAGCAGTGTGGTACAATGTAGTCCTTTCATATTTGTTCATAGAGTGTTCATGTCCTCCATTATATAGCATTGTACTATTTTATCACTTTTATTAATGGCATATTTTTGATTTATTTGTAGATGCTCATCTCATTATTTTCCTTCATATTATCATTCCATTAGTTTATAGTTATCTCAGATTAGTTATCTTGCATCTTGTGGTTGTACTTCCTATAATACTATCCCATCAAAAACTAACAGTGGTATCAGAGCACATGGTAGATCAAATAGGAAATAGGGAGAGCCACAAAGAGAGATTGAGAGGAGTTCAAAAATATTAGTCCCAAAAATTTTGAGATTACACATGGCTCGAGTATTTCCACAGGGTTGCAGAAAAAGTCATGAACTAGGACTCAACATAAATTCCACTAGATTGACAAATCAACTACTGAAGATTAACTATCTCTAGATTTAGAGTTTCTTCCATTACAGTCCTAATACTTTTTTGCAGGAAAAAGGATATTCAAAGCGAGTTGGGAAGCTTCAATAAAATATCTAGGAAGAATATATTATTTAGAATCAATCCAACACCATAAGCAACAAACATAAGAATCAATATTTGGATATATGAAGAAAAGGTCCATTACTAGATATTGCAAACCTATAGAGTGTAGAAGGAGAAAATACTATAGAAGCCTTGTTACAAATTCAAGTAAGATAAGAAGACTCTAGTGAAGAGTCCTAGTGAAGATAGGATATTGGTAATCTCTAGTGCATATTGAAGACTTCACTCAAAAGAAGCTGAAGAGACCATTAGAAGGTCCAGTTACAAAACTCCAAGTTCTTGGAATATTGGAGATTGGTGATCTCCATTAAAGCCTGCAGATAGCAGAAGTGAAGAAGGACCAGTAAGGTCATTTTCTATATTCCAACAACAACAGATTTTAGATATTCGAGAGGAAGATCTCACTACCAACACTTCCATAGTAAAATGTTGAAGGAAATGTCTCATTTGGAAGACCATAAGAGTTGTGAGATTGAAGACCTTGGTGAGGTCTCAAGGAGAAATAAAGAGGATGCTTGGTGAGCCTTATTAAAGGAAATTCTAAGGAGACCATTAAAGGAGTTCTTAGGAGAACTCATTGAAGAAATTTACCACCAAGAAGAAGTTCCTAATAAAGGAATATTTTTGGACAATTGTCACCATCCGACAACAAGCCCAAACTGAGATAGATTTAGCAAGGAGCTTTCCAAATCTCAAAGAATATTTGTGAAGACCTCAAGACTTTTAGATTCTTGAGAAGAGGGTCGATGTTGAAGTCAAAATTCAACAAGGAGGTTGAAGGAGAAAGGAGCCAAACATTACTACCAAACCTGAAAGGTTTGAAGACTACCTTTGAAGGCTAGAAGGTTAATTCAGGATAGGGGCTTATTGAATCTCCAGCAGAACACTAAAGGGTTCTTGAAGGAAAACTCAGCTGATATTTGGGGAATTTCCTACCAAATTTTTGAGTTTCAAGAACAACATTTTAGTGTAGAAATTGACTGCAAAATGGCAGCAATTAGGACAACATTACTAGCTATAGAAATTTAGATTTCCAAAATACATCCTAAAGGAGAATCAAAGTCACCTACTACAGTTAAATGGCAGCAAGTTAGAGGGATTTTGGAGCTACAGTGAGTTAGAGAGTTATTTTAGATAGCCAAGAAGAGTTGCAAGTTCATTCAGGTAAAGGGCAATAATTTGGTGAATCAAATAACCAAGACATCCACCATCTTTAGATATCTTAAAGGTAAGCAAATTGGATGCAAAAGGTTCATTAGTTGAACTTTAGTTTTTTGGTTTATTAAGATTTGTTAAGCACCATATCAGTTTAAAAGTTGCAAGGAGTGGATTTATTTTATAGTCTTCAAAAAATGTAGAAGGAAGTTTCTTTTAAAGGTTTATACTTGCACATTAAAATAAGAGTTAGATATATTTCGACAAAAAGAAAAATATCATCTTCCTATTTTTTAGTTACAACAAAGAAGACTACATTAAGTTATAGAGATTATAGTACATTTAGAAGCAATTACTAGTGCATGATTTAAGATTCAATCAAAGGAGTAATAAGGTGAGATCAATATTGCACTATACTAATTGTTCTTAAATAGTTTTAAGGTGCACTAAGTATTTTAAGTTACAGTGAAAATTACTACATATTTCAAGTTACTTTGAGGGTTCATCTATGGAATTAATAAGGAGAAACTATTATTGCACTAGTTATTCAAAGTTCACTAAGGATTTTTTAAAGTGAACATTAGTGCAAAGTTAAACCTTTGAAATTATATGCATAGTTAAGAACTTGGATTCATTGGTGCTAAAGTTATCCAAGTAAAGAGTTAGAGGTTAGTGTTGTCTAGAAAAGAAGGCAACAATACATTACATCTTGCTCTCAAGGAATAGAGCAAAGTTCCACCATATTTAAGAAGTAAGGAAAGCTTCAATAGGAGACGTAGAACTTTGGTGTAAAAATATAATATTTGCAAAGGGTTTTTGCACTGAAAATAGTATCTTAAATACACTATTAGAAACAACTAGACACGATCTCCAAGCAACCACATCACTAAATTTTGAGGAGCAAACTTCGAGCAAGGGAGAGAGTTATTCCAAAAAGGGTCTCAATGTCCACAACCAGTAGGATGAAAACATGCTCAAGGTGCTTGAAATAGGCGTCATCCAAAGAGCTCAATGTTCGCTGTCTCAAGGTGTTAAAAATACCATAGATCATTGCAACACAAGGGAAACACCTCAATGGAAGATAGTTGCCACATTGAAAACCTGCAACAAACAAGGATAGCAATGTGAAAGTAGTAAAAGGAGTATATCTTGTTCTAGTTGGTAAAACAAGACACATGGCAAGATATCATCGTTAGTTGACAAGGACAAAGAATAAGAAAAAGGTATCATTATTACACAAGCAACAAAGAGAGCCATTGCTCATTGTGCCATCACGTAGAAGACATCTACATTGTAAGAGGAAACCATCTACGTTGGAGGAGAAAGCCATATCATAGTTTGCTATCACAAAGGAGCAAAGTAACCTAGAAATAGTTGGCCAAAGATAAGCGTTGAAGCTTTACAAATTTTGATACGTTAGAGGCAAATTGCATGCAAAGGGAGGTTGAAAACTTGCCAAAGTTTTGTAAGGAATACAATGCAATTTGGAACAAATAAGTGAAACATATTATAACACCTATGATCAAGAAGAAATATGCCCATTCGAAGCAATGCTCGAAGAATCCAACAGATTGCAGTAACGCTCCAAAGGAATAAATCCATTGCTCATAAGACCAACACCACTTATCATCCCATAATGCTCATCCAAGAGAGTGTCATCCATAGAGTAACGACACTCATTAAAGAGTGCGCCAATAATTGGAGTAACATTCGAAGAGCACCTGTGATTGGAGTAACATCTCAATGCTTCACACAAGATAGACACCATTTGTCACACATACCAAAGCGAGACACAAAGTAGGGTAGCATATTTATAGCCACCAAAGTAAGAGCACTAAAAAGTCATACACAAAAATATGAAAGCATATTTTAAGCAAAGCATTAAATGCAAAGAAGTCAAGGCACTTCTAAGTTATATTAAGAGAGGTTAAAGATATGTTCACAAGGATTAAAGGTGAAATTAAGGATCAACGAAGGGTCAAAGATCTACTCAGAAGATGTCCAACAATTTTTTTGTCCTCACTACCATACACCCATCATCAAGGATTGAAGAAAGCCATATGTTCACCGTCATTTGAAGAAAGACATATGTTTGCTATCGATTGAGGAAAGCTATACATTCATAATTGAATATTGAGGAGAGCCTATGTCAATTATCTCACATAATCAACATTCATAAAGGTAACATTATACGTCGATTAAACTTACTTTCATTAAAGGAGTAATAAGGTGTATAGTATAAGGTTGAATTTATATTACATTTATGTTGGAGTGATAAGTAAAATCAACCTTAATATATTGGAAAGCAAATTAAAGGAGTCCATATTTAATAGTATTTCAAATCATATTAGTTGGAATACAAATATTTTTCAATTAAATACCATAGGAGATATAAGGGTTTCTACTTAGTAAACTAAACCATTACTGCAAATATTAAACAAATTCTAAAATTCCAAATTAGGGAGTTATAAGGAATACTACTACAAATATTAGTTAATTGGATTTTAGAGAATTAAATCATTAAATAGAGAGGCAATATTATTGCTTAATTATTAAAGTTGGAATTTATTATACTTGTCTCATATTAACATTAAGAGACAAAAGGAATCCAACCATTAGTACATACTTCATTAGGATAGATATGGTAAAATAGGAGTTGATTATTGATTTACAAAATATTACAAAATCAACCCAAAAGGTGAACTATTACTTACTAAGAACTTTATCAAACTTATAGCATATTCCAATCACTAGGGAGACATAAGGAATCCTATAAAATCTAAGTCTAGAAAGGTTTTATCAAATTGGTTCATATACTCTAAACTAGGGAGTCATAAGGTAGTCTACTACAAAGAATCCATCAAAAGTGTTAAAACATAAAGAGCTAAAATTAATAAATATGTCTACCTCAAAGGATACAGTGAACAATGATATGAATAACACCATTAGAAAGGAAAGAGCAAGTGTCATAAAAATTGGAATCAAGAATTTACTTATAAATTCTGAAGGAGACTTAGACCTTACTTCAAAAATAATTCATAGTGAAGCTTTAAAAGATAACTTTGAAACCATGGAATATTATCTACATGCTCGAATCATCGAATCAATTGATAATGGAAAGAGTGACATTCAAATTCCTTTAGAATTTTGTAGCATATTATATATGGCATTACTTACATTCAAATGTTACAAGGATGAGAATGTAGAACAAAGAGGATTGATAGAATTACTTAAACTAAAAATAGAAATGGATGAATCATACCTAGAGAAGATATTTCAATCCTCATGTAGTATTGATACTTCAAGTTCTACTAACACAAAATCTTATCATGATGCCTTAAGTGTTTGTTCAAAAGCTTCTATACAAAACCTAGAAAATGATAAAAATACAAAGGCAAAGAGAAGATACTTTTGCAAGAATTAGGTGATAGTACATCCACCTATGAAAGTACCAATTCCAAAGACAAGAATAAATAAGAAGAATAAGATGACCCAAATCAAAGAGGCATGTTGTACTTAGTATGGCACTGAGAGGGGGGGTGAATCAGTGTAGCATTCCAAAACATGAATTAACAGCTCTAAAAATAGCAGCAATTAAAACTTATAAACAGATATAATAAGTACAGCAAGAGAACATCACACAACACAGATTTTTAATGAGGTTCACCAAAATGGCTACTCCTAAAAAAGAATAGCTGCTTGGACTACCATCCAAATCCAACCTCTTGCAAAGCACCAACTTTACAATTTGTTTACCAGCACCAACCTGGAAGGAGCACCAACCCCTTATTTATCTACACCAACGAAAAGGAGCACCAACCCCTAATTTGCCAAGCACCAACTTGGACTTCAATTCTAAATGAAAATGTTTGACAGAATATACCTTCGTTATTGCAAGACTCTAACTGGTCTACTTCACCTTTGTAATCTCTGTGCACTCTACTCTCTCTTGCGCAAACACTTCACACAATCTGCTGCACTGCTACGGCCAAACTTTGCAATCAATTTTGCCCTTTGCGCTCTCTGCACACTCTGCTTTCTCTGCACACACGCTTTGCACACTCTGTGTCATTCCACACTCTGCTCTCTGTGCGCATTCACAATCAAACTTTGAACAACTCGACACGACTTGCTCACATCATGCACTTCGCCATCATCTCGTCGGTTCTATGCTATCTGCGCTCTTACAGCCGCATATCGCACATGCCGATGCTCACTTAGATACTTTATCAATTCTCCAAATAGCCCTCCTTATATACTAGAGATTTCAAGATGAAAACCCTAATTGTAGTCGGTTGATTATGCAAATGCAAACCCTAATCTTAGTCGGCTCAGATTCAACTTTGTCGGCTTCAACCCTAAAGATCATTGGCTACAAAACCCTAAATTCCATCGGCCTAGATTCAACTTTGTCGGCTTCAACCGCCTCTACCACCTCTGTCACTTTCCTGTAGCTTCTACCGTGAAACTACAACATGTCGCGATATCGCGACACCTTTTACATCCGTACGCCTTCTTATCCCTGCTGTCGTGAAATCATGACACTTTTGGCCTTTGTTTGCTTTGACAACGTTTTTGTCATGAAATCATGACACTTCTAGCTATTTCTAACGTCATCCTTACTTCTGTTGCGAAAGCACGATCCTTTTTGCTTCTAGGCCTTCTTCCCTGCTTTTGTCATGAAATCATGACATCTTCATCCTGCTAGCTTCTTCACTGCTGCCTGTCATGAAATCATGACACTTTTTGCATCCGTACATTTTTCTTTCATCCTGTCATGAAATCGTGACACTTTTGGCTTTCGTACGCTTTTCTCCTTAGTCACCGAAAATGGAACATGTCGCAAAATCGTGACACTTTCACTGCCTTGGCTTCTTTTCTGTCTTTCGCCCGTGAAAACATAACATGTCGCGAAATCGTGACATACTTGCCTTCGTACATTCTCTCTCCTCTTCGGGTCGCGAAAACCCGACATGTCGCGAAATCGCGACACTTTTCCTCCTTGGCGCTTTTTCTCCAAACATGTCGCGAAATCGCGACAGTTTTCTTCCTTAGCGCTTTTTCTCCAAACATGTCACGAAATCGCGATAGTTTTCTTCCTTAACGCTTTTTCTCCAAACATGTCACGAAATCGCGATAGTTTTCTTCCTTAACATTTTTTCTCCAAACATGTCGCGAAATCGTGACAGTTTTCTTCCTTAACGCTTTTTCTCCAAACATGTCGCGAAATCGTGACAGTTCTGCCCAAACTTTCTCTCTCCTCAAACATGTCACGAAATCATGACAGTTTTGCCTAAACTTTCTCTCTCCTCGACCATGTCACGAAATCACGACAGAAAACATGTCACGATATCGCGATAGTTTTCTTACTTGTCTTTTTCTTTGATTTTCTGAAACTAGGCCACTTCAGTCTTCTTGGAAATTCACTGTACATGATCTGACTAACCTTTGAACTCATGTCCACTTCATCAACTGGTCTATCTACTGCTCTGTACTCTTGTCCATTGCATCAATCGATCCTCTGTCTGTGTTGACAACAATGACAAAAATTTGGTTGCACCTTGCACAACAATCTCCCCCTTTGGAATTGTTGGCAACACCTCCTTGCACTCTCCTGTAATTCTTCTCCCCCTTTGACAATAATACCAAAGGGCTGCTACAGACTCCCCCTGAGTCTATGCACACCATTCTCAGAAACACATTGAAATAGTTAGCAAAAATCATGAATATGATCAATAAGATAAACAAATGCACAAATGCCCCCCTGAGAATTTGATCCCGATGGCTAGTCAAATCTTAGACTATTCTTGGGAATATGTGGCCACTTCAATTCACGCTGTCTTCTGAGCCTCAACCCTCTGTTGCTCTGCAATCTCAAACTTGTCCACTGATTTTAGTGAAAGCATACACTGATCATTTATATATCCAACTTTTTGCTCTGTAATGCAAGCAACATCTGCATATACATCCTGGATATTCTCAACAGGCTTGAACCTACTGATAGCTATTTGTCTTTCTCTATAGTGAGAATCCAACAGACTACCTCAATTCTTTATGAAAGCACCTCAAACATTCATCACCAGGCTGGAAATCATCTGGCTGCACATTATAAACTTTTTCTTCAATCTTCCCATTCAACATGCTGATTTCACTTCTGTCAACAGAATTGACAAGTGACTCATATTTGTACCAATTTTTGTCCAGCACTACAATTTTACTGCCAACTCTGTGCAAACATCAACCACTGTACTGCAGCATAGCCAAAATCCTTGTTATATTTACTACCTGATCTGAGTTTTCTACAGTTACTGCAAATCACACCTTACTTTCAACTGTGCATGTCAGAAGAAGACATTTTGTCAAACACTTTATGGCCAACCGTAGTGCACCTTACTCAGCCTCAAACTTCTTATCCTTGGATTGGCATTTTATCAATAGTTAAAACAAAACTATCTGTGAATTAAATATATTCACCAAGGTGTCATGAAAGATCTGACAATCTTCACATCAAGCGTCGAACAAAAACACGCTGCTATTATCGAAACACAAATACGTAGCTGGGGCAAGCATTCTTTCAATAAACAAAAACAATATGAACTGTTATAATCCATAGCTATAAATAGTGGCAGTAAGAACCATCAACAGAACAACAATGACATAAGCAATACTACCAATGGTGAAGATTCTCAATACAAACACTACCCTTCACGGCACTTCCACACACAACTATATGAACTGACAACACACTTGACAATTATACCACAATAGCCCGACTGCTGGTCTTTCATCCTCAGATACCCAGACAAATATACAGGAGCATTAAAATAAAACTTTAATATTGCTCCCCCTGAGGATGTGCTTCCTAGAGATGCTTAGTGCAAAGGAGGAGTAGTCTCCTTCAGTCCAAGGAGACATGATTTCCTCTCTTCTTTCTTTCTCCAAACTTTCTTGAACACGGGCTTGTATTTCTCAACTACCTCCCCATTTTGCACCTTTGCGTGAACTCGAATATTTCTCTGGTGTGGTTGTCTCTTATGCATCCATGATGAATGATTATTTTCCTTTCTTCTATGAACCTGATTTATTCCCTGTCTGTGTTGCGTTCTTTGCATCTTATGAACTCTACTGTTTTGCCTTAGGTTTGATACAGAAGTGCTTGGACAAAACCTTGCTATGTGCCCAAGACCATTGCATTGAAAACATTGTACATAGTGTTCACTCAGATATGCAGATGTATTTCTATCAGCATAACTCTTTGATTTATTATTCAATCCACAATAAGTTGCCTTGTGACCATACTGGTTACATCTGAAACAATAGCCATTAAAAGTGTTAGTATGAAAAGAGTGAGAGTGGTAGAACCTCTTTTGTTGTGGCTGCTTTGTTGTACATCTCCTTTGATATTTTCTTTCTTTTGAAGATACATCTTTAACCTTTTCTTGCTTCGACCCTTCAACAGTGAAATTTTTCTTCTCTATAGAGTTGGATGATGAAGGTTGTTCAGCTTCAGACTTTTTATGCTTTGATCCTTCAACGGTGAGCTCCCTTTTCTCTGCATATTTGGACGATGGGGGTTGTTCAGCTTCATATCCAAGACCATGCTTATTCGTGGAGCTTCTCTGATGACTTATCATTTTATCTAGCAATTCTGTGCTCTTCTCGAATTTAAGATTTGTATTGGCCTCTTCCAGTTGTTTCTTCAAAGAAATAATATGTTCTTCTTGTTTGCAGCAAACAGTCTCTTTCTCATTGATCTGAGACCTGAGAGTTTCTTCAATCCTTTTGAACTCTTCTATTTGTAGCTTCAGATTGCTAACAATTTTGTTGGAATCTTCTTCATGTTTGCTACATACATCAACTTTCTTATTCATCTCTTCTGTCTGCATTCTTAGACCGTCAATCTCTTCTTCTAGCTTACTGTAATACTCTGTTTTCATGGTTAACTGTATTTCGAGATTTTCAAAAAGTTTCTTGTATTCTTCTGTCTGAAATTTCAACCTAGTTATGATTTTGTTTGTATCCTCAAGCTTTCCTAAATTTTTCTTATTCTTCTTTCTTGGAGCTGTAATTTGATCTTCATTCCAATTTGCTTCTGTATTCATTTCATCTTCATTACATTCCTGTTCTGATTCTATTTCTTCTTTGTCAAGTATCATGTAAGGACCTCCATCTATTTCCTTTTCAGAATCATCCTCTAGGACTTTAATTTTGAGAGTATCATCTTCATCTTCACTGCTACTAAACCCATGGCACTGACGTTCATTATGCCCGAGTTGACCACAAACAAAACATTCTAAACCTTGTGAACCTGCATCATCATCGAGTTGACTTTTGGCCTTTTCTCCATTGTTTGATTCATCTCTTGAATCTACAGCAATAATGAGTTCATCTTTGTTTTCTTTTATGACCCTGTGTGATCTTTTCTTCTTGTGTCTCATGGTTCCATTCTTGCCTTTCTTTGCCATTAGAGTATTAATCCAAGATCAACCCTAGCTGATTTAGCCTTTGATAGGAACTTGGCTCTGATACCAATTTTTGTACTTAGTATGGCACTAAGAGGGGGGGTGAATCAGTGTAGCTCTTTAAACCATGAATTTAAAGCTCTTAAAATAGCAGCAATTAAAACTTAAAAATAGATATAATAAGTACAGCAAGAGAACATCACACAACACAGATTTTTAACGAGGTTCACCAAAATGGCTACTCCTCAAAAAGAACGGCTGCTTGGACTACCATCCAAATCCAACCTCTTGCAAAGCACCAACTTTACAAAATATTTACCAGCACCAACTGGAAGGAGCACCAACCCCTTATTTATCTGCACCACCAGAAAGGAGCACCAACCCATAATTTGCAAGCACCAACCTGGACTTCAATTCTGAATGAAAATGATTGACAAGAAAAATACCTTCGTTTTCGCAAGACTCTAACTGGTCTAAAGCTCTCACCTTTACAATCTCTGCGCACTCTGCTCTCTCTTGCGTAATCACTTCACACAATTTGCTGCACTACTACAGCCAAACTCTGCAATCAACTTTGCCCTTTGTGCTCTCTACACACTCTGCTTTCTCTATGCACATGCTTTGCACACTCTGTGTCATTCCACACTCTGCTCTCTATGCGCATTCGCAATCACACTTCGAACAACTTGACACGACTTGCTCACATCACGCACTTCGCCATCATCTCGTCGGTTCTACGCTATCTATGCTCTTACGGCCGCATATCGCACATGCCGATGCTCACTTCGATACTACTTCAATTCTCCAAATAGCCCTCCTTATATACTAGAGATTTCAAGATGAAAAACCCTAATTGTAGTCGACTGATTATGCAAATGCAAACCCTAATCTTAGTCGGCTTAGATTCAACTTTGTCGGCTTCAACCCTAAATATCGTCGACTGCAAAACCCTAAATTCCATCGGCCTAGATTCAACTTTGTCGGCTTCAACCGTCTCTGCCACCTCTGTCACTTTCTTGTAGCTTCTGTCACGAAACTACAACATGTCGTGATATCGTGACACCTTTTACATCCGTACGCCTTCTTATCCCTGCTGTCGCGAAATCGTGACACTTTTGGCCTTTGTTTGCTTTGACAACGTTTTTGTCATGAAATCGTGACACTTCTAGCTATTGCTGACGTCATCCTTACTTCTGTCACGAAAGCGCGACCCTTTTTGCTTCTAGGCCTTCTTCCCTGCTTTTGTCGTGAAATCGCGACATCTTCATCCTGCTAGCTTCTTCACTACTGCCTGTCGTGAAATCGTGACACTTTTTGCATTCGTACATTTTTCTTTCATCCTGTCGCGAAATCGTGACACTTTTGGCTTCCGTACGCTTTTCTCCTTAGTCACCAGTGAAAATGAAACATGTCATGAAATCGTGACACTTTCACTGCCTTGGCTTCTTTTCTGTCTTTCGCCCGTGAAAACATAACATGTCGTGAAATCGCGACATACTTGCCTTCGTACATTCTCTCTCCTCTTCGGGTCGCGAAAACTCGACATGTCGCGAAATCGTGACACTTTTCCTCCTTGGCGCTTTTTCTCCAAACATGTCACGAAATCATGACAGTTTTCTTCCTTAATGCTTTTTCTCCAAACATGTCACGAAATCGTGACAGTTTTCTTCCTTAACGCTTTTTCTCCAAACATGTCGCGAAATCGTGACAGTTTTCTTCCTTAACGCTTTTTCTCCAAACATGTCGCGAAATCACGATAGTTTTCTTCCTTAACGCTTTTTCTCTAAACATGTCACGAAATCGTGACAGTTCTGCCCGAACTTTCTCTCTCCTCAAACATGTCACGAAATCATGACAGTTTTGCCCGAACTTTCTCTCTCCTCGGCCATGTCGCAAAATCGCGACAGAAAACATGTCGCGATATCGTGACATGTTTCTTACTTGTCTTTTTCTTTGATTTTTTGAAACTGGGCCACTTCAGTCTTCTTGGAAATTCACTGTACATGTTCTCACTGACCTCTGAACTCCTATCCACTTCATCAACTGGTCTATCTACTACTCTGTACTCTTGTCCATTGCATCAACCGATCCTCTGTCTGTGTTGACAACAATGACAAAACTTTGGTTGCACCTTGCACAACAAGGCATATAGTGCAATGTGAATTAAAGATAATACAAAGGACCAGATCAAGTTGAAGAACATTTGAAGATCAAAGATCCATATTGAAGACTAAAGTCGTCAATACCCAAATAATGTAATATAGGGGTGTTAGAGTATATTACATCATTTGAGTCATGTAAATGTACCACCTTTGGTACATAACTAGAGTAGGATTTTACTTTAGAGTAAATTTAGTTATTTAATTCAAGTATTGTAATAGATACACAAGTGTCAATGTGCAAGTTGTAAATGTACATGTAGTCCATATGTACATGAGTCTTAGGTAGAGTAAGGGCCAAGGAATCTATCTTCCTATATAAAGGAATCATAGTGAGTGTTTTAAAGAGTGTAGTAGTTATAGGGAGTGTATAATATAGTTTAGTGGTGTGGTAAAATGTAGTCCTTTCATATCTGTTCATGGAGTGTTCATGTCCTCCATCATATAGCATTGTACTATTTTCATCACTTTCATTAATGGCATATTTTTGAGTTATTTGTAGATGTTCATCTCATTATTTTCTTGCATATTATCATGCCATTAGTTTATAGTTATCTCAGATTAGTTATATTACATCTTGTGGTTGTAATTCATATAATACTATTCCATCAAAAGCTAATATTTTGTTGCTTTCTTTAGCTTCTTGATGCGAATCTAACAAAATTCTATTTTATGTTCTTCCTTCTTAAAAATATCACATGTTGAATTTTTTCAATGAGTTTACACAGTTTATTATGAGGGGTATCGGTCCCCTCATACTGAGTGGGGTTTGAACCTTAGACCTATCAAAGAGAGGCAAAATCCCTTACCACTACAGTAAGCTTGTAGCTTCACATGTTGGATTTTTGAAGGGCTTCCTTGGATTCTTGGCTTCTTATCATTTAAGCTTTGAGAAATTTTAAATGGTCCTAATTAATGAAAGAATTACCCTAATGCCTTTGTCTTCTATCCTAACTATGAAGAAGGTGCTTGAACATCTTGTCAATTGGTGGTAGAGGATAATTAGGCAAGTAAACACGAAGTATCTCAAACATAATTACAACAATCTCATGTCTTTGAAATATTGTTGAAGATAATGTTAAGTAGTTCAATATTCTTCTTCGTGTTTACAATCTCTTGAAATTTTCCTATCACCTTTGGAATTCCTCCAATAATTTAGTTATCATCTTAAAATTTCTTGAGTTGACTAATGTACTTGTCAATTCTATCAAAATAGTTTGTAGTCAAAGTAGTAAGCTCTGTCTTCAACCTATTGATCTATGTAGAATTGATGTGATCACACAATTCCTAAAATTTACCATGTGATTCCTTAGGATCTATGGTTCTTCTAACATGAGTGTCATAGATATTGTCAACTTTAAGAGCTATTACACTAAGAGCCTCATCCTTCTTATCCCTATAGAGTTACCTCCTCTCTTCATAATTAATATCACGAGGTTTCTTATTCACATATTTGAGTAAGCCCGCCCTTGAGAGTAAAGCTTCAATATTAATGTTCCAAGTAGAATAGTTTGGACCATTCAATAAGGGTATATACTAATCCATAAATTTCTTACTAAAATATAAAATTATACATGTGATTATGATAAAAACAACACTATGAATGCACAAATGTCAAAACATTTATGCAATTTGAGAAAAAAAAACTCAAAATGGCTTTTATATGCAAAAGTTATGGTCCCCATAAAATTGCCCCAAAATCACACAAAATGCCTCCAAAATTTGTAAAATTAAAAAAAAAAATTATTTACCTGCAATGAATGAGAGGTTGCCATGCATTGTTGCATGAGTGGTTGAGGGAGTGCCAACTTTGCACTGACTAGACAATGTATTGATGAGTGAGGTGATGCAACTTATTATGATCTAAAATAAGGAATTAACAATTATGAACTAACTATGTAGGACATTGGGTAGAGTGCTAGCTAACCAGATTACACCACTTATCACACTAATTTTCTCTATAACTTGCAAACCACATGTCACATATGATGTTATGATTTGCTCTAAAATCTATGCTTCACCAAGTTTATTGTTGCCTCTGTGACTGTATGACCATTGATTTTGATGAGTAGGTAGAATGTGATTAGCTAAACCCATATTTATACCATCCATATGGTGATCTACTTGCCATGTTGGTCCTTGCAATGTTGACACCTGTACAAACAACCATGTCAACATTTTATATAGATCGTCATGTCAAATCTTACCATTTTAGTAGCCATGACATCATCTATACAAACTGTTAGATTTTGAGGATATGTGCAGTGTGAGAGATCTATCACAAGTTTTAATAAGATGCTAAAAATATGAAAGAATGGTATTGTGCAATATGACTGAAATATACTATAAATAGAAAGTATCAAAAATACAATGCAGTATGGAGGTGATGGTCACTCCATTGATATAAGATAAAGAACTACATTGTACTCCATCAAGGAGTTCTACCACTATCTACTACTCTCCACTATAATGAACTTGACCTATTTGATCTATGAACTTGATATAAGATCCTTTATATAGGAAGATAGATTTATTGGCCAACACTCTACCTAGTTGTACAAGGGGACACCTTGCACATTACAACTTGCACATTGACACTTGTGCATTTATTACATTTTTTGAAATAACTAGCTAACTTCCCCCTAAAGTAATCTAGTATTCTAACTATGTACCAAAGATGGTATAATTACATGACCCAACTAATGTAATATACTCTAACACCCCTTGTATTACATTATTTGGGTTTTGAAGATTTCAATATTAAATATGGATCTTCTTCTATTGGGTACTGGAACTTGTATCCTCCTTCATTGCTTACTATAACTTGATCAAGAAAGTAGTTAGTGTCTTCATATGATGCAAAGAGATTTGTAGTTGAGGGTTCTTCTATCCTTTAAAAATGCTTGTCTAGTTCAGTCTTTATGGTTTCTTTGTCGTGATCTCTTCTAGCATGTATTTTCTTCCTATTCCTCCTTCTCTTGCGATTATGCATTGATACTAGTGGAATTTATGCTTTATGAGGAGTTAGTCTATCATCGCAATAATATTGATTTGTATTGCTAGCTTGCTTCATGTTTTGAGTGAGTACAAACACAATTAATGATTAGTAAATCATCAAACACTCCTTGGATGTGAATATAACTATCTTTTGTGAATTCCACCATGCCTTGAAGAGGTTTTCATTAAGATAGCCAAATAATGCTTCAAAGCTACCCTCTTTTGCTTCTTTAATAAATAAGGAGAATCTCTCCATATGACTAGTTTATAGATTCTCATACCCTTCAAGGGTATCTATCAGGTTTTGAGAATATAATTCCATTCCATGAAATAATTCTTCATTAATAAAGACATTTCTTAATATTTCATTCATATTCCTTCTTTATAGGTTTTGATATAGTGTTTATTGCTATTACTTAGGGTTTTAGAAATGGATTTTATATAAATTTTGTAGTATTCTACCTTATGACTCCCTCGTATGTGAATTAGATTTGATAAAACCCTTGTAGAATTTTTGTTTTATAGAAACCTTATGACTCCCAAATGGATTGAGTACTTGATAAACTTTGATAAATGTTATTATTATCAAGTTTTGTAGAATTCCTTATGTCTCCCTAGTGACTTTGGATATGCTATATGATTGATAAAGTGCTTTGGGGAATAGTAGTTCAATTTTGGGTTAATTTTGTAATTAGCAAAAATCAACTTTTTCCCTTATTTCTCCTATTGAACTAAGCACTTGTTAATTTGATGAAGTTCTAATGGTTGGATTTATTTTGTCCCTTTAATGTGATTTTGATACAAGTATACCAATTAGTTCCAACTCTTGATATTCCTTTATGAACTTCCTTTTATAGCCTTTAAATGTTTCTAAATTCCAATAATCTAATTTTGGTGTAGTATTCCTTATAACTCCCTAATTTGGAATATTAGAAAACAATAATATTTGCAATAATAGAAATTTAATTTCTAAGTAGCAATCCTTATTTGACCTAAGTTTTAAATTGCAAATATTAAGCTATTTTTGGTGTATGGATCCCCTTTAATTTTTGCTTTCAAATGTGGTTGATTTCCATATAGTTTCAACCTTTTATCATAAACCTTATAACTCTTTTAATGAAAGTGGATTTAATAAAGTAATTTCTTATCTTTATAATGCTACAAACCTTAAGTATTTTGTGAAGAATTTAGACATGTATGATAGCACTCTTTAATGTTGGTCTTGAATCCTTTCTATGGTGGATGGCGGAAGACTCTCCTTTGAATGCAATATTTGGACAATGGGCACCTTAATTCTTGCTCCGCTTTAAATGCTTTTACCAAGAGCTTTGAATGCTATTTTCTCCTCTTACACACTGCACACCTCTGCTACTATGAATGTGCTTCTCTCCTTGGTTTTAGGTACCTTAAATAGGAAGGATTTTTGTGTTGTGAGGGACAAGTGTCATAGGTATTTTATTCAATGCTTGGAGAATGTATATTCCTTTTGACACTTGTAATATTTGTTGTTGGATGGAGGATGAATGTTAGATACTTTCTTGAGCATTTATATGACTTGGTTACATGTGTCACCTCATTTCTAACACAAGCAATGCTTCCTATGTAACGCTTCATTTGATTATTCCCTTCAATCATGCAAGATTTGAGCATTGTTTTGAGTGCTCATATGGAAGGTGTTAGAATTTCTTCAACGATGACAAGTGGCACCTTTTATTTTGCATGTACCTTCCTCTTGATTCCTCTTTAATGTATTCTTGCAAGCTTCCTCAATGTATTATTTCTAGCTCTTCCTTTGTTGTATATTCTCCTCAATGCTTCGATGGTGCTTGGTATGTGAGTTGGTACTAGTTGAGAAACCCTTTGGCGATGATTGAGTGAATTTGAGCTAGGATAATGAGAAACACTTCGATAGAGGTTTTGTGACACTCCAATGGTGATTTTGAATGCTCCTTGTGGATGTACGTCTAACTTTTGGTGTTGCTTTCCTGCTTTCAAGCTATTGTGTTTTCTTCCTTTGTAAATGATGGCTCCTTATATTATGCTATGTATGTTGTACAGGTTGCTTATTATGGTTGTCCAAAATGTGAGTGATGTAAGCTCCTTGAACACTCTTTTGACCTTGCTTGGATGATGCTTCTCTACAACTACTTTGAGATATTCCTTCTTTGTGAAGGATGTGTCTTTATGACACTTAGAACTTGTCCTCTTTCCTATGTAGGACATAATATTATAGTGCAAGATAATGTAAATAAACTTGTAAATAGAATACCTTCTTTTGCACCTCATTTTGCAATCTCTTTCTGCTGGTTTTAAAGGTAGCTTTCGTGTAGGCAAGGGTTGATTTAACGTTGTCTCCTTTGCTAGATAACTTTCTCCTTTTGCTTGGTTAATTTGGTAATAAATCCAAGCTAATAACCACGTAGATAGAAGCTTTTGAGGTAGTTTATGCACTACTTTTTTACTTGTAAATAACCCTCAGTGCACCTCGAATATGAGGCTCATCAGGTCTCAATTTGTAGCTTCTTTTACTTATTATAGTAATGGATTTCTTCTCCACTCCTTGGAGGAATCTGATCTGATTTTTGTGGCTTCATTAGGCCACGAAATACTGCAGGTTTTGTGCACCAAATAGTATCTCTAGATACTTTGATAATATGTTGGTTTTTTTTCCTTGATATTAACAATAAAAAAACATAAACTAACCCTTTTGAGGGTAACTAGTTAAATATCAACTAGTTTAGTGCAAATAACATGTCTAACTTAATGCACTTCAAGGGTAACAATAATATCACCTTATTGCTCCTATAAATAAACTCTAAAAATGATAAAAAATGCAATTAATAATATCTACAAATTTTAAGAGTAATTTGTAAAGAAACCTTAATGAATAATCTGCAATTTTCACTACAATCAATATTGTAGGATGTAGTCTTCTTTGCTTTCTAGAAATATAATAGGTAGGTTATAATTTTCTTTCTTTCGAAAAATATCCAACTCCTATTTAATGTGCAAATATATCTTAAAATGAACTCTCATTTTTACACTTTCTTGAAGACTATAATATAAGCCCTTCTCATTGCAACTTTAATTCAGATATGGTGCTTAATGAAATTTGATAATGAACCCTAATTTGAAGTTCAAATAATTGCATCCAAGTTGCTTACCTTTAATGGATTCTATAGATAATGTAGATCTTGGTGTTTAGATTCACCAAGTTGTTTCCTTGAGATGAATGAGTTTCACATATTCTTGTTGGCTATCCAAAACAACTTCTTGATTCACCAAGCTATGGTATCAAATCTTCTATCTTGAGCCTAGGTTTTGATGGCTTGATCCTTCAAGTGATTTATTTTTTGTTGTAGATTTAGAAAAATCTTCTCTGAAATGTGCATCCTTGTTGTGAGAGGTAATCTTCAAATCTATTGGATTTGGTAGGCTTCTTCTGTTTGAATCCTCCTTCAATATTCTTATTGAATAGTGACTTCAAATAGGATCTTCTTCTCAAGATTATGAATATCTTGAGGTCTTCATTGTATTCTTATTCAATATTTGGCACTCCTTTCCAAATTCTTCTCATGTTGGGCTTGTTGTCGGATGGTGAAAATTGTCCCAAGTTCTTCACTATAAGGAGCTTCTCCTTGGTAGTGTATTTATCCAATGAGTTCTTCCATAAACTCTTTTGATGATGCTTCTACGAGCTCTGCAACAAGGCTCTCCAAGCCTTATTATTTTTCCTCCTTGAGACCTCTCCAAGATCTTTAGTCTTGCAAATTATATGGTCTTCAAAATGAGACCTTTCCTTCAACCTTCTGTTTGTGAAAGTGTTGGTAATGAGATATTCTTTTCAGATTTCTAAAATCTTCTACTTCTAAAATCAGGTATGGGACGTTGCTAGTACTTCTTCAATATTCCAAGATTGCAAGTTCTTCAATGATATCTTCTATGGGTATCTTTAGTTTCTTCTAGAATAGATCTTCAATATGTTGTCTCCAATGGGGTATTTTCTTAGAACTTTTTAATAATCACTAGTTATTCCTGAAACTAGTGGTATGGGTTATGTTTTGAGTCTTGGTCTTCACAGTCTTGTAGAAAGACTCTAGCTAATCTACAATTTGCAGTTTTCAATGGAGATCATTAATCTCCTATATTCTATTTCTCATGGACTCTTCTCTAGAGTCTTCTCCAGGAAATCTTCTCTAGAGTCTTATTCTGGATCGGGAACTCTTCTCTAGAGTTTTCTTATGAATCAATAACTCTTCTTTAGAGTCTTCTTCAGAATTAAGGCTTCTATGGCCCTTTCTTCTGGATCAAATCTTTTGTGGTATTTTCTTCTGGTATAAGGTTTCTATGGTCTTTTCTTCTACAATGTGTATGTCTTAAGTCTTCTATGGAGATCACCAACCTCCAATCTCATAGGAATCTTCTCTAGATTCTCTTCTTAGATCTTCAACAAGGCTTTTGTGGCCTTTTCTTCTTTAGCAATCTTGCTGGTTTGCAGACTTTAGCAACTGGACCTTTTCTACAAGCCTCCAAATCTGGAATCTTTTAGTTGTTGCTTCTGTTGCTGGATTAATTTTGAAGATGATGTTATTCTTAGCTCTTTATAGGAAGCTTCACAAATTTCTCTGAATCTCATTTTCCTGCAACAAAGTATTAGTATAATGATTCTGAATCTATCAATGATGAAGCGTCACTAGTTGATTTGTCAATATAGTGGAATTAATGTTGAGTCCTATTCTTCATGAGTTTTTTTGCAACTCTTTGGAAAGACTCTATCCAAATGCAATCTCAAATTTTTTGTAACTAAGATTTTATTTTAATCCTCACTTATGGCTCTCTCTAATCCTATTGGATGCACTGTAGTTTGGTACCATTGTTAGCTTTTGAGGATATGTGCAGTGTGAGAGATCTATCACAAGTTCTAATAATATGCAAAAAATATAAAATAAAGGTATTCTACAATATGACTGAAATATACTATAAATAGGTTCGGTGCTTTTTCGCAAACTTGTCGTGATATCGTGACACTTTTGGCCTTCAGGTGCGGTCTTGCTTTTTGTCGCGATTTCGCGACACCTTTTCTCTCTCCAACGTCTTCCATTCAATCGCGATATCGCGACAAGTTTTCTCTCCAACGACGGTCTTCCATTCTGTCGCGATATCGCGACACTTTTTCTCTCCGAGTGCCTTTACGCAAACTTGTCGCGATATCACGACATTTTTTTTCTCTCCAAAGGCGGTCTTCATTTTTGTCACGATATCACGACGCTTTTTCTCTCTCCAATGGCGGTCTTCCAGGCTATCGTGATATCGTGACCTTTTTTCTCTCCAATGGCGGACTTCCATTTTTGTCGCGATATCGCGACATTTTTTCTCTCCAATGGCGGACTTCCATTTTTGTCGCGATATCGCGACATTTTTTCTCTCCAACGACGGTCTTCCTTTTTGTTGCGATTTCGTGACACCTTTTCTTCTTGGCAACAGGCTTCCACTTTCGTCACGATTTCGGGGCTCATTTTCTATTTTGGCTGCGGTCTTCATTCTTGTCACGATTTCGTGACACCTTTCCTCTTCAGCAGTGCTCTCACTTCTTGTAGCGATTTCATGACTCCTTTTTCTTGTCGCGATTTCGTGACTCTTCTTCTCGACCGGCTCCAACCCTGCAACTTGTCGCGATATCGCGACACTTTGCAACATGTCGCGATATCGCGACTTCTTCCCTTCTTCGGCTTTGATGGTGATTCTTGTCTTGATTTCGCGACTTCTTTTCTTCCTTTGGCTTCAACGACACATCTTGTCGCGATTTCGCGACATCACCATTTTGGTCGCGATTTCGCGACACCTTCCCTGGTGTGGAGGCTTGCCAACATTCTATTCCTTTCTTCTTGGACCACCTCGGTCGATATGGATTTATTGTAATCTCTCTTGTACAAGGTTCAGGGACCTTTCAAAACCCTTTCTACCAATCAAAAAATATATATATATACTATAAATAGAAAGTGGTGAAAATTCAATGTAGTATGGAGGTGATGGTCGCTCCATTGATATAATATAAAGAACTACATTATACTCCATCAAGGAGTTCTACCACTATTTATTACTCTCCACTATAATGAACTTGATCTACTTTATCTATGAATTTGATATAAGGTCCTTTATATAATAGGAAGATAGATTCCTTGACCAACACTCTACCTAGCTATACAAGGGGACACCTTGCACATTACAACTTGCACATTGACACTTGTGCATTTATTACATTGCTTGAAGTAACTAGCTAACTTCCCCCTAAAGTAATCTAATATTCTAATTATGTACCAAAGATGATACATTTACATGACCCGAATTATGTAATATACTCTAACACAAACTACCATGTCAACATTGGGTATTATATAAATAACCACATCATCCACTCCCACATCATCAACTGCCATATCATAATTCTTAGACAAAAAATTGGTGAACGTCTTCAAATGCCACATCATCATGTAATGCCATGTCATTTATGCTTATGTCATCCAAGAAATTGATAATGTCATCCACTCCCACATCATCAAATCCCATATCATCATTCTTAGACAAAAAATTGGTGAATGTCTTCAGATGCCACATCATCATGCAATGCCATGCCATTTATGCTTATGTCATCCAAGAAATTGATAATATAATCAAAATTTTACATTGTTATGGGTAAGGAGATTCAAACCTTCAACCTCCAAGGTGCAATTTTCAAAGTGGGCTCTACAAGCCACTATGGCCAAGACCCTTTTTGGAATAAAAATGGCTAGAATTAAATTTAAATCAAATACAATATTGAAATACCTCCAACCTATACTGTGCATATGATGCATGCCTGAGTTACAATCTCACTGTATTATTTTGACTTTTACACTTGCCCTCCCAAGGAATATTCTAATTTTTGAAGATTTGAATTTTTTAAAATAGGGAGAATTTGAAAATGTTTTGGACATAAAAGAGAGGCACCCAAATGTAAAATGAAGCAAAGTGCTAAAATGAAACCCTCATTGAAATTAGTAAGGAATCCAAAAATTTTGATAGTTTATTCATATATTCCATGGTTTTTCCTATACAACCTTTTTATCAAACACAACTAATCATGACACCCTCTCATGCCTATGCAACAAATAATTTGTCGACATTTTTAGCAACTTTGTTAAGAAAATCAAAGGTCTTTACCATTCATAAAATCCTATCCATGATTTCTCTAACACCAAGGGTTTGTCTATAATAATTTAGCCTCTTTTTTCTTCTCTTGTGGTAGACAGGTAGTATGTCCTCTCATTTGTATTTCTATTTGACATAAAAAGCTAAAATGAAAAGGAAATGGATTTTTTGAAAAATTTATCAAAGATAAATAAGGTTTTCAAAAAGCCTCTTAAAGCTCAATTTTAAAACCAGGGCATTCATCTAGTCAAAAATTAAATGATTATGCCAATAAGAGGAATAAAAGAACTTGTTGATAAATATTTATCTTGGAGAAAATCTGCACAATCTAGTGAGATCCTCATGATCCAAGTCCACCTTGGGTTTAATCAATGAAACCCTTTTTCCAAATTTTTTAACTTACAAGGAAAAACTTATCTGCTCTAAACATTATTGTCCTTAGGAGACATCATAGAAGACAATTTATCAAAGACAAGCAATTGAGTAAAGAATATTCACACTTACTCTGGTACCATATTAGATTTCATAGTAGTTTTAGAACCAAATGGAATCAATACATTCCCAATATTGTAAAAATGAATTACATAGAAAGCAAATACACCTTATATAAGGGGGAGTTTTTGGACAACTCATAATCTCAATACAAGAATATAGAATACAGTCCAACCGATAATGAAATGGTTGGAATGATGGGATATTTATATACAATTACAAGTTACCTTTAGGTCAAGGTTAAGTAACAAACTTTTAGGTTTAAAATAATAAAATTTTACAAAAATATATTTTTCAAGGTTTACAAGGGCCCAAAGAGCTTATACATACAATATAAAACTAAGTTTATCTTGGCCTCAAGTGAACCTTAACCACCATATATTTCACTAACTAAACCAACAAACAAGTTTCCCCAACCATTGAGTATCACAAAACCAATCTAGGACTCAAGACCAACCCAATAGGTCAAAACAACAAAGTCAATAGAATTGGAATACTATGCAAAATTAGTAGACTTTGTAGAATTGATGACAAAATCATAATGTTACATAGAACCAATATGTTCTACCAAATCAACAAAAAATTCTCTAGAGTCAAAATATCATGCAAAATCAACATATTCCCCAATATCAATAGTTTTTCAAAATCAACAATAATTCCTATATAATCAAAATGCTACTCAAAATCAACCAAATCCATAAAATCATCAAATTTATCATAATTAACAAAACATGCAAAACTGAAAACTTCTATAAATTCCTAATATTCAACCACTGTCAAAATAAATAATTTATATTAAACCTTAATCTATTAGTTGCAAAAAATCTATAATAGAAATCAGGTGACATTAGCTCAACCGGTTATATTCCTCAACATTTCAAGGAGAAGGCCAAGGTTCAAATCTTGAGAATGATACATGGATAATATCCAAGCTTTGTTGTAATACCAATATATGGTGATGATGTAATATGGGTGGAGCCCATTTCAATCCCATATAACCCATTAAAAAAAATCTATAATAGAAAATACAAACAATAATAGATGCTTTCATATAACTAACAAGCTTTATATAACCAACAAATGGTCCAATTCCATCAATAATAATTGACATATCTTCTAGTGGGGTCACCCATGTACCGTATGTAGTATGGTAAACATTTATCATATGGGAAAGGAGCTTCATTTTGGTAGATGTAGATGCAAGTAATACCTTTGAATAACCTTCTCAATTGGACATACCAAGGTCCACTAAATTTATCAGTTGACTCCCTAATTCCTACTATGACTATGAAGTCTTTATCAAGATTTGACAAGAATGGTACTAAAACTACTTTAGATCACATTAATGAGCTATTAACCTTAAAATCAATTCATTGAATACAATAAGAGGAGGTATGATGTGATTGTTTATACTTTTATTGAGGGATAAAACCTTAATGTCATGACAAAACTTACAAGATAATATAGTTACCAATTAGGCTTTGATCATTGAACCATTTATGAAATGTTTTGACAAACCAGGGAATGCATATTCAATGTTTTTCTAGTTCAACACCATAATAAGACATTAAAATAAAAATATCTATGATTATAACAATAGGTTTATTCATGCTTTACAAGTCATGCCTCTATATATTCTACCATCAGATAAATATGCATTGGTATATTACATAAGGGGTCTATAATCTGATTTGGAAATAATATTCAGAAATGTAAATCACATTATGTTGCCATATGTATTTAAAGTGGCTCATGCTAAATATGTATTGATCCAAGTCAAAAAATTACCACCTACATCATCAATGGATTACATAGTTCATATGGCACAACCCCCAACCGAATGAATTTAGTATTCTCCTCTATCATAAACTGTGTCAACCCTAAATATACAATGCTAAAATATTTAAACTTATCAACATCCACATTCACACTTCCTTAGTTTACTTCATTACCATCCAATGCACCCATGTATACACACTCAAATATCCTATACACTATGACCTTCCCATTCCAAACAACACCCAATGTCATTGCATTCCAACCCTAGTTGCTAATATGTTCTATGTTGTAAAAATTATCAACTTTGTCTACTCTCTAGATGAGTTAGAATCAATGGACACAACAATCCTGAGGAGTAAATAAGCAACACCCATGAATGGATGATTTATGCTCATTAATGAGAGATATGGTTAACAAAATGAGAATAAGTTAACAATAAGTTGAGGCTTGACAATAAATTAGGGCTTGGAAATGGATAAGGGTTCCTTACCTCACCAAAGACTAGGTCCTTCAATAATCAAATAGAAAATTGATGAATCATGTGTAGAATAACACAATAAATATAAATTCAAAGCTAGACATGCTTTGATGTTTTACTTATAACACATGTCACAATCTAGTAGAATGTGTAGTGGCTATTTATCATCTTCACATAATGATCTATAGTCAATAATATTAGGATCAACAAGCAACAATGATAAGTCAAATAATGGTGATCCAATCCATAGTGGTTACTCAAGCGATGACAAGCAACTAGTGATGAATTAATCAATAGTAGGACAATGATTTATATCATGGCATCAGATGCTAAAAATGTGGTATTTCCTAATTTTATACCACAAAAGTATGACAAATATTTCCTTTTTAAGGATCAAGTGGAGTTGAAAAACCAATAACAAGGTGTTACAACATGAAGTAAAATAAAAGTAATAGATAAACAACCTCAATCAGTCATATCCAAAGCAATCTTACAAAAACAACTAGAGGTGAGTATATGTATTATAGTTTTGAGAAGGGGACAACCATTGATTCACCTTAAAGATAAAAATTAGTGTCGTCAATTCAATCCATATCATAAAATAAATAACCTACACTAACATAGACTCAGTATCAACAATTGGAATCATATAAAAGCAAAACACCAACAATATAGTCAAAAGAAAAAAAAAATTGGAACGGTTGAAAGGTAAAGAATCTACAAGTAAACAAAATAAAAAAGATAAATTATGAAAAACTATTGAGAGAAACTTGAGATAAAAATTACTAACAAGTGAGGGTCTAATTGATGCAATAAGATAAATTAAGAAATTCATTCCACAAAATGAAGGGAATGGTGTTGAATCAAGGTAATATAGCCAATGAGTTAAATAAAATACCTAAAATAAATAAAATTACAACAATTCCAAGGGAACACAACCTAAGACTAACAAAATTAGCATCTATAGCCATATGATTCAATTCAACTTTGGGCATGTGACAAAGATAAATAGTCAATTAAAGTTGGTTTTCATATCTATAGTAACCAAAAAATCAAACCATTAGGAAGTGTTTGACAATGATGAACAAATAATCAAGTTCATTATTTAGGAATCTTAATATACTAATGAACAAAATGATTATGGGGATGATATCAAAGAAATATTCGTACAATTAAAGTTTAACCAACTACCTAGAGGTCTCATCACCTCAGAGTCTTTTCAACCCTGATGACAACACCAAGCATGAAGGTAAAATCCTCTTCTTATCAATTTATTAAAATATTTAATTATAGATGTTTGATGTTAGGTAAGGAGAGCACTAAGAAGAAAACATCCATGTTCAAAGATATTTATAAAAAATACGACCATATTATCACTTGGGGATATGATGATCTAAAGGTTTATAATAAGAAACTAATAGAGCACATAATGGATCTAGAACATGAAGCTAAACTCTTTAGACTAAAATAGAGGCCAATGAGCCCAAAAAATATAAATTTAATAAAAAAATTACTCAAATTGCTTTAAGCATATATCATATTTTCAATCAAATATTTGACATGGGTTGCAAACTTGATAATCCATGAGGTAAAGGAATGGTGATATCTGGTGTTGTATCTATTTCAAAAATCTAAATAGGGATTCACTTAAAGACCACTATCTATTATATTCAATGAAAAAATACTACAAAAGGTTGTTGGATCTCAAATGATCTCACTACTTAGTGTATTTTGAGAATGTAATCAAATTTGAGTTAAAGTTAAGGATCAACATAAAACAATATTCACAACCAAATGATTGCCATTTAGTTGTCAAAGGATACCAATTGGACTATCAAATGCATGGGATACATTCTAAAGTGTTGTGGATATTGTGTTTTAAGGGTTAACTAATAAAATTATATTGATTTATATGGATGAATTAATCATGTTATCCAAATATTGAAAGAAACATTTAGAGCACCTTGAAGCAATATTTGAATGCTATAAAGAATATCAAATATCATTAAATCAAAAAATTATTCTCTTTATGTAGAAAGGAAAACTATCAGGTCATAATCTCTCAAAATATGGATATGCTATTAAACTTGATTGTGTTTAAGCTACTCAAGATCTACCCTACCCTCATTAGTAAAAGTAGTTTGGATAATTCATGGTCCATATTTAATTTGTTGTTAAATTACTTTAATTTTATAGAACTTGTTAGACCTTTGGGGTGCTAGTCCCTCAATATTTCAATATACATTAGATAATAGATGCATTGGATAAAATCATATAGTAGAACTATTGGATAGATTCTTGTTATCTAATACATGGTTGCAAACAAAGTATACAATCTCTTCGAATATTTTATTATGAGTAGGATCAGATGACAAACCCATTCTTTTGACTTGTGATTTACCTAATAATAGTCATCCAAATCCATTTCAATCTCAGTCTATGTGGCTCTAAGACCCTGATTTTTTCTAGATGGTTATGTTATGGTGGGATGAATCAAAATTTGAAGTATAATGTATGTATAGGTTTGTTCAAAATTTGAAATATTTAAAGGAGCAAATGAAGATTTGGAATGCCAAATATTTTGGTAACATTATCAAATAAAATAAAGAAATTTAATCCAAGGTCAAAAATTTACAAGAGATAGTAGAAATTAATGGAATGGATTAGGATTCTTATGTGAAAGAAAATTAATTACTTTATTATTATCATAATGCATTGAAAAAGGAGGAATCATATTGGTTCCAAAAATCTAGAGAGAAATGGCTCAAGTAAGGAGATAGAAACACAAAAAAAATCATGCTACAATAAAAACATTTTTTCTATTTGTCATATCAAAAATATTTTATCTCTAGATGGAATAAATATTGAGGATAAAGGAGATATAAGAAATTGTTTCAAAAATATTTTGTTGGATTCTAAGTAAGATAAGGAGGCACAATAAAAACTTATGCAAAATATTTCATCAATTATTAGTCAGGGATAAAATGAAAGCTTGATAAAGATGATGTTATGGTGGAGCTTCATGAAGTAGTTTTCACTTCCATCCTAACAAGGCACCTGACCCTAATGGATTTCCTACAATTTTCTTTCAAAAAATTTAGGATTTATTGAAGAGTGATATGTTAGTTGTAATTGAAGAGGCTAAAAAAATAAGGCTATAATAAGTGAGATCAATGCTACTTTTATTTCCTTGGTTCCCAAGAAATGCGACTAAATATTTTGATATTCTTTTTCCAATAAGCCATTGTAATATGATTTATAAGATCATTTCAAAAATTATGGCAAATAGGTTGAAGGACATTCTAAGGTGTCTTATCTCAGAGGAACAAGGTGGCTTTGTCTGTGGTAAACAAATTCTTGATGGTATAATTATTGCACAAGAGGCCATACATTCTCTTCATTCCATGAGAAAACCAGGTATGCTTTTGAAATTAGATATAAACAAAGCATATAATAGGGTTTCCTAGAATTTTCTATATGCAATTCTTAGAAAGTTCGACTTTGATTATAGTTGGTGTGAGTGGATTAAATGCTATTATAGCACTACAAAATTTTCTATTTTTATCAATGGTTCGCTTGTTGGTTACTTCAAGTCATCTTGTGAACTTCAACAAGGTGATCCACTTTCTCCTTATCTATTCATTATTCTAGCAAAAGCATTAGGGACAACCTTTTCAAAGGCAAAAATAGAAGGAAAAATCAATGGTATTCAAATTACAAAAAATTGTCCCTCTGAATCTCATTTTCAATTTGTTTATGATACTTTTATTTTGGATCATCCCTCAATCAATAAGGTCATGGAGTTTAAATCAATATTATCATGCTATGATAAGGCTACTAGATAGTTGGTAAATACTACAAAATCTAGGATTTTTTTCATTAATACTACCCTTGATTTACAACAAATTATTGTGAATATTTTAGGGTTTAAAATTAAAAAATTTCCATCAACCTACTTGGGTATTTCTTTGTCTAATAAAGGAGCTTTGGAACTCTTTTTTGGATATAATGAAAGCTTGCTTGGCAAGTTGGAAAGGTAAGTTCTTAACCATGGTAAGAAGGCTACAACTCATAGAGACTACATTGCAATCCATCCCTATTTATATGATGTCACTTTCAAGACTGCCAACAAGTATAGCATCAAAAATTTATAAAACTCAAATAGACTCTCTTTGGAAAGGTTGTGAGGAAAAATTTAGGTATTCTCTTTGTAAGTGGGATAGGGTTTGCAAAGGAAATAATATTGGAGAAGCAAGTTTACGGAATCGTAGACTTATGAATTTGGCATTAGAAGCAAATCTTGGATGGATATTATTTAGAGATCAAGGAAAGAATTGGGTAAAATTTTTACTTCAAATATATATATAGGTTCTCTTGATGCAATGAATTTTTTTAGGAAAATAACTCTACCCAAAGGATTGCCAACATGGAACTTCATATCAAAGAGTTTGCAATTGCTAAAGAAACATTTTAGATCGTCAATCAAATTTTTGGTATGATGCTTGGTTGAAGCCTTATCCTCTTATATCTGACTTAAAATGGCAACCATTGGCTCAAACATGCCTATAATTTAAAGGTCCAAAGGTAAAATACTAAATTATTATGAGTAACAACTTCACATCATGGATTTATTTTAGTAACTTGGTTGACAAACAAATTGTAGATGAACTTCAAAAGATGCTTAAAGAGTTTTATTTATTGATTTTTATATGAAAGGATGAGTTGGTTTGGAATTTATTGAAGGATGATGAATACTCGATCAAGTTGAGATATGAGGATTTAGAATAATCAAAATTTCCTTCTCCCAAATATTTTCCTTGGAAGAATGTTTGGTCATTAAAGGGTCTCCCTAAGGCCTCAACATTCCTTTGGTTAGTAGTTCAAAGTAATATTCTTATAGGAGAGAGTCTACAAAGAAGAGGATATTATGGACCCTTTAGATGTGCCTTGTGTGAGAAGGATTTAGAAACATTAGACCATTTACTTCTTCATTTTTTGTTTGCTTACACCTTTTGGGGTTATATATATATATATGAAATTATATTGGGTAGCTCCATTAACATTGAAAGAGTTTATATCAAGTGGCATTAGCTCAACCGGTTAGATTCCTCAATATTTAAAGAGGAGACCAAGGTTTAAATATTTCCCAATGATACATGGATAATATCCAAGCTTTGTTGTAATACCACTATGTGGTGATGATGTAATACGGGTGGGGCCCGTTTCAATCCCATATAACCAATTGAAAAAAACATTGAAAAAGTTGATGAAATGTTGGATTAATTATTTCAAAGGTAAAGCATTATGTATTCTTTGGAGTATGGGCTCTGCCATTATTTGCTAGAATTTATGGCTTAAAACAATAACAAATTTTTTAAAAATAAATCTCAAAATCATGCTCAAGTTTGGAAACGTACTATTGCCTCTTGCAAAATGTCTACAAATATGGTGCTCATCATGGAAAGTCTCAATTTCAAAAAAATAGATACTAATAACTTGGCTACATGATTTGAACATACATGGAAGAGTCATTTGTGACAATGGAATTAGAACAAAGGATCTACTTCGATCTATGGTAAAATGGAAATGTTCAAAAATTGGCTTTACCAAAATTAATTTTGATGGTGCTTCTAAGGAAATCTAGGAAAATTTGGTGGAGGTGGTGTTTTTAGAAATAGTGAAGGCAAAATTCTTCTCACTTATTCAGAATCGTATGGAACTTCAACTAACAACTATGCAGAGGCTAGGAAACTTCTTGCAGGGATTAAAATTATGGTAGAAAATGATGGAATATTTCAATTGAGAGGGAAACATAAATTATCATCAATGGTATTAACAAAAATGAATGTTGAGACTGGATAAAAAATAATATTATTGTTGATATTCATCATCTATTACTAGAGGCAATCTCTTGGAAGTGTGAGCATATTTATAAATAAGGAAATCAAGTAGCAGATAAATTAGAGAATTACGGTATTGATCTTCATCCTAGTGAAATTCAAATTTTAGAAGGTAACTAGCCAAGGGAGATTTTATATCTTAATCAAATTAATGTCAAGGAGCTAATTGTGGAAACATAAAACTTCAAGGAAGTTGAAAAATATTTTTAAGAGAAAAAATAAATGAAAAAAAATGTGAAAAAAGGTATGTTGCAGCAAATGTAATATTTTGGTATTTTGATGGGAGTGGCCCCCAATAGAATCCACATATAACCTATTACAAAAAATAATAAGGTGATATTGTGCTAAAAAAGGATAGAAACTAGGCCAAGCTAGGCAAACATGTAAAGTTTGATTCTATTTGGATTGGTCCATATCAAATTACCTAGGTGTGAAAAGTTAGCACTTACAAATTAGCCATTTTATGGGGATGATCACTATCCATTTGGATAAATGGGAAACACCTAAGCCACCTTTGATCAATTCAAGATATTTGTCAGATTATATATATACATATATTTGAATGTTTCCTTATCTTTTTTACTTTTTGTTTTCATTTTCTATTTTTGAAAATACACACACAGAATAAAAAGAAAAAAGAAATCCATATCATTTATACAAAAACATTGAAAGTGGCATTTTAATTCCCTCCTCATTCTTTTCCCATAGTGTTTTGATCATCCTTTAGCTAGTTGGATCTTGTGAAAAAAAACAGATATTGTAAATTTTTCTAAGTATGCACTTGGACACCTACAACAATAAAGTAAGACTAAATATGACTATCTTAATAGGTGCATTCTCCACATTTTCCTTGGATGCAACTACCCTAATATAGCCAATACACTTCATTAAGTTGGACATGTGGTGCTTGGATAGACAAACAACATGGGATCTGAATGAGCCAAATTGGAACACAATGTTAAAATTAGAAAAAATAATGTGTCATGTGTCTTTAAGAAGATAATGAATCAAAGACCCCACATACACCAACTCAAGGGATCAAGGTAGGGCCAACCATTTGTCATGCCATCAGTATCAAGAGTGCCATGAAGGATTGAAAAGAAGCACTTCCAAGGAAGAGAAACCAATACAAGGTGGCAATGATGCATTTATGACAATGACAAGACTCCTTAATTCTTCAAATGATAGGATTGCATTCATTTTTGTATCTAAAACCACCATGAGTTTTCATAAATCCTTGATGCCCATATCTAAACCATTGCCAAAATAATAAATTCAACCGTGAAAATTAAAAATCAAAGGTGGCCCATTTTGTAATTAGAGGAGCTAAATTTATTGATAGTCTTGAAATTATGTAAGGCATATTTTTCAATCGCAAGTGAATGTTGGGAGTTTTTGGTTTAAAAGGGAAGTTTTAGTATTGGATCTAAGGGACTATGTTTTGAATTTCACCTCTAAAATCAATGTAGAGGCTCTTGTAGATGGAAGTTGGTCATATTTACGTGCTAAGTACCTAGAATTTATTGTCACCAACCTGGGCCTACATAGGTACAACTTTTAAAAGTGTTAAAAAGTGTTCCCCATTCCTAAAAATGACTTGCTTAGACTTTAAGGTCAATCCACAAAGTCGGTGTAAGTGCACTCTCTTCGAATGCTTTAATACAAGTTGCCTTCTTTGTTTGGTTTGAATGAAATTAAATTAAAATAAAATAAGTTAAAGGCTACAAGTGTGATCCATATTTTATCCTCTAAAATGGTTTGCACTCCTTGGAAGTTTAAAAGGTAAAGGTTTTAAAATCAACCAAGCTTTTCAAAAAGTGGAGTACATTCAAACTTAAAAGTAGATCGCATTAACCCTTTTTAGGATGGTTCATACTTCTCAAAAATTAGGTAAATTAAAGTTCAAAATCTTTCAAAGTATTTGAAAGGCACAATGCACTTCCAAATTAGGGTATGCCACACTCTACTATCAAGGTGGATCACATTGTTCCTACTATTAAAAAGAAGGGCATATTGTTCAAGACTTGGCAAATTTTCTCAACTTGCCAAATTTCTTAAAATTGAAGTCTAATTTCAAAAGGAAAAAAATGGAATCTTAAGAGGTGATGAGAAATGATGCACATGTGGACACTCAACCATAAAAACTAATAATGCAATATTTTAAAATTTAGGCAAAAGCTAAAATAACAGAATTGGGTCCAATTAAACAAGAGCTAGAAATCTCATCAAGATAGGCCATACCTCAAATACTCAAATGCTAAAGGGAGGCAAAATAGGAAAATGTGTAAGGATCCTTATATTAATGTTATTGAAGGAAAATATAAGCACACACATGATACCATAAGAAAAGAATATTTACAAAAAATTGAAAAGGGACCAAGTTCAGTTCATGGAGCATCAACAGGTTATAGACCGTAAAATTAGATATGTTCATAGTATCACAAGTGTGGGATTGTCCAAAGATTGTAGAAATATGTGTTAGAACCTAAGGCAATTAAAAAAAACCATCATCCTAGGCTCATTGGAATAGGACCCTATATTTATCTCTATCGAGAACAAAAGAGCAATAATGTGTGAGAATGATAGGGAGGGACAATGGGTTTCATGTCTACCTACAAATAATATCTCCTATTTTAGGAACTTTGATGAAGAACTATGGATGATTTTTTTTAAATCTATTGGTTAAACTTGAACAAGCTAGAGATTTCAAACTTCTCCTAAGATCTAAACAATTCAAATCAAATGTCTAGCATATATTGTCTAGAATAGTAGTAGTGTTCACGGGTGAAAACAACAAGAGAGTGCAAGTAGAAAACATCACTTTGTTGCATGTCATTTAGAATTATCAATTATTCTATTAAGTATTAGATTGCACTTATTAACTTAAGCACCCTACCGATAGGACTTTAGAACTCCAAATAGGAGATTCAAGGTTCGAATCCAATGGGGGTAGAGTTGTACACCATACTTTGGTAACTAGAGTTTGGTTGGATAAACATATATTGGGTAAATAACATCCTCTATGAGGGTCATCTCATATGGCCTATGGTCTTGTGGATGCTAAAAACTACTTTACCTTTTACAAACTTGGAAATTTTGGGAGAAAGAAGGAATTTAATTTCACATCATATTTAATATGGTTGATTCTATATGAAAAGAAAATTTGGTTTTGTAAGTTATAACTAAATAAAGCATGATAGGATGGAAAGCCACTACCCATATGTGTTACACAAAAGTGTTGTACTAAGGGAAAGGGAGAGTAGTTATGAGTTCCACATAGTTGTATATGCACCCATCGTTAGAAGCCTCAAAGGAGATATGCCTAGGTTGTCCAAAAAAGCTAGAGCATTAATCAGGCCACCTAAAGAACCAAAAGGTGACTTCTATCTAGGGAAGATTTTTTTCTTTTAGGTTATATGAGTTGTCTAGAAATCTCTTTGCATTATCCACATATTGTAGACAAGGATTTTTTACCCAAGTCATAATCCTTCCCCTTCCCTAGAGCACGTAATTCATGCACCCATCAACCCACATTTTTTCTCGCGTCATTGAAACCACTCATCTTATATTCTAGCTCATTCTTAACGAATTCGTGGCCTCTAATTTTAGGCCGCAAATTCACTAAAATAGGAAGCCGCCCAACCACCTGAATGACCAAACAATTTTTTCTTAAATTGGCCTATTTTTTGATGTTTTGTGAATTCATTGCCTCTAGTTTTAGGTTGCAAATTCACTGAGATTTGGAATTTTCCTAAATCATCTAACCTCCTCGAACCACCACCTCGAATCTCATGATTTTTTGGTTGAGTTTCGCCGACCCAAGTTATAAAATGAGCACTTTGTCTCCCAAAAGAGACTAATGAAGGATGAACTAATGCATGAATAAATGAATGAATGCATGAAGGAGTATAGTTGTTGCTAGATCTTGTTTCCACCATTGCTACTACGAATCAAGTGATCCAATTTACGATATATTCACTATAAGGAGGTCATTTTGCATCTTTTTTTATATTTTTGTTTTATTTTGCCTTTGCACATCATATCTTTTGCATTTTCACGAATTTGCAAGTAATGCTACGAATTCGCCTAACAAACCGCGAATTTGCTATCCTAGGGACTTGGGGGTAAATATTTATCTCCAAAAGCACTTTCTCAATTTACATATTGCATTTAGATCATTTTTCTTATGCTAGCATTCTTATGCCTACAATGTTTATGCTATTTCATTTCTGCTCTTGCATTTATTCTAAAAATGTCAGCGGATTACATTGTTTATGAATAGTTTTGCTGAAAGAACCAAGGGGGCTTGACTGTTATGCCTCCAAGCTCAGTTATACAATGTCCTAAGCAGGCCCCCAAACATTGATCAAAATCTATAGTGTTTTGTGAAATTCTTTGCAAGTTTTCAGTGAATTTGCACTCTGCACCACGAAATCAATTTAGAAGCCGTAAAATTGCCTACAGGCCACAAATTGGCTTACCGGCTGTGAATTCCCTCTGAGCAAGCATCCAAACCAAGTAGGTATTCTGCAAAATCTGTTTTTGTTTCAGTTTCATATCCTACTTTTTGGTATCATAATTATTCTGTTTTCTCAAATTTTTGCGATAAAATACCAAAAATTTGAGAATAGAATCAAAATGCATATAGCTTAGAAATTTTTTAGTGTGCCTTTGTCTTCAATAAAAGTTAAAATTGCATATATTTTAAGTTCTAGTTGTATTTGGCTCAAAATTAGGTGTTTGTAAACTGAAAGAACACACTTAAACAAACATCCTTGGCTAGACTTAGAAGTAGTTTTTAAATACTTCTTGGTGAACCCAAATCTATTCAACCTCACCAAAGGAGGTATGTCACCAGGTACCCCTCACATCGAGGTGTAAGAGTGTAAATGTCTCATCCCCCTTCTAGGCATGGATCCATTTACCTAGAGGGAAAGGGATGCAAATTTTGCCCTCTACACATATATACTTAATTTTCTATCTAGTTTGGAATATATCTATGAGATAAAATATGTAGAACAAAAGTAATGAAAGGTGCAAAAGAGATCTAGCTTTTATAAGGTCAAGGAATAATACTTGGTGATAACTCCTACAAAAATAAAATTCACATCCAATTAAGGGGTATTTTATAAGAACTTGGGATTGGAAGGCTATTGGAATATTGGTCATATGATCCACATGTATTCATAAGCACTTTGCTTTAGAAAGAATTCAAGTACATGTATGTGCATGAGAAGAGACCCAATTTTGAGGAGGAAATAAACTTGGATATATCACTTGTTGAAGCTACAATGGATGCATTAAAATCTTGTGAGTATGAACTCAAAAAATAGAACACTCCCCCATGGTTTTCATTCTATGCTAAAGATAGGGTTAGAAGTGATTGTGATCCTAACATACCTATAAATTCTTACATAGCAAATATCTTAAGGAATAAGTACAAATGGAGTTTGGAAAATATATTATCATGGAGTATGAGGCATGAATTTAATATAGTTGGGATACTTATAATGAAATACAAAGGTGATGAGGAGTTAACTGTCAAGTCGGATAAATTTCATCCAAAAGAAAATAAGGGAACACAACAGCAAACATGGATACCATTATGCTCAAAGAAGATGTGAAAGTGGAAGCAACAAATACACTAACTTATTTGAGCAAGTATGGATTCTTTTTTATACAAGTAAAAATAGAAAAAAATATATTGATGCTAATTATTCAAAGGATCAAAGTAGAGAAAAAGAAAAATAGGTGAGATATATGAAAAATAAATGTTGAAATAGGTAAAGAACAACCCTTGGATATTGGAACTAAAGGTGAATAGATGGATATGTTATATACTTAAAAACTTATGTAGTAATCTCCCAAGAAAATTAAGGATGATACTACTATGGAATATTCCACCACCACTCCATTCACCAAATTTCTCTTTTTATCACTTTCTAAATTGATTCCACCACCACTTCATTCACCAAATTTTATATTCATGGTCTTTCTATTTCCTCCTCTTCTACTTCTTTTCATATTAGTTCTCCTACTTCCTCTATTTCTTCTACTATGTCCAATCCTTTAGAAATGAGTGCAACAACATGCCCATTCACTTTATTATGTGAGCTTTCACTTGCTTCCCATGCATCATTATTGGTACCCACCAATACACCCCAATCTATTTCCACTTTTGTTGGTCCAAGTATGTTTATTGTCCCATCACCCATATTCCTCAACTCCATCAACATCGCATAGCCTCATTGCTATGCCTCACCAACTTGGAATTGATTTATAAACTTTTTATTCTTGAAGGCTACACATGTCAACTTAGTCATGCCACTCTTCTATAGATGATACAAATATTAGGTTAGTTACATCAAGCAATGACACTCAACTTTATGCAAGTAGAAAAGAAGTAAAAGGCCATAAAGGCTATGTCAAGGAAAAGGTAAAAGCATTGGATGAAATACACACAAAAGTAGAACTGAGGAGGACTAGATCATTGAAATAAAAAAAAAGTTGGAAATAAGTTTAAAACATTTAGAGGTCACATGCAAAGAAAGTGAAGAATTCAAAACATAAATAGATCAAAATAAACAAGAAATAGAAAAGCAAGTAGAATAAAAAGCAAAGGAGCTCAAGAAACAACTTGATCATGAAAAATAACTTAATGAACACCTTTAATAGAAAAAGAGACATCAAGAAGCAGCTTGAGCAAGGGAAATAAGTTTTGGCAATACAAATAGAATAAGAGATGGAATATCCTAATAAACAATTCAAACTATAGAGAGAACTTAAGAAGTAGTGAGAGCAAGAAAAAGAACAATGAAAAGAAGAGTTTGAGAAGAAGATACAGGACTCCCAAAACCAACTAGAGCAACTCAATGGTAATGTGTCGAATTTGAAATGCAAGAAGGATGAAGAAATTGCCACACTTAAACAAACAAAAGAAAAATTAAAGGAGATAGATAAAATTAAGTTTCGGGGATCTATACCAAGTTAAATCAGATCTTTATGGGACCAAATATGTATTGAGGTGAGACATGTTGAATGATACTTGATGTAACTCAAGGAATGCAAGATACTGGTTAATTAGGACACCACTACAATTAATCAAGTAAAATCACAATTAGAAGATAAAGAGAGAGAGATGTTAAAGTTCAATAGCAAATCTACAATATGACCAATAATCAACTCAACTACTTTGGCATTATAGATAATGACCATAATAACTTAGTTGAGAAATATTACAAATAAATAAGGGAACTAAGAGACTGAAGCTATTATTGATGCTTTAAAAGGATCATCGAAGGAAATGAAGAAAGAAACATAGTAGCTAGTAAGCAATGGTTTCCCTTACCCTTTTAAGATCAATGAGCTATTCTCATAGTGGGCCAATTGACTAACTTGGTTAAATAAGAGTAAATCAAAGATGCTCAAATAGATCAATCAAATCTAACAAAATTGCTAGGCTCAAAGGGTTGCTGGAAAACATTAGACTAGTAAACAAGGGAGAATACATCTCTAGATATGAGTATGAGGAATTAATGTTTGCCATTTAAGTGTTAAATATATTATAAGTGTAGAAGGCCCTATAAACACCAATGCCACCAAAGGTGAAAAATATATATGATGGAGTGTGGTCACATAATTTTGTATCTTTTGAAGCAGCTAAAGGTTTATAGGCATCGTGCCCAAGGTATAAGGCATAATCTAGCATCTTCCATCAATCAAGCTTGATATTCCCATGAACTACTAGAATGCTAGTAGTTTAATACTACCATTACACTCTCAAAGTGGGATTCATCATGCAAAAGGGGAATAGGACCATAATCTAGACAATTAATATTATGAACTTATCAAAGACAATTATGAAATATCAAATGGAAACTAAATTATTTGGTTGTCAAAAGTAAGGCTTAGATTCCAAGAATTTGGAGGGAAATTGGTTAATTTTGAGAAACTGTGCTCTACTTGGTAGGTTTCAATGCACTCTTCATTACAAATATCAAAATACTTTGCATTGCAAGCTCATAATACACTTCACATTGAAGGCCATAGAGTGATCCATGTTGAAGACCATAGATTGTTCTACACCATAAGACCAAGATGCAAACCACACCTTTGAAGGATAGTTTTTGTGAAGGTAATGCTAAACATGGATGTTGAGCCATAAAAACCAAGACAACAATTTGGATGTTGATGTTTTATCTCTAAATGGATTAGTGAAAGAAATTAAGTTGCTAAATTTATTAGAATATATTATAATTCAAAATTTGGTTGGATGAGTAAACTTTTATCATATTTTATAAAGAAATTGGTACGTTGAGGTAACTAGAAGTTGGAGTTAAATTTTTTATAGTTAAAAGTAGGGTTAGCTTTAATTTCTATAAGTAAGATATAGATGCTCATTATAAAGTGTCCTTTTGTTATTTTTAGAATAGTAGACCTGCTTGTTGTGATCAAACTTGTAATGGTGACTTGAATTGCAATTAATGAGGAGAGTGTGCATGGTTTCCATGGATGAATTGTGTCTTTAACCTCTTATTTATGGATGCATTATAATCGTAGATATGCCTTCCCATCTTGTATTAGACCTCTTGCATCATTATTGGAAGGTGTTCATGGATATGATTATATCAATGTTATTGGCTTTTTTTCGAAGATCTCAATTGTAGGGTTTTATGGTTATATAATCATATTTATTATATTAATTTTGCTTTATCATCTTACAATAATTTTCCTACAAAATTGTTTACATTTACTTATATAAATTAGATTTAGTAGGAGCCAATCCTTCAATTCAAAGATTGGCGATTACTTTGATCCATTTTCCATGTTGAACCACGATCTTGTGGGCATATAATCATACCAAATGACTTCATAGAACAAAAATACCCATTAAATATTTGCGCATGGAAATTTATTTTTTAAAGAATCCTCTCATTTTATATAGATTTGGTGGTTCTAAGTGTTTTTGCAAAAAAAAAATATTTTTCTAATATATCTCATAGAATTTGCATGAAATCTGGCAAAACTAGCAAGTGGATATTGAGATTTGTGTTTATTTTTAACCAATTATCCTTTTAAAATTTTAGATCTATAAGTTTACACTTCAAATTTTGATAAAATATGAAATACCTAGAAATTTTATGCCAAATTTATATTTCAAACAAAAATTGTATGTATTTTAAAGTGAGTATGCTAAGAGGGAAAATTTGATGAGTTTATGAATGTGAAATATAAATCATAATAATGTGGAGAAACTATTTCTTTGGTTGAATTACCTCCAACACAAAATAGGGCTTGTAAAGGCAAAATACCCACCATATAGGAAGAGAAAAATACTTAGGACTATTGAAATTTCAAACACCCAAAATTTAGGCAAAGAGAAAATACCTATTTCATTGCCACATTTTTAAGTTATGAATATGGCCCAACTTGTTTAATCCGACCAATTCACACAACTCACATAAGTGTAGCATGTAATTTAGCCAATCTAATTGGTGATTCAACCTATGCAACTTAATGTTCAATAATCAGAAGAAACTACATAACAAGCTCAAGAAGTGTCCCAACAACAAGCAATGCATGTTCCATAATCCATGCAACAAGTACATGCTTCTTAGTAAGCATAGTATGGTACATAAGTTCAATAGGATCAACTAGTAGTATATGCATAACAATAATGAAGAAAACCCATATTGCAACTTCAAGTGCAAATTCGTCATCAAAATATTTTTCTAGATTGAAGCCATTAAGGTCCTTTAAATTTACCTATTTGTTCATCCACTTTGCAACCAACATTAAAATCCCTATCACAGTTTAATGGAGATGATAAGAAAACAATGTTGGAACACCTTAACAAACTACCAACATTAAAATTGATTTAGTATATCCACGATAAAGATTTTATGGTTTGTTTTTTCATATTTTCACTAAGAGGTAAGGTTATGTTAGGGTACAAAAGCCTTACAGATGGGAAAGACATTGTTAGGACCCTATCCTAACACAACCATTGTTATGTATTTGTCTAGTGTTGGTGTATGTTTGCACCCTGGGCACCTAATATATATGGGTCCATTATGATGTAACTTTTATAAGTAGGAGTTAGTAGCTTGAGTCTCTTATTTCATGTGGTCTTACCCTTGAGCATCATGGTTAGGGTAAATAAGAGTTTGTATAAGGACATGGCTTTAGAGTAGAATGTATCTCATATTTTTCTCAAATTGTATTGAAGCTCTACTTCCAAGGATGTTGCCTCCTCGAAGAGGCCTACGGTATCTGTCCTGCTTGATTAATATAAGTCTAATGTATTTCCATTTAATTATTTTCTTGAGCACTTTTGTTATTTTCATTTTCATGGTCATTTAGTTTATAAGCATTTCCATTAATTCCTACATTGCTATTGTGGTTATGCTTATTTTTATATGAAGGTTCCTAACAAGTGGTATCAAAGCTCTTTTTAGGGTCGTGTTTGGCAACAATAACAATAATTCTTGTCCTTCCATCCATTTATGTATTCTATAATTTTTTTTGTTCATTTCCCATTAAAGTATATTTCCAAAAATACATATTTTTTTCTCTATTTTTAATGGATTAGATTAAAAACCCTATGTCAAGGGTTTTAAAATATCATAGAGTTGTTTTTGGCTAAGCTAGATTGCTCATAAAGTGTCTAGTGAAGTGAGGGGTGTTCAAACTCCAATAATCGGGCATTAAACAACACTCATGTACAACTGTGAGCTCCTACGTACCCCCGGGTATACAAGGAGACCGCCCTAGGAATAGGAGAATCCTTCACCAATAGAAATATATCGATCGTTTGAGTTTTGTGGTGCATCAATAAGCGGTTAACCCCAATAAGTTACTTTCATAGTACCTTCAAAAATGGATAGTGCAACTACTCATATGGTGGAATCCTTTGTAGTTAGAGCTCTAAAACCATGAACAATATTGTATATCAGAGAGCCCACAAAATCAGATACACTTTGACTTAAGTTATTCCTATTGAAACCTTGTTTTAAGTCATTTCCCATTGAAAACCAAAACCAGATTTGAGTATATTGTTAAAGAGACTACTCCATTTATAGTTTGATAATGTAAAGAATACCTGGTGTGATAGTATAGAGAATATATAGTCTAATAGTATAGAAAATATAGTCTGACAGTACAAAGAATATCTAGTCTGATAGTGCAAAGAATAATCAATATGACAGTCAGAGAAGTCAAGTGTCAATGGTTTGCTAGCAGAGCAATTAGTTGTCAATAGTTAGAGTACAAAAAGGTAATTTTTTCTATTTTATGATATAGTCCATTGTGATCTCTTCTTTGAGCTGATAGTTTTGAGACCTATAGAAACCCTTTTTTGGAATCCTACCTTCCAAAAATCGTCAATTTGTGGTAGTCCATTTTGATCCTCTCTTCGAGCTAATCATTTTGACATATAACTCTGCTAAACCTTTTTGGAGACCCTAAAGTGAGTTAAAATGGTTGGTGGTACTAGAGCTACCAAGAGCTAGAGCGATTGGGCAAACAGGTGAAACACGTTGAAAACTCTTAGTTACAAATCCTTCAAGCATTATCCAAATTAAATAAATTGGATAAAATTGATGAACTTAAGAGTTGTTTAACATGCGTAAATGTAAAATATGATGTTCTAATAGGCCAATCACCAAGGAATCAAAATGGTAGTTCCAAGGGAAAAGCATAAAATACCTTGCCTTTAAATACAATTCAGAGAAATCCCAAGCTAGACTTTCCAAAATTTGATGGTAGTGATCCAACTTGTTGGTTGTATAAGGCTTAATGATATTTGTCTCTTCATGCCAATACATGTAATCAAAGGCTCGTAATTACATCTTTCAACCTAGAACAGGAAGAAATCCAATGGTACCAATGGTTAGAGAATATGCATCCTCAACTCACTTGGACTAAACTTGAGATAGAATTACTCATCCATTTTGAATCCAGTGAGTATAAAATTTTTATTGGAACCCTTGCCAAGTTAAGATAGATGACATATGTTTGTGGTTATCAAACATAGTTTGAAAAGTTGGCAAATTGCACTAGGGGATTGAGTGTTGAGTTTTTCCAAAGTTGTTTCATTAGTGGATTAAAGGAAGATATTCAGACTGAACAACATGATGGCAATTTTAGAACTAACTAGACTTGTTGAAGATAAATTCGTAGCACAAAGGCATACTTTTAAACCTCCATAGGCTCAAACCCGGTTTTCATCTTGGACATCCTCAAACTTAGGAAACAAACCAGCCCAAATTAAACATCTCACTTAAGAAGAAATGGAGGCACATAGGGCACACCGACTATGTTGTAATTGTGAATAATATTCATTGGGCCACAAGTGTGTACAATAAAAACTATATTTACTCAATGTCAAAAAACCTTCCACTACGGATCCACATGATGAAGGGGAGGACCATAGAGAGAAAGATCAACTTGAGGAGTCTAAACCAATAGAGGACTAACCACCTAAAATTTTAGTATGTGCATTAGCTGGGATTTCTACTCAAACCATGAAAGTGGTAGGGCATTTCAAAGGCTAGTAACTCATCATCCTCACTAATTTTGGTAGTATCCACAATTTTATTGATTCATAGGTAGCTACCATTAAATCTACTTTTGCAATTCATTTGAAGTCATGGTTGCCAATGGGGGTACTCTATCATGCAAAGGAAAATGTAGAAATGTAAAGGTGATGATGGGCAACTACAACCTTAGGGCAGACATGTTTGCACTTCCTTTGGGAGGTTGTGACATTGTGTTTGGAACTAAATGGCTTCATACCTTGGGCTTTATAGTATGGAATTTTTTTGAGTTATGGATGTAGTTCATCGAACATGGAAAGAAACACACTCTCTATGGCATGACCATGGGTCCTACCCAACTCATCAGGTCACATCGAATGAATTTTTTTGAAGAAATTATCTCAAGGTGTGGAGCACAATTGTTTGTACTATAGGCCCTAAATACCAACGATACAGTTCAACCAATTAAATTACAAGAAATTGTGGATAAACATGCACCCATATTTGTAGAATCTCAAGGGTTACCACCACGACGCACCCATGAAAATGCCATCAAGCTTGTCCTAGGAAGTTTACCACCAAACAATCGTCCCTAAGAGTACCCATATATGCAAACGACTAACATTTTGAAAATGGTACATGAGTTATTAGCATGAGTTTATTCAATTGAGTGTCATCCCATATTCTTCCCTATTACTTTTGGTTCATAAGAAAGATTTGTCTTGGCTATTATTTGTGGATTTTTGAGAAAACAAAATTACCATCAAGGACAAATTTCCCATTCTCGTCATTGATGAGTTACCGGATGAACTCCATGGTGCTCACTTCTCAAATTTGGATCTTCTTTCAAGTTATCATCAAATCAGATTGTGTGATGAAGATATTTCGAAGACAACATTCTATACTCATGAAGGCCATTATGAATTCCTCAGTATACTTGTCCACCTTTCAAAGTCTCATGAATGCAATATTTCGATCATTTCTATGTAAATTTATTTTGGTCTTTTTCGATGATATTCTAGTTTACAATCATACATGGGTGGAACATTTGCAACATTTAGACCAAACATTGCAACTCTTGGCTAATAATAAACTGTGTCAATCGATCCAAATGTTCTTTTGGTATGCAAGAAGTGGAATACCTAAGCCAAATAGTTTTAGAAGGGGTCAAGGTGGATCCTAAAATATTATCGACATACAAGAATGGCCCAAAACACACACTCAAAGTCTTCATGGTTACCTGGGCCTCACTGGCTATTATCAATAATTTATTCACGATTATGGAAAGCTTGTGTCCCCTTTTATGACTATGATGCAAAAGAACTCATTTCTACGGTCAGAACCTATTGAACATGCATTTCTATGACTCAAAAAAGTTATGCTCTCTACTCACATGCTGGTTATGCCTCAACAATAATGCTTATGCAAGAAGGGTGGCCATTGGCCTTCACTAGTATGGCAGGATCAAGCAAAAACTAGGGAAAATTGACTTGTGAGAAGGAGATGATGGCGATCTTACATGTTGTCAACCAATGGAGGCCTTATTTGATTGGGCAACATTTTTTCGTTAACACAAACCACCATAGTCATATGTACTTTTGTGAGCAATGTGTATCTACACCCAAACAACAAAAATGGGTTACCAAACTACTAGGGTATATGAAATCATTTATAAGAAGGGCAAGCAAAATTTAGTCACTGATGCACTATCCTACCAATATGAGGATCAAGCTATGCTATGTGCCATTTCTACTCCATTTCCTCAAGGAATGTACTAGCTTCAAGGAGAAGTGACTCAAGATTCCACCTTGCAATCATCATTTTAGCAACTTCAAACTAATCATTTCTCTTACCCAAGATATACATGAAATAAAATAAATCTACAATATTGGGGTCGCCTTGTTATCCCTAAGAATTTGCCACTATGAATCCATACTACAAGAAATGCATGCTTCTCTGACTATAGCATATTTAGGCTTCTTAAAAGTGCATAAATAAGCTAAATGCACATTTTTTAGGGCAAGGATGAAAAAGAATATCAAGACCTTTGTTGCAGAATGTCACTTGTAAATGCATTAAGGACGAAACTATTTGCACGCAAGGCTCCCAATGTCTAGAGGAAAAATAGTCATTCTTATGGTCATGGATCATCTAAGTATGATCATATTTGTCCTCTAGCCCACCTTTACAAGGCCTCAACTATTGTCCAAATATTTCTTGATTCCATTTTTTGCCTTCATGGCATCCCCAATCCATTGTATCCGATCGTAACCCCACATTCACTAGTAATTTCTAGCAAGAACTATTTAAGTTGCATGGCACACAACTTAAGATGAGCTCGACATAGCATCCCTAGACCAATGGGCAAATTGAAATTGTCAGCAAGTGTTTGAAAACTTATCTTCATTGCTTCACATCTGAGCAATCGACTTACTGGGTCAAATGGCTTCATTTGGCTGAGTGGTGGTATAATACTTCTTATTACTCCACCAAGATGACACCATATAAAGAAGTTTATGGACACCCTCCACCATCACTTCTATCATATATTCTAGGTAGTTCCAAGGTTCAATTAGTGGATTTCACTCTCGTAAAGCATGCACAACTACACAAACATCTCAAAGATAATTTGGCCATGGTGTAGAACAATGTGCAACAACAAGCAAATCAACCTTGCTCTAAGCACAATTTTAACATTGGGGACATGGTTTTCCTACACCTACAACCCTATAAAAAATCATCACTGAAACTCTATGGCAATCAGAAGATAGCACGAAAATTATATGGACCGTATAAAGTGCTCCGCAAGTTGGTCCCATGGCCTACAAGCTAGAATTGCTACCTTCTTCCACAATACATCCAATTTTCCATGTCTCGTCTTTGAAGGTCCTTGAAAACTATATATAGGTCTAGTGTACAATACCCTAGTTGGATGAGGAAGGCTCAATCATCTTAGAACCCACATGTATTTTGGACTAGTGTTAACACACACTTCACAATTGCACTCTACTTGATGTTCTAGTATAGTCGCATGGACTTAAGCAAAAGATACCACCGAGAAGTTGCTCCATCAACTATAACAACAATTTTATCATTTCAAGCTTTGAGGACAAAGCTTCCTAAAGGAGGAGAGCATGTTATGACCCTATCCTAACACAACTATTGTTATGTACTTGTCCAATGTTGGTGTATGTTTGCACCTGGGGTGCCTAGTGTGTATGGGCCCATAATGATGTAACCTTTGTTTATATTATAAGTAGGAGTTAGTAGCTTGGGTTCCCTCTTTCATGTGGTTCGACCTTTGAGCATTAGGGCTAGGGTAAAAGAGAGTCTATATAAGGACATGGCTTTGGAGTAGAATGTCTTATATTTTCTCAAATTGTATTAGAGCTCTGCTTCCAAGGAGGTTGCCCCTTCGAAGAGGTTGTAATATTTGTTTCGCTTGATTAATATAAGTTTGTTGTATTTTCATCCAGTTCCTTTCTTGAGCACATTTGTTATTTTTATTTTCATGGTCATTTAGTTTATAAGTATTTCCATTGAATCTTGCATTCTATTGTAGTTATGCTTGTTATATGAAGGTTCCTAACAAACATTAACTATGCTACTATGGAAAATCCATTTGTTAGACGACTTTGTGACTTGGCTCATGTGTATTTAGTACTCTAGTTAACATCTGATTAAGAATCTTCCTAGAGATACTTCTAGCAGATAATGTCCCATGAAAAAAATAGATTATGAAACGTCTAATTATAAACATTCATGATTTTAATATTAGATTCATGTGCATATTATATTAAATCTGAACTAATATTTGTCTATTCGATGGATAAGTAATGGTGTATTACATAAGAGTGTTGCAATCAAATCCCTCAATGATCGATAAAATAGCAAATCACTTATGCTAACACAAACATTTGAGAAAGGTGATCACATAGACGAAATGCTTGTGTAAGTAGGCAAGTTGCCACCCACATGCCCAATGGCTTATCCAATAGATTTAGTCCAAATACCCACACAATAATTTCAATTTCTACAACATGGTGTATATTTTGTTGTCCAGTAATTTCTGCTCCCCATAAACTCTTTCTCATTATTCAGAATGCATTGTTCTCTCTCCTGAGTTTTATTGTCAAACTTCTCTTGGTTGCGCCTAAAGTGTTGTGCAGTTTTTCTATTAACTTGTCATGCAGGGTGCACACCTTTTTGAAGGCAGAGATGGCTTATTGTCCCCAGGTGCAAGCAAAATCGAAAGAGTAAAGGAGCGCAGGTCCATTTTGAGCCAAAATGTAGCAACCCCGATGCGCAAGTCCCCTTGCTGGCCAAACTAAGTCTAAGCGCAACGAGAACCAGCGCAATGCCCTTCCGCTTTTCCAGAGGAGCGTAACCCATATTGACTAGTCAAAACACAACAATACCCAACGCAGTGCCCTTGCGCACTACCTGAAAGGTGCACGACAAGTTGACCAATCAACGCGCAGCACCAAGTTTCAACCAAAAACGACTAAGTGTTGGTGAAGGACATTGCGCTCCCTTTCTCCTATGCAAGGCAAATTTGCAATCAGTTGGTGTGGTTCAGTGTTTGACTTTTCAACAAGGACGCGCCTCCCAATGAAAGGACGTTGCGCTCCCTTTCTCCTGCGCAAGTCAAATGCGCAATCAGTTGGTGCACTTCAGTTTTTGACTTTTCAACAAGGATGTGTCTCCCAAGGACCTCAGACACTTGCGCTCTATTTTTCCAGCGCAAGGCATTTGCACTTCCTTCCCGTGCGCCTTGGCTGTTGACTTTTCAACACTAGTGCTCTTCCCAACATTCCGGACTGTTGCGCTCCAACTTTCATGCGCAAGACATTTGCACTCCACACCATTGCGCTTAGGCTGTTGACTTTTCAACGCCAGCGCTGTCTTCAAGGTGTCGGGGTGTTGCGCAGTTTTTCCTGAGCGCAAGTTGATTTCATGCAAAGGAACAACACTTCAGTGTTTGACTTTTCAATGTCTGCGCTATATCCGGAAAGGCGAGTTGTTTTGCTGCAGTTTTTCTAAGCGCAGACCCATTCCGAGCCAAGAAACAGCAGAGCGTAGCAACTGGGCCTTGCATCTGGCGCCTATTCCTGTCTAGTCCCCCTTTGTCCCAACTGAACTTCCCCATAAATGCTCCTCAACAGTGGATACGACGCATCCTTATCTGATCAACGCAATTGGTTAGGGAACCTTCCAGACTGGACATTTCGGGATTTCAAGGTCTTATCTTTCACGGAAGCGGTTCCAGCGAGTGAGGAGGCAACGCCACCGAGCTGAGCCTGTTAGGGCATTGAAGGGGTTCAACTGCATTTCAAGGAGTCATCAGTCCCGACCATGCCTAATTACTATTTCATGACTGTAATTCCTTAAATCTTATCTTGGCTGCCACCACCACATTTTGTAGGTGTGCATTTAATATTTCAAGTGGCAGAATTCTCTATATAAGCCTGCTATTTTATTGTAAAATGATGGATGTTTGCTAGAAGCTTGATGTAATCCGAATTCTGCTATCAATACAACTGATGTCTGGCTCTAACTCTGGACTTCTATTTTGTGTGTATGTCTTCTATTGCTTATCTTCTATTAAGTTCTCTGATTTATACGTAGGCTTGAATTCTAATATCAAAAAAAATATATCTGGATTTAGCTTCTGATAAAACGTGAACCCCTGGAGTAGCCCTGGAGATTACGCATGTTAGATGCCTAGTTTTAATTTATGTTAGTTGTCTGTATTGAGTGCTATTTGATTCGATGTGCAGTAGAGTTATCGTGTTGTTAGTCCATCACCCCTGTTCTATCTGGCCTGTGGCCATATTTCCCATCCCTTTCAGTCATTTCCCATTCCTTTCCAGTTCCTTAATCTCAAATCCCCCTAGTTAGAATAGCAAGGGAACCAACCCCTCTCTGGAGATTGGCACGGGAGGCATTTCTTCCTCTCGGCCTTTCAATGTTGGCCGGGTCTAGGGTGCATGAATAGACAAATTCATACCTAAGGCAGATCTCTGACCAACAGTTTCTGGCACGCCCGATGGGACCCAAACGTTCCACTGCAAAAGCAGTATTAAGAAGTTGATGTTCGTCTTATTGCTGACAAATCCGAACATCTGGCGACTCATATGAACTCAGACACCTCCGAACCTCGTAGACCAGCTTAAAAGATCACGCCTTCATGCGTACGAGGTGGCAGGCTAGAAATACAGAAGAAGAAATCGAGTTCTTCGAGCTTGACATCGACGCTCTGGGAGAGCATCCTAGAGTGGTCAGGCCAAATATCCCGTTAGACGGGACATCTTCGCAAGAAGTTGTTGTTGCTACACGGACTCCGACTCCTAACAGCATAGCAACTAGCTTGCCCCCAGTTCCACCGAATTCCCCGGATCATCAGAATACTCCGGTTCCACCTAACGTTCCACCAGGTGCTCCGAGTGTTCCGATTGTTTCGGCTCAGCAAGTTCTACCGACTCCTCCGATCCATACAAATCTGCCACCCCAGATGGCGCAGCAAGCTCCACCCAGGCAGTTCCTGGCCTGGAATCATACGGGCCCCCTTGCCCTACAGGCTCAACACCAAGTACCGGTTGCAGCCTTGAAAGCTTTACCTACTTACGACGGCATGGGAAAGACGATGCATGAGCACATTCAAGACGTCGCAGGACTAGCAACCATTCACCAAATCACCGAAGAAGACGTTATGGTGAAGTTGTTGGTGCTTTCACTAAGAGGTAAGCTCCTCTACTGGTACCGATCGCTCCCGACCGGTACCATCACCTCATGGGACCAACTGGCAGGGCAACTTATAAGGGGCTTCAACGAACAAGCAGACCCCTTCTCTCTGTTGCACCAGTTCACCTCTATCCAGAGGCACCCTCAAGAGGAGATAGCTGACTTCAATGTCAGGTTCGCCCGAACCTGGCAAAGAGTCACCGACGGCCTTCGACCCACATCGGAGCAGGCAACGTTCTATTACCTGAGAGCGTTTCACTCTGATATTAGCATGAGCATCAGACATGCTAACGTCAACACCTTTCCGAAATTATACCAGTAGGCGCAGAAGGCGGAAGTCGACCTGGTAGCCATCGAGAAGTTGCCTCCAAAGGCGACTACGCCGATTTACCCGGATTTCCCGCAGAACATGTACCCGAGCGCATCCGCTCCACCTACATCTCAGATGTACCCCAATCAACCGTGGACCCCCAATCCACAAAATCAAGCGGTACCCACTCCGCAATTTCAAGTACCTACTCCTCATTATCCAACCCTTGCAATTCCTCAGCTTTCGGCGCCTCCTCAATATCCAGCGTTGCCTGCACCATTGGCACCATTGCACCATTGGCACCATTACCATTACCCATGCCTACGGCTCAGGCATCTCTAAATGCGGATCAGGCCAAAGAGTTGCGGGATGTGTATGGGTTTATGAAAACTATGGCGAACGATATGGCTATCATGAAGAAAAGACAAAATGATCAGAGCTATCCGCCAAGGAGATTTCCGCCCTCGATTACAAGGGAGCAAGTTGCCCCCACCGGAAGACCTCATGATAGGAACTCCGCGATGTTGGAGTGCGATGAAGCTAGCTCATCCGACAGGACCTACTGGTGCTCCACCTGCAACGACCCGCATGGCGAGGAAACTTGCATGGTTCATCTGAACTATGTGCAAACACTTGCAGACAACGCACCCGGCGGACAGGTAAATATGATAAGGGAAACTGATCGTAATTGCATGATTCCCCCTGTCGAACAGGTCTCCGTTCTGATGAGGACGGGCAAGAAGCCAATTGAGGTCGATCCGGTTCAGATGGAACCACTCAAGGTGCCTGCTAATCCCAAACTGCCAAGTGAGAAGGCAGCCACACCACCAGAAAAGGAGCCAGTTCAAGTATCAGAGCCGACGGACAATGCTCGACTAAGAGACTATCTGCCTCCAAGGGCAAGAGTGAGGACCCCTCAGCCGCAAGCTTCAACCTCTCAACCCCTAACTGAAGCAAGAGATCAGGCGAGAGAAAAGCTACGATACCCCTCGCTGACCAAGCGTCAGAGAGTGGAAGCAACGTAGCAGTACCGAACCCGGTACGAAACCGCTAAAGAGGGAGGCGAGTCTGGTGCTGGAGCATACAATGTCGTCGAAGAATTAAGGAAGACTCCGGCTAAGGTAAGCCTCTTTGACGCGCTCCAACTGCCTGGTCAAGTCGACCTGTTGCAAGAATCCCTCAAGTCCGTCAAGGGCAAGGGGAGACCAACTCAGACCGTCTTGACACAACCGCTGACCACCTCCGCCACCGGGAAGAACAGGCCGTCGCCGTTTTATCTATCCCTCAGGATGGAAGGGTGGGTCGTGCATAATTGCATGGTTGATTCTGGCGCTGCCACCACTGTAATGCCCAAAGTTGTATGCGAATTCATGGGCATGGAGTACACCAGGAGCAGTCCTGGAGTGCTTCAACTGGACGGGACTCCAGTTAGGACAGTGGGGGTCATCAAGGACATCCCGATCGTGCTGCACAAGATGCCGCAGATCACAGTAATTCAAGAAGTTGTGGTAGTAGACTTGGAGCCCTATTTCAGCATGTGCTTATCAAGGGAATTCACTGCCAAGCTTGGAGGCTATCTGTCTCTCGATTATTCGCACCTGGAGGTCCCCTTCAAAGGAAAGAGTATCAAAATTTTTAATGAAAAGCCCTCCACCTTTCTCATTGAAAAGATCCAGGATGCGGAGAAACCCATGGACTCAATCAACATCATTGACGGAGTAGAAGAAGTGGAAGAAAAAGTGGAGTTGATGGAGGAAGCTCTTGATGAGCTGCGCATAGAGGATGAGTTCTCTATGCGTGATTTCAATGCTATGATAGAATCGGACATCGGGTGTTACTCGATTACCAAGCCTGAAAAGGCTAAAGTGCCGAGTGACGCTGACCCCATGGACGACCAACTATGGAAGCTCTTCTTCGACGGCGCCCGATGCAAGAACGACGCTAGAGCTGGAGTTGTCCTCATCTCTCCTTCCGAAAATCAAAAGACATACTCGTACAGGCTCGCTTGGAGCTGTACAAATAATGCCGCTGAGTATGAAGCCCTGTGTTTGGGGTTACGAAAAGCGGAGAAACTCGGAATAAAGCAGTTACAGATCTTCGGCGATTCAGAGCTGATCTGTAACCAAGTGACGAATAAGTGTGTTGCCAAGCAACACTATTTAAAAGCATACCGTAATAAGGTATGGGATCTGCTTGAGTCCTTCTCAGCTCTCAACATTCAATCCATTTCCTGGGAGCGGAACAAGCATGCCGACGTTTTAGCGTCTATTGGAGCCAGGTGCTCCCCTGCCGAGGATATAATGCAAAAGCCAAAGGCAGTGAGGGTGATCTATAGGCCCTCGGTGCCTGACAAGAACATTCATTGGCAGGTTTTTGATAGTGACGAGCAGATCGTCAACTTTTTGATCGATGAAGCAGGAAATATCGAAGAAAGAGCCCTCGACGAAGAAGAATCTGAGGGCCTAATTCAGCTGAAAAACAACCACCTCCCTAAGGGCTTGATCACCCTTGAAAGTCTGTTCGACCAAGACGACAGGTCTCTCCCCCACAAGATCAAGGTGGATGCGAGAGAATATGAAGAGCTTGAATTGGAGCCCGAGAAAATGATTAAAGTGGGGACTGATTACACACCACTGGAAAAACAGCAAATCAGAACCCTCTGCAAAGAGTATCCGGACATCGTCGCCTGGAGCTACCGCGACCTGAAGGGGTATGACAAGTCCATCTTCCAGCATACAATTGAGCTCCAGGAGGGAGTCAAACCTGTCAGGCAAAAGCAAAGGCCTGTCAATCCGAAAATAGAGATGCTGATGAAGGCCGAGCTCCTGAAGATGCTCGAGGCAAAAATTATATATCCCATCAAGCACTCTTCTTGGGTGGCGAATCTTGTCCCAGTTCGGAAGAAGAATGGAGACATTCGCCTCTGCGTAGACTTTCGAAACCTTAATCAGGCTTCGTTGAAGGATCATTATCCATTGCCCCAAATTGACCAAATACTTCATGTGGTGGCAGGAGCGCAGAGATTCTCTCTGTTGGATGGCTTTTCAAGGTATAATCAGATCTGGGTCAAAGATGAAGACCAGTTCAAGACCGCCTTCACCACCAAGTGGGGCACCTTCGCATACCAGCGCATGTCGTTCGGCCTCTCAAACGTTGGCGCAACCTTCCAGAGAGCAATGGACTTAGCCTTCGGTGAGTTGCTCAATCGCATCATTGTTATTTATCTTGATGACATGACTGTTTTTTCCCACAAAAGGGAAGAACACGGTCTACATTTACGACAGGTGTTTGAGAAATGCCGAGAATTTGGGATCTCAATAAACCTGAAGAAGTCAATCTTCGCGGTCAAGGAGGGCAAGCTCCTGGGCCATGTCATCTCTGAAAGAGGACTAGCCATAGATCCTGCTAGGGCGGAAGCTCTCCTCAAGCTCCCTCTACCAGCAAGTAAGAAGGGCCTCCAATCCTTCTTCGGGCAGATTAATTTTGTTCGGAAATTCATTTCCGACTTCGCCCAGGTAGTCAAGCCGATGACGGAACTCCTCAAGAAGGATGTCGAGTTCCGATGGACCGAGGAGAGAAGGCAGGCATTCAAAGAGATAAAAGAGCGAATCGCCCAAGCCCCCGTTCTGGTGAACCCCGACTACTCCAAGGATTTTATCCTTTATGCTGTCGGAGAGCCAGAGAGCTATGCGGCTGTCCTTACCCAGAAAAATGAAGACGGGGACGAGCGGCCAATTGCGTTCCTAAGTCAAGTTATCCTCCCGCATGAGGAAAAGTTCAATTTCATCGAAAGACAAGTCCATGCGGTGATGAGGTCGCTGAAGAAGTTTCGTCATTTCGTCTCTCAGAGTAAGACGATAGTGTACGTGATACACCCGGACGTTAGAAACTTCATCATTCAAGGAGAGCTCGGCAACAAAAGGGCAGGTTGGATCTCCAAGATCCAAGAGTTCGATATAGAGGTCCGGCCCACTAAACTGGTCCGTGGCCGAGCCTTATGCCAAGAGCTTGCCCGGAGTGCCGCCTCAGAGGTGACAGCTTGCCAGTGGGATGACCCAGCACAGGAGAGCAATTGTGCAAATCGGTCTTCATCCGACAGAGATTGGACAGAGGACCTAGTGGAGTACTTCAGCACAGGACAGTGCCCTTCCGGCCTCAACTCTTCGTAGAGGAGGAGGTTCAGGCTTCAGGCCTGCAGATACGTATTGTTGCCCAGTGGGTTGTTTCATCGAAACATTGACGGTGTCCTCCTGAGATGTGTCAGGGGGACAGAAAAAGAGAAAATCCTAGACGAATTCCATTCTGGAATGTCCGGGGGCCATTTTTCAGGAAGGCCTATGGCCTTGAAAATAATAAGGGCGGGCTATTATTGGCCCACCATTTTTGTTGATTCCTTCAGTGTTAGCCAAAAGTGCGATAAATGTCAAAGGTATGTTGGCCGCACTAAGAATGCTTCTCTGCCTCTGCACCCGATTCAGGTCGAGGCCCCATTTCAGCAATGGGGTTTAGACTTCATTGGGATAATAGAGCCCAATTCTTCAGCAGGGCACAAGTATATCTTGACGGCCACAGACTATTTCACCCGGTGGACAGAAGCAGTGCCCACCAAGCGGGCTAATCAGGATGTGGTCATCGCCTTTCTAGAAGGGCTGATAACCCGTTTTGGGATACCGGATGCCATAGTGACTGATAATGGTTCCCATTTCATTGGGGCCAAGATGTGTGCATTCGCTAGTAAGTACGGTATTTACTTGAAAACTTCGTCAAATTATTACCCGTAGGGCAACGGTTTGGCGGAGTCTACCAACAAAAACTTACTCCGGATCCTGAAGAGGACGTTGGAAGACAACAAGCGGACCTGGCATCTGCTTTTAGATTTTGCGTTATGGGCTGACCGAATTTCCATTAAGAAATCCATCAAGACGTCCCCATACTCCCTGGTGTACGGGAAAGAAGCAGTGCTTCCTGCGCATATCGAATTGCCCGCTTTGCAGTCTCTCCGATCATTGGACGGCGAGGACGAAGAGTTTGACCCTATCAGCATCAGGATTGCCCAACTGTTGCAGTTGGAGGAGGAAAGAGAGAAAGCCTATGAGGCTTTCATGAAGCATGCCGTCACCACGAAGAATTGGTTCGGCAAAAGGACCTCCGATCGGACTTTCCAGGTTGGCGACTTGGTGCTAAAATGGAATGAGAAAAAGTCCAAGCCCGGAAACCATGACAAATTTGACGCATTCTGGGAGGGTCCGTTTCGGGTTTCTCAGGTCCATCCAGTGAACTCTTTCACGCTGCAAGATCTGAACGGGTTTACTCTACCGTTATCAGTCAATGGCCTTCATCTGAAGGCGTACTACCAGTGAGTGGTAGTGCGAGAGGTTTTTATCAGGCTATATATATTTGTATTTTCCTTATTTATGCATATTTGTTTCTTTCGGAGTATATCTCTTCGCCCCCTTTCGCGCTATCAGTAGCGCAGTTTTTTGGGCCGAGCCTTAGCTGTCAGGGGGGTTCCGAGGAGTCCAGTTCAGTTCGTTTGTTTTTGAGCCAAAAGCAAAAAGAAAAATAGCAAAGCGCCCCACCGTTCGAAAAAGGGGAGTCCAGCTCTCTCGCAAGGGTAAGACTGTGCTTCAATGATGCTAAGTAACTACAAGGTAAAGCGCAGCAACAGTGGGCGCAATGCCTGTGCACCCGGTCTGAAGAGCGCAAAGCAATTTTGCTCCAAGAAGAAGGCACAAGATAAACTCCATGCAAAACAGGGCGCAACACCCTTGAACGGTCAAAGCGCAACAAAAATGAGCGCTATACCTTTGCGCACCTCCTTAGGAGCGCAACGCATGTTGACCGATCAAAAGGCGCAGCATTAAGCACCTAAGTATACACCAAGGTGTTGCGCTCCAAAAGAGGAGCGCAAGACCAATTCGGGGTTGTCAAGTGCGCTTTGCACTTTGACTATTCAACTTTGGCACTGGTCTCGAGGCCCAAGGTGTTGCGCTCCAAGTGACGAGCGCAAGGCTAATGCGCAACAAAAATGAGCGCTTGGGCATTTGACTTTTCAACACCAACACGCAGCCCTAAGCCCAGGATGCTTGCGCTCGCTTTTAATGCATAAAGCCAATTCGCAAGCAAAAGGGAGCGTTTTGTTCATAGACTTTTCAACGCACAGCGCTGATTTCGAGCAAAGGTTTAAAGCGCCCTAAAGATGTTGCGCACCGATTCGAGTGCGCCAAGGCGTTGCGCATCGTTTCAGTGCGCCAAGGTATTGTGCAAGGTTTCAAGTGCGCAAGGCAAGGATGTACGACCAAGGAAGGCGCATCAACATTTAAATTTTTCGACCTTGGTGCCAATCCCAAGGAAGTCGTTGCACTCCGATTTGAGGGCGCAACCCGGTTTCGAGATTTCCAAAGGCAAATAAACCTTGCGCCCCAATTTTTGAGCGAAGGCCATTCATTGGCCCGAAAAACGGTGAAAGTGCATTTGAAGCAATAAGGCTTCATTCTCTCCCAAGCGTCGGGCGCTTTCTCCAACGTTCCAGGCACGCAGTCCAAAGCAGAACATATCAAGAAATAAATGCAACAGATGTGGCGCGTCTCATCTTTCAAAAAGGATTACGGCCCACTCTTTTAGTTGGCATTGGGATGTGCGCTCCGCCATTGTTCATCGCGCAGGAGATCTTCCACAACGCCCCCAAATCGCTCCAGGCATTTACTCCGCCCAAACGACATTAATGCAGGTGGGTGCATACCTGAGCTATAAGAAGGCACACTGCACACCAAATATGCCTAGAGAAACCCTTAAGTTGTCGCGCCATTCGCCATTGCCAAGTTTCAGAGAGCGATTGCTGCTGGTAAGAGGCGGAGAGCATCAGTGGAGCATTGTGCTGTTCTAGGGCGAGTGAATTATTTCTAAGGCGCAGCCCGGGCGAGCTGCACTTGAACGCTGTCATTCTCAATGTTTGAAGAATTGACCAGTGGAGATGGGTAAGAAGGGAGAGCAAAAGCAGAAAAAGGAGAAGGTCCCACAATCTACGGAGGGTGAGCAAAAGCAGAAGGAAAAGAAGGAAAAGCCCCCGCCACCTCCGCCTGAAGACAAGTTGAGTAAAGTTTGGGACTGTGTCCTCACCAGGACAAGCATAGAGAAGCTCCGTGAAGATATCGATCTCATGATAACTAAAGTATCCGCAGAGAGCAATCGGACAGTCGCCTACCACTCCTACCTATACTGGTACCTATGCACGCCTGTGCACCCCTGCCCAGAATTAATTTGCGCGATTGCCCAATTTTACGACCCCAAGACTAGGTCAGTCCGGGACGCAAAAGAAAAAAGGTTGTTCTCCATCTCTGTGAAAAAATCCGTGAAGCTTTCGCTTGTGGGCAAGGACCTTCTGGTGAAGTTATCATCAAAAAAATTAACAGCAAGGAGCAGAATGAGAGATATACCAACACGGCGCCAATGAGGCGGTTTATGGAGGCTCAGCTAACGGAGAAGTTTGCGTCCGGAACCTTGCCACAACTCCCCAAATCCTTGAGGAGGTTCAAAAATTTCGAACTCTTCTCCATGCTGGCATGGATCACCGGGCTCGCCTCAGACGCCCAAGTGTATGGCTGGCAGGCGGCAATTGCCGAGTGCGTATCTCATGGAGAATTCTATGCTCTCGATGTTGTGTCGCAGGGAATAAAGCCTATCTTTTTTGACTGGGCAGATTGGGTGTCGCGGCAGCTGCATATCCAGCTATGCGGGATGCAAGACGGAAACATAGCATTCTGAAGCTGCTCGTTCTTGGCGTGGTATTTCTTCTACCACCTGCATTCGCACCGTCGTTTCGCCTTTATTGCCACGAGCCGCACGGACCAGAAGGGCAAAGCACTCCCCGTGTACCACGAGCCTGTCAAGGCGCGAGTCCTACTATAACTTTAACCGAGTTTTCCTTGGTCCGGCGCTAGAAATCATATACGGTGTCTGTGAGCGAGTGCCAAGGTCTATGAGGGACTATGTGGTACAAGAGCAGCTTGGCGATGTTTTTCAGCTGACGCAAGGGCTTGTGGTGCGAATCTTCGGGTTTTCTGGCAAACCCTTCTTGTTGTCGTACTACACAACCGAATACCTATTTGCCCTCGAAGTCGCCCGCTAGTGTGACTTCGCAGACGATATGTACGACAAGGGACGGAAAAGGCAGCATACTTGCCCCTGGCCTTTCGAGCTCGGCTGCATCAAAGTGTCAGAGAACAAGCAGAACGCCTATTTGGCGGTTACTCTGTACGAGTTTGGTCTGATTGACCTACCCCAACGGTGGAAATATGACCCGCTGAATGTTTTTAGAGATAAAATCTCAGCGAGCAAATTCCACTGCTGTCCTCGCCCAGACATCGAGAAGCAACGCAATAACCCTTTCGGGCTGGACCTAGAGTGGCACATAGAAAGGATGGTCTCCTTCCCCCCGTGGCATGACTTCTACATAATGGAGGTCGATTACAACCCTACGCAGAATCCGGCGCAAGACCCCGACGATCGAGTGTTCCAGGCAGTGAAGAATAAGGTGCCAGACTGGTCAGATGAGAAGATCGCGAACTGGTGGATCATGAGGGTCCACAATGGAAAAGGAGCATCTGACCCAACGCTGCAATTAGATCAGAAATTCTCCGCGATATTCGACAAATATTATGAGACCTACCTCGGCAACATTGTGCCCAGAAGTACTGAGAGTCCCAGTAGGGTTGAAGACGCGTCGGTGGTACCAGAGCAACAGGCTAGTCAGGCGCCACTTGTCAAGGGCAAGGGTAAGCAACCGCTCCTAGAAGAAGAGGCCACTCCGAAGAAGAGGAGCGCTCCTGCTGCACCTGTGCCCCAGAACGTTGCAAAGAGGCCTCGGACTACTACGACCCGCCCCTCTGGCGCAAACCCTCCGACAGCATCAACAGCCATAGGAGAGGGCGCTTCGGAAGTATCCATTCCGACGCAGCAGGTGCAACACATCCAACAGGCGCAGCTCGAAGTTCCATTCATCAATCTGGAGGAAGAGGCATCAGACAAGGAAGGAGAAGCAAGTCCAATAACGCAACAGTTCACCACGTCGGCTCTGGAGACGTCCGAGCCCGCAGGTGCGTCTTTTGTTCCTCTCTTTCTCTCATCCGCCCCTCTAGAAACCCCCCTTCCTGGCGCCGAAACCCTATTGTCTACCCACATCGCATTCGGCGTCCCTGCTGTAGTCATTCCAACCCCCCTGTTTCAGTCGCAACTTCATCCTTCCCTGCCCACAGTTTCTCAATCATTTGAAACTTTTGCGTTGGTCTCCAATGCCTTCACCTTCCCGGTAACTTCCGTTCCTACTCCCCAGGGTTTAGTTCATTCAGCTGCAGCATCCGCTACCACAGTGAGTCTTGGCCAGCCTTCGCCTATCCCCCCTCCTCAATCATCACAACAGTGACCTCCATGGAGACTCCTCCCCCTGATCCTAACATCCCAGTTATAGCCGTGCAAACCCCGACACCTCCCAAGGTCACTGTAGTCGACACCCCAGCTGTTCCAGACACATATGTTGAATCGAGCCCTCAACGGGCTCTGTTCCCCTTTACCCCACTCTTTGGAGTACAGGAACCTATGGAGCTGGAATTCTGCCAGGAGGGCCCAATGGCGGAAAGTATTCGCAAGGCGCAACAAAATTCCTCGACCTGGCTCAAAGGCCAGAAAAGAAAGAATGCGCAAGCGCTGGCTCGACCAGAGAAAAGGGCCATGTTTGATCCTCAAAATATGCAGCTCCACAGGATGGAGAAAGTGCCCAAGGTCCAGAAGCCATTGGAAGAGATGACGACAGCAGACTATTCTTATCGTCATACGGTGGAAGATTTGAAGACTGCTGATCCCGCGGAGAAAGCTGGGAATATCCATGTTGAGGCAACATCCCTCTACCTCCAGGTGGAGCATTTCAAAAATCGTTGCTACGAGGCTGAGGCCAAAAATATACAATTTGAAGAGACCCTGGCGCTCACGAGGGGGCAGCTTGAGGAGGAGCAGTCCAAAGTGGAGCAGTTGCAGCAGCGGGTAATCGATTTGGAGCAAGAGGTAGAAAGCTACAAGAAAGATTCTGAAGAATGCCTCAAGGATCAGAAAGAAGCGCAAGGCGAACTGCAAGTTCTGGATGCTCAAATTCAGGAGCTACAGGCCCGATTGACAACAAAAGTAGAGCCCACAGAGGTCCTGTCAAAGGATCGTGTCAAGGAGGTGCGCAGTCGCTTCCTGGCCAACTTCAAAATTAGAGCGCGAAGGGCAGCAGCACTCCTGACGTTCATCTGGGAGGCCAAGCAGTTAGTCTCCCACGGTGCTTCCATCGTAGAGGATGTCGAGGGGGACACTGACCAATGGCTGGAGCTGGCCATGAAGGCGCAAACCCTAGACAAATCGGGCATCCAGCTTGCCCCGATGTGTGACCTTGCTCGGTCATGGGCGACTGCAAGTATAACGCTGAGATCTTTCTTCAAAAAGGCCAAGGCGGCCCGAAAGGCCCGAGATCTGATGGACATGTTTGAGAGAGAAAGAAAGCTTTCTCTAATGTACTTCGAGACTCTGGCGCAGAACGGTTTCCCGAGCTTCACTGATGAGGGAGACCGTATTTTGACAGAAGAAGAGCTGCAATCAGTCTGGGACTCCTTTGAAAATGATACCTCAGAGATTGACAGTTGGGAGGAGCCCATTACTGAGCTTCAGGTGATGCAGTATACGGCCAGATTCGTGCGAATGGAAGCTTGTCTTGTGGACCTCAGCGAGAGGTTTAATTATGCTGACGTTCGCCAGCTTGAAAAGTTCGGGTACCTGATTCGGGAGCTCCAGAAGCGCGACGCGATAAACGAAGATGACTGGGGCCTGGTCCAAGCGACTTATGACCGCATTCAGGATGAGCTCGCGCCACCTGAGCCTCCTCAACAGCAAGAAGAAACCCAAGCGCAAGGAGAAATCCAGGCGCAAGGAGAAGTTAAGGCGCAGGAAGAAATTCATGCGCAGGAGGAGGTTCATGCTCAGGAAGAAGGCCAAGGCGAAAGCCATGAGCCCCAACAAGACGCAGGCCAAGAGCCTCAGGACGAGGGAGATGAGCGCCAAGACGAGGTGCCAGGGCGCGATGAAGAGCAGCACAGTGAGCACCAAGAAGAGGAGGAAACAGGAAGAGAAGAGTCGGAGGAAGAGTCTGCTGCTACCAGTGAGCATTCAGAGAGTGATAGTGATGATGACTACGAGCCCAATGGATAAGGCCTGGGATTTCGACATTGAGGTGAGCTCAATTTCCCTACGAGCCGCCAGAGATGTTGTCATTTCTGCAACATGGTGTATATTTTGTTGTCCAATAATTTTTGCTCCCCAAAAACTCTTTCTCATTATTCAGAATGCATTTTTCTCTCTCCTGAGTTTTACTATCAAACTTCTCTTGGTTGTTCCTAAAGCACTGTGCAGTTTTTTTGTTAACTTGTCATGCAGGGCACACACCTTTTTGAAGGCGAAGATAGCTTACTATCCCCAGGCACGAGCCAAATCGGAGGAGTAACAAGAGCGCAGGTCCATTTTGAGCCAAAATGTAGCAAACCCCGATGCGCAAGTCCCCTTGCTGGCCAAGCTAAGTCTAAGCGCAACGATAGCCTGCGCAACGCCCTTGCGCTCTTCCTGAGGAGCGCAACCCATATTGACTGGTCAAAGCGCAGCAATAGCCAGCGCAGTGCCCTTGCGCACTGCTTGAAAGGCGCACGACAGGTTGACCAATCAACGCGCAGCACCAAGTTTCAAGCAAAAACGGCTAAGTGTTGGTGAAGGACGTTGCACTCCATTTCTCTAGCGCAAGGCATTTGCGCTCCATTCTTGTGCGCTTCAGCTGTTGACCAGTCAACACCGGCATGCCTCCCAATGCAAGGACGTTGCGCTCCCTTTCTCCTGCGCAAGGCAAATGCGCAATCAGTTGGTGCGCTTCAGTGTTTGACTTTTCAACAAGGACGTGCCTCCCAAGGACCCCAGACTGTTGCGCTCCATTTCTCCAGCGCAAGGCATTTGCGCTTCCTTCCCGTGCGCCTTGGGTGTTGACTTTTCAACGCCGAAGCTCTTCCCAACATTTCAGATTGTTGCGCTCCAACTTTCAGGCGCAAGACATTTGCGCTCCACACTATTGCGCTTAAGTGGTTGACTTTTCAACGCCAATGTTGTCTTCAAGGTGTTGGGACGTTGCACAGTTTTTCCTGAGCGCAAGATGATTTCATGCAAAGGAACAACACTTCAGTGTTTGACTTTTCAACGTCTGCACTATATCCGGAAAGGCGAGTTGTTTTGCTGCAGTTTTTCTAAGCTCAAGCCCATTCCAAGCCAGGAAACAGCAAAGCGTAGCAACTGGGGCTTTCATCTGGTGCCTATTCCTGTCTAGCCCCCCTTGTCCTAGTCGGACTCCCCATAAATGCTCCTCAACAGTGGATTCAACACATCCTTATCTGATCAACGCAGTTGGTTAGGGAACCTTCCAGACTGGACGTTCCGGGATTTCAAGGTCTTATCTTTCACGGAAGCGGTTCCAGCGAGTGAGGAGGCAGCGCCAGCGAGCTGAGCCTGTCAGAGCATTGAAGGGAGTTCAACTGCATTTCAAGGAGTCATCAGTCCCAACCATGCCTAATTACTATTTCATGACTGTAATTCCTTAAATCTTATCTTGGCTGCCACCGCCATATTTTGTAGGTGTGCATTTAATATTTCAAGCGGCAGAATTCTCTATATAAGCCTGCTATTTTATTGTAAAATGATGGATGTTTGCTAGAAGCTTGATGTAATCCGAATTCTGCTATCAATACAGCTGATGTCTGGCTCTAACTCTGGACTTCTATTTTGTGTGTATGTCTTCTATTGCTTATCTTCTATTAAGTTCTCTGATTTATCTGTAGGCTTGAATTCTAATATCTGGATTTAGCTTCTGATAAAACGTGAACCCCTGGAGTAGCCCTGGAGATTACGCATGTTAGATGCCTAGTTTTAATTTTTGTTAGTTGTCTGTATTGAGTGCTATTTGGTTCGGTGTGCAGTAGAGTTATCGTGTTGTTAGTCCATCACCCCTGTTCTATCTAGCCTGTGGCCATATTTCCCATCCCTTTCAGTCATTTCCCATTCCTTTCCAGTTCCTTAATCTCAAATCCCCCCAGTTAGAATAGCAAGGGAACCAGCCCCTCTCTGGAGATTGGCACGGGAGGCATTTCTTCCTCTCGGCCTTTCAATGTTGGCCGGGTCTAGGGCGCATGAATAGACAAATTCATACCTAGGGCAGATCTCTGACCAACATTTCCCTCACCATTGTAGATCACACCTTTGCCAGACAATTCATTCAAAAGCCTCTAAATGTACCTACAATATTTTCAGCATTGCTAGCACTAGCTCAAATCACCTCATTATCTAATGTGCAGTTACCAAGCATGTGTACTAACTACTAACAATCCTTACCAAAACCCTTAACTTCATACGTGATGACAATCCTAGGTTTGTCAATGCCAAATAATATTCTATAACAACTTCAACAATCGACATTACATGCACCACCTTTGTGATTACATCTACTTGCTTCCCCAACATATTAGAACCAACCTTCGTGTGAATGGCAAAGATTAGACAAGATCAAGTAATGCATGTATGAGATATTCTCCCTTATGAGGGACATGTCTAATAAGTTGGCAATAAACGAACGACAAAAATACAAGAGGAGATACTATGGGGGATGGAAACAAAGGAAAATACCTTGCATAATTTATAGCAGCAACCATCTAGGGAAACTACTTTGGTAACCTAGCTAAATTAACCAATCATAATTTAGCAAGCATTCATATAATTTCTGGTCTTTGATTCATTGGAAAAAGAATCACTTACAATACAAATATTGAAGATATCAACTTCTTATATATGCACCCTGTACGCTGATGATAATTAGAGCATTCTCCAAATGTCAATCTCAATGGAATGTAGATCAATGCAAGTGATGCACTTGCTAAATAGTTTTCTGTAAGCATGAATGAATTTCCATTGAATAACTACTTTTAACTAGGAGCATAAACACAAATTCTCTAGATTAGAGCATGCATGTTGTTGGACATCCTTGAACCAAAATGCTTCAACTCGCTTTAGGCTTTATGCAAATAAATGAATGTACGAATCTGCAAAAGAGCATTTCGAATTTGAAGTAAGCTATCCTGTGTAGGTATTGATAAGAAAATTCTCGACCCTCAAGTGGAATCATTATATGATCAATGCTATGCAGTTCCCAAGTTAGTAAACAACTTACTTGATTTATGGTTTGTAGTCCCTCCATCTTAAGACTTCAGAATAATCTATGTTGTATGTCTTACAAATAGTTGATATTGTTAAATCAGTCAAGGCACCTGTTTTCACATCCACTGCAATAATATTCTCTAGCTGTCTGCATGCATGTAGAACCTTTGACCCAAGAAAAGGAAGAAAACATAAGCATATAATGTAGAAATGGAAAGATAACATAGTATTTCTGAACAGTTAAAAAAGATATAACAATAAATATGCAATAGCTCTATACAACCCCAAAAAATGAAAATTGACAGGAATTTACAAGAATCTGGACCTAACAGTGCATCAAATTTTAGCACGATAATAAACACGAAGCTTGCACACATATCATCATGCAGCCAGCCTCAAGATTTTTAGGGGAATCCTCTTGACATTGATATTAATGGTTGGCTTTGCTCACATGAGATTCTCCTCTTCAAAGGAATAAAACGCAAACAATCATTCTTCAACATGCAACTCTGTGCCCAAACAAGATTCATTGGCATACAAAACATCACTAGGAATAAGGGCATACTTCTTAAAATCTTGTAGTGTGAAAGAGGTAAATCTTCTTCTCGAGCTTCAAGGAAGTTTAGGATAGCTTTATTGTTTTCAAGATAATTGAAGGTTGTGATCAAGAGAAGGTATTAGATATTTACTTGCTCAAAGGAAAAATCAGATCATGTACAAAATGGGATAAACGATTCCTGGCAGTCATCATCAAGTGTATGGGACAAGAAAAAACTCTGAAAACTTGATGAAATGACTCCTTAATAGAACCAGAGAATATTCAATCCAAGAAATGAAATAATTTGGCTCAAGACTACAGGCAAAGTACAAAATTTGGTCCACAGCACACCCCAAAAATGTTTCCATTCTACACATGTAGTGAGGAATGGCCCAAGCACCTTACAGAGGAAATTATTCCATCTGGTACATCTCATTTAAAAACATACACTAAACATCGAAGGGACCATGCACTTGCGAGTAATCAGCTTCATAGAGAAGTTAAAACTTAACAGCCAAGCTAGCAGTTTCATTCTCAAGAAAACATGCCATGATGCAATTCATTGAATGCAACTTCTTGATGGAAAAATGAATCGCATTTGACCTTAAAAGTCATGGTCATCTTACAAGTATCTGCAAAACCTTCTCAGATATAAAGTACTGTGATTTTCAGGGAGATTATCCTTAATTTAGGAAGATGCTTTATTGGATAGACAAAGGGAATTTTAGATGTCAATATCTGAGCTTTGTTATCTAGCACACAACAACATTATCCTTTTATGACATGGATAGAATAGGGTCAAAATATGTTTTGCTTTCCAGAAATAGAAAATATTGAACTAAGGCAGGTAGGGACAAACATGGGAAGGGGACAATCATACAAAGGATATGATTTTGAGGACACCTACACTAGAGGCAAAGGGTATTAAGAAAACTCATGAAAAGGTTCCTCTCAAGAAATAATTTTTTCAAGAACACCAAAATATGTTGAACTTTCTGCTGAATGGCAAATATATCATCTTCCATCAAACAGCAGTCACAATATGAGCTCAAGCTTTAAGTGCTGGTCACCATCACATTTTGAAATACATCTAGTGATTAGGAAGCATTCCAAGCAATTTTAGCCCATAAAGTAGTTTTAGAAGCTAGATAAAAGAAGTAAGCCATCACAATAGCAGGGTAAATAATAACAACATTACAATCTTAATGTAATTCCACAACAATGTCACAGTAACCTGTGCAAAGAGTAACAAAATCTATGGAATTATGTCTGAACTTAAAATACAATCTTGCATGAAAGATGATTCAATAATGCATAAGAGAACGCTTGTCCCTTTCCTGGTGCTTTCAGCGGCGTAAAAGGTTTAAAATGATTGTGGCATGGTGGTTATAGGGGCGGACTGCGTGAAGATCTGTGTGGCGGCTTCTGGGGCGGACAGCGCAGAATACTGTGGCGGCCATAAAAGCTGGACAGCCTGCCCGGATTCATGGCGGCTACCGATTCCACCATGTAAATTACAAATAAAAAAAAAATGCATGAGAGGAAATAATCAAAATAGACGTGCTTCAGTTGGGGCTAGTCGTCCATTTCAGGAAACATAATGTATTCATCAATTCACCCCATAGCCCTGATTTCAGAGGAATATAAACATAAAAGGGAGATTATTACATAATATGGAGTGAAGCAAAATAACCAAAAAAAAAATCAAATTGGAGATACAGCTAAGTACAGCCCAGCCAAGAGTTCTATCATTTCTTCTTATCACCCCATAGCTGTAATTTCAGATGAATATATATAGAAAAGGGAGATTAATACATAAGAAAGATTGAAGCAAAAAAAAAAATCAGATTGTAGATACAGCTAAGTATGGCCCAGCCAAGAGTTCTATGGTTTCTTCTTATTTCATACATATATTGGTGAGGTTATTAGTTGGGAAAACTACTAACCGAATCTTTTAATAGAACTCTTGATGAAGATAAATAGAAAAGGGAGAATATTACATAATATTGAAGCAAAATAGAAAATAAAAAAAATCAGATTGGAGATACAGCTAAGTACAGCCCAGCCAAGAGTTCTATGGTTTCTTCTTATTGGATACATATATTGGTGAGGTTATTGGTTGGGAAACTACTAACCAAATCTTTTGATAGAACACAATTTCTTAATTATAATCAGCCCCTTTTACATTTCTTGCTAAAGGGCTTAACATTAATAGAACATTTAAATTGCCCTCTTTCCCCAAAACATGCTTTTCATGTTGAGAAATGTGCTCCTAGTTTTAGCTGGGCAAATTGACATCAACTTCAGGTTAGTACATATTAGGGACAACAATATTTTCACAACATCAAATCTGAGGAGGGAAATTTAACCAAGAATAAATAAAAAACATTATCAAGGTCAAATGGAAACTTTGGAAAAAATCAACCCCAATACCTAGAATGCCTAGTGGTGTTCATGGCTTAGATTTTTCCACCAAAATAGATGTTAAAAAGGTGACCCAAGAAGCCTAACATCCTGCAAGTGTCAAGCACCAAGGTCAACACAAACAATTTTTGAAACAAAAGAGAAAGACCTCAAAAGCTGGTCTTGCAAAGAGGCTATTTGATCAATTCATGTCCTAGAATAGGAAACTGTGGTAAGGTAAGATACCTCAAAAGGAGGTGTGCCCTTCTTTCTATGGATATTGCCAGTGTCAAGGAAATAAGTCCCTCCAAATAGGGAGAGAATGACAGTACACATGCCCTTAAGCCTCTGATGTCCTGAAAAGAGGTCTTAATTAAGTAGGTAAACAAGCATATGGGTAAACTGTAAAGCCATTCATAATGGCAGTCTTATGAAATGTGATGGTAACATCCACCTCTCTGAAAAGGGTTGTGGTGGATTTATTAGAAGGCCTAACAGACCCATAGGGTGGGTTGCAATTAGGAAAACCCTCACTAAACATAGATAGATCTAGGCATAATATTCATAGAAGATCCACAATCAAAAATGCCTGTTTGGAGGTTATGATTGCAAATATCAGCCCCATGAACAGTGAGGTTGCCTTGCAAGTTGATCCATCATCATCAATCAACAAATTGGCAGGGCCAAATATAAATTGAGATCTACCAACCAAGGATGATGAATTTTCCCAAGGCTAACAAGGGAGAAAGCTCCCTCTTTAGGAAGAAATGCAGTAATTCCTGTTGAACACAGAAATTGTTTGATTAGAATTGCACCTGTGATCTCATTTCAACAACTAGAAGGAAAGAAAACGTGTTCTCTCCAAAATCCGAATTCTGGCCAGTTAGCCACTAATAATGCTAAACTAAACTAATCAAATTACATAAAAATAAATCTGAAAAGAAAAGGGTACATGAAATGTAAAGTAAATGGAATAAAACTTAATATGTCCGTAATCACAGCAGGGTTAGTGTTTGATCAATTAGCGCATGTAAAGAGAATCGAATAACATCAGTGTGCCCCAATCATGTGAAAAATTTGCAATAAAAGAAGAAAGGACTGATGAAAAGCAAAAGGGCAATGCCACAATCACTATGCATCCACAAATGAAAAGGGCAGTGCTATAATCAATAAGCAAATGTCATGCACAGTATTTCTATTATTAGCAAAATGAACTCATAACTACAAAATGGAGTTCACAAAGCGTAGCTCTAGTTGTCTCAAATGGCCAAAGGACCCTTACAATGGAGCCCATACCTCCTCTTTATAACAAATTATTTACCTGAGTTACTAATGGTAAATCCTTTCTACTCCTAATAAAATCTCTAGTTTATGGTCATTTTTAAAAAAATGATGCCCCTATAAACCTTTCATGCCTCTAAATTGCCTCTATACACACTTGATAGACCTCTAACTCCTAACTAGCACCAAATGAAGACAATGCCTCTTTTTGCAAGTTTCCTCAAATTCCGTTCTAACACTATCCTAAATGAGCTAAAAATTGCATTTCACAAATCTGGAAGTTATGATTTGCAAATTTGACAAAATGGTGATTTGCCATTCTAGGACAAATCGCACTTCCAAGACTTAGGCCAATTTTCTGCCTAATTTTCCAAACTTGCTAATTTGTATTGATACTCCTGGGGTTACAAAATTCAGTTTTCTTGTTCTTCGTGGCTAATTCCTTCAAGAGTTTGAAGGTAGTAGCCAAACTACTATATTTTTGGCTCCCTTTTAGGGCTGATGGCAAGATGCTCTTATAGCGACCTGTTCTTTGGGCGCCCCGCTCTTTATGCACCTTGCTTTCATAGCAACCCACTCTCTGAGTGCCTTACTCTCATAGTGACCCGCTCTTGGAGCGACCTACTGCCAAGGAGCCTCACACCATGTCTATCTTTAGTAAACAAATAAGGATGATGTAATCACCTTGTAATTATCATCGAGGTTCATTATATGTAGTCCATTTCGTGGCTACAAATTCAAGTATAAATAAGAGCTAAATGCTTATTGTAAGGGTCTTTTGGCCTTTGAAGCAATACTAGAGCTACTCTTCGGAGTAAGAATTGTAAAACATTCATATTGTAGAATCAATAAAGAGTTGTGCCTGGCATTTACACTTGACTGTCTCTTTGACCTTTCACTTGATGAATGTGTGGGACCAATGGCTCTGCCCTCCTTTCCCTTGTTAATCCTCCTCTTTAATTGTTGTTGTAGGTGTTCAAAGATTTTACACAATGAAGTTATTTGATTTCTGCTGAAAATGCCAACTACACCCGATCCAAACCTCGCTACGGTTTCAGCTGTATTTTTGCACTTTCTTTCTCTTTCACCCTTAACTCTCAAACAAAGTAGATTAAATTTGTTTTCTACAACAAATTGCACATTGGTTTTTGCATGTATTAGATCAGTTTCCTTTTTTTATTTTCAGCACAAGATAGAAGGTAGAAGGGAACCGTCCTGAGATCCGAAGGTTGAAGGGAGTAGAAACCTCCCCATCCATTTGTTGAACTACGGTTACGAGCACAAATCACACTTGCTGATTTCTGTGTTCAATAGTTCAAGCATGCCTGGTGGGACGAATCCCATTCGCCCCACAAAGAAACACCCACCACACGTGAGTTCAACAATTTGGGCACACCAGGTGGAGCGATTCGCTCCACAAAGAAACACCCACCGTTTGTGAGGTCAACAATTCTAGCATGCTTGGTGAGGCACACAAGTACGATTTCAATACAAAATCGATCCTACCCCACCCGCACATAACTTTGCAGATCTATGTGAATATACTTCATATCCTTCTAGATATCTAAAAAGGGCCATGTGTTACACTAACATGCATGGAATCCACAAATCTTTTGCATTGAAATTTACGAGTTGTGTTTTGTTTCAGATTTCATACTTTGTAATTTTTCATGCAAATGGGGACTCCATTTTTAATCCAAAATCTTGCCTAACTTGTGATTTGTGAATCTCACTTTTTCAAGAAAGGACTAAAGCAGCAACAAGTGAAGACAGGTGTGAGCGGGAACAAGACTGTGTTTTAAAAAAATAAAAAAACAAGTGCTCTTTGTGCACTCCACTCTTCGAGTGCCCCACTCTCCAAGCAATTTCGCTCCTTGAGCGCCCTACTTTTTAGAGTGCCCACCCTCCAAGCAACTCACTCTCTAGAGCACCTCGCTCGTCGAAGCAACCCGATTTTCCATTTGTTTCTCGCTTTGGCCAACGCACCTCATTTTTCATTCCCATTCTCCAGGGTGATTTTAAAGGTTTCTTCCTTTTTGTTCATGAATATCAAAACACCTAAACAATGTCAGGGACATCCTGGTTACCAAATCATCAAATCCTTCACTAGACAGCTTATGTCCCTCTAGGACCACCTGTATACCAAGTGTCACATGAACAAGGACAGTATGGCCAACCTGTACAATACGAGCAGGTTCCTCAATCATCCCCATTCATTCACTAACAAAACCTTGAAACATTCGCTCAACAAGGATACCCTACCCATACAACACAAACACCCACCCCGCAAATCCAACACTCTTCAATATCCACTGTTTCCCCAATATCCACTATTTCCCCAAAATCGATAGTGTCAACCAGCCCCTCAAGAACAACAAGAATTGCAAATGCAGCTAAACAAACTCAAGCATATGGTTTCAGCTCTTCAGTCACACTATACACAGGAGTATGAACTCGATGAAGGGAACATGTTATTCCCTCAACAAGGAGATTTTCAGATGACCGATCAAAGGAACTGGCCGTTACCCCAATAGGAAAATTTTCAGATGACTGATCAGGCACAAAACTATATGGTGAATCAGCCCACCATATTTAGTCAACCAATGACTTATCAACCCATGATGAACCAACCAGCAATGAGTCAAGTGTTTGTACCTTAGGTTGTTAATGCCATCTGACAGACTTTGCCTGCGTAGATGTTAGAAGATTCTAATTTGGAACAGCGGTGTGAAGATGTAATGTCCTGCCCCCAACTGAGTTTTGGGTGTTTGCTATTTTTTTGTGTATTTTGCTTAAAAGGGTTTACTGTATTCTGCTCTGATACCAATGTAATATCCCACCCAAGCTGAGATACGAAATTTCTGCCTTGTTTTGTTATTTTGGAAATTTGCAAGGTTTTCGGTTTTTGTGCAATATTCTGATTTTTTTGTATTTTTTTATTTAAGTACAGAATATGTAGAAAAAAGTTAAACTGCCAACTTGAACAAATAATATCTAGCAAACTACTTGGCGGGAATCAATGAAACTTGGAATTTAGATAATATTTATATAAAACTATAAACCCTTTAAAGGACTTTGGAAAGTAACAAAATACCCGGAAGCTGTACAAGACTGAAAATGGCAACTTTATAGCTGAACAGTTGTTTCTTTCCCAGCAACAAATAAAAAATGTCTTTTTACAATATCAATGCAAAGGAAAGCTTCCAATCCTTAAACACCTCAATCACAATCATTAATTGGCAGCCAAACTATGAATATTAAAAACCACCTTCAATGCCAGGCAAGATATGGTACGGCTAGGCTAGAGGAAATTATGGCCAATAAGAGATGTCTGAAATCTGCCCTGAAACCATAAGAAATCCACTCTAAATGGAACAACTGGAACTGTAGAAGCAAAAAAACCAAGTCACCTTGAAACCCCAACTCAAATCATGGAATCACATACAATAAATGACTCCACTTGTATGGCTATGCTGAGGAATGAATGCTACAGCAATGTATGCAAAATATGCTTCGAAATCCCTTCCAAACCCCTTGAAAACCACGGTAAATCTACAGATATAAAGCTCCAATGCAACCCCTGAAGTAGAGTTGCTCATGAACACCCTGAGAATATCTTTCAACTCCAAGGATGTTGTCCCTGCTAGCGATTTTCGTCACACAACAAGCTGAATTCGAAACCCCTGCAACTTTGCAAGAACTCCTCAAAATTGCTCCAAGAGAATGAATAGCCAAAGATGTGAAAATGAATTCAACTTCATTCTTTTATTTTCCTCTCACAATTGGGTCGGTCAAGTTTGCTTTTTTTCCTTTAATTTCATTTGCAATAGAATTTATTTTTAAAGAGCCCCATGAGGGGTCGTCCCAACTCCGAGGGAGATAACATCTTAATTTTAATTTATAACTTACCTTATGACTCCCAAAAATCCCCCTTATAACCCCTTAATAATAAAATATAAGCCCAACATTGGAATATTTAAACATTACATTTAAATATTACATTAATAACTTTTGGGCATTAAGAAAATAATCCTCCTAAGGCCAAACCCAAGAAAAAATACTGGAAACGGACACCCATTTTGTCGAACAATCCATCCGTAATGTCCGCTTCCCAAGATACTGCCTCTGATCGACTTACTAAAAATAGTAAGTCCCCTTGAAACCTGCTGGAATCGGTCCTGAAAGCTGTCCACACTGAAAACTGAACGTCCAACAGTAACTCCACAACACCTGGAAGCTCCCAAACCCACGACATTGTCTACGGGAACCATTGTATAGGCAAGTCCATACTGTACCTAATGGCTAGTTAGGAAAGGGGACATTACAGAAGAGGAAAGGTAGTTATTTTTCAAAGCCTGTCAATGGAAGCAACCTGTTGCCACATTTGGCACGGGGTGCCATGTTTTCAGTTTTTGTAAGTAACCTGCTCTTTTCCTTCCTTCCTCTCTTTCCCTTTCTTCATCTCTCCCTTTCTCCCTCTCCCTTGCAGTCTTATTCCTCCCTCTTCCCCTTAAACTTCCCCCAACAAAGTTTCCAGAAGTGTTCCCTAAAAATGGTTAAGTGTCAGGGCGCACCCCGACTTCGCAACGAAGTCGGAGTGCGCCCTCGCACGGGGCGCGAGAGGGACAAGGCGAAGTGTGACAAAACAGGAACATGAGCGAAATTGACAAGGCGGCAACCCGACCGGGCGCGAGGGACGGCGAAGTGGACAAAACAGGGAAATGAGCGAAAATTGACTAAGTGCTGGGGCGCAACCCGACTTCGCAGTGAAGTCGGGGTGCGCCCTTCTTCCTGGGCGCACTAGGGAAGCAATGCAGCAGAAAAATGACTAAGTGTTGGGGCGCAACCCGACTTCGCAGCGAAGTCGGAGTGCGCCCGCCTCTTAGTGCGCAGTCCGAACAGCAAAGAAGACAGCAAGTGCCGGTGCACAACCCGACTTCGCAGCGAAGTCGGGGTGCGCCCTCTGACCGGTGCGCAGTTTGGGAAAGCGAACTCAGAAATCGACTAAGGCAAGAAGGCCCTCCCAACTGCGCTGTTTTCCACTTGCGCAACCTGACATCGCTTTGATCCCGGGCGAAGTTGGATAAACTGCCTTTCAAGGCAGACACGTGTCATCCATCAGCATCCGACAAGTGTCCAACTTCGAGATTCGAGCCGAGACATGACCAGGATAAGGACAAAGCATGGGCTGCACTATCTGCGCCAACTGCCACCATTTAAGTTGATGTAAAGTGCCATCTGCCGCACCTACCCGCATTCCTGCTGACCAAAGGTTTGACCCGACATACCGCCACGTAGCTGTACAGCCTTCAGGGAGACCATGCCGCGAGTACAATCCTGCCCGACAGAAGTCAGCATCAGCAGCTCCTCAGCCGCTTGTGTCAGCTAATGTCTAGTCTGGGACTTTGTGCCCATGAATGTAATCGGGGGGAACTTGAGGCTATAAATAGCCCACTCATTTCCATTGTAAAAAGGGTGGAAGGGGAATATATTGCTAGGGAACAATTGTAGTCGTGCGTTTGCCTCTAATACAAGCATATACTTGGCTCTGCTTACTGTCTTTTATCTTGTATGCTGCCTCTCCTTGTCATTTCTGCCTCATGTTTCTTGTGTCATTGCTTGTTGTTGTATTGAACTCTGGACTCTGGCATTTGATGATCAAGTATTCCTGGAATGCATAGATAGAGGATACATAGGATGAATGATAGCTGTAGTTTCAATGTATGTTTGTAGATGAATGCTGTTAGTAGTGGTGATTGATTCGTTGTCGTGCTGCTTATTCCCCCCACCAACTCCAATCTCATTTGGATTCTCTTTCTGCACTTTTATCTCTTTCCCTGCACTCTTATCTTACACTAAAAACCCCACAAGAAGCCGGCCTTCTCCGGAGATTGGCACGGAAGGCATTCCTTCCTTCCGGCCTTTCAATCTGGTGGGCGAATCTGGGCGCAATAACAACAAATCCTTTCCTCATGGCAGATTCGTAACCAACAGTTTCTCTGGCACGCCCGGTGGGACATGGTAGTTTCCCACCCCCAAACAGAATCGAAGCACGAGTGCTCGCTTCATTGCTGTTAAAAATCAGAGCACTTGGCGACTCTGCACATATCTGAATACTCTCTGAGTCCGTAAAGACCGGTCCTGACGCCTTCATGCAAACGAGAAGGTGGCGAGCAAGGAATCCGGGAAACCCGCCTGACTTTTACGAAATTGACATTGACGCTCCAGGCGAGCGCGTCAGGCTGGCTGATTACCAAGCTCGTGTAGAAGAAGAAGCTGAGGCTGAAATTCAAGAGGCCGAAGCTGAAATCGAAGAAGACGAGGCCGAAGAAGAATCTACATCTTCGGACAGTTCCGACACCGAGTACACTACCGGGTCAGAAGAAGACATGGCTGCTCAGCAGAACGATGATGACCTCTTCCCGGCGGTGGACTCTACGGGGCCCTTGGCCCTGGTCGGACAGCAAGTTGTGCCCCCTGCTGCCTTAAAATCTATCCCTACGTATGACGGCTACGGCAAGACGGCGTATGAACACATCCAGGACATTCTGGCCCTGGCTGCGCTACATTCCATCACTGACGAAGGTGTGAAGACCCGTCTACTGGCCCTTTCCCTAAGGGGAAAGCTTCTCTACTGGTGGAGATCACTGCCAGAGGGATCTATCACAGGGTGGCGACAGCTAGCCGGCAGGCTCGTGAAAGGATGCAACGAGTCTGCTGATCCCTCTTCTTTACTGCATCAATTCCAAAGCATACGACACCCCCAAGAGGAGGTGTCAGACTTCAACATCAGGTTTGCGAGGTCTTGGAAACGAGTACCTCGCGAACTCCGACCTTCAGCAGGTCAGGCCGCCTACTACTACCTGAGGTCCTTCAACTCAGACATTTTCCTGCTGTTGAAAGTAGCCAGAATCGACACATTCCCCGCTCTGTACGAGGCTGCCCAACAAGCTGAAATGGATATCATTTCCATCGGCAGACTTCCGCACAGGGTACAGCCGCCTATTTACCCTGATTTCCCCCGATCTCAGTATCCATCAGCTTCCGATTCAGTGTCGTCCACTTCAGGACAGCAACCCCAGCAGCAATGGAATCCGGCGCCGGTCGTGAATCCTTACGGCCCACCACAAATCCATTATCCACCTCCTCCTCCGCATTTTCCAGCGCTCCCTGCTCCCCCGCAGTATGCACAATATTCAACACCTCCTCCATTGGCTGCATTGCCTCCCCCAGCTCAGTTGTCGCCGCCTCCTGACAATGATATTCAGAATAAAATCCTCCAGGAGGTACGGGCTCTGGCCTCTGGATATCACACCATGTCCAACGACATGACCATCCTGAAGAAGAAACAGGCCCAGATGGACCTTGTTCCAAGGAGGCCATATCCGCCCCCGGCATTGACAAAAGACCGAACCCCCGAGCAACAACTGCAAAGGCGGCCCCCTCCGAGGAATGCTGCCATTGAAGACCAACCTGGTACTTCTGACCAGGTCAACTGGTGCACCACGTGCAATGACCCGCATGCGGAGGATGACTGTACACTGCACCAACACTACCTCCAGACCTTGGCCGGCAGCGCCATAGAGGACGAAGAACTCTACATGATCCTGGGCGATGAAAGTAACTTCGCCGTCCCAGAGGAAGATCCGTTGCCGCCTCCTGCCAAGGAAGACAGAAGATCTGCCGAAGCCGCTGCAAAGCCCTTGAAGGTATACGCCCGAAGAGAGAAGGCGCAACCTGCTGGGCTACCACCCGACAAGAGGCTGTGGCCCTACACAGCCAAAGATAAGACTCCTCCGGCAAGGACTCCTGCAGCCAAGCCTCCCGTAGTGAAAGCTCCCGCTGCTCAGCCTCCAGCTGAAACCAAAGAACAAGCTCAGGAGAAGCTGAGATATCCGTCTCTAACCAAGAGACAGAGAGTTGAGGCCACTCAGCAGTATCGGACGAAGTATGAGCCGGCAAAAGAAGCGGAAGGAGCTAGCACCTCGGGCTACAACATAGTAGACGAATTGAAGAGGACCCCCGCAAGAATCAGCATGTATGATGCTCTTCAACTCCCAAGCCAGGTTGATCTGCTGCAAGAATCTCTGAAGATCATGAAGAATGGCAAGCAGATACAGCCCGCTGTTCTGGTGCAACCTCTGACGGTCTCAGCCACTGGGAAGAACAGACCACCTCCCTTCTATCTGTCTTTACGGATGCAAGGGCACATAGTACACAACTGTATGGTGGACTCTGGTGCTTCCACGACCGTAATGCCGAGGGCCGTCTGCGACGAGATCGGGATGGAGTACACAAGGAGCAGCCAAGGCGTGCTGCAACTGGACGGCACCCTTGTCAAGACAGTCGGTGTCATTAAAGACATCCCTATTCGGCTGCACAAAGCTCTCGACATCGTGGTCATCCAAGAAGTTGTGGTCGTCGACTTGGAACCCTACTTCGGCATGTGTCTCTCCAGGGAGTTCACTGCGAAGTTGGGAGGGTATCTGTCTCTGGACTACTCACACATGGAAGTGCCCTTCAAAGGAAGGAGACTGAAGATTTACAACGAGAAGCCTTCCACTTTCCTAGTAGAGAAGATACCCGGAGAAGAGTTGCAGGACTGCATGGTTCAGCTGACGGAGGAAGAACTGGTGGTGGTGGACATGACAGAGCAAGCTCTTGAGCTGCTGCGAGTAGAAGATGAATTCTCCTTGCGAGACTTCAACGCCGTGATTGAAACTGAGCAAGGCTGCTACACTGTTGTTCAGCCTGAGAGGCTTGACAAGTCGGCCAAAAGAGAAGTGGGACTTGCACTGAAAAGCTGTGGAAGCTTTTCTTTGACGGCGCACGATGCAAAAATGGCGCCGGTGCTGGAGTACTTTTGGTTTCCCCAACCGGGATCCAGAAGGACTACACCTACAGGCTGGCCTGGAGCTGTACCAACAACGCGGCGGAGTATGAAGCCCTGTGCTTGGGTTTGCGAAAGGCGGAGAGGCTGGGGATTAAGCATCTGCAGATCTTTGGTGATTCGGAGCTGGTGTGCCACCAGATTACGAACAAGTGCGCCTCCAAGAAGCACTATCTCAAGGCATACCGTAATCGGGTCTGGGATCTGATGGAGTCTTTTGACTCATTGAATGTCAAGGCTATATCACGTGAGAAAAACAAGCATGCTGACATTCTGGCGTCTGTTGGAGCCGAGTACGTTCCGGCTGATGACACTGTCCAGAAGCCGAAGTCGGTTCGTACCATTTACAGGCCTTCTGTGCTCGATAAAGACACCCACTGGCAGGTGTTTGATCGTGACGAGGAGATCGTCACATTTTTGGTTAACGAAGCGTGTTCAATCGAAGGTAGAGACCCTGATGACGAGCAATATGAGGGGTTGATACAGCTGAAAAATAATCATGTCCCAAAAGGACTGATTACACTTGAGAGTCTATTTGATCAAAATGACAGAGCAATATCACACCGGATCAAAGTAGACCCGAAGCAGTACGCCGACCTGGAGCTCGAACCTGGAAAAACAATTAAGGTCGGGACAGACTGCACCACAGAGGAACTCGAGCAGATCAGAACATTGTGTCGAGAGTTCCCTGACATAGTAGCCTGGTGCTACCAGGACTTGAAGGGGTATGACAGAAATGTAATCCAGCATACCATCGAGCTAGAAGATGGCGCCAAGCCATTCCGGCAGAAGCAGAGGGCCGTAAATCCTAAAATCGAGGCCATGATGAAAGCCGAGCTCCTGAAGATGCTGGAAGCCAAGATCATCTACCCCATCAAGCATTCATCTTGGGTTGCGAACTTGGTTCCCGTGAGGAAGAAGAACGGAGACATTCGTCTCTGTGTGGACTTCAGAAATCTGAATCAAGCCTCCCTCAAGGACCATTATCCGCTTCCCCAAATCGATCAGATCCTCCATATAGTTGCTGGAGCCCAGAGATTTTCCCTCTTAGATGGCTTTTCCGGCTATAACCAGATATGGGTCAAGGATGAGGACCAGCACAAGACGGCGTTCACCACCAAATGGGGAACGTTCGCCTATCAGCGCATGCCTTTCGGCTTATCCAATGTTGGCGCCACATTCCAGAGAGCCATGGACCTGGCCTTCCGAGAGCTGCTCAACAAAGTTATTGTCATCTACTTGGATGACATGACTGTATTCTCTCACGAAAGAGAAGACCATGTTCCCCACCTGTGGCAAATATTCGAAAGGTGTCGCGAATTCGGCATCTCCATAAACCCGAAGAAATCTGTCTTCGCGGTAAAAGAAGGTAAGTTGCTGGGGCATGTCATCTCCGAGAAAGGCCTAGCCGTGGACCCTGATAGAGCAGAGGCCCTCCTCCGTTTGCCCGCTCCAATTGACAAGAAGGGGCTGCAGTCCTTCTTCGGCCAAATAAACTTCGTGCGGAAGTTCATACCGGACTTTGCGCAGGTAATCAAGCCCATGGCCGAACTGTTGAAAAAGGATGCAGAATTCTTATGGACTGATGAGAGGGGGCAGGCCTTCGAGGAAATCAAGGCCCGAATTGCACAAGCTCCGGTGTTGATAAACCCGGACTACTCCAAGGATTTCATCCTGTACGCGGTGGGAGAACCCGAGAGTTACGCCGCAGTCCTGACACAGAAGGGAGACGATGGCGAGGAGCGCCCCATAGCGTTTCTGAGCCAAGTGATTCAGCCGCATGAAGAAAAGTACAACTTTATAGAGCGGCAGGTTCACGCAGTCATGAAATCTCTCCGGAAGTTCAGGCACTTTGTCTCCCAGAGCCGAACCACTGTCTTTGTGATACACCCGGACGTCCGAAGCTTCATCATACAAGGAGAGCCGGGTCACAAGAGAGCAGGATGGATTGCTAAAATCCAGGAGTTCGACATTGAAGTGCGGCCAACCAAGCTTATCAGAGGCCGAGCCTTGTGCCAGGAGCTGGCCCGAAGCGCAGCAGCCCAGATATCCGCCTGCAAGTGGGAGGATCCAGCAACAAACACCAACCTAGCCAACTCCTTACCCGAGGAGTGCGACTGGACAGATGACCTGGTGAAATATTTCTGCACCGGAAGATGTCCAGACCACCTGAATGCCTCACAAAGAAGGAGGTTTCGGCTAGGTGCACTGAAATACACTCTTCGCCCCGAGGGGCTGTACTTTAAGAACATTGACGACATCCTGTTGCGGTGTGTCAGGAAAACAGACCAACCCAGGATCCTCGGAGAATTTCACTCCGGGATGCCTGGGGGTCACCATTCTGCAAGGCCTACGGCCTTGAAAATAATCAGAGTTGGGTACTACTGGCCCACTCTCTTTACAGACGCGCATGCGGTCTGTACGAAATGTGATCAATGCCAGAGATTTGCTGGCAGAAATAGAAAAGCACCCCTGCCCCTTCAACCGATCCAAGCCGAGACTCCGTTCCAGCAATGGGGTCTAGACTTTATTGGGGTGATTACGCCGAACTCTGCAGCCGGGCACAAGTTCATCCTTACCGCCACCGATTACTTCACACGGTGGGCAGAGGCGATCCCTACCAAGAACGCGGACCAGGAGACGGTCATCAGGTTCCTTGAGAGCCTCATTACCCGCTTCGGGGTCCCTGAGTCAATAGTGACGGACAATGGTCCGGGGTTCGCAGGCGCTGTACTCACGGAGTACACCAACAAATACGGCATTTATCACAAAATGTCTTCCAATTACTACCCGTAGGGAAACGGCCTTGCCGAGTCCACCAATAAGAACTTGTTGAAGATCATCAGAAGAACAGTAGAGAACAACAAAAGGACTTGGCACCTGCTCCTGGATCGGGCGCTATGGGCGGACAGGATATCTTTCAAAAAGTCAATCAAGACGTCCCCCTATGCGCTCGTCTACGGCAAGGAGGCAGTTCTGCCGACACACATAGAAATTCCCGCTCTCTGGATGCTTGATGAAGAAAGAGGCAGCGGGGATCCTGTGGATGACAGACTGTGCCAATTACTGCAGCTAGAGGAAGACAGAGAAAAAGCATACCAAGCCTTCACCAAGCATGCTGAAGCAACCCAAGGCTGGTTTGCGAAAGGAACCACCGCCCGAGTTTTCAGGATCGGGGACCTGGTGCTAAAGTGGGACTCGTTAAAGGCGAAGCCGGGTAACCACGGCAAGTTTGATGCCCTCTAGGAGGGCCCCTATCAGATTGCCCGGGTAAATCAATTTAATGCATTCGTGCTCCGGGATATGGAGGGACAGCTTCTCCCCATTCCCGTCAATGGGTTCCACTTGAAAATTTACCATCACTGAAGGCGCCCAAACGGGCCCTTCCTTGTACAGATTTCCCTTCTGCATTTTTAGCTTTCAGAATGTCTATACTTCATCATTCAGTTTTTTTTCAATTTTTTAAAGAGCCCTAGCAAAATCGAGGCAAAAACCCGACTTCACAGCGAAGCCGGGTGTCGCTCCTTAAGTGGTGCGAAGTTCGGAAGAAGGCAGCTGAAAAGAGGAGCTAAAACAACCAAGTACGGGTAAGAGACGGCAAGAAAACAGAGACAAACAGGAGGCTCAGCTGGCTGCCTCTCAGCAGGAGGCCGCAGCACAGAGACAGACAGCCGAGCAGCTGTCAGAAGAGAGAAGAGCGACGCTGGAGCAAGTCTCTCAACTTCAGAATCAACTGAAGCAGGCGCAGATGCAGCTTACAGAGAAAGCATCACAAACGGCGGCCTTTTCAAAGAGCAAGGCCAAGGAAATGCGGGCTAGTCTGCTACAAGGTTGCAAGCGCAACCTTGTCAAGTCCTTGTCAGTTCTGGACTTCGCGTCCAGGATTGAAGAAGTATCTGCCCAGGGAAAGCCTGTGGTAGAGGAAGCCGAACACCAGGCGAGGCAATGGCTGGACCTGGCTATAAAACTTGAAATTGCCCCTATGTCCCAACTTGCCTCAGAGTGGGCAGATGCAAGGGTAACCTTGCATATTTATTTTGATAGGACAGAGAAGATTAGAACTGCCAGGAAGGCGCTGGACGCCCTAGAACATGAAAGGAACATTCTCTTGGCCCCCTTTCACACTCTGTCCGAACACGGGTGCCCGAGCTACGTCAAAGATGGCGAGTTTCTGACCCTTGAGCAGGTTAAGCAGAATTGGCTGTCCTTCGAGACAGATACAGCAGAAATTGATAGCTGGACAGAGCCAATTCAAGAAGCTCAGGTCACCCAGATGGTGTCGAAATACTGTAAAATCAACTCCTCCCTAAAGGAGTTGGGAAAAAGATATAACACCATCGACCTGCACGCGGTCGCTGCATTCCACGCATTACTAAGAGAGATCAGCGACCTCGCACCTTTCCAAACAGCAGTCTGGGACCAAGCTAAGGCTGCATACCAACGCATCAACGAGTGGGAGGCTGACAGTGGAGAACATTCAGGTTCAGAAGAAGAGACTGAGGAAGCAACTGCTGGAAGTGATCCTGAAGAAGAGCAATTGCCCGGAATAAAGCGGTCAGAACAGCAGAGGGCAGGGGAAGGAAGTTCCTCTGCACCCAATGGATGAAGGCATGGTTCTTTGCGTCGAGGCGAGCTCGACACCCCGCGAGCCGCCAGGAATGTTGCCACATTTGGCACGGGGTGCCATGTTTTCAGTTTTTGTAACCTGCTCTTTTCCTTCCTTCCTCTCTTTCCCTTTCTTCATCTCTCCCTTTCTCCCTCTCCCTTGCAGTCTTATTCCTCCCTCTTCCCCTTAAACTTCCCCCCAGCAAAGTTTCCAGAAGTGTTCCCTGAAAATGGTTAAGTGTCAGGGCGCACCCCGACTTCGCAGCGAAGTCGGAGTGCGCCCTCCAGACGGGGCGCAGTAGGGACAGTGCGAAGTGTGACAAAACAGGAACATGAGCGAAAATTGACTAAGTGTTGGGGCGCAACCCGACTTCGCAGCGAAGTCGGGGTGCGCCCTTCTTCCTGGGCGCACTAGGGAAGCAGTGCAGCAGAAAAATGACTAAGTGTTGGGGCGCAACCCGACTTCGCAGCGAAGTCGGAGTGCGCCCGCCTCTTAGTGCGCAGTCCGAACAGCAAAGAAGACAGCAAGTGCCGGTGCGCAACCCGACTTCGCAGCGAAGTCGGGGTGCGCCCTCTGACCGGTGCGCAGTTGGGTAAAGTGAACTCAGAAATCGACTAAGGCACACAGGCCTTCCCAACTTCGTTGTTTTCCACTTGCACATCCTGACATCGCTTTGATCCCGGGCGAAGTTGGATAAACTGCCTTTCAAGGCAGACACGTGTCATCCATCAGCACCCGACAAGTGTCCAACTTTGAGATTCGAGCCGAGACATGACCGGGATAAGGACAAAGCATGGGCTGCACTATCTGCGCCAACTACCACCATTTAAGTTGATGTAAAGTGCCATCTGCCACATCTACCCGCATTCCTGCTGACCAAAGGTTTGACCCGACATACCGCCACGAGGTTGTACAGCCTTCAGGGATACCATGCCGCAAGTACAGTCCTGCCCGACAGAAGTCAGCATCAGCAGCTCCTCAGCCGCTTGTGTCAGCTAATGTTTAGTCTGGGACTTTGTGCCCGAGAATGTAATCGGGGGGGAACCTGAGGCTATAAATAGCCATGTAATTCATTGTAAAAAAAGGTGGAAGGGGAATATATTGCTAGGGAACAATTGTAGCTGTGCGTTTGCCTCTAATACAAGCATACACTTGGCTCTGCTTACTGTCTTTTATCTTGTATGCTGCCTCTCCTTGTCATTTCTGCCTCATGTTTCTTGTGTCATTGCTTGCTCTTGTACTGAACTCTGGACTCTGGCATTTGATGATCAAGTATTCCTAGAATGCATAGATAGAGGATACATAGGATGAATGATAGCTGTAGTTTCAATGTATGTTTGTAGATGAATGTTGTTAGTAGTGGTGATTGATTCGTTGTCGTGCTGCTTATTCCCCCCACCAACTCCAATCTCATTTGGATTCTCTTTCTGCACTTTTATCTCTTTCCCTGCACTCTTATCTTACATTAAAAACCCCACAGAAAGCCGACCTTCTCCGGAGATTGGCACGGAAGGCATTCCTTCCTTCCGGCCTTTCAATCTGGTGGGCGAATCTGGGTGCAATAACAACAAATCCTTTCCTCATGGCAGATTCGTAACCAACACAACCCACTCAATGAGAATGGTCACCAACAAGTCCGAGACAAATGATTCATCCAATTCAAGAAATGAGAAGTTAAAAATAATGGAGCATCCCTATTTTTCCTTTTAAAAAAAAAGAAGAAGAAAAACAAGAGTTGCCCCACTCCGAGGGCACCCTGCCCCGATGCATTGTCACCAAAAAGGAAAAAAATTTGAGTGTCTTGCTCCAATGGCACCTCATCCCTAGAACACAAGGCCTGCTCTCTATTTTTTCTTTTTTAGAAAATAAAAAAAAAAAAACCCCACTCCAAGGACACCCTGCCCCGGAGCATGGTCGCCTAAAAAAAATAAAAATTAAAAAGTTCTAGAGCGCCCTATTCAATGGCACCTCGCTCTGGGGGCGCATAGGCCACTCCCCCCACAAAAAAAAAGCGAGCACAAAAAAATAAAAATAAAGGGAACACGAAAAGGAAAGATATAGAAGAGGATCTTCGCATGCTCGATCTTCTCCTAAGCTCAGGTCTAGGAATTTGGAGAAGGTTGAAAGGGAAAGCAGGCAGAGGAGCAATAAGGACAGGTCAAACAGAAATGGCAAGGACAGGGACAGAGACAAAGAGAAAGATTGAGAAAGGGAGAAGGAGGAGCAAGAAAGGTCTTAATGAAGCAAGAGTCGCTCAAAAAGGTAGCAAAGCTCTAAAAGGCACGGAAGCGATTGTCGGGAAAGTAGGGACACAGAATTAAGAGAAAGAGAGGGCATCGGAGCTCAAAGAAAGAGAGAGCAAGCGTTTCAAGGAAAGGAAGGAGGAACCTGCATAACCAGAAGATGATCCAGAGAGGAATCAGAGGACTGTGTTTGCCTACCAGATCTGTTTGAAGGCAGATGAGAGAGATGTTTATGAGTTTTTCTCAAGAGCTGGGAAGGTCTGCGATGTGAGACTTACAATGAACCACAATTCAAGGCATTGGATACGTCGAGTTCTATGATGCTATGTCCATTTCAAAGGTAATAGCATTTTCTGGTCAGCTTCTTCTTGGTCAGCCTGTAATGGCTAAACCTTCAGAAGCTAAAAAAATAAAAATAAAATTTGTAGTCCAATCAAATGCTACTGTTGCTGGTGTGGGAGGTCTTATTTGACCTTATTCTGATGGAGTTAGAAGGCTATATATAGACAATTTATATTTCAATATAACAGAAGACCAGCTGCAGCAGGTTTCTGAACCATTTGGTACTGTAGAGCTTGTACAGTTGCCTACAGATTCAGAGACAGGACAGTGGAAGGGATTTGGATTTGTTCAGTTTGCACGACTTGAAGATGCTCGAGCTGCACAGAGCCTTAATGGTCAGTTGGAAATTGCTGGTTGAGTCATTAAGGTATCAGCAGTATCTGACCAAGTGTTGGAATACCTCTCAATGCTTGTTCTAGAGCTCTTCTAATGCAAAAACTGGACAGAAGCAGTATAGCCACAAGTGTTGCTGGATCAGTCGCAATGGCACCCCTTGCGAGTCCTGCTTTGAGTCTTCCAACTGCTGTTCCTGTTATCACTCCTATAGCACAACCTGTTGTTCCAGATTTGGATCAGTTCCTAATTATATTGGGCTCCAAAGTTCTACAATAGAAGCCCCTGTTGTTGCTCTGGCAGCTGTGGATCCTATTGGAGTTCCTAGTGACTGTTCATGGCTTAAAAATATGTTTGACCCAAAGAACGAGACTTAACCTGATTTTGATTTGAATATTTAAGAGGATGTGCAAGACGAGTGCTCAAAATTTGGTGCAATGAAGCATATTTTTGTGGACAAGAATAGTGCAGGCCATGTATACCTGTGTTTCTACAATGTAACGGCTGCAGTTGGTGCACAGCACGCTCTTCATGGCAGATAGTTTGCTGGAAAGATTACAGCAACTTCCATGCCTTCCTTTAGCTATGAGGCAAAATTTCCTGATAGCAAGTGAGTACTGCTGAATAATTTATCATGATAAGTCTATTCAATAAGGCATGCAATTCAGTTTAGCTTTTGACAAATTCAAAGGTGAATTTAGAGTTTTATTGTGGTATCATAAAACATTAACAACAAGATTAGTTGATGTGGCCGGATTGCTTTTTTCAAGTGAGCAAATCTGAACCACTCGGATTATTCTTTGTATACCACCAATCATACCTACTCTTCTGTTGGATTTGATGGGAGATAGATTCTTTATGTGCCTAAACTTGTGTTGAAGATATGACTGGATCTTTGGTTTCCTTGTGTGTAATTTACCACCTCGTCTATTTCATTTCTTTCGAGTTGAAGGATTTATTTTACTAAAAAAATAAATTAATAAAGCAAGAGCAAGGGACTGTGTTCCCCCCCAAAAAATAATAATTAAAAAGAAAAACAACCTCGCAAGAGACACTCAGGTCCCTACTTCGTCTCGTCCCTTTCTTCCACCATCTACCTCACGATCACTTCACTTCCACCTCATTTTTTTTTGCTACCGTTACTGTTGACAATTTTGTCACATTGCTTGAAGGGGTAGAAAGAATCAATATTTTGTAAAGTATTCTCTTATTTTGTATGAATTTGTTCCCTTGCTTTTTTATGTATGTATTTTCAAGTATTGCAGCAATTTTGGCTTCCATTTTTGTCCCCTTTGTACATAAGCCATACATGTAAGAACTTCGCCAACAGAGCAAACCAGGTTAGCAAGCTTCGCAGGAGAAAGAAGGAGGAGAGATAGGAGAATCCAGACAAAAGCCTGAAAATTTACTAAGGCACAGAATGAGCTTCGCTGGCGAAGCTACCACAACATCCGGTTCGGGCAGAAATCTCGCGAAGCGGCGATTGTGAATTGCTAAAATTTCCTAAGTATGAAGGAGTGCTTCGCTAAAATCTAAGCGAAGCACCCGCTTCGGCTCCCTCCTCTGGCGAACCATTCCTCCGGTGAATTCTACTTCGCCCCAAACCGCTGCGAAGCATCTACTTCGGCCGCCTTCTATGCGAAGCTCCTCATTCGAAGCTTTGTTCTCCCCGAAAAATTAAGGAAAAGATTCTAAGGCAGGAATTCGCTTCGGGCAAAATCCTTAGCGAAGCGGCATTGAGCCCACATCCCTGGCGAAGTAGTAAATAGCTAGAGGCCATGCTTTTTGCAGGAAAAATCCGCTTCGGCATAGGAACTTTGCGAAGCCGTTTTTAAAGGCCCCTTCTGGCGAAGCACATGACCATCATTCACGCTTCGGCCCACACCTGCTGCGAAGCAAAGCCCCGAACCAGAATTCAGCGAAGCTCCTCCCAGGGCTCAACCGACGAGGGCGCTTTCTTCAAGGGCACGCGTCCCAAGGCCGGGTATTTTTCCAAGGCAATTGAGTGTTTCATAAATGCGTTTTTCTTGCCCGAAAGACCCGGTGCCCATTTGTAGCAATAAGATATGAACTATCAGTTGCAGAAGAAGAGCCAGGGCAACTTGTGCATCCACTCGAGCACCTCACCCGGAGCGACCCAGGACAAGTCAAACGGCTCATAAATGCAGGTTTCCCCGACTGATGCGGCCATGGTTGCTAATTGTAGAAATGGATGTGAAACCTCAATCGCAGAAGGGGACGAGTGCGGATTTTTGTAACTGCCAGGGGCGTACTTCCGAATCCAGCTCATTAATGGCTAAGAGGGTCGGGTCCTCTATAAATACCCTGGCATTGTAATGAAAAAAGGGGGGAGAACTTTTGCTAGAAAGCTGTTGTAACTTGATTTTTGCAATTGATATCAAGAACTTTGGGCCTCATTTCTCTCTTGTATGCTGCCTTCTGTGATTATTTCTGCTATTCTGTCTTCATTTATGTACTGTAATTCTGAATCCTGGATTTAGGTGTGTGATTGGGGACAGAACCCTGGAATTCTCCTGAAGGATACATAGGGGGGAAAATGCTGTGTTAGTTTTCTTGTATGCTGCCTGTGGATAGTGTTTCTGCTATATTCACCTGTTTCTTAACTGCTGTAATTCTGAAATCTGGATTTCGGCGTAGGGGATTAGGTGGATCCTGGAACTCGTCCAGAGGATACATAGGAAAGCTAGTGCGGCGTTTATTTATGTTTCATTCTTTGTATTTATTGCTGCTACTTCAAGATATTAGCTAGTAATCGTGTTGCTGGTTCTTTCCCTCTGAAAATCCATTGATATTCTTTCCCTTACTCCCTTTATTTCTTTCCTGCACCCTTACTCTTTTTATCTCTTTCCTGCACTCTTAGCTTAAAACACCAAGTAGTTTAGTAAAGGAGTCGGCCTTTCTCCGGAGATTGGCACGGAGGGCATCTCTTCCCTCCGGCCTTTCAATGTTGGTCCAGGTCTAGGGCGCGTATACATACCAAAATCCTTTCCTGTGGCAGATTTGTGACCAACAGTTTCTGGCACGCCCGGTGGGACCCGGTCAGTCTCACCTTGTGAGTGGTAGTGAGAATTGATGCTCACCTCATTACCGTAGGACTCTAGCATCTGGCGACTCTGTTCAACCTGAAAATCTCAAAGCCTTAGAGACCGGTACTAAAATATCCGTGCCTTCATGCAAACGAGATGGAGAGTTAGGAATAGTGGAGAAGAGACTGAATTCTTCGAACTTGACATTAACGCATTCGGGGAGCGTCCTAGGTTAGTCACGCCTGAGTCACTCCTACGCGAAGGGTCATCGCAAGAAGCTGTCTTTAACGAACAAGGCTTAAATTCTGACAGCACTGCAACTAGTCTTCCCCCTAATCCCCCGAACTCTCCGGATCACCCAAGCGCCTCGGTTCCACTTAGCAGTCAATCAGGAACTTCGGGAGCTTCGGTTCTGCCGAATCCAGGCGCAGGTATGGCACACCAGCAACATCAACAACAAATGCAGCAGCAGCAACAACAGCCGCCACCACAGCAGCCGCCCAGACTGTTCCCAGCATGGAATTCTTCCGGACCGTTAAATCTAGCGGGACAGGGGCAGGTTCCGCCTGCTGCCATGAAAAAAATCCCTACGTTCGATGGCACGGGGAAGACAACTCTTGAACACATCCAGGACATCGCTTCCCTGGCCGCGATTCATGACATCACAGAAGAAAGAGTTATGGTGAAGCTTTTGATTCTGTCTCTCCGAGGGAAACTCCTCTACTGGTACAGATCCCTACCACCTGGCACTATAACGGGATGGGACCAGTTAGCCGGACAACTGATGAGGGGGTTCAATGAATCTGCCGATCCCTCCTCTCTCTTGCACCAGTTCACGACGATCCAAAGGCACCCTCAGGAGGAAATTGCCGATTTCAATGTGAGGTTCGCCCGAACCTGGCAAAGGGTACCTACTGGACTACGGCCCACTAGCGAAGCTGCAGCCTACTATTACCTTAGGGCCTTCAATGCTGATATCAGCATGATGGTAAGATTCTCGAATGTTAATACTTTTCCCGAATTGTATGAGTTGGCCCAGAAGGTGGAAATGGATTTGATCGCCGTTGGCAAACTCCCTCCAAGGACACCGATGCCCATCTTCCCAGAGTTTCCCCAGACGCAATACCCCAGTGTCGCTGCTTCGCAAACTTCTGTATCACCAACATACCCGATTCCACCATGGAATCCCAATCCTTCAATATCCCTGTTTTCCGCCCCACAAATACATTTCCCTTCAACTTCGCCACCTCAACCTACGATACCGCCGTCATTTCCGACCTTGCCAGCACCACCTCAGTACCCCGCTCTACCTCCGGTACCAGCAATTGCCCCATTGCCAGCTCCAGCAGCATCGACCTCTCCAGCTGTCGACATTCAGGCCAAAATATTGCAGGAAGTTTCCTCTTTGAATTCTACCGTGCGAACCCTGTCTAACGACATGGTTGTCATGAAAAAGAAGCAGGCGCAGCAAGAATTCCTGCCGCGAAGATCGTACCCTCCACCGGCGCTCACTAAGGACCAAGTGGGACAGTCAGGTAAACCTCCAGCAAGAAATGCCACAATCAATGAGGAGCCAAGCACTCCTGATTACGTGCATTGGTGCTCCACCTGCAACGACCCGCATGAAGAGGGCACTTGTATGTTACATCAGCATTACGTGCAAACGTTGTCTGGTAGTGCATCCAGCAGTCAGGTCAATATGATAAGGCAAATAGATCACAATCTGGTGATCGCTGAAGAAGAACAAGTTTCAGTCCTTACCAGGGAGGGAAAGAGACCAATGGAGGTGGACGCAGCTCAGATGGCCCCCTTGAAGGTGTATGCTCGCCGCGAGAAAGAACAACCTGTCAAAGCCCCAGATAAAGCCCTTCATCCTCCCCCTGCAAAAGAGAAATCCCAACAGGCCGCCGAAGTCCCGTCTCAGGCGGAAACCAAAGAGCAGGCTAGAGAAAGGCTCAAGTTTCCTTCGCTAACTAAACGGCAGAGGATCGAAGCCACACAACAATATCGAACAAAATATGAGGCGCCGAAGGAACCAGGAGTACCTGCCTCCATAGTGTACAACATCGTGGACGAGCTAAAGAAAACCCCTGCTAAGATCAGTCTGTATGACGCGCTGCAGCTGCCGGGACAAGTGGACTTGTTGCAAGAGTCCCTGAAATCGGTGAAAGCGGGAAAATCAACGCAACCGGCTCTGGTTCAGACCCTATCCACTTCCATTACAGGAAAGAACAGGCCTCCTCCGTTCTACCTGTCCCTACAAATGGAAGGACATGTTGTCCATAATTGCATGATCGACTCCGGTGCCGCAACAACAGTCATGCCAAAGGCGGTTTGCGAAGAAATAGGAATGGAGTATACGCGAAGCAGTCACGGCGTGCTCCAGCTGGACGGCACCCCGGTGAAGACAGTTGGCGTGATCAAGGACATACCCATCCGACTGCATAAGGTGCCGCAAATCGTGGTAATCCAGGAAGTAGTAGTGGTTGATCTCGAGCCCTATTTCAGCATGTGTCTCTCAAGGGAGTTCACGGCTAAGCTAGGCGGGTATCTGTCTATGGACTATTCGCATTTAGAAGTTCCCTTTAAAGGAAAAAAGGTCAAGATCTACAATGAGAAACCGTCTACGTTTCTCGTAGAAAAAATGACCGAAGAAGAAGATAATGATTCCATCCACACAATAGCCGAAGGGATAGAGCAAGTGGACTTAGTGGAAGAATCTCTCGAGCAGTTGAATACCGAAGATGAATTTTCGCTGACGGATTTCAATGCCATGATAGAAACAGAGATGGGATGTTATTCCGTCACCGAACCTGAAAAGCACGCTAAGCCGATGCAGGAAGATAAGACGGCTGCCTGGGAAGAATTATGGAAATTGTTTTTTGACGGCGCCAGGTGCAAGAATGGCGTCGGAGCGGGGATTCTCCTAGTATCACCATCAGGCGAACAGAGGGAATATTGCTACCGGTTGGCTTGGAGCTGCACCAACAACGCAGCCGAGTATGAGGCCCTGTGCCTAGGACTGAAGAAAGCGGAAAAATTCGGCATCAAACATCTCCAAATTTTTGGAGACTCAGAATTGGTATGTAATCAGGTCACCAATAAATGCATTTCCAAAAAGCATTATCTTAAAGCATATCGTAACAGGGTATGGGACCTGTTCGAGCAGTTTGAATCACTTAATGTGCGGTCTATCCCACGGGAGAAAAATAGACATGCCGATATCTTGGCTTCTATTGGGGCCAGATATTCTCCAGCCGACGACATGGTACACAAGCCCAAAGTCGTAAGGACTATTTATAGACCCTCCGTGCCAGACAGAGACACTCACTGGCAGGTTTTTGACAATGATGAACAAATCATCAATTTCCTGGTCCAAGAGGCCGCCACTGTTGAAGAAAGAAGTCCCGAAGATGAGGAATATGAAGGGCTAATCCAGCTGAAGAACAACCATGTTCCGAAGGGGCTGATTACCTTAGAAAGCCTGTTCGATCAGAATGACAGAGCAATCTCCCGAAGAATCAAGGTCGATGCAAGGCAATACCAAGATCTAGAGCTTGAATCTGGGAAAGTGATAAAAGTGGGGACAGATTGCACTCCAGCAGAACTGGAACAGATCCGATCTTTATGCAAAAGATATCCGGACATAGTGGCATGGTCTTATCAAGACTTGAAAGGCTACGACCGGCAAATGGTCCAACATACAATCGAACTGCAAGAGGGGGTCAAGCCTTTTAGACAGAGGCAAAGGCCAGTCAACCCAAAGGTCGAAGTCCTAATGAAGGCCGAACTTCTGAAAATGCTTGAAGCTAAAATAATTTATCCAATAAAACATTCTTCTTGGGTTGCGAACCTCGTCCCCGTCAGAAAGAAAAATAGGGATATCCGCCTATGTGTAGATTTTCGCAACCTAAACCAGGCTTCATTAAAAGATCACTACCCCCTCCCACAGATTGATCAAATCTTGCATTCAGTAGTTGGGTCCCAACGTTTTTCTTTACTTGATGGTTTTTCAGGGTATAACCAGATCTGGGTTAGAGACGAGGACCAACACAAAACGACATTCACCACTAAGTGGGGAACATTCGCTTATCAGCGAATGTCGTTTGGCCTTTCAAACGCAGGAGCCACCTTCCAGAGGGCCATGGATTTAGCATTTGGCGAACTGTTGAATAAGATCATCGTCATCTATTTAGATGACATGACTGTCTTTTCCCGGAAAAGAGAGGACCACACTTCACACTTGCAACAAATATTTGAGAAGTGCAGAGAATTCGGTATCTCAATCAACCCGAAGAAGTCCATATTCGCGGTGAATGAAGGGAAACTACTGGGACATGTCATATCAGAAAAGGGGCTCGCTGTAGACCCTGATAGAGCCGAGGCCCTCCTGAAGCTTCCACTTCCGATGAATAAGAAAGGGCTGCAGTCATTCTTCGGTCAAATCAACTTCGTGAGGAAGTTCGTTCCAGACTTCGCCCAGATCATTAAGCCGATGTCCGAACTCCTAAAAAAGGACGCTGAGTTTGCCTGGACTGACGATAGAAAAAGAGCATTCGAGGAGATCAAAGCCCGAATCACTCAGGCCCCCGTGCTGATCAATCCTGATTACAGCAAAGACTTCATTTTGTATGCCATAGGGGAACCAGAAAGTTACGCCGCAGTCCTAACACAAAAGGGAGACGATGGCGAGGAGCGCCCCATCGCATTCTTAAGTCAAGTGATACAGCCCCATGAGGAAAAATACAACTTCATAGAACGCCAAGTGCACGCGGTTATGAGATCCCTCAGGAAATTCAAGCACTTCGTCTCTCAAAGCCGAGTCACGGTGTTCGTTATCCATCCAGACGTGCGGAACTTCATCATCCAGGGAGAAATGGGCAGCAAAAGGGCTGGTTGGGTAAGTAAAATACAAGAATTTGATATCGAAATCCGACCCACAAAGTTGGTTCGCGGTCGCGCGCTATGCCAGGAACTTGCGAAGAGCATCGCTGCCGAAGTAATAGCCTGCCAATGGGATAACCCTATAGCAGAAGGGAGCTTCGCAAATCAGGTAACTGATGAAGAGGACTGGGTAAGCGAGGTAGTCAAGTATTTCAACACTGGCCAGTGCCCGCGGCGCATGGATGCTTCGCAGCGACGACGCTTCAGGATGCGATCCCTCCGCTATGTCTTACGCCCTGAGGGGCTATTCTTTAAAAATATCGACGGTGTTCTCTTGAAATGCATCAGGGAGAATGAAAAGGAAAAGGTTTTAAATGATTTTCATCACGGGATGTCAGGAGGACACTCTTCCGAAAGACCAATGGCCTTGAAGATAATTAAAGCAGGCTATTATTGGCCTACGCTCTTCGCTGACGCCTTTGTAGTCTGTCGAAAATGCGAGCAATGTCAGAGGTTCGCTGGCCGAAGCAAGAACGCCCCTATGCCCCTCCAGCCGATACAGGTTGAAGCACCATTCCAACAATGGGGACTAGATTTTATCGGGGTCATATCTCCAAATTCTTCGGCAGGACACAAGTTCATCTTGACTGCGACAGACTATTTCACCAGATGGGCCGAGGCAGTGCCCACAAACAACGTCGATCAGGAGACAGTTATCACATTCCTGGAAGGCTTAATCACCCGGTTCGGCGTCCCCGAAGCGATAGTAACAGATAATGGTCCCGGGTTCATAGGTGCCCGGATCAATGAATTCGCCTACAAATATGGGATATACCTCAAGGCCACCTCCAATTATTATCCACAGGGCAATGGGTTAGCAGAATCAACAAATAAAACCCTGTTGAGGTTACTGAGAAAGCTCGTAGAAAAGAACAAGAGGACTTGGCACCTCCTCCTGGATCAAGCCCTGTGGGCTGATCGGATCTCCATCAAAAGGTCAATCAAAACTTCACCTTACGCCCTGGTTTACGGCAAAGAAGTTGTCTTGCCAACTCACATAGAAATTCCCGCCTTATGGATGCTAGATGATGAGAAAGGGGAATTTGATCCCATGGAGGTTAGACTAGCCCAATTGCTGCAGCTGGAGGAGGACCGAGAAAAGGCTTACGAGGACTTCGCGAGACATGCGCAAGTTGTCCGAGATTGGTTCAAGAGGAAGTCTTCTGCCCGCACCTTCAAAGTCGGGGACTTAGTATGGAAGTGGGATTCATGGAAGGCCAAGCCTGGCAACCATGATAAGCTCGACGCGTTCTGGGAAGGACCATTTGAGATTGTGAAAGTGAATTCGGCTAATTCCTTTATCCTTAAGGACGAGGCCGGCCAGACCTTGCCGATCCCTGTGAACGGTCTTCATTTGAAGACCTTTCATCATTAAAAGGTACCCCAAAACTTTTTGCCCTTGTACATAGCATTTTGTCGTTTACACCTGTATATACTTTGTTCAAGATCTTTTAGAGTTAGAAATATAGTTAGGAAAGGATCGCGGCCTCTCGCCGCAATGTCAGCTAATTCCGGCTTAGGACCACTAAGTCCGGCTTGTCCAAGTCCGGCGAAATCTCCTTCGGAAATTCCTTACGCGAAGTGGCTGTCGTGAGTTGGTTCGCCGCGAAGTGTCTCAGCGTCGAAAGATGGAATGGCGTGAAGGAGGTTCCTCCAAGACCAAACAACATCAAAGTAAAGCTCGGAACCGGAGTACAGCGCATCGCCAACAAAACCAACGTCAAGGGATGGCTCATTAAGCCCAGGGCCGAAGGGGGAAAACGAGTATGAATAGTTTCGCCCAGAAGCAAGCTTCGTTGAAGGAGCAGATAAGAGGCCCCCTTGAAGTTTCCGATTGACTAAGGCACGGGAGATACTTCGCACAAAAGGACCTAGCGAAGCGACATTCTGGTGATAATTTAGCGAACCATCTCCCAAGTCCATAAAAACGATGAAGTTGGAAGAATGCGCGAAGTAAATGCTTCGCTCGGAAGCAAGCTGAACTTCCACTTCGGAGCTAATTCTTCGCGAAGCAGTTGGTCATCGAAATAGCAAGGTAATCTCAATACTGTGAAGAAAACAGCTTCGGGTCCGAGGTATAGCGAACCTATAGATCGCTCAAGACTCCAGCGAAGCGCCATTTGCAAAGGTCCGCTTCGCTAAACCTTATGCGCAAAATCTACTTCGGGAAAAAAGCTTGCCGAACTCCTGAGTTGCTCCCAAATTTTGCGAAGCGGCAAAATGAAATGAAGACGCATTTAAAACGTGCCTCGAGGCGTGTGCCAACGGCAGCCTAGAAAAGCGTTCAGAGCATGTAGAATTAATGCAAAGGTGGCGGAGCGCCGCCCAAGAGAATTTAGTTATGATTAAAAGTCGTGCCCAGGTACGAGGTAACAAAAAATTAAATCTTCAAGGCACGGTTAGGTATTCAAAGCACCTTGGCCCTCGTGCATAGACGCCGCAAAACCAATCAAAAGGCAAGGTGATCTCTTCGGCCCGATTTGCCAATTTAATTTTAGCAGGTTCCATTAATGATAGTAGTTTCAATTCCCATCTATAAAAGCCGAGTTCATTGGCAAAAAAACTATCTACCCACTGGTAATTTCGAGCGTGAAGAAGCATAGGAGCCCTTACCAGAACCCTGCTGTTATCGCATTGCCGCAAAAACCTTGTTGTCTTCTGTAAGTAATAATGGGAAAAAGAGCTTCAAAGGAGAAAAGAAAAGAGCCCGAAGTGGCAGGTTCAGAAAAAAGCAAGAAGATGGAGGAAAAGCGACATAGACCGAAGAAGGTCGACCTGAACCTCCGCCCCGAAAAGCAGGCCATAGAGGAAGGGGAAGAATCTGAAGAGGAGCAGCTGGTGGAACCGCCCATTGACGGGTGGGGGAAGATAAGAGACACTGAGCTCTCCAAGAGCATAGCCGAGCTCCGACATACTATTGATTTCATGAGAAGCCGACTCTCTGCGGAGAACAAAAGGGCCGCTGCTTATTACTCCCACATATACTGGTATCCGACTCCGCCGGTGCACCACTGCCCTGAATTAGTCCATGCCATCGCGCAGAACTACCAACCCTCGACTAGGCAAGTCCTGGATGCGGCAGGCAACAAACTATTCACAATCTTCAAGGAAGGCGTGCAGGATGCTTTCGCTCCTCGGCAGGGGCCGCCCAAGGGGTATACCGTTCGCAACGTTAGCCTGAGCAAACAGATGGGGAGATTCACCCCCTCCGACCACATCATTAAGTTCTTAAGAGATAATTTGAAGGATGGGCTCCCTTCAGGCAAATTGTCGCAGATGCCTCGTCCCCTTAGTGACTTCAGGCACACTGACACCTTCTCCATCATTGCATGGGTGGCGGGCCTGTCTACTGATGCTTCCGTGCACCCCTGGCAAGTGACACTTGCAGAATGTATTTCGCGTGGAGAATTTTACGCCCCAGATTCATCAAGGCCAAACACCAACCCGGTATACTTTGACTGGGCGGAGTGGGTGGCCCGGACCCTACACACGCGGCTGGCCAGTATGAAGAATGCTGGAGCGGACCAGTACTTTGGGCCATGCTCCTTCCTGATTTGGCTTTTCTTCTACCACACCCAGGAGCGCTTCCCCCATATTGCTGTTAGTCCAATTGGCAAAGATGGAGTTCCCCAACCAGTATACCAGTGGACTTCTCTCCTGGCGAGGAAGGAGTCATACTATGTTTTTAATCAACAGTTCTTGGGACCTGCCATGCAACTCATGCGAGGCTCCTGTCCGCGGGTGCCCACCATCCTCAGGGACAAGGTCGTCGCCGAGAGGAAGGGCGATGTTTTCCAGTTGACACAGGGGCTTGTTGTTCGCCTATTTGGGTTTACAGGAAAACCCTTCTTGTTACCTTTGTTCACTTCTGAATACCAGTTTGCACTAGAGGTCGCTCGCCAGAGCGACGTGACGAATGTAGTCTACGGCCACGGCCGAAAGTGGGCACCAACCTGCGATTTCCCTTTCAAAATGGGGGTCGTTGAGGTTTTCGCTCTCAAACAGTATGTTTACCTGGAAGATAAGCTTGCTGACTTTGGCCTATTGCAAATTCCACAGCGATGGTGCTATGATCCTTTGGGGGTAATGAGAGATCACCTCAGATTTAAAAATTTCCACATTTGCCCCCGCCCGGAGATCGTGGAGCAGAGGAACAACCCGAACGGGAGAGATCTGGAGTGGCACATCGAAAGAATGAAAACGCTGCCCCCGTGGCATGAATTTTATACCATTGAGGCTGAATACGACCCCACCAGGCACCCTTTTCCGGGACCAGACTCGGCGTTTTGGAGGAAGATGAAGGATGATTTGAGAGAAGAACTAAAAGGTTGGCGTGAAGATCAACTGAGAGAATGGTGGATAATGCAAGTCCATCGCCAAAAGCAAAGATCGCACGGTCTTCTAGAGATGGATAAAGATTTCAGCATTTTTTACGAAGCCAACGTTGGGTCCTGGCAACCCATCTCCTTCGCTGACTTCGTCCCTCCTAGTGCCCCGGGCTCGGGTGAAAGCCCAAGGAGAATCGAAGATATTTCTGAGCGGGAAGAAGAAGAGGAGGCAGCAGTAACACAGCAAGAACTGCCGAATGAGCCTGTTGGAAGTTCCGATACAGACGTCGGAAAGGAGGCGCAGCAGCAAGAAAAGGAGGAAAAGAAGAAGAGAAAGAAACTTGACCAAGTTCAGAGGCCTCCTCCACACCCTAAACGACCTCGCAGCAGACCCTCCGGTGCTTCTGGCGAACAACTTACAACAAGCTCAGTTGAGTTGAATATTGGAGAAGCGGCACTCGAACCACCGCCACAGGAAGAAAAGGTTACCGAAATTGATGTCATTGATGTGGAGGAATGCCTCCAAGGAAAGGAAAATGTAGGGGAAGAAAGAGCTGAGAACGTCGAAGGAGCCGAAGCTGGAAGAGGACGCGAACCTGACACGCAGGATTTCGTCGCTTCTGCTCTATCATTAGAGCACGCAGGTACGCGCCCCCTTTCTTCTATTCTTGTATCCCAAGTCGCGTCTATAGTAGTCCCGGCCGAAAGACCCCCAGAGTCTTCTGTCCCTTCGGATAAATCCCCCCGAAGTATTTCTCACACTGTACAGTCACCCGTTCACACGGTCTCATTCGCTGCCACAGTCCCGTTTATCCAGGCTACGTCTCGTAACCCCGCCGGTTTCCCCAATGTTTCCATTCCATCCGAGTCACTGGGCCGGGACGAGTCCACCAGCAAGACACCGATCACCCACACCACCAATCCCACAATACCTGAACAGTCCGGGGGTGACACTTCACTTCCGAACCCCGACATCCGCTCCACAACATCACATTCCATCGCCTCGCCCACAAGATCCCCCACCACACCTATCGCCGACCCCACTGGCGAAGCGTCGTCTGTACAATCGTATTTGTTCACACCCCTGGCTGGTAACCCGGCCTCACTTGAAAATGAATTAGCACTGATCGAAGAGCGCCCTCTGGCGGAGAAGCTGCTCCGAGCTAGACAGAACAATGATAAGCTTCTTAGAGAAGCCAGGAAGAGAAGAGGGCGGACTTTGGCTAAGGAGGAGAAGTGCGCAATGTTTGATTTGAAGAATAAGAAATTATATAAAGTGAAGAAGGTGCCCAAAGTCCAGAAACCAATAGATGAGATGACCCCTGCAGACTATGAATACCAGGAGAAGGTCAAGGACCTGGAGCACTTGGATGTAGATAATGAATCTGAGTCCATGCATGTGAGGGTAGAGTCATTTCATGCGCATGCAAAGATAGCTAATGAGCGCCGCTATGAAGCAGAAAACGCAAACATCAAGCTAGAAGAAGACCTGGCTAGGACTCGCTTGCAACTCGAAGATGCTCAGAAGCAATGTGAGCAGGTGAAGAAAGAGATGGATGCCCTGAAACAAGAAGTGGTTCAACTGCAGGCCGCAGCAGGAGATCAAAGCAAGATACAGGCCGAAGCTGAAGTGAGGGCCAAGGAATTTGAGGTTCGAATCTTGCAGATGCAGCAGCAGTTGTATGAGAAAGAGAGTTTGGAACAGTTCGATAGGGGCAGAATTAAAAGCATCCGTTCACACTTGCTTAAAAACTTTAGATCCCGGGCCTCCAGCGCCCTGTCAATATTGTCTTATATCACAGAAGCCCAGAGTGTTGCTGCACAGAAGGGACCAATAGTTGACGAAATAATACAGGAGATAAGAAGTCGGCTCAATTTGGCCTTTGAGGTACAGAGCATCAAGTACCAGGATTTGCAGGTAGCTGCCATGAGTCGGACAGCGAGAGATTGGTCTACCGCTCAGGCCACGGTCCGCGCCTTCTTCTCTAAGGTGAGGAAAGCCCAGAAGGCTAAAAATCTCATGGACGTGTTCGAGCAAGAGCAGCGCACTTCACTAGGGTATTTCCAAAATCTCTCAGGGTTGGGTTTCCCGAGCTTCACAGATGATGACGGGAACCTTTTAACCAAGGAAGAACTCAAACCAGACTGGCTCCAGTTTGAAAACGATGTTTCAGAGATAGATGACTGGAAGGAGCCAGTCACGGAGAAGCAGATCACGGATTTCATCTTTAAGTATTGTCAAATAGCGGCTTGTTTGAATGATTTAAGTGTAAGAGCCAAGTATGCCGATATAGGGCAAATTGATCGGTTCCATATTCTAGTCAAGGCGTTGCAAGATCGCGAACCCTTTCAAAAGGGTGCCTGGGCCCATGTCCGCCGAACTATGGAACGAATCCGTGATCGACTTCCCCCGCCGCCGCAGCAAGAGCAAACACCCGAGGAAGAGGAAAAGAGAAAAGGAAAAGAAATAGCCACAGAAGCGCCCTCAGGAGAAGAGGAGCAGAAAGGAGAAGGGTCTGGAGGCAACTCTGGCCCAATGGATCAAGGCTGAGGGTCCGTGCACCGAGGCGAGCTCGTTACCCCGCGAGCCGCCAGGAATGTTGACAATTTTGTCACATTGCTTGAAGGGGTAGAAAGAATCAATATTTTGTAAAGTATTCTCTTATTTTGTATGAATTTGTTCCCTTGCTTTTTTATGTATGTATTTTCAAGTATTGCAGCAATTTTGGCTTCCATTTTTGTCCCCTTTGTACATAAGCCATACATGTAAGAACTTCGCCAAAAGAGCAAACCAGGTTAGCAAGCTTCGCAGGAGAAAGGAGGAGAGATAGGAGAATCCAGACAAAAGCCTGAAAATTTACTAAGGCACAGAATGAGCTTCGCTGGCGAAGCTACCACAACATCCGGTTCGGGCAGAAATCTCGCGAAGCGGCGATTGTGAATTGCTAAAATTTCCTAAGTATGAAGGAGTGCTTCGCTAAAATCTAAGCGAAGCACCCGCTTCGGCTCCCTCCTCTGGCGAACCATTCCTCCGGTGAATTCTACTTCGCCCCAAACCGCTGCGAAGCATCTACTTCGGCCGCCTTCTATGCGAAGCTCCTCATTCGAAGCTTTGTTCTCCCCGAAAAATTAAGGAAAAGATTCTAAGGCAGGAATTCGCTTCGGGCAAAATCCTTAGCGAAGCGGCATTGAGCCCACAGCCCTGGCGAAGTAGTAAATAGCTAGAGGCCATGCTTTTGCAAGAAGAATCCGCTTCGGCATAGGAACTTTGCGAAGCCGTTTTTAAAGGCCCCTTCTGGCGAAGCACATGACCATCATTCACGCTTCGGCCCACACCTGCTGCGAAGCAAAGCCCCGAACCAGAATTCAGCGAAGCTCCTCCCAGGGCTCAACCGACGAGGGCGCTTTCTTCAAGGGCACGCGTCCCAAGGCCGGGTATTTTTCCAAGGCAATTGAGTGTTTCATAAATGCGTTTTTCTTGCCCGAAAGACCCGGTGCCCATTTGTAGCAATAAGATATGAACTATCAGTTGCAGAAGAAGAGCCAGGGCAACTTGTGCATCCACTCGAGCACCTCACCCGGAGCGACCCAGGACAAGTCAAACGGCTCATAAATGCAGGTTTCCTCGGCTGATGCGGCCATGTTTGCTAATTGTAGAAATGGATGTGAAACCTCAGTCGCAGAAGGGGACGGGCGCGGATTTTTGTAACTGCCAGGGGCGTACTTCCGAATCCAGCTCATTAATGGCTAAGAGGGTCGGGTCCTCTATAAAAACCCTGGCATTGTAATGAAAAAAGGGGGGAGAACTTTTGCTAGAAAGCTGCTGTAACTTGATTTTTGCAATTGATATCAAGAACTTTGGGCCTCATTTCTCTCTTGTATGCTGCCTTCGTGATTATTTCTGCTATTTTGTCTTCATTTATGTACTGTAATTCTGAATCCTGGATTTAGGTGTGTGATTGGGGACAGAACCCTGGAATTCTCCTGAAGGATACATAGGGGGAAAATGTTGTGTTAGTTTTCTTGTATGCTGCCTGTGGATAGTGTTTCTGCTATATTCACCTGTTTCTTAACTGCTGTAATTCTGAAATCTGGATTTCGGCGTAGGGGATTAGGCGGATCCTGGAACTCGTCCAGAGGATACATAGGAAAGCTAGTGCGGTGTTTATTTATGTTTCATTCTTTGTATTTATTGCTGCTACTTCAAGATATTAGCTAGTAATCGTGCTGCTGGTTCTTTCCCTCTGAAAATCCATTGATATTCTTTCCCTTACTCCCTTTATTTCTTTCCTGCACCCTTACTCTTTTTATCTCTTTCCTGCACTCTTAGCTTAAAACACCAAGTAGTTTAGTAAAGGAGCCGGCCTTTCTCCGGAGATTGGCACGGAGGGCATCTCTTCCCTCCGGCCTTTCAATGTTGGTCCAGGTCTAGGGCGCGTATACATACCAAAATCCTTTCCTGTGGCAGATTTGTGACCAACAGCTTTCTATTCTCTTCCCCCCTTATTCTGTTTCTATTCCAGCAAGAGCGGTTTTAAAACGCTAAGGCAGCCACTGAAGGGGCACTCCGGAGGGCACTCATCCCGAGGAAGGAAGGTAGGTGAGCATTCAAGACGCACCAGGACGACCATGTCAGGTCCCGGAGAGGCTCCAGGGGCCAAGCTACACCAACCGCATTAATGAAGCATGTTGCACCAGCTGCAAGGACCGTCCGGAGCCGCTCTAAACACGAGTGAGCCAAATACGGATGTACTCTCATCTGCAGGGAGGTCAAATCTCAGCTACTTTTAGGGTTTGAGCATTAATGTAATGGGGTTAAACTCCTCTATAAAAGGCCACTCAATGTAATGTAAAAAGGGGGGGAACATTTGCTAGAAAGCTGTTGTACTCTGATTTTTGCATCAATACTAAGAACTCCTGGCTCTGACTCTATTCCTTCTTTGTATGATGCCTTCTGTGATTATTTCTGTTAATTATGTTTCTTCATTTGCATACAGTAATTCTGCAATCTGGATTTAAGTGTGTGATTGAGAACGGAACCCTGGAATTTTCCTGGAGGATACATAGAGGAGGAAATATAGTGTTAGTTTCTGCTTTATTCTTTGTATTGATTGTTGTTGTTTCAAGTATAAGTTAGTAATCGTGTTGTCGTTCTTCCCCTTGAAGTTATCCTAATTTCCCATTTCTTTCAATTGTTTATTTCTTTCAGCAATTTTCCAATCTCTTTCCAGTTCCCTTATCTTAAACCCCAGTGTAGTGTAGTATAGGAGTCGGCCTTCTCCGGAGATTGGCACGGAAGGCATCTCTTCCTTCCGGCCTTTCAATCTGTTGGGCGGGTCTAGGGCGCGTAGATAGACCAAATCCTTTCCTGTGGCGGATCCGTAACCAACAGTTTTTCTGGCACGCCCGGTGGGACGAACAATCTCCACATTTTAAGGAAGCCCGAGTTTGGTGAATCTCTGGCTTGCCTTCATCTGGCAAAATCACCTGGCGACTCTGACTAAGCTGAAGATCCAGATTTCTTGATCGTAGGCGCCTTTTAAGCTGAAAGAAGACACCCCGTAGGAATCAAAGTTTGGTGAACAGCCTTGACCTCACAAGCGGAGAAAAGAATGTTCATCTGGCGACTCCGACTTAGTGGCAAGGACCATGATCTATGCAGACCACTGCTATAATGGCAAAGGTATGCTATCCCAGCTGGGATGATCCTGGCCCTCTGAATCTCCAAAGTTGGCACAAGATTCCCAAAAGTGCCCTGAAAACCCTAACAAAATACAATGGCACTAAGGGAATGGCCCGAGAGCACCTTGAAGATGTTGCTGCTCTAGCCGACCCTCCATGGCATAACCCACAAAGATGTCATGATCAGACTCTTGGTCCTATCTCTGGAAGGAAGGGCGTTGCAGTGGTACAAACTGCTCAGGCGGAAGAGCATCTACTCATGGGATGACTTAGCGGGAGCGCTCATCAACACATTTGACGGCTCTCAGGATCCCTTCCAGCTCTTGATGCACCTCTCCACCATCACGAGAGCACCTTTGGAGAGCATCACAGACTTCAATGTCCGATTTTGCAGAAGTTGGAAGAGAATTCCAGGGGAGATCCAGCCGACACCCGCCCAGGCCCACCTCTTCTATGTTCGGGATTTCCACCCGGACATAAGCCTCCTCCTACTGCAATCTAGGGAACAGAGATTCCCTCAAGTCTTTGAGGAAGCAGTACAAGCGGAGCGACTTCTGCTCCTATCAGGAAAAATACCGTGGGGAGAAACTCCATCACTTTCTCCGATAGTTGCTGCTCCTGTCTATCCCGCGCAGTATTCACCATGGTAGATCCCTCATACTATGCAAAGACCTCGAATGCAATTGTGTGGAGCTCAAGAGGTGGATCTCGTCCAAGGCCAACGATGGGAATATGCAAGCACTTCCCAAGCAATGAATAATATGGTTGCTTGCAGTTTCCATCAGGAGATGGGCCAAGAAGGGGAGCAGGGTCTAACGACAAGCTTTGAGTGCGAAGAGGGCGCCATTTTGCACCCTTTTTGTATCCCTGAGCATAGCACGCAAGTACTCGATCGAGACTCAATAAGCATGCCCCATCAGGAGGCTCATCCTAAGGCCTATCGTTGGAAAAGTCCTGTTGTCGCATCAAGGAGTTGGAGGAGCCCGTACTCGAGTCCGCAGCCAGTGGACTCTCTAAAGTGGTGATATTGGATCCAACCACCACTGCAACCAGTACCCGAAGAAGACCCCCATGTGGCAAACCTCTTTGCCACATTACTCATCAACTGTATGGGTACTGGCATGAATGATAACCTGCCACATTGCACCCTGTTCGCAACCTGGCAAACCTTGGGAGGCCAGCCAAACTTCAAAGATCGACTGAAGTACAATCAGATCTGGTCCGGACACTGCAGATTCACCGGATAGGCACCCGAAGCTAGATTTGTGGTGGCGGCATGCCAATCATGTCACAAACTTTTGTGTAAATAATGTAAATAGGTCGGCTAGTAAGTAAAGTTCAGTTGTTTTTTTTAGTTTAGTTTGTACAGTTTTTTTTTTAGTGCGCCAAAGAGGACCATGAGCACCAAGGAGAGGAGAAAGAAGCAAAGAAGAGGAGGACAGCGGGGATGACTCTGTTGCCCAATGGATAAAGGCTTGGGATCTTCACATTGAGGCGAGCTCAATGCCCCGCGAGCCGCCAAAAATGTTGGCATTTTTGCCACATTAAATTTTTTGATAAAATTTTGCCCAAGTATGGAGCTTTAAAGCGGCAAAGAGCATGCAGAGGTGTTGGCATTTTCGCGGGCCCTAAACGGGGATGATAAAGTGGATGAAATGAGCTTTGGATATTTCGTCATTGCAGATCTTTTCGCAAGCTTTCCGACGATATATTATAATAGGCGATCGGGGCAGCAGATCAAAATTTATGGCCCCGGGAAGCAGAACCAGAAAGCTCAAATTCGGGCCAGAAAATTTGGCTAAGGCACAGAATGCTCAAGTTCGCCTGAATCACCAGCGAACCCCAGGTTCGCCCCCTACCCACAGCGAACTTCAGCTTTGGCATCATTTTCAGCGAACCACGGCTAAAGGCTCAGCTGGCTCCAAAAAAGGTTAAGGCAAAATGCTCTCAAGTTCGCCCAAAACCCTAGCGAACCCCAGGTTCGGGCAACAAGTGGAGCAAACGTCGGCCAAAATGTTCTATGTTGGCCAAAAATGCTATGTCGACCGAAATGCTCAAGTTCGCCCGAATTGCTAGCGAACCCCAAGTTCGGACCCTGGACGCGACGAACCATGTCGGCCAAAACGAACCATGTCTGCTAAAATGCGCTATGTCGGCCGCGAACCTCAGCGTCGGCCAAAACGCTCAAGTTCACCAAAACGCCACTAGGAAAGGATTTGGTCTATCTACGCACCCTAGACCAGCCCAATAGTCTCCTTTGCTTTGTTTGCTCTAGCTTTGTAATTGTAACACTATTGAGGCACAAATGGGATTTTAATCCCCTTTGTTGTTTGCGTGCATGAATACCATGTTCGAGCACATTTAATATGCCCAAATTTGCAACTTGCAACGTATCTTCTCAAGATTTGTTATTTCTTCCTAGCAAAGGCCTTTTGTGCCTGTAAAACAAAATTTGCAATTCACAAAAATTACACTTGGCAATTCACCATTTTCTACTTCGACTTTGCTCTTGAAAACAAGAAGTCGCGATTCGCAAACCTGAAATTGGCAAATCACTATTTATAATGTTAGAATTTTTTTTGGCTTTTTGCCCAAAAATGGTGAATCACTATTTTTCATTTTAGCAAATCACAATCTTCAATCTTCAATCTTCGAAATATTTTCAATTTCTTGCCCTAGTTTCAGGAAAGGGACAAAAGAAGAGGGATGCGTGGGTGCCTTTTTACAAGGTTTTCACCTAGGTTGGGAGGGGGGAATTTTTATTTTTCATTTGTTTTTTTTTTTTGCTTTTTTTTTTATTTTCTTATTTTGTATGTTATTTTAATGAAAGGGAAGATAGAAAAGAAGAAATTTAGAAAAATGAAGGGAGATAAACAAGCAAACAGCAATATACATATTTAAAAAAGCTTTCTCTTCTAGGCTTAGAAAGGTCTCAAGTGTTGCACAGCGCCGAAATGGGCAATGACCTCTCTCTAGTGTCACTAGCCTATAAGCATTTGCACCCTTAATTCAGTCAATTTGATATGGCCTGCTCCAAAGACAATCAAACTTCTTGTGCTTTCCTAGTTTGGGCCTATCCTCATCCCACTTAACAACTAGATTTCCTTTAAATCCCACGTTCGTCATTCTTTTATCAAACCACCTTTTAAAAACCACTTCATGTTGGACAAACCTTTTCAAGGCCTTTTCTCTGTCTTCTTCTAGAGATAACAATGCATTCAATCTGGCTTGCATCAGAGTGATGTCAGTGTCTTCTAGCTCTAACCGTTGGGACATTTGGAGCAAAGGAAGGTATAGGTTTATTGGCAATTGCTTCTTTGTCGAAAACAAGCTTGTACAATGATATGCCAATGGATGCTTTAAGAGTTACCCTATATGTCTACAAAGCCTTCTTCAACTTGGTGTGCTAGTCTCTTTGGGACTCGACAATAGTCCTTTTCAAAATAATGACAATGTTCTTGTTTATGGACTCTTTTAAGCCATTTCCTTGTGGATAGTAGTTAGAGGTCTTTAAGATGAACCTATGCTAAAGTGCAAACCGCCTTAGCTTAGCCCCAATGAATACTCCAGCATTAAGGGTAGCTACTATGGAAGAAATTCCATACCTCGTAATAATATCTTCCACCAATTGAATAACCGACTCTTGATTTGCAGATTTAACTAGGACAGCATCAGTCCATTCAATGAAAATGTCAGTGACAGTTAAAATCCAACCATGCCTAGCACTAGATAATGGGATGATCTTTCCAATGAAGTCTAAACCCCATTGTTGGAAGGGTTCCATCACAATTATAGGCTTTAGAGGCATAGGGGTTCTTCTTCGGCTAATGAACATGCAACATGCCTTGAACTCTTTCACCCATTAAAAATAGTCAAAGAATATGGTCAGATAGCAGTTTCCTACCCTTAGGATATTATGTATTGTTTGGGCGAATAATGACCCCTTCAGTTGTGATATTCCTTCTATAGGTCCTTCACTCTCTCCTCTTTGATGCATCTTAATAGGACACCATCATATCCCATGCGAAAAAGGACGTCATCCAACCAAGTGTAGTGAATGGCTTTCTGTCTATATCTAGCCCTTTCCTTGAATGTTAAATTCCATGGTACTTGCCCCGTCAACATGTATCTCCTTATGTAGTTAATCCTTTCTATCTCTCATCCAAATCAACCTATTCAACTACTGCCACTTGTTCACTAGGATGAGACATAGCTAAGTTCTCCTGATTCTTTGTGTAATACCATGGAGCCTACGTCAAAATGGGCCATAAATATAGTTGTTATACTCTGAGACAAAGTAATACCTAGAATTTCTTAGAGCTTTCATTATTGCAAACACTTGTTTCTCTATGAAAGTATATCTCTCGTCATAGTTGTGAAGTGACTCATAAAGGATATTGGACGTTCTTCTCCTTTATTATCTTTCTGAGTTAATACAACTACAATACTTACATCGGTAGCAAACACATACAACCTAAAATATTTAGAAAAAAAATAGATTAATCAATACAAGTGCCTTTGTAATCACATCCTTAATCTCTTGGAAGGCTTGCTTACCTTCTTCTGTCCATGTAAGGGTGGCATCATTCTTCAATCTCTTGGTGATAGGCCTAATGAATTGCACAAAGTTAGTGATGAATTTGACAAAAAAATCGATTTGGCCTAGGAAGGATCTAATAGCTTTAACTAACAAAGGCATTGGTAGCTCTTGTATTGCCTTGATATGGTCTGGATCTTGCAAGCCCTTATTTCGATACCACATGCCTCAAAAGCTTACCCTCTTGGACAAAGAAAATATGTTTCTTGGTATTCAAGGAAATTCCATACTTGCTACATCTCTTGAAGAGGGATTCCAAGTGTTCAATATGTTTACTCCTATGTTTGGAGAAGACAATCAGGTCATCCAAAACTATCAGCTCTTCAATTCTGATCTCTCTCCTATAGGACTTTCTAAAGTTACTCAATCTGGCTTTGCCCTTGTGAAAGTTGCTCCAAGAGATCCTCCAGTTGCTATGTGATCTTCTCAGCCTTGACAAGTTGGGATTTGAGGTCCTCAACTTGCTTCTTTGGCTGATCTCTTTCTGAGGCATCTTTCTTCAATGCCTCATTTTTTTACTAGTGTTCTTTTTGTGCTTTGCATCATGCCACTTTTGATTCCAATTCTCTATTTTTTTCTTTAATGCTTCATCCTCAGCTGCCAATCGCCTAAACTTCATGGCCACACTAATTGTGAATTGGATCATTTGTTATGGATTTGTTTGGTTCAGATCCAAATCAAAAACCCTCGTAGTTAAGTCGGTAGGGGAAGTTGCCACTCTAAATGAATTGGATTCTACCACTACGACAATATAGATCTTGTCAGTATGCATGCACATAGAGTTGGTTGTCAAGTAGTAATCATTGTCATGTAATGAGTCATTAGTTGTCAGTTGGCGGATAGGTATGAGGTAGTTGCGCAGTTATGCAACTACTTCCCCTGTTGGAATCCTTATTTGTAGGCCCTTTCCTTTTCGGGAATAGATGTGTGATGCATATTACAGATGATGATGTTGTGGATGTTGCACGTACATTGATGCAGACTTTGCTTAATATCATTGTGTAATGTTGTTCATATTCCAAACATATCAATGACAATGTACAATTTCATGTGATATCTTGTCTTTGATATTTCTTTGCACATGTATGGATGATTATTGTCATTAACAATCACTTGCCATTTACTTTTTCATGTTCCTTCAATTGGAAATACACTCACTGTACTATAGTTCCAACTTCTAGAGCAAAAATAATTATATGTCAAAAGGTCCAAATGTTCCTTTGTTGTGTTTGAACTAGGGAATCTCAATCACATGGTGTCTCATGAAGGTATCAAGGTTGACCCTAAAAAGATCAATCCCATGAAAGATTCGCCCGTGCCTAAATCTCTCAAGAGTCTTAGGGGTTTTTTATGTCTCACTAAGTATTATTTAAAGTTTGTCAAGAATTATGGGAAGATTGTAGCTCCCTTGATGACTCTCACCACAAAGGATGCCTTTGTTTAGTCCAATGAGACTACAAGAGCCTTCAATGCCTTAAAAAAGGCTATGTACCAACCCTGTTGTTGGTACTTTGCACTTCGGCAAGCATTTTGTCGTTGAATGTGATGCTTCTGGAATAGATATTAGTGTTGTTTTGATGCAAGGAGGTCATCCCCTTGCTTATGAAAGCAAACAACTCTTTGTCAAGAATATCGATTGTTCTACTTATGAGAAGGAGATGTTAGCCACAGTGAATGAATGCAAGCCTTACTTGTTGGACCAACACTTTATTATCAAAATTAATCATTACAGTCTCAAGCACTTCTTGGGACATCTCTCTTGTCTAGAGAAAAACAAATGGTTGACCAAGCTTTTGGGCTATGATTTTGAAATTGAATATAAGAAAGGGAAGGAGAATGAGATAGCCGACACTCTTTCTCATAAGTATGAAGACTTTGTAGCTGTCCATCCTATATCCAACGATTCCAACCCCTTCCCCTTTGGATCACCTAGCTTCGAGATGAATGGCATGAGGATCTTGAGACTATTTTTTTGATACATGATGTTTAGGCTAGTAACCCGCACAATCCATTGCTCTCTTGGTTGACAAGATTTTGAAGAACAACTGCATTTATCTCATTTAGTCTTCTAGGTCAAGAACAACATCCTTGAGGAATTGCATGCTTCCAACTACAATATGTCAATGTCTCTAGCTGCACTTCCAACACATTCAACAAGATCCCTATCAGTCCGAGTGTCAATGCTTCCAGATGCACTCCCAAGACATACCCACAAAGATGCACCTCTTTGACTACATTATCAAACCCAAAATCCTCAATGGATCTAAGATGTAGGACCCAAGTCTATGTGTTGATTGGGCTCGCATTGAAAGGGTCCAAACTATTTTGCTCCAATGGTTTATCCAATGTAAGAGAGCAATTTTGCAAGATATCACGTAGACTGAGTTTGGCACTCATTCCCTTCACCTTGAGAGCATCTTCAAATTCATCTTCATTGCCTTAGATCCATATGTTGGAATTCACAATGCTTCCCAAAAACAAACAAAAGCAAGAAATACACTCAAATCTTATACAAAAAGCAAAAGAGACAAAAAGAATTGGGGTGCCTATAGGCATCATAAATAATCACTATCCATAGATTATATTGCACAACACTCCGATGAGAAATGAGGAGTGTTAGGGGATTACATCACAAAGTTTAACCTAATCCGACATAACAAGTCAGCTTTATGTTGATTACAAATATTAAATAAAGTTTAACCATAACAAGGTTAACCCTGGTCCATTGGGCTTACATAATAAAATATTACAAAATATTAAATACATTGCACAATGAAATGCCCTTAGGCCTATCCAATACATCACACAATGTCTGCTCTTGGCCATGAATAAAATTACAATTTCAACACCCCCCCATTTAAGGAAGGGCCCAAGGAGAGAAGACATTAGTGACAATAATATCTTCCCCCCATAATGGATGCTCTAGTGGGCCTCTACAGTTGAGGCAGATCCATACGAATCTCCCTCATCATCTGAAATACGTCCACCTTACTTCAAGAACTTAGCTTCAATCTTCTATAGCTTCAACAAGCAATTCTTCATAGGATGTCCCTCCCTTTTACAGTATCTACAAGTGATCTTCGTTTTATTTAAAGACTTAGCCTTGCCCATGGGCCCATGGGTCTTAGCCTCCTTAGATTGGAATTCCTTTGCATGAGCCTGCATGTGAGGAGTTTCACCACCACAATTTTGCATTGCAACCTAAAAGTGAACTAGAAGAGAGAAAAATTGATCAAGAGTAAGATTCTTTTGGGATTCCAAGAACATAGGAATCGTATGAACTATTAGGTTCAACATCTAAAATGAGGGGGATTGATTAGCAAGGACAATCTTAAAGCATTCTACATCATCTTTCGTTTTGCCTCCAGAAGATGCAATATTTGCCCTCAAAGCCTTGAATCTTGCAATACAATCCTCAATGTTATCAAACTCAACTAGCTTAAGAGAAAAAATCTCTAATTCCAAGCACCTTACTTTAGTAGTATTAACCTTTCCAAAAAGTTCATGTAGTTTTGACCATACCTTGATAGTGTCACGTTCTTTGATATGGAAAAGCAACTTTGGCTCAATCAACAAGGAAAACAAACATAAATCGTCTTCTGCCTTTTGGTGCCGAGCTTTGTCATCAAGAAAAGTTGCTTTATCCTCCTGAAAGATACACCACAAGTTCTTACTTCATAGCTAGCTGATCATTTGAGTTGACCAAATACTGTAATTTCACCCATTAAGGCGAGTAACTAGGGCTTTGTGGTCCATCTTACACAATCCAACACCTAACACTGTAGTAAGTCTATGAATTGATGCCGCCAATGCGTAGAGCTCGAAAAATTGTGCGAATTGAAAAAAAAAGAGGCTCAAACACTTTTGTATGCAAAAGTTATAGCTTCTAGAAGATTTGCCCTAATGGACTCCAAAAAATAAAAAATAAAGTCTACAAACCTTCGAAAAGGGATAGCCAATCCCTTTTGCCACATGGCAATCCACGATTCGCTGATGCTGCCCACTGATTATTCGCCAACTCAGCTCCTTTGGACCGCTTTGCTTCTGACACTTGCAGAATTATGATTGGCGGAGACTAAATAAATAATAAAAAAAATTGCAGTGCATGAAAGACCCACATCGACCATAACTCTTTCTTCATCAACTAGTGCCAACAAGATATGATCCTAAGTCTCCACTGTCCTAAAACAACATGTTTTCCAAGACAGCACAGGGCCTGTTGGATCCTTAAAGTGACACCCAAGCTTCTAAGTCTTCAACAACCGCATAAGGCAAAGCAACAAACAATGGAGAGACTCGAGCGCGTTCCCGAGTGCAAGCAAAACTTTTGGTTGCCCCACCATAGCCAACTGGCTAGGCCTCCTTGCTAAGATAGTGAGGTCAAGCCTATAGCAAAACACCCTTCATAGCTCTACAAAAGATGACAAAGGAGTAGGAATCGAACACAGACCCACGCCTTTGCAATGCCCTTACATCACTTTGCCTAGCCAATGCATAGTTGAACTGATTTGGGGCAAAATGTGGCAGCATACCAACCAACCTTTTCCAACTAGAAACAAACCATGCCAGGAGTGTTCTGAGCAACCAAAGAGCAATCATGACTCGAACTCATGCGCGAAGAGAAAACGCCTAAAGATGCCCTCGACTATCCACCATGTCGCCTCTACGAATGCATTCGCGGAGGTGTGTTCACCTTGAGAGAGACAACCCCCCACGTATGCAAGCATGTCGATAGCGCGCGTAGGAAACCAAGGCCATTGGAATTCCCGCTAATTCTCCATTTTGTGCCATGGCCATGGGGGAATGGTGAGGGATCATCAAAACTCAATTTTGTAAGCAAATGGAGATGGCACAAATTCTTTGAAACATTTGAAGAAGAAAGGAAAACGTGGATGAGGGCTTCCTTTTAATTTATACTACAAAAAATGCTTATAAAAATATGAGGAAGAATTCATCCCAAAACTTGGAAGAAAAATTGAAGGCACCAAGTTGTCTTCCCGCATGACCAAGCGACGTTGCTCCATACCCACTATAATACCATTTTGGAATTCACAATGCTTTCCAAAAACGAACAAAAGCAAGACATACACTCAAATCTTATACAAAAAGCGAAAGAGACGAAAAGAATTGGCATGCCCGTATGCACCATAAAAAATCACTATCCATAGATTATATTGCACAACACTCCGATGAGAAATGAGGAGTGTGAGGGGGTATTTATAGCAATACCAAAACCCCAAATTACATCATAAAGTTTAACCTAAGCTGACATAACAAGTGGGCTTTAGGTTAATTACAAATATTAAATAAGGTTTAACCATAACAAGGTTAACCATGGCCCATTGGGCTTACATAATAAAATATTACAAAATATTAAATGCATTGCATAATGATGTGCCCTTAGGCCTATTCAATACATCGCATAATGTCGGCTCTTGGCCATAAATCAGATTAAAAATTCAACACCATATGGATGACCACACTTTAGGCCGCAAGAGATATTTATTCTTTGCACTCTCCTCTTTGAAATGGGTTTCCTCCAACAACATCTCTATAGATCAATTACCTCCATTTAGATACTCTTTGAACGCTTCTCACTGCCTTCTTCTTGATAAACAAGTGATTAACCAAGTGGTCAAGGGTGATATATAGCAACAATATATTCAGGTTACTTGGTTCACTCCGCCATAGCCTAAGTCCTTAGTTAGCCTTCTACATTATGAAATTTGTGAAGAGACATAGACTTGGGATTCCTCTTGTTCAACCCAAAGTTTGGTTACATCTACTAAAGGCGAAGGTGGACCACCATATTCCCCTCGAGCATAGGGTATGTCGCCTTTGCTCTTTTATAGAGGTGGACACCGAAGAGCACTTCATCTTGAAGTTTCTTGTTTATTACAAGATTCTAGGAAGATACTATTCCTTGTATAGGGACTTGAGTTGATTGCCTACCACTTCTTTTTGCTACCCTGACAAGAGATGTTTTCCTTTATACCTTCAATAAGCTATTATACTATGGCACCCAATACTATAGGAGAGATCAACTACCAATCGACAAACACCTGATTCTTCCACACTATCTCTATTGTTAGGAGCAATAAGAGTTCATTTAAGGCTGCGTCTCTATAATGATAATAGTATATTTGTGCATTCTTGCCCACGTTCAAGAGTAGCCACAAGGGCTTCGACAGCTTCTTTTTTTTTTTTTTTTTGAGAAATACTTCTTATACACATCCGTCATGGGGATTGAACCCGGGTCACATCACCGATAATGCAAGTGGCGTCCTTGCCGATAGACCACATCACAGCTTCTCCTTCTTACATGCAGCAAAGCAGAACTATGGCTTTCTAGTGTTAGATATCAACTAACCCTCATTTTTCCATAAGGTGTAGACAGCACGACTTATTAGATTCATGACTTTTTGTATTGGTTCCTTAGCCATGGATGTTTGGAAAACTTTTAGAGGTCAAACCCTATTCCCTCCCAAGCTTGTCCAACTAGGGCCCCTTAGCCCTGGCCATTCTCCTAGAAGTATCATTGGGTCCTATGTTGGCTCTTATGGGGCAGTTGTTGCAGAGGACAAATCTTCTTCTACTTTGCATTCCCCCAATGATTAGAGTTGGTGCTTGGATCTTCTTGAGTTTTTTATCTTTCTTTTCTCTTGGTTGTTGATGCTCTTATCTCTTTATCATTGGTTATAACAAGGTATGGTTAACCCACTTCTGGGTCCACACCTCAAGGTTGTGATCAATTGTACAATAGTTTAACTTTAGTGTATTTACATTACCTCATTTATTGTACTTTAGTTATTAGTCCTTTCTTGGTAACTATAGTACTTTGCAACAGTATTTTTCTGTTTGAATCCCATTGACCTACTTTCATCTTATCTTATCTTAGCTAAGAAACTAAAATGAAAGTTTCAAAGAATATTGCAAGAGTACAAAAGAGGAAGATGTAGAGAAAAGGGCTCAACTAAGGATAAAATGAAAACATTAATATATGAACCGTTTTTAGTGTTGTTTTTCTCTATTTGCTTGGAGAGGAGTTACAAGAAGGGGTCATGATAGGGCATCTAAAACCAACCAGCTGGCACTTTAGGGCTACTTCTTATTGATATTAATAGTGGCAATGGCCGTCAATGTTAGCCGCAAAGACAAGCAGAGAAAGAATTTCCAAATAATCCAAGAAACATAGCTAGCACAAGCTGGCAACTTCCACCATGGATTTGAACATTAAGCTAGCAGAGTTATCGATGCCCTGTGTCTCCATGTTATTAGAAATTACATGAAATTATTATGTTGATGTCTGTGAATGACTGAAATAGATCAATGGTGTTAGGTGTGAAGACAGTATACAAGCAGCAGATATAGGAAGCAGTCCACTAGACGTCTGCTAGACGACTAGGCCAGACGTCTGCCTACTAGACGTCTAGGCCAGACGTCTAGGCAACAGGCTAGACGTCTGACCTGTTAGACGTCTAGGCCAGACGTCTAGGCAGCAGGGTTGCTAGACATCTAGTCCAGACGTCTAGGCAACAGGCTAGACATCTAGGCCAGACGTCTGCTTGCTAGACGTCTAGGCAGCAGACCAGACGTCTAGGCTGCCAAACGTCATGGTCAGACGTCTAAGCAAGTAGACGTCCAGATTGATGTCTAACGCGGAAGACGAACAGGTTCAGGCGCCATCCTTGGGAGCGGAAACGAACAGGTTTTTGGAGGCTTCTGTCGGGAGAGGAAATGAACAGTTCTAGTCTTCCTTCTGCTCTATAAAAGGGGTGTGATCCCTTGCATATGTGAGGTGGTTAAAAAACGTTGAAAGATGTGAATGTAAAAATCTTGCTAAAAATAATAGAAAGAGAAGTTGCCATTGCCCCGTGGTTTTTCCTGCACATTGCAGGTTTCCACGTAAATCTCTGTGTCACTTGTGTTGCTGTTTCCGTGTTTTTATTTTCTGTTAGTGTTTTCTACTTGCAGGTGATAAATCTGAAGTTTTACCTAACAAATGGGACTCAGTATAACAACAAGTTAAAAGGAAATATATTAGGAAAAAGACCCTTGGGAAGAAATACAAGCAAATAAACTAACTACGAAGGCTAAAACATGGCCATAAAATGTGGGTGGAGAATAGTGGAGGCATAATAGGATTAGACCCATGATAAATGAGAGTCAAAAGCAATTACAAATAGATCTTGGCGGACAGCAGAGAAGCAATGTCTCAGGACTGCCTCAAATACTTCACAACTTAAAAGCATCATAAAAGCATATACAAAATATTCTATGCTACAGCCATCTATGACTTTTCTTTTCTTTTTCCTTTTGGTGCTAACAATACCTTAAGAGACTCCAGACCCATATAAATACAAATATGAACTGAACATTTAATATAACTAACTCTTTGCTGAGTCAGCAGATGACTTGAAACCTCATAAACCAGGACTCCTTGCTCCTTATCCAAATTCTCAGATACACAGACTGATGAAAATGGAGTACTCTAATGATGACCAAATGTGTAAACACTTATGCTTCCTTGTTGCATTGATTGACCCTTATATAATCTTTTCTTATGGGTAGATGCATAAAAGAAAGACTTTCTTGAAACATGCAAAATTGGTGCAGATGTAATTGGTGCAAACATGCTAATGTAGTCAAAAAAGATGACAGACTCCAACATGATGCAATCCATATTAATTTTGATATCTATGCAGACTCTTAAAACTTTCTTCCAAGATCTGGCAAACTACTGTTTGCTGCACACATGCCTGAGAATGCAAGGCCTGTTAGGCCATCAACGTAATGCATTCACAGCAAAAAAATCTTCTCCATTCATCTCAAATGCAGATAAAGAAGTAGGAAACCAAGTTCAAGCATTGATCACTCTCCACATGCCATGAGTATTCATTTACACCCTAACCACATAAATCTGTCTTTCCATTAAGCAATACTCCATATTGATCACCTCTCTAGGCATATGCTACCTACTCACACAGAGATTGTTATAGACACCCATTTTTAGGCGCCCACGTGGCTTACTGAAGACACCTAATTTTGGCACATTTCGCCAACCTCCAAGTCTACTAAAATTTATCAATTAACCCCCATTCACAAGCCTTTTAATCAATCAAATTGGATCAACCTTCTTCATGCCCAAATTTGGGACGTTTGTTGCCTTAAAAGTAACATCATCTTTGGGATATCATTTCTCATAACAAATCTTCATAAAATTTCATGAAAATGCTTCCATTAGAACGGATTCGAAAAAATCTTTCCAACGAGTATATATATGCCTATACTCCTATGACACTTAGTGCCACAAACTGAGAAAAAACAACACTGGCAGTGTTGCAAGCACAAATGCGCCGCCCTACATTTGCGCCAGGGGTGCATTTGCTAAGGCCAATGCAAATGCAATCTTTGACTATTTGACCCTCTCCTGCCCGAATTTAACCTTCAATGGTCATTCAGAAAATGCGTTAATTGCATTTGCACTGACGGCGCAAATGCGCTAACAAGAGCAAATCCGTGTGCCAGACCACGTGCCCACTCCGGCATGCGGATTCTTTCCACCACTTTCAGGCATGATTGCGCATGCCATTTCACATCCCCTGAGCCTGCACCCCAAGACCTTCTACAACCTTCCAAAGGCATCTTTGAATTTCCCATTTCCCTCCAAGAAACCCTTCCAAAAATCTATAAATACAGCCATGGGGGAGAGCACATCATCAAGCAATTCTCAGCAACCAAACTCTGCTAATTTTGCTCTAGAATCTTAGCGATCATAGCACTATCTTGCCAAACTGCTACCATTCTAGTTCTCATCTCTTCTTAGCATACAGCAAGCATCAAATTCTCAACTCATCAATTTCAAGCATTCAAGGAGCTTCAGCAAGCAAAGAAAGGGGAGCAACTTAAATTCTGGGTTGTGTCCTTCCCCGTTATTTCTTGCTGATTTTGGCTCACTCCCTATTTTATGCCATTTGATTTTCAACTAACTCTTTCTTTTATAGCATCTAAGTCTTTTCTTTCCTGTAATCTTGTTGATATTTAACTCTACATGCTTTTGATCTTGTTCATTTTAGTATCTCTCTCTATTTTTCATCATTGTATTAGTTTAGTATCTATCCTTGTACCCTTATTACATGCTTTTATATTAGGTTTCTAACTGTGCCTAAAGTGTAACTTTATTTTTTGCCTCCCTAGACCTATCTCTTCCTGGCAACCTTCTAGAGATCCCAATTTCCTCACCCTACTCTACCCGACTGTGCTATTTAGCATTTGTGGCGCCCTAGTTGCAGGAGGCGGCACATTTGCTCTGGGTGATTTTTCACTCCTCTATTCATCTAAAACAGGTTTCCTGGATAGTCACTAGCATTATAGCCCTCCCATTCGGTGATCCCCTGATTGAATCAGCTGCGTTTTGGCCTTATAACCCCCCTGTTTGCCTGTCTTCAATATTTGTGCTGCCCTAGCTATAGGAGACCGCACATTTGTGATCTGCAGCTTTCCAGCAACCTCCTCCCCTAAAACAATACTTCCATCACACCTGCAATCAAAGGGACATCTCTGCCAGACATAGTTCAACTGCATTTTATCATTCCTTGCATTTAGATCATTCTATTTTTCTGTTATTGGCATTTGCGTCGGTCTGTTCTGTTATAGGTGGTGCAAACGTCATCAGGGCATGTTTAAGGCATCTTATTTTATTTTTGCAAAATTCCTTAAGTGGACAGGCGCCTGACCTACTGATCCAGGAAGCCTACTACTTTCCCTAAGGTCAAGCAGACCCCTAAACTCTCACTTCTTTTTCTGTGTTCATTTTGCAGGGTTTTGCATTTGTGTCTGTTGAGGATCATTTGCGCCAGCAGAGCTACAGGCGGCACATTTGTGGCAGCACGGCGCATTTACTTCTAGGGAAAAATCAGGTATCATCATTCCAGGGCCTTCTCTGTTTGATTCTTACAATCTATTCATTGTTTACTGTGCCTGTGATTTGACTCTGTTTTTCTGATTTTGTCACAAATTTAACAAAGGGGAAAATTGATTTTAGTTTAATCATTATTGGAAGAGTCTTTATTATTCTAATTTAGGCAAGAAATAAACTCGCATATAGTTGCATTCTAGGCTAGTTTGTATGCTTGCATAATTTCTTGTTTGCCCTTCAAAGACAAGAGACTACTTTTCTTGTAATCATTGAAATTGGAAGATCACGTAGCTTATGACCGTTGTTTGTTGCATATTTGTATTCTTGTATCATTTAATTTTTTGTTTTAGATTCCTCCTTAAGAGGCTTAGGGCTAGATTTACGCAACCTTTGGTGATTTGTAAAACTCACCTCACACAACATTTGCTTGAACCATAAAACTTGTACATAAACATAAACATATTAAGGTAGACCAACCCGCGTGATTCTAGGTCCCCTTTGGAAAGGGATCCAAGTACTCAACCCACGCACAGCTTGCTGTCTACAATTGTAATGCTTTTTTATGTAGAACCGTGAATTCTGAATGCAGTAAACTCTATAATCAAATTGTTCTTCATGTTTTTTGTAGCTCCATTGTGAATCAATTGCACTTATTTTATATCTCATCCTTCTTACTTTGCAATAACCTTCTTTCATTACCAATTGCACCCATTTTATGAGCTAATCCTGCATAACTTTGCGATATGTGATTCGTGGTCTTTGGACCTCAGGGTGACAGGTTGAAAATAACACACTTTCTGTGACGTGCAAGAGTGTCTCAATAGTAGCCCTGATAGTATTTAATAGATTCACCACCTTATTTCCTTTCCTCTTGATGTTTGAAAATTTGAACATAGGAATTTTGTGTAAACAGCCTTCTAGCTTCTTTAATTATCTTCTTAAGTTTCTGCGCTGAGGAATTTCCTTCATTGCATTGACCATTATCAACAAATCCCTTCTACCCCAAAGGTCCATCCAGCTTTGCCCTTTTGTTATTCTAGACCTTTCAAAGGGCCAGATCTTCAGCTTGATAATTTTTTTATATACAAATATGAACGAGGAAGAACAACAATGCTTGTCCATTACAATCCCTGAATATTCAGCCTCCTCCAGCCCTACCGAGCTTGACCTTTGCCACTCCATTGAAGCCAAATTCAATGGTTCCTTTTTCAGGCCTTTCAATCTCATTTTCACCTTCTTTCTTGTAATTAGATCTATAAATATTAATTTACAAAAAAATATGAAATTCATCAAAAGTAAACACAACCCAATACAACCTTAAATTTTGAAAAGTGAGCACTCCAATGATTTAATGATAACTGTTTCAGTCATGTTTTTGAAAACTTATGCCAATTTTGACATATATTTCATGATTTATAAAAGCAAAATAATCTTACCCAGGGACAACTTGCCCTGCCCACAGTGTGATCACCTTTGGAAGCATTTCCGGACTCACCATCTTTATCAAGTACTGCTAGCCTGATTCCAGACTCTAAATCTGAAACAAGGGAAAGCAGCCTCTCACTTCCCTGTAAAACACGTTTAGTTAGAGATGACAAGGATGTTAGGGGAATAAATGTATTTCATGCCTTATGTATGACATAAGCATGCCATTTAAAGTCAACTAATACTTAATTTTCATTCTAAAACAAGAAAATCAACCCCTTAAAAATGGAAGTAATACAAGGTTAAAATTTGTCATGCTAATATCATTGAATGTGAATACCCACATTCACATACTTATTTTCCACTTTCTATAAATAGAGTTATCATGGGACATTTGAGCATAGAAAGCTTTTGAGAATTGATAATTTACCTAAAAACCCAAAAAAAAAAAGCCCATATGCAATAACAAAAACAGAAGCTCATAAATTATAAACACTTTTGAATCATCTCCATACAAACAAACAAAGAAATAACAAACATTGTCCCTCAAATGCAACCCTCTCCTTTTTGAAGTCTTAGATCAATAAGGAAAAAACAAACCTTAAGAGCTCGCCAATGAGCATGTGCACGAAACAAATTCCAAAACAAAGGTATATTTGGAAGGGGAAGGACCTGAAAATTAATTTAGACAGGAACAACATAATTTAGAGAAATAAAACTTCAATTAGTAAATTACAGAAATTGTTTTCCTTGTAAATAAACAATAGAAAATAACAGGAGACTTATTAAGAATAACTGATTAACAATAGCAGTTACTGAAACTTGAATCACTTAAAAATGAATGGCATCATTGCTTGTAATTTTAGGCAAAAGGAGATCAAGCTAAGAATTTTTGATAATTTATAACATGAAAAAAATTGAAAAGTGTAAGTACAAGCCAAAGACAAAATGTAAACTAGGGGTAAGATAATTGTAATATTTCAAGGTATCCTGAACATGAATGTGACCATTACATGCTAAACACTTGAAAACATTTGCATGCTGAAGAACGAGTACTGGCAAGTCTGAAAAAATCTCTACATATAATGATCCTTATACCACCTTTTCATGTTAATAAAATAATATTAAGATGATTGACGTAATTGATTGCTATAGTGGTCTAAAGGTAAGGGCCATATACAAGGCAAATGGCAACCATAAATACAGTCTATTCAAGACAAGGAAGCCTTGTTTAATAGAAAAGGGTATGGAAACCTCTGAATAAAAATACCACAACAAATAATATTAATTGGAAGTTCAAAGACAAATATGATTTCAAGTGCACTATAGTTACAAGAGGACAAATGCATATAAGGGTGGAATAAATTAACATTAGAAAGAGGTCCTACTTTCATCACTAGACAGTCTGTGGCTAGCTGACCCATGTCTACCGTTGTAAACATGAGAGAGCCCTAACAAAAACATGCACTAAATTACTGTCTAGAATGCAACATTCATCACAAGCATAAAGGCATATTCATGTAAAAACAAATATACAACAGATCCATTCTAAGATTATCTGTAATGTATGCATGGGGAGTTACACAGTCAAAACTGTTGACCCCCATGTTATATTTACCATGAATTTAACATACCATCCACTGTTAGGATTCCCTTTTCTTCCACTGACTCTACCAAATGGATCCCAGCTATTCCAACTAATCTAATCTAATTGCTTGAGGGAAACATGATGCAAGAAAGGAAAAGTGAATGCATTAAAAGAAATACAGACATGCAATTGTAGCAAGATTAGCGTATAATCCAATCGGAATATCCAAAAGCGACCGATAATTTTAGTGCATGAAATCTAAAACAGCTTGCAATAAAACAAATAAAAACGACTAACAGGGAACATGAGGGCAAGGCCACTAATGTCGCACATCTGTAGATAAAAAGGTCAGTACACAATAGATCCACGAAGGCCATGCTCAATCAATTCGTTAATTAGAGTATGAAATAATAAGTACAAGTCTAATTTCTAAGAGTAGCTCTAGCATTTGTTGAACACAGAAATTGACAAGTGTGATTTACACCCATGACCGCAGTTCAACAAATGGATGGGGAGGGTTTCACTCTCCCCAACCTCCAGATCTTGGGGCAGTTCCCTTCTAACTAAGCTGAAAACTAAGAAACTGATCTAAGTATGCAGAAAACAACTAAGCTGAAAAACAAGGAAAGAAACTAATCTAAGTATGCAGAAAACAAATCTGATCTACTTTGTTTAAGAGAAAAGGGTGCAAGAGAAAAGAAATGTAAAATATGACCAAAGCCGTAGCGAGTTTTCAGATTTGGTGCATGACATCTTCAGCAGTGAGAGAATAACTTCAGCGTGTAAGACCTAAGAATAACCTGCAACAACAACCAAAGAGAAGGACTAATATGGGAAAGGGGGCACAGCCACTAATTCCATGCATTCATAAAACAAAAGGTCAAAGACACGGTTGAATCGGAATGCCACACTCAACTCTTTATTGATTTCACAATTGTAAGTGCTCGATACAATCTTACTCCAAAGAGTATCTCTAGTTTGCTTTAAGGCAAAAGGACCCTTTACAATGAGCATCAAGCTCTTATTTATACTTGAAACACAGCCAAAAATAGACTACATGCAATGTACCATAATGCAGCCAAAAATAGACTACATGCAATGTACCATGGTGATAACTACGAGGTGACACATCATCCTTGTCCATTTGCCAAAAAATAGACACGGAGTGAGGCGCACGGGTCAAGAGCAAGGCACATCAATAAAGCAGGGTACTGCTGAGTGGGGTGCTATGAGCGAAGCTCTGCTGAGCAGGGTGCTGTGAGCAGAGCTCTCCCACTTCCAAACACTTAGCTAATTCTTGCTGATTTCTGCCCTACTCTGACTTCTGTCTCAGCTAGTGCGACGGGTCTCCGTTCAAAGCGTGATGGCAGTAGCGAGCTACTACAGTATTCTAGAAATCCAAATGAACATTTACAAATTTAACTGTTATTTACAGGAAAAGCAAACTTAACCCTACTTCTAACAGATGTAAAGTAAATTCTAATCTTAGTTACATGATTTAGCAGAATCTTGGAAGAAAATATGGCAAAAAGATGCTCAGCCAGCCAAATTTGGCACTAAAACCAATTCTTATGCATTTTTGTCATCATTAACAGTAGTTAGCATGAGAAACGTCAATTTTTAGGTTGTTTTGCTGAAATTTGTACCTTGAAATCCACACCCATGATGCTCCATTTGGTGCATCACTAGTTTGGTCTCACTTGCCTACTAACTTCCCTGATTCGACAATTTGCTAGTTTACTGGCAAATCATCATCTTCTGAAAAAATCATTGGCAGTCTGTTCATCAAATCGCTGACTTTAGGACTTAACTTTTTCCTCCATATACTTGGATTTTGACCCTGGTTGCTCAAAATTAGGCCCTTTATATGCAATTCCAGTAATCTATTATGTTTTCCACTTGCCGCTGGTTGTTTTGTAATTGCTATTGCCTCAATTTCAGTTTCAATCCCCTCTTGCAAGACTGATTTCACTGCTGGAGTGTGATTGTAATTAGTTAGACTACTACATTTCTACTTTGGTGATTCATGAACATTATTGTAATTTTGTTCTTTCTTTCTTTCTCCCAACCAAAGGCTAGATTGTCCATGGACTTGAGCTAGGGAAGATAGACATGCGTCTAAAGACATTCTTAATGTTGACATGCAATGAGGGATCATCCATTTGTATATAAATCATAGGAGAGAGAGAGAGAGACAGGCACATCCTTTACAAAGGCATAACTAAGAAGGAAGCCTGTCTTAGACTTGTAAGCTGTAATTGTCTTTGCAAACCCTTTAAAAATTGTTTAAGAAGAATTAGGACGACGGTAAAAAGCAATATAGCAATTGAGCAATGATATAAGATTCAACCATCTTAATAAAATCTTCAAGCTAGTGCCATTGCATCCTGAATAGATTCAATAAGAGGATGCACCTGCTTATTACTCATTATGCAGTCAAAAAGCCTCTAGGTGGTCTGAAAACAGCTTTGCAATAATACTAATAAGGAACTTGAAGATGCCAACTCAATGTAATCTTGAATAGAAATAAAAGATTTCAGAATTAGAAGACCACTGTTGAGCCTCTCTAATAATAAGCTTGAAGAGATAAAAAATGAAGTTGATAGTTGAAAATTTTTCCTTGAATCTCACTTACCTTTCCTCTTAAAATTAGCTTGTTCCAACTACATAGAAAGATTCATATGAAACAAAAGCATGAAGTTTGCCAATGTTTTGCCTAGTCGTAAGAATTTTGTAGTTATTTGTGTTTGTGTTATCTCCATGTTTTTGTATTGGGTGAATAATGCAATGTAACAAAGAGAGACGAAAGCCTTGGCAAACAATCTCATGAAGTAAGTCCATTGTGGGAAACACAAATCAATTAGTGCCACATCTTAGAACTCCACCTAAAGCCCTGCATAATCAGGTGCTGTGCTGGTCCATAACTTTTAAATACCTTTCCTAAGGTCTCTGAAGAAAAGTAAAAGATAAGAAGCCAAAGGACAGGAGACTTGAAAATAAGCTGATTAGGAACATCATAAAGAGAACTAGTATGCAAAAGACGAGAATAGGGGTCAATATCAAAAAAGAGAGCATTGCTTGGAAGAAAAATATCCCAAAAGGCCTTAGGAGAGTTAATAATATCAAGTAGTTCGTGTCGCATAGATGCAACAAGTTCACCCTTCTTACATTAGAAGAAACAACAAAATTCTCTGCAAGCCGAGGAGATGCAAGGCCATATGCAATGGTTTTACATTCCCCATTGGACAACAACCATGGGGCAAATTGACTTTGAATGATGGACAATGTGAAGAAAGGAATCAAGAGTATAATCCCAAAGGACATTGAATAGGAAATCCTATTTGGTTGGGATTGTAGTTGTAGAGAAGGAATAATAGCTTGATAAAAAGTCGAGGAAAGTGGGCAGCATAATCATTGTCATACCAAGCATCAGAGTGAACTGTGGTGTGGTGAATATTAGACAACTTGAAATGGGTTGACAAAGTAGTACGAAGAATGAAAGTTAAAACACCATGATAAATGAAGTGAAGCTAACGGGAGAGATGAAAATTGTGAATACGGAGGTCCAATGGCACACAACAAATGACATAATCAGCTGCACTTACACCAACACTACAAGGAAAGCAAGTAAAATTACTAGAATTAAAAACAAAACAAGGGATTCCATTATAGAAATAATAACCATGGGACTCACCCACCTATAGAAGGTATCTCCCATATGCTATGGTTAGATTCTTCCCATCGGCAGAGGTTGTGTACAAACCAAAATTCTAATCTAACTCATGAAGATCGTGAATAGGCTCTGAAAGTCCCAATGTAGGCATTTGAATCACATAAAAGAATGAAATTACTCAAAAAATATTAAGAATTCTTTGAATGTAGGTCACCATCAACTTTGACAACAAAAGATAATGAAAAGGGATAGAAATGGCAAACTGCAAAAATGATAGACCAAAGGGATGATGGGATCCTTTGAACTCAGATCTGCAAGAATTTGGAGTACTGGTCTATCAAGCACACCATAGACTCAATGCCATCCTAATGAAGCAAGCCATCCCACTAAATCCATGAATGTTGCTTGATCTTCTACTCTCATATTTGAAAGTTAAAGCCTAATGTTAACCAATAATAGGCCCTATTTAGGGCTAAAATGAATCTTAGAAAAATAAGATCCTGAGAGGAGATAACATCACCAAAGATATCCACAGAAGTGAATATTGCAACATTACCATTCCAACAAGCACTAGAAATATTGCCATAACCAATTAGAACCTAAACTGCCACCATTGGGTCTGCCAAGGATGCCACAACGCTAAGGGAGAGGTTTTGCAATCACAAAATAGAATCCATTTTCTACCTTTTCTTGCAGTCACATCTTGCATGAAAGCATTTCGAAGCTACTATACATGAAGTTGTGAAATCTTCAACCAGATAAATCCTATTGGAAAGGAAAAAATTGATTACTATCCAAAGTTATCCAGGCAACATAATCTGTAATATATTTACGGTCCAAAATCCCATGCAAGAAAACATGGCCTGACTACAAGGGATCAATGGACTTTAATGCATTACAACCTGTTGGTTACGAATCTGCCACTGGGAAAGGATTTGGTCTATCTATGCGCCCTAGACCCGCCCAACAGATTGAAAGGCCGGAAGGAAGGAATGCCTTCCGTGCCAATCTCCAGAGAAGGCTGGTTCCTTTACTACACTACACTGGGTTTTTAGATTAGGGAACTGTTGCCACATTTTGCACGAGGTGCCATGTTTTTGGTTTCTGCGTATGAGCTGCTCTTTTCCTTCCCTTCTCCTCATTCCCCCTTCTTCTTTTCCCTTTCTTCCCCCAATAAGTTTCCAGAACAGAGGTGTTCCCTGAAAATTCTAAGTGTTGGGGCGACACCCGACTTCGCAGCGAAGTCGGAGTGCGCCCCTCAGTTGGAGCGCAGTAGGGAGCCCGAAGTGCGCAATCAGGCAGGAACAAACCGAAAATTTGACTAAGTGTCAGGGGCGACACCCGACTTCGCAGCGAAGTCGGGGTGCGCCCTTCTTCCTGGGCGCACTAGGGGAGCGGTCTAGCAGATAATCAGCTAAGTGCTGGGGCGACACCCGACTTCGCAGCGAAGTCGGAGTGCGCCCCTTTTCCGAGTGCGCAGTCCAAACAGCGGAAGAAGACAGCAAGCATCGGTGCGACACCCGACGTCGCAGCGAAGTCGGAGTGCGCCCTCTGACCGATGCGCAGTTGGACAAGGCCAACTCAGAAAATGCTAAGGCAAGAAGGCCTTCCAACTGCGTTGTTTTCAAACTGCGCAACCCGATAGCGCCCGAATCCTGGGCGAGGTTGGATGAGCTACCTTTCAAGGCAGACACGTGTCATACCTCAGCATCCGACAAGTATCCATCTTCGGGATTCGAGCCAAGACTTGACCGCGCAAGGACAAAGCATGGGCTACACTACCGGCGCCATTTGTCACCATTTAAGCCGATGTGAAGTGCCATCTGCCGCACCTACCCGCATTCCTGCTGACCGAAGATTTGACCCAACGCGCTGCCACGTAGCTGTACCACCTTCAGGCACACCATGCTGCAAGTACAATCCTGCCGAGACGAGTCGGCATCGACGGCTCCTCAGCCGCTCGTGTCAGCTACTGTCTTGTGTGGGACTTTGTGCCCATGAATGTAATCGGGGGGAAAATAGGCTATAAATACCCACCACGTTTTCATTGTAAGGTGGTGGAAGGGGAATATATTGCTAGGGAACAATTGTAGCTGTGCGTTTGCCTCAAATACAAACATATACTTGGCTCTGCTTACTGTCTTTTATCTTGTATGCTGCCTCTCCTTGTCATTTCTGCCTCATGTTTCTTGTGTCATTGCTTGTTGTTGTCTTGAACTACGGACTCCGGCATTTGGTGGCCAAGTATTCCTGGAATGCATAGATAGAGGATACATAGGATCGCTGATAGCTGTAGTTTCAATGTATGTTTGTAGATGAATGTTGTTAGTAGTGGTGATTGATTCGTTGTCGTGCTGCTTATTCCCCCCACCCAACTCCAATCACATTTGGAATCCCTTTCTGCACTTTTATCTCTTTCCGCACTTTTATCTCTTTCCTGCACTCTTATCTTAACACAAACCCCATAGGAAGCCGGCCTTCTCCGGAGATTGGCACGGAAGGCATCCCTTCCTTCCGGCCTTTCAATCTGTGGGCGAATTTGGGCGCAATAACAACAAATCCTTTCCTCATGGCAGATTCATAACCAACAGTTTCTCTGGCACGCCCGGTGGGACGAGTACTATTCCAACCTGATAAACCCCCTTGTGCCACCAGTTTCTTGGCCTTAACCGGTGGGACATGGTAGTTTCCCACCCCCAAACAGAATCGAAGTACTAGTGCTCGCTTCATTGCTGTTCAAAATCAGAGCACCTGGCGACTCTGCAAATATCTGAACACTCTCTGAGTCCGTGAAGACCGGTCCTAACGCCTTCATGCAAACGAGAAGGTGGCGAGCAAGGAACCCGGAGAACCCGCCTGACTTTTACGAACTTGACATTGACGCTCCAGGCGAGCGCGTCAGGCTGGCTGATTACCAAGCTCGCGAAGAAGAAATCCAAGAAGAGGCCGAGGCTGAAATCCAAGAAGCCGAGGCTGAAATTGAACAAGTTGAGGCCGAAGAAGAATCCACATCTTCGGACAGTTCCGATACCGAGTACACTACCGGGTCAGAAGCAGACATGGCTGATCATCTGGATGATGATGACCTCTTCCCGGCGGTGGATTCTACGGGGCCCTTGGCCCTAGTCGGACAGCAAGTTGTGCCCCCTGCTGCCTTAAAGTCTATCCCTACATACGACGGCTACGGCAAGACGGCGTATGAACACATCCAGGACATTCTTGCCCTGGCTGCGCTACACTCCATCATTGACGAAAGTGTGAAGACCCGTCTGCTAGCCCTTTCCCTAAGGGGAAAGCTTCTCTACTGGTGGAGATCATCGCCAGAGGGATCCATCACAGGGTGGCGACAGTTAGCCGGCAGGCTCGTGAAAGGATGCAACGAGTCTGCTGATCCCTCTTCTTTGTTGCATCAGTTCCAAAGTATTCAGAGACACCCCCAAGAGGAGGTGTCAGACTTCAACATCAGGTTTGCAAGGTCTTGGAAACGAGTGCCTCGCGAACTCCGACCGTCAGCAGGTCAGGCCGCCTACTACTACCTGAGATCTTTCAACTCAGACATTTGCCTGCTGCTGAAGGTAGCCAGAATCAACACGTTCCCTGCTCTGTACGAGGCTGCCCAACAAGCTGAAATGGACATCATCTCCATCGGCAGGCTTCCGCACAGAGTGCAACCGCCCATCTACCCTGATTTTCCCCGATCGCAGTATCCATCAGCTTCTGGTTCGGAGCCATCCACTTCAAGACAGCAACCCCAACAACAATGGAATCCGGCGCCGGTCGTGAGTCCTTACGGCCCGCCGCAAATTCATTATCCGCCTCCTCGTCCTCCGCGTTTTCCAGCACTTCCTGCTCCCCCGCAGCATGCACAATATTCCACTCCTCCTCCATTGGCTGCATTGCCTCCCCCAGCTCAGTTGTCGCCGCCTCCCGACCATGATATTCAGAATCAAATCCTTCAGGAGGTCCGGGCTCTGGCCTCTGGCTATCACACCATGTCCAACGACATGACTATCCTGAAGGCCCAGATGGACCTGGCTCCAAGGAGGCCATACCCGCCCCGGCATTAACAAAAGATCGGCCCCCCGAGCAACAACTGCAAAGGCGGCCCCCTCCAAGGAATGCTGCCATTGAAGACGAACCTGGTACTTCTGACCAGGTCAACTGGTGCACCACATGCAATGACCCGCATGCTGAGGAAGACTGCACCCTGCATCAACACTACCTCCAGACCTTGGCCGGCAGCGCCATAGAGGACGAAGAACTCTACATGATCCTGGGCGACGAAAGCAATTTCGCCATTTCAGAGGAAGTTCCGATGCCGCCTCCTGCCAAGGAAAGCAAAAAGTCTGCTGAAGCTGCTGCCAAACCCTTAAAGGTGTACGCCAGAAGAGAGAAGGCGCAACCTGAGGAGTTACCACCCTACAAGAGGCTGTGGCCCTACACAGCCAAAGAGAAGACTCCTCCGGCGAAGACTCCCGCAGTCAAGCCTCCCATAGCCAAAGCTCTTCCGGCTAAAGCTCCCGCTGCTCAGCCTCCAGCTGAAACCAAAGAACAAGCTCAGGAGAAGCTGAGATATCCATCTCTGACCAAGAGACGAGAGAGTTGAGGCCACTCAACAGTACCGGACGAAGTATGAGCCGGCAAAAGAAGCGGGAGGAGCTAGCACTTCAGGCTACAACATAGTAGACGAGTTGAAGAGAACCCCCGCAAGAATCAGCATGTATGATGCTCTTCAGCTTCCAGGCCAGGTTGATCTGCTGCAAGAATCTCTGAAGATCATGAAGAATGGCAAGCAGATACAGCCCGCTGTCCTGGTGCAACCCCTGACAGTCTCAGCCACTGGGAAGAACAGACCACCTCCCTTCTATCTGTCATTACGGATGCAAGGGCACATAGTACACAACTGCATGGTGGATTATGGTGCTTCCACGACCGTAATGCCGAGAGCCGTCTGTGACGAAATTGGGATGGAGTACACAAGGAGCAGCCAAGGCGTGCTGCAACTAGACGGCACCCCTGTCAAGACAGTCGGTGTCATTAAAGACATCCCTATTCGGCTGCACAAAGCTCTCGACATCGTGGTCATCCAAGAGGTTGTGGTCGTTGACTTGGAACCCTACTTCGGCATGTGTCTCTCCAGGGAGTTCACTACGAAGTTGGGAGGGTATCTGTCTCTGGACTACTCGCACATGGAAGTGCCCTTTAAAGGAAGGAGACTGAAAATATTCAATGAGAAGCCTTCCACTTTCTTAGTAGAGAAGATACCCGGAGAAGAGCTGCAGGATTGCATGGTTCAGCTGACGGAGGAAGAGCTGGTGGTGGTGGACATGACGGAGCAAGCTCTCGAGCTGCTGCAAGTAGAAGATGAATTCTCCTTGCGGGACTTCAACGCCGTGATTGAAACAGAGCAAGGCTGCTACACCATTGTTCAGCTTGAGAGGCTTGACAAGTCGACCAGAAGAGAAGTGGGACCTGCACCTGAAAAGTTGTGGAAGCTTTTCTTTGACGGCGCACGATGCAAAAATGGCGCCGGTGTTGGAGTACTTTTGGTTTCCCCAACCGGGATCCAGAAGGATTACACCTACAGGCTGGCCTGGAGCTGTACCAACAATGCGGCGGAGTACGAAGCCCTGTGCTTGGGTTTGCGAAAAGCGGAGAGGCTAGGGATTAAACATCTGCAGATCTTCGGAGACTCAGAGCTGGTGTGCCACCAGATTACGAACAAGTGCGCCTCCAAAAGCACTATCTCAAGGCGTACCGAAATCGAGTCTGGGATCTGATGGAGTCTTTTGACTCATTGAATGTCAAGGCTATTTCACGCGAGAAAAACAAGCATGCTGACATTCTGGCGTCTATTGGAGCCAGGTACGTTTCGGCTGATGACATCGTCTAGAAGTCGAAACCGGTTCGTACCATTTACAGGCCTTCTGTGCACGATAAGGATACCCACGGCGGGTGTTCGGTCGTGACGAGGAGATCGTCACATTTTTGATAAATGAAGCCTGTTCAATCGAAGGTAGAGACCCTGATGACGAGCAATATGAGGGGTTGATACAGTTAAAAAATAATCATGTCCCAAAAGGACTGATTACTCTTGAGAGTCTCTTTGATCAAAATGACAGAGCCATATCTCACCGGATCAAAGTAGACCCGAAGCAGTATGCTGACCTGGAGCTGGAACCTGGTAAATCAATCAAGGTCGGGACAGATCGCACCACAGAGGAACTCGAGCAGATCAGAGCATTATGTCGAGAGTTCCTTGACATAGTAGCCTGGAGCTACCAGGACTTGAAGGGGTATGACGGAGAAATAATCCAGCATACCATTGAGCTAGAAGATGGCGCCAAGCCATTCCGGCAGAAACAGAGGGCCGTCAATCCAAAAATCGAGGCCATGATGAAGGTCGAGCTCTTGAAGATGTTGGAGGCCAAGATCATCTACCCCATCAAGCATTCATCCTGGGTTGCGAACTTGGTTCCTGTGAGGAAGAAGAACGGAGACATTCGTCTTTGCGTGGATTTCAGGAATCTAAATCAGGCCTCCCTCAAGGACCATTACCCGCTTCCCCAGATCGATCAGATCCTCCATTTAGTTGCTGGAGCCCAGAGATTTTCCCTCTTAGACGGTTTTTTCGGCTACAACCAGATATGGGTCAAGGATGAGGACCAGCACAAGACGGCGTTCACCACCAAATGGGGAACGTTCGCCTATCAGCGCATGCCTTTCGGCTTATCCAATGCTGGCGCCACATTCCAAAGAGCCATGGACCTGGCCTTCAGAGAGCTGCTCAACAAAGTGATTGTCATCTACTTGGATGACATGATTGTTTTCTCTCACAAGCGAGAAGATCATGTTCCCCACCTGCGGCAAATATTCGAAAGGTGTCGTGAATTCGGCATCTCCATAAACCCGAAGAAATTTGTCTTCGCGGTGAAAGAAGGAAAGCTGCTGGGGCATGTCATCTCCGAAAAGGGCCTAGCCATAGACCCTGACAGAGAAGAGGCCCTCCTCCGCTTGACCGCCCCAATCGACAAGAAAGGGCTGCAGTCCTTCTTCGGCCAAATCAACTTCGTGCGGAAGTTCATACCGGACTTCGCACAGGTAATCAGGCCTATGGCCGAGTTGCTGAAAAAGAATACAGAATTTCTATGGACTGAAGAAAGGGGGCAAGCCTTCGAGGAAATCAAAACTCGAATTGCGCAGGCACCGGTGTTGATAAACCCGGACTACTCCAAGGATTTCATCCTGTACGCGGTGGGAGAACCAGAGAGTTACGCTGCGATCCCGACCCAAAAAGGAGATGATGGCGAGGAGCGCCCCATAGCGTTCCTAAGCCAAGTGATCCAACCGCACGAGGAAAAGTATAATTTTATAGAGCGGCAGGTTCACGCAGTCATGAAATCTCTCCGAAAGTTCAGGCACTTTGTCTCCCAGAGCAAGATCACTGTCTTTGTGATCCACCCGGAAGTTCGAAGCTTCATCATACAAGGAGAGCCGGGTCACAAGAGAGCAGGATGGATTGCTAAAATCCAGGAGTTCGACATCGAAGTGCGGCCCACCAAGCTAATCAGAGGCCGAGCCTTGTGCCAGGAGCTAGCCCGAAGCGCGGCAGTCGAGATATTCGCCTGCGAGTGGGAGGATCCAGCAACACGCATCAACCTAGCCAACTCCTTACCTGAGGAGTGCGACTGGACAAATGAACTGGTAAGATACTTTTGCACCGGAAGATGTCCAGACCACATGAATGCCTCACAAAGAAGGAGGTTTCGGCTAGGTGCACTGAAGTACACTCTTCACCCCGAGGGGCTTTACTTTAAAAACATTGACGGCATCCTGTTGCGGTGCGTCAGAAAATCAAACCAGTCTAGGGTCCTTGGAGAATTTCACTCCGAGATGCCTGGGGGTCACCATTCTGCAAGGCCTACGGCCTTAAAAATCATCAGAGCCGGGTACTACTGGCCCACTCTGTTTACAGACGCCCATGTGGTCTGTACCAAGTGTGATCAATGCCAGAGATTTGCCGGCAGGAATAGGAAAGCACCCCTGCCCCTTCAACCGATCCAAGCCGAGACTCCTTTTCATCGGGGTGATTTCGCCGAACTCTGCAGCGGGACACAAGTTTATCTTAACCGCCACCGACTACTTCATGCGGTGGGCCGAGGTGATCCCCACAAAGAACGCCGACCAAAAGACGGTCATCAGATTCCTCGAGAGCCTGATTACCCGTTTCGGGGTCCCCGAGTCAATAGTAACGGACAATGGTCCGAGGTTCGCAGGCGCAGTACTCACGGAGTACACCAGCAAGTTTGGCATCTATCACAAGATGTCTTCCAACTACTACCCGCAGGGGAACGGTCTTGCCGAGTCCACCAACAAGAACCTACTGAAGATCATCCGAAGGACAGTAGAGAAAAACAAGAGGACTTGGCACCTACTCCTGGATTGGGCGCTATGGGCTGACATAATTTCATTCAAAAAGTCCATCAAAACGTCCCCTTATGCGCTCGTGTACGGCAAAGAAGCTATCTTGCCAACGCACATCGAAATACCCGCTCTCTGGATGCTTGACGAGGAAAGAATAAGGGGAAAAGGGGCAGGGAGGCAAATCCCCGACTTCGCAGCGAAGTCGGGTAGCGCCCATCAAATGGTGTGAAGTAGGGAAGAGAGCAGTTGCAAAAAGAGCGAAAATGTCTAAGTCCGGCTGCCCAACCCGACTTCGCAGCGAAGTCGGGCTGCGCCCTCTCCAAAGGGCGCAGTTGGGTAGCAGACTACAAGGAAATGCCAAGTGTCGGACTGCGCCCTTGTTGCTGGGCGAAGTCGGATTGCGCCCGTTTTTGGGCGAAGTCCGAGTGCGCCCCCATTCTCGGGTGCACCCTGGGTGATCCGGTGAAAGAAGCTGAAAGCGTCCAAGTGCGCCCATTTTTCGGGCGAAGTTCGAAGTGCGCCCGTTTTTCGGGCGAAGTCCGACTGCGCCCCGAATTTCGAGTGAAGTTCGAACAGCCCACCGCAAAAAACACGAAAAATCATAAGTGTGGGCCCCGGGCGAAGTTGGGTTATGGACTTGAGAATTCTTCTTTGAAAAGTGTGCCCGAATGGTGGCGGTGACGTCAGCAGCGGCACAACGATCAAGGAAGGTTTTAAATGATTGCGCAATTACCAATGATGATGCATTTAAAGGGTAAGGTGCGTTCTGAGCCAACAAAGCACGCTTTTCTAAAAAAAGGGCCCATGCGTAGCCGCCAAAATCACGCCTCCACCAACCCAGAGTTAACTGCCCTAACTTCCTCCCTCGCGCCATTAATGTTGCAGTCACTATCTACAAAAGGACCCTGGCGCGGCTAGAAAATTCATATTGTTCGAGCGCAATCCCTGACTGCAAGGAATAAATCTGACAAGCTCAGAAGCCGTAGCTCCTGCCTCTGTTGTTTCAACAAGGATGGATAAAGGGAAAGCGCCTGCATAGGCGCAATCGAGTGAAGAGCCGAGCGAAGCTGAAGAGTCTCCAGAGTCGAGTGCTCATGAGAGCGCGGTGCCGCAGAAGGGCAAGAAAGCGAAATCCCGAACGAAGAGGCGCGTAGTTGGCCAGACTCCGCCTCCACCAATCAACCGCTTGTCCGGATACAAAGATGGTTCCTTTTCCATCAGTCTCTCGAAGCTGCGTCTGAACATCGCAAAGTGGGTGGATAAGGTTTCGCCTTCCCACCACCTCGGAGCTGCGTACAAGTCAAACCTTTACTGGTTCCTGTGCCCTCCGACCCACTGGTGCCCGGAGCTGGTTGAAGCAATTGCTGAATACTACAAACCAGCTGCGCGGCAGGTCTGCGATAACAAAGGAAGGGTGTTGTTCACTCTTTTCCGAGAGAGTATCCAGCCAGCGTTCGCTCCAGGACTTCAGTACAGCCCCGATGCAATTATCAGAAGGGTGAACATAGAAGAGTAGACCGGCAGGTTTTCTCAGACGAAGCGGATGAGAGAGTTTCTGGACTCAGAGCTGAAGATTCCGCTAAATGCTGGACAGTGGCCGACCGGCCCCATACCACTGGATCGATTCGAAAATAGATATATCTATATTATCCTGGCGTGGGTCCTCGGCTGCGACTCAGACAGAGTGGTACGGCCTTTCCAGCTGGCGATGGCCGAGTGTATCCTGCACGGAGAGTTTTACGACTCCACGGCACAGAAGAGTGGGAAGCGCCCTATCTTCTACGACTGGGCGGACTGGTTGGCATACGCGATTCATGCGAGCCTGGTGAGACTGCAGCAAAAGCAGTCGACGGACTTCCGGTTTTGCTCCTTCCTCACATGGCTATGCCTGTATCACATGCATTACCGGATGAACGTCCCCAACCTGAAGAAAGTGAGCGAACAAGGAGAGTCGCTCCCCGTGTACGAATGGACTGAGGTCCTGTACAGGAAGGGCTCATTTTATGATTTCAATATTCAATTTATGGGCTAGGCAATGGGACTGTTCAACCGTGGCGCGACTCGCCCACCAGCGGTTATGACGAAGTATCTGTGGAACAATGAGTTCGGAGATACCTTCAGGTTGACTTTGTCGTCCGAATCTACGGGTTCAAGGGAAAGTCGTGTTTGCTGCCCTACTTCTGCACTGACCACCAATTCGGGATGGAGGTGGCGCGGCAAATGGATTACGTCGAAGAGGAATTTGGCCAAGGAAAAAAGAAAGGTCACATTTAAATATCCTATGACCTGGGCCAATATTCAAGTCTTCAAAATCGGGCAGCACGTTTATCTTGAGCGGGAGCTCATGGATATGGGCCTGATTATGCTACCACAACGCTGGAAGTACGACCCAATCGAGGTCCGAGGAAAGTTCACTCATATCTGTCCTAGAGCTGAAATCATGCAAGAAAGAAGAAACAGGACAGGTGCAGACCTCCACTGGCGCATTCACTTGATGCAATCATGGCCACCATGGCATGAATTTTACTGTGAGGAGGTCACCTACGACCCAGAGCGAAACCCGGACCATCGAATGGAGTCAGCTGGCTTCAAGAAGTTCCTCGTTAAGGTGGCGCCACTCAACTGGCATAGGGACAAAATCCTCGAATGCTGGAAGATGAGGTGTCGCACGCAACACGAAAATCAAGCCGGAGGAACCTTGTTGTTGATGATGAGTTTTCGGCACTTTATGATGAACACGTCGACACGTGGCAGCCCTTTGAATTTCGCAATTGCGTTCCCTAAGGCGTAAATATAAGGTATAAAAGAGGGGCTACCACTCAGTCATTGTCAACTCCAGCATCTTCCAGCGCGACTCCAACCAGCAGCCAAGCAGGCCCGATGCAGCCTGCAGCTCCTGTGGCAGTGCCCGGAGCGGCGCAAAGTCCAGAACGGTCAACTAATGAGCTGGCCCCTCCAGACAGTAGACCAAGTGCGGCAGGTATTCTTCCAGCGCGACCCAGGTACAAGTTTACCGTGGGGACATCAGCACCTGCCGCCCCTTTATTGCCGCTTTCTTCTAGACCAACCTCAGCGTCGGGAGAAAAGAAGAAGAAAAAGGTCGAAAGGACCAAGCGACCTAAGGAGCCAGTGCAGCAATCGGCCGCAGAGCAGTCGCAAACGGCAGCACCGGAGGTTGTCTCTTTAGACAGCCCTGAACCACAAGCAAACATCCAGGCTGCAGCCACCCCTCCAGCGTCGGCTCAGGCGGAGACCGCAGGTATGTCCTCTTTCCCACTGGCCCAAGTCCGCGTCAGCCTTGCAAAAGCCCCATCTCCCACCCCATCGGGACAAGCCGTAGCCGTGTCTTCCGCCTCACAAGCTACCCCGCCATCCAGCGGCCTGCACTCGTTTGACCAGTTTGCTCAGGATCCCAACACCTTTCAATCCCTGAGTCAAACCCTAGAGCCTTCACCCGCAGCTAGCGCCGAAGCTGCTCCCTCATCTCCGCATCCTTCGCCCCAGTCGACCGAAACCCTACCAACGCCATCCACTTAGACTCCTGTCACCCCTAGGACCCGGTCGCCCTCAAAGCTTACTACCCCCTCTGGTATCCCTCCTACTTCACTGTTCGCGGGAAAGATGTAGCAGCAAGCCCAGGCGCTGGAGGATCTCGATTTCATGAGTATCACCGAGGACCAGCCTCTGGCAGTAAGAGTCATGGGGGGGTTAGCCTCCTTTCTTCAAGGCGTTAAGCGCAGAAGGGCCGAAGAGATAGCCGCCCCGGTCAAACGCACAAAGTTTGACCTAAATCGGAGAGTGCTTACAACAAAAAAGTTGGTCCCAAAGGTAAAGAAGCCTCTCCGTGACATGACCGAGGCTAACTATGAGCTTCAGACAAAGGAGAAGAACTTTGATGACATCAACGAGGAATACGAAATCCGTGGTATTCGTCGAAGAACAGACAACCTCCTTGTCAAGCATCTCGAGACCCAGGAGGCGCTTTTCCAGCTGCAGAATACCACAAGGCAGCTCGAAGAAGACTTGGCTAGGGCCACTGCGCAGTTGGGGTCAGCACAGCAAGAAGTAGAAGATCTTAAGGCTCAGCTGGCCACCTCTTAGCAGGAGACCACAGAAGAGAAAAAAGCAGCGCTAGAGCAGATTTCATAACTGCAAGATTCGCTGAAACAGGCGCAGTCACAGCTTACAGAGAAAGCATCACAAGCGACGGCCTTTTAAAAGAGCAAAGCGAAAGAGATGCGCGCTAGTCTGCTACAAGGTTGCAAGGCCAACCTTGTCAAGTCCTTGTCAGTTCTGGATTTCGTATCCAGAATTGAAGAAGTATCCGCCCAAGGAAGGCCTGTGGTAGAGAAAGCCGAACACCAGGCGAGGCAATGGCTGGACCTGGCTATGAAACTCGAGGATTTAGAGCGCAAAGGCTTCCAAGTCCCCCCCATGTCACAACTTGCCTCAAAAGTGGGCAGATGCAAGGGTAACTTTGCACACTTATTTTGCCAGGACAGAAAAAATCAAAACGGCCAGGAAGGCGCTGGACGCCTTAGAGCATGAAAGACACATTCTCCTAGCGCCCTTTCACATTCTGCCCGAGCATGGGTGTCCGAGCTATGTCAAAGATGGCGAGTTCCTCACCCTTGAGCAGGTAAAGAAGAACTGGTTGTCCTTCGAGGCGGATCATCGCTGAAATTGATGATCGGACGAGCCAGTTCAAGAAGCGCAGGTCGCTCAAATAGTGGCAAAGTACTGCAAAATCAACTCTTCTCTTGAGGAGTTGGGAAAAAGATATAACGCCATTGACCTGCACACGGTCGCTGCATTCCACACAGTACTCAGGGAGATCAGTGACCCCACTCCATTCCAAGCCGCAGTCTGGGATCAAGCTAAGGCTGCGTTCAAACGCATAAGCGAGCGGGAGGCTGAAAGTGGAGAACCCTCAGATTCAGAGGGCGGGACAGCGGAGGCAACTGGTGAAAGTGAGCCTGAAGAACAGTTGCCCCAAGGGAAGCGACCAAAGCAGCAAAAGGCAGGGGGAGAAAGTTCCTCTGTACCCAAAGGATAAAGGCATGGTTTTTTGCGTCGAGACGAGCTCGACACCCCGCGAGCCGCCGAGAATGTTGCCACATTTTGCACGAGGTGCCATGTTTTTGGTTTCTGCGTATGAGCTGCTCTTTTCCTTCCCTTCTCCTCATTCCCCCTTCTTCTTTTCCCTTTCTTCCCCCAGTAAGTTTCCAGAACAGAGGTGTTCCCTGAAAATTCTAAGTGTTGGGGCGACACCCGACTTCGCAGCAAAGTCGAAGTGCGCCCCTCAGTTGGAGCGCAGTAGGGAACCCGAAGTGAGCAATCAGGCAGGAACAAACCGAAAATTTGACTAAGTGTCAGGGGCGACACCCGACTTCGCAGCAAAGTCAAGGTGCGCCCTTCTTCCTGGGCACACTAGGGGAGCGATCTAGCAGATAATCAGCTAAGTGTTGGGGCGACACCCGACTTCGCAGCAAAGTCGGAGTGCGCCCCTTTTCTAGTGCGCAGTCCGAACAGCGGAAGAAGACAGCAAGCATCGGTGCGACACCCGACTTCGCAGCGAAGTCGGAGTGCGCCCTCTGACCGGTGCGCAATTGGACAAGGCCAACTCAAAAAATTCTAAGGCAAGAAGGCCTTCCAACTGCGCTGTTTTCAAACTGCGCAACCCGATAGCGCCCGAATCCTGGGCGAGGTTGGATGAGCTACCTTTCAAGGCAGACACGTGTCATACCTCAGCATCCGACAAGTATCCATCTTCGGGATTCGAATATATTGCTAGGGAACAATTGTAGCTGTGCATTTGCCTCAAATACAAACATATACTTGGCTCTGCTTACTGTCTTTTATCTTGTATGTTGCCTCTCCTTGTCATTTATGCCTCATGTTTCTTGTGTCATTGCTTGCTGTTGTACTGAACTCTGTTGTACTGAACTCTGGACTCCGGCATTTGGTGGCCAAGTAATCCTGGAATGCATAGATAGAGGATACATAGGATCGCTGATAGCTGTAGTTTCAATGTATGTTTGTAGATGAATGTTGTTAGTAGTGGTGATTGATTCGTTGTCGTGCTGCTTATTCCCCCCACCCAACTCCAATCACATTTGGAATCCCTTTCTGTACTTTTATCTCTTTCCGCACTTTTATCTCTTTCCTGCACTCTTATCTCAACACAAACCCCATAGGAAGCCGGCCTTCTCCGGAGATTGGCACGGAAGGCATCCCTTCCTTCCGGCTTTTCAATCTGTGGGCGAATCTGGGCGCAATCACAACAAATCCTTTCCTCATGGCAGATTCGTAACCAACAGGAACTGGAAAGAGATTGGGAAAAGTGCTGAAAGAGATAAATAACTGAAAGAAATGGGAAATGTAGATGGTTCCAAGGGGAAGAACAGGCAGCACAATCGCTAACTCCTACATAAACCAGCAGCAATCAATATTATGAACATAACAAAAACTAAATCTAAACCTACCCTAATATGTATCCGTTGGTTACGAATCTGCCATGAGGAAAGGATTTGGTTAAATGCACCCCAGATTCGCCCACCAGATTGAAAGGCCGGAAGGAAGGAATGCCTTCCGTGCCAATCTCCGGAGAAGGCCGGCTTCCTATGGGTTTTTTCAAGTGTTTAAGCTAAGAGTACAGGAAAGAGATAAAAATGCGAAAAGAGATTGAAATAGGATTGGTGTTGGGTGGGGGGGATGAGCAGCACGGCAACGATCAATCACCACTACTAACAGCAATCCAAAACAGAACACACAATAGAAACTACCGCTGTCATATATCCTATGTATCCTCTATCTATGCATTCCAGGAATACTTAATCACCAAATACCGGAATCCAGAATTCAGAATAACAGTAAGCAATGAAATAAGAAACATGAGGCAGAAATGACAAGTATAGGCAGCATAAAAGAACGACAACAGCAAAATAGAGCCAAGTGTGTGTCTTGCATTCAGAGGCAAACGTATAGCTACAATGGTTCCCTAGCAGTATATCCCCCTTCCCCCCTTTACAATGACGTAATGCGGCTATTTATAGCGCAATTTCCCCCCATTACAATCCTGGGCACAAAATCCTAGACCCGACAATGACTGACAAAAGCTGACAAAAGCGGCGAAAGAGCTGCTGATGTTGACTCCTGCAGACAGGGACTGTACTGACAGCAAGGTCCACCTGAAGACTGGGCAGCTACGTGGCAGTGCGGTTGATGAGACTTTGAGTCAGCATGAATGTGGGTAGCTGTGGTAGATGGAACTTTACGTCAGCATGAATGAGGGCAGCTGGTGGAGGTGATTTGGCCCATGCTTGTCCTTTTCCCATCACATCTCGGCTCGGATCCCGAGGCTGGACACTTGTCAACTTCTGACGGGGGTGCATCTGCCTTGGAAGACAGCTTCTTTCTTGTGTCCTACTTCGCCTGGAAACGGAGCGCAACTGGGTAGCGCAAGCGGGGAACAGCGCAGTCGGGGAGGCCTCCGTGCCTTAGTTTGTTTTGGGCTGCTTGAGAGACATTTCCCAACTGCGCACAGGTCAGAGGGCGCAGCCCGACTTCGCTGCGAAGTCGGGTTGCGCACTCCAGCACTTAGTTAATTTGGCTGCTGTCCATACTGCGCACAGGAATCAGGGCGCACCCCGACTTCGCTGCGAAGTCGGGTTGCGCTCTGACACTTAGCTGATTTTCCGAACACTGTTTTCCAACTGCGCACAGGGGGAGGAGCGCACCCCGACTTCGCTGCGAAGTCGGGTTGCGCTCTGACACTTAGCTGATTTTCCGAATACTGTTTTCCAACTGCGCACAGGGAGAGGAGTGCACCCCGTCTTCGCTGCGAAGTCGGGTTGCGCTCTGACACTTAGCTGATTTTCCGAACACTGTTTTCCAACTGCGCACAGGGGGAGGAGCGCACCCCGACTTCGCTGCGAAGTCGGGTTGCGCTCTGACACTTAGCTGATTTTCCGAATACTGTTTTCCAACTGCGCACAGGGAGAGGAGCGCACCCCGACTTCGCTGCGAAGTCGGGTTGCACTCCCATACTTAGCCAAATTCTGTTCATTTCCGGTCTGCTTCCGCACTTCGCATTCCCTAGTGCGCTCGAACTTGAGGGCGCACCCCGACTTCGCTGCGAAGTCGGGTTGCGCTCTCAGACTTAGAATTTTTCAGGGAATGTTTGCTCTGTTCTGGCCGAAGAAAGAATAAGGGGAAAAGGGGAGGAATGCAACTGATAGAAGGGGAGAAAGGAAAAGGAGATGGAGGGAAGGGAGAGCAGCATACTTACAAAATTTGAAGACATGGCACCCCGTGCAAAATGTGGCAACAGTATCCTTCAACAATTCCAGACTTCGTTCTTAATCACACACTTAAATCCAGATTGCAGAATTTACTGTATGCAAATGAAGAAACAAAATTAACAGAAATAACATAAGGCATCATACATAGGGAAAGAGTCTAGAATTAGAACCAAGAGTCTTAATATTGAAGCAAGAAGTCCAAGTACAGCAGCTCTTTAGCAAAATTTCCCCCCCTTATTACATTACATTGACAAATGCTCTCGGGACGCATGCCCTCCGGATGCAGTCTTAGCATTCAAAAATGCTCGGTGAAACTTCGCTCGAAATCGGGCCCGAAATGCAGTTTTTTGGCCGAAGCTGAGCATTTTGGCGAAGTCGGGAGCATTCTGGCAAAGTTGGGAGCAAGGATTTCGGCCGACGTTCGCCGCGCAAGGAGCCTGAAACCGGGCTTCGCTAGAGGTTTGAGCGAACTTGAGAGCATTTTGGCCGACATAGGCATTTTGGTCGACATTCGCCTTTTGGCTGACGTTCGCCGCACAAGGAGCCCGAAACCGGGGTTCGTTGGAGGTTTGAGCGAACTTGAGATTTTTTGGCCGACATTCGCATTTTGGTCGACGTTAGTTGGATGGCCGATGTTCGCTGGATAGCCGACGTTCGCCGCGCAAGGATCGCGAAACCGGGGTTCACTGGAGATTTGAGTGAACTTGAGAGCATTTTGGCCGACATAGGAATTTTGGCCAACGTTCGCTCCTGGCCGACGTTCGCTCCGCTTGCTGCCCGAAATCGGGGTTTGCTGGAGGTTTGAGCGAACTTGAGAGCATTTTGGCCGACATAGGCATTTTGGCCGACATTCGCATTGGCCGACGTTCGCTGCACAAGCATTGGCCGACGTTCGTGCACAAGGAGCCCGAAACCGGGAATCGTTGGAGGTTTGAGCGAACTTGAGATTTTTGGCCGACATTTTGGCCGACGTTCGCTCCTGGCCGACGTTCGCTACGCAAGGAGCCCGAAACCGGGAATCGCTGGAGGTTTGAGCGAACTTGAGATTTTTGGCCGACATTCGCTCTCTGGCCGACATTCACTGGATGGCCAACGTTCGCACTTTGGCCGAAGTTCGCCGTGCAAGGAGCCCAAAACCGGGAATCGCTGGAGGTTTCAGCGAACTTGAGGTTTTTGGCCGACATTCGCTCCTGGCCAACGTTTGCTCCTGGCCGACATAGAACATTTTGGCCGACATCGGGGTTCGCTGGAGAAGGGGAGCGAGGCTGAGAGTCGCTCGGAAATAGAGCGAAGTTGAGGTCTCCGTGCCTTAAAGCTTTCAAACCTTAGCCATTCCCTTCCTCGCTTAGGTTGTTCGCCCGAAAAGCCGAGCGAAGCTGGGATTCGATGACTCTCGGAGCGAACCGGAGACTTCCTATGCCTTAGCCGATTTTTGGTTTTTCAAAGTGGTTTTTTCGCTCCGGTTGCTCCTCGCTCTGAAACCAAGCGAGGTTGGGGTTCGGCCCTCCATTTGAGCGAACTCGAGACACTTCATTCCCTAGTTAATTTTGCACCGTCCAGGCTGTACTTCGCTTGAAAACTCGAGCGAAGCTGGGGCTCGCTGATTTTTGGAGCGAACCTGAGCATTTGGCGAACTTGAGCATTTTGGCCGTGCCTTAGCCAATTTTTCAAGCCTGAAATGGAGCTTTCTGGTTCTGCTTCCCGAGGCCATAACTTTTGATCCATTGCCCCGATCGCCTATTATAATATATCGTCGGAAAGCTTGCGAAAAGATCTGCAATGACGAAATATCCAAAGATCATTTCATCCACTTTATCATCCCCGTTTAGGGCCTGCGAAAATGCCAGCACTTCTGCACGCCCTTTGCTGCTTAAAGCTTCATACTTGGGCAAAATTTTGTCAAAAAATTTAATGTGGCAAAAATGCCAACACAACCCAAAGGTAGTACTTTAAATTGCCATGCTCTTTCCTATTTAAATTTCATCCAAACAACCATCAGCTGAAATTCATGGCCAAAAACTGTTGCACTATTAGAAAGAAAAATCATGGTCCAACTCGCGGAGGTCAACCTTAAGGGTCCATCTTCTACAAGATGCCAACTTGGAGGGATGGCCAGGCCCAAAGAGGGTCAATGTGGAAACAAGATCAACCTAATACAAGAAGCACCAACATGGACGGAAGATCTACCTGATACGAGAAGGTTTGACATAAATGGAGGGCTGGCTTGACATGAGAATGGTCAACATAGAGGGCTGCACTAGCATGACAAAGGCAAGTTTAGAAAGTTGTGCCTCATGTGACAAGGGCTGAAGCGTACAGCTGACATACAACTAGGACTAGAGGGAATCATGGAAAGTAGATGTTCTCAAGTCTTGTGTCTCTCTCCAATCCTATGAATTAGAATCTTTGCTATGTATGCTTAACTTAGCATCAAATTTTACAACAAAGTAATATACAAACAACCCAGTATTACTTCCTGTGCATTCCATGTCTATAAAAATTATTACTAAAGGTAATTGTCAATTCTACCATTATCCACAAGTTTCCAACTTGGAGAGATTCCTGTTTAGACAATATATTGAAGATCAATGAAACACGGGTTGGGAAAACAATAGTGACTCTATTACTGTTGAGATGCAACTCCTTGTAGTATTTGCAAGAAAGATCCAGAGATAAGAGATGGCAGCGTAAAGCATAGACAATTTAAATAGTGATATGAGTCTTCCTCACAAATGTTGAAAATGGTAGTACTGGACAGTCAGCTCCACAAATTGCTTATCTCTAGCATTATTTAGCTATTTCAAAATCCAGTTTAAGTTGGCTTTTTTCTATTGTTTGGATAAAGAAGGTTTAAAACCAAAACTATACCATAAAAAATATAAATTAATGTTTTTGAGAGTAATGCTCCACTATGAGGTTAGCAGCAGGACTCCTAATATGATGGGAGTGATTCAAGGTTGTAATTTAAGACGGCTTGAAATATTGCACCTTTGTGATATAAATGAAATTTCCCTTAGATCGTGAGGGCCATATTTTTTCCCCCAAAAGCAATAACATGCATTGGCTAGAAAATGTTTTCCTAATGCAAAACTTCAGATATATCAAGCATAAATGTTTTCCTATTTGCATGGATTTTGGCCACTGGAAGTAACACAAACAGAGACAAGACAGTCAAAGCAAGCACGACTACCTGCATCCTCAATCATGAACGAAAATGTTCCATACAAATACAGCCAAGAAGTGGTCAAACCACCTAAAATGACCAAATACATGAATCTAAAGTGCTACATACCGCAAAAAGTGCTGTGAAGGGAAGCAATGCAACAGAACCATACATATATCTTCTGTGATAAATTGCACCACTGCAAAACTTGCATCAAATATGAGATTTAATTAGCTTCATGCACAATTCTTGACTCCAAATAGCACACCGAGTCCTTTGCTTGAAATAGCAGACGGAGTCCTTTTTCAACACTAATTTCTTTTTCCAGAGTAGCACAACACAAATGATGTTTTTGACAAGATTATAGAAAAATACAATCAAAATAATCGCAAAGATGCATGTATTTGGTAGCAATGATCCATTTAATACCATATCAACACTCTCTAAAAAGTAAAATGTTCTTTAAACGATACAAGATTTAATCAGAACTTTAAAATAACAGTTGCAAAAAGTTTGACATTTTAAGCATACAACCTTTTTCAAGACTGCCCAAAAAAAATGATTAATCTGAAACACCTCTCACTATAGCATATCATAAATTTTATAATAGAAGAGATGCACCAGGGGCAAAATATAACAAATGCAAACAGGACAAAATTTGTCAAAACAGAATATTAATACAACGTACACTGCCTAAACCAAGGTTCCAATCCCAAGGGTAAAACCTTATCATTTGCTCAAGGGGTTTGGGACAAGCGTCGAGGAGAGTGGAGCTTAACACCCAAAACCAAGGTTCCAATTCCATGGGTGAACCTTAACATTTTTCCATGGGGTTTGGGACAAGCAATGAGGAATGAAGAGATCCGTAAACCAAGTTCCAATCCCATGGCTGAACCTTAACATTAAATACCATAAACCAAGGTTCCAATCTCATGGGTTAAGCTTTAGATTTGATCAAACGGAATAAGCTCAAGTGGTTAAATACATCAACATTCAAGGCGGAGACCCAGGTTCAAATTTTTTCAAGCGATATACACATAATAGACAAAAATGTTATAATACCACTATGTGATTTGTTGAAATACCATGGTAATGTGGGATGTAATCTGGATGGGCCTCATTGCAATCACATATAACCAATAAAAAAACAAACAAAAAATAAAATACAAGAATGATGCCTAGTCAAGTGAGATGGCAGTCACTTAGTGATGTCATGATGGTCTATGTTAGGACCCTATCCTAACACAACAATTGTTATGTACTTGTCTAGTGTTGGTGTATGTTTGCACCTTGGGCACCTCATCTGTATGGGCCCCTTATGATATAACTTTTACTTTTATTATAAATCAGAGTTAGTAGCTCGGGTCCCCTCTTTAAGCATTAAGGTTAGGATAAATAAGAGTCTATATAAGGACATGGGTTTGGAGTAGAATGTATCTCATATTTTTCTAAAATTGTATCTAAGCTCTGCTTCCTGTTGGTTACGAATCTGCCATGAGGAAAGGATTTTGGGTTCATGCGCCCAGATTAGCCCACCAGCATGGAAGGCCGGAAGGAAGAGATGCCTTCCGTGCCAATCTCCGGAGAAGGCCGGCTCCTTTGGGGGGTTTTATGGTTTAAGCTAAGAGTGCAGGAAAGAGATAAAGGAACGGAAAGAATTTACAAATGTGATTGGAGTTGGGTGGGGGGAACTAACAGTACGGCAACACATCAATCACCACTACTTACTGCATCATAAATACAAAATATAACCAAGAACTGCAAAACCTAAGTATACTTTCTGTATTAAGCAATGTACGCACAGCTACAATGGTCCCCTAGCAAACATTCTCCCTACAAGGAGAACTAACAGCACGACAATGCATCAATCACCACTACGTACAGTCACATAAACAGAAAGCAACCAAGAGATATCAGAGCCAGGTATATGTGTTATGCAGAGAATTTATACGCACAGCTACAATGGTCCCCTAGCAAACATTCTCCCTACAAGGAGAACTAACAGCACGACAACGCATCAATCACCACTACGGACAGCAACGTAACACACAACTGATGGAACTGCTACCACATCTATTCTATGTATCCTCTAATCTATGAAGTTCAAAAGTACTTGGCCACCAAATGCCGAAATGAATCAACGAGCCATGACACAAGCAATGCTTTAGGCACCTGATCACCAAATGCTGAAACGAATCAACGAGCCGTGACACAGGGAAACGTAAAGCAGAAATATAAAGGAGAGGCAGCATAAAAAATAAAAGCAGCAGAACAGAACCAGGCATACAATTTATATTTATAAGCAGAAGCACGGTTACAATGGTTCCCTAACAGACATTCCCCTTCCACCTTTTACAATGAAAACATGGTGGGTTTTTATAGCCCGAGTCCCTCCCGTTACATTAATGGGCACAAAGTCCCAGTCAAACACTAGCTGACAAAAGCGGCGAAGGAGCTGCAAATGCTGACCTTTGTCGGACGGGACTGTACCCGTAGCATGGTCTTCCTGGAAGCTGGACAGCTACGTGGCAGCGTGTTGTATAGAACTTCTTCTCGGTAGGAATGCGGGCAGCTGGAGCAGGTAGAACCTCCAATCAGCTTTAAATGAGGCCACTGGCATAGGTAGTGCAGCCCATGCTCGTCCTTTTGCTCGGCACGTCTTGGCTCGAATCCCGAAGTTGGACACTTGTCAGATGATGGATGATGTTGTTTGACACGTGTCTGCCTTGAAAGGCAGTTTATCCAACTTCGCCTGGGATCAGAGCGCCATCGGGTTGCGCAAGCAGAAAACAGCGCAGTCGGGAAGGCCTTCATGCCTTGGGTGTATTTCCGAGTTTGTTTCCCTACTGCGCACCTGTCAAGGGCGCACTCCGACTTCGCTGCGAAGTCGGACTGCGCACAGGTGAAAGCTGATTTCTGCCGCCGTACGGACTTCGCTCCAGCACTTAGTCATTTTTCTGCCAGCCTGCCAGCCTGCTACAAGGTGCGCCCAGAAAGAGGGGCCAGCCTGCTACAAGGTGCGCCCAGAAAGAGGGGCCAGCCTGCTACAAGGTGCGCCCAGAAAGAGGGGCGAAGTCGGACTTCGCACCAAAACTGGGCTAAGTGCGGACTTCGCACCAAAACTGGGCGAAGTGCGAACTTCGCACCAACACTTAGCCATTTTTCAGGGCAACTGCTGTCAAATTTGAGATTCAACTGAGGCGCTCCAAGAAAGGGGGGGAAAAAGAGAATGTAGGAAAGAGAGAGAAAGGGAGAGAAGAAGAAAGGAAAATAGAGGAAGAGGGAAAAGGAAGAGCAGCACTGCTACAAAATTGAAAACATTGCACCCCGTGCAAAATGTGGCAACACTTCCAAGGAGGTTGCCCCCTCAAAGAGGCCTGCGATATCCGTTTCGTATGATTAATATAAGTTTGTTGCATTTCCATCCAACTATTTTCTTGAGCACTTATGTTATTTTCATTTTCATGATCATTTAGTTTATAAGCATTTCCATTAATTCCTATATTTCTATTGTGGTTGTGTTTATTTTTATATGAAGGTTCCTAACAAGTGGTATCAGAGCTCTTCCCAAGGTCATGTTTTGCAACAGTAGCAACAATTCTTGTCCTTCCGTCCATTTTCTATTCTATATTTTTTTTCATTTTGTTCATTTTCCATTAAAGTATCTTTCCAAAAAAAAGAACATATTTTTTTTTTTTTAGTGGATTAAGTTAGAAACATTATGCCAAGGGTTTTAAAATATTACAAAGGAGTTGTCATTTTTGGCTAGGCTAGATTGCCCATAAAGCGTCTAGTGAAGTGAGGGGTGCTCAAACTCCAATACCCAGGCCTTAGATAGCACCTGTGTACGGCTGTGAGAGCCCATGTACCCTCGGGTATATAGGGAGACCCCCTAGGAATAGGAGAAGCCTTCACCCATAGGAAGATATCGGTTGTTTGAGTTTTGTGGTGCACCAATAAGCAATTAGCCTTGGAATGTTACTCTCACAATACCCTCGAAAATGGATAGTGCAGCTATCGGTATGGTGAAACCCTCCATAGTTAGAGCTCCAAAATATTGGGCCAGTCACTAATCATCAATGAGACTATATTTCAGAGAGACCACGAAATCAAACACACCTTGACTTAAGTTATCCCTATTGAAACCTTGTTTTAAGTCCTTTCCCAGTTAAAACCAAGACTAGATCTAAGCATACTGTAGAAGAGACTACTTTAGTCTCAAAATGACAATGGAAAGAATATCTAGTGTGACAGTACAAAGAATATGTAGTCTAACAGTGTAGAGAATATCCAGTGTAACAGTCAGAGCAGTCAATTGTCAAATGCCAAAATTTGCCATTTTGTGATATAGCCCATTACAATCCCCTCTTCAAGCTAATTGTTTTGAGACTGGACTCTGGAAACCCATTTTTGAAACTCTAACTTCCAAAAATCATCAATTTGTGGTATAGTCCATTCCAATCCTCTATTCGAGCCAATCATTTTGACATATAACTCCAATAAACCTTTTTGGAAACTCCAAAGTGAATGACTGGTGGTAGGAGCTCCCCAAGAGTTAGAGTGATTGGGCGACCAAGTGAAACAAATTGAAGACACTCAGTCACAAACCTGTTAAAGTAATGTCCATAGCTCTATCGAAAGTGGTTCATGTACTAGACAACCCGAAAGGCATTCTTTGATATGCAAATGTCCCCCATTTCATGGTAAACATTGTTTTGTATTAATCTTTATCTCTGACCCAAATTTGATTGTACACCAAGAATCAATCAAGCAAGGATAACATCTACGAACCTACATCCTCCTATAAGATCTGCTCCATTGGGGGTAAAGGGTAATGATCCTTGAAGCTGAAATTTTGTTTAAATTTCAAAAGTCTACACATAGCTGAATATCTTCATTCTTCTTGCTAACCAACACCAAGTTTGCCACCCAGCTTGAGTGTTTGATTGGGAAGATGATTTGCACTTGTAGTAGTTTTAACAACTCCTTTTTAATCATCAACTCAATCTTTGGATTGACCAGCCTCCGTTTTTGCCTAAATGGTTTGGCCCCAAGCTCCAAGTCAATAGTGTGCTCGATTACCTACATGTCATAAACTTTCAGGTCTTCATAACTCCAAGCTATGACATCATTATACTTGGCACACAATTCTATGAATAGGAGCCTTTCCTAGTTTGTGCATTCTTTCCCAAGCAAGAGAGACTTCCCTTCACCGATCTAAACTGGTTGAGAATCAAACATCTTTACTTTGAGACTGGACTTCCACACGCTATTGTCTGGATTAAACAAACTCTCAAGTGTGATCAAACATTTCGATAGTTGATTGGTCTTTAGCTGAATGATTCCATCCTTGACATCGTCATCGTATTCATTCTTGTTCTCCACATGTTGAGCTTCTAGAATCAGAAACTCAACAATTTGTTCATTATTGTTGAATACCTACCAGTGATCTAAGTTGTTCAACACTGCTAGCCTATATACTATCTCTGATTCCCTAGGTTTGGTCCATATATCTGACGTGGGATCGAAACGCGTAGTCAAAGATGCCAATTCATTGACCTTCATGTTTTCCTACCTAGGTACTTGTTGTCACATTTTGCACGGGGTGCAATGTTTTCAATTTTTGTAAGAGAGCTGCTCTTCCCTTTCCCTCTTCCTCTCTTTCCCCTTCCTCTTCTCCCCCTTTCTCTCTCTTCCCTACATTCTCATTCTTCCCTCTTTCTCTTGAGCCCCTCAGTCAAAATCTCAAAATGACGGCAGTTGCCCTGAAAAATGGCTAAGTGTCAGGGCGCAATCCGACTTCGCAGCGAAGTCGGAGTGCGCCCTCCAGTTGGAGCGCAGCAGGAGTGCAAAGTGCGCAGTGTGACAGAATCAGCCAGAACAACAAGTGTTCAGGGCGCAATCCGACTTCTTGCGGCGAAGTCGGGTCCACTCTACAGGCGCACTTGGTACAGTGGCGGGAAAAATGACTAAGTCGTTGGGCGCAACCCGACTTCGCGGCGAAGTCGGGTGCGCCCCTTCCGAGCGAAGTCCGAACGGCGGTAGAAATCAGCTTCCACCGGTGCGCAACCCGACTTCGCAGCGAAGTCGGAGTGCGCCCTTTGACCGGTGCTTGCGATAGGGAGATAAACTCAGAATTTGACTAAGGCATGAGAGGCCTCCCCAACTACGTTGTTTTCTGCCTGGGCAACCCGACGGCGCTCTGATCCTGGGCGAAGTTGGATAAACTGCCTTTCAAGGCAAACACGTGTCAAGCAGCATCATCCGACAAGTGTCCAACTTTGGGATCCGAGCCGAGACGTGCCGAGCACAAGGACAAGCATGGGATGCACTACTTATGCCAGCTACCGCCTTTAAAGCTGATTGGAGGTTCTACCTGCTTCAGCTACCCGCATTCCTGCCGATGAGAAGTTCTACCTAACGCGCTGCCACGTATCTGTACAGCCTTCAGGGAGACCATGCTGCAAGTACAATCCTGCCAGACAAAGGTCAGCATCAGCAGTTCCGCGGCTGCTTTTGTCAGCTAATGTTTGACTGGGACTTTGTGCCCATTAATGTAATCGGGGGTTCTCAGGCTATAAATACCCACCACATTTTCATTGTAAAGTGGTGGAAGGGGAATGTCTGTTAGGGAACCATTGTAGCTGTGCTTACGCCTTTTAATATAATACATACACTTGGTGCTGTTATACTGTTTTTATTTTGTATGTTGCCTCTCCTTTACATTTCTGCCTTACGTTTTCTGTGTCATGGCTTGTTGATTCACTTCAGCATTTGGTGGTCAGGTATTCCTAAGGTGCATAAATCAGAGGATATATAGGGCAAACGTTAGTGGCGGTTTTCTGGTTATGTTTTGTGTTATAGTGTTGTTAGTAGTGGTGATTGATGCGTTGCCGTCTTTGTTAGTTCCTTGGAGGGAATGTACATTAGGGAACCATTGTAGTTGTAGCTTACGGCTCTTAACACAAAACATATACACAGCTACTATTCTCTTGCGAGTGGTAGCATCCATAGTGGAGTGTTATGGTTATATTGGTGTTAGTAGTGGTGATTGATGCGTTGCCGTATTGTTAGTTCCCCCCACCCAACTCCAATCTAATTTGGAATCCCTTTATGCACTTTTTATCTCTTTCCCTGCACTCTTATCTTGAACCTCAAAACCCCAAAGGAAGCCGGCCTTCTCAGGAGATTGGCACGGAAGGCATTCCTTCCTTCCGGCCTTTCAATGTTGGTTTGCGGGTCCTAGGGCGCAATAACAACAAATCCTTTCCTCATGGCAGATTCGTGACCAACAGTTTTTGGCATGCCCGGTGGGACAAGGAAGTTTCCCACCCCAAACGAGAATCGAAGCACCGGTGTTCGCTTCATTGCTTGTTCAAAATCGGAACACTGGCGACTTCTGCACGAACATATCCTCTGAGTCCGAAAGACCGGTCCTAGCACCTTCATGCAAACGAGAAGGTGGCGAGCAAGGGATCCGAGAAACCCGCCTGCCTTTTACGAACTAGACATCAACGCTCGAGGCGAAGTTGTCAGGCTGGCTGATCAACAAGCTCGTGTCGACGAAGCCGAGGCTGAAATCCGAGAAGAAGCCGAAGCCGAGGTCGAAGGAGCTGAGAACGAAATAGAAGAGGCCGAGGAAGAAGAGGAATCTACATCCTCGGAAGGTACCGACATTGAGTATACAACCGACGGAGGAGAAGAAGAAGAAATGGCTGCCCAGCGGCGAGAATGATGATGATCTCTTCCCGGCGGTGGACTCTACGGGGCCCTTGGCCCTGGTCGGACAGCAAGTTGTGCCCCCTGCTGCCTTAAAGTCCATCCCTACATACGACGGCTACGGCAAGACGGCGTACGAGCACATCCAGGACATCCTTGCCCTGGCTGCATTGCACTCCATTACTGACGAAAGTGTGAAGACCCGTCTGCTGGCCCTTTCCCTAAGGGGAAAGCTTCTCTATTGGTGGAGATCGCTGCCAGAGGGATCTATCACAGGGTGGCCCGGCTCGCCGGAAGGCTCGTGAAAGGATGCAACGAGTCTGCGACCCCACTTCTTTGCTTTGCATCGGTTCCAAAGTATCCGAGAGACACCCCCAAGAGGAGGTGTCTGACTTTAACATCAGGTTTGCGAGATCCTGGAAACGGGTACCTCGTGAACTTCGGCCTTCGGGTGGCATGGCTGCTCACTACTACCTGAGATCCTTCAACTCAGACATATGCCTGCTGCTGAAGATTGCTAGAATAGACTCGTTTCTTGCTCTGTACGATGCTGCCCAACAAGCTGAAGCGGATATCATTTCCATCGGCAGACTCCCGTCTAGGGTGCAGGAACCCATTCATCCCGACTTCCCAGGATCCCAATATCCATCAGCTTCTGGTGATGCGCCGTCCACATCAGGGCAGCAACCCCAGCAACAATGGAATCCGGCGCCGGTCGTAACTCCTTACGGCCCGCCGCAAATGCATTATCCTCACCCGCCTCCTCCTCCTCCGCATTTTCCAGCACTCCCTGCTCCCCCGCAGTACGCACCTTATTCCAATCCTCCTCCATTAGCCGCATTGCCTCCACCGGCACAATTGCCGCCTCCTGACAATAACATTCAGAACACAATCCTCCAGGAGGTACGGGCTTTGGCCTCGGGTTATCATGCCATGTCCAATGACATGACCGCTCTGAAGAAGAAGCAGGCCCAGATGGACCTCGCTCCTAGGAGGCCATATCCGCCCCCGGCGCTAACAAAAGACAAGGCCTCCGAACAACAAGCTGGAGGCGTCCGCCTCAGAAATGCTTGCTATCGAAGACCAACCTGGTCCTTCGACCGAGTTAACTGGTGCACTACGTGCAACGACCCGCATTCGGAGGAAGACTGCACACTGCACCAGCACTACATCCAGACTTTGGCCGGCAGCGCCATAGAGGACGATGAACTCTACATGATCCTGGACGGTGAAGCCAACTTTGCCCTCCCAGAGGAAAATCTAGTGCCGCCCGCCAAGGAAGAAAAGAAAGCTGCAGATCTTTGCGAAAAAGCCTCTGAAAGTATACACCAGAAGAGAAAAACCGCAGCCTGGTGGGCTGCCACCATACAAGCGGGCGTGGCCCTACACAGCCCAGGAGAAGGCATCCAAAGACAAAGCTCCAGCCAAGCCTCCTCCGGTAAAGGCAGCCCCTATTCCAGCCAAGCCTCCTATAGCAAAAGCTCCAGTTCCGGCTAAAGCTCCAGAACCTCAGCCTCCAGCTGAAACCAAAGAACAAGCCCAGGAGAAGCTGAAGTACCCGTCTCGGACCAAGAGACAGAGAGTTGAGGCCACCCAGCAATACCGGACGAAGTATGAGCCGGCAAAAGAAGCAGAAGGAGCTAGCACCTCGGGCTACAACATAGTAGACGAGTTAAAAAGAACACCCGCTAGAATCGGCATGTACGATGCTCTTATGCTCCCAGGCCGGGTGGATCTGCTGCAGGAATCTACGAAAAACATGAAGAACGGCAAGCAGATACAGCCCGCTGTCTGGTTCAACCTCTGACAGTCTCGGCCATGGGAAGAACGGACCGCCTCCCTTCTATCTATCTTTACGGATGCAAGGGCACATAGTACACAACTGCATGGTGGACTCTGGCGCTTCCACGACTGTTATGCCGAAAGCTGTATGTGACGAGATCGGGATGGAGTACACAAGGAGCAGCCAAGGCGTGCTGCAACTAGACGGCACCCCTGTCAAGACAGTTGGTGTCATAAAGGACATCCCTATTCGGCTGCATAAGGCTCTCGACATCGTGGTCATCCAAGAGGTCGTGGTTGTTGACCTGGCTCCCTACTTCGGCATGTGTCTCTCCAGGGAGTTCACTGCGAAGCTAGGCGGGTACCTGTCTCTAGACTACTCACACATGGAAGTGCCCTTCAAAGGAAGAAGAGTGAGAATCTTTAATGAGAAGCCTTCCACCTTCCTAGTAGAGAAGATACCCGAGAAGAGTTGGCTGCATGGTCCAGTGTCGGAGGAAGAGCTAGTGATGGTAGAGCGACGGAGCAAGCCCTCGAAGTGCTACGGCTCGAAGATGAGTTCTCTTTGCGGGATTTCAATGCCGTAATTGAGACGAGCGAGGCTATTACACCATTGTACAGCCCGAGAGGCTTGACAAGTCAGCTGAAAAGGAAGTGGGACCTGCACTGAGAAGGCTGTGGAAGCTTTTCTTTGACGGCGCGCGATGCAAAAATGGCGCCGGTGCGGGGGTGCTCTGGTTTCTCCGACCGGGATCCAGAAGGACTATACCTACAGGTTGGCCTGGAGTTGCACTAACAACTCGGCGGAGTACGAAGCCCTGTGCTTGGGATTGCGAAAGCGGAGAGGTGGGGATTAAACACTGCGAGATCTTTGGAGATTCGAAGTTGGTGTGTCACCGGGTTACGAACAAGTGCGCCTCCAAAAAGCACTATCTCAAGGCGTACCGCAACCGGGTGTGGGACACGATGGAGTCGTTTGACTCGTTGAATGTCAAGGCGATATCGCGTGAGAAAAACAAACACGCTGACATTACGGCGTCTGTTGGAGCCAGGTACGTTCCGGCTGACGACGTTGTCCGAAACCGAAGCCGGTTCGCACTATTTACGAGGCCTTACGTGCACGATAAGGACATCCACTGGCGGGTGTTCGATTGTGACGAGGAGATCGTCACATTTTTGGTAAATGAAGCATGTTCAATCGAGAGTAGAGACCCTGATGACGAGCAATATGAGGGGTTGATACAGTTGAAAAATAATCATGTCCCAAAAGGACTGATTACATTGGAGAGTCTATTTGATCAGAATGACAGAGCTATATCTCATAGGATCAAAGTAGACCCGAAGCAGTATGCCGACCTGGAACTCGAACCTGGTAAAACCATCAAGGTCGGGACAGACGCACTCGGAGGAACTGAGCGGATCGGATCAACGTGCCAAGAGTTCCCCGACATCGTGGCACTGGTGCTACGAGGATTTGAAGGGTATGACAGAGATGTAATCCAGCATACCATTGAGCTAGAGGATGGCGCCAAGCCGTTCCGGCAGAAGCAGAGGGCCGTAAATCCGAAAATCGAGGCCATGATGAAAGCCGAGCTCCTGAAGATGCTCGAGGCCAAAATCATCTACCCCATCAAGCATTCATCCTGGGTTGCGAATTTGGTGCCTGTGAGGAAGAAGAATGGCGACATCCGTCTACGTGTCGATTTCAGAAACCTGAATCAGGCCTCCCTCAAGGACCATTATCCGCTTCCCCAAATTGATCAAATTCTACACATCGTTGCTTGAGCCCAGAGATTCTCACTTCTAGATGGATTTTCCGGCTACAACCAGATTTGGGTCAGGGATGAGGACCAGCATAAAACGGCGTTCACCACCAAATGGGGGACGTTCGCCTATCAGCGCATGCCTTTCGGCTTATCCAATGCTGGTGCCACATTCCAAAGGGCCATGGACCTGGCCTTCCAAGAGCTGCTCAATAAGATCATTGTCATCTACCTTGATGACATGACTATTTTCTCTCACCAAAGAGGGGATCATGTTTCCCACCTGCGGCAAATATTTGAGAGGTGTCGAGAATTCGGCATTTCTATAAACCCGAAGAAGTCTGTCTTCGCGGTAAAAGAAGGTAAGCTGTTGGGACATGTCATCTCCGAGAAAGGCCTCGCCATTGACCCTGACAGAGCAGAAGCCCTCCTTCGCTTGCCAGCCCCAATTGATAAAAAAGGGCTGCAGTCCTTCTTCGGCCAGATTAACTTCGTGCGGAAGTTCATCCCGGACTTCGCACGAGTGATCAAGCCTATGGCCGAAGCTGCTGAAAAAAGATACAACTTACGAATGGACTGATGAGAGAGAGCAAGCCTTCGAGGAAATCAAGGCTCGAATTGCGCAAGCTCCGGTGTTGATAAACCCGGACTACTCCAAGGACTTCATCCTGTACGCGGTGGGAGAACCGGAAAGTTACGCCGCAGTCCTGACTCAGAAGGGAGACGATGGCGAGGAGCGCCCCATAGCGTTCCTGAGCCAAGTGATTCAGCCGCATGAAGAAAAGTACAACTTTATAGAGCGGCAGGTTCACGCTGTCATGAAATCGCTCCGGAAGTTCAGGCACTTTGTCTCCCAGAGCAGAACAACTGTCTTTGTGATTCACCCGGACGTTCGAAGCTTCATCATACAAGGGGAGCCGGGTCACAAGAGAGCAGGATGGATTGCAAAAATCCAGGAGTTCGACATCGAAGTGCGGCCCACCAAGCTTATCAGAGGCCGAGCCTTGTGTCAGGAGCTGGCCCGAAGCGCTGTAGCCGGCATCTCCGCCTGTAAGTGGGAGGACACAGCAACAAGCATCAACCTGGCCAACTCCTTATCGGAGGGGAGTGACTGGACAGATGAACTGGTGAGATATTTCTGCACCGGAAGATGTCCAGATCACCTGAACGCCTCACAACGAAGGAGATTTCGGCTAGGTGCACTCAAGTACACTCTTCGCCCCGAGGGGCTTTACTTCAAAAACATTGACGGCATCCTGTTGCGGTGCGTCAGGAAATCAGACCAGTCCAGGGTCCTCGGAGATTTTCATTCGGGATGCTTGGAGGTCATCATTCTGCAAGGCCTACGGCCTTGAAAATAATTAGAGCCGGGTACTATTGGCCCACTCTATTTACAGACGCTTATGCGGTCTGTTCCAAGTGTGATCAATGCCAGAGGTTTCTTTGGCGAAGCGAGAAAAGCACCCCTGCCCCTTCAACCGATTCAGGCCGAGACTCCGTTCCAGCAATGGGGTCTAGACTTCATTGGGGTGATTTCGCCTAATTCCTCTGCCGGACACAAGTTTATTCTTATAGCCACCGATTACTTCACACGGTGGGCAGAGGCGATCCCAACCAAAAACGCGGACCAAGAAACGGTCATCGGGTTCCTTGAAAGCTCGATTTCCCGCTTCGGGGTTCCGAGTCAATTGTAACGGACAATGGTCCGGGGTTCGCGAGCGCTGTACTCACGGAGTACACTGGCAAACTTGGCATTTATCACAAGATGTCTTCTAATTACTACCCGCAGGGGAATGGCCTTGTTGAGTCTACTAACAAGAACCTCCTGAAGATCATCAGAAGGACCATTGAAAGGAACAAGCGGACTTGGCATTCACTCCTGAACCGGGCGTTGTGGGCGGATAGAGTTTCATTCAAGAAGTCCATTAAAACGTCCCCCTATGCGCTCGTCTATGGCAAAGAGGCTGTCATGCCATCCCACATTGAAATCCCTGCTCTCTGGATGTTGGACGAAGAGAGAAGCAGCGGAGATCCGGTGGATGACAGACTGTGCCAACTCCTGCGATTGGAGGAAGACAGGGAAAAAGCATACCAGGCCTTCACCAAGCATGTTGAATCCACTCAAGGCTGGTTTGCGAAAGGCACCACTGCCGAGTTTTTGAAATCGGGGACCTAGTGCTGAAGTGGGACTCATTAAAGGCGAAGCCGGGCAACCACGGAAAATTCGATGCTCTCTGGGAGGGCCCCTATCAGATTGCCCGGGTGAACCAGCTCAACGCTTACATACTTCGGGATATGGAGGGTCAGCTCCTACCTATTCCCGTTAACGGGTTCCACTTGAAAATATATCGCTGTTGAAGGTGTCCTAACGGGCCCTTCCTTGTAACATATTTCCCTTATGCATTTTTAAATTTCAGTATGTACAGTTTTCAGCTTTCAGTTTTTCCAGTTTAAATAAGCCCAAGTCGGACAGAGGGAGAAGACACAGACTTCGCGGCGAAGTCTGGTGTCGCCCCTGAAAAAGAGCGAAGTTCGTAAAAGGAGACTGCCCAAGAAAACAGTAAAAATCTGCTAAGTCCGGGTGCGCAACCCGACTTCGCAGCGAAGTCGGGCTGCGCACCACCCAAAGCGCAGTTGGAGAAGGAGCATCAAAAGGAGTTAAGCAGTTCGGACTCGCTACTTTCAAGCGAATCCCAGCACCGTTGCGAAGTGTCGAGATGCGCCCGTTTCCGGCGCGGCTCGGGTGGTTCACCAAAGAAAAAGAAAGGAGAAGGCTAGGAAGTGCCCACCCAAAGGGCGGGAAGTAAAAAAGAAAAAAGCAATTGTTGTTCGGACTCATCCCAATTTTGGGCGAAGTCCGATTGTGCCCTGTTTCCTGGGCGCAGCTTGGATGGTTTAAAATAAATAAAAAAAAATTAATACTCCAAGTGTGGGCCCAGGGCGCATAAGTTGTGTAAGTTGGGTTTCCGAACCAAAAGGCTTTTGCCTTGAGCAGTGTGCCCGGATTGTGGCAGTGACGTCAGCCATGGCGCAACATTCAAAGTCAGATTTAATGATTGCGCAACCTTCAAGGAAAACGCAATCAAGGAGGCATGGCGCGGTAACCAGGGTACATCTTTCAAGACATTCTCCTGCGCAGACACCAAAAAACATAACGTCTTCACTAGCCGGCCGACCTACCCCCTCCTGCGCACCATTAATGACGCTGTCATTATCATTAAAAGGAGGTCTGGTGCGCCCAGACATGCCAAATCGTGCAAATTATTCCTGTGACTGCGAAATCTTCTGCAGACGTCCAGAAGTCGTAATTATTGCTTTTTCGAAGGAATGGACAAAGGAAAGTTGCCAGTGCAAGCTCAGTCCAGCGAAGGGCGCGAAAGTGGGGATTTCCCGCAGTCAAATGCTTTCAGGAGTGAGACGCCGCGGGATCAAAAGTCAAAATCCCGGACAAAGAAAGTACAGCGTGGGCAAGCCCCACCACCACCGGTTAATTACCTATCCGGGTACAAGGACGGCTCGTTTTCCATGAGCCTTACTAAGCTGCGGATAAATGTGGAAAGTTGGGCGGATAAAGTTTCGCCCTCTCACCATTTCGGGGCTGCGTACAAGTCGAACCTTCATCGGTTCTTGTGCCCTCCTGTCCACCTATGCCCGAAGCTGGTCGACATCATTGTCGGACATTACGAGGCCAGCTACCGGCAAATTTGCAAGCTACGGCGGAAAACCCTTGTTCGCACTCCGCGAGAGACCGTCCGACCGGCCTTCGCCCGGGGTTGCAATATGACTCCAGCGCGATTGTTAAAAGGATAAATCTTGGCGAGCAAGCGGGGCGCTTTACGCATACAAAAAAGATGAGGGATTTCCTCAACTCAGAGCTGAACGCCCCGCTCGCAGTTGGACAATGGCCAACCGGCCCCATACCCCTGGAAAGGTTTCAAAGTAAATACATATACACCATCCTGGCGTGGGTCCTCGGTTGCGACTCTGACGAGTTGGTACGGCCGTACCAGCTAGCGCTGGCAGAATGTCTCCTATGCGGAGAATCTTATGAACCAGCAGCGCGAAAAAGTGGGAAGCGCCCGATCTTCTTCGGCTGGGCGGGTAGCTTGCATACGCCATTCACTCCAGCCTGGTGAAGCTACAAAAAACGATCAACTGAATTTCGATTCAGTTCCTTCTTGGCTTGGCTATGTTTGTATCACTTGCACTCCCGTATGCCGATCCCTAACCTGAAGAAGGTAAATGAGAAGGGAGAGCCACGACCCGTCTATGAATGGACGGATGACCTATACCGGAAAGGGTCTTATTACAAGTTCAACTTCAACTTTTTGGGCTTGGTCATGTCAGTCTTCAACGATGGTGAGATCCCTCGCCCCCGCGAGGAAATGACAAACTATTTGTTGAATCACAAGCTCGGGGACGTTTTTAGACTGACGCAGGGGATCGTGGTTAGAATCTACGGATTCAAGGGCAAGCCTCATCTGCTGCCCTACTGGTGCACGGATCATCAGTTTGGGATGGAGGTTGCGCGGCAGATGGATTATGTTGAAGAGGAGTTCGGCCAGGGAAAGAAAAAGGGCCATATCTTTCAATATCCTCTTTCCTGGGCGAACGTCGAAATATCAGAGATAGGACAGCATGTCTATCTCGGGCGGGAGCTCTATGACATTGGCTTGATTCTGCTGCCGCAGCTGGAAGTACGACCCATACGGGATAAGGGGAAAGTTTGCACATATCTGCCCCCGGGCGGATATAATCGAAGACAGATGCGATGTGGTCCATGTTGACCTCGACGGGAGATTGACTTGATGGAAGCATGGCCTCCGTGGCAGGAGTTTTCTTGCGAGGAGGTAGCATATGACCCCGAGCGAAACCCGGACCACAAGTTCACTTCTCCGGGATTTAAGAAACTCATCACCAAGCTAGCAGGCCTTAACTGGCCAAAAGAAAAAGTTGTTGAATCTTTGGAAGATGAGGTGCCGCACGCAGCACGATAAATCCATCGGGAGGAATCTGGCCGTTGATGATTTTTCAGCTCTATATGACCAGCACATTGGCAGCTGGCGGCCTTTCGCATTCCGAGATTACGTTCCCAGAGGTCCCTTCGAGGGTTATAAAGGAGGGTCTTCCTCCCAACAGTTGTACACTTTTACAACTGCCAGTGCGGGCCCGACAGATATCCAAGTGGACCCAATGCAGCCTGTTGCTTCCAAGGTGGTGCCCGAAAAGGCGCAAAAATCAGCCAAGTCAGCGCCTGAGGTGACTCCTCAGGTACAAAAGACGCCAGCACCGCCAGCAACCGGACCGGCCGCGGCAGGTCTTCTGCAAGTCAAACCCCGGTACAAGTTTACCGTGGGAACATCAGCGCCCGCTGCACCTACTTCATCTCCTTCTTCCGAACCAACCATTGCTCCAGAAGAGAAAAAGAGGAAGAGAGTTGATAGGGTCAGGCGACCTAGCTCGACGGTGCGGCGATCGATCGCGAGCCGCGGCCGCGTCCGGCCGCTCCGGAGGTTGTTTCTCCGGATAGTCCTGAGCCGACCGCCGGAACCGGAACCGCAGAACATTCATCCAGCATCGGCTCAGGCGGAGCCCGCAAGTACGTCCGCTGCCCCGCTCCCTCAGATCCCATCTGGCCCTACTCCGACTCCATCTCCCGCTCAATCCGAGCAAGCCGTGGCCGCATCTTCCTCCCCATCTCCACAGCCTTCTAGCGGCCACCATTCTTTCGACCAGTTTGCTCAGGACCCCAACGCCTTCCTATCCCTGAGTCAAACCCCAAACCCTTCACCCGTGGTTAGTGTTGAAGCTGCGCGTTCACCGTTGCATCCATCGCCTCAGCCGCTTGAAACCCTTCCAGCATCAACCGCTCCGCTCTCCGCTCCCCGGTCGCCCTCAAAAGCGGCCGTTCCTTCCAAAGTCCTTCCGGTTTCTCCTACTTCCCTGTTCGCAGGAGAGATGTCACAGCAGAACCCTAGGCTGGGGGAACCGGACTTCATGGACGATCTCCAGAACACGGACGATTTGCCTCTGGCAGCAAGAGCCGTAGAATATCCTATCTCTTTCCTCCAAAACTTGAAGCGGAGGAGACCTGAGGAGATTGCCGCCCGGGTAAAGCGCACCAAGTTTGACTTCGAGAGGAGAGTGCTCACGACGAGAAAAGATAACTCCAAAAGTGAAGAAGCCTCTCCGGGAAATGACCGGGGGCGGACTACGAGCTTCGAGAGAAAGGAGAAGAGCTTTGACGATATCCACCCGCAATACGAGATTCATGGAATCCTTCGTAAAGTGGATAATCTCCTTGTCAAAAATGCGGAGGAACGGGGAAGAGCTTTTCCGGTTGCGGGACAAAACAAGACAGCTTGAAGAGGACCTGTCTAGGTCCAGCGAGCAGCTGGAATCGGCGCGGCGAGAAATAGATGAATTAAAAGCCCGGCTGGCCGCTTCTCGGCAAGAAGCCGCAGCGGAAAAGCGAGGCAGCCACTGGAGCAGATTTCTCGGCTCCGGGAGTCTTTGAAGCAGGCGCAGTCGCAATCTGCGGAGAAAGCATCTCAAGCGACGGTCTTTTCAAAGAGCAAAGTTAAGGAGATGCGGGCTGATCTGCTGCGGGGATGCAAGCCCCACATGAATAAAGCCATGTCGGTCCTGGATTTCGCATCCAGGATCCAAGAAGTTCTGCCCGGGAAGCTTGTGGTAGAGGAGGCCGAACGCCGAGGCGAAGCAATGGCTGGACACAGGCGATAAAACTTCAAGAACACGAGCGCGATGGCCTCCAATTCTCCCCCATGTCCTCATTCGCTGAAGAATGGGCAGATGCAAGGGTAACCTTGCATAAATATTTAAGAAAACGAGAAGAGGTGAGGGTTGCCGGACGAATGTTGGATGCATTCGAACATGAAAGAGACATTTGTATGGCTCCCCTTCACGCTCTCTACGAACTAGGGTGCCGGGCTATGTTGAGAATGGTGAGTTTCTCACCCATGAGCGGGTGAAAAAGAATTGGCTGTCCTTTGAGGCGGATACGGCTGAAATCGATAGGCTGGACCGAGCCAATTCAAGAAAGTCGAGTCACCCGAGATGGTGTCCAAATCTCTGCAAGATCAGCTCCTACTTCCGGGAGCTGGGAAAGAGATACCTCACCATCGACTTGCACACGGTCGCTGCATTCCACGCAGCGTTAGAAGAAGTTGTTGACCGCCGACCCTTCGAAGCAGAAGCCTGGGGCCAAGCCCAGGCCGCATACAAGCGCATCTGCGAGGCAGAAGCCGACGTTGGAGAGCATTCGGAAGGCGAATCCGAGGAGGCAGCTGTCGGAAGTGGATCTGAAGAACGATTGCCGCGAGGGAACGGCCAGAGCAGCAGAAGGCAGGGGAAGTAAGTTCCTCTGCACCCAATGGATGAAGGCATGGATTCTTTGCGCCGAGGCGAGCTCGACACCCCGCGAGCCGCCAAGAATGTTGTCACATTTTGCACGGGGTGCAATGTTTTCAATTTTTGTAAGAGAGCTGCTCTTCCCTTTCCCTCTTCCTCTCTTTCCCCTTCCTCTTCTCCCCCTTTCTCTCTCTTCCCTACATTCTCATTCTTCCCTCTTTCTCTTGAGCCCCTCAGTCAAAATCTCAAAAATGACAGCGGTTGCCCTGAAAAATGGCTAAGTGTCAGGGCGCAATCCGACTTCGCAGCGAAGTCGGAGTGCGCCCTCCAGTTGGAGCGCAGCAGGAATGCAAAGTGCGCAGTGTGACAGAATCAGCCAGAAGAACAAGTGTTCGGGCGCAATCCGACTTCGCGAGCGAAGTCGGAGTGCGCCCTTCTACTGGCGCACTAGGTAACGGGGCGGGAAAAATGACTAAGTGTTGGGCGCAACCCGACTTCGGCGAAGTCGAGTCGCCCCTTTCGAGCGAAGTCCGTACGGCGGTATAAATCAGCTTCCACAGGTGCGCAACCCGACTTAGCGGCGAAGTCGGAGTGCGCCCTTTGACCGGTGCGCGGTAGGGAGACAAACTCAGAAGTTGACTAAGGCATGAAAGGCCTCCCCAAGCTCGTTGTTTTCCCTGCGCAACCCGACGGCGCTACGATCTAGGCGAAGTTGGATAAAGCTGCCTTTCAAGGCAAGCACGTGTCAAGCAGCATCATCCGACAAGTGTCCAACTTTGGGATCCGAGCCGAGACGTGCCGAGCACAAGGACAAGCATGGGATGCACTACTTATGCCAATTGCTGCCTTTAAAGCTGATTGGAGGTTCTACGCTTCAGCTACCCGCATTCCTGCCGATGAGAAGTTCTACCTAACGCGCTGCCACGTATCTGTACAGCCTTCAGGGAGACCATGCTGCAAGTACAGTCTGCCAGACAAAGGTCAGCATCAGCAGTTCCGCGGCTGCTTTTGTCAGCTAATGTTTGACTGGGACTTTGTGCCCATTAATGTAATCGGGGGGTTCTCATGCTATAAATACCCACCACATTTTCATTGTAAAGTGGTGGAAGGGGAATGTCTGTTAGGGAACCATTGTAGCTGTGCTTACGCTTCTTAATATAATACATACACTTGGTCTTGTTATCTTGTTTTTATTTTGTATGCTTGCCTCTCCTTTGCATTTCTGCCTTACGTTTTCTGTGTCATGGCTTGTTGATTCACTTCAGCATTTGGTGGTCAGGTATCCTGAGGTGCATAAATCAGAGGATATATAGGGCAAACGTTAGTGGCAGTTTTCTGGTTATGTTTTGTGTTATAGTGTTGTTAGTAGTGGTGATTGATGCGTTGCCGTACTGTTAGTTCCTTGGAGGGAATGTACATTAGGGAACCATTGTAGCTGTGCTTACGGCTCTTAATACAAAACATATACCAGCTCATTCTCTTGCGAGTGACAGCATCCATAGTGGTGTGTTATGGTTATATTGGTGTTAGTAGTGGTGATTGATGCGTTGCCGTACTGTTAGTTCCCCCCACCCAACTCCAATCTAATTTGGATTTCTTTCTGTACTTTTTATCTCTTTCCCTGCACTCTTATCTTGAACCTCAAAACCCCACAGGAAGCCGGCCTTCTCCGGAGATTGGCACGGAAGGCATTCCTTCCTTCCGGCCTTTCAATGTTGGTTTGCGGGTCCTAGGGCGCAATAACGACAAATCCTTTCCTCATGGCAGATTCGTGACCAACAGGTACCGCTTGAATTTCATAGGTATCAAAGCTCTCTAATAGGTCCCAAACTCTATGCTTGTATGCTTTCATTTGCTTGTTTTTAGTAGCACACTCAGAGTTAACCTGTCTGTCCACTAGCCCAGAGTTGCCTAAGATTTTCAAATTCTTGACCTCAAATTGTTCTGCTTTCCATAATAATATACATAGAGCTTCGTACTTGGCTACATTGTTAGTGCAGTTGAAGAGCAATTGACAAGCAAAACTACGAGATTATCCATGAGGACTCTTTAGTTGAATCCCTTCGACACCATTTTGAGTCCTTGCTCCATCAAAATTCATGACCCAAGGTTGTTCTCTACCCTATATATGCCCCTTAGTCAATGTTGGTAATCATTTTGGCTCTTCAAAAACCAAGTAATTACCCATTTCCATCTCTTCAAACAACTCATCATTCCCTTCATCACTCTCCCTAATAATTCCTATGATTTTGTCTAATTTGGAAATTAGCTCCCCTTCATCAAGTTCCTCATCCACAAACTCAAGCAACTCATTCCAGTTTATTGTCTCATCGCCCTCTAGCTTATGTAACAAATAGTTACAAGGGGGCTCATTCTCGATCCTGATTATTTTGCCATCCCTTGGCACTTTCATATGTGTGTAGTCCATAGCTAGGTACCCACTACCTGACAACTTTAGCATCCAATATCTCGACGAGAGCATAACGAAATACCACCACTAGTTTTGGGTGTTGGGCTACTGTCGTGAGTAAATATTCCAAGGTTTCGATGGCATTCACCTTAGTGCCATCCATCTGAATGGTTGCTCCTGTGATAGTGGTATATGTTAAACCCATCTCCTCACAAACTGCTCTTAGCATTACTGTCATAGCAACTCCTGAATCAACTATGCAGCTACAAAGAAGGTACCCTTCAATTTTCAAAGTGATGTTGAAGGGTAACGGTTTCATGTCTTTAGGATTTGGGCATTAATTACATTCGCAGCACTTATTGGTATATTTGTTGGATCTCCTACCTTGGGGTTTTGTTCGCCAGCAGTCATTGCTTGAGCCAGAGTTTTTCTCGCTTATGTTGCTCTAGCCTTAGCATAGGTTTTTTCCTACTCTTTTAGAGCCTCTTGCAACAAATATCTTTGAACAGGTAGTGACAAGGCTTCCAAAATGCTAAATTTGGCGGGAGTCTTCCTCTGTTAGTTGGTGATGTTAAATCTAGACTCTGATTCGCCACCTTAAGCCCCATATGCTCCATGCAGAAATTGCCTATACTATTTCTTTATAGTTGCCCTTCCATCACTTATCAACCAGGTATCTTGTGTTCCTCTCGGGGCCCTTGTTCTATGGTGCCACATCATTTGGTTAGAGGTCTCCTCCTTGTTTCCCTTGCTACATTGATGACGTCGAGTCCTGATCGAGGGTCTACAAAGATGTCTGACCTTTCTTCAAGACCGTGGTTCCTAGAACCACTCTGGCACCTACATTGGATTGTGGGTGTTTAGAAGAAGGTCCAATTCTTGGTGGATGTTCGGTAGCCCTCCTCTTGTTGCGTGGAATTGCATCTTGTTGTTGGTTCATCCATAAGGCTTTCTCCTCAAAAGGGAAAATTCCCCCCTCTTTGAATGTTGTGAAATTGGCCAGTACAATGTTATTAGCATGAGCCACATACATCTGATGTACACCTGCGACTTCCTAATTCACCCATTGTTGGTTAACGACTAGGTGGATTATCCATTGCTAATCAACGACTTGTTGACTCGCCATCAATGGATCAGCCCCAATGAGTGTGTTTTTGTTGCTTGGCCAGCCATCATAGCCTATTGGGCTTCACACTGCTAATTGCAAATCATTTTTGTGGATAACATATTGCAATAGCACACTCTACCAGGTTATGCCCAGTGTTACAAGTGTAGTACCACAAGAAATGAATATCGAGATCAGCGTTTACCATGTTATTTTGCGATTGATTTATGGCTGATCCACGAGCTTGTTGAGGCACTTGGTCCTTGGTTAGATATGGAGTCCTCTATATCCATCCTCCTTATTGCTTTTGACTAATTGTCGTTTCGTTGCTCAAGTCCTTGACCACAATTTTTAATTCATTCATGTTCTCCATTATATTTGGCACACCTTCGTCCTACGGTTGGCTCTGAAATTGGTAAGCAAGGTTGGGTGTGGTGCAGGCAATGCCAAAGTTTAATTTGGGTAAACAATGGAGCTTGGCATGGATTGGCCCGAGTATGTGACCATATACAGGGTGTTTGGTTGAGTTGGCATCCAGATGTTAGACAAAAATGATATAACTTGAGAACGTGGAATGATGGTCTAAGGTTGTTGGTAAGCTTGGGCTTGAGTTGTTGATACGTTTGTAAATATGGATAAATGGGAAGGACTAGCTAAGGAGGTGACAAACATTGAGTCTGTGGAGAAGAACTTAGGGTTGGATGTGTTACGAGTCATGGGGGGAATTGGTGATAACATACCAACATGGATAAGAATCTCCTTAGCGCAAGCTACTTCTTCAAATGCCACGATGAAAGTAACTAGATTTGCATTTCACACCATCATAGCTGAGTCCAGATGCAAGGTCCTCACATAAATGGTATCAGCTAAATGGTGTAGAGGAACCTTGTATTGAAGTCGTGAATGTTCTCATTCAAATACCTCACCATGTTGTTGAATTGAAGGACTTAATATCCATTGGATGGACTACCAAAACACTTCATGAATGATTTTGTGATCGAGGCCCAGCTCACTACTGACCTTTTGGGCAACCTTCAATACCATGTAGTGGCTTTGTCTCTCAAGGATCCAACCAGAAGTCTGGTTGTCACATCTTCACGAAATTAGTATATTGACTTCAAGGTTGATAGGTCATTGAAGTGTTCAATCGTTGTTTGACTATTATTCCTAAAAAAGGAGGGGACTTAAAGGCTGTAGTAGGAATGCGCAAATATACTAGCAAATCAAGGGGCCCTTGGAAATTCCAGTAAGGGAGATATTGTTGAGGTCTCGCCCGCGCCTGCATTAGATAAAGTTGTTGCCCTTAGTTGTTCTATATGTTTTGATTTTGACCTTAAGGCGCTATTGCTTGTCTGTAGGGTGCTTGGTATGCCAGTTGTCCAGGTTGTCCTTCATACATATGCAATGGAAAGTTCTGTGGCATTTGAAAGTTCTGCCCAACAGGATTCAAGTTTTCGGGATTTTGCTGAGGGTAATGAGAAGATTGTTGCGGTGCATTCTGTGCAAACTATTGCAGTTGGTTTTGAACACCCTATTATGGTTGATACTGCTGGAGAGGAGCGATTTTAGGGGCTGGCCCATTCGTATCTGTGAAATTTGAGCAGCATTAGGTTTTGAAGCGTCTGTTGAAGTTGCGTCAAAGGATTCTATTGTATTTTCTGACCCATCTGTTGTTGCAGATTCTACACAACTTGTTATTGTGTATTCTGAAGGGCTTGTGATAGCAAGTTTTGGGCCACCGATTGTTGCAAGTTTTATGTAACTTACGATAGACTTCATGAAATCTATTGTTTTGAGTTCTGCGCACAATGTGGATGTTGTGTTGTAGTCACCTGTGCAAGTTGGCGGTCATGGGTCCTTAAGAGCTCTAAGGCAAATGATGTATCTGCCCCTAAAGGGCTTGTTAATAATGCCCCAACAATGTTTGTTGACATTGCAACAGTTGAGGGGTTTGAGATTGTTGTAATGCTTGTTGCATGATCTGTTGCCCATAATGTTGGAATTGAGAATTTTGGGGACTCGGCGGCTAATTGGGTGTAGCTTGAGATCCTTGTGTCACCTATTGAGACATTAGAGTTTGCTAACCCAATGGCACTACTTGATGATGGGACGCAATTTATGGTAGGCATGCCCAAAAGGCCTGGAGGAAGACCGAGCTAGGGGGTTTTGATTGCCTTCATATCTGGTGGTGAGTTCTATGACCCACTTGTTTTCCCTGAGGGGAAAGTCACACTTGTTCCACAGTGGGATCAGCATTTGGCTCTTGTAAAATAGCTTTTGTAGGTATCATGTCTGGGACTAATACTGTTTTTTCTTCCTCTAAGTTTAAATTCACTTCCTCGACCTGTGGTTCCTTTGAGAGGTGATCCAAGTCTTGTACCAAAATGGTTGTACCTATCTTCTTCAAGTTCGTTTGGTAAGTGAGCAGTTTAACAAGGTCATTCCCTTTCCTTGTTAAACATAATTTGGATCTTGTATTCATAAATGGAGCCAAAGATAGGACCTTGCAACTTACACCAAAGAACGAAGAGTTGGCGTGTTTAATGGGACATGTTCACACTCTATCGAGCAGGTCACTCTAGAAGCATGGCGCTCCAGAAGTGGGATGCTTGGGTAGAGCAGGACACTCAAGGAGTGGAGCGCTCCAGGAGCAGGTCACTGAAAGAATGGGACGCTCCAAGGGCGAGGCACACGAAGAGAGGGGCACTTCAAAAACGAAGCACTCCAGGAGCGGGACGCTCAAAGAGCACTTGGCATTCCTTCCTCAAAAAGCAAGATTTCACAAATCAAGTTAGGCAAGATTTTGGATCAAAAATGGAGTCGGCATTTGCATAAAAATTTACAAAAGCGTAAGACCTGAAATAAAACACTTGTAAATTTTAATGCAAAATATTTTCAGGCTTTGTGCGTGTTAGTGTAAAGCACAAACCTTTTCGCAGATCTAAAAGGATATGAAGCATACTCATGCAGATTTGCAAAATTATGTGTGGGTGGCGTAAGATCGATTTCGTATTGAAATCGAACTTGTCTATCCCACTCAGCATGTGAGAATTGTTGACCTCATGCGCGGTGGGTGTTTCTCTATGGGGTGAATCGAATTCATCCCACTAGGCATGCCAGAACTGTTGAACACAAATATCGGCAAGTGCGGTTTGTGCCTGTGATTGCAGTTCAACAAATGGATGGAGAGGTTCTACTCTCCCCACCCTCTGGATCTTGGGTTCATTCCCTTTTTCCTTATATCTAATGCTAGAAATAAAGAAACTGATCTAAAACATGTAGAAAAATGAATAAGCAACTAATCTAGAGAATGCAGAAAAACAAATCTAATCTACTTCGTTTCAGGATTAAGGGTGGAAGAGTAACAAAGTGCAAAAATATGGCCGAAGCCATAGCGAGGTTTGGATCGGGTGCAATTAGTGTTTTCAATAGAAACCAAATAACTTCATTACAGAAGATCTTCAAATACGTTCAACAGCAATGAAAGAGAAGGACTAACAAGGGAAAGGAGGAAAGAGTCACTGATCTCACACATTCATCAAGCAAAAGGTCAGAGACAGTCAAATATAAATGCTAGGCACAACTCTTTATTGATTCTACAATATGAATGTTTTACAATTCTTACTTTGAAGAGTAGCTCTAGTATTGCTTCAAAGGCCAAAAGACCATTACAATGAGCATTCAACTCTTATTTATACTTGAACTTATAGCCATGAAATGGACTACATACAATGTACCTCGGTGATAATTACAAGGTGATTACATCATCTTTATCCTATTACTAAAAATAGCTATGGAGTGAGACGCTCGGCTAGCAGGGCACTTTGGCAGCGAGGCGCTATGGCAGTGGGTCGCTTCGGCAAGGGGGTGCTCTGTGGAGTGGAAAATGCTCAAAGCAAAGCATCTATGAAGTCTTGGCTTGGCCCTTCACATCCTTCATACTGTTTGCGTGAGAGAACTCATTTTGAAAGCGATGGTGGTACTCAGCTACTACAGTTTCCCGGCTTCTTAATACTTTCCTTAACATCCTTTGAAGTAAATAATCTTGCTGCTGTGTTGATTGTGCGAGAAGCATCTTTTTCTTAACCACATTCATATAACTAATTTGCATATTTCAGCCACTGGGTTGTCGTAATGTTATTTTCTGTTTGTTTTTTATTTTTCTGAAGCTCCCTTAAGAACTGGGCTATGCTTGTGACTTCAGGAATGGATATTCGTCCAGCAGAAGGAGCAGATGCAGTGCACTAAGAGAAGGAGAAAAGTAGAAACTTCTTCAGTGGAAGTGAAGCTGGTCGTTCAGCAGGGATAGTAGAATGAAAACTGCTTGCTCAGCTATGTTTTATTAATTGTTTTCCTTTTGTATAAAAGGTTAAGTATTAAGGGCTAACAATAGTCTCTTTTTAGTTGGTCCCACGCCATCCTATGTGGAATACACTGCAAATTGATGTTGAGATAATACTTTTCTAAAAATAATGACCTATGGATGGACACAGGTGTTTTCAAATCCATAGGTTTCGATCATGTACTCTCGATATCTGTAGTACCATGCACTATTAAAAATATTTTTCTGGTTTGATATTTTTTCATCTGTTTCAGGATATCCCTGCCCTAGATTAAAAAAATCATTATTAATAATATGCTAAACTTACATGACAAATAATTTCAAAGGTAAGCTAAAAATAGTTTGGAAAAGAACTAGTTTAGGGCAAATGAATATTGCATTTATATTTGTATGTTTTTATTTCATAAAAATAATAATTTTAAGGATTCTAGCATGCCATATTTAGGAAAATAAATAAGCAATTTAATGTGTTATCACCATTTTGGATCTAGTCTCATAAAACATGATTGATCCCGATATAATTAATATTCCTTTCTTCAGCAGGATGGTTTCAAGTCTCAACTTTGGTGATACCTGTTGTCACATTTTGCACGGGGTGCAATGTTTTCAATTTTTGTAAAAGAGCTGCTCTTCCTTCTCCCCCCTTTCTCTCTCTTCCCTACATTCTCATTCTTCTCAAAATTGACAGCACTTGCCCTGAAAAATGGCTAAGTGTCAGGGCATGCTGAGGAGTTCGGGTTTTTTCGGGCCATAAACAGGGGTGATAAAATGGACAAAATGAGCCCTGGATATTTTATTATTGCAGATCTCCTCGCAAGCTTTCCAACGATATATTATAATAGGCGATCGGGTCAGCGGATCAAAAGTTATGGCCCGGGAAGTTGAACCAGGAAACCCAGTTTTTTGTGCGAAGTGCGCACTTCGCCCAATTTTGGTGCGAAGTCCGACTTCGCCCAGTTTTGGTGCGAAGTTCGCACTTCGCCCAGTTTTGGTGCGAAGTGCGCACTCGCCCAGTTTTGGTGCGAAGTGCGCACTTCGCCCAGTTTTGGTGCGAAGTCCGACTTCGCCCCTCTTTCTGGGTGCACCTTGTAACTGGCAGGCTGGCAGACTGACAAAGAAGAATGATAACTGCCGGAGCAGGTCCGTACGACGGCAGACACCAGTGTTCACCTGTGCGCAGCCCGACTTTTCAGTAGAGCCGGAATGTGCCCTTGACAGGTGTACAGTAGGGGAACAAACCCGGAATTTGACCAAGGCGTGAAGGCCTTCCCAACTGCACTGTTTTCTGTCCACGCATCCCAAGGAGCTTCGATCCCAAGCGAAGATAGATAGACTGCCCTTCAAGCAGACATGTGTCACACAGCATAACCCATCATACGACAAGTGTCCAGCTTCGGGATTTGAACCAAGACTGCCGACCAAAAGGGATAAGTATGGGCTGCACCGCCTGTGTCAGTAGCCTCATTCAAAGCTGATCTGAGTTTCCACCTGCCTCAGCTACCCACATTTCTGTCAATATAAAGTTCTACCCAACGCGCTGCCACGTGGCTGTTCAACCTTCAAGGAGACCATGCCGAGGGTACGATCCGACTGACGAGATGTCGGCATCGGCGATTCCGCGGCTGCTTTTGTCAGCTAATGTTTGACTGGAACCTTGTGCCCATTAATGTAATGGGGGGAACTTTGGGCTATAAATAGCCACCACGTTTTCATTGTAAGTGGTGGAAGGGGAATGTTTGTTAGGGAACTACTGTACTTCTTGTATGCGTGCTTACGCTTATGAATACAATCGTATGCCCGGTTACGTTCTACTATCTTTATTCTTTTATCTTTGTCTTTCATTATATGCCTTAGGCCCACCTGTGTCGTTGCTCGTTAATTCACTTTGGCATTTGGCGATCAGGTTCCTCTAGCATTGCTTGCTTAAAGCACCTTATGTACTTCATTATTTAAAGCATTCATTATAAATTTGGTAGCAGTTCCATCAGTTGTGTGTGACGTTGCTGGCCCGTATCTGGTGATTGATGCGATCCCTTGCTGTTAGTTCCTTGTAGGGAATGTTTGCTAGGGAGCCATTGAAGCTGTGCGGTTAAACTCTCTACCTAACACATATACCTGGCTCTGGCATCTCTAGGTTTACTTTCTACCCCTGTCAGTGTATGTATCTGGTGATTGATACGATCCCCTGCTGTTAGTTCCTTGTAGGGAATGTTTGCTAGGGAGCTATTGAAGCTGTGCATACGCTGCTGGTGTATCGGAAGTACGCCTAGGTTTTGCAGTTCCTTGTCATGCTCTGTGTTTGTATGCAGTAAGTAGCGGTGATTGGTGTGTTCCCGTACTGTTAGTTCCCCCCACCAACCTTTGGACATATTTGTATCTCTTTCTGTACATTTGTCTCTTTCCGTTCCTTTATTTCTTTCCTGTTCCCTTTAGCTTAAATCAAGCCCCCCCCCAAAAGGAGCCGGCCTTCTCCGGAGATTGGCCCGGAAGGCATCTCTTCCTTCCGGCCTTTCAATGTTGGTTCGCGGGTCCAGGGCGCAATAGCAGCAAATCCTTTCCTCGTGGCTGATTCGTGACCAACAATACCATGCACCATTTGCCAAATGAATTTTTTCACTATAAAATAAATAAAAAATTGTATAGTCTCAAGATGGTATAAGTATACAAAGGTTGTACAGATCAAATCAAAGAAAAATTGTAACAATTCATCCAACAACCAAATGTATCTTAAGCAAGGAAACATTTATTCCATACCTAGTTGCCACACAACGTAACCTCCTGCGTAATAGCCTCGGATTTAGACTGCACAAATCAAAGCAAAAGGAAACGTGAGCTGAAATAAAAACTATAGATTTGAATGAGATAGTGAATTGGATTGCAAGAGTACAAATATTACCCTTCTTTGCTATGGCTACTCAAAATTCTAGAGAAAGAAATATTTGCATAAAGGGAGGGGGGAAACATAAGAATTGCATTCAAAATTTCTGTTGCCTTATGCATGACCTTGACAAGTATAGTCTCATGGATAAAGTTAGTAAGTTGATTAAAGAAAAAAATCTGGAGCATTGATACACACCAATAAGCCAAGCAATTCTCTGCAACACAATACGATACGACTGTAGATGGAATAATGCAGAAATTCAATGGGCTCTTCTGCCTTGATTTTGATACTTCTTTTTGTGGTACTTTATATATGTTTTGAATGACCACTCATAAGCTCAAAGGAAATAGTACTACTTTTGTTCCGCTGTTACAAGATTTCAGAGATCACGGTGTTGGGACTAAACTTGGTTTCTGTGATAAGAAATTAAATGCAAAGATATAATATGCATACAAAAGACTTTCCCTATAAATGAGGATTCAAAATAGCTAAGGAAGGAAAAAAGGGAGAAAAAACTATTGTTTCTTTTACATTTCCATCCCAAAATGGTATGATCTTTTGCTATGATCTTTTAGGGAATTCCACTTCTTAGAAAGAGGTCTACATAAGTTCTACTTGAATTAAATTATCATTCCCCATATAAAGTTTGAAGGACAAATTATAGCAGCTCAAATGCCTATTTCCACAAGTCATAGATAAACACAGTACTGTATAAGGGTTTCATCATGTGATTCAACTATTCAGATTAACTGTAAACCCCAGATACATTTGCACTTGTAACTCATCTTGTTTACATTAGAATGTCAAATATATATTATGACCAAATGTGCAATTGGGGGGTTAATGTTGTCCAGATGTGCAACCTTTTTCAAGGAACACGGCATTCATTTAATTGTTTTCATGGCATATTTAAGACTCACTTTAGGGTTTACTGACCTAAAATAGTGCTTCAAAACCCTGCCCATTTATTAGAATTAAGATTGCCTGCATGCATATGTTACATATATTTGTCTCATCATGCTTATTTTGAGTAAATGAGATGTGTGTCATTCAAATTCATTTTAAATCAAAAAATAGTTCTGCTAGCTAATGATTACAAATTGGTTGATGGTTGAAAGGCAGATAATGGTTAAAGTTGTTACGCACCTAAGTAGCCAGGTGATATTATAAGTCTGTATGCAAATCACTTTGGAACTGGAATGGAACATGTTCTTATCTATTATCTATCCTATTTTCTCATCCTATTCCTTCTTTAATGGTTGTCACTAATGTCTGATATCCTGGAAGCCATGATAATTTGGGATTCAAGGTACAACAGCAGGGCTACAAGATTCAATGTTCATATAGGGAGGGCAGATGAGTCGCTGTTGCCATTTATTTTGAAGACTTGCAATATATATATTACCTGCACCCCTGAACACCAACTCTTCTATGCCTTCCACACAGTTTAAAACAACCAAAAAAGGGGGACAAGATACACATCTAACACTGAATTTAGATGCTAAAGATCTGTTCCTTTGGTCAAAGCTTGCAAATAGATTGCAGATATTTTCAGAGACTGTTTGCAACAAATGTTGTACATGTATGCAAATAAAAAGCAATAAAATTCAGACATCAATTAGTAAAAATATCTTCCAGTTCTGATCTGAATTTCAAAGATTCTAGAAACTTAAAAACAGACATAATTTTGGAGGCAGATTACAGCCCTCACATTCAAACACAAATTTCGAGGTTGGCTTGAACCCTGAAAATCAAATATAGACTTCAGTACAAATTAAATCCTAATACACAATTGTCCAGATCTGGAAATACAGGTTAGTGATCTCTGAACTTGCCAGATTTGGCATCAGAATTAGTTTTCCTCGGCAAAGTTCTATGATTCCCTGTCACTATGATGTAGGAAACGGACAATATTTAAGGGTTCATCAGGCCCAAATCACATAAGTTGAAAGGTAAAAAACTGTCAGCCATGGAAGCACAAGAAGAGATATTTCTTGCATTAAATGATGCCTATGACATATCAAAACATTTGATACTTAAACCAAATCTGGTGACTAGCGAATAGATGAACAATAAATAAAGGAACAAAAATAAGCATGTTGTTCTTCTTAAATTTGCAGTAGACAATGAAATTTTCCCCCATGTTAAAGATGTTGAACTTGCCTCTCAGGTTTTGCATGAATTGAAATCATTATGTATAACCTGTAATAAAAGACATGTTTTACTCTTGTCTAGAAAGTTAAAGTAAACAACATATCTCAGAGTGATACTGTAATTAATCATCTTCAGAACTTAGATAAAATTAGAGATGATTTAGTGGCCATAAAGAGGGAGATTGATGCTAAAGAGATGGTTACAGTTTTATATAAAAGTCTGCTAGAGTCCTTCATTTATCTTGCACTTCATTATGTGTTTCTTCTTGCAAGGAAATGCCTATCAAAGGAGAAATTGGTCTTCTTTTGGAAGAAGCACAAAGAATTTGAAAGAAGATGAACGTGATGCTCCAGATAAGGAATTTAAATATGAGGAATGCAACTTTCAACCAATGCAAGCCAAATAAGACTATTCTTCCAAATTTCACATATTACCTAGAAAGGAAATTATTTAAATTATACATACAAACAAATGTTCAAAAATACAATTAGAGTGAAGCATATTTAAAGATGCATGACAACTCATTGTGGAGTGTTAAGCATATATGTATAAATTGGAATTTATGCAGAATAGAGTTGAATAAAAAGATAAAATCTTTCAATAACTGGTTCAACAGAATTAAGTGGTCCAACACATTTTCTTCATCTCCTTAGGCCACAATCACATTGTCTAAATTGTTATCACTTATCAGTATATAGGCTCATAATGACACTGTCCAAGACGTAAATTATCAGTCAAGTATACAATACTGTCTGAGAATAGAAGCCTATAATGCAAACAGTCTGCAGCACAAACCCCATTGCCGAAGAGCATAATTAGATTATCCATGAATAAAGTCTCACAAAGTAGGTCATCCAAGAGCATTATAATACTGTACATACCACCCATCGTGCAAGCATGGAAGAGCAAACTGTTTGTGAGTGCAAGCCTACTGTCCATGCATGAGAAGCTACCATTTAAGCATTGTCTAAGACCATTAAAGGAAGTGTACACAATCCATGGAAGGAAGACCACCATCCAAGCTTGTAGACAACTATCTGATCCTTTCTTGACATTGTCCACAAAATGAAGAGGGAAGTTTGGGAAGCATATGCTGTCCAAGAAAGGAGGACCTTCATATTAAATCATCTGTCTTGAAGGGCATCATCTGGCCATTTAAGGTCGCTATCCGAGCACTTCAAGCAACTGCCATACACTTGGAAAGAGTACTTGAGGGAACCATATTGTTCGAGCAAGAACTCTCACCATTTCGGCAAGTCATGTCCTTGTTGCCATTTTTCAAGGGGTGCATAATTTTATTTCTTTTCTGAAAAATCAGTTATCTCCCAGATTCGTCCCTAAATCGCAGCAGCTGGGCAGCAATCAGAAGCAAACCTTCCGGTTTAGGGCGCTGTAGAGCAAATCTGGAAAAGTTTTAAAATTTGATGTTGCTTGTTTGTTTTTTTGTTTAAGTGTAGAATCCTCCCCAAATTGCTGCAGTTTGGAGCGCTTTGGGGTAATTTTGCCGGCCAAGAGCGCTATGGAGCATTTCCGGGCAATTGGGAGCAAGGAGAAGAAAAGCAGCCTTAAAATATTCTAAGTCAAAAGTTGCCCCAGAGCGCTGCATTTCGGAGAGCTTCAGGGCAGATTTTCTTTCCCCGAGCGCTTTGGAGCATTTTTCGGCCGAATTGCAAAAAGTGAGCAAGAAGTCCTTTTTTGGCTAAGTGTAGAATTCCACCCTAGATCGCTGCAGTCTTGAGCGCTTTCGGGCGTTTTTTCCCTCCCGAAGCGCTCTAGGGCAATTTTGGTGTTGTCGAGGAAAATGATGAAAATGCCCAAAAATCTTCTAAGTCTAGAGTTTTGCCCCAAATCGCCACAACTTCGAGCGCTTCCGAGCATTTTTCTATCCCTGGAGCGCTTTGGAGCAATTTTGGCGCTGCCAAGGAAGAAGCAAGGAGCGCAAAGTTTTCTAAGTCAAAAATGCCCCAGATCGCTGCAGTCTTGAGCGCTCCAGGGCAAATTTCTTGAGGATGAGCGCTCTGGGGTCATTTTCCGACACTTAGTGAAAAAGTTGGAAAAGGGATAAGTTTCGTTAAGTACTCAAATGTGCCCTAAAGCGCTGTCATCTGGCAGCGCTAGAGGGCAAGTCCCTCCTTCAGGAGCGCTTCAGGGCAAACTTTTCCTTGTTCAAGATTGAAGCAGCCGGGCGGCTCCAGGGTAGCAAGCAGTGATATTTTTGAGCATTTTGAGGTGGTTTCCCGCCCGAAATCTGCCAGTTAAGCAGCTATTTTCCCTTGAAGTAAAAAGTCAAGATTTTTCGGGATCAGGGCTCGTTTAAGTACAGCCAAGGCCATACTTCAGCGACAGCGTGGGTCACCATTGAAGACAAACAGTAGCAGGCATTTGAGTCAAAATGCAGCTACACCCACCACATTGATGAGCCGTTCTCTCCCAGCTACCAAATCTGTCAGAAGCCATACCGTGCTCAAGGAGGAACATGCTGCAAGTGCAGATACGGCCGACAAAGATCAAATCTGGCCGCCTTTTGCAGCTTTTGCAGGTTTTGGCATCTGTGCCTACATTGTAATCTGGGGGAAATTCTGCTATAAATAGCAGTTCTTTCTATTGTAATAAGGGGGGAACATATTGCTAAAGAAAGCTGCTGTAGCTAAGACCGTTTGCTTCAATACAATCCATACTTTGGCTGCAATTGTGTCTCTTTTATGCTGCCTTATTCGTGTCATTTCTGCATTCACTCATTTATTTTTCTGATTGTTGTCATTCTGAACTCTGGATCACAGCATTGGCGATTATCTGAGCCTGGAATGCATGTTTGAGGATACATAGGGAAGAATTTCATAGCTGGTTTCTGTTACATGTATTGTTTTGATTGTTGTTGGTTTAGTTGGTAGTTAGTGACTGTGTTGCTTGTTCTTTCCCAAACGTTGAATACCACCGTTTCTATCCCTTATCCCTTTTATTTCTTTCCAGATCCTTTATCTTAAAACTGAAAAGTTACATAGGAAGCCGGCCTCCTCCGGAGATTGACACGGAAGGCATCCCTTCCTTCCGGCCTTTCAAGTTGTTGGGCGAATCGAGGGCGCAACGACAACAAATCCTTTCCTCGTGGCATATTTGTAACCAACAGTCCCCATTCAGGCAACTAGATGAAAATGTCCAAGAATTCTCATGAGTTATTTCAAAGTTATAAAGTACTGTTTTTCTTCATGCAATTTGTCCACTCATGCAGGCTGTATGAACATACGGAATTGCTTGAATAATTTGTTGGGCTTAATAAACAAGAATTTGGCATCCAATAACTGTTTAAGTAGTCTTTTGAGAATTTGTAGCCTGCATGTCAATCAGTTTTGCATGACTAGCAGTCACTAGATTATCCCAAAATTGGTTTGTTGGAAGATGCATGCCAAGTATTTGACAAAATCCTCTACATCTGCAAGCACTAAATAGCCCAGCTTGGCCCACCATTTTGTCATTTGAGGAATGTTTGGATAAAATTATCACATTATTTGATAGCTATCTAGAAGCATAGGTTGTATCAATTTCTTGTTTGTAACGATCTCCTTGTGAGTATCGATTCTTGGTCATAACAATCATTCATTGATCATAATGAAGCATCATGTATAAATAATGCTTCAATGCATCAAATAAATTTGATTTGCTTTGCCATCAGTGGTATCCTGAATCCAAACCAACCCAGATTCAAATCCCCTCGAATCCCTTTTTTTATTTTTCTTAAAAAGGGGCCTATTTTTTTTTTTAAGAAAGAACCATCAAGGGGGCCTTTCAATTGAAAAATGAAAAAAAAAGGGGGGGATTTTTTTTAAATAAAAAGCGGGTGAAATGATTTTTTTTCATGCACTTTAATTTTTAAGTGTGCAAGATGACTGGCAGTCAACTAAAGCAACTTCGCATAACTGATAGAGCAGCAAGCCTCAACTAGCTAATGAATATCCCTGACAAACAGAAGAGTTGGCAAGATACGAAGAGTCACTTGCTGGTCTAGAAGAGGTAATTAAGGATATGCAAGAAAAAGTTCGACAGTTGGTGGAGAAGGGGTTACTTGACCTCGAAATCCACACCAGAATAGTTGATTGAAGATACTAAAACGCAAAAGGAGAGGGATACCCAGTCAAATTAACTACCAAAGGTCATAAGCAAACGAGAGATTGCTATATGACGTCGAGCAAATTGCAGATAAGATAGATCCTACAAGCCTACTAGGAGATCCTCGAATACCTACTAGGAGATCCTACGAGCCCTAGTTCCCCTGAATTGATGCAACCATAAGCAAGAGCGCACCTCCATTATTGAGAAGTTTTGGATGGCCTCATTTTGTAAGACTCTTTGCTCAATGAACAAGGCACAATCTAGGATCTTCCATCAATCAGGTTAGACATTCCCATGAGTCACCATAATTGTAGTAGCCCACTATTACCATCATGCTCCAGATAGGGATCCATCATGCTAGCAAAAGCATAAGGTCAAACAAAGTATGGGATGAATCAAAGCTGAATCACTAAGGCATCAATACGCCCCACTCTGCCCAAGTGCGGCTCGCTCAAAAGAAAATGCGCTTGGCCCTAAAGTTTCATCATCGCACCCATCCCTAAGGTAGTGTTCCACCCCATTCTAACAGGTGTGCACCTGACACCAAAGAAGTCCATTGCGCTTGGCTTGAAGGTTATGATGCACCTCAGTAAAGGAACAATGAGCCCAGCTCTGAAGAAATTCCTTTGTGCCTAGCTCTAAGACTACAACATGTCCCGTTAAATGAGCAGTGCGCTCCATGCCCCCACAAGGGAACTTACCTCCAAGGTGGCAGTGCAATCCACTCGTAGATCAATGCACCCCACTCACAAGCAAATGCACCTGGCAGTGCGCTCCATGCCCCCACAAGGGAACTTACCTCCAAGGTGGTAGTGCAGTCCACTCGCAGATCAATGCACCCCACTCACAAGCAAATGCACCTGGCTCTTGATGTACTTTCATGGCAATGCGTGCCATTCACCCAAAGTGCACCCTGTTTCGCCATAAAAGGATGATGACATTTTTTCTTTAGTGTCAACTACCGTTGTAACTTAGGATTAACTTTTATTGCAATTAGCAGTAGAGTAGGCTAGACGTTGTCTATAGATTAGAGTTGCAATTCATTGTAAGGGTCCTTTGGCACTCTCAAATGAGCTAGAGCTACTCTTTGCAATCGGCTGCTACTTTGTACATTGTAATCAAATCTACAATTTATGAGAAAAGAAGCTGGGCATTTGTGAATAAACTGTGTTGCATTACCTCTTGTTTATGAATGTTTGATGTTAGTGGTAATGCATTTTCATCTTCCAGTTAGTCTTCATTCTCATTGATTGCAGTTATTTTCATATTTCATTTTACTAAAGTCATTTGACATTTGCTTGATATTATAATTGGTCCACTCTAATCTCGCTACGGCTTCAATCATATTTACTTTATGCATTTACTTACTCTCTCATCCCTTTTCTCACAAAAGTAGATTAGATTTGCTTTACTTGTTTTAGATTTACATTGTTTTAGTTAGATTAGTAGGGAACCAACCCAAATCTAGAGGTTAGGAAGAGTAATTCCTTCCTATTTATTTGTTGAACTATGACTGTGGGTGCAATCATCCAACGATTTCTGCACTTCAACGATAACTAGGGGTTAGATTTCTTTTACCATAGTTAGAAGTAGAGTAGGCTTGACTTTTCTTATATATAAGAGCCCTGTGCTATTTGTAAGGGTCCTTTGGCAATTTCAAGAGAGTTAGAGCTACTCTTTGTAATAACCTATGATTTGTACTCCAATTCTGCAATTAATGAGAAACTAAGCACGGTGTTCATGGATCAACTGTGTTATGTGACCACTCTAACCTCGCTACGGCTTCAATCGTATTTACTTTATGCATTTACTTACTCTCTCATCCTTTTTCTCACAAAAGTAGATTAAATTTGCTTTACTTGCTTTAGATTTACATTGTTTTTTTTAGATTAGTAGGGAATCAACCCAAATCTAGAGGTTAGGAAGAGTAATTCCTTCCCATCTATTTGTTGAACTATGACTGTGGTGCAATCATCCAACGATTTTTGCACTTCAACGATAACTAGGGATTAGATTTCTTTTACCATAATTAGAAGTAGAGTAGGCTTGACTTTTCTTATAAATAAGAGCCTTGTGCTCACTGTAAGGGTCCTTTGGCAATTTCAAGAGAGCTAGAGACTCTTTGTAATCACCTATGATTTGTACTCCAATTCTGCAATTAATGAGAAACTGAGCATGGTGTTCATGGATCAACTATTTTATGTCACCACTCTAATCTCGCTACGGCTTCAATCATATTTACTTTATGCATTTACTTACTCTCCCATCCCTTTTCTCACAAAAGTAGATTAAAATTGCTTTACTTTTTTTGATTTACATTGTTTTAGTTAGATTAGTAGGAAACAACCCAAATATAGAGGTTAGAAAGAGTAATTCCTTCACATCCATTTGTTGAACAATGACTATGGGCGCAATCATCCGACGATTTCTGCACTTCAACGATAACTAGGGGTTAGATTTCTTTTACTATAGTTAGAAGTAGAGTAGGTTTGACTTTTCTTATAAATAAGAGCTTTATGCTCATTGTAAGGGTCCTTTGGCAATTTCAAGAAAGCTAGAGCTACTCTTTGTAATCACCTATGATTTGTACTCCAATTCTGCAATTAATGAGAAACTGAGCATGGTGTTCATGGATCAATTGTGTTATGCGACCTCTTAATTCATGAGTGTGCGGTGTTAGTGGCTCTGCTCTTCCACCTCCTATAAGTCCTTTTTCTCGTTTATTGTAGGTACTCCAAATGTGATGCACTAGAGGCCACCGCTTTGGATAGTCACTAGATCACGCTAATCTGGCTACAGTTTCAATTGTATTTGTTTATGCAGTTTGCTTGTTTTCTCGCACCTTTTACCCATACAAGTAGATTAGATTTGCTCTATTTTAGTTAGAGTAGCAGGTAACCAACCTGAATTTGGAGGTTGATAAGAGTAATACCTTCTCATCCTTTTGTTGGACTATGGTTTCGCAGGCGCAATCATATTTTGCAAATCAACAGTACCAAAGTTATGCATCTAAAGAGTCATTAAAGTGTGGTTTGTCTAAGACCTTTAGGTAGTCAGTAGGGAAAACCAAGGTTGCAAACTTACCCTATGGCTATATCTTAACCTTAAGGTAATATTAAGAGGACAATGATATAACTAGAGCAGATTTCTCTCAACCAAATTGAAAGAATGTCTTGTTCATCGCTCCAAGCTCCTTTACATGTCTTTGAATGTGGTGATGTAGAGTGACACGATGTTGAAGACCATGGACAATGAGGATCTTGTTGCTTTGCCTATCATGGCTACCAAGGTTGTAGTCTATCGATGGTCCTAAATTGGCATTAAGATTCTATTCCTCAAGCCTTTAAGCCCAAGACCATGAAACTAACAAAGGCTTGGAAAAAGAACCATAGAAGATGCAAGGGCATCATTTCAAGAAATGGCTCCTCAAGACCCTACTCAAACAACAATTAGAGGGGAAAAAGGAGATCAGGAGAGAGAAATTTCTTATGTAGAAAATGGCCACCATTGACAATGACCATAATGATGAGACCCAAAGTACTAGATACATGGCAACAATGAGAATTAGAACGGTGGCAACAACTATTAGGAGAATGATGGTCATGATGAGGAAACTAGCAACAATCAAACAAGAGGGATGAGGATGATGAAGAAATTGTGTCCTCCAAAGACAAGTGTCAAAGTATAACCAAGTAATGCTTAAAGGGGAATGTTCTGCTGCCTCAAGCACAATCTCTTGCACCCCTTTCTCCTCCTATACATGTTGCTTCTCCACCTAGTTCAGTTGACGGTCTACATCATAATTATGAGGTTCATGTCGTTCAATTTAAATAGATGGCCAAAGAAGTTCAAAGATTAGGGGTTTTCAAAAAAGTATTGTTCGATTTGCATATATATTATATATGAAGAATCCTAAAAATTAATAATCAATAGTTTCAACATTCATGTCATTATGGAAGCTCAAAAAAGTTGTAGATCCTTCAATATTGAAATGGGCCATGATTCACATTGCTTTGTAAATCTATAATGGTCGTCGGATTGTTGCAAATTGTAACAATATTTGACTTCAAATACATTGCAAACAACCATGTCAATGAGAGTGATTTAGTGTAATGAAGGAATCTTTGTCTATGGCTGCTGAAAAAAGGTTGGACCAAACCAAATAAGTTCAGTCAGCCAAACTTGCTAACTATGACCTTCATACCACGCACCACTCTTCTCCTACTCTTACAAGATATTTTGCACCTTCTACTACAACCCTACCCATGTCTATCTTGCCTATTTGAGAAATAAATATTTACATGAATCCATGATGTCTACATAGTAGATAGAAATAGGCATTTGGAATGATTACATTATTGACCAATTTGCATCCATGTTTGGTGATGTGAGTGTTGAGGTAAAGAGTGTTGCAACCAACATGCCCATGCTTGATGTGGCATATGAGCAGGCCATAAACAATGAGCTTCTGCTCATGCATGACTCAAGGTCAAAGTATGCACATAGACCATCATATAGACCCAAGGGGGTAATATCCATTGAGCCTATATAGCATGATGTGGTGGTTGAGTCTGCACAACATGATGAGATGGTTTGCTAATCTATACAGAAGGAATACATTGCACATCCATGTCATGCAATGTGGTGGGAAAGTAAACAATAAAATATTCTTGCATCCTTTTCCATAGGGAGGAAAGAAGTGGATTGATAGGTTCACAAAGCAACTCCATAAAATGGCGTTGGTATAGGAGTTGAAGAAAACTAGGGAGGAAGCTTCACATTGGTAAGGTTGAGTAAAGAAGTTGAAGAGTGCTATTGAATTTTCGTATTGGGGAACTCATTATCAACAACACGAGCAAACAATGATTTCATGAAACATGAGCATAGACAACATTCTATCATGTCGGTTGCATTGAACATGGGTAAACTAAACAAACTATGTGCATGATGACATAATCCAGCATGCTATAAACCACATGAGCCTATAAGGAGGTGGCTAGTACATATAAACAATCAATAAAAGTGACATGACAAGCAAATGCCTTCCAAAGGTGCCTATCAGCTTGCTATAGGCAAACAAGTTTGATGACGCTTGTACATTGTGTGTGCTTGTTATGCTTCGATGTCATGTGTGATGTAATAAAATAGAATGCAGTCTATTATGGTCTATTTCCAATTTTTTATGTCTTCGGTTAGTTGGTAGTTAGTGCTAGTAATGTCAACGAAATTGGAGCTATAGGAGACACAAGCCATGGGCTAGGGATGGCACAGTGAAGTCTAGCACAAGAATGACTGCAAGCAGGTGCGTTCAATAATGCATGGAACAAGAGTCCAACAGGTGAGCAACTAAAACAAAGTGCATCCAACAATGCATGGAACAGTAAATATCAAAAATCTATGCTACATTTGGTATTATTGTCATTTCAAATTGGGTCAAAGTTGAAGATGATGGCATGAGTAGATGACCAACTATCCACAACGAACGAGGATGTACACAACAAAGACAATGGGGGAGCACCTACCTGGAGGTTTGAGCAGCTTGCACATTGTACAATGTGACAAGAGATGAACATGGTACCAAAGACATACACGTGGAAGCTCACCAACATCTAGGTGAATTACAGGAGTCCCTTCCACGTATAGGAGGAAGTGCTGAAGTTGGAACTTCTACAGAGCTCCCTCATGTCAAAGGAAAAGAAGGTGTACAGAAACCTCTGCCCGTTCTATTTGAATGAAGACGTACCACAATAAGTGATGATACAATCTCAACTATGGGATTGACAAAAGGAATCTCATCACCAAAGATCGAATGAGTGTGGCCCACTCAAGAGGGGTAAAGTCCTTTGCAAAAGACTTACATTCTGACAAGGAGCAAAGTGCACACCAAATAAATCAATATTGGTTAGAAACCTTGTTGTTGATGACAGAAGAGCTATACATCGACCTAAAGCATTATGATGAAAGGCATGACAAAGGTGTGCGTGACGACGTGAGGCATGACGAGGGCACATGTGATGACGAGGCATGATTAAAGTATGCACAACAAGGGAGTTCATGAAAAAATGGCATGCAACAAGGGAGATGATGATGTTGCCATGGACAAGAGAAGTCGACGAGTCACTCCACAGAAAATTCCAACATAAACGCAAACGCAAGATGCTTTCAAAGGTGTATGGGACAGGAGTCTAGCATGGGAGCAATCACAGAGAAGTGCCTTGGAGGAGTGTGGAATAGCGGCAATTGACAGAAGCTGACACAAATTTATGAGCAATAAAGGTCAAAAAGTTTGAAACAAAATTTAATATAATTTATTTAAATTATTTATAATTATGAAACAAAATTAAATATAATTTATTTAAATTATTTATAATTATGAAACAAAATTTAATATAATTTATTTAAATTATTTATAATTATGAAACAAAATTTAAAGATTTTCTATCCTTAAACAATCCCTAATTTATGGTACTCATATCAAAAACAAGTAAAAAAACTATTTTCTTGCTTCCCAATTATGTTTTTATTGTATTCCTCAATAAAAACAATCAGTCATAAATATTAAATTTCCTTAGTTGATTTCAATAGGAGTTAATTTCCTTGTAAAATACTTATTGATATATATGAGTTTTAACATTATCTATTTTTTTAATAGTTCCTAAACAATACTAAGCTTATGCATTTATGTATGGTCAATACTCGGTAATCCTACCACTTAGAATATTTTAACAATTTATTCCACTCCAACAGCTAATTTTATTTTGTCACGACAAGCACCCAATTTGGTGCCAAGGGAAAAGTTATAAATAACCAACGTCCAAGGTAATGTTTATGTGGAGGTTGCAAAAAATAATAAGTTAACCAGAAGATCAACAGTGATTAAAGGAAGGGTTAAACAAATCTTTAAACATTTACAGGAATTACACCAAATTGTTAAGGAAACATGTGGACAGAGTGCTCTATTTATAATGAGTAAAGTGTTGCATGTTTGACAATTATATGTACTAAACTCCAATTTTCCAATCCTGAATAGTTTACTTGGATGAATAAACATGCACACATCATTCTGTTTCAGATTCTTTTCTTCTATACCGTGCATATTGGGTGTCGATCTGAACTTTGTTATTCACAAGGTGAAAGTGGGCAAAAGGGGAGATTCATTGAACAATTGATGTTTACTGTGACATATCTCCACTCAGATTCTACAACAATATATATATATATATATATATATATATAGATAGATAGAGATGTGTGTGTGTGTGCGCAAATACTTATTAGGTGCCAAAGAAGTCTTAGATTCTACAATTATATATTTATGCCTAAGAACAGCTTTTGAGGGCGGTCAATAAATCCAAGATAAAATAATAAGTTTCCACCATTAATACTTGACTTAACCATTTTCCACTGTTTGGTAGAAAATGTAGGACAAAGCATAAGTTTATTTCCAGGTATTACTAATTTTTTTCATGCAGAGTATTTGTTGAGCAATATTGCTTAATCTGCTCTAAGAATTTTTATAGGTTATGGAAGCTCAATGGAAACTGAGACTTACTACTCTACAGATTCATTTGAGGAGAAAGGCTTTTGGTGGATTATCCTAGCCAATGCAAGATGCTCAGTGTTCCTACAAGGAAGAGAGATGTCGAGTTCTAATGTAAAACTGCCCAATAAGCAGACTCATTCTTCGTTTGGAGGCATATTACAACACTCCAGTATGATCTGTATGCACAGTGTCATTAAATTAAAAGGTGCATGTCTCAGTCAGGTTATGTTGTTGCTAAGGTGATGGAATGTTCAAAAATCCAATTAGGATTGAGGTGAGTGACAAGGAGCGGAGCGATGGCGAGTGAGACCTCGAATTTCGAATTTTCGTTGAGCGGGAACCAGGGAATCTGCAGTACAGGAGCAGAGAACAGAACGGGCGCTCATGGAAGTGGGACCAAGAATGGAACGGGAGGCCAGGGAGGTGGGAACAGGGCCCCAAGTAAGTCTGACTCTGCAGTTTCGGAAGATAGGACCAATGCTTTTGGGGGGAAAGAACCCCCGGACAAAATTTCTGCGGAAAACAGGAAATCCCAAGCAGTCTCATTTGCAGAAACAGTCAGGGGAGGTCCTAAACCCTCCTCAACTTCATCGCGCACCTTTATTCCTAATGGATGTGATGTAATCTTACCGGATGAGGTCATGGCCGGGTATATTTCCTTAGATTCCTTATCCCTAGTTGGAAAATTTGTGGGGGGCAGACCTGATATGGAAGCTATCATGTGATGGGCAGCTGTGAAATGGAAAACTAGAGGCTGTTTGGAGCTTGTTGCTATGTCCAGAGGTTTCTTCATGATTCGACTCAATACTCAAGAGGACGCGGACCGCATTCTATCTGGTGGCCCCTGGTTCTTGTTGCTATGTCCAGAGGCTTCTTCATGATTCGACTCAATACCCAAAACTCCTTTCCGTTTTGAGGCAATGTGGACCTAGCACCCTGACTTAAAAGAACGCATTGCTGAGTGGTGGGGAGAGAGTTTTCCAAGATCTTTCACTAGCCAAGTTACTCAGAAATTGTGGTCCATAAAAAACAAACTGAAGGTATGGAATAAAGAGATTTTTGGCAATATCTTTGAAAGAAAGCAGAACATCAGGGACAGGCTCCAAATAATTGAAAATCAGTTTCAGCAAGGTCAAGGGGATGCCAGACTGAGAACTGAAGAAAATCTTCTTCTATCAAAATTCCATAACATCTTGAAGAAGGAAGAGCATTCTGGCGTTACACTTGTGGTTGAAAGAAGGAGATTCTAACTCGAAGTTTTTCCACATTTCAACGCTCAAGCACAGAGGAGCAAACAGGATCAAGGGTCTGATCAAAAACGATGGCACTTTCACTTCCAATATTCATGAAATCCGTGATGAAGTTGTCCTTCACTTTGAGTCCCTCTTAGGTTCCTGTCCTCCTCAATCTGCCCAAGCTATGGAGTCCCTCCTCACGCACATTCCCAGAATCATTTCTGATAACATGAATGTCAATCTGTTAAGACCTTTAAGCACTGAGGAGATCCATCAAGCCCTCTTTTCCATGCAACTTGACAAAACCCCAGGCCCCGATGGATTCTCCCCAAGGTTCTTCCAAACCTTTTGGGAAATCATTGGCCCTAACCTTTGTCAAGCCATCAAAGAAATGCAAAGGTCCAGAGTCATTCCCAGGGATGTTAATTCTACTTTCCTTGCCCTCATTCCTAAAGGCCCTTACTCCAAAGCCCTGTCTGATTATCGTCCCATAAGCCTTTGCAATGTCATCTACAAAATCTTAACAAAAGCTATGGCCAATAGATTAAAAGGCATTCTCCCATCCTTGATTGACCCCTGTCAAGGAAGCTCCGTTAAAGGTAGAAATATTGTGGATGGGGTCATAACCATTCACGAACTCATTCACTCTGTCCACAAGTCCAAAAAGTTTGCTTTCTTTTTAAAACTTGACATGAATAAGGCTTTTGACAAAGTGAATAGGGAGTTTTTGTCCAAAGTTCTCCAGAAGTTTGGTTTTCATGATGACTGGGTAAATCTGATCATGCAATGCATTTCCACCTCTTGGTTTTTTGTGCTAGTGAGACAAGGGGACCCCTTATCTCCCATCCTCTTCATAATCCTAGCTAAGAGCCTTGGAAGAGCCATAAAAGTTGTCTGCTCCATGGGTTTGATTTTTGGTATCAAAGTTGCATCCAATCTCCAACCTTCAACTCACCAACAATTTGTGGATGATATTCTATTGGCAACTACAGCATCAGTTTCTGAGGCAAGAGTCATCAAACCTATCCTCAACCTCTATGAAGAAGCTGCAGGTCAAAAAATCAATTTCACTAAGACCAAAATTTATTTCATTAATACCTGTTGGCATTTTTGCCACATTAAATTTTGACAAAATTTTGCCTAAGTGTGAAACGCACTTCGCCAACGAAATCCCTTTGGAGCTTTAAATCAGCGAAACACATGCAAAAGTGTTGGCATTTTTGCAGGCCCTAAAAGAGGGTGATAAATTGGATGAAATGATTTTTATACATTTCATTGTTGTAGATCTTTTCTTAAGCTTTCCGGCGATATATTACAATAGGCGATCGGGTCAACGGATCAAAAGTTGTGGCCCCGGGAAGCTATACCACCAAAAATCAAATTCGGGCCTAGTGAGGGAGAAACAGCCTTTGACTTTTCAATGCCAGCATTGCTCCCAAGGTTCCAAGGCATTTCGCTCCAATCTTCAAGAGCAAATCCTTTTCGGAGTTGGAAGGGGAGAAATGATCTTTGACTTTTCAACGCCAACGCTGCTCCCAAGGTTCCAAGGCGTTTCACTCCAATCTTCAAGAGCAAATCCTTTTCGGAGTTGGAAGGGGAGAAATGACCTTCGACTTTTCCACTCTGGCACTGCTACCAATGCAACAAGGTGTTTCACTCCTCTTTTCAGGCACAAGGCAGTTTCGAGCCAAGTAAGGGGCGCAACGACATTTGACTTTTCAACGCCAGCACACCGCCCGAGGTTCCAAGGTGCTTCACTTCTTTTTCCTAGGGCAAGGCATTTTTGCTCCAATCTACAGCGCAAGCCCCTTTGACTTTTCAACTCTGGCGTCCCTCCCGATGCAGCAGGCCGTTTCGCCCCAACTTCCAAGCGCAATTCATTTTTGGGGTTATAAGGAGAGAAACAGACTTTAACTTTTCCACGACGCAGCCCATCAAGCAGAAATAATGCTAAGTGTGGATCAAAGTGTTTCGCTCTATTTTCCAAGCGCAAGGTAGTTTCGGGAGTAAGTAGCAGCGCAATGACCTTTGACTTTTCAACGCCTGCGCTGCTCTCAAGATGGCAAGTCATTTCACTACAATTCTTGAAGCGCAAGCCCATTTCGGGCCAGGAAACAGCGAAACATAGGTAGGGCTTGCATCCAACGCGCCTGTTTTAGTCCAGCCCTCCCTGCTTCAGCCAGAACTCCTCATAAATGCTTCTCATCAGCAAAGCAAGGTGCATCCTTATTCATTTAAACACAATCGGTCTGAGAAACTTCCAGACTTGATGTTTCCGGATTTCAGAATTCGATCCTTCGTTGAGGCGGTTCCAGCAAGTGAGGAAACGGCGCCACCAGCTAAACCTGTCAGCGCATTGAAGGGGTGCAACTGCATTTCAGCGAGTCATCAGTTTCAGACCATGCCTCATTACTGTTTGATGAGTGCTTATTTTCCAAATTCTATCTTTGCTGCCACCGCGATGTTTTGTGGGTGTGCATTAATGTTTCAATGGTAGAATTCTCTATAAAAGCCGACAATTTCAATGTAAAAGGATGGATGTTTTGCTAGAGACTTGTTGTAACTTGAATTTTGCTATCAATCCAAAAAACGTTTGGCTCTAACTCTGGACTGCTTCTTATGTGTATGTCTTTTATCTTATACTTCTATTAAATTCTCTGCTTTGTCTGTGGGTTATAATTCTATGTCCGGATTTGACTCCCAATAGAGGGTGAACGCTGGAGTAATTCTGGAGTTTACACATGTTAGATGCCTGGCTTTAATTTCTATTAGTTTTCTGTGTTGAGTGCTATTGATTCAACGTGCAACTAAATTATCGTGTTGCTTGTCCATCACCCCTGTTCTACTTGGCCTGAGGCCACATTTCCCATCCCTTTCAGTCATTTCAATCCCTTTCATGTTCCTTAATCTTAATCCCCAAGTTAGAATAGCAAGGGAACCAATCCATATCTAGAAATTGGCACGAGAGGCAATTCTTCCTCTCGGCCTTTCAATGTTGGTCGGGTCTAGGGCGCATGAATGAGACATTTCATACCTAAGGCGGATTCTTGACCAACAGTTTCTGGCACGCCCGGTGGGATGAACAGTCTCCATGTTTTAAGGAAGCCCGAGTTTGGTGAATCTCTAGCTTGCCTTCATCTGGCAAAATCACCTGGCGACTCTGTTAAGCGGAAGATCCGGGTCTCATGACCGGTGGATCCCTTTTATGCTGAAATAAGACACCCCGGAGGACCCAAGGTTTGGTGAGCAGCCTTGACCTCACAAGCGGAGAAAAGAATGTTCACCTGGCGACTCCAACTTAGTGGCAAGGACCATGATCTCTACAGACCACTAGTATAATGGCACAGGTATGCTATCCCAGCTAGGATGATCCTGGCCCTCTGAATCTCCAAAGTCAGCATGATATTCCCAAAAATGCCCTAAAGACCCTAACAAAATACAATGGCACTGAGGGAATGGCCCGAGAGCACCTTGAAGATGTTGCTGCTCTAGCGATCCTCCATGGCCTAACCCACGAAGACGTCGTGATCAGACTTTTGGTCCTGTCTCTAGAAGGAAGGGCGCTACAGTGGTACAGACTGCTCGGGCGTAAGAGCATCTGCTCATGGGAGGACTTAGCGGGAGCACTCATCAACACATTTGACGGCTCTCAGGATCCCTTCCAACTCTTGATGCACCTCTCCACCATCACAAGAGCACCTCTAGAGGGCATCACAGACTTCAATGTTCGATTTTGGAGGAGTTGGAGGAGAATTCCAGAGAAAATCCAGCCGACACCCGCCCAGGCCCACCTCTACTATATTCGGGCTTTCCACCCGGACATAAGCCTCCTCCTACTGCAATCAGGGGAACAGAGATTCCCTCAAGTCTTTCAGGAAGCAGTACAAGCAAAGCGACTTCTGCTCCTATCAAGAAAAATACAATGGAGAGAAACTACCTTTCCATCACTCTCTTCGTTAGTTGTTGCTCTCGTCTATCCCACGCAATATTCACAATGGCAGATACCTCAATCTGTGCAGAGACTTGGAATGCAGCTGTGTGGAGCTCAAGATGCGGATCTCGTCCAAGGCCAATGAAGGGAAGACCCCCTACTCATGCCAACTGCAGGGCCAACGCAAAATGGACACCCCCCTTTTGGATGGCTCAAGGCAAATTTTGATGGGTCGTCTAAAGGTAATCCCAGAGATGCTGGAGCTAGAGAAATCATTCGGTACCATGAGGGCAAGATCATTAGAGCATTCATTGAAAACCAAGGAGTTCAGTCAAATAACTATGCTGAAGGTCGTGCTCTCTGGAGGAGTCTAGATCTTAGAAAAGGACTACCTAACCCAATAATCTTTGAGGGGAATTCTCTAAATGTGTTTAATCATGTTAATAATAACACCAAGGCAGGGTGAAATATTCAAAACATTATACTAGAGAGCCAATCTATTCTCAGGCAGCTTTCGCTCAGCACAGTTCAGCATGTATTTAGAGAGGCCAATGGGGTTGCAAATTTGTTGGCTAACAGGGCAGCTAATCAGAACGATTTCATTGTATGGGAAGATTCTTTCCCTCAAGACATCATCACTGCTGCTAAAAATGATGTTGAGCAATATTTCCAATGATAGCAAGTGTCTTTCCAAAGGTGTTTTCCTCAACACCACGGGTGTTCCCATTAACACCAAGGTCAATTGTTCACCTTTCCATTTAATCATTACCTCTCAAATTTTCGATTGTATCTCTTTCCAAGAGTTTCGTTTAGAACATAGAGCAGCTTCTAAGTCCTTTTGGCATCTTCCCAAAGCCCCGTGCCTCCATTTCATCTATCCCTTTCTCTCCCATCATGCTAAATCCATCTTTCAGCTTTTCCATCTCCGTCAGTCGTCCGCCTTTTGCGCTGCTCGTACCACCTTGTTAGCCGGTACCTTCAACCCTGCCATCCCTCTTCTCCTCATCCTTTTTCGAACCGTTTCCCTTCCTCGTGCCCTTGCTGATGTGTTCCATTGTCATTATCCTATGGTTGGGTTTCCAAACTGCATCGAAAAGTGCCTTCTGTCTTTTAATCCCTTTTTCTGCGACCCTTGGCACACCTTCATAATCCACCTCCTTGGTCGTGTTCATTTGTTGTTTGGCATCCTTTCCATTGTTTCCCTGTGTTGGTCCTTTTACTGCTATCGTATGTTCGACATTATGGCCATTCTCGAGCCTTCCGCGTTGCAGCTCGACCCTGTTGTTGATGCTTTGCTTGGAGCCAAGGGATTCACTCCCTTCTTCAAGCTCTTCGGTGGTATTGACGATGGAGTCACTAGCGAGTTTGTCAGTTCGTGGAATGACGGCGTGGTTTAGATTTGAGGGATCCAAATTGAGGTAAATATCCATCTTCTGGCTGAAATTTTTGGGTTTTCTTCCAAGGGCAGGTCGGTGAGACGGGACCGCCATAACTTCAAAGAAGAAACAAACAACTTTCCTGAAAAAAGGCAAGGATTTGGCCTGGGTCAAGGGGGGAGTTGTCCGCTCCTCTCTCCCTCGCCCTTGGGACTCGGTTATTATCCCCATTATGCAATATATCACTGTGGACAATGTTAACAGTCCCCTCTAATCCTTCTACCTCACCTTTGTTAATCATCTGCGAGACATCAAGCCTATTGGCATTCCTGATTTCCTGTTTCGGTCCATGAGCCTTACCATAGAAAACTACAGGGATAAGAAAACATCCAAGTATCCTTCGCACCAGGGGTTATTCTTTATTATTTATAAACACGCTCTCTTGTCCCAACCTGTTTTCAGACCCACTATGTCTCCTCAGACTACTGCGTCCACCCCTGAGCCAGCTTCTACTCCTGAATCCCATAATCCAAATCCTCCAATTGAGCTCTCTAGTGTTGTTCCCCTCTCCAATGGTCCTCCTGCTGAAGTGCCCCTACAGTCAACTACCCCTTCTGCTGGTCTCCCGAGAGTTTTTTCAGTCAATCCCAATCAGGCCAGCAACAAGGATGAGGAAGGTACCCCGTCAAAGCCCAAGGATTCAGTCCCAGTGGAGTCCCATGCAACTGAAGTCAGAAGCAGACCCTTGAGGAGCAAAAGGAAAGTTGTTTGCCCTTCTCCTCGCAGAAGCTCGCGACGCCTGAAAAGGAAAGGTGTTGACGGAACCCAAACCAAGCCCAAGGTCATTTTGGATGAGGAGGAAGATGATAGGTATGACACTGGTGATGCACACCAGTTAGTGTAGCACAGTGGACAATGGTTGTTGTGGTGTACCACTGGTGATGAGGAGGAAGAGGATAGGTATGACAATTGAATCAGACACCAGTTACACCGAATCGCACATGGACAAATCAGAACTAAGCACGAGCAAAAGTGAGTGTAGCACAGTGGACAATGGTTGTTGTGAAGTAGAAGTGTTCGAGATTTCATGGAGATGACAAGGAGGATCTTGTCCATCATTGTGGGATGTGTATCATAATTTGGCTTGCAAAATGACAAGGTAGAATGGATACTATCATTTTCAGCAACTCTTCAAGAAGTGGCAATTGACTATCAAGTAGTACCTACAATTGCAAACACCATATGCCACCTGGGAAGAGATTAAGGAAAACTTTCAAAAGAAGTCCCATCTCCTGCACGATGACAATAAAACCATCGTGAAAATATATAATACAAAGCAAAAGAAAGACAAAAACAAATGTTTATGGGATGGCTTCTTTTGAGGTTTTGGAGGAAATATGAGAGTGGTTCCACCCATGACATACCACAAAGCAATTGACAAAGTACTAAGCCAAAAGAGTGTGCTTAAGAGCATAGGTGTAAGAAGTTGGAGTCAGGCAACATGCAACTCCCAAAGTGATAAGCGACAGAGAAAGAGCATCAATTGAGGCACTCAGAAAATACATGATGAGAATAATTAGAGAGATTAAAGATGACACGAAGGAGAGGAAGGATACTTGGCGCACTAAATGTCAAACAAAACATACCTTTTAGCAACATCTACAAGATGCACATACACTTATTGTCAAGGTGCCCATTCAACATGAAGAGCGACAAGCACCAAACAGTGCTGTTCCAAAGAAACCTAGCACTTCCAAAGGTAGCATGACAAGTGGCAAATAGAATAACACCTATTAAGGGAAGAACGACAATCAAGTTGGCAGCAAGAATGCGAACCAAGACAATCACATACAATACAATGCAATTGGAAGGCCTATTGTACAATACCACAAATGTTGGGAGTAGGGATATTTTGCAAGCAATTGCAAAAATGTTGCCTATCCTAGTGCAAAGATGATGTGCAGATGGTGTGCTCCTAAAGACCATCAACAAGAGCATTGTCTTAATAAACAGGGAGGGGGCAAATAATATGTCAGTCTTATTGACATTGAAGATCCAAATTTGGGTTCTATACATGTTATGGTTGTCATGCAAGCCAAAGCAAAGAAGGTAAAGCACCCGACTCCAATCATCGATAGAAAGCAATGGCACGAGACCTGTGCAAGTGTCCAAAAGGTGATGGCAAAAGAGTGTGACAATAGAGAGGACCAACAAAGGATGTTGACCTTACCCACATGTAACAAGACATCAACGATACAAAACATGGCTTGTCAATTACTAAATTCTATTGTTCGAATAACTGGCAATATTGTTGAAGGCGATAAACGACTTGTATGACCTCGTCGGGGAATTGGTAAGATTAACGAAATGTGATGAGAAGAATAACATGATATAACATCATTGAAGAAGAATATTGCAGCAAGCGATCACTCTATCAACCTTATCATGTTGATGATAAACGTCAAAAAGCAGTCTGCATTTTTACACATCAAGTCACTAGGCAATACGTTGATGCACATCATCAATGTGCATCAAGTGTCAACATACTTCCGAAGAAGACGTGATGAGAGCTTAGTGCACCACCCTTGTGGCCACCCAATTTTTTACTTCTTGAAGCAAAGTAGAACAAAATTAAGATGAACAAGTTGGCTGGATAGAGGATCACCATTGTTAACACACCTTTTCCTAGACTTCATGATGCTTTGTTGTGTTCTGGCAAGCTAAGGATCGCAAAAGTGAATATAATTGGGAGAAATATTGCATGACATTCAAGGAAAATCACAAATATAACATCAACCAAAGAAACTAGTCGATAAGTGTGAATCTCGCATCCGAAAATGAGTCAGACTTCTCTGAGTTTGACAACAAAGTGCAAATGAAGGCTGACATGGAGTCCACTAATGAAGGAGTCCTTAAGCAATGCATGAAGAACAAGTATTACTCCAATATTGTCTCCTCCATTGGCAAACTGACGATTATGAATTCTTCCAACTAGACTACCTCTCTTTAGACATTGAATAGGATAATGACAAAGACAAAGGGGAAGGCAGTTGTAATCTACAGTGTACACCTTCGAGATAGGTGAGTAGAGCAATGTTGCAAGTGCATGAGCTCAACCAAGTTACCAAGTGGACCAAGTGAAGCATGCATGGCTTTGGAGCTAGAAAACCTGACTTTTCCCTTGAATTTTGTCGTGTATAACATTGGTGATGCATAGATTGTCAAAAATCCAATGCACCCATTTGACACAAGCAAAGCGATTCAAGATCTTGATATCATCCAATGTAAGGGACCAACGATGGTGCAAGTCAACCTCAGCAAGACTAATGAGAAGAAGATCATTAGCTATGAAAATGATTGGAACCCTATATTGAAGGTGAATGTAGTACAAACAGGTCTTTGCATAGATTTATAAAGACCTTAAGGGAGTTTGACCTAAGTTGTGCATCCACAAAATATCATTGATTCCATTAGCGCATACAATGCAACGAAGCCCATACTGTGCAAACCCCAAACATGTGGAACTCATCAATGGAAAGATGGAGAAATTGTTGAATGCTAGCATTGTTTTTATATTGACTATGAGTGATTGGATGTCACCAATAGTGATTAGTTTGAAGGAGACCATACTATTTTAGATACATATGGATTTCAAGAGCTTAAACACGGTCACAATCAAGGGTCCTTTTCTAATTCCATTTACTACTTTGATTCTATAGTGGGTAGTCGAACATAAAATACATTCATTCCTCGATATATTTTAAGGTTACAACCAGTTCAATATTCCAAAAGAGGTCAAATTGAAGATGAAATTTGTTGTGGAATATGGGATTACGTGTACAACCAGATGCCATTCATATTGTGCAATCCATCGATGACATTCTAGAGAATCATTCTCTATATTATTAGTCCAAGTATATTCAAAATCTTTCTTGATGACTAGTCCTCGTATGGGCGAAAGGAGAAGCTTTTGAAGGCATTGGAGGAGTACATGTAGTTTTGCATGAACACTAGACTTTTGCTCCACCCTAAGAACTATAACTTATTGGTTCCCTATGGGATGCTACTCAAGTGCATCGTTTGCAAGGCCAGATTGAAGATGGATTTGGACAAGAACAATGTGTTGATTGCATATGGAGGAGCCATATGCTGTTAACTTGTTAAAGTCTTTCTTGGACCATATACTATTGGAGGTTCATTAAGCACTTCTAGTAGTCGTCTTACCCCATTGATAGCCTCACACGAAAAGGTGTTCCCTTCAAGTGGATAGACAAACACCAAAAGGCCTTTGAGCAATTGAAGGTTGATCTTGTTAGTGCATCCTTTTTGGCGTTTCCAAACAAGGACAAGGAATTTCATATTCACAACGACGTAGCAAATTTCGTAATCAAGTGCAAATTGGCACAAAAGGGTAGTCATGGGTTGGAACAGCCCATCTACTTTACAAATCAATTGATGTCAAGAGCGAAGCAAAATTATAGTATGATGAAGCACTAAGAATTGGGAATGGTATACATGATGCAAAAATTTCAACATTATTTGCTTATCAATCCATTCATTCTACATCAACCATCAAGCATTATTGTACCTCATAAACAAGTCAACAATTCATGGGTGAGTTAACAAATAGCTTGTGACATAATAGTTGTTTGTGTTTTAGGTTCTAGTGCAACCTGGGAGGAAGAATGTGATAGCTGAACAATTGTCTTGAATTCACTTGCATGACCCTACTGAAGGAGAGATCTTGGATGACATTTTGGATGGCCACTTGTTCCACATTGTAGTGACATCCTTTGGATACAAGCATATAGGTACTTAGTTATCAATAAAGGACCTACCAAGAGAGCTATTGGCCACCGAGCATAGAAAGATCATGTTGAAGTCAAAGCCCTTCCAACTAATCAAAGGACTATCATACAAGATGGGACTCGATATAACAGTGCACAAATGTCCACTAAAAGAAGAAGCATGTAGTGTCCTAAAAGATGCACATGAAGGACTAGATAGTGGTCACAAGGAACTAGACACAATAGTGAGGAAAGTATCGCTTGCCATTTTGGGTGGTCGCCCCTACTCCAAGATGCAAGGGAGCAGGCTATGTCTTATGACACATGTTAAAGGATGGGTAAACTGCCTCATGCCCTTGCATTCGACCCAATGGCAAGAATTGTTTAAAAGATTTGTCAAACTCCTAAATCCAACTCTAGGACGAAGGAGCATATACATAATAGCCACAATGGAGTATCTGACAAAGTGAGTCAAGGTGAGAGCATTGTCCTACAATTAGCCTAGGAGAATGGCCAAATTCATCTACAAACAAATATCACAAAGTTCAAAATACTAGCAAATTATAAGTGATCGCGGGGCACGCTTTGAGAACGAGGTGTTCTAGAGATTGATGGTAGATTTTTCTTATTTACCATACATTGTCCATTCCATAATATCCCCGAGCAAATGGACAAGCAAAAATGATAAACATAATGCCCACCTCCATGATTCATAGGTTTTGCAGAGTTGAGAGTGTTGACTCGGCAAAGTTACCATCAATCCTATGTGCATACTAGACAACCTATAAGTCGATGATTTGCCATATGTCTTTTTGGCTAATGACAAGTAGGAAGTTGTGGTGCCAAGAGGTAGTCATACTAGTGGAGTTTTTTATTCCAAGTTTGATTATGGTCATGCAAAACCAGCTCAAAAATCAAGAGTCAAAGAGACTATTCTCACTGAGCAAGTTGTACAAGCAATAGGTGATGGTCTAGTGGACTATTGAGCTAGCCCAATAACAGCATAAAACGTGGCACAACAAGCACTTAAGGTGCATGTCCTTGAAGAAGAGAGGACCACATCTTGCAATTGTATGGAAAGCGGAAGAAAGTCAGGTAAGTTGACGACCCTATGGCTTGGACATTTCTAGATTGTGAGGCACTGGATAATAGGTACATGTAGATTGGCCAAAACATCATGCACTAACTAATGAATGGCTCAAAGCTGAAATCATATAAGGTATTGGTGCAAGTCAATCTTATTGACCACAAGATAGAGTTCAAATGGAGTGTCTAATGCATCCAATTAGTCCAAAAAAGACTCCTTCCAAGGAGTCACGAAACATGAAGTGGGGAAGTGTAGTCACCCCAAAGACATGGAATCAACTACAAACGATGCCACTTGCAACATGGGAGAGTCAAATAGTGAGGAAATCGATCATGTTGTCAAGCCACTACCACCAGACATGCTTATCAAAGAAGTGAACTAAATGATGTAATGTCTGATGATTGAGCAAACTAAGCTCCTGAATCTAACACATTGATTTTTGATCAAATATTCACCTATCCATAGTAGAACAAAGGCGGAGGACTCTATTTGGTGCAAATTCAAGTTCTCCCATGTTGGGGAGTGTTTATGCAGCATAACTAAAAAGTGAAGACAGGCAACAATATTAACAAGTAGGAGGTAAATTCTAATGGTAGTAACTCTTCTAATTTTGATTCAAAAGCAAGATTAGGTTCTATATTGGGATAAGACAGAATACATAAAGAAGGTATGCAAGAAGAGGCTTTATGACATTGTAACCTGAAAAGTTGGGCTAACAAAGCAAACAAGAAGCACACTTATTGAGTCCAAGCCATTATGGAGCAATGGTAAATGAGATGCATTCACATGAATGTGAACCGCATTTAAATCCTCTAATTGTGATAAACACTCCTACAATAAGGCGGCCCATTCAAAACAATTTGTTGTAACACCATGATAATGTGATTCATTGAAATACCACAGTAATGTCTCAAAATGCTGATGGGCGGAGCCCATTTCAAACCATATGACCAATTGAAAAGGGAAAAAAACACACTTATTGTGATGTCTGAAAATGTTTATATACTTAGTATAATAAAGACCTCGATGTCAAGCCATAATTTTTGTATTAATTGTTTATCAAAAAGTCCTTGACTTTGCAGCAGTTCTATTTTATATGTAATGATGAGATAGCTTTAATGTGTGATTGGCAATGATGATGTCTATTTTGATTTCAATATTGCATTTAATGAGATTATGTGTTATTACGATGACTATCCTATTCTCTTTCTTGTTTCAATGAGGTACCATGACAATCAACTTGGGAGACTGAGTGCAATAAATGATGGACACTCATAAATTTAAAATGATCTAAACTTCATTATCTATTTTGTATGTGGACTAGCCCCACCATATAAGAGACCATAGGAGTAAGATACAGTTATATCTCCTCTCAGCATCAAGCAATTAAGATCATAATCTTTTTTAATTTACAAATAAATGCACAAGTGAATATGTGTGTCTTTGATCACCTTTTTGAGGAAAAGGAAATCGACTATGAGCTTTATGACCTCAAATGCATTTAAGTGAAAACTCCTACTCCCGAGCTTTCAATGCTTGATCTTAAAAGAGATAAGATTATAGTGTGTAAGCTTACAAAGGGGATAAAAGTGTAGCTTCAATGCATGACTTTTGAAGTTTTAAATTGAAAATCCCATGAAGCCTTTTCTTAAAAGAAATAAAGAGTTTCTCTTCTCCACCCAAGTATTAGAAGAGCCCATAATGTGGCATTCTCTCCGATTCAAACCCAACATTCCTGCCATCAACTGTACAAGTGTTTCTCCTCCTCTATTTGAATGGTTGTTTGCATGATGTGTGAGAGTTAATTGGCTCTGCATGTGAGATTCAAGAATACATAATGGGGATGAATTTATCCCTCTTTTGTCTTGGAAACCCTATAAGAAATAGGACCCTGCCCTTTTGCAAGATGAGAGCATTCACTGTCAATGGGAAGATTGAACAGAATTAAACATTAAGCTTCAGAAGGAAGGCAGTAAAAGTGATCTTGTCCCTAAACAGATGCAATTTGGAAAGTAACGTTATTGTTTTGTTTAGTGATGAATACAAGCAATGATGCCCTAGATTTCCTTTACGGTGATGACTGTTAGCTTGTCTATTATGCTTCTTGCTTGGGCTGAGAAAGTGCCTGAAGTTGTTGATTGTGGATGTTAGAAATCTTGCAAATGTTGATGCCCTATTTTGAACTCCTTTGGCAACATTCGTTGGGTCATTTGAATTTCAAATAGAATTTTGAGAGAAAATTTAACAAGTCATGCCTAGCACAAGAATAAGAGTGACATGCCCTAGACACTGCTCATTTCATGCATTTGTTTCAAGTAGGATGGGATCAGTGTGCCCTAAGAGGAAGGAATAATCTTGTTAACTTGGATTGTTATTTCCTTGCATTGAGTGGGTTTTTGCATTGTTGAAAGTGAGACTTTGTACCCAATTTAACTGTATTTTGTTTGCTTTCTTGTAATGTGTTTGTCACTGCATGGTATATGTTTCATTGCATGATGGAAGCCCTAGCTTGTTTGCATGGATAGAAGAAGGATAGAAGAAGTGTCTCCGTGCCCTAGCAAAACACTATTGTTTGATTGGGGAATTGTTTATCGGTTGACACTTGCCAATATTGATGCCTACAGTGTGTTTGGCAATTAGTTTATGCACCTATAAGCAACAGATAAGATAAGATAATTCTATTAATGTTCATAGATGGCCGACATAAGATTACAGCCTCGAGGGTTAACCTAACATGCTAAAAGTAATGATTAAGATAGAGAGCTAGAAGTCAACGTACAATAGAGATAGGTAGGAGCTCCAGTGGATCCAAGCACCAACATTAATCTATAGTGGAATGTAAAGTAGAAGCACAATCGTTGTTGTCACCAACTATCCCAAAAGGGCTAACACAAGATCCAATGGTGCTCCCAAGAGAATGGCCATGACTAAGAGAACCTAGTTGGATAATCCTGGGAGGACATGGAGTTTGACCCCTCAAGAAGAGGTCAAGAAACTGGTACGCTGCATCTGTCAAAACCCGACACCAAAGAACTGCAGTCCTGTCTTGTCACAAGCAAGAAGAAAGAATTGAAGACCTAGTAGCCACTCTTGTATGTAGACAAGGACGCACAGGTATGTCATTAAAATTTTGGATATTTGTAGCTTCAAATGAGCACTTATTACTCTCGACTATGGAGATAGAGTCAAATAATGAGGTCATTAGTCAAGTAGTAATCTGTCTCTCCTGTAATAGCTGACGACAAAGAGTGATAGCTTCCCTCAGGTAAAGAGCCAAGCATCGTTGGTCAAGGTAGTTGAAAAAAGTAGCAAGTAATCCACCCGAGTCTCTATACAAGCAATAGTACCTCCCTCAAATCTCAAAATAAATAAGACACCTCCCGAATAGAGCAAAGATGACATACCCTATCCTCTCTAGGAATATGGCGGTCCTTCTCCACCCGCCACTAATGTGAGCATACTCTGATCTGACCAAGTGGAATTCTATGGCTGTGTTCCATGTCGCTGGACATAATTAGGACAAGTAATAATGTCATTCTCAATCATCATGAAATGTTTTCACGTAGAAGGCCGACTTAGGACTCAAAGGTTGAGATGAAGCGACCCAAGTGATCTGAATATATTGTTGGTAAACATCATCTCTGACAGCTTGATAGCATCAAGTTTTGTGGTTTACATCTCATTCCATATGAATTGTGAGGGTGAATGAATGAAGAATATGAAACCGGAAAAATGAATGGCAATAGCCATTCACACTTTACATCATATATGCAATATTATTTAGACTGTTTGCAGAATTGTTTTGGGTATTATGAAATTGGTATGGCATATTGAGATTTGTTTTGTAACCTGCTGTTATGAAGAACTGTCGCAGACCTTTTATATGTTTTTTTCTTCTTGGCTGGACTACGTGTAAAATGAGAGATTTGTACATACAATATGACAATTTGGCAAATACGTTTGAACATGTATTTATGACAGTGTGGCTGTTTTGTACATACGCAGAAGACCTGTACTTGTACTTGATGTGGACCTTACTTGTATTTATCTTGTTTGGTAGACTGTAAAGTACATCTGCATTCATCTGGCTGACATGTTAAGGGCATTTCAGGCTGGTAAAAGGCACAATAAATTGGCATACAGCCCTACAGACATTTTGTCACTGTAGACAACCTGTACTTGCATTCCCAGACTTGTAAATTGCATTTGATGAACCTGTTCTTACAGTGACAGGCATAAATTGCAATTGTTGAGCCTGTACTTGCATGGCCAGACTTGTAAACTGTATTTGATGGACTCATACAAGCATTTCGACTGTTTGTACCTGCATTTTGGCTGCTTTGTGCTTGCCTTCATAACTCCATGATACCATTAGGGTGTAACTTATGTTTGGAAGGTTGAGTTCTGGATCCTTTATGACTGGATTATCTGTCAGACCCAATTAATGCTTGGTACTCCACTACAAAGGTTAGAAATTTCTCCTACTTGGCAGCAGGCATGATAGTGGATTTGATGCCTTCATTCATGACAAAGTTGAACTGTAATTTTAAGGATATAATCTGAGTTCACTGTTGGGCATTGGATGCCTTATCATTCTATTACAGTCTTATAGAGGTCATAGGACCTGACTCGCAGTATTAATCATCATAGTGAACCTGTGTTTTCCATGATGACTTGCAGGAACTCATTAGAGTATGATTCCCTTGTAGGAAGGTATAGAACTCTGTCATGATAGTTATGAGTGTTCAATCAATGTCTTAGTAGTATATATTGCTGGATTACGAAGATGTTTTCATCTATGCATGGATGGGATGGAGTAAGAGGAACTAATGGCTATTATTGTTGCTACAGTATGTTTGGAGGGAACTTAAATACAAAAACTTGATGCACAAACCTTGATGAGCTGTAACAAAAAGTTGTACTTTACTTCTTTAGATTGGTTGCTTTTTTAGCTAATAAAGGTGTTTATGGCCATACGATGCTTCTTCATTGAAGGGATTTAATCCCAATAATCAATAATGAGATACCCACACCTGAGTTATTTGACAAGAAGAATTAAAAGCATAATACAACAATTATGCATAAAATCACTTTATTGTTATGACATAGCAATGTTAGGCAGCCCACATGCATTTGACATGAATGACATATGAGAAAAAGATATACTGGACAATTGGCAGATTTAAGGATGTCTTGTCCTAAAATGATAATGCATAGTGGGCTTTGGATTTTTATCACCATATAAAGCTTGGATTTTGGTAACTCAATGCTTGTTTACTCTGCTTCTGGTGTTAATTATCAGAGCAAGTTTGGAGAAATTTGTTGTAATGCCAGAAACTGTCTTCACTTCTGTATAAGCTTGGGCATTTAGTGGCGGGGAAACTTTCAGCTTGATGTTTAAAGACTTCAAAATTTTAGAGTTTAAGGCTACTGGACAACATTTACTAGAGGTTTTTTGAGGAGAAGCTCAATGTTGTTTTCTGTTCTCCACTACTTATAATCCCATTTTGTTTCCAGTTGGTTTAAAGTTCATGTATTGTCCAGTTTGAAGGAAATGCTGAAAACATAGCTCTTGCAGGTGAAGATCCGATAAAAGACTAAAAATATTCTCTGGAGAATGAATACAGACATGGACTAAACAGAAGATATTCAAGGACTTCTGCAGCACTACTCCTAACCAAGAGGGTTTATTTATGAGACTGAATAATTTGATTTTTGATTTTGAGACAACCATGCCCATGAGAAATGTACAGACAATGACACTAACATTGGAATCTGGGGTCCATGCAGCTGGCAGTGGAAGAGCCTACCCAAAGAATAAAACCATGAAGGACCTAAAAATTGAGAAGGCAGCCAATTTTCAGGTTTACAGCGATCTTCTGGGGATATTCAGCACAACCAAAAGGAGATTGAAGAGGTATTAATGTGTTCCATGATTCCACCATAGGAATATGCCACTACAAATAAACATCTTGTATAAGAAGAGCATCACAATGAACCAGTTAGAAACAAGAGGCCCAATCACCCCCGCGCACACATGTCGTGACTCGATGTTAATAGCGGTGAGGAACTAGAAAAAGTGTGAAGCTTTTTCTAGTCTTCAGTAACAAAGATGAACTAAATTACAATTCACTCATTTGGTGAAGTAATACAAGTTGGGCTTGAAAAAGGCAGAGACATATTTTTTGTGCATTTTAATCTTTGTTTTGTATCTCACAAAAAAAAGAGTTCACAATAGGGCAAACAAAAGATTGGAGCATGGATCCTGAAAATCCTGAGTTAGGTGTTTCTATGGCTGCACTTGATCTTGAGGAGGATGAGAATCCTTCTTATACATCTCCTGCTGAAGCTACAAGTGATGGGTTTTCTTCCAGTCTTGGTAGTGATTTTGGCAACTTTGAAGATTAAGACCTGAGTTTATAGTGTAATTGTATTTCATATAATTCAGTTTTGCATGACATGTATAGCCTTATCTACAAAGGCTGACCTTTGACATTGAACATTATAGTTTATATGGGATTTAATAAATAAATGTGTTTTCATCCATTTGTCACTTCCTTAATTTGAGATTTTAAAATGCTTGATTTATTTATTTTTTATTAGGCATTTCCTTCGTCCAAAAGGTTTAGAAACTCCTATTTTTCTATAGCGCTTCCATTTTGGAAACCATACCCATTTTCAAGTTTCATGAAACTTAGTACTGTATACATTTTTTTTATTTTACATTGGAACCCACCAATATAAGTTCTATATCCTTCCATTTACAAGAGTTTAAAAAAAAAAATCTTAGAATACAAAGACGTCTAACCTTAAAGGGAAAACAATTTCCACCTTGGTCGTCTCTTTAGGAATGGACTTCAGGAACATCTCAGATGGCTTCACACGAGTAAGCAGTTGTTGCCCTAAACTGCACAAAGTGTCCAGTGTCAGTGAACTCTATAAATTGGGCGTCGACCTATTTATCAGTTACAAAAAAAGCATTATTCTAACAACTTGCCTGTAAACTCTATGCCGAATGCTACCAACTGGAGCCTTCTCAAGCGCAATCCATTTCTGTTGCATCTGCAAAAGAAATAAACTCCTCCGATTTTACAAATTTTTCATTAGCTGCATAACATTATAACTTCCGACTTTTCTCCCGTGACACTTTCTATTGTAATCCATAAATTAATAGTTGAAGGCTTCTGTCTAACACGCTGTTTTTTTAAATAGTTTTGTGGTCGGCGGTGATCACAAGTTCATGCAAGGCATAGTCGTAGACTTCGAAACCTGACGATATATACAGCCAACATCACCGATTCACCGTCATATGTTCATAATATAACAAATTATGCAACACATGGTGGATTGCTCTAAAGCTGTGACAAAGAATTACAGAATGGAAATGCAGAAATGAAATTTGCAGCAAATCTTAAACCAGTTTGAATTGGTTGTCTAAATGCATCATCCATTTGCTGAATGACAGACTGACCACTTTTGTCTCTGTAGATAATGGACTTTCCATGAGCAATGCATTCAGTCCAATAATGACAGATCATAAGGAGAACTGCCTATGTGTACCTCAATTGGAAATTCAAGAAATCATCCTTATATCTATTCAAGGTTCTTAGGCACAAAGGCAGATATACTCACGAGTACCTTTACGACCTTAGGCTTTGGCATTATTACACAAGCAGTTTTCTCATTGGAAAGAGATCTTTCTACTTAAAACTCCATATAATTCAAGTTTCCGAGAGTACTGCGGGCTCACGGACATTCATGTTGGCAATGCTTTAAACAATCCTGAATAAGCATTTTAAATATTCATTTGACAATGTCTCATCGAGATTTTTTTTTTTTTGTTTGTTTAAATTACCGAATGTTGAACAATGCTTTAAATGGCTATTATACAGATCGTATTGTTCAATACGAAAGCAAACAGCAACGTTACCTTATCAGAGACAAAATGTGTGACAAGCTCTGCCTTGTCGGCGAGTCCATGACCATGTTCATGTGAATGAATGTTCTTCCAAAGTTGTTTAAAGGTGAGGCCAATTTCCTTGCCATCGGCGCCCTCCTGTTTATTTGCAGGAAGACAAGTAGCGAAGGACCATCTCCTGCCTTTCACAGGGAATACTATGAACCGAGTTGGTTTACTCATTCTCAATGCAAATCTGTGTTCCTACTGCAATGGAAATGGGATAGAATTGAATAGAGTAAAATCTAATCAGTCTGTTAAGAAGTTCTTGATTTGTTCTTCCCGTAAGTCTTCCTCCCTCCCTCTCTCTCTCCCTCCCAAATATGAAGGGCACCCAAATATAAACATAAGAGCGCAGGCTACAAAATAGATCAATAACGTTGTGTGAGGTGGGCAATAGTCGGTATACTTTTTATGGCTTTCTGTCCATGGGATCTATTCATAATCTTCAACGATCTACGCCCTAGATTGATTGATATGCCTTATTCTTAAATTCTTTCGACTTGAATCTGGATTTAAGGATCTACGCCCTAGTTTGATTGATAAGCCTTATTCTTAAATTCTTGCCACTTGAATCTGGGTTTAAGGGTTGATGGAATTTGATGACAATAGGGTTGTGAAATGAAATGAAAGATTTTAATTACGTCCACGAGACCCAAATATGGTTTATGGGACCTCAAATATGGAAGTACAACTCCTCAAATCATATCATATGATTAATATCTTTGAAAAGGTTGTTCCTTCTCTTGCTAATTTGGGTTAGCAATTCCCCAACTTTTTTTATTTTATTGTCTTCAAATAACTCTGTCATAGACTTGTTTTCAAGTGTTTCTTTGTATTTGTCACGGATGTTTGAAAAACTCGAGCACTTATAGATGAAGTGTTCCTCTGTCTCTACTGCCCCTGTGTTGCATAAAGTACATATCCTTTCTTCCCATTGTTCTTTGGGTGTTGTTCATCTCCCTGATTCACATCTAAGCCTATGAGAGCTAGTTCTTATCTGGCCAATGAGGATTTTTTCCTTCCACTTGATTTCAGCGCCTATATATGCTTTTGCCTTGTGATCATATGTTGGGTTAAACTTTGCAATATAATATTGTCTTTTTTTTTTGCATTTTTCCACATTCCATTTCTAAACTTTTCATTCACATAGCTTTTGATGTCTTTGTTGAAATTTGGGCATTCATTTATGTTGATTTCCCAACATTTCATCCATTTTTTATTTTGTTTCATCCATGTGTTCTTCCGCCTATGCAACTCTTCGTCCTTAGTTGCCCTTGGCCATCTGTCATTTTTCATGTTTTCTATTTTTTTCAAGTAACATAACAACTTGGTCATAACAATTGCTTCTAAAGGAAACATTCTAGTTTCAACTAGAATAATTTCATAAGGGGTTGTGGCCTTAATTTTGAGAAAATTTGTGATTAGATATTTTGAATCCTTTCTATTTGCCTCCATTTTGCCTTTGTTGTGCCACTAGCCCACACCTCGCAACCATACAACAAAACCGGTGTAACAAGTAGGCCAAATAAAACCCTGGTGGTCTTCCAGTCCCACAACTTGGCATTCCTACACCTATTTTAAAGTGCATACAGTGCTCTCCAACCGCTTTGAGTTCTTTTCATCCTACATGTATTCCAATTGAGTTTGTCATGAAAGTCTATGCCCAAGTATTTGTATTCTACTACTACCTCAAGTGGTTCTCCTGCAAACTGAAATTTGAGTTGTTGCTTCTTCTTTTTTGCTGAAAAATCATGATTTTTGTTTTGTTTGTGTTTACCTACATCCCAACTTCCTTACAAAAGAGTTCTAGAGCTCGAAGGTGATCTCCTAGATCTTTGGTTGTTTTGTCCACAAGAATTACATCGTCTGCATACATGAGGAGTTTTACCACATATTTGGCTAAGTGCACACCCTCTCCCCAAAATTTGTTTATTCATTCTTCTAACTTGTCAATGTACAACCCAAATAAGGTTGGAGATAGAGGGTAACCTTGTTTGACACCTATGTCACTACCAAAACATTCAGATAACCCTTCATGTGTTCTGATTCTAGCTTTTACATGCTCATATAATCTGTGAACTGCTGCCCTGTAATGAATTGGAACATCTAGCTCTTCCATTATGCTCCATAATTTTTTTACTTGGCACTGTGTCAAACACCTTTTTGAAGTCTACAAAACAACAGAAAGCCTCCTATTTTTTGTCCCATATTTTTTCCACTATGTGTCTGAGTGTGATACAGTGATCAATAGTTGAGTGCTTGGGCCTAAAACTTGCTTGTCCCGTTGCTCTCTTTCCCTTTTCTTCTGCCCATATACTGATCCTACGCTCTATCATACTCCCAAACAGCTTTGCAAAGAGAGGGTTGATCATGATAGTTCGATAGTTTGAGGGATTATTTACATCTCCACTTTTAAACAAATGAATGGTCAAGCTAGTTGTCCACTCGGTAGGGAAACCATTTTGTATGACCTCATTGAAAATTTCTTTGATCTGCGAGTGCCAGATTATCTACCCCCCATTATATATGCTCTGCTTAAAGATTGTCTATGTCACGAGCTTTACCAGTTGCTAACTTTTTTATCCCTTGAATAATGTCTTCATTTGTGAAAAGTTCTTTCTTGACAATGATAATAGGGGGTGTCTCCTTCTAGTTACTACGTTGATACAATTGTTTTGAATACTCCAACCACTGATTAACTGTTATGTTATTTTCAGCTTGCATCCTTTTTATGCTTAGCTCCTTCCAAAATTTCTTTGGTTCATGCTTCCCTAAGTAAATAAGTTATTTCCTCCTTGTTCTAGTGTATTCTTCTTTTTTTGCCCTTACCAGTTTCTCATATGCTTTTTTGTTTTCTCTTGTTTTACCCGTTGGTTCCTTTAGTAATCTTCGCGCTTCTTTGCAATCTTCATCGAACCATGGGTTGGTTGGGAAGCTATTCCTTTCTTTCTTTTGATGTTTAGCTCTCTTGCATTTGTTTAGAGCTTTTTGGATAATATGCATTAACCATTCACTCTTACTGTAATCCCTGCTACTATGAGGTAGTTTCTCCCTTTTCTATAACTTGTTATTTAATACTGCCCTAAAATTATGTTGATTTTCATCTGTTAAGAGAATGTTTCCCTTGTTAGGATATTTGTTTTGATTGCTTTGCAAGTGTTTTTCCCTTGGTTTGTCTCCTTGCATTTGAAGTTTCATAACAATTGGGTTGTGATCGACATAAGTTCCATTGGAGAATCTTTCGCTTCTAGCTCCTCTATTTTTGGTATGTAATTTTGTGAGCATATTACATAGTCTATTACACTTTGTCCCTTATATGTTTTGCATGTATACCTTCCTAAATTTTTCCATTTGTTCATCCCATTACAAATAATCAAGTTGTGTATGTTGTAGAGGCCTAACAACTCTTCTCCATATTGCATGATAGCCCCATGCTTTTCTTTTGAAATCCTGGTCCACTGCTGATTTTTCTCTTCTGACATCCAAAGAGGATTCATCTCAATATATTCACTTCCTTCTAGAATGTTAGCTTGCTTATTTTTTGTCCTTGCATTGAAATCTCCAATTAATATAATCTCCCCCAACTTACTGTATATTGAAATATCTCTTTTTAGGGAGGAGTATGGATCTTCTCTGTTAAGGTCATGTTTCTTATAGAATTTAGAATTCTTGGGAGCAAAATAACATGCTGCTATGCTAATAACTAACTTATTTTGTAGGATCTTTATCCAGATGTACTATTTATTTTCATCATGTTTTTCAATTTTAATGACCCTATCCCATTCCTCTTTTATTAAAACCATAATACCCCCATGCCCTTTCCCATTTTTTGTTGCTTTATTCCATACTGCTATTTTTTTGTATCCCACAAATTCTGGAGTCCTACATCTGTCATGTTCATGTGTTTCCGTCAGGATGATTATATATTTGTCTTTAGCAATGGGCCCTAACCCGGGTCCTCTTCTCCAAGGGTAACCTCTACAGTTCCAGCTTACCATCGTAAGATGTTCTCGGGCGGGCCATACTCCCTATTTGTTTTGTTTAGATGTGATGTATGCCTTTCCATTTCTTAAATATGCATGTTTCCCTTCATTCCTTGTTGCCCTCACCTTTTCCCATTCCTTGTTTCTTTCTTCTTGCTGTAAAAATGTTAGGTCATCATCTAAATAGAATTGTGACCCTACTAGCATACCTCTGTTTTTTAGTAACCTTGTTTTGTCCTCCTAGCTCATCAATGTGACCCGGATATGCCTATCTCCGTCGCCTTCTCTCAGCCTGCCAATTATGCTTGTTTTTTTTATTTGACCTTTCCATTGTAACTGATCTGACAAGAAGTCCCTGGTTAAACGGTTTGTGTCTTCCCTATCCCCATAATCTTTCAACCCTTCGATGATTATATTTGATAACTTCTCATGTCTTTCTTTCTCTTCTGTTATTTGAATTTTTACTTGCTTCTCTATCAACTATTTTTATTGATTGACTGATTCTTTTACTACTTGAGACCATGTCTTTGCCTTTGCTAATTCATTTCGCAGCTTATTTTCTCTTGTTTCCATGTTTCGGAGTGTTTCCTGTACCTCTTTTATTTGACTTGCATTTGTTTTTTCCACCTCTATTGCATCATTGTTTGGGGGTTGGATGGCTTGTTTGAGGATATGCCATTCACATTGACCCATGTTCGCAAGGTTTTGTAGTTGACACCTGCTCCTTGAGCTGGCTGTTTTCCTTTTCCAGCATTTGAATGGTGTTTATAATCTCATGTGATTTAGTATCTCTTAATTTCTCCCTCCTTTCCATGTTTTCAAGTTTCTCTTCCATATTCATTAGCTCTTGCACATAAAGTCTTGATGCCCACATAAGTGGTGTGGTTGTGGGACTGTAAGTTTCTTCCTCATCTGAAAACTCATTTTGGTGACCTCCACTTTCCATGTTGAATGCTTTATTGTAGTTATTTTTTATTTTTTTCTCCTCGCTTGTTTTTCCTTCTATATTTCTTTTATCTTCCTTTTTTTGTCCCCTCTGTTGGGCTGACTGATCTCCTCGTCCGATGATGGTTAGTGCCTTTGTTTGTTCTTTATTCTCCACATGTTTATGTGGTAGAATATTCTTTATTTTTATTTTACAATTAGTCCTCTTCATTACTACTGCCCTTGCTCAAGCTTGTCGACGCTTTATTATCCTCCAGTATTGTTTCTCATTGACATATATTGGTTCTTGCAATTGTTGCTTCCCTTCTTCCATTGTTGAACCCCCTATATTATTGATTCGATGAAATAGATATGTAATAAAACCTTCTGCCACAAACCCTCCTCTGCTGCAAACCCTCCTTCGCTACAAGCCCTTGTCAAACCCCCTTATACTATTGATCTGATGAAATAAATATATAATAAAACCCAACTCTCCTTGCTTTGCAAATCCTCCTCCACTGCAAACCCTCTACTTGCTCTGTATAACAATGTTTTACTTAAATTGTTTTATTTATCTAAAGAAGAAGGAAAATGTGATTACCCGATGAGATAGGTGTATAATAAAAAGCACTCCTTTGCTCCCATAATCATTCACCACTCTCGTTCATTCGCTTCCGTTATGTTGTGATTGTATTCTTCTTCGATAATAAATATAGTATGTTGCTTAATAAATATATATTTTTATTATAACAATTATTTTACATACTTATAATTTATTTATTTTTAGATTTGGTTAGTGTGAGAAATCTTACGAACATCTTATAAGGTGAGAATTGAGCTTATCAATACACATTCACCTTAAACACACTCACCCACATGGTTGTTTGGATATTGGACCTCCCAAAGAAGAGACAAATACATTGGTGTGAGAAATCTTACGAACATCTTATAAGGTGAGAATTGATCTTATCAATACACATTCACCTTAAACACACTCACCCATGTGGTTGTTTGAATCTTGGACCTCCCGAAGAAGAGCCAAATACATTGTCCCCTAAAAAAAAAACAGTTTTTATTAACCAAGTTGTTGTGTTACTTGAAAAAAATAATAGAATGTATGAAAAACAACATATGGCCTATGGCCTAAGGTAGTTAGGATCGAAGAGGTGCATAGCTAGAAGAAGAACACATGGATGAAACAAAATCAGAATTGTATGAAATGAAGTCAACATAAATGAATGTCCAAATTTCAACAAAGACATAAAAACCTATGTGAAACCAGAATTAGATGAAACGTTCGGAAATCAACATAAATGAATGCCCAAATTTCAACAAAGACATTAAAACCTATGTGAATGCAAAGTTTAAAAATGGAATGTGGAAAAATACAATATTATATTACAATGTTTAACTTAACGTATGACCATAAGGAAAAAGCGAATATAGACACTCGAATCAAGTGGAGGGAAAAAATCCTCGTTGCTTAAATAAAGACTAGCTCTCATAGGTTTAGATGTGAAACAGGGAGGTGGACAATGCCTAAGAAACATCGTGAAGAAATGATATGTACTCTATGGAACATAGGGGCAATAGAGATAGAGGAACATTTCATTTATGAATACCCAATTTTTTTAGACATCCTTGGCAAGTACAAAGAAACTCTTGAAAAAATATCTATGTTTGAAGATAGTAAAATAAGCATGTTTGGGTCTCGCGGACCTAATTAAAATATTTTTCATTTGTGCCAATTTATTGTTTGAATCTTGGACCTCCCGAAAAAGAGCCAAATGCATTATCCCCCAAAACTATATAACTTATAAATACGAAAAAATAAAAATAAAAATAAAAACAATTTTTTTAATTTATGGGTTGTATTGTGTCATTTTATGTGACTATATTTTTTGTTGGTAGATAAGATACTATAGCATTAATATTGGGTTTTACAGGTTGACCCAAAACCTTTTACAAAAATCAGCCCAGGGGTGTTGATGAACATATCCTTACTAAGGATCCTATATATGTAAAATCTACATGTTGCCAAAGCCATTACATCCGGTAAGGCACATAGCCTGTTATCAAAAAGAAAATTCCCATACAACATTTTGAGTATACCTCGAGAAAACACACATGCATCATAATTACAAAAAAGAAATAGACACGGATCCCTTCCTTGAGACAATGGAGAAACAAAAAGTTGCAAACACACATAGCAGAGTACTGAAAAAAACTCCCACAAACTCTGTATTAACAATTACTCTTAATAATTCTTTGGTAATTGCTTTCTTCCGTATATGACATGCTTTGGTACCACATACTATCTTGGCCAATAAGCCTTGGAGAAGTGAACCTACTGGCTATATTTATGGTGGTGGCTATCTGGTGGTCCACATGGCTTTGGTTCGAAGTCTTATATTGTCATTTCTTTCCTTCCCTGTGATTATCAACCACCCTCAAATTACTAAGATGACTAGGAGCCATGTTATCTGACATGTGACTATCCCCATTAGTCTTTGTGGTATTTCCAAGCAGCATCCACGAAGACTGACAGCTCAGATAATTTTTATTGTGAGTTCAATTAAAAAAAAATACAAGAATACTCCTAGCCTTCGAACTTACAATGCCTTCCTTGTTGGTAAATTCGACTATCATTCTTGGCATTCTTGTTGAATAAGCTCCTCTACTTCACTCGGGACATCGTGTTCCCATTTGAAAAGTCCGTCACCATCGACACCCAAATTGGCCAGCTTATTAGCAATTTTGTTAGCTTCTCAAAAGACATGTTGGGCTTTTCTGTCCTGTCTTCCCTGGAAAAGGATCCTAGCCTCTTCAATAATTGTTTTAGTTCTCCAAGGAGGTGTTTTCCAATTATTGAGGAGATTTATAACATGCATAGAGTCTCCTTCTACGATCAAATTGCCTTCTAAGTCTTGAGTCATTTGAAGGCCTCTCCACATAGCTCTAGCTTCAACTTCGTTGTTCGTCCTTGTTCCCAAATATTCGAAAAACATAAGCATCATATTTCTATTATGATATCGTACAATGCCACCAGCGCCTGCTCTGCCAGGATTGTCCTTAGTTGCTCCATCAAAATTAATCTTAAACCAACCCGTAGGAAGTGGAGACCACATAACATTGGCTCTGGGGTTGACTACCCTAGGCACAGACTCATCTAACAAGGTTAAGCTTAAATATTGAGCAATTGTGGTCTCCTGCAGATGAGGTTTACAACTATCAAAAGGGATAAGGTTCACATTCTTGTTGGCAAAGGATAGGATCCTGGCAATGATAGTTTGATGATCATGGATAGACTCATTAAAGACTCTATGGTTCCTTTCTAACCACACCTGCCAAAGATAGTGATTGAGACAAATTTTCCACATGTATCTAAGTCTTTGGCTTGAAAAGGGGCAAGGCCACCGGACGAACAAATCAAGTACGATGGTTGATTTAACCCATGAAATATTGAAGGCCTGAAAAACCCCACTTAGGATAGTTAAGGAAAAAGGGCACTCAAGGAAAATGTGATAAATGGTCTCCCAATTAGTCCTGCACAGATAACAACGATTAGTGATACAAATACCTTTACGCATCATATTATCAATGGTTAGAATTCTTCCTTGGATAACCAACCATGAAAAGACTGCAATTTTTGGAATTAAATTTTTTAATCCAAACTAAGTCCTTTTGGAGGACAAAATCCTCGTCATCAAGCGTAAGCTTGTAATATGATTTAACAGTGAACTGCCCGTTTTTCGTAGGAGCCCAGGTCACTTGATCTTCCTTGGGTCTCATGGGGATAAACTATTGATCGAGAATGTTACAAAGATCATTTGATTCCGCTTGAAATCCCTAAATTCTTATTTGTTTCCACTTCATTATACCTTTGTCCTCAACCATATAATCGAAGACTTTTCAGCCAATGAGTTCTTCTATGATATCTCTGATTCAGGCTAAGTTAGGATATTGCGTCAGTGGTTCGTCCTTAGCCCACCTATCATTCCAATAATTTATCCTCTCACCATTGCCTAAAACCCATATTAAACCTTTTTTGATGATTTTCTTACAATTAAGAATTGCTTTCCAAAAAGTAGAACCTCTGATTGGAACTGAGTCACTTAGAAATTCCATATTTTGAAGATACTTTCGTTTGATGATAGCTGTCCATTCATTTTCTTCACTAGAAATGAGACGCCACACCTGCTTAGCTAGTAAAGCTAAATTTATATGAGCAATTCTCCTCAGAACTAAGCCCCCATTTTCACTGGGTCTGCACACTTTGGTCCATCCTACAAGGTGTATCCTTTTTTCTCCTCTGATCCAGTCCATAAAAATTCTTTTGGAGTTTCTCAATTTTATGGAAAACCTTCACAAGGGCTTTGAAAACAGAGAGGAAATAGACTGGAATGCTCTGAAGAGAGGCCTTAGTGAGGGTCAGCTTTCCTGCTTGAGATAGAAGATGACCTTTCCATCTAGGAAGTTTTTTTTGAATTCTTTTAATAACCCTATCCCACATTGACTCTCTCGGAGAACCAATGAAAAGAGGGAGACCAAGATATGAAGTGGGGAGGTTTTCTATATCACACCCTAAAATTTTTGCAATCCTTCCTTGCCTATGAATGGGGGTGTTCAAGAAATATAACTTGCTTTTACTGAAATTAACTTTCTAACCAACAACATCCTTGTAGAGTTGCAGGATGTATTTAATTATTTTGGCCTCAACCACTGATGCCTTTGTCAATATAAGGGTATCATCAACAAATTGTTGGTGAGAAACAACCCTAGTGAGATATGTTGTCTTGATTCCTGATATTAGCCTTGAACTGCAAACATTTTTTATGGTTGTGCCCAAAGCTTATGCCACAATGATGAATAACATAGGGCTGATAGGGTCCCCCTGCCGAATTCCTCTATGACTTTGAAAGTAACCAGCAGTTGTTCCATTAACTAGAATCGAGAACCATGTTTTAGAAATACATTCTTTGATCAAATTAACCCATTGGTGGTGAAAACAAAACTTAAGGAGGACAACAATCAGAAAGTCCCAATTTAGCCTGTCAAATGCTTTTTCATATCAAGCTTGAGGGCAAAAACAGACCTGTTAGTCTTATGAGCAGAGTGCAGAGCTTCATGAATTGTGATAACTCCATCCAAGATTGACCTGCCCTGGACAGAGCTTCCCTAGCATGGATCTATGATGCGGGGAAGAATATCTCTCATTCTATTTGCAATGGCTTTAGTTAGGATCTTGTCATTGCACAGACTGATTGGCTTGAAGTCAGCCATAGATTCAGGGGTTTGCTTCTTAGGAATTAGAGAAATAAAAGTAGAATTGATACCTTTTGGGATATGATTGCTTGCTTGGAATTATCTAACAGTAGAAATTACATCATTAGTTATGATGTCCCAAAAATCTTGATAGAAACGAAGGGGAAAGTTGTCGGGTCTTGAGGCTTTGTCTGGCTCCATGCTAAACAAGGCTTCCCTAATTTACTCATCAGAAAAGGGAGCTAGAAGCTTAAGGTTTATATCCTCATTTATTATGGTAGGAATGGATTGCAAGAGAATATCTTTGGCCTCCTCATTGCACTCGTGATTCCCGACCAAGGATAGAATTGAAATAAGTTACTGCCTCCTTTTTGATTTCTGTTAAGTCTTGAGTAATAGAACCATCTGCTTTTTAAAAAAAAATTATCTTGTTATTGCTTCTGTTTATAAGCATGGTGATGTGAAAAAACTTGGAATTTGAATCTCCATATTTCAACCAAAGAGCCCTTGATTTTTACCTCCAATAGATTTCTTCACAGGCCAAAATGTTATGAAACTATGCTAGTTTTGTTCGTTCCTCCTGCCTAGTAGTTTCATCAGCATCACCATGTTGGATCCTCTGATCAATTATCTTCAAACTTTCAACAACCTATTTTTTATTTTCAAAGAGGTTTCCAAAGACCTTTTTGTTCCAAGTTCGAAGCTTTTCCTTAACAAACTTTAATTTGCCAGCAAGTTTAAAAGTTGCACTACCCTTGATAGGCTTCTGCCACCACTGACTTAAGTTATCTCTAAAATTGGAATGTTTGATCCACATAGATTGAAATCTGAAAGGTTTCTTGAAGGACAGAGAGTTAGAGATCTCCAAAAAAATGGGATTATGATTAGAGGCAATTTTAGGAAGGGCTTGTAGGGTAGAATCACCGAACAAAGTTGTAGCCTCCTTTGATAGAAAAAACCTGTCAAGCCTTTCTTGAATGAGATGACACCCTATCCGTCGATTGCTCTAGGTATAATTCGCTTCTCTAAGTTTTACATCCATCAACATGTTGGAGTTCACAAAGTCATTGAACTCATCCATGCTCCTGATAGGTGGTCCATTTCCACCCATTTTGTCTGAAGGGTAAAGAGAAGTGTTAAAATCCCCAACCGAAATCTAGGGGACATTATGGAATATTTCACTCAGATTGCCTAAGTACTCCCACAGTGGAGCTCTCCATTGAATTGAAGTCGGGGCATAAATATTTGAAAGGATCCATGATCTGTTGTTGTTTATTTCCTTAAATAAAACACTAAGAACCCTGTCATCTTTTTGAATAATGGTGTCTTCTACTATTCGGGGATCCCACAAAGTCATAAGGCCTCCAGATGCTCCTCTGGCTGATTTGCAAACCATCTCCCCTTGATTCCAGATTTATTTTGCTATTTTATGAGACTATATAACTTATAATACGAAAAAATAAATAAATTTACTTTCAATGAAGAGGACTACAGGGGTTCAAGATTGGAATTATTGACCTCAAGCTTCAAGAATAACCAATCAATCTACTACCTTTACCTTGAACAAATTTTTATTATAAAATGTTTCATTTCCTTGTATTAAATAAAGTTTAAAACTTTAAAAATAAAGCCTTTCTTTGATTTGGAATGATTTTGCGTATTATGGAGGTGCCTCACCGCACTAAAAAAATTATATCATATCGCAAGCGAAAAATGCTCATAATAATAAACATGACACATTAGGAGTTTCTTTCTTTTATCAAAGTTGTATCTTTATCACTAAATTTGAGCATTTAGATCAAATAATATAGGCAAGGTTTAAAGGAATGAAATTTCACCAACAATGTCCTAGTTCCCTGGCACTTCCCTGACCCTTCCTTCTTGGCTGGCTGGTGTTGCAGACGATCTCCTTGGGGTGGGAGGTCACTGTTTCTCTTATCTGCCCCTTTCCATACATTTTTGAAGGGTGATATGGGACGTCCCTGCGACCTTCTCTAGGATTTTTGTGTTGCTTCAAGGATCCTTTTCCCTGGTGCTCTCAGTTTTGTCCTAGGATTTTTGCAGAGTTCTATTTAGAGCTGGGATTCAGAGGTTCTTTTGGTGCAGTGCATTGCAGCTTGGGAGTGTGGCTTCATGAAAAACTCTTCATGGTATCTTCATGGTTTGGATAGGGCTACATGCTTATTCCTGTGGTGATGCTCTTTGGGTTTTTGAATGTGTATTTTGTGGTGGGCTCTCAGTATTTTTCGTGGCTTGGGAAGGGCCTCTATTTTACATGTTGCTATGATCCCGCTGGTCTTTCTTTTTTGGATCCTTAGAGTTGTTCGTTGGGGATGTTGGAGGCTGTCTTGGGGTTCTTGCTGCAATTTTTGATCTTATGTGCATAAACAGCCACAACTTTACCCCATGGCTCCTTCTGTTGGGGTTCCCTAGGCTTGGGAGTGTGGCTTCATGAGCAGCTCTTCACAGTATCTTAATGGCTTGGTTAGGGCCATGTGCTTATTCCTATGGTGCTGCTCTTTGGGTTTTCAGATGTGGACTTAATGGTAGGCTCTCAGCATTTTTTGTGGATTGGGAAGAGCCTTTGTTTTGCATGCTATTGTGATCCCACTGGTCTTCCTTTTTTGGATCCCTGGAGCTATTCGACGGTGGTGTTGGAGGTTGCTATATTTTTTTTGGTCTTGAGGGGGACCTGTACTTAAACGGCTACAACTTTACCCCATGGCTCATTTTGTTGGGAACCTCCCTACCTTTTTCTTATGGCTTGCTATTTTGCAATGTTTTTTCCTTTGTTCTCTAGGTAGCACTCCTCGCTGCAAGGGGATTTCATGACTTGTGGTGATCCCCAGTTTGTTGTTCCACTTTCCAAGCATGTGCGGGATGTTGTTCTATTGCATCCTTGCATGTTTTCCCACCCTTTCTAGTTGGGTTCTTCCTTTTTTTATGGTTTCTCTGCTCTGTCTTGCTGTTCAGGGTGGTTTTTTGTTTAGCAGTTCTGGTTTCCCAGTATTACCTTGTCGATTTCTGGTTTTTTCCCTACGCTGGATTGTACATTTTTGTAATTTTCCTTCTTTGGAGGGTTTTTTTCTTTTTCCCACTGTATGGGCTATTCAAATTGGTGATTGGGTGAGAGGGTTCAAATTTTAAAATTCTCGCTTTTTCCTTTTCCCGCTAGGCAGGCTGTTCTTTTTTGTGACTGAGTGGGAAGTTCTTTTTTCTCGCTTTTCTTGAAGGCTTTCCATAAGCCTTTCCTTAGGCCTTTCCTTGAGCCTTTCCTCTGGAATTTCTGGTGGCCTTTCATGTGGCCTTTCCTGTAGTATTTCTTGTGGTCTTGTGACCTATTGTATTAAGGTTTTGGGGCCCTTTCAAAACCCCTTTTAATGAAATTTAACTTACCAAAAAGAAATTTCGCCAACGATGGGAAGGCAAGAGAGTCCATCAAACCTACCATTATAGGCCTTTATTCAATGGTATTGAAAAAGGAAGCCAAGCCAATAAGGTAAGACTTTGTGCATTTATCAAGAGGAGATTTAGGTTTAAATATTAGGGTATGTTTAATAAGGGTAAAGGTAGTAGTTGATTTGAGTTTTTTGAGTGTTGACAACGACGGTACCAACCTTGAGCCACCGAGGGTCTCCCTCACTTTGAGTCACGTTTACCGAGGAGAGGTAAGGGTTATAGAGGTAGCTTCAATGATTTGACCTATGTTCGAAGGCAAAAACCTTGAGGAGAATGTTTGACCCCGTGCCTAGTTGTTAAAGATGAAAGGATGTTATCAATTCCTCTGATATAAAAAAAAAATAGTTTATAAATATTTTTTAAAAGATGTTGTATACCTATATTAGGATATAGGAGGGGTATATAACATAATAAATAGTGGTGTTAAATATATAATATAACAATAATAATATTGTTATTAATTTGATAATATGAATGTTATAATTAAAAAATATATTATTTATATTTTATAATTAATATAAAGATTTATAAGTGGTGTAGAATAAGATAATTTCGAAAAAAATTATAAATTTTAAAGACCGCGAGTATAAGTGTAGAACGCAAACCAAAAACATTAAAAGAAAGTTTACAAAGATCCTTGGTTGAGGGTTTTTCAAAGACCCTTAGCTGAGGGTTTATAAATATCGATAGATAACAAAATGGTAAAGCCTTGGATGGTAAAATGAGGGTTTCATGAGAACATGACCAATATGCAAAATATGCTAGAGGAAGTGGACTCCAAGAAAGGTCAAAAAAATAATGAGCATATGCAGGTGGAACAAATAATACAAGTAGTGATCAAATCTCATTTCAACAAGAGAAATTTGAAGATTTATTCGAGTTCACAAGAGCCAATACCAAACAAGGGTAGAACCATGGGCATAAGCGCACAAGAAATAGAGGACCAACTTTAAAAAAACAAGCTAGTATTATATTACAAGTGGAAATCTCTCAAAAGGGGAATAACCTTGGACCTTTGGAAAGTAATCAAGTAAAGGCCAATGTTGTTGATTATAGCAAGGAAAATGATCCAATCCCTAGTGTGGAAAGATATTTTGGTGAAAAAATGCCAAAGATGACCTTTTGGGATGCCTTGAGAGGAGGACAACCACAAAAAACTGCAATTAATAACATTAGGACTTGTCCCAAACCTTTGAAAATGCCCAAAACGAACCCTAGGAAAATAGCCTTAGGGTGCATGAAAGCGACAAATGGCTCTCCCATAGTCCAACTTCAAATGTAATACATACAAAATAGGATCGACGTTATAGAACGTAGAGGATTAACCTATCAATTTTTGTATCTTTGTCCAGGCCTCTTTCAAGATGTGGGTTGTTAGACAATGGAGAACTAGAAGTGAGTTAAATATTTTTTCTTACCACAATGGTTATTTCTTAGTTATTATTGCTAAAGAGGAGGATAAAGAACAAGTGTTCCAGGGGGTCCTTGGTTTTTAGGCAAGGCAATACTTTTCATGAAGCCCTAGCATACCAAGTTCAAGGCAAAAGAGAAAATGCCCTCAGTAGCCCCAATCTAGGTGAGACTTTTGGGTTGCCAATGGAGTTTTGGAATCAAGTTGTCTTCATGGAAATAGATAAAACTCTAGGATATTATATGATGACAACAGATAGTACAAGTCTGTTTGAATAAATTATTTATGCTAGAATTTGTGTTCTCATCAACCTTGATAAGCCTTTACTAAAAAACATTACTTTGTAGTTTGGGGAGGATACCTAGGAACAAGATGTGGATTATGAGAACATATCCTTTAGGTGCAGGATTTATCATATGATAACCTAGCTAGGAATTGCAAATATTGAATCCTATAGTAGGCATAAGAGAAAATGGCCCCTAGGGATTTTGAACCGCCTAAACAAAAGAACATACAAAAAATAAACATCTAAAGAGCAAGTAGTCATCTCCACCAATAGGTTTGCTAACCTCTCAAATGGATGATGAGGAGAATATCATGGAGACAAAGATATTAGAAACTCCTCTTCAAACCCTAAGAAAGGAACCAATAATTGAAAAAGTAAATCACAATACCAAGCCAATTCTAGATCTACCAAGTAGCCCACAAAATAACCCACACACAAAAGTTGAAGAGATCCCAAAGAAAAAATAGAAGCCAAGAGAAATATAATGACTCTAACCAGTCAAATGGAGGAACTCATAAAGGAATATATAGTGGAGGTGACACCCAGGAATCTTCTAGCATAGCCATGATGGTATTCTTACCTACGTCAGGTTTAGAGTCCATCCTAGAACCAACAGGAATGAGTCATGACTCTACTAAAATATGAAGCTATATATATACCAAAGAGTAGACAAGAAGACTACTCAACATCAAATAGGGAAAGCAGGTGCAAAGTTGATAGCAATGGGTAGGGTCAAGGATCTTACCCATAATTTTAGTCCTTGTGCTTGATGATGTGCATCACTTAGAATATTTGAGGGCTTAAGGGTAGCCTGATAAATCATAATGAAGTAAAATGAAGGATTCAGTAGCATCATCCACAGATGGTTTTCACCCAAGAAACAAAAATATTATAAGAAGAGATACAAGTTTCCTACATGTGGTGTGGAATCTCTAAGCTCCCAAGGAGCTTTTGGAGGAGTGGCTTATCTTTGGGATCTGAAATAGATAGTGATATACCAAACAATGGGAAGTTGGGGGATTTTGGCTTTACTGACCTAGAGTAGACATCCTTCTCAACATTCTTTGTCTCAATGTATACTCTCTTATTAGCTTGGATGAAAAATGACAATAATAGAGGAGTGTAGCTTATATTATTGGTCACTTCCCTGAGTCGCTTGTAGGTGGAGACTTTAACACCATCCTCTCATTGGAAGATAAGATAGGTAAAATCACACTCTAGACAACAATAATAACCTCATGATAGAGCATATTAGATCTCTTAATCTGGTAGATAACAAACTAGACGATGGTATGATGACCTGCTCTAATAAAAGGCAAGGCCTAGCATGCATTATAGAAAGACTAGATAGGTTCCTGTTATCAAAGGAGTTTATAAGCAATGGATATATCCCAAGAGCATAAATGTTTAACAATGCAGGATCAGATCATTGGTTGTTGTTTGTGGAAGTGTGAAAGACTAGACCTTGTCATGCTCCTTTTAGATTCTAGCTAATGTGGTTTTGAGATAATAGTTTTCGATATAAGGTTCAACAATGGTGGCAAGAGGGTAAACCTAGGCATGGTACAAATATGTATAGTTTTGTTAGAAGGCCTCCAAATTGAGAACATGGAATTGGGAGGGGTTTAGTGACATAAAGTAAAATAAATGACATATTTTAACCAAACATGATAATCTAAATGAGCAAATACGAACATATGGCACTACTAAGATCCAAAGTAAGGAGTCTAGGCTTACTGCTCAACCAAAGGAAAGGGACAAAGAGAAGAGATCTTGTGGAAATAGAAATCTACGATCCAATGGCTCCAAGAGGGAGATAGAAACACTAGATTCTTCCATAAATCTCTCATGGCAAGGAAGTCATACAATTTCATCTCTTTCCTAAAAATAGTAACAAGTGATTTAATACACACATGGGATGGGACGAAAGATATAGTAAGAGAATACTTTACCTAACTTTGTAAGGCTAAACCACTAAACTAGGAGGTACAATAGAAAGTACTCCAAGATATTCCTTCTCTCATCATAGAGGAAGATAATATAACTTTGACTGCCCCAATTACTACCAAAGAACTACAATAGGTAGTTTTTAAGATGCAAAAAGGCAAAACTCTAGGCCCAAATGGATATCCCATAGAATTCTACCAAGAATTATGGGATATCCTTAAGGAATAATTGTTGAAAGTGGTAGGAGAGGCTAGGATAGCCAAAGTGTTGCTCAGAGAGGTAAAGAAGACATATAACATTGGTTCCAAAAAATCAAGAGTCTTAATACATCTCTAGCTACCAACCAATAGCCCTTTGTAATGTCTTGTATAAAATTATCACTAAGATCATGGAAAAAAGGGTTAAACCTCTTCTTCACAAAATTATTTCTCCATAATAGGGTGTTTTTGTGGAAGGAAGACAAGTCTTGGATGAGATAGGATTATCTTAGGATACCATCCACTATATGCAGGTACAAAAAATACTCTCCATGTTTATTAGGGTAGACCTATCCAAAGCATATGATAGAGTTGACTGACACTTTTTTTTTTGATAAAAATAGGTTGTACTTGGGTCCCCCACCCTTAACAAATTACATCTCTCTTCTTTAAAGCTTGAGAGTTTACAAATAGATACACTTCTCATCTCAATTGAGATGCTATAGATAGAAACCTACATCATTTTACATAAAATATCTGAATTCTTGATTTTCATTTTATGGATCTTTTCAAATCTCTGCATTAATACAATTACTAGCATCTTTCTTGACATTTTCCTATAGCAGCCTTCACAATGCCAAAAAATCACCTCTACTATCTATGCCTTGCATCTTAGTAGAGTAATATATCCAAAACATCGCACTAACATAGTCCGCTTTACCAAACTTGGATTGCTAGTTTCTTTCATGAAACACAAGTGCAACCACAAAAATTATAGTAAATAGTCTAAATGAACACACATTATTATTACAAAATAAAATATATATTACCAATGGAAAACATTAAATTAAATCTTAATCATTAATTGATTTAGGCAATCAACAATTTTTTTCAGCTTCAACTAAAATTTCTACTTCCTCTAACCATGGAAAGGAGATTTTAACTTCATGATCCTCAACCAAATCCCTATATTGGCTAGCTTATATGCACATTTGTTTCCTTCCCTTCATATATGTGTAAACCTTATTTCTTCAAACTCTTTAGCAAGATCTTGAATTTCCACAATTATATCTTGTATGTTCCATGGAGCCTTTACTTTCCTCAAAATTGCATTTATTACTATGAGAGAATCACCTTCCATCCAAAATATATTCCATTTCATTTGTTTACATATTTTTAACCCTTCTAAAGTTGCCCAAGCTTCAACTTTATTATTTGTCTTAAATCCACAATTGAAAGCATAATGAGATAAAATCTCCCCTCTATTATTTCTAAATATTTCTCCTCCTCCTGTTGGTCTTGGGTTTCCTTTAGATGCTCCATCAAAATTCAACTTAACCCAATCCACATATGATGGTTTCCACTTTATATTCTTTACCTTATTTTTGCTTCTCTTGTACCCAACATCATAATTCCATTTAATGACTTGACTCCATCTATCAAGACTCTCTGCTTCCAAATTAGGGATTGGGTGAGTTGATAGGGTTGGTTTAGACTCCTCTATGGCTAAACATATCTTCTTTTTCATTACCTCTAAATTGCTTTCCTTTCCTTTAAATATTATTCTATTACTTTCTAGCCATATAGTCCAAAGTATTGTATCTTTCGATATATCCCACATTGTCTGTAAAGCCTCGCTTTTATAAGTGCTCTGCCATTGCTTTAATCAAACTTCAATTATTCTATTCATAACCATGCATTTACCAAAACATATTAAGAATCCATTGCCATACATTCCAGACTATTGAGCAATGTCCCAAGATATGGTCAATACTCTCCTCCTTAATATAGAAAACACATTTAGAGGAGCCATGAATATCCCTTTTCATAAGGTTATCCAAGGATAATATTCTTCTATGACCTACTAGCCAAAAAAACATTTTGACTTTAGGAATGCTTGGGCTATCCCAAATATCTCTCCAAATTCTAGCGATATTATTATTATGTTGGTGTTGAACATTATATCCACTTCTTGTCGTGTATTCTCTGAGCTATTCAACTCCCAAATCAATTTATCCTTGGCACCCCTAATAATAAAAGTTGTTATCTTTCTACTCAATTGCCTCCTAGCATCAATGTATTGTATACTTGTAAAAAAAATTTCTTTCCATTTGTATCTTCCTTCTTGATCCTTGTACAAAATGTTTGAAACCCTATCACCGTATTTGTCTTGAAGCAATCTCATCCAAGGTTTCAAAACTGGATCTAAATTGAGTTGTTTTTTATCACACCAACTATCCATCCAAATAGATATTTTTTCTATAGTTCCCACCACCCATATTAAACCTTTAATCATAAGATCAATAGAATTTTTTAAACCATTCCAAAGAGCATAACCATTTGGAAGAGAGAATGTAGTAAATATTTAACTTGGCTCATTGGGATCAACATACTTACTTGGAAGAATTCTTGCCTATTGTCTTTGACTCTCTTTGTACAATATCTAGATAACTTTTCCCCTAAGAGCTAAGTTTACATCTGTAAGAGCTCTTAAACCAAGAAATCCCCTAGTTTTATCATCACACAACTTGCTTCATTTCACCAAAGAAAATTTTCTTTTATCATGTAAACCTGACCATAAAAAGGATCGCATAATAAATATTAAACTTTTTTCAACTGATTTTGACATAGAATACAAAGACATATAATATGTTGGAATGGCTTGTAAGACTGACTTAATTAAGTGCACTCTTCCTGCCAAAGATAACCATCTACCTTTCCAAACTGGAAGTTTATTTTGAACCTTACTAATAACTGAATTCCATAAATCTATCCTCATTCTCCCATCAAATAAAGGCATCCCTAGATAAGTTGTTGATAAATTTACCTCCATTTGAAGCAACATACAAATTCTTGCTTTGATATTAGGAGTGTTAAGAAAGTAAATTTTGGATTTAGTCCTATTAATTTTTTGCCCAAATCTCTTTTGTACTCTTTTAAAAAGTTATTCAAAGCACTGGCCTCATTTATCCTTGCCTTTCCAAAAAGTGGTGTATCATCTACAAACTGTTGATCGATGATGTTATTGATGTTATTACTAACCTTAAGTCCACTTATAAACCCATGTTTGTAAGTCTTATTTAAGTTCCTACTCAAAAATTCTACCATAATAATGAAAAAAAGGAGATAGAGGATCTCCTTGTCTAAGGCCTCTCTTGGAATTCAAATGTTCTGTCACTAACCCATTGACCAACACTGAATAAGAAACTATAGAGACACAAGCTTTAATCCATCTAACCCATTTTTCCCAAAACCAAACTTATCTTAAAATACAAAAATAAAATTCCATTTAACCCTATCATAGTCTCTACTCATATCAAGTTTTAAGATCATATCTTTCTTTTTTCTTGAAGCTACTGAATGTATAAATTCATGAGCTACTATGATCCCATCCAAAATTTGTCTCCCTTTCACAAAACCTCCTTGCTATTTTGAAATAATTTTATCTAAAAATGGCCTTAATCTATTTGCCATCACTTTGGAAATAGTCTTATAATCCATATTACATAGGCTTATGAATCTAAAAGAATCAAACAATTCAACATCCTTCTATTTTGAAACTAGGGTAAGATAAGTTGCATTTATTTTATAAGGAATGTATTGTTTTACCCTAGACTGTTCCACCACCACCAATAAATAATCCTTCACTATATCCTAATTATGTTGGTAAAAAGTTATAGAGAGCCCATATGGACCAGGGGATTTATCCTTATTAAAAGAGAAAAGAGCTAAATGAACTTCTTCTAGAGTAATAGGTTCCATCAGTTTCCTATTGTCTTCATTTGTTATAATTGAAGGAACATCTTGAAGAAGTTTATCATTAAGAACTTCAAACTCCTCTGAACCTCGAATATTATGATAAAACAACTTAGCATATTTTCTAATTTCACTTTGATCTTCAATCCAAACCCCTTCTATTGATCTAATTCTACCAATTCTAGAAAACGATCTTTGTACTATAGCCATCCTATGAAAGAACTTTATATTTTTATCTCCTTATTTTAACCAAGTCTGTCCTGATTTTAATCTCCAAAATTTCTCTTCCTTACTCAAAATATTATGATATTCACTAAGTAACTCCCTTTCCTCTGAGCTTGTATTATTTTCATCACCTTTTTGGAATTTTGAAAGTTTATATTTTATTTTTTCTTTCTTCTCAAAAATGTTTCGAAAGGTGTTCTTGTTACATTATTTTAATCTATGTCATAGATTTAATTTGGTTTGGAAGAGCATACAACCCACCATTACCTAAAGAATTCCAAGTTTGAGCTATCATATCAATAAATCGAGGATGGTCTTCCCACATCTGCTCATATTTAAAATATGATATTTTTTTAATTCACTAACCACCATTTTAACTCTTATTGGTCAATGATCCGAACCAATCCTTGTTAAGATATTAATTTTAGCACAAGTTCCTTCATCTAGACAATGATCTAAGAGAATGCATCTATCTAATTTTTTGCTATTAGGTTCTGGCCTCTCCTGTTGTTAGTCCAAGTATAGTTATCTTATTCAAACTCCACTTCCCATAAATTGTTGTTTTGAATAAAATCTGAGAAATATTTCATACTTTGGGTCAATTTCCTAATTCCCCAAAATTTTTCACTTAGCTTGTTAATAGCATTACAATCTCCAATGATCATGAAACGGGCTTCTTGGTCTTTAATTCTCATAAAGGCCTCAATCCCACTCAAAACTTCTAATCTACTTTACTGAGTTGTAGGACCATACACATTGATAAGGATGAAGTGAATATTAGCAAAGTAGCAAGTGACTAAAGAGGTTATCTAATGCCTAGTTTTATGAATGGTTACACAAGAGGTTCTCTAAGGATTCAAACAAGTTATAATTCTCCCTCCTGCTCCTTTAGAATCCATAGCATCCCATTCACATCTTGCCCAAACTACTTTTATAGTTTTTGAAACTTCTTCTTTTGTCATTTTAGTTTCCTGGATATAGAGAATATCAGGTTTATTACTTAAACATAGGTCCCTAATACACCTATGCTTTTAGGGGGTATTAGCACCCCTTATATTCCATGAGATGGTAATCATGTATCATTAGGGGCTTTTGGCCCCTCTTGTGTATTACCAATATCATTTTATTGTTTGTTAAAGAGAAGTTCAACCAACTTAGTTTGTGTTCCTTTCTCTATGTTAGCTCTTGCTTCCCTGGATATTGCTTGATAATTTGAGAGTTTTCCTCTTTTTTCCTTGCCTATATAAGGAGTAGGTCTTATTATTCTATTCCTCAATATTATTTCACCATTTTGTTTTTCAACATATTTATCCTCTCCTGGATCTATTATAGAAGCTTTTGACTTATCTTGCTCATTTTATGGTATTTTCTTATTAATGGTAGAGGTATTACCTTCTAAAATTACATTTTATTTACCAATTATTTTCTCTTGAATGGTGCATGGTACTTCAAGAGAGTCTTCAAAATCTGATGAAACACATTCCTTGGGTTCATTGAGAATGTTCTTCTTTAAATTAGGATCGGTTCCTTGCTAATATGTTGAAATTGTTGTCTTGTGTCCTCTAAGTTTTGATCTATTTTTTCTTCATAGGCTAAAGCCTCAAAATAATTGGAATTTATTCTAGTATCCTTTCTTATTGGTCTCCACTATTCATTTTATTTTATTTTTCTAGATCTATTTTTTGGAAGTTGAAAACCATCTTTATCCATAACCATTTATAAATTTCTCTTACGATTTTCTACAAATGATTCTGTTGGGCTCTTCTTAGGGCATGATATATCAATATGCCCCACCTCATGACATCTTCTACATCTAAAATATATGTTTTCATAATCTATAGTTTGGATCCGCATCTTATCCTCAACTTAAGAATGATTGATTCTGGTAAATATTTGCTTATATCAATCATGACCAATTTTCGAGCATAAATAGCCAAAAATCCATCTTTTGTTGTATTTGAAATCTCAAGGAATTCTCCTAGAGTGTTGCCTATTGCCTTGAAGGTATCTATTTCCCAAAATTCAATGGGTAATCTAAACATCCTAACCCAGACTAGTACTAGGGATAGATTTACATTTTCATGTGAAAAACCTTCATACCAGTGGGTAAGGAAGAGCCCTGCTCTTCCCATAAACCAAGGACCCCCTTTTAGGATTCTTTCTTTTTCTTCCCTAAAAAAAATGGCTAGGAAAAACCTTTGAAAAGAAATTATAGAATCATTCTTGGAGACTTCCAACTCCTATCAATCCATTTTCTCAAGGTTGAAGCCTCTGGCCAATACCCATTAAATTTACCAAAAAATGCCCTATCTTGGAGCAATGAGGATCTCTATGAGGTGCGCTCACTAACATCTACCACTAGGGATGATTCTAAGGATTTAACTATAAATAAATCCATGGAAATGAAACTAAAACTCAAAATATAATGAAATTTATCTGAAAGTTCTATAACAAATATAATATTTGATAAAAAATTTATAAAATTTTCATGCACAATTTCTAAGATAAATAAAGGAAAAAAAGAACTTAGCTGAAATTTTTATTTTTCCAGATAGAATGTCTTGCCTCGTTGAAGTCCTAGACCTTCATTGCGCTTCCCATCGTTCGAACCCTAGTTGGAAAATATTTGCAATTTTGTTTTTTGTGATTTGAAAAATCATCACTGCCCTTGTTCTGAATGGTTGACTTCACAAGGTTGTATATCCCTCAATATTGCTCAGATTTTTGCATATGATCACTCATTTTAAAGCTATTCAAATTTTGCACAAGTTGGTCCAAGAATCAGTTGAATCAGATAACTCTTCACAAATATATGGCTCCTAAAAGATGATATATTTTTCAAGAAAAAACCCTAATCCTTTGTACTTTGCAATTTGAAAAATTATCATTGCCCTTGTTCTAAATGGTTGACTTCACAGGATCATATCTCCCAAAATATTGCTTATATTTTTGCATATTACCACTCAGTTTAAAGCTATTCAAATTCTGCACAAGTTGGTCTAAGAATTAGCTGAATCACATAACTCTTCATGAAGATATGGCTCCTAAAATATTAGACATTTTTTAGGAAAAAGAGTTGACTAACACTTCCTCCTAAATATGATGAGACAATTTGGATTCTCAGGTGATTGGGTAGAATGGATCAAGGGATGTATTTCCTTGGTATCCTACTATGTTCTAGTAAATGGAGCTCTTATCCAACTATATACAACTTCTAGAAGTATTAGGCAGGGAGACCCCTTATCCCCATACTTGTTAATCATATTGACTAAATGTTTAGGAAAAACATTAGCTATGGGTAGGGAAACCAAAGATTTAGAGGGAATAAATATAGCAACTAGAGCTAAACCAATTATTCACCTACAATTTATTGATGACTCTACATTATTAGGAAAAGTAACAACAAGGGAGACCTCCAAATTTAAAATGATTCTAGGATGGTTTACAAAAGCAACTAGACAATTTATAAATGAAGAAAAGTCCAAGGTCATCTATTTCCATTGCTCACTTAAGCAGGAGATAATATTTTTGGGTAATTTGAGATACAAGAAGACATCTATTCCAATCACCTACATAGGAATTCCACTTATAATTAGGAGGCAAAAAAAGGAGGAATGGACCTGGCTATTAAAGGGAGTGAAAGCCAAATTGGAAAAATGGACTAATAGGTGGCTTTCTATGGGAGAATGGATGACCGTGATAAAAGTATTCCTCAATGCCATAACTATTTGCCTTCTCAGTGGTAGTATCCCTAAGGTAGTTCTTAAATTATTGGATCAAATAAGCTATGGATTTCTTTAAAATAAAGTCAATAGAGAATGAAAATGGGCACTGAGATACTTTATCTTAAGAAAAATAAAGGAATACTAGGAATCAGATCAATTATCAAGAATAACAAGGCATTGGTGGCTAAGTTATAATAGAGATTGCTAAAATCCCTTGAGGAATTATGGGCTCAAATTTTGAGGGCCAAATATGTAGAGAACAAAAACCTGACATGGCTTATCTAGTTTTTGCTTCCTATTTAGAGGATCTCCCATATTAATGGGAATTATAATAGGAGAGGTTATGATTAAGGAGAGATTATTTTAGATTATCCATAATGGATAGAAGGCTAACTTTTGGATGAATTCATTGGACGGTAATCCTCCTCTAATAACTCAATTTTTGACATGAAGACTGTTGATGGAGAATCTTCATAGAAACAATTGGGTTAAGGTAGCCAGATACTATAAGCCTCAAACTAGTAGTTGGGAGGTAGGAAGGCAATGGGTCCCAAAAGAGGTGTAGCCAATCCAAATCTCAAAGGATTAGAGAAAATAAATCTATAGGACCATCCAAATGAGATCACTCTCATGGTCTCAAGAGGAGGATACTATTGGATGGGGCAAGAAAAATTAGAGTGAATATATAGTTACCTCTGAATACTTAGTCATCTATCAAAGTACCCCAAGCCTGTTAAGCTATATATTAACGCAATTATGGGTATGATTTTTTTTGCCTAAATTAGATTCTTTATTTGTCTTCTACTTCATAGAAGGATGTTGATAGAAGAAAAATTGATGAAAGAGAGATGCATGGGCCTTTCAGACTTGAGATGTGTTGTATTAATGAGGAAACAATCTCTCACATTTTTATAGAATGACCCATTTCAATAAAACTATGGAAACAAATGATAGATTTTCTAGTCATCCGTTGGTCTTGGATATCTTCTATAGAACAAATTTGGAGGGAGTGGCCTAAATGAGAGAAAATGGACCAATCCACTCAACAAATATTTTGGGTGGGGATGACTCTCCTTTTGTGGAATTTGTGGAAGGAGAGAAATAATTATATCTTCAACCAAGAGTACATAGACCACTTTTTCTAGCAAAATATCATAGTCAATATGAGGGATTCATTCCAATACCTGTTAAAAGAACCCCAAAATCCTAACCAAAAGTGGATTAAGATAATATTAATATTACAAGTGTTTCCAATGGTAGTCACATAAAAAATGGGTAACCCTAAATCATGCACAAGTAATTAGAACTAGGAATTGGAAACCTCGTCTAGAGGGTCTGGGTAAGATTAATACACATGGAACTTTAAGGGGAAATCTAGGAAGAGCAAGTATGGAGGGAATATACCACATCTCAAATGGCACCCCTGCTTTTATCTTCATAAAAATCCTTGGGATCTTATCCAATAACTCGAAAGAGGGATATACAATGTTAAGGGGATTATAGGAGGCTCTAAAGGTGGTGTGGAGGAAAATTAAGGTGGAATCAGACTCTCAAAATATGATTAACCACTTAAAAGGACTAGGCAAGCAAAAGGATAGATACTGAAGAGTACATATAATACTTGAGAAAATACAAATGACCCAACAATACTTTGAGCCAATGGAGTTCATACACATATTTAGCGATCAAAACAATGTGGCAAATGTGATGGCTAACTGGGCTCTTGATCGAGAAGACTTCACTTTCTATGGATATCCTCCTAGATGGTAGCCTCAGTGGATCAAAAAAGATATTTTTTCCATTCTTACCATTAATGATAGTATTGCATGTTGTATTTAAATTTATATATCTTTGTTTTACATGGTTACTATTTTTTTGCATAGATAGTTGTAGTAGATTAGATGTGAGGGAGAATAGTCCCATATCCTTTATTAAAACTTGGCTTAAAAGCCTTCAATTTTGAAAAGGTAAGAGATGTAATATGATTTTCAACTAATTTAATTTACCAATCCTTTTTACCAAAAAAAATATTACCACCAATTTATATAGGGTTAGGAAGAAGTGAAGTTAAAAAAAGGGTATATATGGAGGAAAAAATTACAACGAATGAGCGCTCTAGGGAAAGTAATTCAAGCCTGATAATTATGAAAATATTTTGGATATGATTTTGTGAAGTCAATCATCTGAACAAGGACAATGAAGATTTTTTTTCAAATCGTAAAAAATAAATTTACAAATATCTCCATCAGTTAGGGTAAGCAAATAAGTTGTAATTTAATTTGTTTTTGAAGAAAATATATATAATTATTTGTTGATAGCAAGAAATAGAGGAGATTTGGATTTTTTTTAAAACCCTAGTTTTTTCCAAAATACGCTTTAGGATATTTTTTTGGATTGAGGTCATGGAGTTTCCAATTTTCATTGGAAATAATGATATTACTATTTGAGAATAGTGGATGAAGTTTAGATCTCTATATTTTAGTAACCATTTTTGGCCATGCCACCTTTGCAAAATTTTAAGAGAGGAAGCTTATGTTTGGTGGGCAAGTTTTGCTAAGGAAAGGAATTATAATTACACTTGGGATGAAATGGAGCATGCATTCTTGAGTTAGTGGGACCCATATAAAAAGATAGCTAGTTTGAAGGTCACCATCAAAGGATATAAAGAATAAATAAAAAGGCTTTAAAGGGTAACTTAAAGAAATGTATAAAGAAGACATACTAGAAGGAAAAAATAAAGATGATAATATGCAAGTTCATGGTTGCATTTAGAAGGAAAATCTTAAGAATCAAGGATCCAAGAAGAAGAAAGAATCAGTTATGGTAGGGGAACAAGTTGAAGAACCAATAGAAGACTCAAAAGTTGAATTTATAGTAGCAACAACAATAGAGTCCATGGAAGAAGCAACAACAAAGTCCAAGGAAGCTTTGTCAAAAGTGCACAAGGATGCACTAAAATAAGGGCACAAGAGAGAAAATTGTGAAGAATAATTTAAAATAAAGAAACAAATTGTTGAAGAATCAAAGGAAACAAAATGTTAGGTTAAGGTTGCATCATATTGCCATCCACACCACCCTGAGCAACAACAATATTGGAGGTATGGCTTAAGGTATCAATATTATGGATTTACATGGAGTCATAAAGGCATCAAGTATGACAATGTTTGGTAGAAAAGGTATAGTGATTATGGATTTAAAAGGGATACAACAACATTAGAGAACAACAAAACTAACCATTCAAAATATCATAGCAGAGCTGTAGAAGCATGGAGCCGATAGTTGTTACAAAATTTCAAGTGGCACAATGGCAACTTGGCATCATCGAATATAACCACTAATTAATATTTCACTTGGATGGATGGATGAACAAGATTGGAAAATATAAAAAAGAATGCCAAATATTTGTAATTACAAAAAAATTGAAGAAGACCCAAATAATGAATATCAAGAATTCAAAATTTGTATGGAAAAATATGTAGGTATCTAGTCACTTCATCTCAATTGAGATAAGAATTAAATAAGTTTGTAAAATATCAAGATCTAAAGGAAATAGTTGTGATTTTTCTAGGGTGGGAAACCAAGTACAACCCTCTTTTCTAAAGTAAAGAAAAAAGAGTGTTGTTAAATATTAAGAGGATTTTGAATTTTGGTTGGTCTAAATAACATGGTAAAATTGTTTTTGTTGTTGGAGAACAAGGGGTTGTACTCAAGTCCCCCACCCTTGATAAATCACAACTCTCTTATTTAGAGCATGAGAGTTTACAAACAAACTTCATGTCAATTGTGTTGTTATAGCTAGAAACCTACATCATTTTACAAAAAATGTCTAAATTCTTGATTTTCATTTTTTACAACTTTTTCAAATTTTTGTGTGAATACAAATATTCCAGAATTCAGCATCCTTCTTGATATTTTTCTACAACAACCTTCACAATACCAAAACTTCACCTCTACTATATATGCATTGCATCTTATAGAGTAATATTTCCAAAAAATATGTTATCATAGCCCACTTTACCAAATTTGGATTGCTAGTTTCCTTATTGAAGCACAAGTGCAACTACAAAATTGTAATAAATAGTATATCTAAAAGTACATTAATGTTATAAAATAAAGCAAATATTACCAATGGAAAATATTCAAGTAAATTTTAATCATTATTTAATTTAGGCAGTCAACATTTTTTGTCACCTTTAGCTAAACTTATTACTTCCTCTAATCGAGAAAGAGAGAATTTAACTTCATGATACTCAATTAAAACCCCTTTATTGGCTAGCCTATCTGCACATTTGTTTCCTTACCTTAATGTATGTGTCAACCTAATTTCTTCAAACTCTATACCAAAGTCTTGAATTTCCACAATTATCTCTTGTATGTTTCATGAAACCTTTGCTTTCCTAAAAATTGCATTTATTACTATGAGTGAATCACCTTCCATCCATACTTTGTTCCATTTCATTTTCTTGCATATTTATAAAGCTTCCAAATCCGCCCAAGCTTTATCTTCATTATTTGTCTTAAATCCACTATTGAAAGCATAATGAGATAAAATATCTCCTCTATTATTTCTAATTATTCCTCCTCTTGTTGGTCTTGGATTTCCTTTAGATGCTCCATCAAAATTCAATTTGAACAACTCCACATATGGTGGTTTCCACTTTATATACTTTACATTATTTTTGTTTATTCTATCCCCAACATCATAATTCCATTTGATTACTTGACTCCATGTATCAAGACTTTTTTCTTCTAGATTTGGGATTGGGTAGATTGATAGGGTTGGTTTAGACTCCTCTATGGCTACACAAATAGTCCTTTTCATTACCTCTAAATGACTTTCCTTCCCTTTAAATATTCTTCTATTCCTTTCTAGCCAATAAATCCAAAGTATTGTATCTTTTGATATATCCCAAATTGTCTATAGAGCATCACTTTTAAAAGTGCTCTGCCATTGAACACCATGCATTTACCAAACACATTAAGAATCCATTGCCATAGTTTCCAAACTATTGAGTAGTGTCCCAAGAGATGGTCTAAAATCTCCTTCATTCTACAAAGAACACATTTTGAGGGGCCATGAAAACTCCTTTTCATAAGGCTATCCCAAGATAAAATTATTCTATGACCTACTAGCCAAGCAAATATTTTGACTTTAGGAATGCTTGGGCTATCCTAAATATCTCTCCATATTCTTGCGATATTCCTATTTTGATGGTGATTTATATTATATCCACTTCTTTTTGTGTATTCTCATGAGATATTCAACTCCCAAATCAACTTATCCTTGGCTCCGCTCAGAATAATCATTGTTGTTATTTTTCTACTCAACTGCCTCCTAGAATCAATGTCTTGTATACTTGTAAAAAATTTTTATTTCCATTTGTATCTTCCTTCCTGATATTTGTACAAAAAGTTTGAAACCCTATCACCATATTTGTCTTGAAGTAATCTCATCCATGGTTTCAAAATTGGATCTAGATTGAGTGGGTTTTTATCACACCAAGTATCCATCCAAATAGATTTTTTTTCCAGCTCCCACCACCCATATTAAACCTTTAATCAATAGATCAATTGATTTTTTTTAATTGTTCCATAGTGCAATACCATTTGGTAGAGAGAATGCATTAAATATTAAGCTTGGGTCATTGGGATCAACATACTTAGAAGAATTATTATACGTTGTCTTTTATTCTCTTTGTACAATCTCCAAATTACTTTTTCCCTAAGAGCTAAGTTTGTATCTGTAAGAACTCTTAAATTGATACCTCCCTTGGTTTTATCATCACACACATTGCTCCATTTCACCAAAGGATATTTCCTTTTATCATGTAATCCTGACCACAAAAATGGTTGCATAATAAAGATTAAAATTTTTCTATCGATTTTGGCATAGTATACAAGGACATATAATATGTTGGAATGGCTTGTAAGAATGATTTAATTAGTTGCACTCTTCCTACTAATGATAACCATATACCTTTCCATATTGGTAGTTTATTCTAAACTTTACTTATAAGTGGATTCCATAATTCTATCCTCATTCTCCCCTCAAATAAGGGCATCCCTAGATACGTTGTTAGCAAATTTATCTCCTCCCCTTGAAGTAACATACATATCCTTGATTTGAATTTAGTTGGTATGTTTAGGAAGTAAAATTTGGATTTTGTCCTATTACTTTTTGCCTTGATGCTCTTTCGTATTCCTTTAATAAGTTATTCAAAGCTTTAGCCTCGTTTATCCTTGCCCTACCAAAAAGGATTGTATCATCTACAAACTATTGATGGGTGATGTTGTTGATGTTATTACTAGCCTTAAGTCCACTTATAAGCCCATATTTGTAAGATTTATTCAAGTTCCTACCCAAAACCTCTACCATAATAATGAATAAATATGGTGATAGAGGATCTCCCTATCTAAGGCCTCTCTTGGCTTTAAATGATTTTGTTACTAACACATTGACCAACACTGAATATAAAATTGTAGAGACACAAGCTTTAATCCATTTGACCCATTTCTTCCTAAATCTAAACTTTTTAATACTGCAAAAATAAAATCCCTTTTAACCTTATCATAGGCCTTACTTATATCAAGAGTTAATATAATTGCTTTCTCTTTTCTTGAAGTTGTTGAATGCATAACTTCATGAGCTACTATGACCCTGTTCAAAATTTGTCTCCCTTTCACAAATCCTCCTTACTCTTCTGAAAACATGGTAAAACTTTAAATATTATAACAAGTATACATTTTGTTGAATTAAAATAATTAAAAAATAATAAATTGAAATATTATTAATGCATCTAATAATATTGGATACATTTCTTCACATTTTGTCTGAATAAAATTTAGTTATATTATATGTGTTTAATAAAGACTTTGATTGGCTTGTTTAACAAGGCTTTCTCTAAATTAAAGGAAAAGTCAAATGATTATAGTGGTGAGTACCTCCTAATTAATATTACCTACCCCATTTTAAAAGATAGACATTTTAATAGTTTCATACCAGCTCTTCTCTAAATTAAGGGAAAAGTCAAATGATTATACTAGCTCTTCTCTAAATTAAAGGAAAAGTTAAATGATTATAGTGGTGAGTACCTCCTAATTAATATTACTTACCACATTTTAAAATATAGATATTTTAATAGTTTTTAAAACTAGATCTTGAAAAAGGCCTAGCAATCCTTTTGCTCCCTAAGGGTCAAAATAGTTTATTTCATATGCCCATGGTAAATTATTGTATCATAGAAACACTTATTTTCCTTTATTTCCTATAAGTACTTGGGACTTTTTTCTCAATGATTTTACACAGGTTTTTATTAGGGGTCCCAATCCCCTCATACTAAGTGGATTTTGAACCTTTGGACCTCTCAAAGAGAATTCAAATCACTTACCACTATTGCAAGCTTACAACTTTAAGTACTTGGGAGTTACAAAAGTCATGATTGGAAAAATAAAATAAATTTCTTAGTTTTTTATTTGACTTGTATGGAGAAATTTCTAAGGAAGGTGGAGAAGGAACATGGAATGTATGTTGTTATGTCATATTTTTTCTAAATAAAATGATATGGAGATATGAAGTCAAAATTTACTTTCCTATATCACATGGTAATTGTATAACTTTAAGAAATTGAGGTTCAAACCTTGGGGGTAGCTGTTTGCAAAGGTAGTAGTCTGATTCGAATCCTTTGAGTGCGCACTAGACTGATGATGATGGTATGAATCTTGAGTGATCGGTGGTCCCCCTCATGCCGGGTCAACAACAACGAGGTGGAATAGGTTTGGTGGGAGAAGCCATTATGGTTCGAACCTTGTACTTGATAGTTATTAAAAATAGTGTGGTTGTAACCAACTCTCTTATGAATAAAAAAAACTTTAAGAATTTTATCTTTTTTAGAATTTTTTATTGGTTGCATTATCTTTTAAAAAATAGATTCTATTTGGAGTCTATTAGAGCTACAATTAAGCTCTTTAAGGCTATTTGTTTATTCCAACCTCTTTAGACTATGACCACTTAAGAAAGTTGATGTAGAAGTTAAGAATAATTGTCTAAGAGTTCCTTTTGGTAGTTGTAGGAAAATTGATACTTCTCTAATATCTAAATGAGGTAATATAAAAAAGAAGCAAACATCAATGTATTTATCTTACAAGATAAATGGGAATTTAGGTGAATAATTTTTGGTGGGCATGATGTGTCTTTCTTTCCTTGTTCAATTCAAAGCAATGTCCCAAAAATGACAACAAAAAGCAACAAAATTTGAGAAGGTATTTGACTTGGAAGTTTATGCCTCAATTTAGAAAATCTTAAGACCAATTGGAGGAATAATTCAAAAAGTAAAATTTGTTACACAGATTGTGAAAATGGAAAAATAGTATGAATTGGATTATCACATAAAGGACCATAATGAGGAATAACACTATGAGACTCAAAAACTATCACAATGGAAATTTGTGTTGTTGAAGCATGGGTGAAGTAAATTTTAGCAAATATTCAACACCTAGTCTTGGAGATCAATGTTATAAAGAGGTGGCAAATTTTTTCCTTACAAATGAAAAAATAATCTAAAAATATTCTTTCTCATTAGAAGGCTTGATTCAATTACATGTTTAGTATAGATGTGCATATTTTCAAAAAGAAGCACTAGAGTTATCAACCAATTGAGGGTGAGATTTTATATAAATTAGACTCTTGAAGGTTTAGATAAACAACTAGAAAGCTTATAGATTGGTTGTAGAAAACATGGTAACTTATCAAAATAATCCCTTCATACTCAAAAGTTTTATTTGGAAGATTTCTCTCAAAATTTTGGTAGAGGAAGTCACTCAAAGGATTTCTCCCAACTAAAAAATGTAAATAAAAAAAAGCCATATGAACACATGGACATGAGAATCTATCCTAAACATATTTTGTACACTTTTCAAGATGCTAAAGAGGGAGTACATGAAAATGTGATCAATTTTAATCTAAATAATTAATACTATTAATATAATTATGGCTTCAAGTCTACTCTAATGAAGTGATTATTACTTTTATGCATATTCAATTTTTATTAGTACTGCTTTTTTATCTAATTACAACATGTTTTTTTTGTCTATATTTGTTTAATCTAATGCATTACAATCTCACTTGAAGATCCACTAGATACTTTAATAACGGTCATAAAACTACATTTAATGGGTTTTCTTGTACTATTATAAATACTATCACTTATGAAATGTCAAGGAAACTTTTTTTTTTGGTAAGTAGTGTTTGTATTTACAGTGGGTTTTAACAAGGATCCCAAAACCTGATTACATAAGCAATGGGCCTAGGGCATCAATCCCTTGAAACTGAACACCAAAATAGAAATCCCGCCCAACGGTAACAGTAAGCATGAAACAATCCCTCTCAACGGGAAACAAACAAATAAGAAAGAAAGTAGTTTTGGAGATCCCGCCCAGCAGGGAGTAGCCAAAAACCACCATCGAGAATATCCCGCCCAGCAGGAAGCAAAGAAAAACCGTTACAATAAAATCTTGCCTCGTGGGAAGCAGTCAAAACCATCACAAACAGTCCTGCCTAGCGAGAAGCAACAGGGAAATCCCGCCATTCGGGAAACCAGCAGAAAATAAAGGATCCCGCCTCACGGGAAAACTGGCGGATTTGGCGGATCCCGCCCTGTGGAGAAACCATCCCGCCCATCGGGAAAACATTTCGTTCAACGAGAGCCATCCTGCAGGAAGCCAACAGCCAGCACAGAGAGGATCTAGCCCATCAGGAAGCAACCAGAGAGCTGCACCACGAGGAACCCGCCCTGGGAAAATAGAAGAGGATCCCATCCCAGCAGCAGGGACCAAGAATCCCGTCCAAGCATAGAGGGAGCTTCAGGGAACTGGGACTGGGAATGGGAACAACCCAAACATGGAAAAGCCCCCCCCAAGGCCAAACTAGATGCCTAGGATTTCCACCAAGGAGCAGAGCTAGCACGAAGAAGCCTCCATGCAGGAATAACAGCAGCCAGGATCCCGCCGAGGATTCACAAGAAAAAGGGGGAAAGAGGCCCCCCCAGACCACCCCCAAAGCTGTGAGGACCTCAAGGGAGACCCCAAAAAGCTGTCCAAACCCTAAACCGTCACCTCCACCACACCGAGAAATGCAGGGGACCAGATCCACGTGAATAACCTGCAAAAAACCCCAAGGGGAAGCCTGAGGGAAAAATGGAAGGGATCCCCAACCAAACAGGGATCCCTGGGAAGCACCAGTCTAAAAAAACAACCAAGGAAACCCTAGCCGGTCGGGGAGGGGGGTAGATAGTGGAGAAGGATCTCCCCTCAGGAGATCATCTGCAAACAACCACTCCCCGGGAGGGATGACCTGGGTTGAGCCAGGGACTGGGCAGGAACCAGGAGCCATGGGAGGGGGAGCAGGGGAGGGACCAGAGCCCTCCCCTCTCTACTTTCTTCCCTCACCATCCTCCCATATCAAGGAAACTTTAAATACCTAATGTTTTTGTGTTTCTTTAGAGTACTTTTAGCTATTTAATTTAATTATAATGATTTCATTTTAAAATTTCCCATATAGTATATACACATGTATTCTCTACTATGTATTTTTATATGACATAAGATCTTAGAATATGAAGGTTTATTTTCACACACACACATATATCCTTGATAAGAAGAGGTTTTACTTGGCTCTCCCATCCGTGATTAATCACAATTAACTCTCTCTATTAGAGCTTGAGAGTTTACAAATAAATTAAATTATCATCTCAATTGAGTTGTTTTTTTTAATAAGTTATATGTGGCTTCTATTGGGGGCCACTCTCATCAAAATATCAAAATATTACATTTGTTGTAGCATACCTTTTTATCACATTTTTTTCATTTATTTTTTCTCTTAAATATATTCTTCAACTTCCTCGAAGTGCTATGTTTCCACAATAAACTCCTTGACATCATTTTGGTTAAGAGATAATATCTCACTTGGCTAGTTGCCTTCTCAAATTTGGATATCACCGGGATGAAGATAAACACTACAATTCGCTAATTTATCTACTACCCATTTTCCTTGTCTATAAATATGCTCACAGTTCCAAGAGTCTGCCTCTAGTAATAGATGATGAACAACAACAATAATATTATTTTGTAGTCTCTACATACTTTTTTGTTAATAGTATTGATGATAATTTATGAGTCCCTCTCAATTGAAATATATTTCCATTATTTTTTTACTACAATTTTAATCCATGTAAGAAGTGCCCTAGCCGTTGCATAGTTGTTAGTTGAATTTCCAAATGATTTTGAATAAGTGAGGAGAATTTTTCCTTCACTATTTCTCAAAACACCATCTCCACCAACTTTTCCTAGTTTTCCTTTAGAAGCACCATCAAAATTAATTTTGATAAACCCAATATTTGGGCAATTCTATTTTACCATAGATCAAAGTAGATCCTTTGTTTTAATTCCATTGTCGCAAATGAATCTTCCATGTATGTTCAAATCTTGTAGTCAAGTTATTAGCACCTATTTTTTTACAATTGAGGCTTCCCATGACAAGCACCATATTTGTAGATATTTTGCAAGAGAGGCAATAATATGGTTCCAAACTTGGACATGATTTTGAGATTTATTTTTAAAATTTATGTTATCCCTTTCAAGCCATAAATTCCAAAAAATAATGGCAGAGTCAATGCTCCAAAGAATACATAATGCTTTAGCTTTGAAATAATAATCCAACATTTCATCAACTCTTTCAATGTTGATGTGCCCAATATAATTTCATATTTAAAAAAATAACCCTAAATTGTGTGAGCAAATGAACAATTAAGAAGTAAATGGTTTGATGTTTCTAAATCCTTCTCACACAAGGCATATCTAAAGGGTCCATAATATCCTCTTCTTTGTAGACTCTCTCCTGTAAGAATATTACTTTGAACAACCAACCAAAGAAATGTTGAGGCCTTAGGGAGAGCCTCTAATGACCAAACATTCTTCCAAGGAAAATATTTGGGAGAAGGAAATTTTGATTGTTCTAAATCCAACATCCTTTGATAAATTCCAAACCAAATCATCCTTTTGTGTAAAAGTTGGCAAATAAAACTCTTGAAGCATCTTTTGAAGTTTATATGCAATTTGTTTGAGTTATTCTCCTTCAAATAGGTTACTAAAAGAAATCCATGAATTGAAGTTGTTGCTCATAATAATATAGTATTTGACCTTTGGACCTTTACATGCTAGGCATGCTTGAGCCAATGGTTTCCATTTTGAGTCAAAGATAAGAGGATAAGGCTTCAACCAAGCATCAGACCAAAAATTTGCATAACTTCCCTCATTGACTAACCATCTAATATGTTTATTTATCAACCGTAGAATCTATGATATGATGTTCTATGTTGATGAGAGATATTTTTCTAAATAATTTCATTGCATCAAGAGAATCTATATATTTTTGAAGTAATATTTTTACCCAATTATTTTCTTGATCTTTGAATAATCTCCATCCAAGCTTTGCTCCTCCAATATTCTTTCCTTTGCAAACCCTATCCCACTTACAAAGAAAAACCTAAATTTTTCCTCACAACCTTTCCATAGAAATTCTCTTTGAATTTTATCAATTTTTGATGCTATACCTATTAGCAAGTCTTGAAAGTGATATCATATAAATAGGGATGGATTATAATGCAGTATTTATGAGTTGTTCTTTCCATGGTTAAGAACTTGCATTTCCAACCTGCCAAGCAAGTTTTTATTCTATCCAAAAAGATATCCAAAGATCCTTTTTATTTCCTTTACCAGACAAAGGAATACCCAAGTAGGTTGATGATTTTTTTTCAATTTTAAACCCTAAAATATTCATAATAATTTGTTGTAAATATAGGGCATTATTAATGAAAAAATCCTAGATAGGGCATTATTAATAAAAAAAATCCTAGATTTTTAAGTATTTACCAACTATCATGTAGCCTTCTTGTAGCATGATAATATTGAACCTAAACTCCATGGCCTCACTAATTAAGGGATGGCCCAAAAAAAAGTATCGTCAACAAATTGGAGATCAGATTCAGAGGGATCATTTTTTGAAACTTGAATACCCTTGATTTTTCCTTCTATTTTTTCCTTTGAAAAGAATCTCCCTAATGCTTCTGCTAGAATAATGAATAGATAAGAAGAAAGTGGATCACCATGATGAAGTCCACAAGATGACTTGAAGTAACCAGTAGGAGAACCATTGATAAAAATAGAAAATTTTACTGTTCCATAACAACATTTAATCCACTCACACCAACTATAATCAAAGTCAAAATTTCTAAGAATAACATGTAGAAAATTCCAAGCAACCCTATTATATGCTTTTTTCATGTCCAATTTCAAAAGCATACCTCGTTTTTTCATGGAATGAAGATAATGTATGACCTCTTGTGCAATAAATATACCATCAAGAATTTGTTTACCATGAACAAAGCCACCTTCTTCCTATGATATAAGACATCCTAGAATGCCCTTCACCCTGTTTGTCATAATTTTTGAATGTTATAAATCATATTAGAAAGGCTTATTGGAAAAAAATTATAAAAATATTTGGTGTCGTCTTTCTTGGGAACCAAGGTAATAAAAGTAGAATTGATCTCACTTATTATAGCCTTCATTTTTTAGGCCTCTTCAACTGCAACTAATATATCACTCTTCAATAAATCCCAAAATTTTTGAAAGAAAATTACAGGAAATCCATCGGGGCCAGGTGCTTTGTTAGGATGGAAAGAGAAAATTGCTTCATGGAGCTCCTCCATAGATATCTTCTTCATCAAGCTTTCATTTTATCCCTAAGTGATAATTGATGGAATATTTTGCATAAGTTTTTCTCATGCTTCCTAATCTTGCCTAGAATTTGAAAATTATGAGAATCAACAAACAAGAAAACCAATGATACATAGGTGTTTCAGAGAACCAAATATTTTCCTTACTTTCATGCCAAAATGAGGATACAAAAGAAAGAGCCCTTTTACAATTTCAAAAATTCCCTCAAATACCCTGTTTTCCTTTTTTCCCGCCTAAAACAATGCATTTGAAATTTGAAATTTGGGGGAAACTTGTCGAGGTCATAACTTTGCGCTCATTGACCCGATTGACTATTACATCATGTTTTTAGAAAGGGCACGAGACAAACTAAGATAGGTAGTTCTTGGCTCTCCATGCCAAGGCATGTGTCTAACTAAAAATCCTCAAATTCGGCCTCTAAGGCCTTCAAAAATCTCCTGCAAGTTTTACTAGTTTTACAATAAATTTAAAACAATTACATTTTTTTTTTTGTTTTGGGTGATGCAAGATCACTATTACATCACTGGATGCTCCTACATCAGACACCCAGGGTAAATTGAGAAGTGACCTTCACTTCTCTGTTGTTGGAAGAAGACCAAGGCATTCAACCTCAACCTTCGAAAACCAAGATGAATCTTCAACAGGTTTGCCCTTCCACTTAACCAAATATTCTGCATACTACTTGTTTTTGGTACTTTTGCTGATGCAGGTATCTATGATCTCTTCTATCTCTTCTGTCTTTGGAGTAGATGCTGGAATATTCCACAATTTTGCTACTTGTCCCTCACCATTGTCTCCTTCATGGTATTTTGCCAAATCTGAAATGTTAAAAATAGGTGATATGTTAAGTCCACTTGGCAATTCCACTTCATATGCATTGCCTGAATTTTGTTTTTCTATGATTCTGAATGGTTCAAACTTCTTTATTTTTAGCTGGTTATAGGTTTTAGCAAGAAACCTTTCTTTTCTCAGATGGACCATAACTTCATCTCCCACTTCAAATTTCTTAAACCGTCACTTTTGGTCTACCCTTGTCTTGTACTGAGTATTCATCTTAGTGATATGCTTATTCACTACTTCATGCAAGCTCTTCAGATGCTCTACAAAGTCTTTAACCTTAACATTGCACTTTCCCTTATATCCATCTTACTCAACTCAGAAGCATTTCTTGGACTGCTCCCATATATGATCTGGAATGGAGATTTGTTAGTACTCCTATTGAAAAAATTTTTGTATGCAAATTATGCCTATGGAAAAATCAAATCCCATCCTTTGGGATTATTTCCTACCAAGCATCTCAGTAGATTACCCAAACTTCTATTCACCACCTCTGTTTGTCCATCAGTTTGTGGGTGGTATGTAGAACTTAATTTCAGGTATGTCTTCAATTTCTTCCATAGGGTCCTCCAAAAATACCCAATAAACTTGGTATCTCTATTGGAAACAATACTCTTTGGTAGACCATTAAGTCATACCACCTCTTTGAAAAACAACCTTACAACATGAACTGCATCATTAGTTTTCTAGCAGGGAATAAAATGTGTAATATTTGAAAACCTGTCAACCACCACAAATATGGAGTCATTCCCCCTCTGTGTCCTTGGTAGACCAAGAAAAAAATCCATGCTGATGTCCTCCCATGGTCTCTCTAGTACAGGTGATGGCTGATACAATCTTGTGTTTTGTCTCACACCCTTGGCCATTTGGCATACTCTACAACATTTTACAAATCTCTTCACATCTTGCTGCAACTGTGGCCAATAGTAGTTCTCACTAACGAGGGCAATGGTATTATCTTTACCAAAGTGTCCAACCAAACCTCCACTGTGCTTCTCCTTGACCAAATTATCCCTCATTTAACTCCTTGGAATGCATAATTGGTTTCCTATGAAAAAAATTCCATCTTGGATTAGAAAATCCAACCACTTAGTCTGATCCAAAGTAACAGATGCTAAGCAAGTCCTCCAAGCCTCTACAAAATTAGGATCTTCAAGGTACAAACCCCTAAGTTTGTCAAACCCTACAACTTCCACCTTCATTTCTGTCAACAAACACTGCCTTCTACTTAAGGCTTCTGCAACTCTGTTTGAATTTTCACTCCTGTGCTTCAACACAAAGGTATAACTTTCTAGAAACTCAACCCACTTCAAGTGCCTCTGATTTAGATTCCCTTGGCTATTAATATACTGTAAGGCCCGATGATCAGTATATAGAACAAACTCTTTTGGAAACAAATAATGCCTCAATTTCTTTAGATCCTGAACTATAGCATACAAATCCTGATCATATACAAAATACTTCTTCCTAGAATCATTAAGCTTCTCACTAAAATAGGCAATAGGTTTACTTTCTTGACTCAACACAGCTCCTATGGCACTACCACTAGCATCACTATCTACCTGAAATACCTTATTGAAATCTGGAAGTGCTAAAATAGGTTGATCTATGACCTTCTTCTCCAACATCTCAAATATCTTATCTACTCCTAAGGTCCACTTAAACTCTTTCTTATCCCCTCTCATGGTTTATGTTAGGGGTGCACAAATACTACTAACATTTCTAATAATTTTTTTGTAAAAACTGGCTAGGCCATGAAATGATCTTACCTTTGTAATACTCCTTGGAGTAGGCCATTCAATGATAGCCCTCACTTTTTTTGGGTCCATTTTTAGACCTTCAACTAAGATGACGAATCCCAGATACACCAACTCCTTCTTCACAAAACTGCACTTCTTCAAATTAATCAAAAACTCCTCCTCCCTCAGTTTCTCAAAGACTCTTTTGACATGCATCAGGTGCTCTTCCAGGGTCTTGCTAAATATTAAAGTGTCATCCAAATAGACAATGACAAATTTTCCTAAAAACTCCTTCAATACCTCATTCATTAGCCACATGAATATGCTTGGTGCATTGGTTAGCCAAAATGGCATGACCAACCACTCATACAAACCCTATCTGGTCTTGAAGGTCGTCTTCCACTCATCTCCTTCTTTGATACGAATCTGATGGTACCCACTCTTCAGATCAATCTTTGTGAAGTACTTGGCTCCACTCAAACAATCCTTGGCAATGGAAATTTGTATTTGATGGTGATATTGTTAATGGCTTGGGAGTCTGTACACATCCTCCACTCGCCATATTTCTTTGGTGCTAGTACTGCAAGTATTGCACATGGAATCAGGCTCTCCTAAATCAGTCCCTTTTTTAGCAACTCTTGGACTTGCTTTTTAGCTCCTCACTTTCTACAGGAGTCATTCTATGGGTTGCATTATTGGGTAAACTAGATCTCAGTACCAAATCTATATGGTGCTTGATCTTCCTCACTGGTGGCAAACCCATAGGCACATTATATGATATAATATCTAGAAATTCTTCTAACAAAAATGAGACTTCTACTGGGCTATCTTTGCATTCTTCTTCCCTAACTCTAGGAATTAATGCATAACACATATACTCATGCCTCAAACCATCCAAAAAATTTCTACCTTCAACTAAATATATTCTGGCACTGCTACATACATTTTCGTCCACCTCATTTAGGGGCTTTAGCTTATGGCACACTCCATTCTTTGTCAGGGAGTAAGTGTTGGCACACCCATCATGCATTGCACATCGATCAAGCTGCCATGGCCTTCCCAACAACAAATGACAAGCATCCATAGGCAGTATGTCACACATGACCTCATCACAGTAATTCCCAATATTAAATTTTACCAAGCACTGCTCACTGAACAAAGCCCTATGGTCCTTCTGCAACCACATAATTCGATATGGATACGGGTGTCTCTTCCTCTCTAACTGCAGTTGGTAACCATTCCTTTTGAAACTAGGTTATCTATGCTACCATCGTCTATGATAATATTATAGACCTTACCTGCACATTTACACCTTGTGTGAAATAAGCTCTTCCTCTGATTTGTATCTCTTTCCTCATTCAACAAGACTCTCCTTGTGATTAGCACTTCTCCTCTTTATGCTTCTTGAGAGTGCTCAGATTCAACACCTTCATCAACAACAGCAGCTCGAGCATTACCTTCGGGCCTCTTATTTGTCCTCTCTTGGTGCTGTGGGCACTCGTATGCTCGATGTCCTTCTTCTCCATAGTGGAAACAGGTTCCACAAAATCCTCCTCTTCCAAACCCTCGTCCAGACCTTCCTCTTCCTCTCTGGTAACCATTATTTTGATCATGGGGGTGGTAAGCATTATCCCCCTTTTGCTCCTAACTACTGCTGGCTTCTCCATTCTTCTTCTAATCTTCATTTCGTCCTCCATTTTTTCTTCCACCAGTTCTTCCACCATGACCTATTCCTATTTTCTTGCTCTCAAACCTTCTATTCAGCTTCTCTTCAACCCTCAAGGAAAACTGGTAAGTATCCTCTATGGTGGTCATCCTGATCAGACTCAACTCCTCTTGAATACTTGCTCTTAACCCATTAATATAATGGGCTACCTTCTCCTTGTTGGCCTTAGAATTGTCTATTCTGATTAAAATTTTATAAAATTCCTCTATGTATTCCTTGAAAAACTTACTTGACTGCCTCAAACCTTGTATTTTCTTTAGTAGATCCAACTCATAGTCAGCTAGAATGAACTGCCTCTTCAACTTCTCCACCATCCACTCCCATTTTGTTATCCTTTTTTTCCTCTTTTGTTTCTGTCTAGATGCACTCCCTTCCACCATATGATAGAATGACCCTTTAGCTTGGTCTTAGAAAACTTGACCCTCTCTGGATCTTCAAACTCCTCATACTCAAAGTATTCTTCCAAAATATGAGATTTCTTGAATCTTCAACCTCTGGATCAAGATTTCCTAAATACGTAGAAACCTCCATCTTTGGTATCTTTTCAATATGAGATATGGCTATGTATAACCTGGCTTGTGCAGGATCTACTGCTTCTTCTTCTTCCTTGAACTGGTCCTCTTCTTCTTAAACTTCATCTTCACTGCCATCTTCCCTCCTTGGCTCAAACCCTCATGTAGCTCCTCTTGTAGGGTCTAAACTTACCTTTGCAAAGCTTTGAAATCTTCTTTTGGCACCATATTTCTCCCACCACAACAATTTATTTGTGGAGGCATTTTGTTCACTTCTCTTACCAAACCCTAACCATAGATCCTAGTGTAAACTGCCTCACATCCGACGCTCTGTTTACACAATCAGGAACTCCTGCTTTGATACCACTTTATGAGAATCAACAAAAAAGAAAGCCAATGATACATGTGTTTCTTTCTAGAACCAAATATTTTCCTTACTTTCATTCCAAAAACAAGGATACAAAAGAAATAGCCCTTTTACAATTTTGAAAATTCCCTCAAATACCTTGTTTTCCCTTTTTCCCGCCTAAAACAATGCATTTGAAATTTGAAATTTGGGGGCAACTTGCCGAGGTCATAACTTCGCGCTCGTTGACCCGATTGACTATTACAACATGTTTTCAGAAAGGTCACGAGACTAACTAAGCGGATCAAGCCTTAACTCTTCGCGCCAAGGCCTGTGTCTAACTGAAAATCCTCAAATTTGGCCTCTAAGGCCTTCAAAAATCTCCTGCAAGTTTTACTAGTTTTACAACAAATTTAAAACAATTACAATTTTTTTTTGTTTTGGGTGATGCAAGATCACTATTACACCACTGGATGCTCCTGCATCAAAAAAATATTTTTGAAATAATTAATTGCTTCCTTCCTTATTTCTTCTTCGTCATCAATATGTCTTCTATCTAGAATTAAAACATTTTTTATATGACAAACATAAAATTTCATTTTTATTGTAACATACTTTTTTTGTATTTCTATATCCTTCCTTGAGTCATTTTTCTCTATATTTTTTAAACCAATATGTCTCCTCCTTTTTGAAGGACACAAGCTTATACTGAGAGGGGGGGTGAGTAGTATAAGACCATTTTTTACTTTTCTTTTCAATTCAATATTATGCAGTGTATAGACAACAATATCAATAACAGTAATTAAGCAATGCACAAAACACCATACACAATAGAGACACCACAGCTTACGTGGTTCACCCAATGTGGGCTACTCCACGGAGAAAATATTTTACTAAAATTTTCTCAATCAATTTCTTTAGGAATCCTTCCCAATTACAATGTTTATGGATCTCTGTCCAGAGGAGATGTTGATCCCCTAATCTCAAGTTCATGGATCTCTTCCATAGGAGAACTCTTTTACCTTACGCTCTGGCTAGTGATCTTCTAGAATAATCTGTCTCTCTACTGCATTGACTGGTGGATCTCTCTCCACTTGAAGAGTCCTCACTCAGATCTATCTTCAATTGTGTTGGCTGTTGGATATCTATCCACTGAGACTCTATCCTCTGTATTCTATCACCTCCAAAGCTCTATCAATAGCCTTACTCAAAACCTACTCAATAGGCTCACTCAGAACCTACTCAACAAGCTCACACATGTCCAAATCTGCTCAACAAGCTCACATAGAACTTGTCCAAATATGCTCAAGCAAGCTCACCAAGAACTTGCCCAAATATGCACTAGCAAGCTCACAAAGAACTTGTCCAAATTTGCACTAGCAAGCTCACAAAGAACTTGCTCAAATCTGCTCTAGCAAGCTCACCAAGAACTTGCTCAATAATTCAATCTCATAGAAGTATAAAGAGAATTGTTAGAGACTCAATATGTTATTATACTCAAATCCAATCTCAACTCAAATCAATATTATAGAAGCATAAAGAGAATTGTTAGAGACTCAATATGTTCTATCCTCAAATCTCAATATCAACTCAAATCCAGAATATAGAATAGTTTGTTTCATGGAACTTGAACAACCACTTCACACAATCACTTGAATAGGCTCAAACAACTCTTCTCAACCAACTACCACAAGGAACAACTCTTTCTTACAAACCCTTGTCCAAGCATGTATTAACAAATTCAAATGTTTCCAACAATGCTCAACCACAAATATCACATAACAATGATACTCATGTTCTTTTCAAGTTCAAGTTCTTTGCATAGCCAATGGGCTTCAACAACAATGCTTATAAAACATTCTTCACATAACATTGATACTCATGTTCTTCTCAAACCATATATCAGGTTTTTCACACTACTAATGGCTTCAACAACAATGCTTATAAAATAAGGTTTAATAGCAACTCTCAACCCAGAAAACCTTGAGACATTCAACCAACTACTTTATAAAAGGAAACCACAATTAATCCTTTTCTCTCCAATGATATTTCAGAAATCAACCACCATAAACAATCAATAGGAGAATGTGCCCATACCTTTTATGAAGATGAAGAAGCCTTTTGGTTGTCCATAAAATCTGTCTCACTCAACACACTTTCTTTTTCAACTTTCAACAAGGGTTAGAGATCTTGATTAATAACACAACAATAACATCCAAATAACACCTTATTAATCCTACTCAATAACATACATCATGTCACTTCATAAATGAATTAATCTCTTTTTAAAAAGAACAAAGCAACCTTCACTTTTGAACCTCTTTATAAAATCAAAAATATCTCTTTACACACACCTTATTTCTTCCTCTAAGCAAGTTAATCAAATAGCCCTCAGAATAAGATTTCCAACGATATTTAATATGATATACTTCTAAAAATAAAGCACCAAAAATTTCTCCTTTTTTAAACATGCATCATAACCCTTATTCCTCCTAGGGCAACTTCAAAAAAATAAAATATATCTAAAAATTATTAAATTGCCTCTGTCCTTGACAAGATTCGATCTCGTGACCTTCCTTGCTCAACGCCTTAACCACAACCAACCTACCATTGGGCCACATTCCCTCACGTGCTCATAAAGAGCACACAACAAAATCTTATGCCGTGAATATCTGTGCCCTTCAAAAACAAAATGCTCTTCACGCGTTTCAACACAACAAAACAACTCCGACAAAAATGGAACTCAGGACCTCCTACTTCACACACAGTGCATGAACAACTAGGTCAAGGAGGCCTATATGTTTGGCGTTACTCCACAATAGTCTCTTCAACGAACGCAAAAATCGTAAGCCTTTTAAAATCCTTTTCACACACACTTCGACACACGATGCGCAGACTCTTTTACCATTCAAATCCAAATATCAAATCGAGTGCTTAAAGAAATAAATCGAAACTTTGGGCATATATATATATATATATATATATATATATATATGTCCTCCTCATTTCCTTTGACGTCGGTGCTATAATTTAAATATTAGTTTTATGCCTTTTCCTTTCTTTGATGTCGACGCTATAAATTAAATTTTAAATAATTTAAAATTTAAACTTAAATATTTAAAATTAAATATCTCCATCACCGGGGCACCTTTTTTGACGAAACAAAAAGCCAACCTGGGTTTTAAGAAAAAACCATTTCAAATATGCCATTCATGATTTTAAATAAAATGTTTTATTTTGCTTACCTTGGTTTTCACAAAAACCCTGTATATATCTATGCTCTCCAAAATATCATAAATGCTCATTTATGAAATGCTTTGGCCACAAAAACTCAATGTGATCCATGTGACATCAATGATCCATGTGACATCAATGAAAACATAAAATCACTCAAATTTCCAACAATATCCCCCTTTGTCATTGATGGCAACACTATTGTAAATCACCACAATCACTGCAAAAACCATCTCTGAGAATCAAAGCTGCTTCCCCTAACTCAATACTTTCTATGGAGGCTGCTCCCCCTAACTCAATGCTCTCTTTGGAGGCTACTCCCCCTAACTCAATGCTCTCCCCCTTACTCAAATATCTCCCCCTTTAACATCAATGGCAAAAGGGACACCTATGGGGCTAAAAGATATGACTCTTAAGCTTATCCCCCTCACCACCTTCTCTCTTGAGGTGATTAATTTTGGGGTAGGAGTACTTTTACTCCCAACCATTCTCTCAAATGCTTAATAAATGTTTCTCTTGGTAATGGTTTTGTAAATATATCTGCAATATGATATTTTGTAGGAACATATTCCAATTTTACTTGTTGCTCTGTAACCTGCTCTCTTAAAAAATGATACTTGATTAGAATGTACTTTGTTCTGGCATGCATTATTGGATTCTTCGAGATACTTATAGCACTAGTATTATCACATAGAATAGGAATGGGATGATCATGTTCTATACTAAAATATTTAAGAGTATGTTTCATCCATAATACCTGTGAACAACATGCTACCACTGCAATATATTCTACCTCTATTGTGGAAAGTGATACTGATGGTTGTTTCTTGCTTAGCCAAGAAACTAGGCAATCACCAAGAAATAATGCTCCTCCGCTTGTGCTTTTTCTATCATCAATATTTCCTACCTAATCTGCATCTGTGTAAGCTTTGAGAGTGAACTTGCTGCTTCTAGGATACCATAGACCATACTTCATTGTTCCTTTGATATATCTGAGTATTTTTTTCATGGTTGTCACATTCGATTCTTTTGGAGCTGCTTGAAATACTTCCACTAAACCAACTACCTGTATTATATATGGTCTTGTGGCTGTAACATATAACATGCTACCAATCATAGATCTGTATAGAGTTTGATTTGCATCAGGAGATTCATCATCTTTGCTTAATTTGCACCCTGTAACCATTAGAGTGCTAACTGGCTTACTATCTTCCATTTTGAATTTCTTGAACATCTCTTTTATATACTTTGTTTGTGAAAGAAATATCCCTTTTTCTAATTGTGAAATCTATAGTTCGAGGAAAAAGGTTAATTCACCAAGCATAGACATTTCAAATTCATTAGTCATGTTTCTTGCAAATTCTTGGCACATTCTGTCATTGCTACCCCCAAAAATAATATCATCCACATAAACTTCCACAATCATCAAATTATTTCCCTTATTTTTAATATACAGATTGCTATCAATTGTTCCCTTTCTGAAACCTCACTCTTGAAGATCTTTATCCAATATTGAATACCATGCTCTGGGAGCTTACTTTAAGCCATAAAGAGCCTTTTTCAATCTGCATACATAATCTGGCTTATCTTCTTGATTAAATCGATTTGGTTGTTCTATGTAAACTTCTTCTTCTAAGTGACCATTTAGAAATGTTGATTTGACATCCATCTGATATACTTTGAAATTCTTGTAGCTTAAAAGTGCTAGAAACATCCGTATAGCTTCCAATATTGCAACTGGTGCAAATATCTCATCAAAATCAATTCCTTCTACTTGTGCATACCCTTTACACACCAATCTTGCCTTGTTTTTTATGAATTGACCATCTTCATTCAGTTTGTTCCTGTAGACCCATTTAGTACCAATTATATTTTTTCCTTTTGGTCTTGGAACTAATTCCCAAGTCTTACTTTTTTTAATCTGATCTAGTTCTTCCTTCATTGCTTTAATCCAACATTCATCACTTTTTGCCTCTCTAAAATCCTTTGGTTCTATATTCGATAGTAGTGAAACATTTGCTTGTTCGATTGAGCCTATGATTCCACTTCTTGTCCGTCTTCCATTAGGGTTTCCAATGATCAAGTCCTTTGGATGATTTTTTTGAATATATCTTGATGAAGTTTTGGAAGGTATATTCTGCACATCTTCTTCATCTAAATCTTCACCCATTTCTTCCTGAAAAATTTCTTCTTCTTCAAGAATATCTTCCTGAGGTGGCTCATTCCTATTCTTTCATTAAATCTGATATTTATACTTTCCACCATGGTATATGTTCTTTTATTGTAGCATCTGTAGGCATTACTCTTTGTAGAGTATCCAAGAAAAATACCTTCATCGCATCTAGGATCAAACTTGCCCAAGTCCTTATCCTCTCTTTTGATATAACACTTACTTCCAAATTTTTTGAAGTAGTTTACTGTGGGAGGTCTTCCTTTCCAAAACTCATATGGAGTCTTATGTTGCTTTTTTCTAACTTGAGCTCTATTCATAACATAGACCATTGTACTGATTGCTTCCTTCCAAAACCCATCTGATATTCTTGATTCATTTAGCATTGCTATAGCCATATTCTCAAGAGTTATATTCTTTCTTTCTACCACTCCATTTTGCTGAGGAGTCTTGGTTGCTGAGTATTCTTTTTTGATCCATGTTTTGCACAAAACTCAATGAATTATGTAGAGATGAATTCCCCTCCTCTATCTAATCGTAAACACTTTATCTTCTTTCCTATTTTATTTTCTACCATTTCTTTGAATACTTTGAAATGCTCAAATGCCTCTAATTTTTCTTTCAAAAAAACAACCCAAGTCATTCTAGAATAATCATCTATGAACAACATGAAGTAGCTTTCACCCTGCAGGATTTTGGTTCTCATAGGACCACATAAATTAGTATGAATCAATTCTAAAACCTTGGAAGAGGAATATTATTTTGCCTTGAAACTTGATCTTGTCTGCTTTCCATACTGACACTGTGCACAAATTGTATTTGAAGGTATTTTTATCTTTGGTAGATCTCTGACAATTTTTTTGTTGCTTATCCTTACTATGTTGTCGAAGTTCAAATGACACAACCTTTTATGCCATAACCAACTTTCTTCTTCTTGAGATAGAAGACATTTTTCCCTTTTTATTTCATTGAACATGTAGAGATTGTTATTGGTTCTTCCTGCATTTGCAACAAGCTTCCCCGTTTTTGTTTCCCTGATTTTGCATCCTGTAGAGGAAAAAGTAACTGTGTACCCTCGATCACAAAGCTGACTTACACTCAGTAGATTTTGTTTTAGATCCTCAACATAGTGTACACCCTATGTAGTAGTTTTCCCATCATCCAAACTTAAAGTTCCTCTCCCTTTGATTTTAGCTGAAGCATTATCACCAAATCTCACAGATCCGTTGTTGTTCCTTATTAGAGAAATGAAATTTTCTTTATACCCAATCATATGACTAGAGCACCCACTGTCAATATACCATCTATCCATCCTATAACCCAGTAAAATATACCTTCAATCTTGTTAGTCTTTCTGAAGGAACCTGCTCTGATACCAATTGAAGAACACAAGCTTATACTGAGAGGGGGGATGAACAGTATAAGACCACTTTTTACTTTTCTTTTCAATTCAATATTATGCAGTGTATAGACAATAGTATCAATAAAACACCATACACAATAGAGACACCACAGTTTACGTGGTTCACCCAATGTGGGCTACTCCACAGAGAAAATATTTTACTAAAACTTTCTTAATCAATTTCTTAGGGAATCCTTCCAAATTACAATGTTTATGGATCTCTGTCCAAATGAGATGTTGATCCCCTAATCTCAAGTTTGTGGATATCTTCCATAGAAGAACTCTTTCCCCTTTTGTTATGGCTAGTCACATGCCCTCACATGCTCAAAAGGAGCACACAACAAAACCTTATGCCATGAATATTTGTGCCCTTTGAAAATAAAACGCGCTTCATGCGTTTCAACACAACAAAACACCTTCGGCAAGAATTGAACGTAGGACCTCCTACTTCACACACAACACACGAACCACTAGGCCAAGGAGGCCTATACATTTGGCTTTACTCCACAATAGTCTCTTCAATGAATGCAAAAATAGTAAGCCTTTTAAAACCCTTTTCACACACACTTTGACACATGATGCGTAGGCTATTTTACCATTCGAATCCAAATATCAAATCGAGTGCTTAAAGAAATAAATTAAAAATTTAGGCTATATATATATATATATATATATATATATATATATATATATATATATGTTCTCCTCCTTTCCTTTGACGTCAGCGCTATAATTTAAATATTAGTTTTATACCTTTTCCTTTCTTTGACGTCGACACTATAAATTAAATTTTAAGTTTAAATAATTTAAAATTTAAACTTAAATATTTAAAATTAAATATCTCCATCACGGGGCACCTGTTTTGAGGAAATTAAAAGCCAACCTGGGTTTTAAGAAAAACCCATTTCAAATATGCCATCCATAGTTTTAAATAAAACCTTTTATTTTGCCTGCCTTGGTTTTCACAAAAACCCTATATATATCCATGCTCTCCAAAATATCATAAATGCTCATTTATGAAATGCTTTGGCCACCAAAACTCAATGTGATCCATGTGACATCAATGATCCATGTGACATCAATGACAACATAAAATCACTCAAATTTCCAACACTTTTCAATTCATTATTATAGTTAGAAAGTAATTGTTTTTCTTTCACATAAGAATCTTGATCCACCCCATTAATTTCTACCATCTATTGTAAATATTTGAGCTTGGATTCAATTTATTTATTTTCTTTAAAAATATTACCAAAAAATTTGGTATTTTAAATCTTCATTTGCTCATTTAAATATTTTAACTTTTGAACAAACCTGTACATACATGATCCTTCAAATTTTGATTCATCCCACCATAACACAACCATCTAGAAAAATCAGGTTCTTAGAGCCACATAGACTAGAAGTGAAATGGCTTTGGATGACCATTATTAGGTAACTCACAAGTTAAAATAATGGGTTTGTGATCTGATATTGCTCACAATAAAATATCTGAAGAGATTTTATACTTTATTTGTAACCATTTATTGGATAACAAGAATCTATATAGTCTTTATGCTATATGATTTTTCCAATGTGTATATTATCCCATATATATTGAAAGCTTGAGGGAATAACATCTCAAAGGTCATTTGAATTGATAAATAAAGCAAAATATTGCATTGATTTAGGCCATCCTGGAATACCACCCTTTTTTAATGGAGATAGAACAATATTAAAATCACCCCCAATAATTCATAGATCACAATGAACATCATTGTATTTGACAAAAATATGCTAAGATTATTCCAACATATTTTACAAGGAGTAATTATAGTTGGAGCATATGCATTTATAACCTTGACTTTGATGTTTTACTCTTTCCTAGAAAATAATCTAGCAACCCAATTACTTTTTTCTTCTAATAATTGCCCATCCCATTTGCATTTGTCCCATATTATTGCAATACTACTTGAAGCTTCTATAGAAGAAATTGCTAGATAATCACCCATCTTCCAAATCTTCTTAAAAGCATCCTTACATTCCTCACTACTTAATTTTGTTTCTTATATTAATTAAACTCATGACTATAACCACCTACCAATTCCTTAATAAGTATTTTTTTAGGATTTTTATTCGTACCCCTAATATCCCATGATATCATTTTCATCATCAACACTTTTTATTTTTATTAGTGGGCTTAGTCCTACTTCTTGTTAATATCTATGATATTTCTATTTGGCTTCCCAGATCAATATCCTTTTGAGTTTCTTTTTCTCTTTGTTCCTACTTTGACGGTATTCCTCTCCTTCAATTCTCGCTTACACTCTTATCTCCATCAATCTCTTCTATTTTTTCTATTTTGTCATATTGTTCATAATGAGACTTATCTTCTAAATATTTTTGTTGCTCTAAAGATTCAAATGTGCAAGGAATAGTCTCATAAGAATTTACTTCTTTATGTTGCCCTAAAATATCTAAACTGCATAGATGATCCTCCATAGCCATTACTTTCTTATGTTGGCCTAGAAACCCTAAATTTCCTTGGATATCCTCCATAAGATTTTCTTTATTGTATTGCTCTTGAAATCCTAAAGTGCAAGAAATACACTCTGTACTACTTTCATTTTTATTGTAAGGATAATATTTTATGCTACTTGAGGAGAATAAAGGTGATTTACCTAAATTAAGCTTGACCTCTTTCACCTCATCTGCTTTAATATTTACCTCTCTATAAAAATTTGCCTTCCCCTCTTCCTTCGCACCTTTAGTTCCTTTCATAGTTGAACTTGCACATTGTACTTTTTCATCCCTCATATCATTATTTTCTTCTAATGGTTGATTCAAGTGAACAATAATAGCATTTCCATTTGTTGATGTAGAGGGATTTTTCTAGCCACTTTCTTAGGAGTGGAAAAACCTTAATTTGACCTAGCTTCTCCTGTGATATGATTTCATTGTTTCAAATTGAATATGCCCTCATACCCAAGAATTTCCATCTCTTTCTCCATAATTTTCACTTTTAAATCTCTTGTCATGTGCCCAGTTGATGGCATTTGCAACATCAAAATGCAATATTTTCATAATCCACTTGTTGATCCCATTCTCTTGATTCATATTTAATCCTAATTAGATGCGGTAAAGGTTTTAAAATATCCATGGAAACACATATTTGAGTGCATAAAACATGCCTTCTCTCCTTAGTAGTTGGTCCCTCCTAGATGAATTCACCTAAAGTATTACCAATATTCTTCAAAACCTCCTTATTGATGAGTTGATAAGGAAGTCCAAAAATCTTAATCCATACAAAAAGTCTTTTAATAGTTTTTGTGTCCACAAAAAAATTCTCACTCCAAGGTCTTAAATATAATGCATATTTATCCCTAAACCACATGCTTTTATCCATTATTTTATCCCTTATGATCTGGATAAAATAATGAGGAAAAAATTCTTTTGGAAGAAAATTCAAAGAGTAATTTGAATTCACCCCACTTTCACTTGATCCAATTTTGAATTTCAAAAAAATCTGGTCATTATCCATGAAACTTACATATTAACCCTTTGGTTTTAAGAACCATTATATTATGCTCAATCATCTCATCCTTGATAATCACTTTTGGTGTAGAATATGCTACCTAGATAGGGTTTGCCATAGATCCACTCTTCCTCTTATTACTAGCTAGGGCATCCATACTTCCAACTTGGCCATTCATATTTTTAGTAAGGACTTTCATAAATGAATTTCTTTCCATGTTACCTAGATTTTCTTCAAATGAATCCTTTAAATTCTCCTAAGATTTGGAACAAGAAGTGGTACTTGTTCCTTGATCACACTTTGTTTTCTACTTCCTGCTTTCCTGTTCACACTTCCTCCTCACTTCTGGATCACACTTGCTCCTCACTCACACTCACTCTTGGCTCGCATCTTAATTGAGTTTTCATAGCTAGATACCTACATATTTTTTTCATAAAAAGTCTAAATTATTGGTTTTTGTTTTCTGCACTTCAATCTTCTTCAATTTCTAGAATTCAACATCCCTCTTATTGACATTTTTCTATAAAACCTTCATAATAATAAAACTCCACCTCTATTGTCTATGCACTAAATCATAATAGAGTATTATTCCCAAAACTTTGCATTATCATAGTCCGCTTTACTAGCTCTGGTATGTTAGTTTCCTTCCTAAAGCATAAGTGCAAGTACACGAACTATAATAAAATGTTTAACCTCAAAAAGTTGAAAGTTCATGACTAAATCATATCAAGGAATATATGCATAGTAACTAAACTATGGGTCATTATATAATACAAGTGGAATTCATTTTTGTTAGGAAAATATTAATTATTACAACATTTATGTTAGATATATTCTAGAAGACTATGGTTGGTAAAAAATATTGATTTGTTAATTTTAGTTTATGTAAATTTTCTTTATTAAATTTAGTTAGATATTTTATAACTATCTAAGATAGTTTATTTTAAGCTAAACTTGGCTTATGCAGTTGTATACATTCCATTATTGCTTCAATGAAATTTGTTCTCTTCCATAAGTGGTATCAAAGCAGAGCCTTGATCCTTTAGATATTTGGATAAGATCTAGGTCATAACATATTTTATCTTATGGTATGTTGGTTCAGGCATCACAACTAAAGCGGTCCTGGTCCACGTGGATAATTTGAGCTTGATAGGACCTCATGTAGTGTGAGAAAAAAATAGCATGTGTAGGGCACATGAGCACGTCACCCCGCAACACATAGGAGCATGCCATCTTGTAGCACACAGGAGCACACAACACAAAAAAAGTGCAAAAGCATGCCATGCTACAACACATAGGAGCACACAACATTCATAGGGTATAATAGCGTCCCACCCTACAATGCATAAGAGCGCACAACACATGCGCTTTGCGCACACACATTGTAGGGTGTAGGTGAGCACACCATGTTATGTTCTTGTGAGCATGCAAGCACATGTACATTCATGTAGTATGCAAAAGAGCATCACACGACACTCCCATGAGCGTACACATTCACACAATCCACTCACACATAGGAAAGCACCACGTGGTGCTCCCACGAGCACACAAGAGCATGCACATTCATGCAACACACCCACACATAGGTGAGTGCCACACAATGCTCCCACAAACATATAGAATGCACAAAAGTGCGCCCATGCAGGAGCATGCAAAGCATGTTGGTTGTGCAAGACTGTATAAAAACAATCAAGTAACGCAACAAATGTAAGGAGTCAACTCAGAACAGTGAAGCAAAGATTCTTTTTTTTGAAGTGGAGTAGCTAGAGCCCTATTGGATAAGACCATAGCAATTTTTTTTTTAATTTAATTATTTATTTGGTTACTTAATTCATTAAATTAATTAATTATTTAGTTAATTTTTCTATTAATCAGTTAATAGTTGAATTATATAATTAATTAATTACTTAAATTATTAATTAAATTATTTTTTTGCTTAAGGTCATACTTTTTTTGCAAACATCATTTCCTTTATTTTGCAAACATTACTTCCATATTATTTTTTGCAAACTCCAATAAAAATAATGCATTAATTAATTTTGCAATTATATACATCAAAATCATTGCAAAATTGTTATTGTAAAAGGTGCAATTTTGGTGAAAACTGACACCTTCCAAAACAAATTTGTGGGCATTATGAATGATTGCATGCATTTATTTTATTGTTTAATGCATTAATTTATGATAACAAAAAGACCCCAAATTTATACCCTATTTTTGTACGACTTGCACAAGGTAGTGTTTGGTAATTATGACACCTCTAATGTGCACTTATAGGTAATGTTGTTGTGATTGGGCTACTACGTTTAGTGCCTAACATAATTGCAACAACAACGTTTGGGGTCTATCCCTATAAAACGTTGAGGAGAAATAAGGAAAGCCTATTTTTATTTTCACTCCATCATTACCCTTATTCATTACTATCGCTCGACATAAACCTTGAAAGTGAGTTCCTCCTAGTATTTAAGGGACTTGACACCCTATGTATGCAAAGGTTTTTTTAAGCAGGTGTTAAAGATAGAGTGAATCCATTTTAGTACTGTCTATGTGCCACGAATCGATCTGTTTCACATACCTTAAAGTATTTTTTTCATACAACCATGTATATTGAGAGTACCAGCTTATTCCATGTATCGACAGGTTATATAGGAAAAGCAGGTATATTGAATGGATTAGGTCTATTAGTTTGGTAGGATAAATAAAGGGGGACCAATTGGAGATATGAGGAGCCCTCAAAATGTCCATTCCAAAGGTCTATCTTTTAGATTCTTAGCTCTTGATAGGTCCAAATTTTTACTATGGAAGACAAATATGTAGACCATATTGCAAGTTGAAAAGCTATGGGATATCATAACTGGTAGAGTCACATGCACAAAATTTGGAGATATTGCAAGAGAAACATATGATGATGCAAATACCAAAGCACTTATGATCATAGTTCTTGCCACTACTGATGAGATTCAACCGTATATTTGTGAAGCAAAAAATACCAAATATGCATGGGATAAGTTGACCACCATTTATGAAGGAAAGAATCAAGCAACAAATTTTAACCTTACATCCTAGCTTCACACTCTAAACACAAATAATGGAAAGTATGGATGTCTTTCTTTGCAGATTTGTTTATTTGAGAGCAAAATTGTATGCAATGGGAGAAAAATGGAGAATACACTCTTAAATTCCACTATTTTGAGAGGTTTACCATACTCTTTTAGAGTGCTTGTCCCTTCCCTTCAAGTTTCCAATAGATAAATCTCTTTTGAGGAGTTGGTTAATTTGTTGCAACAAGAAGAAGCAACTAACTGAAGAGACCAATGGTTCTATCACCTCAACCTGCTCACAAAAGACACCCCAAAAGCGAAAGAGGTACTACCACATTTATAAGAAAGAAGGTCATGATACAAAATAATGTTGGTACAACTCTTACAAAAAAGGTGATAAGAACCATCAACCACCAAAGAAGAAAGGACAATACAAACCACATCCTAAATATAGGCAACAAAAAGGGCATGTTGCTATTGAAGAATTTGATTTAGACTCAGAGCAAGCACACAAAGTGCTAATGACTCAGACTGATTCCAAATAAAAAGATAATGTTTGGTACATAGATTCAGGTGCAAGAAAGCACATGATAGGAGATAAGAAGTGGTTTGATACTTTTGAAGCAAAATAAGGCAAACCTTTGATAATTATAAATGATAAAACCTATCAAGTCCATGGGGTAGGTGATGTCTCAGTTACTCTTCTAGATGGGTAATGCTAATTTTAAAAGGTAATTTATGTACCAAGATTGGCCAACAATTTTTTGTTAATTATACAAATATTGGATAAGAATATGGTGGTTGATTTCAAAGTTAATGATGGAAAGAAGCATTACTTCATCACAAAAAATGATCAAAATATTGTAACTGATTACTATAAGCATGGATTGTTTGCTTTAGATGCCTTCAATTCACCTCATGTTTCCTTGGCTGCCACAACAAAAGAAGCAACCTCCTTATGGAAAAAATTGTATGGGCATCTCAGTTCAGGATACTTACTCCAAATGAGTAAACATGAAATGGTGTTAGGATTGCCCAACCTCTCACCAACATTACCTATTTGCTCAGATTTCTTAGCAGGGAAGCAACACCGAGTACCTTTTAAATTGAGTTCTTCAAGGGCTAAAGCACTATAGGAGCTAATACACACCAATCTGTGTGGACCCATGCTTAATAGTTTTGATGGAAAGAGGTATTTTTGGTTGTTTGTTTATGATTACTCCAAAAAAATGTGGATCTTATTCTTACAGTTAAAGTCTGATGCCATCCTGTATTTTCAATAGTTTCAAAAACATGTTGAGAAAGAATCAAGATGTTCAATCAAGACCATCTTCTTATATCAAGGGAAGAATTTACCTCCAATGAGTTCTCAAGGTTTCTTACAAAACATGGGATAAAAGTCAACTTACAACAACTTATACTCAACAAAATGGAGTTGTTGAAGTAATCATTCCATCATGGAGATGGTTCGATGTATGCTCCTAGGAGCTCATCTTGGGCAACAATATTGAGCTAAAATTGTCACTATTACTTTGTATCTCCTAAATAGAGAACCAACAAAAGATCTTTAAGGAGTAACACCCGAAGAAGCATGGAGTGGAAGAAAAATATAAATTTCTCATCTAAGGATGTTTGGTAGCAAAGCCTACATGCATATTTTTAATAAGAAAAGGAGTAAGCTAGAGGAGAAGTCCCTAAAATGCATATTTCTTGGTTATGATGAAGAATAAAAAGGGTATCGATTGGTTGACCCTATTACTAAGAAAATTCATATCAGTCGAGATGTGATATTCGATGAAGAAAATGCTCCCAAGTCAAATACAATAGATTTTGAAGAGTCTAGCAAAGACACATCTCCTGTTGTACAATTGGAATTTGATGAAGTCCAAAATGACATTCATGCCCTTGTTGATGATCTTGAAGCAGTTGCTCACCCACAACAAAGAAAAATTCCAAAATGGTACACAAGCACAATGAGAGACGTCAAATTTGATGCACCTCCTGACCTCAATTACACTTGGCCACATACTAGAAGTATGTCACACCAAGAAGGAGATAAGGATTTGATGTCTTCAGTGAAGGAAGCAATTAGCTTGCCTCAATGGATGGAAGCTATGGAAGTTGAACATAATTCTCTTATGAAAAACAATAAATGGGAGCTAGTCAATATGCCTGTTGGAAAGAAACCCATAGGCTAAATTATTGATAAACATAAAGCCTAACTTATTGTAAAGGGCTATGCTAAAAAATAATGCATTGATTACAAAGAAACATTTACACCAACAACAAAGATGACTACCATTTATATTATTTGTGTAATGGTAGCTCAGTTTGGATGGAAGCTACATCAAATGGATGTGAAGAGTGCATTCTTGAATGGTGATCTCAAAGAAGAGGTGTAACTTGAATGGTGATCTCAAAGAAGAGGTGTAAATGGTTCAACCTAAATGTTTTGTTGTTGAAGGAAAAGAGCAATAATTTTCAAATTGATAAAATACTTGTATGGGTTGAAACAAGCTTCGAGAGCTTGGTACATCAAGATTGATAATCACCTATTGCAACACATATTTTAAAGAAGTATCTTAGATGAAAATCTCTATTTCAAGAAGGTTGGTTCTGAAATAGTGATACTTGTATTGTATGTTGATGATCTGATCATTGGCAGTTTAGATGAGATGGTGGAAACTATGAAGAATGACTTGAAAAAGTTATTTGAAATGATAGATCTAGGACTTATACATTATTGTCTTGGTTTGGAAGTTTTGAAAAAGAAAAATCACATCAAGATCATGCAGATAAAAAATGCTAAGGCACTAATAGAAAAATATCAAATGACAAACTGTAAACCCAAGGTAACTCCAATGGAACCAGAGTTACAGTTGTTCAGATATGAAAAATCACCTCAAGTATTTAGAACTCTCTATCAATAGCTAAAGATGAGTCTCATTTATATAACAAAAACTAGTTTAGATATCAAATTTGTTGTGAGATACCTTTCAAGGTTCATGCAGGAGCCAAGGATCAGTCACTAGAAAGTAGCAAAGCAAATTTTACACTGTATCCATGGCATAGTAGAATATGACCTAGAATACAAGAAGAATGAAAAGTTCTTCTTACAAGGATATACAAAATAGATCTCTAGATGACATGAAATCAATGTCTAAATACATGTTTCATATAGGATTTGGACCTATCTTGTTGTACAATAAGAAGCAACAAGTAGTTGCTTTTTCATCCACAAAGGCAAAATATCGCACTGCACAAGGAGCTGTGTGTGAAGCAATATGACTACATCACATTATTTTAAGTATGGATCTTCAGAAGAATATTCCAATACACTTGAAATATGATAACCAAGGTGTTTTGAAACTATTCAAGAATATAGTGTTCCATGAACAAAAAAAGCACAATGAAGCTCAGTGTCACTTCATTCAAGATGAAGTTTAGAAACACAAGATCCAGCTCTAGTACATTCCCACTGGTAAACAAGTTGTGGAAATTTTCACAACGGTACTTGTATGTATCAAATTTGAGTTGTTTTGCAACTCTCTATGTATTTCAAATAATTTAATAAGGGGGATGTTAAAAAAATATTAATTATTATATTATTTAGGTTAGATATATTCTAGAAGACTATGGTTAGTAAAGAATATTGATTTGTTAATTTTAGTTTACATAAATCTTCTTTATTAGCTTTAGTTAGGTATTTGATAACTATTTGAGATAGTTTATTTCGGGCTAAACTTGGCCTATGCAGTTGTATAAATTCCATTGTTGCTTCAATAAAATCTGTTCACTTCCAACGATTTTAATCCCAAATAACCACTTAAAAAATATACCTTATCATTTTAATAAATTATGAAATGAATTGCATTCATATTATAATGACATTTTAACAAATCATAATGCTATTGTTTTAATAAATAGTTTAGTAGTCTCAAAAAGTTGAAAGTTCTAATCCATACTTTGTCCCATAATCCAACCAACAACCAACAACTCAAATAATCAATTTAGCCATGAAGTCTATATGATATCATATTTTTTTACTTCAACATAAAAAACTTATATTCGCTTCATGAAATCATAGTCCACTTTACCAAATATAGATTGTTAGTTTCCTCCAATACATTGATCTATAAATGGATCCCCTAAAATATTTTGTAATCCTCTAGAACATATTTTGAATTTGTACTTTCAATTTTTTTTTAACTTCAACTAAACTTACTACTTCCTATAACCATGGAAAAAATAATATAACTTCACGATCCTCTACTAAATACCCTCTATTGGCTAGCCTATCTACACATTTGTTTCCTTCCCTTAATGTATTGTAAACTTGATTTCTTCAAACTTTGGAGCAAGGTATTGTATTTCTACAATTGTCTCTTGTATGTTTCATGGAGCCTTTGTTTTCCTCAAAATTGCATTTATTACTATTAGTGAATTGCCTTCCATCCATACTATTTTCCATTTTATTTGAATGAATATTTTTAATCCTTCCAAGGCTACCCAAGATTTGGCTTCATTATTTGTCTTAAATCCACTACTGAAAGTGTATTGTAACAAAATATCACCCCTATTATTTCTTATTATTCCTCCTCCTATTGGTCCTAGATTTTATTTAGAAGCTCCTTCAAAATTCAATTTGACCAACTCTACTTATAGTGGTTTCCACTTTATATTTTTGCCTTCCTTTTGTTTCTATTATACCCACCATCATGTTTTTAATTGATGACTTGACTAAATCTATCAAGGCTCATTGCTTCGAGATTAGGGATTGGGTGAGTTGATAGGGATGGTTTAGACTCCTCTATTTTTTTTTGCTGGATAATAAAGGGTTGTACTCGAGTCTTCCACCCTTGAAAAATTACATATCTCTTATTTAGAGCTTGAGATTTTACAAATAGATACACTTCTCATCTCAATTGAGATGCTATAGCTAGAAACCCACATTGTTTTACATAAAATGTCTAAATTTTTTATTTTCATTTTTTGGATCTTTTCAAAATTATATATGAATACAACTAATCCAAAATTTAGCATCTTTCTTGAAATTTTCCTATAGCATCTTTCATAATGCAAAAACTTCACCTCTACTATCTATGCCTTGCATCTTAGTAGAGTAATATTTCCAAAACATTGTACTATCATAGTCCGCTTTACCAAATATGAATTGCTAGTTTCCTTCCTGAAACACAAGTGCAACAACAAAAATTATAATAAATAGTCTAAATGAAAACACATTATTGTTACAAAATAAAGAAGATATTACCAATGGAAAATATTAAAGTAAAACTTAATCATTAATTGATTCGGACAATAAATGTTTTTTTGTCAGCTTCAACTAAACTTTCCACTTCCTCTAACCATGGCAAGGAGAATTTAACTGCATGATCGTCAATCAAAATCCCTCTACTGGCTAGATTATTTGCACATTTGTTTCCTTCCCTTAATATATGTGTAAACCCAACTTCTTCAAACTCTTTAGCAAGATCTTGAGTTTCCACAATTATCTCTTGTATGTTCCATGGAGCTTTTGCTTTCCTCAAAATTGTATTTATTACTATGAGAGAATCACCTTCCATCCATACTCTATTCCATTTCATTTGTTTACATATTTTTAACCCTTCTAAAGGTGCCCAAGCTTCAGATTCATTATTTGTCTTAAATCCACTATTTAAAGCATAATGAGATAAATTCTCTCCTCAGTTATTTCTAATTATTCCTCCTCTTGCTAGTCCTAGATTTCCTTTAGATGTTCCATAAAGATTCAATTTAACCCACTCTACATTTGGTGGTTTCCACTTTATATTCTTTGCCTTCTTGTTTCTTATCTTGTACCCAAAATCATAATTCCATTTAATGACTTTACTCCATCTATCAAGGCTCTTTGCTTCCAAATTAGGTACTAGATGAGTTGATAGGGTTGGTCTAGACTCTTCTATGGATAAACATATCTTCTTTTTCATTACATATAAACTACTTTCCTTTCCTTTAAATATTCTTCTATTCCTTTCTAGCCATATAGTCCAAAGTATTGTAAAGCATACTTTTATAAGTGCTCTGCCATTGCTTTAACCAATCTTTAATTCTGTTATTTATCACCATGCGTTTACCTAACATATTAAGAATCCATTACCAAAGATTATAGACTATCGAGCAATGTCCCAAGAGATGGTCTATACTCTACTTATTACAAAAAACACATTGAGAGGGGCCATGAAAAATCCTTTTCATAAGGTTATCCCAAAATAAAAATTTTCTATTACCTACTAGCCAAACAAACATTTTGACTTTAGGAATGCTTGGGCTATCCCAAATATCTCTCCATATTCTAGTGATATTATTATTTTTTTGGTGTTGAACATTATATCCACTTGTTGTTGTGTATTCTCTTGACTTATTTGACTTCCAAGTCAATTTATCCTTGGATCCCCTCAGAATAATCACAGTTGTTATATTTCTACTCAATTGCCTCCTAACATCAATGTCTTGTATACTTGTAAAAAAATCTTCTTCCCATTTGTATCTTCCTTTTTTTTTTGTTAAGCGAAAAACCCCTTACGGAGCCGCTTGGTCTGAGATACCACGAACAGGGGGTTCTACACCATCAAAGTCACCCGGGGGTCGCACCCAACCCCTGCCCGCACCAACATTATCAATTGGATTTTGGATACCCAATTCAGCTTTTTGGTAGGGTGGAGATTTGAACCTGGGACCTCCCTTGGAGGATTGCCCTCTCCTCTCCAACTCACCTACAACACCTGGGTGTTTTATCTTCCTTCTTTATCCTTGTACAAAATGTTTGAAACTCTATCACCATATTTATCTTGAAGCAATCTCATCCAAGGTTTAAAAATTGGATCTAGATTGAGTGGTTTTTTATCACACCAAGTATCCATCCAAATAGAATTTTTTTCTCCAGTTCCCACCACCCATCTTAAACCTTTAATCATAAGATCAATAGATTTTTTTAAACCATTCCAAAGAGCAAAACCATTTTGTAGAGAGAATGCAGTAAATATTAAACTTGGATCAAAATTAGATTAAGGGGGGGCTTAGAATCCTCCATGGATATATAAATTTTCCTTTTTATTACCTCTAAATTGCTTTCCTTTCCTTTAAATATTATTTTGTTCCTTTCCAACCATACAGTCCAATGTATTGTGTATTTTGATTTATCCCATATTGTCTATAATGCCTCACTTTTAAAAGTGCTCTGCCATTGCTTTAACCATTCTTCAATTTTGTCATTCATCACCATGCACTTACCAAACATATTAAGAATATATTGCTATAGTTTATAGACTATTGAGCAGTGTCCTAAGAGATTGTCTATACTCTCCTCCTTTTTACGTAGAACACATTGTGAGGGGCCATGAATACCCTTTTTCATTAGGTTATCCCAAAATAATTTTTTCTTGTGACCTACAAGCCCTAAAAATATTTTAACTTTTGGAATGCTTGGGCTATCCCAAATATCTCTCCATATTCTTGTGGTATTCCTATATTGTTGGTTATTTACATTACATCTGCTTCTTGTTGCGTATTTTCTAACCTATTCAACTTTTAAATCAACTTATCCGTGGTTCCCCTCGAAATAATTATTATTGTTATATTTATGCTCAATTACCTCCTAGCAACAATGTTTGGTATACTTGTAAAAAAAATTCTTTCCATTTGTATCTTCCTTCCTGATCCTTGTACATAATGTCTAAAAGTCTATCACCATATTTATCTTGAAGTATCTCATCCATGGTTTCAAAATTAGATCTTGATCCATCCAAATAGATTTTTTTCTCTACTTCCCACCACCTATCTTAGACCTTAAATCACTAAATCAATTGATTTTTTAAAACTGATCCATAGTGCAAAACCATCTAGTAGTGAGAATGTGGTAAATATTAAGCTTGGGTCATTATGCTCAATAATTGACTTAGAAGAATTCTTTCTCATTTTCTTTGATTCTCTTTGTACAATCTCCAACTAATGTTTTGCCTTAGAGATAAGTTTGCATCTATAAGAACTCTTAAATCAATATTGAACCTAGTTTTATCATCACACACCTTGCCCCATTTCACCAAAGAAAATTTCCTTTTATCATGTATCCCTAACTACAAAAATGACCACATAATATATATTTAACTTTTTTTTACCGATTATGGCATAATATACAAGGACATATGATATGTAGAAATGACCTGTAAGACTGATTTAATTAGTTACACTCTTTATGCTAATGATAAACGTCCACCTTTCCATGTTGCTAGTTTATTATGAACTTTACTTATAAACTAGGTTTCATAATTACATCCTCATTCTCCCCTCAAATAAGGACATCCCTAGATATGTTGCTAGCAAATATACTTCTTCCATTTGAAGTAACCTACATATCCCTACTTTGATTCTAGCTTGAGTATTTAGGAAGTAACTTTTGGATTTTGTCCTATTAATTTTTTTCCCAAATGCTCTTTTATATTCCTTTAATAAGTTATTCAAAGCTTTGGCCTCATTTTTCCTTACCCTCCCAAAAAGGGCTGTATCATTTATAAATTATTTATGGGTGATGTTGTCAATTTTATTACTACCCTTAAGTCTGCTTATTAGCCCATATTTGTATGCCTTCTTTAGGTTCCTTCCCAATACCTCTATCATAATAATGAACAAATATGGTGATAGAGGATCTCCTTGTCTAAAAGCCCTCTTCTTTAATTATTATGTTATTAGCCCATTGACCAACATCGAATATGATACTATAAAGGCACAAGCTTTAATCCATTAAAAAAATAAATTTCCATTTAACCCTATCGTAGGCTTTATTCACATCAAGTTTTAAGATCATATCTCTCTTTTTTAGAAGCTATTTAATGCATTACTCAATGAGCTATTATGATCCCATCCATAATTTATCTCCCTTTTACAAGTCCTTATTGATATCTTGAAAATATTTTGTCTACTAGCAGTCTTAATCAATTTACCAACACTTTGGAGATTATCTTATATGCCATATTACATAGGCTTATGGGTCTGAATGAATAAACAATTTTGCATCCATATTTTTTGGAATCAGGGGAAGATATGTTGCATTTATTTTATAAGGTATGTATTGTTTGACCATAGAATTTTCCTCGACAACCAATAAAGAATACTTCACTATTTCCTAAATATGCCTATATAATGTTGCAAAGAGTCCATATAAACCTAGGGATAACCTTATCAAAATTAAAAAGAGGTTAATGAACTTCTTCTAGAATAATAAGTTCTATCATTTTGTTATTGTCTTCATCTACTATAACTGAAATTACTTCTTACAATAGCTTATAATTAAGAACTTCAATATCCTTCAATCCCAGAATATTCTATAATAAAGCCTTGTCTCCTTTCTAATTTTTCTCTGGTCTTCAATCCAAACCCCTTCTACTAATTCTAGATTTTGATCTCTATACTATTACCATATGAAAAAACTTAGTGTTTTTATTTCCTTATTTTAACCAAGTCTATCTCGATTTTAATCTCTAAAATTTCTATTCCTTAAAATATTAAGATATTCACTAAGCAACTTCCTTTCCTTTGAGCTTGGATTATTGTGTTCATATTTTTGGAATTTTGAAAATTTATCCTTTAGTTTTTCTTTCTTCTCAAAAATATTTCTAAAAGTGTTCTTCTTCCATTCTTTTAATCTAGATTTAATTGATTTAATTTGTTTGGAAGTGTATACAACCCACCATTTCCTAAATAATTCCATGTTTGCACTACCATATCAATAAATTGAGGATGGTCTTCCCACATCTGCTCATATTTAAAATATGATATTTTTTTGAATTCACTATCCACCATTTTAAATCTTATTGGCCAATGATCAGAACCAATCATTGTCATGGTATTAATTTTAGCACAAGTACCTTCATCTAGATAATGATATGAGAGTATGCACCTATCTAAATTTTTTGCTATTAGGTTCTGGCCTATCTTGTTGTTGGTCCATGTCTAATTGTCTTCTTCAAACTCAACCTCCTATAGATTATTGTTTTAAATTAAAGTTAAAAATTTCTCATATTGTGGGTTAGTTTCCTATTTCCACAAAAAATTTCATCCCAATTTGCTATGGAATTAAAATCTCCTATGATAATAAATCGATTTTCTTGGTATTTACTTCTCATAAAGGCTTGAATCCCACTCCATACTTTTGATTTACCTTATAGAGTTGAAGGTCCATAAAAATTGATAAGGATGAAATAAATATCTACAAATTAGCATGTGACTAATGAGGTTATCATAGGATGGTATAATTGGATTCCAACATGTTAGAATTCCTCTACTACTCCTAAATCCACAACATCCCATTCACATATTGCCCATACTACTTTCATAGTTTTAGGAACTTCTTCCTTTGTCATTTTAGTTTCCTAGATACAAAGAATATCAAGCATTACTCAAATAAAGGTCCTTGATACACCTTTGATTTGAAGGGGAATTAGCACCCCTTTTATTCCATGAGATGGTACTCATGTCTCATTAGGGGTTGTTGGCCCCTCCTGTGAATTACCAATATCATTTTACTATTTGGAAAAGAAAAGTTCAACCAACTTAGATTGTATTTTTTTCTCTATGTTTGCTCTTGGTTCCTTGGCTCTCACTTGATACTTTGAAGGTTTTCCTCTTTTTTTTTTTCTTTCTAGTATTAGAAGTAGGCTTTAGTATTCTATTCCTCAATATTATTTCATATTTCCTTTTAATTAGATATATCCTCTCCTAGCTATGCTAAGGAAGCTTTTAACTTATCGTACTCATTTTTTGGCATTTCCTTGTTAATGGTAGATGTATTAACATCTAACACTATATTTTATCTACCACTTTCCTTTTCATGAAGGGTGCATGGTACTTCAAGAGAGTTTTCAAAATGTGATGAGGCACATTCCTTAGGTTTAGCAGGAATGTTCATCCCTATTTAAGGTTTAGATTGAGTGGACAATTTCTTGTTAATATTATGATCCATATTGTACCATGTCCTCTAAGCTATAATTTGATTTTTCTTTAGAGGCCATAGCCTCAAAATAATTGGTGTTTCTTCCAATATCCTTACTTACTAGTCTCCACTGTTTATTTACTTTCATTTGTATAGACCTATTTTTTGGAAATCAAAAACCATCCTCATCCATATCCATTTGTAAATTTCTCTGATGGTTTTCTACATATGTTTTTATTGGACTCTTATTAAGGAATGATCTCTCAATATGTCCCACCTCATGACATATTCTACATCTAAAAGATATATTTTTATAATCTATGGTTTGGATCTACAACTTACTCCCATTCTTAAGAATGATTGGTTTTGGTAAAGGTACTAATATCAATCATGACCAATATCCAAGCATAAATAGCCAAGACCATATTTTGTAGTTTCTAGAATCTCAAGGATTTCTCCCATAATGTTTCCTATTGGCTTTAAGGTGTCCATTTTCAATTATTCAATGGAAAATCCATACATCCTAACCTATACTGGTACTAGGGATAAATTTACATTTTTAGGTGCAAAGCCTTCAAACCGGTGGTTAAGAAAGAGTCTTGTTCTTCCCATAAACCAAGGACCCCCTTTCAAGATTCCATATATTTTCTTCATAGAACAAAAAATGGCTAGGAAGAAAACTTTGGTAAGAAAATATAGACTCACTCCTAAATAGTTCCATCTCTTATCAATCTATTTTCTCAAAGCTGAAACCCTTGGCAAAGACCCATTAAATTTACTAATGACTACCTTATATTTGAGCAACAAGGTTTGTTGCTCTGTGAGGTCCTCCATAACCTCTACTACTAGGAATTATTATAAGGATTTAGTTATAAGTTTATCCATGAGAAGGACACTATGACTTAATATCTAATAAAATTTACCAGTATATCCCATAGCAATTATATTATTTGGAGATAAACCTACATTAGTCTACATGTAAAACTTCAAAGAAAATGAAGGGATAAATGAAACTTAACTAAAAATTTCTAATCCTAAATGATATATCCTACCTCATTGATGCCCTAGCCCTTCATTTCTCCTCCCATCATCCGAACCTTGGCTGATAGATGTTTATAATTTTTTTCATGACTCAAAAAATCTTTGCTACCATTTTTTGTATGGTTGACTTCATAGGGTCATATCTCCCTCAATATTACTTAGATTCCTTCGTGTGACCACTCATTTTAAAGCTCTTTAAATTTCACACAAACTAGTCTAAGAATCGTCTAAATCAAACAATGCTTCACAAAGATATGGCCTCTTGAAATATGAGACGTGTTTTTTGGAAAAAATTGCCCTTGTTTTGGATGACTATCTTCACATGGATGTATCTCCCTCAACACTATTTAAATTCTTTTGTGTGACCACTCATTTTAAATATCTTTAAATTCCACATTAAATGGCATAAGAAATGTCTAAATCAAATAACTATATTCAAAGATATGGCTCCTAAAATATGAGATATTTTTCTAGAAAAAAATGCCCTTATATATAAATCTTGATTGATTATAACTTTAAAATAATTAACAATTCATATTCTGAATATAAGTTTTTTAGCATATTTTTTGTAAAAAAATAAGAATTTGTGATCTTAAATGAAAGAATTCCCCATATTAAAAATAAGTACACTTTAAATAGAAGAATTTAAATCCAAAATCAAGAATTACAAGAGAGAATGAAAATCAATAAAATCGATTATCATACCTTTTTGTTTTAATAACCTACATGTGGCTTCTATAGGGGCCACTCCGATTAAAAAAAAGAATATTACATCAAGTGAGAGATTCACTCATGTCTTTGTCATATTCGGAATTTGAGCAACATTCTGGTGGATTAACCATATTCCCTAATATATGTATCAAATAATATAAAATATGTCATGCACAAAATCCTCATTTGCCCCAATACATGCAGATTTCCTAAGGTCAATTATAGTTTGTACAAAATACATAGCCAAACATGTAGGCTAATTAGACAATGGAAAATCCGGTGCCATAATAGTGTATTAAAGCTAATAACCAATGTAATAGTTCATGCCACAATAGGTGGTCACACTACATCACCAAGTTATACAAAATCAATAATGGATCAAACATCCTCAACAACAACTAAACTATGCTCAAATAGGACAACCTTACGTACCAAATATTGTATGGTTAGATGTAGTATGTGCAAGCATTACAAAAACAAAATATGTTGATGTATGTGTAGAAAAACTATTTGGCTTATTCGGCCCAAACCCATCAATAACAAGTGGTCCCATAGACTCAATAGCAAGTCCTACCAATCCTCACTCCTCAAGAACTTATGGCCTATAATGAGTCTCTTTGACTTAGATATCTCTAATGGGGAATATAATTAGGATTAATAAGATGCACAATGGCATGAGTAATATGAATCCAAATTCTTGGTGCATTGTAAAATAGGTCATGATACAAAAAATTATGCTATGGTAATCCACCATGTCAAACAATGAATCAACAAGTGTTAAGCCACTCTACAGTTAAAAACTAGCCTATTGCCATTAGTCTAGTAATGGTTAGTCAACCCATGATAAACAAATTGATGGTAAATCAGGTGATTGAACCCAATTGAATGTGGCACAATCCTACAAAATACCTAGGGAACTTGAAATGAGTAGATATTGCCTCCCTATTCAAAGTACAATGGTAAACATTTCTCCAAAGTATCATTAGCCTACTCCCTAGTTAGCATACACCCTTCAAATAAAAAGAAACCTAATATAAAAAGGGAGGCTTTTGGCAACAATAGATCAACAATTTTTATGGTGAAACCCACAATATTCCATTAAGGTGTATGCCTCCTCTAGTATGAGTAAATTCTTGGGTTTAAAAAGAAAGATTCTAGAAATTAAAAAAACAAGGAATGAATAATATTGTGAATCATTTGATTTTTTCTTAGGTGAAGAGTCAAATTTAATAAAAGAATATGAGGTGCTATTTTTCCCATAGAAGGAGAAGACTTTGTGATGGAATCACAAATTAAGTCAAAATACAAGGGATTTGGGTTCCCCTTTGAGGATGTCCTACATGTGGAAATAATAAAGGAAAATATACCATCAAATCATCAAGCATTATTGCCTCCCTCAAATGATGAATTGGATCATATATGAGCTATGGGAAGAGGAATTGGACCAAATATGAAGTAGAAAGAGACACTACAAAATCTAAAATATTGACATATGAATTCCATTTTATGAATACATTTGCTTCTTTGAAGAGGTAATATTAGAAAAAAAAATCAAATTCCTAGGATTCCATGTGATATGCAAACCAGAAGATGCCTAAAGCACCTAAGGTTACCAAATATCATCTTCTTTTCTAAGACGTCATCATGTGTGGTCCTTATAAATCATCATAAGGTGAAATACATGCTTCATGAAAATGTAAGGTACTTTTATCAAAGTGGGTATGGATACTAGAGGTTGAGGATGAAAGCCTAGAAGTAGATCCTATGCAATAAATGGAGAAGGAATCACCTCTAAATCTTGTGATTGCTTAATTGATTTTTTTTTCTAGATAATAAGGGGTTGTACTTGGGTCCCCCACCCTTGATAAATTACATATCTCTTCTTTAGATATTGAGAGTTTACAAATATGTACACTTATCTTAATTGAGATGCTATAGCTAGAAACCTACATCATTTTACATAAAATGTCTAAATTCTTGATTTTCATTTTCTAGATATTTTCAAATTTTTGTATGAATACAATTAATCCAAAATTTAGCATCTTTCTTGACATTTTCCTATAGCAGCCTTCACAATGCAAAAACTTCACCTCTACTATCTATGCCTTGCATCTTAGTAGAGTAATTTTTCCAAAATATTGCACTATCATAGTCCTTTTTACCAAATATGTATTGCTATTTTCCTTCCTAAAACACAAGTGCAACCACAAAAATTATAATAAATAGTCTATATGAAACACATTATTGTTACAAAATAAATCAAATATTACCAATGGAAAATATTAAAGTAAATCTTAATCATTAATTGATTCAGGCAATCAACATTTTTTTGTTAGCTTCAACTAAACTTTCTACTTCCTCTAACCATGGAAAGGAGAATTTAACTTTATGATCCTCAATAAAAACCCCTCTATTGGCTAGCTTATCTGCACATTTGTTTCCTTACCTTAATATATGTGTAAACCTGATTTCTTCAAACTCTTTAGCAACATCTTGAATTTCCACAATTATCTCTTGTATGTTCTATGGAGCCTTTGCATTCCTCAAATTTCCATTTATTACTATGTGAGAATCACCTTCCATCCATACTCTATTACATTTCATTTTACTATATATTTTTAACCCTTCTAAAGTTACCCAAGCTTCAGCTTCATTATTTGTCTTAAATCCACTATTGAAAGCATAATGAGATAAAATCTCTCCTCTATTATTTGTAATTATTCCTCCTCTTGTTGGTCCTAGATTTCCTTTAGATGCTCCATCAAAATTCAACTTAACCCACTCCACATCTGGTGGTTTCCACTTTATATTATTTGCCTTCTTTTTGCTTCTATTGTACCCAATATCATAATTCCATTTAATGACTTGACTCCATCTATCAAGGCTCTCTACTTCCAAATTAGGGACTGGGTAAGTTGATAGGGTTGGTTTAGACTCCTCTATGGCTAAACATATATTATTTTTCATTACCTCTAAACTGCTTTCATTTCATTTAAATATTATTCTATTCCTTTCTAGCCATACAATCCAAAGTATTGTATCTTTTGATATATCATATATTTGTAAAGCCTTACTTTTATAAGCTCTCTGCTATTTATTTTACCAATCTTCAATTTTGCTATTCATAACTATGCATTTACCAAACATATTAAGAATCCATTACCATAGATTCCATACTATTGAGCAATATTCCAAGATATGGTCTATAATCTCCTCCTTTTTACAAAAAACACATTGAGAGGGGCCATGAAAACCCCTTTTCATAAGGTAATCCTAGGATAAAATTCTTCTATGGTCTACTAGCCAAACAAATATTTTTTTTTACTGGATAATAAGGGGTTGTACTTGGGTCCCCCAACCTTGAAAAATTACATCTCTCTTTTTCAGAGCTTTGAGAGTTTACAAAAATATACACTTCTCATCTCAATTGAGATGATATATCTAGAAACCTACATCATTCTACATAAAATGTATGAAGTCTTGATTTTCATTTTCTAGATCTTTTCAAATTTTTGTATGAATATAGTTACTCCATAATTTAGCATCTTTCTTGACATTTTCTATAGCAACCTTCACAATACCAAAACTTCACCTCTACTATCTATGCCTTGCATCTTAATAGAGTAATCTTTCCAAAAAATTGCACTATCATAGTCTGCTTTACCAAATTTGAATTGCTAGTTTATTTTCTTGCTGAAGTCATATCTCTTCATTGCTCTTTCCATGATTCAAACCCTAGTTGGTAAATATTTGCAATTTAATTTTTTTATGACTTGAAAAATCATCACTACCCTTGTTTCGAATGGTTGACTTCACAGAGTCGTATCTCCCTCAATATTGCTCAGAGTTTTGCATATGACAACACATTTTAAAGCTATTCAAATTCTACACAAGTTGGTCCAATAATTAGTTGAATCGGATAAATCTTTGTAAAGATATAGCTCCTAAAAGATGAGATGTTTTTCAAGAAAAAACCCTAATCCTTCGCACTTTGCAATTTTATTTTTCGTGACTTGAAAAATTGTCACTGCCCTTGTTTCGAATGGTTGAATTTATAGGGTTATATCTCCATCAATATTTTTAAAATTTTTGCATATGACCACTCATTTTAAAGATATTCAAATTATTCACAAGTTGGTATAAGAATTAGTTGAATCAGATAACTCTTCACGAAGATATGGCTCCTAAAATATGAAATATTTTTCAAGAAAAAAACCCTAATCTTTCACACTTTATAATTTTATTTTTCTTGTTGTAAGTAGCTTTCCACACTCCTTAAGCCTTCCCAACCTTTCACTGAGCATCCTAGCCTTCCATTGTTGCTCCTTCAGCCAACCCAACCTTCCACACTCCTTTAGCCTTATCAACCTTCCACGTTCCTTCAACCATCCCAACCTTCCACCCAACATCCTAGCCTTTCATTATAGCTTCTTTAGCCAGCCCAACCTTCCACACTCCTTTAGCCTCCTATTGAGCAAGGTGCAGCCAAAGTATTGTCATTGTTGTCAACACAGATAGATAGATCAGTTGATGCAGTGGACAGGAGTTCAGAGGTCAGTGAGAGCATGTACAGTGAATATCCAAGAAGACAGAAGTGGCCCAGATTCAAAGGATCAAAGAAAAAGACAAGTAAGAAAACTGTCACGATATCGCGACATGTTTTCTGTCGCGATATCACGACATGTTGAGAAGAAAGAAGGCAGAAAGAAAAACTGTCGTGATTTCACGACATATCGAAAGAGAGAAAAAGCTAGAAAAGCTGTCATAATTTTGTGACATATCGAAGGAGAGAGAAAATGCTGGGAAAAATGTCGCGATATCGCGACATGTTAGAAGAGAGAGAAAGGGCAAGGAAAATTATCGTGATTTCATGACATGTTGGCAGAGAAGAAGCCAAGTGGAAAAACTGTCACGATTTCGCGACATGTTGGAGGAGAGAGAAGCCAAGTGGAAAACTGTCGCGATTTCATGACATGTTGCCAGAGAAGAAGCCAAGTGGAAAAACTGTCGCGATTTCATGACATGTTGGCAGAGAAGAAGCCAAGTGGAAAAACTATCATGATTTTGCAACATGTTGGCAGAAAAGAAGCCAAGGGGAAAAACTGTCATGATTTCGCAACATGTTGGCAGAGAAGAAGCCAAGTGGAAAAAATGTCACGATTTTGCGACATGTTGGCAGAAAAGAAGCCAAGTGGAAAAACTATCGTGATTTCGCGACATGTTGGTAGAGAAGAAACCAAGGAAAACTATCGCAATTTCGCGACATGTTGGCAGAGAAGAAGCCAAGGGAAAAACTATCACGATTTCGCGACATGTTCGGAGAAGAAGAAGAAAAGTGTCACGATTTCGTGACATGTTTGAGAGAAAGAGCTTGCAAGGAAAAGTGTCACGATTTCATGATAATTTGCAAGAGGAGGTAAGGAGAAAAGTGTCACGATTTCGTGACATGTTTGAGAGAAAAGAGGCAAGGAGAAAAGTGTCACGATTTCGTGACAAATTGCGAAGAAGGAGGTCACAGAAAAAAGTGTCGCGATTTCGTGACATGTTCTTTGAGAGAAAGAAGAGCAAGGAAGAAGTGTCACGATTTCACGACAAGTTGCAAAAGGAAGCGCTAAGGAGAAAAAGTGTCATGATTTCACGACATAATCAAGGAAGAAGAGCACCAAGGAGAAAAAGTGTCACGATTTCGTCACGACATGTCGGTTTCAAGGCCCAAAGAGGAGAGAGAATGCACAGAGGCGAAAGTGTCACGATTTCGTGACATGTGTTTTCGTTGGCCAAAGATAGAAAAGGCACAAGGCAGCGAAAGTGTCACGATTTTGCGACATGTTCCATTTTCGCAGGCGAAAGGCAGAGAAGTGCAAGGAAGCGAAAAGTGTCATGATTTCATGACATGTGTTTTCGCTGGCCAAAGACAAAAAAGGCACAAGGCGAAAAGTGTCATGATTTTGTGACATGTCTGGTTTTCACGGGTGCAAGCGAAGAAGTGGACAAGGAGGCAAAAAATGTCACGATATCGTGACATGTCATGTTTTCACGAGTAAAAGGCGAGAAGAGTACAAAGAGACAGAAATGTCATGATTTCACCGACAGTCGACAACATGATTACGGAAAAGAAGTTAACTAGAGTAGGGACAATTACAGTGGAATAAGATAGAAATCATGCAAGCTAAAATTAAGCAAAAAGCAATAAAGATAGAAATAGAAAAAAAAGCATGCAGCAGAAGAATATCAGCCAAGAAGAGAAGATCTATTAGATAGGTTGCATGTAATAAATACTTATTATACGAAAGGAGTTACAATACAAGGGCATATTAATAGGCTACAAGTAAGTATAGAAGATGAGGAGTCTCATTGAGAAATATGTTATAAAAGGGCAATCGCGTAGAGAATTAAGTTGCGCGAAAGTAAAGAGAGTGCAGGAGGCGAGTGAGCAGGGTGTGTGCTGGGTAAAGAGTGGGCAATGTTGAGAAAGCAATAGACCAGTCAGGGTCTTGTAAAAGTGAAGGCATATTTATGTCAATCATCTAGATTCAAAATAGAATTCCAAGTTGGTGCTTGGCATCAGGGGTTGGTGCTCCTTCCAGTTGGTGCTGGTAAATCAGGGGTTGGTGCTCCTTTCTGTTGGTGCAGATAAATTAGGGGTTGGTGCTCCTTTCTATTGGTGCAGATAAATTAGGGGTTGGTGCTCCTTCCAGTGGGTGCTGGTAAATTGATTGTAAAGTTGGTGCTTTGCAAAGGCTGGATTTGGATGGGTGTCCAAGCAGTCTATTTTTGAGGAGTAGCCAAAACTGGTGAACCTCGTTACATCTTGTGTTATGTGATGCTCTCATGTGATATTTGCTTGATCTGGTTTTAAGTTTTCATTGCTTTAGATTTAAGAGTTGCACATTTAAGTTTTAAATAGCTACACTGATTCACCCCCCTCTCAGTGCCATTGTAAGACTAACAATTGGTATCAGAGCCAAGTTCCTGAACAAGCTCAATCGGCTAAGGTGATCTGGGAAGTGACACAATGGCAGTTGGTGAAGGATTCTCATCAAACAAAGCTCCATTGTTTGATGGGACTAATTACGCATTCTAGAAAATCAGGATGCAGACATATCTATGTGCGTTGGGATACGACATATGGGACTCAGTAGAAAGTGGATACACAATACCCACCACTCCTCCAACCGATGCTGCCGGTAAGAAACTGTTTGAGAATGACTCAAAGGCAAAGAATGCTATAATGTGCGGTGTAGCAAACAGTGAACTGGTAAAGATCATGAGCTGTAAAACTACAAAAGAAATTTGGGACAAATTGAAGAGCATTCATGAAGGAGACGATAAGATCAAGGAGGCCAAGTTGCAAACTCATCGAACTCAGTACGAAGCATTAAAGATGAATGACGATGAGAACATAGCGGCATATATGCTGAGAGTAAATGAAGTCATTAATGCCATTAGAGGACTCGACGAGAAAATTGAAGACCCTGCAATCATAAAAAAGGTATTAAGATCTCTTCCCAAAAGATTTGATTCTAAAGTATCAGCTATAGAAGAAGCCAAAGATCTAAATACGTTTAGTATGGATGAGATGCATGGTTCGTTGACTGCGTATGAGATGAGAATAGGAAAGTCTGATCCCACAGACAGAGAAGCTGCCTTTAAAGCCCACAAAAATACGAAAGCAAAACAAGAATCCGAAGATGAAGAGACATCTGATGATATGGAAGCAAACTTTGTCCAAAAACTAAAAAGGGGACAAGGAAAATATAGAGGAAAGCTACCATTTAAATGTTTCAGCTATGGAGGCGTTGGGCATGTTGCAGCTAAATGTCCATGAAATAAGGAGAATGAAAGTGATGAAGAATCGCACCGAGAAAGAAGTGACTGGAAGAAAAAGACAAATTTTAGAAAGGGCAACTTCAAGAAGAAAAGTTTCATCTCAAAGAATGTCAGTTCATCAGAAGACAGTTTCGATGAGGATTTCGAAGAGGAAACAGGTGAAGCTCTTTTCATGGCATTCAAAGAAGAAAACACTGAAGAAGAAGAGGAATGTGATGAAAACCTTGAGGCTGAGGCTGAAGTAAATCTAAGAGGTGAGTTGATCGCTGCACTTGAAGAGTTGGGTTTAGAAAGGAAAAAGAACAAAAGACTGTCCAAGAAGTTGGAAGAATATGGGGATGAGATTGAAGATCTCTTCCTACAAGTTCAAAAGGCCAAGAAATCAGAAGAAGCCTTGAAGACACACCTGGATGATGTATGCAACACAAGTGAAGAGGAATCTAACAAAGTTATTGTTGATCTAAAGCTGCAAGTAGAACAGTACAAAAGGATTGAAGATATTCTCAGGTCTCAAATCAATGAGAAAGAGACTGTTTGCTGCCAACAAGAAGAAGAGATTGTTTCATTGAAGAAACAACTAGAAGAGGCCAATATAAATCTCAAATATGAGAAGAGCACAGAGTTGCTAGATAAAATGATAAAGCAACAAAGAAGCTCCACGACTAAGTTTGGTCTTGGATATGAAGTTGAACAACCATCATCTTCCAAAAGTACAGAAAAGAAGAAGTCCACTATTGAAGGATTGAAGCAAGAAAAGCCTGAAGCTGAATCTTCAAAAGGAAGAAAATCTCAAAGGAGATCTACAACAAAGCAACCACAACAAAAGAGGTTCTCTCACTCTCACTCTTTTCATAATAATGCTTTTAACGGCTATTGTTTTAGATGCAGCCATTATGGTCACCAGGCAATTTATTGTGGATTGAATAATAAATCAAGGAGTTATGCTGGTAGAAACACATCTGCTCTTCTGAGTGAACACCATGTGCAATGTTTTAAATGTAATGGTCATGGGCACATAGCAAGGTTTTGTCCAAGCACCTCTGCAACTAATCTAAGGCAAGACCGCAGATTCCATCAGACACAAAGAGTGCAACACAGACAGGAAAATAATTATCCATCAAGAATGCACAAGAGACAACCACCCAAGAGAAATGTTCAGGTTCACGAAAAGGTTCAAAATGTGGATGCAGGTGAAAATTCTCAGCCTAAGTTCAAGAAAAACTGGAGAAAGAAAGAAGAGAGGAAATCGTGTCTCCTTGGACAGAAGGAGATTACTCCTCTATTGCACTAAGCAGCTCCAGGTAGCACATCCTCAGGGGGAGCAATGTTAATGTTTTATTTTAATGCTCCTAAGTATTTGTGTGGTTATCTGAGGATGAAAGGAAAGTAGTCGGGGAGTTGTTGTATAGCTGTCAAAGTGTGTTGTCTGTTCTTACAGTTGTTTGTGTTAGTGCCGTGAAGGGTGGTGATTGAATTGAGAGTTGTCATTATTGGTAGAATTGTTGTATGTCATTGTTGAACTGGTGATGGTTCTTACTGCCACTATCATAAGTTAAGGATTATAACAGTTTAGATGATTTGGTTGGTTTTGTGGTACTGTGTTTGATGCTTGCATAGAGTTGGCAGTAAAACTGTAGTGTTGGTACAGTGTTGGACAAAAGTTGGTACAAGTGTGAGTCACTTGTCAATTTTGTTGACAGATGAGAAATCAGCGTGTTGAATGGGAAGATTGAAGAAGAGGCTTATAATGAGCAACCAGATGATTTCCAGCCTGGTGATGAATGGTTGAGTTGCTTTCATAGAGGTTGTTTTGATCAAGTTAATGCTTTACTTGATACATGATTTGAGCAAGTTATTCTTTGCATTGGTGATTTATGTTGGTGGCTATTTTGTTCAAATACCTTTGGAAGGAAAAGGATGTCTACTAGTTTCCTTTTCATGTAGTGTTCGGTTGAATGCTTCAAGGTTAATCTTGAGTTGAATGATGTTGGTTAAACCTTGTCTATAAGCATTGTTGTTAAAGCCTTAATTGGTTGAGAAAAGATATAGGTTATGGAAAGAACATGAGTATCATTGTTATATGAGTTATTGCATGGTTGGCAATTGTTGGGTTGTGTTTCATGTTCTTGAGAAAAGCATACTACATCTATCTTATTCTTTTGATTGAGATTGAGTTGAGATTGAGATTGGGAGTTAAGTATAGAACATATTGAGTCTCTAACAATTCTCTTTATGCTTCTATGAGGTTGATGAATCACATTGGGTCTCTAACAATTCTCTTTGTGGGTTCATGATAAGCAAGTTTTTCTTGATGAACTTGTGAGCTGATTTGAGGACAATGCTGGGACAGATTTCCAGATGCAGATTTGGGCAGGATGTGTAGAGGATAGAAAGAGTACCAGTGGAGGTGCATTCTATCATGGAGATAGATTGGTCATGTGGAACAGTAAGAAACAAGAGTCAATTTTCTTATCCACAGCAGAAGCAGAATATATTGCAGCGATAGTGTGTTGTACGCAGAGGAAGAATTTATATATTTAATTATCTTTGTGCTCATATTTGTAATTTTTGCTAACTGTCATAACGTGTGCCTGAGAATGTTGTGCATGGACTCAGGGGGAGTCTGCAGTAGCCCTTTGGTATTATTGTCAAAGGGGGAGAAGAATTACAGGAGATTGCATGAGTGTTGCCAACAATTCCAAAGGGGGAGATTGATGTGCAAGGTGCAGCCAAAGTATTGTCATTGTTGTCAACACAGACAGATAGATCAGTTGATGCAGTGGACAGGAGTTCAGAGGTCAGTCAGAGCATGTACAGTGAATTTCCAAGAAGACAGAAGTGGCCCAGATTCAAAAGATCAAAGAAAAAGACAAGTAAGAAAACTGTCGCGATATCGCGACATGTTGTCGTGATATCGCGACATATGAGGAGAGAGAAAGGAAAATCGTGATTTCGTGACATATCGGAGGAGAGAGAAAAGGAAAATTGTCGCGATTTCCGACATTGAGAGAGAGAAAGCAAGGAAAATTGTCACGATTTCATGACATGTTGGAGGAGAGAGAACAAGGAAAACTGTCACGATTTCGTGACATGTTGGAAGAGAAGAAGCAAGGGAAAACTATCGTGATTTCATGACATGTTGGAGAGAAGAATGCAAGTGGAAAACTGTCGTGATTTCATGACATGTTGGCAGAGAAGAAGCAAGAAAACTATCATGATTTTCGTGACATGTTGGAGAAAGAAGCAAGGAAAATGTCATGATTTCGTGACATGTTAAGAAGAAAAAAAAACTATCACGATTTCGTGACATGTTTAAGAAGAAGCAAGGAAAATGTCACGATTTCATGACATGTTGAGAGAAGAAAGCAAGGAAAAGTGTCACGATTTCGTGACATGTTTGAGAGAAATATATTGCAAGGAAAAGTGTCATGATTTCACGACAATTTCAAGAAGGATGGTAAGGACAAAAAATTGTCACGATTTCATGACATGTTTGAAGAAAGCGCTAAGGAAAAGTGTCACGATTTCATGACATATTAAGAAGGAGGTAGGAGAAAAGTGTCACGATTTCTGACATGTTCGAGAGAAAGGAGAAGGAAGAGTGTCACGATTTCATGACAATTTGCAAAAGGAAGAGCAAGGAGAAAAGTGTCATGATTTCATGACATGTCGAGAAGGAAGAAAGGCCAAGGAGAAAGTGTCACGATTTCGTGACATGTCATTTTGGCGAAAGAGGAGAGAGAGTGTACGAGGAAGGTGTCACGATTTTGTGACATTTGTGTTTCTCATGGCCAAAGACAGAAAAGGCACAAGGCAGCAAAAGTGTCACGATTTCGTGACATGTTCCGTTTTTATGGGTGGAAGGCAGAGAAGTGCAAGGAAGTGAAAAGTGTCACGATTTCGTGACATGTCTGTGTTTTCAGAGAGAAGTGCAGAAAGTGTCACGATTTTGTGACATGTCTAGTTTTCACAGGTGCAAGCGAAGAAGTGGACAAGGAGGCAAAAAATGTCATGATATCGTGACATGTCATGTTTTCATGAGTAAAAGGTGAGAAGAGTACAAAGAGAAGAAGTGTCATGATTTCATGATAGGTCGCAACAACACGATTACGGATAGTTAATGAAGTAGAATGATATAAAGGGTTGTAGAGGAAAATCATGCAGCCAAAATAAGAAGAGTTAACTGGAGTCAGTGTGATAGTTACAAGTGTAGGTCAGATAGAAATCATGCAAGCTATTTTAAGAACTATTGAAGAAGGAGAAATTGAACAGTCACATAAATAGAATAAAAAAATGCATGCATGCATAGAAAAGAATGTGAACAACCATGACCAAGAAGAGGAACAGTCATGGTAGATATAGGTTGCATGTAATATAATGCCCACACTATATATACAAAAGGAGTTACAATAAAAATTATTGACAAGTGGCAGAAGAGAATATTAATAGGCTACATGCAAGATTACAAAAGTTACAGAAGACGAGGAGTCTCATTGAGAAACAATGTTATAAAAGGGCAATCGCGTAGAGAATTAAGTTGCCGTTGAATGTGTGAAAGTGCTAAAAGAGTGTGAAAGTGCTGCAAAAAGAGAGTGCTCAGGAGGCGAGTGAGCGGTGGTGTGTCTTTGTGTAAAGAGTGGGCAATGTTGAGAAAGCAATAGACCAATTAGGGTCTTGTAAAAGTGAAGGCATATTTATGTCAATCATCTAGATTCAAAATAGAAGTCCAAGTTGGTGCTTGGAATCAGGGGTTGGTGCTCCTTCCAGTTGGTGCTGGTAAATCAGGGGTTGGTGCTCCTTTCTATTGGTGCAGATAAATTAGGGGTTGGTGCTCCTTTTTGTTGGTGCAGATAAATTAGGGGTTGGTGCTCCTTCCAGTGGGTGCTGGTAAATTGTTTGTAAAGTTGGTGCTTTGCAAAGGCTGGATTTGGATGGGTGTCCAAGCAGTCTATTTTTGAGGAGTAGCCAAAACTGGTGAACCTCGTTACATCTTGTGTTATGTGATGCTCTCATGTGATATTTGCTTGATCTGGTTTTAAGTTTTCATTGCTTCAGATTTAAGAGTTGCACATTTAAGTTTTAAATAGCTACACTGATTCACCCCCCCTCTCAGTGCCATTGTAAGACTAACATCCTAGCCTTTCATTATAGCTCCTTTAGCCAGCCCAACCTTCCACACTCCTTTAGCCTCTAGCCTTCCACACTCCTTCAACCTCTAATATTTTATACTCCTTCAACCTCTAGCCTTCCATGCTACTTCAACCTTCATATTTGTTGATCATTAAAGCACTGAACCATTTGTCAATCCCCTTAAGGGGTAGAGGGGTGCTTTTTTCAAACATGCATTTTAACTTTAGGAATACTTGGGTTATTCCAAATATCTCTCCATATTCTTCCATACTCCTTCAGTCTCCAGCCTTTCATTCTCCTTTAGCCTTCATATTTGTTGATCATTAAAGCACCATACCATTTGCCAAACCCCTTAGGGGGCAACCGACAAAGGGGTGATTTTTCCAAACATACATTTTAACATTAGGAATGCTTGGGCTATTCCAAATATCTCTCCATATTCTAGTGATATTATTATTTTGTTGGTGTTGAATATTATATCCACTTCTTGTTGTGTATTATCATGAGCTATTCAACTCCCAAATCAATTTCCTCCTAGCATCAATGTATTGTATACTTGTAAAAAAATCTTCTTTCAATTTGTATCTTCCTTCTCGATCCTTGTACAAAAAGTTTGAAACCCTATAACCATATTTGACTTGAAGTAATCTCATCCAATGTTTCAAAATTGGATCTAAATTGAGTGGTTTTTTATCACACCAAGTATCCATACAAATATAATTTTTTTCTCCAGTTTCCACCACCCATCTTAAACCTTTAATCATAATATCAATAGATTTTTTTAAAATATTCCAAAGAGCAGAACCATTTGGTAGAGAGAATGTAGTAAATATTAAACTTGGTTCATTGGGATCAACATACTTAGAAGAATTCTTGTCCATTATCTTTGACTCTCTTTGTACAATCTCTAGATAACTTTTCTCTTAAGAGTTAAGTTTGCATCTGTAAGAACTCTTAAACCAAGACCTCTCCTAGTATTATCATCACACAACTTGATCCATTTCACCAAAGGAAATTTTCTTTTATCATGTAAACATAACCATAAAAAGGATCACATAATATAGATTAATTTTTTTTCAATTGATTTTGATATAGAATACAATGACATATAATATGTTGGAATGACTTGTAATATTGACTTAATTAACTGCACTATTCTTGCTAACAATAACCCTCTACCTTTCCAATGTGGAAGTTTATTATGAACTTTACTAAAATTTGGATTCCATAAATGTATCCTAATTCGCCCCTCAAATAAATGCAGCCCTAGATAAGTTGTTGCTAAATTTAACTCCTCTATTTGAAGCAACCTATAAATTCTTGCTTTGATATTAGTAGGAGTGTTAAGGAAGTAAATTTTGGAAGTTGTTTCATACTATTTTAAAAATTTATTGAAATATTTGGCCTCATTTATCCTTGCCCTTGCAAAAAGGGTTGTATCATCTACAAACTTTTGATGGGTGATGTTATCGATGTTATTACTAACCTTAAGTCCACTTATAAGCCTATATTTGTAAGCCTTATTTAAGTCCTTACTCAAAACTTCTGCCATAATAATAAACAAATAAGGAAATAGAGGATCTCCTTGTCTAATGCCTCTCTTGGCTTTAAAAATATTCTATCACTAACCCATTGACCAACACTGAATAAGAAACTGTAGAGACACAAGATTTAATCCATCTAACCCATTTCTACCTAAAACCAAACATATCTAAAACTACAAAAAGAAAATCCCATTTAAACCTATCATAGGCTTTACTCATATCAAGTTTTAAGATTATTGCTTTCTCTTTTCTTGAAGTTGTTGAATGTATAACTTCATAAGCTACTATGATCCCATCCAAAATTTGTCTCCCTTTCACAAATCCTCCTTGCTCTTATGAAATAATTTTGTCTAACAATGACCTTAATCTATTTGCCATCATTCTAAAAATAATATTATATGCCATATTATATAGGCTTTTGGGTCTAAAAGAATCAAACAATTCAACATCCTTCTTTTTTGGAATTAGGGTAAGATATGTTGCATTTATTTTATAAGGTATGTATTGTTTAACCCTAGACTGTTCCACTACCACCAATAAAAAATCCTTCACTATATCCCAATTATGTTGGTAAAAATCTACATAGAGACCATATGGACTAGGGGATTTATCCTTGTTAAAATATAAAAGAGCTAAATAAACTTATTCTAGTGTAATAGGGTCCATCAATTTCCTATTGTCTTCATTCATTATAACTAAAGGGATATATTGAAGAAGTTTATCATTAAGAACTTTGGTCTCCTATGAATCTAGAATATTTTGATAAAAAGAATTTACGTATTTTCTAATTTCACTCTAATATTCAATCCAAACCCTTCTATTGATTTAATTCTACTAATTCTGGAAGTTGATCTCTATACTATAACCATCCTATGAAAAAAATTTATATTTTTATCTCCTCATTTTAACCAAGTCTATCTTGATTTTAATCTCTAGAATTTCTCTTCCTTACTCAAAATATTATGATATTCACTAAGCAACTCCCTTTCCTTCGAGCTTGGATTATTATCATCACCTTTTTGGAATTTTGGAATTTTACCTTTTAGTTCTTCTTTCTTCTAAAAAATGTTTCCAAAGGTGTTCTTGTTCCATTCTTTTAATCTAGATGTCATATATTTAATTTTGTTTGGAAGAGCATACACCCCACCATTACCTAAATAATTACATATTTAAGCTATCATATCAATAAATTGAGGATGGTCTTCCCACATCTGCTCATATTTAAAATATGATAATTTTTTTAATTCACTTACCACCATTTTAACTCTTATTGGCAAATGATATAAACCAATCCTTGTTGAGGTATTAATTTTAGCATAAGTTCCTTCATTTAGCCAATGATATGAGAGAATGCATCTATCTATTTTTTTTGCTATTAGGTTCTGACCTCTTCTATTGTTGGTCCAAGTATAGTTGTCTTCTTCAAACTCAACTTCCCATAGATTATTGTTTTGAATAAAAAATAAAAAATATTTCATACTTTGGGTCAATTTCCTAATTTACTCAAAATTTTCATCCAACTTGGTTATGGAATTAAAATATCCAATGATCATGAATTAGGTTTCTTGGTCTTTACTTCTCATAAAGGCTTCAATCCCACTCCAAATTTCTAATCTACCTGGTTGAGTTGTAAGTTCATAGACATTGATAAGGATGAAATATATATCTGCAAACTAGCAAGTGACTAAAGAGACTATTTAATGCTTAGTTTTGTAAATGGTTACACAAGAGGTTCTAGAAGTATTCGAACAAGTTAGAATTACACCTATCACTCCTTCAAAATCCATAGCATCCCATTCACATCTTGCCCATACTACTTTCATAGTTTTTGAAACTTCTTTTGTCATTTTAGTTTCCTGGATATAGAGAATATTAGGTTTATTACTTAAACATAGGTCCCTAATACACCTATGCTTTGAGGGGGCATTAACACCCCTTATATTCCATGAGATGATAATCATGTCTCATTAGGGGCTTTTGGCCCCGCCTACGTATTACCAATATCATTTTTTTGTTTGGTAAAGAGAAGTTCAACCAAATTAATTTGTGCTCCTTTCTCTATGTTTTCTCTTGCTTCCCTGGATCTTGCTTGATAATTTGAGGGTTTTCCTCTTTTTGCCCTGCCTATATTAGAAGTAGATCTTATTATTCTATTTATCAATATTCTTGCATGATTTTTTTTTTCATCATATTTATCCTCTCCGGGATCTATTATAGAATCTTTGGACTTGTCCTACTATTTTTTTGGTATTTCCTTATTAATGGCAAAGGTAGTAACTTATAAAATTACATTTTCTTTACCAATTTTTTTCTCTTGAATGGTGCATGGTACTTCAAGAGAGTCTTCAAAATCTGATGAGACATATTTCTTAGGTTCATCGAGAATGTTCTTCCTTAAATTAGGATCATACTGAATAGACAATTCCTTGTTAATATGTTGAAATTGTTGTACAATGTCCTCTAAGTTTTGATCTAATTTTTCTTCATAGGCTAAAGCCTCAAAAGAGTTGGTATTTTTTCCAATATCCTTCCTTATTGGTCTCCACTATTTATTTATTTTTATTTTTCTATATATATTTTTTGGAAGTTGAAAACCATCTTCATCCATAACCATTTGTAAGTTTCTCTTGTCATTTTCTACAAATGATTATGTTGGGCTCTTCTTAGGGCATGATCTCTCAATATGTCCCAACTCACATCTTCTACATATAAAAGATATATTTTCATAATCTATAGTTTGGAACCACATATTATCCCCATACTTAAGAATGATTCATTCTGGTAAAGCTTTACTTATATCAATCATGCTCAATATTTGAGCATAAATAACCAAGAATCCATATTTTGTTGTATATAAAATATCAAGGAATTTTCCTAGAGTGTTGCCTATTTTCTTGAAGGTATCTATTTTCCAAAATTCAATGGGCAACACAAACATTCTAACCCAAACTGGTATTAGGGATAGATTAAAATTTCAGGTGAAAAGCCTTCATACCAATGGGTAAGGAAGATTCTTGCTCTTCCCATAAACCAAGGACCCTCTTTTAGGATTTTTCTCTTTCTTCCCTAGAAAAAAAAATGACTAGGAAGAAACCTTTGGGAAGAAATGATAGAATCGCTCCCAGAGACTTCCAACTCCTATCAATCCATTTTCTCAAGGTTGAAGCACTTAGCCAATACCCATTAAATTTATCAAAAACTACCCTATCTTGAAGCAACAAGGATCTCTCTGAGGTGCGCTCACTAACCTCTACCACTAGAGATGATTCTAAGGATTTAACTACAAATCGGTCCATGAAAAGGAAACCAAAGCTCAAAATCTATTAAAATTTATTTGAATGTCCTATAGAAAATATAATATTTAATAAAAACTATAAATTTTTCATGCACGATTTATAAGATAAATAAATGGAAAAAAACATAGCTAGAAAATTCTTTTTCCATATAGAATGTCTTGCATCACTGAAGTTCTAATCCTTCATTGCTCTTCCCATCATTCAACCTCTAGCTAAAAAATATTTACAATTTCATTTTTTGTGACTTGAAAAATCGTCATTGCCCTTGTTTCAAATGGTTGACTTCACAGTGTTGTATCTCCCTCAATATTTCTTGGATTTTTGCATATGACCATTCATTTTAAAGCTATTTAAATTCTACACAAGTTAGTCCAAAAATCAACTGAATTAGATAACTCTTAGCAAAGATATAGCTCCTAGAAGATAAGACATTTTTAAAGAAAAAATCTATTGCTTAATTGATTTTAAATAAACAAGTTATATATATATATATATATATATATATTATGGTAGGAAGGGGTTTTAAGGTCCCCAAGCCCTTAAAAAATTTAGAAAAATATACAGTTCAACATAAAAAACTGATAAAGAACTATCTATCAGCTACATAACTTGCTTACCATTACAAAACTGCCCTGTACAAACACATACTAGTAGTGAACTAAACTAAAATTTGATCAAAAAACAACCAAGTACAACTTAAACAATAATATCTATAAGAAACAATCAAGACCATACCACAACAACTTGCCTCAATATCGCTAATTACCATCATTTGTGAACATTATCCAGTCTGTTCATTCCTTATTGCTCCTCCAAAGGTACATTCCTTATTTCTCCTTTACCCCTCCATTACTTATCCAAGACTTACTCTCTTCCAATGAAACTCCAATGTTGGTCATAACATCTGCAACTCCATTCCCTTATCGATATATATGTTGAATTTTGATAGAATTTAGTTGTGATAAATTCACTCTACATTCATCAATCATATCTGCTATTGTCCAAATCACTTCTTGTTCTTCTTTGAGAGCTTTCACTATATTTAAATAATCACCTTCAATTATGACATCCCTTGCCTTCATTTGTAGTAAAAAATGAGTGTCCAATAGGAGAGCTCTAGCTTATGCAAAATGATTAGTTTGACTGCCAAGAGCTTCAACATATGCTAATAAAAAATCATCTATCTCATCTCTTATTACCCCACCTATTCCAACAACACCCAGATTCCCTTTTGAAGCTCCATAAAATTTAAGCTTAACCTAGTCTTTTGGAGGTATTTCCCAAAATACATTAGCTCTAGAAGGCTTCAAAAAAGGATGAGAAAAATTGGAAACTTGCCAATATAGAAAAAAGAAAATTTTGTATTGAGGGTTTCTTTTAAGCTTTAAAGTTCTCCTCTAAGGTACTCCCAACCCTTAAAATGATATAAGAAACATCTCTATTTTTGACCTTGAAAATGCAATTATTGCGCTCTCTCCATATACCCCATAAAAAATGTGTAAGACAAAAGTGCCATAAAACACTCAAGATCTTGCTCTTAAAGGATGAGTTCCATTGTAAACATAGATCCACTATATTTTTAGGCTTCACCCAAGAGAATGAAAACTTTTGGAGTAAATAATTGAAGACTTCAGAGAAAAATAAACAATCCAAAAAGATATGTTGGACTAATTCCAAAGTATTTTCACATAGAGCACACCTGTTTACAAAATGGAAGCCCGTTTTACAGAGATTATCAATGGTAGAAATCCTATTCTGAATAGCCAACCAAAAGAAAAATTTAATCATGGGAATTAAATTTTTAATCCAAATCTTCTTAACTAGGAGCCAACCAATTCTATTCTTATCCAATAGAGAATAGCTCGATTTAACAGAATAGTCCCCTTTACTTTCTTTACTCCAAACCATAGAGTCATTACTACCCTTAGGCTTTAGAGGAAAAACTTGAGTAGGTTAAAGAGTTTGTGAGCTAATTTATTATGTTCTTCAGTCAACCCTTCCAACCTAACATATTTCCACCTAGTTCTCTCAAAATTCAAAACAAAAAAATCCTTCATCTTTTCACCCAACCTTTCTAACAAAAACTGTCTAATGGATTGTAACTCGGTGTCAAACTTGAGTTGGTTAGTCAACCAACAATCCTTCCAAAAATTCACTTTCTCCCCATTGTCAATCCTCCACCTTGAGCCTTTCTTCAAAAGGTATCTGTTATGCATAATATTATTCCAAAATGTAGACGCATTGGGCAGTTCTTTTGAACATAGGAAATATTTATTATTTTTTAGGTATTTTACCTTTAAAATTTTTACCCATCCTAACTGATCATTATTAATCAACTTTCATTCCATATTACCAATTAAGGACTCATTTAGTAATTTTAGGCGTCTAAATCCTAAGCCTCCATATTTTTTTTGTGGAAAACATCCTAGAAGGGATTTGGTTAAGACCCAAGGAGGCAAGGGTATCTCTTTCGTCAAAATCATCTAGGGCTCGCACCTGGCCTACCATATTTGACATACTCAAGGAGCAAACTTGAAACAACAAAAAACAAGAACACACAAACATAAACACACAAAAAGATTAAAAAACAAAAATTAAAAAAACATGCTCCTTGAGTGTGTAAAAAAGATAAAGCACAACCAAACACACACACAATAAGATAAAAAATACAACACAAACCACACAAAAAAATATAAGAACAACACAACAAAACACAAACATAACAAAAAACAACAGAATGATACAAATACACAACCAACAAAAACATGAAAAACAAAAACAACCAACAACAGAAAACAGAGAAAAATAAAAACATAGAAAACACACACACCAAAACACAAAAACACCATTTAACACAAACATACAAAAAAACAAGCAGAACAACATAAAAAATACAAGAACAACAACAAAAAATACAACAAAAAACACAAAAACAAAACAACACAAAAAATACACACACATAAATAGAAAAGAAAAAAGAAAAAAAATAGAACACAACAATGACCTTTCTAGACCAAAAGACTATTAAGGCAAGAATAAACAGATGAAACAAAATAAATATTAGTTTGAGCTAGGGAAGTAAATACCCTGACCAAACTAAAGAGAAGAAAAAATAAATCAAGAAGAAACTAGGTACCTTCAGAACTAGAGTCGTCCAAAGAAATGATAGAAAGAAGAGCTTCCCTTATTTGTAAAGCCCACCATCTAGGAGGGTGGCCATAGCAAGTAAGATCACCTTTGTCCAAAGTCCAATTAGCTAAAGCATCAACACTCTTGTTTTGATCTCTGACCACATGATTGTAATCAAATTTTAAAAATCCCATCTAGATTAACTGAATCTTCTCAATAATTATTTTTATTCTCCAATCAACCTTATGATTCTTAGAAGGAGTATTCAAAATATTAATCATGAGTTGAGAGTCAGACTCAACTAGAACCTTATCCCATCCAACCTTAGTATCCTCTTGAAGATCTCTAAGGATACCATACCCCTCAACAAGGTTATTGGATAGAATACCCAAATTCTCAGCAAAAGTAAAAACCAGGGAGCCATCTGAAAGTCTACCAATTCCTCTTGCACTAACTTTTCCAGGGTTCCCTCTAGAGGCTCCATCAGTATTGAGTTTTACAAAATACTTAGGAGGAGGTTTCCAATTCCTTGTTCTATCTATCTTGCAATTACTCACATTCCCTTTAAGTTGGTTTCTATTAGAAGAGTTAATATTTAATCTTTGCATCAATTGATACCATCTTTGGTGGGAGTTTTGGGGGTGATTAAGGAGCTGATGAACTGATTCAACTAATTTGGCAATGGTATTTTTCTAGATATATTGAATATCCTTCCTTTCCTTATTAAAAGTACGGTTGTTCCTTTCATTCCATATATTCCAAAGAAGAATGGTAGCACCCATCCAAAATAATTGCCTAATAAAATGATCAACACCCTCTTGATTAGGCCAATTCCTCCAAAGTTGTTTAAAAGTAAAAAAATTGGACCATTGTAAGCCAAGTATAAGCCTCCATATTCTTTTTTAGAACATACTTGATCCCAATTTACTAAGGACAAGCATTTTTTATCCTCTGAACTAGACCATAAAAATGATCTTTGGATCTATTCTAATTAGCATCTAACAACAAAAGGAATCTTAAAAATTGACATAAAGTAGATGGGAATGCTCTGCAAGGTGGATTGAACTAGTTGTGCTTTCCCAAATTGACTTAATAAATTACCTCTCCAACCGGTTAACTTTTTTGAAAACCTTTCTATGACTGGGTTCCACATCTTAGATTTCATTCTTCTTTTAAAGAGTGGCATTACCAAGTAATAAGAGGGGAGTGTGTCAATCACACAGCTAAAAATTCTCTTAATGCTTCTTTGTCTATGCTTTGGAGTATTTAGAAAGTAGACCATACTCTTGTTGAAATTAACTTTTTGCCCTGCTGCTCATTCATAGTTGTCCATAATAAGTTTAATTTGTTGAGCTTGAGGAACAAAATATTTGGACACAATCATAGTATCATCAACAAATTGTTGATGAGATACTGGATATGACAAAGGAGTTGCTTTGAAACCTCCAAGATTACCTCTAGAGACCACTGCTACCAAGGAATGACCTAAGGCCTCTACAATAATAGTAAAAAGATATGGGGATAATGGATCTCCCTGATGTAATCCATGAATGCTATTGAAGTATCCTACTGCTATTTCATTTACCAAAACTGAGAACTTGGTTGTGGAGATACAGTTCATGTTTTACTTTACCCAGTTCTCATTGAAGCCATTTTTTTTAAGATCCTTTCCAAAAACTCCCAAGAGATTCGATCATATGCCTTATTCATATCCAATTTTAACATTTTGGCCTTCCCACTTCTATCCATAGAATGAATAACCTCATGAATTATGACTATTCCATCCAAGATTTACCTGCCTTTAACAAAACCCCCTTGGTTAACATCAATAAATAAGGGTGAAAATTGTTTTTATCCTATTAGCTAATATTTTTGATAGGATCTTGTATAAGGTGTTGCAGAGGCTTATAGGTCTAAACCATGTAAAATATCTAGCCCCTCCAGATTTAGGTATTAGATCTAAAAAAGTGGAATTGACATATGTAGGGATAAAATGGGTTCCTTGCACCTCTTGAATAGCTTCCACCACATCCTTGCCCACCAAGTCCCAAAAATGTTGAAAGAAAGCTATTGAAAAACCATAAGGACTTGGAGTTTTATCACCTCACAAATCAAAAACTACCTTTCTAATCTCCTCTTTAGTGGAAGTGCTAGAATTATAATCATTAAAATCATCTTGTATGATATGGGGAATATGATTCAACAAAGTTTCCATTGCTTCTAGATCTTCCTCTTCCCGAGTTCCTAAGAGATCCTTGAAGAAATTCATTGTCTCCTCTCGAATATCATCAAGCTTATTGACTACTGATCCATCCTGTTTAATAACTTCCTTGATCTTTTTGCAACTTCTATGATGAAGGGTAGAAATTTGAAAAAAAATTGTATTACGATCCCCTTCCTTTAGCCCTATAATCCTAGAATTTTATTTCCAATGAACTTCCTCACTAGCCGAGATATTATGGTATTCTGCAAAAATCTCCTCTTTTTGTCTAATTTTCTTTGTGATATTCCCTTGATTCAACTTGATGTCTAGTTATGATATCTGTCTTTTATTTCAGATTTTATTTTAAAAATATTTCCAAACACCACTCTATTCCACACCTTAAGATTTTGCTTGATATATCTTCATTTTTTTGCTAATTGATTAAGTTTAGATCCTGGAAAATATTTTTCCTACCATTCCTTAATTTTGAAGTAAAAATACTTATGTTTGAACCACATTAATTCAAACCTAAATGGACTATTGTAATTCCTACCATCAACTAAAGGAAAATAGATGATTGGGTTATGATTTGGCCCAATATTTGGGATTGTAGTGAGTGTGGAATCACCAAAAATGGTCAATCCCTCCTGAGAAATTAACACCTTATCTAATCGAATATGAATGAGTTATTCTTCTAACCTTCTATTAATCCAAGTATAAGGTATTATTCTGAGCTCTACATCCATCAATTCATTACCATTGACAAAGTCTCTAAAATATTGCATTCCTTTTGAAAGGGTGGAATATACTCCTCTCTTGTTTGAAGGATTTAGAGGAGTATTAAAATCTTCTGCTAGAATCCAAGGTAGCCCCTTAAATTCTTCTCTCATCGAAGTTAGGTCAAACTATAACTGCCTTCTTCCAACTATTGCATTAGGGGCATACACATTAGTCACAATCCAATTTTACCTATTTTTTAGATTGTGGAAAAAAATTGTAATCGACCATGTTGTACTTACAATTAAACTGCCCTCAATATTTTTCCTATCCCATAAACACAAGAGCCCTCCTGAAGCTCCTACTACTTCACTATATTACCAACTTGCCTCTTTCCAAATATCTTATTGAATCCTATCAATTTTAATGTGGTTCAGTTTTGTTTCTTGTAACAAAAAAAATCTGGATTATTTTCTCTTCTAAGAGTATACACAAAATGATGTTTTGAAGGGGCATTAAAGCCCCTAATGTTCCATGATGAAATTTTCATCTTTTTGTTTTGGTGGAAATATTATTTCCCCCTTAAAAATTTAAAGTTGCTTGAGTGCCATCGACCACATCCCTAGCATATTCTTTCTTAATAGTAATAGCAACTGACGGTCTACCTGGTCCTGTCTCACCTTCCATGTCCATTGACCCTTTGGAATGACTTCGGGTTACTATAATTTAAGTTGAAAAATCTTGGTGTTTACCTCTTGAATTTTCTCTCATAATCTTCTCCAAATTTCCATCAACTATTTGGTTTCTATTTGGATTTCATTATCTAAGGATTGTTTTTCACCCTCTTTCATTTCCCCTTATTGGATTTTCCCTTAGTTCTATATCAAAACAACTTGGTAAATATTCAATAACATTCAAATGCAAGAATAAATTTGATACGAAAAATATTAATGTTCAACTTATTAGGGTTTGGGGATAATTCACTTACCTCCTTATCAATATCCTCCATTGCTCCTTCCTTTGATGTTTCATAATCTCTTGATCCTATCACTTGCTTTTTTGCCATTCCTTTTGAATTTGACTTCTGAAAACTTTTCATTGAAATCTTAACTTGATAATGAGGAGCAACTTGCTTTTGAACCCATTTACGCTTACCATTAAAAGTATTCTTGTATGCATTGCATGCAACACTTAAATGTCCTTATTTTTTACAAACCCCACACTTAACTATCAAGTTTTCATATTCAATGGTTTGATTCCAAGATCCATACTTGGAAATCACTTATATAGATTCGGGTAATTATTGATTCAAGTCTGCATTTACACAAATTCTCATAAATATTATTCTTGACCTGGCTAAGTTTGCTAGATCCACTGTAATTAATTATCCTATATCTATTACCACACCCGCTAAAATATCTTCATACCAAAGGTAAATTGGGAGCCCAGGGAGATGAATCTAGATCAAATCTATATCAATGCTTTGCGAGAAGGCATCAACATAAGGGCTTCATTTTTGAAGAAAAAACCCTCTTCTCCCATAGAACCATGGGCCTCCTTGGAGGATTCTATCATAATCCATTGAAAAAATTTAATTTAACCTAAAAAACCCTCGTGGTAAGGCCACAATGTCCATATGACCTAGGGGTTTCCATTTTTGTGTTACCCATTTCCTAATCTCTTCCAACCCTAGTCGAACTCTAATGAATTTCCCAACTAGAGATATATCTACTTGTTCAACTGCCAGGTCTGCCAAATCATTTGTGATTTGCAGTTCTCCATTCAATGGTTGTAGGTTGAAGCCCCTCTTTGAGATTTTTTGCTTGCCTTTCAAAATATTAACCTAGGATTGAGCACCTGGGTCAACAAGTTTTTCCTTACTTATATCACAATCTCCATCATCAACCCCAACATATTCTTCCTGCTATCCATTTTGCTTGCCTATCATTCTTGTCAAACCTAGCGCTTCTTCTTACCTTGAGCTCTCCATCGTGCCCGCATGAAACATACATAAAAAAAAAGCTACAATTGAATGATAGAGAAGTTATGCTTTTAAAATTGAGACATTTTGCTATAGTCACTAGGGTAAAGTTCGTATTCCAATGGTTTGATACTTTGAAGATTAAAATTGAGTTGGACAAGGGACAACTACAAAATAAACTACTATTGTTGAGTTATGTTATGTCGCATAGTTGCATAAAGGTAATTATCCAAACTAATAATTGTTATCAAAATCTATCATAGAATGAGGTAAAAAGTGTAGAGGCTATATAGTTATAGAAATTCCAATGCTCATTTGTACTTCCCACCACTTCCAAGTTAAAATAAGATATAATTTCAAGATAGTTGTCATCATAAGGTGGATCACAAGAGGATGATAAAAGAAAAGGTAGTTCTAACTCTACAAATCATGATACCCACTCAAGATTTTGTTTTGTTTTCGAGAGGAAATACATTATCTCCTAAAGTGCATCCATGAGGCTTTGAATGGGGAAGACCCCTTGGAAAACATCCTCCATACACATCATATCTGACTTACTATGTTTATATAGAAATTGAAAATCCTCAACTGGAATATTGACATTAGAAGTGTGGATAGATATTTTCTTGAGCCTATGGATGCGAAGATATTTTGCTCAAAGAGACTTTTTTTCTATAATTTTTCTCTTCTTATTTCCCTTCTTTAGTTTTTTTTTTTTTCAAAATAAAATATAAAAAAAATGGATAAGAAAATAGAAAAGAGAAAAAAATCAAAAGAGAAATCCCCATTCTCACTTGAGTCAAAATATTACAAGAGACACTTAGATTACCACTTATTTCCATAATTTTATTTCAAGATTGGTTGAAGATATCTCTAGGATAAAAAATTTCTTTCCTAAAGCTAATAAGATGAAATTCCAACCTAAAAATATGATGATGAAGAATAAATGCCTAAGATCCAAATCATTTTAGAGAGGTGAGAGTTTTCTTCCTTTTACTTTATGTCCCAATGGATGAGGTGGTCTAAGATAGGCCTTCCTAATAATATAGTCATGAAATGACTAGCAACACAAAGGTTAGTAAAAATGGCTTAGTGCATTAGACATTTTGATGACTCAGAGAAATGAAGGATAAAAGAATATAAAGAAATGATAAGTAACCATTAAAAGAAGGTTCTATGAGAAAGGAAGGTTTACATATAAGTAAAAGAGTGGCAAGAATAGAAGTTACTAATCTAGAAGCATAAATTTCTTCCACCAACTTTTCTAAAACCACCTTCACTTCAGTTCCACCCCCCATTTATTCTAATCCCATATATTTTCTCTCTTTCCTTCTTATTTATTCTACTCTAACTTATTGAATCCCATAGTTTTTATTATGCCCATCCTACCTTAAATAAATGCAACTATAGTCTTAGAGTCACTAGTATATTTACCTATTCAAAATGTATGGTTGTATCACATGTCATCTCCTCTCCAGTTTGTCATATTATCATTCATGTCACCGTCACCCCTCCTTTGATCCCCCCATACTATAACTACCATTGTGTTATCCCATGTTTTATCATCCCAATCCTTCTCATCATCCATCACCACTCAATACACATCATCATCCATTTCATTATGTCAAATTGGTATCCTCATATTTATTGGGATGATGGTTGCAATTTATAAAATGATTTTATTTTATTTAATAGCATTAAATATATTTAAGGTAATTCATGTTATGGAGGATCACCTCACCCTTGATGTCTATTAGTCATTTTATCACTTGCTAAAAAAGAGACCCTTGATAGTAAATATTAGGCACCATGCAGGAGGCAACAAAGCAAATTGATAAAGACAATGTCAATGGAAAGAGTGCCATTATTTACTATGTTCATGATCCAACAATATTATTCAATAAAAAGAAGGAAACTATTAGTCATCAAGGCACTTTCAATATAAAATATAAAAGTCAAGATCTTAGTGGTGAGACAAGTCGAGTCCATTTGGGATCAAATATACTAAGGTGGACCCCATATATCTCAATAAGGGCATGACCTTGCTCTTCAAAGGCAATCAGATAGGTGGAAGAGGAGTTAACATCTAAGACAAAACACACTGAATAAGTCCTTGTCTAATGAATAAGTAGATAGGTAGGTTAGGTAAGAATATGGTAAATACATAGTTGAAGGACATATCCTACAAACAAGGGAGACTCCAATCGTGTAAGTTTTCCATGATGCTCTTGGAATGATAGTTGAATAATTAAGAAAGAATATGTAGGGAATATTAAATAAGAGATTTCTTGGGATACTCTTCTATAAAGTACAACTCCATAGATGTTGTTAATGCTATTGATGAAGAGAAATCCAAAATGGATGTGTTCATAGATAATGTTACTTGGTGTTTCATAGGATATAATTGAACAAAAAATCCAATTGAGGAAGATAAGAAATTAAAGAGGTTCAAGAGAATAACCTCCCTTAGGATCAACATGAAGTGTTGTTTTAGAATACCAAAATATTGATGCTCAAGATGTACTATCTCATACTAATTGAAAGATAGTTTTGAACCAGTCATCCCTGTTAGCTTTCCAACTAGATTATTTCATAGGTCCTTTTATCAAGGATCAAATATTAATCATAATAATGTGCATTCACTTAATATCAATATCTCACAATTAAAAATCTCATAATAATATTCACATAAAATATAAAAATATCATTGATCAAATATCTACTATTGCATGCATAAAGCTATGCATGTTCGATTACATATTATAATGTTTTATCAAAAATATATAATCACATGTGACTCCTCACATTATGCACTCTCGAGCTTCTCTCTTCCATAAATATTCACTTATCTACTTGACACATAATACTATGACTCTTGAATAAATTACATGACACATGCACACTCTCATACATTACAAACTCGTACACATTATTACTTGACACTTGTGCACACCTCACATATTGACACATACATTAGCTAAATATTTAATACACTTTATAAACTAATAATTAAACCCTAAATTATTACATGACCAAACAATGTAATATCTCCAATGCCCCCCTATATCACATTAATTGGCATGAAGACTTTTAGTCTTCAATTTTTTATTATGGTCTTCGTTCTTTGACTCTGCTTCTGGCACTCCTTCAACCTCTGGTTTTCAATCTCAATGCTATTCCTTGTGCCTTAGCTTTCCACCATTTCTATTATTACTATTCAAATTTAGGATTTACATTACTCTATCAAATGGTTGCAGCTTACATCATGCTTTATGTATTCATTTCACATCGTGCTTCTCAGAATTTTACCAAATCTCTCTAAAAAATACTAACTTGGCCCTTCGTTATTTGGTAGTTCAACTTCTTTCTCTCAAGTGATTCAAATATATGTTTTTAGATGAATATATTTCATGTGGCTTCTAACTTATTTCCTTGTATTCATTCGACTTGTATCCACTATGCAATTTCCTTTCACATTCTTATTTCTCTTATAAATTCTCACAATCTAGATTTAGCAATCAACCAAATTTAATGTTTTCTATAGGTGAACTTTATTTTTTTTTAATTTATTGCATCTCATAATATAATCTATATTCTCTAACTAAAAACCTCCATGGCTTGGCTTCACGCTTTTTTCTTTGGTTCATTGTATTCTGGACAACAATAGTAGCATTTGTCTTTTCTTCAATACGTCATCTTTTTCTTTTTGGTGACTTCACCAACAATATTTTTGCTTCTATTTATTTTTACTTCTTCAACAACTCTTGTTGTCTTCCAATATTTGCAATAGTACCTCCAACACAATATTTTATTCATTCTTTTAAATCTTCTTCTTAATTCAATATATTATTATCGCTCCTTACTTTTTTCTCAATGCTTCAATATAGATTTTTGCCTCAAACAATAGTCATTTCATGTCCTTGTAATCTTCAAAAATAAATAACTTTCCCGAACGATCTTAAAATGACCAAAATTATACTTTGGTATATTTTCAATTCAACAATAACTCTAATAAATCAATAATAATCTGGCTTCCATCCCTTCAAAAAATTCTTCCAATTTTTTTAAAACCTTCCTCCTCCAAATACTCTTTGGTATTCGATCAATATTTCTCAATGCAGACAACAATATTAATAATTTTGCTTCTTCTTTAATTTCAAAAAAGGCTTCTTATTTCTCTAATATTAATTCTTTCAAATAATATTTTCAAAAAACTTGAAATAACTTCTTTTAAAATATTATTTTTAAAGGTAATTTTTCCTTACCTTGGTAATTCTTCCTCGGTCTTCAGTATTGGGGGCAACCTCAACCCTATATTCACACTAGATTTAGGTGTTAGCTTTCTTCAATTTATTTGTAGTCTTGCAACAATTTTTTTAGCTGGATATCTTCTACTTCAAACAATCTCAACCCTCTTTTTCTTCAGTATTAAGGTGAAATCAACCCAACTTCTCTTCAATATTTAGGTGCACTTATCAACCTAGATTTAATATTTGGTATTTTGAAAAAATATTTTTGAAATTTTTGCAGATAACTACAATGTGCAATCATGACACTTATAGTTTCTTTACCATGAGTCTTCCTTTTTTTAAGGTCGAAACAATTTTGACAAATTACAAGTATGATCTTCTCATTGCTTGCCTTTCACAAATATGACCTTCCTTCTATGAGGCTTGGGTCCTTAAAAAACTATTTCTCAATATCATGCTTTCTAAAAATTTACAAATTCACACCAAAGTGTAGCTCTAATGGTAGCTATGAACCAAAGATGGCTTTCTCCACTATGGCTCTCATACCACTATTAGCTTTCTAGTTATAATATGTCACGGGTCATTTGATAAAGGATCAAATATTAATCATAATAATGTGCATTCACATAATATCAATATCTCACAATAATATGCACACAAAATACAGAAATATTATTGATCAAAGGTCTACTAATGCATGCATAAAGCTATGCATGTTCTATTATATTTTTTCACAAGAAAACAATTGTAATTTTATTTCAAGAATGAAAAAAAATTACACTTATCAGGTGCCTTGTCACAAACAAAAACTCAAATAAAAACATATTATTGGGATTCATAATATAATTATAGTTGAGAATATTAGAGAGGAAACCCCATATTCAAAACAACATGGGGATAATAAGGATAAAATTACTTATATATCAATACATAATCATCAAAATAACCTCCATGTCCATAACTTGGATAGAAACCAATAAAAAAGAAACCAACAAAAAGAAAAAAATAGTTAAAATTTGTCATAAATCTCCAATCAAATGAACATACCCACAATAAAAACCTAGAGCTAGCATAGAAACTAGGGGTATGATATGTGAATGAAATAAGAAACTCCATCCTTGATCTCTTCCATTTGCAAGAAATATTTCGGAACTTGCTGACCTTCTTTTGATAACATATCTACTTCTTGATTTAATTCCCTATAAACATGAGTAAAAGATATCTTTTAAAAAAGAGAAATTACCTCCAACAGTTCATATCCCATCGATCTAAGCATATTATTTTGTAATTGAGTAGATCCATTCATCCAATTGATGACCAGAGTAGAATCTCCAAAAAATTATAATTTTTTCACATTTCTCTTTGAAGCACACTTCATTAGTAATCTCAATACCTAAAACTTAGAAAAATTGTTGGAACTTATCCCAATACCTACTTTAAATTTGATATAGTGGGTATCCAAGAAGTACAAAATGCCTCTCGTGCTACTAAAATTTAACTGTATCTAACTAGACCCATCAAAAAAACCAAATGGTTGAGACTTTTCAATGAACATATTGTCTACTTGTCAAGGTTTCTTATGTTTGCAAGGCTCTCTGTTGATTAATACCAAAATCCTCACTTAAAATATGACCTAAAATGAGGGTAGTAACTTTTATTCAAAAATTTTTGCATTCCGTGCCAACCATATACCCCAACATATAATACATGGTAAAGAAATAAACTATTTTAGCTATTTTTTAAAAAACCATTGTCTCAAGCATACCTCCATTGTTTCTCCTTTCCAAATATTTTGAACTCTAGTTATTTGTTTAGCTTCTATCCAAACCTGTTGAGAAAAAGAGCATTTGATTAACAAATGTGTGATATTTTCCTCCTCTAACTGACACAGCATACACATACTTAAATCTTTTCTGGTTCTCCTCTATAAAACCTTCCAAGTCAAAGCCTTATTTCTCAAAGCTAATCATATGAAAATAATTGTCTTTTTTTGGGGTAGATAATTCCAAATTTGCTTCCAACACCAAGAAGTCCCTTAGGGATCATGGTCAAAACTTTCTTTGCACCCAAGTCTAGCCATATACTCTTAAATTGCCTAGTTGACACCTAATACTATGACTCTTGACTAACTTACATGACACATGTGCACACTCTCACACATTACACACTTGCACACTTTATTACATGATACTTGTGCACACCTCACATATTGACACATACATTAGCTAAATATTTAACACACTTCCTAAATTAATAATTACACCCTAAAATATTACATGATCCAATAATGTAATATCTCAAACAATACCAAAGCTAAACAAAGGTAACTTATAATTTTATAATTTTTTGGTAGGGGTTCTAATTTTGAAGAATCCATGCCCAAGGATAAAGGTAATATTTGTGATCTCTTACAAATCAAGCTTGGTACCTTGAGAAGTTGCCATAAATGTAGTAGCTAGGATACTACCTTCTAATTATAATAAATTATACATAGAAAATGTTTTTTCAAACCTAGGAATAACATTGCAAAATAACAAAAGTTTATAAAATTGAAAAAATTTGGTTGAGTCTCCAAGGTGAGTCGATTTTCTCAAATGTTGATTTACACATAAGTGTTGACTAGATCCAAAGAAATCCACTTACAAAGAGAACCTATTTGCTTGTAAAATTATTTGATTGGTTTAGGAGGGATTCACTTGCAAAGTGGCTCGATTAACTCTAGGGAGCAAATCACTTACGTTTAGCTAGCAAATTTATAGTAAAAGTGATCTATTCACTTGGTTACTAGAGTGAAGTGCTTGCTACCCAGTGCAAGGGTAAAAAGAGAAGCATGGATCCTAAGAAGAATCTTTAAAAAATAACCTTTTATCTTTTAGTGGTGTACTAACTCATTTTGGAATCCTTCTAAGCCCATTAGAGGTATATTTAGAGGCATGTAAAATTTGGAGGTGTATCATTTTTTTAAAGATATCTCTAAATATTTATTTTTACTAGGAGTAATAGTTTCTCACCCTAGGTAACTTAGGGGTAAACTCCAACTATAAATAGGATCCATGGGCTCCATTGTAAACATCTTTTGTCCATGAGAATACAGATATGCACTCTCTGAAACTCACATTATGCTTTGACCTCATGAGATTATTAAAGAATTGGTGAATCATTATGTATTCCATTAGTGACACTACCCTCCTAGTTTACGAAATACCTCAGTCACCACACACTTAGTAAACTAGGAGGGTAGTGTCACTAATGGAATACATAATGATTCACCAATTCTTTAATAATCTCATATGAATTTCATACCTAATAAATAGAATAATATTGATGTTATTTGAATTCTCATGTGTTGATTGATCACTTACACTCCCTTGCTAAAGTTTAAACTTGTATTAAATTGAATCTCTCACATACTTATTTTTCTATGCATGTTTATTTTATGCTCTTAACTATTTATTTAATTAGTGTGGGTTAGCATAGGAGTATTTCTTAATGGAGAGTGGGTAGCCAACCTCAATCTAAATGTTGGAAGAAGCCATTACACCCTCCTTCCAATGTTGAATCAATAATTAGGGCACATCATTAAAATATAAGTCATGACAATTCCCCATTCAATAGGTACCTATAAAGTGATACAATATGAAACAATTTTTATAGCATCCATAATTTTTTTGACTTCATAGCCCAATAGAAAAAATAGTTATGGTTTTTTTCCAATGAGTTTGGGCACCCTTTTAAGTCACAAAAAGTATATTATACTATACTACCTTTAGCTATGACAAGTAGCTTAGTAGATAGATCTTAGTGGGGTGATGAGAAACCTCAAGGAAGATAAGATGGAGTCAAATAATTTTGCACACCACAGTTGATTTTGCATTGACCAAGTAGTAAAGGAGACTAAAGAATTAGAAAAATGGCTAAGTTAAAAAGTAGTGATCCATTAAACTTGCAATACATTAAACTAATAATTTGTTGAAATCCAATGATTCATTAGACTATCCCTCAACAAGAGGATATCAATGGCCTAAAAACAACACTTTTTTTTTTTTTTGTTATAAACTACGATAGTAGAAAATTATTACTTAGGGTAAAAAGAATAAAACACTTGCTATAAATAAGAGCCTAGGGATTATTGTAAAAATATTTTGGCCATTTTGAGAAAGACTAAATCTATTATCGTTAGTTATAATCCTTTTATTTTATGATGGAAAATTATACATGGTCATTATACTAGACTGCATCTCATCTGATAAAACCTCTCCATGAATGATGTGTGATGTCTGTGGTATTTTTCATCAAGTTTTTAGTACTCTTTTCTATCGGAGGTATGCTATTTGGATGAAGTTGACCTATTGTAATTCAATTTTCTTCAAATGGTCGCATGATTGATCACACTAGCCTTGCTACGACCTATGGTCATATTTTATTTTTTATATTTATTCTATTCATCACACTCTTATCTTGTCATATTTATTTTCCTTTATTTATTTTTAGTTAGACTAGCATAGGCTAGTGGGGAAATGACCTAAATTTGAAGGCCAAAGGTACTTAAACCTCCACTCTTCTAGGGGTATGAATGTAGGATTACAATCATACTTTCAAATTAGCCAGTCTAATGGATCAACAACTCTTTATAAGGATTTTTTTATTCTTTGGGATGCCATATGAAGTAACTTTGCTTGTGCTAGATTATTTGTACAACCTTTAATATATAATAAAATTGGACTATGTGGAACTAAAGTAATTTAAAGGGTATAAAAATAATGCACTTTATGAGGCCAAAAAGGAGTTCATGGCCATCATGCCCATATTGAGGGGATTATACCACCATATTAATGAGAAGATGGATAAATTTAGGTTGATTTATTTTGGTCCTATGATCCGAACAAGCTCTTCAAGTAGAAATTGCTCTCACATGGCCTGAACACCTTCTATGCACATGAAAAGAGATACAGGGTCAAAAAAGAAGCAAATATAAAAGAAAAAACTACTCCAACCAAGGTAGAGTTACCTCATGGATATGAATACAATATTTAGCAATGGTATGAACATCCACCAACATGGCACACTTTCTACACTAATGCAAATAAGACTAACAATTTCAACCTTTACTATAAGATTAATCATCAAACCATGAATCTTGATGCAGATAAGAATAGTGATTTTAATCCTAACTATAAGATTAGTCATGAACCTTCCCCACCCATCCAGAAGAAGATACTATAAATAATAGCTTGAATTCCTACTTTCAACCCTTAGGGAACTATCACTTAATTGAGGTATAAACATGGTACAAGATTATCACCCATAGAGGAGAACTAAAAAATTCTTGGAGCACCTTGTGAAAAATAAGATTATAAAACGCCCAAAGTATATAAAATTGGTGAATGTTATTTTATTACCCACATTGTTATCATGTGTAATTCTATTTTTGATGAATTAAAAATTCCTTTTGATAAGTCTTTATCTATTTTATAGGAAATAGAATTCCCTTCATCATAATTCACTATATTTTTCAAAAATAAACATAAGCAATCCATCCACTCAAATATTATACAAAAAGCAAAAAAGAGGATAAAATAAAGAAAGATATATTGGGAATATGTAAGAACCATAAATAATCACTATATCATTGTTAGCTTTTGATGATGTATATTAAAGGAAATGCAACCACAACATGAAAAATAAGAAAGCTATGATAAGTATATGATAATAGCACTATAATATACAAGAAAATAATAAGATAAACTTCAACAATAACTCAGTAATATGAAATTAATGAAAGCTCACAAAAATAGTACAATGCAATATAATGGAGGACTTGAACACTCCAAAATTTTAAATGAATAACTAAATTGTACCTACTCACTACTATAATCTACCTCTCTATAGTAACATTGTCTCTCACTCAATTCATACCTTAAAGGCCTATATATAGGAAGATATGTGCCTTGGCCTTTCCTCTACCCATGACACATGTACATGTGGAATACATGCACATTTACATCATTGCACATTCTAACACTTATGCATATTGCATGAAGTAACTTAAATCTTACTCTAAAGTAAACTCCTACTCTAGTTATGTACCCAAGGTGGTATATTAGCATGTACCAAATAATGTAATATACTCTAACATCCCCTTGTATTATATTAATTGGGTATTAAAGACTTTAGTCTTCAATATGGATCTTTGTCTGATTTTGGAACTTGTACTCTTCTTCTTTGCTTTCTTTATCCTGCTTCTAGTTTGTATCATGTTCAAGCAAGTAGTTAGTATCTTCATAAAATTCTATCTTTGTTGAGAGTGCTTCAAATTCATGTTATTATGTAGGTTCTTCTAGTTATTGAATTTTAGGAATCTCGTGAACTAAGTACCCTTTTTGATTCCCTTATTAATATTACAATTAAGGATATTTGTATTAATTTTAAGAAGACTATGGACACTGAAACTATTGCTGATGTGGACTATACTAATTCTAATATTTTCTTGGTTGGAATGGCTTGTTTGGTTGGTTTCGTTGATATTGATTTCTAGGATTGAATTTGCAATAGTTGGTAATATGTCCTTTCTTCTTGCAGAATTGAAAATATATGTTGTTCCATGATATTTGCCCTTTTGAGGATGAGACAACATTTCCTTGTGGATTATCTTTTGAAACTAATGAATTTTTAGTCATTCCATACTTAACTGTATTTTACACCTCATATTCTTGAAGAATATTGACTAACTCATCAAAATATGTATCTTTACTTAGGATTTGTAAGAAATTAACTAAGTGCTTGTAGCTATCTGGAAGTGTTCTTAAGGTTACTTGAACAAGGAACTTATCTTCAACCTTTTCTCCTAAGGTTAATAATTTTTTCTTTTTTATTTGAAACTTTCCTTAGGAATAGTTCTATACTTTCACCACTATTCACTTTCAGATAATGTAATTGAGTTTGAAGGTTTAATATAGTGTCTTTATTCTTCCCTTCAAATATTTTGGCTAATGTTTTCCATGATTCTATAGATGTTCCTATTAAACTATTGTAGGGTTGTATTTCATCTGTAATGGCAAAAGTTATTATCATTAATGCTTTAACTTCATTTTCTTCAAACTTCTGAATCTAGTTTGATTTTAGTTCCTTTGACTATATCCCAAAGTTTCTTAACTATTAAAATTGCCATCACTTTGTTTTTCCATGAGGAGTAGTTTGGACCTTTAAGAAGTTGTTATTCTATGAGAATGAATTTATTTGTTATCATGTGATATTTTTAGACTACCTTTTACCTCCTTAGTTTATATACTCAACCTTGCTAAGAACTTTTCAATTTTACAAGTTTTGTAAAATGTCTTCTATCTTGCAAGTGTTTGAATGCACTATGAATCTTGAAAGTATGCTTAGCTTTCTTAGTTTGAGTTGAATCCCTTTTGTCTCCCTAATGTTCAACTTTAAGCCTTATTTTTACCTATTGAATAGTAAGTAGAAAGCTAAAGATAAATTATGATGCACCTTCAAGTTTTAATATGTTCTTTTCCTTCAAGACCTTTTAGTTGGATTAATGTCTCGAAAATTAATGTAAGAGACTAATGCAAAATTATGTTTTCAACTTTCTAAGCAATTAATGGTTTTGCTCCTTTAACCTTCAATTTTCAATGGTTTAATTTTTCTAGATTCCAAGAAATTAAAGTTTGATGTAGTATGCCTTATAACTCCCTAATTTGGAATTTTATAAAGTAATAATATTTGCAAATTAATATTTTAAATTTTCCAATGTTTTTTTTTTTTTTTTGTATTTACATGGTGGAAATTTTTTTCCAATGTTGAAAACCTTATTTCTCCTAATCAATTATTTACAAATTTTTTAATGTTTGAATCTCAAGCAATTTATAATATCTTTCAATATATACTCCCTTTGGTAAAATTGCTTTCTAAATTTCAAAGGTTGATATTTCAATGCATTAATAAATAACTATCAACCTTATATTAAGCACCTTATAGCTTTCTAAACTTAAGAAAAGCAAATATTAAATAATATAAGGCTTTTAACTTCCTTGCAAAGTGTAATGTGCGTGTTGATTGGCCTATGGAGTGACTCTTCAATTCAAGCATTGTATTTCCTGATCTCTGTGTATGACATATATTATTTAATTCTCATGGGCACCTGATCCTCCCCCTTAATTGCACTTTAAATTCACTCTTGGTACTTGACTATGTAATTTTAATTTTTTATGCTCTCCTTCAATGTTGGGTGCTTAAATATGCTTTGATGCTCCTTGAGACTCTAGCCGCGTGGCACTTTTGGGGTTATGCTCTTGATGGGTGTTGGTTTAGATGTATTCAATGCTTATACTTTTTGAATGATGAGCTATGATGATTATGCCTTCTAACCTCCAAATGATTCTTTCAAAGCTCAAAAATTAGGTGTTACTTTCTCTTGAGCACTTCTTTATTATGAAGGCATTAAAAGAATATATAGATGCCTTGTTTTGTTGTACCAAGTGGCACTCCTTTCCCTTACATGTAAGACTACCTTCAACGTCTCTTATTCCTTGTATACTTATTACCCACAAATGCACTATGTGTCTTGTCTTCAATGCTTTCTCTTAGGTAAATGGTGATGCTACTCCCTACAATGAGCAATGGTGGTTCTATGGCACTACAATGGTGATTCTATGATGCTCCAATGGTAGCTTTAGGTACTTCAAATATCTCTACATTCAGTTGGTGATTCGTCCAAGATTTAGCTTGGGTAATGCACCTTTTTTTTCATAAAAACTTGCTTCTTAATGTATTATCCTTGGCACTATCCTTTTTTATAAATATTTGTAATGGATGATAGGCTCCTTACGTAGACACTTTGTGCTATCCTTTTTTATATATATGTAATGGATGATTTGCTCCTTACGTAGGTTTTGATGCTGCAAGTTAATGTTGCTTGTAGACACTCATTTTGGTGTCATATTTGGTGTCTTTAGACACCTTGAAACTCATCTATATGAGCCCTTCGTTGGCTCACTTTCTTCTCTTAAAATTTTTGTCTTTACTTTGATGAAATGGCCACTTTGTAGATGTATGTTGCTAGCTATTGTAGTGTCTTTGAGACACTCTAGATTTATCCTCTTTTTCTACATAGGACAAGAGGAATATGGTGCAATAATCTAATGCAAATAGCTTTGCAATAGTTAGAATAGAATACCTTAATTTGCATTGAAGCTTTGAAGACTTTAAATCTCCCATTTTTTAGATTTTTCTCTTCCTTGATGAGGCGACTCCTTTGCACTACTCCTTGGTGGTAAACGGTAATTTGATGTTGTCTTCCTTGCTAGAAAACTCTCTCCTTTCCTTGGTTAACTTAGCAATAATGAATCAAAGCTCTTAGTTAATATGCCCTTTTGAATGCACTACTTTTCACCTTAACTTAAATACCTAGTGCACCTTTAATAACTAGTATAGTGCAATATCAATTTCTCCTTATTGCTCCTCTAAATGAACTCCTTAAAATAACTTGAAATATGCACTATCATCTATGCAACTTTAACTTATAGATAATGTCTTATTTTCTTTTACTAGAAGGTAGGATGTTGATAATTTCCTTTCTTTCAAAATATATCTAACTTCTTTTTGTGTGCAGGTTATAACCCTTGTAAAAACTATCTTTTACACTTCCTTGAAGAATTTAATATGCAAAATTCTCCTTGAAAATTTTAAACTCTATTATGGTGCTTTATGAAACATAATAATGAATGGAATAACTAAAATTCAAATAATGAACCTTTTGCACCAAAGTTGCTTAACTTCAATGACCTCTATAGATGATGGATAACTTGGTGATTTGAATTCACCAAAATGCTACCTTGTAATGGATGAAATTGCAACTCTTCCTTAATGTCCAAAATATCTCTTTAGCTCACCTATTTGCAGCTTTGAAACCCTCTATCTTGGTACCCTAAAACTGTAGTTTGGTGGATTTAATTTTCCTCCTTGATGCTCTCTAGAATTTGAAGTTTTATAGCTAGAATGCTGCCCTAATTGCTGCTTTCTTGTTGTCCTTGAATCTAAAATTTCTAGATTATAACGCAATCAGTTTCTACTCCAAAATGCTTTCTTTGAATGTCTTCAAATTTGGTAAGAAACTCCTCCAAATCACAACGAGATTTATCTCCTAGAGATCTTCTATCTTCTACTATAATTTTAGCAACCTCCTTTCTCTGAAATGACCTTCAAGCCTTCAATGGCAATCTTCAATCTTCTCAAGTTTGGTGGTTTCTTCTAGATCCTTTCTCCTTCTACCTCCTTGTCAAATTTTGGCTTCAATCTTAGCCTATTTAGTGGCCTTCTCAAGCTTTTGACTATCTTGAGGTCTTCACTATTCTCTCTTAAAATTTTGCAAACTCCTTGCTAAGTTCTTATCATTTTGGGCTTGTTGTATGATGGTGATAATTGTCTCAAATTTTGTTCTAAAAATTACTCCTCCTTGCTGGTAAATTTCTCCAATGATTTCTCCTCAAAACTCCTTCAATGGTCTTCTCTAACATCTGCTTCAATGGCCTTCTCAAAATTTGTAATAAGACTTTCCTAGCCTTCTCCTTCCTTCACCTTTCTTCCTTGAGACCTCTCCTCTTGGGTCTTCAATTTTGCAACTTTCTGGTCTTCTCAATGAGATATTTTCTTCAATATTCTATTGTAGAAGTCTTGCAATAAGATCTCCCTCTTGGATCTCTGAAATATGTATCTTCTAAAATCTAGAACATGACCTTTGCTAGTCCTTTTTCAATCCTCTATATTCAATGGAGATCTCCATTCTCCAATATTATTTAGGACTCTTTTACTTGAGTCTCTTCTTCATTTAATGGGGTCTTCTTTCTAGGACCTCCTTCTTGATTTGTAGCCTTCAATATTCAATGTAGATCACCAACCTCCAATATTCTCCTCGACTCTTCTCTTGAGTCTCTTCTTCTTTAATATACAATAAGGCTCCTATGGCTTTTTTCTCTTCTACACTATGTAGGTCTATAATATTACAATGAGATATTTTTCTTAGGTCTCCAAATCTTCGATCTTTCATTTGTTGCTTCAATTTTCAGATTGATTCCAAAGAAGATATTCTTCCTAGCTCTTTGTAGGAAGCTTTTAAGTTTTTTTGAATCTCCTTTTCCTACAACAAAGTATTAGGACTATAATAAAAGAAACTCTAAATCTAGAGATAATCAATATTCACTAGTTTTTTTGTCAATCTAGTGGAATTAATTATGAGTCCTATTCTTCACGATATTTTTGCAACCTTGTGGAAAGACTCTAGAAAAATGCAATTTTTAAAAATTCTAAAAATAATATTTTTGAACTCCTCTCAATCTCTCTTGTGGCTCTTCCTATTTCTTATCTATATACCATGTGCTTTGATACCACTATTAGCTTTTGATGATTTATATTAAAATAAATGCAACCACAACATAAAACATAAGTAAGCTATGATAAGTATATGATAATGACACTATAATATGCAAGAAAATAATGAGATAAACTTCTATAATAAATTAATAATATGCCATTAATGAAAGATCATAAGAATAGTAGAATGTAATATAATGGAGTACTTGAACACTCCATAATTTTAAATGAAGAACTACATTGTACCTACTCACTACTATAATCTACCTCTCTATAGTAACATTGTCTCTCACTCACTCTATACCTTAAAGGTATATATATAGGAAGATATGTGCCTTGGATTTTAATCTACCTATGACACATGTACATGTGGACTACATGCACATTTACATAATTGCACATTCTAACACGTGCATTTATTACATTGCATGAAGTAACTCAAACCTTACTCTAAAGTAAACTCCTACTCTAGTTATGTACCCAAGGTGGTACATTAGCATGTACCAAATAATATAATATACTCTAAAACTTATCCATAGATAAGAATCACAACACTCTTAAAATTACAAATGAGAGTGATGGAGGATATTTATACCAATACTAAATCCTAAAATATATAAATGAACATAACCTTAAGCCAATATAACAATATTGGATTTAAGGTTAAATACAAGATTATAGGGTAGGATTATCCATAACAAGGTTAACCATAGCCCATAGGGATTACATAATATAATATTATAATAAATTGAATACATTGATTCATTACATTAAAAAATGAGTGCCCTTAGGCCTATCTGATATTACATCATACAATGTCAACCTTCACCATGAATCAGGTTACACTTTCAACATCCCCAAATAATATAAATTAAGGGGCCATAAAGAGAATACATTAGTGAAAATAATATCTTACCCCATAATGGATGCTCTAATAGGCATCTACAATTGATATAAATCCTTTATTAATCTCCCTCATCATCTAGAATACATCCATCTATCTTTAAGAACTCAAATTTAATCCTTTGCAATTTTAGTAATCAATTCTTCATTGGATGTCCTTCCCTCTTGTAGTATCTATGAATGGTATTTGAATTATTTAAAGCCTTATCATGGCCCTTGGGCCCTTGTGTCTTAGCCTTATTAGATTTAAATTCCTTTGCATGAGCTTGAATTTATGAAGTACCACCATAGTTCCTCTTTGCCACCTGAAAATGAAATAGGAGAGAGAAAAGTTGATCAAGTATTTTTTGAGATTCTAAAATATAGGAAAAATATGAAGCATGAGATTAATATCTAAAAATAAGGGGAGAGGTTATCAAGGATAATATTTATGCATTTTACATCATCTTTATTTTTTCCTTTAGAAGATGCAATATCTACTCTTACTGCCTTGAACTTTACAATATAATCCTCAACATCATCAAATTCAACCAATATGAGGGAAAAATCTCTAGTTCCAAGTGACTTACTTTAGTAGTATTAAATTTTCTAAATAACTCATCCAATTTTGACCATACCTTAATAGGTTCAATTTTGTCTTTGATGTGGAAAACCAACTTTATTTCAATAGTAAGGAAAATAGGCTAAGAGTTTCTTCTTTCCTTTGATGGCGGGTTTCTTCATCAAGGACTATTGTTTTATCTTCTTGAAATATGAACCATAGGTTCTTACTTTGTAATAGGCCATTCATTTGAGTTGACCAAATATTCTAGTTTCATCCCTTAAGACAAATAACTAGGAATTGGTGATCCATCTTATAAAATCTAACTCCTAACACTATAGCAAGTCCTTAAACTAATATTACCAGTGCATAGAGCTCCAAAAATTCTTTTATTTGAAAAATAAATGGGCTTAAAACACTTTCTATACAAAATTTAAGGTATAAAAGTTGTTTACCCTAATGGATCCCAAAATTAAAAATTAAAACTTTAAACATTAGGGAAGCAAAATCCAATTGCTAGCTACCAATAGGTGATTCACAATTCATTGTATCTTCTACTTATCATTCACCACATCAACACATTTGGATGTATGTGGCTGTGATAATTGGCTGCTTTTGTTTGGCCAAGTTGATATAAAAATATACAATAGGTTTTGACATGGCATGAAATCCAATCATATTAATCATCATCTTGGACTCAATTCCAATATAAACATAAAAACATGCAAAGAGACTTGGAGGGTATCTAACCCTACTCTCCCTTATGCTAAGCACAAAATGCTAGTCATCCCAACAATTGCATAAATGAAATTCAACGTAAATACTCTTCATTTTATCTTTCTAGCACTCTACTTTCACCAGTCAAAAAAGCTAACTCATGGTTTGAATGCACGTCCACTACCCCAAAAATCCTTCTTGTTGTCTATTCTAGAAATGCTTGAAATGGTGATTGAATGTACCATTCCTTTGTAGAAGAAGATATTATTACCATTTTGTATAAAATATGAGACTTACATGACTAGATCATGTGAATTACCTCCTCTAATACAATGTTCACACCACCACACCATACCTATAGTCAAATGAAGGCAGAAAGCTTCAAAACAACTATTAGAACTATTGACTATCTTAGTAAAGCTACTACTCTTGTTCTTATAAAAATGTGTTTGTTGTAATTTAAACTTGGATTCTTCAAGTTTAATCACTCTATAATTCTCTAGTCTATCCATAATGGAAGCTCCATTTGGTATGTTGGAGTGCATACTTCTTCTATAAAGGAAGGCAACATATGTTCCTTGTTGCAAGGGTGCCAAGCCAAAGCTAGGGCACAAAAAAAACTGGAATTCAAATTTAAAAAGTGTGCATGAATCCTTGAGTTGAGGTGAGAAACATCTTTGAATCAATATTATTGAAGCCCTTTAGCATCCACCTACCATGATATTTTGTCTTTTGAATTATGAAGTTGATTTATGGAAAAAATATTGTGGAATTTCTTTGAAATTTAAAAAATGAAGAATAGAGAAATATGTAAATAATAATTTTTACCTCATGTAAAAACAACAAATGATACTATTATGAGAGAATATACCCCTAATTTAGAGAAAAATGCAAAGGCTTTGAATAACATTTTTACAAGACCAAGTCAGGAAACTTCATACTGACTATGATACATGTTAGAATTCATAATATTTTGTAGAAATGAACAAAAGCAATCCATCTACTCAAATATTATATAGAAAGCAAAAAATGGATGAAATAGAGAAATATATACTAGCATCCCATAAGAACCATAACTAAACACTATATTATCCATAGATAAGAATCATAACACTCTGATAATTACAAATGAGTGTGATGGGATATTTATACCAATGCCAAAACCCCAAATACATAAATGAACTTAACCTTAAGTTGACATAACAAGAAGTTAAGGCTAATTATAATATTATAAGATGGGTTTAACCATAACAAGGTTAATCACAACCCATAGGGATTACATAATAAAATATTACAATATATTCAATACACTATACAACGAGTGTCCTAAGGCCTATCCAATATTACATCATACAATGTTGACCTTGGACATGAGTCAAATTATAATTTCAATGCCTTTAGCTACAGCAAGAAGCTAAGATGAAATATGAATATTCCATGATGATAGATTAATGATTGTCATGGGAAAGCATGAAACCCTCATTAGAATTCATGTTTCCCTTAATTTGAGAAAATACTTGAGACCAAAAGAAAATATTTTGAAGATGATGAGTTAGAGATTATAAGAGTGATTTTTTTAGTTTTTTACTAGATGATTAGTTGGGGTTATAGAAGAATGTGAGATATTTTTTTTCTCCTTAGAGGGAGGAAACCTATGGAGATAATAGAGGGAATTCTATAACTAGAATTTGAGGTATTTATAGTAGAGTTTACAGGAGCAATGGAAGGAGAAACTGAGCCAAAATATGAAGAGAAAGAAAAGTTTACAAGATTTGAAGACTTCATATGTGAGACCCCTTTTATGAAGGTATTTTGCATCTCTAAATATAAAAGTTTAGAAGAGGGCATCACTCAACAACTAGAGAAGGATTTCCTATATCTCATGAAAGTTTTCAAGTGATTTTAGGGGAAAGAACCACATTGATTAGGAAAGAGGCAATGGTTCTAAAGATGTATTTTACTAAAATATTGGAGAGTAATGCTAAAGTAAATATTGATATTTGGTAGAATTATGCCTTAAGAGATGATGGTAAACCTTTTGAAGAATAAAATAAAAAGAAAATATAACTATGAAGCAAGTATCTAGTATTTGGATATACCAAAACAAGGGTTAAAACTAATCATCAACATCAAGATTCACCATGGAATGAGATAATAGGTAAGGAAACTATCACACTTATTAAAATTTAGGTACATCAACATGAGGATGGAACAAAGCAAAAGGGGTGCAAACCCTAGGTGCAGTCAAGCATTGCAGGAAGAGGGTTGTTCATAGCCCACTCACTATACTTAGGAGGACATGAGAATGGAATAGAGTGAAAGGGGTGCAAATCCTAAGTGAAATCAAGCATTCCAAGAAGAGGGTTTTTTGTAGCCTGCTTGCTATACTCAAGAGGACATGAAGATGGAACAAAGTCAAAGAAGTGCAAACCCTAGGTGTAGTCAAGAATTATAGAAAGAGGGTTGTTTGTAGCCTACTCTCTATACTTAGGAGGATATTAGTCACTATTTAGTCTATGAGAAAGCCTCTTTGGTCAAAATAAATGTCTCTCAAGGATCTTTAGGTTTACGGGTGGAGCTTTCTAATGAACCTCTAACCTCTATAAAGATTTTGGAGGATGAAATTTGGGTTGGATCTCATTGATCATGGAACTTGACCAATTATATGGAAACTCAAGGGGAAAATAAGGGGTCTAGAGGAGCTCAAACGATACATTAAAATTTGGTGGTCCAATAAATTCCAAGTAACTCTGCTACCAAAAAAATTATTTTTTGTTTCCTTTTTTGATTTAGCAGATAGAGATAGGGTAATCTATTATAGATACAATTGGTTTTTCGAATAAAGGGGTGTCTATATACAACCTTGGACTCTTAGTTTCAACCCCCTTATAGAAGAAGTTGATGGCTTCCTAGTATGGGTGAATTTATATGCTCTCCCTATGGAGTTTTGGGAAGAGAAAATATTCGTAAAAACTGGTAATGCCCTTGGTACATTCTAGTATATGGATGCCTAAATAAAGGAAACTTTATCCAATAAAATTAATATGAATAAAGTAATATTGGATGCTTGGATGGATGTTTTAGTTCCTTGGCCTCAATCCATTAGTATCTCCTCAAGCAAAGGGAAATGGATCCAAAATATTGAATATGAAAAATTCTCCTTGAGATTTTATGGCTATCAACAATATGACCACCTGAAGAATAGATGCTCGACCATCTGATCATGCTCTGATTCCTCCTTGGTGGAGGAAAAGGCCTTGCACATGAATGATCCTAAACCTTTAAATGTTCTAGTTCACAAGGAAGAAGTTCATCCTCCAACTGTACCAATTATCTAGCAGGAATCAAGTGAGTAATAGAAGACTCAACCCCAAAAGGAAAATTTGAATCAGATCATTGATAAAAGACAAATGGTCAATAAAGACCATCAAATAATTTCCATGGAAAATATTAGCACCTCAGATATTATTCTTGAAGCTAATTATGAAATAATCAATGATAGTCAGTTTTATAAAAATGAAGATCATACAAACTGTGTTACAATTAGATATTACCTTAAGAGCTTGAAGTGCAAAAATACATTTTGAGACCTTACCACTCTAAAGGAGAAAGAACCTATGCTATAAAAGAAAAACAATCAAAATAACCATCAACTAAGAACTTCGTAACAACCCCAATGGTTTTGGATTGTTATTTTTGTTATGATTGGGTGGTAGCTACAATTTTTTTTTAAGTTTCTATTTTGGAAGTGGTCTACTAATATGTCATGTTTTAGAAGTTGTTTTATCGATATGTGGTATTCTAAGGTTCAACTATAGTAGTAAGTGGATGATAGTATTTTGTAAGGCTGTTGCAACATATTGTATTATCTTACATGGCTCGATGTATAGGTTTGGGGTAAACCTCTTTTTACCCTAATAAAAAAAGTTAATATTTTTTATAGTCTTAACAGGGACACCTCAATGGAAAAAGGCATTTGACTCTCCTAGCAGAGACTCAAGTTCAATTCATAGGGAGGGTGGCCCCCTATGTGCCCCAAATTTTTCAACCTATTCAAAAAAATTAGGTACCTATCCATATTTCCAACCATTTCTTGGCTAAAAATGAGTATTAGTTTATGTCTAGCATTGAGCTTTATATTATAATGGAGTAGGAAGAAAAAAGTTAGTTTTAGCTTGTCAAACTTTGAAATATGCTTGTTAACCCATATAATTCTTGGATGGAGTGTATTAATTTCTAGAGTATGTCCATAAATATCAAAGTTGGGAAAGACCTCTTGGCAATGACCTTCCTTATGCATTGTTGATGCTACCTGACTTTCTATGCTTACATAGGTGTTAGAGGAACTTAAGTTAGAATGTTGGCATCACAAGGGAAGGTAGTTATTTTCAAGAGATTATAAATGGAATGATTTTTGGTTGATGAAATAGATACTAATAAATTTCTATAGGATAGTTGTTTCTAGAAATCCCCATTTTTTCTCTTTCTTTATATTATTATTTTAAAAGAAAAAAGTGAAAGTGCCCAAATTCAAGAGCACCCTATCTTTGGTATAGAGTAGTTTACCCTCTCTAAAAAGAACTCTTATCTAAAAAAAGAATGCCCAACTTTACATATATATACACACACACATAGGCATATGTTTTTATGTATTTTGCCTCAAATGGAAAAAAATCCTAGAAGGGACATTTCAATCCTACTCATCCTTCTCTTTCATTTCTCATAGGTTTTAATTGATCCAAAATTATATCTACTATGCAAATAAAAAGATAAGGAAAAATAAAGGGACAATGTTGCACCTAAAAATTGGACAAAAAATGCTTGGGCATAGTACTAATAGTGCCTAGTGTACATAAAAGCTAAAATAGGACACCCAAAATTTCATTCAAATGTTAAGCACTTTTAGAGCCATCAAAATTTTATGCCTACCATTAAAGTCTACTTTTACAACCATTGAACCAATAAAACATAAATTTGAGAGAACATTTTTTTTTAAAGAAA